>JARKNS010000003.1:36110000-46110000 GCA_029990575.1 Petunia axillaris subsp. axillaris
GGTCTTCCTTTTTAACATATATTATGAGACAAAAAATTTTCAAAATTAAACATACATCGTTAAAGAACTTACATGGTTTTCCCAATACCAACAAATCAACATCATTGACCAAGAAATAGATGCATATAATTTCTTCTAATGTTCAATGTTTTACTTTCTTGACTAGACTATGTGAAAGTACTTGTGTTCTTTTATAGCTCCTATCACGTTTTTCCTCCAATCCTATTGTACAGAGCCTAAAAAAGATATTGTTGGGTTGTTCGTAGGCTTCCTCTTCAACTGAAAAAAAAAGAATATATATATATATATATATATATATATATATCTTATTCTTTTAGAAATTTAAAAGAAAAAGAAAAATACTGATGATGAATACTGTTTTCAATTCTTGCTTTGTTACACTTTCTGGTATCTCCCATGGTACAGCTGGCATCTCGACTTGAAGATATGCATAATTGCATGATCTCATCAACGCGGACTTTCCAAAATATTAATATTTCTTTCCGTCAAATTGGAGAATAATTTTACAATCAGGGAATATCGTTCTCTTATATACAAAATTTCTTAATAACCCCTTAAACTTGACACAAATGGTAAGTTGGATATAAAACTCACACCAAACTACCCCTTAGTCATTTCTCTTATACCTCAAACCAAACTTGTCCTAGAGTTTTATCCACTGTATAATCCACGGCTGAATCTTGAGCTTGTAAATATGTGTTTGCTGGCTTAGGACTGTGTACTCTAACAATGTCCATGAAACTGAGTAAAAATACCATCAATGGCGACAAAATAAAACGAAACAAAGTTAGGCCGAAGTATATTATGAGTATGTTGTATCACCTTTGTTTTTTTTTTTAATAATTTTTCTCTAAATAATTACTCTGCATAAAGAATATATTGAGAGATTATCTTTTTATTTTAATTTTCTTAATTTGACGCAAGAGAACTTTAGGTGCTACACCTTTTAACATCTTATATTTACTTTAAGAAAAAGTAAAGAACAATATTAATTCTTCGAATCTAAATAGTCAATCTCATATTGTTATGTTACGGTCGGCATGATTAGGGGTTAAAATGGAAAGAGGGAAATGAATCGAAAGGAGGAAATATATGGAACTGAATTAGGAAAGAAGAGGAATACTTAGCTGATTCCCAAGAAGTCAGTCCAGGGACATGTGGAGGGACCAGATGAAGTCGGGATTAATGAAACGGTGGAGATACAATCTGAGAAGTAATAGTACTCCGGTAGATAGGTGATGAGTAGTTAGTTAAATTCTGTTAAGAGCAATTACCAATTCCCTTACCTTTTCAGAGGGTCTTTGGCTTAGCTTAAAAGTTAGTCAAACTAAAAAATGTATGGGTAAATTAAAAAGTACTTAAAAGCACTTGGCTCTTAGAAGTGTTTGGGTAAATTAAAAAGTGTTTGGCTTTTAAGCTAAAACAAGTCAAAAGCCATGAGTTGGGCAATTTTAATTTATGACTTTTTAACTTTTTTTAGTTTGACCAAGAATTTTACACTTTTATTCTTTAAGCTTTTTTTTAATTCCATTAATATCCTTACTAACAAATGTCCTAGATTATCGTTCCATATTTTTTGGTTTATTTTAAGAATACTTTAATTATTTTAACATAAAAAATCACTTTTTAACTAAACATCTCAACAACTTTTTCAGTTTCAGCACTTCTATCCAAACACGTAAGTGTTTATTTGTAAAACAAGCTCCAACACTTAAAAAGTACTAGTTTTTAAGCACTTGTGCTTAAAATCTACTTTTTTGAGCCAACCCAAATGGGCTCCTACTCTCATCCCATCCCTTCCTTCCCTCATGTAATTCTTTGCTTAATATTCCAGCATTCATCGATAAAGTTGAGTTTGATTCTGTAGTTTCCATTTCAAGTACATTACATGTTGTGACCTCATTCTTCTTTGATAATCTTAGCCAACTTATATTCATGCTAAATGTTGTCAGAAACAGATACTATAATCTGAAAAGAAAGGAGATGATATGTAGCGGAACCCAGAGGACTTAGAAAATATATAAAGGGAATTCCACGTCTTTGTCCTTCTTAAGGTACCACACACTCTATTTGGATGGTTGTTACCCTTCGTTTCATAATGTACTGTATCGTACTATATCGTATTATGTTGTATAATATTGAAATAGACTGTATTGTTTACTGTAGTTTAATAAGTGATTATAAGGTAAAGGATAAACGAGAATATTAAATAATAAGTGAGGGCATGATGAGAAAGAAATACAAGTAACGGCGCGATCCCACCAAATTAGTCATTACATAAAGTCATAGTTTTTATAGTTATATAGTCATGAATTTAACGTTACAATATAATAGTAATTAGAGTAACAATCAAAACAAACCTCGTACTCATAATAACAATATAATACCATATAATGAGTTACCACTATCCAAACAAGCGGTTGAGACTTGAGGCAATGGATCTTTCATCGTGTTGTCGGTTTCTCTTACTCCTAGTAATATTCGAAACTGAGATATGGACAACTGACTAGGCATACCAATAAAATCAGACGTTGGAAACTTCAAACCGGACGTTTAATTCAAATTTAAGAGTTTAAGTTATTTATATATAGCGTTAATATAAAAGATTTGTATACTATCATATTATATTTACTTTTTGTAATAATAACTTATCTTATTTTTAATATTATAATCATAAATCTCGAATGTTATGGCGGTTTATATTCTTTGGGTGATCTCATAGTGTAAAATTGTTTTACGCAGACAATAAATTTAACTTATTACATACGGCTCTTTTAAAGTACAGACGGTTTGATATCTATCTCTTATTAGTATTATTAAATTTAAAACTTTAATAATTCAAATTTAAATTTCATTTCACCATTTTATCAGAGTAACTTATTAGTTAGAGTATACTTACTCTATTCGAGTTTATGTGAATATTTTCTATTTAATTTGTTCTAAAAAGAATGATGACTTTTTTAATTTTGATAATTTAACCTCAAAATTTCTTCTTTACCCTTAATGAAATTATTTATTACTGTTGAACCCCAAAAATTACCCTTTCTTTAAGAAAAGATAGGTTTCGGGTATATCTCAACAAAATGGGATTCCAAAGGGCTTCTTTGGAGTCGCCACCTAATTTAGGAGAATTAGGAACCAATTAATTAAATAATGCATGCAATTCCTCCGTTGTAAGGAAAATGGTCTTTTTTCAGAGATTCTAAGTAAGAGGTTCAATTATTTTCGAAAGAAGATTTCAATTTGAAAGCACTTTCGAAAATCCACAAAATGTGGTTAATCCTTCGGTTTTCAGAAAATAGCTAAATAAATACGATTTACAAAAATATTTAACTTTCAATTAAAAGCGTCATTAATTGAATTTAAAATCAAGTATACATGAAAAGGTAGGGAAAATAAATGACTTTAATAAGAAAACTAATTGACTTGAAGACTTGCATTAAAGTTGTATTCTAAAAGCAATTTTAAAATTATTACGAATTGGCTTGCACGCATTATTTAACTAAAAGATTCAAAATTCCTAAAATAAGATGGAGATTCTAAAGAAATAAAATATTCACAAAATAACTCAATAAATAACTAAACATTCATTCATAATCAATCAAATAAATTATTCTACAATAATTATCTACGGGGAATTCCTATAGACATGCAATTTCGAAGGGATAGAGGGGAGAGAGAAGGATTTAGAAGAAGAACCCGAAAAATTTGATAAACTCATGGGAGCCTTGAATTTTATCTTTTATACATTATGCCCATGAGCCTAAGTTATATTAAGCGGCTCAACAAAGCATTTTTTTTAAAAAAATTCTAAGGTCTTCGTTTCTTGAACGCTTGGCCCCGGACTCGCCCCCAATGGCTCCAATGCAATGTAACATCCCCATTTTGTGAGTTTTTTCAAACTCGTCCCAAGTTGTTCATGCAAAGGATAAATGGAAATAAAGATTAGCAAAATGTTTCATAATTATTTACTAACTTAAAACAGAACAAAAACCAGCACAACAACATAACTTAATGAAGGAGTACCATCAGATGCAGGCTAACAAGAAGTTTCATTGATTTACTTCAAGCAATATATATAGGGTAGCATTCACAGAGACATACAAACAAATGAAATAATAAAATAAAATAAAATAAAACTATTCTCACAAGCATAACATAAGACTAAAAGGGAACTAAAATTAACAGTAAAATAGCACACAACAAAAGAACCATAAGAGAGATCAAAGCTTATCCTAAGAAAATGGTACCAAGAACCAAATTTGCTAAATAGGTGTCCACATTATGCAGACCATGAGATACATACAGGCACAAGAAATAGGCACAAGCCATAAGCACAAACATAAGACCAACCCTTTTTACTTTAGTTCCAACAGGTAGAATCCAGCAGGAGAAACAGTTCGAGTACAGAACTCAAATGAGCAAGACAGCTTACTATTAAGAGAATATTCATTTTGGCCTGAATTATGATCTTTTAAGCTCAGCTTCCAAGCAGGACTTTGGCTTAATTTTCTAAAGTAGCTAACTAGACATTCATTCCGATAATAGAAAATCATCATGAATAATAAAACTGGCTCAAGCACAAGTAAATTGTAACGGACAGAATTTCAAAGGAATCAGGTATAAGGAGACATTCAAGCTAAAAGAGCTGGACACCATTAATGACTTATTAACAGACCAATTCAAACTGATACTAGATGTTGTTCTCATTTTAGATGACTAGTACTTTACATCATAGAATACCAAAGAGTGGGAAATAGAGATGTAAAGCTAGACTATCAATTAACCTGAATTTAATTCGAAAAGAAATACATAATCAGACTTCTAGGTTCTAACTTAACCCTACAATTTCACGATAGATTTTATAGCACAAACTAGGATACACAGACCTCTATTCAAAACAACCAGCAGAATCAATTAACTAGGCACCATTTTTAATTTTAAAAAACTTAAGAGATAGCAAATAGCTGACTCTAACTATCATGGACCAGAGAGTGCAGAGTAAGAAAGAACCAAAATTTTACTAATATTGCTGCAGTAATATGAAATCAAGAACAAGCGTAATATCACCTACACCAACCTTGCAAGATCGACCCCAAAACAAGCCTTCATAGCTGATGTTTGGCATTTTATGCCTATATTTTCTTAATATTTCCTTACGTTTGAATACTTTATTCGCTCGTTTTATAGTTTATGAATGTGATTTTGCACTGATTTTATGTCATGTGTATGTAGGTTGTTACGCAGTATATTTGGAGCTTTTAGGAGCATGATTGAGCAAGAAAAGATTGGATTTTGATTAAGGATTGGATCGAGCACACGAAGGCATGACACGAGCGAGCGAAGGAGCAAGAAAATAAAAAAATGGCTGGGCGCCGTGGGCTCCGCGCCGCGCCCCTTACCGCGCGCCCTGGCTGGCGCGGTTTCCCATGCGCCGCGGAGCCAAGGCGTGTGAGTTTCGACGGTCACTGGTTGTGTCAGCGCGATCGTGGGCGCGGGGCGCCCGTTATAGCGCCCCTTGTGCGCTTTTTTACGTCATATTCCTTCTAGTATCGGGTCTAACTTATTACTAGGTGTTTGTAAACTCTATAAATACTCTTTTACTTAGTTTTTCATAGTAGTTCAGACTTTGGAGCAAATTTGAGAGCTCATAACATCAAGAACAAGGGTTTTTCTTCCTTCCATTAATTTATTTCATCATTATTTCATTATTACATCAATTCCTTGTGTTGTTATTATGAGTATGCGTAGCTAAATCTATTGTTCTAGGGTTAGAGTATTACATGAAGGTTGATGTTTGAAGATTGATTTCCATTAATTGAATCCCATAACAGGTTACTTATTCTTTCTTGATTTCACTTGTGTAATTGTCAGGACCCGATTATTACGCATTATCTATGGTTTTTAGATTGAACTCGAAAGAGGGAATTTAATTACGTAATAAGAAAGAATAGGACTAGTTTGTGAACCCGGGCATCGGGGAACCAATTTGTGAGTAGGATAGACATATACTTGCTCGCCTAGTTTAACTCATTACAGAATTCGTTAATGCGTGCACGTGATTCAACCCATAGACATATAGGGATTGGAGTAGCCTGCATAGACCGTGAAGAACTGAAAGGTTTTCACGGGTACAATTAATCTGTTAGTTAGTAACCCGGGATTTAAGAAGTGGAATCAATTGGATAACTCAACTGGATTGTTCGTAACTCTGACCCTGGACCGTCTTCTTATTACTGATAACAACCAAGTTTTGCTCCATTGCTTGAATTCACTTTTACTATTTAATTACTGTTCTTTAGTTAACAAAATCATCACTATTGGAAAAAGATCCCTGAATAGTTTAAATAAATTGTTTGCTAGAACTCAGTCTGCATAGTCCTCGTGGGAACGATACTCATCTTATCACTTTATTACTTGTCGACCACGTATACTTGCGTGTGCGTTTGGGAGCAACAATAGCCTTTGAAATACTTTCCAGCTCACCTCTCTTATGACATTCCTCTAACACACAGACCTTTCACTAAACATAGCAGACTTCACTGCAACTTCTCCAACCAAGAGAAAACCCCATCTGGACTCCCTCAGATCACCAATACACCTACAGACCCTAACAACTGCCTGAACAAACCTCCTTGCACTCACAAATACCAAACAACCTCACCTGAAATGCTTGCTGCACCTGCAGGGAAACCTAGCAACCTGCAACACTCTCTTTGCTCTAATACTTCTTCTAACACAACCCTGAACTCCACCTGCCCCCTAAATCCCTTTCTACCTCAGCTTCTTCAAACAACCAAGAAAACAGAAACACTCTCACCCTCACAGCCTCTGCAAACAAGACTTCTAACAACAACCTGCACACTACTTGCAGGTCCTTGGAAATGACATGGACAAAGCCCTAACAGCCTCTGCTACCCATCCCCTGAACCACTACACTACCTGCAAGATCACAGAAGCAAACAACCACATACACACTCTTCTACAACCTTCAAACCAATAAAATGCATACCCTGCAAACACCCAAATACAACCCCTGAACCCTCAGATATAACCCAAACCAACCAGACCACCTAACAAACTAACTATCCTCCTGAACTCCTACAAACAAACTGCACCATCACAACCTCCCTTGCTTACACACAGAGACACACACCTGAACACAGAAAACCACACGCACTTGAACACATAGCTCATACCAATAGGAACTAAGAACAACCCTTCACCCTACTTTAAAACAACCAGACACTATTGCTAATTCCCACACAATCTGGATACAAATCTCAGCCCTCACTGAACTCCTATTACCTGCAATACCTTCACAGACCAATCTTCAACTACAACAACCAACCAGACCCCTAAAACTTTATAAATCTCTGCCTGAACAACTCATACAATCACCTCACACACCTGGCACATATACCCTTGCTGAATACACGCACAAAAACAAACTTCTTCAGGACCAAATCAGTAACCAAGAACATGCTGCACTAATTCAAAGAAACAAGAAGGGACCTGCCCTGCCCCCTCTCTCCTCCTCTGAACTCCCTCCTACTGCCTGAACTACCAGGAAATACCAGCCACCAAAGACTCTCCATACAAACTGCACCTAACCTCCTTTAGAACTCCTAGGAACAGATAGGAAACAAACTGGAAGCAAACAGGGTAAAAACAGCTACAACAGACTTCAATCAATTGCTTGCAGACCTGAAACATCACTCCAAGGACTGCCTGCAACTAACAAACTCCAAACCAACATCACACATACAGACCTTCTCATCTACACTTCTTACTTTCTTGGAGCAGCGAATGGGGTGAGGATCCTAAGAGTACGACTCGACCAAGCGACTACTCGAACAGGGTCGACGATGCGAATAATGAAGCGACGACTCGAGCAAGGTCGTCGACTCGAACCACGATACCAATCAACAGGACCAGTAATGGCTATTTAAAACTAAACTGAGAAAAATAAATTGTAAACCTATTCTTAACTGTCATTTTTTAAAACCAGCTGCTGCTGTTGCTATCCACTTCTATATGCTACTGCCCCTGTTTTAAATTTCGAACCCCATTCTCCCCGCCTCCTGCTTTCTACTTATCTTCTACTCTTTATAGAAGTAAAATCAGGGTTCTAGGTTATAGAATTGGTATAAAATTGGACGAAATCACCCCTAACGGTCTCAATTGGATAAGGTTTGTACGATCATGGCTGAGTTGGAGATTCGGACCAGCTTTGGCATTTTCTGATTTTGAATCAAAATGGGTTTTTGAAACGGGTCCGGGAAGGGAATTTGGGAAAACTGATGAGGGGAGGGGTTTAGGTGTGTGTATAATTGTTTTTGCAAAGATAGGCTGTAATTTCAGGCTGGGAGTAAATTTAGCCACCCATTTAGGATAATAAATTAAAAGGGGTGTTGCACGGGTGGGATGAATTTAAAACTAGGGATTGCAATTTTAACCCTTCTTTTTCAAATTTTAATTATTTCATTTCAATTTAAAATTGACCCTTTTATAAAATAATTAGATATTAATTATAACATTTCGGGACAAAATTGGGTGTCAACAGCTGCCCCTCTTTACCCGAAAAAGGATGAAAGAGTTTTCAGGGTAAAGAAGTTGACGGGAAACCAATTTTGTCACGATAAAGCCAAAGGCTTTTGATTCCAAGGATCAAAAGGCGAGGCTTATGGACATGGCCGAACTTCGGTTTTCGAGTTGCCTACATATCTCGGGCTGAAAGAGAATCAGGCCATATGTAGTTCGACGATACTTAGACATGAAGACTCGCACGATTAACAGAAACGGACTCATAAATAGGAAAGAATCTGACTGACCCTAATCTGGAATGAAAGATTAGGTAAGACTTCCTTGTTCGAGTGCGATTCTTCATATCCTCGTTGATGAGTCTAGCTCATATCAACGATTGCCCCAGTTCACTGCTAAGAAAGAGTTCCACGTTATGCTCCAAATGTTGCTGCGGTACTGCTAAAATCCTGTAATAAACTTGACAAACGGTAAGCGAGTAACTGCAAACAAGACTTGATAAGTGGAGTAATAATGATAAAAAAAACTTGTAGATGCTGGTTGCAATATCAATAATAAGCTTGTCTCCAATCAACTGATGAAGAAATCCGGCTTTGTGAGGCAAGATGACTCCGGGGCCGTTAGTAGACTGAAAAATAAAGCAATAAAAAGCTTCAATTAATAGGAACATAAATTGAACTTTAAACTAAATAATGAGGATAAAAATGACGCCTTTTCGGCAACAACCATGATAAAGCCTAAAGCTTTCAATCATGAAGAGGCAATTTGAAAAGCAATCTTGGATTGGGCTCCAACCCAAAGTAAGTACACGTCCGAAGGAATCTCATTATCCTGCCAGCCTTAATAAACTCATTAGCAATGTAAGGCTATTAAAATATGTATAGCAAATGTATAAACGCCTCAGGAGGCTACAAAATGCTCAAGAAAGTGTGCTAATATTAAACGTCTATCGAGACCATAAAATATTACTCCTTAGAGGAATTTAAATAATTAACACCTTCGATGTGTCAGAAATACGCCTTTGAGGCAATAAAATTACACCTTAGAGGCATTCAAATAGCTAACACCTTCGAGGTGACATAAATACGCCTCCGGGCAATAAAATTACGCCTTAGAGGCATTCAAATAACTAACACCTTTGAGGTGACATAAATACGCCTCCGGGGCAACAAAATTATGCCTTAGAGGCATTCAAATAATTAACACCTTTGAGGTGACATAAATACGCCTCTGGGGCAACAAAATTACGCCTTAGAGGCATTCAAATAACTAACACCTTCGAGGTGACATAAATACGCCTCTGGGGCAACAAGATTACGCCTTCGAGGCATTCAAATAAATAACACCTTCGAGGTGACATAAATACGCCTCCGGGGCAACAAAATTACGCCTTAGAGGCATTCAAATAACTAACACCTTCGAGGTGACATAAATACGCCTCTGGGGCAACAAAATTACGCCTTAGAGGCATTCAAATAACTAACACCTTCGAGGTGACATAAATACGCCTCCGGGGCAACAAGATTACGCCTTCGAGGCATTCAAATAAATAACACCTTCAAGGTGACATAAATACACCTCCGGGGCAACAAAATTTCGCCTTCGAGGCATTCAAATAACTAACACCTTCGAGGTGACATAAATACGCTTATCGAAAGTGTGAGAATGTGAATACGTTATACTCTCTGAACTCTTCCACGGAGGAATGGTCTTGATTATAAAATAAAGTGAACCCCTTAGGGTTGGCAATATCTGAAAATAAAGAAAAAATAGAACTTTAGCAAGCGTTCTCATGAAGTGAAGAGAAATGAACAAACATGCTTAACAAATTGCAAGAGTTATGGGAAATAGAAATGCCGCCTTTCGGCAAAGTGGAAAAGTGTCGAGTCATGAAGCACGAGCTTTATCCAAATATTATTGCAATCCAAGCGATGAGAATCTTAGAGATTGACTTGCTAAGATGTTTATCCTCCTTTGCGGATCTTAATGTCCCTGCTCTCAAAGAAAAATTATTAGTTTTGGGAGGGAGGGGGGAGCGTTTGATTCATGCTGACTCGAGCCTTCATTCTTCAACCGTTTCCTTCTTCTCCCTTTATCTAGATTTGCGATCCATCTTTTGAGACTTGACCAACAAACTCTTTGTCGAGCAATACGGCTTTTTGCACTGCCCCAGTTATGATCTTTCAAATCTTCAACTTATCTTGCAAAATTGCCCCAGTTTCTATCTTCCATATCTTCAAATTATCTTTGCAAAAATTGCCCCAGTTGCTTGCCTTAGGGGAGACTGAAAATTTTAATATTATAGAGTCGAGCCCGTTAAGAGCGCCTACGTATCCCTCCACGGGAATCAGACCATGCGTAGTTTTGCTTACATCAATTTTGGGAAATATGGCAATCTAAGTGCGAAGTCGAATCCGAATTGGAATACCTACACATCTGCCCAGATGCATAGTTCGGAATTACATCATCAAAGATAAACAAACCTAAAGCATTATAAAATCTAATCGAATCCGATGTGGATTGCTTACTTATCCTGTTGCCATTTCAGGAATCAGATCAAAAGTAGTTCAAAATTACATAAAAGAGGAAATAGGGAAATCCTACGCTAGTGTAACCGAGCTCTATCCGAGTTGCTTACGTATCCCAGCCCTGGGAATCAGGTTACGCGTAGTTCGCATTACAATTAAAATTACATAAAATGAGAAAAACACTTGCTTGTGCCGCTTGTGAGCTATCTTGATTGTACTTGGGTTGATAACTTTTGGCTAGACTGTAAGGGTGAGTTTTCTTGCAAATGAGACAATTTTCAACAACAGTCATGCTACTAAATCTCCGGGCATGGGTTCTCTTATTTGGATTGATCCATCTTCAATTAAATCTTGGATCTTGTGTTTAAGAGCAACACATTCATTAGTGTCGTGCTTGAAAAATTCTGCATGGTAAGCACAATATTTGGTTCCATCAACCCATTGTGGGGGAGGGTCAAATGCACCATTTCCTGATAATGGTTCTAGCATTCCCACATCTTTTAATCTTTCATACAATTGAGCCTGTGGTTCACCTAAATATGTGAATTTTCGACGCTTCTTCTTCTCATATTTGGGATGCGATCCTGATGGTTTAGACTGGCGGGCCACAGGTGGCAGATGTTGCGGATAATTGTATGCTTGCGGTTGTGAAGCGGTTGCTGCAAATTGATGGTAATTGGGTTGGGCATTATAGACTGGACATGGCGCGGGTGGAATTTGATGCTGACTTGGATAAGTTGGATATAGTGTGCTTCTGTAAATAGATTGGTTTGATGAGTTTCTGAAGGTTGGCTTCTTGTTTGGCCTTTAGTCGATATCAGCCATATCAATTCCAAATTCATCTTCCCTCTTTCTCTTCTCAAAATTGCCCATACCAGTCTGGATGGCTTGCGTAGTTGCTTTCATTGCAGCAAAACTTACAATTCGCCCTGTCCTAACCCCTTCTTCAACCATCTCTCCCATCACAAGAAGTTCAGAATAAGGTTTACCCATCATAGGGAGCAAGTGCATGTAATAGGAATCATCTTGGGCTCGGATGAAGTACTTTACCATGTCTTCCTCAGTCATTGGTGGTCGCACCCTTGCAGCCTGTTCACGCCATCTCAATGCGTATTCCCTAAAGGTTTCTGTTGGTTTCTTCTTCAGATTGGACAAAGTTATAAGGTCAGGAGCCATCTCGACATTGTACTCAAACTGCTTTGTAAAATCATTGGCTATGTCATCAAACTCTCGCCACTTGCTTATATCCTGTCTTGCAAACCATTCAGCAGCAATACCTTCCAGACTATGACTGAAGAAGGCCATCAGAAGTTCCTCTTTACCTCCCGCAACCCTCATTCGGTTGAGATATTTGGTCAAATGAACAAATGGGTCACTATGACCATCATACATATCAAATTTTGGCACCTTAAACCCAGGAGGAAGAGTAACGTCAGGGTATAGATAAAGATTGCGGTAGGAGATGCTTTGACGTCCTCTAGACACTTGCAAATCCTTGATGGATTGTTGCATGATTTTCATCATTTGGATTATCTCCTCTTGCTCAACTGTCTTTCCCTGCTTTTCCGCAGTTTCGGGCACTTCAATGGGTGCTTTGGATTGTGGAGGACGAGGAGTATCTTTGGCAGGTAACTATTGATAGTGAGGCAAGTTGTTGTGGTTAATGAATGCATTTGGGATGTTGTTAACTGGTGCAAGCATACGAATGACATTGGACTTTAAAGGCGTGTTCGGATTGGCAGTTTCAACATTGGGGTTCAGAGTTGACAGCACGGCTGGCGCGTTTTGGTGGCTCGACCCTTTCATTCTGTCTAGTTCAGCTTCCATACACTCAATCTGCTTAGCCATTCTAGCAATTTGTTCATCAAGAACAACAACAGCTTGCTCATTAGAAGATGCAGGGATACCAGTCTGATTATCAGTCAAATCAGTCATTGCTTGCTTCACTTTGGATTAGACACTTAACCAACTCGAAAGTCAACACGAATAAAACTCTCTCTCTTTCTTGGGGAATAAACAAAATAAAAGAAAATTTCAAAAGGTAACTATGTTAGTTTGCATGTCATTGACAATATTGCACACAATCATGTAGCGCGCGTCACGTAGCGCTTTGCATTTTACACAAGTTTGACATGTGGCAATCACAATTAGTTGAGCGTAAATGAAAATGCGGGTGCGTCCTACCCTGTAAGGTGCCTCTTTGTGCCAGAGGTGGGCCTAAGACGCCAAATCGGTGATAACGAAAAGTAGTCCAAGCCGGTTTTGCAATAATCGAATTTAGAGTAAGTGAAAATGACAGTAATAATAATTTCTCTTTCGTTATAACTTGATTTTGAGTACATCATTGTTACATCAAAAATTGAAACTGCCAGACATAATTTAAATACATCATTTTGAGTACAATGAAAATATAAATAACTGCTATAACTACGCTGCATCAGGCTTGAGGAGGCAATGAAACTGAAGTGCGGGCCTGTTTCGATCAATCGTTGCTTGCACAATCAGTGTGATTTCTGACATCTGGTCCCAAATGTCGTTTACATCCAAAAAACTTGCTTGAATCAAACATCGATCAAATGGATCGAACGTCTTATCGTCCTTTCGACGTCTCTTGCCCCAACCTGTTATCTTCTTCCAAGTATCTTCACAATTTCAACTTGATGACTATTTGGAATACCTCTTGAATTCAAGCATCTTCTAGTCTACAAAATTAATAAAAGTATTCTAAATTTAATTAATTGCACAACTTGGCTTGGACTTGAAGTTCCGTTATCACATAAACACATAATATGCACTGTTGTTGGGTTTAAACCCGTCAACGAAAAAGGGCGGTTTTCCTAACTATGGAGGCGGTACCAAGGACCGGGTCCAATCTAAGGTTTATGCATGCATGTTCCTGAAAGAAACTCTAGAGTGGGTTTACTAAACACAAGGCTGTTTTGAGTGGCAAGCGGTCATGCGGTAGTAAAACTATCCGCTCACCCCGCAGGTACGCGCACTCTTTCTTAAAGGGTTTTTTGTGAGTTGCGGGTGTACATGCATACACCTCGCGGGTATAAGTAGCAATGAAGAAGCTCCCAGAAATAGGGGAAATATGAATGGAATGCCAGTTTAATATGTGCGCAAATAAAAGTGTAGTGACATGCTTTCAGTGACAAACAATTGCAAATAATCAATTTAACTAATCATGCTATTTTTGCAAATAATAAACAAAATAAGAGTTATCTTGTGAAAACCTTGCGGTTAGAACCTTAAGGTGATCCCCAGCGGAGTCGCCAAGCTGTTGAACCCCAAAAATTACCCTTTCTTTAAGAAAAAATAGGTTTCGGGTATATCTCAACAAAATGGGATTTCAAAGGGCTTTCTTTGGAGTCGCCACCTAATTTAGGAGAATTAGGAACCAATTAATTAAATAATGCATGCAATTCCTCCGTTGTAAGGAAAATGGTCTTTTTTCAGAGATTCTAAATAAGAGGTTCAATTATTTTCGAAAGAAGATTTCAATTTGAAAGCACTTTCGAAAATCCACAAAATGTGGTTAATCCTTCGGTTTTCACAAAATAGCTAAATAAATGCGATTTACAAAAATATTTAACTTTCAATTAAAGGCGTCATTAATTGAATTTAAAATCAAGTATACATGAAAAGGTAGGGAAAATAAATGACTTTAATAAGAAAACTAATTGACTTGAACACTTGCATTAAAGTTGTATTCTAAAAGCAATTTTAAAATTATTACGAATTGGCTTGCACGCATTATTTAACTAAAAGATTCAAAATTCCTAAAATAAGATGGAGATTCTAAAGAAATAAAATATTCACAAAATAACTCAATAAATAACTAAACATTCATTCATAATCAATCAAATAAATTATTCTACAATAATTATCTACGGGGAATTCCTATAGACATGCAATTTCTAAGGGATAGAGGGGAGAGAGAAGGATTTAGAAGAAGAACCCGGAAAATTTGATAAACTCATGGGAGCCTTGAATTTTATCTTTTATACATTATGCCCATGAGCCTAAGTTATATTAAGCGGCTCAACAAAGCATTTTTTTAAAAAAATTTCTAAGGTCTTCGTTTCTTGAACGCTTGGCCCCAGACTCGCCCCTAGTGGCTCCAATGCAATGTAACATCCCCATTTTGTGAGTTTTTCAAACTCGTCCCAAGTTGTTCATGCAAAGGATAAATGGAAATAAAGATTAGCAAAATGTTTCATAATTATTTACTAACTTAAAACAGAACAAAAACCAGCACAACAACATAACTTAATGAAGGAGTACCATCAGATGCAGGCTAACAAGAAGTTTCATTGATTTACTTCAAGCAATATATATAGGGTAGCATTCACAGAGACATACAAACAAATGAAATAATAAAATAAAATAAAATAAAGTTATTCTCACAAGCATAACATAAGACTAAAAGGGAACTAAAATTAACAGTGAAATAGCACACAACAAAAGAACCATAAGAGAGATCAAAGCTTATCCTAAGAAAATGGTACCAAGAACCAAATTTGCTAAATAGGTGTCCACATTGTGCAGACCATGAGATACATACAGGCACAAGAAATAGGCACAAGCCATAAGCACAAACATAAGACCAACCCTTTTTACTTTAGTTCCAACAGGTAGAATCCAGCAGGAGAAACAGTTCGAGTACAGAACTCAAATGAGCAAGACAGCTTACTATTAAGAGAATATTCATTTTGGCCTGAATTATGATCTTTTAAGCTCAGCTTCCAAGCAGGACTTTGGCTTAATTTTCTAAAGTAGCTAACTAGACATTCATTCCGATAATAGAAAATCATCATGAATAAATAAACTTGCTCAAGCACAAGTAAATTGTAACGGACAGAATTTCAAAGGAATCAGGTATAAGGAGACATTCAAGCTAAAAGAGCTGGACACCATTAATGACTTATTAACAGACCAATTCAAACTGATACTAGATGTTGTTCTCATTTTAGATGACTAGAACTTTACATCATAGAACACAAAAGAGTGGGAAAGAGAGATGTAAAGCTAGACTATCAATTAACCTGAATTTAATTCGAAAAGAAATACATAATCAGACTTCTAGGTTCTAACTTAACCCTACAATTTCACGACAGATTTTATAGCACAAACTAGGATACACAGACCTCTATTCAAAACAACCAGCAGAATCAATTAACTAGGCACCATTTTTAATTTTAAAAAACTTAAGAGATAGCAAATAGCTGACTCTAACTATCATGGACCAGAGAGTGCAGAGTAAGAAAGAACCAAAATTTTACTAATATTGCTGCAGTAATATGAAATCAAGAACAAGCCTACTATCACCTACACCAACCTTGCGAGATCGACCCCAAAACAAGCCTTCATAGCCTTTGAAATACTTTCCAGCTCACCTCTCTTATGACATTCCTCTAACACACAGACCTTTCACTAAACATAGCAGACTTCACTGCAACTTCTCCAACCAAGAGAAAACCCCATCTGGACTCCCTCAGATCACCAATACACCTACAGACCCTAACAACTGCCTGAACAAACCTCCTTGCACTCACAAATACCAAACAACCTCACCTGAAATGCTTGCTGCACCTGCAGGGAAACCTAGCAACCTGCAACACTCTCTTTGCTCTAATACTTCTTCTAACACAGCCCTGAACTCCACCTGCCCCCTAAATCCCTTTCTACCTCAGCTTCTTCAAACAACCAAGAAAATAGAAACACTCTCACCCTCACAGCCTCTGCAAACAAGACTTCTAACAACAACCTGCACACTACTTGCAGGTCCTTGGAAATGACATGGACAAAGCCCTAACAGCCTCTGCTACCCATCCCCTGAACCACTACACCACCTGCAAGATCACAGAAGCAAACAACCACATACACACTCTTCTACAACCTTCAAACCAATAAAATGCATACCCTGCAAACACCCAAATACAACCCCTGAACCCTCAGATATAACCCAAACCAACCAGACCACCTAACAAACTAACTATCCTCCTGAACTCCTACAAACAAACTGCACCATCACAACCTCCCTTGCTTACACACAGAGACACACACCTGAACACAGAAAACCACACGCACTTGAACACATAGCTCATACCAATAGGAACTAAGAACAACCCTTCACCCTACTTTAAAACAACCAGACACTATTGCTAATTCCCACACAATCTGGATACAAATCTCAGCCCTCACTGAACTCCTATTACCTGCAATACCTTCACAGACCAATCTTCAACTACAACAACCAACCAGACCCCTAAAACTTTATAAATCTCTGCCTGAACAACTCATACAATCACCTCACACACCTGGCACATATACCCTTGCTGAATACACGCACACAAACAAACTCCTTCAGGACCAAATCAGTAACCAAGAACATGCTGCACTAATTCAAAGAAACAAGAAGGGACCTGCCCTGCCCCCTCTCTCCTCCTCTGAACTCCCTCCTACTGCCTGAACTACCAGGAAATACCAGCCACCAAAGACTCTCCATACAAACTGCACCTAACCTCCTTTAGAACTCCTAGGAACAGATAGGAAACAAACTGGAAGCAAACAGGGTAAAAACAGCTACAACAGACTTCAATCAATTGCTTGCAAACCTGAAACATCACTCCAAGGACTGCCTGCAACTAACAAACTCCAAACCAACAGCACACATACAGACCTTCTCATCTACACTTCTTACTTTCTTGGAGCAGCGAATGGGGTGAGGATCCGAAGAGTACGACTCGACCAAGCGACTACTCGAACAGGGTCGACGATGCGAATAATGAAGCGACGACTCGAGCAAGGTCGTCGACTCGAACCACGATACCAATCAACAGGACCAGTAATGGCTATTTAAAACTAAACTGAGAAAAATAAATTGTAAACCTATTCTTAACTGTCATTTTTTAAAACCAGCTGCTGCTATTGCTATCCACTTCTATATGCTACTGCCCCTGTTTTAAATTTCGAACCCCATTCTCCCCGCCTCCTGCTTTCTACTTATCTTCTACTCTTTATAGAAGTAAAATCAGGGTTCTAGGTTATAGAATTGGTATAAAATTGGACGAAATCACCCCTAACGGTCTCAATTGGATAAGGTTTGTACGATCATGGCTGAGCTGGAGATTCGGACCAGCTTTGGCATTTTCTGATTTTGAATCAAAATGGGTTTTTGAAACGGGTCCGGGAAGGGAATTCGGGAAAACTGATGAGGGGAGGGGTTTATGTGTGTGTATAATTGTTTTTGCAAAGATAGGCTGTAATTTCAGGCTGGGAGCAAATTTAGCCACCCATTTAGGATAATAAATTAAAAGGGGGTGTTGCACGGGTGGGATGAATTTAAAACTAGGGATTACAATTTTAACCCTTCTTTTTCAAATTTTAATTATTTCATTTCAATTTAAAATTGACCCTTTTATAAAATAATTAGATATTAATTATAACATTTCGGGATAAAATTGGGTGTCAACAATTACCACACAAATATCTAAAAGTTCTTTTAGACTACAAATATTAAAAGTATTTATTTCTTTTTTAGACTTTGTAACGAATTAAATTTTGACGCATAAAGTGGAGCGGAGGGAGAATCTCCTACCATTTCTTTTATTAATACTTATAAATCTGTTTAAACTATTTTATAAGCCATCCAATCAAATGATACAAGACAGATTAGCTATATAGCGATATAAAAGAGGTTCTGAAATATTCTATACTAATTGAGAACATAAGCAAAGTGATGTGGCATGCCTCTATGATCACCATTCATTCAAAATGTAAATAAAACAATATCTATCTATTTTCTTAATTTTTGGCCTTTTATCCCATGTTGATAAAGTAAAAAATCAGCATTCAATTCGTGACATTACAATGGAAGAAAAATGGACTAGGGAAAGCAGCATTCAATTCTCTACATCAGGTATGAGCTTTGCATTGAATACGCTATAATAAGGATCAATGAACGTTAGAAATTACTCCGTCCGTCCCATTTTAGTTGTCGTCTTCAGCTTTTTCACGCCCATTAAGAAAACCATTAAATAGGGTGTATATTTTACTATGTTACCCTTATTTAATGTTTGACTATTAACTTTCTTTGAGAATTATTTTAATTATTAAGGGTATAGTTGGAAAGAACTAGTAAATTTAGTCTTGAAATGCTAAAGTGACAACTAATTTGGGACAAACCATTTCTCCTAAAGCGACAACTAATTTGGGACGGAGGGAGTACTTATTATCATTGTCTCTCACGTCAATACTATATAGAACCTTTCAAACCAACAGTTTTTACAACACAAATCCTCTTCAGGTTAGTAGTTGGTTGTTATAAACTCATACTATTGCAACTGAAGGTAATTCTTTTCATAATAATAATTATCTGTTTTGAATTCCTTCTTCAAGCTTCTTATGTTATATCTTTTATAAATGTTACCAAGGTATCTATCATTGATACACCACCAAGCTAAGGTGTAGTACTCTGACCATCAGACCTTTTTTATTTCCTTTGGTGATTTATTTTTTTTCATTCTCCTGTAATTAAATAGGACTACCTAAAGGAGTTAGCAGTGTTTGTCATATAGGCTATGGCTTTTCTCTAAGCACTTGAACTCACTTTGGTTCAAAAGCTTTAATTCTACAAAATTACATGCCGAACTTTGGAATTGTTTCTATTTATGTGTTTTCGACCTTTCCCACCCCCTGTGACTGTTAGTTATTATATTTATTAACATCTCTGTTTTGTCTGTGTGTTTTTAGTTAGTATGTTTAGGTAAGAAAATACAATTGGAATTAGCTATCAGCTATTACAGTTGAGAGGAGGTCTGTGGAAAAGTATGCGGTTCTAATGCTTTTGAATAAAATAGGAGCATATGTAATGTGGTTTACACTATATTTTGCCTTTCTATCTTTCTGATCTACTTCGAGGAGTTCTTAATGTTTTCAAGTTTATTTTGGTAAAATTTGATACACTATAAGTTCCTTCAATAGTTAGCACAAATTAAGGGAAGAGTAACAGGGGGTGGGAATTCTATTTAGTTCTTTCATTAACATTCAACACTTATTTTTAAAAGCTTTTCTTAACTTGGCAACCATTCGGAAGGGATAGATTACTATATTAGTTTATATTCATTTTTTTCCCTAGATTCTTATTCATTTTTAATTTAAAAGCTTTTCTTATCTTGACAACCAGGGAAGGGATGAATTACTATATTTTATTACCACGCCTCTTTTGGAGAGTAAAGTTCCTCCAACCGAAGATATAAAGGGCCACAACAATGTTTTGGAAATTAGAGAAGAGCATGATTAATTCGTAAAAAATTATGATTTTTTTACTCTAAGGATCTAAACTAAATCAATTTGCAAATTGATGATTTGGAAAAGAATGTCCACTTATTGTATACATAAAGCTATTTTTGATAAGAATTAAAACATATCAGGACCGAATATTCTAAACCTTTTACATCGAACAACATTTTGATAATTTTCTATTGTTTTGTCTGTCTCTTTTTATATTAAAATGCTCAAAAGTTATATATATTTATTTGAATTCAATGAATTGGGTGTAAATGATCAAAAATTGAAGGTTGAAAAATGAAAAGGTAATCAAAACAGTTACAAGTTATTTTTCTTTTGAACTTAATGTATGATAAATTTCGTAATTATTATGTATAATCAATATGATAATTATTTGGGAAGTAAGTAGTCATGACAAAACAGATATGCCATTCACCTTTATCGTCTTAATTCCTGTCTTTTCAATTGTTGTGAGGACTAAAATTGGGATAAGTACTTTATCCGTCTTTTAAATGTTTTGATTCTATATAAGTTGTAACATTTATGTGGCTATAATTTTTCAAATTTGTAATCCTAAACCTGTCATGGTATTTGTTCTATAAAAGCTTTTCATTGAGGAAAAATTAGAAGTTTAAGTAAAGTATTCCAAATTTAAAAGGGATTATTCTTTGTAACATACTAAAAAACTATGTTCACATCAATAAGAAAGGAGAAATACGACATTAAGTACCATTTAATCAATATCTTTTTAAAAAAATTCTAATAAATTGGAAGCGTATGATATGTTATCATCCTACTGATATAATGTCAGGAGAGATTAATGGAGCTGTTTAGCCTATTTGTTCCATGACCACCCTACATTGTAAAGCGATTATACTTAAAGAACAACTTATTATGGTTGGTAAACTTAGAAAGAGAAAATCCATTAAACTCTTGCGTTTAAATTAAATTACATTACAATAGTTCTCAGATTTTTTAGTGCTTACATGAATTTACTTATTTATTCTTAATATTCAGATTTTAGCAACAAATTATATTGTATCAATGAGGTTTTCCGTGACTGCGCGATGCGCGGACTGATTTTCTAGTATTTTATTAATGAAAAGAAAAGAAGGAAAAACATTTATAATATATCACGGGTTTCACGCCCAAAGCTCACGTTTTCAATCACCATTTTGTCTTTCGTCTATGACTGAGTTAACAATTTTGGAAAAAAATGAAAAAACAACAACAACAACAACAACTCTGGTGGGTCGTTCCATATTATAAATCGGCCACATTATATTATGATAATTGACTCATTGTTTATATTAGAATAGATTTTGTATTGGATATTCTAATTTAAATATTACCCTCTTGTGTTACTTATTTCGTTAGAAGGTGATACATATATTACGTGAGATGTATTATTAGTAATTATAAAATCCTGAGGTAGGTTTTAGAAGCAGATTGCCATGAACTTCACGTGTAAAGGTTGAAAATAGCAAGTTGTCTTCAGGACAAACGGGACATCATTGGAGGTAGTACAAATATAATGTAGGGGAGATTGGTTTACTCCAAAGATGAAAGAGGTAGTGGATTACTAGTAAAATATGTTACTTCATAACGGTTATGGAGAAAATATGACAACGTTGTGGCTAAACGTCCGGATGCGTAGCTGAAACGACCTTAGGTAGTCGTTTCGGGGGTTAGAATTTTGATTGGCGTACCGACAGTTTTAAAATCTTCGTAAGGTCCATTAGGACATGTCTGTAAATTTGAGCTTAATCGGACTTCGTTTGGTAGGTATCGAAAGAAGGTTTCAGTTTCCGTTGTCGGCAAATCTTAAAAAGAGATTTTCGAGCTCGATTTTGGCGAATGAGCTCCGATTCGAAATTCGAAAGTGTCGTTAGGTTCGTATGGTCATTTGTGACCTGTGTGAACTTTCGGAAGTAAATTCCGAGGTCATACTGATAGTTTCTGCTAAAGTCCTGAAAGTTAAAGAATTTGATCTTTTCTGTTTAATTCGTATTTTGAGCTTTAGAAATCCGATAAGAGATTCGTCTTCGCGAGTAGTTTTTATTATAAATATTTAAAAAGATAAATTAGTATTTCGATGATATTTATCAAAATAAAGTTTGTACTTTAAGATAAGATTGAAATTATTATCTAAAAAGAAAAGAAAAGAAAAGAAAAAAAGGAAAAAAATAAATAAAAGAAAGGCGGTGGCTAAAGGGATATAATCCCTTAGCTTCGCTTTATAGTTCAAAGCAGAAAACAGACATAAAAACAAGAGGAGAAAGGGAGGAACGCGAAACGAACAAAGAAAATGGCAGAAAATAGAGAAAGGAAAAGAAAATGAGCAGCAAAAATAGAATTTTTGTCCTGAAATATTCAGGTAATGATGTTTATTTATTATTGGGATTTATTACATGTGTTTTAATATATTTTAATGGTAGATATCGGGATATTAGACATCGTTCTAATAAGTTAAATTGATAGTTTAAAGGGTAATTGGACCCCGATAATGGAACTGATTATACATTCTAACTCAGGGAGTTATAGGCAACCCGTAAATGTAATTTATTTAGAATTTGGTTATATGATTTTTAACCATGTACATAGGTCTGGACTGCGTATTGTCTATTCAAAACGGGTGTCGGATTCCTACCCGGATTGTTCTAAGATGTAAGGATTGAAGGCTTTAGCCTTATGTGATATATTTTTCTGCTTATTAAACACAGTGGGATCGTTTAGCAATAAATCCAAAGGACAAAGCGGTTGTTGAGTAGCAGTGCTAACTTTGCAACAAGGTAAGTGATTATATCCATTTCTTTGGTGGCCTTTGGACTTGTGGATATTCTACCACGTGTTCCTTACGTCTGTAGCTGCCGATAGGCGTACTTACTACGCCTTAGTTTGGAATGTACACTATATATTATATGTTATGCCTTGTTGTTGGTATTGCATTGATCATAGAAGCATTGTACTCTAGTTGTAAGTTTGACATGTACTTCCCGGTAGCCGATGCGAGTCCTGCGCCGGTGAAGGGTTATTATTGCATCATACCATATTCATATGTATCATATTTTCTGGTTATGGGCTGCTATGTCATATACTGAGTGCAGGAGTATTCCGCCTCAGTTTTATATTATATTGGGTGCAGGAGTTTTCTACCCAGGAGCAGGAGTATTCCGCTCTTATGTCAGATACCGAGTGCAGGAGTATTCCGCCTTAACTTTATATTATATCGGGTGGAGTAGTATTCCGCTCTCATGTCAGATACTGAGTGCAGGAGTATTCTGCTTCAGCTTTATATTATATCGGGTGCAGGAGTATCCCACCCCAGGAGTAGGAATATTCTGCTCTGGTTGGTTATTAGATTGTATTCCCCTCGAATGCAGGAGTATTCCGCTTCGGGACGGGATTATGGGCACATCTGACCCCATTGCATCATACTGCATTCATTCTATTTCATTACACCGGTTGTTGTGCATTGTGTGACTATAGTGCCATGTTTTGTGTATGTGTCATGTATTTCTGATTGTTGATATGTTCGGGATACCTATATGTTCTGTCTATCTTATGTCCCTAGTTGTTTATGAGTTTATGGTTCCATACGTATTTCCAGTTATTATCTGGCTCTGCCTTTCTATAGTTGAAATAAGGTGAATTCGGTTTATCTGTTTGTCTTCTCCCTGGCTAGTATATTTGCTTCTTTGAGGTGGCTAGCCTGCTCCCACTTACTGAGTCCTTTTGACTCACCCTCTGTTTGTCTCTTGTCTATTTATTTCGTTTCGGCAGGTTCGCTCTAGGATTGAGTTCTCCACGTTGTTGAGGAGCGAAGACGACTTCAGCTGTCAGGGTGAGCCAACTTTTGTTCAGGATGGCCACCGGTTTTATGTTTATTATCTCAGTTGTATTTTGCACCCTTCAGGAGATGTTTATACTTCATTTGTATTCTTAGATATATGTCTGGATAGCCCTAAACCTAGTACATTGGGTAGTCAGCTGTAACTTCTTCCGTACAACTTATGTATAGTTATGTTCATGTTTCTTTAGGTCTAATATCTTATCTAAAAGTTGATTTTTTTGTTTGTTTTTGTGAATTCAATTCAGAAGGGTTCACCCGACAAGTCTAAGGGAGGATGTCGGGTGCCCGTATGACCTAGCCGGAAATTCGGGTCGTGTCAGTAGCTTGACTGTTGAAAGGACGGATAAATGAGTGCCTTCGAAGGTGCCCAGTACCAATTCGCCCAAGAACCAAAACATGCTTAAATCATCCGTAGATCATCGTTTCGGATCCATCTTGATTGCAACCGTAAACCTGTATCGGACCAATGTACCAGAGCATTCAGAAGACTGCTACTTCAACGCAGCCAACTCTGACAAATCGTGGATTAATTGGCTTATCATGTCCAACAACAATTTTTATCCATTAAAGACATGTTGGAGTGGGATTAGGAGAGTAGTTAGGGTTAGCGAACCTATAATACCTGCTTCCCAGTACTGTAACAACATCATTTCGACTAAGCCAATACTCTGCTGAAGTTGTTGTTTCAAGTTGCTTGGGTAGCTTTGCGCTCAATCTAGCTTCACCCCATAAGATTTTTTTTCGCTTCTCTTTGTTGTTGCTTCTTCTTAATTGTTGTTATTTATATTGTACTTGGTGCACCTAGTAAGACACTAGAGTTGAGGGGAATGAATTGTCTGCTTGGCCGATTATTTAATTACCTGAGAAGTTTGGTCTGCTAAGTTAAACTATCCTTAAAAAACCAAGTTCACGATAAGTTACAACTCAAAACCTATACGTAAGAAACTGTTGCATGTAAAGTGCACATGAACTTTACTTAGAAAATCTCCTTTCTCAAGGGAGAAAAAACCACAACCTAATCTCTGAGATTTCAACAACTTTCACTAATCTCTTTTTTTTTTCAATCCTATCTCTTGTTACTCTTATAGACGTTTAGTTGAACTACACCTATCTATGATCTACGATCCAAATATACAAATTGTTTCACCATGTTAATAAAATATGCATCTGTACGCACATCAAAAGATCACTATGATATTGGTTTAACTCTTTCACTTGGTTATATCTAGCCAAGTTGATGCTATAATTATTAGCTCATTGTACCTCTATTCGTGGATATTTGTATATGCTTGTCAAAAGTTGAAGTTAATGTCATTTTTAATTTTTCTTTTCTTACGGATCATAAATTTGATGTCTGAAGAACTTACCCTGCAGAAAGTGCAGAGCAAGAATAAGCTACTGAAAATGCTAGAAGACTCAAACCATAATAAGAGAGACATATTGTCTTGTTAGCATTAGTTTAAAAATGTTCTCATTTATACATGGAACAATTCTATCTCTTTTTTAGCATTTATAGAAAGAATGGTATTCTTTGGGTTGGTATATCTTTTGATAAAGTGATGTTTTAGTTCTTTGTATTTGATTATAAAATTTTATATGATAATTTATTATATATTTTGGATGTGTTACAATTCCATATGTTGATTTGAATTTCGGCTATTGTGGAAGATTGTGAGAATTAGTGGATGTAAAATTTGGCTGCTAAAACCACTTTTAATGGCTGGAATTTTTTTCATAGTTATGGATTTTTATCTACCGAAAATTGACAATCAACAAAGGGAAATTAAAAAAAAGTATAGCGACCGGTTTTCTTGTTGCCGCTAAAGGTTCAATCCGGTCATAAAATTTTTAACGTGAAGGCTTATAACGACTAATAACGACCGAATTTTTTTCAGTCATTAATGATCTATAGCGACCGGATTAGGACTTTTAGCGACCGAATTTACCCTCGCTAAAGACCTATTTTCTTATAGTATCGGTAGCAGTATATCGGTTATCGGTATGTAATTATGAAAAATCAATACGGTAGAGTTATCAATTTATTGGTATCGGTTCTTAAAAGTTCCAACCAGTATTACCAATAATTATTGTAAAATTAAACAACACTAGTAAGTATTCTCATATCCTACACAAAGGGCCACTGAACATTCGCCTATAGAGTTTGTCATCCATAAGGTAATATTGGGCCACTTTGGCTTTGAGGGCTCATGCAGCTTTCTTGTCTTCGGGAAGAGTGCCTGCCTTCAAATAAGATAAATATTTGTTTCTCCAATCCCAAGTATAGTTGACTTTCTATACCTCATTCCGAACTCGGTTGAGTGATATACGACCGATCATAACACCATTGCCCATCGTATTCAGACTACACTGACCCGTCCTCGATCACGAGAGGAGAGTTTTTCGCAGTAAAGATACACGGAACTCTGGATGGATTAACATGATTCTGCCCATGAATCACCTCGTCGATATACTTTGCGATATAGAACAGGTCGATGAACCTAACCTAAGAATTAGCTTACGCTTCAGCAATGCATTAGAGATTTAATATTAGCATTCAGTAGTTGAGGAAGACTCATCCACTTAGAGCATAAACTTATATAGCTAACTTGAGTAGGAATAGTCATCCTCGCACAACCTGCTGGACTAAGAAAGATTTAGTTAAAAACAGAATGTGGCTCAGACCTGAGCTACCAAATTACCCACTCGAGTTGCTAAACAGTCGCAACTCTCGATTTGACAACTCCATGCCTTTGCTATAAGCACCACCGCCTGATGGATCAACTCAGAGATAAAATGACACCTCTCATTACCCTTAGTAGCCTTAAAACACAATAATGTGCTTACCCGGCTACCTTGACACGCACTCTGGTTCAACACAGTGAACATCACAAGCGGCTACTAACCGCCCAAGCTCACTAGTGCCGAACAAAGAAGAGATGGCTATGGACTGAGGATAGGAATAACTAGAGCTCCAACAAGTTCATCTTCTTATTTGCTTGGCTACCAGAGCTAGACTACTTCCGAGTCAGGCTAGCCAAAGAATCGCAATTGAAGAAATAGACATTAAATGAGCTTCATGGAACAACATCCATGCCAATTTAACCTTCTTACAAAAAGGAAACTCCAACAATTTACCAGAAAACCCTTTTATAACCGATACAAGCTTATAGAACAACATGACTCTAAGAGCATCTCGAACCAAGAAGAGACACGTAGATCGAATATTACTTACTAATCACTTTACATCGGAAGAAACAATGACACTTTCTGATGGTGATGAATAAGAATCTCATCATCCTACCAACACTGAATTCCAAAGAGAGAGGTAGACTGACTTGACATAGCAACAGAAGGTAGCACAACAAGATGCCAAGCAGAAAATACGGATACTCACTCCCAAATCTCTCACATTTAAACCAGATAAACTAGTAGGGTCTCACAAATGCTAGAAACAAATCATACTAGAAGCTCACCCCTCTACCACAACAGATTCTTAATAGAAACAACATCCCAGGAAACCATGGAAACATGATAAGAAAACGAATTCTAGATCGACCGGTCATTTGAAAACTAACATCAAATACTCCACTCCCTTTCTTGGAAGTACTCTTACACATACCAAGAGGTACCTCCTCACCTAAACATTCACCTCCAAGATAATCAAGGAAGGTCTCTATAATGGCTTCTTTATCATTATAGCCTACACAATCAAGATTAGGACTACTAGAAGACGGACCAACACAATCAATTACAAGACCATTCATCTCACTTGGAGTTTCAAACAATGGATTGTCTATAGAATTAAACCTTTCAAACCATGGAGGTTCAAGTTCACACTCTTCATACACACTTGATGAGTCATCAAGTACAATTGTATCATCCCATCCACTAAGGACTCGTCAAGGTCACTACCATCCTCACTACAACACATAGTTCTACCAAAGATAAGCATATCAATAAGGGCATGATCAATCAACTCATCTTCCCCTTTGTCAAAAATTGGTGGTGTGTCATAACAAGGCTAACAATCAAGGTCAACTACAATATCTTCACTAAAGAGAGGTTCAATGAAAACCGAGCTCACATCATGATGTGGCTTATCAATCCTCTCAACTAGTGATTCACATGCACACACAAGTCGACCAAAAGACTCTACACTAGTTGTAAACACATTGTAATCACACAAATCATCAACTAGCATGGAGTTTTCACAAATACTATCACAAGGCAATGAAGTAACATGCTCATGAGAAGAAGAAATAACACTTACACTTGAGTTGCTATCTTGCTCACTCAAAGTACTTGAAGTATCATGGGTAGTTCCTCCACCTTGAAGCTCACATTGAAGACTTTATTCACCTTGCCCATCCATCTTGGAACATGATTGAGGCTCCATCGGTTTGCCTCCAAGAATACCTACACAAGAGTTGAAACAAGTAGAAGAAGAAGATAAAGAGTGAGTGTTAGAATAAGGGGTACCCTCATTCTCAATTATTCTTTTTCCCTCTCTCTTCTCCCTCATTTTCTTTTCATGGTCAGGTGCAGATTCGGGTTGTGACAGCCCACTTACATCACTCAACACAACCTCTCCTTTTTCCACTCTAAGTGCACCTACATTATGCAATAATACTCAAGAGAACAATGCCTCTTGCAAACTGAATGATCAAAGAGGAATTGTTCAATCAGAGTAACCGACAGCCACAAGTTCCTTCAACACTTAGCCGATTTTGAGTGATTTTGGGGGCAGGCGGTCCGCCCATTCCCTGAGGCGCTCCGCCTTGTGCTGTAGCTTGTTCTGGAGTGGTTATGGAGTGCTAAGGCGCTCCACCTTGTTCGCCCTCGCTTGTGCTGAGGTGCATGATCTTCAAATTACTCCCGAATCTTATATCTTCCAAGCTCTTCCAAACCAAGTGTAGGTGAGCATCTTGAATCTCCTTAGCTTGACTCCGAGTGAAAGGTCTCGAGGTAGTTTGGCCTGCATCATCCTCCCCTTCGTGAGAAAATTTTGTCCTTGAAATCAAGGCGTCATTCTCCAAGGCATCATCACCTACATCACAAAAAGTCAATTCAGAAACATTGAATGTGCTAGAAACGTTATACTCACCGGGAAAATCAATCACATAAGTATTGTTGTTGATCTTTGATACCACTTGGAATGGTCCATCTCATCTCGGTGCCAACTTATCTTTTCTATGGATTGGAAACCTCTTTTTGCGGAAGTCCACCCATACCCAATCTCCCTTATTCAATTCCATCTTCTTCCTTCCCTTGTTCTTCTTGGACGCCACCTTTGCTCAGGCTTCCTCCAAGTTCTTCCTCACCTTAGCATGAAGCGCAAGCAAAACCTTGGCCCGGATCTTACCTTCAAAGCTAACAACTGCATCTCTAGGCAAAAGGGTAAGATCAAGTGGAATAAAAGGATTAAAGCCATAAACACACACTCAAATGGAGTCATGCCAATCATTCTATGCAAAGTACGGTTATATGCAAACTCTATGAGTGACAGCTTTTCAACCCATGTCTCGGCCTTACCTCGGGTCATAGCTCTAAATAGAGCTCCCAAGGTTCGGTTCACCACCTCAGTTTGCCTATCCGTTTGAGGATGGTGGATGTAGAGAACAATAACTTGGTGCCAAGAGCACCCCATAAGCACCTCCAAAAATGGCTAAGGAACTTAGAGTCCCTATCACTCACAATATTTTATGGCACCCCATGCAATTTTAACATATGATCAATAAATAAAGAAGCAACATGTTGTGCATCATGACTCTTTTTGCATGGAATGAAGTGTGCCATTTTGGAGAACCTATCAACGACAACATAAATGGTATCATGTCCTCCCCTAGATCGTGGCAATCCCATAACAAAATCCATAGAAATATCCACCCACTGGCTAGTAGGAATAGGCAAGGGAGTATACAAACCATAGGAATTCGACTTAGACTTGGCATGCTTGCAATCTTAACAAGCATTACATAGCCGCTCAACTTGCAATCCCATCTTAGGCCACTAGAATTGCTCCATAAGAATGGCCCAAGTCTTATTCCTCTCAAAGTGACCCATTAAGCCTCCATTTTGTGCGTCATGCACTAGCAATTCTCTCCAAGAGGACGCGAGTACACACACTCTCCCAATCTTGAAAATGTAGCCATCTACCCAATGGTATTTTTCCACTCTTTCCCCTCTCACTAGAGCATCATGAATGCTCTTTAGCTTTGGGTCATGTTCATGCATCAATTTAATGCTCTCAAAACCCATAAGCCTAGAAGCAAGAGTGGTAGCTAGAGCAAACTTCCTAGAAAGTGCATTGGCTACAACATTGTCCTTTCCCTTCTTGTAATGAATTACATAGGGAAAACTCTCAATGAACTCTACCTACTTGGCATGCCTCTTGTTCAACTTCTCTTGGCCCCTTGATGTTTGAGTGACTCATGATCACTCTTAATCACAAATTCTCTAGGCCAAAGATAGTATTGCCAATGTGCTGGAGCTCTCACTAAGGCATAAAACTCCGTATCATACGTAGAGTAATTCAAGGTTGCACCTTTTAATTTTTCACTAAAGTAGGCAATGGGTTTCCCATCTTGTATGAGAACACCTCCACTACCAACCCCCGAGGTATCACATTCAACCTCAAATGCCTTCCCAAAGTCGGGAAATTGCAACAAAGAGGTCGTACTCAACCTACTTTTCAACTCTTGGAAAGCAGCTCCTCACACAAACGGCCGGTCTTTCTTCACCAACTCAGTGAGTGGTGCGGCAATTGTGCTAAAGTCCTTCGCAAACTGCCTATAGAAACTAGCAAGACCATGGAAACTCCTAACATGAGAAACGATAGTAGGAGTAGGCCAATATCTAATGGCTTCAACTTTGGACTCATCAACCTCTACACCATTGACACTAACAACAAAACATAGCCCTCGCCAGACCTAATTTGAAGTAATACACTCACTTTTCGCTACAAAAAGTAGGGTACACTACTCGCTTAGAGCTAGATCACGTCTAGCTCAGCCACTAAGCATTACTCGTATGCTGAACTCGTTAATTCAACAACTGCATCTACATGCCAATGGGGACGTCCGTTCGCATAGTGCCAGAAAGTCTTAAATACTCGAGTCACTAAGCAGAGATGTTCGAAGTCGGACGCAAAAGTGCTCGTTTCCACACGGGCTAAAGTCGTCCCATTGTGGGTGCAACTTAACCCGTCACCTAAAAGGCACAGAAAACATACTACCTGGCCACATATTACATCACATGTAATTTCACAAGTACGTAAAAACTATTAACGAACGACCGTTTCATTAAAAAGAAAAACAGCCCGTAGACTCATAATATAGAATTAGTTCTTCTTGAATACCACATTTGTTCATAGTAATTGTAAAAAAAAATAAAGGAAAGGGAAGACTAGAAACAAAGAGCTCCTCAGGGTTAACATGGCTGAAAATCCTTCATCTGGATTGTAGCTACAAGCCGTAAACAGTGCAGAGTTATGTCGGTCGTTGGTCCAATCAATGTCCGTCAGCTTGATCAAAGCGAGGGACCTCGGAAGCGTCTGAGTACAGGCCTAACCTCTTCCATCTTGCCCGCTGAACTTAAAGAGAAACTTGAAAACTCGTCGCAGAGCTTAGAAAGAAAACTTGACCATCCGAGTCAACCTCTGTCATACCCGATTTTGGACTCAACTCGAGGTGAGTCGGGTTTCGGATTCGACTGTGTGAACTTATTTGAGTTTAGATGTTGGAGTCGCCACCTAATATAATTTCTAAGGCGTATTAGGTCACCTAATGTCTAAAGTCAAGTTCAAAAAGGTCAACTAGTCCATTTCAGAGATTCTATATGGGTAAGAAGTCAAAATGACCCGGGGAAGAAGGTGTTAGGCACTTCCCCGAGTCCCACAAAAAGTGGTTACCGTCCGAGATCTAAATTTTGGGATATAAACAGTGTATATTATCATAAATACTAACTTGGGAATTAATTTGACATTAAGGATCTAACACATTCATGCCATTTCACACACACACACACACACACACACACACACACACACACAGATATATATATATATATATATATATATATATATATATATATATAAACAGTACGACCTATATTTTGAGCCTAATCGTAGTTTACGGTCTTATTAAACGCCTAATCGTTGATAAGTGTTACCATACAAATGAGTATTCGATTCTAATTCATATATGCAAACTACACACGAGAAGGTTTTGCACAAATAGTCCATTTTGCAATTAAATTCAGATTTAGTAAAAATCCAAAAGGGGGTTTTGTTTTAAAATAAAATGTTGGATATTTAGGGTCGGTGTGACTCGTCATTAATTGTCGAGCCCTAACCTTAATGGCCTTTTTGTGTTGGGGTCGGATTTTGGTAATATATATAGGAAGAGAGGTTGTTTTTAAAAAACAGATTCACAAAATCACATAAATGCAGATAAGGGGGGTTGTCGCACGTAATAGTATACATATATGTATTAGACATACAAATATATGGTCCAAATCATAGTTATAACTTTAAGAAAATATGTTTAAGATGTATAAACGGCCCCTAAGCTTTATACATCCCTATACAATATAGGAGCGTTTTAAGTGATCAAAAGCAGTTTATGCACATAAACGGCATTTTAAAAAAAAAAATACTTTTGGGCCCAGATCATTTATGCAAAAAGAGGGGCGACTGCAGTTTTCATAAACAGTCTACACTAAGCATAAATAGCACAAAACGGCCCTGTTTTAAGATTTCAAGTTGTGATGCAAACTAAACATGCTCCTAATGCTCTTTAAGTGTGGAAAAACTTTCAATGAAGATAAGATTTCAAACATATTGTCAAAACAGCCAGTTTTCATGAAAAGAGGTCAATCCAGAATCACTTTCTCCTAAATCTAGGCATGATGCATTGCACATAGGGGAGAAGGGGCAAGAGAGTGGCTCCTGGATAGCTAATTTTGTACAACACCATTGTTGTACCCCTGTTTTAAGAAGATACAGACAGGGCACCTAGCAAATATACAAGCTTTGGGGACAGTTCCTAAGGGAAAGATAAGGGAGGGGGTACTGATCAAGAGAAGTCACTTGTTTCAAAGGCAGTAGTACTCTATCAATAACCAAGGATTCTTGATTCTAGAAGAACCAGTTTAGAGAACTTAATTACTGACTTTGCTGAACCTATAGGATTCTTTAAGCACAGGCTGCAAATAAACAGAGTTAGCAGGGGAATAGGAAAGGGAAAGGCCTGAATCAAAAGGACATTTTCCAGGAACTCTTTTGAACAGGTGAAGTCCGGGCACCTTTTAACAAATGTGCAGGACTTCCAGAACAACACATACCAAGGATTAAGTAGAACAGAGAGGTTGCAAGGTCAAGTTGAGGACACACACACGCACAGACGTCACAATCGATCAGAGAGTGAGTAGCAACCTTACTATTTAAATTACATCTCCTTAGTGAATATAGGCATGATTTTAAAGGTGCAGGGATTACTTAGGCCTATCAGAATACCTAGAATCAAGGCAAAACACAGGATAGTTCAAGTGAAGCAGGAACAAGATAAGCATATGCAAGGGAAACACATAGATATAACAGATGATAATGAGTGAAAGAATACCTTTGAGTATTGTAAAGCTAATATGAATGCAGACAGCAGCAAGAGAAAGCAGGGCCAGTATTCAAATACAGGCAGTAATGATTTTGCCAGGAAAGCAAGTAAACAAGAAGAACTGAATGCCAAAAGCTATGTAGAATTTTATAAAGTATACCAGTATGTGTTTATGAATTTTCAGTGTTCAGAAGCTTGTTTCTTTTGTTGAAAAAGAGAATAGCTTATATAGGTGAAGAGTAGGGATTTGAAAAGCAACAAAATAAAAGTTAATAAGGTAAGGAATAATAGCCTTCCAAGAATAATAGAGGACAGATTTGAGTCAATCTTCCAAAAATAGAGCAGTCAATCCCAAATTCTAAGGCCAATCAATCCTGGATTGATTTGAGAACCTCTCCTCAAACTTAACATAGTTTAGGTTCACAAATCCACTTATAAACAAGTTTGAATTTCGACAGGTCTCAAAAGATGCAAATATCAGTGATCATATTGATTTTCCTTCTAAATTTTACTCACAAATTCAAATCAACATCAATCAAAATCCGTTGAATCATGTAAATTAATTCTCCAGTTCAGATTTTAATTAGATGAGTCATGAAATTACACAAGTAATGCACAGTGGGGTAATTCAAACAATTCAGACAAACCAATCACAGTTTTAAACTTTTAAATTCAAAAGAGATGGCACAGAGTTTAGCCCTAATCGTCTCAAAACGAAAGTGTAAAACAGGCTCGTTATAGTGTCCAAAAGAATCAACAATTCACAGAGGTCGTAAATCATGCAAATCAGTTAATCAACAAGTGAAGACGATAATCTTGCTAATTTATAGAAAACATAGGAGATTTTATGCATTGAGTCACATAGGTTTCACAGAATCAAAGAAAAGAGGATTACCCGTTTACTAGAATTGGGTCAATCGTGACCCGTTATAAATTTAAATTCGCATGGGGGTTTTTACCCCACTTAGGTGATAACACCTTTGAATTGATGGCCTGAACCCCGCCAGAGGCGTTTCCCAGCGGTGGTGTCACAGTTGTCAAGGGTCGAATTTCGCCCTTGACCAAACATCCTAAAAACTATTTGGGTTTTGTAGCGGACTTCGAGGGGAACACGATGATGTTATTTTCCCTAATTTTCTCCGGCTAAAATGGCCGGAAAAGTCCATTGATAGCGGTGGCGATTTTAATCACCAAGGAAAGAGAGAGAGAGGCGTGAATATCGGGGGTGGGGGTGAGGAAATGAGGATAGACGAGGGGTTTAGGGGTTGTGTGGGGTAGATTAGGAATTTTAATTTTTCAGCCCGTTGGATCAAATCAACGGAGGGTTAGGATTAAGCCACGTAGGTGCGAAGGTGGCAAACATAGGCTGATGTGTACGCATGTGTGTGCATATACGTGTATATGTATATGTATATGTATATGTATATGTATGAATAGTGTATAAATAGGTATACAAATTGTATAAAATAGATTTAAAATATAGGAAAATTTAAAAATTAATTTTAAAATATTAGGATGGCTAAGAAATGCGTAAAAATAGAAATTTTGGATTTAAAACAATTTTGAATAATTTTGTCAGAATAGAAGTAATTGCAGTGATCGTTAGAATAGCTATGATTTGAGACGATACTTTTGAAAATGGCCTCAATTGCCAGGCTATTATGAGAAGGTAATTTGAAAGAAATTAACAAGGCAAGAGTGAATACACGATTGTGTGCAATTTCGAGAACTGTTGATTTTGAAAACAGGAGGGACAAAATTGGGTGTCAAAAGCTGCCCCTCTTTGCCCGGGGATGATGAAAGAGTCTTCGGGCAAAGACGTTGACAGTGCGGCCAATTTTTTCATGACTATAGAAGAGCCTATGACTTAAGAGGATGTAGGGCGTCAGGCTGAAATGCTTTCTTTGCTCGGGGTGTGTTTCCTGCAATGAAAATGTGTTTGCAAGATAATGTATATATATAAAACGTATCTTCCCGCCAGGCTGAATTGTCTTTCCAGGATTTCAGTATGAAATCGTTTTTGCCATGCCATGATTTCGTGTCTTTTGCTATCAAGTGTTAGATTCGACATTGGGTTGTATGCCCTCCGTTGGTGCATTGGATTGTATACCCTCCGCAAAGAAAATAGAAATGCAAATTGATATTGGGCTGTGTACCCTCAATCGACGCTTCGGATTGTGTACCCTCAGCTAATTTAAAATGCAAATCGATATCGGGCTATGTACCCACAATCGACGCTTCGGGTTGTCTGCCCTCGGCTAATTTAAATGACAAATCAATATCGGGCAGTGTACCCTCAACCGATGCTTCGGGTTGTGTGCCCTCAGCTAATTTAAAATTAAAAATCGATATCGGGCTGTGTACCCTTAGCTGAAGCTTTGGGTTGTGTGCCCTCAGCTAATGTAAATGACAAATCGATATCGGGTTGTGTACCCTCAATCGACGCTTCGGATTGTGTGCCCTCAGCTAATTTAAAATGACAAATCGATATCGGGCTGTGTACCCTCAACCGACGCTTCGGGTTATGTGCCCTCAGCTAATGTAAATGACAAATCGATATTGGACTGTGTACCCTCAACCAACGCTTCGGGTTGTGTGCCTTCAGCTAATGTAAATGACAAACCTTTCGTTGAAGCACTTCTGTCGTGCGTTGGTGATTTAGGTATCTTTAGTGCCTGCAACCAAAGAAAGATTGGTGAGTTGTACGAGGTGGTTTGGTTTGTGCATTCCTGGCTTGTTTCGCGTTCGCTGTCCACGAGTGTCGGGATCTTGGTCGAGCTGATAGGGATATGCATAAAATAGTATGTAATGCAAATGATTTCGAAAAACTTTTATAAAAAAGAAAATGAAATAAAACATTTTATCCTTTTGAGTCGCAAGTCACGTTGTGTAAAGCCAAAGTTGTCGTCCTTTACGCTGTTCCAAAAGAATTTTGAGGGCGCCCTCAAAATTTTGCCACAGTTTTCTTTTGAAATTTTTGAGAGGTCCTCAAAAATTTCTGCCCCAGTGTCAACTATGTTTGTCCTTTGGGAATTTTTGAGAGTTCCTCAAAAATTCTACCCCAGTGTTCGCTTTGTGGGAAAATGAAAATTTTGTATTTATGCGACCGAACCTTGAATAGGTTGCCTACGTATCCCACTTGGGGAATCAGGTTGTAATGTAGTTCAGATTACATAATGTGTTGCAGAATGGGGAAATCACTAATCAGTATAAACTCCTATACATAGTATCTCTTGACAACGTCCGAGTTGATTGGTTTTGGCCAGACTTCTCCGTCCATCTCTGCCAATATCAATGCTCCTCCATTCAGAACTCGGTGAACCATGTATGATCCTTGCCAATTTGGTGCAAACTTGCCTTTTGCTTCTTCTTGATTCGGAAATATCTTCTTCAGAACTAATTGCCCAGGTTCAAAGAATCTCTCTCGAACTTTCTTGCCGAATGCTTTGGCCATCCTCCTCTGATAAAATTCCCATGACATATTGCATTCAATCTCTTACCATCGATGAGGGCCAATTGCTCTATTCTTCCTTTGATCCATTCAGTATCTTTCAATTGTGTCTCTTGGATGATTCTCAAAGATAGTATCTCAACGTCACTGGGTATCACTGCTTCAGTGCCATATACAAACAAATAAGGAGCAGCCCCTGTTGATGTCCTCATTGTGGTGCGATACCCTAATAGAGCATAAGGTAGATTCTCATGCCATTGTTTTGAAGTGCCTGTCATCTTGCACAATATCCTCTTGATATTTGTCTTCCTCGACCGCTCCATTCATTTGAGGTCTGTATGCAGTGGAGTTGCGATGTTTGATTTTGTAAACCTCACAGGTTGCTTCACACAGGTCACTGTTGAGATTGGACCCATTGTCAGTGATGATGGATTCAAGAATGCCGAATCGACAGATCATCTTATCACGGACAAAGTTCGACACCACTTTCTTTGTTACTGATTTGCATGATGCAGCTTCTACCCATTTGGTGAAATAATCAATGGCCACCAGTATGAAGGGATGCCCATTAGAAGCGGCTGGCTCGATAGGTCCTATGACATCCATCCCCCAGGCAGCAAAAGGCCAAAGCGATCCCATAATGTTCAATTCATTGGGAGGCACTCGAATCATATCTCCGTGAATTTGGCATTGGTGACATTTCTTTGGGTGCTTTATGCAATCATGCTCCATTGTCAACTAGAAATAACCAGCCCTCAAAATCTTCTTTGCAAGTACGAAACCATTCATGTGTGAGCCACATGTCCCAGAGTGTATTTCTTCTACCAATTTAGCAGCTTCTTTTGCGTCCACACATCTCAGCAAACCTAGATCAGGTGTCTTTTTGTACAAGACTTCTCCGTTCAAAAAGAAACCATTTGCTAACCTTCTCAGCGTCTTCTTTTGGAGACTTGTTGCATTCTTTGGATAACTGCCGTCTTTGAGAAAACCTTTGATGTCGTAGAACCAAGGTTGTCTGTCTGATTCTTCTTCCACGTGGTAGCGGTATGCTGGCTGCTTCCTCACTTTACGGGTATTGGGTCAATGTAGTTCTTGTCTGGATGCCTGATCATGGCAGATATGGTAGCCAAAGCGTCTGCAAACTCATTTTGCAGTCTGGGTACATGCCGGAACTCTATCTTGGTGAATCTTTGCTTCAACTCCTTTATGCACTCTAGCTATGGCAATATCTTCAAATTCTTTGTTGTCCATTCTCCTCGAACTTGGTAAATCAATAAGTCAGAATCCCCGATTGCTAATAGCTCTTGTATATTCATGTCCACTACCAATCTAAGACCCAAAATACAAGCTTCATACTCCGCCATGTTGTTGGTGCAAGGAAAACTTAGTTTGGCTGTGACAGGATAGTGTTGTCCAGTCTCGGAAACTAATATTGCGCCAATGTCGACTCCTTTGAAATTGACTGCTCCATCAAAGAATAGCCTCCAACCATCATACTCTTCGGTGATATCTTCTCCTACGAACATGACTTCTTCCTCAAGGAAATAGGCGTGCAAAGGTTCATAGTCATCTCACATCGGATTCTCGGCCATATGATCAGCCAAAGCTTGAGATTTCACCGCCTTTTGAGTGACAAAAGTGATGTTGAATTCGCTGAGCAGCATTTGCCATTTAGCCAGCTTTCCATTAGGCATTGGTTTTTGGAAAATGTACTTGAGAGGGTCCATCCTTGATATCAGCAGCGTTGAGTAGGATGTCAAGTAGTGTCTCAACTTTTGTGCTATCCATGTCAGTGCGCAGCACGTGCGTTCCAGCAAAGTGTACTTGGCTTCATAAGGAGTGAACTTCTTGCTTAGATATTGCTTGCTTCTTCCTCCCAGTTGAATCATGTTGTCCCAATACACAACCAAAGGCTGAATCTACTACGGACAGGTACAAGATCAAAGGTCGCCCAGGCTCAGGTGGGACCAGCACAGGCGGGCAGGACAAGTACTCCTTTATCCGATCAAATACTTTTTGGCAATCCTCTGTCCACTCGATCACCGCGTCTTTCTTTAGTAACTTGATGATTGGATCACAGATGACAGTGGATTGTGCTATAAAACGGCTGATGTAATTGAGCCTCCCCAAGAAACTCATAAATTCTTTCTTGCTTTTTAGCGGTGGCAATTCTTTGATGGCTTTGATCTTGGACGGAACCAGCTCGATAGCCCTTCTACTGACGATGAAACCCAGGAGCTTCCCTGCGGGAACACCAAAAGCACACTTTGCCGGATTCAGCTTCAGATTGTACTTTCGCAAACGGTTGAAGAACTTGTGCAAGTTGTCAAGATGCTCCGAACTCTTCTTTGATTTGATGATCACGTCGTCTACATAGACTTTAATCTCCTTGTGCATTAGGTCATACAACATAGTTTTCATAGCCCGCATATAAGTTGCCCCATCATTCTTCAAACCGAATGGCATAACTTTGTAGCAATAAGTTCCCCAAGACGTAGTGAAGGCTGTCTTCTCGGCATCCTCTTCATCCATGAGAACTTGATGATAACCAGCGAAACAGTCCACGAAGGATTGCAATTCATGTTTCGCACAATTATCAATCAGGATTTGTATGTTTGGCAGAGGAAAATCATCCTTCGGGCTTGCTCTATTTAGGTCTCTGTAATCAACACAAACTTGGAGTTTTCCATCTTTATTCGGCACTGGGACAATATTAGCCAACCAAGTTGGATTTTTGACTGTTTTCAGAATCCATGCATTGAGTTGCTTAGTTACTTCTTCACCAATTTTCAGCATAGCTGATGACTTGAAAGGTCGATCCTTTTGCTTGACTGGCGGAAAGCCCGGATTGATAGGTAATTTGTGAGCTAACACATCTGTGCTTATGCCAGTCATGTCATCGTACGACCAGGTGAATACGTCCTCATATTCTTTAAGAAACTCAGTATATCGCTTTTTATCCTCGGTATTGAGATGCACACTGATTCTTGTCTCTTTCACAATTTTCTAATTTCCTAAGTTTATCAACTCAGTCTCCTCAAGGTTTGGCTTAGGTTTGTTTTCAAATCTCTCAATTTCTTCTTGGGTAGTTTCATCAAAATCATCATAATCAGCTCTAGCTTCTCCAAGCTCCATTGTTTCATTACACATTGCGATTGTAGACTCAATGGGGTTAAAAAGTAAAATATTGCAAAATTAAAAGATTAAAGCAAAGAATTAAACGAAAAATAATGCGACATTTTATTTATGAATCCTTGTAAAACAAAGTTTGTAGGGAAACATGTGCAATAGGAAAGGAAAAATGCAAACTCCACGACTTAGAGTCGGGTTTTATTTTAGAAAGCATAAAAATAAATTTTGTCCCCCAGCTCTACCAAGGTCCACGGTAAGCTCGGGCCTGGTTGCTGATCCAGTTGTTCAGTGCTGCTCCAGATCCAGCCTTTGTCAGTCCAGGAGGTTAAACATTCTCTTCCAGGATTATACAACAGTCTTCATCAGCTATGCATATATTTGCATTCCTGCCAGCAGATCCTCTTCAGCATCAGCTATCTTCGGCTCCACTCCTTGTGCTGCGGACACCTCCCCTTTTCGGCCATCTAAGTATCCAGACGAGACAAAGATATACAAGAGAGTCTTGGTGCTTTTCTTATAGAATTTAAAATCCAATGACGCTTCTTCCATGCTCTTTTCATAGGTCACAATGTACCCGATGCCAGCCTTCTCGTTGTCGGGCCTCATCACAATTCTGATTGGCTTGACCATATCATCCAAGTTCTTGCAAACTTTGTCCGGTTCATAGCCTTGTTTAATCATGATGCCTATAACCCAGTCCCCAGGCCATTTTACAGGCTGTGTGAGTACATACGGCTCCTCGATCACCACCTCCATGGGTTCAGGTGCTTTGGGTATCCACACTTGCTTTGCCTTTGTTTCTTCAGAGATGCATTTCCAATTGGGACGAGCATTAGGTGAGTACATTGGCCGCTTCTCGGTCTTAGCTGGTAGGGTCTCACGAAACTCACGTGAAGGCAACCCCCAATCAGACATAACCGGCTCCCAGACCAAGTTCCTCCCTTCATAGCCTTTGCCTCGGCTATCCAAATAAGTGTTGTAAAAGTTCCTCTTTATTTCTTCAACCCTAGGCATTGTGTTGACCAACTTGGGAGCAAAGTGTGCAGTGTAACCTCCTTGGACCGTGCCTGTGGGATTCCAACTTGAATTGTAGTTCTTGCGGCGTCCTCCTCGAGTACCTTGTACTGCTCCTACAAGTTCTGCAGTATAAAACGTCTGCCCATCAGGAGTATTCCCTTCAATTGCTGGTATGGTTTGCTCATTGTAGATGGAATTGTTCCCCTCACCGAACACTACTACCTCTTTGTGATCCCATTCGAACTTCACGGTTTGGTGCAATGTAGAAGGCACTGCACCAGACATATGGACCCAGGGCCTCCCCAGTAGCAAATTGTAGGAAGCAGAGATGTCCATGACATGGAACTCAGCAGTGAACTCCACAGGACCAACCATGATAGTCAGGTCAATCTCCCCACTGGTGCTTCTTTGTGATCTATCAAACGCCTTCACCTTCATGTCGCTCTCCCTTATCTTGCTTTGGTCAATTCCCATTCTTTTCAGAGTGATGAACGGGCATATGTTTAGGCCAGAACCTCCATCAATCAAAACTCTACCCACGAACCAGTCTTTGTATTTGACAGTGACGTGCAAAGCTTTGTTGTAATTCAACCCTTCAGGTGGCAACTCATCCCCGTGAAAAGCAATTCGGTTGGCCTCCATGACTTGTCCAACCATACTATCCAGGTTCTCAACTGAAGTGTCCACTGGAACATGTGCTTCGTCCAACACTTTCATCAAAGCACTTCGGTGGCTCTCCGATTTGAGGAGCAAAGCCAAAACAGAGATTTGTGCTGGAGTTTTGCCCAAGTTCTCAACGACAGAGTACTTCTTTGCTTGCACCTTCTTCCACAATCCTTCGGACTCATCCTCGCTGATGCCTCGTCAATTTTGAACAAGATGCTCGCGAATGTAAATCCTCCCACTCCTAGTCATCCCTAGCGCGGCCACAGTCTCAACTACAGACTTGTTCTTCTTCTCCCTTTCATAGTCCTAGGGTACCGCCTTGTCGCTGTATGGTCGAACCACATCGACATAGAATTTGGGAGCCATTTCTACCTCAATGGGCTCTGGTGCTGTAGCGGCTTGAGCAACTGAAGCGGTCGCTGGTGCATTTTCTTTCGCCTTAACAATAGTCCCTTCCAAGTTTCATTCCTCATCCAATTCGATCAGGTTCACCCTATTTTCTCCATGATTAGGCAGAGGGTTGTTGTGCACGTTTGGATTCTTCAGATGTATCACCTTTTGGTTGATCAAGCCTTGTATCTTGTTCCTCAAGGCGTAGCACTTTTCAGTATCGTGACCAGGTCCCCCAGAGTGATAGGCACAAGTTTTGGTTTGATCAAAGTAGGGTATCATCCTATCAGGCATTTTGAATGGCACAGGTTGTATATGACCAGCTGCTTTGAGTCTCTCAAACAACTAAGTGCGAGATTCAACCAGTGGAGTGTAGTTCCTTTTGGGTCTTGGGTTGTTATTGGCGTGAGGCCTTGGTGAATAGGTGTTGGTATTTTGGTAGTTAGGACTTTGTGGGTATGTTGGTATTTGTGGTAGTGGGTTTTGGTACATGGGCTGGGTGTCAAAGACTGGGTAGGCGGAAACGTATGGGTAGGAGGGAGGAGGTGTTTGGTAGTAATGGTTGTGAGTAGAGGAGTGGTCAAGTGATGCAGCCACGAAGAAGACGTCGTCCTTCTTCTTTCTTGAGGTAGTGGTGCTGCCATCTTGTAGTGCTTTGTTAGCGGCTTGTACTGCGGCCATGCTAACAATCCTTCCAGTCTTTAGTCCATCTTCGACCATATCATCAATCTTGATTAATTCTCCAAACTTCTTGTCTTTCAGATTCAGCATCTTGCCTAAATAGACATCTTCTTGTATGCGGATGAAAGTTGCCACTATCTCAGCATCTTCTATGGGAGGTTGGACTTTGGCGGCTTCAGCCCTCCATCTAGTTGCGAATTCTCTAAAAGTCTCAGTGGGCTTCTTCTTCAGCTTCTCTAAGTAGAACCGATCGGGCATAGCGTCAGTGTTATGCCCAAAACTGTCAACAAATCCCCAGCCATCTTCCGAGTTCGTCCACTTCTTTCTTTGTTGCTTAGAGTATCATACTAGCGCATATACAGTCAGACTGTGGTTGAACAGCCGCATGCGAATCTTTTCGTCATGTCCAACCCCAATCAGCTTGTCACAGTAAGATCTTAAATGAGCCATTAGGTCTCCACTGCCATCGAACATGTTGAACTTGGGTGTCATGTAGCCTTCAGGTAGCTTCAAGTTAGGATATAAGCAGAGATCCTCATAAGCTAACCCTCGGGTTCCCTTAGTGCCTTAGAGTTGTTTGAACTTCTCAACCAGCCATTAGACTTGCTCTTTAGTGTTGTCTGGGTCTTCCTTAGTCCATGCGTATATTTCATGGTCCTTGGTGGGTGATGCGATGGTTTTGGTTTCAACAGTGAAGGCGGGTAAGTTGTTTTGTGGTGCTTTTGGTGGTACAGTGTAGGTAGGGTATGGAATATCTTTTTCAGAGTAGAGTGGATTTTTGCCGTGAGGGCGAGCAGTTGGGTTTGGTTCAGTAATCTCATCAGTACGGGCCAGAGGGATCCTATTCTCCAACTCAAGCAGCCTCTGTTCTAACCTAGCGTAGCTTTCATAGGCGACCACGCCTTGCTTCTCAGGAGTTCTATTTCCAACTTTGTCGAACTCAGCCATGATATTTTGTCTCGTCCTTGTCCATGTAGGTAATGGGGGAGGTGTTGGGATCAATCCTTTGGACCTCAACCGGTATTGCGGCGCGACCAGATGCACAAACCAAACTATCAGGGACTTGGGAACTGACACATCAAAAACAAGAAGAGAAAATGTGAGTATACATTAGTTTAAATAAAATCACGTCCTATCATGCATGGGACCTCTTTTGTGCCAGAGGTGGGCCTATCGCGGATTCGAAGTTAACATTTGCACCAAACATATCATTTTGTTTGAATAAACATGATCGTTACCAGTCTAAAAACCCAAAAATAACAAAATTTTATTTAATTTGGTTGGTTTTATTACAACCACTAATGACTCGATTAAGATGAAAATGACAATAAAGAAAGGACAAGATGACTTGACTCGATACGACTAGACTAGGTGCCAAGAAAAGAGACTTCAAGTTCAAATATGAGCTCTAGCGTCTTCCTTTTCCTTCTCCTCTTTGGCTTCCTCCTTGGGTTTGTGAGCCAAACTAATGAGCGGAGGATCAGCAAATATTTCCAGCAGGTCTTTCCCAGCCTTCATGTCACCCAGAGCTTTTACGAAGAACTCGCAGATTTCTAATCCTCTTGCTTCCTTCTCTTCCAATGGTACTGACTTAAAATACTCTCCCTATCCTTTGAGCAAATCTTATAAATTCCCAGATGCTTGCCTTGCAGTCATGACCTTGCCTGTCCAATACTTGAGTTCGTCCCCTTTGATCTTATATTTGTATTGTCTCCTCATCTCCCTCTCTTGTGCCACCCTTAACTCCTTCTTTATTTGGTCAAACTCGTGTTTCAACTTCTTGTATTTTTCAGCAGCATTTGGAGCTTTGGCTTTTCTTTTCAGTGTAGTCTTAGATCGATACTTCGCCTTATCTTCCCTGAGCCATTGAGGGTAAGCCAGGGTAGCTGTGGGGTTCACCCTACTGTCACGACCACGGAAAAACTGCATAGTAAGCCTTTTCTCCCACATAGTCAATATGGTGAGAACCATCGGATATTCAATGTCTTTTATGTCAACGTTGAAACTTCTTCCCTCGGTCAACTGCGGGGTTTGCTGTGTAATTCCCACTTGTCGAAGGATCCTTAGAGGAACATAGTGATGAGTTCCTCGAAATCCAATCAATGTCAAGAAGGTGATGTCTTGACCTTGTATGGAGACAACGAAACCAGCACAATTTTCAATCACCCATTATACCTCTTGCAATTCTTCGAGCTTGGTGTACCAACCTTCCATGTTTGTGGGGTATTCCCATGCCACTGTTCCAGCCATACGGGTGTTATGCGAACGGATCCTTCCGTTGCAAGATGGTTTTGGTGCTATAGGGCTGACAGGGACGCTATGCAAGTGTTCTATCAACCATATTTGCAGCAACAAGTTACACATCTCGAAAAAGTCTCCTCCTCTCCTACATTTGGTTAAGGCCCTATAAACTTCCCCCAAAATCATTGGAACCAAACTTACTTGACATTTGAAAGCACCTCTGCGCAAACCCTCTACTACTCTTCCCAACCTTATGTCGATCTTTCCTCCCTTCTCGGGAAAAACCATGCTTCCCAAAAAAGAAATGATGAAAGCATTGGATTCGGTCAACTCCCAATCTTGAACTTCCCACACCCCATTCCATTCGTGTCTAAGTATCAGATCTCCAAACCTAGAATGCAAGTATTCCAACGCGACTTTTCCATCGATCACTCCCTCGATATATGGATCATAAGGGGCTCTTAGCAAATCAATGAACTCCTTAGGTTCCATTTCTCGGGGATAAATCATAGTCTCGGGTCCAAGCTCTAACCCTGTTAGCCCTCCAAATTCTTCTAACATTGGCATCAGCTCGAAACCATTGAAATGACACACAACCCTTTTGTAGTCCCAGAAATGCGTAGCAGCTTCAACCAAACCAGTCATGGAAGTGTAGTTTTTGAGAGCTATCATTTCCCCAACATCTTTTGAACATGAGCTTAGCTGACAACGGCCAAATCCTCCCACCAAAGTCTGATCAAGTGGGACGGTCGGGAAATGATCTCAAATTAGAGAGTACCCTTTGCAGCCATAGTCTGAAAAAAAATAAGAAAAGGTAAAGACCAAAACATCCTTATAGTTTTGATCATTTTCAAACAGACAATCAGTGTTTCGTGCAAACGTTTCTTCGAATCAATGCAGAGATACAATTCGTCACTTTTTAGGTTAAAAATCCTCTTGACATTTGGCGTAGGTTTACTAATGGACTATTACGTGCCAAGGACGTATAGCCTTCCTAGGTTTGTCGTTATGCAAAAAAAATGAATACATATTTTGTCGCCATTTATTCTCATTAATTCCCCAAAATTTTGAAAATCAGTACATGATTACTTTTGAAAAAGTAAAGTACAAGACAGAAAAATGAAAATGAAACTTTGACTAGGCAGTACACTCCCTTTCCCTCTTGGCCCTCTTTGCTTCTCGTATAATCTCTTTGACTTCTTCCATAGCTTTGGTTAAGTATCCTTTGGCTGCTACCAAGTGTAAGATGTCTACCTCTGCACAGTCTGAATTCCATTGCTCAAGTTTTGTTTCCAAATGCCTCTATCTTTTCCTCTAGTTCTAATGTGCGCTTCTTCCATACTTCAATCTCTTCTTTGTTTTCCTTATCCATCTTGACAGCTTTCAACATGAACTCTCGGTATCGAATTTGAGCCTCTAGCTCACGATCTTTATGTTATTTCCACGACTTGGCCCAACCACCACATTTCCTTTTATACTAGAGTGAAACCAGCTTTTGTAGTTTGGTTCGCATCCAGTGTTGTATCTATCAGGTGCTAGCGATGCTTCTTCCATGACTTGTCTTCCTACCCATGCTTTCCTAATGCTTTTGACCCTTGGAACAACATCTCCAGTGTAGTCAAACTGATAATCTTTCGTGTCTGGTATCAATGGTATGATTTGCTGCCTCCCTGCTTGCCTCATTACTCTTAACGGTTGGCAAGGTTGGAGACCTCTTAACCCCATAAGTATCACAAAGGATGCCTTCTCAGAACTAATGATGAAATTTGATGAAGGAAACCAAGTGAACATCCATTGAATGAGTCCTCCGTTATGCTTTCGAACAATTTTACCCATTTCTCTGTGCTGCTTGGCTGCTTGAGTTTTGAAACCTCATACCGTTCCCCAATCAAGTAGTTGTAACCAGCTGGTTTGGACAAGGCTTGCACACCTCTTGTTTTTCTTAAATGTTTTTTGAACCATGCTTGTAGTAGAAGATTACACCCTTAGAAGTATTTTGCTCCTCTCTTGCAACAACCCAAAGCTCGATCAATATCCGCTACTATCATCGGAACTATGGTATAATGATAACCGTCAATTCCATTGAACACTGCATCGGCAACCATGACAAGTCTTGAGCATATGTCGTGATTTGAACTCTCGGGGAAAACCATCACTCCTAAGAAACAAACGGCAAATGCAAGTAGTCTAGCCCTCCTTCAATCACCATAGGACTCGAACTCCTTCTTATGACTATCATACGCCCTTAAATGCCTAAACCGAGTGTAAAAATAGGAAAAGGGGATCTTCTTTTGTTTTAAAAATCCCACGTCCACACTTGCTACCATCCCTAACTTCTTACGGAACTCGTCAGTTGTGGGGACGCTAGGTGCTAGTATGCGACCCCCTTGCCAATGATGTTTGTCTAACCCCGAGTGTGACACAAACCCCCTTATTTCTTCCAACAAAGGTGTTAGTTCGATATCCCCAAACCTAAACACGTTCAGTTCTTCATCCCAAAACGACACTGATGCTTCAATCATCTTCCTACATGGTTCCATTTCTAATAGTGAAACCATATGACCCAAGTGTTGACGTACTTCGGTTTTCTCTCCTAGTGACAAGTTGCTCCACCAACTAGTTAACAAAGGAGGTGAACCCATAGTCATTCCAAAACGATGAACTTTTTTTTTGACTCACTTTGACCTAAAAATAAAGAAGAAATAAAATTTAAAACCCCGTCCCCTTTGAGAATAATTGAACAAATCAAAATGCGCTTTCATTCTTATCTCACTTTTTTTTTCTTTTCTCTCAAATGCACATAATCATGTCCAAAGGTACCTTTGGGGTCGGAAAATCCGTTTAGGTAGTTTGGACAAGTTGAAAACTAGTCGGCTCACGGGGAGCCCCTCCTACGGCATGATGCATGCTCATTACAATAGAAAGTGGTGTAATTCTAGACACGGTTCCACAAGGCGGACGGCCAAGGAGTGGGATCATTTAAAATTGTTGGTTGTACCACAGACCAACTATATTCCAACATGTCCCTCTTAAAAGGTGTTTTGGTGGTGAAGCGATCGTGGGATCCACGTAATCGCTGTGTGTGTGAAGTGTCGTTTCCAAGGAGTGGGAGAGTATGAGTGAAGTATGCAAAATGTCACATAAAGAACACAATAAATAAATAAAGTAAAAGAAAGAAAAATAAAAAAGGAAACCAAGTTAGTACAACAATAATAATAATGAATAATAAGATAATAATTAAATAAATTCCAAAATAAAGACTCGTTGTGGTTAGGACTTTGAATATCCCCAGCGGAGTCGCCATTCTGTCATACCCGATTTTGGACTCAACTCGAGGTGAGTCGGGTTTCGGATTCGACTGGGTGAACTCGTTTGAGTTTAGATGTTGGAGTCGCCACCTAATATAATTTCTAACGCGTATTAGGTCACCTAATGTGTAGAGTCAAGTTCAAAAAGGTCAACTAGTCCGTTTCAGAGATTCTATATGGGTAAGAAGTCCAAATAACTCGGGGAGGAAGGTGTTAGGCACTTCTCCGAGTCCCACAAAAAGTGATTACCGTCCGAGTCTTAATTTTGGGATATAAACAGTGTATATTATCATAAATACTAACTTGGGAATTAATTTGACATTAAGGATCTAACATATTCATGCCATTTCAAACACACACACACACACACACACACACACACACACACACACACACACACACATATATATATATATATATATATATATATATATATATATACACACACACACACACACACACACATGCCATTTCAAACACACACACACACACACACACACACATATATATATATATATATATATATATATATATATATATATATATATATATATATATATATATATATATATATATGTATATATATATATATAAACAGTACGACCTATATTTTAAGCCTAATCGTAGTTTACGGCCTTATCAAACGCCTAATCATTGATAAGTGTTAACATATAAATGAGTATTCAATTCTAATTCATATATGCAAACTACACACGAGAAGGTTTTGCACAAATAGTCCATTTTGCAAATAAATTCAGATTTAGTAAGAAACCAAAAGGGGGTTTTGTTTTAAAACAAAATATTGGCCATTTAGGGTCGGTGTGACTCGTCATTAATTGTCGATCACTAACCTTAATGGCCTTTGTTGTGTTGGGGTCGAATTTTGGAAATATATATAGGAAGAGAGGTTGTTTTTTAAAATGGATTCACAAAAGCACATAAATGCAGATAAGGGGTTTGTCGCACGTATTAGTATACATATAGGTATTAGACATGCAAATATATGGTCCAAATCATAGTCATAACTTTAAGAAAATATGTTTAAGATGTATAAACGGCCCCTAAGCTTTATACATCCCTATACAATATAGGAGCGTTTTAAGTGATCAAAAGCAGTTTATGCACATAAACGGCATTTTTAAAAAAATAACTTTTGGGCCCAGATCATTTATGTAAAATGAGGGGCGACTGCAGTTTTCATAAACAGTCTACACTAAGCATAAATAGCACAAAACGGCCCTGTTTTAAGATTTCAAGTTGTGATGCAAACTAAACATGCTCCTAATGCTCTTTAAGTGTGGAAAAACTTTCAATGAAGATAAGATTTCAAACATATTGTCAAAACAGCCAGTTTTCATGAAAAGAGGTCAATCCAGAATCACTTTCTCCTAAATCTAGGCATGATGCATTGCACATAGGGGAGAAGGGGCAAGAGAGTGGCTCCTGGATAGCTAATTTTGTACAACACCATTGTTGTACCCCTATTTTAAGAAGATACAGACAGGGGACCTAGCAAATATACAAGCTTTGGGGACAGTTCCTAAGGGAAAGCATAAGGGAGGGGGTACTGATCAAGAGAAGTCACTTGTTTCAAAGGCAGTAGTACTCTATCAATAACCAAGGATTCTTGATTCTAGAAGAACCAGTTTAGAGAACTTAATTACTGACTTTGCTGAACCTTTAGGATTCTTTAAGCACAGGCTGCAAATAAACAGAGTTAGCAGGGGAATAGGAAAGGGAAAAGCCTGAATCAAAAGGAGATTTGCCAGGAACTCTTTTGAACAGGTGCAGTCAGGGCACCTTTTAACAAATGTGCAGGACTTCCAGAACAACACATACCAAGGATTAAGTAGAACAGAAAGGATGCAAGGTCAAGTTGAGGACACACATACGCACAGACGTCACAGTTGATCGGAGAGTGAGTAGCAACCTTACTATTTAAATTACATCTCCTTAGTGAACATAGGCATGATTTTAAAGGTGCAGGGATTACTTAGGCCTATCAGAATACCCAGAATCAAGCAGAACACATGCATAACAAATAGTTAAAGTGAAGTCGGAACAAGATAAGCATACGCAAGGCAAACACATAGATATAATAGATGATAGTGAGTGAAAGAATACCTTTGAGTATTGTAAAGCTAATATGAATGCAGACAACAGCAAGAGAAAGCAGGGCCAGTATTCAAACACAAGCAGTAGTGATCTTGCCAGGAAAGCAAGTAAACAAGAAGAATTGAATGCCAAAAGCTATGTAAATTTTATAAAGTATACCAGTATGTGTTTCTGAATTTTCAGTGTTTAGAAGCTTGTTTCTTTTGTTTAAAAAGAGAATAGCTTATATAGGTGAAGAGCATGGATTTGAAAAGCAACGGGCAAAAGTTAATAAGGTAAGGAATAATAGCCTTCCAAGAATAACAAGGGAGATATTTGAGTCAATCTTCCAAAAATAGAGCAGTCAATCCCAAATTCTAAGGCCAATCAGTCCTGGATTGATTTGAGAACCTCCTCTCAAACTTAACATAGTCTAGGTTCACAAATCCACTTATAAACAAGTTTGAATTTCAACAGGTCTCAAAAGATGCAAATATCAGTGATCATATTGATTTTCCTTCTAAATTTTACTCACAGATTCAAATCAACATCAGTCAAAATCCCTTGAATCATGTAAATTAATCCACCAGTTCAGATTTTAATTAGATGAGTCATGAAATTACACAAGCAATGCACAGTTGGGTAATTCAAACAATTCAGACAAACCAATCACAGTTTTAAGCTTTTAAATTCAAAAGAGATAGCACAGAGTTTAGCCCTAATCGTGTCAAAACCAAAGTGTAAAACAGGCTCGTTATAGTGTCCAAATGAATCAATAATTCACAGAGGTCGTAAATCATGCAAATCAGTCAATCAACAAGTGAAGACGATAATCCTGCTAATTTATAAAAAAACATAGGAGATTTTATGCATAGAGTCACATAGGTTTCACAGAATCAAAGAAGAGAGGATTACGTTTACTAGAATCGGGGCAATCGTGACCCGTTATAAATTTAACTTCGCATGGGGGGGGGGGGGGGGGGTTTACCCCCGCTTAGGTGATAACACCTTTGAATCGATGGCCTGAACCCCGCCGGAGACGTTTCCGGGCGGTAGTATCATAGTTGTCAAGGGTGGAATTTTGCACTTACCCAAACATCCTCAAAACTATATGGGTTTTGTAGCGGACTTCGAGGGGAACACGATGATGTTATTTTCCCTAATTTTCTCCGGCTAAAATGACCGGAAAAGTCCATTGACAGTGGTGGCGATTTTAATTGCCAAGGAGAGAGAGAGAGAGAGAGAGAGAGAGAGAGAGAGAGAGAGAGAGAGAGAGAGAGAGAGAGAGAGGCGTGAATATCGGGGGTGGGGGGTGAGGAAATGAGGATAGACAAGGGGTTTAAGGGTTGTGTGGGGGTAGATTAGGAATTTTTGTTTTTCAGCCATTGGATCAAATCAACGGAGGGTTAGGATTAAGCCATGTAGGCACGAATGTGGCAAACATAGGCTGATGTGTACGCATGTGTGTGCATATACGTGTTTATCTATATGTATATTCATAAATAGTGTATAAATAGGTATACAAATTGTATAAAATGGATTTAAAAATATAGGAAAATCAGGAAATTAATTTTGAAATGTTAGGATGGCTAAGAAATGCGTAAAAATGGCAATTTTGGATTTAAAACAATTTTGGATAATTTTGTCAGAATAGAAGTAATTGCAATGATCTTAAGAATAACTATGATTTGAGACGACACTTTTGAAAATGGCCTCAATTGCCAGGCTATTATGAGAAGGTAATTTGAAAGAAATGGACAAGGCAAGAGTGAATACACGATTGTGTGAAAAATTTGAGAACTGTTGATTTTGAAAACAGGAGGGACAAAATTGGGTGTCAACAACCTCAATTGGTCAAACCAGAATGTACAGCCCCGCAGACCTTCAAGCACAAACAGGAGCTCACTAGGGATGAAAAGGCTTGAGCTGGAAAACTACCACAAGGGAGCCTACTCCCATGGGTATCCCACAGGAAACTGCCGATGAAGCGTTGCAATAGCGGTTCAGTTGAAGCAGATAACTAAGGTGAAAGCCCTGAATCGCGAGGGGATCCAAAGCTCAGTGACACCTTAATCACCCGACGATGTGAAGTTGTATCCTCTTGCCTGCCATGAAATGGAGTCAGACAAGTAGGCTTCAACCCTACTCCATCAAAAGGCAACCTAAGCACCAGAGAAATCCTGGCGGAGAAGCCGCATGACAGCTGAAAGGGCTAAGCGTTCTGACCCCGCATGACGAGAAAAATATCACAGAAACCGCCGTGTTAGAAGATGAGCGCACCGTAATCAGTGCACATGACACAATGAAGACATCTCTAAGGACGTCGGTAGAATCCGGATCAAACTTCATGACTCGGGGGACTTCATTTGTTTCTTCATAGATGAAGAAAGAAAGGAAAATAACTGCAGAAGAGTTTTCTCCTACGGTTCCCTCATTTATCATCCATTTGGATCGCAGAAGGTTTTCTGAGAATATAAAACTAGGATCGAAGGCAAACATTTTTGAAGAAAGAAAAGTTTTTCACTATAATAAGAAATTGTTGAAGAAGTGAAGTATTTTCTGAAGAGGAGTTTGTGATTTTTCTACTGTCATGAAGCGCCCCTATTTATAGCCAGAAAAAGATAAGAGTGACATATGAAACAGTCAAATGTCATTATTGCTAGAGATATGAAACGATTAGGAGCAGTTAATGGCAGTCCTTGGAAAGGTGCATGAAATCGGTATCAACCAATCAAATGAAAGCACGCAGAGTTCTCGAAGAAATCAATATCATTCTTGGTCAAAGAGACTGCGAGTCTCACGGAGTCAGTGAGATATGTTTTCACATCCATCTTGTACACCGCTTTCACTTCCTGACTGCTTGCGTTAGCAATCAGCAAGTGGAAGGACTGACTGTCTGGGCAAAAATATGTCACCTACTATTACGGGGATATGAGTCCAGCTGGCGAGACAAGGCTTATTTTACGAGTCACTGGACATAAAGGATACACGACTGTTCTACGAGTTACGACCGTTCAGGCGGTATGGGCATATGACGAATGGCATACATCCTGCCGCCTTAGGGTTACAGTCACCTAGTTAGGGTTTCGTATATATCACCGCCTTGAGTTATAGGCCCATAGCCTTATTAGTCTTTGTATTTTACTTTAATTAGGACAGGATATCCATTACTATAAATACTCTCCTTATATTGTATTGTACAACATAGCGATTCACCATAGAATCCGGCTATTCTCAAGGAATAAGGCTACTTTACTTTTCTTACTCATTATTTCTCTCTTTTATTTATTTACTTTTCCATCATATTTACTATATTGCTTGTGACCTCATTCTTAATTAATTGTTTAACCTAGGCGACCAATTTTAGGCATAAACAATGTTTGGAGCTCATAAGGTGACATACAATTATAAGGCTGTGTGTATAAATGTGTAGTCCAAGTGGGATATTGTAAGAATTTATGGACTTACACATATATATGTATCAATAATAATTGTATGTTAATTGTTATTATAAATGTTGACCCAATTAAAGTGATCTGCTAATGGTTAAGGCTAGACGGGCCTAATTAGATATCTAATAAAGTATGGATCTTATGTTTAAATACTCAGATGTATATTCTAATTAAATGATAAGCTTAATTAGAAATACATAAAGTGTGTGCAAATATAAATAGAGTTATGGTCCCCAAATCAGAAGTAGGAGTTTATTTTCTGATATCCCATCATCAGACAAAAGAGTGAGTGCCCCACGTAATGGTTTGGAAGACCTAACCGCGATAAGACATGACTTTGTCAGTTTCCACGGATTCAGGTACGCTTCCACATCTAGCTTTATTATCTTGGTGATTTGACATAATGGGTCTTGGCGTAGATATAGTACTCATCTACAGTTTAGTTCTAACAAATAAAACATTTCGAAAAACCATAACTTTATGTAACACTTGCCCCAACGTTCAAACAGTGGTAGAATTTGAAAAAAAAAATCTAAAATAATGAAATGAACGAGATTTTATGGAAAAATTTTGGCAGAATAAGGTTAGAAAGAGTGGTTGATCAGCAGCTGTCTCTTAAGGCTGCCGTAGAGTACTAATGGCGTCTTTTAGACAATTTTTTGAATGTTCAAACAGTTGAACAAGGCTATTTTAATTGAAAAGTCACGGGTTGAACCAGCCATATATTTTCCTATTATTACTAGTAGTAAGAAGCAACACAACCCTTCAAACCAATTTCCTTATTTCTTTCAATTATTACTTATTATACATTATTATTATTATTATTATTATTATTATTATTATTATTATTATTATTATTATTAAGTAGGAGTAATTCTTAACTTTACTTTAGATTATATACCTTCAGTCCCAATTTATGTAACACAACTCGAATTTCGAGAGTTAAACTTAATAATTGTAACCGTAAATTCGGACTTTGAAATCTTTAAGCTTTTTAAAATAAAATTTATATATTTAATTAAAAGATATATAAAAAATACTACTATTAGTCATAACAATTGACAATTTAAAATACTTAAAAAAATATATGATAAAATCGCGGTCAAAGAAAAACTCATTAGACTATTGAAAAAGCGAAAAAGTGCCATATAAATACATAAATCGGGACAGTGTGTGTGCGTGTGTGTGTATATATAAGCACAGCCCTTCAAGCAAATTTTTTATTTTATTTGTTACACTTACTTTATTATTAATAAATACTTATACTTAACTTTATATATAAAATTAAAACGGAAAAGGGTCAAATTTGCCCTTAAACAAATCGAAATTCAACATATTTGTCCTCCGTTACGAGTTCAGTTTGGGCATACCCTTAACGTTACTAAAACTAGGGCAAATATACCCTTTGTTTGACGGAACTTACTAATTAGACTGCTTATACACTAAGCTTGCTGATTTGTCAAATTCTTGGCCACGTGTGCGCCAACGTGACGGAGGGCAAATGTGTTGAATTTTGATTTGTTTAAGGGCAAATTTGACCCTTTTCCGTTCTTTTAAATAAAAGAGGTTGTTCTCATTTTCATCAACAACTATGAATAATAATCAAATAAAGGACCTTGTTTCCAAGCAAACTTCATAAAAGAGCATGTTCTAACATCCCAAAAATTTTGATTTACAACTTAAATTGCATCTTAAGGAACCCTACTATAACCAAAAATTTCGTTACAACATCACATGTAATAGCAATGACCATTTCGTTAAACTAAATCGAAATATTAAACAAGAAAGACTATGTTGGTTGGAGAGAGTTATAGAGAGAAAGAAAGAGTGATTGGTTTCTTATTAGTAAAACCATTAGCTGAAGATAATCATGTTTCTTTCCGAACAATAAGCTATGTTGCCCTGAATGTTACTTCCCTTATATGTCATTTTACGAGTGACTCTAGTTGTATATGGATTCACTTGAAAAATGGTTATTTTCCTCTAGTCTTAAGCTGTTTAACTTGATTGTGTAAGCAAAATGGCATTTCATACATCTACTAGTTGCTAGAATCTTTTCATTGTTGTATCAACTGCTTAAATAGTGTATGAAGGGGAAGGATAATGAAATTGTATTGTATTGTATTGCACATTATATCATGAACGACTTAATATTTCTTTCTTGTGATGTTGTAACGAAAATTTTGGTTATAGTAGGGTTTCTTAAGATGCAATTTAAGTTGTAAATCAAAATCTTTGGGATGTTAGAACATGCTCTTTTATGAAGTTTGCTTGGAAACAAGGTCCTTTGTTTGATTGTTGTTCAAGGTTGTTGATGAAAATGAGAACAACCTCTTTTATTTAAAAGAACGGAAAAGGGTCAAATTTGCCCTTAAACAAATCGAAATTCAACACATTTGCCCTCCGTCACGTTGGCGCACACGTGGCCAAGAATTTGACAAATCAGCAAGCTTAGTGTATAAGCAGTCTAATTAGTAAGTTCCGTCAAACAAAGGGTATATTTGCCCTAGTTTTAGTAACGTTAAGGGTATGCCCAAACTGAACTCGTAACGGAGGGCAAATGTGTTGAATTTCGATTTGTTTAAGGGCAAATTTGACCCTTTTCCCAAATTAAAATAGTATTCATCAATCTATATATCAAAACTTCATTTGTTAGGTGAATTAAGTTCTATATATGCAATATCTACTTGGGTGCATGCGATTTTCATGAAAACGAGCGTTAATTTGGAATAGGTTAACGATTCCTGGTGTAAATTTAATCGGCTCTCGCACGATACGAAATTTAAGAAATGAATGACATTTATTGAAACGTGAGGTATGACAACATTTGAATAGTCATATGACTCATTCATACGGTAATAATAGGACATCGGGATACTAATATTAGGATAATATGCATGTAGTAACACAAAACTTTAAAAATAACAAGTAGAGTTTGCTTTGATGATGCAGTGCAACTATAAATATGAAGTCTATTTAGCTTTTCTTCTCAATCTTCAACCTCAATACTCTATTTAGCTTCATCAAAGTCATCTTTAACCCCTCCCCCTAACTTGTCAAACTGTCTACCATGGCAGTTTCCAAGCTTTTTTGTGTATTGGTTCTTGTTTTCATGGTGGTAACCCTAGAAGAAGTAGATGGTGCTATAACTGGAAAGACTAGAAAATTGATTGATATGGCTAATAGAAAAGGCCCTTACTTGGGATTGGTCATTCCCAACCTGTTTGAGATGAACCCTCTTCTTCAACACCCTAGTTACAAATCTAGTAACCTTACCATTGACTATGCAGGTAAAATAAGCACCATTAAGTTGATTTCTACAGCGCAAAACGTCAAAAGGATGTTCCATATTTCATTATAAAAATATGATTTACGACATAGAAGCTGACTCAAAAATAATATACACTCTTTCTTCTCTTTAATTCACTTGCTTACCAATGATTTCATTCTTTGATTATCGAAGGGAGGAGATTTCGGTTTGGATACATTGAGAAACAGCCTGTTGTTCTGGTTATGACTGGACTTGCCATGGTGGGTATTTCTGTTTCTGTTTTGGTGTGAAATTAATTTGTTTATCGTAATATCTATGGATTTGAAGTTGTACGTACTAACTTTCATGGGCTTCTTCTTAATTCCTTTTATTTTTCTTTTTTCATTACTCACAGCTAAATGCAGGCATAACAACACAGCTATTGTTAGCATTATTCAAGGTTAAAGGTGTTGTGCACTATGGAATTGCAGGAAATGCAAATCCATCTCTCCATATTGGAGATGTTGCCATTCCCCAATACTGGGCACATACTGCTCTTTGGAATTGGCAGGTAGCTACCTCTTCATATATGTTTAAAAATCTATGAGCAAACGGTGTAAACCTATATACACAATTAGGTTGCTCATATATAAGATAATTATTAGTAAATCTATATGATAATCATTAGTGAGTTGATTGATAAAAATGGTTTCAGTATGTTTAACTTGAATACATATTTTAAGAGAAATATTCTTTAAACTGTGCAAGGAACTTTTATCCAATAAGATTAAGTTGACTTACTATAATAGATAATTCATCATATATATCAAGCCTGATATAATAATTTGGAAAAAAAAGTAATAACCTACTAAATTAATTACATAAAATGCTTTTATTGTTAGTAATATATACTATAACTTAAACATATTCTAACGGTGGTTATCATGACAATATATGTAACACACAAAGTCACGCAATCTTATTTCATTACGTGTAACTTTGGACTATTAAATATAAGACTGGGATAAACAAAACATATAGCAGTACTTAATTAGGAGGCAGCATTATATTGTCATTCTTCTTATTGAAATGTTCAAAAGAAATATAATACTAGTACTACCAATAGTAGAAGAAAGTTTAAGGTGAAAAGAAAAAAAAAATCTTTCGTTCTTTAATTTTATTACTACTAAAGACAACTTACAAATACTGCAGAGATATGGAGATGGCCCTGAGAATGAACTACCACTTGAAGTGAATGGAGACTACACCAGAGATTTAGGATACTTGAAAATTGCCGAATACAATGTGAATGTGACAAATTGCAACTCGCACAATAATCTTCTTAACAATGTCTGGTACCAACCTGAACACTACAAAAAATCGGGTCATTTGTAGCGGTTTTTTCGCTGCGGTTTGGCCAACCGCTGGTAATGTTCCTATTTTGCAGCACTTTTTGAAAACGCAACAAAAAGATCCAATTAGCAACGGTTCCAAGGTTTATAGCAGCAGTTATAGATGACTTGAGCAATTGCAGCGATTTCGGTGTCATTTTGGTGCGGCTTTTGTGAATTTTGCAGCACTTTGTTAACTAGTGGTATTTTTTTTCAGAATTTCAAATTTAAAAAGTTTTCCTTCAAATATATTATATTTTTTATGAAATTATGAAATTATCTAATCTAAGAGAAACCTTAACATAATCAAATGCTTAAAAGATTAGTTTATAATTTTTTATAAAATTATTATTAAGTTCCAAATAAGCTAACAAATTAACTGGATAACAAGTTTTTAAGTTTCAAAAATAAGCCCACAATTTAATTGGTTAACAAGTAATGAAGTTTCTTTTTGTGCTAAAAGATCTGGGTAGAGTAATTTTAGAGCAAACTTAACTTTTCCTTTCATTTTTTGGATAAAAAAGATTGAAAGAGAAGCCACAAAGAAAATGAAATATGTAGTATTATGTGTAATCTGTACCTTAGGAAATATACAGGTGGTACACTGTCCCACATCGGTGACTTAGGGATACAATTTTTGCTTTATTATCAAAGATGGCAAAAGGGTTGCTCAAATGACTTGTCCTTATATGAGTGAGCAAGCTGGCGCAGCTGAGGTGCCACGTGTCGTTGAGTTCATAGGCCAGGTTTCAAAGGTCGGCCAGTATGTGTGTACGGTGGCTAAATTGTGTGGTCCAGCATGAAATCGTGTCACAATTACCAAAGGTCATTACTTTTGACTTTTGGCAGATCTACAGGTATACCAGCAGTTTTAAAACATTACCGCCACTATCAGTACAATGGCAGCGGTTATGCCAGCAGTTGAGCCAAAGCGCAGTTGAATAGTTTAAGTACGCCTTGTCAGGCAGCGTTTGTAAATCCGCCGGAATATTATTTTTGCGGCAGTCAAACCGCTGCTAAACCCCGATATAAACCGCTGCTAATTGCAGGTTTTTTTGTAGTGGAAGAAGTATTCCCTGTATTTGGCACCCCCGAAGAAAGAGAACATATCTTTTGGGTCCCAGTTGACCCATTTTACTTTGCAATTGCCAAGGAACTTGAGGTAAATTATAGTAAGCATTTATCAAAAGTATTCAGAATATCAACAATAATTGTTTATGGTGGGTTGTATATTGGATTGGTGTAAGTGTAACGTGTTACTCCATCCGTTTCATTTTATAGTTGACTCGGCATGAAGTGTAAAAATAAAAGAAGACTTTTGAAACTTGTGGTCTAAAATAAGACATAGATGTTTGTGTGGTTGTAAATCATTTCATTAATGACAAAACTCTAACTTTGAAGTGAAGTTATTTATTAAATTTAGAATACTGCCATTTTTTTAACAAATTAATAAAAAAATGCTTCCACATAAATTGGAACCAAAAAAATATATTTGCAAGTGTCAGAGTGTAGTGTACAGTAGAAAGATCCTGAATATATATTGTACTTCTTAAATGATGTAGTAGTAGTAGAAGGTAATGAAAAAGAGAGGGTCTGGGATGGAGCCTTTGATTAGCCATTCATACATATTTTACTGGCCAATCCCCACGTCACTCCTATCAAGAAATACAACATTATCGTTTGTTGTCTTACTTCTGTCCCTCAATATCTTTTTTGGATGTTAGATAAATTTAAAATGGACGTGAAGATAACCCTTACTCATATTTAATACAACAATCCTTGTACGTCCAATAAAATACTTCATGCTATATTTATTTTTATGTGACGAAATTTGATTGGACATAAAATTTAAATTTATAAAAATAAATTTTTTTTAAAGCTTATGGTTTATAACATGTCATTCTTATGTGTATAAAAGTATGTCATGCATTATGAGTAAAGAAAAATTTAAAGTTAAATTACTTTTAAATATAGAAAGGCACTTTTCTTTTTAAAACCAACTTAAAAAACTGAGTGCACCTAAACTAAAATTACATGGTGAGCTATAGCTGGCCGTTAAAATGAGTAATATTTGTCGATCTGTGTTAGTAGACTTCAAGGATTTTTCAGACTTGATTTTTTTATAAATTCTATTGTTGGTTGAGACAATTTCATATAAATTACCTACTTATGTCTTTATTTTTGTAAAATAAACCTAATATGACATGTTGGTAATGTTTGTGTAACTAGGGTTTGAAACTAGAAGGATGTCTAAACGCAACAACTTGCCTGAGCCATCCACCAGAGGTAGCAAGAGTACACAGAGGAACAAGTGCAAGCATATACTTAGACAATGCAGCATATAGGAGCTTCATTTACAAGAAGTTTGATGTGAGTCCTGTGGAAATGGAAAGTGCTGCAGTGGCACTCATTTGCTACCAGCAGAAGGTGCCTTACATCGTCATCCGTGCCCTTTCTGACTTGGCAGGTGGCGGGGATGGCGAGTCCAATGAAGCTGCCACCTTTATCACCCTTGCCGCCAACAACTCTGTTGAAGTTGTTGTGCAGTTCATCAAGCAGTTGTCTTTGAAGTATCAAGAACTTTAATTGCAAGTATGTTGAATGAACTTTTATTTGTACTAGCCGGTACGTGAATTCCTCTAATGGAATTTGTACGAAAATAAACAAAGTCATGAGGTGGCTAGGTTTCTTGGGAAGTGTGATCTTAACTTGTTTACCACCTCAAGTGCAATTTAAAGAGTTTCTTTATTTTGTTTGATCTATGAGGTTTCGCTAATTCATAGTAATATATTGGTGTCACTTTGGTATTATATTGTCCATACATCATGACTATCTTCAAAATTCTCGTTTCATTAGAACTATCCTTACAGGTAATATTTTAAACATTATATATTGAGTAATATTAACTTCCATATGATAATGTGTGTGTGTGTGTATATGTGTGTGTGTGTGTGTGTGTGGGGTAATTTGTTACTATTATATGGTTTGTCAAGTTACGATATGCTACTAATTAAAAGATGTATAAAAAATATACGGTTTTTAAATTTCAACGTACATAACTACTAGTACTGAATTATTCTTTTATAATAGGAAGTCCTCCATCTCCAAACTAGCACAGAAAGTGAAATCAAAGTAAAACTGGACAAAAGGAACAAGTAAATTCGAAGACTTTTAAGTTGTTTGTCTAATCTCCAATGAGTTTAACTAATATACACTGACAGTATAAGAAAAAATTTCCACAAGCAGGTCATTCATTTATTATCTACAGGTAATCCCCATAAAAAGTGGGATTTGAAATTTGATAATTAAACAAGTTACCTACTACATTAGGTAAAAGTAACTTGTTTGTGTAAACTTTTCCTTACACTGTCGGTGTATATTAGTTAAATTCATCTCCAATAGGAGAGAAATCTAACACCATTATTTATACATAATATGCGTACGTCCCTTAAACGACTCCACGAATATTCTATGGAATATTATCGGCCAACTAAACAAAATGTACGAAATCAACACGTGAAAAAGGAAAAACTAAAATCAACGTCGCTTTATGATTCAAGGTATGATTGCATTAAGCAGATCATTACAAGCTAAGATTAAACACATCACTTGTTTTACCAAAATACAACAAATTATAAAATCCCAAAGCTTATCTTTTCGAAAAAGTCAGAGTACGTGAAAGAATACATTGTGCCCAAAGCAGCCCATGTGGAAGCAAAGTGCTAAGACTAACAGTATTTGCCGGTAAATCGTCAATAGAGGTGTCGACAGTGATATAAGCAACAGGGGGGGAAATTTCTTTTAAAGAAAAGAAGTCGACGGATTTGGAAAGAACTCTCATAGACAAGTAAATTCCATTTGTGGAACGTAAGATATGATATGATAAGAACAAATTGTGACGATCAGATTTTTGGTAACTCCTCCTTTTTCTTTTAAAGAGTTTAACTAATTTGTATTGATGGTGTAAATTTTTTTTATATTGTCGGGTAGTTAGAGGCGGCCCCACAAAATTTATGGCCTAAAGCGAAGTATTAATGGAAGGCCTAAATTTTAAAAAAAAAAAAAATCGTAACCTCATTTATTTGATATCATTTTGCTAATTTTTTGAGTACGAAGTCATTAGTTATCTTTTTAGAAAATTTCTTTTAGAGTTTTTTTTTCCTTTCAATTAAGAATATATCAATCATTTCATATCTCTATGTTAAGACATAATTGATATTAAGTAAGACATTCATAAATTTAGTTTAATAAGTATTTCTTTAGTTTATGTAGTTGACAAAATAGAAATTATAAATATTATGTTATGGGATGCATGACGGTTTTGGTTTTGGGGATAGAAATGAAGGAGGAGTCACTCTCTTTGATTTTGCTAAAGCTTTGGATTTGGCGATAGCTAACTCAAGCTTTCAAAAAAAAAAGGACACCTGGTCACATTCAGTAGATCGGGGGCAAGGACCCTGATCTATTCCTCCTCCTAAGGAAGAGTGATATGGGAGTGTGTAGGGATTTCAAGGTTATCCCGAGCAAAAATATTCTTACTCAACATAGGCTCTTAGTTTGGAGCTAGATATTATAAGGCCGAGGAAGAAGAGAGTTGTGCCAGAGCGTCCGCGTATTAAATGGGGGGCCCTAACCGTGGAAAGTATTCAGGAGCTGGCACTACTAGAAAAACGGGATTTAGGGAGGGAAGGGTAGAGACGGCTAGCCGTCCGTATTTGAGTAGAGACCGCTAGCCGTCCATATAAATCTGACATGTTAATAAATTTCAAAGGCTAGAGACGGCTAGTCGTCCCTAGTTTCTTAGAGACGGCTAGCCATCCGTATAATCTTCCATTAAATAAAAACTTAAAAACCTAGAGATAGCGTGCCGTCGCTACAACTGTTACTTTTCAACAACAGATCCAGCAAAAACGTAACGAGCCCCATTTCCCCATTTCCTCTTCTTCCCCCAAAAACAAAAACAGCTCCAAAATCTCCATTTCTCCATTTCCCCATTTCCCCATTTCTTCAAAATCTCTATTTCTCCTAACACCAATCCATCATCCCCATACAAATCTGTAAGTTTGTTATTTTTTTTCTTTTTTCGGGTATAGGGTCCAAACGGGTTACTAATGTTTTTTTTTTCAAAATTTCAGTTGGAACGGATCAAGGTAGCGGCTCCAAGGTTAATTTCAGTTCCAAAAGAGGTATTTTATTGGCGGTTTTCAGTTTTTTTTTTTTATGTTTATGTGTGAAATCCCCATTAATTAGTTTAAAGTTTTTTTAGTATTAAGAGAATATGGTAAAGAGTTTTAGTGTTTAGAGAATATAGTAAATCCCCATTATTTTTAGCGTTTAAATTATTTTATGTGTTTAGAGAATATAGTATTTTAGGTTGTTGTATTTGTATGATGGATTTTTAGAGAATATAGTAAAGAAAATAAGATGAAAAATATGGAATCTCCAAATCAAGTAGTTAGGTCCTTGGAAAAAATTAATTTTGCTCAAAATAAATATGCATTGACTAACTATAAGCATGTCCATATATACATTTCAAGAAATATTATATATATGTTAAGATGGTTGGAATTTTTTTTGAATATTCCACTATGTGTTATTTGTGTAGATGGAACGTCATCATGAAAATTGTAGTTGGATGTATAATAGGTAACCCGGGATGTCGGGGGTTGAGGAAATTTTTTATAGATGGGGTTGCAGAGTTTGTTGCCAAAGCTAAAACGCATCCTGAATATATAAGGGAGGGGAATATCAAATGTCCTTGTTTGGATTGCAAATGTTGTGATGTGAAAAGCCTAAAAGAGGTTGTAATGCATCTTTATACTAAAGGCTTTATGCCAAATTATTTTGTATGGACTGCACATGGAGAGTTTGATCCTAGTGTCAATATAGAGAATGTATATGTCGGTGCGAGTAGTTCGTATGTTGACAATGAGTCTCGTAATAATTAAATGCATGAAATGATTAATGATGCATTCGGGATGTTTCACGAGGAACCATCCCAACCAAATGTTGGGCATTTTCTAAACGATGAGGCCAAGCTCTTCTATGAACAGTTTGAAGAAGCTAGTCGCCTATTTTTTTAGGGAACAACGCATTCTAAGTTGTCGGTTGCAGTTAGATTGTTAAGTATAAAATCAGATTAGAATATATCTCAAGCATGCATGGATGAGATAATTGGGCTCATGAATGAACTTAATTCGGCTAACTTGGGGTTACCTGTATCGTACTACGATACAAAGAAATTGGTTTTCAAGTTAGGTCTTTCTTCTGAGAGAATTCATTGTTGTAGAAAAGGTTGCATGTTATCTATAAGGAAGATAAGGATAGGGTTCATTGTAAATTTTGTGGAGAGGCTCGTTATAAGCCAGAAAAAATGAAAAGGATAAGAAGGCCCCAGTTAAGGCGATGCATTACTTTCCCCTTATTCCTCGGTTGAAAAGGTTGTATGCATTGATGAGCTCTGCTCCTCATATGCGATGGCACTATGAACGCACAAAACAACCTGGAATTCTAAGTCATCCTTCTGATGGTGAAGCATAGAAACACTTTGATAGGGTGTATCCGATATTTGCTAGTGAACCTTTATTAGGTTGGGTTTAAGTTCTGATGGTTTCACTCCATTTGCAATCTCTGCCACACCGTATTCTTGTTGGCCCGTATTTTTCACCCCGTATAATTATCCACCAGAATTGTGTATGACAAGTCCATATATTTTTCTAACTTGCATTATTCCGGGTCCACACAACCCAAAAGGTTCGATTGATATACTCTTGCAGCCTTTAATTGATGAGTTAAAAATTTTGTAGCATGCAGGTGTAGAAATATATGATTGCTCCCTTAAGGAAAACTTTATGTTGCATGCTTCTTTGATGTGGACTATAAATGATTTTCCTGCTTATGGAATGTTGTCTGGTTGGTCCACTGCTGGTAAGTTTTCGTGCCCTTGTTGTATGGAGGACACAAAAATTTGAAAAATGGAGGAAAGAACACATGGTTCGACTGTCAACGACGATTCTTGCCAGATGATCATCCGTTTAGGAGAAACACTAGTGCTTTTATGAAAAGGCAAAAAGACTTTGATGACCCTCCACGAAGGTTGTCTGGTCATGAAACTTGGGATAGGGTGAAGGGGTATCCTAAGGTAACAGATCAAAAACAACCGTTTAAAATAACTGGATTCGGTGAATGACATAATTGGACTAAACAAAGCATATTTTGGGAGTTGCCTTATTGGAAGTACAACCTTCTCCGTCATAATTTGGATCCCATGCACATAGAAAAGAATTTTTTTGATGCAGTCTTTAATACAGTTATGGATGTCACTAGCAAGACAAAGGATAATGTTAAGACTAGGTTGGATATTCAAGAATACTGTAGGCGTAATGAATTGCACCTATATCTTGTTGGTGACAAGGTTCGGATGTCGTTAGCCAATTACACATTTGAATTAGATGAGAGAAGAGAAATTTGTGAGTGGTTACGGAATTTGAGGTTTCCTGATGGGTGTGCATCGAATATATCAAGGTGTGTTGACATGTGAGAAGGAAAGTTAACTAATATAAAAATTCATAATTGCCATATGTTCATGGAGAACTTACTCCCTATTGCTTTCCATGATTTGCCTGATACTGTATGGAAACCCCTGACAGAGATGAGTGTATTTTTCAAAGACTTGTGCTCTAACACATTACGGGAAGAAAATCTTGAATTGATGGAAAGAAACATCTGGATGATCTTAACTAAATTGACCAAGATCTTTTTTCAATGTGATGGAGTATCTGCCTATTAACCTTGTGGAAGAAGCACGCCTTGGAGGCCTAGTTCAGGTCAGATGGATGTATCCTTTTGAAAGGTAATTTCTTTTCAAGCGTCTGTATCTTATGTTTATATTAATTCATTAAATTCAACTATTAGTAACGTATTACGCAGGACTGTTGGAAAGACCAACCGAACTGTGAATAAAAGAAATAGGATTGAGGGCTCGATATGCGAGGCTTACCTTGTAAGGGAAACAACACATTTCTGCTCATACTATTTTGGTACCGAGGTCCCATGTTTGAGAAATAGGCCGAATCGTCATGAAAATGGTGGGAATGATGATTCATTGTATCCACCATTTTCCATATTCAATCATCCGGGCAGGGGGCCTAAGCAAGGTAAACGGATACCATTTACCGAAATTGATAAAAGAGTTGCTACAACTCATGTATTGTTGAATTGTCCAGAAGTCCAAGAATTTTATAGGTAAAATTTCAAGTTGTTCAATAAACATAAACTTTAAAATAAAAAAATTTTATGATTAATTGAGAGTTTGTATTGTCCCGAGCAGTTATTTTGTTCGTTGCTTTGGGCATGAGGCAGTTTCTGTAAGATTTTCAGATTGGTTTAGAGAATATGTAAGTATTTAATGATCAAAGATAATTTCTATCATTTTGTGATTTTTTCCGTCTATTTTTTGTTTACTTACAAACTAACCTGAACTACATATAGGTAAACAATCCTGCTAACGGTTGCAATGCTCCATTGTTTAATGATTTATCTTTGGGACTAGTGCATAAGTACAAAAAGATATCTAAGTACTTTATCAATAGTTACAAGTTTCATACTCAGGAATAGTCTATGGGGAAGAAAACCTATAACTGTGGGGTGAGTGTGAATGCTGGAACTGGTGATGAACACTTTGATTATTATGCCGTTATCCAGGAGATCTGAGAGGTTGAGTATCAAGGTTGGCCCAAGAAAAGGTTGGTGCTATTTCGGTTAAGTGGTTTGATCCAACACCAAATCGAGGTACCCGGATGCATCCGCAGTATAAATTGGTGGAGCCAATCACAAGAAAACGTATGCACATTATGATCCATTTATCATTGTGCAGAATGTGAAACAAGTATACTACGTTCCTTATCCACGATGTAAGAATAAATTAAAAAATAAGGCTAAAGAAAACCGGTGGGCAGTTGTAAAAGCTAAGCCAGTTGGGAGACTTGAAGTCGAGGATGCATTAGAGGTTGCATACTAAAACGACATTTCAACTGTCCAGGAGATTGTGGACGAGGAATTAGCCGGTCAGTTGCATCACAGTGATGATTTATATGAGGAATTTGATCTTTCGGTCTTCAACCATAGTGGAGGAACGTCAATGGCAGCTGAGGATGGACATTTTGTTGATGAAAATGATACAAGCGAGGAAGAATTACTTGAGGATGGAAGCGAGGATGATTGATTATTTGGTAGTTTTAATAATATATTGCATCACTTGTTTATTACGTAGTTGATCTAATATTCATACTTGATTAATTTATATTATATATTTTAATTTAACATTCATATTAAATTATTCGTTAAATGTTTTCATTACAGGGATATCTTCTACAGGTAGGGGTCGAGACAGGTTGTTTTGTGGTCCAAGAAAGATTTCCTCTTCATCCGGTGATGGATCCTCGACTAATCATGAGTTGATACCGACTGAACAGTTATTGTCTAGGCTTAATATGACATATGGCGCTGCTTTTTTTTTTGAAGGGCCGCCCTCTACCCCAGTGTTTGGTCAGTCTCCTCGTGCCCCAGGCCCCTCATCTCATGCTATGCGTCCGCCCAGCTTTCCTTGTCATTCTGTGCCTGCACCCGGGTACTCATATGGTTATGTTCGTGTACCATGCCCGTCCTACCAGTCTGTTCCTGATATGGTGTTTGTTCCTACTCCGACTATTCGTCCGCACCATGTTCCTTCCCCAGTTCCATCAAATTCCCCGACATTGTCTAATCCAGGATCACATGGTTTGCCTGACTCAGAGTCGCCCACCCCTTCTTCTGGAGTTGCCTCTACTAGTAAAGGAAAAGGAAAGAAGCAGAAGAAGAGTATAAAGGTACCAGCTGCTCCTGGCAAGCCGGGGTCTTATGATGATCGTGTGACACGACCCGAAATCCGGTTAGGCCGTGCGGGCACCCGACATCCTCCCCTAGAACCATCGGGCGAACCCTTACCAATTAAATTAGGAAAATAAATAACAATTCACAAATAAGGACAAGACTTAAAAGAAATCACAGACATACTGATACCTCTAAGCTGTACAAAAGAAATTACAGCTGACTACCCAACATACTAGGTTTACGGTTATCCAGACTAGACATCTAAGAGTACAAAAAAAGACAGATACCTCCTGAAGGGAGCAAAGTGCAGCGGAAATAATAACCAATAAACTGGTGGCCATCCGAAATAAAAGCTGGCTCACCCTGGCAGTTGAAGTCATCTTCGCTCCTGAACAACGTGGCGAACTCAATCCAGGAGCGAACCTGCCGAAACGAAATAGATACACAAGAAACAAACAACAAACAAGGGTTAGTCAAAAGGACTCAATAAGTGGGGCAAACTAGCCACCTCAAAGAATAGGATAGCTAGCCAGAGAGAAAAGAAATAGATAGACCAAATTTCTTTTATTTAAATTATAAAAAGGCAGAGCCAGATAACAACCGGAAACACGTCAGAAACTTATATACTCAACCAAGGATGCGCGCCAGAAACATATCAACAAATAAGCAATGCACATATAAGCAGAACAGTAATCATGTACTGCAAGTCTACACAATGGTATGAATTGAGATGAAATGAAATGAAGTGAGATGAAATGAAATGAAATGAAATGAAATGAAATATGATGCGAAGGGTCACATGTGCCCGAATCCCATCCCGAAGCGGAATACTCCTGCATTCGAGGGGAATCCAATCTGATAACCAACTGGAGCGGAATACTCCTGCTCCTGGGGCGGAATACTCCTGCACCTGATATAATATAAACCAGAGGCGGAATACTTCTGCACTCTCATGGGGCGGAATACTCCGGCACCCGATATAATGTAAAGCTGAGGCGGAATACTCCTGCACTCAATATCTGACATAAGAGCGGAATACTCCTGCTCTTGGGGCGGAATCCTCCTACCCTCAATATGATACAATGGAGCGGAATCCTCCTGCTCCTGGGGCGGAATACTCCTGCACCCAATATGATATGCAATGTAATGCATATGAATGACATATAATGTATATGAATGCAATGTGATGCAATAATAACCCTTCACTGCGGCGCCGGGAAGTAGATGCCAACTTACAGCCAGGGTACAATGCTCAGATCCTCAATGCAATACCAACAATAGGACATAACATATAATATACAATGTAAATACAAAACTAAGGCGTAATGAGTAAGCCTATCGGCAGCTACACACGTAAGGAATACGTGGTAGAAAATCCACGAGGCCAGGTTCCTCCAAAGAAATGGATATAAATACTTACCTTGTTACAAAGTTAGCACAATTACTCAACAACCGCTTTGTCCTTTGAATTCATTGCCAAACGATCCCACTCTCAATGTTTCAGGGTGAAAATTCTACTTTTCTCCGGCCCCTTTTCTCATTTTCTGGCATTTTTTTCTCTTATTTCCATATTTCCGTTTCTCCTCCCATTTTTCTGTTTCTGTATCTAATGTTTCTGTTCTGTAATATTTGACCAGAGGTTAGGCCAGGGTATTAGCTCCCTTAAGGCCACCGCCTCTTTATATTTCTTTTGTCTTTTTCTCTTCTTTTTTTTAAATTCGCTGCTACGGTAAAAATTAAAACTGTACTCTACAATATTCAAAATAATTCCAACTTTTGTATACCAGTTATACAAAATATATGTAGCATACTCGTGAAGGCGGATCTCGAATCGGGTTCCCGAAACCAATACGAATTTAAATAGAAAAAAAGTTAAATTATTTAACTTTCGATATTTTAGCGAAAACTAGCCGAACAACATCGAAATTTACTTTCGAAAGTTCACAAAAGTCACAAATAATCATACGAACCTAACGGCGCTTTCGGATTTCGAATCGGAGTTCGTTCGCCAAAACCAAGCTCAAAAATCTGTTTTTAATATTTATTGTCAATAAAAACTGAAATCGTCTTCCTATGCCTACCAAACGAGGTCTGATTTAGTTCAAATTTTACAGACAGGTCCTAATAGACATTACAAATATTTTAAAATTATCGGCACGCCAATCGGAGTCCTAACTTCTGAAACGACTAACCGAGGTCGTTTCATTCTCCTCCACTTAAACTCTCGTTCGTCCTCGAACGAGCCTAAGTCTAAAGCAAGATTCACGCACATAACAAGAGAACTTGCACGACCTTCATGAGCTACTCCACGGGCATTATTTTCTGATTACAGAATCAGAATTATAACACACATATAGAACTCTTGGATAAAAATATAGCTGGATAATATCATAACGCTATTGCCCAGCTTATTCTGACTATACTGATCCTTCCTCGACCACGAAAGGAGAGTTCGACATTTTTTAAGCAAAGATACATGGAACTTTGAATGGGTTAATATGATTTCGCCGACAAATCACCTCGTCGATATACTTTTTAATATAGAACAGGTCGATGGAACTAAGAATTAGCTCACGCTTGATGCAACGGGGAAGCTTTTGAAGTACTTTGTCACTACTCTTTATAAAAGATTTGATGCAAGCCATATTATTTTTACGAACGCACTATGCAGCATCTCAGTTTATGTTAGTATTGTTCCGAAAGCTCCTTGTGGGAATGTAGTTACTCACATCATAATGTATGTCAAAGGTTCATCTGAACAGGGTCTATCATATAAGGATAAGGATCATGCAAATACTACTGGATAGTATGATGCAGACCAGGAATGATCTTCAGACTGAACATCTACTTCAGGGTATTATCTTCGAATTGGAAATATTATGACTTGAAAAAGTGAAAATAAAAGAGACATGTAGTTGGACCATGAGCTGAGGCAAGATACCAGCAACAACGTTGATTACATGAGCACTTATAATGCTAAAGTAACTTCTCAAAGAGTTGAGGTGTGAAGGTTATATGCCAATGATGGATGGACGATAAGCTGCACTAGATCTTTAACTCTAAATTTTCATGAAGTAACACAGTGTCAGTATGAGGATCCAGTTCTAGTTGAATACAGACAGATAGCCAGAAGACAACCGGAGTCACCATAGAGGGTTACTACTGACGGTGTTCTCATGTATAAAGATAGATTTTATGTCCCTGATGGTACAGATTTATGTGGACAGATTAAGATAGAGGCACATTATTTCAAATACACTGTTCATCCAGGTTCGACTAAGATGTACCATGATCTTAAGCAGATTTATTGGTGGGACGGAATGAAGTGTGACATAGCAGAATTTGCGGCTCAATGTTCTAATTTCCAGCAAGTTAAAGTCGTGTCATCTTTCCAGACTTTATGCTTTCAGCAGATCGGTACGTATATACGATCAGTTGTCAGCTTATCTCTATCATTAATAGGTTATTAGTGGGTTTAGCAATGATTGACACTCATTGTAGGTTTCTGTCGTGACCTTACTTTGGGTCGTGAGAAAAGTGGTATCAATACCTCAGAGATTTAGTATTACCATTCAGTATTTGGAGGAAGACTCCTCCACTTAAAGCACAAACTCATGCAGCTATTTGAATAGGAATAACCATCCTAGCACAGTCTGCTGGACTAAAGAAGGTTTAGCTAAAAGCTGAAGGTAGGCAGACCTAAGCTACCAACTACCCTTTCGAGTTGCCAAACAGCTGAAACTCTCGAGTTCACAACTCCATACCTTTGTCGTAAACACCACCGCCTGATGGATGGTACTTCTATATAAAAATTTCGGCAGAGTTTTCGCTGAAACTGGATGATCCGCACAAACAGAACCAGCACTATACTATACATGGGAATGGATACCCGGATAAACTAATAACATAAACATGTTAAACGGATAACAAGATGAGACAACTGGATGACATAACAAATCCGCAGATAGAATGTCTGGACAGCACCACTGTCCTGATTTTCAACCTAATTTTCAGAGTGTAGATCAAAGTTATAGACTTCATAGTCTCCATAGAAGTTTTAGATATATGTCTTAGGGTTCCAGGGAATCTTGAAGCATCTCAATATCAATTTTGTACAAGGAGTTATGCGCAAACCACTAACAGCTGTCCGAAGATAAAAATAATTTTTCAAATTTGAAACATTTTGTGCTACTATTTTGGACATCTTTTACCGTGGTTCTTAGCAGTGCTATCTTTTGGAAGAGGTAAGTTTTTGTATCCAAAACAATAATACGCTACTCGGCTACAATAACACGTACTCTGGCTCAACACAGGGAACGTCACAAGCGGCTACCAATCGCCCAAGCTCACTAGTGCCGGACGAAGAAGAAATGGAAATGGATTGAAGATAGAAATAATTAGAGCTTCAGGAAGCTCATCTTCTTATTTGCTTGGCTACCAAAGCTAGACTACTTACGAGTCAAAGTTGCCCAAGAATCGCAATTGAAGAAATAGATATTAACTGAGCTTTATGGAACAACATCCATGCCAATTTGACCTCCCAATAAGAAGGGAACTCTGACAATTTACCAGAAAACCCTTTTATAACTAAGACAAGCTCATAGAATAACATGACTGTACTAGCGTTTTGAACCAAGATAAAATACGTAGATCGAATATTACTTACTAATCACTTTGCACCGGAAGAAACGATAACACTTTCTGATGGTGACGAATTAGGATCGCATTATCCTACCAACATTGAATTCCAAAGAAAGATAGACTGACTTGACATAATAAGAGAAAGTGGTACAACAGGACTGCCAAGCAGACAATACCGACACTCTCTCTCAAATTTCTCACATTTAAACCAGATCAACTAGTAGGGTCATCATAAATGCCAGGAATAAATCATATCATAAGCTCACCCCTCTACCGCAACCGATTCTTAATTACGACAATATCCAAGGAAACCGTCGAAACATGATAAGACACACCATTTCCAGATCAATCGGAAAGATAAATCAATCTTACAGATAAGGGAAGAAGAAATACACGGGTCCACTACATCGGATGCCTCAACATCCTGCCAAACTACTGCCTCTACAGCTGAGCTGAGCCACTACCCTGACAATCACTTTCTGGAGAACCACTGCCACTACAATCTCAACCTCTACTGGATGGTGGCATTTCTCTGGAGGATTGAGATCTAAATAAAATTCCCTGCGACTGTGCAGGTGCCTGAGGCCGAGAGAAAGGATGACGACCTACTTGCCGGAATAAAGAAAAACTCCTCAAAGAATAACCAGACTCACGACAATGATAACACCTTTTTGACTAAAAATTGAAGCTGGAAAGATTGTTGATAGTTGTAAAGAGAAAGCTGAGTCTAATCTTGATAAACTACTCGAGCACTCTGAGAATCATGCTCTACAAGCTGAGATAACCTAGCAGGTGACCTCCCAAAATAATCAAAACTCTTACCTCCAAATAAGGTACCATAGTTACCCACTAGGGCCACGGGATATCTTGATCTCCCTCTCTAAATCTTCCCCCAACTTATGGTATGCCTAATACCTTTGAGCAATATCAACAACGACATCAAATGAAGTATCAACCTCAATTTTTTTTCGAGCCGTCTGGGATCTCAAGGAAGGAGAAAGGTCATGAATAAATCTTTGAATCTCTCGAAAGGCTCTTGGACTAGTTCTAATGCATATTCAACCATTCTATAAAATTTAATCTCATATTCTGAAACACTAACAGGCTAACCGACAGGCTACCCTGTCCAATCCACTCAAACTGGCAACACTTTTCATCTCGCTCGCCACTCGAAAGGAACTTTTCCACGAATCTAGAAGAAAAACCGAACCAAGTTAGCTAATAAGAGAGCAGTCCACCAATTCAGGGTTGGACCTTGAAACTGGAAAGAAGAATAATCAACACCATACCGCTCGATATAATCAAGAGCCTGAAGGATACGCTGACATCATTTATTTGAAAAAAATCACGAGGTTTATCTGATGCATTGCTTAAGAATATCGGAAGGTTCAACCCCGTAAAATAATGCAACCTCTTCGGACACTCGGACCGAGCCATTACTCAGGCTAACTAACCAGCCAGAATGACTAGAGGTACAATACATGCTGCCTCTGGAACATACTTTACTGCGGCAATATTAAGAACTGGAATAGAAGCTCCCTGAGACTGAACATCTGCATCTGCGACAACCTGATAAGCTTCCTAGCAAATAATAGGTTCTTACGGTATATGCACTGCAAAGATTCTCGTGAAAGCATCGTTGAGGGCCAAGGGAACCACAAGGCCCTGCTCCTTGCCCATCGCGAGCTCGTACAGCTGGGACCTACGCAACTGGATCGTCAACACGATCCACAACTCTCGAGACTTGAGTAGCTCTAGCCTCAGGCTAGACTACTTCGTCTTGAACTCCTACCGCTTGCTGATTTATCGCACGAGGGTTCACAATTACCAAGAACGAATTAATGAAAATACTTTTCCATCCTAGACAGACGCACGATCAGAACAAAAAGGAAGTGAAACTTCCTAAATGTCATCATAGCCTCTCGTAGATAAGTACGGACGTCTACGTACCCATCAGCGAGACTCTACAAGACACTGTCTTAGTCTGGATAGACACTAAACCGGGCTCTGCTACTAACTGACACGACCCGGAATCCGATTAGGCCGTGCGGGCACCCGACATCCTCCCCTAGACCCGTGGGGCGAACCCTTACCAATTAAATTAGGAAAATAAATATAACAATTCACAATTAAGGACAAGACTTAAAAGAAATCATAGTCATACTGATACCTCTAAGCTGTACAAAAGAAATTACAGCTTACTACCCAACATACTAGGTTTACAAAAGAAGACAGATACCTCCTGAAGGGAGCAAAATGCAGCGGAAATAATAACCAATAAACTGGTGGCCATCCAGAATAAAAGCTGGCTCACCCTGACAGCTGAAGTCATCTTCGCTCCTGAACAACGTGGCGAACTCAATCCTGGAGCGAACCTGCCGAAACGAAATAGATAGACAAGAAACAAACAACAAACAAGGGTGAGTCAAAAGGACTCAATAAGTGAGACAGGCTAGCCACCTCAAAGAATAGGATAGCTAGCCAGGGAGAAAAGAAATAGATAGACCAAATTCCTTTTATTTAAATTATGAAAAGGAAGAGCCAGATAACAACCGGAAACACATAAGAAACTTATAAACTCAACCAAGGATGTGTGCCAGAAACATATCAACAAATAAGCAATGCACATATAACAAGAAAAGTAGTCATGTACCGCAAGTCTACACAATGGTATGAATTGAGATGAAATAAAATGAAGTGAGATGAAATGAAATAAAGTGAGATGAAATGAAATGAAATAAGATGCGAAGGGTCACATGTTCCCGTAATCCCATTCCGAAGCGGAATACTCCTGCATTCGAGGGGAATCCAATCTGATAACCAACTGGAGCGGAATACTCCTGCTACTGGGGCGGAATACTCTTGCACCCGATATAATATAAACCAGAGGCGGAATACTCCTGCACTCTCCTGGGGTGGAATACTCCTGCACTCTCCTGGGGCGGAATACTCCTGCACCCGATATAATGTATAGCTGAGGCGGAATACTCCTGCACACAATATCTGACATAAGAGCGGAATACTCCTGCTCTTGGGGCGGAATCCTCCTACCCTCAATATGATACAATGGAGCGGAATCCTCCTGCTCCTAGGGCGGAATACTCCTGCACCCAATATGATATGCAATGTAACGCATATGAATGACATATAATGCATATGAATGCAATGTGATGCAATAATAACCCTTCACCGGCGCGCCGGGAAGTAGATGCCAACTTACAGCCAGGGTACAATGCTCAGATCCTCAATGCAATACCAACAATAGGACATAACATATAATATACAATGTAAATCCAAAGCTAAGGCGTAATGAATACGCCTATCGGCAGCTACTCACGTAAGGAATACGTGGTAGAAAATCCACGAGGCCAGGTTCCTCCAAAGAAATGGATATAAATACTTACCTTGTTACAAAGTTAGCACAATTACTCAACAACCGCTTTGTACTTTGAATTCATTTCCAAACGATCCCACTCTCAATGTTTCAGGGTGAAAATTCTACTTTTCTCCGGCCCCTTTTCTCATTTTCTGGTATTTTTCCCTCTTATTTCCATATTTCTGCTTCTCCTCCGATGTTTCTGTTTCTGTATCTAATGTTTCTGTTCTGTAATATTTGACCAGAGGTTAGGCCAGGGTATTAGCTCCCTTAAGGCCACCGCCTCTTTATATTTCTTTTGTCTTTTTCTCTTTTTTTTTTAAATTTGCTGCTACGGTAAAATTAAAACTGTATTCTACAATATTCAAAATAATTCTAACTTTTGTATACCATTTATACAAAATATATGTAGCATACTCGCGAAGGCGGATCTCGAATCGGGTTCCCGAAACCAAAATACGAATTTAAATAGAAAAAAAGTCAAATTATTTAACTTTCGGCATTTTAGCGAAAACTAGTCGAACAACATCGAAATTCACTTTTAAAAGTTCACAAAAGTCACAAATAATCATACGAACCTAACGGCGCTTTCGGATTTCGAATCGGAGTTCGTTCGCCAAAATCGAGCTCAAAAATCTCTTTTTAACATTTATTGTCAATAAAAACTGAAATCTTCTTCCGATGCCTACCAAACGAGGTCTGATTTAGCTCAAATTTTACATACAGGTCCTAATGGAAATTACAAATAATTTAAAATTATCGGCACGCCAATCGGAGTCCTAACTTCTGAAACGACTAACCAAGGTCGTTTCATCGTGGTAGGTTAATTGTTATGTCTGACGGACGCCATGGGTAAGTTTCCAATTAGGGACATTAAAGTATTAAAAAGTGAATATATATGCTTACTTATGCTACATTTTATGCAGTTTTGTACGATCAGGTGAGGTTACGCCTCCTGTTATAGAAGCAATGCGACCACATTTTCTTGAAGCTTGGAGCAGTTTCGGAAAAATCCCAGTAGAGGTCCGAGCAAGGATGTTTGATACATCTAAGATATACAAGCTATTTCTACTAAATTTTTTTAATTTTTCCTATCATATATAGTTTTCTAACATACTATCAAACATTGCAGTCTAAGGTTTCCTTGAGTAACGTGTATCCTGAGTCCCAGATACTTCAGTTCTGAGCAGAGAGTGGCATCCCGGCTTAGTAGCCAATTTCATAATACAAGATTAACTGGGAAACGCCCAGAGTGGGTCTATGAAGAAGCTTGGATCAAACTGCTGGAACATTGGGAATCTGATAAGTTTAAGGCCTTACAAGAGCAAGCAAAGGCTGCCCGAGCATCCGAGTGGGGTGGCTCTTTACACACTGGAGGTTAAGTTAGCTTGGCGATGCCTAGGCATAGAATTGTAAGTTGTTAATTGAGATTTTTTTGAATATAATTAATGTAGGTGGTAACATTTATAAGCTTGTAGGAGCAAGAAAATGGAGGACCTATGACCGATATTGACTTCTTCGAGAAGTTTCATGTGTTATATGACGAGGATGGTAATACCGTAGGCTTTATGGAGAAACGTGCAGAGGAAACCATGGTAAGTTACTAAATTAAATACTCTATTTTTATTAAAAATGTAGAAAGTATACTTTTCCTAAATATTTTTTATTTCAGAAAAAATTTAGAGCTGCACAGGAGCAATGGGTTCAAAGCCAAAGATCTGATGCTGGATCAAGCCAGCCTACTCAAAAAGAAGTTACATCAATGTTTGTTCAAGCGAGTAGTGGCTACAGCAAAGGAAGAGCCTACGGATTCGGACCTAACCAATACAAGAAACCATCCCGCGTAGGTATCTCTACTGCTTGCTCCTCTTCTTCTTCCCAGGTTCAAAATGAAGAAGTTCTTGTAGAGTTAGAAAGGCTAAGGGAAGCAGAAGCTGTAAACGCAACAAAAATCAAGAAGTTGGAAAACTTTATGGCAAAGTACATTTCGGAAAAGGGTGATGGTAATGACTCGGATACAGTCGACTAAATAGTTGGTTTGTTAAAACTTTATATCCTAGACTTGGTTTTTATCCCGTCCTTGTTGTGAGACTTGTAGTTTCAAACTTTATGTTCTAGTGGTTTAGACTTGTAGTTAGACTTGTGGTTTTTATCCCGTCCCCGTTTATGATCCATTGTGAGACTTTATGTTTGGTTTGTTATGGTTTAATGTTAGGACTTTATGTTTGGTTTGTTAAGGTTTATTGTTATCCTGTTTTAGTTTTGTTTGTGTATTTTAGTTTAGCAAGCTATTCGGACAGCTGTGTATATGAATCTGTATTGGTTTTTGGCAGGCATGTATCTATTTTTTGACAATTTATTGTGTAGGTTTAACGAAATTAGCGACGACTAACCGTCTCTATAAAATAAAACATGTCAACACAGGGACGGCTTCCCTAAACCGGAAAAAAATCAGTTTTTTTCTTTTAGGGACGGCTAGCCATCCCAGATGGACAAAAAAAATTAACACACAGTGACGGCCAGCCCTCCCTAATCGTAAAAATATATTTCAAATTTCAATGCGTTAGGAGGGCTAGCCGTCGCACCTCTCGGACGGCTGCCCGTCGCTAGGTGTCTAGCGTCGAGCGATATACGGATGGACTATGTCGTCGCATAGCCCGTCCGTAAACGGCGTTTTTGTCCCTATCGTTCGTCCAAAAAATGTGATTTTCTAGTAATGTGGGGAAGAGGCTGGAGGATATGGGTACTTGGGAGAGTTTCAGGGACGCGGGTAGTATGTGGGCTAGGATAGCAGAGTGCATTAGGGGAGCACCAGAGAGGTATTAGGGGTTTCAAAGGGAAACCCCTAAAGACAAAAAGGCGACTGTGATGGAATGAGGATGTCCAAGAGAAAGTAGACGCCGAAAAGACCACATACTCGAAGTTAACTGAGAGCAGCGATGAGGAAGAATAAGGAAGGATATAAGACTGCAAAGAAGGAGGCAAAATTAGCAGTTTTGATGGCTAAAACGACTGCATTTGAGCGTCAATATATGAAGAAATAGCTGAGAAGAGGGGAGACCAAAAGTTGTATAGGCTCGCGAAGGTAAGGAAGAGGCGATCGTGAGAGCTGGACCAAGTAAGGTGCATTAAGGATGAGGATGGTACAGTATTGGTGGAAGAGGCACATATTAGACAGAGATGGAAATCGTACTTCCATAACCTCTTAAACTTAGAGGGCGACATGCATATTGTGTTGGGTGAGCTAGCACACTCATAGGGTCGCAGATATTTTGGGTATTGTAGGCGTATAAGAGTAGAAGAGGTGAAGGGGGCGATCCGAAAAATGCGAGGAGGAAGAACAACTGGTCCAGACAAGATCCCCGTTGAGTTTTGGAAGAGTGCAGGCAGAGCAGGTCTGGAGTGGCAAACCAGGTTTTTTAACGTCATTTTTAGGACTACACAAATGCCTGAGGAGTGGAGATGGAGTAGCATGGTACCATTGTACAAGAACAAGGGCGGTATTCAAAACTGCAACAACTACATAGGCATAAACTTCTCAGTCATACTATGAAAGTCTGGGAGAGGGTGGTGGAGATAAAGATGAGGAGGGATGTGACTATTTTCGAGAACCAGTTCGGATTCAGGCGTGGATGTGAACCTAGCTTATGAGGAGGTTCCAGTTAATATAGTGGAAAAGGATACTCGTAAGTTAAGATAAAAAGAAATTCCCTAGGTAAAGATGTAGTGGAGAAGCATCCACATGATGAGGCTACTTAAGAAATTGAGGCGAGTAAGCGGAAGAGATATCTCCACTTATTTGAGACTCCAGGTATGTGTCATGAAAGTTGATTGCTCCAGAGTTGCTTATGTCTTTTGTCTATTGGCTCCTGTGCAATCGTGTGTGGCCTAGATTCTTTAAGCATGTTTACACTATATGATTAATCTGGCTGGGTATGCATTGCTAAGATTGGTGTTGTTGACTGATTTTGGATTGGTATTTATCCGATTTACAAGGAAGACTTGTGTCAAAAATTATGAATGTTAGGAAAGTGGTTTAAACAAAGCCTTTGAGAGTCGGTTGATTATAGTTATTTGGACAGACTTCAAGTATCATTCGAGGACAAACGAGAATTTAAGTGGGGGAGAATGTTCTGACCCGAAATTTTATAATTATTCTCTTAGTTTTGGAAATGTATTTTTATTGTTATTATATAAAAACTTATTCATGTAAATTATGAGTTGGTTGCAGGGTTAGATATAATTTGAAGTAATTATTAGACCTAGACAATAACCTTATTAGTTGGTATTTAAGTGAACAGAAAAAAAAGGTGGAAAAGTGGGGTAGAGCATGCTTTAATTAGGAGAAATTACGCCACATAACCGTTGGTAAAGAATATTTACTAATTTTGGCTACCTTTTATTTTACTACTCTTGTTAGCATGATGATATCTTCCCGTTGTTTTCATACGTGTATTCTAAGCATTTTCACTATCTGAGGGTCTATAGGAAACAACCTCTCCACCTTGGTGAAGGTAAGGTCTGCGTATATCTCACCCTCCCCAGACCACACTTGTGGGATTATACTGAGTATGTTGTTGTTGTTATGAGAAATTTATTCTATAATAATATTCAGTTTCAAAATTGTGTAGATGGTCACATAGACCAAAAATGTAGTTTAAAAGTAAATTAAATTTGGAGAAAAGCCAAGTTTAAGCAATATAATGTCATAGTGTTTGCTCTTTAATTTATGAATCAATCAAACATGATAAAGACAAAAGCTTATCTTTAATTTGGTCACTTACTCGATAATTTTCGATCAAATCCAAGAATAAACATAAAAATCAAAATATTTTGACAATAATAATAATAATAATAATAATAATAATAATAATAATAATAATAATAATAATAATAACAACAACAAATTATAATATTAAAACATGTATAATATATAAATTTGGGCCCCCCTCCCATCTGGGGGTCTAAAGCCGTAGCTTTAGTGGCCTTATGGTAGAGCTGCCTATGCGGGTAATTAAAAGCCGATTACAAGTAAAATTTTCAAGTATCCTTTTTTTTTTTTTTTTTTTTTTATGTTCTCAAGTTTTAAATAGATAATCTAGCTTAGAAGATTGACCAATAATTGAGAAACGATGGAAGAGTTTACCTTCAAAAATTACAATAATAAAACTAGCATATAGTCGGTATCTTGAGCAATAAAGCAAGGACTCAAACTTGACTTGGCCAATTTATTTGCATAATTAAAGTATAAATACTAAAAAATAAGAATATTTGAAAATTATACTTGTAATAGGTATTTAGTTATCCGATGGTGTAAATATAAGTTTACATTATCAATACATATTAGTTAAACTCTTTTTAAAAAAAATTGGAATAGAATGAATATAGGATGCAGGGAGCGACTTTTTTCTTCAATTTCTAAAAGAAGGAAGGTGAATTCCAATTCATTGCTCTACGACAAATAGGAGTCTGCCAAACCCTTCTCCATGGTAAAAATTTATTTACACTGTATTTACATCAAGCCAATAAATTCAAGATATATGTATTGCATACATCCATCTGTTACTTAATCATGGTTAGATGATGTGGATTTATACTTTAAATTTTACCTATCATAATTAAATTATATGATTTGGTGTAAACACCAGATGTAGGTAAATATTTATTCTTCTCCACCTTAATGCATTATTTTATTAAATATTTTTAACTAATATACATTGATGGTGTAAATTTTTTTTGTGCGGACGGCTAGTTAAAAGTCCATTACAAGTAAATTTTCAAGTATTCTTATTTGTTTTATTCTCAAGCATGATACTCCTTTTAAGTAGCTTATTTGGCTTAGAAAATTGACCAATGTTTGAGTCATGATGTAAGAATTGACATTCAAGAATCACAATGATAAAACTAGCATATAGTTGACAACTTGAGCAATAAAGCGAGGATACAGACTTGAATTGGCCAAATCATTAGTGTAGTTGAAGTTTGAATATAAAAAATAATAAATATACTTGAAATTTTACTTGTAATAGGCTTTTAATTAGTCGACCGTAGAAAAAAGAATTTACATTATCGATACATATTAGTTAAACTCTAAATTAAATTAGTATCATCTTGGATTATTATATTCAAGTTTGTTGGAATTTATTATTGGGATTGGACGAACTCATCAATGGTGATTTTAAACTTTGGTGGAGAAGGATTTGGATTGGCTCCAGTACATATAGCAGCAGTAAGTAACAGTAGTGGCCTAGGTATTTGACACGTGGCATGTTATACTTTTAAATTATATTCCACTGGTGAATGTGTCCGCACATCGCGCGGATATAAAATCTCTTTGAATATGCAAACTAAATTCCTTTTCTACTGATTGTTTATTTGGAAAAAAATTGTCACTTCAAATAAGAGGGAAAGCTCCACTAATAAATTCCAGGAGAAATATCATCTATCCTGAATTGAAAGCGAATGTAATGTTGGTCATGAGCATGAACATAAAATATAAAAGAATATAGGTACTTACCACAATCTGTCCGAAATAAATATTGACCCATAAGTGTTGTGCACTCCTGTGACGTCCTATATTTTTAAGCAAATGTTACTTTGGAACTCTATATATATATCCTATATTTTTAAGCTAATGTTACTTTGGAACTCTATATATATATAAGTATATGTAATGCTTATAGAAAATAGATCTATTTTAGCACTTCACACTTCAGGCCATACGGAGAAAACAGAGGCTTAATTTGCATCAATTTATTTAATGTTCTTCAAATTTTTGTCCTTCTAATCATGGAATTTATATAGAACGACATAAACATTAATATTTTAATGTTCTTCTAATCCGAGCTTAGAACTTTGAGAGCATGGACCTTGTTAGCATTTGTGAAGGTTTTCACAAGAAAAATATCATTTAAAAATGACTCAAATCAGCCACCTTTCTAATGGCCAAAAATGCTAATGATCATGAAATGAGACACTGGACTTATGACTTTGTAAATTTATAAGCATAAGAAAAGACTCCTGCCAACATGGTCAAGCCTCAAATTATCATATGGTACCTTCTAGACAAAATCACATAAATAAATTGGCAACGGAGTTGAGTCACCTAATTAGAACATGATTAAAATCAAGAGAGTACAACATGAGTTATAGGTATGGTACTCATCATAATCTGAAGTCGGAACCATATGCACTTACCTATCAAAGACAAATGAGTTATCTCAATAAATTAAAGTTTTCGAAAATTTCTTTGGATTGAATAAATCGTATCCGTAATTCAAAGTCTACATATGGGGTTATCTTTGATTGCACCTGTTTTATTCTTGATCTTTATGGTTGTTTTTCATCATCATCATCATCATCATCATCATCATCATCATCATCATCATCATCATCATCATCATCATCATCATCATCATCAAGCCTTCTTCACCACCATATTTGGCCAAATATATTTCTCCCTCTTACACTTAGGATGTTAGATGATTAGGTAGGGATGGTGCCGGAGGGTGACAAAAAATAAAAAAGCAAAAGAGAGTTTTGTCCAGTCAATATTTCCTCAGGTGACACTAAACTGCAAGAAATAGAGTTATGATTCTTCTTCCAGGGAACGGTTTTTCATATATTTAATATACATTAAAACACATTCAATATGGGGAAAGAAGAGTAAGGTATGGGGCATTAAATAAACTGATTATTGTGGGTTTCATTTCTCAAACATTTATACTTCCACAATTACTCAAACATTTACACTTACAGATGAAGGAGGAAAAACCAAATAGAATAAAAAAGAGCTAAAAATTAAGAAAATCTGCAAGTTGTCAAAAATTAATAAAAATGAGTAATCCTTGGCCATATAACTATGTCACATCACTCTTCTATACTAGGTAACTTGCCCCGCATCGCGCGGTCTTGAAAATCTTATTGCTAATAAAGCAGGTGAAGTTATATGATAATTTATTTGTATGAAAATCCTCTTGGTGATCTTATAAACGGACTGTTTCCTCATATCGAATATTAAAAATAACAAAGCAAATTTATTATTCGTGTAAAAATTAAAAATATGAGATTACCTCATCGTTAATTAAATAGAAGAGTTTGATCAGTTTTTTTAATATTATATTCTACAACAATAAAAGTTTACATTATTGATTGATTTAATTTTTAATACTAATTAAGCATCTTTCTTTTTGTTCTTTATTGTAGCTAACAATGTAAATCATTCAACTATTCTATTCTCAAGAAATCTCATATCAATAGAAAACAAAAGATAATGAATTCGAATTTACATAATCATGCAAATCTCTGATTTGTATTTTATAACTTTTCCTATGACCAGAATTAATATATACAGTATATATATATATATATATATATTTGAGCAATAGATTAGATGATATATATATATATATATATATATATATATATATCATTATATATCATCTAATCTATTGCTCAAATGATCAGCAACTTTCGTCTGCAATTTATTTCATCCTTCACGTCGAAGGAACATAGAAAAAATAATGAGACAGTTTCCAAACAAAAAAAAAGTATATTGCTTGTGGTTATGAGAAACATTAACACTAACTATTTGATACAAAAAGGAAACTAAGAAGAAAAAACAACATGTCCAGGTAAAGTATCAAAAAAAATACTCTTTCTACTACTTCCAATTTTCCATCAAACGGTTACCAATATTTAAGTGTATTATACTCAATACACTTATTGACTTAAGATTCCAGACTTGATCAGAATGAGAATACATTGTCCACATTGTCTCTTCTTTTCTTTTTTTTCCTTTGCCTGGTCGGACTTACATATTTTGCAGCAGTCTAGGCATTCATCATAATTTGGATCTCTTCCTTGCACATGTATACATGCAAAAGTGGGCCCTCGGCTATTGAGAGGACTCCTATTGTCTTTCTTTTATTTACTAGAGTTTCCGCGCCCCCTGGTACTGAGACCCCCGGTAATCTCTGCAAAACATCAACACTGCTCTATTAGTGATGGTTTTCAGAATATATGGGATCACTTTTATAATAGCATTTTATAGGTGAATTAATGACAATGTAATAAGGGTTGTTTCGGCCGTTTCAATTTTAGAAATGGGGTATACGCTTTTTACTATGTTATTATTGATTAATTTCTCTCCATTATTAATTGCTCTCCAATAACTGCATGTAATGCTTCTGCATTGTTTCCCGTTAACGTTTCCTGCATGTTCTCATTAATTAGTGAACATTATCTTTCATAAAGTAATTTTTAAAGACCATTCATTTGGAGTAAATGTTTTTAGAAATACTTTTGAACTAAGATGATGAGAGCTAAATAAACAATTGTTAGAAATACTTATTTTCTTTACTTTTTGAAGGAATGGTGGCATAGTTTGTCTATAGTTCTCAGTTAGTATATACTAGTGAATTGGACCGCGCTCGCGCGGTCATTAAAAATATAAAAAATATATAGTTAAATAATCTTTGATATAACCTTTTTAATAATATAATGAATGTTTACTCTTGAATTATCTTATTTTCGATATATACAACAGTAAGACGATTAGTAATTCATTGATATTTACTACTTTTGAAATTCTTTTAGTATGCATTTTCTTATTTTACGTATGTGGGATTAGAGTCTCTACAACGTTATGACCTACATTATACTCTTCCTCAAGAACATCCTCAGTCAATATATGAAGGTCTGAATTGGAGAGCAAAATCTACTTGACTATAAAATAAAATTAGATAATTAAATAAGATGATATATGATTTTAAAAAATGAAATACTAATTATAGAAGAAATTATTCACATAAATCCAACAATCACCACTTTTCAGTGCGAAAGTAAAAGAAGGATAAATGAAATAAGGTGCATATACGTTTCATCAGGTTCTTCTCCTCCTATAAAAATGAATCCCAAAGTTTAAGTTTCTATGCATGTTTTATCCTCTCAAACAGGGAGTTTATTGCTATATAAATTAAACTCAAAATACTCAATTGCTGAAGGTTGTCTTTGTTTACACAGTAATACTAAACACATGCACAAAAATGTACCTCTTTCATGTATAAAACACTACAATAAAAAATTTACCCACTCCACCATCCATCATCATATACTAATGCTCTTATCTTTTTTATGTTTGTTCTTTTCTTTTTTTCGCCAAAAGAGTTATAGTGATAAAACCGATCATGACAAAGCTTCTTCTTGATTACATGTTACATACTACTTATGTTTAAATTGAAATGGAAAAAACTAATATCAGCAAATATATACTAGCCCAAAACTACCACTTGTCAGGCTGTGGCACTATTGGATATGTCCAAATTTCATGAACTCATCTTCAAGTAATTTTTCTAGTGACCACATCTTTCAATTCTTACGAATCTTCAAACAAAAATCATCAAAATAACATTTCACACCATATAGTTAAAGCGAACTATTAAAAATATAGTAAGCACAGCAAAGGAACAATATGCGAACATGGAGTAAAATCAACCAACATGGAGAGAAAAGCAAATATATTCTGGGTCTTCTTGAGATTTGGCTACTAAAAAAAAAGAAAATTCCTCTTACCAAAAGAAGATAGCCTATCTTTATAACATACTCTAATAAACAAAATATTTATTAGGTATCTACTTCACTATAGTAATAGCTAGTTACTCCACCGTTTCTTTATTACTTCCTTCGTCCCAAATTAGTTGACACTTTAGCAATAATCATTTGTTCCAAATTAGTTGACACTTTAGGATTTCAAGACTAAAATTGTTAGTCTTTTCCAACTATACGCTTAACAATTAAAAGAATTCTCAACAAAAATTAATTAATAGTCTAACATTAAATAAGGGTAACATAATAAAATACATACTCTATTTAATGGTTTTCTTAATGTGCGTGAAAAAACTGTAGGTGACAACTAATTTGGAACGTACTCCCTCCGGTCCATATTATTTGATTTTTTGACTGTTTTCACACAGACCAAGAAATCCATCTTTTAGCATTAATTAAAGATGTCATTTACTAAACTAACCTTCATCTTTTTTAAAATTTACTCATAGAAAATTGTGAGAGTTTTATGTGTTTAATTTATTAACAAGGGTAACTTTGGAAAGTCATAACAAATATCATTTTAATTTTTTAGAAAATCAAATATTTTGGACCTAAGAAAAAATACCAAAAAATCATTTAAAGTGGAACGGAGGGAGTAAGAAGCATTAAATATAGTGCAAATGACAGATCCTAGAAACCAAAAAGACAATAACTATCGTTATTTGCATATGAAAAACCTCACTGCACATCATAAGAGAAGGTAAATTTAATATAGTAATAACTCCCCTCAATAATTAGGAAAATATTTCGTCATTGAGGCATGCCACATTACCCTGTCAATCTATTGAAGGCGATGAAATAGATTTCTATTCAATATTCATATTTCTGAGTTCAACTGAGACTTGTAGATCCGAAGGATTCACATTTGTATGTTCGCAATGGAATCGGTAAAAACATCCATGGAAATGAATTACCCAAGCCAGTTGTTGGATGACATTCTTCTACAAATTTATATTCAAGTGCCGATACATATTTATAGACTATATTAGCTCATGATAATCTTGCCAAGAACATAAGAATGTTAAAGATGGCAGCCATGAATTATACCTGATACGAAAATAAAGAAAACTACTTTATAAGCGTAAAATTGTGATAGTTGCATGTATCCATCATTCTATCCCCTTGGATAGATATTTGACTAACTAAAAGGAAAGGTTATAGAAGTATAAAACATAAAATAGACTATTGACATAATTAAAGAATTAAACCAAAGCTTTCAAAAAGATAACATATGAGAGAAGTAGAGAATACCATGACATGTTATATATTCTAAGTAACCGATAAAAACTAATCTTTTCTACATATTTCTTTTTCCTCTACTGACATACCAAAAACAAAATAGAAACAAACAAACAAAAAAAGGGTCTCGTAATCTTGTAGATCCAATTTCAATCACAAAGAATTCTTCTCTACTGGGATGGTCTTTATGCTGCTTTATATATAGAAGAGAAAAGTGACGTAAAAATATTTAGGAAAAATATTTATTGCAACATTAAATGGTAATCTTTATTTGCGGGACAATTGCAGCCGTTGCCTTCTTCCGTTATAATATTATCATTGTAATGACGTTAAAGATTCACTCACGGTTACAATATGGTATGAAGAAAAGATCATCGTAAAATACTTTGAATGCATATGATAAGAGGAAGCATATTGTAAATTAAATACATTTATTGTAATTCCATTAAATTTTACCGCACATTAAATGACGGAAAGGAAAAGAAGCAGTTGTTTGAGGGATTTTTGAAATTGTGGATCTCTTTATATTTTGAAGTGAAGGGTGGCCATAGAAGCATGCCACCTCACTTGCTTAGAGTTCTCAATTAGAAGAGATATAGATATAGATATAGATTTTATTTTATATTTAATTCATATTATATTAAATATATTTATTGAAAAGGCAGGAAGGAGCTAATGGGAATAACCCCTCCCTGCCAAAAGACAAGTTTTAGTCGAGCAATGTTTTGTTCATTGAGATTTTTTTTTGTTGGTTTACAGGAACCTTTGCGTTTTTATATTTTTCAACAATCCGAATCTAATTCTTGTTCTATGACCAAATTAACCAATTCCTTTTTTAATTTTTGTAATTAATTATTTCTTTTCAAATTTTTATAATGGTACTGATATTCTGATACGTTCTTCAATAATATCACAATATCTTTTAATCCTATCACCAATAATGATTATTATTTTAATTGTTGCATCACGCAAATATTCAATATTGATAATAAATAATAATAAAGTTCTAGTAGATGTTTTTCGTTTTGTCAATGGTTCTTTGATTGGATTTCTCAATACTTACTAGTTACTACTAATTAAAATAAACATGATGGAAAGGAGATAAATCTAACAACTGCAACGGTTGGCCAAGTGAAAGGGGACGGGGTAGGGGTAGGGGTAGGGGTAGGGGTGGGGTGCTGTTCCCATGGAAAACCCTAACAAATTAGCTCCTTCTTGCATGTTCAATAATTTTATTTAATATAATATATAATATAAATTAAATACAATTTAAAAGCATAAAATGCCACGTGTCAAATACCTATCTAAAAGCTGGCTGGTCTCTTTTCATATTCAAAAAAGGAAGCCCTACGGCTTGGCTATTAATCTACGCTCATTAATGAGACGGCTACATAGAGAAGAGAGAATACCCTTTGTGAACCCCCTTGTCACTTAAAAGTAAAGAAGAGATACACACTTTGAAATCCAAATTCGGTGGGATTTAGGATGGAATCGAATAGTGAATGCACTTGCGGTTAAAACAGGTCCTGCATCTCCTATCTAATGCAATTGACCGACTACTGTTGCTACTACATGTACTGGAGCCAATCCAAATCCGAGAAAATAGGGTGTGTTAGAATTTGAATTAGACTTATATGAGTTAATAATCCTTAACAGTTGTGGGTGATTATAAATAAGGGGGCCTATAAGATGGAAAGTTACCTAGATTGATCGACTGGTCATTAAATGCCTAGGACTTATAGTTCAAATTTTGAATAATTACATCAACAAGCATAAATTAATGGAGTTTAATTTTTATGCACTGCTGGTGTACACAAATTTTTACACCATCAAGTAAATTTAAAAGGTCAACTTATTTTGCATTATAAATATGACCAAAAGAATAAATAAGGCAAGGTGAATATTGGTAACCATCTTTATTTCCTTCTCCAACCTATTTATTAAAATCTAATACTTTTCATGGTTTTCTTTTTTATCATCGTAAAAAATTCTCCAATCCAACAATACCCAGCAGAATCACACACTTTGTATCAACTAACACTTTAAGCAAACATGAACTGGTCATTTTGTTAGTGCAACTTGAAGTGACTCTAGTGATAAGTACTTTAAAATACTTGTAAAATCATCTTCAAGTAACTATGGAGTGCACACTTAGATTTAATTCTTAAATAATTATATTTAGATGGTATTTATAGAGATAGTATATAATATATATATATATATATATATATATATATATATATATATATATATATGTATGTATTGGTCGGATTTTGTCCGATCACACAAGTGACACGTGGCCAACTACGTGGCAAGATGAGAGCAATTATCTGAGACAACATGAAACGAGATCGGAATAGGATAGCTTGATCGATAGAATGTGATCGATTGGATAGAATTGTGATCGGAAGAGCTCGAAGACAGTCGCTTGACCAGATAATGATGATTGATCTTATCCCGCGTTCGTCGGACCGAAATTAGCGGAGTTTGTTAAATGTGGGTAACTGTAGTTGCGCGACTGGAGAAGAAATGTGGGAGAGTGGAGTCCTTCTAGGGTTGGAGACTCCACATCTCTCAGCCTATAAATATTCCCCCATTTCTCCAATTGTAGACTTACGTTCTATTAAACAAAAGTCACCCTCTTTACATTCTACTGTCATATCTCCAGTATTATTGTTATTAATCCGCCACCACTATAATCATACAGTTATTGTATTAAGTACAAGGCGCAGCTTGGTTCAAGTCTGAAGGAGGATTCTTCTCTTTCAACGGAGCACTAGCCTTCGATCAAATCAATACAATAAGCTTTATAGCTTTCATTTATTGATTTGTTGTTTATCTCATCGTTTGCTTGTTGTTCTCATTGTTTGGCATATTCATTCATCATCATCGATCTTGTTAATTAATTGTCATTATCTTGATCGTAATATTAACTCAGTAGGATTATTGTTAGTCCATAAATCATAATTTCATTATTTTTGCTAAACATATCGTCAGTTAATTTGCATTATCTTTCATACTTATCGTTATCGTTGTCGTAATTCTGTCACATCATTTTTCATCAAATTCTAATCTAAATTACTCACTTGATACTAAATAATTTGATATTTAAAACGTGCTCGATAAATCAGTAACTATTTACCTTGTTCATAATTCGTTTGCTCGGAATTAGTAAGAGTCGTTCGTGATTACATAGTCGTTTTATCGTAATCGAAAAATCTATTGCTTGTCTCTGTTTATTCGATCATATCTATCCTCGAATCGTACTTGATATATTGTGTTATCGAACTTATTATCATCTGTTCTGTCGAATTTATTGTTTACGCGTTGTCTTCGGTGTAGTACTTGGTAAATCGATCACTTGTCAACGTAAATTGCTTATCAACCGGTCGAATTAAGATATAAACGGTCGCCTAAGAATCAACTAAATATAAATTTAATTGTAATACCTGAAATTAGTTTTTAGGATATACAATTTGGCGCCCACCGTGGGTTCTAGGTAATCGATTTGTTTCGAGATTTGATCGTTGATACTACTTACGTTTGTTTTCTTGTTTTACGATGGCAGATGAACATAACGTTGATGCTACCACCGCTTTGAACGGTTAACAACAGCTTAATCCCAATGACGGGTATCATACCCGATTTTGGACTCAACTCGAGGCGAGTCGGGTTTCGGGTTTTGGATTTGACTGGGTGAACTCGTTTGAGTTTAGATGTTGGAGTCGCCACCTAATATAGTCTTCTAAGGTGTATTAGGCCACCTAAGTATCTAAGGTCAAGTTCCATAGGTCATACTAGTCTATTCCAGAGATTCCAAAGGGTAAGAAGTCCAAATGACTCGGGGAAGAAGGTGTTAGGCACTTCCCCGAGTCCCACGAAAGGTAGTTTCTGTTGTTGAACTCCCAAAAGAAATAACCCCCGAAGGGCTAAATTCAGGAATATCAACTGAATGGACTAACTCTTTTGGAGTTTTTGGAGTCGCCACCCAATTTAAGGAAAATAGGGAACCAAATTAGCAAATGCGTGCAAAACTCCATTTTAGAAAAAGGCAGTCTTTCAGAGATTCTAAGTAAGAGGTTTTGTTAATTTCGAAAGAAGGTTTTTAAGACACTTTCGAAATTCCGTTAACAACGGTTAATCCGACAGGTTTCCAAATTAATTTACAAGTGCTATTTTGTAAAAGAATTATCTAATAATAATAATAATAATAATAATAATAATAATAATAATAATAATAATAAATGAATAAAAGCTTATTTGCAAAAAAATAATTTTTACTTGCATGCATTTGCTAAAATAGCCCCAATTTGCGATAAATAACAACTCCAAAATTAAAGGTAATGAACATAAAGTAAATCAAATAACTCAAATACTATTCATAAATGAATTAATAATAAATTATTCTACAAAATTTACATAAATATCCTAAAGAGAAAGAAGGATCAGTTGAAAAAATAGAACCCGAATCATGGCTAGGAGTTGAAGACGTCTCATAAGTTGGCTGCAATACACTGTCTCATACTCGGGTGAATTTGCAAAGCTTTGGAGCGGCTAACTTGAGATCAGGACTGGTGAGCCAAAGAAGATGCCAAGCAAATCCATTCAAACTTGGAAACGCGGAGTTCCAAAATAAAACTCATCCCAAACATTTCATGCAAAAAAAAAAATAATGATTAGTATACTTATACAAACTACAACAAAGGAAAAAAAAATTAAAAAATTTGTCAAGCCTATTGTAAAAAGAAACAGAAAATTCAACACCCTTAATAACTTCAACTTGAAAAACGAACAGTCATGAATTTTACGTACAATCCAGAAACTATCAAAGCTGACCCTATAACCACTAGATAAAATTCTCCCACATGCCAAACAAGATGGCTTTTATATAGCATTTTCCTACCCTAGGTAAAACTATAACTTGTAGTTTAAGCAAATATATACAAAGAGGCCAAATAATTATATTATGCCGATCTTTCATGTCATCTTAATAAAAATGGCCAAATTTCCAAGTGTTTATCTCGATGAAAACTATGCATTTTGAACCAACATTTACGCCAAATAAAGGATGTCTGCGAATGCTTTTGTTACTTTCAGAAAAATAAAATACTTCTCCTAGTGCAATTACTAATACTATCCTCAATCCTTAGGCATAAAGAAACTTCAATCTTTTATTAAGACAAATAGGTTCAAGAACAACTTTGCATGAAATAGAGACTAAATAGAGTAAGCAAATTGCAATCCATTCTCAATCCTAACTATTGATTTCACCCACAATATTCTGAGGAAGAAAACAATAAATCCAATCTCTGTTCAAGAAAATAGTTTCAAGATATAAACAACCAGAATTTAAAAGGAAGTTAACATTTTCTTTACTTAAAGCTTAACCAGAAAAAAAAAAAAAAACAACAACTTGATAACTATTTTATTGGCACCTAGACAAAAGACTAGATCCTTCAAACCAAGATGCAAGCAAAGGTGAAAACTTTATAGTTTCAGATCCGAGCTTTTAGTCTTTTAAATCTTTGACTAGATATCCTCTTTAACAAACTTACTCATAGGATTTCAGAATATAACATTACTTTCAAAAACTATTAAAAATGCTATTTTTTATTTAAAAAAAAACAAGATGATAGATTTGAACCCAAACAATGTTCAACTAAACCTCTGAAGCAACCATTATTTTCAATAGAGACAAGACTTTATTGCAAGTTCATACTTACTGAAGTGAACAAACAATGGATAAAACTCTTGCCATGACTTAAGATTACAATTTCAAATTTTAACATCAACTTCAGTTATCAAAATTCCAACCTTTTATTAAAATCGGGCACAAGAGCTTTTGGACAGCGAAAACTTTTGAGACAACAAAGGAATTTAACAATCAGGAGGGGACATAAAATTCCTATAGTAAAGGATACACTTTAGACAACTTCCCATAGTCAAAGCCTAAGTTCTCTGAAGGGAGATTTAAACTTTTCTCAAGTATTAGATAGCAATTATAAGCCAACATATGACATGAACCCTTCAAACTTTAAGACATGTTTCCAGAAAATATTACCAGAAGAAAAGCAAGAAAACTAGATTCAATAACTTTATAGATAAATTCGAAACTCGCCATTCTTAGGCCTGAACAGGGGTGCCAACTTAACTAACATTGAGCAGATTTAATACTTTAAAATTTGGAACTCAATTTTATAAAATAATCACATTTAAGGATGAACAAAACCAAAGCACCCAAGTTTTATTTTAAAAAAAAGATCAAAACTTGACCTTTGTAAGCTATCTACCCTAACATTTAGTCTATCATTTGTACTATAAGAAAAATGACTAAACAAATAAACTGAACTCATAACTCATCATAAATACATATGAACTGCAAAAGGTTACATTTTTTTACTTCATGCTTCAGCTAATACACTACAAAACCAGACAAATAGGAAAGGAAAGGAAACACACAAGAGAGGTCGCGAATTTTACCTTTTTGCTAGCAGTGAATAGGGCATGGATCCGAGAAAAACGACTCGAACAAGAAGAAGACGAGACAAGAAAATTAAAGCGATACGCAATACGCAAAATCAGAAAATTGTAACAGTATATACATGGACTTCAACTTGAAACTGAGATGAAGAAAACTTATGTATGTATGTATTGCTGGCTATTTTTGGTGTCTCCTTTCTCTCTATATGCTACTGCCTCCTATATTCTCCCCCCTACTGCTGCTGTTAAAGAAAATTCCCCCCCCCCCCGGACCAAAACTTGAGATTATATACCTCAACCTTTAGGGCTTTTAGGAGTGGGCAAAATACCCAAATGGTCCTCTAACGGCTCTAATCAGATAGGGTTTGTACGAATTCATAGCTGGATTGGGATGTGGGGTCGATATTGGAAGAGGGTTGCGGGTTTGGGCTCTTGCTCGCGGGTTATCGGGTTGTGGGGGTTGAAAATTGGTAAACGGGCTTTGGGTTTCCAAATTGGGGAAAATTTGAATTAGAGGGAGCTGATTTTATGTTGTGGGGTGTCTTTGCATGGGCAAGCTATTTATTAGGTTATGTATTGCACTTTTAGCCTCTTTGGATCAAAACCAATTGTTTCTTCCTTCTATCTTTTCAAAATTTCAAATTTAACCCTAATTATAAATTACTACAACTTATTATTTTAAAAAGTCCCGGGACAAAATTGGGTGTCAACACCCGTTCGAGTCTATGTTTTGGGATAAAAGTAGTGCATATTATCAGAAACACTAACGTGGGAATTAATTTACCATTTTAGCTCAAAATATAACATATCTATGCAATTTAGAACACATATACACAAATGGTTTGCACATTCGGCCTATATTTAAGCCTAGTCGTATTTTACGGCCTCTAATACCAAACGCCTAATCGTAAATAAGTTTTAACATGCAAAGGGTGTTCAATTTCAGCTTATCTATGCAGTTCTCATACTTAAACAATTTTGCATAAATGGTCCACTTTGTAATAAAATTCAGATTTATCAAAAACCGAAGGGGTGTCGTTTTAAAATGAAATTTTGGCCATTTAGGGTCGGTGTGACTCATCATTTATTATCGAGCCCTAACCTTAATGGTCTTTTTGTGTAGGGGTCGGATTTTGGGAAATACATACAAGCGAAAGGGCTGTTTTCGAAAATGGATTCACAGAAGCACGCAAAGACAGATAAAAGGATGTCGCACATAATATATATATATATATATAGAGAGAGGTATAAACATGCAAATATATGAATAAAATTATAATTATAATATTAAGAAATACTTTAAAGTGTATAAGCGACCCCAAATGCTTTATACACCCCTATACACTATTAGATTAGTATATAGGAGCGTTAAAATAGTCAAAATCGGTTTTATGCACACAAAGGACCCATTTTGAAAACAGTTTTGGTCCCAGACCGTTTATGTAAAAGAGGGGCGAGTTAAATTTTTAGAAACAATCTCATTTAGACAATTATAACGCATACAGCCCCTATTTAATACAAAATTTCAGATTGCAATGCGAATCAGTCATGCTTCTAATATAAGATGTAAGACCTTTCAGTAAGGGTAGGGTTTTAAACATACTGCTGAAAACAACCAGTTTTACATAGAAGACAACAATCAAAATCATTTTTCAATCATAAGCATGATGCATTTGCACACAGGGAGAAAGAGAGTAAGAGAATGGCTCCTTGCACAACATTACTGTTGTACTCCCTGTTTTAAAGGATACAAGCATGACACTTAGAAAATATACAGATTGGGGGACAGTTCCTAAGGGGGAAATGCACAAGGGAAAGGGTAATGGCTAAGGGAAGTGCCCTGTTTCTCAAAGGTCAGATGTGCCTTCTCAACAGTCAAGGGTTTCTAATTTCAGGACCATCAGAACAAGCTTAGAGGGTCTAAACATTGGCCCTTTTGAACCTCAGGGTTCTCCTGTAAACAAAAGGAGCATAACATGGTCTGTATGAGACCAAACAAAGTTGCAAGCAACAAAGTTAGAAGGGGGAATAAGGGGAGAGGAGGGCCTGGATCAGGGCCTTGCCCAGATCAAGAAAATCTGCCAAGAACTTCATCAATAAGGTGTAACCAGTGTCCCTCTATTTAACAAGAAACTAGCATGGTCCAATTGGATCCCAAGTCGTAGGATATGAACTAAACAGAGTATATATTGTTCAAACAAATAGGCAGTTCAACTGAACCAAACTAGGTGAGATGAAGTAAACAAGTTATCCAGACATGAACAAATAAAGACTCATATGCAGCAGGTAATCAAGAAGAGAAAAGGGATACCTTTTGACAGTAAAAAGACCACAAAGACAGTGTGAATGTTGATTAGAGCTTGACAAAACAACTGAACATGGCAGTCTCCTTCCAGAAAAGAGAACTAGGGAAAGAGATGTGTTGAAGCTTCAGAGAAAAAGTGCTCTGTTGCCTCTGCTTCTTTTCAGCAAGAAACTGTGTACTTTTTTGTGTCTGTCCATGTGTCTAAGTGTAGAATAGCACCAACTTAAATAGGTGTAAGGTCAGATTTTCAATTTCAAACGGGTGAAAGAGAAATAAGGCAAAGAATATTATTTTCCATAGTTAGGGAAGTCAGCCGTGTACCCTTTCCATATTTAGGTCAATCAAATCTCCACAGATTAAGGTAAACAGAAAAGGGCCACATTTGCCCCTCTACTATCAACTATTGTCTGGACCAATCCTTAGTTATACTATCGGGACAGATTTATCCCTGCCGTTAGCATGGTAGGACAGATTTACCCTTGCCGTTAGTATAGTAGCATATATACCCCTATTTTCAAACGGCCAGCCACGGTGGAATCCATGTGGGCGCCATGTCATCTCCCATTTTCATGTTGGACGCCATTTTTAGTCCATGTCATTTTCCTCTATACCCAAAATAATAAAATTCTCCATAGACCACCTCCATGTTGTAGTTTACGTTCATATTCATGTATCAATATGTGTCTTTGTTGTCTCCTATGAGATTTTTGGTACCTGACTAGTTGAAGAAATGACCACCAAATTTTAGGGACCTTGCAGCAGACTTTGGGATGGGATTTAATGCTGGCCCACCGATCATGAGCAGATAAGAATTTGAGGCTATAAAAGCTGATCTAAAGAAGAAAAGTGAGATAGAGAGACTTGGAGGGAGGTAATTATGACCAGCCTAGTTTTCTGTTCTTTTTAATTCTTAGCATATATGCTATTTTAGTGGGTGATGTTAGAATCACGTTCAATGGCTTAAGCACCGCGTATTGAGTTTTGCAAAGTATGTTCATACCGTAATTCAGTGGTAACTGAAAATAGCACATCACGATGCAATTTCGGTGGGTGATATTGAAAATTTGTTCAATCATTCAGCTTTGAGTATTAAGGATTATGCAGTATCTAGTAGGATGATGGACTACTTTAAAGGAGCAATTTATTGTTTTGGGTATAGAGGGAAATGACATGGACTAAAAATGGCGGCCAACATGGAAGTTGGAGATGATATGGCGCCCACATGGACTCCACCGTGGCTGGTCGTTTGAAAATAGGGGTATATATGCTACTATGCTAACGGCAGGGGTAAATCTGTCCCGATAGTATAACTAAGGATTGGTCCAGACAATAGTTGATAGTAGAGGGGCAAATGTGACCCTTTTCCGTAAGGTAAAATAATTCTTAAACAAACTAGGATTCCCCTCCCTAAAACCAAGTAAAGTCCAGATTCACAATAATCAAAATCAAAAGCCAATTAGCCTTTTAACAGATTTCAATCACTCTTTAATTAGCATTGAGTCAATCAATCCGAAACTAACTTCCAATCACAATTCAAACTAAACCAGTCTAGTTTTAACCAAGTAATCCGAAACTAACCAAGGTCGCAATTCACTGTTAAAGATGCAAACATTGTCGTGGGTATTAAACTATACTTTCAGCAATGGTGACAAGGAATAACAGGCCATGAGAGTGTTAAATTTAGGGTAAACAAATTAAGAGCATGGTTTCATCTAATGAATCACAAGCAACATAGCTGAAACCCCCCAGTCTCCCACTCTAATAATACTGAAACAATATTACACGCAGATAAAACCAAGCAGACTTGAGAAAAAACACATTATTGAGACAGTGAAACCAAATAAAATTGATGCTTTTATGCTAGTTGATCGACAAACGATCGCGTTAAACATATCAAGTAATAGGTAATTTTAGGCGCAGGCAAACACATAGGAAGAGTAAAATTAGAGATTAGGATTTACCCATTTTCGAACCGGGTCGGGTCAAGTCGACCCGTCTCAAATTAGGTCTGTAAGGACAAAATCTTGCCCCTTTCTCAGTGACAATACCATTCAACACAAACGGAGCCCCGCCGGAGGCGTTCCCCGTGGTGGCAATTCAGTTAACAGAGGGTTCAATTTTGCCCTCGTCCAAACTCCATCGAAAGTGTATAGGTTATGTAGCGGATGATGAAGAGAGTTGAATGACACTATTTTCCCCAATTTTCACCGGACAAATTGGCCGAATAAGCCTCGACAGTGGTCGCGATCCATGTCGCCAAAGAGAGAGAAGAGAGTGAGTGAAATCGGGGAGGTAAGGGGAAATGAGGGTAGGGGAAAGGCTTTAGGGGTCGTGTGGGTCGATTAGGGATTTAATCCGGGCCGTTGGATTAAAACAAACGAAGGGCTAGGATGGAGCCACGTTGACGCTGAGGTGTAAAAATATGTGTGATGTGTAAAATATGAGGTGTGTGTGTGTGTGTATATATATATATATCAGGCATAATTTGATATAAAATAGGCATAAAAATGGTATAAAAAAGGTGTAAAAATATAGAAAAATTAAGAAATTAATTTTAACATAACAAAATGGTTAGGATATGCATAAAATTGTAATTTTTGGGATTTGAGACAATTTGGATAATTTTGTCAAAAATAGAGGTAATTGCAGAGATTGTAAAAATAGCTATGGTTTGAGACGATGCTTTTGAAAATAGTCTCGATTGTCAGGCTATTATGAGAAGATCATTTGAAGAATGGACGGGGCAAGAGTAGATACACAATCGTGCGTAAGATTCGAAAACTATTGATTTTGAAAATAGGAGGGACAAAATTGGGTGTCAACAGCTGCCCCTCTTTGCCCGGGGATGATGAAAGAGTCTTCGGGCAAAGATGTTGACAGTGCGGCCAATTTTGTCATGACTCTAGAGGTGCCTACGACTTAAGAGAATGTGGGGCATGATGCTAAAATGCTTGCTTTGCTTGGAGCGTACGTCCTGCAATGAAGATGTGCCTGTAACATAATGTATATATAAAATGTACCTTCCCGCCGAGCTGGATTGTCTTTCCAGGGTTCCTGCTGTATATGGCTATGTCTACTATGCCATAATTATGTGTCCCTTCCTGTCAAGTGTTAAATACGACATAGGGTTGTATGGCCTCCGTCGGCGCATTGGGCTGTGTACCTTCTGCAAAGAAATAAAATGATAAACCGGTATCGGGCTGTGTACCCTCAACCGACGCTTCAGGCTGTGTACCCTTAGCTAAAGTAAATGCAACTCGATATCGGGCTGTATACCCTCAACCGACGCTTCGGGCTGTGTACCCTCAGCTAATGTAAATGCAAATCGATATCGGGCAGTGTACCCTTAACCGAACATTCGGGCTGTGTAACCTCAGCTAATTTAAATGACAAATAGATAACGGGCTGTGTACCCTCAACCGACGCTTTGGGTTGTGTACCCTCAGCTAATTTAAATATAAATCGATATCGGGCTGTGTACCCTTAACCGACGCTTCGGGCTGTGTACCCTCAACCGACGCTTCGGGCTGTGTACCCTCAGCTAATTTAAATGACAAATAAATATGGGGTGATGTACCCACAACCGACGCTTTGGGCTGTGTACCCTCAGCTAATTTAAATGAAAAATCGATATCGGGTTGTGTACCCTTAACCGACGCTTTGGGCTGTGTACCCTCAGCTAATTTAAATAACAAATCGATATCGGGCTGTGTACCCTCAACCGACGCTTTGGGCTGTGTACCCTTAGCTAATTTTAAAATGTGAATCGATATCGGGCTATGAACCCTCAACCGACTCTTCGGGTTGTGTACCCTCAGCTAATTGAAATGACAAATCGATATCGGGCTGTGTACCCTCAACCGATGTTTTGGGCTGTGTACCCTCAGCTAATTTAAAATACAAACCTTTGCTGAAATACATCTGTCGTGTGTGCCCCGTTTATATATTTTTGTGCCTGTATCCAAAGAAAGACTGGTGAGTTGTGCGGGGTGGTCTGGTTTGTGTATTATAGGCTTGCTTCGCGCTCGCTGTCCACGAGTGCCGGGATCTTGGCGGAGCTGATAGGGATATGCATAAAGTAGTATGTAATGCGAATGATTTCGAAAAAAAGCTTTTCTAAGAAAGAAATGAAATGAAATATTTGTCCCATTGAGTCACAAGTCGCATTGTGTAAAGCCAAAGTTGTCGTTCTTCATGCTGTTCCAAACTCCATTAAGTGAATTTTGAGGGCGACCGCAAAATTCTGCCCCAATTTGTATTTGAAATTTTTTAGAGATCCTTAAAAATTTCTGCCCCAGTATCAATTATGTCTGTCCTTTAGGAATTTTTTAGAGTTCCTCAAAAATTCTGCCCCAGTGTTTGCTTCGTGGGAAAATAGAATTTTTGTATTTATGCGACTGAACCTTGAATAGGTTGCCTACGTATCCCACTTGGGGAATCAGGTCGTGACGTAGTTCAGATTACATTATGTATTGAAGAATGGAGAAATCACTAATCAGTACGAACTCCTATACATAGTATTTCTTGACGGCGTCTGAGTTGATTGGTTTTTGCCAGACTTCTCCGTCTATATCTGCCAATATCAGTGCTCCTCCATTCAGAACTCGGTGAACTATGTACGGTCCCTGCCAATTTGGTGCAAACTTGCCTTTTTCTTCTTCTTGATTTGGAAATATCTTCTTCAGTACTAATTGCCCAGGTTCAAAGAATCTCTCTCGAACTTGCTTGCTGAATGCCCTAGCCATCCTCCTCTGATATAATTTCCCATGGCATATCGCATTCAATCTCTTGCCATCGATGAGGGCCAATTGCTCTACTTTTCCTTTGATCCATTCAGCGTCTTTCAATTGTGTCTCTTGGATGATTCTCAAAGATGGTATCTCGACCTCCGCGGGTATCACTGCTTCGGTTCCATACACCAATAAATAAGGAGTAGCCTCTGTTTATGTTCTCATTGTGGTGCTATACCCTAACAGGGCCTAGGGTAGGTTCTCATGCAATTGCTTTGAATTGTCTGTCATCTTGCGCAATATCCTCTTTATGTTCTTATTGGCCGCTTCGACCGCACCATTCATTTGAGGTCTGTATGCAGTGGAATGGTGATGCTTGATCTTGAAAATCTCACAGGTCGCTTTCATTAGGTCACTATTGAGATTGGACCCATCATCAGTGATGATGGATTAAGGAATGCCAAAACTGACAGATCATCTTATCACGGACAAAGTTTGACACCATTTTCTTCGTTATTGATTTGTATGATGCCGCTTCTACCCATTTGGTAAAATAATCAATGGCCACCAGTATGAAGCGATGCCCATTGGAAGCGGCTGGCTCGATAGGTCCTGTGACATCTATTTCCCAGGCAGCAAAAGGCCAAAGCGATCCCATAATGTTCAGTTAATTGAGAGGCACTCGAATCATATCTCCATGGACTTGGCATTGATGGCATTTCTTTGCGTGCTTTATGTAGTCATGCTCAATTGTCATCCATAAATAACCAGCTCTCAAAATCTTCTTGGCAAGTATGAAACCGTTTATGTGTGGGCCACAGGTCCCAGAGTGTATCTCTTCCAACAATTTAGCGGCTTCTTTTGCGTCCACGCATCTCAACAACCCTAGATCGGGTGTCTTTTTGTACAAATGCTCTCCGTTCAGAAAGAAACCATTTGCTAACCTCCTCAATGTCTTCTTTGGAGACTTGTTGCATTCTTTTAACAATTGCCATTTTTTTTTAGAAACCCTTTGATGTCGTAGAACCAAGGCTGTCTGTCTGATTCTTCTTCCACGTGGTAGCAGTATGTTGGCTGCTTCCTCACTGTCACGGATATTGGGTCAATGTAGTTCTTGCCGGGATGATTAATCATAGAAGATATGGTAGCCAAAGCGTCCGCAAACTCATTTTGCAGTAGGTACATGCCGGAACTCTATCTTGGTGAATCTTTGCTTCAGCCCTTTATGCACTCCAGGTATCGCAATATCTTCAAATTCTTCGATGTCCATTCTCCTCAAACTTGGTAAATCAGTAAATAAGAATCCCCGATTGCTAACAGCTCTTGTATGTTCGTTTCCACTACAAATCTAAGACCTAAAATGCAAGCTTCATACTCTGCCATATTTTTGGTGCAAGGAAACCTTAGTTTGGCCGTGACGGGATAGTGTTGTCCAGTCTCGGAAACTAACACCGCCCCAATGCCGACTCTTTTAAAATTTACCGCTTCATCGAAGAATAGCCTCCAGCCATCATACTCTTCGGTGATATCTTCTCCTACGAATATAACTTCCTCGTCGAGGAAATAGGTGTGCAAGGGTTCATAGTCATATCCCACTGGATTCTCGGCCATATAATCAGCCAAGGCTTGAGACTTCACCGCCTTTTGAGTGACAAAAGTGATGTCAAATTCACTGAGCAACATCTGCCACTTAGCCAAATTTCTAGTAGGCATTGGTTTTTGGAAGATGTATTTGAGAGGATCCATCCTCGATATCAGCAATGTTGAGTAAGATGTCAATTAATGTCTCAGCTTCTGTGCTATCCAAGTCAGCACGCAGCAACTGCTCTCCAGCAGTGCGTACTTGGCCTCGTAAGGAGTGAACTTCTTGCTTAGATAGTATATTGCTTTCTCCTTCCTTCCAGTTGAATCATGTTGTCCCAATACACAACCAAAGGCCGAATTTACCACGGACAGGTACAAGATCAAAGGTCGCCCAGGCTCAGGTGGGACTAGCATAGGCGGGCAAGACAAGTATTCCTTGATCCGATCAAATGCTTTTTGGAAATCCTCTATCCACTCGATCACTGCGTCTTTCTTCAGCAACTTGATGATTGGCTTACAGATGACGGTGGATTGTGCTATGAAACGGCTGATGTAATTGAGCCTTCCCAGGAAGCTCATAACCTCTTTCTTGCTTTTTGGCGGTGGCAGCTCTTTGATGGCCTTGATCTTGGATGAATCCAATTCGATACCCTTCATACTGACGATGAACCCCAGAAGCTTCCCTGCTGGAACACCAAAAGCACATTTTGCCGGATTTAGCTTCAGATTATACTTTCGCAAGCGATTGAAAAACTTGCGCAAGTTGTCAAGATGCTCTGAACTCTTCTTCGATTTGATGATCACATCATCCACATAAACTTCAATCTCTTTATGCATCAGGTCATGGAACATAATATCATTGCCCTCATGTAAGTTGCCCCAGCATTCTTCAACCCAAACGGCATAACCTTGTAGCAATAAGTCCCCTAAGATGTAGTGAAAGCTGTCTTCCCAGCATCATTCTTATCCATGAGAACTTGATGGTAACCGGCGAAATAGTCCACGAAGGATTGCAGCTCATGTTTGGCGCAATTATAAATCAAGATGTGTATGTTCGGCAGCGGAAAATCATTCTTCGGGCTTGCTCTACTCAAATCTCTATAATCCACACAAACTCGGAGTTTACCATCTTTCTTCGGCACTGGAACAATGTTAGCCAGCCAAGTTGGATATTTGACTGTTTTCAAGATTCCTGCGTTAAGCTGCTTGGTCACTTCTTCCCTAATCTTCAACTGAACTGATGACTTGAAAGTTCGGGCCTTTTGTTTGACTGGCGGAAAGCTCGGATTGATAGGTAATTTGTGAGCTACCACATCTGTGCTTATGCCAGTCATGTCATCGTACGACCAGGTGAATACGTCCTCATATTCTTTAAGAAACTCAGTATATTGCTTTTTATCCTCGGTGGTGAGATACACACTGATCCTTGTCTCTTTCACGACTTCCCCATCTCCTAAGTTTATCACCTCAGTTTCCTTTCGGTTTGGCTTAGGTTTGCTTTCAAATCTTTCAATTACTTCTTGTGATGTTTCATCAAAATCATCATAATCAACTCCAGTTTCCTCGAGCTCCATTGTTTCATTACACGTCGCGATTGTAGACTCAATGGGATTATCAGTTTGGATGCTGAACTAATTAAAATATTGTAAAATTAAAAGATTAAAGCAAAAGTTAAACGGGAAATAGTGCGACATTTTATTTATGAATCCTTGCAAAAAAAAGTTTGTAGGGAGACATGTGCAATAAAGAGGAAAAATTCAAATCCCACGACTCAAAGTCGGGTTTTATTTAAGAAACATAAAATGAATTTTATCCCCTTAGTTCTACCAAGGTCCACAGTAAGCTCGGGCCCGGTTGCTGATCTAGTTATTCAGTGCTGCTCCAGATCTAGCCCTTGTCAGTCCAAGAGGTTCAACATGTTCTTCCAGGATTACACAGCAGTCTTCATCAGATATGAATAGATTTTGCATTCCTGCCAGCAGATCCTCTTCAGCATCAGCTATCTTCGGCTCCACCCCTTGTGCTGTGGACACCTCCCCTTTTCGGCCATCCAAGTATCCAGACGAGACGAAGATATGCAAGAGAATCTTGGTGCTTTTCTTATAGAACTTGAAATCCAGTGATGCTTCTTCCATGCTTTTTTCGTAGGTCACAATGTATCCTATGCCAGCCTTCTCGTTGTCGGGCCTCATCACAATTCTGATTGGCTCGACCATACCATCCAAGTTCTTGCCCAAACCTTTGCCCGATTCATAGCCTTGCTTAACCCAGTCTCCGGTCCATTTTGCAGGTTGTGGGAGCACATATGGCTCTTCGATCACTACCTCTATAGGTTCAGGTGCTTTAGGTATTCACACCAGCTTTCCCTTTGTTTCTTCAGAGATGCGTTTCCAATTGGGACGGGCATTGGGTGAGTACATTGGTCGCTTCTCGGCCTTAGCTGGTAGGGTCTCACGAAATTCGCGTGAGGGCACTCTCCAATCAAATATGACTGGCTCCCAGACCAAATTCCTCCCTTCATAGCCTTTGCCTCGGCTATCCCAATAGGCGCTGTAAAAGTTCCTCTTCCTTTCTTCAACCCCAGGCATTGTGTTGACCAATTTGGGAGCAAAATGTGCAGTATATCCCTTTTGGATCGTGTCTGTGGGATTCCAACTTGAATTGTAGTTCTTGCGGCGTCTTCCTCGGGTGCCTTGCACTTCTCCCACAAGTTCTACAGTATAGAATGTCTGCCCATCAGGAGCATTTTCTTTAATTTCTGGTATGGTTTGCTCGTTGTAGATAGAGTTGTTCCCCTCACTGAACACTACCACCTCTTTGCGATCCCATTCAAACTTCACGGCTTGGTGCAATGTGGAAGGCACCGCACCAGCCATATGGATCCAAGGCCTCCCCAGTAGCAGATTGTAGGGAGCAGAGATGTCCATGACATGGAACTCAGCAGTGAACTCCACGAGACCGACCATGATAGTTAGCTCAATCTCCCCCAATGGTGCTTCTTTGCGACCCATCGAACGTCTTCACCTTCATGTCACTCTCCCTTATCTTGCTTTGATCAATTCCCATTCTTTTCAGAGTGATGAACGGGCATATGTTCAGACCAGAACCTCAGTCGATCAAAACTCTTCCGACGAACCAGTCTTTGCATTTGACAGTGACGTGCAAAGCTTTGTTGTGACTCAATCCCTCAGGTGGTAGTTCATCTTCGTAAAAAGTGATTCGGTTGGCCTCCATGACTTGTCCAACCATGCTAGCAGGGTTTTCAACTGAAGTGTCCAGCGGAACATATGCTTCGTCCAACACTTTCATCAAAGCACTTTGGTGGCTCTTCGATTAAAGGAGTAACGCCAAAACAGAGATTTGTGCTGGAGTTTTGCCCAAGTGCTCAACTGCGGAGTACTCCTTTGCTTGAACCTTCTTCCACAACCCTTCGGACCCCTCCTCACCGATGCCCCGTCTCTCTTGATTAAGATGCTCGGGAGTGTAAATCCTTCCACTCATAGTCATCCCTTGTGCAGCAACAGTCTCAACTGTGTACTTGTTCTTCTTCTCCATTTCATAATCCCATGGCACTGCCTTGTCGATGTATGGGGGAACCACATCGACATAGAATTTGGGAGCTATTTCTACCTCAACGGGCTCTGGTGCTGTAGCGGCTTGAGCATCTGAAGCGGTTGCTGGTACATCTTCTTTTGCCTTAACAATAGTCCCTTCTAAGTTGCATTCCTCATCCAACTCGATCAGGTTCACCCTATTGTCTTCATGATTAGGCATGGGGTTATTTTGCACGTTCGGAGTCTTCAAGTGTATCACCTTTTGGTTGATCAAGTCTTGTATCTTGTCCCTCAAAGCGTAGCACATTTCAGTATCATGACCAGGTCCCCCAGAGTGATAGGCACAGGTTTTGGTTTGATCAAAATAGGTTGTCATCCTATCAGGCATTTTGAATGGCACGGGTTGTATGTGGCTGGCAGCTTTGAGTCTCTTGAACAACTGAGTGTGAGATTCAGCCAACGGGGTGTAGTTTCTTTTGGGTTTTGGGTTGTTATTGGCGTGAGGACTTGATGAATAGGTATTGGTATTTCGGTAGTTGGGACTTTGTGGGTATGTTGGTCTTTGTGGTGGTGGGTTTTGGTACATGGGCTGCGTGTTATGGACTAGGTAGGTGGATGTGGGAGGTATGTATGGATAGGATGAAGGAGGTGTTTGATAGTAGTGGTTGCGAGTAGGGGAGTGGTCAAGTGATGTGGCCATGAAGGAGACATCGTCCTTCTTCTTTCTTGAGGTGGTAGTGCTGCCAGCTTGTAAGGCTTTGTTAGCGGCTTGTAGTGCGGCCAGGCTAACAATCCTTCCAGTCTTCAGTCCATCTTCAACCATATCCCCAATCTTGATCAATTCTCCAAACTTCTTATCTTGCAGATTCAGCATTTTGTCAAAATATATGTATTCTTGTATGCGGATGAAAGTTTTCACTATCTCAGCGTCTTCCGTGGGAGGTTGGACTTTGGCGGCTTCAGCCTTCCTTCTAGTTGCAAACTCTCTAAAAGTCCCGGTGGGCTTCTTCTTCAATTTCTCTAAATAGAACCAGTCAGGCATAGCATCAGTATTGTGCCCAAAACTGTCGACGAAGTCTCCAGCCATTGCTTCCCAGCTCGTCCACTTCTTTGTTTGTTGCTTAGAGTACCATACTAGCGCATCTCTAGTCAGACTGCGGTTGAACAACTGCATGTGGATCTTTTCGTCATGTCCAACTCCAATCAACTTGTCACAATAAGATCTTAAATGAGCCATTGGGTCTCCACTGCCGTCGAACATGTTGAACTTGGGTGTCTTGTTGCCTTCAGGCAGCTTTAAGTCAGGATACAAGCAGAGGTCCTCATAAGCTATCCCTCAGGTTCCTTTAGTGTCTTGGAGTTGCTTGAACTTCTCTACAAGCCATTGGACTTGCTCCTTGGTGTTGTCTAGGTCTTCCTTAGTCTATGCATACATTTCATGATCTTTGGTGGGTGATGCGATGGTTTTGGTTTCAACAGTGAAGGAGGGTAAGTTGTTTTGTGGTACTTTTGGTGGTGCAGTGTAGGTAGGCTAAGGAATGTCTTTTTCAGGGTAGACTGGATCTTTGCCGTGAGGGCGAGTAGTTTGGTTTGGTTCAATTATCTCATCAGTACGGGCAAGAGAGATCCTATTTTCCAATTCAAGCAGCCTCTGCTCCAGCTTAGCATAACTTTCATAGACAACCATGCCTTGCTTCTCAGGAGTTCCATTTCCAACTTTGTCAAACTCAGCCATGATATTTCGTCTCGTCCTTGTCCTTGTAGGTAAAGGGGGACGTGTTGGGATTGATCCTTTGGATCTCAACCGCTATTGCGGCGTGGCCAGAATGCACAAACCAAACTATCAGGGACTTGGGAACTGATACATCAAAAACAAGAAGAGAAAGTGTGAGTATACATTAGTTTAAATAAAATCGCGTTCTATCATGCATGGGACCTCTTTTATGCCAGAGGTGGGGCTATCACAGATTCGAAGTAACGTTTGCACCAAACACATCATTTCATTTGAATAAGCATAATCATCACCAGTCTAAAACCGAAAAATAACAAAATTTTATTTAATTTGCTTGGCTTTATTACAACCACTAATTTAAAGACGGTGACTCGATTAAGACGAAAACAATAACAAAAAAGGACAAAGCGACTTGACTCGTTACGACTAGACTAGGTGCCAAACAAAGAGACTCCAGATTCAAACATCAGCTCCAACGTCTTCCTTTTCCTTCTCCTCCTTGGCTTCTTCCTTGGGTTTTTGAACAAAACTCATAAGTAAAGGATCAGCAAATGTCTCTATCAGGTCTTTCCCAGCCTCCATGTCACCCAGAGCTTTTACGAAGAACTCGCAGATTTCCATTCCCTTTACTTCCTTCTCTTCTAGTGGTACTGACTTAAAATACTATCCCCATCCTTTGAGCAAATCTTGTAAATTCCCGGCAGCTTGCCTTGCAATCATGACCTTGCCGGTCAAATACTTGAGTTCGTCCCCTTTGATCTTATCCTTATATTGTCTCCTCATCTCCCTTTCTTATGTCGCCCTTAACTCCTTCTTTATTTGGTCAAACTCGTGTTTCAACTTCTTATATTTTTCAGCAGCATTTGGAGCTTTGGCTTTCCTTTTTAGTGTAGTCTTGGATCAGAATCTTGCCTTATCTTCGTTGAGCCATTGAGGATAGGTTAGAGTAGCTGTGGGGTTCACCCTACTGTCTTGACCACGACAAAACTGCATAGTAAGCCTCTTCTCCTACATTGTCAATATAGTGCCAACCATCGGATGTTCAATGTCCTTTATATCAACGTTGAAGCTTCTTCCTTCAGTCAATTGTGGGGTTTGTTATGTCATTCCCACTTGTCGGAGGATTCTTAGAGGAACATAGTGATGAATTCCTCGGAATCCAATCAGTGTCAAGAAAGTGATGTCTTGACCTTGTATAGAAACAACGGAGCCGGCGCAGTTCTCAATCACCCATTGCACCTCTTGCAACTCCTCAAACTTGGTGTACCATCCTTCCACATTTGCTGGATCTTCCCATGCCGCTGTTCCATCCATGTGGGTGCTATTTGAGCGGATCCACCCTTTCCAAGATGGTTTTGGTGCGACATGACTGACAGAGACGCTATGCAAGTGTTCTATCAACCATATTTGCAGCAACAGGTTGCACCCCTCGAAGAAATCTCCTCCTCTTCTACATTTTGTTAGAGCCCGGTAAACTTCCCCTAGAATCATTGGAACCAAGCTTACTTGATGTTTGAAAGCACCTCTGTATAACCCTTCTACCACTCTTCCCAACATTATGTCGATCTTTCCTCCCTTCTCGGGGAAAACCATGCTTCCTAGAAAGGAAACGATGAAAGCATTGGATTCAGTCCACTCCCAGTCTTGAATTTCCCATGCCCCAGTCCAATCATGCCTAAGCATTGGGTCCCTAAATCTAGAATGCAAGTATTCCAATGTGACCTTCCCATCATGCACTCCCTCGACATATGGAGCATAAGGAGCTTCCAGCAGTTCAATGAACTCCTTAGGGTCCACGTCTCGGGGATAAATCATAGTTTCGGGTCCAGGCTCTAATCCTGCTAGTCCTCCAAATTCTTCCAACATTGGTGCCAACTCAAAGCCATTGAAATGAAAGACCGCCCTTTTGTAGTCCCAAAAGTTTGTGGCAGCTTCTACAAAACCAGGCATGGCAGTGTAGGCCTTGAGAGCCACCAATTTCCCCAGCACATGCTGACAATGGCCAAATCTTCCCACTAAAGTCTGATCAAATGAAGAGGTCGGGAAACGATCTCAAATTGGAGTGTACCTCTTGCAGCCATAGTCTGAAAACAAAATAAGAAAAGGTAAATACCAAAACATCCTTATAGTTTTGATCATGTTTAAACAAAAGATCAATGTTTTGTGCAAACGTTTCTTCGAATCCATGCAATTTGTCATTTTCGGGTTTAAAACCCTTTTGACACTTGGCATAGGTTTACTAATGGAATATTACGTGCCAAGGACGTATAGTCTTCCTAGGTTTGTCATTATGCAAAGAAAATGAATACGCATTTTGTAGCCAATTATTCTAAAAAATTTCCCAACATTTGAAAATCATTACATGATAATTTTCGAAAAAGTAAAATACAAGAGAAAAATGAAAATGACACTTTGACTAGGCAGCACACTCCTCTTCCATCTTGGCCCTCTTTGCTTCTCGTTTAATCTCCTTGACTTCTTCCATAGCTTTGGTTAAGTATCCTTTGGCCGCTACCAAGTGTCTGATGTCTATCTCTGCACACTCCGAATTCCATTGCTCAAGTTTTGTCTCCAATGCATCTATGTTTTCCTCTAGCTCTAATGTACGTTTCTTCCATACTTCGATTTCTTATTTGTTCTCTTTATCCATTTTGACAGCTTTCAACATGAACTCTCGGTATCGAATTTGAGCCTCTGCCTCACGATCTCTAATGTTATTCCCTCGACTTGGCCCCACTACCACATTTCCATTTATACTAGAGCGTAACCAGCTTTTGTAGTTTGGTTCGCATCCAGCATTGTATCTATCGGGTACTAGCGATGCTTCCCCCATAACATGTCTTCCTACCCATGATTTTCTAATGTTCTTGATACAACATCTCCAGTGTAATCAAACTGCTAGTCTTTCGTGTCTGGTATCAATGGTATGATTTGCTTCCTCCCTGCTTGCCTCATCACACTTAACGGTTGGTAAGGTTGAAGACCTCTTAAAACCATAAGTATCACAAAGGAAGCCTTTTCAAAACTAATGATGAAATCTGATGAAGGAAACCAAGTGAACATCCACTGAATTGAGTCCTCCGTTATGTTTTCAAACAATTTTACCCATATTTCTGTGCTGCTTGGTTTGTTTGAGTTTTGAAACTCCATACCGTTCCCCAATCAAGTAGTTGTAACCGGCCGGCTTGGACAACGCTTGCACACCCCTCGCTCTCCTCAAATGTTCCTTGAATCATGCTTGTAGTGGAAGATTGCACCCTTGGAAGTACTTCGCTCCTTTTTTCCAACAACCCAAAGCCCGATAAATGTCTGCTACTATAATGGGAACTATGGTATAACGATAGCCATCAATTCCATTGAACACTGCATCGTCAACCATGACAAGCCTCGAACATATGTCGTGACTTGAACTCTCGGGGAACACCATTACTCCTAAGAAACAAATGGCAAATACAAGTGGTCTAGCTCTCCTCCACTTACCATAGGACTCGAACTCTTTCTTATGGTTGTCGAACGCACTCAAATACCCAAACTGAGTGTAGAAATAGAAAAAGGGTATCTTCTTTTGTTGTAAAAATTCCACATTCACACTCGCTACCATCCCTAATTTTTTACGAAACTCTTCAGCTGTGGGGACGCTAGGTGCAAGTATGCGGCCCCCTTGCCAACGATGTTTGTCCAACTCCGAATGTGACACGAACCCCCTATTTCTTCCAACAAGGGTGTTAATTCGACATCCCCAAATGTAAACACGTTCAGTTCTTCGTCCCAAAATGACACTGATGCTTCAATCATCTCCCTACACGATTCTATTTCTAATAGTGAAACCAGATAACCCAAGTGTTGACGTACTTCGGTTTGCTCTCCTAGTGACAAGTTACTCCACTAACTAGTTAACAAAGGAGGTGCGCCCATAGTCATTCCACAACGATGAAATTTTTGACTCATTGTGACCTAAAAAAAGAAGAAAAATAAAAAGGTTGAAACCCCCTCCCCTTTAAGAATAATTAGGCAAATTAAAATGCATTTTCATTCTCGTCTCACTTTTTTTTAATTCTTTTTTCTTTTCTTTTCTTTTCTTTTTTTATCGAATGCACATAAGCATGTTCAAACATCCCTTTGGAGTTGAAAATCCATTTAGGTAGTTTGGACAAGTTGAAGGCTAGCCGGCTCACGGGGAGCCCTTCCTACGGCATGATGCATGCTCATTACATTAAAAAAGTGGTGTAATTCTAGACGCGGTTCCCCAAGGCGGACGGTCAAGGAGTGCGATCATTTGAAATTGTTGGTTGTACCACGGACCAACTATATTCCAAAGTGTCCCTCTTAAAAGGTGTTTTGGTGGTGAAGCGACCGTGGGATCCACATAATCGACGTGTGTGTGTAAAGTGTCGTTTCCCAGGAGTGGGGGAATATGAGTGAAATATGCAAAATGTCAAGTCAAAATTCAAATTCAATACAATAAATAATAAATAAAGTAAAAAGAAAAACAAAAAAGGAAACCAAGTTAGTACGATAATAATAATATGAATAGCAAGATAATAATTAAAGAAATCACAAAAATAAAGACTCGTTGTGGTTAGGACTTTCAGTATCCCCAGCGGAGTCGCCATTCTGTCATACCCAATTTTGGATTCAACTCGAGGCGAGTCAGATTTCAGATTTGACTGGGTGAACTCGTTTGAGTTTAGATGTTGGAGTCGCCGCCTAATATAGTCTTCTAAGATGTATTAGGCCACCTAAGTATCTAAAATCAAGTTCTATAGGTCATACTAGTCTATTCCAGAGATTCCAAAGGGTAAGAAGTCCAAATGACTCGAGGAAGAAGGTGTTAGGCACTTCCCCGAGTCCCACGAAAGGTGGTTCCCGTCCGAGTGTATGCTTTGGGATAAAAGTAGTGCATATTATCAGAAACACTAACATGGGAATTAATTTACCATTTTAGCTCAACATGTAATATATCTATGCAATTTAGAATACATATACACAAATGGTTTTCACATTCGGCCTATATTTAAGCCTAGTCGTATTTTACGGCCTCTAATACCAAACGCCTAATCGTAAATAAGTTTTAACATGCAAAGGGTGTTCAATTTCAGCTTATCTATGCAGTTCTCACACTTAAAATTTTTTACATAAATGGTCCACTTTGTAATAAAATTCAGATTAATCAAAAATCGAAGGGGTGTCGTTTTAAAATGAAATTTTGGCCATTTAGGGTCGGTGTGACTCGTCATTTATTATCGAGCCCTAACCTTAATGGCCTTTTTGTGTAGGGGTCGGATTTTGAGAAATACATACAAGAAAAAGGACTATTTTTGAAAATGGGTTCACAGAAGCACGCAAAGTCAGATAAAAGGATGTCGCACATAATAACATATATATATATATATATGTGTGTGTGTGTGTGTGTGTGTGTGTGTGTGTGTGTGTGTGTGTGTGTGCGCGTGCGTGTGTGTGTATGTATAAGCATGCAAATATATGAATAAAATTATAATTATAACTTTAAGAAATACTTTAAAGTGTATAAGCGACCCCAAATGCTTTATACACCCTTATACACTATTAGATTAGTATATAGGAGCGTTAAAATAGTCAAATCGGTTTTATGCACACAAAGGACCCCTTTTGAAAACAGTTTAGGGCCCAGACCGTTTATGTAAAAGAGGGGCGAGTTAAATTTATAGAAACAATCCCATTTAGACAATTATAACGCATACAGCCCCTATTTAACACAAAATTTCATGTTGTAATGCGAATCAGTCATGCTTCTAATATAAGATGTAAGACCTTTCAGTAAGGGTAGGGTTTTAAACATACTGCTGAAAACAACCAATTTTACATAGAAGACAACAATCAAAATCATTTTTTCAAGCATAAGCATGATGCATTTGCACACAGGGAGAAAGAGAGTAAGAGAATGGCTACTTGCACAATAGTACTGTTGTACTCCCTGTTTTAAAGGATACAAGCAGGACACTTAGCAAATATACAGATTGGGGGACAGTTCCTAAGGGGGGAAAGCACAAGGGAAAGGGTAATGGCCAAAGGGAAGTGCCCTGTTTCTCAAAGGTCAGATGTGCCTTCTTAACAGTCAAGGGTTTCTAATTTCAGGACCATCAGAACCAGCTTAGAGGGTCTAAACATTGGCCCTTTTGAACCTCAGGGTTCTCCTGTAAAAAAAGGAGCATAACATGGTCTGTATGAGACCAAACAAAGTTGCAAGCAATAAAGTTAGAAGGGGAAAGAGGGAGAGAGGAGGGCCTGGATCAGGGCCTTGCCCAGATCAAGAAAATTTGCCTAGAACTTCATCAATAAGGTGTAACCAGTGTCCCTCTATTTAACAAGAAACTAGCATGGTCCAATTGGATCCCAAGTCATAGGATGTGAACTAAACCGAGTACATATTTTTCAAACAAATAGGCAGTTCAACTGAACCAAACTAGGTGAGATGAAGTAAACAAATTCTCCAGACATGAACAAATAAAGACTCATATGCAGCAGGTAATCAAGAAGAGAAAAGGGATACCTTTTGACAGTAAAAAGACCACAAAGACAGTGTGAATGTTGATTAGAGCTTGCCAAAACAACTGAACATGGCAGTCTCCTTCCAGAAAAGAGAACTAGGGAAAGAGATATGTTGAAGCTTTAGAGAAAAAGTGCTCTGTTGCCTCTGCTTCTTTTCAGCAAGAAACTGTGTACTTTTTTGTGTCTGTCCATGTGTCTAAGTGTAGAATAGCACCAACTTAAATAGGTGTAAGGTCAGGTTTTCAATTTCAAATGGGTGAAAGAGAAATAAGGCAAAGAATATTGTTTTCCATAGTTAGGGAAGTCAGCCCTGTACCCTTTCCATATTTAGGTCAATCAAATCTCCACAGATTAAGGTAAAATAATTCTTAAACAAACTAGGATTCCCCTCCCTAAAACCAAGTAAAGTCCAGATTCACAATAATCAAAATCAAAAGCCAATTAGCCTTTAAACAGATTTCAATCACTCTTTAATTAGCATTGAGTCAATCAATCTGAAACTAACTTCCAATCACAATTCAAAATAAACCAGTCTAGTTTTAACCAAGTAATCATGCATTTAACCAAAACAAAGGTCCCAATTCACTGTTAAAGATGCAAACATTGTCGTGGGTATTAAACTATACTTTTAGCAATAGTGACGACGAATAACAGGCCATGAGAGTGTTAAATTTAGTGTAAACAAATTAAGAGCAGGGTTTCATCTAATGAATCACAAGCAAAATAGCTGAAACCCCCCAGTCTCCAACTCTAATAATACTTAAACAATGTTACACGCAGATAAAACCAAGCAGACTTGAGCATAAACACATTATTGAGACAGTGAAACCAAATAAAATTGATGCTTTTATGCTAATTGATCGACAAACGATCGCGTTAAACATATCAAGTAATAGGTGATTTTAGGCGCAGGCAAACACATAGGAAGAGTAAAATTAGGGATTAGGATTTATCCATTTTCGAACCGGGTCGGGTCAAGTCGACCCGTCTCAAATTAGGGTTGTAAGGAGAAAATATTGCCCCTTTCTCAGTGACAATACCATTCAACACAAACGGAGCCCCGCCGGAGGCGTTTCCCCGCGGTGGCAATTCAATTGACAGAGGGTTGAGTTTTTGCCCTCGTCCAAACTCCATCAAAAGTGTATAGGTTATGTAGCGGATGATGAAGAAAGTTGAATGACACTATTTTCCCCAATTTTCACCGGACAAATTGGTCGGAATAAGCCTCGACAGTGGTGGCGATCCATGTCGCCAAAGAGAGAGAAGAGAGAGAGAGAGAGTGAAATCGGGGAAGTGAGGGGAAATGAGGGTAAGGGAAAGGCTTTAGGGGTCGTGTGGGTAGATTGGGAATTTAATCCGGGTCGTTGGATTAAAACAAACGAAGGGCTAGGATGGAGCCACGTCGGCGCTGAGGTGTAAAAATATGTGTGATATGTAAAATATGAGGTGTAATATATATATATATATATATATATATATATATATATATTATTGCGTATATATAGAGTATAAATAGTGTATATCAGGCATAATTTGATATAAAATAGGCATAAAAATGGTATAAAATAGGTGTAAAAATATAGAAAAATTAGGAAATTAATTTTAACACAATAAAATAGTTAGGAAATGCATAAAATTGTAATTTTTGGGATTTGAGACAGTTTGGATAATTTTGTCAAAATAGAGGTAATTGCAGAGATTGTAAAAATAACTATGGTTTGAGATGATGCTTTTAAAAATGGCCTCGATTGTCAGGCTATTATGAGAAAATTATTTGAAAGAAATGGACGGGGCAAGAGTAGATACACAATCGTGCGTAAGATTCGAAAACTATTGATTTCGAAAATAGGAGGGACAAAATTGGTGTCAACAACGGGGTTCATGCTCTAGCGACTAACGAAGCGGTCGGTGAATCAATCCATCACGAGTAGGATCCGCCTCACGACAACGTTCCTACTGGTTCACAGTTGAACACGCCTCAAGGACGCCGACCCGGCAAGGAACCCGCGGTCGAAATTACATCAGTGGATACTAACATGGCGTTGATGGAGTATTTGAGGAAACACGATGCGCAGTTTGAGATGATACATAAGAAATTTGAGATTCTGTCTGGCTCTATCGGAAACAGAGCGCCTACCTCCCCAATCACAACCCCCGCAAGCATTTCGATTTCGGTTCCTCAGGGCGCCGTAACAGGGGGGACTTGCAGCGGGGGTCGGATCTGGAGGATCAGGTACGGCCGCCGATGCTATGGGAGCTCCGGCCTCCGTTGTGATAGAAGCAAGCATGTTGGCTACGATGCAGACGTTGTTGAATGATACAGTGGAGAAGAAATTCAATGAGTTGAAGCCATTTATAGAGAAATTTCCAGGAGTTCCAAAGTTAACGGACGACGTCACTAAGAAATCGATTCCCAAAACTTTCAAGTTGCCAGAAAGTTTGAGGTACGATGGAACTACAGATCCGAGGGATCATATCGATATGTTTTCGATTGCAGCTAAATCGAACGATCTGACTTCGGATAAGATCAACTCATTCAGTTGAAGAAGTTCTGTGAAAAGTTGAGGGGAGGAGCGTCGAAATGGTATTTATAGTTACCAGAAAATGGGATATCAGATTTCGATGATATGTCAGCTAAATTCATTCGAGCACATACTGAAACTAAAAAGATAGAACCAAGGGTGAAGGATATCTTGAATATTAAGGAACAACTCGGTGAAACAATCAAACAGTTTTTGAAGAGGTTTAACGATGAAAAGATTAACATCCCAAATGTCGAGGAGAGATGGGCTTGTTTGTCTTTTGCAAATAATCTGAGTAACGATTCAATGGAAGCATGTGCAAAGTTGAAAGATCGATTGAGGGAGATCACTCCATGGACCTTTGATGATTTGCATCGTGCATGTGAACCAAAGATTAGGGCCGAAGAAGAGGAGTTGCAGTTAGCCCGATACAATCGTCGGTATGATCGACCACCACCACGGAGAGTTGAGAATGATAGGCAAAACTATAGGGATCAGCGATGGGAACCCTACAGTTTCCCTCGAATGGGAAGTAACAACAACAAAGATGGTAGTTCAAGGAGTCAACCAAAGAAGGGGCAATCGGGTCCGTCCTCGGCTCCAAGAGATCAACCACTTCCTCCTAAAATGATGGAGTATAATTTTTGTGTGTCAACGTCTAATCTAGTGAATCATTTGAGGGGAATGGGTGAGAAAGTTGTGAAATTCCCCAGCCCCATGAAGACGAATCCGAACACAAGAGAAGAAAATTTATGGTGTGCATTTCATCATGATTTTGGCCATACAACTAAAGAGTGTGAGGCATTGCGATATGAGGTAGCTAGTTTGTTGGAAAAGAGACACTTGGTGGAAGTCTTGACCGAAAGGGGCGAAATAATATCAACAAGAAGAAGGATGATGAACCACCAAAACCTCCTGCTCCAAGGAAAACGGTGAACGTCATAACTGGAGGAGATGACGTTTGTGGGGTAACTTATACCACAATGAAATATGCAAAGGTTTTGTTCACACAAGACAAGAGAACACAAGACGATATGAATGATGAGATCGTGTTCGGGTATTACGACTTCGACGAACGAATCCATCCTATCATGATGCTTTAGTAGTTACGATGAGAATTGACGATGCCGATGTAAGAAGAGTGTTGGTCGATGCTGGCAGTTCGGTCAACATAATTCATTCGAGGGTAGTGGAGCAGTTGCAATTGAATGATAAGATCGTACCTCGATCGACGGTCTTATCGGGGTTCAACAACTCGAGCGCAGTAACCATTGGAGACATTACGATCAAAACATATGTGGATGGCGTCGAAAATGACACTTTGTTCCATGATACTTGGTCGACCATGGATCCACGTTGTGGGAGCAGTTCCATCGACTTTGCATCAAGTTGTAAAGTTTCCCACTCCATGGGGAGTGCGCAAAATTAGAGGTGAGCAACAGACTTCTCGAGAATGTTATTCAGTGGCCGTCAAGGAAGGCGCTAAGAAATAGCAATCACAGCTACCAGAATCCGTGGTCGAAGACGAAGAAACGGAGCTAAGTCCAACGGAAAGGGACTTCGCCACGATTCCGGCATGCGTTCGAGAACCGAACAAACAGAAAGCAGAAGACTCTACAATAGAGAAGTTGGAAGAAGTAATATTGTTCGATGATAAGCCAGATCAAAAAGTATAAGTCAGGGCAGAGCCAGATCCTGAAACGAAAACAAAAATCATATCTTTTCTAAGGAATAATTCTGATTGTTTTGCTGGTCCCATGCGGACATGATAGGAATCGATCCCAAAGTTGCTACGCATAAGTTAAACATCGATCCAAATCATCGATCGATGAAGCAAAAGAAGCGACCGAATAGTGGTTTTCGAAAGAAAGTTATCAACGATGAAGTAGATAAGTTGTTGACGAATGGATTTATCAAGGAAGTTAAGTATCCAGAGTGGTTGGTGAACACTGTCGTAGTACCGAAGAAGAATGGAAAATGGAGAGTGTGTGTCGATTATACCAATCTCAACAAAGCTTGCCCGAAAGATTCATTCCCATTGCCTCACATCGATAGACTAATCGACTCGACGGCAGGGCACGAAATGTTAAGTTTTTTGGACGCCTATTCCGGCTACAATCAAATTTCAATGCATCCAGCAGATCAGGAAAAGGCTTCTTTTATTATAGACATGGGGACTTACTGTTATACGGTCATGCCTTTCGGTCTCAAAAATGTTGGGGCTACCTATCAATGGTTAATTACCACCATGTTTAAGGATTTGATCGGGAAAACGATGGAAGTTTACATTGATATGTTGGTTAAGTCGTTGGAAAGGAAGGATCATTTAAGTCACTTGAAAGAAACATTTACGATATTGAGGCAGTTCAACATGAGGCTGAACCCAGAGAAATGCGTGTTTGGGGTCGGATCCGGCAAGTTCTTGGAATTCATCGTATCACAGAGAGGGATCGAAGCAAATCCAGACAAGATCAAAGCAATAGAGAGCATACCCGAAGAGTTGACAACGGTGAAGGAAGTTCAACAGCTGACCGATCGAGTAGCCTATCTCAGCAGGTTCATCTCGAGGTCATCTGAACGATGTCATAAGTTCTTTTCGGTACTATGGAAGAACACTAGCTTTGATTGGACGCAAAAATGCAAACAATCCCTCAAAGAATTGAAGCAGTACTTCTCCAACCCTTCATTGCTCTCAAAGCCGATCGAAGGGGAAATGTTGTTGATCTACTTGACCGTTTCCGAAGTGGTTGTGAGCACTGTACTCGTTCGCGAGGACGGAGGTAACCAATTTCCTATTTATGATGTTAGCAAAACATTACTTGATGCGGAAACAAGATATCCACACTTAGAAAAACTTGCACTCGCACTAGTCACAGCAGCACAAAAACTAAGACCATATTTTCAATGTCATGCTATATCTGTCATAACTACTTTTCCTTTACGAAGTATTTTACATCAGCCAGATCCCTCCGGAAGATTGATGAAATGGGCGGTCGAGCTGAGTGAGTACGATATCACTTACCAGCCTCGCACCGCCATCAAATCACAAGTTTTGGCTGATTTTGTAGCAAATTTTAGCGCTAACATCTTTCCGGAAGCAAAAACGGAACAACTTATGATAAGGGATCCAGACCCTAGAGTCTTGATGATGTATAACGATGGAGCTTCGAACGTGAAAGGAATTGGCCTCGGAGTCTTGCTGATAGTACTAACCGGTGAAAAACTAAGGTACGCGATCAAACTACATGCCAAAACTAACAACGAGGCCGAATATGAGGCGTCGCTGCAGGTCTAAAGATTGTGAAGGATTTGAAAATCGAGCGGTTGGACATAAAAAGTGATTCCCAACTAGTGGTGAACCAAATCCAAGGAGACTTTAGTGTTCGGGAAACAAGGATGCAACAATTGCTCAACAAGGTACAAAATCTTATAACTTCTTTTCAGGAATGGAAGATAGCCCAAAGAATCCCGAGGGAGGAGAACATCGAGGCAGATGCCTTGGCTAACCTCGGTTCTGCAGTAGCCATCGAGGAAGAACTCGATGAAACAGTTGTTCACTTGTTCGATTCTCTACTCTGTCGGAGCATCAAAGTGGTAAACAGTGTTAACCGTACTTGGGATTGGAGAAACAAATATTTGTACTATTTGCAGGCAGGTGTTCTACCCGAAGACAAAAAAGCGGCCCGATCACTCAAAGCTAAAGCGGCCAGATATTGCCTTTTAGACAATCAACTCTATAGGAGAATGTTCAATGGCCCTTTAGAAAAGTGTGTTGGGCCAGATGGCACGAGTTACGTGTTGAGGGAAGTTCATGAAGATGAATGTGGCAATTATTCCGGTAGCAAATCGTTGGTACGAAAGCTAATCAGAGCTGGATACTATTGGCCAACGATCGGAGAAGATGCAAAGGACTTTGCTTATAAGTGTGATAAGTATCAAAGATATGGCAACCTCATGCATCAACAAGCAGAGCCCCTTCCTTCGGTCACGTCACCGTGGCCATTCATGAAGTAGGGGATGGATTTGGTCGGGCCGCTTCCAACAACGCCCAGTGGGGGTAAAGTTTATCTTAATTTTAATAGATTATTTTTCTAAATGGGTAGAAGCAATTGCCTTGGCTAAAATCCGTGAACGGGAAGTTATCAAATTCATTCATCAGAATATCATTTGTCGTTTTGGGATACCAAAGAAAATCACCTGTGACAACGGAAAACAATTTTTTGGGAAACGGATTACAGCATTCTTTGAGAAATGGGGAATTAAGAGGATTGTATCGACCCGATATCACCCAAGCACAAACAGACAAGCTGAGTCTTCAAACAAGACAATAATGGAATACTTGAAGAAACGGATGTATGAATCAAATGGTAATTCACCGGACGAACTCCCAGGTGCATTATGGGCTCATCGAACCACGGTGAAGAACAGCACTGGTAAAACTCCATTCTCACTTGTCTACGGAGAAGAAGCTTTGATTCCGATCGAAGTAGGTGAACCAAGTTTACAGTTTCCACACTCAACTGATGAATCGAATAACAAAGCAATGTTGGTGGAGTTGGATCTGGTCGAAGGAAAAAGGGATCTAGCCTTGGTTCGAATACAGGCATAAAAGCAAAGGGCAGAAAACTATCTCAACAAAAAACTCAAGTGCAGAAGTTTCAACGTAGGTGATTATGTGTTGAAGATAAAGCGACTGAAGAAATATGAACCTAAGGATGGAAAATTGGGAGCAAATTGGGAAGGACCCTATCGGGTCAAGGGAGTGGTCAGAAAGGCTCATATCAGCTCGAAACAGTAGACTCAAAGCCAGTCGACTTCAATTGGAACATCACACAATTGAAGAAGTATTATTTCTAAAAACTCCACGGTATCATATGATCGAGTTTTACTTTTCTTTACATAAATTTCATTATCCCTCAATCGGGCACATTTTATTATTGATTATTTGGTACTAACACTTTTAGATGATAGGCATAGTTGGAATCGAATGATGACAAATATCACCCACGAATACTTGAGCTCGAAAGGCTCCAATCGGGGTCGATAAGTCTGACGAATACTCTAACTTCGCACCCAAACACTGGGAGGGATGGAGTTGGTAAGATAATCGCGCACTCAAGGACTGGGGACTGCCCAGAAACCGGGGACTTCTTTCGAAAATGAAGACGAGATCGTTTGAATACAAATCAGGGACTCGCTCGAGTTTGATGAAAAGGTTTGAGCCCCAACATTTTCACTCAAACTAGGGACTCATTCGATGAAAGCTTCAAGCCCCAATGTTTTCACTCAAACTGGGGACTGTTCATTTAGATAAGACATGTAATATGTAAACGATCCATTAGCGATCAAAGGATCATTTTGAGTATCAGCGCCTTCGAACGGCCGTATTATGTAATCGATCGAATTAACTAATCGAATGATGTATCAAGTGCCTGACAACGACCAATACTTCAATGAAATACAACACTTATGTCATTTCATCTTATAGATCTTTACAACACTTATGTCATTTTGTGTTATCTATCTTTATACTTGAATTTTACAATTTCAAATTTAAATTTCTTACTAAGTGTTCGATCGCAAATTTCTGAACTTGAAATTTTCGAAGAGTGCACTACATGAAAATGAGACGTCATTCTTCACTACGCGCTAAGTACATTGGGCCCCAGTCGTTTCATCTTTTTCCAATGACTATCGCTAAAACGTTAACGTTCCGAATGATTGAATCAACTCGTCTTTCGAAACACCTAAGACAAAATCATATCTTCGAAAGACAATACTTGAAGCGATAAAAGGAATTTCATAAAACACAATTCATTCATTTGAATAAAATATTTACATTAATCGGCCAAACGGCCCCATCGTTTCAAAACAAAAAAGACCAAGCTACTGGTCGAAACAACTAAACAAAAGCAAGTAGACTTATGATTCATTCATCATCTCCGCCAGAGCCTTCATCGGAGGAGCTTAGAGGAAGACCGAGATCTTCACAAGCAAGCCTTACAATGGTTGTTGCTTCGTCCAGTTCAGTAGGAATGTCAACACTGTGATCGAGCATCTCTTTTAGAACATCGCGCCTCGACTCACAGGATCAAATCCTTCTTTTTCTCAAATTCCCCCTCGAGGTCGCGCCTTAAATTGACCAATTCCCATTGAAGAACTCGATTTCTCTCCGTTAGGCTGTTGACTTGAGCATTTAGTTCTTCATTGCCCCTACGAAGAGTTTGAAGTTCTTCGGACGCCATGATAAGTTCTCGATCTTTGCTCTCCAAGACAGAGCTGAGTTCGGCACACTTCATCTCCATGCTGGCCTCGTGCTGACAGAGCTGCTCGTTTAAAGCTTGAATCTAAGACTCCGACTTAGATTCACGAAGAGCATGTTCCTTCGTGTTCTTGTCAAAGTTAGCCAAGAGCTCAGCATGCTCAGTCTCCAAAGCCTTCAACTTTTTGTGCCACTCTTCCCCCGCCGAAGTGAGCTGGGCAATTTGGTCGTTCAGAACTTTGGCCCCATCTTGGAGTTGGCGAATTCAAGCAGCTGTTTCGATCGCCATTATTGTATTCTGAAAGCAAACCATAGTTTGATTTAATAAGTGGGTTATATTTGAATAAAGAAAAAGAATAAATGATGGGAATGAGATTACCCTAAAACCAGCAAAAGCGATTTGTGAAAGGAGACTTAAATCGCTGTGCACATTCAACCGAGCTTGCTCCATTGGGCCCATTACCTCGAAGAGATAGTCGGCAAGGCGTTTTGGACATCTGAGCAAATCCACGTTACGAGGTACGTGCACTGTAACCGATCTGTCGCCCAACTCTTTGGATTCGCCCAAAGCAGCGAAGGCTGCAGCTTCTTCACCTCGAGAAAGAGGGACTATTGGGTCAGCATGATCCACAACGAAAAATGATGAACCTGTACTTTCATTGTATTTAGACTTCGTCGTGGCCATTGGCCGATCTAGAGCCGGCATCTTTCCTTTGGTCGGGTCCCTCTCCTCTAGACTTTGATCCATCGCATCGATCATGGTTTCTTCGATTCCAGGAACAATGCCCAAGGAAACGATAGCACCATCTCTCCTAGGCAGACCTCCAGATCCCGAAGTAACTTCTTCGGCTATTGGAAATAAGTGAAAACCTTCGCCTCCAAGATCAGCTGAAAGGTCTCCAACTTGTTCAGCTACCTTGAGTTGAATGGCCGTCTCTTGAAGACTCTCCTTCACTGGCTTCTTGGGGCGCCTTACTAATTGATCAGACCCCGATTCCTCTCCCGCCTCATCATCATCGAGATCAATGCAGATCGGAGTCGTCTCTTTGGCAGCTTTCGCTGCTGCAACAGCTGAGGTCGCCCCAGCATTCACTTCTTCGATAGATTGGGGCTTGGTCGACGAGCCGCCCCCTTGCTCTTTTCCCACAGTCCTTGTAAGGTATTTGCTCTTCAAATCCTTAAAGGATTTTTTCTTCTTCTTTGGAGGAGCAACGTCGTCGACTTTATCCTCCTCCTCGACGTCATCCTCCTCTTCGCTGGGCTTACCTCAAGCGCCCGTAATGCCTACAGAAACTCTTATTAGCCGAAGGAATAAATCAGATAAAATTTTAAAGAATCGAAGCATACCATGGTTTTTTACCTTCAAGGTCAACAAAGTCGCGATCGGCTTCCAAGCCCTTTCATTGTTGGTTGTCTTGTCCAAGAATTTTATCAACCACTGTTCCATGTCGGGAACTTGATCGAATAAAACTTTATCGGCTGTGGATAGAAAAATACGATAAGTTCTTAGAAGATTGGATAGATTTCAAAAAAGCACAAAATACTCGAGCATTTACGAGTTCGGTTCCACGTGCTGAGAAGTGGCTCTGCTCTGGGGGCAGTCAGCTGACTCGTAGAAATCAAAACAAAACGTTGATCCCATCCTCGGAGATCGTCATCATTATCGGAAATCAGAGCCCTTTGACCTCCTTTAGCAAGATTTATCACCCCCGCTTTGTAAACTCAAGGGGAGTAGATGTTCAAAATATGGCGAAGTGTAAGTTGCACTTCAGTCTTCCTGGCGATGAAGCACATTATCACCACCGTTCTCCAGATCGATGGAGAAAGCTGTCCAACACACACCTTATACATTCGACAAAAATCTTCGATCAAAGGGTCGATTGGAAGAGTGAATTTGATTGTGAATGGGTAAGTCAACACCACCGAATGACCTTCGTGGTGAGTAGCCAAGGTAAACTTCCTCAGAGGGCATACCACGTCAACCGTGTCTGCTTTCCAACCACAGTCCTCCCAAACTCGTGACATCGAATCGGGAGTGATCGCACTATACACAGAATCAATGGGGATGTTTTTCTTCTTATTTCTTTATGCTTCGTTCTGGACATTGACCTTGCAATCATTGTCCTAAGTGAATTTTTTTGGAAGAATTTTAGAGTAAAACTTTTTCGGGCCAAAGTCCTTTGGTTTCCTTTCCTTCCGTTTTTTTCCCTTTTTATCTTCAGAAGGGCCGGCGGCAGTGGCGACTTGCTCCACCACCACGAAAGACTGCGGTGGTGCTATGGCGGCAGGGGCAGTGGAAGCAGTGACGTCAGCAATATCTTGAGCAGATGAAGTAGAAATTTTGAGCAAACTTAATATTTGAGCAAACTTAACTTGAAGGATTTGCAGAAAAAAATCAAAGTGGCGGATTTGCAGCAAAAGTTTGAAAAACACGGCAAGAATTTTAGAGAAATGGTTTGAAGAAGTTGGAAAGTTTGGGAATTTGGAGAAGTTGTAAAGTTTGGGAATTTGGTTTGAAGCCAATATTTATAAGGTAAGAGAGTCATCATTGCCTCTGTAATCGATGAAAAGTGCCGTCTGCATGATGCCTGACACGTGCAGTGATGGAAAGTTGAAATGACGGTTTGACGTTTCAATATAAAGGGCCACAAATGCTCCACGTGTTTTTCCGCCTAAAGGTTTCAAGCCACTCGCCAAGTTTTTCGAACACACGCTTGGCAAGTGGGGGGACTATCTGTATTGGTCGGATTTTATCCGATCACGCAAGTGACACGTGGCCAACTATGTGGCAAGATGAGAGCAATTATCGGAGACAGCATGAAACGAGATCGGAATAGGATAGCTTGATCGGTAGAATGTGATCGATTGGACAGAATCGTGATCGGAAGAGCTCGAAGAAAGTCGCTTGGCCAGATAATAATGATTGATCTTATCCCGCTTTCGTCGGACCGAAATTAGCGGAGTATGTTAAACGTGGGTAATTGTAGTTGCGCGACTGGAGAAGAAACGTGGGAGAGTGGAGTCCTCTCAGCCTATAAATATTCCCCCATTTCTCCAATTGTAGACTTACGTTCTATTGAACAAAAGCCACCCCTTTTTTCACTCTACTGTCATATCTCCACTATTATTGTTATTAATTTGCCACCACTATAATCGTACTGTTATTGTATTAAGTACAAGTCGCAGCTTGGTTCAATTCTGAAGGAGGATTCTTCACTTTCAATGGAGCACCAGCCTTCAATCAAATCAATACATAAGCTTTACAGCTTTCATTTATTGATTTGTTGTTTATCTCATCGTTTGCTTGTTGTTCTCATTGTTTGGCATATTCATTCATCATCATCGATCTTGTTAATTAATTGTCATTATCTTGATCGTAATATTAACTCAGTAGGATTATTGTTAGTCCATAAATCATAATTTCATCATTTTTACTAAACATATCGTCAGTTAATTTGTGATATCTTGCATACTTGTCGTTATCGTTGTCGTAATTCTGTCGCAACATTTTTCATCGAATTCTAATCTAAATAACTTGCTTGATACTAAATAATCTGATATTTAAAACGTGCTCGATAAATCAGTAACTATTTACCTTGTTCATAATTCGTTTGCTCGGAATTAGTAAGAGTCGATCGTTTGTGATCTATTCGTTTGTGAACTATTTACATAGTCGTATTATCGTAATCGGAAAATCTATTGCTTGTCTTCGTTTATTCGATCATATCTATCCTCGAATCGTACTTTCTATATTGTGTTATCGAATTTATTATCATCCGTTCTGTAGAATTTATTCTTTACGTGTTGTCTTCGATGTAGTACTTGGTAAATCGATTACTTGTCAACGTAAATTGCTTATCAACCGGTCGAATCAAGATATAAACGATCGCCTAAGACTCAACTAAATATAAATTTAATTATAATACCTGAAATCAATTTTTAGGATATACAATATAGTACCTAGCCAAATATATAGGAAAGCCCTACATTTGAATGAACAAAAGTCTTGTTGAACAAAGGCTAGCCAAATATACCATAACTAAATAGGGTTATGCATTTCTTTTTTCTTAAAAACATGCGAGAAATATGTATCAACCACAATTCATTTAGCGTTAACTATGGAATCCCAACAGAAACACAAATCCCGCTCTTTTCCTAATATATATCCAATTACACAATGATTATGATGCAAAAATATCTCATTCCAAGTCTTTCCATTCCATACGTATTTTGCAGATATTCACAAAAAAAAAACACACGAATAAATATCGTGTACTTATTTTATTGATTAGCGTAAACACACACACACACACAAAAAAAAAAAAAAAGGGTAAAAGCATCACAAACTGCTCAGAGCTTTCTGGAATATCATTCGAATATCATTCAAAATTAATTATCTACTTTTCCGATTTGGATAACCCCAATTTAAGGTTTTGCTTAAGTAAAGTGGAGAATGATATTGGCAAATTTACGTACTAAACATTGAGGGATGTGTATGCATATATACTGCATATTTTATGACTACCATGAATCCTAACTTATTGATATTGGGTGCATATTAAAGTGAACTAATAAAAAAGATTGACTTATGTTATAACCTACAGTTCATTCAAGCTGATATGCATGTTATGCATATATATGTTCTATGTATCCTCTGAATATGCAGTATATCAACATTGCAGTTGTATATATCATTAATATGCAAGGTGTATCAATAAAGTATGTACAAAATCTACATAGATAATAGATAAAGCAACAAATAAGTGACCCACACGCACCAAATATTATATTAAAATTCAAAATTAGTGATGAGAGATAAAGTTCAAAATAGTCAAACATAATCTCACTTCCCCTAAAGGGCGTTAAAATGGGCAAGTGATTCACTAAGACTAATGGCTATAAAATGTGGGATACATAAGGTTAACTGACTATATATCATAATTGAGAAACAATGTGTTTATTTTTTCTTTAGGAACCTTTTAAATGCCTATGCCATGTAAATTTTCCTAATATATATGGGTCATATATAGTTGACATAGATGTCAACAATTAGTAAAATCCATTATGGGCCCTTTAGCGCATTAGTACGGGTAAAGTGCATGAATAGCCACTTTTATGAGTGGTCCTTGATTTGAAGTCATTTTTTTATTAATTTTGCATGAGAGGTCACTTTTTGGAACTTCAATTCTTGTGGGTTGACCTTCACACAAGTTCAGCCCACAAGGGTTGAAGTTCAACTTCAGCCCACCACAAGGGTTGAAGTTCAACTTCAGCCCATAAGGGTTGAAGTTTATGCATGTATGCCTAAAAGTTCAGTCCTTATGGATTGGAGTTGAAATTTATAACTTAGGCATGAAGCTCAATCCACAAGGTTTGAAGCCCACAAAGATTGAAGTTCTAAAAAGTGACCTCTCATGTAAAACCAATTAAAAAAAGTGGCTTCAAAGCAAATACCAGTGGCAAAAGTGGCCTATGGGCGAAATTTTTACCATTATTTCTGGAAAAGTGCACGCATAGCCATTTTTTGTCAGTGGTCTTTGGTTTGAGGCTATTTTTTTATTGGCTTTGCATGAGAGACCGCTTTTTGGAACTTCAATCCTTGTGGGTTGAACTTCATACAAGTTCAGTCCACAAGGGTTGAAGTTCAACTTCAGCCCACCACAAGGGTGTCTTTTTTTTTTTTTAAAGAAAACCTCAACGCGAGGTTCCTACTTTATATATTAATAACCAAAAAGTAAATACATGAAGGAGGGGGACATGATACCTTACCTCCTCAAAAGAGCAATGTGAGTTAGTTAAGTATAACTCTTTACACCTTTTAAGTACTATTTTATACACTTGTATCTAGCATTAGCACCAAGGATACCTAATGTTTCCAAAAGAATAGCTCCAGAAACACCTCCCAATTGTTACATCCTTTGTTGTATTTCATGACCCCAAAATCATTAAACCTTTCTTGTTTTGCCTAACTCTAAAAGTTGGCATTTCTATCTGATCCATCCTTATAGGTCCTTCTTGACTGAGTAGGGAGATCTTGCATGCTGTAATACATTTCAAGGACAAGGACGTATGTCTGCTCCATTGCTGCTCCATGTTTAGCTAAACAATCGGCCACTTGGTTTGCTTCTCTATAGCAATGTTGAACTATTATATGTTTGCTTTTAACAATCTTTATCATTTTTAAGATTGGATCTACCAAGCTCCACGGAATTGCTATAACTTCATTTATCATGCTGACCACCAACATTGAATCCAACTCAATGATAACATGATTTAGCTTCCTATTCAAGCACCATTCAATTGCATAAGAGGCTGCTTCCACTTTGGCACAATTGTTAGTGCAGAATTGAAATGCTTTGGCAAATGCCCAAATTAGCTCTCCATTTCTGTTTCTAATAACTCCACCCATTCCAGCTTTCCTAGTGGTGCTACAACTACTCCCTCAGTGTTAATTTTGATCCAATTTTCTAGAGGCTTTTCCCATATGATAAGTCTGCTGCAAATTTTATCTCTGTATGCCTCTAGTTCTATGCATATTCTATGCCAGTTCCATGAAAAATCAAAAAAGACGCCTTTCTTCTTCATAAATGATTTAACATGAAACAAGACTTCATGACAGCTCCTTGAACTTGATATTTTATTCTGCCCATATTTGATAGCACATCTTGCTTTCCACACCTCCCACCCTATAAAATATAGGCATAGCCTTCTTCAAAACCCTTAAAATATAATTTTTTGATTTAATGCTGTTCCAGTTTTCTATCATGCTCCACAGGTTTTGTGCTCCTACCGGAACACCCAAAGGATCACCGAAAAACTTCCGGATACTTGCAGCTATTTCACCAGACACAAAAGCATGATCCACTGTCTCTTCTACAGGATTTCCACAACAACAACACTTGGACACAATTACTTGTCCAAAATTTCTTATTATCTCATCAACTGGAACCTTTCTCTTAATTACTCGCCATATGATAAAAGACATCTTAAAGGGGATGTCCTTTATCCAAATGTCTTTCCATATCTGCATAACTTTCTTTTTTTGTCTCAAAATTTTATAAGCTGATGAACAAGTAAATAGGCCAGAGTTTGTTGCCTGCCAAATTGGGAAGTCTTAGCTTGTTCTATCACCTATTGACACATTGAGAATTTCCTGAAATACCTCATCCGGAACCAGCTTCTTAATATATTCATTATCCCACTTGTTTTCGATTATGCAATCATCGACGATAAGATTACCAGGGCTGCCTTCAATGTTGATTAATTTTGCAAGAGGGCCAAGGTTTGTCCAGTTGTCAAACTAGAAAGAGACTTTGGCTTCATTGACTTTCCACAAAATATTTGGCTCAACTAACTTCCTTATTTTCATCAAATCCTTCCATGCCGCAGATTGACCTCCCTGCTCCACTCTAGACACAGGATGACTTCTCTGTAAGTAAACTTCAGCCCACAAAGGTTGAAGTTTACGCATTTATACCTAAAAGTTCAGTCCTTACGGATTGAAGTTGAACTTCATAACTTAGACATGAAGTTCAACCCACAATGTTTGAATTTCAGCCCACAAAAATTGAAGTTCCAAAATATGGCCTCTCATATAAAATCAATAAAAAAAAATAGCTTCAAACCAAATATTCGTGGCAAAAGTGGCCTGTGGGCGAAATTTTTACCATTATTACACTAATCCTTAGCAAAATTACCTAGCCCCTAATTTCTAGGAGAATTTTCATAAATAGGCAGTCCACTACCCAAAATTACAAACAGGAGGCCATATTTTTTTTTCATGCATAGCACCCATTCTTAAAATTATAAATTTTAGCACTCCTTCATAAAAAACACCCTAGCTATCAAATTTTCCCCTCCCCAGCCACTAAGCCACCGGTAAACACATTCCCCCGCCAACGGTGTCATTACTTTTTTGTATTTTACTGAATTTATGTTGTTTATTGCGTCTAAATCATTGCTTTGGACAAGTTTATAAACACAAATCTCCTCCTAAAAATTAAATTATACATGAATATACATATATAAATATGTAGCAATGAGAGAAATACAAAAATATACACAAAAAAATAAAAAATCATATAAACATCCTTAATATACAGATTTATTCACTCGCATATACACATTTATTCAAATTTATACAATTTTATACATGTGTATAAATTTGTATAAATTTATATAAACTTGTATAAACTTGCGGCAGATTGTTATTTTAGGAAAAGGGTGACAGCTCGGGTAAGATTCAGAAATATGGGTCATTTTTGGTAATTTTCGCCTTTTGCTTGTCTTTTAGTGTAATTATCCCTAATTTCTAAGCTAACTAGAGACATGGGAATTGGCAAAGAAGAGTTAAAGTCAATATAAGATTTGTCTATTACAATGAAACTAAATTTGTAGCTTTGGTTCAGAGAAGGCGGGGTAGAGTATTAAGTTCCTTCAATCTAAGCAAGCACAAGTCATTAGTTTTCCTTAAGTATCTTAAAGGGTGTTTTTCTACTGTAGCAGCGAAGCAGAGGGTTGATATACAAGGTCAAAGGTAAATTCTTTACATATTTTTCTTTTGAGATGAGTATTAACACATAGGAATTTTAGTTTACAGTTTAGATGGTGGTATTGAAGAAAACTACTAGTTTCAATTCTTTAGCTCGAATCATAATGAATTTATTGAACAGGGCCCTTGGTCACTAAAACAAAATATTAATTTGGACTCTACATGTAATTCCAACTCAAGGTTTGATAATTATTAGAATGTAGTAGGGGTAGAAGATGTTTTTATTCTATTCCTAAAAAAGAAAATTTAATGTTTTAAGCTTTTGGTTACTATAGTAGTTGGAGATAGAATATTTCTTTTTCTAATACAATATATGTTGAAGCTTAGCCCGTAAAGGACTAATAATATGCCAAGAAACAACCAAATTTAGTTTAGCTTGATTAATAGTTAGGAGATGGTGAGGTTGCTAGCTATATATATCTATATAAATAAAAGTAACTTCAGTGATAGCACAGTGCAAGGCATCTAGTAGAAATTTAAAAACTACTTTGTATTCCTTTCATTGGTAATGGAATATAAGCTAAGTTCTATTAAAGAGAGGGTAATTATATTTCCTTGTGACCGTCCTGAGGATCACTTGTCTCTGCCAGTTATATAATATACTAAAAATAGCTCTTTCATCAAAGATAGCAGATAGCATCACTGAAACCTATGATCTAGTTCAACTATAATAGTGTAATTAGTAGAGCATGTTTTGACAAGTTGAGTCCTATTATTGTAGATTGAGATTTATTGAACACACGGGGATATTAAGAAGGCGAAGTTGAGTTAAAACTTTAAGGTAAGTTGAGACAACCTTTGTAATTGGGACTGAACAATTAGCACAGTGTTAAATATAGCTTCATATGAATTATTTTTTATTCACCCAGTTTAGTAGTATATGTCTTGCTTGGTTTTGGTTTTTGCTTATGTGAACATGTGACTTGTTCCTATGTGTTACTAATAGAAATGCAGTATTCAGATTCAGTTAGTATTGTGATCACATTACTTGTTGGGGAGATAGCCTGACACTCCCCGTGCTTGTTGCTAGATCTCACGTACGCAGGGCCACAGTTTGTTTTGGGAGATTGGTTGACACTCCCAGATATGTGCCAGTAGTTGCACGTATGCATGGCCATTACTTGTTGGGCAGAGAGATCGACACTCTCCGTACGTGTTGCCAGATCTCACGTACACAGGGTCACAGTGTGAAATCATTTTTGTTTTCAGTAAAATTATTTCTTTTTGAATAGCTCAGTTCACTTTTGTATCAGTTAATAGTTTTACTGCTTAACTTTCAGTAGTATGAATTCTCAGAGAACAGATTAATTATATGTTTATGAGTATGCGTTTTCTTTCTTAATATGTTATATCCCAGTAAGTCTTGTTAAGCCTTTTAGAAGGGAGACTATGAGATTTACTGGGTATCCTAGAGGTACTTAGCCCGTGAGGGCCTGCTTGCTTTTATATGGCAGGTGCTGAGACAGTAGGTGATGAAGTTCAGTGCTAGAGTCAGACTCGTTCAGCATCCAGTTGGTGAGCTCCGTTTTCTTTCCAGCGACAACCAGTTTTCAGACAAATATTATCTTTATTGATTATTCGATCCCAGGGAATGCCCCATAGACTCATGTCTTTATTCATTCAGTCTATTCTTTTCGAGGCTCATGACTTAGCTAGTGGGTTTTTCAGATTTTTATATTGACCAGATTCAGTAATGTTGGTGATATTCTTACCTTTGGACCAGTTTATTAAATTAAAAACTATTTTGCAATATAATTACTATACATCTACTCTACTTGAAATATGTTAAAGGAACATTTAGACAGTTAATTCAGGATTCACTCAACAAATAATGTAGGTTGAGTGTCAGTCACGCCCTCTCTTAGTTTGGGGGGAGTGACACGAGTGACTAATGCCTCGTATTTAAAATAAACTGAAATCAAAATAAGCCAAAAAGCATGAAAAGCATTATGTTCTATTCTTAGCTCATTCTTCGAACAACCAACTAAATTTTATGAAATTGCATTATCTATGTAAACATGATGGGCTGAGTATTATGATGTATGTATTTCTTGTAATGCATGATTTCAATGTTAGTTATTTGATGTGATCAAATTTGATGTGATCACATTCCGTGCAGAGGAGTAGGTGACCTCCCCAAGCATGAGTGCCAAGGTGGTCAAGGTCGCTACCCCAGGCTTGCAAGTTAGGTTGGGTTAATAGATAGGCCGGAAATCCTCGTACATGATAACAATTTCACGCATGTAGAATTATTGTCGGTAGATTTACAAATATATACAATCTTAACACTAAAATTACCAAAAATACCAGCATTATTCCATTTTACAAAAAATACCAACATTTTTTATACATTATATACAAAAATCAACAAAACTAATAAATTAGGGTTCCTCCTTCTTCCTACTGCCCCCCCCCCCCCCACCCCCACTGCTACCACCTCAGGTGGTGGCGCCGCCTAGTCATCGCCGGCCGCCAGTCACCGGATTTTTTTAAATTGTTTTTGTAGATCTGGTGTATGGACAGTGTATGGACAGTGAAAAACAGTAGATACACACACATACACTTATTATATGTTTGTATATTCTTTGTATGGGCACTGTATGGACAGTGTATATGTGTTGATTCACCGGACATACACACTAAAACAAATCATTAGGTGTTGTGTTTTTATTGTATGGCGAGTGTATATTCATTGTATGTCCGGTGTATATTCACTGTATATACAGTGCATACACCGCACATACAATGGAAATACGCATCACATACATTCCATACAGTCCACAAACGCCAATCATACACCACACCCACCGTAGTTCCGCCGTGTACCACCGGAAAATTCAAAAAACAAAAAAATAAAGGGACAAAATGAGATCTGAACAACCCCGTCACCGGATCCACCATCACTGCTGCTCTGTATAACATATTTTCACAAAAATTCCTAACAACAAAGAAGCGCCGGCGACCTGAGCAGATCAACGCCATCGCCGACGCTGCAATGTAACAGCAGCAACACAGCAACAACACAGCATCAACAACGCCGGGGTAGGGGTAGGGAAACTCCGGCGACGAGCCGCTGTGACGACGGGGATGGGAGTAGGGGAACTCCAGCGACGGGGAATAGGTGGAGGGGGAACCGATCAGTGAGAGGAAAGGGAGAGGGAAGAGAGAAAGGAATAGGAAAGGTTAGGGTTTTCAGTTAGAGAGAAGGAAAAATGATAATATTGTAAATGTTGGTATGTTGTATAATTTTTCAATAATGTCGGTATTTTTTGTAATTTAACTGTTTAATGCGTCAATTAGCGTAAAAATGTCATTATTGTTTGTACCTATTTAAAAAAGTTATCTTTTAGTTAGACCCATTTTGAGGGGAAAAAACTGTCGTCAAGTTTCAGCTTCAAGTTACAATATTTTTAGTAAAATATAAGCTTTTTTCTTTTGGTGCATTTCATATTTCACTAGCAAGTCTTGCATCGTCATTTAACTGTTCAGAATTTTTTGTAAGGAAAAAATCTGGGTAAGAACATATTTGAATGATTGTTTATAAAAAAAGTCCACTATAATGATTGTTTGTAAAACGTAACAGGAAGTACTAAAAGGGAAAAAGAATTCATATTACCGTTACAAAAAAGGTCAGAATAATTAATAATAAAATATTAATATTATGTGATAAATTTTGTTTTTATTTGTCAAAAAATTAGGCCAATCAATTGACGAAATCCGTATCCATATCCATAGCAGAAGTCGAGCGAGCAACGACGTGAGGCTCTCCTTTTTCTCAACCCTTTTAAGAGTTAGAAGAAGTGCTCCTCTATTTAAACCAAACATAATCCTTTTTTTTCCACCAATGTAGGAGAAAATGCATTTTCTTTATAAAAAGAACTTTTTCACCTTTCCCTTTATTTCTCATTCACACCCATCACCTTCCAAACCCAACAAAACCATGTTCATTGATTTCTTTCATATACATGTCGTTGCTGTTAAAAAAATATATATCAATCTTCATTCTGTTAATTCTGAAAACTATTATCGTCAAACATCATATTTCGAAATTCAAGCCTCGACAAACAATTTCATTTATGATTCTTTACGTCTGCAAACTAGCCACTACAGAAAGAGAAGTTGAGCTCATTAATTAAGGAATAATTATATGCGAAAAAGCCACTGCCGAAAGAGAAGTTGAGTTCACCAACAAAATTTACAAAGTGATTAGGTGCTAAGTCATGCCTCTCTCTTTCTTCCCAATTACTTTCAATTGATAAAGTAAGTTTCGTGTGATTTGCTCCATTTCTTTGAGTTCGATGAATTCTATAGTTTGAAGTACCGCTACTGTAGAACTATTATCGCGTTCCATCATGGAAGGAATCAACCCATTAGCCTAGGGTAACGGTGAAGGGTTAAATTCTTTAAGGAGACACAACTAACTCGTGGGCTCGAAATTTTTCATCTATACTGATACTGTATTTATGTTTCTGTTTTTCTTATATTTTGAACACATGCTATAACAAGCTTAAGGAATCTAAACATAATATACTTTCTACGTTCATAAAATATTTTGTTTAAAGAGACTAAAAACTTTGTGATTTTCTACTCCAGATATACTTTATATTATTTTATCATCTTCAGGAGATTAAAATCTTCGGGGTTTTCTACTCTCATTGTTATTCGATTTGAAGATTAAAAACGTCACTGTTTAATAAAGCTGTTTGTTTCAAATTTGAAGATTAACAACTTCACTGTTTAATAAATCTATTAGTTTGTGGTTTGAAAATTTAAATACTTCACCGGTTGTTGATTGTTGTTTCACCTTATGTTATTTTGACAGAGATGACAAATAAAATAGAACAACTAACTTATTCTGTTGTGAATGTTACTGCTACCACAATTTCGGGTGTTGCAAGTTCTAGTCGTACTGCACTTGCAGCAGCTATGCCACCAGTGGAAAAGCCGAATTTTTTTTTCTGGCATTGACTTTAAGAAATGGTAGCAAAATATGTTCTTTTACTTAACCACTATAAGTCTGCATAAGTTCATAAAGGAGGACGTTCATGTCATGTCGAAGGAAAACCTGACAACGAGCGCTTTCTTGTTACTGAGGCTTGGAAATATTTTGACTTCTTATGCAAGAATTACATTCTAAGTGGGCTGGAAGATGGCTTGTATAATCCTTACAATAACGTTGCTACGTCAAAGGAACTGTGGAATGCACTTGAAAAGAAATATAAGACTGAAGATGCTGGACTGAAGAAATTTGTGACCGCCAAATTTTTGGATTATAAGATGGTGGATAACAAATTTGTTGTGTCCCAAGTCCAAGAACTTCAAGTCATTATCCATGATATCTTTGTTGAAGGTATGATCCTGATTAATACTTATGTTAAGAGTATTAACTATATTGTTGCTAACAAACTTTTCTTTGAAGGTTTAGTAATAAATGATGTGTTTCAAGTTGCGCCTTTGATTGAAAAGTTTCCTTCGTTGTTGAATGACTTTAAGAATTACTCAAAACATAAGTGCAGGAGATGTCCCTTGAAGATTTGATTATCTACTTACGAATTGAAGAAGATAACAAGTCTGCTGAAAAGAAGCTCGTGGAAATGCTACAATAGCGGGAGTAAAATATTGTTGAGCATAATCTAAATCAGAACAAGAGAAAGAAGCCTTCTGGAGGAAAGAATAATCCTAACAAGAAAAAGTTCAAGGGGAATTGTTGTAATTGTGGCAAGACTGGGCATAAATTTGTGGACTACGTTGCCACAAAGAAAGACAAGGACAAGAAAAAGGAAAAGGTTAAGCCAACATGGTTGAAGAGAATAAACTAGCCCAAGGAGTGCAAGACATTGATTCGTATGCTCTGATTTCTGAATTCAATTTGATCGGAAATCCTAAGGAATGGTGGATTCTGGTGCCACCTGTCATGTTTACGCTGTGAATGAAGCCTTTGCTTCATATGCTCCTGCTGGACCGGTTGAGACGCTCTCCATGAGTAATTCTGCAATGACCAAAATTGGATAATATGAGAAGATATGCCTAAAGATGACATCTGGTAAGGTCATGACTCTGAATAATGTTCTTCACGTTCCTAAAATACAGAAGAACTCTGTGTCTGCTGCATTTCTCGTTAAAACGGGTATAAGTACGTTTTTGTTTCTTAAAGTTATAATAAGTAAGAATGAGTTGTATGTAGGAAAATGTTACCTAACTGAGTGCCTTTTCAAACTTAATGTAATGATCGTTGACAGTATGAATGAAATTTCAGCTTCTTCTTACTTTCTTAAGTCAAATAATTTATGGTATTCTCGTTTGATACATGTCAATTATAAAACCTTGCTGAAATTTGAATGCGAAAAATTAAAATGTCAAATATGCGATGAGTCTAAATATACTAACATTCTTACAAGTCAATTGAGAGGAGTTCTGAACCATTAGACTAAACTTATATGGATATTTGTGATATGAAGCCAATACCATCTCGCGGTGGAAAGAAGTATTTCATAACTTTTATTGACGATAGCACTCGCTACTGCTATGATTATTTACTTAGTAGTAAAGATGAGGCAATTGATGCATTCAAGCAATACAAAAATGAAGTTGAAGCGCAAATTAACAAAAATATCAAAATGATAAGAAGTGATAGGGGCGGCAAATATGAATCTCCTTTTGAAGAAATATGTTTGGATGTAACATTATTCATCAAACAACTGCCCCATACACGCCTCAATCCAGATTGCGGAAAGAAAAAAATGAACATTAAAGGAGGTGATGAATGTCTTGTTAATAAGTTCGGGTTTACCCCGGAACTTGTGGAAGCTATACTCACGGCTAACCAAATACTCATCGAGTTCCCATAGAAAAACACTTTCCATTCTATATGAAAAGTGGAAAAGATGGAGGCCCAACTTGAATTATTTCAATGTGTGGGGTGTTTGACAAAAGTACAAGTCCCTAAACCCAAAAAAGGTTAAGATAAGACCGAAAATAGTTGATTGTATTTTTATTGGATATTCTATAAATAGTAAAGCATATTGATTTCTGGTTTATAAATCAAAAAATCCTGACATTCATGTTAATACGATGATGGAATCCGATAATGCTAAATTTCTCGAAAATATATATCTGTATAAAAAGGAATGTGAGTCAGTTAGTGAAGGAACCAAACGATCTTGGGAAGAACTCAAGAAAATATATCAAATGAGGAAGAACCAAGACGTAGCAAACGTCAAAGGACTTCTACTTCATTTGAAGATGACTTTGTGACTTTTCTATTGGAAAATGAGCCTCGAACATTTAAAGAAGTCATGTCTTCTTCTGAATCACCATTTTGGGAATAGACCATCAATAGTGAGATAAAATCCATTTTAAACAACCATACATGAGAATTGGTTGAACTTCCTCCTAGAAACAAAGCGTTAGGTTCCAAATGGATTTTCAAAGGAAAATGAAAGATGATGGCACTATTGACAAGTATAAGGCAAGACTTGTTGTCAAAAGTTATAGACAACAAGAAGGTCTTGACTACTTTGATTCATACTCGCCGATAAGAAGAATTACATCCATACATATATTAATAGCGTTGGTCATCGTGTATGATCTTGAATCCATCAAATGGATATTAATATAAAATTCTTAAATGGGGATTTAGAGGAAGAAATTTACAAGGAACAACCTGAAGGGTTTGTTGTTCCCGAAAAAGAAAAGAAGGTGTGTAAACTTATTGAGTCACTTTATGGACTAAAACAAGCACCTAAATAATGGCATACGAAATTTGATCATACAATATTGTCAATTGGCTTTCAAATTAATGAGTGCGATAAATGTGTTTACGTTAAGAACACTTTTAATTATATAGTCATTGTTTGTTTATACGTGGATAACATATTGATATGAATAATGACATTCCCAACATTAATACTACAAAACGCATGCTAACTAGCAAATTTGATATGAAAAACTTAGGAGTCGCTGACGTAATTCTGGATATTAATATCCATAAGACTCCTCATGGTGTGACGTTGTCACAATCTCATTATATCAAAAGTGTGCTTGAAAAGTTTAATTACTCGGACTTGTAAAATTTCACGGACTCCAATTGATGTAAACCTTGCTCTTAAAAAGAACAAAGGTCAAAGCACGTCTCAAGGGGATTATGCTCGTATTTTGGGAAGTTTGATACTTCGATATATATCATGAGTTGTACTCATCCAGATATAGCTTGTGCTATAAGTAAACTGAGCCGATACACTAATAATCCTAATCAAACTCATTGGATGGTACTGAAACGTGTTTTGAGATATTTAAAATATACCTAAGACTTTGCATTGTATTATAAAAAATATCCCGCAGTCATTGAGGAATATTATGATGCCAATTGGATCACCTGTTCAATAGATTCTAAGTCCACAAGTGGATAAATTTTCACACTTGGTGGAGGAGCGGTATCTTCGAAATCATCCAAACAAACATGTATTGCCCGCTCTATAATGGAAGCTAAGTTCATAGCTTTAGATAATGCCAATGAAGAAGCTGAATGGTGGAATTTCTTGATATTCCGTTCTTGCCCAAGCCGTTGACACCAATTTGCATACATTGCGATCGTTAATCAGCTGTAAGATGAGCTAGGAACATTATGTATAACACTAAAAATCGTCATATACAATGAAGACATAAAACTGTTAGGCAACTACTCTCTAGGAGGATTATTACTATTGATTATGTGAAGTCAAATGATATTGTGTCCGATCCGCTTACAAAAAGCCTAACTAGAGAGGCAGTTGAGTGTTCATTGAAGGAAATGAGACTATGGTCGAGGACAAGTCATCTTGGCAGTAACTCTACTTAGAAAATTGGAGATCCCAAGAACTAGATTTGTGGGCTCGAAATTTTTAAGTCTCTACCGATATTGTAAAGCTATTTCTGTTTTTCCAGATATTTTTGAATGCAGGCTATAACATATTTACTTATACTAACTTTTGATACACAAAGGAGAACCAAAATGGAGCTGAAATAGAGAAAAATCTAACTAGCTAGGGGAATCCTCTAAGACCACTTTGCCAGCCAAAACGTCTGGAATATAGATGATTTATGTTGGTTGTAAGTTGCAACAAATGTTGACTCCAATTGAAATAATTTTCCATATTCCATCTATTAATCCAACAATTTATCCATTTGTGAATCAGCTTCTCTAAGAACAAGGTTCAATTATTTACTCATTTGAGATATAAAAGCCTTCCAATTTACGACTAGTATTATTGTTTTAATTATGTAAGAAGGGCTTTTATTTCATGAGATGAATTTTGATAAGATCCATTAACTCCACAAGGTTAACTAATTAACTCTTAATTAAAAACTAGTATAATACCCGCGCGATGCACGGCTGGTATACATAAACTGATCTTAACAAATACATATCAAAGCAGATAATACAGATTTTTTATGCGACTTTAGTGGAGTATTTATTATTGTATTTTTCTAATATATATTTCTTTTGGTTGAAACTCAACCCTATAAGAAGCAACAATAAGAAAACTTGGATCTAACTTAATGATGCATTCAATAAAAAGACTAAAATTTGATAATACATAATAATCATATACAGTAATGTGTTATATATACAAATAATTTAATGATCGCTATAGTTTATGATGCAAACAATATGAATTGACTAATTAGTCATATAGTAATACCACATAATATATCGATGAGAGTTAGAGACAGTGACGTTTTCAATTAGATTAGGGATTTTCTTTTTATAAATTATATTTCTTGATTAATTTTTTGTTTGTTCATTATAATATTATTAGATTATGTGTGTGATACGACTACTTATTTGTGTCTGAACGTATTTAGTAGGAGTTTAGAATTACCTTTGAACACTTATAAATCCTATCTATAATGTTGTTTCACAGGAATTGTGATATAATATGATTGTGCGCTTTAAATTAGTTTCCCCTACAATTCTCTTATATCTTATGATATTATCAACGATCCACTTTATGTTAGACGCCTTATATTTCAACAGGAAACTGCATACAAAAAATCAAAACCTCTATGTAAGAATGAATGAATCATTTATCATTTTATAATACTCCTTAATGATATCAGAATGCATCAGAAGGCAAGTAAATAGGTTGGATATATATATATATATATATATATATATAGCTCAACTAATTTACTCCAACATTATATTCTCTAACTTAAAATTTTTAGTCAATTTACGGCGTCAACATTCAATATCTAGAGAAGCTACTCAACACCGAAATTGGAAATAGTAGTGAACGTGCTCACTTTTCACATGTTACAATTTTTAGTTCAAGTATGCTGCCAAAAGTCAAAAGAAAAAAAAATAACTACCCTAGAAAATGAATTTAACTTCAACTATGTAAAATAATGTCACACTACATATATGGACCGATGGACGCCATTGGTTGTATCATTGTCTGATAACAGTGATTTAGTATCAATGCGTTCAATTGTCCTGATCCACTTGGCTTGCATGTATCCTTGTTTTCGCCATGGCACAAAGCATTTTTTTCTCCATGCATTTAGTAAGGGTCATGCACAAAATCTTGATTATTGACAATAATCTCTCAATTTTCTCAAAAAACACTTCTCAACATGGCATATAATGAAAGAATCAATTGATCAACATTCTTCCCCAGCGAATGATACTTCCAACAATTTCTGCGACCTACAACACAAATACTTTAAGAAATCTGTAGGATAATAAATCTATATAAAACACCAAAGGAGGAACATAAAAGCTACTACCAAAAGCACATAAAAGTTCACTCGTAAACACTTTGGTAAACCAATTTATCGAGGCAGAAACAACATAATTGATCAACAACCTAAAGAGAAAAAGAAAATAATATATTGATTTATGTCTCACTAGAGAGTATCTATAAAAGTTTAAGAAGTTCCAACTTAAAGCATGTTATCATTATCATTCAAGTTTGGAATATTGTACAATTAGTAACAGGATGATATTTGATTTCCACGCTCATACATGAATAACCTATTCATAAAATAAGACTATTTTGGTATTTATGCACCCCATTCCAAAGGGGGTTTTAACCAAAACAAACTAATATGTTTTTTACTTATTTAAATGCACCAAGAAAAGACATAAATCAGAAATCTGTAGGTACTTGGCATTAAAATTTTCAAACTGACGTGAACATTGTTATTTATAATACTACAATTTTTAGAAGATTTTGATATTCTTTAATAGATCTATCACTCGGAAGATTTCATGTTTAAAATACCATTTACTTGATCCATAGAGACTCCATAAGTAATGAAACTAAGTTGCATCTGGGAGAAAAGTTGAAAATATGAAGTTTGATCAATACAAAGTTCCCAACAACATCATGCGGAAACAACTTTTTCAATTATCTGGAATAGGAAGTAGAAAAGAACCATCGCAGTTTTCTCAATCAAAAATACATACAAAGTCAAATACAAATTCAGACTTCAGAGGAAACATAATCAATTAAAAAAGGACGTATGATTAATGAATATTATCAGTATGAAGATGGTGCAGTCTGATCACTTGTAAACTCCATGTTGGCTACACCAAAATATAGTACTTGTTAACTGCAAAATTTATCAGAAGTATAAAAATAATGAATGATCGATATCATAATTTCTTATTTTTCTTCCTAAATCAAAAGTATAACATAAAATAAATGAGAATAATATGTACACAACTGAGTATAAAACTGCTAATAACGATACTACAACTTAAAGGTCAAGAACACAACACTACACGCAAATTAATAATTAAATAACCACAATAATTACAAGTAACTTTATATGTCAACTAATTTTACTAATTGCATCCATGATATATTATTTATATATGACAGAAGAATTAAGAGAGAAAAGACTTGATATCACAATTGCATAAATTGAAAATTCAAATTATAATACCTTAATTTTTGGAACGGTCGATCTTCTTTCCCCATTCCTAATCTATTATGCAGGAACAATTAATACCATATTGAACGATGCTACCAACTTGAATCTAATGGTTTGATCATGTCACCAATTTGATATTCCTGAAAATTCAATGACATACACATTTTAGAATTCAATATAAGATCAAAGATGTCAAATCCCTTTAATCAATTAGTAAAAATAATTTTCATCTCACACAATTGAAAACTGTAAAAACCAATAAAGAAAATTTTAGTTGATAAATATGCACATTTCACCGTCAACTCAAACAGCCAATAGTATTGTGGGCATAACTAATAAATTAAAAGGCATACAATCTTGTATCCAAGTCTACATCTTATCAAGGCTATAGCAGATGAAAAAACACTTACATTTGTTTCTGTCCATTGAAATATTCAATATTTATTCCTGTATAGATTAGACAACAACATTAAAAGATGCTTCTTTTGGCTGCCAAACTTACCGGCACAATGATAAAGCAACCAAAAATGAAAAACATATACCATTAAGAAAATGTAGACAAGATACGTCCTAGAGACGAAAGAAAATATAGTCCATTGTATTGATGACACTGCAATCACTTGTTCTCCCACCATTTAATCTAGTAATGGTCCTTTTCAGAGAGTTTGTGGCCATCTCCTAGAAGTATCATTAAAAAGACTGGTCTGAGGAAAATAATAGAATAAGCATCGAAACTACAATCAGACTTACACTTCAACAATCTTTGGACTTCATCAATAGAACGTTTAAAAGAATTGTCAGTAAACACAACTGCCTTGATGTTGGAAGATATGGTGTAAGTTCTACGTAAAATTCTCCGTGACAAATGTAGCAAACTCTTAAGAGGCCTCCACTCACAGAGACATTGAGAATCATCCAAGTCATGAGAGGCAAAACCTTACAAAATGTACTAAGAGATAAAAGTCACATAGAAGAATTCTTAGGAAGAGGGCATTATGGATGAAACTGTTGCATAGGGACAAACTACCCTCCATGATAAAAAAGAAGAAAACTACCCATGATGGCCACTACTTAAAAAGAGGAGCGAAGTGCCGATTTTTATGAAGTGTTAATCCTTATCCCATGTGCAGTTTGGAAAACTTCCCTTATGATTTGGTTATACTTTAATTTTAAAGGTAACTGTTCGGGTAACTTCTCCTGTGATTTGGCTATCCCTCAATTTAAATTCATAATTTTTATATAGATAGGAATTCTTTTGTATCTTTTCCCCTTTTTTAATTTTTTATTTCTGATTTTTTGTTCTTTAATTTGTTGTAGGATATCAGTTACTAACTAAATCACCTAATTTAACCACTTTGTCCTAAAAACTAACACATGTTTTTTTCTTGACATGCAACTTGGCTACTTTCCATAGGCTTACTACTCTCCTTTTAATATAATATAGACTAGAATAATATACCAAGTGTAAAACAAATTTCGACTATAAAGATAGCATTTTTCTTTTTTCACAAAAATGTGCAATTTTGGCTAAAAGATTTTATGGATGGGCTATTTTATGGACCTTAGAGCTTGTTTGGCCAAACTGCCAAAAACTGCTTATTTTGAAGAATAAGCAGTTTGTGTTTGACCAACTCATTTGAGAAAGTGTTTTTCTAAACAGTTTGTGTTTGGATAATCTTAACAAAAAGTACTTTTGAGTGTCAAATTATGAAAAAGTGCATTACTAAGATTCATTATGCGACTAATATTATTTAAATGTATCAAAAATTTATATATTTTTCAATAAAAGAGTTAATTTTAATATTTTATTTTCATTTAGTTTAAATGTAAAATATAAAAGAAAATATATACTATGATTTTTAATCAATAGAAATAAGGTTAAACCAAAAGAGGGAAGCAGAAAATAAAATTTTATCTATATTTAAGAAATATATTGGTTAAAATAATTAAATATAGTATGATAAATAAATATTTTAGGTAAGGATATTTTTGTCTTAAAAAATTAATAAACTGCCAGAAGCAGAAATTTGTAGATTCTCCCTAACAACAGAAAAAATGCTTCTGCTTCTTCTCAAAAGTACATTTTTTTTGGCCAAACACCTCAAAATTCTTCAAAAGCACTTGTTTCTTTATAAAAGTACTTTTGGCTTCCGAGAAGCTTGGTCATACAGGCTATTAAGAGCATGTTTGGCCAAGCTTTTGGGGAGCCAAAAGTGCTTATTTTTCTCCAAAAGTGTTTATTTTAAAAAATTGAGGTGTTTGGCCAAGTTTCTAGGAAAAAATAAGCGCTTTTGAGTGCAGCAGAAGCTGTTTTTTTTTTTTTTGCTGTGGGAAGAAGTTGGAAAAAGTAGTTTTTCCCTAAAAGTGCTTTTGAGTAGAAGCAGAAGCTGTTTTTAATTTCTATCATTCCAAAAATATCTTTACCAAAAATACTTATATACCTAATTACCACTATATATTTTAACCTAATGATTATAATATATAAATAGTACATTACTTTTTTAATTACTATTTTTTCAATGTACACATACATCACTATTGTTTCAAACTTTTAATCAAATAATATCTTTTTTAAAGTATAAATCTAGAATATTCACTTATGAATGCTGTATTTTGAAATTTTTTAACTAAATAAAAAATTAAATATAATGTTTGAGAACAAATGTTTAAAATCATTCATCTAGTTAAATAACTGTAAAGTAAGTCTTTAAATGTCCTTACACGTAATTTAACACTCAAAAGTACTTTTTCAAAAGCTTGGCCAAATACAAATTACTACTCAATTATTGACAGAAGTACTTTTCAAATGATTTGGCCAAACACAAAAGTACTTTTGAAAAGAAGCACAAAAATAATTTTTAAAAGCTTGGCCAAACAGGCTCTAAACATGCAAATCACATTAATCAGACGTGATGCATTCAGTATAAATTGAGTTAACAAACATGTAGGAGATGACGTTCCAACAAATCATATTCTTTACATTATTAGACATAAAATACATATTTCACAATAAAACATCCAGGTTTCACCAAAATAGAAACTTTGTGGACTGTATATGGTGAGTGCTATATTTTTATAGGATGAAATTAACTCACTCTCAACTTTTAAGGGATCATCTACTCAAATATTCACAAAATGACCATAATATAATAATGGTTATATGTGGACAAAATCCCGTCCTAGGAAAAGTCAAAGTATTACTACTATAGTATTCTTGTCTTTCTTAATTCTTCAACCCCTATCATTTCTTGGTTTTTACTTTCCTATGTAAAAATATTGATTCTTGTTCTTTTGATTGAATCAAGAATTGAGTTTTGAGGGGGGAGGGGGTTGTAATAATCTTGTATATGGAGAGAATAATTGGAGACAAGTATAAGTTGGGTAGAAAGATTGGAAGTGGTTCTTTTGGCCAAATTTATCTTGGTCTGCTCCTTTCTTTAATCTTGTTATTGTTTTTGGTATTATGGTTGCTATATTATTTAGATTCTGATTGTTCTTTATGGTTTCTGCTAAATTTTCAGCTACCCACATTGAAACTTTTGAGACTGTTGCTGTTAAAATTGTAAGCTTTCTTGCCTTATATTATTATCTTTGTTGTTATTGTGCTGCTCCCTTCCCCGGATCCTGGGTGAAAGCGGGATGTTTTGTGCATTGTGCTGCCCTTTTTGTTATTTTGCTGCTTTAAGAAGTTGTTGCTGCTATTGTTTTTGTTGTTTGGCAGTTATTGTTGTTAGACAGCTTTATATATCTTGGCTATGTTAATCATTTGTTACAGGCTTACAAATTCGAACTTTCCTCTCTTGCATAGTGTATGTATATGAACATTAGTCTAATAATCTTGAGAATTTGTCTATGGATAGATATTAAAGGGGACAAGGATATTTATGTTAAAGTAACTACAACATCGACATCGATGACGCCTCAATCAAAAACAAGTTGGTGTCGACTATACAAGTTCTCATTGATCATGTATCTCCAATTAAGCTCAATTCATAGCATCGTGCAACCAGCAGATACCACCTATAGGGATATTTTTCTTTTATTATGCCCTATCTTTAGCTAAGTGCCTAAGTCTACATTGAATCCTTATATGAATCCTTGGCTTTGCCACTGTCAAGCAAAAAAAGGTTCTATATGCTAAGATCAAAACTTTGGATGCTTCCGCATCGTTATTAGGGTACCTTATGATTTGATAAATTAATAATTTCATTAATATACGGCACAATTATGTCAATAAATTGATACAAAGTGAGCATGTGGCTTAAAGAACAATTCTAGAAACTCATCATCCTCTTTCTTAAATTTTCCACTGTTAAAATGACCTTGCAGACTGAACACTACTCTGTTGTTCCCAAACTTTTATCCCCCCTTCACTCTTATCCCCTCTCCTGCCAACTCTAATCAATACGATTAAATTGTAAAGGATTTCCTCTGTTCCACCTTAGGTATAATTTTATCTCATCCCTCCTCCCACTTTATAATCATACTTCACTGAGAAGTTCTCAACCTCGTCGCATTCAGCTAATGTAACTTCTATGACATTCACCAGACCAAACCTATGATTAGCATTCTCCTATACTATATTTCCTTGCGCCATGCATCTTTTGAGATATGTACTCTAGTATCATTATCCATATTATTCCCAATGCATCTCTACAAATTTTGCATTTCCTTTATTGCTCATTTCACTAGCTTTGTCAATAAGAGTGTCTCCCTCAGCTAGAGTCATCCATCATCTACTAATCCGTATTTGGTAGCATTACCATCCTCTGTAGAACATTCTCGTCTTGAGGAAATATTTATTACCATATCCCTAGTAGTGCCATCTTGAATGTGTGCGACCTTCGGATCCACTCTCCCCTACTGAAAGTGGGAATAACTATCTTCCTCCATTCCTAATAATATTTCTTTTTCCCTCTTTTTCTTCCCTTGCCATGAGAAATATTTCATCATATTCTTTTATCTAGTTGCAACATTTGCTTCAGTAAAGCATTGTCCTCTTGAGAAAATATTTCATCTCGTCATCATTGTTACTGTACTTGTTTGGAATTCTTGTTTGCTCATCTAGTTCAAATTTAGTCCCAAGATTCAAAATCGTGGGTTTCTTTCTGAGACGAAATTTGGTATTACTCGTTTGCCACTTTTGCTATTGCTGGTTTCAGTGACTTGTTTGAGGCCCTTCTTTTGCTTGGATTTATTACGGAAGTAACTATTCTTTTTGTCATCTATATGTTAAGAGAAGCCATCCTTGTGCTCACAAAAGGATTTTGGGGACTAAAGTAGTAGTCTTCCTAAAGATTATTTCCTTTTGAAAAAGTTAGTCTTCCTAAAGATTACTGTTGGTTTGTTTGCTGCTCCATCGAAATCATGTGATACTGATATACCGAATGGAGTTTGTACATTAAGTTGGATCCCATGATTTGTCCTACCTATTCTATTTCAATAGCATGATGCATTATTTCCTGGCTTGATACAAACAAATAATCTTCCTTAGTTATGTACTGTTATAAAGCTACTACACCGTTACTGATAAATTTCCCAAACGTTCATGTCAGGGATGACGGATGTGAGTATATCTACTTTTAAGTAAAGTTAGAAATCTCAGTTGTGATTGCTAGAAAGGCTGAGTCAGTCATTTGAATTGACACTGCATTTTGTGATTGCAGGAAAATAGGCAGACAAGACACCCGCAGTTGCTTTATGAGGCGAAGCTGTACACCCTACTTCAGGGAGGAAGTATGTCTTCCTTGGTCTTAATGTTTAGCATTTCTTATACTGATGAAAAAATGTTATGTTCAGCATTTCTTATCTTTGTTATTCATTTTTACTTGATCTTGATTTCAGGTGGTATTCCTAATATAAAATGGCGTGGGACTGATGGGAATGACAATGTCCTCATAATTGACCTGCTTGGTCCCAGTCTTGAAGACCTCGTTGTACATTGTGGGAGGAAGTTCTCGCTGAAAACTGTCCTAATGTTGGCTGATCAGATGGTAATCAAAACATCACATATATCTGTTTCGTTTGAGTAATACATGCCTTTTGTATCGCTTTCGGTTGGTAAGGAGGATTTCCTTACTCTGGCCTTTTATTTTTTTTATTTTGTTATTTTTTTTTTAACCTTTGGCTAAGTGTGTGATGTACGCAAGTTTGACATGCACTCTGCTGTCTCTAGATAGTGTATGTTGGGACATTATAGAGCTATTAGGCATATTTGCTGCGACTCCCTTTTGATGTTGCTTCATTTATCCCTTGACATCTATCATGGAGTAATGATTAATGAGTTCATAACTATACCGAGGATTCTTTTCTGTGATAACGCCAGATCACAAGAATAGAGTATTTGCATTCAAAAGGATTTCTACATAGAGACATAAAACCAGATAACTTTCTCATGGGTCTAGGCAGGAAAGCAAATCAGGTGATGATCTTGTCTCATAAGCTTCTCGTCATGTTATTTAACGAATTGCTATTTTTCCTTTGATATTCTAATCTACCTTTGCCTTTGTATTCTTGTTGTCCCTATTTATGGTACAGGTCTATGTTATTGATTTTGGACTTGCAAAAAGATATCGTGACTCCTTTTCAAACCGTCATATTCCTTACAGGTGTGCCATATTTGGTTTTATACAACTTTCCTTAGCTGTTCAGTATATTTTTCTTTTTGCCCTGCTTTTACAGTAGCAAAACTTCATTTTACGTGAAAATTTGATTGCTACACTTCAATTTTTTATTATTATCATTGTTGTTTATATGATACTTGATCCCTTGCTATCACTAGGAGTTGATGATTGAATTTTTTTGTGTAATTTGTCAAAACTTAAAAAGGAAGGTCTTATTTTTAATAGAAAAATCCCACTAGGCTTAATCACCTAAGAAAGAAACACCTTTAGCTGGTTCTCTGTTATTTAAAAAATTTTCAGGGTCTTCTCATTTTAATTTGAAAAATGTTCTTGCAATTCATGATGCTGAGTTATTCGTTCTGCATCATATATTGTTACAGAGAGAACAAAAACTTGACGGGGACAGCAAGGTATGCCAGTTGCAACACACATTTGGGGAAAGGTAAGATTCTGTTATATGTTGGTTTCTTATTTCAGATTGGACATTGTACTAAAATTTCCTCTTTCCAAAATCTTTAGAGCAAAGCCGAAGGGATGATCTGGAATCTCTTGGTTACGTTCTTTTATACTTCTTGAGAGGCAGGTCTGGCCACTTTTCCTCAATGCTATTTATATCTACTGTTGATTTCTTTCCTTTGGTTTGTTTTTTGTTCTTTTCTATTATTGATTGATAGACTTAATTGCTTGCTTTCTCATGTAGCCTTCCATGGCAGGGCCTAAAAGCTGCAACAAAGAAGGAAAAATATGACAAAATCCGTGAGAAAAAAGTATCAACGCCAATTGAGGTATGTCCTAGAAAGTTGGATGGCAAGATTCTTTTTTTGTTTTTGAGAATGATGGCAAGATTCCTTTGTTCATACTTCATACATACACTATAAAGGTGGTGTGGGGGCCAACTTTTGCACGCCCCTGGTCACAGAGTGCATGCTACCTCTTTGGTCACCAAGACATAGGAAAATAAAAGGACTGATGTAGCCTCTGCTTGGATTCAAGCCTTGGTTGCCAAGGTTTTCCCCCCAGCTCTTTTGGAGTTGGATGACTAGATTCTTTTTGTTTTGCTTTTAGCTGGTGCGTCTTTTATTGGTTGACTAGAAGCGGCCTAAATAGATTGTTTTGTAGCTTCAGTAAACTCTCTTCCGCTATGGGAATGTGGAAATGCCCTGTACTTGGCCATTTCGAATTTAAAGCTTCTTGAGTATCAACTGGCTGGTTCCAAGCTTGGGTTCTATGCTTAGTAATCCATTACCAATACAATAAATGATGATGTATCTCAAACTCTTGTCGTGGTAACGACTAACGGGTGCTAAAATTAAAACGTTATTAGGTCACATGCACAATGGCTTTCATTTCATTGACTTTTATGGATGGTTAACTGACAGTACACTTTTCATGCTATAGGTTTTATGCAAATCTCTTCCAGTGGAGTTTGCTTCATACTTGCATTATTGCCACTCTTTAACTTTTGACCAGCGGCCTGATTATGGATTCCTGAAACGCTTGTTCCGTGAGTTATTTACGCGTGAAGGTACAGATTATAAATTCAGAATTTTAGCAACAGAAAAATGAACATTATGTCATTGCTTTCTTTTGATGTACTCCTGGGTAGGAACTTTTTGGGTCTCATATGTGAGCTAAAAAAAAAAAGAGAAAAATCTTGAAAATATGTAATCGTAAACTAACATGTAAGATGAGTAAACCTTATGGTCTCTAGCCTAATTGGATTCTCCAACCAGAAACATATATTCTTCAAACGTTGTGTTGCACATGTTTATTACTGTGACAAGTTTCTTATATATTGACTCGATCTTTCTCGGGCAGAGTTTGAACATATGCATTATTGCAGGGTTTAGTAGTTATCTCATTGAAGCTTTTCTGAATCTTTTATTGTGGTGACTACTGTTTTCTATTCCATCAGGGTATAAAATGGATTATGTGTTTGATTGGACCATCTTGAAATATCAGCAGACGCAGAGGTCAAGGTCACAGCTAGAACTACCGGTTAGTGCTTTCATTACTTTAAATATTTGGGCCAATGAGCTGTTTTCCTGGCTTTAAACATTTCTCGCATGGAAGACAGTTAGTGTTTACCGTATTTGTAAAATGTATATTCAATTTATTCTAACTCATTTTGATATTCTTTCCTGTCATTGAAAATCTCAGAGTCTGCAGCCTCTTTCTGTAACGACGGGCACTGGAGCACTACCAAAGGATTTAAATAAGCAAGGTGAACTTGTCTGCCAGTTGCAAATTAGCTTTTTATCTGCTGTTTTCAATCTCCTAATATGGCAGCCGTTCTTCTGTAGAATAGTGCTACCAGTTTGTAATATTGAGATTTTGTCAAATTTCAGAGCTGAGTATAGAAAGCTGTGCATGCGTAGATCATTCTTATTTTTACAATCTGCATGGAAGTTTTTCTTTAGACCTTTCCTAATGATTCCATTTTATCAGATTAGAACCTTGGAATCTAGCTGTTTGAATTAGTTGCAACTTATATGAAATTTCCTTAAGTATGACTTTTTTGCTCCATTAAGTCGACCTTGATCTTGTTATAGTTCTGATAATCATCGATTTCCTTAAATATTTGGGATGTAAAGAAGAGAGGAGCAAATCTCAGATCATAATATCTCTGGAAGGATTTCAGACTATACTGATATTTAACTGGTCTTAAATCTTCATTTAGGATGTAATGATACCACACAATTAGCTGAAGCTACAAAGCTGAAGGTATCAGGCAATTTTGGACGTGGTGATGGGTCAGCAACCAATCTGAAACCTGATAATCGTACCGGAAAAAATGTAAGTCCAATGTAGTGTGGAGATTTTTGTTAGTTTCACCTATTTTAATGACATCTGATTTCATTATGAGAATGGCAGTTTACCATCGATAGATTCTTTGTTTCATTTAGTAGTCTTATTTGCTGTAAATGCATGTTGTATGTGATTGCTCTAATTTTTTTTCTTATTTGCTCAGATAACAACCGATTCTTATGATACTTCTACGTCTTTGGCTAATGCCTTCAAGAGAAGCTTCACAAAACACGAAGAGTCAATGGAACCTGGAAATGTAGTTCATGAGCACAGTGGAAAAGCTGGTGCTTCAAGCAGCAAGCTGCATTTCATAAGCAGGTTTTCTTCAGCCAAGTGAACTGGTAGGGGGATTTTCTCCAATAAAATCATGTCTTTCTTTTAAGTTGCATCATAAGCAGGTGATTATTCTTATTGCAGGCAGTTGATTAATATAAGGCTATTCTTCTCCTTTTTTTTTTTCTTTTTTTTTTTCCCCTTTTTTGAACGGTAAAAGGGATGATAGGTATTTTATGTGGGAGGAAGTGCAGAAGAATTTGAAGGGTACTTCATGAAACTGAATTCACTTGAGCCCTGTCTACCACTAATGTATCCATCTTGAGGTGACTATGAAGTATAAAGCATTGGATGTTGGTTAGAGATGGCCTATAAAACTTGTCCGTCTTTTTTTCATTCTCTTGAATAATAGGTCATTGGCTAAGCCAGCTGCAGATTACTATTAAACCATGTGTAAAGTGTTTCTTTTCATTCCATTTTTTATTGAGCATAAAAGCAACATTCAAAGGTTTGATTGCTTCGACAATTGCATACTTATCTAAATTTTATTTCTTTCATTCCTTTGCGCAAAACTTGGATGTTTACGTGAATCAGTTTTAAACCCTAGGTGCTCAAGTTTCTGAAAGTTCAAATCCAATATATAGCATTTCAGGTATCAAATATACTTTTCCGTGGTGTTCAGGTTCTCACTGTCGTTGTTGCTGTGTATAATGTTGGCTTATTTGCTAATTTTCATGAATTTCAGACATCTTTATGTCATGAATCTTGATGATGAAGCCTTCCTTTGGTGTTGAAGTTCCAATGGGGCATCATCATGGCTCTTATAATAAATCAACCTTGCCTTTGATTATATCCCTGTTCTTGCTGCAGAGATGATGGAACACTATAGCCTGGCGTCGCAGGTATCCTCTGTGTTTGAACCATAGCTTTTCTGCTCGTCCTTTTCGTTTATCTAATCATGTCTCAAACAATATTCATTCCACTTCATGGTGGCCATTTTCGCTTCGACGAGGCTTTTCATTTATTTAGCTCAAGAATATTTTTTTTCTTTTAAACTCTGTATTTCTCCTCTTTTTAGATAGCTTAGTATTTTGATGTCAGCACTTTCCTATACCCTTTTCTATACCATGGAATTTTCATGTGAGCATTCTACTCTTGTATTTTTTTTTTTTCCAATCCTGTTTTCAAAAATGCTTTTCTTGAGCTGAGGGTTTATCGAAAATAACCTCTCCACCTCACTCAAGGTAGGGGGGGTAAGGTCTGCATACACCTCCACCCTCCACAGACCCCACTTGTGGGATCTCTCTGGGTATGTTGTTGATGTCACAAAATGATTGAGAGCAATGAGAAGTCATAGTAGTTTTGGTCAGGTTCATATCAAGAGTCTAGTTTGCTGAACAAACACAATTAAAAACACCTAGAGTACTTCCTTGTATATGAAACACTGTATGATACTTTCAGTTTGAACCATGAAGTTCCAAGCTTTCCTGTTAGCTTCATGTTATACCATTTGACGTATATCATACCCCAGTCGCGAAGGTTACCTTAGAATTATTTGTATCTTCATTTTCTGCTTCTGCGCCAGACGATATTCAAAGCTGAAAGAAATTTGGACGAAAAAGAACACAGGAATGCTATTATCACCGAGCTGCAAGATGATCCAATATTGGGAAGGTGGTACAAAAAATTTCCTTTTTATATCTGCATTGAAACTCACAAAGACCAACCTCAAGTCCAAATTGTGTGCTGAAGTAACATGAATAAAACACAAGTTTTTTCGTCTAATTTGTTATTTAGAGTATGCTTGTGAACCTTTGTGATGTGTTTTTCCGACAGAACACTCGCTCTCTTAAGGAACACTCTAGAGTCATATGGCATGACTATGGTTTCCTCGCTTGTGAGAATAAAAATTTATTCAATGTTTGTACAATGAGATGCCACAGGAAATACAGTAAGATGCAACTCTACAGGGACAGTGAAACTCCAATTTATATGTTCTTTTATCTCAAAAACAAAAAGAAAAGATTTAGGTAAAACGTAAACATATAAAAGTGATGAAGAGTGATGTCTCATCTTCCCTACGTTATTAGTAGAAAACCACCGTATTCCGTCGTATGATTTTAGTCGATTGGAAGTTGAAAATTTCAAATGTCATTTTTTCGAGCACAAAAAATTGCATACGACTAACATAAAGTGTATAATATACACAGTTGCTTGTACTCCTAACAAAAAGAAAAGTAAAAAATGGAGTACAATTGTCGTAGTTTACAAGTGTTTTTTCTTAACCTTCAATTGACCGGAAAAAGTATAAGCTTCACTCTTGGTTTTTCCTCAAACAAGAGTTAGGATAGTGCCAGAATTCCATCCAAAGCTATGAGACAAACATTTTATTCTATTTCAGTGCCATTACAATCCAAATTTATTAGTCGAGTCTGAAAATTTTAGCAAATAATTGATCATGTACAAGAATTTGATTGCCGTAGCCAAAATGTTAATAAGCCTACAAGATCAAGGGCAATACGTCCTTCAATGCGACAATTATTATGCTTCAAATTCAGAGTAAATGGTTAGATTTGATTATAGTATGAATTTTCATTGGTTATCTCGTTCCATTTAATTTACCACACACAGTGTATGTGGTAGATCAAACTCTCCAATTTAAGGTTATCACAAAAGCAAACGTCTCTTCCTAAATTACTAACAAAGTGATACTGAAGGAGTTGGGACCTTTAATGGTCTTAGTGCTCCATTTACTATCTCTCAAGTCTCAAGACATGATTAGACACATTGCAATGATGAAAGGGTTGGTTAAAGAGATGCTCCTCTATTTTTCTTTACTTTGTTGATTGCCTCGGAGTCATATATAAATCCGCCATTTTTAGGTAGACAATTTTTTTTCCTTTCTTTCTTCTTTCTTCCCCACGGAGAAAGGAGTTATTTATCATCATTGCTTTTGTTAATGGTTAGATGACCACAGGAGGTATTATATTGCCCGAATTTTAGCAAAAGGTTACTTTACTAAGTATGATAAAGCAAGGATTAAGTTGCGAGAAAGATATAGTGCCTTGACAAATCGTTTTTCTTTTTAATTTTTACTTTCCTTTTTAACTGCAAAAGATACCAAGAAAAAAAGAAAAGAAAAAGAAAACAGGAGATACATTGATTCCTCAAATGAAAAATATTACTCCCCCGTTTATAAAAAGAATGACATAATTTCATTATTAATTTGTTCGTAAAAGGATGACATAATTTTATATTTAAAAACAATAACTTCAAACTTCCTATTTCTTCTTTAATGGAGATAGTTTATAGTTACACATATCTATAGCTTATTTTATCACAAATTTTAATAGTCTTCATTTCTTTCTTAAATTTTGTGCTAAGTCAAATTATACAACAACAACAATAATAACAAATTCAATGAAATTCTACTGTGGGGTTTGGGGAAGGTGAGGTGTATGCAGACCTTTCCCCTACCTGTGATAAGTATAGGTTGTTTCCAAAAGACCTTCGGCTTATAAAGAGCGCTTTAGAAAAATGGTTTGAAAAATGCAAAAGAGAAAACTAAGGATAAAAATACGGAAGAACTGAAAGTAGTAGAAACAAAAGTAGAAGAAACCACCACAGTGACATAGAACTAATACTAGACTAATACCACTATAACTAGTAAGAATTAGATAAGGTACCACCTAGAAGTGAGAACTTGGTCGCCTATCTACTATCCTTCTACCCTAATCCTCCAACTTCTCCTATTAAGGGTCATGTTCTCGGTGGGTTGTAGGTGTATTATGTCTTGCCTAATCACCTCTCCTCAATTCTTCTTCGGTCTACCTCTACCTTTACCTCTCTGTTGATCCATCACTGCCTACCTCTTGCACCTCCTCACTGGGGCATATGGGCTCCTCCTCTTCACATGCCCATACCATCTCCACCTCGATTCCCTCATCCTATCCACCATGAAAGTTACTCCCACCTTGTATCGTATGTCTTCGTTTTTATTTTATCACTCCTAGTATGCCCCACACATCCATCTAAGCGTCCTCATCTCAGCTACTCTCATCTTTTGAACATGAGTGTTTTTGACTAACACTCCATTTCATATAATATCGCAAGTCGAACAACCACTCTATAAAACTTATCTTTAAATTTCGGTGGCATATTCTTTTCGCATAAGACACCAGATGCGAGTTTCCATTTTCCAACTCGCTCCAATACGATGTGTGACATCATCGTTAATCTCACAGCTTTCCTGGATTATCGACCCAATATACTTGAAGCTTTCTCTCTTGGGGATGACTTGTGTATCAAACTTCACCTCCACGTCTGATTGAGGAGACCATGTACTTATTTTTAGATCTGCACTATGACTTATTAACTTATATGTATGGAGTGTTTAAAAGGATGCCATAAAAAAGTAGTTAAATTCAGTTGGTTAATCATGCCGCTTAGGCGCTTGTTAACAATTTCTTTTGACACATCAAAGACTACTTAACAGTAAAATGATTAAAATAAAACCATTTTGATTGAAGTACTATTCGGTCTATTTGGTTATTACTTTAAAATTGTTAGTATATCGTAACAAAATGCCAGGATTCCTTGAAGTGTATATCTTAATTCTTCACAACTGTTTGAAAAACGAAAAGGAAATGGAGGAAAAAAAAGCCACTCTGAATAAAATGTCATAAGAAGTTCCATCCCACCTTTACTTCACCATTTGGCTTAAAAATCGAAAAAGTAAATTCCCTTTAATCATCTAGTGCTGCATACCATAGATTTTTTCAGCTTTTGCACTTCAAAAATAGTATTATAACTGTGAAATGTAGATTTGTGTAAGTGGTGTATCACTTTCTGCTATAGTTTTCATTGCAGTTCTAAGGATATATGCATGTAATGGAGGGTCCAATTCTTTAGTCATGATGAATCCCGCCGTTCAAGAACTAATCTTTTTAAGCCTTTTATGTATAAAGAAGAAATGAGGGTACAAAGACAATGTTGGAAACAAAGTTTAGTAAGAACTTTTAAACTGGGACCTGTCAATATCCAGTGTTAGAATAGATGTTGCAGTCCTCCACTTCATTATTAATTGAATTTTTGAGATATCAAGGGACTTTTGAAATTGTTACTCTTAATACTCCATCACTACCGTTATATATCACCCTATTTCATTTCGTTTTTAGTTGTCTTCCACCTTCGCATACTATAACTTTCTTTGGTATCAGCAGATTAATAAAAGAAAAGTGTTGGTAAAAGTTAAAAAGCATCACACGTTTCTACTTGATCAAAATTTTTACTCTTAGTAAATAACTCACTGAACTCCTATTGAATGGTTGTGATGGAGACAATGAGCTCTTGTGGTGTTAAATGCAAGTCAAATAAGTTGGAAGGGATCAACGAAGACAGTTCAGCAAATTGGCTACCAGTAGCATGCCTTCCACCAGAAACTCCTACTGAGTCTATGGAGTTCCTTGCAAGATCATGGAGTTTGTCAGCTAAGGAACTCTCAAAAGCTCTTTCTCATCACACAAAACAACCAACTTGTCTAGACGAGAAGATGTCGTTCTCTTTGTTGCAAGCTCAACTTGGAAATCCTTCGATTATGAAGGAACCTGTAAGCCTCTCTTGTTAAAGCTTGAGATTGTACATTTACTTCTGTCTAGAGAACGAATCCTGTTATGGAAATGCTTACTTTCATTGATTGATCTCAAGTTTCTCTTATTGTTTTGTATTGCAGCAAGAACAACCGCCGCCTAACTCAGATGCCCCTCCAGTTTCTCCAAGGGAAAATGATGATACAAAGGTAAGCAAAGGGGTTCCTATCTATTCCCACACTCGCATCCTAAATTTGAAATTAAACAAGGATAGGTACTCTCATACTTCAGGAAACAATTCTATCATCTTAGGTTAATCATATTTCTCAAGAGCATGCAGCAAAAAAAAAAGCATTTGTAAGGGTAGTAAGGTGTTTGAAATGCGTGTGCAATTCAAGAAAAAGCAAATTGACTGTCCCATGAATCATGCACTTGAAGAGTTGAGCTATAGTTAGGCTAGAGGAATAACCGTGATGATGTATCATTTTTCCGATGCATAAACACAGACTAGGCACCGTGACAAAGAAGTCCGCATTTGGTTGAAAAAACAATCATGAAGTCCACATCATCATTCTGGAAAAATTATGTTAAAGTGCCCTCTAGGTTGATGGAATTACACTTGACTCGTTCCTTGTTCCTAAAGATACTCTTAACTCTCTCTGTTTGCACTTAGCTGAATAAACCATACTTGTCCCTTGTGGATTAGTGATCAAAAGCCTCAATCATAATCATAACCAACTGTATTGATGTGTGCAGGAAATATTTTTACTACATCAGGCGCTGAATCCAGATTTCCTCTCCAATCAACATTTGTTGAAAGCTGGGGTATATAATAATTTTGACAATTATTTTACTAATGCATCTGGACACTTATGACTAAAACTGGCATATCACAGCTGTACAGGACCGTGATGCGTGGTAAGACAATGGGCAGATGGCTGAAAGATCAAAAAGAAAAGAAAAAACAAGAGCTTAGAACTTACAGTGCCCAAGTGCACGCAGCAGTTACAGTAGCAGGGGTTGCAGCTGCAGTGGCCGCTCTTGCAACCTCATCAGTAACTTCTCCAGAGAAGTCCACAAACCAACACAAGATATCTTCAAAGATGTCAACTGCAATTGCATCTGCAGCAGCTTTAGTTGCATCACACTGTATTGAAATTGCAGAGGACATGGGTGCTGAACAGGATCAAATCTTATCAGTTGTAAATTCAGCTATCAACGCAAGAACTAGTGGAGACATCATGACCCTAACTGCTGGAGCTGCTACAGGTATCAAGCCAACTGGCCTCAGTGGGCCCATCAGTCTAAAGAGAACACATAACTAATCTACATGATAAAGAAATACAGCTCCTGTATTCTTGTTTACCGCGGAATACTTTGCATAATAGTCAAACTGGTCTCCTGTGGACCATGTAGACTGCTACATATTAGCAGAACAGCCTCGTATTCCTCGTCTTCCAACTGTTGTTGCTAAATGATCCATAAAATTGTGCTTTCCATGTAGAAGCAAACAAGCTCCTCAGCTGTTTCATAATATTAGGAAGTTTAAACTGGTTAAACTAATCGATCTCATTGGAATTCAACATTGCAGCATTGAGAGGTGCTGCCACTTTAAGGGCGAGACTACAGAAAGGAAATGGAGCTGCAGCTGTTGCTCTAGCTGATGAGCGCGCCGAAGGTAACAAAGAATCCACTGTTACAGCAGCTCTGAGCTTTGTCGCCAAAGGGGGAGAATTACTCAAACGTACAAGAAAAGGTATTGTGAATTGAGGAAATACACTTACCTTGCGAGAGATACTACAGTTCGTTTTCCAACAATGTTCTGTTCATGCAGGAGACCTCCACTGGAAACAAGTCTCTTTCAGCATAAATTCTGATTGGCAGGTAACATTGGAGAGTACCATCTAATAGGATATATTGTCTATTAAACAAATGAACCGAGTTGATACCAATAGGTTATTTAAATCTGCTCAGCACACCTTGTAAAATCCTATAGAAAGAAGTTAGACGGAAAGCAACAAAGTTTACTTGTGCAGCTGACGTGGTTGTTATCTCATGCTCGCCTAGATCATCATAACAAAAGAATTGAATCTTGGTAGCAGGTCATAGCTAAAACGAAGAGCAAGCACATGGCAGGAACATTCACAAAGAAAAAGACATGTAAGCCCGAACAAACACTCAGTCTAGTATCAACTTGTCTGTGTGATCCTTTAAATTTTCATCTTAATTGGTGCTTGACGAGTTTCCAGGTGTGATCTCTGGAGTCTATTGTGACATACCAGCATGGCCAGGACGAGACGAGGAAGGTGATGAGCAGAAGTGCTACTTCGGGATACAAACTGCTGACAGGATGATTGAATTTGAATGCAGAAACAAAGGGGAGAAACAAATGTGGGTGGACGGGATTCAACAAATGTTGTGCTGCCGCGTTACCATGGCATGACTTTGGATGAACATCTCAAAAGACAACCAAATAGTAGTTTTTAGAGCAGTTGATGTGTGACTTTTAAATTCTAAAATAAGGCATTAAATCAGAGAAGCAATGGATTGATATCAGCTGTTACATCTATGTAGGAATTGATTACATATTGAAATGGCAGTAGAATGAGCTATCCTTGGTTATGCCCGAATAGACGATCTGAATGATACCACTGGAGAAATTATGATAAATTCTTCAGAAACGTAGTGAAGGATCGAGATGTTTGAGATAATACTTCATATGTAGTTCACTCTAATTCCCTCATAAAATCAGCATTATCAACAAAAACCTGCAAGATAACAAATATAAAGAACTAAGATGGCGAGCAAATAGAACAAAAGCTTTTATCCTTCCCACTCCAATACCTATTGCAAGTGGAAAATAGTGCTTAATTGAAGCTGAACATTTGTATTTCAACTCAGAAACATGGTTTGAAGTAGTCTTCCCTAATTTGATTGAAGATAGCATCATTCACAAGCCACCATACACCAATCACCAACCACATAGTGGTCTATGCCGTTGCCATGTACTATTACATCGTATGTCTCAATTGAACAGACATAGATACTATACTTCAGCGTTGCAATTGCAGAAATAATGCTTTAGCCATCATAGTTGGAGCCCAATACGAAAAAAAACACGGGTTTTTTAAAACCCAACAGGTGCTAACATATAGCGAACGCAATAACCAAATATTAACATATGAATCTAGGCAATAGAGTGTCATCTGCTTTTGACACATTGAAGAAAATAATGTACTGTATCTATTATTACCATCTTACTCGCTCTCACTTAGTGTACGGTTAGCACGACAAGAGGTATTTCTTATCCTACGTGTTCCTAGCCCATGGAGTATAGGTCACTCAAGAGAAGTTGTCATAAGTTGTATCTTTTTATAACTTTTGTGTTTATCCTTCTAATAAAGCTAGAAGATAGTCAATGTTAATGTGTTCAAGGTAGATAGCTCTCTTCATATTCTAAAATATGGATTACTTTTTACTAGTATTCTGACGAAATGAAGTTGAAATGTCTAGAAACAAGTCTAGCTACCTTATATAATGGTGGAAAGGACACTACCAGTTCATGCCAAAATAATTTTAACTGCTGCAGACTTACTGTCTTCCAACCATCAGGGTCAAGGCATGCCACGATTTTGGTTTTAAGGCCAGGCAGAGGTCCAGGTTCACGTATAATTTTCCCTCCATACAGTTTTATAGCTTCTGAAGTCTTGTAGACGTCATCTGTTCCTACTGCAATCTGCAAAGATATGGAATGTCTCTTGCAAGCTGATGTCTACAGAATTTTCTAAAGTGCGGAAAATAATGTTTGATCAATTATTACTTCAGGCGAGTTTGCTAATTTTACTTGTCTTAAACAACATACAGAAGAGGAATAATTACACCTAATTTATAATTATATATTTGAAAGAATGGTGTCACCTGAGTGTAACCATTTCCTTTATCGTAGCTTTTGACGCCATATGTATATGTCAATTCCAGAACTGCATTTTTGTCTTCAGGTCCATAACCCATGATGGCTACTGAGTTCTGAGAACAAGTGTTCATAATTACTTGATAAACAGCAGAGAGACAAAACCATAACAACCATTAATTAAGGAAATGCCCAGGTAAAAAAGGACAATAAAAAGAAAATCAAGAGTAGGGAGCATTACTTTAATAAAATATAAGGAGAGTATAAGAAGAAAGACTGTAGGGATACAATCTAGCATGAAGAAATTAGTCTACTATCTTGAACTTGAAGTCATGTTTGCAACACCTATGGAAAGAAAACCAAGAGCAAAAAGAAACCTCAAAAGAAGTTGTTTTATCAGAGACTCAAAGTTGTTGCAGCCGTAAAACAAATAAATAAAGTCTCTCTCTAACAGCTTAAAATTTCCATGAGGTAGTTCACACAATTTTATCATAAGAAAGAGAGAATCCAACCAAAAACTATAAAACAACAAGTGGAGTGACCTTAAGACCTTTACAAACCCCTTGATCAAACTCCTTCGGATTCTCTTTCAGTATGGGACAGTGTATAAACTCAATACCCCAATGCAATAAGTGGAGTGATCAAAGACCTATAAAGACCCAGTAGATTATTTTATACTGGATGGGGAGCATCATATATCTCAGCCAAGGATTGCATAAGCATTCAAACAAGAACAAGTAACGACAAGTCTAGGCACATAAAGACTATATTTGGCAATATAACCCATAAACTCACTTTGTCATCAGGATTATCTCTTTTACGAAGAAGCTCCATGCCAAATGCCTTGAAAAGATAATCAACAATGAGGATTTAGTTTTTCTTGCAATCTAAGAAGATAAGTATGTAACAACAGCAGCTTAAATTTTGAAGAACTAGTTCTTTCACTCAGAAAATGCTGCGATTTACCTTCTTATAGAAATTAATGGCCCGGTCAAGATCTCCTACACGAAGCATTACTTGACGGAAAGGTTCAGGGGTAGGCCCTCTCTCCAAAATCTCAAAGTTGTATCCATCAGGATCTTCCACGACGGCAATTATAGATTCTTCACCTTTGACTGGACCAGGTTCCTGGACAACCTTCCCTCCCTTTGCTTTCACTAGGTCTACCATTCTAGCAGCCTACATGGAAAATTTTTCTTGTAGCAGTTCTAAATTTTCTAACTGAAATGTTGGTACTCCTTATAGCTTGTATGAAAGTCAACAGCAAGTAATCAGAAGTAGAGCAACATTTAAAACCAAGAATGACACAAGGACAGATATTCATTTCCAAGTAACTACACTAAAGCCTGTAAAACTTTTGTGACCTTAGTAATTGAACTGACAAAGAATTGTTCATCTTATGAGAAACTTACATCCTCAACTGCAATTCCAAAATGACCAAAACCAGTTCCAATGTCATACTTGTCAACTCCATAGTCTGAAAGCAACAACAAAAGTACAATGGCTGTTACATCCTAAAAATAATAGACGATTGTCAAAGAATGCATAGTGCTATGAGGAGCCTTACTGTAAGTAAGTTCAACAGAGAAATTTGATTCTTCAGGTCCATAACCAAGAAAAGCATTTGAATAACCTTCCTCTGGTATGTCTCGTTTCCTTAACAGCTTCATTCCCAAGCATTCTGTGTAGAACCTGTATCAGAACAACATCTGTCACCTAGTAGGCAATATGAAATATCGTGGTAAACTTTTGTTCTCTCTCAAGGTAAACATACTTTATTGTCTTGTCCAAATTCCCAACACTATAAACGGCATGGAGCATTCTTCTTCTGTCCTTCTTGATCCACTCTGATGCATTTTCATCGCTTAGGGAGATATTCAACTGTGGCAGTTCAGCTACCATTCCATTTTCTAGTATTTTTGCTTCAGCGTTAACAGATTCAAGTACTTTTCCATTGAATAACTGTGACTGAGTGATAGCTGAATAACCCAATGAACTTCTGTTAGTCATTTACTAATTCACCATTCTTCAGTCGTTTATTTCTGTCTATACTAAGTTACAGTTATATCTACAATCTCAAATGGACCTTGGGCCTAATTCAACAAAAAAAAGTAGCATGAAGTGACGACTTCTCAAGACCATATAAGAAGACAACAACCCATACTCTCAATAAATCTGGGTCTCTAACACCTCTTCCAAGCTCTCTAATACCTCTTGCAAGCTCTCTAATACCCTTAGAAGAAAATGGACCTTTTGTAGCTCAACCACAAAAAGCTAGCTCATAAAGTAAGGATTGCCAAAGCCATATAAAGAAACAACCCGTACTATCAATTAATGTGGGACTCAAATTGTACTATAGGCTTAAGTGAGCTTGATTTTGCTCTACTAGTTCTATTCCATGTTCGTCCACTACCCCTCACTCTGACATCCTATAACATGCAATTTTTGGATGATCAGTTATAGCTAATTAGCTTAATTCATCAATTCAATGAAATGAGCTGCATTATTTAATTTTCTAAGCACTGAAAGATTGCCATGAAACCAATTAGTCAAGATTACTTTTAATCCAAGTGAACTTCACAATGTGTAATCTTAGACTCATGAGCCCTACATTTAGTAAAGGTAAAATTCATATTCAGTATGTTTCAAGAGTAGATAAGTTTGAACTGCATTTGGATAAGGATAAGAATTAAGGGTCATTCTTTTTTCAGTTAGTTACTCCTATCCAATAGGAAGGGGAGCCTTGTAGCAACCGGTAAGTTGTCTCTGTGTGATCTATAAGTCATAGGTTCGAGCCGAGGAAACAAGATGCTCAGGCTGTGTACATCAATACCCCTTGGGTGCAGCCCTTCCTTGAAACCTGCCTAAATAGGGATGCTTTTTGCTCTGGGCTGCCCTTTATTCCTATCCAATAATGTAAAAACATAATGGAAGTATATTGTATTCTTGAAGCAATGAAAGGAAGAATGAAATGCAAGAACCTGTAGTGAGCTGAAACAAAGCAAGCCTACGAGATGTGTTGTAAGCACAAGGCACAGAAACACTGCACCTATTTGTGGAGGAAGAAGGAAAAATGGAGTTCAATGGCTGTTGAATTTTAGGAGAAAATATTTGTAAAGCCATTTTTGTTTGGAATCAACTGCTACACCTCTGTTTCTAACTACCTTTATCCTAACTTTATTGTTCTGATTATATACGTATGGGTGTGGATAAAACAGACTTTTAATTCCAAAGATATTGTTAAATCATAATCCTCCCCCCAATTTCGTTTCAATATAGTCGGACATAGCATGTTTGGACGCGGAATTTAGGAGGACATGAATACTTTTAGAACTTGTGGTAATAGTTTAGTCGTTCCACTTTATATATTATAATTTGAATTAATAGTAAATTAGGAGGTAAGATTTTTGTAACTTGAAAGGTAGAATAATAGATATATTTTGTTTGGTTATTTTTCATTAAGCGTAAAACAACAATTTTGAAGTCAAATTACTTTTAAATTTAGAAAATTAGTATTCTTTTCAGAACGGACTAATATGTAATGTTGCCACATAAATTGGAATGAAGGTGATGTCAGAATTACACATGAACTAATTGAGAATAAAATGAGAAATTTAACTTACATTATTTCAAAACATAGAATAGCAACGTCCTTTTTAAAACATACTAAAAGGGAAATCATGGCATGTTTTGAAATGGGGAGTAGTACTTTTTATGTCTCATTTTATATGAGATTATTGTTATTTAGGGAGTTCATCAATCTTTTACAAGTTTTTTATATTTATTAGAAGAATTGTGAATTATTATAATGTGCACAATTTATTTCAAAATATTGAAGAATCAATCAAATTTACACATGCACACACAAAAAGGTTCGACATTGTATTTTGAACCTCTTTATTATATTTGGAGGAGAACTAGTGTTTATTTTTTCGAAACTAGAACAAATGGGTAAGATATACTGCTATTGATATTCACTCAACACAATGAGGAAGCATGATTTGTATTAATAGAAAAGTCCAACTGGATATTGCAAATAACCCATATAAATTAAGGGATACAATGAGAAGGGGATGAGAAATGATGAGTTGGCATTTTGCCAACTTTAAACTACCTTTAACTTTTGTTTTTGAGTTTGAAATGATGAGCTTGGTTTCATTTGATTGAGTAATGGAGGAGAATGAAACTAAAAGAGAGCATAAAAAAGCCAAAGTATACAAGTATAAGAGTCAGAGCAATTGGCCAAATAATTCTTATTACACTTAGGCTGTCAGTCCCTCTATCGAAACAGAAGAAGTCTAAGACTGCAGCCCTGATTTTAGGAAAGATTTGAAGAATTGCAGAAAAGAGGTGGTCAACGAGAGAAGGAAGCCAAAAGAAGCCTAGTCTAATGGATGAGAAGGGCAAGCCACATCACATTAAGGAAGACCCGCCTTCGATAGAACAGGCAGTCGCCCCCTGCAATGCATAACCTCATGTTCTTGAATCCCACAATTAGGCGGTTGCTTTCTCAAGAGATGATCCACCCAATTCTGGAAAACAAAGAACAGGTGACCGCGCTACTTGAAGATGCGCTCCACCTTACTTGCAAGATAACGAATGAAGTCAGGTCACATCATGGAAGATGACCGTCCCATCAAAATGGGTGGGGCGTCCTGCCTAAAAAGGGCAATTTCGGCATTTAAGTAAGTGAGTAGTATAAATAGAATAAGGTTAGAGTTTTATTATTATCTTATTCCTAGTCTACTTTTGGGAAAGCTTGGAAGGCAAGAAACAAGTGCTTAACCCATTTTAAGAAAATCTTTCCTTGTTTTCATTATAAAAATATGATTAGTTTAATCTCAACTAGCTTAACTCTAATTTCAAATCCTAGTATGAGTAGCTAAACTCATAACTTGGAGTGTAAACATGCTTTAGTAGTTGAAATTCAATATGTACTTGTTAGTTTCATTCATATTATCTTGGGTTTGATTAACTACACTCTATTACTTTAATTTTTATAACTTTGGTGATTGAAGCACTAGGATTTAAAACCTATTTAACTAGTTATCATTCTAGCGAGGTTAACTAGCTTACAATTATAGAGACTAGTAAGGATTAGAATTTTGTTGGCTAAAATAGCCAAGCTCATCTAAAAGAGTTCACTAGGGATAGGCTCTCTTTCCTTGGATAAGGAGCTAGAACTGTATGCGCCTTGCTATGACTTTAGCGAGCTTAGTAAGGTAGACTTCTTCTATACGTGGCGGTTATAAGAGGGTACACTTGATTAGTTCAACCATAATCATGCTCATTATAAGTGAATGAAGCGATAATACCTATTGATATGAAATCTCTAAAAGTAGCTTACACCCTTAGGCTTTTGATGTTTGGCATTTTATGCCTATATTTCCTTAATATTTCCTTACGTTTGGATACTTTATTCGCTCGTTTTATGATTTATGAATGTGGTTTTGCACTGATTTTATGTCGTGTGTATGTAGGTTGTTATGTAGTGTAATTGGAGCTTTTAAGAGCGTGATTGAGCAAGAAAAGATTGGATTTTGATTGAGGATTGGATCGAGCACACGAAGGCACGACACGAGCGAGCAAAGGAGCGAACGGAACAGAAAAATGGCTGGGCGCTGTAGCCTCCGCGGCGCGCCGCCCAACGCGCCAGTCTGGCAGGCGCGGTTGGGGGTGCGGCGCATGGCCATAGCGGTCAACTTTCGACGGGTTCTGTCCAAGGTCACGCGTTCCGAGGCGCGGGGCGCCCGTTATAGCGCCCCTTGTGCGCGTTTTTACTTCCTATTTCGTCTAGGATTAGGTGTAACTTATTACTAGGTGTTTGTAAACCCTATAAATACTCTTTTACTTAGTTTTTGATGGGAGTTCAGATTTTGGAGCAAGTTTTGGAGGAGAGGGGAGGAGCCCTAGATGTCTTCTACACAAGTTCTTTCTCTCTTTCTCTTATTCTTCTCTTTAATTCTATAGTTTGTTTGTTCTCGGGTTAGAGTTAATACATGAAGGTTGATGTTTGAAAGTTGATTTCTATATATTGATTTACCACTATGGATTGTTTATTCTTTCTTGATCATAATTGTTTGATTATTGAGGCCTGATAATTGAACACTATCTATGGTTTTTAGATTGAACTCGAAAGAGGGAATTTAATTACGCAATAAGAAAGAATAGGACTAGTTTGTGAACCCGGGCATCGGAGAACCAATTTGTGAGTAGGATAGACATATACTTGCTCGCCTAGTTTAACTCATTACAGAATTCGTTAATGCGTGCACGTGATTCAACCCATAGACATATAGGGATTGGAGTAGCCTGCATAGACCGTGAAGAATCGAAAGGTTTTCATGGGTACATTTAACCTGTAGTTAGCAATCTAGGAAATCAAGAAGTAGAATCAACTGGAAAACTCAACTGGATTGTTCGTAACTCTGACCCGGGACCGTCATCTTTTATTGATAACAACGTAGAATTTGCTCTGTTACTTGATTTCAATTACTTGTTTTTATTACTGCATTTAGTTAGTAAATTCTCAACCATTAGAAAAAGATCCCTGAATAGTTTTAGGAAATTGTTTGCTAGAATTCAGTCTGAATAGTCCTCGTGGGAACGATACTCTACTTATCACTTTATTACTTGTCGACCACGTATACTTGCGTGTGCGTTTGGGAGCAACAGCTTTTTTGTATTGTTAACACAAGAACCAATTATCTCTTTAGTTTTTACATAATTTCCAACCTTATAAATAGTTTATATTTCAATCTTGCTATACCGGGGACACTGAACTATCAAATCTTGAGTACTTATTTGTAGAAGCAATACTTGATTCATCGCTAGTTCCTTGAGGAATTCGATCCGATCTTACCGATTGCTTTTCGACCAGTGTCCTTTTGAAACAATCCTAATTAGTCGTTTTTAGGAGTTTGGACTCCGATTTACTAACTGATAGTCTTAAAAGCTCCATAAGGTCCATTACTTGTCCGTAAAGTTTGAGCTAAATTGGACCTCGTTTTGGAAGACATTTTTGTTTTCTAGTATCGATAAAGCCGTATTTTGGTTTTCGAGCTCATTTCAAGTTGATGAGCTCCGTTTGAAAAATTGAAAGTGTCTTTAGGTTCATATGGTTTTTTTTTTTTTTAACTTGTGTGAACTTTTGGAAGTGAAATATAAGGTCATTCAGATGGTTTTTGCATATATTTCAAAATGGAAGTTTTCCTCCTTCCGCTTAACACTCGTCTTGTGTATCGGAGATCCATTTTAAGATCCAAGTTTGCAAGCATATCATAAATATTTTTTAAAACTTATGTGCAAAATTTGGGATGATTCTGAGCAGCATAGGGTTCCGTTCAAACCCAAAATAAAGCACCAGCCTGTGCTGTCACAAAAAGTCGCTGTCGCAAATGAAACAACACGAAACCATTGAGTCGGGGTATAAAAAGACCCCAGGAGTCGACAGAACTTCGCTTCTCTAAGGGGATTTGGGCACATGTGACCCTATTGTATTATATTCATTTCATTCCATTTCATTACATGAGTTGCTGTCTGTATGTGATTGTATGCATTAATTATTTTTGCATTGGTTATCTGGTCCTGATTGCTGTTGATTGTTGATCCCCTAGCTAGCTTATTTGTTGTTCGAGGTAGCTAGCTAGCCCTCTCTTACTAAGTCCCTTTGACTCACTCCCTGTCTGTTTCTTGTTTTCTATATTTATTTCGATAGATTCTGCTCCAAGACCTATCTCGACGCAAGATTGAGGAGTGAGAGTCATCCAGCTGTCAGTGGTGAGCCAGCTTTGTCCATGATGGCCACCAACACTTGATTTTTATTATTAGACTCATTATGCCTCTTTTTAGGAGATGTATATATATATTTTTTACTCGTAGATGTCTGATCTGGATGGCTCTGAACCTTGTACTTGGGGTAGTTAGATGTGTTCTTTCTTGGCAGCCTGTATGTATATATGATATGTTTCTTTCTAAGTTACTTTTGTGTTCTTCATGTTGATTAAGACAATAGGGTTCGTACGACGGGTTTAGGGGAGGATGTTGAGTGCCTGCACGGCTTATCTGAAAATTTGGGTCGTGCCACTTTTAGGGTTTTGCTTGGCCGAGATCAAGGAGATAACGCAAGAAAGAGATGAGAACATAGAATAAATTGGGATGAGAAGGACTAGAGCATAATTTCTAATACTTGGATAGTGATTGCATATGCTTCATTGTCTTTTTGTAAAAAACTTGATTCTCATGCTTTCAGTACTTGCTTTACACGTGTCCATTCTTTCATTGCTCAAGGAGGTTTCCAAATGAACCCCCTCATCCTTTTATTGGGCTCACATACTCTCTTGCTCCTCCTGAGCTTGTACCTAGGTCCAAGCCCAATCCATTTCATGACATATGGGCTAGCATCTTGAGGCATTTGAATTATGTTCATAACATTACCCCTCTATAATTAAGAACATTTTCCTCAAAGGTTCGAAACATTTGTGTAGCATAGATATGTGAAAAACTGGATGAATGCGGGTTGTACTAGGCAACTCTAATTTATATCTAACTACCTCAACTCTTTTGATGACACGAAAAGAGCCAAAGAACCTACAAGCCAATTTATGATGCCCCGAACTTCATCTTGCTGAATTATGTAACCTTTAATTAAATCATCATCGAAGCTTCAAAAAATGTACCTTGCAACCATGGGTGGCTCCCTACCATATAAATTTGACATGGAGTCAACCCCCTTTCCTAGAAGAATGAAAGGCGGCGTTGTAGCGAAATGCCCTCTAAGGTAACATCGGAACCCACTCATGTAGGTTGTCAACCACAAAGTACTGTTGATACTGTTCAAGGAATTGATTCAAGGCCATATATTGACCATCTGTTTGAGGATGATATGTAAAACTCATAGCTAACAAGGTCTGTTGTAATTTATTAACTTCTTGCCAAAAAGACATTAAGACATGTGGGTCACGATCTGTCACTTTCTGCGTCTCCAAGATTCTCGTAAAAGCATCGTAGAGAGCCAAGGGAACCACAAGGCCATGCTCCTTTGCCCATCGCGAGCTCGTACAGCTGGGACCTCCGAGACTAGATCGTCAGCATGATCAAAAACTCTCGGGGCTTCGTAAGTAATAGCCTCAGGCTAGACTGCTTCGTCATAAACTCATACTGTTTGCTAATTTGTCGCACGAGGGTTCACAATTACCATGAAGGAATTAACCAAAATACTTTTGCATCCTAGACCGACGCATGATCAGAAAAGAAAGAAGTGAAACTTCCTAAATGCCATCATAGCCTCTCGTAGGTAAGTACGGACGTCTACGTACCCATCAGCGAGACTCTACTAGATACTGTCTTAGTCTGGATAGACTCTAAACCGGGCTCTGATACCAATTGACACGACCCGAAATCCGGCTAGGCCGTGCGGGCACCCGACATCCTCCCCTAGACCCGTCGGGCGAACCCTTACCAATTAAATTAGGAAAATAAATATAACTCAATTCATGAATAAGAACAAGACTTAAAAAAACACTGACATACTGATACCTCTAAGCTATACAAAAGAAATTACAGCTGACTACCCAACATACTAGGTTTAGGGCTATCCAGACTAGACATCTAACAGTACAAAAGAAGACAGATACCTCCTGAAGAGAGCAAAATGCAATTGAAATAATAGCCAATAAATTGGTGGCCATCCGGAATAAAAGCTTGCTCACCCTGACAGCTGAAGTCGTCTTCGCTCCTTCACAACATGGCGAACTCAATCCTGGAGCGAACCTGCCGAAACGAAATAGATAGACAAAAACAAACAACAAACAAGGGTGAGTCAAAAGGACTCAATAAGTGGGGCAGGCTAGCCACCTCAAAAAATAGGATAGCTAGCCAGAGAGAAAAGAAACAAATGAATCAAATTCCTCTTATTTAAATTATAAAAAGGCAGAGCCAGATAATAAGTGGAAACACGTATGGAATCATAAACTCATTAACAACTAGGAACATAAGATAGCCAGAAACGTATAGGCAAACTGAAATATGTCCACAACATAGTATACATACCGCATACATAAAACATAACACAATACACACAATAGTAAGTATGCGGTGCGATGAGATGGGATGAATGCGGTACGATGCAATGCAGTCACATATGCCTGATACCTATCTCCGGCGCGGGACTCTCATCATCTACCAGGAGATATATGCAATAATGACCCTTCACCGGCTCGGGACTCTCATTGATTAACGGGAAGTATATGCAATGATGACCCTTCACCGGCTCGGGACGCTCATCGATTACCGGGAAGTATATGCTATAATGACCCTTCACCGGCGCGGGACTCTCATCACCAACCGGGAAGTATATGCAATAATGACCCTTCACCGGTGCGGGACTCTCATCGCCAACCGGGAAGTATATGCAATAATGATCCTTCACCGGTGCGGGACTCTCATCGCAAACCGGGAAGTATATGCAATAATGATCCTTCACCGGTGCGGGACTCTCATCGATAACCGAGAAGTATATGCAATAATGATCCTTCACCGGTGCGGGACTCTCATCGCCAACCGGGAAGTATATGCAATGTTCAAAACCAGAGTGCAATGCTCAAATGCTCAATGCAATACTAACAACAGGGCATAACAAATAATATACAATATAAATTCAAAGCTAAGGCGTAATGAGTACACCTATCGGCGGCTACACACGTAAGGAACACGTGGTAGAAAATCCACGAGGCCAGGTGCCTCCAAAGAAATGAATATAAACACTTACCTCTCCTAAAAGTTAGCACTGCTAATCAACAACCGCTTTATCCTTTGGTTTCCTTGCCAAACGATCCCACTCTATTCAATAAGTAGAAAAATATATCAAATTAGGCTAAGGGCTTCATTCCTCACATCTTAGGACAATCCGGTTAGGAACCTGATACCCTATTCGCATACGCAATACGGCCAGGCCTATGTACAGGGTTTAAGGTCACATAACCAAACCCTAAATAAATTATATTTATATGTTGCCCATAACTCACTGAGTACGAATATATAATCATTTCCATCATCGGGGTCCATTTGACCCTTTAAACTATTAATTGAACTTATTAAAAAGATGTCTAATATTCCAAGTTTTACTGTTAAAATATATTCAAACACACGTAATAAACTCAAATAATATATTAGGATCATTACCTGAATGTTTCGGAGTGAAAATTCTACTATTTTCCCGGCTCTTTTCTCATTTTCTTGCATTTTTTCTGATAATTTTCTCTGTTTCTCGTTTTCTCTGATTCTGTTTCATTTTTGGTTTATGTTGTTTCGTACTTAGCACTTAGCATATATGCCACATCCAGTCATTTTTTTCTCTTTCTTACATTTTTTCTTTTTCCTTCTTTTTTTGTTTTCTTTTATTTTATTTTCTTTTCTTAAAAATTAAAACGGTGCCCTACGATATTCGAAATAATTCCAACTTTTGCATACGAGTTATATAAAATATATGTAACATACTCGCGAAGGCGGATCTCAAATCGGTTCCCGAAACTCAAGATGCGAATTTAAATGGAAAAATATCAAATTATTTAACTTTAGGCATTTTAGCGGAACTAGCCGAACAACATCGAAATTCACTTTCGGAAGTTCACAAAAGTCAAAATAATCATACGAACCTAGCGGCGCTTTCGGATTTCAAATCGGAGCTCATTCGCCAAAACCGAGCTCGAAAATCTCTTTTTAATATTTATCGACAATAAAAACTGAAACCGTCTTCCGATGCCTACCAAACGAGGTCCGATTTAACTCAAATTTTACGGACAAGTCCCAATGGACCTTATGAATATTTTACAATTATCGGCACGCCAATCGAGATCCTATCTTCCGAAACAACTAACCGAGGTCGTTTCATTCTCCTCCACTTAAACTCTCGTTCGTTCTCGAACGAGCCTAGGTCTAAAGAAAAATTCTTATAGATAACAAGGGAACTTGCATGACCTTCATAAGCTACGCCATAGAAATTATCTCATGATTATAGAATCAGAATTATAGCACGCACACCGAACTCTTGGAAATAAACATATCTGGATAATATCATAACACCATTGCACAATTTATTCTGACTAAGCTGATCCTTCCTCGATCACGAGAAGAGAGTTTTACTTTTTCGAAATAAAGATATACGAAACTCTGGATGGATTAACATGATTCAACCGATAATCACCTCTTCGATATACCTTTCGATATAGAACAAGTCGATGAAACAAAGAATTAGCTTACGCTTCAGCAACGCCTTAGAGATTTAATATTATGATTCAGTATCAATTGGAGGAAGACTCCTCCACTTAGAGCATAAACTCATACAACTAATTTGAATAGAAATAGTCATCCTCGCCCAATCTACTGGATTAAGGAAGACTTAGCTAAATAGAGAACGCGACTCAGACCTGAGCTACCAAATTACTCTCTCGAGTTGCCAAACAGCTGCAACTCTCGAGTTCACAGCTCCATACAATTTCTATAAGCACCACCGCCTGATGGATCAAATCAGAGGTCAAATGATGCCTCTCATGACCCTTAGTAGCCTTGAAAAACAACAATGTGCCTACTCTACTACCTTGACACGCACTCTGGCCACATGGAACATCACAAAAGGCTACTAACCGCCCAAGCTCACTAGTGTCGGAAGAAGAAGAGATGACAATAAAATGAGGATAGAAATAATTAGATCTTTAGGAAGCTCATCTTCTTTTTTGCTTGGCTACCAGAGCTAGACTACTTCCGAGTCAGGCTAACAAAAGAATCGCAATTAAAGAGATAGACATTAAATAAGCTTTATGGAATGACATCTAGATCAATTTAACCTTCCTATAAAAGGAAACTCTGACAATTTACCATAAAACCATTTTATGCCGAGACAAGCTCATGGAATAACATGAATCTACTAGCGTCTCGAACCAAGAGGAGACACATAGATCGAGTATTATTTATTAATAAATTTACATCGGAAGAAACAATTACATTTTCTAATGGTGATGAATAAGAATCCTATCATCCTACCAACACTGAATTCCAAAGAGCGGTAGACTAACTTGACATTATAACAGAATGAGGCACAACAAGATGCCAAGCAAACAATACTGATACTCACTCATAAATCTCTCACATTTAAACCAGATAAACTAGTAGGGTCATCACAAATGCCAGGAATAAGTCATATCAGAAGCTCACCCCTCTACCGCAACCGATTCTTAATAGAAATGACATCCAAGGAAACTATGGAAATATGATAGGACACCCCATCTCCAGATCGACCGGAAGAATCAAATCTTACACATAATGGAAGGAAAAAAAAATACCTGGGTCTACTACATCGAATACCTCAGCATCCTGCCATACTGGTAGTTCATAGAACTGCCTCTGCAGCTGAGCTGAGCCACTACCCTGATAATTACCTTCTGAAGAACCACTTCCACCACGCTCTCTACCTCTACTAGATCGTGGCATTTCTTTTGCTGATTGAGATCTAAATGAAATCTCCTGCGACTGTGCAGGTGCCTAATGACGAGAGAAAGGATAACTACCTACTTGTCGGAGTAAGGGAAAACTCCTCAAAGGATAACCAGACTCACGACAATGATAACACCTTTATGCTAAAAATAGAAACTGGACAGATTATTGATAGCTACAAAAAGAAAAATGAGTCTATCTTGATGAACTACTAGCGCACTTTGAGAATTACGCTCTACAAGCTGAGATAACCTGGCAGGTGACCTCCCAAAATAATCAGAACTCTTACCTCCAAATGAGGCACCATGGTTGCCCACTAGGGCCACGGGATCTCTTGCTCTCCTGCTCTAACTCTTCCCGCTCTAACTTATGGTATGCCTTGTACCTCCGAGCAATATTAACAACAACCTTAAATGAAGTCCCGACCTCAATCTCTCGAGCCATCTGGGATCTCAAGGAAAACGAAAGGTCATCAATAAATCTTTGAATTTCTCGAAAGGCTCATGGACTAGTTCAAATGCATATTCAGCCATTTTATAGAATTCAATCTCATATTCTGAAAAGCCAACAAGCTAATCGACAAGCTACCCTATCTAATCCACCCAAACTGGCGACACTCTTCATCTCGCTCGCTACTCAAAAGGAACTTTTCCACGAATCTAGAAGAAAAATCGAACCAAGTTAGTTAATAAGAGAGCGGTCCACCAATTCAAGGCTGGACCCCTGAAACTGGAAAGCAGAATAATCAACACCATACTGCTCGATATAATCAAAAGCCTGAAGGATATGCTGACATCATTTTACTTTTAAAAAGAATCACGGGGTTTATCTGATGCATTGCTTAAGAATATCGGAAGGTTCAACCGCGTAAAATAATGGAACCACTTTGGGCACTCGGACCGAACCGTTACTTCGGCTGGCTAACCAGCCAGAACAATTGGTGGCGCAACACATCCTGCTTCTAGAACATAATTTAGTAGGGCAACACCAGGGACTGGAACAGGGGCTCCCTGAGACCGAACGTCTCCATCTGCGGCAACCTGATAAGCTTTCTAGCGAATAATAGATGCTTTCTACGTTGCCAAGATTCTCGTAAAAGCATCGTAGAGAGCCAAGGGAACCACAAGGCCCTGCTCCTTTGCCCATCGCGAGCTCGTACAGCTGGGACCTCCGAGACTAGATCGTCAGCATGATCAAAAACTCTCGGGGCTTCGTAATTACTAGCCTCAGGCTAGACTGCTTCGTCTTAAACTCATACTGTTTGCTAATTTGTCGCACGAGGGTTCACAATTACCACGAAGGAATTAACGAAAATACTTTTGCATCCTAGACCGACGCATGATCAGAAAAGAAAGAAGTGAAACTTCCTAAATGCCATAATAGCCTCTCGTAGGTAAGTACGGACGTCTACGTACCCATCAGTGAGACTCTACTAGACACTGTCTTAGTCTGGATAGATTCTAAACCGGGCTCTGATACCAATTGACACGACCCGAAATCCAGCAAGGCCGTGTGGGCACCCGACATCCTCCCCTAGACCCGTCGGGAGAACCCTTACCATTTAAATTAGGAAAATAAATATAACACAATTCATGAATAAGAACAAGAATTAAAATAAACACTGACATACTGATACCTCTAAGCTATACAAAAGTAATTACAGCTGACTACCCAACATACTAGGTTTAGGGCTATCCAGACTAGACATCTAACAGTACAAAAGAAGACAGATACCTCCTGAAGAGAGCAAAATGCAATTGAAATAATAGCCAATAAATTGGTGGCCATCCGGAATAAAAGCTTGCTCACCCTGACAGCTGAAGTCGTCTTCGCTCCTTCACAACATATTGAACTCAATCCTGGAGCGAACCTGCCGAAACGAAATAGATAGACAAAAACAAACAACAAACAAGGGTGAGTCAAAAGGACTCAATAAGTGGGGCAGGCTAGCCACCTCAAAAAATAGGATAGCTAGCCAGGGAGAAAAGAAACAGATGAACCAAATTCCGCTTATTTAAATTATAAAAAGGCAGAGCCAGAAAATAACTGGAAACACGTATGGAATCATAAACTCATTAACAACTAGGAACATAAGATAGCCAGAAACGTATAGGCAAATTGAAATATGTCCACAACATAGTATACATACCGCATACATAAAACACAACACAATACACACAATAGTAAGTATGCGGTGCAATGAGATGGGATGAATGCGGTACGATGCAATGCAGTCACATATGCCTGATACCTATCTCCGGCGCAGGACTCTCATCGTCTACCAGGAGATATATGCAATAATGACCCTTCACCCGCTCGGGACTCTTATTGATTAGTGGGAAGTATATGCAATGATGACCCTTCACGGGCTCGGGACTCTCTTCGATTACCGGGAAGTATATGCAATAATGACCCTTTACCGGCGCGGGACTCTCATCGTCAACCGGTAAGTATATGCAATAATGACCCTTCACCGGTGCGGGACTCTCATCGCCAACCGGGAAGTATATGCAATAATGATCCTTCACCGGTGCGGGACTCTCATCGCCAACCGGGAAGTATATGCAATGCTCAAAACCAGAGTGCAATGCTCATATGCTCAATGCAATACCAACAACAGGGCATAACAAATAATATACAATGTAAATTTAAAGCTAAGGCATAATGAGTACGCCTATCAGCAGCTGCACACGTAAGGAAGACGTGGTAGAAAATTCACGAGGACAGGTGCCTCCAAAGAAATGGATATAAACACATACCTCTCCCAAAAGTTAGCATTGCTAATCAACACCCGCTTTATCCTTTAGTGTCCTTGCCAAATGATCCCACTCTATTCAATAAGTAGAAAAATATATCAAATTAGGCTAAGCGCTTCATTCCTCACATCTTAGGACAATCCGGTTAAGAACCTGATACCCTATTCGCATACGCAATACGCAGGGCAGGCCTATGTACAGGGTTTAAGGTCACATAACCAAACCCTAAATAAATTACATTTATATGTTGCCCATAACTTACTGAGTACGAATATATAATCATTTCCATCATCGGGGTCCATTTGACCCTTTAAATTATTAATTGAACTTATTAAAACGATGTCTAATATTCCAAGTTTTACCGTTAAAATATATTCAAACACACGTAATAAACTCAAATAATATATTAGGATCATTACCTGAATGTTTCGGGATTAAAATTCTACTATTTTCCCGACTCTTCTCATTTTCTGGCATTTTTTCTGATAATTTTCTCTGTTTCTCGTTTTCTCTGACTCTGTTTCATTTTTGGTTTATGCTGTTTTGTAGCATATCTGCCACATCCAGTCATTTTTTTCTCTTTCTTACATTTTTTCTTTTTCCTTCTTTTTTTTTGTTTTCTTTTATTTTATTTTCTTTTCTTAAAAATTAAAACGGTGCCCTACGATATTCGAAATAATTCCAACTTTTGCATACGAGTTATACAGAATATATGTAACATACTCGCAAAGGCGGATTTCAAATCGGGTTCCCGAAACTCAAGATGCGAATTTAAATGGAAAAAGGTCAAATTATTTAACTTTCGGCATTTTAGCGGAAACTAGCCGAACAACATCAAAATTCACTTTCGAAAGTTCACAAAAGTCAAAAAATCATACGAACCTAACGGCGCTTTCGGATTTTGAATCAGAGCTCATTCGCCAAAACCGAGCTCGAAAATATCTTTTTAATATTTATCGACAATAAAAACTGAAACCTTCTTCCGATGCCTACCAAACGAGGTCTGATTTAGCTCAAATTTTACATACAAATCCCAATGGACGTTACGAATATTTTAAAGTCATCGGCACACCAATCGAAGTCCTATCTTCCGAAACGACTAACCGAGGTCGTTTCAGATGGTCTACAACAGTCATTACGATGGTATTTACCTTAGAACTTGGAAGTCTGGATAAAATCTATCGTGATTTCTTTAAAAAGTACTTTTGTAATTGGTAGGTATTGAAGTAACCCCGCAAGAATTTTTGGAAATTTCATATGTTGGAAAATTTGTCAATCGGACACAAATTGTTTTTCATCACGTCGCATAAATTTTCAAACGAAATTTGATGATAAGCTATGAAATGTCCTAGCTATTCCATCGTGTCCACTAATTTGAGAATTGTGGAATTCCTCCAAGAGCCAAAATCGAATGTAAGATCAAGAAGGTAGCATCAATCGATCCTTAAAGAAAACTACTCTATTTTGCAGGCCATAATCTTTTACCAATTTTGGCTCATCAATAAATTCAGGATGATTTTATACTGGAGATTGCAATTCCCCCACCCAATTACATGTCTGCACTATTATAGCTTGAGTTTCCCATCCATGGGTCTAAATAATGTATTAGCTACTTGGGCCTAACATCCGGTAGATAATTCTAAAATCATAGCCCACTAGTTTCATTTATGTTACTTGTTTTATTAAATTCTTAAGGGTTTGTTGATCCGTAGCAAAGGGCTAGCCGAACAAGTATTGACTCCACTTACCCACTGCTTGGGTAATAGCAAATATCTCCCTATAATAAGTAGAGGCTTGTTGTATCCTTGCACTCACTTGGCTATAGAAAGAAATTGGGAGGTCTAATTGAAAAATTACCACCCCAATTCCCTTTCCTTCGGCCTCTATCTCCAATGTAAATTTTAACAAAAAGTTAGGAAGTTCTAGAACATGTGTACTGTCATGGGCGACCTCTTAGCGTGCCCCATGACTCCTTGGGCGCTCCCCGTGGTGCCCTGGCAAGCCTCAAGACGCCTAGTACTACGGTTGTGGCCGCGCCAAGATCTATATGCTCATCTGTGCATGTCACCCCACCGGTTGAGCGTGCCTACACGCAGCAAGCTGACAGCACCCTCAAAGCCTGCCCGCAGCCAGCGCCCGCGCGCCCCGCACTTGAGTGCGCCAACTCCATGCGACCTGCGCATGCGCACCACAATGCTGCGCCTATGCCATGCGACCAACGCATGCACACCTCAATGCAGATTGCTTCGCGCCTGCGCGCGCCAAAGTCTTGCGCCCTGTGCGCAAGCCATGAAGACACAGACAAGGACGCTGCCCCTCAAAGTGCCGCACATCATGTAAATATAGTTAGGTTTATCTTTCTGTATTTTTCTAGTATGATTGTCTAGCCCCTTAGTGTCTGCTGCTATGACATGATTTTATTTTTTAAGAACATATATAGGGGGTATAAGGATTCGAACAAATTGTAAGCTGCTTTCATATTTCTGCTCTGGTGTCTCGCCCCCTCGACACCACGTTGGCTTTCTTGTAATCTGTTGGCTTTTGATTAATACAAGCCGGTGCAATGACTTTCATTTCAATTACTCTTTTTATACACACTGTGATTGACAGTGGTTTTCCCGCACGGTAATGACGCTCTAGTCTAGCGTGCGGAGGAGACCATTGGCCAGTATTATGTTGCCCTGCTAAGCAAACTCAAGAAGGCGCCGCGTAACAGTTGGTATCAGAGCGTAGGCTCAACAACGGACAAAGGAAAAGGTTGACAGATAATACAGAACATGGCAGGTGGACAAAAAATGAATGGTGAAAGGGTTGATGCGCTCGAAGAAGCGGTCGAGGCAGTAAAAGAGATCGTAGGGTTGGTCCTGGATCTCAAAACTAGTCTTGAGGAGAGACTGGATGATCATAGACGTCTTGTGCATCGGAGTGAGACAGACATCGCTCACATGAGCCAAGACATGGAGAATGACCGCGTTGAGCTTGCTGCGGTCAAGAATAAGCTCCATGCGAGCGAGGAAAGAAATGCTACTATACGACAACAGTTGGATGAAAATGCAGCGTCGCATTCGGCGTTGCAAAACACTGTGAACAACTTGATGGCTCAAGTCATGCAGGACCTTCTCAGAGGAGGAGGAGGAACAGAGGTGGGGGTGAAATGAATTTTTCTCCCAAACAAAAGATGAAGTTCCCAGAGCCTATGCATTACAATAGTGCTCGAAGTGCTAAAGAAGTCAAGAATTTTTTGTTCGACATGGAACAATATTTTAAGGCAGTTGGCGGGTTAGATGATGACCAGAAGATCACAGCTACGGTCATGTACCTTGAGGGTGACGCCAAATTATAGTGGCGTGAGAAAGTTGAGGCCGCGGAGAATGGTGAACCAGAACTGGCAAGATGGGATGAGTTAAAAGCGGCTATCTGTGGACAGTTCTTTCCAGAGAATGTCGAGTACAGTGCTCGACGAAAGCTCAGGGAGCTAAGGCAGACGAGCTCTATGCGGGAATATGTTCGTGAATTCACAGCGCTATTGCTAAGCATTCGCAACATGGGTGAGAAGGATAAGCTCTTTACTTTCATGGAGGGACTTAAACCTTACGCTCGTGCCAAGCTACAACGACAAAAGGTGGACACGTTGGCAAGGGCTATTCAGACTGTTGAGTGCATTGCGGACTATCTAGTGGATACTCGAAATGACAAGCAGCAGACGACTCCACGTTCTGCTAGTGGTAACAACTACAAAGGGGGCCAATCCAATAAGAATGGTCCAAGCAAAGGTGGGGGAGAGCGGAGTAGTAATTATTCCAAGGCCTCTTCCTCGAGCAGTAGCAATATGGTAGCTCAAAACAAAGGAAATGGCTGATTGTGGGGGTCCTCATAGAGGGCTGATTGCCCTGAAAAAAGGAAGCTGAATGGCCATGAAACTCTTGATGAAGAAGAAGCAGACGAAGAGGATGAGGATGACGGTGAGGCTTCGATTGGTGCATTCTCGCGCACGTTCTATTATCTCACTCGAGAAGTGGGTGAATCAAGTACTGCAGGTCTTCGGTTGAAGAAGGAAACTAATCATGCTGGTCATAAGAAGAATTCTGAAGCTTATGCCAAACTTCGGGTTGGCAAAAATAAGGGACTTATGTACATTGACGTTCGGGTTAATGGCAAACCTATTCGTGAGATGATAGACACAGGTGCTACTCATAATTATTTGGCTGCTACAGAGGTGGAGCGACTAGGACTCGTCGTGGAGAAGGGTCGTGGTCGAGTGAAGGCTATTAACTCTCAAGCTCAACCTGTTGAAGGTGTGGCGAAGGGAGTCCCAATCAAGCTGGAGACCTATGAAGGGAAGACTACGTTATCTGTAGTCACGATGGATGATTTCAAATTGATTCTTGGTTTGGACTTTTTACGGGAAACTCTGATCGCAGTCTTGCCGCATGGCGATGCCCTACTTATCATGGGGGCAAAACCATGCATGGTTTCAACTTTGTCTGGGAAGTTGAACGAGAGGAGCATCTCGGCTATGCAACTGAAGAAGGGTGTCAAGAGATGAGAACCAACGTTCTTGGCTACCTTATGCTTGGACGAGATTGAGCGGGCATCTGGCCCTATTCCTTCTGCTGTGAAGGATATGTTGGTGGAATTTGAAGACGTGATGCCACCAGAAATGCCTAGGCGACTGCCGCCTAAGCTAGATGTGGATCATTAGATTGAACTGGTGCCGAGCGCAAGGCCTCCTGCCCTTGCGCCATATCGAATGTCTCAACCCGAACTCACCGAGCTTCGGAGACAATTGACGGAAATGCTGGATGCTGGAATTATTGTGCCCTCTAAGTCCCCTTATGGGTCACATGTGCTATTTCAAAAGCAGCACGACGGCTCCTTAAGGCTCTGTGTAGACTATAGAGTGTTGAATAAAATTATTGTGAAGAACAAATATCCTATTCCATTGATGGCGGATTATTTGAAAGGCTGGGTGGTGCTAAGATATTCACAAAAATATATTTGAGATCAGGCTATTGGCAGGTTCGTATCGCTGAAGGAGATGAGCACAAAACAACTTGTGTCACAAGATATGGATCTTTTGATTTTCTAGTTATGCCATTCGGCCTAACTAACGCTTCAGGAACGTTTTGTACGCTGATGAATCAAGTCTTCCAGGAGTTTATAGATGAATTTGTGGTTGTCTATCTGGATGACATTGTGATTTATAGCAAAAATATGGAGGATCATATGATGCATTTGAAGAAGGTCTTGACAAGGCTAAGGGAGCACGAGCTATATGCTAAGCCATCGAAATGCGCTTTTGCCCAAAAGCAGATCGATTTCCTTGGGCATATAGTCGGAGAGGGACGAATCAAGATGGATGGCGGGAAAATTCAGGCAATTTCAGATTGGCAACCACCAACGGATATTCATGCCCTAAGATCTTTCTTGGGCCTATGTAATTTCTATCGGCGATTCGTGAAGGATTATTCGCTTATTGTTGTGCCCCTGACGGAACTTTTGAAGAAGGCCACGCCATGGGAGTGGTGTCCAAGACGTGAGAAGGCCTTTGCTACTTTGAAGAGGGCTATGTCAAGCAGCCCGGTTTTGGCCCTTCCTGATATGGCCAAGCCGTTTGAAGTATAGACTGATGCCTCAGACTTCGCGCTTGGTGGGGGTTTTAATGCAAGAGGGGCACCCGGTTGCTTATAAGAGCCGGAAACATAAGGATGCGGAGCGGCGTTGTTGCACTTGGTGCACCTTCATAAGACAGTAGAGAGGGGGGGGGTGAATAGTGTTCTTACCCGATTTTCAAATCCTAAAACTTGCCTTTAAACTTTCTGCACCTAACTCACAAAGAACCAGGTTCCTTGCAAGTTTCACCTATCTCTGAAACTGAACAAATTTCGGAAACGTAAAGAACACAGAGATTTTTACGTGGAAAAATCCTTGCTCAAGGGATAAAAAACCACGACCCAAACTCTTGGGATTTCAAATCTTCCACTAAAGGAAAACCCAAGCAAGTTTTAGACTACAACGTAATGTAATCAAGGAACTAGAACCCCATAGTACCTAGAACCTTCACAGCCACACGTTAGCTGGTAAGGTTACCTCTACTTAACCTCAAAAAGTAATCTCTACTTAATGCTTCTAAACAAGCTGATAGGTTACAACTCAATAGCCTATAACAAAGAAACTAAAACAGCAGACTTATCTATGAAACTGCTCCTTCGTAAGGTTCTGCTGCTCAGCCTTTGTTCGTGCACACAAAGCTTCTCCGATCTGATTGTACTTGATATGCTCTGTTGAGATGTCTTTTGTGTGTATACAATTTGGCCAAATTAACTTGTATTTATATGAACTAGACTCAGCCGGATCCAACTAAGTTTAGGATTCATTTTCCTCTTCGAAATCAGTTTTAAACAAGGTTACCCATATTTCCTTATTTAAAACCTAAGTTAATTTGCCTTAGTCCCAATCCATGTTCGTTTAGGAACCGCGTCCTTCTCAGCACCGCTTCTTGCTTCTTCTATTTCCGGTAGGATTGGAACTTTGACTCCAACTGTTCTTTTCTTTCCTTCTTCAGCTCTGACTTGAATATCTCGTTTGAACAACTAGTCTTCTCACTTCAACTGTGAACCTTTTCGTGGTCCACTTAGCACCAGGTCCTTTGTCATCTTCAAAACTCATCCTTCAACAAATTCTCCTTTTTTGATGATGACAAACCATGTTGTCTCACCGAGGATCTATACGCTCAAGAACCTGTAAAAGTCGAACACTAACCACGAACCAGGGTAATAACAGTTAGGCGAACATAGGTCACAAACATATAATAAACTAATCAACAACTAACTTCCCCTTTTGGCATCATCGAAAAGTTTCACAGTTGTAAGAACTTGCTCAACTTAAATTAAGTCTAGTTGACTCTAGTGCCAAAGGCAGCAAGCCAACCTTTAAATGTCAGGAACCTGTTTCAGACAATAAATACTAGTAGATAGGATGTTTATATCAACAAAAAGTGCCAACCCGGCATAAAACATCCAAACACCATTCAAATATTACAAACCGAGAAATAATATTGTCTTAAAACAGGCCATAAAAGAACCAGGAAGGGACTAGGGAAAGGAACTGGTTCAGAATTGGGAAATATCAGGGATGTTAAAGTGAGCAAGAAACAAGGCGAGGCGACGCGAGTTTCCTTCTCTTTCACGCTCCAGCTTTGAATCCAGCCTTGTGTTTTCAGCATTCATCCAGGCCAGTTCATCATTTTGCCTTTTAAGCTGCCTCCTGATCCCCTCAATCCTCCAGTCCATTCTATTGTTCCTCCTTTCATCTGCATCCTCTTCCATATGCTCTGGTTCATCAGCAGGTTCACCATCCAACACATAGTCATACGATTTAAGAATGTTCCTCCCAAACAAGTCATTGTGGTCCGGCTCAGTCCACTTACCAACAGGCACTCCAAAGAAATCAAATACCTTCCCCAAAAGAAACCCATAGACCACCACATATTTGCCTAAAACCATGTCAGCTACCCTATCAACGTGCTTAATCATCAGTTCCGGCAGATTAATACGAACCTCACGATCTAGCAGCTCCATATAGGTCATATCCAGAAAGTTGGCCTCACTCCTCCTTTCCGACCTCTGCAGTAGGTTCTTCAGCACAAATTCAAAGAGCAACTGGTAGAAGGATAGCATTGCCTTCTTCTTAACTTGTATAGCCCTTGCTAGTCTTGGTCTCCCTGCAAATTTCTAGGTTACCTCCAAAGCAGACACACCATCTCCTCTAGCCCGCCACGAGTTCCTGATATACTCGCTGTAGCCCTGAGAGGGAACATTCAAAATCTCACCCAGTTCCATACTATCAAACTGGATCACCAGCCCCTTGACTATGGTTGTCACAATACCTTCACTCATAGTGCAATTGGAATAAAATTCTCGAACCTCTTGCTCCCTCAGCTGTCTAGCACGATCGCTGAACAGGTTCAACCAACCCTGAGCCCTCAACTTAGCACCAAGCTGAGTCATTCCCTCTAGCTCCAGGTCAGTGAGAATTTTACCCTTCACCATTGGTAGACCTCTAAAATAGGCCACCCTCATTTTCTTGTCTTCCTTGTCATCTCCAATCACCTGCTTCAGGTTCTTCCACAATCCTCTCCTGCGAACCTCAGGTTCCTCCACTATCCTCTCCTGCTGCTCTCTTACAGAACCTCGAGTAGAAGGTCTCCTAGCATGACTCACTGTCTTTCTGCTGCTTTCTCCCATACCCTCTGCATCTCCAGAACTTCCAATCTTAGAACTACCTAAAAATTCTCCTCCTTTTACCAGCCTTCTTTTCTTCATAGTTTGTTTTTTTCCTGAACCACAGGCCTCTTTCCCAATCTCCTCTGTTCCTCTACCACCAGTATATCTGTCTCACTGGAGGAACTTTCACTAGCTTGAGGAGTGGGATTGGGCTCAGGCAACACAGAATCCAAAGGTTCAGTAAAACCTATACTTTCTACGTTCTCTTCCACATAATCATCAATATCTCTCAGATCTGTATCATCACCTACCACAGAACCAGAGAACGAACCAGGTTCTTTCTCAAGTTCTTTAGCAGGTTCTGCAGAATTTCCTCTCCTTTGTCACTAACTGTCTTTTCCACTACAGGAACTGTCTCAGGAACAGGTTCCTCAACAGTTTTCTCAGTTTCTTTAGTAACAACATCAACCTCTGTTTCAACGACCTTTTTAATATTTTCTACAACTACCTCCTCCTTTTCTCCAACTACAGGCTCTACTAAATCTACAGGCATAGAAGGTAAACTAGTATCGACGACTATAGTACCAGTAGGAGAATTAGCATTTACCTTTTCAATTTCTTGAACGATTTCTTGAGTCGTTTCAATGATTCCTTCCTCCTTACCAGTTTCTGGAACACTTTCCCCCTTACTAGTTGCTTCTTCCATCAACTTCTTCTGTCTTAGTTTCGCAAACTTTCTCGCCATAGCCACAGAACGACTCATTGCAAGTTGCTTTGCCTTTAGATTTAGTTCGGATGTTTTGATTTTAGGAGAAGAGAGATGAGAATCCACTTTGGAACTGGTCGACATTTCTTCTTTAGAGAGAGTTATGTTTTAGAGAGAGAAAATATTTTGAGAGAGTTTTAACGTTTTAGCCGATAGAAACAATGTTTCTTTGATCATATGATGGAATAGAGACGCGTATAGGTGTATCGGGAAGGGGAACCGGTTGATGAGATTGGAAAAAGCTGTTACTACTTATGACGCATAGGAGCTGACGCCAGCATGGTTCAAAGTATTTAAAATTTAAAAGCTTACACTAATCCGGCGCCAAGTGTGGGTTATTGGTAACAAATTAGGCCACATAAGACAACACTTATACGTAGTAAGTGATATAGAATGTGTACCTGAATGTCCATGAACCAGTTTCTTCAATTATATCCTTTAAATAAAAAATTTGCTAGTATCTAAGTCATGAAAATAGGTTCCAAACAGGTTAGCAAGCAAAACAATTAAGTTTTCATAGTAGAATCAACTAAGCAAAGTTAAGCTAAGTAAAACAAGGAAACTTCACTAGCCAATCATTGGGAGAATCAGGTGCTGCTTCGTTTATTGTATCTTGGTCATCCCTAGCTCAAGCCTGTTCTTTTCAAATTGTACCCTGTTCGATGCCTTAGTGAAGATATCAGCAATTTGATCCTCAGTCCTGCAAAAGTTCATAGTAATTAGGCCTTTCTCAACATTGTCCCTTAAAATGTGATGCCTAATATCAATGTGCTTTGTTCTCTTGTGCTGGACTGGGTTCTTGGCAATATTAACTACACTGGTATTGTCACAAAAGATTGGAACTGGTCCACACTTGATTCCAAAGTCCTCCAACTGCTGCTTGATCCATAATAACTGTGAACAACATAAAGCAGCTGCTACATATTCAGCTTCAGCTGTGGATAATGCCACTGAGTTTTGCTTCTTTGTAGCCCATGAAACTAAAAAAGGACCTAGGAAGTGTGCCATCCCATATGTGCTTTTTCTATCAACCAAGTGACCAGCATAGTTAGCATCAGCATACCCAATTAGATCAAAACTTCCACCTTTTGGATACCATAAACTAAGATCTTGAGTTCCTTTTAAATATCTGAAGATTCTCTTGACTGCAGTTAAGTGTAACTCCTTTGGTTTTGACTGGAACCTTGCACACAACCCCATACTATAAACAATATCTGGACGACTTGCAGTTAAATACAGCAAAGAACTTATCATTCCTCTGTACTTAATTTCATCAATGGCAGCACCAGTTTCATCCAGATCTATCTTCGTTCCAGGAGCAATGGGTGTGTTCATTTCCTTAGCAGACTTCATATCATACTTCCTTAGTAGCTCTTTGATGTACTTCTGCTGGTGGATCATTGTGCCTTCCTGAGATTGCTTGATTTGTAAGCCTAATAAGAAATTTAGCTCACCCATCATACTCATCTCAAATTCACTTCCCATCAAGTCGACAAACTCCTTGCAAAGGTTCTCATTAGTAGCACCAAAGATGATGTCGTCTACATACACTTGAACAATCAGCAGATCCTTGGCTTTCTTCTTTAAAAACAAAGTATTGTCTATTTTACCTCTAGTAAACCCATTCTTCAATAAAAACCCAGACAATATTTCATACCAAGCCCTGGGAGCCTATTTCAACCCATACAGTGCCTTGTCAAGTTTGTAGACATGATCAGGAAACTCTGTACTTTCAAAGCCAGGTGGTTGAACCACATACACCTCTTCATTCAAATAACCATTAAGGAATGAACTCTTCACGTCCATCTGGTACAACTTAAACTCCATGTAAGCTGCAAACGCAATAAGCATCCTAATGGCCTCCATTCTTGCAACAGGTGCAAAGGTTTCATCATAATCGATTCATTCTTCTTGGCTATAACCCTGAACCACCAGTCTTGCCTTGTTCCTTATTACTATGCCATGTTCATCCAGCTTGTTTCTAAAGACCTATTTAGTACCAATGATGGACCTATCCGTTGGTCGAGGGACTAGGTGCCATACCTTACTGCGTTCAAACTGAAAGAAGTTCCTTGCATAGCAATCACCCAGTCTGGATGCTCAAGTACTTCACGTACATTCTTTGGTTCCATTGAGGACAGAAACGCAAAGAATGCACAGAAGTTCTTCAACGCTCTTCTAGTAACCACTCCAGTGTTTAGATCAGACATGAGGTTCTCCAGTGGTGAGAACTTTGATATCTCCAAGGTTTAGGTTGAATCTGCTGAGTGTCGTTCCCAGGAAGAGCTGAGTCATCTAGGTCTTCTTCATCTTGCTCTTCAGTTCCCCCTGTCTGATTGCCTTCTAGTTCCCCCTGAGATTGATCCTTATCATCCTGATAACTTTTAACTCCATTCAAATTCTCAGGGTCTTAATCAGGTTCATCTCTTGCAAGACCAATCTCCTGATCATTATCTTCTTGTCTGTTTGTAACACTTTCAGATTCAACAAATACCATATGCACACTTTCTTCTACAGTCAAGGTCCTCTTGTTGAACACTTTATAAGTGACACGACCCGAATTCTCGGTTAGGCCGTGCGGGCACCCGATCCCCTCCCCTAAACCTGTCGGGCGAACCCTATTGACTGAATCGATATAAATTGTGAAGAATTACCTTGAAATAAAAATGAACAAAACTTTAACAACATAAGATAACTCTCAAGGATAGACAAACATACAAGCTGTCTATATAATACAACTAACTACCCAGAATACACAATTTTAAAGGTTTCCAGATCAGACATCTAAGAAGGCCAAAAGATATACACATCTCCCGAACGGAGCAAAAGTAAGAAAAACTGTAATATCTGAAGTTGATGGCCGCAATGAACAGGATGGCTCACCGTAGACAGCTGAGAACATACTACTCCTCAATCACGGCGCGACTGGCTGGGTCCTGGTGCAGAATCTGCCGAACGAAAAGAAAACACAAGGACAAATAGGGGGGTGAGTCATGAGGACTCAATAAGTGTGAACAAACTAGCAACCTCGAAAAATAGATACGCTAGTAAGGGAAACGGAACCAGACAACAATAAGAAAAATAAGCAATGCACATATAAGCAGAACAGTATTCATGTACAAAAAAAAAAAAAAAAACTACTCAATAGTATGAAATGGAATGGAATGGGATGAAATGAAATAAAATGAAATGAGATGAAATGCAATGAGATGCAAAGGGTCACATGTGCCCGTCATCCCATCCCGAAGCGAAATACTCCTGCATTCGAGGGGAATCCAATCTGGTAACCAACTGGAGCGGAATACTCCTGCTCCTGGGGCGGAATACTCCTGCTCCTGGGGCGGAATACTCCTGCACCCAATATAATATAAACCAGAGGCGGAATACTCCTGCACTCTCCTGGGGCGGAATACTCCTGCACCCGATATAATGTAAAGCTGAGGCGGAATACTCCTGCACTCAGTATGATATGCAATGTAATGCATATGAATGCAATGTGGTGCAATAATAACCCTTTACCGGCACAAGACTCTCATCGACAGCCGGGAAGCAGATGCCAACCCCAAGCCAAAGTACAATACTCAGATTCCCAATGCAATAGCAATAACATGACATAATATATAATATAGAATGTAAATCCAAGGCTAAGGCGTAATGAGTACGCCTATCGGCAGCTACACACGTAAGGAACACGTGGTAGAAAATCCACGAGGCCAAGCGCCTCCAAAGAAATGCATATAAACACTTACCGTATACCAAAGCTAGCCCTGTTACTCAACCACTGCTTTTTCCTTTGAATTAACTGCCAAACGATCCCGCTCTATTCAATAAGCAGAAAAATTATATCAAATAAAGCTAAAGGCTTCATTCCTTATGTTTTAGGGCAATCCAGTTAGGAACCTGATACCCTATTCGCATACGCAATACGTAGGCCAGGCCTATATACAGGGTTCAAAGTTCAATAACCAAACCCTAAATAAATTATATTTATATGTTGCCCATAACTCACTGAGTGCGAATATATAATCATTTCCATCATCGGGGTCCAATTGACCCTTTAAACTATCAATTTACGCCATTAGGACGATGTCTAATATCCTTATTTTTACCTTAAAAATATATTCAAAGACACGTAATAAACTAAGATAATGAGTTAACATCATTACCTGAAGATTTGGGGTAGAAATTCCACTATTTTTCCACTCCTTTTTCTCTTTTTCCCTCTCTTTTCTAATTTTTCCTTTTCTCTGTTTTAGTTGTATGTTTCTGATGCATATTGAATTCATTCTGCTAGGGGATTAAGTCCCCTAAGCCACCGACTTTTAATTTCACTTTTTTTTAATAATAAATTCGCTACGACGATTAAAATTAAAATGGAACCCTAGAGAAGTCGAAATAATCCCAAATTTTTCGAGTAATCTATACAAAATATATGTAACATACTCGTAAAGACGGATCTCAAATCGGACTCTAGAAACTCAAGATGCAAATTTAAAGAAAAAATGTCAAATTATTTAACTTTCGGCATTTTTGCGGAAACTAGCCGAACAACATCGAAATTCACTTTCGAAAAATCAGAAAAGTCACAAATAATCATACGAACCTAACGGTGCTTTCGGATTTCGAATCGGAGCTCATTCGCCCAAACCGAGCTCAAAATTCTCTTTTTAATATTTATTGACAATAAAAACTGAAACCTTCTTCCGATGCCTACCAAACGAGGTCTGATTTAGCTCAAATTTTATTGACAGGTCCTAATGGACCTTACGAATATTTTAAAATTATCGGCACACCAATCGGAATCCTAACTTCTGAAACGACTGACCGAGGTCGTTTCAATAAGCTTTACTTTGTGAAGAATATCCTAAAAAGATGGCTTCATCACTTCTAGCATCAAACTTTCCTAGAGGTTCTTTCCCGTTGTTGTGCACGAAACACTTGCACACAAAAGCTCTGAGATGTGCAATATTAGGTTTCCTGCCTCTAATCAGCTCATAGGGAGTTTTCTCTAACAAAGGACGGATAGAACATCGATTTAGCAAGTAGCAAGCGATGTTGACATCTTCAGCCCAAAAATTCTTTGATAGACTGCTTGATAGTAACATAGTTCTAGCCATGTCCTCCAAGGACATGTTGTTCCTCTCCACTACACCATTATGCTGCGAGGTCCTTGGTGCAGAGAAGTTGTGATCCACACCATGTTTATTACAATATTCTGAAACTTAGCATTCTCAAATTCTGTACCATGGTCAGACCTTATACTAACTAGTTGAAGCCTCAATTTTTTCTGATTGACTTTGACCCAGTCCTCAAACATATCATATGCTTCATCTTTATATCTGAGGAACAAGATCCATGTGTATCTGGAGTAGTCATCAACTATTACCATTACGAACCTCTTACCTCCCCTGCTCCTTACCCTCATTGGTCCACACAAGTCCATGTGAACCAGCTCAAGTGGTTTAGAAGTACTAACCACTTTCTTTGACTTGAATGAAGATCTTACATTTTTCCCCCTCACACAAGCATCACAAATATTGATGTCATTGAATCTCTTGCTTGGCATTCCACGAACTAGGTCCTTTGACACCAACTTATTCAATTGAGTCAGACTTGCATGTCCTAGTCTGTTGTGCCACAACTGACTATCATTCTCCAGCACATTCAGACAAGTCAAATTATTCTCAAGAAGAGAACCTAATGTAGCCTTGTACACATTATTAGCTATTTTCTCTTCCATTATCACTTCACCAGTCTGCAGGTTCTTTACAGTGCAACCTACAGAAGTGAAACTCACTGAGTTTCCTTTATCACATAGCTGAGAGATACTTAGAAGATTGTGCCTCAATCCATTCACACAGAGTACATTATCAATAGCATGATTGAGGGATCTCCCAATTTTCCCAATACCAACAATTTCACCGCTCTTGCCTCCTCCAAAAGCCACACTACCCCCTTGAAATGCTGCGAGTAAGAAAAAGTTTCTTCTATCTCCTGTCATGTGCCTGGAACACCCACTATCAATAATCCAGCTTGGGTTGTTCCATCTCGCTCTAGCCTGCAAAATAAAATCAAGGGTTAGTAACAGGAACCAGACAAGCTTGGGTCCCTTTTTATTATCGAATGGATGAATCAAATCTTTTCTAGCCCAATAAGGTAAAACTGATTTTTTATTCTTTTTCACTGCTCCTTTTGCAACACTGCATTCATTCTTGATATGTCCAGTCTTACCACACAAGAAGCAAAGTTTGTTGCATGTTGCTCCCAAACGCACACGCAAGTATACGCGGTCGCCAAGTAATAAAGTGACAAAGTCGAGTATCGTTCCCACGAGGACTAAGCAGACTAGTGCTTAATAAACAATTCCTGAACAAACTATCCAGGGGTCTTTTTCCAATGGTTGTAAGAGTTTTTATACTAAAACGCAGTAAGTAAAGTGCTAAAGATGTAACGAGCAATGGGGCAAAACTTTGGTTGTTAACAATATCAAGAGAGCGATCCAGGGTCAGAGTTACGAACAATCCAGTTGACGTATCCAATTGATTCCACTTCTTAAATCCCGAGTTACTAACTAACAGAGTAAGTGTAACTGTGAAAACCTTTCAGTTCTTCACAGTCTATGCAAGCTACTTCAATCCCTATATTTCTATGGGTTAGATCACATGCACGCATTAAGATTCATGTAATGAGTTAAACTAGGCAAGCAAGTATATGTCTATCCTACTCGCGAATTGGTTCCCCGATGCCCGGGTTCACAAACTAGTTCTATTCTTTCTTATTACGTAATTAGATTCTCTCTTTCGAGTTCAACCCAAAAACCATAGATGATGTATAATTATCGAGCTCTAACAATTATACAAGTTAAATCAAGAAAGAATAAGTAACCCGTTATGGGATTCAATCAATGGGAATCAATCTTCAACAATCAACTTTCATGTAAACTCTAACCCCAGAACGTTAGGAAATTAGCCGCACATATTCATAATCACAAGGCAAAGATTTGATGTAATAATGAAATACTTGATGTAATAGATGAAAGATTGGGAATAACCCTTGTTCAATGAAGTGTGTAGCTCTCAATATTGCCCAAAGTCAAGAACCCCTTTCAAAAACTAAGTAATAAACTATTTATAATGTTTCTAAACCCTTGGTAATAAGTTAGACCCGATGCTAGAAGGAATAAGACGTAAAAACGCGCACAAGGGGCGCTATAACGGGCGCCCCGCGCCTCGGAAAGCGTGACAACAACCAGAGGACGCCACCAGCTGCACGCCTTGGCCATGCGTCGCATGCCAAACCGTGCCAGCCACTGCGCGCGGTAGGCAGCGCGCCGCGTGGCCTATGGCGCCAAGCCAAAAATTGCTCTTCTTCGCTCCAAAACTCGGCTCGTGTCGTGCCTTTGTGTGCTCAATCCAATTTTCAACCATCCTTCAACCAATTCATGCTCAATCAAGCTCCGAAACGCTCCAAACGCATCGCGTAACAACCTACACACGAACAACACAACATCAGTATAAAACCACATTCACAAGCTACCAAACGAGTGCAAAACAAGCTCAAATGTGCGGAAATATTAAGGAAAAGTAGGCATAAAATGCCGAACATCACCACCCCACACTTGAACCTTTGCTCGCCCTCGAGCAAGTCACATCTCACTTCCCATCCTAGGTAAAACAGGTCTGCCTATGACTATGGTTGATACCGACCATTGAACCAATACACACATGACTACTATGGATCCACAACATGCCAATAATTTTCCAAAACCAAAAATATGAGAACAACCACCCCAAAATAGGTCAAATGCACAAAACTCAACTTAATGCAACCATGCCCCTACAAAATCACACCTATCTACTCAATCAAAAGCCATCAACTTCACCTACTTCATGCAAACCACGTACCCTCACCAATATCAAAGAGAGTGCCCCCCCCCCCAAAAGATCACACACAACAACAATTATCATGAATAGAACGGGGGCAATAACAAATGAATTCACTCACTCTCATGAAAGGCTCACATGTCACACACAACGTACCATAGGCTTGCCCGTAGTGTAGGACTCCACTAATGTAGGCTCACTCCAATCGGGATTAACTAGGACTTTAGAAAGGTCGTAATGTAGGCTAAGGGGCGGGTAGGATACATATGGTAATAGTGACTACCTCCCTAAGCACTTTAATACATCACACTTAATTTCAAACACAATTCTCATCAAACCACCCAATCACAAGTATCGCACATACACCTTTTCAACAAGTAGCATTTTTCTTTTCAAGCACACACTAGCAAGGAATGGACATCTTTCTTTTTTTTTTTCCGACTTTGCTTTTTTTTTTCTTCTTTTCTTTTCTTATCATTTCATTTTTTTTCAATTTCATTAACTTCCAACCTTGCCAATATTTTTTCACTACTTCACAATTTTCACAAGTATTCCCCTTTATTAGTTCCACTCAAGAACCTCCCAACATCCAACCACAACTCCAATCATCTACACAATATCAATAAAGTGCTTAAGGAGTAAAGGGCCAAAAGAGTCAACTAAGAACAAATGGGTAGGCTCGGGGTGTGGGTACCAATAGAAAGGATCAAAGAAATCAGAACAACAATTTTTTTCAAGGTATATATGTACGGGTAGGCTAACAAAAAGAAGGCCTTGTATCATTTCCCGATTAGAGCAAACCTAGGATTTCGCTTTGCACACACACGGGGCAAGTTCTAGACATTAGTATGCAACATGGAGCAAATAAGAACATGCCTCACACACACATTGCACATGGTTCACACAAAGAGGTTCCATTAACAACTCTCAACTAAGCTTCTAGAATGCAACTTGTGGAAATTTAAGCACTCATGCACAAAGGATAGCAATCAAGTCAAGCAAGCGGACTCAAGCATCTCAAGGGGGTCGTTCCAATTTTTCCTAGGCATGCATCAAAATTAAAACTCAAGGACACCACCAATAGCACATGCAATCAAGCCCAAATCCATCGGTATCAAACAAATCAAAGGCACCTAGCATTCTACCATTTTTCCTACATCTAGGGTCATCTACAACTAACTATCCTAATCCTAAAAATAAAAACTACCCGGTTCAAAGGCCTCCCCGTGGAAAAGAACCGAGGCCATAAGAAAAACCACGGGGTGGATGACATGTACCACTAATAAAACTAAAAGGAAAATCTTTTTGGAATTTTTCATTGGTTTTCTAATTTTTTTTTCATATATTAAAGCAAGAAATAAATCAAAACAAAGTCAAGTGACAAAAGAAAAAGTTCTAAGGTACATGCATCCTAACCTCAAAAATAGATAAAGGGCAGTACCCCACCCCACACTTAAACTAAGCAATGTCCCAGTGCGACAAAGAAGTAAGTGCAAAAGTAAAAGTACAAGAAAACTGCCCTGAAATCTGGATGGTGCGCAGGAGTGGACCTAGGTCTCCTCCTCATCATCGCCACCGCCCTCATGATCAGTCCCATACTCACTGTCCGGGTCATCGGCCATAATATCTGAATCCGTGTTCTCATCCTCCTGCGGATCCACCGTTTTAGCTTGAACCTCGCCCAGCAGACCCTTCGAGGTCTCCGTCAGCGGGACCTTGCGGTCAATAGCAGTCAAATCAACGCCCGACTGGCGGGCCATAGCCTCCATCATCAAGTACTGACGCGCGGCCAAGTTGGCACTTGTCTCCCGCCACTCGTCCGCCGTTAGCTTCACCGGTGCCGTGGTGATCACTCCCTTGACCGAAGCAATGTCAAAAGGCTTCCCTATATCAGGGACAATGCGATCCCCAACCTCATCTACGGGGACGCCCGCCTTCTCTAAGTAACGGGTCAAGAGGTTCCCAAAATACAACCTACTACATGATTTTTCTTTTCTTTGCTCTTTCATCACTCGCAGCATGTAGTATCCTATGTTCACCGGCCGCCCAGTCATGAAAAAGTACACCATGCACGCCCGAGTCTTAGTGACCTCGGAGTAATGAGAACAAGGTAGTATCCGTGCATTTATGAACCTCATCCATACACGCGCCGGCTTGAGAAACTGGGAGAAATGCATAAACTTGTGTCTCCCAGCCGCTCCTCGCCCCCACTTATGCGTGGAGCCCTCACCACATAGGGTCTCCCGCAAGGCCGTGTAATCCGGTTTCTTGATGTACTCTCTCAACGCATCATAATCGGGGTCAGCTACCCCCAAGAAGGCATTCAATGCCGATGGATCCAACTTCACCTTCACACCCCGAACCGTCACCACATCATCATCTCTCCATGCTTCATCGGGCTCCCAGTTAGCATACAATTCTTGGACCATGTCCAAGTTGGCGTGCCCCGGACTCTCAAACACTGAGTCCCACTTCAGGGCAATGATCTTCTCGGCCACACTTCTAAACTTTTGTAGCACCGGCCATTTATCAATGGCTTGCTCGGGTATATACCCCGCAAGCCGCACATTTTTGTACCATGTTTGGCAATCTCCCTTCTTTACAAAAGGAAGGCCATACTGGGTCTTGCCTCCGGGACGTGGTATCGGCACCGCGTCCTTTGGAATCTTGGCCTTTGCCTTTGCTTTTGCCTTGGGCTTGGCCGGTGCCTTACCCTTTTGCTTTGTGGATGAAGGCCCGGCTTGAGGTTCTCTCCTCGGGCCCACGGTGGATGAAGAACTCGCCTTTTGAGATGTGGCTACCATGGTACCTACACAAACACAAACATCAATGTGAGATGCATAGCTAAGCGCCAAAAATACAATTCAAGCTCAAGGGTACCACCCCACACTTATCACACACTCTATGTGTCAATCACTCGTTTCAATGGCACGAGCAACCCCACACTTGAACAAAACTAGCCTTGGGCAAAATATGCCACGTTTTGAATTTTTAAAATCAAGCTAGTGTGGGTGCTTCATGATCAATTCTAGTGTGTATGCAACACCTAATGTTCATAGTAAGCCTAAGGAATGCATTGCTACTCAAGAATTCACAATGTCATTGATATTTCATCTTTGAGGCTTTTTCACAAACACCTAGTGTGCACAACTTTGAACTAGCAATTTCAATGGATTTTGTAATGTGCCAACCCTCCAAAATTGTTGGGAGATCTCTTTTTACAAGTCACAAGTTCTATACTAAGCATCATAGACAATTAAGCACATCAAAATTGATTTTTTATGCACAAGCTTGTAACTAGCTAAGAGAATCACCCATGAGCAATAATGAATACAACTTACATGTTATTGAGAAGGAAGAGTAGTAATATACTTACTTGAAGGTGTTAGAGGTGATTGCACAAGATTTGGGATGAGTTCAATTGTTAGAGATGAATTAGGATGTGATTAGAGAGAATTTGGAGTGAAAATAATGAAGAACTATAGGGCATGGGGGATTAAAGAATTTCGGGTCAAACCCGTTGACCCGTTTGTTTTAAAATTTTCTTGCCTTGCGCGTTTAGGTCCGCGCCGCATGCCCATCGCGGGCAAGAATTTTGAGGTTCTGCCAAGCATGGCGCGGTGGGAGGCGCGGGGCGCTCCCAACCGCGCCTAGCCTCTTTGCTCAGCTTATTTTTTCTCGCGCTTTGGGAGGCGTGGGGCGCTCCCGAACGCGCCCGAGCACATTTTTTCGCACCGATTTTTAATTCTAAGTACAAACCCAAGCGTGGGACATGTCTCGAGACGTCCCATACCCCTCAATGCATTCATTTCACCTTATTTAGCTCTCCCGATTCCTGCAAAAACGACACACAAAAACAACAAAAACGTGACACTATAAAACAAAAGAAAACTAAACTATTACAAGTACAAACTCGGGTTGCCTCCCGAGAAGCGCCTTATTTAACGTCGTGGCACGACGGGTATAAATCAAGGGTCTCTCAATGTAATTGAAGTTCGATGATTCACCGCACCTCCCCAATAATGTTTCACCCGTTGACCATTAACCAAAAATGTGCTCTCAGAACCCGGGGCTCTCAATGCAACCGCACCCTGTGCGGTAACACGAACAACTTCAAAAGGCCCCGACCATCTTGACTTCAACTTGCCCGAAAACAATTTCAACCTCGAGTTGAACAACAATACACGCTGCCCGGGCTCAAAAGAGCGATGCTCAATGTGCTTATCATGCCACTTCTTTGTCCGTTCCTTATATAATTTCGCATTTTCATACGCATGGAAACGGAACTCTTCAAGTTCATGAAGTTGGAGCATCCTCCTCTCACCCGCTAAAGCCATATCAAAGTTGAGTTTTTGAATAGCCCAATACGCCTTATGCTCTAATTCAACCGGCAAGTGATAGGCCTTACCATAAACCAGCCTATATGGAGAGGTTCCAATAGGCGTTTTGAATGCAGTTCGATAGGCCCAGAGAGCATCATCTAACTTCATAGCCCAATCCTTCCTCGAGGCATTCACAGTCTTCTCAAGGATTTGCTTGATCTCTCTGGTAGACACTTCCACTTGGCCACTAGTTTGGGGATGATAAGCAGTAGCCACCTTGTGGCGAACCCCATACTTAGCCAATAACTTATTGAACAACCGGTTACAAAAATGCGTACCTTCATCACTAATGATAGCTCGCGGTGTCCCAAAACGAGTGAAAATATTCTTCTTCACGAACTTCACCACCACACTTGCGTCATTCGTTGGAAGTGCAATAGCCTCCACCCATTTCGACACATAATCAACTGCTACAAGGATGTATTTATTGCCCATAGAAGGTGGGAATGGACCCATGAAATCAATACCCCAACAATCGAACATCTCAATCTCCAAGATATTGTTCAAAGGCATCTCGTGACGCCTAGTAATGGTACCAGTTCTTTGGCAACGATCACATTGCTTCACTAGTGCATGAGCATCTTTAAATAAAGTAGGCCAAAAGAAACCAGATTGAAGTACCTTTGCAGCTGTTCGATCTCCACCAAGGTGGCCACCATAAGGAGAGGAATGGCAGCTCTGTAGAACCGGCTCTACTTCTTCCCTTGGAATACATCTCCTAGCTAGTTGATCAACTCCTATCTTGTACAAATAGGGCTCATCCCACACATAAAAGCTGCTCTCATGAAGGAGTTTACGCTTCTGCTCAGCAGTTGCCCCAGGAGGGTACACATTACTCACAAGTAAATTCACCATGTCAGCATACCATGGCACCTCAGCTGCATCAAGAGCAAAAAGTTGCTCATCAGGAAAAACCTCTTTAATCTCGGGCCCTTCATCTACATGATCTCTATTCTCCAGCCTGGACAAATGATAAGCAACTTGATTTTCAGTCCCCTTGCGATCTCGAATTTCAACATCAAACTCTTGCGATAAGAGAACCCATCTAATGAGTCTAGGCTTGGAGTCCTTCTTTTCAAACAAATACCGTATTGCGGCATGATCAGTGTAGACAACAACTCGAGTGCCAACCAAATAAGATCTGAATTTATCAAAAGCATAAACCACGGCTAGCAACTCCTTCTCAGTGGTAGTATAATTAGACTGGGCTGCATCAAGCGTCTTGCTTGCATAATAGATGGAGTGAAAAATTCTTCCAATTCTTTGGCCTAGAACAGCCCCAATAGCATTATCACTCGCATCACACATCAACTCAAATGGCAAAGACCAGTCAGGAGCAATGATGATTGGTGCGGTCACCAACCTTTCTTCAACTCTTCAAACGCCTTGATACAAGCATCATCAAACACATATTTCACATCCTTCTCCAACAATTTGCACAAGGGAGTGGAAATTTTGGAGAAGTCCTTTATGAAACGTTTATAGAACCCTGCATGTCCCAAGAAACTACGCACCCCCTTAACAGAGATAGGTGGTGGTAATTTCTCAATAGCCTTAATCTTTGCTTTATCAACCTCAATTCCTTGCTTTGACACCTTGTGCCCAAGTACTATGCCTTCTTTAACCATAAAGTGACATTTTTCCCAATTCAGCACCAGATTTGTTTCTTCACAACGGCTCAGCACAGCATCAAGATTTTTCAAACATTCATCAAAAGAATCACCAACCACTGAAAAATCATCCATAAATACCTCCACAAAAGTTTCCACCATATCAGTGAAAATAGCCATCATGCATTGCTGAAAAGTCCCTGGGGCATTACACAACCCAAATGGCATCCTCCTAAATGCATAGGTGCCATATGGACAAGTGAAAGTGGTCTTCTCTTGGTCTTCAGGGGCTATCACAATTTGATTGTAGCCCAAATACCCATATAAGAAACAGTAATACTCATGGCCTGCAAGTCTATCCAACATCTGATCAATAAAAGGGAGTGGGAAGTGATCTTTCCTGGTGGCCTTGTTGAGCTTCCTATAATCAATGCAAATTCGCCACCCTGTAACAGTTCTTGTAGGAATCAACTCATTGTTCTCATTCTTCACCACTGTCATGCCCCCTTCTTAGGAACACATTGCACTGGACTCACCCACTTGCTGTCAGAGATAGGAAAAATAATACCAGCATCTAGCCACTTGATAACTTCTTTCTTCACCACCTCCTTCATGATTGGATTTAGCCTCCTCTGCTGCTCTATGGATGGCTTATGATCTTCCTCCAAAAGAATTTTATGCATGCAGAAAGAAGGACTAATCCCTCTAATATCAGCAATAGTCCAGCCAATAGCTCTCTTGCGCTCTCGCAATACCCGCAGCACCTTCTCAACCTGCACATCAGACAACAAAGAAGAAAGGATCACGGGCAAAGTATTACCTTCACCCAAATAAGCATAACGTAAATGTGCGGGTAAAGGTTTGAGCTCAAGATTAGGAGCTCTCTCAATAGACGGTTTAGCAGGAGCTAAGGTCAATGGTTTATCAAGCTCCTCAAATTTCTTCCACCCTGGGATGAATCTACTCTGCATATTAAGAACCTCCACATATTCTTCAGTATCTTCATCCTTCAGGATATCATCATCATCATCACATAAGAGTGCCCTTTCTAAAGAATCAACACTAGAAGCCAAGAAGGACCTCTCATCAGCAGTCAATTCATCATCTATCACTTTTACCATGGACAACTCTTCATAGTGAGAAGGAAGCTGGGTAGCTCTGAACACATTAAACACAGCTTCTTCCCCATTTACCTTCATAATCATCTTACCAGCCCTGACTCGAATAACAGCATCAGCAGTAGCCAAAAATATTCTTCCCAAGATGAGAGGAACCTCAGGATCAGCTTCATAATCAAGAATAATAAAATCAACGGGTAATATGAACTGACCCACTTGTACAAGCACATCCTCAATAACCCCCTCGGGGCATGTCAAAGATCTATCAGCAAGCTGCAGGGTCACAGTAGTGGGTCGTGGCTCACCCAGGCCTAGCTTCCTAAAAACTGAAGAAGGCATCAAATTCACACTAGCACCCAAATCACATAAAGCACGACCAACCTCATGTTCCCCAATTTTCAAAGGGATGGTAAAACTGCCCGGGTCCTTCAATTTCTGCGGAAGCTTGCTTCTAACTCTGGAACTGCACTCCTCAGTAAGTGCAACTGTCTCAAACTCAGTCAATATTCTCTTGTTAGCAACAATATCCTTGATGTATTTAGCATATTTGGGAACATCCCGCAAAAGCTCCACCAAAGGAATATTTACCTGAATTTGACTCAATATCTTCAAAAATTTCTTGCATGCTGCATCAACTTTCTGCTTCTGAAGTCTCTGCGGGAAAGGTGGTGGTGGTCTCACAATAGCAGACTCGGGCTGCTTTTCAGTTACTTTTTCTGCTTCTTTTTCCACTTCTCTATCAACATTTGACTCTAACTCACCAACAGGCTTCTTTGGCTTTGGGGGAACTTCTTCCAGTGCTCTTCCATTCCTCAAAGTCACTGCTTGCACAAATTCTCTAGGATTCTTCTCTGTATCACTCGGTAAAGCACCCCGAGGTCTACTATTTTGTGCTCCAGCAAGCTGCCCCAATTGTCTTTCAAGATCTTTCTGCGCATTGCTCAAATCTTTAATTGTTTGTGCCTGAGATGCTGACTCATCAATGAGCTTTTGCTGCCCTGCAAGAATTTTCTTGAGCATATCCTCCATAGTATTAGACTGCTGTGGTTGAGCCTGAGACTGCGATCCCTGCTGTGGTGCATTGTTTTGAGTAAATTGGGCTCTCTCATTACCCTGAAACTGCTCACGGGTATCCCTCCAAGAAAAATTTGGGTGATTACGCCAACCCGTGTTATAATTATTACCATACTGATTTCGGTTTTGGCCCTGTGATCTGTTCTGATTACCCACATAATATACTGACTCTGGGTTAGAGGGACAAACCTCAGTGCTATGATACGCGGTCGCCAAGTAATAAAGTGACAAAGTCGAGTATCGTTCCCACGAGGACTAAGCAGACTAGTGCTTAATAAACAATTCCTGAACAAACTATCCAGGGGTCTTTTTCCAATGGTTGTAAGAGTTTTTATACTAAAATGCAGTAAGTAAAGTGCTAAAGATGTAACGAGCAATGGGGCAAAACTTTGGTTGTTAACAATATCAAGAGAGCGATCCAGGGTCAGAGTTACGAACAATCCAGTTGACGTATCCAATTGATTCCACTTCTTAAATCCCGAGTTACTAACTAACAGAGTAAGTGTAACTGTGAAAACCTTTCAGTTCTTCACAGTCTATGCAAGCTACTTCAATCCCTATATTTCTATGGGTTAAATCACATGCACGCATTAAGATTCATGTAATGAGTTAAACTAGGCAAGCAAGTATATGTCTATCCTTCTCGCGAATTGGTTCCCCGATGCCCGGGTTCACAAACTAGTTCTATTCTTTCTTATTACGTAATTAGATTCTCTCTTTCGAGTTCAACCCAAAAACCATAGATGATGTATAATTATCGAGCTCTAACAATTATACAAGTTAAATCAAGAAAGAATAAGTAACCCGTTATGGGATTCAATCAATGGGAATCAATCTTCAACAATCAACTTTCATGTAAACTCTAACCCCAGAACGTTAGGAAATTAGCCGCACATATTCATAATCACAAGGCAAAGATTTGATGTAATAATGAAATACTTGATGTAATAGATGAAAGATTGGGAATAACCCTTGTTCAATGAAGTGTGTAGCTCTCAATATTGCCCAAAGTCAAGAACCCCTTTCAAAAACTAAGTAATAAACTATTTATAATGTTTCTAAACCCTTGGTAATAAGTTAGACCCGATGCTAGAAGGAATAAGACGTAAAAACGCGCACAAGGGGCGCTATAACGGGCGCCCCGCGCCTCGGAAAGCGTGACAACAACCAGAGGACGCCACCAGCTGCACGCCTTGGCCATGCGTCGCATGCCAAACCGCGCCAGCCACTGCGCGCGGTAGGCAGCGCGCCGCGTGGCCTATGGCGCCAAGTCAAAAATTACTCTTCTTCGCTCCAAAACTCGGCTCGTGTCGTGCCTTTGTGTGCTCAATCCAATCTTCAACCATCCTTCAACCAATTCATGCTCAATCAAGCTCCGAAACGCTCCAAACGCATCGCGTAACAACCTACACACGAACAACACAACATCAGCGTAAAACCACATTCACAAGCTACCAAACGAGTGCAAAACAAGCTCAAATGTGCGGAAATATTAAGGAAAAGTAGGCATAAAATGCCGAACATCATTGCAAGGAAGTCCTACATAGTTACTATTAGGGTTCCAAGCAGGTAAAGGTTTCCTATGTCCTAATCCAGTTTTACCTCTATTATGATTTTCATGTAACCAATTCAAAGCTTCAGAAGACTTGTTCCATTTAGTAAGTCTGGTGAGCTCAGTGTTAGCTTTTTCAACCTTCTCCTGAAGAACCCGGTTCTTCTCAGTTTCCTGATGTAGAACCTGATTTTTCTTTTTAAGCTCAACTTCAAGGTTGATTTGAGCCTCACTAACTCCTTGCTTACCATACCCTTCTTTCAATTTTTATTTTCAAGTTCGAGAGCAGAAACTAGTTTTTTCTCACAAAGCACATGTTCCTTTAATTGAAGACTTTCTAATTCAAGGTCTGAGACTTTCTGTTTTAGTTCAAAAACTTGATTTTCACTAGTAGTTAATTCCTTTTTAAGATCAGATTTAGCTTTTTCCAAGTTTTTATTTTTTATTGAAAAATCAGACACAAGTGACATTAGTTGGTCCTTCTCAGAAAGTGCTTGTTCCTTTTCAGACCTCAAAGTTTCAATCTCTTCAATTAAAGTCAAGGCAAGCAAATTTAATTCCCTAGAAGAACAAGTATGAAGTCTAGTTTTCAGTTCATCGAGACTTACCTCAGGTGTATCATCAATCGAAGGTTCATTATTAGCCATCAGTGCCAAAGGAGAGTCGTCTTCTGGTTCTTATTCTTCATCATCACTTTCACTTTAAGAAGGTCCCCATGTTGGGCAATGTTTAATAACATGGTCTCTTTGGCCACACCTGAAGCATCCTGAGTGATTCAGATTCTTTACAGTGCTATTCTTGACAGGAATGACCTCGATTGAACTCTTTTCTGACTTTGTAGTTTCTTCATTGTATAACCTGTCTAGCGTATCCCAGATTTCCTTTGCAGTTGAGGACTTGGGAATACGTGAACATACATTAAGCCCTAGTCCACACTGAAGAATCTTCATGGCTTCAACATTCATCTGAAGTAGTTTGAAGTCTTTTTCATTAAGTTCTTCTACAGGCTTTTGGACTTTGTTCCCTGATGTATCAATCTTTGTGGGAATCAAGGGACCATTCTGTGTAATCCTCCATAGCTAATAATTTTCTGCCTGTAGAAAGGTTTCCATCCTAAACTTCCAGAATTTGTAGTGTTGACCATTGAGCTGCGGAGGCTTGCTGATAGAGTATCCTTCGGGCATGAATGGTGGGGCACTCATTGTTCAGATCCTTCTCAAGATGTTAATCTTTCTTCGAGAGAACCTGCTCTGATACCACTTGTTGCACTTGGTGCACCTTCGTGAGACACTAAGGGGGGGGGGGGGTTGAATAGTGTTCTTACCCGATTTTAAAATCCTAAAACTTGCCTTTAAACATTCTGCGCCTAACTCACAAAGAACCAGGTTCCTTGCAAGTTTCACCTATCTCTGAAACTAAACAAATTGCAGAAACGTAAAGAACACAGAGATTTTTACGTGGAAAAATCCTTGCTCAAGGGATATAAAAACACGACCCAAACTCTTGGGATTTCAACTCTTCCACTAAAGGAAAACCCGAGCAAGTTTTAGACTACAACGTAATGTAATCAAGGAACTAGTACCCCCAGTACCTAGAACCTTCACAGCCACACATTAGCTAGTAAGGTTACCTCTACTTAACCTCAAAAAGTAATCTCTACTTAATGCTTCTAAACAAGCTGATAGATTACAACACAATAGCCTATAACAAAGAAACTAAAACAACATACTTATTTATGAAACTGCTCCTTCGTAAGGTTCTGCTTCTCAGCCTTTGTTCTTGCACACAAAACTTATCACGATCTGATTGTACTTGATATGCTCTGTTGAGATGTCTTTTGTGCGTATACAATTGGGCTAAATTAACTTGTATTTATAGAAACTCGACTCAGCCGGATCCAACTAAGTTTAGTATTCCTTTTCCTCTTCGAAATCAGTTTTAAACAATGTTACCCATATTTCTTTATTTAAACCTAAGTTAATTTGCCTTAGTTCCCAATCCATGTTCGTTTAGGAACCGCGTCCTTCTCAGCACCGCTTCTTGCTTCTTCTATTTCCGGTAGGATTGGAACTTTGACTCCAGCTGTTCTTTTCTTTCCTTCTTCAGCTCTGACTTGAATATCTCGTTTGAACAGCTAGTCTTCTCACTTCAACTGTGAACCTTTTCGTGGTCCACTTAGCACCAGGTCCTTTGTCATCTTCAAAACTCATCCTTCAACAGGCGTTGTGCAGCCCATGAAAAAGAGTTGTTGGTTGTGGTCCATTCTTTTCGCTTATGGCGCCATTACTTATTGGGAGCACCCTTTGTTTTCAAGACGGACAACACTACTGTCAGCTATATTATGACACAGCCAAAACTGAACGGGAGACAGGCGAGATGACAAGAGCTTCTTGCTGAGTTTAATTTCCACTTGGAATATAAGAGTGGAAAGTTAAACCAAGTTGCTGATACGCTAAGTCGGAGGGCCAACTTAGCCGCGGTGTGTGTGCTCGCCGCCCTTAAGGAAGCGAGGTAACCATCATTATTAAGGATCAGATCAAGGATCTTCTTATTCGTGACCCTGCTGCCCAAGATTTGATCAGTCTTGTGGAGCAAGGGAAGACGCGTCAGTTCTATATGGATGATGGGTTCCTCAAGACAAAAGGGAAGCAGATATATGTGCCCAAGGTAGGTGATTTGCGAAAGACCCTATTGAAAGAATGCCATGATACCCTCTGGGCCGGCCATCCTGGAATGGATAGAACCCTAGCGCTGCTTCAACGCGCGTACTATTGGCCTCAGATGGCGGATGATGTAGATCAATATGTGCGAACCTATTTGGTTTGCCAGAAAGACAAGCCAGACCATTTGACGCAAGCGGGACTATTGCAGCCGCTACCTGTCCCAAAAAGGCTTTGGGAAAGCGTCTCTCTGGATTTTATCACCGGATTGCCCAAGGTCGGAGATTTAACCACTATTCTAGTAGTGGTTGATCGGTTTTCTAAATACACAACTTTTATAGCAATTCCAAAATATATAGCCGCTGAAGAGACGACCAAGATCTTCTTTGCTCATGTGGTGAAGTATTGGGGTCTGCCTAGAGATATTGTTAGTGATCGCGACTCACGATTCACTAGTAACTTTTGGATTGAGCTCTTCAAGTATCTCAGGTCTAAGTTAAGCCACATCTCCAGCTTTCATCCACAATCTTACGGCCAGACGGAGCAGTTTAACGGGATGCTTGAAAAATATCTCAGGCATTTTGTGACTGGGTCGCAAAAGAATTGGGTGAAGCTACTGGATTCTGCCCAGTTGTGCTTCAATGCCCAAAAATCCTCAAGTACCAACAGAGCGCTTTTGAAATTATCATGGGAAAACAACCTCTTCTCCCGCATACTGTTGATGCACCAAATGTGTCAAAGTCTCCTCGATCTGCGAGTTTCTCAAGAGAGTGGAAGAGAAATCTAGAGATAGTGCGGAGCTATCTTGAAAAAGCACAAAGGAGGATGAAATAGTATGCAGATCAAAACCGGCGCTTTGTGGAGTACAAAGTTGGAGATAAAGTGATGGTAAAGATCCCTAAGAGATATTTGTTCGCGGGAGCTCATGACCCGCGTCTTTTGCAGAAATACATTGGACCTCTGTCCATTGTGAAATGTGTTGAAAAAGTTGCCTATCGAGTTGAATTACCAGCTTGGTGGAAGATCCATCCCGTTTTTCATGTCAGCCTGCTGAAGCCTTTCCAAGAAGACAAGTATGATCCTTCCAGAAACCAGCTCACAATGCCAAGCATCAGGAAGAACAAGTGGTCAGGGAAGAAAGTAGCAGAAGCTATCCTGGATGACCGTGTTATTCATGCCTCAAGGAAAGTTCACCAGAAGTTTTTGGTGAAATGGAGCGGATGTGATGCAGAGGAGAACACCTGGGAGAGGGGAACAGACCTCAAAGCCTTCAAGGATCTGATAGCTGATTATCTTGCAAGGAAGGCGCCGAGGATGTCACCAACTCAGGTGGGGGAGAATGTCATGGGCGGCCTCTCAGCCATGCCCCATGACTCCTTGGGCGCTCCCTGTGGTGCCTGGCAAGCCTCAAGATGCCTAGTGCCACGGTTATGGCCGCGCCAAGATCTATATGCATATCTGCGTATGTTGCCCCACCAATTGAGCATGCCCGCGCGCCCCGCATTTGAGTGCGCCAACGCCATGCGACCTGCGCATGCGCGCCACAATGCTGCCTATCCCACACTAGAGTGCGCCTATGCCATGCGACCAATGCATGCACACCTCAACGCAGATTGCCCCGCGCCTGCGCGCGCCAAAGCCTTGCACCCTATGCGCAAGCCATGAAGACGCAGACAAGGATGCGGCCCCGCAAAGTGCCACACATCATGTAAATGTAGTTAGGTTTATCTTTCTCTATTTTTCTCGTATGATTGTCTAGCCCCTTAGTGTCTGTCTCTATGACATGGGTTTATTTTTTAAGAAAATATATAGGGGGTATAAGAATTCGAACAAATTGTAAGCTGCTTTTATATTTCTGCTCTGGTGTCTCGCCCCCTCGACACAACATTGGCTTACTTGTAATTTGTTGGCTTTTGATTAATACAAGTAAGTGCAATGACTTTCATTTCAATTACTCTTTTTATACACACTGTGATTGACATTGGTTTTCCCGCACGACACTGACGCTCTAGTCTAGCGTGCGAAGGGGACCACATGCCAGCATTACGTTGCCCTTCTAAGCAAACTCAAGAAGGCGTCACTTAACAGTACTACTGAGTTGGGCATTTAAAGTATCAAAAGCCTTTTGAGTTTAGGAGGTCTACGAAAAGACATTATTTCTAAGTAGATCAGTCAAAGACCTAGCTATGGAAACATAGTTACGGATGAAACAATGATAATAACTCGCAAGGCCCAAGAAGCTGCGAACAACTTTAAAAATGTGGGGCTTGAGCCACTACTGAATTTCCTCAATATATAGATCGATCTCAATCCAGAGCAAAAAATAGAATGGTCTAGGTAATTAAATTGGGTCCTGCCAAACAAACATTTCGACTTTTTTTCCACGAATTGGTTGTCCTTGAGCAAAGTCAGGACAAATTCGTTTGATATTTATAGTTGCATGGCAACAAGTGAATGACAGTCTTGTTTCCTACATGGAGGTAACCCTTGAGGTTTCTGAAACACGATGTCAAAAGATTCTAATAAAGCCATTATGTCCGGAAGATCATCCTCAGCTTTGAGGGGATTATCTTGGACCAACACCACGCAAAACTAGGATGAAATTGCATCAGAATCAGAGTGACGCCTTGATGCTTGAAGTTGAATAGGGTGGGCACCCATTTGAGCATCTCTAACCCAAGAAATCTTCCCACCAGAAAAAATTAAATTTAAAAAGTCGTTGGCGATAATTAGCAATACTTGGTCCCAAGGTTGATAACCAGGATATGCCCAAGACAACATCAGAACAGACAAATGAGCTCATTAAATCTTCAATGGAAACAACATTAACCACAGCTTTACCTATCAGTCGTTGGCTGCTGTAAACCACAATAGAAAATAAGGCAATGGTCGTGATAGTAAGATTAAGGAGTCATGCTACACGGGATTGGATAAAACTGTGGGTACTCCATCTTTCGACAAGAACATGGACTGGACAACCCCTAATATAATCGGTGAAGCATAAAGTCGTCGGAGATTGCTCCCGCGATAAGGCATGATAAGAAATAAACGAATGCTCCTGTACCTCTAAACATTGATGGTCTTAAGCCAATATTTCATTAGAAGTAAAGGTTTCCAATAAGACAATGGAGGAATCAGGGGTGCTTCCAAAGTTTGTGGAAGAGCTTTATATTTATGACCGGCGACAAATTTCTCATCAAAATTATAACATAATCCTTTCTCTCGAGGACTTTGAAGATTGGCTGATAAAAGACGACAAAGGGGAAATTAAATGATGAATGGGAAGTGAAATTAGGGAAAGTGAAATTAAGGGCCAAACGATGATGTGTTAGGGTGGTTAAAAGGGGTTGGGTCCGAGTAAAACTGTGTCAACCTAGCCTTTATCTGAAATCAAATTTTTCTCTTGGATTTGGGTCATATATATAGCCTCTTCTAAAAAATAGGGCTGCCTACTAAAATCCTCATTTCAAATCTCATTTTTTAGGCATGATACGAGACATTCCACCAAGAAAGCAGGGGTAAAATCATAAATTCTTTAGAAGTAAATCAAACCTGACCCTATATTCAACAACTTTTGTTGGATTTTTGACAATCGACTTTCCGGTTACTCCAATGAATGTTTTTGGAATCGGAGCTTCAATTTCTTAGTGAAGTGAGGCCAATCGATAAGTTGTTTGTTGCGGAACAACCATCTATACCAATTCAATGCTTCTCCGTCCAAATAAAATGGGGCCAAATTTAACTGATATTAGTGGTGGGCACAAACCAAACCAAACCAAACCGAAAAAATCGATTGAACCAATTTTTTTTTTAATTAGGTTTTCGATTTTTAGATTTTTGGTTTGGGTTTGGTTTTACATTTTAAAAATTTTGGTTTTACGGTTTGGTTTTGGTTTGGAGTGGGCACAAATTGAACCAACCAAAAAAAATGAATTTTATATATATATATATATATATATATCAATCTTATATAAATTTTACAACGTTTCTTATATATCTAGTCAGTAGTCCAGGCTACCAGGCCTAATATAGACTTTCTAACTTTGTCAACTTAAGTGTAAAGCTCATAATAACATCTCCAGTCCACTACTTAATATCATGGATCTAAGAGGTTGTTTGGTTTAAAGGAGTATTAAAAGTTGGATATCCCATGAATTTGAGATAAATTTTATTACGAGACTAAATCTTGGGATTACTTATCCCACCCTCTATATGGGATAAGTTAATCCCATAATTGTGGTATAAATTTTATCCCAATATGTCTAATCCCTCCAACCAAACGACACCTAAGTATTTAATATTTTAGTTTGTACCAGTACGTACCAAATTCGATTGTCATGTCATTAATCTGAACTACTACAAGATATGTTTAACTAAATTATTTTTATTTTCAATAACTTTGATTTTCTGTTATATTTATTCATCTTCGCACATACAATTGAAAAATATTGATTTTGCCATATTAGTTTATATGTGAAAACCGAAATAAACCGAACCGAATTCTTAAAAATCGAACCAAACTGAATTAATTTCGGTTTGATTTTGGTTCCTAATATTACCAAAATCAAAAATTGAAAAATCAAACCGAAATGTCTTAAACCGAACCGAACCAACCGAACACCCACCCCTAACGGATATTCAGAAGCTATTGAATAAAACTCAAAATACATTTCAGTTTGAAATAACCAAGCATCCGGATAATGACCACCAAACCGATGGGAATCAACAACATGTTTATGGCGGAATTAGAACGAATCGCCATATTCGAAATAAAACTTTGTTTTTTGCTGGAAATCAAGGATAGCTAATATCACAAAGCTTATCAACTTTCGAAGAAAGCTGATGGAATTCAGCATAGAAAACTCCAGTATCAACTACTTTTAAGTTGGATCATCCAATGAGAATAACAATATGAAAGCATCAATATAATATATACTACATTGACATTCACTAAACACAATAAGGAAGTAGGATTTATATTAATAATAGATAAGTCCAACTAGATATTACAAACAATCAATATAAACTAAGGGATACAATGAGAAGATTGTATTGGTCGATTTTTGTTCGATCACAAGAAGGACGGACTTGTTTATATGGCAAGGCATTAATTGATTTCGAAGACGTTGTGATCGAAAAGAAGCAGCTTCGTTCGACTGTATGATCGATTATGCGATGTTGTGATCGAATAATTTCGAAGGCAATGTTCTAACGGATAACTTAGCTTGTCCTCATCCCAAATTTATCTGAAACGACCTCGGTCAGTCGTTTCGGAAGTTGGGACTCCGATTGGCATGTCGATAATTTTAAAATATTCGTAATGTCCATTAGGACCTGTCTGTAAAATTTGAGCTAAATCAGACCTCGTTTGGTAGGCATCGGAAGAAGGTTTCAATTTTTATTGGCGATAAAAATTAAAAAGAGATTTTCGAGCTCGGTTTTGCCGAATGAGCTCCGATTCGAAATCCGAAAGCGCCGTTGGGTTCGTATGATTATTTATGACCTTTGTGAACTTTCGAAAACAAATTTCTATGTTGTTCGGCTAGTTTCCGCTAAAATGCCGAAAGTTAAATAATTTGACTTTTTCTATTTGAATTCGCATCTTGAGTTTCGGGAACCCGATTTGAGATCTGCCTTCGCGAGTATGTTACATATATTTTGTATAACTTGTATGAAAAATTTGAAATTATTTCGAATATCGTAGGGTACCATTTTAATTTTTACCGTAATAGCAAATTTTAAAAGAAAAAGAAAAAAAAGAAAAGGAAAAAGACAAAAAAATCTAAAGCAAGGCGGTGGCTAAAAGGGATTGACCCCCCTTAGCCTACATATGTAAGTAAAATGAGCAGAAACAGTAAAAATGGAAATGGAGCAGAGACGAAAAACTTAGAAACCTAAGAGAAAAATGCCAGAAAATGAGAAAAGAGCCGGAGAAAAGATAGGATTTTTACCCCGAAACATCCAGGTAATGATGTTAATTCATTATTTGAGTTTATTACGTGTGTTTGAATATATTTTAACGGTAAAACTTGAAATATTAGACATCGTCCTAATAAGTTCAATTAATAGTTTAAATGGTCAAATGGACCCCGATAATGGAATTGAATATATATTCGTACTCAGTGAGTTATGGGCAACATATAAATGTAATTTATTTGGGGTTTGGTTACGTGACCTTAAACCCTGTATATAGGCCTGACCTGCGTATTGCGTATGCGAATAGGGTACCAGGTTCCTAACCGGATTGCCCTAAAATGTGAGGAATGAAGCCTTTAGCCTAATTTGATATATTTTTCTGCTTATTGAATAGAGTGGGATCGTTTGGCAATGAAACCAAAGGATAAAGCAGCTGTTGATTAGCAATGCTAACTTTTGGAAGAGGTAAGTGTTTACATCCATTTTTTTTGGAGGCACCTGGCCTCGTGGATTTTCTACCACGTATTCCTTATGTGTGTAGCTGCCGATAGGCGTACTCATTACGCCTTAGCTTTGGATTTATATTGTATATTATATGTTATGTCCTATTGTTGGTATTGCATTGAGAATCTGAGCATTGTACCCTAGCTGTAAGTTGGCATCTACTTCCCGGCTGTCGATGAGAGTCCCGCGCCGGTGAAGGGTTATTATTGCATCACATTGCATTCATACGCACTATATGTCATTCATATGCATTACATTGCATATCATATTGGGTTGCAGGAGTATTCCGCCCCAGGAGCAGGAGGATTCCGCTCCATTGTATCATATTGAGGGTAGGAGGATTCCGCCCCAAGAGCAGGAGTATTCCGCTCTTATGTCAGATATTGAGTGCAGGAGTATTCCGCCTCAGCTTTACATTATATCGGGTGCAGGAGTATTCCGCCCCAGGAGAGTGCAGGAGTATTCCGCCTCTTGTTTATATTATATCGGGTGCAGGAATATTCCGCCCCAGGAGCAGGTGTATTCCGCTCCAGTTGGTTATCAGATTGGATTCCCCTCGAATGCAGGAGTATTCCGCTTCGAGACGGAATTACGTGCACATGTGACCCTTCGCATCATATTTCGTTTCATTTCATCTCACTTCTTTTCATTTCATCTCAATTCATACCATTGTGTAGACTTGCGGTACATGACTACTATTCTACTTATATGTGCATTGCTTATTTGTTGATATGTTTCTGGCACGCATCCTTGGTTGAATTTATAAGTGTCTTACGTATTTCCGATTGTTATCTGGCTCTGCCTTTTTATAATTTAAATAAAAAGAATTTTGTCTATCTATTTCTTTTCTCCCTGGCTAGCTATCTTATTCTTTGAGGTGGTTAGTCTGCCCCACTTATTGAGTCCTTTTGACTCACCCTTGTTTGTTTTTTTGTCTATCTATTTCGTTTCGGCAGGTTCGCTCTAGGATTGAGTTCGCCACGTTGTTCAGGAGCAAAGACGACTTCAGCTGTCAGGGTGAGCCAGCTTTTATTCCGGATGGCCACCAGTTTATCGGTTATCATTTCAGTTGCATTTTGCTCCCTTCAGGAGGTATCTGTTTTCTTTGTACTCTTAGACGTCTAGTCTGGATAGCCCTAAACCTAGTATATTGGGTAGTCAGCTGTAATTTCTTTTGTATAACTTAGAGGTATCAGTATGTCTGTGCTTTTTCTAAGTCTTGTTTTTATTTATGAATTGGATTATATTTATTTTCCTAATTTAATTGGTAAGGGTTCGCCCGACGGGTCTAGGGGAGGATGTCTGGTGCCCGCACGGCCTAGCCGAATTCCGGGTCGTGTCAGTTGGTATCAGAGCCCAGTTTAGAGTCTATCCAGACTAAGACAGTGTCTAGTAGAGTCTCGCTGATGGGTATGTAGACGTCCGTACTTATCCACGAGAGGCTATGATGGCATTTAGGAAGTTTCACTTCCTTTATTTCTGATCGTGCGTCGGTCTAGGATTCAAAAGTATTTTCGTTAATTCGTTAATTCGTTAATTCCTTCGTGGTGATTGTGAAATTCTCGTGCGACAAATCAGCAAATGGTATGAGTTCAGGACGAAGCAATCTAGCCTGGGGCTAGCACTGACTTAGCCCCGAGAGTTTTGATCGTGCTGACGATCTAGTTACGGAGGTCCCAACTGTACGAGCTCGCGATGGGCAAGGGAGCAGGGCCTTGTAGTCCCCTTGGCTCTCTACGATGCTTTATGGGAATCTTGGCGACGCAGATACCGTAAGAACCTATTATTCGCTGGGCAGCCTATCAGGTTGCCGCATGTGCAGACGTTCGATCTCAGGGAGCTCCTTTTCTGGTTCTTAATATTGCTGCAGTAAATTATATTCCACAGGTAGTATGTGTTGTACCTCTAATTGTTCTGATTTGTTAGCCAGCCGAGGTATCAGTTCGGTCCGAGTGTCCGAAGAGGTTGCATTATTTTACGCGGTTGAACATCCCGATATTTCCAAGCAATGCATTAGATAATCTCTGTGTAAGTTTTTTTTAAATAAAATGATGTCAGCATATCCTTCAGGCTCTTGATTATATCAAGCGGTATGGTGTGGATTATTCTGCTTTCCAGTTTCAAGGTCCAGCCCTGGATTGGTGGACTGCACTCTTATTAGCTGACTTGGTTCGATTTTTCTTCTAGATTCGTGGAAAAAAAAATCCTTTTGAGTAGCAAGCGAGATGAAAAGTGTTTCCAGTTTGAGTGGATTGGACAGGGTAGCCTGTCGGTTAGCCTGTTGGTGTTTCAGAATATGAGATTGAATTCTATAGAATGGCTGAATATGCATTAGAACTAGTGCATGAGCCTTTCGAGAGATTCAAAAATTTATTGATGACCTTTCTTTTTCCTTGAGATCCCAGATGGCTCGAGAGATTGAGGTCGAGATTTCATTTGATGTTGTTGTTGATATTACCCGAAGGTACTGAGGCATACCATAAGTTAGAGCGGGAGAGCAAGAGATCCCATGGCCCTAGTGGGTAACTATGGTACCTCATTTGGAGGTAAGAGTTCTGATTATTTTAGGAGGTCACCTTCCAGGTTATTTCAGTTTGTGTCACGTGATTCTTAGAGTGCGCCAGTAGCTCGTCAAGATCAGAGTCAGTCTTTTTTTACAACTATCAACAATCTGTCCAGTTCTCATATTCAGCGAAAATTTGTTATCATTATCATGAATCTGATTATCCTTTGAGGAATTTTCCTTTTATCATTGTTGTGAGTCAGGATATCCTTTGAGGAGTTTTCCCTTACTCTGCAAGTTAGCAGTCGTCTTTTCTCTCGTCATCAGGCATCTGCGCAGTTGCAGTTGATTTCATATAGATCTCAATCAGCCAAAGAAATGTCACCATCCAGTAGAGGTTGAGAGTGTGGTGGCGGTGGTTCTTCAGAAACTGATTGTCAGGGTAGAGGCTCAGCTCAGCTGCAGAGGCAGTTCTATGAACTGCTAGTCTGACAGGATGCTGAGGCATCCGATGTAGTAGACCCGTGTATTTCTTCTTCTCTTAAATGTGCGTAAGATTTGATTCTTTTGATCGATCTGGAAATGGTGTGTCTTATCATGTTTCGATGATTTCCTTGGATGTCATTTCTATTAAGAATCGGTTGCGGTAGAGGGGTGAGCTTCTGATATGATTTATTCCTGGCGTTTATGAGACCCTACTAATTTATCTGGTCTAAATATGAGATATTTGACAGTGAGTGTCGCTATTGCCTGCTTGGTATCCTGTTGTGCCACCTTCTCTTATTATATCAAATCAGTTTACCTCTCTTTTCGGAATTCCGTGTTGGTTGGATGATGGGATTCTTATTCGTCACCATCAGGAAGTGTCGTCGTTTCTTCCGGTGTAAAGTGGCTAGTAAGTAATGCTCGATCTATGTGTCTCCTCTTGGTTCGAGATTCTAGTAGAGTCATGTTATTCTATGAGCTTGTCTTAGTTATAAAAGGGTATTCTGGTAAATTGTCAGAGTTTCCTTCTTATTGGGAGGTTAAATTGGTATGGATGTTTTTCCATAAAGCTTATTTAATGTCTATCTCTTCAATTGCGATTCTTTGGCTCGCCTGACACGGAATTAGTCTAGCTTTGGTAGCCAAGCAAATAACAAGATGAACTTCATGAAGCTCTAATTATTTCTATCCTCGATCCATTTCCATTTCTTCTTCGTCCGGCACTAGCGAGCTTGGGCGATTGGTAGCCGCTTGTGACGTTCCCTGTGTTGAGCCAGAGTACGTGTTATTGCAGCTGGGTAAGCATATCATTGTTTTGGATATCAGTTTATCCGGGTATCCATTCCCATGTATAGTATAGTGTTGGTTCTGTTTTTGCGGATCATCCAGTTTCAGGGGAAACTCTGCCGAAATTTTTATATAGAAGTACCATGCATCAGGCGGTGGTGTTTACGACAAAGGTATGGAGTTGTGAACTTGAAAGTTGCAGCTGTTTGGCAACTCGAAAGGGTAGTTGGTAGTTTAGGTTTGCCTACGTTCAGCTTTTAGCCAAATCTTCTTTAGTCCAGTAGACTGTGCGAGGATGGTTATTCCTATTCAAATGGCTGCATGAGTTTGTGCTTTAAGTGGAGGAGTCTTCCTCCAAATACTGAATGGTAATATTAAATCTCTGAGGTATTGATACCACTTTTCTCATGACCCAAAGTAACCACGGCAGAAACCTACAATGAGTGTCGATCATTGCTAAACCCACTAATAATCTATTAATGCTCGAGATAAGCTGGCAACCTGATCATATATACGTACCTATCTGCTGAAAGCATAAAGTCTGGAAAGATGACACGACTTTAATATGCTGGCAATTAGAACATTGAGCAACAAATTCTGCTATGTCACACTTCATTCCGTCCTACTAATAAATCTGCTTAAGATCATAGTACATCTTAGTCGAACCTGGATGAACAGTATATTCGGAATAATGTGCCTCTATCAAAATCTGTCCACGTAAATCTGTAACATCAGGAACACAAAGTCTATCTTTATTCATGAGAACACCGTCAGTAGTAATCATGTATGGTGACTCCGGTTTTCTTCTGGCTATTTGTTTGTATTCAACTAGAACTGGATACTCATAATGCCGCTGTTTTACTTCATGAAAATTTAGAGTTAAAGGTCTAGTGCAGCTTGTCGTCCATCCATCACTGGCATATCTCCTTCACACCTCAACTCTTTGAGAAGTTACTTTAGCGTTATAAGTGCGCTTGTAATACACTTTGTTGCTGGTATTCTGCCTCAGCTGAAGGTCCAACTACATGTCTCTTTTATATTTACTTTTTCAAGTCATAATAATTCCAATTCAAAGACAATACCCTGAGGGAGATGTTCAGTCTGAAGATCATTCTTGGTCTACATCATCCTATCCAGTAGTAGTTGCATGATCCTTATCCTTATACGATAGACCCTGTTCAGATGAACCTTTGACATACATTAGGATATTAGTAACTACATTCCCACAAGGAGCTTGCGGAACAACACTAACATCAGCTGAGATGTTGCATAGTGCGTTTGTAAAAATATAATATAGCTTGCATCAAATCTTCTATAGTGTGTAATGACAAGGTACTTCAAAAGCTTCCCCTATTGCATCAAGTGTGAGCTAATTCCTAGTTCCATCGACTTGTTCTATATCGAAAGGTATATTGAAGAGGTGATTATCGGCTTAATCATGTTAACCCATTCAAAGTTCCATGTATCTTTGTTGCAAAAATGTAGAACTCTCCTCTCATGATCGAGGAAGGATCATCTTAGTCAGAATAATCCGGGCAATGGTGTTATCATATTATCCAGATATGTTTTATTCCAAGAGTTCGGTGTTCGTGTTATAGTTTTAATTCTGTAATGATGAGAAAAATTCCGTTGGATAGTTTATGAAGGTCGTGCAAGTTCTTTTGTTATCAGCGTGAATCTTGCTTTAGATTTAGGCTCGTTCGAGGACGAACGAGAGTTTAAGTGGAGGAGAATGAAACGACATCGGTCAATCGTTTCGGAAGTTGGAACTCCGATTGGCGTGTTGATAATTTTAAAATATTCGTAATGTCCATTAGGACCTGTCTGTAGAATTTGAGCTAAATCAGACCTCGTTTGGTAGGTATCGGAAGAAGATTTCAGTTTTTATTGGCGATAAATATTAAAAAGGCGGTTTTGCCGAATGAGCTCCGATTCAAAATCCGAAAGCGCCGTTGGATTCGTATGATTATTTATGACCTTTGTGAACTTTCAAAAACAAATTTCGATATTGTTCGGCTAGTTTCCGCTATAATACCGAAAGTTAAATAATTTGACTTTTTCTATTTGAATTCGCATCTTGAGTTTCGGGAACCCGATTTGAGATCCACCTTCGCGACTATGTTACATATATTTTGCATAACTTGTATGCAAAAGTTAGAATTATTTCGAATATCGTAGGGTACCGTTTTAATTTTTACCGTAACAGCAAATTTTAAAAGAAAAAGAAAAAAAAGAAAAGGAAAAAGACAAAAAAATCTAAAGCAAGGCGGTGGCTAAAAGGGATTGACCCCCTTAGCCTACATATGTAAGTAAAATGAGCAGCAACAGTAAAAATGGAAATGGAGCAGAGACGAAAAACTTAGAAACCAAAGAGAAAAATGCCAGAAAATGAGAAAAGAGCTGGAGAAAAGATAGGATTTTTACCCCGAAACATCCAGGTAATGATGTTAATTCATTATTTGAGTTTATTACGTGTGTTTGAATATATTTTAACGGTAAAACTTGGAATATTCGACATCGTCCTAATAAGTTCAATTAATAGTTTAAAGGGTCAAATGGACCCCGATAATGGAATTGAATATATATTCGTACTCAGTGAGTTATGGGAAATATATAAATATAATTTATTTGGGGTTCGGTTACGTGACCTTAAACCCTGTATATAGGCCTGACCTGCGTATTGCGTATGCGAATAGGGTACCAGGTTCCTAACCGGATTTCCCTAAAATGTGAGGAATGAAGCCTTTAGCCTAATTTGATATATTTTTCTGCTTATTGAATAGAGTGGGATCGTTTGGCAATGAAACCAAAGGATAAAGCGGCTGTTGATTAGCAATGCTAACTTTTGGAAGAGGTAAGTGTTTATATCCATTTCTTTGGAGGCACCTGGCCTCGTGGATTTTCTACCACGTATTCCTTACGTGTGTAGCTGCTGATAGGCGTACTCATTACGCCTTAGCTTTGGATTTATATTGTATATTATATGTTATGTCTTATTGTTGGTATTGCATTGAGAATCTGAGCATTGTACCCTAGCTGTAAGTTGGCATCTACTTCCCGGCTGTCGATGAGAGTCCCGCGCCGGTGAAGGGTTATTATTGCATCACATTGCATTCATACGCATTATATGTCATTCATATGCATTACATTGCATATCATATTGGGTGCAGGAGTATTCCACCCTAGGAGCAGGAGGATTCCGCTCCATTGTATCATATTGAGGGTAGGAGGATTCCGCCCCAAGAGCATGAGTATTCTGCTCTTATGTCAGGTTTTGAGTGCAGGAGTATTCCGCCTCAGCTTTACATTATATCGGGTGCAGGAGTATTCCGCCTCTTGTTTATATTATATCGGGTGCAGGAGTATTCCACCCCAGGAGCAGGAGTATTCCGCTCCAGTTGGTTATCGGATTGGATTCCCCTCGAATGCAGGAGTATTCCGCTTCGAGATGGGATTACCGGCACATGTGACCCTTCGCATCATATTTCATTTCATTTCATCTCACTTCTTTTCATTTCATCTCAATTCATACCATTGTGTAGACTTGCGGTACATGACTACTATTCTGCTTATATGTGCATTGCTTATTTGTTGATATGTTTCTGGCACGCATCCTTGGTTGAGTTTATAAGTGTCTTACGTATTTCCGATTGTTATCTGGCTCTGCCTTTTTATAATTTAAATAAAAAGAATTTGGTCTATCTATTTCTTTTCTCCCTGGCTAGCTATCCTATTCTTTGAGGTGGCTAGTCTGCCCCACTTATTGAGTCCTTTTGACTCACCCTTGTTTGTTTTTTTGTCTATCTATTTCGTTTCGGCAGGTTCGCTCCAGGATTGAGTTCGCCACGTTGTTCATGAGCGAAGACGACTTCAGCTGTCAGGGTGAGCCGGCTTTTATTCCGGATGGCCACCAGTTTATCGGTTATCATTTTAGTTGCATTTTGCTCCCTTCAGGAGGTATCTGTTTTCTTTGTACTCTTAGATGTCTAGTCTGGATAGCCCTAAACCTAGTATATTGGGTAGTCAGCTGTAATTTCTTTTGTACAACTTAGAGGTATCAGTATGTCTGTGCTTTTTCTAAGTCTTGTTTTTATTTATGAATTGGATTATATTTATTTTCCTAATTTAATTGGTAAGGGTTCGCCCGACGGGTCTAGGGGAGGATGTCGGGTGCCCGCACGGCCTAGCCGGATTCCGGGTCGTGTCATTATCGGAACAAATTTAGCGGATTCTGCGGAAGTGGATGAAGACAGGCAACTGCTGAAAGAGAGACGTGGGGAATGGGGAAGTTCTTCTAGGGTTGGGAACTCTACCATTATTTACTATAAATAGGACCTTATTCCTTCATTGAAGGGCACATTCAATTGAACATTACTCTCATTCTCCAGATACACATTTTGCTCACAACATTATTGTTGTTTCCTCATCATATCACAATCAATCTACCATTACTGTAAAAGCAATCATTGTATTAAAACTTCAGTCGTGGTTTGGTTCAGACGTGGAAGAAGATTCATCTGTTTTCTCGAAGCACCATCCTCCGATTCTTCAAAACAATAAGCTTTAATCGCTTTATTTACTTATTTATTTATTCGTTAATTGTTGTTTATTTCATTGTTTGCATGCTGTTTCCATTGTTCAATACTTTGATTCATCTCATTCGATCTCGTTGATTTACTGTCGTTACTCTGATTGCATAAGCTAATCTATCGTTTAACTTGCTTATATCGAACACATCAAGTGAATTGCTAGTATTGCTTTGTGATCGTATTATCTGGTTGGATACATCTCTATAGATCGCATTTATTCATCATTGTATCTAACTTTGTCATCGAATCTATTTGAAATTAAACATTCATCCTTAAATGAAATCAACTCGTAATTTGTCCTCGATAAGAAGTTCGCTTGAAATCACGTCATCGTAAATCGTTAGTTCGTCATTTGTTTCAGTTTGCCTGTTTACATTTGCCTTCGAATTGTTCATTCAGACTTGACATCGTATTTGCATCTTCGAAATCGATACTTGTACTGACTTCGAATTAAGGCCCTAAAAATCGACTGCTTGTCAACGTAAATTACCTATCAATCGATCGAATTGAGATATAAAACGATCGCCTTAGACTCAACTAAATATAAATTTAATTGTAATACCTGAAGCACATTTTTAGGAAATACAATTTGGCGCCCACCGTGGGGTCTAGGCAATCGATTTATTCCGAAATCTGAATCGTTTGATACTACTTACGTTTGCTTTCTTGTCTTGAAATGGCAGATGAACGTAACATTGATGTTACCAACGCTTTGAACGGTCAACAACAGCTCAATCACAATGACGGGGTTCATGTTCCGACCAATGTTGAAGCGGTCGATTAGTCTACCAATCACGAGTAGGATCCAACTCATGACGACATTCCTACTGGTTCACAGTTGAACGCGCCCCGAGGGCGGCGACCCAGTAAGGAGCCCGCGGTCGAGACTGAGTCGGGAGATACAAATGCGGCACTAATGGCGTATGTGAAAAGGCATGATGCTCAGTTCGAAATGATACAAGAACAATTGAAGGTCCTATCTAGCTCTATCGGAAATAGAGCACCCACCTCCCCGATCACACCCCCAGCGAGCATTCCGACTTTGGTTCCTCAGGGCACCGTAACAGGGGGACTTGCAGCGGGGGTCGGATCTGGAGGATCCGGTACGGCAGCCGTGGCTATGGGAGCTCCGGCCTCCGTTACGACAGAAGTGAGAATGTTGGCTACGATGCAAACCTTGTTGAATGACACAGTAGATAAGAAGTTCAGTGAGATAAAGTCGTTTATGGAGAAATTGCCAGGTGTTCCAAATTTAACAGACGAAGTCGCTAAAAAATTGATTTCAAAGCGTCCGTTTCCAGCAAGTGCAGCCCCAATGCCCATTCCTAAAACTTTCAAATTTCTAGAAAGTTTGAGATATGATGGAACCACAGATCCAAGGGATCACATTGATATGTTTTCGGTCGCAGTTCAGGCGAACGACCTGACTTCGGAGGAAATCAATTCAGTCAGCCTTAAGAAGTTTTGTGAAACGTTGAAAGGAGCGGCATTGAAGTGGTATCTACAGCTGCCCGAAAACGAAATATTGAGTTTTGATGACACGGCGGCAAAATTTATTCGATCACATACTGGAGCAAAAAAGATAGCGCCAAGGGTGGAGATATCTTGAACATTAGGCAGCGGCCCGGGGAAACTATCAAACAATTTGTGAAATGGTTCAATGATGAAAAGATTCATATCCCGAATCTCGAGGAAAGGTGGGCTTGTTTAACCTTTGCTAATAACTTGCGCACTGATTCAATAGAGGCATGGAAGTTGAAGGATCGTCTCAGGGAAATCGATGCATGGACATTCGATGAGCTATATCGTGACTGCGAGCCAAGGATTAGGGCTGAGGAGGAGGAGTTGCAGCTAGCCCGAAATAATCATCATTATGATCGACCACCACCACGGAGAGTCGAGAATGACAGGCGAAACTACAGGGACCAACGATGGGAGCCCTACAGTTTCCCTCGAATGGGGAGCAACAACAACGAAGCTGGTGGTTCGAAGAATCAGTCGAAGAGTGGGCAGTCGAACACATCTTCGGTTCCGAATGATCGACCACTACCTCTAAAAGTGACGGAGTACAATTTTTGCATATCGACACCAAACTTGGTGAATCACTTGAAGAGGATGGGTGATAAGGTGGTAAAGTTCCCAGGTCGCATAAAAACAAATCCAAACACAAGGGATGAGAATCTATGGTGTGCATTTCACCATGACTTCGGCCATACAACGGAAGAATGTAAGGCGTTGAGATACGAAGTGGCCAGCCTGCTACAGAAGGGGCATTTGGTCGAATTGTTGACTGATAGAGGGCGAAACAATTTTAATAAGAAGAAAGACGATGAGCCGCCAAAACCTCCCGCTCCTAGGAAGACGGTAAATGCTATTACCAGAGGAGATGACGTTTGTGGAGTGACTTACACTACAAAGAAATATGCAAAGGTCTCGTTCACACGAGACAAGCGAACACGAGAAGACATGAATGATGAGATTGTGTTCGGGGATTTCGACTTCGATGAAAGGATTCATCCCCATCACGATGCACTGGTAGTAACGATGAGGATCAACGATGCCGATGTAAAAAGGGTATTAATCGATGCTGGAAGTTCGGTTAATATCATACATACGAGGGTAGTCGAACAGTTGCAGTTGAGTGATAAGATCGTGCCTCGCTCAACGGTGTTGTCGGGTTTCAATAATTCTAGCGAAGTGACCGTTGGAGAAATCACGATTAAAACATATGCAGAAGGTGTTGAGAGTGAAACATCGTTTCAAGTGATGAAAGGCGAGATGGCATACAACGTGATATTGGGTCGACCGTGGATTCACGCTATGGGAGCGGTCCCATCGACCCTACATCAAGTTGTAAAATTCTCTACCCCATGGGGAATTCGTGAAATTATCGGCGAGCAGCAGGCTTCACGAGAATGTTACTCAGTAGCTGTTAAGGATGGCTTTCTAAAGTAGCAATCACAGCTAGTGGAACCCGTGGCCGGAAGCTTCACTACGGTTCCGTCATGTGCTTCGTCACAATTAGCGGAATTCGAAGTTGAAGGCGACTTCGCACAGGATCCACCATGTGTGAAAGAACCGTACAAGCAAAAAGCTGGAGATGCTACGATAGAAGAATTAGAGGAAGTAATATTATTCGATGATAAGCCTGATCGGAAAGTCTATGTGGGAGCAGAACTGGTGTAATCACCTAATTTTGGCACGAAAATTCAAAAAAATAGCTTGAAATTGCTCAAAATAGCCGAGCTGATATTTTAGGATTTTTGCCGAATTTTCCTAGAATTTTATCTTTTATTTTAGCTAAAATTTGTCATTAAATGAAAAAGGAAACTGAAAATTAACAAAAATACTTGTTATGTGTTTAATTATAATTTTATGTTTAATTGTGATAATATTACAATTTTTGTGGTTTAATTCTAGCTGATTGTGTGTATTTTAAATAGAGTAGACCTCTTAATGGCCATTTGTAAAACAAATAACAGCCCAACGCTTAGCCCATTAGCCCACTTTCTTCACCCGGCCCACTTTGTACCTATATAAACCAAAAACACACACTTTTCCCTCATTTCTCTCCCAGCCGCCCAGCTAGGGCCACCCTGCCTAAAAATTTCCCAGCCACCGGAAATCCCACTGCCCCACCAAGTGCCGCTATGGAACCACCACAGTTCCGCCGGCGGCCACCACCTCCGGTGGCCGGAAAAATACCAAAACACACCATTTGATAGATCTCAACCCCCTATTGCCATTTCTGCTATTAGTTTTCTCAAATTCACAGCCGATTTTCGTATATCGGGCTTCAAAAGGGCTATGCAACCTCAACTCCGGCGACCCATAATTTTTTCTGGTGAGTTTTGTTCGGTTCTCTTCTCCTTACTTCCCCTCTTTCACCTCCGTATCCCGTTTCCCAAATACCCCATCCCTTTGCCCATTTCCTTTTTTTTTTCTCTTCCCGTTTTTGTTTTTCCTTCTTTCTTCTTCTTATTTTTTTTCTTGTCCCTTATGATGTTCGAGGATGACTTCGTGTAGGGGGCTGTTGTGATTGGTTTTGTTGGTTTGTGTTGGTAAGACAATGATGGTGTTGATATGGCGGGGTACTGTTTCAATGACGATGGTGAGGGAGTTGATTGGTGGTGAAGCCATGGCGAGGGCAATGTTAATATTGAACGTAGGCAGTTGGCTTGTGGCTGCAAAGCAGGGGCAGTGTCCGCGCGGTAGTGAGGCAGCGATGATGCTGCTACAGTGGCGATTCACGGGTTAGGAAGGAAAACATGATTCTCTTTGTTCCCTTCGTTTATCATAATTTTCATAATTTAGTTTAGTATTAACATGAAAACAAATAAAGTGAAATCTTTGTTTCTCTTGCTATTTTAAGTTCATAGTTTAGTTTTACTGTCAACATAAAAGTGAAATTATCATGTTATTGTAGTCTGATTATGAATCAAGATTGATCAGTTTGAAGTTTATCCTTGAGTTTATGTGAGATGACTTATGTTTGGCTTTGAATTATCTGTTAACTTGTGTGATCTATCAAGCATACCAATTATGTTCAAAATTTCAAATTCTGCATCTAGTGTGAAATTTGCATGAGTTTGTTGAGACTAGTTGATTGAGTATGAATCTGGAGAGCTTTGCTTGATTTGTTTAAGATTTGTTTTAGCTTAAGTGTTTGGAAAACTTGAAAGTGAACTGGCATTGTCTTAAGCATGTAAGAATTGTGAATAGGTGTCTGTCCAGGTTGAACCAGTTCGACTTTGTTTATTCATGAGAGTTATGTTTGATTTGTTAAGTCATTCATGTGACTTGATTGTGTGTGTGCCTGTTCATTTGTTCAAGTGATTGGAGTGTATCTGGGAGGAGTGAGTATTTGGTAAGCATGGAAGATGTCTGTGTGATAATTAAGTTTGCTTGGTTTGTTTTGTTTGTATGTAAATATGCTGGGGGTTGTCTAATTAGAAGTTTCAGGCTATTAGCTAAGCTCTAAGAGTCAAAAGTGAGTCACATGGGATTTTTAATAGGAGTCAAAAGTCAAGTAACAAGACAAAGGGTGGCAGCACCTTTTTAGGCTTTACAGCCCATCTCTTTGTTGTTTGGCAGGACAAAGTTAGCTTTTCTGAAAAACTAAAAAATAGTCACATGGGTGTACTTTTTTCACCCAAGTTTTTACCCCTCTCTAGGTCTATTTAAGAGGAGTTTTTACTCTCATATCAGGAAGAGAACAGAGAGACGCACATAACATCTGTAAAAGAAACACTACAGATCTGGAATACACATTTTTCACTTCTCTAAAAATAAAGGAGAAGGTATGAAAACTCTGAGAGAAAATATTAAGAGCAAAGAAGAAAGTAAGAGAGTGAGAAAAAGTAGGATGAATAGCAAAGAAAAAGAAGAGAGCTTGTGTACAAATCTTGAGGGTTAAGAGTTAGAGGTTCAAGGGTATTTTTCGTTTGTTTTATCTTTGGTTGACTGTTTGTTACTGCTGTTTTGTTCATTGGGATCTTTGAGTTGCTCGTCATTGCTGTTTGCTTTTTGGAAGTTGAAAAGGCTAGGTAACCTTCCAAGCTTTTGCTTTATCTTGTAAGAATTCAGGCATGTTTTAAATTGTTCGTATGAACAGCCTGTTAAAGGGCCAAAAGAATTCTTGTTCGGTTTATGTTTGTGTGTGATGAATTTGTTCAGTTATCATTTTAAAAACCAAAATGAGAAAAGTCAAAAGTTTTTGCCATGTTATGCCAAATAGCTGATATGTTGAGCATGGTTATTAAATGTGTAGTTAGATATGAAAATTGTTCAAGGGAAATAGCTAGATCTGGAAATGATTAAATCGTGTTAAAGTGTGACAAATATGAAATGAGTAGTCAACATAGGACATGAATGCAAATTTAGTCTTAAACATAAATCACTCAACATATAAATCTGCTAGGCAAAGTGATTAAGGAATCGAAGCAGCTTTCTCGTGGAAAGGGAAACGACGACATCTTGATTTCTCCTTTGTATGTAAACGATATAAAATAAGTAATTGCACCAAGTATAAATTAAACACTTAAATTATATGAAGCAGATTAGTAGCAATGGAAGATAACTCAGTTAGGCAAGATAATAGGTTGCACGTACCATCATTTAATTTATGTGTTCACATGAAATTCATTTAAGTTAAGAGATTTCGAACGGGTGAAGTGCCTGCGCGATTTAACTATCTTAAGTCGGAAGATTTCGAACGGGTGAAGTGCCTGCGCGATTATATCTCGATTTTGAGTTTCCATTTGAACGGACAAAATTAATAATAAATTGAAACGTAACAAATCAAGGCAAAATATAACAAACAAATTCAAAGAGTCGAAATGTGTCAATAAAAGCAACTGTGCTTGCATAGGACTCGAGGGTGCCTAACACCTTCCCGAGAGTCAACCGAGATCCTTATCCGGAACTGTGACGTAGACCATTTACGAGTCATAGGTGTTCTAGGTACACCACTTTGTTGACTTGGCACACCTTTAACTTGTCAAGTGGGGACTCCGAAAATCTCTACAATAACTGTCCTAGCTCTACCATATCTTTTGTTTAATAATTCGTGTACCTATTAACACCCGTCACAGACCTTTTAAAACTAAATACATAATTAGTTTTTATTTTTAAGTTGAAAAAGGGTCGTGACAACTGGATCCCGAAGTAAGAGCAAAAATCATATCCTTCCTCAAGGATAATTCTGATTGTTTTGCTTGGTCCCACGCAGATATGGTGGGGATCGATCCAAAAGTTGCCACACACAGATTAAACGTCGATCCAAAGCATCGGCCGGTGAAGCAAAAGAAACGGCCGAATGGAGGATTCTGAAGGAAAGAGATCAACGACGAAGTAGAAAAGCTGCTAATGAATGGGTTCATTAAAGAGGTTAAGTATCCAGAATGGCTTGCAAACACTGTTGTAGTACTAAAGAAAAACGGCAAGTGGAGAGTATGCGTCGATTATACCGACCTCAACAAAGCTTGCCCAAAAGATTCGTTCCCACTGCCTCACATCAACAGGCTGATCGATTCAATGGCAGGGCACGAAATGTTAAGTTTCTTGGACGCCTACTCAGGCTATAATCAAATTTCGATGGACCAAGTAGATCGGGAGAAGACATCGTTCATCACAGACACGGGGACTTATTGCTACACAGTCATGCCCTTCGGCCTTAAGAATGCTGGCGCAAATTATCAGCGTTTGGTCACCACCATGTTCAACGATTTGATCGGAAAAACTATGGAAGTATATATCGATAACATGTTGGTCAAATCTCTGGAGAAGGGAAATCATTTAAGTCATTTGGAGGAGACTTTTACGATACTAAGGTGGTTCAACATGAGATTGAACCCAGAGAAATGTGTGTTCGGGGTTGGATCCGGCAAGTTCTTGGGATTAATCATATCGCAAAGAGGAATCAAGGCCAATCCAGACAAAATCAAAGCAATCGAAAGCATCTCCGAAGATCTGACAACGGTGAAGGAAGTTCAACAGCTGACCGGTCGAGTAGCCTATCTCAGCAGGTTTATCTCGAGGTCATCTGAACGATGTCACAAGTTCTTTTCGGTGCTGAGGAAGAACAAAAGCTTTGAGTGGACACCAGAATGCAAAAAGGCTCTTAGACAACTGAAGCAATACCTTTCCAATCCTCCGCTTTTGTCAAAACCGATCGAAGGAGAAGTGCTGCTGATCTACTTGGCCGTTTCCGATGTCGCTGTAAGCGCTGTCCTCGTTCGCGAGGATAGAGGTAACCAATTTCCTATCTATTATGTTAGTAAAACATTGTTAGATGTAGAAACAAGGTATCCACACCTAGAAAAACTAGCACTTGCACTAGTCACTGCTGCACGAAACCTAAGACCTTATTTCCAATGTCATTCAATATCTGTCATAACTACTTTTCCATTGCGAAATATTTTACATCGGCCAGATCTCTCTGGTCGATTAATGAAATGGGCAGTCGAGCTGAGTGAGTACGACATCACTTATCAGCCTCGTACCGCCATAAAATCTCAAGTTTTAGCTGATTTTGTAGCAGACTTTAGCGCTAACATCTTCCCGGAAGCAAAAAAGGAAGAATTGATGATGAGAGATCCAGATCCTGGAGTCTGGATAATGTACACCGATGGAGCTTCGAATGTGAAAGGGACTGGCCTTGGAATCTTGTTGATTGCACCTACCGGCGAGAAACTCAGGTATGCGATCAAATTACATGCAAAAACTAACAACGAGGCCGAATATGAGGCCCTCGCTGCAGGTTTAAAGATCGCGAAAGACTTGAAATTCGAACGACTAGACATCAAAAGAGATTCTCAGTTGGTGGTAAATCAAATCCAAGGCGATTTTTGTGTTCGAGATCCAAGGATGCAGCAGTTGCTCGAAAAAGTACAAAATCTTCTAACATCCTTCCAGGAATGGAAAATAGCTCAGATACCGAGGGAAGATAACATCGAAGCAGACGCCTTAGCCAACCTAGGTTCGGCAGCAGTCATCGATGGAAAAATCGATGAAACAGTGGTTCATTTGTTTGAATCCCCACTCTGTCGAAGCATCAAAGAGGTAAACAACGTTAATCATACTTGGGATTGGAGAAACAAATATTTGTCTTATTTGCAGGCAGGCACCCTTCCCAGTGACAAAAAGTTTGCCCGATCACTTAAAGCTAAAGCGGCAAGATATTGTCTCCTAGAAAATCAACTCTATAGGCGAATGTTCGGTGGCCCTTTAGCAAAGTGTGTAGGACCATATGGAACAAACTATGTGCTGAAAGAGGTTCACGAAGGCGAATGCGGCAATCACTCCGGCAGCAAATCATTGGTTCGAAAGATCATAAGAGCTGGATACTATTGGCCAACGATCGCAGATGATGCCAAAGAGTTCGTCCGCAAATGTGAGAAGTGTCAACGATTTGGCAACCTCATACATCAACAAGCAGAGCCACTTCATTCGGTCACATCACCGTGGCCATTCATGAAGTGGGGAATGGATTTGGTCGTGCCGCTTCCAACAGCGCCCCGTGGGGTAAAGTTTATTTTAATTCTTACGGATTATTTTTCTAAATGGGTAGAAGCAATTGCTTTGGTTAAAATTCGTGAACAGGAAGTCATTAAATTTATTCATCAGAATATTATCTGTCGTTTTGGGATCCCAAAAGAGATCACATGCGACAATGGTAAACAGTTCGTAGGAAGACGGATCACTGCCTTCTTCGAAAAATGGGGGATCAAGCGAATTGCCTTAACACCTTATCACCCCAGTGCAAATGGACAGGCTGAGTCTTCCAACAAAACAATAATCGAGTACTTTAAGAAAAGGATGGATGAGTCAAAGGGAAATTGGCCGAACGAACTCCCCGGAGCGCTGTGGGCTCATCGGACGACGGTGAAACACAGCACCGGGGAGACACCGTTCTCACTTGTCTACGGAACAGAAGCACTGATACCGGTGGAAGTGAGAGAACCCAGTCTTCGGTTTGCCCACTCCACCAAAGAAGCAAATGAAGAGGCTATGCTGATAGATCTAAACTTGGTCGAAACAAAAAGAGACATGGCATTTGTTCGAATACAAGAACAGAAACAAAGGGCAGAAAATTACCTCAACAAAAAAATCAAGTATCGATCTTTTAATGTAGGTGACTATGTGCTAAAGATCAAAAGACCGAAGAAGGATGAGCCCAACGAAGGTAAATTAGGAGCAAATTGGGAAGGACCCTATCGGGTCAAGGCAATAATCAGAAAAGGTTCATACCAACTCGAAACAATGGACTCTAAGCCAGTCGACTTCAATTGGAATATCACACAGTTGAAGAAGTACTACTTTTGAGGTTCTACAATATCATCAATCCTCAGCTTTTACTTTCCTTTGCAATTTTCATTCTTTCTCCATCAGAAGAAGTTGTTTAATCGATTATTTGATTATTTGATACTAACACTTTTAGATGATAGGCATAGTTGGAATCGAATGATGATAAACATCACCCACGAACACCTGAGCTCAAAACGCTCCGATCGGGGTCGATAAGTCTGACGAACATTCTAACGTGGTCTTCATCTATAACGGCTTTCTCGGGTTTTTTGTCTTCCAATGACTCCTTTTCAGGTATCGAAATCGAGGACCAGTGTTCGGCTGCTCATCCTTCACACCCAAACATTGGGGGGGGGGGGATGGAGTTAGCATGATGGTCATTGGCAGATACTGGGGACTGCCCAAGAGCCGGGGACTTCCCATCGAAAAGAGAAACGAGATCGATTGAAGACAATACTGGGGACTCGCTCAAAATTCGACAAAAGTTCCAACGTTCACTCGAACTGGGGACTCGCTCAAAATTCGACAAAAGTTCCAACGTTCACTCGAACTGGGGACTCGCTCAAAATTCGACAAAAGTCCCAACATTCACTCGAACTGGGGACTCGTTAAAAATTCGACGAAATTCAAGACCCCAACGCTCACTCGGACTGGGGACTCATTCGAGCTAGAGACTAATCTTTGTCGAAGTTTTTTAAGACCTGGACGCCCTCATTCAGAGTCGGGGGTTATTCATTTAGATGAGTCATGTGATATGTACACGATCCGTTAGCGATCAAAAATTTCTGTGCCTTCAAACGGCCGCATCATGTAATCGATCGAATCATACGATCCAAAAATGTATTAAACGCCCATTAGCGGCTCACCTCAATAATATGCAACATTAGGTTATATTTTTGACTTTTCACATTTGTTCGACTCGTGTGATCGGTTCAAATGTTAGCGAATTTTACAATTGCAAATTTTTTACCAAGTGTTAAATAATTTTTCATTCCGAACTCATAAAAAATGTTCGAAGAGTGCATTACGTGAAAGTGAGACGTCATTCTTCACTACGCACTAAAAGACATTGGGCCCTAATCATATCTCTTTCGACGACTGTTGCTAAACATCGTAATTTTCGAGCGATTAAGTCCTCTTCAAAAAACAATACAATGAAAGTCAAAAGTAACTTCATTCATATAAAATATATGTACATAGCTGGCCATACGACCACATTACATCGAATACAAAAAACAAATAAATCATTAGTCAGAAACAGATCCAGCTCACTCATCATCTCCATCAGAACCTTCATCGGAGGAATTTACTGGAAGACCAAGATCTTCGCGGGCCAACCGCACAATGACAACGGCTTCATTCAATTCGGTAGGAATATCAACATTTCGGTCCAACATCTCCCTAAGGACATCGCGCCTTGATTCGGCGAGGATCAGATCCTTCTTCTTTTCAAATTCTTCCTCAAGATCGTGCCTTAGGGTGGTGGATTCCTTTTGGAGCAACAAGTTCCTTTCCGACAAACTATCAACTTGAACCTTTAGATCTTCGTTGCCTTTACGAAGGGCGTTCAACTCTTCGAATTTGTCAGCCAATTCCCTGTCTTTACTCTCCAAAGCATAGTTAAGTTCACCCATCTTCAGATCGGAATTGGCTTCGTGCTCGCTCAGTTGTGTGTTCAAAGCTCGAATCTAGGATTCTAACTCCGATTGACGAAGAGCATGCTTATTCGTACTCTTATCGAAGTTAGCCAATAGTTCAATATACTTGGCCTCCGCAGCTTTTAACTTCCGATGCAAGTCCTCTCCAGCCGAAGTGAATAATTTGCTTGTTCAAGACTTTGGCCCCATCTTGAAGCTGGCGAATCCGATCGGCGTTATCGATCGCCATTATGCAGTTCTGAAAAAAAGTTACATTCGAAGCTCATAAAAATCTATGCAAAATAAAAGGAAGAAAATTTTAAAGTATGGACTTTACCCTAAAGGCACCAAAGGAAATCTGGGAAGGCAAACTCAGATCTTCGTGCGTGTTCAGCCGAGCTTGCTCCATCAGGCAAATGACATCAAACAGGTAATCCGCCAGCCGCTTTGGGCATCTAAGCAAATTGACGTTGGGCGGCACTTCTATCGTGAGCGATCTAACACCCCTCTTTTCAGATTCGCCCAAAGCGGCAAAGGCAGCAGCTTCTTCGCCCCGAGGAAGGGGTACAATCGGATCAGCATGATCCGCACCAAAAAACGACGACCCTGTTTCTTCATCGTACTTGGATTTCGTCGTCGCTATCGGCCGATCCAAATGTTGCATTTTCCGTTTCGTTGGATCCCTCACCTCGAGTTCACGGTCAAAGGCCTCAATCAATTCCCCTTGATTCTCAGGCACAACGCCCAAAGAAACGAGGGCACCTTCCTTACTAGGCAAGCCCCCTGAGCCTGAATTGACCTCTTCGGCTACAGGGGAAAGGTGATAGTCATCAACTGAAAGATCTCCCTATTCAGCCACCTTGAGTTGGATGGCTGTCTCCTGGAGTCTTTCCTTTACAGGCTTCTTGGGACGCCTCACTAATCGGTCGGACCCCGATTCGTCCCCGGTCTCTTCTCCCTCGATGTCAATAACCGAGGTCGTTCCTTCGGCGGCTTTCGCCGCTGCAATCGCTGAACTTGTTCCAGCAATCACATCCTCAATGGTTTGGGGCGTAGTCGATGAACTACCCCCTTGCCCTTTCTCCACTACCTTGGGCAAATATTTATTCTTCAACTCCTGAAAAGATTTCTTTTTCTTTTTCGGAGGAGGAACGTCATCGGCTTTCTCGCCGCCCTCAATTTCCACTTCCTCGTCACTTGGCTCACCTCCAGTGCCTGTGATTCCTGTAAGAATTTGAAAATTGTCAAAAAGTGTCAAGGGTACGAAAGTTGCAAATTCCATACAAGTTCGATTCGAAGTTACCATTGTTTTTGGCTTTAAGCTTTCTCAAAGCTGCGACCGGTTTCCAAGCCTTCTCGTCGTTAGTCGTCTTATCAAGCACCCTAATCAGCCACGGTATGATATCGGCAACTTGATCAAACAGGACCATATCGGCTGAAAAATTTGGGAAAACCTTTTAAGAGTTTAAAATCATAAATTCGTTCAAAAAGAGAGAAACGAACAGAACACTTACGGGTTCGATTCCAAACGCTTGGGAGCAACCCTTTCTCAGGGTCAGTTAACTGCTCCGTAGGAATAAAGACAAAGCGTTGATCCCACCCCCGAAGATCATCATCGTTGTCAGATATCAAGGCCCGCTGACCTCGTTTAGCTAAATTTATTACCCCTCCTTTTTAAACTCGAGGGGAATAGATATTAAGAATGAGGCGAAGTGTCAACTCCACCCCCGCCTTCTCCGTGATCCATCGCATAATCACTATCGTTCTCCATATCGATGGAGAAAGCTGCCCAAGGCAAACGTTGTACATTTTGCGAAATTCCTCGATCACGTTATCGACGGGGAGAGTAAATCCGATGGTAAAAGGATAGGTCAATACCATGGAATGATCTTCGACGTGAGTCGCGAGAGTCGATTTCCTTGGGGGGCACATCACATCGATGTCGCCAACCTTCCAACCACACTCCTCTCGAACTCGTGGTATCGACTCTGGCGTGATCGCACAATGTACTAAATCAATCGGAATATTCTTCTTTTTGCTTTGTTCCCCTTCAGTTTGAACGCTGACCTTGCAGTCGTTCTCATAAGTGAATCTCTTCGAAAGAATCTCCGAATATGATTTTTTGGGACCATAATCCTTCACCTTCCTCTCCTTTCGCTTTTTGCCCTTATTGTCCACTGAAGGGCCAGCAACAGTGGAAGTCTGCTCCGCCACCATACCAGACTGCGGTGGGGCTGTGGCGGCGACTGCCGCAGCAGAAGTAAGTTCAGCGTCAACTACATTTTGAGAAGAGGTAGACATTATCAAGGCGAAAGTTTGATTAATTTAAACAAAGTTCTCAAAAAATCTGGAGCAAAAGTGACGAGAATTAACAAGATCAGTAAGGAATTTCTGGGATTCTCCTAAGAAGTTGGAGAATTTTTTCAGAAGTTGTAAAGTTTGTAAAGAGAGTTTTGAAGTGGGTATTTATAAGGAAAGAATCATCATTGCCTTGGGAACTGCTGAAAACTGCTACCCGCACGATCTCTGACACGTGCGGCGATGGGAAATTGAGGCGACAACTTGACGTTTCAAAATGGAGGGACACAAGCGTTCCACGTATTTTCCCGCCTAAAAATTCAAGCCACTTGCCAAGTTTTTACGAACCCACGACTCGGCAAGTAGGGGGACTATCTGTATTGGTCGATTTCTGTTCGATCACAAGAAGGACGGACTCGTTTATATGGCAAGGCATTATTTGATTTCGAAGCCGTTGTGATCGAAAAGAAGCAGCTTCGTTCGACTGTATGATCGATTATGCGATGTTGTGATCGAATAATTTCGAAGACAATGTTCTAACGGATAACTTAGCTTGTCCTCATCCCAAATTTATCGGAACAAATTTAGCGGATTCGGCGGAAGTGGATGAAGACAGGAAACTGCTGAAAGAGAGGCGTGGGGAATGGGGAAGTTCTTCTAGGGTTGGGAACTCTACCATTTTTTACTATAAATAGGACCTTATTCCTTCATTGAGGGGCACGTTCTATTGAACATTACTCTCATTCTCCAGATACACATTTTGCTCACTACATTATTGTTGTTTCCACATCATATCACAATCAATCTACCGTTACTGTAAAAGCAATCATTGTATTAAAACTTCAGTCGTAGTTTGGTTCAGACGTGGAAGAAGATTCATCTCTTTCCTCGAAGCACCATCCTCCGATTCTTCAAAACAATAAGCTTTAATCGCTTTATTTACTTATTTATTTATTCGTTAATTGTTGTTTATTTCATTGTTTGCATGCTGTTTCCATTGTTCAATACTTTGATTCATCACATTCGATCTCGTTGATTTACTGTCGTTACTCTGATTGCATAAGCCAATCTATCGTTTAACTTGCTTATATCGAACACATCAAGTGAATTGCTAGTGTTGTTTTGTGATCGTATTATCTGGTTGGATACATCTCTATCGATCGCATTTATTCATCATTGTATCTAACTTTGTCATCGAATCTATTTAAAATTAAGCATTCATCCTTAAACGAAATCAACCCGTAATTTGTCCTCGATAAGAAGTTCGCTTGAAATCACGTCATCGTAAATCGTTAGTTCGTCATTTGTTTCAGTTTGCCTGTTTACATTTGCCTTTGAATTGTTCATTCAGACTTAACATCGTATTTGCATCTTCGAAATCGATACTTGTACTGACTTCGAATTAAGGTCCTAAAAATCGACCTTGTCAACGTAAATTGTCTCTCAATCGATCGAATTGAGATATAAAACGGTCGCCTTAGACTCAACTAAATATAAATTTAATTGTAATACTTGAAGCACATTTTTAGGAAATACAAAAGATAACAGAAGAAGGGGATGAGGAGTTAACAAAAGTACGAGAATCAAAAGTTTGTTATAAAAAGGCAGTGTAGCCTATGCAGACACTATCCAAATTTTGGCAATTACGCTCTAGTCCTTGCTATCCCAATTTTTTTTTTATGTTCTCATCTGATCCCCTTCTTCTTGTGTTGCGTGCACAAATATTTGTTTATGTCACCACTATTTTTGTATTTAGGGAATAAGTATTTTTTTCAAAAGTATTTTATTTCATAAATTATGTCTAATGTTGTGGTCAATTCAAAGTTTCGTTCGAAGTAAAAGTCTAAAGTTAGGCTCAACAAAGGTTGAACCAATATTCGTCCCGTGGTTTGAAGTTGATCTTAACTTGAGAACTCGTAAGTCCTAACTTAAATGACTTTATTATTTATATAGTGAAGTGGTTACACATTAAATGCTACTGTGTAAATAGGCTGCCGAATAAAATTTTTACAAACAGAAGGGAGTTGTCCAATATTAAAACTAGAGTTTCGGGTGAGATCATAATCACTTCATATAGCTAGTTTAACTAATATATACTAACAATGTATGTAAACTTTTACACTATCAAGTTACTAATAAATTATTTATTAGTAACTTTTATAAAAAGTGAGATTTTGAAATATGAAAATAAGTCAAATTACCTATTACAACATCTAGAAGTAAATGTGACCGGACAAAAATTTTCTTACACAATCGATATATATTAGTTAATCCATTCAAACTATTTTCTAAAAATAAATTTTTATCTTTAAATAAATGGAGCATCCTATATAAGAAGAAAATTTGAATTGAATAATTCACCTTGAACATAAAGAGCACTTGTTATAAAATAATATATATCAAATAGATAATGTAAAAAACATAAGCCACGAGAACTTAAATGTCCTCCTCGTAGAGGAAGCGGTAAGATATTGATCATGGCTGGAATTTCTGGTCGTCGGTGGTTATCACGTTCTTAACGGAGCAACACCTTTTTTCAAAATTTAAACACTCAATATTTGATAGAGTGAAAGAGTAGGAGGGAGAACAGTAGAAAATTGGGTATCTTTTCTCAATGTGTTTGTACGTATATATAATTATATATACAGTATTTGTCCTCTTATAAAAATCTACCATGTAGCTTATCATTTTTTTACTTGGATAGACTTTAAGAGCACCCCTTTATGGGTGGACACTTAAACAGATAACCCAACATCTCCCACTCACACATAATGGGAGTGCTCTTATAATGTGAGAAACACATTCTCATTTAATCTCAACAAATATTCATACAGTGGCATAGACTGTGCGACCAGCATTTTGTGAGAGCTACATGCTATACATCTGTTAGGAGTATATAGCCTCTCGTCGAGTACAAACCTGTAACTAGATTATAAAGTATGTAATACCCTAGATCATATGAATCACATTTTTGATATCCTTTCAAAATCTCAAATATCATCATTCTTTAGTGAGTATCTTAAAAGAAAATTCCTAAGCGCAAATTGTATGTTCAACATACATACATATTCAGACAATAAGCACTAAATTGATTAAGATAATAAACAGATATATTAATAATGGAGTCAAAAGTTCACTATGTTCTTAGTCATCGTCCAAAAATTAAACACATGAAAATTAACCTAATCATCTACCTAGCATAATGTCTTAATCATGTTTTTAAAATAATATTTTATTTTCATGATCTCATAATCCCGTATGGATCTAAGTGAAACAAATTAACTTATACTTAATATTAAATTTTATTTAATATATTAAGTAAAATAAGTTAAATGTTAAACTAATTAACATTTATGTATCCGTTAAACTAATTAACAAATATATTAAATATTAAACTAATTAATATTTCTAACATGTTAAGCCTAATTTGGTATAATATTTCAACAAGTATACCTAATGTTAAATTAATTAACATTTCATGCAATTTGTTAAACTAATCAACAAATATAGTTAAAGTTAAACTAATTAACAATTTGATGCGATTGGATAATAAGCATTTATGTCCTTTTGACTAATTTTTCATTCTCTGAACTTATCAATAAAAAATCTAAAATATTGGATTTATTTGTTTAGGAGTGCACTCATAAGGGGTGCTCTTAAAGTCTATCCAGGTAAAAGATACGTTACCTGGTAGAGTCCTATAAGAGGACAACAACTGTATATATTATAATAAATACAGTGAATCACCCAAAAATAAAAGATAGTACTTTTTTTACAACTCCTCTCTCTTCCCAATATTGAGTGTTTAGACTGTGGAAAAAGGTGTTGGTCCATCAAGAACGTGACAACCACCGACGGTCAGTAATTTCAGTCGTGGTCAAAATACTACCGCTTCCGCTATGAAAATAACAAGTAAGTTCTTTATTTATGTTTTGGTTAATCTATTTAGAATAGATTTATGTATATGCATATTAACCTTCATTGGTATCAGAGCTCATAGATTGATTTTCTAGTCAGTACAATATTGTTATGGCAATTGATAAATAAATTATAAACGCTGATCTGAAATTTTTTTATTAACCAGTTATAGATTTAAGTTATAACTATATGTAGTTGTAACTAAGAGATCAAAAAATGATACGAGATCAGTACTTTTGTCGAATATATTTTTTTTCTTAGTGCTATTTTTTGCCATCAATTAGTCATCTGTGACGAACCATTTCTTTTTTGTCGTGAGTTGCACACGGAACATCCTTTAAGGCCTATTGTGGATCAAAGAGAAAGAATTTGGGTGACAAAAGAGGGCCAGCTCAATCTCAGCCTGCAAAAAGAGCAAGGCCAGAACAACAAGACAATAACAAACATCTCAAACATGTCAATGTTGCAAAGGTAAAACACTTTAATTGTGACAAAAAGGGTCACTATGCTAAGGATTGTATTGAACCTCCTAGAAAGCTATTTCACAAAACTCAAACTAGTGAACTTTGTATTTCTAGTTCAGTATTTCTGATTGAATCTAATTCTTTGTGGATTGTAGACTCAGGAGCAACGGATCACATAATAAGGGAACGTAATATTTTTTGTGAAGTTTCGGCGTATTTCACGTGAAACAAAGTGAATTTATGTGGGCAACAACAATAAGGTTGTTGTTGAAGGGATCTGTACATGTAAGTTAATCTTGCATGCAAGTCGAGACCTACTACTACATGATGTCCTCTATGCTCCAGGAATTCATCGGAATATTATTTTTGTTATTGTTTTGCTTAGGCTTGGATTTAGCTTGTTTTTCCATGACAATTCTGTCAAATTGACTTTAGGTTCAACTTTATTTGGTTTTGTTCATGTGAACAGAGGCTTTATTATTATGGATTTGGATTATGATTCATTCAATAATAATGCTATTTTTTCTATGTTTTCTTCCTCACATAAATATGATAGTGATGTAAACATATGGCATGTTAGACTTGGTCATATTGGCCAACAAAGAATGCAAAGGATAGCAAAACAAGGTTTGCTAAATGGCATTGAACATGTGGAATTATCCACTTGCAAAAGTTGTCCAACAGGAAAATCATCAAGAAAAACCTTCCGTAAAGCGACTAGAGCTGAATATCCCTTGCAATTAGTCCATTCGGACTTCTGTGAGCCTATGAATTTCAGGGCTAGGCATGAAGCATACTATTTTATCACGTTTATAGATGACTACACTCATTTCAGTTATGTCTATTTAATTTCCCACAAATCAGAAGCAATAAGTTGTTTCAAACCATATATGAGCTTAGTGGAAAATCAATTAAACGAGAAGATAAAAGTTCTTCGAACTGACCGAGGTCGAGAGTACTTGTCAACTCAATTTAATGAGTTATGTGATGAAAAGGGAATAGTTGATCAATTGACTATACCAAATACTCCACAACAAAATGGTGTTGTGGAGAGAAGAAACACTCCTAGAAATGGTAAGGCCAATGATGCCACAAGCTAACCTCCCAATTAGTTATTGGGGTAAGGCATTTCTTATTGCTACCTATATACTTAACCGAGTGCTTACAAAATCAGTTGCAACCACTTCATATGAGTTGTGGATTAGAAGAGCACCCAACCTAAGTATATTAAGACCTTGGGGTTGCGCTGCCTATACACATGATTCTTCTTACAAACATGGCAAACTAGACCCGGAAGGAAAGAAAAGTATCTTTATATGATACTCAGAAACCTCAAAGGGTTATGTGTTTATAGGTCAGCAAGACAATGGGAGCGTAACTGAATTTGAATCACGAGATGCCACATTCCTAGAGGATGAGTTTCCTAAAAAGAGAGAGGTAGGTCAAGACCTAACCTTGTTAGAGATAGAGGATTAAGATGTACAAAGATCACTTCATTCCGAGTGGGGGAAATTTAATATATGATGAATTAGTTTCTCATCAGCAACTTTCTTCATCATCAGATGCGAATGTAAGTAATCATTTAACATCAAATAGTGACGAAATGGATCTTGTTCCAAGTGGGAGCGAGATGGTCACTATCTCGTTCCAAGTGAGAGTAGGGTAGATGTTCTTGATCCAAATGGGAGCAACGTTAATCCAAATAGGAACAACGAAGAGAAATCACAAAAAAGATGTGGTTCATGTAAAAATATTCTCCGCCGATGATTTGATATTAAAGGTGCTGAACTTTTTATGTTGCTCTTACAAGTAGAAAATGAGCCGAAAAATGAAAAAGAGGCTTTCTCATACTCTTCCAAGGAAAAATGGGCAAAAGAAATGAAAGATGAACTGGAGTCTATGAGAGTCAACAAAGTTTAGGAACTAGTTGATCTCTCGGAAGGGCGCAAAGCTATTGGAAGCAAATGGGTTCTCAAGATTAAGCTTAAGGCTAATGGATAATTGAGAGATATAAGGCTCGACTGGTGGCGAAAGATTATACACAACATGAAGAAATAGACTATGAAGAGTCTTTCTCGCCTGTTGTGCGATTTAACTCAATTCGCTTGATTCTAGCTATAGCAGCAAGTTTTGATCTTTAATTACATCAGATGGATGTAAAGACTTCCTTTCTCAATGAAGAATTAGATGAAGAAATTTATATAGAACAACCCAAATGTTTCGTTGAAAAAGGCCACGAACAAAAGGTTTCTAGACTTTTGAAGTCTATTTATGGCCTCAAACAATCTTCAAGGTAGTGGTATATACACTTTCAAAATGTGATCATATCTAATGGTTTTACGATGATTGATAAAGGCCATTGTGTTTATATCAAGAGATCAAGAAATAAGCTTGTAATTCTGACATGTATATCGATGATATACTTATAGCTGGAAATGATAAGGAGTTCTTAAATGAAGTAAAGTCCTTGTTGTCATCTTAGTTTGAGATGAAAGATATGGGTGAAGCTGCATATATTCTTGGAATCAAGATTTCAAGAGATCGTCACAAGAAACTATTGTATCTTTCTCAAGATAATTACATTAGGAAACTTGAACGATTTAATATGCAAAATAGCAACCCACTTGACACTTCTATCAGCAAAGGCCATAACTTGGGAAATTATTTATGTCCTCAGACTCCTGAAGAGAAAGAACATATGAGGTGAGTTCCTTATAGAAGCATAGTCGGATGTCTAATGTATGCTATGGTGTGTACTAGACTTGATATTTTTCAAGCAGTTGGCTTGGTAAGTAGAAATCAATCTTATCCAAGTCCAGCACATTGGCAAGCAGTAAAGAGGATCATGAGATATTTGAGGGAATCAAAACTATGTTCTTTGATAATCAAGAAAGTTGATTTACTTACATACATATTCATGACTTATTGAGTGTTTAGTATATTCTTCAATCTTATTTTAGTATGTCAGGTAGACAAGAGGTTGACTTCTCATACAGGCAGCCGCCTGTTTATCTTAGTGATAAATTGAGATGAGACTTGATTTAAAAAAAAAATTATCAAATGGATAATTGGAGAGCTATATGCTTAAAATCACTTCAGTCGCTTAAACAATGACATAAGCTTATTAAGGTGAAAAGATGTTTACCTAGTCTACTTTGTGAGCTAGATATGAGTTTAAGGAACTCGAATTTAGATACTTATGGTGTCTGAATTTCATCTATGCAATATTTTTTATAAAGACATACGCTCCTTAAGAAAAAAAAAATGTTGTAACACGTGGTTCATAACATGTCTGCTAATGTTGACCATGAGTTAACATAAGTTTAGTCTCAACTTACTGTTGTGTGAGACCCATAGCCTTTATGGTAGCTCAAAATGTGTACCCTCAGTAGCTCCGATCAGATACTTGAGACTTAGTCTAATGTTAGCTATCTTAGTGTATTTCCAAAAGACCATAAAAATGGATCCGGTCTGGCGGGGCATATCTAGAAAAGCATTTGGGCTAATGTTAAAAGAATCGTGAGAAGAGGAAGATCATTAATAAAATCTTATTAATTTGTGTTCACAGGTGCACCAGTTATAACTTATGAGTTATAATTGTGAATACAGGGAATAATGATATTTGATATTTTGAGAGGATATCAAAAAAAATAATTCATATGATCTTGGGTATTGCATACTTTATAATCTACTTGAAGCTTTGTACTCAACAAGAGGCGATATAGTCCTAACAGATGTATATCACGTAGCTCTCACAGTATGCTGGTCGCACAGTCTATTTTATTGCATGAATATTTGTGGAGATGAGATGAGAATATGTTTCTCACATTATAAGAGCTCTCCCATTATGTGTGAGTGAGAGATGTTGGATTTATTTGTTTAAGAGTCCACCCATAAAGGGGTGCTCTTAAAGTCTATCCAGGTAAAAGATATGTTACCTGGTAGAGTCCTATAAGAGGACAACTACTGTATATATTGTAATAAATACAGTGAATCACCTAGATAAAAGAGAAAGTACTTTTTTTACAACTCTTCTCTATTCCAAATATTGAGTGTTTAGACTGTAAAAAAAGGTGTTATTTCGTCAAGAACGTGACAACCACCGACGGCCAGTAATTTCAGCCGTGGTCAAGTCCTACTACTTCCGCTTACGAGAATAACTAGTAAGTTCTCGATTTATGTTTTGGTTGATCTATTTAGTATAGATTTATGTATATGCATATTAACCTTCATATGTCTTATGCATGTAAAAACTGCAGATGAGTAGCTTTTGGCGAACCATTATTTTTCACACTCACAATTTAGCATACATTTTCTTAGGGCTGGTTTGAAAAGCCACCTTGTAATTGAATTTGAGTGTAATTACATAGTTTGACTTGTTTGTTTTGCCAAGTAATTACTTGGTGAACATGGAATTTGGTGTATTGAAGTGGGCCAATTATAGGCTTCAATTCTCAAGGAGTAGGTGAGAATTGGATGTAATTACATGGTGCAATTACAATACTTTTCTAACTTTTTTCTTTTTCGTTTTTAATTATATTTTTCTTTTCATCCTTTTTATTTCATTTCTTTACTATGCAACTTCTTTTATTTTATTACTGCTACTTTAGTCTGAACTTTTTTTATTTCATTTCTTTAATATGCAAATTGTTATTTCTTAATGTTTTTAGTTTATAAATTATATACTCATATTACTTATGACAGCATAACATACTTAATATGTGGACTTCGGACTTTCATAATTTGATTAGTAATATTCTTCTCATTAAGGCTCGCGGATATGAGCGAAACCAGTTAACTGACTTATTAGGAAGTGATTGGTACTGAACTAGTGGTACCAATTCTATTTACACGAAGTACACAAGAAACTTCAAACTGGGCTCGAGATTTGCATGATTAAAATCTACTTGGTAAAGGAAAATGTAATTTTATGTAATTTAATTTCAGTTAATGCAAAACGGGAAGAGAGTAGATGGACATGGAAACCTCTATACTAAGCTTGATTCTTTGCAATTTTTTGCGGCGTTCTCCTATTTTTAACTTATGTTGGTGATTGTTTTTCTTAGTTAAATATATATTTTTGTTAATGGGTCCATCTTGTTTTCATATTTACATACTAAAATGCATTTACATGTTTATCTAAAAATAATTTTATTTATTTTTTGATAATTAACCTTTACTTAAAATAGAATATATCTATGTAATTGCACTTGTTAACCAAATATGATATATGTAATTACATTGTAATTACCTAATTAGGACTAACAAACAAGCCTTTGTAATTGTGAAGTTGTGTAATTACTATGCAGTGTAATTATTACCTTTGTAATTACACAACCTAGTAATTACACTTAATTTCCAAACAGGCCCTTAATGTATCCTTTCTCAACCTATAATTTTAATATATTTGATATTATATATTATAATAAGTTAAATTGCCAAATACCAAAATTGGCGCTCACCTAGGAATATTATTCATCAAATTTTATATTAACCAATTTAACTTATCCACCATGTGGGCAAACTGGCATGTAGATTCGTCGCTTTTTCCTGAGAATATTATCGACAAAGAACTACTACTATACCTACTGCCAACATGTTTCCTCTTCAAGGATGCTTACCATACTCCTCAAATGATTACGTATATTCTATTGTGTAAAGGAGAAGACTGAAGTACAGCTACGTTCCCACATGGATGCAGATTCATGTAATTAGTTCCATTTCTACAGACTATAGAAAAGGTGAAGCATGAAGCCTAATGTCAAATTAACACATGGATGAGTTAGCATTGAGTCCCTTTTAAAGTAATGTAAAATATAGTTATTGGTAAGATGGTGCACATCAAGAGCTACGCGACAAGTCGTTCTGTCGTTATTATATTCTTTGCAATAATTCTACCACTAAGGTTGTATACCATGTTACATACTCATTGTATACCATTTGGACTAGTTAATTAGATGCGACATTTAAATTTTTTAAGATTAATTTTTATTAAAATGTAAGGCATATATATTCAGCATTAAAAATACTGGATTCATAAAAAGACTTCTAGAGTACTCACTTTTTAGTTCAAATAAGCAATCAGCATCATAGCTATGAGGCTATCGTGAACCAGTCTTTTCTTTAACTTTGGTCATTATTTACTCAAAACGGGCAAAGAAAGAAGAATGAAAGATTCCAGTAGATTAAAAGTGGATATCATTTTCTTATCCTAGAAATCTTTTACAACATTCTTATCTGTTTTTACAGGGAGACCAACTGTAGATAAATAGGAGAAGATGGAAGAAATTAACCATAGTATTATATAACTAATGTGCTTTTGGAATTGCCTCACAGCTTTAACTAGCTGAGATATTCCGGTTTCTTGAATATTATCATGATGCAGTCTTCCAATTTTATAATATATTTTTTAGAACTAACATGAGGACATCTAATTTTGTGAAGGAAAGATCCACGTTAATTAAGTCCCTTTTCTTCCGACGTGTGAAATTCAATCTCTTAAAAAGTTGATATTGCTAATAAGTTGTATATTGTTTATTGGTATACTGGCTAAGACATTTTACTTCTTATAATTAAAGAAAAATAGAGAGCGGAGATTTATCAAACAAAGAAGGTGCAGTTACAATAACAGCATCCCAAACTTGGCCTCCTTCTGTTAGTCTTCTTTTAAGTTTTGATTATTTTTTGTGCAGAAACAAAAAATTAGGGATGATGTAATTTGTTTGCGCAAAACCCAACAATTATTGGATTCTTGTACCTGTCCCTCACTTGCCGATTCAAGGAATCAACTTTTAAAAAAAGGAGAGGTTGCAATTGGCTTTGCAAAGTCAATGGAAGCTTATGATTTCAATTGATAACTAAGGTAGGCCTATTTAAATGTCAAAAATGAACAAAAACAAGAAAAGAAGTGATAGATGATAAAAAGAAATAAAGAAGACGACACCAAATGACACTCACCAAACATACTTATTGAGTGCCAATTGCACTGATCAGCTTTTGCTTTGGTGGGATCAAAAGAGCAGCGAGCGTCTATGATTGAACTTAAGCTTCATCATGTTTCATAAATAAAAAGAAAAGGAAATGGAAAAAGAAGATATAGGAATGTTATTGAAGAGTATAAAATATATAAGTAAAGTGTTTTATGACGAGTGTATTGAGAGTCCCATATTGGTGGAATGAATTATTTAATCTCGATTTTGAGCAATTTTTACTGAGCTCTTAGGCTCGAGTTAGAGCAAGATCATTTTCATTATGGTTCATAACCATGCCCCACCAAATTAATTATTTACCAAATGCAGGTTTTCATATAATTCTGTTCTCTATTCTTAATTTATTTGCCGGACTTGTGCATATATTGGGTGGGGTGGGCGTGTTGATATATATTACATCTATACGTGTCGAGTTTTGTATTCTCTTTATAAAATCGTAGCAATCTTCACTCTTTAAACTAACTTTTAGAGGTGATCAAATTACTCTATATTGTTCATTTTCTTACCATCACTTGATTTAGGTATTCATTTTGTTATTTCTTTCCTTTGGGCCGTTCCTGTTTGGTCTACGATCTACCACATTTGGTTCTAGCCATTATACCGGTAATTTTTTCTTTTAATCTATTTCAATTTTACGTAACACAAAGTGAAGGTAGAACAGGTATTTAGTTTTGCCAGAAAGTAACTAAACTTTATATCAAAAAATTCATAACAAGTAAAAAGGAAGTAATTAACTTTAAAGAAAGATTGACCTTCGTATATTGCCACCGACTCCATGCATGGGTGAAGTACTGAAGTATCCGTGGTTGAAGATCTTTTATTGTTTTATTGAAATAATCCTCAAATATTATTTGCCCGTCCAACCTATCATATCCTATTTTCACAAGTAGGAAATCAAATCCAATTTTGTTGTTGTGTGATTTTGATTGGTCGAGAGCTTGTCATTGATGGGGGACCAAATGAAATAATTGAAAGAGTAGGATAATATCACAATGATGTTTGACATTTTATGCCTATATTTTCTTAATATTTCCTCACGTTTGAGTATTTTATTCGCGCATTTTCTAGTTGATGGATGTGATTTTACACTGATTTTATGTCGTATGATTGTAGGTTGTTATGAAGTGCAATTGGAGCTTTAAAGAGCATGATCGAGCAAGAAAAGATTGGATTTTGATTGAGGATTGGATCGAGCACACGAAGGCATGACATGACACGAGCTGCGGAGCAAGGCAAGGCAAAATATGCCTGGCGCTTTGAGTGGCGCAGGGCGCCCCCAAAAGCGCCCAGCCTTCTGGCGCTTTGAGTGCCGCGGGGCGCCCCAAAAGCGCCCAAGTTTCGACGGGTTCTGCCTGGGTTGGCGCGTTCGGGGGCGCGGGGTGCCAGCTACAGCGCCCCTGGAGCATTTTTGGACTTCCTATTTCGTCTAGGCTTAGGTGTAACTTATTACTAGGCCTTTGTAAACCCTATAAATACTCCTTTACTTCGTTTTTGAAGGGAGTTCAGACTTTGGAGCAAGTTTTGGAGGAGAGGGGAGGAGCCCTAGATGTCTTCTAACAAGTTCTTTCTCTCTTTCTCTTATTCTTCTCCTTAATTCTATAGTTTGTTCGTTCTAGGGTTAGAGTATATACATGAAGGTTGATGTTTGAAAGTTGATTTCTATATATTGATTTACCATTACGGATTGTTTATTCTTCCTTGATCATAATTGTTTGATTATTGAGGCCTGATAATTGAACACTATCTATGGTTTTTAGATTGAACTCGAAAGAGAGAATTTATTAACGCAATAAGAAAGAGTAGAGTTAGATTGTGAACCCGGGCATCGGGGAACCAATTTGTGAGTAGGATAGACGTATGCTTGCTCGCCTAGCTTAACTAATCACATAATTCGTTAATGCGTGCACGTGATTCAACCCATAGACATATAGGGATTGGAGTAGCTTGCATAGACCGTGAAGAATCGAAAGGTTTTCACGGGTATAATTAACCTGTTAGTTAGCAATATAGAAAATCAAGAAGTAGAATCAACTGGAAAACTCAACTGGATTGTTCGTAACTCTGACCCTGGACCGTTTTTCTCTTATTGATAACAACCTATAATTTGCTCTGTTACTTGACGTCAGTTATTTGTTCTAATTATTGTTTTAGTTAGTAAAATCGCAACCATTGGAAAAAGATCCCTGCATAGTTCTTAAGTAATTGTTTATTAGGAGTCCAGTCTGAATAGTCCTCGTGGGAACGATACTCTACTTATCACTTTATTACTTGTCGACCACGTATACTTGCATGTGCGCTGGGAGCAACAAGTTTTTGGCGCCGTTGCCGGCGACTAAATCGACTGTTTTCTTTTTGAACAATTTATTATTTTCTATTCAGGTTTAATTTTTTTTTTAATTTTATTTTTATTTTATTATTGTATTAGTAGTTTACATGGCATCTTTTAATGAAAGTGGGTTGAATGATGGTTGCTCAAATTTTATTGATTCTTGTCTACTTTGTGGAGGACATCACTTTTGAGAAAATTGTCCGAGTCTTTCAACCCTGCGAGACTGGTTATGTGAATTTTCTACCACCTTTGATTGGAATTTTTGTAAATTGTGTGGTGGTCGGTGGAATGATTGTCCTAAGTGTCATGCTCCTTCCCCCAATAATTTGTGTGATGATTCTAATGATGTTTGTGAGTTTGACAGGAGCGATAAAGTACATGTTGTTAGCGAAACTTGGTTAATGGAGCAAGCCAAACTCTTAGAAGCTTATGGGGATTTCAGGAGTGAACTTACAAATATGACGAGGCAATTTATGGAAGAAAGGGTTGTGCTCAGGCAAGAGATCGACGAATTTGGCTTGACTATTCACGACTTGGAGGAGAATTTGAGTGATATGGTTGAGGTGTCTAATGCCCAATTATCAGTTGTCGTGAATAGTAGATTTGAGATAGAAGAGCTTAGAAGCCAATTTGGGGAGCAAAAAGTGGAATTCCTACCATTCGACCCAATATTAGTTGATGATGCCAAGGTTGAGGAAATCACATTAGAGTCAAGTGATGAAATAGAAAACATCATATTTGAGGACTCTAGTGTTTGTGCAAGTGAGGGTGTCAAAAGTAATGCAACTTTAGAATTGAAGCGCATTGGACCTCATTCCAATCAGTTTTCAAAATTGTGTTTGGATGGTGACATGAAAATCGAGCCACCCGAGCCTATGAAGAAACCCAGAGAGGAGGAACAAGGTGCCTATATTTTAAAGTTTGTGATGTTGAGGAGACAAAACGACATCCCTCATTTAAAGAATAAGAAGTGTAAAATACGACAATGGTTACTTGGTCCTTTTGTATTTTTGTCACCACCCCAATACCATAGTCATAAGCTTGAAGCAAAGTTGGGAATTCAATTCATAAGTTCAAGGTGGAGACAAAAGTGATGAAGTTGTTTTCGTCGTGCCACGACGTTAACTAAGGCGCTTCTTGGGAGGCAACCCAATTTGTTTGCTTTACTTTTATTTATTTTTATTAGTATTTTTATGGTTGGATATTACTTTGGGTGATTCTTTGGATTGCAGGTTCATGTAATGTCAAGTTTAAGTGTGGGGTGTCCTCACCCCGGCCTAATATTGATGACCTGTTAGGGGAAGTCTGAGTACCTCATGTTATATAGAAGCTTGGAGGATGCTAGCACCAAGGACTAGAGCCTTCAGGGAAGTTCTTTTACTCTCGCACGTTATTGTTTGTTCGCACTGAGGACATTGCTTAGTTTTTTAAGTGTGGGGTGTGGAACTCCCCTTTATTTTTGAGGTTAGGGATGCATGTACCGTTAGGATTTTTCTTTTGTCACTTGACTTTATATATATATATTTTTTGGTTTCTTGCTTTAATATATGAAAAATTGAAAAAAAATTAGAAAACCAATGAAAAAAATTTTCAAAAAGATTTTCCTTTTAGTCTTTATTAGTGATACATGTTATCCACCCCGTGGTTTTTCTTATGGCCTCGGTTCTTTTCCACGGGGAGGCCTTTGAACCGGGTAGTTTTTATTTTTATTAGGATTAGAGTAATTAGTTGTTAGATGGCCCTAGACGAAGGAAATAGGTAGAATGCTAGGTGCCTTTGATTTGTTTGATACCGGTGGACTTGAACTTGTTGCATGTGCTATTTGTGGTGGCTTTTGGTTTTAAATTGTGATGCATGCCTAGAAAAAATGGAATGACCCCCTTGAGATGCTTGAGTTCACTCACTTGACTTTGTTGTGAACCTTTGTGCATTAGTGCTTAATTTTCCACAAGTTGCACTCTATTTGCTTGATTGAGAGTTGTGCTGGAGCCTTTTTGTGTAGATTGTGTGCAATGTGTGTTGTGAGGCATATTCTTATTTTACTCCATGTTTGTATATTGGTGTATAGAACTTGCCCCGCGTGTGTGCGAAGCGAAATCCTTGGTTTACTCTAGACGGGAAATGATACAGGTCTTCTCTTGATTTTCCTACCCTTATATATACACCTTGGACTTGATTGTTGTGATTTCTTTGACCTCTTTGTTGGCACCCACACCCCGAGCCTACCCACTTGTTCTAAATTGTTCTCTTTTGGCCCTTTACTCCTTAAGCACTTTAATTGATAATTGTATATTATTGTGGAGTTTGTGGTAGAAATATTGGAAGGTTTTTGAGTGGAACCAATGAGGGGAATATTTGATAAATTGTGAAGTAGTTGAAGGAGCATTGGCAAGGGTTGGAAAGAATTAAAAAGAAAAAAAGCTGAAAAAATTGGAAAAAGAAAATTGAAAAAGAAAAAAATGAATATCCATCCTTGCTAGTGTTGTGCTTAAAAGAAAAAAATTGCTACTTTGTGAAAAAGGTCTGCGAAGAAAACAAATTTGTTGGTTGGGTGACGTGGTTGTTGGCTTTGATGAGATATGTGCTTAAATAAATTGTGATGTATTAAAGTGCTTAGGGAGGTAGTCACTATTACCCATATGTATCTTACCAGCCCCTTAGCCTAAATCACAACCTTTTTAAAGTCCTAGTTAATCCCGATTGGAGTGAGCTTACATTAGTGGAGTCCTACACTACGGGCAAGCCTATGGTACATCATGTGGGACATGTAAGCTTTTCATGAGAGTGAGTGAATTCTTTCTATGCTATTGTTCCCGTTCTATTCTTGATATTTATTGTTGTGTGTGATATTTGGGGGACTCTCTCTTGCTTCATTGTTGGTGAGGGCACATGGTTTGCATGAGGTAGGTGAAGTTGTGGCTTCTTGATTGGGTAGATATGAAACGACCTCGGTCAGTCGTTTCGAAAGTTAGGACTCCGATTGGCGTGCCGATAATTTTAAAATATTCGTAATGTCCATTAGAACCTGTCTGTAAAATTTGAGCTAAATCAGACCTCGTTTGGTAGGCATCGGAAGAAGGTTTCAGTTTTTATTGGCAATAAATATTAAAAAGAGATTTTCAAGCTCGGTTTTTGCCGAATGAGCTCCGATTCGAAATCCGAAAGTGCCGTTAGGTTCGTATGATTATGTGTGGTTTTTGTAAACTTTCGAAAGTAAATTTCGATGTTGTTCGGCAAGTTTCCGCTAAAATGCCGAAAGTTAAATAATTTGACTTTTTCTATTTAAATTCGCATTTTGAGTTTCGGGAACCCGATTTGAGATCCGCCTTCGCGAGTATGTTACATATATTTTGTATAACTCGTATGCAAAAGTTGGAATTATTTTGAATATCGTAGGGTACCGTTTTAATTTTTATCGTAGCAGCGAATTTATTATAAAAAAAAAAGAAAAAAAAAAAGAAAATGACAAAACATAAAAAAAGTTAGGCGGTGGTCCTTAGCTAAGCTAAGGACGTTCAAATTCATTTCAACGCCAAAAAAAATAAACAGAAACATGAGCAAGGAGGAGAAGTAGAGAAAATTATCAGAAAAAATGTCAGAAAATGAAAAAAGGGGCCGGAGAAAAGTAGAATTTTCACCCTGAAACATTCAGGTAATGATCCTAATATATTATTTGAGTTTATTACATATGTTTGAATATATTTTTACGGTAAAAATAGGGATATTAGACATCGCCCTATTGACGTAAATTGATAGTTTGAAGGGTCAAATGGACCCCGATAATGAAATTGATTATATATTCGTACTCAGGGAATTATGGGCAACTTATAAATGTAATTTATTTAGGGTTTGGTTATGTGACCATAAACCCCGTACATAGGCCTGGCCTGCGTATTGCGTATGCGAATAGGGTATCCGGTTCCTACCTGGATTGCCCTAAGATGTGAGGAATGAAGCCTTTAGCCTAATGTGATATATTTTTCTACTTATTAATCACAGTGGGATCGTTTGGCAATGAATTCAAAGAATAACGCGGTTGTTGGTCGCAATGCTAACTTTTGAGAGAGGTAAGTGTTTATATCCATTTCTTTGGAGGCACTTGGTCTCGTGGACTTTCTACCACGTGTTTCCTTACGTGTTTAGCTGCCGATAGGCGTACTCATTACGCCTTAGCTTTGGATTTACATTGTATATTATATGTTATGCCCTGTTGTTGGTATTGCATTAAACATATGAGCATTGCACTCTGGTTTTGAGTATTGCATATACTTCCCGGTTGGGGATGAGAGTCCCGCGCCGGCGAAGGGTCATTATTGCATATACTTCCCGGTTGGCGATGAGAGTCCCGCACCGGCGAAGGGTCATTATTGCATATACTTCCCGGTTGGCGATGAGAGTCCCGCATCGGCGAAGGGTCATTATTGCATATACTTCCCGGTTGGCGATGAGAGTCCCGCACCGGCGAAGGGTCATTATTGCATATACTTCCCGGTTGGCGATGAGAGTCCCGCACCGGCGAAGGGTCATCATTACATATACTTTCCGGTAATCGATGAGAGTCCCGAGCTGGTGAAGGATCATTATTGCATATATCTCCTGGTAGACGATGAGAGACTCGCGCCGGAGATAGGTATCAAGAGTATGTGACTGCATTGCATCATGCCGCATTCATCCCATCTCATTGCACCGCATACTGACTATTGTGTGTATTATATTGTGTTTTATGTATGCGGTATGTACACCATGTTGTGGACATATTACAGTTTGCCTATATATTTCTGGCTTGTATTCTAAGTTGCGGGGATCAGGTTGCACGCCGAAACAGTATAAATATATGGATCGGGTTGCACGTCGCAGCGGTATGAATATATGGATCGGGTTGCACGCCGCAACAGGATGAATATATGGATCAGGTTGCACGCCGCAACAGGATGTATTTCTGATTGTTGATGTGTTCGGGATACCTATATGTTCTGGCTGTATTACGTTCCTGGTTATTGAATAGTTTGCGATTCCATATGTGTTTCTAACTATTATCTGGCTCTGCCTTTTTATAATTTAAATAAGAGAAATCTGGTTTATTTGTTTCTTTTCTCCCTGGCTAGCTATCCTATTCTTTGAGGTGGCTAGTCTGCCCCACTTATTGAGTCCTTTTGACTCACCCTTGTTTGTTGTTTGTTTCTTGTCTATCTATTTCGTTTCGGCAGGTTCGCTCCAGGATTGAGTTCGCCACGTTGTGAAGGAGCGTAGACGACTTCAGCTGTCAGGGTGAGCCAGCTTTTATTTCGGATGGCCACCAGTTTATTGGTTATCATTTCAGTTGCAGTTTGCTCCCTTCAGGAGGTATTTGTCTTCTTTTGTACTCTTAGATGTCTGGTCTGGATAGCCCTAAACCTAGCATGTTGGGTAGTCAGCTGTAATTTCTGTTGTACAGCTTAGAGGTATCAGTATGTCTGTAAATATTTTAAAGTCTTGTCCTTATTTATGAATTATTATATTTATTTTCCTAATTTAATTGGTAAGGGTTCGCCCGACGGGTCTAGGGGAAGATGTCGGGTGCCCGCACGACCTAACCGGATTTCAGGTCGTGTCAGTCTGGCCTGGGATTAGCACTGACGAAGCCCCGAGAGTTTTGATCATGCTGACGATCTAATTATGGAGGTCCTAGCTGTACGAGCTCGCGATGGGCAAGGGAGCAGGGCCTTGTAGTTCCCTTGGCTCTCTATGATGTTTTTACGATAATCTTGGCGACGCAGATCCCGCAAGCACCTTTTATTCGTTAGGCAGCTTATCAGGTTGCCGCATGCAGATGTTCGATTTTAGAAAGTTCCTATTCCAGTTCTTAATATTGCTGCAGTGAATTATGTTCTAGAAGCAGCATGTATTGCGCCACCAATTGTTCTGGCTGGTTAGCCAGCCAAGGTAACGGTTAGATTTGAGTGCCCAAAGGGGTTCCATTATTTTACGCGGTTGAACCTTCCGATATTCTTTAGCAATGCATAAGATAAACCCCGTGATTCTTTTTAAAAATGAAATGATGTCAGCATATTCTTCAGGCTCTTGATTATATCGAGCGATATGGTGTCGATTATTCTTCTTTCCAGTTTCAGGGTCCAGCCTTGAATTGGTGGACCGCTCTCTTATTAGCTAACTTGGTTCGGTCTAGATTCGTGGAAAAAAAATTCCTTTTGAGTAGCGAGCGAAATGGAGAGTATTGCCAGTTTGAGTGGATTGGACAGGGTAGCCTGTCGGTTAGCCTGTTGGTGTTTCAAAATATGAGATTGAATTTTATAGAATGGCTGAATATGCATTAGAACTAGTCCATGAGCCTTTCGAGAGATTCAGAGATTTATTGATGACCTTTATTTTTCCCTGAAATCCTAGATGGCTCGAGAAATTAAGGTCTGGATTTTATTTGATGTTGTTGTTAATATGCCCGAAGGTTCGAGGCATACCATAAGTTTGAGCGGGAAAGTAAGAGATCCCGTGGCCCTGGTGGGCAACCATGGTACCTCATTTGGAGGTAAGAGTTTTGATTATTTTGGGAGGTAACCTTCCAAGTTACCTCAGCTTGTGTCATATAATTTTTAGAGTGCGCCAGTAGCTCGTCAAGATCAGATTCAGTCTTTTTCTTTACAACTATCAACAATCTGCCCAGTTCCTATATTTAGCGAAAGGGTGTTATCATTGTCGTGAGTCTGATTATCTTTTGAAGAGTTTTTTTTATTATCATTATTGTGAGTCTGGCTATCCTTTGAGGAGTTTTCCCTTACTCCGACAAGTTAGCAGTCATCTTTTCTCTCGTCATCAGGTATCTGCGCAGTCGCATGGGATTTTATTTAGACCTCAATCAGCAAAACAAATGCCACCATCCGGTAGAGGTTGAGAGTGTGGTGGCAGTGGTTCTTCAGAAGGTGATTATCAGAGTAGTTGCTTAGTTGAGCCGCATAGGCAGTTTTATGAACTGCTTGTCTGGCGGGATGCTGAGGTGTCCGATATAGTAGACCCTGAGATTTTTTCTTCTCTTAAATGTGAGTAAGATTTGATTCTTTTGATCGATCTGGAAATTGTGTGTCTTATCATGTTTCAATGGTTTCTTGGATGTCGTTTCTATTAAGAATCGGTTGCGGTAGAGGGGTGAGTTTCTGATACGATTTATTCCTGGCATTTATGAGACCCTACTAGTTTATCTGATCTAAATATGAGAGATTTGACGGTGAGTATTGCTATTGCCTGCTTGGCATCTTGTTATACCACCTTGTGTTATTATGTCAAGTCAGTTTACCTCTCCTCTCAGAATTTCGTGTTTGTAGGATAATGGGAGCCTAATTTTTCACCATCAGCAAGTGTATCGTTTCTTCCGGTGTAAAGTGATTAGTAAGTAATATTCGATCTACGTATCTCCTTTTGCTTCAAGACGCTACTAGAGTCATGTTATTCTACAAGTTTGTCTCGGTATAAAAGGGTATTCTGGTAAATCGTCAGAGTTTCCTTCTTATTGGGAGGTTAAATTGGTATGGATGTTTTTCCATAAAGTTTATTTAATGTCTATCTCTTCAATTGTGATTCTTTGGCTAGCCTGACACGGAAGTAGTCTAGTTTTGGTAGCCAAGCCAAAAAAAAAAAAAAAATAAAATAAAATAAAAAAAAACAAGATGAACTTCCTGAAGCTCTAATTATTTCTATCCTCGATCCATTTCCATTTCTTCTTCGTCCGGCACTAGTGAGCTTGGGCGATTGGTAGCCGCTTGTGACGTTCCCTGTGTTGAGCCAGAGCATGTGTTATTGTAGTAGGGTGAGCATATTATTGTTTTGGATATCAGTTTATCCGGGTATCCATTCCTATGTATAGTATAGTTTTGGTTCTGTTTTTCGGATCATCCAGTTTCAGGGGAAACTCTGCCGAAATTTTTATATAAAAGTACCATCCATCAGGCGGTGGTTTTTATGGCAAAGGTATGGAGTTGTGAACTTGAGAGTTACAGCTGTTTGGCAACTCAAAAGGGGTAGTTGGTAGCTTAGGTCTGCCTATGTTCAGCTTTTAGCTAAATCTTCTTTAGTCCAGCAGACTGTGCGAGGATGGTTATTCCTATTCAAATGACTGCATGAGTTTGTGCTTTAAGTGGAGGAGTCTTCCTCCAAATACTGAATGGTAATATTAAATTTCTGAGGTGTTGATACCACTTTTCTCACGACCCAAAGCAAGGCCACGACAGAAACCTACAATGAGTGTCGATCATTGCTAAACCTGCTAACAATCTATTAACGATAGAGATAAGCTGGCAACCTGATCATATATACGTACCTATCTGCTGAAAGCATAAAGTCTGGAAAGATGACATGATTTTAACTTGCTGCTAATTAGAACATTGAGCCACAAATTCTGCTATGTCACACTTCATTCCATCCCACTAATAAATCTGCTCAAGATCATGGTACATCTTAGTCGAACCTGGATGAACAGTGTATTTGGAATAATGTGCCTCTATCATAATCTGTCCACGTAAATCTGCAATTCAGGAACATAAAGTCTATCTTTATATATGAAAACACCGTCAGTAGTAACCCTATATATCTACTCCAGTTTTCTTCTGGCTATCTGTCTGTATTCAACTAGAAGTGGATCCTCATACTGACATTGTTTTACTTCATGGAAATTTAGAGTTAAAGGTTTAGTGCAGCTTGTCGACAATCCATCATATATCTTTATCACACCTCAACTCTTTGAGAAGTTACTTTAGCGTTATAAATGCACATGTAATCAACTTTATTGCTGGTATTCTGCCTCAGATGAAGATCCAACTACATGTCTCTTTTATTTGCACTTTTTCAAGTTATAATATTTCCAATCCAAAGACAATACCCTGAAGTAGATGTTCGGTCTGAAGATCATTCCTGGTCTGCATCATACTATCCAGTAGTAGTTGCATGATCCTTATCCTTATACGATAGACCCTGTTCAGATAAGCCTTTGTCATACATTAGAATATGAGTAACTACATTCCCACGAGGAGCTTGCGGAACAACACTAAGATCAACTGAGATGTTGCATAGTGCGTTCGTAAAAATAATATGGCTTGCATCAAATCTTCTAGAGTGTGTAGTGACAAGGTACTTCAAAATCTTCCCCTATTGTATCAAGCGTGAGCTAATTCTTAGTTCTATCGACCTGTTTTATATCGAAAGGTATATCGAAAAGGTGATTATCGCCTGAATCATGTTAACCTATTCAAATTTCGTGTATCTTTGTTTTGAAAATGTAGGACTCTCCTCTCGTGATCGAGGAAGGATCAGCTTAGTCAGAATAAGCTGGGCAATGACGTTATCATATTATCCAGCTATATTTTTATCCAAGAGTTTGATGTGCGTGTTATAACTCTGATTTTGTAATTATGAGATAATGTCCTGGAGTAGTTTATGAAGGTTGTGCAAGTTCTCTTGTTATCTGCGTAAATCTTGCTTTAGATTTAGGCTCGTTCGAGGACGAACGAGAGTTTAAGTGGAGGAGAATGAAACGACCTCGGTCAGTCGTTTCGGAAGTTAGGGCTCCGATTGGCGTGCTGATAATTTTAAAATATTCGTAATGTCCATTAGAAACTGTCTGTAAAATTTGAGCTAAATCAGACCTCGTTTGGTAGGCATCGGAAGAAGGTTTCAGTTTTTATTGGCAATAAATATTAAAAAGAGATTTTCAAGCTCGGTTTTTGCCGAATGAGCTCCGATTCGAAATCCGAAAGCGCCGTTAGGTTCGTATGATTATGTGTGGTTTTTGTAAACTTTCGAAAGTAAATTTCGATGTTGTTCGGCTAGTTTCCGCTAAAATGCCGAAAGTTAAATAATTTGACTTTTTCTATTTAAATTCGCATTTTGAGTTTCGGGAACCCGATTTGAGATCCGCCTTCGCGAGTATGTTACATATATTTTGTATAACTCGTATGCAAAAGTTGGAATTATTTTGAATATCGTAGGGTACCGTTTTAATTTTTATCGTAGCAGCGAATTTATTAAAAAAAAAAAGAAAAAAAAAAGGAAAATGACAAAACATAAAAAAAGTTAGGCGGTGGTCCTTAGCTAAGCTAAGGACGTTCAAATTCATTTCAACGCCAAAAAAAATAAACAGAAACATGAGCAAGGAGGAGAAGTAGAGAAAATTATCAGAAAAAATGTCAGAAAATGAAAAAAGGGGCCGGAGAAAAGTAGAATTTTCACCCTGAAACATTCAGGTAATGATCCTAATATATTATTTGAGTTTATTACATATGTTTGAATATATTTTTACGGTAAAAATAGGGATATTAGACATCGCCCTATTGACGTAAATTGATAGTTTGAAGGGTCAAATGGACCCCGATAATGAAATTGATTATATATTCGTACTCAGGGAATTATGGGCAACTTATAAATGTAATTTATTTAGGGTTTGGTTATGTGACCATAAACCCCGTACATAGGCCTGGCCTGCGTATTGCGTATGCGAATAGGGTATCCGGTTCCTACCTGGATTGCCCTAAGATGTGAGGAATGAAACCTTTAGCCTAATGTGATATATTTTTCTACTTATTAATCACAGTGGGATCGTTTGGCAATGAATTCAAAGAATAACGCGGTTGTTGGTCGCAATGCTAACTTTTGAGAGAGGTAAGTGTTTATATCCATTTCTTTGGAGGCACTTGGTCTCGTGGACTTTCTACCACGTGTTTCCTTACGTGTTTAGCTGCCGATAGGCGTACTCATTACGCCTTAGCTTTGGATTTACATTGTATATTATATGTTATGCCCTGTTGTTGGTATTGCATTAAACATATAAGCATTGCACTCTGGTTTTGAGTATTGCATATACTTCCCGGTTGGGGATGAGAGTCCCGCGCCGGCGAAGGGTCATTATTGCATATACTTCCCGGTTGGCGATGAGAGTCCCGCACCGGCGAAGGGTCATTATTGCATATACTTCCCGGTTGGCGATGAGAGTCCCGCATCGGCGAAGGGTCATTATTGCATATACTTCCCGGTTGGCGATGAGAGTCCCGCACCGGCGAAGGGTCATTATTGCATATACTTCCCGGTTGGCGATGAGAGTCCCGCACCGGCGAAGGGTCATCATTACATATACTTTCCGGTAATCGATGAGAGTCCCGAGCCGGTGAAGGGTCATTATTGCATATATCTCCTGGTAGACGATGAGAGTCTCGCGCCAGAGATAGGTATCAAGAGTATGTGACTGCATTGCATCATGCCGCATTCATCCCATCTCATTGCACCGCATACTGACTATTGTGTGTATTATATTGTGTTTTATGTATGCGGTATGTACACCATGTTGTGGACATATTACAGTTTGCCTATATATTTCTGGCTCGTATTCTAAGTTGCGGGGATCAGGTTGCACGCCGAAACAGTATAAATATATGGATCGGGTTTCACGTCGCAGCGGTATGAATATATGGATCGGGTTGCACGCCGCAACAGGATGAATATATGGATCAGGTTGCACGCCGCAACAGGATGTATTTCTGATTGTTGATGTGTTCGGGATACCTATATGTTCTGGCTGTATTACGTTCCTGGTTATTGAATAGTTTGCGATTCCATATGTGTTTCTAACTATTATCTGGCTCTGCCTTTTTATAATTTAAATAAGAGAAATCTGGTTTATTTGTTTCTTTTCTCCCTGGCTAGCTATCCTATTCTTTGAGGTGGCTAGTCTGCCCCACTTATTGAGTCCTTTTGACTCACCCTTGTTTGTTGTTTGTTTCTTGTCTATCTATTTCGTTTCGGCAGGTTCGCTCCAGGATTGAGTTCGCCACGTTGTGAAGGAGCGTAGACGACTTCAGCTGTCAGGGTGAGCCAGCTTTTATTTCGGATGGCCACCAGTTTATTGGTTATCATTTCAGTTGCAGTTTGCTCCCTTCAGGAGGTATTTGTCTTCTTTTGTACTCTTAGATGTCTGGTCTGGATAGCCCTAAACCTAGCATGTTGGGTAGTCAGCTGTAATTTCTGTTGTACAGCTTAGAGGTATCAGTATGTCTGTAAATATTTTAAAGTCTTGTCCTTATTTATGAATTATTATATTTATTTTCCTAATTTAATTGGTAAGGGTTCGCCCGACGGGTCTAGGGGAAGATGTCGGGTGCCCGCACGACCTAACCGGATTTCGGGTCGTGTCAAGATAGGTGTGACTTTGTGGGAGCATGGTTGCAATGAGTCGAGTTTGTGTATTTTGATTGTCTTGGGGTGGTTGTTCTCATGTTTTGATGTTTGATAAATTATTGGCATGTTTGTTGGACCCATAGTAGTCATGTATGCATTTGTTCAATGGTCGGTATCAACCATAGTTATAGGTAGACCTGTTCTACCTAGGTTGGGAAGTTATTTGTGATTGCTCGAGGGCGAGCAAAGGTTCAAGTGTGGAGTGGTGATGTTTGGCATTTTATGCCTATATTTCCTTAATATTTCCTCACGTTTGAGTACTTTATTCGCGCATTTTCTAGTTGATGGATGTGATTTTGCACTGATTTTATGTCGTATGATTGTAGGTTGTTATGAAGTGCAATTGGAGCTTTAAAGAGCATGATCGAGCAAGAAAAGATTGGATTTTGATTGAGGATTGGATCGAGCACACGAAGGCATGACACGACACGAGCTGCGGAGCAAGGCAAGATAAAATATGCCTGGCGCTTTGAGTGGCGCGGGGCGCCCCCAAAAGCGCCCAGCCTTCTGGCGCTTTTAGTGCCGCGGGGCGCCCCAAAAGCGCCCAAGTTTCGACGGGTTCTGCCTGGGTTGGCGCGTTCGGGGGCGCGGGGCGCCAGCTACAGCGCCCCTGGAGCATTTTTGGACTTCCTATTTCGTCTAGGCTTAGGTGTAACTTATTACTAGGCCTTTGTAAACCCTATAAATACTCTTTTACTTCGTTTTTGAAGGGAGTTCAGACTTTGGAGCAAGTTTTGGAGGAGAGGGGAGGAGCCCTAGATGTCTTCTAACAAGTTCTTTCTCTCTTTCTCTTATTCTTCTCCATAATTCTATAGTTTGTTCGTTCTAGGGTTAGAGTAAATACATGAAGGTTGATGTTTGAAAGTTGATTTCTATATATTGATTTACCATTACGGATTGTTTATTCTTCCTTGATCATAATTGTTTGATTATTGAGGCCTGATAATTGAACACTATCTATGGTTTTTAGATTGAACTCGAAAGAGAGAATTTATGAATGCAATAAAAAAGAGTAGAGTTAGATTGTGAACTCGGGCATCGGGGAACCAATTTGTGAGTAGGATAGACGTATACTTGCTCGCCTAGCTTAACTAATCACAGAATTCGTTAATGCAAGCACGTGATTCAACCCATAGACATATAGGGATTGGAGTAGCCTGCATAGACCGTGAAGAATCGAAAGGTTTTCACGGATATAATTAACCTGTTAGTTAGCAATATAGAAAATCAAGAAGTAGAATCAACTGGAAAACTCAACTGGATTGTTCGTAACTCTGACCCTGGACCGTTTTTCTCTTATTGATAACAACCTATAATTTGCTCTGTTACTTGACGTCAGTTATTTGTTCTAATTATTGTTTTAGTTAGTAAAATCTCAACCATTGAAAAAAGATCCCTGCATAGTTCTTAAGTAATTGTTTGTTAGGAGTCCAGTCTGAATAGTCCTTGTGGGAACGATACTCTACTTATTACTTTATTACTTGTCGACCACGTATACTTGCGTGTGCATTGGGAGCAACACACAACATTAGTGATATTTCAGGGAGCACAATGGAAAATACTCCAAAAAATAGTCACAATATTGATTTTCACTAATACTTTTGACATTCTAGTGATATAACGCTGGAATTAAAGTTATGGCCATTTTACCATCATTTGCCGCAAGAATAACGATATCTTCTCGAAAAATTCATCGTTGGATTACAATTTCAATTTTCCCCACTGTACTATGCCTTAGATAGATTCCCATAATTGATGTGTAGCTTCTCTCTCTCTTTCTTCTTTTTTTTTTTTTAATAATAACATGATATGTATTAATATTAAAATCACGGAGGGTTACAAAGTGAGTTCATGCGACTGCTTTGGGGCATTGCATGACTTACATTACACAAGTTCGTACTAGATAGGGAGAAGTTCCTACTTGGTAAATGAGGAACATTCAAATCATTAAGATTTCCTAGAGTAGCTAGATTATTACAAGTACTATCCGAAATTTTTAAAGTAGAGAATTTGCCCACACGATCGTCCAGCAGTGCTTGACAAACAAAATGTGTAGCTTGTCTCTTGTTAATACGAAAATGTCTTAAGCGGAGGAAAATGAAACTAAGTGGACCTCGATCATTCAAATCATTAAGATTTTCTAGAGTAGCTAGATTATTACAAGTACTATCTGAAAATTTTAAAGTAGAGAATTTGCCCACACGATCGTCCAGCAGTGAAATGTGTAGCTTGTCTCTTGTTAATACGAAAATGTCTTAAGCGGAGGAAAATGAAACTAAGTGGACCTCGATCATACTCTCAAATGAAGCAATATTGCTTCCATGTGGACGTTTTAATTAAGTTTCATTTATTCAGAAGTGAGGTTTACATAATAAAGATTTATTAAGCGGGTAGAGTTCGTCAAATCTAAGCATAACATAAATTAAGATCTTCTTTTATGTTTATTGAAGTCTAAATTATGTGGATTAACATAATTTTCATTTATCTGAACAAATTCCAATTTAGAACGGCTTTGCATTCGAATCACCTTCCAATAAAAAGATGGTATGATGCAAGGAAACCCCGACCTAACATTTTGACCATATGAGACATCCAATAAAAAAATAAATAATTTCAAGTTAATGTTTGCCATTTCCATATTCATGTATGCTAGTAACTGCTACTATAGTTTTTGTGATCTTTATGAGCATAACAAAATTGAAGAATCATAGTTCTCCTTGATGCAAGAAAATGCTTCAAATTGATTTCCTCGCTGCGTTTTGCAAATTACAAACAGGTCAACTCTACAGTTGTTTCTATTTTTGCCAATTTTTTATATTCAGCGCCAAAAATGTAACTTAATTATTAGAATATCTTTTCCACAGGCCACTACTTGCCATTACGAGCATGGCATTTGATGTCACTTGACTATAAATATTTGTACGTGGTCCTCCATTTGAAAGCCAAAGCAAATCATAGCCATTCTTCAGGTCTTCTTAGTTTTTAGCCTTTGAATTGTGCAAATTTATCACTACTTGATCAGAAAAAGTCATGGCGAAGATTGCCCTCGGATGTAGCCGTGAGGCTGTTCAGCCTGACTGCATCCAAGCCCTCATTGTTGAGTTTATCTGCACTTTTCTCTTTGTTTTTGCTGGTGTCGGATCTGCCATGGCTGCCAGTAAGTTGCTTGAATTATAAGTCTCTCTTTTATTTTTCATTATTCTAATACTTAATATTTTTATTTTCTATGATATTGGTATGGACTGAGCTTAAGTGAGTGATATGTTAATAATGAGTCATATAACCAACTTCAAACTTAGTTGTATTTGCGGTGTGGCAGTGTGGGTGTTGTGGTCTCTTTTTAGCATCAGTACAAGTGGCATCGGTTCAAGTTAGAAAGGAGACTTTGAATGTCGATTAAACTTGGCTGTTTGATTTTTTTTTTGGCTACTTGAATTAGAAATCGATTATACCTCTTCTTCTTTGGGATGTTTTATGTTTTGCTTAAATGCAACTTCGAAATGGACATAATGATTTGATTGATTTTTTTGGTTATTTGGATTATTCCATGTACTTCTAAATTAAATTCTAGTTTACTTAAAAAAGAAGAAGAAAGAGAGCAGTGACGGGAGCAAAGACAAATCTAGGACATGAAATTGGTGAGTTTAGAATGAGTGAATTAATTTTTTTGTGTACATTCTAAACTTTTTTGCATATGTACATAACCCGATGCAAACCCGAGTTTTGCTGACCACTAGACACCGAGCTAGATCCGCATATGTTATTGATAATAGATAGATCAACATCTGAATTATGAAATAGACGTTTTAACTAAGAACTTAACTATGATGTATTTAAAGTGAACTGCAACATGGGTTTGATAATTGTAGTTTTGATCAATGAAAACAGATAAGCTTAATGGAGATCCACTGGTGAGTTTATTTTTTGTGGCCATGGCACATGCATTGGTGGTGGCTGTCACTATCTCTGCTGGTTTCAGAATTTCTGGTGGTCACCTTAACCCTGCTGTCACCCTTGGCCTTTGTATGGGTGGTCATATCACTGTCTTCAGATCAATCCTCTACTGGATTGACCAATTATTGGCTTCTGTTGCTGCTTGTGCTTTGCTCAATTACCTCACTGGTGGATTGGTTAGTAATACTCTTTTTGTTGGTCCACTTAAACAGGTCTTACACAATTCCATTCAACTTCTTCATTTTGTTCGTCACAAACATGGATCATGTTGAAAAAAATCAGACCCACTATCTCTTGAAATCTTGTATATGTAACTAAATAATTGATATTACTAATTCACATTTGTCGACCAATCAAGCTGTAGTAGTTGATTTTATAAAATTGCCTATACGCTTGATAAGAAAAAAGAAATAATTAAGAAAAAAAATCTCCTTTTTCCGTCACTTTTTCACATACTAGAGAAATGAATTGATATATTTATTGAACCTGTCGAGATCTAAAGCTGGATAGTATTGATAGGTGTTGTTGCATGCTGATCTTTCATTTTTGCTTTTGTGTAGGCAACACCAGTTCATACACTAGCAAATGGAGTGAACTTTGGACAAGGATTAATTATGGAGGTGATTTTGACCTTCTCTTTGTTGTTCACTGTCTATACTACCATTGTGGATCCCAAGAAGGGAATTCTTGAAGGAATGGGCCCACTTCTAACTGGACTTGTAGTTGGGGCCAACATCATGGCTGGAGGGCCATTTTCAGGAGCTTCAATGAACCCTGCAAGGTCATTCGGACCAGCTTTTGTTAGTGGAATCTGGACTGACCACTGGGTTTATTGGATTGGGCCTTTGATTGGTGGTGGGCTTGCTGGTTTAATCTGTGAGAACTTTTTCATTGTTAGAACTCATGTTCCTCTTGCAAGTGAAGAAACTTTCTAGGTTATGTATCAAAGGGCCCCCTCCTATTGTAGAGACCTGTATTGGTTTTGCTAATCTGCCTTGCTATTGTTTATCAAAAGAGGCTAGTCTCCTTGCTATGCATGTAGTTATCTATGTTTTTCTTTTTGTAAGTTATAAGAACTTGCATTGTGTACCACCTTCATCCATGAAAATATTAAACCCACTGAGCTTTTACCCATATATAGTTTGGAGTTTTCCATTCTGAAACTAAGCTAGGATCCTAAGATGAGGAGAGGGTCTTCCCATGATTTTTATGTCCTGAGAGGACATGATGACTCTATCCAATTATATTCCATAATAAAAAAGTAGAGTTAAACCTAATTCAATTGCAAAAGTTAATTTAAGGAGTGAGTGTTGCTCAAGACTATCTAAATATACAAATAAATGTTTAACCCACCAATATGGGAGTTGGGAGTACCATTGTGGAACTCAACATCTAAGTTCTCCACATTGACCACATAGACAAACCTTGATGGCTGTATTATTAACGATCATTGACGATTTAAAATTTGAGTTTGTTGAGTTTGACCTTTAAGTAAGGTTAGAATTCAATATATTTCTAAAATTTTAACAAGCATTCACATATTTTATATTCCATATAAAATACATTAAATTCAATTGAACTCAAAAAAAGGTTATTTATACTAATAATTGACGCATTAATCATCTAAAGAAAAATTTACACCACATCACTACCCTAATAGCTTAATTACAAATAACGATATTTTTTCAACATTTACAATATATAACGATTGTTTCCCATAATTACCCCACATACCAATTTTATCATTTCTCACCCTCCCAAATATTAAACCCTAATTTCCTCTCTTCTCTCTCCTTCTCTCTCTCCTCAACCATTCCCCCACCCCCCCCCCCCCGCGCCCCCCCCCTTCCCCTCTCCCGTCGGTCCTCGCCGGTGCTCTCATCCCTATCTCTGTTGCGCCGCTGCTGCCGCCGCAGTGCAGCAGCGCTGCTGCACTGTGGTGGCACGCTACCCCGATATGTTTGTTTTTGGTGGTTTTCCGGTGGGTTTTTTATATCTGCTCTCTTTCTCTCTTTTTTTTTTCTTTTTTCTTTTTTGTATGTGTATATATGCGTATGTTTATGTCTATATTTATATGTTGTATATATATTTTCAAATCTACTTCTTTCTCTTCTTTCTTCTTTTTTCTTTTTATTTTTTGATTTTGTATGTGTATTTATTTGTATATACATGTATAGGGTTTTTGTATTTATGTGTATGTGTATGTTTTGGTGTATAAACATTAAAGTTTTTTTTTTTGAATATATGTGTTTATTTGTATATTGTTGTATGTTTGTGTATTTTGTAATTTTAAGTGTATGTTTGTGTATTTTGTAATTTTAAGTGTATGTTTGGCAACTTTTTGGTTATGTATTTCGTATAATTTATATATAGTGTATTTATGTGTATAAATGTGTCACATTTTGTGTAAAAATCCCTTTGAATGTCTTGTATTTGCAGTTTAAATAATTGTATATTTTGTATTTTCTAGATTATACTTTCATTTTGTGTTTTTTTGTATGTTAGAAGCTTTTTTCCAGTTTTTTTAAAAAAAATCCGGTGACCTGCCGCCGATGGACGGCGACTGGCCGGCATAGACTGGCCGCCGGTGGCCGGCGGCGACCCTGTGACTGCTCAGTGGGTGTGGGAGGGGGTAAACCTTCATTCGTAGGGTTTTAATGGAGGTTGTATATGCTTTGTAAAAGAACTATTGCTATGCTTTGTAAAATGAAATATCAGTATTTTTTGTAAATTTGCTATTAGGGTTGTATATTTGTGTAATTATCCCTCATATAAATTACAAAAGGATTTTTTACACAAATATACAAATTTGCACCTAGTAATTACCACAAAAAAAAAAAAGTAGCAACATTTACAAATTACGAGGCATAGCAATATTTTTCCAAGCAAAATGGAAATGTATAAATACTTCTTTCAAACACTTTTTCTCATTCATTAAACCTACGCTGAAACCCTTCTTCCTTTCTCTTTGTTTTTTTCTCTGTGCCTGCTTCCAATCTTTTCATCGTTCTTTTCTGTTTCACGATTCTTCAACTACTCAAAGGCGTATCTTTTGTCTTTCTATATGTTTCTACACGTCCTCCCCTATTTTCGATCCAAAATTTTAAGAAGCTACTACTGTTTCTCCTTTGTTTCGCCTCTGTTTCTACTTTTTTTTAATAGTTTAAATAGGTAAAAATCAAAACTTTAGAATAAAAAATATTTTCATTGGCACAGATACAAATTCTATTGAAACATAATGGAAGATGGGACAAATTCGACAGTTATATTACTCCCTCCGTTCCAATTTATGTGGCACCATTTCCTTTTTTGTTTGTCCCAAAATAAGTGGCACCTTTCCTTATTTGATACTTTGTGCCATATAAATTCAGATACTTTGTGATACAGTTGCGAAGCAACTGAACATTGATCTGGCTAGGAAAATTCTTAAAATTAATTATAAGGTAATAGAAAATGTCCACATTTAGAGATACACAATGACATGGGTGTTTTAGAGTATACAGGCCTGAAACTAGAAAAAAAAAAAGGATCGAAACATATCCGCTTTATATCACACTCGAGGATATTGTTGAGGATTAATTTTTGGGGTGATAGACAAAGCATAAGGAGTAGAGATACATAAAGATACAATCCTGATTCAGTGGAAAGCTGTCTTGATATAGACAGAAACAGTTGGACTAAAGACACGAGCATTGATGATACAGTTATAAGTAGTGCTGAAATAATGGAACTACTGATTAAAGGAACTTGCGATGAGCATGAGGTAGATAAAGTTGGAGTAATTATTAATAGTGCGCAGAACGAGATATTAGAGGGTCAAGTATACCTTGAAAAAAAGACTGTAGTGATGGCAATAAAGCGATTTGCGATAAGAGAAAAGTTTCAATTTAAGGTTGAGAGATCAAGTGTAACAAGGTATGAAATCTCAGTATTTGTGTTTTGTATCATGTTGTATAAGTTTGTTTCACACTGTATCTTACATGTGTTTTAGAAGTTTCATTGTATCTGTTTGTGTCTAACTGTATCATAAGGAGTCTAAGAGATGTTCTTGTCATCTTTATATCTGATATGTGTCTTTTATGTATCTGCAATCTCTTATTTTGTATTTTGTATCATATTGTGTCAGTTTGTTTCAGGTTGTATTAGTTTGTATCTGATATGTTCTTTTGTATCACTGTATTATACAAATTTGTCGCGTGTGAATTATCTATCACATTTTATCAGCTGTATAACTCTACCGTGTATGACTGTATCATACATTGGTGTTAGAACATTAGTAAATCATATTTGTTACATACAGAATTGCAAACCAATCGTAGTCGTCGACGGTAGCTTCTTAAAAGCAGCGCACAAAGGAACATTCCTAGCGGCCAATACATTAGATGCAGCAAGTAAAACGATTTCTAATGCTGCTTGTTGTATAGTGTTTCAACTGTTTCAGCCCCATATTTTTCTTTTCAGCATGTTTCATTTCTATCATACTGTTTCAGCTTTGTATCAGACTATTTCAACTTTGGTATCAAGCTTTTTAAACTATATATTTTCTCTGTTTCATCTTTTACCTGTATCAAACTGTTTCACCTTTGTATCAAACTATTTCCAGCTTTTGCATCAGGCTTTTTCACCCACATGTTTTATTTGTATCAGAATACTTCAATTTTGGTATCAGATTGTTTGAGGCCTATACTTTAGTGTTTCAGCTTTTTATTTGAATTAGACTATTGTCGCACCCCACTTAAATAGTAAGTGGTTTCCAACTTGGGGTAACTCGTTTGGAGTTAGAGTTTTGGAGTCGCCACCTAATAAATTATTCTAGGCGTATTAGGTCACATATTAATTTCTAATTTCATTTAAAGAATAACTTCGGGTTGATCTAGTAGTTAGAGATTCGGGTAAGTGTTCGAAATATCCTAGAAGGAAGGGGTTAGCCACCTTCTAGGTTCCACTAAATGTGGTTCCCGACCGATTTCTATAATTGAGTTCAAATAAACAATTATAGTGGAAAGGGACGAAAGTTGAATAAAATGTAAAAGAAATCAACAAGTTGAAGAGAGTTGAATGGGTTGATTCCTAAAGAACAAGCTCAATTCAAGGTGATGTTTGTACTTCCAGCCTAAAATATTCTAACCCTCAAAATATGGCCAAAATCTTAATAATATTTCAATATTAGTACGTTTCAGCAACAGATCAAAATTAATTTTAGCGAGACAGTGCTCGTAAATCTGTTCAGATAGTAATTTTGCAGAAATGATCTTAAATTGAGCCATACTGCATGTATAATACAAAATTATAAACTTAACATAAGCTAATAAATTAAAAAAATGTTATCATACTGGCTTTCTTATGCGATAAAACATAGGGGAAATAAATAGTATAAAAAATATACGCCACTAAAGGATGACATTGCGACATTAATTGTCACATTCCATTAACTTTGGTGGCAACTTTGATGTGAGGTCGCGTTTGAAATACTTTAATTTAAAATAAGTATATATATCTTTGACATAAATATATGCATGTATATGCGAATATATACAGTTAACCACATAGTATATTGAGAAAATATTAATGTCTAATATAGCAAAAAAATAATAACATACACATATATACAGATTAAATAGGAGAGTAGATATGATACTTTGAAAATATTAATAATAGATATAAAAGCAAACAATTTAGATTTGAATGATTAACTTATATAGAAAATAATATAAATTTTAAATGACTTGACCTCCAAAGTCTTTACTTATTCTTCCACACACTATTAGTTAGTGTGTAGAAGAGAAAAAGAAACCAGTTTACCTCTTTTACTAAAAGAGGCATATTTTATAAATCCGGCAAGTTTCATCTTTGCAGAAACGTTCTTTTATTGAGACGTAAATTTAAAAATAGCGCTGCCTTAAAAAGAATCAAATTATGAATTTCATACGGTCAGTTTCAATTTCAGAATTCAAAATCTGCATAAACGGTCCAGTTTTCAAATTGTCTAGCCTTTTTAGCATATTTTCTCATTTTCAGCAAAACAACCCCTATTATAATCTGATTTTAAGACCTGTTATGATATTATACTCACAAATTTTCCAGTTTTCACACATGATATAACTGCCATGATTTCGAACTTTAAACTTTGAATAAACAGATCTGTTTTCAAGCTCTATTTTGCATTCAGCCTCAAACACATAAAATAAAGAGCAAGGTTTAGAGAAATTCATGCTCCAGGCTCCTGTAATTATTTACCAACACGAGTATAGTTTTTGGCTATCTCAAAATTCTTGCAGGAAAGGTTAGTAATGACTCCAAATAGGAGTCCAAACAAACAGAATAGAGGCAACTATGCATCATGATTATATCATTTAACAACAAAGGAAAGTAGTCATATTAAAGTGTATGCTTTATCATACAAACTCTCTGAAGGTCTTAGTTGAAAGCAGGCTAACCTTGACAACAAACAATTAAGAAAAAACAGAGTAAATGAGCAGCCTGCACTTAAGTGTATTGCAGCAATAACCAAACGTAACTGTTTTTTTTTTTTTTTTTTGTCAAGCAAGAAAACTGAACTTCCAGAGAAAGAAGAAGTAGACAGTCTTGTTTTTAAGGAAGAGAGGATAGACTGTGAGTTTTTTTTTTAAGCTTGTAGGAGGGTAGAGAAAGTGTGCTGAAGGTGTCCCGTTGTGTGGAAAAGATATGCTATTTATAGTACCCTAATCCAAGAAGCAAAAAAGGAAAAGAATGATTCGATTTCTTAAAAAAGGCAAACAGAATTGGTTTTATCTCTTAAGGAAAACAAGATACTTAGTGATTTCAAAATAGTTTCAATCAGATCTGTCAAGATTGAATTGGAGGGAGATGATTGATTTACAAGTAGCAAGGAGAATACATATGCAAATATAGACCCTATACAGTTCAAATTTCGAGAAGCTATTCAAGGAAACATATCCTGTCAAAATATTTTGGAGGAAAAGGAAAGATTATCTAGTTTTTCCAAGAAGGAGAATACAACTTTTTATTAAGATAAATATAAGGTTAAATACTCGGTTCTGCTAAAATTAAGGAAGAAAGGTACTTGGCCAGAAAGGATATTTCCAGCTTTCCTATTTTTGAAAATCTCAAAACAATTTATCAAAAACAGGCTTGAAGCAGAAGTAATGAGTTTAATTCTAGGCAATAACTAATTTTTCACACAACCTTAATCAAACATAAATAAAAATTATAGTCTTTAGCAGAACTTCAAGAACAATCGCTATCAGTGTCCAAATGTTCAGATACTTCTCCACTCGGTTAAATTAAAGCAAATTCATATTCGACGCTCAATTTTCCGTTAAAACAGTCCAAACGATCCAGTAACGATAAATTGATTCTAAGGATATTAAAGCGATAAACTAGTCTTTGAATAATCGGCACGACCAAATCGAACGCATTAAACATAGGAGTAGGCATGATTTTCGAGTGTCAAACATCATACTTTTTCCATGAGAAATCAAGGATTCAAACAAGAAAAGTAAATTAAAAAAAGTTAAAAAGGGAGGATGTTACCCGGAATTGAGTTCGGGTCGGGTCGGAGAGCTAAGAAATGGGTCAGGTCAATCTTGTTTGACCCATTTTTACCATATTTTTCTTGAGTTGTAGAGATTCATTCAAATCTTCCATTTTTCTTGCCCTGATTTGTATTGATTCCGAAATTTGAATGATTTGCAATCACACTTCTCCTTTTTCCTTTTCGGACGGAGACAATCAGCAATGAGAGAGAGTTTCCTTTGTTATTCAGTGTGAACTAGGACTAGTGAGATAGAGAGAGAGTGTGACGCGACTGGTGGCGTTAATGATGGAGAGGCATGTATCGGGTCGGTTTAGGAGGAGAAGGGATAAGGGTGATGGCTGTTTAGGGGAAGGGAATTGGAGGAAAATGTTTTAGGATTTTGGGTGTGAGGGTAGGGGAGTAAATAATAAAAGTGCTATATTTAATTGGAGCCATTGGATATTGGCGATGAAGGACTACGATTCAGTCATGTATGCACGTATGTATTGTGTATGTGTGACTGTATTTGCTTAGGTGGATGAGTATAAAGTGCTGAAGGGTGCTTTGGGAGGTAGTACCATGTGTTGAAACGAGTTGTACATGTGCTTAAAGTGTGTTTAGTGAGGTGTAGGCTTATGGGGAGCTTACATGGCGTGTATGTGGACAAAATATGATGACGGGGACTTTGTGTAGTAGAAGTATAGTTGTAAATTAGCAACTTGGCTAGTACTCCCTCCGTCCCAATTTATGTGGCACCATTTTCTTTTTTGTTTGTCCCAAAATAAGTGGCACCTTTCCTTATTTGACAACTATTTAATGTACTATCTCTATTTTACCCTTGTTGGGCCCTACATACTTTTAAACCTACCAACAACTCTTTTATTACTCAAATCTTCTCTCTCTTACTTTTTCAAGGGTAAAATTGACAATTAACAAGGTCAACCTCTATTTTCTTAAACTCCGTGTCCGGTCAAATGGTGCCACATAAATTGGGACGGAGGGAGTATTAATTAAAATACTTACAAATATAAATAATTAGTATAAAAAATAGAAAAAACTATAAATTATTATAAATAAATTTATTTAATCACAGATAAATATTGATGAGCTCGAATAATACTAATTAAGTAGAAATAGCCACAGATAATTTCTAAAATAATGTTTTAATGCGTTAAATTACACAAATAGCAAATGTATTTTAAAAAATAGCCTAGATGAATGCAATTAAGTAATTATAATCATAATTAAATAAAAATTATATAAATAGGGAATTAACAATAGTATTACACATGTAAATGCATGCTATCTAATGCAATTTTATTTGAAAAATTACTATTAGCGAAAAACGGAGGGACAAAATTAGGTGTCAGCAGCTGTCCCTCTTTGCCCGGGGATGATGAAAGAGCTTCGGGCAAATATAGTTGACGGAGTAGCCAATTTTGTCACGACAGACAGAATGTCATATAGTTTGTGTGAAAGGGTTTATGACGCACGAGTTAGGGCTTCACGCACGATTTTAGAAATGGAAATAGAAATTTATGATAGGAAATGGGAAGGGTGTGATCTCTCCTCAAAACTTTATCCGGGAACCTTTCTCTACCACTTGTCTTTTGGACTATGTAAGGGATGTCTCATTTCGATTGTCATACTGAAAATATCTGCTTGTCTGTCATGTGAGTTGCAGTAGTGCTGGTATTCGAAGATATTTCCTCCCTGGGAGGTATTGTTTCTCCATCTCATAGGTATCAAAACCTTATTTCTGGTTGTCTTGCTTTCCACTTTGTTTGTATCCCCACTGACAACAGACTTGAGCGGTCCTTTCCTTTGACGAGTATGTGAATGGCTTGTTGAATGCTGTCTTGTCCGTAAAACACAAACAATAAGCTTTTCATTATTATCATCCATAGACGTGAATCATAATACTATGCCCACAAACGCGGGCCTTATGCTTGTTTGATTGATATTTCATCCACAAATGTGGACTCCAAATTTTCCATCCAGTGACACAGATCATATATATCTTCAATGTTATGCCCACAAACGCGGACCCTATGTCGTTTTCATGACTGTCTCCTCCATAGACGCGAATCATGTACCTTTCCAATGCTATGCCTACAAACGTGGACCTTATGATGCTTTTACTATTGTGTTGCTTGTCCACAAATGGACCTTCTGTTTCTGTATCAATAGACGCGAATCATATGCTTTTCAATAATACATCCACAAATGTTAATCTTATGTTACTTCAATGTTGAATTGTATCCACAGGCGCGGATCCTATGTTCCTTCAACGGTTGAATATGTCCACCGAAATAGAATATATGATGCTTGAAATAACCGAACTACGCCCACAAACGCGGACCGTATTATCCATAGCTGGATGTGTCCACCGACGTGGACCACATATACTTCCTTAAATTGCTGACTATGTCCACAAATGCGGACCTTATGCTGCTTCAAATTGCTAAGCTATGCCCACAAACGCGGACCCTAGACTGCTTCAAATTGCTGAACTATGCCTACAAACGCGGAACCTACTATTCAAGTGCTGAACTGTCCAAAAACGCAGACCTTATATATCCACCGATGTAGATTCTATGCTTTTCAAATTGATGCCATGTCCACAAACGTGGATCCTATATATCCACCGACATGGATCCTATGCTTCTTCAATTCGTCATGTCATGTCCACAGACGCGGACCCTATATATCCCGCGGATTCTATGCTTCATTCATTCATGTCACGTCCACAAATGCGGACCCTATATATCCGCCGATGCAGATTCTATGCTTCTCCAATTGATATCATGTCCACAAATACGAATCCTATATATCCACCGATGCGGATTCTATGCTTCTCCAAAAGATGTCTTGTCCACAAACGCGGACCCTATATATCCACCTATGTGGATTCTATGCTTTATTCATTCATGTCATGTCCACAAACGCGGACCCTATATATCCACCGATGCGGATTCTATGCTTCTCCAAAAGATGTCCACAAACACGGATCCTATATATCCACCGACGCAGATTCTACGCTTCTCCAAAAGATGTTATGTCGACAAATGCGGACCCTATATTTCTACCGACGTAGATTCTATGCTTCTGTTGCTTCTCAAATTGATGTCATGTCTACTGATGCGGACCCTATATATCCATCGACATGGATTTTATGCTTCTGTCAAATTGATATCATGTCCACGGATGCGGACCCTATATATCCACCAATATGGATTCTATGCTTCTCAAATTGATGTCGTGTCCATAGACGCGGACCCTATGTATCAATTGATGCGGAATCTATACTCTGATAATCTGATAAATTTTGCATTGCACGAGTTGTTAGGCATACTTGGTACCTGTGTAAATCTGCAATCAAAGAAAAATTATAAGTTTTTTTGGGGGAGGTTGACTTGCGCATTCGCTGTGTTGTACTCTGTTATTGTCTCTTGTATAATCTCCTCCTTGTAATATCTCCCTTTTCGAACGTCGAATCTTAGTGAGCTGTGAGCAATAGAGATAAGGAAAGGGGATATGCATGTGTTTTATAAAAATCATTTTTAAAGAGTGATGCAAATTTGACCCATTGAATCTTAGGCTGCGATGTGTTGTCTGGACATAATCTCCTCTAAATCCATTTGCTGCTCCAAGATCATCCATTCTTCCCCAGTGTATTGCTTACATCTTCCTTGAATTTTTGAGGTCCCTAAAAAATTCTGCCCCAGTGTGCTGTAATGCATTCTTTGAATTTTTTGAGGGAACCTCAAAAATTTCTTCTCCAGTGTCTAATAAAATTTCCTTATGATATGACCGTGCCTTGAGTAGGCTGCCTACGTATCCCCTCTTGGGAATCAGGTCGCTACGTAGTTCAAATCCAATAAAGATGAATGTTGCTCGATTTGTAGTATCTCTTGATTGTATCTGAGTAAAGGATCTTGTTAATTTTGTCGATTTAGAGAATTCCCCTTTAGGATCAACTGTCTTGCTCCAACTACCTTTGTCATTCTATTGCTTGTTGTATTCATACTTCGCTATCTATGAGCATCACTTGCTCGACTATGCTTTTAGTCCGTTTAGGATTGTCTAATTCTGCTCCTTATATGTATTTCTTCTATTTTGCCTTGAATTGTAAGTCATCTTCCTCAATAAGCTCTTGTCTCAGTTGTCTGCTATAAGATTTCCATGATTAACCATGAAGTTCCTTAAATGTCCTCTGTCGAATCACCATAGTCTGGCTTGTACTCGTTGTTTCGGACTGCTCTCTCACATCGCGGTCGCAGATTCAATGAAATTAAAATAATTTTGCTGAAAGTGAATGATGCATACTAAAATAAAAAGGGAAATGATTTTATTATTGGACTTGAGAAAAAGTCTTCGAAAGGAAACAACGATGCTACAAAGTCGAAAAACAAAGAAAATAAAAGATAACGACTCGGAGTCGTATTTTATTTGAGAAAACAACTAATGCCCCAACTTCACTAAGGTTCTTGCATGCTCGAAATGTGTTGCTGGTTCAGTTGTTCAGCATTATTTCAGATTCAGCTTTCTGGATGTTCAAATCCTCAGTATGCTTTTCGGGAACTGCATAACATTCTTTCATGAATAGCTCTTTTAGACCGGCTAGCTCATCTTCTACATCATGAACACCTTTGGCAAGTCTTTCTCCCTCGAGAGTTTTCATGTAGCTTGAAAAGATGGATGCCTGTTTCAGAGTTGGAATAAACTGCCTTAGTGAATGATAACCTCTTGTATTTTTTGTAGTTCTCTTTTCTTTGCAAACCAAGATGTACCCAAGGCCAAACTTGTATTCATCAAACACTGTTTCTTCTTTTATAATCGTGCCTTCTAAATTGAATTTTTGGCCGAAGTCGATCATATTCACCTTTTCATCCCCATGATTAGGCAGTGGGTTATTGTGCACATTTGGTGCCTTCAGATGAATGACCTTTTCATCGATTAGGTCCTGAATCTTATCTCTCAATGGAAAATATTTCTCCGTCTCATGCCCGGGTCCACCTGAGTGATATGCGCACCTTTTACTGTAAACAAAGTTAGGTGAAGGGTTGTCTGGCATCTTTTGAGGTATTGGGATGATAAGTCTGACAGCTTTTCAATCTCTCGAACAATTGGGTTCGGGATTTAGCTAATGTAGTGTAGTTTCTTTTAGGTCTTTGGTTTGTATTAGGGCGGGGCCTAGGAGGGTAAGGTGGTGATTTCGGTAGTTGGGTTGAGTATTTTGCTGGTATGATGGACGACTTGGTTTTGGGGTGTGGAATATAGGCCGAGTGGGCTGAGTGTTGTAAACGGGATATTTAGGTGGTATGTGAGTGTATGGGTAGAATGATGGCGGTATTTCATAATAGTGGTTGAAAGCAGCGTCTTGAGCGGTTGCAGCAAAAGAGATTTCATCTTTCTTCTTTTTTTAGACTCACATTTCCTGACTGGAGAGCCTTATTAGTAGCCTACAGTGCAGCTAGGCTAAAAATCTTTCCACTTTTTAGCCCTTCTTCTACGTCATCTCCTATCAACACTACATCAACAAACTTCTGATTTTTCATATGCAGCAGCTTATCGTAATAGACGTCCTCTTGAATGCGGATGAATATGTTCACTATTTCCCTTTCATCCATAGCAGGTTACACCTTGGCAGCTTCAGCTCTCCACCTAGTAGCATATTCTCTAAACGTCTTTGTGGGTTTCTTTTTCAACTTTTCCAAGTCGAAACAATTTGGTACCATTTCGGTATTGTACCCAAATCTTTCTACAAAGTCTGCTGCCATATCTTCCCAACCAAGCCATGTGCCTGGTTTCTGCTTAGAGAACCAACTTAAGGCCTCTCCAATCAAGCTTCGACTGAACAGCTTCACTCGTACTTTCTCATCTTCCCCTGCTCCAATCAACTTGTCACAATATGTTCTCAGATGTGCCATAGGATCTCCAGTGCCATTGAACAGGTCGAACTTTGGTATCTTGTATCCGTCTGGCAATTTCAAAGTAGGATAGATGCACAAGTCTTCATAAGCTAAACCTTTAGTGGTTTTGCCTAACTCAAACTTCTTAAAGGCTACCTCCAGCTTACGAACGTTCTCTTTTGTCCCATCATCATTGGCTTCATCCTCCGCCCATTCATAGTTTTCATAATCTTTGACTGGCGAACTGAGTTGTTTGGTTTTAGCAGTGAACATGGGGTTGTAAGGCTGCGGGTATGTGGTGTTGGTGTGAGGTAAGTTTGTGTTTAGGTAAGTAGGATGTACATGGGGTGGTGCTTGGTAACTGGTGGATAGCGTTGCTTGGTAAGTAGCAGTTGGTGCAGTTGGTGCAGTTTGGTAGATAGCGGGTGGTGCTGACCCACTTGGATCGACAGGCTCTCCTGAATGGGCGGAGCTAACAACAGGTAAACTGGCCACTGTCAGTTTTTCTTCAAGTTCTTTAATTCTTTGCTCTAAAGTTGCAACATGTTCGTTATACCCAACTGGGGCAAGCTTGCGTGGTGTTCCATTGTTATCATCACTAAGTGCAGCGTTATTCAACTCAAACATAATATTTCGTCTTCCTCTTCTTCTAGTTTGTGATGGGGGAGGGGTTGTAATTGGGCCTTTGGCTCTTGTCCGGCACTGATGCTCAGCCAGAATGCACAAGTCAACCTCAAGAGTGGGAGTAAAACTAACACATAAAAGTAATAAGTTAGTGTCGATATAATAATTTTCATGTGCAAAACATATCACGTTTTATAATGCTAGGGGCCTCTTTTTTGCCGAGGTAGGCCTAACAAGAGTAACACATATGATATGCATGATAGGCGTCATTTGATGATGCTTTTGGACGAAGTTAGCTAGTGGACTTTAACATGCCAGGGATGTTAAGCCTTCCTAAGTTTGGATATGATATTTAAAATTGAACATGTGTTATGCGTCATCCCATTAGTTCTTATAACCAAGAAAAAAATGAATGGAAAATAATTTTATTAAATAATTGATTTTGTTGTATAAGTGTAGAAATAACATATTTGGGTAAATAGGAATAAATAAGTTATCTTGTCACATTAAAAGTAGAAAAAATTAATTTACAGTATATGATTTTGTTTACATGAAAGTAGAAAAACTTAACTTCGTTCATGACCCAAAATATAATTTTATAAAATAATTGGTCTTGTTGTATAAATATAGAAATAATGATTTTAGGTAAATAGAAATTAATAATTGATTTTGTTATATAAAAGTGGAAAAATCAGTTTAAAGTCTATGTTTTCTTTGATCTTCTAAGTCTTCGTGACTTGTGACAACTTCCAACCAAAATAAATAATTGGATGATCCACACTTTAGAGAACAAAAGGTCTACATTAGACAAGTTTAATTTTAAATTAATGCTCACGTAGCATATTTAAACGTTCTTTAGGGTTGTAAAACCCGTTTGGTTAGTTCAAACATGGTGAACTAATAGACTTAGACACGAGCCGAAGTCAAACTTTTCCTAAATATGACATGATGCATGGTTCTTAGGCAAGAGTCTCCACTAAGAGTTGGCTTGACCCGACAAGGTTCCTCCAAACGGACAATTTGGAAGTGAAAAGTGCACAAACTGTCAATAGTTTCGCTAGTTAGATTAATTTTGCACATCTCTCCTGAATAGCATTTTAGTAGTGGAACGATCGTGAGTTTAATGCAATCGCTATTTGTGTGTGAAAGTGTGAATTTCCATGAATGGAAGAAAATATGGACGAAATGACAATTATAAATGCATATAATTAAACAAAATATAAATAACCATTAAAAGATTAAAAATAAAATAATTTAACTGCTAAAGAAACAAAACAAAGGAAAAATATTAGTCCCATAATGAAAGCACACAAAGCAATAAAATAAACCCAATAATAAAAATTGTAATGGTTAGAACGACAAGTGAGGGTTGCTCAGTTGGTAAAGCACCTCCACCCACGACCGGTAGGTCCCGGGTTCGAGTCACGTTGGAGGGAAAGTGTGGAAACACTATAGATCCTCCAAAAATGGGTGGAAAAAAGAAAAAAAAATGGTTAGAACATAAAATCCCCAGCGGAGTCACCATTCTGTCGCACCCCACTTAAATAGTAAGTGATTTCTGACTTGGGGTAACTCGTTTGGAGTTAGAGTTTTGGAGTCGCCATCTAATAAATTATTCTAGGCGTATTAGGTCACCTATTAATTTTTAATTTTATTTAAAGAATAACTTAGGGTTGATCTAGTAGTCAAAGATTCAGGTAAGTATTTGAAATAACCTAGAAGGAAGAGGTTAGGCACCTTGTAGGTTCCACTAAATGTGGTTCCCAGCCGATTTCTATAATTGGGTTCAAATAAACAATTATAGTGAAAAGGGACGAAAGTTGAATAAAATATAAAAGAGATCTACAAGTTGATAGAGTTAAATGGGCTGATTCCTAAAGAACAAGCTCAATTCGAGGTGATGTCCGCAATTCTAGCCTAAAATATTCTATACCTCAAAAGATGGCCGAAATCTTAATGACATTTTAATATTAGTACGTTTTTGAAACAGATCAAAATTAATTTTAGCGAGACAGTGCTCGTAAATATGTTCAGATAGTAATTTTGCAGAAATGATCTTAAATTGAGCCATATTGCATGTATAACACAAAATTATAAACTTAACTTAAGCTAATAAATTTAAAAATGTTACCATACTAGCTTTCTTATGCGATAAAACATAAGGGAAATAAATAGTATAAAAAATGTACGCCACTAAAGGATGACATTGCGATAATAATTCTCACATGTTGTTAACTTCGGTGACAACTTTGATGTGAGGTCGCGTTTGAAATACTTTAATTTAAAATACGTATATATATCTTTGACATAAATATATGCATGTATATGCGAATATATACAGTTAACCACATAGTATATTGAGAAAATATTACTCCCTCTGTCCCAATTTATATGTCACACTTTCCTTTTTGGTCTGTCCCAAAAAGAATGTCACATTTCCTTATTTGTCAACTAATTAATGCACTATCTCTATTTTACCCCTATTGGACCCTACTTACTTTAAAAGCCACAAACAACTTTTTGATTACTACAATCTTCTCTCTCTTACTTTTTCAAGGGTAAATTTGAACATTTACAAAGTCAACTTCTATTTCTTAAACTTCGTGCCAGGTCAAATATCGCCACATAAATTGGGATGGAGGGAGTAATGTCTAATATAGCAAACAAATAATAACATACACATATATACAGATTAAATAGGAGAGTAGATATGACACTTTGAAAATATTAATAATAGATATGAAAAGCAAACAATTTAGATTTGAATGATTAACTTATATAGAACATAATATAAATTTTAAATGACTTGACCTCCAAAGTCTTTAATTCTTCTTCCACACTATTACTTAGTGTGTAGAAGAGAAAAAGAAACCAGTTTACCTCTTTTACAAAAAGAGGCATGTTTTATAAATCCGACAAGTTTCATCTTTGCAGAAATGTAACGTAAATTTAAAACGGCGCTGCCTTAAAAAAATCAGATTATGAATTTCATACGGTTAGTTTCAATTTCAGAATTCAAAATTTGCAGAGACGGTCCAGTTTTCAAATTATCTAGCATTTTAGCCTATTTTCTCATTTTCAGCAAAACCACCCCCTATTATAATCTGATTTTAAGACCTGTTATGATATTATACTCACAAATTTTCCAGTTTTCACACATGATATAACTGCCATAATTTCGAACTTTAAGCATTGCATAAACAGATCAGTCTTCAAGCTATATTTCGCATTCAGCCTCCAACACATAATATAAAGAGCAAGATTTAGAGAAAAGCCCCTGTTTAGCCAAGTTTTGCATATACAATGTGTAGCACTCGTCTTAACATCTGTATGCACCTTACGGGGCTTATACAAGCCATTAACAACCTAATAAATACAATCTCAAGTGTTCGACTTATAATTACATGACAAATATTCAAAGAAAAGGATAAGAAGGAGGGCCTTTGTCTCTTTAACTTTATGAATTCTCTGTTGAACCATTGATTAGCCAAATTCATGCTCCAGGCTCATGTAATTATTTACCAACACGAGTATAGCTTTTGGCTATCTCAAAATTCTCGCAGGAAAGGTTAGTAATGACTCCAAATAGGAGTCCAAACAAACAGAATAGAGGCAACTATGCATCATGATATATATCATTTAACAACAAAGGCAAGTAGTAATATTAAAGTGTATGCTTTATCACACAAACTCTCTGAAGGTCTTAGTTAAAATTAGGCCAACCTTGACAACAAACAATTAAGAAAAACAGAGTAAATGAGCAGCCTGCACTTAAGTGTATTGCAGCAATAACCAAACGTAACTCTGCTTTTTTTTTTAGTCAAGCAAGAAAACTGAACTTCCAGAGAAAGAAGAAGTGCGCAGTCTTGTTTTAAAGGAAGAGAGGATAGACCGTGAGTTGTTTTTTTAAGCTTGTAGGAGGGTAGAGAAAGTGTGCTCAAAGTGTCCCCGTTGTGTGGAAAAGATATGCTATTTATAGTATTATAATCTAATAACACGACCCGGAATCCAGTTAGGCCGTGCGGATACCCGACATCCTCCCCTAGACCTGTCGGGCGAACCCTTACCAACTAAATTAGGAACATAAATATAAAAATTCATAAATAAGGATAAGACTTAAAAAAAATAATACAAACATACTGATACCTCTAAGCCGTACAAAAGAAATTACAGCTGACTACCCAACATACTAGGTTTAGGGCTATCCAGACTAGGAGCATGAAAAATACAGATACCTTCTGAAGGGAGCAAAATGCAACTGAAATAATGAACAATAAACTGGTGGCCATCCGAAATAAAAGCTGGCTCACCCTGACAGCTGAAGTCGTCTTCGCTCCTTCACAATGTGGCGAACACAATCCTGGAGCGAACCTGCCGAAACAAAATAGATAGACAAGAAACAAACAACAAACAAGGGTGAGTCAAAAGGACTTAATAAGTGGGGCAGACTAGTCACCTCAAAGAATAGGACAGCTAGCCAGGAAGAAAAGAAACAGATAGACCAAATTCCTTTTATTTAAATCATAAAAAGGCAGAGCCAGATAACAACCAGAAACACGTAAGAAACTTATAAACTCAACCAAGGATGCGTGCCAGAAACATATCAACAAATACGCAATGCACATATAAGCAGAACAGTAGTCATGTATTGCAAGTCTACACAATGATATGAATTGAGATGAAATGAAATGAAGTGAGATGAAATGAAATGAAGTGAGATGAAATGAAATGAAATGAAATATGATGCAAAGGGTCAGATGTGCCCGTAATCGCATTTTCTGGCTTTTATTCCTCTATTGCGTCATTTCATTTTCTCTGTTTCGATTCTTGTTTCTGTTTTTGTACTTAGCATATATTTAAAGTAGTATATATGACCACCGCCATCCGATCCTTTCTTTCTCTTTCTTTCATATTTTCTTTTTCCTTTTTCATTTTATTTTCTTTTACTTTTATGTTTTCTTTTCTTCTCGAAAATTAAAACGGTACCCTATGATACTCGAAATAATTCCAACTTTTGCATACAAGTTATACAAAATATATGTAGCATACTCGCTAAGGCGGATCTCAAATCGGACTCCCGAAACTCAATATGCAAATTAAATGAAAAAAAAATAAATTATTTAACTTTCGGCATTTTAGCGGAAACTAGCCGAACAACCTCGAAATTTAATTTCGTAAAATCACAAAAATAAAAAATAATCAAACGCACCCAACGGCGCTTTCGAATTTGAATCGAAGCTCGTTCGCCAAAACCGAGCTCGAAAATCTCTTTTGTAATATTTATCGATAATAAAAACTGAAACCTTCTTCCGATGCCTACCAAACGAGGTCTGATTTAGCTCAAATTTTACAGATAAGTCCCAATGGATCTAACGAAGATTTTAAAATTATCGGCACGCTAATCGAAGTCCTAACTTCTGAAACGACTGACCAAGGTCGTTTCATTCTCCTTCACTTATACTCTCGTTCGTCCTCGAACGAGCCTAAGTCTAAAGAAAAATTCGCACAGATATCAAGAGAACTTGCACGACTTTCATGAGCTACTCCATGGGCATTATTTCCTGATTACAGGATCAGAATTAAAACACGCATATCAAACTTTTGGAACAAAATATATCTGGATAATATGATAATACCATTGCACAGCTTATTCTGACTAAGTTGATCCTTCCTCGATTACGAGAAGAGAGTTTTAATTTTTCGAAACAAAGATATACGGAACTCTGGATGGATTAACATGATTCAACCGATAATCACCTCTTCGATATACCTTTCGATATAGAACAGGTCGATGGAACTAAGAATTATCTCACGCTTGATGCAATAGGGGAGCTTTTGAAGTACCTTGTCATTGCACACTATAGAAGATTTGATGCTAGCTATATTATTTTTACGAACGCACTATGCAACATCTCAGTTGATGTTAGTATTGTTCCGCAAGCTCCTTGTGGGAATGTAGTTACTCATATCCTAATGTATGTCAAAGGTTCATCTAAACATGGTCTATCATATAAGGATAATGATCATGCAAATACTACTGGATAGTATGATGCAGACCAGGAATGATCTTCAGACTGAACATCTACTTCAGGGTATTGTCTTTGAATTGGAAGTATTATGACTTGAAAAAAGTGAAAATAAAAGGGACATGTAGTTGGGCCTTGAGCTGAGGCAGAATACCAGCAACAAATTTGATTACATGTGCACTTATAACACTAAAATAACTTCTCAAAGAGTTGAGGTGTGAAGGAGATATACCAATGATGGATGGACTACAAGCTGCACTAGACCTTTAACTCTAAATTTTCAAGAAGTAAAACAGCGTCAGTATGAGGATCCAGTTCCGGTTGAATTCAGACAGATAGCTAGAAGAAAATCAGAGTCACCATACAATGTTACTACTGACGGTGATCTCATATATAAATATAGACTTTGCGTCCCTGATGTTATAGATTTACGTGGACAGATTATGATAGAGGCACATTATTCCAAATACACTGTTCATCCAGGTTTCGACTAAGATGTACCATGATCTTAAGTAGATTTATTGGTGGGACGGAATAAAGTGTGCATTGAAGAATTTGTGGCTCAGTGTTCTAATTGCCAGCAAGTTAAAGTCGTGTCATCTTTTCCAGAATTTATGCTTTCAGTAGATAGGTACGTATATATGATCAGGTTTCCAGCTTATCTATATCATTAATAGATTATTAGTGGGTTTAACAATGATCGACACTCATTTCAGATTTCTGTCGTGGCCCTAGGTTGGGTCGTGACAAAAGTGGTATCAACGCCTTAGAGATTTAGTTGGGAGGAAGACTCCTCCACTTAAAGCACAAACTTATGCAGCTATTTGAATAGGAATAACCATCTTCGCACAGTCGGCTGGACTAAAGAGGATTTAGCTAAAAGCTGAACGTAGGCTGACCTAAGCTACCAACTACCCTTTCGAGTTGCCAAACAGCTGCAACTCTCGAGTCACAACTCTATACATTTTCTATAAGCACCACCGCCTGATGGATCAAATCAAAGGTCAAAAGACGCCTCTCATTAGTGGCCTTGAAAAATAACAATGTGCTTACCCGGCTACCTTGGCACACACTCTGGCTCAACACAGGGAACATTACAATAGGTTACTGACCACCTAAGCTCACCAGTGCCGAACAAAGAAGAGATGGCAACGGACTGAGGATAGAAATAATTAGAGCTTTAGGAAGCTCTTCTTCTTATTTATTTGGATACTAGAGCTAGTTTACTTACGAATCAGGCTAACCGAAGAATCGTAATTGAAGAATAGGCATTAAATGAGCTTTATGGAACAAAATCTATGTCAATTTAACCTTTCTATAAAAGGAAACTCCAAAAATTTACCAAAAAACCCTTTTATACCGAGACAAACTTATGAATAACATGACTCCACTAGCGTCTCAAACCAAGAGGAGACACATAGATTGAGTATTACTTACTAACCACTTTACACCGGAAGAAATAATGACACTTTCTGATGGTGACGAATAAGAATCCCATCATCCTATCGACACTAAGTTTCAATGAGAGGTAGACTGACTTGACATTGTAACAGAATGAGGCACAACAAGATGCCAAGAAAACAATACCAATACTCACTCACAAATCTCTCACATTTAAACCAGATAAACTAGTAGGGTCATCATAAATGCCAAGAATAAATCATATCAGAAGTTCATCCCTCTACCGCAACCAATTCTTAATAGAAACAATATCCAAGAAAGCCATGGAAACATGGTAAGATAAATGAAGTCTAGATCAATTGGAAGAATCAAATCTTACTCACATATTGTTAGTTTGGATAAGCTTGGAGTTTTGACTGATGACTAAGGAACGGATTCAAAGGACCTGTTCCTTTGAATCACTGTAGCAGAATAGATAATTCATGCAAAATCGTTTAATTGAGATATTATTATTTATCCTAGAACTGAAGTATATCTTGATAATTATGCAGGTCTAAATAGATATGAAAAGATTGCATAAACTAAAGGATAATGATAGGAGATCCGGATTCTCAAGAGAAGAATCCAATTAGGACTCAAAGTCAAGGGAGCTTTGGAGTTCTAATTCATCAAGACTTCTTGGCTGCTGGAAGCTATAAATCGTGGAGACTATCAGCCATAGAAGTGAACAAATATAGAGAGCATCAAGCAAAAGCTGAGAAGAATTATTAGCTTATTTGTGTAATCAGTTAGCTACAGTAGAACTAAGTTAGAACCTGTTCCTTAGATTGAATCTTGTAAAAGTTCAAGTCTTAGTTCAACTATAGTAGGCAAAAATCGAGTTGTAAACTTTCTGGTTCAAGTCGAGGACTTGACACAACTTCACTGCTCGTGAGAAAGATCACTAAAGGATTAGAGTTAGTCCTAGGTTAGTAAGAGTGAGTCTTGTAACCAAGTGGGTCTTTTTACATAGTGAAGTTGAAATCCTACTTGAGAAGTAGGTCGTGGTTTTTTGATCCCGTGTCTAGGGGTTTTTCCACGCTAATATCTGGTGTTCAATTACTTACAATTTTAATTCCGCACATCGTAGAGTAAAGGAACACATTTTAAGGAACTGGTCCTTAAAACAGTAAAGTGGTGTAATCGTGGGAAATAACAATTGGTATCAGAGCAGGTTATCCTTGAAAAGGCTAACACCTATGATTAGATGAGTACATCACGAGAGAACAGTGAGGGCCAGTCAATGGTTAGAGCACCTTACTTCAATGGGAAATACTATTCATGGTGGAAAGAGAGGATGCGCGATCACCTTCAAGCAGAAGACTACGAATTGTGGGACATAGTAACTGAAGGTCCCATGATCCCAATGAAGAAGGATGATGGGAAGGATGTTCCCAAAACCAGGAAGGAATGCAATGCTGAAGACATAAAGCAATGGGAAAAGAATGCAAAGGCAAGGAAGTGGCTGGTTGGTGGACTTAGTCCTGACGAATGCACTAGGATCAGAGGGTATGCCACTGCAAAGGAGATTTGGGATGCTCTACAAGTTGCACACGAAGGAACAAGTCAGGTAAAAAGGTCCAGAGGTACACTTCTTTATGCTGAATATGAAAGCTTTAAAATGAAAGAAGAAGAATCAATCTCTGAAATGTATACTAGATTTAATGCCATTGCTTCTGAACTTATCTCTTTGGGAAGGGTTTTAACTGTGGAAGATAGGGTAGAAAAGATTTTAACTAGGGTTCTTCTAGATTCTTGGGAGATCAAAGCTTGTGCTATCATTGAAAGTAAAGATTTAACCACTTTATCCTTAGATGAGCTTATAGGCAATCTAAAGACTTATGAACTGAGGAAAAAGGTTAAAAACATAGGAGCACCAGTTAAAACTGAACCTAACCTAGCCTTGACTGCTGGTGATAAAATCATTGATGATAAGGAACTGGTCCTTATCGCTAAAAGTGTTCAGAAATATTTGAATAAGAAAAGGGAAATTAGTGGACAGGGTAGGTCTACTAACATGAAACAGGCTGGAGAATGCCACAAATGTGGAAGCTCGGAGCACTACATCAGCAAATATCCAATTATGGAAGGAGAATGGAGGAAGAAATTCATTGATGAAAGGAAGAAGGCTAGGGAACAGGTCCATAAGAGAAGTGGAAATCCCAAAGCGCTGGTCGCAGGATGGCAAGACAGTGAAGACGAAATAACTGATGATGATCTGGATGAGGATCTTGCTCTAATGGCACTTGGAGACTCAGAAAATGAAGAGGATCCTGAGGTATTTGTTTCTAAACTTAAAGAAGATGTAAAAAGCATGTCTAGAGAAAAGTTGGTTAAAGTATTCCATATTGTGCTAAATGAATTTAAAACTCTGAGGGATGATAATCACCAACTGCATGATAAAGTTGACTGTTTAGAAACAGAATGCAAAGAGGAAATAATTAAAAATGATTTTCTGAAAAGGAAGATTAGCATGCTTGAGGAACAGGTCCTCACACTTGAAACAACTGCTCAGGAATTAGAAAATGTTAAAACAGTTGTAAAAGGTAAAGGTATTGCTAATTCTCATCAGATCATTGCTGAAGAGAAACTGAAAGACACAGTTGATGAACTGTGTAAGAAAGATGAAAAGATAAGATCTTTAGAAGAAGACTTGGTTAAAACAAAAATGGAATTAAGAAAAACTGTAGAATGGAACAAGTCTTCTGAAGCACTAGAATGGTTACAGGAAAATCATAGTAGTAACAGGAAAGGTATTGGATTCATGAAAGCACAGAGTTCATCCAAATGGAATCCAAAGAGTAAGTACTTATCATTTCCTGAAAACTGGCTATGCACTCACTGTGGGAACACTGGTCACCGGAAAAAAAATTGTCAATCTTTAAAAAGGGCTGCCCAGAGGAACAGGTCCTATAAACCTGTTCAAAATCCTGTGAAACAGAAGAATAGGTCCTACAAACCTGTTCAAGATTCTGTAAAAAAAGGAAAATGTTCACACAAAGAAACCATTACCATTCTGGGCTAGGAGAGATCTGATTCATCCTTTTTCAAAAGGAAAGGAACCCAAACTAGTTTGGGTTCTTAAAATTAACCCCTAGTTTTCTTTTGCAGGCTAGAGTGAAGGAGATAAACCACAAATGGTACATGGACAGTGGTTGCTCAAGACATATGACAGGGCATAAGGAACTGTTCCTTTCACTCTTAGCCTTCCAAGGAGGAAATGTTTCCTTCGGTAATGGTAAGAAAGGGGAAATTATTGGAATTGGAAAGGTAGGTAGGTCTGATTCACACTGTATAGATAATGTATTTCTAGTAGATGGGCTGAAGCATTGCTTATTGAGCATATCTCAATTGTGTGACAAAGGTAATAATGTTAATTTCTCATCTACTGGATGCACTGTGACTAATCAAGCTTCTGGAGAGGTTATTTTGCAGGGAAACAGACATGGAAACATCTACAAAGTAGACTTGCTGACATTATCTGATGGAAGCTTGAGCTGCTTAAGTGTGGTGCAAAATGATCCCCTCCTATGGCACAAAAGACTAGGACATGCTATTCTTTCATAATTGAACAAACTTGTGTCAAAGGACTTGGTGATAGGTCTCCCTAACATCAGGTTTAATGAAGAAAAAGTATGTGAAGCATGTGCCAGGGGGAAGCAGGTAAAATCCTCCTTCAAATCGAAGAAACAGGTAAGTACCAGTAAACCTTTGGAACTGGTCCATATGGATTTATGTGGCCCTATGAGAACAATGAGTCGTGGAGGTAAGAAGTATGTTGTGGTATTGGTGGATGATTACTCCAGATTTACATGGACTATATTTCTTGCATCTAAAGAAGAAGCATTTAATGCATTTTCAATTTTTGCTAAGAAAGCTCAAAGAACTCTAGATAACCATATTGTTGCCATTAGGTCAGATCATGGAACTGAATTTGAAAATCATATGTTTTCCAATTTTTGTAATGAAAATGGCATTAATCATAATTTTTCCTCACCTAGAACTCCACAACAAAATGGTGTAGTGGAAAGGAAAAATAGGACTCTAGAAGAAATGGCAAGGACTATGTTGATATCTGGAAATCTTCCACAGAACTTTTGGGCTGAGGCTATTAATACTTCATGCTACATAATAAATAGATGTATGACAAGACCTTTAATAGAAAAGAACCCATATGAATTGCTTAAAGGAAGAAAACCAAATATTTCTCATCTTAGGGCTTTTGGTTGCAAATGTTTCATACACAACAATGGGAAGGATGCCTTAGGAAAATTTGATCCTAGAAGTGATGAGGGAATATTTGTTGGTTATTCTTTAAATAGTAAATTTTATAGGGTGTTTAACAAGAAAATATTGAAAATTGAAGAAAGCATGCATGTTAAATTTGATGAAACTGACAGTCTCACTCAAGAACAGGTACAGGAGGATGAAGAAATTGGAATGCTGAAAGAGTTTGAACTTAATCCACAAATGCAGATTCTGGATACGAGAAGTGAACTGCAAAGAACTGTTCCTCAGGACAGAACTGAGAAGAGTAGCACTGAAACAGGGGGATCAAGTGTTGGTTCCACCTCACAAACTGGAAACACTACTCTATCAGGAACTGTTCCTCAGCAGAGGACTTCTGACAATAGATTGACACCCAAGCCTTTCAAGTATCAAAGGTCACATCCTGTGGATCAAATAATCTCAGATAAGGCTGCCGGAGTTCAAACTAGATCAGCAGTCAAGAATCACAATCTGTGTGCCTTTAGTGCCTTCTTATCTCTTGTTGAACCTAAAAATGTGAAAGAAGCACTGAAGGATGCAGATTGGATTAATGCTATGCAGGAAGAACTGAATCAATTCCAAAGGAGTCAAGTTTGGCATCTGGAACCCAAGCCAAGGAACAGGTCCATAATTGGAACAAAATGGGTTTTCAGAAACAAACTTGATGAGGATGGCATGGTAACAAGAAACAAGGCCAGGCTAGTTGTTCAGGGATATAGTCAAGAGGAGGGCATCGACTATAATGAGACTTTTGCTCCAGTTGCAAGACTGGAAGCAATAAGACTTCTTATAGCCTTTGCTACATACATGGAATTTACTCTACATCAAATGGATGTTAAGAGTGTGTTTCTGAATGGTTACTTGAAAGAAGAAGTGTATGTCAAGCAACCTCCAGGTTTTGAAAGTGAACAGTTCCCTGAACATGTGTACAAGTTAGACAAGGCCTTGTATGGGCTCAAGCAGGCACCAAGAGCATGATATGAGAGGCTATCAAAATTTCTACTCCAGCATGGATACAAGAGAGGTAAAATTGATAGTACTTTGTTCTTAAAAGAAAAAGGTAAGGATCTCTTAATTGTTCAAATCTATGTAGATGATATAATTTTTGGTGCCACTTGTGAAAATTTAAGTAAGGAATTTGCAAACTTGATGGGGAGTGAATTTGAGATGAGCATGATGGGTGAACTCAATTTCTTTTTGGGTTTACAAATCAAGCAAACCTCAAATGGAACTATGATCCATCAACAAAAGTATGTTAAGGAATTACTTAAAAGGTTTGATATGGATAATGCTAAGGAAATTGACACACCTATTGTCACTGCCACTAAATTGGATCTTGATGAACATGGAATATCAGTTGATCAAAAATTGTATAGGGGCATGATAGGTTCTCTACTTTATCTAACTGCTAGTAGACCTGATATTGTGTTTAGTGTTGGTTTGTGTGCTAGGTTCCAATCAGATCCTAAGGAATCTCATTTGAAAGCTGTTAAAAGAATATTGAGGTATCTGAAAGGAACAGGTCCCTTGGGACTTTGGTATCCAAAAGGTGGTAGCTTTAATCTTGTTGGATATACTGATGCTGACTATGCAGGTTTCCTTGTTGATAGAAAAAGTACCTTAGGTATGGCACATTTTCTTGGTGAGTGCTTGGTTTCTTGGGGAACTAAGAAATAGAATTCAGTGGCACTTTCCACTGCTGAGGCTGAATATAATGCAGCTGATTCATGTTGTTCACAGTTGTTATGGATCAAACAACAATTACAGGATTTTGGTGTTGATGTAGGAACTGTTCCTATATATTGTGATAACACTAGTGCTATTAATATGACAAAGAATCCAGTGCATCACAAAAGGACTAAACACATTGATATAAGACATCATTTCCTAAGAGACAATTATGAAAAAGGTTTGATCACCATAGCATTTTGTCCTACTGAAAAGCAAATAGCTGCCATTTTTACTAAAGCTCTAGGTAGAGATGATTTTGAAAGAAATCGATTGGAGTTAGGGATGATTAAATTCACATAAAATCATCAATGCTTTACTTCATAATTGGCTAGAAAATTGCTCTTAAAATGAATTTATTCAAGTCACTATGAATAGTTCAGTCCAGTTTAATACTTAAATGTATACTCTTATGCCATATACCTTATTTAGAGTTGCTAAAATTTAATGATGTTGCCCTTATGCTCTTAGAATTTCAGATGATCAAAAATTGCAAATTAGAAGGACACTGAATTTTTGTGTTAAAAACAGGTATGTACTCGTTATTATTCAATTAATTCAGAAGTATAGAGGCTATAGGTAACTTGTGATTAGGATAAATCCCACTAAGTTTCCTACCCATATCCAAATTGTAAAAGAGTCCCATCGGAGGAACAGTTCATATTCTGAGGTAACCTATAGCCTAACGGCTCTTTTTCTCCGGGAGACTCCTAAGAGTCCTTAGCCGTTGCATGTTGTGCTGAGGTAAGTTGATCGTTTTTCACTCTAACTCCACTACCTATTTCATTCCATAAATACACTTCTTCTTCCTCATTATTCTTTTACATTGTTCATCAATTAAAACTTTCACAATTTCAGAAAGAGTAGTAAATTATTTGTTAATTCGAATTGCAAAGATGTCTCTTGCTTCTGATAATTCTTCAACTGCACCTATTGATGACCAACCACAAAATCTTAATCCTCCCTCACCCATGGAAACCACTGACCTAAACCCTGAAGTTCCTGAACCAACTCCAGAAATACCTGAATCTGAAATTCAGGGGGAAGGACTAGTTCCCACGGCTGAATCAATTGCTGAGCAGGCTAAGGATTTGTCACGTGCTATGGTGTTGTATCAGTATGAGGTAAACTTCACCTATCCTTTGAATGTGGTTATAGACGAGGAAGAAAAGGGAGAGGGGTCTGGGGCTGCTCTTGAGGGGGAACCTATTAGGAGTTTGGATGCACCCATGTATGGGTCATCGGGGTCTCCAGAGGCTGCTCCTAGAGTACCCATGGAGGATGTGATCGATGTTGATGAGGCTATCAGTGATAGTGATAGGCCCTTGGTAGACTTGATCAAAATTAGGAGTATGCAAAGAAAGTTGGCTAGAAAGGGACCTATTGATGCTCATGTAACTACTGAAATTGCTGCTAAGTTGAAGAAAATAGGTGATAGTTATAAGCTCGGAAATAGGAAGAAAGTTGAGAGTTCCTCTAAGGCAAAATGACCTATTCCTTCTGCCTCAACCCCTGCTTCTGGGGGTAGGAGGACAAGAAGTGCTGCCAAAGCTGCTGATGAACAACTGGCTGCTGCCTTGGAAAGGAACAGAAAAGGGAAAGGAAAACAGGTGGTTGAGGAGGAAGAAGTGGATGATATTGATCTTGCTGATTTTTCTGAAGATGATGAGATGGTAGATGCTGAGGAAGTGGTGCCTCAGACCAAGAAAAGAAAAGTTCCTGAGAGAAGGGTAACAAGAAGCTCAGTTAAAGCTGCTGAGAAAATTGCTAAGAGGACCAGGTCCTCCAAAAGAGTGGTTGTTTCTGAAAGTTCTGCTAGTGACAGTGATGAGTCTGTTGCTGAAGATGAGAGTGATAGTGATATTGAAGGTGGTGAGTCTGTGCACTGTGTTCATGATGACATGTTGACCAGGAAGGTTTTGAAAGGTCGGGTTATGTCTGATGTGCAAGAAGAAGGAATGTTGTGGCTGCTGCAAAAACTGCATGCTCAGGGTTGGAGGGACATGGTCCTTAAGATATCTGGGAGGTGTGCAAAGGGGATGGTGCAAGAGTTCTACAAGAACTGCTCCATCAGAGAGGATAGACTTACTACCTCTGTCAATGACAATGTAATTATGTTTGACATAAGTGAACTTGGTGAGCTGCTGGGGATTCCTGCTACTGGGTATGCTAGCTATGTCAAGAAGGTTTGGCCTGACTTGACAAACTTGCCTACTGATCTGGAGATCACTAGGAAGTTTGCTGAGAATGATGGTGAAGAGAAACCCAGGGCTGTGCAGAAGAGTGAGATGCACCCACAGCACCAAGTGTTGTTTGAGTTTGTGAACAAAATAGTGATGCCAAGGCAGGAGAAAAGAGGAGTTGCCAGTTTCATGGACCTGGTCCTTATGGAACTGTTGGACACTGAAAAGCAAATCAATTGGCCCAGCTTTATGATCCACCTGATAAAAAGGGTGATTGCTGGGAAGAGAAAGCACTCCCTGCCGTTTGGTTTCATCCTGACTGATATATTTGCAAAGTTGAAGATTCCCTTGGAAGGGGTTGTGAACGCTACAAAGAAGGAAAAGTTTGGTTGTGCAACTTTGATAAGCTGTGATTTGCCAGTTCAGGCTGATCCTCCACAGGCTGGTGTTGGGAGGCAGCCACTGAACAACAAAGTGAGGGCACTTAGGCAATAGGTTGCTATTCAGGCTGTTGAGATAGCAAGGTTGGAAGAGGAGAAGAATTTTTGGAAGGCAGAGGCCTCAAAGGCAAAGGAGACCAATGAGGGAATGCTCAAGCAGATGCTTGAGTTGCTTAACAAGTCTCAGGGACCTGGTCCTTCCACATCCTGACCACCTTAGCCTTAGCCTTTAGCCATCTTATGTCTAGTGGGATCTAGCCTAGCTTAGTGCCTTAGCCTTTTTCTTCTTTAATTTTTGGATAATTCTGTAGTATGTGCGTGTATCCCCTGGTTTCAATGATTGATTTAATGAATTGTCTTGGATGACTAATATCATTGTTTTGCAGTTGCTTTAATTTAAGTTATGTTTGCATTCTGAGTTGCCTCAATGGCCATGTGCTGATTAATTCTAACACTTGAGTTATATTTTGTATGCAACCTTTTCAATGATGCCAAAAGGGGGAAGAGTAAGTCTGATTTTGCATGGTTTTATCCCTAATGAAAATCTGTTCCTTAATGATGAATTAATTCTCCACTGATTGAGTGTCTTTTTGAGCTGAAATTGTACTTCAGGACATTAAGGAGATGAAGCTATGAGTATGAATTTTTCATCATCAAAAAGGGGGAAATTGTTAGCTTGGATAAGCTTGGAGTTTTGACTGATAACTGAGGAACGGATTCAAAGGACCTGTTCCTTTGAATCACTGTAGCAGAATAGATAATTCATGCAAAATCGTTTAATTGAGATATTATTATTTATCCTAGAACTGACGTATATCTTGATAATTATGCAGGTCTAAATGGATATGAAAAGATTGCATAAAGTAAAGGATAATGATAGAAGATCCGGATTCTCAAGAGAAGAATCCAATTAGGACTCAAAGTCAAGGGAGCTTTGGAGTTCTAATTCATCAAGACTTCTTGGCTGCTGGAAGCTATAAATCGTGGAGACTATCAGCCATAGAAGTGAACACAAATATAGAGAGCATCGAGCAAAAGCTGAGAAGAATTATTAGCTTATTTGTGTAATCAGTTAGCTACAGTAGAACTAAGTTAGAACCTGTTCCTTAGATTGAATCTTGTAAAAGTTCAAGTCTTAGTTCAACTGTAGTAGGCAAAAATCGAGTTGTAAACTTTCTGGTTCAAGTCGAGGACTTGACACAACTTCACTGATCGTGAGAAAGATCACTAAAGGATTAGAGTTAGTCCTAGGTTAGTAAGAGTGAGTCTTGTAACCAAGTGGGTCTTTTTACATAGTGAAGTTGAAATCCTACTTGAGAAGTAGGTCGTGGTTTTTTGATCCCGTGTCTAGGGGTTTTTCCACGCTAATATCTGGTGTTCAATTACTTACAATTTTAATTCCGCACATTGTAGAGTAAAGGAACACATTTTAAGGAACTGGTCCTTAAAACAGTAAAGTGGTGTAATCGTGGGAAATAACACATATAGTGGAAGAAAAATTACATAGGTGTACTACATCGGATACCTCAATATCCTGCCAGACTGGCTATTCATAGAATTGCCTCTGCAGCTGAGCTGAGCCACTACGCTAATAATCCCTATCTGAAGAACCACTGCCACCACACTCTCAACCTCTACTGGATGGTGGCATTTCTTTTGCTGATTGAGATCTAAATGTAATCCCCTGCAACTGCGCAGATGCCTGATGATGAGAGAAAATACGACTGCCTACTTGTCGGAGTAAGGAAAAACTCCTCAAAGGATAGCCAGACTCACGACAATGATAACACCTTTTCGCTGAAAATGGAAGCTGGACCGATTGTTGATAACTAAAGAGAAAACAGAGTCCGATCTTAACAGACTACTGGCGCACTCTGAGAATCATGCGCCACAGACTGAGATAACCTGGCATGTGACCTCCCCCAAAAATCTGAACCCTTACCTCCAAAGAAGGTATGGTGCCCACCAGGCCCATAGGATCTCTTGTCCTCCCTCCCTGAATCCTCTTGCTCTAACTTATGGTATGCCTCATACATCCGAGCAATATATACAACAACATCAAATGAAGTCCCTACCTCGATCTCTCAAGCCATCTGAGACCTTAAGAAAGGAGGAAGGTTATCAATAAATCTTCGAATCTCTCGAAAGGCTCATGGACTAGCTCTAATGCATATTCAGCCATTCTATAGAATTCAATCTCATATTCTGAAACACCAACATGTTAACCGACAGGCTACCCTGTCCAATCCACTCAAACTGGCAACATTTTTCATCTCGCTCACTACTCGAAAGGAACTTTTCCACGAATCTAGAAGAAAAACCGAACCAAGTCAACTAATAAAGAGCGGTCCACCAATTCAATGCTGGACCCATGAATATGGAAAACAGAATAATCGACACCATACCGCTCGATATAATGAAGAGCCTGAAGGACATGTTGACATCATTTTATTTTAAAAAGAATCACGAGGTTTATCTGATGCATTGCTTACGAATATTGGAAGGTTCAACCGCGTAAAATAATACAACCTCTTTGGGCACTCGGACCGAACTGTTACCTCGGCGGGCTAACAAGCCAGAACAATTAGTGGCGCAACACATGCTTCCTGTGGAACATATTTTACTAGGGCAACATCAAGAACTGGAACAAGAGCTCTCTAAGTCCGAACATCTGCATGTGCGGCGACCAGATAAGCTGCCTAGCGAATAATAGGTTCTTGCGGTATCTGCGTCGCCAAAATTCTCGTAAAAGCATCGTAGAGAGCCAAGGGAACCACAAGGCCCTGCTCTCTTGCCCATCTCGAGCTCGTATGGCTGGGACCTCCGTAACTAGATCGTCAGCAGGATCAAAACTCTAGGGGCTTCGTCAGTGCTAGCCCCACGCTAGACTGCTTCGTCTTGAACTCATACCGTTTGCTGATTCGTCGCACGAGGGTTCACAATTACCACGAAGAAATTAACAAAAATACTTTTGCATCCTAGACCTACGCACGACAAGAAAAGAAGGAAGTGAAACTTCCTAGATGCCATCATAGCCTAGCGTAGATAAGTACGGACGTCTACGTACCCATCAGCGAGACTCTACTAGAACTGTCTTAGTCTGGATAGACTCTAAATCGGGCTCTGATACCAACTGACACGACCCGAAATCCAGTTAGGCCATGCGGGCACCCGACATCCTCCCCTAGACCCGTCGGGCGAACCCTTACCAACTAAATTAGGAACATAAATATAAAAATTCATAAATAAGGATAAGACTTAAAAAAATTAATACAAACATACTGATACGTCTAAGCTGTACAGAAGAAATTACAGCTGACTACCCAACATACAAGGTTTAGGGCTATCCAGACTAGACATCTAAGAGCATGAAAAAGACAGATACCTTCTGAAGGGAGCAAACTGCAACTAAAATAATGAACACTAAACTGGTGGCCATCCGGAATAAAAGCTGGCTCACCCTGACAGCTGAAGTCGTCTTCCCTCCTTCACAACTTGGCGAACTCAATCCTGGAGCGAACCTGCCGAAACGAAATAGATAGACAAGAAACAAACAACAAACAAGGGTGAGTCAAAAGGACTCGATAAGTGGGGCAGACTAGTCACCTCAAAGAATATGATAGCTAGCCAGGAAGAAAAGAAACAGATAGACCAAATTCCTTTTATTTAAATTATAAAAAGGCAGAGCCAGATAACAACCGGAAACACGTAAGACACTTATAAACTCAACCAAGGATGCGTGCCAGAAACATATCAACAAATAAGCCATGCACATATAAGCAGAACAATAGTCATGTACCACAAGTTTACACAATGGTATGAATTGAGATGAAATGAAATGAAGTGAGATAAAATGAAATATGATGCAAAGGGTCAGATGTGCCCGTAATCCCATCCCGAAGCGGAATACTCCTGCATTCGAGGGGAATCTAATCTGATAACCAACTGGAGCGGAATACTCCTGCTCCTGGGGCGGAATACTCCTGCACCCGATATAATATAAACCAGAGGCGGAATACTCCTGCACTCTCCTGGGGTGGAATACTCCTGCACCCGATATAATGTAAAGCTGAGGCAGAATACTCATGCACTCAATATCTGACATAAGAGCGGAATACTCCTGCTCCTGGGACGGAATCCTCCTAACCTCAATATGATACAATGGAGCGGAATCCTCCTGCTCCTGGGGCGGAATACTCCTGCACCCAATATGATATGCAATGTAATTTATATGAATGACATATAATGCATATGAATGCAATGTGATACAATAATAACACTTCACCGGCGCGGGATTCTCATCGACAGCCGGGAAGTAGATGCCAACTCACAGCCAGAGTACAATGTTCAGATCCTCAATGCACTACAAACAATGGGACATAACATATAATATACAATGTAAATCAGAAGCTAAGGCGTAATGAGTACGCCTATCGGCAGCTACACACGTAAGGAACACATGGTAGAAAAATCCACGAGGCTAGGTGCCTCCAAAGAAATGGATATAAACACTTACCTTGTTACAAAGTTAGTACATCCACTCAATAACCACTTTGTCCTTTGGTTTCATTGCCAAATGATCCCACTGTGTTCAATAAGCAGAAAGATATATCCCATAAGGCTAAAGGCTTCATTCCTTACGTCTTAGGGCATTCCAGTTAGGAACCTGATATCCTATTCGCATACGCAATATGCAGGCCAGACATATGTACAGGGTTCAAAGTTACATAACCAAACCCTAAATAAATTACATTTATATGTTACCCATAACTCACTGAGTACGAATATATAATTAATTCCATTATCGGGGTCCATTTTGCCCTTTAAACTATTAATTGAACTTATTAAAACGATGTCTAATATTCCATATTTTACCGTTAAAATATATTCAAACACACGTAATAAACTCTAATAATGCATTAAAATCATTACCTGAATGTTTTTGGGGGTGAAAATACTATTTTTCTCCGGCTCTTTTCGCATTTTCTCGCATTTTTTTCTCTACTGCGTCATTTCATTTTCTCTGTTTCGATTCTTGTTTCTGTTTTTGTACTTAGCAGATATGCCCACCGCCATCTGATCCTTTCTTTCTCTTTCTTTCATTTTGTCTTTTTCCTTTTTCATTTTATTTTCTTTTACTTTTATGTTTTCTTTTCTTCTCGAAAATTAAAACGGTACCCTATGATACTCGAAATAATTCCAACTTTGCATACATGTTATTCAAAATATATGTAGCATACTCGCTATGGCGGATCTCAAATCGGACTCCCAAAACTCAATAAAAGAATTAAATAAAAAAAAGTCAAATTATTTAACTTTCGACATTTTAGCGGAAACTAGCCAAACAACCTCGAAATTCACTTTCGTATAATTACAAAAATCACAAACAATCAAACGAACCCAACGGCGCTTTTGGATTTTGAATCGAAGCTCGTTCGCAAAACGGAGCTTGAAAATCTCTTTTTAATATATATCGATAGCAAAAACTGAAACCTTCTTCCGATGCCAACCAAGCGAGGTCTGATTTAGCTCAAATTTTACAGATAAGTCCCAATGGACCTTACGAAGAGTTTAAAATTATCAGCACGCCAATCGGAGTCCTAACTTACGAAACGACTGACCGAGGTCGTTTCATCCAAGAAGCAAAAACGGAAAAGAATGATTCGAAGTCTTAAAAAAGGCAAAGAGAATTGGTTTTATCACTTACGGAAAACAAGATACTCAGTGGTTTCAAAATTGTTTCAATCAGATCTCTCAAGATTGAATTGGAGGGAGATGAATGATTTACAACTAGCAAGGAGAATACATATGCAAATATAGACCCTATACAGTTCAAATTTCGAGAAGCTATTCAAGGAAACATATCCTGTCAAAATATTTTGGAGGAAAAGAAAAGATTATCTAGTTTTGGCAAGAAAGATAATACGGGTTTTTATTAAGCTAAATGTAAGGTGAAATACTCGGTTCTCCTAAAATTAAGGAAGAAAGGTACTTGGCCAGAAAGGATATTTTCAGCTTTCATATTTTTGAAAATCTCATAACAATTAATCAAAAACAAGCTTGGAGCAGAAGTAATGAGTTTAATTCTGGGCAATAACTAATTTACACACAACCTTAATCAAACACAAATTAAAATTATAGTTTTTAGCAGAATTTCAAGAACAATCGCTATCAGTTTCAAAATGTTTAGACGCTTCTCGACTCGGTTAAACTAAAGCAAATTCATATTTGACGCTTAATTTTTCGTTAAAACAATCCAAATGATCTAGTAACGATAAATTGATTCTAAGGATATTAAAGCGATAAACTAGTCTTTGAATAATCGACACGATAAAATCGAACGCATTAAACATAGGAGTAGGCATGATTTTCAGGTGTCAAACATCATACTTTTTCCATGAGAATTCAAGGATTCAAACAAGAAAAGTAAATTAAAAAAAGTTAAAAAGGGAGGACATTACCCGGAATTGAGTTTGGGTCGGGTCGGAGAGCTAAGAAATGGGTCTGGTCAATCTTGTTTGACCCATTTTTACCATATTTTTCTTGAATTGCAGAGATTCATTCAAATCTTACATTTTTCTTGCCCTGATTTGTATTGATTCCGAAATTTGAATGATTTGCAATCACACTTCTCCTTTTTTCTTTACGGACGGAGACAATCAACGAGGAGAGAGAGTTTCCTTTGCTATTCAATGTGAACGAGGACTAGTGAGAGTGAGAGAGTGTGATGCGATTGGTGGCGTTAATGGTGGAGTAATGGTGGAGAGGCGTGTATCGGGTCAGTTTAGGGGGAGAAGGGATAAGGGTGATGGTTGTTTAGGGGAAGGGAATTGGAGGAAAATGTTTTTGGGTTTTGGGTGTGAGGGTAGGGGAGTAAATAATAAAAGTGCTATATTTAATCCGAGCCATTGGATATCAGCGATGAAGGGCTACGATTCAGCCATGTATGCACGTATATATTGTGTATGTGTGGATTTATTTGCTTAGGTGGATGAATATAAAGTGCTAAAGGGTGCTTTGGGAGGTAGTACCATGTGTTGAAACGAGTTGTACATGTACTTAAAGTGTGTTTAGTGAGGTGTAGGCTTATGGGGAGCTTACGTGGTATGTGGACAAAATATGATGATGAGGACTTTGTGTAGTAGAAGTATAGTTGTAAATTAGCAACTTGGCTAGTATTAATTAAAATACTTACAAATATATATAATTAGTATAAAAAATAGAAAAAATTATAAATATTGATAAATAAATTTATTTAATCACAGATAAATATTGATGAGATCTAATAATGCTAATTAAGTAGAAATAGCCATAGATAATTATTAAATAATATCGTAATGCGTTAAATTACACAAATAGCCTATGTATTTTGAAATATAGCCTAGATGAATGCAATTACGTAATTATAATCATAATTAAATAAATATTATATAAATAGGGAATTAACAATAGTATTACACATGTAAATGCATGCTATCTAATGCAGTTTTATTTGAAAAATTACTAGTAACAGTTTTAATTAAATATAGGCAAATTGCGAAAAATTGAGGGACAAAATTGGGTGTCAACAGCTATTACAGCTTTGTACTTGTGTGATACTATTTCAAATATTTATCTTACTTTTTCTTTCCATAGGGAGCATACTACCACTTGCGTACGCAATTGTCGATTAAGAGAACGATGCCTCATTGCAGTGGTTCTTTGAGAAGTTCAAAAATGCTTACGGTAGAGAGAAAACATGTGCTTTGTTTTAGACCGTAATGAGAGTATAATCAAGGCTACTACCATCGTATATCCTCAGGTCCCATACTATGCATGCATATGGCACTTATGGAATAACCTAAAGACTAAGTTCAAGAAATGTGAACAGAAGCTCCATGTGACATCCTTCAGTATGGCTAAGGCATAAACCATACAGGAATTTGATAAATACATGAAAAGTGTGGAAAAAATGGATAAACGTATCAAAGCATACTTGGTAAACATCGGATACCATAAATGGTAAAGGGCGCATTCAACACTAAATAGGGGATTTACAATGACATCAAACATTGAAGAATCCTTGAATGCGGTGAACAGGTGCACGTGATATAGCAGTAGTCACATTTATGTAGACATGCGTTCACTGTTAGGGACTTGGAGCGATGATAACATGAAGAAATAACACGAGACATTCACACCTCTTGGATTCAAGTATAAAAAGAGACTGGATGGGTATAGAAACACAGCTATGCAACTTAAGCTAGTATAGAAATTGTTTCATTTCTACTGTATCTAAGTTATTTCATCTTGTATCTTCCTTGTATTTTCTGTTTCAAACATGTATCATCCTGTGTATCGTAGATACATACAACAGGACAACAAGAAACTCTCTATGATGGTGACCAAAAATTCATTATTGACCTGAAAGAACAGACATGTTGTTGTGGAAGATTTCAAATGGAAGAACTGTCATATGTGCATACTTTGGCTATTCTAAAGTGGAAAGGCTTGGAAGAAGAAGATTACAGCTGTATCTTCTACTCAACAAAGTCCCTGGTAAAGACATACGATTTCCATGCTAAATCTGATACCGGATGAAAGCAGATGGGAGATTCCAGCATTCGTTTCAGAAATTGAACTACTCCCACCAATTGCTAGACGACCACCAGGAAGGCCAAAAAACAACTAGATACAAAGCACAATGGGAAGTACATGCAAAAAGGACAAAGATTACGTGTGCAAATTATAGGCGTGAAGGACACAACAGGAAAACTTGCACACATCCTCTGAAGCCCAAATAAATTTTTTTTAGCTGTTTCTTTGTCATTGAATCTGACTGGTTAGAAGTGATTCAGTTTCAGGAGTGTTCTCTGATTGTTTCAAGATATTTTCAACTGTTTCGTAATTTATTTAGCTGTCTGCATCAACTGTTTCATGATTGTATGAAACTGTTTCACTATTTCTGTCTCAGATTCAATTTCTGTCTCATTGAATCTGAATCATTAGAAGTGATTCAATTTCGCAAGTGTTTCTTGATTGTTTTAAGATATTTTCAACTGTTTCTTAATAAATTTAGCTGTCTGTATCAGAATGTTTCATGATTGTATGAAACTATTTCATAGTTATTTTTTACTGTTTCTTTCTCATTGAATCTGACTGGTTAGAAGTGATTCAGTTTCACAAGTGTTTCCTGATTGTTTCAAGATATTTTCAACTGTTTGTTTATCAACTTAACTGTCTATATCAAATTGTTTCATGATTGTATCAAACTGTTTCAAAGTTGAAAAAGGAACAAATAAAACACAATTTCTATAAGCTAAACATTTTGAAACAATCATTACATAAATGGTAACCACAACAAACAATATCCGGTACAAAAAAGTAGAACCTTCTTATACAACTAGGATAAAAACATAAAACTATATCGGCAAAGCATTCGGTCCTAGAAACATAAACATAGATACACCACAAAAGTAACACAACCACTAATGGTTGGGATGGGTAACTCGTAAACATTGCTTTTATAGCGCCTTTTCTCTTAGCAAGTCGACCTGGATTTTTACATGCACTTACTGCATCTAAATCAATCTTCCTTTCCCATAATCCCAAAGCAGCGTTGCAAGACGGCCAGAATAAAGACCTATATCAAAGTCAGGGATAGTTGTGATATCAGTAGAACCAATAAAGTACTCCGCATACGCCATGATAAACACTCCACAATCCCTGAAACAGTGACAAAAAGATGACAATACATATAGTTAGTAATTATGTCACATATGTGATTAACATAATCTGAAATAATAAAGGGAAAAAAAGTATACACGGAACCTGAACTCTGTTGGGGATGTCCTTGAACAAAGAAAAAGCCAAATGGATCCTCCAGATTTGCGTCGGCATATGCTTCGCTCGTAATAATTTCAATGTCGGGCCTTGACTGGTAAAAATCAGTCTATATAAGATATTGTGGCAAAAACTCAGCAATCTTTTCAACAGCTACAACAATAGCCGCATTATGACGAGCACAGACACCACTCATTGGATCATATATCCCAATGCACCTATCCTTGAATGACACCACACCCAACACCTAATGACACAAATCCTTTATATTAAGTGGTAGCAAAACATAGTCAACCTCTGTCCAAGGCACATTTGCAGGGATCTTGCATCCTCAAATGTAGCTAGCGATAGAATCAACATCAGACAGCACGGAAATATCCTTCCCACTATTCACATATTTCTCATAGACGGCCTCGACCATGGTTTTAAACAAACAGTCAGTAGTAGTGAAGGATAATTCTGTCTTGGGTCGATACTTTCCTTGCTTACGCAAGTAGTAGAAGACAACATTCACATGCTGTAAAATTCAAAAAAATGAAATGGATGATATAAATGGATGAAACATTACTGATACACTGAAGAAACAAACAAAGATACAGTTACTAAAATGAATGAAACATAACAGATACAGTAAGGAAGATAAAGAGTTACAGTTGATGGCTGACATATTAGATACACACCAATGAAATATGACAGATACAAGGCACACACACAGTTAAAAGAAACAATAACATACATTACATATACCAAACACAGAAACTCACAAACACTTGAAAATAATTAAAAAGAAAAAGTACAGGCACAAAGGCACACAAAGACACTTAAAAGAAATAGAAACACACCCTCAGACACTAGAAGAATAGATACAGTAAAGATACCAAACACACACACACTAAAAAGAAATAAAAAGATACATTACACATAGTAGAGACACACATACATACTAAAAGAAACACTATGAAACACTAAAGACACACACACACACTGAAACGAAAAAGAAAGGAACTTACTTAATCCTGCAACGTATGACCACCAAGTAATAGAATATAGAACTACATCCGAGTCGACACGTTTTCGACTCCAAAGTTAAACTCATCTGGAAGTATTTTGTCGGTTTTGGAGTAGGCACAAATCCTAAAAATATAAAGTAAAAGAAATATGAATTGTACAATATCCACACAATAAATGATACAGTAAACATGCATTAAAGGGACACACACCTTCCTCTTTTTGGTTTAGCTAGATCTTCAACAAATGCTACAAACCTATTTGCTAAATCTTGATCAACTTCCTCTGTGACGCCAATACTAAAAGGATGCCTTTAAAACATCAAAGGTTTTGGCAAAACATAACTGCTACTGGCACCAGAAGGAAATTCACACACAAAAGGTGAAACATCATATTTACCAGGACACTTCAACCTTACCAACACATGTGAAGGTGTAGTAGTATCCACACGTGGGCTCGCCTTCTTATTCTTAGGGTCACTAACCACCACAAAATCATAATGCTCACCGGGCTCATCAACATCACCGGCATAATGAAGCTCTTCATCGCCATGCTCAACGGGCTCTTTAGCAGCATGCTGAATAGGCTCTTCAGCAACAAGGTTAGTTTGAACACTATTCTTTATATTCTTAATGGTATCAATGATGCTACGGTCCATCTCCGCAAACTGATCCTCAGTCTAATTATCAAATAAATCATCAAAAATAGGGGGTTTAATAGGGCCAGCAGCAACATACTTGGTCGGATGAGAAGGTCAAGGAGTATCTTTGTTATAAAATGCAACACTATCAACTAACCTTGAATAAACTGATACAAAAAAAAAAAACATGAATAAACAATGAACTCCTATGAACTGTAGAAATACGAAAATAAGTTCAAGAGATAATGTACAGGACATGATACAGTTTAGAAGTAGGGATGATACAACAAGATTAAACAAAAAAGGCAAAGGCACACCTCATCAGGTTTAGGAGTCTTTAGAAGGTCTTGGCTGAAATTAAAACCAAGATCAAAATTTGGGAATTGCAACTAAGCACCAGCAAATGAAGGGGTCAAAGAAACCTTAGTTTCAACCGTTGCGGGCATTGGAACAGGTTTTCCACTATCAGCTGTTGCTACATTACTAACTCCACTACTAACATATCCATCACCTTTATTGAGCACAACAATGTCAGTTTGAACTGTATCAGACGATACCAAAACAGGTTTTTCGCTGCCACTTGCTACATCACTCGCTCCACCAGTAGCAGATTGCTTAAAAAAAGGAAAAATAACTCATAAAAATAAGAAATCGTAGTTGTACGGTTTCATTGGCTTGTTTAATTATTTCTATTTGTATCTATCTGTATCTGTCTGTATCTACTCGTATCAAGATAAGTGGAATAAGGTACGTACCGTAACATTAGCCGTATCAACATTAAAAGTATTTGTATCAGTAGAAACATCTGATTTTAACTTTCTGTATCACCAAAATCATCTGAATTGAGATTCTCTGTATCACTACTAGCAGGCGGTGACTTTTGGTGAATCTCGAGCATTAAATGCACCACTTTGAGTACCCTGTTTCCCAAAAAAAAATTAATTCAAACCAACATTACATCCAGAAATATCAAGCAAAATTAAGATACACAATACATGTCCTTACGCTAGTAGCTTAATTTGATCAATAACTTTTGTAAGCTCCTGACCAAAAAACTGCTTAACATCCTTAAACTGATCATCAACCTTCAAAAAACAAAAGCAAAAACAGTATCACAATGATTATATCTGTTCGAACAACTTCAAAAAACTTGGACACAATACAATAAAAATACGATGCTTATATGACCCTTTAATAAGTCCAGGTCAGTAGCGAGCTGAAACAAAAAACCAAAAAAAAAAAAAATCAAAACACAGTTAACTTTCAAATCAAAGGAAAAATATTGTATCTGAATATGGCATAATAGTATCTCAATGTTTCTAACAGTTTCAACTACTTCAAAAAAACTAAACATGCCTTCACAACTGAACGAGTCAACGTGTCAATCTTAGCGCCATAAACAACCTCCTGCGCCGGTTTCGACAAAACTTGACTGTGCTTGCTTTCCATCATCTTCAGAAGGAGTGGGTACAAAAAGAACAGGAGAGGAGGGTGATAAGTTAGAATTTTAACAACTTAAAGACTATTCTAAGCTTTCATTTTAGAATCCAAAGGTAACGTTTGGTGTTATTAATGTCGTGAATTGCTCACTTTCAGGTTATATCGAGTAGTATGAACATCGATTGCAAAGTGAAGATGAAAGAGCAAAAGTTGCAGTCAAAAAGTCAAGGATCCTGTCACAGCTTGAGGCGCTTCGCCTAGCAAGTAGGTGCTCCACCCAAAGAAAGCATTGTCCAGGCGCTCCGCCTGATCCAGACACTGCCTAAGGATGCACATTCTCCAGGCGCTCCGCCCAAGACAAGCACTGGCTAGGCGCTCTGCCTGAGAAGGAGGAGCTCCGCCTGAGTGATACACTGTCAAAAGATGAGTAATTCTCCAGGCGCTCCGCCTGAAACACGGGATTCGGAACTTGTATAAATACTAAAAGCTAGGGTTTTAACAAAAACTTATTCCATATACATATTCTAGAGCTACGAAGCGATTTTGAGAGCCAAGTAGAGGTCATTACATCAATTTGTAAGCTTCTTAACTTGTATTTTTGAATCGTAATTATTATATTAATTCAAGATCCATGTTTGAATCCATTACATTGTTTTATTACATATTTCTTGCTTTGATTCAAACTCTAGTTATGATTAGCTAAATTCATAACTTGGGGTGTAAATATGCTATAGCAATAGAAAATCAATAGGTGTAATTCCATTTCATTACCCATAACACAAGTATCAATTATCCAATTCCCCATTCTAATAACATCAAAATTTCAATATCCATGATATTTGGGATTTGTTGTCTACTTTACTAATTAAAGACTCGGGAGAAATTAGTTAGTGCAGAATAGTGGAATTGGTAAGGATTTGGGTTGATAGGCTATTTGTGTAGAATAACCCATCTAAAAGGAGTTACGCTCTGAAGAGGTCTCCTTTCCTCAGGTCTTTGTGTAGTGCGTTAAGCATTCAACTATGGCTTTGATGAGCGGGTTGTGAAAGATCTCTTCTAGGCCGGAAAGATTCTAGAGATCATAATAGGAAGACTCGACCATAATAATACTTGCGTTGTGAATGTGAAGTAATTACACCCGCTGATTGGAAATTACTATCAGCCGTTTACACTCCTAGTCTCGTATTATCGAATCAACTTACTTGCTTTATTCGTATGCTTTGTATTTAATTGCATATCTAGGACTTAATATTAAACTTCAATTGAATTTCTACTTGCGACACTCTTACTTGAAAAGCTAGTTTCCTTGGGAAATCGACCCGACTCACATCGGTATTATACTTTGACGACCGCCCCTCACTATTTAAGGTGTAGGATTGAGCGTGGATCAAATTTATGTGCCGTTTCTGGGGAACTAAGGTTTCATTATTGAGTTGCATCAGTTAATCAAAGTTGTTTAGTTCGCAAGTCCTAGCATTTTACTTTTGTTTTTGGTTTTACCTTGTGTAGGTGAACATGTCTTATAGGAGAAATCCTAATCGAAATTTGCAGAACCCCACTTACAATCATTATTATAACCAACAACATGGGGATCCTCAAGGCTATGAAGAGGAATGTGATGAAGAGTTCCATATAGAACTCAACCAAGAGGGCTATCTATTCTGTGTTGAACAAGTGGATGAAGATAATATACAAGAGGAAGCTAATGATCCTTAAGTTGAGAATGTGATCCCTCAAGATGAAAACCCGTTTGGCCATGAAAATGTTGGGATCCAAGCAAATGAAGAAGGAAATCTTGGAGAAAATGAAGGTGTTGCGGGTAATGCTAATCGGGGTGGAACAATGCAAATCGAGGCGGCCGAGGTGTAAACCAAGGGGGTCGAGGTGAAAACCATGGAGGTAAAGTAAATGTCAACCGAGGGGGAAATGTCAATAGAGTTAATGCTCGCAATGTTAACCAGAATCAAGAGTATGCTAGAGGTGCTCGGGACTATCAATAAGAGATGCGAGACTATGAAAATGATGAGGAGGTCGAAGAAGAAATTGATATGAATTGTTTTACAATTGCCATAGTTCCTCCTCCTATTCATGGAAATGCTAGTTTTAGTATTCCAAATGTAATTCTTCAAGGTCTTGAACAACATGGTTGCTTTGGTGGTACTAAGAATGAAGATGCAAATGATCACTTAAAATTTTTTGTACATACTTGTAATCTCTACTAGTCAGCAAGAGTATCGGAAGAATCATTGAGGTTGAGAGTGTTTCCCTACACTCTTACCGGAAAAGCTAAAGATTGGTTGAACAAGTTGCCGAGAAACTCCATTTTCACTTGGCAAGAGTTAGTAAAACAATTCCTAGGGAAGTTTTAACCAAAAAGGAAGCAATCGGCATTAAGGGACAAGATCTACATGTTTGAGCAAGAGGCATCCGATTCTTTAATCGAGGCTTGGGAGGCGTTCCAAGCTGGGTTGCTCCAGTGTCCTAACCATGGCTTCAATGGAAGCATGTTGTTGCATTAAACAAGATGAACCAATCCGCCTTGGACACTTTATGTGATGGTATCACCATGGACAAGAGGTATGAATAAGTGAAAGACATTCTAGACAAAGTGACCAAATGATCTCAAGAATGGCAATCAAGTGCTAAAAATCCGGGAAGAGAAGTTGGGATTAGTCCAATGATGATGGAAAGACTTGAAGCCTAATATGTGAAAATTGCAAGAATCTTGACATCCGTGGAACTCATGAATAAGAACTCAAAGGCCGATAGAGAAGCCAATGAAAAGAAAGTGAACAACCGGGCATCAAGTGGCTCCAATTGGATATGTGACTCCCGGAGGTGTTCCTTTGTCCCTTCTCCAACATGGGCAAGAAGGATACTATCCGGAACAATGCTATTATGTACAAGATGGAGAAGAAGAAAATTATGTGGGTAACTACCAAGGGCAAAGAGGGTATGATCAAGGTGGTTATCAAAGACCTTATCAACAACCCTACCAACAACCATATCAACAAGCCTACCAATGATAAGGGCAACGGAGGCCGAGTCAAGGAAGAAGTAATTGGAGTAGTAACCAAGAGGGGAGAGGAGTCGGTTCTTCTCAACAATATGCTCCAAGACCTCCGTTCAAACAAAATGATCAAGAAGCGAAAGCTCCCATAAATTGGAAGAAATGATGAGTCAACTGCTTCAAAATCAACAAGTATACTCCGGCGATATGAAAGAGATGAAGCAAACTATAACGTTGCATTCCACATCTATCAAGGAGCTTGAGTCGCAAATGAGCCAACTAGCACATCAAGTCAATCAATGGCTGCAAGGAGCACTATCAAGTGATACGGTAGTGAATCCTAAAAGAGGTGGTAAGGACCAAGTGATGGCAATCAAAACTCGAACTGGCAAGACATGGGAAGATCCAAAGCCAAAAGTAATGATGATGTGAAGTTGAGAATGTAAGATGATAATGTAGGTGCTGCGTGGAATGATAATGAAGCTATTGGAGAGGAGATGGTGCAAGAAGAAATGGAGAGGCAAGGTGATGTGTTTGTGCAAGAGTATGATGATGATGTTCGAGAAGTCACTAGAAAGCCTAACTCCCAAAACACAACTACCCAAATAGCCAAACCAACGAGCACTCTACAACCCAAAGGAAGCCCTTCCAACCCAAGATCCATTCCTAAAATACCTCTTCCTTTCCCACAAAAGAGAAACAAACAAAGAGAAATATCCCATGTAAAGAAGATTTGGGAGAAGATAGAAAGTACTTCCATCAACATTCCATTGGTTGATGCATTGGGACAAATGCCTAATATTGCTAAATTCATGAAAGACTTGGCGACTAAGAAGACATATGGAGATTTCGAGACAATCAACATAACTCATCATGTGAGTGCAATTGTGTCAAAACCCATGGCACAAAAGATGGAAGACGCCGGGGCTTTTACCATTCCATGCACAATTGGTAGAAGACACTTCAAGAAGGCTTTGTGTGACCTTGGTGCAAGTATCAATTTAATGTTATATGCGGTGTATAAGACATTGGACACCAAAGCACCTAGACCAACAACTATGAACCTACAAATGGCCGATCGCTCAATGAAAAGTCCAATTGGGATTATTGACAATGTGTTGGTAAAGGTAGACAAATTCGTCTTCCCGGCGGATTTTGTTATTCTTGATTGCTCCATAGACTTTGAGGTACCTATCATTGTTGGGAGACCATTCTTTTCTACCAGAAGAGCTCTTTGTGATGTAGAAAGAGGTGAGCTTACTTTTAGGTTCAATGGAGAGAAGGCCATATTTCATATTGGCAAGGCTTTGAAGCAACTAATGGATGATGATGCGACTTGTTCTTATGTCAATGTCGTGGTTGATGCACTTGTGTAAAAGAAGAGTGTCTTAGCTAGTCAAGAAGACACATTGGCGGTGGTAATTTGGAACATCGATGTGGAAGATGAAGAGAGTGTAGCGGAAGCGGTAAAGGCATTAGAAGGATTTGGATCAAAACCCTATGTACCTAAAAAGATATCCTTAGACCTTGAAAACCAAGAAACCCCACCTACAAAACCATCCATCGAAGAACCACCGAAACTTTAATTGAAAATTTTACCATCCTATTTGAGATACACTTTCCTTGGTCCCAACTCCACTCTACCCATAATCATTTTATCCCACTTGACCAAAACTCAAGAATCTAAACTTGTTGAAGTGGTGAAGAGGAGAATTAAAGCTATAGGGTAGACCTTGGCGGATATAAGAGGGATCGATCCAGGGGAATGCACTCATAAAATCTTGCTTGAAGAGGGGTGTAGGCCAAGTGTAGAAAACCAAAGGAGGTTGAACCCCCCTATGCAAGAAGTGGTGAAGAAATAAATCATCAAATGGCTAGATACGGGTGTGATAGTTTCATTGTCCGATAGCAAGTGGGTGTCACTCGTGCAATGTGTGCCCAAGAAAGGGGGAAAGATGGTGATTCTAAATGAAAAGGGAGAGTCCATTGCAACTAGACCCATAACCGGGTGGAGAGTGTGTATGGATTATCGGAATCTCAACACCGCTACGATGAAGGATCATTTCCCTTTGCCATTCATTGATCAAATGCTTGATCGGTTGGCGGGTCGCGCTTACCATTTTTTTTTTGGACGGGTACTCCGGCTATAACCAAATATCCATTGAAACCGATGATCAAGACAAGACCACTGTCACTTGCCCCTATGGCACCTTTGCATTCCGCAAAATGCCATTTGGTCTTTGTAATGCCCCCGCCACATTCCAAAGATACATGCTAGCTCTTTTTCACGACATAGTAGAGAATTTTCTTGAGGTTTTTATTGATGATTTCTCGTTAGTTGGAGATTCATTCGATGATTGCTTGTCGAACTTGGAGAGGGTGCTAGAGAGATGCGAATAAACAAGGCTTGTGCTCAATTGGGAGAAATGTCACTTCTTAGTACAAGAAGGCATAGTGTTGGGACACAAAGTCTCTAAGAAAGGCATCGAAGTAGATCAAGCAAAGATTGAGGTTATTTCAAAACTTCCACATCCAATGACCGTGAAGGGTGTCCGAAGTTTCTTGGGGCATGCGGGATTTTATCGCCGCTTTATCGAGGATTCTCCAAAATTGTGAATCCTATGTGCAAACTTTTGGAGAAGGATGCAAGTTCGTATTTGACAAGGCTTGCCTAGGAGCTTTTGAAGAAGTGAAGAAGAGGTTAACAACCGCACTGATAATTGTGAGTCCTAATTGGGAGCTTCCGTTCGAGCTTATGTGTGATGCTAGTGACGTGGCTTTAGGGGCCGTGCTAAGTCAACGGGTGAAAAAGATGTTTCATCCCATCTACTATGAAAGTAAGACAATGAACAGAGCTCAATTGAGTTATACGGTGATGGAGAAAGAGCTCTTAGCTATTGTGTTCGCTCTTGAAAAATTCCGGTCATATTTGGTAGGGTCGAAGAAATTTGTTCATACCGATCACTCCGCCATCCGGTATTTGATGGCGAAGAAAGAATCCAAAGCAAGGCTTATCAGGTGGGTGTTACTTCTTCAAGAATTTGATATTGAAGTGTTTGATCGAAAAGGGACTGAGACTCAAGTGTCGGACCACTTGTTCGGATTGGAGGAGGAGGGTAGGCCAAAAGAAGAGATAGAAGTGAGTGATGCATTTCCGGATGAGAGGATATTGGCCATGTCTTGGGAACCAATCCCATGATATGGAGATCTAGCCAATTTCATAGTTGGGCGAGTCTATCCCGAAGACTTCACATTTTATCAAAAGAAGAAGCTAGCCAAGGATGCAAGATTCTACTATTGGGATGAAGATTCTACTATTGGTATGTGTTGATGGGATCATCCGGAGATGTGTTGCCGAGTCCGAACAAGAGGCCATTATGGAAGGGTGTCATTCTTCTTCTTACGGAGGACATCATGGTGGAGTGAGCACGGCGGCCAAGGTATTACAATGTGGTTTCTTTTGTCCAACTTTGCACAAAGATGCCCATGCTTGGGTGAAAAAATGTGATCAATGACAAAGGATGGATGTAAAAAACAAGGAAGCATGAGATGCCAGTGGATCCCATTGTTGAAGTCGAGTTTTTTGATATGTGGAGAATCGACTTCATGGGGCTCTTTGTGAGTTCTTATGGCAACAAATACATCTTGGTAACGGTTGATTATTTGTCCAAGTGGGTGGAAGCGGTTGCGCTCCCCATAATGAAGCCAAGAGTGTGTTGGATTTCTTGAAAAAGGACATTTTCTCACTATTTGGGACCTCGAGAGAGATCATTAGTGATGGTGGGAGCCATTTTTGCAACCTAGCCTTTGCAAACCTCCTCCAAAAATATGGAGTGAGACACAAAGTTGCAACTCCTTACCACCCACAAACAAGTGGGCAAGTTGATGTCTCCAACCGAGAGGTGAAGAGTATTTTAGCCAAGACAGTTAATGTAAATAGAATTGATTGGGCTAGAAAACTTGATGAAGCTTTGTGGGCTTACCGAACTGCTTACAAGACTCCTATTGGGATGTCTCCATTCCAATTGGTGTTCAGGAAAGCGTGCCATTTGCCGGTTGAACTTGAGCATAAAGCTTTTTGGGCGTTGAAAAGATTGAATATGGATTGGGTGATGCCGTAAATGCAAGAGTTCTAAATTTGAACAACTTTGATGAATTCCGGTTCTTGGCTTATGAGAATGCTGTGATATATAAAGAAAAAATGAAGGTGCTTCATGATTCAGAAATTTGGAACCGGACATTCAAGGAGGGAGACTTGGTGCTGTTGTTTGACCCCCGCTTGAAGTTGTTCCCAGGAAGCTCAAATCTAAATGGAAGGGTCCGTTCAAGGTGGTAGGTGTGACACCTTATGGGTCGGTTGAATTGCAATCAAAGGAAGGTTGAAGGAGCTTCTAAGTCAATGGGCATCGTGTGAAGCATTCTATGGGATGCGACGCCGACGTTAGTGGAGTGGTGGCGTGCATCTATCTTGATGAACCATGAGAAGAAAAGTCATCACCGTCGTGCCGTGACGTTAAATTAGGCGCTTCTTGCGAGGCAACCCAAGTTCTTAGTGTAATTAGTTGTTAATTGTGCCGGATCCGAGTGCTAGTGAGTTACGAGAGTTGAAAAGTGAAGGGAAAAGGCCAAGAACAACTCGTTACAAAGCTAGGCTGAAACGACCTCGGTTAGTCATTCCGGAAGTTAGAACTCCGATTGGCGTGCCGATAATTTTAAAATATTCGTAATATCCATTAGGACCTGTGTGTAAAATTTGAGCTAAATCAGACCTAGTTTGGTAGGCATCGGAAGAAGGTTTCAGTTTTTATTGTCGATAAATATTAAAAAGAGATTTTCGAGCACGGTTTTGGCGAATGAGCTCCGTTTCGAAATCCGAAAGCGTCGTTAGGTTCGTATGATTATTTGTCACTTTTGTGATTTTTCGAAAGTGGATTTCGATGTTGTTCGGCTAGTTTCCGTTAAAATACCGAAAGTTAAATAATTTGACTTTTTCTATTTAAATTCGTATCTTGAGTTTCGGAAACCCGATTAGACATTCGCCTTTGCGAGTATGCTGTATATATTTTGTATAACTTGTATGCAAAAGTTGGAATTATTTCGAAAATTGTAGGGTACCGTTTTAATTTTTACTGTAGCAGCGAATTTTAAAGGAAAAAGAAAAAAAAAGACAAAAGACAAAACAAGAAAGAAAATAAAAGGTGACCATGGGCGGTGGTGCTAAGGCATATGCATATCCCTTAGCATTTTACTAGAACGGAAACAGAAACAAGAGCAGAAATGAAAAGGACAGAACGCAGCAAAGAAAAATACCAGAAAATGAGAAAAGAGCCGGGAAAATAGTAGAATTTTTACCTCGAAACATTCAGGTAATGATCTTAATGCATTATTTGAGTTTATTACGTGTGTTTGAATATGTTTTAATGGTAAAAATTGAAATATTAGACATCGTTTTAATAAGTTTAATCAATAGTTTAATGGGTCGAATGGACCCCGATAATGGAATTGATTATATATTCGTACTCAGTGAGTTATGGGCAACTTATAAATGTAATTTATCTAGGATTTGGTTATGTGACCTTAAACCCTGTACATAGGCCTGGTCTGCGTATTGCGTATTCAAATAGGGTATCAGGTTCCTAACCGGAATACCCTAGGACGTAAGGAATGAAGCCTTTAGCCTAATTTGATATATTTTTCTGCTTATTGAATAGAGTGGGATCGTTTGGCAATGAATTCAAAGGATAAAGCGGTTGTTGATTGGCAATGCTAACCTTTGGGAGAGGTAAGTGTTTATATCTATTTCTTTTGAGGCACCTGGCCTCGTGGATTTTCTACCACGTGTTCCTTACGTGTGTAGCTGCCGATAGGCGTACTCATTACGCCTTAGCTTTGGATTTACATTGTATATTATATGTTATGTCCTGTTGTTGGTATTGCATTAAGGATTTGAGCATTGTACCATGGCTGTGAGTTGGCATCTACTTCCCGACTATCGATGAGAGTCTCGTGCCGGTGAAGGGTCATTATTGCATCATATTACATTTCACATGCATTACATTGCATATCATATCGGGTACAGGAGTATTCCGCCCCAGGAGAGTGCAGGAGTATTCCGCCCCAGGAAAGTGCAGGAGTATTCCGCCTATGGTTTATATCATATCGGGTGCAGGAGTATTCCGCCCTAGGAGCAGGTGTATTCCGCTCTTATGTCAGATACTGAGTGCAGGAGTATTTCGCCTCAGCTTTACATCATATCGGGTGCAGGAGTATTCCGCCTCTGGTTTATATTATATCGGGTGCAGGAGTATTCCGCCCCAAGAGCAGGAGTATTCCGCTCCAGTTGGTTATCAAATTGGATTCCCCTAGAATGCATGAGTATTCCGCTTCGGGATGGGATGACGGGCACATATGACCATTTGCATCATATTTCATTTCATCTCATTTTATTTCATTTCATTTCAGTTCATACCATTGTGTAGACTTGTGGTACATAACTACTATTCTGCTTCTACGTGCATTGCTTATTTGCCTATATATTTCTGGCTCGTATTCTGGTTTGCGGGGATCAGGTTGCACGCCGCAACATTATAAATATATGGATCGGGTCGTACACCGCAACGGTATAAATATATGGATCGAGTGGCATGCCGCAACGGTATAAATATATGGATCGGGTTGCACGCCGCAACAAGATGAATATATGGATCGGGTTGCACGCCTCAACAGGATGTATTTCTGATTGTTGATGAGTTCAGGATACCTCTATGTTTTGGTTATCTTACGTTCCTGGTTGTTGATGAGTTCCTCATTCCATACGTGTTTCTAGTTATTATCTGGCTCTGCCTTTTTATAATTTAAATAAGAGGAATTCTTTTTATCTGTTTCTCTTCCCTGGCTAGCTATCCTATTCTTTGAGGTGGTCTGCCCACTTATTGAGTCCTTTTGAGTCACCCTTGTTTGTTGTTTGTTCTTGTCTATTTTTTTCGTTTTGGCAGGTTCGCTCCAAGATTAAGTTCACCACGTTGTTCAGGAGCGAAGACGACTTCAGCTGTCAGGGTGAGCCAGCTTTTATTCTGGATGACCACCAGTTTATTATTTATTATTTTAGCTGAATTTTTCTCCCTTCAGGAGGTATCGGTCTTCTTTTGTATTCTTAGATGTCTAGTCTGGATAGCCCTAAACCTAGTATGTAGGTAGTCAGCTGTAATTTCTTTTTTTTTTATAGCTTAGAGGTATCATTATATTTGTACTTTTTCTAAGTCTTGTTATTATTTATAAATTGAATTATATTTATTTTCCTAATTTAATTGATAAGGGTTCGCCCGACGAGTCTAGGAAAGGATGTCGGGTGCCCGCACGGCCTAACCGGATTTTGGGTCGTGTCAGTTGGTATCAGAGCCTAATTTAGAGTCTATCCAGACTAAGACAGTGTCTACTAGAGTCTCGCTGATGGGTACGTAGACGTCTGTACTTATCTACGAGAGGCTATGATGGCATTTTGGAAGTTTCACTTTCTTCATTTCTGATCGTGCGTCGGTCTAGGATTCAAAAATATTTTCATTAATTCATTAATTCCTTCGTGGTAATTGTGAACCCTCATGCAACAAATCAGCAGATGGTATGAGTTCAAAACGAAGCAGTCTAGCCTGGGGCTAGCACTGACGAAGCCCCGAGTGTTTTAATCGTGCTGACAGTCTAGTTACGAAGGCCTCAGCTGTGCGAGCTCGCGATGGGCAAGAGAGTAGGGCATTGAGGTTCCCTTGGCTCTCTACGATGCTTTTACGAGAATCGTGGTGACGCAAATACCGCAAGAACCTATTATTCGCTAGGCAGCTTATCAGGTTGCCGCAGATGCAGTAGTTCGGTCTCAGGAAGCTCCTATTCCAGTTCTTAATATTGCCGAGTAAAGTATGTTGCGGAGGCAGCATGTGTTATGCCTCTAGTTATTCTAGCTGGTTAGCTAGCCCGAGTAATGGTTCGGTCCGAGTATTTGAAAAGACTGCATTGCTTTACCCAACTGAATCTTCCGATATTCTTAAGCCATTCATAAGATAATCCCTGTGTAATTTTTTAAAATAAAATGATGTCAGTGTATTATTTAGGCTCTTGATTATATCGAGCGGTATGGTGTTGATTATTCTGCTTTCCAGTTTCAAGCTCCAGCCCTGGATTGGTGGACCGCACTCTTATTAGTTGACTTGGTTTAATTTTTCTTCTAGATTCGTGGAAAAGCTTCTTTCGAGTAGCGAGCGAGATGAAGAGTGTCGCCAGTTTGAGTGGATTGGATAGGGTAGCCTGCCGGTTAGTCTATTGGTGTTTCAAAATATGAGATTTAATTCTATAGAATGGTTGGATATACTCAGGAGCTAGTTTATGAGCCTTCCGAGAAAGTTCAAAGATTTATTCATGACCTTTCCTTTTCCTTGAGATCCCAGATGGCTCGAGAGATTGAGGTCGGGATTCCATTTGATGTTGTTGTTGATATTGCCCGAAGGTACGAGGCTTACCATAAGTTAGAGCGGGAGAGCAAGAGATCTCGTGGCTCTGGTGGGAAACCATGGTACCTCATTTGGAGGTAAGAGTTCTGATTATTTTGGGAGGTCACCTTCCAGGTTATCTCAGCTTGTGTCACGTGATTCTTAGAGTGCGCCAGTAGTTCGTCAAGATCAGACCCAGTTTTTCTCTTTATAGCAATCAACAATCTGTCCAGCTTCCATTTTTAGCGAAAAGGTATTATCAGTGTGATGAGTCTGGTTATCCTTTGAGGAGTTTGTTGACACCCAATTTTCTCCCGAAAATATTAATTAAATGTCTAATTATCTAATTAATGGACAATTTTGAGAATTAAATGTAATTGATTCATTTCTGAGTAAAAGGCCAAATGTTGCAAAGCATAACCTAATTTCTATCCTACCCCGCACAACCCCTTCAATTTCCAATTAATCTCAAAGTATTTCTAGATTTGTTCCCTAGCATCAATTTCAACCTACCTGTGCAATCACCTATTTCACTTTAACTTATCCTAAAATAGGCTAAATTCACAATGATGGCCTCAAATCTGTCTTACTCGTGCAACATTACATACAAATACACACACCACCCTTTTCACGCGCATATCCCCTCCCCACTTCAGAAATCCCTAACCCGATCCACCCATTTCCCCTTCCCCAAATCGAGCCCTAATCCCCTAAAGCGAATCCTAAATCTACCCCACTCAAAATCCAGCTCATCAGATCGTACAATGGACGAATACAAAGCCTCCAGCATTGTCCTTCTTGTACGGTTCCAGCTTGTCCTCAACCAACGTTTAAATTCGAATCAAAATGGGTATTTTTGACCGAAATCAGCGTGGAAAAGGATCTTTTGGGTAATTTACCTGAATTATTCCATTTTTCCTTGTTGATCTTTGTATCAAAAAATTCACACAATTATAAAGGAGGCCTTAGAGCCGTTGGGAGGTTAGTCTCGGTATTTCAATTAAATTCGAAACCCTAGCCTAGCAGGTATATATGTGTTTATTTGTTCAGTTCTTAGGGGAGGCAGAGGGAAAATAGGAAGGGATACATTTGTTTAAGTTTTCTTCAAAAGAAAAAATACATAGGGTTCTGTTTCTGGTTTTTGCTCCTGAGTTTGGTTTGTGTTGTCGCTTCGACGTTTAAGTCGTCGCTTTGCTCGAGTCATCTTCTTGTTCGGGTCGTCGCTCGTTCGAGCCGCTATTTTCCCGAACCCTCGCCCCTGTTCACTGCTTTAAAACAGGTAATGCTTGCTTTTTCTTTTGATTTATTGTTGTTGTTTGCTTCATTACATTTAAAGCATGAAAATCAATGCGTTCAAGTTTTCTTTTAGCAAGTATGTGTGTGTTTCTCATTTTGACAATAGCCTTCAGTTTCATTTGAAGTTTTAAACAATAGGTAACCCATAACTGTTCTCATTCTAAATTGAAACGATACAATTAGTACGAATCCTATGTAGAGCTTACCGAGCCTAAAGTTTGAATCTTTGGAAATTGTAAGTTTACAAAAGAAATGATTGTATGTTTGCTTCTCACTGGATAAGTTTATCTTGACATCTATGAGGTTTGAAAATGAAGCTTTAACCTAGTCTTAAGCTTTTGGTTTTGTCTAAGCCTGTTTTAGTCCCTCATGCTGTGCATTAGTAGCCGACTTCTTTTTGGATCAGTTTCCATTTTAGGTCTTAGTTTTCCCCCTAACTTCCCTGCTTCCTTCTGCTATTGTTTTTTTAAAGTTTTTTTGGTGCTGGGAGGTTCAGTATTAAAGGGTGTTGGTGAGAGGAGTTCAGGTGTAGTGGGCAGTGAGGGAGTGCAGTGTGGGCTGTGTGTGTGGGGAGGGGAAGTTTAGGTAGAATGTTTCAGGGCAGTGAGAGTGCAAGGTATGTCTAGGCTTGTTTAGTCTGGTTTCCTGAGGAAGATGTAGCGTGTATGCTTGGTTTCTGTTGAAAGGAGAATAGCAGGGGTCTAATGGAGTTGTTTCTGGTAGCAGGTTGCCTTAGTAGTTGGTTTGGATCCTAGGAAGTTAGGTGATGTTGTAGGTCTGAAGGTTTTTTTTTTTAGGAGAATGTGCATTGTAGCATGAGTCTAGGGTGATGGTTTTTGGTTCTGTGTAGTAAAGAGGAGCTGCAGATTCACCAAAGAGAAAGGTAATGGGTATGTGCAATCCTAAAAGCTAATCAAGAAAGAGTAGTCTGGTGTTTTAGGGTGTTCCAGTTTCTAGAGGTTGTTTTAAGTAGAAGTTTAAGAGGTTGTTTGTTGGTGCAGCCTGGTTCTGTTTTCTATTCAGGCTTTTGTGCAGTTTGTGGAGGCACTATGTAGGTGTCTAGGTATTTGCTCAGGTGATGTCAGATATGAAGTGAGTGAGGGAGTTGTCTGTGGGTGTGTGAGTCTGTGAGGGAGTCTAGGAGCTAGTAGGTAGTGTAAGGTATTGTTTCTGATGTCCAGGAGGTGTGGGTTTGGTTCTCATTTGTGGTTTGGGTCTCTGGTAGCTAGTTGGAAGTTCCAGGTAGCCTTCTGTTAAAGTTAGTGCTATTGAAGTCTGTTTGCTTTCTTTGCTATGAAATTTGTCCCAAAGTTTGCATCTAGAGTCATACATTGAGGATAGGAGTTGGTTAGGCCTGAATTGGTATTGAATTATTTGTTCTCTGCTAGAAGATAAGCCAAGAGAGGTAAGAGGTGGTTCATTTCCATGTTGCTTGGCTGTTAGATGAGGTCTCTCAAATAGCTTATGGTACAGGTTATTGTTGCCATGGAAAATTACATTGTTTCTATCTTGTACTGTTTATTTAGAACTCTGCCTTCCAACTCTCTTAATTTTGAGTGAATCATTTGCATTAAGTTGCTTGTTATTTAGTAGAAATTCTTAATGCAATTCTTTCCAACATCTTTTTTCTGGTGTTATGATCGTCTTCACCATTGTTACTTTTAGTTTCCCTTTTCTTTTCAAAGGACAAATGAACCTGCATTTTCATTATGCTGTTAAGGTGACCCTGTTAAGAACTTTTTCTTCTTTGATGCCATGGATGGTAAAGGGATAATAGAGGAAATATCTAATATTGCAAGCTGAGGATGATCTGACTTATGGTAATAGTAGTTGTTTTGAAGATCCTAATGGATTCTGTATGATGTTTATGACACTTGGATAATCAGTTAAGGCTCGCATTGTGATAATATCCTGATACATGCTTGATTTTATTATGGAGTTATATACGGTAGAAACTCATGTTCATGTCTTAAATCTGTTAAGCCTGCTCTTATTGGAAGTATCTGTAAGGTGAAACGAAAGTTGATCAATATGTTGCGTATCTAATTTAAATAGACCTTTAGCTCCGATTGTTAGCAAGCTACTCCAAATTTCATTTAGCTATAAAATGCCTACAATCTGCCATTTATAGTGATATCCGTTTGTTTCCCAATTCGTTCTTTTGGATGTCTGCTGTACCTTAATTACACCAAACGCCTATTTGCTCTTCTTTGTTCTGATAGTCGGACTATACTTGCCCTTTGGTTTCTTTCCAATTAAAGGTGTACTAATCCTTCACTTAATTTTCTTTCTTCGCATGAAATCACCCTTGGGATTGGGTTTGGCTAAACTCACAAACGAGGATGGCTACACGCATTTGAAGTTATTCGATCCGCTCCACATTTTCGGGACTTGATATCCCCGAAAATGTAAAAGAAAGAAAAAACGAAAATCACAGAGTCCAAGGCTCAATGATTGAGTTTGCGCTTCCGCGTTCTATCTTCTAAACTCCATTCTCTCCCGTCCCCTTTAGAAAGCATGTTTTAGGACCTCGTAAACTGAATTAGGACTTTGTATGATTTAAAAGCCTGGTAGGTTAGCCGCTTTAATTGAAATTGTTATCTTATTGTTTGTCTAAGATCGTTTATAAATTGCATATCCCGTCTCTTTAGGACTCGCCAATTAATTTAAGATAGTAGGAATTTTTAGTTAATTATCGAGTGCAAAAGAAATAAAATTAAAATTATACCTATTTATCCTTTATTTATTTTTAGGTTAATTATTTATCCATTTGTTAATTTATTTATTTATTCATTAATTAAATTAATTGAGTAGCATTTATTATTAACTTATTTGTTTAATTTTAATTAATCTTTTATCTGCTTAATCAATTATAATTATTTATTTACTTATTTATTTATTTATTAAATTATTTAAGTGGTATTTATTTATTATTTTATTTATTCATTCTATTTATTTATTTAATTAATTAATTCTAATTAATTATTTATTTATTTAATCAATTATATTTATTTATTTATTTATTTATTTAACTAGTCAATTATTATTGTTCATCCCTTATCAAATTGAAATTATATAAATATTTATTTATCTAATTAAGTTATTTATCTATTTATTTATTTATCGAATTAATTAATTAATCAATTATTATTCTTTATCCAATCATTTATTAATTTATTTGTTTAGCCCTTATTTATTTAATCAATCAATCAACCCTTATCTCATTATTCATTTAATTAATCTCAAGTTTTATTCAAAGTATTGTCATAATCAATTTTATCTTCTTTATATTATTCATTATCTATTTATTTTATTTAAAATTTATCCCAAACCAAATTTCAAGTAAAATTCGTGAAAATCGCCGGATTAACCGCTTTGAGCGGATTTTCGAAAGTGCTCCCGTAATAAGGACCTTCTTTCGAATTTAATAGAACCACTTACCTAAGAATCTCTGATTTTAATTTAATTTCCTTTAAATAAAGAAATAAAATTGCACTCTTTAGTTAACTTAGGTTCCTAATAATCCTTAAATTAGGTGGCGACTCCAAAGAAACCCTTTGGAGTCCCATTTTGTTGAAATATACCCGAAACATGTCTTTTCTTAAAGAAAGGATAATTTTTGGGGTTCAACAGCGTGGCGACTTCACTGAGGATATGCAAATGGTTCTAACCAAAAGATTTTCTCGTATTTGCTTTCTTTATATATGTGTTGATTGTATGTATGCGTAGCTTAACTCTTTGTTTGTTTGCATGCGTAGAATTAATTGTTGGAAATGAATGTATTGAAGCATGTTTTTATTTGTGCATAGTCTGCATTCCGTTCATATTTCCTCCCTCATGGAGCCTGTCAATTCTCTTTCACCTCCTCGATTTCATCACGGGGTACCCACTTGACGGGTAGTTATGCAGGAAGGGCATTGCCCTTACCTCACTCTTTGAAACTTCTTTCGTGTCACCAAAGTTAGTTCGGGATATTGAGATTGCATGGTTTTGTCATGGCCAGTTCTACTGCGTTGTGAGGCCAGGTCTATCCCGCATAGGTCGAGTCAGCCTCAACCGTTAGCCCACTCTTAGATGGAGCTTTTAGGAGCATGCATGCATTTACACCTTAGTCTGGACCCGGTCCTTGATACCGCCTCCATAGTTAGGAAACCGCCTTACGTCAACGGTTTTTTTTAAAAAAAAAAAAAAACCAACGACAATGCATACTATGTGCTGTGTGATGACGAATCCTCAGTCCTAACCATGTTTTGAGCAAAATCAGATTTAAAATTTTGTCTCCTATGTTGTCTTTTAGGTCAGAAAATGGAAGAATTTAGCAGAATTGAGATCATAATGCAGATTTTGTGAACAACGCAGAATTGCAATCCAGGGGAAGTTAGGCAGATTTGATTGGTTTGAGTTTTGGAGATGGTACGGTGTAGTGAGATCTAAGAGGCGAAGCCCCTGGTGTCTTTAAAAGATCAGTGGGTTCCCTCTCGTGAATGGCTTTGCGTGTGTGCAGGCCCATGTTGACTAACCAGCTGCAAATTCTTACGGAATGAAGTATGCTTGTCGCATACTAGGAAAGTGAAGCCCCTATGTCTATAAACGATCGACGGGGTCCCTCCTTGAAGACCAATGCGGTCTTGGCTACCTAGGAAACTCAGAGGCTTGATTAAAGCCGAGGACCAGTGAGGAGCCCTATGAACAAGGTCTGTGAGCCTTGCAAAACCTAGGAAGCTGAGAGGCTTGACTAAAGCCGAGGACCAGTGAGGTTTTATTTTGAAAGGCGAATTGGCGCCTTTCATGATTTGCAGTCAGGTATTGTGAAGGCAGTTGGAAATCTCACCACTGGATGTTGTGAAATAATTGGGAGTTGTGCTTGGAGGAGCATTGATGTTTGCAAAAGTATGGAGGATTGTTTCAGGTTTTAGGCATTTGGGCTTAGAAGTTTGGTGCAGATGTTGTGGAGAGCATGAGCTATGTTAGAATTTCGAGTTGACACCAACTTTTGGAAGTTAGTTGGGATAACGGGATTGCAGTGTCGAGGCGGAGAGCTTATTATTATCACTTATTGTTATTATTTATTGCTTACTCTAAATCTGAATTGCTCAAAACTGGCATGAACTATTTTTCGTTACCACTTATTTGCGCGTCGTAGGCCCACCTCTGGCACAAAGAGACATCTTACAGGGTAGGACGCGTTCGCATTTTATTTACGCTCGACTACGTGTGATTGCCACATGCCAATTTATTATTATATCTTCCATGGTCAAACTGCCAAAGCGCTACTTGACGCGCGCTATGTGCTTGTGTGCAACCTCGAAAATAACATGCAAACTAACATAGTTACCTTTGAACTTTTTGTTTTGTTGTGTTTACTCCCTTCCCCACAGAAGTTTGATTTGTGTTGGCTTTGAAATGACCGACTTCACAAAATCCAAAGCGCGAAAAGGAGATTCTCTTTCTATTGTGATCATAAAAAAGAATAAGACAGTGTCTGACCCATCTTTGGAACAAAATGCAAAGAATGATGAAAAGGTTCTCTTTGGTCTTACAAAGGAAAAGGGACAATCAGAAGTAGAACATGTATCCAGTCCGAATGAGTGGTGCCATTGGCAAACACAGGAGAAGTCTAGTCGATACCATGTGTCGAATTTGAAAAAGAATCCGACAGAAACTTTCCGTGAATATGCTAGTCGTTGGACAAGTGAAGCCACTAAGGTCCACCTTATACAGAGAATGAAGCAATTGCATGTTTCATTTCATCTCTGGACAGTGAGCTCTACCACCAAATTCTTCGCCAAATGTCGGATACATTGGAAATAACATTTGCCAATATTGTTAAGATGGGAGAAACTATGGAAATCAAAATGATGCTTGAATCAGTCACTCCAAAAAATGCCAATGCAATTGCCCAGTTTGCCAATGATAAGAAGAAAGGGAAGGGGGTACAGGTTCCAAGTTGTCCAAACCCACCTTACAATTTATCTTGCCAAAACAAATCCACTTTCAATCATCATGGTCAATGCAAAGCTCCTCTTGCGCCAATGCTTGATTTCAACCCTCCATTAAATTATCATCAATGCAACTCGCTTGTTTATCAGCCTTATCCACAACCATATGTCTATCAAACACTTTCAAATAGCCATGCGCTCCCAAATTATCAACCATTTCTGAAGCACCAGCCTTCATCTAGTCATCAACCTATAGCTTCTGTTCGCCAAGGTCGCCTAGCCATGGAAAAACCCTGCACAAAGGTCTTCAAAACTTTCACACCTATAGCCGAACCTTATAATCAGTTTTATGAAAGGCTAAGGGAAGCTGGAATGATTCACCCTATCGCTGATGCAACACCTAGTCCTCTTCCAAAATGGTTCGATGAAACCAAACATTGTGCCTATCATTCTGGGGCGCCAGGGCATGACATCGGAAATTGCTACGCACCCAAAAACAAGATCGAAACAATGATAAGATCAGGAGAAATCCAATTGGTGACGGCTCCTCCAAGTTCCCAATACTCATTATCTAGCCCAGCGTTTGGATCTAAGTCCAACTTTGAAAAGAGGGCTCGCCAAAAGTTTACATTTCCAATAGAATCTCAAGAGCATTTGTTTGAAAGGTTAAAAGGTGCAAAAGTTTTAAAGCCTTTGGTAGGAGATGAGACATTTGATCCTCCTCCAAGATTGATTCATGGGGTCAAATATTGTGCTTACCATGGAGAATATTGTCAACACGACACTAAGAACTGCATTACTCTTAGGCACAAAATTCAAGATTTGATTGATGATGGAGTACTCCAGCTTGCTTATGATGATACGACTCAAAAATAAAGATGATGATCTCTGAGTTGATGCCCTTCTGAAAGGAACTTGGCAATTGAGCTCAAGAGTTTCCTTTTGCATCACAATTCAAATTGAGGCCCTGAATTGTGTTTTTGCCTTTAAAGTATGTTTATGTCTTTTGAAAATAACTTTTAATTTCTGTCTTCGCATGTCTGTCGCGTTATGCCTCCTTAAGTTAGAATTTGAATAAATAATACATTGCATTCTCATTATTTACTTTATGGTATGCTTTTGACTAAATATTCATTCCTATTTCAATTTTATAATTATCAAACCTGCCTAAGCATTGCTTGTGACTAACAACAAAACAACTGAACAATTTGGGAATGATGCGCTGAAAGACAATATTTTGCACCCTTGAGGTGTCAGACTGTCGTTAGGACTTCAACTGGGCAGATTTTATTTATTGGCATACAACGTGGAAGTAGTTTTATCTACATTCTTTCTTTGAGAATTGCTTAAAATGATGAGTTGAAGATGCAAAATTCGTGAAGTTGATAAAGTCTTTATGTGGTTCACCGGGTTGTATCCGGAGGAGCACTGATTCTGGCAGAAATGGATGGTCAAGTTTGGCCAAAAGCAATCAACGCAGATGCCGTCAAAAGATACTATGTCTGAAGCAATCACAAGTTAGCATTGTTTTGAATGTAATCTTGATGTAATGCGAACTACGTGTGACCTGAATCCCAAGGCGGGATACGTAGTAACTCACATAGTGTTTGGCTGCATTGATATAAGAATTTCCCCCTATTTCCTCTTTTATGTAAGTTTGAACTACTTTTGACCTGATTCCTGGAATGGCAACAGGATAAGTAGGCAATCCCCGTCGGATTCGGTCAAAATATTGTAACACTTTAGGCTTGTTTATATTTTATGATGTAATGCCGGACTATGCATCTGGGCAGATGTGTGGATTTTCCAATTCGGATGCGGCTTCTGATGTTAGGCTAAAAATACATATATTTTAGTATTAGTTACATCATAGTTTGGTGCTTTTGTGGATTATTTTAGCGTGAACAATAGTATTTTGTGCTTATATTGGGTGTTTGAATGTATAGGAATCAAATGGTTTGAAAAAGTGTTAAAGTTTGATGATTTGGAGCAAAATCGAAGTTAATTTACAGCGTTGTAAGGTGCCAAGGCCGTGGATTAGCCATGAAAGGAATTTGAAGACGAAATGTCACGGCCCAGCCATCGTAAAGCCATGATTCAGCCATGAAGTTGAAAGCAGAATTTCGCAAGTGCATGGCCCAGGCATCGTAAGGCCATGATCCAGCCATGAGACAAATTTTCTGGCGAAAAGTGACGAGGGGCAAACTTGTCCACGAGTTTCACACGAGGTATAAAAGGTTTTCTAACCTATTTTCAGCCCCAATCTTGACTTGGGAGAGCAAGACCACCATTGTGGAAGCACTTTGGACTCTTGGAGGCAAGGAACACACAAGGAGGCTTGGGATTAAAGACTTGAAGATTAAGAGTTCTTTCTTCCATTATTTCTTCTCCTTTGTAGTTTATTCATTCATGATCATTCTTGATTTGTTTTTGATGACCATGAGTGGCTAAATTACCCATTCTAGGGTTGATTGAACCACTCCAATACTATGTGAATTGATTAATTGATTTTGATGAATGAAACTTGATTATTCTTCCTATCTAAGTATTTACGTTTTGTTTGCTAATTGATTGGAAGGGCCCCCAATTGATTGTCCCCTTTATCCTTGTGCGTTTAGGAATAAATTCACGAGTTAGGGTTAAATGCTTAGCAATATTTCAACCTAAAACCAAGGAATTACTTAGGTTGTCAATAGGGTGAGTTGTGACCACCGAGCCCGATTGTGAACCATACTTGTAGTCCTAAACATCTTCACTAATTAATTGGAAGATTAGTTAGTGAATGTCATAGCTAGTACATGGAAGTGGTTAGTTGTGAATTTGGAGCAAGTGTTCAATAGGAAGAACCAAGTTGAATTCGTTGAATCATTAGTCAATCACATAGGTAGGAGTCGGTGTAAATCAATTCTAGGCTTCTAATATCCTTGCTTGATTACTTTTTATTATTTTGCTATTTACTTTATTGTTATTTAGTTTCTATTTTAAAACCATCATTAAAATATAAACTCTTGAAGTTAGTTGATTAGATAAATTAGTTAGATTAACGACTGAATTACGAGTGTTCTCTGTGGGATTCGACCTCGGGGCTTTAAATACCGAGCTATATTTGCCGCGACCGCTTAGTCCCTTTTATAGGGCGTAGTTGGGCGTGATCAGCTTCGTACTTAGATTGCCATATTTTCCCAAAAAAAAAAAATCTTTATGTAAGCAGAACTACGCACAGTCGAGGGGAAGTGTGGAAACACTATAGATCCTCCAAAAATGGGTGGAAAAAAAAATACGCACAGTCTGATTCCCGTGGAGGGATACGTAGGCGCTATTAACGGGCTCGACTCTATAATATTAAAATTTTTAGTCTCCCCTAAGGCAAGCAACTGGGGCAATTTTGCAAAGATAATTTGAAGATTTGAAAGATAGCAACTGGGGCAAATTTTGCAAGATAAATTGAAGATATAGAAGATAGAAACTGGGGCAAATTCTGCAAGGGCAAGTTGAAGATTTAGATGGTCATAACTGGGGCAAAATTTTGCAAGAATCAACGTTGACTATCAAAAGATGAGCTGGAAGATCTTGGGAATTGGCTAGATGAAGAAGTGTCAACTCTAAGAAAAGGATGTTTAGTTTGTTTTAAGATATGTCACAAGCTTATGTCAAGGTAGAAATTTCATAAAATACATCTTACTTTCATGAAATATTTGCATGGTTACTTTATTTACTTTATTACCAAAACTACTTTTACTTTGCCTCTATTATCAAAACATTCATTTGAGTTCATGAGCCAAGTCTCCGAGTATGATTCACAAATCCAAGTCCGAGGAAAACATGGGAGCAGAAGCGACATTAAGAAGATCGAGATCAAGTCAGCACAAATAATACACCCATCCCCAAAACTAACGAATTTCTTTTGAGAGCAGGAACATGAAAGCTTGCAATGAAAGGATCATTCGCACTATGGATGAACAATTTATTGAACGCGCATTCAAAGTCGCCTTGCAGATTGCGTTGCATTGCCTTATCATGACATAAAGCGTTATTGCTTCGCCATGAGTTATTGCCGAACAGACGGCATTTCTAACTCTAGGATTTTCATTCCCAAATAAGCAATGAAGCCGAGGCATGCGTTATGTTTTCAAATCAAGCCAAAATAAGCATTGCCTTATTTTAATTGACAATCTGCTCAAGACCTTCAATGTCTGATTGTCTCGCCAATTGATTTATCAAATGCCTATTGCACTGATTACGTTTCCGCACTGCTTTGCTTTGCACTTGCTTTAAATTCTGCCTTTATATATTGGCTTTAAATTAATGCTTCGCTTTTCTTTTTCAGGTCAACCATCAGTTTCTCGGAGATTATTCGCCTTGTCGCATATGCAACGCAAATCTATTTCTTTCTTTTTCATATAGACTTTGCTTTATTATTCTCTCGTTTTCCAACGCATTTACTTTAAATTTGCAGGAATTGAACATCAGATTCAATATGAACTGAAGGGAGCATTCAACACTTTGCACCACTATCAATACAAGCAACACCAATTAAATTGACGACGCATATGATTCTGCTTGACAGATCATTCAAATTTACTCTTGCGGCATCTAAGCATTACATTTGATTATTGCCGAAAAGACGGCGCTTTTCTTTTCTCAACATCTTAACATTGCGATAGAATGTACCTCGCGATATTGATAGACAAGTCGGCTGAAGCACCGCTTTCGGCGTGTTTCGCGATGTCGGTTGTCTTGCAATATTAGCATTTTATATTTAAAGTAGATTGATAGTTTAAGACAAGTCGGCTGGAATACCGCTTTCGGAGTGTTTCGCGATGTCGGTTGTCTTGCAATATTGGCATTTATTGATAGTTTAAGACAAGTCGGCTGGAATACCGCTTTCGGAGTGTTTCGCGATGTCGGTTGTCTTGCAATATTGGCATTTATTGATAGTTTAAGACAAGTGGGCTGGAACACCGCTTTCGGAGTGTTTCGCGATGTCGGTTGTCTTGCAATATTGGCATTTATTGATAGTTTAAGACAAGTCGGCTGGAACACCGATTTCGGAGTGTTTCGCGATGGTTGTCTTGCAATATTGGCATTTATTGATAGTTTAAGACAAGTCGGCTGGAACACCGTTTTCGGAGTGTTTCGCGATGTCGGTTGTCTTGCAATATTGGCATTTATTGATAGTTTAAGACAAGTCGGTTGGAACACCGCTTTCGGAGTGTTTCGCGATGTCGGTTGTCTTGCAGTATTGGCATGTTATAATTGAAGTAGATGATAAAGATAGGCGATTCGACTTGAGACACCATATCTCGTTAGTCAACTTATCTTATGAAAGCCTTGCATTTTACAAATTCGTTCTCACTTTACTTACCGTCTTGCCTTACTATTTCAGAATAATGATCATCCTAGAGGTTCTCCGGGCGGAGCGCCTCGTCAGTTGATTAAAGGAAGAACTTGTTGATAGCATCACAACCAGCATTTTACAATTTTCTATTATCCCTTCATTTATTTCTTATTCCAAATTAGCAGTCGCTCGCTTACCGTTTGTTAAGTCTTTACAGAATTTTGGCAATGCCGCAGCAACATTTGGGGCATAAGGTGGAACTTTTTCATAGCAGTGAACTGGGCAATCGTTGATATGAGCTAGACTTGTCAACGAGGATCTGAAGAATCGCACTCGAACAAGCAAGTTCTTACCTAATCTTTAATTCCGGATTAGGAGTCAGTTTGGATTCTTTCCTATTCGTGCGTCTTTTCTATCAATCGTGCGAGTCTCTGTATCTAAGGGTCGTCGAATTACATATGGCCTGATTCTCTTTCAGCCCGAGATATGTAGGCAACTCGGAAACCGGAGTTCGGCCATGTCCATAAGCCACACACTTTGATCCTTGGAATCAAAGTCCTTGGCTTTATCGTGACAAAATTGGTAAAGAGGGGCAGCTGTTGACACCCAATTTTGTCCCGAAAATATTAATTAAATGTCTAATTATCTAATTAATGGATAATTTTGAGAATTAAATGTAATTGATTCATTTCTGAGTAAAAGGCCAAATGTTGCAAAGCATAGCCTAATTTCTATCCTATCTCGCACAACCCCTTCAATTTCCAATTTATCTCAAAGTATGTCTAGATTTGTTCCCTAGCATCAATTTCAACCTACCTGTGCAATCACCTATTTCACTTTAACTTATCCTAAAATAGGCTAAATTCACAATGATGGCCTCAAATCTGTCTTACTCGTGCAACATTACATACTAATACACACACCACCCTTTTCACGCGCATATCCCCTCCCCACTTCAGAAATCCCTAACCCGATCCGCCCATTTCCCCTTCCCCAAATCGAGCCCTAATCCCCTAAAGCGAATCCTAAATCTACCCCCCTCAAAATCCAGCTCATCAGATCGTACCATGGACGAATACAAAGCCTTGCATTGTCCTTCTTGTACGGTTCCATCTTTTCCTCAACCAACGTTTAAATTCGAATTGAAATGGGAATTTTTGACTGAAATCAGCATGGAAAAGGATCTTTTGGGTAATTTACCTGAATTATTCCATTTTTCCTTGTTGATTTTTGTATCAAAAAATTCACACAATTATAAAGGAGGCCTTATAGCTGTTGGGACGTTAGTCTCGGTATTTGAATTAAATTCAAAACCCTAGCCAAGCAGGTATATATATGTTTATTTGTTCAGTTCTTAGGGGAGGCAGAGGGAAAATAGGAAGGGATACATTTGTTTAAGTTTTCTTCAAAAGAAAAAATACTTAGGGTTCTGTTTCTGGTTTTTGCTCCTGAGTTTGGTTTGTGTTGTCGCTTCGACGTTTAAGTCGTTGCTTTGCTCGAGTCATCTTCTTGTTCGGGTCGTCGCTCGTTCGAGCCGCTATTTTCCCGAACCCTCGCCCCTGTTCACTGCTTTAAAACAGGTAATGATTGCTTTTTCTTTTGATTTATTGTTGTTGTTTGCTTCATTACATTTAAAGCATGAAAATCAATGCGTTCAAGTTTTCTTTTAGCAAGTATGTGTGTGTTTCTCATTTAGACAATAGCCTTCAGTTTCTTTTAAACCATAGGTAACCCATAACTGTTCTCTTTCTAAATTGAAACGATACAATTAGTACGAATCCTATGTAGAGCTTACCGAGCCTAAAGTTTGAATCTTTGGAAATTGTAAGTTTACAAAAGAAATGATTGTATGTTTGCTTCTCACTGGATAAGTTTATCTTGACATCTATGAGGTTTGGAAATGGAGCTTTAACCTAGTCTTAAGCTTTTGGTTTTGTCTAAGCCTGTTTTAGTCCCTCCTGCTGTGCATTAGTAGCCGGCTTCTCTTTGGATCAGTTTCCATTTTAGGTCTTAGTTTTCCCCCTAACTTCCCTGCTTCCTTCTGCTATTGTTTTTTTTAAAGTTTTTTTGGTGCTGGGAGGTTCAGTATTAAAGGGTGTTGGTGAGAGGAGTTCAGGTGTAGTGGGCAGTGAGGGAGTGCAGTGTGGGCTGTGTGTGTGGGGAGGGGAAGTTTAGGTAGAAAGTTTCAGGGCAGTGAGAGTGCAAGGTATGTCTAGGCTTGTTTAGTCTGGTTTCCTGAGGGAGATGTAGAGTGTATGCTTGGTTTCTTTTAAAAGGAGAATAGCAGGGGTCTAATGGAGTTGTTTCTGGTAGCAGGTTGCCTTAGTAGTTGGTTTGGATCCTAGGAAGTTAGGTGATGTTGTAGATCTGAAAGTTTTTTTAGGAGAATGTGCATTGTAGCATGAGTCTAGGGTGATGGTTTTTAGTTCTGTGTAGTAAAGAGGAGCTGCAGATTCACCAAAGAGAAAGGTAATGGGTATGTGAAATCCTAAAAGCTAATCAAGAAAGAGTAGTCTGGTGTTTTAGGGTGTTCCAGTTTCTAGAGGTTGTTTTAAGTAGAAGTTTAAGAGGTTGTTTGTTGGTGCAGCCTGGTTCTGTTTTCTGTTCAGGCTTTTGTGCAGTTTGTGGAGGCACGATGTAGGTGTCTAGGTATTTGCTCAGGTGATGTCAGATATGAAGTGAGTGAGGGAGTTGTCTGTGGGTGTGTGAGTCTGTGAGGGAGTCTAGGAGCTAGTAGGTAGTGTAGGGTATTGTTTCTGATGTCCAGGAGGTGTGGGTTTGGTTCTCATTTGTGGTTTGGGTCTCTGGTAGCTAGTTGGAAGTTCCAGGTAGCCTTCTGTTAAAGTTAGTGCTATTGAAGTCTGTTTGCTTTCTTTGCTATGAAATTTGTCCCAAAGTTTGCATCTAGAGTCATACATTGAGGATAGGAGTTGGTTAGGCCTGAATTGGTATTGAATTATTTGTTCTCTGCTAGAAGATAAGCCAAGAGAGGTAAGGGGTGGTTCATTTCCATGTTGCTTGGCTGTTAGATGAGGTCTCTCAAATAGTTTATGGTACAGGTTATTGTTGCCATGGACAATTACATTGTTTCTATCTTGAACTGTTTATTTAGAACTCTGCATTCCAACTCTCTTAATTTTGAGTGAATCATTTGCATTAAGTTGCTTGTTATTTAGTGGAAATTCTTAATGCAATTCTTTCCAACATCTTGTTTCTGGTGTTATGATCGTCTTCACCATTGTTACTTTTAGTTTCCCTTTTCTTTTCAAAGGACAAATGAACCTGCATTTTCATTATGCTGTTAAGGTCATCCTGTTAAGAACTTTTTCTTCTTTGATGCCATGGATGGTAAAGGGATAATAGAGGAAATATCTAATATTACAAGCTGAGGATGATCTGACTTATGGTAATAGTAGTTGTTTTGAAGATCCTAATGGATTCTGTATGATGTTTATGACACTTGGATAATCAGTTAAGGCTCGCATTATGATAATATCCTGATACATGCTTGATTTTATTATGAAGTTATATACGGTAGCAACTCATGTTCATGTCTTAAATCTGTTAAGCCTGCTCTTATTGGAAGCACCTGTAAGGTGAAACGAAAGTTGATCAATATGTTGTGTATCTAATTTAAATAGACCTTTAGCTCCGATTGTTCGCAAGCTACTCCAAATTTCATTTAGGTATAAAATGCCTACAATCTGCCATTTATAGTGATATCCGTTTGTTTCCCAATTCGTTCTTTTGGATGTCTGCTATACCTTAATTACACCAAACGCCTATTTGCTCTTCTTTGTTCTGATAGTCGGACTATACTTGCCCTTTGGTTTCTTTCCAATTAAAGGTGTACTAATCTTTCACTTAATTTTCTTTCTTCGCATGAAATCACCCTTGGGATTGGGTTTGGCTAAACTCACAAACGGGGATGGCTACACGCATTTGAAGTTATTCGATCCGCTCCACATTTTCGGGACTTGATATCCCCAAAAATGTAAAAGAAAGAAAAAACGAAAATCACAGAGTCCAAGGCTCAATGATTGAGTTTGCGCTTCCGGGTTCTATCTTCTAAACTCCATTCTCTCCCGTCCCCTTTAGAAAGCATGTTTTACGACCTCGTAAACTAAATTAGGACTTTGTATGATTTAGAAGCCTGGTAGGTTAGCCGCTTTAATTGAAATTGTTATCTTATTGTTTGTCTAAGATCGTTTATAAATTGCATATCCCGTCTCTTTAGGACTCGCCAATTAATTTAAGATAGTAGGAATCTTTAGTTAATTATCGAGTGCAAAAGAAATAAAATTAAAATTATACCTATTTATCCTTTATTTATATTTAGGTTAATTATTTATCCATTTGTTAATTTATTTATTTATTCATTAATCAAATTAATTAAGTAGCATTTATAATTAACTTATTTGTTTAATTTTAATTAATCTTTATCTGCCTAATCAATTATAATTATTTATTTACTTATTTATTTATTTATTAAATTATTTAAGTGGTATTTATTTATTATTTTATTTATTCATTCTATTTATTTATTTAATTAATTAATTCTAATTAATTATTTATTTGTTTAATCAATTATATTTATTTATTTAACTAGTCAATTATTATTGTTCATCCCTTATATAATTGAAATCATATAAATATTTATTTATCTAATTAAGTTATTCATCTATTTATTTATTTATCTAATTAATTAATTAATCAATTATTATTCTTTATCCAATCATTTATTAATTTATTTGTTTAGCCCTTATTTATTTAATCAATCAATCAACCCTTATCTCATTATTCATTTAATTAATCTTAAGTTTTGTTCAAATTATTGTCATAATCAATTTTATCTTCTTTATATTATTCTTTATCTATTTATTTTATTTAAAATTTATCCCAAACCAAATTTCAAGTAAAATTCGTGAAAATCGCCGGATTAACCGCTTTTAGCGGATTTTCGAAAGTGCTCCCGTAATAAGGACCTTCTTTCGAATTTAATAGAACCACTTACCTAAGAATCTCTGATTTTAATTTAATTTCCTTTAAATAAAGAAATAAAATTGCACTCTTTAGTTAACTTAGGTTCCTAATAATCCTTAAATTAGGTGGCGACTCCAAAGAAACCCTTTGGAGTCCCATTTTGTTGAAATATACCCGAAACATGTCTTTTCTTAAAGAAAGGGTAATTTTTGGGGTTCAACAGAGTTTTTCCTTACTCTGGCAAGCAGGCAGTCGTCCTTTCTGTCGTCATCAGGCACCTGCACAGTTGCAGGGAATTTCATTTAGATCTTAATCAAACAGAGATATGCCCTCAATCGATAGAGGTCGATAGCATGGTGGTAGTAGTTCTTCTAGAAGTAATTATCAGTGTAGCGGCTTAGTTCAGCCGCAGATGCAGTTCATCTGGCAGGATTTGATTCTTCCGATTGATCTGGAGATGGTCTGTCATATCATGTTCCATGGTTTCCTTGGATATTGTTTCTATTAAGAATCAGCTGCAGTAAAAGGGCGAGCTTCTGGTATGATTTATTCCTAGCATTTGTGAGACCTTACGAATTTTTCTAGTCTAAATATGAGAGATTTAGCAGTAAGTGTCGGTATTGTCTGCCTGGCATCTTGTTGTTCCACCTTCTGTTATTATGTCAAATCAGTTTACCTATCTTCTTGAAATTTCGTGCTGGTAGGATAATAGGATCCTAATTCTTCACCATTAGCAAGTGTATCGTTTCTTCGGGTGTAAAGTGATTAGTAAGTAATATTCGATCTACGTATCTCCTCTTGGTTCAAGACGCTAGTACAGTCATGTTATCCCATTAGCTTATCTGGGTTATAAAAGGGTTAATTGGTAAATTGGTAGAGTTTCCTTCTTATTGGGAGATTAAATTGGCATAGATTTTGTTCATTAAAGCTCATTTGATGTCTATTTATTCAATTGCGATATTTGGGTTAACCTGACTCGGAAGTAGTTTAGCTCTGGTAGCCAAGCAAATACGAAGATGAGCTTCATAAAGATCTAATTGTTTCTATCCTCAGTTTATTGCCATCTCTTCTTCTTCCGATACTAGTGAGCTTGGGCGATTCGTAGCCACTCGTGATGTACCCTATGTTGAGCCAGAGTGCGTGTCAAGATAGCCGGATAAGCACATTATTGTGTTTCAAGGCTTCTAAGGGTAATAGAAGTACCATCCATTAGGCGGTGGTGTTTACGGCAAAGCTATGGAGTTGTGAACTCGAGAGTTGCTGCTGTTTGGCAACTTGAAAGGGTAATTGGTAACTTAGATCTGCGTACGTTCAGCTTTTAGCTAAATTTTCTTTAGTCCAGCAGACTATGCGAGGATGGTTATTCCTATTCAAATAGTTGCATGAGTTTGAGCTTTAAGTGGAGGAGTCTTCCTCCAAATACTGAATGGTAATACTAAATCTCTAAGGCGTTGGTACCACTTTTGTCACGACCCAACCTAGGGCTACGACTGAAGCCTACAATGAGTGTCGATCATTGCTAAACCTACTAATAATCTATTAATGACAGAGAAAAGCTGGCGACCGGATCATATATACTTACCTATCTGCTGAAAGCATAAAGTCTGGAAAGATGACACGACTTTAACTTGCTGGAAATTAGTACACTGAGTCACAAATTCTGCTATGTCACACTTCATTCCGTCCCACCAATAAATCTACTTAAGATCATGGTACATCTTAGTCGAACCTGGATGAACAGTGTATTTGGAATAATATGCCTCTATCATAAACTAAATCTGCAACATCAGAAACACAAAGTCTATCTTTATACATAAGAACACCATCATAAGTAACCCTGTATGGTGACTCTGGTTTTCTTCTGGCTATCTGTCTGTATTCAACTAGAACTAGATCCTCATACTGACGCTGTTTTATTTCATGAAAATTCAGAGGTAAAGGTCTAGTGCAGCTTGACGTCCATCCATCATTGGCATATCTCCTTCACACCTCAACTCCGTGAGAGGTTACTTTAGTGTTGTAACTGCTCATGTAATCAACTTTGTTGCTGGTATTCTGCCTCAGCTCATGGTCCAACTACATGTCTCCTTTATTTTTACTTTTTCAAGTCATAATATTTCCAATTGAAAGACAATACCCTAAAGTAGATGTGCAGTCTGAAGATCATTCCTGGTCTGCATCATACTTTCCAGTAGTATTTGCATGATCCTTATCCTTATATGATAGACCATGTTTAGATGAACCTTTGACATAAATTAGGATGTGAGTAACTACATTCCCACAAGGAGCTTGAGGAACAACACTAACATCAACTGAGATGTTGCATAGTGCGTTCGTAATAAATAATATAGCTTGCATCAAATCTTCTATAGTGCGTAGTGACAAGGTACTTCAAAAGCTTCCCCTATTGTATCAAGCATGAGCTAATTCTTAGTTCCATCGACCTGTTCTATATCGAAAGGTATATCGAAGAGGTGATTATCAGCTGAATCATGTTAACCCATTCAAAGTTCCGTGTATCTTTGTTTTGAAAATGTAGAACTCTCCTCTCGTGATCGAGGAAGAATCATCTTAGTCAGAATAATCCGGGCAATGGTGTTATCATATTATCCAGATATGTTTTATTCAAAGAGTTCGGTGCACGTGTTATAATTCTTATCATGTAATCAGGAGATAATGCCCGTGGAGCAGCTTATGAAGGTCGTGCAAGTTCTTTTGTAATATGTGCAAACTTTTCTTTACACTTAGGATCGTTTGGGGACGAACGAGAGTTTAAGTGGAGGAGAATGAAACGACCTCGGCTAGTCGTTTCGGAAGTTAGGACTCCGATTAGCATGCCGATAATTTTAAAATATTCGTAATGTCCATTAGGACCTGTCTATAAAATTTGAGCTAAATCAGACCTCGTTTGGTAAGCATCGGAAGAAGGTTTCAGTTTTTATTGTCGATAAATATTGAAAAGAGATTTTCGAGCTCGGTTTTCGCAAATGAGCTCCGATTCGAAATCGAAAGCGTTGTTAGGTTCGTATGATTATTTGTGACTTTTGTGATTTTTTGAAAGTGGATTTCGATGTTGTTCGGCTAGTTTCCGCTAAAATACCGAAAGTTAAATAATTTGACTTTTTCTATTTAAATTCGCATCTTGAGTTTCGGAAACCCGATTAGAGATTCGCCTTAGCGAGTATGCTGTATATATTTTGTATATCTTGTATGCAAAATTTGGAATTATTTCGAAAATTGTAGGGTACCGTTTTAATTTTTACCGTAGCAGCGAATTTTAAAGGAAAAAAAAAAAAAAAAAAGACAAAAGACAAAACAAGAAAGAAAATGAAAGGTGACCATGGGCGGTGGTGCTAAGGCATATACATATCCCTTAGCATTTTACTAGAACGGAAACAGAAACAAGAGCAGAAACGAAAAGGACATAACGCAGCAAAGAAAAATGCCAGAAAATGAGAAAAGAGCCGGAAAAATAGTAGACTTTTACCCCGAAACATTCAGGTAATGATCTTAGTGCATTATTTGATTTTATTACGTGTGTTTGAATATGTTTTAACGGTAAAACTTGGAATATTAGACATCGTTTAAATAAGTTCAATTAATAGTTTAAAGGGTCAAATGGACCCCGATAATGGAATTGATTATATATTCGTACTCAGTGAGTTATGGGCAACTTATAAATGTAATTTATTTAGGATTTGGTTATGTGACCTTAAACCCTCTATATAGGCCTGGCCTGTGTATTGCGTATGCGAATAGGGTATCAGGTTCCTAACCGGATTACCTAAGACGTAAGGAATGAAGCCTTTAGCCTAATTTGATATATTTTTCTACTTATTGAATAGAGTGGGATCGTTTGGCAATGAAACCAAAGGATAAAGCGGTTGTTGATTAGCAATGCTAACTTTTGGGAGAGGTAAATGTTTATATCCATTTCTTTTGAGGCATCTGGCCTCGTGGATTTTCTACCACATGTTCCTTAGGTGTGTAGCTGCCGATAAGCGTACTCATTATACCTTAGCTTTGGATTTACATTGTATGTTATATGTTATGTCCTGTTATTGGTATTGCATTAAAGATCTGAGCATTGTACCATGGTTGTGAGTTGGCATCTACTTCCCGGGTGTCGATGAGAGTTCCGCGCCGGTGAAGGGTTATTACTGCATCATATTACATTCATATTCATTACATTGCATATCATATCAGGGTGCAGGAGTATTCCGCCCCAGGAGACTGCAGGAGTATTCCATCTCTGGTTTATATCATATTGGGTACAGGAATATTCCGCCCCAGGAGCAAGAGTATTCTGCTCTTATTTCAGATACTGAGTGCAGAAGTAATCCGCCTCAGCTTTACATCATATCGGGTGCAGGAGTATTCCGCCCCAGGAGAGTGCAGGTGTATTCCGCCTCTGGTTTATATTATATGGGGTGCAGGAGTATTCCGCCCCAGGAGCAGGAGTATTCCGCTCCAGTTGGTTATCAAATTGGATTCTCCTCGAATGCAGGAGTATTCCGCTTCGGGATGGGATAACGAGCGCATATGACCCTTTGCATCATATTTCATTTCATCTCATTTTATTTCATTTCATTTCAGTTCATACCATTGTGTAGAGTTGTGATACATAAGTACTATTCTGCTTCTACGTGCATTGCTTATTTGTCTATATATTTCTGGCTCGTATTCTGGGTTGCGGAGATCAGGTTGCATGCTGCAACGTTATAAATATATGGATCGGGTTGCACGCCGCAACGGTATAAATATATGGATCGGGTTGCATGCCGCAACGGTATAAATATATGGATCGGGTTTCACGCCGCAACGGTATATATATATGGATCAGGTTGCACGCCGCAACAGGATGAATATATGGATCGGGTTGCACGCCGCAACAGGATGTATTTCTGATTGTTGATGAGTTCGAGATACCTATATATTTTGGTTATCTTACGTTCCTGGTTGTTGATGAGTTTGTCATTCCATACGTGGTTCTAGTTATTATCTGGCTCTGCCTTTTTATAATTTAAATAAGATGAATTTTATTTATCTGTTTCTCCTCCCTGGCTAGCTATCCTATTCTTTGAGGTGGCTAGTCTGCCCCACTTATTGAGTCCTTTTGACTCACCCTTGTTTGTTGTTTGTTCTTGTCTATTTATTTCGTTTCGGCAGGTTCGCTCCAGGATTGAGTTCGCCACGTTGTTCAGGAGCGAAGACGACTTTAGCTGTCAGGGTGAGCCATCTTTTATTCCGGATGGCCACCAGTTTATTGTTTATTATTTCAGTTGTATTTTGCTCCCTTCAGGAGGTATCTGTCTTCTTTTGTACTCTTAGATGTCTAATCTGGATAGCCCTAAACCTAGTATGAGGGTAGTTAGCTGTAATTTCTTTTTTTACAGCTTAGAGGTATCATTATGTTTGTACTTTTTCTCAGTCTTGTTATTATTTATAAATTGAATTATATTTATTTTCCTAATTTAATTGATAAGGGTTCGTCCGACGGGTCTAGGGAAGGATGTCGGGTGCCCGCACGGCCTAACCGGATTCCGAGTTCGTGTCATAGGCGAACCTCCTAAATTTCTAAGAGGGCCGCCCAGGTAAGCGTGCACATGAAAAAAGGGAAATCAAGAAGGGTACAAGCTAGGTGGACCGCCTGGCCCATGAGGCGCTCCGCCTGGCCCAACAGGTGATCCGGCCGGCCCGTTCAGTGCCTTGACCCGTCGAGTATAGGGTGTAAAACACCCCAAATCACCCCCATTTTCCATTGTTTCACAATTCTTACAAAAGAAAAAGACCATTTGGCCGAAAATCATAACCCCAATCCATCACAATCAATTTCATCCATCAAAAACACACACAAATCACTCCACCGCCACTTTAATCTTCATTCTTGCTCTATTTCGGGTATGTGCACATAAACTTTTACATTTTTGCTTTAATTTTCTTTAACTTAGTGAAAAAATATTCTTAGGTGTATGAGTAGTTAATAGTACACTAATTTAGTATTAAAATTGTTCCTTGTGTTTAAATGCTACATATTGATGTTGGTAAATTGAAAAAGTTAGGGTTCATGATGTAAAAAAATGGAAATTTTGATGAAACTTTGAACACATGACTTTAATGCCCCAAAAATTGGTCGCTCTAATTGTTTGGAACGTGGGGAATAGCATTGTGATACTTTTAAAGTGCAAATATGTCAAACCACTAGTGGAAGGAATTTGGAATTCCTAGAGGGGAATTTTTTATGTGAATTCGAATCTCGAACATATGGTTTGGACTCTCTTTAGCTACTTGTTTAGAATTGATACCATGAAATTGTGTAGTGGTGTAGCTATGTGAGTACATTTGGGAACTTTGATGATGAGTTGAACTATTGGAGGCACTTGGAATTTCAAAAGTTTGAGCTTGTTTTTCACTTGAACTATTTTTGAAAGTTGTTGTATGCTTGTTGAAAGAATTGATCTTGCTATGGCTAGTGGTTTGGAATTGATTTCATGAATTGAGAATAGTAAGTTTGGTGTGTGCGCATTTTTGAAACTTTGCTACGTGAGTCGATTGCTTGAAAGCGCTTAGAAATCCTTCAAGTTGTGCATAATGAGAGCCATGAAGTTAGAGCGGTAGTTGGTTGAATTGCGAGCTTTCTTGATGCTGTCTCGATATGCTTGAGATGTAGTGAGTGCCCGGTGAGATTGTGCACGTGCCTTTGTGAGAATTTTGTGAGTTCCATGTGAGGTTTTCTGAGTGTCTTAGTTAAAGTTGAAAGAGTGCTATGTGATAATGCTCTATGCTCACTACCTTATAAAAATGCACACTGCCTCACTTAATGCTCTGTGATAATGCTCCATGTTTGGCCAGACGCTCCGTCTTGTCCCTTAGGCGCTGCGCCTAGGATACTTACTGCCTAATTTTGCAAGATAGTCAGGCGCTCCGCCTAGACAAGGGCACTCCACCTAGTCACATTTCTGCCTGATCAATGTTCTTTCCAGGCGGACCGCCTGGCCCATTAGGCACTCCGCCTGGCCCCTGCTTCACTGCATTTCAATTTTTTTCGTTATGTCATGTACTCTCACACTTCTAACAATGCTTTGCATGTGTTTCAGGTACAGTGGGCGAAACCGAGTAAAGGAAACAAGCTTCATCGACCCCCTTCAATGAAGATATGAGGGATTATGTACCCTTAGCCAAATTACAACTGCAAGTAAGGGATGAGATACGAACAAAAAAGAAGCAAAATGCTTCTTCCTCACATGCTCGAAAGGGAAAGGGGAAGATGAACCAGTGCAACTCCAAGTACCATACAGTGATGAGTGAGAGGGCGACGAGGAGTGGAGGAAATTGTTTGGAAGGAGGAGGGCTTACGAACTCCACATGGATTATTTTTGGAAAAAAAAAACCCTCAACCTAGAATGGGTAATTAGCTTGAAGGATGTTGACAAGAAAAATCCAGACATCTACAACAGGTTCCAAAAGCATGCAAAATGGGAGCAAGTATTGGGCAAGCCACTTGATGACGCCAATGACAAATTAGTGGCTGAGTTTTATGCTAACTTGGTGTCGAACAAAGAAGGCGACACAAAAGTGTTTTGTAGAGGCAAGTATGTGGATGTGGACGCGGGTCCATTGAATGAATTTCTAGGGCTTGACAACATTGAGCCAACAAGGTTCATGAGGAGGTGTGAAATGATTGAGAAGCAAAAGAGGGCGTGGCTTGTGCCTATCATTGGGAGAGAAAAAGATCCCAAGTAGAAGAAAAATGGTGTCCAAATTCATAGGGGTGATCTCAATTTTGAAGCCAAGGGTTGGCACTATATCCTTATCTCTAGGATACGCCCCACCAGTCAAAATAATAAGCTCACTTTACATCAGACAGTGATGGTAGGATGCTTCATGTGTGGAATAAAAATCAACTTGGGCGCAGAAATGGAAAAAGATATGATTGAAGTAGCACTCTCTGACAAGAAGAAACTTGCCTTCTCCAACATACTGATAGCTTATCTCGAGTACAAGGGAGTTGAGAAATTATACGGTGACTACTTCACACCCCCGAGGAACCTGTTCAACTGGTATGCATTTAAAGATGATCCGCCAGCTCCTTCAACTTTAGCTTCTCCTCCAGCTCCTGCTCTGCCATCCACATCTAGGGCGGATTCTTCACATGACCCTGATTCTTCTACAGCTGATGAGCCTCCTATGGGTACTGAGCCTGAGGCACTGCCCCGAGAAGTTCTAGACCTTGATGATAAGTTGGAAAAGATAAAGACCTTGCTCTCCAACTTGCCTCAGGCACCACCACCTCCTCCACTACCAGCTGTCACACCCGAGCAGTTCTCTAAGATGATTCAGGTTATGCGGGACCATACTACAGCTATTAGGGCACACACTAAGGCACTTGAGGATACCCAGCAGAAAGTTGCACGTCTGGTGACAGTTTTCACATACCTGACTCAGCACTTTATCTCGTTGGACGAGAAAATCAGTAGGGGCATTAATGCGCCCACAGGTTTCAGTATTCCTTCCACTGCCACTGACACTGCTGCTCCTACTATCCAGCCTTCGAAGGCTCCACCTCCAGTATCTTCTACTTTGCCTGGGCCGTCTAGCTCCAAGGCCCTTCGTCAGGTGGTGACGACTATCCGTGCAGATGTCGATGACAAGACCCGAAGAGATCTAGAGGCCACCTGGGCCATGAGGTTTGATAACGTGGACGATGATGCCACAGATGATGATCTTCCTGAGGATGATGATGCTGACTTGTAGTTGGCTACCCACTTGTCACTTGAGAAGACCCACAGACAGCCACCTTAGGACGACAAAGGCAAAGCCCTGGCTTGAGCACTACCAGGGAGTCCTATTTCTACCCCCCTTTGTACTTTACTTTAGCACATAGCATGCGGGGACGATGCTAGAGTCTTTAGTTGGGGGAAGTGTTCGAACTTGTATGTGTATTTTGGATAGATTTTGTGCCTAATGATATCCATGTACAAATTCGAATCATCTTGTGTATATCTACTTCTTTAGTCTAGCTAGTAGTTATTTCATGTTCCAACTTTTTATTCTTCAAATAATCCTCCTATTTTCTTTACTTGGTTCTTTCTGGAGGTTATTTTTGAACCAAGTCTGTATAAAAAATCTTTTGAAAAATATTAGTGGATTATGTGGTACTACCTATTGTTACATTATTTTTTATGGCAACTTTGACAAGTAGTTGTGGACTTTGAATGGCATAGTGCGAGTTGTAGACCACGAGGTTCTTTAGCTAGCTTAATAGTGTTGTTGGCATGGTTTAAGATCTTGGACCATTATACGCTTTGTAAGTGAGTGTCCTTAGTGTGTGTTTAGACCTCGAACTTGAAAGATTACTTGAATGTATGGTGAGCTCTTGAATAATAAGCTTGTGTGTGTGACTTGGAAGTTTGGAACTTTCCCTTAATCTACTTTGAGACGAAATCATAGGTGAAACTTGACATGAAATATGATTTTAGGCTTTATTTGGACCGCTACTATCCTAAATGGCCTACCGTATGTATTCATCCTAGTTAGCCCTTCTGAGCCTTAACCTTTCATTTGGCAGCCACTAAATTGAAAATCGAGCCAATTCTTGTGTGCTAAGGCACCAACCCTCCTTTTGGCCCTAACCTCCAAGTGTGCATTGAAAGACGTGCAACTTAGAGTAAAACCTAAGTTTGGGGGAGACGGTAAAAGCTGGAATCTCATTATGAATGTCAAATTGAAAGGCATAAAAAAAAGAGAAAAAGGAAACAAAGAAAAGAGAAGCAAGTGAATCCAAAGGGAGTTAGTGTTGAAACAAAGAAAAGAGCAAGAAAAAAAAAAGAGAAAAGTGTTGAATAAAGAATAGATTAATTAGCACCGTCTTTAAAAGAAAGGTAGAATGAGCATAAATGGAAAGAAAAAGAAAGTTGCACAAAAGATAGCAAGATGATGTAGTGCTATGGAGGTATAAGTCACTAATTAGCCAAATCTACCACACTTTAAACCAAAAGCCTACATTACAACCATATCAAGTCCTAATTGATCTCTATTCAAGTGGCCCTACATTAGTGGAGAAGTACAAGAAGATGCAAGTCTTTAAATTTTTTTAGAAGCACACATGAACATTCCTTTGTGAGAGTTTAAATTTTTGGGGTCCAATTTTTGTATTAAAAAGTATTTTGTGAGTCAAGGACTCCATTCTTTTTCGTGAGGAAGCAACTATTGAGCAAGAGTTTGAATGCGTATTGAGGCTCATGAACAATCAAAGCAAGCCAATGACCTTGAGATAACTTTAGAAGCTCGTGAGTTTTCTTTCGCCATAGTCTAAGTAAAGTGTGTAGTTGCTTGTCAATTGTTCATATTAATAGGTGTGACTAGTTAATACCAACTAATTCATTAATGTAGAAGTATTTGCAAGTTCGAATTGTGGAACATGACTTGGCTTTGAGCTTAAATGTTAAAAAAATGCTTTGGCATGCTTAATTTTGAGTTGCTTGAAGACAAGCAAAGACTTAAGTTTGGGAAAGGTTATAAGTTGGTATTTTACCAACTTAAAAACTAGTGTAAGATTTCGTTTTTGAATCCAAAGGCACCGTTTGGTGTTATTAATGTCGTGAATTGCTCACTTTTAGGTTATATCGAGTGGTACGAACATCGATTGAAAAGTGAAGCTAAAAGAGCAAGAATTGAAATCAAAAAGTCAAGGATCCTATCACAGCTTGAGGCGCTCCGCCTAGCAAGTAGGCGCTCCACCGAAAGAAAGCATTGTCCAGGCGCTCCGCATGGAATTAGGCGCTCCGCCCAAGACAAGCACTGGCTAGGCGCTCCGCCAGAGTGATACACTATCTAAAGATGCGTAATTCTCCAGGCACTCCACCTGAAACACGAGATTCTAAACGTGTATAAATACTAAAAGCTAGGATTTTGACAAAAACTAATTCTATATACATACTCTAGAGCTAGGAGGCGATTTTGAGAGCCAAGTAGAGGTCATTACATCAATTTGTAAGCTTCTTAACTTGTATTTTGAATCTTAATTATTATATCAATTCAAGATCCATGTTTGAATCCATTACATTATTTCATTACATATTTCTTGCTTTGATTCAAACCTAGTTATGAGTAGCTAAATTCATAACTAGGGGTGTAACTATGCTATAGCAATAGGAAATCAATGGGTGTAGTTCCATTTCATTACCCATAACACAAGTATCAATTATCCAATTCTCCATTACAATAACATCAAAATTTCAAATATCCATGATATTTGGGATTTCTTGTTTACTTTACTAATAAAAGACTCGGGAGAGATTAGTTAGTGTAGAGTAGTGGAATTGGCGAGGATTTGGGTTGATAGGCTATTGGTATAGAATAACCCATCTAAAATGAGTTACGCTCGGAAGAGGTCTCCTTTCCTCGGGTCTTTGAGTAATGCGTTAAGCATTCAACTAAGGCTTTGACGAGCGGGTTGTGGAAGATCTCTCTAGGCCGGAAAGATTCTAGAGATCAGAATATGAAGACTCGACCATAATTATACTTGCGTTGTGAATGTGAAGTAATTACACCCGTTGATTGGAAATTGCTATTAGCCGTTTACACTCCTAGTCTTGTATTATCGAATCAAGTTACTTGCTTAATTTGTATGCTTTGTATTTAATTGTAGTGTTACATAAAACAAACCCCATCTCTAGGACTCAATATTAAACTTCAATTGAATTTCTACTTGCAACGCTCTTACTTAACAAGCTAGTTCCCTTGGAAAATCGACCCCGACTCACATCGGGTATTATACTTTGACGACCGCCCCTTACCATTTAAGGTGTAGGATTGAGCGTGGATCAAAGAGACGCGGCCCAACATGGTGAACAAAAACATCATCCTCAGCAGAATATCGTTGGTATCATCTGCTACAAGTACGTCTGTATCAACAGCAAACTCTAAATTGGCCAACTCAGCAACTGTTGGCTAGATAGACCTAAAAGTCGGCTACACCATACATAACAATAGACCAATCAATTTAAAAGAATAAAAAATAACATGAGTATAGAATGAAACAGATACATAATGATTGAAACTATAACTTGTTGACTCGGTCGTCTAAACTTTTACAAACGGTCTTATACTTTGAAAGAGTACTCGTCACTTTCCAGTTCAAGATCCGAGGAGTTTGACTCCTAACATGCATAGCTACTGATTGCGGAATGTTTCTCTAGCACTCATAGAGGCATATTTGCAAAGCACAAGGCAAACCTATCGTCCAAAAATATGTACTTCTAATTTTCACCTTCTTATGCAGACTATCAAGAAATTCTTTGAAAGAATCTAGATCCCATGGATAGTCCTTATAAGCACCGGACTCAACCAAATCAAAATATTTCTTAGAAACAGTTTGCACATTAGACACAGACATCACAAAATAAACAATCACATACAAAACTGCAATCTTGATAGCATCATCATCACCAATCCACTTCCGCTGAGTAAGAGCATTCTTAACATCTACATGAGACACTTTCTCCATATTCGAAAAGTAACTACTCATCAACGGTTTGGACCGCTCATATCAAGAGAATCCATGATATCACCATAGCACTTTAACCCCGATATTAGTGCAAACTCACATAACTCAAACTGCAAACACGTGCCATTCACACAAACCTCAAACGTACGAGGCTTGGAGGACTCAATCTCCCGCGCCATCAATGCCCGAATTAATTGATTTTGGATAGGCAAATGTTCTAAATCTAACATATAACCAAAGCAGATATTTCTGAACCATTCCAACTGCACTAGACTTAATGTATCCTTCAAATGCGATGCAACATCCCCATCCATGGTAATCCGTAAGTGGAACTCTTTCCACACAAAATCCTGGGATAGATAAAACGACGCACCCTAAAAAGAAAAAACCCAAAAGCAATTAAAAAACATTAAGTATAATGAAACAACAAAATACCCTACGAAAATAGTAAATACCTTACAGAAACAATAAATACCATATAGATACAGTAAAATACACTACAGAAACAGTAAAATACACTACAGAAACAGTAAAATGAACTTCAGAAACATTGAATACACTATAGAAACAGTAAATACATGACAGAAACATTAAAAATACACTACCAATATGCTACAAAAATAGTAAAAATAAATTACAAACACATGCAACACCACTACAGATATTGAAAGAAACAACAAATAAACAAATAGATACACAAAAAAGGAAAAAGAAACAAAAAACACAAAAACAAATAGAAGTACATGTAATGCTACATTAGCCAACACAAAAATCCAAATTTTCTTCAATGGTGGAGCATCTTTTAAAAAATCATCATCATCACCCATAATTTTACCTTTACCTTTACTCGTAGAAGGAGATGCAGACGGCCGCATTATACGCTTCAATTATTGTGGTGTTTCTGTCGATTTAGAAACATGAACTTTAAGTTTTAAAACTGATTTCGACCCACTTTTTGAAATATTTGTATCATATTTCATTTCACTCCTAAGGTCTTTAATATCAAAAGACGAAATAGAGTTAAACATTCAAACAAAAAAAAAAGGTAAAAAAAAAAAGTGAAACCCTAAAAAATGAAAAAAAACCGACAATTTAAATACTGAAAATAATTATGTAAAAGGATCAAAAACAGGGATGATAGTGGAGAACGTGGGGGAGAAACTGAGGAAAAAAAGACGGTGATACAGTATGAAAGAGCAGAAACGGGCATGATACGCGTAAATAGGGAGCAGTACTTGGGAAATTTTTAAACAAAATAAATAATGAGGATAAAATGTTATATATTAGGACCAATATTTAGAAAATTATAAAAAGGCCCCAAAACTGTAGCAACATAAAGAAATAAACCAAGATAGCTATATTTTTTTACCTAAGTTGCTATATTTGTAATTAACTTTTGTTTTCTTCTATATAAGGTAATTTTGATAAAATATTGCTATGTTTTGTAAATAACTTCTAAAAATTATACTTTTGTGTAAAAATTCAATTACAAAATATATCGACATTGTTGAGAAATTACAAAACATACCAACATTTGTGTTTTTATTACAAAACATACTACCATTTTCATATTTTTCCCTCTTTCTAATACCAAATCCTAATTTTTTTTCTCTCTCTTTCTCTCCCCTTCCTCCACCCGCTCACCCCTGGAGCTGTTCCACCTCCGAAGTTGCTTCGCCGTCGAGTAGCTGCTCCGATCTACTACCGTTGTTGCTCTGATTTGCTGCTGCAGTCCGGTGGCTACTGCTTCGTTGTGACTGCTGTTGCGTGTTGGCTGTTGTTGCGTGGCTGCTCTATCAATGGCTGCCGGAGCTCCGATCTGCTTCTTCTCCTTCTTTCTTTTTGTGGTTTTGTTTTGTATGTGTATATACGTGTATACATTTTCGTGTATGTGTATGATTTAGTGGTTATTTGAAGGTGGAACAATGTGTATATCTAGTTTTATACGGGTGTATGAATCTGTATATTTCTGTATGTACACGAATATCTTTACAAGTGCACAAGTATATGTATGTGTACATCATTGTATGAATGTGTATGTAGGAGTATATGTTGTATATTTTTGTATGTGTTTTTGTGTGTATGTCAAGTGTAAGTGTGACACAATAAATTTGTATGTTTAATTGTAGATTTGTAGATCCTTGTATGTATATGTGTGTCTAGTGTATGTATAACATTTTTTTTTTTTTTGTGTATGTCCAAGTACTTTTTTTTATATGTATTTTGCAACTGTAATTTCAAAAAAAAAAAAAAATCAATGTGTATATGTGTATTTCATTTTTAGATTATAAAAAAAAAAAATCGTTGGGTAGCCCGCGATGACTGGGTGGCAGCAGTGTGGGGGGGGGGGCAATAGGAAGGAGGAAAAACCCTTAATTTATTAGTTTTGTTGGTATTTGTATATAGTATGTCAAAAAAATAGGGATTTTTACACTAAAAGACAAGAAACACACAAAAATTACCAAAAATGACCCCTATTTGAGAATCTTACATGAAATGTCACCTTTTTTCGAGATAGCAGTCTGCCGCAAGTTTATATAATTTTTTACAAGTTTATATACGTGTATAAAAATTGTATAAATTTGTATAAGTGTGTATATGCGAGTGAATAAATCTGTATAAATTTTCAGATTTCTTTAGTATTAAGGATGTTTATATGAATATTTACTTTTTTGTGTATATTTCTCTCATTGCCTATGCATTTATCTTTATAAATTCATGTATAATTTATTTTCTGGGGGGAGATTTGTGTGTATAAACGTGTCTAAAGCAATGATATCGACAAAATCAACAACATAACTTCATTGAAATATAAAAATTTAATGAGACCACTGGCGGGGAGGCTGTCTGCAGCGGCTCAGTGGCAGGGAAGGGGTGATTTTATAGCTAGGATTTTTTTATTTTGAAGGAGTGCTTAAATTTATAATTTTAGGGATGGGTGTTATGCATGAAAAAAAAATATGGCATGCTGTTTGTAAATTTGTGTAGTGGGCTGCCTATTTCAAAAAAAAAATTTAAAAAAATATTGGTATCTTTTGTAAAGTATATAATATCAGTATTTTTTTAAATTTCTGTAGTTGAGATGGCATATTTATGTAAAAAGCCAAACAATTTCATCCACCTTTTTTGACAATTAGTATGCTTAATTTCTATATTGGGTAAAAATTTACCGAGCCCTGACTTTAGGGCTCGAGGCGTGGTTTGGCTGAATCCTCTCAAGATGACCTTTCGAGGAAGTTACTACGATCCCGAGGTTACATGCCTCGGCCAAGAACAAGTCATGGATACAAGTTACTGCTCGGGGTGATTAAGAGATAACCATCACGAGACGTGCAGTTTACTATTCGGTGAAGATTCATTCTTTGATGAACGAGCTCTGATATTTCATAACTGACGACCGTTGCCTACACATTTAATGGGGCGATCATGGACCAACCAAGATCAGAACGTGGAGTAATGGCTATAAAAGACATTTACTGCTCTTCTTATTCTTGTAGACTATAAGTAGTCATGACGAAACTATGTAAAAATATCTACAAAAATATATCAAAAATACTTATTCTTTGTCTCTTAGCTATTGTCCAATTTTCTATATTGAATTTCTTGCCATTTTGCGGCTTTGATACAAATAGTTGCTAGTTAACCCAAAATAAATTCGATTTATTGTCCTAGTCAGATTTAGGCCAACACAAATTGGGCACCATCTGTAGGGAACTAGAAATAATATTTTTTCCAAAGTCACGTTCTTAACGTACATATTATATTTATCAATTTTATCTGATGACAGACAACACTTATCGTACATGCATAACAACAGGGGCACAGTCTCCTAAAAGGGTTGTGAGTGTCATAAATGGAGGACCGGAGGTGAATGGTATCTATTTCGCTGCTACGAAGAAATTCACCAAACTATCAGTCACCATGGAAAGGGGGACCCGAGCCAATAGGTCGGAGAATGAAATAATCCTCGACGAAAAAGATTGCGATGGGATGATGTTTCCCCATCATGATGCTCTAGTAATCATGTTGAGGATTAATGATTGTGATGTCAAGTGAGTCTTAATCGATCCTGGCAGCTCAATAAATATCATCAATTATGGAGTTGTTAAGAAAATGTGGTTAGAGGACCTCGTCGTCCCAAAGGCAATCATACTGACAGGGTTCAACAACTCCACGGAAAAGATGCTAAGGGAAATCACCCTCACTACATCTGCCCAAGGAGTTAAAAAGAAAATCATTTTTCAAGTGATGGCCGAGGATGTGGCTTATAAGGCTATCCTCGGAAGACCCTGGATTCATGAGATGGAAGCCCTTCCATCTACCTTGCATCAAGTTGTTAAATTCTCAACTCCATGGGGTATTCGAGCTATCCGATGTGAGCAAAAAATAGCTCGTGAATGCTATTTAGTTGCTATGAAGAATGGAGTCGCTCTGATTGAGCTATCCAAATAGCAATTATTTGGCCCGGGGCCTGATGATGAGGTGAGCTCGGTTCTTAAAATAAGCTCTCAAAGGAGAAATGGAAAAGGTCCCATTATTTCTGACACTAAGGTATGTTACCCTTCGTCAAGCACAATCTTTCGCTTATAGTATTGAGCTATCAATGCTCTAACGCTTGGGTCAAATGATGTTTACCCCTCATTTTTCTTTCCTTTTCCTTTTTCAAGAAGTGGAAGGAACAACAAACAATGCTCGGGACTGCATTCTACATACCTGAATAGTAGGGGACGCAAGGGGAGTTAGCTCAGCCAGTCTTCGAATTACTCCATAACCGGGGACTTCGAACGGAACCCAAAGACTAGAAATCCGTTCATCGGGGAGTGTTCCCTTATGATTTAGTCTAGTTGTTTATCGTAATCGCCCGAGGTGGCTGTTTTAATAAGAATTTTCCCAAGTCTTGTCATGACTAGGATTTATGTAAATCGGCTCGAATCTCATCAATAAAACTTGATCCAATTTCTTTTTTATTCGATGTTGAAGACAATTTCTATTTTTACGCCTTGGCTCGTGAACGAGACGTCGTTCTAAGCTAACTTCATTTTATACTATCTAAGTCTTGCAAGCCAAAAACTCAAGTGACATGATGGACACTTTCAACACAAAGTAAAAGATTAACATTTTGAGGCATTCAAATGTTCATTAACGGCTCGTAGGCTAGCGTAAGAAAATTTACAAAGTAAAGGCCCGGAGGCCTAAACAAAAAATAATAAAAAAAAAGAGCACAGACGATGTTCAGTCGTCAGAACTAGAAGATGAAGCTTCTGAACCGTCACTCTCTTCATCTTCATCATTTGAGCTTCCACTGCTCGAAGGGAGTTTTCTCATCAACAGCTGATCCTTGGGAACATCCTCTTTTGTCTTGGTTGTTTCTTCATCCAAGTTTACTATAGCTTTGCATGCTCGAGAGTCTTCACCTTGGTCTGGATAATATCCCAGTTTCTATCAGCACGGGCCCTAGTATCTCTAAACTTCAGCTTAGTTTTGATCTTGGACTTAAGCTTAGATGAAAAAATGGCTCATTCGCTCTGAAATGTCTCGACCTTTGCCTCGAGGGTTGAGGTTTAAACCTCAAGCTCGGTCAGCTTTTTTTATTGTTTCCTCGATAGGCTTTGAAGTTTTTCGGTCAAATCATTGATCATTGCATTTGCTGCCTCAATTTCAGCCCGGAGGATTTCTTCTTGAGCCTTCTTTTCAACTTCACGTTTAGCAACAGTCTCCCCAGACTTGGTTAGCTCAAGCTCCGACTCCTCAACTACTTTGCGAGCTCGGTCTAGATCAATCTCTGAGTTGAGAAAGTGCTTATCGAGCTCAACGACTTTGCCTTGGAGCCCAGCCTTTACGCGATCCCATCGCTCCCCAACCTTCCTCAGATTTTTTGTTTGGTCAGCCTCGATCTCTGCCGCCTTCATAGCATAAACAAAACTCTACAAATATAAGGAAAGGGGTTATAAAGGTGAAAATGTAATTAGTAATAAAACCATTTAATGCATAAGGAATTTACATGAATTGCGTGCTGAGATGCATAAGCTATCAAGTCGTCGATCGGTAAATCCTTGAGGTGCTCTCGCTCTACTGGGCCGAGCTAGTCCTTAAGACTGATGGGAATGGCCGCTTTGTCGTCTAACATGCAAAGATTGGGAGGGATTTTTATCATTCTAGGGCTCGTGTCGGAAGCCGAGGGGTGATCAACCTGAGCGAAGTTATCATCTACCTTCTCTTCATCTTGGGCAGGATCAGTAGTTGCCCTCTCCTCGGTAGAAAGGCTTTCAGCCACCTCGGCTTTGCCCTTAATCTTTTCAGCGGCTCGGTTTTCTTTTAGGTTGGCCACCTCAGCTTCATTATGGGCATTGTTATCCGCAAGATCATCAATCTGGCCTCGCTGAGGAACCTCAGGTGAATTAACCCGGGAACATTTTGCTTTAGAGGGATCAGGTGTTGCTGCCTTCCTTTTTCTTGAATCTGAATAGATGAGGGGTCATTTAAAAAAAATGAGAAAAGGGATGAAGAAAGCAATTAAGCTGAGGATTCAAACCTTTTGAAGTCTTGCGACTAGGAAACTTCTTTGAGGTTTTGGCTTTGGAAAGGACGCCAAACGAGTCCACTAAGTCCTTTAAGCAATCCCCAGCCACGGGGACTTCAACTTCTTTCTTCTCTTCCTTCTTCTTTTTTTTTTCTTCATTTTATCCTTCCTTTTCTCTTTCTTTTCTTCTTCCTCCGGCTCGGTAGCTACCCTATTGGGGAAGCCTGCAAAAGAAGGAGGTTGAGTAAAGGTAAGTTTTGAGCTAAAAAGAAAGAAGGCATAACACACACTTATCGCGTCTTTTGCACGACCACTGGTTCGCATCCGACGCTACTATGATTATCCACGATCTCTCCGGCATCGACTTGGCATCGGTAATAGCCTTGACCCAGGCATTCAAACCCTTCAGAGGGTTGATTGGAAGCTTCTCCGCTGAAAAAATGAAGAATTGATTATTAGGGTTCGATAACTTACGAGTTCTATACCATACTTTGGGGAACCCAACCTCGGTAGAAATAAGAGCAGTAGGGATGAGAATAAATGAATCACACCAGCTACGGTCATTGGTATCATCACAATTTGTGATTAAAGAAAACTTGTCTTGTTTGCTCAACTAAACAACTTCATCTTTATGCATGGTGGGGTAAAAAAGAGAAATTAAATGGTGGAAAGTAAAATGGACTTTGGCTTGTTTGCTTAGGAAATCAAGACATTGAATAATTCTCCAGACACCGGGATTCAGCAGAGCCAAGCACAGCTTGTAGGTTCGGCAGAAGGTGTCAGCTATATGACGAATTGGGAGGGTAAAACCTATCGTAAAGGGATATGTGTAAGCAAAGGAGAGCCCATCAACACTATCAAAAGTACGATGCTCCGGGGCAGGAATCACAATCTGGACCTCGGGGCCCCAATAGCAATCTTCCTGAACCTGGTCTACGTGAGCTTGTGTAATTAGGCTCGGTGAAAGTTGAACGTGCGCGTTCCTGTTTTCTCAAGATCAAAGGCCGTTTGTTTTTGCATTCTGTAATCTTTATCGGGGTCATATGAAAGATTTCTTCTTGGGCTCTGAAGCTTCTGCGGCTTCAGCTTTTTTATTACCGTCATTAGCAACTTCTTCAATCGCAAATCCATTGTCTTCAACTGATACCCCCTTCTGATTGGTGGTATCGCGACGGTCAGAAGTGGCCTCGTTATCGCCTTCCTCTGGGGAAATAACTTTCAATAGTACGGGTATGTTCACCAACTCGCAACCCATTACCGTGGTGTTATTGTAAATAGTTTTTTCTTCTGATGATCCAGGAGAATTTTGAGCAGAATGAGTGGAAGGAATGGTAGCAAGGTTTTGTAAAAAGGAAGTAGAAGTTGCAGAAATATTTGTACTGTAGATCAAAGGATTGAGAAACTGTGATAATGATAGACTAGTTGGTTACTTTATATGGGAAGGATCACTCAAGTATCCAAAAAGTTGTCATCATTACTTTTGCATTGTGAAGATAAAACGAAGTGTCACGACCGCTCAGAAAATGGCGCGTGTTGTGAATGTGATGTTGAAGAGACGGCTACTTTTTCAAATTCCTTGGCGGAGAATTTTCCACGTCACTCTCCCGCCGAATTTATTCCACCCTCAAAAAATCCTGACTATTATCCGATGGGTTGGGGGACTGTCTGTATTGGGTGAAAATTTACCGAGCCTTGACGCTAGGTCTCGAGGCGTGGTTTGGCTGAATCATCTGAAGGCGACCCCTCGAAGAAGTTACTAAGATCACGAGGTTATATGCCTCGGCTGAGAACGAGTCATGGCTACAAGTTACTGCTCTGGGTGATTAAGAGAAAACCATCACGAGGCGTGTAGTTTACCCTTCGATGAAGATTCATTCTTTGATGAATGAGCTCTTATCTTTCGTAACTGACGACCATTGACTACACATTTAATGGGGTGATCATGGGCCAGCCACGATTAGAACGTGGAGTAATGGCCATAAAAGACATTTACTGCCCTTCTTATTCTTGTAGACTATAAGTAGTCATGAAGAAATTATGTAAAAACATCCACAAAAATATATCAAAAACACTTATTCTTCGTCATTTAGCTATTGTCCAATTTTCTTTATCAATTTTTTTGTTATTTTACGGCTTTGATACAAATAGTTGCTAGTTAACTCAAAACAAATTTAATTTATTGTCCTAATCAAATTTAGGCCAACACAATTTCTTGAAAAGATAAGAGGTGAGAGACTCAATCCTTTTGTTGTGATGGGTTGTTGATTGCCATAAATGACAATTACCTGCGAGGTAGAGTTAGCTATGGAATTTGGTCACCAGGTAGTATGCAACAAATTGGAATTAAACAAATGAAAGTTGCTAGAGATTCAAAACAATTACAGTGTTATAAATAGATCATTTCTCTGTTATATTTTTTCTTCAAAGATCATTTTTCGTTACATACAACAAAGAAATTAAGGCTCTTTAAAATATTAAACATGAGCACGTTCATCATGCAATAGGAAAATAATGGAATGTAGATGCAACTTTCTCTTTTGTACAGGAAGCTAGTGAATCGACCCCAAATAATACAGCATTGAGAAACTCTAAATAAAACAATTGATATTCTACAGTAGAAGTTATAACTCCTGGCAGCATGGCATTATTTCACTTAGTAAATTGTTGTGGACAGTATCATATCGTAACGAACTACTTTACTATAGTACTTTAATTTAAAAGTTTCTGGTCGATATTGATTACAGAATAAAGTTAGCACAGCCATGAATTTGTCTTCTAGCCAGCAAATATCATTAAATTCACCACCAAAATAACGCAATAAAGTTAGAAAGAATAAATTGATGTAACGGAGATTTGGCTGGTATACTATTTTTATATTTGTTTATCTACTCAATTAGATCAAATTCAATGTCATGTTCTACAATTCAAGCAGCTTGTAGCAGCACATTGCTGATGTATCAACTTTAGGCAGATTTGGCTGGTATACTATTTTTATATTTGTTTATCTACTCAATTAGATCAAATTCAATGTCATGTTCTACAATTCAAGCAGCTTGTAGCAGCACATTGCTGATGTATCAACTTTAGGCAGATAGGGGTAGCTCAAAGTGTAATGCAGCGACACTGTTGTAGCCTATTGAATGAAAGAATTATGTGCAATTTTGCTTATATCAATTACCTCTTTCTGTACCAACTGTACAGAGAGTTGCTTAGGCCATTAACATGACGATAATTTAAGTACAATTTTCTTTTGGGATATATGAAAACCCCAAATTAACCATCCTGTAGAAAAACGCATTTGCTTTAGCTGTGACTTTTTATAAGAATCTCTCATCTTGGTGTAATTTGTTTGTTGACTGATCCCACTGTTTCTTATTAATATTGTTTTCAAAGATGTAATCATACTAGTGATTTTTACTCTAAACCCCAGTTGAATTGATTCTTGAGATCGAATATGGTAATCAAATGGACAATACCCTATCCCTTATTATAGCGTGATCCTCTCTGATCTCTCTCTCTCTCTGTCTGTGTGTGTCTCGACATGGGAGATTGTTACACCTTTCTTTTTTCACTTTTTTCATTTTTCTACTTGCAGTATGTTGTAATGTAGTGTGCAATTATGTGGATGCATGGCTAAAGCTCTACCAATTGAAGGTATAACGGCTGGAAATTAAAAGAAAAGAGATACACGTGTACACAAAAATCTACATCATCTTTATGAATTGCAAGACTTGTTACCATGACCCAAAAAAAAAAAAAAAAAAAAAAAAAACAAGCTACTCAAAAATTTTAATATATGCCTCACGCGTCATATTTGTATGAGTCTTTTAACTTTATTTGTCATAGTTACTATTTCAACAGTCAAATTAAACTTGTAAATTTGACCATAGATTAAGATATAAAATCTTCAACTATTTTTAAATAAAATTTATATATTTGAAAACTACATGAAAGGTACTATAAGTCACAATAAATTATAACTCAAAATATTTAAAAGATATAAAAAAAGATTACGGTCAAAGATAAACTCATTTGGCTTTCAAAACCCAAATTATGACAAACAAAGTGGGATGGATGGAGTATTTGACAAATGGACTTATAGGTCCTATCTTAGTCTAAGGGCAACAAATTAAAAATTGTAACATATTTATTGCTTTCAAATTCTTACTTGTTGCACTTAGTGCACCTTCAACAGACACTAGAAGGGGGTGAATAGCGTCTTCCAATTTTCACCTTCCGAAAAACCTTGCTCGTGCCCGCAAGAACCTGATTCTTGAAGAGTTTCTCCTAAGTACTGTGCTAACAATAATAATGCGGAAATAAACTTGCACAGAGATTTTTACATGGAAAACTCCTTGCTCAAGGGAGATAAACCACGACCCACACTCGAGAATTTTGAAAACTCTTTCACCAACACAACGAGCAAGTTTTAGGTTACAAACTCTATAATCAAGGGACTAAACTCTAGTACCTTAGACTGCCTACAATCAACTCAATTGTAGGAAACACACCTAGGAATCCTCCTAAGTACAAGACTGCCTATGATCCACGGCCGTAGCAACTCCTTTGAGCTAGCTCCAGCCTAATAGAAGATTTTTTCAAAATACAAATACTTAAACAATGCTTCTCAAATAAGTGCAATGGATTACATATGAACTAGACCAGGACAGAAACTCAATATAGCTTGATGACAACCACGTGTCCAGTCAGTTCCTTCTGCATGTTTTTGTCAGAATTATTAACCTTTTGAACTCTCAATCTCTCTCTATGTGGCTGAAGAGATAATATTTCGTCAACTACCTTAGAGTCTTCATAATAATGTATATATAGTGTTCATATGACTTCTTGATGGATAAAGAAAAGAATTATTCTTCAATTATGACTCAATAAATACTTTTCTTATACACTTTTACCTTTTACACACTTTTTCTATTCATGGACTCTTTAAAAATATTCTCCATTATTATGTAGATCTTCCAAGATACTTCCAGCTGGCACCCAAGGTAATTATGGTTTATTAGCTGTCTTTTAGGCTTTTATATTTGCGCCCAAGAGACTCCTAATCTCATTAGGATTAAACTCTGCACTGCTTCGCAGTATCTTCCTACGCGAGGTTCTCCTAGTTCTACTAGGATTCTGCTTCCATTCCTATACTTCTTGGTAGAACCTTTCTGCGTGATTTCTAATCCAATTTGGGTTGTAAAACTGCTCCGTCCACGTTCTTTATATTCCATCTCAAACTGGGAATGGATCTGTGCATCTTTCAATCATTGGTAGAACCTTCAATATTTCTTCCGAGAACAAGGTCTTTCACCAGTTTCTCCCCGTTTGTCAATCATCAAAGCTTAAACTTCAACATTAATTGAAAGACTAAAATAGTAATAATAATATTAAAGAATTATGGTAACAAAATATCCTTGAGAATTTAATGTGAAGAAGAAAGGTGTTCATTCAAATGTTAATTGCAATTGAGAAAATTAATATTTAGTGGTTCAGAGGATACAACATTAGGATAAACTGCCGAATGATTGCTGTAATGGAGATCCAAACACAGCTGATGTAATTTCCTCTTCAAATTCTCAAGGATATTTTGTTACCATAATTTCTTTAATATTATTACTATTATTTTAGTCTTTCAATTAAGAATTTGGAATGCAATAAATGTGTATGAAAAGATTACTTTTTTCAATTTTTTATACTTAAGAGTAAGATGGAACTCATAAATTTAGTTATCAAATAATTAAAAGTCTCCACAAATATGACTTGATATGTAAGACATGTAATAAAATTTCTCCAATTTACCTAGTCCAATAGGTAATGTAACCAAATCCTGTAAAAAATTGTTACATGGCATATAACTTACAAATCCATTACTAAATCTGTTCTATTAACTTCATTGTATATAAGCACTTACTTTTTTTGGTTCCTGACAAAATTATCACATTTTCATATTTAGAAAATTATTTCTTTTAACATTCTATTCAAGTTCTCTCAAAAGAGTATATATTTAGCTTATATGCCAAAACGTTTTCTATTTGTATTTTATTTTAATTTCAATCTGACATCGTCATCATATTACTATAAAAGCATGTCCTCCAAAAGATCAAAAGTCATTTTACCAAAAAGCCCTTGTTTAGACAAAAAATCATATTAAAAAAATCCTATTACCTAACGCCTTCAAAGTCTCAGAACATCCTTTCTCCTAACAGCCACCTTTCTTTAACAGTCACGATTGTTAATTTTAATAGTCACTTTCCTTGTTTAATCTAGATCCGATTTTAGGCCAATTAACAATTAAATTTGTATTTGCGGAGTCACGATCAATAGTTGAGATTATGAGTTTATACGGTGAGCTAAGATGATGATAATACAAGAACGATATGCAAGTATGAACTAATAAAAGTAATGCATAAACGGAAACAAAGAGAAGTAACCGTATCGTATCACTCGTCTTCGGAGAGAGTTCTTCAATATCAGTCGTACTTCGGACGATCAAAGAACTAAAGTAGTAACCAAAATAAGAACAAAGAGATTATCTGAACAAGAGCGAGAGAGTATTCTTATTGATAATGTAAGCAGGAAGTAAAAGTTGTTTTTGCAATCGATTAAGGCGAATGCTATTTATAAGCCTGGTAGGCACCCGTTGGGTTTTTGTAACCGCTGGACGTGGATCCGTCTGGATAAGTAACTGCCAGTCACATATCCGTTTGAGTCATAACCGCTGGGTTGTAATGATTGCCTTAATGACCATTAATAGATTGATCATGGATGATCGTGTTAATAACTGCTCATTTAGACCGTGTTGACTGTTGAAGTGTTTCATAACTCCTTTAGGTCTGCTCGTGATGAGGGTCTGTCCGTCGGATGTCTGCCCGTTAAAGTGTCTGCCCGTGCCACGTGAAAGACACGTGCCACCTTTTCAAGTCTAGTATAATATAAAATGAAATCGAAGAAGTAAATATAAAATTGTCTAACCATAAATAAGATGTGTCAGATCAGCAACACAGATTTACGGGACATCATTAATAGATCTCGCATTTAGTTTTGAGTACAAAATAATTTACAAGCTACGCGTACTCCTTTTTTTTTTTTTCCTAGTGAAAATGATGGCTCCCTTGTAACTTCTTCTCTACCCATGAAGGAGATAACACAGGATTTAATTCATATCCCATGGTCTTCATTTTAGTTTCACCAATATGCTGCTCGTGATTAGTTTCCTCCGATGAAATACTGACCTTATTCTCATCAGGCAAAATCTTAACTCTCCAAACCTTAAAAGTTTGGTCAAGGCTAGCACTATATACCAAAAATCCCATTACAACTTTGTCAATCTCCAAATTCGCGGCCAAACATTTAACTGGCCCTCTATGTGCATCTAACACAGCAAGACACTCATGAAAACAACTCCCTTCTTCTCTTCTCCAAACTCTAATTGTTGTATCCTCTGAACCACTAAATATTAATTTCTCAATTGCAACTAAACAAAGGACAGAAAATCTATGGCCTTGCAAGAATCCTCCATGATTAAATCTACCGGAAGTTTTCTCCTTTTCCCAAAAATTTATAAATCCATCTGAAGATCCTGAATATAGAAAACAAGAATTGAGTGAAGTGCTTAGTGCTAAAGCATTAACAGGTGATGGTTGGAATTTTAGAGTCATTGTTAGAGTATGAGAGTTTTGTCCATATACTCTTCTCCAAATTTTTACTGAACCATCGGATGAACATGTGAAAACACAGCCATCGTCTTGATTTACTACAATTGAGTTCACATTATCTTCATGAGCTAAAAATGAGTCCACGCATCGATTATCAGATATTCTCCATACCTTAACTGTTTTATCCCATGACCCTGTATATAAAAGCCCTTCTGCATGGTAATAAGCCATGCAAGAAATACAATCCTTGTGCTGATTGTTACTTGACCTAGGAAATTTTAAAAATGAAGTGGGCTTAGGTAGGGTTGTAACCTTTTTGCCTCGAAAATTATCGGATACTATCACATTCCATATCCGGACTTTATGATCTTTATGTGAAGTAAAAAGCATGTTACCATAGACTATAATTGCCCTAACATCACCACAACTTGCCTTGAGGTACCCTCTCTCAATGCAATCAGGTTGTCGCCATGCACGAATACGACTACTCTCTGAGCCGGTGAAGACAATACCTTTTGAAATCGCGATGGAATAAATTGTCCCTTCATGGCGATGAAGGGAGGCAATGCAATGGTACAGGAGAGATGGTGATGGTGTTTGTAAAGGGGAAAGTGTCCATGGAGAATCGGGGCTAGGGGAGGGCATTAAGGAATACATAGTGGCTGCACTAGCATTAGAAGTCCTTGAAGGACTATAGAAAAGTTCATGTTCCGATAATTTTATATGGGAATTGAAGGAGAGGCGAGGAGGGGATTGTATTGATCTTTTTTCTTTATCGAAGTAGCTATGTAGGCTTCTCTTGCCATAGTACTCCATATTGGTCTAGAGGAAAAGGGTGCTAAATATATTGAATTTGCGTGTGCTTATATAACGTAACGAGGGAGTAGTACGTTTGAGTATATATGTTGAGAGTATTGAATATAATCATTAAAGATAGGGACCATTAAAGAAATACTAAATATTCACCTAAAACTATATGAGAGATGTAGAGTAAATTAAATGTATGAAAGGAGATGCTCGCAACACTAGAGGGATATTAGGAACACTTCTTTTTCTCCTGTTTTGGTGAATAGTACCTTTACCAGAGGTGGTTGTGCTGAAATCGGCTAAATTAATAACCGGATCAAATGCATGCCAAACTCTATGTTAGACAATGCCAACAACCTCCTTCTCCTCAACATTTTAGTTCACTTACTCTTTTCTTATTATTACTTGTATATAAAATGATAGTGTTCGGGTCAACTTAAACATCTTCAATAATTGAGTTTTTTTATATTTCATCATACATATACGAGATAATTCTATCAATCAGGGCTAGGTAAATTAGAAGAGATTTACATACTCCCTATAAGAGTTCACTATATGTGGCAAGGTTTGAAATACAAGACCAAATAAGTATATTTTTGTGTGGATTTTGACAAAGAGATTCTTCAATTATCTGAAAATAAAATTTACATGTTTGAAAACCATTAAAAAACAATAGAAATATTAATAATTCAAAATATTTAAGAAAAAAAGTGGTAAAAGAGAACATTTCTAACTTTGTTTTCTTTTTTTTTTTTTTTTAAAAATTAGAACATTTTTAACTTTATTCCCCAAAAAGTAATGTTGAACATAATTATTGGAACAAAGGGAGCAACTTTTTTTTCTTCTTCTTTTACCCTGTTAGAATAAATCTTGATCACTAATAATTTTCACTTGCCTAGATCATAGTGTGATGTCATTTTCCCGATGGGTTCTTCATTTGTGGCTTGTAGTTGTAGACCATGTATACCATAATGAGACTGGTTGTTATGTAGATGCAATGCCAATAAATTAAACATACCCGCATTTGTACATATTGTACCCACCAGAACTACTACATTACTCGACTTCATTTTTCACATATTAAACTGTGTTGTGCATGCATGCATGTGAAATGAAGTGTTGCTCCCAAACGCACACGCAAGTATACGCGGTCGACAAGTAATAAAGTGATAAATCGAGTATCGTTCCCACGAGAACTATGCAGACTGAGTTCTAGCAAACAATTTATTTAAACTATTCAGGGATCTTTTTCCAATAGTGAGGATTTTATTAACTAAAGAACAGTAATTAAATGGTAGAAGTGAATTCAAGCAATGGAGCGAAACTTGGTTGTTATCAGTAATAAGGAGACGGTCCAGGGTCAGAGTTACGAACAATCCAGTTGAGTTTTCCAATTGATTCCACTTCTTAAATCCCGGGTTACTAACTAACAGATTAAATGTACCCGTGAAAATCTTTCGATTCTTCACGGTCTATGCAGGCTACTCCAATCCCTATATGTCTATGGGTTGAATCACGTGCACGCATTAACGAATTCTGTAATGAGTTAAACTAGGCGAGCAAGTATATGTCTATCCTACTCACAAATTGGTTCCCCGATGCCCGGGTTCACAAACTAGTTCTATTCTTTCTTATTGCGTAATTAAATTCCCTCTTTCGAGTTCAATCTAAAAACCATAGATAATGCGTAATAATCGGGCCCTGACAATTACACAAGTGAAATCAAGAAAGAATAAGCAACCCGTAATGGGATTCAATTAATGGGAATCAATCTTCAAACATCAACCTTCATGTAATACTCTAACCCTAGAACGATAGATTTAGCTACGCATACTCATAATAACAACACAAGGAATTGATGTAATAATGAAATAATGATGAAATAAATTAATGAGAGGAAGAAAAACCCTTGTTCTTGATGTTATGATCTCTCCAATTTGCCCCAAGGTCTCAACTCCCCTCAAAAACTAAGTAAAAGACTATTTATAGAGTTTACAAACACCTAGTAATAAGTTAGACCCAATCCTAGACGAAATAGGAAGTAAAAACGCGCACAAGGGGCGCTATAACGGGCGCCCCGCGCCTCGTAACGCGTGACTCCAACCAGAAGACGTCGAAACTCCTCCGCCTTTGGGGCGCGGCGCACAAGAAACCGCGCTGGGGGTGGCGCGCGCTGGGGCGCGCGGCGCATGGCCCACAGCGCCCAGCCATTTTCCTGCTCCGTTTCTCCTTTTCTCGTTTCGTGTTGTGCCTTCGTGTGCTCGATCCAATCCTCAATCAAAATCCAATCTTTTCTTGCTCAATCATGCTCTTAAAAGCTCCAATTGCACTGCATAACAACCCACATACACACGACATAAAATTAGTGTAAAACCACATTCATAAACTACAAAACGAGCGAATAAAGTATTAAAACATGAGGAAATATTAAGGAAATATTGGCATAAAATGTCAAACATCACCACCCCACACTTGAACCTTTGCTCGTCCTTGAGCAATCACAAATAACTTCCAACCTAGGTAAAACAGGTCTGCCTATGACCATGGTTGATACCGACCATTGAACCAATGCACACATGACTACTATGGATCCACAACATGCCAACAAATTATCAAAATCAAAAGTATAAGAACAACCACCCCAAAATAGCTCAAGTGCACAAACTCAACTTAATGCAACCATGCTCCCACAAAATCACACCTATCTACTCAACCAAGAACCATCAACTTCACCTATTTCATGCAAACCATGTGCCCTCACCAAAATGAAGCAAGAGAGTGTCCCCCAAGTATCACACACAACCACGAATATCAAGAATAGAATGGGGACAATAACAAACGAATTCACTCACTCTCATGAAAAACTCACATGTCACACACGATGTACCATAGGCTTGCCCGTAGTGTAGGACTCCACTAATGTAAGCTCACTCCAATCGGGATTAACTAGGACTTTAGAAAGGTCGTAATGTAGGCTAAGAGGCGGGTAGGATACATATGGTAATAGTGACTACCTCCCTAAGCACTTTAATACATCACATTCAAATTAAGCATCAATCTCATCAAGCCACCCAATCAACAACTTTTCACACACACACACCTTCTCAACAAGTAGCAACTTTTCTTTTAAGCCCACACTAGCAAGGAATGAATATTCTTTTCTCTTTATTTCTTTTTCCACAAATTTTTTCTTCTTTGCTATTTTTTTTTTTCAATTTTCAATTTCATCCAACCTTGCCAATGCCTTTCACTACTTCACAAATTTTTAATTATTCCCCTTCATTAGCTCCACTCAAAAACCTCCCAATTCCAACCACAACTCCAATCAACTACACAATATCAACTAAAGTGCTTAAGGAGTAAAGGGCCAAAAGAGACAATTTAGAACAAATGGGGTAGGCTCGGGGTGTGGGTGCCAACAAAAAGGGCCAAAGAAACACAACAACAATTTTTTTCCAAGGTATATATGTAAGGGTAGGCTAACAAAAAGAAGGCATTGTATCATTTCCCGACTAGAGCAAACCTAGGATTTCGCTTTGCACACACACGGGGCAAGTTCTAGACATTAATATGCAACATGGAGTAAACAAGAACATGCCTCACAACACACATTGCACATGGTCCACACAAAAGGCTCCATCAACAACTCCCAATCAAGCATTTAGAGTGCAACTTGTGGAAATTTAAGCACTCATGCACAAAGGTTCACAATCAAGTCAAGCAAGCGGACTCAAGCATCTCAAGGGGGTTGTTCCATTTTTTTCTAGGCATGCATCACAATTAAAACCCAAGGACACCACAAATAGCACATGCAATCAAGTTCAAGTCCACCGGTATCAAACAAATCAAAGGCACCTAGCATTCTACCTATTCCTTCGTCTAGGATCACCTATACTAACTATTCTAATCCTAAAAAAAATAAAAACTACCCGGTTCAAAGGCCTCCCCGTGGAAAAGAACCGAGGCCATAAGAAAAACCACGGGGTGGATGACATGTACCACTAATAAAGACTAAAAGGAAAATCTTTTTGGAATTTTTCATTGGTTTTCTAATTTTTTTTCATATATTAAAGCAAGAAACAAATAAAAATAAAGTCAAGTGACAAAACAAAAAATCCTATGGTACATGCATCCCTAACCTCAAAAATAAATAAAGGGTAGTTCCCCACCCCACACTTAAACTAAGCACTGTCCTCAGTGCTAAAAATAAGCAAGTGCAAGGTAAAGAAAACTTCCCTGAAGATTCTAGTCCTTGGTGCTAGCATCCTCCAAGCTCCCATATCGTATGAGGTACTCAGACTTCCCCCAACAGATCATCAACATTAGGCAAGGGTGAGGACACCCCACACTTAGCCTCGACATTACATGAACCTGCAATCCAAGGAAAAACAAAAACTACATGACACTATAAATAAAATAATACAAGTACAAACTCGGGTTGCCTCCCGAGAAGCGACTTAGTTAACGTCGTGGCACGACGACACCTTTAGCTCACTTCCAGCCTTTATGTCTTCTCTTCTTACGCCGAACTTTTGCTTTCTTCCCTTCTTTTAGAGAACCCATCTTCAACTTCACATGTGATTTACTTCCATCTTCTTGTTTGACACATTCAATCATAGAGCACTCTTCCACCTTATCTATGTGCTCCTTCTCATTATACACCTTGAAAGTAACCTTTTCTCCATGCGCTCTAACAGTCATCTCACCCAGCTCCATGTCAATAATTGCCTTCGAGGTGACTAAGAATGGTCTCCCCAAAATGATTGAAGCTTCTCGGTCCTCTTCATAATCTAGGACTACAAAATCAGCAGAGAATGTAAACTTACCAACTTTTAGCAACACATCCTCCAACTTACCATCAGGGTGAGTGAGTGATCCATCCGCCATCTTAAGAGTAACTGAAGAGGGCTTGATTGCTCCTAGCCCCAACCTTTTGCAAACAGACAGAGGCATGAGATTTATGCTCGCACCCAGATCACACAAGGCACCAATGATATCATTCCCTCCAATGCTACAAGGAACAGTAAACTTCCCAGGATCTTGAAGTTTTGGAGGTAGCTTGCTCAAGATTGTGCTACACTCCTCAACTAACTCAACTGTATCTATCTCTTGAGGCTTTTTCTTCTTCACTAAAATTTCTTTTAAGAACTTCACAAAGGATGGCATCAATTCAAACACATCAATCAAAGGATTATTAACTTGAAGTTCTTTCAACATACTCACAAATTTTTGATACTGGGCCAGATCCTTCGATGGTATAAGTCTCTGTGGGAATGGTGGAGGCGGCAGAGGTGCCTCCTTTCTCTCTTCTTTCTTCTTTACCTTCTCCACTTTTTCAACTTTTTCTATTTCAGCACTCTCCTCGGACTTGGCCATCAGCTCTCCACGTTCAATTAAAGTCACTGCAAGACATTGTTTAGGCTCTTTTTTCACAGTGCTTATTTCTCCCACCAACTGCCCCAACTGGTGCTCTAGGTTCTTGTGAGCATTGGCAATATCTTGTATGGCCACTGCATGGGCTGCAGTATCAGCTATCATTCTCTGCTGGCCCGCCATCAACTGCTTTAACATCTCTTCAACTGAATAGCTAACCTGCTGTGGTGGAGGTGGAAGTGGTGGTAATTATTCGGGGCTCTCGCATTACCTTGATAATAACCATTACCAAACTGATTTTGACCCTGCAGCCTGTTTTGATTACCCACGTAATAAACTGACTCTGGATTAGAGGAGCAAACCTCTGTAGCATGGTCTTGACCACAAACCTCACAAAAGCTCTGGAGTTGTTGCACTGGAGCCACTGGTTGCTGAGCCTTTTGCAGAGCTAACTTGCTAATTTGATTGAAAATAACATCCATCCTCGCCCTTAGCTCTGAAACTGCATCTAACTGAAGTACCCCTGTAGGTTTCTGCGTAATAGCTCTACCATCTCCCTGCCAATCAGGATTGCTCTGTGAAAACTTATTTAGCAAATCATAAATTTGATCAAAATTTAGGGCCAGTACTTGGCCCCCAGCAGCAGCATCAACCACGATCTTAGTATGTTGGTTCAGCCCCTCAACAAAAGTGTGTGCAACAACCTCATTGGATTGGTTGTGGTGTGGACAATCTCTCAATAGAGCTTTGAATCACTCCCAGGCTGAATACAAGGATTCTCCTTCTAACTGTCTGAAGGACATAATTTTGCTCCTCAGCCGGGCTGTCTTTGCAGACGGATAAAATTTAGCCAAGAACTTCTTAGCCAAATCCTCCCAAGTAGTGATAGACCCAGACTTTTCAGCCTTTAACCACTTCCTTGCTGCCCCAATCAGTGAAAACGGGAACAACGTCAAGCGAACATAATCAGTAGGAACACCCGCTGGTGTATAAGTATCACTGATCTCCAGAAAGTTCTGAATGTGTTGCTGCGGATCCTCATGAAGTAATCCACCATATTGTCCAGTCACATGCAGCAACTGAATCATGCCGGACTTAATCTCAAAGCCCCCGGTGATAGCGGGCTTAACTATGCTCGATGCTACTCCCTCCAGGCTGGGGAGAGCAACATCTCGCACAGCTAAAGCTTGTTCTTCTGCCATTCCTGTATGTAAAGATCAAGCAGGACCTAATACCTGAAACAGCACAAAACTCAAAACAAAAAACTAAACCTGAATAGCAAGTAATAAATTGTTCAAAAAGAAATCAGTCAATAACTAGTCCCCGGCAACGGCGCCAAAAACTTGTTGCTCCCAAACGCACACGCAAGTATACGCGGTCGACAAGTAATAAAGTGATAAATCGAGTATCGTTCCCACGAGGACTATGCCGACTGAGTTCTAGCAAACAATTTATTTAAACTATTCAGGGATCTTTTTCCAATAGTGAGGATTTTATTAACTAAAGAACAGTAATTAAATGGTAGAAGTGAATTCAAGCAATGGAGCGAAACTTGGTTGTTATTAGTAATAAGGAGACGGTCCAGGGTCAGAGTTACGAACAATCCAGTAGAGTTTTCCAATTGATTCCACTTCTTAAATCCCGGGTTACTAACTAACAGATTAAATGTACCCGTGAAAACCTTTCGATTCTTCACGGTCTATGCAGGCTACTCCAATCCCTATATGTCTATGGGTTGAATCACGTGCACGCATTAACGAATTCTGTAATGAGTTAAACTAGGCGAGCAAGTATATGTCTATCCTACTCAAAAATTGGTTCCCCGATGCCCGGGTTCACAAACTAGTTCTATTCTTTCTTATTGCGTAATTAAATTCCCTCTTTCGAGTTCAATCTAAAAACCATAGATAATGCGTAATAATCGGGCCCTGACAATTACACAAGTGAAATCAAGAAAGAATAAGCAACCCGTAATGGGATTCAATTAATGGGAATCAATCTTCAAACATCAACCTTCATGTAATACTCTAACCCTAGAACGATAGATTTAGCTACGCATACTCATAATAACAACACAAGGAATTGATGTAATAATGAAATAATGATGAAATAAATTAATGAGAGGAAGAAAAACCCTTGTTCTTGATGTTATGAGCTCTCCAATTTGCCCCAAGGTCTCAACTCCCCTAAAAAACTAAGTAAAAGACTATTTATAGAGTTTACAAACACCTAGTAATAAGTTAGACCCAATCCTAGACGAAATAGGAAGTAAAAACGCGCACAAGGGGCGCTATAACGGGCGCCCCGCGCCTCGTAACGCGTGACTCCAACCAGAAGACGTCGAAACTCCTCCGCCTTTGGGGCGCGGCGCACAAGAAACCGCGCTGGGGGTGGCGCGCGTTGGGGCGCGCGGCGCATGGCCCACCGCGCCCAGCCATTTTCCTGTTCCGTTTCTCCTTTTCTCGTTTCGTGTTGTGCCTTCGTGTGCTCGATCCAATCCTCAATCAAAATCCAATCTTTTCTTGCTCAATCATACTCTTAAAAGCTCCAATTGCACTGCATAACAACCCACATACACACGACATAAAATTAGTGTAAAACCACATTCATAAACTATAAAACGAGCGAATAAAGTATTAAAACATGAGGAAATATTAAGGAAATATTGGCATAAAATGCCAAACATCATGAAGTCTAGCGCAAATTAATCTGGTACCTTCAAGAAGCTCCTCAAATTAATTCTCCTTTAGTCCACCGTCATAAGTTGGTATCTACTCCACTGACTTTTGGAATAATATTAGTTGCTTGCTTTGTCCTACCAGCAGTAATGGAAAAATTACTAGGGACACAATTAAGGGTTGTACTAGAGTGTGCTTCTTTCTTATTACTACGGAGTATTAATTTTGAAGCATCACCTTATTAATTTTTCAATATTAGTGGGAAAAAGATTTGAACAAACGAGCTAGGCTCTGTATCTTGCTAGGCTAAGGCTAAGGACCATTACAATGTACATTGCCTGTTAAAGGTGTTAAGAACAAATACAGCGGCATTAACAGATGTAAGTCAACCTTCGTGTTCTTATCCTCTTTCAATGGAGGTAAGCAATAGATGGATTCATAATCTTAAAAATAAGTCGGCTCATCAGCTATAATAAGTAAAAGTGACAAAAAAATGTAAATAATCTTTACACTAAAATGTGTATAACTTAAACTCATTATTTGGATACGATCATATCGCCCCCATCCGCACAATTGAGCGCAATATAGCGGCCCATATATTATTATAACAAGGATACTACGAAGGATGTAAAGTTTGTCACATCTAAGATTTTGAATAGCTAACCAAAGTAAAGTTTGAACCTCCTTGGCTTTACCACTACATTATTAGCTTCGCTTCGGTTAAAGGGATAAAGCAATTATATATATATATATATATATATATATATATATATATATATATATATATATATATATATCAAAAAAATTGCTTCTACCCTTTTTGGACCGTGTAGTCTTCAAGGTAAGTCCGCCCGTGGGAGTCGCCATTTATTTTCATCATAACTACAGTTAATATTGTCCTTATTGATTGAGAAGTTTTAAGATTCTTTTTAGAGTCATTGCATGGTTAAGCCTCTTTTAGCTGTAGATCAGTTCCTAGATAAAAAGCTAGGTCCTCCATTGCTTGTAAATATATGGTAAAGAGATAGTAGTAGAAAAGGTTTGAATCGCATTATACAAATGAATGAGGTAATTATCCAGCACCTTTACTCTGATGTTGCTGAGTGCACCCTTTCTTTTCTGTGTCTGTATATTTGGACTTTGGTTGTATATCCCCATGCATGGACCTTCTCTGTGTCTTTGTCTTTATGATTTTATATAATCGCTGCAGTCGGAATTTCAATTTAAACCTTAGCCAATATTATTCCAATTTATATATCTTATACACACATTTTCCTTCCTCAATTTCAGAACAAATAAAGAAATGCATAACGTAAATTCAGTCCTTTGTACAGGACCACCCGTTTCATAATTAAATGAGCCGAACTAGTTGTTGGCACAATTTAATTAGTTTCGAAACTAATGAGTAAAAAGTAATTGTCTAGATTTTATTGCTTTAAACTAAAGATGAGTTTTCCACAATTTATTCAACAAACTGATAGATGAAGCTGAGGGCAACTCCTAATGGTATAGATTCTTGGTTAGCTTGGAGTTTTTACTGATGACTAAGGAACAGATCAATTGACATATTATTTTAAATCTTTATAGCTGAATAAGTATTATTGCAAAATCATTTGAGCGGGAAAAGTTAATTTATAAGCGGAGATCATAAAGAGCATATTGCGAGTAGGAAGTGGAATTAATACAATGGATTCAAAAGCATCAAACCTCTCTTGTTCGAAAAAATTGAAACACATCGAAATAGTACCAGCCGTCCTTAATAATAGAAGGATTTGGCAGTCATTCCCAAAAGGGGGAGGGTGGATGTAATTCAGCTCGAACAAAGTGAGAGGAGTATTGTACAATATTTAAAAGATTGCATAAAGATTGGGATAAGGCAAATAAGATATCATCTATCCAAGAAAGAGTTGAATTAGGACTCAAACTCTGTAAGACCTTTGGAGTTCTAATTGTACAAGACTTCTCAAGTTTCCAACTCTATAAATTGAGAAGCATTCGTCACTTGAAGACCTGTATAAATACATAGAGTACTTTAGAGCTAAAGCATTGAAGAAGTTTAAGTTGTATTTGAGTAGTCATAAGCTACATGGAGCTAAATGAAGAACTCATTCCTTAGATTGAGTCTTATCGTTCTTGATCTTAGTTCATCTGTTGAAGGAGTTATTGAGTTGTACTATTTACTTAGAAGTTCTGAAGGAGTACACAATTCAAGTCTTGTTACTCGAAGAAACTTCATCTATTGTGAAAGAGTCACTATAGGATTATAGTTAGTCCTAGGTTAGTAAGAAGGAAGTCTTGCAACCAAGTGAGTCTTTCAAATAGTAAAGTTGAAATCCTACTCGAGGAAGTAGGTCGTGGTTTTTTGATCCCAAGTTGTTGGGGTTTTTCCACGCTAAAATATCTGTGTTCATTTACTTATTTACCTATTCCGCACTTAGTTAAGTTAAGGAACACATCTGAGAAACTGGCCCTTTAGTTATTAAGTTAAAATAAAAATTGGGCATTACATCACCCCACTCCTCTTGTGTAATTGTGGTGTGTACTGGGTATATCATTCTTCTCACCACATCTCCTCAAGTTACTTCCCTCATCGATCTGTTAAGGAAAAACAAAGCAGACGTAGGCTTTGTGATTATATGCTTCTAACTGCTGGCACAATATGTGATAAGGGATAAAAGGAGATGTACATTGAGCGAGAAATGAGCTCAATGAAGTTGGTACAATGCTGATTTAAAGTGATGAGTCCGAGTTGGGAGGGTCATGACTAGCACCTAATGAGCTTGGAAGCCATCGAGCAAACAATTAATCATGTCGCAACATAAAGTACTACACAATTGGCAGCCATCGAGCAAATAGTTAATCATGTCAGCAACATAAAGTACAACACAATGGAGTTCCAAGCGTGACATGAATTTTCATGCACATAGAATAGGACATTAGACAGTCCCATATATACCCACATGCAGTAGACAACAGTTATATAAAGACGTACATGTGTACCACTGTAAACGTTGCAACAAAAGTCACTTAGATATCTTACTGACGCTTGTATTTATTAGATATGTTAACCTCATTAAAAATGTACCTATTAAACACAAAATACTGACTTCGTAACAAAATAATATATCACTTCTCTTAAGCTTGTGAGATAGTGAAATTTTATTTTGTCTTTTATTTTTAATTATATTTTCACATAACATCATTAAGTACACCGCCATACCACCACTATTTGTCCACCAATAAAATTCTGCTAACGTAAACAATTTGACACCGCTACCACCACAAAAATCTAGCGAACACAAACAATTCAATGACCATCAATTTGGTCGTGAAGAAAAAAAAGAGAGACGAAATGGAGGTGAGAAGAAGATGCCAACGAGGAGGGAGGGTTTCTTTTGAAAATGGAATAAGATATTGAGGGAGCGTGAGTTGGTTGGTGATCACGCCCAAGTAGGCCCTGTTGAATATATGATGTTTTGATGACAACAAATAAAATGTACTTGTTACATTGAAATTAATTGAGGCATTATTTGTGGAATTAATTTCCTTTAAAAAATAGCAATTTGTGAATAATGATATTTCAAGGAAAATGTGTGAAATTGATTAATTAATTTTGGTGTTATCTATGTAGCTGGATTATGGATTAGCCATAGTGTTGTTGATAAGATTCTTTAGTGATTTTATTTCTACAGGACTTGGCTAAAGAGTTGGAGTTGGAGTTGGAATAGGATTCTAGTAAATCTTATTTGATAAGGAAAAGTGATTAATCTATGAGCTGTATATTGTTATCCCTAATATACTTGGACTTTGTTTTACTTATCAGGTCTTTATCTATAAAAGAAGTCCATGTACATATGAAGAAAAAAACGTCAAAACACTTCAGCACAAAAAGAGAAACTGAGCGTACAAGAGAGAAAAGTCTGAAGCAGTTGGAACAGGCGTTGGAACAGTCTGGACAGGTGTTCCATCAAGTCATTTAAAATTGTTTGAGTCCAGTTCTTAGTTCATGTATTAGGCACTTAAATTGTAATCTCGTTCGGCTTTTTAGAAGCACTTTTTGAGGTTGTAATCTGGAGTTAAAATCCCATTGGGTAAAGAGCTTAGAGTTAAGTTCTTTGTGTTCCAAGCTAGGGTAGTTTGGAAGGGTAGCAACAGTCTAGGATTGTTGTTGTGTAAGGGCTTAGAGTTAGGTCCTTGGGATTATCTTTGTAATCCGAGTTTGGCTCGTTTGTTTAGTGGATTGGTTGAAATTCCCACAGGGGTGTGGGTCGTGGTTTTTTACACCTTTGAGCCAGGGTGTTTTCCACGTTAAAATCGCGTGTGCCTCGTCTACTTTTGCTCGTTTATTGCGTTGTTAAACTGCTGTTGGAACACCCATAGGAACTGTTCCAAGTGAATTGTTCTTACTTAGTCTAAAACTTAAAAAGAGGCAAAAATCGTTAACGACACAATTCACCCCCCCCCCCCCCTCTTGTGTCGAGTGTACTCTAAACTAACAATTGGTATCAGAGCAGGTGTCTCATATTTAGGCTAACACCTTTGAGAGATCCTTAAAATGAGTGCACAAATAGGACTACTAGAGGGTCAATCTATTGCTAGGCCTCCATTGTTTAATGGTCAACACTATAGCTTGTGGAAAAATCGTATGGAGATCTATTTGAAAGCTGAAGATTATCAACTTTGGCAAATCACCATGAGAGGTCCATTGGTTCCCATGAAAGCAGGCACTAATGGTGCGAAGGTCCCGAAAATAGAAGATGAATTCACTGTTGAGGACTTCAAGATGATGGAGAAAAATGCTAAGGCGATCAAAATACTTTATTTTGGTCTCGGATCTGATGAATATAATAGAATCTCCGGATGCACATCTGCCAAAGAAATTTGGGACTCTCTGCAGCTAGCTCATGAAGGTACAAACCAGGTAAAACAGTCCAGAATTGAAATTTTAATGAGAAAATATGAATTATTTTTTATGGATGAACAAGAATCAATAAAAGACATGTTTACTAGGTTTACTCATATTACTAATGAGCTTAAATCTCTTGGAAAAGAATTTTCTTCTGAAGATTGTGTCAGGAAAATATTGAGGATATTGCCTTCCTCGTGGGAGCCCAAAGTTACGGCTATTCAAGAAGCCAAACAGATGGACAAGATGGCTATGGACGAGCTAATAGGCAATCTTCAAACATATGAACTCAGAAAAAATTCTCAGGCTAAGGAGGAAATAAAGAATGAGCGCAGCTTAGTCTTGAAAGCTACAAAAAGTGATGATTCAGATTTGGATGAAGAAGACTTTACAAAGCTTGCTCGCACATTCAAAAATTTGCTCAAGAAGGGAAACAACCTGAAGAAAGGAAACTCCAACAAGTCTAAATCTACTGAAAAGGCTCATTTTGATGGTTGCTATAAGTACGGAAAACTTGATCATATGATCAAAGACTGCCCACAAAAGCAGTTGGAACAAAGGATGGAACGTTCCACTGACCGTTCCAAGAAGCAGCGGAAATCAGCTTCCAAAGCTATGAAAAAGGCCATGATTGCCGCTTGGGGAGACACCTCTGATGAGGAATCAGAATATGAGGATGAAAGAGATGATCTTGCTTTAATGGCCAAGAGTGATTCTGAATCAGATGATGAATTCTCAGAGGTAAGTCTCACTCAACTTAAAGAGCAAATTCATAATTTATCAAAAAGTAAAGTAGTTGATTTGTTGCTTTCTTTAATGGATGAATTTCAAAATGTGAGTGCTGAGAGAAATGAGTTAGCTACTGTTGTGTCAAGTTTGAAGTCTGATTGCCAATGTTTGCAAAGAAATAAAATCGAACTTGAAAAGGCTAATAAGGTACTCAAAGAGGAAATTTGTAAATTGGATGGAAATATTTCATCTTTGCATGAAGAAATTCATCAACTTAAGGAATCTAAATCAGTTATCAAGAATCAGTTTAATGTTGATCAAATAAGTCTTGAATCTGATCTAACTACTTTGAAAGGAGAGTTGAGTCATGAAATTGAAAAGAACAAAGAGCTTCAAGAAAATTTGAAAAATGTGAGCAATGAACTTGCTATGACCAAAAAGTGGAACAAGTCCAATGAAGCTTTGAATTGGCTAACTGAACATCAAAGTAGGATTCGTAGTGGTCTGGGTTACAGAAGTGATCAGGTTAAATGTAATATCAATAGAAAAAATGTTAATTTGCCTGATTATCGCTTATGTACTCATTGTGGACACACTGGTCACTACAAGTATGAATGTTTAGCTAGAATCATGGCTCTTAAAAAAATTGGAAATATTGTTAGATGGGTTAGAAAAGATATGATGTTTCCTGTTTCTCAAGGAAAGGGACCCAAAAAGGTTTGGGTTCCTAAGTCTAACACTTAATCTAGTTTTGCAGGCTAAGGTGAGAGGGAGCAACCAGTTATGCTACTTGATTAGTGGTTGCTCGAAGCTAATTATTGGAGTAAAATAAAATTCTTCTCACCGACAGCCTTCAATGAAGGAAGTGTGGCATTTGGTGAAGGTAAGAAAGGTAAATCTTTGATATAGGCGAGAAAGGTAAGTCACTCTTCCATTCTTTATTGGTTAAAGTTTTAAAGATTAAATTGGTTGAAATATTTCACAATCTTGTGACCATAGGAACAAAGTTGATTTTCATAGTTATTGCAAAATTGTGAATGGTAATGTTTTGAGAAGTTGTTCAAGTGATGCTTCTAATGCTTTAGCTGAAAAGAATGTGCTTTTGAAATTGGTCTTGCTCAAGCTTAAACTAAAAAGGATCCCAAAAATGTCCAGCCCGAAGGAACAGGTCGTTCTAAACCTGGGCACAATCTGGAACAATTAGGGGGAAGAGCAAATGGAACAAATCTTGTTGAAACAGTTCGAAGCCATGTTCCATATCTTAAGCTGAAAGATTTCAGTGAAGGATCCTCATACATCAACTCACAAATAGACCTTGCAAGCATAGAACTCACGTGCTCTGCACATCAGCTGGTATGGCCTTGATTTTTAGACATGTTGATGTTGTTTTTGTTGAGTTTGGATGACAATATAGCACTAGAGGTATGTAATTCTTTCTATCTCTTGTTTAGTATTTTGGATAAAAAGTTGCTAGCATTTTTACTAAAGCACTAAGTGATGGACATCTTGAGGTAAATAAATTGGATCTTGGCGTGATTATATTTACTTGAGTGCATGGTGTATTGCTTTTTCCCCAATGATTGGCTAGGGAGTGTCATTCTTTGATCTCACTCAATTGCATAAATATTTTTTAAAAAATGTCTAACTCAATTCTTGTGCTGTAACATGCATGCTCTCATGTTATGAGTTCATTATTTTTCTCGTTGAGGTCTAATGATATTGTCTTTCTTTGATTGATTCAATGTTTTGAAAGCACGAAATAGAGGATAAATTTATTTTAAACTGTTCTAGATCTGTACCTCCAAAATATGGCTTGTGCATATAGTTGTTCATCACAATATTTCATAACCAGCCCACATCCACTTTTGTTAAAAGTTTTCATCACTAAAAAAAAAATTGAGCATGTTCTTTCATTGTCTTTCATACCTCCGCTCTCCCTCGAATTTGACCTTGAAGAATTTCCAAAGATAAAGTTGCAGATCTGAAAATAATAGGAGGCAATCTTATTTGAATAAATGTGAAGCAGCCTAAGGTTGAGGGGGAAAAAAAAAAGAAAAAGAAATGTGTGCTTTGATGGGTGTTGTAATTTTATTATGTGGAGGAGATGTTTGATGAAAAAATTCTTTTGAGACAAATTTCATAGATCTATTGTCAAGATCATGGGCTGCAAAGAAGATGGAACAGGTGATGGACCTGGTTCTACTAGTGAGCCAATAGTCATCTCTAATGTGAATGTTAAAATTAATATTTTAGAGAATTGGTTGGCTATTATTATGGAGAAGAATGAAACCTTGATATCCTATGTTTTCAGAATTGAGCAAAAGCTGAAAGTAAGAGGGAAATATAAGCCAAGCACCACGTCTAGAAACTCTTAACTCTTTCCTTAACCTCACACTCATATCAACCCAGTCTTGAACCTGTTCAATGCCTTGTTCCTTAACCTTATATTCTTGTTTTAAATCCTATGAACAAGGTTATGCATTAAGCATTTTATTTTGGGCTTGAAAGCTTAACTGGTACAGATTTGGCTTTGTCCTTTGTGGATTGTTTTGATGAATTGTGATTTCAAGCAGGATGCCCAATATCATTTAGTATCAATACTTGAGAAATTTATGCTTATGCTTAGATGAGTTGCTGCCCCAGTGGCGATGGGTGTGACATACTTGATTATCCATATTTTTTGCGTTGTTGATTTTTGACAGTAGTTGATGCTTTTCGATGATGCCAAAAGGGGGAAGAGTAATATGTGCTTGTGCTTAGGTTATGTATATCGCTGACAAATATTCCACTTTAGTTTTGTCTCATTGTCCCTTACTTGTATGTGCTTTTGGTAATAAATGAGTTTGGCAAAAAGGGGAAGAAATATTGTGTCATGCTTAGATAAATAAATTCCTTGTTTTAGGTCCTTAACTAACTTAAGTAAGGTTGTTGTTATTATCAAAGTGAAACAAGCACATTTTGTTTGTCATCATCAAAAAGGGGGAATTTGTTGAATATATGATGTTTTGATGACAACAAATAAAATGTAATTGTTACATTGAAATTAATTGAGGCATTATTTGTGGAATTAATTTTCTTGAAAAAATAGCAATTTGTGACTAATGATATTTCAAGGAAAATGCGTGAAATTGATTAATTAATTTTGGTGTTATCTGTGTAGCTGGATTATGGATTAGCCATAGTGTTGTTGATAAGATTCTTTAGTGATTTTATTTCTACAGGACTTGGCTAAAGAGTTGGAGTTGGAGTTGGAATAGGATTCTAGTAAATCTTATTTGATAAGGAAAAGTGATTAATCTATGAGCTGTAGATTGTTATCCCTAATATACTTGGACTTTGTTTTACTTATCAGGTCTTTATCTATAAAAAAGAAGTCCATGTACATATGAAGAAAAAAACGTCAAAACACTTCAGCACAAAAAGAGAAACTGAGCGTACAAGAGAGAAAAGTCTGAAGCAGTTGGAACAGGCGTTGGAACAGTCTGGACAGGTGTTCCATCAAGTCATTTAAAATTGTTTGAGTCCAGTTCTTAGTTCATGTATTAGGCACTTAAATTGTAATCTCGTTCAGCTTTTTAGAAGCACTTTTTGAGGTTGTAATCTGGAGTTAAAATCCCATTGGGTAAAGAGCTTAGAGTTAAGTTCTTTGTGTTCCAAGCTAGGGTAGTTTGGAAGGGTAGCAACAGTCTAGGATTGTTGTTGTGTAAGGGCTTAGAGTTAGGTCCTTGGGATTATCTTTGTAATCCGAGTTTGGCTCGTTTGTTTAGTGGATTGGTTGAAATTCCCACAGGGGTGTGGGTCGTGGTTTTTTACACCTTTGAGCCAGGGTGTTTTCCACGTTAAAATCGCGTGTGCCTCGTCTACTTTTGCTCGTTTATTGCGTTGTTAAATTGCTGTTGGAACACCCATAGGAACTGTTCCAAGTGAATTGTTCTAACTTAGTCTAAAACTTAAAAAGAGGCAAAAATCGTTAACGACACAATTCACCCCCCCCCCCCCCCCCCCCCCCGTGTCGAGTGTACTCTAAACTAACAGGCCCTCTAAAAGGGATGAAGCGGTCGTGGTAAATATGACTCAGCACTTAAAGTCCCAAGGTTGAATTCAACAAAACACTAGAAATTTAGTTGCTCTTCTAACTAAATTATCTATCAATTAACTTCGAAATGTTTGTGTCTTTATGATTTTAATACAACTAAAACTAAACGACAAGGTAGTAAATAATAAACTTGATTCAAATGACTAAAAGACTAGGATTGATCTACCCAACTCCTACTCATGTTTTAGAACAATACATTAACGAATTCAACTTACTTCTTCCTATTGAAAAATTACTCCAGATTGACAAGTATTTACTTTCATATAATGATTCCAACATCCACTAACTAATTCTCCAAATTTATGGAGATACATAGGACTAATATTATGATTCACAATAGGGATCAATGGTCACAATTCATCTTTTTGACAACCTAAGTAATACCTTTGTTTTAGATTGAATTATTGCTAAGTGTTTAACCCTAACTTATAAATCTATCCCTAGATGCACGAGAATAAAAGGGACAAACAATTTGGGGCCCTTCCAATCAATATGAATCAAAGGATAAACACTTAGATAGGAAGAATAATGGGAAAATTTCACTAATAGGCAGCCCAGTCCACTAATTTACAGCGCTGAGGCCCATATTTTACCTTTCATCAGCATGGCAGCATTCATTATACCATAAATGTCGCGCATAAATCTCGCGCCAAACAGCCCTTCCAAATTTGAATCAAAACATAACTCTGTTTCCTTTTAAAACACCATCACTGAGAGCAAAAAATCTCCTTCCATCTACGAACCCTAAACTCTTCATCCCCAAAAATAATGCGAAATTGAAGCTTGTGAATTTCAATTTCTACCTTTTTCAATGGACACTTTTCCAACATACATTCAACACACAGGGGAATGGAATCACGAAAATAAATTTGTGAATTTCATCCCCGATTGCATTGTTATTCGATCTAGTTTCAATTATGAAAATTTAGTTGCAAAAATTTTAAAGCAGATCGCGATTAATGTTGAATTGAATTGCATAGAAATCAAGTTCATTCCGAGTAATGATTTACCACCTGTGCTGATCTACAATGATACTGGTGTTCAAGTTTACATTGAATTAAGGAAAAAACATCCAGATTTCACTGCCTATCCGCTCTGTATAAGGATGAATGAGATGTCAACTGGTGCTGGATGCTCGAATATTAATTCAGCCTCGACGAGTTTTAACTGTATAAATAGTGGAAAACTTATACAAGAGATTGATGAGGCAGGTGACATAGATGTGGATGAATTGGTGGATGATAATCATACAGAAGATATATTGATTGATAATTGTTCTATAATAGATGATATGCTACATGAGAAAGTTGAAGAGAATCATGTTTACCAGGACAAGCAGACACTTGTTAGTGTAATGAAACACCATGCCCTGCGAAATAAGTTTCAGTTCAAGGTGAAGAGATCAAGTACAAAAAGGTATGTTTAAAGCTGTTTATTCTGGTATATAACTGTATAAACAAGTATAAAACAACTTTATATTACTGTCTATAACTTTAGTTGAATCTGTTTGAATGATATGTATAATTATGTATAACTGTGTATAAGTTAAATCAAAAACACTGTATTATTGTGTATAAATTTGTATTTGGATTTTTTTGTCGTCTGAGTCACTAAGTATCACATTTTCAAGTATGGAGACTTTAGTAAACCTGAAATAAATTGGTATAAACTAATATAAGTAGTTTTTGTATTACTGCGTATAATTTCATTCAAAACTGTTTTTGCGATCGTACTGTTTTGTATAAAGTTGTATATTAATACAGAAAGCATCTTTGCTGTGTCGACACTGTTGTATATACAGAGACATATTTCTTTGTATAAATATGTATATCAAAACAGCACTATATTTATGTGTATAAATTTGTATTTACCAGTTCAACGCTCTTTATCAATAGGTATTACCTTTCATGTATTGATGCAAAATGTACCTGGAGTTTCAAAAGTTCAGCTGTAGGCAAGGAGAAAATATTCAAGGTGCGAAGTTTTATTAATAGTCGTACGTGCTCACTTGGTGAAAGATACTTAGAACAACGTCAAGCGAGTGTGTTTGTGATTGCTACAATGATCAAAGACAAATATATAGATCCTAAAACTGTCTACAATGCAAATAGTATAAGGATTGACATGCTGAAGGACCACGGTATTGAATTAACCTACATGAAAGCATGGTGAGCAAAACAAACTCCTTTAGAAATATTAAGGGGCGACCCTACTGAATCTTATCAACACCTTCCAAGTTACTTGTATATGGTTGAGGAGATAAATCCAGGTTCAGTTACAAGGTTGCATAAATCTGATGACGGGCGCTTCCTATATACATTTGTTGCGCTCAATTCATCAATCCAAGGTTGGAAGTATTGCAGGCCAACGTTGGTGATTGATGGGAGCTTTCTTTCAGTAGCACACAAGGGCACATTTTTGAGTGCTTGCACAGAGGACGCAAATGGTAAGTTAAACACCATTGCAAAGTCTGACTATTTTCATAAGACATCAATTTGTATAATTGTATAATATTGTATAAAGTTGTATAAGTCTGTTTTAGCTCACATTATAACTATGCATAAGCATGTATATCTTTGTATAAGATGCAGCTTTCCGTTTGAAACCTGATGTATAAACTGTTTAAATAGGAAAAATACTGCCCCTTGAATATGGCATTGTTGATTCAGGGAACGATGCGTCATGGGAGTGGTTCTTCATTCAAATAAGATACGTTTTTGGGGTTCGGGAAGGAATGTGCATTGTCTCGGATAGGAATGAAAGCATCTTGAAAGCTGCAGCGACTGTTTATCCAGATGTGCCGCATTGTTTTTGCATTTACCATTTGTGGAACAACATCAAGGCCAAGTTAAAAAAAATCCTGAAAATCTTAAAGACAACTTTTTCGCAGCTGCTTTTGCTTACACAGTTAAGGAGTTCAACAAAAAAATGGAAGATATGGTAAAGAATGAACCAAGAATACAAGATTACTTGTACAGAATTAGGTATGACAAGTGGTCTAGAGCACATTCCAAGGTCAAAAGGCCAATGAACATGACTTCTAATATCCCAGAGTCACTTAATTCAGCCACAAGACATGCAAGGGATCTCCCAGTACTGCGTCTATTGGAATACATGTATAATTTGGCACAAGACTGGAACGACAGTGCAATGTCAACATTCACAGACCTTGGGAAGAAATACAACAAAATGCTTCAGGCAAATCTGATTGCGCCGATGCAGATGACGGTATAAAGAGTTTAAAATACTAATTTCATGAATGCAACTTTGTTGGAATTTGTTGTGACCAAATACTTTTTTTTTCCTTTTAAATGAAGGTGAGGTTTTCAAATGACGACTTATACACAGTGTATAAAGGAGCAATGCACAACACTGTGAACCTTGCAAAGAAAGAATGCAACTGTGGGGGCTTTCAAATAGATGAACTGTCATGTCCACATGTTTGGGCAGTTTTAAGGCGCAATTGAGTCGAAGCAGTCAACTTTTGCTCGGTTTACTACAGGAAGAATTTTCTCCATAAAACATATGAATATCCAGTATATCCAATGCCACATGAGTCTGCATGGGACATCCCTACAGAAATCCTAAAGGAAGTGGTGCGACCACCTAAAGGAAAGAGAACTCCAGGAAGGCCAAAAAAGACCAGATACAGAGCATCTTGGGAGATACCACCCAAGAGATCCAAACTGTCATGTGGGGTGTGTGGACAAGCTGGTCACAACAAGAAGACGTGTAGGAACCTAGCAAAGACAGATTGACACATTATAGTTTTAAGACAGTTTTTACCTTTATACATTGTTTAATCATGCTATTAAACTTCATTGCAAACTTTATGTTGGTGTTTCCAAGTACGAATAGATGTTTGACTCTAGAACATATTGCATGATTTGATACTATAACAGACAATAAATGACAGATTACTACAAAAGGAAGGTGTAAACTGCCTATTTTCATGTCATGTATAACTGTGTATAAGGATGTATAAATGTGTATAAAAGGCAGATGTAAACTGCCTATTTTCATGTCATGTATAACTGTGTATAAGGATGTATAAATGTGTATAAAGCTGCATATAAAAGAGCATAAACTTGTATTAACATGTATACAGATCTTGATGCTGTAAGAAACAACAAATAAAAGTCTACAATGCAGATATACACTGCATGTGTGTAATGTATAATAGTGTATAACAATGTATAAAGGTGTATCAAAAGTTGTATATCATTGTATAAACCTGTACATTGTGCTTTACAATCACGGTAAAAAACACAAAGGCAACAACAAAAATCAAATAAATAAAATATACAGCACAAAAAAATTAGATAATGATGTAAAAACAAAACCTACTTCGTCATCTGATGTGGCAGGTCATTCACTAGGTTTACGTCAAAAGGATCAGACAAAGATTTATCCATATAAGCACCACTTTTCCAATCAATGTCAGTTCGCTTGCCATAAAAACCGGTAGTATTAAGGAAATGAGGAATCAGCATAGCATAAGCTAACATCGCATTCAGAACGGCAGCATCATTCAAAGCTCCACGGTTAGAATCATACGCATCAATGCGCCTATCTTTAAATGAAAGCACACCCAAAACCCAATGGCCCACACCACGCTTAACATAAATAGGCAACAAGACATGGTCAACAGTGTGCCAAGGAGAATTTGCATCACAGTAGTAGCCAAGAATGTACTCAGCCACTTCATGCTCATCGGGGATCACACGAAAATCTCGGGGCTTTCGCTCAAATGTGGTAAAAAGTGAAGTGATCTTGTTGTTGAATGTCCAGTCAGTTGTAGTAAAGCTCACTGCCACGTTAGGGCCATATTTTCCCTTTTTTCGCAAGTAGTAAAATATGGTATCAATATGCTGAGACAACAAAATAGAAATAAAATAAAGTCATATTTGAAAACTACTACAAAGAACACTAAGTAAACACACGAAAAGTTAAACAATGATTATACATATATCTGCACTTATTATACAAACATATACAAGAACACCACACACCATAGCAGACAACTTTTTATTCATTTTTATCACTGGTTATACAATTATCTATACTATTATACAAAGTTATACAATGGAAGGAAAGAAGTACACCACATGCTATATAAGACGGCAGTTTATACATGGTTATACTATAATATACACTTTTATACAAGTGTATACAAAAAGGGTAGGAAAGAAATTTAGTACATACCAAATCAGACAACAGTTGCCCACTGTATGCAAGATGATGAAACCAATCCTTCTTATCCACAACACATGAGCCAAAGACAAACGGCTTCTCGAGGTTATTTATGTCATCCGGATAAAGCTGCTTCGCTCTTTTAAAATAATAAAAAATTAATATAAGCTAACGCAGTAACATAACTTTATGATGAAATCATTAAACTGTAAAATTAATCAAGTTACCTCTGTGATGAATCCATCCCTTCATCGACAAATTCAAAAAAACGCTGAGCCAAATCTGATAGAGGATTAGACAGATTTGCAGCAACCATGAAAGGATGCTTCATAGAAAAGATCTTGTTGCGTGTTGATCTTGATGTGTCACCAATAGCTGAACCAAAAGCTGGGGTATATGGAGTTTTGGCAAATTTTCCGGGTTTCTTTTGATGACCAACCTGTTCAGGGGTGACGTTTTGTTCTTTTATAGCATTGGCTTCTTCTTGGGCAGCTTCCTCAACTTCATGGGCAGGTTCCTCAACTTCATGGACAGGTAGAGGAGGAATTGGTTTATAAATGATAAGTTGTGAGTCATTTGCCCCAGGGAACTCTTCATCAAAATCATCCGAAAAATTGTCCAGATTATCAACATCATCTACAGCCCCAAAACAGTGGAAAAAATGAATGAAAATAAAAAATCAAGTAAAATTTTTACAATGAGTGCATGTATATGCTGGTATATAATTGTATAAAAAGGTATAAGAAAACTTTATCTAAGTATAAAACTGTGTATAAGTTAAAGCAAAAAACTGTGTATTATTCTGTATAAATTTGTATAAATTTGTATTATTCTTTCCTTACTCTGTATCAAGTTGGTTGCCTAAAACACAATCAATCTAAATACAAAAATAAATAAATATATAAATAAATAAATCAAAGAAACAATTTGTACCAGGAAAAGCCGATGCAACTCCATCAGCTTGCTTCACATCGGACTCCATATTATCAACTCCATCAGTTTGCTTCACATCGGAGTCCACATGCTCAACTCCATCAGTTTGATTCATATTGGACTGCATATTATCAACTTGAGTGGTTGCAGGGGTTTTCCAAGCCGAGAACGAACAATCAAAATCTTCGTCACCACCTTGCCCATCCATATTTTCATGAGTAACATTTCCAGGTTGCTAACTAAGCCCCAAAAGAAAAAAAATATAATAATAATAAGAATAAGGAAAGAGGTTAATTGGCATTTTTTAATTTAAAAAAAATAAATAAAATGTACAAAAATATACCTCAGAAACAGGAACCTCGCCTCCCTTTAAGTCGTTTGACTTAGATTCAATAATTGTAAACACATTTTCAAAGGAATCAACCACAAACTTGTTCAGAATCACAACCTGATTCCTAAGCTAGACAAGACAAAGTAAAAAAGGACAAAAATATTATACAAATAAGAATGTCTGAATGTGTACATATTATGCAACAAAAAACAACCAAAACAAAGCAGTGTGTGTAGTGCCTGTCGAAGGTCAATCCTCAACTACTTAACTTCATCCGCCAATGGATTATCACTCACAGAAGGACAAGCTGGTGATGAGAAAATGCCATCAGCAACATTAGAGGCAGGCACATCTCCTGGTGGAGGATTGTAATCTTCGAATAGCTGATCAAAGTTCAACTTGGACTTTTCTTCACTTGTAGGAGACATGTTTCGATAATGCAATTAAAAAAAATGATATTATGTCAATATAAACCGCAGGCAAAACATAACAACTTGACAGATATATGTTTATACATAATGTATAGAAAAATTGGCATAAAACGAACATTACCAGATCAATACTAATCATAGAACCATCGACGATGTCCACATATTTTGGATTGGCACTTGATTTCCAATTCAGAATACGTGGCACCTTATTTTGAACACGAACAACAAGCTTCTTGTCGAATGAAGAACAACATTCATAAAACCAAGTCTGGAATGCTAGAGGCAGACCTCCTAACCTGTACATTTGCAAGTTGTCACGCTGTTTATCCCTCATAATCCGAAGCATGTCATCAAACACTTGTTTTCCCCAGTCATATCTCTCATATACACCACTCTCAATAAGATCAAAATCTTTCTTCATAATAGACTGATTATCAGCGTCTGAAAATAAGAAAGTGTGGATGAACACCATCACAGCCATCTTCAGTGCGTCCTCATCAGATTTCCAACGCTTTTCCTTGAAGCGATCCAACAAGCCTTTCCTACTTACTGAATCGACTCCGCTAAAATACTCATCCAGCAACCTGTTCGTTTCCAGCCTCTCATACACAGTGGTCTCATCTTTACTCATTTTCAAGCCAGTAATAAGAGCAAATTCTGCAATCCCAAACCTCAACGTAGCACCATTGAGCTTAACCCACAACTCCTTATCTTGCCCAGGTGCAACTTCCCTAAGTAGTAAACAATGTATAAGCTGATTTTGGATAACAAAAGGAGGCAAATCAAGGAAGTATCCAAAACAGCATTTTCGGAACATCTCAACCTGTGTAGGAGTCAAGTATTTTTTCAGGTTGCTCAGAATATCCGTGTTGGTATGTGCACTAACCCTTCTATGGAAATGGTCTTCTGGTGCTAAATAGAACGCACCAACCTACATGAAAAAGGGGAATAGAAAATCAAAATCAAGGAACAATGATCAAGAGACAAAAAGTAATCTAATCCACAAAACAGAAAGTATAAAAGTTATACAAGCGTATACTGCTTATACAGTTTTATACAATAGCTTAACAAAGCATATCTAGGGTTATACAAATGAGCTTTAGCAAAGCACAATATTTATACAAATATATACTTAAGTATACAAAGTACCTGAATAACAACTTTGGGCTTCATCACCTTTGGTTGGCGAATCTTTTGTCTTTTATTGTTACCAATAGCACGAGAACTGCTTGCATCATCAACGCTGGCCTTTCTCTTTTTTTGATTTGACAGGACGACGACAATCAGCATCAGCGGCTACGGAATTTACATCCTCTTTACTACTCGGTCCTTTCACAATCGTCTTACCAACCTGAACAGATTTAGGACCTCTCTGCTTCTGCGGACTTAGTTTCAATGCTCTTTTCGCACTAGGTGACTTTAAATCCATACTGCCTGAAGGAATAACAATTAGTGTTTGTGACCGGGTACGACGGACACTTGCTGCTTCAGCACAACGAACAGGAGACTCAAAATCATCATCATCCATGGGACTACGCTGTGAAGGCAACCTTTTTACCTTTACCAAGTATCTTCTTCGAATCCGTGGGATTACGCTGTTTTGTTCGCATCTAAAAAAAATAAATCAACCATAACATAAATGACCAGTGGTGGAAATTAAACACACACAATTACGAATTTATGGAACACATAGCGTAACAAAAAGCGAAGTGAAAAATTACACTATAACCAAAATGCTAGAGAAACCCTAACGTGAGATAAAAACAAAAAAAATTACAAATACAAAGAAATAAAACATAAAAAAGAAATATAATCATAACAACAAAATAATTTGTTTCTACAGAAAATTAAAAAAAAAAGCAAAAAAAAAATGGAAAATATGAAAACTTACAAAAAAGCAGAAAGAAGTAAAAGAATTAAAGGAATGCAGAAGCGGGACTTACATTTATGGAAGAAAGTTGGAATTTGAAGAAGATGATCGAAGCAGCAATTTGTGAGGGGTTACATATGCAGCTGTTTGGAGAGGGTGTACCGTTTGGAGGAGAGATTACCGTTTGGAAAGTGTTTAAGAGGGGGGTGTTATTTTGTGTAAGAAATTAAAAAAAAAAAACAGTAAGAGTGACAAAATGGGTAAGGTAAGTAAATATGGGCTTATATTGGTAATTTAGGTGGGCTGGGTGTCAGCCCATGTAATTGTCCCAAGAATAATCAAGTTTCACTTATGAAAGCAAATATTCATAACTCATAAGTACTGGAGTGGTTCAATCAATACTAGAATAGGTGATTTAGCCACTCATATCTTGATCCAATCAATGAAAATAACTATAAGCATGTAAATATTCACAAAAGATGATGGATAGATGAGAAACCTCATGTGGGTATGAATTAAGCAAAAAGTTCTGTCCAAGAGCCATTTGTGATGTATTTATAGCGTAAAAATCAACATAGGACGAAACTACACTTGTTAAATTCGTCTCAAACTCGATTTGGGCCAATTTAGGATGTGCGTAGCGTGATGCACATCGTGTCTTCTTTATTTCAAGAACTCTGAGAAAAACAGCTTTGCGGGATTTTTCTGCAATGCCATACGGCGTGTGGCCATACGACGACATCTGACATGGCGTACCTTTAATAATTTCTGCAGTTTTGTCCTTTTTACGTGTGACATGACATGACACGACCCTCGTACTTCTACTGAAACTTCAAATCCCTTGATTTCAGTCATATATATCCAAAAAAATGCCATATATCATCAATATGCTTATAAAATAAACATACCACATGAGAGAAAGTCCGTTAAAAGTACTACAAAATAACGCAAGTAAAAGCATAAGCACATCAATGACTTTGGCTTATACAGACTCTTAGCAAGTTGCAAATGAATTAACCTAACTTTATTCATAAAAATCCATGCCAACAATATTTACATCATATCAACCTCCCGATCTCACAAAATGCCTCCAAAATCACCCAAAAGTCATGCAAGTACTCGTGTTACTCGAGAGACTAATAAAAAAGCCCGCTTCTTGCAAATCCTGTGGCCTCATATAAAATCAACTTTTGGAGAAGGTATTCACACTAGAGAATGAACATGAACTAAAATTTCAAATATAAATACACCACTCAGACACGACTCGGATTCCTAGCTAGGCCGTGCGGGCACCCGACATCCTCCTCTAGACCCATCGAGCGAACCCTTACCAACTGAATTAGGAAAATAAATATAAATTCAACTCCTAATTAAAAATAAGACTTAGAAAAAGCACAGACATACTGATACCTCTAAGATGTACAAAAAAAATTACAGCTGAGTACCCAACGTACTAGGTTTAGGGCTATCCAGACTAGACATCTAAGAGTACAAAAGAATACATACGCCTCCTGACGGGAGCAAAACACAACTGAAATAATAAACATACAACTAGTGACCATCCTGAACAGAAGCTGGCTCACCCTGACAGCTGAAGTTGTCTTCGCTCCTTAACAACGTAGCGAACTCAACCTGCCGAAATGAAATAAATAGACAGGAAACAAACAACAAACAAGGGTGAATCAAAAGGACTCAATAAGTAGGGGCAGACTAGCCACCTCAACGAATAGGATAACTAGCCAGGGAGAAGAGCTAAGCAAATAAAGACCAGAAACGCATACAACTAAAGCATATAAACCAATTAGGGACACAAAATAGCCGGAAACATATACGCAAACTGAAATATATCCACAACATGGTATACATACCGCATACATAAAATACAACACATTACACACAATAGTTAGCATTGTCGCATCCTATTTTTACCCGAACCTGTTAGAGTTCGAAATAGGGCTCGACTTAGTGGGTAACTCATGGGTAAAGAATTGGAGTCGCCACCTGACATATTTTTAACTAGGCTTATTAGGGCACCTATTTTGTTTCTAGCTAATTTTAAAATTAACTCTGAAACTTAGTCTATGAACTAGAAATTCTAATTAAGAGGTTCAAGTTAACTCGAGAGGAAGGGGTTAGGCACTTCTCAAGCTCCACCAAATGTGGTTACCGAGCGGACTTTATAATTGGGATTTTAAGTAATTAATTAATTATACTAACTAAGCAATAAAATATTTGAATATTTGAAATATGATATACAAATTTAAAGACAAGTACTAAATATTTGTCTCTTCTAATAGTTGAGCCTTGTGCCCTGCGAAATAAACAAACGAGTTAGTAAAAATTGCGAACAAAATTAATAAAATTAAATTAAGTAAAGTCGATGATTTTAAAGATTTTTTCCTTTTTTTGAAAGAGTTTTCTTTTATAAAAATGTATAAGAAAAAGTGTAGAAAAATGTACGGTGCTAAACGAATGAATCTAGACGAACACTTGTCTAGATTTAAGACGAATGAAGGTTTTAAAAATAAAAGAAATATTTTGGAATAAAATAATTATATGAATATTCTAGAAAATTTGAACTAAATGATTGTAAGAAAATCGCAATTGATTAACAACAGAATGGATGTACCTAGACGGACTCTTGTCCAGGTTCGTAAGAAATTTTAACAAAAGGAGAAGGAAAATAAGTAAATAGAAATTGGATATTTTCTTTTAAATTGGTCAATATTCAACTTGAAGTTATAAATAAAAATATAGATATACATATTTTATAAAACGCACAAATAATTATTAAATAAACTCAAATAAAATTATTTAAATATAGGTAATCACAGATAATTACTAATTTTCACAAATGATCACAAATTGATATAAGACATAAGAGCGGAATACTCCTTCTCCTGGGTAGAATACTCCTAAAACCCGAGATAATATAAAGTTGAGGCGAATACTCCAGCACTCAGTATATGGCAAATGTGCGGAATACTCCTGCTCCTGGGGCGGAATTCTCCTACCCTCAATATGATGCAAGGAGCGGAATCTTCCTACACTTGGGACGGAATCCTCCTGCCCTCAATATAATGCAATAATAACCCTTCACCGGTGCGGGACTCTCATCGACTATCGAGAAGTATATGCAATAGTGACCCTTCACTGGCGCAGGACTCTCACCGACTACCGGGATATATATGTCAAGCTCAAGACCAAAGTACAATGCTCATATGCTCAATGCAATACCAACAACAGGGCTTAACATATAATATACAATGTAAATCCAAAGTTAAAGCGTAATGAGTACGTCTATCGGCAGCTACACACATAAGGAACACGTGGTAGAATTATCCACAAGGCCAAGGGCCTCCAAAGAAATAGATATAATCACTTATCTTGTTCAAAAGTTAGCACTGCTACTCAACAACCACTTTGTCCTTTGGATTCACTGCCAAACAATCTTGCTGGAGGTTTCGGGGTAAAAATTCTACTTTTTCTTTCTCTTTTGCCTTTCCTTTCTCTTTTTTTCTGTCTATTTTTTGTTCTGTTCGTTGTTTCTATTTCTATTTCCTGTTCTCGTTTCTCTACTGCTTGGAACTGATGGCTAAGGGATTAATATCCCTAGCCCACTGCCTCCCTTTTTATTTATTTTTTGTTTTCCTTCTTCTTTTTCCTTTTTCTTTTGAAAATTTCCTATCGTAAGGAAAATTAAAACAGAACCCTGCGAAACTCGGAATGATCCCAAATTTTTCAAGAAAGTTATACAAAATATATTTAACATACTCGTTAAGGCAGATCTCAAAATCAGATTCCCGAAACTCAAAATGCGAATTAAACAAAAAAAGATCAAAGTATTAATTTATCGAAATATTAGCAAAAACTATTCGAACGACATCAAAATTCACATCCAAAAATTCACGCAGGTCACAAATGACCATACAAACCTAACGACGCTTTAGGATTTTGAATTGGAGCTCGTTCACCAAAAATCAAACTCGAATACCTCTTTTTATGATTTACCGACAACGGAAACTGAAACCTTCTTCGATACCTACCAAACGAGGTATGATTTAGCTCAAATTTTACAGACTAATGGACCTTACAAATATTTTAAAACTGGCGGCACGCTAATCAATGTCCTATTTCCCGAATGTCAATCTAAGGTCGTTTCATTCTCCTCTACTTAGACTCTCATTCGTCCTCGAACGAGCTTGAGTCTAAAACAAAATTCACAATAATAACTAGAGAACTTGAACAACCTTTATAAACTATTCTACGAACGTTGTCTCATGATTAAAGAATCTGAATTATAACATGCACACCACACTCTTGGAATGAAACGTATTTTGATAATAGCATAACACCATTGCCCATCTTATTTTGACTAAGTGGATCCTTCCTCGATCACGAGAGGAGAGTTCTACATTTTTGGAATAAAGATACATGGAACTCTGGATGGATTAACATGGTTCCGCCAACGAATCACCTCATCGATATAATTTGCGACATAGACAGGTCGATGAAACCAAGAATTAGCTCACGCTTCAGCAACGCCTTAGAGATTTAATATTAGCATTCAGTATTGAAGGAAGACTCCTCCACTCAGAGCATAAACTCATACAACTAATTTGAATAGGAATAGTCATTCTCGCACAACCTGCTGGATTAAGGAAGACTTAGTTAAAACGTAACGCGGCTCAGACCTGAGCTACCAAATTACCCTCTCGAGTTGCCAAACAGCTGCAAATCTCGAGTTCAAAACTCCATACCCTTGTCATAAGCACCACCGCCTGATTAATCAACTCAGAGGTCAAATAACGCCTCTCATTACCTTTAGTAGCCTTAAAACACAGCAATGTGCTTACCCGGCTACTTTGACACGCACTCTGGCTCAACACAGGAAATATCACAAGCGGCTACTAACTGCCCAAACTCACTAGTGCCGGATGAAGAAGAGATGGCAATGGACTGAGGATAGGAATAATTAGATTTTTAGGAAGCTCATCTTCTTATTTGCTTCGCTACCAAAGCTAGACTACTTACGAGTCAAACTAGCCAAAGAATCGCAATTGAAGAAATAGATATTAAATGAGCTTTATGGAACAACATCCATGCTAATTTAGCCTCCTAATAAGAAGGAAACTCTGACAATTTACCCAAAAACCCTTTTATAACTAAAACAAGCTCAAAGAATAACATGACTCTACTAGCGTCTCGAAGCCAGAGGAGATACGTAGATCAAATATTACATACTAATCACTTTACACCGGAAAAAATAATGATACTTTCTGATGGTGATGAATTAGAATCCCATCAGCCAACCAACACGGAATTCCGAGACGAGAGGTAAATTGATTTGACATAATAAAAGAAGGTTCCACAACAAGATGCCAGGTAGACTATAACGACACTCACTACCAAATATCTCACATTTACCAGATCAACTAGTAGGGGTTTCACAAATGCTAGAAATAAATCCTACCAAAAGCTCACCCCTCTACCGCAACTGATTCTTAATAGAGTACATCTAACGAAACTATGGAAACATGATAAGAGAAATCATTTCCAGATCGATCAGAAGAATCAAATCTTACTCACATATAAGGGAAGAAGAAATACTTAGGTCTACTACCTCGAACGCTTCAGCATCCTTCCAGAGCAATTCATAGAACTGCCTTTGTGGCTAAGCTGAGCTGCCACCCTGATAATTACTTACAGAAGAACCACTGCCACCACACTCTCAACCTCTATCGGATGGTGGCAAATCTCTGGCTAATTGAGATATAAAGAAAATCCCTCGCGACTGGGCAGGTGCCTGAGGGCGTGAAGAAGGATGACTGTATTCCTAGCAAAGTAACGGACAAATCCTCCTAAGATGACGAGTCTCACGACAATGATAATATCTTTTGGCTAAAAATGGATGTTGGACAGACTACTGGTAGCTAGAAAGAAAAGACTAAGTCTGATCTTGACTGACTACTGGCGCACTCTGAGAATGACACACCACAAGCTGAGATAAGCTGGCAGGTGACCTCCCACGAAAACCAGAACTCTTACCTCACCAGAAGAGGTACCATAGTCATCCACTAGGGCCACGAGATTTCTTGCTCTCCCGCTCTAACTCTTCCTGCTCTAACTTATGGTATGCCTCATACCTCCGAGCAATATCAACAACAACATCAAATGAAGTCCCGACCTCCATATCTCAAGCCATCTTGGACCTCAAGAAAGGAGAAACGTCATCAATAAATCTTTGAACCTTCTCGAAGGCTCATAGACTAGTTCTAGTGCATATCCAACCATCCTAAAAAATTTAATCTCGTATTCTAAAACCGTCATGCTACCCTATCCAATCCACTCAAATTGGTGACTCTTATTATCTCACTCGCTGCATGAAAGGAACTTTTCCACAAATCTAGAAGAAAAATCGACCCAAGTCAGCTTAGGCTAGCCTTACCTAGCTAATAAGAGAGCGGTCCACCAATCCAAGGCTGGACCTTGAATTAGAAAGCAGAATAATCAACACCATACTGCTCGATATAATCAAGAGCCTGAAGGATACACTGACATTATTTTATTTAAAAAAAAATCATGGAGTTTATCTGATGTATTCCTTGAAAATATCGGAAGATTCAACCGCGTAAAATAATGCAACATCTTTGGACACTCGAACCGAACTATTACCTCAACTACCTAACCAGCCAGAACAACTAGAGGCACAACACATGATGCCTCTAGAACATAATATACTAGGGCAACATCAGTAACTGGAACAACAGCTCCTTGAGACCGAACGTCTACATCTGCGGCAACCTGATAGGAGGTTCTAGCGGCATCTGCGCCACCAAAATTCCCATAAAAGCACCGTAGAGAGCCGGGGGAACCACACGACCTTGCTCTCTTGCCCATCGCGAGCTCGTACAGCTGGGGCCTTTGCATATAGGTCGTCAGCACGATCCACAACTCTCGGGGCTTGAGTAGCTCTAGCCCTAGGCTAGACTGCTTCATCCTGAACTCCTACCCTTTGCTGATTTGTCGTACGAGGGTTCACAATCACTATGAAGGAATTAACAAAAACATTTTTACATCCCAGACAGATGCACCATTAGAAAAGAAGGAAGAGAAACTCTTAAATGCCATCATAGCTTCTCGTAGATAAGTGCGTACGTCTACGTACCCATCAGCGAGACTCTACTAGACATTGTCTTAGTCTGGATAGACTCTAAACCGAGCTCTGATACCAACTGACACGACCCGGATTTTCGGCTAGTCCGTGCAGGCACCCGACATCCTCCCATAGACACTTCGGGCTAACCTTTCTGAATTGAATTTACAAAATTAACATAAAATCAACTTTCTGATAAGAAATAAGACTTAAAAAGACACAAACATAGCTATACATAAGCTGTACAAAAGAAGTTACAGCTGACTACCCAACAAACTAGGTTTAGGACTATCCATACTAGATATCTAAGAGTACAAAAGAATACATACGCCTCCTGAAGGGAGCAAAAGAAAACTGAAATAATAAACATAAAACTGGTGGCCATCCTGAATAAAAGCTGGCTCATCCTGACAGCTGAAGTCGTCTTCGCTCCTTAACAACGTGGCGAACTCAATCTAGGAGCGAACCTGCCGAAACGAAATAAATAGACAAGAAACAAACAACAAACAAAGGTGTGTCAAAAAGACTCAATAAGTGGGGGAAGACTAGCCATCTCAAAGAACATATGATAGCTAGCCAGGGAGAAGGGCTGAGCAAATAAAGACCAGAAACCCATACAACTAAAGCATTTAAACCAAATAAGGACACAAGATAGCCAGAAACATATAAGCAAACTGAAATATGCCCACAACATGGTATACATAACGCATACACAAAACACAGCATAATAGTCACACAATGCACAACAACCGGTGTAATGAAATTGAATGAATGCAGTATGATGTAATGGGGTTACATGTGCCAAACAAATATCCCATAAATCTAAATAAAGTAGGGACTTCAAAGTGGATGGAGCAGAATCCTCCTACTCAGGGGCGGAATCCTCCTGCTCCTGGGGCGGAATACTCCTGCACCCGAGATAATATAAAGCTGAGGCAGAATACTCCTGCACTCTCCTGGGGCGGAATACTCCTGCACCCAAGATAAAATAAAGCTGAGGCAGAATACTCCTGCACTCAATATATGACATAAGAGCGGAATACTCCTGCTTCTGGACGGAATAATCCTGCTTCTGGGGGGATAATATAAAGCTGAGGCAGAATACTCCTGCACTCAATATATGACAAATGAGCGGAATAGTTCTGCTCCTAGGGCGGAATACTTCTGCTCAATATGATGCAAGGAGCAGAATCCTCCTACTATTGGGGCGACATCCTCATGCCCTCAATATGATCCAATAATAACCCTTCACCGGTACAGGACTCTAATCGAATACCGGGAAGTATATGCAATAGTGACCCTTCACCGGAGCGGGAGTCTCACCGATTACCGGGAAGTATATATCAAGCTCAAGACCAAAGTACAATGCTCATATGCTCAATGCAATACCAACAACAGGCCATAAGATATAATATACAATGTAAATCCAAAGTTGAGGCATAATGAGTACGCCTATCGGCACCTACACATGTAAGGAACACGTGGTAGAATATCCACAAGGCCAAGGGCCTCCAAAGAAATGGATATAATCACTTACCTCGTTCAAAATTTAGTACTGCTACTCAACAAACGCTTTATCCTTTAGATGCACTACCAACAGATCCCGCTGGAGGTTTCGGGGTAAAAATTCTACTTTTTCCTTCTCCTTTTCCTTTCCTTTCTCTTTTTTCTGTCTATTTTTCGTTAAGTTCGTTGTTTCTGTTTCTGTTTCCGTTTCTATTTCCTGTTCTCATTTCTCTACTGCTTGGAACTGATGGCTAAGGGATTAATATCCCTTGCCCACCGCCTCCTTTTTTATTTATTTTTTTTGTTTTCCTTCTTTTTTCCTTTTTCTTTTGAAAATTTCCTATCGTAAAGAAAATTAAAACAGAACCCTGCGAAACTTGGAATGATCCCAAAATTCTCAAGCAAGTTATATAAAATATATTTAACATACTCGCTAGGCCGGATCTCAAATTAGATTCTCAAAACTCAAAATGCAAATTATAAAAAAAGATCAAACTATTAATTTTCAGAATTTTAGCAGAAAGCGAACGACATCGAAATTCACATCAAAAAATTAACACATGTTACAAATGACCATACAAACCTAACGACGCTTTCAGATTTTGAACTGGAGCTCGTTCGCCAAAAATCGAGCTCGAATACCTCTTTTCTTGATTTACCAACAATGGAAACTGAAACCTTCTTCCGATTACTACCAAACGAGGTCCGATTTAGCTCAAATTTTACAGACAAGTCCTAATGGACCTTACGAAGATTTTACAACTATGGGCACACCAATCGAAGTCTTATCTCCCGTAATGACTATCTAAGGTCGTTTCACAACCATATAGAACCCCCATAGGCACGCATGTTGACCCAACCTCATGTGATGTATACCCCCTGCGGCGTGCAGGTCGAGCTAACCATATGGCATACATCCTCCTTCAAGCGTGTAGGACAAGCCAACCATATATAACCTGCACAGGCACGCATATCAAGCCAACCTCATGTGGTGTATACCCCCTGCGGCATGTAGGTCGAGCCAACCATATAGGCATACATCCTCCTACAAGCGTGTAGGACGAGCCATCCGCGTAAACAGTATCAAACCGAATCATAGATCCCCTGCAGACATGCAGACTAAACCAACCAACATAAAATTCAACAAATATTAACCCATACAGTATAAATCATGCTTTTCAAAAAAAATCCGCATAGTAAGTATGCATTTATCGGCAGCTATTCATGAGTAGAGACATACATAGAAAAATCCACAGGCATAAGGCCACAAAGAAATAGATAGAAACCACTCACCGTTTACCAGGAGATATATTCAATAATAATCCTTCACCGGCTCAGGACCCTCATCTATTACCGAGAAGTATATGCAATAATGACCCTTCACCGGCTCGGGACTCATATCGATTACCGGGAAGTATATGCAATAATGACCCTTCACCGGCTCGAGACTCTCATCGATTACTGGGAAACATATGTCAAGTTCCAAACCAAAGTGCAATTCTCATATGCTCAATGCAATACCAACAACATGGGATAACAAATAATATAAAATATAAATTCAAAGCTAAGGCATAATGAGTACGCCTATCGGCAGCTACACACGTAAGGAACACGTGGTAGAATATCCACAAGTCCAAGGGCCTCCAAAGAAATGGATACAAACACTTACCTTGTTCCAAAGTGCTACTCAACAACCTCTTTATCGTTTGGGTTCATTGTCAAACGATCCCACTGTGTTCAATAAGCAAAAAAAATGTCAAATAAGGCTAAAGGCTTCGTTCCTCACGCCTTAAGGCAATCCGGTTAGGAACCTGATACCTTATTCGTATACGCGATGCGCAGGCCAGGCCTATGTACAGGGTCAAAAGTTACATAACCAAACTCTTAATAAATTATATTTATGGGTTGCCCATAACTCCCTGAGTTCGAATGTATAATCAATTCCATTATCGAAGTCCAGTTACCCTTTAAACTATCAATATAACTTATTAGAACGGTATCTAATATCCCAATTTCTACCATTAAAATATATTCAAACACACATAATAAACTGAAATAATAAATCAACATCACTACCTAGATATTTCTGGGTTGAAAATTATATTTTTTCCTGCTCCTATTCCTTCCCTTCCTCTATTTTCTAGTAGTTTTTTCCTTTGCGTCTCTTTTGATTTGTTCTCGTTTCGTTTTCTATTTCTGTTCGTGTTTCTTTGTTAATATTTTTCTGGAAATGTTAGACCACCGCCTCACATTTCATTTCTTTTTATCTTTTTTTTTTCCTTTTTCCTTTTTTTTTATTTTCGTGATGAAAATATAAATGGAACCCTACGAAACTCGGAATAATTCTAAATTTCTCCAGCAAGCTATACAAAATTTATGTGGCGTACTCGCTAAGGCAAATCTCGAATTGGATTCCTGAAGCTCAAGATACGAATTAAACAGAAAGAGATCAAATTATTAACTTTCGGCATTTTAGCGGAAAGTATCCGAACGACATCGAAATTCACATCCAAAAATTCACTCAGGTCACAAATGACCATACAAACATAACGACACTTTTGTATTTTCAAATCGGATCTCATTCGCCAAAAATCAAGCTAGAAAACCTCTTTTTATGATTTATCGACAACGCAAACTGAAACTTTCTTTCATTACCTACCAAACGATGTCCGATTTAGCTCAAATTTTACAGACAAGTCCTAATGGACCTTACAAAGTTTTTAAAACTGTCGGCACACCAATCAGAGTCCTATCTCCAGAAATGACTACCTAAGGTCATTTCACACTCACTCTCAGAAATAAACTAACATGCAACACATGACGTATCATAGGCTGGCCTTTGGTATAGGACTTGACTGATGTCTACATACTCGGCTAAGATCAATTAGGACGTGACACAATATATTCTAATTTCAACATAAGGTGGACGCCGCTCCGCTCTGCTCCATGGGTAAGTTATAGCATCTGGTGCCTGTAAAAATGCATTTCAAATAGTAAGTAAGAACAACACCTCCTTACCCCGTAACGATACACGAACCTCATCATCAGCATCCTGAGGCCTCCAAGCAGCAAAGAACTCTAGGGCCATGCTCATTTTTGTCTCACCAAAGTCCTATAAATCCAACGCCGCCGTAGCCTTTAATGGTGGCATGTATCTCTGGGTCTATCATCCTCATCTTTGAATCATCTTTAGGCAACTTCGCTACGGGCACAAAGAAAGGAACATAAGTGTCGCACCCACCTTTCTATCTAACTCGGAGCGAGTCAAGGCTCGGGTTTGACTAGGTAACTCGGTTGAGTTTTAAATTGGAGTCGCCATCTAATACTTCCAAGGTATATTAGGCCACCTAAATGTCTATGGTCGAGTCTTTTTAAATAAAAGATTATTTCCAGAGATTCGAGGGTAAGAAGTCCAAGTGACTCGGGAAAGAAGGTGTTAAGTACTTCCCCAAGTCCAGAAAAAGTGGTTCCCGCCCGAGTTTTAACTTTTGGGATGTTAAAGAGATCATAGACAAATATTGATTATATGTACAAATTGTATTACTAACTTGAGGGCTAAAATTCTAACCAATCATGCAATCAGGTATTTTTGTGCAAAACAATGTGTAGGCAATAAGGGTGTGGCGTTGGGCTTTCAAATTTATAGAAACGGCCTAAGCCCTATGCCTAATCGCACATTTAGCCATGGATTTACAAGGGTTATATTAAATAGGTCAATATCGCAAGAAACATTTTAACTCAGCATGTTTACGCAATTTTTTTATTTAATACACTCTTTACAAAAATAGTCAGTTTTGAAAATATTTTTCAGATTTGACATGAAACCAAATTGGGGGTTATTTTTGTAAAAAAAAATGATAGCCATTTCGGGCCAGCGTGACTTGAAATTAATTGTCGAGCCATAACCTTAATGGCTATTTGCTTTTGGGATCAATTTCAAAATATATAGTAGTGGGCTGTTTCTGAATGAAGATGCACGAAGGCACACAAGTGCAAGTAGAAGGGTTGTCACACATAAATATAAGTGTATAAGCATGCATATACATGAATAGGTGATAATATACATATATACATATTTGTATAGTAGACCCTACACTTATACTCCCCTATACACTATTGGGTTAGTGTATAAGAGCTTAAAGTAGATCAAAAATAAGTTTAGCACAGAAAAGGCCACATTTTAAAATTGTTTTAGGCCTGTAATGTTTATATAAAGAAAGGACGGTATCAGTTTTACAAAAATATTCTAGATTTCATCAAGTATTACGCAAATAACCTCTATTAACTAAAAATCACCAAATTTCACGGTTTAGGCAAAGAAGCTCTCTCAAATTTTTACTTGAAAAAAACAAGTCATGCAACTACTGCGTTTAATCAACTGAACATGCATATAAGCATATTTTGGATAGTATGATGCAAGCACATAGGAGGCAAGAGTTTAGAAAGGGCCCCTGTATAGCCAAACACATAACCTCTACTATAGAACCTATTTAAAATAACTATACACAGGGAGGTCCTAATGAATACAAGCACAAAGGGGATAGTGCCATGTATGCAGTCCAACTAGAGCCTATTTGGGCCAGATTCTTAGCAACTGTAGGAACACTTGTTAGGCTTTTTTTGAATAGCCATAAGCACCGGTAAGTTGGGCTTTGGTATAGCTTATCCACAAACATGTTGTATAAAACGGGTTAGCAGGGGGCAAATGTAGGGCCCCAAACAGATCCACATGGGAGCAAGGATCACACAGGGAAACCATGAGCATAGACAGTTCAAATATGAGATCAAGTCGGGGTGCATGCCATGTTTATTTACCTTCTTACCAAATTAGGAACAGGAGAAAGATAGTAATGCAAGCAGTGCAAGATTTCTTCCCAGATTAGTATCCAGAAATAGTAAGAGAATGACCGAGAGGTGAAACCACAATGTTTTGCCTTGGCCTTTTCAGTTTTTCTTTTGTGCAGTAAGTGTATACTTGTGAAAGTGTCCTTAGAATTAAAAGGGGACTGGTTTATATAATTGTGAGGAGTAGGAGTTTGAATTTAAATGGGTAGCACATAATAGGCAAACAGAATACTATTTTTTCCATGGCTAGAAAGGATCCACTTTGGTACTCCATCTAGAAATATCTAATCAATGCTGAATTGCTTAAGTAATAAGTTTCCATGCTAATATCACTCACATATTCAAGTTGTCTAGTCAAGATCAAGTTTAACTACCATTCTTAGATTTTTCCTAAAGAGATTGTACGATCATAAAGATTAAGCATTTCAACTGGGCAAACAGGCAAACACATTGTAAAGCATAACCATAAGAATCAATCACTAATCTATCAAGAAGTTATCAAGGATAGCCTAGAGCATCACAGCATGTAACACTTGAGATCAAATTTGGCAAATTATTGGATCAAACTGAGACAGACGTGTAGACTAATCGAATAGCACGTAAATAAGTTAACTCATGCAAAACTAGGCAAGCTTAGTAGATCACATAGTTTCAAGGATGAATCATAAACAGGAAAGAAAGGGTAGAGATTAGGGTTACCCATTTTAGGTCGGGGTCGGGTTAGGCTTGAACCCTTTCTGGCTTACTCATGCATGGGGGTTTTCTCTTCTTTTGTAGTAGTGATGCCTTAGGTCTTGATTGAACATGGCAGGAGCCCTTTTTCTGGCGACAGAGATTCCCATCGGCGAGAGGTCGATTATGACCTTCGTCGGAATAGCAAAATGGTATGGGGGTTTTGTAGCGGTGAGTGAGAGGAGTGTGATGGTATAATTGGTTTTGGATTTAGCCGGTGAAATCAACCAGAAAATGGAGAGAACAGTGGCGCCATTTGATGTAGATGTAATCCATGGAGGAGAGAAGGTAAATATCCATTGTTGCCGTGTTGATGATGGTTTTATTTCGAGGATGAAATCCTTTCAAAAAAGGAGGATGATGCAATCCAAATTGAGGATGATTCTAAGAGTCAGGCTAAGGAGTTATCAGACCTTCATCAAGCTTTGATGATATATTGGAGAAGATTCTTTGGAGAACATTTGTTCGGCCGTATGTTAGAAGAGCCTTGGGATTTGTTGATTAGCATTGGAAAAGGGGTGTTCTAGAAGAATTCTTGGCGCGTGGTACTCACGTGGCGCGCGGACTGTGTTTCCTAGATAATTCAGCCACGTGGTGGGCTCGTTTATTGGCACTTTTTCATGTTTTGCATAGCAAGACTTATTTATTTTATGGTGCTTATTTAGCCCTGCGTGGCTAATGACATTTAGCCCACTTGGAGGCTACTCCTTTATCTTTTAGGCATGTGAGGCTCATCTATAGAAGCCTAACACTTAGTTTATTTTCAGCACCTTACTTCATTATTAAAAGAAACGCAGCATTTGCTAAAACCTAGTTCATGTGGGAATTCTTGTTCTTTTTGGGTGAAATCGATTTGAACAACTTCCTTCTTCTTGATCATTCAACTTTCAATTCCTTGTTGTCTTTAGGGTTGTTGCGTAGTATAGGTCCTGCTTAGCTTCATCAAGAAGGTAAGTAGACTAGTTCCTACTTGCAATTCTTGGTAGATCAAAGAGAGTCTTGCTTTTATCAATTATTTTCATTTTTCGTTGTTAATATTGCATCAGTTGGTATTCAGAGCTTGGAAAGGATTTGTTTTTAACAATTCCAGTCCTGTTCTTCGTGCTTTAGATTAGGGTTCTTAGTTTAGGTTTCCATTTAATTTTCGTTTTTGTTAAAAAAAAATGTGAAAAGAAGGAAATCAGCCGTGTTTATTGTTGTTGATGATCATACACGCCTAGGTTACAAGAAAACTTGACAAAAGAAGTGATTTGTTTGAATCTTGAAGTTTTAAATGATTCTTGAAGGGTTTCTTGATGTTCTTGGTGTGTTTCTTGATTTTCAGATTGTTCTTGCTTTGATTCTTGATTTTTCTTGAAAGGAAGAGCTTGAAAACACTAGAACCTTAAGAAGTAGTAGTGCAGTGTGTTCTAGAGGTTGTTGAAGTGTGTTCTTGGCTGAAAATTGCTAGTTCTTGAACAACAACTTGTTGTTCTTGAGTAGGGGTTGAAATAACTTTGTTTCATCTTGAATTTGTTAGCCATCTTCATGTTGCTTTGATCTTGTTGTTGCTAAAATTTTTGAATTGAGAAAGAGTAAGAGGCACTGCATATTGTGAGTTAAAAAGGGAAACCTAAGCCCAATTCAAGAGGGAAACAAATCCCAATTCAAAGGGGAGAAGTTTACCCACTTTCCAAGTAAGGAAATTAGTTTTCCTTAAGGTTTGGTAGAGGAGTTACACGTTTTTGGGGGAAGGAAATTCAGCAAGTATTAGGCCTGTGAAAGGAGATGGAAAAGTGGTAAAAGTTCTCCAAATCAGGGTTGGAAAGCAAGGAAAAAGAGGATAAAACTTATTCAACACTAAAAGGGAGAAGGAAAAACGTGTGGAAGTATGGAGTGTTAGAAAAAGTGGTACAAGTTCTCCAAATTAGAGTTGGAAAGCAAGGGAAAAGAGAGAAAACGTATCCTACTCTAAAAGGGCTTGTCTTATGCACCTATTTAAGGGTAGAAAATTAGATTTTCCTTAGGGTTTCCTTATTTCTTTGTGAACATCACTTCTAATTAGTAATTCTTCTACTAAAGTTAATTACTAATCTTTGAGCTTGTAGGACTTCGTGCTAAAACTCGAATTTCCAACTTTTGTAGTTAATTCTTTGACTCCCGAGCTCACTTTAAAAGCTGTCCGCCTATAGAGTCTCCTAAATTAACTCACCCCGAAGAGAACTAGTGAATCTGTGAACTTGAAAGGTTGTTGAGGAACTTGATCAATTCGAGGAAGCCATTTTGGACAAGTTTATGAGATCCTACCCTAAAATTTGAGTGAACCCGAGTGTCATTCAAAAGTGAGGGAGTGAGTGAGGTATTTTGCTAACCTTAACGCATTCTTTAGTCTTTGATTTTATGCAGGTACATGGCTGGAGTTGGAGATAAACGTGAGGGTGTTCCCAAGGTTGTCTTGACTAATCTTCTAGCCGAAATGAGGACTGATTTGGGACGCTCCATTGAAGCCATTGGAACTCGAGTTGACAACCTTGAAAAGGAGCAGACATCTATGACTTCAAAATCTACTTATAATGAGTTAAACTTGGGCAATCCCCAAGTAGTTATGCCAACATCGAGGTTCCACAAGTTAAAGGTGAATGTTTATGGTTATAAGGGATTCAATTTAGAGCTTGACGGCTTGAGTGAAGCCATGCTTATTTCACCAGAAGTAGTTAATTTTTCGCACTTAACATAGGTGAGACGAAGATATCAATCAATATCTCTATGATGGATATAAGGTTGAGTGGAAGGTCAAGGTAATAGTGTCACGAGGAGAATACCTTCAAACAGTTTGGTGTGATGTGTATCCTCTTCAAACATGTGACTTGTATTTCGGGCAGCCATGGTTCTTACATCACAATGTTCCATATGTCCGAGATTGGATAAGGCATGTGGTGGACGACGAAGGATGGCCTCTAATGCCATTCCCGCTTACAAAGAAAAGTCCCAATAGTGCCCATGCCTCTTTTATGCACATGGAGGAGTGTAACAATCAAAAGGGAAAGTTTGGGGTGAATAATGTAGTTGGGCTGCCACCAAAGAGACAAGAGGATGTAGTTGAAAAGAATATGAGAGAAAAGAAAGAAGAAAAGAAAAGAGGGGAAGATTTTTACTCTAACACTTGTAATTCTTCTTTTTCCTCTAGTTGTTTAAAATCTCTTGCAGGTACCATTGGAAACAAGCTTGGAAGTGAACACCAATTATTGGAACTGCAAGAAGAAGGCGTTTTAGGGGCTGCCCGTGTTGACTCTAAGCTTGAGGAAGACAATGAAGGTAAAAGAGATCAATCTTGTGACCTCCAAGGTAAGTCTATTGCGCTCAATACTCTTGGAGCTAGTGAAGAGCAAGTTAATAATGTGAGTCTGAGTAGTGGTATGTCTTGTTTGGACCTTATATCGCCGCTGCCTTGCAATGGAAATTTAAATAAGGTTTGTGATGATATACTAGTTGTTCTTGAATATGTTCCTAAAATTGAAACTACTTGTGTGCTTGATGTAATGAAAACTAGTGTTAACACTTGTGTTGAGGGTCTAGGTATTAAAAGTAATGCTTGTAGGTGAAACGACCTCGGTTAGTCGTTTCGGAAGTTAGGACTCCGATTGGTATGCCGATAATTTTAAAATATTCGTAAGGCCCATTGAGACTTATTTGTAAAATTTGAGCTAAATCAGACTTCGTTTGGTAGGCATCGGAAGAAGGTTTCAGTTTTTATCGTCGATAAATATTAAAAAGAGATTTACGAGCTCGATTTTGGGCGAATGAGCTCCGATTCGAAATCCGAAAGTGTCGTTAGGTTCGTATGATTATTTGTGACTTTTATAAACTTTCAAAAGTGAATTTCGATATTGTTCGGCTAGTTTCCGCTAAAATGCCGAAAGTTAAATAATTTGACTTTTTCTATTTAAATTCGCATCTTGAGTTTTGGGAGTCCAATTTGAGATCCGCCTTCGCGAGTAAGTTACATATATTTTGTATAACTTGTATGCAAAAGTTATAATTATTTCAAATTTCGTAGAGTACAGTTTTAATTTTTACGGTAGCAGCGAATTTTAAAAGGAAAAAAAAAGGAAAAGACAAAAGAACAAAAGTTAGGCGGCTGGGATTAAGATTAGCTTAAAAACTACAGCTATATACGTTCAGCTTTAGAAACATCAAGAAACAGAAACATGAGAATGAAACAGAAATGAGAAGCAACGCCGGAAAAAAATGCCAGAAAATGAAAAAAAGGGGCCGGAGAAAAGTAGAATATTTACCCTGGAACATTCAGGTAATGATCCTAATATATTATTTGAGTTTACTACGTGTGTTTGAATATGTTTTAACGGTAAAACTTGGAATATTAGACACCATTTTAATAAGTTCAATTAATAGTTAAAGGGTCAAATGGACCCCGATAACAAAATTGATTATATATTCGTACTCAGTGAATTATGGGCAACATATAAATGCAAATTATTTGGGGTATGGTTATGTGACCTTAAGCCCTGTACATAGGCCTGGCCTGCGTATTGCGTATGCGAATAGAGTATCAGGTTCCTTACCGGATTGCCCTAAGATGTGAGGAATAAAGCCTTTAGCCTTATGTGATATATTTTTCTGGTTATTGAATACAGTGGGATCGTTTGGCAATGAAACCAAAGGACAAAGCGGTTATTGAGTGGCTGTACTAACTTTGTAGCAAGGTAAGTGTTTATATCCATTTCTTTGGAGGCACCTGGCCTCATGGATTTTCTACCACGTGTTCCTTACGTGTGTAGCTGCCGATAGGCGTACTCATTACGCCTTAGCTTTGGATTTACATTTTATATTAAATGTTATGTCCTGTTATTGGTATTGCATTGAGAATCTGAGTATTGTACTTTGGCTGTGAGTTGGCATCTACTTCCCGGCTGTCGATGAGAGTCCCGCGCCGGTGAAGGGTTATTATTGCATTACATTGCATTCATATGCATTATATGTCATTCATATGCATTACATGGCATATCATATTGGGTGCAGGAGTATTCCGCTCCAGGAGCAGGAGGATTCCGCTCCATTGTATCATATTGAGGGTAGGAGGATTCCGCCCCAAGAGCAAGAGTATTCCGATCTTATGTCAGATATTGAGTGCAGGAATATTCCACCTCAGCTTTACATTATATCGGGTGCAGGAGTATTCCGCCCCAGGAGAGTGCAGGAGTATTCCGCCTCTGGTTTATATTATATCGGGTGCAGGAGTATTCTGCCCCAGGAGCAGGAGTATTCCGCTCCAGTTGGTTATCAGATTAGATTCCCCTCGAATGCAGGAGTATTCCGCTTCGGGATGGGATTACGGGCACATGTGACCTTTTGCATCAGATCTCATTTCATTTGATTTCATATTTCATTTCACTTCATACCATTGTGTAGACTTGTGGTACATAACTACTGTTCTGCTTATGCGTGCATCGCTTATTGTCTATATATTTCTGGCTCGTATTCTGGGTTGCGGGGATCGGGTTGCACGCCACAGCGGTATAAATATACGGATTGGGTTGCACGCTGCAACGGTATAAATATATGGATTGGGTTGCACGCTGCAACGGTATAAATATATGGATTGGGTTGCACGCCGCGACAGTATGAATATATGGATCGGGTTGCACGCCGCAACAGGATGAATTTCGGATTGTTGATATGTTCGGGATACCTATATGTTCTGGCTATCTTACGTTCCTGGTTGTTGATGAGTTGGTGATTCCATACATGTTTCTAGTTATTATCTGGCTCTGCCTTTTCATAATTTAAATAAGATGAATTTGGTTTATCTGTTTGTTTTCTCCCTGGCTAGCTATCCTATTTTTTGAGGTGGCTAGTCTGCCCCACTTATTGAGTCCTTTTGACTCACCCTTGTTTGTTGTTTGTTTTTGTCTATCTATTTCATTTCGGCAGGTTCGCTCCAGGATCGAGTTCGCCACGTTGTGAAGGAGCGAAGACGACTTCAGCTGTCAGGGTGAGCCAGCTTATATTCCCGATGGCAACCAGTTTATTGGTTATTATTTCAGTTGCATTTTGCTCCCTTCAGGAGGTATCTGTCCTCTTTTGTACTCTTAGATGTCTTGTCTGGATAGCCCTAAACCTAGTATGTTGGGTAGTCAGCTGTAATTTCTTTTGTACAGCTTAGAGGTATCAGTATGTCTGTATTTTTTTAGTCTTGTCCTTATTTATGAACTATTATATTTATTTTCCTAATTTTGTTGGTAAGGGTTCGCCCGACGGGTCTAGGGGAGGATGTCGGGTGCCCGCACGGCCTAACCGGATTCTGGGTCGTGTCAGTTGGTATCAGAGCCATATTTAGAGTCTATCCAGACTAAGACAGTGTCTAGTAGAGTCTCGCTGATGGGTAGGTAGACGTCCGTACTTATCTACGAGAGGCTATGATGGCATTTAGGAAGTTTCACTTCCTTCATTTCTGATCGTGCGTCGGCCTAAGATGCAAAAGTATTTTCGTTAATTCCTTCGTGGTAATTGTGAACCCTCTTGCGACAAATTAGCAAATGGTATGAGTTCAAGACGAAACAGTCTAGCCTGGGGTTAGCACTGATGAAGCCCCGAGAGTTTTTGATCGTGCTGGCGATCTAGTTACGGAGGTCCCAGCTGTACGAGCTCGCGATGGGCAAGGGAGCAGGGCCTTGTAGTCCCCTTGGCTCTCTACGATGCTTTACGACAATCTTGGCGACACAGATACCGCAAGAACCTATTATTCGCTAGGCAGCCTATCAGGTTGCCGCATATGGAGACGTTCGATCTCAGGGAGCTCCTATCCCAGTTCTTAATATTGTCCCAGTAAATTATGTTCCAGAGGCAGTATGTGTTGTGCCTCTAGTTTTTCTGGCTGGTTAGGTAACTGAGGTAATTATTGGGTCCGAGTGCTCAAAGAGGTTGCATTATTTTACGCAGTTGAACATCTCGATATTCCCAAGCAATGCATTAGATAATCCCTGTGTAAGTTTTTTTTTTAAAATAAAATGATGTCAGCGTATCCTACAGGCTCTTGATTATAGCGAGCAATATGGTGTTGATTATTCTTCTTTCCAGTTTCAGGGTCCAGCCTTGAATTGGTGGACCGCTCTCTTATTAGCTAACTTGGTTCGGTTTTCTTCTAGATTTGTGGGAAAAAAATTCCTTTCGAGTAGCGAGCCAAATGGAGAGTGTTGCCAGTTTGAGTGGATTGGACAGGGTAGCCTGTCGGTTAGCCTGTTGGTGTTTCAAAATATGAGATTGAATTCTATAGAATGGCTGAATATGCATTAGAACTAGTCCATGAGCCTTTCGAGAGATTCAGTGATTTATTAATGACCTTTATTTTTCCCTGAAATCCCAGATGGCTCGAGAAATTGAGGTCTGGACTTTATTTGATGTTGTTGTTAATATTGCCCGAAGGTTCGAGGCATACCATAAGTTAGAGCGGGAAAGTAAGAGATCCCACGGCCCCAGTGGGCAACCATGGTACCTCATTTGGAGGTAAGAGTTCTGATTATTTTGGGAGGTCACCTGCCAGGTTATCTCAGCTTGTAGAGCGTAATTCTCAAAGTGCTAGTAGTTCATCAAAATAGGCTCAGTTTTCTTTTTATAGCTATCAACAATCGTTCCAGCTTCCATTTTTCAGTAAAAATGTGTTATCATTGTCGTGTGTCTGGTTATCCTTTGAGTAGTTTTCCCTTGCTCCGGAAAGTAGGCAGTCGGCCTTTCTCTCGTCATCAGGCACCTGCACAGTCGCAGGGGATTTTATTTAGATCTCAATCAGCCAGAGAGATGCCACCATCTAGGAGAGGTCGAGAGCGTGGTGGCAGTGATTCTTCTGGAAGTAATTATCAAGGTGGGGGCCCAGCTCAGCTGCAGAGGCAGTTCTATGAACTACCAGTCTGGCGAGATGTTGAGGTATCCGATGTAGCAGACCCATGTATTTCTTCTTCCCTTATAAATGAGTAAGATTTGATTCTTCCGATTAATCTCGAATTCGTTTATCTTATCATGTTTCCATGGTCTCCTGGGATGTTGTTTCCATTAAGAAGTGGTTGCGGTAGAGGGGTGAGCTTTTAGTATGATTTATTTAGGGCATTTGTGAGACCCTACTAATTTATCTGGTTTAAATGTGAAAGATTTGGGAGTGAGTATCAGTATTATCTACTTGGCATCTTGTTACGCCACTTTATGTTATTATGTCAATTCAGTTAACCTCTCTCCTCGACATTAAATGTTGGTAGGATAATGGGATCCTAATTCGTCACCATCAGAAAGTGTTATTATTTCTTCCGGTGCAAAGTGATTAGTAAGTAATATTCGATCTATGTGTCTCCTCTTGGTTCGAAACGCTAGTAAAGCCATGTTATCCCATGAGCTTGTCTGGGTTATGAAAGGGTTTTCTGGTAAATTGTTGGAGTTTCCTTCTGATTGGGAGGTCAAATTGGCATGGATGTTGTTCCATAAAGCTCAGTTAATATTTGTTTCTTCAATTGCGATTCTTGGATACTTTGACTCGTAAGTAGTCTAGCTCTGGTAGCCAAATAAATAAGACGATGAGCTTCATAAAGATCTAATTATTTCTATCCTCAGTTTATTGTCATCTCTTCTTCTTTCGATACTGGTGGGCTTAGGCGATCAGTAACCTATTGTGATGTTCCCTGTATTGAGCCAGAGTACGTGTTATTGTAGCCGGGTAAGCATATTATTGTTTTGGATATCAGTTTATCCGGGTATCCATTCCCATGTATAGTATAGTGCTGGTTCTGTTTTGCGGATCATCCAGTTTCAGGGGAAACTCTGCCGAAATTTTTATATAGAAGTACCATCCATCAGGCGGTGGTGTTTACGGCAAAGGTATGGAGTTGTGAACTCGAGAGTTACAGCTGTTTGGCAACTCAAAAGGGTAGTTGGTAGCTTAGGTCTGCCTACGTTCAGCTTTTAGCTAAATCTTCTTTAGTCCAGCAGACTGTGCGAGTATGGTTATTCCTATTCAAATAGCTGCATGAGTATGTGCTTTAAGTGGAGGAGTCTTCCTCCAAATACTGAATGGTAATATTAAATCAATTGAGATGTTGCATAGTGCATTCGTAAAAATAATATAGTTCCATCGACCTGTTCTATATTGAAAGGAATATCGAAGAGGTGATTTGCCGGCGGAATCATGATTATCCATCCGGAGTTTTGTGTATCTTTGTTTCGAAAATGTAGAACTCTCCTCTCGTGATTGAAGAAGGATCAACTTAGTCAGAATAATCCGGGCAATGGTGTTATCATATTATCCAAATATGTTTTATTCAAAGAGTTCGGTGCACGTGTTATAATTCCTATCATGTAACCAGGAGATAATGCCTGTGGAGCATTTTATGAAGGTCGTGCAAGTTCTCTTGTTATCAGCGTGAATTTTTCTTTAGACATAGGCTCGTTCGAGGACGAACGAGAGTTTAAGTGGAGGAGAATGAAACGACCTCGGTTAGTCGTTTCGGAAGTTAGGACTCCGATTGGTATGCCGATAATTTTAAATATTCGTAAGGCCCATTGAGACTTATTTGTAAAATTTGAGCTAAAGACTTCGTTCGGTAGGCATCGGAAGAAGGTTTCAGTTTTTATCGTCGATAAATATTAGAAAGAGATTTACGAGCTCGGTTTTGGGCGAATGAGCTCCGATTCGAAATCCGAAAGAGTCGTTAGGTTCGTATGATTATTTGTGACTTTTATGAACTTTCGAAAGTGAATTTCGATATTGTTCGGCTAGTTTCCGCTAAAATGCCGAAAGTTAAATAATTTGACTTTTTCTATTTAAATTCGCATCTTGAGTTTCGGGAGTCCAATTTGAGATCCGCCTTCGCGAGTAAGTTACATATATTTTGTATAACTTGTATGCAAAAGTTAGAATTATTTCGAATTTCGTAGAGTACAGTTTTAATTTTTACGGTAGCAGCGAATTTTAAAGGGAAAAAAATGGAAAAGACAAAAGAACAAAAGTTAGGCGGCTGGGATTAAGATTAGCTTAAAAACTACAGCTATATACGTTCAGCTTTAGAAACATCAAGAAACAGAAACATGAGAACGAAACAGTAATGAGAAGCAACACCGGAAAAAAATGCCAGAAAATGAAAAAAGGGGGCCGGAAGTAGAATTTTCACCCTGGAACATTCAGGTAATGATCCTAATATATTATTTGAGTTTACTACGTGTGTTTGAATATGTTTTAACGGTAAAACTTGAAATATTAGACACCGTTTTAATAAGTTCAATTAATTGTTAAAGGGTCAAATGGACCCCGATAACAAAATTGATTATATATTCGTACTCAGTGAGTTATGGGCAACATATAAATGTAAATTATTTGGGGTTTGGTTATGTGACCTTAAACCTTGTACATAGGCCTGGCCTGCGTATTGCGTATGCGAATAGGGTATCAGGTTCCTAACCGGATTGCCCTAAGATGTGAGGAATAAAGCCTTTAGCCTTATGTGATATATTTTTCTGGTTATTGAATATAGTGGGATCGTTTGGCAATGAATCCAAAGGACAAAGCGGTTATTGAGTGGCTGTACTAACTTTGTAGCAAGGTAAGTATTTATATCCATTTCTTTGGAGGCACCTTGCCTCATGGATTTTCTACCACGTGTTCCTTATGTGTGTAGCTGCCGATAGGCGTACTCATTACGCCTTAGCTTTGGATTTATATTTTATATTAAATGTTATGTCCTGTTATTGGTATTGCATTGAGAATCTGAGTATTGTACTTTGGCTGTGAGTTGGCATCTACTTCCCGGCTGTCGATGAGAGTCCCGCGCCGGTGAAGGGTTATTATTGTATCACATTGCATTCATATGCATTATATGTCATTCATATGCATTACATGGCATATCATATTGGGTGCAGGAGTATTCCGCCCCAGGAGCAGGAGGATTCCGCTCCATTATATCATATTGAGGGTAGGAGGATTCCGCCCCAAGAGCAGGAGTATTCCGCTCTTATGTCAGATATTGAGTGCAGGAGTATTCCGCCTCAGCTTTACATTATATCGGGTGCAGGAGTATTCCACCCCAGGAGAGTGCAGGAGTATTCCGCCTCGTGTTTATATTATATCGGGTGCAGGAGTATTCCGCCCCAGGAGCAGGAGTATTCCGCTCCAGTTGGTTATCAGATTAGATTCCCCTCGAATGCAGGAGTATTCTGCTTCGGGATGGGATTACGGGCACATGTGACCCTTTGCATCAGATCTTATTTCATTTCATTTCATCTCATTTCATATTTCATTTCACTTCATACCATTGTGTAGACTTGTGGTACATAACTACTGTTCTGCTTATGCGTGCATTGCTTATTGTCTATATATTTTTGGCTGGTATTCTGGGTTGCGGGGATCGGGTTGCACACCGCAACGGTATAAATATACGGATTGGGTTGCATGCTGCAACGGTATAAATATATGGATTGGGTTGCACGCCGCGACGGTATGAATATATGGATCGGGTTGCACGCCGCAACAGGATGAATTTCGGATTGTTGATATGTTCGGGATACCTATATGTTCTGGCTATCTTACGTTCCTGGTTGTTGATGAGTTGGTGATTTCATACGTGTTTCTAGTTATTATCTGGCTCTGCCTTTTCATAATTTAAATAAGAGGAATTTGGTTTATCTGTTTGTTTTCTCCCTGGCTAGCTATCCTATTCTTTGACGTGGCTAGTCTGCCTCACTTATTGAGTCCTTTTGACTCACCCTTGTTTGTTGTTTGTTTTTGTCTATCTATTTCGTTTCGGCAGGTTCGCTCCAGGATCGAGTTCACCACGTTGTGAAGGAGCGAAGACGACTTCAGCTGTCAGGGTGAGCCAGCTTTTATTCCGGATGGCCACCAGTTTATTGGTTATTATTTCAGTTGCATTTTGCTCCCTTCAGGAGGTATCTGTCTTCTTTTGTACTCTTAGATGTCTTGTCTGGATAGCCCTAAACCTAGTATGTTGGGTAGTCAGCTGTAATTTCTTTTGTACAGCTTAGAGGTATCAGTATGTCTGTATTTTTTTAGTCTTGTCCTTATTTATGAATTATTATATTTATTTTCCTAATTTTGTTTGTAAGGGTTCGCCCGACGGGTCTAGGGGAGGATGTCGGGTGCCCGCACGGCCTAACCGGATTCTGGGTCGTGTTAGTAGGGATGTCATTGATGAAAGATTGCATGTTGTTCTAGATTTAGGCATCACTTGGTTGATCCTGGAATTGAAGGTGTGGAGTCCTTTTTGAGTTTTTTTTAATGTCAAAATGGTCCATGGTAATGAGACTGAATTATGTGATGAGTTTGGTACTTTTGACATTAATGGTGATGTGAATTTAAGTGAGACCTTTGTTGTGAATCTATTCTTACGTGGAGATAGTTGTTGTTTAGATAGTGAATTCGAATTTCTTAACATTCCTTCTTGTGATCGAAGCAACTCTTTGTTTGATAGTAGTTCACCATGTAGAGGGCATTGTCATGAGAAGGGAAGTGTGAATCTTTGTTTAACTCCAGCTTCTCCTTTGTGTTATCCAAATATTGGCTTTGAGCTTGGATGTATACATGTTTATGAAAATATGCCTATTGTTGTGGAGACCATTGATGAAGTTACACTAGGAAACACTTTCTTTACTATTTATTTTCCTATGATGAGGGTCATGAGGGTGTTAGGAATTCTTGTGAGAAGGAAGAAAATTCTAATTGTTACACATGTCTTGATGCTTATGCTTACTCTAGGTTAGTGGATGGAAAATGCTTGCATCTCATGATTCATGCTTCTCTGGTATACTGTTGTTGTGATTGGATACATCCTTGTTCCTACAGCTTATTGTTACAATATGAATTTCTTGAGACGTGTGTCATGTTTGATGTATTGACCTCGTTAGTTTTTGACCCAGGAATTGAGCTTAAAATTGGTCACTTGCTTGACTTAATTGCTTTGGAATGGGCTGGTAAGATGTTCCCAAGTTTTGGTTTGATATATCCTACTAGTGTTATGTGTAACCTTGGAAAGCACTCCGTGTGTTTGAAAGTAATGCAAGTGGAGGTCTGTTGGAATGATACTACGTGGGAGTTATTGTGGTATGCAACCCGAACTTGTAAACTCTACTAGTGGCGTGAACCCGGGCCAGTCGGGGCCGAAGCTTAATATAAATACTCCAATGCATTATTTAAATTTTTAACCCTTAAAATAAAAATAAAAATTACTCCCTCCGTCCCAATTTATGTGGCACCATTCCTTTTTTGTTTGTCCCAAAATAAATGGCACCTTTCCTTATTTGATAACTATTTAATGCATCTTCTCTATTTTATCCTTGTTGGGCCCTACATACTTTTAAACCTACCAATAACTTTTTTATTACTCAAATCTTCTCTCTCTTACTTTTTCAAGGGTAAAATTGATACTTAAGAAGGTGATAAGAATCAAACGCGGAAAATAAAAAGGATAAGAACGAGACGTATCTCGATCACAAATCTCAAGTAGCAACGGAGAACTTGTTCCGTTACACCCCGAGAGGAGGTCAAGAACACCTACGCTAGGCAACTACCCTCGAGCTAACGTGAGCACGCAAGTAGAATGGTCGGGGGGGGGGATTTGAATTCATCTAGATCCGCTAGAGGAAGAACAAGTCCCAATTCAAGGTTTTTCATTCAATAAGAGTTCAACTCTTCAACACAAGTGTTTGTTTTTTTATCAAAGGTAAGCTAATGAAAATAATAAGACATCTAGCTATTTATAGCTGTTTTTAGACACCATATGAAAGGTCTAATATGCCCACACTTAGGCTTAGGAACATAGGACCACGTAGGGTCAAAATAGTCTTAACATAGCTAGGAATCACGTGCTTCAGCATTCCGGGCGGAGCGCCCGCATTTTGATCAGTGGGGTGGCCTAGGGCGGGCGCCCAGAACTTGGGCAGAGCGCCCAGGCCTAGGAATCCTTGTGCGGAGCGGCTGGATGATTAGGCTGTCCCTCTTGCACTTTGAGCAATCGAAACGGCTTCCAATCGCTTCCTTCTTCTAGCCCCTTCCTCATCAAGTGTAGGTGTACTCCTTGGATGTCCTTAGCTTGGCTCCGAGTGAAGGGTCTTGTGGGGGTTTGGATCTTATCATCCTCCCCTTCTTGAGAGGATTTCGTCCTCGAAATTGAAGCATCATTCACGACCTCTTCATCATCATTCACGACCTCTTCATTACCTACATCCAAAGGAACCAAGTCATAAACATTGAAAGTATTAGAAACTTGATACTCACTTGGCAAGTCGACCACATAGGCATTGTTGTTTATCTTGGAAAGCACTTGGAATGGGCCATCTCCACGGGGTGCCAACTTTCCTTTTCTAAGGTTTGGAAACCTTTCTTTCCGGAAGTGCACCCACACATAGTCACCCTTCTTGAGTTCCACCTTCTTGCGTCCCTTGTTTTTCGTAGAGGCTACCTTTGCATAGGCTTCCTCCAAGTTCTTCTTCGCCTTAGCATGTAGCTCCATCAAAGCCTTGGCTCTAGCTTTACCTTCAAAATTAACAACCATTTCCCTTGGCAAAGGGGTTAGATCAAGGGGTTAAAACCATAGACACACTCAAAGGGAGTCATGCCTATCATGCTATGCAATGTGCGATTGTAGGCAAACTCCATAAGAGGTAGACGATCATTCCAAGTCCCGACCTTACCTCGGGTCATGGCTCTAAGAAGAGCACCCAAAGTTCGGTTTACCACTTCCATTTGCCCATCGGTTTGTGGGTGGTGGGACGTGGAGAACAAGAGCTTGGTGCCTAAAGCACCCCATAAACACCTCCAAAAATGACTTAGGAACTTAGTGTCCCTATCACTCACTATGGTTTGAGGCACACCATGCAACTTCAAAACATTTTCAATAAATAAAGTTGCAACATGTTGTGCATCATCACATTTCTTGCATGGAATGAAATGAGCCATTTTGGAGAACCTATCCACAACAACATAAATGCTATCATGGCCCCCCCCCTAGTCCTTGGTAATCCCATCACAAAATCCATTGAGATATCCAACCATGGACTAGTAGGTACGGGGAGAGGGGTATACAACCCATGGGGGTGGGCTTTGGATTTAGCATGCTTGCACTCAAGGCAATTGTTGCAAAACTTTTCCACTTGCACCCCCATCTTTGGCCAATGAAATTGTTCTTTAAGAATAGCCAAAGTCTTTCTTGTGCCAAAATGTCCCAGGAGTCCCCCGCAATGTGCCTCATGCACAAGCAACTCCCTCCAAGAGGACTCGGGTATGCACACCCTACCATTTTTGAAGATATATCCATTAACCCATTGGTATTTGTCAACTCTCTCCCCTTTCTCTAGAGTGTCATGGACACTCTTTAGCTTTGGGTCATGAGCATACATCAATTTAATGCTCTCAAAACCCATGAGCTTAGAGGTGAGAGTGGTGGCTAGAGCAAACTTTCTCGAAAGCGCATCCGCCATAACATTGTCCTTCCCTTTCTTGTATTGGATCACATAGGGAAAGGACTCAATGAATTCAACCCACTTGGCATGTCTCTTATTGAGCTTCTCTTGGCCTCTCAAATGCTTGAGTGACTCATGGTCACTCTTGATCACAAACTCACGAGGCCAAAGGTAGTGTTGCCAATGCGCAAGGGCTCTCACAAGGGCATACAACTCCTTGTCATATGTAGAATAGTTCAAGGAGGCCCCTTTCAATTTCTCACTAAAGTAGGCGATGGGTTTGCTATCTTGCATTAGAACACCACCAATTCCCACCCCGAGGCATCACATTCAACCTCAAATGCCTTTCCGAAGTCGGGCAATTGCAATAGAGGGGCGGTACTCAACCTACTTTTCAACTCATGGAAGGCCTTCTCTTGAGGCTCTCCCCACACAAATGGTTGGTCCTTCTTCACCAATTCGGTGAGTGGAGCGGTAATGGAGCTAAAGTCTTTCACAAATCGCCGATAAAAGCTAGCAAGACCATGAAAGCTCCTCACTTGAGTCACGGTAGTAGGAGTAGGCCAATCACGTATGGCCTCTACCTTAGACTCATCCACCTCCACTCCTTGGGCACTCACAACAAACCCAAGGAAGACTACCTTCTCAACACCAAAGGCACACTTTTTAAAATTAGCATAGAGCTTTTCGGCTCTCAACTTTTCAAGCATTTGCCTAAGGTGATCAACATGGTCGTCTATTGATTTGCTATAGATAAATATATCGTCAAAGTAGACGACCACAAACTTGTTGATGAATGGCTTTAGAACATGGTTCATTAGCCTCATGAAAGTGCTAGGTGCATTGGAGAGCCCAAAGGGCATCACCAACCATTCATAGAGACCAAACTTGGTCTTGAATGCGGTTTTCCATTCATCACCGGGTTTCATCCGGATTTGATGGTAGCCGGACCTAAGGTCAATTTTACTAAACACACATGAACCACTCAATTCATCTAACATATCATCAAGTCGGGGAATGGGATGACGGTACTTTACCGTTATTTTGTTCACGGCCCGACAATCAACGGACATCCTCCAAGTGCCGTCCTTTTTGGGAACAAGGATCACGGGCACGGCACAAGGACTCAAGCTCTCCCTCACCAAGCCCTTAGTGAGCAATTCGTCAACTTGCCTTTGCAATTCTCTTGTATCTTCCGGATTGCTCCTATAGGCCGGCTTGTTTGGGATTTGAGATCCCGGGACAAAGTCTATTTGATGTTCAATACCCCCTCAAAGGAGGTAGTCCATCCGGCATCTCATCCGGGAACATGTCCCCAAAATCCTTCAAGACATTCTCAAACACACTAGGCAAAGGGTTAGAAGAAAAATCACAATTAGAGTTAAGGATCATACCTTTGTGCACTAGGCATAGGAGAAACTTGGTGCCATCATTTCCTTTTAGGATCTCGCCCGGTTGCATCATGGCACAAATGCCACCGGTAGAAGAAGAAGGTGGGATTGCCACCATGCTTTTGGACAAAGGGCTAGTCTCAATGATTGACTTGGCCTTTGCCACCTCCCTCAACTCCCTCATCCTATTGTAGTCATCACTCACTTGTTTGGGAGTTAGGGGCTTCAACACAAATTTCCTTCCTTCATGTTGGAGCGTGTAAGTGTTGACACGCCCGTCATGAACCGCTTGTCGATCAAATTGCCAAGGCCTTCCAAAGAGAAGGTGGCAAGCTTGCATGGGCACCACGTCGAACAAGTGTTCATCAACATAACTACCCATTTTGAACTTGATCATTGCTTGCTTCACTACTTTTAGCTCCCCACATTCACTAAGCCATTGCAATCGATATGGCTTGGGGTGCTTCACGGTAGGAAACTTTAATTGGGTTATAAGAGATTGACTCACAACATTAGCACAACTCCCGGAGTCAATGATCATAGAGCATACAACACCCTTAACACGACACCTAGCATGGAAAAGGTTTTCCCTTTGCAAGGTTTCACCATCCTCCACAATCATAGCTCCTAAGCTCCTCCTCACTACTAGAAAAGTATGAGGTTCCTCATCCTCCACCGTGTCATCTTGATCATCCTCCTCTACTCCCTCATCTTCCTCTACTCCCTCATCTTCCTCCGGTTCACTCTCTTGTTCATATGCATTTTCACCAATAAGAACCATGGTCTTCTTCGTAGGACACTCCTTAGCAAAGTGTCCATACCCCTTGCATTTGTGACATTGAATAGAAGAAGAAGTAGGAGTATTCAATTGGGTTTTAGAATTACCTCCTACATTGGGTGTGTACTTCTCAAACGGCTTCTTCACATCTTTGCTAGCACTTGCTCTACTAGGGCCACTTGCATTTGTGAATCTTCCATTGGGAGTAAGATTTTTCCAATCCTTTGACTTGTTCATAGAAGTAGAAGTGTTGCTCTTGTATCGGTTGGACTTCTCTTTCTCAAGCCATTGCTCGGCTTGGATAGCGGCATCAAGGACTTTTTGAAGTGAAAGATAAGCATGCAATCTCAATTGTGAAGCTATACCATAGCTCAAACCATTCATGAAACGGATCACGGCTTGCTCTTCGTCTTCGGTGTCCATATCCAAGGCCATTCGAGTTCTTTCAAACTCATCAAAGTATTCATGCACCGTCTTGACACCTTGCTTCAACTCATAAAGTTTCTTGAGTTGCTCTTGCCGATATCTTGGAGTGATGTACTTGATACTGATGATACCCTTCAAGTCATTCCAACCCACATTCACGGGAACTCCCGCTCTCCTCCTTGATCTCTTGACGGATTCCCACCAAGTAGATGCATAGGATTCAAAGGATGAAATAGCATAAGTACCTTTCTTCTCATCGGTCATTTCATTTGTGTCAAAAAATCTCTCCATGTGTAGCACCCATTCAATGTAAGCCGCCGGATCACAATTCCCTTTAAAGGTTGGGAGATTAAGCTTCACACTATTGATGTTGGTGTTGGCACGACCTCCATGGAAAGGCTCCCGTTGGCCCCCATAGTGATCTTCATTCACACCATACTCCCTTCTCGCATTCCCTCCAACATAACCCATAGGTGGCCCTCGACCTCGGCCCCTACCTCTATCCACATTTCGACTCCAATTCATACCTCGCCTTGGTTGAAAGTGATCATTAAACCCATACATATCATCACCATAATCGGCTTCCTCCCCTTCTTGAGCTTCATCGGCTTGCTCAAGAGGTTGCACATTTCGGATGGGTCTTGGTAGTGGAATGTTTCTTGGGGGGTTATCCAAGATACGGGGAATGCCCGTTCGTTGGGTATTGCCCAACAGTTGATCAAGTCTCTCTCGCTCCTCCTTTGCCCGTTGTTGATTGAGCAATTCAATGACATGGCTAACTTGCTCCGGGGTAAAGTTAGGAGTACTTGAGACTTCAACTTTGACACTCGGGGTCCCTTTCTCGACTTGGACACTCGGGGTCCCTTTTTCCGATTGGACATTAGAAGTCCCTTGCTCAACTAGAGCACTAGAGTTCACCCTCTCGAGGCTTTCAATCCTCAAGTTCATACTATCCAATTTTGCGAGGATAGTAGCAAGGGCACTCTTTGCAAAATCATCTCCTTCGAAAGACATTGTACCTACACAAGTAGCAAACGTTAGTAAACAACCTCACACACTCCCTCACTTGAGATCACTCGGTTCTCTCGTTTAGTGGTGGTGGCTATTTCACTCGACTTGTAGTTCCAAAGCTTCACGTAGATGAGTAGCAATTCCTCAACTCAACCAAACTATTCACGAGTCAAGCACACTCCGGGGTGAGTGGAGTTAATAGGACTCAATGAAAGCTAGGCACTTTGAAGTGAGGACTTGAATCAAAAAGAGTCTAGGATTCTTCTTGGAATTCTACTCTCCAACTAATGCACGAATTAACCTAAAAGCAATGAAAGATTAGTGCTAATTAAGTAGAAATATTACTTAGATAGGCACTAATAAGAGATTAGGCAACAAAGAACAAGCAAACCTAGAAGAAACTACCCAAAAACAACCCTTCAGCGATTTAGGCGGAGCGCCCAAAATTTGGTGCAGTGGGGTTCGACAGGCGGGGCGCCTGGGAGTTAGGCGGAGCGCCTGGGGCAAGCACAAGTCAGGCGAGGCGCCCAAACTTTAGGCGGAGCGCCTGGACGAAGAACACCTGGGTTTTTCCACTCCGTGTTCTTCGTTTTCAATCTAATTTCTAGGTCGATTCAAAGGTGTTTTGGCCAAATCCAAGGTACCCAAAGTTGCTCCTTGATACAACCTACAATCCCCAATCAATTTAACACCCAAACACCCAACAAATGAGGCTCAAACAAGATTCAAAGTTTTCAAGTTTGGGGTTTCAACATGGGTTTCAAGGTTCAAAAGTGGGTTTCGATTCTTCAAAAACTATGTTACCGAACTCCGAATCACACGATTCTTGTTGCAAATTGTTCGGTTTTCAATAGAGATCAATCCCCAATAATTAATTCCAAAACCCCACAAACACACAACCCAAAATCAATCAAATTCCTCAAGAACAAGGGTTTGGTAGGGTTTATCAACAATTGGGGTTTTCAATTTTCAATTCAATCCAATCCCAACAAATTTGGTACTCAATCGTCAAGTTTTCAACAAGGATTAATAATCTATAACACCCACTTCAAGAATCACAAACACCAAAAAGTTACACCAATTTTTGAATTTTTGAATTTTTCAATTTTTTTGTAATTTTTGTTTTGCAATAACTTCAACAACAAGAAATCTAAACAAACTAACCTAACCACAAAGAATCAAGGGTCGGGGTTCGTAGGAACGATACCCGAACCTTGCTCTGATACCAAACTGATAAGAATCAAACGCGGAAAATAAAAAGGATAAGAACGAGACGTATCTCGATCACAAATCTCAAGTAGCAACGGAGAACTTGTTCCGTTACACCCCGAGAGGAGGTCAAGAACACCTACGCTAGGCAACTACCCTCGAGCTAACGTGAGCACGCAAGTAGAATGGTCGGGAGGGGGGGGGGATTGGAATTCATCTAGATCTGCTGGAGGAAGAACAAGTCCCAATTCAAGGTTTTTCATTCAATAAGAGTTCAACTCTTCAACACAAGTGTTTGTTTTTTATCAAAGGTAAGCTAATGAAAATAATAAGACATCTAGCTATTTATAGATGTTTTTAGACACCATATGAAAGGTCTAATATGCCCACACTTAGGCTTAGGAACATAGGACCACGTAGGGTCAAAATAGTCTTAACATAGCTAGGAATCACGTGCTTCAGCATTCCGGGCGGAGCGCCCAAGATTGGGGCGGAGCGCCCGCATTTTGATCAGTGGGGTGGCCTAGGCGGGGCGCCCAGAACTTGGGCGGAGCGCCCAGGCCTAGGCATCTTTGGGCGGAGCGCCTGGATGACTGGGCTGTCCCTCTTGCACTTTGAGCACTCGAAACGGCTTCCAATCGCTTCCTTCTTCTAGCCCCTTGCTCATCAAGTGTAGGTGTACTCCTTGGATGTCCTTAGCTTGGCTCCGAGTGAAGGGTCTTGTGGGGGTTTGGGTCTTATCACAAGGTCAACCTCTATTTTCTTAAACTCTGTGCCCGGTCAAATGGTGCCACATAAATTGGGACGGAGGGAGTAATTTTCATCGCTAGAACTTGAACACTTTTAGTGGATAGTCAAAAACATTCTTGGAGGATCGTCAGAAATTTAATTAAGAAAGGTTGCTAAAATTAAACACTATTGAGCAAATCTTTTTAATAATTTTATTTGTATACATGTTTTCTATTTACAACTTGTGCGCGACACGAAGTTGTTTTAACTTCTAATCAGTTGTAGACATTCATATTTCTAATGCGACTTGCAAGTATATTTTTGATATTGGATAAAAGTCATGGTTCCCTTATCACTCCCACAATTAAGAAGGTATGTATTGTTGAGGTCGTAAGGTAACACGATATCCCTTTTATTCCAAAAAAGATATGATTTTTTTATTTGTACGTTCATATGTGACTGGCCCAAGACTACACTGATAACTTATTGAATTTCTATTATTTTTTCATTTTGTATAATACTCTTGCTTTTTTCTTTAAACTTTCATATGATTATTAATGATTTATGTAATACTTCTAGCAATCTCAGTCTCATTCGTAAAGGGTATTACCAAGGTTTTTCTCCTCGAGAGTTTAACTATTCGAAAATAAGGACCTGGCAAGAAACATTACTTTGCTAAATTATTAAGTCAATTAAGGATATACAATCAACATAACTCACAAAGACAACCTGAGCTCTCATTATGGTCGACTTACTTGCACGACTTTAATTAAGAACCTCTAGTTCTCTAAAACTTCAGGGTAATGCTTCACTATATTAGAGATTCACTTGTATAAGTTCAAACTCCAAGAGAGTTTTCGAAGTTCATCTTCAACTTTTTTTTGTCCGCATTTTGAGTTGTGATTATCTTGTACCTATTTAATATTTTAGTTATATTCTAATTTGAAGTTTTGCTATTTTTTTTTAATTTTCTATAGTAATCTTATTATTTTGCTTTCATGTTAGTTATTAATGATTAATGTAATTTTTCTAACAGTTTGAGTCTAATTTGAAGGTAATTTCTTATTCGAGAGTTTAAATTTCTACTATTAAAAATAAGGACTTGGCAAGAAACATTACTTTGTTAAATCAGTAAGTCAATCAAGGAGTACAATCAACATAACTCACATAGACAACCTCAGCTCTCAATATGGTCGATTAAGTTCCACGACCTTTATTAAGCACCTTTATTTCTCGGAAAATTTAGGGCAATATTCCTAAAATGTAACTTCTTAGTTCAAAACTTCTGGATATTTTATTAGAGGTTCACTTGTATAAGTTCAAATTCCAAGAGAATTCTCGAAGTTCGTACTTTTGACCGCATTTTTATGTTGTGATTATCTTGTACCTATTTTAAAAATAATTGATTATATTCTAATTAGAATTCATAAAAGTGGCCGTCTAATTAGTAAGTTATTCCTAAAAGTGGCTATGCTTCAAAGAGCACCACTAAAAGTGGCTACTTGGGGTCGGCAAGGAGGACGACCCCAAGCTCCTCTAACTGATGTTTATACAATAGTAGTAATGAAGACGGTCTGTTTTCTTGGCTTATGCTTATATTTGGGCTTTCTAAAACCATGGCGATTAGTGTAATCATTTTTGGGCATTTTGGTGGCGCACTTGTGCCATCTCATGGGTGTCTTATTGTGGGGCTATTTGTCTATTGCCTAGTTGAGACTTGGGAGTTATCTATACACATTGTTGTCCATGTTTTACAGGAATCAGATTCGAGGATGAATCCTTCCCAAGAGATGGAGAATGATGTAGATCTAATCTATGGAGGAGAGAAGGTAAATATCCATTGTTTCCGTGTTGATGATGGTTCGATTTCGAGGACCTTTCAAGAAGGGGAGAATGATGCAGTCTAAATTGAGGATGATTCTAAGAGTCGGGCTATGGAGTTATCAGACCTTCATCAAGCTTCGATGATAGCTTGGAGAAGATTCTTTGGAGAATATTTTTCCGGGCATATGTTAATACAGCCCTGGGATTTGTTGATTAGCATTGGAGAAAGGGTGTTCTAGAAGAATGCTTGGCGCGTGGTACTTGCGTGGCACGCGGACTTTGTTTCCTAGATAATTCAGCCGCGTGGTGGGCTCGTTTATTGGCCTTAATGCGCTGTAGTTTTCATGACTTTTTCATGTTTTTGCATAGCTAGACTTATTTATTTTACGGTGATTATTTAGCCTGCGTGGCTATTGACATTTAGCCCACTTGGAGGCTATTCCTTTACATTTTAGGCGTGTGAGGCTCATCTATATAAGCCTAACACTTAGTTTATTTTCACCACCTTACTTCATTATTAAAAGAAACACAACTTTTGCTAAAACCTAGTTCATGTGGGAATTCTTGTTCTTTTTGTGTGAAATCGAATTGAACAACTTCCTTCTTCTTAATCATTCAACTTTCAATTCCTAGTTGTCTTGAGGGTTGTTGCATAGTGTAGGTCCTCCTTGGCTTCATCAAGAAGGTAAGTAGACTAGTTCCTACTTGCAATTCTTGGTAGATCAAAGAGAGTCTTGCTTTTATCCTTTATTTTCGTTTTTAGTTGTTAATCTTGTATCACCATTAGGGTTTCGCGTGAGAGAGTGTGGAGAGAGAGGCGGCGCTGAGTTGTGGGGAATGAAAGAGGGAATAGGGTTTCAGGGGTAAGGCATGTAATTAGAAAAGAAAAGTGATGTTTCGGTCGTTGGATGAAACGGATAGAGGGCTAGGATTACGCCACGTAGGCTGATGTAGTGCTGAGGTGGATAAGTAGTGGGGTGAGGTGTATATGTGTGTATATATGCAATAATGTATATTTTGTGTATAAAATATGCCTAAATACATATAATATGTGTATAAAATACTTGTAAAATTATAGGAAAAATCTAAAAACTAATTTTGAAGGCTAAATGACTAAGAAGACTTATTATTTTGAATATTAAAATAATTTGTAAAATTTTACTGAAATAGAAGTGATTGCAAAATTTGTAATTTGTCATGCCCGTTCAGTAAAATAGCTGTAATTTATATTGATGCTTTCAAAAATGACCGAATGGGCGTGTTTGTGTGAAAAAAAATATTTTCTATGAATGCAATGCATGGCTTTATAGTGCAATTTTGTCTGAAAATGGTTATGGAAACAGGAGGGACAAAATTGGGTATCAACAGCTGCCCCTCTTTGTCCGGGGGTGATGAAAGTGTCTTCAGGCAAAGACGTTGAAGGAACGACCAATTTTGTCGCGACTCTTAGAAGATCTCTTTAGGAATTGAAAGTGTTTGTGTGGTGTTAGATGGTAGTGCCTTTTGTTGTCGAATTGTATGTTCTGCTATACAAGTGAGTTTTGCAAAACGGGGCGTATGCAAATGTATAAATAGACTTTCCTATTTGTCTTGCCAATATTTCTCGTTATTTGAATGTGTGCTCGTCATGTTGGGCTGTATACCTATTCATTATGCCAAGTTGTTCATCACACATTATTCCATTCTTTTCCTCGGGCTGTCTACCCTTTGCCATACCATTCCTTTCACTTGGTTACTCTAGGCTGTCTACCTTTTGTTATGTCAATCTTCTCATCGGGCTGTCTACCCTTTGTCATGCCAAAATTTTCATCGTGCTGTCTACCCTCTGTCATGCCAAACTTTCTCATCGGGCTATTTACGCTCCGGGATGTCTACCCTTTGTCATGCCAAACTTTCTCATCGGGTTGTCTGCCCTCAGGGCTGTCTGCCCTTCATCATGCCAAACTTTCTCATCGGGCTGTCTACCCTCAAGGCTGTCTACCCTTTGTCATGCCAAACTTTCTCATCGAGTTGTCTACCCTTTGTCATGCCAAACTTTCTAATCGAGTTGTCTACCCTCAGGGAAGTATATCCTGCAAAATAAAAGCATAGTGAAGAAAAGCTAAATACCTCTCGTCAGGAGATGCTTGCCTGTCGCATTGGGCTGTGTACCCCTGTTCCTGTGTTCAAAGAAATATTTGTGAGTTGTGCGGGGGGTGGGGGGAATGGTTTAGTTTGTGCATTCTTGGTTTGATTCGCGCCTTCTTCTCTTGAATGCCGGGACCTCGACCGAGCTAATGGGGATATATAAAGAAATAAAAAAAATAGTGCAAATATTTTGAAAAAGCTCAGAAAGTATTTTATTCCATTGAATCGCAAACTACATTGTGTAAGATCGTGGATGTTATTCCCTGGGTCATGCTAGCTTCCCATTGAATGAATTTTAAGGGGACCTCAAAATTTTACCCCAGTTTCTTTATGTTGCTTTCTTTTTGAAAATTTTGAGAGTGTCTCAAAGAATTTATGCCCCAGTGTCAATTCTTATCTATCATTTTGGAATTTTTGAGAGTTCCTCAAAAATTCTGCCCAGGGTCTACTTCGTGGGAAAAATAATTTTTTTGTATTTATACAATCGAACCTTGGGTAGGTTGCCTACGTATCCCACTTGGGGAATCATGTCGTAACATAGTTCCAGATTACATGACGTAAGCTCTTAGACATAGTATCGTTTGGGCGTCTGCATTGATCGGTTTCGGCCAAACTTCTCCGTCCATCTCTACCAATATTAGTGTTCCTCCGGTCATAACTCGGTGGACCATATATGGTCCTGTCCAATTTGGTGCGTACTTGCCTCTTGCATCTTCTTGATTAGGGTTCTTTTTTAGTACCAACTGCCTTGGTTCGAACGGCCTCTCTCGAACTTTCTTATTAAACGCATTGGCCATTCTTCTCTGATATAGTTGCCCATGACATATTGCATTCATCTTCTTGCCATTGATGAGCGCCAACTGCTCCATCCTTTCTTTGACCCATTCAGCGTCCTTCAATTGTGCTTCTTGATTAATCCTCAGAGATGGTATCTCGACCTTTGTTGGTATTATCACTTCAGTGCCATATACAAACAGGTAAGGAATGGCTCTTGTTGATGTTCTCACTATGGTGCGATACCCTAACAATGCATGGGGTAAGTTCTTATGTCATTGCTTTGAATTGTTTGTCATTTTGCGTAGTATTTTCTTAATGTTCTTGTTGGCTGCCTCGACTGCTCTATTCATTTGAGGTCTATATGCAGTGGAATTACGGTACTTGATCTTGAAGTCTTCACAAGATGCTTTCATCATGTCACTATTGAGATTAGACCCATTGTCAGTGATGATTGACTCGGGGATGCCGAATCTACAGATCATTTTGTCACGGATGAAGTTTGCTACCACTTTCTTTGTCACTAATTTGTATGATACAGCTTCCAACCATTTAGTAAAGTAATCAATGGCTACCAATTTGAAACAGTGTTCGTTAGAGGTAGAAGGTTCGATAGGTCCTATGACATCCATTCCTCAGGCGGCAAAAGGCCAAGGCGATCCCATAACATTCAACTCAATGGGAGGTACTCGAATCATATCTCTGTGGACTTGGCATTGACGACACCTTTTTGCGTGCTTTATGCAATCATACACCACTGTCATCCAAAAATATCCGGCCATTAAGATCTTCTTTGCGAGCACAAAGCCATTCATGTGCATGCCGCACATTCCAGAATGTATTTCTTCTGACAGTATCGCAGCTTCTTTAGCAAATACACACCTCAACAAACCTAGATTAGGTCTTCTTTTGTATAAGACCTCGTCATTCAAAAAGACACCACTTGCTAATCTCCTCAACGTCTTCTTTTGAAGGTTTGTTGCATCTTTTGGGTAAGTGCCATCTTTGAGAAACTTCTTGATGTCGTAGAACTATGGCTGCCCATCCAATTCTTCTTCCACATGATAAAAATATGTCGGTTGCTTTCTCACTGCCATGGGTATTGGATCAATATAGTTCTTGTCAGGATGCTTGATCATGGAGGATATGGTGGCCAAAGCGTCTGCGAATTCATTTTTCAGCCTAGGTACATGCCGGAACTCTATCTTGGTGAATCTTTGCTTCAGCTCTTTTATGCACTCGAGGTATGAAAATATCTTGGAGTTTTTTGCGGTCCATTCTCCTCGGACTTGGTGAATCAACAAGTCGGAGTCTCCAATCGCCAGCAGCTCTTATATGTTCATGTCTACCGCTATTCTATGATTCGGGATGCAAGCTTCATATTCTGCCATGTTATTGGTGCAAGGAAATCTCAGTTTAGCTGTGATAGGATAATGTTGACCCATCTCAGAAACCAGTAATGCTCCAATGCCGACTCTTTTGAAATTTACCACTCCATCAAAGAATAATCTCCAATCGTCATATTCCTCTGTGATATCTTCCCCTACGAACATGACTTCTTCGTCTGGAAAATAGGTGTGCAAAGGCTCATAATCATCATCTGCAAGATTCTCGGCCATACGATGTTCTAAGGCTTGAGCCTTAACCACCTTTTGAGTGAAAAAAAGTGATATCGAACTTGCTGAGTAGCATTTGCCATTTGGCCAACTTTCCTGTAGGCATCGACTTTTGGAAGATATACTTGAGAGGATCCATCCTTGATATCAGCAAGGTTGCATAGGATGTCAAGTAGTGTCTCAACTTTTCTGCTACCCAAGTCAATGCACAATACGTATGCTCCAGCAGTGTGTACTGTTGACACCCAATTTTGTCACTTCTTTTTCTAAAATCGGCTATAATTTAACTTAAGGGTGCAATTTGGTTGTTTGTGCATAATTTGCATTAGAAGTCGTACATTTACGTGTGTTATCATCTACTAATATATTACATACCTAAATGTGGCTATATTACGTAATATTGCATTATTTAGGCTATTTATCAAAATGTGGCTGTTTGTACAATTTTAGTGCATTATAGCATTTAATAAATAATTTTGGTTTAATAAATATTTGTGGCTATTTATATTGTATTAGTTTAATTTGTATTCTAATTTTCTTTTATGTGTGCATTTTACTATTTATTCATCTCATTTTATACAGTATATATACATATACTTATATTTTTATTTAGCATCTTTAAGTAATAGTATTAGCCGTAACCAATCTATTTCTATTTCTTGATTTGTCATATTTATTCGAATTTGAATACTTTTGAATTTAAATATATGCAAGTTCCCATTCTAAAACATTTCTTTTAAAAAATATTTTGAACCTAGACAGGCGTTCGTCTAGATACATCCATTTTGCACCATATATTTCTCTTTTACTATTCATTTTATTTCAATTCTTTCAAATTTATTTTGCACCTAGACTAATTGTCTAACAAAATACATATTTCGGATATTTTGCTAAAATACTTTTCTACCAAATCTCAGTTTATTTTCACTTTATTTGTTTGTTTATTTTGTTTTGAATTCTTTTACTTTGAACCTAGATAAAAGTTATAACCAAATCCATTCCATAAATTTCAAATTCAATTGCCATTTTTTCATTTAATTTTAAATAAAACCAAAAATCACTCTTATCCCAAAACTCACTTCCTAAATCTCTCAAAATCAGCCCCAAATCCTCCCTATCAATTCCTCTCCAAAAATAAGGGCTAATCACGCAACATCTATTTTTTCTCAATCCTATATACACATCAGTGCATCTCCCCACATCGACAACTATTACACAATGCAAAACAATTCTCCTCCTTGTCACAGATATATCGGCAGACAACACAATATAGCAACTCCCTTCTTCTCCTATTACACAATCAGATACACAGTACAATACAAAAAACGCAACACCCACACATAGCCATTGACATACACATACACATATCACACCAGCCCCTGGTCCTCTTCCTCTCCGCTACCATACACAGACACATAGGTTCACACACACCCATCGGAGAAATACCAAAAATAGAAAAGAAGAAGGTCGGAGATATGGGATAATGGTGGCACCACCGCTGGAAACAGAGAGGAACAAAACGACCGCCACTACCGGAAAACCATCATCGTCGTTGGTCTTCTCTGCCTGCTTCGTCCACTCACTGTATTGTTGTTTAAATGATTTTGCTTATGCGGTCTTTACCCTTTCTGGATTTATGATTGAAATTAAAGGAAGAAAGGGTGGCAGCGGCGCCGCCCAAGGTTGGTGGTCGCTTACTCTTCTCTTGGGCCACCAGAATTTGGTCAAATATTGTTGATTTTCTGCTTCATTTATTGTGTATAATGGCTCTGAGATGCAAGATTTTGGTCGGCGACACTATGGTTCCATCGCTGGTTGTTTATAGATTGGGGATCGTTATCTTTTTACTGCTTTGCCCAAATCTGTTGTTCTCGTTATCTCTCTGTTGTTTGGCTTGATTATCCTTTTTGACGAATTGCTGGACTGGTTCTGACCTATTAAAGCCGTTCACGCTATGCCTTTTGGTTAATGTGTTTGACTGTGTCCCGCATTTCTTATGAGATTAATTGTTATTCCAATTTGTTTCTTTTGCTAAATTGTTATGTTTAACGCTACGGATGACTTATTTTCCTGAGATTGTTTCAGCTTCTACGGGGATATCATATGATACAGATTTGGTACTTGCTAGTTAAAATATGGCCTATGAAAATATACATTTATTTGAGGCCTATGCACTAATTTGAGCGGATACTACACCATTAACGGCCAATGACGTTTGGAGGCCTAAAGAGTTTCGTTACATTTATGTTGTCCCCAAAAACAAATAGGCGATGATGACATGTATGAGCTTTATTGCAAAACAAGCTGGCAATGGAGTGGCGGGATTGGTGCTTGGCATGGCAACCGGTGGGCCCCTGTATATGCAGCTGTACCGACATCCCTAACCTCTACACGATGCACCATACAAACATGAGCTTACACTTTCACAAAATTCACTTTTCCCTTTATTCTTCTACTAGTAGTAGTCTACACGATGCACCTTACAAACATGAGCTTACACTTTCAAAAAATTCACTTTTCCCTTTATTTTACTACTACCACTACTACCACTACTACTACCACTACTACCACTACCACTACCACTGCCACTACCACTACTCCTGCTGCTGCTGCTACTGCTGCGACTGCCACTGCCACCGCTGCGACCACCGCGACCACCGCCACTACCGCCACCGCCACCACCACCACCACCATCATTATTCCTAACATTTTATTGCTATTTTAATGTTATTAACACTAATCAATTTTATTTTTGCGAGGTTCATTTGCATAAGTTGAGGATGACGCCTCAGAAATGTCTTAAATTCAGTTTATTGTTATTCTGTTTTTGCCTTATTCATTATCTTAATGCATTCTTTTAGTTTATTACGTGTGTTTAAATATACTTTGACGGTAAAAATTGGGATATTAGACATCGTTTTGATAAGTTCAATTAATAGTTTAAAGGGTCAATTGGACCCCGATAGTGGAATTGATTATATATTCGTACTCAGTGAGTTATGGGCAACATATAAATGTAATTTATTTAGGACTTGGTTATGTGGCCTTAAAACCATGTACATAGGCCTGGCCTGCGTATTGCGTATGCAAATAGGGTATCAGGTTCCTAACCGGATTTCCCTAGGATGTAGGGAATGAATCCTTTAGCCTAATGAGATATATTTTTCTGCTTATTGAACACAGTAAGATCGTTTGGCAATGAATTCGAAGGACAAAGCGGTTGTTGATTAATTGTGCTTACTTTGTAACAAGGTAAGTGTTTATAACCATTTGTTTGGAGGCACCTAGCCTCGTGGATTTTCTACCACGTGTTCCTTACGTGTGTAGCTGCCGATAGGCATATTCATGATGCTTTAGCTTTGGATTTACATTTTATATTATACGTTATGTCCTGTTGTTGGTGTTGCATTGAGGATCTGAGCATTGTACTCTGGCTGTGAGTTAGCATCTACCTCCCGGCTGTCGATGAGAGTCCCGCGTCGGTGAAGGGTTATTATTGCATAATATTGCATTCATATGCATTATATGTTATTCATATTCATTACATTGCTATATCATTTACTGAGTCCAGGAGTATTCCGCCTCTGGTCAATATTATATAGGAGCAGGAGGATTCCGCTCCATTGCATCATACTGATGGTAGGAGGATTCCGCCCTAGGAGCAGGAGGATTCCGCTCCATTGCATCATATCTAGGGTAGGAGGATTCCGCCCTAGGAGCAGGAGGATTCCGCTCCATTGCTTCATATCGAGGGTAGGAGGATTCCTCCCTAGGAGCATGACGATTCCGCTCCATTGCATCATATTGAGGGTAGGAGGATTCCGCTCCATTCATTTGGCACATGTGACCCTTTGCATTACATTACATTTCATTTCATTTCATCTCATTTTATTTAATTTCATTTCATACCGTTGTGTAGACTTGTGGTACATAACTACTGTTCTGCTTATACATGCATTGCTTTTTTGTTGATATGTTTCTGGATCGTATTGCTGGTTGAGTTTATGGTTTGATACGTGTTTCCGGTTATTCTCTGGCTCTGTCTTTTTATAATTTAAATAAGAGGAATTTGGTTTATCTGTTTCTTCTCCCTGGCTAGCTATCCTATTCTTTGAGGTGGCTAGTTTGCCCCACTTATTGAGTCTTTTTTACTCATCCTCGTTTGTTGTTTGTCCCTGTCTATCTATTTCGTTTCGGCAGGTTCGCTCCAGGATTGAGTTCGCCAGGTTGTGAAGGAGCGAAGACGACTTCAGCTGTCAGGGTGAGCCAACTTTTATCCAGGATGGCCACAGTTTCATGTTTATTATTTCAGTTGCATTTTGCTCCCTTCAGGAGGTATCTGTCTTCTTTTGTACTCTTACATATCTAGTCTGGATAACCCTAAACCTAGTATGTTGGGTAGTCAGCTGTAATTTCTTTTGTACAGCTTAGAGGTATCAGTATGTCTGTGTTTTTTTTTAAGTCTTGTCTTTATTTATGAATTGTTATATTTATTTTCCTAATTTAATTGGTAAGGGTTCACCCGATGGTCTAGGGGAGGATGTCGGGTGCCCGCACGGCCTAACCAAATTCCGGGTCGTGTCAGTTGGTATCAGAGCCCCGTTTAGAGCCTATCCAGACTAAGACAATGTCTAGTAGAGTCTCGCTGATGGGTACGTAAACGTTCATACTTATCTACGAGAGGCTATTATGGAATTTAGGAAGTTTCACTTCCTTCTTTTCTGATCGTGCGTCGGTCTAGGATGCAAAAGTATTTTCGTTTATTCCTTCGTGGTAATTGTGAGCCCTCGTGCGACAGATCAGCAAACAGTATGCGTTAAAGACGAAGCAGTCTAGCTTGGGGCTAGCACTAATGAAGCCCCGAGAGTTTTTTATCGTGCTGACGACCTAGTTACGGAGGTCCCAGCTGTACGAGTTCCTGATGGGCAAGGGAGCAGGGCCTTGTAGTTCCCTTGGCTCTCTATGATACTTTTACGAGAATCTTGGTGACGCAGATACCGCACGAACCTATTATTCGCTAGGCAACTTATCGTGTTGCCGCAGATGGAGACGTTCGGTCTCCGGGAGCCCCTGTTCCAGTCCCTGATGTTGCCCCAGTAAATTATGTTCTAGAAGCAGCATGTTTTGCGCTACCAATTGTTCTGGCTGGTTAGCCAGCCGAACCTTCGGTCCGAGTGCCCAAAGAGGTTGCATTTTTTTACGCGGTTGAACCTTCCAATATTTTTAAGCAATGCATCAGGTAAACCTCGTAATCTTTTTTAAGAAAATAATAAAATGATGTCAGCGTATCCTTCAAGCTCTTGATCATATCTAGCTATATGGTGTTTATTATTCTGCTTTCCAGTTTCAGGGGTCAAGCCTTGAATTGGTGGAACGCTATCTTATTAACTAACTTGGTTCGATTTTTCTTCTAGATTTGTGGAAAAATTCCTTTCGAGTAGCGAGCGAGATGAAAAGTATTGCCAGTTTGAGTAAATTGGACAGGATAGCCTGTCGGTTAGCCTGTTTGTGTTTCAGAATATGGGATTAAATTCTTTAGGATGGTTAGATATGCGCTAGAACTAGTCCATGAACCTTCTGAGAATGTTCAAAGATTTATTGGTGACCTTTCTCCTTCCTTGAGATCCTAGATGGCTCAAGAAATTGAGGTTGGGACGTACTTTGATGTTGTTATTTATATTGCTCGGAGGTACGAGGCATGGCGGGCACCATGGTACCTCATTTGGAGGTAAGAGTTCTGATTATTTTGGGAGGTCACCTTCCAGGTTATCTCAGCTTGTGTCACGTGATTCTTAGAGTGCGCCAGTAGCTCGTCAAGATCAGATTCAGCCTTTTTCTTTACAACTATCAATAATCTTTCCAGCTTCAATTTTTTAGCGAAAAGGTGGTATCATTGTCGTGAGTCTGGCTATCCTTTGAGGAGTTTTCCTTTACTTCGGCAAGTAGGTAGTCTCCTTTCTCTCATCATCAGGCACTTGCACAGTCGCAGGAGATTTCATTTAGATCTCAATCAGCCAGAAAAATGCCATCATCCAGTAGAGGTTGAGAGCGTGGTGGCAGTGGTTCTTCAGAAGGTGATTATCAGGGTAGTGGCTCAGCTCAGCTGCAGAGGCAGTTCTATGAACTGCTAGTCTGGCAGGATGTTGAGGCATCCGATATAGTAGACCAAGGTATTTCCTCTTCCCTTAAATGTGAGTAAGATTTGATTCTTCCGGTCAATCTAGAAATGGGGTGTCCTATCATGTTTCCATGGTTTCTCTTGATGTCGTTTCGATTACGAATTGGTTGCGGTAGAGGGGTGAGCATCTGATATGATTTATTCCTGGCATTTATGATGACCCTACCAGATTATCTGGTTTAAATGTGAGAGATTTATGAGTGAGTATCGGTATTGTTTGTTTGGCATCTTGTTGTGCCGCATTCTGTTATAATGTCAAGTCAGTCTACCTCTCTTTGGAACTTAGTATCTGTAGGATGATGTGATTCTTATTCGTCACCATCAGAAAGTGTCATTGTTTCTTTCGGTGTAAAGCGGTTAGTAAGTAATACTCGATCTATGTATCTCCTCTTGGTTCGAGATGCTAGTAGAGTCATGTTATTCTACAAGTTTGTCTCGGTATAAAAGGATTTTCTGGTAAATTGTTGGAGTTTCCTTTTTATAGGAAGGTTAAATTGACATAGATTTTGTTCCATAAAGCTCATTTAATATCTATTTCTTCAATTGCGATTCTTCGGTTAGCCTGACTCGTAAGTAGTCTAGCTCTGGTAGCCTAATAAATAATAAGATGAGCTTCCTAAAGATCTAGTTATTTCTATCCTCAGTTTATTGCCATCTCTTCTTCTTCCGACACTTATGAGCTTGGGCGGTTGGTAGCCACTTGTGATGTTCCCTATATTGAGCCAGAGTGCGTGTCAAGGTAGCCGGGTAAGCATATTATCGTTTTTCAAGGCTACTAAGGTTAATGGAGAGTGTCATCCGACCCGTGAATTGAACTATCAAGTGGTGGTGCTTATGGAAAAGGTATGGAGTTGTGAACTCGAGAGTTGCAGCTGTTTGGCAACTCGAGAGGGTAATTTGGTAGCTCAGGTCTGAGTCGCATTCTGGTTTTAGCTATATTTTTCTTAGTCCGGCAGACTGTAAGAGGATGACTATTTCTATTCAATTTAGTTGTATGAGTTAGTGCTTTAAGTGGAGGAGTCTTCCTCCAAATACTGAATGGTAATACTAAATCTCTAAGGCGTTGATACCACTTTTGTCACAACCCAACCTTGGGCCACGACAGAAACCTACAATGAGTGTCAATCATTGTTAAACCCACTAATAATCTATTAATGCTAGAGATAAGCTGACAACCTGATCATATATATTATATACGTACCTATCTGCCGAAAGCATAAAGTCTGGAAAGATGACACGACTTTAACTTGATGGCAATTAGAACACTGAGCCACAAATTCTACTATGTCACACTTCATTCCGTCCCACCAATAAATCTGTTTAAGATCATGGTACATCTTAGTCGAACCTGGATGAACAGTGTATTTGGAATAATGTGCCTCTATCATAATCTGTCCACGTAAATTTGCTACATCAAGAACACAAAGTCTATCTTTATACATGAGAACACCATCAGTAGTAACCCTGTATGATGACTCCGGTTTTCTTTTGGCTATCTGTCTGTATTCAACAAGAACTGGATCCTCATACTGACGTTGTTTTACTTCATGAAAGAGTTAAAGGTCTAGTGCAGCTTGTCGTCCATCCATCATTGGCATATCTCCTTCACAGCTCAACTCTTTGAGAAGTTACTTTAGCGTTATAAGTGCACATGTAATCAACTTTGTTGCTGGTATTCTGCCTCATCTCATGGTCCAACTACATGTCTCTTTTATTTTCACTTTTTCAAGTCATAATATTTCCAATTCAAAGACAATACCCTGAACCAGATGTTCAGTCTGGAGATCATTCCTGGTCTGCATCATACTATCCAGTAGTATTTGTATGATCCCTATCCTTATATGATAGACCCTGTTCAGATGAACCTTTGACATACATTAGGATATGAGTAACTACATTCCCACAAAGAGCTTGCGGAACAACACTAACATCAACTGAGATGCTGCATAGTGCGTCGTAAAAATAATATGGCTTGCATCAAATCTTCTATAGTGTGTAGTGACAAGGTACTTCAAAAGCTCCCCCCATTGCATCAAACGTGAGCTAATTCTTAGTTCCATCGACCTGTTCTATATCGAAAGGTATATCGAAGAGGTTATTATCGGCTGAATCATGTTAACCCATTCAAAGTTCCATGTATCTTTTCTTCGAAAGGATCATCTTATTCAGAATAAACTGTGCAATGGTATTATCATATTATCCAGATATAATTTATTCCAAAAGTATGATGTGCATAATATAATTCTGATCCTATAATCAGGAGGTAAGGCCCGTGGAGTAGCTTATGAACGTTGTGCAAGTTCTCTTGTTATCTGTGCAAATTTTTTTTAAGACTTGAGGTCGTTCGAGGACGAACAAGAGTCTAAGTTGAGGAGAATGAAACGACCTCGGTCAGTCGTTTCGGAAGTTACGGCTCCGATTGGCGTGTCGATAATTTTAAAATTTTCATAATGTCTATTGGGACTAATATGTAAAATTTGAGCTAAATCAGACCTCATTTGGTAGGCATCAGAAGAAAGCTTCAGTTTTTATTGTCGGTAAATATTAAAAAGAGATTTTCAAGCTCGGTTTTGGTGAATGAACTTCGATTCGAAATCCAAAAGCGCCGCTAGGTTCGTATGATTATTTATGACTTTTGTGAACTTTCGAAAGTGAATTTCGAGGTTGTTCGGCTATTTTCCGCTAAAATGCCGAACGTTAAATAATTTGACCTTTTTCTATTTAATTTGCATATTGAGTTTCGGGAGTCCGATTTGAGATCCGCCTTAGCAAGTGTGTTACATATATTTTTTATAACTTACTAGAGAAATTTGAGAATATTCCGGATTTCGTAGGGCTGCATTTTAATTTTAATACGAAATAAAGACAAAATAAAAAATAAAAAAATGGAAAGAGGAGGCGGTGGTCAAGGGATCCTAATCCCCTGGCTTTAAATTGTAAGGAAAAGCTGAAGCAAAAATAGTAAGCAAAACAATATAGAGAGAACGCATAGGAAAGAAAAAATGCCAGAAAATGAGAAAAGAGCCGGGGAAAGATAGAATTTTCACCCTGAAATATTCAGGTAATGATCTTAATGCATTCTTTTAGTTTATTACGTGCGTTTAAATATATTTTGACAATAGAAATTGGGATATTAGACATCGTTTTAATAAGTTCAATTAATAGTTTAAAGGGTCAATTGGACCCCGATAGTGGAATTGATTATATATTCGTACTTAGTGAGTTATGGGCAACATATAAATTTAATTTATTTAGGGTTTGGTTATGTGACCTTAAACACTGTACATAGGCCTGACTTGCGTATTGCGTATGCAAATAGGATATCAGGTTCCTAACCAGATTGCCCTAAGATGTGGGGAATGAAGCCTTTAGCCTAAATTGTGCTTACTTATTAAGTGTTTATATTCATTTCTTTGAAGGCACCTGGCCTCGTGGATTTTCTACCACGTGTTACTTACGTGTGTAGCTGCCGATAGGCGTACTCATTATGCTTTAGCTTTGGATTTACATTGTATATTATATGTTATGTCCTGTTGTTGGTGTTACATTGAGGATCTGAGCGTTGTACTCTGGCTGTGAGTTAGCATCTATGAAACGACCTCGGTCAGTCCTTTCGTAAGTTAGGACTCCGATTGGCGTGCCGATAATTTTAAAATATTCATAATATCCGTTGGGACTTATATGTAAAATTTGAGCTAAATCAGGCCTCGTTTGGTAGGCATCGGAAGAAGGTTTCAGTTTTTATTGGCGATAAATATTAAAAAAGAGATTTTCGAGCTCGGTTTTGCCGAATGAGCTCCGATTCGAAATCCGAAAGCGCCGTTGGGTTCGTATGATTATTTATGACCATTGTAAACTTTCGAAAGTGAATTTTGATGTTATTCGGCAAGTTTCCGCTAAAATGCCGAAAGTTAAATAATTTGACTTCTTTTCATTTAAATTCGTATCTTGAGTTTCGGAAGTCTGATTTGAGATCCACCTTCGCGAGTATGTTACATATATTTTGTATAACTTGTATGCAAAAGTTAGAATTATTTCGAATATCGTAGGGTACTATTTTAATTTTCGTTAAGAAAAAAATATATAATAAAAGAAAAAAAAAGGAAATGAAAGTGGCGGTGGGGGGTCCTTTGCATATGCTAAGGACCAGATAGAATCGAAACCATGGAAAAGCAGAATGACGAGAACAGAGAAACAAGAAACAAGAAAATACGGAAAAAATGCCAGAAAATGAGAAAAGGGGCCGGAGAAAAATAGTATTTTTACCCCAGAACATTCAGGTAATGATCCTACTATATTATTTGAGTTTATTACGTGTGTTTGGATATATTTTAACGGTAAAACTCGGAATATTAGACATCGTTTTAATAAGTTCAATTAATAGTTTAAAGGGTCAAATGGACCACGATAACGAAATTGATTATATATTCGTACTCAGTGCATTACGGGCAACATATAAATATAATTTATTTGGGGTTTGGTTATGTGACCATAAACCCTGTACATAGGCCTGGCCTGCGTATTGCGTATGCGAACAGGGTATCAGGTTCCTACCTGGATTGCCCTAAGATGTGAGGAATGAAGCCTTTAGCCTAATTTGATATATTTTTCTGCTTATTGAACACAGTGGGATCGTTTGGCAATGAATTCAAAGAATAAAGCGGTTGTTGGGTAGCAGTGTTAACTTCGGAACAAGGTAAGTGTTTATATCCATTTCTTTGGAGGAACCTGGCCTCGTGGATTTTCTATCACGTGTTCCTTACGTGTGTAGCTGCTGATAGGCGTACTCATTACGCCTTAGCTTTGGATTTATATTTTATGTTATATATTATGTCCTGTTATTGGTATTGTATTGAGGATCTGAGTATTGTACTTTGGTTATGAGTTGGTACATACTTTCCAGCTGTCGATGAGAGTCCCGCGCTGGTGATGGGTTATTATTGCATCATGTTGCATTCGTATGCCCATTGCAGCATATTGAGGGTAGGAGGATTCCGCCCTCGGAGCAGGAGGATTCCGCTCCATTGCATCATATTGAGGGTAGGAGGATTGCGCCCTCGGAGCAGGAGGATTCCGCTCCATTGCATCATATTGAGGGTAGGAGGATTCCGCCCTCGGAGCAGGAGGATTCCGCTCCATTGCATCATATTGAGGGTAGGAGGATTCCGCTCCATCTATTTGGCACATGTGACACCATTGCATCATACTGCATTCATCCCATTTCATTGCACCGCGTGCTGACTATTGTGTGACTATCGTGTTGTGTTTTATATATGCGGTATGTATACGATATCTCAGTTTGCCTACATATTTCTGGCTCGTATCCCGAGTTGCGGGAATCGGATTGCACGCCGTAACGGTATAAATATATGGATCGGGTTGCACGCCGCAATGGTATGAATCTATGGATCGGGTTGCACGCCGCAACAGGATAAATATATGGATCGGGTTGCACGCCGCAACAGGATATATTTCTGATTGTTGATGTGTTCGGGATACCTATATGTTTTGGTTATCTTACGTTCCTGGTTGTTAATGAGTTTGTCATCCCATACGTGTTTCTAGTTATTATCTGGCTCTGCGTTTTTATAATCTAAATAAGAGGAATTTTGTTTATCTGTTTCTTCTCCTTGGCTAGCTATCCTATTCTTTGAGGTGGCTAGTCTGCCCCACTTATTGAGTCCTTTTGACTCACCGTTGTTTGTCGTTTGTTTCTTGTCTATCTATTTCGTTTCGGCAGGTTCGCTCCAGGATTGAGTTCGCCACGTTGTGTAGGAGCAAAGACGACTTCAGCTGTCAGGGTGAGCCAGCTTTTATTCCGGATGGCCACCAGTTTATTGGTTATCATTTCAGTTGCAGTTTGCTCCCTTCAGGAGGTATTTGTCTTCTTTTGTACTCTTAGATGTCTGGTCTGGATAGCCCTAAACCTAGCATGTTGGGTAGTCAGCTCTAATTTCTGTTGTACAGCTTAGAGGTATCAGTATGTCTGTAAATTTTTTTAAAGTCTTGTCCTTATTTATGAATTATTATATTTATTTTCCTAATTTAATTAGTAAGGGTTCGCCCGACGGGTCTAGGGGAGGATGTCGGGTGCCCGCACGGCCTAACCGTATTTCGGGTCGTGTCAATCTACCTCCCGGCTGTCGATGAGAGTCCCGCGCCGGTTAAGGGTTATTATTGCATCATATTGCATTCATATGCTTTATATGTCATTCATATTCATTACATTTCTATATCATTTACTGAGTGCATGATTATTCCGCCTCTGGTCTATATTATATAGGAGCAGGAGGATTCCGCTCCATTGCATCATATTGAGGGTAGGAGGATTCCGCCCTAAGAGCAGGACGATTCCGCTCCATTTCATCATATCGAGGATAGGAGGATTCCGCCCTAGGAGCAGGAGGATTCCACTCCATTACATCATATTGAGGGTAGGAGGATTCCGCCCGAGGAGCAGGAGGATTCCGCTCCATTGCATCATATCGAGGGTAGGAGTATTCCGCCCTAGGAGCAGGAGGATTCCGCTCCATTGCATCATATTGAGGATTCCGCCCTAGGAGCGGGAGGATTCCGCTCCATTCATTTGGCACATGTGACCCTTTGCATCACATTTCATTTCATTTCATTTTATTTCATTTCATTTCATACCGTTGTGTAGACTTGCGGTACATAACTATGGTTCTACTTATACATGCATTGCTTATTTGTTGATATGTTTCTGGCTCTTATTCCTGGTTGAGTTTATGGTTTGATACGTGTTTCCGGTTATTCTCTGGCTCTGCCTTTTTATAATTTAAATAAGAGGAATTTGGTTTATCTATTTTTTCTCCCTAACTAGCTATCCTATTCTTTGAGGTGGCTAGTCTGCCCCACTTATTGAGTCTTTTTGACTCATCCTCGTTTGTTGTTTGTCCCTGTCTATCTATTTCGTTTTGGCAGGTTCGCTCCAGGATTAAGCTCGCCACGTTGTGAAGAAGCGAAGACGACTTCAGCTGTCAGGGTGAGCCAACTTTTATCCAGGATGGCCAGCCAGTTTCATGTTTATTATTTCAGTTGCATTTTGCTCCCTTCAGGAGGTATCTGTCTTCTTTTGTACTCTTTGATGTCTAGTCTGGATAACCCTAAACATAGTATGTTAGGTAGTCAGCTCTAATTTCTTTTGTACAGCTTAGAGGTATCAGTATGTCTGTATTTTTTTAAGTCTTGTCCTTATTTATGAATTGTTATATTTATTTTCCTAATTTAATTGGTAAGGGTTCGTTCGATGGTCTAGGAGAGGATGTCGGGTGCCCGCACGGCCTAACCGGATTCCGGGCCGTGTCAACATCATAGCCATTTCCATCATATAAGTCGCTCCAGCATTCTTCAAACCAAACGACATCACCTTGTAGCAATAGCTCGCCCAAGATGTAGTAAAAGTTGTCTTCTCAGCATCCTCTTCATCCATAAGTACTTAATGGTGGCCTATGAAGCAATCCACGAAGGATTTCAATTCATGCTTCGCACAATTGTCAATCAAGATGTGTATATTAAGCAAAGGAAAGTCAGCTTTTGGGCTTGCTCTATTCTAATCTCTGTAGTCTACACAAATTCGGAGTTTCCCATCTTTCTTTGGCATTGGGACGATGTTGACTAACCAAGTCGTGTATTTGACTGTTTTCTAAATCCCTGCATTGAGCTTCTTGGTCACTTCTTCTCCGATTTTTACCAAGGCTAATGATTTGAAAGTTCGGGCTTCTTGCTTGACTGGCGGAAAGCCTAGATTGATGGGCAATTCATGCTTATTCGATTCATGTCATCATACGACCATGCGAACAAATCCTCATATTCTTTAAGAAATTCAATGTATTGCTTTCTATCTTCTGAAGTGAGATGCACATTGATCCTTGTCTCTTTCATTGTTTTATCATCTCTAGATTTATCACCTCAGTTTCTTCTAGGTTTGGTTTAGGCTTATTTTCAAATCGTAATTTCTTCTTTTGTTGCCTCATCAAACTCATCATAGTCAAATTCAGGTTCCTAAAGCTTTGTAGTTTCGTTACACGTTGTAGTTGCAGATTCAATGGAATTATTAGTTTGAATGCTGAAGAATAAAATATCGCGTAATTAAAAGATTAAAACAGAATAAGAAAGAAACAGAGCAATACTTTATTTTATGAATCTCTGCAAAATAAAGTTTTTAGGGAAACATGTTAAAAAGAGAGAAGAAAAATAAAAAGGAAAAAAGCAAGTTCTATTTTAGAAAGCATAAATAAGCTCTATCCCCCCAGCTCTACCAAGGTCCGCGATAAGCTCCGGCCAGGTTACTGGTCCAGTTGTTCAGTGCAGTTCCAGATTCAGCTTTTGCAAGGCCAGTAGGTTCAACATGCTCTTCTAGGATCACACAACAGTCTTCGTCAGATAGGAACAACTTTCGCATGCCAGCAAGTCCACTTCAGCATCAGTAATCTTCGGCTCAACCTTTTGTGCTGCAGATACCTCCCCTTTATGACCATCCAAGTAGACAGATGAGACAAAAATATTTAGAATAGTTTTGACGCTTCTATTGTAGTATTTGAAGTCCAGCGAAGCTTCTTCCAAGCTCTTTTCATAAGTTAGAACGTACCATATGTCAGCTTTCTCGTTGTCGCGCCTCATCACAATTTGAATTGTTTCAACCATGCCATCTAAGTTCTTGCCCAAGCCTTTCCCAAGTTCGTAGCCTTGCCTTATCATAATTCCTATAACCCAGCCTGCAGGCCACTTCGCAGGATATGGGAGTACGTAGGGCTCCTCAATCACAACCTCCATCGATACAGGTTCAGGTATTTTAGGTAGCCATGCTTTCCCCTTGTTTCTTCAGAAATGCGCTTCCAGTCAGGACGGGCATTGGGTGAGTACAGAGGTTGCTTCTCTCTTTTGGTAGGTATGGTCTCACAAAATTCTCTTGAAGGCATACCCCAGTCAGATATCACGGGTTCCCAGACCAAGTTTCTCCCTTCATAGCCTTTGCCTCGGCCATCCCAATTGGCACTATAGAAATTTTTTCTTTTCTCCTCTGTCCCTGGTGGTGCATTAATGAGTTTAGGAGTGAGGTGTGCAGTATATCCTCCTTGGATTGTGTCAGTGCTCTTCTTATGCCCATTGGGATTCCAACTCTTGTTGTAGTTTTTCCAGTATCCTCCCCGACTACTCTGCACTGCTCCCACAAGCTCCACAATATAGAAGGTCTATTCACCAGGAGTGTCCCCTTCAATTGCTGGTATGGTTTGTTCGTTGTAAATGGAGTTGCTCCCTTCTCCGAACACTACAACTTTTTTGTTGTCCCATTTGAACTTCATTGTCTGGTGCAATGTAAAGTCACTGCCCCAGCAATGTGAATCCAAGGTCTTCCTAGCAACAAATTATAAGAAGCAAAGATGTCCATGACATGAAACTCGGCAGGGAATTCCACGGGACCAACCATGATAGTCAAGTCGATGGTGCTTCTTTGTGAACCATTAAACGCCTTTACCTTCATGTCATTTGATAGTGACATGCAAGGCCTTGTTATGACTCAACCCCTCCGATGGTAGCTCATCTTCGTGGAAGGCAATTCGATTAGATTCCATGACTTGCAAAACAATGCTAGCCAAGTTCTCAATTGTGGTGTCTGTCGAGACATGTGCTTCATCTAACACTTTCATCAAGGCATTTCGGTGGCTCTCTGATTTGAGAAGTAAAGTCAGAACGAAAATTTGTGCAGGAGTCTTGCCAAATGTTCAACCACAGAGTATTGTTTTTCTTGAACTTTCTTCCACAATTCCTCAGACTCCTCCTCGCTGGTGCCTCGTCTACCTTGGAGAAGATGCTTGGGAGTATAGATCTTCCCACTCTTAGTCATTCCTTGTGCTGCAACAGTCTCGACTACCGATCTTCTTTTCTTCTATATTTCATAATCTCATGGCACTGCCTTGTCATTGTAGGGAGGGACTACGTCAATGTAGAATTTTGGAGCCACCTCTACTTCGATAGGCTCTGGTGCTTTAGCTGCTTGGGCAACAGAAGCAGATGCTGGTGTAGCTTCTTTTGCCTTGACAATGGTCCCTTCTAAATTGCATTCTTCATCTAACTAGATCAAGTTCACCCTATTATCTCCATGATCAGGGAAAAGATTATTTTTCACGTTTGGTGCCTTCAAGTTGATCACCTTTTGATCGATTAGGTGTTGTACTTTGTCTCTTAAACCATAGCACTTTTCGGTGTCGTGACCAGGTCCCCCAGAGTGGTAGGCATAGGTTTTGGTTTATTTGAAGAAGGGTGACATTCTATGAGGCATTTTGAATGGGACGGGTTGTATGTGGCCTGCCGGTTTGATCCTTTCAAATAGTTGGGTGCGGGATTCGGCCAATGGGGTATAGATTCTTTTGGATCTTGGGTTGTTGTCTGTGTGAGGTCTTTGCGAGTAGGTGTTGGTATTTCTATTGCTTGGGCTTTGTGGATATGGTGGTCTTTGTGGAGGTGGATTTTAGAAGATGGGCTATGTGTTGTAGACTGGATAAGCAGGCGATGGTGGAACATATAGGTAGGATGGAGGTGGTGTTTGGTAGTAGTGGTTATGGGTAGGAGAGTGGTCAAGTGATGCAGCAACGAAGAAAATTTCGTCCTTTTTCTTCTTCCATGTCCCTGTGCTACCAGTTTGTAATACTTTATTAGTGGCTTGTAGTGCAGCAAAGCTATCAATCCTTCCAGTTTTCAATCCATCTTCAAGCATGTCACCAATTTTGATCAAATCACCAAACTTCTTGTCTTGTATATTCAGCATCTTGTCAAAGTAGACATCCTCTTGTATGCGGATGAAAGTCGCTACTATCTTTGTGTCTTCCATATGAGGTTGGACCTTAGCAGCTACAGTTGAATAACTACATTTGAATCTTCTCATTATGTCCAACCCTAACCAGCTTGTCACAATAAGACCTTAAATGAGCTATCAGATCACCACTGCCATCGAACATGTTAAACTTGGGTGTCTTAAAACTATCGAGTAGCTTCAAGTTAGGATACATGCAGAGGTCTTGATAAGCCAGGCCTCTTGTTTCTTTATTGCCTTAGAATTACTTGAACTTTTCCACCAGCCACTTGACTTGCTCTTTAGTGTCGTCTGAGTCTTCCCCTATCCATGGGTACATGTCGTGATCTTTGGTGGTGAGGAATGGTTTTGGTTTCGACGGTGAAGTTAGGGAGATTGTTTTGTGGTGCTTTTGGTGGTGCGATGTAAGTGGGGTGTGGGATGTCTTTCTCAAGAAATAGTGGATCTTTGCCGTGAGGGCGGGAGGATTTGTTTGGATCAATGGTTCCATCAGCATGGACAGAAGGAACTTTGTTCTCCAACCCAAACATCATTTTCTCCAGCTTAGCATACTTCTTGTATGCGACAAAACCTTGCTTTCCAGGATTTCCTCCACCATTATCAACTTTGTCAAACTCATCCATGATATTTGTCTCGTCCTTGTCCTTGTCCTTGTAGGTAAAGGGGCAAGTGTTGGAATTGATCCTCTGGATCTCAACCGGTACTGCGGCATGGCCAGAATGCACAAACCAAACTTGAGGGATTTTGGATTAAAATAACCTTTGAAACAAGCAAAGAAAACAATGTGAGCAAGGCGTTAGAGAATTAATATTGTAAATTTGCGTCCTACTATGCAGGGGACCTCTTTTATGCCAAAGGTAGGCCTATCGATGATTCAAATAATGTTTGCGCCGAATACGTCATTTCGTTTGCTTGAGCATAACCAACACTAGTCCAAAAACCCAATATTACGAAATTTTATTTGATTTGCTTGGCTTTATTACAATCACTAGTTTTGAAAAGAAAAAGACAATGACTCGATTAAACAAAAGGGAAAACTTGAAAGAAAAACGACTCGACTAAGGACGACTGGACTATGTGCCAAGCAAAGAGGCTCTTGGATCAAGCATCAGTTCTAACGTCTTCTTCCTCCTCCTTTTCCTCAATCTCTTCTTTGGGTCCATTTGCTAAGTTTGCCGGTGGAGGGGCAACAAATATCTCCATAAGGTCCTTCCCAGCTTGCATGTCACCCAAGGCCTTTGCAACGAACTCGCAGATTTCCACTCTCATTGTCTCTTTCTCTGCCAACGTACTGCTTTAAAGCATTCTCCCCAACCTTTGAGCAGATCTTGCAAACTTCCAGCGACTTGTCTTGCTGCCATTGTCTTGCTTATCTAGTACTTGAGTTCATTTCCTTTGATTTTTTCCTTATATTGCCTTCTTATCTCCTTTTCTTATGTTATTCTTAACTCCTTCCTATTTTGATCGAACTTCTGTCGCATTCTCTTGTACTTCTCAACAACACTTGGAGCTTCAGCTTTCCTTTTCAATGTAGTCTTTGATTGAAACATCTCTCTATCTTCATTGAGCCATTAAGGATAGGTGAAAGTGGCGCCAGGATTCACCCTGTTGTCTCGGCCGCGACAAAACTGCATAGTTACCCTCCCTTCCCACATTGTCAATATCGTACCAATCATCGGGTGTTCAATGTCTTTTATTTGAATATTGAAACTCCTTCCTTTTGTTAGCTGAGGGGTTTTCTGCGTCATTCCTACTTTCCGGAGGATCCTTAGGGGAACGGAGTGGTGAGTTCCTCGGAATCCAATCAATGTCAAGAAGATAGTGTCTTGACCTTGCACAGAAAAGGTGAAGCAAGCACAATTTTCTATTACCCATTGCACATCTTGTAATTCTTGGAACTTGGCGTACCATCCTCGCACGTTTGCAGGATCTTCCCATACTGCAACGCCAACCATGTGAGTGCCATATGAGAGGATTCCACCAATCTTTGTTGTCCTTGAAGCTACAGGACTAATTGTGACCTTGTGTAAATGTTCTATCAACCACATTTGCAGCAAGAGATTGCACCCTTTAAAGAAATCAGCTCCCTTTCTACACTTGGTTAGAGCCCTGTAAATTTTTCCAACGATCATCGGAACCAAACTCACTTGGCGCTTGTGGGCACCTTTACACAACCCTTCAACTATTTTTCCCAACCTTATATGGATCATTCCTTCTATATCGGGGAAGACCACGCTTCCTAGAAAAGCAATGATGAAAGTAGTAGACTCAGTCCATTCCCAATCTTGAATTTCTCAAGCCTAAGAGTTGGATCTCCAAACCTAGAATATAACAACTCCAAGGTAACCTTTCCATCACGCACTCCTTCGACATATGGGTCATAGGGAGCTTGCAATAGTTCAATGAACTCCTTAGGCTCCACGTTTCGGGGGGTAAATCATGGGCTCAGGCCCAGGTGCTAACCCCGCCAAGCTTCCAACTTCTTCTAACATCGGCGACAACTCCAAACCATTGAAGTGACACACCACCCTTTTGTGATCCCAGAAATGTGTAGCAACTTCGACCAGACCAGGCATAGCAGTGTAAGCCTTAAGTGCCACTAATTCTCCAAACAATTTTTGAACATGAATCTTGCTGACCGCTGCCAAATTTTTCCATCAAAGTTTGATCAAGTGAGGAGCTTGGAAAGCAGTTTCAAAATGAAGTGTGCCTCTTGCAGCCATAGTCTGAAAACAAAACAAAAAAAGATCAAAATAAACCTATGGTCTTGATCACACCTAAGCAAACGATCAATATTTTGCGCAAACACTTCTTCGAATCTGTGCGAGGATGCAGTTTCCTCATTTTCGGATCGAGGACTCTTTTCGACGTTTGGACGAGGTTTACCAATGGACTATGACGTGCCAAGGATATATATAGCCTCCCTAATCTTGAATGATTTTAAAATTAAACATGCAAGTGCTAACAATTTATTCTCAATTGACCAACCATAACCATTGTGCTTTTAAAAGCCAAGTTTGATTACAATAGACAAAGACATAAAACAAATATTTTCTAAAAATTTGCATCTTCAGGCATCTTCGATTCGGCATTGGACTTCTTCAAGTTCTTTTGCATCTTCCCAATATCTAACTGAGCAACGATCAAGTAAGCCATAGCTAGTAACCCTTCATCTCCGTCTCTTTGATTATAACTTTTATGGTATTTTTCTTCGAACCGTATCTTCAGATCTTCCAGCTCTCGATCTAAGTCTTCCACCTCATATATGTGCCTTTTTCGTTCTTCCTTTCTTAGTTTCTCGGACATTCTCAACTTTTCCATCAACCATTTAATCTTATATTAGTTTTCATCTTCTTTGTCTTTGATTGCTCCAGGTATGTTGGGTTTAGGAGCGAGAGCGTTTTTCATATCGTTACGCAACCATTCCAAATAAATAACTCCACAACCCGCATGGTATCTTTCTGGTTCAATTGAATTCTCTTCAGCAAACTTCTTTTCATTCTACATTTTGCAAATTTCAAGGACAAATGGGAACTTGTCTTTTTCGTAGTCTACTTGGAATCGAACTGTGTCTCCTACCAATGGGATATCTTGCCTTCTGCCTGCTTGCCTTAAAGCCCTAATGGGTATATAACGCTCGCGTATACCTATAAGGACCACGAATGACTTCATTTTTTTACCGGAGCAAAACTTGTGCATAAGTGAACCAAGGATACACTTACTGTATATCTATATCTTTCAAATTTTTCAGCAACATATAGCACTCATGAGTAGCGTATGGTGCTTTGAACCTCTTAACGCCATAATGTTGTGCCAATATATGGTTTGAACGACACATGTCATTGAACTCTTGGTCCGCGTTGTGTTTTTTTTAAGGTGTTCAGTCAGCCATACTTGTAATAATAAATTACAACCTTCGAAGTATCGAGCCACATTTTTGCACCTTCCTAAAGCTCTAAGGATGTCAGCCAGTATTGTAGGAACCATAGTGCATGTCTTCTCCTTGATACCATGAAATAAGGCATGTGTGAAGTGGACTATCTTTGTGTTAATTTCATAGTGTATTCTTTGTGGGAATACCACAACACCAAAGAAAACCACCACAAATGAAAAAATTCTCTTACACTTCCAATCATAGTATGATGCAAACTCTGCTTTGTGATCTTTATAACCCTTTTTCGTGACTGAATCTGTCATACATATACATGCAACTGAACGTCAACCTTTGCAAAAATTCGGACACATCATTTGTTCGAAAATCGAATGCTTCACAAAACTCCTCTTCAGTAGGTTGACGCGGTATGATAATTTTAGCATCTTGCCATCTGTGTTCCTTTCTTCTCAAACCCAGATCCTCAATGAAACCTCCCATTTCCTCTAAAAGTGGTGTCATTTCGAACTCTTCAAACTTAAAGATGCTTAGCGCTCAACATCTATTAGTGAAGGCAAGTGACCCAATGTTTTACTCAATTCAAACTGACCAGCTTCTCACACGTTTCTACACCAGGCCCTTATCTCTTTTGGAATGTCAATTATCATGCCGAATCGATGGTAATATTTGTGACTCATAGTATCCTACAAAAAAAGAAGACTGTTAGACTCGACCCCCTTTCCCATTTTAAGAATAAATGGTATACACTTGACATATTTAATTTTAAAAATATGCACACTTAATCACGCCAGAGTCGTAATTTCCTAATAATGATATGATGCATGATCTTGTAACGTCTCCACTAAGATTTGGGGTACCACTAGACCGGTTCTTTCAAGCGGACAACTTGAAAGTTGAAAGCTTACAAACTGCCAAAAGCTTCGCTATTTGACTAATTTTGCAAGACTTTCCCTTAAGTGCTTTATTTTGAGTGAGAAAAGGGGCGGCCGTGGGTTCCACGCAACCGTCCCTTCCTATAGGCTCTAAGATTTTAGAGGGTGGCAGGTGTAGCGGACGTTATGAACGGTAATGTCAAATAATTTATAATATTTAAAAATACATAATACATCAATAAACTTCCAAAATAATAAGAAATGTAAAAAGAGAAAAGGAAAAAAAAAAAAAGAAAACAAGTTAATACACAATAATAATAAAGACATAAAATCTCAAAAATTTAAAACTCGTTATGGTTAGGACTTTGAGTTTTCCCATTGGAGTCGTCATTCTGTCGACACCCACCTTTCTACCTAACTCGGAGCGAGTCACGGCTCGGGTTTGGCTAGGTAACTCAGTTGAGTTTGAAATGGGAGTCGTCACCTAATATAACTCTTCTAAGGTGTATTAGGCCACCTAAATATCTATGGACGAGTCTTGTTAAATAAAAGCAAATTTCCAGAGATTCGACGGTAAGAAGTCTGAGCTTACATCCCAAAATATTGTAAAACTTGTAGATTACAAGGGCATGCTGAAGATGAGTGTTTTGTTTTGCTAATGCCAAACAATGAGGAAGATGGAGGTGAGTCGACAAAACAAAAATCAATTAGGATTTTGCAAAGTGGTAAAATTGTGGGCAATATGAATTCTGACAAGAATAAGGGTGCTAAGCATGCTCAAGGGAAGATTGGCCAACTGCAGGATCAAGATAAGCAAAATAAGACTATTAAAAAATTTGTGCATCCTAATAGAAACCCTAATGCTTGGACTAGGGTTGATCATAAGAAGAAATTAGCTAAAGAAGCTGAAGAGGTTCAGGAAAAAGATGAATTGGTGAAAAAGAATTCCTTTGCTATGCTTGAAAATACAGATGATGACAAGATTGTTGGTGAGAGTGAACAAGTCCAAGTTCAAGCTATTCAACCCCATCGTGAAACTGAAAACACAAATGGTACTCGTTCAGCTACTTCTAAACAATTGAATGTACATGTTGGTGATGTTGATAAAAGTGGAGCAAATAGGGTTCAACCAGTGGCAGTGGATCCTAAGGCTGTTGGCATTAAAAATTGGGTTTTGAGCACTTTTCAGAATCAATCAAAAGTTAATGAACAAAGGGGTTTAATTAATGTGGAAAATATCTCTAGGGTTAATGTTCAAGCTGGAAGTAAAGAGGACAAGGGAACTCAGGACATTGATCATACTATAGTTATTGCTCTTCAAAGTGCAAGTTCAATTAACAAGGAATATTTGGCTAGTAAAATCAGTGTGTTTAATGCTTCAGTGTTAAATGAGCTAAGAGGAATTAATTCTGAAGCGTGTGCTTTAATGCAAAAGGCCCTAGGGTTAATTAATTCACAAAATCAGATTGTTGGGAAGGAATTAACTTTTATACCCCAGTATCTAATTGTTCCTTCAGGTGATGTGGGAGAGAAACAAACTCCAAATACCCCAGCTTGTGCACTTAATATTATGGCTTCAACAATTATCAGTCAATCCCAGTGTGATGAAACTGCTCGAGGCTCATCTTTGAATTCTCCTGACCTTGCACATAGAGATAATGAATGATGATGATCAATTGTTAACCAACATGCACTTGTAGCCTATGATCAAGGAAGTGAATCAACAAGAGGGTATTAGATTGATACATGGACCTTTGAGTCATTGCAGGCTTGCGCTGAAGAGTTAGATGAAGATTCCACTGCACACAACTTTGAACAAGTGGCTCGTGAAGCTGATTTGTCCCCCATGAGTGTTAAATTCCAGAAGAAGCTGGTATCACCAGCCCCACTTTAGCATCCTGATCAATCCAAGCAGATACCAAAGAGAAGCAAGAAGAATTATAGCCAAGATCCTTCTAAAATTCAATCTTTGAGATTAACCTCCACAAAGAAGAATTAGATGGATAAGCTTCTTATACGGAACATCAGGAGGTGCACACAATAGAAAGCTATAGAATTAGACTTAGGATGGAGCATTGTTTCTACAATAAGAATGGAAAGATATGGGTGTTTGCTGCAGCTGATTATGAGGTGAAGGAGATAATGAATGATAAGCAACAACTCACACTTTCTTTTTTTTAATCAACAATTTGATGAGGAGATAGTCATTACCTTTGTTTATGCTAAAACAAATCCTGGTGACAGTTTTGTGGGAGGTCATGCAGTACTTTGCTAGTGATAATGAGAAGCCTTGGCTTGTAGCTGGTGATTTCAATGTGATCCTTTCAGACAATGAAAAGTATGGGGGAAGTCCAGTGTTCATGCCTGAATATGAGGAACTTCCCTCCACACTTGCAAATTGTAATCTTATGGACTTATGTTTCAATTTAGGGAGCACTTTTACTTGGTAGAATGAGAGAATTGAGGAGGAGTTCATCTTGAAGAGGCTGGATATGTGTCTAGGTAATCAGCAGCTTGTTGACATGTGTACAAAAATTGAGGTTGATCACCTTGCTAGGGTTGGGTCAGACCATTCACCTTTATTAGTAAGTTTCTCACATGATCCTACCCCTGCTATAAAGCCAATTAAATTCCTCAACTTCTGGACTTCTCATGATGACTTTCTTAACTTAGTTATGGAGCATTAGGATGTGCAAGTGGTTGGTGATCCTTTTATTGTTTTGAATACTAAACTGAAGGCATTGAAGAAGAAATTGTCAGCCTGGAGTAAAGCAACATATGGGAATATATTTCAGTAGATGTCAACAATGGAGGACATCATATTAGCACATGAATTCCAGCTTGAAACAGCACCTACTCCTGAGCGTAGAGAGGCACTTAAAAAAGCTGAAGCTGATTTGAAAAGGTACCTGGCTTTGGAGGCTGAATTCTGGAAACAAAAGGCAGGTATGCAGTGGTTTAAGGAGGGTGATGCAAACTCCAAATTCTTTCATTATCATGTTAATGTTTGAAGGGAAAAGCTACATGTCAGCAGGATCCAAAATAGAGATAGCAACTGGATCAATTCTCAAGAAGCTATGGCAAATGAGGCTCTTTGGTTCTTTTAGAGGCAGTTTGCAACTGAAGAAGTGTCCACTAACTATGATTTATTGATGAATGTTCCATCTATGATTACTGATCATTAAAATTAAGAATTCACAAAGGTTCCTTGGGAAGATGAAGTCAAGCAGGCAGTTTTTGGGCTTAATGGGGACAGTGCAAGTGGTCCTGATGGCAACACTGGCAGATTCTTTCATGTTGCTTGGGATATCATCAAGAATGACATTGTGAGGGTGGTTCAAGCTTTGTTTAGTGGAAGGGCTATACCTAGATATGTTACACATGCAAACTTGGTCTTGATTCTAAAGAAGCTAACAGTGTCAACCTTTTCTGACCTCAGACATATCAGCCTTAGCAACTTCATCAACAAGATCCTATCTAGGGTGGTGCATAATAGGCTGGCTGAGGTTCTACCTTAACTTATTTCACAAAATCAGGCAGGCTTTGTAAAGGGTAGGATTATTGTGGAGAATCTATTGCTTGCTCAGGAAATTATTCATGACATCAATGAAAGAGGTGAAGATGCTAATGTTGTGATCAAACTGGACATGATGAAGGCTTATGATACGGTGTCTTGGCCATTTTTGACAATGGTGCTAAGGAAGATGGGATTTTTTCATGAGTTCATTGATGTCATTTTTCAGCTTGTGTCATCTAATTGGTACTCAGTATTGTTCAACGGTTAGAGCTATGGTTTCTTTCATTCAGGGAGAGGTTTCAAGCAAGCTGATCCATTGTCACCTACATTGTTCATTCTCACAGCTGAAGTACTCTCTAGAAGTTTGAATACTCTGAACACTCACAGTTCTTATAGGGTTTATGCAATGCCTAAGTTGAGTCCATACCTCAACCACTTAGCATATGTTGATGATACAATTCTATTCACTTCAGCTCATGAAGACTCCTTACATTTGATTACTAGTGTCTTGCAAGCCTATGAGGCAGTTTCAGGCAAGAAAATAAACAAAGACAAGAGTGATATCTACTTACATGGGTCAGTGAGTGATGATGAGGTTGAAAGGGTTGAGTTAATCACTGGCATTCAGAGAAAAGAGTTCCCTTTCACCTACTTGGGATGCCCTATCTTCTATGGTAGGAGGAAGAAGATATATTATGAAGAGTTAGTAGGGAAAGTGACTGCTAGGATCCATGCCTGGAGTGCAAAAATGTTGTCATTTGGAGGGAGAGCAACACTGATCAGGCATGTCTTGCAAAGCATTCCAATTCATCTTCTCTCAGCAGTGAATCCTTTGGACAGTGTGCTCAATCAACTTCACAAGCTCTTTGCAAAGCTCTTTTAGGGTAATTCATAAGAAGGAACAAGCAGGCACAGGTCCTCTTGGAAAAATTTATGTCTCCCAATTGATTAAGGTGGCATGGGGTTTAGATCTTTGTTTGATGTCTCAAATGCATTGTTTGCTAAGCTTTGGTGGAACTTCAGAACTGGTGATTCATTGTGGGTCACTTACATGTCCAACAAATATTGTAAGAAGCTTCATAAAGCCATTGTACCATACAAAGCAGGTTCTTATGTGTGGAGGAAAATGATACAAGCTAGGGAGGCAATTGATCATGAGACATACTGGCAGGTTAGACAAGGATCAACTCATTTATGGTATGATAACTGGACAGGTTTAGGGCCATTGTACTTCTTAGTATCATATATTTTTTAGTGTGATTTGTGGTACAACAGTGTGAAGGAGATCATAAAGGAATGGCATTGGAATGTTGAATTTCTTACCCAACTTTTGCCAGCTGGCATTGTAGATCACATTGTCCAAAATATTACTTTGCTAGGGGCTTATCAAAAGAGGGACAAGGCCTGGTGGTGCTTAACCTCAAATGGCAAATTCTCGATGAGTAGTGCATGGAATTATATAAGGGTGAAGCAGCATAAGGTGCCCATTGCGAGGTTCATGTGGGTTAAAGGGATGCCTATCAAGGTATCTTTCATGATATGGATGATGTGGAAGTTTAAGCTTTCTCTTGATGAAGAACTGAAGAGAATGGGATATCAATTCCCTTCTAGATGTTGGTGTTGTGTACAGCCTAGGGTGGAGACTAGAGAGCATCTTTTCTGGGCAAGTCTTGTGGCCACAAGTTTATGGAAATTCTTTGCTCAACATGTTGGGATTCAATTGGACAATTGCAACTTGCATCAGGTTTGTTTTAAGTGGTGGAAACAGTGGCATAAGCCATGGATCCAAAATGTTTTTCACACTGATCCATCATTTATTGTTTGGTCTCTATGGAAGAGGAGGAATGCTATTAGACATGACAAAAATGTTTCATTCTCTAGGATGATATATGAGGTTATTAGCAATATTTTCTATTTCATCAAATTGAGATTTCCCTACATCTCTATGGTGAGGCAATCCTGGCCAGAAATTGTGCATGCATTAGAGTCCTATTTTCCTAGGTTTAGGTATATTAAAGTGTGTTGGAACCTGCCTACTCCTAGTGTGTTGAAAGTAAACACTGATGGTGCCTCTAAGGGCAATCCATCACCTAGTTCTATTGCTGTTTGTGTGAGGAATGATGTAGGTGATCTTGTGTATGCTTTTGCTAAACTGATTGGAGAACATAATAATATGGTGGCTGAGGCTATGGCCATTGGTGAGGCTATGAAATACTGTGTGGAGCATGCTTTGGGACCTATACTAATTGAAACAGACTCCCTAGTTGTTAAGCAAGTGATTGAGGGCCTCTGGCAGCCTTTGTGGTCTATTGCATCTATTTTTGATGATATTCAAAGGTGGAGACTGTTAGGTGAGTTTCAATTTCAACATACATTGAGAGAGGGTAACAAGCTAGCTGATTGTCTTGCTAACATTACTTTGGAGTTACCTAATGTCAGCTTCACTACTTAATCAAAACAAACATCAATTTGTGAAGTATAGAGCAAAGCCATAGAGATCACTGGAGTTTGCCTCCTATGGTCAAGATTGTATAGTGAAGATTATAGGGGTTTATTTCAATAACTATTGCTTCTTTTTTGCAGGTACAATTTTGATTGAATTGATCCCGACATGTAGGCATATGTTGGCCACCAAGACTGTGTTTAAAGCTGGATGTACATTGAATTTGCTAATGTCTACTCCTCAGTTTACAACTGATTCTTTGAGTGCTTCAACAAACAAGATGCTGCTTAGTCTAATTTTCTTTTGTAGTGAATGCATACACAACTTGGCTCCTGAGCTAGTGCTTCATTTGATCACATATTTTTTGATGGAACCTTGGCATCTTCCTTTATCACTGGATGGGAGGCTCATTGCTTTCATGATTCCTGATCAACACTGCCTAGGTGCTAACATTAGTTCACTCTTCGAGCTGATGCTTCCCCTGATGATTTTGATGTAACTTATACAGGCTATTGGGGCACATTCTGGGTGTGTCGTTTGGTACATGATGATCCAGTTGATTCGTATTTGCTATTTGATGCTGGGTATTCAACCTAAGTGGATGCATGCTGGATATTCAGGAGCTACTTCAAGATGCTCCTTCAGTGCTTTTATGTTACATGATCCAAGAATGCTGCTTATGTCCTCATTGCTTTTGGGATCAGAAGTTGCCTTTATACTTGTGCAAGTGGATGCCCCAAGTACTAATTCAAGATCAAGGGATTTGCACTGCAAGAAAAACAACAATACATGCTTAGTTACACATTGCCTAGTAGTTATTTGTTTTAGTATAATTCATAGATTGTTTAGTCGAATAGAATTTGATGTAATTCACCTTGGTTACTTAGTATGCTTGAATTACTTGGTGGTATTAGTGCTTTGTAGTGCTCAACCCAAAAATTTTAGTGTAATACGTAATTATGGTGAGATTAGGATTACTTATTGTATTGCACTTGTCAAGTGCACATCTTGTAAGACTATGTATTTTTTCTGTTTATTACTAATAAAAATGGCCATTAGGTGATAAGCCTGGTTGACTCTTTAATTAAAAAAAAAGGGTAAGAAGTCCATGTGACTCGGGTAAGAAAGTGTTAGACACTTCTCCAAGTCCAACAAAAGTGGTTCCTGCCCGAGTGTTAACTTTTGGAATGTTAAAGAGATGATAGACAAATATTGATTATATCTACAAATTGTGTTACTAACTTGAGGGATAAAATTTCAATCAATCATTCAATCAGGACTATTTGTGAAAAACAGTGTGTAGACAATAAAGGTGTGGCGTTGGGCTTTCAAATTTTACAGAAACAACTTAAGTCCTATACCTAATCGCACATTTAGTTATGTATTTACAAGCATTATATTAAATAGGTCAATATCGCAAGAAACACTTTAAGTCAGCATGTTTACACAATTTTCGTATTTAATACTCTCTTTGCAGAAATAGCCAATTTTGAAAATATTTTCAGAGTTGACATGAAACCAAATTGGGGGTTATTTTATAAAAAAAAATGCTAGCCATTCCGGGTTGGCGTGACTTGACATTAATTGTCGAGCCCTAATCTTAATGGCTATTTGCTTTTGGGGTCAATTTCAAAATATATAGTAGTGGGCTGTTTTTGAAAGAACATACACGAAGGCACACAAATGCAAGTAGGGGGATGGTCACAGAAAAATATAACTGTATAAGCATGCATATATATGAATAGGTGATAATATACTTTAAGAAAATACATATATACATATTTGTATAGTAGACCCCACACTTATAATCCCTTATATACACTATATATGTGCATATATATACACATATGCATTACACATCACATTTACACACATCAGCTCTTTTTTTTACACCTCATCGTCTATGTGGCCTAATCTTAGCCGTCCACGAGTTCAATCCAACGGTTGAGAACTCACTTTCCTATTTTAATTACACAAATGACCCCCCCAAACCCTATTTTCCCCTTTTCATTTTCACTTCCTCAGTCGTCGAACTGTCTCTCTCTCTCTCTATCTACATCTCCGCCGTCGATGGCAATTTTTGGTCGATTTAGCCGATGAAAATGAAAACAAATTACATATTTGTAACCACCGTCTCCTCCGCTACAAAACCTATACCCTTTTTATAATATTCAAGCGAGGTCTATTCTCAACTCTCGTCAACGGGGTTCCCGCTGCTGGAAAAGTCTCCGACTTGGCTTGAAGATGTCCTTAAACAACACTATCACCGGAAAAGGGTGAGGAAACCTTCATGTGGACTCGATTTAAGACGGGTTAATTCGACCCGACTCCGACAACGAAATGGGTAACCCTTTCCCTTTTACTGTTTTTGGACTCGTGTGATACCTACGCCTAGATTTGCCTAGTATTTTGTGTATTAGCATGTTTGGTTCTTACTTGTTAATTAGTTAAGGATGAAAATATACATGATCAATACTTCTTGTTTTAATTCACTGATTACTCTAAGCATTGCAGTGGACTATTGTATGCTCGAGTGTGACATGTTCATAGCCTGAGTTCTGTGTTATCTTAATTAGTTTGAACCTAGAATCCATGGTTAATCTAGGAGCTGATTTCGTGCAGTGTACTTAATTGTTTACCCAGTTTCAATACATAATCCTCATAAACATGTGCCTAGTTTGGATTGAAAGTTGATTTGCATAATCAAGGAGTCTTGATTGGTCTTAATTTGAAGCTTGTGATTGATGCTTGGATGGAAAAGTGCTTGTTAATTTAGTAGAATAGAAATTTAGGATTTGATTGGAATCTGTTAAGTTAATCAAGGGATTTTGGGATCCTAAACTACTTCATATCATACTTATACAATGATTCTTGGATTTAGACTCTATTATGGCTGGGGGAGGGGATTATACTTGTCAGAATCTCGGTTGGCCTTAATTTTAGAGCTCTAATTGGTTTATATTTGGAAAGTGAACCAAGAATTCCCTTTTAATTCTGGGAAAACTATCTCCCCTTGCCTTGTTTGGTTTTTTCCGTCTGAACTAAAGCCCCCCACCCCTTGCATATATAAACTAGTTCTTTTCTACATAATAGACACAATTCAATACATAGAGAAATATACAGATACACACACAGGACTAAGATTCTCTCTTTGGAAAAGACATAAAAGGCATAGAAGAATAGTGACTGCTTGCGCTAGTTTCTGGGCTCTTTTATGCAAACTGAACACTGGTTCTATGGAAACAATACTTATTTTCTTCACCACTCCCTGTTGGCTATTGTTTTGACAAGATATAAGTCTTGACTCACCTTGTTATTCTCCTTCATGTTGGAACTGTTATGCATATGTTCCTTTGAGTATTTCCTGCTTGTTTTTACCTCTACCTATGCTACATGTTTGGGGCCCTGCTTGGCCCTTACTAATCTCTTTATACAGTGTGTGTAAGGATAGTCTCAAAAGGCTATACCAGTGTTAATTTACAAATTTTTAGTGTGCCTAAAGGCCTGAGAAATGGCCTTCTCTTCTCTAATAAAATCTTAGCCTAGGCAGGCTACTCTCCAGTGCATACAGGGCACAATTTGGCCCCTACTTTTCTTTGTTCTTTTCCCCTTAGAAACTACCCCCGTCCCCCGTCCTATATTTTCAATAGGGATCCTAACTATATTTGTGATTAAAACAGGATATACCACCTTGGGTTTGTGCACTTGGCTACCCAAGGGCCATTGCTAACTCCCTCTCTTACTTGCTGCATTATTCATCATGAAAAGCATGACTTTATTGCTTAGAACTCACATGACAATGGTAATCTGTGTTTGCTTAGAATCTGGACGTTATTAACATGAACAAGTTTTTAATGTTTTAAGCTGTAACACTCGAAGTTCTTTTGTGTAAATCTAAAATTTTTGAACAGAGGCTAATTGTGCTATGACTGCTTAAAACCGAACTGTTTCTGTAAAATCAACACCACCCCTCTTTGCATAAACAATCCAGGCCCGAAAATATTTTTAAATGTAGCCTTTATATGTGCTAAACTGATTTTCAACTACTTGAAGCTCATATACACTAATCTAATAGTGTATAGGGGAGTATAAGTGATTGGGTCGACTATACAAGTATACAAATATTTTCTAAAGCTTAATACTATTAATTACTCATGTATTTGCATGTTTATACCTATATCTATGTGCGACAGCCCTTTATTTGCATTTCCGTGCTTCTGTGAAATCTATTTTTGAAAATAGCCCACTTACCTATATCTTTTCAAAAACTGACCCTAAACAAAACTAGCCACTAAAGTTAGGGTTCGACAATTAATGACGAGTCACACCGACCCTAAATGACTAGTATTTCATTTTAAAAACAACACCCATTTGGTTTTGACCAAAATGAAAAATTATTTACAAAAGTGTCTATTTTCACAAAACTTCTTATCTGTGCAAAATTGGTTAAAAGGCTGAAATTATGCAAATAAGCTGAATTGTGATACCCTTTGTAGACTTAACCTTATTGGCGATTAGGCATTTATGTTAGAGGCCTTAAAACACGATTAGGTGTGAAATATAGGTCGTATGTGTAAAAACTTGAAGCCCATTTGTGTATTTGTTTATTTAAACTTGCATCGATTTAATTTCATAAATTGAACACGAAATTGACCTTTCCAAGTTAGTATTGCATATGATAATGTTCACAACTTTGCAAAGACATCCCAAAACATAAACTCGGGCGGGAACCACCTTTTGTGGGATTCGGAGGAGTGCCTAACACCTTCTCCCCCGAGTCATTTGGACTTCTTGCCCATTAAATCTCTGAAACCAGACTAGTATGATAATTAACTCGACTTTAGACGCTTAGGTGGCCTAATACACCTTAGGAAACTCTATTAGGTGGTGACTCCAACTCTTGAACTCAAATGAGTTACCTAGTCAAATCCAAAATCCGACTCGCTCCGAGTTGAATCCAAAATCGGGTATGACATTGACATATAAGGTTCGCATTTGTGAACATGACAACAATGACAAGCAAAGTAGGATTCGCGTTTGCGGGCAAAGTTCAACAGTTTGAGTAAAGTAGGGTTCGCATTTGTGGGTATAGTTCGGCAATTTGAAGCAGAGTAGGGTTCGCGTTTGTGGGCATAGTTCAACAATTTAAAGCAAAGTAGGGTTCGCGTTTGTGGGCATATTTCAGCATTTTGAAGAAGAGTAGGGTTCGCGTTTGTGGGCATAGTTCGGCAGTTTGAAGCAAATTAAGGTCCGCATTTGTAGGCATAGTTCAATAATTTGAAGCAAAGTAGGACCTGCATTTGCAGGAATAGTTCGAAAATTTGAAGCAGCGTAGGGTTCGCATTTTTGGGCATAGTTCAACAGTTTGAAGCAAAGAAGGGTTCACGTTTTTGGGCATAGTTCAGCAATTTGAAACAGCATAAGGTCTGCATTTCTGGACATAGTCAGCAATTTAATAGTCCACGTCAGTGGCACATTCAACAGTGAAAGCACTATAGGTTCCGCGCATGTGGATGTAGTCAACAATTGTAGTAGCATAGAGTTTGCGTTAGTGGTATAGCCGAAATTGAAGCAGCATGGGGTCTGTGATTGTGGACAATTCAACTATGAAAGAGGCATAAGGTCGGCATTTATGGACATATCATTAGAAAGGTACATGGTTCGCATATGTGGATGAGACATCAATCAAACAAGCATAAGGTCTGCGTTTGTGGGTATAACATTGAAGAGACACATGAATTGTGCCACTGGACAGAAAGTATGAAGTCTATATTTGGGGATGAGATATCAAACAAGCATAAGACAAGACAACTACTCAGCTCGACAGGGAAGTTTACTTTATCTTTATTTTTGTTTGCACTTATCTTGATTTTACTGCAGGACACTCTCCGATTGGGTGTCAATTTTGCGCTCAAATCTACATTTTTATACTTGCACCCATAATCTACCTAATCATTCCTTGCCGATTGGGTGTCAATTTTGTATTCCTTCCTATTCAGGCCTATCTATGTTAATCATGCGTGTTCTCGTGCTTAATCGTGCACATTTATCGTGCTTTACTCCCGATATACCTAGTTTGATCGAGATAATTTATGCGAGGAAAATCGAGCCTAAGGACCAACCATCAAGAGCCAAGGTTGAAGGATGCAAAGGACGGGAGATCAAGAGCATTGGAGGAGAGTTCGGGAGCGAATTGAAGAAGCATCAAGAGGAGTCAGCACTAGGTGCTCCGCCTACAGTGATTGGCGCTCCGCCCAAGCTTAGGGCTGCCCAGGCACTCCGCCCCCAATGAGCTACTGCCCAAAAATGAGACAGAATTCAGGCGCTCCGTTCAAGGCTAGGCGCTTCTCCTCCCATACTTTGCAATCCGAGTTTTAGCTAGTTATTTCCTATTTGAGCCCCATTGGACCTATTATGTGTAACCCAACTTGTGGGGGCTTTTATGTCATTTTATTAGGGGTGTATAACATCAATAAATTCCACATTTTGTCATTTTATTTCAATTAGCTAACTTGGAATTGAGAGAATAGAAGATAGAATAGGCTTCGCCATTCTTGTTGAAGCTTGAGCTTCATGTATCTCTTACTTGGAATCCATGGTGGATCGCCCTAGTGTGACCCCGTGAGTGGCTGAAGTCTCTTTCTCTCTTTGAATCAATCTACTTTGGTTAGTTTGATTCGTTCTTTCTTCTATTTCTGTTCTTCCCCATCCCTATTTTCTTGTTATCTTGTGATTATTGCTTCCGCATCTTATTTTATCGCTTCCGTAATTTTTTATCATTATCAGTTTGGTATCAGAGCAAGGCTCGGGATTTTTTCTTACAAACCCTCGTTCCTTGTTCATCCATCTCGTATCTTTACTTTATTGTTGTTGTTATTGTTCTTGAGAAAAGAAAGAAAAAAGCAAAAAAGTGAAAAGTTGAAAAAAATACAAAAAAATTCATATTGGGGATTGGATTTGATTCCCCAATCAATGAAACGTAATGGGGATTGTTCTATATCATTTACCTGTTGATTTGGTACCCTCATATCACATTTTGCAGTTGTGGATCGAATGTTTAAAAAATTGAGACCCAACTTGAAATTCTTGTTTAAATCGCCTTGAATCTTGATTTTGATCTTGTTATTGAGTATTTGATATTAAAAATCATTGGGTTTTGTTGGGATTAGTGAAAAACAACTTTGGGTACCTTTGATTTTTAGAATCGGGTTGAAAACGTTGAGATTTTGGGTGAAAAACCATCAAAAACACACTAGGTAGACCACCCAGCTGAGCTACAGGTTAACAACCAGGCGTACCGCCCACCCACCCAGGTAGACCGTCCAGTTCACTGGTTGGTTAGGTTAGCTTCGTTTCATGGTTTTTTGTGTTTGTTTCGCTTCCGTACTTCTTGGTTAGTGTTTCTAAGGTTTTTTTCCTACTTTATTAGAACTAACTCATTGACCTTTTAGGGTGTTGTGTGTCTTGGAGCTTTACTTAAAGTCGTAAAATTTTCTTTGGCCTCAAATGCGCACTTTAAATAGCGTCCGTACATAGAGTCACATAAACTCCATTCCGAACTATTACTTGGGTGTATTAGTTGTTGATCTTGCCATTGTGGTAACTAAGAGAAAAAGAAGGTCTTGAGTGGAAAGAGACTTGAGTGGTGAGAACATGTCACGACCCAATTTTCGGGGCCGTGATGGCACCTAAGTGTTACATCCTTAGGCGAACCACGAATAATTAAACTGACTCATAATAATAATTTAGATAGACATATTTCAATAAAATGTAGGTGTAAACATCCACCCGAAATACAGTATCAATAGAGCATCTACGAAATCTGACAACCGATATATATATATATATATATATATATATATAATACAAGATGTAGGAAGCGTCTAAGCACTAAGGTGGATCAGACGGTATGCCACCGCGAACCATGCGGTTGGCTCACCTCAAGCAAAAATAGTCACAGCCTCGAACGGATCAGATAAGTCCAGCTGTCTGACTAGTAGAAGGATCTGGACATTTAAAACAGTAAGTTATGAGCCAAAGCCCAGTAAGATCATCGACAGGCCTGCTAAATTACCCTTTCGGGACAAGTCTTTGATAATGCATAAGCAGAAAACAGAAGTACAATCCACACCTTTACAGTAACCCATAAACATTACATACGATAATATAATTATACAACAACACAAGCAATAATACGCGAATACATAACATAGTCAATAATATAAAGATACGTAATATAGGCAGCATATACAATATTATATTGATACTATGGCATAAGCAGTAATAAATTAACACACAGCATGGCGATGATATATCTCGCACACCACATAGGTAATGATATACCTAGCACATAGCATAAGCACACACCCTGTGCGGCTTTATTTATAGGTCATAACGCGCCACAGGCCTCTGTCCCTATAAACAACTTTACTTATAGGTCATAACGCACCACAAGCCTCTGTCCCTATAAGTCTCCACATCTAGGTCATAACGTACCACCGGCCTCTGTCCCTAGATGGAATTTCGCTTCTAGGTCATAACGCACCACCGGCCTCTGTCCCTAGAGCATATCAATAACACACCGGCACACAACATCGACTATACACGAGTCACGCTTGTGCTTCACCTTTTTGTATAAATATAACGAGTAGTACATAATACTATCTACTAGACAATGCTAGTCAATTAAGTACTCGACATCTTACTTAGCAAGATCAAATCTTATCCGCAAGCAAAATAGAGGTCAAGTCTCACTTACCTCAAAATCGGCTCAAGTGGCTAAGGAACGACCTCCTTTCCCAAACGATGTGCCTCCAAAAGACTCCTCTCTGAGCCAAAGAAATAGTGTCGCACTCGTAAGCATGTGAGGAAAGGATTCTAAGCCCTTACGCAATTTAAGAGGCAATTTAACAAAATACCCCGGGGTCGGACGTACCCAAAACCCGTAAAATTTATGTTTCCGGACTCCCCATACTCCCACGAGTCCAAAAGTACCACTATTTTACATACCCGAGTCCAACTCGGTCATTTTTTCCATTTCACAAATCTAGGGTTCAAACCCTCTTTCCAAGGATCGTCACCTTGATCCTCGGATTAAAGCGTTAAAAATGGGTAAGAATAGTTACCTTGTGTTTAGGAATGATTTTGGTACTTCAAATTCCCCTTGGAATCACTTTTAGAAGCTCAAAAACATGAAAATAAAAATGAATGCCCGCCCTAGAATATATAGCAGCCCGCAGCTTTAAAGAGTTGTACCACATGCTGTCCAAATTGTACCTCACTGGACAGCTTTCGGTAAAATACACATAGCTTTTCGTACAAATGTCCAAATGATACGAAATTGGTGGAATTAGAACCAAAACTCAAAGAGCTACAACTTTTATGTTTTGACTGTTTTCTAATTCCTTATGGATTGATCTGAAAAATTGATTTCTTTCCGGCTGAACAGTAAAAAAACAGGTTTCAGCAGCTTTTTGGCTTCGCACCAGGTCAGCCACTTTTTTGGGTCCAAACGGGACCCTACGAAGCTCGGAATGACCCCAAATTTTGTACACAAGTCATACAAGACTTGTGTGATATGCTCGTCAAGACGGAACTCGATTTGGATCTCTAGAACTCAAAAAGTTGGTCCCACGGGAAAGGGTTAAATTTCGACTTTCGCCAAAATAGAGAATTTTAATCAAACGACCCTGGAATCCAAATTCGAAAGTTGCTACAAGTCACAAATGACGATACGAACCTAACGGAACCCTCAGATCTCTCATCGGAGTTCATTTACTCAAATCGAGCTCGAAAACCTCTTTTAACCTTTTTAAACTTCCGCAACGGAGACTTTATCAAAAGTCCTATCAAACGAGGTCCGTTTTCACTTCTGAAGGTTGCTACAGGTCATAAATTACCATACGAACCTAACGCAACTTTCAGATTTCACATCAGAGCTCATTTGCTCAAATCGAGCTCCGGAACCTCTTTTAGCCTTAACGAATATCCGAAACGGATGTCTTTCTCCGATACCTATCTAACAAAGTTTGTTTTAGCTAAAAATTTTCAGGCATGTCATAATGGACCTTACGGAGCTTTTGGGATTGTCGATACGCAAATCGAGGTCCCGATTCTCGAAACGACTATTTGAGGTCGTTACAATCTCCCCCACTTAGACTCTCGTTCGTCCTCGGACGAGCCCGAGTCTAAGGTAAGATTCACATTTTCATGACAATAACTACGCGGATTTCGAGGACTCTCTCTACTATCCGAAATCATAAACAACGACATAACTTTCAGGCTTTAGAGATTGAAATCAAACCTGAATTATCGAAAAGGCGAGGATACTTCTCCCGCATGTCGGACTCGAGTTCCCAAGTAGCCTCTTCGCTAGGACGATTCTTCCATAGCACTTTAACCAACGGGATCTCTTTCGACCTTAGCTTACGGATCTCTCTAGCTGCAATAGCAATCGGCTCCTCCAAATAAGCCAAGTCCTCGTCGATCTCGACAGAAACCATATCAATCACATGGGATGGGTCATGAACATACTTTCGGAGCATAGATACGTGGAATACCGGATGAACTGACAGAGATGGAGGCAAAGCAAGCCTATATGCAACCGCGCCAATGCGCTCCAAGACCTCAAAAGGACCAATGAACCTCGGACTAAACTTGCCCTTTTTTCCGAATCTCATAACACCCTTCATCGGTGATACTTTAAGAAACACCCGGTAACCTACCATAAACACCAAATCTCTCCTCCTCCGATCCGCATAAGATATCTGTCCACTCTGAGCTGTGCGAAGCCGATCCTGAATGATTCGGACCTTATCTAAGGTCTGCTGAACTAGATCCGGACCCAACACCTTCACCTCTCCAGGTTCAAACCAACCAACTGGAGAACGACATCGGCGGCCATATAATGCCTCAAACGGAGCCATCTGGATAGAAGACTGATAACTGTTATTATAGGCAAATTCCGCCAAAGGCAAATAACTGTCCCAATGGCCTCCAAAGTCAATAGCAGAAGCCCTCAGCATATCCTCAAGAATCTGGATGGTCTTCTCGGACTGACCATCAGTCTGAGGATGAAATGCGGTGCTAAGATCCACTCGGGAACCCAGCTCCTTCTGAAATGATCTCCAGAACTGAGCTGTGAACTGAGTACCGCGATCTGATATAATAGAGACTGGAGCACCATGCAATCTCACAATCTGCTCGATAAAGATACGAGCTAAGCGCTCCGATGAATAAGTAGTCCTCACGGGGATGAAATGAGCTGACTTGGTGAGACGATCCACCACTACCCATACTGAATCATGCTTGCCCAATGTCAAAGGCAATCCAACCACAAAGTCCATAGTAATATGCTCCTATTTCCATTCCGGAATCGGCATGGACTGAGTCACCCCGGCTGGTCTTCTATGCTCATACTTTACCTGCTGACAATTTAAGCACCGAGACACATGATCAGCAACATCTCTCTTCATTCCCTTCCACCAATATAACTCCCGAAGATCTTGATACATCTTCGTAATACCAGGATGAATAGAATACCGAGAACTGTGTGCCTCTGCCAATATCAGCTGCCTCAACTCCCCAACATTCAGAACACACAACCGACCGTTGAGCCGCAGTACACCATCATCTCCGATCATAAATGAGGTCACTCCCCCACTTAAAACTCTATCTCGAATATCACGCAAATATGAATCATCAAATTGCTTTTCCTTGATCTGGGAAGCTAGGGATGACTGAGTCCCTATATAAGCAAAAACTCGGTCTGGAACAGAGTCATCAAATCGCACTCCACTAATGGACAAGGCCTGCAACTCTCGAGCTAGTGGTCTCATATCAACATCAAGATAGGCAAGGCTACCCATAGACTTCCTGCTCAGAGCATCAGCCATAACATTAGCTTTCCCGGGATGATATCGAATAGCGATGTCATAATCCTTAAGCAACTCCAACCATCGGCGCTGTCTCCCGTTCAAGTCCTTCTGACTGAACAGATACTGGAGACTCTTATGATCAGTGAAAATCTCACAAGGCTCACCATATAAATAATGCCTCCACAACTTCAATGCAAATACCCCCGCCAATAACTCTAGATCATGGACAGGGTAGTTCTTCTCATGCACCTTCAGTTGTCTCGAGGCATAAGCTATCACCTTGCCATTCTGCATCAAAACACCACCTAAGCCAATACCAGAAGCATAACAATAGACTGTGAATCCCCTGGATCCACTAGGCAAGGCCAATACAGGTGCTGTAGTCAAGACAGTCTTGAGCCTCTGAAAGCTAGACTCACAAGCAGCAGACCATAGAAAAGGAACATTCTTCTGCGTCAATTTAATCAGTGGTGCCGATATAGAAGAAAATCCCACCACGAAACGTCGATAATAGCCTGCCAAGCCTAAGAAACTCCGAATCTCTGTAGGAGAAGTAGGCCTAGGCCAATTCTGAACGGCCTCCACCTTCTTGGGATCAACACTAATACCGTCCTTGGTCACCACGTGCCCCAGGAATGACACGGTATCCAGCCAGAACTCACATTTAGAGAATTTAGCATACAATTCATGGTCTCTCAAGGTCTGAAGGATAATCTTCAAGTGATGCTCATGCTCCCCTCGGCTCCTTGAATATATAAGGATGTCATCAATGAACACAATAACAAAAGAATCAAGATATGGCTTGAACACACGGTTCATAAGATCCATAAAGGCGGCCGGAGCATTTGTAAGCCCAAATGACATGACAAGAAACTCATAGTGCCCATATCTCGTACGGAAAGCAGTCTTAGAAATATCCTCAGACCGAATCCGCAACTGATGATACCCCGATCTCAAGTCAATCTTCGAAAAATGAGTAGCACCCTGAAGCTGATCAAATAAATCATCTATACGCGGTAAAGGATACCTGTTTTTGATAGTCACTTTGTTCAATTGCCGATAATCAATACACATGCGCATATAACCATCATTCTTCTTTACAAAAAGAACCGGAGCACCCCAAGGAGATACACTGGGTCTAATAAAACCCTTATCAAGCAAATCTTGAATTTGCTCCTTCAATTCCCTCAACTCAGCAGGAGCCATACGATATGGAGGAATAGATATAGGCTGAGTACCTGGCAATATATCAATACAGAACTCAATCTCCGGCATAGGAGGCAAACCCGGCAAGTCATCCGGAAAGACCTCCGGATACTCGCATACTACCGGTACTCGATCAATAGATACCTCCTCCACTCGAACATCTCGAATAGAAGCAATATACCCTCCGCACCCGCGAGCTATCATCTTCTGAGCCTTCATGAATGATATGATCTTGTTCCTCGGAGAAGACCTGGAACCCTTCCAAATAGCCTTAAGCTCACCTTCGGCACCTATAGTCACGGACTTGGCATGGCAATCCAACGTCGCGTGACAGGATGCCAACCAATCCATGCCCATGATCACATCAAATTCCACCATATCTAGCAACATCAAGTCTACTAGAGACTCAACACCACAAATAGAAATCACACACTCCCGATACCCTTTATCTACACATATAGGATCTCCGACAGGCATTGCCACCATAAATGGAGCATCAATAAAAACAAGATCCTTGCTCAAGCAAGGTGAAAATCCAGGAGACACATAAGAGAAAGTAGATCCCGGATCTATAAGGGCAAAGGCACTGCGGCCACAAACAGAAAGAGTACCTGTGATCACATCATTGGATGCCTCGGCATCCTGGCGTGTCATAGCAAAAACCTGAGCTGAACCTCCAGGACCAGGAGCTCTCTGAACCGGCTGCCTAGGAGGAACCTGAGTGACAGGCCTAGCTGCCTGAGGAGAAGACCGAACCATAGCAGCAGAACTCTGATGTCCCGCGGAGGTAGGTCCAGATGAAGTAACATAGGGGCAACCCCTAACAAAGTGCCTGGGATCCCCACACTGGTAACAAGCCTTACTACCGCCTCCTCCACGTCCACCTCCGGGCCTGCACCTCCTATAGTGCCTCTGACGGCATCTCCCACAAATAGGTGGAACAGACTGAGATGAATCCCCACGCCTCTGAGACGGCTGAGGCCTCTGAACACCCGACGAAGTACCCTGAGATGGTAAAGCAGCGGCCTGGGGAAGCCTAGGCTGAGTATGACCACGAAAACTCTGACCACCATGTGAGGGGCCACCAGAAGTACCAGAATATCGCACCCTCTTGCTCGCCCTCTCTGCATCTGCTCTAGCATGAATGTCCTCCATACGCCTCGCAATATCAACCACATCATAATAAGACTTGTTGCCAATATGTGAGGCAACAACCACCTGAAGACGAGGGTGAAGACCCTCAACAAATCTAAGAACCTTGTCTCTCTCCAACATAACCATAGCAGGCGCATACTGAGATAACTCTAAAAATCTGGTATCATAAGCAGTCACGGACATGCCTCCCTATCTCAACAACTCAAACTCGCGTCTCTGGGCATCAAGATGACTCTGAGGCACAAATCTACTCATAAAAATAGCAACGAACTCGGTCCAAGTCAAGGGAGGAAGATCACTCGACCTCTGTCTCATCATAGAAGACCACCAAGTCTTGGCATCACCGGACAAACGGAAAGAAGCACATCTCACCCCAAGGGTGTCCCTAGTACCCAATACAGAAAATATCTTCTCACATTTCTGAATATACCTCTGGGCAGTGCAAGTAGCTGGGGTACCATCGAACTCGGGAGGCTTGAGCTTCATGAAGGACTCAATCCTCCGAGCTACCTCCTCGTCACTCATAGAAAGAGCAGGAATAGAATGACCCGACTGAATACCCGACTGAGGAGCCAAAGTGGAAGGCTGAGCAATAGGACTAATAACTGGAGTAGACTGAGGAATCACCGGAGTAGCCTCAGGAGTCGGCGTACTCATAGCTGGAGTAACTGGCTGGGGTACCGCAGAAGGTACTGGCATATCGCCCATAGGCGAGGCCTGAGATCCAAGCATGCCCATCATCCGCAATAGAACATCTGCAGAAATAGATACCGTTGTACCCGGCACAAGAGAAGGCATAGTCGATGGGACATGTGTGACGGGTATCTCAGAAGACACCGGTGGCACTGTACTAGTCTGTCTGGCAGCAGGAGGTCTTCCCACAGAAGCTCTGGTAGTAGCCGCTCTCGGATGAGTAGGTGCCCGCGCACTAGTCCGTGTGCTACGCACAGCTCTACCACGGACCGACTCAGTCAGTGCGTCACCAGCTCCCGAAGCAGAGGACAATCGCGTTCTCACCATCTGTCATAATCACATTAAAGGATTAGCACCTATGTAAGCATCATAGCACGAGAAGAGATGAAATGAAGGGAAACAACTCTTCCTAAAATGCCTTTGCAGCCTCTCGCTTATAAGTATGGTCGACAACATACCCATAAACAAGACTCTGCTCGGACACTGCTCCATTGACTCCCTAAGACTCGACTTACAACCTAGGGCTCTGATACCAATTTGTCACGACCCAATTTTCGGGGCCGTGATGGCACCTAAGTGTTACATCCTTAGGCGAACCACGAATAATTAAACTGACTCATAATAATAATTTAGATAGACATATTTCAATAAAATGTAGGTGTAAACATCCACCCGAAATACAGTGTCAATAGAGCATCTACGAAATCTGACAACCGATATATATATATATATATATATATATATATATATATATATATATATATATATATATATATATATATATAATACAAGATGTAGGAAGCGTCTAAGCACTAAGGTGGATCAGACGGTATGCCACCGCGAACCATGCGGTTGGCTCACCTCAAGCAAAAATAGTCACAGCCTCGAACGGATCACATAAGTCCAGCTGTCTGACTAGTAGAAGGATCTGGACATTTAAAACAGTAAGTTATGAGCCAAAGCCCAGTAAGATCATCGACAGGCCCGCTAAATTACCCTTTCGGGACAAGTCTTTGATAATGCATAAGCAGAAAACAGAAGTACAATCCACACCTTTACAATAACCCATAAACATTACATACGATAATATAATTATACAACAACACAAGCAATAATACGCGAATACATAACATAGTCAATAATATAAAGATACGTAATATAGGCAGCATATACAATATTATATTGATACTATGGCATAAGCAGTAATAAATTAACACATAGCATGGCGATGATATATCTCGCACACCACATAGGTAATGATATACCTAGCACATAGCATAAGCACACACCCTGTGCGGCTTTATTTATAGGTCATAACGCGCCACAGGCCTCTGTCCCTATAAACAACTTTACTTATAGGTCATAACGCACCACAAGCCTCTGTCCCTATAAGTCTCCACATCTAGGTCATAACGTACCACCGGCCTCTGTCCCTAGATGGAATTTCGCTTCTAGGTCATAACGCACCACCGACCACTGTCCCTAGAGCATATCAATAACACACCGGCACACAACATCGACTATACACGAGTCACGTTTGTGCTTCACCTTTTTGTATAAATATAACGAGTAGTACTGTTGACACCCAATTTTGTCCCAAACATTTCAATTAATATATAATTATTTTATAAAATGTCGATTTTAGATTTAAAAGCAAAATAATTTGAAATATGAAGAAAATAGGCTAAAATTGCACAACATAGCCCTAATTTTGGCCTACCTATGTAAACTCATATATACATAACATACACGCATATCAGTTCCCCCAATTCCCCAAACCCGTTCGAACCCTAGAACCCGAACCAAATTCCCATTTCGATTTTCCAGTCCAAAATCAGTCCCCACAAATTTCCAGCTGTTGATTTCGTACCATTGACGAACCAAAAGGCTCCAGCATCGTCCTTTTTCTCCCCCAGTACGTTTTTGTTCAAATCCAGCATCCAAGTGGCAAAGGCATAGATTGAACGATCAAGATTCGTTCAAATCCCAGGTGATACCATTTCCCACATCGATTTGAGCTTCATTTTGAACCCCAAACTTCAGCTATAAATACTCCTTTCATTCACGGAATTAAGGGTCGGATTTTGGTTGAAGGAATTGAGGGACTTCGGAAACGAGGACCCTCTTAGTGCTTTTTTAATAGCAATTTCATTTTCCTTCCTAATTTCCAACTCTTAAATTTTGTGAATCGTCGAGTTGTCGTCATTTGTTCAAGTGCGGATTTTGACGGATCAATCGCCTCATTTCACTGCCTATAAACAGGTCAGTTTTCCTATTCTTTTGTATGCTACGAGTGCTGTGTATGCTTAGCAGAATCGATAGATAGTGTTAGTATTGGTGTGTTATTATTAGCTAGTGCCAATGACTAGTGTTCAAATCATAACTGCTGCTATGGATTTGGTTTGTTTAAAGCCTGAGTTAAATAGTTTGAAAGTAAATCGGTCAGTTTCTTTTCCAGTTCAATCCATCGTAGTTCATTTAAAAAGAATTTTGTCTATTAGTCTTGATAAATCTTTCTAATTTAGGGCTTTGTTTTTATAGACAGAGATCCATTTGTGTTGAATGTTAAACCATGATGCAGTATAAAAAGTTCAGTTTTAGGTAATAGTTAGAGTCTTTCATGTTAGTTCTCTTTGTTTCTGGTTTTTCTTTTGTTATGGAATCTGTTTGAAAAGGATTCTAGAGGGGTGGAAGTTGTTCCCTTGGTGCTGTAAATTTGTTTTCGAAGTGTGCTGTTGCTCCTGTTATTGTGGAAGTCTGAGGCTGTTTAGGATGTATGGAGTCTGGAGGGTTCAGGTGATTGTATAGGGATGCAGGGTGTTGTTCAGGAAGTTTCAGGATGGTGTTCAGGAGTTTGCTTTGTTTCTGCATGTAGTTTGGAGTAAGGGGAGGTTTGATCTCTATCCTTGTTGCAGGTTGGTCAGTGAGAGGGTCTGGTGGTAGTTCTCGAGAGTTTGTTAAGCTGTGAGGTGTGTGTGATTGTTAAGTGAGGGAGTTGAGGAGAGTTTCAGTGAGGGTGTTGGTGTATAATTTGTTTCAGGTTCTTGGTTTGTTCAGGGGTTGTTTCTTTAGAGGTTGTTTCTTTAGAGGTTGTGAGGGTATGTGTTAGAGGGCATGTAGGTGCGCAAGTGGTTGTTCTCTAGCATGTGTTGTTTGTAGGTTGAGAGAATTGGTTGTTTGCAGAATTGGCTTAGGAGAATAGATGGTGCAGGTGATGATTTTGCTTGTAGGTTGTTGCTGGAAATGAGAAATGAAAGCAGCAGTTCTAGTAGGAGATGTAGAGGCTCTGTTCTTGATGGTAGAGGAATGTTTCTGTGAGAGTTGAAGTTTTTGGGTTGTAGCATTGCTCCTTCTAAGTCTGAGCAGTTGGGTGTCTAGGATTGGACCCTAGTTCTAGATAAGTGCAGCCTGCTTCAGCATTGGCTTTCAGTTTTTTTTTTATTGTTTTTGTAAGGGTCATTTCCCGAGCCTAAGTTTTGTGTTTCTAAAATTCCTGGTGTTATTTTAAAAATCTGGTTTGGTGAGCGTATCTCCTTTCATTTCAATTCCTTGATGTGTTAAATGTTCATTCCTAGTTGTGCTTCCTCTTCTTGCTGGTAAAAGTCTAAGGTTTATCTTTAAATACGTTTTGCTTTTTTCTTGGATATGTCTTCTATTCTCTTGTCTAAGAAGAGTGATGTTTTAATCTGTGATCATTAGTTTGAATTGAATTTTCTGGGATTAAATACATAGCCAAGTTGATCTTTTAAAAAGAAATTTAGTTCTGATATTTCATATAAGTCCTGACCTTTAGGTTGAATTAAGGTTGTAATGGTTAAATTTGTGTTTCAAAGTTGTATGTCTTGGGGTTTACAAATATATTATAGGAACGAATGATTTGTGCTTTAACTCAAGGACCAAATTCGCATCTTGAAACTCATGTGTATGGCTGAATCATGCAATCTTGTTCAAGGGTCCTGCATTTATAAAATTGCTTCATGTTAATCTGCTGCATCTCCAGTTAACCCTCTTCTATGCAAAGCTTAGATTTTTATCAAATGATGAGTTTAACAATATCGTATATTTCTAGCTGGTCTATCTTTTTTTTTCATGGAATATCTTTAAGTTGTCTTTGTAGCTTAAGCTAAAATCTTGCTATATCTGAAGTACTCTTTATTAAATTATCTAACTCTTAGTTATCTTTTAAAGTTTAGTCTGTATAATCATTATAAATAGTTAAATCTTTGATCATCTTTTGGCTTTGAACTCTATTAATTTGTCTAGAATTTTGGTGAACACATTTCTTTGGCTTAAACCTGGGACCTAGCTTAGATAGCAATTTCCAACTTTTGTCATGCTTAGCTTAGTAAAGTTGCTAATTATTTATGTAACTTCTATTGCAAGTTTGTATATTATTGTCTTGTGACGAGCCTTGCGCCGCTGTCTGTTGCTTCCAAGTTTTAATTTCTAATCCTCATCTTTATCTCCCTTTCTTTTGCATAATACACTTCCTCGGGATCGAGTTGGTAAAACTCAATTGGGGATGGCTTACATTGCATTGGAGCCGTTTGGGTTCGAGTCCGGGCTCAAGATTTAAGAAGTGAAGACCTATAGAATTTTTAAAAAAAAAATGCTTTGTTGAGTCATGTGATGTTTAGACTCATGGGCATAATGTATAAAATTTCAAGGCTCCCATGAGTTTTTGTCAAATTTACCGGGTTCTTCTTCTAAACCTCCTCTTTTCCCATCCTTAGAAATTGCATGTCTATAGGAATTCCCCGTAGATAATTATTTATTTGATTGATTATGAATGAATGTTTAGTTATTTATTTAGTTATTTTGTGAATATTTTATTTCTTTAGAATCTTCATCTTATTTACGAATTGTGCATCTTTTAGTTAAATAATGCGTGCAATTAAAATTCGAAATTAATAAAAGTAACTCATTTTTATCCGTGAAAGTGCAACTTCTTTCCAATTAATTGGTTCTCCTATTTTAGCAAAAATTATTTATTTACTTATTTATTTGTTTATTTATTTTCCTTTCTTTCTTTATTTCCTTTTCAAGTCTAAGTTTATTTAAATTCATATATATATATATATATATATATATTTTTTTTTTTTTTTTTTTTTTAAAGTATAATTTATTATAATCTTAGATTTTAATATTAATCCTAAACCATTTAATCAACATATTGAAAATTAACATTTTGAGTTATTTTGTGAAAACCAAAGGATTAACCGTAATTTTACGGATTTTCGAAAGTGCTTTCAAATCGAAACCTTCTTTCGAAAATAACTGAACCTCTTACTTAGAATCTCTGAAAAGACCATTTTCCTTAAAACGGAGGAATTGCACGCACTATTTAATTAATTGGTTCCTAATTCTCCTAAATTAGGTGGCGACTCCAAAGAAAGCCCTTTGGAGTCCCATATTGTTGAACAGTATACCCGAAACCTATCTTTTCTTAAAAGAAAGGGTAATTTTGGGGTTCAACAGCGTGGCGACTCCGCTGGGGATACCTTAAGGTTCTAACCGCAAGGTTTTCACAAGATAACTCTTTATTTGTTTATTATTTGCAAAAATAGCATGTTTAGTTAATTTAATTGTTTGTAATTGTTTGTCACTGAAAGCATGTCACTACACTTTATTTGTGCACATATAAAACTGGCATTCCGTTCATATTTCCCCCACTCCTGGGAGCTTCTTCATGGTTACTTATACCCGCGAGGTGTATGCATATACACCCGCAACTCACAAAAAACCCTTTAAGAAAGAGTGCGCGTACCTGCGGGGTGAGCGGATAGTTTTACTACCGCGTGACCGCTTGCCACTCAAAAATAGCCTTGTGTTTAGTAAACCCACTCTAGAGTCTCCTTTAGGAGCATGCATGCATAAACCTTAGATTGGACCCGGTCCTTGGTACCGCCTCCATAGTTAGGAAAACCGCCCTTTTTCGTTGACGGGTTTAAACCCAACAACGGTGCATATTATGTGTTTATGTGATAACGAAACTTCCAGTCCAAGCCAAGTTTTGCAATTAATTAAATTTAGAATACTTTTATTAATTTTGTAGACTAGAAGACGCTTGAATTCAAGAGGTATTTCAAATAGTCATCAAGTTGGAATTGTGAAGATACTCGGAAGAAGATAACAAGTTGGGGCAAAAGACGTCGAAAGGACGATAAGACGTTCGACCCATCTGATCGATGTTTGATTCAAACAAGTCTTTGGATGTAAACCATATTTGGGAACGGAGATCAGAAATTACACCAATTGTGCAAGCAAGCAAGGATTGATCGAAACAGGCCCGCACTTCATCCATTGCCTCCTCGAGCTTGATCCAGCGTAGTTATAGCAGTTATTTATATTGTACTCAAAACAATGTATTTAAGTTATGTCCGGCCTTTTCTATTTTTTATGTAACAGCGATGTACTCAAAATCAAGTTATAATGAAAGAAAATTATTATTATTGTATTTGTCACTTACTCTAAATTCGATTATTGCAAAACCGGCTTGGACTACTTTTCATTATCATCTATTTGGCGTCTTAGGCCCACCTCTGGCACAAAGAGGCCCCGTACAGGGTAGGATGCGCTTGCATTTTTATTTACGCTCAACTACTTGTGTTTGCCACATGTCAACTTGTTTAAAATGCAAAGCGCTACGTGATGCGCGCTACGTGATTTGTGTGCAATTTTGCCGATGACATGCAAACTAACGTGGTTACTTTTGAACTTTTTCTTTTGTTTTGTTTATCCCCCAAACAGAGGTTTGATTTGTGTTGATTTAAGCTGGCTGATCACTCTTATTACACAAGGGCAAAAGACCAATCTGCATACTGGTACACATTTCCACAACTGACAATGACTGGAATAGATGATGAACCTCGCAATACCGAGAAAAATCTTGCAACTCCTGAGTCTTCAAAAAGAAATGTCATTATTGCACAAGACGAAATGATTCTTGAAATGGCTAAGGAACTACAGATGTTAAAAGATGAACTGGCTGCGGTAAAAGGGCAAACTCCTAAAAACACGCCGCTGCGTGGGCCCGATGCATCCCCCTCTCTGGATCAAATGGGGCAATCTCTGAACTCAATTGATGGGGTCGCCAATATGAACGCACCTTTGAACACTCACAATTCTCTAAAAGCACCAGTCCACCAAAGCAACTTGTCACTTGCCCAAGCTCCATCTCCAAATAACGCTCAATCTAGCCAAACAATTAACCGACCACCCATCTACCCATCACATCAACAATACCCATCATACACCCCGCACCCTGCCAATACTTATTATCAGACAAACACTCCATATCCTTACCAAACCTCCACTTATCAAAATGAAACCATCCCGCAAGCTTACACTGAAAATCCATCCGCACCATTAGTCCAAGTGGCGGTATCTGGAAGGCAAGATGTTCCTATTGTGCATACTGATGATTACACCAATCCTCCTTATGTGAAGTTTCAAAATGGTGTTAGAAGAGTCGAAAAAGCAGTCGATGGGGGTGAAGATTTAGAGAAAAAGGTACAAGGTTGGGTGATGAGTGCTCTTAGCAAAGCATCAAAAGGCAAGGACAAGGAAAGTCTAGAATATGAAGACTTGTGCGTTCATCCTGGGATTGAATACCCAGAAGGGTACAAAGTACCAAAGTTTGTTAAGTTTGATGGCAAAGGCAACCCCCGATCCCATTTGAGAAGGTATTGTGAAACCTTGGGAGTGGGAAAGAATGAAGAGCTTCGTATGAAATTATTCATTCATAGTCTTGAAGGCGAAGCTTTAGATTGGTACTCCGAGCAGGATCCCTCAAAATGGATCAACTGGAGGAGTATGGCTCATGACTTCATGGAGCGTTTTGGTTTCTATGCTGAAATACCATTAGATCGGTTGTCTATTGCAAGGTTTAAGAAAAAGACGACCGAGACTTTTAGGGAATACGCAGTACGTTGGAGGAGTGAGGCTGCCAAAGTTAAGCCTCCCATGAGTGAGGAAGAGTTTGTGGGACATTTCATCGAGACATTGGATGAATTTTACTATGATCGAATGGCATCCATGACTAACTCTACTTTTGCCAATCTAGTGAAAACGGGGGAGATGTATGAAGCTGGTTTGAAATCGGGTAGGATCACAAGTTTGGCCGCTTTGCAAGCTACAAGTAAGGCAATCCAATCTGGGTCTGGTAATGGCTTTAACAAAAAGAAGAAAGAGGAAGTGGGAGCTGTTGTGGGGAATATCGAGCGTCCACCGGCTGTAAAGTTGAATTTTGACAATTCGTCTGCTTTTCCCACCTACCAAAGCCCATATTACACAAATTACCCCACTCACTACCAGATGCCACCTGTTCCTTATCCGGTTTACAATGCACAAGCAAATTACTACCAACCTAGAGCACATGCACCTAATCAACACCCTCGTCAGCCAAATTTTCAAGCACCCCAGAATTACCAGCCTCGTCCTCCTGTTCGTCCCAATGTGCAAGGGTTTAATCAGAATTACGAAAGAAGAGCAACCAAAACCTATACTCCTATAGCCGAGTCATATGGTCAGCTTTTTGAGAGATTAAGGAGTGCAGGAGTTGTGCAGCCTATCCCTGATAACACCCCAAACCCACCTCCAAAATGGTATGATGCAAATAAGCACTGTGCTTATCACTCAGGGGCAGCCGGCCATGATATTGAGAGATGTTATACTTTCAAGGACAAGGTCGAGAGCTTAATCAAAGCAGGCACCATTCAACTCACCGGCACTCAGCCAAATGTGCATGATAATCCTCTTCCCAATCATGGTAACAATGCAGTTAATATGATTTCTCTTGAGGAATATCCAAATCTGAAGGGCACCATAGTCTCTATTTATAATGTAAAGGTTGATAATATTGTTTCTAAGGTACCTAAGCAAGCACTAACTCTATTGCCAAAGAATGAGGGAACTTTTGGCCTAGGTGGCAACCCCGCTGAAGGAAAGATGGAAAAGGTTGAGTCTGAGAAGAAGCCGACTAGTGTCATGCTACAGCCTCTTTTACCATTGAACCGGTCATTTGTCCGAGCACCAGAAATGGCCATGCAGAATTTGATTGAAGGTGTTGGTAGCCTATTCTTGAATGATGGATTGAAATGCAGTGCAACTATTGAAGAATTTGAGAAAGAGCCACATGTGCTGAATGCTGAACCAAGTGATATGATGGCTAATTGGACTTGTGGTCCAAAAGAGACTTGATAAATGAACTCGTTATTTTTGTTTTGGCATCACAGTCAGCTTGAGGCCCTGAACTGTGTTTTGCACTTTGTTTATGTTTATGTCTATGTCTATGTCTTTCAAATAACTCTTTTAAATCCTGCATGTTTACTTTTATGTTGTATGCCTCCCTAAATTAGGTTTTGAATAAACAAATGCACTGCATTCCTACCTTATTATTTTGCTATACTCTAACTATTTATGTGCTTTATTATTTGCTTCTGATTAATATACTTACCACTGTTTCAAATTAAAAACAAAACCTGCTTGAACTTTGCTTGTGATCTATAACGAAACAGCTGAACGATTTAAGGATGATGCACTGGAAGGTTACTTTTTGCACTCTTTGGATATTACATTACCGTTAGAACTTCAAACTGGGGCAGCTTTATTTGCCAGCGATTGGAGCCGAAGCGGTTTGTCTATGCAAATAGAAGTCCTTTACTTGAGAAACCATCCAAGAAGATAAGTTGGAAGATGTTGAATGCACAAAGAGAAGATTTGAATAGTTTACTTCAAACCGGGGCAATTGGTATTGAAGCATCTCTTTCCTAACTAAGAAGAAGCAATGGGAAAATTTGTGCCAAGTTGGCAATGTCATTATGTGGAAGAACACTAATACTGGCAGATGTTCGTGATCAAGTTTGGCCTAAGATAATCAGCGCAGATTTTGTCAAAAGATACTATGTCTGAAGCAACCGCAAGTTAGCATTGTTTTTTTTATGTAATCTTTGATGTAATGCGAACTACGCGTAACCTGATTCCCGAGGCGGGATACGTAGGCAACTCATATAGAGTTCGGTTGCACTAGCACAGGAATCTCCTATTTCCTCTTTTATGTATTTTTGAACTACTTCTGACCTGATTCCTGGAATGGCAACAGGATAAGTAGGCAATCCTCGTCGGATTCGGTCAAAATATTGTAATACTTTAGGCTTGTTTATCTTTTATGATGTAATGCCGAACTATGCATCTGGACAGATGCGTGGATTTTCCAATTCGGATACGGCTTCGTACTTAGATTGCCATACTTTCCCAAAAATCTTTATGTAAGCAGAACTACGCACGGTCTGATTCCCGTGGAGGGATACGTAGGCGCTCTTAACGGGCTCGACTCTATAATATTAAGATTTTTAGCCTCCCCTAAGGCAAGCAACTGGGGCAATTTTGCAAAATGAGTTGAAGATATGGAAGATAAAACTGGGGCAATTTTGCAAGATAACTTGAAGATTTGAAAGATATCAACTGGGGCAAATTTTGCAAAATGAGTTGAAGATTTGGAAGTTCATAACTGGGGCAGATTTTGCAAAATTGGTATGGCTTATCAAAGGATTAAGTGGCAAAGTTCTAAAAGTATTCGAGATTAGCATAAGTTGCAAAGACAAAGGACGTTCAGTTTGTTTCAAGATATGTCAAGAGTTTGAGTTAAAGCAGGAATTTTAAGTGCTTTATAAACTTTTCATTTGCATATCAGTGATTACTTGCTTACTATTTTATCAAATTACTTATCTTTGCCTCTATCTTGAAATATTATACAATATTGAGTTCATAAATCAAGTCTCTGAGTATAATTTGCAAGCCCAAGTCTAAAGAAGAACGAGGGAGCAGCGGCAGCAAGTTCAAGATGAATCAGCACAAATCAAACGCCCCTACCCAAAACTAACAAATTTTTCTTTGAGAGCAGGAACGAGAAAGCTTGCAATGAGAGGATCATTTACACTATGGATGAACAATTTATTGAACGCGCATCCAAAGCTGCCTTGCGGATTGCGTCGCATTGCCTTTTCATGACTAAAATATTATGCTTTGTCATGAGTTATTGCCGAACAGGCGGCATTTCTACCCCTATGACTTTTATTCCTATTAGGCGACAAAGCCGAGGCTTGTTTTTGTGTTTTCGAAACTAAGCCAAATAGAGCATCGCTTTGTTTGAGGTGATAATTCGCACAAGGCCGTCCTTGCCGAATTGCCTCGCCAATTGATTTATCAATGGCTATCGCACTGACTACATTTCCGCATTACTTTATTTTGTACTTGCTTTGAATTATGTCTTCGCACTTGCTTTAAAATTAATGCCTTGCTTTACTCTTTCAGGTTGACCATCGGCTACGAGGATTCCCTTTGTTGGACTATCTCGCCTATTGATTCGCCAAATGGCTCTTGCATTGCTCTGCATTCCCGCACTGCTTTTCTTTGCACTTGCTTTAAATTATGCCTTCGCATTTGCTTTGTATTACGTCTTGTTTTACTTTTCAGGTTAACAGGTCAGTCCCGAGACCCTCCTTGCTTTGTGCCGGACCGGTTCGCCAGCTGATTTGTTCGACAATCAACCCCAAGACCCTCCTTGCTGCGTGCCCGACCGGCTTGCCAGTTGATTTGTCAAGATTGTTCAAATTGCTTTGCACTTGCTTTAAATTATGCCTTCGCATTTGCTTTGTATTACGTCTTGTTTTACTTTCCAGGTTAACAGGTCAGTCCCGAGACCCTCCTTGCTTTGTGCCGGACCGGTTCGCCAGCTGATTTGTTCGACAATCAACCCCAAGACCCTCCTTGCTGCGTGCCCGACCGGCTTGCCAGTTGATTTGTCAAATTGCTTTGCACTTGCTTTAAATTATGCCTTCGCATTTGCTTTGTATTACGTCTTGTTTTACTTTTCAGGTTAACAGGTCAGTCCCGAGACCCTCCTTGCTTCGTGCCGGACCGGTTCGCCAGCTGATTTGTAGACAATCAATTCCAAGACCCTCCTTGCTGCGTGCCCGACCGGCTTGCCAGTTGATTTGTCAAGATATTCAAATTGCCTTGCACTTGCTTTCAATTATGACTTTGCACTTGCTTTACATTATGATTTGCTTTACTTTTAGTTTAACAGATTAACATGTCAACCCTGAGACCCTCCTTGCTTTGTGCCGGACCGGATCACCAGCTGATTTGTAGACAATCAATTCCAAGACCCTCCTTGCTGCGTGCCCGACCGGCTTGCCAGTTGATTTGTCAAGATTGTTGAAAATGCTTTGCATTATGCCTTCGCACTTGCTTTATTGCTTCGCTAGTTGATTGGAAGACAACTTATCAATGATATCGCAACCCGCACTTGCAAATCCGTATCATCAATATTTGATCATTATTTACTTTTGATTATCAGGCTTTATTAGCAGTTGCTCGCTTACCGTTTGTTAAGTCTTTACAGAATTTTGGCAAGTACCGCAGCAGCATTTGGAGCATAACGTGGAACTTTTCTTAGCAGTGAACTGGGGCAATCGTTGATATGAGCTAGACTCGTCAACGAGGATCTGAAGAATCTCACTCGAACAAGCAAATTCTTACCTAAGCTTTCGTTCCAGATTAGGGGTCAGTTTGAATTCTTTCCTATTCGTGCGTCTTTCCTATCAATCGTGCGAGTCTTTATATCTAAGTGTCGTTGAACTACATATGGCCTGATTCTCTTTCAGCCCGAGATATGTAGGCAACTCGAAAACCGGAGTTCGGCCATAAGCCTCGCCTTTTGGTTCTTGGAATCAAAAGTCTTTGGCTTTATCGTGACAAAATTGGCTTTTTCGTCAACTTCTTTACCCTAGAAACTCTTTCATCCTTTCCGGGTAAAGAGGGGCAGCTGTTGACACCCAATTTTGTCCCAAACATTTCAATTAATATATAATTATTTTATAAAATGTCGATTTTAGATTTAAAAGCAAAATAATTTGAAATATGAAGAAAATAGGCTAAAATTGCACAACATAGCCCTAATTTTGGCCTACCTATGTAAACTCATATATACATAACATACACGCATATCAGTTCCCCCAATTCCCCAAACCCGTTCGAACCCTAGAACCCGAACCAAATTCCCATTTCGATTTTCCAGTCCAAAATCAGTCCCCACAAATTTCCAGCTGTTGATTTCGTACCATTGACGAACCAAAAGGCTCCAGCATCGTCCTTTTTCTCCCCCAGTACGTTTTTGTTCAAATCCAGCATCCAAGTGGCAAAGGCATAGATTGAACGATCAAGATTCGTTCAAATCCCAGGTGATACCATTTCCCACATCGATTTGAGCTTCATTTTGAACCCCAAACTTCAGCTATAAATACTCCTTTCATTCACGGAATTAAGGGTCGGATTTTGGTTGAAGGAATTGAGGGACTTCGGAAACGAGGACCCTCTTAGTGCTTTTTTAATAGCAATTTCATTTTCCTTCCTAATTTCCAACTCTTAAATTTTGTGAATCGTCGAGTTGTCGTCATTTGTTCAAGTGCGGATTTTGACGGATCAATCGCCTCATTTCACTGCCTATAAACAGGTCAGTTTTCCTATTCTTTTGTATGCTACGAGTGCTGTGTATGCTTAGCAGAATCGATAGATAGTGTTAGTATTGGTGTGTTATTATTAGCTAGTGCCAATGACTAGTGTTCAAATCATAACTGCTGCTGTGGATTTGGTTTGTTTAAAGCCTGAGTTAAATAGTTTGAAAGTAAATCGGTCAGTTTCTTTTCCAGTTCAATCCATCGTAGTTCATTTAAAAAGAATTTTGTCTATTAGTCTTGATAAATCTTTCTAATTTAGGGCTTTGTTTTTATAGACAGAGATCCATTTGTGTTGAATGTTAAACCATGATGCAGTATAAAAAGTTCAGTTTTAGGTAATAGTTAGAGTCTTTCATGTTAGTTCTCTTTGTTTCTGGTTTTTCTTTTGTTATGGAATCTGTTTGAAAAGGATTCTAGAGGGGTGGAAGTTGTTCCCTTGGTGCTGTAAATTTGTTTTCGAAGTGTGCTGTTGCTCCTGTTATTGTGGAAGTCTGAGGCTGTTTAGGATGTATGGAGTCTGGAGGGTTCAGGTGATTGTATAGGGATGCAGGGTGTTGTTCAGGAAGTTTCAGGATGGTGTTCAGGAGTTTGCTTTGTTTCTGCATGTAGTTTGGAGTAAGGGGAGGTTTGATCTCTATCCTTGTTGCAGGTTGGTCAGTGAGAGGGTCTGGTGGTAGTTCTCGAGAGTTTGTTAAGCTGTGAGGTGTGTGTGATTGTTAAGTGAGGGAGTTGAGGAGAGTTTCAGTGAGGGTGTTGGTGTATAATTTGTTTCAGGTTCTTGGTTTGTTCAGGGGTTGTTTCTTTAGAGGTTGTTTCTTTAGAGGTTGTGAGGGTATGTGTTAGAGGGCATGTAGGTGCGCAAGTGGTTGTTCTCTAGCATGTGTTGTTTGTAGGTTGAGAGAATTGGTTGTTTGCAGAATTGGCTTAGGAGAATAGATGGTGCAGGTGATGATTTTGCTTGTAGGTTGTTGCTGGAAATGAGAAATGAAAGCAGCAGTTCTAGTAGGAGATGTAGAGGCTCTGTTCTTGATGGTAGAGGAATGTTTCTGTGAGAGTTGAAGTTTTTGGGTTGTAGCATTGCTCCTTCTAAGTCTGAGCAGTTGGGTGTCTAGGATTGGACCCTAGTTCTAGATAAGTGCAGCCTGCTTCAGCATTGGCTTTCAGTTTTTTTTTTATTGTTTTTGTAAGGGTCATTTCCCGAGCCTAAGTTTTGTGTTTCTAAAATTCCTGGTGTTATTTTAAAAATCTGGTTTGGTGAGCGTATCTCCTTTCATTTCAATTCCTTGATGTGTTAAATGTTCATTCCTAGTTGTGCTTCCTCTTCTTGCTGGTAAAAGTCTAAGGTTTATCTTTAAATACGTTTTGCTTTTTTCTTGGATATGTCTTCTATTCTCTTGTCTAAGAAGAGTGATGTTTTAATCTGTGATCATTAGTTTGAATTGAATTTTCTGGGATTAAATACATAGCCAAGTTGATCTTTTAAAAAGAAATTTAGTTCTGATATTTCATATAAGTCCTGACCTTTAGGTTGAATTAAGGTTGTAATGGTTAAATTTGTGTTTCAAAGTTGTATGTCTTGGGGTTTACAAATATATTATAGGAACGAATGATTTGTGCTTTAACTCAAGGACCAAATTCGCATCTTGAAACTCATGTGTATGGCTGAATCATGCAATCTTGTTCAAGGGTCCTGCATTTATAAAATTGCTTCATGTTAATCTGCTGCATCTCCAGTTAACCCTCTTCTATGCAAAGCTTAGATTTTTATCAAATGATGAGTTTAACAATATCGTATATTTCTAGCTGGTCTATCTTTTTTTTTCATGGAATATCTTTAAGTTGTCTTTGTAGCTTAAGCTAAAATCTTGCTATATCTGAAGTACTCTTTATTAAATTATCTAACTCTTAGTTATCTTTTAAAGTTTAGTCTGTATAATCATTATAAATAGTTAAATCTTTGATCATCTTTTGGCTTTGAACTCTATTAATTTGTCTAGAATTTTGGTGAACACATTTCTTTGGCTTAAACCTGGGACCTAGCTTAGATAGCAATTTCCAACTTTTGTCATGCTTAGCTTAGTAAAGTTGCTAATTATTTATGTAACTTCTATTGCAAGTTTGTATATTATTGTCTTGTGACGAGCCTTGCGCCGCTGTCTGTTGCTTCCAAGTTTTAATTTCTAATCCTCATCTTTATCTCCCTTTCTTTTGCATAATACACTTCCTCGGGATCGAGTTGGTAAAACTCAATTGGGGATGGCTTACATTGCATTGGAGCCGTTTGGGTTCGAGTCCGGGCTCAAGATTTAAGAAGTGAAGACCTATAGAATTTTTTAAAAAAAAATGCTTTGTTGAGTCATGTGATGTTTAGACTCATGGGCATAATGTATAAAATTTCAAGGCTCCCATGAGTTTTTGTCAAATTTACCGGGTTCTTCTTCTAAACCTCCTCTTTTCCCATCCTTAGAAATTGCATGTCTATAGGAATTCCCCGTAGATAATTATTTATTTGATTGATTATGAATGAATGTTTAGTTATTTATTTAGTTATTTTGTGAATATTTTATTTCTTTAGAATCTTCATCTTATTTACGAATTGTGCATCTTTTAGTTAAATAATGCGTGCAATTAAAATTCGAAATTAATAAAAGTAACTCATTTTTATCCGTGAAAGTGCAACTTCTTTCCAATTAATTGGTTCTCCTATTTTAGCAAAAATTATTTATTTACTTATTTATTTGTTTATTTATTTTCCTTTCTTTCTTTATTTCCTTTTCAAGTCTAAGTTTATTTAAATTCATATATATATATATATATATATATTTTTTTTTTTTTTTTTTTAAAGTATAATTTATTATAATCTTAGATTTTAATATTAATCCTAAACCATTTAATCAACATATTGAAAATTAACATTTTGAGTTATTTTGTGAAAACCAAAGGATTAACCGTAATTTTACGGATTTTCGAAAGTGCTTTCAAATCGAAACCTTCTTTCGAAAATAACTGAACCTCTTACTTAGAATCTCTGAAAAGACCATTTTCCTTAAAACGGAGGAATTGCACGCACTATTTAATTAATTGGTTCCTAATTCTCCTAAATTAGGTGGCGACTCCAAAGAAAGCCCTTTGGAGTCCCATATTGTTGAACAGTATACCCGAAACCTATCTTTTCTTAAAAGAAAGGGTAATTTTGGGGTTCAACAAGTACATAATACTATATACTAGACAATGCTAGTCAATTAAGTACTCGACATCTTACTTAGCAAGATCAAATCTTATCCGCAAGCAAAATAGAGGTCAAGTCTCACTTACCTCAAAATCGGCTCAAGTGGCTAAGGAACGACCTCCTTTCCCAAACGATGTGCCTCCGAAAGACTCCTCTCTGAGCCAAAGAAATAGTGTCGCACTCGTAAGCATGTGAGGAAAGGATTCTAAGCCCTTACGCAATTTAAGAGGCAATTTAACAAAATACCCCCGGGTCGGACGTACCAAAAACCCGTAAAATTTATGTTTCCGGACTCCCCATACTCCCACGAGTCCAAAAGTACCACTATTGTACATACCCGAGTCCAACTCGGTCATTTTTCCCATTTCACAAATCTAGGGTTCAAACCCTCTTTCCAAGGATCGTCAACTTGATCCTCGGATTAAAGCGTTAAAAATGGGTAAGAATAGTTACCTTGTGTTTAGGAATGATTTTGGTACTTCAAATTCCCCTTGGAATCACTTTTAGAAGCTCAAAAACATGAAAATAAAAATGAATGCCCGCCCTAGAATATATAGCAGCCCGCAGCTTTAAAGAGTTGTACCACATGCTATCCAAATTGTACCTCACTGGATAGCTTTCGGTAAAATATACATAACTTTTCGTACAAATGTCCAAACGATACGAAATTGGTGGCATTAGAACCGCAACTCAAAGAGCTACAACTTTCATGTTTTGACGTTTTTCTATCAAGATAAAGAATTTTGAGTGATTAAATATAACTATTTCAAGTTATCACGAAAATATATTTAGTTATCACTACTTTCATTTAATATTTGTTTCTTTTGATAACAAAAATTAGCAAGGAATATTATAACATAAATATTGAATAGCATAATATTTAATACTATGAGGCAAGAATTTGACAAATTAGGATTCTCACTCAAGAATAGTAAAAAATCTGAAATTTTTATTATAATAATATATCGAGCTTCAACACTGATCCAAACTTAAAATAAATTACTCCAGTGAGAAAATACTAAATACTATAAAAGTTGAAACACTTAGTACTTTGAATAGGAAAATTAACTTTCAAATTAAAACTTAAAAGCTTAAACCAATATTAGAGAGAGTATTTGGCTTTACAAAGACTAAGGATAATTTTTACAACAAAGCGTATGTACCTATTTATACGAAATGCTTTGCCGATGCATCGACGAAATCTGTCGATGGCTCGGTGGAACTTTTATCGATGTTTCAATGAACTCTGCCGATGGCTCGGTGGAACTTTTGCCAATGTCTCGGTGAACTCTTCCGATGCCTCCGTGGAACTTGCCAATGTCTTGGTGAAACTTGTTGATGCCTCGATGAAACTTGCTGATGGCTCGATAGAATTTACTTTTTTGTCTTTGTCTTCTATTTCTTCTTCTTTTCTTTTATTATCCAATTTTTCTTTCCATGTTGTATTAACTAAATATATGCACACATATAAAACATAATCAAATATTTTTAATATATTTACTTCTTTAATATTATATATTGGTGGGCCTCGAAGTTTGGCTGTTGTCTTCCCAGTCTCAATACAAAGGAGCAACATGCAGATATATTGAACAAGGCACTTGACATTTGTTCAAACACTCCTATCTATTTAGCAAGATTGGAGTGTTCAATATTTGGATCCTCCCGTTTGAAGGGAGTAGTGGAAAATATAGTTAACTAGTTGGTAGTTAGAACGTTTGCATATAGGGGTGTTCATGGTTTGGATAAAAACCGAACCAAACCGAACCGATAAAAAAAACCGACATTTTGTTGGATATGGTTTGGTATGGTTTTGAATTTTCAAAAATCGTAAATATTTGATTTGGTTTGGTACGGTTTTGAATTTTCAAAAATCGTAAATATTTGGTTTGGTTTGGTTATAGGAAAAAAAAATCGAAGAATTAACCAAACCGAACCGACAATTATAAATATAATTTTTATAATTATATACATTAATATTTAATATTTTATATAAACTTTTAAAATATTTTATATATTTTCAAATTTCAATGATTGTTAACGTTTCTGGACGGGAGTTAATTTGATAGTCTTGGAGAACCCTGTACCTTTGATAGTATGAAGATTCAAGTCCAACAGTTAATCCTGAACTAAACCTTAGCAGTTAGTTGTATTAAAAAAAAAAGTGCATAACATATTTTATACTTAGTACTTGTCCAAGTACTTTAGTTGCGTACATTATAAGTCTGGTGGATATAAAGTACTAGTAGAAACTATAAAGTACCCTTTTGCATTTGGATATTGAGAAATAAAAGGGAGGAACATGTATAAGCCCCTCTTTAATAGGCTAATGAAGATATGAATGTCATAAAAGTAAAAATTCCCAACATCTGCAATTCAAACTTTGACAAAGACCAGATTGTTGAAGCTGTAAATCTTGATGACGATGAGGTTGGTTTTTGGAGGGCGGAAAATGTGTGCTTGCTTTCCTGCTTCTACCATCTAGAAGCCTCTTTGAAATAGGAGACATCATTTGATCTGTTGGTCTTATGTACATTGGTTTGGTTATGATTTTAACCAAAAACCAACCAAACCAAACCGTGAACACCTCTAGTTGCATATATATATATATTGGTTTTGCTATGTTGTAGGTTAGCACCCTACTTATTTTTGAGTTCACAAAAACAACCCTCCCACCTCATTAAACTACACACTTTGAGGGACATTTTGGTCACTAACCAGATCTCAAAATTTATATCTCCTCTTTATTTTCTTACCAGCTCACAAAACCAAACCCTTTAGGCCGCCGCCTCCCCTCAATCTTATAGTCAGCCTCCATCTCCGACTAGCTTTAGCAGCTTTTCGACTTTCTATAGTCATTCAGATTAGTTTTGCTGTCTTGTTTAATTGATGGAGTCGCGGGATAAATATGGAAATAAATTTGACTGTGTAGCAAACACACTATCTGCTTTCCACAATTTTAATTTTGCTAGTTAAGTTTAATTCATTTTAGAGTACAGAGTGTTAATGAGTTAGTGAGTGAATTGAGGTTTAAAATTTTGCCACGTTGCCTCTTTATTTTCTTCTTTCCAATGAGGAACAGAATGCCCAAATATTAATTACTCCATTCGTTCTAATTAAAGTGGGTGAATTTAGAACTCATTTTTGGCTTAGTTACTTGCGACTGTTGCGAGTTGCGCTGGGGAAGAAAGGTTAGAATTATGGTCAAGAAAGAACAAACGTGAGGAGCTGACGAGAAGAAATTTTATGCTTAGAATACAATCACAAAATTGTCCTAAGTTTTTTTAATGAGTTTGATAATTGACCAGGGTAATTTAGTGAACTAAAAAATGGGTAGAGCAAAACCCTATAGAATGCAAATATCTTGGCTCATATCTTAGCTGCTCCTCATAGACCTTCTTGTAAACAGTACAATTGGTTGGCTTGCCATACAATAAGGATCTATACACTATTTATCATACACATAGGACTCAATCCTAGAAGGAGTAGGAAAAGTCTTCTATTACCCCCCCCCCCCCCCCCCCACATACAGACAGATTGCTCACCATGGGAGACCCGGTCTCTTAAAAAATAATAATCAACTTTGATATGCTTGTTGCGACCATGAAGCTGAACCGGGTTAGTAGCAATATATGTAGCAGAGATATTATCACATAGAACTTTCACAGGATGACTCTTGATACCATGTAGATAATCATATACAAAATACAATGAAGACCTAAACACTAAAACACAATCCTAGCAGGACTGAGAGAAGTCCACTATTTATTTCTCATCTCTTAATTAGGTTTTCTTCAATACTCGGTTATTCACTTGTTGCCTATTCCGACGGCTTCTATAAGGGCTTGATTCTTTGGCGATTCTCAAAGACTTGGGTGGAACAAAACAAAAGTCACTAAAATTAAATACAAGTAACATAGTGAACAAATGTTGATACTAGAGGTCATGAGGTCATATTGTTATCTAAGTTGACAATGATATATGTCTCCACATTATGTGCATTATGAGGTAGTTTCCAAGTAAAAGATAAGAAATGCTAGTGGATTTGCATTTGTTTCCTACTCAACTTCGTCTGAGTAAGAACTTTTGGCTAACACAATACGCTTGGTAAACAAACAAAAACAGAAATCTTTAACGATTAGAATAAGTAGCTAAGGTATTTGTCCTCTTGTTTTATAAGACTACCACCATAAAGTTTGCAGCTCCCATTTGAACTTACAATTTGGGGACTTTTTTTAATATATTTTGAAAATAATATTTTTCTTTATAGATTTTGGCTATTTTTGAAAAATTTGCGCATGTAAGTTTTCAAATTTTAAAAATTGATTTGGATCAGCTGGTGAGAAAAAACTTTTTTACTCACAATACTTCAATTTTTTTTCAAATAAAATACATGTCAAAGCCCAACTTTAAATTCTAATAATTATTTTTTCACTCAACTCATTTTCGGATCTGCACCATATCTTTTTAGTTTTGGAAATACAAGACTGTCTAAAACTATAAAATAATCCACGAAGCCAGAAAAAAAAATATACTTACTTCTGTTTCATTTTACTTTATGTGACATTTAATAAATTTATTTTTGTATTTGAGAATAATTAACTTTAACTTTATTATTTTACCCTTAATAGTATAGTATATAGTCATACAAATATCATGACATATTTAAGACAAACAAAAAAAAAAAAAAAAAAAAAAAAAAAAAACTTAATACTTGCATGATCAAACAGTTTCAAATAAAGAAATAAATTCACAATAAACTAATCTTTGTACGAGGTACCATAAGGATTAACCATTTAAGTTGAGGTCTGAATTCAAATTAAATACGATTGAACAATATGATTTAATTTACTACTGACTCTGCTTCTAAAATAATGAAAATGATGATGACATTATTTTTTTTATTAGTCCATTCCAAAAAGAATGACATCATTCTAAATTGGAAACAATTTAATTTTAAATTTAGCACTTTACCCTTAGTCAATGAGATGATTTGTGACCACACATATATCTATAGCTTATTTTAGACCACAAGTTTCAAAAGTCTTCTGCCATTTTTTAAATTTTGTTCCAAGTCAAACTATGAAATCCTTTATGGAGGGTGAGAGTATAAGTTTAATTAAATTAGAAATCAAGTTTGAATGCAGATAAGTTAGAAAAAATATAAAACATACAATAAATCAAGAAAATAAAGTAGGAATAATTTTTTAAAAAAGTGTATAAAAACTTCTTTGACAAGTGATAATTGATCAGATGATAAGTATCCTCTCCATCCGTTTCCTTTTTTATTCGAACCTAATGGAACGACCGTGCCATAATTAATATTTCTTTTGCTTTATTGTATTGTATTAGTCATTCTGGCATATAAAAAAGAGTAAGAACAAGGAAAAAATGAGTGTGATTCATTTGCTCGTTTAGTTCTTCCTTCTTATTCTTTTATGTTTTCCTTCTGCGCTTGCTTGTTATCGACTGGATTTATTTCTTTCTAAGCCTGACCACATATTTAGTTTCTTATGTCTCTTCTTGATTCAATGAAAGTGATAATTCGGCTCATAAATCGGAAACTATTTGCTTTGAAAGAGGGCCAGAAGGGTGGGGTTCAAAAAAATAATGATAAGAACAATAATTTAAATTCATAAAATAACTTTTTTAATTAATTTCATGTTACCGACTACTAAAATACAAATATAATGAAATATTTATTAACATCGCATATAATAATACAAATTCCAAATTTACTAATTATTAAATTGATCCCAAAAAGAGCGAAAAGCAGTAATTAATTAATTATTAGGAGTAGGTAATAGATTCAACCCTACTGCTCCAGTATGGAAGGATAATCAAGAGTGAACAGCTAATACATTGCACTTATTGAACATCTGGATTCTGTAGTCGGTCGGTGACCCATGAATATTGTTAGTTTAGAGTACACTTGACACAAGAGGGGGTGAATTGGATCGATAACGGTTTTACCTATTTTTTAAATTTTAGACTAAGCTAGAATAGCTTACTTGAAACAGTTCCTACGATTGTTCCAACTGGAGTTTAACAAAGCAATAAAAGAGCAAATATAGACAAGGCACACGCGATTTTAACATGGAAAACACCCTGGCTCAAAGGTGTAAAAAAACCGCGACCCACACTCCTGTGGAAATTTCAACCAATCCACTAAACTCACGAGCCAAAAAACCGGATTACAAAGGTAACCCCAAGGACCTAACTCTAAGCCCTTACACAACAATTCTAGATTGTTGCTACCCTTCCAAACTACCCTAGCTTGGAACAAAAAGAAGTTAACTCTAACCTCTTTACCCAATAGGATTTTAACTCTAGATTACGATCTCAAAAAGTGCTTCTTATCAGCTGAACGAGATTACACTTTAATGCCTAATACATGAACTAAGAACTGGACTCAAACTATTTTAAATGACTTGATGAAACACTTGTCCAGACTGTTCCAACGCCCGTTCCAACTGCTTCAAAACTTTTCTCTCTTGTACGCTCAATTTCTCTTTTTTGCTGAAGTGTTTGGACGCTTACTCTTCATATGTACGTGGACTTCTTTTATAGATAAAGACCTGATAAGTAAAAACAAAGTCCAAATATATTAGTGATGACCATATATCTTTAATTCTAATCCCTTTTCCTTATCATTTTGGATATCATAGAGTTCTACTCCAACTCTACTTCATTCTCCAAATTCTGCCGATAATCAAATAACTGATGAATCTTATTAAAAGATATTTAGCTTAATCCACAAGTCAGTCATATAAAAATCTCACCAAAATTAGCAATTAATTATATTCACAAACTTAATAGTTCCTGGATATACATAAATTCAATCTTTGCTATTTTTCCAAGACAATTAGTTCCACAAATAATGCATCAATTTATTTCAATGTAACAAGTGCATTTTGTTTATTATCATCAAAACATCATATACTCAACAAATTCCCCTTTTTGATGATGACAAACAAAATGTGTTAGTTTCATTTTTAAAAATCATAACAACCTCACTTAAGACAGTTAAGAATCTAAACTAAGGAATTTATTTATTTAAACACACATAATGTTTCTTCCCCCTTTTATCTAAACACACATAATGTTTCTTCCCACTTTTTGCCAAACTCATTTATTACTAAAAGCACATACAAGTGAGGGACAATGAGACGAAATTAAAGTGGAGCATTTGACAGAGATATACAAAACCTAGGCGCAAGCACATATTACTCTTCCCCCTTTTGGCATCATCGAAAAGCATCAACTACTGTCAAAAACCAACAATGCAAAAGAAATGGATAATCGAGTATGTCACACCCATCGTGATAGGGGGTAAAATACGCGGAAGCTAACTATGCGATAAACGAGTGGAAGCAAGTAAATTAGATAACGTGATATCAAAGATATCGAGAAAATCAAGACGAGGAAGGCAAGAAATAGAAGAAAGAATTGGATAAACGATTCACAACATGAATTTAATTATCCAAAGGGAGAAGTGAAACTTGAACCTTACAACGATTTCACACTAGTGATGAATCTCCATAGGTTCCAAGTTGTAGTAGATACACGAGCTTCAAGCTCTCAACACGAAGGCCAAGCCCCTCAATGTCTTCTCTCAATTTATATCCTCCAAACTAGACTAATGAAAAATGAAGACTAAGTGTCCTATTTATAGTTTTTCGCAAGACTAGGTGAAATGGCTAAAATGCCCCCAAATCTAATTAGAACATAAAAGGCCTCTTAAGGGTAAAATAGGAACTTCACACCAAAAGTTGGTCTTCTTCAGCATGTAGGCGCTCCGCCTAATTGATGGGCGCTCAGCCCCAATGGTCTGCGGAACAAAATGGTGCCAACGCTGGGCGCTCCACCTAGACTGGTAGGCGCTCCGCCTGGAACAAGTGGAGTCTGGGCGCTCCTCCTGGACCATGTGGAGTCTGGGCGCTCCTCCTAGGAGCTGGGCGCTCCGCCTGGCTGAGCTGGGTGCTCCTCCTCCCTTGGTGCTCTGATGCATGATCTTCAAGCCGCTCCCGGAGACCTTGACTTGCATTCCTTGTGCTCTCAAGATTGGTTCTCGAAATCAAACCATCAAGCCTACATTCAAAACAAGCATAAACAATTTTCCTACTTCACAAGTAGGTTAGCTTAAACAAGAATAAGTGCAAATGGGGTGCAAAACACACTCTTGTGATAGAGCCAAGCATCAATACTAATCAAAAAGCTTATGTCTCCAAAGGAAACAACAAGTTCTTGGCTCAACAATGACAAGCACTTACTACCACAACAAGCAAAGAGATCATTGGGACATGGAATAAGCAAGACGTAGTAGTCAAATTCCCTATGACCCCTAAACTTATGACCAACACACCAAGCCTTAAAATCAATTTTATCACAAGGTGACACATCGGCTTTGGCATGCTCAACACTCAAGGTGTGCTCAACATATGGGATGGAGTAAGTAAAATAGTTCAATTCACATCTAACATCGAACACTCCGCTCCCCTTCTTAGAAGCACTCTTACGCACACCGAGAGGTACCTCTCACCTCCAAATTCACCCCCAAGACAATCCTCTTCGCTTGAAAAACTCCAAAGGAAGGTCTCCAAAATAGGTTCTTCATTATTATAGTTCACACAACGAAGGCTAGGACTACTAGAAGATAGGTCAACACGACCAATATCAAGACCAGTCTCCTCACTTGGAGTTCCAAAAAATGGATCATCCATAGAGCCTAACTTTTCAAACCATGGAGGTTCTATTTTACTACCAACCCTAGTCCGATACAATTCACTACCATAAATGAGATTGGTTTCCAACAATGGAAATGTGAAGGCATGCACCTCAAATTCATGGTTACACAAAAGCATAGCATTAAGACTAGGCCCTTCACTCTCACTCGAGGAGTCATTGAAAATAAATCGATCCATCTCACACTCTAGAGACTCCTCAAGATCACATCCATCCTTACTACGACACAAGGGACCACCACTATCAATTAAGCAATGAAAGGGAAGAATAGGATAATCATGCAATTCATTTTCTCCTTTATCAAATATGGGTGGGGTGTCATAACAAGGTTCACAAACAAGGTCAACTTCAATATTTTCACTAAAGAGAGGTTCAATGAAAACCGAGCTCACATCATGATATGGCTTTTCAACCCTCTCAACTAGTGGTTCATTAGCACACACAAGTTGACCATTCAACTCTACACTAGTTGCAAACACATTGTCAGCATACAAATCATCAACTAGCCTAGAGTTTTCACAAATAACATCGCAAGACAAGGAAGTATCATGTTCAAGGTTGGAAGAACTAACACATACCTTTGAGTGGCCATTTTGCTCACTCAATGCGCTTGAAGTGTCAAGAATGTCTCCACCTTGTAGCTCACATTTGGCATCACCTTCACCTTGTCTTCCCATCTTGGAACATGGTTGAGGCTCCATTGGTTTGCCTCCAAGAATCCCTACACAAGAATTCAAACAAATAGAAGAAAAAGATAAAGGGTTAAGGTTAGAATAAGGGGTGTCCTCACTCTCAATTTTTCTATTTCCCTCTTTCTTTTCCCTCATTTTCTTTTCAAGGTCAGGTGTAGATTCGGGTGGTGACAACCTACTCACATCACTCAACACAACCTCTCCTTTTTCCACTCGAGAGTTGTCACCGGTCACTCTCTTACTCCTCTAAATATTTTGTCTCTCAAATTCGGTTGAGTTGGGACGAGGCCCAAGAATACCCATAGCCGGAGTAGGTGGACTTTTTACATCAACCCAGAATCTAGGACTTGGAGACTCATCACGTGACGTCTCCTTCTTCTTTGTTGGTGAACCACTCGGCTTTGGAAGTGGCTTCGGGCTCACCTTGTTGACATTCGTCAACTCTTTTGTAGCACTTGTCCTACCATTTCTTGTAGTTGTAGGACTTCTTGTTTGCACTTTTTCAACCATGGAATGAAGTTATTGCTCTTTGCTCCTTTGCATAGCCAAAGAAGGTGCACTAGTAGGAAATCGGCCTCTTGCCCGATAAGGCCCAAAGTCATAATCCCTTTGCCATATGCCCACAAGATACGCATCCTTCAAAATATCATATTGCGCACTCTTGTTTCGCAACCATGGGTCACCTAGCCATACATCAATATCCCAGATACACGTGACACCAAACATGCTTCTCATAACTCCCATGAGATATGGACAGCAAGGCTCCCTTAGAAACCCAAATTCCATTATACTCACACGGATACTCTAAAGTGTCGCATGGCATACTTAGCTTAGTGACCAACGAACTGCTAATGCAATTGACATCGGTGCCTCCAATCTTGAGCAAGTATCCCCCAACACCATCTACCTCAACAACGAACCTACGTCTACCCAAGTTTTGTAGAGATGTTGTTGAACCCTCCAAAAATCGCACACAAGTATGCATCGGGATTTGACTTCAACAAAATGGGACTCCAAAGGGCTTCTTTGGAGTCGCCGCCTAATTTAAGGGTTATTAGGATCCAATTATTAATTAACAAGTGCTATTTTATTCCTTATTTAAAAGAAAAATAATTAAAATTAGAGATTCTTAGGTAAGTGGTTCTTTTATTCTCGAAAGAATGTCTTTTTATTAAAAGAGCACTTTCGAAAATCAGCTAAAAGCGGTTAATCCGGCGGTTTTCACGAATTTTGATAAAATAAATAACTTAGAGATTTTAAGAAAAATATAGGATAAATAAATAAAGAAGTAAACAATAAGTAAACAAATAAATAAATAAGTAAATGAATAGTAAATAAATAAATAACAGAGTATTTAATAAAATAAGTAAATTGATAAATAAATAATTTAAATATAAATAATGACAAAATAAAAGATACAAATTTAATTGAATTTTTAATTTTCACTCATTAATTGACAAACGGATCTTAATACCTTAAACTAGTTGGTGCGTCCCAAAGAAACGAGATAAGCAATTATATAAATAATTCTAAACATGCGATAAGATAACAATTTTAAATAAAGCGGCTAACCTACCAGGCTTCTATCATGCAAAGTCCTAGTCCGGTTTACAGGGATCCTAAGATATGCTTTTCTAAAGGGGGCGGGAAAGAAGGAGTTTAGAAGGTAGAACCCGAATATAGCAAACTCAATCATTGAGCCTTGAATTTTATAAGTTTTCATTTCTTTCGGGGACCTAAGGCCGAAAATGCAGTGCGGATCCGAGCAACTCCAATGAAAATATCCATCCCAATTTGAGTTTACTCAACTCGATCCCAAGTGTTTCATGCCAAGGAAAGTAGGGAGATTAAGATTAACATCCAACTATAATGCTTTGACAAACAATTTCAGGAACATAATTTAGGATATGTCAAACATTTACCACACAAGTTTATGAAATTCAACTACTAACTTATAGCATTCAGACCAGGCAAGATGATTTGATTCATTTCAGATACCCTCCTACCATTTAAAAGAAGCTCATTTGATATCTTCTTTAAGCATTAAGATTTGAGGATGCAGAATTTAATCAACAAGTACTCTTAACCAAATTTATAAAAGTTGTTTTGACATATTTTCAACAGGACAGGGGCACAACCAAATATTGAAGTTAGACCCTAAGATGACAACTAGACAGGTTGAATTTCATGGTGATTTACTTCCCTTTACATGCTATTACAAGAGTCCATAAACACATTCTCAGGTTAACAGCAAATTATGCTCACAAAACTCAGAAAGTAATGAGATGGAAGAACCTATGATAAGACTTCATTTTAAGTTAACAAATTAATTGGCTTCTTTTAGAGCTTAACAGAAGCAGAATTAAGGAGAAGAGAATCCTTTTCTAAGCTGAATTGACAAGGCTTCTTTGCATATTTCAGACAGAAAATAGGGAAAACTCGCATGGACCTGGAGCTGCTATTACACATACCCATAACCTGAAGAAATCTCCAACCCAGCATACATACAGGCCCTTTGGACTCCCTCTCGCTAACCAACCACTTCACAGACCACCAGATACTACCATGACATAATCAGAGCCCTTACGGACCTCCAGAACAGGCCCCTCACCTTACAAACAAGAGCTTTCAACCCCTGCTGCTGCTTGACACACTCTTTGGAGCCTGAACCTCCTTATACAGCCACCTGAACTAAATTTAAAGCCACCAGTAGGATAGATCATAACCTGCATTTTGGCAGACCATGACCAGACACCTGAACTTACCAAAACCCTGAACACCTGATTTGAAACAGATGCAGCACCTAATACCTAAGCTGCAGCAAATGCAGCATCCAGAACTTCACTCCTAAGCCCGGCAAACTCTTGAACCACTCCTTTCCACCATAGGTCAGCTGCAGCTCCTACTTCTCTCTAAAATAGACCAACAAATACAAAACTTAGCTTTTCTAACTTAAAAACCACTAAGACAACTCTCCAACACATCCTGAACTTCTCCCATAACTTAGACCAACAGACTACTCACATACACTGACCCTTTACATTTACAAACACCCAGGGAGAGAAAGCAATACCCTGCAGCCCTCACACACAGAACCTGCATCATCTAAGCGTCAACTCCTAACAACTACACACACCATTCACAACTCCCTGAAACAAACCTTACCTGACAGCCTCCTAACCAAACATTCACATACACCTAAACATCACCTGCACCCACAAAGCCACCTTGCATCTACTAACTGCCAGACCAAAAAAAACATACTCCCTCACACACAGAAAACACAATCTGAAACTTTCCTAGAACCCTGATTCTACTGCAGGTTCCAACCCCAAACCCCCCTAACTCACAGAGCCAAAACAAACCATTCTCACCTCACTACATTACCTCTAATGCCTACATTAACCTTTTGCCATACCTGAAATACCTCTGCTCCACACCCAAAACAACCAAAATCATTTTATTAACTCCCTGCAACTACTAGCATCAAGAACAACTAAAAGACTACCCCTTATGCACCTAAACCAAATCTGCAACACCTTAAACCAAATCAGAAACCAAACTGAAAGCTAAACAAAGCCTGCATCACCTCTACACATAACCAAAAATGCTTGAACACCCTTGCACTAACCAAACCAAAGCCCAGAAGCAAGCTCTTGAACTCCCTCTCACTCACACCTGAACCCTTGAACCAAAAGACTCCTTGGACAGACCACCTGCACACTCACAAATCACCTTCATCCCTTTGCCAACTTCACAGAGAGACCAGAGATAAATCTATGACCTGCATCACTCACCATCACTAGAAAACTAACTTAATATACCCAGAACTTCAACCACAAATAGAAATCAAAACAAAGAAATATCAACTACTATTGAAGCTCCAATCAACTCAACATCAAGGCCAACTGAATCATATATTTAACGGGAAAAACAAAGACATTTTCTTTACTCGCTAGTTATAAGCATACAAAGTAGATTCCAAATTCGAAACTTCAAACAAGCATACAAGGACATTGAGAAATAAAGAAAACCAAGATTGAAAATAAGAAGGGAAAAAGATTATTACCTGCTGCGATGCAGTGAGTCGGGGCGTGGATTCGAAGAAAATGCGACTCGACAAACACGACGACTCAAACGAGATCGATGACTTGAAAGGGCAAAGCGACAATATGACTTTAACAAGAATCAAACCCCTACCTAAACGTGCTAATATGTTTTCTTATTGGTGCTGCTGGTACTCTCTAAAATATGAACTCTAGCTGCTGCTTCTATGAACCTAAAAGACTAAGAAATTTTCTCCCTTTCTCTGCGGATCAAAAAAAAACCCCCCCTTAAAAATGAATAAGGGATGATTGTATACGTCCCTTTAAGGTTTCGGATGGAGGGGACTTGTAATTCAAATTTTACCCCCAAAATCGACATTTCACCTTTGAGATAAGGGCTTGAATCTTCCATTCTTGCAAAATTCGTACAATTTTTGCCCTTATACCAAAAGAAAATGCCGTTGGGATCACATCAACGCTTAGGATCAGATTTGCTGTTAAAATGGATGAACAAGATCAAAAGGCTGGGGCTTTTACGAAAAAAGGAGATGGAGAAACGTGGGGGGGACCATTTGGTACTATAATCTTGGCGTGTTGTGGAGATTTGGGGGAGGGGGGGAATATTTGGGGGATCGGGTTGAATGGGTAGGGATTTAGGGTAATTGCGTTTCTAAAAATTGGGGGATAAGTGAATGTATATGTATTATGTAGTTTTGCGTAGATAGGCTGGGATTTTGGGCTAGACGCGATTTTAGCCTCACTTTAGGATAATTTAGGAGATAAGAGGATTGCCTGGATAGGCTGAAATTGAGCTATGCTTTGCAAAACTTAGCCCTTTTCTTCCAAATTTCATCAATTTCCTTTTAAAATTTTGAAATTGACTTTTATTTAGATAATTAACATTAATTAAAATTTTTGGGACAAAATTGGGTGTCAACAGCTGCCCCTCTTTACCCGAAAAAGGATGAAAGAGTTTTTAAGGTAAATAAGTTGACGAGAAACCAATTTTTTCACGATAAAGCCAAGTCTTTTGATTCCAAGGATCAAAAGGCGAGGCTTATGGCCGAACTCCGGTTTTCGAGTTGCCTACATATCTCGGGCTGAAAGAGAATCAGGCAATATGTAGTACAATGACACTTAGATACGAAGACTCGCACGATTGACAGAAAATGACGCACAAATAGTAAAGAATTCACACTGACTCCTAATCTGAAATGAAAGATTAGGTAAGGTTTGCTTGCTCGAGTGCGATTCATCAGATCCTTGTTGAAGAGTCTAGCTCATATCAACGATTGCCCCAGTTCACTTCTAAGAAAGAGTTCCACGTTATGCTCCAAATGTTGTTGTGGTGCTGCTAAAATCCTGTAATAAACTTGACAAACGGTAAGCGAGCAACTGCTAATAAACTGTAATAATTGGAATAAAGAATAAATAAAGTGATAAAATAAAATTGTAGATGCGGGTTGTGATATCATCAATAAGTTCTTCTTTCGATCAACTGACGAGGCGCTCCGCCCGGGGAACCTCTAGGCTTATCATTATTCTGAAACAGTAATGCAAAACAATAAGTAAAGCGGGTACGAGTTGCAGAATACAAGGCTATTACAAAATAAATCGACTAACGAGACATAATGTCTCAAGTTAATTTGTCTATCTCTAATCTATGTAGGCTTCAACATAATGTTTATTTTGAAATAAGAATCGTAAAGATAGAAATGCCGCCTATTCGGCAACAAACCATGATAAGCGTAATGCTTTTAATCATGAAGAGGTAGTTTGCAACGCGATCTTGGATTGTGCTCCAATCACTTGATAAAACAAATGAGACATCCGCTCCTGAAGTATCCAATATCTCAATGCAACTTTGAATAAACTTGCATATCCTATTTACGGGTGGATGAATCCCGATTGTTCATTTTTAAAGCGAACGGGCCCAAAACATTCATTTATAAGGCGAATGAGCCCAAAATGTTCAATTATAATGCGAACGAGCCCAAAATGTTCAATCCTAAGATGAACGAGCACAAATCACAAGATAAAGCAAAAGACACAAAATTCATTAATGCATGTGCTTCTTCAAACTTAGCAATATCTGCAAATCACAATAATAGAAATTTAGTAAATGTTCTCATAGTGAAATTGAAATGAAACGGATATGTTTAAAAACTTGCAAGAATTATAGGAGATAGAAATGCCGCCTTTCGGCAATAAACCATGACAAAGCATAATGCTTTAAATCATGAAGGGGTAGTCAACAATGCAATCTCGGAATGTGCTCCATTCAATTGATAAAGCAATGAGGCGTCGGGTCATGAAGCATCCAACTTCCTAGCGCAACTTGGAAAAACCTGCATATCCTATTTACAGGTGGATGAACCTGAATCGTTCATGTATAAGGCGAACGGGCCCAAAACGTTCATTTATAAGGCAAACGAGCTCAAACGTTCAATTATAAGATGAATGAGCCCAAATCATAAGATAAAGCAAAAGACACAAAATTCATTAATGCATGTGCTTCTTCAAACTTAGCAATATCTGCAAATCACAACAATGGAATTTTAGTAAATATTCTCATAGCGGAATAGAAATGAAACTGATATTTTAACAATTGCAAGAATTATAGGAAAGAGAAATGCCGCCTTTCAGCAATAACCCGTGATAAAGCGTAATGCTTTAATTATCTAGTGGCAATCTGCAATGCGATCTTGAACTATGCTCCAATCATTTGATTTACATCCAGTCTTAAAGCATCCAATGTTCCAAAATGACTTGAAGTAAATCTGCATATCCGATTTACGGGTAGATGAACCCGGATTGCTCATTTTTAAGGCGAACAGGCCCAAAACATTCATTTATAAGGCGAACGAGCCCAAATCATTTGATTATAAGATGAACGAGCCTAAATTTGATAGCAGCCTGCGAAATAAAGTTGCAAATTGGATTAATTAAGGAAAGATAATACAAAACAAATAAACAAAGCTGGGTCGTGTTGCTTGTATTGATAGTGCTGCAAAGCGTTGAATGCTGGCTCCAGTTCATATTGAATCTGATGTTCAATTCCTGCAAATTTAAAGTAAATGCGTTGGAAAACAAGTGAATAATAAAGCAAAGGCTATAATGAAAAAGAAAGAAATAGATTTGCGCTGCATATGCAACAAGACGAATAATCTACGAGAGACTGTTGGTTGCTAGTTCTCCTCATTCTTCTATTTTGTGGAATTCCTGCACTCAAAGAAAAGTCGTGAGTTCTAAAAACTATATGAAGCCTTAGCAATTTGTTTTGCTCCTCTTGTCTTGATGCTGAATTATTCGGTAGCATGCAAACACATTTTGCCCCTGTTTCCAAAGAAAAAGTTGTTAGTTTTTGGACAAATAGTGGCTGGCTTGATTGAACACCTAATGTGGCTTCAAATCTGCATCTTCTTGTATGGCGCTCAGATGTACTACTGTTGCGAGAGTCTGATGTTCTTGAAATTCTTCTTTTGCGCAAAAGGATATCATCCAAAATTGCTTTGGCTTGGCTTGGCTTATTTGGGAAAATGGATTTTCATTGATTTCAGGATTAAAAGCCCAATAAAGGGTACAAGATAGTTCTTACAAAAAACTTCAAAAGAGTAGGCAAACATAAGATAGTTAGGCAGGGAAATTCCATTTTCATAAAAAACAAAGTGTTGTCATTTAATCTTCTTGCTAAGCTTCACTCTTCCTTTTCAAATGCCTTGGTGCCAATTTTGATGAATCCCCTCTGATGATAATTGCATTTGCTGTTGAATGACCATAATTACTTGTTTGATCTTGCTTCACACTTATCTTGCTCTTTTCAATCATATTATGGATTTTTCGCTTAAGTGCCGAACATTCTTCTGTATCATGTCCTTGAAAGTACGAGGTCTAAACTTCTTCGTGCTTTGATGACTAGATGGGGCCTGATAAGATTGATGCTGACTACTTAAATTCTGCATATCATGATAATAGTGCACTGCAAAGGCTGGGAGTCTTGAATATTTTCAGGTGCATCAGAACAATTGAAAACTTGCATTGTAGTGTCTTAGCCAATCAACGTTCCGATTTGAAACTTTTCTTCCAAAATCTTTGCATACCGGTTTAAACTGGGAAAATCCTTTAAATTGGCAAAAAGTAGCTTTTCATAAAATCTACCTTCTTGAAGGTCAATGAAAGTTGCTATCAGCTCATCTTCAGGCAATTGAGGATGTATCTTAGAAGCCTCTAGCCTCCATCTCACAGCAAATTCTGCAACAGACTCATGCGGCATCTTCTTGATTCTGCGCATATCAATTAGATAAGGATCTCTTACTATGTTGAACTTGTATTGTTCCACAAAGTCTTGAGCCATGTCTTTTCATGTGTGCCATTTGGTAAAATCCTGCTTAGTATACCATGCAAGTGTCATTCCTGATAAACTCTGACTAAATAGTCTCATCAGCAAAGCTTTATTCTTCCCAATTCCGATCAATCTGCCGCAACAATCTTTCAAATGAATTTAGGTATTTCCCTTTCCATCAAAAGTATTGAATTTTGGTATGTTGTACCCACATGGAAGCTCAATATCCGGATGAATGCACAAGTCTTCATAACATAAACTCTAAATGTTCCTAGAGCGCAATTGTTTTCCCATGATCTTTCTCAAAATCTGTTCATCCACATTGTGAGGATAAGTTGTCTCAACTTCTTTCTCAGGAAATTCTGGTGAACGCATTATCAATTGATTTGTTTGCCTCTCCACAACAGGCATAGTGATAAAGGGTGGTTGGTATAAAGTTGCAGCTGGCCAAGTAGTTGGATTTGTAAGATATTCTTGTGAGATTTGTGGATATATGGTATGTATAGACATTGGGTAATTAGGCATTGTTAAGTAAGGTGGATTGGAGGTAAATCTTGTATTTGGCAAAGGCTTGCTATTGTTGACAAAGTTGACAATTCTATTCCTTTGGACCACATGTCCTTCATCATACTGCGCTTGCAAGATACCCATACCAGAACTGGTTGCCTGAAGCTGCTTCACCATGTTGTTTTGTCCTTGATGCAGATTTTCAGCCATTTCAGTGTTCAATGCTAGCCAACCTTTAACAAATGAATTCTACACATTGAACAAAAGCAAGTCAATACGTAAAATAGCAATGCATGCATAAAATTTCAAGTATAAAATACGCCATTGGGCCGAATAGATGGGACCAAAATCCCGACTCAACAAAGGAGTAAAACACTTAAGAGTTCGAAACTCAAAGATCAATAAAATTTAATTTTTCAAGATGCGAATTGAGAAAAAAAAACTTTGAAAGTTTTTACTAAATTAGTATGCATGCTAGACCATTTTGACACAAATTGCTAAAATGGTCGGCTTATTTTGAACATCAATGCTTTGCTCGACTATCGATTCCTCTTGTAAAACAACAGTCTGCACCAATCCCTTGAAAACTGCTTCTAATAATGACCAAACCAACTCAATGTCTTCAACTTCCTTTTTGCAAAATTCTGCCCCAGTTATGACTTCAACATTTCACCTTCCTTTGCAAAAATCTGCCCCAATTGCAATCTTTCACGTTTTCTACTTGCTTTGCAAAATCTGCCCCACTTTCTAAAATTAAAATTTAAATACTAAAGGGTCGAGCCCGATGGAGGAGCCTACGTATCCCTCCTTGGGAATCAGACTATGCGTAGTTCTGCTTACACAAAAGATAATTTTCAAATGCTGGTATAACCGAAACTCGATATGAGCTGCCTACGCTTTCTGCCTTAGGAAACCGGTTACAATAGTTTGCTTACATAGAAATAGATTCAAACATTCATAATTTGATATTCTTTCTTTTCTTTCAACAAAACTGACAAAACAAAATTACAATAGTTACTTCTTAATAATGCAAATAAACTAACTTCTGGTTCTAACAATAGTTACTTCTTAATAATGCAAATAAACTAACTTCTGGTTCTACAACTCTACTGCTTTTCTGGAACTTGATAGGTGCCTAAATGCCCTTCTTCGAGGAACCTCCCTTTGCATATGGAAAGATTGCGACAAAAGGTCCGCCAGTGCCATTTGTAGGTAGAATTTTGACCTGGCCAGAGTTAATAAAGCTTTCAACTTTCTACTTAAATAAAGTGTATCCCTCAATACTATGCCCCTGCATCCCTGAATGGTAAGCACAAAATTTGCCCAAATTTTCAGGCTTATATGACCAATACGGCTTTGATTCTATAGGATGTACCAAATTGAATCCCTTGAGCCTTTCAAAAAATTTTGTGTAAGATTTTGGGAGCCGTGTGAATGCGAAAGAAGATCTTTTGGCGCGGTTTGACTGTGAACTTGGATTGACAATTACTTGCCCGTGTGCACTAGGTTCCCCTGCTATGGTTGGCAAATGTTTTGACATGACAACTTTTCCTTTGTCTTTGGATTGTGCCTCAACCAATTCACACTTTCTCTCCTCAGAAATTATTGCAAACGGCTCTTCTTGAAGTTCTACAAATTTTCTTTTCAGTGGATTGCCCCTTGCAAAGGTCAGGTTCGGGAGTTCGTACTGCTTGACAAAGTTACGAGCTAAGTCATCCCATGCGAATCGCTTTCCAGGGTCTTGTAGTGCAAACCACGTTAAAGTCGGCCCCGCCAGCGTCTTAACAAATAACCTCAACTTGATTCCATTACTTTTTCCAAATATTGCCACCCAATCAACAAATGCTTTTAAATGATCATGAGGATCTCCTATCCCATCATACACTGGTGGATCAACCACGTCAAGAACATTCACATTTTCCTTTTCTGCTTCACCTAAGCCTGCTTGAGATGGTAGAGCATTCTCATCTATCATTGTGCCATTGCTCTCTTTAGCATTGGGAAGCCCTTCCCCGTTGCTTTTCTCATTGCTTGTCTTTGAGAAGCCACCAAATTCTTTTTCCAACAGGAATGCATGCAAACTAGGGAGCTGTTGAGCATCGCACTCAAATACTGGAGCTACTTGTGCAACAGTATAGATAGGAGCAACAGGTGCACTTGGTCCTGGGTTTTGCACATTTCGCATTGGGTTGCGAGCATCCATGAGCGCGACAACCAATTCAGTAAGGCTATCAAGTCTCTTTTTCAAACTTGCCACAGTTGCTTCGAGCTTGTTAACCTTGTCTTGGTGGGATTTATCCTTTTCAGTCAAGTCAATCATAGCAATTTGACGAGCCATAGGTCCTGATCTTGATGTTCAAATAATTAACCCTTTAGCAACGCATACCGAATTTAATAAAAATTTTTATTAAAGATGAAACTGACGGGTCAATTTATTTCAAAATGGAGAAATTTAGACCGTACTTAAAAGACCCAAAATTTAGAGCAGGGCACTTATTTTGTTAAAGCAACCCAGACACGGAAATGCTTGTTTAAATCTGAAATTATTTTCAAAAGGAAAACACACTTGCGAATACTTTAAAATATGACGCTAAACAATATTTTGCAAAATGACAAGACTGGGGTTAAGATAAACAAAATAACATTTGAAAGGCATTTTAAATAATGGTATGTATGAATTCAGATGATAGATGAATAAACAACTTCATAAAGCAGTTAGCTTTTACAAAAAATAGATTGAAGTAACATAACGTTAATCTTACCATACCACCGAACAAATTCAATCACACCGCAATCAGTACCAACAAATTTCAGGCAAGCATCACGTATTTAGCCAGTAATCGCATATTAGACAGATAATTTAACATGTGGGAAACACAAGTAATTGAGCGTGAATAAAATGCAAACGCGTCCTACCCTGTAAGGTACCTCTTTGTGCTAGAGGTAAGCCTAATCGCGCAAATAAGTGGTAACGAAAAATAGTTCATGCCAGTTTTGAGCAATTCAGATTTAGAGTAAGCAATACATAATAACAATAATTGATAATAATCAGTTCTCCGCCTCGACACTATAATCCCGTTATCCCAACTAACTTCCATAAGTTGGTGTCAACTCGAAATTCTAATACAGCTCATGCTCTCCACAACATCTGCACCAAATTTCTAAACCCAAATGCCTAAACCCTGAAACAAACCTCTGTACCTTTTGCAAACATCAACGCTCCTCCAAGCACAACTCTCAATTATTTCACAACATCCAGGGGTGAGATTTCCAACTGCCTTCACAATACCAGACTGCAAATCATGAAAGACACCAATTGGCCTTTCAAAAATAAAACCTTACTGGTCCTCGGCTTTAGTCAAGCCTCTCAGCTTCCTAGGTTTTGCAAGGCTCACAGACCTTGTTCATAGGGCTCCTCATTAGTCCTCGACTTTAATCAAGCCTCTAAGTTTCCTAGGTAGCCAAGACCGCACTTGTCTTCAAGGAGGGACCCCATTGGTCATTTGTAGACATAGGGGCTTCACTATCCTAGTATGCGACAAGCATACTTCAATTATCATGAATGCAGCTGGACTGTCAACATAGGCCTGCACGCACGCAAAGCCATTCACGAGAGGGACCCCACTGATCCTTTGAAAGACACCAGGGGCTTCGCCTCTTAGATCTCACTACACCATGCCATCTCCAAAACACAAACCAACCAAATCTGCCTAAATTTCCCTAGACTGCAATTCTGTCTATGATCTCAAATTCTATGTGTTCTGCTATGACCACATAGATTCTGCTAAATTTTTCCATTTTCTGACCTAATAGACAACATAGGAGACAAAATTCTAAATTTGATTTTGCTCAAAACATGGTTAGCACTGAGGATTCGTCATCATATAGCACATAATATGCATTGTTGTTGGGTTTTAAAAACCCATTGACGTAAGGGCGGTTTCCTAACTATGGAGGTGGTACTAAGGACCGGGTCCAAACTAAGGTGTAAATGCATGCATGCTCCTAAAGCTCCTTCTAAGAGTGGGTTAACGGTTGAGGCTAACAGGTGAGTGGCAGGCGGCTTCGTGGTCGAATTACTCCCACGACAATCCGCCGGTACACAAACTCGTCAAAGGGTTCTTTAGTAGAAGAAAGTGCGGGTGCGTATGCACATACCTCGCGGATATTTGAGTGAGAATGCAAGAGGTTCCCAGGAGTGGGGGAAATATGAACGGAATGCCAATTTATATATGTGCACAAATAAGGGTGTAGTGACATGCTTTCGTGACACACAACAATCAATTAGATTAATCTAAGGATGTATGCAAATAAACAAAATATATAATCATGCTAGTTTCAACAATTATTAGATAAGCTACGCATACTAATATCGTCATACAACTCAAACAATACATACAAACAAACAAACTCGTGAAAGCCTTATGGTTAGAACCATTTGCTAATCCCCAGCGGAGTCGCCACGCTGTTGAACCCTCCCAAAAACGCACACAAGTATGCATCGGGATTTGACTTCAACAAAATGGGACTCCAATGGGCTTCTTTGGAGTCGCCACCTAATTTAAGGGTTATTAGGAACCAATTGTTAATTAACGAGTGCAATTTTATTCCTTATTTAAAAGGAAAATAATTAAAATCAGAGATTCTTAGGTAAGTGGTTCTTTTATTCTCGAAAGAAGGTCTTTTTATTAAAAGAGCACTTTCAAAAATCCGCTAAAAGCGGTTAATCCGGTGGTTTTCACGAATTTTGATAAAATAAATAACTTAGAGATTTTAAGAAAAATATAGGATAAATAAATAAAGAAGTAAACAATAAGTAAATAAATAAATAAGTAAATGAATAATAAATAAATAACTGAGTATTTAATAAAATAAGTAAATTGATAAATAAATAATTTAAATATAAATAATGATAAAATAAAAGATACAAATTTAATTGAATTTTTAATTTGCACTCATTCTATAATAACTATCAACACTCCCCCTCAAGTTGGTGCAAAGATGGTGCGCATGCCCAACTTGCAAACCAAAGTATGAAAATCCTTTTTGTTGAGACCTTTCGTGAGCACATCTGCCAGTTGTTGTTCTGATGGAACATACAACAAATTCAAGGTACCATTAGCAACCTTTTCTTTAATGAAGTGCCGATCAATCTCAACATGCTTTGTTCGATCATGTTGGAGAGGATTTTGAGCAATACTGATTGCAGTCTTGTTTTCACAATACAAGGAAAGTTTTCCTTTTCCAAACATTCTCAATTCCTTCAATAACCTTCGTAGCCAAAGAAGTTCACAAACCCCCTGGGCCATAGCTCTATATTCAGCTTCAGCACTGGATCTAGCAACAACACTTTGTTTCTTACTTCTCCAAGTAACTAAGTTCCCTCCTACTCAAGTACCGTAGCCAGTGGTATATCTTCTATCATCTAAAGATCCAGCCCAATCCACATCTGTAAAGGCTTCTATTAGGAGGTGACCATGCTTAGAGAAAAGCAAACCTCTCCCTGGAGCAGACTTCAGATATCATAAGATGTGGAAGACAGCTTGCATATGAGGATCTCGGGGATCATGCATATACTGACTAACCAAACTAACTGGATAGGCGATGTCTGGTCTAGTGTGAGTGAGATAAATAAGTCTTCCAACCAACCTCTGATATCTCCCTCTGTCAACTGACTCTCCAATCCCTGCTTGTAATTTGTGATTACTTTCAACGAGAGATTCAGCTGGCTTACAACCTAACATGCTTGTTTCTTTCAAGAGATCCATAATATACTTCCTTTGAGAAATAAAGATCCCTTTATTTGATCTAGCCACCTCGATTCCCAAGAAGTATTGGAGTTTTCCTAGATCCTTAATTTCAAACTCCTTTGCTAACAGCTTCTTCAATCGGGTCATCTCCTCTTTGTCATCCCCTGTAATTACAATGTCATCAACATAAACTATGAGAAGAGTGAGTTTACCCTTTTTATGCCTTATGAAGAGGGTATGATCAGCATTACTTTGTCTGTAGCCAGAGGAGATCTTAGCTTTGCGGAATCTGTCAAACCACGCTCTAGGCGATTGCTTCAACCCGTACAAGGCTTTCTTCAGTTTGCACACCTTTCCTCGACTCCGTTCAGTATTAAATCCGGGGGGGATCTCCATATACACTTCTTCTTTTAAATCTCCATGAAGAAATGCATTCTTTACATCAAACTGATGTAACTCTAAATCCATAGTAGCTATACAAGACAAAAGGATTCTTATGATGTTCATTTTTACAACTGGAGCAAATGTGTCCTGATAATCCACTCCATGAGTTTGAGTGAATCCCTTAGCCACTAATCTTGCCTTGAATCTCTCAATTGAGCCATCAGCTTTATGCTTCACAGTAAAGACCCATCTGCAACCAACCAGCTTCTTGGCTGGTGGTTTAGTGACAAGTTCCCAAGTGTTATTTTTTGACAAAGCCTTCATTTCTTCAATCATAGCCTGCTTCCATTTAGGATCTGCAAATGCTTCCCTCCAATTCTGGGGAATAGACACAGAAGAAATAGACAAGACAAAGGCTCTATAAGAGGGAGATAAGGAATCAAAGGAGACAAAATTAGATAAAGGGATGTTTGGTAGTGCAAGTTCTGACACCTTTTCTATGAGCAACAGGCAAATCTAACTCATTAGGAAAAGTAGGAAACTCACCAGTAGAAGAGGGTTCAGCTTCAGCAAATTGCATGATGGCTTCTTCTGCTTCTTCAGCTGCTTTCTTTTTCCTCGAGTAAGTTTCAACCCAGGTACATCCAAAAGCCCATGTAAACGCCCAACAGTCTCCCCATCAATAGTCTCCCCCTCAACAGTCTCCCCCTGGATTCTATCTGTGGTATCAACCTCAACAGGATCAATACTATAGCTGGGAAGAATCATCTCTTCCTCCTTAGTACTCTCCCCCTGAAGAGGTGATGGTGTAATACTGAAATAGGGCTCCCATTCCCGAAAGGTAACATCCATACTGACAAAGGTTCTCCTAGTGGGAGGATGATAGCATTTGTACCCTTTTTGGGTTAGGGAATACCCAATAAACACACATTTAAGAACTTTAGGATCAAGTTTCCCAGAATTTCTAGTGTGAACAAAGGAAACACACCCAAACACCTTTAGAGAAACAGTATATTCATTTTTTCCCTTTAGTGCTTCTAGAGGACTTTAAAAATTCAGGGTTTTAAGTGGCATTCTATTGATAAGATAGGCAGCTACAAGTACAGCATCCCCCCAGTAAGGTTTTGGAAGATTCATTGTAAACATAAGAGATCGTGCCACTTCTAACAAATGTCTATTCTTTCTTTCAGCAATCCCATTTTGCGCACTAGTGTAAGGACAACTAGTTTGATAGATTATCCCATAAGACTCTAAATAAGACCCAAATCTTTTGTCCATATATTCTGTGCCATTATCAGTTTGCAAGATTTTTATCATACCATCAAATTGAGTACAAATCATTTTATGAAACAATTGAAAGCACGAAAACACTTCACTTTTAGCCTTTAATAAATACACCCAAGTCATCCTAGTAAAACAATCCATAAAAGTAACAAACCATCGACGTCCAGACAAATAAGTTGTTTGAGTAGGACCCCATACATCAGAATGAATAGTCGTAAAAGGAATTGTACTTTTATTATCACTCAAAGGATAAGAGTTTCTTGTATGCTTGGCAAATTCACAAGCATCACAAACCAAAGATTCAAACTCAGTCTTTGAAAACAAACTAGGATATAACTTCTTTAACACAAAAAAGGATGGGTGCCCCAACCGCCTATGCCACTGAACTATTTCTTGGTTGACAACCTTATTTCCTCCAAAAAATTCTTTACCAGAGTCTCTACTTTCATCAATCATGTATAAGCCATCATGCAATCTACCACTGCCAATCCTCTTCCTTGTTTGAAGATCCTGAAAAACACAATGATCAGGGAAGAACTTGATTTTTACAGTTTAGGTCTTTGGTGATGGAACTAATAGATAACCAAATTGACAGGAAACTCAGGTACATTGAGAACGGATGATAATGTAATATTGGGTGTACAGACAATAGAACCTATTCCAGAGATAGAAGTTAAAGACCCATTGGCTATTCTGACATAATCCCTTTTGAGACATGGAGAGTAGTTTTGAAAGCTTTTAGAGGAGCCTGTCATGTGTCTATTCACACCAGAATCAATAATCCAAGAATTTAGGTGAGCAGTAAAGGCATTACCTGATTGCAAGTAATTGGATGTTGCCGCAGATGGAGAGTCAAGTTTGGACAGAACTCAACGAAGGTGTAGAATTTCAGCCGAGGACAATGATTCTCCAGAACTCGTGTCCTTAGATGTCTCCATATTGTCAGCAATATTAGCTTGACCCCTTGGTGGTCCTACTTGTTTTTCTCCACGGCCTCTACTTGATTTACGTTTCAGAATCCAACACGTCTCCCTAGTATGCCTATAAATGCCACAATGATCACAATACAGGAGATCCTTATTAGAAGTAACTGCCCTTGGTTGCTCCTGAGAGATAGCTAACCCAGACTTCTCGATTGGTGCAGAATAAAACATCACCCCTCACCGACTCTCTTCCTGTTGGACATAAGAATATGCATCCTCAAGAGAAGGAAAACGATCTCTGCTAAGAACCTGAGCCCTGATCTGATCATATTCTTGATTCAAACCAGCCAAGAAATCATAAACCCTATCTTTTTCAACCAATTTTTGGAATAGAACTGCATCATCAGTACACTTTGCTTGGATATCCTGATAGTAGTTAATTTCTTGCCATAAGCCACTCAACTCAGAATAATAATCAGTGATAGTCAACTCACCTTGCTTTGTAGCATGAATTTTATTCTTGATTCAAAAATCTGAGCATCATTCCCCTTGCGAGAGTAGGTGCGCCTAGTTGAATTCCAAATTTTTTCGCAGTATCAAGTAATAAATACTGTTTAGAAATTCTGGGATTCATAGTATTCAAAATCCATGTCATTACCAAGGAATTATCAGAGTCCCATTGACTATAGCTAGCGTCAGTTATAGCAGGGGCTTTGTTCTCTCCGGTAATATAGCCAAGTAGCTTTCTAGACTTGATAAAAAGCAAACAAGATCTTGACCAAGCAAGATACGTAGCAGCCCCGTCCAATTCCACTACACTAATTTGCGAAATAGGGGTATTATCCACCATCTTTGTATCTACAACATTTGTGTCTCCCATAAGTCAGGTATCAACCAAGCAAATTTGCACAAAAAAACTGTCTAGGACTGGATCTGAAAAGGCAGTGGCCGGAAAGTGGAAATTCTCACCGGTAAAAATACAGCCTCGTCGGAAAATAAAGGGAATTGGATGGGTAGGCTCGGAAAATGCCCACGATGATAACCCAAAAAAAAACTAAAAAAAAAAAAAGTCGGATCTAGGCTCACGCGCCGGCGCATGGTCGCCGAAGCTGAAGGTTTGAGCGGCGCATGGAAGGGTATTTTCGGCAGAGGGTTGTTGGGGTTTGGTCGCCGGTGTGAGCAGAAGGCCGTGGTGGTGTTAGTTTTCAGACAAACCTAATCGGAAAAATATCTACGCAGATAGCCACCGGAGGGAGGAAAAACTCAACCTGTTAGAGTGACACAGAAACCCTAAAGCTGCAAAAAGGCAGCGGGCTCTGATGCCAAGAAGATTTTCAGAGAGAAGTAAAATTCTTCTATTATTTTTGAATGAATATTACAACCTATGAGAGGGTATATTTATACAATGAGTCCTAGGACTAAACAAGGAAACATAACTAATTACAATACAATAAGCAAAAGGATAATTCTATTATAACTATCAAAACCGATTTACAGGGATCCTAAGATATGCTTTTCTAAAAGGGGCGGGAAAGAAGGAGTTTAGAATGTAGAACCCGAATATAGCAAACTCAATCATTGAGCCTTGAATTTTATAAGTTTTCATTTCTTTCGGGAAACCTAATCCCGAAAATGCAGTGCGGATCCGAGCAACTCCAATGCAAATATACATCCCAATTTGAGTTTACTCAACTCGATCCCAAGTGTTTCATGCCAAGGAAAGTAGGGAGATTAAGATTAGTGTCACGACCCAACCTAGGGCCGCGACGGATAACCGACACTAAGTGTCGGTTATCGCTAAACCTATTAATAATCTATGAAATATAGAGATGAGCTAGCAACCTGGTTATAAATACATACATATTTACTGAAAACATAAAGTCTGGAAAGATGACAAGGCTATCACACGATAATATATATATAACATACTGACTGCACCACACAGGGACAAATCTACAGGCCTCTAAGAGTGCTGAACTGAATATACAAAGGACGGGACAAGGCCCCTCCATACCTACTCGACATTTGTACAACATACCAAAAGTAGTATACTCCAGAAGAGACGGAGTGACTCCAACAGTTGGTAGATAGCTTACTAACGTGGCGCAGGGTCTGCTCTCTCTGTACTTGCGCGGCATGAAATGCAGCGCCCCAAAAAAAGGGCATGAGTACGATATGTACAAAGTATGTAAGGCCTGAGCATATAATAATCATAGCTGGATGAAACTGTAAGGCTGGAATATAAATGTGTAAACATGAGCTGAAGCATAGCAATGTAGCAGGAAATCTGAAGACGTACTAAACATGGTCTGAATATAACCTGAAGTCTAGCTGAATCTGAAACTGAAGACTGAGCTGAACTATACTGATAAATGATTGTAATATGACTGGTAACTGGTAACTAGAAACTAGAACCGATAGTTGTCAACTGATACTGACACTAAGAACTGGTGGCTGATAACTGAGAACTGATAACTGGTACTGAGCTAAAACTGAACTGTTATCTGAACTGGTACCTGCCTGATGTTATGGGCTATATCCCCCAAAATCAGGTAACTGAACATCTGAACGACCCTCACATATAATCATGCAGTGCATACTGTGGCTATATACGCGTATATAACAAACCTGGTGGGTGTTATGGGTTATATCCCCCCCAGCCATTAATATCTAGTCTCTCTGGTCAGAGTGTGTGAATAACACCCGGTCACACTAGGTGTTTCAACTCCCGCCTGAACCAGAAGGGCTGTATCCACAAGACGTGTAGTATCACACGCGACCGGACTGTGTGTCCAATGTCCAGCCTCTATGGGGGACTCCAAATCACACATAACATGATCACAATATAAGCATAAGCATGTATGAGTCATAGCACATGTGGCAACAATAGATATGGACTCAAGGAATGATAAGAAAATCTTGATAGAATTATAGACACAACCTAGAACTCAGAATTTGTCAACCAGCACTGCAGTGTACACGGGAATGGATACCCGGATAAACTGATAACATAAACATGTTAAACGGATAACAAGATGAGACAACTGGATGACATAACAAATCCACAGATAGAATGTCTGGACAACACCACTGTCCTGACTTTCAACCTAATTTTCAGAGTGTAGATCAAAGTTATAGACTTCATAGTCTTCATGAAAGTTTTAGATATATGTCTTAGGGTTCTGGGGATTCCTAAAGAATCTAAATATCAATTTTGTACAAGGCATTAAGATCAATATACTAACAACTGTCCAAAGATCAAAATAATTTTCCAGATTTTGAAACGTTTTGTCTTGCTAATTTGGACGTCTTTCACCTTGGATTTTAGTACCAAATTAATTATATACAAGGTTTCCTTGGTACCATACAAGTTTCTCAGAAGAAATACTAAGTTTAGAACTAAGAAAAGCTTTAAAAGCTAAAAGATACATGCCTTGCCAAAAGAAAGGTTTAGTCTTACATACCTTATTTGTTTCTTTCTTCTAAACCTTGTTTCCCTTAAATTCCACACCTTCTAAAGCTTAAACAAGCTATAATACAACATTTATGTACTTTACTTAGCCATGAAGTAATTCTAAAATTCAAGCTATAGACGAAATTGAAGGTAGCATAACGTTACCTTAATCGCGTAGAGCGTTTTGACGCAATCCGTCTTCAATTTCGAGTTAAGATTGATGTTCTTTCTTCAAAACCATCAAAGTGGCTTTATAACCAAGACCAAACTACTTCTATCATGAAGTTTTTGGAAAATGACGAGAAGATGATGAATTTTTCCTTATATACTTGAAACATTTCAGTTTTAGTCCTCTATTGCGCTTATGTCCCTTTTCCTGGCCTAATTTCTGCTGCTCATATCTTTTTATCTATACGTTGTATAAACAAACCGTCAAAAGTGTTAGAAACTACACTCCAAGACGTTCAATTTGGTAAATGACATGTTCCCAAAAGACTTCATATAACACACGAAATTAATTGCTGAAAAAGCTTCATTATAAGACAATTCCTTAGTCGGTTTTTCCGCAACTTAAATCCGATTTTTCCCAAACTATATATTCAACATATAAACATCATATATATTCATATTATGACTTTAAACTCACTTAAATCATTCTTAACATGTCTTTAGAGTGATATACGTCATTTTAGATCTACGGGGTGTAACAATTAGAATCCAACTATAATGCTTTGACAAACAATTTCAGGAACATAATTTAGGATATGTCAAAAAATTACCACACAAGTTTATGAAATTCAGCTACTAACTTATAGCATTCAGACCATGCAAGATGATTTGATTTATTTCAGATACCCTCCTACCATTTACAAGAAGCTCATTTGATATCTTCTTTAAGCATTAAGATTTAAGGATGCAGAATTTAATCAGCAAGTACTCTTAATCAAATTTATAAAAGTTGTTTTGCCAGACATATTTTCAACAGGACCGGGGGCACAACAAAATACTGAAGTTAGACCCTAAGATGACAACTAGCCAGATTGCATTTCATGTGTGATTTACTTCCCTTTACATGCTATTACCAGAGTCCATAAACACATTCTCAGGTTAACAGCAAATTATGCTCACAAAACTCAGAAAGTAATGAGATGGAAGAAGGAACTGATCCTATGATAAGACTTAATTTTAAGTTAACAAATTAATTGGCTTCTTTTAGAGCTTAACAGAAGCAGAAAGGAGAAGAGAATCCTTTTCTAAGCTGAAATTGACAAGGCTTCTTTGCATATTTCAGACAGAAAACAGGGAAAACTCGCATGGACTTAGAGCTGCTATTACACATACCCATAACCTGACGAAATATCCAACCCTGCATACACACAGGCCCTTTGGACTCCCTCTCGCTAACCAACCACCAAGACAGCTATCTACATCACCCTGACAGACTATAAGAACTGATTGCAGCACCTGCCCTCACCTCACAGACCACCAGATACTGCCATGACATAATCAGAGCCCATGCGGACCTCCAGAGCAGACCCCTCACCTTACAAACAAGAGCATTCAACCCCTGCTGCTGCTTGACACACTCTTTGGAGCCTGAACCTCCTTATACAGCCACCTGAACTAATTTTAAAGCCACCAGTAGGACAGATCATAACCTGCATTTTGGCAGACCATGACCAGACCCCTGAACTTACCAAAACCCTGAACACCTGATTTGAAACAGCTGCGGCACCTAACACCTAAGCTGCAGCAAATGCAGCATCCAGAACTTCACTCCTAAGCCTGGCAAACCCCTAAACCACTCCTTTCCACCATAGGTCAGCTGCAGCTCCTACTTCCCTCTAAAACAGACCAACAAATACCAAACTTAGCTTCTCTAACTTTAAAACCACTAAGACAACTCTCCAACACATCCTGGACTTCTCCTATAACTTGGACCAACAGACTACTCACATACACTGACCCTTTACATTTACAAATACCCAGGGAGCGAAAGCAATACCCTGCAGCCCTCACGCACAGAACCTGCATCATCTAAGCGTCAACTCCTAACAACTACACACATCATTCACAACTCCCTGAAATAAACCTTACCTGACAGCCTCATAGCAAAACATTCACATACACCTAAACAACACCTGCACCCACAAAGCCACCTTGCATCTACTAACTGCCAGACCAAAAAAAAACATACTCCCTCACATACAGAAAACACAACCTGAAACTTCCCTAGAACCCTCCTACTGCTGCAGGTTCTAACCCCAAACACCCCTAACTCACAGAGCCAAAACAAACCATTCTCACCTCATTACATTACCTCTAATGCCTGCATTAACCTTTGCCATACCTGAAATACCTCTGCTCCACCCCCAAAACAACCTAAATCATTTCATTAACTCCCTGCAACTACTAGCATCAAGAACAACAAAAAGACTACACTCTTATGCACCTAAACCAAATCTGCAACACCTTAAACCAAATCAGAAACCAAATTGAAACCTAAACAAAGCCTGCACCACCTCTACACATAACCAAAAATGCTTGAACACCCTTGCACTGCCTAGAAACCAAACCAGAGCCCAGAAGCAAGCTCTTGAAGTCCCTCTCACTCACACCTGAACCCTTGAACCAAAAGACTCCTTGGACAGACCACCTGCACACTCACAAATCACCTTCATCCCTTTGCCAACTTTATAGAGAGACCAGAGATAAATCTATGACCTGCAGCACTCACCATGACTAGAAAACTAATTCAATATACCCAGAACTTCAACCACAAACAGAAATCAAAATAAAGAAACTTCAACTACTATTGAAGCTCCAATCAACTCAACATCAAGGCCAACTGACTCACATATTTAACGGGAAAAACAAAGACATTTTCTTTACTCGCTAGTCATAAGCATACAAAGTAGATTCCAAATTCGAAACTTCAAACAAGCACACATGGACATTGAGATATAAAGAAAACCAGGACTGAAAATAAGAAGGGAAAAAGCTTATTACCTGCTGCGATGGAGTGAGCCGGGGCGTGGATTCGAAGAACATGCGACTCGACAAACACGACGACTCAAACGAGATCGATGACTTGAAAGGGCAAAGCGACAATACGACTTTAACAAGAATCAAACCCCTACCTAATATTAATTGAAATTTTTATTTTAAACATGCTAATATGTTTTCTTATTGCTGCTACTGCTACTCTCTAAAATATGAACTCTAGCTACTGCTTCTATGAACCTAAAAGACTAAGAAATTTTCTCCCTTTCTTTGCGGCTAAAAAAAAAACCCCTTAAAACTGAATAAGGGATGATTATATACCTCCCTTTAGGGTTTCAGATGGAGGTGACTTGTAATTCAAATTTTACCCCAAAATGGACATTTAACCTTTGAGATAAGGGCTTGAATCGTCCATTCTTGCAAAATTCGTACAATTCTTGCCCTTATACCAAAAGAAAATGTCGTTGGGATCAAATCAACGCTTAGGATCAGATTTGCTGTTAAAATGGATGAACAAGATCAAAAGGCTGGGGCTTGTACGAAAAAAGGAGATGGAGACACGTGGGGGGACCATTTGGTACTATAATCTTGGCGGGTTGTGGAGATTTGGGGGAAAAGATTTGGGGGATCGGGTTGAACGAGTAGGGATTTAGGGTAATTGGGTTTCTGAGAATTGGGGGGAGATGTGAATGTATATATATTATGTAGTTTTGCGTAGCCCATAGTTTTGCGTAGCCCATAGTAGTTTTGCGTAGCCCATAGAATTGGTTCCCTAGCCCATAGTACTACTCCTACTACAACCATCCACGCCCCTCACGGCATATAGCCCCCTTTGGAGCAAAAGCAACACCATCTCTCAAACCAACCTCCACGTGGGAATTATAAGCATTAGGTCGCTTAGCGTACCTAGAAGGTGCAAGAAGCAACACCATCTCTCAAACCAACCTCCATGTGGGAATTATAAGCATTAGGTCGCTTAGAGTACTTAGAAGGTGCAAGCTTCTTCTTTCCCATGGAACAACCGCCACCTCCTCCCATACTAATGGAAGGACCTCTACTACCCCCCTTGTACACCACTAGCAACACCAAGAGAAGATGCAAATGAATAATGCGTATAATCAACTTCATCATCTATTCCCTTTATGTCACTATCATGCTCATATTCATTACAAGAAGAGTAAGTAGGATCAATGTACCTTAAAGCGTCACCATCTTCATATTCTTGACTGAATGCATAAGGATCAACATATTCATCTTCATGAGCTTCATAGTCTTCATCAATCTCACGATCAACATAGTGAGCCACTTCAACCTCATATGAGCCATAGTCCCCCGAGTCATCATAGAAATATCCATCATTACCCTCGTAGGAACCATAGTCTCCCTCGTCTCTACATGAGCCATAACCTCCACAATCTTTATCCGACATAGTTGCAACACCAAAACCTCCCGAAAGTCACTCCCTCACGTGTATCACTCAATATATGAACACTCAAGAGCGAGCAAGGTGATCACAACTAGTATGTCCAAGTAAAAGTTCGGAATGGAGTTGATGAGACTCTATGTACGGATGGATATTTAAAGTGCGCACTTGAGGCCAAAAGGATATCTACGACTCTTCTTTGAATTCTAATCTCCTCTACGCACGAGAATCCTAATACACTCAAGGATTAGTGTCAATGAAGTAGGCCAATTACCCTAGAAACACTAACCAAGAAGTTAGGAAACAAACGGAACACAAAAACAAGCGAAACGAAACAAAACCACACCCAAACAGGGGTGGGTGCTCCACCCAGAGGGGGAGGCGCTCCACCCAGTGAGGGTGGGCACTCTGCCCCAAGGCTAGGTGGTCCGCCTGCCTGACCTTGCTGCCAAGAGAGTGGACGGTCCACCCAGTTCCTAGGCGCTCTGCCTGGGACGCAATCTCAGCATCTTCCACAACGGGTTTTGGCGATTTTTGGCCAACTTTTGGTTCGATTTCAACCCGATACACAAAACCAATAATACCCAAAGGTGTATACAACTATAATAACCAATTCTCAATGGTTTCCAACTCCAAACAAACAACAACAAGCTTCGATTCAAGATTGAAGCGTTTTCAAGAATTTCAAACTTTTTGGATTTTGATTTTGGAATTTTTGATTAGTAACACCAAATTGTGATATATGGGTACCAAAATGATGTGAATACAATAAGGAACAAACCCCACTACTTTTAAACACATGGGGATTCTATTCCAATCCGATCTACCAATTTTTCTTCAAGTTTTCTAGTTTTCAATTTTTTTGTTTTTCTTCAAATTTTCAAGAACAAGCACAACAACAACAAAAATACTAACACGATGAACAAGGAACGGAGGTTTGTAAGAACATAACCAGAGCCTTGCTCTGATACCAACTGATAAGGGGTAAAATACGTGGAAGCTAACTATACGATAAACGAATGGAAACAAGTAAATTAGATAACGTGATATCAAAGATATCGAGAAAATCATGACGAGGAAGACAAGAAATAGAAGAAAGAATTGGATAAACGATTCACAACATGAATTTAATTATCCAAAGGGAGAAGTGAAACTCGAACCGTAAAAGGATTTCACACTAGCGATGAATCTCCATAGGTTCCAAGTCGTCGTAGATACACGAGCTTCAAGCTCTCAACACGAAGGCCAAGCCCCTCAATGTCTTCTCTCAATTTCTATCCTCCAAATTAGACTAATGAAAAATGAAGACTAAGTGTCCTATTTATATATTTTCACAAGACTAGGTGAAATGGCTAAAATGCCCCCAAATCTAATTAGAACATAAAAGGCCTCTTAAGGGCAAAATAGGAACTTCACACCAAAAGTTGGTCTTCTTCAGCATGTAGGCGCTCCGCCTAAACGATGGGCGCTCTGCCCCAATGGTCAGCTGAACAAAATGGTGCCAACGCTGGGCGCTCCGCCTAGACTGGTAGGCGCTTCGCCTGGAACAAGTGGAGTCTGGGCGCTCCGCCTAGAATCCAGGCGTTTCGCCTGGACCATGTGAAGTCTGGGCGCTCCTCCTAGGAGTTGGGCGCTCCGCCTGGCCGAGCTGGGCGCTCCTCCTTCCTTGGTCCTCCGATGCATGATCTTCAAGCCGCTCCCGGAGACCTTGACTTTCATTCCTTGTGCTCTCAAGCTTGGTTCTTGATGGTTGGTGTCTTGGCTCGATTTGCACCGTATCACATCGCCACTGGGGCAGCAACTCATGTAAGCATAAGCATAAATTTCTCAAGTATTGATACTAAATGATACTGGTCATCCTGCTTGAAATCAGAATTCATCAAAATAATTCACAAAGGACAAAGCCAAATCTGTACCAGTTAAGCTTTCAAGCCCAAAGTAAAATGCTTAATGCATAACCTTGTTCGTAGGATTTAAAAATAGATTATAAGGTTAAGGAACAAGGCATTGAATAGGTTCAAGACTAGGCTGATATGAGTGTAAGGTTAAGGAAAGAGTTAAGAGTTTCTAGTGGTGTTTGGCTTATGTTTCCCTCTTACTTTCACCTCTTGCTCAATTCTAAAAGCATAGGATATCAAAGTTTCATTTTCCTCCATAAGAATAGCAAACCAATTCTCTAAAATATTTATTCGAACATTAACATTAGAGATGGTTATTGGATCACTAGTAGAACCAGGTCTATCACCTGTTCCATCTTCTTTGCAGCTCATGATCTTGACAATAGATCTGCGGCATTTGTCTCAAAAGAATTTTGCATCAAACATCTCCTCCACATAATAGAATTACCACACTCATCAAAGCACTCATTTCTTTTTCTTTTTCTTTTTTTTTTTTTTGGTTCCCCCTCAACCTTAGGCTCCTTCACATTTATCCAAATGAGATTGTCTCCTATTATTTTCATATTTGCAACTTTACCTTTGGAAGTTCTTCTAGGCCAAATCCGAGGGAGTCCGGAGGTATGAAGAAGATGAAAGAACATGCTCAATTTTTATTTCTTTTTTAGTGATGAAAACTTCTAACAAAAGTGGATATGGGCTGGTTATGAGAAATGGTGATGAACAACTATATGCACAAGCCATATTTTTGGAGGTACAGATCTAGAACAGTTTAAAACTCATTTATCCTCTATTTCATGCTTTAAAAATTATGAATCAATCAAAGAAAATAAGGACAGTATCATTAGATATCAACGAGAAAAATAATGAACTCATGACATGAGAGCATGCATGTTACAACGCAAGAGTTGAGTTAGACACTTTTAAAAAAAAAAAAATATTTATGCATTGATAGAGATTGAATGACACCTCCTAGCCAATCATTGGGAAAAAAGCGATACACCGTGCACACAAGTAAATATAATCATGCCAAGATCCAATTTATTTATGTCAAGATGTCCATCACTTAGTGCTTTAGTAAAAATGCTAGCAACTTTTTACCCAAAATACTAAACAAGAGCTAGAAAGAATTACATACCTTTAGTGTTATATTGTCAGCCAAGAACTCAACAAAAACAACATCAACATGTTTAAAAATTAAAGTCATACCAGCTGAGGTGTAGAGGATGTGAGTTTATATATGCTTGCAAGCTAAGGTCTAGTTGTGAGTTGATGTATGAGGATCCTTCATGGAACAGGGTTTGGAACTGTTAAAGCAAGTGCTGTTCTATTTGTTCTTCCCCCTGATTGTTTCTGATTGTGCCCAGGTTTAGAATGACCAGTTCTAAGACTCGTTCCTTTGGGCTGGACATTTGTGGGATCCTTTTTAGTAAAGCTTGAGTAAGACCAATCTGAAAGCATTATCCTTCACCAAATTCCGCACTTCCTTCATTTAAGGCTGCCAGTGAGAGGAGTTTTATTTTACACCAATAATAAGCTTCGAGCAACCACTAACCAAGTAACATAATTGGTTGCTCCCTCTCACCTTAGCCTGCAAAACTAGATTAAGTATTAGACTTAGGAACCCAAACCTTTTTGGGTCTCTTTCTTTGGGAAACAGGAAACATCATATCTTTTCTAACCCATCTAACAATATTTCCATTTTTTTCAAGAGCCTTGATTCTAGCTAAACATTTATACCTGTAGTGACCAGTGTGTCCACAATGAGTACATAAGCGATATTCAGGCAAATTAACATATTTTTTATTGATAACACATTTAAACCTTATCGCTTTTGTAACCAAGACCACTACCACTCCTACTTTGATATTCAGTTAGCCAATTTAAAGCTTCATTGGACTTGTTCCACTTTTTGATCAAAGCAGGTTCATCATTCACATTTTTCAGATTTTCTTGAAGCTCTTTATTCTTTTCAATTTCATTCTTTAACTCAATTTTCAGAGTATCCATACCAGATTCACTACTTATTTGATCAGCGTTCACATGACACTTACTCACAGATAGAGATTTTTTAAGCTCATGTATTTCATCATTCAGAGATGAAACTGTTCCATCCAGTTTACAGTTTTCTTCCTTGAGCACCTTATTAGCCTATTCAAGTTCAATTTTGGTTCTTTGCAAATACTTGCAATCAAATTTTAAAATTGACACAGTACAAGCTAATTCATTTCTATGAGTACTCACAATCTGGAATTCATCCATTAAGAAAAGCAATAAATCAACAACTTTATTATTAGACAAATCATGAATATGCGCTTTAAGTTGAGTGACACTTACCTCTGAGGATTCATCTTCTGATTCGGTATCACTTTTGTCCATCAAGGCAAGCTCATCACTATCATCCTTAATTTCATCTTCTTCATCAGAAGTGTCTCCCCAAGCAGCGATCATAGCCTTTTTGAAGGCTTTAGAAGCTGATTTCTACCTTCTCTTGAAACGGTAGCGGAACGTTCCTTTCTCAGTTCCTCCTGCTTTAGTGGGCAGTCTTTGATCATATGATCAAGTTTACCACACTTATAGCGCCATCAAAACTGAGCCTTTTCGGTAGGCTTAGACATGCTGGTGTTCCCTTTCTTTGGGTTGAAGTTCCCATTTTTCAGAAACTTTTTGAACTTACGAGCAATCATAGCAAAGTCATCTTCATCCAAATCCGAATCATCATTTTTTGTTGCTTTCAAGACTAAGCTCCGGTCATTCTTTGGTTCCTCCTTGGCCTGAGAATTTTTCCTGAGTTCATATGTTTGCAGATTTCCTATCAGCTCATCCATGGCCATTGTCGCATCCTATTTTTACTCAAACCGATTAAAGTTCAAAATAGGGCTCGACTTAGTTGGTAACTCACGGGTAAAGAGTTGGAGTCGCCACCTAACATATTTTTTACTAGGCGTATTAGGGCACCTATTTTGTTTCTAGCTAATTTTATAGTTAACTCCGAAAACTTAGTCTACAAACTAGAATTTCTAGGTAAGAGGTTCAAGTTAACTCGAGAGGAAGGGGTTAGGCACCTCTCAAGCTCCACCAAATATAGTTACCGGCCGGACATTATAAGTGGGATTCAAAATAAGTAACTAAGCAAGTGGACTAGACAAATAATTAAACGACTATTACGGTATGCATATAATAATTAAAAAGAAGGGTCCAATTCACTAATAGGCTTCTTCCTTAAAGAATTTCACCTAGCAAAATAAAACAAATTAGTTAGTATATAAATATTAAGAGAAAATAATAGCAAGTAAGATTTGAAGTATTTTTTTAGTATTATTTTGAAGATATTTATCCAAATGTACCTTGCAAAAATAAAAGAATTAAGTTAGTAAATAATAATGATACTTATAATAATAAAGCAATAATAATGAATATGAAAATAATAACGATAAAATAAAGGGAAAAATAATTTGTTGTGAAAGTGTCGTCTTTTCGTAATTTCACCACGATGTACCTCGCAAAAATATAAAGAAAATATAATGAGATTAGTAAAAATAATAATAATAAATAATAATAATAATAATAATAATAATAATAAGGTAAAATATCAAGATTAATTATTTAAGTAAAATAAGGGGGAAAGGGATTTTATAAAAGTGTCGGCTCAGGTGTGTATGAATCGGGTGGAGGTTAGGAACGTCAGTACGGCCGCAAACACGCCGGCCGGTCGTGTCGCCATGCCAAGTACCGGTCCCACCACTCCATCACCGGCTAGTTTTGCAATCACGGCTCATACACGTTATCATAGCCTTTTTATTTTAGGGCCACGGGAATGGGACTGTTTATCCGTTCAAATTAGTAGGCCTCAAATAAATAATTATTTTTCTTGGCCGTTATTGGAATAGAATCCGTCAATTCGTTGTATTTCCGTCAAATCATTGTGTAGCCTCAAGCAAAATTATTTTCATAGGCCAGTGACAAAGTACAACTTTATCAAAAACAGCATGTAAACAAAGTCAAACGAATGAGGCAAACAAAAACAGAGGAGCAAAAGTCCAGTCGAGCACATTTGTGCCTAAACTGGCACAAACCAAAAACATAGTCAACCAGAATGACTAGAAAAGAAATAACGCTCCAAAACTCGGGCGACCATGGAACCTCAGCATTTCAACTACCCAAACCAAATAAAAACCCAAAAAAACTGTCGCCCTTGGTTCCACATAACTCAATCGCGGTGGAGATCTGCAATATCAAACCAACCAGATCAAGTGCAAATGAGCCTAATACATATAGCGAAACCTATACAACCAAAAGACACAAAATAGGGCAAATCGATGTTGACACCCAATTTTGTCCCTCCTATTTTCAAAATCAACAGTTCTCGAATTTTTGCACACAATCTTGTATTCACTCTTGCCTTGTCCATTTCTTTCTCGTAATAGCCTGGCAATTGAGGCCATTTTCAGAAGCATCGTCTCAAACCATAACTATTTTTATAATTTTCACGATTACTGCTATTTTTGACAAAATTATCCAAATCGTTTTAAATCCCAAAATTATATTTTCATGCGCCCCCTAGTCATTTTAACGCTTTCAAATTAATTCCATAATTTTTCCATATTTTTATACTTATTTTAAGCAATTTTATGCCCATTTTATACTAAAATTACACTAGTTTTATATATATATATATATATATATATATATATATATATATATATATATATATATATATATATCACGTCAAATGCGCACATAGCCATTTTTTATACGTCACGTCCACGTAGACGATCCAATGGCCTAAAATTAATTTCCTTTATTCTACACCCCAAAACCCTACCCCCAACCACATTTTCCCCCCTTCACGGCCTGACTCGACCCTCTTTTCTCTCTCTTCGGCGATGCAAATCTCCACCACTCATCGATGATCTTTCCGGCCAATTTAGCAGGTGAAAATTGGGGAAATTAGCATTCTTGAATTCCTCTCGTCGTCCGCAACATAACCCACACACTTTCAATGAGTTTGGATGAGAGAGAGTTTAACCCTATGTCAACCGAATCGCCACCACCGGGAAACGCCTCCGGCAGGGTTCCTTTCGTGTTTAAACGATTCTACTTACTGATGAAAGGGTAAGATCTTCCTTTGCAAACCAAATTCGAGATGGGTCGACTTGACCCGACTTCAATGAAACGAGTATTCCCTCTCCTTGTTTGTTTTACAGTTTTAAAAAGATAATTATGTGACATTCGTGTTTATCTTGATTTCCTGAAGTGATTAGTTGAGATGTTTGTATGATTAAGCAGTAGTTGCTAATTAATTAGGGCACATGCGATCATTGATTTTACCCTATTTTCACTGTCAAAATGAGCATCGACTTGAACTATTAAATATCTAAGTCCATGATAATTTATATGTTTGATTAATCTATAATGTGTCCAGTCGACTAGAATGCTTATACTATTGGCTCAATTCGCAATTTGACTGAAACTTTTTCTGACAAGATTAAGAGAATTTGATTTGTGCAAAATTGAAATATGTGATCTTCATGTTTGGATGATAACTTGAATTAGAATGATTAGAGGAATCTTGATCAGTTTTAGTTTGAATTTGTAAGTAGTAGTTCGATGGAAATTAGTTATTAGATTGATTCTGTGCTTAATTGAAATCTCTTTGGGATCTGCTGAAATATTTCGAGCCTAAAACTTTGCTTGTGCCTTACTTTCTTGAACCTAGACACTATTAAAGTTAAGGGGGAGGGACCTAAATTGGTTTGGGGATTGAATTTACCTTAAATCTTGGGGGTTGATTTGTTTATTTTTCGAAGAAGCTTTTAAGGGTGTTCCCTTTCTATTCTGAGAAACAATATTCCTTACCTTACCTGATTCTACCTGTTGGAATTCTAATTCCCACCCCTCACTATATAAACTGGCTATTCTCTCATTCATAACAGACACAACTTATGCATTGAGCACCTAAAGCACACCACACACATACACAGCATCCGGAATAGAAGAAAAGGCTACAGAATACCCTTTTTGAAGTCTAATCTCTTCTGGTTCTTTTTCTGGAAAGCAATTATTTCTCTGTTTGGTTGTCTGGTCCTGCTTTGCAAATCCTGATTAATTCTCATTGTTTCTTTGCTTGTTCACTGTTAAAAGGTATTCCCTCTTTCTTATTGCTCACTGCACATTGTCTCCTCTGTTTGTCTATGTTTGATTAAATCGGTGTGCTTGGCTTGCTTTAGATTATTGTGAAATATTGCATGTCTAGGTTCTGTTCTTAATAAGTTAACTTAATCTTAGAATAGTTAAGAGGATCCAACAGGATCCTACCCACATTATATCAAAGAACAGGGACATAGTTCCTGACCTACTAGTCAGGTCCTTTCCCTTGAACACGGGCCTCAGTTTAGGCCTTTCCCCTTCCCCTTTTCCCTACTAACTTTGCACTTGCAGGCTTTTTACATGGTCCTGGATGGACCAAGCTTTGTTACATTGACTACAGGGAGATCTTAAAGGCTTGAAAAGTTCCTTGTTAGAATTATCCTTAGGCTGGTTCTGAATGCTGAAGTTCTGAGATTAGAATTATCCTTAGGCTTGTTAAAACAGGACACTCTTTTAACACCTTCACCTATTTCTATGCTCTTCCCACCTAGAAACTGTCCCATCTGTGTACATTATTGGATTTCCTGTCTGTATCCTTTAAAACAGGGACATGCAGTTACAAATACTGTATATGGCCACCCACGGGCCAATTTCTAACTCCTACTCCTATGTGCTGCATCATCATAGGATTTAATTTCTTTAAATTAGTTCAACATGCATGGAATCATAAAAAAGAAAATTCAAATTTCCAGCTCTGATCCTTTAAAGTGTTTTGAATTAATATTAAAGCTGAAACTTGAAAGCATGCCTATTTAAATCTGGATTTTAACTTGAGCAGGGGCTATTTTGTGTCATTCCTACGTAATCAGGACTGTTTACGTAAAACTGTAGTTGCCTCTCTTTTGCATAAATAACCTGGGGCTAAAACATTTTCAAAAAAGGGCCCCTTACATGCTTACACTATTTTTTACCACTCAAAATGCTCATGTACACTAATCTAATAGTGTATAGGGGTGTATAAAGCTTTGGGGTCACTTGTACACTTTAAAATAGTTTTGTAAAGATATAAATATCATTTAGGTCATATATTTGCATGTCTATACCTATATATAAGTATTACTATGTGCGACAACCTTTATTTGCTCTTATATGCTTCTGTGAACCCATTTTCAAAAAACAACCCTCTTGTCTATATACATATCTTTCAAAACTTGACCCCTACACAAAATGGTCATTAAGGTTAGGGCTCGACAATTAATGAAGAGTTACACCGACCTTAAATGGCCAATATTTTGTTTTAAAACAAACCCCCTTTTGGTTTTCTTGGTAAATATGAGATTATTTACAAAATGGACTATTTGTGCAAAAAGGTTGCATATATGAATTCGAATTGAACACTCATTTTTATAGGCGTTTGATAAGGCCATAAATTACAATTAGGCTTAAATAAAGGACGAACATGAAAACTATGTTTGTGCGTGTAAAGATATGCTACATCTTCAGTTAAAATTTTAAACTAAATCTCCAAGTTAGTACACCTGATGATATATAATCTTTTTATCCCAAAACTTAGACTCGGACGGTAACCACTTTTTATGGGACTCGGGGAAGTTCTTAACACCTTCTTCCCCGAGTCATTTGGACTTCTTACCCATATAGAATCTCTGGAATCGACTAGTTGACCTTTTGAACTTGACTTTAGACGCTTAGGTGACCTAATACGCCTTAGAAATTATATTACGTGGCGATTCCAATATCTAAATTCAAACGAGTCCACCCAGTCAAATCTGAAACCCGACTCACCTCGAGTTGAGTCCAAAATCGGGTATGACAATCGGGAGCATCAGCGAGACTGAATTTCAGTCGGACAGGAAGTGGAGGAGCGACACCAGCTTTGCCACGACGGTGTCGCTGCAACTCCGATGCTATTTTTTAATGTCAGTAACGAATTTCAAAATCGAAGAACAAAAGATAAAGTCCTTAGCGGTGGTGACGACTACGTCACTGCTCTGATATGAAATCTCCATCCAACCCCGATCCTTCACTGGTTCTGGTTGATTTTGTGTGGTGAGGTCTGTGTGTTGTGTGTATATGTGTGTTTGAGTAGGGTTTTAGGGTAATCAGAGGAGATGAGAAAAGTGGGGACGAAGACCAAGAGAGAAAGTAGGTCTGCGTGTACTGTGTGGCTGAAGGAGAAGAAAATCAGAGAAGTCTGTGTTCTGTTTTGTATGTAAGCAGAAGGAGTTGATGGTTCTGTGAAGAAGAAGAGAGGTGAGTGAGTGTCTGTCCGGTATGCCTTTTCTCCATCTGTGTGTAAAGAGTATTGTGTGTGTGGGATTGTTTGGGGGAAAAAGCCTAAAAGGAGTGGGTTTGGCCTGATGTTTGTGTCCTGTGTGTATCTGTACTTTGCAAAGGAAATGGGAGGAAGATGCAAAGGGGGTGAGGATCTGCATAGGTGTTTGTATAGTGAAGTATATGTTGTATGTTTTTTCGTGTACTAATGATGATGTTGTGAAGAAGAAAAATGGATTATAATAAAGAATTTGAAAAAGTAGTTGTTAGGTGTCTTCCAAAAATATGAGAGGAAAATTGGGGATTTAGGAATGATTTTTGGGAGGAATTTAGGTAATAAGAGATTTGAAAAAGATGATTAGATCAAGGAGAAGATTTGGAAATATTCAAATGAAGGGAATGTATTTGGTTAAGAAACCTGTCTAGGTTCGATAAGAAAATAATTAGGAATTTAGAAATGACTTTATTCAAAAACAAAGTAGGAAGATAATGAGATTTTAAATACAATCATGAATTTATCTAGACGAGCACTCGTCTCGGTTCAAAAGGAATTTTTAAAATAGTGGAAAAGAAATATTTTGAAATGTAAATAATAATTATATAAATTATGAGAATATCTAAACTAAAACTAAATAATTGGAAGAAAATAGCAATCGATTTCTAACCGAATGGATGTACCTAGACAGACTCTTGTCCAGGTTCGTAGGAAAGTTTAACAAAAGTAGAAGTAAAATAGAAAAATGGACATTTTCTTTTAAATTGGCCAATATTCAACTTAATGGCGTAAATAAAGATCTAGATATACATATTTTATAAAATTCACAAATAATTATTAAATAAACTCAAATAAAATTATTTAAATATAGGGAATCACAGATAATTACTAATTTGCACAGATGATTACAAATCGATAAAAATTTGACATGTAGCCTAAATGCTGCACTTATATGATATATTATGAAGGTATTAAATTGCACAAATATTCATAATTTAACAAATAGCCTAAATGATGCAAAATTACGTAATATAGCCACATTTAGGTATATATTATATAAGTAGGGGATAACGCACGTAAATACATGGTTTCTAATGCACACTTTGCACAAATAGCCAGGTTGCACCTTTAAGTTAAATTATAGCCAATTTAGAAAAAGGAGGGACAAAATTGGGTGTCAACAGCTGCCCCACTTTGCCCGGGGATGATGAAAAGAATCTTCAGGCAAAGATAGTTGACGGAGGAGCCAATTTTGTCATGACTGGAAGGGAAAAAATGATTGAAAAGGAGATAATGGGAGCTTTGGGGGTGTTTTCGGCTGAACCCCGGTCTCTGAGTTGCCTACATATCTTGGGTTTCACGAGAATCAGGTCGTGTGTAGTTCTAGAACAGCATGTTGCCTGTGTAAGATGTTTATGACGCACGATTTTGGATGTAAAGACTAAACTTATCCCAGTATGTAAAATTTAGATCTGTGTATGCTTTGCCTTTAAGCGGGATAAACGAAGAATAAAGCAAAGGTACTACCGAATATGAGATAACATCAGTAGATCGAGCGTGGGAAAAGAGGCTTATAATCATCCTAGTTATGAAGATGTGGCGCGCTACACACCTATAAAAAGGAGTTTATATGTACATAGTTTCCACTTCGTCTCGATAAATGAGTAAACTCGCCTCCAATATTGCCTTGATTGAACGGGGAGGAGTTTGGGGAGCGAATTTTATAAATGCGCACGACTCAAGCAGATGGGCACGATTAAGCATGAAGACACGCACGATTGACGCAGATAGGTTTGAATGGACAAAGTAGGTATTAGCTGGAAGGGAAATGCAAAATGACATCCTAATTCATAATGATAGATTAGGCAGATTACTTGTAGAGTATGAGATAATTGGCTTCGGGCATGTCGGAATTTGACAACATAGGTTGTTTGCAGGTACGACAAAGGCATTTTTGAAGTCAAGATAACATCAATAGATCAAGTGTGGTGAAATAGGCTTGTAAACGTCCTAGTTATGAAGATGTGGTGCACGACACACCCATAAAGAGGGGTTTACATGGGCACATTTTCTACTATAACTTGATAGAGGAGTCATCTTGGCCTCAACATTGTTCAATGAACTGAGGAGCATAGAAGAGTGAAGCACGATAAATATGCATGATTTAAACAGATAGGCACGAATAGGAAGAAATACGGAGCCGGTACCCAATAAGCAAGGAAGGATTAGGTAGATCATTGGTGTGAGTATGGAACTGTGGCTTTGAGCATTTTGGAACTTGAAAAAAAAATGGGTAGCTTACGGGTATAGCAAAAGCATTGTTTGTAGGATTAGGCTTCTCGAATTGGGATTTGGGATGATACTTTGGTATGTGTTTGAGGCTTTGCGGTTGCATAATTGGTAGTGATTTTCGGAGTAGGTGTGAGAGTATGGTGCAAGGATTCGTCGAGAGATCGAGGAGCCCCTATAGCAGAATCATGATAAATGCAAATAACGATAAAGATGAAGATAAAGTAAACTTCCCTATTTAGTTGAGATCTCCTTTGTCTGGTCTGCTTTCAGGTGCTCAGTCCTCTGGGGGGATATCCATTTGCTAAGTGCTTTTCGTCAGGAGGTGGTTGCTTCATCACGCTGAGTTGTCGTTAGATCATCTTGCCAGTGCAACTCCGGATTGTACGTCCCCATTTATATTGAGTTGTGTATCTCATCATCCAGGATCGCTTATCATTCTTTAATTTTGGTCGCACACCCTTTGTCATGTTGTCCTTTCACCGGGCTGTCTACCTCCCAGGTTGTCTTCCTGTTACAATGTCAAAATTTGCATCAGGTTGTGTACCCTCCGCAGTGTTAGTTTTGACATCGGGCTGTGTACCCTCCGTCGATGCATCGGGCTATGTACCCTCAGCAAATTTAAATGACAAATCGATATCGGGCTGTGTACCCTCAATTGAAGCTTCGGGCTGTGTACCCTTAGCAAATTTAAATGACAAATCGATATTGGGTTGTGTACCCTCAATCGATGCTTCAGGCTGTGTACCCTCAGCAAATTTAAATGTAAATCGATATCGGGCTGTGTACCCTCAATCGATGCTTCGGGATGTGTACCCTCAGTAAATTTTAATGACAAATCGATATCGGGTTGCCCGTGAGGGAAGGTCTAGTATACAATTTTCTTCTTCTTGATCGAAGCTCTATCTCTCATCGATATCGGGTTGTGTACCCTCAATCAACATTTTGGGATGTGTACCCTCAGCAAATTTATATGACAAATCGATATCGAGCTGTGTACCCTTAATCGACGCTTTGCGCTGTGTACCCTCAGCAAATGAAAGTTCAAAATTTGACATCGGGCTGTGTACCCTCAGTCGATGCATCAAGAGTGAAGTGCAACAAGTAGAATGCCATTGTTATGTCATGCGATGTGCTAAGGAGGCTATCATGGTGTTTTTGTAAGGACTTTTCTGCCCCAGTGTCAAGTTTGCGCCTTTTGGAATTTTTGAGGGGATCCTCAAAATTTCTGCCCCAATTTATTCTTTATGACAGATCACTGAGAGGAGGTAGTTGCACTGCACTGAACACTAGTGTATTGGCTAAACTCTGCATTCGCCATTCAGTGCGACGATTGGATGTATTGATGACTATGAGTATGTGGAGATTTTGCTTACTCAGACTGGGGTTTGATATTTGGATTTTGCCGGATTTGAATGTTGTCAAAATGGTATTTATCTTAGGTTGTGATAGGATGCCTTCATGTTTCATGCCTTTCTTTTCGACAGTCATGGAGCTAACTTTGATGGATTGGCCTTTGTAGAGAGTGTGTTTGTGGTTTGGGAGTTGCAGTCTCCCTTTGTTGGTTTTTGTGGTACTATCGTCTTGCTTTGGTCACTCGGACTCTGGACTTTGTATTTCATTGTTGGATGTCTTGCGGTGTCATGGTAGGGAATGTTCGAGTGATGAGTGTAGATCTTATTAGATCGAATTTAGGAATGGGTATCCAGGGAGTAGTTTGTTTGTCGGATGCAATACCTTTTAACTGAGCTAAAGGAATAAAGACGTGAGGTTTTGTCTTTTTGTATGTCTTTGATTGTGTTGAGCCTGATAAGGTTGTGACTGGAAGTCTTGACGGAGGGGAGATTGTTTATTGTGTAAGTTGGGTGCAGTGTAAGGTTGTGAGTTTTGCTAGCTTTGGTTGTATAATGATTGGATTTCTTTGTTGTGACTCTCGTGTGAGTATAATACAAGTTGTACGGTATTGGGATTGTCTGAATTCTCTTGGTATTATATGCTGGTAGTTCAAAGGACTTTGTTGTAGAGGAAAGTGTTTTTAGGTTGGCTTGCCATTTTGGCTTTTTCACAAATGCGGATTCTTGACCAATTTCGGTGTCCAAATGCGAAGCAACCATAACAAAGTGGTGAAATGCACAAAATAGTGTGGGCATATTAGCAAAGACTTGAAGCAAAAATGACACATGAGCTTAAGAGAATGCCTAGGCTGTGGATGACGGATTAGCGCTTGAATTTTGAGGTTGTGATAGATCGTATAGATATCACAAGAGATTGCCTAAGTGCTTTATGTAGCAGTCAAGGCAAGGATTTTGGACCAAATGAACGACGCTTGTTTAAGCGGGAGGGGAGGAGTTGAATGTCAATGAAAGGTGGTAAATATGTTGTGTGAGGAATAGATTGTGTTGTGTAACAGAAAGGGATGTTGGCTTTTGTCGAATACCAAGACCTTGAATGCATTTATCATCCTTTCTTGCCAATTTGTCTGTCATGATGGTTATGTGTCCTCAAAGAGATACTTAGCGTCTTTCATACTTGTCAACCAACTGCTGGAATATAGTCTTTGTACCAACTTTTCTTGTTGGATAATATCTCATTGTTGAGCCGCCGAGCTTGACGTAGATTGCCTATGTATCATGTGTACTCTTAGATTGTTGCGTCTTATTGTGGCTGTCGTCATGATAATTCACCAAAACCTCGTACCTGTCTCAAACAATTTCATCTTTGAGCTTTGTCATTGTGTCTTTACCTCAGATTTCAAGTCAAATTGGCTTGCCTGTTTTTGGTTGCTGTGCACAAGTATTTTCTACACCTCTGTCTTCTCAATATTATTTTTCACTGGTCCCTTGGATGCTAGGATATCATGATAAGAATAAATTGGAAAGGGCTTTTGACCATGGTCATATACTGTAGGCGGTGTGACTGTGTAGCCTAGAGCAACAAAGATGATCCTTGGATGTTGGTGTCAAAAGGTCTTAGCGTGAGTCATGTGTGCCTTTTGAGTTTGACATCATTTCTCTTGCTTTGTCAATTTTTCTCTCCATGTGCATAGTGCTCGCTGGAACAATTGAGGTCCTGGGGCAATAAGCCCGGCAGTTTCCAATCTCTCGAATATTTGAGTGTGGGATTTGGCTAGTGGAGTGTAGTTTCTTTTTGGTCTTTAGTTTGCATCAGGGCGAGGCCTAGGAGGGTATGGTAGTGTATTTTGGTAGTTGGATTGAGCATTTTGCTGGTATGGTGAACGATTTGGTGCTGGGATGTGGAATATAGGTCGAGTGGGCTGAATGTTGTAAATAGGAAATATGAGAGTCGGGGTAAAATAGTGGCGTTGTTTGACAATAGTGGTTGAAGGTAGGGTCTTGAATGGTTGCGACAAAAGAGACTTCATCTTTCTTCTTTTGAAAGGTCCCGTATATCCAGATTGGATAGTTTTATTAGTAGCTTGTAGTGTAGCGGAGATATCGTGGAGAAAGGAGAGAGCTGGTGGGAATTGCTATGAAAAACTTCCCTATTTCGGAACATCTCTGACAAGTGCACTTGCTTAACCATATCTTTTCCTTGGTATTCAACTCGAGCCAACCTTTTGGGTAATAGACGTTTAATTTTGCCAAATGAATTTAGAGACAGTTTGGACATGCGAAAGATTTAAATACCAGGATTTGATCATGGAGTAGGGAGAGGAGGTGCCTCGATGAGAGATTGAATTTGGAAAAGAGATTCCTTAGGTAGAAAGAGACTCAGAACAACAGATGAATTCATGCAATGCACACATACCAAATAAGAAATGCATCCTATAATATGAAGGACCGTTTTACGCACGATGATTTTTGAAAGCGCTTTATGCCACATGCATCATTTCACTTGCTAACAAAATGTGAAGCCTAAGAGACAATATTGCATTTATTAAACTTTTGTTATATTGGCTGATATTGAAATAGTACAAAAGGTGGAAACATTGCTAGAAGGTTAGAACATGACCAGGTGAACGTCTTTCAGGTTGATCCATCCCCAGAAGATTCTTCTTCTTCTTCTTTGAACGAGTCTTCCTCGGACAAGCTTACCTCTGATGAGTACCCTTGGAAGATGATATTTTCTGCATCAGTTAAGAGCCGGGATATGTCAAATGTGAAGTTCTTCAACATTTCCCAAACCTTTCTTCCTTTCTCTTCTATTCCTTTGTTTGCCACAAAGCTCATTCCTTCGCTAGCCCATACGCCGATAGACACTATGCGCTTTGTCAGGAGTTCTGCCTTACTGTGCCATTTGCCTTTTTCTTCGTTCATTGCTTAGACCAAACTTTGCTTCTTTGTTATTTTCCCTCGTGACCTTGCCAGTTGTTTGCGTAACTTTTTGTACTCAGATTCTATCTTATCAACATTTCTTTTTCTTTTTGTTGTTGCCCTTAGTTGAACTGCCCTTTCTATGTCTTTCCTAAGCCAGTCTGGATAGTCTTCATCATAGCCAACGTCAAACCAGTCTCGTCCAATAGTCTCGATTCCCAGTTGTTGCCTTGCTTTCCAAAGTTCCATTATCTTGTCTTTGAACGGAATCACTCCTCCGAGAATATTTTCTTTGAAACTTCTGATATCTGCAATTTGGGGTACATTCTGCTTTCCCGTGCTTGTCAAAGCGTCCTTAAAGGAGTGTATGGATAAACTCCTCTAAAGCCCACTAAGATGAGAAATGAGTCTTTTTTGGACCGTGTGATTACTGTTGTGCGGGGAAAGTAGTCAAACATCCATTGAATGTTTTCAGGTGTTAGTTGACAGAACATGTGTTGCCAACTATTGTTAGTTGTTGGTTGGTCTCATTTCCCAAAAGCATTGTCCATGCGGGCGGTATGAGTCAAGATGTAGTTTTCTTTCGGTATAGAATAGAAAGTTTGGCTTGTGTTATCCATCCTTTGCAAATGCTCCATCGGCCAAATTTGTAAAAGCAAATTGCAACCTTCAAAGAAACCAGCGCCCCTCTTGCATCTTTCTAAAGCTCGATACATCTCTGCAACAATCATCGGTACCAAAGTGTATTTCTTGTTAGTGTCTTTGAGTAAGGCATTAGCAATTGAGACCATGCAAACATCAACTCGTCCTTTGTGTTGTGGAAAGACAATAGTCCCTAAAAAGCTGGTGACAAAAGCAAGTACCCTTCGCTCTTACCAATCTGCCTGGTCAATGTTGAAATAGCCTTCAAATTCTTGAAATCTTCTCCATACCCAAATTTGATGTAGAGGGAAGTTAGAGAAATTCTCGATTGCCTTATACTTTCTGTACATAACTCGGGCTTAAACCCTACTATTTCGAAGAACTCCTCGGGGTGTAATGTTTTTAGGCGTCAAGATTTCTTCACTTTCGAATGACAATTGAGTTAACCCGCCTATTTCTTCCGGTAATGGTGTCAGCTCTACACTCCCAAAGTGAAAAACTGCTCGGTCTGCATCCCACAGTGTACCGCTGCCTCTATCATCCCTTCCATTACAGTGTGCTTCATTAGTGAAATCAGGTTCCCCAACACCACTTTGACTCGGTCTCGTCGATCTATGCTTAGGTTTCCCCACCAATCTCTGAGCAACTGAGGAATTTCAACAACCATGTCGAATGTTGTAGTGGCCATGATCTTTGGAAAAGGTGGAGGTTGATATGAAAAAAGGAAAGAAAGGATGCCTAAGATTTGCTTTATTGTGAGCAAAATTATCAACGTGTGGTACAAGCTTTTGAAAATAATGTAACAGAGGGTATGAAGAGTTGTGTCGTTGTGGGTTGAGAACCCTTTAGACACTTTTGATGGAAGTTGCTAATGGACCTCTGACCTGCCAAGGATGTCAAGTCTTTATATAATGCTTAAAGGATAAATGTGCGCTACGTGTGATCATCTATCGAGCGGTCATTTCTGCCTCAAAATTGGGCTTTTAATGCCTCTTCGGTTACCACTTAATCCTTTGAATAGCATTGAATACGGAATGATTCCAATTCTTTGGGAATGAACGGCCGTTTCTGATTCAGTTTGGGCTTTTAATGCCAGTTAGGTTACCTTCATGCCTTTGAATAGCATTGAATACAGAATAATTTCGACGGTCTCTGAATAAACAACCATTTCTGATCCAATTAGGGCTTTTGACGCCTCTTAGGTAACCTACGTGCCTTTGAATAGCATTGAATAGAATAATTTCGACCGTCTATGAACAAACAATAATTTCTGATTCAATTAGGACTTTTAACGCCTCTTAGGTAACATTTTTGCCTTTGAATAGCATTGAATACAAAATAATTTCGACTGTTTATGAATAAAAAATTATTTCTGATTCAATTTGGACTTTTAACGCCCATTGGGTAACCTTTGTGCCTTTGAATAGCACTGAATGCAGAACAATGCCAATAGGCAGTCCACATTTTGCACGTTCAACCCTTTAAGCAAATGCTAATAAATCATGTTCAACGCTCGTTGGCGGTTAGAAATCCGTTCGGATTGTTTGAAAAAGTTGGTCTATCGGACTTGAGAACAAGTCAACTAATGTCATGTCATGATGCATGATTCCTAGCACCGCTACTAAGGAATAGAGTTAGCTAGACCGGGTTTTATTATCCTCCCAAGCGGACTACTCGGGAGCGGGAACGTCTCGGGCCAAATAGATTCCAAGTCGTTCCCCCTAAAGGAATTTTTTTATGTAACCACCATGTTTTCAACGTACGATTTAGAAAGTTGCCAGGAGTGGCGGAAGGTATGCATGCACAAGTTAAAAATATACGAGTTTTGAAAAAAATGCACAAGTCAACCTTGGGAATTGGAGTAAAACTAACACATGAAACAACAAGTCGGTATTGAGATAATAATTTTCATGTGCAAAGTATCTCATGTTTTATAATGCAAAGAAACTCTTTTGTGCGGAGGTAGACCTAACAGGATCAATACACATAATATGCATGATAGGCGTCATATGATGACACTTTTGGACGAAGTTGGCTATGGACTTTAATATGCCAAGCATGTTAAGCCTTCCTAATTTTAGTTATGGTTTTTAAAATTGAACGAGTATTTTGTGTCATCCCATTTGTTCTCATAACCAAAAAGATGAATGAAAAATAATTTTATTAAATACCACATTTCTCTTTTTAGGTAAATAGGAATAAATAAGTGATCTTGTTACATTAAAGTAAAAGAAATTAATTTGAAGTCTATGATTTTGTTTACATAAAAGTAGAAAAAAAAATTAACTTCGTTCATGATCCAAAAAGTAATTTTATAAAATAATTAGTTTGTTATATAAATATAGAAAGAATAATCTTAGGTAATAGAAATAAATAATTTGATTTTGTTATTAGAACCCACTTTTATGTGAACAAATGGTCTATATTAGACACGTTCAACTTTAAATAAATGCACACATAACATATTTAAACGTCCCTTAGGGTCGAAAACTCGATTGGTTCATTCAAACATGGTGAACTAGTAGACTTAGACATGAGCCGAAGTCAAAATTTTCCTAAACATGACATGATGCATGGTTCCTAGACAAGAGTCTCCACTTAGAATTGGATAATCTAGACGAGGACATGGTTCTCCCAGGCGGACAACCAAGGGGTGGAAACGTTAAGAATTATTGGTTGTATCACAGACCAATTAGATTCTAATCGTTCCTCCTAAAGGGTTTTTTTGGAGTGAAACGGCCATGAGATCTACGTAACCGTTTATGGTGTGCGCAAGTGTGAAACCTTCCAGGAGTGGAGGAAGTGACATGAAAAAATAACAAAGAAAATATAACCAAGCAATTAAACAATAGAGCGCCAAAATTCAAAAATTCAAAAATTCAAATATAAACCTTAGTCCTGCAAAAAAAGGAAAGGAAGAAAAGTTAGTATCTAAATAAATGGAAAGAAAATAAAGCAAATAAATAATTTCAATTTGAAGTCCGTTATGGTTTGAACCTTGATATCCCCAGCGGAATCGCCATTCTTTCGCATCTTATTTTTACCCGAACCGGTTAAAGTTCGAAATAGGGCTAGACTTAGTTGGTAACTCACGGGCAAAGAGTTGGAGTCGCCACCTAACATATTTTTGACTAGGCGTATTAGGGCACTTATTTTGTTTCTAGCTAATTTTATAATTAACTCTGAAAACTTAGTCTACGAACCAGAATTTCTAGGTAAGAGGTTCAAGTTAACTCGAGAGGAAGGGGTTAGGCACCTCTCAAACTCCACCAAATGTGGCTACCAGCCGGACTTTATAATTGGGATTCAGAATAAGTAACTAAGCAAGTGGACTAGAAAAATAATTAAACGACTATTACGATATGCATATAATAATTAAAAAAGAAGGGTCCAATTCACTACTAGGCTTCTTCCTTAAAAAATTGCATCTAGCAAAATAAAATAAATTAGTTAGTATATAAATATTAAGAGAAAATAATAGCAAGTAAGATTAGAAGCATTTTTTTAGTATTGTTTTGAAGATATTTATCCAAATGTACCTTGCAAAAACAAATGAAGTTAAGTTAGTAAATAATAATGATAGTTATAATAATAATGAATATGAATATAATAACGATAAAATAAAGGGAAAAATAAATTTTTGTGAAAGTGTTATTTTTTCGTAATTCCACCACGATGTACCTCGTGAAAATATAAAGAAAATGAGTTTAGTAATAATAATAATAATAATAATAATAATAATAATAATAATAATAATAATAATAATAATAAAAAAGTGTAAAATATCAAGATTAATTATTTCATTAAAATAAGGGGAAAGGGATTTTATAAAAGTGTCAGCTCAAGTGTGTATGAATCGGGTGGAGGTTAGGGACGTCTGTACGGCTACAAACACGCCGGCCGGTCGTGTCGCCATGCCAAGTAACGGTCCCACCACTCCATCACCGGCTCGTTTTGCAATCACGGCTCATACACGTCATCATAGCCTTTTTGTTTTAGGGCCACAGAAATGGAACTGTTTATCCGTTCAAATCAGTAGGCCTCAAGTAAATAATTATTTTCCTTGGCCGTTATTGGTATAGAATCAATTCTTTGTATTTTCGTCAAACAAAAATATTTTCATAGGCCAGTGACAAAGTACAATTTTATCAGAAACAACCTTAAACAAAGAAAGTCAAACGAGTGAGGCAAACAACAACAGAGGAGCAAAAGTCCAGTAGAGCACATTTGTGCCTAAATCGGCACAAACCAAAAACATAGTCAACTAGAATGACTAGAAAAGCAATAACGCTCCAAAACTCAGGCGACCATAGAACCTTAGCATTTCAACTGCCCAAACCAAATGACGACCCGAAAAAATAGTCGCCCTTGGTTCCAAATAACCCAATCGCGGTGGAGATCTGCAACATCAAACAAACCCGATCAAGTGCAAATGAGACTAATACATTTAGCGAAACATATACAACTAAAAGACATAAAACAGGGCAAATCGAGAGCATCAACGAGACTGAATTTCAGTCGGACGGGAAGTGGAGGAGCGACACCAGCTTTGCCACGGCGGTGTTGCTGCAACTAAGATGCCATTTTTTAATGTCAGTAAGGAATTTCAAAATCAAAGAACAAAAGATAAAGTCCTTAACGGTGGTGACGACTATGTCACTGCTCTGATCTGAAATCTCCCCCCAACCCCAATCCTTCACTGGTTCTGGTTGATTTTGTATGGTGAGGTCTGTGTGTTGTGTGTATATGTGGGTTTGAGTGGGGTTTTGGGGTAATCGAAGGAGATGAGAAAAGTAGGGAAGAAGACCAAGGGAGAAAGTAGGTTTGCGTGTACTATGTGACTTAAGGAGAAGAAAATCAGAGAAGTCTGTGTTCTATTTTGTATGTAAGCGGAGGGAGTTGGTGGTGTTGTGAAGAAGAAGAGGGGTGAGTGAGTGTCTATCCGATATGTCCTTTTCTCCATCTGTGTGTAAAGAGTATTGTGTGTGTGTGGAATTGTTTGGGGAAGAAGCCTAAAAAGAGTGGGGTCGGCCAGATTTTTGTGTCCTGTGTGTGTGTCTGTATTTTGCAAAGTAAAGGGGAGGAAGATGCAAAGGGGGTGAGGATCTGCCCGCAATCGTGTAGGTGTGTGTAGTGAAGTATATGTTGTATGTTTTCTCATGTACTGATGATGATGTTCTGAAGAAGAAAAATGGATTATAATAAAGAATTTTAAAAAGTAGTTGTTAGGAGTCTTCCATAAATATGAGAGGGAAATTGGGGATTTGGAATGATTTTAGGGAGGAATTTCGGTAATAGGAGATTTGAAAAAGATAATTAGATCAAGGAGAAGTTTTGAAAAAATTCAAATGAAGGGAATGTATTTGGTTAAGAAACCTGTCTAGGTTCGATAAGAAAATAATTAGGAATTTAGAAATGACTTTATTCAAAAACAAGTAGTAGGAATATAATGAGATTTTAAATACAATCGTGAACTTATCTAGACGAGCACTCGTCTCGGTTCAAAAGGAATTTTTAAAACAGTGGAAAAGAAATATTTTCAAATGTAAATGATAATTATATAAATTATGAGAATATCTAAATTATAACTAAATAATTGGAAGAAAATAGCAATTGATTTCTAACAGAATGGATGTACCTAGACAGACTCTTACCCAGGTTCGTAGGAAAGTTTAACAAAAGTAGAAGTAAAATAGAAAAATGGACATTTTCTTTTAAATTGGCCAATATTCAACTTAATGGCGTAAATAAAGATCTAGATATGCATATTTTATAAAATTCACAAATAATTATTAAATAAACTCAAATAAAATTATTTAAATATAAGTAATCACAGATAATTACTATTTTGCACAGATGATTACAAATCGATACAAATTAACATGTAGCCTAAATGATGCAATTATGTGATATATTATGAATGTATTAAGTTGCGCAAATATTCACATTTTGAGAAATAGCCTAAATGATGCAAAATTACGTAATATAGCCACATTTAGGTATGTATTATATAAGTAGGGGATAACGCACGTAAATGCATGGTTTCTAATGCACACTTTGCACAAATAGCCAGGTCGCACCTTTAAGTTAAATTATAGCCAATTTAGAAAAAAGAGGGATAAAATTGGGTGTCAACAGCCATCTTATCTATCTGTTTGGCTTCTTGAATAGCCGTAACTTTGGGCTCTCATGACGAAGGCAATATCCTCAATATTTTCCTAGCACAATCTTCAGAAGAAAATTCTTTTCCAATAGATTTAAGTTCATTAGTAATATGAGTAAACCTAGTAAACATGTCCTTTATTGATTCTTGTTCATCCATAGAAAACAATTCATGTTTCTCATCAAAATTTCTATTCTGGACTGTTTTACCTGGTTTGTACCTTCATGAACTAGCTGTAGAGAAACCCAAATTTCTTTGGTGGATGTGCATCCAGAGATTCTATTATATTCATCAGATCCGAGACCAAAATAAAGTATTTTGATCGCCTTAGCATTTTTCTCCATCATCCTAAAGTCCTCTAGAGTGAATTCATCTTCCATTTTCGGGGCCTTTGCATCATTAGCACCTGCTTTCATAGGAATCAATGGACCTCTCATGGTGATTTTCCAAAGTTGATAATCTTCGCTTTCAAATATATCTCCATACGGTTTTTCCACAAGCTATAGTTTTGACCATTAAACAATGGAGGCCTAGCGATAGATTGACCCTCTAGTAGTCCTATTTGTGCACTCATTTTTAAGGATCTCTCAAAGGTGTTAGCCTAGATATGAGACACCTGCTCAGATACCAATTGTTAGTTTAGAGTACACTCGACACAAGAGGAGGGTGAATTGGGTCGATAACGGTTTTGCCTATTTTTTAAATTTTAGACTAAGTTAGAAAAGCTTACTTGAAACAGTTCCTACAGGTGTTCCAACTGGAGTTTAACAAAGCAATAAAAGAGCAAATATAGACAAGGCACACGTTTTTAACGTGGAAAACACCCTGGCTCAAAGGTGTAAAAAACCACGACCCACACCCTTATGGGAATTTCAACCAATCCACTAAACTCACGAGCCAAAACTGGATTACAAAGGTAACCCCAAGGACCTAACTCTAAGCCCTTACACAACAATCCTAGACTGTTTCTACCCTTCCAAACTACCCTAGTTTGGAACACATAGTACTTAACTCTAAGCTCTTTACCCAATGGGATTTTAACTCTAGATTACAATCTCAAAAAGTGCTTCTTATAAGCTGAATGAGATTACACTTTAATGCCTAATACATGAACTAAGAACTAGACTCAAACTATTTTAAATGACTTGGTGAAACACTTGTCCAGACTGTTGCAACGCCCGTTCCAACTGCTTCAAAAATTTTCCTTCTTGTACGCTCAATTTCTCTTTTTTGCTGAAGCGTTTGGACGCTTACTCTTCATATGTACGTGGACTTCTTTTATGGATAAAGACTTGATAAATAAAAATAAAGTCCAAATATATTAGGGATAACCATATATTTTTAATTCTAATCCCTTTTCCTTATCATTTTGAATTTCATAGAGTTCTACTCCAACTCTACTTCATTCTCCAAATCCTGCAGATAATCAAATAACTGATGAATCTTATCAAAAAATACTTAGCTTAATCCACAAGTCAGTCATATAAAAATCTCACCAAAATTAGCAATTAGTTATATTCACAAACTTAATAATTCCTGGAAATACATAAGTTCAATCTTTGCTATTTTTCCAAGACAATTAGTTCCACAAATAATGCATCAATTTATTTCAATGTAACTTGTGCATTTTGTTTATTATCATCAAAATATCATATACTCAACAAATATCAATGACATTCTAAGGGTGACATGTGTTCCTACGGGTGGAGATGATGAGGTCGGTACATAGATTTAAAGTTAATTACTCACTCTTTTCCACCTTACATTCGTGGTAATATTCGACTGTTTGAAACAAATATTTCGAATTATTTACTATTGTGACTGATGAATCTGTATATGTAATTTTATTTCTAAAAATCTGAGTACTCCTAAGCAAATTCATCATGAAAATTAAGTAATTCGACTCATGTACTCCAATCTCACTACATGAAATGAAATGAAGTACTATATTTTTTTAATATGCGTGAGCCTAAAATGAAATTCATCTTCACGTAAAACTATCTATGCCTCAACTGAGCCAAGTCAGCCAAGTCGATTAAACTTTGACCTAGTCAAGTTTTAATTGAGCTTTGAGCATGCAGAGCTGAACTTGGAGGGTTTTGATTAATATTGAATCAAGTTGAGCCAATTAAGTCCAACTCTATATGGAAAGAGCTAACCTGAGATATCTCCTCTTAGATTTAGTCGAGCGAAGCTAAAATACAAATAAACTTAGTAGGCAACGAACTGGCTCAGTTCGTCTAGAAGAGATGCCATACAAAATACACTCCCAATCCCAACCAATCCCACACAAATTATTGCATGGAAGACGACTTGACTTTCACCATCTTGTTCTGTCAAAGAAGAAATCCCCCCCCCCCCCCCCCTCACATTATTAAATAGAAAGAAACGAAAAAAAAAAGAAGAAGTTATAATGTTCAGTTAATTAGGAATCTTCTTGGTTCTTGCAGCTGTGGAAAAAGTGATTTTCTTTGTGCATAAATACAATATCTGCAACTTGACTTGAGCATGTAAATGAACTGAAATACAATATTACCTTCCTCCTCAAACATTTAAAAAAAAAAAAATGGACCGGCGGCTCTATGAAGCAGTTTTCAGGGGAGATATTCCTGCCATTCACAAACTCATTGAAGAAGATGATGAAAACATAGTTAAAAAAACCATTCCTGGATCATTACACACCATATTGCACTTAGCAGCTAGACTTGGCCATGTTGAGTTGGCCACGATGATTGTGAAGTTGTTCCCAATGATGGCGTCCGCCGAAAACCGAGATATGGAGACACCTCTGCATGAAGCATGCAGAGAAGGAAGGTTGGAAATTGTGAGACTCTTGCTTGAGAATGATCCTTGGGTTGCTTACAAAACAAACATGTGGGATAAGAGTGTGCTTTATGTTGCATGTGAAAGAGGGAGAATTGAAGTGGTTAAGCATTTGCTGAATAATGTTCAGAGGCTTTTGATGCTTGAAGTTGATATGTTGGATAGTTCACTTCATGTTGCAGCTTCATCTGGCCATACTGGTAAAGTTTAATTTTTGCCAAACTTGGAGATTAATTACACCCTGCCAGCTGAAAGTTTAATTTTGCATATACACAAAAAAAAAAAAAATAAATAAATAAAGGGAAGTAGCAATGATGAATATTATTCTTATACCGGTAAAATCATAAGATGACTTGGATTGACGTTAATGCATATATTCACTAAGGAATTAATGTAAGCGCGCTAGACCCAACTGCTAAGATATTCTTTGCTCTAGCTCAATCTTTTGTCTCAATTTCTGGCCCTTAACATTTTCCTCTTGTTCACTTATAAATTTAGCCTAAGGAACATTTCATAACGAAACCCTGCTCATTTTGAGTTAATCACCTTCAATTTGTAGAGTGTTACATTGACATAGCAAAGAAAGTAATTAAGTAATTACCATTAAGGAATAAATGCTAATCTAAAATATAAGCAGTTATAACTTATAAGTAACTGATTCTATACAAGGCAAAAATATGGAAATTTGCTTTGATTTGTAATGTACAAAGTCTTGGATAGTAGGAGCACGCGGGAGCTTGCTTTGGTCAAGAAAGTCTTGAGAGCACAAAAAGCTGTGACGGAAGTAAAATGCAGAAATATGGTACTAGCTCCATCAGTCCATCATACGATTAAATTGTTCCTAGTTATGCCTTTTTTCGACCAAATAAACTAGTTAAAATTCATCAAAAGGAATTTGCGTTAGCTTTAAGCGTTACTAATTTTGGTCTATAAATCAGCACCATGTATTCTTCTACGAAACTTGTTACTCCCTTCAATAAGCTTAGACAAAGTGGTTCTTTAACTGAAATAAGTTCTTTGTCAAAATTGGTATTCTGGATTTCAGAACGGGGACCATTGAGTTGGACTCAACTCATTACAGTGATGGATAGTATCGGTAGGAGCATGATTCATAGAAGAGACAAATATAGTTGACACTGAATTTTTACTTATTTTATTTGGTGCAGATATAAAAGAGGTAAGTTAATTAGAATGTTAGAGAATGGATTTGTTCATATTAGTTGGGTAAACGTTCACTGAGGTGGATAATTTCTCTTTCAAGTGAGTCACCCGGCCCTATACCCCCTAGATCCTCTCAACTTAATTAACACTATCTTCATCACTCAAAAATGGTCTAAAATCGTTGTAAAGCATAAATTCGTTTAAACCCCAATTAAATTAAACTAAACATCATAGGGGATGTTAATGAAAAATGGGGTACCTTTCAATCCAAAGGCTAAATCATATATAGGTCCTCTATTTTCCAATGTTCACACGGTCGAAGTCTACGCCTGGGCCAAGTCGTTGCTGGCCTAATAAAGATTGTGTTTCCTAATCCTTATCTCACATTTTTTTTTTCTTTTTTTGGTTCTATCGCACAGTCGCTAAATGTCACTAACTTTCTAAGAAGTAAAAATCTCCTCTTCAAATGTATTACTTTCCAATTTACATATTATAGAGTAAACCTTTTTATTTAGGAATTTATTATAATTTAAAAATGAGAAGTCGAGAACTCCTTTTCTTATTTGATTTACCTACTTGAGCATGATGAAAGGAAACTTTCACGTCTGATATATTTTTGATTTATCATAAAGTAAAAAAACATTTTTTATTAAAATAAATTTATTAAAAAAATAAGCTAAAGATATTTCTCTGACTATAAATCATTTAGTATAGAAAAAATAAGAAGTTTGCAGTTAAGCTGTGTTTAGATTTAAAATTTGTGTCACTTTTTTAGTATGGAATAATATAAAAAATTGTGTCATTTTTTTTGGAATAGATTGATGTATTTCATCAATTTAATGTCTTAGTTCAATCAACTCCATAAAATTTAAAAGTGTAAGTAAAACTTGTGTATTCTGTGATTTTAAAGTGAAATACAAACCATATCAAATTCCTTATTGTCTTCAAATTTTCATGTCACGTCATTCCTATAAGTACTGTATCAGTGAATGTAAAATTGAAATGCTCGAATTAAAAACATAGTAAAAATATAGAGGTATCATACTTTTAATCAGCCTAAAGGAAATACGATACATATATAAATTAAAACATATATAGGTGCACGTATAGTGTGACACACTTTCAACCAGTACTCCTCACCCCGTTATGTTTCCCTATCTATAAATACTTTTGAGATAATTTTTAACTTAGTTATATAATCTGTATGCTTAGCTACGGATTCGACGGAACTCAATAATTTTAATTTAGTCTAAACTCCGTATTTGTATTTAAATATACTTAAAAAATGTATAAATACTTTATTCAGAAGCAGTAAGCAAGAAGAAAAATAGTATAGAACCTGTTATTTTACAATCTTGGATCCTCCTCTAAAGAAATTAAATGACTTAGTTTTGGAAAATATCTTGGTTTGCAGAAACAGTGAAAGAACTAATTAAAGTGAGACCAGATTTTGCTTGGAAAAAGGACTTGAATGGGTGCAGTCCGTTACATATAGCTTGCAGCAAAGGCCACTTTGATATAACAAGAGAATTGCTAAAGTTGGACATGGACCTCTCTGCCTTACAAGATAATGAAGGCAGAACACCACTTCATTGGGCTGTCATAAGAGGACGAGTGAACATCATTGATGAGATACTCTCAGTGACTCTTGAATCTGCTGAACTGATAACAAAACATGGAGAGACCATTCTCCATTTGGCTGTAAAAAACAACCACTTTGAAGTGCTTAAGTATTTGATGGAGAGTCTTAACGTTTCTAATCTCATGAACATTCAAGATAATGATGGAAATACCATTCTCCATTTGGCAACTGTTAGGAAACTCACTACGGTAAGTATGATATTTTTGCACCTCTTGTTATGTGTATATACTAGTACTCCATTACTTATTATCTAGTTAGGTTAATTCTCTTTTAATTTGTTCCTATATTAATTGAGTAAAGAAATACTTTTCCTTAGATGTGGAAATATGGAGGGTGGGGTGCACTTTAATTTGTGAATTTCGGCATGTTTGATGTTTAATATTTGGATGGTTGTAACTTCTACATAAGAGAGTGGAAATTTTTAATTTGTTACACTATAGTCACATTGTTTTCTTCAAAAAAAAAAAAAAGAAGACAAATAACCTTATGGTTGTGTAAAAGTTTATTTCTTGCACAACCGCGTACCAGGTAAAAGCTCAAAACTAATTCTTCTTGTGCAAAGTTTTGATCTTCAGATGGTTATATATCTACTTAAACTTGGGATTGAAGTAAATGCTTTGAATCAGAGAGGATTTACAGCATTAGATGTAGTTGAAGCAGATGCAAGCAACTCTGGTGCCCTTGCAATTATCCCAGCATTACAAGAAGCTGGTGCTAAAAGATGTGACCAATTACCACCTATTTTTCAAGACATCCAACAGGTACTAGTACCACCAAAACATAGCCTAAATTTGGGAGCATGGCCAAGGAAAAGTACTACCACTAATTTTGAGTCTCCATCCTCATCTCTACATTCTTATAATCATCAAAGGAAGAACAGCCATAATTATCGCGCTAGCAGGGCAAAAAAAAATCAAGCTACAAAGTGAAGGTTTAAGAAATGCAAGAAAAACCATAACAATTGTAGCAGTACTAATAGCAACTGTCACATTTGCTGCTGGCATTAACCCTCCTGGTGGATTTAGTCAAGTTAGTGGAAAAGCTATGTTGGGTAAAAATACAGCTTTTAAGGTGTTCTTGGTATGTAACATTGTAGCACTTTTCCTTTCCCTTGGAATTGTTAATGTTCTTGTTAGTGTCATTCCATTCAAGAGAAGATCCATGATGAAACTAATGGTGGCAACACACAAAGTGATGTGGATATCAACATTTTTTATGGCATCAGGTTATATATCTGCAATATGGACAATAATGCCACAAGGAAAGGGTGGTTATTGGGTGCTAGGTGAAGTTGTGGTTATAGCGGGAGGGTGCACTATGGCTGTGTTTCTTAGTTTGGGAATTTTGCTAGTTAGACAATGGCAAAGGAAGATAGTATGGAGAAATAGAAGAGACAGCAAGAAGATGAAAGAGGAAAGTCCCAAGAGTAATACTAGTAGTAGTACAGTTGAGGAAATGAAAGTGATGAAGAAAGATAGTCATGAGGGTAGTAGTAACTCAGATGTTGATAGCTCAGATCAAGGTTATCATTTGTATTAGTAATAGAACTAGGGAAGGGCGTATGTGCACAATTTTCTATTTACAATTTATGGCCCCGATCATATAAATAAAATCTCCAATTGCAAATTAAAAATTTTAATTGAAATACTGATAATTGGTATAGGTTATGTTGTCATGATGGATAAAACTTACTCAAATCGACATTTATTGTAGACTAATAATTTTTACTTGTAACATTTTGTGTGAACACCAAAATGCTTATACACTTTTTTTGGCTTGAATTTTGTTACGCTATAAATAAAAAGGTAATTATAATGTTTCTACTTCATAAAAATAAAGAATCTTTAACTTTATGTAAATGTATATGTATATGATTTCTATTTATGTATTTTGATAACAAATTTTTTCCTTGTATATATAATTGTGTATCTTCTCAAAATTTTGTTTTACTTTTATAAAAGTAAAAAAGAAAAAGAAAAAAAAAAGGAAGTAGTAGTATAGGAAGCATTATAGTGTAAGCTCCTATTTTAGCCAATTCTATCTATGAACACAAACGGTAAGAATTACTCTTTTGAAATTATAAACCGTAAGAATATTTTCATTCTTTTCTTTTTCTTGGACGTAATTTTCATTTTTGCTTTTCCACTTTGTTGATTTCAAACTTTTCTTCCCGTTAGTCCACACATGGTTACTCAATCCCCACTTTATGCCTTGCGTTCATTTAATTTACTCCTAATTCTATGCTTAATTTCCAAAAATTAATTTTTTTTTTCAAATTAGAAGGCTCTCATCATCTTTTCCTATAAATTCAAAGTGCACTAACGAAAAAGAAAAAGAGAATAGAAGGAAAAAAAATATACTACATTCACATAAGACTCTATGTCGTCGAAAAATTGGTTGTAGCTTCAAGCCAATATTTGCGGAACATTTAAATCCATATATTCTCACTTTTTCTTGCTTCATCCCAAAGTTTAAAATTTTGAACCCCTCAGCCAGCAAAAATCCTGCTCACTCCTTTTGTTATGTCCATCAAATATTTGGTTACTTGAATAGTAAAGAGTTTATCATATGGCAAAAATTGATAAAAGTTTATCATATGATAAAAGTTGATAAGAGTTTATCAAGCTGATGGTATGGTCTACTTCTAAGTTTGCACGTACATGACTAAGACAAAAACATTGCTAAAGTAAAAGATTAAGACAATTGTCTTGATGATGGTAAAACTGAAAGGTTCCTAATACTCAAGGTTATTGGGTCTTCATCTTTGCATACTTCATGTCCCGCTATCTTTGCCTTGTTTTCTTTACTTCAGCTTAGAAAATTGAAGCTAGGATGCTTGTGTTGTTATACAAATTTAAATAGGGTTCACAATCAAATGCATGTAAAGAATGTAACATTTAAAGTTAATGAACTTAACCATTAGCGATGTCTATTGTAAAAGAATAATCTATTACATAGTACACTTCCTATCATTCAATCACATCCGAAATAAGCTCCTAAAATTTCAAACAAAGCAAGAACACTGCCTCTTTGCATAATCTGACATAATTTATAAATCGAAACATCAAATTAAAACATAATTTGAGTGCATGCCTGAAGGTAGCAATAACATAGAATGAGAGAGTTGCAATCAACATATCGAAAGATTGTGTCGGTTTCAAGGGCTGGCATTGAAATAACCCCAACTTCTAAGCTGAAGTTTTAACCGAAACGGCAATCATGAAGATTGCATCGGTATAATGAAAATGGCTCAAGCCAACACAAGTTTGGCAAAAAAAAGTAATCTGAATTACGGTTAGATGAGCTATAAGGGATCATGAATTTATAGGGGTAGAAGAGAAAGCTGGTGAGACAGCTTTGATTGTTGGGTTGATTTGTAACCGATTTTACCATTAAATTTTGTTTTGAATAGAATCAGCAGTTACAAAAAACAACTTGCAGAAGAAGACGTGGGGCTCATTATTGAGAATTGAAAGTGAATTAATTAACAATAGCTGCAATGAGTTAATCACAGCACAAATTGAAGTGAATTCAAAAGTAGGAAAAACAGCCAAAAAATTGTAATGCTTGGCCATAGAGCTATGCCACATCACTTGTCTATGTTTCTCAATTAGTAGATATATAGATATTTGGTTACCTGCATCTGTAGATTCTTATGTCCTTTTGTAATATTCCCTTGTACAACAGTATTAGTTGACATGCTATTTATTGTTTCTTGAAATATTTTCCATTAGTAAAGACACGTAGTTTTCTAATTGTCTTTTTAGCTGTATTTATGTAGAACTTTCACCTGCCTTTCAAATCTTTTTGACTTCCAATAGTACTCTCTTTCTAACGTGATCGCTCACGTAGATCATAAATCATACGTGACATTCACGTACTAATTGCTGAGCTTAGATGGACGATTGTAAATGGCAACAAAAATTTCACTTGTTCAATTACAGAAAAAGAACAAAAACACCATCAACTTTTTTGTAACAGCAAGTTAATTTTCTTAATCAAAAGTAGGGCAAATGTACTTCTGGCACTAGTTTGCTTAACCAAATGTCTAACAAATGTACTTCAGGACAAACTAAAACCTTCTTCCTTCAAATAGTTGTCCACATAATATGTAGTTTCAATCTCCAAACTCCGAAGCCTATTGAATGCAAAAATTTTCACCCCGGGGTCCCCATAGTGGCTGGTTCTGAGGATTTGTCCTCACTTACCATGGTTTTAGCAAATTGGCCTCCATCTCATTTTTTAATATGTGAAATGACTATTATGTCATTGACTAACCTAATTCAGCAACAACAACAACTCATATCTTTGAGCCGCGATCTTCTTCCTTCTTTCCTTCTTTCAATTCTGCAGATTTAGGGTTCTTCGTGTGGATGTGTTTCTCTCTTTTCATTTTTTTTTGGTAATCTTTACTTATACCCGAATCCCTTACTTGTGTTGTTTATTTGTATGTTTTGGTAAATATTGTTAATATCCTGATCTGTAAGATTTTGGAATTGATATTGTTGCATCTATTTTGATGTTCCTATAAATTTTTTCTCTATGTTATGCATAATTAAGCTGAGATTAAGGTGCTTGTTGTTTAGAATATTTGGTGAAAGTATCCTTTTTGCTTTATGTTTTCTAGTGGGAAACAGTTCATGTATTAGCAAAGTGCCAGTTACATTTTTTTCTATTGATGCGGAAGCTGTTGCCTTCCGGGCAATCTTTCATATAACATTGCCAAAATGAGTAAGTTCTATTGTGAGCAAACTACTGTCGGGAGGGGTTGATGATTTTGATATCACATCATTTCGTTTCATATCTGAGTCATAAGATGTTGTGTTTGATCGATATACTAATACCGAGAATCAGACATTTTGTACCGCAGAAGAGTTAGACAAAACTTTTGTTTAGATTCTATGTAATTTTTTAATAGTACAGTAGGTTTTATATTTTGTTCTTCTTTGATGTACTTTTGAATTTGTGTTTCATTGCATTATGTTAATGTTTATTACATTTTAAGCTTTATGACATGTGTTTTGTATCGTTGATTTTAGCTAGACATCAAACCAACTGGCGGGTTGATTTATTATTTGGCAAGGGGGTGGAGGTCAAGTGTTGCCAGGAAATATGTCAAGGCTATTGGCTAGGAGAATTGGGGAAGTGGTTGAGGTCAATATGTTGCATTGGCGGCAATACTTCAAGGCTATTGTCAGGGAGAATTTGGGATGTGGTAGAGGAAAAGTGATGCCTGAGAGGCTGCATTTCAAAACTATTGACGGGAGGATTTGGTTATGTGGTAAGGGGTGGGAAGTGCTGCCTGGACAACACAGTATGGCATTTGGCTGTGATAATTTTGGAAGTAGGGGATGGAAAGCATTGCCTATGCAAAAGTTCATGGCACTTTAATTGTGATAAAATTGTGGACGGTTGCTCCCAATGCACACGCAAGTATACGTGGTCGACAAGTAATAAAGTGATAAATCGAGTATCGTTCCCACGAGGACTATTCTGACTGACGCTTACCAAACAATTTCTAACAACTATTCAGGGATCTTTTTCCAATAGTGAGGATTTGATTAACTAAAGAACAGTAATTAAATGGAAGAAGTGAATTCAAACAATGGAGACAAACTTGGTTGTTATCAATAATAAGGAGACGGTCCAGGGTCAGAGTTACGAACAATCCAGTTGAGTTTTCCAATTGATTCCACTTCTTAAATCTCGGGTTACTAACTAACAGAGTAAATGTACCCCAGAAAACCTTTCAATTCTTCACGGTCTATGCAGGCTACTCCAATCCCTATATGTCTATGGGTTGAATCACGTGCACGCATTATCGAATTCTGCAATGAGTTAAACTAGGCGAGCAAGTATATGTCTATCCTACTCACAAATTGGTTCCCCAATGCCCGGGTTCACAAACTAGTCCTGTTCTTTCTTATTACGTAATTAAATTCCCTCTTTCGAGTTCAATCTAAAAACCATAGATAATGCATAATAATCGGGCCTTGACAATTACACAAGTGAAATCAAGAAAGAATAAGTAACCCGTTATGGGATTCAATTAATGGAAATCAATCTTCAAACATCAACTTTCATGAAATACTCTAACCCTAGAACGATAGAATTAGCTATGCATACTCAAAATAACAACACAAAGATTTGATGAAATAATGAACTAATGATGTAATAGATTAATAGAAGGAAGACAAACCCTTGTTCAAGATGTTATGAGCTCTCCAATTTGCTCCAAAGTCTGAACTCCCATCAAAAACTAAGTAAAAGAGTATTTATAGGGTTTACAAACACCTAGTAATAAGTTAGACCCAAGCCTAGACGAAATAGGAAGTAAAAATTCGCTCCAGCGGCGCTATAACGGGCGCCCCGCGCCTCGTAACGCGCGAACCAAAATAGTAGCCGTCGAAACCTTCACGCTTTTGGGGCGTGGCGCGCTGGGAATCGCGCCAGGCAGTGGGGCGCGCCACGTGCCCTATAGCACCAGGCCATTTTTGTGTTTTCTTGCTCCGCAGCTCGCTTCGTGTCGTGCCTTCATGTGTTCAATCCAATCCTCAATCAAAATCCAATCTTTTCTTGCTCGATCATGCTCTTTATAGCTCCAATTGAACTTCATAAGAACCTACATACACACGACATAAAATTAGTGCAAAACCACATTCATAAACTATAAAACAAGCGAATAACAAGCTCAAACATGCGGAAATATTAAGGAAATATAGGCATAAAATGTCAAACATCACCACCCCACACTTGAACCTTTGCTCGCCCTCGAGCAATCACAACTAACTTCCCAACCTAGGTAAAATAGGTCATCCTATGACTATAGTTGATACCGATCACTGAACAAATGCACACATGACTACTACGGATCCACAAACATGCCAACAATTTACCAAACTCAAAAACATGAGAACAACCACCCCAAAATAGCTCAAATGCACAAACTCAACTTATTGCAACCATGCTCCCCACAAAATCACACCTATCTACTCAACCAAGAAGCCATCAGCTTCACCTATTTCATGCAAACCATGTGCCCTCACCAATATGAAGCAAAAGAGTGCCCCCCCCCCCCCAAAGATCACACACAACAATAAATATCATGAATAGAACGGGGGCAATAACAAACGAATTCACTCACTCTCATGAAAGTCTCACATGTCACACACAATGTGCCATAGGCTTGCCCGTAGTGTAGGACTCCACTAATATAAGCTCACTCCAATCGGGATTAACTAGGACTTTAAAAGGGTCGTAATGTAGGCTAAGGGGCGGGTAGGATACATATGGGTAATAGTGACTACCTCCCTAAGCACTTTAATACATCACAACTATTTCAAACACAATTCTCATCAAAGCCACCCAATCAACACTTCCACACACACACCTTCTCAACAAGTAGAATTTTTCTTTTAAGCACACACTAGCAAGGAATGGATATTCTTTTTTCTTTATTTCTTTTTCCACAATTTTTCTATTCTTGTCAACTTTGCTCTTTTTTTCTTTTCCAATTTCATTATTTTCCAACCTTGCCAATGCTCATAAACAACTACTACACAATTTTAACAACTATTCCTCTTCATTAGTTCCACTCAAAAACCTCCCAATATCCAACCACAACTCCAAAATAGTATCACAATATCAACTAAAGTGCTTAAGGAGTAAAAGGCCAAAAGGGAACAATTTAGAACAAATGGGTAGGCTTGGGGTTTGGGTGCCAACAAAAAGTTCAAAGAAATCACAAAAATCAAGTCCAAGGTGTATATGTAAGGGTAGGCAAATCAAAAGAAGACCTGTATCATTTCCCGACTAGAGCAAACCTAGGATTTCGCTTTGCACACACACGGGGCAAGTTCTAGACATTAATATGCAAACATGGAGCAACCAAAATATGCCTCACACACACATTGCACATGATCCACACAAACAGGCTCCATCAACAACTCTCAATCAAGCGTCTAGAGTGTAACTTGTGAAAAATTAAGCACTAATGCACAAAGGTTCACAACAAGGTCAAGCGAGTGGACTCAAACATCTCAAAGGGGTCGTTCCATTTTTTTCTAGGCATGCATCACAATTAAAACCCAAGGACACCACAAATAGCACATTTAACAAGTTCAAGTCCACCGGTATCAAACAAACCAAAAGCACCTAGCATTCTACCTATTTTCTTCGTCTAGGGCCACCTAACAACTAATTACTCTAATCCTAATAAAAACTACCCGGTTCAAAGACCTCCCCGTGGAAAAGAACCGAGGCCATAAGAAAAACCACGGGGTGGATGACATGTACCACTAATAAAAACTAAAAGAAAAATCTTTTTGGAATTTTTCATTGGTTTTCTACTTTTTTTTCCATATATTAAAGCAAAAAACAAATAAAAACAAAGTCAAGTGACAAAAGAAAATCCTACGGTACATGCATCCCTAACCTCAAAAATAAATAAAAGGGTAGTTCCCCACCCCACACTTAAACTAAGCACTGTCCTCAGTGCTAAAAATAAGAAAGTGCAAGGTAAAGAAAACTTCCCTGAAGATTCTAGTCCTTGGTGCTAGCATCCTCCAAGCTTCCATATAGTATGAGGTACTCAGACTTCCCCCAACAGGTCATCAATATTAGGCAAGGGTGAGGACACCCCACACTTAGCCTCGACATTACATAAACCTGCAATCCAAGGAAAAACAAAACTACGTGACACTATAAATAAAATAATACAAGTACAAACTTGGGTTGCCTCCCGAGAAGCGCCTTAGTTAACGTCGTGGCACGACGACACTTTTAGCTCACTTCCATCATTTACGTCTTCTCTTCTTACGACGAACTTTTGCTTTCTTCCCTTCTTTGAGAGAGCTTTTCTTCAACTTCACATGTGGTGTACTTCCATGTTCGTGTCTGACACATTCGATCATAGAGCACTCTTCAACCTTAGCTATGTGCTCCTTCCCATTATAAACCTTGAAAGTAATCTTTTCTCCATGCGCTCTAACAGTCATCTCACCTAGCTCCATGTCAATAATTGCCTTCGAGGTGACTAAGAATGGTCTCCCCAAAATGATTGGAGCTTCTCGGTCCTCTTCATAATCTAGGACTACAAAATCAGCAGAGAATGTAAACTTACCAACTTTAAGTAACACATCCTCCAACTTACCATCAGGGTGAGTGAGAGATCCATCTGCCATCTTAAGAGTAACTGAAGAGGGTTTGATTGCTTCTAGTCCTAACCTTTTGCAAACAGAGAGAGGCATGAGATTTATGCTCGCACCCAGATCACACAAGGCACCAGTGATATTATGCCCTCCAATGGTACAAGGAATAGTAAACCTCCCAGGATCTTGAAGTTTTGGAGGTAGCTTGCTCAAGATTGTGCTACACTCCTCAACTAACTCAACTGTATCAATCTCTTGAGGCTTGTTCTTCTTGACTAAAATCTCTTTTAAGAACTTCACAAAGGATGACATCAATTCAAACACATCAGTCAAAGGAATATTAACTTGAAGTTCTTTCAACATACTCACAAATTTTTGATACTGGGCCAGATCCTTCGATGGTATAAGTCTCTACGGGAATGGTGGGGGCGGCAGAGGTGCCTCCTTTCTCTCTTCTTTCTTCTTCACCTTCTCCATTTGTTCAGTTTTTTCTATTTCAGCTCTCTCCTCAGACTTGGCCATCAGCTCTCCACCTTCAATTAAAGTCACTGCAAGACATTGTTCAGGCTCTTTTTTAACAGTGCTTATTTCTCCCACCAACTGCCCCAACTGGTGGTCCAGGTTCTTGTGAGCATTGGCAATATCTTGTATGGCTACTGCATGGGCTGCAGTGTCAGCTATCATTCTCTGCTGGCCCGCCATTATCTGCTTTAGCATATCTTCAACGGAACTGCTAACCTGCTGTGGTGGAGCTGGAAATGGGTGATAATTATTCGGAGCTCTCGTATTGCCTTGATATTAAGCATTACCAAACTGATTTTGACCCTGCAGCCTGTTTTGATTACCCATGTAATAAACTGACTCTGGATTAGAGGAGCAAACCTCTGTAGCATGGTCTTGACCACAAACCTCACAAACACTCTGGAGTTGTTGCACTGGAGCCACTGGTTGCTGAGTCTTTGGCAGAGCTAACTTGCTAATTTGATTGGAAATAGCATCCATCCTCACCCTTAGCTCTGAAACTGCATCTAACTGAAGTACCCCTACAGATTTCTGCGTAATAGCTCTACCATCTCCCTGCCAATCAGGATTGCTCTGCGAAAACTTATCTAGCAAATCATAGATCTAGTCAAAATTTAAGGCTAATACTTAGCCTCCAGCAGCAGCATCTTCCACGATCTTAGTATGCGCATTCAACCCCTCAACAAAAGTATGTGCAACAACCTCATTGGATTGGTTGTGGTGTGGACAATCTCTCAATAAAGCTTTAAATCGCTCCCAGGCTGAATACAAAGACTCTCCTTCTAATTGTCTGAAGGACATAATTTCACTCCTCAGCCGGGCTGTCTTGGCAGATAGATAAAATTTAGCCAAGAACTTCTTAGCCAAATCCTCCCAAGTAGTGGTAGACCTAGGCTTTTCAGCCTTTAACCACTTCCTTGCTGCCCCAATCAGTGAAAATGGGAACAACGTCAAGCGAACATAACCAGTAGGAACTCCCGCTGGTGTATAAGTATCACTGATCTCCAGAAAATTCTGAATGTGTTGCTGTGGATCTTCATGAAGTAATCCACCATATTGTCCAGTCACATGCAGCAGCGGAATCATGCCGGACTTAATGTCAAAGTGCCCGATGATAGCGGGCTTAACTATGCTAGACGCTACCCCCTCCAGGCTGGGGAGAGCAACATCTCGCACAACTAAAGCTAGTTCTGCTGCCATTCCTGTAGGTAAAGACCAAGCAGGACCTAATACCTGAAACAGCACAAAACTCAAAACAAAAATTAAATCTGAATAGAAAATAATAAACTGTTCAAAAAGAAATCAGTCAATTGTTTAGTCCCCGGCAACGGCGCCAAAAACTTGTTGCTCCCAACGCACACGCAAGTATACGTGGTCGACAAGTAATAAAGTGATAAATCGAGTATCGTTCCCACAAGGACTATTCAGACTGACGCTTAACAAACAATTTCTAACAACTATTCAGGGATCTTTTTCCAATAGTGAGGATTTGATTAACTAAAGAACAGTAATTAAATGGTAGAAGTGAATTCAAACAATGGAGACAAACTTGATTGTTATCAGTAATAAGGAGACGGTCCAGGGTCAGAGTTACGAACAATCCAGTTGAGTTTTCCAATTGATTCCACTTCTTAAATCTCGGGTTACTAACTAACAGAGTAAATGTACCCGTGAAAACCTTTCAATTCTTCATAGTCTATGCAGGCTACTCCAATCCCTATATGTATATGGGTTGAATCACGTGCACGCATTAACGAATTCTGCAATGAGTTAAATTAGGCGAGCAAGTATATGTCTATCCTACTCACAAATTGGTTCCCCAATGCCCGGGTTCACAAACTAGTCCTATTCTTTCTTATTACGTAATTAAATTCCCTCTTTCGAGTTCAATCTAAAAACCATAGATAATGCGTAATAATCGGGCCCTGACAATTACACAAGTGAAATCAAGAAAGAATAAGTAACCCGTTATGGGATTCAATTAATGGAAATCAATCTTCAAACATCAACTTTCATGAAATACTCTAACCCTAGAATGATAGAATTAGCTACGCATACTCATAATAACAACACAAAGATTTGATGTAATAATGAAATAATGATGTAATAGATTAATGGAAGGAAGAAAAACCCTTGTTCAAGATGTTATGAGCTCTCCAATTTGCTCCAAAGTCTGAACTCCCATAAAAAACTAAGTAAAAGAGTATTTATAGGGTTTACAAACATCTAGTAATAAGTTAGACCCAAGCCTAGACGAAATAGGAAGTAAAAATTCACTCCAGCGGCGCTATAACGGGCGCCCCGCGCCTCGTAACGCGCGAACCAAGACATTAGCCGTCGAAACCTTCACGCTTTTGGGGCGTGGCGCGCTGGGAATCGCGCCAGGCAGTGGGGCGCGCCACGTGCCCTACAGCACCAGGCCATTTTCGTGTTTTCTTGCTCCGCAGCTCGCTTCGTGTCGTGCCTTCGTGTGTTCAATCCAATCCACGATCAAAATCCAATCTTTTCTTGCTCGATCATGCTCTTTAAAGCTCCAATTGCACTTCATAACAACCTACATATACACGACATAAAATTAGTGCAAAACCACATTCATAAACTATAAAACGAGCGAATAACAAGCTCAAAGATGCGAAAATATTAAGGAAATATAGGCATAAAATGCCAAACATCATGGACCGAATTGAAAAAATTATATACTACCTTTCGCCATAAGCAAAAAAAGAGCGAAATTGAAATGTAATCACTAAACTATAAGAGTTCAACCATCCTATGATTTTCCATAATCTCTCTCTCACATTACATCGGCAGCAGTAAAAAATCAAAAGTCTTTAACTGTTTATCCTTAGAAAATACATTCAAGTGTTGAGTTCTTGATCATTTGTTACTATCATCCTTTTGTAACAATGTATATTCAATGATTGTATTTGACAAATACAAGGAAATATATATAGAGTTTACATGTACATAAGAATGACTAATATATCCTTTAAGTACAATACTTATCACTCCCCTCAAGCGATGCATGATCTGGAATAATACATAGCTTGTCACGCAAGAATAACAACCGTGGAGAAAGAACTGCCTTGGTAAACAAATCAGCCAATTGATTGTGACTTGGAACATATTTAACTTAAAAGTACCCGCATCAACTTTCTTTCTCACGAACAAAGTGTATATCAATCTCAATATGCTTGGTGCGAGCATGTTGGACAGGATTGTGAGCCAAATAAATGCTGCTAATATTATCACAAAACACTATGGATGGTGAAGAAACTGATATGTGCAGATCTTTGAGAAGTGAATGCAACCAAGTGATCTCTGCTGCTGCATGAGCGACCGACCTATATTGAGCTTCAGCACTTGATCGAGAAATAATAAGGGGAAAGGCTGCCTTAGGTTTAGGAGTTTCAAGTTTTCCGAGAAACAACATGTTGTTTCTTAGAAGACCATGAAATAAGATTAGGGCCAAGAAAAATACAGTATGCTGAAGTGGAATGACGAGTGATAGGACAACCGACTCAATCTGCATCACTATAGCATTGCAAACTACTAATAGAACCACCAGAAATAAACAATCCATGATTCAAGGTACCCTGCAAGTAACGCAAGATCCTTTTGACGGCAGTATAATGCACCTCTAAGAGAGAATGCAACACTTGATTAACAGCGAAAGCAATGTCGGGACGAGTAAAAATTAGATATTGAAGACCACCAACGAGACTCCTATATAGTGTGGGATCAGAAAATAAAAGAGAGCTGTCCGAATGCAAATACGATTTAAGAGGAAGAGGAGTTGACACTGGCTTTGAAGAAAGCAAATTGGCACGGCCAAGGATGTCTTTAATGTATATGGATTGACTGAGGAAATAACCCCCATGGCAGGCATTAACAAAAACACCAAGAAAATAATTAACCAACCCCAAATCATTCATGGAAAATTCAGATTTGAGAGACCTAATAAAAAACTGCAGCAAAGATAGAGAAGAAGCAGTAAGAAGAATGTCGTCAACATAAAGAAGAAGAATACCAATCTCTGAGTTTCGTTTGTAGATAAATAAAGATGAATCAGATAGGCTATTCTTAAAACTATGACTTAGAAGAAAAGAGGTGAATCATTGAAACCATGCCCTAGGGGCTTGTTTTAAGCCATAAAGAGTTTTGTTCAACCGAAAAACGTGGTGAGGAAATTGTGGATGAACAAAGCCGCTAGGATGTTTTATGTATACCAGTTCATTAAGATTGCCGTGCAAGAAGGCATTTTTAACATCTAGTTGATGGACGGGCCATCGTTTAGATGCAGTAAGAGCTAAAACTGTGCGAATAGTGACTGGTTTCACTACAAGACTAAACATTTGGTCATAATCCAGTCCTTGTTGTTGAGAGTAACCCTTAGCCACAAGACCTGCTTTATGACGTTCAAGGGAGCCATCAGATTTTCGTTTAACTTTGTATACCCAATAATATTAGCATTAGGAGGCCGGGGTACTAGGTCCAATGTGTGGTTAGCCATGAGCGCATTGGACTCTTTGGCCATTGCCTGTAGCCAATGAGGACACTTGGAAGCCTGTGTAAAGGGTGATGGTTCAGCTGGAAGAGTGGAAGTATGAGAAATTAGTGAAGGAAGAATCCGAGGCTTAAGAGAACCTGTTTGTGTACGGGTGATCATGTGATGCATTTTAGGATTGGCGGAAGAGGCAGTTTGAAATTCATGTTGAGAAGAAGGTTGTTGGACAAAATTATGAGATGTATCTACTGAAGTATGTGACTTGAAAGCTTCAATAGGAGTATGATTAGAACTAGGAGAGAGTGGTGTGGAGGATTGATTGGGAGACAGTAAAGTTTTATAGAAACCAGAACTTGTGGAATTTTGGATACGCAATATATAGAAGGTTAAGATAAAGTAGGAGTTGATTTATTAAAGATAGCATCTGATTGAGGCAGTAAATTGGAAGAATTATTTAAGATAGGAAAATCAAGTCCAGCTTGCAACTGATTACTTCTAATATCATTAAAAGGTGGAGATAAATTAGGAGACTTCTAGCATTACCAATCTGCCGGTGATAAGGATTAGTCATGGGCTGAAAATTAGGAGATAAGATACGAGAGAATTGTAGCTGAAATCCAAGTATGGATGGAAACGTAAAAGAACTATTTGAACTAGATGTAGATGGAGAAGGCATTATGAGATCAGGATAAGGAAAAGAATTCTCATTAAATATAACGTGCCTAGATATATATATTTTATTACTTGAAAGATCAAAACACATATAGCCTCTGTAGTTGAACAAATAACCAAGAAAAACACAGTATTTGGAACGAGGACTCAATTTATGTGATGAATAATCACGAAATTTTGGGTAACAGGAACAACCAAAGACACGTAAGTGATCGTAAGTAGCAGGCTTTCCAAAAAGAACTTCAAATAGGGTTTTAAAATTGAGTTTAGAAGAAGGAAGAATATTTAAGATATGAACAGTAGTGTGAAGCACTTCAACCCAAAATTGAGATGGAAGAGACGCTTGAAATAATAAAGAATGGATCATATTTAAAATGGTGCGATGCATTCATTCCGCTTTGTCATTTTGTTGGTGAGTATGAGGACATGAAATACGAAGTAAAATGCCATTATTATTGAGAAAAGAACGAAAAGCCTCAAGCTTGAAAATTCGGCAGCCTCATCACATTGTAAAGCTTTAACTTTTGAAGAAAATTGAGTAAATGCATATGCATAAAACTGTTTGAACATAGAAAATGCCTCTGATTTACGCTTAAGAGGAAAAATCTAAGAGAATATAGTGAATTATCATGAAACAAAATATAATATCAAAAACCAGTAAATGAGGGAACCGGAGAAGTCCAAATATTACTATGTATTAATTCAAAGTGAGAGGAAGAAAAAGAACAAGAAGTGCTTGCCGAGTTGACATGCATTACATAAATTGTCTAAGCTTTGAAACAATGAACAAGGCAATTTATTGACCCTAACTAATCTAGCTAAAGCTGTCGAGCTTGGATGTCCTAGTCGACGATGCCAGAGATTTGGATAAACACGAACAGTGGCAAGACCCGAGTGAGAAACACTAGCGAGACCACCAAAAGACGAAGATAGACTATATAAAGGTCCAGAACTATTGCATCGAAGAAGAAGCCACTTCGTCTTGAGTTCCTTAATAGAAAAACCAAATGGATCAAATTCAAAAGAACAATTATTATCCGATACAAATTTACGAACACTTAGTAAATTTGTAGAGAGATGAAGAACAACTAAAATATTTTTAAGAGAAAAAATAGATTGTGGAGTAGAGAGAATACCATGTCCAGTATAAGAAATTGGAAGCTGAGTACCATTACCAACAATCACAGTATCTGAACCATTGTATGGTTGAATAGATGATAAGTTGGATGCATTTGGAGTCATGTGAGAAGAAGCTCCAGTATCAACAAACCAAAAGGCATCACCAGGCGCATAAGATGACAAAGAAGAATTAGATTAAACATTCGACACAAAAGCCTTAGATTCAAAGATGGGCAATCACGAGCAGTATGATTAGGTAGAAAGCAAAGTCGCCAAAGAAGAGTACTGTCATGAGAATGTGAATAGGGAGCAGGATATGAAAAAGGAGGAGGACCTAAAATGGAAGGAGGTTGGGGACGAGGAGAGAACTGGTTAGGTGCAGCAGCAAAAGATTTTACATATCTGTGATTGTTTCGGCCGCGACCACGCCCACCATTGTTATAGCGGTCACCATTATTATGTCTACCACGTCCATGACCATAAGTGGAAGAAGATTGTTGCTTAGCCACGAAGGCAGTAGTGGAACTGTCTGTAGATGATCTAGAGATGCTGCCTAACTAAGCTTCATGAAGAAAAAGAAGGGAACAAGCTTCAACAAAATAAGGGAGCGGCATAAAAGTAGAGATAGAAGTGCTTACAGATATATATTCCGAAGGTAAACCAGAAAGTATTTATAGCACAAGATCTGATTCAGGGACCGAATTTCCAATGGATGTCAATGAATCGGCAATGGACTTGAGACGATGAACATATTCATTAACTGAAAGATCGCCTTTTTTAAGGTTGTGAAATTGGACTTTGAGTTGAAGGGTTCGGGAAATAACTTGATCATGAAATAGACGCTCGATTTGAAGCCAAGCATCTCTAGCAGTGAGAGTATGACTGGGTTTAATTATAGCCTAAAGAATCTTTTGAGAAATTGTTGCCTGAATCCAAGAGAGAACAATTGAGTCAAGTTGGATCCATTGGTCAAAATCCGGATTAGCAACAGAGGTGCCATCTTCATGAGAAAGAGAAGGCGCAGGACAAGAAATACTTCCATCAATGAAACCATAGACACTGTGACCTATAAAAACAGGCAAAAAAAGCTCTCTCCATAACATATAGTTTGTATAATCAAGGACTGTTGGAACAAGATTTTAATTTTCGACACACAAATAGCGGATTGAGATGATGGGAGATGAAGCGAATAAGCTTCAGTCATAGAGACAGAGGAGACAGATGTGGATGATGCAGAAGAAGAGGAAGCTATAACCAATAGAACGTGAAAAATATACTAGAGAAAAGGAAGAGACCACCTAGACTTCTGATTACATGTAACAATGTATATTCAATGATAGTATTTGACAAATATAGAAAATATATATAGAGTTTACATGTACATAAGAATGACTAATATATCCTTTAAGTACAATACTTATCACCTTTTACTTGTATCCAGATCAGTGTCAAGCTACATTTTCATTTTGCTATCGTTAAAGCTTTATTTCAGTGCATTAAAAGATTTTTTTTGAAGCGCGTGCAAGGTAACATTGTATGCCATGATGATTAGTTTTGTGTCATGATCTGAATACTTATTTTCTCTCCATATTTCATTGTAAGCAATGTAGATACAGTTTGTTTCCATCCAATAGATGCATGTAATAAAACGAAACACACGAGTTTAAATTTTTGTGAATAGATCAACAAGATAGAAACAAACATTAATATTTTATTCTTAAGTATTGTGCATAAAGGATGGAGGTCAAGCGGTAACAAGTCGTAGAGACTTATCTAAACCATAGCTTACAGTGTTGGCCTTCAATGGCAACTTGTAGGGAAATTGTATACAAGCTATGGCAAGAGCATGCAGACTTTGCACCACAGATTAAAGTGCTTTCTATTAGGCATCAAATGTAGAGATTTCTCTACAAGTTATTTTTGTATCAGACCTACCAAGTGATGTCCACAAGGCACAACTTCGAGAGAACAAAAGTTCTGCTTATTAGGTACCATATGTAGAGTCAAGTGTTTCTTACTGTACCATAGCTTCAACTGTTGCTCACAAGCAAGTGAATGCAAGGAAAACATTTTCCCTTCCAATAGAGCTTAAAAGTGTTACCCATTAGTCACTATGTGTATGTATTTTCTTCAAGTTATTCCAAGTCAAATTATTGTTGTTACAACCAGATAAGAATACTGTCAATTCTATAGCTAAATTCTACAATAAATAAAGATCTAAAATAGTATAAATTATTTTCACTATTTTATAATCGATATAACATCAACTGTTTCATATGTAACAATACTATTGAATCCGTATCAACAAAATTCACAACTATCTTTAGCTAATATGCAATTATATAAAACTTGAAATAAAATATACGACTTTAAAATGTAATTATACAAAATATAATGCAAAATCTATGTATAGTCAATATGATTTTGAAGAGACTAACGTTTGAATCTTTGTTTTCTGAAAATTTGAGATTCTTAGGATTTGAATTTGCTGAAATCGGTTGGGAAGAAACAAAGGGAAGGGAAGCAGTGGTCTTTTTATATTTTTCATTGGGGTAGTTTTGTCCAAAAAAGATTCTTTAAGTTATGGAGATCATTCTTGCTAAACCATTATTACTGATATCTATTAGACAAACTATTGTCTATGGTGTCATAGTTCCATGAATTCTATTGAATTGATGCATTAGTTATACTACATGGGCCACCTAGCCCAATGATTCTAAATCACGTTTCAGGCTACTCATTTCACCAAAAATTTCATGCAGTAGCATTGTATTTTCTTTGTGCGAATTGAACACATTTACATCTACTAATGAAATTTTGAGCACTATTCCATTGTATTTAAATTTTGAGCAATTCTTTCTTTACACTAATGTCACCTACTGCTTCGGATAAATACCTGCTGCTTAATGTATTCACTACAACTCGACCTCATACATTTGTTCTCTCTAATATGGACATTCATATACTCACCGGAGAACGACGAACTATTACTGAAGCTTTCATCGCTTAATTGTCGCGACGACCCGATCGAACGGGGTAATTGAAATGACTTGGCATGACCCTTTGATTGAATCATTTATGGGGAATTTGATTCAATAAAGTGTAATTTGATTGTTTACAAGAGATTTCCAAAAAGGACATTGGATGTCTTTAGCGTGATTATAGATCTATGTGGTGGGCCAGTTGTATTTAAAATGTTTGATTTGTATTTATGAAAAGTGAGGACGGTCTGGCTTCACTTATCTACAAAAATATATATATCATTTTGGCTCGCTAATGAATAAATTATTTGTAATTATGTGGGCAAATATACGCCACCTATTATTACGGGGACACAACTCCAGCTGGCGAGACTAGACTTATCCTACAAGTCATCGGGCATAGAGGATACACGCATGTTCTACGAGTTACGACCATTCAGGCGGTACGAGTGCTGGACGCAAGGCATACATCCCACCGCCTTAGGTTACAATCTCCTAGTTAAGGTTTCGTATACACCACCACCTTGAGTCTACATGCCCATGGCCTTTATTAGTCTTTGTACTTTACCATAATTAAGACTGGGTAATCTCTACTATAAATACCCTCATCGCATTATATTATACATCAAGTGATTCAGCACTAAATCCAGTTATTCTCAAGGAATAAAACTCTTTACTTTCTTGTCTATTATTTTCCTTTTTATTTACTTACTTTTCCATCGTATTTTACTGTATTGCTTGTGACATATTCATAAATCTAATTGTTTAACCTAGACGTACAATTTTAAGTATAAATAGTTTGGCACCCACCGTTAGATCCAAGCAATTGTAGGTATTCTACGAGGAAAAGGCGTTGTCATGTCAGACGAAAATGACAACACCCCAAAGAACACTACCGATGCAGTGGACGAATCTGCACAGAATTCTATCTATCCTAGCGTGCAACCAAAGGATCCCACCAAGGAGCTAGTCCACGTGCCCAGCGACGGCGAAGGCGATCAATCACGCGATAGTAATTCTGAGTTTAGAGGTTTCCTTATTAATCTCCTCAAAACCCTGTCAGAACGGCTAGAGCATAACTCGGTCAATATGGCCGAGGGCATATCTCAAAAGTTAGGAGCAATGTTTGCTGGATCATCTCAGAGGCCAGCATCCCTGTGAGGACCAACACCCATGAACGATACACTACCATCCGCTCCTAATCGTAGACTCAACATGGACGTCACCTCTGGAGGTTCAACGACAGTCAACATTCAAGACCTTAAAGGAACACTGGTTATTCAGGACATTCTAAAGGAGATAAAGGCCATCCACGATCGAATCGGTAACATACCGGGTGCACCAACTCAGGTTACCACCATAGATGAGCAAAAGTTTTATAAGCATGCATGCAAAGCAAGTGCTGCATGGATCAGCGTACCAAAGCACTTTCGCCTACCAGATAACGTAAAGTAAGATGGGACGACGGATCCGGACGAGCATATTGCTGCATACTATACAGCAGTCAAAAGCAACGAAATCTCAAATGAAGAAATTCAGTCTGCTCTGGTGAAGAGGTTTGGCTCTACATAAACTAAAGGCGCCCTTGCTTAGTACACTCAGCTAATAATGGGCTTCATCAAGTCATTCACCCAGATGCAAGATTTGTTCAATAAAGCACACTTTGGCGCCTGTAAACGGGAGAAGCGTATGGAGGACACCTTTGTGATTTGGCAGCATGACGACGAGTTGCTAAAAGAATACCTTGAAAGGTTCCAAAGGGAACGCATGGAGTTTCCTCTTGTTTCCGACAATATTGTTATAGTAGCCTTTGGCAAGAGCTTGAATTCCAAAGGGTCGCTAGCTACCAGGGAGTTGTAGTGGAGCCTCGGTATGCAACATCATGTGTCAACATAGAGTGCCCTACATCAGAGGTACACTGAAAAACTCCGCCTGGAACTAGAACACTTTCAGAACCCTGTAGTTTAACGAAGAAAGAGAGCAGGAAGTCCATCCCTAGAGGGAGAAGGGGACAGAAGAAGAGTAAAAGGAAAGACACATAGCTAAGCAGGAACGACAAAGCAGAGGAGCACCTGGGGTCCCAGGTCCCAGGAGAAACGAACTGAGCCCCTCAACTTTCGAGATTTTGGTTTGCGAGTCAACGTCGTGGAACTGGTTGCCAATCAGTTTGGCAAACTAGGGCCAAAAGTACGATGGTTGCTCACCGTGAAAAGAGCAACCAGGAGGAATACAACGGCCTACTGTGATTTCCATCATAGCAATGGTCATGCCACAGTCGACTAAAGGCCCTGATGTTAGAAATTGAGCATCTACTAAAGGAGGGACACCTCAAGGATTTGATTGAAGAAGGATCAAGGAGGTCAAGAGCACCAGACTGTGGGGACGACCAGAACATCAACGCGATCTTCGCGACTCCAGGACCTGTCACGGTAAGGACTGAGAGTTTAGGGTCGATCACTAACCCTATTACTTTCAGCCCAGAAGGCGAAGGAAAGCATCAAGATGCTCTCATCGTCCCCATAAGGATATTACATCTTTAGATCAAGCAAGCTTTGGTTGACCCAGGAAGTAATGTGAATATTATTCAGAGGGAGGTATCACAGAAGTCGGCCAGATTTTTGTGTCCTGTGTGTGTGTCTGTATTTTGCAAAGTAAAGGGGAGGAAGATGCAAAGGGGGTGAGGATCTGCCCGCAATCGTGTAGGTGTGTGTAGTGAAGTATATGTTGTATGTTTTCTCATGTACTGATGATGATGTTCTGAAGAAGAAAAATGGATTATAATAAAGAATTTTAAAAAGTAGTTGTTAGGAGTCTTCCATAAATATGAGAGGGAAATTGGGGATTTGGAATGATTTTAGGGAGGAATTTCGGTAATAGGAGATTTGAAAAAGATAATTAGATCAAGGAGAAGTTTTGAAAAAATTCAAATGAAGGGAATGTATTTGGTTAAGAAACCTGTCTAGGTTCGATAAGAAAATAATTAGGAATTTAGAAATGACTTTATTCAAAAACAAAGTAGGAATATAATGAGATTTTAAATACAATCGTGAACTTATCTAGACGAGCACTCGTCTCGGTTCAAAAGGAATTTTTAAAACAGTGGAAAAGAAATATTTTCAAATGTAAATGATAATTATATAAATTATGAGAATATCTAAATTATAACTAAATAATTGGAAGAAAATAGCAATTGATTTCTAACAGAATGGATGTACCTAGACAGACTCTTACCCAGGTTCGTAGGAAAGTTTAACAAAAGTAGAAGTAAAATAGAAAAATGGACATTTTCTTTTAAATTGGCCAATATTCAACTTAATGGCGTAAATAAAGATCTAGATATGCATATTTTATAAAATTCACAAATAATTATTAAATAAACTCAAATAAAATTATTTAAATATAAGTAATCACAGATAATTACTATTTTGCACAGATGATTACAAATCGATACAAATTAACATGTAGCCTAAATGATGCAATTATGTGATATATTATGAATGTATTAAGTTGCGCAAATATTCACATTTTGAGAAATAGCCTAAATGATGCAAAATTACGTAATATAGCCACATTTAGGTATGTATTATATAAGTAGGGGATAACGCACGTAAATGCATGGTTTCTAATGCACACTTTGCACAAATAGCCAGGTCGCACCTTTAAGTTAAATTATAGCCAATTTAGAAAAAAGAGGGATAAAATTGGGTGTCAACAGCCATCTTATCTATCTGTTTGGCTTCTTGAATAGCCGTAACTTTGGGCTCTCATGACGAAGGCAATATCCTCAATATTTTCCTAGCACAATCTTCAGAAGAAAATTCTTTTCCAAGAGATTTAAGTTCATTAGTAATATGAGTAAACCTAGTAAACATGTCCTTTATTGATTCTTGTTCATCCATAGAAAACAATTCATGTTTCTCATCAAAATTTCTATTCTGGACTGTTTTACCTGGTTTGTACCTTCATGAACTAGCTGTAGAGAAACCCAAATTTCTTTGGTGGATGTGCATCCAGAGATTCTATTATATTCATCAGATCCGAGACCAAAATAAAGTATTTTGATCGCCTTAGCATTTTTCTCCATCATCCTAAAGTCCTCTAGAGTGAATTCATCTTCCATTTTCGGGGCCTTTGCATCATTAGCACCTGCTTTCATAGGAATCAATGGACCTCTCATGGTGATTTTCCAAAGTTGATAATCTTCGGCTTTCAAATATATCTCCATACGATTTTTCCACAAGCTATAGTTTTGACCACTAAACAATGGAGGCCTAGCGATAGATTGACCCTCTAGTAGTCCTATTTGTGCACTCATTTTTAAGGATCTCTCAAAGGTGTTAGCCTAGATATGAGACACCTGCTCAGATACCAATTGTTAGTTTAGAGTACACTCGACACAAGAGGAGGGTGAATTGGGTCGATAACGGTTTTGCCTATTTTTTAAATTTTAGACTAAGTTAGAAAAGCTTACTTGAAACAGTTCCTACAGGTTCCAACTGGAGTTTAACAAAGCAATAAAAGAGCAAATATAGACAAGGCACACGTTTTTAACGTGGAAAACACCCTGGCTCAAAGATGTAAAAAACCACAACCCACACCCTTATGGGAATTTCAACCAATCCACTAAACTCACGAGCCAAAACCGGATTACAAAGGTAACCCCAAGGACCTAACTCTAAGCCCTTACACAACAATCCTAGACTGTTTCTACCCTTCCAAACTACCCTAGCTTGGAACACATAGTACTTAACTCTAAGCTCTTTACCCAATGGGATTTTAACTCTAGATTACAATCTCAAAAAGTGCTTCTTATAAGCTGAATGAGATTACACTTTAATGCCTAATACATGAACTAAGAACTAGACTCAAACTATTTTAAAGGACTTGGTGAAACACTTGTCCAGACTGTTGCAACGCCCGTTCCAACTGCTTCAAAAATTTTCCTTCTTGTACGCTCAATTTCTCTTTTTTGCTGAAGCGTTTGACGCTTACTCTTCATATGTACGTGGACTTATTTTATGGATAAAGACTTGATAAATAAAAATAAAGTCCAAATATATTAGGGATAACCATATATTTTTAATTCTAATCCCTTTTCCTTATCATTTTGAATTTCATAGAGTTCTACTCCAACTCTACTTCATTCTCCAAATCCTGCAGATAATCAAATAACTGATGAATCTTATCAAAAAATACTTAGCTTAATCCACAAGTCAGTCATATAAAAATCTCACCAAAATTAGCAATTAGTTATATTCACAAACTTAATAATTCCTGGAAATACATAAGTTCAATCTTTGCTATTTTTCCAAGACAATTAGTTCCACAAATAATGCATCAATTTATTTCAATGTAACTTGTGCATTTTGTTTATTATCATCAAAATATCATATACTCAACAAATATCAATGACATTCTAAGGGTGACATGTGTTCCTACGGGTGGAGATGATGAGGTCGGTACATAGATTTAAAGTTAATTACTCACTCTTTTCCACCTTACATTCGTGGTAATATTCGACTGTTTGAAACAAATATTTCGAATTATTTACTATTGTGACTGATGAATCTGTATATGTAATTTTATTTCTAAAAATCTGAGTACTCCTAAGCAAATTCATCATGAAAATTAAGTAATTCGACTCATGTACTCCAATCTCACTACATGAAATGAAATGAAGTACTATATTTTTTTAATATGCGTGAGCCTAAAATGAAATTCATCTTCACGTAAAACTATCTATGCCTCAACTGAGCCAAGTCAGCCAAGTCGATTAAACTTTGACCTAGTCAAGTTTTAATTGAGCTTTGAGCATGCAGAGCTGAACTTGGAGGGTTTTGATTAATATTGAATCAAGTTGAGCCAATTAAGTCCAACTCTATATGGAAAGAGCTAACCTGAGATATCTCCTCTTAGATTTAGTCGAGCGAAGCTAAAATACAAATAAACTTAGTAGGCAACGAACTGGCTCAGTTCGTCTAGAAGAGATGCCATACAAAATACACTCCCAATCCCAACCAATCCCACACAAATTATTGCATGGAAGACGACTTGACTTTCACCATCTTGTTCTGTCAAAGAAGAAATCCCCCCCCCCCCCCCCTCACATTATTAAATAGAAAGAAACGAAAAAAAAAAAGAAGAAGTTATAATGTTCAGTTAATTAGGAATCTTCTTGGTTCTTGCAGCTGTGGAAAAAGTGATTTTCTTTGTGCATAAATACAATATCTGCAACTTGACTTGAGCATGTAAATGAACTGAAATACAATATTACCTTCCTCCTCAAACATTTAAAAAAAAAAAATGGACCGGCGGCTCTATGAAGCAGTTTTCAGGGGAGATATTCCTGCCATTCACAAACTCATTGAAGAAGATGATGAAAACATAGTTAAAAAAACCATTCCTGGATCATTACACACCATATTGCACTTAGCAGCTAGACTTGGCCATGTTGAGTTGGCCACGATGATTGTGAAGTTGTTCCCAATGATGGCGTCCGCCGAAAACCGAGATATGGAGACACCTCTGCATGAAGCATGCAGAGAAGGAAGGTTGGAAATTGTGAGACTCTTGCTTGAGAATGATCCTTGGGTTGCTTACAAAACAAACATGTGGGATAAGAGTGTGCTTTATGTTGCATGTGAAAGAGGGAGAATTGAAGTGGTTAAGCATTTGCTGAATAATGTTCAGAGGCTTTTGATGCTTGAAGTTGATATGTTGGATAGTTCACTTCATGTTGCAGCTTCATCTGGCCATACTGGTAAAGTTTAATTTTTGCCAAACTTGGAGATTAATTACACCCTGCCAGCTGAAAGTTTAATTTTGCATATACACAAAAAAAAAAAAAAAAAATAAATAAAGGGAAGTAGCAATGATGAATATTATTCTTATACCGGTAAAATCATAAGATGACTTGGATTGACGTTAATGCATATATTCACTAAGGAATTAATGTAAGCGCGCTAGACCCAACTGCTAAGATATTCTTTGCTCTAGCTCAATCTTTTGTCTCAATTTCTGGCCCTTAACATTTTCCTCTTGTTCACTTATAAATTTAGCCTAAGGAACATTTCATAACGAAACCCTGCTCATTTTGAGTTAATCACCTTCAATTTGTAGAGTGTTACATTGACATAGCAAAGAAAGTAATTAAGTAATTACCATTAAGGAATAAATGCTAATCTAAAATATAAGCAGTTATAACTTATAAGTAACTGATTCTATACAAGGCAAAAATATGGAAATTTGCTTTGATTTGTAATGTACAAAGTCTTGGATAGTAGGAGCACGCGGGAGCTTGCTTTGGTCAAGAAAGTCTTGAGAGCACAAAAAGCTGTGACGGAAGTAAAATGCAGAAATATGGTACTAGCTCCATCAGTCCATCATACGATTAAATTGTTCCTAGTTATGCCTTTTTTCGACCAAATAAACTAGTTAAAATTCATCAAAAGGAATTTGCGTTAGCTTTAAGCGTTACTAATTTTGGTCTATAAATCAGCACCATGTATTCTTCTACGAAACTTGTTACTCCCTTCAATAAGCTTAGACAAAGTGGTTCTTTAACTGAAATAAGTTCTTTGTCAAAATTGGTATTCTGGATTTCAGAACGGGGACCATTGAGTTGGACTCAACTCATTACAGTGATGGATAGTATCGGTAGGAGCATGATTCATAGAAGAGACAAATATAGTTGACACTGAATTTTTACTTATTTTATTTGGTGCAGATATAAAAGAGGTAAGTTAATTAGAATGTTAGAGAATGGATTTGTTCATATTAGTTGGGTAAACGTTCACTGAGGTGGATAATTTCTCTTTCAAGTGAGTCACCCGGCCCTATACCCCCTAGATCCTCTCAACTTAATTAACACTATCTTCATCACTCAAAAATGGTCTAAAATCGTTGTAAAGCATAAATTCGTTTAAACCCCAATTAAATTAAACTAAACATCATAGGGGATGTTAATGAAAAATGGGGTACCTTTCAATCCAAAGGCTAAATCATATATAGGTCCTCTATTTTCCAATGTTCACACGGTCGAAGTCTACGCCTGGGCCAAGTCGTTGCTGGCCTAATAAAGATTGTGTTTCCTAATCCTTATCTCACATTTTTTTTTTCTTTTTTTGGTTCTATCGCACAGTCGCTAAATGTCACTAACTTTCTAAGAAGTAAAAATCTCCTCTTCAAATGTATTACTTTCCAATTTACATATTATAGAGTAAACCTTTTTATTTAGGAATTTATTATAATTTAAAAATGAGAAGTCGAGAACTCCTTTTCTTATTTGATTTACCTACTTGAGCATGATGAAAGGAAACTTTCACGTCTGATATATTTTTGATTTATCATAAAGTAAAAAAACATTTTTTATTAAAATAAATTTATTAAAAAAATAAGCTAAAGATATTTCTCTGACTATAAATCATTTAGTATAGAAAAAATAAGAAGTTTGCAGTTAAGCTGTGTTTAGATTTAAAATTTGTGTCACTTTTTTAGTATGGAATAATATAAAAAATTGTGTCATTTTTTTTGGAATAGATTGATGTATTTCATCAATTTAATGTCTTAGTTCAATCAACTCCATAAAATTTAAAAGTGTAAGTAAAACTTGTGTATTCTGTGATTTTAAAGTGAAATACAAACCATATCAAATTCCTTATTGTCTTCAAATTTTCATGTCACGTCATTCCTATAAGTACTGTATCAGTGAATGTAAAATTGAAATGCTCGAATTAAAAACATAGTAAAAATATAGAGGTATCATACTTTTAATCAGCCTAAAGGAAATACGATACATATATAAATTAAAACATATATAGGTGCACGTATAGTGTGACACACTTTCAACCAGTACTCCTCACCCCGTTATGTTTCCCTATCTATAAATACTTTTGAGATAATTTTTAACTTAGTTATATAATCTGTATGCTTAGCTACGGATTCGACGGAACTCAATAATTTTAATTTAGTCTAAACTCCGTATTTGTATTTAAATATACTTAAAAAATGTATAAATACTTTATTCAGAAGCAGTAAGCAAGAAGAAAAATAGTATAGAACCTGTTATTTTACAATCTTGGATCCTCCTCTAAAGAAATTAAATGACTTAGTTTTGGAAAATATCTTGGTTTGCAGAAACAGTGAAAGAACTAATTAAAGTGAGACCAGATTTTGCTTGGAAAAAGGACTTGAATGGGTGCAGTCCGTTACATATAGCTTGCAGCAAAGGCCACTTTGATATAACAAGAGAATTGCTAAAGTTGGACATGGACCTCTCTGCCTTACAAGATAATGAAGGCAGAACACCACTTCATTGGGCTGTCATAAGAGGACGAGTGAACATCATTGATGAGATACTCTCAGTGACTCTTGAATCTGCTGAACTGATAACAAAACATGGAGAGACCATTCTCCATTTGGCTGTAAAAAACAACCACTTTGAAGTGCTTAAGTATTTGATGGAGAGTCTTAACGTTTCTAATCTCATGAACATTCAAGATAATGATGGAAATACCATTCTCCATTTGGCAACTGTTAGGAAACTCACTACGGTAAGTATGATATTTTTGCACCTCTTGTTATGTGTATATACTAGTACTCCATTACTTATTATCTAGTTAGGTTAATTCTCTTTTAATTTGTTCCTATATTAATTGAGTAAAGAAATACTTTTCCTTAGATGTGGAAATATGGAGGGTGGGGTGCAATTTAATTTGTGAATTTCGGCATGTTTGATGCTTAATATTTGGATGGTTGTAACTTCTACATAAGAGAGTGGAAATTTTTAATTTGTTACACTATAGTCACATTGTTTTCTTCAAAAAAAAAAAAAAAGAAGACAAATAACCTTATGGTTGTGTAAAAGTTTATTTCTTGCACAACCGCGTACCAGGTAAAAGCTCAAAACTAATTCTTCTTGTGCAAACTTTTGATCTTCAGATGGTTATATATCTACTTAAACTTGGGATTGAAGTAAATGCTTTGAATCAGAGAGGATTTACAGCATTAGATGTAGTTGAAGCAGATGCAAGCAACTCTGGTGCCCTTGCAATTATCCCAGCATTACAAGAAGCTGGTGCTAAAAGATGTGACCAATTACCACCTATTTTTCAAGACATCCAACAGGTACTAGTACCACCAAAACATAGCCTAAATTTGGGAGCATGGCCAAGGAAAAGTACAACCACTAATTTTGAGTCTCCATCCTCATCTCTACATTCTTATAATCATCAAAGGAAGAACAGCCATAATTATCGCGCTAGCAGGGCAAAAAAAATCAAGCTACAAAGTGAAGGTTTAAGAAATGCAAGAAAAACCATAACAATTGTAGCAGTACTAATAGCAACTGTCACATTTGCTGCTGGCATTAACCCTCCTGGTGGATTTAGTCAAGTTAGTGGAAAAGCTATGTTGGGTAAAAATACAGCTTTTAAGGTGTTCTTGGTATGTAACATTGTAGCACTTTTCCTTTCCCTTGGAATTGTTAATGTTCTTGTTAGTGTCATTCCATTCAAGAGAAGATCCATGATGAAACTAATGGTGGCAACACACAAAGTGACGTGGATATCAACATTTTTTATGGCATCAGGTTATATATCTGCAATATGGACAATAATGCCACAAGGAAAGGGTGGTTATTGGGTGCTAGGTGAAGTTGTGGTTATAGCGGGAGGGTGCACTATGGCTGTGTTTCTTAGTTTGGGAATTTTGCTAGTTAGACAATGGCAAAGGAAGATAGTATGGAGAAATAGAAGAGACAGGAAGAAGATGAAAGAGGAAAGTCCCAAGAGTAATACTAGTAGTAGTACAGTTGAGGAAATGAAAGTGATGAAGAAAGATAGTCATGAGGGTAGTAGTAACTCAGATGTTGATAGCTCAGATCAAGGTTATCATTTGTATTAGTAATAGAACTAGGGAACTGGCCGCGCGGGCGTATGTGCACAATTTTCTATTTACAATTTATGGCGCCGATCATATAAATTAAATCTCCAATTGCAAATTAAAATTTTTAATTGAAATACTGATAATTGGTATAGGTTATGTTGTCATGATGGATAAAATTTACTCAAATCGACATTTACTGTAGACTAATAATTTTTACTTGTAACATTTTGTGTGAACACCAAAATGCTTATACACTTTTTTTGGCTTGAATTTTGTTACGCTATAAATAAAAAGGTAATTATAATGTTTCTACTTCATAAAAATAAAGAATCTTTAACTTTATGTAAATGTATATGTATATGATTTCTATTTATGTATTTTGATAACAAATTTTTTCCTTGTATATATAATTGTGTATCTTCTCAAAATTTTGTTTTACTTTTATAAAAGTAAAAAAGAAAAAGAAAAAAAAAAGGAAGTAGTAGTATAGGAAGCATTATAGTGTAAGCTCCTATTTTAGCCAATTCTATCTATGAACACAAACGGTAAGAATTACTCTTTTGAAATTATAAACCGTAAGAATATTTTCATTCTTTTCTTTTTCTTGTACGTAATTTTCATTTTTGCTTTTCCACTTTGTTGATTTCAAACTTTTCTTCCCATTAGTCCACACATGGTTACTCAATCCCCACTTTATGCCTTGCGTTCATTTAATTTACTCCTAATTCTATGCTTAATTTCCAAAAATTAATTTTTTTTTTCAAATTAGAAGGCTCTCATCATCTTTTCCTATAAATTCAAAGTGCACTAACGAAAAAGAAAAAGAGAATAGAAGGAAAAAAAATATACTACATTCACATAAGACTCTATGTCGTCGAAAAATTGGTTGTAGCTTCAAGCCAATATTTGCGGAACATTTAAATCCATATATTCTCACTTTTTCTTGCTTCATCCCAAAATTTAAAATTTTGAACCCCTCAGCCAGCAAAAATCCTGCTCACTCCTTTTGTTATGTCCATCAAATATTTGGTTACTTGAATAGTAAAGAGTTTATCATATGGCAAAAATTGATAAGAGTTTATCATATGATAAAAGTTGATAAGAGTTTATCAAGCTGATGGTATGGTCTACTTCTAAGTTTGCACGTACATGACTAAGACAAAAACATTGCTAAAGTAAAAGATTAAGACAATTGTCTTGATGATGGTAAAAATGAAAGGTTCCTAATACTCAAGGTTATTGGGTCTTCATCTTTGCATACTTCATGTCCCGCTATCTTTGCCTTGTTTTCTTTACTTCAGCTTAGAAAATTGAAGCTAGGATGCTTGTGTTGTTATACAAATTTAAATAGGGTTCACAATCAAATGCATGTAAAGAATGTAACATTTAAAGTTAATGAACTTAACCATTAGCGATGTCTATTGTAAAAGAATAATCTATTACATAGTACACTTCCTATCATTCAATCACATCCAAAATAAGCTCCTAAAATTTCAAACAAAGCAAGAACACTGCCTCTTTGCATAATCTGACATAATTTATAAATCGAAACATCAAATTAAAACATAATTTGAGTGCATGCCTGAAGGTAGCAATAACATAGAATGAGAGAGTTGCAATCAACATATCGAAAGATTGTGTCGGTTTCAAGGGCTGGCATTGAAATAACCCCAACTTCTAAGCTGAAGTTTTAACCGAAACGGCAATCATGAAGATTGCATCGGTATAATGAAAATGGCTCAAGCCAACACAAGTTTGGCACAAAAAAAGTAATCTGAATTACGGTTAGATGAGCTATAAGGGATCATGAATTTATAGGGGTAGAAGAGAAAGCTGGTGAGACAGCTTTGATTGTTGGGTTGATTTGTAACCGATTTTACCATTAAATTTTGTTTTGAATAGAATCAGCAGTTACAAAAAACAACTTGCAGAAGAAGACGTGGGGCTCATTATTGAGAATTGAAAGTGAATTAATTAACAATAGCTGCAATGAGTTAATCACAGCACAAATTGAAGTGAATTCAAAAGTAGGAAAAACAGCCAAAAAATTGTAATCCTTGGCCATAGAGCTATGCCACATTACTTGTCTATGTTTCTCAATTAGTAGATATATAGATATTTGGTTACCTGCATCTGTAGATTCTTATGTCCTTTTGTAATATTCCCTTGTACAACAGTATTAGTTGACATGCTATTTATTGTTTCTTGAAATATTTTCCATTAGTAAAGACACGTAGTTTTCTAATTGTCTTTTTAGATTGTAGAAACTATGAACTGCTCTAGTACTTCTGAATGGAGCTGTATTTATGTAGAACTTTCACCTGCCTTTCAAATCTTTTTGACTTCCAATAGTACTCTCTTTCTAACGTGATCGCTCACGTAGATCATAAATCATACGTGACATTCACGTACTAATTGCTGAGCTTAGGTGGACGATTGTAAATGGAAACAAAAATTTCACTTGTTCAATTACAGAAAAAGAACAAAAACACCATCAACTTTTTTGTAACAGCAAGTTAATTTTCTTAATCAAAAGTAGGGCAAATGTACTTCTGGCACTAGTTTGCTTAACCAAATGTCTAACAAATGTACTTCAGGACAAACTAAAACCTTCTTCCTTCAAATAGTTGTCCACATAATATGTAGTTTCAATCTCCAAACTCTGAAGCCTATTGAATGCAAAAATTTTCACCCCGGGGTCCCCATAGTGGCTGGTTCTGAGGATTTGTCCTCACTTCATGGTTTTAGCAAATTGGCCTCCATCTCATTTTTTAATATGTGAAATGACTATTATGTCATTGACTAACCTAATTCGGCAGCAACAACAACTCATATCTTTGAGCCGCGATCTTCTTCCTTCTTTCCTTCTTTCAATTCTGCAGATTTAGGGTTCTTCGTGTGGATGTGTTTCTCTCTTTTCATTTTTTTTTTTTTTGGTAATCTTTACTTATACCCGAATCCCTTACTTGTGTTGTTTATTTGTATGTTTTGGTAAATATTGTTAATATCCTGATCTGTAAGATTTTGGAATTGATATTGTTGCATCTATTTTGATGTTCCTATATATTTTTTCTCTATGTTATGCATAATTAAGCTGAGATTAAGGTGCTTGTTGTTTAGAATATTTGGTGAAAGTATCCTTTTTGCTTTATGTTTTCTAGTGGGAAACAGTTCATGTATTAGCAAAGTGCCAGTTACATTTTTTTCTATTGATGCGGAAGCTGTTGCCTTCCGGGCAATCTTTCATATAACATTGCCAAAATGAGTAAGTTCTATTGTGAGCAAACTACTGTCGGGAGGGGTTGATGATTTTGATATCACATCATTTCGTTTCATATCTGAGTCATAAGATGTTGTGTTTGATCGATATACTAATACCGAGAATCAGACATTTTGTACAGCAGAAGAGTTAGACAAAACTTTTGTTTAGATTCTATGTAATTTTTTAATAGTACAGTAGGTTTTATATTTTGTTCTTCTTTGATGTACTTTTGAATTTGTGTTTCATTGCATTATGTTAATGTTTATTACATTTTAAGCTTTATGACATGTGTTTTGTATCGTTGATTTTAGCTAGACATCAAACCAACTGGCGGGTTGATTTATTATTTGGCAAGGGGGTGGAGGTCAAGTGTTGCCAGGAAATATTTCAAGGCTATTGGCTAGGAGAATTGGGGAAGTGGTTGAGGTCAATATGTTGCATTGGCGGCAATACTTCAAGGCTATTGTCTGGGAGAATTTGGGATGTGGTAGAGGAAAAGTGATGCCTGAGAGGCTGCATTTCAAAACTATTGACGGGAGGATTTGGTTATGTGGTAAGGGGTGGGAAGTGCTGCCTGGACAACACAGTATGGCATTTGGCTGTGATAATTTTGGAAGCAGGGTATGGAAAGCATTGCCTATGCAAAAGTTCATGGCACTTTAATTGTGATAAAATTGTGGACTGTTGCTCCCAACGCACACGCAAGTATACGTGGTCGACAAGTAATAAAGTGATAAATCGAGTATCGTTCCCACGAGGACTATTCTGACTGACGCTTACCAAACAATTTCTAACAACTATTCAGGGATCTTTTTCCAATAGTGAGGATTTGATTAACTAAAGAACAGTAATTAAATGGTATAAGTGAATTCAAACAATGGAGCAAAACTTGGTTGTTATCAATAATAAGGAGACGGTCCAGGGTCAGAGTTACGAACAATCCAGTTGAGTTTTCCAATTGATTCCACTTCTTAAATCTCGGGTTACTAACTAACAGAGTAAATGTACCCCAGAAAACCTTTCAATTCTTCACGGTCTATGCAGGCTACTCCAATCCCTATATGTCTATGGGTTGAATCACGTGCACGCATTAACGAATTCTGCAATGAGTTAAACTAGGCGAGCAAGTATATGTCTATCCTACTCACAAATTGGTTCCCCAATGCCCGGGTTCACAAACTAGTCCTGTTCTTTCTTATTACGTAATTAAATTCCCTCTTTCGAGTTCAATCTAAAAACCATAGATAATGCATAATAATCGGGCCCTGACAATTACACAAGTGAAATCAAGAAAGAATAAGTAACCCGTTATGGGATTCAATTAATGGAAATCAATCTTCAAACATCAACTTTCATGAAATACTCTAACTCTAGAACGATAGAATTAGCTACGCATACTCATAATAACAACACAAAGATTTGATGAAATAATGAACTAATGATGTAATAGATTAATGGAAGGAAGACAAACCCTTGTTCAAGATGTTATGAGCTCTCCAATTTGCTCCAAAGTCTGAACTCCCATAAAAAACTAAGTAAAAGAGTATTTATAGGGTTTACAAACATCTAGTAATAAGTTAGACCCAAGCCTAGACGAAATAGGAAGTAAAAATTCGCTCCAGCGGCACTATAACGGGCGCCCCGCGCCTCGTAACGTGCGAACCAAGACAGTAGCCGTCGAAACCTTCACGCTTTTGGGGCGTGGCGCGCTGGGAATCGCGCCAGGCAGTGGGGCGCGCCACGTGCCCTACAGCACCAGGCCATTTTTGTGTTTTCTTGCTCCGCAGCTCGCTTCGTGTCGTGCCTTCGTGTGTTCAATCCAATCCTCAATCAAAATCCAATCTTTTCTTGCTCGATCATGCTCTTTATAGCTCCAATTGCACTTCATAAGAATCTACATACACACGACATAAAATTAGTGCAAAACCACATTCATAAACTATAAAACAAGCGAATAACAAGCTCAAACATGCGGAAATATTAAGGAAATATAGGCATAAAATGTCAAATATCACCACCCCACACTTGAACCTTTGCTCGCCCTCGAGCAATCACAACTAACTTCCCAACCTAGGTAAAATAGGTCTGCCTATGACTATAGTTGATACCGATCATGGAACAAATGCACACATGACTACTACGGATCCACAAACATGCCAACAATTTACCAAACTCAAAAACATGAGAACAACCACCCCAAAATAGCTCAAATGCACAAACTCAACTTATTGCAACCATGCTTCCACAAAATCACACCTATCCACTCAACCAAGAAGCCATCAGCTTCACTTATTTCATGCAAACCATGTGCCCTCACCAATATGAAACAAAAGAGTGCCCCCCCAAAGATCACACACACCAATAGATATCATGAATAGAACGGGGGCAATAACAAACTAATTCACTCACTCTCATGAAAGTCTCACATGTCACACACAATGTGCCATAGGCTTGCCCGTAATGTAGGACTCCACTAATATAAGCTCACTCCAATCGGGATTAACTAGGACTTTAAAAGGATCGTAATGTAGGCTAAGGGGCGGGTAGGATACATATGGGTAATAGTGACTACTTCCCTAAGCACTTTAATACATCACAACTATTTCAAACACAATTCTCATCAAAGCCACCCAATCAACACTTCCACACACACACCTTCTCAACAAGTAGAATTTTTCTTTTAAGCACACACTAGCAAGGAATGGATATTCTTTTTTCTTTATTTCTTTTTCCACAATTTTTCTTTTCTTTTCAACTTTGCTCTTTTTTTCTTTTCCAATTTCATTATTTTCCAACCTTGTCAATGCTCATAAACAACTACTACACAATTTTAACAACTATTCCTCTTCATTAGTTCCACTCAAAAACCTCCCAATATCCAACCACAACTCCAAAATAGTATCACAATATCAACTAAAGTGCTTAAGGAGTAAAAGGCCAAAAGGGAACAATTTAGAACAAATGGGTAGGCTTGGGGTTTGGGTGCCAACAAAAAGTTCAAAGAAATCACAACAATCAAGTCCAAGGTGTATATGTAAGGGTAGGCAAATCAAGAGAAGACCTGTATCATTTCCCGACTAGAGCAAACCTAGGATTTCGCTTTGCACACACACGGGGCAAGTTCTAGACATTAATATGCAAACATGGAGCAACCAAAATATGCCTCACACACACATTGCACATGATCCATACAAACAGGCTCCATCAACAACTCTCAATCAAGCGTCTAGAGTGTAACTTGTGAAAAATTAAGTACTAATGCACAAAGGTTCACAACAAGGTCAAGCGAGTGACTCAAACATCTCAAAGGGGTCGTTCCATTTTTTTCTAGGCATGCATCACAATTAAAACCCAAGGACACCACAAATAGCACATTCAACAAGTTCAAGTCCACCAGTATCAAACAAACCAAAAGCACCTAGCATTCTACCTATTTTCTTTGTCTAGGGCCACCTAACAACTAATTACTCTAATCCTAATAAAAACTACCCGGTTCAAAGACCTCCCCGTGGAAAAGAACCGAGGCCATAAGAAAAACCACGGGGTGGATGACATGTACCACTAATAAAAACTAAAAGAAAAATCTTTTTGGAATTTTTCATTGGTTTTCTACTTTTTTTTCCATATATTAAAGCAAAAAACAAATAAAAATAAAGTCAAGTGACAAAAGAAAATCCTACGGTACATGCATCCCTAACCTCAAAAATAAATAAAAGGGTAGTTCCCCACCCCACACTTAAACTAAGCACTGTCCTCAGTGCTAAAAATAAGAAAGTGCAAGGTAAAGAAAACTTCCCTGAAGATTCTAGTCCTTGGTGCTAGCATCCTCCAAGCTACCATATAGTATGAGGTACTCAGACTTCCCCCAACAGGTCATCAATATTAGGCAAGGGTGAGGACACCCCACACTTAGCCTCGACATTACATAAACCTGCAATCCAAGGAAAAACAAAACTACGTGACACTATAAATAAAATAATACAAGTACAAACTTGGGTTGCCTCCCGAGAAGCGCCTTAGTTAACGTCGTGGCACGACGACACTTTTAGCTCACTTCCATCATTTACGTCTTCTCTTCTTACGACGAACTTTTGCTTTCTTCCCTTCTTTGAGAGAGCTTTTCTTCAACTTCACATGTGGTGTACTTCCATGTTCGTGTCTGACACATTCGATCATAGAGCACTCTTCAACCTTAGCTATGTGCTCCTTCCCATTATAAACCTTGAAAGTAATCTTTTCTCCATGCGCTCTAACAGTCATCTCACCCAGCTCCATGTCAATAATTGCCTTCGAGGTGACTAAGAATAGTCTCCCCAAAATGATTGGAGCTTCTCGGTCCTCTTCATAATCTAGGACTACAAAATCAGCAGAGAATGTAAACTTACCAACTTTAAGTAACACATCCTCCAACTTACCATCAGGGTGAGTGAGAGATCCATCTGCCATCTTAAGAGTAACTGAAGAGGGTTTGATTGCTTCTAGCCCTAACCTTTTGCAAACAGAGAGAGGCATGAGATTTATGCTCGCACCCAGATCACACAAGGCACCAGTGATATTATGCCCTCCAATGGTACAAGGAATAGTAAACCTCCCAGGATCTTGAAGTTTTGGAGGTAGCTTGCTCAAGATTGTGCTACACTCCTCAACTAACTCAACTGTATCAATCTCTTGAGGCTTGTTCTTCTTGACTAAAATCTCTTTTAAGAACTTCACAAAGGATGACATCAATTCAAACACATCAGTCAAAGGAATATTAACTTGAAGTTCTTTCAACATACTCACAAATTTTTGATACTGGGCCAGATCCTTCGATGGTATAAGTCTCTACGGGAATGGTGGGGGCGGCAGAGGTGCCTCCTTTCTCTCTTCATTCTTCTTCACCTTCTCAACTTGTTCAGTTTTTTCTATTTCAGCTCTCTCCTCAGACTTGGCCATCAGCTCTCCACCTTCAATTAAAGTCACTGCAAGACATTGTTCAGGCTCTTTTTTAACAGTGCTTATTTCTCCCACCAACTGCCCCAACTGGTGGTCCAGGTTCTTGTGAGCATTGGCAATATCTTGTATGGCTACTGCATGGGCTGCAGTGTCAGCTATCATTCTCTGCTGGCCCACCATTATCTGCTTTAGCATATCTTCAACGGAACTGCTAACCTGCTGTGGTGGAGCTGGAAATGGGTGATAATTATTCGGAGCTCTCGTATTGCCTTGATATTAAGCATTACCAAACTGATTTTGACCCTGCAGCCTGTTTTGATTACCCATGTAATAAACTGACTCTGGATTAGAGGAGCAAACCTCTGTAGCATGGTCTTGACTACAAACCTCACAAAAACTCTGGAGTTGTTGCACTGGAGCCACTGGTTGCTGAGTCTTTGGCAGAGCTAACTTGCTAATTTGATTGGAAATAGCATCCATCCTCACCCTTAGCTCTGAAACTGCATCTAACTGAAGTACCCCTACAGATTTCTGCGTAATAGCTCTACCATCTCCCTGCCAATCAGGATTGCTCTGCGAAAACTTATCTAGCAAATCATAGATCTGGTCAAAATTTAAGGCTAATACTTAGCCTCCAGCAGCAGCATCTTCCACGATCTTAGTATGCGCATTCAACCCCTCAACAAAAGTATGTGCAACAACCTCATTGGATTGGTTGTGGTGTGGACAATCTCTCAATAAAGCTTTAAATCGCTCCCAGGCTGAATACAAAGACTCTCCTTCTAATTGTCTGAAGGACATAATTTCACTCCTCAGCCGGGCTGTCTTGGCAGATAGATAAAATTTAGCCAAGAACTTCTTAGCCAAATCCTCCCAAGTAGTGGTAGACCTAGGCTTTTCAGCCTTTAACCACTTCCTTGCTGCCCCAATCAGTGAAAATGGGAACAACGTCAAGCGAACATAATCAGTAGGAACTCCCGCTGGTGTATAAGTATCACTGATCTCCAGAAAATTCTGAATGTGTTGCTGCGGATCTTCATGAAGTAATCCACCATATTGTCCAGTCACATGCAGCAGCGGAATCATGCCGGACTTAATCTCAAAGTGCCCGGTGATAGCGGGCTTAACTATGCTAGACGCTACCCCTTCCAGGCTGGGGAGAGCAACATCTCGCACAGCTAAAGCTAGTTCTGCTGCCATTCCTGTAGGTAAAGACCAAGCAGGACCTAATACCTGAAACAGCACAAAACTCAAAACAAAAATTAAATCTGAATAGAAAATAATAAACTGTTCAAAAAGAAATCAGTCAATTGTTTAGTCCCTGGCAACGGCGCCAAAAACTTGTTGTTCCCAACGCACACGCAAGTATACGTGGTCGACAAGTAATAAAGTGATAAATCGAGTATCGTTCCCACGAGGACTATTCTGACTGACGCTTAACAAACAATTTCTAACAACTATTCAGGGATCTTTTTCCAATAGTGAGGATTTGATTAACTAAAGAACAGTAATTAAATGGTAGAAGTGAATTCAAACAATGGAGACAAACTTGATTGTTATCAGTAATAAGGAGACGGTCCAGGGTCAGAGTTACGAACAATCCAGTTGAGTTTTCCAATTGATTCCACTTCTTAAATCTCAGGTTACTAACTAACAGAGTAAATGTACCCGTGAAAACCTTTCAATTCTTCATGGTCTATGCAGGCTACTCCAATCCCTATATGTCTATGGGTTGAATCACGTGCACGCATTAACGAATTCTGCAATGAGTTAAACTAAGCGAGCAAGTATATGTCTATCCTACTCACAAATTGGTTCCCCAATGCCCGGGTTCACAAACTAGTCCTATTCTTTTTTATTACGTAATTAAATTCCCTCTTTCGAGTTCAATCTAAAAACCATAGATAATGCGTAATAATCGGGCCCTGACAATTACACAAGTGAAATCAAGAAAGAATAAGTAACCCGTTATGGGATTCAATTAATGGAAATCAATCTTCAAACATCAACTTTCATGAAATACTCTAACCCTAGAACGATAGAATTAGCTACGGATACTCATAATAACAACACAAAGATTTGATGAAATAATGAAATAATGATGTAATAGATTAATGGAAGGAAGAAAAACCCTTGTTCAAGATGTTATGAGCTCTCCAATTTGCTCCAAAGTCTGAACTCCCATAAAAAACTAAGTAAAAGAGTATTTATAGGGTTTACAAACATCTAGTAATAAGTTAGACCCAAGCCTAGACGAAATAGGAAGTAAAAATTCGCTCCAGCGGTGCTATAACGGGCGCCCCGCACCTCGTAACGCGCGAACCAAGACAGTAGCCGTCGAAACCTTCACGCTTTTGGGGCGTGGCGCGCTGGGAATCGCGCCAGGCAGTGGGGCGCGCCACGTGCCCTACAGCACCATGCCATTTTCGTGTTTTCTTGCTCCGCAGCTCGCTTCGTGTCGTGCCTTCGTGTGTTCAATCCAATCCTCGATCAAAATCCAATCTTTTCTTGCTCGATCATGCTCTTTAAAGCTCCAATTGCACTTCATAACAACCTACATACACACGACATAAAATTAGTGCAAAACCACATTCATAAACTATAAAATGAGCGAATAACAAGCTCAAACATGCGGAAATATTAAGGAAATATAGGCATAAAATGCCAAACATCATGGACAGAATTGAAAAAATTATATACTACCTTTCGCCATAAGCAAAAAAAGAGCGAAATTGAAATGTAATCACTAAACTATAAGAGTTCAACCATCCTATGATTTTCCATAATCTCTCTCTCACATTACATCGGCAGCAGTAAAAAATCAAAAGTCTTTAACTGTTTATCCTTAGAAAATACATTCAAGTGTTGAGTTCTTGATCATTTGTTACTATCATCCTTTTGTAACAATGTATATTCAATGATTGTATTTGACAAATACAAGGAAATATATATAGAGTTTACATGTACATAAGAATGACTAATATATCCTTTAAGTACAATACTTATCACTCCCCTCAAGCGATGCATGATCTGGAATAATACATAGCTTGTCACGCAAGAATAACAACCGTGGAGAAAGAACTGCCTTGGTAAGCAAATCAGCCAATTGATTGTGACTTGGAACATATTTAACTTAAAAAGTACCCGCAACAACTTTCTTTCTCACGAACAAAGTGTATATCAATCTCAATATGCTTGGTGCGAGCATGTTGGACAGGATTGTGAGCCAAATAAATGCTGCTAATATTATCACAAAACACTATGGATGGTGAAGAAACTGATATGTGCAGATCTTTGAGAAGTGAATGCAACCAAGTGATCTCTGCTGCTGCATGAGCGACCGACCTATATTGAGCTTCAGCACTTGATCGAGAAATAATAAGGAGAAAGGCTGCCTTAGGTTTAGGAGTTTCGAGTTTTCCGAGAAACAACATGTTGTTTCTTAGAAGACCATGAAATAAGATTAGGGCCAAGAAAAATACAGTATGCTGAAGTGGAATGACGAGTGATAGGACAACCGACTCAATCTGCATCACTATAGCATTGCAAACTACTAATAGAACCACCAGAAATAAACAATCCATGATTCAAGGTACCCTGCAAGTAACGCAAGATCCTTTTGACGGCAGTATAATGCACCTCTAAGAGAGAATGCAAAAACTAAGACACTTGATTAACAGCGAAAGCAATGTCGGGACGAGTAAAAATTAGATATTGAAGACCACCAACGAGACTCCTATATAGTGTGGGATCAGAAAATAAAAGAGAGCTGTCCGAATGCAAATACGATTTAAGAGGAAGAGGAGTTGACACTGGCTTTGAAGAAAGCAAATTGGCACGGCCAAGGATGTCTTTAATGTATATGGATTGACTGAGGAAATAACCCCCATGGCAGGCATTAACAGAAACACCAAGAAAATAATTAACCAACCCCAAATCATTCATGGAAAATTCAGATTTGAGAGACCTAATAAAAAACTGCAGCAAAGATAGAGAAGAGGTAGTAAGAAGAATGTCGTCAACATAAAGAAGAAGAATACCAATCTTTGAGTTTCGTTTGTAGATAAATAAAGATGAATCAGATAGGCTATTCTTAAAACTATGACTTAGAAGAAAAGAGGTGAATCATTGAAACCATGCCCAAGGGGCTTGTTTTAAGCCATAAAGAGTTTTGTTCAACCGAAAAACGTGGTGAGGAAATTGTGGATGAACAAAGCCGCTAGGATGTTTTATGTATACCAGTTCATTAAGATTGCCGTGCAAGAAGGCATTTTTAACATCTAGTTGATGGACGGGCCATCGTTTAGATGCAGTAAGAGCTAAAACTGTGCGAATAGTGACTGGTTTCACTACAAGACTAAACATTTGGTCATAATCCAGTCCTTGTTGTTGAGAGTAACCCTTAGCCACAAGACCTGCTTTATGACGTTCAAGGGAGCCATCAGATTTTCGTTTAACTTTGTATACCCAATAATATTAGCATTAGGAGGCCGGGGTACTAGGTCCAATGTGTGGTTAGCCATGAGCGCATTGGACTCTTCGGCCATTGCCTGTAGCCAATGAGGACACTTGGAAGCCTGTGTAAAGGGTGATGGTTCAGCTGGAAGAGTGGAAGTATGAGAAATTAGTGAAGGAAGAATCTGAGGCTTAAGAGAACCTGTTTGTGTACGGGTGATCATGTGATGCATTTTAGGATTGGCGGAAGAGGCAGTTTGAAATTCATGTTGAGAAGAAGGTTGTTGGACAGAATTATGAGATGTATCTACTGAAGTATGTGACTTGGAAGCTTCAATAGGAGTATGATTAGAACTAGGAGAGAGTGGTGTGGAGGATTGATTGGGAGACAGTAAAGTTTTATAGAAACCAGAACTTGTGGAATTTTGGATACGCAATATATAGAAGGTTAAGATAAAGTAGGAGTTGATTTATTAAAGATAGCATCTGATTGAGGCAGTAAATTGGAAGAATTATTTAAGATAGGAAAATCAAGTCCAGCTTGCAACTGATTACTTCTAATATCATTAAAAGGTGGAGATAAATTAGGAGACTTCTAGTACTACCAATCTGCCGGTGATAAGGATTAGTCATGGGTTGAAAATTAGGAGATAAGATACGAGAGAATTGTAGCTGAAATCCAAGTGTGGATGGAAACGTAAAAGAACTATTTGAACTAGATGTAGATGGAGAAGGCATTATGAGATCAGGATAAGGAAAAGAATTCTCATTAAATATAACGTGCCTAGATATATATACTTTATTACTTGAAAGATCAAAACACATATAGCCTCTGTAGTTGAACAAATAACCAAGAAAAACACAGTATTTGGAACGAGGACTCAATTTATGTGATGAATAATCACGAAATTTTGGGTAACAGGAACAACCAAAGACACGTAAGTGATCGTAAGTAGCAGGCTTTCCAAAAAGAACTTCAAATAGGGTTTTAAAATTGAGTTTAGAAGAAGGAAGAATATTTAAGATATGAACAGTAGTGTGAAGCACTTCAACCCAAAATTGAGATGGAAGAGACGCTTGAAATAATAAAGAATGGATCATATTTAAAATGGTGCGATGCATTCATTCCGCTTTGTCATTTTGTTGGTGAGTATGAGGACATGAAATACGAAGTAAAATGCCATTATTATTGAGAAAAGAACGAAAAGCCTCAAGCTTGAAAATTCGGCAGCCTCATCACATTGTAAAGCTTTAACTTTTGAAGAAAATTGAGTAAATACATATGCATAAAACTGTTTGAACATAGTAAATGCCTCTGATTTACGCTTAAGAGGAAAAATCTAAGAGAATATAGTGAATTATCATGAAACAAAATATAATATCAAAAACCAGTAAATGAGGGAACCGGAGAAGTCCAAATATTACTATGTATTAATTCAAAGTGAGAGGAAGAAAAAGAACAAGAAGTGCTTGCCGAGTTGACATGCATTACATAAATTGTCTAAGCTTTGAAACAATGAACAAGGCAATTTATTGACCCTAACTAATCTAGCTAAAGCTGTCGAGCTTGGATGTCCTAGTCGACGATTCCAGAGATTTGGATAAACACGAACAGTGGCAAGACACGAGTGAGAAACACTAGCGAGACCACCAAAAGACGAAGATAGACTATATAAAGGTCCAGAACTATTGCACCGAAGAAGAAGCCACTTCGTCTTGAGTTCCTTAATAGAAAAACCAAATGGATCAAATTCAAAAGAACAATTATTATCCGATACAAATTTACGAACACTTAGTAAATTTGTAGAGAGATGAAGAACAACTAAAATATTTTTAAGAGAAAAAATAGATTGTGGAGTAGAGAGAATACCATGTCCAGTATAAGAAATTGGAAGCTGAGTACCATTACCAACAATCACAGTATCTGAACCATTGTATGGTTGAATAGATGATAAGTTGGATGCATTTGGAGTCATGTGAGAAGAAGCTCCAGTATCAACAAACCAAAAGGCATCACCAGGCGCATAAGATGACAAAGAAGAATTAGATTAAACATTCAACACAAAAGCCTTAGATTCAAAGATAGGCAATCACGAGCAGTATGATTAGGTAGAAAGCAAAGTCGCCAAAGAAGAGTACTGTCATGAGAATGTGAATAGGGAGCAGGATATGAAAAAGGAGGAGGACCTAAAATGGAAGGAGGTTGGGGACGAGGAGAGAACTGGTTAGGTGCAGCAGCAAAAGATTTTACATATCTGTGATTGTTTCGGCCGCGACCACGCCCTCCATTGTTATAGCGGTCACCATTATGATGTCTACCACGTCCATGACCATAAGTGGAAGAAGATTGTTGCTTAGCCACGAAGGCAGTAGTGGAACTGTCTGTAGATGATCTAGAGATGCTGCCTAACTAAGCTTCATGAAGAAAAAGAAGGGAACAAGCTTCAACAAAATAAGGGAGCGGCATAAAAGTAGAGATAGAAGTGCTTACAGATATATATTCCGAAGGTAAACCAGAAAGTATTTATAGCACAAGATCTGATTCAGGGACCGAATTTCCAATGGATGTCAATGAATCAGCAATGGACTTGAGACGATGAACATATTCATTAACTGAAAGATCGCCTTTTTTAAGGTTGTGAAATTGGACTTTGAGTTGAAGGGTTCGGGAAATAACTTGATCATGAAATAGACGCTCGATTTGAAGCCAAGCATCTCTAGCAGTGAGAGTATGACTGGGTTTAATTATAGCCTGAAGAATCTTTTGAGAAATTGTTGCCTGAATCCAAGAGAGAACAATTGAGTCAAGTTGGATCCATTGGTCAAAATCCGGATTAGCAACAGAGGTGCCATCTTCATGAGAAAGAGAAGGCACAGGACAAGAAATACTTCCATCAATGAAACCATAGACACTGTGACCTTTAAAAACATGAAAGAAAAGCTCTCTCCATAACATATAGTTTGTATAATCAAGGACTGTTGGAACAAGATTTTAATTTTCGACACACAAATAGCGGATTGAGATGATGGGAGATGAAGCGAATAAGCTTCAGTCATAGAGACAGAGGAGACAGATGTGGATGATGCAGAAGAAGAGGAAGCTATAACCAATAGAACGTGAAAAATATACTAGAGAAAAGGAAGAGACCACCTAGACTTCTGATTACATGTAACAATGTATATTCTATGATAGTATTTGACAAATATAGAAAATATATATAGAGTTTACATGTACATAAGAATGACTAATATATCCTTTAAGTACAATACTTATCACCTTTTACTTGTATCCAGATCAGTGTCAAGCTACATTTTCATTTTGCTATCGTTAAAGCTTTATTTCAGTGCATTAAAAGATTTTTTTTGAAGCGCGTGCAAGGTAACATTGTATGCCACGATGATTAGTTTTGTGTCATGATCTGAATACTTATTTTCTCTCCATATTTCATTGTAAGCAATTTAGATACAGTTTGTTTCCATCCAATAGATGCATGTAATAAAACGAAACACACGAGTTTAAATTTTTGTGAATAGATCAATAAGATAGAAACAAACATTAATGTTTTATTCTTAAGTATTGTCCATAAAGGATGGAGGTCAAGCGGTAACAAGTTGTAGAGACTTATCTAAACCATAGCTTACAGTGTTGGCCTTCAATGGCAACTTGTAGGGAAATTGTATACAAGCTATGGCAAGAGCATGCAGACTTTGCACCACAGATTAAAGTGCTTTCTATTAGGCATCAAATGTAGAGATTTCTCTACAAGTTATTTTTGTATCAGACCTACCAAGTGATGTCCACAAGGCACAACTTCGAGAGAACAAAAGTTCTGCTTATTAGGTACCATATGTAGAGTCAAGTGTTTCTTACTGTACCATAGCTTCAACTGTTGCTCACAAGCAAGTGAATGCAAGGAAAACATTTTCCCTTCCAGTAGAGCTTAAAAGTGTTACCCATTAGTCACTATGTGTATGTATTTTCTTCAAGTTATTCCAAGTCAATGTAGGCAAATTATTGTTGTTACAACCAGATAAGAATACTGTCAATTCTATAGCTAAATTCTACAATAAATAAAGATATAAAAGAGTATAAATTATTTTCACTATTTTATAATCGATATAACATCAACTGTTTCATATGTAACAATACTATTGAATCCGTATCAACAAAATTCACAATTATCTTTAGCTAGTATGCAATTATATAAAACTTGAAATAAAATATACGACTTTAAAATGTAATTATACAAAATATAATGCAAAATCTATGTATAGTCAATATGATTTTGAAGAGACTAACGTTTGAATCTTTGTTTTCTGAAAATTTGAGATTCTTAGGATTTGAATTTGCTGAAATCGGTTGGGAAGAAACAAAGGGAAGGGAAGCAGTGGTCTTTTTATATTTTTCATTGGGGTAGTTTTGTCCAAAAAAGATTCTTTAAGTTATGGAGATCATTCTTGCTAAACCATTATTACTGATATCTATTAGACAAACTATTGTCTATGGTGTCATAGTTCCATGAATTCTATTGAATTGATGCATTAGTTATACTACATGGGCCACCTAGCCCAATGATTCTAAATCACGTTTCAGGCTACTCATTTCACCAAAAATTTCATGCAGTAGCATTGTATTTTCTTTGTGCGAATTGAACACATTTACATCTACTAATGAAATTTTGAGCACTATTCCATTGTATTTAAATTTTGAGCAATTCTTTCTTTACACTAATGTCACCTACTGCTTCGGATAAATACCTGCTGCTTAATGTATTCACTACAACTCGACCTCATACATTTGTTCTCTCTAATATGGACATTCATATACTCACCGGAGAACGACGAACTATTACTGAAGCTTTCATCGCTTAATTGTCGCGACGACCCGATCGAACGGGGTAATTGAAATGACTTGGCATGACCCTTTGATTGAATCATTTATGGGGAATTTGATTCAATAAAGTGTAATTTGATTGTTTACAAGAGATTTCCAAAAAGGACATTGGATGTCTTTAGCGTGATTATAGATCTATGTGGTGGGCCAGTTGTATTTAAAATGTTTGATTTGTATTTATGAAAAGTGAGGACGGTCTGGCTTCACTTATCTTCAAAAATATATATATCATTTTGGCTCGCTTATGAATAAATTATTTGTAATTATGTGGGCAAATATACGCCACCTATTATTACGGGGACACAACTCCAGCTGGCGAGACTAGACTTATCCTACAAGTCATCGGGCATAGAAGATACACGCATGTTCTACGAGTTACGACCATTCAGGCGGTACGAGTGCTGGACGCAAGGCATACATCCCACCGCCTTAGGTTACAATCTCCTAGTTAGGGTTTCGTATACACCACCACCTTGAGTCTACATGCCCATGGCCTTTATTAGTCTTTGTACTTTACCATAATTAAGACTGGGTAATCTCTACTATAAATACCCTCATCGCATTATATTATACATCAAGTGATTCAGCACTAAATCCAGTTATTCTCAAGGAATAAAACTCTTTACTTTCTTGTCTATTATTTTCCTTTTTATTTACTTACTTTTCCATCGTATTTTACTGTATTGCTTGTGACATATTCATAAATCTAATTGTTTAACCTAGACGTACAATTTTAAGTATAAATAGTTTGGCACCCACCGTTAGATCCAAGCAATTGTAGGTATTCTACGAGGAAAAGGCGTTGTCATGTCAGACGAAAATGACAACACCCCAAAGAACACTACCGATGCAGTGGACGAATCTGCACAGAATTCTATCTATCCTAGCGTGCAACCAAAGGATCCCACCAAGGAGCTAGTCCACGTGCCCAGCGACGGCGAAGGCGATCAATCACGCGATAGTAATTCTGAGTTTAGAGGTTTCCTTATTAATCTCCTCAAAACCCTGTCAGAACGGCTAGAGCATAACTCGGTCAATATGGCCGAGGGCATATCTCAAAAGTTAGGAGCAATGTTTGCTGGATCATCTCAGAGGCCAGCATCCCTGTGAGGACCAACACCCATGAACGATACACTACCATCCGCTCCTAATCGTAGACTCAACATGGACGTCACCTCTGGAGGTTCAACGACAGTCAACATTCAAGACCTTAAAGGAACACTGGTTATTCAGGACATTCTAAAGGAGATAAAGGCCATCCACGATCGAATCGGTAACATACCGGGTGCACCAACTCAGGTTACCACCATAGATGAGCAAAAGTTTTATAAGCATGCATGCAAAGCAAGTGCTGCATGGATCAGCGTACCAAAGCACTTTCGCCTACCAGATAACGTAAAGTAAGATGGGACGACGGATCCGGACGAGCATATTGCTGCATACTATACAGCAGTCAAAAGCAACGAAATCTCAAATGAAGAAATTCAGTCTGCTCTGGTGAAGAGGTTTGGCTCTACATAAACTAAAGGCGCCCTTGCTTAGTACACTCAGCTAATAATGGGCTTCATCAAGTCATTCACCCAGATGCAAGATTTGTTCAATAAAGCACACTTTGGCGCCTGTAAACGGGAGAAGCGTATGGAGGACACCTTTGTGATTTGGCAGCATGACGACGAGTTGCTAAAAGAATACCTTGAAAGGTTCCAAAGGGAACGCATGGAGTTTCCTCTTGTTTCCGACAATATTGTTATAGTAGCCTTTGGCAAGAGCTTGAATTCCAAAGGGTCGCTAGCTACCAGGGAGTTGTAGTGGAGCCTCGGTATGCAACATCATGTGTCAACATAGAGTGCCCTACATCAGAGGTACACTGAAAAACTCTGCCTGGAACTAGAACACTTTCAAAACCCTGTAGTTTAACGAAGAAAGAGAGCAGGAAGTCCATCCCTAGAGGGAGAAGGGGACAGAAGAAGAGTAAAAGGAAAGACACATAGCTAAGCAGGAACGACAAAGCAGAGGAGCACCTGGGGTCCCAGGTGCCAGGAGAAACGAACTGAGCCCCACAGCTTTCGAGATTTTGGTTTGCGAGTCAACGTCGTGGAATTGGTTGCCAATCAGTTTGGCAAACTAGGGCCAAAAGTACGATGGTTGCTCACCGTGAAAGGAGCAACCAGGAGGAATACAACGGCCTACTGTGCTTTCCATCGTAGCAATGGTCATGCCACAGTCGACTAAAGGCCCTGATGTTAGAAATTGAGCATCTACTAGAGGAGGGACACCTGAAGGATTTGATTGAAGAAGGATCAAGGAGGTCAAGAGCACCAGACTGTGGGGACGACTAGAACATCAACGCGATCTTCGCGACTCCAGGACCTGTCACTGTAAGGACTGAGATTTTAGGGTCGATCACTAACCCTATTACTTTCAGCCCAGAAGGCGAAGGAAAGCATCAAGACGCTCTCATCGTCCCCATAAGGATATTACATCTTTAGATCAAGCAAGCTTTGGTTGACCCAGGAAGTAATGTGAATATTATTCGGAGGGAGGTATCACAGAAGTTAGGCTGAGACCATCATATGATCCCGAGCATTCGTAGGATAATCGACTTTATTAGCCTCCGTGAGGAACCTGTCGGAGAACTAGCTCTACCAGTTCATATCTCGGGCGTGACGAGCATAACCTCTTTCAAGGTACTCACCTGTAATATGTCATATGATGTCATCCTGGGATGGCCCTGGATACACAGTGTAAAGGGAGTACCCTCAACACTCAATCAACTTTTCAGATACCCTACCCGACATGGGATTAATGACTTACGAAGTGAGCGGCCTTGCCTGGAGACCATCCAATATCCAACAAAGGACACAACAAAGGGCCGATAGTCGAGGGAAATATGATGAATGAGGAATCCTTCCAGCACGAGACTATGGAGCGTAAGGTTAGAATAGAGATTGACGAGCTAAGGGAGAGGCTGTCAGAGATAGGCCAGCTAATCCCCAAGGCAGCAGAGCTATGGTACCAGATCACTAAGGTATTCGTAAAGTACGAAGGACCGTTGTGGTTGATACACTGCTACTTGGTATTGTGCTGGGTCAAGGTACAACTCTTGCAGCTTCCGACGATCACCGATACAATCCAGGGAGAACACCTGTTGCTGTATGTTTCAATTTTAGTAGTAGCACGGAATGCAGTGCTCGTACGAGAAGAAGATGGGAGAAAGCTTCCTATAAGTATGCCAGCATAAGATTTCGTACTCGGATGAGCTTCTGCCTCTACCTATTCAGTTTATTGCAGTCGTGGTCATGGTAACTCAGGAGTTGCATTTGTATTCTCAGCCATACGGTCAGTATGGTTTCTTTTATACCATTACGGGCCATTTTTTCCAGACCCGGTCTCTCGAAAGGGTTGCAGAATAGGCTGAAGAATGGGAAAAATACGATATCATTTATCAACCATAAAAAGCCATCCAGTCACGGGCTTTAGAAGGCTTTACTTCAGATTTTGTGGAAGAATTAGCACCAAAAGCGGAGGAATCAATCCAAAATGCAGGGACAATCGAGCCCGGGCATTGGGGAATCCATATGGACGTGGATCTCAAAAGAGAAGAAGCCAACCTCGATTTATGGATCAAAACACCTATTGGGAAGGTCTTTTACAAGGCTGCAAAAGTTCCAAGCATCGAAGCAGAATATGAAGCCATAACTCAAGCTCTTGACTTAGCCTACATATTAGGGGCCAGGGAAGTCAGCCTCTTCAATAGTTCCCAGTTGATAGTCAGTCGAGTGAATGAGGTTTTTGCCATGGAAGACATCTGTGCACTAGGTCAACAAGAAAAAAATAAAGCACTTTTAAAAAAATTTCAAAAATGGGAGTTTGTCTATAAAGAGGAAAGCTCAAACAAGGGCGAAGTCCTCGAGAATTCACACACTGATTCAGACGACCATCAGGTAGTGATTGAGCTGACCCCCGAGGACCTGATTAACCTTGAAGTTCCAAGCATGGGTTCTGCTTCAGATGAGCATCACACACTGATTAACTACTTAGGCAAGGGAATACTCCCTGAAGACAAGTTAGAAAGCAGACAGCTGCAGAGGCAGGCAGTTCATTATTGTTTAATCAATGGGGATTTATACCATCAGATGGCCAGCGGTCGACAGGTTACATCTCGAGGCCCAACACCCTCCGACGAGGGAGCCCTAGCAGATACCTCTGTTTGGAGATGGAAGTACAATCCTTCTCGGTATTTACTTTAATTAAGTCTTTACTTTCTCTTAATTTTGATCGCAGTATTTACATACTCATCAGTTATGTTATGAGTTTTCACCAACAACAGTTCAGGCTCTGCGCCCCTATTTATCAATAAAACTACTATATTGCGTAGTCAATTTTAACATCACAATTAAGATCCATATATGATCTAAATATTCATAGCCCCAGCCAGACCTAAGTTGAAGTAATACACCAAATTTTCTCTACAAAAAGTAGGGTAAACTACTCGCTTAGAGCTAGATCACGTCTAGCTCAGCCACCAGGCATTATTCGTAAGTTGAAATCGTCAATTCAACAAATTGCACCTACATGCCGGTGAGGGCTGCCGCCCGCATAGCGCCAGAAAGTCTTAAAATAGTCGAGTAAACAAGCAACAACATTCTGTTTTGGAACGCAAAGAGGCCCCATTCCCACACGGGCTAAAGTCGTCCTATTGTGGGTGCAAAACAACTGTCTATCACAGGCGCAATATCAGCCGTCTATCACAGGTACAATATAAGTCATCATTTATTGATGCAAATGAAGCGCTCCTCAGTGCGCTCGCCCGTCTTTTAAAGATGCTACCCCAGAAAGGCACAAAAAATATGCTACTTAAACTACACAAGTACGCATAAAAATATTAGTGGATGTTCGAATCATTAATAATAAATATCCTGCAGGCTCATAATATACAATTAAGTCCTTTTTTAATACATAATTGTTCGTACAAGTACTCTAAAAAAACTAAAAAGGCAAAACTACAAACTTCTTGAAATCTGCACGGCTGAAGATTCTTTATCTGGATTGTAGCTACAAGTCGCTAAGCAGTTCAAAGTTCTCCCGGCATCAAGGGATACGTCAGCCCGAGCAACATTCGGCGCTCGATCCCTGAAGTTATCAAGACTTAGATACCCTAATCAAAACAAGGGTCTTCGGAAGCGTCTGAACACGGACACAACCTTCCACCATCTCGTTTGCTGAACTCGAAGAGAAACTAGAAGATCTACTTCGTCCCCTACTGGTCAAACGTGAGTGCACTGCCCCACAGATCTTCAAACACCAATTGGGTGCTCATCGAAGACGAGAAGGCTTGAGCTGGGAACCTACCATAAGGGAGCCTCTTCCCCCAGGTATTCCTCAGTTAGCGGCCAACGAGACATTGCAACAGCAATATGGTCGAACCACCTGAACCAAGAGACAGCCTTGAACTATGAGCAGAGTTAGAGCTTGGTGACTCATTAATCAACCCATGGCTCGAAGCTATATCCTCTTGCCTACCATAGAATGGAAGGCACACAGACTTAAACCCTACACTATCAAATAAGCGAACCGAAAGCCAGAAATATCATGGGGGAGAAGCCTCATGACAGCTTAAAAGGCCCATCCTGACCCCGCATAACAAGAGGAATATCACAGCAACTGCTGTGTTAGAAGAAGAGCACAACGTAATCAGTGTGCATGCCACAAATGAAGACATTCTGAAGAATCTCATTAGAATCTTAATCAAACTTTATGACTCGAGGGACTCCGTTCGTCCATTCATGAAAATAGGAAAAGAGAAAGACAACTGTAAATGATCTGTTTCCTACAGTTTTTCCATGCACCATCCATTCTGAACAAAGGAGTTTTTCTGGGAATATCAAACCATTATCAAAGGCAAATGTTTTTGAGGATAGAAGAGCCATTCTTTTATTAGGAACTTTAAAGAAGATGGAGAATTTTTATGAAGAAGATCTGTAATTCCACCACTATCACGAAGCCCCTATTTATAGGCTGAAAGAGATAAAAATGGATCATGAAATGGTCAAGCGTCATTATGGCTTGAGATATGAAATGATTCGGTGCAGCAAAAGACATTCTTGGAAAGGTACATGGAATCAACACCAACCAATCGGATGAAGACATGCGGAGTTCTCGAATAAATCGACATCATTCTTTGTCAAAGAGACTGCGAATTTCAAGGAGTCAGTGAGATATCTTTCAAATCCACCTTGTACACTGCTTTCACTTCCTGACTGCTTGCATCAGCACGCAGCAAGTAGGGGGACTGACTGTGTGGGCAAAAATATGCCACCTATTATTACGGAGATATGAGTCCAGTTGGCGAGACTAAACTTATCCTATAAGTCATTGGACCGTTCAGGCGGTACTGGCATAAAACTAAAGGCATACATCCTGCCGCGTTAGGTTACAGTCTCCTAGTTAGGGTTTCGTATCCACCACCTCCTTGAGTTTACAGACTCGTGGACTTTATTAGTCTTTGTATTTTACCATAGTTAGGACTGGGTAATCTCTACTGTAAATACCCCTCCTTATATTATATTGTACAGCAAGCGATTCACCACTAAATCCGGCTACTCTTAAGGAATAAAACTCTTTACTTTCTTGTCTATTCCTCTCTATTTACTTGCTTTTCCATGGTATTTTACAGTATTTCTGGTGACACATTCATAAATCTAATTGTTTAACCTAGACGTACAATTTTAGGCATAAACAGTAATGTCATGATGTTACATTTTCATGTGGATTTTTATGGATAAGCAAAGTGAGGATGACACGCCTCAATTATAAGTAAAATATATTGAGTATATTGGCACACTATATGAATAAATGCAGACGGATTGTCCTGTATATTATGTTTTCATGTGGATATTGTGTATGAGAGAAGTGACGACGATCTAGCCCCAATTATTTGCAAAATTGCACATAGTATTTTGGCTCACTATATGAATAAGTGTTGTTGGATTACCCTGATTACTAACTATTAGCTCCTGAATTTATGTTTTCCATGTGTTTTTGTGGATGTGTGAACTGAGGTTGATCTGGCATCTTTTATTTGCAAAGTGGACATAGATTTTTGGCACCCTATATGAATAAATCTGGCCAAATTGTCCTATTTTTGCTATATGTGTTAGGAGGCGGGTATTTCAAAGTTACAACTTCATTAAATATAAAAGTGATCAATTATTAAACAACATCAGCAACATACCTAGTGGTATCCCACAAGTGGGGTCTGGGGAAGGTGAGATGTACGCACACCTTACCCTCATCAAGATGGAGAGGCTGTTTCTGGCAGACCCTCAACTAAAAAAAAAATATTTTGAAAATATGTTTGAAACAAAATAAGTATATAACACAATAAAGGAAGTGTTGACATAAACGTAAGACTATACAAGATAAACAAAAACACCAACAATACTGTCAAAGAATAAGATAGAAATAACATAAAGCATGACAGAAATCACTCAGCTGCTATCTAACCTTCTACCCTAATCTTCGACCTCCATATTTTTCTATCTAGGGTCATATCTTCTATAATCTGGAGGTGATTCATGTCCTGTAAAATAACTTTATCCCAATTCTTTTTCAGTCTACCTCTCCCTCTCCCTAGACCCAATACTGCCAACCTCTCACATCTCCATATTTATACATGCCCAACCCATCGCAGCCTCGCTTATCGCATCTTATCCTCTATTGAGGCCACTCCCACCTTGTTTTGTATGACTTCATTCCTAATCTTATCTTTCTTTGTATGCCCACACAACCATTTAAGCACAGCTACTTACATCTGTTGAGCGTGGGTGTACTTGACTGGCCAGCACTCAGCCCCATACAATATAGCTGGTCTTACGGCCACTCTATAGAACTTACCCTTAAGTCTAGGAGGAACTTTCTTATCGCGTAGGACACCTGAAGCGAGCCTCCATTTCATCCAACATGCGCCTATACAATGTGTGACATCATCGTCAATCTCTTCATCTGCTTGAAGTATTGACCCGAGATACTTGAAGCTTCCTTTCTTTGGGATACTTGAGTATCAAGCGCCACTTCCCAGTCTGGTACATGAGCTGCATAACTAAACTTGCACTCCATGTACTCCATTTTTGTCCTGATCAGCCTCAAACCTTTAGACTCTAAGAGTCTGGCTCTAAACTTCCAACTTATCATTAACGTCGTTGCATGTCTCATCAAACAAGAAAATGTCATCTATAAACAACATGCACCATGGAACCTCATCCTAAATACAAGAGAAAATAAGAATGGGCTCAGTGTTGAACCTTGATGCAATCCATCTCGACTAGGAAGTGATTTAAGTCTCCTCCAACCGTCCTCACTCGGATTTTGGCTCCATCATACATGTCCTTAATCGCTCTAATGTATGCAACTAGAACACCTTTGGACTCCAAGAATTCCCACAAAACCTTCCTAGGAACTTTGTCGTACGCCTTCTCTAGGTCAATGAACACCATATATAAGTCTCTTTTCTTATTCATATACTGCTCCATCAACCTCCTCAAAAGGTGGATGGCTTTTATAGTCAATCGCTTAGGCATGAACCCAAATTGGTTCTCGGAAATAGTTACATCTCCCATCATCCTCCTCTCAACCATCCTTTCCTATACTTTCATAGTATGGTTTAGCAGTTTGATACCCTTATAATTGTTACAATTTTTAATATCCCCTCTGTTCTTGTACAATAAGATCATGGTACACCACCTCTACTTTTTGGGCATTCTAGCCGACCAAAGGATGACATTAAATAACCCGGTCAGACACTTCATACCTGCTACACCTGTGGTCTTCAAAAATTTCACTAGAGTCTCGTCTGGTTCTATCGCTCTGCCCCCTAACTTCTAACGAATAGCCTTCTTAACCTCTTCCAATTATATATACCTGCAATCATCATAATCATGATGGTTCTCTGAGTGCTCTAGATGACCAAGTGTCACGCCCTAAAACTTTTACTAAAAAATAAAATATAAGGTTGTGACTTAGGTGTTTTAAAGGTACAAAATTATTTAGAGATTTTTCGAAGTCGCCACTTGACATAGTTCAAAGATATGCGAAGTCACCAAAGAGGTACCTTAGAACATCTATGACTCGTTCCGTGGTCTGCGTCAGAGTTCCAGGTAAGGATCTCGGTTAACTCTCGGGAAGGTGTTAGGCACCCTCGAGTCCTGTGCAAGCACAGTTGCTTTATTGACGCTCTCCGGGTTTGTGAATTATTGTTTGTTTGTTTAATTTCCAAATTATTATTTGTTACGCTTTGATTTGGATGAAAGTTGCTTATTCATTGACGAAAACTCTACCAAAGATTAACCATGGACGCATTGTCCATTCGAATCTTGGTATAAGTGAATTTCGTATAAATATTGGACCTTTGTTACACTTAACTTAATTTTTGAATGTTAAAATCGCCCGTTCATTGATAACAACTCAGTCGGATATAATTGCACAATCACTTTTCTCGGACGAAGTCTTCTAACTTAATTCGAGTTTCGTGTGAACATTTGATCCTTAGTTTAAACTTGTTTCGACCTACTCCCTCCGTCCCAATTTGTTTGTCGTAGTTTGACTTGGCACAAAGTTTAATAAAGTAAGGAAGAATTTTGAAACTTGTGGTCTAAAATAAGCAATGAATATTTGTGTGGCTATAAATGAGTCAAAAAGTAACTTTAGAGTTGAATTATTGCCAAATTTAGAAATACGACAATCTTTATGGGACGGACAAATAAGAAAAGTATGACAAACAAAATGGGACAGAGAGAGTATTAATATTGCCTAATCATGACATTAAACTCGTTTCGGCCTAAACTTGCCTAATCGTGTTATTATTTTATCGTTGAAGTTGCATTTGTGTTTCAGAAATGGAATTAGACCAACATTTCTTAAATTAATGTTAACCTTATTGCTCCCTGTTTTTGCAATTTTAGAATCCTATCACATTTTTGCCTAGTGTTCAATCTTGTCTCGTATGCATGCATCATTCCTGATTGGACCATATTCTTAGCTCCACCAAGAAAAGTCCACCAAAGCTATTGAAGAAAAATGCCAAAGCTTACAAAGAGATACCCATCCAACCAAGCCCAACAACATAACAAAAGAACAGCAATACCAGCATTCAACCAGACCTCTATCTTGCCTTAAACATAGACTATTGTGTTTCACTCAATCTTTCCCTCTTTTTCACTCTAAATTTCGTTTTTACTCCCAACCTTTAAAAATATATTCAGATCTCGAAGTGTTTCTCAAGAGTGAATGAAGGAAATGTTCTTTTGTTTCTTAGAGTGTCTTCAGATCCTTTTTTTAGAGAGAGTGCTCAAGTTTCCAGATCTTTTTTTAGAGAGAGTGCTCAAGTTTCCAGATCTAAAGATGTGTGTGTTTTCAGATTCTTCTCAAGGAAGAAGTCAAGTTTTTTCAGCTCTCTTGTGTGTGTTATGTGTAGTGTTCTCCCAGAAGTGAGAGTGTTCTCTCTCTTAAATAGACAAACAAAAGGTAGGGTGAAAAGTTGGGTGAAAACACACCCATGTGCCAATGTTTTTACCCCTAGGAGTTCACCTTTGGCATGCTAAAACAACAAAAAGGTTGGCAGAAAAGCCTTCAAAGGTGCTGCCCTTTTTTGTCTCTTATTTGACTTTGACTTTGACTCCCCTTAATGAAATGACAGATTTGAAACAAACTTAAACTGAACCAAACTTAATCTCTACACTTTAAATTTAAACTTAATTAGAAAAACCAACCAAATGGACTTAGGTTCACACTTCAACATACGCCAGATTCTTATTTAGAGTTGTACAACTAAGGCTAATCCGCTTATACACAAAAACAGATACACACAAACCAGATTACATGCTAACAACACAAACTACAACAAACTTTGACAGATTTATACTTGAATAGATTTGACAACAACAAACGACATGGATCAATGACTACAGATGATTTTCAAGCTTAAACTTGGAGCGATTAGCTAGAAAACATGGAGCTTTTATACTCAAAGGGACTCAAACGGATACTTGAACATTTAAACAATAGTTCACGAGCAGCGACAACTTATGATGATGATGCACTAATTAACAAAAAAATGCTAGCAAACTGATATCCGTTAACTGCCAATTCATTAAGCCAAACTGAAAATTCATTCGAACCATAAATTAGAAAATGTACGATTTTCCATTTCAATACCAAGCCAACATGGATTCAAACACATGAGCAATTTGGACAAGATAACAACCTAAACTATTGACAAAATATACACTACTGGATGCCTCAAACTATAGCAGTAAGAAAAAGAAATAAAGAGATAGTAGGGGATTCACTTCTAACCCGTCGAGCGAAACAACTAAATTGCTGCAACTGCTTCGCCTTTACTACTGTAGAAACAGTCTTAGAATGAGCGAAAATACAACGTCACAGCAGCTGCACCACCAACAGCCAATATCATCATCAAGGAATCAACATTGCTCTATCACCTCGTCTTAACATCATCACTGTTATAGCATCCAAATCAACCATATACAGCCAAGAATCAAACGACATTGCGCTGCTGCGTCGATACTAGCAGCGTCGCAACCTACACCACCACTAACACTGTCAATGCAACCAACGACCCCTCCCCACGCCATCAAAATCATAGCTGTTATACCATCGTAACTCAACCATAGGACAGTCCCGAACACAACTGTCTCCAATACCCCTAGCAACATCAATTCAAAAACAAATATCAACACTAGCCCCATATTTCCATGGCAAACTCACCACCAAATACTCCAAAGCCAAACGCTGTTTCATCATGGTATCCGACGATCCACCACGGCAGTGGTGGGATCAGAGAAGAAAAGGGGAAAAGTAAAGAAAATTTGAGAAAAATAACTTTACGGACGGGTAGAAGAGAACACGAGGAAGTCACTGATGTAGAGATTTTTCCGAGAAAAGTCACGGTCATCAGAGTTAGGGTTTTAGTCGTTTCTTTGGACCTCGACTTACACTGACTCGCTGAGACTTTGGAGAAATTGATTTGAGGATTGGAATGAGGGTGAGGAGACGATCTTAGGGGGTGTATAATCTGGCCGGACAGAGGCGGTTAGTGGTCGCCGGCGAGGTCCCGTGGCGAAATTTGGCATAGCTCTCTCTCTTGATCTTATGAGTTTTTTAGGAAATGGGGGATTAGCGGAAAGATTGGGCGTTAAAAGTTAAGTGGGTTGGGTCAAGCAAAGGATTGGGCTGACTTGTTCTTTTACAAATAGCCACTACATGGTAAAAAAATTATTTAAGGCATACACAATTAACTAAAATTTAAAACACACAAATTGCAATATTCTCAAAATTAAATTATAAAATCACACTTAAACACGTAACAAGTATTTTTGTTAATTTTCAGTTTTCTTTTTCATTTAATGACAAATTTTAGCTAAAATAAAAGATAAAATTCTAGGAAAAATCGGCAAAAATCCTAAAATTTTAGCTCGGCTATTTTGAATAATTTCAAGCTATATTTTTTTTAAATTTTCATGCCAAAATTAGGTGATTACAGTTGCCCCTCTTTGTTCGAGAACATGAAGAGTTTTTGGACAAAGACGTAATCAGCAACTAATTTTGGCTTTTCGGTTCTAGGCGAGAACATGCTTTGTAAAATGGTGACCTTACCTTGAATTTCGGTTCTAACCAAGAACAAGGCTACCTACATATCCCCGAACTAAGGAATCAGGTCATTGTAGTTCCTCACGTGCGGTAGTCCACCGGGCACAAATAAACACTAGCCTCTCCTAGACTAACACTAAGCACTCTCTAGATGCTTCGATGCATAACGGGACTAACTCTAGACGCTTTGAGAAATACTAGGACTGACTCGACATTTCTAGACTAGCCCGGACTGACTTGAGACACTTTTGACATACTAGAACTATTGCTGCTGGCCACTTGTTGCTGGTTGCTGGCTAGCTGGCTGGTGGTCATTGCTTTACAAAGAAAAATGAAATTACAATATTGAAATGTAAAATTACAATTTCTAAGCTAACTCTTCATGCTTCCCAAGCTGATGAACTGGTCCGAAACTCCCACTACCCAAGTGGGTCTTGAAAACTTGAAATTACCGCTCGGGCGGGCTTGACTTGAAAACATAAATTTCCGCTTCGACGGGCTTTGACTTGAATGAAATTATCGCTTTGACGAACTTGACTTGTAAAAATTGAAATTGCCGCTTTGACGGACTTTGACTTGAATGAAATTGCCGCTTTGACGGACTTTGACTTGAAAATTGAAATTGTTGCTTTGACGGTCTTTGACTGGAAAATTGAAATTGCCGCTTTGACGGACTTTGACTTGAATGAAATTGCTGCTTTAACGGACTTTGACTTGAATGAAATTTGCCGCTTTGACGGACTTTGACTAGAAAATTGAAATTGCCTCTTTCACGGACTTTGACTTGAATGAAATTGCCGCTTTGACGGACTTGACTTGAAAATTTGAAATTTTCGCTTTGATGGACTTTGACTTGAATGAAATTGCCGCTTTGACGGACTTGACTTGAAAAATTGAAATTGCCGCTTTGACGGACTTTGACTTTAATGAAATTGCAGCTTTGACGGACTTTGACTTGAAAATTGAAATTGCCGCTTTGACGGACTTTGACTTGAAAGATAAAACTGGAACCACCACTCTGGTGGGTCTTGTTCGTGTTGAATTGGAAACCATTACTCTGATGGGTCTCGCTTATGCTGGAAATTGAAAACCATCACTCTGATGGGTCTTGCTTCTTCTGAAAATTGAAAACCATCACTCTGATGGATCTTGCTTTTTTGTTGAAATTAGAAACCATCACTCTGATGGGTCTTGCTTCTTCTGAAAATTGAAAAATATCACTCTGATGGGTCTTGCTTCTTCCGGAAATTGAAAACCATCACTCCGATGGGTCTTGCTTTTTGTTGAAAATTAGAAACCATCACTCTGATGGGTCTTGCTTCTTCTGAAAATTGAAAACCATCACTCTGATGGGTCTTGCTTCTTCTGGAAATTGAAAACCATCACTCTGATGGATCTTGCTATTCTTTGAACGAAACTGACTCGAAAAGGAAATGATCGCTATCTTTTAGTGAAAACTGGTAAGAAATGAACTTCTGCATTATCATGGGAGTGCCCGACTTTTAAATCTATTTTCTACAACTTCTACATTGTATGGGAGTGCCCCATTTTTGAATCTAACTTCTACATTATATGGGAGTGCCTGACTTTTGAAACTAAAACTTCTACATTATATGGGAGTTCCCAACTTTTGAATCTAAAACATCTACATTATATGGGAGTGCCCGAATTTTGAATCTAAAATATCTACATTATATGGGAGTGCCCGACTTTTGAATCTAAAACATCTACATTATATGGGAGTGCCCGAATTTTGAATCTAAAACATCTACATTATATGGGAGTACCCGACTTTTGAATCTAAAACATCTACATTATATGGGAGTGTCCGACTTTTGAATCTAAAACTTCTAATTGTTGAGTCTATATCCTTTTGCATTGTCAAGGGTGAGCCATGTCTGCTGAATTTGACATCTTCTATTATAATAGGAGGGCCCGTTGTTCAGGCTGACATCTTTCTGGCGGGTCATATCTTCTTGGTTATTAACCCATGGCGAACTCTTGTCTTGAAGGTGGGAATTCTACCGATTTCACACATGTGGTCTTGACTTGACAGTTGGAAACTCTGACCCATTATCTTAATGAGGTGTTGTTTGAAGATTGAAAGCCCTACTGATCTTCCAAATTAGGGTTCAGTTTGAAGCTTGAAGTTGCCACTCTTCATTCAGGTGGTCCTTGCTCTTGCCAACCATTCTGGCATCTTTCATTTCGGTTACACAATTCCCAAGTCATGTCTTGCAAAATGAGGTTGGTGATTCTTGGCTTGCCCTTCAGAGTAATTTCAGACAAACAATGTCTTGATGTTGTCAATCTTTTTCTGATATCCCAACAAAAGGTCAAAGATGCCAAATGTTACCCCCAAATCTTCAGCCCAAACACTTGTAGAAAATAACATGTTGTTCCATGGCGACTTATCTGGTACATTCTTGGCATGTTGTTTTTGTTGCCGAGGTGCGGCATGGGAGTTGCCCATTTGGGTCTTGAGAATGATATGATACAACTTTGAAACCTGTGAACAAATTTTGCGAAACTTTCTTTTTGTTTGTTTCATAATATCAAATGAAAGAAATTGAAAGAATAATGAAGGAAGGATGAATTGAAGAAATTTGAAGGGGAGACATCGAACAAAAGATGTTCCTGAAAGATGGAAGGAAAACTATTTAGAGAAGAAATGACGACCTTAGTAAAACATGCCATGCATCTTGGAATCAACACTTGATCCGTTCGCACGGGGTATTCCTGAACTTGCTCCAAGTTTGAAAATCTTTCTCAACCCGAACTTGATAACGAATTCCACGACCCTCAGTCGACTAGTAGTGCCCCTCGGGGTTTTCACTAACTAGCCTCTCTCTTTGTTCTTTTAACTCACTATTGTCTTGCAGCGCCTTTTCAGGTTTTCACCGACAAGACTTCATTCATTTTCAATTTTTTTTCATTTTCTTTTCTCTTTCCCAATCGACCTCCCATCTCTCCTTGCTGTTCGACCCCATTTTTCCTTTCTTTCTTCAATTTCAGCCTTCATCTTGATTTCCCCGAGAATTTCTCCTTTAATGACCTTGATACTCCCAGCTCCTACATGCGATTGTCGGCTTATAAGAATGCGACTTTATAGCGTGGAACTTATCCCTTGATACCCTACTCGGCTTGACATTCTCAATGATCAGTCAGAAGGGTCTTTATTTGGACTGTAACATTGGATTTGGTTAGGCTATGAAGAAAGGGGTTCAACACAAAAGCTCAGAAACATCTCATGAGATGATCAGATGAATATCACAAACTATGAATTCACCGCTTTTTGAATAATAAAACAAACTTATTTCCCCCAGCTTAGACAAATTGGGGAATATTTCTCTTCTTCTTTTTTTTTTTTTTTTTTGATTTTTTCTCTTCAGTTTGAAAAGCGGTATGAAAGCATCTCATGAAATGACTTGGTGAATGATACAACCCTTGGAATCATTTCTTTCAAAATAACAACTGTAGCCCCAGTATAGCGAAACCGGGGAATTATCTTTTGAATTTTCTAATACGAAAACATAGGGGATAATGAGGCTTTCCCCCTAGATGAATACAATGAAAGAAAAGGGAATTGATGTTCTCCTTTTCTTTTAAAAATAAACTAAACTTCTGCCCCAGTTTAGGATAAACTGGGGCGCTTTGAGTTTCTTCCTCGATTTCGAGACTGATATCTCATGAAACATATGAATAGATGATACAACAACATAGAAGTTTGTTTTTATTTTATTTTATTTTTTTGAATAAAATAAAAACAAACTTCTGCACCAGTTTAGCATACATTGGGGATTTAAATTTCTTTTGATATTGGCCGCAAACTTGGAGGCAAGCTTTTGCGTCAACGAGGAATATGGAAAAAATGAACTTGCTCCTGTTATGATCGCACCCGAATGGTTGCCTACGCATCCTTTTGAGAGGAATCAGATCAGACGTAGCTCTACCACTGAGGTACAATTTTTGTTGTTTCTTCTTCAATTTTTTTAATTTTTTTTTTCTTCTTCTTCTTTTTTTCATTTTTTCCTATTTCAATCACATTGATTCCAAGGGAGGGTAGCCAAAGAAAAATACGCAAGGCTCAAAGGGTTAAAGAATTGGTATAGTGTTTGGGTAGCAGAAATGAAAGTCGTTCGTCATCCCGACCCGAGAATACCTCGCACAAATAATGATTCAATGAATTGACCTGGATTAATCCACACGGGTTCTCGACTTCTGCTTCAATGATGGTTCTCAAAGCTGGTATTTCAAATTCGATCGAAGCGACCGTGCATGATTTTGAACTTCTCGCCGATCTCCCTTATCGGATGACTACTAACTAATTCCCAACTTATTTCACTCCCTCTTTTATCCCTCTTTACTACTCAGATAGCTCACAATACCAGAGTGCGTGTTTAGATCAAGACATAAATTTCGCACGCATGTCATCTTATTGAGGTCGACAAAACATAAAACAGAAAACTAAGGAGGTAAGAACAGAAAACATAAAAGACCGAATATTAGGACGAGATGGATCTCGCTTTCATTGAATTGAAGATAGAAGGGTTTGAACAAACAAAACAAGCAAAATAATTCACTTGGGTTACAACCCTTGAATAACCAAGTACACAGAAAAATTAGCAAAACAAGCTACAACATTTCACAGTCACTCAATTGCAAGTCAGGGCCAGTTTCCTGCTTTTCATGCATTGTTGCGCCCTTCACAAGGATGCACCTGAATCTGGTAATTTCTTCCTCTTTTTCTTATTTTCTCCAAGTCCCATCAAGGTGGACTTCATTTCTTTGGGATTGATGAATGACCGAGTTGGACACTGAATTGGCTCAATGACCACATCTTGCCTTGTTGTGTTGATAGTTGATGCATTTGGCCCATCGACTGATACAACGATAGATGACTCATGGCGTCTGGTGTCAGGAGAAGGACCAACTACCACAATCTGCTTGGCCTCATTCCCTTTCAAGTCTTCTTTTGTGAACACTGTCCCAACCATACTTGTGTTATTTGGAACATTATGAACCGGTAAAGGAATTTGGTTCACATGTTGTGTCTCATCCTCTACAACATTTATCTGATTGTTGTCTATCATTTGTTGGATTGCTCTTTTCAGATGCCGACATTGCTCTATGTCATGTCCAGGCGCCCCAGAATGAAAAGCGCAACGGCGCAAGCGATCCACTTTCCTAGTTGAATTCATGTTTCCTGAGGTGGGTTTCAACATGTCAGCTTGTACAGGTTGGTGTAAGATTCCCCGATTGGTGTGAACCTCATCATTCCCCCTCGTCGCAACTTTTTATGACATGCACTCAGACGAGAGCATGGATTTTTTCTTTTTTGGTAGGAAAGGTTAGGCGAAGCCTGGAAGTGATTGTGATGAGTGTTATATGTGGTTTCTGTGGCTAGCGCACGCCATTGCAGATAGGAAGATGTTGGAGCATATGGCTGCACTTTGTGGAATGAAGGGGCGGGATATTTTGGACTATGTGGGGAATGGCAATGTTGATGATTCTTATGTGGATCTTGGGGGTATGAGTGAGGTTGTTTGCGCTGTCTCTCACTCTGTTTTCTGGGACTTTGTTCCATTTGTCTTTCTTTCGCAAGACTCTCTGGCCTAGCTAGGCAAGTGAATTGTGGAGGAGAGGCCGAGGGTAGAGCAAGTAGAGATGGTGGTGCTAGAGGACACATTGTGGAGGATCCTGCCACTTTTGACTCATTATAGTAGTGAGGAGAGTCGGGAGAATACTGAGAGTCCTCAACAGTTGTAGGCGGGCCATGTGCTTGATACACGACATTCGGTGCAAGACCTGAGAGACTGGCTGGCATGGGAAGAGCTGTCTGTCCCGAAGTAATGGCAAGATACAGGTCAGCCACTAACTGTTTCAGATTTTGGACCTCTTTAGTCAACCTCTCATTCTGCTTGGCCATCAACTGTTTCAGATTTTTGACCTCTTTGGTAAATCTCTCATTCTGCTCAACCACCACCTGTTTTAGATTTTTGACCTTTTCGGTCAACCTCTCATTCAATTCAATCAAACGCTTGTGAGCCACGAACTCAGAATTCCCACCTTCAGACGTCATGACCACGGGTCGCGTTGATGCTGTTCTGTAGGGGTGATATGATGCCAGAATGTCTGCCCGAGTTACCCAAGAGGTCCAAACAACTATTGGCAAATAAATTGGGTTAGCACAAAATACACATTGATAAGCTTATGGTTGTTATGCGTCATCTCGAAAAGGTTCGCAGCATATGCCGCTTGTACCGACCCTATCCCAAAAATATTGGCTACGTGTTGCGTTGAGAAAATTCAAGACGCAAATTGTAGATGACACATAACTCGAGACAACAGACAAGCTTGACTTTCTTTTTTTCTTTTCTTTCCCTCTTTTTTTTTCTTTTTCTTATCCTTTTACTTTTAATCATTTTTCTTGAAACAACTGACATAATTTAAACAATGACACGAGACAAGAGTCAAAAATAAAAACACAATGTCTGGATATTTACAAAATTAGAGAAAAACTAGGATACAAAATGACAGACACAAGACACATGAACGATTTAACAAAATTTTGCCATTTCACATAAAAAGACGAAAAATTATTCTCATATTTAGGATAAAATCAAAACACAGACTCGGATACAGGAACATTTTAAAATTTTTGTCCTTATAACATAAACTGATGACCAAAAATTATTTTGAGACTCATGATGAAACCCGGATACAGACCTGGGCAAACAAAAAGGGTTCCAAAACTTTTTCCATTATAACGGCGTGAAAATGACACTAAGAATTTTCTATAACTAGGGATAAAATCCGAACACACACCTAGACAAACAGAAAAGGTTCTAAAATTTTTACCATTATAGTGACAATAAATTATTTTTCAAGAACAAACTCGGGCCAGAACCTGAACACGGAACTAAACACAAGATTCTAAAAAAAAAAAATCGTCGTTTCAATGGCTTAAATGACGACTAAAATGTTTTTTTTTTCAAGCTCAAGACTCAAACCACCATTTTTTAATTAATTTTTTTTTTGGACTTGGATAAAGGTATAAAATTGATACAAATCCCGGATAATTTATCAGTACGACAGCATTAAAATGATAGTTTATTTGACAACTTGGGACAATATCCCTGACTCAAATTTGGACAATTTTTTTTTTAGAAAACTTATCATCATAACGACGTAAAAGTTGGACAAAATTAAGGAAACCCTTTGACACACTTTTAGACACAAAATTTCAAAAAAAAATTGCCATTTTAACGGCGCAAAAATCATTTTTAACTTTTAGACTAGACTATGAGACTTGATTTAATCACAAATGGCCTAAAGAAAATTCGGCATTATAATGACAAAAGTTGAAAAAATAGAACCTTTCTTATGGATTTGACACAATAACCCTAAAAAAAAAAAAATCCGCCATTATAATCCAGCATTAATTTTTTTTTTTTTACAAAAAATTCGATGTTCTTTTTGTATCCATTTCAGTGTACCCCAACTCCCAAACCAATAACGGTCAGCATAACGATCTTCCGAACATATGCAACACAGAAAATGCACTAAATGTGTCTTTCTAGGACGTGGGTCCCGTCCTGATACGAAGGAGGTCAGCCTAGACAAGTGCAGTACCGGTGTACCGCACCTCACTAAGTCATCAAATGAAATGAAGATAAATCGTGCCTAAAGGCTTAACTCTAGGCGACAAAATTGACTCGGTGTCTAGACTGGCTCAAAACCCAGTGGACAAACCAGGCGGAAAGCGCATCGAGGTTGTTTGGCAACAGTGTCTCCGACTTAATCCCGACACACCGTCCTCCTAAATCATGGGCAATTTTGTGTAAGAACGTTTCCCAGATGCTGAAAGCAATACTAGTATATATATATATCAGAGACTCAGAGGGATCGCGCGAGAGGAGACATTTTATATACAGTTCGGATAAATATTAAAGCAATAAAATTCAAGGCAACATATACAAATAATATTCAAAAGCCGAAAGCGACAAAGTTTAAAGCCTGAGACTCTCAGTTTTCACTTTCCTCCCCAGCGGAGTCGCCAAGCTGTCACGCCCTAAAAATTTTACTAAAAAATAAAATATAAGGTTGTGACTTGGGTGTTTTAAAGGTACAAAATTATTTAGAGATTTTTCGGAGTCGCCACTTGACATAATTCAAAGGTATGCCAAGTCACCAAAGAGGTACCTTAGAACACCTATGACTCGTTCAGTGGTCTGCGTCAGAGTTCCAGGTAAGGATCTCGGTTGACTCTCGGGAAGGTGTTAGGCACCCTCGAGTCCTGTGCAAGCACAGTTCCTTTATTGACGTTCTCCGGGTTTGTGAATTATTGTTTGTTTGTTTGATTGCCAAATTATTATTTGTTACGCTTTGATTTGGATGAAAGTCGCTAATTCATTGACGAAAACTCTACCAAAGATTAACCATGGACGCATTGTCCATTCGAATCTTGGTATAAGTGAATTTCGTGTAAATATTGGACCTTTGTTATACTTAACTTAATTTTGAATGTTAAAATCGCCCGTTCATTGATGACAACTCAGTCAGATATAATCGCACAAGCACTTTGCTCGGACGAAGTCTTCTAACTTAATTTGAGCTTCATGTGAACATTTGATCCTTAGTTTAAACTTGTTTCGACCCATTAATATTGCCTAATCTTGACATTAAACTTGTTTCGGCCTAAACTTGCCTAATCGTGTTATTATTTTATCGTTGAAGTTGCATTTGTGCTTCAGAAATGGAATTAGACCAACATTTCTTAAATTAATGTTAACCTTATTGCTCCTTGTTTTGCAATTTTAGAATCCTGTCACAGTTTTGCCTAGTGTTCAATCTTGTCTCGTTTGCATGCATCATTCCTGATTGGACCAGATTCTTAGCTCCGCCAAGAAAAGTCCACCAAAGCTATTGAAAAAAAATGCCAAAGCTTACAAAGAGATACCCATCCAACCAAGCCCAACAGCATAACAAAAGAACAGCAATACCAGCATTCAACCAGACCTCTATCTTGCCTTAAACATAAACTACTGTGTTTCACTCAATCTTTCCCTTTTTTTCACTCTAAATTTCGTTTTTACTCCCAACCTTTAAAAATATATTCAGATCTCGAAGTGTTTCTCAAGAGTGAATGAAGGAAATGTTCTTTTGTTTCTTAAAGTGTCTTTAGATCTTTTTTTTAGAGAGAGTGCTCAAGTTTCCAGATCTTTTTTTAGAGAGAGTGCTCAAGTTTCCAGATCTAAAGATGTGTGTGTGTTTTCAGATTCTTCTTAAGGGAGAAGTCAAGTTTTTTCAGCTCTCTTGTGTGTGTTCTGTGTAGTGTTCTCCCAGAAGTGAGAGTGTCCTCTCTCTTAAATAGACAAACAAAAGGTAGGGTGAAAAGTTGGGTGAAAACACACCCATGTGCCAATGTTTTTACCCCCTAGGAGTTCACCTTTGGCATGCTAAAACAACAAAAAGGTTGGCAGAAAAGCCTTCAAAGGTGCTGCCCTTTTTTGTCTCTTATTTGACTTTGACTTTGACTCCCCTTAATGAAAATGACAGATTTGAAACAAACTTAAACTGAACCAAACTTAATCTCTACACTTTAAATTTAAACTTAATTAGAAAAACCAACCAAATGGACTTAGGTTCACACTTCAACATACGCCAGATTCTTATTTAGAGTTGTACAACTAAGGCTAATCTGCTTATACACAAAAACAGATACACACAAACCAGATTACATGCTAACAACACAAACTACAACAAACTTTGACAGATTTATACTTGAATAGATTTGACAACAACAAACGACATGGATCAATGACTACAGATGATTTTCAAGCTTAGACTTGGAGCGATTAGCTAGAAAACATGGAGCTTTTATACTCAAAGGGACTCAAACGGATACTTGAACATTTAAACAATAGTTCACGAGCAGCGACAACTTATGATGATGATGCACTAATTAACAAAGAAATGCTAGCAAACCGATATCCGTTAACCTGCAATTCATTAAGCCAAACTGAAAATTCATTCAAACCATAAATTAGAAGATGTACGATTTTCCATTTCAATACCAAGCCAACATGGATTCAGACACATGAGCAATTTGAACAAGATAACAACCTAAACTATTGATAAAATATACTCTACTGGATGCCTCAAACTATAGCAGTAAGAAAAAGAAATAAAGAGATAGTAGGGGATTCACTTCTAACCCGTCGAGCGAAACAACTAAATTGCTGCAACTGCTTCGCCTTTACCACTGTAGAAACAGTCTTAGAACGAGCCAAAATACAACGTCACAGCAGCTGCACCACCAACAGCCAATATCATCATCAAGGAATCAACATTGCTCTATCACCTCGTCTTAACATCATCACTGTTATAGCGTCCAAATCAACCATATACAGCTAAGAATCAAACGACATTGCGCTGCTGCATCAATACTAGAAGCATCGCAGCCTACACCACCACTAACACTGTCAATGCAACCAACAGCCCCTCCCCACGCCATCAACATCATAGCTGTTATACCATCGTAACTCAACCATAGGACAGTCCCGAACACAGCTGTCTCCAATACCCCTAGCAACATCAATTCAAAAACAAATATCAACACTAGCCCCATATTTCCATGGCAAACTCACCACCAAATACTCCAAAGCCAAACGCTGTTTCATCATGGTATCCGACGATCCACCACGGAAGTGGTGGGATCAGAGAGGAAAAGGGGAAAAGTATAGGAAATTTAGGAAAAATACCTTCACGGACGAGTAGAAGAAAACACGAGGAAGTCACTGATGTAGAGATTTTTCCGGGAAAAGTCACGGTCACCGGAGTTAGGGTTTTAGTCGTTTCTTTGGACCTCGGCTTACACTGACTCGCTGAGACTTTGGAGAAATTGATTTGAGGATTGGAATGAGGGTGAGGAGACGATCTTAGGGGGTGTATAATCTGGCCGGACGGAGGTGGTTGGTGGTCACCGGCGAGGTCCCGCGGCAGAATTTTACCATAGCTCTCTCTCTTGATCTGATGAGTTTATTAGGAAATGGGGGATTAGGGGAAAGATTGGGCATTACAAGTTAAGTGGGCCGGGTCAAGCAAAGGATTAGGCTGATTGGTTCTTTTACAAATAGCCACTACATGGTAAAAAAATTATTCAACGCATACACAATTAACTAAAATTTAAAACACACAAATTGCAACATTCTCACAATTAAATTGTAAAATCACAATTAAACACGTAACAAGTATTTTTGTTAATTTTCAGTTTCCTTTTTCATTTAATGATAAATTTTAGCTAAAATAAAAGATAAAATTCTAAGAAAATTCGGCAAAAATCCTAAAATGTTAGCTCGGCTATTTTGAGCAATTTCAAGCTGTATTTTTTTTTTTTGGAATTTTCGTGCCAAAATTAGGTGATTACACCAAGTACAATATTCTTGTCTCTCTATTAATTTAGGAGTTTATAGAAGTATTCTTGTCACCTGCATTTAATGAGAGCATCATCCACCAAAATTATGTCATCCTCATCTTTAATGTACCCCCACTTGGTCTAGGTCGCGTGACCGCCTTTTCCTCGCCTTGGTGAGCGTATACAACTTCTTTTCCCCACATTTGTCAGCTATTTCCTTGTACAGGAATTCGAAAGCTGCCAATTTAGCTTTCGCCAACTTCGCTTTCTTACTGGCTGTCTTATATTTTTCTTTATTCGTCCTTTTTTACTCCTCGTTCTTGCTCTCCACTAACTTCATGTAAGCAGCCTTCTTTGCCTTCACCTTCCTTTGGACCTATGCATTCCACAACCAGCTCCCTTTTAGTCTACATGGCTTACCCTTAGAGACGCCTAACACCTCTCTAGCTGCTCCTTTAATACAATCAGTTGCCCTAGACCACATAATGTTCGCATCCCTCCTGCTCTTCCAAGTCGCCATAGCCACCAACCTCTCCCCCAAGTCCTCGACTTTGTCACTGGTCAGAGCCCCCCTCCCCCCATTTAATTATAGGGCGCTTATCCAATGCTTTCTTGGTCCTCTTCCATACAATTTCTAGATCCATAACCAAAAGCTTATATAGGGTTATAAGGTTCTTACACGGGATAACTTTATGATCCCTATATATACCTTTATCACTCTTCCTAAGAAGTGTGAAATCGATTTGGGTCCTTTCCATCGTACTACGAAAAGTAACCAAATGCTCCTCCTTCTTTGGAAAGCTCGAGTTGGCTATCACCAAATCAAAAGCCTACGCAAAATCCAAAAGCGAAACTCCCCCTTAATTTCTATCCCCAAAACCAAAAACCCCATGAACCTCGACATAGTCCTTCGAGGTAGTCCTAATATGGAAATTAAAATCATCTCCTATGAATATCTTCTCTGAGACAGGGATACTACGAACTGTTTTGTTCAACTCATCCCAAAAGTGCTTTTTAACGTTCTCGCTCAACCCAGTTTGAGGAGTGTAAGCACTAATTATGTTAAATATGGTCCCTTCCACAACAACCTTAATAGCCATCATCCTATCATTCACTCTCCTAACCTCGACCACTTGCTCTCAGAGGTCCATATCTACTAAAACCACACACTCCATTCCTACTCTTCGAGATTCCTGAATACCACAATTTATATTCATCTACATCCCGAGCCTTGGAACCCACCCACCTTGTCTCGTGGACACAAGCTACGCTAATTTTCCTCTTCTTGAGAATCTTCACTAACTCTAAAGGTTTTCCCGTCAGAGAACTAATGTTCCAGGACCCAGATCTCAGCCTAGAGACCTTCTTAACACCCCCTGCTCCCCACCTCCAACCCCAACCGAGGACAAGACCTTAATCTACTATCAGTCACCAAAGCCACCACTAAGATTATACCAAATCAACAAGGCCACTGGGACTAAAACTTCAACAAAAACAACTAAGAAGGAATATAAAATTCAAATATTTCAAGAAATCACCAACTCAAAGATCAAATTATCAGGATTTTGGAAAAAAAAAAGGTAAGCTATCTTGAGGAAACTAACAGTAAAGAACTAGAACTATAAGATAGCCAAGAAACCACAAAGAATGAAAATTAAATAAGGAGGAATGCAAGGAAGCAAACAATAAATCACAAAACAACAAAACAGAAGAAAAGAAACAAATGACTTACACGGGTTGCCTCCAACTGAAAGACAGCATACAATGGACCAAATTTTCCATTCAGGCAGCACTCTCTGACCAGTTGGCATCGTCAATGATGCAGCAGTACTTAAGAGGGCTATAAGTGTTGCATGAAGTTGCAATATGGAGGCAAAATAGAAAGAAGAAATGAGATGGAAAGAAGGGAGGGGGAGAAAGATCAGATGAGATTGAAAGGTGAGAGTAGGAGTCGCATTACCTGGTCATCGGTGGTGTGGTTTCCGGTAGTATACGGTGGATCTAAGAGACATAGCATTTAAGGATGTTAAAGAGCGTTAAAGAGATATTAGCTTTTCTGTCTATTAAATTTTCAAGTGCTCAATTATTAAAGACCATATTTAATATGCTCAATCTCTCAAGACCGAGTACAAATATGCTTATTTGTGTAATCTATCATAGATTGATAGGGATCATTTTGATGGATCATAAGTTTTTAATCGGCTCAACAACAAAAAGCTAGTAGTTACAAAATTTTAAGAAAGTAGCCACAACATAAAGAAGTACGAATTTTTATGAAGAATATTCACTAAAACCTCAAGAACTTTCTCTCTAATTTTGACTAACCTCTAGAAAAGTTTTCTTGGGTTTAATTCAAAGTTATAGGAAAATTTTCATAGGACTTCATATTTTATTGTATCATGAAATTCTATCGAACTTTGAACTAAATCATAGACAATTTCTGAGAGTCTATTTGAAAGTCCGAAGAAATTTTCTTGGACTTGTAGTGGCAACTATTAATACTTTTCCCTATATTTTTTTAAGTTATGACTATTTTTATAAAAGTTTGTAAGTGTTGGCTATCTCTCATTCAATGACATAAACAGCAGAATTTTAAGCCCAAAAAACAAGGTAAGAAAGGTAGGGAACAGCGGCCTCACACAAAAAGATTTGTCTAAGAAATCTCAAAGAGATTTTCAATAAGTCAATACCAAGATTTTCTTTCTGTGCGAAGAATTTCTCATCTTAGTAGGAGCTTTCCAAAGAAATAGCTTAGTAGCCACATTAGCAGTGCTGGGGATGATTTTAGGCGTAGGTTTTTGCTCTCTGCCTTCTCACGGTGGGATGGAAACCGCGGAAGCTTAAGCGGAAATGAAAGAGTAGGGTGAGGGAAGCCACTAAATTGAGGGCTTCGCTCGCTCACTCTAACGCTCGTTTAGTAGACAGCGAGTGGAGTGCATAAGCCCCTTTAGAGATAGGGGGTGAGTACTACACGAGCTCATAAGTAAAGTACGTGATGAGCCTTGGATGCATGGGTATTGAGAAGGAAGGACACTTTCAGAGGCGAAAGACCATGGGGAAATACCGTCCGTGATCCATGGATCTCCGTTCGGCTTTCTTTTTTTGGATTGCCTTAAGTATACTAAATTCATTCCTTTTGCTCTCTATCTTACAAGATTAAAATTTTTACCACTGGCAGATACCCGTGCTAAGTTTTTAGCTCCAACAGAAAAATTGTTTATTTTAGCCTTTTGTGGTGATTCGCCAAAACCCGCTAGGAAGCTTTCTAACTAATTAATTTCATGGTAATCCGCCAGGAAATTCTTTAATGATCCTTTAGGAAGTGCTTCAAGTTGTAGTAATTGTAGTAATGATATCTAAAAATTAAACAGATTATTCAAAAAGGGTGATGAACTATCCTATTTATGTAAATAACCCCTCATTTCATGAATCTGAGGAAGTGCACCAAGAGCCTATTTTTTATTTTTAAACCCCACCTCTCCCTCTTTCGGAAATACATAGTCGTCCTCCCATTAGTTGGTCCTATGTGATTCGAACCTACAACCTCTTGGTCATAGGTGGAGGGTGCTTCCCATTTGAGCAACCCTGAAACGACCTCGGTCAGTCGTTTCGGAAGTTAGGACTCCGATTGGCGTGCCGATAATTTTAAAATATTCATAATGTCCATTAGGACCTGTCTGTAAAATTTTAGCAAAATCAGAGCTCGTTTGGTAGGTATCGGAAGAAGGTTTCAGTTTTTATTGGCGATAAATATTAAAAAAGAGATTTTCGAGCTCGGTTTTGCCGAATGAGCTCCGATTCGAAATCCGAAAGCGCCGTTAGGTTCGTATGATTATTTTCAATTTTTGTAAACTTTCGAAAGTAAATTTCGATGTTGTTCGGCTAGTTTCCGCTAAAATGCCGAAAGTTAAATAATTTGACTTTTTCTATTTAAATTCGCATCTTGAGTTTTGGGAGTCCAATTTGAGATCCGTCTTCGCGAGTATGTTACATATATTTTGTATAACTGCTATGCAAAAGTTGGAATCATTTCAAATATCACAGGGTACTGTTTTAATTTTCGTCGCGTAAAGAAAATAAAATTAAAAAAAAAACCAAAAAAAAAAAGGAAAAAAGGACAAAAAATTAAAGGGTGGAGGACCATCATAACTTTGAAACATTGACTCAAAATGAAACGAGAGCAGAAACATTGAAACAGAAAAAAATCAAATGACGCAGTGGAAAAAATACCAGAAAATGAAAAAAAGAGCCGGAGGAAAATAGTATTTTTACCCCGAAACATTCAGGTAATGATACTAATGCATTATTTGAGTTTATTACGTGTGTTTGAATATGTTTTAACGGTAAACCTTGGAATATTAGACATCGATTTAATAAGTTCAATTAATAGTTTAAAGGATCAAATGGACCCCGATAGTGGAATTGATTATATATTTGTACTCAGTGAGTTATGGGCAACATATAAATGTAATTTATTTGGGGTTTGGTTACGTGACCTTAAACCCTGTATATAGGCCTGGCCTGCGTATTGCGTATGCGAATAGGTATCAGGTTCCTACCTGGATTGCCCTATGATGTGAGGAACGAAGCCTTTAGCCTAATTTGACATATTTTTCTGCTTATTGAATAGAGTTGGATCGTTTGGCAATGAATTCAAAGGACAAAGCGGTTGTTGAGTAATTGTGCTAACTTTGTAACAAGGTAAGTGTTTATATCCATTTCTTTGGAGGCACCTGGCCTCGTGGATTTTCTACCACGTGTTTCCTTACGTGTGTAGCTGCCAATAGGCGTACTCATTACGCCTTAGCTTTGGATTTACATTATATATTACTATGTTATGTCCAGTTGTTGGTATTTTATTGAGAATCTGAGCATTGTACTCTGGCTGTGAGTTGGCATCTACTTCCCGGCCGGCGATGAGAGTCCCGCACCGGTGAAGGGTCATTATTGCATATACTTCCCGGTTGGCGATGAGAGTCCTGCATCGGTGAAGGGTCATTATTGCATATACTTCCCGGTTGGCGATGAGAGTCCCGCACCGGTTGCATATACTTCCCGTTTGGCGATGAGAGTCCCGCACCGGTGAAGGGTCATTATTGGATATACTTCCCGGTTGGCGATGAGAGTCCTGCACCGGTGAAGGGTCATTATTGCATATACTTCCTGGTTGGCGATGAGAGTCCCGCACCGGTGAAGGGTCATTATTGTATATACTTCCCGGTAATCGATGAGAGTCCCGAGCCGGTGAAGGGTCATTATTGCATATATCTCCTGGTAGACGATGAGAGTCTCGCGCCGGAGATAGGTATCAGGCATATGTGACTGCATTACATCATACCGCATTCAACCCAATTGCCCACATACTGACTATTATGTGTACTGTGTTGTGTTTTATGTATGCGGTATGTATACTATGACGTGGACATATCTCAGTTTGCCTATATATTTTTGGCTCGTATCCCGGGTTGCGAAAATCGGGTTGCACGCCGCAATGGTATGAATCTATGGATCGGGTTGCACGCCACAACAGGATATATTTCTGATTGTTGATGTGTTCGAGATACCTATATGTTTTGGTTATCTTGCGTTCCTGGTTGTTAATGAGTTTGTCATCCCATACGTGTTTCTAGTTATTATTTGGCTCTGCCATTTCATAATTTAAAAAAGAGGAATTTTGTTTATCTGTTTCTCTTTTCCCTGGCTAGCTATCCTATTCTTTGAGGTGACTAGTCTGCCCCACTTATTGAGTCCTTTTGACTCACCCTTGTTTGTTGTTGTTTCTTGTCTATCTATTTCGTTTCGGCAGGTTCGCTCCAGGATTGAGTTCGCCACGTTGTTCAGGAGCGAAAGACGACTCCAGCTGTCAGGGTGAGCCAGCTTTATTCCGGATGGCGACCAGTTTATTGTTTATTATTTCAGTTGCATTCTGCTCCCTTCAGGAGGTATCTATCTTCTTTTGTACTCTTAGATGTCTAGTCTGGATAACCCTAAACCTAGTATGTTGGGTAGTCAGCAGTAATTTCTTTTGTACAGCTTAAAGGTATCACTATGTCTGTATTTTTTTTTAGTCTTGTCCTTATTTATGAATTGTTATATTTATTTTCCTGATTTAATTGGTAAGGGTTCGCCCGACGGGTCTAGGGGAGGATGTCGGATGCCCGCACGACCTAACCGAATTTCGGGTCGTGTCAGTTGGTATCAGAGCCCAGTTTTAGAGTCTATCCAGACTAAGACAGTGTCTAGTAGAGTCTCGCTGATGGGTAGATAGACGTCCGTACTTATCTACGAGAGGCTATGATGGCATTTAGGAAGTTTCACTTCCTTCTTTTGTGATCGTGCGTCGGTCTGGGATGAAAAAGTATTTTCGTTAATTTATTCGTGGTAATTGTGAACCCTCGTGCAACAAATCAGCAAACGGTACGAGTTCAAGACGAAGCAGTCTAGCCTGGGGCTAGCACAGACGAAGCCCTGAGAGTTTTTGATCGTGCTGAAATCTAGTTTCGGATGTACGAGCTTGCGATGGGCAATGGAGCAGGGCCTTGTGGTTCCCTTGGCTCTCTACGATGCTTTTAGGAGAATTTTGGCGACGTAGATATCGCAAGAGCCTATTATTCGCTGGGCAGCCTATTAGGTTGCCACAGATGCAGACATTTGGTCTCAGGGAGCTCCTATTCCAGTTCTTAATATTGTCATAGTAAATTATGTTCCTGAAGTAGCATGTGTTGTGCCTCCAGTTATTATGGCTGGTTAGCCAGCCAAGGTATCAGTTCGGTCCGAGTGTCCGAAGAGGTTGTGTTATTTTACGCGGTTGAACCTTCCGATATTCTCAAGTCATGCATCAGATAAACCTCGTTATTCTTTTTATAAAAATAAAATGATGTCAGCATATCCTTCAGGCTGTTGCTTATCTCGAGCAATGTGCTGTGTATTATTATGCTTTCCAGTTTCAGGGTCCGGCCTTGAATTGGTGGGCCGCTCTCTTATTAGCTAACTTAGTTCAGTTTTCTTCTAGATTCGTGGAAAGTTCCTTTCGAGTAGCGAACAAGATGAAAAGTTTATCCAGTTTGAGTGGATTGGACAGGGTAGCCTGTCGGTTAGCCTGTTGGTGTTTCAGAATATGAGATTGAATTCTATAGAATGGCTGGATATGCATTAGAACTAGTTCATGAGCCTTTCGAAAGATTCAGAGATTTGTTGATGACTTTTATTTTTCCTTGAAATCCCAGATGGCTCAAAAATTTGAGGTCTGGATTTTATTCGATGTTGTTGTTAATATTGCCCGAAGGTTCGAGGCATACCATAAGTTAGAGCGGGAAGAGTTAGAGCGGGAGAGCAAGTGATCCCGTGGCCCTAGTGGGCAACCATGGTACCTCATTTGGAGGTAAGAGTTCTGGTTATTTTGGGAGGTCACCTTCCAGGTTATCTCAGCTTGTGTCACTTGATTCTTAAAGTGCGCTAGTAGCTCATCAAGATCAGATTCAGTCTTCTCTTTATAGCTTTCAACAATCTGTCCAGCTTCCATTCTTAGCAAAAAGGTGTTATCATTATCGTGAGTCTGGTTATCCTTTGAGGAGTTTTTCCTTACTCCGGCAAGTAGGCAGTCATCTTTTCTCTCGTCATTTGGCATCGCGCAGTCGCAGGGTATTTCATTTAGATCTCAATCAGCCAGAGAAATGCCACCATCCAGTAGAGGTTGAGATTTTGGTGGCAGTGGCTCTCCACAAAGTGCTTGTCAGGGTAGTGGCTCAGCTCAGCTGCAGAGGCAGTTCTATTAACTGCTAGTCTGGCAGGATGCTGAGGCATCTGATGTAGTAGATCCATGTATTTCTTCTTCTCTTAAATGTGAGTAAGATTTGATTCTTTCGATTGATCCGAAAATGGTGTGTCTTATCATGTTTCGATGGTTTTCTTGGATATTGTTTCTATTAAGAATCGGTTGCGGTAGAGGGGTGAGCTTATGATATGATTTATTCCTGGTATTTATGATGACCCTACTAGTTTATCTGGTTTAAATGTGAGAGATTTGGGAGTGAGTGTCGGTATTGTTTGCTTGGCATCTTGTTACGCCACCTTCTGTTATTATGTCAATTCAGTTTACCTCTCTCCTCGAAATTCAATGTTGGTAGGATAATGGGATCCTAATTCGTCACCATCAGAAAGTGTTGTCGTTTCTTCCTGTGCAAAGTGATTAGTAAGTAATATTCGATCTACGTATCTCCTCTTGGTTCAAAACGCTAGTAAAGTCATGTTATTCCATGAGCTTATCTGGATTATAAAAGGATTTTCTAGTAAATTGTCAGAGTTTCCTTCTTATTGGGAGGTTAAATTGGCATAGATGTCATTCCATAAAGCTTATTTAATGTCTATCTCTTCAATTGTGATTCTTTGGTTAGCCTGATTCGGAAGTAGTGCAGCTCCGGGAGCCAAGCAAATAAAAGGATGAGCTTCCTGAAGCTTTAATTATTTCTATCCTCGGTCCATTTCCATTTCTTCTTCTTCCGGCACTAGTGAGCTTGGGCGATTGGTAGCCGCTTGTGACATTCCCTGTGTTGAGCCAGAGTACGTGTTATTGTAACCGGGTAAGCATATTATTGTTTTGGATATCAGTTTATCCGGGTATCCATTCTCATTTATAGTATAGTGCTCGTTCTGTTTTTGCGGATCATCCAGTTTCAGGGGAAACTCTACCGAAATTTTTATATAGAAGTACCATCCATCAGGCGGAGGTGTTTACGGTAAAGGTATGGAGTTGTGAACTTGAGAGTTGCAGCTGTTTGGCAACTCGAAAGAGTAGTTGGTAGCTTAGGTCTGCCTACATTCAGCTTTTAGCTCAATTTTTTTTAGTCCAGCAGACTGTACGAGGATGGTTATTCCTATTCAAATGGCTGCATAAGTTTGTGCTTTAAGTGGAGGAGTCTTCCTCAAAATATTGAATGGTAATATTAAATCTCCGAGATGTTGCATAGTGCGTTCGTAAAAATAATATAGCTTACATCAAATCTTCTATAGTGTGTAGTGATAAAGTACTTCAAAAGCTTCCCGCTATTGCATCAAGCGTGAGCTAATTTTTAATTCCATCGACCTGTTCTATATCGAAAGGTATATCGAAGAGGTAATTACCGGCTGAATAATGTTAACCCATTCAAAGTTTCGTATATCTTTGTTTCGAAAATATAAAAATCCTCTCTCATGATTGAGAAAGGGTCGGCTTAGTCCGAATAAGTTGGGCAATGATATTATCATATTATCCAAATATGTTTTATCCAAGAGTTTGATGTGCGTGTTATAACTCTGATTCTGTGATTATGAGATAATGTCCGTGGAGTAGTTTATGAAGGCTGTGCAAGTTCTTTTGTTATCTGCGTAAATCTTGCTTTAGATTTAGGCTCGTTCGAGGACGAACGAGAGTTTAAGTGGAGGAGAATGAAACGACCCCGGTCGGTCGTTTTCGGAAGTTAGGACTCCGATTGGCGTGCTGATAATTTTAAAATATTCGTAATGTCCATTAGGACCTGTCTATAAAATTTGAGCTAAATCAGAGCTCGTTTGGTAGGTATCGGAAGAAGGTTTCAGTTTTTATTGGCGATAAATATTAAAAAGAGATTTTCGAGCTCGATTTTGCCGAATGAGCTCCGATTCGAAATCCGAAAAGCGCCGTTAGGTTCGTATGATTATTTGCAATTTTTGTAAACTTTCGAAAGTAAATTTCGATGTTGTTCGGCTAGTTTCCGCTAAAATGCCGAAAGTTAAATAATTTGACTTTTTCTATTTAAATTCGCATCTTGAGTTTTGGGAGTCCAATTTGAGATCCGTCTTCGCGAGTATGTTACATATATTTTGTATAACTGCTATGCAAAAGTTGGAATCATTTCAAATATCACAGGGTACTGTTTTAATTTTCGTCGCGTAAAGAAAATAAAATTAAAAAAAAAACCAAAAAAAAAAGGAAAAAAGGACAAAAAATTAAAGGGTGGAGGACCATCATAACTTTGAAACATTGACTCAAAATGAAACGAGAGCAGAAATATTGAAACAGAAAAAAATCAAATGACGCAGTTTTCTGAGAAAAAGAGCCGGAGGAAAATAGTATTTTTACCCCGAAACATTCAGGTAATGATCCTAATGCATTATTTGAGTTTATTATGTGTGTTTGAATATGTTTTAACGGTAAACCTTGGAATATTAGACATCATTTTAATAAGTTCAATTAATAGTTTAAAGGGTCAAATGGACCCCGATAGTGGAATTGATTATATATTTGTACTCAGTGAGTTATGGGCAACATATAAATGTAATTTATTTGGGGTTTGGTTACGTGACCTTAAACCATGTATATAGGCCTGGCCTGCGTATTGCGTATGCGAATAGGATATCAGGTTCCTACCTGGATTGCCCTAAGATGTGAGGAACGAAGCCTTTAGCCTAATTTGATATATTTTTTTGCTTATTGAATAGAGTTGGATCGTTTGGCAATGAATTCAAAGGACAAAGCGGTTGTTGAGTAATTGTACTAACTTTGTAACAAGGTAAGTGTTTATATCCATTTCTTTGGAGGCACCTGGCCTCGTGTATTTTCTACCACGTGTTTCCTTACGTGTGTAGCTGCCAATAGGCGTACTCATTACGCCTTAGCTTTGGATTTACATTATATATTACTATGTTATGTCCTGTTGTTGGTATTTTATTGAGAATCTGAGCATTGTACTCTGGCTGTGAGTTGGCATCTACTTCCCGGCCGGCGATGAGAGTCCCGCACCGGTGAAGGGTCATTATTGCATATACTTCCCGGTTGGCGATGAGAGTCCTGCACCGGTGAAGGGTCATTATTGCATATACTTCCCGGTTGGCGATGAGAGTCCCGCACCGGTGAAGGGTCATTATTGCATATACTTCCCGGTTGGCGATGAGAGTCCCGCACCGGTGAAGGGTCATTATTGCATATACTTCCCGGTTGGCGATGAGAGTCCCGCACCGGTGAAGGGTCATTATTGTATATACTTCCCGGTAATCGATGAGAGTCCCGAGCCGGTGAAGGGTCATTATTGCATATATCTCCTGGTAGATGATGAGAGTCCCGCCCAGAGATGGGTATCAGGCATATGTGACTGCATTACATCATACCGCATTCATCCCATTGCACTACATACTGACTATTATGTGTATTGTGTTGTGTTTTATGTAGGCGGTATGTATACTATGACGTGGACATATCTCAGTTTGCCTATATATTTCTGGCTCGTATCCCGGGTTGCGGAAATCGGGTTGCACGCCGCAATGGTATGAATCTATGGATCGGGTTTCACGCCGCAACAGGATGAATATATGGATCAGGTTGCACGCCGCAACAGGATATATTTCTGATTGTTGATGTGTTCGGGATACCTATATATTTTGGTTATCTTACGTTCCTGGTTGTTAATGAGTTTGTCATCCCATACGTGTTTCTAGTTATTATTTGGCTCTGCCTTTTCATAATTTAAATAAGAGGAATTTTGTTTATCTGTTTCTCTTCTCCCTGGCTAGCTATCCTATTCTTTGAGGTGACTAGTCTGCCCCACTTATTGAGTCCTTTTGACTCACCGTTGTTTGTTGTTGTTTCTTGTCTATCTATTTCGTTTCGGTATGTTTGCTCCAGGATTGAGTTCGCCATGTTGTTCAGGAGCGAAGACGACTCCAGCTGTCAGGGTGAGCCAGCTTTATTCCGGATGGCCACCAGTTTATTGTTTATTGTTTCAGTTGCATTCTTCTCCCTTCAGGAGGTATCTATCTTCTTTTGTACTCTTAGATGTCTAGTCTGGATAACCTAAACCTAGTATGTTGGGTAGTCAGCTGTAATTTCTTTTGTACAGCTTAAAGGTATCAGTATGTCTGTATTTTTTTTTAAGTCTTGTCCTTATTTATGAATTGTTATATTTATTTTCCTGATTTAATTGGTAAGGGTTCGCCCGACGGGTCTAGGGGAGGATGTCGGGTGCCCGCACGACCTAACCGGATTTCGGGTCGTGTCAAACCCTCACTTATCACCAAGAGCCTATTTAAGTATCCCATTTAGGTTTTAAAAAGTATTTAGTTTTTAGCCATTATATTCGAACTTCAAACCTTCCCATTTAGGTTTTAAAAAGTATTTTGCTTTTTTCCATTATATAACTTCAAATCTGAAAGTCTGAAGTTCTACTTCATACATGAAAAATTTGAAGTTCAATATAACGACGAAAAATTAAATATTTTTAAAAAATAGTTAAAACTTAAAGGAAGCCCTCAAAATAGGGAGAGTTGCCGAATTATGACACCATATGCAATAGTTTACCTTTTTTACTTCCATAACGGTGGTTTATCAAATATGACATTTGTTTGGTTTATTGAATAAATTTTAGATGAAAATACCCTTTGAATCTTATAAATGGCGCGTCATATCCCCTCTCGCTATTTTCTCCATCCAAAAGTCTGCCTAGGTGGCACTTACACCCACCCCTTCCCACAATCCAATCAGTTAATTACCTAAGCACCACTTATCCTTGACCTCTTTTCCTAATATCCTAAGCAGCACTTCCCTCCAACCTTTTCACACATTCTCATAGCTAATTGTCGTGAAGTGCTGCCACACCTCTCCCACTCTTCCAAATAATTGAAGTGTAGCTTAGACAATACTTGTTTTTAATATCTTCCCACATTCTACTAGCTAATTGTATTAAAGTATTGCCAAACAAATAAAGTAAAGAACAAAAACATAAGCTATTTTGCTTAAATCATAGTAAATAGGGACAAACTGTGAGAATCAATCAATTTTGACTACACCAGATAACTTTTCTTTTCTTAAAATAGGCTCCCATACAAAATTTTACAATGGGTTAACCCATTATAATTATAAGTTTTAACCCGAATCCAACCCATCCATAGGTGAGTAGTCATTTTCTCCTTTTTAACAAACACTCAAAGCTACCAGCTTTCTTTCATCTCTCTCTCTCTCTCTCTCTCTCTCCATTTTCTTGAGATCCCAATTCTCTCATTGATCTGAGAAAGAAGAAGCAAAAACAATGGAAGCATTTTACTTTCTTGTATTTGGTGCATTATCAGCAGTAGTAGCTGCATTGGAACTAAGCAAGACAAGCAAAGATAGGATTACTACCTCTCCTGCTTTCAATTCTTTCAAGAATAATTACATTCTTGTCTATTCTCTCATGATGGGTATGTCTTTTTTTTCTTTATTAATATAATGCATTGCCCATTTGTTGTAAAGTTGTCTCGCACAAGGTCACAGGCTCAAGTCGCAGAATAAGCCAAGGATGCTTGTATTATGGTAGGCTGGCTACATTATACCCCTCCGGGATGTGACCCTTCCCCGGCCCTGTGTGATCACAGGATGCTTGATGCACCGGCCTGACCTGCCCTTTTTTTCATTTGGTGAAATTTTTCATTCTTGAAGGTTTGATTTGGTATTTATGATCAAAGTTCGCATCTTTATGGATCCATTTTAATAATGCAGCTTGTTTTCTTGAATTTTTGTTTTGCATTTATGGTAATGATCGTTTGATTAGGTTGCCTGAATTTAGACATGCCACATTATAAGAGGTTATTGGTTCAATAAAAATGTTTGCTTTTAATGATGGGAACTTTATAGAAATAGCCGTCCTAATTAGTATGCACAGAATATACCCTTATTATTATGCACACAGTATACATTATATCCAAGCCTTGCTGGGTAGAGTAACCTGGTACATGTTGCCGGTGGGAGGTGACAGGTTTCCGGTAGAATTAGTCGATGTGTTTGTAAGCTGGCCCATACACCACCGTTATAAAAAAATAAAAAAATATAATAAATACTTATATATATATATATATATATATATATATATATATATATATATATATATATATATATATATATATGCAGAAAGGCTATTTTTTGTTTAAGTGGTCTAGCCATTGTTCGGTAGTGTAACTTTTTCACAAGGGACAGTGGCCCGTGCACGTTTCAAAACTTGGTGAATAATGGTCTGACCCATCTTCCTTTCTTCACATAAATACCGAACTTCTGTCTTACTTTTGCTTTAAAAGAATAAAATGATGAGGTTAGTAGTTCAAAGAACACACGATCTTAAATTGGAGTACTAGTCTTTATGAAAGAAAAAGAACTTTTTGTCTTGAGTTTAATGAATGTCACATAAAAGCTTCCATTTTGCAGAAAGTATCACATTCTAGTAATTGTTGGTCTCTCCTGTTATTAACACAAGCTATTATGTAGATATATCTGATGAGTTCACCTTTTACTCTCTGGAAATTTTTAACGGAAAAGATAGACAAGTATATTTGTTCCAACTGGCCCGAGGATGGGTAAAGCTCATCGATGGAAAAACGAATGAGCAAAAAAAGATTAAGTTAGTAAATTTTTGTGGTTCTTCAGAGTCCCTAAGTTTTGGAGGAAGGGAAAGAGATTACTGAGAAGTTACACTAATCAATTCTAGATACTTCATGCACCAGTTATGAAGCATGGTGCACAATACGAACAGATGCTTCCCTACTGGTTTGTCACCCATATGTCAGACATCCTCATGCATATGGCACGAGTTTCCTTTTTGGTTCTTTTGGAGGTGGATTAAATCATGTTTGGTAAGCTACCAAATAGTGATATATTCGATAGAAGTGGCTCCGCACATCGTCTGTGGCATCAGGTAGCGTGTATGATCAGATATTACGAATTCTTTCACAAAATAGAGAAACCTCTTTTCTTTTTTCTTTTTCTCGTATCCAAAAATAAGGACCAGTGGGATATGGTTTTATTCTTCATGATTGTTAGTTGTTTGGGTATAAATTTGTGTGCTCAACTGCTTTATCTATCTTATGTGTTTGTCTACATGTATAATGCACTGTTGATCATCCAGAGGCTGCAACTTCTAACCCCTTTACAGGAGTACTGATATCATTTTCTGGCAATAGCTGGTGATTGGTTGCAGGGTCCGTATGTGTACTACCTTTACACAACATATGGATATGGGAAGGGTGATATCGGCCATCTATTTATTGCTGGCTTTGGATCTTCGATGCTGTTTGGGACAATTGTAGGATCCTTGGCAGACAAACAGTATGCACATATATTTTTGTGATTGAGTTCTTTGCTTTTTATTTTTGGTCCGTTGCATTCACATTTCAAAAAAATTATAGGGGTCGAAAGCGGGCTTGTGTCACGTACTGCATCACTTACATTTTGAGCTGTATCACCAAGCATTCTCCTCAATTTAAAATCTTGATGTTGGGCCGTATATTAGGAGGAATCGCCACCTCTCTCCTATTTTCAGCCTTTGAGTCTTGGCTTGTCGCAGAGCATAATAAGGTGCTTAAATTCTTCCATTATGACTTTGAAGGTGCAAATTGCCCTGGTGTTTTGTATAATCCCTGCCAACAGTATAGATAAGATTAGTTTTATTATAATGTGGTTAAGGAGTTAAAATTATAAAAATCTTCTTATTCTTGAGAAATGAAGCAGCGAACTGTTCTTCCTTAAGTCAGTCTACATTATACATCAGAAGGCTGTCTATAACTAAGGATGTCAGTCCTATTTTCTGTTCACTGACTCTAGTTTTGTATCCTTGTCTTGCAGAGGGGCTTTGATCAACAATGGCTATCATTGACATTCTCAAAAGCAATATTTCTTGGCAATGGTCTTGTGGCTATTTTGTCTGGGTTATTTGGAAATGTTCTTGTAGACACACTAAATCTGGGTCCTGTTTCTCCTTTTGATGCCGCTTCATGTTTCCTCGCTATTGGTATGATTATTATCCTGTCATCTTGGGCTGAGAATTTTGGTGATCCTTCAGAAAACAAAGACTTACTTACCCAATTCAAGGGTGCTGCTGCTGCAATTGCTTCGGGTAATTTTCAATATTTTAGCCTTGCTCTCTTCCTTAAGCTTATTCATCTCTGCAAAGAAGTAGCCTAGTAAAATGGAAAAACTGAATACGATGTAATGGAGACACTTTTTTATTCTTCATTTACACGTTTTTACTGCTGCGAATTTTCAATTGCTATCTGACCCAGCTGCAGTAGGTTACAATATTATTCCATTTTTTTCAGTTCTTTTAATGGTTCTCTAATAGAGAGAGTAGAGATGGAGATGCTTTCATTTTTGTGCGTGTGTTTTGTATTATAGTTGGGAGGCTTCTCTAACAGTTCTTCTCAAATGTAATCAGATGAGAAAATTGCATTGTTGGGTGCTATACAGTCATTATTTGAAGGTTCAATGTATACTTTTGTGTTCCTATGGACTCCTGCTTTGAGCCCTAATCAGGAGGAGATTCCTCATGGCTTCATCTTCGCAACTTTCATGTTGTCGTCCATGTTGGGCAGCTCCCTTGCATCTCGATTACTGGCTCGCTCATCTCTCAAAGTTGAAGGTTATATGCAGATTGTTTTTGCAGTATCTGCTGTTTGTCTCTGTATCCCTGTCTTAACAAGTGTAAGGAAGAATTCTGGGGTTTACTTTCTTAAATGTGTAACTGTGGATGTCGTTATTCTATTGTCTCACACTAACTCCACTACTTCTTCCATTTCACGTTTAACAGTTATTGGTGACACCTACTAATGAAAAAGGTGGAGGCATTACTTTTTCTGGTTGTATCCAGCTTCTTGGTTTTTGTGCGTTTGAGGCTTGTGTTGGAATATTTTGGCCTTCTATAATGAAAATGAGGTCCCAGTACATTCCTGAAGAGGCAAGGAGCACAATCATGAACTTTTTCCGCATTCCTCTCAACATCTTCGTCTGTGTTGTGTTGTACAAAGTGAGTATTCGATCTTATCTAACTCTTACTACCAACCTAACCCCCTGGTAAATGAAGGCAATTTACTTAATTTATGTAATATTGCATCTTTTAGTGATCATTGTACCTATGCTTAGAATATGAACTTGAGCAGTATTGCTTTATGAGAAAGATACTAGTTATACCTTATTCTTGTGACAGGCAGTTCTAAGTAACAAATGCATACACTATGTGTGACGTACATTATCATACCTCACCCTCAGAATTATTAATTTTGATTGCTATACGACAATTGGAATGTAGGTTTTCCGTTAATTTCACAATAAACTGTGGAATCAAAGTATTTGCTCTTTATAGGATTATTAATCAATTTCTCTTTTATTCAGGTTGACGCTTTCCCAATAACTGTTATGTTTGGCATGTGCTCGATTTTCCTCTTTGTGGCATCAATCTTGCAGAAACGCCTCTCCGTTATTGCTGAAAAGTCAAGTAAGAATTGCTTCCCATTGTTTTTTATATTCCGTGTTTGAGAAAAATGTAGCCTAATGTATGGTCCATATGGATATATGATATTATGTGAGAAATAGTCAACTTTGTTATAGGGGCCGATACTTTCTTATCTTCATAAAAAGCGATAGTTATATCTCTGTCCCAAGGTTTTTTCATGTGTTAACTATTTGATACTAGTTGACACAGGTTTAACATTTTTTTCTTCGCTGATACATTTTTCAGGACCTCAAGATTGGACATCACACAAGGAGAGAGAAATGGAAACCGCGCCCCTAAATGCCTGAGTTAATTAAGTTGCTGCACGCGTTAATTAAGCAAAGATGGTGCAGAACTACTATCAGTTTTCTATATATAAAAAAAAAAAAAAAATTCAATGAGTAAATAGAGTGCTGTTTATAGACTACTACACCAGTAGGTTTTTCTCTCATCAGAAGGATATGAAGAAGTTACCTCCCCGAGCTCATGACTCGGGTTCACTTGTTGAATCTTCATGCAAGAAGTAGATTTTGCAACTATGAAAATAGGGGGATCCTTCTGTCAATATATGAAAGCTGATGCAGGGTTGTTACACTGCACTGCATGTTTTATGATAATGTAAAAGCCATTTTAGGTTTTTCGTTAAATTCATTTATAAGAATTTCTCTGATATGTGAAAGACAATGTTTTCTTAGTGCTACTGTACTTTGAATTATACTAATTTTTGTGTATTTTGGTATGGTAATATGTCTGGCAAGTGGCAATAATTTTAAGTAAGATAGCTGCTTAGCTTAACGAAATTAGAACAGAGTAATGAAGCAACTGAGAAGACGACTAGTGGCAATAATTTTAAGTAAGATAGGTGCTGAAAAATAAACCAAAGTAGGGTAAAATAAGACCAAAACTCTGCAAATTAACAAGAAACAATGTTGCAGACTTGCAGCAAACAATTTCATTATTTTATGTGTATTTGTGGGTAATGTGTTACTTTTTTTTTTTTTTTCCTATCCGGTGTCCGGTACCCTCATCTGCGTAAGGCCCATTTCTGGGTGAAGCGCTCCCTATCAGGAATTTTTTCTATTTCCAGAGCTCAAACTCAAGACCTCTGGTTAAGGATGGAGGGATCCTATTCATTATACCACAATCCTTAGTAGTGGTAATGTGTTACTCTAGATCGAAACTATGTTGACTTTCATTAATATATCATTGGTATTACTAACCATTCCACTAAACAATTCGAATTGTAGCTCCCCGAAAATTATGGACTTTGCAACGTTTATGTAATATATTGAATTTCGACAGTGTTCTTATTTTTCTTTTGGTTCTTGTGATGACTACGATGAGTGTAAACAGAAGGATATGAATAGTGAAGATTTATATTGCGATGTTATTATATCCCAAAATGAAATACTTAAATTATAACGCATGTGATGAAACTTCAGAACATGCTATAAACTCAAGTCTCAATTATGGATATCGCAAAACCGGTTGTTACTGAAAATTTACAAAAAAAAAAAATAAATATTGGCAAGGGCGCAGGGCACATGGTGACATGTTGTCTGAACTAAAATTATATGCATACTGAGGAACCATTTCCTCATCTGGTACTTCCCACACCCATGTTAAGCTGCAGCTCCATTGTTTCTTTATCCAACTGTCCATGTGCCATTGTTATTCAAATAATTGACCCTACCCTAACCCACACTATGTTTTTTTACTTGATACCCTCTTTCACCCTTGACGGTGAGCATCATTCTTGTAAGTAAATATGCTTATTTATGGAAAGGATAAGGGGCATTCTAGTAAATGTCTACTAGTCTGGTCTACTGTGTCAATCAATATTATAGGTTCTATTTCTCCCTTCTAATCTAATTAGTGTCTCACACACTAAATTTTGACAAACAAAGAGTGTGAAGAGAGACAAAGGAGCAAAACTCATGGCTACTCTTAGAATTCCAAGAAAATACCATTCTTTCTACATTCTTTTTCAGTTCTTTCTGTTATTACAAACCAAAGTCTACTGTTATCAGTATAAAGTTGGAGATTTAAGTGCTTGGAATGTACCTTCTTCTGCAAATAAAAATGTCTATGACAAATGGTCCAAGAATCATGTCTTCAAGCTTGGAGATTCACTCTGTAAGCTTCCTTTCTTTACTTATATCTTCAAGATTTGTCCATTTTTACATACCCTTTAATAAAATATTTCAATCTGGTTCAAAGGGCGGAACTAGCATGTTGGACGGTTCAAACCTTGTATTATCTTAACAAATTTATTTAATACGTAGAAATTATTAGTTTAGATCATCTAATTTAAAAGGACTAGAATCTTGAATTTCCGAGCTTCAAAATTTGGCTCCGCCGCTGGTTCTTGAATTAATCTTTATATGTTTTTTTTTGGGCAGTGTTTTTGTATCCACCAAGTGAAGATTCAGTAGTACAAGTGACAAAGCAGAACTACAATAGTTGCAACATTAAAAATCCAATCTTATACATGAACAATGGAAATTCACTATTCAACATTACAGCACCTGGTGAATATTACTTCACAAGTGGAACAGAAGGTCACTGTTCAAAATCACAGAAAATCCACATTTCTATACCAGGAGGAGATGGAAAAATTTATGAAGCAGATTCACCTGCACCATCTGCAGATTCACCTTCTTATCCTAATGTTTTTGGATCAATTCCTGTTCAATCGTCCAATGACCATTCATCTTCAGGGAAATTGCAAATTTCTATTTTTGCTGCTATTGGAACAATGTTGATGTCATTGGTTCTAGGAAGCAACATGCTTTAGAAAAATACTACAAACACATTTTGAGATTGTACTATTCTTTTTTAATTGTATTGAGCTATTAATTTTTTACTTTGTATGTTGTTTAAGTTGTGAAGAGTTCATTCATGATTATGAGTTTTCTTGGGGAGGTTAGCATTATTGAGTTTCTTGTACTATAGTCAATATTGTGTTATTCATGTCATTCTTTTGAGGCATCTAATTGAATATGCACTCTCTCTCTCTCTCTCTGCTGCTTTTTCACTTTAATTTTTGGTATGTGTGTAATTTGAAAACCTAAAAGGACGATAGAATAAAAGCTTGGAATAAAGTCAAGGCCATCTAAACGGAGAAATTACATTTGTTGGGACTACAAGTGCACAAATATAGAAAGTACCAAAGTACTTGTGAGTTTAAAGACTGAGAGAAGCCAAGAGGCTCAAGAGGATAAAAAGAGAAGAAAGTCTAAAATTGGAAAAGGCCATGCTATAGCGTTATGAAAGTATAAAATGCCCCACTACCCTGGCAGTGAGAATTTAAGAATTTCACGACTGGCCTCTTTTAGATATTTACTGAGGAAAGAGGAGTGTAATAACCCAAAAAGGACAAAGTAAACATGTTATGTACCATATGCATTGCTAGCTGGAGCCAGCAATTCGCCGACAACACTAACTATGCACTATCCTTCTGTAAAGGCACGAAAGAGTTGTTCAGTTTTCTTTTGACAACATCTTCTGTCGTTATGAAATCCAGAAGATAGTGACGGCCACAGCTTTAATGATTTCGGCTTCGAACTACCTTACATATAAAAATCTACGGCCCTCTGCAGTTATTAGCGCATCATCATCCTTTCAATAATGAGAACCAAAAGATAAAATAAAATCCAAAAGAAAAAACCTTAGTTGACATCTATACGAAACAAATAAATATATGAAAGAATTTGAAGAATCATGTTAAATCAAAGACCTTGAACCATGACCCAAATTTTTCAAAATGATGAATATTAATCATCGAATAACTTAGTCGTAACTCGGTTAAAACTTAGTATATGTTGTGATAAAAGTATACCATAGCAAAAAATTGGTACAAAAGGGAGTAGCACTTTTAAATTACGGTTGCAACAAGAAAGTTAGAGCAGCCACTCACTCAGTGGACGAAATCTGCACAAGGGACGTATGTGCTTGCTTACATGTTATATGTATGAGACACACATTACCTATATCTCGAGTAAACAACAACAAACAAGGCAGTACCTTCTATAAACTACTATTCTCAAAAGGCTGCTGTTAAATTCCCTTTCTTGATGGTTAACTGTTAGGCACAATTTGACAATCTTGCCATCCAAAATCTTCAGTAGTACCTCCTCATCCACCTGCAAAAATCTTGTCGGAGGCTGGTAGAAAAAGGGCAGGGCAAAAATTACCAGAACTACAAGTGTTATAGCACTACAGGTGAGGTTATTAGCTTGTCATCTCCACAACACGGCTTGCTGCTTTCCCTTCAGACGATGCCTCTGGAGCTGTGGCCTCAGCAACCTGGGTCCCTGCAGCCTTAGATTCCCCTCCCGAAAATGCATTCCTCATTTGATTGGAACTTGAATCAACTTCCATTGCAGATGGCCTTGGAGGTGATGCGGGCTGCACCTCCACGTCTGGATATGCAGCCTTGAACCGCGCCCTAAGCCCTTCATCAACTAATCGTACTCCTTGTAGTTGGTTTCCAAGTGCCATCCACCTGATAGAGATATTGATCGGTACATTATTTAAGCGGGATGGAAGAACTAAAAGTGATACATCAATGAGATTGAGAAAATAAAGACACCAAATTATTTCTCAGCTCGGTGTCTGATAATATTTACAACTTATTCTATCCAAATAAAAAGGTCTAGCAAAGAGATCCTTTTTTTTTTTTGGCATAATGCATAAAATGCCCCCTAAAGTTGTCCCGAAACGCCCGTTACAACCTTTAACTTTGCGGGGGTCCTATCACCTCCCTGAATATATTTCTAAGCAAATTAATACCAACTTACTCAGTCAACCCCAGCATTAACAAAGAAAGTATATGACACGCACCATTCCTTACTTGACACGTGTCAATTAAAAAAAAAACTTTTTCTTTCATTTTCTACTAATTTTATACATTTTTAAAAATAAAAATAAAGCACCATCTCCCTCAACCCCCTTCCCCCAATTTTCCCTTTCCAGTAACTCATCCCCTTCCCCGTGAGCCCCATTTTTCGTCACCTTACTAATCCTCCCTCTCTCCCTTAACTCATCCTCTAATATTTCAAATAACATTTAAGAAATCCTAATTCTTTCTTCTTCTTCTTCTTCTTCTTCTTCTTCTTCTTCTTCTTCTTTTGAATCATCGTTGTTTGAATTTTTTTTTTTTTTGAAAGATTGTCATAGTTGAAATGAAAGGAAAGAAAGGGAATGGATACGAAATGAGTAACTGTTGGAGTATATTTTTTACGGCTATTAAATGAGAAGAAAAAAGTTAATATGATTCAAGATATGATATTGGGGAAATAATTTGTCACCGGAACTAATTTTTCCGGCCAAAACTAGTGTTTTCTTGTTGTATAATGGGCAAAAGAAAATCGTTATGTTCTTAGATCTGCTTTTAGGGATAGTGGAGAGTGTTGGCTTTCAACTTTAGTGAGGTGGTAGAGATGCTGGTGGTAGCAGTCGTGAAGTCAGTGGTGGCAGCAGAGATGGTGAAATAAAGAAGAAGAAGGCAGAAAAAGAAAAAGAAAAGAGGAAAAAGAAAAAGGGAAGAAAGAACAAGGAAAAAGAGAAAATGTAAAAATACATTTAATACATTCTCAACTCTCTTTTCAGAGAGTGTATATCACTCTCTATGCCAGGTCATCAAAAAGGAGGTGTTTGTACCATTTCGTCTTGGTTTAGGGGGGTGATAGGACCCCCGCAAAGTTAAAGGTCGTAACGGGCGTTTCGGGACAACTTTAGGGGGCATTTTGTGCATTTTGCCTTTTTTTTTTTTTGGTGAAGAAGAGAATTGATAGCACTAAATACGGGGTTTTTATCAAGTATCCTATTGATGTAATGAAAATGGACTTTTTCCATTTTCCGCTGCACTAGCACTGAACCACAACCCAATAATTCAAGCAGGAGTATTTGACATTGCATAAGGACAAGCACTATTAATCAAAGAACATATACTACTAGAAGTCAGAAGCCCCATAACAGTTCTCTTTACACTCAATCCAGGAGGTGCAACAATTTTAAAAATCATGTTTAATAATTTCAGGCTATACGTTGAATATCTGCAAGTAGATCAAGAATGCATACCCTGCGTGAACATTGTGCATCCTAGCAAATAACTCCAACTTTCTTGTCCTTGGACTAATTCTCTCCAGCAATGGATACATCTATGATGTCAAAGCAAGAGCACAGTTGAAAAGTAATCCGACAACAATTCAAAGTATCAAAAAGAAATAAGAATAGTAGCATTTTTCTTTATAAGTCAAGAAATAAGAATAGTAGCTACAAAGCAAGCATTGAACCACAGCATTTAAACTATGATTAAGAGTAAAGTTTTTTTTTTAAAAAAAAAAAAACTGAGACTATTTCACATATATCAATAAGTCTACATGTTTTTAAGCTCTCAGCTTCTAGCTCTTTTTTCTTTTCACAAAAGCATAAAAAAGTTTCTTACCTCATCTGGCTTACGACTCGTTTCCCGAACCTCAGCAACAATGACATCAGTATCAATATTCCTGTTTACCTCTGGATTTCCCTTTATTCCAACAAGGCAGTGTTCCTTGCTGTGGTTGAGCCAATGGCCCGTCCGGCCAGTTCTGATAATTCGCTGAAGTTGATTGGTCTTAACCCAAATGATCTCCTCAACACGCTTGTAACCCCAAAGTTCTAGACTACAAGAAGCATATCAAGATATTGGAATTTAGCAGTCACAACTCACTTATTTATAGAGCAGGAATTATATATTTCAAAACATAACTGTGGAATAATGGATGACCCAAGTCTTCAGAGATCAGTCAATTTCACCATAACTTAGAAGTCAAATCTGTCCCAAGGCTAATAAGACAAGCTTCTAATGCTTGATTCAATAAGTTATAGAGACATGAACACTCCCACACTCTATACTTCATAAGTCTAGTTCAGCCTCTCTTTTACCATTGATATTTACTTTAAATAATTAGCAAACTCTAAACTCATAAACTGACCAAAACATATATGGAACAGATTGTAAATAACACGAGATTGACCACAATTCACATAAGTGTGACAAAAGGCATCAAGGTTTTGTATATGCATGTTAATTCCTCAACAGGTGTCCATTTTTGATGAAGTCCTCAACAGGTGTCCATTGCTAACCTAAGTTTTATGTGTTTTAGATTACTTGCCTCCCCTCCCCCTAAAAATTAGCACATAGACTGGCTTTGTGACGAGCATAATATACATCTAGTGAAATTTTCTTTTTTCCCAAATAAATCATTTAATTATGCTTGCAGCTTCTTTTGGTTCCAATCTATTGATTTATGCGACATCTCCTCTACATGCATAAACTGTTAAGAGACTTTTATCTACTTATATATCTATTATGCCGCCTTACAGGCGAGCAGAATTCTTTTTCTTGGACCAGACACGTGAAAATATATACTACACTGAGACTCAAATCTTATTATGATACCTTATTGACTTGTGTAACGACGTCATCTAAAAGCTTAAGAGCTTTTTATATGAGTTGCATTACAAATGATAACCAATCTTCAATCCATGTCACAAGGACAAAAAATCAAAAGAGTCTTTGCAGTTAGGCTAGAAGTTAGAACATAGTATTTTTTTTTTTTTAGATCAAGTAATAATTTTATAAATAAAGAAGGGGAACAAAACCCCGCATACAAGAAGTATACTAAAAGTAGAGAACCTACACCAAAATATGGTTCTCCACGAAAGATACCCAATCATCTATACACATTAGAACATAGTATAGACCTTACAATATGATACCACAATCTTTTTGTTATCATCTTGCAGAGAGGACGTTTTAAAAGTAGAAAGGGAGGCAAGGATTCTAACCATTCCCGTCCAAGCTCCATTGCCCGTCCAGTGACCCATAGGAATATAAGACCATCGGTCTGCAGGGCAGGGACATTTAGAGTGCGCATTTCATCATCAGCCATTGTTCCATAAGGCAACTCCATATGAATATCCCATGGTGGATCGGCCATTATAACTCCAAACTGCCCTAAAATATCCATTCTAAATGATCGTATGTCACAATTAATCCATTGAGGTTCACCAAGCTCTACTTCTGAACAGTAGTGAGCATGCTGAGGCTTTAAAGACTTGGGAGGAGCCAAGGTAGCTGCTCCCATCATTAGGGGCGATACATCTGGTGTTGAATCAAGCTCATAATGAACGTATTTGCATGTCTGCCAATGTTAATGACTGTAAGTAATCTGCTTCAAGCAGATAATGTACAAAATCCTTGGAAAAAAATGTCAAAGTCAGGGAAATCACCTTCATGTGACGGCAAGTATCAAGAAAAGAGCAATCACCTAAGTTGACATCAGTATGTGCAGCAACTATTCGCCGAAAATGAACCTAACATGCATCATAATAAAGTTAACAAATTATTTTAAGATGAAGATAATAATTAGCACAAGAGTCTACAGTAATGGTTAGGAGTACTACTCTAGCTTCAGAACAATTAAAGATGTTTTAGCTCTTTAGTCTCATTAAAATTTTAGAGCAGTGAAACCTGAAAAATGAGCTAGTCTGACCTTATCACAGGCAATGTAGGAACCAGATTGGCGTCGACAGTCTTCCTTTGTTAAAGCTGAACAATATTCCTTCACCTGGGAGCCACCTTTGCTTTTGAACTGAAATACAGGTTGAAAAGAAAAGCAGTAGTCAGTATGTACTAATTAAAGGCATGAAATAACTTTAGCAAATAGATAACAGATATGAAAGCATCTTCAGCAACCAACATAGGACATTCAAACAACCAAGTTAGAGAGGAGAAAACGTAAAATGCCTCGGGGTAGTTTTCAATCTTTAGGAAGTCTTACTTAGAGGGAATAAGCAATGTACCATGGCATGCAAACTAATTAATTTATGCTAATCCATGAAAGAACTGATTTTTCTAAAGCATGTGATGTATGAAATATGAAAAGGTGGGATTTTTCAATACCCTTGCAGCGACAGCAGTTTCCTTAGCAGTAGGCCGATGAATAAGGTCCAACAACTCCTCTCCCGTTTTTGATTTCTGCATTTCCCTAAAACTTTTCTTATTCAACATATTCTCTAAATCCTTCAATTCATCTTCTTCCGACCTAGGTTTCAAAGAAATTGAATTTCCTCCTCCTACTCCAGGCCCCATTGGTGGCCTAGGCATTGGAGGCGGAACACCAACACCTCTCGGCATTCCTATCATACCCACCATCCCTCTATGCCCCCCACCTCTCGGGCCAGCCATATTCCCGGGAAAAATACCCACCATCCCACCCTGCATATGTGGATGATCCCACATTTCATTCATTCCCCTTCCCATACCAAAAACACCTCCATTATCACTCCCTCTTTTCACAATCTCCTGAGCACTATTACCCCGATTTCCTCCACTAACACCACTCCCCTCATTCAACTTACTCTCGGGCAACTCCTTCAACAACCTAGTCCTATCAATATTCAAAACCATAACCCTAGATTTCCCACTAACAACAAAATTCTCCAACTCAACACAACCATTATCCTCTCCCATTGACCTCAACGCCATTTCAACCGCCATTATTGTCCCATTCTCACCACCTAGCTCCCTAATCGCCGCCTTCTCAGACTCAGTCCTCGACGAATCATTCTCCAACTTCCTCAACAACGTGGACGAATCAATAGGACTAAAAGGAACCCTCTCTAACAAACACACAGCCACCATTGCCCTAACTACCGACATCGGCCCGCCACACTCCTCAACAACCCCAACCTTCTCCTTCTCATTAACACTAGTTCTAGAAACTTCTAAAACATGTTTTGTGTTAACTTTTGGGGGTACGGGCAAATGAGGGTGGGTGGTGTTAGGGAGGGGGGTGGGTAATGGGGTAAAGGGTTTACCAGTAAATGCTGAAATGGTTTTTAGGGATAAGTCTAATGAAGAAACTATGTTGGGAACTAGGGTTTGTAATGAAGCGATGAGTTCTAACTGGGCATCATGTAGGGTTTGAATTCGGGTTTCGTGTTGTTGCCGGAGCTCCTTCACGGCGGTGATTTCGTCGGCGCCGTCTGTTTGAGTTTCCATTTTGTTTGATAATTTAGCTTCAGATCTTCCCGAGGTTTATCAGTGGAGAAGAAGAGGGTTTACGAATTTTCTTTTAAAATGTAGTAGTAATTATATTTCCGGTTTAAGCTAGGGAGAGAGATTTTAAAGTTGATTTGAAAAATAATTTTTGCAACTTGAAGTAATGCAGGGATTAGTAATACAGGGATTAGTAATATAGTGAATTATTTTTATCTTTGGTTCATTGTATTAAAAATTGAATATACAAGGTATAACTTAATCCATTGTTTGGTTCAAAACTGTATAAACTTTTGACTACAATTATACCCTTGAACTTTTATTAAGTTTTTATACTTCATTTTCTAGTCATAACCAACGAGTTTAGCAATCACAATATTCCTTTTAACATTTTCCTTAAAGCTAATTCTCTTGTACACAAGAGTGATAAGTTGTCTCATTTTTTTCCCATATTCCATGTAATTCTTTTCAAGATAAAAAAGTTAGAAAACTACATAACAAAAGGAAAAAAATAAGATCTGTTTCAAGTAGCTCTTTGAAGAGCAAATTGAAAGTTACATGAGACACAAAGGGAAACTATACTTTTTGCTCATACAACCATGTCCGTTCTCACTGCTATCTTGTTTGATGAAAAACCAAAATAATAATTTAATATTCAACACAAACCTTACTAATGTACAACACTTTATAAGGTACAAAATGAACACTTTACTTTGGAGCAGTAGATGCATTAGCATGGCACCCCAAGAAAAAATAGTCATTCACGATAATGATACAATGGGCAACATTTTTAATGTAATCACAAACTAAGATACTAGAAGAATAATGTCAACAAGAAGCAAGGTTCACGTTCTGTCACTCTGTGCTGCAAAACATAAGGCACCAACTCTTCTAAAAATTTGATCAACTGTACATTTATCTACCCAATTTCAAAAGTATTTTGCTTTCCAGATCAAACAAATATTATAGCACATGTGTCCAGAAGCAAGACAACCCCTTTAGTACTGATCTGGAGTTTCCACCATCTAGCAACATTTCCATCATAGTTGAACAAAAGGTTAGCGAATTTTTCTGAAATAAACCCTTGGTCAAGAGCACTTGCAGACTTTGGAAATGCACAAGTGAACATCTGTTGCGCTTTCATATTTTCCAATTCAGATGGAATCTTGATGTTCGGCATTTTATGCCTACTTTTCCTTAATATTTCCGCACATTTGAGCTTGTTTTGCACTTGTTTGGTGGCTTGTGAGTATGGTTTTACGCTGATGTTGTGTTGTTCGTGTGTAGGTTGTTACGCGATACATTCGGAGCGTTTCGAAGCTTGATTGAGCATGAATTGATTGGATGATGATTGAAAATTGGATCGAGCACACAAAGGCACGACACAAGCCGAGTTTTGGAGCGGAAAAAGAGCAAAATAGCCTGGCGCCATAGAGCCCGCGCCGCGCAGGCCATCGCGCGCAGTGCTTGGCGCGTTTGGCTTGCGACGCAGGCCTATGGCACGAGGCCTGGTGGCGTCTTCTGGTCTTGTGCACGCTTTTCGAGGCGCGGGGCGCCCGTTATAGCGCCCCTTATGCACAATTTGACTTCCTATTCCTTCTAGTTTTGGGATTAACTTATGTATAAGGGTTTGGAAACAATATAAATAGTTTATTACTTAGTTTTTGAGAGGAGTTCTTGACTTTGGGCAATATTGAGAGCTACACACTTCATTGAACAAGGGTTATTCCCAAATCTTTCATCTATTACATCATTTATTTCATTATTACACCAAATCTTTGTCTTGTGATTATGAATATGTGTGGCTAATTTCCTAACGTTCTGGGGTTAGAATTTACATGAAAGTTGATTGTTGAAGATTGATTTCCATTGATTGAATTCCGTAACGGGTTACTTATTCTTCCTTGATTTAACTTGTATAATTGTTAGAGCTCGATAGTTATACATTATCTATGGTTTTTGGGTTGAACTCGAAAGAGAGGATCTAATTACGTAATAAGGAAGAATAGAACTAGTTTGTGAACCCGGGCATCGGGGAACCAATTCGCGGGTAGGATAGACATATACTTGCTTGCCTAGTTTAACTAATTACAGGATCGTTAATGCGTGCATGTGATTTAACCCGTAGACATACAGGGATTAGAGTAGCTTGCATAGATTGTGAAGAACTGAAAGGTTTTCATAATTACAATTAACCTGTCAGTTAGTAACCCGGGATTTAAGAAGTGAAATCAATTGAATACATCAACTGGATTGTTCGTAATTCTAACCCTGGACCGTCCTCTTAATATTGATAACACCCAAAGTTTGCACCATTGTTTGACTACACTTCTAGCATTTTAATTACTGCTTTTTGGTTACATAAACTCTCACCAATTAAGAACAAGACCCCTGGATAGTTTGATAGAAATTGTTTACGAAGTATTGGTCTGCATAGTCCTCGTGGGATCGACACTCGACTTAGTCACTTTATTACTTGGCGACCGCGTATACTTGCGTGTGCGTTTGGGAGCAACAAGTTTTTGGCGCCGTTGCCGGGGACTAATTACGGACTAATTACTTTTGAACAGTTACTTAATTGCTATTCAGGTTTAATTTTTTGTTGAGTTTCTTGTGCTGTTTCAGGCAATAGGTTTTGAATGCAGAGGAACAAAAAGGACGAATCACTCGCACCTTTTGATCCCGAGCCTGAAAGAACCTTGAGGAAGACAAGGAAAGAAGCGAGAGATCGAGAAGCATTAGCAATCGTACTTGCATCTCTTCCTGTTGAAATGGCTGAAGAACAAACAGTAGCAGTGCGAGATGTGGCTCTTCCTAGTCTGAAAGGAGTGGAGTCAAGTATTGTGAAGCCTGCTATTACTGGGAACTTTGAGATCAAGCCCGGCATGATTCAGTTGCTGCATGTGACGGGGCAATATAGTGGACTACTGCATGAAGATCCGCAGCAACACTTGTAGAACTTTCTGGAGATCAGTGATACTTATACACCGACAGGTGTGCCTACTGATTATGTGCGGATGACTTTGTTCCCATTTTCATTGCTTGGGGCAGCAAGGAAGTGGTTAAAGGCTGAAAAGTCTGGGTCTATCACTACTTGGGAGGATTTAGCTACGAAATTCTTGGCTAAGTTTTACCCGTCGGCTAAGACGGCCAGGTTGAGAAGTGCAATTTTATCCTTCAGGCAGTTTGAAGGCGAATCATTATATGCAGCCTGGGAGAGATTTAAGGCGTTATTGAGAGATTGTCCTCACCACAATCAAACTAATGAAGTTATTGCTCATACTTTTGTTGAGGGATTGAACCAACAGACTAAGATTGTGGTTGATGCTGCTGCTGGAGGCCAAGTGTTGGCCTTAAATTTTGAACAGATCTATGACTTGCTTGATAAGTTTTCACAGAGCAATCCTGATTGGCAGGGTGATGGCAGAGCTAATATATTTAGTGAGGGGGCTAGCAGAGCAGCTACACAGAAAGCTGCTGGGTTACTTCAACTAGATGGAATCACAGAGTTGCGAGCAAAGATGGATGCACTTTCCAATCAAATCAGCAAGCTGGCTCTCCAAGCAAAGCCACAACCAGCTCCAGTGCAGCAAGTTCAGGCCTTTTGTGAGGTATGTGGTGAGGATCATAGCACTGAGGTTTGTCCCTCTAATCCAGAATCAGTGTATTATGTGGGTAATCAGAACAGATCACAGGGCCAAAACCGAAATCAGTATGGTAATAATTATAACACGGGTTGGCGTAATCACCCAAATTTTTCTTGGAGAGATACCCGTGAGCAGTTTCAGGGTAATGAGAGAGCCCAATTTAATCAGAACAATGCACCACAGCAGGGATCACAGTCTCAGGCTCAACCACAGCAGGCTAATACTATGGAGGATATGCTTAAGAAAATTCTTGCAGGGCAGCAAAAGCTCATTGATGAGTCAGCATCTCAGGCACAAACAATAAAAGATTTGAGCAATGCACAGAAAGATCTTGAAAGACAATTGGGGCAGCTTGCTGGAGCACAAAATAATAGACCTCGGGGTGCTTTACCGAGTGATACAGAGAAGAATCCGAGAGAATTTGTGCAAGCAGTGACTTTGAGGAATGGAAGAGCACTGGAGGAAGTTCCCCCAAAGCCAAAGAAGCCTGTTGGTGAGTTAGAGCCAAATGTTGATAGGGAGGTGGAAAAAGAAGCAGAAAAGGTAATTGAAAAGCAGCCCGAGTCTGCTATTGTGAGACCACCACCACCTTTCCCGCAGAGACTTCAGAAGCAAAAAGTTGATGCAACATGCAAGAAATTTTTGGAGATATTGAGTCAAATTCAGGTAAATATTCCTTTGGTGGAGCTTTTGCGGGATGTTCCCAAATATGCTAAATACATCAAGGATATTGTTGCTAACAAGAGAAGATTGACTGAGTTTGAGACAGTTGCACTTACTGAGGAGTGCAGTTCCAGAGTTAGAAGCAAGCTTCCGCAGAAATTGAAGGACCCGGGCAGTTTTACCATCCCTTTAAAAATTGGGGAACATGAGGTTGGTCGTGCTTTATGTGATTTGGGTGCTAGTGTGAATTTGATGCCTTCTTCAGTTTTTAGGAAGCTAGGCCTGGGTGAGCCACGACCCACCACTGTGACCTTGCAGCTTGCTGACAGATCTTTGACATGCCCTGAGGGGATTATTGAGGATGTGCTTGTACAAGTGGGTCAGTTCATATTACCCGTTGATTTTATTATTCTTGATTATGAAGCTGATCCTGAGGTTCCTCTCATCTTGGGAAGAGGATTTTTGGCTACTGCTGATGCTGTTATTAGAGTCAGAGCTGGCAAGATGATCATGAAGGTAAATGGGGAAGAAGCTGTGTTTAATGTGTTCAGAGCTACCCAGCTTCCTTCTCATTATGAAGAGTTGTCCATGGTAAAGGTAATAGATGATGAGTTGACTGCTGATGAGAGGTCATTCTTGGCTTCTAATGTTGATTCTTTGGAAAGGGCACTCTTATGTGATGATGATGATATCCTGAAGGATGAAGATACTGAAGAATTTGTGGAGGTTCTTAATATGCAGAGTAGATTCATCCCAGGGTGGAAGAAATTTGAGGAGCTTGATAGACCGTTGACCTTAGCTCCTGCTAAACCGTCTATTGAGAAAGCTCCTAATCTTGAGCTCAAACCTTTACCAGCACATTTACGTTATGCTTATTTGGGTGAAGGTAATACTTTGCCCGTGATCCTTTCTTCTTTGTTGTCTGATGTGCAGGTTGAGAAGGTGTTGCGGGTATTGCGAGAGCGCAAGAGAGCTATTGGCTGGACTATTGCTGATATTAGAGGGATTAGTCCTTCTTTCTGCATGCATAAAATTCTCTTGGAAGAAGATCATAAGCCATCCATAGAGCAGCAGAGGAGGCTAAATCCAATCATGAAGGAGGTGGTGAAGAAAGAAGTTATCAAGTGGCTGGATGCTGGTATAATTTTTCCTATCTCTGACAGCAAGTGGGTGAGTCCAGTGCAATGTGTTCCTAAGAAAGGGGGCATGACAGTGGTGAAGAATGAGAACAATGAGTTGATTCCTACAAGAACTGTTACAGGGTGGCGAATTTGCATTGATTATAGGAAGCTGAACAAGGCCACCAGGAAAGATCACTTCCCACTCCCTTTTATTGATCAGATGTTGGATAGACTAGCAGGCCATGAGTATTATTGTTTCTTGGATGGTTATTCGGGCTACAATCAAATTGTGATAGCCCCTGAAGACCAAGAGAAGACCACTTTTACTTGTCCTTATGGCACCTATGCATTTAGGAGGATGCCATTTGGCTTGTGTAATGCCCCAGGAACTTTTCAGCGGTGCATGATGGCTATTTTCACTGACATGGTGGAAAAATTTGTGGAAGTGTTTATGGATGATTTCTCAGTGGTTGGTGACTCTTTTGATGAATGCTTGAAGAATCTTGATGCTGTGCTGAGCCGTTGTGAAGAAACAAATCTGGTGCTGAATTGGGAAAAATGTCACTTTATGGTTCAAGAAGGCATAGTACTTGGACACAAGGTGTCAAAGCAAGGGATTGAGGTTGACAAGGCGAAGATAGAGGCTATTGAGAAATTACCACCACCTATCTCTGTTAAGGGGGTGCGTAGTTTCTTGGGACATGCAGGGTTCTATAGACGGTTCATAAAGGACTTCTCCAAAATTTCCACTCCCTTGTGCAAATTGTTGGAGAAGGATGTGAAATTTGTGTTTGATGATGCTTGTATTAAGGCGTTTGAAGAGTTGAAGAAAAGGTTGGTGACCGCACCAATCATCATTGCTCCTGACTGGTCTTTGCCTTTTGAATTGATGTGTGATGCGAGTGATAATGCTATTGGGGCTGTTCTAGGCCAAAGAATTGGAAGAATTTTTCACTCCATCTATTATGCAAGCAAGACGCTTGATGCAGCCCAGTCCAATTATATTACCACTGAGAAGGAGTTGCTAGCCGTGGTTTATGCATTTGATAAATTCAGGTCTTATTTGGTTGGCACTCATGTTGTCGTCTACACTGATCATGCCGCAATCCGGTATTTGTTTGAAAAGAAGGACTCCAAGCCGAGACTTATTCGATGGGTTCTCCTATTGCAAGAGTTTGATGTTGAAATTCGAGATCGCAAGGGGACTGAGAATCAAGTAGCTGATCATTTGTCAAGGCTGGAGAATAGAGATCATGTCGATGAGGGGCCTGAGATTAAAGAGGTATTTCCTGATGAGCAACTTTTTGCTCTTGATGTAGCTGAGGTGCCATGGTATGCTGACATGGTAAATTTTCTTGTGAGTAATGTGTATCCCCCTGGGGCAACTGCCGAGCAGAAGCGTAAACTCCTTCATGAGAGCAGATTTTATGTGTGGGATGAGCCCTATTTGTACAAGATAGGTGTTGATCAACTAGCTAGGAGATGTGTTCCAAGGGAAGAAGTAGAGCCGATTCTACAGAGCTGCCATTCCTCTCCTTATGGTGGCCACCTTGGTGGAGATCGAACAGCTGCAAAGGTACTTCAATCTGGTTTCTTTTGGCCTACTCTATTTAAAGATGCTCATGCCTTAGTGAAGCAATGTGATCGTTGCCAAAGAACGGGTACCATTACTAGGCGTCACGAGATGCCTTTGAACAATATCTTGGAGATTGAGCTGTTTGATTGTTGGGGTATTGACTTTATGGGTCCGTTCCCACCTTCTATGGGTAATAAATACATCCTTGTAGCAGTTGATTATGTATCTAAATGGGTGGAGGCCATTGCACTTCCTACAAATGATGCGAGTGTGGTGGTGAAGTTCGTGAAGAAGAATATTTTCACTCGTTTTGGGACACCGCGGGCTATCATTAGTGATGAAGGTACGCATTTTTGTAACCGGTTGTTCAATAAGCTATTGGCTAAGTACGGGGTTCGCCACAAGGTGGCCACTGCTTATCATCCCCAAACTAGTGGCCAAGTGGAAGTGTCTAACAGAGAGATCAAGCAAATCCTTGAGAAGACCGTGAATGCCTCGAGGAAGGATTGGGCTATGAAGTTAGATGATGCTCTCTGGGCCTACCGAACTGCTTTCAAAACGCCTATTGGAACCTCTCCATATAGGCTTGTTTATGGGAAGGCTTGTCACTTGCCGGTTGAATTAGAGCATAAGGCGTATTGGGCTATTCAAAAGCTCAACTTTGATATGGCTTTAGCGGGTGAGAAGAGGATGCTCCAGTTGCATGAACTTGAAGAGTTCCGTTTCCATGCGTATGAGAATGCGAAGTTATATAAGGAACGGACAAAGAAGTGGCATGATAAGCACATTGAGCATCGCTCTTTTGAGCCCGGACAGCGTGTATTGTTGTTCAACTCGAGGTTGAAATTGTTTCCGGGCAAGTTGAAGTCGAGATGGTCGGGGCCTTTTGAAGTTGTTCGTGTTACCGCACATGGAGCGGTTGCATTGAGAGCCCCGGGTTCTGAAAACACATTTTTGGTTAATGGTCAAAGGGTGAAACACTATTGGGGAGGTACGGTGAATCACCGCACTTCAATCACTTTGAGGGACCCTTGATTTATACCCGTCGTGCCACGACGTTAAATAAGGCGCTTCTCGGGAGGCAACCCGAGTTTGTACTTGTAATAGTTTAGTTTTCTTTTGTTTTTATAGTGTCACGTTTTTGTTGTTTTTGTGTGTCGTTTTTGCAGGAATCGAGTGAGCTAAATACGGTGAAATGGATGCATTGAGGGGGATGGGACATTTTGAGACATGTCCCACGCTTGGTTTGTACTTGGAGTCGAAATTCGGTGCGAAAAAACGTTCGTGGGCGCGTTCGGGAGTGCCCCGCGCCTCCCAAAGCGCGAGAAAGAGTGAAAAAAAGAGCTAGGCGCGGTTGGGAGCGCCCCGCGCCTCCCACCGCGCCAAGCTAGGCAGTATCTCAAATTTTTTGTGCGCAATAGGCATGCGCCGCGGAGGCCAACGCGTGAAGCTAGGCAGTAGCTAAAAATCTGTGCACGCGATTGGCTCGCGGCGCGGAGAGGAACGCGGAAGGCCAAATTTTTGGTCTCACAAACGGGTCAACGGGTTTTGCCCCAAATTTCTTTAATCCTAACCCCTAACCCCCGATTTCCTAGCACTTTTTCTTCCTTACTTTCACCACAAACACTCTCTACACACACACCAATTCACCTCTAACAATTGGAATCATCCCAACTATTGTGCAATCACTTCTAACATCATCAAGTAAGTACATTACTACTCTTCCTTCTCAATAACATGTAAGTTATCTTCATTATTGCTCATGGGTGATACTCTTAACTAGTTGCAAGTTTATCCATAAAAATTCAATCTTGATGTGCTAAATTGTCTAGAATGCTTAGTATAGGACTTGTGACTTGCATAAAGAGATCTCCTAACAATTTGGGAGGGTTGATACATTACAAATTCCATTGAAATTGCTAGTTCCAAGTTATGCACATTAGGTGTTTGTGAAAAAGCCTCAAAGATTAAATATCAATGACATTGTGAATTCTTGAGTAGCAATGCATTCCTTAGGCTTCCTATGAACACTAGATGTTGCATACACACTAGAATGGATCATGAGGCACCCACACTAGCTTGAATTAAAAAAATTCAAAACGTAGCATATTTTGCTCAAAGCTAGTTTTGTTCAAGTGTGGGGTAGCCCGTGCTACTGACGGAGACCTCGAAGATCTTTCTGGGCGAGGTTGAGGCTGGAACGCTGGATCCGAGGGAAGATGAGAACACTGATTCGGATGTTGTGGCCAACGATCCGGACAGTGAGTATGAGCCGGATCATGAGGCGGAGGCCTAGTTGTGGCAGCTTTCAGGGCAGTTTTCTTGTACTCTTACTTTTGCACTTACTTCTTTGTCGCACTGGGACATTGCTTAGTTTAAGTGTGGGGTGGGGTACTGCCCTGTATCTAGTTTTTATTTTTATTTTTGAGGTTTAGGATGCATGTACCATAGGATTTTTCCTTTGTCAATTGACTTTATTTTGATTTGTTTCTTGCTTTGATATATGAAAAAAATTGAAAAAAATTAGAAAACCAATGAAAAATTCCAAAAAGATTTTCTTTTTAGTTTTAGTTAGTGGTACATGTCATCCGCCCCGTGGTTTTTCTTATGGCCGCGGTTCTTTTCCACGGGGTGACCTTTGAACCGGGTAGTTTTTATTTTTAGGATTAGGATAGTTAGTTTTAGATGACCCTAGGCTAAGGAAATAGGTAGAATGCTAGGTGTCTTTGATTTGGTTGATACCGGGGGACTTGAATTGATTGCATGTGCTATTTGTGGTGTCCTTGGGTTTTAATTTGATGCATGCCTAGAAAAAGAGGAAAAAAAATTTGGAACAACCCCCTTGAGATGCTTGAGTCCGCTTGTTTGACTTGATTGCTAACTTTTGTGCATGAGTGCTTAAATTTCCACAAGTTGTATTCTAAAAGCTTGGTTGAGAGTTGTTGATGGAGCCTCTTTGTGTGAGCTACGTGCAATGTGTGTTGTGAGGCATTATTTTTGTTGCTCCGTGTTGCATATCAATGTCTAGAACTTGCCCCGTGTGTGTGCAAAGCGAAATCCTAGGTTTGCTCTAGTCGGGAAATGATACAAGGCCTTCTTTTGTTAGCCTACCCTTACATATATACCTTGGAAAGTTGTTGTTGTGATTTGAATTGACCCTTTTTGTTGACACCCACACCCCGAGCCTACCCATTTGTTCTTAATTGACTCTTTTGGCCCTTTACTCCTTAAGCACTTTTATTGATATTGTGTAGAAGATTGGAGTTGTGGTTGGATGTTGGTAGACTTTTGAGTGGAGTTAATAAAGGGGAAAATTTGTGAAAATTGTGAAGTAGTAGTAGTGAAAAACATTGGCAAGGTTGGTAGTCGATGAAAAATTGAGAAAACAAAGTGAATTGAAAAAGAAAAAAAAAAGAGTTGTGAAAGAAAAGAAAAAAAAGAAAGATATCCCTTCCTTGCTAGTGTGTGATTGAAAAGAAAAATATGCTACTTATTGAGAAGGTGTATGTGTGGTACTTGTGAGTGGGTGGTTTGTTGAGACTTGTGCTTGAAATTAAATGTGATGTATTAAAAGTGCTTAGGGAGGTAGTCACTATTACCCATATATGTCCTACCCGCACCTTAGCCTACATTACGACCTTTCTAAAGTCCTAGTTAATCCCGATTGGAGTGAGCTTACATTAGTGGAGTCCTACACTACGGGCAAGCCTATGGTACGTTGTGTGTGGCATGTGAGCCTTCTTGAGAGTGAGAGAATTCATTTGTTAATGCCCCCGTTCTATTCATGATATTTGCTTTTGTGTGTGATCTTTGGGGGGCACTCTCTTTCATATTGGTGAGGGCACGTGGTTTGCGTGAAGTAGGTAAAGTTGATGGCTTTTGGTTGAGTAGATAGGTGTAATTTTGTGGGAGCATGGTTGCATTGAGTTGAGTTTGTGCATTTGAGCTATTTTGGGGTGGTTGTTCTCATATTTTTGAGTTTGGCAAATTATTGGCATGTTGTGGATCCATAGTAGTCGTGTGCGCATTGGTTCAATGGTCGGTATCAACCATAGTCATAGGCAGACCTGTTCTATCTAGGTTGGGAAGTGAGATGTGACTTGCTCGAGGGCGAGCAAAGGTTCAAGTGTGGGGTGGTGATGTTCGGCATTTTATGCCTACTTTTCCTTAATATTTCCGCACATTTGAGCTTGTTTTGCACTTGTTTGGTGGCTTGTGAGTATGGTTTTACGCTGATGTTGTGTTGTTCGTGTGTAGGTTGTTACGCGATACATTCGGAGCGTTTCGAAGCTTGATTGAGCATGAATTGATTGGATGATGATTGAAAATTGGATCGAGCACACAAAGGCACGACACAAGCCGAGTTTTGGAGCGGAAAAAGAGCAAAATAGCCTGGCGCCATAGAGCCCGCGCCGCGCAGGCCATCGCGCGCAGTGCTTGGCGCGTTTGGCTTGCGACGCAGGCCTATGGCACGAGGCCTGGTGGCGTCTTCTGGTCTTGTGCACGCTTTTCGAGGCGCGGGGCGCCCGTTATAGCGCCCCTTATGCGCAATTTGACTTCCTATTCCTTCTAGTTTTGGGATTAACTTATGTATAAGGGTTTGGAAACAATATAAATAGTTTATTACTTAGTTTTTGAGAGGAGTTCTTGACTTTGGGCAATATTGAGAGCTACACACTTCATTGAACAAGGGTTATTCCCAAATCTTTCATCTATTACATCATTTATTTCATTATTACACCAAATCTTTGTCTTGTGATTATGAATATGTGTGGCTAATTTCCTAACGTTCTGGGGTTAGAATTTACATGAAAGTTGATTGTTGAAGATTGATTTCCATTGATTGAATTCCGTAACGGGTTACTTATTCTTCCTTGATTTAACTTGTATAATTGTTAGAGCTCGATAGTTATACATTATCTATGGTTTTTGGGTTGAACTCGAAAGAGAGGATCTAATTACGTAATAAGGAAGAATAGAACTAGTTTGTGAACCCGGGCATCGGGGAACCAATTCGCGGGTAGGATAGACATATACTTGCTTGCCTAGTTTAACTAATTACAGGATCGTTAATGCGTGCATGTGATTTAACCCGTAGACATACAGGGATTAGAGTAGCTTGCATAGATTGTGAAGAACTGAAAGGTTTTCATAATTACAATTAACCTGTCAGTTAGTAACCCGGGATTTAAGAAGTGAAATCAATTGAATACATCAACTGGATTGTTCGTAATTCTAACCCTGGACCGTCCTCTTAATATTGATAACACCCAAAGTTTGCACCATTGTTTGACTACACTTCTAGCATTTTAATTACTGCTTTTTGGTTACATAAACTCTCACCAATTAAGAACAAGACCCCTGGATAGTTTGATAGAAATTGTTTACGAAGTATTGGTCTGCATAGTCCTCGTGGGATCGACACTCGACTTAGTCACTTTATTACTTGGCGACCGCGTATACTTGCGTGTGCGTTTGGGAGCAACAAATCTCAGAAATTACCTCTACTTTAATCACATTACTTATTGGTTTGATAAGTGGCAGTAGGTGCACTTTCACTCCCGGAACAATATTTTTGTGAAACTGATGATCAGGAGATTCAACAAAACTTGGGGCCATATCTGAAGCTTGAAACACTGCAATAGTAGACATCATTATATCCTGAACTTTTGCAGCCAGAGAGGAAGAAGTTTGACCAATGAAACCCTTAGCCTGACCCGAGTTACTCAAGTAATTGTAGCCGGCACTTTTCAGAAAGAGAATAGAAGGGGAACATTTTTCTACAAACTTGAATTAATCCATAGTTGAAATAATGCACATCAAAATTGAAGAGCAGGCTAAAAGGAAGAAAACGAAAGAATGAGAAATTGTTTTTATACGTAAGGTTACACCAATTGACATATGAAATCAGGGATTATATGATTGCAACAAATGTAAATTTTAACAAGAAAATTTCTACAAAGCGCTCAATCAGCTATTTGAGATCCAACATTATTAGGTAGAAAGAAAAGAAAACAAGGAAAAAAAGTCACCATTTTTTTACTAGGAAGCTTTCTCTTCCTAAACAAAAATTCAAAGTCACCTTTTGGGCTACAACAAAACTCCAGGAAACTCTTATAACCTTGTCATTCAAAAAATTTCCAACAAAACTTTCACTTTGGCATTAGACCAACCTAAGAAAAATAAAAGAGAACAAAGTATTCAAACAATTCAAATTCACGACTAATAAAATGGAAAATACTGAAATACAAGAGAAGTACAATGACAAGATAAGTATAGCAGCACTTTTAATCCTAAACAATCACATATTAAATTTTGAATGCTCATTATTTTGAATGGGATTATTAAGTCCTTAGCTTACTAGCTAAGTTCACTACTCCTCTAGACATGATTTCAGCTTGTGACATTTATTTCCAGATTGTAGTTCCCAATCACTAGTACACTTCATAAGGTACTATAAGAAAAAGAAAATGTCCAACTCTTCAATTAAGAAATAAGAACAGAGCAAAGAGATGTAAAAGTATCCAAATAACTTAGAAAGGATGATAAACCATACAACTTAGAGATGTCCAACTCTTCCATACAACTTAGAGATGTCCAACTCTCCAACTCGTTCTGCAATCTCATCAAGGATGATAAACTATACAACAACCGACAATTGTTGAGTAACCATAAGAATGCCTAATTTTGACATAACATGAAAAGAATCAATAAGTATAAATTCAAAAAGAGAAAATTAAATCTGTATGAGCTTAATTTTTTGTAAGTTTCAAGCATTAAAAGAGTGAAACAAAAGATTGAATTTTTCGAAAATGAAAATTTCTTATCAGATTATGGAACAAGAACAACGATAATAAAGTTCAGTAATTTGGTGTCTACATAATCAATTTTCAGATACCCAAAGCTATTCAATGGCTTTTCTTATTTGAGCAATAGATTTAATTCAAATAGAAGAGCTAGAGTTTTGATCAAATTACTAACCTTGTTGAGAAAATCAAATAATATAAGGCTAAGTGATGGAGAAGATGATTCAAAGTTGGAGAGGTACCCAAAGCTTTATCGCCAGAGAGAAGAGTCGTTGTTCTTTTCTAATTTTGTGAAAGAAGGGTTGGGAAAGCAGAAAGATGTTTGTGGAAACAAGGGTAATTTTGGTATTTTGAGTTTTTAATCCATGTATTGTTAATCATGGTATTGTTATACCATGGGGAACTCAGCATTAGTTAGTACTGGAATTGAGGGATAAGTTATCCATGTATTAGTTTATACCAAAATTGAAATGGGCAACCAAACAAGGGATAAGACTATCCCAACTTTTATACCAGGATTGTAGTCCCTAATACAGCAAACCAAACGAGCACTAACTGTATACAAATCAATATTTTAACACTATATTCAACTTCATGTATTTATAAAAGGGTAAAAATCCTTCTAACTTATCTACATGTTTAATTTTAGACATAATACATAAACAAACAGTTCAAGTTGTTACTAACTGTCAGTTAAGCACCTCAACTTTTCAAATGATTTTTCGGATATTTTTTGTTGTGTAAAGTGTGTCTCATACACCCCTAAGTGTTCTTTACCTAACTTTTGAGCGTATCAAACTATTAAAATATTATTTTTTTTTTAAAAAAAAAACATGTAGCCGCCACTTTTCACCCACTTATCTTCTTCGTCTCCCTTCCACCATCCTCTGCCCACCAACTAACAGAGGCCTTCGTCAGTAACTCCTTTCCCTGTTGGAACTTTTATTTCAATAATTTTGACACAATGAGAATCATCATTTAAAAAAATAATAAAAATCTTCTGATTTTTCAAACTAAATGGAATGAATCTTGAGAAACAAAGTTGGAAAACTCATCCTACAACTCTTAAATATATTCTTAATGTCGTCAATCACCATCGGCTTTCCCCTTTCAAACCCTAAGTACTTGCAACTTATCATTTCATATCATCTGTTATTTGATGGAGGAAGATTTTTTTTCTCAAAAGTTTTCACCAACTCAGTATTCTTGTTGCATGGCCTATTTCGTCGGAGAAAATAGCAAGCACATATTTGATATTTAACATTATTTCACGCACCTCAATCTCATGCTTCCACTTGAGTGGAATTTCGGTTATGATAAAAAGTGGGCATCTAGATTAATCATCGGCTGCAATTAAATCTGCAATTTATAACTGTAGTTGATCAATCCAACCTCAGGATCTGTCTATCCATGATGAAAGGAAACTTCCTACTAAAGTTCTTCGCTATTAGTGTCAATCATGGGAATCCATCAAAAGCAAGCAATTATCGGCTTATTTGTCATATCTAGCCAATCAACTACATCCAATATCTGTGTGGCCTAGACTACAAAGAAAAACAATCATGCTGATTGTGAATCAAAGTGTCAAATACTCGCTACTAACGAGCATATATGAAGCAGAGCTGAACTATTCTTCTTTCTCTATTACACTTGTAATTAAGTTGGATATATTTACACTAGTATTTTGATTATGATAGACTATTTTAATTATTTATTGACCGATAATAACTTTACTTTCTAATATAATATTTGCTTTTATTTATCTTCATTCAGGTGTAACTTTAAAACATAAGAAAAATCAAGTCTTTCAATACTAGAATTGATGTAAGACATTCATAAATTGCTTAAACCATCTTATGTTGTTGAAGAAATCTCAACAACATGCTTAAAGATTTTCATGTCTTTACAGTAATGTAAAAATCACTAGCTAATTCGCGCCACCGGCAAAATCAAAAGGGAAATGCGAATTCACATGAAAAATAACATGTAACGACAAACTTATCGGTGTGACAAAATTTATGAATAGTGGTTTCATTGATCCATTATTTGACAGAGAAGGTCAAGGTGCACATTTTTCAAGCATTGCTGGTGAAAACTTTGTGGAAAATGCAACTATGTTTTGTAATTCCGATAGCACAATAGCCGGCATGGCTGCTCTTTCACGCATTGTTATGTACAAGGTATGTTCGACCAAAATTGGTTGCCTGATGCTTTCGTATTAGTTGCAATTAACAATGGCAGATGTGCTTTCTTATCTCTCTTGGTGCATCTTCAACGACCTTTTATTCAAATGGTACCGCAGCATACTCTTTTGTTGCAATTCAAAAAGGTATTATTATGCTTGGGTCTGCTAATAATCGTGGTCCATTCAGATCTACATTGTTAAACTAAGCACCCTAGATTCTTGTTGTTGGTGCTTGCACTCATGCTAGGAAGTTAGTAGCAACAATTGTTATAGGAAATGGGGAAGCTTACGATGGCGAGTCACTTGTCCAACTAGAAGACTTCCACCGCATCTTATTTTCCTTGATATATCCTATGGGCTGAAGAGGTTGCACGACCATGTTTACTAGGATTATTAAATAACATTGATGTTAAAGGCAAGGTTGTGATGTACGATAATGGTGTGCTTGAGGCCAAATTGTAAAGGATGTCAGTGGTGTTGCCATGATACTCGTCAATAAAGAGACGTTTGTCGATACCATTTGTGATGATGTTCAGGTACTTTCATCAACAAATTTGAATTATCCAGGTGGAGAGAAAATTAAAGCATATCTTACCTCGTTCTTCACCCATCAGGCAATGTTTAATTTTAAAGGAACTATGATTAGCTTTATCGATGCACCATTTGTAGCAATATTTCCAACCAGGGGCCCAAGTCTTGAAAGTCAATGCATCTCAATCCTAACATCATTAGCCCTGGACTGAATATTCTTGTCGCATGATCTGTTGTATTCTAGAATATAATAGGTAAATATTCGATATTTAACATCATTTCAGTATCCAAATGTTGTTCCGATAAAAAATCCATATCCAGATTAATCAGCGGCTGTAATTAGATCTGCAATTATGACTCGATCAATCAAAGTTCAAGGGTCAGCTCATTCTTGATGAAAGGAAACATCCTGCTGATGTCTTCGCCATTAATGTCGGACATGTGAATCCATCGAGCAATCCTGAGATTATTTATGATATCCAGTCGATCAACTACATTTAATGTCCGTGTGGCCTTGGTTACGAAGAAAAGAGATCATGTTGATTGTGAATCAAAGTGTCAATTGCTCGTTGCTATCAAGCATATCCGAGGTATAGCTGAATTATCTTTCTTTCCCTATAACACTTGGAGTGTAGGATAAAAATTATTCAAGGTTACTTACAAGTGGTGGTGATGCAAAATCCACTTATGTTGTTAGCATTACTCCAATTAATTTAATGATCTGAGCCTTTCACATTGTCTTCACCAAGGTGAACTAACCATCCACGTATATAATAACCTTTATCCCAACAGTTGAGATTACTGGAGGTCTTATTCAAGGAGCAATATCATGGATTTCTGAAAAGTACGTTGTTTCTAAAACAATTAGGAGTTGGGGACAAGTGTTTCGACAATTGAGAGTTGGTGACATGCGCTTTAACAGTTGGAGTTGATAACAAGTGAATAAATAATTAAGAGTTAGAGTTAAGTTCTTCAACAAATTAGGATTGGTGACAACGTGCATTTGTAAAACTTATAAAATATTATGTGCAAAGATAGTGCACAAAACTTAAGCTCTTTCATTTAAGATTAAAGTTTTAGATTAAAGTTTTTTACATTATTAAATCTTATTTACCTATTGTAGTAGGTAACCTGCTCTAATTTCAAGATCTCAAATCTCACAATTTTTTATCATTACCTATAAATATCTTATGTGTGACTTGATTGTGTAAAACATTATGTGCACACACATTGCACATAACTTAGAAATTTTTCTCGAAATTTAAGTTTCATGCAAATCTCTATCAACCCACTTGTAACTAAGTTGACACATTTACAACAGATTTTTGATTAGAATAGATTATTTTAAACATTATGAGAACAATTTTATTTTTTAATATAATATTCGCTTTTATCTATCGTCATTCAACTGTAACTTTAAAACATAAGAAACACCAAATCTTTCAGTACATTAACTGATGTAAAACACTTATAAATTGCTTAAATCGTCTTATGTTGTTGAAGAAATCTAAAAAAATTTAAACTTTTTCATATCTCTACAATAATATGAAATCATTAGCTTGTTTGCTCCCCCAGCAAAATGAAAAAGGGAAATGTGAGTTCACAGAAAAGACAATACATAACAACAAACTCATCGGTGCGAGGAACTTTATGTTTAGTGGTTTTATTAACCCACCATTTGACAAAGATGGTCACAGTACACATTTTTCAAGCATTACTAGTAGAAATTTTGTGGCGAATGCGAATATATTTAGCAATGCTAACAGCACAACAGTCGCCATGGCTGCTCTTTCACACATTACTATGTACAAGGTGTGTTCGACCGAAATTGGTTGCCTTGATGCTTTCTTATTGGCTGCAATAGATGCTAGAATTGACGACGTAGTAGATTTTCTCTCTATCTCTTTGTACACCTTACGACCTTTTATTATGATAGTATTGCAACCTGCTCTTTTGCTGCGATTCGAGAGATAATTTAATTGGCTCTATTGATAATCGTGGTCGATTAAGATCTACATAGAAAAATGAAGCACCCTGGAGTCTCACCATTGGTGTGTGTACTTATGATAGAAAGATATTAGCAACATCAATTCTAGGAAGGGAAGCTTTTGATGGCGAGTCACTTATCCAACAAAAGTCTTTCATCGCATCTTATTTCCCTTAGTATATCATGTGGGTGAAGAGACTATACAGTCAATGGTCATGTATACCATGATCATTAACATTGATGTTAAAAGTAAGGTTCAGATGTTTTATAATGGTGCCAAGGCCAAACTACAAATGATGCAAGTGGTGTAGCCATGATTCTCATTAACAGAGAAATGTTTGGTGATACAACTTTTAATGATGTTCAGGTTCTTCCGTCAACAAATATGGATCACGCATGAGGAGAACAAAATTAAATCATATCTTAGCTTACCCTTCATCCCTAAGGTAACAATGTATTTCAAAGGAACCATGATAGGCTTTATAGATTCACCATTTGCAGTATTATTGTTTTCTTCCAGAGGACAAAATCTTTAAAGTCCAGGCATTCTCAAATCTGAGATTGTTGGGCCTGGGGTAACTATTCTTTTTGCATGGCCTATCTCATCGGAGAATATGCCATGCATTTATTTTATATTTAAAATCATTTAAAGTGCCTCACCTAAGTGGAATTGGCGTTTTAATCAAAAGTACACATCTAGATTAACCACCGGCTATAGTTAAATTAGCTATTATAACTATGGTTGATCAATCCCACTTTAAGGGTCAGCCCATCCTTGATGAAAGGAAAGTTCCTTCTTTTTCGTCAGTACTTCTAGCCATGTTAATTCATCAAAAGCAAGAAATCCTGGATTATTTATGTAATCCACCTGATCAACCACATTCAATATCTGTGTGGCCTCGATAGCAAAGAAAGAAAGATCATGTTGATTGTGAGACACAATATCAACTTTTTATTTTGTAATTATAATTTTATTAATCACCAAATGGAAGAATTTACACTACAACAAGATTTGACACCACTTGTTGTCTCAATACAGGACTCAAGACTTAAACACATAAACTGAGAACTTCTACCACTAAGCTTACTGCATTCCTAAAACTTGTAACTAGCTAACACTTTGACAACTTTAATAGAAGCTCTAACCAAACAGACAACTGCTACATTTTTTGCTATGTACTATATATCTCTAGCTACTCTTTCAAACACTCGTTGATTCCTTTCCAACCATATAACATACATCACTTCAGTATAGATCAACATAAATACTTGTGCTTCTACAGTTTTCCTTTTTGCCTTCTTGATTATCCATTGTACGTGTTGCTGCCATGTCTGCATTTGACTATCTTTCCAGTTTAGCCATCCTCCAATTCTATCCCATAATGTTCTTGCATACTCACATTCCACAAATAAATGATCCCTTGATTCTGGTTGTTGCTTACATAAACTACGTTGTCGATCCACTGCCAAGCCCCATTTTTCCAATCTGTCAGCTGTTAGAAGTTTACTGTGATAACATAGCCACATAGTGAATCTCGCCTTTGGTCTAGCTTCATTTCCAAACATCGTGCATTTCCATTCAATCCTGTTTGTAGCTTCCAACATCAGATGGTACAAATTTCTAGTCATTCTTTGGTTATTTGAAATGCTTACTTGCCCTGTCTGATAGTCACTTCTGGCACCTATGATCTTCCTCACCATCCATGAAGCTTGTGGAGGAATCTTATAATTCTCCACTGTTTGATTCTTCATATAATACTGATGGATCTACTTGATCTATTTCTTGTCTTGTTTCTGACTCAACTCCCAGCATTGTTTGACTATTGCTGCTTTGTTCCACACTCTAAGATTGGTAAGATTGAGACCCCAGCTACCTTTGGAGTACGCACCTTATCCCAGGCTATGAGAGTCTTCTTTGTAATTGCATTAGACCCAAACCATACATAACTTCTGCAATGTGCTTCAATAAGCTTGATCACTTTTGCAGGAAGCACAAACAATTAAGCCTAGCATGCTTGCATATCAAATAGCACAGTTTGAACCAGTTGTACCCTTCCAGCATAAGATAGCTTCTTAGCTGTCTAAGAAGAAATCATGACCACTATCTTAGCTATGAGAGGCTGTCATTGCACCGTGGTGAGTTTTTTAGTTAACAAAGGAATACCTAAGTATGTTAAAGGTAATTCTTCTATAATGTATCCCAGTATCTTCAAGATTTTCTCTTTTACAGCTTCCTTCACCCCTCCAAAATAAACTGCACTCTCCCAGGTTTGCTTGTAAGCCTGATTCTTTTGAAAACTGGGTAAAACCCTTGTGCAATGTGGTAACAACAATAGCGTCACCTTTAACAAACAGCAACAAGTTATCTGCAAAGCTAAGATGAGTGATTCCTAACTTTGCATATATGGGATGACATTTGAATTCTTTATCCCTCTGCAGCTTGTGTAGAATTCTGCTCAGGTATTCCATTTCCACAGATAACAGGAAAGGTGACATATGATCACCTTGCCTGAGTCCTCTAGTAGCTTCAAAGGCTCCGTAGTCTCTCCATTCTCTAGCATAGTATAACTCACAGTTTGGACACATTGCATTACCCAGTCAATGAACTTTGTAGGAAATTTTATCCCTTCCATGACCTGCTTCAGATACACCCATTCAACTGAGTCATATGCTTTTTGCATATCAACTTTCAGCATGCATCTAGGAGAAATGTGTTTTCTTGTATAAGTTTTAATTAGCTCATGAGCAACGATCACATTGTCTCTTAATTTCCTCCCAGGAACAAAAGCCAGCCTGAGCTTCATTAATAACAGAATCTATCACTTTTTGTGTTCTTGTTGCAAGCATTTTCGAGATGAGCTTATACAATATAGTGCAAGGAGATTGGCTTATAATCATTGAAGATTTCAGGATTGGCTGTCTTTGGCAATAAGGTTATAGATGTGGAGTTTATAGTTTTTGTCATTCTTCCTGTTGCAAAAATTCTCTCACAACTATAAGAACTTCTTCTTTAATCACTGGCCAAGTTTTTTTTGTTTTGAAAATTAGTGCATTGTATCCATCTATCCCAGGGGCCTTGTCATCCCATATAGCTTGTAACCCATCTTAATTTCGTTGTCAGTCACCTCTATACATAATAACATCTGCTGCTGGAGAGTCAAAGTAGGACCTTGCTTCATCATTTCCTTATCCACTGGAGGCAACACTGAGGCTGCAGACCCCATCAGAGATTTATAGAACTTTATAATTTCAGCCTTTATTGCCTATTGATCTGTAAGCTTTCTCCCATCAAGTGAAGTTAGTTTTGATATTTGCTTCTTATGAAAGAACTCCTTGATGAGTGCTGAGAAGTACTTAGTATTGGCATCACAAAGTTTGATCCATTTGCTTCTTGCTTTCTGCTGTAGAGCATTTCCTCCATCAAGCTCCATTTCTCTAACTTTAGCAACATGTTTTTCTCCTGCTCATGCAATCTTTCTGAATATTGATGCGGCAAAGCCCTTTGAGTTGCTTTGAGTTCTTCTTTTGTTGCTGCTATCTTCTATTATATGCCTTTAAATTCTTCTTTATTCAGCTTCTTAAAACTCCCTTTGAGTTTTTCTCTTATTGCTGCTATTTTCTGTGATATGCCATACTATGATGATCCAACCTGGTTGCCCAGCCTTTCTCTACTATTTGTAAGAAATGATCATGTTTTGCCTATGTGTTAAAGAACCTGAATGGTACTTCAATATTTTAGTTGGATTATTTGATACTTAAAAGCATATGTGCATGGTCTAAAATGTAAGAAACCTCATATTCCAATACTAAATGCCCTCACTTCAATATATACTCATCATTACCAAAAACCCTGTCAATCCTGCTATATATCCTATCATCACCACTTTAATTGTTGGACCAAGTATAAAATTCACCTTTCCATGTCAGCTCACATAAGAATAATTGTTGAACATATTCACTAAACTCCTTGATTTCTGCTCTGGTGACAGGATTGCTGTACAACTTGTCTTGATGAGTAAGTATAGCATTGAAATCCCCGCATATGATCTATGGACAGTTCACCATTTTACTCATATCTTGCAATTGTTTCCATAAGCACTTTCTCTTCTCAACAGTGTTGTATCCATATACTATTGTTACCTCATATTCTATACTATCATTTCTTCCAGGCACCTTGCAATGGATGAGTTGTTCTTGTTTTAGTTACAATCCAATTTGTATACTCTATCATCCCATACACACCATATCTTCACATTCACTACATGTTGATAATTATTCTCACATAGATATCCAGGGGCCACTCTTTTCAAAATACCAGAAGCTGTAGGTTCTTTCATTCTTGTTTCAATTAGTCTTATAAACTGGATGTGCTTTGATTTCATGTAGTTCCTGAGCTCCTTCTGCTTATATCTTTTATTGAGTCCCCTGGCATTCCAAAATAACCATGTTATTGTGTAAGTGAAACAGTCCCTCTCCTATCATGTGGGAGGTTCTTTCCACTCAACTCATCACGAATTCTCAAGGCAGTGAAGCAGCTGCTTGTCTTAATATTGCTCAGTTCAGGATATTCTTTCAATTTGAACTCTGGTGTGGTACTTACTTCTTTGCCTTTATCACTCATTTTGCTCTCCTACTTAGTTTTTGATCTACTCAGAATTATGATTGAGCCAGGTCCAGTCATCTGCACTGTGTCACCCTACTTCTTTTATTGAGGATCAGTATTCATAAGCTGCACTTCTGGTACACTATCACCAGGTTGAATTGCTTCTGCTGCTGCAGTAGTCACCCGTTACATTGCATTTTCATTTGTTGCATGCTGCACAGTGTTTGCAGCAGCTCCTGGAATTTGTTTCTCCTGCTTCTCATTATTAACAACTCCTTTATACTACTATTGCATTAATGGTTTAGCTCTTCTTCATCTCTTTGGCTGTATAAACTGGTTATCCTCATTCTGTGGTGTTTTAATTGGCTCATGTCTTTGTTTATATGAGTGTCCAACTTTCATACATTTATCACAATATTTAGGTCTCCACTCATAATGCATTGCTTGAATGAACTCTCTTCTATTGGGTTCTACTATTATCACTTCCTCCACTAGTGGTTTCGTCACATTCACCTCTATCAACATTCTTGCATATGAGATCCTGCTTTGCTTGGCTGTGCACTCATCTGCATACATTGGTGTACCGATCACACTACCCATCCTACTCAAGGAGTCACAGCTCCAGCAATTCATAGGGAGTTTGGGAAAATTTACCCATAAAGGAATGTCAACAGGATATTCTGCGCTGAATTCAAATTCAGGTGTCCGTGATTTCATAATCAAAGGTCTATTACTCACTATGTAAGGCCCAACATATAATATTTCATTTATATCTTGCGTAGACTTGAATCTAATGACATAATACCCTTCAGAGTGAAGAAATATTTCTAATAAAGCAACATTATTCCAGCTTTGAGTAATATACCTTGTCATATAGTTAAAACCAGGTGTTTCCCCAATCACATAAGCAATCACTGCATTTTTCCATTTTTCATTCTCTTGTTCTACTTCATTTGGATCCAATTGCACTTTTACACTACGATTACTGGTGGTATATACTTTAGGTTAAGACCATTTGTAGAGCTACGATTATCTGTAAAGAGATTTGTCCATGGAGATTCAGGTAGCTCAGGTAGATCTGTAGCTGTATTTCCTAGCTTCTCTTGCTGTTAGTACTTGTAACTTCAGTTGCCTCATTCTTATGCTCTGATTCCATCTTCTTACTCAACACCTCTACTTGTTCTTTTCTTATTACCTCACTTAGTTGTAGCTTCTTAAATGCACCTAAAAGTACCTCGAGATAAGCTTGCTCAAGCTGAGTAGGTAAGTTGTTGAGTTGGGGGTAACTTTGATTTGTTCACTTTCTTCTTCAGGTTCTCTAGATCTAGTACCAATTGAAATCTCCAGCGTTGTTATGGTAATTTTTGGCGGTTTTCCACAGCCGCGACCTATGCCTCAACCCTTCCCCATCAGTCGCGTAGGCGCAGGTTAGCTAACATGCGCCTAGAGAGAATTTTCGAGGAGAGAGAAATTTTTTTTCAGTACCTCAAAATAATTGTTGATTTCTAATTTGCCCCTAATGTCAACTTTTCCCTGCTATATATCGAGCATATATGGGGCTGAGCTGCACTATCTTCATTCTATATTACACTTGGAGTGCAAAATAAAACTTATACAAAGATAGTTACAAACAATGGTGATGCAAAATCTACTCATGTTGTTAGCATTACTCAAATTCCATGAGTTGAACCTTCCATACTTGTATCACTAAAGTAAATCAACAAGTCATATATATAATATCCTTTATCCCAACGTCTAAAATTATTGAAGGTTTTGTTCAAGTAGCAATATCATGAATTTCTTGTAAAATATGTTGTTAGGAGCCCAGCCTAATTAAAAAAATAATTATTAGTTAGAGACAAGTGCTTTGATAATTGAGAGTTGGTGACATGTGCATCAACAATTGAAAGTTGATAATAAGTGAATCAACAATAGAGAGCTGCAAACAAGTATTTCAATGACTTAGGAGTTAGTGACAAAGTATTTCAGGAAACCTTGTAAAATATTGTGGGTTTTTTTTTATTTTTCTAAAATAGCACCTCAAAGCAAGGAATTTACAAATGAAGGGCCATATTTTTTTCTTACATGGCATAGCATGCACCTCCCTTATTTTAAAAATTACATGGCATAGCATCCCTCTTTGAACTCTCCCTAAAATTAAAAAAAGCTAGGTGTCACTCCCCTCTTCCCCGCCACTGACCTGCCGCCGGCCACCCTACCACCGGTGGCCAGAAAACTGAAAATTCGCTGGATCTCATCGAGATTGCTTATTCTATGTCATCAGAGCTTTATTATTGCTGGTGCTTTATTATTGCTGGTTTTTGGTTAAATCATTATTTCTCTATAATAATGCACACAAATCTATCAAATAATAAATTATACATGCATATACATAGAAAAATGCATATGCAAGAAGAAAAATACAAAAATATACACAAAAAATATAAACTTTATGCAAATATCCATAATAGTGAAAAAATCTGAAATTTATACAACTTCATTCATTGTTCATACATGCGTATATAGATTTATACAGATTTACATACATTTACAAAAGTGTATAAACTATATTTATTCATTGTATATACATACATGTACAGATTTATACATTTTTATACACGTTTACAGAAGTGTATAAACTTTTATAAAAATATTGAAAATTTCTATACACTCGTAAAAAATAATTTATACAGTGTTTTGGACGGCTTTTATACAAAATCTTAACAAGTATACAAGATTTATACAATTTTCTACAAGAAAAACACTAGATCAAAATATTATAAAAAATTTTTAACAAAAAATTAGTAGATCTCACAAGGTAAATTTATACAGTTTTCAGTCACTTTTTAAGAAAACGGTTACAAAAATAACCGTTCAAGTTTAAACCATTAGAATTTGAACTTGAGTCCTATGGTGTAAAGTTCAAAAAAGTTATTTTTATTTGAAGTTGAGCCAAGTTCACCCCAAAAATGTGAAATTTAATTCAACTTCAAACAAAGTTCAAACCTCCTGATTTGAAGTTGAGAACACACAAAAAAAAAAAAAAAAGACTTGAAGTTTAAAAGGAAATTTTATATAAATAGCCGTTCTAAACAATATGCATAAATTATGCACATAGTATGCATGAAATATGTATCAATTATGCAAAAAAATGGCTATTTTTTTTAATTAAATTGATCTAGCATTGATCATGCAATATAAATTTTTTTTTTAAAAATAATTAAGAGAGTTGAAGTTAGCTTATGTTAATCTCAAGTTTAGCTCTAATATTCTGAAGAGAGCAAACCTAGACGAAGTGGCTATCCTTACCAATTTTGCGTAGAAAGTGACTGAAACTTAGTTGGTAAGGAAATATATTACTTTGTTTATGCACTTTCGCTTTATTATTTTTATTTTTATTTTATTTTTTTAGCAAGCTCGTGGAGTGGCTTTTGAGTGGAATTTAAGAAAAAAGAGATCTATAAATAATTACACTAATTAAGAGCTTGAATGTGCAAATAGCATAAAATGCAATAATTATATTTTAATTTTTATTTGTTTTTCAGCAAGCTCATGAAGTGGTTTATAACGACAACAACAACATACCCAGTATAATCTCATAAGTGGATTCTGGAGAGAGTGAGATGTACGCAGACCTTACCCCCACGAAGAGGCTGTTTCCGATAGACCCTCAGCTAAAAAAATATTTGAAAATATTGAAGACAAACCAAATATTTTGAAAATAAAATTAAAACAAACAAGGTAAGAATCAATGCTTAAGTTCTCATATCAAAACTACTATAGCCAGGGGAAACAGAAGATTCCAATAGCGAAAAGGACAAGATAAAACTACTATGCATAAGAAAACTACCGCTAAAATGTCAACAATCAATCGCTTTCTACCTAACCTTCTACCTTAATCCTAGACCTCCATGCTTTCCTGTCAAGGGTCATGCCCTTGGTGATCTGGAGGTGAGCCATATCATGCCGAATCACCTCGCCTCAATTCTTCTTTGGTCTACCTCTACCTCTCCGCAGGCCCAACACAGCCAGCCTCTCACACCTCCTCACTGGCACATCGGTGCCCCTTCTCTTCACATGGCCGAACCATCGCAACCTCACTTCTGTTATCTTGTCCACCACTGAGGCCACTTCCACCTTATCACGAATGACCTCATTCCTAATCTTATCCAACCTCGTGTGCCCATACATCCATCTAAGCATACACATCTCTTCTACGCTCATTTTCTGAATGTGTGTGGTCTTGACCGGCCAGCACTCTACGCCGTACAACATAGCAGGTCTAACGATCGCTTTATGGAACTTACCTTTAAGTCTAGGTGCCACTTTCTTATCGCATAGAACACCGGACGCGAGTCTCTACTTCATCCAGCATGCCCCTATACGGTGGGTGACATCATCGTCAATTCCTCCATTACTTTGAATGATTGAACCAAGGTACTTGAAGCTCCTCTGTTGGGGGATTGACTGAGAATCAAATGTCACTTCCACCTCTGACTCCTGAGACGCATCACTAAACTTGCACTCCATGTACTCTGTCCTCGTTCTGCTCATCCTGAAACCCTTAGACTCTAAGGTATGCCTCCAAACTTCTAGCTTATTCTGAACTCCGCTGCGAGTCTCATTGACCAACACTATAATCGTCGGCAAATAACATACACCATGAAACCTCTCCTTGAATGCGCTGTGTCAATTCGCTCATCACCAGAGCAAATAAGAACGGACTAAGAGTTGACCCCTGATGCAACCCCATCTCGACTGGAAAGTGATCGGAGTCTTCTCCTACTGTTCTCATGCGGGTCTTGGCTCTATCGTACATGTCTTTGATCGCGCTAATATACGCCACTGAGACACCTTTAGATTCCAAGCATCTCCACAAAACCTCTCTTGAGACTTTATCATAAGCCTTCTCCAGGTCAATGAACACCATATATAAGTGGAATTTAAGAAAAAGAGATCTATAAATAAATATACTAATTTAAGAGCTTGAATTTGCAAATAGAATGAAATGCAATAATTATAGGAAAATTTTCAGAACTACCCAAAATTACAAACAACAGGCTATATATTTTTTTTCATGCATAGCATTCATCCTTACAATTACAAATTTTAGCACACCTTCAAAAAAAATCCTAGCCACCAAATCTCCCCCCTCCCTTTCCATTGAGCCGCGGCAGACACCCTCCTCCGCCAGTGGTGGCATTACTTTTTTGTATTTTATTGAATTTATGTTGTCGATTGCGTCTATATTATTGCTTTGGACAAGTTTATACGCACAAATCTCTCCCCCCCCCCCCCCCAAAAATAAATTATACATGATTATACATATATAAATGCGTAGCAATAAGAGAAATAAAAAAATATACGCAAAAAAAATAAAAATTCATACAAACATCCTTGTTATACAAATTTATTCACTCGCATATACATATTTATACAAATTTATACAATTTTATACACGTATAAACTTGCGGCAGGCTGCTATCTCGGGAAAAGGGTGACAGGTCGGGTAAGATCTGAAATTATGGAATATTTTTGATAATTTTCGTCTTTTGCTTGTCTTTTAGTGTAATTATTCCATAATTATATCATTTCAATCTTAGTGTTGATGCATAACACAATGAAGTGATCATTGATTTACATAACTTCAATATACATCGTCACTTGACTAATTAACAACTCAATATTCATTAAGCTAAGGTACAAGTTAGGTTCTCTTTTCAGAGGTATCTTTTCCCCGTTCGCGAGAACAAACATGGAGTTCTGACAAAATGAGGAAGGATATATTACAAACTCTGTTTCCACTCTTATTAACTAGGTTGTAAAAGGGAAAATTTCTCAAACTATTGACACAATAATGGATCAAAAAAAGAAGAATCCCTTGCAAGATCTTATATAATCAAAGTTTGTGATGGATTAGACTGCAAACAGTGACAAGAGCCATAACTAATGAGTGATCAACATGAGGTTCCACCGCCAATGTTAATACATCATCTCCAAAAGCTACTCCTGAAGATGATTGTTTTTGTTTTACCTGATAAATTAAACACAAAGTCGTTAACACTATTTATGAAAGAAATTAACTTATATATACACATCATATTTTACATAATCAAGTCATTCAAAAGACGTTTAGAGATAAATACAGTGGAATAAAAATAATCTTGAAAATAAGATATAATTACTTGCAACAACATATGCAAAATGACATGATAGTGGCAGTATATAAAACTTAAACTTTGAAAGAATTTTTAAACTCTATGAAAATGCTCAACGGAAAATAACCTTAGTTCGTTTTATCTACTCTAACTCTTATGCATAAACAACATATGAAAGTTTTTAGACGGAAAATCAAGTGAGTAATCTGTTACAAAGGTTAAATTGTATTGAGATACAACCATGTTTTATTTTGCTGCTTATATCCGCGTGTGTTAACTCCTTTTTTTTTTTTTTTTTTTTTTTAAACCTTAAATTTTCTTAAACAAAGAAATCCTACAAGGTAGAAACTAACCTCTGCAACAAGTCTCCCATCCTTGTTGAAAATTTTAATTGTTGTAGTGCCAAGGATAATGTTATGGCAGCTTGCTTCAGCTTGATCACATCCCAATATAACATTATAGATGTTCACGTTATCTTGCCTACGGACATTGTGAATTTTCTTCACTTGAAACCATGGTATCTCCTTATTTCTCACTCCATCATTACTCCATTTATAGCCATCCCAATGTCCAAAAACTGGAATTTTCTGGAGAAAAAAGAAAAACATGTAAGCATTATCTTAGAGAAATTTGCAGCCATATGAGTATTAAACTCAGCCATTATGTTATCCAAAACTTAAACTTTTAGAGATGATACATAGTATTATTTACTTAACTAGTATATTTTAACACGAGATCTTCATATTGAATCAAATGGTGTGACAATAGAATAATTTTATTTACTTAATTATATTTTCAAGAGTTCGTATGAAAAGATCGATCTGATCATATGCTTACCCTATTACGTATAGAAAAGAGAACTCTGCCATGAGAATCCATGAGATGGACTTCCTTGCTACGTTTTATGTTATAGTTGTCGATTCTGTAACGGATTTGGCCTTTTGAGTCAAAAACAGTGCAGCCATTTCCATGGTAGACTAAAGATTTCATCCACAATGTAAATGTCTCTCTTCTGGGGCTCACGTAAGAGTACGAGGAAATAGAAGAAGAAAAAGAAGAATTTGTCGGGTTTGACTTGTTAGAGTAAGCTTTAGTCATTGGATGGCTAATCTCTAGAGAGAATATGATGGAAATGTTGATGTTGATGCTGATGAAGCAAACAATAGAAGGGGTATATTTATAGTACTTTTGGATCAACTAAGTTAAGAGAATCACAGCCTAAAGTTTCCAATATACTTCGTCACAGCTTCCTATTGACTATAAATAGTTGAAAGAACGTTTGAAACGAGAATAAATAACCAAAAGAAAGTGGGAAAAATTAAATAAGGAAACTAGACTTATGTACAATTTCTGAAATGGATAGATCATGCATGGATAAATATTTATCTGTACATGTTGTTTACACCAATTTAATCATAGCAGTTAAACTTTATACAGTGCAAACACACACTCCTTTCATCTCAATTTATGTGACACTTTTTTTTTTAGTCATTCCAAAATAGAATGACATATTTCATAATATAGCAACAATTCAAATATATTCACGGTCTTCTAAGATTTTTTTAAACTACAAATTTCAAAAGTATCATTTATTTGTTTTACTTCTTTATAAGTGAATACTGTATGTATTAAAGACTGATGTCATATATTGATTGATTTATTTTAAACTTTGAACAACCAGCAAGTAATTAAATTTTAACTGATAAATATGTGTGTATATACTACTTTCAAGTTTCAATCCTACTAGTATCACAACGAAGTATCTAACAAATCAGCGGTTCTTCATTCCCACTTATTTTGAACCTGGATCCATACTTGGTTATCATTTTTAAGCAATTTCTTCTTCTTTGGGTTTACATGACATATGAATGCATGTGCTATCCAATCCAGATATTTTAGTGTATGAAAAGTCTCTTACAAAATAATCCTAAATTAACGAAGTTAAAATTCCAGAGAACCTTTTGTGCACTAGTAGTTGACAAGTCAAATCCTCTTCAAATATAAGTTTTTATTAATCTTATATGTAGGTGCATGCTCTCCGAAATAGTATTAGCGCATGTTTTAGGTTGTCAAGTTGCACAAAAATGTTGTGCTTTTGACATCCATCTCCACATCCCCCCCCCCCCCCCCAAACCTCAAACAAAAACACAAAAAGAAATTAACTTAGAGACATTTTTTACACAAGAATTGAGTCAAGAAAACAGTGGATGGAGCATATATCGAATATGAATCGTTTATTTAATCCCTTTAGTGGATGGAGCATATATCGAATATGAATCGATTATTTAATCCCTTTCTCCTGCATATGCATGGTTAACTTGTGATTAGTTTAATTGATTGTAGAATCAACGTGCCAAATGAAAAAAAGAAGGAAATGTAGGACCGGAAAACAGGAAAACAAACAGAGAAAGGAGAAGGCAATAACTTAAAGGGAGATCTGTCTCTTATATAGGTATCCAAGTAAATCTTGGGATCTCGAAGAGTACTACAATGAAGTGCATGAATTCTCCCACAATCCCATATTATCAAATAATTCTAATCTTTTTTCTCTATGGGGTTTTCTTCATCTTTTTAACGTTTACACAGAAGAGTATGAGAATATTCAATAAGGTAAGATTATGTTTAAAATATGCGTGCATAATCTGGTAATAGGAACACATACAGTCATATTATCAAGTTAGTCCAATCTTTTTTCTCTATGGTAGTATAGTGATGGTGTCAGTTGTTTGTCTTGAGCTTCTTTGTTTTCTGTTTCCTGTATTGCTTTGTTCTTTTCCTAGCATTGTTTTAGTTGGTGATCAATAAAATTATGTTGGCTTAAATCTGATTAGAACAACAAGTCGAATTTATATTGGGTTAACTAGCAATTATTCGTATCAAAGCCACAAAAAAGACAAGAAATTGAACAAAGAAAATGAGGCAAAAGATTCAAAACGAAGTATAAGTGTATTTTATGTATTTCTGGATGCATTACATAGTCTTTACATGGCTATTTATAGCTTTCCAAGGGCGAGGGCAACATTCAATGCACTTATGGAAATTACTCCACGTTTAATCGTGGTCTACCCATGATCTCCTCATTTTAAGTCGTGGGTAATGGCCGGCAGTTACAGAAGTGAGAGCTCGTTTGTCGTGGAGGAAAATCTTCTACGAGAGGTGAATCTCTCGCCTCATGGTGGTAATCGCCTCATGGGCCAGATCGTGGCCATCATCCACTATGTGTTTCGAGGCAACTGGCCTCATGAGTTGTGCGAGCCTCGGAGAGCTCATGAATAGAAGCTTTTAGTCTCTCCCAGCTCCGAGCCTTCTTAATTAACCTCGTTGATTTTTCACCCAATACAAATAGTCCCCCACCCCTCGAAGAATAGTCAGAATTTTCCGAGGGATGGTTTTAATTCGGCGGGAATCGACGTGGCCAATTCTCCGCCATGGAATTTTAAAAGTTAACAGTCCTTTCGACTTCTAATCTTCTACACGCGGTGTTTTCTGAGCGGTTGTAACCCTTCGTTTTACCTTCCCAATGTAAAAGTAATAATGACGACCCTTCGAAGAACTTGAATACCACCCTTCTTATAAATCTTCCAACTTGTTCACCACTTGCATTGTTTCCCAAATCTTTTTCCTATTAAAATTTTATCGTCATGTCTTCTACCAAGAATTCCTCAAAAACCTCAGAGGTAAGAGCAATGGATGACACCCCTGCATCAACGAGCGAGGTTCCTCAAAAACCTCAGAGGCAAGAGCAATAGATGACACCGCTGCGTCAACGGGCGAGGTTTTAGCTAGTATGCATGTACCGTTGAGGGCAACTTCACCAAAAGAAAGTGACCAAGAAACTGTCTCCGACCACTGCGGCACTGCCGCTCAGGAAGAAGTACCGATCAGCGGCGATGGAGCTGTGCTTGAAGAAGCCACCTACTGATAATAATACTGAAACCACTGAAGCTTCACAGTCCACAAAGAAATCCTTCGTTGGGGAGCTAAAACCCCATCATGTGATCCCCTCGAAGTTTGATCACAATAAAGACTTCAAGATGCAGAAGCTATCGGCTTTTGATCTTGAGAAAAATAGAAAAAGTTCCAGTCCAATAGTCCCCGAGCCTGATCACACAAGACCTCGTAGATCAGGTTTGTGAGGATTGCGGTTGGGGTCCCGAGGTCGAAATTGTAGTCCCGACCCCAGAGCATCGTACTTGCGACAGAGTCCCCAATTTTTCATTCGTCTACACCTATCCATTGATGATAGGTTTCTCACTTCTAATCCATCACATAGCTGACACTTTTTGCCGAACATACAACATTTGTTTGGCTCAGCTCAGCCCTGGCATTTGGAGGATCATTCAGTGCCTTGACTTTCTGAGCTAACGAGCCAAAGTTAATTTTACCTTTGATCACCTCATTTCCCTTTTTTGCCCTACTATACACAAAGATGGGGTTGTCTAGCTAAGAAAACGGGGCAAATTCTGCATAATAACAAAGGGTGACGACACCAAGGACCGTGATTGGTGCGATCGGTTCGTTCTTATCCCTACTGCTCTTCTCTTCTCCGAGGCTGAGTTCCCCGAGGTGTGGAACATGACTCATAAGTTGCCGACCCTTGACTTCTTCTTTATTCTTACAACTCCTCATGTTTCAACCAACTCATTGTTTTCTTTTTCCAGCGGAGAAACTTCCTATCAATCCTTCGGAGGGTTTGACTGAATGGGTTCAAGCACTCATCGATGCCAAATCGAGGCCTGAGAGATCATGGATGATCCTGGCGGTGTTGAAAGAGAATCAATGGTCGTGCAAACGGCACGGTAAGTGTGAATAAAGCCTTTTTCTTTCTTCCAAAATTTACCTTCATTCTTGCCTCCCTCTTTTGTAGGCTTCCCTAACAAAGCGGTCACAAAACCGGAGGAGGAAGAAGAAAAAGAGAAGGAAGAGAAGAAAAAGGAGAAGAAGAAAAAGAAGAAAGGAAAAAAGTAAGAGGTTGGGGTCCCCGAAGCAGGGATAGTCTAAAGGAGTTGGAGGACTCAGTAGGAGTCCTTTCAGCTAAAGCTTCAAAGAAAAAGAAGGGCGCGACAACCAATTCCTCTCAAGCTAAAAGCCTTCGGGCCAAGTCACCTAAAATTTCTCAGTGTGACCAAGTCGAAGAGCCTTCAGGTGGCGAGGCTTGCAATGAAGTTGCACTGGCTAACTTTGAGAAGAACTGAGCTGTGGAGAAAGCCAAGGGCAAGGTCAAAGTGGCCGAAAATTTTCCTGCCGAGGAGAGGGAGGAGAGGGCGACTGATGACCATGCTCAAGATAAAGATAGGGTAGATGAAGACTGTGCTCGGGCAGACTATCCCTTGTCTTCTGCTGTAAGCCCTAGGCTGATAAGCATCTATGTCGATTTGTGTATGCTCGACGATTTAGTGGTTGTTCCCACCAGCCTCAGGGACTTGCTTGACCCAGCAGAGCGGGAGCACATCGAGGGCTTTCCAAGTAATGACCTGATGGCTTTCGCGTCTCAGCATGCGATTCATGTAATTTTTCATTCTTTTATCTCTTTTTTCCTTTACCTTTTGACTCTATTAGCACCTCCTTGAACACTTTTCGTTTGCAGAGTTTCATATACACTATGAAAGCAGCCGAGATGGAGGCTGGCCGAGCTGAAGAGTTGAGGAGGATTGGAGGTTGCTGGGACAATTAAAAGGATAGACTTCAGGACAAGATTGCTGATCTTGAGAAGCATTTGCTTGATTCTGAGGTAGACTTGGACCGAGCTTGTAAAGCAGTCGAGGAGTCTAATCTTAAGCTCGACAAATCTCGAGAGGCCATTGCCAAACTTGAAGTTTAAAAAAAAGCTCAAGAGGAGATTCTCCGATGTGAGATCGAAGTAGCAAATGCGACGATTGATGACCTGAACGAGCAGATCCATAGCCAATGGAAAGAGCTCTCGTCGAAGCTGAACGAGCTTGAAGTCCAAGCACAGACCCTTGAGGTCCATGTTGAGACTATTCAGAATGAAGGGGCCATGTTCTCATCCAAGCTCAAGTACAAGATCGAGGCTAAGCTGAAGTTTTGTGATACTAGGGATCGAGTTGAGAAAAATTGGGCTATCATCCAGACTAAGCTGGGACTCGCGAAATGTGCAAAGATGGGGCGAACTTGGACAAGGAAATAGCTAAGGCGCAGGAGGATGTTGCCACAGCTCAGCGGTTGATGAGCAATCTACCTTCGAGCAACGAAAGTGGTGATGAGGAAGATGAGGATTCTGAAACCTCGTCTGAATGAACTTTTCCTCTTTTTGTTTTTTGTCTGGGCTTTGAGCCTTAAGCCTTTAGGCCAATGCTTTGTAAATTCTCCTGTTTTGGCCTTCGAGGCATTTAATGAATATTCAGAATATCACAATCTTTTACTTCATATTGAAGATATTTATTTCATGTTGTTTGAGTTTTTTTCTTGCAAGACTTTAGATAATATAAAAATGAGGCTAGCTTAGAACGACGTCTCATTCTCGAGCCTAGGCATAAATGAAAACATGCTTTAGTCATCAAATAAAAAAGAAACTGAGTTCAAGTTTTATTGATGGAATACGAGCCTATTTACATAAGTTTCAGTCATCGTATTGATAAATACAAGAGGGGGGGGGGGGAGTGAATTGTTTTGACTTATAATTTTAGTCGACTGATCAAGTTATTAGTTGACTTAGGTTATAAGCAGTATGCAGTGCAAAACAAAAGGCAGTAAATAAGTAAGGAACGATACAGAGTTTTATACTGGTACATAACCAAACAGTTCCTAATCCAGTCCCCTTGGGTCACAAGGGAGTTATCTCTCTTCAAGCTCTTGTGGAATACGAATACAATTATGGTTTATCGTTAACCAAAAACATCTTCTCACAAGTGGTTTTATTCCTTCGCTCACCACTAGTGACCTTGTCTGATTTATAGATAATCAGACCAACTTCAGTGACACAACTATTACCTCACTACAAGATCTCTCTTTCTCTTCTGTGACACACTCGTAGACACTTAGGAATACAGTACTTGCAAGTAAAAGAATTAGAGAGAGTAGATTGTAATTAGAAGCATAAGTAATTTCTTCAGAGACTCTAGTATAAATAGTGAGTCACCAGAGATTCCCGTTGACAAGGATATGTGGCAGATCTGCATGCGAGATTGAATGGAGATATGATTATCTAGAATTGAGGAGTAGAGAGATTTGACCCAAGAGATTTGATTCTCTAGAGGATATGAATATCTCCTGAGAATAAGGTAAGAACTGATTTGGGACAAGTCCCAGGAAATAAGCGCGCCTCAAATCTCGACCTTCCATAGCTGACTCTAGAATCAATCAGCGATCTTCTTTTAACAATTGGGATCTTTGCAGAGGTCGTCCTTGTAAGTCCTGCACAAAGCACATAGGACTTAAGTGTCGTATTCTTTTTGTCATAATCAAAGCATATATTTTAATTAACTTAACAATCTCCCCCTTTTTTGTGATGACAAAAAGTAAAGGAGTATGTGCCAGGATACTTCCCTTTGTCGCTTAGTCGACTAGCCAATCCTGATAGCTAACTCCCCTTGAGTGAGTGCGTCCTGTAATATCAGAAGGTAGAGGTCTCCAGAGACAAGGAGGTTAGTTGACTCCCCCTGAGTGAGTGACCCTATATATTGTATACTGCAGATATGATAATACCATAATCACATAGATGCAAAATGTACACGGAGGGAATAAGCATTCAGTCTGTTCTCCCCCTTGGCATCAACAAAAAGGAACAAAAGAGCAAGTCTAAATTATCCTGAATATTACAGACCCAGAGAATTAGTTTAACGAGGAGCAAGAAAATATGTAAGGGTGTTCACAACATTATCAGTCATCCTGTCCAGCTTGGTTTGAATATCTGTAGACATAGCAGTAATTCGGGCCTGAACATCTGTGGAGACAACATCAATTCTGGCATGCACCTCTCTAATAGCAGCAGCAGAGTCAGTCACAGCAGTGTCTATCTTAAGAGAGAACCTACCAACATCTAGTTTAAGTTCAGTGATGTCATCGGAGGCCTTTTCACTCTTGAAGTGCAGGCTAAGTAGCAGGTCATTGAGATCAGCCAGAGCATCCTTAAGCTTACTAGAAGGCTCATCTGCAACCGGAGCAGATGGCTTAGATGGACCAGCATGGTCATCAGCCGGTTTGGGAGATTTAGGTTCCTTGCGAACCCAGGAGCCATTAATGCGAACATACCTCATCGATGCAAAAGTGCGAGAATTATAACATGCAGTCAAAGAGCAGGTTTTCCAAGTAGAGATGTCAACTCTATAGAAATGCAGGATGCGAGTGATAATGATACCATACGGAAGAGAAGCACATTTAGCAACACTTTCAAGCATATATTCAATAATCCAGGCAGCCAAATCAAGTTTCTTTTTAGTAACCAAGCAGTAAACAATTAGAGTGTCACGTTGTGAGAGGAACTAAGAGAACCGGTTCGGGGAAGTAGAGTAGTATCAACAATATGGGCCAGAACACGAATTTCAAAGGAGAGATCTAAGGGACCAAGTTGTCCCTCTGGAACATCAGACTTATCACATAAAAAGGTTTTGTCTTGTTCAAAAGAGACCTCAAAATCAGCAGGCCATGAAATTTTAAAGAACTCAGAATAGCCAGAAAACTTACAACCCAAAATGCGGCATAGTATGGCCTTGGTGACAACAATGCGAGTATTCAGAACCATCGTCTCAAAACCATCGGAGGAACAAGGACGAAGATTTGCATAAAAGAGCCTTACCAGATTCTCGGGAATATCAATGGGTTCAGTAGAGAAGAAGTTGGACCAGTCTTGAGCATCAAACCAAGGATTGAGAGTGCAATTGAGAGATTCCATAGCATCCAAGTCAACAAGTCTGCCATGAGCCAGAGGTTTATCCTTTATAGCAGCAAGCTTTTCACAAGCAGAGACATCCCAAAAATCCAGAGTTTCATCTAAATCAGCAAGGGAGAACTCTTTCTTGGGTCTTTTTACACATTCTTCATCAAGAGACTGCATGGGTCTTTTGCCAGATTTCTTTGAGAGATTAGGGTTTCTTTCAGGGCTTTGATGATTGGACATAGTATTTTCGGAGTGGTCAGAATCCACTTGTACCGGAGTGGTGGAAGCAGTGGGTAACTTTGATTTGGTGCGCTGACTCCGACGAGCAGAGAAAGAAGTTTTCCTGACTATTTTGATGGTGAAGGTTTGAAGAGTGGGTGAGAAGATGAAGGGAATGAGAATGGGGAGAGTTAAAAAGGGTGGATGAAAATGGAAGAGGTGTCGTGTGAGGGAAAGGAAATGAAAAGGCGTGATGTGCTGATGGAAGTGAAAGGACGCAGTGCAGACTCTTTGAACTCGTTTCCACGTCGCCTGACACCTTTTCAAAGCTAAAGACACGAAAGGTAATAATGACATGGAAAAGGTAAAAAGCAATAATGACAAATAATTAGACATAAAAGCAGTAGAGTCCTGAATATGGTAAAATAATAAAGCAAATTAGGGCCAATTTATAGCGTAACATAACGAGATTAACGAGGATCAGGGATAATTCCAAGCAGGTCACGTAGGGCACAAAATCTTTCTTCTAAGAGAGGTTTAGTAAAAATATCAGCCAATTGAAAATCGGTGCTCACGAATGCAATATCAACATCACCATCCTGAACATGATCCCTAATAAAATGATAACGGACATCTATATGCTTTGTCCTAGGATGATCAACAGGGTTGTAAGATAATTCAATAGTGCTAGTGTTATCACACAACATAAGAATAGGTTTAAAAACTAAATCATAATCGGATAATTGCTTGCCCATCTAGAGGAGTTGAGTGCAACAATGTCCTAGAGCGACATATTCCGATTCAGCAGTTGAAAGGGCAGTGCAATCCTGTTTCTTACTGTGCCATGATACAAGGGATTACCCAAGAAAGAAACTCACACCACTGGTGCTTTTTCTATCAACTCTATCACCTGCATAGTCAGCGTCTGAAAAGCCAATGAGATCAAAGAAATTTGTGCATGGGTACCACAAGCCATAGTTAACTGTTCCAACTAGATATCTAAGAATTATTTTGACTGCAGTAAGATGGGACACTTTAGGAGCTGACTGAAAGCGAGCACATTTACAAACTGAAAGCATAATATCTTGTCGACTAGCAGTTAAGTAAAGTAATGATCCAATCATACCTCGATAGAGGGAAGCAATTATACTCGTACCTTTGGAGTCACTTACCAGATGAGTAGCAGGACTCATGGGAGTTTTAGCAGAGTTTGCATCATGCATACCAAATTTAAGAATGAGTTCCTTAGTATATTTAGATTGACATATGAAGATGCCATCTTCGTACTGTTTGATTTGAAGTCCTAGGAAGAACGTAAGTTCGCCCATTATACTCATTTCAAACTCTCCCTACATTAGCACTTCAAAATTCTTGCATAGTTCTGGATTAGTGCTACCAAAAATGATATCATCCACATAAATTTGTATAACGAGAATATCAGCATATGTTTTCTGAATAAATAAGGTTTTGTCACTTTTGCCTCTTGAAAAACCATGTGATAATAAGAAGGAGCTGAGTCTTTCATACCAAGCTCTAGGGGCTTGTTTGAGACCGTAAAGGGCTTTGGATAGCTTGAAAACATGATGAGGGTAGTCAGAATTTTCAAAACCTGGAGGATTCCTAACAAAGACTTCTTCTTTAATAAAGCCATTCAAGAAAGCACTTTTAACATCCATTTGAAATAGTTTAAAATGTTTGAAGGAAGCAAAAGCTAAAAGCATACGAATAGATTCAAGTCTAACAACAGAGGCAAATGTCTCGTCGTAGTCAACTCCCTCCGTTTGAGAGTAACCTTGAGACACTAGACGAGCCTTGTCTCTTACCACCTTACCTTCTTCATTTAGCTTGTTTCGAAACACCCATTTTGTGCGAATGACAGATTTTCCCTTGGGTTTGGGAACTAGCTTCCATACTTGATTTTTCTCAAATTGATCGAGCTCCTCTTTCATTGCAAGGACCCAAGATTCATCTTGAAGGGCTTCGTTTATCTTCTTTGGCTCAATCTGTGAGATGAAAGCCAGATTAGATTTAAGAGAGTTTCTCGTTTTCATACCTTCTCGTGGATCTCCAATGATGTATTTTTGGGGATAGTCAGGATATTCATTTGGTACCACAACTTCCTGTTCTTTGAGGTTTGCGAGAGTAGTTGACTCAGGCTGTTCTGGGATGGAATCTGACTCCTCAACATCTTGATCTTTTAGGCTTGGAGGCTCAGAGGTGGTGATTGTGATCTCTGGGGGTGTCGATTGAGTCTGGTGGACTTCTTCTTCATCTACATCACTACCTTTCTCGACATGGGTCAAGGAATCATCAAAAACAACATGCATAGACTCTTCAACAGATAATGTCCTTTTATTAAACACTCTGTAAGACCTACTGGTAGTAGAGTATCCTAAGAATATACCCTCGTCACTACGAGGATCAAATTTTCCAAGATTATCTTTGCCATTGTTATGAATAAAGCATTTACATCCAAAGGGGTGAAAGTAACTGATATTAAGTCTTTTACCTTTCCAAAGTTCATAGGGGGTCTTATGAAGGATAGGACGAATAAGGCACCTATTTAGAATATGACAAGCAGTACTTACAGCTTCAGCCCAAAACTGATTTGGAAGAGAATGTTCAACTAACATGGTTCTGGCTATGTCTTGAAGAGTGCGATTCTTTCTTTCTACAACTCCATTTTGCTGAGGGGTTCGAGGTGAAGAAAAGTTGTGAGTGAACCCTTGAGAATTGCAGTACTCTTCAAATACTTTGCTTTCGAACTCTCCTCCATGATCACTTCTGATGGTGGAAATGAAGTAACCTTTTTCCCTTTGAACTTTCTTGCAAAACACTTCAAAACTTTTAAATGCATCATCTTTACGAGACAGAAACATAACCCAAGTGAAATGAGAATAATCATCAACAATTACGAATGCATATCTTTTTCCTCCTATACTAGTAGTTCTGATTGGACCGAATAGATCCATATGCAGCAATTCAAGAGGGGTGGATGTAGAGACAATATCTTTTCCTTTAAAAGAAGTTCTAGCTTGCTTTCCTAGCTGACATGCATCACAAATATGGTCCTTAGAGAAGTGTGAGTCCAAGCTTTGATACCAATTGATAAATACAAGAGGGGGAGGGGGTGAATTGTTTTGACTTATAATTTTAGTCGACTGATCAAGTTATTAGTTGACTTAGGTTATAAGCAGTATGCAGTGCAAAACAAAAGGCAGTAAATAAGTAAGGAACGACACAGAGTTTTATACTGGTACATAACCAAACAGTTCCTAATCCAGTCCCCTTGGGTCACAAGGGAGTTATCTCTCTTCAAGCTCTTGTAGAATACGAATACAATTATGGTTTATCGTTAACCAAAAACATCTTCTCACAAGTGGTTTTATTCCTTCGCTCACCACTAATGACCTTGTCTGATTTATAGATAATCAGACCAACTTCAGTGACACAACTATTACCTCACTACAAGATCTCTCTTTCTCTTCTGTGACACACTCGTAGACACTTAGGAATACAGTACTTGCAAGTAAAAGAATTAGATAGAGTAGATTGTAATTAGAAGCATAAGTAATTTCTTCAGAGACTCTAGTATAAATAGTGAGTCACCAGAGATTCCCGTTGACAAGGATATGTGGCAGATCTGCATGCGAGATTGAATGGAGATATGATTATCTAGAATTGAGGAGTAGAGAGATTTGACCCAAGAGATTTGATTCTCTAGAGGATATGAATATCTCCTGAGAATAAGGTAAGAACTGATTTGGGACAAGTCCCAGGAAATAAGCGCGCCTCAAATCTCGACCTTCCATAGCTGACTCTAGAATCAATCAGCGATCTTCTTTTAACAATTGGGATCTTTGCAGAGGTCGTCCTTGTAAGTCCTGCACAAAGCACATAGGACTTAACTGTCGTATTCTTTTTGTCATAATCAAAACATATATTTTAATTAACTTAACACGTATGACTTTAGGTAAAACTTAAGGAAATTTTTATTACAACAGCCTCCTCGGGCGATAACATCAGACAACAGAATAAATTCCTAAATGAACATTCCCTGGTGTGCCGATCGACAGTCTTCGAGTTTTATTTTCGAAGTCCCCAGTTGTACCATTCCCCTTTCGACCCTCAGTGTTCAGGTGCGAAGAATGCAGACTCGTGCAGTGGTTGTCGTTTTCTCAGTTTCCTAAGAAGGATAGTCGAAGAGAACGACGGGTGACCATCACTCGACCCAAATACTGAGGCATCAACGGCTTGGAGCTGTGGGCTCGAGTCTGAATTTAATGAGGGTGACAAACCTCGATGCGGGCCCCGAGCCTAGTAATTTCTATTTAGGTGGCTTAATCAAACCCACTCCATTTTTTATCGCAATTGAGTAGCACTCATGAGCTATACATTGTTCTCCTTGGATAGCACAGATCCCCCATGATGTTGGGAACTTGATTATCTGATGCAAGGTGGATGGAAAAGCTTATATTTCATGGATCCAAGGCCTTCCGAGACATTGTAAGCCATATCCTTTGCCATTTCTTGGAAAACAGTCTTCTTATCTGCTTCCTCGGTAGTCGTAGTAAGAGTAATTTCCCCAAGTGTTTTTTCAGTTGAATTGTTGAACCCTGTCAATATGGTTGGTTTTGGGAAGACGAGGTCCTTTAACCACATTTTCTCTATTTCTCCGTAGTTGATGATGTTCACCGAGCTATTAGGGTCTACCAGAACTCTTTTAACATCACAGTCATTAATCCTTAACATGATTACCAAAGCATCGTGATGAGGGAACATCATCCCATCACAATCTTCGGTATCAAACACAATCTCATTTTTTGACTGTTGACACCCAATTTTGTTCCTCGTTTTCTCCATAATTGGCTATATTTATCTTAAGGATGCAATATTGACTATTTGAGCAAATTTGCATTAGAAATACACATTTATCTGTTTTATCTCCTATTTATACATTATATACTTAAATATTATTATATTATGTAATTTATATCAAATAGGCTATTTGTCAAAGTTACGGTTATTTATACAATTTACTGTATTTACAATATTTAATAATTATTTGTGAATATTTATACGTAATTAATTTATCCCCAATTATTCTTTGTGTATGTGCATTTTTCTTTATGTTATATATCATATTTATATATTTTTAATTTATTGCACCTTTAGTTAAATAATAGTCCAATTGAAATACCCAATCGAATTTTTTCATTATTTTTCAATCTTTACCAAAATTTACTATATGATCACCTACTTCCTAAATCACTTATTTACTTTATTTATTTCTTTCATCAAATTATTTACACTTCGAACCTGGATAAGATACTTAACCAAGTACATACTCTAAATTTTAAAATGAGTTATTTGGTCCAAGAATTACTCAGTCCCTTATAAGACCCACCCCTAATATTTCTTCAGATCTCTATGTCTTTCCCTTATCCCTTATAATCCTCCTTGATCTCGCCAATTTTGGAATTAGACAAAAATCCCTAAAATCACTCTTATATCACAAACGGTCTTCTACAATTGACCAATATACATACATCACCAACGATGGTAGCATCACTATGGGGAAAAACAGAGAGGCCTCCCCTTCGATTCTTCTATCAGAAATACACCAATGTTTTTCCCTTCGATTCTTCTATCAGAAACACAGGCACAACATTACGGAGACCCCTTGGGCTTCTTCTTTATTCACACCATACATACACACACTAAATCCACATGCAAACACACACCATTCTCAACTCCCTCAACATCCCCAATACCTCCACAAACACACAAAAACAGAGCAAATACGCATGCATACATCACACTACCACCGCTGGTCAAAATCACCAAAAAACACAGTAATAGATCGGGTTTTTCTTCCATCACAGTACATATACGCACCTCAATACACACATTAGATCATCAGTCCGTAAATATACAATCCTCCCAGATCCAAAAAGAAGGGATAAAAGGGAACATCGACGGGGTACTGGTGAATCAAATCGGTGAAGGAGATTGGGGATATTGGGGTCGGTGAACTGAAATAGTGGTGGTGCACCATCGTTAACGGAGAAATCCAATCGCCTTCGTCCCCTATTATTCGTCTCTGATTATAAGTTCTTGAACCAAAACTGGAAAGAAGGGTGAGGAGTGGTAGTGACGCTGCTGGCGTTGCTCCTCCTTCTCCCTCGATTTTGGTGTCACGTTTCTTTTGATCACTGTGCTATTTTTTCTGTTTGCCAGAGATCCGATCGGCAGTGGCTCTGTTCATGACTGGGTTTTTTTGTTGCTTTACATATTCCGCTTGTTGCTCTGATTTGTGATGGATTATTTGGATCGACCCATTTATTTTCGGATTATTTCGCTATGCTGCTATTGACCTGTATTTCGTTAATTTTGGACACATTATTGTTTCCTATACTGATTCATTGACTACTACTTTTAGGCATTCTGTAGTTTCTAAATCTGGTAGTCCCTACACTGATATTGGCCAATGAAAAAATACATATACATGTATTAAGGCCCATGGACTGATTTGAAACAGATACTGCACGGCCGATGACTTTGGAGGCTAATACAAGTCCCGTCCGTATTTACGTCCCTTACGTGTCCCTAAAAACAAATATAAAAAAGGCTATGACGATAACATTTATACAATGTTTAAAATGAATGGGACATGCAATAGGACTCGCACTTGGCATGGCAACACGATCGGCCGGCGTGTTTGCAGCCGTGACGTTATCCTTAGCCTCCCACCACACGAATCTGAGCTTAAACTTTCAAAAATTCCCTTTTTCATTTTGTTTTTCCTTTTATTATTATTACTGATGTTTGAAATTTTATGCCTATATTTCCTCATGTTTGAGTACTTTATTCGCACGTTTTCTAGTTGATGAATGTGATTTTGTACTGATTTTGTGTCGTATGATTGTAGGTTGTTATGAAGTGCAATTGGAGCTTTGAAGAGCATGATCGAACACGAAAAGATTGAATTTGGATTGAGGATTGGATCGAGCATGAAGGCACGACGCGAAGCCAGCTGCGAATGACAGAAGCAGGAAAATAGCCTGGCCTGGTTCCAGGCGAGGCGCGCCCCTATAGCGCCCACTTTTCTGGCGCGTTTTGTGGCGCGGGGCGGGGCCGTTGCGTGCGAGATTCGACGGGTTCTGCCTTGTTGCGCGTGTTTTGAGGCGCGGGGCGCCAGCTATAGCGCCCCTGGAGAGGTTTTGGAAGTCCTAGTTCGTTTAGGCTTAGGCGTAACTAATTGCTAGGCTTTTGTGAACATTATAAATACTCTTTTACTTAGTTTTAGAGAGGAGTTCAGACTTTGGAGCAACTTGAGAGCACCATACTTCATTAGACACGGGTTTTACTCCTATTCTTTCATCTATTAATCATTTCATCATTATTTTATTAAATCATTGTCTTGTGATTATGAGTATGTGTGGCTAGATCTTTCGTTCTAGGGTTAGAGTGTTTCATGAAATTTGATGTTTGAAGATTGAATTCCATATATTGAATCCCATAACGGATTACTTATTCTTTCTTGATTTCACTTGTTTAATTATTAGGGCCCAATAATTATGCATTATCTATGGTTCTTATATTGAACTTGAAAGAGGGAATTTATGAACGCAATAAGAAAGAGTAGGGCTAGATTGTGAACCAGGGCATCAGGGAACTAATTTTTGAGTAGGATAGACATATACTTGCTCGCCTAGCTTAACTAATTACAGAATTCGTTAATGCGTGTACGTGATTCAACCTATAGACATATAGGGATTAGAGTAGCCTGCATAGACCGTGAAGAATCCAAAGGTTTTCACGGGTACAGTTAATCTGTTAGTTAGTAATCCGGGATTTGAGAAGTGGAATCAATTGGCAAACTCAACTGGATTGGTCGTAGCTCTGACCCTGGACCGTTTCATTAATATTGTTTACAAATAAAGTTTGCACCATTGTTTGACTGACTTTCTACCATTATATTACTGTTCCTTAGTTAATAAAACTCTCACCAGTGAAGAAGATCCCTGAATAGTTAGTTAGAGATTGTTTGTTAAGCGTCAGTCTGGATAGTCCTTGTGGGAACGATACTCTACTTATCACTTTATTACTTGTTGACCACGTATACTTGCGTATGCGTTGGGAGCAACAAGTTTTTAGCGCCGTTGCCGGGGACTAAATAATTGACTGTTTTCTTTTCAGACGATTTATTATTTTCTATTCAGGTTTAATTTTTGTTTTGAGTTTCTTGTGATGTTTCAGGTATTAGGTTTCTCTTAACCCTTACCTATAGGAATGGAAGCAGATCGAGCGTTAGCTGTGCGAGATGTTGCTCTTCCCAGGCTGGAGGGAGTAGCCTCGAGCATAGTTAAACCTGAAATTACTGGACACTTTGAGATTAAGTCCGGCATGATACAACTGTTACATGCAACTGGACAATATGCTGGATTATTGCGCGAGGATCAACAAAAACATATCCAGAATTTCTTGGAGATTAGTGACACATACACACCAGCAGGGGTCTCAACTGATTATATTCGATTGATACTCTTCCCCTTTTCATTGATCGGGGCAGCAAAAAAGTGGTTAAAGGCTGAAAAGCCTGGGTCTATCACTACTTGGGATGCTTTAGCTAAGGAATTTTTGGCTAAATTCTATCCCTCTGCCAAAACAGCTAGAATAAGGAGTGAGATTATGTCTTTTAGACAAAGAGATAGAGAATCCTTGTATTCAGCCTGGGAAAGATTCAAGTCATTGTTGAGAGATTGCCCGCACCACAACCAGTCTAATGAGGTGTTGGCCCACACTTTTGTTGAAGGTTTGAATGCTCATACCAAGATCGTGGTGGATGCTGCTGCTAGAGGCCAAGTACTGGCCTTAAACTTTGACCAGATCTATGAATTACTAGACAAGTTTTCGCAGAGCAATCCTGATTGGTAGGGAGATGGTAGAGCTACTACGCAGAAATCTGCTGGGGTACTTCAGTTAGATGCAGTTTCAGAGCTGAGGGCGAAGATGGATGCTATTTCTAATCAAATTGGCAAGCTAGCTCTACCGCAGACTCAGCAACCAGTGGCTCCAGTGCAACAACTCCAGAGTTTTTGTAGGTTTGTGCTGAAGATCATGCTACAGAGGTTTGCTCCTCTAATCCAGAGTCAGTTTATTACGTGGGTAATCAAAACAGGCCGCAGTGTCAAAATCAGTTTGGTAATGCTTATTATCAAGGCAATATGAGAGCCCCAAAAAATTACCAACCACTTCCAACTCCACCACAACAGGTTAGCAATTCAGTTGAAGATTTGCTAAAGCAGATAATGGCAGGCCAGCAAAGAATGATAGCTGACACTGCAGCCCATGCACATGCCATACAAGATCTTGTCAATGCTCAAAAGAACTGGAGCACCAGTTGGGGCAGTTGGTGGGCGCTACAAATTCTAGACAACATGGAGCTCCCCTGGTGATGCTGGATCGAGTACTGTTAGAAAAGGGCCTGAGCAATGTCTTGCAGTGACTTTAATTGAAGGTGGAGAGCTGATGGCCAAATCTTAGGAGAGAGCTGAAATAGAGAAAGTTGAAAAAGTGGAGAAGGTAAAGAAGAAGGAAGAGAAAAAGGAGGCACCTCTGCCGCCTCCACCATTCCCGCAGAGACTTATACCATTGAAGGATGTGGCCCAGTATAAAAAATTTGTGAGTATGTTGAAAGAGCTTCAAGTTAACATTCCTTTGACTGATGTGTTTGAATTGATGCCATCCTTTGTGAAGTTCTTAAAAGAGATTTTTGTCAAGAAGAAAAGCCTCAAAAGATAGATACAGTTGAGTTAGTCGAGGAGTGTAGCCCAATCTTGAGCAAGCTACCTCCAAAACTTCAAGATCCTGGGAGGTTTACTATTCCCTGCACCATTGGAGGGCATAATATCACTGGTGCATTGTGTGATCTGGGTGCGAGCATAAATCTCATGCCTCTATCTATTTGCAAAAGGTTAGGGCTAGGAGCAATCAAGCCCTATTCAGTTACTCTTAAGATGGCGGATGGATCATTCACTCGCCCTGATGGTAAGTTGGAGGATGTGTTGCTTAAAGTTGGTAAGTTTACATTCTCTGCTGATTTTGTAGTCCTAGATTATGAAGAGGACCGAGAAGCTCCAATCATTTTGGGGAGACCATTCTTAGTCACCTCGAAGGCAATTATTGACATGGAGCTGGGAGAGATGACTGTTAGAGCGCATGGAGAAAATGTTACTTTCAAGGTTTATAATGAGAAGGAGCACATAACTAAGGTTGAAGAGTGCTCTATGATCGAATGTGTAAAACAAGAACATGGAAATAAACCAAATGACGTGTGTGAGCAAAATGTGGAACAAGATAGAAATGGCACATCACATGTGAAGTTGAAGAGGGGTTCTCTCAAAGAAAGGAAGAAAGCAAAGGTTCGTCGTAAGAGGAGAAGACATAAATGCTGGAAGTGAGCTAAAAGTATCGTCGTGCCACGACGTTAACTAAGGCGCTTCTCGGGAGGCAACCCGAGTTTGTACTTGTATTATTTTATTTATAATGTCACGTAGTTTTTATTTTTCTTTGGATTGCAGGTTCATGTAATGTCGAGTTTAAGTGTGGGGTGTCCTCACTCCTGCCTAATATTGATGACCTGTTGGGGGAAGTCTGAGTACCTCATGTTGTACGGAAGCTTGGAGGATGCTATAGCACCAAGAGCTAGAGCCCTCAGGGAAGTTTTCTTTACCCTTGCGCTTTCTTATTTTTAGCACTGAGGACATTGCTTGATTTAAGTGTGGGGTGGGGGAACTCCCCTTTATTTTTGAGGTTAGGGATGCATGTACCGTTAGGATTTTTCCTTTGTCACTTGACTTTATTTTTATTTATTTCTTGCTTTAGTATATGAAAAATGAAAAAAAAAAGTTAGAAAACTAATGAAAAATTCCAAAAAGATTTTCTTTTTAGTCTTTGTTAGTGGTACATTTCATCCACCCTGTGATTTTTCTTATGACCTCGGTTCTTTTCCACGGGGAGGCCTTTGAACCGGGTAGTTTTTTATTTTCTTTCTTTTTAGGATTAGAGTAGTTAGTTATAGGTGGCCCTAGACGAAAGAAATAGGTAGAATGGTAGGTGCCTTTGATTTGTTTGATACCGGTGGACTTGACTTATTGCATGTGCTATTTGTGTTGTCCTTTGGTTTTAAATATTTGATGCATGCCTAGAAAAAATGGAATGACCCCCTTGAGATGCTCGAGTCCACTCACTTGACTTTGTTATGAACCTTTGTGCATTAATGCTTAATTTTCCACAAGTTGCACCCTATTTGCTTGATTGAGAGTTGTGATGGAGCCATTTTATGTGGACTGTGTGCAATGTGTGTTGTGAGGCATATTCTATTGTGTTCCATGTTTGCATATTGGTGTCTAGAACTTGACCCGTGTGTGTGCAAAGTGAAATCCTAGGTTTGCTCTAGTCAGGAGATGATACAGGCCTTCTTAGATAAGCCTTTTACCTTGATTTGCCTACCCTTATGTGTACCCTTGATTGTTGTGACCATATTGACCTTTTTGTTGCTACCCACACCGCGAGCCTACCCACTTGTTCTAAATTGCTTTCTTTTGACCCTTTACTCCTTAAACACTTTAAATGATAATTTTATATTATTGTCGAGTTTGTAGTTGAAGTATTGGGAGGTTTTTGAGTGGAACCAATGAGGGGAATACTTGATAAATTGTGAAGTAGTTGAAGGAGCATTGACAAGGTTTGGAAAGAATTGAATAGGAAAAAAAGTTGAAAACTACATAACAAAAGGGAAAAAATAAGATCTGTTTCAAGTACCTCTTTGAAGAGCAAATTGAAAGTTACATGAGACACAAAGGGAAAACTATACTTTTTGCTCATACAACCATGTCCGTTCTCACTGCTAGCTTGTTTGATGAAAAACCAAAATAATAATTTAGTATTCAACACAAACCTTACTAATGTACGAACACTTTATAAGGTACAAAATGAACACTTTACTTTGGAGCAGTAGATGCATTAGCATGGCACCCCAACAAAATATAGTCATTCACGATAATGATACAGTAGGCAACATTTTTAATGTAATCACAACTAAGATACTGGAAGGATAATGTCAACAAGAAGCAAGGTTCACGTTCTGTCACTCTGTGCTGCAAAACATAAGGCACCAACTCTTCTAAAGATTTGATCAACTGTACATTTATCTGCCTAATTTCAAAAGCATTTTGCTTTCCAGACCAAATAAATATTATAGCACATGTGTCCAGAAGCAAGACAACCCCTTTAGTACTCATCTGGAGTTTCCACCAACTAGCAACATTTCCATCATAGTTGAACAGAAGGTTAGCGAATTTTTCTGAAATAAACCCTTGGTCAAGAGCACTTGCAAACTTTGGAAATGCACAAGTGAACATCTGTTGTGCTTTCATATTTTCCAATTCAGATGGAATCTCAGAAATTACCTCTGCTTTAATCACATTACTTATTGGTTTGATAAGTGGCAGTAGGTGCACTTTCACTCCCGGAACAATGTTTTTGTGAAACTGATAATCAGGAGATTCAACAAAACTTGGGGCCATATCCGAAGCTTGAAACACTGCAATAGTAGACATCATTATATCCTGAACTTTTGCAGCCAGAGAGGAAGAAGTTTGACCAATGAAACCCTTAGCCTGACCCGAGTTACTCAAGTAATTGTAGCCGGCACTTTTCAGAAAGAGAAGAGAAGGGGAACATCTTCTACAAACTTGAATTAATCCATAGTGGAAATAATGCACATCAAAATTGAAGAGTAGGCTAAAAGGAAGAAAACGAAATAATGAGAAATTGTTTTTATACGTAAGGTTACACCAATTGACATATGAAATCAGGGATTATATGATTGCAACAAATGTATATTTTAACAAGAAATTTTTTACAAAGCACTCAATCAGCTATTTGAGATCCAACATTATTAGGTAGAAAGAAAAGAAAACAAGGAAAAAAAGTCACCATTTTTTACTAGGAAGCTTTCTCTTCCTAAACAAAAATTCAAAGTCAACTTTTGGGCTGCAACAAAACTCCAGGAAACTCTTATAACCTTGTCATTCAAAAAATTTCCAACAAAACTTTCACTTTAGCATTGGACCAACCTAAGAAAATAAAAGAGAACAAAGTATTCAGACAATTCAAATTCACGACTAATAAAATGGGAAATACTGAAATACAAGAGAATTACAATAACAAGATAAGTATAGCAACACTTGTAATCCTAAACAATCACATATTAAATTTTGAATGCTCATTAGTTAAATGGGATTATTAAGTCCTTAGCTAACTAGCTAAGTTCACTACTCCTCTAGACATGATTTCAGCTTGTGACATTTATTTCCAGATTGTAGTTCCCAATCACTAGTACACTTCATAAGGTACTATAAGAAAAAGAAAATGTCCAACTCTTCAATTAAGAAATAAGAACAGAGCAAAGAGATGTAAAAGTATCCAAATAACTTAGAAAGGATGATAAACCATACAACTTAGAGATGTCCAACTCTTCCATACAACTTAGAGATGTCCAACTCTCCAACTCGTTCTGCAATCTCATCAAGGATGATAAACTATACAACAACCGACAATTGTTGAGTAACCATAAGAATGCCTAATTTTGACATAACATGAAAAGAATCAATAAGTATAAATTCAAAAAGAGAAAATTAAATCTGTATGAGCTTAATTTTTTGTAAGTTTCAAGCATTAAAAGAGTGAAACAAAAGATTGAATTTTTCGAAAATGAAAATTTCTTATCAGATTATGGAACAAGAACAACGATAATAAAGTTCAGTAATTTGGTGTCTACATAATCAATTTTCAGATACCCAAAGCTATTCAATGGCTTTTCTTATTTGAGCAATAGATTTAATTCAAATAGAAGAGCTAGAGTTTTGATCAAATTACTAACCTTGTTGAGAAAATCAAATAATATAAGGCTAAGTGATGGAGAAGATGATTCAAAGTTGGAGAGGTACCCAAAGCTTTATCGCCAGAGAGAAGAGTCGTTGTTCTTTTATAATTTTGTGAAAGAAGGGTTGAGAAAGCAGAAAGATGTTTGTGGAAACAAGGGTAATTTTGGTATTTTGAGTCTTTAATCCATGTATTGTTAATCATGGTATTGTTATACCATGGGAAACTCAGCATTAGTTAGTACTAGAATTGAGGGATAAGTTATCCCTGTATTAGTTTATACCAAAATTGAAATGGGCAACCAAACAAGGGATAAGACTATCCCAACTTTTATACCAGGATTGTAGTCCCTAATACAGCAAACCAAACGAGCACTTAAAGTCCTAGTTAATCCCGATTGGAATGAGCCTACATTAGTGGAGTCCTACACTACGGAAAAGCCTATGGTACATCATGTGTGACATGTGGGCTTTTCATGAGAGTGAGTGAATTTTTTCTATGCTATTGTCCCCGTTCTATTCTTGATATGCATTGTTATGTGTGATATTTGGGGGACAATCTCTTGCTTCATTATTGGTGAGGGCACATGGTTTGCATGAGATAGGTGAAGTCGTGGCTTTTTGGTTGAGCAGATAGGTGTGACTTTGTAGGAGCATGGTTGCAATGAGTCAACTTTGTGCATTTGAGTTGTCTTGGGGTGGTTGTTCTTGTGTTTTGAGCTTGTTATATTGTTGGCATGTTTGTTGGACCCATAGTTGTCATGTATGCATTTGTTCAATGGTCGGTATCAACCATAGTCATAGGTAGACCTGTTCTACCTAGGTTGGGAAGTCATTTGTGATTGCTCGAGGGCGAGCAAAGGTTCAAGTGTGGGGTGGTGATGTTTGGCATTTTATGCCTATATTTCCTTAATATTTCCTCATGTTTGAGTACTTTATTCGCACGTTTTCTAGTTGATGAATGTGATTTTGCACTGGTTGTGTCGTATGATTGTAGGTTGTTATGAAGTGCAATTGGACCTTTTAAGAGCATGATCGAGCAAGAAAAGATTGAATTTGGATTGAGGATTGGATCGAGCACACGAAGGCACGACGCGAAGCAAGCTGCGAACGACGGAAGCAGAAAAATAACCTGGCACGGTTCCACGCGCGGCCCGCCCCTATAGCGCCCACTTTTCTAGCGCATTTTGTGGCGTGGGGCGGGGCCGTTGCGTGCGATATTCGACGGGTTCTTCCTTATTGCGCGCATTTTGAGGCACGGGGCGCCATCTATAGCGCCCCTGGAGTGGTTTTGGAAGTCCTATTTCGTCTATGCTTAGGCGTAACTAATTGCTAGGCTTTTGTGAACATTATAAATACTGTTGTAAAACTAATAGTAAAGTAGTGCAATAACAAGACAAAATATATGAGAGGAGAAAGAAGAACTTGTATTATTCTCAAAGTGTTTCAAGTGTATCTTCCATAGGAAGTTACAAGTCATCCCAAAGGTTACAAGAATTAATAGGTGACTAAATGAGGAATTAAGTAGGAGAAAGTGGGGAGAAATTAAGTAGGAGAAAGTGGGGTAGTAAATCATAAGTTAGTGGTGAGTAGTGGTCATCCACATTAACACAAATACATGGATTTACAACACTCCCCCTTGGATGACCATTTTGAAGGTAATGTGCCTCGTTTACTAGGAAAAATCTGGTGGGAAAAAGCCCAGTGAAGGAAAAAGGGTACACACTTCCTTTAATACGCCTTTAGAGCTGCCTCATTAAAAACCTTACAAGTAAAACCCAAGTGGGATAAAACCTTCTTAAGGGAAAAAGAGTGCAGCGCGTATTTTACTCCCCTTGATGAAAACATCATTCAATATCTTGAAGACGACACATTCCAATCTTGTAAATCAGCTTCTCAAATGTTGAGATTGGCAATGACTTAGTGGACAGATCCGCCAAACTATCACTGGAGTGAATTCTTTAGCATTAACTTGATCATTCTTTTTGAAGATCACCATTGCAAAGTGATTTTGCTGGATAACCATTTCCTTTAGTTGTATCTTAATTTTAGCTGAATTATCCATGCAATATTTCATATAATATTGCTGAATCTTCGTCTTCAAAGAAATACCACATTGTTGCTGAATATGTTGAGTCCTTGATCTCAGTCGCCAATATTGTCGCATAGCTTCAAGCATGGCTATTATCTATTCATAAATTTAAGATGTAGCAGCAACAATTGATTTTATAAAATTTCACAATATAAGTATTCTACCACAACAAATAAATACCAAGTTGATATCGGACTTTGTGGATCAAGTAGATACCATGTATTCTTCTGATGTCCTCGCATTAAGGAAGAACTATATCTTACCAATAAGCTCATAAAAAGAGCTATAACCAGTGGAGTATATTTGGTAAGATACTTCAACACACCAATTTCATTAAAATATAATATTTAAATATCAAGAAGCTCGCAAACGCAATTTTTCCACATGTGGCCGGATTGTTTTAATCCGTATAAATATTTATGAAGCTTCATTGAATAGGTTTCTCGGGAACCTTTACATGCTTCTAGGATCTTGAATCCTTCAAGGATAAATATATTGTTGCTCAATGAGCCATATAAAAGGCTGTTGCAACATTCATACGCATATCAAGTCTTTCATGCACTGCCAGACCTATAACATACCTGAAGACGATTGCATCCACGAAAGGAGAATATAGCTCCACATAATCAATGTCAGATCTTTGTGCCTCAAGTCGTTCTATATATTTAACGACTTATTATTATCAATATTTTTGCACAAAAAATATCTTTGTACACCACTGGCTTTGCACCTTCAGGTGTTTGGACTATAGGTCCAAAAATTTCACGTCACTCAAGTGAAGCCAATTTTTACTTGAATGTCTTTTGCTATTTTTGGCCATTTCATGTCTGTATTCCTAACAGAGTTAAGCTCAAGATCCTCATAATCATATAAATATTGAGCTTTATAATATATGTAAGATATCGTCGACCATAATATCATATCTCGGTTCCCAGTCCGAGATAACATATTGAGATCTCTTCACATTCATAAATTTTCAGGTACTTGAACCTCTCCTGATGAGGTTTTATGAAGTGTTATGTCGTGAGCTATTTTAGAGCCATGCCTCCTTATTTGACTATCATAATCATTTGCTCCTTTCCTTTTTCAAGGATTTATCTTTTGGAACTGAGTGGTCTATCACGCTTCAGGCGTGCCTTAGACTCATTGACATAAATAGATTGTCTCACCAGGACATCAGGAGCATTAGCAGCTGGAATATAATATCTTTCTTTGGGTCAGTAATGCGTCTGGCTGTGACTTGCATTATCTTTATATGAGGATCATAATCAAATGATAATTTGATTTATTTATTCCTCAGCTGCTTTAATTTCTCCCCCTAATGTTAGCCAAACTAACATTCGTTCCCAAACCATATATGCGATCCATCTTTGTGCGTTGCGGTGGAGCAATTGATAATATACCGCACATAAGATTATTAGATGGAAAATATTTGATTCCTGACCCTGAACCAATTATGAGGGGGAATTAATTTGGTGGCATGTAGCGCACAAGTGCTGCTTTATGGATATACCATATTTCATACCTGATTTAGGTAGCATTGTTCTCATATGCATGGTTTAGCAATTTGAGGCTTTCAATATATGAATCTACTAAACTTGCTTGCCAACATTATCAAGATAACTTGTCTTGATTGCATAATCTGGAAATATGCTCATAATAAGATTTATTTGAGCAAATACTTAACCTCGCAAGTATCATTGTGGGTTTATAATAAAACGCACACGTGACCTTATCATAGACGCATCTATTTATAATAATTATATGGTCCACATGGCACGTGAACGAGCCCATATTCACCTTTTATACATTCCAGAAGTGCGGGGATCCTGATCCCAAATTTAGTTGGTCGAATAATTTATTTATCTCGAGAACAAGCAGCACAAAGAGAATTTTTGAAGAATCCTGATTTTTCAGTATATACCCATGCGAATTCTCATTTATATACTTTGTGCATTATATTTGAACCGGGATGGTCAAACCGGTCATGCCAACTTATAAATTTATTCATCTAGTAAACTTCTAGTTTACTGTATAGCATGGGAATTGTAACAATAAACTAAAAGTTTATTGTGGCATGCACATATAATTTTACCACACTTATATTTTGAGTAGTACATACTCGAGGAAGAGACAGGGAGCCTTTCAAGCACATATATCTCACCCGATATTCTTATATTTATATGGTACAAACTGGAGGAAGAAGCGGGTAACCCTTTTATATACATATATCTTACCCGATATGACTGTAGTAATATGAAGATATTAAATCTTCCCATATTTGTAGTCTCAATATGATAGAAATTTCGAAAAATATATTTAAAACTTAATAAGTTTCTTTGAGACATACTACAGTAAATATTTCATCAATCTCATTCCTCCAGGTAGTAATATTTTGGCTCTTCTGGAGCACTCAAATAGCTTTGTACTACTATATATTTTATTACACCAACCATATGGTGAATATCTCCTTTCAAGGAGAAAATCATATTATTTTTCTCATGGTAAAATCATTATAGGCAAGATCAATTTCTTGCTTCACTTGCACTTATGTAATTCATAATAACACATAATTATGGCGTACGTTCTGTACGAGAGCAATGACCATTTATGCCACAATAAATAAAAGAATTATTATAGTCAAACTTTTTCTAGAGGTGAGTTGTGGTACTTTATCAACCACTCATGGGCACGTCCATATTCACTTCTGGGAATGGGTCTATAATAAAATTTATAGTAAATTGTCTCATTCGCTTCAAGGAATGGACCATAATCATATGGACTTGCCTCATAGTCACATACCACATCGATGATATTATTATCATTACCATTTAAATGGTAATTTGAGAACCCTTATTGTTCTCTTATTTATTTTACAATGATGACGATTTTTTTCTTTTGCCACGTCCACGACCATGGTCTTTACCATGGTAATTACTTTGTCCTCTTTCAGACATAAAATTACTCGTCTTCTTTTAGACATAATACTATTGAGCCTTCTTTCAAGCATGAAATTATTTTGCCTTCTTTCAGGCATAAAATTATTGCTACCACATCCATATTCATGAATGGAGCATGTGTTGCTCCCACATTCACATTATGGAATGGAACTTGTCCTGCTCCCACATTCTTCTTAGGGAATGGAGCATATATTGCTCCCACATTCACCTCTATGAATGGAGCCTATTTAGTGGACGGGCTTTATTATTTCTCATCAAAAGCATATTACTTTGCCTCAGTCATCATTATATCATCAATTTGGTGCACTGAGATCTGAACTCAATGTCTTAACCATAAAAGGTCATGTAAGGTAATAATGTGTTGGGACCTAAACTCAAATATCTTATCATCATGGTGCACTTGGACTTTGGACCCGACGTCCATAAATAATAATGTATTATAGTCCAAAGTGCAATGGGGTTCTCCCCGGAGCCATAATTATGAAGTCACACTTTCACAATATTTCATGCTATTCTTTTTCTTTTTCAAAATATTGTAATTTCATGTGTAAATGGGAGGAATTAAATATTCTCATTATAGATTATACAAACTTTTAAATCAATATTCACATAAAGTAGGGATTTTTATAATTTTAATTCCAAGGGAAAAATATACCTTATGCTTTACCTTATCCGAAGATTAATGACGCTTATATTTACCATATATGGTTGTCAGCATCTTTCCCATATATGGCTGACAACTACAACTTTCGATCATACTGAAGCAATTGTAATCAGGGCAATATAAAATTTGACCTTCAAACTATTTTACTCTGGAAAGAGGATCCTTCAACAAAAAAATAGAGTCAAATAAATAGGCTTTGCTATACTAAATAGCGTCTAATAAAATTCCATTATCAATCTAACATCGAAATCATGTCATGGTATATTATATATTAAGAAAATAGCACCTGCACAAACTTAATTGTAAATTTATCACAAATAACTAATAGATCCTTGTTAGATGATTTTGTTCTTATGTGTGCAATGCACAAATAATAATGGGACAAACATATTCTAACTTAGGCGTTCAAATAGATTTTAGGAATACAAACTCACATGTTAGGCGTATGGTAGTATTCTAAAAAAAAAAAAACTCCAAATGATATAAATTAGAGAAAAGATACCATAATTTTGTACTAGTGGAGTTTTAACCAAACATGAACAAACTACGTACGAGAGTAATGTTTACCATTCACTGGGCAAGATTTGTTTTCTCAAGTCAACCTGGTCAATTCAATTAAAAGGTGAAGTCAGCCATAACCAATGCTTGACCGCCAACAACTTGGAGCAGGCCACGAATTGGTTTCTGTTTTAGCTCTTTGATGATGATATGAAAATGAACTTAGAGATTCGTGCCGATAACGTGTTGTAAAAATAATAGTAAAGTAGTGCAAGAACAAGACAAAATATATGAGAGGAGAAAGAAGAGCTTGTATTATTCTCAAAGTGTTTCAAGTGTGTCTTCCATAGACAAAGTGTCCTCTATTTATAGGACACCAATACATAGGAAGTTACAAGTCATCCCAAAGGTTACAAGAATTAATAGGTGACTAAATGAGGAATTAAGTAGGAGAAAGTGGGGTAGTAAATCATAAGTTAGTGGTGATTAGTGGTCATCCACATTAACACAAATACATGGATTTACTACAAATACTCTTTTACTTAGTTTTAGAGAGGAGTTTACACTTTGGAGCAACTTGAGAGCACCATACTTCATTAAACACGGGTTTTACTCCTATTCTTTCATCTATTAATCATTTCATCATTATTTCATTAAATCATTGTCTTGTGATTATGAGTATGCGTGGCTAGATCTTTCGTTCTAGGGTTAGAGTGTTTCATGAAAGTTGATGTTTGAAGATTGAATTCCATATATTGAATCCCATAACGGATTACTTATTCTTTCTTGATTTCACTTGTTTAATTATTAGGGCCCAATAATTAAGCATTATCTATGGTTCTTAGAATTAACTCGAAAGAGGGAATTTATGAATGCAATAAGAAAGAGTAGGGCTAGATTGTGAACCTAGGCATCGGGGAACTAATTTGTGAGTAGGATAGACATATACTTGCTCGCCTAGCTTAACTAATTACAGAATTCGTTAATGCGTGTACGTGATTCAACCCATAGACATATAGGGACTAGAGTAGCCTGCATAGACCGTGAAGAATCCAAAGGTTTTCACGAGTACAGTTAATCTGTTAGTTAGTAATCCGGGATTTGAGAAGTGGAATCGATTGGGAAACTCAACTGGATTGGTCGTAACTCTGACCCTGGACCGTTTCGTTAATATTGTTTACAACTGAAATTTGCACCATTGTTTGACTGACTTTCCACCATTTAAATTACCGTTTCTTAGTTAGTAAAACTCTCACCATTGAAGAAGATCCCTGGATAGTTAGTTAGAAATTGTTTGTTAAGCGTCAGTCTGAATAGTCCTCGTGGGAATGATACTCTACTTATCACTTTATTACTTGTCGACCACGTATACTTGCGTGTGCGTTGGGAGCAACAATTACTATTATAATTACTACTAACATTTTAATTATTATCTTTACTATTATTATTATTATTATTACTTTATTCTACTTTTATTTTTCTTTATTAATTATAATACTAACTTCATTCTTATGCTTTTTGCGAGGTACATTCCTACAAAGAACGAAGTCCACGGCGAATATTGAATATTTTACTTATTTATGCAATTATTTGTGTTTAAATTATATATTATAGTAGAAATTATTTTATTTACTCTTAGTTTATTATTGAACCTCAATTATTAGTCCGGTCGGTAACCACTTTTGTGGAACCCGAAAGGTGCCTAACACCTTCCTTTCGGGTTAATTTGAACCCTTACCTAGAATTTTGATTTGCACGATCATCTTTTTAAAGCTAAAATTAAAATTAGCTAGAAACAAAGTAGGTGCCCTAATACGCCTAGTTAAAAAATATGTTAGGTGGCGACTCTAAGTCTTTACCCGTGAGTCCCAATGAGTCGAGCCCTATTTCGAACTCTAACCCAGTTCGGGAAAAAATGAGTGTCGACAGAATGGCGACTCCACTGGGGATATCAAGGTTCAAACCATAACGGACTTTAACTTGGGATTTTTTAATTGCTTCATTTTCTTGCCATTTATTTTAATACTATTTTTTTCTTCCTTTCCTTTTTGCAGGTTTAAGGTCTAGAATTTTGGCACCATATTATTTCTTAGTTGTATCCTTTTTTGTAATTGTTTATGTTGCTAACACTTCCTCCACTCCTGGAAAGTTTTTACACTTGCATACACCATAAACGGTTACGTGGATCCCACGACCGTTTAACTCTCAAAAACCCTTTAGGAGGGACGTTTGGAGTATAGTTGGTCCGTGGTACAACCAACCCCTTCAAACGATCCCACCCTTTGGTTGTCCGCCAGAGGAACCATATCCTTGTCTAGACTAACCCACTCTTAGAAGGTTCTTCAGTTATTTTCGAATCTTCTAAATCTTTTTCTTTAAAACGGTTTCACTTCATAATTCTTTTGCCTTTTTTCAAAAATTTCAACCTATTTTCCAGAATTAACTTGTTTGTTTCTCCCTTTTAATTTTATTTTTTTAAAAATAATATATCTCAATATGTGCACCATTTCCATAAATTTGCTAAATCTTTTTCTTAAAACAGGTTTCACTTCATAATTCTTTTCGCATTTTTAAAAATATATCGCCTAACTTTATTAGCCTACTTTTCAAAATTAACTTGTTTTATTCGTCTTTCACTCTTTTAAAAGTTGGTAAAATATTTGTATCTTTTCTTTTTCGTGATTTTTAATATTGCATTGTTTATATTAATCCTATCTTTCAAAACTAACGCGTTTGTTTTGTTCTTATCCTTGTAAAATCATTTTATGAAATACTTCAATATGTGTGCATCATTTTACAAAACATATGCATTTCTTTCAAAAACTTGTGCATTTTTTAAACTTGTGCATATCATGCATACCTTCCGCCACTCCTGACAAGTTTCTGAATCGTGCGGTGGTTACGACCACCTCTTCCCTCACAAAAATCTTCTTTTAGGGGGGACAACTTGGAAACTATTTGGCCCGAGACGTTCCCGCTCCTGAGTTGTCCGCATGGGAGGATAATAAAACTCGGTCTAGCCAACTTCATTCTTTAGTAGCAATGCTAGCAATCACGCATCATGACATGATATTAGTCGACTTGTTCGGTTCTCAAGTCCGATAGGCCAACTTGTTCAAACAATCTGGACGGGTTTTTAACCCCCAAAAAATGTTAAACATGATTTATTGGCATATACTTAAAGGATTGAACGTGCAAATGTAGACCGTTTATGGGAATTATTCTGCATTCAACGCCATTCAAAGGCACAAATGGTAACCGAAGAGGCATCAAAGCCGAAATTGAATCGGAAACGACTATTTATTCCTAAGCGGTTGGAATCATTCTGTATTCAATTCTATTCAAACGCGCCAAAGATAACCGAAAAGGCATTAAAAGCCAATTTCGAAGCATAAATGACCGTTCGATAGAAGGGATGACACATAGCACACGTTTATCCTTTAAGCATTATATAAAGACTTGACGTTCTTGGCATGTCACAAGTCCATTAGCATTTTCCTTCTAATGTGTCTAAAGGGTTCTCAACTCATAACGACACATCTCCTCATATCCTCTGTTGCATTTTTTTCAAAAGCTTGTGCCACACGCTAATCATTTTGCTTACAATAAAGCAAATCTTAGGCATCATTTCTTTTCCTTTTTCCTATCACCCTCCACCTTTTCCCAAAGATCATGGCCACTAGAACATTTGACATGGTTGTTGAAATTTCTCAGTTGCTCAAATATTGGTGGGGAAACCTAAGCATAGATCAACAAGACCGAGTTAAAGTGGTGTTGGGGAACCTAGTTTCACTAATGGAACACACTGCAGTAAAAAGGATAGTAGAAGCACCAGTACACTATTGGGATGCGGACCGAGCGGTTTTCCATTTCGGGAGTGTAGAGTTGACACCACTACTGGAGGAAATAGGTGGGTTAACTTAATTACCATTTGAAAGTGAAGAAGTGTTGATGCCTAAAAACATCGCACCCGAGGAGTTCTTCGAAATGGTAGGGTTTAAGCCCGAGTTATGCACAGACAGTATAAGGCAGTCGGAAATTTCTTTGAATTCCCTCTACATTAAATTTGGGTATGGAGTAACATTTCAAGAAGCCGAAGACTATTTCACCATTAAACAGGCAGAGTGGCAAGAGCAGAGAGTACTTGCTTTTGTCACCAGCTTTTTAGGGACTGTCGTGTTTCCACAACACAGAGGACGAGTCGACGTTTGCGTGGTATCAATTGCTGATGTCCTACTCAAGGACTTTGACAAGAAGTATACTTTGGTACCTATGATTGTTGCAGAAATATACCGAGCTTTAGAAAAATGCAAGAGGGGTGTTAGTTTTATCGAGGTTTGCAATTTGCTTTTACAAATTTGGCTGATGGAGCATCTGCAAAAGATGGATAGCACAGAGCAAGTCTTCAAGCCCATACAAAGAGAAAACTACATATTGATTTATACCGCCCGCAGGAACAAATGCTCTTGAGAAGTGGGACCGGCCAACAACTGCCATAGGCTAGCACCACAGGCTTTCTCAGTTGACATCTGAAAACATACAATGGATGTTTGATTACTTTCCTAGCACAATAGTAATCACATGATCTGAAAGAGACTTGTTTCTCATCTTAGCGGGCTTTAGAGGAGTTTACCCATACACTTCTTTAAGAGCACTTAGGCAAGCGGGGAGAGAACAAATTGTACCCCAAATTGCAGACATCAGAAGTTTCAAAGCAGATATTTTCGGAGGAATGGTACCATTTCAAGACAAGATATTAGAACTTTGGAAAGCAAGGCACTGAATGGAGTTCGAGACTATTGGACGAGACAGGTTTGATGCAGGCTATGATGAAGATTACCCAGACTGGCTAAGGAAAGACATAGCAAAAGCAGTTCAACCAAGAGCAATAAGAAAAAGAAAAAGAAATGCTGAGGAATTGGAATCTGAGTGCAAGAGGATACACAGACAACTGTCAAAGGCACGAGAGAAAATAGTGAAAAAGCAAAGTTTGGTCGAAGCAAAGAACAAAGAAAAAGACAAATGGCGCAATAAGGCAGAACTCCTGACAAAACGCATAGAGTCTATCGGTGTATGGGCTAGCGAAGGGATGAACTCTGTGGCTGACAAAGAAATAGAGGAGAAAGGAAGGAAGGCTTGAGAAATATTGAAAAACTTCACATTCGACATATCCCAGATCTTAACTGACGCAGACAATATCATCTTTCAAGGAGACCCGTCAGGGGCCAGTTCGTCTAGCGAAGATTCGTCCGAAGAGGAAGAAGATAAATCTTCTGAAGATAGATCAACATGAAGAATGCTCGCTCAAGCCATGATCTGATTTCTAGCGATGTTTAGTCCTTTCCTCCTCTTACGCTGTTTCAATATCAACCATTGTAATAAAGATCAATTTTAAATAAATGCAATATTCTCTTTTAGACTCCGCATTTTGTGGTAAATGAAATGATACATGTGGCACAAAAGCACTTTCCAAATCATCATGCATAAAGCGGCCATAGGATACATTTTTATTTGCTAGGTGTGCATTACATGAATTTGCTTGATTGCTCCAAGTCTCTTTCTACCTAAGTCAATCCCTTCCCAAATCCAATCTCCTACCAAGGCATCTCATCTCTCTACTCTATGATCAGATCCTGATATCACAAATCTTCCGCATGTCTTGATTATCCAAAAGGTTGGCTTAAGCTGAATACCAAGACAGAAGATTTGGTTAAGCAAAGTGCGCTTATCAGAGATTTTTCGAAACAAGAAGAGTTTGTAATATCAGGCACTATACACACAAAATGGAAAATTGAAAGGGCAAGAGATTTTGTTGGTCAAACTCAATGATACAAAACAGGGGCAGACAGATTTCTTGGAGCGATTTTGGTCAAAAGCTTTATTTGAATAAATTTTCATGACAACAACTACATTGAGCAAGGAATACAATATGGTCAACCTCTAAAACGGTCTTGACTGAAGCACCGATCTAAGAATATACATGATACACCGGGATCGGTCTCTTGGCAACAAAATCTACCTGACAAGCAAAAGTTGAGGCGAAAATTGAATTGCAGCAGTTGACAAGTATGAAAAACATTGAGTATCTCTTTCAATGATGCACATATGCGACATGCCTAAATCACAAGAAAAGATGACAGATGCAATTAAGGTGTTGGTGATCAACAAAAGCCACCTCCTTTCTGTCAACACAACCTACTCTTTACACAACATCTTTACCACCTTTCATTGACATTCAACTTCTCATCTCCTGCTTAAACGAGCATCGGTCATTCGACCAGAATCTTTGTCTTGACTGCTACATAAAGCACTCGAGCAATCTTTTAGAATCTCTATACAATTTGTCATAATCTCCAAATTCAAGTGCTAATCTATCATCCGCGGTCTAGGCATCCTCTTAACCTTATGTGTCATTTTTATTTTAAACTTGCTAATGTGCTAACTCTGTTTTGTGCATGCTGTCACTTTATTACGGTTGCTTTGCGCTTGAACACCGAAATTGGTCAAGAATCTGCATTGAGAAAAAGCCGAAATGTCAAGCCGAGCTGAAAATATTTACCTTCTGGAACAAAGCCTTTCAAACCGCCAACATGGGACACCGAGAGAATCCAGACAATCCCAATTCCACTTCCGTACAACTTGTAGCATGAATGAACCAAAATCAGTTGACAATATACTCACACAAGAGTCGCAAGAGAGAAATCTAATCACTATACAACCAAAACTGGCAAAACTCGCAACCTCGCACCGTACCCCAACTTGCACCATAAACAATCTCCTCTCTTTCAAGACTCTCAAAGGCTCAACACCATCAAGGACATAAGAAAAGACAAAACCTCACACCTTTACTCCTTTAGCTCACTCAGAATATATCGCAACCAATATACAAACTACTCCCTAGGTACTCATTCTGAAATTCAATCCAACAAAGACCTACACCCATCACTCAAACATTCAATACCATGACACCGCAAAATACCCAGCACTGAAATGGAAAATTCAGAGTCTGATCGACCAAGGCAAAACAACGATACAATTAGAACCAACAAATGGAACTTGCAACTCTCAAGCCACAAATACATTTTCTATACACATCTATCTATCGAAGTTATCTCCATGACTTTTTTAAAAGAAAAACACGAAACACAAAAACATCCCAGCACAACCCAAGACAAATACAATTTTGGACAGCCTCCAAATCCGACAAATCTAACCTCAGTATGAGGATACAAGTATCCACATAATCAGAGTCATCGAGATACTCAATCATCACACAAAAGGGACGGATGCAGATTCAAGCCAATACATTAATGTTCGGTGCAATGCAACCCTTTTGTTTCGACTAACAAATCTTTCTTTGACAACAGATCTTTCAGCACAAACAAAAGATTCGCAGGCAATCACAATGGACATGATAGCACATCAGCTACATCAGGCTTAAAATATGACGACCAGCCACATCAGGCTTAAAATATGACGACCAGCCACGTCAGGCTTATAATATGACGACCAACCTCGTCAGGCTTATAATATGACGACTAGCCATGTCAGGCTTAGAATATGACGATCAGCCACGTCAGGCTTATAATATGACGACCAGCCACGTCAGGCTTAGAATATGATGACTAGATACGTCAGACTTATGATATGACGACCAGCCTCATCAGGCTTAGAATATGACGATCAGCTACGTCAGGCTTAGAATATAACGATTAGCCACGTCAGGCTTAGAATATGACGACTAGCTACGCAGGCTTATAATATGACGACCAGCCTCGTCAGGCTTAGAATATGACGACCAGCCACGTCAGGCTTAGAATATGACGATCAGCCACGTCAGGCTTAGAATATGACGACCAGCCTCGTCAGGCTTAAAATATGACTACCAGCCTCGTCAGCTTAGAATATGACGACCAGCCTCGTCAGGCTTAGAATATGACGACCAGCCTCGTCAGGCATAGAATATGACGACTAGCCTCATCAGGTTTATAATATGACGATCAGCTCTGTCCGGCTTAAAATAGGATAAACTCATATATTTTGTTTTGCAGGAGCCACTACAATAGGCTCGTCCGCCTTGGAATTGGACATACACACGTATCTTTTGTTTATTTTGCAGGCACTACCATAATATGATGATCTATCAAAGGCAATAAACTGGGGAAGAATTTTTGAGGATCCCCTCAAAAATTCTCAAAAGACACAAGCTGACACTAGTGCAGAAATTTCTGAGGTCCCCTCAAAAAGTTCAAGAGAGACGAAGTACAGAAACTGAGTGTTCATCGAAGAAAGCTTAACCAAGTCCCAACATTCATGAAAGCATTATAAAAGCAGAAAAAAAAAACGATGACTTTCCTAGCGGCGTCGCAGACATGATAATGACATTTTATTTTTTTAGCACTTCACTTTACTTTTGCTCGCAGGATACACAGCCCGGCGACATGTATTTTACTTTTTATTCGCAGGGTACACAGGCCGGCGTGATATACAATTAGCTTCTGACGAGCAGACAATTATCTCATGACGAGAGGCACTTAGTAGCTCCTGACGAGCAGAAAAATATCTCCTGACGAGAGGTACTTAATAGCTCCTAACGCGCAGACAAACAGCTCCTGACGAGCAGGCAAATAGCTCCCGTCGAGCAGACAAATATCTCCTGACGAGAGGCACTTAGTAGCTCCTGACGAGCAGAAAAATATCTCCTGACGAGAGGCACTTATGATTCCTGACAAATAGGCAAACATATCATAACAAGAAACCACGACAAATGACTGTTGACAATCCAATGACAGGAAAGTCCATTTTACATTTACAAATATTATCTGCAAAAGCTCACCCTTTATTGCAGGAAACAGTGTGATAGTGTCCCAGGGTATACAACCCGACACGACATCCCCTGACAAGATGCACCTAAAAGAATATACCCAGAGGAGAAGCACATATTTCGTAACACTCAAAGCATCTTGAAACAGACTAGACAATTACATGACGAAGGAGAGTTCAACTCCACAGAGGAGTTTACTTTATCATTATCTTTGGTTGCACTTATCCTACTTTTGTTGCAAGACACTCTTCGACCCCTTGACAAACCCCTTGACAAACCCCTGCTCCATTTCACATACCCTTACACTCGCTCCCCAGAAAATCACTACCCCACACGAAATGGTGCAACACCAAAATGTCAAATACATACTAGGCACCATTCTGGAGCTCTATTCAAGAAGCTTAATCTCACATACAATGCTTTTGCTATACCCGCAAACTATCTATTTTGCCGAGTTCCAAAGCACTCAAATCTATATTTCCATACTCGCAAAAGTGATCCACCTAATCTTTCATTTCTGATTGGATGACAATTTGTATTCCTTCCTATTCAAGCTTACCTATGCAAATCGTGCGTTTGTTCATACCTAATCGTGCCCATCTGTTTGAATCATGTATACTTATTGTGCTTTACTCCTCAATATTCCCCAGCTCATTCAAGACAATATTAAAGACAAGATGACTCGATTATCGAGATGAAGTGGGAACTAGGTCCGTGTAAACTCCTCTTTACGGGTGTGTCGTGCACCACATCTTCATAACTAGGATGATTACAAGCTCTTTTCCCATGCTCGATCTATTGGCAATATCTCATCTTCGATGATGCCTCTGCTTTATTCTTCAATCATTTATCTCGCAGAGAGGCAAAGCATACACAAATTTGAACTTTGCATACTTGGACAAGTTCACTCTTGACACCTCAATCGTGCGTCATACACATCTCATACAGGTAACATGCCATTCTAGAACTACACACGGCCTGATTCTCGTGAAACACGAGATATGTAGGCAACTCAGAAACCGGGGTTCGGCCGAAATACCCCAAAACTCTCATTTTCCATTCCCACCATTTTGCTTGCCAGTCGTGACAAAATTGGCTTACTCCGTCAACTATCTTTGCCCGAAGATTCTTTTCATCATCCCTGGGCAAAGCGAGGCAGCTGTTGACACCCAATTTTGTCCCTCATTTTCTCCATAATTGGCTATATTTATCTTAAGGATGCAATGTCGAGTATTTGAGCAAATTTGCATTAGAAACACACATTTATATGTGTTATCTCCTATTTATACATTATATACTTAAATATGATTATATTATGTAATTTATATCATTTAGGCTATTTGTCCAAGTGAAGGTTATTTATACAATTTACTGTATTTACAACATTTAATAATTATTTGTGAATATTTATACGTAATTAATTTAATTTTATCCCTTTCTTTGTGTATGTGTATTTTTCTTTATGTTATATATCATATTTATATATTTTTAATTTATTGCACCTTTAGTTAAATAATAGTCCAATTGAAATACCCAATCGAATTTTCTCATTATTTTTCAATCTTTACCGTAATTCACTATATGATCACCTACTTCCTAAATCACTTATTTACTTTATCTATTTCTTTTATCAAATTATTTACACTTCAAACCTGGACAAGATACTTAACCAAGTACATATTCTAAATTTCAAAATGAGTTATTTGGTCCAAGAATTGTTGATTCCCTTATAAGACCCACCCCTAATATTTCTTCAGATCTCTATGTCTTTCCCTTATCCCTTAAAATCCTCCTTGATCTCGCCAATTTTGGAATTAGACAAAAATCCCTAAAATCACTCTTATATCACAAACGGTCTTCTACAATTGACCACTATACATACATTACCAACGATTTTAGCATCACCATAAGGAAAAACAGAGAGGCCTCCCCTTCGATTCTTCTATCAGAAATACACCAATGTTTCTCCCTTCGATTTTCCTATCAGAAACACATGCACAACATTACGGAGACCCCTTGGTCTTCTTCTTCATTCACACCATACATACACACACTACATCCACATGCAAACACACACCATTCTCAACTCCCTCAACATCCCCAATACCTCCACAAACACACAAAAACAGAGCAGGTACGCACGCATACATCACACTACCACCGCTGGTCAAAATCACCGAAAACACACAGTAATTGATCGGGAAGAACACAATACACCCACCCCTTCATCTTTTTCTTCCATCACAGTACATATACGCACCTCAATACACACAGTAGATCATCAGTCCGTAAATATACAATCCTCACAGATCCAAAAAGAAGGGATAAAAGGGAACATCGACGGGGTACTGGTGAATCAAATCGGTGAAGGAGATTGGGGATATTGGGGTCGGTGAACTGAATAGTGGTCGTGCACCATCGTTAACGGAGAAATCCCATCGCCTTCGTCCCCTATTATTCTTCTCTGATTATAAGCTGTTGAACCAAAACTTGAAAAAAGGGTGAAGAGTGGTAGTGACGCTGCTGGCGTTGCTCTTCCTTCTCCCTCGATTTTGGTGTCGCGTTTCTTTGATCACTGTGCTATTGTTTTTGTTTGCCGGAGATCCGATCGGCAGTGGCTCTGTTCATGATTGGGTTTTTCTGTTGCTTTACATATTCCGCTTGTTGCTCTGATTTGTGATGGATTATTTGTATCGACCCATTTATTTTTGGATTGTTTCGCTATGCTGCTATTGACATGTATTTCTTAATTTTGGACACATTATTGTTTCCTATACTGATTCATTGACTACTGCTTTTACGCTTTTTGCAGTTTCTAAAATCTGGTAGTCCCTACACTAATATAGGCCAATGAAAAAATAGATATATGTATATTGAGGCCCATGGACTGATTTGAAACAGATACTACACGGCCGATGACTTTTGAGGCCAATACAAGTCCCGTCCGTATTTACGTCCCTTACGTATCCCTAAAAACAAATACAAAAAAAAAAGCGATGACGATAACATTTATACAATGTTGAAAATGAATGGGATAGGCAACAGGACTCGCACTTGGCATGGCAACACGACCGGCCGGCGTGTTTGCAGCCATGACGTTATCCTTAGCCTCCCACCACACGAATTTGAGCCTAAACTTTCAAAAATTCCCTTTTTCATTTTGTTTTTCCTTTTATTACTATTACTATTATAATTACTATTTTAATTACTACTAACATTTTAATTATTATCTTTACTATTATTATTATTATTATTATTATTATTATTATTATTATTATTATTATTATTATTATTATTATTATTATTATTATTATTATTATTATTATTATTATTATTATTATTATTATTATTATTATTATTATTATTATTATTATTACTATTACTACTTTATTCTACTTTTATTTTTACTTTATTAGTTATAATACTAACTTCATTCTTATGCTTTTTGCGAGGTACATTCCTACAAAGAATGAAGTCCACGGCGAATATTGAATATTTACTTATTTATGCAATTATTTGGGTTTAAATTATATATTATAGTAGAAATTATTTTATTTACTCTTAGTTTATTATTGAACCTCAATTATTAGTCCGGTCGGTAACCACATTTGGTGGAACCCGAAAGGTGCCTAACACCTTTCTTTCGGGTTAATTTGAATCCTTACCTAGAATTTTGGTTTGCATGATCATCTTTTTAAAGCTAATATTAAAATTGGCTAGAAACAAAGTAGGTGCCCTAATACGCCTAGTTAAAAAATATGTTAGGTGGCGACTCCAAGTCTTTACCCGTGAGTTCCAATAAGTCGAGCCCTATTTCGAACTGTAACCCGGTTCGGGAAAAAATGGGTGTCGACATTGACCCACCAGCTCGGGTCCTTTTCTCCATAGTAATCGAAAGCTTTGCAAATTTCTTCGCAGCCGCGAAGTTAACACCATTCACTTCTAACCCCCAGTTATAATGTTCACCACTATTTTTGGAGACTCCACCTTTGGCGGCTGTCCTCCTCCTCTATTTTTGGAGAAATTTTGCTTCCCCTTAATTATCGGTAAGATACTTAGCTAGTACACCTTTCTTGAGAAAATGAGCCACCTCAATCGCAATGCCTTGCAATCCTCGGTGGCGCGCCCATAATCCATGTGAAACTCACAGTGCTGAGTTTGATCTCTTTTCGTCGGGGGCGTTCTCATATCCCTTAACAACCTCACACCTTGATCTGTCATCCCTTTTATGGCATTCACCGGTTCGGAAGTGGAGATATTAAAGTTATAATCAGAGATTCGAGGCAATTCTTTATCCTTTGCCACCAAGGATGGCCCCGAGGAGCTTTTCTAATAAGCGTTGGTGCTAACCTTGCCCCCTAACCTTTGACTCACATGTTGCTGTCCTCCGAGGCACTGGCTTACAAGTTGCCTTTGCGAATTATAAGGCTTGTATCTCCCTTTTGAGTTCCCTCGTGGCGTATTGGCGCATCGAGACGACTCTGCTTAGCCTCGGTACGATCTATACCGACCTGCTATCCTCCACTCAGCCTCTTCGAGCTTGATTTTCGCAGAGGCTTTGTCATGCAATTCACCCCAAGTCTGGGCTTGATACTGCTGGAACTCTTTCTTCAGTTCGACAACTGTCTCTGAGTTACTCACATTCAGATTTCTTTCAAAAGCCATGACTGCCAGAGCATCGTCCATTTTCGGTATGTCCATTCTTTCAGCCTGAAAGCGCTCGAGGAAGTCCTTGATTGGCTCGAGGTACTTTTGTTTGACTTCGAGATATCCTCCTTTCGCTTGAGGATATTCTCGGCCCCAGTATGAGCTTTGATGAACATGTCAGCCAACTCTTCAAAATTTGGTATCGATTCCGAGAGGAGGTGCATGTACCAGCGCAACGCTCCTTTATCAAGTGTGTCAGCAAACTTCTTAAGGAACATCGACTCCCTTTCCACTGGGGTCAAGTCGTTGCTATTTACCATAGCCATGTATTCAGTTATATGATCCATAGGGTCATTTATCCCATCATATTTTTTCAAGATTTGCAACTTAAAATGCTTGGGAATGAGAGAAGTAGGGGCCTCGGGCTTAAAAGGTTGTTGCCTGTAATTTTCAATATCTATTGTCGTTGAGATTTCCTGACCCCAAGGACATTTTCGAGCCGTTTTTCCATGCTGGCCTCGAATTCTTTCTTCCACTTCTCAAATTCTAACAGGATGCTAGTTTCAGCCACCACTAGAGCTGCCCCGAAGGGTTGATTCCCTAGTGGTGCAGAGCCCGAGCCCCCAAATGCAGCGCCATTTGGAAGTCCCCCGGTTGTTGTGCCCGTAGGAACAATGTTCGGTATGCTTCCATTGAGTGTGGGCTCGATAGAGTTTGTTGTATTCCTCCCATTTCCAGAAAAAAAAAAACGAACGGCTCTTGAAACCGTTGGAAAGTTGCCATCACATACAATTGAAATGGGTTGTTTGAACTTGATGACGAGGGGTCGATTGGTGGAATAACACCAATTGGGAGATTTAAGCTGGTTGACGGAATCAAACCAGCAGGTATCGTCAAACTAGGTTAAATCACACCAGGTGGTGTCAGGCTGGGAGACGTTAAGCTAGGCGGCGTCAAGCCAGGTGGCGTTAAACCAGGTGGCGTTAAACCATGCGGGGTTATAGGCATTCCATCCCCTAATAAGGTGACGCTAGTCGTTGGGTTAGGGGTTTGGATTGTCGTGTTATCAGAGGTATTGGTGTTTACAATTGGATGATGTTGAAAAGAATAACGATAAAGCTGAGAATATAATTTTGGAACAAACGTTATTGCTAGGTGCCCACAGACGGTGCAATTTGTGTTGGCCTAAATCTGATTAGAACAACAAATCGAATTTGTATCGGGTTAACTAACAATTATTTGTATCAAAGCCACAAAAAATACAAAAAATTGAGCAAAGAAAACGAGACAAAAGATTCAAAATAAAGTACAAGTGTATTTTATGTATTTCTGGATGTACTAGATAATCTTTACGTGACTATTTATAGATTTTCAAGGGCGAGGGCAACATTCACTGTACTTAATGGCAATTACACCACGTTTAATTGTGGTCTACCCATGATCTCCTCATTTAAGTAGTGGGCAATAGTCGACAGTTACAGAAGTAAGAGCTTGTTTGTCGCAGGGCGAAATCTTCTGCGATGGGTGAATCTCTTGCCTCGTGATGGTAATCGCCTCGTGGGCCATCTCGTGGCCATCATCCACTCCGTGCTTCGAGGCAACTGGCCTCGGGAGCTGGGCAAGCCTTGGAGAGCTTGTGAATATAAGCTTTCAACCTCTCCCTGCTCCGAGCCTTGTTAATTGAACCTCATTGATTTTTCACCCAATACAAAAATTCTTCGCATTCGGCAAAATAAATTGTTGAAGTTGAGTTTTGAACAATGACAAACAAAGAACTTGGTCGAGATCCTGGTTCATGGATGAAGCCATAACTGGTCAAAAAGATGTTGAGTCGTAATTCTACTTGGACATGGAAAGAAACGAGTGGAAGAACAAACCGACAATCCTGTTGGAAGGAGGAGAAATTAAGCGCGTGGAATGATATAACCCTACTCAACTAAGGAGTGTGCCTTAGCCGCCTCAAGTTAAGTAAAAAAGAGTTAGAGTTTTAAAAGGAATGTCTTTATTGAGAATCTTGTCTTTTCATAAATGAAGAATCCTAGTTGGAGAATGCTAGGTTATATATATAAGGCAAAACAAATTTTGATCATGTGTGAATGACCAAGGGAGAGTGCAGTTGAAGAACCAAGTGCTGAATGAGCTCTTTATAGTGTTCTTAGACTGTTCTGATTTCTATTGTTGAGTTTAAACGGTTACTTTTTTGCTTTTACTATAAGCTTTGTAAGATGTGTTCTTTGTAAGGTGTTACTTTGTATAAGCTAGTGTTTAGCTTTGTTTGGTGTAGGTAATAGAGTTTAGTCCCTTGGTTATAGTGATTATCATCTAAAATTTGCTCAGTGTGTTAGTGGATTTGGTTCTCAAAATCCCAAAGATTGGGTCGTGGTTTTTCTTAGTTTTCTACGTAAACTTCCTTGTGTTTGTTTATTTCTATTCTTACATTGGTAGTACAAGTGATTGAGAGAAACTGTGCAAGAACCCTGTTCTTGAAGGGAAGAGCCGGGTTCCTCGATGGAGAAAACTCGAGCCTGCTGAATTCACAGCATGTCCTTAAGGAACTTAATTCCCTCACAGTACCCGAGGTTATGGATTAGATCCTCCCAGGATAGAACTGATTACCTTTGTTGCTATAGTGGTACTCCAAACTGCAACAAACAACGAACTCAAATGGCTGGCAGCGATCACACAAAAATGTTGTTTCTATATCTAAAAGTAATGCAGAAAGCAAGAGAAGAATTCAGAAATTTCGGTTATGAAAAACTGTAGGAATGGCCATCTATTTATATGCCAAGGATTGCTGGATGAAGGGGTGTGAAGGTGGCTATTCACACTGCAGGTGGCCATTCATGAAAGACATCTGTTCACATTGCAAGTGCCTATTTAATGAAAGGCATCTGTTCACATTGCGGGTGGCCATTCATGAAAGGCATCCCTTCTGGTTGTTGTTTCTAGAACTTGCGGGAAATTTCTAACGCGGGAATTAAAGACGAAAATCTTAATTTAATTTACCGTTATATAAACGGTCAAGTAAATATAAATCAAAATATTAATATAAAATATTAATATTTAACAATTAATTTTAATTTTTTTGGTCCAAAAAATTAAGTCAATCAATTATATCAATTGACAAAATACAAATACGAATCCGAATCCGAATCCAAATCCGAAGCCAAGCCGAGCACGACGACGACGGCGCGAGGCCCCTTCCTCTCAGCTCCTTTTACGAGCTAAAGGAAGTGATTTTATATTTATACCCAACAAAACACTTGTCTTTAACCGATGAGGGACAAAGTGAAAAAGCCAAAGTTGTCTTTTCATTTTTTTCCTTCATTTTCCATTCACACCACCACACTTCAAACCCCAACAATCCCCCACATGAATGGGGAAGGATGGAAATATGCAAGAAAAGTCTGTGTGATTCGCAATAAGGATTAATTGCATCGGGATAAGTAGGTTTCCCTTTGAACTTTCCGTAGTGAACATACATCGGATATACTCGGTCAATCGGTAGATTTGATATCTTTGAACCGTCGAGTTTTGGTGTATACCTAGACAACATATGTCAGACAATTAACCCTTAACCGTCTTTGGTTCTCATTGTCGTGTTTGTTTCAGCCATGAACACCACCTGGTTTCATAAGTGCGTAGAGAATTGGCCTTACAAAATTCTCCTTGAAGCGACTTCCACTTCACAGTTACATAGGTGATTTCTAAACGTGTAGTTCCATATATTTAAACTGTTTGATAATTCCATATCAAACTTAGATAATCATTAAAAAAGCTACGAATCTTTTATCCTTGGTACTGAACATTGTCTCATCACGAGAATGGACTAAAATATATTTAGTTTGACAATGTTGAACCGTCACTCACAACTTTGTTTGACCTCCTTGAACCTAGATCTTGGGATCTCCAGTCTTTTAGGTAGAGTTACCGCTGAGAGTCACTTGTCCTCGGCCATAGTCCCATTCCCCTCGATGACCTCTCAACTGCATCTCTAGTTAGGCTTTTTCTAAGCGGATTCGACACGTTATCACTTGACTTTATGTAATCAATAGTGATAATTCTCCTAGAGATGAGTTGCCTAATGGTTTTATGTCTTCATCGTATATGATGATTTTTACCATTATACATAATGCTCCTAGCCCGTTCTATAGCCGATTGACTATTGCAATGTATGTAAATTGGTGTCAATGCCTTAGGCCAAAATGGAATATCTTCCAAGAAATTTTGCAGTCATTCAGCTTCTTTACCGGCCTTATCTAAAGCTATAAACTCAGCTTCCATTGTATAGCGGGCAATCAATGTTCTTTGGACGATATTCAAGATACCGCTCCTCCATCAATTGTGAAAATGTACCCACTTGTGGATTTTGAATTAGTTGAGCCGGTGATCTAATTTGCATCACAATACCCCTCTATGACAATGGGATATTTACTATAATGCAAAGCAAAGTTTTGGGTATGTTGTAAATATCCTAAAACTCGGCTCATTGCCATCCAATGAATTGCACTTGGGTTGTGTGTGTACCAACTTAGTTTACTAATAGCACATGCTATATCAGGTCGTGTACAATTCATGATATACATTAAGTAACCCAACACCCTAGCTAGAGGAAGATTCGTATCTAAGGGAGTCTTTGATACCTTAAAATTTAAGTACTTGAATATTTCAAGAACATTTTCTATATAATAAGTTTGGGACAAAGCCAGACCTTGAGGAGTTTTATGAATCTTAATGCCCAGGATTACATCGGCAACTCCTAAGTCTTTCATTTTAAATTTGCTAGCTAGCATACGCTTAGTAGCATTTATATTGGCAATGTCATTACTCATTATTAGCATGTCATCCACATATAAACGAACAATGCCGATATGATTAGGAGTGTTCTTAATGTGAACACATTTGTCGCACTCATTAATCCTAAAACCATTAGACAGCATAGTTTGGTCAAATTTTGCATGACATTGTTTGGGTGCTTGTTTTAGCCCATAAAGAGACTTAACAAGTCTACATACCTTGTTTTCTTTCCCATGTAGATTTCTTCCTCTAAATCTCCATTTAAGAAGGCCGTTTTCACATCCATTTGATGGATTTCGAGACTATACACGGCGGCCAATGCTATTAACATCCTTATGGATGTAATCCTTGTTACCGGCGAATATGTGTCAAAATAGTCAAGACCTTCTTTTTGTCTATAACCTTTGACAACTAGTCTTGCCTTATATTTGTCAATAGTGCCGTCAGCTTTTATTTTCCTTTTGAAAATCTATTTAGAACCTAGCGGTTTATTCCCAGGAGGAAGATTAACCAATACCCAAGTATGGTTGTTTAAGATAGATTCTATTTCACTATTGACTGCCTCTTTCCAAAACGGTGACTCCTCAGAAGACATAGCTTCTTTAAATGTTCGAGGCTTATTTTCTAATAGAAAAGTCACAAATTCATCACCAAATGAAGTAGAGTTCCTTTGACGCTTGCTACGTGTTGGTTCTTCTTCATTTGGAGTACTTTCTTCAATCCCTTCCCGAGGTCGTTTGGTTCCTTCACCAATTGATTCACATTCCTTTTTATACGAAAATATGTTTTCGAAAAATTCAGCTTTATCAGATTCCATTACCGTATTAACATGAATGTCGGGATTTTCTAATTTATAAACCAAAAATCGATATGCCTTACTATTTGTAGCATATCCAATGAAAACACAATCGACTGTTTTTGTCCCTATCTTAACCCTTTTGGGTTTAGGGACTTGCACCTTAGCTAAACACCCCCCACACTTTGAAATATTTCAAGGTGGACTTCCATCCTTTCCAACTTTCATAAGGTATGGATTATGTTTTGCTATGGGGAACTCGATTAAGTATTCGATTACCTGTAAGAATAGCTTCCCCCACAAGTTCTGGGGTACACCCGAACTTATCATCAAGGCATTCATCATCTCCTTTAACGTTCAATTTTTCCTTTCCGCAATCCCATTAGATTAGGGAGTGTATGGGCCAGTTGTTTGGTGAATAATGCCATATTCTAAACATATTTCTTCAAAAGGAGATTCATATTCACCACCCCTATCACTTCTTATCATTTTGATCTTTTTATTAAGTTGCATTTCAACTTTCTTTTTGTATTGTTTGAATGCGTCAATTGCTTCATCTTTACTATTGAGTAAGTAAACATGGAAATATCGTATGCTATCGTCAATAAAAGTTACGAAATACTTCTTTCCACCGTGAGATGGTATTGACTTCATATCACAAATATATGTATGTATTAAGTCTAAAGGTTCAGAACTCCTTTCAAATGATTTGTAAGGATGTTTAGCGTGTTTAGCCTCAACACATACTTGACATTTTGATTTTTCGCATTCAAAGTTAGGCAATACTTCCAGATTTATCATTTTTCGTAAGGTTTTATTATTGAAATGTCCCAAACGAGAATGCCATAAATTGTTTGACTCAACTAAGTAAGAAGAAGCTGAAATTTTATTCATACTGTCAACAACCATTACATTCAACTTAAAAAGGCCCTCATTTAGGTAACCTTTTCCTACAAACAGATCATTCTTAGTTGATACAATTTTAACAGATACAAAAACGCACTTAAATCCGTTCTTGACGAGAAGTGCAGTAGAAACTAGGTTCTTCCTAATTTCAGGAACATGAAGGACGTTGTTTAGAGTCACTACCTTGCCAGAAGTCATTTTCAGAAAAACCTTCCCATAACCTTCAATCTTGGCTGTTGCAGAATTTTCCATAAATATTGTATCATCCGTTCCAGCAGGAGCATAGGAGACAAAAGCTTCTTTAACAGCACAAACATGACGGGTGGCTCCAGAATCAATCCACCATTCCTTTGGATTTCCAACCAAGTTACATTCAGAAATCACAGCACAAACATCAATGTCTTGAACTCCTTTGGAAATTATGTTTTCTTCAACCATGTTAGCTTGAACCTTCTCCTTTTTCTTGTATTTATTCTTGTCCTTCTTTGGGGCACGACAGTCCGCGGACTTGTGTCCAGGTTTGCCACAATTGAAGTAGCTACCCTTGAACTTCTTCTTGCTTGGATAGTTCTTTGCTCCAGAAGACTTTTTTCTCTTATTTTGCTTTGGAGCAGCTTCAACAATATTTGCTCCCGCTATTGTTGAACTTCCATTAGCCTTCTTTTCAGCGGACTTATTGTCTTCCTCAATTCTTAGACGGACAATCAGATCTTCAAGTGTCATCTCCTTGCACTTGTATTTCAAGTAGTTCTTAAAGTCTTTCCACAAAGGTGGGAACTTTTCAACCATTGCCGTGACTTGAAACGCTTCATTGATGACCAAATCTTCAGCAAGGAGATCGTGAATAATAACTTGAAGCTCTTGGACTTGGGACACAACAGACTTGTTGTCCACTATTTTATAATCCAGAAATTTGGCGGCCATAAATTTCATCAATCCAGCATCTTCAGTTTTATATTTCTTTTCAAGTGCATCGGACAGTTCCTTTGACGTTTCAACGTTACTATAAACGTTGTACAAGTCATCTTCCAGCCCACTAAGAATATAATTCTTACACAGAAAGTCAGAATGCTTCCACGCCTCAATCACTAGGAAGCACTCATTTTCAGGCGTTTCCACGGGCAGGACAAGAACGTCCTCCTTGATGAACCACTGAAGGCTTAGAGTGGTCAGATAAAAGAACATCTTTTGCTTCCATCTCTTAAAGTCAATTCCAGAAAACTTTCCCAGCTTTTCTGCTGGTGGCATAGCCGTTACAGTCGCAGGACAGTTTGGACCAGCAGCACCAGAAACTATGGTAGCAGGAACAATATTTTCCACACCATTTGCCATTTCTGTCAAAATGACACAACCAAAGTTAAACCAACGGTGAAGTATTTAAATCTTCAAACCAAATGATATGTACCAAATTTGGTGAAGTGTTTAATCATCATACCAAAGTACAAGCAGAATCAGTGAAGAGTTTATTTCTTCAAACCGAACAACAGTAGGAATAGAAAGTTACTTAAACTTTAATCTCCAAAACGGGAGTAGAAAAACAGCAAGGTTTTAATCTCCAAACAACCAGAACATTATTCGAAAACAGAAAAAAAGTTAAGTTCCTTAAGATTGTTAGTAGACTGTTATTCGAATAAATATCAGAAAACTGGTAACAGAAATGAGATGGAGAGCACCCGAGCCTGCTGACTTCACAGCATGTCCTTAAGGAACTTAATCCCCTCACAGTATCCGAGGTTATGGATTAGATCCTCTCAGGATAGAACGGATTACCTTTGTTGATGTAGTGGTACTCCAAACTGCAACAAACAGCGAACTCAAATGGCCGGCAACGATAACACAAAAATACTGTTTCTTTATTTAAAAATAATGCAGAAAGTAAGAGAAGAAATCAGAAATTTCGGTTATGAAAAACTGAAGGAATGGCCATCTGTTCACATTGCGGGAAATTACCGTTGTACAAATGGTCAATTAAATATCTATTAAAATATTAATATAAAATATTAATATTTAACAATTAATATTAATTTTGTTGGTCCAACAAATTAAGTTAATCAGTCATATCAATTGACCAAATCCAAATCCGACCGAGGCCGAGCCGAGCGACGACGGCGACAGCGCGAGGCTCCTTCCTCTCAGCTCCTTTTACGAGCTAAAGGAAGTGATTTTATATTTATACCCAACAAAACACTTGTCTTTAACCGATAAGGACAAAGTGAAAAAGCCAAAGTTGCCTTAACATCTTCTTCTTTCATTTTCTATTCACACCACCACACTTCAAACCAAAACACTTTTGACATTTGAAAAAGAAAAATTCATAGTGGTTTCACTGAAAATTAACGATAGTAACCTGAAATAGAGCTGGATTCTAAATCTACCACTTGTAGATAGCCAAATTTGTTTCTTAGACTAATGAACTTTTCATTGATCATAGGAACTTCCATTGAGAACTCAGTTGTTGCATTTTTCTCCTTTACTTCCCCTGTTCTCATGTTTAATCTCCATTCACAAACATGAAAAAAGAATTTCATCAGATTGTAACATAATTAATGGAACCAAATAACATAAAGTACTCACGAGTCTCCTTTAACGAGTCGATTTATATCAACTGTTAGTGGAAAATCCAAGATCACATTGTTCCTAAGGATAGCTAGATATTACAGAGTTAGCAAAAAGTTAGCTTAATAATTTCATAATTTGAAACATTCTTAAAGATAAGACTTGAAATTAAGCGAAAACAGAGAAGAAAAGGAGAGATCACCTTACTGTAACTCTGATGTGTGGGCAAAATGCCACACATAACCTTCTATTTACTTGAGCTATTGTTGTGCATTATTGATTAAATACGCGCATTTATCATGTTTTAGTTGCATATTACATGATATTAACTCTGTGGTGATGAGTAGATGGAAAACAAGCCAAAACAAGCTGAATTGCAAAGTATCTATTTCTGGACAGGAATGCTGTTCATCGTGATCGCGCGGGCATTCACGCGATCGCGCAAGTATGAAAAGCAATGCAGCGAGATAGCGCTTGATCAAACGCGATCGTGAAAGTCAGGAAAAGTGTGAAGCACGATAGCGCCCAGTTTGGCGCGATCGCGCAAGAGCGCGTCTGGGATGCGTAGGACAGTTTTGGAATTTCACACCAGCTGAACTAGGAATATATAAATAGCCCTTTGCACGACCTAGGGCACATCTTTTGGCTATTTTTCTAATCTTGGAGCAAGGATCCATCAACAAGAACACCAAGAGGGTGAAGATATGGAGCAACCCATTGAGAAATTCTCAACCCTTAGTACTCCTTTCTTTACTTTCATGTTTTGTATTGAATATATTTGGTGTTGTTGATGTTATTGAAAAATTGAATTTGTGAATATATTTCATCACTATTTGTATTATTAATTGGTATGATTTTGGACATGAATATATGAATGAATTATGCCTAGGAATTTATATTGTTGGGTTTTGAATATCTAACTTCCATTGCTTTGATTGCTTGACTTTTGTGCTCGTGACACTTAAATTGCTCGTCTACTTTGCTAATTAAAGACTCGGGAGAGATTAGTTAGCGTAGAATAGTGAAGCTAGCGAGGATTTGGGTTGATAGGCTATTTCATAGACTAACTCATCTAAAAGAAGTTACGCTTGGAAGAGGTCTTCTTTCCTCTGGTAATAGGTAGTGCTTTATAAGCTCAACCATGGCTTTGACGAGCGCCGTTGAGGTAAATCCCTTCTAGGCCGGAAGGATTCTAATGATTACATTAGAAAGACTCTGCCATAATATATAAACTCAGTGCTATAATTGCATCCTAGGCTCAAAACTTGTCTTCCTTGGTGTTGAGAAGGCCATAGATCACCTTTACTTGCTTTCCTAGTATAATTTGTAGTTGTTAATATCATTCCATCACCTTGTTATCCTAGTTTGGCTTTGTCAAATAGGTTTAGTTCCTCCACTACTTTGATCGCATCACTTTGTTCCTTTTGGATGCAACCCCGACTCCTGGTTAGGTAAATTGTATTGCGATGACCGTTCATACTTCAAGCCGAGGTGTGTGTTGAGTGTTGTCAAAATTTGCGCCGTTGCCGGGGAACAATTGGCGTATTAGAGTAGTTTGAGGAGTTGGGCTAGTTGGCTTAGTTCCAAATTTTATGACCCGTTTTCGTGTAAATTGTGAATAGTAGTAATGTTCTTTGTAAATTATAAATACTTATTTGTGTGTAGTATTTACTTGCATTAGTTAGTTAGTCTAGCTTAGTGGTAATTATCTTGAAATGACATCATGGAACCAAAATTGGTCAAATATTGAAAATTCATACATAAGTGATCCTTGTCCTTATTGTGGTGGACCTCACTATTGGCAAGATTGTCAAATTGTTTCCGGAGGCGAGTTGTGTGCACCTTCTCAACCTTTTGAGTGGGACATATGTCATGAGTGTGGGGGTCAAAATGGCCATTGGGACGGTTGTCCTAATATTCTTTGTTCTTCTCCCAATGATTTTTATAATGATGCTAATGATTCTTATGAGCTTGATAGGTCTAATGCAAACATGAATATGGAACTTGAGCCCGAATGACAAGGCATCCAAGAGATGTTTCAAGAAGAGATGGACCTATCTACTTCACAAGATGAATGCAATAAAAATGAAAGATTGGAATATTTGATGGAGCAGATACTTGAACACCATTGTGAGAATGCCGAAGCCTTCAATGAGATAAAAGATACGATCCATCAAAATGGCTTGGCAATTCAAAACTTGGAGGCTCAACTAAGTCAATTGGTTGACACTTTCAATGATTAACAAGCTAAGGATGTTGCCAAATCCCAACAAAGGTTTTATATGGAAGATGAGCTTGAGTTCCAAGAGGAAACCTCCATGGAAAATGTGCTTGAATGCCAAGAACGAATTGTGAAAGAAGAGCACATTTGGGATGAAGAAGAAATTGCGAGCCGAGCTTGGCTCCGAGATCAAGCTCGAAAAATGAAAGTCCATGAAGCATGCCTTCATGACTTAAATGTAGATGGTTGGGATCTCGAACATGAAAAAGAAGAACTAGGACAAAGAGTGAACCAATTTGATCTTGAAGCTCGTGTCTTGAAAATTCTAGTGCATGGAATGGTTGAAGCTTCCAAGGCTCAACATGAAGAAATCGTGAATAATATGCTAGAAATGAGCGAATTTGTGGAAGAGAGCACAAGTCAAATCATGAGAACTCATGGAAGTGATAACATCTTCAAGATATTTGGTAATAATGCCATGAGCAAGAAATTTGTGTTGGAGTCTAGAGTGGAAATGAAGAACTTTTGTGATGAAGACTCTAGCATATTTGAAGAGGAGTATGTCATGCTTGGTGCTCCATTGGTGTTAAAACAATTGGGACCTCATTCACTTCATTTTTCAACTCTATGTGTGGATGAGGCAATAGAAGTGGAAGAACAAGCACCTTGGGACGATTTTGGCATTGATGGATAAAATGGGTACATTGTTAAATTTGCCACACCAAGGAGACAAAACGACATCCCTCACTTGAAGGTGAAAAAGTACAAGATGAAGAATCCGGCTTTGCAAGCTCGGAAATGTGTACCTCCGCCTAAAGAGCATGACAAAGAGCATGAAGCCATGTTGGGGAGAAAATTCACCTTCACCAAGTGGAGAGAAAAGCATCATGGGTACCGTCTAGCCAAGACGTTAAATAAAGTGCTTGTCGGGAGGCAACCCGAATTTCTTTAAATTTTTAGTTATTTATTGATTGCATATTAGGTTAGATTAGTTTTTGTTGTTGTTTTTGATCATCTCACATGAATCCCACATTTGTTAGTTGTTAGATGCATGGTCTAAGGCATAAACATAAAAAAAAATGGATTGCACAGGAGTGTAGGGCGGACCGCCCACTGAAATTTGACAATCTGCATCCCAGTAGGTGGAGCGCCTAATGCTTGGGGCGAATCGCCTCACTGAAATTCTGCTCACTGGATGTTGGCCTAAAAAGCATTCAGCGCCTTCGCGTCAAAGGCATCGCGATCGCGCTTCACTGCGAGCTAAACCTGTGCGATCGCGTCAGTCACACGCAATCGCGTAGGCTCACTCAGCAGTAAAGTGTGATCGCGACTTGGGTCACGCGATCGCGCTGAGTAGCGGATCGGGCTTTTAAAGGCAGTTTTAAGATGATAAACGACCCATTTTGTCTAAACTCTCATCCTCTGAAACTCCCTTCCCCCATTTTTGCATCCCAACTGCTTCATTACATTCTCTATTTCACTCTCAAGCATTCTATCTCCATCATCAAGGTATGTTCCTCAATTTCCATTTCAATTTTATTTGGTAAAGGCATGTGTAAGTACTCCTCTCTTGGTTCCATTGGTGGTTGTATGAATGGGAAAACAAGGGGCTTTAAATAAAAATAGGGGGAAGTCTGATATACCCTTATTGTTAATTTATCCATGAGGAAAATGGGTTAGGTTACAAACTTGTTTTTACCCAATTGAAATAAACCCTAGCATTGATTGTAAAAAATTGAAGCAAAAACTCGTGTTTTTCTTGTTTAACGGTGGGTGTGTTCTGTGATTGATGCTTAAAACATGTGAAATTCTGGGTGTTGTAGCGGAGGTCTGTCTCATCCTGCTGGAGAAGACAACCTCGGGATCGCATAGTGACCTGTGCGAACGGCGCTGCTTTGTCCAGGTCTGCCCTTCGCGATCACGTCAGACGTGTCGCGATCTCACTGGAAGCCCTAGACAACTCAGCGCGATCACGCATATCCTTGCGCGATCGCGCAGTGTTCCAAATTCTGGCAAAAACAGTGAGCTTGCACAGCCTACTACTGAAATTTTTTTGGCTTCGACCTTTGGCCCATGAGCTTTATTAATGCATTTTTCTCTATGGTGTTTTTCTTCATCTTTATAACGTTTAGATAGAAGAGTATGAGAATCTCCAATAAGGTAAGATTATGTTTATAATAATGTGTGTGCATAATTTGGTAATAGGAATACATAACATAGAAACAACGACCGAATTGATTATCTTCATGCATAAGGATACTAGATTATCCCGTAGAAATTCTCCTGCAGTCATAAGTCCAATCTTTTTTCTCTATGGTAGTATAGTGATGGTGTCACTTGTCTGTTCTGAGCAGCTTTGTTTTCTTTTCCCTGTATTGCTTTCTTCTTTACCTTGTATTGTTTTAATTAGTGATCAATAAAATTCTTTGCTTTCAACCAAAAAAAAAAAAAAAAATCTCATATGTGGAGTATAAACTCAAGAAAGAAAAAACTTATGTAAATGTACACAACTTGCCATCTGTGACTCTTTGTGCTGTAAGCTATATTTGTTAGTATCACATGGTAAATTCCACCATCTCCTGAACCTCCTGATGCCAATGGCATTGAGTTATAAAGGCATGAAAGCTCCATGAAATCCATAGGGAACTCTACTTGGCAATGTGATTGTTGCAACAGGTTGTGTTTCAAAAATCTTTGCATCAACTACACAGACCTGCAACAAAAATCATGCACATTAATTAGGATTGGCTCTCACTTGCCAAGTACCAAAATTAACACCGTACAGAGGTTTTTGAAAAGATTTTCAGTTATAGTAGTTATGATAACTCACTTGAGATACATTTGTATTTTCATTGTGTGTGAATGTCACAACCCAACCATCATCCTCATCAACACCTTCCACTTTTGGAACAAAGGTTGCTCCACTGCAAAAAGTGCCCTTTGGGAACATATGATACTCAACTTTAATCAATTCCTCATCTTCTTTAAAATGAATTTTGGCTAGCCCTCCATATTTAACTAATCCTTCTGATAAAATGTAAAATATCAAGTTAGAGAGTTATTAGCAACCAGCAAAAAAAAAAAGGGGGTTCTTTCATCTTTTGACATTTGAAAAAGAAAATTCATAATGATGTAACTGAAAATTTATAATATTAACCTGAAATAGAGCTGAATTCTAAATCTACTACTTGTAGATAACCAAATTTGTTTCTTAGACCAATGAACTTTTCATTAATAATAGGAAATTCCATAGAGAACTCAGTTATTGCATTTTTCTCCTTTACTTCCCCTGTTCTCATGTTTAATCTCCATTCACAAACATGGAAAAAGAATGGTTCTTTCGAAAATTCATTATTTTCAACTTTGGAAGTAGGTCTTGGTAGTACTGATTCACAAGCTCTGCATGCCCTTACTACCACCTTGTACAAAACAAATTTGAAACAAATATAAGTTAAGTTTGGTCAATCACTCAAATGTAACATGTTGAACTAAATTTAGTTGGGAACAGAGGCTAAAACTACCTCATCATTGTCTTCAAAACAATTTATTAGGTGAAGTACACAACATGGTTGAACTTCAAACCATCTAACGGAGTTAGTATCACCATAGCGAGGCATTACTCCAACCCGCGCATATCCATCTTTATCATACTTTATTAATCTATAAACCAGAAGATATAGCAAGATATAATCAAAAGAATTTGATCAGATTGTAACATAATTAATGGAACCAGATAACTTAAAGTAGTACTCACGAGTCACCCCTAACAAGTCGATTTATGTCAATAGTTAGCGGAAAATCCATGATCACATTGTACCTATTGGCTAGCCAGATATTACAGAATTAGCAAAACAGTAGCTTAAAAAAATTATAAGTAGAGACATTCTTAAAGATTGGCTTGAAACTAAGAAAAGTAGAAAGAGAACAAAAGGGGAGATTACCGTTCTGTAACTCCTATGTCATGGCAAAGGCTGCACCTATTGAATTTAAGGTCCACCTTGTGAACCATATTCTTACCATCAGCTGAAAGTAGGATTCACTAACTAAATTAGCAAGGTAATAGATTTTTCTTCAAAAGATTCAATTCACATTTTAATGCTTATCTTGAATTAAAATCTTCACCACCAAAGTAAAACTGGAAAGTAACATACCTGAAATGACTCCAAGCTCAAAGTAAGGTTTTCTTGGATATATCCCCATAATAACAAGTTCATCTGCACCAGGGGCTTTCTGCAAAAATAAAAAGGTTATCAGTAGAATCATAATCGCTAAATTGAGTAGGGGTATCAAATGGATGGGTTGGATGAATCAATAAATGAGTTTAAGATGCTGAGGGTACAATCCCACTCACCCCTACTATGAGAATACATCAGTCCAGAGAAAATGCGTGTAGGACTCTTTTTGAAATTACCTTTGGATGGCTTGTGAATGGTCGATTCCAAGCTCCATTTACATTCCAATTACCCAGAGTTTCAAGGGAATGTATGTCTATCTCTTGAGGCATATGATTTTCAGCAATTGAATAGTATTTCTTTGAGTGCTCAAATATACTTGTATTGCTTAGATATTTGTTTTCCACGCCAAATCTCAACTGCAACGTCAAAATCAACAATACTGTGAGTCTAACATACAATGCTACTATCTCAAATATTAAGTGAAACTAGTTATCTGAAAATTAAGGCCGATAACCTACTACAACAAATAGTAGTAAGCAAACATTGTTTATGGTAAAATTCAGTAATGGTAAGTTTGGTTAAGCTCATGCCCAATTCAATATGTAAGCCAATAAAATGGCTGGAGAATCCCCTTCAATAGCAGGAAGAAAACCTGGTTTCTTCCTATGTATTTCCATCTTGAAAGTGTCCGTTTGGACGTGTCTGTTATTGTAATTTGTATTCCAAGTTCCTCTTGATCCTTTTTCTCTAGTGAAGTACAAAGCATGAAGCATTCCTTCCCCTTCAATCCATACGTGGCTTGACTTCCCAAATATAGACTTGGTCGATTTGAGACCTCCGAATAGAGGATTTGAGCCTAATGGAGATAATTATGTTTACAAGAGTCAGCACAACAATATATTCTATTCTCACAGCTTAAGTTATCAATATTTTGTTTGAGCATATAAAGTGACATGATGATTTAATGTTTTTGCTTCGCCTGTTTTTCTTTTTTAAATACAGTGGTACCATGCTTGCTTACTCACACGTCGATAAATTTCACGTGGTACCTGCTAATTCTCACTAGCACAAATACCGAAAAAACTCACCTAGTGTTGTTTCATTATGAACCTGAAACCTCGTGGTTATCCTTCCATTATATATAAGAAGTAATTTGTTTGAGTTGGTTTCCAAACATTGGTCAAATTGATAAGAAGACAGCAAATTTAAAAAAAAAAAAAAAAAAGAGAAAAAAAAGAATACATGTTCAAGAAACTAATACAACAACTAAACCAAGTCTAACAGGATCCAGATTTTAGAATTTTGGGTAACATGGAAAAACAAGAATTTAGAAATCAAACTCTCGTAGGTTATTTTTTATGTATGATAATCTCATCAACATGGAAAAAGAGAAAAAGAAAATAAAAGAGTAGGATAAAAGGTTAAATTGCAAACATGTTGCTACCATTTCTTATGTAAACACCCTCCGGAAAATCATCTGGAATCTTCCCTTCCACTGCAGTTACTCGGACAGCTTCTCCAATCTCTTCCACGGGTGCAAAATTACTCTATGAAAATTAATTACATAAGTGAGCATAAACAAGTAGTTAAAAGAATTGAATTGTAGATATAGAACTATACTAGTTTGCTTTCTAATAAATGTTCATGAATTCTTCTCCCCTTCCCTTTTCTTAAGAAAAAGTTGCTAATATTTTTGTCCGTCCTTTTGAAATAAAAGTGCACCCACTTTAATGTGTTAAAACAAATTTTAGATGAAACCAATATAACATGGAATCAGATACGACTGTCTTCCCGGTTTGGATCTAGCCGTCATTCATTAACTTTAAAATTATTACTTTGCCATTAATAAAATAATTTATTACTTGAGGGAGGTGATATAAAAGTGTACTATACGACTTAAACTTTAGGAAATTAATTAAGATGATCATACAATATCACACTTGTCTCGCTTTATGTCTTTTGAGTCTGGTATAAAGAACAAACCTGAGATGGGAGTAATGGCTGGTCAACAAATTCAAATACCAAGTTCACAAAGGCATCTAATATTTTGAAAGAAATCTCCTTGAGTACAGCTTTTGGAATGTCTGCTACAATTGGAAATAGCACCAAATCCCTCGGTACTGGCTGGTCATCAATATCAAAAGAAGCACATATTAGATGCAATTGCAGCATAGCTGATACTGTCTCCGTCTTATTTAATGTGACACTCTTAAATTTCATACTTAGTTAAATATCTCCACATAAATTAGGACGAATGGAATAAACATTTGAGAGAAATAATTTACCTTCAGCGCAGGTGATATTGTGGCTCTCAAGTCATAAACTTTGCTTGGAATTGAAGGCCTTTGAGAAGAACAATTTACCTTAAATGTGTAACTACAAATAGCCATCCCTCTAGTCGGCCTCTCTATCACGGCCTCTTAGTGATGTTAATTTAGATTAAAGGTATATATAGTTTTAAGGAGACTGGCGTTAACATCGAGCATCCTATAGTTCCAGGATAAAAGCATCTTTTGGTTGGCTTTATGTATGTGTTAACTTGGTAATATGGCATCTATAATTTAAAATTGATCATATCACTATCAAGTTGTTTTTTGTTATAAATATGTAATTTTAGCATAGAAGACCAGCTAACTACCAGTGACAACTGCATCCATTTTGGAGGTATCTAGTTTTCATGATGAATATACAAATCACTATTAGACATGGAATATTCCTGTTATTACTGCTTATAAATAGCTTTGTAAGTGTGACAATTAAAACAAATATTTTGAAATTAGACTGGAGTATATGGAGAATAATAGGATTCATATGTACGATCAAGACAAAAAGTTAGCCTATGCATGTAATATAAATGGTAAATGAGACAACAATATAATTTAGATTTTAGATTAGAGTAACAATATAATTTACATTAGAGACAACCCCACCTCCACCTGTTACATGCATAGGCTAATTTAGTAAGTATACACTTTTTGATTCCATTATATAGTTACTCTAATCTAAATTAGGTTCCCGTTCGAATTATATTGCATATCTTTATTTGTCATTACAATATTATTAAAATTTAATTATATCACATAAAGAATAAGTACAAAATTACAAGTTACTAGATTAGGCTGATTAGCATCTAACTAGAAAGATTCCTCATCGGTGTAAACAAAATCAACATTGACACTGAATTGATTACGATATACACATTCTCATAGGGGCTGATCCATTTTTTAAACTTTGTAGGTTCTAAAATCTGTTGACTTCATCAGCTGATAGTAATTGTTTCTGATTTAATTTTTGTACACATTTATTGAACTCGTATACAAATCTGGCCTAAGCGTTCACATGTACTCGGCTATATCTGCCCCTGCATTCAAATTTTTAACTTTTCATGCAACAATGGCTCCTATATTCATTGCTGAAACCTTCATGAGATAGGGAAGATACACGGTTGAAGTTTGTTCAATTGATGCAAAAATATCTAGAATAATTAGTTGAGAAAATCTTGAATAATTAGTTACTTAGTTCAAATTTTAAATTTTGAATATTGTTAAGTTGTTGAGCTTTTAAAGTTCTTTAGTTGCTGAATTTTTTATCAAGTTTGGCTATAAATAGCCATAAGTTGAATAAGAAAAGTAGAGACTATTTTCAATCTACTTTTAATCTTACTTTTGTTGCTCCATATTTTTTAACAAAAACCAACAATTGGTATCAAGAGCCTCAACTGATCTTACAGGATCTGTGAGTCAAACAAATATTTTTAACCATTTTTAACCCATATCTATTTTTAACCTTATTTTCAAAATGGCAAGCAACAGTCTCTCTTTGAATGCTCCACAAATCTTCACTGGTGAAAACTATCAAATTTGGTCAGTGAAAATGAAATCTTATCTTGAAGCCTATGATTTATGGGAAGTTGGAATGGCAGATACACCATTACCACCACTCCCTGAAAATCCCACTCTTGCTCAAATCAAAGCCCATTCAGAAGAAAAAACCAAAAAATGCAAAGCCAAAACTATTATTCAAAATTCAGTTGCAGATTCAATTTTTTCTAAAATCATTGCATGTGAGACTGCAAAAGAAGCATGGGAAAAACTCAAAAAAGAATATCAAGGAAGTGATCGAGTCAGACAAATGCAGATTTTGAATTTGAAGAGAGATTTTGAATCTCTTAGGATGCAAGAAGATGAGACTATCACTAAGTATTCTGACAGAATCTCTGTGATTGTTAATAAAATCAGAATGCTTGGTGATGATTTCTCAGATAACAGAATTGTTGAAAAAATTCTTGTGACAATTTCAGAAAGATTTGAGTCAAAAATTTCCTCTCTAGAAGAGTCAAAAGATCTTTCTACCATCTCTGTTGCAGAATTGATAAGTGCTCTTCAAGCACAAGAGCAAAGAAGAAGTTTTAGACATGACACAGCTATTGAAGGTGCTCTTTATGCACAAAATAAAAGAGAAAAAGTTAATTATCCTCTTTGCAAATATTGCAAAAAGAAAACACACCTAGAAAAGTTTTGTTGGTGGAGACCTGATGCAATATGTGGAAATTGTAAACAAACAGGTCATGTCACAAAAGTGTGCAAGTTCAAAGACAATCAAAACAATGTGCAAGCACAAATAACTGAGGCAGAAATTGAGGAGGAGCATCTGTTTTAGACTGCATCAACTGAACAAAGGAGGAGTGTTGAAGTTTGTTCAATTGATGCAAAAATATCTAGAATAATTAGTAAATCTTGAATAATTAGTTACTTAGTTCAAATTTTAAATTTTGAATATTGTTAAGTTGTTGAGCTTTTAAAGCTCTTTAGTTGCTGAATTTTTTATCAAGTTTGGCTATAAATAGCCATAAGTTGAATAAGAAAAGTAGAGACTATTTTCAATCTACTTTTAATCTTACTTTTGTTGCTCCATATTTTTTAACAAAAACCAACATACACACTGACAAGCAACTGGCTTATTCGTAAATTCCGGATGATATGTCTCATTGGTGTGATCCAGATTAAGTAGGATGCTTGACCAGACTATCTCTTAACGGATGATGTGTCTTGTTGGGAGACTCGCCTATCTCTTGTCGAATGAAGAAGCAACAAATAGTCTCCAGATCTTCGGCTGGAGCTGAATACTGATCGATGGCTATAACAGTGTGTGAATGAAATGACTTAAGGGAGTCTTGTGGAATCTCGAAGTTAGTCATCCATTTCCGATACAGCTGGAATGTGCTAGTCAAGCAGCCTTGCATATATATATAGCTTGAAATCCAGTGTTTTACAAACGGACAAAACATAGTGAAGTTGGCTGTCACTTTGTCCGGAATAAAATCCTTGGAGGCACAATCCGTCCGAACACGTACCAACGGACACTCAAGTTGTGGATATTTTCATAAAGGCTCTTGGACAAGCATAGTTCAACTATTTTCAAAGTTGGGCATGCGGAATCCTGACGCTCCAACTTGAGGGGGGTGGGGGGTAATGGCATATATTGAAATTTTATAGACTTATAGGATATTTAAGTAATTAGCTATATATATATATATATATATATATATATATATATATATATATATATATATATATATATATATATATATATATATATATATATGTATGTGTGTGTGTGTGTGTGTGTGTGTGTGTTCTTATCCGCTAAAGCAATTGTTATATGATAAATATTCAACCGATATAAAGTTTATATACTTTGAATGCACAATGTGGAGAGAGAGGAATGAAAGTTAGCATGTATTTTGATATTTGCTCCATTGAATTTTTTTAATTTTACCGCTCGGATGTGTGTGATTATGTGCTTGAAAGTAGGAGAAAAATAAGTGAATAGAGATTCTATGGAATCTGAATTAATGAGGAGAGATATTTTTATCTATTATGTCCATGATTTCCCTAAAAATAGGCACATCATGGAGTAATTGTTTAATTAAATAAAATGCTAATAAAAATGAATTACCTAAGGATAAATGTCTACAAATCATAATAGAGGAAGAATTTGTTTAATTTGTGTTTAGGACTTTTATAAATATCTATGCTATGTAATTTTTTCAAGTTTTATTGTATTTGTTGGGTTGGCCCATTAACTAGTTAGAGTAGAATTTCTTCGGGGTTTTTTCATAAATAGCTAAGTTTTAAAATTTAATTACAACACTATAGCAGCCTTTCTAATACCCAATAGAATAGAAGATTAAAAATAACTAATATAGCACAAACCTATCCATCTCCCATGAATCTCTCCTCCCACTTCTCATCTACTCCCTCCGTCCCAATTTATGTGGCGGTGTTTGACTTGGCACAGAGTTTAAGAAATAGAAGTTGACTTTGGAAATGTTCAAATTTACCCTTGAAAAAGTAAGAGAGAGAAGATTGTAGTAATCAAAAAGTTGTTGGTAGCTTTTAAAGTAAGTAGGGTCCAATAAGGGGTAAAATAGAGATAATGCATTATATAGTTGACAAATTAGGAAATGTGTCATTCTTTTTGGAACAGACCAAAAAAAATGTGACTCATAAATTGGGACAGAGGGAGTAATTCTTTCCTTTATTTTCGAACAAATTTTCCACATAACTTCCCAAAGAGTTGCTATCTAAGATTACTTTCCATGTATATGCTCTTAGGAAAACACATTGTATATAATTTTCACAATTTTAATTTGTTTATTTAACTATAAATTATACTAGGAATATATTTGGTATATAAATACCCACAAAAAATTACATGGTATATAAGCTCATAACACATGTTATATAACTTAGAAAATTTAATTAAAAAAATAATGGTATATTGTGAATATAAATATTTTTAATTATATACGTATATATACAATGTATTTTAGGTGTAAAAATAGTGCATACGGATAAACAAGATATATAATGTGTATAAATAGTAATATACATTGTGTGTGTGTGTGTCTATATATATATACATATAATTTATTTCTATACATAGTGTATTTGAGGTATAAATAAAGTGTATTTACATAAATAGATATGAAATGTGTATAATCGTAATACACTTTGTATATATCGTGTATTTGGAGTGCAAGTATTACGGTTCTAGATAAGCAAAATATATGCATTGTCTTAATATATTTAAACATGCCATACACAGTTTCAAAAAAAAAATATATAAAGATTGTGATGATTTAGAACAACAAAAGTGAGTTGGTGGGGGGGGGGGGGGGGGGTTGTGATGGTCAGGGAGGATTTAGTTATTGGGAATGAGGGAGGGGGTTGAAATTAAGAGCCTGTTTGGCCAAGCTTCTGAAAACTGCTTATTTAAGAAGTGATTCTCTTCATAAATGCTTTTCGTAAAAGTATTTTTGGAGAAAAATAGTTTGTATTTGGCCAATTCATTTGAGAAGCACTTTTATCAAGAGTTGAGTAGTACATTGTGTTTGGCCAAGCTTTTGAAAAGTACTTTTGAGTGTTAAATTACGAGTAAGGACATTTAAAGACTCACTTTATAGTTATTTAACTTATGAATAATTTTAAATATTTATTCTCAAACACTATATTTAATTTTTTTATTTTGTTAAAAATTTTCAAAATACAACATTCATAATTGAATATTCTAGATCTATACCTTAAAAAAGGATATTATTTGATGAAAAGTTTGAAACAATAGTGATGTAGGTGTACGTAAGAAAGATAATGATTAAAAAAGTAATGTACCATTTATATATTATAATCATTAGGTTAAAATATATAGAGGTAATTAGATATATAAGTTTTTTGTAAGGATATTTTTGGAATGATAGAAATTAAAAACAACTTTTGCTTCTACTCAAAAGTACTTTTAGGGAAAAGCTACTTTTTCAAGCTTCTTTCCCACAGCAGAAAAACAACTTTTGCTGCCACTCAAAATCACTTATTTTTTCCTAGAAGATTGGCCAAACACCTCAATTTTTCAAAATAAGCACTTTCAGAGAAAAATAAGCACTTATGCCTCCCTAGAAGCTTGGCCAAACAGGCTCTAAGAAAGTAACCCCATTGTTTTTTATAAAGGAGATAAAGTAGGAATTGACTCCTTGATTTATGGGTTAGTAATTACGTGGTTGCTAATTGAACACTTAAACCTGCTATTTTAGTTTAAAAGTCTGTTGTTTTTGAGTTTTTTTCCTAACACCGTTATTAGTGTAATTATAGTTATTTCACTTGTCTAACCGTATAATTTTCCCAATTTCTTTTTTATATAGTCAAACCTCTCTATAATGGTCTCTCGTTATAACAGTATCTCAGTATCACTACATAATTTTCTCCAGAATTAATTTTTTATTTTATATTTTACCTCTCTATAACAATATTCTACCTAACAACAATGACGTTCATTATAGCAGTATACACTTTATTACCTCTCTATAACGGCAAAAATAAAATATTGTGTATTAATATTTTATAAAAAAATATATTATGTATTAAATAAAATATGATATATTTATGATAATCATTCGTAACATAAGACTGTATTGCCTTTTTATATTCGTACAGTAAAAAACAGTTATAGATTTATTAATAATGTATTAACCTTTTCAATTTTTAATTATTGAAATATGAAAATCTATTGAGATTTTAAATTATAGTACATGAATTTTTTGCGAACTTTTTGTGTTGACACACAATTTTGTCCCAAAAATTTTAAATTAATGTCAAATTATTTCAAAAATAAGATCTTTTTAAAAAAAGGGAAGAAATAGGCTAATCGATAATTTTAGTCAAATTGATCATATTGTATAAAGTTGGCTAAAATTGCGATGCACCTTTTAATTCAAATTACCCATGCAATTCCTATGTTTCCTAATTCATTCTAAAAGAGGCCAAATGTGCAATGCACAACCTTCAATTAAACCACCCCACGCAACCCCAAATTTACCCTAAAAAGGCCAAAATAGTTACTAATCCCAAATGCTATCCTATTAGTGCAAGGCCCATATATACATTTTACCCATATACTCACTAACCCTTCATTATTATTCATGGGCCCCTTATCAAAAACCCTACACACATCTTCCTCACAAAAAGATAAGCCGTGCCCCTCTCCTCTCAACACCACACTATTGGACATCTTCATCTCCTTCTTCACACTCCTCATCTCCTCCTCCAAACTCACAAAAACCGAACCCCATACTCTCCCTCACTAATCATCTCCCTCACAAGACTACTCACACACTACACACACGCACAAGCAGATCGGGAACAGAGGGAGATCGGGAAAGGGTCATTACAAAACGATGATGGAGAAGTGAAAAAGGGATGTTTAGAATGGTGAAATAGAGAGACCGGTAGTAGCGACGCCGCCGGAGTTCCTCGCCGGAGCTCAGGCCGGCAGTCGTTCCCTTTTCTCTCATTTTCACCGGAAATTGCTCATTAGCGCTGTGAATCTGCTCCTGTAGTTATGGCGACGAGTTTTAACCTCTTTTTAAGAATTGGATTTTGAGTATATTTACGTCGGGATTCCTGTTTGTTTGAACCGTTTGCTTGAACTGTTTTACCTCTGTCTCACCGGCAATAATGGTGATATTGACGCCGGTGTTTGTTCTTGACCGGAAGTTTCATATATTTCTCCATTGCTCTTCTCCGATCTATCACTGAAATTGCAAAGGGGTGTTGGAGTTGTAGCGACGCCGCTGCAGCAGAGCTGGTGTCGCTCCTCCTTCACCTTGTTTCTGTTCTTCTTTTGTTCACCGGAGATCCGGCTAAGTTGACAGCGACACCATTTTATTTTGGCTTGAATCCCTTTGTCATTTCTTTTGTACAGTTTGCTTATTGATTTCTTGAATATAATGACCGTTTGTTGGTGTATCTATAGAAGCTCGTGATGTGGGTTTCAATTGTTTGCATCATTGGCTGTTACAACCATTGTTTTGCCGAAAATTCCAGTGGTGATCGTTGTTCTATTTGTTATTGGAGCAAATTATTAGAGCCTACCCGTCGTTATCTCGCCTGACCCATTGATTCCCTTTACTCTGTATTTGGGAGTTGTAGTTGTTTGACCCTCTGGTTTCACTACTGATTGGATATATGATTCAATTTGCTATTCGACTCATCCATGATGGAATTTTGTCTATGACTGGTGTGATTAAGTTAAAGCACATGTTGTTTCTGTATGCAGATCTGGGAATGCCTTTTGCTAAAATCCTTTATGGGATCCTACTGATTTGGAACAGATACTATGTCGTGTTATTAGCCTATGAAATAATTCATCTGAGACCTATGGACCGATATTGAACCGATACTATACGGCCGATGAAAAAATACACATGCATGTATTGAGGCCTCGGGATTTTGAACATGATACTACACTTGAACCGTCCTGTTCCCGTGTCCCTAAAGCAAAAGGCGATGATGAATGCACTTTAATGCAAAGCAAGTTGAATAGAGTAGTGGGTTTGGTGCTTTGGCATGGCAACACGGCCCGGGCTCCGTGTTTGCAACCGTACCAAATCCCGAGCCTCTATTCGATGCGCCATACATACCTGAGCCTAAATTTTGCAAAAACAAACCCCCTTCTATTATTATTATTATTATTATTATTATTATTATTATTATTATTATATATTTTATTATTATTATTATTATTATATATTCTATTATTATTATTATTATTATATATTCTATTATTATTATTATTATTATTATATATTCTATTATTATTATTATTATTATTACTTTATTACTGTTATTTTATTTTATTAATTATTATACCTTATTATCGTACTAATCCTACTTTACTTGTTTGTTTTGCGAGGTACATTTTGACACGAATAATTTATGGACGAGTTTGGCTAACTCACGAATGGGAATAATCCGTTGCATTGAAGGCATTTGGAGTTTGAATTTGGACCCGAGCATTCAGAAATAAGACTTACGAATTTTAGAAAATCCAAGGCTCCCGCGAGTTGATTATTTTCTCGGGTTTTATCTTTAACTTTGCATTACTTTCCTTAGAAATATTTATGTAAATAAAATGCGTAAAATATTCATTTATCAATAATATTTGATTGTTTGTATATTTTTTTACTTTATGTTCATTGCCTCTATTGTGAAGTCATTATTTAATTTATTGCAAAATTGGGGCCGTCTTAGCAAATGCGTGCAAGTAAAAGAATATTTTGAAAAATAAGCTTTTATTCGATTAATTATTTTTATTATTATCACTATTTTTAAATAATTCTTTTGAAAGAAAAGCACACTTGTAAATATTTGGAAACCTGTCGGATTAACCGTTTTTTTTTACGGAATTTTGGAAGTGCCTTAAAAACCTTCTTCCGAAATTAATAAAACCTCTTACCTTTAGAATCTCTGAAAGAAAGACCGTCTTTTTTATAAAAAAAGAGTTTTTGAACGCATTTGTTAATTTGGTTCCCTGTTTTCCTTAAATTGGGTGGCGACTCCAAAAACTCCAAAAGAGTTAGCCCATCCTGTCGATATTCCGGAATTTATCCTTTTTGGGGTAATTTTTGGGGTTCAACAGCATGGCTACTCCGCTGGGGAGCAATAAAGGTTTTGACCATAAAGGTTTCCAATTGTTTGCAAATAGCATGCCTAATTTATTTGCTTTATTATATCTGTTTGTTTGGTTTGCCTTATAAAGCATGTATAGTATTAAATTGTGCATAATCTGCATTCCGTTCATATTTCCTCCCTCATGGAGCCTGTTAATTCTCTTTCACCTCCTCGATTTCATCATGGGGTACCCGCTTGACGGGTAGTTATGCAGGAAGGGCATTGCCCTTACCTCACTCTTTGAAACTTCTTTCGTGTCACCAAAAGTTAGTTCGGGATATTGAGATTGCCTGGTTTTGTCATGGCCAGTTCTACTGCGTTGTGAGGCCAGGTCTATCCCGCATAGGTCGATTCAGCCTCAACCGTTAGCCCACTCTTAGAAGGAGATTAGGTCATGCATGCATATACACCTTAGTTTAGGGGAAAGTTCGACAGATTTGGTTGGTTTGTGTTTTGGAGATGGCTTGGTGTAGTGAGATCTAAGAGGCGAAGCCCCTGGTGTCTTTAAAAGGATCAGTGGGGTCCCTCTCGTGAATGGCTTTGCGTGTGTGCAGGCCTATGTTGATTATTCAGCTGCAACTTTGTAAAAATTGAAGAATGCTTGTCGCACACTAGGAGAGCGAAGCCCCTGTGTCTTTGAATGATAAGTGGGGTCCCTCCTTGAAGACCAGTGCGGTCTTGGCTGCCTAGGAAATGGAGAGGCTTGATTAAAGTCGAGGACCAGTGAGGAGCCCTATGAACAAGGTCTGTGAGCCTTGCAAAACCTAGAAAACTGAGAGGCTTGTCCAAAGCCGAGGACCAGTGAGGTTTTATTTTGAAAGGCCAATTGGCGCCTTTCGTGATTTGCAGTCTGGTATTATGGAGGCAGTTGGAAATTTCCCCTGGATGTTATGAAATAATTGGGAGTTGTGCTTGGAGGAGTGTGGATGTTTGCAAAAGCTATGGAGGATTGTTTCGGGTTTTAGGCATTTGGGTTTAGAATTTTGTGCAGATGCTGTGGAGAGCATGAGCTGTGTTAAAATGTTAATTTCCTGCATTGCCTTATTTGCTCAAAATGCGTTAAATAATAGGTGTTGCTTGCTTGTATGCAATCCTATGAATGACATGCAAACTATCTTAGTTACCATTTGTGAGGTCTCTTTTGTGTTGTTTACTTCTCTAACAAATGTTGGATTTGTGAAGTGGCTGACCATCCACCATACAAAGGTTTTGAGATATGATTGATGGTAGACGCTCTAGCTCGTGAATGATGCAGTACCAGAAGCTAATGGCATTGCTTGAAAGAACTTGGCAATTGAACTTAGTAGCATTATTTTAAATTTTAATTCAGTTTGAGGCACTGAATTGCATTGTACTTTAAAGCTTATGTTAATCTGAATCAACTCATTTTGAATTTATGAAATTGAAATAAAATACATCGCATTCTTATTATGTTATTTACGCTTGCATTTTTTTTTCTGTTTCAAAATCAAAATTGATAAACCTGCCAAAGCTTTGCTTGTGATGTATGGTAAAACAATTGAACAATTTGAAAACGATGCACTGAAAGTTATTGTCGGCGTTCTTTGGATATCGCGCTATCTGTTAGAACCTTAACTGGGGCAACTTTTATTTGTTGGTGTATGGTGTTGAAGCAGTGAGGCAGAACTACGCACGGTCTGATTCCCAAGGAGGGATACGTAGGCTCCCCCATCGGGCTCGACCCTTTAGCATTTAAGTTTTTATTTTCCCTCAAGAAGGGCAACTGGGGCAATTTTTGCAAAATGAGTTGGAGATGCGAAAGATAATAACTGGGGCAGAATTTTGCAAGAAGCGGTGTTGGGTATTAAGGATGAGTTGGCAAAAATTTTGAAATTGGTTAAGCAAACAGTGCAAAGTCTAAGACAAAGGACGTTCAGTTTGTTTTAAAATATATTACAAGTTTAAGTCAAGGCAAAATTTTCAAAATGCATCTTTGACTTCATTTGCATCCGCATTAAAATATTTTATCTTGTCTCTATTTTTCAAAGTCTATGCTATTTGAGTTTATGAGCCAAGTTTCTGAAAGCAATTTGCAAATCCAAGTCCAATGAAGACAAGGAAGCAGCAAGATCAGGATGAAGTCTGCACAAATCAAACGCTTCCCCTTTCCTCCCCAAAGCTAACAATTTTTCTTTGAGAGCAGGAACATAAAAGCTCGCAATGAAAGGATCATTCGCATTATGAATGAACAGTTTATTGAACGCGCATCCAAGTTGCCTTGCAAATTGCGTCGCATTTCCCTTTCCATGACTTAAAGCATTATGCTTTGTCATGAGTTATTGCCGAACAGGCGGCATTTCTACCTCTATGACTTTCATTCCTAATAGGCGACAAAGTCAAGGCTTGTTTTGTGTTTTCAAAACTAAGCCGAATAGGGCATCGCTTTGTTTCAGGCTATAATCCGCACAAGGCCATCCTTGCCGGATTGTCTCGCCAATTGATTTATCAATGGCCATCGCACTGACTATATTTCCGCACTACTTTGCTTTGCACTTATTTTGAATTATGCCTTCGCACTTGCTTTAAAATTAACGCCTTGTTTTACTCTTTCAGGTTGACCATCGGCTACGAGAATTCCCTTTGTTGGACTATCTCGCCTATTGATTCGCCAATTGGCTCTTGCATTGCTCTATATTCCCGCACTGCTTTTCTTTGTACTTGCTTTAAATTATGTCGTCGCACTTGCTTTAAAATTGATGCCTTGCTTTACATTTTTCAGGTTGACCACCAGGCGGGACTTCTCCCTTGTTGGACTTTCACGCCTATTGATTCGCTAAATCGCTTTTGCGTTGCTTTACATTTTATGCTAAATTGCTTTGCACTTGCTTTCAATTATGCCTTTGTACTTGCTTTATATTATGACTTGCTTTACTTTCAGGTTAACAGGTCAGCCCTGAGACCCTCCTTGCTTTGTACCGGATCGGATCACCAGCTGATTTGTAGACAATCAATTCCAAGACCCTCCTTGCTGCGTGCCCGACCGGCTTGCCAGTTGATTTGTCAATGCACTTGCTTTAAATTATGACTTCGCATTTTCTTTGTATTACGTCTTGTTTTACTTTTCAGGTTAATAGGTCAGTCCCGAGACCCTCCTTGCTTCATGCCAGACCGGTTCGCCAGCTGATTTGTTCGACAATCAACCCCAAGACCCTCCTTGCTGCGTTCTCGACCGGCTTGCCAGTTGATTTGTCAAGATTGTTGAAAATGCTTCGCACTATGCCTTCGCATTTGCTTTATTGCTTCGCTAGTGGATGGGAAGACAATTTATCAAAGATATTGCAGCTTGTACTTACAAATTACGTCATGCCTACCGTAAGCAATCGGGGGTCTTATTGTCAAGTCTATCGTGAGCAAGCGAAGACTTCATTAGCATTGAAGCCTACCATAAGCAATTGGAGGCCTTATTTTGAAGCCTATCATAAGCAATTGAAGGCTCTTTTGTTATTGATCCTACCGTAAGCAATCGGAGGGTCTTATCATCAAGTCTATCGTGAGCAAGCGAAGACTTCATTAGCATTGAAGCCTACCATAAGCAATTGGAGGCCTTATTCTGAAGCCTATCATAAGCAATTGAAGGCTCTTTTATTATTGATCCTACCGTAAGCAATCAGGAGGTCTTATTATCAAGTCTATCGTGAGCAAGCGAAGACTTCATTAGCATTGAAGCCTACCATAAGCAATTGGAGGCCTTATTTTGAAGCCTATCATAAACAATTGAAGGCTCTTTTGTTATTGATCCTACCGTAAGCAATCGGGGGTTTTATTATCAAGTCTATCGTGAGCAGGCGAAGACTTCATTAGCATTGAAGCCTACCATAAGCAATTGGAGGCATTATTTTGAAGCATATCATAAGCAATTGAAAGCTCTTTTGTTATTAATCCTACCGTAAGCAATCAGAGGTCTTATTATCGAGTCTATCGTGAGCAAGCGAAGACATCGTTATCATTTGAAGCCTACCATAAGCAATTGGAGGCATTATCATGAAGCCAATCATAGGCAATTGAAGGCTCTTTTGTTATTGTTCCTACTGTCAACCATCAGTTTCTCAAAGATTATTCGCCTTGTCGCATATGCAGCGCAAATCTATTTCTTCTTTTGTCATTATAGCTTTTTCTTTATTATTCACTCGTTTTCTTATGCATTTACTTTAAATTTGCAGAAATTAAACATCAGATTCAGTAAGAACTGAAGGCATTCAACACTTTCCAGCACTATTAATACAAGCAACACCAATCAAGTTGACAATGCAAATGATTTGGCTTGACAGAGCATTCAAATTTACTCTTGCGGCATCTAAGCATTACGTTGGATTATTGCTGAAAAGGCGGCGCTTTTCTTTTCTCGAATCTTAACATTGTTTTAGAATTTACCTCACGATATTGGTAGTTTAAGACAAGTCGGCTGGCACACCGCTTTCGGAGTGTTTCGCGATGTCGGTTGTCTTGCAATATTAGCATTTATTGATGGTTTAAGACAAGTCGGCTGGAACACCGCTTTCGGAGTGTTTCGCGATGTCGGTTGTCTTGCAACATTAGCATTTATTGATGGTTTAAGACAAGTCGGCTGAAGCACCGCTTTCGGAGTGTTTTGCGATGTCGGTTGTCTTGCAATATTGGCATTTATTGATAGTTTAAGACAAGTCGGCTGGAACACTGCTTTCGGAGTGTTTCGCGATGTCGGTTGTCTTGCAATATTGGCACTTATTGATAGTTTAAGACAAGTCGGCTGGAACACCGCTTTCGGAGTGTTTCGCGATGTCGGTTGTCTTGCAATATTGGTATTTATTGATAGTTTAAGACAAGTCGGCTGGAACACCGCTTTCGGAGTGTTTCGCGATGTCGGTTGTCTTGCAATATTGGCATGTTATATTTAAAGTAGATTGATAGTCTAAGACAAGTCGGCTGGAGCACCGCTTTCGGGGTGTTTCGCGATGTCGGTTGTCTTGCAATATTGGCATGTTATAATTGAAGTAGATGATAAAGATAGACGGTTCGACTTGAGACACCATATCTTGTTAGTCGACTTATCTTATGAAAGCCTTGCATTTTACAATTCGTTCTTGCTTTACTTATTGTCTTGCTTTACTGTTTCAGAATAAGGATCAGCTTAGAGGTTCTCCGGGCGGAGTATCTTGTCAGTTGGTCGAAGGAAGAACTTTTGATGATATCACCACCCGCATTTACAATTTTTGTTATCACTTTATTTATTTCTTATTCCAATTATTACAGTTTATTTGCAGTTGCACGCTTACCGCTTGTTGAGATTATTACAGGATTTTTAGCAGCACCGCAGCAGCATTTGGAGCATGGAGCTTTTCTTAGCAATGAACCGGGGCAATCGTTGATATGAGCTAGACTCGTCAACGAAGACCTGAAGAATCGCACCTGCATAAGTCATCCACCCTAGAGGTAAGTCTCTTGTTAACCCTGAGTCTGAGGTTTGAGATTGAAGATAAGATGGCTCAGTTATCGAGGTGCAGTGGAAACTATGTCCGTGTAAACCCCTCTTTATAGGTGTGTCGTCGACCACATTTTCATAACTTGGGTGATTACAAGCCTCTTTTCCTGCGTTTGAGTAGTCGTTACTATCTCGTCTTTGATTTTCAAATCGCGTCGAACTACATATGGCCTGATTCTCTTTCAGCCCGAGATATGTAGGCAACTTTCGCATTTTGATCCCAGGAATCGGAGTCTTGGCTTTGCCGTGACAAAATTGGGTTTCACGTCAACTTCTTTACCCTGGAAACTCTTTCATCCTTTCCGGGTAAAGAGGGGCAGCTGTTGACACCCAATTTTGTCCCAAAAATTTTAAATTAATGTCAAATTATTTCAAAAATAAGGTCTTTTTAAAAAAAGGGAAGAAATAGGCTAATCGATAATTTTAGTCAAATTGATCATATTGTATAAAGTTGGCTAAAATTGCGATGCACCTTTTAATTCAAATTACCCATGCAATTCCTATGTTTCCTAATTCATTCTAAAAGAGGCCAAATGTGCAATGCACAACCTTCAATTAAACCACCCTACGCAACCCCTAATTTACCCTAAAAAGACCAAAATAGTTACTAATCCCAAATGCTATCCTATTTGTGCAAGGCCCATATATACATTTCATCCATATACTCACTAACCCTTCATTATTATTCATGGGCCCCTTATCAAAAACCCTACACACATCTTCCTCACAAAAAGATAAGTCGTGCCCCTCTCATCTCAACACCACACTATTGGACTATCTTCATCTCCTTCTTCACACTCCTCATCTCCTCCTCCAAACTCACAAAAACCGAACCCCATCACTCTCCCTCACTAATCATCTCCCTCACAAGACTACTCACACACTACACAAACGCACAAGCAGATCGGGAACAGAGGGAGATCGGGAAAGGGTCATTACAAAACGATGATGGAGAAGTGAAAAAGGGATGTTTAGAATGGTGAAATAGAGAGACCGGTAGTAGCGACGCCGCCGGAGTTCCTCGCCGGAGCTCAGGCCGGCAGTCGTTCCCTTTTCTATCATTTTCACCGGAAATTGCTCATTAGCGCTGTGAATCTGCTCCTGTGGTTATGGCGACAAGTTTTAACCTCTTTTTAAGAATTGGATTTTGAGTATATTTACGTCGGGATTCCTGTTTGTTTGAACCCTTTGCTTGAACTGTTTTACCTCTGTCTCACCGGCAATAATGGTGATATTGACGCCGGTGTTTGTTCTTGACCGGAAGTTTCATATATTTCTCCATTGCTCTTCTCCGATCTATCACTAAAATTGCAAAGGGGTGTTGGAGTTGTAGCGACGCCGCTGCGGCAGAGCTGGTGTCGCTCCTCCTTCACCGTGTTTCTGTTCTTCTTTTGTTCACCGGAGTTCCGGCTAAGTTGACAGCGACACCATTTTATTTTGGCTTGAATCCCTTTGTCATTTCTTTTGTACAGTTTGCTTATTGATTTCTTGAATATAATGACCGTTTGTTGGTGTATCTATAGAAGCTCGTGATGTGGGTTTCAATTGTTTGCATCATTGGCTGTTACAACCACTGTTTTGCCGGAAATTCCAGTGGTGATCGTTGTTCTATTTGTTATTGGAGCAAATTATTAGAGCCTACCCGTCGTTATCTCGCCTGACCCATTGATTCCCTTTACTCTGTATTTGGGAGTTGTACTTGTTTGACCCTCTGGTTTCACTACTGATTGGATATATGATTCAATTTGCTATTCGACTCATCCATGATGGAATTTTGTCTATGACTGGTGTGATTAAGTTAAAGCACATGTTGTTTCTGTATGCAGATCTGGGAATGCCTTTTGCTAAAATCCTTTATGGGATCCTACTGATTTGGAACAGATACTATGTCGTGTTATTAGCCTATGAAATAATTCATTTGAGACCTATGGACCGATATTTAACCGATACTATACGGCCGATGAAAAAATACACATGCATGTATTGAGGCCTCGGGATTTTGAACATGATACTACACTTGAACCGTCCCGTTCCCGTGTCCCCAAAGCAAAAGGCGATGATGAATGCACTTTAATGCAAAGCAAGTTGAATAGAGTAGTGGGTTTGGTGCTTTGGCATGGCAACATGGCCCGGGCTCCGTGTTTGCAACCGTACCAAATCCCGAGCCCCTATTCGACGCGCCATACATACCTGAGCCTAAATTTTTCAAAAACAAACCCCCTTATATTATTATTATATATTTTATTTTTATTATTATTATATATTCTATTATTATTATTATTATTATTATTATTATTATTATTATTATTATTATATATTCTATTATTATTATTATTATTATTACTACTTTATTACTGTTATTTTATTTTATTAATTATTATACCTTATTATCGTACTAATCCTACTTTACTTGTTTGTTTTGCGAGGTACATTTTGACACGAATAATTTATGGACGAGTTTGGCTAACTCACGAATGGGAATAATCCGTTGCATTGAAGGCATTTGGAGTTTGAATTTGGACCCGAGCATTCAGAAATAAGACTTACGAATTTTAGAAAATCCAAGGCTCCCGCGAGTTGATCATTTTCTCGGGTTTTATCTTTAACTTTGCATTACTTTCCTTAGAAATATTTATGTAAATAAAATGCGTAAAATATTCATTTATCAATAATATTTGATTGTTTGTATATTGTTTTACTTTATGTTCATTGCCTCTATTGTGAAGTCATTATTTAATTTATTGCAAAATTGAGGTCGTCTTAGCAAATGCGTGCAAGTAAAAGAATATTTTGCAAAATAAGCTTTTATTCGATTAATTATTCTTATTATTATCACTATTTTTAAATAATTCTTTTGAAAGAAAAGCACACTTGTAAATATTTGGAAACCTGTCGGATTAACCGTTTTTTTTTTACGGAATTTTGAAAGTGCCTTAAAAACCTTCTTCCGAAATTAATAAAACCTCTTACCTTTAGAATCTCTGAAAGAAATACCGTCTTTTTTATAAAAACGGAGTTTTTGCACGCATTTGTTAATTTGGTTCCCTGTTTTCCTTAAATTGGGTGGCGACTCCAAAAACTCCAAAAGAGTTAGCCCATCCTGTAGATATTTCGGAATTTATCCTTTTCGGAGTAATTTTTGGAGTTCAACATTTTGACTATAACAATTAAATGAGTTCTAAACGTCAAATGCCAGTATACATGCATCACAACACCTCTCTATAACAGTCATAAAAGGCCCAGACAAACACTCCCATTATAAAGAAATTTGACGGTGTTTGCCCATTGAGTAAATTATATGAGAAAAAGGTACGAAATTTTCACCCTCAAATTTGTGTTTAGTTGTTTCAATTCTAACAACTTCGTACTTGAAATCTTGTCACATGATGTGAAACGAATGGCGTAAAAGAACGATGTATATATCTCTTATTAACCTTCTAAGAATTAAGCTTGCTAGCTTTTCAAGATTGGTAGGTAGTTAGGCACAAGCTTATGAAGATCTTCCCCAGCCTAGAATGGACAAATGGCCATGGAGATGGTCATGACAGTGGCAATGCTAATCAGAATGAAGATCCATGAGCCAACTCCAAGATTTTCTCATCTCGATAATTAGAGATTATGACAAAGCTGAAGGCCGAAACAAAGATATCGTTCCGTAGCCCTACCACCTCATGTAATGGCAGAATTCTCGTCTAGGGGTTCTCATATGGCCGAAACAAATATATTATAATTTTTCAATTGAAAAGGAATTAATTTCTTTTGAAGACAGTAGCCACTGGATTACAGGATGAAGGTCCTTTGGAGACTAATTGTAACAGTCAAACCCGTTAATGAAATTGTTCGCTTTGGGCCTAGACCCGCACGGTTTTAAAACGCGTCACTAGAGTCTAAGATATGTGTACTTAAACACCTAGCATCTCTCTTGTGTTATGCCGATGTACTCTGTCTCGCATCGACAAGGCTGAGACGGAGTGACTCTGATACCATCTGTAACAGCCCAAGCCCGCTAGTGAAACTGTCCGCTTTGGGCCTAGACCCATACGACTTTAAAGAGCGTCACTAGGGTCTAAGACATGTGTACTTAAACACCTAAGATTACTCCTGTGTTATGCCGATGTGAGACATTTATTAGCTGGGGTGTCACATACACAGAGTACATCGGCATAACACATGAGAGATGTTAGGTGTTTGAGTACACATGCCTTAGACCCTAGTAACGCATTTTAAAGCCGTGCGGGCCTAGGTCCAGAGTGGACAATTTCACTAGCGGGCTTGGACTATTACACTAACTCAAATAGGTAGGTAGCGAATTGAAATTAGGTTCCCTAAAAAATTCTTGCTGTTGAAAAGATTTTGACTTACAATAGTTAAGACTTTGAAGCTTTCTCTGCGGAAATGGGACCAGAGATGCAACAAGCATAAATTAGAGTTCATAATCTGCAGTCATTCTTCTATATCAATGATATATAATTCTTTTGTGCTCAATATAGTGATATGACGATTTTGAAAATGTTTATACTTCTGCTATTTAACATTATTTATTTTTCATCTTCTATTTCACTTTCATGCTTTTGTGATTATTTGACTACCTAACTTTCTACCAATAACTATTAGTAGTTCTCTTCCTTCGATATACATTCCCTTGCTTGGAAAAGCAGGTCCATATTGTTCATGACTTCAACCAAGAAAAGAGATTATAGCTAAAGCAAATGGTCAAAAAAGAGGCGTGGAAGGGCAAAACATTCTGCACCAATTGGTTGTACTTTTTCCATTATGATCCGTAATCCAGGATACAAAGAGAAGCTTTAAAGCTGAATGATAGGAAACTCTAGGCAAGAGAGACTGGACCAAAAGCTTATTCGGAGACTTGAGAACAAGTTCCAGTCTAGGATAAACTGGGACTGTTATAAAGAGGTGCAGAATAAATAAATCAACGATGTTTGTCTACAATAGAGCTGCTTTTGTTTTGTCACACGTATTGATTTTTTTAGTGCAATTTTTCATTATTCTTGGTGGTATATTTACAATGTTGAATTTCATATTGTAAGTAAGTTTTTCCCTAGGTAATAAAACTAGAATTTGTTGGATTTCATACTGTTGTAAGGTTTTCAGTACGTAATAGAAATATAATGTAAGAGCTGAATGAATTGTCTCCTTTTATGGAGTAAAATATAGAGATTTTTGTAGGTAATTGTATTTTGTCACATCGGCCAGCTTAATAAAACTTCAAAAAATTTCACCACATGTACCCCTTATTCCTGGTTATGATCTTTTATCCCCACTTAAGAATGATTTAGCAAAATGGCATCGGGAGCATCATTTCAAGTTATAAATTGACAAGTGATGCTGCCTCAGCGGACAACACTTCAAGTTATAACTTGACAAGTGTTGTCTCTTCGTCAAATATAAAGTGCAAGTGCTGCCTGTGAAGAGATTAAAGAGGCAAGTGATGCCGAGGGAACTCTTCAAGTTACCTGGGAGGGCGGAGCAGTACTTCAAGTTATCTGGGAGAATGTTGAAAGAAATAACAGGCCAGGAGGCAGCACTTGCTTAAAGGGATGGCGGGATGCATTCGTCAATGTAAGATTTCATAGGGATATTTCCGTTCGCAGGGCAGCACTTCAAGTTATCTAGGAGAATGTTGAAAGAGATAAAAAATCAAATGCTACCACGGGAATAGCCCTTACTTAAAGTTAGCAGAGGTCATTCTTGCAAACTATTTTAAATGGGAATAGCTAGGCAAACCAATGCTGTCGGTGTCATAGTTGTGTAATTCTCCCATAAAACTTATCAGTTTGTTAATGTTGGGCCTCTGCTTTGCAGGGATGTTCGCGTCGAGAAATTTTGATGCGTAGCCATTTTTGGACGCGCTAAGTGAGAATTATCCATCATTTTCAAAATACTGGGATTTTGAACTAACGTGTTCAAAGTCCCAATATTTTGTACCGAGATTAGTGTTTAAGTGATCCCAGTATTTTATACTGAGACTTTGAACAAACAAGTTCAATTAACGCGTGCCAAACAGCCCCACGCAAATTTGCGTTCCCGTCTAGTCTAGTAACTAAATGATATAAAAGCTTAATATTACGCATCCACAAGAAGATATATTTTAGGATCTAAATAAATTACCTTTCGATAATTACATAATATTATAATGAATTACTATGTGGTAAGAACCGTCATATCTTTTTCATGTTGCTGACACTTTTCACATGGATAAAATCCCTCGATTGGTTTCCACATAAGTTCCATGGAAACCATATGGCACTCTAGTAGCTAAATTGATTATGGCAACTGGTTTACTTGTGAAATTCTTGGCATCAATCGCATAAACCTGAAAATTATGTAAGATGTCATAATTTCTTTTCACTTAATCTTAATATAGAGAGCATATGATAGTGAAAAAGACTTGCCTGAGAAACATCAGTTTCTTCATTGTGTACATATGTAATGATCCAACCTTCATCCTCTTCAAGACTTCCTGGCTTAGCAGCAAAAGTAGCACCAGAGCAAAACGTGTTCTTTGGGAAAATATGATGCTCTACTTTTATTTGATCTTCGGATGTCTTCAAAACAAAGCTTAGCTAGCCCTCCATATTTAGCAAGACCTAATAATAAAGCAACTTAGTAGCTAGGCACATGTAATATAACAACTAATTAATATCATACCAAGGGTTGTGGTAGGATGATAAGATCGTTCTACCCTTAATTAGAGGTTTCGGGTTCAAGTTTTAAAAATGAATTTTTCCTCGTAGGAAGCACTTCCTCTTTTAAAGGAGCCTTACATCTTGAATATCCGTATTAATCGTAGCCAAAGCGGGTACCACGTGGGATATCAAAAAAATAACAACTCATGAATTAAATCTACCTTACTTTGATCTCAGAGGAAAACAACAGTATACATTATAAGTTTATTAATTAGTTATCTTACATGCCATAGAGCTTGCATCTGCATCGGCAAGTTGTGTATAAGCAAATTTGTTATGCATGCCTAAACATTTTTCATTGATCAAAGGGAAATCCATAAAGACATCGACTCCTGTGAGATATCTTGTTGTTACATATCCAGTTTTCATATTTAATCTCCGATCCATTCATGGACGCGTGCAAAAAAGTACCATGCATCTTCTAAATGTTCACCGCTTTTTTCTTTGTTTGAATTGATGTGTCTGAAGCCTTTCGAAAACCATTCAAATTTATTCATCCCAAAATCTGGCCCTGGTAAAATTGGGGCACGAGATGTGCATGCCATGACCACAACCTGTATTCAAAGATCCATATATAATTTAAGATTTTGATTTACATAGAAAGAAAATCAAGAATCTTAGCCTCCAAACTCCAATAATGGAAAGACTTTCTCAATGCAGTATCTTAGTTATGGTACTTTTGAGTTTTATTTCTAATTTTATATGGTATGGACGCTAACGTTACAACTACAACATATTTATGTGAGCCTATTTACCCACTGCAGAGTGACCATAAGAGTTTTGAAATCTGTGATTGTTTAACATAAATAACAGTTGCGTAGTTGTGAAAGTTTTTCACTATTTGTGTGATCGGGGTACGTATATTGTTGTTAAAAGTGTTATAAAAACTGAAATGAAAAATAAAGAACTTTGAGGCGAGAACAATTATTTTACTGTTTTTAAAGAATTATTGCCTGTATATTCTTAGGGGATACAAACAATATTTTTCAGGATTCTTCAAAGCCACATTGAAATAAAAAACCATTTTCTAGGAAGACAAATTTATAGAAGATAGAGGAAACTATTCCGAAAAGGCATCTATTCTTGAATATGTTTATAACGTTGAGAAATAAATAACTTGTTGCAAAAAATAAATACAAATTAAATAATCTTTCTCTATCTAAAGAGACGACCCGGCCCGCGCTCAAACGTCAAGAACAAATATTAATATATATAATTAACATTCGGTGGACTTTATTCATTCAAATAGCTTGGTGGGTCTTTTAACTTTTAAACTTTTTCAAAAAGCCTTCTTCCCACCAATGTGGGATTTTACTTTGTCTCCTACGAGTACAAACTACTTAACAAAAAGTTCTCCATTGATTGTAAAATTGAAAATTTAAGCTAAAGTATTTTCAAACATCTAAAAAATCATTCTCTTTGAACGGCCAAAAAAGAAATTGGGAGTTTACCTCATCACCATCTTCAAAACCGTTCAAAATATGATAGCCACAAGTAGACTCCACCTCAAACCAGCATGCAGAGCTAGCATCACCATAACGAGGCACGACACCAATCCTAGCGAATGCTGTAGGATCATATTTTACAACCTGCAAATGCATATTTAGTATGATTAATGAATGTCATCATTAATTACCTCCATTAATTATCACGCAAATAAAAACAAGTAAATGCGTGGCATGGAAAGTATCAGTTATACTTACGGTCCTCCCTTGATGACGCGGTTTATATCAACAGTTAATGGAAAATCTAAGATTACGTTATACCTACAAAATAAAAGATGCATCAATATTTGAAAAAAGAAAAAACTTAAAATACATCTACTTGGGAGCTTCATATGGAACATCTTTTGGATGATCATTATTACCTCTCAGTGATACCCATCTCATGGCAGAATGAACATCTCTTGAATTTGAGATCAGCCTTGTGAATTACTTTCTTCCCATCAGCTAAAGCATATACGACAATTAAACAGGAAGTTCTTAATATATCACGTTAGAAGCACCTTAAAATTATGGTTTAAGCACATTATATTAGAGTATCTCCCTAGTACTTTTACACCATATATAAATTTTTTCCTTCTGTCACGCACTAAAATTTGCTAAAAAAAAAATAGGTAGCGACTTAGGTATTTTAAGGTACCCAATTATTAGAGATTTTCGGAGTCGCCATTTGACATAGTTCAAAGGTGTGCCAAGTCACCAAAGAGGTACCTCGGAACACCAATGACTCGTTCAGTGGTCTGCGTCAGAGTTCCAGGTAAGGATCTCGGTTTACTCTCGGCAAGGTATTAGGCACCATCGAATCCTGTGCAAGCACAGTTGCTTTATTGACACATTTCGACTCTTTGAATTTATTTGTTTGTTTTGACTTTGTTTTGTTACGCTTTTGATTAATTACTAATTTCCTCGTTCAACAAATGAAACTCAAATCGAATATAGTCGCGCGAGAACTTCACTCGTTCGAAATCTTTCGACTTAAATCAATTAATTCACGCAGGTACTTCACCCATTCGAAATCTCTTGACTTAATATGAGTCTCAAGTGAACAATAATTATTATTTTAAATTTGTTTCGACCTACTTGAAATTGCCTTAATCGAGTGTCTCTAGATAACGCCTACTTATAAATATTGCTTGTTATATTTTGCCTTTATTTGTTACCCTTAACATTTAGTACAATGTGACATATATAAAATTACTATTCAACTTCTAGGCCTTACTGTAAAAAGGGAAACACTACTTTCTGTGAAAGAAATGTCTACCTTTGGTTTAAAGTTGCCAGTACCAAACCAAACGCTAAGATTTCTTCTTTTTTTAAATGAGTTCGCACGTCCGTTTATCTTCTCAAAAGTTTTGCATTAACGTACTAATTTAAACTTCCATTTTTTCAAGACTTGTCCTAGGCTTTTCATGACAAGTTATTTTTTTTTCCTCAAAGTCTTCTCTTTACCCCTTTATTTTCAACTAAGTGATGGCATAAAAATTTATGTAAAGCATGCTCCTTTTCTTTTACAACACAGCAGCAAGCAACATATATGCAAGATAAACATGAAACATTAATACAAAGTAAAGTTCTCTTTAGCCTTAACATTTCATCTCATGCATAAATAAATTAAGAAATTGTTCTTACAAAACTCAAAGAGAATACTACCTAGTGTTGAAATTCCCAGAATAGCAAGCCAACAGTTAGCCAAAGCCTGGTTAGCCTCCTAGCAGAATGATGATCCCAACTAGTAGCAAATGAACACCAAAACTCCAGCACCAAAAATGCCCAGGACCAGCAACAAACCACCACAACAAACAGACCTGAACCACCTCTTTATCTCTATTAAACTTGTTAACTTTCAGACTTGAAACTCCCTTTCAAACTCTCTAATTTTTCCTTTCTTTCTCTCTAAATTTTGTGTTTTTCTCTCTCAGATCTACTCTCAAGTTTTTTGAGTATTTTCAGATGTTCCCAAGTTAGAGAGATAGATTTTTAGATGTTTTTTCTTGTGTCCCCCTAAAATGAAGAAAGGAAAAGGATTTAAATAGGCTAAGGGATTGGGTAAAAACTAATTGGGTAAAAATACACTCCATGTGACCATATTTTTTACCTTTAGGAAAAGTTACTTAGGCATGCATGGCCTCTTCCACTAAAACACAAAAGAGGGCAGAACTTCTGCTGCCCTCCTTGTGCTTTCCTTTGACTTTCTAACACACTTTTTACATTCAATTAATGACAAAAAAGACAAACTCTGAATTTTGAAACTAACAACCGAATGTATTTCTTAGCTAAACTCAAACTCACGGTTATCTTAAGCAATTCTAGTGACAACATTAAGCAAGAGGAGGTGACAAGCTGCCAAGTGTGTATGCTAAACAAAACTCATTATCTAACTCCTTAACAAAGTTCAGGAAGATTCAAGGTTAACCAAACCAAAACATTCTTTCATAAGTTCACTCTTTAAGTTGTTAAGTGTTAACACACAAGGCTGCTAGTAGTTTCAATGCTTTGACACTTCCTTACGATATGACTTTAGACACCAATTGAACCAAAACAAGCTTGATAATCCCAGATCAAACTAAGCTGAAATAGAACATATGTTTAAACAAATTCCTCACACATCTTCAAATACTACCAATGTGAACAACAGAACACATACATGGTTTCTAACAAACAATGAGACGAACGAACAGAAAACTCAGTCATTTTGATTTATCAACATAGATATTCCTAGTTGAGATCAACTAAACATTTATTTTATTGCTAAACAACCTGAAAGCATATTTTCATAACTAAACATTACTAATTTTCACAACTAAACATGACCTACACTAAATAGGAAAAGAAAGGTAAATGGCTTATAGTTTTCAGTCTAACCCTTGGTGCTAAATGCCACAACTACTGTCGAGCCATCACAAAAGCATCACCTCCGCTGCCATCGTCTCGTCGCCACAGTTGCAGCATCGCTTTGTTGTCATCAACACCAATCTGGCTATCACATAGCACCACTACAAACAATCTCGACACGCCATTGTCAGCCACAACGTCACCGCAGCCTCGTCGATCACTGCCTAAGCACCTCTAAGTACCCCAGTCCATCACCATCAAAGCAACCTCCAAGCAATTACCAAACGCCTCGCAACATCTCACCATAGCTGATTCCTTGCATCCACAGCTGTTGCATCCAACATTTCACAGTATTGCTGCCTCATCATCACTGAAACTACCCTCGCCTTGGCTTTACCATGAGCCCAGGTGCCTCCTAACAATTTTAATGTCAAACACCCCACTGCCTCGCCTCTCCGAGCATCGCAGCAGCTACAAACACGGGGAAACAGCCCCCAAAGCTACCATCTTTCCAGAATCAGACCCCACCACTGTTATCTCCACCGTACATCACCACATTGATATATCACAGCCCCGACATCACCATTAACATTAGCCCGCGACATTACCCGCTACCAGTTTCATAAAGGGGAAATTTTAGGAACACAAAGTAGCGAAGGCGAGAGGGGAGTACGAGACAAACCTGTAGACATAACACTCGCCGGAGTTGAGGTTTTGAGCCGAACTTTGAGCCTTGATCTATGCTAAACGGCTGAGAATCTGAGAGATATTATAGTGGAAATGGATAGAGAGGAGTGAGAGGAGCTTCAGGAGTATAAGATTTTGGCCGGAGGGCGGCCGTCGATGGCGACCACAGTGGCTCTAGCGGCAGAACCCGGTGAAGGGTCGATTTAGGGCAGAGCTTCCTTTGGGAGTTCTGATTTTTGGGGGAAGTTGTATCAAAATAGCAAAATTTTGTTTATATATCAAGGGCTTGTGCCTGGTCAAGTTTGTGTGGACTGGGCTACATTTTTTTCTTAATTTTACAAATGGCCACTAAAGAAAATCGAAAACTAATTAAAGCACACATAATTAACTAGGATTAAAAATCACAAAAATCGCAACATTATCGCAATCGAACATAAAATCAAAATTAAACACATAACAAGTTTTTTTGTTAATTTTTATTTTTCTTTTTTTCTTTATTTTTGACAAATTTTAGCTAAAATAAAAGATGAAATTCTAGGAAAATTCGACACAAATCCTAAAATGTTAGCTCGGCTATTTTGAGCAATTTCAAGGTTTTTTTTTTTAATTTTCGTGCCAAAATTAGGTGATTACAGCCGCCTCTCTTTGCTCGAGAACAACGAAGAGTTTTCAGGCAAAGACATAATCACAACTAATTTTGGCTTTCTGGTTCTAGCCAAAAGCATGCAAACTGGTGACCGTACCCTGACTTTTGGTCCTAACCAAGAAAAAGGCTACCTACATATCTAAGGAATCAGGTCAGTGTAGTTCCTCACGTGCGGTAGCTGGGACTACCGCATACAAACATACACTAGACTCTCCTAGACTAACACCAAGCACTCTCTAGACACTTCTATACTAACGCTAAGCATTCTCTAGACAGACACAGACTAACTCTAAACACTTTCACACCTAACTGGGACTGACTCGATGCTTCTAGACTTACGAGGACTAACTCGAGACACCTTTGACATACTAGAGTTGTTGCTGCTGGTCACTTGTTGCTGGCTGGTGATCATTGCTTTACAAAGAAAACTGAAAATGCAACATTGAAATGTAAAATTACAATTCCTAGACTAAGTCTTCATGCTTCATAAACTGATAAACTGGTCCGCAACTCCCACTACCAAAGTGGGTCTTGAAAACTTGAAATTGCCGCTCGGGCGGGCTTGACTTGAAAGTTGAAATCACCTCTTTGACGGGCTTTGACTGAAAAGCTGAAATTGCCGCTTTGAGGGGCTTTGACTTGAAAGCTTAAGTTGCCGCTTTGACGGGCTTTGACTTGAATAAAATAGCCTCTTTGACGGGCTTTGACTGAAAAGCTGAAATTACTGCTTTGACGGGCTTTGATTTGAAAGCTTAAATTGTCGCTTTGACGGGCTTTGACTTGAATGAAATTGCCGCTTTGAAGGACTTTGACTTGAATAAAATTGCCACTTTGACGGACTTTGACTTGAAAAATATAAATTCGCGCTTTGGCGGACTTTGACTTGAATGAAATTGCCGCTTTGACGGACTTTGACTTGAAAATTAAAACTGCCGCTTTGACGGACTTTGACTTGAAAGATAAAACTGGAACCACCACTCTGGTGGGTCTTGTTCGTGTTGGATTGAAAACCATCACTCTGATGGGTCTTGCTTGTGCTGGAAATTGAAAACCATCACTCTCATGGGTCTTGGTTCTTCAGAAAATTGAAAACTATCACTCTGATGGGTCATGCTTTTGTTGAAAATTAGAAACCATCACTCTGATGGGTCTTGCTTATGCTGGAAATTAAAAACCATCACTCTGATGGGTCTTGCTTCTTCTAGAAATTGAAAACCATCACTCTGATGGGTCTTTCTTTTTGTTGAAAATTAGAAAACCATCACTCTGATGGGTCTTGCTTTTGCTGGAAATTGAAAACCATCACTCTGATAGGTCTTGTTCTAAAAGCTGGAAAAGAAAAATTGTAACCCATTATCCCAATGGGTCTTGACAGAAAGCTGAAATTGTAAACCATCACTATGATGGGTCTTGTTCTGAAAATTGAATCCCATTATCCCAATGGGCCTTGTGTTTAATTCTATCCCATTATCCCAATGGTTCTTTTGACAGAAAGCTGAAATTCTTGAAAGTTGAAAATCGATGCTCCCGGTTCAGATGGTCTTTGATTTCTTTCTTTATTCCTTTTTCTGCTCTTCAAGTTTGTCCTTGACGAGCAAATGACTGTATGTAGTTGTCCCAACCCAAATTCTCATATCGGTCTTTGGTCACACCTTGTGGAAATAACAAACCATTCCTTGGTGATCTTCATGGTACAATCTCGGTATTAGACTCCCATTCCCGACTTTTCTGGTACAACTGAAACTTGTAGACAAGTTTTTCAAACCTTTCTGAATGCCCGAAAATAATGAGAAAGAAATAAATGAAAAGGAAAGTGAAAAAGCTCAAAAGGAGACATCGAACGAAAGATGTCCCTGGTAGATAGAAGAAACTTATTTGGAGGTGAAACGACAACCTTAGTAAACATGATATGCAATTAGAATCAACTCTTGACTAGTTCAAACGGCCATAACCCTGACCTTACTCCAAGTCTGAAAATCTTCTCAACCCGAACTTGATGACGAATTCAACGACCCTCAGTCGACTAGTAGTGCCCCTCGGGGTTTTCACTAACTAGCCTCTCTCTTTCTTCTTTTAACTAACTATTGCCTTGCAGCGCCTTTTCAGGTTTTCACTGACAAGACTTCATCATTTTTTTTTTCATTTTTTTCGCTCTTTCCCAATCGACCTCCGATCTTTCCTTGCTGCTCGACCCCGTCTTTCCTTTCTTTCTTCAATTTTGGCCTTTATCTTGATTCCCCAGAGAATTTCTCCTTTAATGACCTTGGTGCTCCCAGTTCCTAAATACGATTGTCGGCTTACAAGAATGCGGCTTTACAGCGTGGAACTTATCCCTTGATACCCTACTCAGCTTGACATTCTCAATGATCGGTCAGAAGGGTCTTTATTTGGACTGTAACATTGGATTTGGTTAGGCTATGAAGAAAAGGGGTTCAGCATAAAAGCTCAGAAACATCTCATGAGACGATCAAATGAATATCACAAACTATGAAATCACCGCTTTTTGAAAATAAAATAAACTTATTTCCCTAGTTTAGGCAAATTGGGGATTACTTCTCTTCTTCTTTTTTTTCTCTTTTTTTTTTTTTTTTTTTGAGTTTTTCTCTTTAGTTTGAAAAGCGGTATGAAAGCATCTCATGAGATGATTTGGTGAATGATACAACCCTTGGAATTATTTCTTTTAAAATAACAACAAATTGTAGCCCCGATTTAGTGAAACCGAGGAATTATCTTTTGAATTTTCTAATATGAAAACATGGGGGAATATTAAGATTATCCTCCGAGATGAACACAATGAAAGAAAAGGGATGTTGACTTTCCCCTCTTTATTTTTTTTTTAAAATAAACTTCTGCCCCAGTTTATCCTAAACTGGGGCGCTTTGAGTTTTTTCCTCGACTTCGAGACTGATATACCAAACATCTCATGAAACAGACGAATATATAGTATGATAAAATAGAAGTTTGTTTTTATTTTATTTCATAAAATAAAAACAAACTTCTGCCCCAGTTTAGCATAGAATGGGGAACAAAATTTCTTTTGACGTTGGTCGCAAACTTGGAGGCAAGTTTTGCGTCAATATAAACAGAGATAAAATAAACTTTCTCCTGTTATGACCGCACCAGAATGGTTGCCTACGTATCCTTTTGAGAGGAATTAGGTCAGACGTAGCTCTACCGCTGAGGTAGATTTTGTTTTTGTATTCTTTTTTTTCATTCTTTTCCTCTTCTTGTTTTTTTCTTTTCTTTAGTCACATCAAATTGATTCCAAGGGAGGGTAGGCCAAAGAAAACACAGAACAAGGCCAAAAAAGGACTGACAAAAGGACATAATGTTTGGGTAGAAAAAATGAAAGCCGTTCGTCATCCCGACCCGAGAATGCCTCGCACAAATAATGATTCAGTCAATTGACCTGGATTGATCCACATGTGTCCTCGACTTCTACTTCAACGATGGTTCTCAAAACTGGTATTTTAAATTCGGTCGAAGCAACCGTGCACGATTTTGAACTTCTCATAGATCTCCCTTATCCTATGACTACTGATTAATTCCCAACTTATTTCGCTCCCTCTTTTATCCTTCTTTACTACTCAAATAACTCACAATGCCAGAGCGCGTGTTTAGATCAAGACATAAATTCCGCACGCATGTCATGTTATTAAGGTCGAAAAGACATAAAATAGAAAACTAAGGAGGTAAGAACATGAAACATAAAAGAGCAAATATTAGGACGAGATGGATCTCTCTTTTATTGAATTGAAGATATAAGGGTTTGAACAAACCAAACAAGTAAAATAATGCACTTGGGTTACAACCCTTGAATAACCAAGTACACAGAAAGATTAGCAAAACAAGCTACAATATTTCACAGTCATTCAGTTGCAAGTTAGGGCCAGTTTCCTGCTTTTCATGCATTGTTGAACCCTTCACAAGGATGCACCATGCTGATACCAAAGAATTTCCTTGAATCTGACAATTTGTTCTTCTTTTCCTTATTTTCTCCAAGTCCCATCAAGGTGGACTTTACTTCTTTGGGACTGATGAATGACCGGGTAAGATTTGGAATTGGCTTCTCGAGAGACATGTTCGTCTTCTTCATTTCTTCACCCCTTACTCTGTCTACTACCCCAAGCATAATCTCAGGAACACAATTCATTGCCACTAGCATTTTGTTGGCCCCAATTGACACATCACCAACACGCACTATCGGCATTGCAGATTCAGCTCCCAAATCTTCTACATCTACCATACCCACCATATGCACATCATCACAGACAGGCAATGAGTTCCGATTTATATCTGGTGCATCTGAACCCTCAACTTGAATCTGACCGTTATCAATCAAAGCTTGGATATCCTTCTTGAGAAAATGGCAATCCTCAGTGTCATGCCCCGGTGCACCTGAATGGTAAGCACATTGACGAGAGTCGTCAATCCTATCCCTAGGATGCATTCCTCCATTGATCGGTTTCAGTATGTCCAAAGCTTGCAACTTCTGAAAAAGTTCAGCATAAGATTCTCCAATTGGCGTGAACTTATTCTTTTTCACTTGATGCACCTTTTTATACTCAACCTTTGGGCGAAAGCCTGGAGGACCTCTTGGTCGGTGGGGAAGGTTCGGTGGAGGCTGGAATTGGTTATATGGAGCTTGTGAATAGGATATATAGGATGTGGGACTGGAGCGCGCCATTGTGGATAAGACGATATTAGAGCATATGGCTGCACTGTATGGATTGAGTTTTGAGGTGGAGGGATGGAATACTGCGGATTTTGTGGGGTGTAGTAGTGTTGTGGAGGGTATATTTGTAGAGCTTTGTATGAGTGGGTTTGATTTTATCTTTTCTCGCTCCACTTTTGTGAACCCGAACCCACCATGGCTACATCATCTTGATTCTTCTTCCCCAAGGCTCCTTCCTGGGCTTGCAAAGCTATTTTGCTGACAATCTTGCCTGCCTTGATTCATCTCTCAATCATCTCCCCAATTCTCACTGCTTCACTGAATTGTTTCCCTATGGTGGAGGCCATTGCTTGGTAGTAGGTCTCATCAAGCACCTCAATGAACTCTTCGACCATTTTATCATCGGGTATCAAAGGGTTCACACGCGCTGCCGGCTCGCGCCATCTATAGGCATACTTCCTGAAACTTTCACTTGGTTTCTTTGTGATCGTCTTCAAGGAAGAACGATCTGGAGCAGCCTCCATTTTGTAGCCATAATGGTTTAGTAAAGCGCTGGCCATGTCATCAAAGGTGACCCACTTCGAAACATTTTGTTGCACAAACCATTCTGTTGTCGGTCCTCCCAAACTGTCAGCAAAGTATGCCATCAACAATTCATCCTTCTCAATGCCCTTAATTAGTTAAGGTAGATCTTTACGTGGATCCTTGGATCACTTTGTCCAATGTACAGATCAAATTTGGGCACAACAAAACCTTCAGGCAATGGTACATGAGGGAACAAACATAGGTCTTTGTATGAAATATTGGTTTTACACTGTTGCCCTTGTATGTTTTTCACAGTTTTCTCCAAGCTTTTCAATTTCAGAGCAAAATTATTCTCTTCTGTTTTTCCCAACCTCTCGATATCACCATGTGATTTTGGTTGGTTTCCCTGATCATACGACTCGGTTTGGCAGAAGACATTACCCTGACCTTGCTCAAATTGTTGATCATGAGCCCTCAATTGTGGGTCACTGTTCGATCTTTGCAAAGCATGTCCTGCAGGAACAGTGAATGTTGCGGCAGGAACCTGGGGTTGGCCATGTTGTCCATGTTGTGGGAATTTTGCCCCAGGTTGTATAGTAGAGGGTCCGGCTGCATTGCCAGTTGCTGGATGTGGACCAAATCCCGGAGGGTAACGGGGGTCTCCTGTCACTGTAGATTGCCCTTGCCCTTGTGGCTGAGTATTTGCCATGAAACCAGCAGCACATGGCGGAACAGGAGGTGCCTGAATTGCTGCCAAGTTGCGAGTTAACTGCATCATCATTTCTTTCATGGCTGCAAAGTCCTCGGCCATCTTGGCATGTTGCTCAGCTAAGCGAACCAGCTCAGTGTTCTCAATTTCCTCAGCCATCGTTGTTGGAGTGTTTTCCTGAAGAGGAGCTTCAACCACTTCTGGAAAAGGCAGTGCTCCCTTGATTCTGGTGGAGTAGGAATGTGGGGCCAGCACGACAGTTGCTCAAGCTAATCAAACTAAACAGGTTAGCACAAAAGAAGCACAGATTGCAGCCTAAGGTTGTTATGCGTCATCCCGAAACGGTTAACGGCGTAAGCCGAGTATACCGATCGTATCCCCAAAAGATTGCTATGTGCCTTGATCAAAACTAGAACAAAATTGTAATTGATACGTAATCAGCACAAGGACGAACTTGGATGATTATCATTATTTTTTTCTTTCCTATTTTTCAGACTCAACAAACGTAATTTAGACAAACGACACGAGACGAACTCAAAATAAAATGCTGGACAAGATGCACGAGTCAAAGATATATAAAAACTGACACATTGGGTAGGTACACCCAGACGGTGAAAATAATGGGACTCGATATTTTAGCGGAGTCAGATTATTCCACGAGGATCGACACAGAATACAACTTAGCTAATTGCAATTTATCGTCTGTACCCTGACTTGACCTTAAACAAAACAAAACAAAGTGGGACCCTAAAACAACATTTCTTTTTCTTTTTTTTTTAAATGGAAAATTAAGACTCAACCGGAGATTCGAAATGGAACTTAAGAACGGATTATGAAACAAACTATTTTTTATTATCCGAAAGGTGACTCCAAAATCGGACATTACGGCAATGCAAAGATAGACACGAAAATTGATTTTTTTTTAAAATAAACTCCTCGATTTAAATTGAAAATTAATCTTAGAGTATTTACAAAATCTGGCCATTATAACGGCGTAAAACCCCGAAAATTATTTTCAAAACTTGGCCTTGACTTGAACACAAACTCAAATACAAAAGGGGCCTCAAAATTTCGCCGTTAGGCAGAAAACTGTGACAAATTATTTTCTAATATTGGGACCAAACCCGGACACAAAACGAGATTCAAAAAATTTTTGAAAATTTTTGCCATTATAACGGCGTAAAATAATAACAAAAAATATTGAGACACGGGACTAAACCCATTATTTATTTTTACCCTTAACGACTAAAGATATTTTGAGACACGGGACTAAACCCATTTTTCATTTTTTCCTTACCCCCCCTCCTCCACCATTTTTTTTGACACTCGCCCCCGGTGATTGGTCAGCATAACAACCTTTCGAACATATGCAACACAGAAAATACCATAAATATGTCTTTCTAGGACGTGGGTCCCGTTCTAACACGAAGGAGGTCAGTCTAGACAAGTGCAGTACCGGTGTAGCGCACCTCACTGAGTCATTAAATGAAATACAGATAAATCGGGCCTAACGGTTTAACTCTAGATGACAAAATTGACTCGGTGTCTAGACTGGCTCAGAACCCGGTGGACAAACTGGGCGGAAAGCGCATCGAGGTTGTCGGCAATAGTGTCTCCGACCTAACCCCGAGACACCGTCCTCCTAAATCATGGGCAATTTTATGTAAGAAAGTTTCCCATATGCTGAAAGCAATACTGGTATATATATCAGAGACTCAGAGGGTTGCGCGAGAGGAGACAGTTTATATACAGTTCACATAAATGTCAAAGCAATAACATTCAAAACATGACAACAAACAAATATGCACAAGCCTAAAAGCGACAATTATTAAAGCCTGATATTCTAATTTCCCCAGCGGAGTCGCCAAGCTGTCACGCCCTAAAATTTACTAAAAAATAAAATAGGTAGTGACTTAGGTGTTTTAAGGTGCCCAATTATTAGAGATTTTCGGAGTCGCCACTTGACATAGTTCAAAGGTGTGCCAAGTCACCAAAGAGGTACCTTGGAACACCAATGACTCGTTCAGTGGTCTGCATCAGAGTTCCAGGTAAGGATCTCGGTTGACTCTCGGGAAGGTGTTAGGCACCCTCGAGTCCTGTGCAAGTAGAGTTGCTTTATTGACGCATTTCGACTCTTTGAATTTATTTGTTTGTTTTGCCTTTGTTTTGTTACTCTTTTGATTTATTACTAATTTCCTCGTTCAAGAAATGAAACTCAAATCGAATATAGTCGCGCGAGAACTTCACTCGTTCGAAATCTTTCGACTTAAATCAATTAATTCGCGCAGGTACTTCACCCATTCGAAATCTCTTGACTTAATATGAGTCTCAAGTGAACAATAATTATTATTTTAAATTTGTTTCGACCTACTTGAAATTGCCTTAAACGAGTGTCTCAAAATAATGCCTACTCGTAAATATTGCTTGTTATATTTTGCCTTTATTTGTTACCCTTAACATTTAGTACAATGTGACATATATAAAATTACTATTCAGCTTCTAGGCCTTACTGTAAAAAGGGAAACACTACTCTCTTTGAAAGAAATGTCTACCTTTAGTTTAAAGTTGCCAGTACCAAACCAAACGCTAAGATTTCTTCTTTTTTTAAATGAGTTCGCACGTCCGTTTGTCTCCTCAAAAGTTTTGCATTAACGTACTAATTTATACTTCCATTTTTTCAAGACTTGTCCTAGGCTTTTCATGACAAGTTATTTTTTTTCTCAAAGTCTTCTCTTTACCCCTTTATTTTCAACTAAGTGATGGCATAAAAATTTATGTAAAGCATGCTCCTTTTCTTTTACAACACAGCAGCAAGCAACATATATGCAAGATAAACATGAAACATTAATACAAAGTAAAGTTCTCTTTAGCCTTAACATTTCATCTCATGCATAAATAAATTAAGAAATTGTTCTTACAAAACTCAAAGAGAATATTACCTAGTGTTGAAATTTCCAGAATAGCAAGCCAACAGTTAGCCAAAGCCTGGTTAGCCTCCTAGCAGAATGATGATCCCAACTAGTAGCAAATGAACACCAAAACTCCAGCACCAAAAATGCCCAGGACCAGCAACAAACCACCACAACAAACAGACCTGAACCACCTCTTTATCTCTATTAAACTTGTTAACTTTCAGACTTGAAACTCCCTTTCAAACTCTCTAATTTTTCCTTTCTTTCTCTCTAAATTTTGTGTTTTTCTCTCTCAGATCTACTCTCAAGTTTTTTGAGTATTTTCAGATGTTCCCAAGTTAGAGAGAGAGGTTTTCAGATGTTTTTTCTTGTGTCCCCCTAAAATGAAGAAAGGAAAAGGATTTAAATAGGCTAAGGGATTGGGTAAAAACTAATTGGGTAAAAACACACTCCATGTGACCATGTTTTTTACCCTTAGGAAAAGTTGCTTAGGCATGCATGGCATCTTCCACTAAAACACAAAAGAGGGTAGAACTTCTGCTGCCCCCCTTGTGCTTTCCTTTGACTTTCTAACGCACTTTTTACATTCAATTAATGACAAAAAAGACAAACTCTGAATTTTGAAACTAACAATCGAATGTATTTCTTAGCTAAACTCAAACTCACGGTTATCTTAAGCAATTCTAGTGACAACATTAAGCAAGAGGAGGTGACAAGCTTCCAAGTGTGTATGCTCAAATAAAACTCATTATCTAATTTCTTAACAAAGTTCAGGCAGATTCAAGGTTAACCAAACCAAAACATTCTTTCATAAATTCACTCTTTAAGCTGTTAACACACAAGGCTGCAAGTAGTTTCAATGCTTTGACACTTCCTTACGATATGACTTTAGACACCAATTGAACCAAAACAAGCTTGATAATCCCAGATCAAACTAAGCTGAAATAGAACATATGTTTAAACAAATTCCTCACACAACTTCAAATACTACCAATATGAACAACAGAACACATACATGATTTCTAACAAACAATGAGACGAACGAACAGAAAACTCAGTCATTTTGATTCATCAACATAGATATTCCCAGTTGAGATCAACTAAACATTTATTTTATTGCTAAACAACCTGAAAACATATTTTCATAACTAAACATTACTAATTTTCACCACTAAACATGACCTACACTAAACAGGAAAAAAGAAGGGTAAATGGCTTATAGTTTTCAGTCTAACCCTTGGTGCTAAATGCCACAACTTTTGTCGAGCCATCACAAAAGCATCACCTCCGCTGCCATCGTCTCGTCGTCACAGTTGCAGCATCGCTTTGATGTCGTCAACACCAATCTGGCTATCACATAGCACCACTACAAACAGTCTCGACACGCCATTGTCAGCCACAATGTTACCGCAGCCTCGTCGAGCACTGCCTAAGCACCTCTAAGTACCTCAGTCCATCACCATCAAAGCAGCCTCCAAGAAATTATCAAACGCCTCGCAACATCTCACCATAGCTAATTCCTTGCATCCGCAGCTGTTGCATCCGACATTTCACAGTATCGTTGCCACACCATCACTGAAACTGCCCTCGCCATGGCTTCACCACGAGCCCAGGGTCTCCTAACAATTTTAATGTCAAACACCCCACTGCCTCGCCTCTCCGAGCATCGTAGCAGCTACAAACATGGGGAAACAGCCCCCAAAGCTACCATCTTTCCAGAATCAGACCCCACCATTGTTATCTCCACCGTACATCACTACATTGATATACCACAGCCCCAACATCACCATTAACATTAGCCCGCGACAGGAAATTTTGGGAACACAAAGTAGCGAAGGCGAGAGGGGAGCACGAGACAAACCTGTAGACATAACACTCGCCGGAGTTGAGGTTTTGAGCCGAACTTTGAGCCTCGATCTATGCTAAACGGCTGAGAATCTGAGAGATTTAATGGTGGAAATGGATAGAGGGGAGTGAGAGGAGCTTCAGGAGTATAAGATTTTGGCCGGAGGGTGGCCGTCGATGGCGACCACGGTGGCTTTAGCGGCGGAACCCGGTGAGGGTCGAAATTAGGGCAGAGCTTCCTTTGGGAGTTCTGATTTTTGGGGGAAGTTGTATCAAAATAGCAAAATTTTGTTTATATATCAACGGCTTGGGCCGGATCAAGTTTGTGTGGACTGGGCTACATTTTTTTCCTAATTTTACAAATGGCCACTAAAGAAAATCGAAAACTAATTAAAGCACACATAATTAACAATGATTAAAAATCACAAAAATCGCAACATTATCGCAATTAAACATAAAATCAAAATTAAACACATAAGAAGTATTTTTGTTAATTTTTTTTTTCTTTATTTTTTTTTTTGTGACAAATTTTAGCTAAAATAAAAGATAAAATTCTAGAAAAATTCGGCAAAAATTCTAAAATGTTAGCTCGGCTATTTTGAGCAATTTCAAGCTATTTTTTTTTTTTTTTGAATTTTCGTGCCAAAATTAGGTGATTATACCTTCGTGGAACCTAATTAAAGCCATAAGGTTGATCTTCCCTCTCTGGATGATTCTTCCCTCTCTTGATGGTTATTCCTCTCTATTCATGTCCTTTTTGCATTCTTTTTAAATTTCAATTTCATAGCAAGGCTGCCACTGATAACTAGAGTAAAACCAAAAGGTATAGTGTCGGAAAGTCTCGCGATAAGATTTTTAAGCCTAAACAGTACTTAGTAATGATATATTCTAGTACCAGAGAAAAGAATTTCATTTACACCTCGAAAACTCATTTTAAGAGTCTCTTTATGTCGTTGAAACATGGATAATATTACCACAACTTGACACTCTTTTAATTAAGGGCATAATTATCAAATGAATTTACCTGAAATAACTCCAAATTCGAAGAAAGGCTTTTTTTGGATTAATACCCATTGTAACAAGCTCTTCTGTGCCTGGAACTCTCTGCATTTTCAAATGGAATTAATTTCTTGGGCTTATTAAATACATTTATATTAACTGGAATAAAAGTTAGTTAGGATTCTTACAATAAAGGAGTAGAAGCTATAAAAAGCTATACTTTGTTTACTTTTCCTTTGGTTTCAGTTACTAATTAAATCATTTAATTAAGAAAGTTGGTGAAAAAGATGTTTGTTGAGAAAAATTAGTACTCCGGTACAAAACGGTTTGGTCCAATATAAGTGTTGTTTTAAAAACCAAAAAGTATTATTATCTATTTTAGTATCTCATTCTCCAATAAATGATCTAAAAATTTTAAGGGGATATAAATGGTACGTTAATTTACCTTATGATTAAATCTATTCATCAATATACATTATATTTTAAGACACAAAAAGAAAGGCGGAATATATATTCAGCAAGTAGCAAGAAATGTCTCGTAGATAGCTAAATTATGTGTTGTACCTATTAGTGTTTGTCGAGATTAATGGATAATTTAAAGGATTTTCTACACTACATACCCATAAAGTTCAAAATATTTTTCCGTCATACTCATTAAAAATTATACTACCCCTAAAATTAAAAATATTTATCCGATATACCCATTTATAACTTTATATTTTTGTTATACTTTATATGTGTATACTTTATGGTATACAAGTTTGGATGGATAGGGTGTGTAAATAGTTTATGAGTATGACATGTAAATATGAAACTTATGGATAGGAGTTGATAAATATTTTTGATTTTGATGAATATTTTCGTAACCTCCCTAATTAAAAACATGAAGAAAGCCCATTTTTCTTTATATTTCCTACACTTTTTGCCTGATTTATTTTTAAGGAATTGCAGTCTCTAAATTAAATTATAGTAGTTGTCTTGAATCTCCCCCAACTTCAACTTTATTACTAACCAAATGAGAAAAGAAAATGTTGACTTTCCAACACTTTGTTTAACCTAGATCCGATTTTAGGTCAATTAACAATTAAATTTATATTTGCGGAGTCACGATCAATAGTTGAGATTAAGAGTTTGAGGGTCGAATCGAAATGGTGACAAAACGAGAACGAGATATAAATATTAACTAATAAAGATAAAGCATAAACAGAAATAAAGAGAGGTAACCGTATCGTATCGCTTATCCTCGGGGAGAGCTCTTCGATACCAGTCGCACTTAGAGGATCAAGGTACTAAAATAATAGGCAAAATATGAGCAAACAGAATATCTGAGCAAGAGTGAGAGAGTATTCTTGTTGATATTGTAGACAGGAAGTAAAGTTGTGTTACAATAGTTCAGGATAAGTGCTATTTATAAGTATAATAGACACCCGTTGGGATTCGTAACCGCTGGGCATGGATCCGTCTGGATAAGTAACTGTTGGGCACGTATCCGTTGGAGCCATAACCGCTGGGTTGTAATGATTGCCTTAATGACCATTAATGCAATGATCGTGAATGATCATGTTAATAACTGCTCACTTAGACTGTGTTGACTGTTGAAGTGTTACATAACTCCTTCAGGTCTGCTTGTGAGAAATGTATGTCCGTTAAATGTCTGTCCATTAGAACTTCTGCTCGTGCCACGTGGTAGACACGTGTCACCTTTTCAAGTCCAGTCAGCTTTTATCCAATACAGATAGTCCCCGCACTTCTCGAGCAGAATATATGTTCGAGGAGTAGATAGGAATTTTGGCGGGAGTTTTTGTAAACTTTTGTCTTTGTGTGACGCGGCTTGGTGACGTATGAACCTTATCAGGTACATGACAAGCCCTTATGACGTGCGCATTTAATGCGCCATATAAAAAAGTAACTGCAGCTGGAACGCCTGCATTATTGCAGTCCATTCTGAAGTGACTACTGTGTGTCCAAGAGTAAAAGTAATGATTTTAACCGCTTCAGTCACGTGCACACGTCGTTTATTGATCGCAAGGTGACCGCTGCTCTTCAGGATAATGATGACATTATGAAATTTGCTGATCCCTATTCTTTCTTTTGACGGCCAGATCTGGTCGTAGTCTCTTGGATGACCTCCACGTGTCTCAAAGGAAGTTGTGGGGCTGAATTCCCTCTCTTATAGATAGAGGTTTGCTTGATGAGAAACTTTTTACTTGCCTTTATTTCTTCTCCGTTGTTCTTTGAAAACCTTTGGACTAGCTTTTGAATTCTCCTTGCTAACTTCATAATCTTTCTGAAATCATGACTTTAAGATCTAGAAAAAACCAAGGCGCAGATATTGCTGGTAGTTCCTCAGCGGCCACTCCTAGGCCCCGGGCTACTCAGGCTACTGCTGCGGAAATTATCCCCAAAAAACGGGGTGAATTAGATGCGGACTGTAACATTAAGTCCTTTAATAATAAAGAAGGAGATACGCGCAATTGGCCGGCGTATAGGTTTAAGTCTGGGATCATGAAGGAATTGATCCCACGAGTGAGGATGGATTGTCACTGGGGTGACGAGGTTCCCTTTTTGCCGGTCTCCGAGGAGGAGAATATTACTTCCCATAGGGCTGGGTGGACAGCCATGTGCACCTACCCTTTCACAGTGGGATGTAGGTTACCCCTGCACCCTGTGCTGGAGAGGCTTTGCAGGGAGTACCTGCTCTGTCCGGGGCAATTGTGCCCCAGTATATACAGAATAGTTACACTTTTAGATTGGTTTGCAACGGAAACCGATCAATCTTTTGGATACGAACATTTTATTTCTTTGTACAGTATACAAATTTTTAAAGACGGCTATGTGAATGCCAGGATGTGCGGAAGCAAGGGCTTGGTGCGCAGTTCTGAGGATACAGGTGACCGAGGCTGGGTGCACCGGTATCTGTTTGTGCGCTCCTCGACCTTGACTTTTGGCGACAAGGCTTATCTTCCTGAAGTCTGGAACAAGAAGCGTAAGTCCCCGAGTATTTTTTGAAATTTTTCGTGTTCTTCTCTCTTCTTCTCATCTGCTAACTCCGTTCAACTTCTTTTTGTAGCGGCTAAGCAACCCTACGACGGGCTCATATCTGTTGAAGAGCTGACGGCGAGGGTTGAGGCAATTTTGAAGGAGTTCGCTCCCGAGAGGAGAGAATAGGTGCACTTTGCTGCTCATAAAAGTTTGACTGTGAAAAATCATGGTGAGAATATTTCTGCTTTCATGATTATCCTTCTCCTTTGAAACTTCTCCGTGTCTGACGGTTTTACCTTTTTCCAGGTTTGGGTACTCAAGGAGATTTCTTTCCTGCTCCCCCCCAAGACGGGCCTTTCGGGCCTGTCGCTGACCCAGATGCTGAGGCCGCGGCTATACTAGCTTCGGTGGAGGCACTGCGCAGCAGGGAGGGGGGCGACGAACTCTTGTCTGGTGGTCTGGGCTCCCTGAAAAGAAAGAAGAAGAGCCAAGATGAAGGCGGAGCACGGAAGTGGTCTGCTCATAAGACTTCCGTGGTTTCCGGGCAAGTCTCATCTGCTGGGGGTGAGCCTTCGTCTAGGGCCAGTGCACCGGGGCCCGTAGAAGAGAATGTCCAGACTGCTGCTGAAGTCCCCGAGTCTGCACGGGGAGAGGGTTTAGCCAAGGAGGTTATCTATCTTTCGGACACTGAGGCCGAAGTTGATGTTCCCCTTAGGCAAAGACCTCATCTTCGAAGTGACAGGAGAAGGGCCGAGGAGGAGGCTGTCCGTACTCCGGAGAGGAGTCCCCGAGTTGATGACGGGGTGGAGGCAGCTCCTTCTCGTGTAGTGTTATTTCCCACGATTACACCACTTTACTGTTTTAAGGACCAGTTCCTTAAAATGTGTTCCTTTACTCTACGATGTGCGGAATTAAAATTATAAGTAATTGAAAACCAGATATTAGCGTGGAAAAACCCCTAGACACGGGATCAAAAAACCACGACCTACTTCTCAAGTAGGATTTCAACTTCACTATGTAAAAAGACCCACTTGGTTACAAGACTCACTCTTACTAACCTAGGACTAACTCTAATCCTTTAGTGATCTTTCTCACGATCAGTGAAGTTGTGTCAAGTCCACGACTTGAACCAGAAAGTTTACAACTCAATTTTGCTTACTACACTTGAACTAAGACTCGAACTTTTACAAGATTCAATCTAAGGAACAGGTTCTAACTTAGTTCTACTGTAGCTAACTGATTACACAAATAAGCTAATACTTCTTCTCAGCTTTTGCTCGATGCTCTCTGTATTTGTGTACACCTCTATGGCTGATATGCTCCACGTTTTATAGCTCCAGCAGCCAAGAAGTCTTGATGAATTAGAACTCCAAAGCTTCCATGACTTTGAGTCCTAATTGGATTCTTCTTTCTAGAATCCGAATCTTCTATCCTTTATCCCTTAGTTATGCAATCTTTTCGTATCCATTTTAGACCTGCATAATTATCAAGATATGCGTCAGTTTTAGGATAAATAATAATATCTCAATTAAACAATTTTGCATGAATTATCTATTCTGCTACAGTGATTCAAAGGAACAGGTCATTTGAATCCGTTCCTCAGTCATCAGTCAAAACTCCAAGCTTATCCAAGCTAACAATTTCCCCCTTTTTGATGATGACAAATTCATACTCTTAGCTTCATCTCCTTAATGTCCTGAAGTACAATTTCAGCTCAAAAAGACACTCAATCAGTGGAGAATTAATTCATCATTAAGGAACAGATTTTCAATTAGGTATAACTTCATGCAAAATCAGACTTACTCTTCCCCCTTTTGGCATCATTGAAAAGGTTGCATAATAATATAATTCAAGTGTTAGAATTAATCAGCACATAGCCATTGAGGCAACTCAAAATGCAAACATAAATCAAATTGAAGCAACTGCAAAACAATGATATTAGCCATCGAAGACAATTCATTTAATCAAATATTAAAATCAGGGGATACAAGCAAGTACTACATGATTATCCAACGACTAAAGAAGAAAAAGGCTAAGGCACTAGGCTAGGCTAGATCCCACTAGACAAAAGATGGCTAAAAGCTAAGGCTAAGGTGGTCAGGATGTGGAAGGACCAGGTCCCTGAGACTTGTTAAGCAACTCAAACATCTGCTTGAGCATTCCCTCATTGGTCTCCTTTGCCTTTGAGGCCTCTGCCTTCCAAAAATTCTTCTCCTCTTCCAACCTTGCTATCTCAGCAGCCTGAATAGCAACTTGTTGCCTAAGTGCCCTCACTTTGTTGTTCAGTGGCTGCCTCCCAACACCAGCCTGTGGAGGATCAGCCTGAACTGGAAAGTCACAGCTTATCAAAGTGGCATAACCAAACTTTTCCTTCTTTGTAGCCTTCACAACCCCTTCCAAGGGAATCTTCAACTTTGCAAATATATCAGTCAGGATGAAACCAAACGGCAGGGAGTGCTTTCTCTTCCCAGCAATCACCCTTTTGATCAGGTGGATCATAAAGCTGGGCCAATTGATCTGCTTTTCAGTGTCCAACAGTTCCATAAGGACCAGGTCCATGAAACTGGCAACTCCTCTTTTCTCCTGCCTTGGCATCACTATTTTGTTCACAAACTCAAATAATACTTGGTGCTGAGGGTGCATCTCACTCTTCTGCACAGCTCTGGGTTTCTCTTCACCATCATTCTCAGCAAACTTCCTAGTGATCTCCAGATCAGTAGGCAAGTTTGTCAAGTCAGGCCAAACCTTCTTGACATAGCTAGCATACCCAGTAGCAGGAATCCCTAGCAGCTCACCAAGTTACTTGTGTCAAACATAATTACATTGTCATTGACAGAGGTAGTAAGTCTATCCTCTCTGATGGAGCAGTTCTTGTAGAACTCTTGCACCATCCCTTTTGCACACCTCCCAGAGATCTTAAGGACCATGTCCCTCCAACCCTGAGCATGCAGTTTTTGCAGCAGCCACAACATTCCTTCTTCTTGCACATCAGACATAACCCGACCTTTCAAAACCTTCCTGGTCAACATGTCATCATGAACACAGTGCACAGACTCACCACCTTCAGCATCACTATCACTCTCATCTTCAGCAACAAACTCATCACTGTCACTAGCAGAACTTTCAGAAACAACCACTCTTTTGGAGGACCTGGTGCTCTTAGCAACTTTCTCAGCAGCTTTAACTGAGCTTCTTGTTACCCTTCTCTCAGGAACTTTTCTTTTCTTGGACTGAGGCACCACTTCCTCAGCATCTACCATCTCATCATCTTCAGAAAAATCAGCAAGATCAATATCATCCACTTCTTCCTCCTCAACTACCTGTTTTCCTTTCCCTTTTCTGCTCCTTTCCAAGGCAGCAGCTAGTTGTTCATCAGCAGCTTTGGCAGCACTTCTTGTCCTCCTACCCCCAGAAGCAGGGGTTGAGGCAGAAGGAACAGATCCTTTTGCCTTAGAGGAACTCTCAACTTTCTTCCTATTTCCGGGCTTATAACTATCACCTATTTTCTTCAACTTAGCAGCAATTTCAGTAGTTACATGAGCATCAATAGGTCCCTTTCTAGCCAACTTTCTTTGCATACTCCTAATTTTGATCAAGTCTACCAAGGGCCTATCACTATCACTGATAGCCTCATCAACATCGATCACATCCTCCATGGGTACTCTAGGAGCAGCCTCTGGAGACCCCGATGACCCATGCATGGGTGCTTCCAAACTCCTAATAGGTTCCCCCTCAAGAGCAGCCCCAGACCCCTCTCCCTTTTCTTCCTCGTCTATATCCACATTCAAAGGATAGGTGAAGTTTACCTCATACTGATACAACACCATAGCACGTGACAAATCCTCAGCCTACTCAGTAATTGATTCAGCCGTGGGAACTGGTCCTTCCCCCTGAATTTCAGATTCAGGTATTTATGGAGTTGGTTCAGGAACTTTAGGGTTTAGGTCAGTGGTTTCCATGGGTGAGGGAGGATTAAGATTTTTTGGTTGTTCATCAATAGGTGCAGTTGAAGAATTATCAGAAGCAAGAGACATCTTTGCAATTCGAATTAACAAATAATTTACTACTCTTTCTGAAATTTTGAAAGTTTTAATTGATGAACAATGTAAAAGAATAAGGAAGAGGAAGAAGTGTATTTATAGAGTGAAATAGGTAGTGGAGTTTGAGTGAAAAACGATCAACTTACCTCAGCAACATACATGCAACGGTTGAGGACTCTTGGGAGTCTCCCGGAGAAAAAGAGCCGTTAGGCTGCAGATTACCTTTTCAGAATGGAACTGTTCCTCCGATGGGACTCTTTTACAATTTGGATATGGGTAGGAAACTTAGTGGGATTTATCCTAATCACAAATTACCTATAGCCTTTATACTTCTAAATTAACTGAATAATAACGAGTACATACCTGTTTTTAACACAAAAATTCAGTGTCCTTCTAATTTGCAATTTTTTATCATCTGAAATTCTAAGAGCATAAGGGTAACATCATTCAATTTTAGCAACTCTAAATAAGAAGTATGGCATAAGAGTATACTTTTAAGTATTGAAACTGGACTGAATAATTCATAATGACTTGAATAAAATTCATTTTAGGAGCAATTTTCTAGCCAATTATGAAGTAAAGCATTGATGATTTTATGTGAATTTAATCATCCCTAACTCCAATCTATTTCTTTCAAAATCATCTCTACCTAGAGCTTTAGTAAAAATGTCAGCTATTTGCTTTTCAGTAGGACAAAATGCTATGGTGATCAAACCTTTTTCATAATTGTCTCTTAGGAAATGATGTCTTATATCAATGTGTTTAGTCCTTTTGTGATGCACTGGATTCTTTGTCATATTAATAGCACTAGTGTTATCACAATATATAGGAACAGTTCCTACATCAACACCAAAATCCTGTAATTGTTGTTTGATCCATAACAACTGTGAACAACATGAAGCAGCTGCAACATATTCAGCCTCAGCAGTGGAAAGTGCCACTGAATTTTGTTTCTTAGTTCCCCAAGAAACCAAACACTCACCAAGAAAATGTGCCATACCTGAGGTACTTTTTCTATCAACAAGGAAACCTGCATAGTCAGCATCAGTATATCCAACAAGATTAAAACTACCACCTTTTGGATACCAGAGTCCCAAGGGACCTGTTCCTTTCAGATACCTCAATATTCTTTTAACAGCTTTCAAATGAGATTCCTTAAGATCTGATTGGAACCTAGCACACAAACCAACACCGAACACAATATCAGGTCTACTAGCAGTTAGATAAAGTAGAGAACCTATCATGCCCCTATACAATTTTTGATCAACTGATATTCCATGTTCATCAAGTTCCAATTTTGTGGCAGTGGCAATAGGTGTGTCAATTTCCTTAGCATTATCCATATCAACCCTTTTAAGTAATTCCTTAACATACTTTTGTTGATGGATCATAGTTCCATTTGAGGTTTGCTTAATTTGTAAACCCAAAAAGAAATTGAGTTCACCCATCATGCTCATCTCAAATTCACTCCCCATCAAGTTTGCAAATTCCTTACTTAAATTTTCACAAGTGGCACCAAAAATTATATCATCTACATAGATTTGAACAATTAAGAGATCCTTACCTTTTTCTTTTAAGAACAAAGTACTATCAATATTACCTCTCTTGTATCCATGCTGGAGTAGAAATTTTGATAGTCTCTCATACCATGCTCTTGGTGCCTGCTTGAGCCCATACAAGGCCTTGTCTAACTTGTACACATGTTCAGGGAACTGTTCACTTTCAAAACCTGGAGGTTGCTTGACATACACTTCTTCTTTCAAGTAACCATTCAAAAACGCACTCTTAACATCCATTTGATGTAGAGTAAATTCCATGTATGTGGCAAAGGCTATAAGAAGTCTTATTGCTTCCAGTCTTGCAACTGGAGCAAAAGTCTCATCATAGTCGAGGCCCTCCTCTTGACTATATCCCTGAACAACTAGCCTGGCCTTGTTTCTTGTTACCATGCCATCCTCATCACGTTTGTTTCTGAAAACCCATTTTGCTCCAATTATGGACCTGTTCCTTGGCTTGGGTTCCAGATGCCAAACTTGACTCCTTTGGAATTGATTCAGTTCTTCCTGCATAGCATTAATCCAATCTGCATCCTTCAGTGCTTCTTTCACATTTTTAGGTTCAACAAGAGATAAGAAGGCACTAAAGGCACACAGATTGTGATTCTTGACTGCTGATCTAGTTTGAACTCCGGCAGCCTTATCTGAGATTATTTGATCCACAGGATGTGACCTTTGATACTTGAAAGGCTTGGGTGTCAATCCATTGTCAGAAGTCCTCTGCTGAGGAACAGTTCCTGATAGAGTAGTGTTTCCAGTTTGTGAGGTGGAACCAACACTTGTTCCCCCTGTTTCAGTGCTACTCTTCTCAGTTCTGTCCTGAGGAACAGTTCCTTGCAGTTCACTTCTCATATCCAGAATCTGCATTTGTGAATTAAGTTCAAACTCTTTCAGCATTCCAATTTCTTCATCCTCATGTACCTGTTCTTGAGTGAGACTGTCGGTTTCATCAAATTTAACATGCATGCTTTCTTCAATTTTCAATGTTTTCTTGTTAAACACCCTATAAGATTTACTATTTAAAGAATAACCAACAAATATTCCCTCATCACTTCTAGGATCAAATTTTCCTAAGGCATCCTTCCCATTGTTGTGTATGAAGCTTTTGCAACCAAAAGCCCTAAGATGAGAAATATTTGGTTTTCTTCCTTTAAGCAATTCATATGGGGTCTTTTCTATTAAAGGTCTTGTCATACATCTATTTATTATGTAGCATGCAGTATTAATAGCCTCAGCCCAAAAATTCTGTGGAAGATTTCCAGATATCAACATAGTCCTTGCCATTTCTTCTAGAGTCCTATTTTTCCTTTCCACTACACCATTTTGTTGTGGAGTTCTAGGTGAGGAAAAATTATGATTAATCCCATTTTCATTACAAAAATTGGAAAACATATGATTTTCAAATTCAGTTCCATGATCTGACCTAATGGCAACAATATGGTTATCTAGAGTTCTTTGAGCTTTCTTAGCAAAAATTGAAAATGCATTAAATGCTTCTTCTTTAGATGCAAGAAATATAGTCCATGTAAATCTGGAGTAATAATCCACCAATACCATAGCATACTTCTTACCTCCACGACTCATTATTCTCATAGGGCCACATAAATCCATATGGACCAGTTCCAAAGGTTTAGTGGTACTTACCTGTTTCTTCGATTTGAAGGAGGATTTTACCTGCTTCCCCCTGGCACATGCTTCACATACTTTTTCTTCATTAAACCTGATGTTAGGAAGACCTATCACCAAGTCCTTTGACACAAGTTTGTTCAATTGTGAAAGACTAGCATGTCCTAGTCTTTTGTGCCATAGGAGGGGATCATTTTGCACCACACTTAAGCAGCTCAAACTTCCATCAGATAATGTCAGCAAGTCTACTTTGTAGATGTTTCCATGTCTGTTTCCCTGCAAAATAACCTCTCCAGAAGCTTGATTAGTCACAGTGCATCCAGTAGATGAGAAATTAACATTATTACCTTTGTCACACAATTGAGATATGCTCAATAAGCAATGCTTCAGCCCATCTACTAGAAATACATTATCTATACAGTGTGAATCAGACCTACCTACCTTTCCAATTCCAATAATTTCCCCTTTCTTACCATTACCAAAGGAAACATTTCCTCCTTGGAAGGCTGAGAGTGAAAGGAACAGTTCCTTATGCCCTGTCATATGTCTTGAGCAACCACTATCCATGTACCATTTGTGGTTTATCTCCTTCACTCTAGCCTGCAAAAGAAAACTAGGGGTTAATTTTAAGAACCCAAACTAGTTTGGGTTCCTTTCCTTTTGAAAATGGATGACTCAGATCTCTCCTAGCCCAGAATGGTAATGGTTTCTGTGTGTGAATATTTTCCTTTTTTTCAGAATGTTGAACAGGTTTGTAGGACCTATTCTTCTATTTCACAGGATTTTGAACAGGTTTATAGGACCTGTTCCTCTGGGCAGCCCTTTTTAAAGATTGACAATTTTCTTTCCGGTGACCAGTGTTCCCACAGTGAGTGCATAGCCAGTTTTCAGTAAATGATACGTACTTACTCTTTGGATTCCATTTGGATGAACTCTGTGCTTTCATGAATCCAATACCTTTCCTGTTACTACTATGATTTTCCTGTAACCATTCTAGTGCTTCAGAAGACTTGTTCCATTCTACAGTTTTTCTTAATTCCATTTTTGTTTTAACCAAGTCTTCTTCTAAAGATCTTATCTTTTCATCTTTCTCACACAGTTCATCAACTGTGTCTTTCAGTTTCTCTTCAGCAATGATCTGATGAGAATTAGCAATACCTTTACCTTTTACAACTGTTTTATCATTTTCTAATTCCTGAGCAGTTGTTTCAAGTGTGAGGACCTGTTCCTCAAGCATGCTAATCTTCCTTTCCAGAAAATCATTTTTAACTATTTCCTCTTTGCATTCTGTTTCTAAACAGTCAACTTTATCATGCAGTTGGTGATTATCATCCCTTAGAGTTTTAAATTCAGTTAGCACAATATGGAATACTTTAACCAACTTTTCTATAGACATGCTCTTAACGTCTTCTTTAAGTTTAGAAACAAATACCTCAGGATCCTCTTCATTTTCTGAATCTCCAAGTGCCATTAGAGCAAGATCCTCATCCAGATCATCATCAGTTATTTCATCTTCACTGTCTTGCCATCCTGCGACCAGCACTTTGGGATTTCCACTTCTCTTATGGACCTGTTCCCTAGCCTTCTTCCTTTCATCAATGAATTTCTTCCTCCATTCTCCTTCCATAATTGGACATTTGCTGATGTAGTGCTCCGAGCTTCCACATTTGTAGCATTCTCCAGCCTGTTTCATGTTAGTAGACCTACCCTGTCCACTAATTTCCCTTTTCTTATTCAAATATTTCTGAACACTTTTAGCAATAAGGACCAGTTCCTTATCATCAATGATTTTATCACCAGCAGTCAAGGCTAGGTTAGGTTCAGTTTTAACTGGGACTCCTATGTTTTTAACCTTTTTCCTCAGTTCATAAGTCTTTAGATTGCCTATAAGCTCATCTAAGGATAAAGTGGTTAAATCTTTACTTTCAATGATAGCACAAGCTTTGATCTCCCAAGAATCTGGAAGAACCCTAGTTAAAATCTTTTCTACCCTATCTTCCACAGTTAAAACCCTTCCCAAAGAGATAAGTTCAGAAGGAATGGCATTAAATCTAGTATACATTTCAGAGATTGATTCTTCTTCTTTCATTTTAAAGCTTTCATATTCAGCATAAAGAAGTGTACCTCTGGACCTTTTTACCTGACTTGTTCCTTCATGTGCAACTTGTAGAGCATCCCAAATCTCCTTTGCATTGGCATACCCTCTTATCCTAGTGCATTCGTCAGGACTAAGTCCACCAACCAGCCACTTCCTAGCCTTTGCATTCTTTTCCCATTGCTTTATGTCTTCAGAATTGCATTCCTTCCTGGTTTTGGGAACATCCTTCCCATCAGCATCCTTCTTCATTGGGATCATGGGACCTTCAGTTACTATGTCCCACAATTCATAGTCTTCTGCTTGAAGGTGATCGCGCATCCTCTCTTTCCACCATGAATAGTATTTCCCATTGAAATAAGGTGCTCTAACCATTGACTGGCCCTCACTGTTCTCTCGTGATGTACTCATCTAATCCTAGGTGTTAGCCTTTTCAAGGATAACCTGCTCTGATACCAATTGTTATTTCCCACGATTACACCACTTTACTGTTTTAAGGACCAGTTCCTTAAAATGTGTTCCTTTACTCTACGATGTGCGGAATTAAAACTGTAAGTAATTGAACATCAGATATTAGCGTGGAAAAACCCCTAGACACGGGATCAAAAAACCACGACCTACTTCTCAAGTAGGATTTCAACTTCACTATGTAAAAAGACCCACTTGGTTACAAGACTCACTCTTACTAACCTAGGACTAACTCTAATCCTTTAGTGATCTTTCTCACGATCAGTGAAGTTGTGTCAAGTCCACGACTTGAACCAGAAAGTTTACAACTCGATTTTGCTTACTACACTTGAACTAAGACTCGAACTTTTACAAGATTCAATCTAAGGAACAGGTTCTAACTTAGTTCTACTGTAGCTAACTGATTACACAAATAAGCTAATACTTCTTCTCAGCTTTTGCTCGATGCTCTCTGTATTCGTGTACACCTCTATGGCTGATATGCTCCACGTTTTATAGCTCCAGCAGCCAAGAAGTCTTGATGAATTAGAACTCCAAAGCTTCCATGACTTTGAGTCCTAATTGGATTCTTCTTTCTAGAATCATTTATCCCTTAGTTATGCAATCTTTTCGTATCCGTTTTAGACCTGCATAATTATCAAGATATGCATCAGTTTTAGGATAAATAATAATATCTCAATTAAACAACTTTGCATGAATTATCTATTCTGCTGCAGTGATTCAAAGGAACATGTCCTTTGAATCCGTTCCTCAGTCATCAGTCAAAACTCCAAGCTTATCCAAGCTAACATGTAGACAAGAGGAAAAGAAAGGTGGGTTAGGAAGAAGAAGTAAAGGAAGAAGTTAGGGAAGAAGTTCCCTAAGAGAGTAACTGGGGTCCTCGTGTTTTTCGTTTCGAGGACCTGGAGAATGTGGCTACTGAGGGGGCGACGCCGGTTGGTCTTCGCGAGTGCGAGACGATAAATCCTGGAGTGGAGGGTGATTCTAACCTTTCATCGGCAAGATTCATCTGGCGGTCAGTCATCGGTGGCCGGACAGAATTGAAGGATATCAGGGGTGTCCGTTACAAGTTTGGGCCAATTTATCCTTCTGAACAGGCTTGGGAACCCAAGTACTGTGAGAGGAAGCATACCTTGAAACTTGCCCCTGATGTTAACTTCATATCCGGACCGGGTAGTTTGGCTAAGGCGGTCTCTTCGCTCATCGGTCCCCGTGAAGAATGGGTGCTGAGGGAGCTAAGGGATGAGGAGTTGGCCTTTCAAATTGCTGCTGATTCTGCCCGGGTAAGTATTTCCCGCTTTGTGTTGGGAATAACTTTAGCCTCAGACTTCTAACCTTGACTTATTTTTCTTTTTTAGTCAAGTATGCTGGCTGCCGAGCTCATGTTTCACTCCCGGATTAACAACGTCGATCAAGTACTCGATGTATAGAAAGAGTTGCTGGATGCTCTGAAGGAGAACAAGATCTTGATGGAGCAGTGTGGTCTCCTAGGTGGTGAGGTTAATCGGTTGACTGATGTCAACAATGAACGTGTTGAGCAGATTAACGCACTCACCAAGGAGAAGGACCTTCTTCTTGAAGAGAAAGAAGGGTTCGCACGCTTCACTCAGGGTCTAGAGAGATTGCTCGAAGAATGTACAACTTCTTTGAACAGTGCTATTGATGATCGTGCATCCCTTGAGATGGATCTGCAAAGGGCCAATGAAGGATCTACTAAGGCCAGAGTTGAGCTCCAGGCTGCCAAGGATCAGGTCGCTCAATTGATGAGTGCTCAGACCGCTCTAATAAAAGACTTGGCAAACCTGCGCGATCAGTCTGAGATTAAGGCCAAGCTTGCTGTGCTTGAGGCCAAGCGTACATTGCTCGTACAGATTCAAGGTAAACAAGTTAATGTTGAGGAGATGCTGCAGACAACAAAGAGCGTTGTTCGTAGAATAAGACAAGAACTGAATCTCTCTCCTGAGGAGTCTGAAGGTGAAGATGCAGATGAGGACGAAGATGACTGTGAGAATTCAGGGGACGATGACAGAACTGACAGAGCTGGTGCGTCGAGTTCTGGTCGTAGCCCTAAATGTTGATGCCCTTTCCCAATCTTTGATTGATATATTTTTTTTATTGTCTGGCGAGAGCCAGATTTGTTTGTTTGTGGACAGAAGTCTGGTAAAGACTTTCTGGTCTCTTGTATGGCCGGTTTCATTTGGCCTTTGATCACTCTGTAAACTTCTGTCAGCCGTTTTCGGCATCTTATCGTTTTACAGGATAATGTATATATGCTTTTAGATCCGTTCTATGACTATATTTAGCCTGAACTTTTGATCTTTTGTTTGCATGTGTTGTGGCTTTCGTGCCTTATGATTGGGAATTTTCTGAAGTTTGAACTTTATTAAGTTCTGGTCTCCAAAAGTTTGCCCGAATGTTTTTAACTTAGCCTTTCGTTAGGAAGAGGTCGTAAGTTGTAAATAATCTGACCGAATCATGGTCGTTAGATTTTTGGCCAAATCATTGCTCTATGCGTATAATCTTGCTTATCGTTTTGATAGTCGAAAGTTGTTGCACGGCTTTGTAGATTGGCTCTTGCCGAGTCGCCGGCCTTGTAAACGACTTCTCTTATTTTCGTGGAAGTCTTGTCACGTAAGAGTTTTTTGAAAAACTTTAAAAATTCGCCTTTTGGTAAGGTCTTTTGCCTTTATGAAGGTCTTACCTGGCCTACAGGGGCCTCTCACCACCCTCTTTGTTTTTATGTTGGGGCACGTAAAGTGATAACATAAAAAGAGTTTCGGTGAGTTGCATATAGAACACATATAACCAAACGAGGAGTGTGTCCGTTGTGGTATTCGAACCCACAGCCGTGAAGTTGAAGAACTTCGAGCTCTACCATTTGAGCTAAACGGATCTGACCTTGTTTAGGTCGTTAGTACAATTTAGAGAGAAAATATAATAAAGGTAAGAACTTTCGTAAAAATAAAAGGTAAGTATAAGATAACTAACCGTTTTACCACTTAAAAGTGATACCTTTTGAGGTGAACCACATTCCAGCTGTTCGGGACAGTGGAGCCGTCTGGTCGTGCCAAGCGATGAGATCCCTTGCCGACTGAAGCAATTACTTTGTAGGGGCCTTCCCAGTTAGGGCCAAGCTTCCCTGAATTTGTCTCTTGTGTGCTTTGGGAGACTTTTCTGAGTACAAAGTCTCCAACCTGGAAGCTTCGTACGCGCAGTCCCCGATTGTAATACTGTTCGATTCGTTCTTTCTGGGCGACTACTCGTACAAGAGCTAGCTCTCTCCGTTCTTCTAGGAGGTCCAGCTCTTCGGAGAGGTTGACTGAGTTTGATTCCTCAGTGGCATATGCATATCGCAGGCTGGGCTCCCCTATTTCAACTGGGATTAGAGCATCTGCACCATATACCAATGAGTAAGGAGTCTCTCCGGTACTCATTTTTATTGTTGTGCGATAAGCCCATAGCACTCCAGGTAACTCTTCTACCCAACATCCCTTTGCCTGTTCGAGGCGCTTTTTAAGGGATTCAACGATGATTTTATTGGTAGATTCTGCCTATCCATTGGCAACAGGATGATACGGAGAGGAAGTGATCCTCTTGATGTGCAGATCGTCGAGGAACCTAGTCACTCTCTGGCCGATAAATTGCGGGCCGTTGTCCATGACTATTTCCTTGGGTGCTCCAAAGCGACATACGACAAAACGCCAGAGGAAGTCGACAACCTCTGTTTGTCGTATCCTTGTGTATGCTGCCGCTTCGACCCACTTTGTGAAGTAATCAGTAATGATCAATAAGAAGCGTATCCCCCTTGGTGCTGTAGGAAGAGGACCAACAATATCCATCCCCCGTTTCATGAAGGGTCACAGAGAGATTATTGAATGGAGTGGTTCTGCTGGCTGATGGAGACGATGGGCGAACCTCTGGCATTTGTCACATTTTTTGACAAATTCGTTCGTATCTTTCTCCATTTTGTCCCAATAGTAACCTGCGCAAATCAGCTTCCGGGTTAATGCCTTGCCCCCAGATGATTTCCACAACAGCCTTCGTGGACTTCTCTCATCACATAATTGATTGGACTTGGTCCAAGACATTTTGCGAGAGGTCCTGCAAACATTTTACGGTAGAGTTCGCTATTGAGAATTGTATACCGAGCAGCTTTTATCCGGAGTTTGCGAGCAGCTTTTGTATCTACGGGTAGAGTTCCATGGATAAGATAATTTGTTATCTCATTCCTCCAGTCCCAAGTAGCATTGATGGTGTTGACTTTGAACTTTTCTCTGTCCATGGTTGTGTAAAGAAGTTGAACAACAGCTGAAGAGCTAGCTGCCCCTATCTCTGCCACTGATCCCATGTTTGCGAGAGCATCCGCTTCATGGTTCTCTTCCCGTGGGATCTGCAATGCTTCCCATTCGTCAAACTGTGCTAAGAGCTCTTTTACTCGGGCGAGATACACTTGCATCCTGGATTCTCGTGCAATGAAACCTCTATTTATCTGATTGACAAACAGCTGAGAGTCACTTTTTAGTTTGATGATGGTTGCTCCATAACTTCGGGCTAGTTCTAATCCTGCAATAACGGCCTCATATTCTGCCTCATTGTTAGTAATAAATGGGCATTTGATAGCCTGTCTTACCGTCTCTCCGGATGGAGCAACGAGAGCCAATCCAAGCCCGGACCCTTTGACGCTTGAGGAGCCGTCTGTATGAAGGGTCCATGCGCCAGGAGCCTGCCCTGCATAAAGAATAGCTTCTCTTTCTGCCTCAGGGTATATATTAGTGCTGAAGTCTGCCACGAAGTCTGCTAAAACTTGTGACTTTATTGCTACTCTGGGCTGGTAGGTGATATCAAATTCAGATAATTCTATAGCCCATTTTACCAATCTTCCTGAAAATTCAGGTTTGTGCAGAACATTTCGTAAAGGAAAAGTTGTAACCACAGCTATTGAATGACTTTGAAAGTAAGGGCGTAACTTACGAGCAGCAGTTACTAGTGCCAGTTCCAATTTTTATAAAGGTTGATAACGTGTTTCTGCATCAATTAGAGCTTTGCTAATGTAATAGATAGGAAGTTGTTTACCTTTTTCTTCCCAAACTAGAACGACGCTTACCGATGATTCTGAGACTGCCAAATAAATTAGCAGCTGCTCATCTTCCTGAGGTGTGGAGAGCAGTGTTGGATTGGATAGATACTTTTTCAGATCCTTCAATGCTTGCTGGCATTCAGGGGTCCACTCGAACTCCTTATTTTGTTTTAAGACATCGAAGAAACTCTTGCATCGGTCAGATGATCGCGAAATGAATCTGCGTAGGGCCGCCACTCTCCCCGTCAGTTTCATGACATCTTTCTTGTTGTGAAGTACAACTGGGATTAATTCAATGGCTTTAATCTGAGCGGTATTGACTTCAATTCCACGCTGGGAAACAATGAATCACAGGAACTTCCCCGATCCGACTCCGAATGCACACTTCTCCGGATTCAGCTTCATGTTGTACTGATCCAAGATTTGGAAAGCTTCTTTCAGATGTGCCAAATGGTCTTCTGCTCGTTTGGATTTGACCAACATATCGTCGATGTACACTTCCATAGTCTTTCCGATATGGTCATGGAACATTCGATTGACTAGACGTTGGTATGTTGCACCTGCATTTTTCAGTCCAAATGGCATAACTTTATAACAATACGTACCTCGACAGGCTATGAACGCCGTTTTCTCCTGATCTTCAGGGTCCATCAATATTTGGTTATATCCGGAATACGCGTCGAGGAAGCTCAGCACCTCGTGTCCGGTTGTTGCGTCGATCAGTTGATCTATCTTGGGAAGAGGATATGAATCCTTCGGGCAGGCTCTGTTTAGATCCGTGAAGTCAATGCAGACTCGCCATTTACCATTCTTTTTAGGTACGACAACCACGTTGGCTAGCCAGTTTGGATATTTAACTTCACGTACTGAACCGATTTTTAACAGCCGATCGACCTCGTCGTTGATTACCTGGTCTGAAAGGCTCCTTGCTGGTGCGTCTTCTGTTTCACCGGGCGGTGATACGGATCAACGTTCAACCTGTGAGTAATGATGTCGGGAGAAATACCTGTCATATCTGCGTAGGACCAGGAGAATGTTGTATGCCGCTCTTTGAGGAACTGGAGGATATCTCCCCGTAGGCGTTCGCTCAGTTCAGTCCCTAAGTACACCTTCCGCTCCGGCTTATCGGCGAACAATTCTTCGGGTTCCAAAGCTTACACGGTTGGCATGTGGTTTTCTCTTTCGTCCATCTTCGTGATGAATTGCGGGACCTCGTACTTAGCCTCTTCATGTGGGTACATCTGGCCCCGGTCGCTGTAATTGCTATTTGTTCTCTTCGGGTAGTTTGAGAGCCACCGAATAGTAATCTCGGGCAGAGCGTTGCTCTCCTCGGACCTCACGTACTCCCCATTCGGATGGGAACTTCAATACTTTATGATAAGTTGAAGGAACAGCTTGCATGTCGTGGATCCAAGGTCTTCCCAAAATGATTTTGTAGGCTAGGTCCGCATCGACAACATGAAAAGTGGTTTCGTTCGCTACCCCTTCGGCGAGAATTGTCAGGGTAACCTCACCAAGAGTCTTCTCGCTTGAATTGTTGAAGCTGGAGAGAACTCGAGATATGGGCACGATCTTGTCTGACAACTTCATCTCTCTGACAACCCGTGATTGGATAATGTTTGCAGAACTGCCTGCATCGATGAGTACTCTCTTGACGTCGAACTCCGCCATGCGTAACGTTATGACTAACGCATCAGCATGTGGAAATTGCGAGCCGTCTGCATCAGAATCCTCAAATGTGATTACTTCTTCTGATCGTGGGCGCTTGTTGTTTGTGATGGAGACCTTTGCATACTTCTTTGCTGTGAAGGTGACGGAGTCCACCTCTATTCCACCTGAAATAACATTAACCATCCTCCTTGGAGAGGATGCTCGTGGAGGGCCAGGTTTGTTCTGCTGTGCTTTCGCGTGAGTCTGCTTTCCCTTCTTGGTCAGGAACTCCTTCAAGAATCCATGTTTCAACAAATGAGCAATTTCATACCTTAGGGCTTTGCAGTCTTCGGTGATAGGACCATGGTCACGATGGAAATCACACCACAGGTGCTGGTTTCACTTGCTTGGGTCGGTCTTCATGTCTTTCTGCCACTTGACCTTTTCTCCCATGTCTTTGAATACTGCCACTACTTCAGACATTTCTACGTTGAAACTCGGCAGGCTTGGGGCTCCACGGAGGATTAATTCTGAATCATCTCTTCGGGACAATCCTTTGTTGTTGTAGTTGCGTCCTTTGGAATGGTTGTGTGACTGATCAGGGTACGGTTCATAACGTACGTCTGTTCTCTCCGTCTCTGCCTTTCCGCCGGATCTACTACTGCGTGCCTGAGCCCTTCCTTGAGTACCTGTTCCAATCAATTTATCTTCATCGATACGTACCTTGGAATTGTAACGGTTGTAGACGTCTGACCAACTGGCTGCTGGGAACTCGCGAAGAGACTCATAAAGCCTGCGCGTGGCCTCTGAGCTCCTAATATCTAAGCTGTTGGTGAACGCGATCGCTGCCCATCTGTCTGGTACTTTGGGGAGCATCATACGCTCTCTTTGGAAGCGATCCACGTATTTGCGGAGAGACTCGTCGGGTCTTTTCTTGATTTCAATGATATCCTCTACGCGGGTCTCTGTTTCTGAGCGCCTGTGTGTGCCTTCACTAACTATTCAGCCATCTCTGCGAAAGACCCAATGGAGTTGGGTGGCAACATTGAATACCATCGTAGAGCTCAATCCGCTAGGGTTTCCACGAACTTCTTCAATTGAACAGATTCGATCTCCTCATCAGTGAGATCGCTAGCCTTTATAAAGTTGCTGAACATCATGAGGTGATCGTTGGGATCAGACGTTCCGCGATACCTCGGAATGTTTGGCATTTTGAACGTTTTAGGTATCGCCTTTGGGGTTGCCTCCTTCTTCCAGGGTCGCTGGGAATATCGTTGGACATCGACTTTCTTCAGCGTGGGTGGAGCGCCCGGTATCTGATCAATTCTTTCGTGAAGAGACTTTTGAAGTGCTTCTTGGCTTTTTTTGAATTATTTGGTGAGAGCTTCCACAACCAGGCTCATATCCGTAGGCGCCATAGACCCTCCGTTTTGATTGATTTGGGTCATTGGATCTGCAGCCCCTCTGTTATTCCGTTCTCCACCTTGCCTCGAAGTATGTGAAGAAGGTGTGTCACGACCAGGTGCTGCAGCGTCAGCCCTTGCAGTTGAAGGGTTACTCCTTCGGAGAGAAGTGAGTGCCTCGTTTATTCCTCGGTTTACTTCTGCCTGTTCCTGCATGAAAGCAAAGAGTGTTTCTTAGAGGTTCCCTTGGCCAGGGGAGAGACTCCTATGGCGTCGTCTCCTGGGTGGGGTAGTGCTCTGAGAGCGCATACGCCTATTTCGCTGCCTGACCGGTCCTTGGGAAGATTGTTGCTGCCCATCGGACGAGTAATCTGGAGAATAATCAGGAGAGTAGTTAGGACTGAATGAAGGAGTATTTACCTGATCTCCGCCTACGATAGTTCGTTGGGAATTGCTTTCTGCCATTTTAGTTATAGAACAAAAAGACTGACGAAAAGAGGTGTAATATCAGAAAAGATAAACTGTTAACCTACAAAGGCTAGTGACTGGCTCCCACTGTGGTCGCCAAATTGTTTAACCTAGATCCGATTTTAGGCCAATTAATAATTAAATTTATATTTGTGGGGTCACGATCAATAGTTGAGATTAAGAGTTTGAGCGTCGAACCGAAATGGTGACAATACAAGAACGAGATATAAATATTAACTAATAAAGATAAAGCATAAACAGAAATAAAGAGAGGTAACTGTATCGTATCGCTTATCCTCGGGGAGAGCTCTTCGATACCAGTCGCACTTAGAGGATCAAGGTACTAAAATAATAGGCAAAATATGAGCAAACGGAATATCTGAGCAAGAGTGATAGAGTATTCTTATTGATATTGTAGACAGGAAGTAAAGTTGTGTTACAATGGTTTAGGATAACTGCTATTTATAAGTATAATAGACACCCGTTGGGATTCGTAACCGCTGAGCTTCGTAACCACTGGGCGTGGATCCGTCTGGATAAGTAACTGTTGGGCACGTATCCGTTGGAGGCATAACTGCTGGGTTGTAATGATTGCCTTAATGACCATTAATGGAATGATCGTGAATGATCATGTTAATAACTGCTCACTTAGACCGTGTTGACTGTTGAAGTGTTTCATAACTCCTTCAGGTCTGCTTGTGATAAATGTTTGTCCGTTAAATGTCTGTCCATTAGAACTTCTGCTCGTGCCATGTGGTAGACATGTGTCACCTTTTCAAGTCTAGTCAGCTTTTATCCAATATACACTTTTCTTCTTTTATTCCTGACAAGCGAAAAGTATATATAGTCCATCTGTTCTATTTTGACTGTAAATTTAAATATATATTGATTAAATGTTTAAAATACTATAAGTCATAATAACAAATAATTCATAAATATTTATAATATATTAAAGAAAAGGTCAAAGAAGAAAGCTTTTAACTCCACGAACTATAATATTGTCATATAAATTGAAATACGGAGTGTAACAATCAACAAATTCTCGCGCAATAGAGAATCTATTAAGGGCACTTTGTCTGTTAATACTTTATGTGGTCCAAAGTATCATTGTAGTCGAACTAGTTTGATTAGGAAAAACTTTTACTACTATAACATAAGCACGGGACTTTATTTGTCAATAATAAGATTGTAAATTTTAACAAATAATTACCTTAGGATGACTTGTAAATGGTCACAGTCAAACCTCCATTGTAATCCCATGATCCCAACGTTTCTAGGGTATGTAAGTCGATCTCTTGAGGCAAAATATTCTCAGAAATTGCATACAACTTGCCACCATGAGCAAAAACATTCGTATTCGCCAAAGACTTGTCAAGAAACACAAATCTTAACTGAAAGCTAAGAGTTGAAGATGAAGTCATACTTGATCTTCTCGTAAAGTTTATATTAATTAATTAGGTTTTTGTATTGGGTAAAAATCAGCCCGCGGTGATTCGCCCCGGTCATGCAAATTGACAGCGACCGAGCACATAACAACAAGCCAAAGACCGAAGTAAGTAAGTGGGTCGCCGAAGTCACACATCAAGGTCGTCACCGAAGGCGGGCCATAAGATGAGCTTCAGTGATGTCTGCCTCGATCGAACAGCAAGGCCTCCCCACCGAGGTCACATATATGCACCTTGGTGAATAGCCTCGGTTCCAGCGGCTTTACAACCCACTACTTCAGCCCACTAACTTCTTCCATTAATGCCAAGATCGTGGGTCAAAACACAACTGATAGTGGAGAACGTGGGCAAGGCTCCTAGGCCTATAAATATTCTTTCATTTTACATTGTATGGATCGAGAGATACATACTGAAACTCTGCCCAAATTTGTACTCAGCACAATATATTGAAATCAAGTTATTCTTTTGCATTTACGCCTATTTCTTGCATTTATTTAGCTTTGATACGAAGTTTTGCTTATATTCAAACCCAAATTCAATTTGTGATCGTAAAACTAGTTTAGGCCCATACAAATTGGCGCCGTCTGTGGGGATATAAGCAGAAACGCTTTGTTCCAAAGTTCTACGTCCTTTTTCGTTAAAGCTTACAGTTCAACAACGTTATGGCTGACAACAGTGATAATCTTAACGAACAGGCTGGCGTTCCGTCGAACCAACAGTCCACATCACCAATGACAACCGAATCGTCCAAGCTTACGTTGTCAACGCACTAAGAGCTCTCCAAGATCGACAGGATGAGCAAGTCAACATCAATGCTGAATTTTGTGCCTCGTTGGAAGCGAGGAACAGCGCAGCACCGAACGGCAACCAGCCTTCGGCTCCAAATGGAGGCATTCCGACTTTCGTTCCTACGGGCGCGATAATAGGGGGACCTCTTAACGGAGCCATGTCTGGGGGTTCGGGAAACGTACCAGCTGCAATGCCACACTTCAGGATGATTCCCACCGTGGCTGAAACAACGTCCTCGGTCGACGTCGAAAGATTGACCAGGGAGATTGAAGCACGCATTGAGGCTCGCGTCGAGGGACGCGTGGAAAAACGCCTCGAGAGCGTGCCGGGGTTGAAAAAGGTTGAAGATGATCTTGATATAGATCAATACAGGGAGCTACCCTTCAAGCCTGAAGCGGCTCCAGCCCCAACTCCCAAGAACTTCAAACTCATGTTTTTGAAGAAGTATGATGGGACCACCGATCCCAGAGAGCATGTAAGAGAATACATGGCAATGGTAAAGAGCAACGACTTAGCAGCGATAGAGCTCGAGTCAATGTTCTTAAAGAAGTTTGGCAAGTCCTTGGAAAAAGGAGCTCTGCGTTGGTACATGTGCTTACCAGCGGGGTCGATTTCTACCTTCAAGGAAATGTCCAATTCCTTCGTTAAGGCACACACCGGGGCCAAAAAAATCCTCCAAAAGAAGGAGGACATATGTGAGGTTAAGCAAAAGCCCGGTGAACCACCCAAGGAGTTCCTCTAGTGCTTTCACGCCGAACGCATGGAGCTGCCTCGGATAGATGATACTCTGGCCATTATGGCATTTGAAAAGGGTATCAATGTTCGCAATTCTGATGCCGTTGCTGAATTGCGAAAGGAGCTCCAACAATACCAAATTCTGACATGGGAGGATCTACACAAGCGGACTTATTCCAAAATCAGATTGGGAAGCTGAGTTCAAAAGCCGAGATTACAGTTAAAAACACCGAGGCGAATCCTCGCACCACGCCGAGGCGTCGCGAGGAAATCCGAAGGAGAGGTACGAACCATACACCTCAACAAGGTAGCCTGTTAGCCAAAGGCTGGGAAATTCCTTTGGAAATTCATACACAAGTCCGCACATAAGCCATCGGCTCGGAGGGAAGGTTCAGCCAAACACGAACCAAAGAAATTCCTCAGGCCCAGCTTCGGCCCCGAAGAAGGATCTGCCTCGGATCCCTGACTACAATTTCAACATATCGACCTCGGAGCTGGTCAATGTAGTCAAGGGGACTGCAGGGGTGAGAGTGCCCAATGATATGAGGACTCTAGCAGATAAGAGAGACCACAATTTTTACTGCGAGTTCCATGCGGATTAAGGCCACCGAACCGAGGATTGCAAAGCCTTGCGCCTCGAGGTGGCTCACTTGTTGAAAAAAGGACTATTGGCTGATTTCCTTACTGAAAAGGGAAAGGACAATTTCTCCAAGAACCGAGGTGATAGGCAACCACCTCGGGCTCCACCCCCAAAGAGAGTTGTGCATGTCATCACCGGAGGATCAGAGGTGAACGGTGTGAATTCCGCAGCAGCCAAGAAATTCGCCAAATTATCGATCACCATGGAGAAGAGAACCTAAATTGGCGGCTCGGGTAAAGAGATCGTGTTTGACGATGATGACTGTGATAGGATGATGTTCCCTCATCACGATGCCTTGGTCATCATGCTAAGAATCAACGACTCCGACATCAACCGAGTCTTGATCGACCTCGGTAGTTCCGTTAACATAATCAGCTACGGGGCTATTAAGAAAATGTGGCTCAAAGGGGAAGTTGTCCCCAAAGCAACAGTGCTAACCGGCTTCAACAACTCCACAAAAAAAACATTGGGTGAAATCACACTCAAAACATTTGCTGAAGGAGTAAGCAAAGAAACACTGTTCCAAGTATTGCCCGAGGACTTGGCATACAATGTGATCCTCGGTAGGACATGGATCCATTCCATGGAAGTTGTTCCCTCCCCACTACATCAAGTGATTAAATTCCCTATGCCTTGGGGAATTCGATTAATCAAAGGAGAACAACGAGTAGCAAGGGAGTGCAATAGCAATAGCAACTACAGCAGCCGGGGTCGAGCGAGGAGGACCTCCGAGGAGAAATTGAGAAGATCCCGGTTTGCATTCAAGAGCCTCGGAAACAAAAAGCCTAGGAATCTACCATTAAGGAATTGAAATCTTTCATCCTATTGAAGGATTTTCCCGAAAGAAAAGTGTTTGTCGGCTAGGAGTTGGACCCAGAGTCGAAAAAAGCGATTATTGAGGTTTTGAAGTCCAACAATGATTGCTTTGCTTGGTCTCATTCAGACATGATTGGTATCGATCCGGAGATCATGACCTATAAGTTGAATGTGACCCCAAAATTCACTCCGGTGAAGCAAAAGAAGAGACCTCACGCTGGGGTCAAAAAGAAGGCGATCGAAGATGAAACTACGAAGTTGCAAGAAAATGGTTTCATAAGAGAGGTAAAATACCCCGAATGGCTTGCTAATGTGGTCGTCGTACCGAAGAAGAATGGCAAGTGGAGAATGTGTGTAGATTACATCGATTTGAACAAAGCTTGCCCCAAAGACTCCTACCCATTGCCACAAATAGACGGGTTAATAGACTCCACGGTTGGACATAAACTATTAACTTTCTTGGATGCTTATTCGGGGTACAACCAGATCCTTATGGACCCGGAGGATGAAGAGAAGACCTCGTTCATCACTGTTCGAGGTACTTTTTGCTATAAAGTAATGCCCTTCGGTCTGAAAAATGCTGGGGCGACGTATCAAAGGTTGGTGTGTCGCATGCTCAAAGAGTATATTGGAAAATCTATGGAGGTTTACTTAGACGATATGCTCATCAAATCGGTTCGAATGGAGGATCATTTGAATCACCTAAGGGAAGCGTTCGCCGTTCTGAGGCAATATGGCATAAAATTGAACCCTGAGAAGTGTGCCTTCGGTGTCGATTCGGGCAAATTCTTGGGATTCATCGTCTCCGAAAGAGGCATCAAAGCAAACCCTGACAAAATTAAAGCCATCGAAGAAATCCCCGAGGAGCTGACCGGGGTGAAAGAAGTTCAGCGCTTAACTAGCCGAATCGCTGCCTTGAGTCGCTTCATCTCAAGGTCCTCGGAGCGATGCCACAAATTCTTCTCTGTTTTGAGAAAGAACAGCCACTTCAAATGGACATCGGAGTGTAAAAAAGTGCTGAGAGACTTGAAATGCTATTTGGCCAACGCGTCGTTGCTCGCCAAGCCTAAGGAGGGTGAGACATTGCTAGTTTACTTGGCTGTGTCCGAGGTATCAGTAAGCGTGGTCCTGGTTCGGGAGGAGGATGGAAAGCAACAACCCATCTACTATGTGAGCAAGACGCTCCTCGATGCCGAAACAAGGTACCCACATTTGGAAAAACTAGCACTTGCTTTAATTGTTACTGCTCGAAAACTAAGACCCTATTTTCAATGTCACCCAATAGCGGTAGTTTCAACCTTCCTCTTAAGAAGTATATTACACAAACCAGAGTTATCGGGGAGGTTATCAAAATGGGCGGTGGAGTTAAGCAAGTATGACATCACCTATCAACCCCGAACAGCCATAAAATCCTAAGTTTTGGCCGACTTCGTAGCTGATTTTAGCATCGGGATTCTGCCCGAAGCCGAAAAGGAAAACTCAATATCAAAAGGAACAGCTTCGGGGCTATGGATACTTCATACTAATGGGGCAACTAACTCCAAAGGTTTGGGGTTAGGCATAGTCTTGAGAGCACCCATAGGGGAGAAAATCAGGCACTCGGTTCAGTTCAAAAAAGTGACCAACAACGAGGCTGAATATGAAGCAGCTCTAGCAGGCTTAGAGTTGGCTAAGGAAATGGGGGTGGAAAAATCGAGCTAAGGTGCGATTCTCAGTTGGTGGTGAACCAGGTGCTCGGTGAATACATGGCTCGAGAGCCCAGGATGCAGCTATTCTTAGACCGAGCACAATGGATTTTAGCACAGTTCCAAGAGTAGCAAGTTAAGCAAGTACCTCGGGAGGAAAATACCGAGGCCGACGCCCTGGCAAATTTGGGTTCGGCGGTCGATAAAGCCCACTCGGGGACTGATTCAGTGGTTCGGCTATTGTCCGTGCAAATGAGAGAGATGAAGTTGCAAGTCAACTCGGTGGACAACAGATGGGATTGGCGGAGTAAGTTCATCTCTTACTTCGACTCGGGGACTGTTCCCCAAGACAAAAAGGAGGCCAAAAAGTTGAGGACCCAAGCAGCTTCTTATCACTTGATCGAGGGCAATTTGTATAAGAGGTTATATTACGGCCCGATGGCCAAGTGTTTGGGCCCCGATGAGGCTAGATATGTGATGGCCGAGGTGCACGAAAGCGAGTGTGGCAATCACTTGGGGGGAAAATCCTTGGTACGCAAACTACTAAGAGCTGGGTATTATTGGCCCACCATCAGTGCAGATGCAAAGGCCTTCGTGCAAAAATGTGACAAGTGCCAACGCCATGGGCGGATGATCCACCAACAGGCCAAACCTCTATATTCGGTGGTATCACCATGGCCTTTCATGAAGTGGGGGATGGATGTTGTTGGACCCCTACCGAAGGGAAAGGGTGGTGTTCCTTCATCCTCATGCTAACAGATTACTTCACTAAATGGGTGGAAGTAGGAGCTCTTACCGAAGTCAAACAAAAGCAGATAATTGATTTCATCAAGAAAAATATCATCTACAAGTTCGGCATTCCAAGGGCCAAGATGAATCTTCATATAGAATTATTATTGAAAATCTCAAGAACAGGCTCGACAAGAAAAAGGGTCCTTGGCCCGAAGAGTTTCCAGTTGTGTTGTGGGCCATGTGGACAACGGAGAAGAACAGCACCGGTGAGACTCCTTTTTCATTCGCTTATGGTATGGACTCTCTCATCCCCGTGGAAGTGGACGAACCAAGTCTTCGGTACGCCCACACCACCGAGGACGCCAATCAACAGGCTATGCGCATAGAATTGGATCTGGTCGAGGAGAAAAGAGAACAAGCTTTGGTTGGGCTAGTCGCCCAAGAAAGGCAGATCGAAGCGTACCTCAACAAGAAAACCAAACTCAAAGATTTTAAAGTTGGTGACTACGTTCTAAAGGCCACAAATCAGTCAACGAAGGAGGAAAATGGGGGAAAGCTTATTACAAATTGGGAAGGACCTTACAGGAAAGGGTCCTATCAAATTGAAGATTTACAAGGGGTGCCCGAACCCTTAAATTGGAACATCTCCAATTTAAAGCGGTACTACTTCTAACCGAGGTAAATATCTCTCACTCATTTTTAATATCTTACCCATGGCCCCGAGCAGAACAACGCTCCTAAAGGCTTCGGTCGAATGTACTAACTTGCTCCTCGTTTCATTTTGCTTGACCTTTTCAAGGAGCAGATTAAACGATCTCCAGTGCCCGGGTCTTCATCAAGATTCACACCCGAACACTGGGGGGGAGTAAGGGACGAGTTGCAACCGAGGTAAAAAATGTGCCTCCCAACCGAAGACCATCTATTCAACAACCGGGGACTGAACCCGCGGAATAGATTTAGTACGTTGTAACTCCGCCCGGTAGTGGCACATTATTAATTTGTGTTTTCATATTTTTACCCAAGGTCCGCCTCGACTTGGTTTCTTGTAAAAAGCCAATTTCGGCTTATCAATATTATCAATGAAATAAGCTTCATCCCATAGCTTTATGTATTTATAAATTTGCACTCCGAAGTTGCACTTTAAATGCACCGACTCGAGGACGAGACGTCGTTCTAAGTTTGCATCGATTAAATTCAATTAAGTCTTGCAAGCAAGTTATTTATTATAAGATGTTCGGTACATGCAAAAACCAACACTTAAGATGTAAATACCAAAGTCAATTCATTAAAAAGCCCGAAGGCTAAGTATTTACATCAAAAAAGACCTGAAGGTCCAAAATATAAGCTTAAAAGCCCGAAGGCTTTCAAAAACAATGCTACCAGAAGTCTAAGCCTCGGGAGAATCACCTCCATCCTCGGAGCCCCCCCGGGCATCTTCTTTATCCTCTTTATCGTCCTCATCGCTCGAGGCTTCACTTGATGGGAGGTCATCAATGATAGCCTGGGCCTTTGTCGCTTTCGCCTCGGCCTTTACAATCTCCTCCTCCAAGTTGAGCTCGCCGGCGCGACATCGCTTGAGCAATTTCAACCAAGAGCTGATAATGGCCCACTGTTTATCCAGTTTAGCCCTCTTGACCTTGATCTTAGCTCTATTTTTACAATCGACGATTTCGTCTCGTAAAGCTTCGATCTCGGCCTCTCTGGCTGAAAGTTTGGAGTTCTCACCCTCCAACTTCTGGATGTGGAGCATATGCTCCCGCAGCTAATCATGGTGCTTTTTGGCCATCTCCTCGGCCTTGCTCTTCGCTTGAGTCAGCTCGGCACTTAATCTCGCAGCTTTAGCCTCCAGCCTCGAGCGTTCAACTTGGAAGCCATCACCAAGGGCTTTAATTTTCGCTCGGAAGCAGCCTCGGCCTCATGAAGATCAGATTGAGACTTGGACAAATCAGCTTTTAGTGTAGCTATTTGGGCATTGAAGCTATCTCTTTGCCTATCCCACGCACGAGCGACACGCCGGACTTCTTCATCCCTTGAGGTCTCAACCTCGATAGCCCTCAGTGACAGAACGAAACTCTGAATAGATATCAATCAGGAAATTGAAGTCAGCTATGAACCGAGGACAAAGATGTAGGGAAAACCTAAGGTAAAACTCAAGAGCGATTAAACTTACTCTGATAGCATTGGCAGCAATGGTGTTATATAGTTGACCTCGGGAAAACTCTTGCACGACTTTATCTTCCTCCGGGCTCAGCAAAGGCGTGAGGCTCAAGATGTCGGCTCGGCTGCATGCCAACAGATTCGAAGAGGTCGGCACCTCAAGCTTCCGATAAGACCCCACCGAGGATGAAATCCTCGCGGGTTCGGATTGCGCCCTAACTGCGCCGGTGCCAGCCCCCTCTTCAAGGATTGCAGCGCCAGCCTCTACAACCTTGGCCTTGCCTTTGATCTTGGCAACTGCCGCCTCGGAGCTATGTTCTTGATTTTCGAGGTCAACAAAATCGACCTCCCTACGAACTAAACCCTCGGTAGCTGCATCATCGGGCTCATCGATTAGTCTTCGACGCCCTTCCACCGTTGCCTCGTGCCGGGGAGAAGTTTCCACCTCGGTGCGAGGAGCCACCGAACGAGAGGGCTTCTTTGAAACTGCCCTCTTCCTCTTCACACCTATGAAAAGTAACATAGAGGAATTGAAACAAGGAAGCAAAGAGGAATGATAACCGACGAGTTGATCAAGGATAGTGGTTACCTTTGGAGGACCCTTGACCGGGGGCCCCTTTTGAAGCTTTTGAAGACTTCGCAGCCTTCAACTCCTTCAACTCCTTCAAATCTCCTACCACCGAAGCCAGGTTGTCGTCTGACTCGGTCTCCTCTCCATCTTTCTTCTTCTTTTCCTCTTTCTTTTTCTTGCTTAACTTTGTATTGACGGCACGATTTGGAAAACCTAATTCTAAAAGGAGAGAAGTTAACGAAATGAAGCCAAAACCCCAAAGCGACATACCAAATAAAGCATCACAAAAGAACTTACCATGCCGTTTGCACTGCCAACCAAATTCAGCAGCCATCTTCATCCATGTTCTTTCGGGGCATGTACGAGCCCTGGTCATTGCTTTCACCCACTCGGTCAATCCCTCGGGGGGTATGATATGATGCAGCCCGACCACGTGCTGATCAAGTGATCGATCCACCGAGGAGACCGATGACGAGAAGCCAAGCCAAGCTGCTGCACGATGTGCACGTTCACTTAGCCTGGCCGAAGGAAAACAATTGCTCCGAAGCTGAGTGGCCGAGCTCAAGAATCGAAGGCATTATCTTCAGATTTGAGCCCGATGGCAAAGTGACCGAGGACAATGAGCTCGAAGACAATTGAGCGTCCGAAGGCAACAAGTGTGTTCGAGCAGATAATCGAGAACCGAAGCCAAGGCTTACCGAAGTCAAAGTCTGCCGAACACAATTTAATTCAGCCCTGCGTGTCTTATTTCTATTGGTCGCCTGTGACCCTTTTACTAGTTTACCCTTAGTGTTTCCTATATAAACCTTGTTCCCTTTTATTGTAAGGATAGCTAGTTTTTGAACATTGATTAATTAATGAAAGTGCCGAGCACATTTCTTGTCTCCGTCGTGAGCAAACCCCTGTGAGGGCTTTATGGACTTGTGGCTTTCGGTTAATCCGATTGAAAATTCCTCTTTGATCATTCAGTTTGCAAGAGGCATGTTCTCTTGAGGATTGTTGAATAGTTTAGGTGATTCTTGTGTCCCTTTGATCGAGCTTTGAGACAGGTTCCTCACTGTTCTTTCAAAAGAAGCAAGTTTTGTCTTGCTTCTATCTTTATCTTTTGTTGTTTATCTTCCGCGTTCGTGCTAAGCAACTCCTTCGGGTTTGCATTGCACCATCTTGGTATCAGAGCACGGTTTGGGCTTGTTTCTACAACCCCAAATCCTGTTCAAGTTATCCTTATTTTCGTGCGTTGTGTTTTGTTTCCCTTTTTCGTGTTCTTGATTTGGTTTTGTTATTGTTGGTGCTGTTATTTTACCAAAAAAAAAAAGTGTTAAAAAAGAAAATTCAAAAATTGTGTTTGATTGTTGGTTGTTTGGGAAAAACAACCATTGATTCTTGTTCACCATCGAGTTCCGAATCCAACAAGTACCCGACGTACTAATTTTGTGACTAGGGTTTCTTGGTGAAATTTGGACTGATTTTGAGCTTCAATGGTGACTGAACTCGAACCCCATTGTGTTTAGTTGAAACCGATGAAGATTGGTGGTTCTTGAGTGATTTGGGTTTGTTTTGTTGCTTAAAAATCGAAGTTCTGAGTTAAATCGTAGTCCGTACACCGGAAAACTTGTTACAAAATCGTAACAGTGTACGACTCGAACGAGCTGGTTCTTAGCTCGAAGAACTTGAACTGAATTCCTCCGATGCTGTGAAACCGGAGTCGAAAGGGCAACCCAGATCTGTTGAAATTCGTGGTCAGTGAACCGAAGTAGATTTGTCTGTACGCCGGAGCAAAGGTCACTGTTCCATTGAAGAAGAAGGGGTAAAGTGTAAACATCAAAACCCCAGGTGAAAATTTATCGGCTGAGAAAAGGAAAGTGGATAAGGTAAAACCCTATCCGTACCAAGGAGGGACCACTCTTGTACGGACAAGAGTTGGTGTGGCCGAGGAAGATTCCAAAAGGGAATCAAAGGGTAGATTCTCCTAGGTTCTCACTTTCTTTCGTGTCAAATTCTAGTTGGTGGATCTATCGAGTAATTGTCCTACTCGAGGTCGTACTAACTCTTTTAAGCTGATAGGAATTCGTGCGAAGGGGTGACCGAAGTCCAAACTTTCGTAGAAATTCTTTTGACTCCCCGAGCTCAGTTAAAAAGCGTCCGTTCCATCGAGTCGAACATCACTTCACTCTTCCCGAAGAGGCAGTGACTATTGTCGAACTTGAAGGATCTTAGAGGACCGATCAATCAGACGAGCCACTGTTAACAAGTCCTTGAGTGATCAAAAACCGAGACCATAAATTGAGTGGACCCGAGTGCCACCCAACAAAGGTGAGGGAGAGTGTGAGGTGATTTCTAACCCTAACATTTGTTTGGTCTTTGACTTGTGCAGGTACCATGGCTGGTAATGGAGGCGAAGGAAAAGGCATTGAAAGGCCCGAAGTATCATTAGCCGATCTCATGGCTGCGATACAAGGCGTCAGTGCCGAAGTAAGAGGAGTGAGTGCTCGAGTAACTCAACTCGAACAGGGAAGCGCGTCCGTGGCCATGAATGGGTCCGGCGCTGGAACAAGCCAATCCACTCCGATGAAACCTGAGTTGTATGCTGAGCTTGTACGACAACATCAGTTGACAGGTGAAGCAATTCGAAGAGAACTTAACTTGGGCAATCCCCAAGCTGCTTATCAAAACTTGGGCATTCCCCGAGGAGAAAGAATACCACCTCCAAAGGCCCAAAGAGATCTTGGAGCCGTTGCCGAGGAGGTTGATGAAGAGGAATTTCCCGAGGACGAATATGAGCGTGAGCTGCCATTCGCTCAACGAAGGCAAGCTCACCGAGGTGGTGGAAATTTCCGAGGTCGAGGCCGAGGCGCAAATGTTGAAAGAAATATTAGGCGAGAGGCCAATGATCGAGATGATGAGTTTCCCGAACAGGCTAGAGGTGTTCGAGACTCAAACTTGAACAGTGTCAAGATCACTATTCCACCCTTTAAAGGAACTAGTGATCCCGATGAGTATCTTGAATGGTAGCTTAAAATGGAGCGCATCTTTGAAATCAATGAGATGACCGATGAGAGAAAAGCTGCCCATGCTATTGCTTCGTTCGAAGCCTATGCATCAACATGGTGGGAATCTGACAAGAGACATAGACGAAGGAATGACTATCCTGAAGTCACTACCTGGCCGCAATTAAGAAGAGCAATGGATGCTAAGTATTTGAGTGCCAAGTATAGGCAGACTCAAATACAAAAGCTCTATGAGTTAAAGCAAGGGTCCAAGTCTGTCCAAGAGTACCACGATGAGTTCGAAAAGGTTCGATTGAATCTTGAACTAGTCGAAGATGAAGAACAAGCCATTATCAGATTCAAAAATGGCTTGGCTAGGGATGTGTCATCTCAATTGAGGCTCCACATGTATCACACGTTGGAAGATCTGTTCGATGCTGCCACCGAAGCTGAAAAATTGGTGAAGGACGACAAGGCAAACCGGTATCGAGGAGTCACTACTTCTACTCCTTTGAACCGAGGTAAAGAATGGAAGAGTCCAAACCAAGCAAGTGCTAACACTGTTCGAGATTCGAAGAGACCCTTCGAAAGAGGTGTGACCGTTAACCAGTCGAGAGAAGTGGGAGGTAAAGTTCAACTCAACTCTCCTAGTGCTTCAAATATTCAGTGTCACAAATGCAAAGGTTATGGTCACATGGCAAAAGAGTGTCCAACTCGCAAGGTTATGCTTCTGCTCGAAGATGGAACCGTCCATGAGCAAGCGAGTGACACCGAGGAGGAATTTATCGAGGAGACTGACCGAGCTGAAGGTGATGATGATCATGAGGCTGCCGAAGCTGATCATCCGGAAATGTTTCTTGTGGTTCGAAAGAATTTGAGCTGCATGACTCTTGAAGAAGAGGACAACCAAAGAGAAAACCTCTTTCATGCCCGATGTCGAGTGAGGGGAAAGGAGTGTTCGATGATCATTGATTCCGGTAGTTGTGCCAATGTAGTGAGCCAAACTTTGGTTTCACAAATGGGATTACCTAAGATGAAGCATCCCCACCCTTACAAGTTACAATGGCTGAATGAGTGTGGAGAATTGAGAGTTGTCAAACAAGTGTGGATCAAGTTCAAAATCGGAGAGTATCAAGACGAAATGATATTCGATGTGGTTCCGATGCAAGCTTGTCATTTGCTATTGGGTCGACCATGGCCGTATGACCGAACAGCTGTCCACAATGGCAGATCCAACACTTACACTGTGAAGCTCGATGGGAAGAGTTTTATACTCAAACCCTTGTCTCCAAAACAAGTCACCGAGGACTATAAACGGATGAAAGAATTGAAAGAAGCGGCCAAAGCTAAGCTTCCGATGGGAGCAAAATTGGGGCCCGAAGAGACAAACTCGCTGCCTGAAGTGAAAGGAATTTGTGCAATCATGCAACCCGGTGAGATCTTACGAGGCAACGACCACGGTCAGATGATGATTTGCCTCGTGCACAAGGGTATCTTTCTAAACTCTAATGATTTTTCTAATGATAACCCTTTGCCTTTGCTTGTTCGTAAAGTTTTGCAGGACTTCGAGGACATGTTTCCCGAGGAAATGCCAGGTGGATTACCTCCGCTGAGAGGAATCGAGCACCAAATTGACTTCGTGCCAGGGTCTCAAATCCCTAACAAACCTGCATACCGGTGTAATCCCGAAGACACCAAAGAGCTCCAACGGCAGGTTGATGAATTGCTGAACAAGGGCCTCGTTCGTGAGAGCTTGAGTCCTTGCGCCGTTCCAGTTATCCTTGTCCCGAAGAAGGATGGAACATGGCGAATGTGTGTTGACGGTCGAGCAGTCAACAAAATAACGGTAAAGTATCGTCATCCTATCCCTCGATTAGATGACATGCTAGATGAGTTAAGTGGTTCTTCATGCTTTTCGAAGATAGACCTCAGGTCCGGTTACCACCAGATCCGAATGAAACCCGGAGACGAGTGGAAAACCGCATTCAAGACCAAGTTCGGTCTCTATGAATGGTTGGTGATGCCTTTTGGCTTATCCAATGCACCGAGCACATTCATGCGACTGATGAACCATGTGCTTAAACCGTTCATAAATAAGTTTGTTGTCGTTTATTTCGATGACATACTTGTTTATAGCAGAACCATAGATGAACATGTCGAACACCTAAGGCAAGTACTTGAAAAGCTTCGAGAAGAGAAGTTGTATGCCAACTTCAAGAAATGCGCCTTTGGTGTCGATCGTGTAGTCTTTCTTGGATTTGTTGTCAGTGCTAATGGTGTCGAAGTCGACGAATCAAAAGTCGAAGCCATCAAAGATTGGCCAACTCCGACCTCGGTATCACAAGTTCGTAGCTTCCATGGCTTAGCTAGCTTTTACCGAAGGTTTGTTCGTGACTTTAGCACCGTGGCAGCTCCTTTAACCGAACTGGTGAAGAAAGACCATCCATTTGTGTGGGAAGAGTCCCAAGAAAGGGCTTTCTAAGAGTTGAAACGGAGGCTTTATTCTGCCCCGTTGTTGCAACTCCCTGACTTCGGCAAAGCATTCGAAGTCGAGTGTGATGCATCTGGAGTTGGGATCGGAGGAGTGCTGATGCAAGACTCGAAGCCGATCGCTTACTTTAGCGAAAAGCTTAAGGGTGCAGCCTTGAATTACTCAACGTACGACAAGGAACTGTATGCCCTCGTTCGAGCACTCGCCCATTGGCAGCATTATTTGTGGCCTCGAGAGTTTGTGATCAAGAGTGATCATGAGTCTTTGAAACATCTCCGAGGTCAGGAGAAATTGAATCGAAGACATGCCAAGTGGGTTGAATTTATTGAAAGCTTTCCCTATGTAATTCATTACAAAAAGGGAAAAGATAATGTTGTGGCCGATGCGCTATCAAGGAAATTTGCCTTAGCGACCACTCTCGCCTCTAGGCTCATGGGATTCAAAAGCATCAAGACGATGTACGAGGACGATCCCAAGCTGAAATGCGTTGCTATCTTGAGTGGCCGAAGGGTTGAGAAATATCAATGGCATGATGGCTACCTCTTCAAGAATGGGAGGGTTTGTGTGCCAGTGTCATCGTGGAGAGAGCTCTTGGTTCGAGAAGCTCACTCAGGTGGACTGATGGGGCACTTCGGTGTCGATAAAACTCTTGGTATCTTGACCGAGCAGTTCCATTGGCCCAAAATGCGACGAGATGTGGAAAAGCTTTGCAACGCTTGTCTCGTTTGCAAGAAAGCAAAATCGAAGTCCAACCCTCATGGTTTGTACACCCCGTTGCCTGTGCCTGATCGACCTTGGGTTGATATATCCATGGACTTTGTCTTAGGGTTACCGAGGTCGGGGGGAGGACATGATAGCATCTTCGTTGTGGTTGACCGTTTTTCAAAAATGGCTCACTTTATTCCTTGCAAAAAGTGTGATGATGCACAGCATGTAGCTACATTGTTTGTTTCTAACGTGTTAAAATTACATGGTGTACCTCGTACTATTGTGAGTGATCGAGACTCGAAGTTCTTGAGTCATTTTTGGAAGTGTTTGTGGGGTGCCCTCGGCACCAAGCTACTATTCTCGACGTCTCACCATCCTCAGACTGATGGACAGACCGAGGTAGTTAACCGAACCTTGGGATCTTTGCTTCGGGCAATGACCAAAGGGAAGGTTGGAAACTGGGCTGATCGTTTGCCCATGATGGAGTTCGCATACAATCGAACAGTGCATAGAATGATCAACATGACCCCGTTTGAATGTGTGTATGGCTTTAATCCTTTGATTCCACTTGATTTAACCCCATTGCCTCGAGATTCTGTTCTTGATTTTGAAGGTACTCGACGAGCAGCTGCCTTGATCGAATTGCATGCAAAGGTGAAGAAGAACCTCGAGGAGGCCTATGCAAAGGTTGCCTTAAAGAAAAACAAGGGGCGTAAAAAGTTGGAATTAAAGAAGGGAGATTGGGTTTGGGTTCACTTCCGAAAGGAACGCTTCCCGAACCAAAGGAAAGGAAAGTTGGCTCCTCGAGGGGATGGTCCATTTCAAGTGTTGACCAAGATCAACAACAATGCCTACGTGATCGATTTCCCTGGTGAGTATAGCGTGTCCAACACCTTTAATGTTGCTGACTTAGTTCCTTGTGTTGTAGGTCCAACTTCGGAGGACGAGGAGGGCTTGATTTCGAGGACGAAATCTTCTCAAGAAGGGGAGGATGATGCAGCCCGACCACGTGCTGATCAAGTGATCGATCCACCGAGGAGACCGATGACGAGAAGCCAAGCCAAGCTGCTGCACGATGTGCACGTTCACTTAGCCTGGCCGAAGGAAAACAATTGCTCCAAAGCTGAGTGGCCGAGCTCAAGAATCGAAGGCATTATCTTCAGATTTGAGCCCGATGGCAAAGTGACCGAGGACAATGAGCTCGAAGATAATTGAGCGTCCGAAGGCAACAAGTGTGTTCGAGCGGATAATCGAGAACCGAAGCCAAGGCTTACCGAAGTCAAAGTCTGCCGAACACAATTTAATTCAGCCCTGCGTGGCTTATTTCTATTGGTCGCCTGTGACCCTTTTACTAGTTTACCCTTAGTGTTTCCTATATAAACCTTGTTCCCTTTTATTGTAAGGATAGCTAGTTTTTGAACATTGATTAATTAATGAAAGTGTCGAGCACATTTCTTGTCTCCGTCGTGAGCAAACCCCTGTGAGGGCTTTATGGACTTGTGGCTTTCGGTTAATCCGATTGAACATTCCTCTTTGATTATTCAGTTTGCAAGAGGCATGTTCTCTTGAGGATTGTTGCATAGTTTAGGTGATTCTTGTGTCCCTTTGATCGAGCTTTGTGACAGGTTCCTCACTGTTCTTTCAAAAGAAGCAAGTTTTGTCTTGCTTCTATCTTTATCTTTTGTTGTTTATCTTCCGCGTTCGTGCTAAGCAACTCCTTCGGGTTTGCATTGCACCATGATATCAACCTTGTGGGCTAAGAAATAGTAGAGAAACGGGGTTAGCAAACATAAACGATCACCAGGGGAAGAGATAAAAACGAAGGGATACTTACGTGTGTTGTTCCACTGTTCGGGGAAATCAGGCTCGGCGGATAAAACGCTGGTCTCCAGTAGGACATAGCGGTCGCTCCAGCCCCGGTCCCCGTGGTCCTCACTCTTATGAAGGAGCGCAAACTTACCTCGATTATTTTAGGCCACAACCCCGGCCTTATGAAAGTAAGGGTAGTAGAGAGAGATAAGATGCTGAAATGTAAAGTCCACCCCGGCTTTCTTACTTAACTAATCCATGCATTGGACAACCCTCCAAACGCCGGGGCCTAGTTGGGCCAAACACAAACTGTAGGCTCGGCAGAAGTCATCAATGACCTTGTGCACTAGAAGGGAGAAGCCGAGGGTGAAAGGGTAGGTATAAATGAAAGAGAGCCCCTCGACATGGTGACAAACTCTGCTCGCTGGATCAGGTATAACCACCTTCACCTCGGGCCCAAACTTGCACTCCCTCCAGACCCGTTCAATGTGGGCTTGTGTTATGCGGGTCGGTATCGTGTTCACCGGTATATTCCTATTCTTTTCTTCTTGATCGGCAGATTGGACCTACAGCTTAAGGTCCTTGCCGTTGTCAAAATGGGAGAGAATGATTTGGTGAGGCTCGAGCTCTTGCTCAAGAGGTATTTCTGCCTTTAACTTCGCCCATGGCATCATCGCCATCGGCATCCTCGTCCCTGAGCGTGGTGTCGTCAGCACCAGCTGTCTCTATGAGGTCACCACCCATGACATCATCATCCTCTTCTAGACTAACGTTCTCGCTCACAGCAGCGACGTCACGCCTAGCCCTCGCTTTTCGACGCTTAGAGCCACCAGTGCTAGAAGTCACCTCTCTGCCTCCCTCCGCCTCTATCACTTATAGCGCCGGCACGGTGGTGATAAACTCGCCACTGGAAATAATGGCGGCGTACTGCGCGATCTTTGCCCTTTCGTCGGAGTCGCTCGAATCCTATCGTGAGTGAGTGGCAGACATGGTTGAAGCTTGAAATTGAGAAGTTTCGTAAAGATGGAAATCTGTTAAGAAAAGTATGGAAGTTCTTGCTTCTTTCTCTCTTAGCATTGTTGATTATGAAAGTGAGAAGGAAGAGTTAGGTGGAGAAGTACTTATAGGTATGGAAGAGCCAGGTGGAAAGGCATCATCATTATAACGTTGGAAGAAACAAAAAAATGCAGCGTGACCGTTCGAAAAGACAACGGGTGGATGAAACGTGTCAGTGAGAAGTGACCTGAAGAGACGCGAACAGTTGACAAAATTTGAAATGCTTGGATAAGATCAAGCCACGTCGCTTTCCTGCTAAGTTTCATTCCACTCCTCGGTAGCTTCGGTAAGTGACCGAAGAGTGGGGGGACTATCTGTATTAGGTAAAAATCGGTCCGCGGTGATTCGCCCCGGTCATGCAAATTGACAGCGACCGAGCACATAACAACAAGCCAAAGACCGAAGCAAGTAAGTGGGTCGCCGAAGTCACACATCAAGGTCGTCACCGAAGACGAGCCGTAAGCTGAGCTTCGGTGATGTCTGCCTCGATCGAACAGCAAGGCCTCCCCACCGAGGTCACATATATGCACCTCGGTGAATAGCCTCGGTTCCAGCGGTTTTGCAGCCCACTACTTCAGCACACTAACTCCTTCCATTAATGCCAAGATTGTGGGTCAAAGCACAACTAATAGTGGAGAACGTGGGCAGGGCTCCTAGGCCGATAAATATTCTTTCATTTTACATTGTATGGATCGAGAGATACATACTGAAACTCTGCCCAAATTTGTACTCATCACAATATATTGAAATCAAGTTATTCTTTCGCATTTACGCCTATTTCTTGCATTTATTTAGCTTTGATACGAACTTTTGCTTATATTCAAACCCAAATTCGATTTGTGATCCTAAAACTGGTTTAGGCCCATACAGTTTTCTAGTCTTTTGAAATTATTACGAAATTATAGAATATTTAAACAAGAGATTTGCAACAAAAGTAACATTGGATATATGTAAAAATGAGAGAAAGAATTTGTAGGGTCATTCACTTCTATTCAGGAGAGAGACATAGATAATCATATATACTTACTTTCCTTCTACCCTTTATTTATGGTCACTTAACTAACTGACTAAAAAAAAGTGGATTACTTCGATCCTTTATTGATGCTCACTGTTAGGATCACTACCCAAATATAAGCGTATACAACTCCCTCTAGTCACTTTATAAGATGTTTTGGCTTTTTTTTTTTTATCCACAATATTTGATCTTTACAAAATCAAAAAGGTTTTCTTCATTGTCATTCTTGCTGATAAATGAGTTAGAATAAAATTCTAGGTAATAATAACTTGGATAAGGGCTGATATGGTCAATTATATTGCTAAGTAATGTTAAAAAGGTGATTTCCTTAATATGCATGAAAACAAGGGCAGCCCGGTGCACAGAGCATCCCACGTTCGCGCTGGGTTGTACGCAACCTAATCTAATGCAAGCATTAGTGGCTGTTTTCAAGGCTTGAACCCATGACCTATAGATCACATGAAGATAACTTTACCAGTTGCTCCAAGGTTCCCCTTCAATATGCATGAAAACACTCAAAATATTTTATAAAGTGGGCCGAAGGGAGTAACATATTTAAATTTAGTAAAAAGTAAAAAGTAAAAAGTGATTATACCCTCCCCCAACTCCACAAATCCTGAAATAAATCGGATTAGCCTACCAGGCTCAGAAATTGATGTTTTGGATAGCTCCAAATAGTCTTTTTAAACTACCACCAAATACTATTTTTTAAACGTCTATTAGATTTGTTGAGTTATTTTTCATGGTCACTGTTAAGGATGTCCGGTACAGGACACATCCTTCATTCACACAGGGTTCGAAGAGGGCCATGCCTCAAGGGTATTATGTACACAACTTATTATGTTAATGCAAGCATCAGTGATTATTTTCACAGCTTGATAACGAAAATTAAAACAATATGAAAAAGGCAGCACCAAAAAGCTTTCAATGTCAGTATCTACCAACCGAATTCAGCAGAAATGCAGCCAAGATAATTGGAGAATCCCCTTCAATGAAGAAATCCTGGGATTTCCCTTTTCCTCTCCAACTTAAATGTGTTAGTTTCGACATATCTATTTAAATATGAAGTTATCCAATTATTGTTGTCGTCGTTCTTGAAATACAAAGCATGAAGCATTCCTTCTCCTTTGACCCATATACGACTTGACCTTCCTAACATTGATTTTGTTGATTTTAGTCCTCCAAATAGTGGATTCAAGACTGCATGTTTCACTACTAAAAAATAGGGATTTTCCCACCGCAATTTTCGGACCGAAAATTAGTCTGAAGACCCCATCCGACCGCTGCGGTCGGACAAATCAATTAAATTTTTTTAACTATCCGACCGCGGCGGTCTGATAGTAATAATTTTTTTTTTAAATTACCCGGCCACGGCGGTCGGATACCCGAATTAAAATAACGCCTTTCTTGCTCATTCTCTCTCTCCCTTATACCCAAAATACCCAATTCTCTCAACCTCAAACCCGACCCCTACCCCCAAATCTCTCAAAAATACTCACTAATTTCAATTCTAACACTAAATATTCACCCTCTACCTCTACAAATCCGTGGTAAGTTTTTTTTTACTGTTTTCCTTCTTATTTTTCCCCAAATCCAAAACCCTAACTTTTTTTTTGTTCTTTCATCCGAATTTTTTAGCTTGAGGTGGTGGTGGAGCAAATCTCCGGCACTTGAGGTGAGTTTTCTAGCTTTGGAGCATTTTTTTTTTAAAAAAAAATTTTCATCCGAATTTCTTACCATAAATTTTTTGAATTCTAATTCATGAAATTAAATAGACATACTATATTTGTTTAGTGGTTATTATTACATAAATTTTCTTAAATATTATGGATTAATATGCTTTAAAAGTGTAATTTTTTTTTGTCTTTTTGGGTTGGTGTTGGGGTGGTTGTTGTTGAACATTGTTTGGGATAGTTGGAAAATTGTTAATGAATATTTTTGTTGGTGTTGTTGTTGAACATTGCTTGGGGTTGTTGTTGAACATTGTTTAGGGTTGTTGTTAAGTTGAATGTTTGAGAGATTGAATCAAACAAGTGGTGAGCACTAATCAAAACCTCAAATTTTATATAAATTTATTAAGTAGTAGCAACAAAGACATAATAGTGACTCACCATTACGAAACCAACCAAGATTTGTACATGGTCTAGTCAAGTGAACAAAAAATAAGTGTTAGGCTTAGAACTAGAATTCAAAATTAAAAATCATTAAGTATGACAATTTTAAGGTTATTTTCTTAATTGTATGTATTGTTTTATGTAACTCACATTAATTTTCTATCTAACTTGTCATCTTTTTAATTTTGTAGGAAAAGGAAGAAGGGCGGCCAGTACGTGTGCCTGAAATCTTTAAGAAGATGCATATATACAGAAACAAAAAATGAGAAGAAGTGTGGGTCGAGGACCGCACTAGAGAGCTATATGTAAGTTATTAAATTCAATCTTTTAAAGTTATTAAATCCATCAATATTTGTAAATCTAAATTTTGTTATTAAATTTTTTCCAGGAAAAGGCCATGGCGGCTTATGAAGAAAGGATGGCAAGTTAGGAATCCGAGTGTGGTAGCAGTACCCCAGCTCAAATGACCCTAGAGGAGGAAACCGCACTATGGTTGGAGGTGAATGGCGGAGTGAAGAAGGGAAGTGCTTACGGCCTTGGATCGCAGTATGCCTCGGAACGTCTAAATCCAGGTTTGTTTGGCACTTACACTCCTCCTGCTAGTTCAATTAATCCCTCGGTGGAAGCCTTTTTGCGCAATGAAATCTAAGAGCTTAAGAGAAAGAGTGAAGAAGAACGTTTGCGCAATGAGGAAAATATGAGAGCCATGCGGGAAATGATGCAGAACATTATGTGTGGTAGTGCGGACAAGCGAAAGAAGGGCAAGGGCAAGGGCAAGAGCAAGAGCAAGAGCAAGAGCAATAGCAATGTTGGCACCCAATTTCGTCCCGAGTTGTAATTAATGACTAATTATTTAAATAAAAATCAATTATTTAAAATAAAATTTAAATCTAAATTAATTATAGTAAATTAATTAATTTCAAAAAAGGAATAAATGTGCAATGTGCAACCTAAATACTAGCCTATGCGTGCAAACAATACATATAACACACACACCACATTTCAGTCCGCCCTATTTCCCCTCTCAGCCAAGAACCCTAATCTCCTCTCCCCAAATCTCCGTCACCCTCTCCCTTGCCATTTCCGGCCATACCAACCCCTCGTCCCCACTTCCCTTGCCACCCCAAACATAGTAATAGTCCCCCTAAGCCGCGACCCTTTGTTTTCCCCGAAACCAAGACCCTACTGTGATAAAATCCAATCCAAGCCGTCTATTACTACTCCTTTTCATCATCAAGGGCTCGGATTGAAGGCGAATAGGCTTTTGAATTCAAAATCAGAATCGAAAAAGGAATATTCGATTTGATTCGAATTCCTTTTTAGTTTTCTGATTTTTCTTTTCAAAGGTTTGTAAAAAAGGGTCAAAATTCGAATGTTGGAAAAGGACGAGGTAAGGATATACTAGTCTTTTCATTCTAGGTCAAAAACCCTAATTTTTCTTCTATATATATAATGTTTGATAACTTGCAGTAGGGGGATTTTTTTTTACCATCTCAAAAACGGCAGCTTATTATTGATTTTGAAGTTCAAAAAAAAAAAAAAAGAGACGTCTACTCTTTTCTTTGTGTTCTTTGCTTTGGGATTTGAGATATTGCTAGTCTTGTACGTGAGGTCGCTTGTTCAAACATCGATTCTTCAAGTTTTTATTGCCCTATTCACTGCCTTAAGACAGGTTAGTGTTTCCTAGTTTTATGAGTTCTCTTTTTCTGATGTGTATATGTCTGTGATGAGAAGCAAGTGTTTGTATGATGCACATTGTTTTTTTTAGAAATCAATCAATACTCGTAGCCTGTTTTATGAGGTGATAATAGAGATGATACTTCGCTAATAGAAGTAGTTAAACTGATTTGTGAGTATATATTTAAAACTTTTGAACCCTTTTAGCACAGAGCTCTTCTATATAAACTGATAAATTTTAGGCCATGTCTGTTAACAAAGATTGACTATTCTTACGATTTGAATGCATAAAAATGGATTCTTGACTACTGGGAGGATTCATTATTAGCAACCAGCTAGAGTAGAGTGTTTGAAGCTTATTTACATGAATTGTTATATGAAAGCTGAAATATGTAGTATCTTTGCATGATTTTTCTTTGCTCTGCATCTTGGCATCCTGTCTAGTGTTTGCTGCAGGTTCAGAGATTAGTTTGAGGGTTTCTGGAGGTCTGTGATGGTGCAGGGAGGGCTTAATTGATTCTGTAGGTTTCTTGGAGGGAGTTCTGGTAGCTTATTTTAGTTCTATGAGTTATAAGGTATTGCCTTTGGTTCCTGGTTGATGAGTAGAGGTCTGGTAGTAGTTTGTATGCATGGAGGTTTAGTTAGGTGGTGTTGTTTGGAAGGAAGTTTGTTTCTGGAGCAGGTCTGGTGTTAGAGAGGCTTGGAGATTCTGCAGGTTGTATGGAGGAGTTTGGGATGGTTGTTGGTCCTAGTTTTGGTTCAGGGTGTTTGCTTGGATGTTTTTTCTGCATGCAGGTGTAAAGAGAGGGGTATGTGAGGCTGTGTTGGTTTTGTAGTTGCCTGGTAGATAGTTGCAATTTCCTGGGAGTTTGTTCCAGTTAGTATAAAAGATTCAGGGTGTTTCTGTTGAGCTAAAGGCTGGAGTAGTTTTATGTAGGCCAAAGCTTTTGGTTCAATGTTGAGGGAGGTGTGTAGATGGTGTGTATCTGTATAGATCCTGTCCAGTTGTGTGTGCTGGTGTAGGTCTGGAGTGGGAATAGGGATTAGCAGGCAGCAGGGAGATCATTAAAAGAGGTTCAGGAAGGTTTATAGGGTGTAGGTTTTTTAGGAGTTTGAGTGATGGGGTAATTGGTAATGCAGTGGCTTGTTAAGTTTTGTGGTATTGTTTCTTGGGTTGCATTTTCATGTTTCAGTCAAGCTCCTTTTAAATGTCCCTGCCCTATTTTCAATATCTCTAAAGTTAATCATAGGTCTTGATAATCTTGGTAATGTTGAGAAGTATATACGTGCAATTTGATCTAAGTAGCGGGATTCTATGTTGGTCGTGAGTAGGTGAATAAGCAGTAGGGATCATACAAAAGTCTTGCATGCGCTCGCTTAGTCTAAAACCGAAAGATGATCAATTTGTTATGATTTTTATAGATAGCCAATAAAGAAACATGTGTTATAATTTGCGTGTATTATGTTCCTTTCTTCAAAAATTATTTGATATTGGATGAGTACTAATTTTTTCTTAATTTTATTTTCTTTGACATGAACTTCTGGGATCGAGTTGAATAAAAACTCACAAATTGGGAGGGCTACGTGCATTGGGAAGTTATTCGATCCGCTCCGCATTTTCGGGACTTGATATCCCCGAAAATGTAAAAAGAAAGGAAAAGAAAAAATGAAAACCTTGTGAAATATAGGGCCTGTATTGAACATGCTATCCGGATTCTACCTTCTAAACTCCCTCTCTCATATCCCCTTTAGGAAAGCATGTTTTAAGATCCCTGAAATCGGACTAGGATAGGATTTTGTGAAATAAATTTCTTTGTGAATATTTGTAGTAGTTTTTGTTGAATCGTTTGTATCGTTTTCTTCGGAACCCGCCAATTAATTTAGAGATTGCGAACATTTGTTAATTAATGAGTGCAAAATAAAATATAATTAAAATGACGCTTTCCCTTTAATGCCTATTTATTTAAATAATAATAATAATTGATACGCATTCATATTGTATTTATTTATCTATTTAATTATAAAATGGTTAATTAGTCGATTAATTACATAATTTGTCAATTATCGTTTAGTTAATTTGTTCATTAATCAATTGTGTCAATTAATTGTTTTAAATAATTTAATTCATTGATCATTTGATCGTTTACTATTAATTTCCTAGCTATTTAATCAACAACTCATTTATTTATTTAACGATGTTTGGATTATTTAATCAACTATTCGATTAATGTTGGTTTATCTATTCACTTATTACTTATTTTTACTTAACTTATTAAGAGAAGTAATTCATCCCTTCTTATTCTATCTATATAATTATTTATCCATTTAGCATTTAATTTGAGTAAGCAATTGGGCTTAATCTCTATTTTTTATAACATAACTAAGGAAGCTACTCATTCATTAATTATCTGGGTAATAATTTATTTATCCGTTATCTACAATTATATATATTTAATTATCCATTTAATTAACTAATCAATTAATTCTTTATCCTATCTATTTATTATCAACTAATTAATTAGTTAAGCAATTATTCACTTGCCTTACTTATTTACTTGTCCGATTATCTAACCGCTTAATTAACCATTTATTCATTTATCTTATTTATATTTATTGCTTTATCTAGTTTTACAAATCAAGTTATTATCCTAATAATTCGTGAAAATCGCCGGATTAACCTCTTTTAGCGGATTTTCGAAAGTGCTCCCGTAATAAGGACCTTCTTTCGAATTTAATAGAACCACTTACCTAAGAATCTCTGAATTTAATTTCTTTTAAATAAAGAATAAATTGCACTCTTTAGTTAACTTAGGTTCCTAATAATCCTTAAATTAGGTGGGACTCCAAAGAAACCCTTTGGTTTGGAGTCTCATTTTGTTGAAATACATCCCGATGCATACTTGTGTGTGCATTTTTTGGGAGGGTTCAACAGCGTGGCGACTCCGCTGGGGATAACGCAAATGGTTCTAACCAAAAGATTTTCACGAATTTGCTTTATTCAAATATGTGTTGATTGTATGTATGCGTAGCTTAACTCTTTGTTTGTTTGCATGCGTAGAATTTATTGTTGTGAATGAATGTATTGAAGCATGTTTTATTTGTGCATGGCCCGCATTCCGTTCATATTTCCTCCCTCATGGAGCCTGTCAATTCTCTTTTATCTCCTCGATTTCATCACGGGGGGGCCCGCTTGACGGGCAATAATACAGGAAGGGTATTGTCCTTCCTAACTCTTTGAATTTCTTTCGTGTCACCAAAGTTAGTTGGGGTATGGTTTGCCTGGTTTTGTCATGGCCGGTTTTACTGGTTTATGGGGCCAGGTTTATCCCGCATAGGTCGAGTCAGCCTCAACCGTTAGCCCACTCTTAGAAGGAGATTAGGTCATGCATGCATGTACACCTTAGTTTAGACCCGGTCCTTGGTACTGTTTCCAGGAATTAAGAAACCGCACTTTTGTTGACGGGTTATTGAAACCCAACGACACTGCATATTATGTGATCGTGTGGATATTATAACGAATTCCAAGCCCTTTGCCATGTCAAATTTGGGAAAACCTCATGTTGTTTTTTTATTATTTTGTAGATATGGATTCAGCCCACCTTTTTCCTAAGCATCGAGACATCCAAATGATCACCACTCCGCCAAAAATTCTAAAAGATTGGTGGAATAATATCAAAGGGGAGTACGGTGCTCAGATTATAAGGAAAACTGGAAATCTGGTTTCATTAATGCATATCCAGGGTGACAAGGGCCTTATTAGAGCCTTAGTGGAATTATGGGATGGTGAAGCGGGTTTTTTCCGCTTCCCTGACTTTGAGTTGTGCCCGACTTTAGAAGAGATCGTGGGCTTTACAGGTTTGACCATGGAAGATTGTGAGATCATTGTGCCTAAGGCCAAATGCCCCAAAAAGTTTTGTAGTATGTTCGAATTGAAATATGTTCCATCATTGGTAGCGAAGAGTCATGGCACGATCTCTCTAGAATATTTGTTTCAGCGCTTTGGAAGAGAGAGCCTTTTTAGCGCACACACAAAAGAATTTGATTGCAATAAGGCAAAGTGGGAGAAGATTAGACCTAAGGTTTTTGTGTTAGCACTACTCGGTACTTTGGTATTCCCATATGGTTATGATGCAATTGATATCCGGCTTAGTACTGTGGTGAAATCAGTATTCGATGGAGTAAATGGGAGGCAAACAACTCTAGTGCCCATGATCCTCGCTGATATTCTGTACTCTTTGACTGAGTGCTCTGCCTTTAGAAAGGGATGCTTCTTTGGTTGTAATCTTCTTTTGCAACTATGGGTTGTTGAGCATCTTCACCGTCGAGGCCCATTGGATGATTTGATTCCTCAAAATGGAAATCGAATCGCCACACACTATGCAAGAATGGAAGGTTTCAAACGTCATCACACTGCTCAAGATTGGTATGATGATCTAAAGGGTTTAAGTGGCGCGGACATTCACTGGAATTATTCATGGATTGGCAATCGGAAGGTTCGCTTGAGGAGTCCCGACCGGAATTATATCAAGTTGATCGGGTTCAGGAGCATCCAGCCTTGCGCTCCGATCCGTGTGATGAGGCAATTCGGGTTATTACAGTCCATCCCACTCATTGCCGGTATGCGGGGGTCTGAAGTCAAATATGAAGCACCTGATTACACAGTACCTGAAGCAATGAACATCTGTAATGGCTGGGCTGCTTGGAAAGAGAATTGATTCGTCGAGATCAAAACCCACCATGTTCCCCTGAGTATTATGCATGGGCAAGGCACATCTATGGCATTAGGGAGATAGAAGCAAGTCCTTGGGAGCAGACTGGTTTCGTTGAAAAAGAAGCTGAAAGGCATTCTCGCCTTCACCTCCTGCCCATAACCACATTGGATGATCTGATATTTGACCAAGTTAGCCATTACCCAGGATATTCAGGGTATCTTCATGCCACAAACCGGTTGTATCGTGAAAGGCCATCTGCCTGAGGATGTTGCTGAATGCTGATAATTATTGCTGATTCCTGAAGAAGTTGCAGAATTTATCTTTTATGTTTTATGACCCCTTTTATCCCAATGTAAAAGCTTGAAACTTTTCCCCATAGTACTTTGATATTTTGTTATTATCATGACTTTATGTTTTGAGACTCGGTTTATTTCTAACAGTTATGAGTATTTACTCACTTCCTGAATGTTGTATTGGCAAACGGTTTGTATCATTATTATATCCACATGTGTATGCAATTTGCGCGATTAGGCTTACCTCTAGCACAAAGAGGCACCCTACAGGGTAGGATGCGTCCGCATTTTATTTTTACGCACATTACTTGTGGTTGCCACATCCTTAATTTATCGCTCGTTTAAAATGCAAAAGCGCTTGGTGACGCGCGCTATGTGATTGTATGCAAATGTTACCAACAACATGTAAACTAACACAGTTACCTTTTGAATTTTTCTTTTGTTTTGTTTATTCCCAAACAGAAGTTTGATTTGTGCTGATTGAGCTGATCCAAAGACTTCTCTGCACATTGATATACATAACAGAATTCGACAATGTCTGGTATCGAGGATCAGCCTCCCACTCTCAGTGATAAGACTCTTGAAACTCCCAGATCTTCAAGGGGAAACATCATCCTTGCTCAAGATGACATTATTCTAAATCTAACTAACCAGATACAGATGCTGAGTGATGAGCTAGCAACAATTAAAGGGCAAGCCCCTCAAATGCACCTTCAAATACTAATCCTATTCATAATGCACCCACATACCAAAGCAACCCACTTGATCAAACGCCACCACAAAACCGCACACAAGTTAGTCAAAATACCCCGCCCGCTCAGCAACATACCCAACATGATGGTTATCCTCCATATTATCCATATCCTAACGACCCCACTCCTCCTCACTACCAATATTTGCCTGCCAAAGACACTCCCCGTCCTCCACAATCTCAAGCGCCCATTGATATGGTCGTTGCTCCTCCAAACGCTAATGATCCAAGACAGGGATATCCCGAGGCGCAGTATTATGAGCATGACCCTAATGGTAAGAATGTTGGACTTCACAGACTATGCGCCACAGAATGAAGTGCCCGTAACTGTGGAAAAATAGGGAAAGAAAAGTGGGCAAGAGGAGATAATCCAAGCGATGAAAATCACGCAGCAATCTATCAAGGATTTGCAGGTGACTAAAAAATGTCAAGGCGCCTCCTACCGCAGCCTTTATCTCTACCCCGACATTACTCCTCCTCCCGGGTTTAGAGTGCCAAAATTTGACATGTATGATGGTCATGGTGACCCATTTGCTCATTTGACCAAGTATCTCAACAGAATGAGGGTTGCGGGAGGCAAAGAGGAACTTCTGATGGCATATTTCAGTTATAGTTTAGAAGGTATTGCTGCTAAGTGGTTTGTAAGATAGGATATAAGCAAATGGCATGAGTTTGATGAAATAGCCGATGATTTCACAAAGCAGTTTGAATACAATGTTGCGATGGTCCCTGACCTCATAACCCTAGCCAATTTGAAGAAGAAACCGATAGAAACTTTTAGAGAATATGCCCTGAGATGGCGTGAACAGGCGGCACGGGTACAGCCCCCGATGACTGAGAAGGACATGGTGAAGTACTTCATTAGTGCTCAAGATGACTCTTATTACATGCATATGCTCCCTATGATGAGTGCACCTTATGCCGAACTTCTTACGATGGGAGAAATGGTGGAAGAAGGAATCAAATCCGGTCGGGTTGTGAGCTTTGCTGAAATAAAGTTAAGTGCCCAAAATGCTCAAGCCATCCCAAATCACTCTAGAAGGAGAGAGAGGAATGAAGAAGTCACAGCTGTTGTTGCAGACATTGACCGCCGCCCGGCTAGAAGGCTGAATTTTGATAATCAACCTGTCTACCCTACTTACCAAAATGCCCCTCCTCATTACCCAAATGCACCCCCTCCTTACCCAAACATTCCTCCTCCTTACCCAAGTGCGCCACTCCCAAATTACACCAGTCACTATCAAATTCCTCCCGCTCCATATCCTGTCTACCAAGCACAACCCAGTTATTATCCCTCACGAGCACCAGCACCACAACAATACCCTCCTCGCCAACAAAATTACCAACCCCGTGCTCCTGTTCGTCCGAACATGCAAGGACCTAACCAAGGCTATGAAAGGAGAGCACCCAAAACCTATACTCCTATAGCTGAATCCTATGGTCAATTGTTTGAAAGACTGAGAAGTGCCGGAGTTGTGCAGCCTGTTCCTGATAACACTCCAAATCCTCCTCCAAGGTGGTATGATACTAACAAACATTGTGCTTATCATTCTGGGGCTGCGAGCCATGATATTTAAAGATGTTATGCCTTCAAGGATAAAGTCGAAGCTTTGATCAAATCAGGCACTATTCAGCTTACTGGAACTCAACCAAATGTGCAAGATAATCCTCTTCCTGCCTATGGCAACAATGCTGTCAATGTCATTTCCCTTGATGAGGGGTTCGATTTGGAAGGAACTATTGTTCCCGTTAGCAATGTAAGGGTTGCCAACGAGACCAAAATATCTGTGCAGGTTAGAGCTCTCATTCTGGTGCAAGCTGGTATCCCAAGGCTAACTGTCACTGTTATGCTTGCCTCCCCCTTCAATATGATAGCAAGAGGGTTCCTTGGAACTATTCTGAGGTGCCTATCGGAAGTGGGAAGGTAACCGTTGTTGCTGCTGCTGCACAAGGCATGACAAGAACCGATAGATGCTATACGCTTGACAAGTTGGGTCAAGGCCTTGGGGAAAAGGAGGGCATTGTAAGGAAAGTGACTGAAACTGAGGCTGAGGACTTCTGGAGGAAAATGCAGTCAAAAGACTACTCTATTCTGGAGCATTTAAAGAATACTCCTTCCCGGATATCCATCATGGCTCTGCTGATGAGCTCTGAAACACATAGAAATGCATTGCTGAAAGTGCTCAAGGAAGCAGAGGTGCCTGCTGAGACCACGGGTGAGAGCTTGGCCGTCTTGGTTGGCCAAATCCTAGAATCTCACAAGGTGTCCTTCTTCAATGAAGAGCTTCCACCCGAGGGTCTTGGAAACAACAAAGCCTTGCATATTGTTGTTAAATGTAGGAATAAATTTGTCGGGCGGGTGTTGATCGATGGTGGTTCTGGGCTCAACATATGTCCGTTAGCAACCCTGAAGGAACTCAGAACTGACACTGGCAAAATCAGACAGAGTAATGTGAAAGCAAGGGCTTTTGATGGGGCTTAAAGGTGCACCATAGGAGTGGTCGATCTTGATTTGCAAATAGGTCCTGTGAACTTCTCTGTGGAGTTTCAGGTGTTTGACATCCCCTCTACCTATAATATGTTGCTCGGAAGATCCTGGATCCACATGGCCGGAGCCGTCCCTTCCACTTTGCATCAAAGTGTGAAATTCATATGGGATAACGAAGAGGTCGTGATTAAGGGCGAGGGAAACAGCCCCCTGCATGCTAGCACCACAATTCCTATGAAAGACAATGCCACTGAGCTTGATGGGACTACTTTTCACACTTTTGAGCTGATGAATGTGACCCGAGCATCTAATGATGATTCGAAGAGAGGTACCCTACCCAGAGTCCCCAAGATGATTGCTGTGGAAATGTTAAGAAATGGTTTAAAACCTGGCTTGGGATTGGGAGCAAATCTGAATGGCATTATTGAACCCATTTTCTTGCCCAGGAATCTGGGTGCTTTCGGTTTGGGTTATTGTCCAACCAAGGAAGAAGCGGATAAGGACAAGTTCAAAACCAAGAAGCCACACATTGTCATTCCAAAGCCTTTGCCATTGCTAAATCAGTCATTTGTCAAGGCACCAGAAGTCATTATACCAGATCTGGTTGAAGGAGTTGGTAATTTGTTTCTGAGTGATGATTGGGAATGCGGTGTTATTATTGAAGACTATGCTGAGGAATCACCTGTACAGAATGCTGATGCAAAGGATCTGATGGCCAATTGGACCTGTGTCCCAGTGGAAGAGACTTGGTGAATGAACTCACTAGTTTATTTTGGCATCACAGTCAGATTGAGGCCCTGAACTGTGTTTTGCCTTCGGTTTATGTTTATGTCTTTTCAAAATAACTTGTTTACATTCTGCATGTTTTACTTTAATGTATTGCCTCCCTAAATTAGACTTTTGAAACAAATAAAATGCACTGCATTCTCTATTATTATTTTGCTATGCTTTAATTATTTACTTTATTTTACGCTTTTGATTAATATTTTTTTTCTGTTTCAGCTTTTCATTTAACAAAACAGCCGAAACTTTACTTGTGACATATAATGAAACAACTGAACAAACTGGTACCGATGCACTGAATATTTGGGAATTTGATGAAGATTTTGTTCCTGATGAAATAACAAGAGAAGTCGATCAGTTTGAGAACAAGCCAAAGCCTAACTTGGAAGAAACCAAGTCAATCAACTTGGGAACTTCAGAAGATGTTAGAGAAACCATAATCAGTGTTCATTTGACCTCGGAAGAAAGAAGAGCTTATATTGAACTATTGAACGAGTATCGAGACATCTTTGCCTGGTCTTATGATGATATGCCCGGTTTGAGTACCGATCTTGTCACTCACAAGTTGCCAATTGATCCTTCATTTCCGCCTGTTAAGCAAAAGAAGAGAAACTTCAAAACTTCCACAAGCAAACAGATCTTGGAAGAAGTGCAAAAGCAATTGACCGCCAAGGTGATTCAATCTCTCAAGTACCCCCACTTGGTTAGCAAATATTGTGCCGGTGCCCAAGAAGGACGGCAAAGTTAGAGTTTGTGTTGATTATCGTGATCTCAACAAAGCAAGTCCAAACGATGATTTTCCATTGTCAAATATTCATATCCTTATTGCTAGCTGTGCAAAACATGAGCTTCAGTCTTTTGTCGACTGTTTTGCGGGTTATCACCAGATTCTAATGGATGAAGATGATGCTGAAAAGACCGCTTTCATCACGCCTTGGGGCGTATTTTGTTATAGAGTTAGGCCTTTCGGCTTGAAGAATGCCGGGGCAACGTATATCAGAGCAATGACAACTCTTTTTCATGATATGATTCACAAAGAGATTGAAGTCTATGTAGATGATGTTGTTATCAAGTCAAAGAAGAAAGAAGATCATTTGACTGATTTGAGGAAGTTCTTCAACCTCCTTCGGCGGTATAACTTGAAGCTTAATCCTGCAAAATGTGCATTTGGTGTTCCCACCGGTAAGATGTTGGGTTTTATTGTAAGCCAGAGGGGCATAGAATTGGATCCGTCTAAAATCAAGACTATCCAAGACTTGCCTCCTCCAAAGAGCCGGAAAGATGTGATGAGCTTTCTTGGCTGTTTGAATTACATAAGCCGCTTAATTGCGCAATCCACGGTTATTTGTGAACCGATAATCAAGTTGTTAAAGAAAGATGCTATTATTGAATGGACGAAAGACTGTCAAAAGGCTTTTGATAGGATAAAAGAGTATCTATCCAATCCGCCTGTGTTAGTTCCTCCTGAACCTGGAAGACCACTGATCTTATATTTGTCCGTCTCGGAAAATGCATTTGGATGTGTCTTGGGGCAACATGACAAGGCCGGAAAGAAGGAGCAAGCCATTTATTATCTAAGCAAGAAGTTCACCCCTTATTGAGCCAAGTATACTCTCTTGGAGCGAACTTGTTGCGCCTTGACATGGCCCGCACAAAAGTTAAGGAACTATCTTTCATCATATACAACTTATCTTATCTCGAGGATGGATCCTTTGAAGTACATCTTCCAAAAGCCGATGCCCACGGGGAAATTAGCAAAATGGCAGATTCTGTTAAGTGAATTTGACATAGTTTATGTCACCCAAAAGGCGGTAAAACCACAAGCATTGGCGGATCATTTAGCTGAAAATCCTGTTGATGACGGCTATGAGCCATTAAGAACTTACTTTCCTGATAAAGAGGTCTTGTTTCTGGGAGAAGACATTTCTTCTAAATATGATGGTTGGAGTCTTTTCTTTGACGGAGCAGCAAATTTCAAAGGTGTTGGTATTGGAGTTGTCTTAATTTCTGAAACGGGTCAGTATTATCCTGTTTCGGCCAAGCTCAGATTTCCATGCACTAACAACATGGCTGAATATGAAGCATGCATTTTGGGTCTTCGATTGGCAGTTGATATGAACATTCAAGAACTTTTAGTGATCGGGGATTCTGACTTGCTGATTCACCAAGTACAAGGCGAGTGGAACACCAAGAATGCAAAGATTCTTCTTTATTTACGTTGTGTCCAGGAATTGTGCAAAAGGTTTGCAAAATTTGAGTTCAAGCATGTTCCAAGAATTCAAAATAAGTTTGCCGATGCTTTGGCAACTTTATCCTCTATGATCCAGCATCCTGACAAGAATTATATTGATCCTATTGAAATTGAATTGCATGATAGGCCGGCTTATTATTTTCAAGTTGATGAAGAGCGAGATGGTCATCCTTGGTATTTTGATATCAAGAATTATCTAAAGGTTTGGAGTTATCCTGAAAATGCAACAAGTGTTCAAAAGAAGAGCATCCGGAGGTTAGCAAATCAATTCTTCCTAAGCGGTGAAATCCTATATAGGAGGACCCCAGACTTAGGATTCTTAAGGTATGTTGATGTCGTTGAAGCCAATAAATTGCTCACGGAAGTGCATGCGGGAGTCTGTGGACCGCACATGAATGGTTTTGTCTTGGCAAAGAAGATCTTGAGATCAGCTTATTTTTGGCTATCTATGGAAACTGATTGTGTTCAGTTTGTGCGGAAATGCCATCAATGTCAAATTCATGGAGATATGATCAAAAGACCTCCTTCTGAACTTCATGCAATGAGTTCTCCCTGGCCTTTTGTTGCTTGGGGAATGGATGTTATTGGTCCTATTGAGCCGGCCGCTTCAAATGGACATCGCTTTATTTTGGTGGCTATTGATTACTTCACCAAGTGGGTGGAAGCAACTTCTCACAAGTCTGTAACCAAGAAAGTGGTGTCAGATTTTGTGCGCAACAATATCATTTGTAGATTCGGAGTTCCTGAATCAATCATCACTGATAATGGTGCAAACTTGAATAGTGATTTAATGAGAGCAACTTGTGAAAGCTTCAACATTACTCATCGCAACTCTACTGCATACCGGCCTCAAATGAATGGAGCTGTTGAAGCGGCAAATAAGAAAATCAAGCGTATTCTTCGCAGGATGATTGATGATTATAGAGATTGGCATGAAAAGTTGCCTTTTGCACTTCTTGGGTACCGCACCACCACTAGAACTTCAACTAGGGCAACTCCCTATCATTTGGTGTACGGCACAGAAGCAGTCTTACCCACGGAAGTAAAAATTCCTTCTTTAAGAATCATTCAAGAAGCTGAGTTAGAAAATGTTGAATGGGTGAAGATCAGATGTGAACTGTTGATGCTTATTGATGAGAAAAGAATGAACGCAATTTGTCATGGGCAACTTTGTCAAAATCGCATGATCAAGTCTTTTGGCAAGAAAGTGAGAGTGAGAGACTTCAAACCAGGGCAATTGGTGTTAAATAAGATCTTTCCTAATCAAGAAGAAGCAAGGGGCAAATTTGCATCGAACTGGCAAGGTCCATATGTGGTTCATCGGGTTTTATCTGGAGGAGCACTGATTCTGGCGGAAATGGATGGTCAAGTTTGGCCAAAAGCAATCAACGCAGATGCTGTCAAAAGATATTATGTCTGAGGCAATCACAAGCTAGCATTGTTCTGAATGTAATTTTTGATGTAATGCGAACTACGCGTAACCTGAATCCCAATGGAGGGATACGTAGTAACTCACATCAAATTTGGTTGCATTGATATAAGAATTTCCCCTATGTCACCTTTGATGTAATTTGAACTACTTCTGACCTGATTCCTGGAATGGCAACAGGATAAGTAGGCAATCCCCATCGGATTCGATCAAAATATTGTAACACTTTAGGTTTGTTTATCTTTTATGATGTAATTCCTAACTACGCATCTGGACAAATGTGTAGGTTTTCCAATTCGGATGCGGCTTCATATTTAGATTGCCATATTTTCCCCAAAAATCTTTATGTAAGCAGAACTACGCACAGTCTGATTCCCGTGGAGGGATACGTAGGCGCTCTTAACGGGCTCGACTCTATAATATTAAAATTTTCAGTCTCCCCTAAGGCAAGCAACTGGGGCAATTTCGCAAGATAATTTGAAGATTTGAAAGATAGCAACTAGGGCAAATTTTGCAAAATGATTTGAAGATTCAGAAGATCATAACTGGGGCAGATTTTTGCAAAATTGGTATTTCTTATCAAAGGTTGAAGCGGCAAAGTTCTAAAAGTATTCAAGATTAGCGCAAGTTGCAAATACAAAGGACGTTCAGTTTGTTTCGAGATATGTCATGAGTTTGAGTTAAAGCAGAAATTTTAAATGCATTATAAACTTTTCATTTGCATATCAATGATTACTTGTTTACTATTTTATCAAATTACTTCATTTTTTGCCTCTATCTTAAAGATGAGTTATGCTATTGAGTTCATAAACCAAGTCTCTGATGATGGTCTTCAAAGCCCTAGTCTCATGAAGAAGAGGAAGCGATAGCAGCAAATTCGAGATGAATCAGCACAAATCAAACACCCCCCTCCCCAAAACTAACGAATTTTTCTTTGAGAGCAGGAGCAGGAAGGGAAAGAGCATTCAGACAGAACGAGCAACACCAATCGAATTGACGGCGCATATGATTCTGCTTGACAGATCATTCAAATTTACTCATGCGGCATCTAAACATTACAATTGATTATTGCCGAAAAGGTGGCACTTTTCTTTTCTCAAGATCTTAACATCGTGATAAAATTTACCTCGTGATAGTGAATTGACAAGTCAACCTTGAGACACCATGAGCGGTGTGTCTCGCCGGTTGGTTGTCCTGCAAAAGCTTTATATTATGCACTTGTTTAAATTGTGAATTGACAAGTCAACTATGAGACACCATGAGCGGTATGTCTCGCCAGTTGGTTGTCCTGCAAAAGCATTATATTATATACTTGTTTAGAATAGAATCGACAAGTCAACTATGGGACACCATGTGCGGTGTGTCTCACCGGTTGGTTATTCTGCAAAAGCATTATATTATATACTTGTTTAGAATAGAATCGACAAGTCAACTATGGGACACCATGTGCGGTGTGTCTCGCCAGTTGGTTGTTCTGCAAAAGCAATATATATATATATATATATATATATATATATATATATATATATATATATATATATATATATATATATATATATATATATATATATATATATATATATATATATATATATATATACTTGTTTAGAATAGAATCGACAAGTCAACTATGGGACACCATATGCGGTGTGTCTCGCTGGTTGGTTGTCCTGCAAAAGCATTATATTATATACTTGTTTAGAATAGAATCGAAAAGTCAACTATGGGACACCATATGCAGTGTGTCTCGCCGGTTGACTGTCCTGCAAAAGCATTATATTATGTACTTGTTTAGAATAGAATCGACAAGTCAACTATGGGACACCATGTGCGGTGTGTCTCGCCGGTTGGTTGTCCTGCAAAAGCGTTATGTTTTATATCTGCACAGACTATGATTTGGCAAAGCAACTTGAGGCATTATATGTCATTAGTCGATTTATTTTGTTTATTGTTCTGCAATTCGTACCCGCTTTACTTACTGTCTTGCTTTACTATTTCAGAATAATGATCATCCTAGAGGTTCTCCGGGCGGATCGCCTCGTCAGTTGATTGAAGGAAGAACTTGTTGATAGCATCACAACCAGCATTTACAATTTTATATTATCCCTTTATTTATTTCTTATTCCAATTATTATCATTTATTAGCAGTTGCTCGCTTACCGTTTGTTAAGTCTTTATAGAATTTTGGCAATATCGCAGCAGCATTTGGAGCATAACGTGGAACTTTTTCTTAGAAGTGAAATGGGGCAATCGTTGATATAAGCTAGACTCGTCAACGAAGATCTGAAGAATCGCACTCGGACAAGCAAAGTCTTACCTAATCTTTCATTCCAGATTAGGGGTCAGTTTGAACTCTTTCCTATTCGTGCGTCCTTTCCTGTCACTCGTGCGAGTCTTCGTGTCTAAGTGTCGTCGAACTATATATGGCCTGATTCTCTTTCAACCCGAGATATGTAGGCAACTCGGAAATCGGAGTTCGGCCATATCCATGCGCCTCGCTTTTTAGTCCTTGGAAATCAAAAGTCGTGGTTTTATCGGGACAAAATTGGTTTCTCGTCAACTTCTTTACCCTAAAAACTCTTTCATCCTTTTCCGGGTAAAGAGGGGCAGCTGTTGACACCCAATTTCGTCCCGAGATGTAATTAATGACTAATTATTTAAATAAAAATCAATTATTTAAAATAAAATTTAAATCTAAATTAATTATAGTAAATTAATTAATTTCGAAAAAGGGCTAAATGTGCAATGTGCAACCTAAATACTAGTCTACGTGTGCAAACAATACATATAACACACACACACCACATTTCAGTCCGCCCCATTTCCACTCTCAGCCAAGAACCCTAATCTCCTCTCCCCAAATCTCTGTCACCCTCTCCCTTGCCATTTCCGGCCATACCATCCCCTCGTCCCCACTTCCCTTGCCACTCCAAACATAGTAATGGTCCCCCTAAGCCGCGACCCTTTGTTTTCCCCAAAACCAAGACCCAACTGTGATAAAATCCAATTCAAACCATCTATTACTACTCTTTTTCATCATCAAGGGCTCGGATTGAAGGCGAATAGGCTTTTGAATTCAAAATCAGAATCGAAAAAGGAATATTCGATTTGATACGAATTCCTTTTTGGTTTTCTGATTTTTCTTTTCAAAGGTTTGAAAAAAGGGTCAAAATCCGAATGTTGGAAAAGGACAAGGTAAGGATATACTAGTCTTTTCATTCTAGGTCAAAAACCCTAATTTTTCTTCTTATTATTGATTTTGAAGTTCAAAAAAAAAAAAAAGACGTCTACTGTTTTCTTTGTGTTCTTTGCTTTGGGATTTGAGATATTGCTAGTCTTGTACGCGAGGTCGCCTATTCAAACATCGATTCTTCAAGTTTTCATTGCCCTGTTCACTGCCTTAAGACAGGTCAGTGTTTCCTAGTTTTATGAGTTCTCCTTTTCTGATGTGTAAATGTCTATGATGAAAAGCAAGTGTTTGTATGATGCACATTTTTTTTTTTTAGAAATCAATCAATAATCGTAGCCTGTTTTATGAGGTGATAATAGAGATGATACTTCGCTAATAGAAGTAGTTCAACTGATTTGTGAATATAGATTTAAAACTTTTGAACCCTTTTAGCACAAAGCTATTCTATATAAACTGGTAAATTTTAGGCCATGGTTGTTAATAAATATTGACTATTCTTACGATTTGAATGCATAAAAATGGATTCTTGACTACTGGGAGGATGCATTATTAGCAACCAGCTAGAGTAGAGTGTTTGAAGCTTATTTACATAAATTGTTATATTAGAGCTGAAATATGTAGTATCTTTGCATGAGTTTTCTTTGCTCTGCATCTTGGCATCCTGTCTAGTGTTTGCTACAGGTTCAGAGATTAGTTTGAGGGTTTTTGGAGGTCTGTGATGGTGCAGGGAGGGCTTAATTGATTCTGTAGGTTTCTTGGAGGGAGTTTTGGTAGCTTATTTTGGTTCTAGGAGTTATAAGGTATTGCCTTTGGTTCCTAGTTGATGAGTAGAGGTCTGGTAGTAGTTTGTATGCAGGGTGGTTTAGTTAGGTGGTGTTGTTTGGACGGAAGTTTGTTTCTGGACCAGGTCTGGTGTTAGAGAGGCTTTGAGATTCTGCAGGTTGTATGGAGGAGTTTGGGATGGTTGTTGGTCCTAGTTTTGGTTCAGAGTGTTTGCTTGGATGTTTTTTCTGCATGCAGGTGTAAAGAGAGGGGTATGTGAGGCTGTTTTGGTTTTGTAGTTGCCTGGTAGATGGTTGCAATTTCCTGGGAGTTTGTTCCAGTTAGTATAAAAGATTCAGGGTGTTTCTGTTGAGCTAAAGGCTGGAGTAGTTTTATGTAGGCCAAAGCTTTTGGTTCAATGTTGAGGGAGGTGTGTAGATAGTGTGTATCTGTATAGATCATGTCTTGTTGTGTGTGCTCGTGTAGGTCTGAAGTGGGAATAGGGATTAGCAGGCAGCAGGGAGTTCATTAAAAGAGGTTCAGGAAGGTTTATAGGGTGTAGGTTTCTTAGGAGTTTGAGTGATGGGGTAATTGGTAATGCAGTGGCTTGTTAAGTTTTGTGGTATTGTGTCTTGGGTTGCATTTTCATGTTTCAGTCAAGCTCCTTTTAAATGTCCCTGCCCTATTTTCAATATCTCTAAAGTTAATCATAGGTCCTGATAATCTTGGTAATGTTGAGAAATATATACGTGCAATTTGATCTAAGTAGCGGGATTCTATGTTGGTCGTGAGTAGGTGAATAAGCAGTAGGGATCATACAAAACTCTTTCATGCGCTCGCTTAGTCTAAACCCGAAAGATGATCAATTTCTTATGATTTTTACTTTTATAGATAGCCAGTAAAGAAACATGTGTTATAATTTGCGTGTATTATGTTCCTTTCTTCAAAAATTATTTGATATTGGATGAGTACTAATTTTTTCTTAATTTTATTTTCTTTGACATGAACTCCTGGGATCGAGTTGAATAAAAACTCACAAATTGGGAGGGCTACGTGCATTGGGAAGTTATTCGATCCGCTCCGCATTTTCGGGACTTGATATCCCCGAAAATGTAAAAAGAAAGGAAAAGAAAAAATGAAAACCTTGTGAAATACAGGGCATGTATTGAACATGCTATCCGGATTCTACCTTCTAAACTCCCTCTCTCCTATCCCCTTTAGAAAAGCATGTTTTAGGATCCCTGAAATCGGACTAGGATAGGATTTTGTGAAATAAATTTCTTTGTGAATATTTGTAGTAGTTTTTGTTGAATCGTTTGTATCGTTTTCTTTGGAACCCGCCAATTAATTTAGAGATTGCGAACATTTGTTAATTAATGAGTGCAAAATAAAATACAATTAAAATGACGCTTTCCCTTTAATGCCTATTTACTTAAATAATAATAATAATTGATACGCATTCATATTGTATTTATTTATCTATTTAATTATAAAATGGTTAATTAGTCGATTAATTACATAATTTGTCAATTATCGTTTAGTTAATTTTTTCATTAATCAATTGTGCCAATTAATTATTTTAAATAATTTAATTCATTGATCATTTGATAGTCTACTATTAATTTCCTAGCTATTTAATCAACAACTCATTTATTTATTTAACGATGTTTGGATTATTTAATCAACTATTCTATTAATATTGGTTTATCTATTCACTCATTACTTATTTTTACTTAACTTATTAAGAGAAGTAATTCATCCCTCCTTATTCTATCTATACAATTATTTATCCATTTAGTATTTAATTTGAGTAAGCAATTGGGCTTAATCTCTATTTTTTATAACATAACTAAGGAAGCTACTCATTCATTAATTATCTGGGTAATAATTTATTTATTCGTTATCTACAATTATATATATTTAATTATCCATTTAATTAACTAATCAATTAATTCTTTATCCTATCTATTTATTATCAACTAATTAATTAGTTAAGCAGTTATTCACTTGCCTTACTTATTTACTTGTCCGATTATCTAACCGCTTAATTAACCATTTATTCATTTACCTTATTTATATTTATTACTTTATCTAGTTTTACAAATCTAGTTATTATTCTAATAATTCGTGAAAATCGCCGGATTAACCGCTTTTAGCGGATTTTCGAAAGTGCTCCCGTAATAGGGACCTTCTTTCAAATTTAATAGAACCACTTACCTAAGAATCTCTGAATTTAATTTCTTTTAAATAAAGAATAAATTGCACTCTTTAGTTAACTTAGGTTCCTAATAATCCTTAAATTAGGTGGGACTCCAAAGAAACCCTTTGGTTTGGAGTCTCATTTTGTTGAAATACATCCCGATGCATACTTGTGTGTGCATTTTTTTGGAGAGTTCAACAAGCAAAAGCCGGGGGAAAGGCAAGAGCAAACGTCAATACAGCTCGTCGTCTGAGTCGGGTTCTGAGTCTAGTTCTGAGACAACGGAGTAGTAATAATGGATTGTTGATGTTTTAGACTTGTTTTAGACATGTTTTAACTTGTTTGAATAGCTATGAATTATTGATGTTATGTAAATTGTTAAAGTTTCAGTTTAAAGGCAACAAGCCTTGTTTAGAAAAAAATTAAGGCTTGTAGAAGCCTAATCTTCTTCTGGGTGCTGTTTTTACTGTTTTTTACAGGTGTTGTAGCTCTAATTGCAGATTTTGTATTGCAGATTTTACCCAGATTTCCGACCGAATCGGTCCGAAATCTGGGTATTTTTTGCCCAGAAATTGCAATTTCCCACCGCCGTGGTCACCCAGCTCAAAAAAAATCCAGATTTTTGCAATCTCCCATCGCCGCCGTCGCCCAGTTCCAAAAAATTTTCCAGATTTTTGCAATCTCCCACCGCGGCGGTCGCCCAGCTCCGAAAAAAATTTCCCTGATTTTTTAAATCTCCCACCGATGTCCGACTGAATTTTGGTCCGATGTCCGACCGCGTCGGTCGGAAAGCTTTGTGCGTCCACCTTATAGCCGACCGCTTTGTTTGGTCGGATAACTGTCGGCTAGGCGACCGTTGTTCGACCATATTGGCGGTCGGAAAAGCCCTGATTTCTAGTAGTGTTTAAAATGTGTCATAAACATTCAATTGAAACAAACTACATCCAAGAATTGGCCCCCTCCCTCAAGTACTATCTAGCACCCAATATCATTGACTGACCGATTAAGATTCCCACTATTAAAAGAGAATCGAGGGATCATATTCATTCTATCACATCCTTCTCATCAGAGATTTTTTTTCTTCCTTATGATAAAAGCTGTTTGCATACCATTTCTTACGTAGGCACCCTCAGGAAAATCATCTCGTATAAATCCTTCAATATTGTTTACAACAGCTTCTCCAATTTCTTCTACTGGAGCAAAATTGCTCTATAAATATAGTACAATTTTATTGTAGGAAAATAAAATGGTCGATGTTTACTGCAAGTTCATTAAATAACATTAATTTCTAAAATTATTCACTGAAATTCTAAATGTAACATACTACCTTAAAATTATCGATTTCATTTTGGAGAAAGGGTTTTCTCAAACAACAAAAAAATTGTTGAAACAAATAATGGTAATACCTGAGAAGCGGGCAATGGACAGTCCACAAACAGAAACATTGAGTCATGAACGAAGGCATCCAAAATTTTAACTGATGTCTCCTTAATGGTTCTACCAACTGTTGAGGAATTAGTCAGCTGCACAGCTGTCCACTAGTCCTCACTACCACATCTCATCCTAACTCACATCTTAGTTCATGCTGAGCTGGATTTGTAACTAACTTATAGGTAGTTAGATGTTGAGGTGTACATGTATATATAGTGGAGGTTGTAGATATTTGTTAGTTAGTTCATTCCATTTTGTAATCTCAATATGAAGATTTTCTCTCTCTAGAAGTTGCTTGCACATTAAGCTTGTGTTCTTTCCCAATTTCTCAGTATCCGATTAGGTCATCTTCTCGATTATATTCACAAAATTAACATGGTATCAGAGCAGGAATTGTGTTGTTTTCTTCAATTTTTATCACAATTCATCCATTGTTCTTAATTCAGAGGTGTTTCTCTGCATTTTACAGTGTGTTTTTGTGCATTTTGTAGTACGATTTGGGGTTTACTACCTTTTTTTGAAATAAATCTTCATTCACAATTGTTGTTTTTTGCTGAGATTCAATGGCGACGAGTGAAGCTGTTGGTGTTATAGATTAAAATCACCCACTGTATCTGCAAGCTTCAGATACACCAGGTTCTCTTAATGTTGGCATCCAATTGTCAGGTATGAAAAATTATACTCTGTGGAATAGGACTATGCGTGTTGCTTTGCTGGATAAGAACAAACTAGGCTTTGTTGATGGCAATGTGAAAAAATCTACGTATGGGGATGTGTTAGGAGATCAATGGGAACGCTGCAATGCCATAGTACTGTCTTGGCTAATGTGCAATGTGAGTAAGGGACTGCTGAGTGGCATCTTGTTCAGATCTAATGCTCATCTTGTTTGGAAGGACTTACAAGAAAGATTTGATAAAGTTAATGAGACAAGAACATATCATTTACACAAAAAGATTGCTACAAAGACACAGGGAATCCATTCTGTTTCAGTGTATTTTTCTAAGCTGAAGGACCTACGGGATGAGTATGAGTCTATCATTACCCCACCTTCTTGTGACTGTGAGAAGTCCAAAGAATTTGAAGCACACTTAGAGAAACAGAAAGTGTACCAATTTTTAATGGGACTCAATGATAGCTATATTCAAGGCAAAAGCCAAATTCTAATGATGATCCCATTACCTACTCTTAACCAGTCATATGCAATGCTGGTGCAAGATGAAGATCAAAAACAATTGACTGGTGACAATCACATTGATCCCACTGCCTTGTTTACTTCAAATAAAGGTGGAAACAAGAACACTTATAACCTGAAATGTGATCATTGTAACAAGAAAGGACACACAAGAGATACTTGTTTTCAGCTGGTAGAATATGAAGTTTGTGGTCAGAAGGGACACCTCACTGAGAGATGTTTTAAGAACAAAAGGTATGGACAAGACTACAAAGGGAAAAATCCACAGGATTAAAGATCACAGAAAAGAGCTAATGTTGTGCAACATGAGACTGAAACACCACTGGGAACTCAGGCTTACATGAACATTAGCCCAAGTACTCCAGGTAATGCTTCAGAACCAGCTCTGACTCAGGCTTAATATGATCAGATAGTGGCAATGCTCAATAGGTCCACTCTGAATGATACAAGTGCTAACATGGCAGGTAAGATTTCTCACCCTATTATGCCAAAAATGCATTAGATAGTGGACACAGGGGCAACAAATCATATGATTGGTAATAATAGTTTTCTACATGATAGTATGGAAATAACAAATTCAAGTAGAGTACAGGTACCCACTGGTGAAGCAACACAAGTCACTCACATAGGTAGTTGTCAGTAAAATGGAGCAGGAAAGATCAAAGATGTACTCTATGTGCCTACTTTTAAGTTCAACTTACTCTCAGTGTCACAACTCATAAAAGATTGGAACTGCAGTCGCTTTCTATCCTAAGATGCGTATATTTTATGACCTCTCCAGTGGGAAGGTCAAGGAGATTGGTAGAGTACAAGAAGGACTGTATGTCATAGATTCATCAAGAAAGGAAATAAATATGATGCAATGAATATCACTGGCTGCTAAGGAACAAGTGGATGCATAAGTTTGGCATAAAAGAATGGGACATGTTCCTATGTCTGTTCTTAGAAAAATTCCTATATTTCAAAGTTGTAGTCATTTTTTCCTGAATAATTGTGGAGTTTGTCCTCTAGCTAGACAAATTAGACTACCTTATAAAACTAGTACACGTAGAGCAACTGCTGTGTTTGACTTGATTCATATGGATGCTTGGGGCCATATAAAGTTGCTACACATAATGGAATGAAATTTTTCTTGACTTTAGTTGATGACCACTCCAGATGGACTTGGATCTTTTTAATGAGACTTAAGTCAGATGTAATCATGCTTCTTAAGCATTTTCTGTCAATGGTACAAACTCAATTTGGTAAAAGTGTGAAAGTTTTTAGAACAGACAATGGCACAGAATTTTCAATTCAAATTGCAATGAATTGTTCAAGCAGCATGGAATTGTTCACCAAAGTTCATGCCCCTACACCCCACAACAGAATGGGGTTGTAGAGAAGAGGCACAGACATATCCTAGAGACTGCTAGGGCAATCAAGTTTCAAGGGCATTTGCCACCAAAGTTCTGGGGTAATTGTATAGAGGCTGCTGTCTATCTCATTAACAGAGTTCCATCAACTGTGCTGCAAAATAAGTACCCCTATGAGCTGTTGTATAGGAAGCTACCTAGTTTTGACCATCTGAGAGTCATTGGCTGCCTGTGCTATGCCACACATTTACATCAGCATGATAAATTTGGTGCAAGAGCAATCAAATCTGTATTGGTTGGTTATGGATCATTTCAGAAAGGGTACAAACTGTATGACCTGCAGAATCATGTTTTTTTATGAGCAGGGATGTTACATTCCATGAGAATGTATTTCCATTCAGCACTCATGAGGTTGTGAGTGAGTTATTTCCCTCAGGAAGACTGTTCTCTTCTTCTAATAAGCATGTATTAGAGGCTTGCCAACACCCTGTGACTTTTGATCCTCACACAACTGAGGTAGTGCACTCAGATGAAAATTCATCCAATGAAATTCCACCAATTGCTGCAGACACAACTAACACTGTGGAGCTTAACACACTTGCTATTGTCCCTCATGATCCTCCAGTACAAGTAATTTCTATAAAACCAACAACTCAGAGGCCTACTAGGCTGCATAAACCCCTTGTCTGGATGAAAGATTTTGTGGAACCTAAGAAGAGAGGTGTTGCTTTTACCAGTTCTACTGATGCTGCAAGTTGTTGCCAATATCCTATCTCTGATGTCATACAATATGATCACCTATCTACTACCTATAAGAGTTACCTCTCACAGTTTTCAAAAGACACAGAGCCTAAGAGTTACAAGGAAGCAATGAATGATCCAAGATGGGTTGATGCCATGAAAGCAGAAATCAAAGCATTGGAGGAGAATCACACTTGGAAGGTGGTGTCTCTACCTGTAGGCAAGAAAGCAATTGGGTGCAAGTGGGTTTACAAGATAAAGTACAAGGCCAATGATGAAATTGAGAGGTTTAAGGCTCGATTGGTTGCCAAAGGGTATAATCAAAAAGAAGGGATTGACTACCAGGAAAATTTCTCTCCTATTGTCAAGATGGTGACTGTTAGACCAGTCATTTCTATAGCAGCAGCACAGCATTGGGACATACATCAGATGGATGTCTACAATGCTTTTCTACAAGGTGATTTACTTGAAGAGATTTATATGACCATGTGATGCAGCCCGAACACGTGCTGATCAAGTGTTCGATCCACCGAGGAGACCAATGACACGAAGCCAAGCCAAGCTGCTGCATGATATGCACATTCACCTAGCCTGGCCGAAGGAAAACAATTGCCCCGAAGCTGAGTGGCCGGGCTCAAGAACCGAAGGCATTATCTTCAGATTTGAGCCCGAAGGCAAGGTGACCAAGGACAATGAGCTCGAAGACAAATGAGCGTCTGAGGACAATGAGTTCGAGCAAGCAACCATGCACCGAAGTCAAGGCTGCCGAACACACATTTAGCTCAGCCCTGCGTGGCTTGTTTTTATTAGTCACTTGTGACTATTTACTATTCAGTCCTTAGCATAGCCTATAAATACTCTATTTTACTTCATTGTAAAGGATACAGTTTTTGAGCTTATGAAAACATAGCAAGTACTATTGTGAGTCTCCGATGGAGCCGAACCCCGACGTGGGCTTTAAAGAACTTGTGTCAACCGGTGTATTCGATTGAACAATTTCTTCTTGATCATTCAATTTGCAAGAAGCGGGTCTTTCTTGAGGATTGTTGCATAGTATAGGTGCGTCTTGATTTCCTTTCAATCGAGCTTTGAGACAGGTTCCTCACTGTTCTTTTGAATCGAAGCAAGATTTGTCTTGCTTCTATCTTTACTTTTCTTGTCATTTTCTTCCGCGTTTCGTGTTTAGCATTTCCCTCGGGTTTGCTTGCACCATCTTGGTATCAGAGCAAGGTTTGAGTTTGTTCTTACAACCTCAAATCCTGTTCACTTAAATCGTGCTTGTGTCCTCAGTTTCAGCTTTCTTCCATGTGTTTGATTGTTGTTGCTGAGCGTTTATAAAAAAAAATAGAAAAACAAAAATTCAAAAATTGTGTTTGATTGTTGGTTGTTTGGATTAAAAAACCATAGATTCTTGTTCACCATTGTTTCCTGATTCCAACAAGTACCCGACGTACCATTTTCGTGACTAGGGTTTCTTGGTGGAATTTTGGACTGTTTGAGCTTTAATGGTGGATGAACTCGAACCCCAACTGTGCTGGTTGAAACCGATGAAGATTGGTGGTTCTTGAGTGATTTGGGTTTGTTTTGTGCTTGAAAATCGAAGTTCTGTGTTTGAAATCGATGTCCGTACGCCAGAAGATTGTTACAAGGTTGTTACAGTGTACGACACGAAGGAGCTGAAATCTTAGCTCAAGAACCTCGACTGAACTTCCTCCGTTGTTGTTGGAACCGGAGTTGAAGGAGCAACCCAGGTCTGTTAAAGTCGTGGTCAGTGAACCAAAGCTAATTTGTCCGTACGCCGGAGCAAAGCTTCACTGTTCCATTGAAGAAAAAAGGGGTAAAGTATAAACATCAAAAACCCAGCTGAAAAGTTGTCGGCTGAGAAAAGGAAAGTGGATAAGGTAAAACCCTATCCGTACCAAGGAGGGACCACTCTTATACGGACAAGAGTTGGTGTGTTCGAAAAAAATTCCAAAAGGGAATCAAAGGGTAGATTCTCCTAGGTTTTCACCTTCTTCTGTCCGAGATTCTAGTTAGTGGATCTTTTGAGTAATTTTCCTACTCGAGGTCGTACTAACTCATTTGAGCTTATTAGGAACTCGTGCGTGGGTGACTGAAGACCAACTTCGTAGAAATTTCTTTGACTTCCCGAAGCGCAAGAGTAAATAGATATCTGTTCCATCGAGTCAAATCAACTCACTCTTCCCGAAGTAAGACATCGTAGATTGTCAAATTCGAAGGAATTGAGAGAGGTTGATCAACCGAGGAAGCCATTGGCTACAAGTTATTGAGTGACCAAAACCAAACCCATATATTGAGTGGACCCGAGTCCCACCAATCAAAGGTGAGGGAGTGTGTGAGGTGATTTCTAACCCTAATATTTGTTTGGTCTTGACTTGTGCAGGTACCATGGCTGGGAATGGAGGCGATGGCAAAGGCATTGAGAAGCCCGAAGTGTCATTAGCCGATCTCATGGCTGCGATACAAGGCGTCAGTGCCGAAGTAAGAGGAGTGACTGCTCGAGTAACTCAACTCGAGCAAGGAAGTGCGTCCGTGGCCATGAATGGGTCCGGCGCTGGAACTAGCCATTCCACTTCAATGAAACCTGAGTTGTACGCTGAGCTTGTTCGACAACATCAGTTGACGAGTGAAGCAATTCAAAGAGAACTCAACTTGGGCAATCCCCAAGCTGGCTACCAAAACTTGGGCATTCCCCGAGGAGAAAGGATACCAATTCCAAAGGCCCGAAGAGATCTTGGAGCCGTTGTCGAAGAGGTTGTCGAATAGGAATTTCCCGAGGACGAATATGAGAATGAGCCGCCATTCGCTCAACGAAGGCAAGCTCACCGAGGTCGTGGAAATTCCGAGGTCAAGGCCGAGGCGCAAATGTTGAAAGAAATATTGAGCGTGAGGCTGATTATCGCTGTGATGAGTATCCCGAACAGGTTCGTGGTGTTCGAGACTCAAATTTGAACAGTGTCAAGATCACTATCCCACCCTTTAAAGGAACTAGTGATCCAGATGAATATCTTGAATGGAAGCTTAAAATGGAGCGCATCTTTGAAACCAATGAGATGACCGAAGAGAGGAAAGCTGCCCATGCCATTGCTTCGTTCGAAGTGTATGCATCTACGTGGTGGGAAGCTGATAAAAGGCATAGACGAAGGAATGCCTATCCCGAAGTCACTACTTGGCCACAATTGAAGAGAGCAATGGATGCTAAGTATTTGAGTGCCAAATACATGCAAACTCAAATGCAAAAGCTCTATGAGCTAAAGCAAGGGTCCAAGTCAGTCCAAGAATATCATGATGAGTTCGAAAAGATTCGACTAAATCTTGATCTGATCGAAGACGAGGAACAAGCCATAATCCGGTTCAAAAATGGCTTGGCTCGGGATGTGTCATCTCAATTGAGGCTCCACGTGTATTACACGTTGGAAGATTTGTTCGATGCTGCCACCGAAGCTGAAAAATTGGTGAAGGACGATAAGGCAAACCGGTATCGAGGAGTCACTACTTCTACTCCCTTGAACCGAGGTATGATATGGAAGAGTCCGAACCAAGCAGGTACCAACACTGTTCGAGATTCGAAGAGACCCTTCGAGAGGAGTGTGACCGTTAACCAACCAAGAGAAGTGGGAGGTAAAGTTCAACTCAACTCTCCTAGTGCTTCAAATATTCAGTGTCACAAATGCAAAGGTTATGGTCACATGGCAAAAGAGTGTCCAACTCGCAAAGTTATGCTTTTGCTCGAAGATGGAACCGTCCATGAGCAACCGAGTGACACCGAGGAGGAATTTATCGAGGAGACTGACAGAGCTGAAGGTGATGATGATCGTGAAACTACCGAAGCTGATCATCCGGAAATGTTTCTTGTGGTTCGAAGGAATTTGAGCTGCATGACTCTTGAAGAAGAGGACAACCAAAGAGAAAACCTCTTTCATGCCCGATGTCGAGTGAGGGGAAAAGTGTGTTCGATGATCATTGATTCTGGTAGTTGTGCAAATGTGGTGAGCCAAACCTTGGTTTCACAAATGGGACTAACCACTTTGAAGCATCTCCACCCTTACAAATTAAAATGGCTGAATGAGTGTGGAGAATTGAGAGTTGTCAAACAAGTGTGGATCAAGTTCAGAATCGGAGAGTATCAAGATGAAATGATATTCGATGTGGTGCCGATGCAAGCTTGTCATTTGCTATTGGGACGACCATGGCAATATGACCGAACAGCTGTTCACAATGGCAGATCCAACACTTATACTGTAAGGCTCGATGGGAAGAGTTTCATACTCAAACCCTTGTCTCCAAAACAAGTCACCGAGGACTATAAACGGATGAGATAATTGAAAGAAACGGCTAAAGCTAAGCTTCCGATGGGAGCAAAATTGGGGCCCGAAGAGACAAACTCACTGCCCGAAGTAAAAGGAATCTGTGCAATCATGCAACCGGGTGAGTTTCTACGAGGCAACGCCAACGATCAGATGATGATTTGCCTCGTGCACAAGGGTATCTTTCTAAACTCTAATGATGATTTTTCTAACGATAACCCTTTGCCTAGTGCTATACAAAGTGTTTTGCAGGACTTCGGAGACATGTTCCCTGAAGAAATTCCTGGTGGATTACCTCCGTTGAGAGGAATCGAGCACCAAATTGACTTCGTACCGGGGTCGCAAATTCCCAACAAACCTGCATACCGGTGTAATCCCGAAGACACCAAAGAGCTCTAAAGATAGGTTGATGAATTGTTGAACAAGGGCCTTGTTCGAGAGAGCTTGAGTCCTTGCGCCGTTCCTGTTATACTTGTCCCAAAGAAAGATGGAACATGGCGAATGTGTGTTGATTGCCGAGCAGTCAACAAAATAACGGTAAAGTATCGTCATCCTATCCCTCGATTAGATGACATGCTAGATGAGTTAAGTGGTTCTTCATGCTTTATGAAGATAGACCTCAGGTCTGGTTACCACCAAATCCGAATGAAACCCGGAGACGAGTGGAAAACCGCATTCAAGACCAAGTTCGGTCTCTATGAATGGTTGGTGATACCTTTTGGCTTATCCAATGCACCGAGCACATTCATGCGACTGATGAACCATGTGCTCAAACCGTTCATAAATAAGTTTGTTGTCATTTACTTCGATGACATACTTGTTTATAGTAAATCTGTGGATGAACATGTTGAACACCTAAGGCTGGTGCTTGATAAGCTAAGAGAAGAGAAGTTATATGCTAACTTCAAGAAATGTGCCTTTTGTGTCGAGCGTGTAGTCTTTCTTGAATTCGTTGTCAGTGCTAGTGGTGTTGAAGTCGACGAGTCGAAAGTCGAAGCCATCAAAGATTGGCCAACTCCAACCTCGGTATCACAAGTTCGTAGCTTCCATGGCTTAGCTAGCTTTTACCGAAGGTTTGTTCGTGACTTTAGCACCGTGGCAGCTCCTTTAACCGAGCTGGTTAAGAAAGACCATCCATTCATGTGGGGAGAGTCCCAAGAGAGGGCCTTCCATGAGTTGAAACGGAGGCTTTGTTCTGCCCCGTTGTTGCAACTCCCTGACTTCGGCAAAGCATTCGAAGTCGAGTGTGATGAATCCAGAGTTGGGATCGGAGGAGTGCTGATGCAAGAATCGAAGCCAATCGCTTACTTTAGCAAAAAGCTTAAGGGCGCAACCTTGAACTACTCAACGTACGACAAGGAATTGTATGCCCTCGTTTGAGCACTCGCCCATTGGCAGCATTATTTGTGGCCTCGAGAGTTTGTGATCAAAAGTGATCATGAGTCCTCGAAGCATCTCCGAGGACAGGAGAAGTTAAACCGAAGACATGCCAAGTGGGTTGAATTCATTGAGAGCTTTCCCTATGTAATTCATTACAAAAAGGGTAAAGACAATATTGTGGCCGATGCGCTATCAAGGAAATTTGCCTTAGCGACCACTCTCGCCTCTAGGCTCATGGGATTTGAAAGCATCAAGTCGATGTACGAAGACGATCCCAAGCTGAAATGCGTTCGAGACACGATCTTGAGTGGCTGAAGGGTTGAGAAATATCAGTGGCACGATGGCTACCTCTTCAAGAAAGGGAGGGTTTGTGTGCCAGTGTCATCGTGGAGAGAGCTCTTAGTTCGAGAAGCTCACTCCGGTGGACTGATGGGACACTTCGGTGTCGACAAAACTCTTGGTATCTTGACCGAGCAGTTCCATTGGCCCAAAATGCGACGAGATATGGAAAAGCTTTGCAACGCTTGTCTCGTTTGCAAGAAAGCTAAATCGAAGTCCAACCCTCATGGTTTGTATACCCCATTGCCTGTGCCTGATCGACCTTGGGTTGATATATCCATGGACTTTGTGCTAGGGTTACCGAGGTCGGGGGGAGGACATGATAGCATCTTCGTTGTGGTTGACCGTTTTTCAAAAATGGCTCACTTTATTCCTTGCAAAAAGTGTGATGATGCACAGCATGTAGCTAACTTATTTATTGCTAATGTGTTGAAATTGCATGGTGTGCCTCGTACTATTGTGAGTGATCGAGACTCAAAAATCTTGAGTCATTTTTGGAAGTGTTTGTGGGGTGCCCTCGGCACCAAGCTACTATTCTCGACGTCTCACCATTCTCAGACTGATGGACAGACCGAGGTAGTTAACCGAACCTTGGGATCTTTGCTTCGAGCAATGACCAAAGGCAAGGTTGGGAACTGGGCTGATCGTTTGCCCATGATGGAGTTTGCATACAATCGAACGGTGCATAGAATGATCAATATGACCCCGTTTGAATGTGTGTATGGTTTTAACCCTTTGATTCCACTTGACTTAACCCCATTGCCTCGAGATTCTGTTCTTGATTTTGAAGGTACTCGACGAGCAGCTGCTTTGATCGAATTGCACGCAAAGGTGAAGAAGAACCTCGAGGAAGCCTATGCAAAGGTTACCTTAAAGTAAAACAAGGGGCGTAAAAAGCTGGAATTAAAGAAGAGAGATTGGGTTTGGGTTCACTTCCGAAAGGAACGCTTCCTGAACCAAATAAAAGGAAAGTTGGCTCCTCGAGGGGACGGTCCATTTCAAGTGTTGAACAAGATCAACAACAATGCCTACGTGATCGACCTCCCTGGTGAGTATAACGTGTCCAACACATTTAATGTTGCTGACTTAGTTCCTTGTGTTGTAGGTCAAACTTCGGAGGACGAGGAGGGCTCGATTTCGAGGGCGAAATCTTCTCAAGAAGGGGAGGATGATGCAGCCCGAACACGTGCTGATCAAGTGTTCGATCCACCGAGGAGACCAATGACACGAAGCCAAGCCAAGCTGCTGCACGATGTGCACATTCACCTAGCCTGGCCGAAGGAAAACAATTGCCCCGAAGCTGAGTGGCCGGGCTCAAGAACCGAAGGCATTATCTTCAGATTTTAGCCCAAAGGCAAGGTGACCAAGGACAATGAGCTCGAAGACAAGTGAGCGTCCGAGGACAATGAGTTCGAGCAAGCAACCACGCACCGAAGTCAAGGCTGCTGAACACACATTTAGCTCAGCCCTGCGTGGCTTGTTTTTATTAGTCACTTGTGACTATTTACTATTCAGTCCTTAGCATAGCCTATAAATACTCTATTTTACTTCATTGTAAGGATACAGTTTTTGAGCTTATGGAAACATAGCAAGTGCTATTGTGAGTCTCCGATGGAGCCAAACCCCGACGTGGGCTATTAAAGAACTTGTGTCAACCGGTGTATCTGATTGAACGATTTCTTCTTGATCATTCAATTTGCAAGAAGCAGGTCTTTTTTTAGGATTGTTGCATAGTATAGGCGCGTCTTGATTTCCTTTCAATCGAGCTTTGAGACAGGTTCCTCACTGTTCTTTTGAATCGAAGCAAGATTTGTCTTTCTTTTATCTTTATTTTTCTTGTCATTTTCTTCCGCGTTTCGTGTTTAGCATTTCCCTCGGGTTTGCTTGCACCACCATGCCTCAAGGTTTCAACAGTAGAGCTGGGAGAGGCAAAGTATGCAGATTGTTAAAGTCACTTTATGGCCTCAAAAAGGCATCCAGGTAGTGGAACATTAAGCTCACCACTGCCTTACTTGATTCAGGTTTTACACCAAGCAGACTGGATTACTCTTTGCTAACCAAGAGGTTTGGTGGAAACATTGTAGTAATTCTAATATATGTGGATGACCTTTTGAACACTGGTAATAATGCTCAGCTCATTCAAGATACTAAGAATATACTGCAACATCACTTCAAGATCAAAGACTCAGGAGCTCTGAGATACTTTTTAGGCATTGAATTTGAAAGAAGTCAGGAGGGCATTGTTATGCGTCAAAGAAATATTGCTTAGAGCTTATTTCAGAAGCTGGTCTTTCTGGTAGCAAACTTGTTGGGGCTCCTCTTGAGCTTAATAAGAAGCTCACCACTTGTGAGTTTGATCAATATTTTCCAGATGCCTCTTCATCTTCTGACAAGCCATTAGCTGATCCAGGTAGCTATCAAATGTTGATAGGTCGACTTCTTTACCTCACTATCACCAGGCCAGATATATCCTTTGTTGTGCAAAACCTCAACCAATTCATGCACTCTCCTAAATATTCTCACATGGAAGCAGCTATTAGAGTATTTAGATATCTAAAGCAGGCCCCATGCAGTCAATACCTCTATTATTCAGGCATTCTGTGATACTGATTGCGGAGCCTGCCCCAATATAAGTAGGTCTATCACTGGTTACATTGTCAAGTTTGGAGGGTTCTTAATTTCATAGAGATCTAAGAAGCAGAGCACAGTTTCCAGAAGCTCAGATGAGGTTGAGTACAGAAGTCTAGCTTCCACGGTAGCTGAAATTATTTGGCTGGTTAATCTGTTCAAGGAACTGGGTGCAAGGATTCATCTTCCAGTCTCAGTACATTCTGATAGCAAGTCTGCTAGCAGATTGCTGCCAATCCAATTTTTCATGAATGTACGAAACACATTGACATTGATGGTCACTTTATTAGAGAGAAGATCTCGCTAGGCCTGAACATACAGGAGCAAGAAGCAGACATTCTCACTAAGAGTCTCACTAGCATTCAACATCGGTTCTTAGTGTCCAAGCTAGGCATGAAGAACTTGTTCATCACGCCTAGCTTGAGGAGGGTGTTGAGGAATTAGTCAGCTGCACAGTTGTCCACTAGTCCTCACTACCACAGTTCATCCTAGCTCACATCTTAGCTCATGTTGAGCTGGATTTGTAACTAACTTATAGGTAGTTAGATGTTGAGGTGTACATGTATATATAGTGGAGATTGTACATATTTTTTAGTTAGTTCATTCCATTTTGTAATCTCAATATGAAGATTTTCTCTCTCTAGAAGTTGCTTGCACATTAAGCTTGTGTTCTTCCCAAATTTTTCAGTATCTGATTAGGTCATCTTCTCGATTATATTCACAAAATTACCACCAACATCTATTGCAGTTGGAATTTGTTGCAGCTTCTTCAAAAGTGGCTGTAAAACATGCTCAAACATTTAACACAATTCATCAGTTGTTACATCTACACATGCACATCCCAAGATACTAGTATTAACTTTTATATGTAGCTTCCAAATTCTTCTTAATAATTTTTCTCCAATTTTTTCTGCTTAAATATATGTTTTCTCTAAAGAAAATAAAATTAATATGTCTGTGATCTTGATTAGTCAGGCCAATGGTGCTTTTATTGGCTTCCAAGGTTCAACAGTTTTCCTAAAGACATAGCCTCCTCGTTTTTTTTTTTTTTTGGTTGGTCACCATCACTTACTCTGCTACAACGATGACGATAATAAATAACTATGCCTTAATACCAACCAAGTTAGGATCGGCTACATAAATTCTCACTAGTCAGTAACGATGGTTCTCCATTTAAACTCAATTCATGTCATTTTATACAGCTCTAAAGGGGGGAGGGGTACGACTTAAATACTTCTTAGAGCAATAATCATCATTAGTGATGTTAAAACCGAACCATCGAAGACCTTTTCCTAGATAATTTAGATACCTTGATAGAAGGTGAGAGTGTAGATTTGGAGTTTTCAGATTTCCCTGGGACAAAAGGTCTTTATAAGGTGCCACTGATAACTGGAAAATGTGCGCCATAGCTGCAAGTAGCCATCTTTATGTCTTTTTTATGGTTTGTGCCTGACTAAAACTGTTGTGTTTTCACTGCATTATTTACTTTACTTCGTATTAATAAACAGAGTTTCAGGGGCTACCTATTGTCTTGCTTAAGGGTACTTTGGAATTTCACAAATCGTTCTTATCAATGATGCATATAGCTGGAGTGAAGGTTACGTTGTACGTTTGATCGATTGACGCTAAAACCATGCACGTTTTTTATTTATTTTAAACGGGTGCATGCATAAAATGTAAAGCATAGGCTTATTATCCTTAATTAGGTACAAGTGTCGTACTTGATTCCACCCATTTGGCAGCCAGGATGTGGAGTTTTGTTGTTGTATCATATTGACTGTATGAGCTCCACAATCTTACCGACAAATTATGTTGCTTTTGGAAGTTGAAGAGTTGCATATTTTCACAAAATTACTGAGTATTATAATTTTTCTATCAAAAATTATTTTTGGCAATAATAAAAATTATCATAAAGATAGTTATACGGAAGATTATTAAACTCCAAAAATAGTACTCCATCCTTTTTGGTGACACAATATCCTTATATGTTTTTTTTAAAAAAAAAAAAAACATGACACAATTTTTATATTTGAAAAAATTTAACTTCAAACTAACCACTTTATCCTTAATAAAATGATTTTTATGTACATATTTATTTATGGCTTATCTTAGACCACAAATTTCAAAAGTATTCTCTCATTTTTTAAACTCTGATCCAAGTTAATGTATGATATCTTTGTGGAGCGAAAGAGTAGTACTTATGTTAGACTAATTGTAAACAAGGAGAGGTATATTTATCATATATATTTTGAGTAAAAACTATATTTCTTTTGTTTGCAGAAAATAGGTTGTCAATGTTACATTTTCTTTCGTAGCTAAATTAACCACAAACAATGAAGGATCAATTTAGATTTTGTGTACGTAAAATTGTGTCACCTGTAACTATGGGAGTATAAGGCCAGTTGATCCGGATCAGACGTGACCACCAAGGTAACGAGCGCGGAGAGTATATGCAAACTCCTTCTGCCACGACCGCTCAACAGGCATGGGTATAAAGTCGACAGGCATACCTCTATTATCTAGCTGCCCTAGGTTTAGTCAAACTCCTAGCTAGGGTTTAATTTGGGAAACCACCTCTGTAATGGGCCTAAGGCTATTATTATACGTATTAAACCAAAATTAGAAATGGGGTAAACCCAAGCCTATATAAACCCTAGTCTCTCATTGTAGAAGACATGCAGACTTCAATGAGAATCCTTCTTCTTTATTCTAGAAATATGTCTCATGCTTATTCGCTTTTCTTCGATATTTTATTATTGCATGTTGCCTCTTATAAATTTAATTATTTTACCTGGGGAGTAAGTTTTAGCATGAACAGTTTGTCGCCCATCATGGGACCCAAGAAATTCCTTTCTATTCTGAAGAAACGAATCCAACTATGTCGCAAGACATCAAGGGAGCCCCGTGAGACACCACCTTAGCTGTTGACAAAGCGGACAAAGACATCAATGAAAATGAAATTGATCCAGCCAGAGACGCGATAGATCTGGAGGCAGATAACGACTATTGCAACTCTGAGTTGCAGTCTTAGAAGCGAGAGCCAGCAAAAGCTCATCAAGGTGCAGCAGGAGCAATCAACACTAATAGCTAACATGCTATCTAGGCGCTTGGAGGAAGCTCTTGTGAAGTTGGCGCCACAGCCAAAATCCCCAGGAGGATCAAGTCCAACATGAAACATACTGAATTTCATGGCACGACAGGTGAACCTTAATGCAGCGTTAGGAAGCTCCGACACCCCACCAACACCAAGGGCCCCTTTCGAGGAAGAGTTACTTCGTCAATTGAAGGAGAAAAACGAACAACAGATCAAATATCAGTGGCTCTCCATGTGCTGAAGAAGGTGGACAAGGACAAATTCTCCCAGCAACTTTACAATCCAAGCGCCACGTTGCTCTTAGTCCCAAAATAGTTCCGACGACCCGACATAAAATGACTTCACAGACCCAAGTGATTATGTTTCTGCCTACGTCATGGCAGTCAAGAGCAAAGACTTGACAAAGGAGGAAATCCAGTCCATATTGGTAAGGAAGTTCAGCTCTACCCTGACCAAAGAAGCCTTGGCCTGGTATCCTCAGCTACCAGAAGGATCCAAAGAGTCACTCGCCCAGATGCAGGATCAGTTTATGAAAGCTCACTCTGGTGCCCAAAAGCAGGAGATAAGGATGGAAAATATCTTTGAGATCAAGTTGGAGGAAGGTGAACTACTAAAAATATACCTAGAAAGGTTCCAGAACAAGCACATGACTCTCCTAATGGTGTCGAATAATATAGCGACTATGGCCTTCACTAAAAGTCTGAATCCCAAAGATTCGGTGGCTACACGGGAGCGCAAAGGAGCTTATAAGAGCACCAGGCTAAGATGTGGAATGAGTTGCACTATCTCTACAGCCACAAACGAGAGTCGAAACAGATTCGATCAAGGAATCCAAAAGGGGCGACATCAAGACTCATAAGTGCGATTTGACAGAAAACATCATGTCCGACAACTGTAAAAAAAAAAAAAAAAAAAAAAAAAAAAAAAAAAAAAAAGCATAAAGAAATCCCGTTCTGACGTATCAAGGTTGGTAGACAGGGACAATGATGTCAGAAGGACAAGTTCACACACCAACAAAGGTTCATCATACTCCGAAAAGACACCTGAAAGTTTCGAAGACTTCGGCCTACGCGTTAATGCGATTGACTTTGTGAATGATCATCTCAAAAATATGAAGGCCCACTGGTCCAAGGTCATGAGGGCAGATCTAAGGAGAAAAGACTGCATACTATACTGCGAATTCCATAAAGATCATGGCCACGATATCGCCAATTACAGAGCTCTGATACTAGCAGTACCTACCTACGTAGTAAAGGGCACTTAAGTGAGCTACTATCAGACAAAGGGAAGAAAACCTATGCGAGGAACAGGGACAAAAACCAACCCCCGAAGCTACCAAAGGCCAAAAGATCCATCAACTTGATAGTCGCAGGGCCAGAAGTTCCCAGCAATACGGTAAGTCGGATGATGGTATGAGAGCTAATGGAAAAGGCGAGAAGGAAGCTTGCGATGATATGAACTTTTTCGATGAAAAAGACATCGATAGCTTTCCTTCCCACACCATGATGCCTTGATTGTCACCCTAAGGATCGGAAACTTGAACGTAAAGCGAATCCTTGTTGATGTTGGTAGTTCCGTAAACCTCATCAAGTAGGAAGTAAAGCAAACTATGGGAATCACAGACCAGGTAGTCCAAAGTTTATACACGCTAGCAGGCTTCGAAGATTCCAACGAGAAGTCAATCGAAAAGATTACCCTACCAGTTTATTCCCCCAGGGCAATCAAGGCTATATTTTTTGCGATAATAAGAGGCATCATCCCATACAACGTCATCATCTGGTGCCCCTAGACACACGAGATACGGGCGGTAGCATCAAACCTACACCAAAGGTAAAGTAACCGAGGGGAATAAAAGAGATCAGAGGAGAGCAGCAGAATTTGAGGAAATGCTATATAACAGTCGTTTTAGGAATAGTCGAGGCAGGAGAGCGAGAAAAGGCAAGTCCCTACAAGACAGTGAAAGACCCCTGAGCTTCAGCTTCCGAGTCGTTTCCCCATATACTCAGATTCTTGAGGGGGGAGAAAGCAGATATCCAACAATTTTGGACGTAATGTCCTTAGTCCTTTCTTTTCTAAGTTAATTTTTGCATATTGTCGGACTTAGTGTCTCTATTATTCCTTCGAACCTAGCATCCCTCTTTATTTTTTTACGCTTAGCACCCTGGATTTTAGCAATAAAACCACTATTCATTTTAGTCAGTTTATTGTATACTGAAAATTTTCAATTCAATAAGGTTAAATCGTCTCTGATTAGCCCTGGCCACATTATAAATTTTAATTAATCCAACAAACTAGATCAACTCTTGATAAGCCCCGAGGCTACAGCGTACATTGAGATCATTAATCTAATTTGCACCTAAGTAAAATGGGGCACCTCTTTATAGAGTGCCGAAAGACTTACGCACGCGAGCGGACAAGCGAAGACTTCCTCCATTGGCGCATAATGCCTCTAATAGGAAAATAAAAACGTTCACTATGGGCGCAAAACAAGTCTCCGTCAGATAAATATAAGACATCCCTCACATGCGCAAACTTATCTTTAAAAGATAAGCAAAAGATGTCCATCGCGGGCGCAAACAATGTCTTCTTTAAAAAATAAAAATACGTCCTCCATGGGCGCGGATTATGTCTTCATTAGACCAGTCCTCAACGGGCACAAACATGTTTGTCAAAAGTGAGTAACAGGCAAAACGCTTCAATCTCAAGAGCAAGCGTACTCGCTGCAAAGAGCATCCACTCATGTAATAATCAAAAAATAAAAACATGAAGATAGGCACGAATGTTTTAAAACGGATAATACTGAACAAGCAAGACAAGTGTTTCATAAACGAATTGAGGTTGCAAATTTTTTATCAAAAGAAAAAGAAGGAAACAACTAAGGCTAGCCAAATTCGAGGGTCTAACTTCTATCTGGAGGCAAGACAGCTTCCTCAGCAGCATCTCTAGATGTTCTACCCTAGTCTCCAACTTGTCCCCTGAAAAGAACACCACTATCACCCTCCTGACTAGGGCCACCTTCTTCAGAGCCCTCTTCAGCATCGGGCACTAGTTGAGCACCAGATGCGACCACCAAAGCTTTCATCTCCTTAATCTCAGCTACCAAGTAAAGGTTGGGATTGTCGCACAACCGTTGCAATAGTAGCCAGGCCAGTGGCTACCATCGTTCGGTCGACCCTAACTTTCTGCTTGAAGACTGTTACAAAGTTCATCACAAGTCTTATTGAGAAATTCAATTTTAACCTGTAGTTGGCCATTTTCATGTCTTAACTGCTCACTAACCGTTCGGAGTTTGGGTGCGGCTCGTTAGCTTCAAGCACTTTTTCTTCAGCAGCGGCAACTCGCAACTCCTAGCTGGACAGCAGGGCCTACAGTCTAGTAACCTCAAATCTAGTTATGGTCTCGGTAGAATTTTTCTCTGCAAAAGACATCTCAAGCTCGTGGACCCGCTCCTTGTGATCATGCTTCATCGACTCCGTCAATTACATATTCATTAGATAAATAAAAAGACATCCTCCATGGGCGTAGATTACGTCTTCATTAGACCAGTAAATACGTCCTTTACGGGCACAAACATGTTTGTCAAAAGTGAGTAACAGGAAAAATGCTTTAGTCGCTAGGGCAAGCGTACTCACTGAAAAGTGCGCCCACTCCAGAACAATCAAAAACTAATAACGCGAAGATAGGTACGAATTTGTTAAAACAGATAATGTCGAACAAAAACACAAGTGTTTCATAAATGCTCAGAGGCTGCAAATACACTAGAATAAAAGAAGGAAGAAAACTGAGGCCAGCCACATTCGAGGGCTGAACTACCATCTGAAGGCGAGCTAGCTTCCTCATCAGCATCTCTGGATGTACAACCCTCGTCTCACACCGAAGAGAAAACCACTATCACCCTCTTGACTAGGGCCACCTTCTTTAGAGCCCTCTTCCGTATCGAAGAGAAATTGAGCATATATCGTTACCATTAGAGCCTACATCTCCTTAATCTCAACTGCTAAATCAAGGTTGGGAGCGGCTATGTTCGTTCAGTTGAGCTTAACTTTCTGCTTGAACTCCAGCTGTGAAGACGGTTACAGAGTTCGTCACAAATCTTATTGAGAAACTCAATTTTAACTTGCAGCTCGCCATTTTCATGCCTTAACTGCTCTCTAGCGGTCCGAAGTTTGGTTGCGATTGGTTCAGCTTCGAGCACTTTCTCTTCAGCAGCGGCAGCTTGCAGCTCCTTGCTAGATAGCAGGGCCTGCATGCGTGCAACCTCGACTTTGGCCATTGCCTCAGTAGTATTTTATTTGCAAGTGACATCTCAAGCTCGTGGACCGGCTTGTGATTACTCCTCATCAACTCCATCAAAAATATCTTCATTAGACAAATAAAAATATGTCATCCACGGGCGTAGAGGGAAAGGAAAATGGAAAGAGAGATGCATGAATAAAATGTACAGATAGAAACTAATGTAAAGGAAAGCATTGACATCCAAATACAGGGGCTAGTAGGATAGATGCAACCACAATATTAATAAAAATGCAGAAAAAGATAGAAGGACTCAATAACACTGGTAAGGTTCTCCAAAACCCCACACAAGAGTCATGTTCCCCACAGCAAAGAGAGGAACCACTAAGCTACCTTCTAACCTTCTGTCATAATTCTCGACCTCCATATTCTCCTATCTAGGGTCAAGTCTTCGGTGATTGGGAGTTGTGCCATGTCCTGCCTAATCATCTCGCCCCAATGCTTCCTCGGTTCTATCTCTTTCTAGACTCATTACTACCAACCTCTCGCACCTCCTTACTGGGGGCACTATTTTCATCCTCTTCAGATGCCCGAACCATCTAAGTATAGCTTCTCTTATCTTGTCCACTACTAAGACCACTCTCATCTTGTCCTGAATGACTTTGTTCCTAATCTTGTCTTTTATAGTATTCCCACACATCCATCTTAGCATCCTCATTTTGGCTACTAGCATCTTCTGAACAAGGTTATTCTTAAATGGCCAACACTTAGCCCCAACGTAGCTAGTCTAACAACCACTCTGTAGAACTTATCCTTAAGTTTATGTGGCACTTTCTTATCGCATAGTACACCGGAAGCAAGCCTCCATTGGATCCAATATGCTCCTATACAATGAGTGATAAATATACTTGAAGCTTTCTTTCTTAGGGATGACTTGTGCATCAAGTGCATGTCACCTCCACATCTCACTTATGAGATGCATCACTAAAATTGCACTTACTTGTTTTTCGCCTTGCTTAGCCTGAAACTTAGACTCTAGAATGTCTCCAAACCTCCAGCTTATCATTAACTCCTTTGCATGTCTCGTCCATCAAAACAATGTCATTAGCAAATCACATACACCATGGAACCTTTCCTTGAATACTCTGAGTTAATTCATCTATCACTAGACAAAATAAAAATGGGCTAAGCGCTAGCACCTTATGCAAACCCATCTCCACTAGGAAGTGATCTGAGTCTCCTTCTATTGTTCGCACTCGGTCTTAGCTCCATCATATATGTCCTTAATCATTTTGATGTAGGCTTTAAGTACACCTCTAGACTCCAAGAATCTCCACCAAATCTCCGTTGAGACTTTGTCATAAGCCTTTTCTAGGTCAATAAACACCATATGTAAGTTTTTTTCTTATCTCTATACTGCTCAACCAACCTTCTTAGAAGATGGATGACTTCCGTGGTTGACCGCCCGGCATGAACCCGAATTGATTTTCGGATATAGTTACATCGCTCCTCATTCTCTTCTCTACTACCCTTTCCCAAGCTTTCATGGTATGGCTTAGAAGTTTGATACCCCTAGAGTTGTTGCAATTTAGAATCTCATTATTTTTCTTGTACAGCAGTACCATGGTACTCCACCTTTATTTTTTGAGCATTTTGTTATCCTGAGATGCGCCTTCCATACCTGCTTTTCCTGCGCTCTTCTAAAATTCCACCAGGATCTCGTCAGGCTTCGTCACTCTTTCCCTCTCATCTTATGAATTGCCTCCTTAACCTCTCCAAACTCTACACACCTGCAGTATCCGAAATCACGACAACTCTTAGAGTGCTCTAAATAGCTTAGCACAATATTCCTATCGCCCTCCTCATTTAAGAGTTTGTGGAAGTATATTTTCCATATCTGTTAAATGTGCACCTCTTCTATTAATATAGTGGCATCCTCATCTTTAATAAACTTCACTTGGTCTATATCAACTTTAATTTACAAAAATAAACCAAATTTTCCACTTTTCATACTATCCTGATAAGACCTGTCAACTTTTACTACATTACAAGATTGTCAACTTGTGACGTGTAATACTATCATATGACTTTGAACATGGTGTTTGTTTATGTACTAAAACTATTATTATCATCATCTACATAAGAAGACTTTGGAACTTGGTTTATCCATCGGATTAATTAAATTATTGATGAGATGCAACGACAGGATCGCTATATAGAATTCACTTGCGATCATTTTATTTAGGAGTGGCGCCTGTATTACTAACTCAGTTCTTGTCTTTCACAATCACGTAGATATGATTATGCTGAGTATTTTTTTAAAAGAAATTCTAAAAAGAAAATATTTGATTTTAGTATTTCCCGTGCGCCTGGTTTATCTTTAACTGTTAATTTTTTTTTACTTTCTTTGGAAATCAACTGCCGAATATTATGTTTACAGTTTTTTTTGTTGCGTATTCCAATTCGAGAGATTCCTTCAAGCATTCTGTAAACGTGGCCATCATTTGGCCATAAAATATTTTACAATAAAAAAACAAAAATAAAATAATGAAAGATGCAGTAGTTGGCACAAGGCGGACCTAGGTACTATTATGGGGTATCAATCGATACCCCTTCGCCGAAAATTAGACAGTACAAGTAAGCAAAAAAAAGTATTTTTATGTAGATATATCGTATATTTAGTATTCTTAATTTTCTTTATATGTTTAATTATTTCAATTTTGATATCCCTTAGTGAAAATCCTGGTTCCGCCAGCACATGAGCAAATTTACAAATGTAAGAAAGTTGTTGGCACGGGCTTTGCTAGTGGCCGAGCTTCCTATATAAGGAGGCCTTCTGCCCTCATTTCAAACACACCAACATTTTTGTGAAAAATATTTCTCTTGTCACCTTTTCTAATAGAGTATTTGTATAAGAGTTTGTGTGTTGGAAAACACTTGTGTGAATCTCTTTGTGAGTGAATTGTGAGGTTACTCTGTTGGATATTTTGGGATTAATTAGAGTTTTATCTCTAATTTTGTTCTCTCTATTTTGTATTCGTTGGTGTAGTAAAGTTGTTCCTCTTCGCTCGTGGATTAGATCATTTTGACTGAACCACGTATATTTTGTGTCTCCTTTATTAGTTTTAGTTGCCATTATTATCAACTTTCGAAATCCTTGTTATTGTCGCTATAACGCTGCTTTATCTTATTCCGCACTACACCGGGGTCAGGATCCTTACAAATTGGTATCAGAGCTAGGTCAATCCAGGTTTTGTCCAAGCAGTCACAATGACAGTAATAAAGGTTTATGTTGAGAAATTTGATCGAAGTGCAGACTTCGCAATGTGGAAACTAAAAATGAAAGCTTCCTCATTCAGGATGGTCTTGATATAGCGTTGGAAGGAAAGGAGAATAAATCTAAAAAAATGACGGAGGAGGAATTTTCTAGCCTTGATAAAAAGGCTAAATCAAGTATTATATTAAATCTCTCTAATGAAGTTTTGTATGAAGTAGCTTCTGAAACCACTGCTAAAGGCATGTGGGAAAAGTTGAAGGCCCTGTATATGAAGGGGACAGTAGAAAATAGACTATATTTGAAGCAGAAGCTTTATATGCTTCGTATGGATGAAGGTACTTCTATACTCTCACATCTTGACACATTTGATTCCATTCTTATGGATTTGAGTAACATTGAAGTTAAGATCGATGAAGAAGATCAAGCCCTTTTGCTAATATGCTCTTTACCCCAGTTACTTAAACATTTTAGAGACTATTCTCTACGGAAAAGAAATTATCTCTTACAGAAAAATTAAATCTATGCTAAAATCAAAAGAAAAGATAGATAGAGATATTAATGGGGGAAAGTAGTGAAAATCAAGCTTTAGGCTTGTTTGATAAGAGTAGATTTGATTCCAAATCCATATACAATAATTTTGTGTGTAATTATTGTCATCAAAAGGGTCACATTAAATCTGGATGCTTGAAGGTGAAAAACAAAGATAAGCATAAGAAAAATCACCAAGAAAATAGTGACGCCGCAGAAGCCATTGTAGCAACTGATGAGATTGATGGATCGATATTTTTAGCAATTGAAAATTCTTCGAGATCTAACAATGAGTGGATTTTAGATTCCGGTTGTTCAAGTCATATGTGTCCCAACAAGGACTTGATTTCTACATATGACTAAGTTGAAGGTGGAGTTGTCCATATGGGTAACAATGCCTTTTGTAAAGTTACTGGTAAAGATACAGTCCGAATCAAAATGCACGATGGTGTAGTGAGAAACTCTCACTAATGTTAGATATGTTCCTTAGTTGAAGAAAAATCTCATCTCTTTAGGCACCCTAGAATCTCTTGGGTGTAAATACACAGGTGAAGGTGGAGTTTTGAAAGTTTTCCGCAGTGCTTATGTGATTATGATGGCACACAGATCTGGTACATTGTATACTTTATTGGGATCTACTGTTACAGGTGCTGCTACAGTTTCGACATCAGAAATGTCTGATTCTGATATCACAAATTTGTGATATATGTATTTTGGGATTGTTATGGAGAAAGTGGAGCAAATTTCTACATCAGTCAAATCTTGACCAATGTGGAGATTTGTAAACGTGGCCATCATTTGACCATGAAATATTTTACAATAAAGAAAACAAAAATAAAAGGATGAAAGATGCGGTAGTTGGCATAGGAGCAAATTTGCAAATCTGCAAATGTAAGAAAGTTGTTGGCACGGGCTTTGCTGGTGTCCGAACTTCCTATATAAGGAGGCCTTCTGCCCTCATTTCTAACACACCAAACATTTTTGAGAAAAATATTTCTCGTCACCTTTTCTAGTAGAGAGTATTTGTATAAGAGTTTGTGTGTTGAAAAACACTTGTGTGAACTTCTTTGTGAGGGAATTGTGAGGTTACTCTCTTGGGTATTTTGGGATTAATTAGAGTTTTATCTCTAATTTTATACTCTCTATTTTGTATCCGTTGGTGTAGTAAAGTTGTTCCTCTTTGTCCGTGGATTATGTCATTCTGACTGAACCACGTATATTTTGTACCTCCTTTATTAGTTTTAATTGTCGTTATTATCAACTTTCAATATCTTTGTTATTGTCGCTATAACGCTGCTTTATCTTATTCCACACTATACCCGGATCAAGATCCTTACACATTCGTTAAACTATTTCATTTATATATTATTATATTTGTAAGCATTTTGACTTTTAGTATTATACTTTTAAAAAGACGACCCCGAAATACCAAGTCCATCAATATTAGAAAGAATATGCTATTGAATCATAAAATTTAATTATCATGGGACAAGCTAACCTACTATAACCATGCAGGAGATTAATAATTCCTTGTATTTACAGAATTATATTACAAAGGTACATCACATACTCGTACCCATTTCCTCTTAAAAAGCATCAAAACAGATCGCCCATATCTGGGACAGAAAGAGTATTAAATAAAGCCATACTGGCAGAGTAATCCAAGATATCGTCAATTGCATCAAGCTTGAGGGAAGAAAACTGATTATTAAAGCAAATAATTCGTATAGAAATAATCTTAAAAACCAATATCAAAAGCTATTTTTAAGTGATTACTTGGAAATAAAAGGACGACTGTCAATTTTGAATTGATTTTGTCACATCACAGCGTGTGAAATACGTCATCTGGCTTTTTATATTGTTCCATCTGCCTCTTTAACAACCAATATTACCTTGGAAAAATCTTTTCCATATACCAGTACTGCCAGCAATACTATAAAATAGGCACTTATTCATTGCATGTATTGAACCAATAGCTCAACCTCAGCAGAGAAATAAATCTTCAAAAAAGACGAGGACCATCCGAAAAATTCAGTGAACATGGTGGCTCAAGGGATAATACACCTTCCCTAATACTTAGTAGATTAATTCCAAGGCTGGCTTTACATGATAAAAATAAAGATCAGTCTCTGAATGAATACATTGTCCCCTGGTGTTCTCTGCTAAGTTAGGGGGCAGTCCAGGAATTGAAAAGCCACTCGAAAGCTAAATCTTAAAGAGCCAATTTCAACAAGAGCCAATTTCACATTTACAACAAATCAGGACACCAGCCACATTCAACTTTTGGCAGCAACATCAAAACGAATCAGTAGACTTGCAAAGTTGCTCCTGCTAACCCCGGTAAAATTGCCTACTTGGATGAGTCACTTTGGACTTGTGATTGCAAGCTTCTCCGCAGAAAATCAGATAACTTTGCAGTGGCTGCACGTCCTCGCTCCAAACACCGAAGGTAGTCATCAACTGAACACAGGAAAATTCTAAGTCATACTTGTTGATCCAATCACTTTCAAGAAACAAAAGCAAGTATCAGGATATGATCTCCGAACGACATAAATTCCCACAAATCTAAAGTGAATAAAAGTTTTTTTTTTCTGTTTAGTTTATCAAAAATCATGTCCAGTTGCTGAAAAATAAATTTGCCACCTATTGTAGTCAAAAGGTTACAAGAGGTCCCACTTTTTCGTTCTTAATACAACTATCCTCTTACATTGTGAAAAGACCAAAAAGGTGACGACACTCCAAAATGTTAAGATTCACTAACTGCATCACATTGATGCTTCATCGATTGAAAACTAAGATTCAACAATTTGGGGAAGAACTATTTGGAAAGAAATGAGAACCAAGTTAGAGAGAGAATTTCTTGTTCATTTCATTGTTGATCAACTGAATGAATACAAATCTGAAAATATCTAGGTATTTATCAACTAATCTAGCTAAGATTCTTGAGCTAAGATAACTAACTTTCTAACTACCATTTAACTAACTAACTACCAATTAGTTACTAACTTCAATAAATAACAAAACAGCCCCTAAGTGTTCCTGTATGTACAAACGAGTCTCAATACTCCCCCTCAATCTGGAGGGTGGAATACATTCTTAACTCCCAGATTGTGAAGTAAGTATTCATGTTGTGCTCGACCAAGACCCTTAGTCAGTATATCAGCCAATTGTTCAGTAGTCCTTATGTGAGCTGGTTCCAACAACTTGAGCTGAATTTTTTCCCTGACAAAATAGCAATCAATGTCTATATGTTTGGTGCGCTCATGAAAAATGGGATTTGCAGCTATCTGAAGTGCTGCTTTGCTATCACAGTAGAGAGTGACTGGTAACTGAATGTGCACTCCTAGTTCTCTATACAGCCCAACCAACCAAACAGTCTCAGCTACTGCAGAAGCCATGCTTCTAAACTCAGCTTCTGCAGAACTCCTGGATACTGTCTCTTGCTTCTTGGATTTCCAAGAGATGAGAGAGTCCCCATACTTCACTAGATACCCTGTGACGGATCTCCTAGTCTCCAGGCAAGCTCCCCAATCTGAGTCACAGTACACTTGAAGTTGTCCACACCTCCCAGCATGAAACAGTAACCCCTGTCCTGGTGCTTTTTTGATATATCTGACAACTCTCCTAGCTGCCTCCATGTGAGAAACTTTTGGTGTCTGCATATATTGACTGAGTAGTTGTACTGCATAGGATATGTCAGGTCTTGTTATAGTCAAATACAGCAACTTTCCAATAAGTCTCTGATAGCTCCCAACATCTTCTAGCAGCTTGTCATGTGTGACCTGATCTTTCAGGAATAGTTTGTCAAACTCCACAGAGGTGAGCTTGTGATTGGCTTCTAAGGGGGTGTTGGCAGTTTTAGCTCCACTGAGACCCAGAGCAGACACTAACTCAAGGGCATACTTCCTTTGGTTCACTAGGATACCTTTCCCTGACCTAGAGAATTCCATGCCTAGGAAGAACTTCAGCTGGCCAAGGTCCTTCATCTTGAAGGTTTGTTGAAGGTCATGTCTGACCTGAGCAATGAGATGCTCATCATTTCCAGTTAAAAGCAAATCATCCACATAAATGAGGAGAATGAATTAAAAAATTCTCCTCCATTGTCTGATCTAAGAACTTTAACTGAGGTGCCAAACTGATTCTGAATGAACCTTAGAAAGCTTCTTAAAACAGTTACAACTTCATCCTTAGTGTTAAGTAGTGTTATCCAGATGAACTTGGTGTGATCATCTACTAATGTTAGGAAGTACCTTTTGCCATCATAGGTGGGTACCCTATAAGGGCCCCAAACATCAGCATGCAGCAATTGAAATGGCACATTAGAAACAGTAGTACTTAAAGGAAATGGCAATCTTATTTGCTTAGCAAGAGGGCACACAGTACAGTGATGATTATCAGTCCTCACACCTCTCAGGCTAGCTATCCTTTTCATTGTAGTTACAGATATATGTCCTAGTCTCTTATGCCAAATACCCTGACCTTCTTTGTTTATGTCAATAGGCTTGTGCATAGATGCAGCAGCACATAAGTTGTTGGTGTTCCTGGTGAACTCTTTCTGATCCATGTCAAGCACATACAGGCCTTGTTCTTCTCTACCAGTCCCAATCACCTTCCCACTCAAGATGTCCTGAAAGACACATAAGTCAGGGTAGAATAGAGCAGAACAATGGAGTTCCTTGGTTAATTTTGACACAGAGAGCAAGTTGAACTTGAATGCTGGCACACAGAGAACATTACTGATCAACTTGTCTTTAAAAATAGATGCAGTCCCCATATGGCTTACTTCAGCTAAACTACCAGTGGGCAGATGAACTTTATTAGCCCTACTGTGAGACATTGGTTCAATGTTACTCAGCATATGCAGATTAGACACCATGTGACATGAAGCACCTGTGTCAATTATCCATTTGTCACCATTGTTAAAAGACATGAAAGCAGTAGTAATACCTGCTGTATTTGCCTGTATGTCACTGGATTTCCCTTTGTCCAGAAGATGGAGAATCTCTTGATACTGTTCTTGTGAGAACATCTGTGCAGCATTGTGAGCCTGGTAAGGGTTAAAAGCACCAGGTGGTTGAGCATAGTACATTGGTCTGGGAGATGCATTGCTGTATCCTTGATGATGAAGTGGTAAATTCCCCAGCTGACCCTGGTGTGCTATCCTAGCCTGCATACTTTCACTTTGATTCTGTGTGATAAGAGGTGTTGTCATCTGTCCTTGATAGCAAGTAGGAGTCATCTGTCCTTGATAGTGAGTAGGAGCTGGAAAACCAACAGGACTTGGTCTAGGGGTGCTGCAGAGCACTGATGCAGACTGTTCCCCATTGACTTCAAATTTGCTTGAATCACTGTGGGATACTGAGTGTGCTGAGGGATTGAAGTTCTGACTGTAGTTCTTATTAGTGTTCTTAGGGTGACCTGGTGGATACCCAATGATCTGGTAACATCCATCTTTGGTGTGTCCTTTCAAACCACAATGCTCACATTGTACATTTCTATTTTTCTTGGGCTTAAAACCAGAGTTCCCCTTCTTGCTAAAGAAAGCCAAGGAGTCTTGTGTGGGAGCTGAATAGGAGGCATTGGCCAAGGGCCTTTGGCTCTCATCTTGTACAATCAATGCATATGCCTGGTTTAGACTAGGGACTGGATTCATCATCAAGATTTGGCTCCTAGCTTGACTGTAGGACTCATTAAGACCCATGAGAAACTGCAGTAGTCGCTGAAATAGGATGTGGTCAAGGAAAAACTTGGACTTAGGACATCCACAGTCAGGTGGTGGCATCATGGCATCATACTCATTCCAGAGGTTCTTCAGGTGTGAAAAGTATACAGAAACAGAATTTATGCCCTGAGTTAAAGTACTTATTTCCCTATGAAGTTGAAAAACTCTTGAGGTGTTTACTTTATCAAAGCGTTCCTTCAAATCATCCCAAACATGTTGTGCATCAGAGGCAAACACAATTCCAGTCACTAATTCCCTAGCTACTGTACTCATGATCCATGAAAGGACAACAGCATTACACCTATCCCACTGTTGATGCAGAGCAGCATTGAAATTTGACTTTTTACAATCACCATTGATAAAACCTAGCTTATTTTTAGTCAACAAAGCTATTTCCATAGTTTTACTCCATATAGTGTAATTCTCAGTGCCTACAAGTTGAATTGGAACATTGATCGAACCTGAAGTGTCGGATGGATGAAGATACAGTTGGTGTGTGTGATCGATCATCACTGGATCACTCGATCCACCACTGATACTGCCTTCATTTCCTGTAACACTAGTTACTGCCATGTCCAAAAACTGAATTATTCACTGAGCGTGCAAGCAAGTAGTTGATATGAACCCTAGATCGAAAAAAACAAATTGCGGAAGCGATTTGCAGCTCGAATCAGAATCGGAGCTCTGATACCATGTTAAGATTCACTAACTGCATCACATTGATGCTTCATCGATTGAAAACTAAGATTCAACAATTTGGGGAAGAACTATTTGGAAAGAAATGAGAACCAAGTTAGAGAGAGAATTTCTTGTTCATTTCATTGTTGATCAACTGAATGAATACAAATCTGAAAATATCTAGGTATTTATCAACTAATCTAGCTAAGATTCTTGAGCTAAGATAACTAACTTTCTAACTACCATTTAACTAACTAACTACCAATTAGTTACTAACTTCAATAAATAACAAAACAGCCCCTAAGTGTTCCTGTATGTACAAACGAGTCTCAATACAAAATCCTAACATTAAAATTGAATAGCTTTAACTCACATCCAGATAACATGAAATATGAAAATGGGAGGGTCATACGTCAAAGACATACAGAATAAGCCGAAGATGTTATGCCGCTTTTAAATCATATAAGATACATCACCTAATCAAAGCAACTTACACCCCCTTAGAATTAATTCCATTCATTTAGACTATGCAATCAAACTACAAACTAAAACGCAGCAACAATTTAACTCATACTCTCTCCAACTCTTCTTTCTTTACTTTTTTTATCTTTGTTTTCTTTGGTAAAAGTGGTAACTGGACTAAGACCAACTTGTGTGCAACTCGACTATTCTGCCAAAAACTTGTATCCTTGGCATCATATAATTCTACCCACCAAGACTTAGGTAGATAGAGAAGGATCACTTAGTTTTTTGCTTCTACTGATTTTGAACACTGAACCCCCAAGGTCTTCATTCCAGCTCTATGGACCCCCTAGACTGTATTCTTGGGTCTATAATTAACTCAAGTTTTTATATTTTCAACTTATTTCATTTTCTATTTATGCTTTCCACGCTTAGGAAGAAAAACTAATCCTTCCCAATAAAACTTTTGAGTAAACTGCAAGTGTGGTGCTGCACCAGAGACCTATCCACAGCAAACAAAAAGGGAGTAGCTGCAGCCAATGCTACAATAATTAACCATACCAAGCAGATGTATGTAAGAATATGTTCTGTTTCAAAGATTGTTATGATGATGCAGAGAACATGATACTGACATTTCAAATGCACCCGGATTGCGACCTCCCAAACTTACTTCTGTTTAGGATGATTAAAAAAACAAAGACCAATGGTAAAATATCATGCTGAAAGTATTGGTCCATATTCGTTACATGTACTAAAAGTAACCAGCTAAAATACATCTACGGTAAAGAGAGTAATCATAAAGAAACCAGTTAACTAACTAATCCAATAGAAGCTGCATCAACAAGCTGCAGACTAACCCACTGGATCTGATTCTAAGACCACTACCGCACAGCATCAATGAATTTATGCAATAACAACAAGCTCAAATTGAAACCCACAATTTCATAACCATGAAAAATAATAAAGAACTTTGAAAGATTGAAGCTCCAATCAAACATTATAAAAGCATAGACTGCTTATTTCCAGCATATAAATCAGTAAATACAAACCCACTATAGTGACACCTCTCTATAGTGGCAACGTTTGTCTGGAAATTTCACAACTGTTGCAGTGTTGCTATACATGTATGGTGGCATTTGATGTTTAGATCTTCTTTAGATGTTATAAACAAAAAGTATGAAAAAAGTCACTTTCCTGTACTTTTCATGTTATAAAAGAAAACAAAACACTAGCTAGTTAAATTTTAAAAAAAATGAAAAAAGTAAATACATTATTGAAAAAATACATAATTAGTTGTATCGTACCTACACGAATTAAAAATCTAAGGCACATATAGACATAAAACTATTTGAAAATTTAAACAATTTTTTGGGAAAATGTGAAATAAACTATACTTCAATGACATATTAGTAATCTTGACATTCAAAAAGTGAATGAATATACTCACACCAGTAGCCAATTGTATGTCCTTTTAATGTGGATGACATTAATGATGATAATTATAAAATATATGGTCAAATCTCTGATGATTATCATAAATATTTTAGTATGTTATTTCTATACATTAACATATTTTTTACAAAATGTCACAATATCTTAAATATTTTATTTTTATATTTAGCTTTATGAAACTAAAGCTGTAGCTAATGATGTTGTAAATATAAAAATAAATGACTAGCAATGAAAGTGAAAAATTAGTAAAATCAGTTAGATTTAGCATCATTATAGTGAAAAAAAAATATCAATATTTGAGGACTGCTATAGAGAGGTAATTTTACAAAGAGAGTACCGCTAGAATGAATGACACTGTAGTTGAAGGTAGAATGATGTTACAGAGAAGTAAAATATATAACATGAATAATCAGTTCCAGAAAAAACTTGGCTGTTATAGAGAGGTCTCACTTTAGTTCCCTTCTCAGCATTAAAAATAACTTCCACCAAATATTGTTATTAATGACATCAGGAACCTGATTACATATATTCTGATCATACCTGACATTACGCCGTGTGTAAAAGATGTTATAAGCCCATGTCCCATTGGTTCACCTTTTGATTCTTCAGGAAGCACGGATAATATCGAGTTCGGGAAAACCAGATATACAAATGCCTTCATTCTCTGTTTTTTTAAGGGAAAAAAAAAGTATTATTGCATATCATCACAAGGGAATTATATTAAAGTATTATTGCATATCCGTACGAGATAGTTACGAATGGCCAAATATCTCAATGATATATATAAAAGAATAACTGAACAACCTGCTCTTCTGGCTTGTTAGGGTCCAGTAGAATATGTCCGCTCTCAGCTAGACAACAACATATTGAAACTACAAAAACCAATAATCCTCAATCATTTCTTCTTTCTTCTATTGATGCATTAAGTAAATCATTAAATAATAATGATTCGTCACAATAAGTCATATGGAAGATTAGTACCAGCAAGGTGCTTCAATGGAATCCCAGCATCCACAAGGGCAGCACATGATGCATTTATGGCACATGGAAGAAGCTTAAGAAAAGTGCAGTTAAGGAAGTCTCTTGAATAATTAGAAACAAGTTTGAAGGATGATCTTAACATCAGCAATATGCAGAATTCAAACATCACATGATAGACGAGATAGAGTTGGTTCCCCCAAGGATAAGATAGGTCATTTTGCTGAGTTCCTTCAAAATGGTTCTCTCTTGGTCACATAATATTCTCCTAATTGGAAGTAGTTACTGAAAATTTCAACATTGTTGAATTTACGAAAGTTACAATGTGACCATAAAGAGAATTACGACCTTTTGCAGGTGCCTATCCTCTAGCTACCCCAACTTTTAAGGACCTCACAAGGTAGGTGAGCAAACTACAGATACCAACTGTCCTCAGAAATGAATGACTCTTGAATTTACAGTCAGCAATCTAATCTGGAAGCAAAATTTTCACAGCACTGTTTAGATATTGAATATCTTGTAGAAACCAAACAAGGGATGATTATAATTGAAAATAATTATAACTCGAAGTGCAATCGAAATAAATTCACAAGGATCGAACATCAAGGAGCAATTACCCAAGTGAAGCATGACAACAGAAAATTTCTAAGTAATCATCTGGGAAAAATCAACTGTGTACTAGTTCACTTATTTGTTTGATTGTTAATTCAAATTGATGAAAACTTTCTTCCCATTACCCCTGAACACTCTCAGATATCAGTTTTTTTTTTTCCCCGGATAAGGTAAATAAAAGTTTTAAAAACATAGGAGGAGTTCTAATAACTAAGGATACAGCTCCATCATCGTTCACAACCTGCATCAAAAGTTAACTACTTAAGTTAAATTGGAGCTATCATTATGATCAAACAAATAAATATAAAATGTATAGAAATACCAAAAATTACTTTAATTAATGTCAAAAAGTTGCAACAACACATTGAGCTTTTAGGCCCCAAAATAAAGTGTCTAAGCCTTGGACTTCAGCTTTCATGCTTGATTGACTAAATGATGAAACAAAATGAAAAGAAAGATAAATAAACAAGAAATGAAATTCGAACCAGCTATGTGGCCCAAATGTCTTTAATCCCTCAAAAGGTGAAACAAATGTTGTTTAAAATCCTATTTCAGGCTTGGGCTCTACGTGATCGCAACATAACCATTGCCATCAAGGTCATATGTCTTCATCACCAAGCACCACATCCTCTTTATGTGCACTATACTATGCTTTTTGAATCAGATCGTGACTTCAATAATGTTTGAGTTGATTGTATGGTGCTGCTCCGTCGTAAAGAGCAGATATCCAATGCCTTTTTCTCTACAATTCTTCTATTGCCTCTCTCTTCGTTTAATCCTATTACTATTTTTCTCCTTAAGCAGCTGTAACTGCTACAGTGAACATCTTTCTGCTGCTTTCCCTTCTCCTGAGAAATTTCTGATTTACTTTTCTACCTTCTTCATCTTCTTAAGCTAGTTACAGTTCACAGCCTGCTTCAGTTTCCTTTACTTTGAAAACTTCCAGAGCTAATATTGAGCATTATTTTCATTTCATCCCACATAAAAATTGTCCAACATTTCACTGCTGCCCTAGGAAACTTGTTGCCTTCAGACTTCCTTCAAGCACGGAGTGGTTAGTCGTGTTGTGTTAATTACTTTTTCCTTCAAGAACAAATTCAAGTTCTTCAGCTAGACTACAGCTACAATACAAAGCTAACACCAGTTTACCACCAGAATGAAAACTCAATCGCATATATACAACCACAATGCCTCAATCCTTAGCTAGTTGGTCGATTCAGCTATATGAATACTCACTAATTTCCTTATAATTGAACCAATGTCATTCCAATATTCAATAATTAAGGTTCTTTGGAACAAGTCTTTTTGCATCATACAAATCTCTAATAATTCAACAATTTGAATGGAGTTAAACTGTTAAAGTGACAGGCAACACTGACTGGTAATCATCTTATTTGTTCCAGATGAGGCTAACAAATGCCTGTGAAATGAACTTTCTCTTCAGTTTTAGACTGTCTCACCTGGATGATAATTGACGTGGTGGTATTTGGATGAACATTCAAAACGCAAATGCTTTGTACAGTCCTCTTCAAAATCATCTCATATTCCTTCTCCGCTTTACCTGAACACAAAGTGAACCTTGTGAAATTACAGAACGAGAAACTTCTATTGTGATGACGCCACATTAATACATTGTGCAAACAATCGAAATAACAAGGGGGCTTCTAAAACCAATACTACAATCATCATAATTAACAATGTAAAATAAGACAGCAACATTAACCAATTTGTGAATCAAAATACCAAATACTGCAATTTGCCTTTTCATCAATTAACAGGAAGCGCATGAAAAGACCAATTTAGAATGTTCAAACAGAAGTTGCGTCAAGCATCTGTATTAACCTTGGCTATGTATTCTTAAGCAATTAAGAGATAATACCAAAAAGAAAATCTTGTTTCTTCTCTTTAACAATACCAAAAAAGTAATTATTCCGAACACTATAATCTTTTGATCGGATACAAAGCGCCTTAGAAAACAATGAAATGCACTTTAGGAAACTCACCAATTTGCCCCGTTTTTGGCTTCCAAATGACTTCAAAACAAGCCTTTTCCGGGTTCTCATTCTTCCTTGTTCCAGCCTTTGGTCCAAAAACAGAAGCAAGAACTTTTGTCTCCCCTATACAAATATATATAAACCCACATTTCAGAAATTCAGCAAAAATCCAACATTAAAACAATACTATGACCAAAGTACAAAAGTCCACCCACGGGTATGACCTAGCCGTCAATGAAGTGGGTTGAGAACCACGAGGTCTCAGCTTCAAAGGCTAGTAGAGTTAAAAACACAGACATCTGTTCAAGCCCTGGTGGTGGACAGAGTTACCATGTGTACCCCGTGAAATTAATCGAGGTGCATACAAGCTGACCCGGACACCATGGTTATAAAAAAAAAGATTAGCTTTAACTCAAAAAGGGGGTTAAAAGAATACCTTGAGACCAACTAGCAGAACCATGAGCACGATTAAGAATGTTACGAGTACAAGCTAATGGTCTTAATTGGTTGGGTGTTCGACCATCTTTCCTTTCTAGTTTTTCCATTGCTTTGCTCTGTAATTGATTCAACAACCATTCAGGGTTTAAGGAGAAAATGCCACAAAAAGGTCCTCCCAAGTGTGTAATAAAAAAAAGGGTCCTCTATTTTATTTTTGCTTTTCTTTTATCTCAAATGGGGGATTAAGTGTAAGTGGGGGGTGATTACACACTTTTAAAAATTCTGGGGCAAAATTAGAACACCCAAAACATAAAAACTTACCCACTACTCCTACCTACCCTTTACCCCCAACATCAGATTTTTTAAAAATCCAAACACTCCAAACACTCCAAACATCCCCAAACATTTCCCAAAAACCAAACACGACCCGCGACCCGCGCGAGTTCGACCCGGATTTTTTTCGCAAAATCGGACTGTCAAACTCATCCATTGTCACCGAATCACTATTGTAAGTCTTCTCCGACACCAACATTGTTGTTTTCTTCATTTGTTTTCATGATTTTACCAATTTTTTGATCGAGTTTTGTTGTTAACAAAAAACCGTAGAATTTTGTTTTAAAAGTTATGTTTGTTTATGATTCTGTCTGGGTCGATTTGGGACGAGGAAATGATGAAGTTTTGACTGATTTTTTTGTGTAGTTGCCGGTGATATTGTTAAACAAAATCCGTTTGTTTCAAACATCCCGTAAGATGTTTGAAACATCTGTGTTGTGTTTGGCCATATCGCCGGATGTTTAGCCGGAGATGATTCAAACATCAATAGAGATGTTTAAACATCATCCCCTGTAGAATACAAACATTAAGCGTGATGTTTAAACATTACTCGTGATGTTTGAACTGCATTTTTAAAACATGTTTCCTATTCTTAAAACTTGTGAAGAGTGGTAATAACAAGCCTAATGTACACAATCATGATAGTTGTATATTTTGAATAGGAAATGGGCCTCAAGTTTTTTGAACCATATTTTGTTCTTATAAATATGGGAAATACGTGTAAAGAAACTTATTTGTTATTTGTGTATATAGGCAACATGCCCCCCAAAAAAAGGCAACTGGTAAAGGCTACGGCTGCTGCTGCTAAGAAGGTCCAGAAGACCACAGCCAAAGCCACAGACAGGCAAATTCCCTTGGAATCTGAAAGTGAATCTCCTCGTGCAAAAAGACAGAGAAGCAGGGCAGTACCGGATCTTTTACAGGTCCCTTTCGAGAGCCCAAACGCTAGTCGTGCTAGTCGTGCTAGTCGTGCTAGTCGTGCTAGTCAAGCTAGTCGGGATCTTAGCAAAAATCAACACGAAGAGGAACAACAAAGATCAAGAAGCAGTGAAGAAGGTACAGAGGATGCAGAAGCAGCAGAGCCAAGTAATGAACAAAGGGGAGAAAGTAGGGGTAGTGCTATGCCTCAAGTTAGAGTTAGTGAGGCAAGGGAAGGAAGAACAAAAGCGGTTCATGATTTGCCTGCTAGAACAGAAGAAACAACAGAAGCAACAACACAAGCAACAACAGAAGCAACAACAGAAGCAACAGCAGAGGATCAATTTGTAGAGGCTATAGAACAGGAGGTAACATCGAAGCTTATGTTTACACATCTTGTATGATGTTTCAAACATATACGAATATGTTCAAACATCACTCTGAATGTTTCAAACATTTTATATTATGTTTCAAACATAATAAATGATGTTTGGATTTATTTCAAACATTATAGATTATGTTCCAAACATATTATAAGATGTTGGAAACATATTGGATGATGTTTAAACATCTTAACAATGTTTAACCCATGAAAATGTTTTCTTCATTAGAAATGTGACTGTGTAATAATTGTTTTTCTTGTATCAATTTCAGGTGGAGTTGGCTGATGAGGTTACCCCATGCATAAAGACTGACCTGCCTGATTTGAGTCAAATGAAGATGTGGATGGAGTATAATAATGCGTTCGCAACAAAGAAGGTGACGGTCAGATCATCACTGCACTCGAAGTTGGATAAATTTCGTAAAGCTTTACATCATTTTAATCTAATGGATAGATTCAAGGAAAGCTGTTTCGGGCACCTAATCGATTTGCCCAAGTGTGTGTTTGCTCCAAAGCTGGTTCACAATATTTTACTTCGCCGGGTTATTTGTCAAAAGAAGTTTGAGGCGTGGTTTAAATTCCATGAACTGCCTCTTCGTTTTGGGATGCAGGAGTTTGCCCTGATGACAAGATTGAGTTGTGCCCTACCTCCCCCTGATGATTTCATGGATGAAGCCCGTAGCAAGGGGAAAGATTTGTGGGATTTGGTTTCAAGGAAGGGGAAGAAGGCTGCAAGTAGTGATTATATTCTGGAACTGATAGAGAGTGAAGACATGGTGACTGATGATGACATAAGGTTCAGTTTATGTTTGTGTTGGTTCGAGCACCAAGTGTTGTGTTCAAAGGACACTAACAGTGGTATTGAGGAATGGGTTGTTTGTCTTGCGAGCACCCCTGAATACTTTTACAAGTACCCATGGGGAAGAAAAAGCTTTGACTTGACTGTGTTTTATATCCTGAAGAATTTTACAAGCTGGAAGGCTCCTGAGAATAGCTACACACTGTATGGATTTCCATGGGCTTTCATGGCATGGGTGTTAGAGGCTATTCCGGCACTTAGGCTAAGGGAATACCCTAAGGAGAAGACAATACCACGGATGAAACGTTGGTTGGGGGATAAGGTAGAAAAGGACCCAGATGCAGTGTTCCAGCATGTTGACATCCAGGTAGGATTTCTTTTACTCCCCAGTTCTTTCACATTCAACACTGCATTATTTGCTTAAACATTAGTAGTGATGTTTAAACATTACACAAAATGTTTAAACATTATACTAAATGTTTAAACACCTGTACTGATGTTTAAATGTTACAATAAATGCTTAAACATTAGTAGTGATGTTTAAACATTACACGAAATGTTTAAACATTAGTCGTGATGTTTAAACACTGGTACTGATGTTTAAATGTTACAATAAATGCTTAATCATTAGTTTTAACATTTGTGGTTATTTTATTGCAGGAGGTGCACCCTTACCTCGTACCCACACCCAAAGAGTTGAGGGATGTGCTGCATGACTTTGTGCCATTTGAGGATGTAGAAGACATGGTGATTGATGGCTTGATGCGGGAGTTAGATGGGGTGACAATGTTGAGGAAACAAGCTGTTGTTCCTAACACCCCTCTAGAACATGTTGTGCTAAGTCGTGGTGCAATGTTGACGGGATACAGTGGGGGCAAGGGTGCTGATCTTTTTGGAGCAAGTGGAAGAGAGTACACTGGAATTGCTGGGGATCTTTTTGGATATGCTAGAAGGAAGGATGAGGGTAGAGGAGGAGTTATTGGAAGAGAAGAAGATGGCAGCAGTAGAGGACCTGCAAGAAGAAAAGAAGATGGTGGAAGTACTAGAGGAGTAGTTGTGAGGAGAGAAGAAGCAGTTGTGGGTACGTCGACCGGAGAGTGCACTTGCAAATGCTTAAAGTGCAAGGAGGACACAGATAAATTGTTGTTGAAGGTTGGTGGGATTGAGACTATGTTAGTTGAGATGAAGGAAATCATGAAAACACAGGTGCCCAAGAGAGTAGGTTTGAGAAGCATCTTCCCTAGTAGAGTTATGAAATCCCCATTTACTGCTTCAGGAAGAAAGGGGAAGAAGAAAACAGTGAGGGGGAAGATTGATATCTACAAGCCTGTGGATAAGAAGAGCAAAGATGCATTGGATGCCTTCTTGGCAGAGAAGAAAAATGAAAAAAGTCCACTGTTTCTTGGGCATGAGTACAATTACAAGGATCTGGAAGAAATCATTAGAATGGAAAACAGTTTGAAGGAAAAGGTACACGCAATTCACCCTAATTCTTTTTTCTTAGTGCATATATCAGATCAGATATGTTAAACATGGATTGGGATGTGCAAACATAACAAGCAGTGTTTAAACATCACAAATAACTTATGATATGTTTAAACATAATACAGAATGTGTAAACATATTAGTTAATGTTTAAACATAGCGCATATATGTTTATATAATGTTAAACATCTATACGATGTTGCAACATATCACAATATGTTTAAACATTATGTCTGGTGTTTAAACATTTCCCCTGATGTTGACATGTTCTTCCTGTTCTTTATGTGTTTTCTGTTTCCTTTTTTTTTTCCTTTTCTGCAGCATGTTGAGGAAATCATGAGCCTGATGAGGCTTAAAAAGAATGCCCACTCCCAGTTCTATCTCAAATCCGATGTCATTTTGGATTTGAATTTCTCAAAGAAACTGTGTGAGCTTTACAAGAAGCAGCGTGTACTCGCTGATGCATTGGCTGCGCCCCTAGAAGTACAGCTTGAGACTGTTCAATTCAAGGATGACATGCTGGACTATGCGCAAGGTAAGCAGCCGAACCCAGGGGGTGTGGAGTGGGCTGGGGTGAAGAGGATTTTCTGTGTTATGAAATTAAAAGGGGTTCATTTTGTCACTGTGGAGTTCCTTGTGGAGGAAGGTAAGATAAGGGTGTACAACTCCATGTACAGTGACAACATAAATGATGATGAATTTGACACACTGATGAAGCCCATCACTTCCCTTTTCCCCATTTTCATCAGACAGTGCGAGATGTTCCAAAATTTGCCGGAGGATATCCTGAACATAAAAGTGTGGCCATATGAGCGTGTGAAAGACCTCCCGACAAGCACCACTCGTACTGCATCAGGTGCTTATGCCCTTGCCTTCATTGAACACCTTCTTACAAAGACTCCCTGGGACAAGCTCTGTGACAGCACCTTGGTGGATTTTAGGATGAAATGGGCTGTGGACATATTTCGTGGGAAGATGGTACCGTAGTTTGATACGTTATGGTTGGAAAATTAAGTATTTGTGGGCATGTAAGGATGATTAAGTATTTGTTTTGGCTTGTTTTCTTAATTTTATGTTATGTTATATTTTGTTGGAAGTCATGTAAGGATAATTATCTGTTTTATGTAAATAGTATGGTTGTGTGCAATCTCACTGATTTAAGAAACATCGTGTGGATGTTTAAACATTTCATCATATGTTTAAACATACTTGACTATGTTGAAACATAATTCAGATGTTTAAATTATTAATTGGAATATGCTGAAACATCATCCAAATGTCTACAAAACACGGCATCCAAATCTCTCCTTTTTATTTTTCTTTTTGATAAGTAATACTTAATACCACTTAATAATTATTCAAAACAATGAAACGGAAAATGAAAATACAAGACTACAAAACACGGCATTGTAAACAAACTGAAAATGAAATGACTAGACTTTTATCTTCACTTCACATCTGTGCCGCTGGAGGACGTGGTGGTGTAGAGTAGTTCTGCGGGTCAATCTTGAGTTCAACTTGAATACCACGGAGCATACGCTTGATAAGATGTATATTTATCTTATAATCCTCAAGGAATTCGTCGAACCTAGTTGTTAATTGCGTCACTTGATCCTCAATATTTCCAATATATGCTGGTAATTGATCCACATCTGCGCTCAAGGTTGCAATATCTTCACGGACATTTTCGATTTCATTGGTCCTTGGCATTCTACGATCACGTTCTGGTGCTCTTGGTGGCGTTCCTCGGCGAGGCATCTTTGTTGTTGTTAAAGTTGTTGCTTGCTGCAGATTCAAGTGCTTTCTAATAGTGATGGTTTGTGCTGTTTTCTTCAGATTTTGTTTGGGCTGGATGGAAGTAATTATGGAACATATATATAGGCTACATTTGGTGCCTTTTCGGTTGCATATGTGATGGTTACAGGAGGTGCCTATTCATATGTAGCTGTGTATGTGCCTATTCACATCCACCCCTTCATAAATTCAAACGCACCCCTTCATAACCCCACGTACACCCCTTCATCTTTTCCCTTTTACACCATAGAATAACTGCATACTTAATCATGGTTGCATACTTGCAAAAAAAAATGTGTAGTTATACGTCTCATAACTCAACACATGGTTGCATACTTGCAAAAAAATAGATTGCTTCATCCAAACATATCATAATATGTTTAAACATTTGATTAAATGTTTAAACATATTGTCATATGTTTCAAACATCTGTAGTGATGTTTAAACATACGATCAGATGTTTTAAACATCTCTCATGATGTTTGAAACATATCATGATATGTTTAAACATTTGATGATATGTTTAAACATATCATGATATGTTTCAAACATTATGACAGATGTTTAAGCTTAAGCTTGAGCTTTCAATAAGAATGAGTTCAATTATCAATATATACTTACTTTAAAGTGTTTTTTTTTACTGTTTTGACTCCTAAACCCTTCAATTGTCGATGAAAACTTAGATTAACTCTAATCCCTTGATAGGTCACTCCAAACTCTTTTGTTAATGTTCATCTACATGAGTGAACAAGTTAAAATAGAGTTCTCACTCTAATTTTGCTCAAAAGCATTCACATGCACATAGGAACGACTAATTATTTGAATTTAAACAACCAATATGTTCACCTTTCAATAAAAATACATGTAAACGCTTAGTTGTTGGTGTTATCACTCATAACACTAACACCTTTCACTCAAACACCTCCATCTTGATTGATAGAAACACCAATCATCAGTGTTATCATTTCAAACACCTTCAATATCGATGGAATTATACTTTGTATACTTAATCATTAAGTTCATCGTTCAAAATGTGTAATTATACGTCTCATAACTCAACATATGGTTGCATAATTGCAAAAAAATAGATTGCTTCATCCAAACATATCATAATATGTTTAAACATTTGATGAAATGTTTAAACATATTGTCATATGTTTCAAACATCTCTATTGATGTTTAAACATACGATAAGATGTTTTAAACATCTCGTACGATGTGCAACATCTCACGAAATGTTAAACATCAGAGGGTGATGTTTTGTATATTTGGCAGAATCTTAAACATCTTACATGATGTTTAAACATCACGTGTGATGTTTAAACATATCATAATATGTTTAAACATCCCATGTGATGTTTAAACATAAGATGATATGTTTAAACATCACACGTGATGTTTAAACATCATGAGAAATGTTTAAACATAACATAGTATGTTTAAGTAAATTAGTGAGATCGTAAACATAACGAAATATGTTTAAACATCGTGTTAAATGTTTAAGATTCCGCCTGCTTGTTAAAACATTGCAAGGTAATAATAGTAGAGTTTACGACGTACGGATATAAAGTTTATAATATAATAATATGCTGAAGACGCAGTTGTAAAAAAGAGACTAAACGACTACATTAAATAATAGTAGAGTTTACGACGTACGGATATAAAGTTTATAACATAATAATACGTTACATGATATAAAGTTTACAATATAATAATATGTTAAATACGGAAACTAAGGTAATATATAACAACTTAAAATATATCATAAACTTCATTCGCCTTCAATCTCCAGGTCCAGTTCATCCAAAATTTGTGCAATTATTTGCATGACCCTTCGGTGATCCCTTGCGTGCCTATACCTTAAACGCCATAAATCTGCTCGTACTGTTTCTATGGCTCGATTCATCTCTGCCATGTCGTCCTTTAGAATTGCAACTTCCCAATTTATATCGCCTCATCGTTCACCTTGTGGCGCATTCTGTATTGGTTGGTTGTGACGTGATGCCTGATCACTATTGCCAACCTGCAAGGGGTCGTTTGATCCTGCTTCAGACATATTTATGTTGTTGAAGTTGTTGGTGATGGAAAATTCACATATACTGTTGGTGCATATAGTGTTGGGTATTTATAGGATGTCAATGTGGTTTTTAAAAGTCACCCTTTATACTTTAAGAGGCACCTTGTGGAATGAATGTGTCTTTTCAGTGCAGTCGTGCAGTTTTGAAATGTGACTTTTCAGGAGAACCCGTCTTTTCAGTGTAGACGATTAGTTTTCCACAGTTACTGTGAAACATCCGTCGTGATGTTTAAACATCCAGTGGGATGTTTAATATATTAGGTGGAATCTCAAACATTTCATAATATGTTTACACATTACACGTGATGTTGAAACATATTAACTTATGTTTAAACATTCGATCTAATGTGTATACATCTCCACTGATGTTTAAACATAGTTCAAGATGTTTAAACATTGTGTTATATGTTTAAACATTGTGCAGGATGTTTGGAACAGACTCAAGTGCGATCAAACATTTTATATGGATCAAGGAAACATGAAAAGAATAAGGAAACAAGACACACCTTAATAACTTAATACAAACATAAATAAAGGATTGTCTAAATAGAGATTACATATTAAAGGATTGTCTAAAAAGAGGTTCAGAAATTCAACAACAAACACCCAAATAAAAGGATTGTTCAAAGCAGCAGCTAAACACTTGTGGGATCGTTCTGACTTGGTCTTGTAACTGTTGGGCAGGTAGTTTTTTTGTGGCCAAGCTTTTTGCAAATCCCGCATTTGTTTCTCCTCTTTTTGAATCGCTCCCCAACGGATGGAATTCTCTTCATCCTCCTTCTTCCACGGCCAAGTTTCAAGTAAGGGCTAGGTAATTTCCATTCCTTAAGCTCATGAGGACAGTCATGCCAACATTGTTCATCCGGAACTAGATAGATTGGTTCGGCATATGCAAGCAAGTAGGAATCTACATAATAATATGGCGACGTGTATTCATAGATTTTCCTCCCAAACTCATCTGGATACTTCAACCTCATAGCTGCCATAGCATGTGGACAAGGTATCTTGTCCAAATCAAACCGCTTGCAAGTACATGTCCTGTTGTGTAGGTCCACCTCATAAGTCATATTTGTTGGACCGCCTCCTTTAACTTTGAAAAAACAGGTATTCACTCGATGCACCAAAAGCTTGCTGCCCAATAAATTGTTGGCTGTTATCACCTCCTCGATTAAGGGTACACAAGTGTTCGAACTGTTCAAAAATTCCATGCGCCTCTGAAGAAACTTTTCAGCATAGTTCTCGCTTATAGCATTGAAAAGCGCATCAATTGGAAATTCTTTGTGATTCCTGAACATTGAGTTAACCGACTCGGCAATGTTTGTGGTCATCACATTGAACCTACAATATTAACAAACAATAAACAGGAAATGCAGTCACACATACTGGAACATTCGTTAATATGTTTAAACATCCAACACTATGTTTCAAACATCAACAATAATGTTTCAAACATCTAAGTATATGTTTGGTGTAATAAGCTGTACCTGTTTCCAGGGAAGTGTGCTCTGCTCCACTTCTCAACCCCAAGATCAACCAAGTAGTTGGATACCCTCGGGTCAATTTCTTCAATTTCTTTAAAATGCTTATCAAACTGAGCAACCGTATACGCCTCCGCTGCGGTAATGTACTTACCAATTAAATCTCCACAATGAAAAGTCGTGCGGAGGTTCTCACCAAGGTGCCTCATGCAATAACCATAGTTAGCAAATGGGAAAACTTTACAAACAGCTTTTTCAATGCTTCTGTGCCTGTCGGAGATAATGCACAACTCATCATCGTCCGGGACTATTCCGACCAATTGCTCAAAAAAAAATTCGTAGGCGGCATCGCACTCTTTGTCAACTACACAGAATGCAAGAGGAAAGATGTGATTTTGAGCATCCTGACCGACAGCGGACAACAACACTCCACCATATGGACCCGTCAAAAAAGTGCCATCAACAGCCAGCACTTTTCTAATAGTCTTAAACCCCCTGATCCACGATCCGTAAGAAACAAAAAAATACAGAAACCTCCCTTGTTCATCAACCTGTAATGCTGTCTTGCTTCCTTCATTTGACTGCCGAATCATATAGCTGTATGCACCAAGAATGGCATAGCCATGTTCGGGTGACCCCCTTGCCAAAGACTTTGCAATGTTGCTGCCCTTGAGACACTTCCAATAGCTTATTTTGCAACCCAACTCTGCTAGAACTGCATCCTTGATTTCTTTGGTGGATGGTGCTTTTCCATCATGAAATCTGTTCTTCATGTACTCTCCAACAACATTGCACGTGGCGTGTGGATGATGGCTTTTAGAATGCTCAGAACCACAAGTGTGCTGGCTGTTGTAGACCGTGATATAAAACATGTCACAGCTCTTGTACTTCATGGCTCGAATCCACCAGTGGCAATTCTTGTCCACACATCTAGCACAAAATACATTCTTCTTATTCTTCACATACTGAAAATAGAAAGGCACTCTCACTGCAGCAAGCTTCAACAGCACAACCAACTCGCGCTTGTTCGTGAATGTTTGCCCTGTGTAGAAACCAGTGTCGTCCGGCCGAGTGTGGCTGCCTTGTGATGGTATTGAATCAGGAAACTGTACCTCATTATCTTCTTGGATTTCTTTTGCTTCTTCATCTTCTTCCTTCTCAGCCACATTCATATTTAGTGAAGCCTCCTCTACAATGTCATCCAACCCATGATTTTGTTCATTAGAATTTTCAGTCCGAGGAACCACATTTACACGTAGAGTGGGCCTAGAACCAGATGCATCCACATCAGCCATAAAAAGAGAGACATCAATATCATTCCTAATGTGAGAGGGTGCAGTCTTTTGCTTTACAATGCTCAACAAGTACGTAATAGATAGATCCCTCGGATCATCAAGAATTCCCCAACTTTGAATGATTTTTTCAACCAGCTCATTATAAGTAACCTGCTTACTAACAAGAATAGGTCTACTCTCTTTCACAACGGGAACCCAAACAAAACTTTTAGCTTTCTCCACCCATTCGCCGAGATAATCAACTACCAATAATACGGGCCCCATTATTTGTCCTGAAGATACAAAGAGGGTCTAAATTAGATCCTTATAGCATAAATTTCATAATACAATTGTTTATAGAAGCCATATTCACAAAAAATGAAAGGTACTGCTTCAAACATTCTGTAAAAAAATTTACAGTGTTTACACATCGACACAAATGTTTAAACATATTTTTAGATGTTTAAACATCATGCATGATGTTTGAATATGATTCAGGATTACTAAACATCATTGAGGTTGTTTAAACATCAGTTAAAATGTTTAAACATTTGGACTTATGTTTAAACATCATGCATGATGTTTGAATATTTAGCATGATTACTAAACATCAATGAGAATGTTTAAACATACGATCATATGTTTAAACATTTGGACTTATGTTTAAACATCCTCAATGATGTTTAGTAATCCTGATTTATATTCAAACATCATGCATGATGTTTAAACATAAGTCCAAATGTTTAATGGTTTAAACATACGCTCAGCATTAGCACATATGTTTAAACATATGATACGATGTGCACAAAAACATCAACGAGATGTTTAAACATCAACCATCTCGTCGACGGATGTTTGACCAGAAACCAAACCCAGTTCTTCAAAATTCTCAATCCGGTAGCTTTTAGCTTCAAATCAAATTTCTCGACTACAAAGTTAAAGAACACTTACCAGAGACCAAATGTGGCTGAAAATCCAAGGCGATTAGTTGAGATTCGTGTTGTAAATGGCTGAGCAAATTTTGACAATTCCCAAATTTTTTTGGAACGAATCTTTTGCAAATACACAATATACTTGTAAATAGTTGTTGAATCTACTTTGGGGAGCTGATAGTGAACCAAAAAAGCAAAAAAAACGGCCGGAAACTCGCCGGAATCGGCGGAGCAGTGATGGGGGACGTGGGGGACGGCGGGGGTGGGGAGGTTTTGGGTGGGAAATTTTTTTTGCCATTTTGGGGGGGTAAAATGAGGGTTTAACTTGAGGGTGCAATGTGTAAACATAAAAACTTGAGGGTTAAGTTTGAATGCATCTTTTACCCAATTAACACTAATCCTAATGGAGGACCCTCTACCTATTTTTTAAAACTTGAGGCCCTTTTCATTATTATATAACTTGCTTGGGACCCTTTTTTAAACTTACCCGGGTTTAAGGTAGGGTTTTATGAAAGTTACATTTAGGACCAAGGAAGAGAAAGTGAAAGAAGCTACAAAAGGAAATTATATTTTTGCCTTTGAAATTTTCCTTCTTTTTTTTTTACAGTAATTTTTTTGTGCTTTACCAATAAATAATTAGTTATCCATTGTAGGCTGGCAATACCTCTTTTTTTTTTTTTTTTTTTTGTCTCTCACCTGATGTCTGGTACTATCATTCGAGCCCCGACTGATTTGAATTCGCACGCATAAAGCCTATTTTTGGGTGAAGTGCTTCTCTTCTTCGTATTCATTTTATTTTTTTTCGTTCTTCTCCTTTTTCTTCTTCTTTGTCTCCGTTTCATTCTTTTTCATATATTTTTTTAATTCTAGTCATTTTACACATATTTTCGAATGTGTAAACATATCTTTTATATGTTTATATAATTTTGAAGATATTTTCACGGTTGGAAAGGATGTGTACACATATAATATATGTGCACACATCTCAACTGATGTGTACACATATTATTACATTATATGTGTACACATATTTATTATATGTGTATAATATAAACATATGATATTATATGTGTACACATATTTATTATATGTGTATAATATATGTGTATATTTTCACGGTTGGAAAAGATGTGTACACATCCTTTTATTACAGTGGTGGAGGACGGTGGGGTGGTGGTGGAGGGTGGTAGAAGGTGGTGGTTGGTGGTGGAGGGTGGTAGAAGGTAGTGGTGGGTGGTAGGAGATGGCGGTGAGTGGTGGAGGGTGGTAGAAGGTGGTGGTGGGTGGTAGAAGGTGGCGGTAGAGAGTGGTGGATGGGCAGAGGGGTGGGGCGATGGGGGTGGGGGTCCGAATGGGGGCTGGGGAGGGGAGATGAGAAGGTGGGGGGCTTTATGCAAATAAAAAAATTTGGGGGCTTTTAAAATATTAGTAGTCATTAGTATTAATTTTAAAAGTGTCCCCCTCACCCAATTTTTAAAGACTTTGTCTCCTTTTCTCATTTAAGAGACTAAAAGTCTCTCTCACCCACAAAACCCTAGTAACTAAGGGTGGCCAGTGGCCCGGTCCGGTCCGGGACCGGCTTTTTTTCCGGTTTGTCCGGCCCAGTCCGTCTGGTTTTCGTAATTTTTTTTTTATTTTTGTTTTTTGGAAAATACAATGAAAATGAAAAAAAAAATAGCTACAAAAAGTTATTAACATAAACACTAAACAAACTTTCATAGATTGGAAAAGAAATACAAATATTTTATTGAAAGAAATACATAATTTAAAAGACATACTAGAAAATTAAAAGTTACATAGAAAATTCCTTAACCATTTCTTCAATTATTACGCAGATATTTGCCCCACCCCCCCCCCCCCCTCCCTCCCCCCCTCGACGACTCCATTCGGTATTATGTTGTTTCTAAGTGCCACTTAAGTTTCTTCATACCACCCAATAAACTTCACTCTCTTTGACAAAATAAATATTTAGCTTTGTGAGCTTCTAAATTATGCTCCATAAATTCCCAAACTTCAGATCCACATCTTCGTTCCGCACGTTGAGTTTCACTAGGACCAGTAGGTTGAGCTTCATTAGGATCAGTAGGTTGATTTGCAGCCATTATAATTGTTTGGAAAAAATTTAGAAAATAGCCTTTGAGAGTAATTTGAGCGAGAAATTGATAGAAAGTGATGAATTGTATGATATAATGATGAAATAATAGGGTATACATAGATAAAAATAGGTTGGGGGTATGGGGGCATTAGGGGAGGGGGTGGCAGGCAAATATAATCATTTTTATTTGAAAGTGGGCTGATTGCCCAATTCAAAATACCGGCCCGGTCCGGTAGTCTGGCTGCTTTTTTTTTGTCTTTCATTTAAAGTGATGGATAATTTTGAATTTTTGAAAATATAACAACAAAATATTACTAACTTTATATATATATATATATTTGGAATGTTTAGTTTATTTCAAAGTTCAAATTTAAAATTAAAAAACTTATAAAATTTTTTCTAACTTTAAAATTAGATTCAAACCTTGAATTAATTTGACAAGTTCAAACTTTTGAATTAATTTAATAAGTTCAAACTTCGAATTAATTTTATAATTTCTATTTGAACTAATTTAGAAACTAGTAATTAATTGTACTATTTTTGCGCAAAGAATAAACCTAAAAATAAATAAGAAGACAAGAGTTGTGAATTTGTGATGGAATTTCAAGACTTTGAGCAATTTTATTGAATTGTTTAAAACATAAGTAGTGCAATACATACTACATAGCTAAACTTTCAAACTTGTAATTTCAAAATTCAAATTTAGAAAATTACATTCTTTTAAACATACTGGCTAATTTTTTGATGATAGTCGTAGGTTTTTTTTTAGGAACTGGCCGTTGTTGTTCTTGTTCATCATCTCCGTCTGGTTCTTCTTCTTCTTCTTCTTCTTCTTCTTCTTCTTCTTCTTCATTGCCAGTTTGACTCCCTTCTTCACTTGTTCTCTCGCCCAAAATTTGATCGAGATATGTTTTGCCTTTTTTCTCAGAAAGTTCTGGTAGTCCAAAGTTTCTTGCCTCTGCTATGATTCAATCTCTGAATTAAAACTCCTATCTCCATTGCCTCCTCCTTCAACGAATATCTGTGATCTCCAATTTGAAATCTTCCTTGGCTAAAAGCGCTTTCCGATGCAACTGATGAAGCTTGAATTGCTAATATATTTCAGGCCATTTGTGAAAGAATTGGAAATTGCGATTCTTGATTCTTCCAATAACCCAACAAATGATGAGTTCCAAAGTTTGTAAATTTCTTTGGATATTGAATTAAATACACTTGGAACTCGATATATTCCTCCCCGTACTCGTCCTGTTCTGAAAGCAACTTTTCATCAAGTCCCCTAAAAGTGCTCATTCCAGCATGCTTTTTGCCCATTTGAGAAGAATTTTCACCAGTGGATTGTATTGGTGCAGTTGGTGTAGCAGTGTCTGTCCAAGCTCTATACTTTGCAAAAATATCCACGGTATCTGCATAAACTTTAAGAACCGCATCTTCGACACTTGGAAAGCCATTAGCCTCAATTTTAGTTTCTGTAATTTCTAAATTTATATATATTCCTCTAACAAGTCGTTCAGTTAACTTAATTTTAAAAGCAGGATGCAACACAGAAGCAATGTAAAAAAGAGGAGGAATTGGGAAAAAATATTTTCTAAAATTTTCGATCATAGCCTCTACAACAACTTTATATACTTCATATTGCTTACATACTTTCAATAATTCTGATATTCCAGCTATATATTATAACATGGTGGGAGTAGTTAGATAATATTGTCCGAAAAATTCTAAAGTAGCTTTATAAAAATTTGTAAAAACTGAAGGAGATGTTGAGCAAGTTTCCAACCATCCTTTTTAAAGTGATAGATTTCCATAAAATGCTTATTATACATTTGAGAAATGGGCACTCTATAATCGTAAGGGACATTCAATGCTTCATATAAAGTGTTCGATCTAGTACAAACTTCCTTTGGGACTCTCCTAATTGGCATTCCTAATTCTATACATTTCTTTCCCATTCTCCTTTTCTTTCTTGCTTTTTATTTCTAAAAATATAAGCAGTAGCTATATTCACCTTTTTGATAATGTCGTTAAACAAGTCAAGGCCATCTTTTACTACTAAATTATAAATATGACATGTACAACTAACATGAAAAAATTCCTCAAAACGGGATTCAAAATAGGTTTTAAGTTCCTAAGTGCGTCTATGTTGTTTGTAGCATTATCTACCGTAATACTAAAAACTTTGTTAGTTAAACAGTACGTACGACAAATTGATGAAACTTTATTACAAATATAATTTCCCGTGTGTGGTTCATCAACAACTTTATAAGCAATAATACGTTTTTGAAATACCTACGCAGGATCTATCCAATGAGCAGTAACAGTAATATAATCACAATTATTAGTAGAATGACCCATATCCATAGTAAGACATACTCTAGTGTCAAAGTTATCAAATAAATATCACAAATAATCTTGATATTCGTTCTTAAATTTAATAATATCATTTTTAACAATAGTTTTTGGAGAACCTTTATAAGAGGGATTATATGTGGACTGAATATAACAAACAAAACCAGTAGAAGAAGAAAAACTATAAAGTAAACCCTCGACCGCAACTAGTTTAGCAATATTTTTGCTATCCTTTTGTTTATCATAAGTAAGAAGCCTTCCTGTTGTTTGGTTAATTTTTGTTTAGGTACCTGAAGATTCATCATGCGCTACTCCCCCATGTTCGGTCCCTAAATAAATACCTCCCGCCCACATTGACCATTCTTTAGGATGTTTATTTCTTAAGTGGGTCCTAATTTTACCCGTCCCACCATCATTACCCTCAGTTTTAAAAACCCACTCAATTTGACAAAGCGCACTTACGGTCGTCTGCTGTTTAACTTTCTTTTCCATAAATTCCCACACCTCAGATCTTTCTTTACGTTTAACCGGTACTCTAGTAGGAGGCAAGTCAGATCGAACTTCAGGTGGACTAGCTTGAAATTCATGTGTTTCTTCTAAATTAATCCCGCTTTGATGGCCATATTGTGCTTCTAACATATCATTATCAAGTGGATTATTAGCGATAACATCACGATAATATTGAGAATCATCTATGTGGGTGAACTGACTAGAACTACCAGCAATTTCTTTACTACTATTTCCCCCACGACCACGTGCCCCCTCCTCCCCACTACTAGTTCCAATTGAACCTCTTTGAGACATAATTATAGCAAATAAAATAAATATATAACAAAAAAATTAAAAAAGAGTAGAAAGTAGGAACGACCAACCAAATATAACCGTATAATTGAGGTGAAGTTGAAACTTGAGCCTTCATTTCAATTAATTAGTTGAATATTTGATAATCGAAAAACTTCAACAAATAGCTAAATTGATATTTCAACCTAGTAGCACCTCCAATTTACCCAATACTTAATAATTCAAAACTTCATCAAATATCCAAATATAACTTTGATAGCAACTCTAATTAAAACTTGATAAAGTAGCAAAATTGTAAAATTTTAATAAATAGCAAAATAGCAATATTGTAGAGAATTAGAGAGAATTTGATAATTTGTGTAAAAAATATGATGAAATAATGAGGTTATTTATAGGAAAAAATAGTTAGGGGTGGTTATAGGGTGGTAGAGGGGTGAAAATGACAGTTTTTTGTCGTTGGACAACGGCTAGGGGGTCAAATGAGCCGTTGCAAATGGTTGAAAAATCTGAAATTATTTTTTTTGGACCGTCTCCAGTCTATTTTGTACCGGTCCATCCACTTTTTTTGGACGAGCTGTTTCGGAACCGGGGACCAGGGTCGGTTGTGCTTTTGGGTCCCGTTTCCATTGGCCCCAGCAGGTTCATGGCCCGAAACCGGTCCGGTCTGGTGTTAATCGGACCAATAGCCACCCTTAGTAGTAACTGTTGATATATAATAATGTTGTCGTTTTGAATAATAAAACTGTTTACACATAAGAAAAGAGGTAAAAGACTATCATCGAAATTCAAGATAGTATTAAGTTGAACTGTGATGGCTCTTATAAAAATAATAATCTTGCTAGTATAGGTGGGGTCTTTGGAAATACAAAAGGGGAATGGTTATTAGGCTACACAAAGTTGGTACATGCCCACAATCACACACATGCAGAGTTATTAGGGCTGCATCAAGGACTTATTTTGGCATATGATCTACAGTATAGTTCACTAGAAATCGAAACCGACTCAACTGAGGTCATTAACCTGCTAGATAATTCGTCTCCTACTTACTTGTCTATTGTTACTGAATGCAGATCGTTGATGAGGAACCTGGGAATGCCGCTGATTAGGCATACATTTAGACAAGGGAATAGAGTTGCTGATATGCTCGCTCAAGGAGCTCCCTCTTTGTCCAAATCTTTCTCAAATTTTCACCATGTTGTGCCACCTATTATTATTCATCAAGCTTTGGAGGATGATCATAAGGGCACGTCTTTTGCTATCTCTACAACGGCTAGTACTTGCTCTATGTTAGCTAAATTAGGGAACATTTGTGCGTTAAATGCACTCCCTATGTTTTGTAATAACTCTAATCATGTGATTGACACTCATGGTGCTCGTGTGAGCGCGTTATGTAATCCCCCGTGATTCTATTAATATAAGTATCTTGTTTCAACCAAAAAAAAAAAAAAAAAAAAAATTCAAGATAGTAATTAAAGAATATGATTTCTTCAGGTTAAATTGCCTCCGATATCTTTCTATACAATGTTTAGATTGTATCATGTCATGAAAATAAATTTCAAAAGTTGCGATCTATTGCTCTTAAAATTAAAATAAGACCGTTAGTATTCTCACATTGCACTCGTCACTTTCCACTTCACCTTTGTTTATGTTTCCTCTTTGTTACCATTTATTTAATTATAATTAATTTATTTGTGGGTATTCTCTTTTAACATATTTGATTGTAATTGCTACCTATCCTAGATTCTGCTTCTTAATGGAGTAAATTAGGGACCTTTATGTCTTTCCATTCTATAATCTTTTCAAGCTTTGGGTTGTGTTTGGTATGGGGAAAACATTTTTCTATGTTTGGTTGGCTAATTTGAATTGGAAAACATTTTCCTAAAGTACTCATTTTCGTCCAAATTGAAGAAAATATTTTTCCTAAAAATTGTAGGGAAAATATTTTCCTAAAACACAAATTAACCCTAATACCCAACCCCCTAAACCCCTCAATTCCCACCCTTTACCCAAAAAACTTCACTTACCCCCTACTGCAGCTTCGACACCCTACCCCCTCCCCCCATCCCCCCGCGCCTCCACCCCTAACCCCGCCACATCGCCCTCTATTTCCGGCGTCATTGATCACCGCATCAGAGACACCCTCCCTAGGGCTAGCCATCGATCTCCACCCCCTAAGGCTAGCCTAGCTGTCGATCTCTACCCCCTAGTTTCGTCGTCACCTGCTGCACCAGTGTCTTTCTATTTTGGTGACGGCACACTCCATCACTGCTTTTCTCGGTCTCTATTTCCGGCGATAGCACGGCGGAACCCTTCTCGCCATCGTGGACTTCTCCTCATAGTTCATTTCCGACATTGTCCAGTACTCCGACGAGGAGGGTTTGGGGTTGAATGGGGGTGTTTGGGATGAGGGTTGGGTGAGGGGCTTTTTGAGGTGGGAGGGGGTTGGGGTTGGGTTTCTTAGGGATTGGGTGGTGGGGGGATGGGGGGAGGCCGGGGTGGGGTTGTATTTTAGGGTTAGGTTAGGGATAACAATAATAGTATTTTTTTTTTGTTATTCTCATACCAAACACAAGAAAATAAGTAAAAACACACTTATTTTCAAAAAATAATATTTTCTATGGAAAACATTTTCCAAAAAAAATATTTTCCTTTGTACCAAACACACCCTTGGTCTAAAGCATCTTTGATTACCCTCCTGCCATGTCATTGTCATCTAAATAACCCATATCGATTTTGCTAACTATCATTAGTGGCAGTTGAGCAGGTGGGTAAAGATGTAGCTGGAGAGGCAAGTTTAACAAAAGTGAATTATTAATATTCTACGCTGGAAGTCATTTATATTATAACTAATTATCTCTTCCAACGAGTACTTCGTACAAATTTTCTTCTATCTAACATTATTTAGAAGTATAGTAAAATATAATGTATATGTCAAAGCAATACATATGGCGTGCTGTATGGAATGTAGGTAGGAACTCAGTGAAGAATTTGAGTGCTGGATGTGAAAACATTCAATAATTTCAGGACCGTGGAACTATATGATTTTCACACGTAAAATATAAACAAGAAAACATACTCGAATCCGTGAAGCTCTTGACAAGATTTGAGCGGAAGCAATTAATCTCTTGATTTTTTAGAGTAATCAGTGTTTTCTCTTTTGTCCTTTACTTTACAGAATAGTTTGATGGAAAACCAATATCTTTTCAAGGCAGAAAGAGAACCCTTTTATTCTGAGAATAACATTATACACACGTTCCATCTACGTGAGTAGTGGGATGATGGGTAGTTATAATAGTACTAGGTAACTTCCCAAATACAACCTTTAATATTCCACGTGGGCAACAACTAACGTTGCAAAGCTTACATTCTCCCACTTGGCACGAGTTCATTCACTTAATGGTTTAATAAATATTTCAATCATCATGTGCACAGTTTATACTAAATCCAACAGTTTTTGTTGTTATCGAATAAGTCAACTAATATGAGTCATGGCGGTTGTACATCACTTTCGACATAGTCCCTTCCATATATTACAATATTAATCTATTACCCAATACAACCTTTAATACATAATGGGTCCAACAATAATGTTTAGAGTATCTTTATCTAAGTCAAAACCTATCATCGTCATTCCCAACTTTATGTATACAAGAGAAAACAGACAATAACAAAAACATATACATAAATGAGCTCAAAGTTTCAATTATATAAACATCATAAAGTTTTTACATAAGTTCATAATTGCTATCAATAGCGCCCATTCTTTCAATATGTTCCATAAATACTTTGAGCGGTAATCCTTTCATCAAAGAATCAACAATCATAATTGTGGTGCTAATATCACTAATTGACACTTTATATTTCTGGATTTGTTCTCTAGCGACAAAGTATTTCAAGTCTATTGACTTAGCACCCTTCATGTGCTTGTCATTCTTAACAAAGAGCACTATTGAAGAATTATCACAATAAATTTTCAGCGACATGGGAATACTGTCGACTAGTCCAAGTCCTGAAACAACATTCTGCAACTACTTATTCAAAATTGTGGCCTCAAAGCATGCCACAACCAACATAATCTGAATCTGAATATCCAACCACATCAAGATGGTCAAATTTTTTATAAGTGAGCATGTATTTTATTTGCTTACATCCCAAATTATTATGATGACATTAATGGAGACTAAATTTGCTCCTTTCTAAATTGGAATATGACTTGATGAGCAGTTTTCTATTCTACATCTCTCTAACACTTATTGATATAGGCTTTCTGAGACAACCCTAACAATCCTTGTGATCTATCTCAGAATATTTCTATCCCGATCACATAGGTCGCCTCTCCCATATCTTTCATTTCAAAGTTCTTAGAGAGAAATTTCTTGGTGTCATGCATCATACCAAGATCATTAGTAGCAAGCAAGATGTCATCAACATACAAGACAAAATTATAAACTTACTCTCACTGACCTTCAGATATATACACCGGTCAAAATGATGTTTTCCTTAAACCCAAAGGCGGCAACAGTTTCATGAAACTTAAGATACCATTGTAAGAAAGCTTATTTAAGACTGTATATTGATCTCTTCAGTTTACACACCATGTGATCCTTTCCTTTAACCTCAAAATCTGCTGGTTGATTCATGTAAACTTATTCCTCTAAATTTCCATTCAGAAAGGCAGTTTTAACATCCATTTAATGTAGATCTAAGTCATAATGAGCCACCAAAGCCATTATAATCCTAAGTGAATCCTTTTTAGAAACAGGTGAAAATGTCTCTGTATAGTCTACGCCATGTTTCTGAGTGAAACCTTTGGCAGCTAGTCTGGCCTTGTGACGTTCGATATTACCATTTGAGTCGTGTTTGGTCTTGAAGACCCATTTACACCCTACTCTTTTGCAATATTCTGGTAATTCGACAAGATCCCAAACTTCATTCTGCTCTATAGATTTTAACTCATCTTTCATCGCATCTAACCACTTATTAGAATTATTACTTTCAATGGCTTGTGAAAATGAAACTGGATCATCATCAATTTCCATCTTAGTGCTACTTCTTACGGTACATCTACTGCAGGTTCATCGATCATGTCTTCAATATGAATAGCAAGATCATTAATTTGTTGTTCTTGTTGGTTGTTAGGCAATACAACAACTTCAGGAACAACAACATTAGAAGAAGTACAGGGTAAAGGAATTTTCATCTTAGCTTCCTAATTTCTACATTACGTAATTCTTCACTGCCACTAACTTCACCATTCTCAATGAACCTAGCATTCTCAGTTTCAACAATTCTCGTACTATGATTAGGACAGTAAAATCTATACCCCTATTGATTTTTCTGGATAACCAATGAAGAAACAATTTCTTTTCTTGTGGAGTATAATTTCTTACTTCTGTCGGGTAGCTCCAAACGCGCAGGTGTTTTAAACTAGGTTTCCTACCAGCTAAAGTTAAAAATGTGTCTTTGGAACTGCATTACTAGGAACCCTATTTAGTAAGTACACGACAGTCTTTAAGGCATATATCCACAATAAAGAGGGTAAAGATATATTATTTAACATACTCCTAACAATTTCAACTAAAGTATGGTTACACCTTTCTGCCACACCATTTTGTTGTAGTGTGCTAGGCATTGTGTATTGAGCACATATGCTATGCTTTTTGAGGAATTTAGCAAATGTACCAGAGTGTTATCCAGTTTCATCATATCTTCTATAATATGCACCACCTCTATCTGACCTGATTATTTTCACCTTTCTGTCTAATTATTGTTCAACCTGATTAATAAATACCTCCAACGCATTTACTGCTTGAGATTTTTTGTGCAGTAAATAGACATAACTATAACGTGAAAAGTCGTCAATAAAAGTGATAAAGTATTTTTCCTTACTGAAAGATGGAACATCAATAGGACCACAAATATCGGTATGTATGATTTCAAGAAGCTGTGTGCTTCTTGTGGCTCCTTTCTTTGCGTGTTTTATTTGTTTTTCTTTAATACAATCCATACAAATATTTAGGTCTGTAAAATCCAAATCTGGATGGATTTCATTCTTAACTAATTTTTCCAGTCTTTATTTAGATATGTGACCTAAACGTCTAAGCATAGTGTTCATTCACAAAACAATGTTTGGTTCCAACATTATGATGTAGAGTCAAGAGGGTTTTAGCAAATAGATTATCAAAATTCAGTTTGTATAAACCATCACCAAGAATACCATAACCAATGAGATGAATATCCTTAAATAAAGTAAAGCATCCATTGCCGAAATTAAAAGAGTATCCAGTCTTGTCTAACTTAGACAAAGAAACTAAATTTCTGAAAATAGAAGGTACATAATAAGTTTCAAATAAGTTTAAGTGACACCCAATATCTAGGATTAAATGATAAGTCCACATAGCTTAAACTGGAGCCTTCACTCTATTCCCCATGTACATTAATCTTTCATGCTGATTTATGGTTTGGATTGTAAGGAATCCCTGCATTGTATTAGAAACATGAACAGTACAACCAGAGTCAATCCATCAAGTATTATAAGAAACTTTAGTTAAATTTGATTCGAGACACATAAAAGCACAAGGCTTACTTTTCTTCTCGAAGCATGCCTTACGTTTCAGGCTGTCTTTAGAAAGTGACCATGTTTTCCACATAAATGACACTTATCATTCTTGTGTTCCTTCTTATGTACTTGATGAAAGGACTTATTAACATTATGGTTCCTCTTCTTACACTTAGCATGATTCTTTCCTTTCTTTCCAGCTCCTTGATGGCTTACAAAATTAATGGAGTGGGTTCCTTGATTCTTTAGCTTTATTTCCTCCTGAACCAACATTTCGTGCAATTCATGCACATTCCATTTGTCTTTCATGGTGTTGTAGTTCATTTAAAAAGGACCATATTCAAACAGTAATGGGTTGATGATGAATTGTACAAGAAAATTTTTATCCACTTCCATTCCTAGAGACTTAAGCTTTGTTGCTATATTTTTTATTTAAGTGACATGCTCATGTATGATACGTGAACCATCAAACTTCATGGTAGTCAAAGTACCCATTAGTGTCCCAACAAGAAACTTGTCAGCAGTTTGAGAGCGTTCTTCTACAAGTCTTAGAAGCTCTTTGGCACTTTCAATATTAGGAAGAGCAGACTTAATGTTGCTCACAATACTCATTCACATGAACATTAGGCTTAATCTGTTAGACCTATCCCACCGCTTAAAATAGGACTGTTCTTCAACAGTGCTAGTTGCATTAATAGCAGCTAGCTTCTCAGTGTAGAGTGCAACATCAAGATCTAAAACTCCAAGATGGAATTTGATCTATTCGCACCACTCCGAGAAGTTAAGTCCGTTAAAGGCCGTAACAGAAGCAGAGTGCGAATGAAGAGCAAGCAGATAAAATATGCTCGTTCATTAACGCTTTGAGTTATAGATTTAATTATACTATCAAATTCAAAAATAGTTTTATATAGACTTTAAGTGTATCTTGATGTTCATCTTTGGCAGAACCCCAAAATACTAACTTTAGACATTATGATGTCGAATATAATTTATCATAATTTGATAATTTTTAATGTACCAAATAGTAATATTTACTATGTTTGGATAGATAAACAAAACGAACGGCACACCTAAATTATCACTTTAATATTCGACGATTATAAGAATAAACGATCAACCTTTGGGTGAACCATAAATGTCATATAACAACGAACTTGAATTTACCTATAAGCATTATATAATTGTAAGCATCAAATTTATGGGCAGTTCAATATATATACAATCATTATTATGGAATTAATCTTCATAAATATTCGAACACTTTGGTGATACAAATTAAACATAATAATTCCATATAAATAGTCTATAAAAATATTATACTTCTGAAATTCGTGGATTTTGGATGTTTCGGTTTTGGGAGATATCAATCACATTGAAGTTTTAATTGATCTCAATATGGATAAACCAACACTTCAATTATAGCCAGTAATAATTTTCTTAAATGGGTTATAGACTCTTCTCATAACAAATTAAATTTAACACATGAATGCATGGTTCAAACTTTATAGACCATATTTAAGACCACACGGGCAGAGCAAGTGTAGCAGCAATGAGTACATCTCATTAGCATTGTGATAAAAAAACAAACAAGGTTCTGTATCTATTTTATCTCAGGAAAGTAATTCACGTCAATTTGATTTTCGTTATAATAACAAACAACCTCTTCTTTATCTTTATGTGGAAGAGAAAACATAATTCATAATTTTCAGGTAGAAAGGAAGCGTAGAGAGACGTGATATCACCATAGTATTAAAGTTAACAGTAATCGTATATTCCTATGTTATATAATTAGGGTTCACAAATTGAGAGAAGATATATATTTTTCATAGAAAATTATTAGTTCCTAAAACCGTGCTCTAATACCACATGTAAATATTCAATAATTTCAGGACCGTGGAACTATATGATTTTCACATGTAAAATATAAACAAGAAAAAATACCCGAATCAATAAAGTTCTTGAAAAGATTTGATCGGAAGCAATTAATCTCATGATTTTTGAGAATAATCAGTGTTCTCTCTCTTGTCTTTCACTTTACAGAATAATTTAATGGAAAACCAGTATCTTTTCAAGGCAGAGAGATGGCCCTTTTATTATTAGATAACATTATACCCACGTTCCATCAACGTGAGTAGTGGGATGATGGATAGTTATAATAGTAACTTCCCAATACATTAGGATTTAATTTATTTAATTTATTATTTATTAAACTTTTAATATACCACGTGGGCCACAACTAACGTTGCAAAACTTACAGGATGATCAAGAGGCTCTCTTTGACAGAAGGTCGTGAAAAAATACATAATGAACAATCATAATGTGAGGAGTAATCCAATCAGCACTCAGTCATTATCGAAAAGAACAAAAAAAAAGTTGCAAGAATTGGACTATTTATGTAGCTCACTCTTGATATGACTAAAATGAGTGGTGAAAGTAGGAAAGAAGATGTTATTTTGATTTGGAGTTTGAGTAGTTAATGATTAAACAATTATTTTATCTGAATTTTAAATAACTCATATTTTCACTATTTTATTTTTCCAATATAAAACAAGCTTGTTGTATTTTTCAGCTCCAAACCACTTGAGATACGTTTAAAGTTCTCTTCTACCTTTTTACTGTAAGTTAGAGGAAAAGATTTGAAAAGCAAAGCTTCACCAAGGATCAATGATAACTGCCATCGAAGCAATCTAGTTGTAGTCGTCTCAATATCTTGTAAACTTATTCCTTATTCCCATAACTTTTGTTTTGATGTTAGGATCTTAACTACTTTTATTTTCCCATATCAACACATAAATGTTCAAACTTTATGAAATTACAAACGCCAACATATTCCACATAGTTAAATGGGAGGATATATCTAATTATTACACAGTTACATCTTTACGATATTATTTATGATTTATTGACATATCTCGCCTTGATGCTTGGGGTAGTTAGAGTGTTGGGGTGGAATAGGGAGAGGTGGGGGGAGTGGGTAGGGGGATTTGTGGAAATTAAGGGTAAAGTTGTCTTGATTTAGTCTGAAAGTTTAAGAAGATTTAATTTTCAACTATCATTTTGTTGCATCAGAATTGTTATTTTTCAAACTGGTGTATGTGTGTTTAGCCAAGTAGTTTTTTAAATTTGTAGTTCCAACTTTTTCAGTTACCTACACATACAATTCTCCACCGCCTGAATATTTCTCCACCGAGCGTAGCTAAAAAGTTTGGCTTAGGCTAAATTGGATTATACTAAGGTGGATGCATGTTGGAGCTCGACGATTTATAAATTGAATCATATTCGTGAATTGTTAAGTTCTAAGGTACATTAATAGTCTCTTAATAGATTTTCTTTTTATAGAAAATTAAAGAGTTCGAATGTGCATCGACTTATACATGCTGGAGTATGTTGTTTAAGTAGATGCATATTTGAGCTCAACAATTATAGTGAAATTGATCGATGTTAATATTGATTCTATTTAATTTATAAATTAAAAAAATGAATAATTCAAGATGTTATTATGCCCACACACATATATGTTAACATTATCTTTTTGTGTAAATGAAATGCCTTGATGTGTCATAAATCGATGAATTGAGATAAATTTACATGCAAAGTAGTTATTTTAGATTGAATATTTTATGAAACTTCAAACATTTTAATGTTTAATGAAGGAATAGTTTGTTATATAGTGGGGGAAAGGGACTTTGTCCCACACCATTTGGAAAAGTACCTTTTGAGTATTTTATAAGTCCATGTCAAGTAATAGTCATCGAATGATTTAATACATATACAAATAATATATAATTTTATTATTGCTTTAATTTTATAACAGTTTTTTAGTTTTCTTTGAACTCAACTTTTAAACTGTGCTTAAATAAAATAGATGTGTCTGTTCAAAAAGGAAGCGTCTTCTCAAAACAACAGTCTGGCTTTGCTATATAAATATCCTTTTCCACCACGAAGTGACATATGAAAAATCTGCAAGTATCATTGTTGCTTGTTGTATCCTGAAGTAGAATTGTCTGTATTCCCCAATCTGCATACGGTCAATATCTTCTTTAAGAAAAGCCGAATCTTCGAGCCTCAAGCCTTGTTCTATTTTATTTTCTATTCTGTATTTTTCCTAACAATCTTAAAGAAGATATTCTGCAGTGGAGAAAATTCTTTCTGTTGTTGAAAATCCAAAAGAGTTCAGTAAACTTGATCGTTTTGATATATCAAATTTCACTCGTTGGAAAGACAAGATGATTTATGTTGACTGCTTTGAAAATCTTTTATGTGCTTGATAATGCTGCCTGCGCTGCCAGATCCCACCCCTGCTGATACCGAACAAGTGAAACAAGAGAGAATAAAACGTGAAGATGATGAATTATTATATCGGGGACATATCCTGACACATTAACATATTGTCTCTATGATTTGTACTCAAATATGAGGTCTCCAAGGAAAATCTGGACGACATTGCAGACTGCTTATGAAAACGAAAAATGAGGTACGGATAAATTCCTTGCTCTACAATATTTTTGAGTTTAAAAATGTGGACACCAAACCTATTATGGATCAGATTCCTGAACTGCAAGTCTTAGTCTCAAAACTAAGAGATCTTGATGTTAAAATACCTGATGCACTTCAAATTTATGCGATTCTTTCAAAACTGCCTTCTTCCTGGAATGATTACCGAAAGAAAATTCTGCATTCGTTTCACAATTTAACATTTGAATGTTTTCAAACTCACATTCATATTGAAAGTGAGACTCGTGCTCGTGATGCTATTTTGCAACCTTCAAGTTCAAATGTTAATATTTTTAGTCAGAATAAGAATGGAAACGGATCTAAAAATTTGAAGGTCTCCAACAAGTCTCTAAACAAAAAGAGAAAAAATGTGAACTGTTATCATTGCAAGAAGAAAGAATATATGATGCGGGATTGTAGATACAAGAAAGCAGGAAGTAATTTTGATTCAGCAAATACTAGAAATTCTTGAAAACCTGCAAAGTCTACAAATTCCGAAAAGGTATATGCAGTGGAAAATTCTTCTCAAGGATTAGTAGTCATGGTTTCAACATTACGAACTGAAATGGTAAAAGATTGAATATGGTTGCTGGAACTTGAATATGGTTGCTGGAACTTGAATATGGTTGCTGGAACAATGAAGAACCAAGACTGGTGGTTGAGTTCTGGAGCAACTATTCATGTTTTTCATGACAAAAATATGTTCAAAACATACTTAGAAGTGAAAGATCTTGAAAAGGTCTTGATGGGCAACCATGTTACTGCTGAAGTTGTGGGAAAAGGAAGTGTTGAAATCAATTTCACATCTAGACAGAAGCTTACTTTATTGAATGTATTCCATGTACTCGACATGATCAAAAACTTAATGTCCTCTGGTTTACTTTCTTAGAAGAGTTTCAAGATAGTCATTGAATCTGATCATGTAATAGTATCAAAAAATGGTGTATTTGTAGGCAAGGGATATCACTATGATGACATGTTTAAATTAAGTATTAATGCAATAAACTATGTTTCTGCTTGTACTCTTGAGTCTAACTCTTCTTTATGGCATGCAAGATTAGGACATTTAAATTTAGTTCTTTAAATTATATGTCCAGACATGGTTATATTGCATGTAAAAGTGAGCAAATAAGAAAATGTGAAATATGCATACACGCTAAATGACTAAGAAACTATTTCGTAAAGTTGAAAGATTTACAAAATTGTTAGACTTAGTACATTCTGACATATGTGAATTAAATGGAGAGTTAACTAGAGGAGGAAAAAGGTATTTTATAACCTTCATAGATGATTATTCCAGATACACATATATTTATTTACTTAGAACAAAAGATGAAGCCTTTCAGAAATTTATAGAATATAAATCTGTTGTGGAAAATCAAAGGGATAAGAAAATTAAGGTCATTCGAAGTGATAGAGGTGAAGAATATTTTTCTAATGAATTTAACAAGTTTTGTGAAGACACGGTTTAGTTCATCAAATGAGTGCACCCTATACTTCACAACAAAATGGATTGGTTGAAAGAAAAAATAGGACTTTAGTAGATATGATTAATACTATGTTGTTGAATGCACATCTTCCACATAATTTATGGGGTGAAGCTTTGTTAATTGTTTGTCATATATTAAATAGAGTCCCTTCTAAAAGTATGCATGTTTATCCTTATGAACTTTAGAATGGTAAGAAATTAAACTTGAGCTATTTTAAGTGTGGGGAGGGGGGGGGGTATATCATATTATAGTGTTCTCGATCATAATAGAATAAAACTTGGTCCTAGAGGTATTAAAAGTATTTTCGTTGGATATGCACAAAATTCTAAAGCTTATAGACTATTAGATTTAGATTCTAAAATAATAGTAGAGTCTATTCATGTTGAATTTATTAAGTATAAATTTATAAATGACATTATTGATGAGTTGACTGAACTAAATGAAAAAGGAGTTGATGCAATTAAGCCGTCACATTCTCGAAGTGATAAAAATAAGGAGAAAAGTGACAATGAAGAAGTAGAACCAAGAAGGAGTAACGAATTAGAAAAGAAAAGGATTTTAGTTCTGACTTTGTAATATTTCTTGTCGAAGGTGATAGAGAGGAAGCATGTGAGAAAATTCCTATCCTATTTAATATTGAGCAAAACCCTAAAACATTTCAAGAAGCAATGTCTTATAGAGATGTTGCTTTTTTGGAAAGAAGCAATAAATGATGAGATGGACTCAATAATTTCCAACAACACTTGGGTTTTAATTGATCTTCATCCGGGATCAAAACTCATAGGCTGTAAATGGGTCTTTATAAGGAAATTAAATACAGACGGTTCCATTCAAACCTTCAAAGCAAGATTAGTGGCAAAAGATTTCACTCAAAAGGAAGGCATAAATTATTTTGATACATATGCTCCAGTAGCAAGAATAACATCCATTAGGTTGCTCTTATCTCTTGCATCTATATATGATTTCTTTGTACATTAAATGGATGTTAAAATGGCATTCCTAAATGGAAACTTAGGTGGAGAAATTTATATGCATCTACCTGAGGGATTTGTACTTCCCGAAAATGAGAAGAAAGTTTATAGATTGATAAAGTCCCCTTATGACTTAAAACAAGCACCTAAACAATGGCATGAAAGTTTTGATAGCACAATACTATCAAATGGTTTTGTACATAATACTGAATATGGAGTTATCATTTGTCTATATGTCGATGACATGGGGTTTTTTGGTACAAACATGCTAGGAATCTATGAAACCAAAAAGTATCTAACTTCTGTGTTCAAGATGAAAGATCTAAATGAAGTAGACACTATTTTGGGATCAAAGTTGAAAGAGATGACAAAGGGCTGACTTTATCTCAATCTCATTATGTTGATAAGATCCTTAACAAGTTCAGTTATTTAGGTATAAAGGAGTATAATACTCCTTATGATTCTAGTGTCAAGTTGACAGAAAATAGAGGAAGAGCTGAAGCGCAACTAGAGTATGTTAGTGCAATAGGTTGTATGATGTATGCAATGCATTTTACAAGAACTGATATAGCTTTTGGTGTTGGTAAACTTTCAAGGTTTACTAGTAATCCAAGTAAATATCATTGGAAAGCAATAGCAAGGGTACTTGGATATTTGCTATAGTGGTTTTTCTAATGTATTAGAAGAATATTTTGATGCAAGTTGGATTACAAGTGTCAATGATTAAAAAATCCACCACGGGATGGATGTTTAAATTACGGAGTGGCGCCATTTGTTGGGCATCCAAGAAACAGCCGTGTCTTTCCCATTCTACAATGGAAGCCGAGTTCTTTGCTTTAGCGGCTGCTGCACATGAAGCGGATGGCTAAGGAACATGTAATTAGACATTATGTTGCGGCCACAACCTATGCCAGCCATTTTCATATTTTGTGATAGTGAAAACACGATGAATTTGACTTATAACAAGGTGTATAATGGGAAAAATCGACATATAAGTATGGGACATGATTATATTCGAGAATTAATTAAAAAAAATTGGACTATAACAATAGTCTATGTGAGATCAAGCGAGAACTTGGCTGATCCATTTACCAAACCATTGAGAAGAGATGTAGTACGACAATCTAGTGAAGGAATGGGGCTAAAATCCTTAAAGTAAACACAAGTAATGGGAACCCAACTTTGAGTTAGTATACACTCTAACAATACAAGTTTAATGGGTAAGAACAAGTTACTTTGTGTTGTTTAAGCACTGATCTCCTTAGAGTCTTAATTCCATCATATTACATACTGTTACGTAAGGAGTCAAGGAGTTGTTAAATGTCTGACATAATAGGGGCATAATGGAAAACTCCAAAGTGCAAGTTGTTACAAGAAGAGGTTGAATAAGTTCTTAATGAAATTAGTAAATGTCTAAAGTAACATGGACTAGTAACTAATTCTACCTATATGAATATTGAAGTGGTACTACTTCTAGCAAGGCTTAGAGGGTTGGTCTTGTAAATATTCATGAAATCAGGATGAGCACATGGTCGTAAAAGTGCTAAATTAGATACTGGGTTTTCTAAGTTACAAAATAATATCATGTGTGTGATATTTTCAGTTTTGGCATAAGGAGTTGTGGTTCAAATCTTCCAAGATACTAATAACTTCGTCAAATCTTTAAAGTATTTATACTCATAGAAAGTTCAAATATGAAATAAGATACTTCCCGGTATATATATTATTATGAAGACTATAACTAACTAGTGGGGGAATGAAGGAATAACTTGTTATATAGTGGGGAAAGGGACTTTGTCCGACACCGTTTGGAAAAATACCTTTTGGGTACTTTATAAGTCCATGTCAAGTAATAGTGTTTGAATGATTTGATACACGCACACACTTGGACTTGGACTTGGGACGCGGGCGCGCGCCGGGCCGAGAAATAAAATCATTATTTATTTTATTTTATTTTTACTTTAATTTTGTAACTGACTTTTAGTTTTATTTGAACTCAAATTTTAAACAGTGTTTAAATAAAACAGATATGTCTGTTCAGAAAAGGAAGCATCTCCTCAAAACAATGGTCTGGTTTTGCTCTCTAAATATCCTTTTCCACCACGAAGTGACATATGAAAAATCTACAAGTATCATTGTTGCTTGTTGTATCCTGAAGTAGAATTGTCTGTATTCCCCAACATGTATACGGGCTATATATATATATATATATATATATATATATATATTGTTAGAATCTGCACTTTCGAAATAAATAGAAATAGAAAGAGATGAAGTAGAAAAGTTCCGAGCCAACAGTATACACTGCTTGTCCTTAAGAAATCTAATCCCCTCACAGTTACCCAAGGTTATGGATTAATTTCTCCCAGGATAGAACGGAATTACCCTTACTGTGATAGCGGTAATTCAAATCACAGTAACCAGCGAACGCAAATACGGTAGCAAATCACACGACTCTAGAAGAGAGGAGAATTATTTTTGTTGTGTGTATCTAAAATGAGGAAGAGTCTCACTATTTATAGACCAAGAATGTGTGTAATGAAAAGGTGTGATACCTTTTCAACAAAGAGGTGCTTATGGTGCCTTTTCCCATTCACAACTATTCAAAAAACCCCAACAATCCCCCACATGAATGGGGAATGGCTCTATAGTGAAAATGTGCAGAAACTTGTGTGATTTGCAAGTAAGAACTAATTGCATCTGGATAAGTGGGTTTCCCTTTGAACTTTCCGTAGTGAACATATATCGGATATACTCGGTCAATCGGTAGATTTGATATCTTTGAACCGTCGAACTTTGGTGTATACCTAGACAACATATGTCACACAATTAATCCTTGACCATTTTTGGTTCTCATTGTTGTGTTCGTTTCAGCCATGAACATCGCCTGGTTCATGAGTGCGTAGAGAATTGGCCTTACAGAATTCTCCTTGAAGCGGCTTCCACTTCACACTCACATAGGTGATTTCTAAACGTGTAATCCCGTAGATCTACACTATTTGATAATTCCCGTATCAAATTTAGATAATCATTAAAAAATGTCTTTAACATTTTATCCTTGGTACTGAACATTGTCTTATTAAAAGAATGGGTTAAGTTGTTTGACAATGTTGGAGCGGTCGTACATAACTTTGTTTGAGCTCCTTGAACCTAGATCTTGGGATCTCCAGTCTTCTAGGTAGAGTTACCGCCATGACGACTTGTCCTCGGCCATAATCCCATTCTCTTCAATGACCTCAACTCCCTCTCTAGTTAGGCCTTTTGTTAGCGGATCCGACACATTATCACTTGACCTTACAATATCAATATTGATAATCCCCTAGAGAGTAGTTGTCAAACGGTTTATGTCTTCGTTGTATGTAACGATTTCCCATTATACATATTGCTCCCAACCCTTCCTATTGACGCTTGAATATTGCAATGTATGCAAACACCACTGTCAATGGCTAGAGCCAAAATTGAATATCTTCCTAAATTTTTGGAGCCCTTCAATTTTTCCACTGTTTAATCTAGCATCACTATCAATAGCTTGAAATGGTTGCATCAGTTGTGGCCACAACCTTTTAGTATTTAATATATTTCTCAACCATTTCCGTGTTGCTATTTACTTGATGCCTAAATTATAGAACCTTCAATCATTATACAAATCCAAATCAATATGGATTTTACAATTATAATTTGGTTGGTTCACCACATAAATCCAACTTGATATGGATTTTATCGCAAATACTAATAGTTGACTTACCGCTTTATAGACCAACGTATTAATAGATCTGGCATGTCTATACAAACGTTATCTTTCAACCGACACATCTTTTCATGAAACAATCACAAACTTTTAGTGACACCTTTTTCATAAAAAAAATACAACCAGCTTTCTGTAAAAGCACGTGATCAACCTTCAAATAGGCAGTTTCATCAACTAGTCGCTCCAAAATAGCACTAGTTATGAATTCACAAACTACTAAGTCAATATCCACTAGTTTTATAGATAATGTGGACATTAAACCAAGCATTGGTTTGATCATGCATAAGCCAAATGCCCCCACATTTCAAATATTTCATGTTCAATATTTATAGAACTCAGAAATTGTTTGACAAATATTTCTCGCAAGCAAAACCCCATTATGAGGCCAACTCTCATACAACAAAGTTTGAACCACCACAAATGTACATGCACACATAGACGTACATACATATGAACTCTAGTAGACAATTTTCTTGTCCGCTTCATGCAAGTTAAACCCAGAGCAAGTTCATCCAAGACGATTTTAGAAGGTTCTTTCTCATAGACACAATTGTCTCAGTAAAACCTTATACAATTGAAATCAAAGGCAAATGGATGCAGATGCTTGACATCAATACATTTACCTCTAGATACTTTGCTAACAATGTGGGTGTCACAGGGCCAAAGCCATGAAAAGTGGACAAGTGTGCAAGTGGTAGTCACAATTATTGTAGAGCCAACGAGTTTTATCAAGGCCACAATTGTGACCATCACATTTCCTCTTCATAAACGGCACTTATTTTGACAAAAAAAAAAAAAAAAACCACCTTTTGTGATTTGTCCAAAAGCACTTCCCGTGACAGACATTTAAGTCAAATTTTGACAACGCCCACGCATGTGTATATATGGTTATGCATATTAATACACTTCTCAAAATTTCTTTTTAGTTGACAATTTTCCGTAAGAATGCAAATAACATGGCGCCTTAATTGGTTGCTGCACAACGCAATCTCATGCCTTCACAAATGTCGGGGTAAGTTTGTCTTGGATTTTCATTCAATCCCACTTCCGCAAACAATTACGGAAAGCAAACTATTATATCCTCTATGTTGTTGTCTTATAATGAGTCTAATGGCATACCCAAAGGCAACATATTAGATTCTCCAAAATTGAGATCCAACTTCGGCAACTAAGTGTTTTATTTTACGGTGAAGTTTTTAATCTTCAAACCGAGTTAATATAATGGCGAAGTTTTTAATCTTCAAGCCAAATTTCATATAACGGTGAAGTTTTTAATCTTCAAACCAATTTACTATAACGGTGAAGTTTTTAATCTTCAAACCGAATAAATACTAGAGTAGAAAATCATGAAGATTTTAATCTCCAAAGGGGATGAGAAAATCACAAAGATTTTAGCCTCCATAATTAAGAGTAGAAAGCCACAAAAGCTTTACTCTCCACTATACCATCATTTCTTCTTGATCATGCTCTCATGTCCATATTGGATTGTCTATGCATATTGCACTTCTCGGAGAAGGATCTTGAGCGTGGTTCCGCCATGCATCATGCATGAATATTCTTGGTCTCATCACCAATTGGATTTGCCAGTAAATCCTTTGTAAATGCCTTCTCAAAATATCATCCACGCTAATACATAGCAGAAAAACACGTCTGTTAAAGAAATAGCCACGAACAAATTAGTAATGGCACGCAAATTAAGCGAGGAGAGTGGTGGTCCATTGGATTCCTTGGTTATTTCAAACACTCATCTGATTTGTTCTCTCCAATGCACAGAAAGCATTACAACCAGAAAAGCTTTTAATCTCCTCCTGATTTGAAGAGCATGACATAACAATAGTCCATGGTTTTAAACCATAATGGCCATTTGATCGTCAGGCATTCGTAATGATGATTCGAAGTGACGCCACTAGTTCACCCCTTTTCTATTTCCAACTGACCTTCACAGCAAGTAATGAACACCAAATTGTTAGTAAGATACTATCAAAACATTACTCATTCTGATCAAACGTGATGGCCAACCATGGATCTCAATGAGGGTGAAGGTTAAATGCATCCTTGCAAAGAAGTGTCTTTAAAAGAACATAACACTCACTTGTCTCTGCTTGTTTTTTACATCTTCCCTTTATTTAGTATAGTCAATGAAAATTCTCTAAGAGAAATAGTTGGTGAACTTTTTGCCTGCAGAAAAGTTTTATTTCCCTTCCATCCGAGAATTATATTTAATAAGAATACACTACCTCCTTCAACTTTTGAAGCAATTAAAAGAACGACATCACCTTTCTGATTCTTGCTTTTCTGCAGTACGAAAGATGGATTAAAGTTTCTATTTTCAACTAAACTTCAACTCCTCTACACCGGCCATCCGAATACATAGAAATAAAAAATGACTAGATTTCTTAAGATTGTTAGAATCTGCACTTTCGAAATAAATAGAAATAGAAAGAGATGAAGTAGAAAAGTTCCGAGCCAACAGTATACACTGCTTGTCCTTAAGAAATCTAATCCCCTCACAGTTACCCAAGGTTATGGATTAATTTCTCCCAGGATAGAACGGAATTACCCTTACTGTGATAGCGGTAATTCAAATCACAGTAAACAGCGAACGCAAATACGGTAGCAAATCACACGACTCTAGAAGAGAGGAGAATTATTTTTGTTGTGTGTATCGAAAATGAGGAAGAGTTTCACTATTTATAGACCAAGAATGGGTGTAATGAAAAGGTGTGATACCTTTTCAACAAAGAGGTGCTTATGGTGCCTTTTCCCATTCACAACTATTCAAAAAACCCCAACACATATATATATATATATATATATATATATATATATATATATATATATATATATATATATATATATATATATATATATATATATATATATATATATAGAGAGAGAGAGAGAGAGAGAGAGAGAGAGAGAGAGAGAGAGACTAATTTAATAGTCCGAAAACAGTAAAAAATAACATTTGATAATTCAATTTAGGATAAATTTATGTGACTAATTTAATAGTATAAATAGGCTTCATCTACAGAATACAAATCACTAGACATTTGAAATGGTCATATATTATCTCAACTGAGAGAGAAAATCTATAAACCATCAAATACTTTGTTGAGTTCTCATCATATTCTTTTTTTATTAAGTGGACTTTCTATAATTTTGAATATTTCTACCTCCCAAATTATATAAATTAGGATTATTTGTTCATCTATCGCAACAAAAATTTACTCTGTAAATGTCAATTCTGGTAAGTTCATTCATTGATTTGTTATTTTATTTATATAAGAATTCCAGAAACTACGTATTTGGTATGATATTATTATGATAATATGTGCATATCCTGCGACACACAAATTAACGCGATAAATTTCAACTCAACTAAGTGCATTTTTTTACTTTCAATGAGCATTCATGAAACTATATACATATTTTTATTTGTGCAAATTCTGGCTAGAAACTCTTCGCACTCCTATTTAGTACATTATTGAAAAACATCTTCTATGAAATATTGATGTTTTTGTTTATAACTATATATCAATTGTAAATTATATATCAATCATGCATCTGACAGTTTCTTACTATCATACATTGGTGAAAGGAGATTTTGTTTGGATATCTCAAAACGTTTAAAAATCACTTTAGATCAAGTTATTTTTTATATTCATTTCATCTACTCTTTGCATGAAATAATCCCTCACTAATTGTAAATACAACTGAATAATGTGTTGTTATATTTATACAAGTGCATCTCATTTTTTTAAATTTTGTTAGTTCATATTAAAAAATGATTATTTATGTTTATGAATTATATTTAAGTCTGATGTTCTTATTCTCCGTTAATATGATAGTATTATTTTGACAATTTAATCAACTTTTTTGATGTTTCTTTTGTCATTTTACTTTAAATGCTGGCTTATGCTAAAAAAATCTTGTGACTAGGGAATTATACTTACTATTTTGTTCGTCAAATGGTAAAATTATCTTTTAAAAAACTGATGTGACTCACCATTAAGTATCTCTATCACAAAACTACAACTTCATTCTTTGCAGGCGCACATCATGAAATTTACAATGACATCTTAGCCATTCTAAGGAAGATATATGTTGATCGAATTTTGGATGGCTTCTACAGAATACTATTTTTATTCAACAATAATTTATTAATATGTGTGTGGCCGTTAAAAATTAAGAGACTACGGTATCATAAAAATGAGGTAGAAACTCTAAGACACGAAGCATTTAAAATTGTAGTCGTTACTCTTATTCACATTATCAAATGTCATGTTACTCAAAATATGACATTATCAAATGTTGTGTTACTCACCTTAAGATTGAAAAGTATTTATTTATTAATATCGATTGCACGTGCAACGCACGTGTTAGAAAATTAATATATATATATATATATATATATATATATATATATATATATATATATATATATATATATATATATATATATATATATATATATACACGGTTCGGTTCGGCTCGGTATTTTTTCAATTTTTTTTTATCAAATAAAAAAATCTATCCTAATTATTCGGTCCGGTTATAGACTTATATTAAACCTTCGATTTCGCTAAAAATAACCTAAAAATTAGTTTGATTCGGTACAGTTCGGTCGGTATGTCGATTTTTCAATAACATTGACACCACTAGTACAAATTATAACATTTTCAAGACTTTCACCACGTTAATATCTAATTCGGAAAAAAATAGAATAAAAAATACTCATAACAACTTCCCATATCTAACCAATCCCAAGAACAAAAAAAGGGGAATAAAATCCAATATAACGAGCAATTAATTAAGGAAATAAATTATACTAGTACTCTAATTATGGAGTGGCATTTACGCCAAATATTCGTGTGTATCAATGTCAAATTGGCATCACCTATTTCTGAAATTCGTGCAGATTTTATTACTATTATTAATACACTTAATTCCAAAAGCTTTCTCATTTTCTTGCAATTCCAAAGCTTAAAAGAACCAAAAATGTCCTGACTTTAGGAGGACGTGTGGCATTCAACAAGTAATATTTGTAAAGCTATAAAGCAACGTCGTCTTGCATGGCTTACTTGAATTTTTAAACTCACAAACTGTTTATTCAACAAAATTGCTATCTCTTCTCTGTAATTCTTTATAGTCAATATTCATAGTTCATATACCATAGAGGAAAAGAAGAACAAGAAGAGACACGGTGTATTAGAGGTAATTCTTCAACTTTGGAATTTTAGTTTTGAACCACTTTTGAATTAAGTTATTTTGTAAGGATTTAAGTTGTAAATTATAATTATTATTTTTTCATAATTACAATTTATACAACTTAAATCCTGATCATGTTGTAAATTGTAATTATTATGTTTGTCATTTTGCTTGTCGTTCTTCTAATAAACAAGCTTGCCAGCCACCTTTGCTAGGGCTAAGCAGTGCATGTGGGATTCATAGACATAAAAAGAGAGGCCTAACACATGTAGAATAATGTTAAGAGACTTAATACAGGTAAAAGATTGACAAGTACAAAATAACATATATGTATTTTTTTCTTAAAAAATTATTATTAACTGGAATTGTATTCATGTATGCCTGATTATTCTACTTAACCTTTATTTTTTGTCTGAAAATCTTGGTATACTCTGAAAGATTATCAATTTTTGCAAAGAATAGGAAAAGGACTAATTATGCCTTTTGTAATGGCCAGAGGTTCAATCAAGATTCTGGCAAAGAGCTGAATTGGGATATGATTTTTGGGAAGCTTGATGGGGCTTTTAGATAACAATTGTATATGACAAGTGGTTTAATCAAGAATTAGAAATTATGGGTTCTGACTTTCATCTATTTTTATGTCAAGCTGAGACCAGAAGAGTACTATGGCTAATGGGAGGTGTGTTTGCATTTATCATACTTGTTCAATATTTTGAACTTCCATATGGAACCTTTATAGGGTCCCTATTTTCTAGTGGATTTTCTGGTTTAAATTCCAATAGAACGAACAGCGTTAATACACAACACAATTTAACCGCGACTTTTGATGGTAAAATCAAGAATTTGGACTGTGATTGTGTTCTTGGAAGGAGTAACGACTCTATATCTTCGACTGCATCAAATAAGAGTGCTAATTCTGAATATACAACTTCAAGTCAGCCGCCTGCACTGTCAAATGATAGTTCTGGAGTGGAATTGCTGAAACCAAACAGGAGCGTAGCACCAGAAAGGGCCAAGGAATTTGGGTACGTATCCGGTGGCGATGAAAATGTAGCTCCAATGTTGGAAGAACACGGTGAAGATGATATTGTCCCTCTACCATCAAGTATTGTATCACCAGCTCCCTTTGTTTTACCCAGACAAGTTAATGATAATTTGACCCATCTGGGTAGTTCTCATAATCCCTATGGTGCCTCAACTAATCGGAATGATGAAGCAGCTAGGATTGTCCCTTTAACATTGAATGCCACCTTACACCCGATGATTTCACCAGCTCCCTCTGTCTCATTTGGACACGTTGATGATAATTCGACTGCTATGGCTAGTTCACATAATCCCTATGGTGCCACCACTAGTCCAGTTGAAGCAATAAGAGATGGTCCTTCCTTGCCAGTGAATGGTCCCGATATGACCAATGCTCCTGCTGTGAAGGAAGCTCCGGATAGGCTAGTGGAAGGAGTAGTGTCAATACCAGAAATGACTCGTATGTTGCTTCAGAGTCGTCCTTCAAACCTTTTAACGGTATGTCTAGGTCTATGTAAGATCAGGGAAGCTAATTCGTTGAAGGAAACTTTTGCTAATCCTTTTTCCATAATGAATTCTGCCAGAAGCCAATGTGGTCTTCACCCAGTGATGAAGGTTTGCTGAGTGCAAAATCTCAGATTGAAAGTTCAGCCGACATTGTCAGTGATCTTGGTCTACATGCACCGCTTTATCACAATGTTTCAAAATTTAAAAGGTACCCGTTGGTTTTACAAGTAGAGGTACTTCTTGTTGTCATAGCTCTCTGTCTACAACTCGATTTTTGTTCATCTACTGAATTGTTTATATTAACAAATAAAATAGTCATTTCCACCTTGTATAATTAGGCTCTTGACTTGTCCTGTATAAAGTATAAACAAGCATCATCTTTAAGCTGCATACTACATAATGTGCTTGATCATTATGGTTATGGTTATTGACAGCAAGTTCTGTCAGTTTCACTTTAATGATATACTCGTGTATTTGAAAGAGATGAATTACTTATAGAACAGACAGTGCGCAGTCCTGAAAGAGAGGTCATTTTCTGGTAGCAATCTGTCCGGAAAGAGAGATTGCCTTTTTGCTGGTTCGGATGGGATCTTGTGATATCAGTATATTTAACAAATTTTCATTCGTCAAATGCAGGAGCTATGATTTAATGGAACGGAATCTCAAGGTCTACATCTACAAGGAGGGCAAGAGACCTGTATTCCATCAACCAAGGCTCAAGGGCATCTACGCCTCAGAAGGTTGGTTCATGAAGCAGATAAAAGGAAGGCAGAACTTCCTCACAAATGACCCAAACAAAGCACACCTGTTTTACTTGCCTTTTAGTTCTCAAATGTTGGAAGAAGTGCTGTATGTGCCTGGTTCTCACAGCTTCACTAACTTAAAAGCATACTTGAAGGACTATGTTGATTTGATCAAGGGAAGATATCCTTTCTGGAACAGAACACAAGGAGCTGATCATTTTCTTGTTGCTTGCCACGATTGGGTATGCTTTACGAGTTTTGATATCATCGATAAATAGATCTATATCTCTATGTATGAATTAGGATTATGACTTCTTAGGTTTCATTTGATTGGATAATAAGGAGTTGTGTAAGGTTATGAAGTGTGTTGTCTTTTTGTCCTTCTTAGGCCCCGGAAGAAACTAGGCATGAGATGGCCAATTGCATAAAGTCTTTGTGCAATGCTGATCTAAAAGAAGGATTTAAGTTAGGCAGGGATGCTTCTCTACCAGAAACGAACATTGGCTCACCTAATCCTTTAAGAGGCATTGGAGGCAAACGTCCTAGCCAACGACAATTCCTTGCTTTCTTCGCTGGCAGTATGCATGGGTACGTTCGTCCTATTCTATTGAAGTACTGGCAGAACAAAGATCCAAACATGAAAATCTTTGGCAAGATGCGTAAGACCGACTACATCCGGCACATGAAGAGCAGTAGGTACTGCATTTGTGCAAGAGGTTACGAAGTCAACAGTCCACGAGTCGTGGAGGCTATTTCTTATGGATGTGTTCCTGTGATCATATCTGACAACTTCGTACCACCATTTTTGGAGGCATTGAACTGGGAATCCTTTGCTGTTTTCATTCAAGAGAAGGACATTCCCAATCTGAAATCTATACTCGAATCGATATCACTAAGAAGATATGTGGAATTGCATTACAATGTGAATAAAGTACAACAACATTTCCTTTGGCATCCTGAACCTGTAAAGTATGACATCTTCCACATGATACTTCATTCTATATGGTATAATAGAGTTTTCCAGATTGCATCCTAGTTTTGGGTTTAATGTATCTCGTAGCTTTGGAAAAACATCTAGCACATTATTTCCATTGATTGCTAAGCAACATGCTTGTACAATAGTTTGTAACATATCTTGGTATTTAGACCAACAAAAGCTCACTACCTGCAATACCCATTCAGAACTGTTTTATGTTTCTCTTTTCCTTGTTAAACAATTCTTGGATAAAATAATGCTATGGTTGGCAATAATAAAGGACAACGGATAACTTCACCAATGTCTAAGATTTTCATTATATTTTAAACGTAATGATATGAGTCATTTGTCCTTCACTAAAGCCTTTCTCCTAGTCTTTTAAGAAGCCAAATTTAAATTGGAAATGAAAGTTTATTAATAATTTCTATCGATAAAAATATATCAGTAAATAATCTCGTCATTATTTATCTTCGTCATTATTTATCTTGGTATTATAGAGTAGTTCCGTCACTATAATTTTGGGGTAACATGGTTCTCAACCAAACGACCCCTTAAATAAAAGGGAATGCAGTTGAGGCCCTGACAAAAGACTAATGCCTGAGATGTGAAACTACATTATCCACATTAAATTGTACTCCCTCCATTTCAAAAAGGATGAACCTTTGCGGAGTACGAGGGTCAAATTGACTAATTTTGACTGAAAATTTGCACATCGAATTTTTAAATTTTTTGAAATAAAATTTACATATTTAGAAACTACATGAAAAATACTATAAGTCACAATATTTAACAATTCAAAATAGTTAGAAGATATTTGTAAGACATGTGGTCAAACATAATCTTGTTTGACCCTTCAAATAGTAATAGGTTCATCCTTTTTGAAACAGAGGGAGTAGCTGACAGTCACGGCAAACCATGAATTAGGTTTTAGATTTGCATGACATAGTTCATAAATGAATGAGCGCCAAGCCTGACGAAATGCTGAGACTCCGCCGCTCCACCCTCACTTTCTTTATTTCCTTTTTTCTCCCTTAAAAGTCCATTTAATTCTTGCCATTAGGTAAAACTATTGTTTTTACCAAGGATCTTCAACTCGTTATTGATGGATTCTATGTATCCAAATTCTTTGAGGAAAAAAAGAAGTTAATTTACCCGTTATTTAAATACCATACGATTAAATGATATTTAAAATGGACGGAATACTTATGAATATGCAGAAAGGATAATTGACATTTAAAATGGATAGAAAATGATTTTTAATATTTTTTCGATTGCAGTCTAACCTTAATTCTTAAAGTTGTTGGTTTAGCTCTTAAATCATAATTCAACCACTAGATTTATGTTTTGTATTTTCATAAGAAGTGGGTGGCTGAATATATTTTTTTATTACTAACAACAGTAAATCAGTTGACAGAAAAAAAAAATAGTTGATTTGCAGGTGATCTCTTAATGTGCCACAGAGCAGACAGGACCTCTGTTTACTTGATAATGAATGCCTTCACTCACTTCTCAGGAGTCTTTGGATTGCAACCAATATGGAGAAAAGCTCATTGTATTAGGACTCTTAATATTTATCAATTAATTGTCTTAGAGTATTAGGAGTCTTGGAATTTATCTGACAACTATTCTAATAGTTATCTCATGTCTATGATGTACTTATCATGTATGTATCCATATTACTATAAATATAAGTAATATTGGCTCTTAATTCATTGAGTCATTTACTAAAACCTATCATGGTATCAGATTAGCCACCAAGATCCTCTCTATTCCTTCATTATATTTTTCAAGCCATGTAAACCGAGAAAAATCGTCAACAAAGATAACATAATATCGAAAACCCAAATTGGACAAAACAGGTGATTGCCAAACATCAGAATGGACAACTTCTAAAGAAAATAAACTGCAATGTTCAACTAAACGAAAAGACAAACGATGCGACTTTCCTAACTTGCAAGAGACACAATTATTAGCAAAAGAATTCAGTAATGTAATGAGATTATGATTCCTAAGACTTCTTTGCCTCCTACATACAGTTCTGCTCCTGAATTTCAAAGTACTATTTCTATCTCATCTTCAACCACTCTCCCAAAATCTACATCTTCTACATACTCTTTTCCTCCTATTATGTCGTCACTTTCACCTATGTCAACTGTCCCAAGTAATTTTTCGTCTCTTATTATACTGCCACCCCTACTGCTGCTAATTTGTCACCTATCTCTCCATATACTGGTTTTTTAGATTCATATACTACTTCAAATTTTCAGGCTGTTGCTGCATTAGCAGCCCCTAATGTCACTAATCTGGTAACAATTAAGTTACAAGCGGTTGAAGACTATCTCACCTGGTGTACGCAATTCACCTCTCTGCTAATATCTCATGATTTGCTTGGCTTTGTTGATGGTTCTTTTCCTGCTCCTCCCCTGCTCATCTATGACACTGCTGGTTCTCAACAACCGAATTCGAGTTACCGCTCATGGGTTCGAATTGACCAAAGCATCCGTTCATGGCTCTTTGCTACCTTGTCTCGCGAAGTTCTTGTAGACGTCCATCTTTTACCATCTTCCCGCGATATTTGGCTTTCTCTGCAACGTAGATATATGGATGCTAGCCAAGCTAAAGCAATAGAATTAAAGAGACAACTTACTACCATGAAGAAGTCTGCATCTATGTCAATTGATCAATATTTGCGGGAGGCCAAACAACTGGCAGATTCACTTGCAGCCATTAATTCTCCAGTTTCTCCCCAAGATTTAATTGATCATGTGCTTCTTGGATTAGGCAAAGAATATGATACATTGGTTGGTATTATCACTCACTTTCCTGGTCATGTATCATTCGAAGATCTGCGTTCTAAGCTTCTTCTGCATGAACAACGGTTGCAACGCTCTCAAGAACCTGACTCCGCTATTTCTCATCATGCTTTTGCTGCTCAGAATGTTCACTCATCCTCATCCAATATGTCCAGCAATGCAGCCTCCTTTTCAGGTAATCGTGGTCGAGGACGGGCCTCCTCTTATCGAGGTCGAGGTCGCGGTGGCAGAGGTCGTGGTTCCGGTCGAGGTCCCTCACAGCAATCTGCTCCTAACAATATTGCGCGTAATGGATCTACTGGTCAGTCTCTGTCAGGTATTGATGGTGCTTCTCCCACTTCCTATTATTCACAATCTGTAAGTGCATCCTCACCATCGACTGGAATCTTAGGACCCTCACCCTCTCCCACTATTTGTCAAGTTTGTGGAAATCCTGGTCATACTGCTTTACAATGTCCAAATCGCTTCAATCATGCCTTTGTTGCTAATGATCTTCCTAAGTCTTTTGCTACCATGTCTGTTGGTGAAACAAATGATGCTACTTGGTACTTCGATTCTGTTGCGTCCGCCCATATGACTCCATCCGAAGGTAATTATACACAAAACTCCTTGCACTGGCTTTGATCGTGTTTTGGTAGGAAATGGTACATTGCTTAACATTAATAATATTGGTTATGCTCAGCTCCCTTCTACATCTCGACCACTACATCTACATTCTACATTTCATGTCCCTCAACTCCATCATAATCTAATTTCTGTTAAGAAATTGTGTAAGGATAATAACTGTGTTGTTAACTTTGATTCATCTTCTGTTTCTGTGAAGGACAAGGTAACGGGACAAACTCTCCTTCAAGCTTCCAGTAAAGGCGATGTTTATCCTTTGTCATATTCATCTACGCGTTCTCATCCTCAAGCATATGTTGCTCTACGTCAGTCCGGCGACATCTGGCATCGTCGTTTAGGTCATAGTGGTAGTCATGTTTTGTCAAGTCTTAGGAATCATAATCTCATTACATTACTGAATTCTTTTGCTAATAATTGTGTCTCTTGCAAGTTAGGAAAGTCGCATCGTTTGTCTTTTCGTTTAGTTGAACATTGCAGTTTATTTCCTTTAGAAGTTGTCCATTCTGATGTTTGGCAATCACCTGTTTTTTCCAATTTGGATTTTCGATATTATGTTATCTTTGTTGACGATTTTTCTCGGTTTACATGGCTTTATCCTATGAAGAATAAATCAGAAATTTTTCAACACTTTTGCTCTTTTCAAAAACTTGTGGAGAACATTTTCAGTACTAAAATTAAAAATTTTCAAAGTGATGGAGGTGGTGAATTTGATAACACGGCTATGCTTCAACATTTTTCTAACTCTGGAATTTATTTTCGAAAGTCGTGTCCAGACACTCCTCAACAAAATGGAGTTGCTGAACGAAAACATCGACACATAATTGAAATGGTACGTGCCATCCTTCATGATGCTCTCTTACCATCTCAATTTTGGGTTGATGCCGCTTTTTACGCAGTTTATACCATTAATAGATTGCCTACTCCTATTTTGAAAGGATTTTCTCCATTTGAGAAACTTTTTCATACGCCTCCGGATTATAGCTTTCTTCGTGTTTTTGGCTATGAATGTTTTCCAAATTTGTCTGCTCGTATATCTAATAAGTTGGAGCCCCGTTCAGTACAATGTGTTTTTCTAGGTTATGGTTCAAATTACAAAGGATATCGTTGTCTAGATCCTAAGTCTGGTCGTGTTTATGTGAGTCGTCATGTTGTCTTTCATGAGTCTATTTATCCATATCCTAAACTCTCTAGTTCCTCTACTGTGTCTGCGTCCAAATGCTCTCCTGAGATCCTTGTAGTTACTGCCCCTTTATACACCCGTGGTCACTCTGAGTCTAGTATGTCTCCTCTTGTGTCGTCTTCCCTATCTCCCTCTAGTGCTTCTCCTCCTTGCACTACATCGGGCGCTAATGCTAACGTGTCTGTCACAGATCCTTCTACTGAGCATTGCTTTAACAATCCATCCCCACCTTTACCTCCCTCACCTTTAACACATACTACCCCCCGGCCACTTCAACTCTTCCAACTCATTCAATGAAAACTCGTGCTAAGTCTGGTATTTCTAAACCAAAGAAAATATTTTCTCTCAATACTTCCATTCAAGAAATTGAACCCTCTTGTTTCTCTCAAGCAGTAAAGAATCCTAAGTGGCAACAGGCTATGGCAGATGAGTTTAATGCGCTAATAGCTAAAAACACTTGGGTTCTTGTTCCTTTTCAACCTCACATGAACTTAGTTGGTTGTAAGTGGGTTTATCGTATTAAATATAAATCGGATGGATCTATAGAACGATACAAAGCGCGACTTATAGCACAAGGATTTCATCAACAGCCTGGTATTGATTATCATGAGACATTTAGTCCTGTAGTCCGTGCTACCACTGTTCGTATTGTACTTTCTCTTGCTGTTTCTTTTTCTTGGCCTATTCGTCAGCTTGATGTTAAAAATTCCTTTCTGCATGGTGTTCTTGACGAGGTAGTCTTTATGAAACAACCACCAGGTTTTACTCATCCTGACTATCCTCAACATGTTTGCAAACTAACCAAAGCTCTTTATGGTCTAAAGCAGGCACCACGTGCCTGGTTCCATCGGTTTAGTTCATTTCTCTTGGCTCATGGTTTTATTTGCAGCAAATCAGATACATCTATGTTTGTGCACCGTTCTTCATCTGGTATTCTTATTTTACTATTATATGTTGATGATATTATTCTTACTGGTAACCATTCTTCTCTTCTTGATAATTTCATCAGTCGTCTTTCCAGACAATTTGCCATGAAAGATTTAGGTGATCTGCCCTATTTTCTCGGTGTTCAAGCAGTTCGTTCATCCAATGGTCTTCATTTGTCGCAACAAAAGTATATTTCTGATTTGCTTCTTAAGTTTCACATGCATACATGCAAACCTGTTAGCACTCCTATTCCTTCTCGTACTACCCTTTCAATTATGGATGGTGAGTTACTTTCAGATCCCAGTGAATATAGGAGTATGGTTGGTGCACTTCAATACTTGACTATGACTCGACCAGATATAGCCTACGCTGTTAATATTGTCTCTCAATTTATGCATGCTCCTCGCACTACTCATCTGCACTATGTGAAGCGAATTTTCAGGCATTTGCAGGGTACCAATATATATGGACTATTCCTCCATGCCTCATTGTCCGCCTCTTTAATTGTTGCCTATTCAGATGCTAACTGGGCTGGTTGTCCTGATAGTAGATGCTCCACCACGGGGTTTGCAGTATTTTTAGGTTCTAATCTTATCTCGTGGCGTGCAAAGAAGCAACCAACAGTCTCTAAATCTTCTACAGAGGCTGAGTACAGAGCTATCGCATATACTGTTGCTGAGACATCTTGGATTCATAATATTCTTTGTGACATAGGACTATATCTGCGAAACCCAGTTCGTGTTTTATGTGACAACATCAGCTCTACATACATGTCCCGTAATCCGGTGTTTCATAATTGCTCTAAGCACATTGATGCTGATTTTCATTATGTTCGTGATAAAGTTGCTCAAGGGGATATTGTTGTCCAATATGTGCCAACTCGACTACAATTTGCTCATATCTTTACAAAGGGTTTACCGTCGTCTCAATTCTATTTTTTACGTGACAATGCCAGTCCAGATTGAGGGGACGTATTAGGACTCTTAATATTTATCAATTAATTGTCTTAGAGTATTAGGAGTCTTGGAATTTATCTGACAACTATTCTAATAGTTATCTCATGTATATGATGTACTTATCATGTATGTATCCATATTACTATAAATATAAGTAATATTGGCTCTTAATTCATTGAGCCATTTACTAAAACCTATCACATTGTACATAGCAGGGGTCAACCAGGAGCTTAAAGAGCAGTTGCTGACAGAATTATTGTTCACAGAGGGGGAGATTCCATTCAGGTACCTGGGTGTACCTCTATTTTCTAAAAGGATTACCATTCAGCAATGCATGCCAATTGTGGAAAGAATGATAGCTAGAATCAAGTGCTGGACAACCAAGTCCCTATCATATAGTGGGAGGAAGCAGTTGATCAAAGTGTGCTCTTTATTGGGCACAAATTTTATAATCCCAAAGAAAGTCATCCACATGATCACAACAGTGTGCAAAACATTCCTATGGACTGGAAGTGAGGAGAAGTCAAGAAAAGCTCCGGTAGCCTGGGAAACACTCTGTATGCCAAGATCAGCAGGGGGCTGCATTTACTGGACTTCAGCAACTGGAACAAGGCTGCTGTGTGCAAACTACTTTAAGCAATCAGCTCCAAGAAGGAGACTCTTTGGGTGCAGTAGATTCATGCTTTCTATATAAAAAGAAAAGACCTTTGCACAATAGATACTCCTAAACAAGCATGTTGGCTGGTTAGAAAGATTTTTTATGCAAGGAAGTGACTGCAAACTCAAGATATATACAGTAAACTTAAGCAACATTGCTTGGCTAGTAAGTTCAAAATTAAGAAATATCTAGCTCTCATGCCACAGTTTCAGAAGGTGACATGGAAGGGTCTGAATATGATGCAAGGTATGCTACCAAGACACCATTTTATTCTTTGGTTGGCACTGCACAACAGACTGGCCACAGTGGATAGAATAAAAAAATAGGGGATCACAGTAACACCTGAGTGCTGCCTTTGTACAACTGGAGATGAAGAAACAGCAGAGCATCTGTATTTTTTCTTGTCAGTACTCAAGATACATTTGGAGCCATCTACTTCAATGGTTAGGAAGGACTCGAGTTATAGGAACCTGAGTTGAGGAAATTCAGTGGATTTCTACTAAAGTCAATACAAGAAGGCCCACTACAAAAAATCCATAGTTTTCGTACCGACATATTCCGACCGACTTTCGGTCGGAGGCCTTCATCCGACCGCTGCGGTCGGTTATTTCATTTAATTTATTTTAAATAATTTTTTTTTAAAAATATCTGACCGCAGCGGTCGGACGATAATTAAATATTATTATTATTTTTAAGACATCCGACCGCTGCGGTTGGACATCTTTAAAACAAAACACGGGCAGACCCGTTTTTCCCCTCTCTCTTTTTCCTTTCTTTCTTTCTTCCCCCTCTCTCTCTCTCTCTCTCTCTCTCTCTCTCTCTCGTTTCTTACCCGATAAAAAATACAAGAATCATAAAAAAAATACGGGAATCTCAAATCAACCAATGTTTAATCTCAATTCTCTTCCTCTACAAATTGATAAGTTTATTTTTCATTGTTTTCCTTCTCATTTTTCCCCATAATTGCAAAATCCTAATTTTTTCACCCAATTTTTTAGTTCTTTCATCTATCAAAGTGGGGGAATAGTAAATTAGTGGTGGTGGTGCAAAACTTAGGCCGTTGAGGTAAGTTTTATGGTGGTGGAGCAATTTTTTTTAATTTTCTGTCCGAATTTTTTTTCCAACTTTTTGAATTCTAGTTCGTGAAATTAAATTGACATACTATGTTTGTTTAGTGCTTATTATTACATGTATTTTCTTACACATTATGGATTTATATGCTTTAAAGGTGTAATCTTTGTGTGTCTTTATGGGTTGGTGTTGGGGTGGTTGTTGTTGAACATTGTTTAGGATTGTTGGAAAATTGTTAATGAATATTTTTGTTGGTGTTGTTGTTGAACATTGTTTGGGGATGTTGTTAAGTTGAATGTTTGAGGCATTTCATCAAGAAAGTGGTGAGCACTATTCAAAAGCTCAAATTTTACATAAATATTTTTTAAAGTTGTAGCAACAAAGACATAATAGTGTCTCACCATTACAAAACCAACCAAGATTTGTACATGCTCTAGTCAAGTGAACAAAAAATAAGTGTTAGACTTAGAACTAGAATTCAAAAATTGAAGGTCATTAAGTATGACAATTTTAAGGTCATTTTCTTGATGGGGTTTAGTGATACTACTAATGGGAATTTGAAAAGAAACAATCTTGATGCCTTTTGATTAGTAGTTGGGTTGGACATGAAAATTTTTGGTTGAACTAGTATTCTTGGTCAAGCTTAGTGTAGCCAAAGAAAAGAAAAACATATTAAAGTTAGGTTTAGTTTTGAATTGTGGGTTGAAGTTAATAAGATATTGTAAGCAAATGAACAAGTATCACACTGAACAATAATTTAATAGACATTAGCTATAAGTTAGTAGCTAGACAACTTAAAATATCTTATTTTGTAAATTGATTTGAATGAAAATAAACTATTTCTAAATATCCATTTTGTAATCTTTGATTCTGTTTCATTTCAAAAAAAAATATATAAGTTGCAAATGAGAAGTGTTATTAATTACTAAGCGATAATCCTAGAGAAAAAATTAGTTAATAATATAAAAGTAATTAACATAGATATAATCCTAGTAAGTTGTACAATTACTTAATCTTTTTCAAATTGGTAGTGTTTCACAATAAATTATTTTTTTATCTTTGCAATTTAATATGTATCTCAAACTTGTAATGTTTGTGTAGATATGGAATATGGAAGTCGTAGTTGGATGTATAATAGAATAATCCCCGGCGACGGGGGATGAGGAATGAATTTACAGTAGGCGTTCAAGAATTTATTGAAAAGGCGAAAACACTTGATGATTTTATACGGCATGGCCAGATTAAATGTCCTTGTGTGAAATGCAAGTGCACAAAAGGATAAAATTTGGTAGATGCTGAAATGCATCTTTATAGAAAGGGTTTTATGCCAAATTATTCTGCTTGGGTTTATCACGGAGAGTCTGGTGATATGGGCGGTGATGTTAATTTTCAAAATGCTTATGGCGGTGGGAGTGATTCGTTTATGGATAATGATTTTGATAATTATCGAATGAATGATATGGTTAATGATGCTTTTGGGATGTACCCAGATGAGCCATCCCAACCGGGTACATCGCAACCAACTGTTGAGCACGTTCCCAATGATGAGGCAAAGCTCTTCTATATATGGTTGGAGGAAGCTAGCCGTCCATTATATGAAGGCTCAGTGCATTCAAAGTTGTCAGTTGCTGTTAGATTGTTAAGTATTAAATCTGATTTTAGTATATCTCAAGCAGTCATGGATTCCATCATTGTGCTTATGAATGAATTTAATCCTACTAACATGGAATTACCAACTGATAATTACTACACTAAGAAGCTGATTTCCACGTTAGGGCTTTCTTCGGAGAGAATTCATTGTTGTGTCAACGGTTACATGTTGTTTTATAAGGATGATGCAAAATTAGATACATGTAAATTTTGTAAGGAGCCTCGTTACAAGCTAGTTCTAAATGCTAAAAAGAAGACGATCTCTGTTAAGTCGATGTATTACTTACCCTTTATACCTAGGTTAAAGAGGTTGTATGCGTCGATGAGCTCTGCTCCTCATTTGAGATGGCACCATGATCGTACCAAACAACGAAGCATTCTAAGTCATCCGTCAGATGGTGAGGCATGGAAACATTTTGATCGGGTGTATCCGACATTTGCTATTGAACCAAGAAATATCAGGTTGGGTTTATGTTCAGATGCGTTCACTCCATTTGATATCTCTTCTGTACCCTATTCCTGTTGGCCCGTATTTTTCACGTCGTACAATCTTCCACCTGAAATGTGCATAACTAGTCCATATCTATTTTTGAATTGCATTATCCCGAGTCCACATAACCTGAAAGTCTCGATTGATGTATTTTTGAAGACTTTGATTGATGAGTTAACGTTACTGTGGCATGAAGATGTGGAAAGATATGATATATCAACGAAACAGAACTTTCAACTGCATGCTTCTTAGATGTGGACTATAAATGACTTTCCAGCTTATGGAATGTTGTCTGGGTGGTCCACTGCCGGTAAGTTCTGTTGCCCTTGTTGTATGGAAGATACAAAAGCATTCACTTTAAAAATGGCGGTAAGAACACATGGTTTGACTGTCACCGTCGATTCTTGCCAATGGATCATCCGTTTAGGAATAACAGTAATGCATTTATGAAGAATCAAGTTGATTTTGATGAGCCTCCATGAAGGCTGTCCGGATGAGAAATTTAGGATAGGGTTAAGGTGTATCCTAAGGTAACTGACTAATGGCCATCTAAAGCACCTGGTTATGGTATTGACCATAACTGGACTAAACATAATGCGATCGTCTTGACGGACGGAAAACATCTAATTTCTAGTAGTGGCCTAAATCTGAAGTTATCAAATCTACCTTAGCGGCAGCAGTGTATAGCATATGGATGGAGAGGAACTTGAGAAGATTTCAAAATCAAAGTTTACCAGCACAAAAGAGAGTTAGAGATATCATTGTTCAACTTCACATAATGGGACAAGGTCGAAGGAGCTGGGACACAATTCTGGCCAACTTGAAATTCATATCCATGCTAGGAAGGTGACTGGTTTCAACAAGGAGATACAGGGAAGAAAAGTTAGCTGATAAGCCTAGTTCATAGTCAAGGATAATTTTAATACACTATAGCAATATGAACCAATATGACCTAGTTCAGGAGAGTGTGTATCTGTGTAGGTAGTGTTAAATGATAGGTTATTTTTGAGATCTAGTTCTCAGAGTCCAAGTAGAACTAGTTGCTGTAAATTGTTATTACTGGTTGAATAAAAAGAGTTTTAGTTCGACAAAAAAAAAATAGTTGAGGTTGCGAAAAGGAAAAGTCAGGCATTCGTTTGTCTTTGGTTTACAGCTGTTACATGGTGTGTGGAAAACTATTTTATCAACTTTTTCTTTTCTATATGTAATCTTTTCCCTTTAATGATTTACTGTAATAAGAGTTGTCGATAAATATGGTTCTCTACTTTTTTTTATTAGTCCTTCCTTTCTACAAAAGATGACGTGATTCGTATTTTGAGAGTCAAACAAGTTAATTTTTAAAACGACTCTCGGTAATAGATATCTCGGTCTTGCATCGATGAAGAATGTAGCGAAATGCGATACTTGGTGTGAATTACAAAATCCCGTGAACCATCGAGTCTTTGAACGCAGCCATTAGGCCGAGAGCATGTCTGCCTAGGCATCACGCATCGCACAAAAAGAAAAAAAAAAGGAAAAAAAGAAAGAAAAAAATAATTTTTTTGATCCTGAATTTGGACATAGAATTTTTATGTTTTTTAAGACACTTCGATATATTTAGAAACTATATAAAAAGTACTATTAGTCACAATAATTAATAATTTAAAATATTTAAAAAATATATAAAAATATTGCGACAAATGAAAACTTGTTTGACTCTCAAAACTTGAATCACGTTAGTCCATTGTGGAATGGAGGAAGTATCTTTTTTGTTCTATCAATACATTATCTAGAAAAGAGTACCTAAGGAATATGATTGGTATGTTAATACAGTTAATGGAAAAAAAATAAAATATTTACTCCCTTGACCCTATTTTATCACGAGATTCGACCTACATTAAAATGAAGGGAACATAAACTAAGATTTTATCCCCTATTTGTACCTCAAAAAACATAATAAGTACAACATGATTCCAATTTTACTCTGTCTTTGTAAAAGCAAATGTATATTTCTCGTAAAAAAAAGTATGCCATCAAAACTTTATAAAAATAGTGATGTTATTGCTTTTTTATTTGTCTTGGTGATGGATGAATTGACATGGCATATTCATGGGGTTGTACCATGGTGTATGTGATTTACAGATGACATAGTGTTGATAGATGAGTCGCATGATGGAGTAAATGGTAGGCTAGGTCTGGAGGGAGACCCTAGAGTCTAAAAGTTTTAGGTTGAGCAGGACCAATACAAAGTACATGGAATGCAAGTTCAGTGATGCATCACATGAGTCAAATGGGGAAGTGAAGTTGAATACTTAAGTCATCCCCAAGGGTGACTGCTTCAAGTATCTTGGGTCTATTATTCAATAAAACTGAGAGATCGACAATGATGTCAAACATCATACTGGGACGGTGTGAATGAAATGGAGGCTCACATCTAGAGTTTTATGCATTAAGAATGTGTCATCGAAACTTAAAGATAAGTTCTATAGAGTGGCCGTTATACCAGCTTCGTTGTATGTGGCAGAGTATTGCCCAGTCAAGAGCATGCTAGAAGATAAAAGTAGCTGAAATAAGAAAACTTAGATGTATGTGTGGGTATACAAAGATAAATAAGATTATGAACAAGATCATTCGAGATAAGATAGGAGTGGCTGCAATGTCGGACAAGATGCGAGAAACGAGGTTGAGATGGTTCAGACATGTGAAGAAGAGGAGCCCAGATGTCACGGAGAGGAGGTCTGAAGGGTTGGAAGTAAGCGGTATGCGGAGATGTAGAGGTAGGCTAAGGAAGAATTGTGCCGAGGTGATTAGACAGGAAACTTCTCACCTTCAGATCACCAAGAAGATGACTCTAGATAGGAGAACTTGAGATCTAGGATTAATGTAGAAGGTTAGAGACTAGTCGAGAGATGTCTGTCATACTAGTCGTAATATTATTTTTGTATATACTATTTTTATCTTATTCTTAGTCTTTGTTGCTACTATATTTAATTTACTTCGGTCATTGTCGTTTAAAATGCACACATAAGTATACGTGGCCGATCAAGTAATAAAGTGGTGAGAAAAAGTATCGTTCCCATAAGGACTAATGACTAATTATTAACTAGACAATCTCAAACTCAATTATCCTTCAAGAGACTTTAACCAAGTTTTGATTTTTGATTATAACTAATTAACAAAGATTAAATGAAGTAACAATTGAATACAAGATAAGTTTAAGATTTCTAAATATTAGTGAGAAGAAATATTCTAAGGTCATGGGACGTTCACCAATCTACTTGCGCTCTTCTGCTAATGGAACTAACTTTATTTATCTGGGTTGCTAGTTACATGGTTGATTTTACTCACATGACTTCTTCGATGCCATGCTCGCCTATTCAAGCTAACCTAAGGCCTATATGTCTATGGAATTAGAATCAACAAGAATGCGTGTAAGAACTCGCACATCCAGAAGGTGAGCGTGGCAGAGATGAAAATTCTTAGATGGATGTGCGGGCATACAAGGATGATAAAATTAGGATTGAAGTCATCTGTGACCAGGTGGGAGTGGCTCCAGTGGCTGAGAAGATGTGAGAAGCGAGGTTGTGATGGTTCGGACATGTGAAAAGGAGGAGTGCTGATGCTCTGGTGAGGATATGTGAGAGGTAGAAAGTACTGGATCTAAGGAGAGGTATGGGTAGACCGACGAAGAACTGGGCCGAGGTGATTAGACAGGACATGACACAGATCCAGGTCACCGAGGACATGACCCTAGATAGGAAAGCATGGAGGTTGAGGATTAGGGTAGAAGGGTAGGTAGTAGTCGAGTATTTTTTTTTCTCTCTTATTAGATGTAGTATTATACTGTTATAGAATATTTTTATTGTAGTCCTTGCCTTTATATTTAGTTCTGTTGATTTTGGATATGCTTATATAGTTTTATCATTCTCTTTATTTGGATATTTCTGTCTTGACTTTCAAAATTGTTTCCACATGTTTTATCTAGCCGAGGGTCTACCAGAAAAAGCCTCTCCATCTTGGTGGGGGTAAGGTCTGCGTACATCTTACCCTCCCCAGACCCCACTAGTGGGATAAATGGGGTATATTGTTGTTGTTGTTGCTGCGTGTATTTTTCATGTGTATTAACTGAGCATGATAGTTTGGTATATTTCTATCCTATCCGCGAAACCATTCCTTGAGCCCAGGTTCAAGAACACGCTCTATTTAATTCTATTACAACCTACAGTTCCCACTTTCGAGTTCAACCTTAGGTTTGTAGATAGTACTGAACATCTGGCTAGGAAATCAAGTAATTAAGCAGAATTACATACACAACCCTATGTGATACACTTAATATATATAAATCAATTTTAGAGTACAACTTTTATGGTTAACCCATAACCCTAGAATAATAGTATTTAGCTACTCATAGTCATGGTAGCTTTCTCACAAAATAATCCAAAAGTCATGACAATGAAAAGGAAAGAAGAAATTACAACTTCATTGATGAATCTTGAGAAGTCTAGCCTCTACTATGTTCTTGCCTCTAAAAATACATTATAAAAACTCTCACAATATGTTTACAAGGGTTTTATATGATATGCAATAAGTGGGAGACGTCCTAACCTTCTCCAATTTCGTATGGGAGTGCTCTTCAGCATGCACAGCCGAGCATGCCTCGCGCTTATGGTTGTTTGTGCTGCTGCCTTTTTTTTATTCTCTTAAATGTTGCTCTTCCCAGGGCACACAACCGAGCATGCCAAGCATGGGGAACTGTATTCTCTGCTACTTCCTTCTACCAATTAAGCTCCAAGTTCCTTCATTTCATTCCTACAACATTCAAACACATCAAGTTAGTAATACATCTCAATTTAATTATTGTTGGGCACATAATAATATGGAAACAAAAGAAAAAGTGATAAGAAATTAATGCTGGAACACAAGATATATGCCCAATATCAGTTATCCTTAGTTTCATATGTTTATATTTTCTTCATATTTGTATTGTCTACACCTTGATTCTTTCTAAATTGTTTTCTAAAAGGCTTTACCGTACCGAGGGTCTATCAGAAATAGCTTCTCTACCTTTCTCAAGTTAGGGGATAAGGAATGAGTACATTTTATCCTCCTCAAACCTCACTTGTTGGATAACACTAGCATTGTTGTTGTTGTTGTTTTTTTTTTTTTTTTTTTTTTTTTTTTGGTTGTTGTTGTTGTTGTTGTTGTTGTTGTTGTTGTTGTTGTTGTTGTTGTTATTGTAGTTTTGTTGTTGCTTTCCAAATAGTTTATGACAATAATATAATCAGTGTAACCTCACAAGTGAGCTCTGAGGAGGGTGGTGTGTACATAGATTTTATTGGCAAAAGAAAATGATTTCCTAATTCGAAAGTAAAAATTAAAATAATGAAGCTAAGAAGGTATTGACAATAGCTAGTAAAGATAACAAAAGGAAAGGAATTACAATAGTATATAATAGGAGGATAAGCTAATACTGAAAAAATAATAATAGTGTTGATAAGTAGCAGAGGAAGCAAATAGGGTACCTAGTAACCCGTAATACTAGCAAACAATAATCCTAAGAATAGAGATATTCCTAGAACCTTGTTATCGCACATAAAAGGGATAAATTGACTACCGACTAACGTTTCCTCTCTAATCCTTGATCTTCATGGTCTCCTATCTAGGGTTGAGTCATCGGTGAGTTGTAGATAAGCCATGGCTTGTCAAATTACCTCTACCGAATTTTTCTTTGGTCCACCTCTACATATTCTTAAACCTACCATTTCTAACCTCTCAAACCTTTTCACTGGCATATGTACTCCTCTTTTTCATACGCCCGAACTATCTCAGCCTCACTTCCTGCATCTTGTCCGCCACTCCCACCTTACCTCGTACCCCCTCCATTCCATTTTATGTGATACACTTTCCTTTTTGGTCAATCCAAAAAAGAATGACACATTTCCTTTATTAGTAACAATTTAATTTTATGAGATGATTGTCAACCACACAAACTTATATGATTTTTTTTTTAAACCATAAGTTTCAAAAGTCTTTCTTATTTCTTAAACATTGTGCCAAGTCAAATTGTCTCACATATATTGGGACGGAGGGAGTATTATTTTATTTCTAATTTTATCTTTCTACTATGCCTACACATCCATCATAGTATCATCCTTATTTTCGTTACATTATATTCTTACTGGGTGTGCTATTGACTGCCCAATACCCTGTCCCTTATAACATGGTTAGTCTAACAGCCACTCTATATAACTTACTTTTAAGCCTAGGTGGCATATTCTAACACATATCACACTGGATGCGAGCCTCCATTTTGTCCAACCCAATATTTTAAAAGGCGTGGGCGTAAGGCGCGACGTTTTACCTGACATTGGCGAGACGTAAGCGCCACCTATCTTTAATATTTAGTATTTTGTAATTATTATTATTGAAATAAATATTGTTAAAAGATATAAATTATCTAATACGTATAAATTCTAGAAATTTCAAAGCTTACGTAAGTCTAAGAGTAAAAAATTATGTAGGATAAAGAATTTAAAAATTTGACATATTTTCTTCAGAATTTAATTAGCAAGTTGATATTTGAGTGCAGACATCAGATAGAGGATTTATTGAGGAATTCTATTTTTTATTTTTTTGGACTCACACCCCAAGACTCGCCCAATGCCTAAGCAAACACCTTAATACACCCCAAATAATAGAGTTTACGCTTTTCGGTACTTACACCTCGACAGCTCGCCTCAGTGTGATTTTTCTATGCCTCGCCTCAGGGTTCACCCCGGAAATGCCATTTTAAAACTCTGATCCAACCTACTGTATTAGTATGTGTGGCATCATTGTCAATTTCTTCATTTCTTAGATTATTGACCCAAAATACTTGAAGCTTATCTCTTGTGGATAACTTGTGTATCAATACTAATTTCCACATCCGTCTCTGTGATGGTTCATGAAACTTGAACTCCAAATACTCTATCTTAGTCATGCTCAATTTGAAACCTTACGACTATATGGTCTGTCTCCAAATCTCTAACTTATCATTAACACCTATGCGTGTCTCATTAATCAATACTATGTCGTCTTCCGAATAACATATACCATGACACTAGACAACTTCCAAAACACCTCTCAAAATAGTAGTGAAACGGTTGTCGCAAATATAATACCCAACTAGGAATTGGGGTCAAATCCATAGGGAAAAATATGATAGGACTAGTGGAAGAAGAATGATATTAACAACTAATAATTAAACTAGGAAAGCAAATAAATATGATCAACGACCACTCAATCAATGTTATGCAAGGTAGGGAATGAAAATAAATCCAATGTTAAATAATTTTGTATAAAATATCCCAAGTCGCAACCAATTAGCTCTTTAGCGCACGATGACACTCAAGCTAATTTATCCAATTAGTCCCTCTCGGTGGCTATCAAGCCTAACATACACTAAACCTTTCAGTATTAGGTGTGTTGCATTAAGCCCAAACAATGGTGTGTACAGGTAAGGTTATCCGCCTTTTGGTGTTTAAATATGTTAACTCAAGATAACCATAACCACATCTACCTCAAGTTTTGTATTAACTACTAACCTAGTTCCAAAACCACGCTTTCGATCTAGTATTAAAAAAATCAAGGGGTCAGCAGGCATGAGTGCTCAGGTACGCCTAGAGTCTAAATTCCTAGCAGTCTTTTTCGGTTGTATTAGTTTTAACGAAAAAAGAAAAAAAAAGCCTCGAAGAGCTTCCAACCATCAATTGATAAGAATTAAATAATGCAATGGTTGAATAAGCAAACACTCAATCTAGTAATGGAAGGAAAATTAGCTCAAAAAACACAAAGAATTAAACACAAACCTTAACTCTACGCTTAAATCAACTACACATATTTTTAATATTAAGATTACACCAACTCATTAAGAATAAGAATTACAAATCAAAGGACTGAAGAAAAGGAAAATGGATTTGATGCTCACCCTAGACTTGGTTGATGAACCCTTGCTAAAAATTTTGAGAGAATAGCCAAATATATGTAAAATATGATAATTCTATCTATTTATAGGTACCTAAAATAATTACATTATTTTCCCAAAATTAACCTTATGTCAAAAGCAAGAAAACTTTGATTTCTGCCCGTAGCCACCTTAGTGCTGAGTTTTGATCTGCAAGCTACTTTTTACTATGTTGACTGTATAGCAATTATTTGATGTACAACCCAAAGGGCGGCCCCTTTCTCGGGAAGATCCAACTCTTTCCAATGGGCAGCCACCCTTTGCATTCGCTCAATTTTGGTCTACTTTTTGACTTGTTTTCTTCCTATCTCTTCCACAACTCAAATCTATCTACAATATGCAAATAAACCATGATAAGTGTATATATTTCATCAATTTAATAGAATAAAATCTGAAGTATGAGTATGTGATGTGTGATATTTTAGCCACACATACGCACTTCCTATTGAATAAGACGAGTCAATTCATCCACTACTAAAGTAAATAAAATCGGGTTAAAATCTGACCCTTGGTACAACCCCATCTCAACTGAAAAGTGTTATGAGTTTCCTTCTACCACTCTTACTCGGGTCTTGACTCCATCATACACGTCCTTAATCGTTCTAGTGTATGCTACGAATACACCTCTAGACTCTAAGCATCCTCATACAACTTCCCTTGAAACTTTATCGTAAGAATTTTTCTAAGTCACTAAACACCATATACAAGTCTCTTTTTTTATCCCTATACCGCTCCATCACTTTCCTTAACAGATGAACAACTTCCATGGTCGGTCGTTGAAGCATGAATCTTTATTGGTTGTCGAAAATAGATATGACCCTCATCGTCCTCATCTACAACCTTCTCCGAATACATCAGTAATTATCTTTTATAATTCAAATATAAAGTAGACATTTAACTAAAACAATTAACATAATTTGACGTGACACAAAGCTTATGAAAGAAATGATGATTTTTAAAACTTACAGTTTAAAATGAGATTTCTATCATATTATATAGGTTATTCCTATCTTATTGATATCGTCAGTGTTGGTGTCTTTTTGTTTAGTTCTGAGTTTATGCCATCACTTTCTTCATTTGTCTCTAGCCAAGCCGTCGTCTATAGGCGAAGGGACGAAAGCCCGACGAAGGCCTATGCTACAGTAAGAAAAAAAGTACGTTAAGGTTATGAAGTCACGGCGAGGGGGGATTTACTAAAGGGATAATGCCTACTTCACTTTCAACTAGTGCCTTGCCTACTGTCTTTGAATAATACTTCATTCCAGGGCGTAAAAGAAAGCTTAGTATACAAGAGAAGGGTGTAAGGCATTGAGCAGGGCTAGTCAGCGCCCTGATAAAAAGTACACAAAATACCGGCTGGTACAAAGCAGGTCATGAAGCTTGACATGACAGAAGTTCGAGTCGAACCAGACTAGCCAAAGCCCATAACACTGGCGACGTCTCCAGCATAAATGCAAGGAGGATGTATAGCTGATATAGGATCTTGTGGAACAGGATTTGATTATGCAAACGGTTCAGTAGGTCTACCGGAAACAGCTTCTCCACTTTGGTAAGGACAAGGTCTGCGTACATCTCACCCTCCACAGACCCCACTTATGGGATTCACCAGAATTGTTGTTGTTGTTGTGCAGTTTAAAATAAGCTATATATATTTGTATGACTATAAATCATCTCATTAAGAATAAAGTGAGAAAATTAAAAATATATATGGATACTCATTCAACTGTCATCCTCAGCTCATTTTTTGAATTGCCAATGGAAAGAAGTTGCTAAAGATGGATAAGAGCCACCTCTCCTCCTTCCGAGCCAGACAACTCAAGAGTTCATAAGATAGTGGATATAGTTACTCTCCTCTTCTTTGTATTTGTTGAGAGTTTAGCATAGGGTGTAGTTGCAATCGCATTATTGTTTGTATGGTTATTCATTGTAATATTCTTCTAAAATCACCTTTGTTTAGAATTCATTGTTTGCTTTAAGAAGTGAGAAAAATGAAATTTAAATTATTTTTAATTTTAAAATTTTGCAATTTATTTCGAAACTGATTATTAAAAGACAATTATGTTAGGAGTAGGAAAATTCCTTGGATAGTCCAAATTCCAAAAGAAACCACAAACGACGTTCTCATCTGCGAGTGGGCAATAATGCATCATATTAATGCTCACGTGAAAAAGCCAACAATTCATACGTGCCACTTACGTAATAGCTTCAAAAACCAATGGCATATTTGTCCGAACATGTCACCTAACTATTTCTTAGATTCCATTTAATCACAAGCCTACTCATATCCTTACTTTTTTTCCATCTTTACTGCTGTCATAACAAGAAAAAAATAAAATTAAACAAAACTATAAAAAGTAAAAAGAGCTCACAAGATTCCCTCTTAAAGATTCAGCAATATAATGATGTTTCCAAATCTTGTAGAGGTACTAAAAAAATCTTATTATACTGTATATTGAGTATTGACTATAATACTAGGTTATATTTTTATTATAAGGTCCTAGTTGGGTGGCTAATGTATGAAATGTTACAACTTACTATTATTTGTCAACTTAATTCAAAACCAACTTCTCCAACTAGCTCGTTTACCAGATGCAGCTGCTCAAAATGTTGATTTTTTATCCTTTCTTTGTCTGCTTTTGATCAGGTAATTGAAGCTAGCACTATTTATGGTTGGTTTTTATACTATTCTTGATTTTAGCTTCAGTAGTTTTGTTACGATATTTCTTGGGTTCATGTCATTGGTTTTGCCATTTGGTTTCTTGAATTGTTATTATACAACAACAATAACATACTATTATAATTTCACAAGTGCGGTCGAGGAAGGTGAGGTGTACGCAGACCTTACCCCTACCTCGGATGAAGTAGAGAGGCTGTTTTTCTGAAAGACCCTCGTCTCAAGAAAAGTAGTTTCAAAAAAGGGTTTGGAAAAGAAGGAAAAAGAAGAATTACATGAGTTGATTGTTATCATACTGTTGGAGCATTAAATTTTGAGTTGCTTCTTGTTGTTTGGAGTTTATTTTTGGTGATGATGCTAATTTCTTAATTAGGTTTCCTATTTTTGTGTTGTTACTTGTTTGTTATTGACCAACAAGCTCTTGTATGGTGCATTCCTAAGTGTTTGTGTTTTCCTGGTTGTTTGATCTAGAAACAGAGCCTAGCAAGTAGAAGATAGAAATATTTTAAAATTTTGGTAGCTTGAGCATTAGTACAAGTTGATTATTCTTGCTAAGAAGGTTGAACTATTTGAAGCAGTTCTTTGTCTGCTTTGATCTGGTAAATGAAGCTAAGAGCATTTATATTTGGTTCTTATATTATAGTACTTAGTTGATTTTAGCTTTAATGGTTTTGTTTTTTTTTTCTTCTTTTGCGGGGGGAGGGGGTGAAGGACAGGTTTTGGGTTCATAAAAGGTTTTGCTATATTGGTTTCTTGCAACCAGCTTTTGCACGGTGCATCCTGAATGTTCATGTTTTTGTGGCTGGTTGATTTAGAAACACAGCCTAGCACGTAGAAGAGACAAGTATTTTGAAAACATTTCAGTGTGAGAATTAGTACGAGGTGATTTTTCTTGGTAAGGAGGTTGAACTATTTCAATGAATGGTTTCTGATCTTTTTTTAATTCGAATTCAGAATTCTCTTTGTGCTATTGATTCAAATACTGAGTTATTGCGCAATATATATACAAAGAAAATGTGGTAATCAGAGTTTGAAATTTTATCCAGGGATAGTGCTGTGATTTCTTCAATCAGGGCGCTGCTTGAACATGGCCTCTGAAAAACGATATCCTAGTCTGTTGGAGACTAGAAAATTGGTATGGCTATTGGGCGTGGTGTTTGCCATTGTTTTGATGATTCAGTATTTTGGTTTTCCCTATGGTTATGCCTTATCTTCTTTGTTTACTGTCAATAAGGGTCAAATAAGCAGCTCTCAGGTATTAGATAAATCCAGTAACTTCAGTAGGTCAGAAAACCAGACACTTGGTAGTGTTGTGAACGGTACTAACACAAATGTTATCCATGAAACAACTAATGAAACTAAGCTCTCCGATGAAAATAATGAAAAGGTAGAGGATGATTCTATGCCTCCAATAAATGAACCCTCTAATGATACCATAACTGAGGACGGTGACCCAGAAGATGAATCACAGTCTAAGGATTCAGAGTTGGACGACAAGTCAACTGTGAAAAATTTAGGAAGAAATACCAGCCTACCTCCGGATAAGGTTGCTGAGTCTGAATATGATTCACAGGCTTCAAACGGTACATCTGAAAGTTCTTCATCACATGTGGTTGATACGCACGGGGCAGGTAGTATTTCTCCAGCACCAAGGGAAGCTAAATCGCTGGATATCAGTCCCACGGAAATGTCTGTTGCACCACCACCATTGGTTATGACACCTCAGGTCAGTGTTGATGGAGATCCTTTGATATCCCCCCATCAGAACACATCTGCAAAAGAAGGAAATACAGGCCATGTACTTGAAAATGATAATATACCTGGGAAACTGCCCACTGACCATGCTCCTTCAGTCAGTCATTCTTCTCTAAGCAACGTGCCAGTTGTGAAAGAGTCTGACAGGCCAATAGATAGTGTAGTATCAATAGCTGAAATGAATGTAATGCAGCAAGAGAGTCTCACTTCATTTCGTTCAATGGTATGTATGTGACTTTGATACTCCCGTCATGGGATATGACTTTTGTAATTGACTACCCGTGCTTAATTGTCTAACAGTTTCCCTCTTGTATGTTCTTTTAAATTTTACATAGAAACCACGATGGTCCTCAGACGTGGATCAAGAACTACAACATGTGAAAACTCTCATCGAGAATGCACCTCTGGCAGGAAATGAACCTGGCTTATATGCTCCTTTGTATAGAAATTTGTCAATGTTTAAGAGGTAATAGAAAATAATGATGCATATGATGAATCTACCCTTCTGTAATGTGGAAAATCTCACGTTGGATGTGTTTAGGGTTGTACTGCATATGATAAGATGTTCAGTGTTGCCTGTAGCTTTTAACCACTCCTTCATTTTCTGAAGCTTTACATTTATTTTATTTTCAATATGCTTGAAGCTTATTTTTGTGATCTGACATATTATATGTAGGAGCTACGAATTGATGGAGCAGAGTCTCAAAGTTTACATCTATACTGAAGGTGAAAGACCAATAATGCATACACCAGTGCTTAAAGGAATATATGCTTCTGAGGGATGGTTTATGAAGCTCCTGAAAGGAAACAAAAAATTACTTACTAAAAACCCCAAAAAGGCTCACCTATTTTACCTACCGTTCAGTTCTCGTATGCTAGAGGAGACCTTATATGTACCTGATTCTCACAGTCGTAGGAACCTAGTTCGATATTTAAGTGATTACCTCAATATCATCATCCAAAGACATAATTTTTGGAACAGAACCGATGGAGCCGACCATTTTCTTGTTGCCTGCCATGATTGGGTATGTTTTTGTCTCTTAGCTCTAATCTAAGTTTTTACTTCAGTGATCCATTTTGATCCTAATTGATTCTGTCATACACTCATACCCTAAGTTACTCGGACTCTTCATTTTGGTGACGCACCCGTGTCGGATCCGTACCCGTGTGGGTGTGGGTGTGGGATCCGTACCCAATTTGGTCAACTAATTTTGGGTACTTTGACCAAAATCAACGGAGAAGTTCTGAACAGATTCAATGATTTCTTTAATGAAAACAAAAGTAGGGGGGAATTGAAGGAAATAGAACACCTTGTATGATTGTATATAGAAATTTGTATGTCCTGGTCGATATTTTTTCTCAAGTTTTCCACATATTATCTCATAATTTAGGTTTTATAACTCTACTTTAGATTATTGATTTTTTTAAGTCGAATCCCCATGCCCGTATCCATAACTGGATCCGTATCCGCGAACCTTAAAATATAGATCATGAAGGATCCGACCTCTAGATCCGCACCCGTATCCGACACTCGCACCCGAGTCCGAGTAACATAGCTCATACCTTTCTTATGTCATTTCTCTTTTTAAGTGAGTTATCACTATGGAGTGCTCTATCGTGTGTGCATTTTACATCTAAGGACCGGGACACTATAATATTGCATGTATACAACCTCTCTGTCCACATGAGCTCTTCTAATGGTTTCTATTTCAAACTATATGATTAATTGGATACTGAAATATTCTAAAGATCTGAGAAAACTTCTAATTTATCTTCCTTAGGCCCCTGCTGAAACAAATAAAATAATGGCCAGATGCATAAGAGCTTTATGCAATGCTGACGTCAAAGCAGGCTTTCAATTCGGTAAAGATGCATCTCTTCCAGAAACATATGTGCGTGCAGCAAAGAATCCCCTTAGAGAAATTGGAGGGAAGCGTCTTTCTCAGCGGCAGACCCTTGCTTTCTTTGCTGGCAGCATGCACGGTTACCTTCGGCCTATCCTGTTGAATTACTGGGAAAATAAAGATCCTGACATGAAGATTTTTGGCAAGATTAGTAAGGTTAGCTATGTCAAATACATGAAGAGCAGCAAATACTGCATATGTGCAAAAGGTTATGAGGTCAACAGCCCTCGAGTGGTGGAGGCTATTTTCTACGAGTGTGTCCCAGTTATTATATCCGATAATTTTGTGCCCCCTTTTTTTGAGACTTTGAACTGGGAGGCTTTTGCCATATTTGTTCCAGAGAAGGACATTCCAAAATTGAAAGACATACTTGTATCTATACCAGATAAGAGGTATCGTGAGATGCAGCGGAGGGTTAAGCTGGTGCAGAAGCATTTCCTTTGGCATGTCAAGCCTGTGAAATATGATATTTTCTACATGATTCTCCATTCAATATGGCATAACAGAGTATTTGGAGTAAGACCTAGGTGACGAATCTACACGAATACATAGTTTCAGAGTTTTAGATGTTTTAGAGCATCATTTTTTAGTACACTTGGATAAAGGTTTGAAAAATATGTAATAAGTTGCATGAATAGGTGAAGAGTCAATAGTCATAGGAAGAGGATATATCTGATTGTTTCCTGTACATAGACTTGAGTAAAATGTAAAAACCACTTGTTCTTTTCCTAGCATCTCTACTTGTTTCTTCTTCTCTTATTTGGACAAATATGTGGTACATCTTTGATTTGTTAGTGTTGCTGCAGTGTACATAAGCTGGGACTGAACAGCATATGTTGGTCCAAATCAATTCTCTGGACCTTCTCTCATTTTTATTACCTTAAATTGGACATAGACCATTCTTAACTCTTTGGTCATGGATAAACATAAACCAATAATTAAGATGAAGGAAACTTGGTTTTTTGGTTCCTCTATTAGTGCAGAAAAGGAATGATTTTCCTAATGATCCATTGTTTGAAGGGTAGAATAAACAAAGCAGAGACTTTTATTTTTTTATGCAAAATATCTTAGCTGAACTTAGGTTAGTATACAGGGTGAAGGAAAATGATGGGTGACCTTCTTTTGGGAATTAGTACTCAATCATTTACCTTTTAACAGTAGCCTAAAGCATTTGAAAAATACTACTCCCTCCGTTAAAAAAAAAATTAATCTATTTTCTTTTTAGTTCATTTAAAAAAGAATAATTTTTTTTTAAATTTTTAAATAAACTCTCACTTTTATTTTTAATGAGATGATTTGTAGCCACACAAACATCTTTAGACCACAAATTTTAAAAAACTCTAATTCTTTATTAAACTCCGTGCAAAATTAAATGAGTTCATCATTTTTTAAACGGAGGGAGTACATCATAGTCAAGGAAATGACTCCCTTTGGAAATTAGTACTCAATCATTCACCTTTTAACAGTAGCCTAACGCATTTGAAAAATACTGCATCATAGTCAAGGAAATGACTCCCTTTTCATTTCTTCTGTACCTTCTAATGGTTTCTCAAATTGGACCAGAGAAAGGCATGCAACCAAGATATCACTTGAAAAGTGCTACCATAGTTCCATTTAATGTGATACAATTTCCTTATTCGTTCATCCCACAAAGAGTAAAAATATATTTAAAAATAATTTCACTTTAAACTTCTAATTTTACCACTAACAAGAAGCTTTTATAATCACACGAATACAATGACATGAGTTTCATGAGAATCTTCATATTTTTCTTAAACTTGTGAGTTATGTCCCGTAACTTGGAGTAGGCAGTAATTCTCTTCTTACTTGTCATAGTCGATGATGTTGGGATGTATTTACAACATTACTCTAGTTGCTTGTCTAATTCAATATATGGACTAGATTCTATAGTCAACTTTGGGTTTGTATGTCCTGCAGTAAACAGTCGTTTTAATACATTAAAGTTCTCCAACATGATCCAATTATTACTGTAATAGTACTAGTATCAAGCAATAATGGGAATGCAGCTTTCTCTTTCCCTTTCTTGTCCCTTTTAGTCAGTCCCTCATCTGGCTATAACAGGAAAGCCAGAAGGAAAAAAAAAAAAAATCAAAGTATGCATCATTGATCAAACATGCAGAATATATCAAGTTGGTGTTTAGTTTAATGACAAATGAAGTAATGCTAAGCAGTTAACTGTAGCCAAACCTGAAGAGATTCAATTATTTGAGACTTCTTCCTTTTTCTTTTTTGCTTTTCCTTCTTCAGTGGCTATGGGGTCTTTGGATTTGTGCGTCTGTTGTAGTTTTATTAGCTTCATGAATTGAACTTGATGTTAGAGAATTAGAAATGAAAAAAGTATTTATGTTCACCTAGTTAGTATATTATTGCTTTGCTTTTGAGCAACACTTTTACCATGTAAGTTCAGGTATTTAGGTTGCTCTTTATTAGCAAATTCCTTTTCATTTTTATTTTCTACTTGTTAAGTTTTCATGTTTGTTTACTGTGATAAGAATATTCAAATATAGCTGCATATTCTTGAATTATGACTCAAAGTTCTTATACTGGAAAATCACCTATCACTTCTTAAAAAGCAATCTAGGATGAGTGAATATGAGGAATTAGGAGAAGCCATACGTTGGTTGCTAAATTTTGGAATTGCAAAATTGGCCAGGTAATGGACTGATATGCTGGAATATGGGAACTGAAGTTCAATATGCAGGTTTATTGGAGCCTAGAAGACTGCTATGTATTGTGGTATCCGTTTTCGTTATGGTTTGGATGATTCAATATGTTGGATTCCCAAATGATTATGTTGTGCCCTCATTATTCTCCTCCAGCAAAGGTCAAGTAGCATTTTTAGGCAGCTTTCAATCCGGAGAGACATCTGGTAATTCTAGTATATCGGGAAACCTGATGTTTGCTAGTGGTTTAAACTCTACTGCCTCAAATGTTGTTCATGAAGGGATATCCAAAAGTGAGATTTCAAAGACAAGTGATGCAACTGCTGAGGGCTCTGATTATACCACTAGCAAGAATACTAGCCTTGGAACCGAATTTCTGCAGCAGGATTTACAGTCAAACATGTCAGCAGTTGAAAGTTTAGGAAAAAATAGTAGCTTATCTCCACTGCAGAATGCTCATGGTTCTGTTTTTACTATGCCAACAGCCAATGTTACATCTGAAAGCAATTTTGTACTGGATAAGACAGACAAAAACCAGAGAGGCAGCAAGAAGCCAGGGCCAATGCAGAGTTACCATGCCCCTTCAGTGGATCATTCGTGTCTGGGCAATATTCCTGTTGTGATTGAAAGGTCCGACAGAGCCAGAGAAAGTGTGGCCTCAATATCTCAAATGAATGACATGCTGCAAGAGAGTCGGACTTCATTTTGTCCAATGGTATGTTAGGGCTTCAGTTAAGTTTTATCGAGGGGAGTGATTTCACTAGTTCAGTTATGGAACTTTGAAGTATTCCCTAGTCAATTTTTCTTATTGAACTTTTGTGTAGAAACCACGACACTCCTCGGTTGTAGATAAAGATCTATTACGTGCAAAAGCTCTGATCGCAAATGCACCTCTCGTACAGAGTGAACCTGGCCTATATGCTCCTCTATTTAGAAATTTGTCCATGTTTAAAAGGTTAGCAACTACGTACCTTACTCCTGGATTTTGTTCATTTGATGAGTTCAGAAATTTGTCCATGTTTAAGAGTTATTGATCTTCAAACAACTCCACGCTGCCTTCCTCTTCTAGTTTTTATCTTGCTTATCCACAAAACTGTGCTGTAATACAATGACTTTTCTGAAAATCGGACACTACTGACTACAGTCTTGTGGTGTTATACCATTAAGTACAAGCTTTATGCGTGATACTGTTGGAATTCCTATCGATACACCAATTCAATAACCTGTACAGTTATCAATCTTTAAGCTGATATAGCTATCAACTGTGTTCCAAATTCAGGAGTTATGAATTGATGGAGAAGATACTCCAGGTTTACATCTATGCTGAAGGAGAAAGACCTATGTTACATACTGGACCTCTAGATGGAATATACGCTTCAGAGGGCTGGTTCATCAAGCTGCTTCAAGAAAACAAAAGATTTGTTACTAAGAATCCCAAAAAGGCTCACCTATTTTATTTGCCTATTAGTTTCTGGTTCCTAAAGGTGTCCTTGTACGTGCCTGATTCTCACAATCGTACAAATATAATTCAGTTTTTAAGTAATTATGTTGACATGATATCAAAAAAATATCCTTTCTGGAACAGAATGGGTGGAGCTGACCATTTTATCGTTGCCTGCCACGACTGGGTATGTTTCTGATTCTTTCCAGTGATCTAAAACCTTGAACTGATACTTAAAGAAGCATCATCCTTCTGGAATTTGTTTTAGTTTGCTTCTTCTGCATCCTCATTGGCGCAAACGTTATGGTTTATGTTCTAGAATAATGGAAACGGAATAGAATTTCTGTTAGTAGCAGCATATGTATGGAACTTGTCTTAGTTGCTTCTTCCTCTGAAATGTGCTTGAACCCTGTAAGACAAACTGTTTTTGTTTTCCTCAGGCCCCTGCAGCTACGAATGAAATTATGAGTAATTGTATAAGATCTTTATGCAATGCTGACCTGAGAGGTGGCTTCCAATTTGGTAAAGATGTATCTCTACCAGAACCGAACATTCACCTGGCGAAGAATCCTCTTGCAGAACTTGGAGGAAAACCAGCTTCCAAAAGGCATACACTTGCTTTCTTTGCTGGACAAATGCATGGTTATCTCCGCCCTATTCTATTGAAGCACTGGGAAAACAAAGATCCTGACATTAAGATTTCTGGTCAGATAACAAAGGCAAGATATTTACAGTACATGAAGAGCAGCAAATACTGCATATGTGCAAGAGGCTATCAAGTCCACTCTCCCAGAGTGGTAGAAGCCATTTACTATGGGTGTATCCCCGTGATCTTATCGGACAACTTCGTGCCACCACTCTTTGAGACGCTAAACTGGGAATCTTTCGCTGTATTTGTCCTGGAAAAGGACATTCCAAATTTGAAAAACATACTTCTATCCATTCCGGATAAGAAATATAAGCAGATGCATCGGAGAGTTAAGCTGGTGCAACAGCATTTTCTCTGGCACATCAAGCCTTCTAAATATGATGTTTTCCACATGATACTCCATTCAATCTGGCATAACAGAGTCTTTGGAATAAGGCCTAGGTGATAAATGTACATATACATGAGGTTGTAGAATTAAAATTGGAATAGTAATGTTATACTCTTAACTTGTATCAAGGAGCTATCCAAGTGCTTCCCATATGCACTTGAGTAAGAACAATATCAATGTAGTTTTTTATTAGTTGTTTAGTAAAAATACTTATGCATATTTGGTATTCTATTTAGTACAAAAACCTCTTCTCGATGAATTTTCATTTTTTGAAATACATTCATAATAACCTCATTAGAAATATTATTAAATATGTAAAGCCAAGGGGTTCTATTGAATCCTCTTCACTAGAAAATTATACTGCACAATAACGGTGAATACGATTTGTTTTTGTTATATATAAATTATTCAACCCCTTAACACCGAAGATTCTAGTTTAGTGGAAAAAGGGGTTCAAAATTGCTTTCAAGTCTATGTCCAAATCCTAACAATGAGACTATTTTTCTGAATCCCTTGCATAAACTTTCCGCCGCTGAGCACGATCAATTCCAAAAATTACTAATAGCAGAAAGTGAGTAATTTGTCAGAGTTAGCAGAATATGTGAAGCTGATTTCTGGCCCATTTGTTTGAAGAAATACCCCAGAAGAATATTGTCTGTTGGACTTCATTGATTTCTGCGCATCTGAAAAGAAAATGATGTAGAGCCTAATCACGTAGTAACATTCATTGTTGCTCGCCTGTGCTGATTCACATAGTATTCAGGACCCGACGGATAATGTACCCACTACCATTTCCCACATAAATAACAGGTTTTTATTTGCTTGTTGGCAGGATTCGAACCTGTGACGTGCACCTAACCACAAGTCATAAGTTGCCGAAACTTGATTGATAATAAATCCACCACTCTATCCTTCCCGACTTAAATGCCAGACTTTTGTCTATGCCATATTGGCAAGATTCAAACATGTGGATGTGTGCCTAATTTTTTTTACATGAGAACTACTGTCCAACTAATGAGGACTAACCGGGTTACATTTAACTTAATAGAGATAAAAAGTGCTCACTTTTGGTAAACAAACCTATATTATCTGAAGGTCAATGTTACTATGTTAGACCTACCCTTCATTTTCTCACTTTACTAATGTTCTTTTCTTACTTCTAATAGCTGATGAAGTTTGGATGGATTGGCAACCTTTACTCTAATTCCAAATCCTTGGGCTCAAATCTTTAAGTTTGGGTTTAGACTTCCAGATTTTAAGTAATATTAGAGCATCTCGATAATGACACAAAAATCCAACAAATGGATAAAGAAAGAGGACAGGGAGATAGAGCAGTTAATAAGGAATCTTTTATTAATGATTAATTTGATAAAGGAACATTTCCCATTTACTATTTTACTATACTATAGTACTAATAATACAACCTTAAGGGTGCACATACCTCTTCTATCTGTCTTTGTTGTACTTCTCAACCATAATGGTTGTAGTTTTATAAGGCATTCTTGAGCTGTACTGAATGTCAAACACTCAAAATATGAAAATATTATAAAGAAAAATAGAAGTGTAGTTTTCCTTTATATTATTGTTTCCCTCCTTTTTTCTTACTTGTTGAGTTGTTAGTCTTTGTTTAGTGTAATGAGAAAGTTCAACACTTTTAAAGTTTAAGCTGCACATATCTGATTAAACATTGAATCAGAGTTCTTGGAATTTGCTTGAACATGAGAACTAATGTTCGATATGCAAGTGTGGAGACTAGACGACTGATATGTCTAGTGGCATCGGTTGTTGTTATGGTTTTGATGATTCAGTATTTTAGATTCCCAAATGATTATCTTGTATCATCATTGTTTCCTTCCAGCAAAGCTCAAGTAGCATATTTAGGCAGCTTTCAACCAGGAGAGTCATCTGGTAATTCTAGTGTATCAGGAAACACTACAACAAAAGTCACATTTAGCGGCAAATGGTATTGCTTTTAGCAGCATTAACAATTGCTGCTAATAGTTTTACCAGCAATAACCTATTAGCAGGCAATGTTGCTGTCGCTAAAGGTTTTACCGACAATTGATTTGAGTGCTGGTAAAGGCCCATTCTATTGCCGCTAAAAGACTCTTAGATATAGCAGCATTTGTTTCCCAGCCATTTAAATTGCCACTAAATTTTGCACAAATTATGGCTTGGTTCATTACATGTATTGCCGGTAAAGACCTATTTTAGCCCGTAAAATAGGACTTGCTAACGCCATTTTACCGTAGTTTGAAATGATTCTCAAATCACCCTATTCTTATTCATTCAAAAATAAAAGCATTATGAAGAAAATATACGAAATGCATAATAATTCATTAAATTACACCAAACAAAAGCTCATCATTATTTTTGGTTACAACACCATAAAAGAACATAAACATAGCTTTAGTAAAGCTGATAACTAGAGTTAAACTTGAAAAGCCTAGAAGCATTTATTCCACTCTTGATCAAGGTAAATCCACCATACCAAGTCCATAACTAGCGTTGAGCTATTGCACAACCTGCAATGATAGAATGAAAAGAAAGTCATTACAAATAATCCTTCTCTTCTTTTGACTATAATTATATCCTTCAGGGTTCCTATTAACCCTGTAAACAAACAGAGAAGATATAATTGTGACCTCTGGATGGACAGATATAATTGAGGAGTAGTTCTGGAAAAAAGATGAAGTGAAAAAGAAGATAAGTAGCTAAAGGTGAGATATCTGGTAGAAGCAGTGTTATAGGCAGCAAGCAATCTCAATGTACCTCATGTCCGCACAAAAGAAAGATAGTTAATCGAGTTTGCACTATGAATTAAATACTGAGATGTTTCATACTTGTGCCTTCGAAAGATAACCAAGATTTTGCCAAGTTACTCCAATTAATAAAGTCGGCCTTCTTGGTTTTAGTCACACTTAAATATACATGTATGGACTAAATTACGTGTTCAGGTCCCATCAACGCTAATATGTGATTACACTTACCACTGGAGTTTAGAGGACATTGCTTACAAAAATCCAGTGCAGTAAATATTTAATTTTCAGTAGCTCTTATTTCAAAAGAAATCCAATTCTAAACATTGCAGACCACTCCTGTTATGCTGCATCATATCTCATCCTTAATCATTAATCAATGAGATGACTCAAAAACTTAACACTATATATGTAACTTGATGTAATACTTTCTAGCCTCAAACGTAAGAGGTGTCCAAAAGGTTTTTCCGGACAAGCAACTAGAACTATGTTATATGTTAAATACAATAGTTTCACACTGCTAGAGTTGGTTCTGAGGAAGAGTTCACATAAGAATACACATAAAGTTTATAAAGAGCTTATAAAGTTTCTTACTGAAATTGCAGCTTCAATGAAAGGCGGCAAAATTGGTTCCATCATTGTGCCATTCTGTAGGTGGTGCATTTATGAACGTAGAAGCCATTCTGTAGGTGGTGCATTTAGAGCCTATATAACAGGCCCATGCAAAACAGAAAAGCTCGTTAAATACGTTATTATGGTTAAAAACTATAAAGCAATCTATAGAGCAGGATTCTGACCTACAATCTTGCTGTCCGCTGAGCGTGCTAAGTAGCTTGCTAACTATCATTTTCCCGTTCATCTCAAAGAGCTTCACCCAAAATTTTTTTAAAAAAAAGATATATCCTCTTAACCAGCACTTGTCAACCAAGAAAAACCTCAGATAAACAATATCTTACAGCTTTGGAAGCTTCTTCTGGAGTTGAGAAAACAAAAAATCCAGATCCTCTGCTAATTCCACTAGGATCTCGCATAACCTAGAAGAAACAGTAAAACAAAAAGGATAATGCCAAAGCCAAAAAGCAGTTTGTGCAAGAGAATACGGACTTGACATAAATAGTTTACTACCTTGCAAGAAGTAATTGTGCCAAACTCTCAAAAAAGTTCCTTGAGCTTATCATCATCAATGGTATCATCCAAATATTTAATGTACAAGTGAACTCCTTGGAACTTATCTACTACCTCCTTGAAAGTCTGCTCAAATTTCATCCAAATGTTTCATTGATCGACTGGTTTTCAGAGAAGCAAAATTTGAAAAACACAAATGAAAGAAAAATTACAGAAAGAACAGAATCTTTGTTGTTTATCAAGTAACTTATCAACTGATCAAGCTCCACTGCGTCCTTTAAAACCTTATGGACGTAGAAGGAAGTTAAGCTCACGGACGCAATTGAAGAGAAAATAGCCCAAAAATTATATGCTGTTAAATCACATCAGGCAGATTCAAAGGTTTACTGCTCGAGAATTAATACAAAAGAAGATCTAGGACATCATGATTCCAAGAGAGATGAAGTTGAAATTTGAGCAAAACATATTGGTCCATGCAACATTTTACATTTTAACAGGTATATAGAAGAATAGGCAGCAAGCTTTCCAGTTATATAAGAATTATAGGAAAGTTGCCATGCTCAATCCAACAGGAATTCTACTTAGTGTTTACCAAAACCTTAATGTCTATAAAACCCATATTAACATTTTCAATTCATTAAAACGTTCAAAGAGTAAAGATTCCAAAGCAACTACCTCAAAATCATGTGAAGCAAATCTTAGCTAAGGTTCCATTTATGAGAGATCTAGGAGGGAGTTATTACGTGACTTATCCCTTTGTTTTCACCATAATTCTTCACTAAATTCTAGCATTGAAAACAGTCCAAATTTCTCAAAAATGTAAGTCCAAGTGCGCTCTTTCATATTATTTTGCAAAGGATATGATTCTACACGTCCCATATGCACAGACACACACAAAGTACACACACATGAGGTTGTTAGTTCCACTAGTTTGGATTCCATGAAGCTGTTCAAAAAATAAAGATTCAATAGCTCAAAACCAGCTCTCATCAAACATTACATGGAAATATCGCAAAATCCAAAGAGAAAAGTCACATTATACTTGAAAGGCATAGAGAATTCTCCCTGTACCTTGCGTGTATGAGAACGGTTAGCTACCTCCTCATCCAAAATGAAATCCAATAGTGACACGAGCTAATCGACAAAATTAAAAATGTGTTACAATAAAAATATATTATAAAATACTAACTTCTTATTTTTTTATCAAATGCAATGAAATAATTGAAACATTATTTACTATATTTCATGTACTAACAATGTCACACGCTCTTTTGCGCTCCATTGTTGTGCAGTTGTAGCTTGCAACTTCAACATCTAAGCACAAAAGAATAATTACAGTACATTCAATCACTTAAATTACAAATTATAAAATTTAACATTTTTAAAATTAACAAAGCTCAAAATTTTGACCTTACCTAATCTGGAACATTTTGTTTAGGTAATCGACTAGCGCGATGTAATTGCGATGAGGTACATTAAATGGATTGTCCTGTTGCACTAAAATTAAGTTTATCCACTGAGTAAGCAATTAACTAAAGCAAATAAAAGAAGTCGAAATTGAATGAAGTTAGGGTTTTGGACCCGCCTCGGCGGAGAGCATATATATATGTATAGGTATGAGAGCTTACCAGCGATTGTGGCCGGCGACGGTTAGCGGCAATGGTGATATGCGGCGGTGAGATGTGGCGGAGATCGGAAACAGTGAGATGCGGCGATGATAGGCGACGATGAGAGGCGGTGGTCGACGGTGAGCGGTGGTTTGGCCGCGGCAATGTACAGAGGGGAGGTGAATATTTTTACTACGGTTTTCAAATTTGTTTAGGTAGGAATGAGATATTTTGGTAAGAATGAGAAATAACTTTAATTAGAGGTATTTAATAAACATTTCTTCTTATTTGTCGTTAAAAAGGAATTTAGTACCGGCAATTGTTCATTTGACACCAATTATTGAACTTATGAAGTAATTCAGTGGCTTTTAACTTATTGTCGCTAATAAATTGTCGCTAAAAGCCCTATTTGTTGTAGTGAACAAACAAACAAAACTAAGCTTGAGGACTCTGCTGATATCACGAGCAAGAAAACTGACCTTGAAGCTGAATTACTACAGCAGGATTTAGAGTCAAAGAGCAGGTCACCAGTTGAAAGTTTAGGGGAAAACAGTAGCTTATCTCCGCTGCAGATTGCTCATGGTTCTGTTTTTAATGTGCCAACAGCCTATGTTACTGTTATTTCCCACGATTACACCACGTACCGTTTTAAGGACCAGTTCCTTAAAATGTGTTCCTTTACTCTACGATGTGCGGAATAAAAACCGTAAGTAATTGAACACCAGATTTTAGCGTGGAAAAACCCCTAGACACGGGATCAAAAAACCACGACCTACTTCTCAAGTAGGATTTCAACTTCACTATGTAAAAAGACCCACTTGGTTACAAGACTCACTCTTACTAACCTAGGACTAACTCTAATCCTTTAGTGATCTTTCTCACGATCAGTGAAGTTGTGTCAAGTCCACGACTTGAACTACACAGTTTACAACTCGATTTTTGCTTACTACAATTGAACTAAGACTTGAACTTTTACAAGACTCAATCTAAGGAACAGGTTCTTACTTAGTTCTACTGTAGCTAATGATTACACAAATAAGCTAATAATTCTTCTCAGCTTTTGCTCGATGCTCTCTCTATTTGTGTACACCTTCTATGGCTGATAGTCTTCTCGTTTTATAGTTTCCAGCAGCCAAGAAGTCCCAATGAATTAGAATTCCAAAGCTCCCTTGACTTTGAATCCTAACTAGATTCTACCTTCTTGAATCCAAATCCTTTATCCCTTAGGATTATGCAATCTTTTCGTATCTGATTAGGCCTGCATAATTATCAAGATACACGTCAATATTAGGATAAATAATAATAACTCAATTAAATGATTTTGCATGAATTATCTATTCTGCTTCAGTAATTCAAAGGAACAGGTCATTTGAATCCGTTCCTCAGTCATCAGTCAAAACTCCAAGCTTTCCAAGCTAACAATTTCCCCCTTTTTGATGATGACAAATTCATACTTATACTTCATCTCCTTAATGTCCTGAAGTACACCTTAAGCTCAAAAAGACACCAATCAGTGGAGAATTAATTTATCATTAAGGAACAGATTTTTCTTAGGTATAAAATCATGCAAAATCAGACTTACTCTTCCCCCTTTTGGCATCATTGAAAAGGTTGCATATAAAATATAACTCAAGTGTTAGAATTAATCAGCACATAGCCATTGAGGCAACTCAAAATGCAAACATACTTCAAATAAAGCAACCGCAAAACAATGATATTAGCCATCCAAGACAATTCATTTAACCAAAATATCAAAATCAGGGGATACAAGCAAGTACTACAGAATTATCCAACTACTAAAGAAGAAAAAGGCTAAGGCACTAGGCTAGGCTAGATCCCACTAGACAAAAGATGGCTAAAGGCTAAGGCTAAGGTGGTCAGGATGTGGAAGGACCAGGTCCCTGAGACTTGTGAAGCAGATCAAACATCTGCTTGAGCATTCCCTCATTGGTCTCCTTTGCTTTTGAGGCCTCTGCCTTCCAGTAATTCCTCTCCTCTTCCAGCCTTGCTATCTCGACAGCCTGCATAGCAACCTGTTGCCTAAGTGCCCTTACTTTGTTGTTCAGTGGCTGCCTCCCAACACCAGCCTGTGGAGGATCAGCCTGAACTGGCAAATCACAGCTTATCAAAGTAGCACACCCAAACTTCTCCTTCTTTGTAGCCTTCACAACCCCTTCCAAGGGAATCTTCAACTTTGCAAATATATCAGTCAGAATAAAACCAAACGGCAGGGAGTGTTTTCTCTTCCCAGCAATCACCCTTTTTATCAGGTGGATCATAAAGCTGGGCCAATTGATCTGCTTTTCAGTGTCCAACAGTTCCATAAGGACCAGGTCCATGAAACTGACAACTCCTCTTTTCTCCTGCCTTGGCATCACAACTTTGTTCACAAACTCAAATAAAACCTGATGCTGTGGGTGCATCTCACTCTTTTGCACTGCCCTGGGTTTTTCTTCACCATCATTCTCAGCAAACTTCCTAGTGATCTCCAGATCAGTAGGCAAGTTTGTCAAGTCAGGCCAAACAGTCTTGACATAGCTAGCATACCCAGAGGCAGGAATCCCCAGCAACTCACCAAGTTCCCTTGTATCAAATATGATGACATTGTCATTAACAGATGTAGTGATTTGATTACCTCGGATGGAACAATTCTTATAGAATTCCTGCACCATTCCCTTTGCACACCTACCAGAGATCTTAAGGACCATGTCCCTCCAACCCTGAGCATGCAGCTTTTGCAACAACCAAACCATTCCTTCTTCTTGAACATCAGTCATGACCCTTCCTTTCAACACCTTTCTGGTCAGCATGTCATCATGAACACAGTGCACAGTCTCACTATCTTCAGCATCACTATCACTCTCATCTTCAGCAACTAACTCATCACTATCACTGGCAGAGTCTTCAGAAACAACCACTCTTTTAGAGGACCTGGTCCTCTTAGCAACTTTTTCAGCAGCTTTAACTGAACTTCTTGTCACTCTTCTCTCAGGAACTTTTCTTTTCTTTGACTGAGGCTCCTCCTCCTCAGCCTCTACCATCTCATCATCAGCAGAAAAATCAGCAAGATCAAAATCATCAACATCATCCACTTTTTCTTCCTCAACTACCTGTTTTCCTTTCACTTTCCTGCTTTTTTCCAAGGCAGCAGCCAGTTGTTCATCAACAGCTTTAGCAGCACTTCGTGTCCTCCTACCCCCAGAAGCAGGGGTTGAGGCAGAAGGAACATGTCCTTTTGCTTTAGAGGAACTTTCAGCTTTCTTTTTATTTCCAGGTTTGTAACTATCACCTATCTTTTTCAATTTAGCAACAATTTCAGCAGTCACATGGTCATCGATGGGTCCCTTTCTAGCCAATTTTCTTTTCAGACTCCTAATATTGATCAAATCCACTAGGGGCCTGTCACTATCACTTATAGCCTCCTCAACATCTATCACATTCTCCATGGGTGCTCTAAAAGCAGCCTCTGGAGACCCTGATGACCCATGCATGGGTGCTTCCAACCTCTTAATAGGTTCCCCCTCAAGAGCAGCCTCAGACCCCTCTCCCTTTTCTTCCTCGTCTATAACAACATTCAAAGGGTAGGTAAAGTTTACCTGATACTGATACAACACCATAGCACGAGATAAATCCTCAACCTGCTCAGCAATTGACTCAGCCGTGGGAACTGATCCTTCCCCCTGAATGTCAGGTTCAGGTATTTCTGGGATTGGTTCAGGAACTTCAGGGTTTAGGTCAGTGGTTTTCATGGGTGAGGGAGGATTAAGATTTTGTGGTTGGTCATCAATAGGTGCAGTTGAAGAATTATCAGAAGTAAGAGACATTTTTGCAATTCGAATTAGCAGATAATTGACAATTCTTTCTGAAATATTGAGATTTTAGTTGATGAATAAGGTAAAATAATAATGTGGGAGAAGAAGGGTATTTATAGAGTGAATTAAGTAGTGCAATTAGAGTAGGAGACGATCAGCTTACCTCAGCACAACATGCAACGGCTAAGGACTCTTGGGAGTCTCCCGGGGAAAAAGAGCCGTTAGACTTCAGGACACCTTTTCAGAACAGGAACTGTTCCTCCGATGGGACTCTTTTGCAATTTGGATATGGGTAGGAAACTTAGTGGGATTTTATCCTAAACACAAATTACCTATAGCCTTTATACTCCTGAATTAATTGAATAATTACGAGTACATACCTGTTTTTAACACCATAATTCAGTGTCCTTCCAATTTGCAATTTTTGATCATCTGAAATTCTAAGAGCATAAGGGTAACATCATTCAATTTTAGCAACTCTAAATAAGATATGTAGCATAAGAGTATACATTTAAGTATGAAAACTGGACTGAATGATTCATAATTACTTGAATAAAATTCATTTTAAGAGCAATTTTCTAGCCAATTATGAAGTAAAGCATTGAAGATTTTATGTGAAATTAATCATCCCTAATTCCAATCTATTTCTTTCAAAATCATCTCTACCTAGAGCTTTAGTAAAAATGTCAGCTATTTGCTTTTCAGTAGGACAAAATGCTATGGTAATCAAACATTTTTCATAATTGTCTCTTAGGAAATGATGTCTTATGTCAATGTGTTTAGTCCTTTTGTGATGCACTGGATTCTTTGTCATATTTATAGCACTAGTGTTATCACAATAAATAGGAACAGTTCCTACATCAACACCAAAATCCTGTAATTGTTGTTTGATCCATAACAATTGTGAACAACATGAAGCAGCTGCCACATATTCAGCCTCAGCAGTAGAAAGTGCCACTGAATTTTGTTTCTTAGTTCCCCAGGAAACAAAACACTCACCAAGAAAATGTGCCATACCTGAGGTGCTTTTTCTATCAACAAGGAAACCTGCATAGTCAGCATCAGTATATCCAACAAGATTAAAATTACCACCTTTTGGATACCAAAGTCCCAAGGGACCTGTTCCTTTCAGATACCTCAATATTCTTTTAACAGCTTTCAAATGAGATTCCTTAGGATCTGATTGGAACCTAGCACACAAACTAACACTGAACACTATATCAGGTCTACTAGCAGTTAGATAAAGTAGAGAACCTATCATGCCCCTATACAATTTTTGATCAACTGATATTCCATGTTCATCAAGATCCAATTTTGTGGCAGTGGCAATAGGTGTGTCAATTCCCTTAGCATTATCCATATCAAATCTTTTAAGTAATTCCTTAACATACTTTTGTTGATGGATCATAGTTCCATTTGAGGTTTGCTTAATTTGTAAACCCAAAAAGAAGTTGAGTTCACCCATCATGCTCATCTCAAATTCACTCCCCATCAAGTTTGCAAATTCTTTACTTAAATTTTCACAAGTGGCACCAAAAATTATGTCATCTACATAGATTTGAACAATTAAGAGATCCTTACCTTGTTCTTTTAAGAACAAAGTACTATCAATTTTACCTCTCTTGTATCCATGCTGGAGTAGAAATTTTGATAGCCTTTCATACCATGCTCTTGGTGCCTGCTTGAGCCCATACAAGGCCTTGTCCAGCTTGTACACATGTTCAGGGAACTGTTCACTTTCAAAACCTGGAGGTTGCTTGACATATACTTCTTCTTTCAAGTAACCATTCAGAAATGCACTCTTGACATCCATTTGATGTAGAGTGAAATCCATGTATGAAGCAAAGGCTATAAGAAGTCTTATTGCTTCCAATCTTGCAACTGGAGCAAAAGTCTCATCATAGTCGATGCCCTCCTCTTGACTGTATCCCTGAACAACTAGTCTGGCCTTATTCCTTGTTACCATGCCATCCTCATCAAGTTTGTTTCTGAAAACCTATTGTGTTCCAATTATGGACCTGTTCCTTGGCTTGGGTTCCAGATGCCAAACTTGACTCCTTTGGAATTGATTCAGCTCTTCCTGCATAGCATTTATCCAATCTGCATCCTTTAGTGCTTCTTTCACATTTTTAGGTTCAACAAAAGATAAGAAGGCACTAAAGGCACACAGATTTTGATTCTTGACTGCTGATCTAGTTTGAACTCCGGCAGCCTTATCTGAGATTATTTGATCCACAGGATGTGACCTTTGATACTTGAAAGGCTTGGGTGTCAATCCATTGTCAGAAGTCCTCTGCTGAGGAACAGTTCCTGATAGAGTAGTGTTTCCAGTTTGTGAGGTGGAACCAACACTTGTTCCCCCTGTTTCAGTGCTACTCTTCTCAGTTCTGTCCTGAGGAACAGTTCCTTGCAGTTCACTTCTCATATCCAGAATCTGCATTTGTGGATTAAGTTCAAACTCTTTCAGCATTCCAATTTCTTCATCCTCCTGTACCTGTTCTTGAGTGAGACTGTCAGTTTCATCAAATTTAACATGCATGCTTTCTTCAATTTTCAATGTTTTCTTGTTAAACACCCTATAAGATTTACTATTTAAAGAATAACCAACAAATATTCCCTCATCACTTCTAGGATCAAATTTTCCTAAGGCATCCTTCCCATTGTTGTGTATGAAGCATTTGCAACCAAAAGCCCTTAGATGAGAAATGTTTGGTTTTCTTCCTTTAAGCAATTCATATGGGGTCTTTTCTATTAAAGGTCTTGTCATACATCTATTTATTATGTAGCATGCAGTATTAATAGCCTCAGCCCAAAAGTTCTGTGGAAGATTTCCAGATATCAACATAGTCCTTGCCATTTCTTCTAGAGTCCTATTTTTTCTTTCTACTACACCATTTTGTTGTGGAGTTCTAGGTGAGGAAAAATTGTGATTGATGCCATTTTCATTGCAAAAATTAGAAAACATATGATTTTCAAATTCAGTTCCATGATCTGACCTAATGGCAACAATATGGTTATCTAGAGTTCTTTGAGCTTTCTTGGCAAAAATTGAAAATGCATTAAATGCTTCTTCTTTAGATGCAAGAAATATAGTCCATGTAAATCTAGAGTAATCATCCACCAATACCATAACATACTTCTTACCTCCACGACTCATCGTTCTCATTGGACCACACAAATCCATATGGACCAGTTCCAAAGGTTTAGTGGTACTTACCTGTTTCTTTGATTTGAAGGAGGATTTTACTTGCTTCCCCTTGGCACAAGCTTCACATACCTTTTCATCATTAAACCTGATGTTAGGAAGACCTATCACCAAGTCCTTTGACACAAGTTTGTTCAATTGTGAAAGACTAGCATGTCCTAGTCTTTTGTGCCATAGGAGGGGATCATTTTGCACCACACTTAAGCAGCTCAAGCTTCCATCAGATAATGTCAGCAAGTCTACTTTGTAGATGTTTCCATGTCTGTTTCCCTGCAAAATAACCTCTCCAGAAGCTTGATTAGTCACAGTGCATCCAGTAGATGAGAAATTAACATTATTACCTTTGTCACACAATTGAGATATGCTCAATAAGCAATGCTTCAGTCCATCTACTAGAAATACATTATCTATGCAGTGTGAGTCAGACTTACCTACCTTTCCAATTCCAATAATTTCCCCTTTCTTACCATTACCGAAGGAAACACTTCCTCCTTGGAAGGCTGAGAGTGAAAGGAACAGTTCCTTATGCCCTGTCATATGTCTTGAGCAACCACTGTCCATGTACCATTTGTGGTTTGCCCCCTTCACTCTAGCCTGCAAAAGAAAACTAGGGGTTAATTTTAAGAACCCAAACTAGTTTGGGTTCCTTTCTTTTGGAAAAAGGATGAATCAAATCTTTCTTAGCCCAAGATGGTAATGGTTTCTTTGTGTGAACATCTTTTCTTTTTACAGACTGCTGAACAGGTTTATAGAACCTATTCTTCTGTTTCACAGAATTTTGAACAGGTTTATAGGACCTGTTCCTCTGGACAGCCATTTTTAAAGATTGACAATTTTCTTTCCGGTGACCAGTGTTCCCACAGTGAGTGCATAGCCAGTTTTCATGAAATGATAAGTATTTACTCTTTGGATTCCATTTGGATGAACTCTGTGCTTTCATAAATCCAATACCTTTCCTGTTACTACTATGATTTTCCTGTAACCATTCTAGTGCTTCAGAAGACTTGTTCCATTCTACAGTTTTTCTTAATTCCATTTTTGTTTTAACCAAGTCTTCTTCTAAAGATCTTATCTTTTCATCTTTCTTACACAGTTCATCAACTGTGTTTTTCAGTTTCTCTTCAGCAATGATCTGATGAGAATTAGCAATACCTTTACCTTTTACAACTGTTTTAACATTTTCTAATTCCTGAGCAGTTGTTTCAAGTGTGAGGACCTGTTCCTCAAGCATGCTAATCTTCCTTTCCAGAAAATCATTTTTAACTATTTCCTCTTTGCATTCTGTTTCTAAACAGTCAACTTTATCATGCAGTTGGTGATTATCATCCCTTAGAGTTTTAAATTCAGTTAGCACAATATGGAATACTTTAACCAACTTTTCTCTAGACATGCTTTTTACATCTTCTTTAAATTTAGAAACAAATACCTCAGGATCCTCTTCATTTTCTGAATCTCCAAGTGCCATTAGAGCAAGATCCTCATCCAGATCATCATCAGTTATTTCGTCTTCACTGTCTTGCCATCCTGCAACCAGCGCTTTGGGATTTCCACTTTTCTTATGGACCTGTTCCCTAGCCTTCTTCCTTTCATCAATGAATTTCTTCCTCCATTCTCCTTCCATGATTGGAAATTTGCTGATGTAGTGCTCCGAACTTCCACATTTGTGGCATTCTCCAGCCTGTTTCATGTTAGTAGACCTACCCTGTCCACTAATTTCCCTTTTCTTATTCAAATATTTCTGAACACTTTTAGCGAGAAGAACCAGTTCCTTATCATCAATGATTTTATCACCAGCTGTCAAGGCTAGGTTAGGTTCAGTTTTAACTGGTGCTCCTATGTTTTTAACCGGTGCTCCTATGTTTTTAACCTTCTTCCTTAGTTCATAAGTCTTTAGATTACCTATAAGCTCATCTAAGGATAAAGTGGTTAAATCTTTACTTTCAATGATAGCACAAGCTTTGATCTCCCAAGAGTCTGGAAGAACCCTAGTTAAAATCTTTTCTACCCTATCTTCCACAGTTAAAACCCTTCCCAAAGAGATAAGTTCAGAGGCAATGGCATTAAATCTAGTATACATTTCAGAGATTGATTCTTCTTCTTTCATTTTAAAGCTTTCATATTCAGCATAAAGAAGTGTACCTCTGGACCTTTTTACCTGACTTGTTCCTTCGTGTGCAACTTGTAGAGCATCCCAAATCTCCTTCGCAGTGGCATACCCTCTTATCCTTGTGCATTCGTCAGGACTAAGTCCACCAACCAGCCACTTCTTTGCCTTAGCATTCTTTTCCCATTGCTTTATGTCTTCAGCATTGCATTCCTTCCTGGTTTTTGGAACATCCTTTCCATCAGCATCTTTCTTCATTGGGATCATGGGACCTTCAGTTACTATGTCCCATAATTCGTAATCTTCTGCTTGAAGGTGATCACGCATCCTCTCTTTCCACCATGAATAGTATTTCCCATTGAAGTAAGGTGCTCTCACCATTGACTGGCCCTCACTGTTCTCTCGTGATGTACTCATCTAATCCTAGGTGTTAGCCTTTTCAAGGATATCCTGCTCTGATACCAATTGTTATTTCCCACGATTACACCACGTACCGTTTTAAGGACCAGTTCCTTAAAATGTGTTCCTTTACTCTACGATGTGCGGAATAAAAACTGTAAGTAATTGAACACCAGATTTTAGCGTGGAAAAACTCCTAGACACGGGATCAAAAAACCACGACCTACTTCTCAAGTAGGATTTCAACTTCACTATGTAAAAAGACCCACTTGGTTACAAGACTCACTCTTACTAACCTAGGACTAACTCTAATCTTTTAGTGATCTTTCTCACGATCAGTGAAGTTGTGTCAAGTCCACGACTTGAACTACACAGTTTACAACTCGATTTTTGCTTACTACAATTGAACTAAGACTTGAACTTTTACAAGACTCAATCTAAGGAACAGGTTCTTACTTAGTTCTACTGTAGCTAATGATTACACAAATAAGCTAATAATTCTTCTCAGCATTTGCTCGATGCTCTCTCTATTTGTGTACACCTTCTATGGCTGATAGTCTTCTCGTTTTATAGTTTCCAGCAGCCAAGAAGTCCCAATGAATTAGAATTCCAAAGCTCCCTTGACTTTGAATCCTAACTAGATTCTACCTTCTTGAATCCAAATTCTTTATCCCTTAGGATTATGCAATCTTTTCGTATCTGATTAGGCCTGCATAATTATCAAGATACACGTCAATATTAGGATAAATAATAATAACTCAATTAAATGATTTTGCATGAATTATCTATTCTGCTTCAGTAATTCAAAGGAACAGGTCCTTTGAATCCGTTCCTCAGTCATCAGTCAAAACTCCAAGCTTTCCAAGCTAACAGTTACATCTGAAAGTAATTTTGTACTGGTTAAAACAGACAGAAATCAAAGAGGTCATATTGCTCAAGGATTGGCAACAAAAGAAATGATAGATTCCAATCTAATAATAACACCTACTGCACCAATGCCATCGGTTATCGCCCCTAGCTTGACATTGCCTAGTAAAGTTGATGCAAAGATAAAAGCTCCTATGACATCTTACCACCAAAACCAATCTACATTTGTAAACAGCGAGAAGCCAGGGCTGATGCAGAGTTACCATTCTCCTTCAATGATCATTTGTGTCTGAGTAATATTCCTGTTGTGATTGAAAGGTCTCACAGAGCAAGAAAGACTGTGGCATCAATATCTCAAATGAACGACCTGCTGCAAGAGAGTCAGACTTCATTTTGTTCAATGGTATGTTAAATCTTCACTTCAGTTTTATCAAGGGTAATAATTTAACTAGTTCAGCTATCGAATTAAAAACTTTTCTCTTATCCCTTTGTTTCCTTGTTGAATTTTTGTGTAGAAACCATGATGATCCTCGGTTGTCGATCAAGAACTACTGCGTGCAAAAGCTCTGATCCAGAATGCACCTCCATTACATAGTAAATCTGGATTATATGCTCCTCTATTTAGAAATGTGTCCATGTTTAAAAGGTTAGCAGCTATATATCTTGCTGCTGGATTTTATTCATATTGATGGGGTTGAATGTTTTATTGTTGTTGAGTTTCACAAAAAATCGCAATGCCTTCCTCCTACCTTCCTTTTCTGACTTCTCTGCATATTTCTTGTTTATTAACAAAACCGTTCTGTACTTCAATGACTTACTGAATATCTAAGACTACTAAATGTATTTCTCTTTTGGTGTTATAAAGGTGCAAGCTTTATGTTTGAAACTGTTGGAACGGATTCCTCTCAATGCACCAATTCAATAACCTGCACTGTAAAATGTCGACGAAAGTACTGTAGTCGAGGTATTTTACATGTCAAATTATGAGGGTTGACAGTTTCATTTAACTTTTAAGAGCTTGAACCTTCAATGCCCCTTATAAGAGTTGGTAATATTGTCAGTACTCTATCAAGTCATAATCACGCAGCTCGGAAGAATATTTTGAAAGATCTTAAGTGATTTATGGGTTTTGCTCTATTTTTTTTAATGGTTTTGCTCTATTGATGTGGTAATAATCCTATAATTGTTCTTATCCTGTTGATGTTGGGTGTATATCTTATGTCTCGACATTGATTTCTTATATTTTTTGAGTTATTTTCAGCGTATTATGTGCCCAACAATGTGAGATTTAAAGTAAAATACTAACTTGAGGTGTTTGGATGTTTTAGGAGCAAATTGAAGGAAATTGGAGCTTGATTCGTACAAGAACAAGGAAGAAGCAATGGGTACAGCCATGGATGCTTGGCATACTAGGCTGTATGGACTGTGAAGAGTGCAAATATTGAAGAAATTGAGAAAAGAAGCGCATACAGCCACAGATGCTTGGCATGCTCCGGTGTATGCGCCGTAAAATAGTCCCAGAGCTGCCAGGACTAGCTAAAAACGTGGGAATAGGCATATTTTCTAGGATTAAAACCCTTGTAACGCTATTTTCTTATTCCATTACGTATTTTTGGAGGCAAGAACCATAGTAGAGACTAGAGAACGAAGATTCATCAATTGAGTTGTAATTCTCCTTCCCTTTTTATTGTTTCATGAATTCTAGATTATTTTGTGAGAAAGCTAACTTGTCTATGAGTAGCTAAACTCTATTATTCTAGGGTTATGGGTTAACCATGAAAGTTGTACTCTGAAGTTGGTTGAATTCTATTAAATTTATCAGATTGAGTTGTTTATTTAATTCTGCTCTGAATTACTTAATTTCCTGGCCAGTTATTCAGTATTATCCATGAACCTAAGGTTGAACTCGAAAGTGGGAACCATAGGTTGCAATAGAATTAAATAAAGTGTGTTCCTGAACCCGGGCATCGGGGAATGGTTTCGCGGTTAGGATAGAAATATACCTAACAGTCACGCTTAATCCGTTTACAGGAGAAACACATGCATTCTTGTTAATTCTAATTCCATAGACATATAGGCGTTAGGTTGACTTGAATAGGCGAGCAGGGTATCGAAAGAGCTCTGTGAGTATAATTAACTCTGTGATTAGCAGCTCAGATAAGTAAAATTAATTCAACTAGCGGATGAGTGCAACTGGATTGGTGATCGTCCCATAATCCTGGAATATTTCCTCTCGCTGATATCTAGAACTCTTGAATTGTCTTGCATTCCATTTACTTCTATTACTTTTAGTTCATTAGTTAATTAAACACAACTTGAAATCTGGTTAAACTCTCTTGAACAATACTTGAATTGAAGTTTGTCTAGTTAATAGTTAATCAATAGTCCTCGTGGGAACGATACTTTCTTATCACTTTATTACTTGATCGACCGCGTATACTTGCGTGTGCGTTTGGAGCGACAAGTTTTTGGCGCCGTTGCCGGGGACTTAGAATTAGCTATTTCTAGATTAGGCTTTCACTTTTGTCTATTCAAGTTTTTAGTTGGTTTAGTTTAGTTTATTACTTGTTAACATGGCATCTTTTAATGAAAATTGGTCGAATTTTGGCTACTCGTATTTTGGTTCTCCTTGCATAATTTGTAATGGACGTCACTTGTGGGAAGATTGTCGACATCTTAATGTCCTACAGAACTATTTATCTAGTCGTTCCTCTACAACCTTTGATCAGAACTACTGTCAATTGTGTGGTGGTTTGTGGTACGATTGTCCTAAGTATCGTACTCTTTTCCCAATTAATATTTATTACAATACTAACCTTGCTTGTGAGATTGATAGGAGCAACAAAGTGCATGATGCATCACAACAAGAGGAAAATTCTGAAGAAGTGGTGATCGTAAACGAAATTTGGCTAATGGAACAATCTCAACGGTTAGATGCATTTGGGGGTCTTCTTGATGATATTACAAGTGCAGCTATGTGCTCTATTGAATGGAAAAGTATGCTCAAACAAGAGATTGACCGATTTGGCAAGGCTATTCACGACTTTAAGGCTAATTTGACTGAAAAGATTGAGGCGTCTAAGTCTCAACAACCAATTATTGTGGATAGTATATTTGAGGTGGAAGAAGTTTAAGTGGAATTTAAGAGCCAATTTGAGAAGCTAAGTGTGGAGTTCCAACCATTCGACCTAATTGTAGTTGATGATGTCAAAGTTGAAAAATTGACACTAGAGTCAAGTGGAGAATTGACAAATATAATTTTTGATGACTTTAGTGTGTGTAAAGATGAGGGTGTCAATAATGATATAATTTTGGAGATAGGGCGCATAAGACCTCATTCTAAGCACTTTTCAATATTTTGTTTTGATGGCGATATGAAAACCGAGCCTTTTGAGCAAATAGAGGAGTCACGGGATGAGGAATACTGTGCCGATATTCTTAAATTTATGATGCCAAGGAAACAAAACGACATCCCTCACTTAAAAGCCAAGAAGTGCAAGATGCGACTTTTGTTACTTGGTTATTTTTGTGTTATACCACCACTCCGGGAGCACAGTCGCAAGCTTGAAACCAAATTTGGGAGACGATTTATTAGTTCGAAGTGGAGGCAAAAGTGATTGTTATCGACGTCGTGTCGCGATGTTAAATCAAGCGCTTCATGGGAGGCAACCCATATTTTATTGCTTTCGTTAGTTAGTTAGTTTTAAATTTTGTTCAAAAAAAATAGAAAAAAAAAACAACAAAAAGAAAGAATTGTGTACTAACTAATGTTTTGTGTAACTGCCAGGAACGTGATTATAGGGAAGCCAAGGGAAATAATTCCAAAGCAAGAAGCTGAATTAGGGGAAAAGAGCCGGAAAATTATTAATCCCAGGCCATACATTGCACTAAGCTTCACGCAGACCACTGTCTGGAAAGATAAATGTGCAAAACAAATTATTGTTTCAGAAACAGTGTTGCCAAGCTATCGCGGCCATCACTGTTCTGAAGTAAATTTCTTGAAACACCAGGTGATGCATCGCTTCCCTCTGTATTCTCCAGGTAAGTTTCAAACTCTGAACTTAAAATACACCCACGAAAGAGAATCAAATTCATAAGTGCCAACAAAGAGAAATACCCATCTGTCTCGTCTCTTTCACTAAGGAACACACCATATGCTACTACTGATCTTTCAGGTTCGTCCAGGTATGTCTTCTCTCTCTTCTATTCTATCTCCATGTTCCTTCTCTACTGCTGTTAGCACTGTAGACCCCATTCTCTTCCCCCTTTGGTTTAGTTCATGTGTTGAAGTGAAATTTGGTTGTAAATCTGAATCGTTTTGACTGGTTTTTGATTGTGGGGAGTGCGGTGATGCACTGTGATCATGAATAAGTAATTTTCAGGAGTTGGGAGTGTTGAATCCGAACCAAATTGACTTGCCACAGGCTGTCCAGATTAGCGCACACAATGTGTTTGCTGAAATGTGTAACTGAAATTTTTGATATATTTGGCAATGTCTGAGTTGCCGAACTCACTTATAAGCTATGTAGGCATGAATTGTTGTATGAGGGCTGTTTGGATGAGAGTTTAGAAGGCATTGACATAAACTTGAGCTATGTTGCACGACTTGTGCCAACCTAGCTATCTGTGACTCTGCTTGCTGCCTAAAAAGTTTTAAGTTGTTTAGTTGTAGGAGTGGCAGCTTAGATTGATGTTGTTCCTGCTTTTCTAGATAGTTCGCTCTTAAGTGTGGGGTGCTTGCACCCCAGTTGCACACAATCGTCACTTGAGCAAGTTGTCGACTTGAAATAAAAATAGTGCACGCCAATGAGGGAAGTCTGAGTACCTCGTCTACTACCCCGTATTATTTTGATAAAGTGCATTGAGGATATTGCACAACTTTAAGTGTGGGGTGGGAGATTCCTATATTTTGCTTATTACTATTTTTAATTTTGTCATTTGGCATTGTTTTATTTATTTCTTGCTTTCTAATTTAGTTTAATTTAATTGGTAGAAAAATATAAAAAAAATAGAAAATAATAAAATTAAAAAATAGTTAGTCTTTTCTTAGTTTATTCTCGTGGTTTTTCTTTGGGCATCGGTTCTTTTCCATGGGATGTACACTTGAACCGGGTACCTTTTATTTTATTTTTAGATAGTTTTAGTCATCGTAGTAGTAGAAAGGAAAAAAAAACTCGGGTTTGGAGTCTAGGTGCCTTGTGACTTGTTTGATACTAACATATTTAGACCTGAGCACGTGGATTGAAATGCCTTCCTTGTGAGTTTTTGAATTAAATTGTGCCAAGAATGAATAACCTTGTTTGTGACGCCTAGGCTCAGTTTCTTGACTCTTGTGTGCTAAGTGCTTTACGCTTTATTCTTTGAGCCTGTTTAACTGCTTTGGTTTGAGAGTCCGAATTGAGCCATCTTGAGTGAGTCATGTGCCACTGTGTGAGTGAGGTATTTGTTTCGTTCCATGCTTGTCGCTTGAGTCTAGAACTTGCCCGGAGTGTGGTTGAAGCAAAATCCTAGGTTTTGCTCAGGTTAAAAAATGATTATAGGCCTTCCTTGACCTGTTTGAGGTTTTCTAGCCTACCCTATACTTGATGATTTGACCCTAATCAGCCCCTTTGAGCCTTTATCCTGTTTATTGAAAGCCATATTACAAGCCTTGACCTCTTTTGATTTGAATTTTCTATCTTTTGAATTCCCTACCTCCTTGAGCACTTATATATATAATGAGCCAAAATAGCTAAAGTTGGAGAAAAAGGTTGGTTGGTTTGTGGATTGGTCCCAATTAGAAAGTAAAATAAGTGTTTGTGAAAAGAAAAAAAAAAACGAAGAGAAAAAAAAGTGAAAAAAAAAATTACTTGATGGCCTGGCCAACTTGTGAGTAGAAAAAAATTGTGGAAGTTGTAAAAAAAAAAAAAAGTAACACTTCTTGTTGAGCTTGAAAATATTCATTGGCGTAAATAAAAAAGGGAAGATAGGGTGTTGCTTGCAATTGAAAGGGAGGAACTTTTGGAAGAAGGAAGTGTGCTGGAATTTGATGTTTTGTAAGTGCTTAGGGAGGTTTAGTCACTTTATCTATATCTATCCTACATGTCCTGCATCCTTCATTACAACCCATAATAAGTCCTATTTGATTTTAGACTGAGCAGGCTTACATTAGTGGAGATTTATACAAAAGGCAAGCCTATGGTTACTTCTTGTGCGTCATGTGAACTTCTTTCTGAGAGTTGAGTGAATTCTTTCGATCTATAAAGTCCTGAAATTAATTACAATATCTTGTGAGTATTGGGCTACTTCTTATGATTTGTTGTGAGGGCACTTGATTCATGAAGGACATGTGATTTTATTAGACTCTCAGTTGAGGTAAGTGAGCGGGCTTGAGAAACTTGGTCGCACAGAGTCAGTTATTGAGATTAAGATGTTACAATTTGGTTTTTTGATTGTTTTTAAATATTTAGACTGTTTTTGGCATTGTGAACATGAGGATGTGCGCGAAAGATGCATGTGAGAAGGTTTAATTGTTGGTATCAACCACGGTCACAAGTATAGATGTTTTTGTTGAGTTGCTCTGTTAGGAATGAAAGTTAGATAGTGTCTTGAGTCTCATTTGAAGTTAGAGTATTGTTGAGTTTGTTTGTTCGGGGACGAACAAAGTTTAAGTGTGGGGTGTTGATGTTGGGCGTATATCTTATGTCTCGGCGTCGATTTCTTATAGTTTTTGAGTTATTTTCAGTAGATTATGTGCCCAAAATGCGTGATTTATAGTAAAATGCTAACTTGAGGCGTTTGTATGTTTTAGGAGTAAATTGAAGGAAATTGGAGCTTGATTTGTACAAGAACAAGGAAGAAGTAATGGGTACAGCCATGGATGCTTGGCATGCTAGGCTGTATGGACTGGGAAGAGTGCAAATATTGAAGAAATTGAGAAAAGGAGCGCATACATCCACGGATGCTTGGCATGCTCCGGTGTATGCGCCGTAAACTAGTCCCAGAGCTGCCAGGATTAGCTTAAAAACGTGGACCACTAGATATTTTCTTATTATTAAAACCCTTGTAATGTTTTCTGGGGAATTAGGTACTTTTGGAGGCAAGAACCCTTGGGGAGGCATAGAGACGCTAAAGATGGGTTGGAGCTCAACGTCTACATTGAGTTTTCTTCTCTTTTCTTTAATTTAGTTTGTTAGTCTAAAGTTGTGGGATTCTCCATGAATGTTGATATTCATAAATTACTTTGATTTTATTGATTTATATTATTGGGTTATTTATTCATATCTTGAGCCTAATTATTTGATTGCTTGATCACCAATTGAATACTATTTATGAACCTAGGGTTGAACTCGAAAGTGGGAACCGTAGGTTGCAATAAGATTGAATAGAGCGTGTTCTTGAACCTGGGCATCGGGGAATGGTTTCGCGGTTAGGATAGAAATATACCTAACAGACACGCTTATTCACTATACAGGAAAAATAAATGCACTCTTGTTAATACTGACTCCATAGACATATAGGCGTTGGGTTAGCTTGAATAGGCGAGCAGGATATCGAAAGAGTCCTGTGAGTAATATTAATCCTGTGATTAGTAACCCAGATAAATTGATTTAGTCAGATTAACTGAAGAATTCAACAGGATTGGCAGATATCCCATGACCCTAGGCTACTATCCCATGACCCTAGGCTCGCGAATGTTACAATGAGCATACTATGAGCATAACTTGATTACTTGTAGATTACACTTGAGCTTTAAGTGTGGGGTGCATGCGCACCAATGAGAAGTAGACGACTAGCTTGAATTGGCTTAGTTTCTAGCTACTTTAAAGAGCTCGGGAATAACTCATTGGCTAATTTCACATTGTTTGAATGTAGGTATTCTATTATTAAATGGCGATTTCAAAGCAACCATCCAAGAGCGGTGGAAGCGGGGACGGTGGCCAACCACCACGGAATCAACCTGAGGGCAAGGATAAAAGGGAGCAACGCTCAAAGAAGAAACAAAATACACCTGCTCCGGATATGACCATTCCCGCCTCTCAGGTAACCACGGGCAAGAGGAAATCAACCATTGCTAAGGAAAAGCCCGTGTTGATCCGTGAAGGTGGTGCTTCTAGACCACCAGCCAAGAAAAGGAGAGCAGTTCAGGGTAAGGGAAAGAAACCAATGGAGGAGGATAATGAGGATGATGATGTTGAGGAGGAGTACACTTCTATTCCAGAGCCTGAGGACATTCCCTCTACTAGTGGCCCGATTGACAGGGCATTGTGGGAGGACACCTTTGAGAGCGAGAGTGCATATTTGGCATATCAGTGGATCCTTAAGAAGCAGATTACACAGGAAAGACCACTGAACTATCATGCGTGTGAGAAGGCGTGCCCGGCTATTCTGGAGGTTGTTAAAGATAGGAAGTGGGACAGATTTATGCAGGGTCCCACGGGCAAGGGCAATGTTACTGCTGTTCAGGAGCTATATGCAAACTGGGAGAACCCGAGGAGCAGCATAGTGCGGGTTCGAGATGTTGATGTTGATATTTCTGCCCGAGCCATTAATGCACATTACAGGGTGACTGAAGTGGCAATGGATGATTATAAGAAGATGCTAGCAGAGCCGGATTTTGCGGATGTCATTGAGGTACTGTGTGACCCACCAGCTGTTCTGGATGATCGTGAATCTTCGAAGCCTGCGTGGTTGCACAACACGCAGAGAAAATATGCCACTTTACCCAAGCGGTTTATGTCGAGGGAGAGTCGATCTTGGCTCAATTGGGTGTCTAACAGGATCATGCAGGCTGACCATCAGACGAATGTCCTTCGGGAGTGGGTGCTTCTTATTTATGCTCTGATGAATGGAATAGTACTGAACTTGGGTGAGCTTATGTACGAGCAGATGATATGGACTCGTAAGGAGAAGACATTGAAGCTGTATTTTGTGCACACTCTGACAGCTTTGATGAGGAAGCACAGGGTGCCCTTCTATACGAAGGATGATCTTTTGGAGGTGCCCATTTGACATCACTTCACTGCTTGACCCGGTCGCGGCCAAAGTAGATAAGAGAACTACATTAGAGCGACTTGTGGGCTTTGAAGCCGAGCTAGCTAAGCTGAGAGAGGCGCAGCAGGCAGAGCTGACCCAGTTGAGACAGGAGCAGCAGGCAGAGCTGACCCGGTTGAGACAGGAGCAGGCAGCTCGAGATACCCTGATGCAGAGCACACTGGCAGAGATCCTTGCCGCTATTCAGAGTCCCAGAGTGACGCGTTCGATTAGCGTCCAGACTGATGCAGGGTCCAGTGAGGAGGTTGTGGATTTGAGTGCTACTGATGGTACTGCTGTAGAGCCAGCTCCGTCTACTGCCACTACTATGGAGGGGTTGCTGATTGATGCGATGGATGCAGCTGGCACTACCTTGTTGGATCCCTTCACTGCTCAGACCGCGAGTTCAGACCGGTCTGCAGCACCTCCAGACTCTGCAGATTGAGGGAGCTTTCTTGATACCCACTCTTGTTATTATTTTTGTACTTGTGCAGTGGGGACCATGCACTATTTTAAGTGTGGGGTGGGGTATCATGATTTTTACTTGTATATTTTTACTGCATTTAATTTTTTTTTTTTTAGATTAGTGGCATAATCCTTGGGTTTTCTTCAAGCCACGGTTCTTTCCCGAGGGTGCCTTTTGTTTTGAACCGGGTGTTTTTAGATAAAAATAAAAAAAAAAAAAACAAAAAAATAGATATTTAAAATACAAAAAAAAAAAATATATAGGAAATAGGAGTTGCTAAGTGGTAAGGACCTGTGCCTTCTCTGTGAATTGTTTGATACTGGCATATTTAGTCCTTTACATGCGAGTTGAACTTCCCTAAAGATTTTTTTTTTTGTGTGAGTTGTATATTGGATTGATAGTCAGTCGTGATAGTGACTCCTCGGCTCAGGTTTCTAACTCTGAGTGCTGACTGAATAGCATGACTTGTCTCGCTTGGTTTTGTTAGGTGTTGGAATTGTTCCGCCTTGAGTAGTTCATGTGCCATGAGTGGTGATGTGCTTTTCTTTCTTCTCGTGCTTGCATTATTGGTCTAGAACTTGCCCCGCGTGTGTTCAAAGCAAAATCTTAGGTTTGCTCTAGTCGGGAGATGATACAGGCTTTCTTTGATAAAACCTTCTTTTGCAGCCTTGATTAGCCTACCCGTTCATATATATCCCTTGTAGCCCTGTTTGAGCTTATTAGTTTTTGTTGTTGACACCCATATTACAAGCCTATTTTCCTTTGTTCTTAATTACCTTCTTTTTGAACCCGTACTCCTTAGAGCACTTTAATTGAAAATATTATTGTTAGTGGAGTTGTGGTTGGTGGAAATTGATGGCTTTTGAGCGGAGTCAATAAGAATAAATTGTGATGGTATTTTTGAGGAAAAGTACATTGGCAAGGTTGAGGGAAAAAAAAAGTGACAAATGTTGGAAAAAAAAGAAGAAAAAAAGAAAAGAATCAAAAGTGAAAACAAAAAAATAAAAAGAAAGCAGAAGGAAAAAAATTCTCAATCCTTGCTAGTGTTGTGCACATTGAAAGAAATACTTAAAGGGAGGGAAGTGTTTGAGTTGATGTTCGGATGGTAGCTCGGTTGTTTTTGCGAAGAGTTGAGCTATAAAAAGTGGAAGTGATGTATTAAAGTGCGTAGGGAGGTAGTCATTTAACCATTACCCATCCTTTGGCCTACATTACAACCCTTAAAGTCCTAGTTAATCTCGAATAGGAGCGAACCTACATTAGTAGAGTCCTACACTACGGGCAAGCCTATGGTACCATTGTGTGGCACTTGAGATTCTTTTTGAGGGTGAGCGTATTCTTCCTATCTTGAAAGTCCCTTATAATTCAGTTGATATATTTTTGTGTGATTGGGACTAGACTTTGATTGGTGAGGGCACATGGATTATGAGAGGTTGGAGCTTTTATTAGGCCCTAATCTTGAGCGAGTGGACATGTTGTGAGTAAGTTGGTGTGAAGAGTCGTTTCTTGAGGCTTGGTTGTTGCTACTTAACTGCTTGATAATCCTAGTTTTCTAAATGTGTGGTGTGCAAATATGGGGAGTTGTGTGCTTGTATGTCTAGTGGCTAAGTGTTGGTATCAGCCTATTTCATAGGTGCGCTTCCTTGAAGTTCTTGAGTTGGTTAGTTAAGACCTATTGAGTATAAGTGTGTTGGGTTTGTTTGTTCGGGGACGAACAAAGTTTAAGTGTGGGGTGTTGATGTTGGGCGTATATCTTATGTCTCGGCATTGATTTCTTATATCTTTTGAGTTATTTTCAGCGTATTATGTGCCCAACAATGTGAGATTTAAAGTAAAATACTAACTTGAGGTGTTTGGATGTTTTAGGAGCAAATTGAAGGAAATTGAGCTTGATTCGTACAAGAACAAGGAAGAAGCAATGGGTACAGCCATGGATGCTTGGCATACTAGGCTGTATGGACTGGGAAGAGTGCAAATATTGAAGAAATTGAGAAAAGAAGCGCATACAGCCACGGATGCTTGGCATGCTCCGGTGTATGCGCCGTAAAATAGTCCCAGAGCTGCCAGGACTAGCTAAAAACGTGGGAATAGGCATATTTCCTAGGATTAAAACCCTTGTAACGCTATTTTCTTATTCCATTACGTATTTTTGGAGGCAAGAACCATAGTAGAGACTAGAGAACGAAGATTCATCAATTGAGTTGTAATTCTCCTTCCCTCTTTATTGTTTCATGAATTCTAGATTATTTTGTGAGAAAGCTAACTTGTCTATGAGTAGCTAAACTCTATTATTCTAGGGTTATGGGTTAACCATGAAAGTTGTACTCTGAAGTTGGTTGAATTCTATTAAATTTATCAGATTGAGTTGTTTATTTAATTCTGCTCTGAATTACTTAATTTCCTGGCCAGTTATTCAGTATTATCCATGAACATAAGGTTGAACTCGAAAGTGGGAACCATAGGTTGCAATAGAATTAAATAAAGCGTGTTCCTGAACCCGGGCATCGGGGAATGGTTTCACGGTTAGGATAGAAATATACCTAACAGTCACGCTTAATCCGTTTACAGGAGAAACACATGCATTCTTGTTAATTCTAATTCCATAGACATATAGGCGTTAGGTTGACTTGAATAGGAGAGCAGGGTATCGAAAGAGCTCTGTAAGTATAATTAACTCTGTGATTAGCAACTCAGATAAGTAAAATTAATTCAGCTAGCGGATGAGTGCAACTGGATTGGTGATCGTCCCATAATCCTGGAATATTTCCTCTCACTGATATCTAGAACTCTTGAATTGTCTTGCATTCCATTTACTTCTATTACTTTTAGTTCATTATTTAATTAAACACAACTTGAAATCTGGTTAAACTCTCTTGAACAATACTTGAATTGAAGTTTGTCTAGTTAATAGTTAATCAATAGTCCTCGTGGGAGCGATTCTTTCTTATCACTTTATTACTTGATCGACCGCGTATACTTGCGTGTGCGTTTGGAGCGACACCTGTCATGTACACTCTGCGGAGTGTCATCTTTTTCCTTTTTTTGATCTATTGAAGTGCTGCACAAAGAAAAGAAGTGACAGAAAAAGAAATAGAAGACATTGTGAAACCATTTGTGTGTGCAGTAAAAGAAATAGAAAAAATAGGCAAATATTTGGTCTCTCCTCTGACTTAGGGGCCATTTATTTTTGTTAAGATTAAGAGATCTGAATCTGAATACACAGCTGAATATTCAAATATGGTATTAAGTTCTGAACACTGATTGATTAAGACTGTTTTTCCAACATCTGAATAAAATTTATACATACTATAAAATAGTTTAACTATTATATCCACGAGATATTAGATTGTAAGGTGGTGGTATGACGGTGGTATCTGGTAGTAGTGATTGGTAGCAGTTGTGGTATTGGTGGTGGTTTGATGGTAGATGTGGTTGGTGGTAGTGACTAGCAGTATTGGCGATGGTAGGTAATGATGGTGGTGATGCTTGATAGTGAAGGTAGTTGTGTTTGTGGAGGTGGTTAGTATTGGTTGGCGGTAGTGGTGGTGATCATTGTGTTAATGACAATGATAGCGCCAGTGATAGGTAGTGGTGGTGGTTACTGTAATGGTAGAGGTGGTCGGTAGTAGTAGTGGTGGTTGCCAATTGTTGTTAGTGAAAAGTGGTGGTGGTGGTTAAGGAGTTGTAGCGGTAGAAGTGGCGGTGGTTGATAGAGATAATGGTGATTGTGATGGTGGAGATGATTGTAGAGGTGATTGGTGTGGTAGTGATAGGTAGTGGTTGGTGGTTGCAGCAGTAGGTTATGATGGTAGAGGTGGTTAGTGGTTTTTGTTGATGGCTGGTGGTGGCTGGTGGTGGCTAGTGGTGGTGGACTCGTGGCGGCGGGTAGTGGTTGGCAGCGTGATGGTGGCGGCGGTGGCAGTAGTTACCGATTGTGGTAGTGCAGTGGTAGTTAGTTGTGTAATATATGAAGGGATGATGAACCTCTTAATGGTATTAAGACTTTACTCAAGATCTTAATTATATAGATCTATTAAGAGCCATTAAGTGGTTAAATCTTAATAAAAACAAACGCACTTAATGGTCTGAGGTTTGAACGACAAAAGTAAGGATAAACGGAATAAGGGATAGATAGAAGAAAGAAAGGATAGAGAAACAAGTAAAGATGTAACTAGACAACCTAAGTCAACAATGCTTATTCCTTCTAATTATAAATCAAAACAAGTTTAACAATCCGAGGAGGAATAGAAACTTGAACTCAAGCAATGGATGTCTCAACAAGTTTAACAATCCGAGGGGAATAGAAACTTGAACTCAAGCAATGAATCTCTCACACAAGAGAATCCAAGAGAGATATAAGAAGAGAAAAAAGGATACAACCCATACACACTCTCACAAGAGTATCAATCATTCATCATCCAAAATCTAAGGCTAATTACTCCTAATGACTCTATATATAGTAATCCCTAGGTTTATTACAAAATGACTAAGTAGTCCCAAGGTACTAAAATAGTAAACTATCTGAAACGCCTTTCATCGCGGCCGCGCCAAGTGATATGAAGCTTCATCGCGATCGTGTTGAATATCTCGCGGTCGCATACTTGAATGGACGCCTCTGAGCGATCGCACCTCTTGCCTCGCAATAGCGCTGGACCAAATTCCAGTAAGCTTGAACTTCCATTTTAGCATGCTTTGAGTCTTCAAATCCTCTAGCCATGGTTCATTTACGTCCTTAAAACTCTTTCGATTCGCATCATTGTGAAACCATTTGTGTGTACTTGAGACATCATTCCTGCACGTAACGTGAGACGTTCTATAGGATGTGTGATTCAGTTAGAATGCTCTCGTACGTTTAACCTGGCCCTCTATACCTTTATTTTGGGGCTGATTGTCTAGAGCTACAAATTAAGAAAATCTGACTTGATTTATCTGCTAGGTAGGAAGATGGAGACACCCCCCCCCACAAACCCCGCCACTTCCTTAACAGGAAAGGAGAAAAGATACTAACAGATATAAATGCTTGTAGCTAATAGAGCTGTCAAATGTCTACCAAATGCAGGAGTTATGAGATGATGGAGCAGATTCTTAAGGTTTACATATATGATAAAGGAGAAAGACCAATTCTCCATTCTGGACCTCTTGATGGAATATATGCTTCAGAGGGCTGGTTCATGAAGCTGCTTCAAGAAAACAAAAGATTTGTTACTAAAAATCCCAAAAAAGCTCACCTATTTTATTTCCCTATTAGTTTCAGATTACTAATTAAAGGTGGCCTTGTACGTGCCTGAATCTCATAGTCATACAAATATAACTCAGTTTTTACGTAACTATGTCGAGGCGATCACACACAAATATCATTTCTGGAACAGAACAGGTGGATCAGACCATTTCATCATTGCCTGCCATGACTGGGGATGTTTCTCATTCTTTCTTGTGATCTACACTCCGGTATTATAACACAAGTATCCCATCCTTCTTGATTTTTTTCATTGTTTTCTGTTTTCGTTTCTTTAGAAGTGCGAATATCATAATTTCTGACGTCAGATTCTGGCAATGGAATAGAGTTTCTGTTGGTTGCAGCTATAGATGGCTGTCATTTCTGAGATGTGCTAGGTGCTATAACAGAACTTGGTTTTCCTCCTCAAGCCAATACAGTGACAAATAAAATTATGAGTAATTGCATAAGATCTTTATGCAATGCTGACCTGAGAGGTGGCTTCCAATTTGGTAAAGATGTGTCTCTACCACACTCGCGCCTGGAGACCAAGCCTCTTGCAGAAATTGGAGGAAAACAGGCTTCCCAACGTCTTACCCTTGCTTTCTTTGTTGGCTGTATGCATGGTTATTTACGCCCTGTACTATTGAAGCACTGGGAAAACAAAGATCCTGACATGAAGATTTCTGGTAAAATAAGAATGGTGAGATACTTTCATTACATGAAGAGCAGCAAATACTGCATATGTGCAAGAGGTTATCAATCTTTCTCTCCCAAAGTGGTAGACGCCATTTACTATGGGTGTATTCCAGTGATCTTATCCGATAACTATGTGCCCCCATTCTTTGAGACCCTAAACTGGGAATCTTTTGCTATATTTGTCCTGGAGAAGGACATTCCAAATCTGAAAAACATACTTATATCCATTCCAGATAAGAAATATAGGCAGATGCATCGGAGAGTTAAGCAGGTGCAACTACATTTTCTCTGGCACACTAAGCCTTCTAGGTATGATGTTTTCCACATGATACTCCATTCGATTTGGCACAACAGAGTTTTTGGAATAAGACCAAGGTGATAAGTACATATAGACTGCTGGTTGTAGCCGCAGGTATATTTGCTGCTCGAAGGGAATGGATAAGAATATTGTTTTACATCTAAATTGTTGCGCGGCGTCCTTTTGATGCCTTTGCGCGTACAATGTCTTTGCACCACAGGCGGACCAGACGAGTGTCAGCCGCAGGCTTAAGGGGAAGCCTTGGCCATGTGCTAGACAAGTGATAGATATGTGCTAGATGAGGGCCAGCAAGGTGCTGGACGAGTGTCAACTGGGCGCAGGCTGAGTGTCAGCCGTGTGAGCTGTGTGCGGGCACGAGTATCAGTGCCGCACATTTTGGAGCTATAGTGGGAATCTTGGAATATAGGGTGAGGGCCTTGTTCCTAAGATGCTATAGAGTATGCATACCATGTTTCATTCCGATCGGAGCTTGTTTGCCTATGGGCTCGACTTAGCCAAGAAGCAATGGCATTGTAGTAATTATGCTGATCTTTTGAGGGATATATCTCTCTCCGCGAGTATGGGAATGAGATGAAACTTCATGGAGGTGTGAAGGAAGTCAAAAGGAATCTCTAGGAACAAACGACACCTCATTTGCAGGTAGGAGTGGAAGGTTAGACCCTTGTACGATTCTCTGGACAAAGGATGTCAAGTGCTGTGACAGGGGTTTAATTTTTAAGGACATATATAAGGGGGGCAGACATGGTGACAGCCTACCAGCCCTCCCCGTGCACTTTGTCGGGAAGTCGCACCAAATGAGCTGCCTTGAGGAAGGACCTCAAGGGCCTGCCTGGACATCTCAGAGGAGTGTTCCAGGTATCCATACGAGTCAGGCGACTCTATTGACGGCGTGTGGCCAGAGGGCCAATGATGGGCGAATAACGGGCGACAGAGGCTTGAAGGAAGGAAAGAATAAGCCCCGCGGGCTGTCTTCGGATATGATAAAGACCTCCGTGTCGATTGAGTACTCGAGGAGCTATTGAGAGCCTCGTGTATTGACTTGCAAGCATGGCAAGGGTTCAACCATGCAAGCAAGGGCTCGTTGGCCTAGACGCGCAGTCGTGGGGCGACGCTGCGCTATTCAGGAGGAAGGCATGATGCGAGGGCTACGCTTGCCAATGTCAGGAGACATTGGGAGGTATCCTTGGAGCGCACATGACAAGGGCCAAGGGCTAAAGAGTTGTCCTACTGGGGCGAAGCCAAGCCAAGTGCCAGGGAACAAGGCGAGGGCTAAGCTTGAGGATTGCACTTCGCGCACAGGAGCGACGCTTAGTGCTAGGCGAGGGACGGGCAGGTCCTAAGCCAACCCCGGATGTGCGCTCACTAAAGTTTCCGCATATGAGATGCGCACAAAGAAGAGACCTTCGGGCGGCACAGTTGAAGCTAGGCCTATGACGTGAGCTTCCTAGAAACCTGAGACAAGGAGCAGGCTGACTTGTAGTCAGGTGGGACTACGAGCGCCGCACGGGCCAAAGGTGTGTCGCTGTCATTGAGGAAGGTGCGGCCCGTGACAGTTGGTATCAGAGCAGAGGATGCTTAGGATGGTGTGGTTGGTACTAAGCGGATTGGCACCCAAAGCAGGAGCTTTGCGCCACTAAAGGGATAGAGCATGGAAGCACTGTCAGGAATTTTTTTTGAGCATTGTGATTTTGAGACGCCATCAAAGCACAATTTGTAGCTACATAAGGGCTTGTAGTGCATTGTGAGCTAAGCCATCGGGGAAGGTTGATCCGTGCCAACAAGGAGTCGATTTTGGTAAAACGCTTGAGGCCATGGTTTATGTCACAGCTTAAGAATGCTGAATTGTCAGTGCAATATGGGAATGTCATTGTGGAGAGAATATCGAAGCATGAATGATGCTCATCATGCTTGAGCATCATGCAATTTGAGACGGCGGACCCTATAGGGCTGTTTTCAGAGGGTTTCAAATGAGGCATAGTTGGTCAGCAATGAGCGCCAACGTGCTGTGCTGTTGGGATGATTTTGCAAAGATGGGACAGACGGTTAGCAGGAGCTCAATTGTCTTGATTGCGGGATATCCATCAGTTGTAAAGAAACTCTGCTAGCAGCGGGGAAACATTGAAGAGGGGAAATTTGCGATGCAAAAATGTTTTCATCCGAATAGTGGGCTTTCGTTCAGAGAGGGACATGCCGATGAGTCGGGTGGCCAGGAAAAGGGCCATGATTGCCAGGTCGAGCAACTATGTTGTGAACAGATGCAAGCCGTGGGCTATTTATATTGAAGCAGATCGTGGAGATCATGCCATAGATGCGAGTGGCGCATCATTTGAATGTCTTTCCAGTGGGATTGACTTGAGCAGCCTGAGGGCATTGGGAATGCGTAAAGCATAAAAGGAATGCTAGAAATGCGTGAATTAAAGGGCCTTCCAGAAGGAAGACTTAAGCACCGAGGAGCACCGAATTGGGTCCTTATGAGGAGTTGGACATTGTGAATGCCTAGCCATCTTAAGGGTTGCAATGAATGGAAGGCAAGTCCCTCAGCAACCATGTCCGTTGAGCAGGCTTGGTGCCTACAACATGGGTCAAGCGTTGCTTGCATGAATGAGTGCTACGCTAGGCAGAAGCCGAGCTAGTACGGGGGTGTTGGCATGAGTGTCGCACCAACAACCGCTTTGGATGATTAGGTAAGACGCCTACCATCGCGGGGGAGAGTGATCTCCAAATATGAGCTCTATGTATTGGGTGATGCCAAAGCTAGAGCGGGGCGTGCCAGGAGGCCGCGACAACCGTGAAGAAGGACTTGAGAGCAAGCGTCTTTGCGGGGTGTTCGAGTGTCATGATGAGGTGGAGTCAGCCACCATGCTTGTGACGGAAAGGAGCCAACCTACCTAGTAGGGAGGCAAAGTTGGAATGGATAGCCAAACCACTTCGTGTGGAGAGGCAAATATGGGACTGCACGGAGCAGATAAACGGAATGGGCCAAAACCATTATGTGGTGAGGCATTGTGTGCTGAATCAAAGTGGGGATAGCGACGCTACGGATTGGATGGGTTTCCAAGTTTGAGTATAAAGAGCTTTGTTCGGGAATTTAGCGAAGCTACTGCTTTGAGAATTGAAGTACTCAGAGGAGTACGTCCCAAGAGCTTGCCAAGTACCAGAGGGTGCGAGGGCATTTGAGGAGCCAAAGTTACCAGGCGTGGAGCGTGGGTTTCTAAGGCCGGATTGGATGTTCAATTGGGGCAGAATTGGGCATGAGCAGCCGCTAGTGTCTTTGTGTGGGCTATTGTCGATCAGTCGTGATTTGCCTTGAGTATGGGATCAAGCAATAAATTACTCCGAGTTATGGGATCGGGATTTGATATAAGTTCACATAATGACATAAGTGGAATCTTTCCAGAGGGAAACGGAGGAGAAGGACCATGAGAATATGGTTGGCAAGGAGCCACATCGAGGGATGCCTACCGAAATTGAGGAGAGAAAAAGGACCATGAGAGTATGGTTGGCAAGGAGCCACATCGAGGGATGCCTATCAAAATTGAGGAGAGTCTCCTACTTGAGTGGGGGAGAATTTTCCTATGTGGAGGCATTGGGATTGAGGGAAATCCTGAAGGGAGCAAATCGTCTAGAGGTGGAGAATAGGGCTGCAAGGCGCGGTTGGACTGCGTGTGCTACACCAGAGGGTGCCTGAAGTACTCACCAAAAACGAAGGGAGTTAGCCGGATGGATTATGGCCATATGAGCTATGGCGTGGTTGGCAAGTATGCCAAAACAAAGGAGTTGTCTTCGGAGGAAGCAACAGTTAGTCACCACGGAGGTACAAGTGCGGAGGCACTGTCCAAGTGATCATCGCGGAGATGGAGTGCAGAGGCACGCTTGGGCAAAACTTGGGAGGAGCAGTGATGGGCACGACTCCTATTTTAAGAGAAGGGACTTGAGGAAGTCCAAGGAGCCTTGGAAATAGGAACCGTGATGGAGAATCCCGAGGGGGCAAACTCCAGGTTTTCGTGGGCTTAGGCAGTCAGTCATCGAGGACGATGCCTAGATCGAGTGGGGGAGAATGTTACGCGGCGCCCTTTTGATGCCTTTGCGCGCGCAATGTCTTTGCACCACAGGCGGACCAGACGAGTGTCAGCCGCAGGCTTGAGGGGAAGCCTTGGCCATGTGCTAGACAAGTGCTAGATATGTGTTAGATGAGGGCCAGCAAGGTGCTGGACGAGTGTCAACTGGGCGCAGGCTGAGTGTCAGCCGTGTGAGCTGTGTGCGGGCACGAGTATCAGTGCCGCACGTTTTGGAGCTATAGTGAGAATCTTGGAATATAGGGTGAGGGCCTTGTTCCTAAGATGCTATAGAGTATGCATACCATGTTTGGTTCCGATCGGAGCTTGTTTGCCTATGGGCTCGACTTAGCCCAGAATCAATGGCATTGTGGTAATTATGCTGATCTTCTGAGGGATATATCTCTCTCCGCGAGTATGGGAATGAGATGAAACTTCATGGAGGTGTGAATGAAGTCAAGAGGAATCTCTAGGAACAAACGGCACCTCATTTGCAGGTAGGAGTGGAAGGTTAGACCCTTGTACGATTCTCTGGACAAAGGATGTCAAGTGCTGTGACAGGGGTTTAATTTTTAAGGACATATATAAGGGGGCAGACATGGTGACAGCCTACCAGCCCTCCCCGTGCACTTTGTCGGGAAGTCGCACCAAGTGAGCTGCCTTGAGGAAGGACCTCAAGGGCCTGCCTGGACATCTCAGAGGAGTGTTCCAGGTATCCATACGAGTCAGGCGACTCTATTGACGGCGTGTGGCCAGAGGGCCAATGATGGGCGAATAACGGGCGACAGAGGCTTGAAGGAAGGAAAGAATAAGCCCCGCGGGCTGTCTTCGGATATGATAAAGACCTCCGTGTCGATTGAGTACTCGAGGAGCTATTGAGAGCCTCGTGTATTGACTTGCAAGCATGGCAAGGGTTCAACCATGCAAGCAAGGGCTCGTTGGCCTAGACGCGTAGTCGTGGGGCGATGCTGCGCTATTCAGGAGGAAGGCATGATGCGAGGGCTACGCTTGCCAATGTCAGGAGACATTGAGAGGTATCCTTGGAGTCGCACATGACAAGGGCCAAGGGCTAAAGAGTTGTGCTACTCGGGCGAAGCCAAGCCAAGTGCCAGGGCATAAGGCGAGGGCCAAGCTTGAGGATTGCACTTCGCACGCAGGAGCGATGCTTAGTGCTAGGCGAGGGACGAGCAGGTCCTAAGCCAACCCCGGATGTGCGCACACTAAAGTTTCCGCATATGAGATGCGCACAAGGGAGAGACCTTCGGGCGGCACAGTTGAAGCTAGGCCTATGAGGCGAGCTTCGTAGAAACCTGGGACAAGGAGCAGGCTGGCTTGTAGTCAGGTGGGACTACGAGCGCCGCACGGGCCAAAGGTGTGTCGCTGTCATTGAGGAAGGTGCGGCCCGTGACAATATGTTTTTTGGCAGAATCAATGAGCTAATGGAGAATATGCTGAAATTCTCAGCAAACTGTAATAACCTCATTTAATATATATACTGTATACAGTCGTGTGAAGTTGTTCCTCAACGAATATCCTTTGCTAGAGTATAAGTGATGGAGAAGACCATTTTCTAGCTGCTTGCCATGATTGGGTAAGCCATGCCTCTATATATTCTATGAGTTAGTCTTCTGATATAAAGATCATCTATTGTTGCACTGAAACTAACTTATCTATATCCGGATGCAGCTTTCGGAGTTGTTTATTTGTTCCAAATGTTGAATGTTTGATTTAAAAGTTTAACACTGCCTTCAGGCAACCTTTCAAGAAATTTCCATTCTTGTTCCTTTGGAGTGAGCCTCAACTTAGTTAACACATATATAGTTCAAGAACAACGATTTCTACTCATTAACAATGATCTAATCAACTTAAGTATATGAAGAGCAGCAAGATTGCATTTGCAAAATATTTTTTGCAGTTAGTATTCCACAAGATGTTAAGTCCTTCTTCTAATTATGTGTTCCCATCATTATATGTGGCAATCTTGTTCCTCCATTTTTTGAGTATCTGAACTGGGAATCTTTTGCTGTTTTACACATAAAAAAGGAATTTCAACATTAAAGAGTATTCTTCTTTCCATCTCGGAGGGAAAGTCCCTTAGGATGCAAGCACAGTCAAACAGGTATGAAGCATTTTGGCATGCTGATGATCCTGGGAAGCGTATTTGAAACATGGTTCTCACTCCGTCTGGTGAAAGTGCTTCTTAAAGAGTGTTGAATTATTGTTGTAGTAAATGTAAATACAAAGAGAACAAGGTAAATTTAAATATTTAATCCTTTGGAGCTGGTTCTTACCTCTGTGGGGCCAATGCTAGTTGATATTGTACTTTTGCGCCAAAGAGATAAAGTTTCAAGCTTGTATCTCAGAACAAGAAAAAGAGTACTCCCTCCATTCCACTTTATTTGATGTTTTTCACTTTTCGATGGTCAAGTTGACCAATTTTTGAATTCAAATTGAACTAGATTTAGTCAATATTTTAAAATTATAATTTAGATATTAAAAAACTACACGAAAAGTACTATAAGTTGCAATTCTTGTCATATTAATATGGTGAAGAAATATATCTCAAAATGTTGGTCAAAGTTTACATTATTTGACTTTTAAAAAAGGAAAGTGATCAAATAAAATGAAACGGAGGGAGTATAATTTGACCTTAAATTTGGAAGCATCTAATTCATCTCAGACAATTACTAGAAAATGAATATGCAGAAGTAGGGAATTAAGAGGGTCAGAAGATAGTATTCAGTAGCTTGCATTAGATAGTATGTGTCAATGTTTCACCTGTGACTATCGTAGCATGGTTGAACGAAATCTTAAAACATGTGAGTACTTGAATATATGTATGCATGTTGGTAAGCGACAGGATGAACCTCATGAACGATAATTTGCTTACACCCTTTTACCACATTCCCACTCTCAAGAGAGAAAGATTAAGGAAACAAAAAGTGTGGAAATCAAATATTACTGTTTTCTATTATATGGAAAATGAAAATGGGAGCTAGAGATGATAATCATGGATGCATTCAAGTTAACAGGTTAAAAGATAGAGATGATAATCATGAGCACATTCAAGTTAACAAGTTAAAAGATCAGCTTTTGGCATGATGATTGGCACAATTGGGAGAAGAAGAGGCCTAACATGATGTAGAATAGCCTGTCAATATAGCCAGGATGCCTGCCTAGCATTGCAACCCCCAAAAGGTAAGTTTCGTTTTAAAGATGAAAATTCTACCCCTTTTGGGAGAAGGGTATGTAGGCAAGTCATCCTTGGCTAATAAACAAAGACTCTTCACTTCACGTGAGGCCTCTCTTCCAAAATATTTATTTCCTTTGGAATGCCTTAATATGATGAGTTGTGAATTATTTGCTTCTTCTTGGTTCTGTATTTATAGCCCAAAAAAATTCCAGATTCATTTTGGCACTTAAAAGTGTTTGACCTTTCATGGCCAATTTGCTTAACCTGTAAAATGCTTCTGTCCATTTCATTTTCTGCACATTTCTGTGACCTTTTTCTGCAAGAATATATTCTGTTGAATTAAAGCAAGCTTCAAACTTACTACTTCTTGATCAGTTTATCGTGACCACAAGGTAAGGATTATGGAATGTCAACGAATAAGTGTTTACCATATAGTTATGTACTGTGAAATTTGACTAAATCTTAAGCTTAAAGTGGATGCGAATTGGTTAGGAATCAAATACCAGCTTGATAGCAAGTTGACCATCAATACCTTTCAAAGATGCATTGCTGCATGAGACTTTCAACTATTGTGTGTTCACAGCTCATGCCACTCTAGTCATTTATTTGGAATATTACAGAGAAACTGATAACCAAGAGCAAACTGTCACGAAAAGTTAAAAAAAAAAAAAAAGGCAAAATGGCTAAAGTACACCCTGAACTATGTCTTTTTTACCAACTTGACACCTTAACTTTGCGGGGGTCCTAGTACCCCCTTGAACCCATTCAAAGTGTAATAAATAGACCACCGCGACCGTTTCTTGGAGCAGGCCATAAGTAAAGTTCTGCGCATGTGTTGAACTCTGACATTATATTTTTTATAAAAAACTTTAACCTCCCACATTAATATCTAATAACCCTTTTCATTTAACTCCAATTTTAATACACCTATTTCCTTTCTCCTTCCATCTGATGAAATCTAGTCAAATGGGTGCCTTAATTACACTGGACATACTGGTGAGTCTTTATCTTTTATTCGCGTAACTTGAAAGACGGTTAGATCGCAAGAAGCAACTATCATATAGAAATGTCTATCAATGTTTTGTTTTTGGGCCAAAGGAGGTTGGAAAATCAGCATTACTGAATTCATTTATTGGAAGGATTCACTTCTAAAGCTCTTGCTCATCAGCTTGTTCAAAAAATTTAGATGAATTTTTTTTTATTTGAATGGTCCGTAATCTGTTGTGTTTATTGAATTAACATTGTTATTAATATAATTCCTAACGCAGGTCGTTCTCAGAGGAGCACGTTTCAGCTACTTGATCAATATGCAGTAAATGTTGTTGATGTTAGAGATTTTATCATTTTGGTTGTTTGAAAGCTCCGTTATCATGTCAATACTTCAATAAAACAAGGTACCTATTCAAAATTACCTGCAATGGTGGAAGGATGTTAGAGCTTTAATGGCAGATTGAAATATTTGGGAAGAAGGTTCTTTGGTAATATGTAATGAAGACAAGGCTAGGTGGCATTTTTTAATTGGTTTAGGGCTGTAATTTAAAGCTTCACGCGCTCCTTCAACGTGCAAACACTGCTGGTCCAAACAATGGTCGCGGTGGTGTATTTATCACACTTCTAATAAATTCAAGGGGGGTACTAGGACCCCCGCAAAGTTAAGGTGTCAAGTTGAAAAAAAAGACATAGTTCAGGGTGTACTTTAGCCATTTTGCCAAAAAAAAAAAAACTCATGATATGTAATGTCACTTGTACCAATTATTAGATTGCTCTTGAATATATATGAACAGCCAAGTAAAAATGTCAAATTGACCTCCTTTCATCCCATTCTATGTGAAAGTGTAGGCACAAAAGTTAACAAATTAAAGCAAACTTTTAAAATGTAAGATTTGTTTTTTCTTATTCTTCTCTGTTTTTCCTTCACTACATGCCTGCAAAGACAGAGGACCCAAGGGTGTAGCCTAGTGGTTATTAATAACCACGAGGTTTCATATTCAAATTCCAGTAGAAACAAAAAAGACTAGGTGATGTTGTCACATGTGTTCAAGTCTTGATGGATAGGGTTATCCGTACCTGTAGGAGGTAGCACGTATGCGGTGAGCTTAATCGAGGTGCGCACAAGCTGACCCAAACACCATGACGTAAGTTGACAACATTAAAAAGCAGTTAAAACCCCACCAAAATTTACCAGTTTTTTCGTTAAAAACACTTCTTTCCGGGAAATGAAAAACTTCTTCTAAAGCCTTAATCTTTTCAAAAGAAATGAAGGATAAAGATAGATGATGTTAATGATCCTTTATCAATTAATTGAAAGAAAAAGAAGAAGCAAGATCCATCAATACTGTCTCTAAAACTGAGGTACTCATGTGCAGTGATCATATCTTTTTTGCTTCTAACTTGTTCAAATTTCACCTTACCCTCTTTGTTGTCTGATTCTTTAGTTAATTTGATCATGGTATGTGAAATTTCTTTTTGATTTTTCTCTTCATGTTGAATTAATTATTTATCTTGTGGTAAATTGAGTTACTTTGTTGTTCTTTGAAAACCAATATCACAAAATATTGGAACTGATGACCTAAAGTTTGTTTTTTTCCATGGTTGTTGGGTGTGCGAACAAGTCACACATAGGAAGTTGGCAAGAAAAATAAGCTACATATAAAGGTGTAGAAATATCTTAATGGTGTGAGGCCTTTTGAGGAAACCCTGCGAGCTTGGCCCAAAAGTGGACAATATCACACTATGTTAAGAGTATATCTTTGAACTGTTTTAGCCAACAATTATGTCCTTTATTGGTTATTTGATGGTTATTGTCCAAGTGAAGGTGAAAGGAAAAACAACATAAACTCATGTATGAGAGTGAAGCAATGGCAGATGGATCATGTAAACGCGTTTGACAACTCAGTATTTCTAACAGGAAGTATTGATATATATTTGAAAAGTTACTAGAATTCCATATATATATATATATATATATATATATATATATATATATATATATATATATATATATATATATAGGTTCAGTGGTAAAAATCTAAAGGCTGAACCCATCAAATTAATATCTTGGATCCGCCTCTGGTCGCTATGAATAAAATGGATACCAAAACTAGAAATAAGAATCTTTATTCCTTCCCTGATCAGAGTATGCACAACTGAAGAGGTCATTAATTCATTTCTTCTTTAATTTTGAATTAATTTTTCAATGAATCCATAAAGACAAGTTCACTTTTCTTTTCGTTTAGTCTCTTTAATAGCGAAAACCTTTGAAGTTATTCTATGAATCATTGTCAAAACAGATGCCTTCAAGTTAAATAGCACAGTTTTAGTAATTCTTCCTCACAACCATATGAGCTGGTTTTGTCCTAAGAGTCGTATGTAGAACTAAACTTTTATGGGATTTGAAATTCATTTGTACAATTAGCTCTAAAAACATTTCCAATATATTGATCAAATGATTCATGAGTAGAAGTACGAGTGGATGCTGGATTTTTCAGTCCATAGGAAATGATGTATTCCACGAAATAAGAGGTGCTTGAAATTTTTTCTTTTATTTTAGAGGTTGAACAAAGTTTTTCTGTCATTTCATTAAGGTTCCGTAATGTGAGCTTTTCGTGTTTTGCATCCTTATTCCAGTTCAAAAAACTAGATACTGTTACTGGTGCTAATACGGAGATATTGATCCTGCATAGAAGTAAACTTGATGTTCGGTATTTTCATGTCATAGGCAGAGATGTTTACAACGAAATAGGGGATCTTGAATAGTTTTGATTGCAACAGAGCTGCATCATCACATTGAGGTAATGTTTTCTGAGCCTTTATTGTTTAATTCCGTTTTACACTACTTAATGACAGGTGATAACATAGAGATATTGATCTTGTCTAGAATAGAAAATGATGTTCCCTAGGAGATGGGAGATGCTTGATGTATTTTTTTTTCATTAGAAAGTCTTTGATAACATCATTTGTTGTGTCATTATATATATTGAGGTGTCATTATATGAGACGTTCTTGTTTTACATTATATCCCTCTCTTGGTAAGTTTGAGAATTTTGGTTTCAACAATTAGGATTGTCATCTGCTAGAAGATTGCCACATATTCTCCTGCAGTTGATTGTTTCCCTTTAGAAAACATTCCAAATGTTTGGTCCCAGTCCCTTCAAGGAATATCTATGTAGTCTTCAGTGACCATATGGAACATTTGTTTTTTGGTGGGACATTTTTGAAGTTCCAATATCCAAGTTGAGCTGCAGAATCCGCAAGTTGAGGCAATGATAAATTAACTCAAACATCATACTCATAAGAGCCACTCTATTTGTGATTCTTCCTGCTTCATAAGAAAAAATCACTGCTGAACTTTAGTCTTCAAACTATGAGTTTTGCATTACATGGTCTTCCATCATTGTTTTTGCCTGCTCTGTGGACAAGGCGTGGCATGATGCATGGTTTTATAAATGACAAAATCATTCTAAAACAATGAAATTGTGTACTCATGATACTGCTGTAGCACCCCCTCCAGCCCATGCAGATCCGCCCCTGCCGGATATCATTCAAACTCCCTTGTCATAGTTTCAGCAAATCATGTTTTAGTCTCTTGAACTTCAGCATGATCAGAAAAGCTCAGGAACCTTTTAGATCTACATTTGAAAGTATGTGGCTAAATGCGACCAACTTTGAAAAGCTCGTCGGATAATGATGGACGAGTCATCACGTAAAGTTTCTACATCAGCTTCTTGCTACTGTAGTTCCAATTACACTAGTTTCCATGATTAACTCTTTTGCTATGATCTGCTTCCCATTGGCCGCTGGAACCTCTATATACTAGAATCGGACTCGTATACAAGCCAAAAACACTTCTTTTTAATTGAAAACATTTTGAGTTTTATTTCAGCATATATGCTCAAACATTGCTTCTAGATTATGATTGCATATTTCTCAACCCAATCACCAAATTTTCTTCTTTTTGGCTTGGAAACTATCTGTGTGCAACTGCCCTCTAAAATTGGGGTGGAGGTACTTCCCCAATATGCCGCGCTTTCTGGTTAAAACAATAGGAAATATCTGCAATCTCCTGTCAAATATGGCTACTTAGATGCACATCTGTTGATGCTTGCATATCCAGAACTATGTTTGCCGATAATTAAGGTAGCCACGGATCTTACAAACTGTCAGATGGCTGACCAGTTAGATAATAAGCTGTTAAGTTGTAAATGCCAGATATTCAAGGTGAAAAGAGTAGTCTAGGATATTTAAGATACGAATGTGATGGTTACATTCAGCTGGCATCTACCTCATTCTTGGAAGCTTATGAGCTAGCAAGTTATAATATAGCAGATAAAGTTCATCAATCTTCGACATTTAAGTATTAGAAAGAGAACAGCCTAGGTATCCCTGATATGAATGTGGTGGTTACACTCGGATAGTACTCAGCCTCACTCTCGGCAATTAATAATTTTCTTTCTCCCTACTTTATGTGAACTGACATTCAATATGAAAATGTAATAGCTGGTAAGCTACTATAGTTGGATATGTCTTCCTCCATAAGGGAAAAGGAAATGAATTGAGCATTATGCTTTAGCCCTAACTATAATGATGTCAATATTTATGTAATATCCATACAAAGTGATTCTGGTCTCAGAAAACTGTAATGTAAATTTTGACTGATGTCGAAAACATAGATCTTGGTTCTCTAACTCTTGAACAAACTATTACACAGAAACCATGTGGGTGTGAAGTAATGAAACACCTTAGGCGGGTCGTATCGCATAGTCTCGGTTCTTTCATTGTCAGTATTTTTTAGTGAACGTGGGTTTCCAAAAAGTAGCCTCATTCAGTGAACTTGAGTTTTATCATCAACCAGATATTAAGGTTTTAGAGTAGAGTATTAGCTCAAATGAGGAGGAATCTATTATCTTTGCTTCTTATTTGTATTCATGCTTGTGTTTGGGTACATAGTTTTAATGCTGTACATGTCTTGCTTGATTTCAGCTATACATATTGACTTTAACCATATTCTTTTTCACTTTTGTGTTCCCCTCAAACTATACTCTTCTAGACATCTTTCTCTGATTTGTGTATTTGGTATGCCTCCAACATTTACTAAATTGAATCTACAGGAATGTTGAAATATTTGGACTGAGGTGTATATTTGCAGGTTTATGGACGTCCGTTGCCACCTGAGAGAACAAAAAAGGCACAAGGCACTAAAGAAAGCAGAGGAAGCAGAAACAAATTCCCACATTGAACCCTGCTAAGTCTCCGCCACCACCAATTTCAAGCAAATTTAATAGATACAAAGCACTGCAGCAAGCATCAAAGAGTGGTGATGTAAAATCAGAGAAACGATTAAAAACTTATTGCGATCACTACAATGATTTCATACTTAGTTTAAAGAGGGTAAGAAAGATGTACCTTTTTTGTGTAGTCGTGTATTGAGTAGAAATTTATCTCATTTGGATTAGGATAGGTTTAATTTTGATGTGCCAGGCCAGTCGTGAAACTGTCAAAAGGAGGATTGATGGTGTCCAACTTTTTCTTTTTGGTTCATGGAATTAAAAATGAATAAAACTTTTAATACCTCCAACCTTTATCATGGAACTACAGTAGCACAAGAACCACAGTTTAATGTTATATTGCTACATTTCAACATTTCATGCGACTCATTTACGCTGTCCTCATGTTGTTACTTTTCAAAGATCAGGAAATGAACCTATCTCAGGGTTAATTACAAATTTCTCACAAGTGATTGGTTTCCAACCGAAAAAGTGAGTCAAGAAAAGATTAGAAATCATTGTTTGTCTTCTTCCACTTATCATAATGTACCTTAGTGGCCATCAGGTCAAGCTAAGTAACATTTTATATAATATCTAACCATTTATTCTGATAGACCTTCCCATGATCTGGATATATATGAGTAGTTTACAGAGTAATCGAGTATCAGAACTGTCTGATTAATTCAGATGGTCGGTGCAGATGATTTCCGACTTGGTTCAGCCTTTCGGTCATTACACAGTGAGCAAGCTAAGGCCGTTTCATGTTAATATGATGCGTATATGTAAGATATGGGGAACAAGTAGCCCGATTATGACTGTATTATTGGAAGAACCTCATTTAATAGCATGAGTATCTCAGTTTTGCCACTATATCCTAGAATATATATATATATAGTCATAATCGGGCTACTTGTTCCCCCTATATATATATATATATATATATATATATATATATATATATATATATATATATATATATATATATATATATATATATATATATATATAAAAGGACTTTGTGTATGATGCAAATGGGAACCTATACCACAACATAAATACTGTCACGAGCCGCACCTTCTCAATAACAGTGGTACACAATTGGTCAGTGCGGTGCTCATAGTCCCATCTGACTACAAGCCAGCCTGCTCTTTGTCCCAGTTTCTAGGAAGCTCGCCTCAGTGGCCTAGCTTCAACTATACCGCCCGAAGGTCCTCCCTTGTGCGCATCTCATATGAGAAAATTTAGTGCGCGCACATCCGGAGATGGCTTAAGACCTGACCGTCCCTCACCTAGCACTAAACGTCGCTCCTGCACAAGCAGTGCAATCCTCAAGCTTGGCCCTCGCCTTGTGCCCTGGCACTTGGCTATGCTTCGCCCGAATAGGACAATTCTTAAGCCCTTGGCCCTTGTCATGTGCGTCTCAAAAGATACCTCCTAATGTCTCCTGACATTGGCAAGCGTAGCCCTCGCATCATGCCTCCCTCCTGAGTAGTGCAGCGTCACCCCACGACTGCACATCTAGGCCAACGAGCCCTTGCTTGCATGGTTGAACCCTTTCCATACTCACAAGTCAATACACGAGGCTCTCGATAGCTCCTCGAGTACTCAATCGGCACAGAGCTCTTTATCTTATCCGAAGACAGCCCGCAGGGCTTAGTATTTCCTCCCGTCAAGCCTCTACCGCCCGTTGTGCGCCCAACATTGGCCCTCTGGCCGTCCATAGAGTCGTCTGACTCGTATGGATACGTGGAACACTCCTCTGAGATGTCTAGACAGGCCCTTGAGGTCCTTCCTCAAGAAAGCTCACTTGGTACGACTTCCCGACAAAGTGCACGGGGAGGGCTGGTAGGCTGTCACCATATCGGCCCCCCTTATATACGTCTTAAAAAGATAAACCCATGTCTCAGTACTTGACATCCTTTGTCTAGAGAATCATACAAGGGCTTAACTTTCCACCCCCGACCTCCAAATGAGGTGCCGTTTGTTCCTATTCCTCTGGACTTCCTTCACACCTCCATGAAGTTTCATCTCATTCCCATACTCGTGGAAAGAGATATAGCCCTCGGAAGGTCAGTATAATTACTACAATGCCGCTGCTTCTTGGCTAAGTCAAGCCCATAGGAAAATAAGCTCCGAACGGCACCAAACTTGATATGCACACTCTATAGAATCTTAGCAACAAGGCCCTCACCTTATGTTCCAAGATTCTCACTATAGCTCCAAAATGTGCGGCACTGATACTCGTGCCTGCACATAGCTCGCACGGGTGACACTCAGCATGCGCCCAGATGACAGTCGTCACCTTGCTGGCCTTCATCTAGCACATGCCTAGCACTCGTCTAGCGCATGGCCAAGGCTTTCCTTCAAGCACCCGGCTGACATTCATCCCCCGCACGACTGGCCCTCGTTCAGCGCACGACCAACACTCGACCGAGCGGTTGACATTTGTCTGGCCCACCTGTGGTGCAAAGACATTGCGCGCGCAACAGCATCAAAAGAGCGCCACGCAACATTCTCCCCCACTCAATCTAGGCATCATCCTCGATGACTGCCTACGCCCACAAGAACCAAGAGTTTGCCCCCTCGGGATTCTCCATCACGGTTCCCATTTCCAAGGCTCCTTGGACTTCCTCAAGTCCCTTCTCGTAAAATAGGAATCGTGCCCATCACTGCTCTTCCCAAGTTTTGTCCAAGCGTGCCTCTGCACTTCATCTCCGCGATGATCACTTGGACAGTGCCTCCGCACTTGCACCTCCTTGGTGATTAATTGTTACTCCTTCTGAAGACAACTCACTTATGTTGGCACACCTGCCAATCACGCCATAGCTCATATGGCCATCATATCCTTCCCGCTAGCTTTCCTCGCTTTTGGTAAGTACTTCAGGTACCCTCTAGTGTGGCACGCGCAGTCCAACCATGCCTTGGGGCCCTCTTCTCCACCTCTAGATGATTTGCTCCCTTCAGAATTTTCCTTAAGCACAATGCCTCATCATAGGCAATTCTCCCCCACTCAAGTAGGAGACTCTCCTCAATTCAGGTAGACATCCCTCGATGTGGCTCCTTTACAATCATACTCTCATAGCCATTCTCTGTCATTTCCCTCGGGAAAGATTCTACTATGCCCCTACGAACAATATAAAATCCCAATCCTATAACTCGGAGTAACTTATTGCTTGATCCCATGCTCAAGTAAAATCATGACTGATTCAACAATTTCCCACACAAAGACCCTAGCGGCTGCTCATGCCCAATTTTGTCCCAACTGAACATCCGCTCGGCCTTAGAAGCCCATGCCTGGAAACTTCGGCTCCTCAAATGCCTCGCACCCTCTAGTACTTAGCAAGCTCTTGGGACGTACTCCTCTGAGTACTTCATTTCTCAAAGTGGTAGCTTAGATGCATTGCTAAACAAAGCTCTTTGTTCTCCAACTATCACTTCCTTAGCAGATCCTAAATTGTACTCCTTGTACTCGGCCCAACTGGCAAGAACGCCTTGTTCAACCTGTATGTGCATCCCGATTCGGTGTACCTCTGTACCCTTAGCTTTAGAAAGACTCTATTCTCAAACTTGGAAACCCATCCAATCCGTAGCATCGGTATCTCCACTTTGATTTAGCACACAATACCTCCCCACATAATGGTTTGGCCCATTTCAAACATCACTTCACTCTTCCCGAAGAGGCAGTGACTATTGTCGAACTCGAAGAATCTTAGAGGACATTGATCAATCCAACGAGCCACTTCTAATAAGTCTTTGAGTGACCGAGGATACTTACCCCCAAACTGAGTCCAACCGAGTGCCACTAAAAAGTGAGGGAGTGTGTGAGGTTGTTTCACTAACGTTTGTTCATTTTGTAGGTACAATGGCTAACGAGGGAGATGATCCCATGAAGAAGGCCTTGGATACTATCATGTCCAAGTTGGAAGACATAACGGTGAGACTTGAGAACATTAAAAGAAGGACCCCGAGCGTCCAAATTGAATCCGGAGAACGGACAAGTCGAGGTTCTACTATGACTCCCGGACACTTTGCGAAGATAGCCAAGAAATATGCGCTAAAGAATGATATAGCTCTACAAGAACGTGAGTTGGGCACTCTCCAACAAGTGGGTATTCCCCACAATTTGGGCATTCCCCAAAGAAATGCTCCACTTCTAAAACCCATTCGAAATGTTCCACCACTCGAGCAAGCTTATGAAGCTCAAGATGGAGAAGGAGCCGAAGATGAAAATGATGACTATGGGTATGATGCTCCCTATCCGAATAGGAGAGAAATAAAAGGAGGTCGCAATGCAAACGGAGGTAGAGGTCGAGGTCGAGGGCCACACTTCGGTTATAAAAGAGGGAATGCGAGGAGGGATCATGGTGTTTATGGTGATAATTTAGGAGGTCAACCGGAGCCCTACCAAGGAGGTCGAGATCACTTCAACCTCAACAGTGTGAAGATAAATATGCCCACATTCAAAGGGTGTAGTGATACTTCCAAGTACATCGAATGGGAAGTGACAATGGATCGAATTTATGACACCAATGACATGACATAATTGAAGAAAGCCACCTATGCTATATTATCTTTTGAGTCTTATGCATCTGTGTGGTGGGAACAGTGAGGAGATCGAGGAGAAGGTCAACTTTGCCCGTAAATCTTAAATGGGAAGAACTGAAGCGGGTAATGAGAGAAAAATATGTCAACGCTTCATATCGATATGATCAACTCAAATGGCTTTACGAGTTGAAGCAGGGTTCACGAACGGTGGATGATTACTATTATGAATTTTTACAAGTTCGAATGGCCTTGGATATGGAAGAGGAGGACGAAGAACAAGCTGTTGTTCGATTCAATAATGGGTTGGGTCGAGATGTAGCCTACCAATTGAGATTTCAAAAGTTCCGATGTCCATTTGTAGTGTATGAAGCTGCAGTTGAAGTTGAGAAATGGCTTAAGGAGGAGAAGTCCAACCGTTACCGGAGTACAACTACTACCCCGATAAGTAACCGAAGGAGTGGAAGAGCCTAAACACTAGTGGCACTAGTGCAAATCGACAAGTGAAAAAGACTTATGAAAAATCGATGCTAATGTGGGAGGTAACTCTAAGACTCAGTTGAATACTCCATCATCTTCTTCTAACCAATGCCACAAGTGCAGAGGATATGGACATTTTGCTAGAGATTGTCCTACTCAGAAGGCCATAATTCTCATTGATGGAGAACCCTACGAGCAGGATAGTGAACCCGAGGAGGAGAAAAGGGATGAAGGGGAATTGACTCCCGAGGATGAATATGCGGTTGAGGATGATGACCCTCAAGCATTCCTTGTTGTTAGGAGGAGCTTGAGTGTAATTTTAGCCGAGGACAGTGAAAATGTACAACGAGAGAATCTTTTCCATGCTAGATGCCGAGTCATGGGTGTGGTCTGCTCTATGATCATTGAATCCGGTAGTTGTGCTAACGTCATTAGTCAAACATTAGTTTCCCAATTGAAGTTACCCACTTTAAAGCATCCGAACCCATATTGGTTGCAATGGCTTAATGACTGTGGTGAACTAAAAGTTGTGAAACAAGTGTTGATTAAGTTCAAAATTGGAAACTACATTGATGAGCTCGTGTTTGATGTGGTGTCAATGCAAGCTTGCCACCTTCTATTTGGGAGGCCTTGGAAATTTGATCGGAAAGTTGTACATGATGGTGGAGCTAACACTTATACTGCCACTCACGAGGGAAGAAGGTTTGTGCTTAAATCGTTGACACCAAAGCCAGTCAGTGAGGGCTATAAAAGAATGAAGGAGCTGAAGGAAGCGGCCAAAGCCTCGTGTATAATGGTATTATTTTAACTTCAAATGAAGATTTAACTAACGATAACCCTTTACCTTTGTCTGTTTGTAAAGTTTTGCAGGACTTCGAGGTGGATTGCCTCCATTGCGAGGAATCAAGCACCAAATAGATTTTGTACCGGGGTCACAAATCCCCAACAAGCCTGCCTACTGGTGTTACCCCGAGGACACCAAAGAGCTCCAACGGCGGGTTGATGAGTTGCTGAACAAGGTCCTTGTTCGGGAAAGTTTGAGCCCTTGCATCGTTCCAGTGATCCTCATGCCGAAGAAGGATGGAACTTGGCGAATGTGCGTGGATAGCCGAGCAGTCAACAAGATCACGGTGAAGTATCGACATCCGATACCGAGGTTAGATGACATGGTCGATGAGCTAAGTGGTTCTTCTTGTTTTTCAAAAATTGATCTTCGGTCCCGTTACCATCAGATCCGAATGAAACCCGCAGATGAATGAAAAACCGCATTCAAGACCAAGTTTGGTCTGTATGAGTGGCTGGTGATGCCTTTTGGCCTCTCCAATGCACCGAGCACGTTTATGCGCTTGATGAACCACGTGCTTAAACCGTTCATAAATAAGTTTGTCGTTGTTTACTTCGATGACATACTTGTTTATAGTAAATCTGTAGATGAACATGTCGAACACCTAAGACTTGTGCTTGAAAAATTTAGAGAAGAAAAGTTATATGCTAACTTTAAGAAGTGTGCCTTTTGTATTGAGCGTGTAGTCTTTCTAGGATTTTTTGTGAGTGCTAATGGTGTTGAAGTCGATGTGTCCAAAATCGAAGCCATTAAGGATTTCCCGACTCCTACTTCGATGACACAAGTACGAAGCTTCCATGGCTTAGCTAGCTTCTACCGAAGGTTTGTGAAAGACTTTAGCACCATGGCAGCTCCTTTAACCAAGCTGATAAAGAAAGACAATCCATTTGTTTGGCAAGAGTCCTAAGAGAGGGCCTTCCAAGAGTTGAAACAGAGGCTTTGTTCTGCCCCGTTGTTGTAACTCCCTGACTTCGATAAAGCATTCGAGGTCGAGTATGATGCATCTGGAGTTGGGATAGGTAGAGTGCTGATGCAAGAAGGAAAGCTGATCGCTTACTTTAGCGAAAAGCTTAAGGGTGCAAACTTGAATTATTCGACATATGATAAGGAGTTGTATGCCCTCGTTCGAGCACTCGCCCATTGGCAGCATTATTTGTGGCCTCGAGTGTTTGTGATTAAAAGTGATCATGAATCTTTGAAACATCTCCGAGGTCTGGAGAAATTGAACCGAAGACATGCCAAATGGGTTGAATTCATTGAAAGCTTTCCCTATGTAATTCTTTACAAAAAGGGAAAAAACAATGTTATGGCCGATGCGCTATCAAGGAAATTTTCCATAGCGACCACTCTCGCCTCGAGGTTCATGGGATTCGAAAGCATCAAGTTGATGTACGAAGACGATTCGAAGCTGAAAAGCGTCAGTGACGCAATCTTGAGTGGCTGAAGGGTTGAAAAATATCAATGTCACGATGGCTACCTCTTCAAGAGTAGGAGGGTCTGTGCGCCAATGTCATCGTGGAGAGAGTTCTTGGTCCGAGAAGCTCACTCCAGAGGCTTGATGGGACACTTCGGTATTGACAAAACTCTTGGTATCTTAACCAAGCAGTTCCATTGGCCAAAAATGCGATGAGATGTGGAAAAGCTTTGCAACGCTTGTCTCGTTTACAAGAAAGCTAAATCGAAGTCCAACCCTCATGGTTAGCATACCCCGTTGCCTGCGCCTGATCGACCTTGGGTTGATATATCCATGGACTTTGTATTGGGTTACCGAGGTCGGGGGGAGGACACGATAGCATCTTCGTTGTCGTGGACTGATTTTCCAAAATGGCTCACTTTATTCCTTGCAAGAAATGGGGTTGTGCACAACATGTTGCTTCCTTGTTTATTGTCCATGTGTTAAAATTGCATGGTGTGCCACGTACAATTGTGAGTGATCGAGACTCGAAGTTCTTGAGTCATTTTTGGCAATGTTTGTGGGGTGCCCTCGTCACCAAATTACTATTCTCGACGTCTCATCATCTTCAGACTGATGGACAGACCGAGGTAGTTACCCGAACCTTGGGAGCTCTGCTTCGAGCTTTGACCAAAGGCAAGGTTGGAAACTGGGCTAATCGTTTCCCCATAATGGAGTTTGCATACAATCGAACGATGCACCGAATGATAAATATGACTCCGTTCGAATGGTGTACGGTTTTAATCCTTTAATTCCAGTTGATCTAACCCCATTGCCTCGAGATGTTATTATTGATTTTGAAGGTGCTCACCGAGCCAAAGCTTTGCTCGAGTTGCACGACAAGGCAAAGAAGAATCTTGAGGAAGCTTATGCCAAAGTGGTATTGAAAAAGAACAAGAGGAGAAAGAAGTTGGAGTTGAAGAAGGGAGATTGGGTTTGGGTTCACTTCCGAAGAGAGCAATTTTCGAACCAAAGGAAAGGAAAGATGGCACCTCGAGGGGACGGTCCATTTCAAGTGCTGAGCAAGATCAACAACAATGATTATGTGATCGACCTCTCAGGTGAGTATAATGTGTCCAACATCTTCAATGTTGCTGATTTAACTCCTTGTGTTGTAGGTCAAGCACCGGGGACAGATGATGAAGTGATTTCGAGGACGAAATCTTCTCAAGAAGGGGAGGATGATGCAGCCTGAAGTGCTGATCAAGTGCTCAATGATCCACCGAAGTTAATGAATGATCCACCGAGGCCAATGATACGAAGCCAAGCCAAATTTCTGCATGATATGCACATTTAGTTGGCTTGGTAGGGAGGAAGAGTGGCAAAGTGCTAGAGCCGAAGGCTACATCCTCAAATTTGGGCCCGAGGAAAAAGTGACCGAACACCAACCCTTGGCGTTGAGCAGCATAAAGCCGGACACTACAATTGTGTCCGAAGTTAAGTGAGCGCTTGAAGATAAATGTGTTCGAGCAAGCAACCGAGCATCGAAGTCAAGGTTGCCGAACACTCACTTATTCAGCCCTGCGTGGCTTGCTTTTATTGGTCACTTGTGACCGTTTTTACTAATTTACCCTTAGTATTTCTTATATAAACCTTGTTCCATTTCAATTGTAGTCAGTTAACCTAGATCTTGATGAATATTGAATGAAATCACCGAGAGCATTTCCTTTTGTCTTAGATGTGAGCAAACCCCGACGTGGGGTTTTGGACTTGTGGCTTGCGGTGACTCCGATTGAACATTTCCTCTTTGATCATTCAGTTTGCAAGAGGCAATGTTCTCTTGAAGACTGTTGCATAGTTTAGGTGCTCTTTCCTTCTACTTGGATCGTACCGAGACCAGATCCTCGGAACCGTTCAAGCAAGAAAAGCTGCATCTGGATTTTATCTTGTTTATCTTTTCTGCTGTTGACCTCGGTTGCTAAGCTACCAAGTTAGCTTGCACCATCTTGGTATCAGAGAACGGTTTGGGTTTGTTCTTACAACCCCAATGCTGTTCTTTATTTTATTTTTGTGCGTTCGTGTCTTTTGTTTAAATTTCCTGTTCTTGTGTTGGTGATTGTTGTTGTGTTGTTATCATATTAAAAAAAAGTAAAAATAAGAAAATTCAAAAAGTTGTTGTTGGATTTATGTTTGGATTAAACAACCACTGATTTGTGTTCGCCACTGTCCGGTGATTCGTTTGAGTACCTGTCGTACATGATCGACGACTAGAGTTTCTCGACGTTTTTTTTAAGACTGTTTTGGACGTGGTAGTGGTTGTTATCAAGCCCTAGTTGAGTTTTGGTGTTTAGTGTTGAAGATTGGTGGTTTTCTTTTGATTTGGATTGAGTTTTTGAGCTAAAAATCGAAGTTCCATTATTTGAACCACCGTCCGTATGCCGGAAAATTGTTACATTGTAACAGTGTACGGACGAAGCAAGCTGTGTTCTTAGCTCGAACTTGTAGAATTGATTTCCTCCGACGTTGAAAGTCACCGGAGTGAAAGGCAACCTAAAGTCTGTTAAAATTGATGTCGGGCAATCCGTCACGAGACCATTCACTCGAAGTCAAGCCAAGGAGGTCCAAGAGGTGCATTTACACTTGGTGAGGAAAGGGCTCGAAGATGAAAGCAATTGGAAGATGTTCCGGATGGTTTCAGCTCTAGGCCCCACGTCTAAGGAGGAGGAGAGATGTCCAGCACAGTCAGGCGCCCCGCCTGGATGACGCACTGCCAAAGGAGGCAGGCGTCCTGCCTAGCTCAAGGCGCCCCGCCTGGCACAAGCCAAGACCAGGCACCCCGCCTAGCCAGAAGCCTCCCAGCTCGCTGCCCAACTTCCAGGCGCCCCGCCTAGAACGTTGAATATGTTAACAACTTATATTATTATTACTATTTTGCCCTACGTGGTCTATTTAGTGAACCTTATGAGTAAGGGTAGTTTGGTTATTATGTATGCTTGGGAAACACTATAAATACTCAAGTCTAGCTTATTTTCATACTTAGTTTATTTTGAATGTTGAAAAATATGAGAGCAATGCTCCTTTGTTGAATAAAACCTATGTTTTGGGACTTGAATCTTCTAGTAGACCTAGTTGACCCTCAACCCCGCCCGATCATTCTATTTGCGAGACCCAGGTGTGTCTCGAGGGTAGTTACATAGTGTAGGCAACTCTTGACCCGAATCGAGGGTTTCACGGAACAAGTTCTTCATGGATACCTCGTAGGGAGTTTCAGACGAGTCTCGCTCCTATCTTTTTATGTTTCCGTTTTTACCCTGCATCAGTTTGGTATCAGAGCAAGGCTCGGGATTTGTTCTTACAAACCCTTGATCCTTGTTCATCATGCCTAGTTAGTTTTCTTGTTAGTTTCTTGTCTTTGATGTTATTGAAAAGGAGAAAAAATAAAAAAAAAATTGAAAAAGTTGAAAATCCAAAAATTTGGCATATCTTGTTGGTGTGATTGATTCTTGATATGGGTGTTATTGGAGATTGATCCTTGTTGAAAACCCGTCGTTTTGATACCTAAATCACATGATTTGAAGTTGTATAACAGATTGTTGAAGATTTGAATTCCAACTTTAAACCCTTTTGAAAGAAACCCTTGTTCTTGAGTTTCATGGCATTGAATCTTGGATTTGATTGATTGTTGGGTGAAAAATTGATTGGGGTTTGTTTGAAAAGATCAAAATCAACTTTGGGTATCATTGGATTGTGAAAACAAGTTGAAAACACCGGATTTGTGGATTGAAAATCGAATTGGAACAAGTTTGGAGGGTTGAATCTGGTCCAGGTCTAGGCGTCTCGCCTAGAGTCTAGGCGCCCTGCCTAATTTCGTCACTGCATAGGACCTCAGGTGCCCCGCCTGATTTGGTCACTGCATAGGACCTCAGGCGCCCCGCCTAGTCCCATGCCCTCAGCCTGAAATACTGCAAGGCTAGGCGCCCACCTCCTACTTTTAAGCACCCCGCCTACTGCAGAAAGGTGTTGGTTTGGGTAGTTTTTCCTAGGTTCTCTTGTTTCTTTTGCTTGCATAACATCTAATTAATACTTCTCTAAGTAACTTTCCTACTTAAGTGGTACTAGTCCATTGAGCTTTTAGGCAACTCGTGCCTAGTTTGGAGAGTAGAACTCCAAGAAGATTCGTAGATCATTTTGGCACAAGTCCTCACTTTAAAAAGCTTATAGTCCATTGAGTCACATAAACTCCACTCACCCCGGAGGACACTTGACTTGTGTAATTGAGTGATTGAGTTGAGGATTGTTGTTCAACTACGTGAAGCTTCTAGATTCAAGTTCGAGTGAAATATCCACCACCACTAAATGAGTGAACCGAGTGATGCACAAAGTGAGGGTGTGTGAGAGGTAATTTCACTAACGTTTATTCATTTTGTAGGTACAATGGCTAATGAAGGAGATGATCTTTTAAAGAGTACCTTGGCTACTATCTTGGCCAAATTGGATTGTATGAGCCTAAGGATTGAAAGCCTAGAGAAGTGGACCCCGAGTGTCCAAGTTGAAAAGGGGACCCTGAGTGTCCACCTTGAAGCCGGTGAAGGGAAAATGGTTCAACCTTTACCCCAGAACAAGCTGCCGAGTTACTTAAGCAACAAAGGGTAAGGGATGATCATGATAGAAATGAAAAAGTATTGGGCAATCCTCAACGAGTGGGCATTCCCCATATTTTGGGCAATCCCCAAAGAAATACTCCACTTCCAAGACCCATTCGAAATGTTCTACCTCTTGGGAAAGTTAAGGAAGCTCAAGAAGGGGAGGAGGATGAGTATGGTGATGATGCCTATGGGTATGATGCTCATTATCAACCTAGGCGAGGAATGAATTGGGGTCGTAATGTGGATAGGGGTAGAGGCCGAGGTCGAGGGCCACCTATGAGGTATGTTGGAGGGAATGCTAGGAGGGATTATGATGGTGATGGAGGCCGACCGGAGCCTTACTAAGGGGGTCGTGAAAACAATAATCTCAATAGTGTGAAGCTTACTATTCGTACTTTCAAAGGGAGTAGTGACCCGGTTGAGTACATTGAGTGGAAGTTATCTATGGAGAGAGTGTGTGACACCAATGACATGACCGAGGAGAACAAAAGCCAAGTATGTTATATCTTCATTTGAATCCTTTGCTTCTACTTGGTGGGAATCGGCCAGGAGGAATAGAAGGAGAAATGCTATGGCCATCAATGTTACTTAGGGTGAATTGATTCTTGTGATGGATGAGAAGTATTTGACTCAACAATATCGTCAAGACTAACTCAAATGTCTTTATGAGTTGAAGCAAGGCTACAAGACGGTTAGAGAGTACTTCAATGAGTTTGAGCAAATCCGGATGACCTTAGACATGGAGGAGGAGGATGAACCCGCCGTGATTCGGTTTAGGAGTGGGTTGAACCGAGAGATAGCCTCTCAATTGAAGTTTTACAAATATGACAATTATTATGATCTATATGATGCTGCGGTTGAAGCCGAGAAATGGCTCAAGGATGAGAAGTCCACTCGCAACAAGAGTAGCACTCCTACTCCCATGAGTAAACCAAAGGAGTGGAAGAATCCAAAACAAAATTTCCAAGTGCAAGTGGTGCAAGTGCTGGTAAAGATGTGAGGAAGCCGTATGAGAAGTCTACACCACATGTGGGAGGTAATTCTAAAACTCACTTGAGCAATGCTACTTCTACTTCTACTCAATAATATAAGCGCAAGGGGTATGGTCATTTTGCTAGAGATTGTCCTACTCGAAAGACCATAGTTGTGGTGGGTGAATTGGTGTATGAACAAGATAGTGAACCCGAGGATAAGGGAGTAGAGGGAGATGAAGAGGTTGATGTGGAGGAGGATACGGTTGAGGAAGATGATCCTTATGCTTTCCTTATTGTGAGTATAAGTTTAGGTGCTATGCTTGTGGAGGATAGTGAGAACTTGCAAAAGAGAAAACCTCTTCCATGCTAGATGCCGAGTCATGGGTATTGTTTGTTCCATGATTATTGACTCGGGATGTTGTGCTAACGTTGTTAGTCAAACACTAGTTTCCCAATTGAAATTTTCCACTTTGAAACATCCCAATCCTTATCGTTTACAATGGCTAAGTGAGTGTGGTGAGGTAAAACAAGTGATGATTAAATTCAAGATGGGGAGCTATGTAGATGAACACATGTTTGATGTAGTTCCTATGCAAGCTTGCTACCTTCTATTTGGAAGGCCATGGCAATTTGATCGTGATGTTGTACATGATGGTCGTGCCAACACCTATACGGCCACTCATGAGAGAAAAAAGTATATGCTTAAACCTTTGACGCCGAAGCAAGTTAGTGAAGATTATCGGCGTATGAGGGATTTGAGAGAAGCGGCAAAGGCTAAGTCGGTTGTTGAGACTAGTCCTTTGGCCAGGAGCTTGGTGGTGACTCCACCATCTTCTACCGGTAGCATTTGTGCCATGATGCAACCGGGTGAGCTTTTGAAAGGGAATGATGGCAATAAACTACTCATTTGCCTAGTGCACAAAGGTATGATTCTTACTTCTGAATTTGATTATTCTTCTAACCCTTTACCTAGTTGATGCAGCCCGAACACGTGCTGATCAGGTGTTCGATCCACCGAGGAGACCAATGACTCGAAGCCAAGCCAAGCTGCTGCACGATGTTCGCATTCACTTGGCCTGGTCGAAGGAAAGCAACTGCTCCGAAGCTGAGTGGCCGGGCTCGAGAACCGAGGGCGTCATCTTCAAATTTGAGCCCGAGGATAAAGTGACCGAACACCAACAAATTGTGTTCGAAGATAAGTGAGCGTCCGAGAACAATGAGTTCGAGCAAGCAACCACGCACCGAAGTCGAGGCTGCCGAACACACACTTGCGTGGCTTGTTTTTATTAGTCACTTGTGACTATTTACCACTTTATTCTTAGCATAGTCTATAAATAGTCCATTTCCATTTCATTGTAGACATTATTATTATTAAGTTGTATGAAAAATGTAGCAAGTGTTATTGTGAGTCTCCCATGGAGCCGAACCCCGACGTGGGCTTTTAAAGAACTTGTGTCAACCGGTGTTATTCGTTTGAACAATTTCTTCTCGGTCATTCAATTTGCAAGAAGCGGCTCTTTCTTGAGTATTGTTGCATAGTATAGGTGTGTCTTGATTTCATTCAATCGAGCTTTGAGACAGGTTCCTCACTGTTCTTTTGAATCGAAGCAAGATTTGTCTTGCTTCTATCTTTTATTTTTTTGTTGTTTTCTTCCGCGTATCGTGTTTAGCTATTCCCTCGAATTTGCTTGCACCATCTTGGTATCAGAGCAAGGTTTGTTCTTACAACCTCAAATCCTGTTCATTAAATCGTGCTTATGTCTCCAGTTTCAGCTTTCTTCCTTGTGTTTGATTGTTGTTGTTGTGGTGTTTACAAAAAAAAAAAAAAGTAAAAAAAGAAAATTAAAAAATTGTGTTTGATTGTTGGTTGTTTGGATTAAACAACCATTGATTCTTGTTCACCATTGTTCCCTGATTCCAACAAGTACCCGACGTACAACTTTCGTGACTAGGGTTTCTTGGTGAAATTTTGGACTGTTTTGAGTATTGGTGGTGATTGAACTCGAACCCCAGCGTGTTTTGCTTTAAACCGATGAAGATCGGTAGTTCTTGAGTGATTTGGGTTTGTTTTGTGCTTAAATTTCGAAGTTCTGTGTTTGAATTCGATGTCCGTACGCCGGAAAATTGTTACAAATTGTAACAGTGTACGACATGAAGGAGCTGAATCTTAGCTCAAGAACTTTGGACTAAAATTCTCCGTTGTTGAAACCGGAGTTGAAAGAAGCAACCCAAGTCTGTTGAAAATTCGTGGTCAGTGAACGAAGCTAAATTTGTCCGTACGCCGGAGCAAAACCTTCACTGTTCCATTGAAGAAGAAAGGGGTAAAGTGTAAAGATCAAAACCCCAGGTGAAAAAGTTGTCGGCTGAAAAGGGGAATTGGATAAGGTAAAACCCTATCCGTACCAAGGAGGGACCACTCTTCACTGTTCCATTGAAGAAGAAATTGGTGTGTTCGAAAAAGATTCCGAAGAGGAATCAAAGGGTAGATTCTCCTAGGTTTTCACTTTTCTTCTGTCCGAAAATTCTAGTTAGTGGATCTTTTGAGTAATTTTCCTACTCGAGGTCGTACTAACACATTTGAGCTTATAGGAACTCGTGCGTGGGGGTGACCGAAGTCCAACTTCGTAGAAAATTCTTTGACTTCCCGAAGCGCAAGAGTAAATAGCGTCCGTTCTATTGAGTCAAATCAACTCACTCTTCCTGAAGTAGACATTGCAGCTTGTCAAATTTGAAGGAACTGAGAGAAGTTGATCAACCGAGGAAGCCATTGGCTACAAGTACTTGAGTGACCAAAACCGAACCCATAAATTGAGTGGACCCAAGTGCCACACATCAAAGGTGAGGGAGTGTGTGAGGTGATTTCTAACCTTAACATCTGTTTGGTCTTTGATTCGTGCAGGTACCATGGCTGGGAATGGAACGATGGCAAGGGCATTGAGAAGCCCGAAGTGTCGTTAGCCGATCTCATGGCTGCGATACAAGGCGTCAGTTCCGAAGTGAGAGGAGTGAGTGCTCGAGTAGCTCAACTCGATCAAGGAAGTGTGTCCGTGGCCTTACCTGGGTTCGGCGCTGGAACTAGCAAGTCCACTCTAATGAAACCTGAGCTGTATGCTGAGCTTATTCGACAACATCAGTTGAAAAGCGAGGCAATTCGAAGAGAAGTTTTTGGCAATCCCCAAACACAACAAAACTTGGGCAATCCCCAAGCTGAGACTCAACACTTGGGCATTCCCCGAGGAGAGAGAATACCACTTCCAATGGCCCGAAGACAAGTTGAGGTTGTTGACGAAGAGGTGGATGAAGGAGAATTTCCTGATGCCGAACCTGATTACAAGCAGCCATTCGCTCAACGAAGGCAAGCTCACCGAGGTCGTGGAAATTTTCGAGGTCGAGGCCGAGGCGCAATTGTTGAACGACATATTGAGCGTGAGGCTGATGATCGCTATGATGAGTATCCCCAACAGGTACGTGGTTTTCGAGACACAAACTTGAGCAGTGTTAAGATCCCTATTCCATCCTTTGAGGGAACTAGTGATCCAGTTGAATATCTTGAATGGAAGCTTAAAATGGAGCGAATCTTCGAAACCAATGAGATGACCGAAGAAAGAAAAGTTGCCCATGCCATTGCTTCGTTTGAAGCGTATGCATCTACATGGTGGGAAGCTGACAAAAGATATAGACGAAGGAATGCCTATCCCGAAGTCATTACTTGGCCACAGTTGAAGAGAGCAATGGATGCTAAGTATTTGAGTGCTAAGTACCGGCAAACTCAATTACAAAAGCTCTATGAGCTAAAGCAAGGGTCCAAGTCAGTACAAGAGTACCATGATGAGTTCGAAAAGGTTCGATTGAATCTTGATCTGGTAGAAGATGAAGAGCAAGCTACTATTCGATTCAAAAATAGCTTGGCTCGGGATGTGTCATCTCAATTGAGGCTACACGTGTACCACACGTTGGAAGATCTGTTCGAAGCTGCCACCGAAGCTGAGAAATTGGTAAAGGACAATAAGGCAAACCGGTATCGAGGAGTCATTACTTCTAATCCTTTGAACCGAGGTAGAGAATGGAAGTGTCCTAACCAAACAAGTGCCAACACTGTTCGAGATTCGAAGAGACCCTTCGAGAGGGGTGTGACCGTTAACCAGTCAAGAGAAGTGGGAGGTCAAGTTCAACTCAACTCTCCTAGTGCTTCAAATATTCAGTGTCATAAATGCAAAGGTTATGGTCACATGGCAAAAGAGTGTCCAACTCGCAAAGTTATGCTTATGCTCGAAGATGGAACCGTCCATGAGCAAGCGAGTGACACCGAGGAGGAGTTTATCGAGGAGGCTGACCGAGCTGAAGGTGATGATGATCATGAAGCTGCTGAAGCTGATCATCCGGAAATGTTTCTTGTGGTTCGAAGGAATTTGAGCTGCATGACTCTGGAAGAAGAGGACAACCAAAGAGAAAATCTTTTCCATGCCCGATGTCGAGTGAGGGGAAAGATGTGTTCGATGATCATTGACTCAGGTAGTTGTGCAAATGTGGTGAGCCAAACCTTGATTTCACAAATGGGACTACCTACGTTGAAGCATCCCCACCCTTGCAAATTGCAATGGCTGAATGAGTGTGGAGAATTGAGGCTTGTCAAACAAGTGTGGATCAAGTTTAGAATTGGCGAATGTCAAGATGAAATGATGTTCGGTGTGGTGCCGATGCAAGCTTGTCATTTGCTATTGGGACGACCATGGCAGTATGACCGGTCGGTCATTCAAAATGGAAGATCCAACACAAGCTCGAAGGGAAGAGTTTCATACTCAAACCCTTGTCTCCAAAACAAGTCACCGAGGACTATAAACGGATGAAAGAATTGAAAGAAGCGGCCAAAGCTAAGCTTCCGATAGGAGAAAAATTGGGGGCCGAAGACACAAACTCACTGCCCGAAGTGAAAGGAATCTGTGCAATCATGCAACCGGGTGAGTTTCTACGAGGCAACGACAACGATCAGATGATGATCTGCCTCGGGCACAAGGGTATTCTTCTAAACTCTAATGATGATTTTTCTAATGATAACCCTTTGCCTAGTGCTGTACAAAGTGTTTTGCAGGACTTCGGAGACATGTTTCCTGAAGAAATGCCAGGTGGATTACCTCTATTGAGAGGAATCGAGCACCAAATTGACTTCGTACCGGGGTCTCAAATCCCCAACAAACCTGCATACCGGTGTAATCCCGAAGACACCAAAGAGCTCCAAAGGCAGGTTGATGAATTGCTGAACAAAGGCCTTGTTCGAGAGAGCTTGAGTCCCTGCGCCGTTCCTGTTATACTTGTCCCAAAGAAAGATGGAACATGGCGAATGTGTGTTGATTGCCGAGCAGTCAACAAAATAACGGTAAAGTATCTTCATCCTATCCCTTGATTAGATGACATGCTAGATGAGTTAAGTGGTTCTTCCTGCTTTACGAAGATAGACCTCAGGTCCGGTTACCACCAAATCCGAATGAAACCCGGAGACGAGTGGAAAACCGCATTCAAGACCAAGTTCGGTCTCTATGAATGGTTGGTGATGCCTTTTGGCTTATCCAATGCACCAAGCACATTCATGCGACTGATGAACCATGTGCTCAAGCCGTTCATAAATAAGTTTGTTGCTGTTTACTTCGATGACATACTTGTTTATAGTAAAACTGTGGATAAACATGTTGAACACCTAAGGCTAGTGCTTGATAAACTTAGAGAAGAGAAGTTATATGCTAACTTCAAGAAATGTGCCTTTTGTGTTGAACGTGTGGTCTTTCTAGGATTCGTTGTCAGTGGTAATGGTGTTGAAGTCGACGAGTCAAAAGTCGAAGCCATCAAAGATTGGCCAACTCCAACCTCGGTATCACAAGTTCGTAGCTTCCATGGCTTAGCTAGCTTTTACCGAAGGTTTGTTCATGACTTTAGCACCGTGGCAGCTCCTTTAACCGAGCTGATTAAGAAAGACCATCCATTTGTGTGGGGAGAGTCCCAAGAAAGGGCTTTCCAAGAGTTGAAGCGGAGGCTTTGCTCTGCCCCGTTGTTGCAACTCCCTGACTTCGGCAAAGCATTCGAAGTCGAGTGTGATGCATCTGGGGTTGGGATTGGAGGAGTGTGGATGCAAGAATCGAAGCCGATCGCTTACTTTAGCGAAAAGCTTAAGGGTGCAATCTTGAACTACTCAACGTATGACAAGGAGTTGTATGCCCTCGTTCGAGCACTCGCCCATTGGTAAAATTATTTGTGGCCTCGAGAGTTTGTGATTAAAAGTGATCACGAGTCCTTGAAGCATCTCTGAGGACAGGAGAAATTGAACCGAAGGCATGCCAAGTGGGTTGAATTCATTGAAAGCTTTCCCTATGTAATTCATTACAAGAAAGGAAAAGACAATGTCGTGGCCGATGCGCTATCAAGTAAATTTGCCTTAGCGACCACTCTCGCCTCTAGGCTCATGGGATTCGAAAGCATCAAGTCGATGTACGAAGACGATCCGAAGTTAAAGTGCGTTCGAGACGCAATCTTGAGTGGCCGAAGGGTTGAGAAATATCAGTGGCACGATGGCTACCTCTTCAAGAATGGGAGGGTTTATGTGCCAGTGTCATCGTGGAGAGAGCTCTTAGTTCGAGAAGCTCACTCCGGAGGTCTGATGGGACACTTCGGTGTCGAAAAAACTCTTGGTATCTTGACCGAGCAGTTCCATTGGCCCAAAATGCGACGAGATGTGGAAAAGCTTTGCAACGCTTGTCTCGTTTGCAAGAAAGCTAAATCGAAGACCAACCCTCATGGTTTGTATACCCCATTGCCTGTGCCTGATCGACCTTGGGTGGATATATCTATGGACTTTGTGTTGGGGTTACCGAGGTCGGGGGAGGACATGATAGCATCTTTGTTGTAGTTGACCGTTTTTCAAAAATGGCTCGCTTTAGTCCTTGCAAAAAGTGTGATGATGCACAACATGTAGCTACCTTGTTTGTTTCTAATGTGTTGAAATTGCATGGTGTGCCTCGTACTATTGTGAGTGATCGAGACTCAAAATTCTTGAGTCATTTTTGGAAGTGCTTGTGGGGTGCCCTCGGCACCAATTACTATTCTCGATTTCTCACCATCCTCAGACTGATGGACAAACCGAGGTAGTTAACCGAACCTTGGGATCTTGCTTCGAGCAATGACTAAAGGCAAGGTTGGAAACTGGGCTGATCGTTTGCCCATGATGGAGCTTGCATATAATCGAACGGTGCATCGAATGATCAATATGACCCCATTCGAATGTGTGTATGGTTTTAATCCTTTGATTCCACTTGATTTAACCCCATTGCCTCGAGATTCTATTCTTGATTTTGAAGGTACTCGTCGAGCCACTGCCTTGATCGAGTTGCATGCAAAGGTGAAGAAGAACCTCGAGGAAGCTTATGCAAATGTTGCCTTGAAGAAAAACAAGGGGCGTAAAAAGCTGGAATTAAGGAAGGGGGATTGGGTTTGGGTTCACTTCCGAAAGGAACGCTTCCTGAACCAAAGGAAAGGAAAGTTGGCTCCTCAAGGGGATGGTCCATTTCAAGTGTTGACCAAGATCAACAATAATGCTTACGTGATCGACCTCCCTGGTGAGTATAACATGTCCAACACCTTTAATGTTGCTGACTTAGTTCCTTGTGTTGTAGGTCAAACTTCGGAGGACGAGGAGGGCTCGATTTCGAGGATAAAATCTTCTCAAGAAGGGGAGGATGATGCAGCCCGAACACATGCTGATCAAGTGTTCGATCCACCGAGGAGACCAATGACTCGAAGCCAAGCCAAGCTGCTGCACGATGTTCACATTCACTTAGTCTGGTCGAAGGAAAGCATCTGCTCCGAAGCTGAGTGGCCAGGCTCGAGAACCGAGGGCGTCATCTTCAAATTTGAGCCCGAGGATAAAGTGACCGAACACCAACAAATTGTGTTCGAAGACAAGTAAGCGCCCGAGAACAATGAGTTCGAGCAAGCAACCACGCACCGAAGTCGAGGCTGCCGAACACACACTTGCGTGGCTTGTTTTTATTAGTCACTTGTGACTATTTACCACTTTATCCTTAGCATAGTCTATAAATAGTCCATTTCCATTTCATTGTAGACATTATTATTATTAAGTTGTATGAAAAACATAGCAAGTGCTATTGTGAGTCTTCGATGGAGCTGGACCCCGACGTGGGCTTTTAAAGAACTTGTGTCAACTGGTGTTATTCGTTTGAACAATTTCTTCTCGGTCATTCAATTTGCAAGAAGCGGGTCTTTCTTGAGGATTGTTGCATAGTATAGGTGCGTCTTGATTTCATTCAATCGAGCTTTGAGACAGGTTCCTTACTGTTCTTTTGAATCGAAGCAAGATTTGTCTTGCTTCTATCTTTTATTTTCTTGTTGTTTTCTTCCACGTATCGTGTTTAGCTATTCCCTCGGGTTTGCTTGCACCACTAGTGCTCTTGAAAGTGTTTTGAAGGTTCTTGGGGACATGTTCCTGGATGAGATGCCAAATAGTTTACCTCTCTTGAGGGGTATGGAACATCAAATTGACTTTGTCCCGGGAGCCCAAATCCCAAACAAGCCGGCCTATAGAAGCAATCCCGAAGATACAAGGGAGTTGCAAAGGCAAGTGGATGAATTGCTTACCAAGGGCTTGGTTCGTGAGAGCTTGAGCCCGTGTGTCGTGCCCGTCATGCTTGTCCCAAAGAATGATGACACATGGAGGATGTGTGTGGATTGCCGAGCGGTCAACAAGATCACGGTAAAGTATCGACATCCCATACCTTATTTGGATCTGATGAGCTAAGTGGTTCTAGCATCTTTTCAAAGGTAGACCTTAGGTCCGGTTACCATCAAATCCAGATGAAACCAGGGGATGATTGGAAAACCGCATTCAAGACCAAGTTTGGTCTATATGAATAGTTGGTGATGCCCTTTGGCTTCTCCAACGCACCTAGTACCTTCATGAGACTAATGAATCATGTGTTGAAGCCATTCATCAACAAATTCGTGGTCGTCTACTTTGATGACATTTTGATATATAGCAAATCATTAGACGACCATGTTAATCATTTAAGGCAAGTGCTTGAAGTGTTGAGAGCCAAAAAGCTCTTTGCTAATTATAAGAAATGTGCCTTTGGTGTTGAAAGGGTAGTCTTTCTTGGGTTTGTTGTGAGTGCCCAAGGAGTGGAAGTGGGTGCGTCCAAAGTAGAGGCCATTAGGGATTGGCCTACTCCTACTACCGTGACTCAAGTTAGGAGCTTTCATGGTCATGCTAGTTTCTATAGAAGATTTGCGAAAGACTTTAGCTCCATTGCCGCTCCACTCACCGAATTGGTGAAGAAGGACAAACCTTTTGTGTGGGGAGAGCCTCAAGAGAAGACCTTCCAATAATTGAAAAGTAGGTTGAGTACCGCCCCTCTATTGTAGTTGCTCGACTTCGGAAAGGCATTTGAGGTTGAATGTGATGCATGTGGGTGGGAATTGGTGGTGTTTTAATGCAAGATGGAAAACCCATAGCCTACTTTAGTGAAAAATTGAAGGGTGCATCCTTGAACTACTCTACGTATGACAAGGAGTTGTATGCCCTAGTGAGAGATCTTGCTCATTGGAAATATTATCTTTGGCCTAGGAAATTTGTGATTAAGAGTGATCATGAGTAACTCAAGTATCTTAGGGGCTAAGAGAAGTTAAACAAGAGGCATGCCAAATGGGTAGAGTTCATTGGGTCGTTTCCTTATGTCATTCAATACAAAAAAGGGAAAGATAATGTTGTGGAGGATGCACTTTCTAGGAAGTTTGCTCTTGCCACCACTCTTGCCTCCAAGCTCATGGGTTTTGAGAGCATCAAGTTGTTGTATGCTCATGACCCTAAGCTAAAGAGCATCCATGAAGCTCTTGAGAAAGGAGAGAGAGTTGAGAAGTACCAATTGGGAAATGGCTATATCTTTAAAAATGGTAGAGTTTGCATACCCGAGTCCTCATGGAGAGAATTGCTTGTTCAAGAAGCACATTGTAGAGGACTCATGGGTCACCTTGGTAGGGATAAAACCTTGGCCATTCTTATGGAGCAATTCCATTGGCCTAAAATGGGGATGCAAGTTGAGAGGCTTTGCAATTCTTGCCTTGAGTGCAAGTATGCTAAGTCCAAATCGAACCCCCATGGTTTGTATACCCCTCTCCCTGTGCCTATTAGCCCGTGGATGGATATTTCTATGGATTTTCTTATGGAATTACCACGGACTAGGGGGCATGATAGCATTTATGTTGTCGTGGATAGGTTCTCCAAGATGGCTCACTTCATTCCATGTAAAAAGTGTGATGATGCACAACATGTTGCTTCTTTTTTCATTGATAATGTATTAAAGTTGCATGGTGTGCCTCAAACCATTGTGAGTAATAGGGATACCAAGTTCCTTAGCCATATTTGGAGGAGCTTGTGGGGTGCCCTTGGCACCAAGCTATTGTTCTCTACGTCCCACCACCCTCAACCGGATGGGCAAACCGATGTGGTGAATCGAACTTTGGGTGCTCTTCTTAGAGCTATGACCCGAGGTAAGGGTGGGACTTAGATTGACAAGTTAACTCTTATGGAGTTTGCATGCAACCACACTTTGCATAAAATGATTGTCATGACTCTGTTTGAGTGTGTTTATGGTTTTAACCCCTTGATTCCCCTTGATCTAACAACTTTGCCAAGGGAAATGGTTGTTAATTTTGAAGGTAAAAGTCGAGCTAAGGCTTTGGTTGAACTCCATGCTAAGGCGAAGAAGAACTTGGAGGAAGCTTATGAAAAGGTGGCCTCCAAGAAGAACAACGGACGAAAGAAGGTGGAACTCAAGAAGGGAGATTATGTGTGGGTGCACTTCCGCAAAGAAAGGTTTCCAAAACTTAGAAAAGGGAAGTTAGCACCCCGAGGAGATGGTCCCTTCCAAGTGCTTTCAAAGATCAACAACAATGCTTATGTGGTTGACTTGCCAAGTGAGTATAATGTCTCTAATATTTTTAATGTTTCTGACTTAATTCCTCTTGATGTAGGAGATGATGGAGCCAAGGGTGATGACATTGCGATTTCGAGGACGAAATCTTCCCAAGAAGGGGATGATGATGCCGGGCAATCCGTCACGAGACCATTCACTCGGATTCAAGCCAAGGAGGTCCAAGAGGTGCATTTACACTTGGTGAGGTAAGGTCTCGAAGATGGAAGCAATTGGAAGATGTTCCGGATGGTTTCAGCTCTAGGCCCCACGCCTAAGGAGGAGGAGGGACACCCAGCACAGTCAGGCGCCCCGCCTATGCCAGGTGCCCCGCCTGGATGGCACAAGCCAAGACCAGGCGCCCCGCCTAGCCAGAAGCCTTCCAGCTCACTGCCCGCCTAGCTCCAGGAGCCCCGCATAGCTCCAGGCGCCCGCCTAGAACGCTGAATATTTTTACAACTTATGTTGTTATTACTATTTTGCCCTACGTGGCCTATTTAGTGAACCTTATGAGTAAGGGTAGTTTGATTATTATGTAGGCTTGGGAAATACTATACATACCCAAGTCTAGCTTATTTTCATAATTAGTCTATTTTGAATGTTGAAGAATATGAGAGCAATGCTCCTTTGTTGAATGAAACCTATCTTTTGGGACTTGAATGTTCTAGTGGACCTAGTTGACTCTCAACCCTGCCCGATCATTCTATTTGCGAGACTTAGTTGTGTCTCGAGGGTAGTTGCATAGTGTAGGCAACTCTTGACCCGAATCGAGGGTTTCATGGAACAAGTTCTTTGTGGATACCTCGTAGGGAGTTCGAGACGAGTCTCACTCCTATCTTTTTACGTTTCCATTTTTACCCTGCATCAAAAATCGTGGTCAGTGAACGAAGTTAAATCTTATCCGTACGCTGGAGTAAAAGATTCACTGTTCCATTGAAGAAGAAAGGGGTAAAGTTTCAAAACCTAAAACCCCGGGTAATATTTTATCGGCTTGAAAAGGGAAATTAGATAAGGAAAAACCCTATTCGTACCAAGGAGGGACCACTTTTGTCTGTACCAATGTTCAGTGTTCGGAGAAAAATTCAAAAGTGGATCGAAAGGTAGAATCTCGTAGGATTTCATTTTTCTTTTTGTTCGAAAATTCACGATAGTGGATCTCTAGAGTAATCTCTTCCACTCGAGGCCGTACTATCGAATTTGAGCTTTTAGGAATTCGTGCGAGGGGTGATCGAAGTCCAAATTTCGTAGAAAATTTCTTTGACTCCCCGTGCTCAGTTTAAAAAAAGCGTCTGTTCCATCGAGTCGAACATCACTTCACTCTTCCCGAAGAGGCAGTGACTACTGTCGAACTCGAAGGATCTTAGAGGACATTGATCAATCCGACGAGCCACTGCTAACAAGTCTTTGAGTGACTGAGGACACTTACCCCCAAACTGAGTCCAACCGAGTGCCACTAAAAAGTGAGGGAGTGTGTGAGGTTGTTTCACTAACGTTTGTTCATTTTGTAGGTACAATGGCTAACGAGGGAGATGATCCCATGAAGAAGGCCTTGGATACTATCATGGCCAAGTTGGAAGACATAACCTTGAGACTTGAGAACATTGAAAGAAGGACCCCGAACGTCAAAATTGAATCCGGAGAAAGGACAAGTCGAGGTTCTACTATGACTCCCCGACACTTTGCAGAGATAGCCAAGAAATATGAGCTAAAGAATGATGTAGTTCTACAAAAGCGTGAGTTGGGCACTCTCTAGAAAGTGGTCATTCCCCACAATTTGGGCATTCCCCAAAGAAATGCTCCACTTCCAAAACCCATTCAAAATGTTCCACCACTCGAGCAAGCTGATTAAGCTCAAGATGGGGAAGGAGCTGAAGATGGAAATGATGACTATGGGTATGATTCTCCCTATCCGAATAGGAGAGCAATGAATGGAGGTCGGAATGCAAACGGAGGTAGAGGCCGAGGTCGAGGGCCACACTTCAGTTATGAAGGAGTGAATACGAAGAGGGATCATGGTGTTTATGGTGATAACTTGAGAGATCAACCGGAGCCCTACCAAGGAGGCTGAGATCACTTCAACCTCAACAGTGTGGAGATCAATGTGCCCACATTCAAAGGGTGTAGTGATACTTCCAAGTACATCGAATGGGAAGTGACAATGGATCGAATTTTCGACACCAATGACATGAAAGAATTGAAGAAAGCCACCTATGCTATATTATCTTTTGAGTCTTATGCATTAATGTGGTGGGAAATAGTGAAGAGATCGAGGAGAAGGTCAGCTTTGCCCGTAAATATTGCATGGGAAGAACTGAAGTGGGTAATGAGAGAAAAATATGTCAACGCTTCATATCGACATGATCAACTCAAACGGCTTTACGAGTTGAAGCGGGGTTCACGAACGGTGGATGATTACTATTATGAATTCTTACAAGTTCGAATGGCTCTGTATATGGAAGAGGAGGATGAACAAGAAGCTGTTGTTCGATTCAAGAATAGGTTGGGTCGAAATGTAGCCTACCAATTGATATTTCAAAGGTTCCGATGTCCATTTGAAGTGTATGAAGCTGCAGTTGAAGCTGAGAAATAGCTTAAGGAGGAGAAGTCCAACCGTTACCGGAGTGGAAGAGCCCGAACACTAGTGGCACCAGTGCAAATCGAGAAGTGAAAAAGACTTATGAAAAATTGATGCCAAATGTGGGAGGTAACTCTAAGACTCAGTTGAGTACTCCATCATCTTCTTCTAACCAATGCCACAAGTGGAGACGATATAGACATTTTACTAGAGATTGTCCTACTCGGAAGGCCATAATTCTCATCGATGGAGAACCCTACGAGCAGGATAGTGAACCCGAGGAGGAGAAAAGGGATGAAGGGGAATTGACTCCCGAGGATGAAGATGCATTCGAGGATGATGACCCTTGAGCATTCCTTGTTGTGAGGAGGAGCTTGAGTGTAATTTTAGCTTAGGACAGTTAAAATGTAAAATGAGAGAATCTTTTCCATGCTAGATGCCAGGTCATGGGTGTGGTCTGCTCTATGATCATTGACTCTGGTAGTTGTGCTAACGTCGTTAGTCAAACATTAGTTTCCCAATTGAAGTTACCCACTTTAAAGCATCCGAACCCATATCAGTTGCAATGGCTTAATGAATGTGGTGAACTAAAAGTTGTGAAACAAGTGTTGATTAAGTTCAAAATTGGAAACTACATTGATGAGCTCGTGTTTGATGTGGTGCCAAAGCAAGCTTGCCACCTTATATTTGGAAGGCCTTGGCAATTTGATCGGAAAGTTGTACATGATGGTAGAGCTAACACTTATACTGCCACTCACGAGGGAAGATTGTTTGTGCTTAAACCGTTGACACCAAAGCAAGTCCGTGAGGACTATAAAAGAATGAAGGAGCTGAAGGAAGCGGCCAAAGCCAAAACTCCCATCAGAGGACCAATTGTGGCCGAAGCCAAAGCTCCATCACCCGAAGTCAAAAACATTTGTGCAATCATGCAGCCGAGTGAAATTTTACGAGGCAACGATACTAGTCGAATGATGATTTTCCTCGTGCATAAGGGTATTCTTTTATCTTTAAACGAAGATTTAACTAACGATAACCCTTTGCCTTTGTCAATTTGTAAAGTTTTGCAGGACTTTGAGGACATGTTTCCTGAAGAAATGCCAGGTGGATTGCCTCTATTATGAGGAATCGAGCACCAAATAGATTTTGTACCGGGGTCACAAATCCCCAACAAGCCTGCCTACCGGTGTAACCCTGAGGACACCAAAGAGCTCCAACGATAGGTTGATGAGTTGCTGAACAAGGGCCATGTACGGGAAAGTTTGAGCCCTTGCGCCGTTTCAGTGATCCTCGTGCCGAAGAAGGATAGAACTTGGCGAATGTGCGTGGATAGCCGATCAGTCAACAAGATCACAGTGAAGTAACAACATCCGATATTGAGGTTAGATGACATACTCGATGAGCTAAGTGGTTCTTCTTGTTTTTCAAAAATTGATCTTCGGTCCGGTTACCATCAGATCCGAATGAAACTCAGAAAACCGCATTCAAGACCAAGTTCGGTCTGTATGAGTGGTTGGTGATGCCTTTTGGCCTCTCCAATGCACCGAGCACGTTCATGCGCTTGATGAACCACGTGCTTAAACCGTTCATAAATAAGTTTATCGTTGTTTACTTTGATGTCATACTTGTTTATAGTAAATCTGTGGATGAACATGTCGAACACCTAAGGCTTGTGCTTGAAACACTTAGAGAAGAAAATTTATATGCTAACTTTAAGAAGTGTGCCTTTTGTGTTGAGCGTGTAGTCTTTCTGGGATTTGTTGTTAGTGCTAATGGTGTTGAAGTCGATGAGTCCAAAATCGAAGCCATCAAGGATTGGCCAACTCCTACTTCGGTGACACAAGTACGAAGCTTCTATGGCTTAGCTAGCTTCTACCAAAGGTTTGTGAAAGACTTTAGCACCGTGGCAGCTCCGTTAACCGAGCTGATAAAGAAAGACAATCTATTTATTTGGAAAGAGTTCCAAGAGAGGGCCTTCCAATAGTTGAAACAGAGGCTTTGTTCTGCCCCGTTGTTCCAACTCCCTAACTTCGGTAAAGCATTTGAGGTCGAGTGTGATGCATCTGAAGTTGGGATAGGTGGAGTGCTGATGGAAGAAGGAAAGCCGATCGCTTAGTTTAGCGAAAAGCTTAAGGGTACAACCTTGAATTATTCGACATATGACAAGGAGTTGTATGCCCTCGTTCGAGCACTCGCCCATTGGCAGCATTATTTGTGGCCTTGAGAGTTTGTTATTAAAAGTGATCATGAATATTTGAAACATCTCCGAGGTCAGGAGAAATTGATCCGAAGACATACCAAATGGGTTGAATTGATTGAAAGCTTTTCCTATGTAATTTATTACAAAAAGGAAAAAGACAATGTTGTGGCCGATGCCCTATCAGGGAAATTTGCCTTAGCGACCACTCTCGCCTCGAGGCTCATGGGATTCGAAAGCATCAAGTTGATGTACGAAGACGATCCCAAGCTGAAAAGCGTCCGTGACGCAATCTTGAGTGGCCGAAGGGTTGAGAACTATCAATGACACGATGGCTACCTCTTCAAGAATGGGAGGGTTTGTGTGCTAATGTCATCGTGGAGAGAGCTCTTCGTCCGAGAAGCTCACTCCGGAGGCTTGATGGGACACTTTGGTATTGACAAAACTCTTGGTATCTTCACCGAGCAGTTCCATTAGCCAAAAATACGACGAGATGTAGAAAAGCTTTGCAACGCTTGTCTCGTTTGCAAGAAAGCTAAATCGAAGTCCAACCCTCATGGTTTTTATACCCCGTTGCCTGTACCTGATTGACCTTGGGTTGATATATCCATGGACTTTGTATTGGGATTACCGAGGTCGGGGGTGAGGACACGATAGCATCTTCGTTGTCGTGGACCGATTTTCCAAAATGGCTCACTTTATTCCTTGCAAGCAATGCGATTGTGCACAACATGTTGCTTCCTTTTTTATTGCTCATGTGTTAAAATATCATGGTGTTCCACGTGCAATTGTGAGTGCTCGAGACTCGAAGTTCTTGAGTCATTTTTGGAAATGTTTGTGAGGTGCCCTCGGCACTAAATTACTATTCTTGACATCTCACCATCCTCAGACTGATGGACAGACTGAGGTAGTTAACCGAACCTTGGGAGCTCTGCTTCGAGCTATGACCAAAGGCAAGGTTGGAAACTGGGCTGATCGTTTGCCCATGATGGAGTTTGCATACAATCGAACGATGCATCGAATGATAAATATGACTCCGTTCGAATGTGTGCATGGTTTTAATCCTTTAATTCCACTTGATCTAACCCCATTGCCTCGAGATGTTATTATTGATTTTGAAGGTACTCACCGAGCCAAAGCTTTGCTCGAGTTGCACGACAAGGCAAAGAAGAATCTTGAGGAAGCTTATGCCAAAGTGGCATTGAAAAAGATCATGGGGTGAAAGAAGTTGGAGGTGAAGAAGGGAGATTGGGTTTGGGTTCACTTCCGAAGAGAGTGTTTCCCGAACCAAAGGAAAGGAAAGTTGGCACCTCGAGGGGACGGTCCATTTCAACTGTTGAGCAAGATAAACAACAATGCTTATGTGATCGACCTCCCAAGTGAGTATAATGTGTCAAACACCTTCAATGTTGCTGATTTAACTCCTTGTGTTGTAGGCCAAGCACCGGGGACAGTTGATGAAGCGATTACGAGGACGAAGTCTTCTCCAAAAAGGGAGGATGATGCAGCCCGAAGTACTGATCAAGTGCTCAATGATCCATCGAAGTCAATGAATGATCCACCGAGGCCAATGACATGAAACCAAGCCAAATTGCTGCATGATATGCACATTCAGTTGGCTTGGTCGGGAGGAAGCATGTGATTAGAGGAAGAGTGGCAAAGTGCTAGAGCTGAAGGCTACATCCTTAAATTTGAGCCCGAGGACGAAGTGACCGAACACCAACCCTTGGCGCTGAGCAGCATAAAGCCGGACACTACAATTATGTCCGAAGTTAACTGAGCACCCGAAGATAAATGTGTTCGAGCAAGCAACCAAGCATCGAAGTCAAGGCTGCCAAAAACTCACTTATTCAGCCCTGCGTGGCTTGTTTTTATTGGTCACTTGTGACCGTTTTTACTAGTTTACCCTTAGTATTTCCTATATAAACCTTGTTCCATTTTATTTGTAGTCAGTTAACCTAGATTTTGATGAATATTGAATGAAATCACCGAGAGCATTTCCTTTTGTCTCAGATGTGAGCAAACCCAACGTGGGCTTTTGGACTTGTGGCTTTCGGTGACTCCGATTGAACATTTCCTCTTTGATCATTCAGTTTGCAAGAGGCAATGCTCTCTTAAGGATTGTTGCATAGTTTAGGTGCTCTTTCCTTCTACTTGGATCGTACCGAGACCAGTTCCTTGGTGCCGTTCAAGCAAGAAAAGCTGCGTCTGACTTTTATCTTGTTTATCTTTTCCGCTGTTGACCTCGGTTGCTAAGCTACCAAGTTAACTTGCACCATCCCGTCTAGCCTCTACCGCCTATTGTGCGCCCAACGTTGGCCCTCTAGCCACATGCCGTCCAAAGAGTCGCCTGACTCGTATGGATGCCTGGAACACTCTTCTGAGATGTCTATGCAGGCCCTTGAGGTCCCTCCTCAAGAAAGCTCACTTGGTACGACTCCCAACAAAGTGCATGGGGAGGGCTGGTAGGCTGTCACCATGTCGGCCCCCCTTATATATGTCTTAAAAAGATAAACCCATGTCTCAGCACTTGACATCCTTTGTCTAGAGAATCATACAAGGGCTTCACTTTCCACACCGACCTCCAAATGAGGTTCCGTTTATTCCTAGAGATTCCTCTGGATCCATGAAGTTTCATCTCATTCCCATACTCGCGGAAAGAGATATAGCCCTCGGAAAATCAGCATAATTACCACAATGCTACTACTTCTTGGCTAAGTGAAGCCCATAGGCAAACAAGCTCCGAACTGCACCAAACTTGGTATGCACACTCGATAGTATCTTAGAAACAAGGCTCTAACCCTATGTTCCAAGATTCGCACTATAGCTCCAAAACTTGCGGCACTGACACTCGTGCCCGGACATAGCTCGCATGGCAGACCCTCAGCCTGTGCCCAGTTGTCACTCATTAGGCACCTTGCTGGCCCTCATCTAGCAAATGCCTAGTACTAGTCTATTGCATGGCCAAGGATTCCCTTCAAGCACGCGGTTGACATTCATCCCGCACACGACTGACCCTCGTCCAGCCGGCTGACACTCGTTCAGCGCACGACTGACACTCGGCCGATCGGCTGACATTCGTCTGGCCCGCCTGTGGTGCAAAAATGTTGCACGTGCAAAGGCATCAAAAGGGCGCCGCGCAACAATATGCATGATTTGCATGTGAATAGGGCTGAAGTATCAAAATATCTATCTTGAAAGCAATGCCATAGGAAATTGTAAGGTCCCCCTTCTCGCATACACAAAAATTAAGAGGTTGTGGATGGTCCTTCTAACTAATAATGTGATGCCATGATTCATGCATATTGTTAGATAAAAAATCCTTTGTAGATTAGAGAATGGATTCTCCAATGAAGATGGTGAAGGGGGAAAAAGCTGTTACCCTTCAGTGTTCTGTTGTAACTATTAAAATCTTAGTAATACATTTATTCAGGAGAAGATAAAACTAATTGCATTGCATGGAAAACATTTAATGTGTAGAGGCCGACACCAAACAATACCAATCCCGTTCTTGATTTGATTAAAATTCAATAAACTGTCTATCACTTCTTGATTAGCAAGTATAATATATAACTAGTATCACTATCACTATCTGTCATCCTGTTGTTTGCAAATTAAATAAATCCAAACACATGAAATCAGTTGTTGATAGGTGGGAAGAAATTTTTGCTACATTAAAAAGCAGAAAGGTTGAGAGTGTCAATTGTTGAAAAAGGAGATAGCTAGCTATTGTTACGTCTGAAATTCATGGTAGCGTGTCACCATATTCTCATTGTCTCAAAGTCAAGGTAATTTCTTAAGTAAAATTTTTTATCCTTGGGGTGACCACTACTTACGTTGGACAAGGTTAAAAGCATTTATTAGATTATTATCTGGTAAAACATCAATGTCTATATGGTACAGTTGATGGAAATGTTGCAGACATAAGAAGATGTAAGTCAAACTTAGGGTTTTACTGTTCTTTTATGTGAGTGGTCTTTGTCCTCTACACTCTTCTTGTAAACCTTTTTATGGCTAATAACATGTTGATTATAGGCTTTCAAAGGCTTAGACTTTAAGATGCTCGAATTGGCTTCTTAGCATAAGTATTTCTATCCTAACCGGATATTAATGAATGCAAGTACTTTGAAGCTTTTGACCTTCTTCTGCGTTGGATATCTTTCTCTTTACACTTTTTTAAGGATCGTAGTATCTGAGCCACATAGCGTACCCTCGATTATTCTTCTAGATTTACTACTTTACACAACACATGTATTGAGTATTTTTTGAAATTTAAACCTGATATCTCATGATTTTCATCAGCTTCATTGCCCATTAGACCACACTCTTTAAGTTACTCAGTCTTTATTCTCAATGTTGCTCCCAAACGCACACGCAAGTATACGTGGTCGACAAGTAATAAAGTGATAAATCGAGTATCGTTCCCACGAGGATTATTCAGACTGAATCTTAGCAAACAATTTCTTAGAAACTATTCAGGGATCTTTTCCAATGGTTGAGATTTTACTAACTAAATGCAATAATTAAAATAATTAACTGAAGTCAAGTAATAGAGCAATTTATGGGTTGTTATCAATAATGGAGAAACGGTCCAGGGTTAGAGTTACAAACAATCCAGTTGAGTTTTCCAGTTGATTCTACTTCTTGATTTCCTAGATTGCTAACTACAGGTTAATTGTACCCGTGAAAACCTTTCGATTCTTCACGGTCTATGCAGGCTACTCCAATCCCTATATGTCTATGGGTTGAATCACGTGCACGCATTAACGATCCTGTAATGAGTTAAACTAGGCAAGCAAGTATATGTCTATCCTACCCGCGAATTGGTTCCCCGATGCCCGGGTTCACAAACTAGTTCTATTCTTTCTTATTTGCGTTCATAAATTCCCTCTGTCGAGTTCAATCTAAGAACCGTAGATAGTGTTCAATTATACGGCCGTTATAATCAAACAATTATGATCAAGAAAGAATAAACAATCTATAATGGTAAATCAATAGGAAGAAATCAACTTTCAAACATCAACCTTCATGTATTTACTCTAACCCTAGAACGAACAAACTATAGAATTAAAGAGAAGAATAAGAGAAAGAGAGAAAGAACTTGTGTAGAAGACATCTAGGGCTCCTCCCCTCTCCTCCAAAACTTGCTCCAAAGTCTGAACTCCCATGAAAAACGAAGTAAAAGAGTATTTATAGAGTTTACAAACACCTAGTAATAAGTTAGACCCAAGCCTAGACGAAATAGGACATAAAAACGCGCACAAGGGGCGCTATAACGGGCGCCCCGCGCCTCGGAACGCGTGAGGTTGGACAGAAGACGTCAAAAGTTGGCCGCTACAAGCCCGCGCCGCATGGAAAAACGCGCAGGAGGCTGGGCGCGGTGGGCGGCGCGGCGCGCCACCTGCAGCGCCAGGCTATTTTTCTGTTTCGTTTCTCCTTTTCTCGTTTCGTGCTGTGCCCTCGTGTGCTCGATCCAATCCTCAATCAAAATCAAATCTTTTCTTGCTCAATCATGCTCCTAAAAGCTCCAAATACACTGCGTAACAACCTACACACGCACGACATAAAATCAGTGTAAAACCACAGTCACAAGCTATAAAACAAGCGAATAAGGTACTAAAACGTGAGGAAATATTAAGGAAATATAGGCCTAAAACGCCAAACATCACCACCCCACACTTGAACCTTTGCTCGTCCTCGAGCAATCACCAATCACTTCCCAACCTAGGTAAAACAGGTCTGCCTATGACTATGGTTGATACCGACCATTGAACCAATGCACACATGACTACTATGGATCCACAACATGCCAATAATTTACCAAAACCAAAAATATGAGAACAACCACCCCAAAATAGCTCAAATGCACAAGCTCAACTTAATGCAACCATGCTCCCACAAAATCACACCTATCTACTCAACCAAGAACCATCAACTTCACCTATTTCATGCAAACCACGTACCCTCACCAATATGAAGCAAGAGAGTGCCCCCCAAAAATCACACACAAAACCAATATCATGAATAGAACGGGGGCAATACAAATGAATTCACTCACTCTCATGAAAGTCTCACATGTCACACACAATGTACCATAGGCTTGCCCGTAGTGTAGGACTCCACTAATGTAAGCTCACTCCAATCGGGATTAACTAGGACTTTAGAAAGGTCGTAATGTAGGCTAAGGGGCGGGTAGGATACATATGGTAATAGTGACTACCTCCCTAAGCACTTTAATACATCACATTCAAATTAATCATCAATCTCATCAAGCCACCCAAATCAACAACTTCTACACGTACATCTTTACACAAGTAGCAATTTTTTCTTTTAAGCACACACTAGCAAGGAATGGATATCTTTTTCTCTTTATTTCTTTTTCCACAATTTTTTTCTTTTCTCTTTTCAACTTTGCTATATTTTTTCAATCTTCAATTTCATTCAACCTTGCCAATGCTTTTCACTACTTCACAAATTTTCAATTATTCCCCTTTATTAGTTCCACTCAAGAACCTCCCAACATCCAACCACAACTCCAATCATCTGCACAATATCAATAAAGTGCTTAAGGAGTAAAGGGCCAAAAGAGACAATTTAGAACAAATGGGTCGGCTCGGGGTGTGGGTGCCAACAAAAAGGGTCAAGGAAATCACAACAACAATTTTTCCAAGGTGTATATGTAAGGGTAGGCAAATCAAAAGAAGGCCTTGTTTCATTTCCCGACTAGAGCAAACCTAGGATTTCGCTTTGCACACACACGGGGCAAGTTCTAGACATTAATATGCAACATGGAGTAAACAAGAACATGCCTCACAACACACATTGCACATGGTCCATACAAAAAGATTCCATCAACAGCTCTCAACTAAGCATCTAGAATGCAACTTGTGGAAAATTAAGTACTAATGCACAAAGGTTCACAAAAAAGTCAAGCAAGTGGACTCAAGCATCTCAAGGGGGTCGTTCCATTTTTTTCCTAGGCATGCATCAAATTAAAACCCAAGGACACCACAAATAGCACATGCAATCAAGTTCAAGTCCACCGGTATCAAACAAATCAAAGACACCTAGCATTCCACCTATTTCCTTCGTCTAGGGTCATCTACAACTAACTATCCTAATTCTAATAAAAATAAAAACTACCCGGTTCAAAGGTCTCCCCGTGGAAAAGAACCGCGGACATAAGAAAAACCACGGGGTGGATGACATGTACCACTAATAAAATTAAACTAAAAGGAAAATCTTTTTGGAATTTTTTTCATTGGTTTTCTATTATTTTTTTTTATATTAAAGCAAGAAACAAATCAAAATAGAGTCAAGTGACAAAAGAAAAATCCTATGGTACATGCATCCCTAACCTTCAAAATAAATAAAGGGTAGTACCCCACCCCACACTTAAACTAAGCACTGTCCTCAGTGCTAAAAATAAGAAAGTGCAAGGTAAAGAAAACTTCCCTGAAGATTCTAGTCCTTGGTGCTAGCATCCTCCAAGCTTCCATATAGTATGAGGTACTCAGACTTCCCCCATCAGGTCATCACTATTAGGCAAGGGTGAGGACACCCCACACTTAGCCTCGACATTACATGAACCTGCAATCCAAGGAAAAACAACAACTACGTGACACTATAAATAAAATAATACAAGTACAAACTCGGGTTGCCTCCCGAGAAGCGCTTGATTTAACGTCGCGGCACGACGAGGACAACTTCATCACTTTTTCCTCCACCTTGAACTAATGAATTGAATCCCCAACTTTGCCTCAAGTTTACAACTATGGTATTGGGGTGGTGGCAAAAATACAAAAGGACCAAGTAACCATTGTCGCATTTTGCACTTCTTGGCCTTTAAATGAGGGATGTCATTTTGTCTCCTCGGCATCACAAACTCTAAAATATAGGCACCTTGTTCCTCCTCCCTTGGTTTCTTCATAGGCTCGGGTGGCTCAATTTTCATGTCACCATCCAAACACAATGTTGAAAAATGATTGGAGTGAGGCCCAATGCGCTTCAATTCTAAAGTTGCATTACTTTTGACACCCTCGCTTGCACAAACACTAGAGTCCTCAAATATGATGTTTTCTATTTCTTCACTTGACTCTAATGTAATTTCCTCAACCTTGGCATCATCAACTGCTATTGGGTCGAATGGTAGGAATTCCACTTTTTGCTCCTCAAATTGGCTTCTAAGCTCTTCTATCTCAAATCTACTAAGCACGACAACTGATAATTGAGCTTCAGACACCTCAACCATATCACTCAAATTCTCCTCCAAGTCGTGAATAGTCAAGCCAAATTCGTCGATCTCTTGCCCGAGCACAACCCTTTCTTCCATAAATTGCCTCGTCATATTTGTAAGTTCACTCCTGAAATCCCCATAAGCTTCTAAGAGTTTGGCTTGCTCCATTAGCCAAGTTTCGCTAACAACCTGCACTTTATCGCTCCTGTCAAACTCACAAACATCATTAGAATCATCACCAAAATTATTGGGGGAAGGAGCATGACACTTAGGACAATCATTCCACCGACCACCACACAATTTACAAAAATTCCAATCAAAGGTGGTAGAAAATTCACATAACCAGTCTCGCAGGGTTGAAAGAGTTGGACAATTTTCCCACAAGTGGGTTCCTCCACAAAGTAGACAGAGATCCTCAAAATTTGAGCAATCATCATTCGACCAATTTTCATTAAAAGATGCCATGATAAGACAAGTAACACAATACTAAACTAAACAAAAATTAAACCTGAATAGAAAATAATAAATCGTTCAAAAAGAAATCAGTCAATTATTTAGTCCCCGGCAACGGCGCCAAAAACTTGTTGCTCCCAAACGCACACGCAAGTATACGTGGTCGACAAGTAATAAAGTGATAAATCGAGTATCGTTCCCACGAGGACTATTCAGACTGAATCTTAGCAAACAATTTCTTAGAAACTATTCAGGGATCTTTTCCAATGGTTGAGATTTTACTAACTAAATGCAATAATTAAAACAATTAACTGAAGTCAAGTAATAGAGCAATTTATGGGTTGTTATCAATAATGGAGAAACGGTCCAGGGTCAGAGTTACAAACAATCCAGTTGAGTTTTCCAGTTGATTCTACTTCTTGATTTCCTAGATTGCTAACTACAGGTTAATTGTACCCGTGAAAACCTTTCGATTCTTCACGGTCTATGCAGGCTACTCCAATCCCTATATGTCTATGGGTTGAATCACGTGCACGCATTAACGATCCTGTAATGAGTTAAACTAGGCAAGCAAGTATATGTCTATCCTACCCGCGAATTGGTTCCCCGATGCCCGGGTTCACAAACTAGTTCTATTCTTTCTTATTTGCGTTCATAAATTCCCTCTGTCGAGTTCAATCTAAGAACCGTAGATAGTGTTCAATTATACGGCCGTTATAATCAAACAATTATGATCAAGAAAGAATAAACAATCTATAATGGTAAATCAATAGGAAGAAATCAACTTTCAAACATCAACCTTCATGTATTTACTCTAACCCTAGAACGAACAAACTATAGAATTAAAGAGAAGAATAAGAGAAAGAGAGAAAGAACTTGTGTAGAAGACATCTAGGGCTCCTCCCCTCTCCTCCAAAACTTGCTCCAAAGTCTGAACTCCCATGAAAAACGAAGTAAAAGAGTATTTATAGAGTTTACAAACACCTAGTAATAAGTTAGACCCAAGCCTAGACGAAATAGGACATAAAAACGCGCACAAGGGGCGCTATAACGGGCGCCCCGCGCCTCGGAACGCGTGAGGTTGGACAGAAGACGTCAAAAGTTGGCCGCTACAAGTTTGCGCCGCATGGAAAAACGCGCAGGAGGCTGGGCGCGGTGGGCGGCGCGGCGCGCCTCCTGCAGCGCCAGGCTATTTTTCTGTTTCGTTTCTCCTTTTCTCGTTTCGTGTTGTGCCCTCGTGTGCTCGATCCAATCCTCAATCAAAATCAAATCTTTTCTTGCTCAATCATGCTCCTAAAAGCTCCAAATACACTGCGTAACAACCTACACACGCACGACATAAAATCAGTGTAAAACCACAGTCACAAGCTATAAAACAAGCGAATAAGGTACTAAAACGTGAGGAAATATTAAGGAAATATAGGCCTAAAACGCCAAACATCACTCTAACTTAGCATGAATGCTAAAATTAGAGGTGATAAGTGATATAACGTCAGTTGGAGTTAGCTATTCATTCATCTAATAGTCACCTTTATATTCCCAACACCATGGTTCAGCTTTATAAGCACCATTTTATTTCGTTTATGTTGCTATTAGATAGTATAACCTTTGGTCCATATTATCTTTTTTTTTTAAAGTTCTTGCATAGTACTTCATAAGGACGTTAATCCTTATCAAGAAGAGAATACCCCAAACTTTTATTTATTTCTCTCTTCAACGTCTTAATTAATTAAAACTTCAATAATTAAAGCAATAAGGGCTGTATTAAAAAGGAAATAATAGATGATTTATCCATTTTTCTAAATTATTTGATTTTTTGAACAAATTCAGTTTGCCGAAATGATTAAATTTGAAATCGAAGAGTACAAATTTACAGTAATTGGGTAAGGTGACGAATTTGGAATATGGTTGCATCACCTCCCTACTTTGCATGGTTCTTCCCTTATTTGCTATATTTCGGCATACATCCTTCTCCATGCGTATAGAAATCTAGCCTACTGATTTTGACATCATAACATATGGTGATGTATTCACAAGTTGGAACTAAGACAGGATGCGCAAAAGCGGGGTTTCGCCAATCTTAAATTGATTGGTTCTATATAGTCAATTTTCACTAAACCAGAATGAGTTTTTTTTTTTCCTTCTGTTCTTTTCTTTTTTTGGTTTTTTTTGGGTTAAATTACACTCTATATCAATTTAGGGAACTTTTTTAAAAAACATAGCAATATTTTAATACTTTACGAAAACGTTATAATCTATGCACCTCCTAAGGACACTAGAAGGGGGAGGGGTTGAATAGTGTCCACCGATTTTCGTTTTAAGAACTCGATTCTCCTGAGTCAAGAACCCTGTTCTTGCCTCTGCAATTCTGCTGTTTGAACACTGCAACACACACCAACCACACACACAAAAGACACGAGGATTTTACGTGGAAAACTCCTTGCTCAAGGGAGAAAAACCACGACCCACACTCTGGGATTTTAGAACTCAATCCACTAACACAAAGAGCAAGTTTCTGATTACAAGACTCTATAACCAAGGGGCTACACTCTAGACCCTAATCACTAAACAAAGCTAAACTCTAGCTTTACAAAGCAATCTCTCACAAGTTCACCTAATACATATGTTTCTACAATAAGCCAATAGGTAAAAACAGTGATCGCTCAAAATAAGACAACTTACAAAGTAATGAACCTAGACAGAATATCTAGACTCAATCAACTCAAGCACAACAGTTGTTTTCTTCAGTTATCTCACGTAGAAAGATGCTAGATCGCCTTTATATGCTCTCAATTCTCTGTTTGTGAAATAACTGATTTCGGCTGCATCAACTACTTGTATTTATATGGGCTATGCAACCCTAGTTGAGTCTTACAAGGAATCCTTGTAATTATGGTAAGGCGGGATTCCTTGTACCTCTTTTCCTTATTAAAGTACAACTCTAATTCGTACTTCGAAGACACAGCCTGGGCACCGCCTCTTTTAGTCTGACTAGGATGCATATTCATTCATGCGCCACTATTCCTAGTTCCGCAGGGATTTGCAACCCACAACTCTTTTCGATCAGTCGTGCCCTTCTATTCAAGAACTAGGTTCTTCTCCAAGACAACGCTCAACAAATTCCCCCATTTTTATGATGACAAACAAATGTTGCCAAAGAGCCTGAATAGACAAAATTTCCCAAAACACAAAAACAAAAAGTAACAAGTTCAAGAAATATTAAAATAGATGAATTAGGTCACAAACACCCCAACATTTACTTCTTCCCCCTTTTGGCATCATAAAAAAAATTCAAATACCTGCATGAACCAGTTAGTACTATCCAGTCTAGAGCACAAGGCAACAAGTCAGCTAAACTTTAAACACACAGAAATAAGGCTAAGGGCCCAAACAAGAACCAAATACTATAGAGCAAACGACCATAAACATGAGAAAATTTAAAACCATTATCCAGGGTGTGACAACAGCACAACCCTATCCAGTAGTACACAACTGAAAAATAAATTGTTTGAAACAACATCACATGTGCAGGGAGAATGAAAGGAATTAACAGCAATTAGGAGAAGTAACAGGAGGATAGGACAGGAGGACTCAGGGCTGAAGGTTGAAGTGTTTGACAAGTGACTCAAGGTGCTTTGTATTTTTGGCTCTTTCCATCACCAGCTCGGCCTCATACTTGTGGCAGTCTATCTTCAAACGATCAATTTCTCGATCCTTCAACTTCAGCTGTCTGTGAAGCTCTGCATTTTCAGTATTCACTTCAAGAACATCAGTCTCCAGTTCCTTCACAGCAGTAATGGCCTCCTCAGGTCCATAATCCTCACTCTCCTCAGCTAGCTCTTGCTTGACCTGCATGGGCTTCTTGGAAGCTGTCATCTCTTTGAAGAAGTCACAGCTTTTAATCACATTGTACCCAAAAATCTGATGAATTTTCGGCTTCTTCCCTTCTTCCAGTGGAACCCCAAAATGCTCTAGAACCTGCTGGAGGACATAGGAATGCACTAAAGAGTGTGGCTTTTGATCAGTATCTGCAATCCTCTTAATGTGTCTGATGATTAGCCTAGGTAAGTTATTTCTCACCCCCCTATCCAGCAAGTCCATGTAAGTTAGGTCTAGATCACTAGCTTCACTGTTCCTTTCTCCTCTAGGCAGAAGGAACCTGTGCACAAACTCAAACAGCAACTGGTGTGCTGGCTCCATCTCCTTTTTGTCTACCTTCCTTTCCTTCCTTAGCTTGGGTTTCCCTAAGAATTTCTTGACCACACTCAGAGGCGTTATTCCATCTGTCCTCTTGGGCTACTTAAACTTTATATACCTGCAATAACCTTCAGCAGGTATGTTAAGGATCACCCCAAGCTCATTTCTCCCAAATTCTATCTCAACTCTCTTCACAGTGGTGAACACTCTCCTAGCTATGACTCTGCAGTTTGTGTAAAACTCCCTGACCTCATCGGCAAATAACATTTTGTCTTTGTTTCCAAACAAACCAATCCATCCTTGGTCACCAATCATTATCAGCAAGGGTTTCATATGATGTTCCTTCTCATCATGCAGAATGCTACCAGGCAGCACCTGATGCTTTGCAAAGAAGGCCACTCGATCAACCTCTTCTTCAGATCCTCTTCTTCTTTTCCTGTTCTCTGCTTCACTGTCAATCTCTGAGTCACTTGGCTCCACATAACTACCAGCCTCGTCACTCTCTTACTCTTCCTCACCAGCTTTCTTCTCTTCCTCCTTTTTATTTGCTCCTCTGTCTCTCACATTGGTAATTGTTCTTTCCAGCTTACCAACAGTCTCCAGTTGTTGCTTCAAAGCAGATCTAGTTCCAACTATCCTGGCCACTGGCTCAGAAACAGCCCTGTCACCACTTTCTTCACTTGGTTCATCAACCAACTTGCTTTTTGACACTGGCATTCCCCCTTTCACCAGTCTCCTCCTCTTGTCAGGCTCTACTCTATTTTCCCTCACACACACTACGTTTTCTTCCTTTTCCTCACACACCAGCCTCTCATCCTCCTCACCAAACTTCCTTTTCAACCTTTTCCTCTATGTTTCTTTTGCTTCCTTTGTAACCTTCTCACTCTCAACTTTTTCTTTTCCAACCTCCTCATCCTTTTCTTCTTCCGACTCTGTCCAATTGAGTCCTGCATCATCAGCCTCCGTAGGATCTGGGCAAGAAGCAGGGTCTTGACTCAAATCCTGGGAAGCCTCAGCAGATCTAGGTCCCCCAACTACTGGACCTTCAAGGACAGCTACCCCTTGATTCTCCTCAGCAACCACAGCACTAGAACTTGGGTCATTAACACGTTCCTTAAGGGACTCAGTAAAATCATCCTCCCTCATTTGTTCTATCACTCTTCTTGCTACATCAACCTCTAACACAGTCTTTTCTACTACAGGCACATGCAAACTCACCTTAGGTTCTTCCTGAACATCTTTTTGCTTTGTTTCAACTACATTCCCCCTACCAGTTTTGTCACCAGTCTCTACCACTCCTACGATTTCATCTAGTCCTTTTACTGGGGTTTCAGTATCCACTGTACCAGGACTTTTTATTCCTTCTAAACCAACAGGAGTAGATGGGGTAGGATCAGGAATTACCTCAGTAGATGGTTCGGATGAAACTTGTTCTGTAGGCGTAGTAGACAAAGATCTTGACAGCATCTTCTTGACCAACTTCTTTTCCCCCTTTTTGAGAAACTTTGTCCTAGCCTTCACAATTCTTTCCACGAGGGTGGATGGAGGAGGTTTTGCATGTCACTTTTTTGAGAGTTTTTGTGGGTGAAACTGACGAAGATTGTACTTGAGACATGGTGAAATTGTTACAGTTTTGACTGAGATTACAAGGATTTTCTGTCTTGAATTTTTGAGAGAGAAAGTAGGTTGAGAGAAAAGGGAGGTTGTTGAGTATATGTGTTCTGTGTTGATCGAAGGAGGGGAAAGGGTTTTGGTGATGAGACGGTTTCTAGGGAAGCCAAAGAAATGATGACATAAAAGCAAAAAGCAGCTTTTTGAAATTTTTGAAAATCGGGAATAGTTATGGATTTGACAGTTATGGACTTATTCAATTAAAACCTTTTCAAGTAGTGGGGTCCATACAAGTCAAATAGAATTTTATCCCAAAGAGGAATGTGTTCCTATAATTTAGGACAGTTATAAGAACATGGAAAGTCTCCCTTGACATACGTATAATTGACAATTTGATTTCAGTTATGACTTCTATCATACAAGGTAGTGTGACTGTACCTGGACATGATTCCTCATGCTTCAATCGGTTCTTTCTCAGTACATAGTAGGTTCTTCATGGGATCACATTATCCTCACCTGGTGCTTAAAAGCTGAATAAGTATACTTAATAAAGTACAAATTTAGACTGAACAATAAGAACAAATTTTACACACATATTATTGAACACTTAACTAACCAATCATTAAGGGACCACATGCTGGGTCATCCGTGTATTTTGGTCATCCCTAACTCCAACCTATTCCTCTCAAACTGTACTTTGTTCAATGCTTTTGTAAATATGTCAGCAATTTGATCTTCAGTCCTGCAAGAATTCATAGTAATCAGACCCTTTTCCACATTATCTCTAAGGAAACGGTGTCTAATATCAATATGCTTTGTTCTTTTGTGTTGGACTGGGTTCTTGGCAATATTTAGTGCACTTGTGTTATCACAGAAAATTGGCACTGCTCCACACTTGATTCCAAAGTCCTCCAACTGTTGTTTGATCAATAGCAGTTGTGAGCAGCATGATGCAGCTGCTACATACTCAGCTTCCGCAGTAGACAAGGCAACTGAGTTTTGCTTCTTAGTAGCCCAAGAGACCAAGCAGGGACCAAGAAAGTGTGCCATTCCTGAAGTGCTTTTCCTATCCACCAAATGACCTGCATAATCTGCATCAGCAAAACCAATTAGTTCAAACGTACCTCCCCTTGGGTACAAAAGATAAAGGTCCTGAGTTCCTTTCAAGTATCTCAGGATCCTCTTCACAGCTGTCAGATGTGACTCCTTGGGCTTGGACTGAAACCTAGAACACAGTCCCACACTGTATACTATATCAGGTCGACTAGCTGTGAGATGAGAAGTGAACCTATGATTCCTCTATATTTTGTCTCATTGGTCGAAGGACCTAGTTCATCCATATCCAGCTTGGTTCCAGGAGCAATGGGCGTAGTCATTTCCTTTGCTCCTTCCATGTCAAACTTCTTCAGAAGTTCCTTGACATATTTTTGCTGATGGATCATAGTCCCTTCAGGCATTTGCTTTATCTGCAGCCCTAGGAAGAAATTTAGTTCACCCATCATGCTCATTTCAAATTCACTTCCCATTAGATCAGCAAATCCCTTGCATAGCTCCTCATCAGTGGCTCCAAAAATGATATCATCAACATATACTTGAACCACCAATAGATCCTTTCCTTTCTTCTTCAAGAATAAAGTGTTGTCAATCTTTCCTCTTGAAAATTCATTCTTCAGCAAGAATCCTAAGAGTCTCTCATACCAGTGTAATCACCTAATTTTGACTAAATTTATCTTTAATTAGGATTTTAAATTAACAAAAGTTACTTGTTATGTGTTTAATTGCAATCTATGTTTAATTGTGATGATTAGTGTAGATTATGTGATCTTATGTTTATTAATTTTGTACGTACTGCCTTTTAAATGGCTATTTGTAAAAAACAATGCAGCCCAATACATTGGCCCGTTAGCCCATTTTTTTACCCGGCCCATATTCACGAACTATATAAGCCAAAACTTTAGACTTTTGCTCATTTTTACACAAAAAATCAGAAATAGGCCAAACCATGCCCAAATTTCCTCTCCTCACCGGAAATCTCCATCCGCCGCGGCTCCGCCGCACTGCCACCGCCGGCCACCACCTCCGGTGGCCGGAAAAATACAAAAAGTATATCAATCGAAAGATCTCGACCCCCCCATGCCATTCCTCAACTTAGTTTCTTCAAAATCTAAGCCGTTCGTCGTAGATCGGACTTTGAAAAGCGGGCTCCGGCGACTATTTGACTTCCTCCGATGAACCCATACATTTTTGGACTCCTCTCGCTATCCTCAACTCGATTATGAAGGTATTTTTCCCAAACCTCCATTTTTTTTTCTCTTTCCCTTCACGCCGCCCGTTTCCTTTTTTGTTCTTTTTTCCCGTTTTCTGTTCTTTCTCCTTCTTTCTTCTTATTTTCTTCTCCGTTTCTGTTTTTGATGTTTGTTTGGAGGGGGTTGTTGGAGATGATTGGATGATGTAGGAACTGATTTTCTGAGATGATGTCGGGGTTTGTGATGATTTTTGTTTGTTGATCAGTGGCGATTATTGAGGCTTCGACGAGGGAGTATGGTGGGATTTTTGTTTGAATTCAGGGCTGTGATAGTGATTGCTTCCTGTTTTGGTGAGCTGTCGTGACGAAGCCGAACCAGTGAGGCGCAGCGAGAAAAGCAGCGTTGCAGCGAGGCTGATCCGTATGCAGCAGCGCGATGGTGTGATGGTGACTGAGTTTTGCTCGGCTTTGGTTTGACGGGTTAGATATAATTCCCTAGTTGTTTGCCTTCATTCGCATATTCATAGTTTAGTTATGGTTAGTATTAGTTATGTCTAGTGGATGTGAATCTGTTACATATATGAATAATGGTTTATTATCAATATGAGTTCGTCTGTGTCGTCATTGTAGTTTTGTTAGCTGAGGTTTCAATGAAAGTATGGTTTGAGCTTATTTTTTGAGATCTGTTCGGATATAAATGTTGGTTGAACTCGTGAACTCATGTGATACTGTTGATATGTGTATGCTTGTTCATGAATGAATACTAGTTCGTATGTTGGATAGAATCACATGTTAATTGTAAGAATCAGTATGTGTGTATCTGTTTATGAGATAAACATCGTGTGTCAGTCTTTGTTCTAGTTAATCACACGCTCTCCGATTTGGTCGTTGTTAGGGGAAACAACACATGTTTGTGTGGAATATGTCTCCTGCTATGTATGAATTCATATGAGGGTCCTGTGAGTTCATTGATGTCAAGTATTTGCTTTAGTCTAGCTAGTGCTATGTGTGTATGTGTTAGTCTATTGATTAGTCCTTAAGATTAATCTGGGATTTGCTTAGCTGGGAATTAGGGGTTCAAAGGGGTCAGTATGACCTTATTTTGGACTCAATTGAGTTAAAACTCAACCTGGGATGTGTTAGTTCAATTCTAAGTCTAGTTTGTTCCTTTTAGTTAGAATCTGGTTCAGTTTCAACTCAGTTTGGGGGGCTGATTAGTTGTCTAGTTGGTCTTGGACTTTCTAGTTTATGTAATGAGTATTGGGGGTCCTTTTAGAGGACCCTACTTGTAGTATTTCAGCTCTTAGGACTGTTTTGGAGGGCTGAAACAGTGGCTCTTCAGCTGCTGTACTTTTGCTTGAAAAATGGGACTAAAAGCACTCAAGTGTAGGGTGTGGGCTTGTACTTTTGTACAAGTCCACACCCCACCTTTTAGCCCCACCTTTTAGCTATAAATAGAGGCATTTACTACCCTCTTTAAGACACAACTACTTGTTGAAATTTACACTAAAAGAGAGCAAAAACACTTCAAAAAAATATAGTAAGTTCGATAGTAGGATTTAGAACCAAAAGCCTTTACACTAAGGGTCTTTCGGGGTATAAATCCACAAGTCTTTAAGGTTTAAATAGGGTGCTAAAGGGCTGTTTAGTGGCTGACTTTGGAGTGAGTTTTTGTCGCTTTGACTTGCTATTTCATTTGTTTCATTAGTTTGAGGAATTGCTACACAAGGTAAATACTTTCTTAACCATGTACTTATTTTAAATATGTTTGGATATGAAAGTGAAATGAAATCTAGCATGTTTGTAACCCCAAATAAGTTATATTCGTGGCGTGTCATTAGTAGTCTCCTAACGTAAAATCACGACTATACTATGCTAAGTAGAATAAATTGTTACAAATATTTCATGAATGTTTGTCTTCTTTAATAAGTTTATATTTGTTGTCTTGAGCAAGTATGCATGAAAGAGGAGAAAAGAAAATTTTGCAAAGACCATTTTCATCAAGTAAAGATTTTAGATAATTGGGCTGTTTTTCGCAAACTGGTCATATTTGCAAATCTGGAAATTCTGAAAATTATTTTAACGCTGAAATGAGTAGGCAAAATAGATATAAATGCACAATTGGTGTAAAGGTGAAAATCTGGCCATTTTTTGTAAACTTGTACATTTCTGCAAATCCGCTCAAATCTGGCCCTTTCTAAAAACTGGTACACCTTTGCAAATCTGGATTACATGTGAAACTAGCGGCTGAAATAGAATCATATACGCAAAGTTTATAAAAATGTGTAGGCAAATTTAGGACACATTGGACATTCGTTTTGCAAAATAAACTTAAAATAGCACTTGAATTGATTTTTAAGCATGTGCCATTCTTTTGTGAAGGTGGTCTTGTTTATATATGCCAATCTTTTGTAAAGTTGGTTATTTAATAAAGTTTAAATTTGTCTCTAAAAGGTTATGCAAAATAGTCAAAGTTCTTGACAATCAACTACTTTGTTGGTATTAAAATATGACAACTCTTGCAAGATTAGTTTTTAAGCAGCTCATTTTCGCAAAATAACTTAGCCCATATTCAGTTCCAATAGCGCCAGTTTATAAGTTTTATTTCTTTGCCTAAACAGCCCACAAGGCAGCTTTTGTTTAATAAAACGGTCATTATTTAGATAAAAAACCATATTTTGGCTTCCCTGTTATTAAACTTTTAAGCCATATGTTACTATGTAATATTTAATACGGAGGCAAATCTGTTACACCCCGTACGTCTAAATTGACGTATATCATTATAATGACATGTTAAGAATGATTTAATAGAGTTAAAAGTCATAATATTACCATATAAGATGTTTATATATTGAATATAAAGTTTGGGAAAAGTCGGATTTAAGTTGCGGAAAAACCGATTAAGGAATTGCCTTGTAATGGAGCTTTTTCAGCAATTAATTCAGTGTGTTATATGAGGTCTTTTGGAGACATATCATATACCAAATTGAAGGTCTTGGAGTGTACTTTCCAACACTTTTAACGGTTTGTTCATACAACTTATAGATAAAAAGATATGAGCATCAGAAGTCAGGCCAGAAAAAGGGCCATAAGCGTAAAAGAGGACTAAAACTGAAATGTTTCAAGTATAAAAGGAAAAAATCTTCCTCCATCTCGTCATTTCCAGAAACTCAGTGATAGAAGCAGTGTGTTCTTGGGTTCTAAAGATATTTTGATGGTTTTGAAGAAAGAACATTGATCTTAGCACGAAACGGAAGACGGATTGCGTCAAAACGCTCTACGCGATTAGGCTTGTTTAAGCTTTAGAAGGTGTGGAATTCAAAGGAAACGAAGTTTAGAAGCTAGAAACATCAAAGGTATGTAAGGCTAAACCTTTCTTTTGGCAAGGCATGTATCTTTTAGATTTTGAAGCTTTTATTAGTTTTAAACTTAGTTTTTCTTGTGAGAAACTTGTATGGTACCAAGGAAACCTTGTATATACTTAATTTGGTACTAAAATCCAAGGTGAAAGACGTCCAAATCAGAAAGGCAAAACGTTTCAAAATCTGGAAAATTGTTTTGAACTTTGGACAGTTGTTAGTATATTGATCATAACTCCTTATACAAAATTGATATTAAGATGATTTAAGAATCTCCAGAATCCTAAGACATATATCCACATCTTTCATGAAGACCATGAGGTCTATATCTTTGATGTACACTCTGAAAATTAGGTTGAAAGTCAGGACAGTGGTGCTGTCCAGACATTCTATCTGCGGATGAGTTATGTCATCCAGTTGTCTCATCTTGTTATCCAGTTAATTTGTTTATGTTATCAGTTTATCCGGGTATCCATTCCCGTGTATAGTATAGTGCTGGTTCTGTTTTTGCGTATCATCCAGTTTCAGTGGAAACTCTGCCGAAATTTTTATAAAAATCAAAGAGTTGGACAAATTCTAAGTTTCAGGTTGTGTCTACAATTCCATCCAGAGTTTTCTTATCATTCCTTTGAGTCCATATATATTGTTGCCACATGTGTTATGCCTCATACATGCTTATGCTTATATTGTGATCATGTTATGTGTGATTTGGAGTCCCCCATAGAGGCTGGACATTGGACACACAGTCCGGTCGCGTGTGATACTACCCGTTTGGGGGATACAGCCCCTCTGGTTCAGGCGGGAGTTGAAACACCTAGTGTGACCGGGTGTCATTCACACACTCTGACCAGAGAGACTAGATATTACTGGCTGGGGGGGATATAGCCCATAACACCCACCAGGTTTGTTATATATGCGTATATAGCCACAATATGCACTGCATGATTATACATGAGGCTAGTTCCGGTTTTCAGTACCTGATTTGGGGGGATACAGCCCATAACGCCAGACAGGTACTAGTTCAGATGTTCAGTTACCTGATTTGGGGGGATATAGCCCATAACACCAGACAGGTACCAGTTCAGATAACAGTTCAGCTTTAGCTCGGTACCAGTTATCAGTTCTCAGTTATCAGCCACCAGTTCTTAGCGTCAGTATCAGTTGACAGTTATCAGTTCTCAGTTATCAGCCACCAGTTCTTAGCGTCAGTATCAGTTGACAGTTATCAGTTCCAGTTTCTAGTAACCAGCTATCAGTCATATTACAGTTATTTATCAGTATAGTTCAGCTCAGTCTTCAGGTTCAGATTCAGCTAGACTTCAGCTTATATTCATATCATGTTTAGTACGTTCTTCAGATTTCCAGCTATATTGCTATGCTCCAGCTCATGTTTACATATTTATATTCCAGCCTACAGTTTCATTCAGCTATGACATATTATATGCTCATGCCTTACATACTTGGTACATATCGTACTCACGCCCTTTTCTGGGGCGCTGCGTTTCATGCCGCGCAGGTGCAGATAGATCAATGCTTGGACCATGTTAGTAGGCCATCTATCAGCTACTGGAGTCACTCCGCTTACTCCCGGAGTTACTTATCTTTTGGTATGTGTACAGTCAGCCAGCTTGGGTATGGAGGGGCCTTATCTCGTCCTTTGTATATTCAGTTCATCACTCTTAGAGGCCTGTAGATATGTCCCTGTGTGGTGCAGTCAGTATGTTATGTATGTCAGCTTATGTTAGCCTTGTCAGCTATTTGCATTGCATACTCCTTATCAGCTAGGTTTATGCTTATTCTGTTTATCAGTTATAATGGTTAGCATATTATCAGTAGGATTAGTGATGATCGACACTTAGTGTTGGTCATCCGTCGCGGCCCTAAGTTGGGTCGTGACAAAAGTGGTATCAGAGCAGTTCAGTCCTAGGGTGTCTACAGGCCGTGTCTAGTAGAGTCTTGTTTAGGAGTATGTTGCGCGCCATACTTTTGAACAGGAGGCTACAAGGCACTTCAGGACAGTTTTCTTTCCTTCTTCTCTAGATCGTGCGATAGAGCCATGATTATATAATTCAGCCCTCTAACAATAGTAATTTCAGCAAAGTGATGCCGCCAAAGAAACTAACAGCTGCCCAGAAGGGCAAGGTTATTGCCGGCCAGGGTACTAGTAGAGTGCCACCTGTGGTGGATGAGAGTGAGGAGTCCAGACCTGAGGCTCCATCCGAGGCCTCACAGATCCTATCAGTTCAGGGTGATATTAGAGGTACTGCAGCTACTATACCTCCACCTTCTTAGCCTGATAGTCAGGGGCAGGAAATGAGGGATGCCATCAGATTATCGACTAGTGTTGTAGTTGCTCAGACTAGACAACACAGTGCAGATGCCCAGGGAGATGTTGGATCCAGGATCAATGATTTTATCAGGGTAGAGCCTACAGTCTTTACCGGATCCTGTACAGGAGAAGACCCTCAGGATTTTCTATTGAGGATAGCTAGAGTGTTGAGGGTTATGCACGTGTCAGACACAGAGTTAGTAGAGTTGGCTGCATTCAGATTGCATAACCTAGCAGCAGGGTGATATCAGACATGGGAGCTATCTAGACGGCCTGATGCTACTCCCACGACTTGGAAGGAATTCTCAGATGCCTTCCTTTATCAGTATATGCCTATAGAGACATAGGGAGCCCGTGCTAATCAGTTCCTGACCTTGAGACAGGGAAGTTTGAGTGTAGAAGAGTATAATTATTGCTTTAGTTCTTTAGCATGGTTTGCCCCTACGGTGGTAGTGAGTATGGAGGATAGAATTCACAGGTATATAGTGGGACTAGCTCCACACCTAGTGAACGAGCGTATGACAGTTGCTATACAGTCATGTATGAACATAACATTCAGGCATTTGCTTTGTTACTTGAGGAGAGGAAGCAGAAATAGAGAGCCGACAGGGATAAAGTGCTAGACAAGAGGGGCAGATTTTCTGGTTCGTTTGGAGAGACGTCTGGAGCGAGTAGATAGCAGAGTGTTAGACAACCACCAGCTAGTATACCTACATAGTCTCGTGGCTTTAGATCTGATAGACCTCCTCAGTCCAGATCTAGTCACACATCACTGACTTCAAGATTAAAGTGTCGTGGTACTTCTATACCGGCCAATCAGACATATCTCAGATGTTCGGATTGTGGTAGACGCCACTTGGGTCCATGTCAGTTAGGAGTTGATACTTGTTATATTTGTCGCGAGGCAGGCCATTTCATGAGAGATTGCCCGACTAGGGGTGGTAGTTGTACAGCCCAGCCAGCTAGATCAGCAGTTGCTTGCTCAGCATCAGCACGCCATCAGGGGCATGTTCTTCAGGATGGCACCTGTATAACAGAAAGAATTTAAGGAGCAATTGAAGGATTTGTTAGATAAAGGCCTCATCAGACCCAGCATTTCCCCGTGGGGAGCCTCGATGCTATTTGTAAAAAAAAAAAAAAAAAAAAAAAAAAGATGGCTCTCTACGCATGTGCATAGATTACAGACAGCTGAATAAAGTCATTATTAAGAATAAATACTCTCTGTCCAGGATTGATGTCTAGTTTGACAAGCTCCAGGGTGCCAAGTGCTTCTCGAATATAGATTTGCGATCAGGCTACCATTAGGTTAGAGTTAGAAAATCTGATATACCTAAGACTGCATTCAGGACTAGGAATGGCCACTATGAGTTTTTTGTGATGTTGTTTGGACTCACTAATGCCTTTGCAGTATTTATGGATCTAATGGATAGCGTATTCAGGCCTTATTTATATTTATTTGTGATTATATTTATTGATGATATTCTCATCTATTCAAAGTCTGAATCAGAGCATGCAGAGCACCTACGCACAGTATTGGGTACTCATCGGGACCAACAATTAGATGCTAAGTTCTCAAAGTGTAAATTCTAGATAGATTCAGTGGCATTTCTTGGCCACATAGTTTCAACAGAAAGAATTAAAATAGATGACCAGAAGATCTAAGCTGTGAAGAATTGGCCCATGCCTACGACGCCAACTGAAGTACGTAGTTTTCTGGGTTTGGCAGGTTATTACAGAAAGTTTATAGAGGGTTTTTCCTCCATTGCAGCTCCACTGAACAAATTGACAAAGAAATTAGCTAAATTTGAGTGGTCTGATTCTTGCGAGCACAGCTTCCAAGAACTAAAGAACAGGTTGATAACAGCTCCAGTACTTACACTTCCAGAGGGATCTGAGGGCTATGTCATTTACTGTGATGCTTCTCGAATTGGTCTTCGTTGTGTTTGATGCAGCATGGAAGAGTAATTGCTTATGCTTCTAGGCAGCTGAAAAAGCACGATCAGAACTACCTCATCCATGATCTTGAGCTTTCAGCAGTCATTCATGCATTGAAGATTTGGAGACATTATTTTTACGGTGTTCATGTTGATATTTATACGGATCACAAGAGCCTCCAGTACATATTTAAGCAAAAGGAGCTAACCCTATGATAGAGGCAGTGGCTAGAGTTGCTGAAGGACTATGACATGGACATTCTTTATCATCCGGGTAAAGCGAACGTTGTTGCTGATTCCCTTAGTCGCAAGCCTATGGGTAGTCTATCTTATTTACAACCAGAGAAAATAAAGTTTGCTCATACACTCTACCAGTTGGCCAGCATGGATGTCAGATTAATAGATTCAGAGGACGCAAGAGTTACAGTTCAGAACGCAACCACTACTTGCCTAGTGACATAAGTAAAGCAGCACCAGTATGAGGATCCAGTTCTAGTTCAATACATGCAGATAGCCAGAAGAAAACCAAAATTATTATATAGGTTACTAGTGACGGGGTTCTTATATATAAAGATAGACTTTGTGTTCCTGATGTTGCAGATTTATGTGGATAGATTATGACAGATGCACATTATTCCAGATACACTGTTCATCCTAATTCGACTAAGATTTGCCATGATCTTAAGCAGATTTATTGTTGAGACGAAATGAAGCGTGACATAGCAGAATTTGTGGCTCAGTGTGCTAACTGCCAGCAGGTTAAAGTCGAGCAAAAAAAAAAAAAAAAAAAAAACCTAGTGGCTTGTTACAGGAAGTCGAGATTCCATCATAGAAATGGGAAGCAGTGAATATGGACTTCATTACAGGCTTTCCCCGTATGCGGAGCAGATATGACTCTATTTGGGTTATAGTTGACAGGCTTACTAAATCAGATCATTTCTTGCCTGTTAGAACTACTTATACAGCAGGGGATTATGCCAGACTTTATATCAGAGAGATAGTGCGCCTACATGGTATTTCAGTATTTATTATTTCAGACGGGGGCGCACCAGTTTACAGCTAATTTCTATAGATCGTTCCAGACAGGTTTAGGGACACAGGTGTATCTGAGTACAGTATTTCATCCATAGACAGACAGACAGGCTGAGCGGACCATTCAGACATTAGAAATTATGCTTAGAGCTTACGTGTTAGATTTTAGAGGCAGCTGGAGTGATCACCTACTGTTGATAGAGTTTGCATATAATAATAGCTATCATTCTAGCATACAGATGGTGCCATATGAAGCTTTGTATGGGCACAAATGCAGGTTTTCTATATGATGGTTCAAGGTTGGCGAGTCTCAATTGATAGATCCATACTTAATCCAACAAGTAATTGATAAAGTCAAGTTGATCAGGGAAATATTATTAGCAGTGCAGAGCAGACAGAAGTCCTATGCAGATAATCGACGTTGAGATTTAGAATTTCATATTGGCGATTAGGTATTCCTGAAAGTATCACCTATGAAAGGCGTTATGAGATTTGGAAAGAAGGGAAAGCTTAGCCCTAGATTTATTAGTCCATATCAGGTTATCAGGCGAGTTGGGTGTGTAGCCTACGAGTTAGACCTTCAAGCAGACCTTCAGGAGGTACATCCAGTATTCCATGTTTCCATGCTCAGAAAATGTGTCAGAGATCCTTCTAGAGTTGTACCAGTAGAGGATGTACAGATCACAGAGCAGTTGACTAATAAGGAGGTGCCAGTTGCAATTTAAAGAGGCAGATTCATCGACTAAGGACGAAAGACATTCCTTTAGTTAAGATGCTATATCAAAGTAATAATATAGAAGAAATAACTTGGGAAGCTGAAAATGACATGAGGGCCAAATATACACATCTCTTCATTACTTCGAGTATGTAACAGATCGTTGCTTAATGCTTCTACATACTTCATTTAACATTCGAGGACGAATGTTCCTAACGGGGGAATATTGTTACACCCCGTACGTCTAAATTGACGTATATCATTATAATGACATGTTAAGAATGATTTAATAGAGTTAAAAGTCATAATATTACCATATAAGATGTTTATATATTGAATATAAAGTTTGGGAAAAGTCGGATTTAAGTTGCGGAAAAACCGATTAAGGAATTGCCTTGTAATGGAGCTTTTTCAGCAATTAATTCAGTGTGTTATATGAGGTCTTTTGGAGACATATCATATACCAAATTGAAGGTCTTGGAGTGTACTTTCCAACACTTTTAACGGTTTGTTCATACAACTTATAGATAAAAAGATATGAGCATCAGAAGTCAGGCCAGAAAAAGGGCCATAAGCGTAAAAGAGGACTAAAACTGAAATGTTTCAAGTATAAAAGGAAAAAATCTTCCTCCATCTCGTCATTTCCAGAAACTCAGTGATAGAAGCAGTGTGTTCTTGGGTTCTAAAGATATTTTGATGGTTTTGAAGAAAGAACATTGATCTTAGCACGAAACGGAAGACGGATTGCGTCAAAACGCTCTACGCGATTAGGCTTGTTTAAGCTTTAGAAGGTGTGGAATTCAAAGGAAACGAAGTTTAGAAGCTAGAAACATCAAAGGTATGTAAGGCTAAACCTTTCTTTTGGCAAGGCATGTATCTTTTAGATTTTGAAGCTTTTATTAGTTTTAAACTTAGTTTTTCTTGTGAGAAACTTGTATGGTACCAAGGAAACCTTGTATATACTTAATTTGGTACTAAAATCCAAGGTGAAAGACGTCCAAATCAGAAAGGCAAAACGTTTCAAAATCTGGAAAATTGTTTTGAACTTTGGACAGTTGTTAGTATATTGATCATAACTCCTTATACAAAATTGATATTAAGATGATTTAAGAATCTCCAGAATCCTAAGACATATATCCACATCTTTCATGAAGACCATGAGGTCTATATCTTTGATGTACACTCTGAAAATTAGGTTGAAAGTCAGGACAGTGGTGCTGTCCAGACATTCTATCTGCGGATGAGTTATGTCATCCAGTTGTCTCATCTTGTTATCCAGTTAATTTGTTTATGTTATCAGTTTATCCGGGTATCCATTCCCGTGTATAGTATAGTGCTGGTTCTGTTTTTGCGTATCATCCAGTTTCAGTGGAAACTCTGCCGAAATTTTTATAAAAATCAAAGAGTTGGACAAATTCTAAGTTTCAGGTTGTGTCTACAATTCCATCCAGAGTTTTCTTATCATTCCTTTGAGTCCATATATATTGTTGCCACATGTGTTATGCCTCATACATGCTTATGCTTATATTGTGATCATGTTATGTGTGATTTGGAGTCCCCCATAGAGGCTGGACATTGGACACACAGTCCGGTCGCGTGTGATACTACCCGTCTGGGGGATACAGCCCCTCTGGTTCAGGCGGGAGTTGAAACACCTAGTGTGACCGGGTGTCATTCACACACTCTGACCAGAGAGACTAGATATTACTGGCTGGGGGGGATATAGCCCATAACACCCACCAGGTTTGTTATATATGCGTATATAGCCACAATATGCACTGCATGATTATACATGAGGCTAGTTCCGGTTTTCAGTACCTGATTTGGGGGGATACAGCCCATAACGCCAGACAGGTACTAGTTCAGATGTTCAGTTACCTGATTTGGGGGGATATAGCCCATAACACCAGACAGGTACCAGTTCAGATAACAGTTCAGCTTTAGCTCGGTACCAGTTATCAGTTCTCAGTTATCAGCCACCAGTTCTTAGCGTCAGTATCAGTTGACAGTTATCAGTTCTCAGTTATCAGCCACCAGTTCTTAGCGTCAGTATCAGTTGACAGTTATCAGTTCCAGTTTCTAGTAACCAGCTATCAGTCATATTACAGTTATTTATCAGTATAGTTCAGCTCAGTCTTCAGGTTCAGATTCAGCTAGACTTCAGCTTATATTCATATCATGTTTAGTACGTTCTTCAGATTTCCAGCTATATTGCTATGCTCCAGCTCATGTTTACATATTTATATTCCAGCCTACAGTTTCATTCAGCTATGACATATTATATGCTCATGCCTTACATACTTGGTACATATCGTACTCACGCCCTTTTCTGGGGCGCTGCGTTTCATGCCGCGCAGGTGCAGATAGATCAATGCTTGGACCATGTTAGTAGGCCATCTATCAGCTACTGGAGTCACTCCGCTTACTCCCGGAGTTACTTATCTTTTGGTATGTGTACAGTCAGCCAGCTTGGGTATGGAGGGGCCTTATCTCGTCCTTTGTATATTCAGTTCATCACTCTTAGAGGCCTGTAGATATGTCCCTGTGTGGTGCAGTCAGTATGTTATGTATGTCAGCTTATGTTAGCCTTGTCAGCTATTTGCATTGCATACTCCTTATCAGCTAGGTTTATGCTTATTCTGTTTATCAGTTATAATGGTTAGCATATTATCAGTAGGATTAGTGATGATCGACACTTAGTGTTGGTCATCCGTCGCGGCCCTAAGTTGGGTCGTGACAAAATCAATAGGAACGAGAGGACTAAAATACGATTAGGCGTAACAATAAGTGTGACTTGTGGTCCGCTTATTACACGGGAAAACTAAACTAAACCAATTCTAAATTAATTATTTTTTTTAGTTAATTCGTTTAAAATAGACCAACCTTTTTGTGAGGTATGAAATGCACGATTTTATTTTAAAAAAATATTTATTTACTTATTTATATATTTACTATAAATCAAAGTGTAAATTCGCCCAATCCTCTGTGAGGTTGGAAATGAATGATACTCTTTTAATCCAAGTTCAAATTCAAATTAACGGCATTGATATAACAATCATATTTAATAAATTAAAATTGCGACAATAAAGCAACTGTGCTCGGCACAGGACTCGAGGGTGCCTAATACCTTCCCGAGAGTCAACTGAGAACCTTACCCGAATCTCTAACGCAGACCATTAGATGAGTCAGAGGTGTTCCAAGGTACCTTTTGGTGACTTGGCACACCTTAAACTATGTCAAGTGGCGACTCCGAGTTTTCTCTAAATAATTTTGTACCTTTTTGAACACCAGTCACGAGACCTTTAAATAAATAAACTCGCACCGCGCAGTTTAACCAAATAAATATTTTTTAGGGCGTGACAGCTTGGCGACTCCGCTGGGGAGAATTAGTGAAAACTAGAATCTCCGGCTTTGATAAATTGTCGCATGTTTTAATTTATTAAATATTTGGTTGTTATTTTATTGCCGTTATCACCTGAAAAGTTGAATGTTACTGCTTTGATATTGTTGAACTGTATATATAAACTGTCTTCCTCCGCAACCCTCTGAGTGTCTGAAACACACACACACGTACACTTACCAGATTGCTTGTGGCATCTGGGACTTTCTTACTAAATTGCCCATGATTTAGGAGGAAGGCGTGACGGGGTTTTAGGCCGGACACACTGTCTCCGGATGGCCCTGATGCGCTTTCCGCCCGGTTTGTCCACCGGGTTTTCAGCCAGTCTAGACACTGAGTCAGTTGTGTCACCTAGAGTTAAACCTTTAGGCCCAATTATCTGCATCATATCCAACTTAATGAGGTGCGATACACCGGTATTGCACTTGTCTAGGTTGACTACCTGTTGTCTGAACGGGACCCACTTCCCGGGAAAGACTTGTCTGAAAAAAGCATTCTATGTGTTGCATGCGATTAGGAAAGGTTGTTATGCTGACCAAGTTGGGGAGAGACGGATTTCAAAAGAAAAAAAAATAGGAAAAAAAAAAAAAAGAGAAAAATGAAAGCAAAAGTGAGGAAGAGGTTGAATTTTATGTTTTAAATGTAAATGTTTTGCTATTTTTATTAAATTGAGTCATACTGCTGTAATGGCAAATTTTTGTAAAAACGTCAGTGTTTGCCGTCTTTTGTATATGTCAGTTTGTGTCGTTATAATGGCGAAAATTTTACAAAAAAATATGTACATACTTAGTAGTTAGAAAGTCAAAAAAATTTTCGTGTCAGTTTTCACGCCGCTATAATGGCGAATTTTTAGAAAAAGGCTCGTATACCGATGTTGGGAGTTTTCGAGATCCAGTTTTTCACGTCGTTATGCCGGCGAATTTTTGCAAAAGTACTGTAGTGTTCATCACTTGAAATGAAATTTTGTTTTGATGTCAATGTGGCGTCGTTGTAACGTCGAATTTTTTCTTTTATAAATTACATCTAAATACCAATGTTGGTAATTTCCTGGAGTCAGTCCTGATGCCGTTATGATGGCAAAATTTTTCGATTCTCTTAGGGTCAACTTTACGTCATTACAATGACAAAAGTTTTGTTGGAAATTGGAGTCTCGAATTAGCAGTTTAGGCATCTGTTTTGCTCTGTTGATCAGTTGTTTTAAGTTGTTCTCAGGCTTTCAAACATTTGACACATTTTTTTTATTAGGAACAATGGCTGCATCATCTTCTAGGACAGTCAAAAGAAAATACCCTGCTGATGCCATTCCACCCTCTATTATGATGACTGATGGCCCACCCAAATCGGATAAATCTCTAAAGTCTTGGTGGGACACAATGAGTGAAATGCAGAAAGATATAGTTCAGGAGAAGATTGGTTTTCTGACTGACCTTGTGACTAAAACTATTGTCCCGCGGCGAGACTTGGTCAGTGCACTAGTCGGGTTTTGGAACCCAAACCAAAATACCTTCTATTTTAAGGGGTTTGAGATGACGCCGACCCTCGAGGAAATAGCTGGGCTTCTTAAGTTGGATTTTGAGAAAAAGAATATGATTGCTCCGAGGAAGGTTAATGAGCGTGATTTTTTCAATAATATCAAGCTACGAACGGACCTCTCAATCGCTAGCGTTCGTCAAGGCTGGATCTCATTTGATTACCTTTATGATCGTTTTGGGGCCGATAATGGTTTTAAGAAGTATGGATTTGAGTTCCACGATAAGCTGAAATATGAAGATTGGGTACTCCTCTGTCCTAAGGTCTTTGTGTTCGCTTTGCTAGGGTTGTTGGTTTTCCCACTACCGGATAGAGCGATATCCATTAAGGTCAGCTGGACCATGGCAGCTTTGTATGGTGGAGCACCAGATGCCACTATCATCCCGACGATTCTGGGTAGTATGTTTCATGCTTTGACTCGATGCCACAAGGGAGAGAGCGGTTTCTTTGAGGGGTGTAACCTTCTATTACAGGTCTGGTTCTTGGAGCATGTACGCCCTTGCCCACCTCGTGATATTCTTAGGTGCTGTGACATCGATTATCTTGAACACCATCTCGAACACATCGAGAGGTATAAATTCCCAGGAAGTGAGCCAGATTGGAGGTCTTTCTTGAACTCTCTCACGCCGGACAAGATTTTGTGGCAGTGTAGCTGGTTTCCTAAGAGGGAGGTTGTACACAGATGCGTGGATCGTCCTTTTCTCGTTCTGATGGGTTTGACAGCATCCCAGCCTTATGTTCCTCTGCGTGTACTTAGGCAGTTGGGTCGGAAGCAGGAGATCCCAATAGTTGAGGACATGAGTGCATATGCCTCAGACTATCCTCTCAACCCAGCTACTCTTAGAGGAGAGATCCTGCGCCTGTGGGATACTAGGAGGCACCTCGCAGAAAGCACACAGGTTCAGGATGGACTTAAGGGGGAGGTCGTTCGGGAGTATAAGTTCTGGTATTACCATCAGCCCATACCCAGAGAGATGCCCGCGAGGTCGAGAGCAGGCATGGTTGACACTGAAGCCAGGCTGGATATGCAGGTTCAGCTTGCTAGGCACGAGATTAGGAAGGAATACCGTGATACCATACAAAGCTTAATTGCAGAGAGGGATGCCGCCAGAGCTGCTCAGTCAGAGAGTGAGGGTTTCGCGCATCAGCACCTAGACACAGTCAGACGACTCCGTGTCATGCACTCACAGGCATTGACAGAGCGGGATGCCGCCAGAGCTGCTCAGGCAGAGAGTGAGGGTTTCACGCATCAGCACCTAGACACAGTCAGACGACTCCGTGTCATGCACTCACAGGCATTGACAGAGCGGGATGCCGACAGGGCAGCTTTGTTGGAAAGCAGGAAAAGGGAAGAGTATCATCGCCAGGATGCCATAGATTCTCGAGCTCGACTTGACAGGGCATTAGAGCAGGGTGAGCAGCTCAAAGGGCTAGCACAGGACCGACTTCGAGATATACAGGCTGCAGGACGGACCATCAGTGTAGCTTATCGGCAAGTTTATGACTCCGCTACATATGTGGCACGGTCCATCGATGAGTATAGGAGGCTTCCCGCAGAGGACATACTCCCACATGTGCTTCCCTTCGTCACTAGAGTTGCGGCAGATTTGAATGGATTGCGTCGTACTTTTGCAGAAGGCCCGCCAGCAGATCCCGTGGAGCCATTTGAGTTCGACCCAGAGGAGCCAGCCGACTTTGTGCCCCAGTCACCCTAGTAGATACATCAGGCCAAGATGATGTAGATTATTGCTTTTTTGTCATTTATTTTACATCCTGGCATTGTTGTACTTTATGTCGCTTTTGAATTTGGCATGTTGTAATTTATTTTCACCTTTTTAAGTCATTTGTACGTTCCTTTTGGTCGTGCTCCGAAAGCACCGTATGTACTCTTTGTTTTGAAGTAATGAAAATATTTTACTTATTTTTATGTGTCAATTCATTTCACCCTCTAGCCTCACTTGAAAAAAAAAAGAAAAAAGAAAAAGAAATAAAAGAAAGGAAAAGAAAAGAAAGAAAAAAAAAAGAAAGAAGAGAAAAGAGATCAAATAATACACTTGGGGATCTAATCTAAACCAATTTGGGATGACGCATAACGACCTTAGGCATTGTTTAGGCCGACGAGCAAATTCATATTCCATGCTATCTTGTTGCACTAACGTGTTTTGATTTGTTTAGAGCTTGAGCAACTGCCGTGCTGGCCCCACATTCCTATTCCACCAGAATCAAGGGACCACTGCCTGTTCCAGAAGTGGTTGAAGCACCTCTTCAAGAAGATACTCCAGCAACAATGGCCGAAGAAACTGAGAATACTGAGCTGGTTCGCTTGGCTGAACAACAGGCTAAGATGGCCGAGGATTTCACGGCCATGAAAGAAATGATGATGCAACTGGTCCGTAACTTGTCGGCAGTTCAGGCACCTCCTGCTCCGCCAGGTGCTGCTGGTTTCACGGCGAATGCTCAGCCACCAGGGCAAGGGCAATCTACAACGGTAGAAGACCCCCGTTATCCTCCAGGGTTCGGTCCACATCCAGAAACTGACAACGTAGCTGGACCCTCTACTGTACAACCTGGGGCACAATTCCCACAACATGGACAACATGGCCAAGCCCAAGTTCCTGCCACAATATTCACTGTTCCTGCAGGACACACTTTGCAAAGGTCAAACAGTGACCCACAGTTGAGGGCTCGTGATCAACAATTCGACCAAACCCGGGGTAATGTACTCCGCCCCACTGAGTCGTATGATCATGGACACCACCCAGAATCACATGCTGATGTCGAAAGATTGGGGAAAACAGAAGAGGCTGACTTTGCTCGGAAATTGAAAAGCCTGGAGCAAACTGTGAAAAACATACAAGGGCAAGGGGGTAAAACCAGTATTTCATACAAAGACATGTGCTTATTCCCTCATGTGCCATTGCCTGAAGGCTTTGTTGTGCCCAAATTTGATCCATACACTGGGCAAAGTGACCCGAGGATCCATGTGAAGATATACCTTAACAAAATGAGGGGTATCGAGAAGGACGAATTATTGATGGCGTACTTTGCGGACAGTTTGGGAGGACCGGCCACAGAATGGTTTGTGCAACAAGATGTTTCCAAGTGGGTCACCTTTGACGACATGGCCAGCGCTTTCCTGAATCATTATGGCTACAAAATGGAGGCTGCTCCTGATCGTTCTTCTTTGAAGACGATCACAAAGAAACCAGGCGAAAGCTTCAGAGAGTATGCTTATAGGTGGCGCGAACAGGCGGCGCGTGTGAGCCCTTTGATCCCAGACGATAAAATGGTCGAAGAATTCATCGAAGTGCTTGACGAAACATACTACCAGGCGATGGCCTCTGCCCTTGGAAAGCAATTTAGTGAAGCAGTAAAAATTGGGGAGATGATTGAGAGAGGAATCAAAGCAGGCAAGATTGTTAGCCAAACAGCTTTGAGAGCCACGACCCAAGCGTTGCAATCAGGGTCAGGTACTTATGGGAAGAAGAAAGAGAAAAAAGATGAAGTGGCAATGGTTGGTCCTGGACCGAGAAGAAATGATGGGAGATACAACGACCGTCAAGGGTATATTCAGGCACCCCCGCCACAACAATTCTATCCAACTCACGGCCAACAATTTGCCATGCCGCAGTTCTCATTCCCTGTAAATGCAGCATCTTATGCTCAGCCTCTATCTGGTCCACAGTGGCGTCCACCCCCTGCTCCAGTCCAATATAACAATCAACAGGCACATACTCAATTCCAGGCTCACCAGGAGATGCCTTACCGACCACGAGGTCCGCAGGGCTTTCGTCCAAACATGCAACAGAGAAACATGCAACAAGAGAAAAGGCAGTTCACCCCACTGGGGGAGACTTACACTAATTTGTTTGAAAAGAGCCAATCTGTTGAATCCAATCCCGGGAAAAGTGAACCCCAACGGAAGAGTTGATCATTCACGCCATTGTGCATTTCATTCTGGAGCACCTGGACACGACACAGAATCCTGCTGGGAACTCAAAAGGGTAATCCAGGCAATGATAGACAATAATCAGATAAAAGTCGTGGGGGATGAAACACAAAATGTGAATCAAAATCCTTTACCAGCTCATGATGTTCAAAACAACGTACCCATGGTAGGGATGGTATGCATAGAAGAGGACTTGAAAGGGAAAGCCGCCAAGCAGATTGTGGCAGTTGGTCCCTCCCCAGACATCAAAGGCCCTGAGCCATTTATTGTTGTAATCAGGGGAATTTCAAGTGCGTCTGTTGTCAACAAAGCAAAGCAAGATACTGTTGTTGAGCCAAGTTTCACAATTCCGGCTGCAAAGCAGGAAAAAGTTCATGACAATGCACCAACATTTATTGTGCAAGGGGCATCATGCCAGAAAACTCCGGTCTTCGAGGTTAAGGCAAAGAAGTGTGAACCGGTTATCATCACTCAAGCAACGCAACTCCCTGTCAAAAGTACAAAGGCTGTTCCTTGGAACTATAACAAGACAATTGTGTCTTACAACGGGAAAGAAATCATGGAGGTTGCTGTAGATGTAAATGGTCTAACTCGGTCCGGGAGATGTTTCACCCCAGAAGAATTGAGAAAGGCAAAGCCAGGTCGAGAAGACCAAGGACCCATCAAAGAGCCGGTGTCTGAGAAAGAAGCTGAAGAATTTTTGAAGAAAATGAGATCGACAGATTATTCTATCGTCGAGCAATTGAGAAAGACTTCGGCTCAGATATCACTCTTGTCTCTACTTATGAACTCTGAAGCACATCGCAATGCACTGTTGAAGATATTGAATGAGGCCTACATTCCTGAACAAACTACTGTGGCTAATCTGGAAGCACTTGCTGGCAGAGTATTTGAGACTAATCGTGTGATGTTCACCGATAAGGAGCTGCCAGCAGAAGGAACCGGTCATAATCGAGCGCTTCATGTCTCAGTCAAGTGTGAAGACTCCTATGTCACACGTGTTCTAATAGATGGCGGCGCAGGATTGAACATTTGCCCCCTGTCTACACTGAAGAGTCTAAGGGTGGATATGAGCAAAATCAGGGCAAGTTCCTCTGCTGTTCGTGCTTTTGATGGTGGAGTTCGAGAATCTTTGGGCATCATCAATCTTGAGTTAACCATTGGGCCCGCTACCTTCAGCATTGAGTTTCAAGTCATGGAGACGGATGCATCATACAATCTGTTATTGGGCCGACCATGGATTCACATGGCTTGTGCAGTACCATCCACAGTTCATCAGGTGGTCAAGTTTACTTGGGATAATTAAGCTGTCGCGGTTTATGGAGAGGATGACTCACAGTTTAACAATAGCCTGGACGTACCAGCCCTTGAAGCCGTCACTACACGCCCGACCATCATGTATCAAACCTCCGATGTGGTGTATGTGGAAAAAGTAACAGAAGGGAAACCTATACCCATCCCAAGAGTGTCAGAGACGTCTATCATGATGGCGTCCGAAATGTTAAAGCATGGTTTCCAATTTGGAAAGGGTTTGGGAGCGTCACTACAAGGCAGGGTGAATCCGGTTTATCCAAATGGCGTGCAAGGCACATGGGGACTAGGTTTCAAGCCAAAAGCAGCTGATCGCAAGCAAGCAAAGAAAAAGAAGTCGGAAGTTTGGTCTCTCCCAAAGCCAATTCCATGTCTCGCTCAGTCTTTTGTGGGTTATGTTATGAAACCAAAGGTTGTCGCTACAAATGTCAACACAGTGGAAGACAATCAGGATGCACCATTTGATCTAGGTGGCATTTTTGAAATCTGCATGGTACAGCCGGGTGAAGGCTCCAGTAATGTTTCAATTCAGTACATTGGCCCGGACGTGCACCTGACTAACTGGAATGCAACTCCCTTCCCCATCAGGAAGGGGTCTTGGTAGACTGTTGTTTTACAGTTTTTCTTTTGAATACACTTGGATATTCTAAGGGTTGTATGCCAAGTGTATTATTTTGCTCATCTTTCCTTTTGTAATTCAAACCCTTTTTCATTAATGAAAGGCCAAGAGCCAAGCTTTACTTCAATCTCTGTTCATATTCCTAATTTTATTCTATTTTTGTTTATCTGTAGTGATATATCTGCTGGTCCTGATATCATGACATGTTCAAGGAACTTATCGTCCATCCAGGGACCGCAATATGATTTTGGCTCCATAACCATAGTTGAGGATGAAAGTGATGAAGAAGACATTGGGGAATTTGTTAACAATACTGAATATGATGGGGAACAGGCCGATTTTGAAATAGGCCTGGAAGTTGAACGCCACGAGAGCAAGCCTAAACCCAATTTGGCTGATACGGAGGATGTTAATCTTGGGGGCCCCGATGATGTGAGGGAAACCAAGATAAGCATGTATGCCCTACCTGAAGTGAAGAACGATATTCGGAAAGTGCTATTTGAATATCGAGATGTTTTTGCATGGTCATATGATGAGATGCCGGGTTTGAGTTCTGAATTGATAGTCCACGAATTGCCAATTCAACCCGGTTTCCCTCCAGTGAGACAAATGCAACGGAAGTTCAAGACTGATATGATCAAGAAAATCCATGATGAAATAATGAAACAGTTGGATGCGAAAGTAATTCAATCGGTCCAGTACACTACTTGGGTTGCAAATGTTGTTCCGGTTCCTAAGAAGGATGGAAAAACAAGGATATGTGTCGACTATCGAGATTTGAACAAGGCAAGTCCCAAGGATAATTTTCCATTGCCTAATATTCACACCCTCGTAGACAATTGCGCCAAACATGAGATACAATCCTTTGTTGACTGCTATGCTGGATATCACCAAATCCAGATGGATGAAGATGATGCATACAAAACGGCATTCACTACTCCTTGGGGAACCTATTGCTATAGAGTGATGTCGTTTGGTTTGAAAAATGCTGGGGCAACCTACGTGAGAGCTGTGACTGCCATTTTCCATGATATGATGCATAAAGAAATAGAAGTGTACGTGGATGATGTGATTATCAAGTCTAGAACTGCTGAAGACCACGTGAGAGATCTCAAAAAGTTCTTTGAAAGGCTCCGCAGGTACAATCTGAAGCTGAACCCAGCCAAGTGTGCATTTGGTGTGCCTGCTGGAAAACTGTTGGGTTTCATTGTTAGTAGGCGAGGTATTGAACTGGATCCCGCAAAGATCAAAGCAATACAAGAATTACCTCCGCCTCGAACCAAGAAGGACGTTAAAATCTTTCTAGGCAGGTTGAATTACATCAGTAGGTTCGTTGCTCAAATTACCACAATATGTGAGCCGATCCTCAAGTTGTTGAAAAAGAATGCATCAATTGCATGGACCGAGGAGTGCCAAGAAGCTTTCGACAAGATCAAGCAATACTTGTCAAATCCTCCTGTTTTGGTTCCGCCCGAGCCTGGCCGACCATTGTTTTTGTACTTATCAGTCAATGAAAACTCCTTTGGTTGTGTACTGGGGCAACATGATGCCTCGGGAAAGAAAGAACAAGCCATTTATTATCTGAGCAAGAAGTTCACAGATTGCGAGGCCAGATACACTTTGTTGGAAAGAACGTGTTGTGCCCTAACTTGGGTCGCACAAAAGCTGAAACATTATCTCTTGTCCTATACCACTTATCTGATTTCCCGGATGGACCCATTGAAGTACATATTTCAAAAGCCGATGCCAACTAGCAAACTTGCAAAATGGCAGATCTTGCTCACGGAATTTGACATAGTTTATGTCACCAGAACTGCAATGAAAGCTCAAGCCTTAGCTGATCATTTGGCTGAAAATCCGGTGGATGACGATTATGAGCCACTGAAGACTTACTTCCCTGATGAGGAGGTAGATGTGCTTGAAGAACTGATTAACGAAGAAGAGCACGTGTGGAAAATGTACTTTGATGGTGCTTCCAACTCGAAAGGCCATGGTATTGGAGCAGTCCTCATTTCTCCCACGGGACATTACTATCCGGCAACTGCCCAACTCCGCTTCAGTTGCACTAATAACACATCTGAGTATGAAGCTTGCATAATGGGTTTGCGTATGGCTTTAGACATGGACATCAAAGAATTGCTGGTAATCGGAGATTCAGATCTTTTAATACGCCAAATGAAGGGTGAATGGGAGACTCGAGATCTTAAGTTGATTATGTACAAGCAGTGTATGGACGACCTTCGCCAAAAGTTCGATGTTCTAAAGTTTAGACATGTTCTCAGAATACATAATGAGCTGGCTGACGCATTGGCTACACTAGCCTCGATGCTTGTCCATCCTGATAAAGCCCATATTGATCCGTTAGAGATTCAGGTCCAAAGCCAACATGCATACTGCAATGTGATTGAAGAAGAAATTGACGATCAACCGTGGTACTTTGATGTCAAGAATTTCCTTCAAGATGGGACATATCCTCCAATGGCAGAAAATAATCAAAAGAGAACGCTTCGACGACTGGCAAGTGGTTTCTTTCTGAGTGGAGGGGTGGTGTACAAAAGGACACCTGATTTGGGACTGTTAAGATGCGTGGATGCAACTGAAGCCACGAAAATTCTCAATGACATGCATTCCGGGATCTGCGGACCCCACATGAGCGGGCACGTGTTAGCTAAGAAAGTACTCAGAGCAGGATACTTCTGGCTTACCATGGAACATGACTGCATTACTTTTGCGCGAAAGTGTCATCAATGCCAAGTACACGGTGATTTGATACATTCACCCCCTTTAGAGTTGCACACAATGTCAGCCCCTTGGCCTTTCACAGCATGGGGGATGGATGTTATCGGGCCTATCGAACCAAGAGCATCGAATGGGCACAGATTCATTTTGGTTGCAATAGATTATTTCACCAAATGGGTTGAGGCTGTCACTCTCAAGTCCGTGACCAAGAAAGCCGTGGTGGATTTCGTTCATTCTAACATTATTTGTCGCTTTGGTATCCCAAGTACCATCATCACTGATAATGCGGCAAATCTGAACAGTCATTTAATGAATGACGTGTGTGAAAGATTCAAGATCATGCACCGAAATTCCACACCTTACCGACCAAAGGCAAATGGTGCGGTTGAAGCAGCCAATAAGAATATCAAGAAGATCCTCAGGAAAATGATACAAGGATCTCGTGATTGGCATGAGAAGTTATGTTTTGCTTTGCTTGGTTACCGCACAACTGTGCGCACTTCCATAGGTGCAACCCCGTATTCATTGGTATATGGAACCGAAGCAGTCATACCCGCTGAAGTTGAAATACCATCTCTCAGAATCATTGTGGAAGCAGAAATTGAGGACACAGAATGGGTCAAAACCCGATTGGAACAGTTGTCATTCATTGAAAAAGGCTCAATGCAGTTTGTCATGGTCAATTGTATCAGCAAAGAATGGCCCGAGCCTACAACAAGAAAGTGCGCCTCCGCGACTTGAAAGAAGGGCAATTAGTCTTGAAAAGAATCTTTCCTCATCAGGAAGAAGCTAAAGGAAAATTTGCTCCAAATTGGAAAGGGCCATACCTGGTAAAGAAAGTATTGCCAAATGGCGCCTTGTACCTTACAGATCCGGAAGGCAGGACAACTGAAATACCCGTCAATGCAGACGCGGTCAAGAGGTACTACATTTGACTCCAAGATGGTTTTCAAATCGGGATGAATGCAAGACTTTTGTTCTCTTTTGCTATCCCAAAATGTATCTCTTATTAGCACTTTAAACATTGTACTTTCGAGACATGTTCTCAGTTTGGAATCAATGTAATTGTACCAAAATGAAAATAAAACGGAAAAGCATCAAAAAGAAACCTGGGCATTTGCCTAGAGCTACGTCTGACCTGATTCCTCTCAAAAGGATACGTAGGCAACCATTTCGGTGCGGTCGCAATAAGAAAAAATTCCTCTTTCCCTGTTCATATTGACGCAAAACTTGCCTCCAAGTTTGCGGCCAACATCAAAGAAAATTTAGATCCCCCTTTTCATGCTAAACTGGGGCAGAAGTTTGTTTTTATTTTATTTCATAAATAAAATAAAATAAAAACAAACTTCTATCATTTTGTATCATCTATTCACATTTTTCAAGAGATGTGTGTGTTGTAAATTGAATTGAAAGAAAAAAAAAAAAAAAAAAAAAAAAAAAAGAGAAAAGAAAGAAGTCTTGTCGGTGAAAACCTGAGAAGGCGCCGCAAGACAAACAGTGAGGAAAAAGATTAAAGAGAGAGGCTAGTTGGTGAAAACCCGAAAGGGCGCTACTAGTCGACTTGAGAGTCACCTCAACTTGGTTATGGTTTGATATCTTCCGTGGATCAACTCTCAACAAATAAGTGGTACTGGTCGGACGAGGTCATCCAAGATACATGTCATGATCATCAAGGCCGCCAGTATATTGCCAGATAAGTTTCCCTTTTCAGAAAGACGTTCTCTGTCCAAACGACTTTCGCCCTTAAACTTTTTTTTATTATCATTTCCATTTTTTTGTACATCTTGCCTCACCATTAATTCCTCGCCCTTTCGGCGCTAACCTCCCATGAGCAACAAAAGAAAATTGCAAAACTCTGTCTTACAGGATTCAAGTTTAATTCCAGCAAGCAGGGCACACCCTCGACAATGGAAAAGTTCTCAGCAAGTCATGATCAACATTGATAATTGGAGCCCAGCACCGCACATCAGGCCGGAAGGACGACATACCAAAATTGTATCATGAAGAGTGGATACGTTTGGGAGAAGCTTTAGGCGTTTGTTCATCTCACAGTACTGTGAAGAAATAGAACAAGAGTCACTAAGCTTATTTGCAAGATCCGAAACAGGGTGTATCCACAATGCAGGAAAGTAAGTGTGACATTTGCTATGTTGCTAAGAAAGAGCTAGGACTACTTGAACTGGGATAGTTGCGCTAGATGTCAGACGGAACTCCATTCTCTCTTCGAGTCAATTCCCGCTAAAACACAATGTCATTTCGTTTCCATGTCAAGATCTGCTAAAAGATAGCGATCATTTCCTTTTCGAGTCAGTTTGCTCAAAGATAGCTTCATTTCCTTTCCATGTCAAGATCTGCTAAAAGACAGCGATCATTTCCTTTTCGAGTCAGTTTGCTCAAAGATAGCTTCATTTCTTTTCCGTGTCAAGATCTGCTAAAAGACAGCGATCATTTCCTTTTCGAGTCAGTTTGCTCAAAGATAGCTTCATTTCTTTTCCGTGTCAAGATCTGCTAAAAGACAGCGATCATTTCCTTTTCGAGTCAGTTTGCTCAAAGATAGCTTCATTTTCTTTTCCATGTCAAGATCTGCTATAAGACAGCGATCATTTCCTTTTCGGTTCGGTTCGCTCAAAGATAGCGTCATTTCCTTTCCATGTCAAGATCTGCTAAAAGATAGTGATCATTTCCTTTTCAAGTCAGTTTTTGCTCAAAGATAGCTTCATTTCGTTTCCATGTCAAGATCCGCTCAAAGATAGCGATCATTTCCTTTTCGAGTCAGTTTGCTCAAAGATAGCTTCATTTCTTTTCCATGTCAAGATCTGCTAAAAGGCAGCGATCATTTCCTTTTCGAGTCAGTTTGCTCAAAGATAGCTTCATTTTTTTTCCGTGTCAAGATCTGCTAAAAGACAGCGATCATTTCCTTTTCGAGTCAGTTTGCTCAAAGATAGCTTCATTTTCTTTTCCATGTCAAGATCTGCTAAAAGATAGCGATCATTTCCTTTTCGAGTCAGTTTCGCTCAAAGATAGCGTCATTTTCTTTTCCATGTCAAGATCTGCTAAAGATAGCGTCATTTCCTTTCCATGTCAAGATCTGCTAAAAGATAGCGATCATTTCCTTTTCGAGTCAGTTTCGCTCAAAGATAGCGTCATTTCCTTTCCATGTCAAGATCTGCTAGAAGATAGCGATCATTTCCTTTTCGAGTCAGTTTTCGCTCAAAGATAGCGTCATTTCCTTTCCATGTCAAGATCTGCTAAAACACAGCGATCATTTTCCTTTCAAGTCAGTTTTGCTAGAAGATAGCACTCACATTCAGTTCAACTCATTTGCGCTCAAAGATAGCAACCACTTCCTTTTAAAAGTTAGTCCTGCTCGAAGATAGCAACCATCCCCAGCTTCAAGTCAAGACCTGTTTGAAACAAATGCGACCATTGCAAGTTTCAGATGGTGCCTGCCCATACAACGGGTGATGGAGTTGTCTTTCAAGCCAAGATTCACCTCAAGGAAGCATGAAGATTTAGGCTAGGGATTGTAATTTTACATTTTTCCTTGTATTTCCATTCCTTGTAAAGCAACGACCACCAGCAAGCGACCAGTACTCAGCAACGACAGCCTTTGTGTACCTAAGAGTGTCTAGTATTAGCCCCAAGTGTGTCTAGAAGAGTCTTTAGTTTTGTCTTAAGTAGTTTAGAGTGTCTAAGTGTTGTCTTAGTGAGTCTAGTGTCTGATTGAATGCGGTAGTCCCAGCTACCGCACGTGAGGAACTACACTGACCTGATTCCTTAGTCCGGGGATATGTAGGTAACTTTGTTCTCGGTTAGAACCGAAATTCAAGGTACGGTCACCATTCTGAAAAGCATGTTCTCGGCTAGAACCGAAAAGCCAAAATTAGTTGTTGATTACTTCTTTGTCCGAAAACTCTTCGTGTTCCCGAACAAAGAGGGGCAGCTGTAATCACCTAATTTTGACTAAATTTATCTTTAATTAGGATTTTAAATTAACAAAAGTTACTTGTTATGTGTTTAATTGCAATCTATGTTTAATTGTTATGATTAGTGTAGATTATGTGATCTTATGTTTATTAATTTTGTACGTACTGCCTTTTAAATGGCTATTTGTAAAAACAATGCAGCCCAATACATTGGCCCGTTAGCCCATTTGTTTACCCGGCCCATATTCACGAACTATATAAGCCAAAACTTTAGACTTTTGCTCATTTTTACACAAAAAATCAGAAATAGGCCAAACCATGCCCAAATTTCCTCTCCTCACCGGAAATCTCCATCCGCCGCGGCTCCGCCGCACTGCCGCCGCCGGCCACCACCTCCGGTGGCCGGAAAAATACAAAAAGTATATCAATCGAAAGATCTCGACCCCCCCATGCCATTCCTCAACTTAGTTTCTTCAAAATCTAAGCCGTTCGTCGTAGATCGGACTTTGAAAAGCGGGCTCCGGCGACTATTTGACTTCCTCCGATGAACCCATACATTTTTGGACTCCTCTCGCTATCCTCAACTCGATTATGAACGTATTTTTCCCAAACCTCCATTTTTTTTTCTCTTTCCCTTCACGCTGCCCGTTTCCTTTTTTGTTCTTTTTTCCCGTTTTCTGTTCTTTCTCCTTCTTTCTTCTTATTTTCTTCTCCGTTTCTGTTTTTGATGTTTGTTTGGAGGGGGTTGTTGGAGATGATTGGATGATGTAGGAACTGATTTTCTGAGATGATGACGGGGTTTGTGATGATTTTTGTTTGTTGATCAGTGGCGATTATTGAGGCTTCGACGAGGGAGTATGGTGGGATTTTTGTTTGAATTCAGGGCTGTGATAGTGACTTCCTGTTTTGGTGAGCTGTCGTGACGAAGCCGAACCAGTGAGGCGCAGCGAGAAAAGCAGCGTTGCAGCGAGGCTGATCCGTATGCAGCATCGCGATGGTGTGATGGTGACTGAGTTTTGCTCGGCTTTGGTTTGACGGGTTAGATATAATTCCCTAGTTGTTTGCCTTCATTCGCATATTCATAGTTTAGTTATGGTTAGTATTAGTTGTGTCTAGTGGATGTGAATCTGTTACATATATGAATAATGGTTTATTATCAATATGAGTTCGTCTGTGTCGTCATTGTAGTTTTGTTAGCTGAGGTTTCAATGAAAGTATGGTTTGAGCTTATTTTTTGAGATCTGTTCGGATATAAATGTTGGTTGAACTCGTGAACTCATGTGATACCGTTGATATGTGTATGCTTGTTCATGAATGAATACTAGTTCGTATGTTGGATAGAATCACATGTTAATTGTAAGAATCAGTATGTGTGTATCTGTTTATGAGATAAACATCGTGTGTCAGTCTTTGTTCTAGTTAATCACACGCTCTCCGATTTGGTCGTTGTTAGGGGAAACAACACATGTTTGTGTGGAATATGTCTCCTGCTATGTATGAATTCATATGAGGGTCCTGTGAGTTCATTGATGTCAAGTATTTGCTTTAGTCTAGCTAGTGCTATGTGTGTATGTGTTAGTCTATTGATTAGTCCTTAAGATTAATCTGGGATTTGCTTAGCTGGGAATTAGGGGTTCAAAGGGGTCAGTATGACCTTATTTTGGACTCAATTGAGTTAAAACTCAACCTGGGATGTGTTAGTTCAATTCTAAGTCTAGTTTGTTCCTTTTAGTTAGAATCTGGTTCAGTTTCAACTCAGTTTGGGGGGCTGATTAGTTGTCTAGTTGGTCTTGGACTTTCTAGTTTATGTAATGAGTATTGGGGATCCTTTTAGAGGACCCTACTTGTAGTATTTCAGCTCTTAGGACTGTTTTGGAGGGCTGAAACAGTGGCTCTTCAAATGCTGTACTTTTGCTTGAAAAATGGGACTAAAAGCACTCAAGTGTAGGGTGTGGGCTTGTACTTTTGTACAAGTCCACACCCCACCTTTTAGCCCCACCTTTTAGCTATAAATAGAGGCATTTACTACCCTCTTTAAGACACAACTACTTGCTGAAATTTACACTAAAAGAGAGCAAAAACACTTCAAAAAAATATAGTAAGTTCGATAGTAGGATTTAGAACCAAAAGCCTTTACACTAAGGGTCTTTCGGGGTATAAATCCACAAGTCTTTAAGGTTTAAATAGGGTGCTAAAGGGCTGTTTAGTGGCTGACTTTGGAGTGAGTTTTTGTCGCTTTGACTTGCTATTTCATTTGTTTCATTAGTTTGAGGAATTGCTACACAAGGTAAATACTTTCTTAACCATGTACTTATTTTAAATATGTTTGGATATGAAAGTGAAATGAAATCTAGCATGTTTGTAACCCCAAATAAGTTATATTCGTGGCGTGTCATTAGTAGTCTCCTAACGTAAAATCACGACTATACTATGCTAAGTAGAATAAATTGTTACAAATATTTCATGAATGTTTGTCTTCTTTAATAAGTTTATATTTGTTGTCTTGAGCAAGTATGCATGAAAGAGGAGAAAAGAAAATTTTGCAAAGACCATTTTCATCAAGTAAAGATTTTAGATAATTGGGCTGTTTTTCGCAAACTGGTCATATTTGCAAATCTGGAAATTCTGAAAATTATTTTAACGCTGAAATGAGTAGGCAAAATAGATATAAATGCACAGTTGGTGTAAAGGTGCAAATCTGGCCGTTTTTTGCAAACTTGTACATTTCTGCAAATCCGCTCAAATCTGGCCCTTCCTAAAAACTGGTACACCTTTGCAAATCTGGATTACATGTGAAACTAGCGGCTGAAATAGAATCATATACGCAAAGTTTATAAAAATGTGTAGGCAAATTTAGGACACATTGGACATTCGTTTTGCAAAATAAACTTAAAATAGCACTTGAATTGATTTTTAAGCATGTGCCATTCTTTTGTGAAGGTGGTCTTGTTTATATATGCCAATCTTTTGTAAAGTAGGTTATTTAATAAAGTTTAAATTTGTCTCTAAAAGGTTATGCAAAATAGTCAAAGTTCTTGACAATCAACTACTTTGTTGGTATTAAAATATGACAACTCTTGCAAGATTAGTTTTTAAGCAGCTCATTTTCGCAAAATAACTTAGCCCATATTCAGTTCCAATAGCGCCAGTTTATAAGTTTTATTTCTTTGCCTAAACAGCCCACAAGGCAGCTTTTGTTTAATAAAACGGTCATTATTTAGATAAAAAACCATATTTTGGCTTCCCTGTTATTAAACTTTTAAGCCATATGTTACTATTTAATATTTAATATGGAGGCAAATCAATAGGAACGAGAGGACTAAAATACGATTAGGCGTAACAATAAGTGTGACTTGTGGTCCGCTTATTACACGGGAAAACTAAACTAAACCAATTCTAAATTAATTATTTTTTTTAGTTAATTCGTTTAAAATAGACCAACCTTTTTGTGAGGTATGAAATGCACGATTTTATTTTAAAAAAAATATTTATTTACTTATTTATATATTTACTATAAATCAAAGTGTAAATTCGCCCAATCCTCTGTGAGGTTGGAAATGAATGATACTCTTTTAATCCAAGTTCAAATTCAAATTAACGGCATTGATATAACAATCATATTTAATAAATTAAAATTGCGACAATAAAGCAACTGTGCTCGGCACAGGACTCGAGGGTGCCTAATACCTTCCCGAGAGTCAACTGAGAACCTTACCCGAATCTCTAACGCAGACCATTAGATGAGTCAGAGGTGTTCCAAGGTACCTTTTGGTGACTTGGCACACCTTAAACTATGTCAAGTGGCGACTCCGAGTTTTCTCTAAATAATTTTGTACCTTTTTGAACACCAGTCACGAGACCTTTAAATAAATAAACTCGCACCGCGCAGTTTAACCAAATAAATATTTTTTAGGGCGTGACAACCAGGCTCTAGGGGCTTGCTTCAATCCATAGAGTGCCTTGTCCAGTTTGTAAACATGATCAGAAAATTCATTGTTCACAAAGCCTGGTGGTTGTATTACATACACCTGCTCATTTAAGTAGCCATTTAGGAAGGCACTCTTCACGTCCATCTGATATAGTGTGAACTCCATGTATGTAGCAAAGGCAATTAACATCCTAATAGCCTCCATTCTTGCCACTGGTGCAAAGGTTTCATCATAGTCTATTCCTTCTTCCTAACTGTATCCTTGAACTACTAGCCTTGCCTTGTTCCTTGTCACTATACCATGCTCATCCAGTTTTTTCCTGAACACCCATTTTGTTCCAATTATTTATTTGTCCTTCGGCTTAGGAACTAGGCGTCATACCTTGCTTCTCTCAAACTGATGAAGTTCATCCTGCATGGCTAAAATCTAATCTGGATCTTCTAGAGCTTCTTTTACATTCTTTGGTTCCATAGATGAGAGGAAAGCAGAGAATGCACAGAAGTTCTTCAAGACTGACCTGGTCATGATTCCAGTGTCCAGTTCTGATAAGACATTCTCCAATGGTGAGAACTTTGGTGTTTCCATGGCTTGAGTTGAATATGACTGGAGGAGTGTTCAGCATTATCTTGGGTAGGTTCTTCCTGACTTGCTGGATCATCAACTTCATCTGAAGTTCCCCCTGTCATGTTGACTCCTTGTTCTAGTGAGGTTTGATTCTCACCAGATGTCTCTTTATCTTCTGAGTCTTCCAATTCATCTACACCATCCTCTCGACTTAAGCCAATCGCTTGTTCATCTGCCTCGGTTTCCCCCAATACCTTATCGGATTCATCAAATACCACATGCATACTTTCCTCCACTGTCTGTGTTCTTTTGTTAAGCACTTTGTATGCTTTGCTTTGAGTAGAGTAACCAAGAAATATTGCCTCATCACTTCTGACATCAAACTTCCCCAATGGTGCCTTCCCGTTGTTTTGGACAAAGCATTTGCATCCAAAGGGTTTCAGATGTGCAATATTTGGTTTTCTTCCTCTGAGTAGCTCATATGCGGTCTTGTCAAGAATAGCTCTGATGGAACATCTGTTTAACAAATAGCATGCAGTGTTTATTGCTTCAGCCCAAAAGTTTCTTGCAAGCCCACTTGACAACAGCATAGTCCTTGCCATATCCTCCAGGGACCTTTTCTTCCTTTCAACCACTCCATTTTGTTGTGGAGTTCTTGGTGTAAAGAAATTATGATCAATGCTGTACTTTGCACAATACTCAGAAAATTTTGAGTTTTCAAACTCCATTCCATGATCAGATCTGATACTGATGAGTTCTAGATTTAACCTTTTCTGCACAACACCAACCCCGTCTTTGAAGCTGTCAAAGGCTTCATCTTTAGATGCCAAGAACAAGGTCCATGTGTACCTAGAGTAGTCATCACTAATTATGAACACGAACCTCTTTCCTCCTCTGCTCTTGACTCTCATGGGTCCACACAGATCCATATGCAATAATTCCAGAGGCTTTGATGTACTTACCACCTTCTTGGACTTAAAGGATGATTTCACATGCTTCCCCCTTACACACGCATCACATATTTTTATGTTTTCAAATCTCTTGCTTGGAAATCCACGGACTAGCTCCTTAGATACGAGCTTATTCAGTTGTGAGAGACTTGCATGACCCATTCTTTTGTGCCACAGCTGAGAGTCACTTTCTTGCACGTTCAAGCATGTTAAGTTGTTTTCAGGCAATGACTTCAGCAATGCTTTGTATACATTGTTCACCTTTTTTCCTTCCATAGAAATTTCTCCTCTCTGTAGATTTTTCACAATACATCCTACAGAGGAGAAACTCATTACATTTCCTCTATCACACAGTTAGGAGATGCTCAGTAGGTTACTGAGACCATCGACACAGTAAACATTTTCAATTGCATGATCCAGAGCTCTCCCAATCTTTCAAATTCCCACGATTTGGCCACTTTTTCCTCCTCTAAAGGCCACACTGCCTCCTTGAAATGCTGCGAGTGAGAGAAAGTTTCTTCTGTCTCCTGTCATGTGCCTTGAACAACCATTATCCAGCTTGGGTTGTTCTCCCTCACTCCAGCCTGCAAAACAGATTAAAGATTAGCTTTAGGAATCCAGACAAGCTTGGGTCCCTTCTTACGAGAGAATGGATAAATCAAATCCTGTCTAGCCCATTTAGGTAGAACACTTCTTTTATTCTTGGCCTTTCCCTTGCTAACATTCATGCACCTTTGTTTGTAGTGTTCGATTCCACCACAAAAGGTGCACAACATGTTGCAAGGCAATCCCACATACTTGCTCTTAGGATTATATGGAGGCAACTGTTTCTTGAATCCTAGCCCTTGTTTTCCCTTGTTTTGATTTTCAAGATCCCAGTTCATTGCCTCGGATGATTTATTCCATTTTGTTAATCTGGTAAGCTCAAATTTCAGATTTTTCAACCTTTTGACTTAAAATCCTGTTCTTTTCAATTTCCTGATACAAAATCTCGTTAGCTCTTTTCAGTTCATTTTCAAGAAAGGTTTGAACTTCACTTATTACTTGCTTACCATTTATACTCTCTTTTAACTGATTGAGTTCCAATTCAAGTTCAGTGATCTTAGAGTTTGAAAAAAGAGTCTGCCCTTTTAAGATGGCATTGATTTCTTCTAGTTCAATGTTTTGTTCTAGAAGACTCTTGTGCTTGGTTCTGAGATCACTTAACTCTTCAGTTAATTTATCCTTTTCAATTTTCTCCTTTTCATAACCCTCAATCAAAGTGGCTGTGATTAGAATCAAATTTTCAGTAGAGTATGTGTGTAAATTTTCTTTAAGATCAGATAGACATACCTCTACTGAGTGTGCAGTTTCAGCTCCATCAGTCGCCATAAGGCAGAGTCCTTCTTTTGGTTGTCATCTGTGTACAACTCCATCAGCTTTTCCCAAATTACCTTGGCAGACTTGTATTCAAGTATCCTTGCTAACACATCATTAGTTAGCCCTCTTCTCAGGTACAATTCAGCCTTGGAATTTGCCTATAGCCAATCTAGATCTTGAGGATCTAGTTCTTCTACCTTCTTTGGCACCAGAACTCCATTGGCTGCGCTCTTCACAGGAACGTGAGGTCCTCTCTTCACAATCAACCAAAGACTATAATCAGTTGATGCAGGAAGTTCTTCATCTGTTTCTTCCAGCTCTTATAGTTAGTCCCGTTGAACACAGGTGGATTTGACGGATCTCTTCCTCCTCTGAACTCCCGAGGGTCTTCTTCATCTGAACTGATGCCTGTCAGCCCCATCAGTGCTAGTGGTGATTCATCTCCAGATTCCTTTTCATGATCAGATTCACTGTCAGTTGGTCCCCATGTGGCATAGAAAGCTTCCTTTTTCTTTCTTCTTTCTGCTCTAAAGTTTGGAGGTCGTCTTGTCTTCTTCTTGTCTTTGTCATTCTCCTTTGAGGTCTCCTTTTCCTTTTCCTTAGATGCTCTGTTTTTCATCCATTCTATTTCCCACATAGGACAATCCATAACGGCGTGATCCTTCTTGAAGCACTTAAAGCATCCTGAGTAGTCAGGACTGTCGACTATGTTCTTTCTTCCAGAGTTCTCCTTGCCACTTCTTTTAAGGCTTTTAAACCTCCCCAAGTTAAGTTTCTGTCTTAAAGCACTAACCATTGTTGCTTCAACTGATTGTAGATCAACATATTCATCAGTTTCCTCAGTTGCTTCAAGTGCAAGGGTCTTGTCCTTCTTGAGAGCTGGTTTAGCTTTTGAGTCTTTCATCATCTCATGAGTTTTCAGGCTACCAACCAGTTCTTCAAGTTTAATGGATCTTAGAGGCTTAGACTCAATGATGGCAGTCATCTTAGGCTCCCAAGCTTCAGGAAGCACATTTAGAATCTTATCAACCATCTCAACTTCTGGTAACTCCATATCCAGGGATCTCATCTCATTAGTAATAATGGTCAACCTGGTCATCATATCCTGGATTGATTCCTTCTCTCCCATAGAGAATAGCTCAAATTGTCTCTTCAGCATTCTTCTCTTTGAGTCCTTTACTTCAGTAGTTCCTTCATGCGCAACCTGCAGGGCGTCCCAGATTTCCTTCGCAGTCTTGTAAGATGATACTCTGTTAAACTCCTTAGGACCAAGGCCACAAATGACCAAACATTTGGCTTTGTGATTATTTTCAATCATCTTATAGTCCGCCTCATTGAACTCCTCTTTCAACTTAGGTTCTTGTTTGGAAGTCGCTCCTTCACCAACTATTTTAGTGGGGATCAGGTTTCCTTCAGATACTATCATCCATAGTTGATAGTCTTCAGCACATATGTAATTTTCAATCCTGTTCTTCCACCACGCATAGTACTGCCCATTGAACTGTGGGGGCCTCTGAACTGATTGTCCTTCAGTAATGGTAGGAGGTGCACTCATGATTCTGATCCTTCTCAAGGTGTTAACCTCGCACGAGAAGACCTGCTCTGATACCACTTGTTATAATCTATGCACCTCCTAAGGACACTAGAATGGGGGTTGAATAGTGTCCACCGATTTTCATTTAAAGAACTCGATTCTCCTGAGTCAAGAACCCCGTTCTTGCCTCTGCAATTCTGCTGTTTGAACACCACACCAACCACACACACAAAAGACACGAGGATTTTATGTGGAAAACTCCTTGCTCAAGGGAGAAAAAGCACGACCCACACTCTGGGATTTTAGAACTCAATCCACTAACACAAAGAGCAAGTTTCTGATTACAAGACTCTGTAACCAAGGGGCTACACTCTAGACCCTAATCACTAAACAAAGCTAAACTCTAGCTTTACAAAGCCATCTCTCACAAGTTCACCTAATACATATGCTTCTACAATAAGCCAATAGGTAAAAACAGTGATCGCTCAAAATAAGACAACTGACAAAGCAATGAACCTAGACAGAATATCTAGACTCAATCAACTTAAGCACAACAGTTGTTTTCTTCAGTTATCTCATGTAGAAAGATGCTAGATCGCCTTTATATGTTTTACTCTCTGTTTGTGAAATAACTGATTTCTGCTGCATCAACTACTTGTATTTATATGGGCTATGCAACCCTAGTTGAGTGTTACAAGGAATCCTTGTAATTATGGTAAGGAGGGATTCCTTGTACCTCTTTTCCTTATTAAAGTACAACTCCAATTCGTACTTCGAAGACACAGCCTGGGCACTGCCTCTTTTAGTCTGACTAGGATGGATATTCATTCACGCGCCACTATTCCTAGTTCCGTAGGGATTTGCAACCCACAACTCTTTTCGATCAGTCGTGCCCTTCTATTCAAGGACTAGGTTCTTCTCCAAGACCACTGAGTCCTTCTTGTTTGTTATTCTTCAAAACCAATGCTCAACAGAAACGTATCAACTTTTTTTACAATGCTACCAAATATCGCATTTTTTGGAAAACCCTAATCTCATTTTTTTTCACTCTTTTCCTTCATCTCCTAAATCTCTTCTCTCTCTACCCAACCCACACTGCCACCACGCCTCCTCCTTCCACGTTGCCGGCGACCATCCCCCCACCCCATTGTTGCCGGTGACTTCTTCCCTCACGTCTGCTTCTCTGTCACACGCCACCACCACTGCACCGATCTACACAGTGGTGCAGCTGCTACAGCAGCGTCGCTCATTTTTTTTTTTAAACTTTTCTGATGAAATCTTCTACGAGGTCTCCTTCTCCGTTTCCTTCCGTCTCCAGATTTGAACCACTGCGCTGCTGCTACAATGGCGCTGTTGAAAGCTGCTTCGTTATTTTATTTATTTATTTTTTGAGCTTTTCTGGTGACGTATCTTCGATGACGGAGAATAAACTTTCAAATCTGAATTTGCAAAGTGTATCGATATTGTATGCATAGTGTATGTCATGTGTATTGATTTTGTATGACTAGTGTATATCCTATATATTTTTGTATATCTAAGGGACATATACAATAGTCATACAAAGCGTATACACTTGACATACACTAATCACCAGTGTATGAATGCTGTTTGTATGAATTATATTTTGAATAGATACAATTAACATACAAATATATACACTTGACACATAATACTGTATTCGTCTATACTTACTGCATTTCCATAGTATGCCTACTGTATTTGCGATGTGCATACAAAGAATATACATGTGCATACAATGAAAATACACAACCCATACAAAAAAATACAAAGAAAAAAAATTTATGGCGACCCGGCGGCGGCTTCGGCCGGTGGCTGGAGCCGGCGGTAGTGATGGGGGTAGTAGAAGCAAGATCTAGGATTTTTAGCACTCTTTTATGTATTTATGCTATGTTTTGAAAAAAAAAATTGCTATGTTTTGTAAATGGAAAAATATTGATATTTTTGTGTAAAAAACCTTGTTAGCTTGTATACTTTTGTAAATTGCCCCCTTTTTTTTTCGAGCTTGCATTGTGCATTTGGCCACTTTGAACCTTTTATGGGTTGATTCAAATAACCAGTTTTATTCTTAAATTTGTAGAACTTTATTGTCTGTCTTATTCCTGAAAATCAAAGTTATTTTGTAAGATTTAAACGTTTAATCTAAAAAAAATTTGGATAAAAATTTATATGAAGAATAAACTATGAAGGATCTCATAGATATTTGAGTCTTTCAGTTTTCGACTTTAACCCTAAACATAACTGAAAGTTCATAATTTAAGAAAGACAAAGCAAAGCCATGTTCTAAATGCCAAAAAGTCATCGTTTTTCCTTTCCTTTTACGAAAATGACGCTATATGAACACTCAGTATAGCCCATGAATGTATAATATATATGAATAATTCAAGAGATTTTTACATATCTATGCAAATATACACTCTATATTACACAAAAATAGTAATACTTTACAAATTACAACACGTAGCAATATTTTTTTTAAGCATATTTCACAATAAACAAGATAAATCACAATTTTCCAAACAAACCCTAACGTCAACCCCTATCCCCAAAATCCTTCACAACTCCCATACCACTCATACCTCAAAATCCACTGACGCCGCCCACCCCACCCCTAACCCCCACCACCCCCGCACCATCACCCCCCACTCCAGATTCGGAGGAAAGGATAGAGACAATATGGAGTAGAACGGGAGGGACACCACCGAAAATCGAGTGCCCCAATTTCTTCCTCCCTTTCAATTCCGACACAAACCGAATTAAATCGTCACCGTCCATGCCATTTCCTGGTCAAATCTGTGCCGCCGTTGATCTAACATCGCACCTGAAAGATTCCTAAGCTTGCGAAGATGAAACACTACGCTGAAAACCAAAACAAAGAGATCTGATCTAATGAATTTAATGCTGACTGCGAAGTAAATTTTGTGCTAAATCTTTTTACTGCTAGCTCAAATTAAATATCCTAACGTAGCATGGCTATTATGAAAAAGGTTCGAAGATGTAATATATTACTTTTTGAGCTTTGACTGGGAACATGTGGTACTGACAAAGACACGAGATTTACTTGAATGGAGCCTGTAAATATGAAGAAATTATTGTTTATTTCTCTACCAGCAAAAATGCAAAAAACGTGAAGCTAAGGTGAGAGGCATTACTTTCATTTCGATTATTAATCGTTGAAATATTATTCAGTACTCTTCCTCTGCCACCAGCAGCTGCCAGGGCCGTGGAGGTGCTGGGCGGACTTAATGGTGATGATTGAGCTCGAATTCCGATGATCGGTAGTACATGATGTGGATGATGATACAATTAACGGTGAAAATGATGATGATATGGCTAATGAAGTGTCATTGGATCGATTAAGATTATGAAGCTTCTTGAAAATGCTTTTCATATTTCTCTCTCTAAATCATACTTGGTTTCTCTCTCTAAAAATTTGTGTACAAATAGTGTTTCTAAACTTAAGGGGGTGGATATTGGGTTACTACAAAAAGGACATGGAATTTAGTGAATTTATGAAAAATAACATCGACGCAGTCTTTTTTGTTGATTTACTGAAACGACGTTGAAACAATTTGATACAGTCTAAAACGACGTTGAAATAATATGAACACAACCTGAAACGGTGCAGAAACAGTCTGATATAGTGCTGGAAACAACCTGAAACAATGCAAAAATAGTTTGATACAGTGCTGAACACAACCCGAAACAATGCAGAAATAGTTTGATACAGTGCTGAACACAACCTGAGACGGTGCAGAAACAGTTAGATATGACTCGATACAGAGCAAAAATAATGCAGATACAATGCTGAAACAGTTTAAAATAGCTAGTGAAAAAGTCCGAAATAAAATGCAAAAAATAATGTGAAACAACAAACAAACAGGATTAAACAAATGCTAAAACAGTCTAGAAATAGCTGGATACAGTCTAGAAATAGTTAGATACGGTGCAAAACTACTTGAAATGATGCTGAAATATTCGAAACAGTGTTGAAACATCATAGATACAATGAGATACAGTTTGATACGGAGCAAAAATAGTGCAGATACAGTGTCATACAGTGCTGAAACAGTTTGAAACCGCTAGTAAAAAAGTTCAAAACAAAATGTAAAAAATAATGTGAAACAATGCAAAAAAGGTGAAATAGTTTAAAAACAATGAGAAAAAACGCACAAACGATTAGATACGAGGTGGTTGGGAGTTGAGATACGATGTGCTTGGCAGTTGAGATACGATGAGATACAATGTGGTTGGTAGGCGAGATACGGTTAGATACGAGATGGTTGGTAGTTGAGATACAATGAGATACGATGTGGTTGGTAGGCGAGATACGGTTAGATACAATGATGTACGATGTGGTTTGTAGGCGAGATACGATTAGATTCGAGGTAGTTGATAGTTGAGATACAATGAGATACGATGTGGTTGGTAGGCGAGATACGGTTGGATGGTAGTTGAGATACAGTGAGATACAATGAGATACGATGTGGTTGGTAGGCGAGATACGGTTAGAAGAGGTGGCTGGTAGTTGAGATACAGTGAGATACGATGTGGTTGGTAGGCGAGATACGGTTAGATACGAGGTGGTTGGTAGTTGAGATACGATGTGGTTGGTAAGCGAGATACGGTTAGATACGAGGTGGTTGGTAGTTGAGATACTGTTAGACACGATGTGGTTGGTAGTTGAGATACGGTTAGATATGATGTGGTTGGTAGGCGAGATACAGTTAGATACGAGGTGGTTGGTAGTTGAGATACAATGAGACACGAGATAGTTGGTAGTTGAGAAACATCAAGATACAGTGAGATACAACGTGATACAATGAGGATGGGATGAGGAAAAGTGAAATTGGGGGAAATGAGAGGAGAAAAAATGAAATTGAAGGAAATGGTGAGAGGAAAAGTGAAATTGGGAGAAATGGGAGGAGTAAAAGTGAAATTGGGGGAAATGGAAGGAGTAAAAGTGAAATAGGGGGAAATGGAAGGAGCAAAAGTGGCCGTGGGAGAAATAGGAGGAAGAATGTAAGGGTTTTGTATGTTATGGAAAAATATTGCTATGTTTTTGTTATGTTTGTAGTTAACTTGTATTTTCCTCTATTTAGGATTATTTTGCTAAAATATTGCTATGTTTGGTGATTAAGTTCTAAAAATTGAACTTTTGTGTAAAAATTTGATAATTCATATGTATTTTTTTTTGTATATATATGTATAAATATGTAAAATCAATGTATATCAGCTAGAAAATGTAAATAGTGAATTTGGTTGGCTGTTCGTGTAAGACGTTACTTTCCTTTATACAGTTGAAACAAAATGATCCATTGCCATATTGAGAACTCGACCCTAAAGGTATTAAAACGCGTACCATTTTATTTGTAATGGTACTAAAAGTATTTGATTAAAAATACTTATATTAAACTAATTATTTTTCTACCATGTCTGTAATATCAATTGATTTTGAAAGTAAAGAACAAAATAAAATTTATTGAAGAGACATTAATATGATAGAAGATCAAAGATATAAATCAGGATTAAACAATCAAAAACCTCCTTATTAGTATTTTTTTAAAGGACATGTAAAAGATAAACATAACAAATAAAATACAATGGGAAGGAGATAATAACATCAAAAGTGAAAGATTAATCACCTCTAGGACTTGCATCTCCCAATGTATATAAATTAAAGAGAGGGGAAAAAGTGAAATTAGTCAAAGTACATTCTGACATATTAATATGCAACATTTAAGTTTAACCTTCATTTATATTATGGGGCAATCCATACTCATTGTTGTTAACAAAATATTTTGTATTTGTCCTTAATTAACTTAAGTGAGCATCAACATAATTGATTGGATTTAACGTATCAAAATATTTTGAGAAATTGGTCTACATTTTATTGTCTAATTTGGCTTGGAGTTTTATTTAGAAATCTATGAGTATATGAGACGATTTGCAACGATAAATTTAAAGAGTGAATGATCAAATCATACATCATTAACTTCATATGGAAACAATTAGGAACTTGCAGATTTAACCTCATAAAGAGTATCTTAACGAAATAATGACGAGATGTCAAACCTTTACTACCAGACTACTGTTAAAACATTCTAATGCAAGAAAATATCTCGAATAAGATCAAAATACTGCCAAACTAATAGTACTACTGAATATGCCCTACAGAAAATATGTACAACTAACATTCAAACCCTAACGTTGTCCGGGAGTCATATATGACCATGTCAGGATCTAAAATAATTACAGGTCCCAAAACATATAATATAATTATTCAAGTCATCAAAGATACAAAAGAAAAAAAAAATAAAAAATACGTGGCCATAAGTGTGTGTTTATGAATACTACTGCTCCATCAGTTCCAATAATAATGATACAATTTCCTTATTAGTCTGTTTAAAAAAGAATGACACAATTCTATATTTTGAAACAATTTACTTTTAAATTTACCACTTTCCCCTTAAAGAGATGATTTATAGTCACACGTTTATCAATGACTTATTTTAGACCATAAGTTTAAAAAATCTTTCCACATTTATTAAACTTCGATTCAAATCAAACTAGCACATCTATTATGGAACGGAAGGAGTATTAATCTACGCGTTTGAAAGTCCAAATGTTGTTGTTACAATCAACAGCTCATTTTGTTGAGTTGTACGAATTCAAACTCATTCTCTGTACTACTCTGAGAACTGCTCCAGCACTTATATGAAACATGAGAATATTTTTGAGGCCATATAACAGATTTACCTCATTTATTACTCAGATGGTCAAATGCATCCACTCTTCTTACTTGCCTCTGCCAAGAAGAATTTATTTGAGAGGGGGGCCTAGGATTGGGCTGGGATTTGTGGGGGGGGGGGGGTCTAGGAGGTTTGGTGTCAAAAGCAATGATTGAGAAGCTGTTTAGTGGCGGAAACACTCTTTGGTAAGGGTGTCATCTGATGCGGCGCGTTTTGATTAAAAGAAGTTAGATATATATAAGTACATATGTAATGTGCGTGTGTAAATAATTTTTTTTCTACAAAACAAAATGCAAATATACCACAGAGTGACACCATCTTAAGAAAAACAACAAGTAAATAATCATAGAGGAAGTAAAGGGCGAAAACGATCAGAGTTCCAGGTATACAAACAAGCTAATTGCGATAGTGAGCCACCCATAGGCCGTAGTGTAATTTGTATCCCAATGCTAGTACAATACGTTTCTTCTCATTATATTCTTATTGGCTAATTATAAACCAATGATCCACAGTTCTCTTTTAAGATTTCAACTTTTCCTAGATGGGATGAGTAACATTAAAGAGACGAGTACACAAAGGACTAACGAGAGGTTAATGTGGAGGTATCATCTCCATAAAATTTTATCCATTTTGGTTCCGACAAACTACCCAAATGAGAAAAGAGAGACTATTAATAAAGAACTAGTGTGCATATTCATAAATTTTCTTTATTAAATCGCGTACTATATGGATTTATATGACTTATTATCTCTCGATGATGGTGATTTATAAAGAACCGTATGATACGGATCTTTCAATATTCATTCGTATAAAGGGGCCCTTGATTTATACCGTAAGAAAGCAACGGTGATAAAACATTAGAGTTTGTTGGGTACGGGGTACCCTTTCATTTAGTAACCAAAAACTAAAATTAAACTCACATATCATAAATATCTCTTAGGTAAGCATGTTTTAAAGGACATTTAATTTGTTCGTATGTTGATGGGCTGAGTCATGGTCCGTGGACACGTACCTAGGTTGGGGGCACCACGGGTTCATTGGGCTTTCGAAATGAATTTAACATTTACACATTAATAGGGTAAAATTATTTTATAATATTATATTAAAATGATGGTGAAGTACTCTTTTATGCTCCCCAGATCCACAAATAATACTGAATATATTATTGTTGTATCATATTAAAATGATCGACATCAATATCAAAATAATGTGTATAGTGTAATCTTTATTTAATTACTTAAAATCTTAATTATAGTTGGTTAATTACATTGTATCTCAATCTTAATTAAAAAGTTATACATTACCAATGTATAAAATTTTATCAGGATCTTTTTTAAAATAGGTGAAAATTATTTACACTCCTGAATTTTGTTCTAAAAATCAAGTCTCCCCCATCTCCCCCCTCCCTCCCCCCCCTCCCCCCCTCAACTATGAAAAATAATCATTCTCCCCCCTTTTTCTCAAATAATCTTTCAAAATACCTACTTTATCCTCTTGATTATTTAACTTTTCTTTTTCTTCCTTAATATAATTAATAATTTTTATTATTTATTATGAACTAACCTATAAAATGAATAAATATAACTTTTAAAATAAAAAAGAGTAAGAAATAGTAACCACACATAAAAAGTTAAATTAAATATATAAAAAGTTAAATTAAAAGTAATTTTTTTATATTGGTAATTTTTAATAGAAATCAAATTCAAATTTAGTTTATCACACAATTGAAAATAAAATGAAGTGAACTGATAATCGCATACTTAATGCATGCAATACATGAATAAAAAAAATAGTAAAATAGCGGTAGATTGTACAACAGATTTAAAATATCATATATTTATACTTAAATAAATTTTAAATTATAGTTTCAATTATGATAATTAAAACTCAAAAATCTATATACAAAATAGAGAATAAGATAGAAAGTAAAGTTTAAATAAATATACATACACATAAATAGAGAAAAAGAGGCAGCTAGAGATTTATTATGTATGTAGAATCATAGGTACACATATAGTGTACTTAATACTAAATACTAATTAAAAATAGCATTATGCTTTATAATTAATTCATGAAAAGATTATACTCTTTATAATATTAATGAAGTTAAATTACTATAATAAGTATATTAATTTTTAAATGATAGGTAGAACATTATGGTTAAACAGTTATATCATAATATAAAAATATAGCACATCAATGATGAATGAAAATTTTAAGGACAAAATAGATATTATACACAATGAAGGGAGGAGAATGATCATTGTTCATAGTTAAGGGAGAAACTTGATTTTTAGAGCAAAGTTGGGGGTGTAAATGATATTTACCCTTTTTAAAATGGAGTGGGGCGGGGTGGTGGCAACGGTAAAGGTAGAAGTTCAGTTATGGGTTCAATCAAATATAGTAACTTTTACCTAAATATTACATTAATGCTAAAAGGATCATTAAATATTTATAAAACTATTAAATTTATAATGCAGTCTTTAGAACTTGAGATTATTGTTTAATTAAAATCTGAACTCATAATAGTGAAATTCTGGCTCACCTAGGTGTGAGAGGAAAGGTTGGGGACACATATGAAGATGTGACTAGTGCTTGACTGCTTGGTGGCTCATAAGTGAGTGGGGGAACCAAGAGTATTGCAACTACTAGCTACCACACCCTCGAACTATCACTGTTCAATGCTAACACATATACCCAACGTACAATATGGGACCTAGAACTACAGCTATCATGCCCTTGGTGTTTAATATATACTGGGAAATGTATGTGTTTTTTTGTGTGTGTACATTGGCCATGAGCAGCAATGAGCTTTCAAATATAATACTTATAACCTATCAAATTGTAAAAATAAAGTTACGTACCACATCAACCTACTCGAACAAAAAGTTAAAAGGTCCACTGGATTTGAATTTTCTTTAAATTGTATTCATGCTAGTATATATGTTTAATTACTCGGAGAGAATTCTATGTACTACCTATTGTTGAAATGGAGATTCTAGCCTATCACGAGTACCATATAAAAGTACAAATTTTACAATTCCTAATATGGTATATAACCCTCAAAGAATTCATAGATATATATGTTACTTTTTAATGACCAGAAAAAAAAAAAACTCATTCCATTTTCCCTTCTCTTGAATTTGTTCTAGCTTTTGTTAGAATTTGCTGGAAGAACAAGACAAAAGTATCTTGTCATTTATATTTTAATATATATGCAATCCCTCAAAAATCATATCGAACGACCTAGCTACTTGCATTTATATGTATTGTGTCACATAAACAGACGAATGCATATAATGGAAATGGCCCCTACGCAGAAATCTTCAAGTTGTTCTCTACCTATCATTGGGACCAACTCAACAAGACCCACAACGTAATGACACAACCCTTTTTGTTAACTAATAGAATTGTGACATACTTGCCAATAAGGCCTTGTACTAATATAAATTTTATAGTTCCGCATTTCCATATTTGGTTCTATATTATGTTGAGAATCTTTTAGTTTAATGTTATCTTTGACGTAATATTAGTCATACTCATTTCACTAAGTAAAAATTACTTGCTTGTTTATTGCTCTGTCCAAGAAAAATGAAGGAAATAAATTGTTGGGATATACTTTACTGCATTATATGATAATCATCTGAAATTTGGTACATATTTTACACTCACTGTATAGAGCTGATAAAAGAAAAGATACTTTCTAATAGGGAATTTTCCATTTTAAGGGCGAAAATTCGAGACCGTTGATCACAAGTTGAAGGATTCCATACATTCTATCGTAAGCCTTACCAGCTTTAATCTTAGTCATAAAGATATGCTTAATGTTTCGTGCTAGAAAAGAAGGGAAAGGAAAGGAAAGGAAAAAAAATTAAATTTTATACTTTAAAGAAACATCTCACCAAATTCCTCTTCAAATACTTGATTTATGTTCATTGATTTTGTGTTAAAACACTAGGTACCTTAAAGCTTCCAATTTATTAGAAATAGGGATACTTATATAATATTATCGTTCTAAAATATTACAATCCAAAATAATGCTCCTAAGAGCATTTAGATTTCTAAGTCCGGAAAGATTAGTACAAATTTGATGAGAAAAAGATGTAACACCGACTATCCATTCCCTATCTACTAGTAAAATATTATCTAAGTAGCGGGCCGGGAGGGATTGCTAAGTTAACGAGACTATTTGATTTGCCTTAGTTGATAGCTTCTTGAGCCAAAAAGTATGCAATTCCATTTACTTGTTTGTAATTATATCAGACCACCGATATTCCTATTTTCTTCATTAACCAAATGAAATTAGAAATGATAGAGGTGTAAGTAGGATAAAATCGTAGAATAAAATGCGTATTACATGGGTTGATCGAATCTGTTTCTATCTCCAGCAGCTGTAGCTCGAGCTCAAGTGCACATTGTAAACCCTTTTATAGTGCTAACAACTCGGTGTGTATTGGTGAGTTTTAAAAAGTCTTTAGTTTAGCATTATCTGTGACGTAATATTAGTTATACACATTTTACTAGTTATTAAATTATTTGTTTGTTTATTGCTCCGTCCAAGAAAAAGGAAGTAAAAAAAAATGGTTAAAGTAGTACTTTCAGGCTTTTATTTGACAACCATATCGTATTCCATACCCAATTTATACTTCCATTGCATAGGACCAATAAAAGGAGAAATGCTTCATCCTAAGAGTTTTTCTATTTTAAGACAAAAATTCGAAACCCCTAATCTTAAGTAGAAGGATTCTATCCATCCCATAATACGCTTTACTCTCAGTCACAAAGATATGCTTAATTTTTTATCAGAGGAAAGAAGGGAAAGTAAAGAAAAAATAAAATTTTATACTACAAAGAAATGTCCCTTTTCTAATAATACTTGATGACTATATGTTCATTAATTTGTATTAAAGTTTCAAAATATAACCAACCTTGATGTAGCTTCGTTTAAATAATATTTGCAAGATATTAAATCCGCTCCTTCAAGGAAGAGACCTTGTTGTGTAGAAGCGCGCGATCATCCTATTTAGGCGTGCCATTTAGGTCGTACCAGTTTTTAAAAATTATTTAGTTTTTTAGCTACTAGCTTGAACTTCAAATATTTTTATTTTTTCAAACTTTCAAGTCTAAACATCCTTCAAGTTTGAAGTTGGGCATAGCGACTTCCAAATTTGAAGTTAGGCTTAGCAACTTCGGACCTCAACACTAGAACTTCAAACCCGAGGACCAGTGGCGGAGCCACATGGTGGTCAGGGTGGTCACCTGACCACCCTTCGCCGAAAAAATATACCGTGTACGTGGATTAAATTTAGCTATTTATGACTAAATATTACATTTTGAACACCCTTGTCATAACTAATTGTACTAGCCTAGTGGTGTAGGGTGGTCTAACTTAGCTAAGCAACCCGGGATCAAAACCCATCTTGTACATTTTGAAGATTTTTTTGAAGCTTGCACACCCTTAAAAGAATTTCTGGCTACGCCACTGCCGAGGACTGAATGTCACACCAAAACTTCATTATTAGAAACCACAACAACATTTCACAATCGTAACCATGAAAACTAATCAACGAGGACCTGCAGGAACCAACAAAAAATAGATAGAGCGCTGAGTTTCAAAGAAAGGCACTGGAGAAATTTGTATTTTTGGTCGGATAGGGCCAAAGACACGAAATAGGTTATTTCTGCACAAAAAATAATTGCTTGCTAATACATAAATGAAAAGGAAAAATAACTTGTCGAGCTAAATTTTTACTGTTTGTGTGAGATTAATGAAATCGACATGATCTAGAACGGAAAAGACTCCAACACCTCTTTTTGTTTATATCTAGCTTAATAACCGTTTTAAACTGCTAAAATTGTGAAATTTCAAAGTGATATAGATCCTTCAATTTTTCCACACAACACATAAAGTTTCCTCACCACCAATCGCGTCATGAATGTTATCCGTAATGCTAATGTAAATCATACTCAAGGTTTCTTTTGTAGTTTGCTTTGTCATCATTTTTCATACTTACAGGTGAAAAACTATATTTCATACTTTAGGACAACTCACATCACACTACAACAAATATGATATTTAACTATGAAATTTTTTGCTAACGCTATAAAATTCGTCACTAATTATTCCCTTTTCGTGACAAAGCTTTTAGTTCATCTCAAAAAGCTTAAGGCACGTTATTTAGTGACGAAATTTTAATTTCGTAGTGAAAAATTTGTCCACTAAATTTTCCCTCCAAATAATAGAGTTGACGCCTTTTATTAACTAATATTAGCCATAAAATTAAACTAAACTTTGATCTATTGTTGAATTTGTTTACTTCGTACAATTCGCTAAATTTGATCCCATGTGATGAATCCCAAAATATATGTTTCATAAGACTCTTTGTATGTTGCTCGTTATATTTTTCACACCTTACAAGTGGAGTGAAACTCTCATTTATTGAAGAATACGAATAAATTAAATTTATAACAAATCAAGGAATCATTTGTAATATACAATTATGGCATATTATTTATTATTCTACTCATCATGATATTCAAGCCACGTAAATAATAAAATAATTATTGTGAAAAAGAGTAATTTGATAGAAAGGAAAAGGAAAAGTTATTCTCCTTCCAATTCGTGACAACGTTGGAATGTGCAAGAAGTTTAAAAATAAAAGATAAAGATTTTTGAAATTTCCCATCTTAATTCTTTTCATTCTTCAAAGGATATCATAGATAACTTAACAAAAAATTTATGAAAGAGAGATTTTTTTTTTTTTTTTAAAGTTGTAGTCTAAAATAAGCTTTATATATATATATATATATTTTTTTTTTTTTTTTTTTTTTTTTTTTTTTTTGTGTGACTATAAACCATCTTATTAAGAGTGAAATGAAAAGTTCTTAATTGAATTGATTTCATATTTTGAAATGTGACATTCTTTTTGTAATAAACTAATATGGAGATCGTGTCATCCTTTTTGGAACAGATTTCTTTGTGCCTAAACTTGATCGCTAAGAAAAAGTTATGTGCGGGTAAAACTACACCACCTATAATTACGGGGATACCAGTCCAATTGGCGAAGACTAGACTTAGCCTGTAAGTCACCTGGCGCAGAGGATACACACCTGCTCCCCAAGTCATGATCGCTTAGCAGGCATGGACTGTGGTTTGCAAGGCATTCATCCCGCCGCCTTAGGGTTTACAGTCTCCTAGTTAGGGTTAATTTGTATTACCGCCTTGAGTAAACTGGCCCACGACCTATAAGTCCATAATTAGGACGGGGGTAATCACAACTATAAATACTTCACTTCCCATTGTATTGTACATCAAGCTATTCTCCTAGAATCCGACTTTGCTCAATGAATACAACTATTATTTCTCTGCTTAATTCTCTTTTTATTACTTTTTCTTTGTATTTACCGTATTACATATGACCCTCTCACAAATTCTACATGTTTAACCTATTAAGAAAATTTTAGGCATAAATGATTTGGTGCCCACCGTGGGGTCTAAGCAATTGTAGGTTTTTACTAAGGAAAAGCATGACCATGTCAAACAAAAATGATGAGGTCCCGAAAAATACCATTGATGCGGTTGACTATTCCACAAAGAATTCCAGCGATCCTGATGGACAACAGAAGGGCACTCCGAGGGATCCCATCTCTGCGGACAGTGACCGTGATGATGATCAACAATGTGAAAGCAACTCCAAGCTCCAAGATTTTCTCAACAATTTTCTCAAATCTTAGGAGGAGCGAGCATAACAAAACTCGGCCAACGTGGTCGAAAGTTTAGCCATGAAGCTTGAGGCGATCTTTGCTGGTTCATTCTAGAGGCCAGCATCCCCACGAGGACCCGCGCCCGTGAATGAGTAACCAACTTTCGTCCCCAGACGGAACCTCAATATGGGAGCCGCCCCAGGAAGCTCCACAGCGGCCAGTAGTAAAGGCATTGAAGGAACACTTGTTATCCAGGACATCCTTAAGGAACTAAAAGTTATCCACGATCGAATCGGAAACGTGCCGTGTGCTCCACCCTAGGTTACAGCCATAGATGAGCAAATGTTCTTCAAGCATGGTTACAAAACAAGTGTTGCACCAGTCCGTGTACCTGTGCACTTCCTGCGGGACAACCTTAAGTATGCCGGAACCATTGATCCGGACGAGCACATCGCTGCCGACTACACCACTGTCAAGATCAACGAAATCACGAAAGAAAAAATTCAGTCTGCTCTGGTAAAAAGGTTTGGCTCTACCCTAACTAACGAGGCCCTCACACCGTATACTCAGCTGCCATTGAGATCGATCAAATCATTCACCCAGATGCAAGATCTTTTCAAAAAGGCGTATTTCGGTGCCCACAAGTGAGAGAAATGTATGGAGGATATTTTCGATATCCGTCAACATGATGGAGAGCTATTAAAGGATTATTTAGAGTGTTTATGCCTAAAATTGTACGTCTAAGTTAAACAATTAATTATGGTTGGGGTCACAAGAAATACAGTTTTCACAACGGAAAAGTATGTAAATATAATAAAGCAGTAATGAATAAACAAGGCGAAATAATTAATAGAAATGCAGAGTAATTCTTATTCCTTGAGAAAAGACAAATTCCGTGGTGAATCACATGATCGTTCTCGTGGGGAATCGAACCCTTGTATGTAGGATGATATCCTGTAGGCTTTGCCACTTATGCCAGGTATCAGATGATGTACAATACAATGTAAGATGGGTATTTATAGTAGTGATACCCAGTTCTAAATAAGGTAAGCTACAAAAACTAATAAAGGTATGGGCCTATAAATCAAGGCAGTGGTATACACTAACCCCTAGCAAGGAGACTGTAAATCCTAGGTGGCGGGATGTATACCCTGCGTCCTATGGTCGTGCCGCCTAAACGGTCGTTGGCTCCAGGAACGGGCGTGTATCCTCTGCACCCGGTGACTTGTAAGATAAGTCTAGTCTCGCCAGTTGGACTCGTATCTCCGTAACAGTAGGTGGCATATTTTTGCCCGCACAGTCAGTCCTCCTACTTGCTGAGTGCTGACGCAAGCAGTCAGAAAGTGAAAACGCGTGGATGTGAAAAGATATCTCACTGTCTCCTTGAGACTCGCCGTCTCTTTGACCAAGAATGATATTGATTCCTTCGTGAACTCCGCGTGCTTCCCTCTGATTGGCTGATACCGATTCCATGCACCTTTTCAAGAACTGCTGTTAATTGCTCCGAATCATTTCATATCTCCAGTAATAATGACGTCTGTTCATTTCACATATCATTTTTTATCTCTTTCTCATCTATAAATAGGGGCTTCATGATAGTGGAAAAATTACAAACTCTTCTTCAGGAAAAGTACTCCACTTTCTCAACAACTTCTTACAATAGTGAAGAACTTTTTCCTTACAAACATGTTTGCCTTTGATACTGGTTTGATATTCCCAGAAAATCTTCTTCGTTTCGAATGGATGTTGCATGAGGAAACAATGGAAGAAAACTCATTTATAGTTACCTTTCGTTCTTTCTTCATCCGCAAAGGATTGAATAGAGTCCCCCGAGTCATGAAATTTGACCGGGATTCTAATGATGATACTTTTCGGAGTGTCCTTGTTGTGGCTGACATGTTGATTTCTGTATATCCATCTTCATGTGTGACGACTCATGTGATATTCTTCTTGTCATGTGGCGCACGACAACAGAAGAATCCCATCTCATTCGAGCTTCTTGCAGTTCGTTCATCTTTTAGTTGCATGGGAACAAATCCCAGAAGCAACTCATTTTGCACGAGCAGTGCATCCTAGGATATTCTCTCCTTCTTCGAGCGGTGGACGCCCGAAAGCATCTCCATGCCAACAGCGTTCAGGGTGGTTGTATAGCTCAGGCCTGTTTCTGGGTTTTGGAGTTCGCATAAGCTTCCAATCATTCAAGGAAGAGGGAGTATAAGGCATTCCTGAGGTTCACGAGGGTTCCTCATTGGAGTCTCCCTAAGTGAATGCAAGTGAAGTCTTCAGTGCCCGTTCTGCTGCCTCCGACTTTCTACAGAGGGATTCCTCAGTTGGGCTGATTTTTCCAATTCCTGTGGCGCAGCGTCACAAAGATGTTGCTGCTTGGGCATCAACTTGGGAATTTTGCCTTCTTGTTGCTGTGAGAGACTTTGATGCAAAAGAAACAATCTAGATGAAGAATCCCCGGCCGTGCAAATTCGCAGGAATCTGAGAATTTACTCTTCCCTTTTTTTTTCCTATAATTGTTATAAACAATTGTTGTATTTAGGAAGAACTAAATGTATTAAACGATCGTTCATCAATGTTTATATGTACTTGTGTTCTTACATGTTTTGTAATGTATAGTCAAGTAGTATGTTTATGCACCTAAGGATTAGAATATTTTTGGTCGTCCTAAATGTCCTAATGTTTAGAACGCTTATCAGTATGCCTGCTTTGAGCAATTACGTCCGTTGTGCACCAATGTTTGACGGCTAGGTTGTATCTGTAGGAGAAGGCTGTTTGCGCCTATAATGTGACGACTTTAGCCCGTGTGATAACAGGCACTTTTGCGTATGACTTCGAACGTCTCTACTTAGTTACTCGAGTATTTAAGACTTTTTGGCACTACGCGAATAGGCGTCCTCGTCGGCGTGTAGGTGCAGTTGTTGACTTAACGAGTTCAACTCACGAATAATACCTGGTGGCTGAGCTAGATGTGGTCTAGCTCTAAGAGAGTAGTGTACCGTACTTTTTGTAGCGAAAACTGAGTGTATTACTTCAACTTAGGTCTGGCCGGGGCTATGAATAGTTGGATCGTAGATGGATCTGAATAAATAAGTAAAACTGACTAAAAATAGTAGTGTTATTGATGGATAAGGTGTGAAGCCTTGCAAACATAAAGAACGGGGCAGTCTGCCCGTTGTATATAATGATAATAGGAGTAAGCGGGAAAAGGAAAAATACATATCTCGAGTATATGGGCTTAACTTAGCCTTTCAAGAGTAGTATTTCTTTAGCCATATGATGTTTCAGTTATTTGGAATGACCGTTCTTTCCATGTCTTCAAGAATATACACACCTTTCCCAGCTATGCCTCGAACTTTGTATGACCCTTCCCAATCAGGGCGAGCTTACCTGCATTGGCCTACTTGGTGTTCTGAGTGAATTTACGGAGGATCATGTCCCTGATGTTGAAAGATCATGTATTAGCTCTTGCGTTGTAATACTGCTCAACACGGTTCTTCTAGGCCGCAAGGCGTATGGCCGCTATTTCTTTTCGCTCGTCCAAAGTATCGAGGGAAACCTTCAAAGGTTCATTGTTAGGTTCTTCCTTGGCAAAAGGCCACCACAAACTGGATTCTCCAATTTCCAACAGAATCATTGCTTATGTTCCATATATCTGTGAAAACGGCGTCTCTCCGGTGCTAGCTTTCGATGTAGTTCTGTAGGCCCACAGGACTCCGAGTAGTTCCTCCGGCCACCTTCCTTTAGCTTCCTTGAGTCACTTCTTCAGATTCTCCACTATTTTCTTGTTCGAAGATTTAGCTTGACTGTTTGCCGAAGGGCGATAGGGAGTAGAGGTGATTCTCTTGATTTCCCATTCTTTCAGAAAAGTAGTATCTTTTCGCCTATTAACTAAGGACCATTCTCGCAAGTGATTTCTGCTGGATGCCAAATCGGCAGATAATGACCTTCCATATAAACTCTATAACTTCCCACTCCCAGATCTGGGCATAGGCCGTTGCCTCGACCCATTTGGTGAAATAGTCCGTCATGATAAGCAGGAACTTGACACCACCGGGTGCTTTAGGATGGGCCCCACAATGTCCATTTTCCACTTCATGAAAGGCCGAGGGGCTATTATTGAATGTAATAACTCTGCCGGATAATGAAGTACGTGGGAGAATCTTTGGCAGCTATCATACGCCCGGGCAAACTTGCTCGTGTTATCTTCCATTCCGGGCCAGAAATAGTCCGCCCTGATTAATTTATGATCTAAAGATCGCCCGCCGGAGTGAGTTCCACATTGTCCCTCATGGATTTCCCTAAGCGCGTAATCTACTTGAGAGGGTACCAAACATTTATCCAGAGGTCCACTAAACATTCGGCGATACAGCTCGCCATTGATTAAATGAGTCGCTTGAGCTCTCAACCTTCTGCTCTCCTTTCTGTCTGTCGAAAGTACTCCTTTATCCAGGTACTCAATAATTGGATGCCGCCAGTCCCACGATGATCCGACTGTGTTGACCTCGCGATGCTTGATGTTCGCATATGTTAGCTCAATGGTGGAAACAGGGTTGTCTGTGTTTAAATCTGCCGTGGCCGCTAAACTGACTAGGTCATCAGCCTTCACGTTTTCTTATCTCGGTATCTGATTAATCTTCCATTTTTTAAACTTCTTTAGAACTCTTGCATGCAGACGTCCTTAGCAGCGTAAGCCACGGTTACTTGACTAACAACGAGCTGGGGGTCGCAATTGACACTGATCCGTGGCCCCCAATATGTAAGCTAATTCTAAGGCTTGAATTACTGCTTCATATTCTGCTTCATTGTTCGTCATCTGGGAGCAACTGACAACTTTCCTAAACACATTCTTCACTGGGGTTTGATCACTATACCAATCCCGACCCCTTTTACGTTCGAGGCCCCGTCAGTGTGGATTAACAATTCTCTAGGGGTAACACCATCTATCATCCCGCATTCTGTCTCAGCTCCCGGCATCAAATCGGTACTGAAGTCGGCTATAAGGTCCGCTAGTACCTGCGACTTGGTAGTCGTACATGGCTGATAAATAATGCCATATTCGCCAAGTTCGACGGCCCATATTGCCAGCATGCCTGATAGTTTGGGCTTGTGCATAATAGTCTGTAAGGGAAAAGAGAAAACCACGATAATAGTGTGACTCTGAAAATATGGCCACAACTTCCTCGCTGCCATGATTAAACCAAGCGCAAGTTTCTCCAGGTGTTGATACCTAGTCTCTACGTCTAGGAGACTTGCTGATATAATAGACTGGGGATTGCACTCCCTTCTCTTCTCGTACCAGGACGACCCTAACAGCAACTTCGGACACAGCTAGGTATAACAATAACGGTTCTTCCTCGCGTGGCTTGGTGAGCAACGTGGCATTTGCCAGATATTGCTTTAGTACCCGTAGCGCCTTGCTACATTGCTCTGTCCATTAAAAACTTTTATTCTTTTTTAGGACATTGAAAAACTGATGACACTTCTCTGATGATCGTAAGATGAACCGGCTGAGTGCTGCAATTCGGCAGTTAAGCCTTTTAACTTCAACTTCGCTTTTCAAGACTTCCGGTATCACCTCGATCACCTCGATCTTCACTGGATTTACTTTAATGCCCCTATTGGAAACAATAAACCCAAATAACATACTATAGGATACGCCAAAGGAGCACTTCTCAAGGTCGAGCTTCATTCCAAAGTTATCCAAGATGTCGAACGCTATCTCCAGATGGCTGACGTGATCCTTGGCGAATTCTGATTTGACCAGCATGTCATTGATGTAAACTTTCATGGTCTTGCTGATCTGCTTCTTGAACATTAGGTTCACCAACCTCTGATAAGTTGCTCCTGAATTTTTAAGTCTAAAATACATTACCCTGTAGCAATAAGTCCCCTGTCTGTGATGAAAGAGTCTTTTCTTGATCATCTGTGTTCATGAGGATCTGATTGTATCCTGAGTATGCATCCAGAAAACTCAAGGCTTCATGGCTTGCCATTGAATCGATGAGTTGATCAATTTTGGGCAGCGGGAAGGAATCCTTCGTGCATGCTTTGTTCAGATATGTGAAATCAATGCAAATCCTCCACTTACCATTTTCTTTGGAACTACCACAACATTGGATAATCCAGTCGGGGTACTGAACCTTGCGAATGGACCGTTGTTTAGTAGTTTTTCGACCTCTTCATGGACCGCCTATCCTTTTTCGCGACTGATTGGTCATTTCTTCTGCTTGACCGATTTAAAGTTCAGATCGACGTTCAGATTATGTGTGATGACGCTAGTTGATATCCCCGACATGTCGGTGTGGGTCCAGGCGAAGGTACCTGACCGAGCACATATGAAGTTAGCTTATTCTTGCTTGGCTTCGACTGAGAGCTTAGCCCCACATAAATTTCTTGTCCGGAACTTTCTCGTCGAAGATCACTGGATCAAGATCATCGACTGTGGCTTTGGCTAGCTTGTCATCTTGCTCCGGGTCAGAGGGCATAATGGCCGGCTCCTGAGACTCGGTCACCTCATAGACCCCGTATCCTAGACGTTCGCTGGTGATCAGATCAGCGCCAAGCAGCTTATCAAACTTTTTCTTCTGATTTTTTGTCTCCTTTTTGGTTGCATCTATCACTGCAGTTACATAACAGCTCCGGGATAACTTATGTTCCCCTTGAATTTCTTTCACCCCCTAAGAACTCGGGTTATGTGGGCAAAAAAAGGCCACCTACTAGTACAGGGATACACATCCAGCTGGCGAGATTAGACTTATCTTGCAAGTCACTGGGTGCAGAGGATACATGTCCGCTCTTGGAGCCAACGACCGTTTAGGCAGAATGGCCATACGACACAGGGTATACATCCCGCCACCTAGGGTTTACAGTCTCCTAGTTAGGGTTTAGTATTTACCACTGCCTTGAGTTATATGCCCATAGCCTTATTAGTCTTTGTATTTTACCTTATTTAGGACTGGGTATCACTACTATAAATAACCCTCCTTACATTGTATTGTAAGTGATGTGATTCAACACCGAATCTGGTTATTCTCAAGGAATAAAAATTACTCTACCTTTTGTGTAGGAAAAAATACACCACCTATTGTTACGGGGATACGAGTCCAGCAGGCGAGACTAGACTTATCCTATAAGTCATCGGACACTGAGGATATATGCCCGCTCCTAGAGCCAACGACCGTTTATGTGGTTTGTTCATAGGTTGCAGGGCACACATCTTGCCGCCTAGGATTTACAGTCTCCTAGTTAGGATTTATTATACCACCACCTTTAGGCCCACGACCTTATTAGTATTTGTATTTTACCTTATTTAGGACTGGGTATCACTACTATAAGTGCCCCTCTTTACATTGTATTGTACACAAGACACAATTTGCCACCGAAGTCGGCTACTCTCAAGGAATAAGAATTACTTTGTTTTCTCTATTATTTCTTGCTCAATTGTTTGTCTTTACTTTCATCGTATTTATTTACTTTTTCCATCTTAATTTACCGTATTGCTTGTGACTTCATTCATAATTAATTTCCTAACCTAGACGTACAAATTTAGGCATAAACACCTTTCTCTTAATTATTTCGTCTTGTTTATTCATTACTACTTTCATTATATTTACATACTTTTCTGTTATAGTTACTGTATTGCTTGTGACCCCATCCATAATTAATTGTTTAACCTAGACTTACAATTTTAGGTATAAACAGTTTGGCGCCCACCGTGGACCCCAGGTAATTGTAGGTTTCCTACAAAGGAAAAGGTGCAATCATGTCAAGTCACGAAGCTAACGCTGCACGAGATGCCTGTAATGAGATCCAACAGACAATTCATAACTCGGTCAATACGAAACTGTGAACTACTATCTATGATCAAAACCCACTTACCCATCATCATGGCTAAGATCTTGCCAGAATATCAACCCTCATTATAAAACAATACCAGCAGTCAGGAGGCTCGTCAACACGATCTTTGGGGGGGGGCTCGGGTTTGGCAGTGCCAGGACCAAAGCCATCATGGTCTGGGAGGCTCACCAGCAGATGACCAAGAGGCCACGCATCAACACCATCGAGTTCAACAACGAGGACCCACGACGAGCCCGCCACCCTCACTATGACGCTCTAATAATTACCCTGCATGTACACGATGCTCGAGTCAAATGTGTATTGGTGGATCCTTGCAGCGCAGTCAATATCATCCATTGGAAGGGTGTTTGCCAGATGAAGTTAAACAACCTTCCAATGGATGATATTGACTGCGCTGCCAGGATCCACCAATACACATTTGACTCGAGCATTGTGTACTTGCAGGGTGATTAATAGAGCATCATAGTGAGGGTGACGGGCTCGTCGTGAGTCCTCGTCGTTGAACTCGATGGTGTTGATGTGTGGGTTCTTGGTCATCTGCTGGTGAGCCTCACAGACCATGATGGCTTTGGTCCTGGCGCTGCCGAACCCGGGCCCTCCGAAGATCGTGTTGACGAGCCTCCTGACCACTGGTATTATTTTATAATGAGGGGTGCTATTCTGGCAAGATCTTAGCCATGATGACGGGTAACTAGGTTTTGATCATAAATAGTAGTTCACAGTTTCAGTCGTGTTAACCGAGTTATGAAATATCTATTGGATCTCGGTACCGGTATCTCGTGCGGCGTTATCATCGTGGCTTGACATGATTGCGTCTTTTCCTTTATAGAAAACCTACAATTTCTTGGGCCCCACGGTGGGCGCCAAACTTTTTATGCCTAAAATTATACGTTTAAGTTAAACAATTAATTATGGTGGGGGTCACAAGCAATACAGTAATCACAACGGAAAAGTACGTAAATATAATAAAAGCAGTAATGAATAAACAAAATGAAATAATTAATAGAAAAGTCAGAGTAATTCTTATTCCTTGGGAATAGCCGGATTCCGTGGTGAATTGCATGATCGTTCTCGTGGGGAGTCAAACCCTTGTTTGTAGGATGATATCCTGTAGACTTTGCCATTTGCGCTAGGTATCGCATGATGTACAATAAAATGTAAAGAGGGGTATTTATAGTAGTGATATCCAATCCTAAACAAGGTAAAATACAAACACTAATAAGGCTATGGGTCTATAACTCAAGGCGGTAGTATATACTAAACCCTAGCAAGGAGACTGTAAACCCTACACGGCGGGATGTATATCCTGCGTCCTATGGTCGTGCCGCCTAAATGGTTGTTGGCTCCAGGAGCGGGCGTGTATCCTTGGCGCCCGGTGACTTGTAAGATAGGTCTAGTCTCTCCAGCTAGACTCGTATCCCCATAACAGTAGATGGCGTATTTTTGTCCACACATAGAGAGATTCTAGAGCGAATGCATGGAGCTTCCCCTAGTACCCGATAACATCATTGTGGGCCTTCAGTAAGAGTCTAAAATCCGAAGGATCACTAGCTACACGAGAGCTTCAATGGAGTCTTACTCAACACTAGGTAACGACATGGGATGCCTTACATCAACGGAACAATTAAAAGCTCAATCTCGAGCCAGATCCATCCCCGACGCTCGATGATAGCACCCGACGAGCCATCGAGGACGTCAGCGAGCGGAGCAAAAAGCGAGAGCACGTAAAAGAACCTCGAGTTGGGGACAGAGGAAAGTAGAGCTGGAGAGACTCCAGGGCCGATCTCCCAAAGCTTGCTAAGAAACGTGAAGACACCTGAAAGGTAACTTTATATGCTCACAAGGGAGCTGCTTAACATCGAAAGAGCTCCCAATAAATTTGAGGGGCTGGGGCTACGCGTTAATGTAGTGGAATTCGTAAAGGATCACCTGAAAAATACCCCCCGTATGATGCCCTAACAACATGAGGCGGGAGCCCGGCAAGAGGGATCCAAACCTCTTCTACAAGTTCCACAGCGACCATATACATGAGACTGCAGGCTGTAACATCCTGATCCTAGGAGTAATGAGTCTACTCAACAATACTTATTTGAAAGAACTGCTAACGGAAAGAGGGAGCAGACGTACGCCAAAAATAGGAGCTCAGAGAGTCCTCCAAGCCTGCCCTAGCCCAAAAGGTTTGTGAATGTCATAATCAGCAACCCCATGCTGCCCGATGGCTCTAAACAAGATGTGGCAGAGCCCAAAGTGATAATCCCCATTATGACGCCTTGGTCATAACACTAATGATGGGTGACACAGATGTTAAACGCATCATGGTCAGCACTGGCAGTGCCATAAACTTGATCAAGTGGGAGACTGTACAGGCCATGGGATTTGAAGACTAAGTGACTCCAAGCGCCTACACTTTGAGAGACATCAACAGCTAATTTGAGAAGTCTGTGAGGGAGCTGAATCTTGTAGTCCGCACACATGGAGGAGACCACATCACGGCTTTCCAGGTAATTAAAGAAGGTGTCCCCTACAACGCTATTGTAGGATGGCCTTATATCCACCAGATGAGGGCAGTGCCCTCCACCTTGCACCGAAAAGCTTAAATACCCTACTGAATGGGTAGTAAAAGAGATACACGAAGAGAAGTAGGTGGCAAGGGGATGTTATACAATGGCAATCATTGGAGCGGAAAAACCCAACATACTGAAAGAGGCAAGCCACCATGAAGATAGAGATGACCCTAAAATTTCAATCTTCCAAGACAATTGCTCCAGTAAATTAGTTGGTTGAAAGTTTGGGGTGGAATAGGAGTGGGATATATGGAAGTATAATTTTTTCTTTGGTTATTTACTTTAATTAGTTCCTTTAGTTTTTCAAGTGTTATTTTCTTTCATGCATGTTACGGGTTTCGCACCCGCAACAATATGGGCCCAGCGCGCTCTCTTTTTATTCAATGAAACTATTATTCTACTTTAGTCAGTTTTATATTCAGATCCATCAATGATCCAACTATTCATAGTCTTGGCTATATTTGAGTTGAAGTAATACACTTACTTTCATTACAAAATAGAGTAAATTACTCGCTCAAAGCTAGATCACTTCTAGTTCAGCCAGACATTACCGTAGGTTGAAATCATCAATTCAATAAATGCACCAACATGTCGGTAGGGATGCATGCTGGCATAATGCCAGCAAAGAGTTAAGCACTCGAGTGGACAAGCACAGTCGTTCTAGCTTGAATGCAAAACTGTCCCGTTGAATATAATGGGCTAAAGCCGTCCTCTTGAGGCCGCATGCCTTGCCCTAATTAAAATACGTCTATCGTAGACGCAACTTAAGCCACCACTTGCTGGTGCAAACTAGTAATCAACAGACGTAACGCCAGAGCAGGCTCACAATAATACGCTGACATTCTAAGCATTAGAATAAAGAAGGGCATCTATAACCAATTTAACAAAAGCCACCTAACTCTCGGCGCATATATGTCTATATAGGCACAAACTTATGAAAACATAAGTTTTCCAAGACCATTATTTAAACTGCTTACGATGAAAAGGCTATGATCGTCACAAGCAAACAATAGATAATGGAAAAACATTAGGGTGAAAGTAAGGGGGACTTCCCTCTATGGCAACGCTCCGCGAAGGTCCTGCTTCATCAATTGCAGGCTCCCAAGTTGATAGGTCAGCTCCTCCATCACCACTGGCTTTTTTAGAACCATCTTCAGGGTCAGATCCCAACTAAGCATCTGCTTAAGCTACTTGCTTGGTCATAGAAGCAATCTTTGCAGACAGGTCAAGGTCAGGGTTTTAATGGACCTTATAGAGAGTAGCAAGTGCAGCAACCCTAAGATGGTCATGATAGCTGTAGCTGGAGAGGTGTCTTTGTTCAGATAAACCAACCAGCTCAGCAGTATTACCAGTCGCAGTGCCTAGATTCTGGAACAGATTAATTCCCACATCAATGGGGATAACAATCTCACGGAATCCACCGATGTGCTCTGCAACGACAACACCAGTTTCAACCACCTCCTTGCTAGGACGATGTTGAGAAATAGAGCTAATCGACTGAGGAGCAGGGAACATAGTAGCAGATTCTATGCACGTTTAATGAGGAACCGTCAATAATGTGCGCGAAGTGGTTGAATTAATATAAAGAAGAAAATGGTTAAACAAACCTGATATTGGAGCTTCAAAGTGAACCGCTGGGACGACAACTTCGTCCCCCGCACTGACCTCCTCTTCAGCTTCACAGCCCTCACCGATAAGGTGTCAACGCTTGCATATAGATGGGCAAAGTTTCGGAGTAACGACAACACTGCCTCAGGTTCGAGCATTCAAGGGGACTTCCTCTGTGTCAAAGATTATCAAAGGTGTTTCATCAACCACGACCTTTTCCAACTTACTAGACCTCTTTATTTTCGAGGAGCGGAATCTATTAGCTCTCTCAACGACCCTCTCTGCAGAGGCCAGGATATCAGGAAGAGGAGCAATGTATGGATAGTAATCGAAATTCTCTCAGCTCAGGCATAGGGCAACAAGAAACTCATGTAAAAAGAAGAAGATATCAGGCGCAGTCAAAAGACAAGATTTGTAGTTGCACAAAAGAGATTGACATACCGTGATCTTTTGCTCACCAACCATTCATGTTGGCAAGGGCCGTAAAATTCATCGTTTTGGCAGGATTCTTGGCAAAAATAATGGTGACCCATGCAGCCAATGCATCATGAGAGATCGGAAGAGTAGTCGTGGAGGTCACTATAAAATGCAAAAGGCAACACAGTAGGTGGTAATCAAACTGTACAGAACTAAAGTACGTGGACTTATGATTCCTATTGAAGACCTTTGGAAAGGGGTAGGATGTGACTATGCTGGAGGTACACACCGCCACATATCGGTGGAACTAGCCGTGGTATTTGAAATCCTCACTGTTGGAGACAATGCCCTTCCTCCCTCGTCTCTTATAGTTCAACATACCAGCTCTATGACGATGAGGAGAGTAGAAGGCATGGAGGTGCCATATCGTTCAGTCCAACCCAGCATAGTTAGCCAGGTGGTCTAGTACGGCTACCAAACGCGAGACAGAGGGCACGACTAAACCTAAGCAGATGTTGTAGTGATGACATATTTCCTCAAAAATCGAATACACACGCTTGTTGAGATGAAGAGTAAAGGGGTAAGTATGTACCATCGGATAACCAACATGATGAGTGGAGATCATTTCTTTACCAGTAGGAAAAATGATATCGACCAAGGATGGCCAACGACATTCTCAATTCTGATACAGGGAATAGAATCAGGAACGACAACAAAAGGGTAATACTCGATAGAAATATTATCATTCTCAGCCTCATGATTAGCCGTTTGCACCTGTATCTTGCAATCATTTTCGAAACTCTACTTATTTCTCTGTTTATTACTTGTTCTTTGAATTTACCGCATGGCTTATGACTCTCTTACAAATTTTATCTACTTAACCTATTAAGCAAATTTTAGGCATAAACTAGTTAAATTTCTGAATTAGGCCACACATAATAACAAAATATCGAAGCAGGTGAAGTAAAGTAAGATTTATATTGCTTAAAGAAAGAAGTAATATTCTAGTTGAATCTCGACGTAGAAAATAAAATGGGGATGATGGGGTATTTATAGGCTACGCTTTACCCCAATTTTAATTCTAGTGTAATACTTCTACGTGAGGCCTTTTGCCAATTACAAGAGGCGGTTGCCCAAACTCTACCCTAAGTAGGAGTAGGGTTGAACTAAATGTTCTAAGGTTTGGTAAAGCTGTTTGTCGGTCCTGCATTCGTGCGCCTCCTACGACCGTAGCTGAAGAAGCTGGCGTGACACTCTTAAACTTCTAGCACTAGTTGTTCTTATGGGTTTACTTAAACCGGTCCAATGAGCCTTTGAGCCCGTTATTATAGGTGGCATAATTTTATCCACCAAGTCAGTCCCTCACTTTCTGAGTGCTAATGCAAGTGCTCAGAAAGTAGTAGGAAACTTCTGTGCTCTACAATGTCTCAACTTCGATAGTTGTTGTATCATACTCACGTACTCACATGTGTTAATTCCTAAGTGGATGGATATCCTTGCATCTTTCCAACATTACTATTACTCTGCCATAATCTGCCACTAGTGTGTCTTCTTATGTCCGCCATCGTTAGCGCGTCTCCATGCCCTGTATTAATTATTCGCCCTTCTATATGCCTCGCTTTCATTTTTATATATAAGCCCATTTTGTTCACTTTGTTGCTTTCTTCCAATTTTCTTAATTGATCATTGTGTTGGATCTGGTAACTTTCTCGCTCATTTATTCTTCAATGGCTGCTCTTGTAAATTTCCTTTGCGATGATTTTAGTGTGCAATCATACATTTTTGCAAACCCCTAGATTGATGGTGAAGGCAGAATTCAGTTGCAAATTGAAACCAATATAAGACGATGAACCTCACAATTGAAGCTTACCCGCTGATATAACGAAGGATGTGCTTCTGCAAGTGAGGAAGGACTGTAGCGTGGATGCCAATGTTGAGATCATTACCCCTTCAGCAGAGGAGAGGGTTTGTAGCCATCATGAAGGGAACTCCTTCGTGCATACTTACTCTTTCACGATTGGTCTCTGGTTACTGGTGCACCCTACTGTTGAAAAGATATGTCGTTAGTACAACATCCATTTGGCCCAGATCGGCCCCTCAGCGTGCAATTTGATCTCAACTCTAGACTATCTGGCTCTCAAGGCGGGCTTCTTATTCAGCTTTTGGCATCTCCATGCCCTTATAGTCCCCCAAATTATTTAAAAAGGGCATTATGAAATTCAACAGGCGAGGTCATAAAGTAATTATTTAAAAAGGGCATTATGAAATTCAAGAGGCGAGGTCAGAAATTTTATCATTTTAAACACGAGGATGTTAACAACTGCGGCTGGTGCTTCCATTATGTGGCCTTCCGGACTTCAGACTTGGGGAGAACTATCGTTTCTCCTTTTCCGGAGTTTCTCCATGGAAAGTGTAAATTCTTCTTTGGTTCCATCATTCGATTTGCACTTGTTGTAGATTTTCCTTTAATGACATTTTAGTCTTTATATAGTGCATCGTTTGACAATTTTTCTCTTTTCACATGACCACATGGTTGATTAGGTGAGGAAGGTATTTACTCTTACTTCTCTATGGATGAGGATGTTCAAATATGTTGCTACTCTGAAGCACTGTTAGGCCAAGAATCATGGTATGTCTCGTTCTTGGCATCGGGATCAACTATTTTATTTTATCTATGTTTTCTCATATTCATGAGTCCATCAAAAATTTGGCCTCGAGGGAAAAGAGGCAGTTCCACTTTGAACAATACCAATGATTTTCGTGCAATAGGAAGCTTTGTTCGATGTGAAACCAGGCTCTCTAAGGAGTTCTCTAGTGTCTTGGTCTTGAAAAAGAAAATGAGAAGTTCTCTGAAGCCTTCATGCACTTCTTCTCCTGCTCCAGCAGCCACAACGAGGGCTACTGAAGTCCCTCTTGTCATTGAGACAACAACTACTGAGGTCCCTATGGCAGCGAATGCATCTTGCGCTAACGCTACTCCGGTGGTTGTTCCCGTTTCTCGGAAGCTAAAACACATTATTGAGTCCATTTCTAAAGCTGAAGAAGAGACATGCAGCGATAAAGCCATTGGCCCGTCACTCCTGCTACTCATGCATGTTAGTTGTTATCCTTTCGCTTTTGTTTGTGTTCCAGTTGTTGAATTGATATTTATATTATTTTCCTTCTAACTATACAAGATTCTACCCCTGATCGATCGAGCCCTCCATTCAAGCATCATCTAGGGAAGTAGACCATCGTTGATGGCACGATGGCTGCTTAGGATGAGACTGCCACTGCTGGTGATGCTGCTGCTATCGCGGGGGAAGCTGCTTCTTCACAAGGACAGGATTGTGAGATCCTAATACCTATTTTTGTGGGAGTTAATACGGTCCATAGGCCTGATGACCTTGTTGTGGCCATTCGGGACTTAGAGAGTCCCTTATAAGAAAAAGTTTCAGTAAGTTTTCATTCGACGGGCTGTTGAGCAATATAGCATGTTTCCATATGAAGGTAAGTGCCTTGCGTTGCTTTTCTATTTTTCAACTTCTCATCTCGTTTGCTCATATCATTTATTTTCCCTCTTAGGAACTGATTACTATCTGAAGGCATTACATCAGGCTATGATTAGAAGCAGGAGAAGTGGCGTCTCTATGAAGAGAATGATATCTTGCAGGCCATTGTCGAGAGCTTGCGCCCTTTTGACAAAGAGAAAAAATGACTGGACACTTAGATTAAGTTCCTGAATTCTCAGTGGAACTAGAGTCGAATTTATTCGGATGGGCTTAGAAAGAAGACTGACCTGGTAAGGTGCCAGCTGAATGAGCATATTTAGGAACTTGAATCATCTGTGCACGAGAAGGAGGTTTTTGAGGCTGTGGATAAGTCAAAGCTACTCGCTTGAAGGCCGATCTATTGGGCCTAGAGCAGCATGTTTTTAATGTTATGGAGCGAATACTCGAGGTTAGGCGGGTTCCAGACAAACTTTGGGAGGCTAAAGAGAAGTTAAGAAATGAATGCGGGGAGTTGAAGGCTTCATGTGATGATTTCAGGCATGACGTCGAGTGTTTTTAGAAAATTTATGATAACCTTTGCTATCGCCTTCATGTTTAAGAGAAAAGGCATCTAGTCAAACTTGACTGGATGACCGTGGCCACGGGACTGGCAACTCTGAAACGAGTGTGCGATAATCCTGACCTTGAATTTGCATTTCAATTTAAAGACATGCAAGTCTTGGTTGCTAAAGCGGATACCCAGATGGTGTCTGATATTGATGAAGAAATGAGAGCTTGGAAGATGATGGTGCTGATATCTCTGGGGGCCAGGTTAGTGATGAATGCGGCACATCTGGGGATGTGGCTGAGGAAAATGTTCCCCCTTCAGCTGAGAACTAGCTCCCCCTAGATTAGGTTAGCTTTTTATAGCTTCTTTTTTTATGCACTTGCAGCCTCCAGGCATTATGATCAAATGCCTTATTTTAGTTTGCTTGGCTTTGTGCTTCATTATTTGCTTTTGTGAATTCCATGCTTATCCTTAAGTTATGTCTTTTTAACTGTTGTTGGAATAAGTGTGCACTGGGAGCGTCTTTATGCTTACGAAAAATGTCTTTTCTTGTCCGTTGGGTACGTTTCTGTGCTCGTGGAGGTGTCTTTGTTTTGTTCATCGGAGACATGTTGCACCCATAGAGGGAATTTTTTGTAATTGTCTGATGAAAATATTCTTGCACCCATAGAGGGCGTCTTTACTTTTTATAATGAAGATATGTTTGCACCTTGGGAGGATGATTTTAGTTCGTTTAATGAATATATGTTTGCCCCTATGGAGGATGTCTTTATTTTTTCTAATTAAGACATTTATGTCTGTGGAGGAAGTCTTTAGTTTGTCTAATGAAGACATATTTTCCACCCATAGAGAACGTCTTTAGTTTATCTAATGAAGCCATATTTTGCACATGCGGATGACGCCTTTGCTTGTCCACTCGAGTGAATAAGTCTTTCCGACAGTGGTCCAGCCGTACTTAGGATGGCTGCTGTGTAACATTATCTCAAAGCTTGCTGCTCTCCTCAGATCTCTGCTACTCCCTATTTGTCTGATTCTTTATCTTCTAGTAAAAGGGTTGATAACACCACCTGCATTTTGTGAATCTAGGGCCTCCCCATGATGATATTGTATGGTATGCCACTCCTCATTACTTGAAAAGACATATACTTGACCACTTCTGGTGCATTGACTGGTAATATGATCTCTCCAATCGGCCTTTCGCTGGAGTTGTTGAAGCCTGACATTGTATATGAGCTTGGGATTATTTGGTCCATACTTATCGCCTACACCACTTCACACTTGACGATATTAACGGTGCTCCCGGCATCAACAAGGCCACATTTCACGTCCGAACCCCCAATCCATAAAGTGATAACCAGAGCGTCGTGGTGTGGAAGTAGAGTCCATTTACGTCCTTATGACCATGTCATCGTGGATTGCCTCCTTGCCGGTTTCACTGGCTTCACAAACCATTACCGCTAACTATTTTTTTTAGGGGTGGGCACAAAATCGAAAAAAATTGAAAAATCGAACCGAACCGAACTAGTTCGGTATTTCGGTTTTGGTACTTCAATTTTTTTGTTCGATATTCGGTTGTCTAATTCACGTAATTCGGTATTCAGTTTTTGTACTCGATTTCGGCGTACAATTACTTCGGTTACCCGAAGAACCGAAATACCGAGCTTTTTTATAACCTTTAGTTTACTACGTTTACTTTACACTTTATAGTGTAGACTTGTAACTTTCTACTTGAGCTCAAATATACTAACTTAACAGATATATTTAATTTACGAATTAAGGTTTAACTTGCGTAGGTTTGAATGCATATGTTCTCAAACCAGTTTACTGTTTCACTTCAAGAATTATCGCTCAAGTTTGTTCTCCAAGTTTCTTAAATTACTATCGTGTGGTAATAGTAGAGAAGACAAATAAAGTGCTAGTTTCCTATAGGAGGAGATATTTTGATACTAACTTCAGTTCTTTCACAATTCAATTTGCACTGACTGTGTAGAAAAGCTTGTGCTTTTGGAGTGATTTGACAATTTTGAGAAAGAGTTGTGTAAATATTTTTCATGCTATGTTCGATCATTTTCGGGATATTATGAGTCAAACAGCTGATGCTGTTGCGGTTTAACAGCTGATGTTGCTGCAATTTAAGAGTTGCTGCTGCGGTTGTTAAATAACTTGTTTAGCTCAATTTTTTTTGACGTAGAAATTTCGGTTTAAATAAAAAAAAGGGTAAATCAAATCGAAACCGAATTAAAATAAACCGAACTGAAGTATAAAAAGTACGGTTTTTCCTTCACCTCCAAAGAACCGAATACTAAAGCACCGAACAAAACTTTCAAAAACTGAGCTCAAGTACCGGACGTCCACCCTTAGTTCTGTTGGTTATTTTGGGTCCTCCTATTACGTTGATATATCTTTTGGCTTTTCGTAACTCTTTGGGCTGGTTTGACTCCCTGCTTCTTGTGTATGGTTTCTTATGTTTGTCTGATAACAACTTCTTAAGGTGCCTTTTTGTAAGGAGATGTGCTACCTCCACTAGTAAAGCTCTGCAATTGGTTGTATCGTGGCCATGATCCTGATGGAACGGGTCCCTTCTTCCTGGGTCTGCCTTCATATCTTTGGACTTTAGGACCTGTGTATTTTTCAGGTGGTTTTTTATAAAGTCGACTACTTTTTCACATAGACCGAGTCTTCAAACCTTTCAAGTACCTTCCCAAAGTGCAAGGAGCCTTTGTTGCCACGCGAATTTGTTTATCGTGCTTCAATGTGTCTATCTATCAGCCTTGGCATATCCGAACGAGATTCCCTCCTGCTTTTCTCCCAACGATCGTCGAACCTGTCCTCCTTGACCGAATCACATTGCGACTTGTGTTGTCGCTTCTTTTTTATGTCTTTAATGAGTCGACATTGATCCTAAGCTTCTGGCAGTAGCTATGATATAGATTGTTCCATATCTTAGCTGGGTGCTCTTGTAAACTTCTCAGCAGCTCTCTCGTGGCCTCAGAACACTTAAGGTTTTAGCTCTTAGTAAAAGCTACGGTTGCGATGTTGTCTGGTATTGGTAAGAGTGTCATACGCTCATTCTGAAATCTTCCAGGTAACCTCTCAGCAACTGACTCTCTTCAATTCCTGCCTGATCTCAAAGATATCCTCCGGTATTTCTCCCGCTTCTGGGCACCGGATTGCATTTTCATGAATTGATCTAGCATTTGGGTGATTGATTTGATGGACCTTTCTGCACTTGAATGCACCAATTCAAAGCTCCTTTTGTCAGGGTGGCACCAAACTTCTTTATGAGTACAGATTGGATTTTTTCTTTCGATAAGTCATTGCTCTTGATTACTGTTACAAAAACTGCAACGTGATGGCAAGGATCAGTGGTGCCATCGTACTTGGGTACATCGGAGGCATGCAAACCGCAGCTTTTCTGAACTTCCAATAGCATATGTTGTAGTACACTTTAGGTTTCATTTTTTCCCTTCTTTTGATTTTTTGTTACTTAGCTACTTTAAAGTGTTTTGGTAAATTTCCTAAAGTTTGAGCACAATATATACTCAAAAGACAGGTGTCAGATAAGTTTCTCTCAACTCCTTCAAAACTTTGTTTGGGGCCCAACGTCATTACTCTTCCCCATACATATATTTTCACTTTCCTCATACACCATTGTATTATGATTGTTTTGAAAACTTATAGCATTGCACAAATTAAGTTTTTGAAGAAATTTTTCCAAATTTACTTAATGATTACTTGGTTATGAAATATTATTTAGTTAGGTTATAAAGAATAGCAAGTTAAATCTTTTGCTATACAATTTAAAAAATTAATGTACACGAAAAGTTAATATACTATAAAATTAATGTTAAGCAAATAACATTTCAAGTATTTTATTATGCCATTTTGATTCGTATAGGCATTGCCTTTTTTCTAGATGGCGCGATGGTAGACTTGTAAGGCTGCTGAGTGACTTGTCTTTGTCAATCTTCTTTATTATGGGTTGAGCCCCCGCCCCCTTCTGCCCTGATCCATTCGGTCACTTTGTTCCTTCAGCTTACGAATTATATCTTCCTCGAAAGTGGTACTTGTCGTTGCTGGAACGTTGGCAGTGTCCGAGCTTCCTAACATTGCATTCAGGTTTACTTGACACGCTAGAAACTCTAGAGTGTTTTCTGAGGGCCTCGATCCTTGTTGGAATTCTAAAGCAACATTATCTTTCCGAACGTTTCCTCCAAGCGTTTAGACAACGTATCAACCATTAGGGCTGGAAGATGCTGCTGCGGCTCAATGAGTTTTTCCACCACTTTCTTCAAGCAGTCTCTTGTGTAGTTTTTCCCTTCCTCTTGGTAGGGCTCCCTCCCTGGGACTCGAAGTCTCTTTGGTTTTCGTCTATCTCTAGATCCACTACTTCCATGTTTAGGTCTACTCCTTTATCGTTGAGGTCTTTGTACGCCTCTTCTGCTCCCACGATGGATGCCAAACTGTTCATGCCTAAAACTTGATCACTTGAAAAATACTGTAGTTAAATTTTATGGACATAGACAATAATGAAATATTGACGCAGAAAAAGTAAAGTAAGAGTTGTATTGCTTAAAGAAAGAAGTAATATTCCAGTTGAATCTCAACGTAGGAAATAAAATGGGGAGAATTGGGTGTTATAGGCTATGCTTTACCCTAATTTTAATTCTAGTGTAATACTTCTACGTAAGGCCTTTGGCCCATTACAAGAGCCGGTTGCCCAATTAACTTTACCCTAAGTAGGAGTAGAGTTGAACTAAAGGTGGATAAGGTATGGTAAATCTGTTTGTCGGTCTTGCGTTGTGCGGCTCCTACGGCCGTAGCTGAAGAAGCTGACGTGTACCTCTTAGACTTCTAACGCCCGTTGTTTTTTTTTTTTTTTACTTACTTCACTCGGGCCAACAAGCCTTTGATCCTTTTACTATAGGTAAAATATATAATTTTATCCCGCATTAATGAGACTATAGAAATTGAGTCCGGAGTCTAAAGGCTTTAAGTTTTGAGACAGAATCTACACTATAAAGACTTCAAGCTGAGCAGGACAAAGACGAAGTACATGAAGTACAAGTTTATTTTTGCACCAAATGAGACAGATATGGAAGTGCCGTTTGGTGCACGAGTCATCCCCTAAAAAGAAAGCTTCAAGTATCTTGGGTCAATACTCCAAGAAAATGGAGAGATTAATAATAATCTCACACATCGTATAGGAGATAGTTGAATGAAATGGAGGCTCGCTTCTGGTGTTTTGTACGATAAAAAAGTGCCACCTAGATTTAAGAGTAAGTTCCCTATAGTGGTCGTTATATTAGCTATGTTGTATGGAGTTAAGTGTTGGCCTATCAACAATACTCATGTTCATGTTTAGAAGATGCAAGTAGACGAAATAAGGATGCTTAGGTGGATATGTGGACATACTAGGAAAGATATGATTAGGAACGAAGTCCTACGGGACAAGGTGGGAGTAGCCTCAATGGTGGAGAAGATTCGGGAAGCGAGGCTGAGATAGTTCGAGAGGATTGCAGTGATGGGTCTACAGAGAGGTAAGGGTAGACTAACGAAGAACTAGGGTGAGGAAATTAGGCAGGACATGGTTCAACTCCAGATCACCGAGGACTTGATCCTAGACATGAGAGCATAGAGGTCGAGGATTAGGGTAGAAGGGTATAAAGTAGTTGCAAGTTTTCTCTCCTTTATTGATCCTTATCAGTTAATATAACTATTGTTTTTCTATGGTTTTCTCATTCTACAGTTTTATTAATACTAATATTTTGATGTTATTGCTTTTTTTACTTAATATTTCTATCTCCATATTTTATTACGATATTTTTTTCTTTCCTTTTCATTTTCTTTTCCAAATACGTTTTTAAAACTATTTTTCTTGTGCCAAGAGTCATTCGCAAACAACCTGTTGTGTACACCTCATCTTTTCAGACCCCACTTGTAAAAGTATACTTGGTATGTTTTTATTATATAGAAACTTAACACAAAGGGTAAAGTAAAAAATTTGGGTTTAGAAGTTAAAGAATGAATTTAAAAGAAAAAGTTGCTATATAAATTAAGAGTTTGTTTGGCCAAGCTTCTGGGAAACCAGAAGTGCTTATTTTTTTTATAAAAAAAAGTGCTTATTTTGAAAATTTGAGGTGTTCGGCCAAGCTTTTGAGTAGCAGCAGAAGCTGTTTTTCTACTGTGAGGAAGAAGCTGAAAAAAGTAGTTTCTCAAAAAGCTTTTGATTATTTAGGACAAAAACACCCATATCAAAATTTCTTATTTAATCAAGGTAACATCATTATACATCCATTTTCGTAATTTGTAATTTTTTCAAATATTGGTCAAACACAAATTAATAACAAAAATATTTTTCTAAAATTTGACCAAATACAAACTGCTAATCTCACAAAGTACTTATCTAAAAAACACTAGTCAAAATAAGCTGATTTTGATAGTTTAACCAAACAGGCTATAAAAGGAATGAGAAGAGTGATATAGGCTAGAGGAATATGAAATTTACCCATTCCAATCTTTGACGAGTAAATGAAAAGGGCAAATTAAACAAGAGTCAGGAATTGAGATGTACTCAATCCAGCAAAGCTAGTGTCCGTATTATATGTGATCTCGATTCGACTTTTTTTCTTTCTACACTCATAAGAGAGTTTGTCTTTTATATAAATTCTAGTCTATTATAAGAAAAGTATTGACAAGTTGCAGCTTTTCTACTTTTTAATGTCGACAATAAGTGTTTTGCATTAAAAGTAAAGAAAATTATATTCAATTTTTTTTTATTCAATTCTAAGCTGATAAACGATCTGTTGTTACATAAAAAGTACACAAATTGCTGTTATAGCTATATGGATTGTAGTAAAATACTTTTTAATGTCGACAATAAGTGTTTTGCATTAAAAGTAAAGAAAATTATATTCAACTTTTTTTTTATTCAATTCTAAGCTGATAAACGATCTGTTGTTACATAAAAAGTACACAAATTGCTGTTATAGCTATATGGATTGTAGTAAAATACTTTTTAATGTCGACAATAAGTGTTTTGCATTAAAAGTAAAGAAAATTATATTCAACTTTTTTTTTATTCAATTCTAAGCTGATAAACGATCTGTTGTTACATAAAAAGTACACAAATTGCTGTTATAGCTATATGGATTGTAGTAAAACACAATGAATCATAAAATGGAAAAACGAACAACCTGATCTGTATTCATGAAGACATTACCTTTGAAATTTGAGTTAGTAATAAAGTAAAACGAAAAACATTACCTTTGAATTAGTAATAAAGTAAACCAAAAGAGTCATATTATTAAGCAAAAAGTTGAATTACTGTACGCTAATTATAATAGTGTAAACATGGTCAGTTAAAAATCAATTACGGTATTGCTGGATTGATAACCTGTAAAAGAATAGTAAATGACTAATTACAAACGATAAATATATAGAACTAACAAGTTAAACTCTTGTTACATAGATAGTGTTAAATCCTTTTAACAATGTCAGTTTATAAAAGTAAAATTCTTAATGAAATTTACTCTGGATAGAATTAACTGTGTGCGCAATCAGACATGACTGTTAGGGGCACATGCAAACTGGAAATTGATGGGTGATGATAATTGATAAGGGAGGGGAGAAACGAACAGTGAAACACAAGTGAAAAACCCCAGAAAAGATATATTCCTACTATTTCCATCAGAAAAAACAACTAGTTAGAAATATATTCAATTCAATGGTTGGTTGCTGCTTGTTACTGGTGAAGGGGACCCTGTCGTACCAAAGGGGGTTTTACAGGCTGACCCATTTCTTCCCGTGGGTCCACCCTATACCCCCCACGCACCCCCCACTACCCCATTACCCCCTACCCCCTTTTTTCCTTCCCTTATAAGTGTTGTGGGTGTAACTATATTGCGACATTATGAAAAACAAGAAAGAAAAGTTATATTCTTGGCTCCATCCTTTAACTCTCTTTCTCAATTCTATACTTCAAAAACTCTTGAACATTCTTTGTTCTTCTTCTTCTCCATCTTTCCTCCATTTTCTCTACAAATAAAAGAACCACTGTATAAACATACGTACGTAAATATATTATATTATGGATAAGACACAAGATTTAGAAGCCAAGAAAATAAAGAGAAATAGAGATAGTAGTAAACATCCAGTGTATAGAGGAGTAAGAATGAGGAATTGGGGAAAATGGGTATCAGAAATTCGTGAACCACGTAAAAAGTCACGTATTTGGCTTGGTACTTTCCCTAATCCAGAAATGGCCGCACGGGCTCATGATGTAGCAGCTTTAAGTATAAAAGGTAACTCAGCTATTCTTAATTTCCCAGAATTAGCTGATTTACTTCCAAGACCACTCACACTAAGCCCGCGTGATATTCAAGCAGCAGCTACAAAAGCAGCAGCAATGGAAAAGTTTGATAACACTAATAATATTACGTCTTTAGTGTCACCTAATAATTCTGCAACAACAACGTCTACTTCAACATCGTCTTCTTCAGTATCATCGTCGAACATGTCAACATCTTCATCTTTATCATCATTGGTATCAGCAATTGATTTGGCAACTTCTGAAGAGTTGGCACAAATTATTGAACTACCAAGACTAGGAACAAATTTTGATGAATATAAGAATGACTTTGTTTATTCTGATCAGTACTCGGCTGCTATGGAAGGTTGGTTATACCCTGATGAAGATGCAGGAATGATTTCAAGTTGTTTTGAGCCATCTTTGTTGTGGAATTACTAATCAAGTGTGCTGAATAAAATGATTCCTTCAAATTTGTGTGGACTGTGGAATTTTCATTTTTCTCTTTTTTCTTGTTTAGTTGTTGTTTTGTTTTCTTGGGTACGTTTGCATAAAAAAAGTTTTAGCCTTTTCTTCAATTTTTCTGTAGAGGGGCTAAAATGACTTTTTTTTTTTTCATTCCCATTTTTTTTTCTTCCCTATTTCTGTAACTTTCACTCTTCAATAAATCTAACTGTACAGTGTTAGGAAGGGAAGAATTAAAACTGTCATAAATGCCTTGTCATTGTTGGTCTACTAGCCTATCCCCCTCTTTCTTGGTGTAAATAAGTGATGTTAAGTTCAAATATTTGTTTTTCTTTTTGTAAATTGTCATTAGGGTTTTTGAATAGAAGGAAGATTTTGAGCTTTGAAGATAAAAACATCGAAATATTTGATGCAGAAATCAGCTGACAACCCCCTTTCAGTGTGTTGACTATGCCAGAAATGAAAGATTGCTTTGCTTTTTTCTGTTCGAGTGGTAGTAGGAGAAAAGTGATGAATAATGGAGTTTTTAAGAAAATGTGATGGTGACTAATACATTTTTATTTATCTAATGCACCATATATATGTCCTATTTTATGAGGTACTCTTAATTTTGGGATGAAGTAAAATAAAAAAATATATATTTGAAACTTTTAAGTTAAAATAAATTAAAAGACATCATTTTTTGGAGCAGTTTAAAAAAAGCTGTCAGGTAAATTGAGATTGAGAAAATATTGTAGTAATTGTCCTGTTTCCAGATATAGTAACAGTATCCTTCTTGGATTCAACCCATTCCTTGCTATTTATGTTAAGGGGGAAACTAAAAAAAGAAATTAGAAAGGAAAAAAAAACAAAAGAGGAAGGCAAATCTGGAGTTGCTATGAAATAACAGTTCCAACTTTATACAGTCAGTTCATCTTTGACTTTTTCTCTTTTAGAGTAACTCGGAGATATGAGCATATCAACAGTATTGATTGTTCTGAAGCCTGGAAGGGAATCAGAAATCATCAATTGGTACTTCAGATTCTCAAAAACCGGATGCATGTGGAAACTTATAAAATAAGAAATGAGAATTTTTTTTTTCCTCTTTTTGTAAGAAAATAGAGGAGCATACTTTCAGTGGCATAGCCAAGAATGGGTGTTCAAGTTCCAAAGAAGATTTTTTTTTTTTCAAAATGTGAAAGTTGGTACTTGATCCCGGGTTACTTAGCTAATTTTAAACACTATGCACAACTAAGCTAGCACTATCAGTTGTATTAAGGGTGTTCAAAACATAATATTTAGTCATAAATAGTTAAATTTAACCTATCTACACAGTATGATTTTTCGGCTAAGTTTGGTCGTCTGACCACCCTTCCACCAAGGTGGCTCCACCACTGTTCAGTATGTGTTTAACTTTTGAGCAATACCAGTGTCCCCATATATTTAGACTATCACTCAATCCAGAGATAATTATATGTAACATTTCATAAAAGGTGAATTTAAGATCTTAAAAAAATCTATGGTTACCTATTACAATAGGTAAATATGACTTGATAGTGACAAATTATATCCACTATCAATAACTTAATTCCAAACTTAAATTATTTATTTAAGGGTGTGAAAAATCTAATCGGTACATAAAGCCGAATCGATAACAATATCAATAAGCATAACGGTATCAATATATCGATTCAGTAATGGTATTGATTTTTTCTAATGACAAGATATCGGTATGACAACAGTATTTATATATGTTTACAATACTGTAACGATAAACCGATAAGGTATTTTGTAATATTTACAAAAAAAAAAAAACAATAACATACTCAGATTCCACAAGTAGGGCCGAGAGAGGATTAAATGTACGCACACTTTACCCCCACCAAGGTGGAGAAGTTGTATCCGATAGAACCTTGGCTAAAGAAAAAATCAAACATTTCTGAAAACATGTTTGAAAAGAGAAAACAAACCTAAAATACCATCCAAAGAAATTACTGACATAAAAACTAAAGATCACCAATGTAAAAAGAAAACACCAATAACAATACTGACGAAGAATAAGATACAAATAGTACGTATATATATATATATATATATATATATATATATATATATATATATATATATATATATATATATATGTGTGTGTGTGTGTGTGTGTGTGTGTGTGTGAATGACAGTGGTAGAATCCGCTCAACTACTATCTAGCTTTCTACTATAATCCTCGACCTCCATGCTTTCAATATCTAGGGTCATGTCCTCGGTGATCTGAAGGTGGGTCATGTCCTATCTAATCACATCGCCTCAATTTTTCTTCAGTCTACATCTACTCTATTCTCCATGTCTCTTCAAGGACATCTGATAAAAAAATACCTCTGTAGACCCATCACTGCTCCTACCATAAGATACCCGAAGCGAACCTCCACTTCATCTACGTTGTCCCTATATGATGCGTAACATTAACATAAATATCTCCATTACCTTGGAGGATTGAGCCAAGAAGAAGCTTCCTTTCTTGGGGACCACTTGTGTATCAAACGCCACTTCAACATCTGATTCATGAGATGCATAACTATACTTGCACTCATGTACTCTATTTTCGTCCTTCTCCGCCTAAAACCTTTAGACTCCGAAGTCTGTCTCCAAACCTCCAACTTATCATTAACTCTGTCACGTGTCTCGTCAACAAAAATTATATCATTTACAAAAAGCATACACCAAGGTACATGTGCATTAATACTACGTGTTAATTTATTTATCACTTGAGCAAATAAAAATGAGCTAAGCGCTGACACTTAATGCAACCCCATCTTGACTGGAAAGTATTCTGATTCTCATCTTACTGTTCGCACTCAGGTCTTAGCTCCATCGTACATGTCCTTATTAGCTCTGAAGTATGCTACAGGTACACATTTGGATTCCAAGTATCTCTACAAAACCTTCCTTGGGAGGGGTTCAAATAATCAACTTTTTTGTCCAAGTTGTTGCATCCATGTGAGGTTGCCAAATGCCCTATCTATTTTGTTGTAAACTTTTCTACTTCCATGCTGCTTGTTACACCAAGTGAAGTGCCGTCCAGTAGCTCTTAAAGGGGAGATCTGGATTTGGTCTACACATTCCTTGAAATCTATTATTTGTAGCTTGTGTCACTGGTGCCCCTACCTTATCATCAGATGATAGAACATTGTTAAAGTCACCTGTAAGCCAAGCACCCTGCATAGTTGCACCTATCAGCTTCAACTCATTCCATAGAGCCTGCCATTGTTGAATATCATCCTTTGCATAAACAACAGTGAGGTGAAATGAGAACTAAGTTGTTGGCTCCATCACCCAATAAAGTATCAATTGGCTTGTCATCTCTATCGCTTGCACTTTGACATGATCTTTCCAGAGGATCCATATCCTCCCATTTAATTCATGAGGATAATTCCATGTATCCTTCCAACCTTTTGCTACTTTATTCAATATTTTTTTAGGACTTTTTTTTCTTTACTCTGGTCTACAGCCTAGAATTTCTATTTTATTCTTTGCCAAAAAAAGTTTCAGCTCTTTTTGTTTGAAGTGCTTGTTCAGTCCTCTAATATTCCAGGTTGATATTATCATTGGGGGGGGGGGGGTTTGTGATGCATAGTGGTACCTTCCCTTGAAGTATTTTCCTTCCAATTGGCTTCTCTTGTTGTGTCGGTCCTTTTTTAAGAGGTTCCTTAATTAGCCACTATAGCTAGCTGGCTAACATTCTAACCATTCTGCTCCCTTTGTTCCATAGAGTCAAGTAGAAGTGGTTGTCTAGGTTGAGTAGTCTGCTCAACTGCTTTCCATTCAAGTTTGACTTGAACCTTCTTCTTCTTATTCCTTCTTCTATTCCCCTTTTAGTTGCTTCATGGGATTCTTCATCTTGTTGATTCTTTGCCCAATACTCTTGTAAATTGTGCCCAAATCTCATACAAGTAGTACAATATTTGGGAACCCAGTCATAGTTAACATGCTGATGCAATTAACCAGAAAGAGTGTCAATTTCAATACACTCAACTAGTGGATGAGCTACATCAACTTCTACAAGAATCCTGGCATAGGAGACCTTTTCCATGTTAGCAGAAAATTTATTTGTATACATAAGGTGACCTATAATACTTGCCACTTTGCTCAGACCTTCAGCTGACCAGTATCCAATTGGCAATCTCGGAAAAGCTCCCCACAGTGGTATCATAGTGAGACATTCAGGATCAAACTTAAAATCTATGGATCATTCCTGCACAATGAAAGGCTTGTTGTGGAAAGTATATGCACCAGATTGCAGCACACACTACAACAAAAGTGGTCATCAGTGACGAACTATTTTGTCACTGAAAGTTCATATTTCGTAACAAAAGATTTTTTTTGATGAATTTTTTTTTGTCCATCCTTCGTCCCTATACCATGGGTCACTAAAAGTATACAAAGACGACTTAGTGTTTCGTCACTAAAACCGATTTATTAACTACGAAAATCGTTTTCGTCCCAAAATGTATAAAATTTGCGACAAACTTATTTGTCAAAAAAAGTATAGAAATTTTGTAGTTGATAGTGTGATTTCGTCACTAAAAATATGATTAATGCCGACGAAACTATCTTGTCACTGAGTCTAATTTTAATTAGTGACGATGTAAATTGTCCGTAAAGTTACGTACAATTCGTAGTTAAACAAATATACTTTCGTCACTAAAGACTATCATTTATCTACGAAAATAAGTTCATCCCCAAATGTATTAATTAGTGACTAATTTTCTTTTAAAGAAATGGTTAAGAATTTCGTCATCAAAGACTATTGTACCAGTAAAAAATATGCCCTTTGCCGACAGCACAAAATTGTCACAAAATTAGAGAGGATTACAATTAGAACAAAACAGTACTGTAATGAATAAGAAAACGGTTCTGAGAAATAGAATTATATAAAGAACTTTTCATTTCTAAAAGGTCAAACAATGTATATTATTCAAAATATACTTGATAGTACATTCTCTTTGCAGATACATATTACTCAAAAAATTATAAAATATCTCCAAACTACTCATTTCTTCAATCTCCTTGGCTGACTATATCGCACTTTGAAGAACCTTGTTCATCCTATGTAAAAAATAACAAAACAATAATGACCAAAAAAATGAGAGAAGTTAGGTAAATGGTAGTAATCCAATTATATGTTATAAAGCAACCAACCATACAATAGACAACAAATATGATCTAAATTCAGTGAGGCCTAAAGACTTGAATGACATCGAATATTAGGTATATATGTATATATAATCGAACAAGTGATTTAGAGACTTGTGGACTTAAGGGAGGTGAAAAGTACAAGTAATAACATCAACAACTTACTTATAATAGTATTTTTAGTGCATCAGTTGCATGACCTGAAGACCAATTTAGCCGATCTGCACCTCTTACTCTCTTAGACCATCACAAAGTCTTGAACCTACAACAAAGCTATCAGAAAAAAGAGCAGATAAGTTTTTACTCTTCTTATGCATATGTCTTAGCAAGCAAATGATAATGGAGCTTGATGAGTGTACCAGTCACTGTTTCAACTTTTACAAGCAAGAGTTATAGGGAAAATTTCTTAGTTGTTCATTACATTTACAAACCTACGCACTTTTTATGTCAATTTTAACTATTAATAACATCCCTATCTTTTAGGTAACAAGAACATTGAATAGCAGTGAGCAAAAATATTCTATTCAAGATAGCTTCTAGTCTATGACTACACAAGGGACTTGGCCAATTCCATAATTTCATGTTATCCCTATTTAACTCAGTGGGGATGGATAGAGCTTCCTCCTCCTTCCCAAAGTAAACACCTTGTAACCACTGCCTAATACTACTTTGAAGACGAAATTGGATATAAGTTGACGGAGTATTTATTGTAATGGCATGCACATAATAACATGAAATATTTATCATGCTCAAATTTAAACCCCACTGACTACATCAATTTCAGGTGTTCATGTTCAAGAGAAATCAAATAAGGTGGAGCATTACCAAGTGTAATAGAACTATTAAAATTCACCACTTTGCAGCGTTAGCACAAAACATTCCTTAAGATACCAAATAATGTTCCACACGCAAAGAAAATTCACTAAGCAAAAAATCTACCTTATAACTTTACACATTTCAAATCACCCTGAACAAAAAAAAAAATCATGAAAAGCTGATACCTTTGATGAGTTTGAAGTCTCAACGTTTATGAAGCTTCAATTTCAAATTAACGAACACATCTTTCTCCATTTGGTCATCCCTTTACTTTGAAGTTACAAAAATAAAACAAGAAAAATTTTGTCATCACTCACCCTATATAATTCGAGAATGGACTAATTCATCACTTAAACTATAACTTTGGTAATGTCATTTCTGGTATCACTAGTAATTAATAGAAAACTTTAAGTATCACATAGCTTTTAACTTTATTCTTCAAATGCATATACCATATAAAGATGCAAGTAAACTCACTGGAATACCTGGCTGCCCGATTTGCATCAACGAATTAAACTTCTCATTTTCTCTAATTTTCACCTCCAAAATTTCCCAAAATGTTCAACTATCACAAAAGTATCCCCATCTCTGGTTGTGCTACAGGCCTTGTTGCTATGTGGTTCGCACTGTACATCTACTTCAAAAAAATACTACATAATCATTTACTGAGAGGAGTATAATTGTTCATTACAAACTTCCAAATAACAGTCAGTTCTCTATACGTTAATGTTTTCATTTTCAAATAAAACATTGATGATAAATAACATCACAACTTAAGAATCTCTTTTAACTCAGAGGTTTTCATATTATCTTCAAAATGTAACAGAAATGACTCTACTCTAACTCATTAACAAATCATTTAAAAACTTCTGAAGTTACGAGTAGGTTAAAGTGATATCTCATAATTCAAAGATTTAAAGAACTACTTGTAAAGCACCATACCATTAATGTTTAAGGGGCAATATCTGTTTGAGACATTTTATCAAACATCAAATAGGCTTCATAAGTTCGTCCTCTAGAAACAACAATTATAAAAAAATGGTTTAAACAAATCAATCAGAATCGAATGACTAGTAACATTAAAAGAGAAGCCACGTGGCGGGATTAGTTACAGAGAATGTATTTGTAATAAACCCAGCATCTCTATTAATAATCCCTATGATATAAAATTAGTTGGATTGAATTTTTACTTCTACTTTGAGTTCCCCAAGCAATAGTGGATAGCAGCTTCATTGATTTACGAGATATTCCAAAATATAGTGAATCAATATGCTAAACCAAGACAAAGAATTCAAACTGTATCCAAGTATAGGCCTTTTTTAAAAAATAAAAAATAAAAAATAAAAAATTGGGGGTTAGGGTTGGAGATGGAATAGAGAAAAAAGATATCTTTTCTTTATGGATACCTGCCTTTTACTTTAGAGCTCATTGAAGAACCTAACACCGAAGAAACTGATTCAGATAGTCTTTTGTTCCTAATTCCAACTTCTACAGACTACAAATGAAGCCTATTAGTGATTTTGAGCAGAGTGGAGTGCGGAGGGTTCGGGCAACCGCAATTTAGAGGGAAAACGCCGCTTTGGAGAAAAATTGAGGAGGGAAAAAATTGAGCGCTTTATCTTTTACTTTATATTTAATTCAACTTTTTATTTTTTAGAAAATGATTTTATTATATAATTATTTACATAAGTAATAATAATTAAATTACAAGAACCTCAAATTCTATTGTACAAATTGTCAATTGAAAAATATATTGAAGAAAACATCCAAACAATGAGATTTCGCTTAGAAAGACATAGGGACTAAACAAAAATCATGAAAAAACTATTAGTTGAACAATTTACAAAAATAAAAATTATAATTCACTTGATAAGAATATAAAAGGATAACTTGACAGTTCAAATATTATGTTGTAATATCCACATGTGCAAAATAAAATCTAAAAAATTCAACTACAAATAGATATATGACGATTTTCAAATATTCCATCGTATCCACACTGTGTGAATAGTATACAGTCTAATGATACGATGGTATGCCACGTCAGTCTAGCCGTCATTTTTATTCAAATCCACGTTGCAATTCATATAAGAACACTATCGAGTATAGGTTGTCTCATGTGGCTTTTTAATGGGCAAGCACGCGTTGTAAGTCTGTAAAAGATACCGCTACTCTTTTGACCATATTTTTTAGTATATATGTGACATCTTATTCTTGTCGTATATTTTAGGCCAATTAAGAGCACACACATTCAGAATGTCAGTGTACCAGATATGAGAATACTTATATAGATTTGTGGGCATACAAGGATGAATAAGATGAAAAATAAGGTCATATGTGACAAATTACGAGTGGCCTTAATGGTAGACAAGATGCGAGAGCGATGCTGAGATGGTTCGGACCTGTGAAGAGGAGGATCACATATGTTTAAGTGAGGAGATGCGAGGGGTTGTCTCAAGCCTTTTGCTCAAGACCAATCACTCAAAAGGTCAAGTTGTGCAAATAAACTAAACTAATCCAAATTCGTATTAAAAAATACTCACTAAATTAATCAAATGTAGATCATTACTATTTTTTTTGGAAATGAATAGGATGTAACATACCCAAGGCAAAACTAGACATGCTAGATATAATAAATTGGATCTAACTCATCACGTCAATAAGAAGCGAAATTCCTAAATAAATCTTTATTCAAATTCACATCACCGAAATTCTCAAGTAACCAAATTCTTAGGTAAATATATACTAACTAAATTTGCATAAATAATATTCCCAAGTGAATTCATATGTATTACAACTAAAATTTTGGATGAGTAATCCTGGTTGTCGCCAGTGTTTAAGTTTAACAAAATATTTTATTTTATGGAGATCTTAGCCGCCTGGTATCTTGAAATATCTTTGCTTGCGGGGGGAAGGAGTAGAAAGAGCACTTTACGAAAGAATTGTGCGGCCATGAATCGTTCCAAGTTTTGATGTCGAGACTAAAAATTAATTAGTCTTTTATGGTGGCCCCAAGTTAAACACTAGCATTAGAGTATTTTATTATATAAATCTCCCATTACAATGCCCTGGTATATTCGAAGAAATGTATGCCCAGATAAATCTACAATGATTAATATTCTAGTAATTCATATGTAACCAGTCTCAAGATAAATTTGTTAAACAAAATTTTAACCTAAAATTGCACCAGTAATATACACATGTAAATCCCCAAGTAAAGAGATCCTCATATCAAATTGAAATTATCCTTTGGCTAAATTTGCAGCTAGTTTTTCTCCGAATATTCTTGTTGATATACTAAACAATTTTATCTTCAATTTTTTACTTTTTACCAATGGAAACAATACTTGCCATAAATAAATTGTTTTCTATAAAATTTGAGAATATTAATTTTCTTGAAGATTCACTGGTATAATTTTGGTAAACGAAAAAAAATTCAATGTAATTTGCTCAGTTTCTGTGATATGAATAGATTCTTTTCTATATAAAATTTAACTAATTAAGAGAAACAATAATTTGCCATAAATTGTGTATATTATTATTGACACAAATTATGTTAATTACATATTGGGGCTAGTGTTACTCAATAAATAGTTTCAATCCAATGTATTTGTGGGAAACCTCCGTTTACGGAATTTGTAATTTCGTCACTAAAACTTGTGACTTAACGTTTGAAATAGAAAATCTATTTTTTGTTACATAAACTAAATAATCAATGACAGATTTTCATTTGTCACTATTAATTGCTAATGTTGAATGGTGACAATAGAATGATCGTCACCAATAGTTGCAATTAGTGACAAAAATTATGGGCACCAATAATATAATATTTTACGGATAAAAGTTAAACCATTTAATTACAAATCATTTTTTGTTGCTATTTAACAACTTACTTTTACTGATGAAAGTTTTCCGTAGCAAAAAATGAAATGACATAGGAGACGAATAATTGTTTGTCACAAATTGTCGACAATATTAGTGACAAAACTAATTGTCGCAAATGACTTTCAATTTGTGGTTGATACTACTCAATAATTGGCGCCAATCCATTTTCCGGAGGGAAACTGTTGTAGACAAAATTTTTACTACGAAATTTGTGTATCATCACTAAAAGCATGCGGCTCATGTATTTAAACACGAAATGCAATTTTCGTCACGAAAAGTAGATAATTAGTGACGATATTTTTTTCGTAGCTAAAAATTTTGTAGCTAAATATGACATTTGTTGTAGTGACAAGATCATGCTCATCTATTGTGTTAAATTTTAACAAGTAATATCCTTCATCATGCATCAGTATTTGAGGAGGAGATACAAAATTTCATACATGGTTAACATAAATTTCAAGGGATTTAATATTAGGCGTATCCGCAATCACATATCCTATCAAAACAGTTTTCCATACATTGTTCCAGCTTAACCACTAGTGTCCCATTTCTAGTAATAGGAGGAATGAAAGTAAGAGATTTGCCCATTTGAGAGTTGCAATTCCCTTGATCTGTAGTTCTAAAATAGGTTGCGCTGACGACGTTGCTTCGAAGAATTGAAGCCGATGACCTTCTAATTCCTCCTTGATTTTGACAGCTACTCCCTCATTTAACCTAATCTGCTTTGTCGCTGTTTCTTCTATCTCTTCCACAATTGAGTACATCGAGGGTAAAAAACTCCCAAATATTACCAGTTGTCATGATCGTAGTCCTTCATTATCAGGTATTTTCAGTATTGATGCAGAGTTTGGCTAAGGATTCCGTCACGACATTGTTCTTGGTGCAAATCAATTATCCTTACTTAACGTGCTCCGAGAGCATTCAGTCTTAACATGCGCCAAATGGCTGACATTCATGTGATTTTTTATTTGTTTACTTTAATTGGCAATTTGCGGTCTTCCGAAATGTTTTCCCAGATGATGACTTAATCAACATGTCAAGGTCGACGACTTCATCGTTTATCGTCATATCTGTATGAATTATCCATTCTACAATGTCGGTTCCTTCTATGATCTCCATCTCTCCCTCAGCTTTTGATGTTTTATCGTCGCTGAAATCTACTAGGGTTTGTAACTTAATGGTCGTGCACAGCTGATAAATGATTATCATACTCTCCTAACTCAACGGCCCATTCCGTGAACCCTTTTGAGTACCTGGGCTTATATAGAATGATCTGTAATGGGAGAGAGGTTACCACAATGACCGTGTAGTTCCAAAAATATGAGCATAACCTCTAGGTGGCCAACACAAGCTAATATGAAAGTGGGAGATGTGCTTCCACTCCTAAGAGCGCCTTGCTAGCATATCTCATGGGAAGCTATACTTCGCCATCTTCTCTTATAAGGACTGCACTGCAGCTACTTCCGAAATCATGACACTCTCCCACCGAGAGGGTTCGGTCAATGTTGGGGGTCTTACAAAGTATTTCTTTATCCCTGCCAGTGTTCAGCCATAGAGCCTTGGCTATTGAGGTTCTTCATGCTTCACCAATACTTCGGAAGGTTGGTACCACAGCTCCGCTAAATATGGGATCAAATCATCTATCAAGGGGATCCGTTCCCTGAGTTCTATCATTTTTTCCCTTGCCCTACGCTCGTCTGACACATCCATTTCTGCCTCTCTTCTGATTGCGTTTACTTCTATTTTTAGGCTCGGGTTAATGTTCGTATCAGATGCATAACCTTCCTCAGGCACGGACTGCTCGCCTCAAACTTCTCTTATTCTGAATGGGATCATGTATCTAAGGAGACGATGAAGTGTTGAGAGTACTCCCCTCTCTCCATGTATCTAAGGTCTTCCCAAGATGACATCATACGAGAGGTTGCAGGTCATTACTTGGAAGGATGTTAGCTTCACTACACCTGGGACGAGAATTGGCAAGGATATTTCTCCGACCGACTTCTCACTCGTGCTGTTGAAGTTGGTCACTATGTAGGAACTCGGGGGTATATGTCGCTGAAGTTCCATTCTCTGGATCATCTCCCGTTGAACAATGTTTACGTCGCTTCCTAGATCGATCAGAGCTTGCTTAATCTGAATGTCAAGCATCTTGATTGTGATGGTCAGAGCTTCTTGACAAAAATTGTTGGGTTCTATTATTCTTTCTCGGAAAATTTTGATCGTGTTGATACAAGGCCTCTACTTTGCTGCTTCATGAACTTCAGAAGACCCTGGTCTCCAAAAATAGCGTTTACGTTCTGTTGTTCCTTGAAATTGACAGTATCGTGACAGTCTCTTCAATAAAAATCATAGTAGATCGACGAGTTCCTCCGGGAGGAATTCTTGATGCTAGGTGGCTAGTGTTCTATCGAGCTAGTTTCCCAAAGTGATTGTTGACCGGCTTGACATTATTTACCCGAAACCCAAAATCTTTGAAGCTGCATTGCTCAGAATCTTTCTCATAGGAACTTGTTTCTCTGGCGCTGCTCTGCTTCTCTGGTGGTTTTGCGGAATCTTCTTGATGTTGAATCCTTCCTTTCATCCTTCTCCCGCCGATATCTATTTCCAAGTTAGGACTATCTGCTCACTATCCGTGCCCTCCATCACTAGGTAGTTGGGATAGTTCCAGCTCGAGATGGAGCTTTTTCTTGTACCGCTGGTGTAGGGCATTCCATGGTGTACCCGGGTGTTCAGTTAAACTTTACTTCAGCTCTCGTGTTGCCAGCGATCCTTGGGAGTTCAGACTCTTGCCGAGGACCACCACAATGATGCTTTTAGGTATCAGGGGAAGCTCCATGCATTCTCTTTGGAATCTTTCCAGATAGTCTTTCAACAATTCCTCGTGTTGGCGGATCTCAAAGATATCCTTTATACACTTTTCTTGTTTGCGGGCACCAGAGTGCACCTTTTTGAAGAGATCTTGCATCTGGGTGAACGATTCAATTGATCCCAATGATAGGCGAGTGTACCATGTCAGGGCCCCCTTGGTCAGGGTAGAACCATACCTTTTTACCAGAGCAGACTGAGTTTCTTCTTCCGTGATTTCATTGCTCTTGACAGCGGCGTAGTAGGCATCGACGTGCTCGTCTAGATCAGTGGTTCTGTGGTACTTAAGGTTGTCCAGCAAGCGGAAGTGTTTAGGCATACAGACCGGTGCAACGCTCGCTTTGTATGCATGTTGGAAGAACTTTTGATTATCTACGGTTGTAACATGGGATGGAGCACCCGGCACGTTATCAATCCGATCGTCGATGACCTTTAGTTCCTTAAGGATGTCCTGGATGATAGGTAATCCTTCAATGCCTTAACTACTGGCTTTGTGGAGCTTCCTGGGGTGACAAACATATTTAGGCTCCGTCTGAGGAGGGAGGCTGTTGACTCATTTACGGGCGCAGGTCCTCATGGGGATGCTGGCCTCTGGAATGAACCAGCAAAGATCGCCTCCAGCTTCTTGGCTAAACTTTCAACCATGTTGGCCGAATTTTTGTTCTGCTCGCTCCTCCTAGCTTAGAGAAAATTGTTGAGGAAGTCTTCGAGCTTGGATTTGCTTGTACGTGGTTGATTATCGTCATGGTCACTGACCACAGAGATCGGATCGCTGAGAGTGCCCTTCGATAATCCATCGGGATTGCAGGGATCCTTTGTTGAATCATCAACTATGTCAGTGTTCTTCAAGACATCGTCATTTTATTTCGACATGGTCATCTTTTCCTTGGTAAAACTCTACAATTGCATGGGCCCACGGTGGGCACCAAACTATTTATGCCTAAAAATTGCTTAATATGTTAAACAGGTGGAATTTATAAGAGGGTCATAAGCAATACGGTAAATATAAAGAAAAAGTAACAAACAGAGAAATAAGCAGAGAAATAATAGCTGTATACCTTGAGCAAAGTCGGATTATGGGAGAATCACTTGATGTACATACAATACAATGGGAATTGGGGTATTTATAGTTGCGATTTATTCCTGTCCTAATTATGATAAAATACAAAGACTTATAGTCTATAGGCCTGTTTACTAAAGGCGGCGATATAAATTAACCCTAACCTAGGTCTTTGGAGTGGTAGAGGTAGATAAAATAAAAATTGGGCCGAGGTGATTTCACAGGATATGGCTCACCTCCAGATCACTGAGGACTTGACCCTTGATAGGAAAATGTGAAGGTCGAGGATTAGGTTAGAAGGTTAGGTAGTAGGTGAATAATTAGTGATATAATAACTTTATTATTCTTATACATAGTAGTTGTATCATATTCTGCGTCTTTATCGCTATTGCTGCCTTATGCTTGTTCTAGTTATTGTAGTTTTATGTGACTATTTGAGCTATCAGGTGTTTTTCACTGGTTTGTTTCAAACAGGTTTCAAACATTTTTCTTGCCGAGGGTCTATCGAAAACAGCCTCTCCATCTTGGTGAGGTTAAGGTCTACGTCCATCTCAACCTCCTCAGACCCCACTTGTGGGATGACGCTAGGTATGTTGTTTTTGTTCTTGTTGTTGTAGGAGACTACAGATCCTAAGATGGCGGGATGAATGCCTTGCGTCCCATGGCCGTTCCTTCTAAGCGCTCGTGGCTTGTGGAGCAGACGTGTATCCTCTACGCCCGGTAATATACAGACTAAGTTTTGTCTTCGCCAGATGGAATCGTATCTCCATAATCATAGGTGGTGTATTTTTACCCACGTAAAAGCCACAGTTGCTATGTTGTTTGGCTCGATTGGAGTGTCATATGCTCTCTTTGGCATCTATCCAATTAACCTTCAGCAATTTCCCTTCCTGTTGTCGGATCTCGAAGATGTCCTCTATTCTCTTCTCGCACTTGCAGGCACCATAATGCGCCTTCTTGAATAGGTCCTGCATTTGAGCAAAAGATTCGCTTGATCTTATGGAAACTAAGTACACCACATCAAAGTCCCCCTAGTTAAGGTAGAGGCGAATCGTTTCACTCGGGCCGACTGGATCTATTCTTCGGTCATCTCGCTATTCTTTACTGTCGTGAAGCAGGCAACTATGTGCTCATCTGGATCAGTGGCACCATCGCACTTTAGCGATTCCGACAGGTGGAAGTTCTTTTGTATTGGAAGTGCTACAACGCTTGCTTTGTACGCTTACTTGAAAAAAATTTGTTTTGGTTACCAGGGGCGGGGCGCCCGGTATGTAACCCATCTGTTCATGGACTTCTTTCAACTCTTAGCGTAGTGCCTGCATGGCAGGGGACTCTATTGATGATGGATCGCTGGCCCTTGCTGAATTTCTTGGGGTTGCTTCCGGATAAATCTATTCTCGGGCTACTGAGGTCGGGATATTTCCCCGGGGCCCCAATCCTCGAAGGGATTCTAGCCTTAGGACTGATTTGGAGAAGTCTTCCTCCCGATGGTTGGCTAGTGCTTCGGCCATCATTGTTGAATTCTGGCCTGACTGTTGCTACTGAGTCTCAAGAATTTCGTTGAAAAGCTCTCTCAAACTTGTCTTTGGCCTTGATGGGGCTTCCATGATGTGACTCGCCGTGGTCACTTTGTTCTTCCATGTTGATTGGATTGTTAGACGGATCCTTTTCATGTCTAGCAGGATTGATGGGATCTTTCGATGCATCGTCGACTGCATGAGCAGTATTTGATGGGAGATAATCGTTATCGTTCGACATGATCGTGTGTTTCTCGGTAAAAACTAACAATTCCCACGGCGGGCGCTAAACTCTTTAGGCCTCAATCTTGTCGTATTTGTTAAACAGATAAATTTAGTAGAGAGTCACAAACAATAAAGTAAATACAAAGAAATAATATAAAAGCAAGAAAATAGTAGTAGTATTCCTTGGAATAGAGATGATTTATAGTAGAATCTCTTGTGTCGAATTCAATGAGGGAGAGGATTGTATAGAGCCGTAGGTTTATCTAAATCCTAATTATGGTAAAATGGTATGTTCATAGGCTTTGGGCCTATTTACATAAGGAAGTGATACTATGTTAAACTTAACTAAAAGACTATTATTCTTAAGGCGGCTGGGTATGTGCCCTTCGGCCTGCGCCTGATGAAAGGTCGTGGCTTTGGATCAGACGAGTATCCTTAGTACCCGACAACTTGTCGAGTTAGTTTAGCCTTTACCAGTTAAATTGGTACCTCCATAATAATAAGTGGTATATTTTAATTTACACAAAACGTGCAGTATAACTCATAGTGGTAACAAAGATCCCAAATAAACTTGGTCATACAGTATAATGAACAAAACGAGGATAAGCGTAGTATTTATTATTTTCTTCCATTACAACTTTCTCGAGTTTATTAGCACATTTTTGGATATATAGACTAACAAAACAGGAGCATATCCTTCTTTAGCAGCTTACAAAAAAGGAAAGGGATAAATATATTATTTTCGTGGTCTTAGTATCTCCAAAATAGTATATCTAAAGATGGGTTGCACATGACATTTTGAGCAAATTAATTCCACATTAAAATGAGAGAGAAACGTGAAAACTTAGTAAGACATAGCTCAAGCTCATATGATATGTGCGCTTTTTGGGGTTTGAACACCATGTTATTTTTATTGTAAAGTAGATAGAACAATTGAGTTAGAGATGTCTTTTTTTTTTAAATACTCTTGAGAAGAAGGATAATTTCAGAATGTGATTATGTCAAAGTGAAATTGTGACACCAGGAATTGATAGAATGGTTGGGATTCTTTTATTTTTAATTAGAGATTTTGATTCGAACCATTAACCATGAAAATGAAAATCTTCTCAATAAGGTATGCTTTAACACCTTAGTAGACCTACTCGGGTAAATGCAAATTAATCAAATTAGTGTGATTATTATATTGGTTGATAAAATTAAAACATGTGAGAGACTTTTCACTTATATTTTGAAGGTTCGTGGACGAGAAATAAGATACTAACATTTTGGAGATTATAAGACCGCCATCTTTAGAAGTTTGTCCGCTAGAAGCCTTCCAATCATGCATGCCATGGACTTGAGTGGTGTCAGACGGACAGTAAAAGCACTACAATTATGAAATAGAGGGAGTATTAATTACTTCATGTCAATGAGTGCACGATAATTAAACTGAACGGACTAATCCGCGGGAAATGAAGAATCGAATAATCATTATCTTGGCTATCTGAATGGGGTTCGGATTTTGTCCATTACTTTTTTGTTCAATATTGCTCAATGCATCATTGGATTCACGCCACGTGTCCTACCAAGCATTTAATGGTTGAAATATCTTTGTGCAATGTATAATTAAATAGCAGCACAATTTTTGTACGAAAAATAATTTTAAAAAAATACTCAAGGTACTTTAAATCCTTATGACACAAGTATATGAAAGCAGTACATTTTATTTTATTTAGTATGTTATTTGTAAATTAATGTTTACAAAAGATTCACACAATTTTTTTTTAAAAAGAAAACAATTAGAGCATGTCTAAAATCTTGCTGACACATTTAGTTACATATGAGGCATATAGCACAAAAAAGCTGCTAAAATACTCAAAATGACGTTCGCCATTTATAAGACATCAATGTTAGCAGCTTTTTGTGCTAGTAGGCCTCATAAACAACTAAATGTTTCAGTGAGATTTTAGATATACTCTAATTGTTTTCTTTTTTTTTAAAAAAAATATGTGAATCTTTGTAAAAATTAATTTACAAATGACATACTAAATAAAATAAATTGTACTGGTTTCATATACTTGTGTCATAAAGATTTAAAGTTACCTTGAGTATTTTTTTAAATTACTTTTCGTACAAAAATTGTGCTGCTATTTAATTATACATTACACAAAGATATCTCAACCATTAAATGCTTGGTAGGACACTTGGCGTGAATCCAATGATGCATTGAGTAATATTGAACAAAAAAGTAATGGACAAAATCCGGACCAAATCCGAATGACCTCCTGTTTGCTATTCTTCTCCAATCAATTAAAAGGGGGGGGGGGGGGGGTTGTATTAAGAACTTACTTTCATATTTCAGAAAGTTACTAGTGCTATATTTTGAACCTCTTGTATAGTTTCTGAAATACGATAGGGTCATCCGTCTATAGGCCAGCCATTTAGCCTTTTTAGGTGCAATAGATATTGGTCTGCTTAATGAAAACGAAAAAAAAAAAGGCAAAGGGCCAAAATTGCCAGTAAACTATCGAAAAAAATTTAATTATGCCACCCGTTTAAAATATGGTTCAAATATGCCACTGCCGTCATATTTTCGGTTCAAAAATATCATTGTGCATAACTTTCGGTTCAAAAATATCATTATTTCTGACGAAAATTATTTATTCTATTTTTTTATTTTGAAAAAATACTACAAATCCCTAAAAGATGCTATATTGCCATTAAAACCCTTACCCCAAGCTAATTTTAGAACCCACCCACCCCTACCCTATTTTTGCTTTTAATTTTTAACACAAGCATTATTTTCATCTCCAAATTTATAAATATATTTTGGAATCTATATTTCAAAATCAGCTCATTCCATTTGGGGAAATAAAAAAAAATATTCATTCTAAAAGTCTATTGAAATCAATTTCTTGAATAATTTGTGAAAACCTAGAAATACAATATATAGTAGAAAAAGATAAGAAATAAATTTTTGATATTTTCATATTCCAGGTCGAGCTATTTTCTTGACAAAATTACGGAAGAGTATGCGTAAAGAAATATTAAAGTTAAAGAAATAGAAGACAAATCGAGCGATATAGGTGTGGCACTTGTGAATTAGAGAAGGTGAAAAAATAATCTTTGGTTCTTGGTCTATTGTCACCATTTTTTTTAAAAAAATAATAATTTTCTTTAATAGTTATGTTGATAGCAGATAAATAGAAAAATACATTAATAAATACAACTAGACGTGGTGGGGGATAAGGGTCAGAAATTAAGTTGGGGCAGGGGTATTTAATGCACATTAGGCATTTTTTTTAGTTTTTTAGTATTTTTAAAAACTAAAAGTTAGAATAAATAATTTCCGTTGGAAATAATGACATTTTTTAGTCAAAAATTATATATAATGGTATTTTTGAACCAAAAGTATAACGTCAGTGATATATTTAAACTATATTTTAACGGATGGCGTAATTAAACTTTTTTCAATAATGTAGTGGCAATTTTTGCCATTCGCCCAAAAAAGGATAGTGTCCAACCAAAGTGGCCAATTAGCTACGATATCGAAAGAAGTCAACTTATCCAAAGGTCGTCATAAATCTAACAAAGGTGGGTCTTTTAAAATATTCTCTTCTTAAAGACAAATACCACTTTTAATATAGAATACAAATAATTTTCAGAGGAAAAAAACTATTGCAATATCTCATTATCTCAGACATCTATTATTAAATATGGACAAATATATATACTTCTTCCGTCCAAAAAAAAAAAGGTTTTCCTTACTTTTTTTGGTTGTCTTGAATGAGAGAAAAGTTATAAGTTTTCTCTATAGTACTACACAAGGGGAAGAGAAAAGGAAGGAAGATGGATGTGGACACTCGACAGCGAAAATCAAGCTCACAAATAGAACACTCTCACTAATGATACTATATTCTATGATTTTTATTTATATTTTATGTAAAGTAACATATATTTAATATCCACTCTTACTTTCCTCGCTACTAATTTTCCTCAGAGCAAAATTTAAGATATATATGACCTCACATGTTTCTCGATATATATTAAACAGTTGATATTTTTAATTATTTGTCTAAAGAATGTTGCCAGAAGTAAAATGGAGGGAGTAGATAAAGTCAATCCTATTAAAAAGCCTCTGAACTTCTTTCTTGAAGTAGGAAAAATCGGGAGACATGAACTATTTTGTCCACATCTCATATCCTCTTTCAGAAGTTGAATTGCCCCACCATTTCGAGAGAGTAGCTATTCTACTCATACAATTCAACTTTTGGATATCCCAGATATAATTATTGAGAAAAATCTCAAGGAAAAACTTGCCAATAAATCTTTCCTTTATGACATTTCACTCACTCTATCAAGTACTCCTATATGAGAATGCATGATATTCAGACATGAAAATCCTTATGCCCATATCATATTCTCTATTATTGGACACAGTCCTAATCTATGGAGATTCATCCGTACGAGAAATCAAATCACCAAAAGAGACCCCAATACTTAGCTGTGAGGCTTTTGGAGAGCTTTTTCACCCCCATATATATATATATATATATATATATATATATATATATATATATATATATGTTCTCCAATTACTTTCTTTTCCTTTTTGTCTTCTTACATTATCCCCCCACCCTTCCCCCCCCACCCACCATTACATCCAAACTCAAAAGATACGACAAGAGAAATGGTTTAACATTTGAACAAAAAGTCTAAATCAGTTTTGTTATTTATCTCGAAAGGGAGTGTCCGAAAGAGATTCATGATATTTTGACGAGATATATTGTATTTAAAGAAAAGAATATTTGTGAGATATGATTTTCTAAAAAAGTTTACCTTTAATTTTTTAAAATGATAGTACTTATCTTACATATTCAAGCGTTAATTGTCTAGTCTCGACAATCTCTATTGTTACCTTAAGTGAGTCCAAAGAAGGCTCGAAAGTGTTGCTACATGTGACAGTAGGGGTGTATATGTAGCGTCCCATAAATTTGGTAAATTGTATACAAACATGATTTAAGCGTAGTTGCACGTCAATTGACTTGTATTTATAACATATTTATTAATGAGAATAATGAGTTTGATATGTCGGAAAGTTGTAAAGAATGTTTATTTAGTATGGAAAGAAGTAGCTTGTAGTGGTTTTTTAAAGAGTAGAGGGAAAGAAAGTAGAAAGCAAAACAAAACAAATTCTAACTATAAAAGAGTATTTTGTGGGTAAAGTATGCCGCCTATAATTACTGGGATACGAGTTTAACTGGCAGGGACTAGACATACACTACAAGTCATTCGGCGCAGAGGATATATGTATGCCCCATAGCCACAGCCGCTCATCAAGCACATGTCTAGGACCGTAAGGCAAACATCCCCCGCCTTAGGTTTACAGTCTCCTAGTGTTAATTACTATCAGCGCCTTGAGAAAAAATAGGCTATCGACATTGTACTTACTTTACCATAATTAGGACTGAGGTAAACCTATAACTATAAATACCCCATCTCCCCTATTGTATTGATCATCAAGTGATTCTCTAAGAATACGCCTATTCTCAAGGAATACTATCTTTATTTTTCTGCTTTATTCTCTTTCCTTAGTATTTACTTTATTGCTTGTGACCTTCTTTATAATTTATCAGTTTAACCTATCAGACAATTTTTAGGTGATGCATGCATATAATAACTCGCTTAAACTTTTGTCTTTGAATCCAAAAGCGACCAACCAATAGGACAAATGATGTGTTTTTGCTTGATTTCAGGTTTCAAAGCCATATGGGAGTGAGAGAAGCTATAAGGAGCAAAATACCCAAGGAAAGGGGAATATTTTCAAAGAAGCTGCAGAAACAAGAAAAGTGTGGCCACCCATGACAACGGCAACCGCCTTTCCCTGTATGTGAAAATCATGTGAAGTGATAGGGCGGCCAAAAGGGCCCTAGCCTATTTAAAGGGTGGTCAAAAGGGCCCCCGCCTTTTTTCCACTCAAAAAAAAGTGACTACGCAGTCAAGAACAAAATGAGGTGAAAGAAGGATGGAATAAAATGTACGTGTATATGTTGGTACGGTGGTTGGTAGTCATTATGTTCCCAATTTATCACACCTAGCCCCGAGCCTTTATTACATGCTTAATCAAGTCATAGTTGATCCAACATTTTGTGCTTCTCACATAGTGGAGAGTTACAATATGGGCAACCTTATGGTAATTTAACTCAACTCGCCAACATTCTTTGGAGAGTGGGTGCTTAATCGTTTGAGAGTCCTTAGTTTGAATTTGATTGCGAGATAAGGACTACTCTTTTATGGTGAGGATTGCAAATGGTGATATTAGAGGTAAGAACTTGGCTTGAGGTGAGGTTTGAAACCAAGTGAAGTTGGTTGATAAACCAAATCCATGCTTGAGTCTCTATGTCATCCTTTGACCATTGTGAAACTTGTGAAGCAGTTTCATTGAGTAACTTTTTAAGTATCATGAGTGTGAATTAGTGTTGGTACCAAATGAGGTAAAAAATTTTGAAAAAGTTGAAAATGGAACTTGGCTTCATTGTATGTTATTCTTGAAAGTGCTTCACCATTTTCGGTAGAGATTGGTTTGCTTGAGAAAAACCAAAGTATTAAGTTTGAGGGAGTGATGCGCTTAAACTTTTATCTTTGAATCCAAAAGCAGCCAATCAATAGGACAAATGATGTATTTTTGTTTGATTTCAGGTTTCACAGCCAAATAGGAGTGAGAGAAGCCACAAGGAGCAAAATACCCAAGGAAAGAGGAATATTTTCAAAAAAGATGCAGAAACAAGGAAAGTGTGGCCCCATGACAAGGGTGACCGCCCTTTCCTTGTATGTGAAAATCATGCGAAGTGACAGGGCGGTCAAAAGAGCCCCAGCCCATTTAAAGGGCGGCCAAAAGGGCCCCAACCCTTTCATTAAAGGGCCCCCGCCATTTTGGCCACTCAGCTAAAAGTGACTATGCAATAAACAACAAAAAGTGCCTATCGGTTCAAGTTTCACATCGTGGTGGCTATCAGTAAAAAATCATACTTTTCTTCCTTAAAACATAGGGACAACTTTTGGGAAACATTGTATTATTCTAGGAACTATAAATAGCTAGGTTTAACATATTTTCCATATCTTTGGCTCATTTCTTAAGCTTTGTGGCAAGAGTTCATCAACCAAGTCTAGGGTTTGAAGATTAGGAGTTCAAATTGTGAAATCCTTTTCCCTTTTCTTCATTACCTTGGTTTGTATTTCATATCTTGACTTGTTGATATTATTTTGAGGCTATGAACATGTGTAGTTGATAAATTTGTAGAGCTAGGGCTTCTGTATTGAAACCATTGTGCTTTTGAGCTATTGAGTACTCTTTTACCATTATTGACTTAGATATTTGGCTTATTAATCACTACTTGCTTAAATTCTCATGAATTGGTAGTTGCAAATGCTGGTTCAAGCCCTATGAGTACTAGATTTACACTGAAAAGGTACTTCCAGGAATGGGAGAATGATTAACAGGGTACCGGGGTAGTTGTGCCACATTTATCCCGTGTTAACAGGTTAAACACCAAAAAGGAAATACCTTATTTTGAAACAATATCGATTGAGTTTAATGCAACACTTCTTTGCACCAAAAGGGTGAGAGGTGTAAGGCTTGGTGGTCACTAAAAGAGGCTATCCGGGTATAATAGCTCGAGTGCCATAACGCGCGCCTAAGCTTAATTGGTTGGGGCTCTCTACCCGAAATTGGTTAACATTGGGTCAATTGCATTCCCTAGCCTCTACTACCTTGCATCCTTTCTTGTGACTCCATTAATCACTTTACATGCTTTCCTAGTGTAGTTGTAGTTGTTAGCATAATTCTCATTAGTTATTTTCCCTGTCTGGCTTAGTCAATAGGTTTGATTCGTCCCTATTCTTAATTGTATCACATTGTTCCCTGTGGATTTGACCCCCACTTGTAGTTGGATAATTATATTGCTACGACCATTTTATATCTCATTGGAGGTATGAGTTGGACGTATATCAATTTTGGCGTCGTTGCCGGGGAACACTTGGCGTAATAGAAAAGTTTGAGGAGTTGAATTGGTTGGCTTTGATTTCAAAACATTGTTAATAGTAGTTTGCGCATGTATATATTTGTTTATGTTAGTAAGTAGTTAATTGTTTTAAAAACTTGAAATGACATCTTGGAACAAAAATGAGCCGAATTGTGATAATACTTGGTTGATGGTCCTTGTCCTCTTTACTTTGACCCACACTATATTAGAAATCTACCAAACATTTCCGAGAGTAAGTTGAGTGCACCTTCTCATTCTTTTGAGGGGAATATATGTGAGTTGAGTGGTAGTCATAAAGGTCATTGGCGTGAGTGTCCAAATAACCCATTTTTATACCCAAGTGATTTTCATAATGGTGCCACTGTATCTTGGGAGTGTGAGAGCTCCAATTATATTTATGATGAGATTTAAGCCCGAGTGGCAAGTATTCAAGCAAAGTTCCAAGAATAGATGGATCTATCCATTTCATAAGAGGAACATGATCAAATTGAAAGATGTGAATACGCGATGCAACGGATGCTTGAGCACCAAAAGAAGAAGCTAGAGTCAGCAAGGAAATGAAGGAGGAGGTTCAAAAAAATGACTTAGCCATACAACACTTGGAGGAACAAATGAAGCAATTGGTTGAAGCTTTTAATGATCAAGATGCTATGGATGTGTCTTGTTTTCAAGAAGAATCTTACATGAATGATGTCTTGAATTTTAAGAAGAAGATGTTGAAGAAGAGCAAGTTTGGGAAGAAGAAGAAGTTGTGAGCCAAACTTGGCTACAAGATCAAGCTCAAAAAATGGAAGTATATGAAACATGCTTTCAAGACTTTAATGAAACTTGGTTGCATCTTGAAGAATAAAGACAAGAACTAGGACAAAGGACGGACCAATTTGATCTTAATGCTCGTATTGTGGAATTTCAATTGCATGAAATGGTTGAAGCATCTAAAGCTCAACATAAAGAAATTATGAATGATATGATTGAATTGGGTGAAATTAAAGAAGAGAGCTCAAGTCAGATCCTGGGAATTTGCGGAAGTTGTCACATATTCGAGCTACTTGGTAATGATGTCACATATAATGAAGTCAAGTTGGAGTCTAGTGCGGAAATGAAGAGCTCTTATGATGAAAACTCTAGCACTTTTGAAGAGGAGCATGACATGCTTGGTGCTCAATTGGTGTTGAAAAGAGTTGGACCTCATTCATGTCATTTTTCAACTCTTTGTGTGGATGAGGAACTGGAAATGGAAGAAAAACCACCTTTGGATTACTTGGGCTATATTGATCAAGAGGGTTACATTATTGAATTTGCCACACCAAGGAGATAAAATAACATCCCTCATTTAAATGCCAAGAAATGAAAAATGAAGAATCTGATCTCGTCAACTTTCTCAAAGCACAGGAGGAGCAGATGGCATAGAACTCAGCCGCCATGGCGGAAACTTAAGGAAATCATCTCGAAGCGCTCTTCACCGGATCATTCTCGAGGCTAGTATCCCCACGAAGATGCGAGCCCATGGATAATTCCCCAGCTACTATGCCCAGACGAAGAATCAACATGGAAACTGCTCCTGAGAGTTCCGCAACGACCAATAATCCAGGGCTCAAAAGGGTACCTATCATCCAGAACACGCTCAAGAAGTTGAAGGTGATCCATGATTGGATTGGAAACGTACCAGGTCCACCACCTCAGGTAATGGTTGTTGATAAGCTGAAGTTCTTCAAGCCTACGTACAAAGCAAGTGTGACAGTATTCCGTGTACCTAATCACTTCTTCCTGACCTTAAGTACGACGGAGTTGAAGGTGATCCATGACCGGATTGGCAATGTACTGGGTACACCACCTCAGGTAGAGGCCGTTGATGAGCAGAAGTTCTTCAAGCATGCGTACAAAGCAAGCACGACACTGTTTATGCCTAAAATTTGCTTAAAGGTTAAACAGATAGAAATTATAAAAGGGTCACAAGCAATATAGTAAATGTGGAGGAAAAGTAAAGATCAGTGAAATAACCAAAGAAATAAATAGTTGTATTCCTTGAAAGAATAGTCAGATTATGTGTGATTCGCTTGATTGTACAATACAATGTAGAGGGATACTTATAGCTACGAGTCTTAATTATGGTAAAATAAAAAAAATGATAAGGTCGTGGGCCTGTTTACTCAAGGTGGTAGTATATATTATCCCTAACAAGGAGACTGTAAATCTTAAGGTAGTGGGATGTATGCCTTACGTCCCAGGGCCCGTGCCTGCTGAGAGGTCATGGCTTGAGGAGCAAATGTATATTCTCTGCGCCCGGTTACTTGCATGCTAACTTTAGTCTTCATCAGCTGAATTTGTATCCCCATACATAGGTGGTGTAGTTTTACCCACACAGTCAGTCTTCCCACTAGCTGAGTGCTGACATAAATGGTCAGGAAGTGCAAGAGATATGAAAAAGAGATGTGTGAAAGGATATCTCACTGACTCCTTGAAACTAGCAGTCTCTTTGACCGAGACAGACGCTTGGTTTCTTCTGGAATCCCATGTGTCTTCATCTGATTGGTTGTTGTCAATTCCATTTATCTTTCTCATAATCGCCTTTAACTGCGGTGAATCAGTTTATATATCCAGGCCATAATATTTTGACTATTTCATAGTCCATCTTTACATCATTCCGCTTATAAAAAGAGCTTTACAATAGATGTAAATCACAAAATCTTTCAGAAAACACATTGTCTTTCTTGAAACTTCATTATGAGAGAATAACTTTATTTCTTCTAAAATAATGTTTGCCTTCGACCCTGGTTTGATATTAACAGAATAATTTCTTCATTCGGAATGGTGTTTGAGAAAACTGAAAATAGTGAAGCATCCTTTTTCTTCTTCCTTAGTTGTTCCATCCCTGACGGAATGAACGGAGTCCCCTGAGTCATAAAGTTTGATCAGGATCCTAATAGCATTCTTTAAAATGTCTTCTTTATGGCACGTGTATTGATTATGGTGCGCTCATTTTCTAATGTAGCGGTTGCTACGATATTTTTCTTGTCATGCGGGGTTAGGCCGCCTAGCCCTCTCAGCTGTCATGAGGCTTCTCTTCTAGGATGCCTTCAGCATACTGGTCGTTTTTTCGATGGTGCTGGGTTAATGAGTCAATGCTTGGCTTCATTCCTTGGCTTTCAATAGGACTCAGCCGTACATCATATAAACATTAAGGTGTCCTCAAGCTATAAATATGCTTGTGGCTCGGGGTTGTCTCCTTGTTCGGCTGGATTACTGTCGTGATGTATCCTTGTCCGCTGGTTGTTGCCTTCCTGAGAAGGAACTCCTCTCATGTGTAGTTTCCCAACTCAAACCCTCTTTCTCCAATGTGTTCCCAATTATGTTCGAAGATCGTCGGGGTTCTGCACTTCCCTTTAACCACTAGAGGTTGAAGTGAACCTTCGAGCTCCTACATCATGATGAGAGAAGGGCTCGTCCGTGCTCAGATGCTTTTGAAGTCCGTTGCTTAGGATGGGACGTATTAAATCATGCACAGGCGTCAGTGGTATCAGTGGCCGCATACTGATGAATACTCCGGTCGACATATCTTCTAATATGAGCTTCAATTCTTACTGAGTTGCTTAGACCGTGCAGAGCTTCCGAAAACCTTTTTAGTCTCGATCCCTTGGGATATTCAGTTTCTTAAGAACACTTGTAATGAACAGTATTGCATTCAAAAGAAATTGATTGTATATTGTAAGCCTACAGGCCTTCGATATTAATGAAAATACATGTTCATCAATATTTTTGCTTACTTGCTTAGCTACTTCCAATGTAGTCAAGCAGCATTTTATGCATCAGTGAATAATGGCTTAGACGCGTTTGAGGTAGACGACTTTAATTAGGGCAAAGCCCATGCCCGCAAGAGAACGTCTTTAGCCTATTGTATGTAATGCGGCATTTTTGTGTTCAAGGTAGAACAGTTGTGCTTGTCACTCAAGTGCTTAAGTCTTTAATGACACGATGCGGGTGAGCGTCCCCGCAGATATATTGGTGAAAGTATTGAATTGACGATTTCAACTTATGGTAATGTCCAGGGGCTTAACTAGAAGTGATCAAGCTTTAAGCGAGTAGTTTACTCTACTTTTGTAATGAAAAGTAAGTGTATTACTTCAACTTTGGTGCTCTCTAGAGATCCGACAAGCTTTAAAGTGCTCTCTAGAGATCCTTTGTTGGCTTTTACTGGACTTGGGTGCATCGCATGTGGTCTGCCAACCGTCCGATGATATAGCTCTCCATAGATCAAGCAGTATTGAGCTGCATGCCTTAATAATTGTCTGCTTTCTTCCTTGCATTCAGGGAGTGTTCTCTTGTCCAAGTATTCAATCAGTGCATGACGCCACTTCAAGACGGGTCCTGTGGTGGGAACTTCAAGGTTCATCAGGTCTGTGTGAGTTAGCTCGATCACCGTCTCGGGGCTGCCTGAACTTGTATCTACCTCAGCCGCTAAACTAGCTTGCACACCGGCTTTTGTATCCTCATTTCTATGAATAAACTTTTACTGGTGGAAATTTTTTAGAAGGGCCTCTACTTTGGCTAACGTTTTAGCGCACAGATGTCTTTAACTGTGAAGACTCCATTATCTAATTAACCACCAGCATGGATCCGCTGTAGAGACTGATCTCCCTAGTCCCCAATATGTAAGCTAATTCTTGGTCTTGAATTATAGCTTTATTTTCTGCCTCACTGTGCATAGATTAAGGGCATCTTGCAGCCTTGCGAAAAATCTTACTGGTTGGTGATTTCATTAGTAAGTCGAGGTCGTCTCCTCCATCGACTAACAATACATCCGTGTGGATTATCCATTTTCCGAGGCCGACTCATTCTATTGTCTTCATTGCCCTCTCGGCTTCCGGCATCAGTTCCATGCTAAAATATGTAGCAAAGTCTGCTAGTGCCTGAGATTTGATGGTTTTGCGCTGCTGATAAATTATGTCATATTCTCCCAATTCAACGACCCATTATGTCAGCCTTCTTGAGAGCTCGAGCTTGGACAGAATAATCCGTAGCGGGATAAAGCAGACCAGAATAATTGTATAATTCAGAAAATATGACTGCAACTCTCGGGTGGCCATAACCATCGTTGATACTAACTGTTCTAGAGGGAAGATGTGCTTCTACACCCATAAGTGACTTGTTGGCATATTGTACATGGACCTTTACCCCGCTTCCTCTCGTGTAAGGACCACATTTGCAGCCACCTTTGAGACCATGACGTGCAGCATGAGGTGCTCCCTCTGAACGGGTTTGTCACAGATGGGGGTCCTTTGAGGTTGCTCTTCATACCTATTAGCGCTCGAGAACAGAGCATTGGCCATTCAGTGTCTTGATACTTCACCAATACATCAGAAAGTTGGTACCATAGGTCCGTAGACTGCGGGATAGATCACTCATCATGGAGATTCGCTTTGAGGACTACTATTTTAGTTCTTACCCTTCATTCAATTAATATATCCCCTTCTGGCTCGCTTCCAATCATGTTAGTACTTATGCCTTTAGACTTGCACTAGTAGGCGCATTGGGTGCACAACCTTCTATCAGTAAGGACTGCTCACCTCGTTCTTTAGTAATTTCGTTGGGGTCTGGTACCTAAGGACTTGATGAAGTGTTAAGGGTACTCCTTTTATTCCGTGTATCCAGGATCTTCCCAATATGACATTATATGAGAGATCATAAGCCATTACCTGAAAAGGTGTTACACTCATCACGTCTGAGATAGAAATCGGTAGAGTTATTTCTCCGGTAGGCTTCACACATGTGCTGTTGAAGCTGGTCATTTCAGGGGGACTAGAGGTTATCTGATATTGAAGGCCCATTTTTCTCACTACCTCCTATCGAACAATGTTGACACCATTCATTGGATCAACCATATATAGCTTGTCTGACCTAGGAGCTAAGGACCTTGATTGTGATAGTCAAAGATTTTTTATGGGGCTCCCCCTCGCCTCCAAATCTGAATACGATTGGTCCGATAGGTGGCTCCCATCTCGTAGTCTTCCAAGATCCATCAGCCCCCAGCGTAAGGAATATCGCGTTGATACTTCTTTTGTCCTTATAATTGGATATCCTAGGCCACTTTGCTCCCTCTTCGATCAGATCCTTGAGATGTCCTTCTTTCAGCAGGTGTGGAACCTCAAGCATCAGAGCTTTGAAGTCGACCATACTATGGTCGTTATTTTGATGAAAATCGTTGTACTCTGGAGCTTAGTTTCCCAAAGTGATTGGTTACTAGCTCTACGACGCTCACCCGCTGCCCAAATTCTTTGAAATTACGCTGCTCTAAAACTTTCTTCTAAGATATTATTCCTCTGGGGTTGTTTTGATTTTCTGGAGTCTTTTCGTGATATGTTTGATACTAAATCCTTCATTTTTTTCTTTTTCCACTGCCTTCCAATTCCAAAATAGGGCTACCTGCTTACTTTTTCGGGACGTCATCAGTGAACTCTAAGGATGGTTCAGGTTCGAGGTGGAGCTTTTCATTGTATCGCTGATGGAAGGTGTCCCATATTGTCACTAGGTGTTGAGTAAGACACCATTGCAACTCTCGCGTAGCAAGTGAACCTCGTGAGTTCAAGCTCTTGTTGAGGGCTACCACGACAATACTATTGGGGATTAGAGGAAGCTCTGTGCGTTCTGTCTGAAACCTTTCCAAGTTATCTTTCAGCAGCTCACCATCACGCTGCAGATCTCGAAGATATCCTCCATGTATTTCTCTCGCTTACGGGCTCCGGAGTGTGCTTTCTTTAAGAGATCCTGCATTTTACTAAATGATTCAATCGGCCCAAATAGTAGCTGGGTATACCACGCAAGGGCACCTTTGGTCAAGGTTGAGTCGAACCTCTTCACCATAGCGGATTAAGTTTCTTACTATGTGATCTCGTTACTCTTGACGCCTGTGTAATAGGTAGTGATGTGCTCATCCCGATCGGTAGTTCTGTCATACTTAAGGTTATCCGACTGACGAAAGTGCTTGGGTACGCGGACCAGTGCAACGCTCGCTTTGTATGCATGTTGAAGAACTTTTGCTCATCTACTGTGGTAATTTGGGGTGGAGCACCCGACACATTACGATCCGGCCTTGGATGACTTTCATCTCTTTCAGAATGTCCTGAATGACAGGTGTTCCTTTGATACATTGATTGCTGGCCACTGTAGAGCTCCTTGGAGCGGTCTCCATATCAATCCTTCGTCTTGTAATTGAGGCCGGTGAATCATTCACGGGTGCGATTTCTTGTGAGGATGCTGGCCTCTAGAACGAACCAGCGAAAATTGCTCCCAGCTTCTGGGCCATGCTTTTGACCAGGTTGCCTGAGTTTTCCTACGCTCGCTATACCTGAGTTTTGAGGAGATTGGTAAGGAAATCTTCGAGTCTGAGGTTGGTCTCCTGTGGTTGATCATCATCACCGTCACTACCTATAAAGATCGGATCCCTGAGAGTATTATTTGGCTGTGCATTGGGATCGCTGGGATCTTTTGTGGAGTCGTCAATCACATCAACCATGTCAGTAGTGTTCTTTGGGACATCATCATTGCCATTTGATATGGTCGCGCTTTTCCTTTGTGAAAACCTACAATTTCTTGGGTCTCATGGTGGGTACCAGACTGTTTATGCCTAAAATTTGCTTAAGGTTAACATATATAATTTATAGAAGTGTCACAGGAAATACAATAAATACGGAGTAAAAGTAAATAATAAAGAAATAAGCAAAGAAATAAATATTTGTATTCCTTGAGAATAGTCGGATTCTTTGTGAGTCACTTGATTGTACAATACAAAATGTAAGGAAGGGTATTTTTAGCTATGATTTACTCAGTCCTAATTATGGTAAAATACAAATACTAATAAGACCGTAGGCCTGCTTACTCAAGGCGGTAGTATATACTAACCCTAACTAGGAGACTGTAAACCCGAAGGCAGTGGGATATATTCCTTGCATCCCAGGGCCCGTGCCTGTTGAGAGGCCGTGGTTTGGGGAGCAGGCGTGTATACTCTGCGCCCGGTGACTTGCATGCTAAGTCTAGTCTTCGCCAGCTGGACTCGTAATCCAGACAAGCATATAGTCGCCTACTACACGACCGTCTAGAATAATGAGATCAAATAGGAAGAAACCAGTCCACCATGGTGAAGTGGTTCAGTTCAACCCTAACCAAGAGGGTCTTACGTGGTACACTCAACTGCCTGTAGGGTCAATCGAATCATTCATCCAGATGCATAACCTCTTCGAGAAAACATACTCAGGTGCCTAGTAACGAGAGAAATGAATGGACGACTTCCTCGAGATCCGCGTGTGCAACATAGAATTGCTAAAGGAATACCTAGAAAGATTCCAGATGGAATGTATGGAACTACCTCCGGTACCCGACAACATTGCTATGGTAGCTTTTGGTAAGAGCCTAAACCTCATAGGTTCATTAGCCATTCAAGATTTGTAGCAGACTCACACCGAACACCCGGTAATAACTTGGAACACGTTGTATAAGCGCTGCATCGAGCTGGATGAACCTCAGCCACCTGATAACAATACGTGAAGAAGCCGAGGAAAAACCCACCTTAGAGGTATGTGTCGGCAGTAGGAGGATGAAAGGAAGAATGCAATATAAGGTGGATCCCACGAGAACCTCTGATAAGCAAAGTGATGCCCGGGGAACAACTTCCCACGAGAAAAGCTTTGAGTCTCACAACTTCAAAGATTTGGGACTACGAGTGAGTGCAATTGAACTAGACACAAATCACTTCAGCCGGCTTGGCCCGTAAGTACATTGGCCTCTTACCATCAGGAACAATTTAAGGAGTAGTTCGTCAGCCTACTGTGAATTTCAACGAAGCAACGACCACGATATCGTCAACTGCAAGGCACTCATGCTCGAGATAGCCTACTTTTTTAGAGAAGCATACCCCAAAGACTTACTTGTAGAAAAAGGAAGTCGATCCATCGCTTCCGATTAGAAGAACAAGAAAAGTAATGATATAACTTTCAGAGGATGCGGGGTCGATATAGAGAAGTCCAAAGCAATGATGGTTTGCGAAGCACGTGAGGAAGTGACAAAGAGACCTCGCATCAACGCGATCGAGTTCAGCAGGAATGACGAAAGAGAACTCCTCTACCCGCATCAAGACGCCTTAATCATCACTCTCTAGGTATTCGACAACCTAAATTAAGCGAGTACTAGTGGACCTAGGGAGCGTTATGAACATTATCCGATGGGAATTTATTTGTGGTATGGTTCTACAGCAGGAGAAATTCCCATGTCCATACACAATAACTAGCTTAAACAACTCTAGCAAAAGGTCCATCAGAGAAATTTTCCTCCCAATTCTTATCTCAGAAGTATCGAAGCTAACGTCTTTCCAAGTAAGGACATGCGATCTCTGATATAAAATCATTTTAGGGTGGCCATAGATACATGAAGCATATGCGATACCCTTAACACTTCATCAAGTCCTCAAGTTTCAGAATCCGTGGGGGCTAATGAAGTCCAAGGGGAACATCACCTGTAAAAAAGAAACTATGTGATCGCTGCTAGGTGTATAGTAAATAAGGGAGAAAAAATGTGATGACGAGGAGCAGTATGCAGAGAGATTGTTGAATAGTGGACCCATTCGAAAGATCCACTTTCCAGTTTAAGTCTTCGGTATGGTTGTCACCCCGAGCCAAAGAACAAAAGTCAATACCATCAAAGTCGAAGCCATGGAGGTTGCACCAAAGGAACACAGAGCCAAGACAAAGATAAAGAAGCTCAATAGTCGGATCTCCGTGATGAGTCATCTTATTCCTCGATCTGCGGAACAATGTTACCAGCTCTCCATTATGTTGAAGAAATGGAAAGATTCTGAATGGACAAATCGCTGTCGCCGGATGCTGGAGGGCCTGAGGAAATATTTTCTAAGGCTTCGGCTGTATCTCACGATCTGGGTAGTGCCTGTAAGTACCGTCCTCTAGCAAAGCTCTCTCGGGTGCCGACCAACTCACGTTGGCGGTAGTCGTGGCTGCCCATAGGTAACAATTGTTTAGGCCTAAATTTAGTCGTCTAGGTAAAATAATTGAATTTGTTAGAGGGTCACAAGCAATATAGTAATTATGCAGAAAAAGTAAATAAATATTGTGAGAAAAGTAATAAGCAAGAAAGTAATAATCTTATTCCTTGAGAATAGCTGAATTCTGTGTGAATTGCTTGATGTAAAATATAATGAGAGGATGGGTATTTATAGTAGAGATTTACTCAGCCCTTATTATGGTAAAATACAAAGACTAATAAAGGGCATGGGCCTAAATTCAAGGCGGTGGTATATACAAAATCATAGCTAGGAGATGGTGAATCCTAAGGCAGTGGGATGTATACCCTTCGTCCTACACCTGCGCCGCTTGAACGGTCGTGGCTTAAGGAGCGGATGTGTATCCTCTGTGCCCGATGACTTATAGACTAAGTCTAACCTCACCAGCTGGACTCGTATCCCCGTAATGGTAGGTTACGTATTTTTTTCGATACAGTCGGTCCTCCCATTTGCTAAGTGATCTCGTATGCAGTCAAGAAGTGAAAGAGATAAGCAAAAAGGATGTGAAGAGATAACTCACTGGCTCCTAAACTCACAGTCTCTTTGACCGATTCGAGAAACCTTCGTGTCTTTATCTGATTGATCGGTGTCGATTTCCATGCACCTTTCCAGGAACACCTTTTTCTCTGTCGAATCATTTCATATCTTCAGGTCATAATTGTGCTTGACCATTTCATACTTCATCTTTATCTCATTCCGTCTATAAATAGGGGTTTCATGATAGTGGTGGAATCACAAATCTTCTTCAGAAAATTCTTCATACCTTCCAAAGCTTTCTTATGAGAGAATAATTCCTTCATCTTCAAAAAATGCTTGCCTTTGATCATGGTCGAATATTCCCATAAATACTCTTTCGTTCTGAATGGACGGTGCATGAGAAATTTGTAAAGCAGAAAATTCGCACAATCCTTTTCTTTTGTCTCTCTATCAACAATTGGATGGATGGAGTCCCCCAAGTCATGAAGTTTGATCTGGATTCTGATGGCGTTATTCGGAATGTCTTCATTGTAGCATGTGCACTGATTACGGTGTGTTTTTTTTCTGACACGGCGGTTGTTGTTATAGTTCTCTTATCAGGCAGGGTCAGGAGGCTTAACCATCTCTACTGTCAAGAAGCTTATCTTCCAGGACGTTGTAGACATTCAGGTAGCTCCTTCAATAGCATTGGGTTGAGTCTCCAGTGCCTAGCTCTGTTCCAAGGCAAGCAAGAGGATATAGCTTCATGCCATCAGTAAGGTGTCACCAAGTTCTGAATCTGTTCACGATTCATGGCTTTCACCTTGCCGTCTGGCTCGGCTAGATTGTTGTTGCAATTGCTCATTGACTACTGGCTGTGGAATACCCAGGGGAAAAGTCACCCTTGTGGTAGGTTTCCAGCTCAAGCCTTCGCGTCTTCGATAAGCTCCCAATTGCGCTTAAAGATCTGCGGGGCAATGCATTCCTGTTTGACCAGCAGGTGTCAAAAAAGATCTTTAAGTCTTCTTGATAGTATGAGGGAAGGTTCTGGGTGTGCTCAGATGCTTCTGAGGTCCTTTCCTGCTGACATGACATCCGGGCCCTGGTTATATTAGTGACTTCACGCTGAAGATTTCTCGGGCCGACATATCTCCTGACGCCAAGAAAGGCTTCGAATGGTTTGCTAGCTTGTAGCTACAATCCAGATGAACTGGCTTCGATCGTGCAAACTTTAGAGAATCTTGCAGTTTTTGCCTTTTTAGTTTTTTTTTAGAACATCTCTAGTAAATAGTGTTGTATTCAAAAGGACTTGATTGTATATTATGAGCATACAGGCTGTCGATATTAATGAAATAGTTGTTCATCAATATTTTATGTGTACTTCTGTAATTATTTATAATGTAGTCAAGCAACATGTGCTTGGGTGACTTTCTGGGCTAATGTCTTTTAAAGAGGGTGTGCGCACTATTGGACGCTTCATTTGCATCAGTAATTGACGGCTTATGTTGTGCCTATAATAGACGACTGTTTTGCACCCACAATTTGACTACTTTAGCCCGTGATATGAAACGGGGCATTTTTTCGTCCAAACATGAACGTCGTTGCTTGTTTACTCGAGTATTTTAAGATTTTCTAGCACTATGCGATCATGCGTCCCTACCGACATGTTGGTGCAATTTTGTTGAATTAATAATTTCAACTTACGAAGTAATGCCTGGTGGCTGAACTAGAAGTGATGTAGCTTTAAGTGAGTAGTTTACCCTACTTTTGTCATAAAAAGTGAGTGTATTACTTCAACTTAAGTTGTGTCGGGCTCTGAATAGTTGGATCGTAGATGGATTTGATTGCAAAACTGACAAAATAGAATAGTAGTTTTATTGATAAAAGATGGGCACTGGACCTGAATTGTTGTGGGTGAACACCCGTAACATGATTGATAAGTATGAAAATACTATAATCACAATTTTAAAGGAAACTAAGACTTAATAAAAGTAAATACTGAAAAGAATTGTACTTCTTAAACCAAATGGTTGCTGCTTCTTTCACGCATTTGGGAGGTTCTTTGTGTCCGACAGAGATTCAATTATCGAAAGGTCTGGAAGCATCCCCCAAGGATCCTTTTTTTCGGGGTGTTGAACCCCAAGATATGACTCGTGGGCTGCTGATCATCTGATGGTATAACTCACCATTGATTAAACAATAATGTACTACCCGCCTCTGCGATTGTCTGTTTTTTGCCTTGTCTTCGGGGAATGCTCCCTTGTCCAAGTAGTTAATCAACGCGCGATGCTGCTATGAATAGATTATGTGTTTGGAACTTTAAGGTTCGTCAGGTCTGCAGGGGTTAGCTCAACCATTATTTGTTAGTCGTCTAAATCGGTGCACGAATCTTTAGACGCTCTGTCGTCATCTGAATATTCCTCAAGATAAATGAACTACCACTTGTGAAATTTTTCAAAAGCATCTTCATTTACGCCTGTAGATCCGGAGTAGAGATGTCCTTTGCGGTAAATACCTCATTCGCTCGATCGACCACTAACCGGGAGCCGCTATAGAGATTGATCTCCCTGGCTCCCAATATGTAGGCTAAGTCAAGAGCTTGAAGTATGGCCTCATATTCTATTTTAATGTTCAGAAATTTAGTAGCCTTGTGGAAGACCTTCCAAGTGGGTGTTTTAACACATAAATCAAGGTTAGCTTCTTTTCCTCCGAAGTCTACATCAGTGCGAATTAACCAATGCCTAGGTCCGATCGCCTCTACACTCTTGACCGACTCTTCTGCCTTCAACACTAATTTGTCCACAAAATTTGTGGTGAAACCTTTCAGAGATTGCAACTTAATGGTTGTCTGCAGCTGATAAATGATATCGTATTTTGCTAACTCCTCGGCCCATCCTGTCAACCTTTTCGAGAGTCCAGGCCTGGACAAAATATTCCATAGTGGTATGGCCGAGATTATACTGATCGTATGATTAAGAAAATACGAAGGCAGTCCTTGTGTTGCCATATGATTAAAGCCGCCACGAACTGGTCTAGTAATGAGATGCGTCTGTCTGCCCATAAAGATCCCTCACTAGCATATTTTAGGGGAAACTGCCTCCCATTTTCTTCTCGCACTAAGACCGCATTCCATGTTATTTTCGAGATTATGACATATAACAGTAAGTGCTCCCCCTGGACTGGTTCAGTTATCATCTGAAGCTGCAGGAGATGCATCTTTGTTTGGGTAAGAACCTGGCAGCAGTGTATTGGTCACCAAGGTCCCTCTTGCTTTACCAAAAATTTGGAGAGGTGATAATATAGTTCTGCTGCCTTGGGAATTAAGTGACTCATTCCCAACACCCGTTCTCTCAGCTCCTCGACGGCTATTCTGGCCTTCCGTTCAATAGACCTATCCTTGAGAGACTCTTCATCGATCATATTTACTTCAGCTATGGGCCCTTTAAGGAAGCTTTTGCTGGGTACAAGGTAACTTTCGGACAAGGACCGCTCGCTCCGTAAGTCGTTGACCCCGGGGATATGAACCAGCAGAGGTAATTCGCCAATAGGTTTCTCACAAAGGTCGTTGAAGCCGGTTATCTTGTAGGGGCTTAGAATCATTTGACGGTGATTCCCTATCTTCTATAATACCTCCCTCTGGATGACGTTAACGTCGCTCCCTAGGTAGATTAAAGCTCGCTCGATTTGGAGATCAAGCACCTTGATTGGGACAATGAGCATATCTTGGTGTTTCACTTCCTCTTCCACCAAGCTGAATGCAATCGGACTAGCAAATAATTCAGGCACTTTGGTTCCCCAGGTTGTAACTGGTCTGTGCCTTGCAAATATCACGTTGAAGCTTTGCTTTCCTTCAAAGTCTGATGCTTTCGATCGTCTCGTTCCTTCTTTAATCAAAACCTTGAGGTGCCCTCCCTTCAATAAATGCTCAATTTCCAACATCAAAGCCTTGCAACCGACCATGGTGTGGATGTTGCTCTGATGAAAGTCACAGTAAGGCATTGAGCTCCTCACGGTCTCTCATTTTATAGTGGGCGGTAACCGCACTTTTGAGACTAGTTTCCCAAACTGATTGGCAACCAGCTCTACGGCGTTGACCCGCGTGGCTGTGGACATGTTTACCGAGGCCCGATCACCTGAGAACTGCCTTTCATCCTGGTTCCCACTTGACTTATAGTTTTTCCTTTTGTTCTTCTCCCATCCCCTTCCCCCTCCAAGGATGAACTTCCTGCTTTCTTATGTCGTTAAGCTTCGGGATTTTGGGAATGCTCTGGCTCAAGGCGAAGTTTCTCTATATATCTCTGGTGCAAAGAATTTCATGTCACCATGGGGTGTTGATTTAGACTCCAGTGCAACTCCCTAGTAGCTAACAGAACCCCTATAATTCAAGCTTTTTCAAAAGGCTACCACAACAATGTTATTGAGAACTGGAGGGAGCATCATGTGTTCCCTCTAAAATCTATCCAGGTAGTCTTTCAGCAACTCATCGTCTTGCTGGCGGATCTCGAAGATATCTTCCATACGCTTCTCCCGCTTGCGAGCTCCAAAGTGTGCCTTCTTAAATAGATCATGTATCTGGGTGAAAGACTCGATCAAACCCATAGGTAGCTGAGTGTATTATGTGAGGGCTCATTTAATCATGGTCAAGTCGAATCTCTTCACCAGAGCGGATTGAGCTTCTTCCTCAGAAATCTTGTTGCTTTTAACGGTTGTCTAGTATACAGCAATACGCTCGTCCAGATCAGTAGTTCCATTGTACTTAAGGTTATCCGACAGGAGGGAATACTTTGGTACACTGGCCGATGCAGCACTTGCCTTCTATTCATGTTTGTAAAACTTCTATTCATCTATGGTGGTATCTTAAGGTAGAGCACCCCGATACATTACCGATCTGATCATGGATGGCCTTCATCTCTTTTAGGATGTCCTAAATAACAGGTGTTCCTTTGATGTCTTAATTATTGAGTGTTGTCGAGCCTCCAGGGGTAGCATCTATGTTGAGCCTGCGATTAGGAACAGATGCTGGTGAATCGTTCACGGGCGATAGTCCTCGCAGGGATGCTGGCTTTTGAGATGATCCGGGCAAAATTGCTCCTAATTTTTAGGTCATGCCTTCGACCATGTTGGCAGAGTTCTGCTCTGCCCGTTATGACAGGGTTTTGAGGAGATCAATAAGGAAATCTCTAAACTCGGAATTAGCTCTCAACCGTCCTCGCCGTCGTTGGCTACATAGACTGACTCCTTGGCAGTGTCCTTCGATTGATCGTTAGGATCACTGGGATCCTGTGCGGAATTGTATGCCACGTTGGTAGTGTCCTTTAGGTTGTTGTCGTTGTCGTCTGACATGACTGCGCCTTTTCCCTTGTAGAAACCTACAATTGCCTAGGCCACACGGTGGGCGCTAAACTATTTAGGCCTAAATTTGGTCGTTTAGGTAAAATGATTGAATTTTTTAGAGGGTCATAAACAATATAGTAATTATGTAGGAAAAGTAAATAAATAATGAGAGAAAAGTAATAAGTAAGACAGTAATAATATTATTCCTAGAGAATAGCTGGATTCTGTGTGAGTTGTTTGATATATAATATAATGAGAGGAGGGGTATTTATAGCAGAGATTTACCCAGTCCTAATTATGGTAAAATACAAAGACTAATAAAGGCCATGCTCCTAGACTAATAAAGGCCATGGGCCTAAACTCAAGGCGGTGGTTTATAAAAAACCCTAGCTAGCAGAATGTGAACTCTAGGGCGGTAGGATGTATACCATGCGTTCTACATCTGCGCAGCCTGAACGGTCGTGGCTTAAGGAGCGTGCGTGTATCCTTTGTGCCCGGTGACTTATAGACTAAGTCTAACCTGGCCAGTTGGACTCATATCCCCATAATGGTAGGTGGTGTGTTTTTGCCCACACAACAACCATACTTCTAAAGCCACATGATCGTCGTGGTCTTATCTTTCTCATAAATGCGACCTCTCAAGGAGTCTAGCGAAATGCGCCGTGGAGGTGGGGGAGTTTGAAATCATTTACCACCTTAGAACGACCATCAAATCACAAGTCCTCTTGGACTTTGTCGCTAATTTCAGTACCGATATGATGCCAAAGGCTGAAGATGAATTGAAGATAATGGGAGGAGTCCCTCCTAGTGAATTGATAATCTACACTGATGGGGCATCAAACATCGGAGGAGCTGGGCTTGGGTTGGTGATCATGTCTCCATCTAGAAAGTCTTTCCGTAAAGCTGTCAACTTTCTGCTCATCACGAATAATGAAGTATAATATGAAGCCATAATTCAAGCCCTTCAATTAGCTTACATATTTGGGGGCCAGGGAGGTTAGCCTTAATATCGATTCAGAACTGGTGGTTAACCAAGTGAAAGGAGTATTTGCAGAAAGAGATGCCTGCATTCAGAAGTACCTAGCTAAAGTGGAAGCCCTTTTCAAAAATATCACAAGTGGAAGTTAACTCAAGTGCCGAGGGAGGAGAATATGAAGACCGATGCATTAGCCTGCTTAGCAGCAGCTGAAGATATGAATACGGACCGCCAGGAGGCGATGATTGAGCTAACTCACTTGGACCTCAAACGTCTTGAAGTAAACATCACCGTACTCGTCTAGGACTGGCATCAGCTGATTAAATAATTGAATATAGCAATACTTCTTGATGATAAGAAGAAAAGCAAGCAGTTGAGGATGCAAGCAGCTGGTTATTGAATTATCCGTGGAGAGTTGTATCGTCGGATGTTTAGCGGTCCACTGGACATGTGCCTGGCTCCAACACAAGCCAATTATGTACTAAGGGAGATTCACGAAGGACATTGCAGAAACCACTTTGGTGGAAGGGCCCTAGCCCGAAAGGTTAATTAGAGCGGGCTATTATTGGCCCCGGTAGAGGACGATGCAAGAAAACTCGTCAGAGTATGTGACAGCTACCAGAGATACTCACATACACTGCATCAGCCAGCAGTGCCTCTAAACTTAGTAATTACGATGTGGCCTTTCATGAAGTAGGGGATATTGTGGGGCCTATGCCCAAAGCACCCGGAGGCGTCAAGTTCTTGCTCATAATGATTGATTACTTCACCAAGTGGGTTGAAGCGGCGCCTTATGCCTAGATCAGAGAGCATGAGGTGATACAGCTCATCTAGAAGAAAATAATTTGCCGATTCAGAGTTCCTGCCGAGATTGAGTGGGCAAAAATACGTCATCTATGATTATAGGGATACAAGTCCAGCTGGCGAGACTAGACTTAGCTTACAAGTCACCAGGCGCAGAGGATACGCAGTTGCTTTTCAAGCTACTGCCACACAGTTGGCACAGGCATAGAAAGCAAGGCATACATCCCGCGGTCTTAGGGTTTACAGTCTCCTAGTTAGGGTTTCATATATACCACCATCTTGAGTTTATAGACCCATGGCCTTATTAGTCTTTGTATTTTACCATAATTAGGACTGGGTAAATCTTTACTATAAATACCCCTACTTATACTGTATTGTACATCAATCGATTCACACCAAATTCGGCTACTCTCAAGGAATAATACTCTTTACTTTCTTGTCTATTATTTTTTTCTCAGTTTTACTTACTTCTCCTCCATAATACTATATTGCTTCTAATCCACTAACAAATTCTATTGTTTTACCTAAACGACCAAATTTAGGCCAAAACAGTTTGGCACCCACTGTGGGGCCTAGGCAATTGTAGGTTCTTACGAAGAAGAAGGCGCAATAATGCCGAACCGCGACCACGATGCTTCGTAGAACGCCACCATCCAGATCTGATAGACGTCCCGTAACTCATCCAATATAACAGAAACTATGGGGCGGATGTCTAGATATGCTATTTATTGAGGCCAGCATCCCATCAAGAATCTGTGCCCTATAGCGACTCCAACTGAGCGATGCCTAAAGGCTAACATGCCTCAAGATTAATCAACACGATCTTCGAGGGGCCCAGGGTTGAAAACAGTAAGGCCAGAACCGTTATGGTTTGTTAGGCTCACCATGAGATAACTAATAAGCCCCGTGTCAACACTATCGAGTTCGATGCTAAAGATGTACAACAAGTCCTCTACCCGCGCCACGATGCCTTGATCATCCCCTTGCAGGTGCATGATGGAAGGTAAAGTGCGTGTTGGTAGATCCGAGCAGTGTTGTGAGCATTATCATACTGGAAAGCTGTTTTCCAGATAGAGGTGCAACACCAGATAATTCCCAGCCCATTTACGATAACCAACTTCAACAGTTCCAGCGGGAAGTCTGTAGGAGAAGTGCTTCTAGCGGTACACCTCCCCGGAATGATGAGATAACGTCCTTCTAGGTAATGACATGCGATCTCTCATATAACATTATCTTGGGAAAGCCTTGGATTCACGAAATACGCGTGGTGCAATCTATAGTTCATCAAGTCCTCAAGTACCCTACTGCCTGCGGAGCAAGAGAGACTTAAGGGGAGCAGAAGTTATCCAGGAGTTGCTATGTTGCCGTCGTGACATGCGTGGTAAAGAAAGAGGTAAAGAACCAGCAAAAGGTGTTACACAAAATACTCAGCCCTCTCCTAGTCACCAACCTACCATTCGAGTCCGAGGGGCATAAAGGAACTAGTCCCCGAGAGCCAGCCACCACACCCCGAGACTCGGATGACGAGGAGAAGACCGCCAAGTCCACTGTCGACAACCTCAACGCAGTAATCTTCAAAGAAAACTTCCCGGATAAGAAATTTATGTGTGGACCGAACTCTCGACCAAAGCCAAACAAGGGTTTTCTAATTTCTTGCGTGCTCGGTCGGCACATTCGCTGGAGACATACCGACATGCCTAGGATCACAACCAGCATCATCACACACAATTTGAATGTTCATCCAAACTTCAAGCCAGTCAAGCAAAAGAAACGGCCGATAAACCGTGAAAGAGGGTTGGCCGTCCACAAGGATGTAGAGAAACTGCTAAACAACGGATATATTCACGAGGTCCAGTACCCTGATTGGATGTCTAACATTGTGGTGGAAAAGAGAATGGAAAGTTGAGAATGTGCATCGACTTTACAAATCTAAATAAAGCATACCCTAAGGATTCTTTCCTGTTGCCCAACATCAATAAACTCACTGATTTGACGGCGGGTCATGAAGCTTATAGTTTCTTAGATGCATACTCGAGATATAATCAGATCCTCATGAACCCGAATTATCAGGAGAATACCTCTTTTATCACGGACAGGGGGACTTACAGTTACCGAATAATGCCTTTTGGTTTAAAAAATATAGGAGCAACTTATCATAAACTGGTGAATTTGATGTTCAAGGAGAAAATCGGTAAGACTTTGGAGGTTTATATCGACGACATGCTGGTCAAATCAAAATTTACTAAGGATCATGTCAGCCACTTGGGGATAGTATTCGACATCAAATCCCCAACCAAGAATATATTTAGAAAGGCCGTCAGCTGCCTGCCAATCACAAATAATGAAATAGAATATGAAGCCGTAATTCAAGCACTTGAATTAGCCCACATATTGGGGGCCAGGGAGATCAATCTCTTTACCGACTCTCATCTAGTGGTCAACCAGATAACCGGAGCTTTCGCTGCCAAAGACGCTCGCATGCAGAAGTACCTAGCCAAAGAAGAAAAACGCTTAAAATTTTATCAAAAATGGAAGATTGATCATATACCAAGGAAAGAAAACCAAGAGGCTGATGCCCTAGCCAGTCTAGAGGTCGCTGCAGATATGAACGCAGATAGCCCTAGAATTGACATTCAGTTAAATAACGCGGATATCAAATGCCACAATGTTAATGTTACGGGGCTAGTCTGGGATTGGAAAGGCCCGATTATCGAATACTTGGACAAGGAACACTCCCAGAAGCCAGGAAAGAGAGACCAGGAGACTAAGGGTCCAAGTGGCTCGTTATTGCTTGGTCAACGGGGAGTTGTATCGTCGAATATTTAGCGGCTCTTTGGCTAAATGCTTAGGACCCTCTCAAGTTAATTACATATTAATGGAAATTTATGAAGGGCAATGAGGAAATCACCCCCACGGACGATCTTTAGCTCGTAAGCTAATCAGGGCGGGCTATTTCTGGCCCCAAATGGAAGATGACACGAGCAAATTCGTCCGAGCATGTGACAGTTGACAAAGATTCTGCAATATAATTCATCAACCAGCTGAGCTTCTACATTCAGTAGTAGCCCCATGGCCTTTCATGAAATGGGGGATGGATATCTTAGGGCCCATGCCCAAAGCGACCGGAAGTATCAAGTTCCTACTTATCATGACGGACTATTTCACTAGGTGGGTCAAAGCAGCAGCTTACTCTCGAATCCAAGAGCATGAGGTGATACAGTTCATCTGGAAGAATATCATGTGTCGCTTCGGCATCCCGGCGAAAGTTAGCTGTGATAACGGTCCTCAACTCATAGGAGACAGGATCACTGCTTTCCTGGAGGAGTGAGAGATAAAGAGGATTACCTCAACGCCTTATCACGCGACAGCCAACAGACTAGTTGAGTCTTCTAACAAGATCATAGTGGAGAATTTGAAGAAGTGGCTCACGGAGCCTAAAGGTAAATTGCTGGAGCAACTGTCAGGAGTTATATGGGCATATCACACTACCTCAAAAGCCAGCATAGGCGAAACTCCTTTCTCACTAACATATGGAACGGATGCTATGATTCCCGTGGAAATTGGAGAATCTAGTTTGCGACGGTCATTTGTCAAGGAAGAGTCAAACAACGAGGCTCTAGCAGCCTCACTTGATGTCTTGGACGAGCATCGGGAGCTAGTGGCCATACGCCTGGCAGCCTAGAAGCAACGGGTGCAGCAGCATAACGCGTGAACCAACTTGCGTTCCCTCAACATAGGGGACCTGGTTCTTCGCAAAGTAGCTCAAATCACCAAGAAAACCAGTGCCGGCAAGTTAGCTCCAAACTGGGAAGGACCTAACAAGGTCCGAGGCATAGCTGGAAAATATGCGTACGTTCTTGAAGACATGGCAGGGACAGCCATTCTAAATAAATAGAACATCTCTTGGCTTAAGAATTACTACTCTTGAAAGGTCGATTGGACCTACATATTCGAGACATATATTTTTTTCTTTCTTGCTCTTTGTTTTTACCATTATTTTATACGGGCACTTTACCCCGTCTTTGTTAAGTTTCATTTGGCCCCGGGCCTCCTCTATTAATAAAGCTATTATTCTATTTTGTCAGTTTTTACAATCAGATCCATCTACGATCCAAATACTCATAGCCCCGGCACAACTTAAGTTGAAGTAATACACTCACTTTTCGCTATAAAAGTAGGGTAAACTACTCTCTTAAAGCTATATCACTTCTAGATCAACCACCAAGCATTATTTGTAAGTTGAAATCGTCAATTCAACAAATTGCACCTGCATGTCGATGGGGATGCCCGCCCGCATAGTGCCAGAAAGTCTTAAAATACTTAGTAAACAAGCATAGACGTTCTAACTTGAACGCTAAAATGCCCCATTACATACAATGGGCTAAAGAAGTCCCATTGCGGGCACAATATAAAGCCATCATTACTTATACAAATGAAGCGCCCAACAGTGCGCACACCCGTCTTTAAAAGACACTAGCCCAGAAAGGCACCCACAACATGCTGCTTGACTACACTACAAGTAACTATGGAAGTATGCAAAAAAATATTGTTGAACGACCATTTCATTAAAATCAATTGCACGTAGGCTCACAATATACAATTGAATTCTTTTGAATACAGCATTGTTCATTACAGGCATTCTTAAGATACAAAAGGGACTAAACTAGAAACTACAAGTTTCTCTGAACTTGCACGGTCAGAGACTCTTCATATGGATTGTAGCTCTTGCATCAAAGTTTCTCTCAATGCACAGAAGAGGACGTTTCCAACATAATGCCCCGTGCAGCAACATCTTTGTAGCGCTGCACCACGGGAGTTGGAAAAATTTGTCCAACTGAGGAATCCCTCAGTAAAACAGCAGAGAAACAGCACGCAGGGCGAAACTTTCATCTGGAATCACTTGGAGGAAACCAACATGGAAACCACAATAGCTGCGGGAGCACCATGTTCTCCCTCTTCTTTAGACGATTGGAAGCAGATACAACCTCCAAATCGCAGAACAGGTAAGAGCTATACGGCCACCCTGCATGCTACAATTTTGGAGAAATTTGTCGAATGTCAACCACTCGGAGTAGGAGAGAATACCATCGCGACGACCTTGCCTCGTCAAGTGGCACTATTCCAGGATTATATGTCCCATGGAAGCAAAAGACGAGCAGATACACAAGCCCTGCTTGGTTGGCACTCCTCTGCTGAAGGGCTCCGCATGACAAGAGGAATATCACAGCAACTGTTGTGTTAGAAGATGAGCACACCGTAACCAGTGTATGTGCCACATCGAGGACATTTCAAAGAACGTCATTAGAATTCCGATCAAACTTCATGATTCAAGAGACTCCATTCATCCAATCATGGATAGAGAAATAGAAGAAGAAAATTATAAAGGGTCTTTTGCCTATAGCTTTTTCATGTACCATCCATTCTAAATGAATGAGTTGTTCTAGGAAAATCAAACTAGGATCAAATTTTTGAAGAACAATGGCTATTATTTCATATACAAGCTTTGGAAGTAGTATTTCTCTGAAGAAAGGCTATGATTTTTTTCCATCATGAAACCCTATTTATAGGCGGAATGAGATAAGGATAAAGCATGAAACGGTCAATATAATTATGACCTGAAGATATGAAATGATTCGGCGTAGCATGAGGAATTTACAGGAATGGTGCATAGAATCAACATGGACCAATCAGATGAAGACACATGGGTTTCTCGAAGAAATTAAGAGTCGATCTTGGTCAAGGAGACTGCGAGTTTCAAGAAGTCAGTGAGATATTCTTTCACGCTTCTCTTTTGCGTACCTCTTTCACTTCTTGACTACTTATGAAAACACTCAATAAGTGGGGGACTGACTGTGGGGTAAAAATATGTCACATATGAATACAGGGATACAAGTCTAGCTAGTGAAACTAGACTTAGCTTACAAGTCACTGGTCGCAGAGGATACACGTTTGCTCCTCAAGCCACGGCCGCTGAGCCGCCGCAGGCATAGGATGAAAGGCATATATCCCGCTGCCTTAGGATTTACAATCTCCTAGTTAGTGTTTCGTATATACCACTGCCTTGAGCTTACAGGCCCATGGCTTTATTAGTCTTTGTATTTTACCATAATTAGGACTGGGTAATCTCTACTATAAATACCTTGCCTTACATTTTATTTCACATTAAGCGATTCACACCGAATTTGGCTATTCTCAAGGAATAATATTCTTTACTTTCTAGTCTATTATTTTTCACTCCGTTTTACCTACTTTTCCTGCGTATTTACTATATTTCTTGTGACCCTAAAAAATTTAATTGTTTTACCTAAACGACCAAATTTAGGCCTAAACAGAGATCACTTGAGACAACGGACCTCAGTTTGTAGAAGCCAAAGTCATGGAATTCTTTAAGGAATGGAAAATCAAAAGGATAACATCAACACCGCACCACCCCTCAGCAAATGGCAACCTGAATCTTCAAGCAAGACCATCATGGATAGCCTGAAGAAACGGCTCAAATAAACTAAAGGTAAGTGGCCGGAGGAGTTACCATAAGTTCTATAGACCACACAATGGCAAAACCAAGTACAAGGGAATACCCATTCTCATTAACATATAGGGCAGATGCCATGATCCCTGTTGAGATAGGTAAGTCTAGCCTACGGTTAGTCATTTGCTGAAGAGGGGCCTAACAATAGGGTCTTAGTAGTCACGCTCGACCAACTGGATGAGCACCGAGAACTAGCAACAATGCGCTTAGCGGCCAAGAAGCAACAAGTGGAGTAGTACTATAATGCGATGACCAATTTAACCTCCTTCAGCATAGGGGATTTGGTCCTCCGAAAATATCTTAGAGAACTAAGGAGTCCAACGTAGGCAAGCCAACCCCGAACTGGGAAGGTCCATACAAGATCTGGGACATTGCTGGAAAAGGATCGTACACCCTTAAGGATATGGAAGGAACGGTCATTTCAAACAACTGGAAATCACTTGGTTTAAGAAGTATTACTCTTGAAAGGCCAGCAGGCTCACATTCTCAAGACATGTACTATCTTTCTTGATCTCCTTATTTTTCAAAAGGTATCTAGCCTCAAATTATATTATTTAAGTTTATTAAAACTTTTATTCGGCCCTTGCGCCTTCTTTTTTTAATAAATCTACTATTTCGTTTTAGGAAGTTTTATGTTAGATCATCTAGATCCAATAATTCATAACCCTCGGCCATACTTTGAGTCAAAATTAAACACTCACTCCCCTATTATGAGTTAGAGTTAAACACTCACTCAAGCTAGATCAATTCTATTTTAGCCCCCAGGCAGAATCGTACGTTGAAATCGTCAATTCAACATTCGCACCTATGTGTCGATGGGGACACCTTTCCGCACAGTGTAGTAATGACTTAAGCACTCGAGTGGACAAGCACAACCACTCTCTATGAACGCAAAAATGCCTCGTTAATAACAATGGGCCAAAGACGTCCCCTTGTAGGCGCGGGCCATGCCCTACTAAAATACATCTATACAGATGTATCTAAGCCATCATTTACTGATGCAGAGTAAAAGCTGCATTCTATAAGCGCACAAACGTCTTCAATAGACACACACCGGCATAGGCATATAACATTGCTTGACTACATTCAAGTAAAACTTCAAGCATGCACGATAATAAATATTGATGATCGGTCATTTCATTAATATCAAAGGCCTGTATGGCTATAGTATACAATTGAATCTTTGTATATGATGACGTTTACAACATTTTTCTCTAGCTATTACATGGTCCTATGGGACTCTATCTGAAAATCTTGTGGTCCTCACACGGCTAGAAGAAACAATCCGTGCCTGGACAACAAATCGATTTGAGCACTCCCTCGGTGTATGGTTTTCATCACTTCTAACGCTCGTGCCATAGAAATGGGTCGATTATAGAACCATACCTAGTGAAAAGAATTTTGAAAGCATCTGGATTAAGACAAGCCCCTACCGTGATGAAGGAACTCGAAAAAAGCCCGAGGCACGAATAATCACCAATATATAAATGTTGAAGTCGATCTTCAAGCGTAATTGGACTTTATTGAAGAGGAGAGGCTTGAGATTGAGAGCCTGCAAAAGAGGGGAGTTTTCTCTCAAGACAGCCCACAGCCAACGGCCGGGGAGATGTTACGAAGGCTATTAGCCTAAAAGGACCGAAAGAGAAGATGACCTCAAACTATATACAAGTAAAGAGTTTAAAGTCTCTATAACCTACTGGAAGAGAAGCCCCATGACAGCTGAAAGGGCTAAGCAACCTGCCCCGCCTGGCAAGAAAAATATTGCACCAACCATTGCGTTAGAAAATGAGTGCACCGTAATCAGTGCATGTTCCATAAAAAATACATTTCGAAGAACGTTATTAGGATCCCGCTAGAGTTTCATAACTCGGGGGACTTCGACCTTCCTGGTGCGAACAGAAGGGCGAAGAAAGAAGATAATGGTTGCTTCCTTACTTTTATTTTTCTCACACACCACCCATTTTGGGTGAAAGTAATATTTCGAAGGCAGAGAGTCGGGATCAAATATGAACATTTTTTAGGAAAAAAGCTTAGTTTATTTTTTACGACAGGGAGAAGTCTTCTTAAAGGGCTACTATATTTTGGGAGTTGGAAACTTGTAAAAAGTAATTGCAAAGGAAAGCTCTTTATATAGGCGAGAGAAGAAAATGAAGGAGCACAAAATGGTCAAAGGAAATAATGGTGAAACAATATGGAATGATTTGATGCAGTAAATGGAAGTTATAGGAAAGGTACAAATAATCAATGAAGACCAATCGTGAGAAGACGCGTGGAGCTCAGAATTCGGTTAAAATGACTGCGAACTACAGTGAGCCAGTGAGATTTCATTTCGCATGTCTTTCTTGCGTGCCTCTTTCACTTCTTGACTGCTTACGTCAGCACTCAGCAAGTGGAGGGACTGACTGTATGGGTTAAAATATATCACCTACAATTACGGGGATACGAGTCCAACTAGAACAGGCTAGACTTACTCTACAAGCCACCGAGCACTGAGGATATAGGCCTACCCTATAGTCACTCATTAGGCACAGGTCCAGGGCCGTAAGATAAACATCTCGCCGCTTTAGGTTTACAGTCTCCTATTTAGGATTAATTAGTATCACCACCTTGAGTAAAAGTGACCCACGACCTATACATATTGTATTTTACCATAATTAGGATTGGGGTAAGCCTATAACAATAAATACCATTCTCCTTTATTGTATTGTTCATCAAGCGATTCTCTAAGATCCGCCTATTCTTAAGTAATACAATCTTTATTTTTTTGCTGTATTCGCTTTTCCTTCGTATTTACTTTAGTACTTGTGACCGACTTTATAATTTATCTGTTAACCTCTCGGGCAATTTTTAGATATAAACAAGTACAACTCTGAAGGGATACCTACATGAATATAACACATAATCTATACTAAATAGATTATTCAAATACAAATCAGAGAACTTGTTCTCCGTATAAGCGGAAGCGGTAGGATCTTGTACCATGGCTGGAATTACTGGCCGTCGGTGGTTGTCACGTGCTTGACGGAGCAACCCCTTTATCCACAGTCTAAACACTAGTTTATTTGGTAGAGAGAACTAGAAAGAGAAGTAGAGAAAAGTACTTCTATTTATCTGAGCCTGCTACTGTATTTATAACTATATAATACAGTAGTTTTCCTCTTATAGGACTCTATCAGGTAACTAAATTTTTTTACCTGGATAGACTTTAAGAGCACCCCTTTATTGGTGGACACTTTAAACTAGATAAATCCAACAAACTCTAGATATATATGGAATGGCTTTTGCATGAAAGTTATAACCCTTGAAGTAAAGTTTTCAACTGTTAGAATCGTTCGTCATCTAGACTTTTCAATAAGTAATGGCAAAAGAAATCAAATAATTACATAAGGTGTGCAACCACGTGTGGGCTCGTGGGCCGTGCGAGCCACTAGTCTTCTGGTGCACACATTGTGCGACCATGCACACCCAGGTCTTGATGTTTGAATGACTTGAATTCAAAACTTAATCTCTAAATAAGTCTTATTGGACGCTAAAGAACCCAAATTTACATGAATTGACTATGTTTATATAAGATTGAAAGTTGTTAAATATGAGCATTATTTTAGTTAGATGGGTACGACAAAATTAAATTAAATATTCCGTGTGGCTTTTCTTACTCGTAATTATGTGGTATAAAATGAATTTTAAATGGGATTCATTATCATAGGTATAAGTTACTTCATGTTTTACGCTTCATAGATTATATGTTCTACTTGTATATTAATTAAACTCGGATCAATATGTCAAGATTTCATAAGTAATGCATGCATTTGATTTGCACTTTATGATTTAAACTTGTTTCTTTACCACTCAATTATTCATATGATATCATAACTATTGAATACAGAAAAGGGCCAGCATTAAATGCCCTTGATCTATTGAAAAAAGATCAAAAATGGCCTTTGTTAACCTTTTAAGTCAGAAGTGTCCTTGCCATTAACCTTTAGGAGAAAAAAATGCGCTCAACGTTTTATTTTTTACTCAAAATTGCCATTAAAATCAACGGACTTCTAAGAAAAAGGAAAAAATAACAAAAATGAAACAGTAAAGGGATACTTTTGACCCATAAAATTAACGAAGGGAAATTCCAAAATCATTTTGAATAGATCAGGGGCAGCTTCTGCTATTTTACGTGTAAAAAGTATAGTACGTAAATTTTAAAATAAACTCTTGAGTTATTATATGTATTAAATAAGCTCTTGATAAAAGTGTAACGACCCTCAAATAGTCGTTACGGGATCCGGGACCTCGATTTGCGTGTCGACAGTTCCAAAAGCTCCGTTAGGTCATTTATGACCCGTCTGTGAAATCTGAGTCGAAACGGAGTCCGTTTGATAGGTTTTCGAGAAAAGGATCCGTTTATGAAATTCCGGAAAGGAATTTGGTGAGCTCTTGAGGCGATTTTTGGGTATTTCTTGAAGACCCAATCATACTTACACTTAAGGTAAGCCCTTTCAACCCATCTTTATGTTGATTAACACAAGAATCAAAGGGTTGATTCTTGGAAATGGGTTAGAACCCTAGATTCTTAAGAATTGGGGAAGGACATCGAGCAAGACTCGCATGTGGAATCTAAGTATACTTTTGGACTCACGGGAGCGTGGGGAGTCTGGAAAAGTACATTTTATAAATTTAGGGCTCGGCCCTACCCGGGGGCATTTTGGTAATTTTTACACTATGATGCCTATAGGCTTAAATAGCTATAATTGTGCACTCATATGTGCTATATCTTGTCTTAATAGACCTAGTGGAGAGTCCTTCGCGGACAAGGCGAGCGGGAAAGGAGATTCTTCCCGGCATTTGAGCCCGAATTTCGAGGTAAGTGAGACTTGACCTCTATTGTGCTTGTGGACTCTTCCTTCATGCTAGTATGCTTCATGTACGCATATATATACCTAACAATGGTTAGGATTAATGATGTGAATTACTTGCTATTATTGTTTGTTATAAATAGCGAGATTGTGACTCGACCGAGGTATGTGCCGGTCTAAACGCTACGTCGAGGTAGCTTAAATTTATATCGTAGTAACGCTTGCAACGCCATGCTTAGATAGCAAGAACTTAGGACATGGCCGAGGATGTTGCCGGCATGTCATGATAAATGTCTTGCCGAGGATTTTGCCGGCTTTTGTATGATATTGGTACTTGATTTGTTCACGTGCCGGGTTGGGTAGTGCTGTCTATACGTAACCTTGGGTTGGACGACATGGGAGTAGGGATTGTACCCCCAAACTGTGGTCGGGTTAACCTTCGCCTTACGTTCAGCTAGCATAACCAACCTGGGTTACGGTGACTGTGAAATATTATCGTTATTAATATTTCTGTTATTATTTCTGTTATTGTTATTAATGTCGTGGATATTAATACTGTTAGAGGGACACTTGACAGGGGGTGTGGTGTCGCCTATACTATGAGATGTGTCACACTTGACAGGGGGTGTGGTGTGGACACTTGATCTTTGAGATGTGACACACTTGACAGGGGGTGTGGTGTGGTCACTTGATTTATTGAGATACGACGCACTTGACAGGGGGTGTGGTGCGATCGTAGACAGATTTGAGATGAGCCAACGACTACGGGTCGTTGGTCTACTTATTCATGATTGTGATAGTGACTTCGGGTCACGGTATATGGTTGATACTTAGTAGTGGTGTTGCTAGTCCATCGTAGGTCTAGGTTAGTCGGCACGGGAGTAGAGATTGGACCTCCAAACCGCCGCTGAGTTGACCTATGCCTTACGTTGGATGGGCATAATCCTTGAGACTTCTGGTTACTACTTGTGTGTATGGAATGTGTTACATCTATTTGTGATTTCACTACTTTATTGTATGATTACTATAGTATGTTGTTGGTTATGATGCATGTAGCGACTTGTCCCGCAAGGGTACCTTAGCGGGCCTGTCGGTGATCTTACTGGGCTTCGGCTCATAACTTACTCTGCTACGTGCGCAGGTCCTTCATCCAGTCAGCAGCCCGGACGTTAGCGGTTCCCGAGGCTTCTGAGACTTTTGATTGAGGTGAGCCGACCACACAGACCGTGGTGGCATACCGCCGGAGTCACTTAGAGATAGGACTCAGATTTCTTTGATGTATATTCATACTTTATTGAGTCACTCTTAGAATGCTCCAATTCTTTTGTGGATATATTCTTTTGGACTTCACCCTTTTATATTTATATATCCATTTATGATCTTTTCACATTATTGTTCTTTTCCGCATCTTGTTTCATTGGTTCGCCTAGGCAAATGTTGTTTAGGTGCCATCACGAGCCCTTGGAAATTGGGTCGTGACAGTTTGGTATCAGAGCCCTAGGTTCTAATTCGAGTCCTAGGAGTCTTGGAGCAGTGTCTGAGTAGAGTCTTGCTTATGGGTATGTTGTCGACCATACTTATGAGCGAGAGGCTACAAGGGCATGTTAGGAAATGTTTTCCCTTCGTTTCATCTCTATTCGTGCTGAGTAGCTTATATAGGTGCTGACCCTTTTTCGTGTATTGTATCAGATGGCGAGGACGCGAGCATCCTCAGCCAGGAGGGCTGCATCTTCTACACCCGCGTCTGCGGGAGAGCCATCAGCACCTACGCAGCCGCCAGCTGCTAAGAAGACTCGGGCAGGTCGCCCGTCAGCCACTAGGCAGGACACAGCTATCCCTGCGGTGTCCGAAGCGACTCTGTCAGCATCTATTCCCCCCGTGCCTGCTGTTGTGCCAGGCACCGTTGTGATCTCTTCAGAGGAGTATATGAGACTGATGGCCTTGTCTAGCCATCAGGTCCCTGTCAGAGATGATGTTGCAGCTCCTGTTTCGGCTCCTCAGCCGACCACACCTGTTATGAGCACGCTTACTTCTGAGGCTGCTCCTGATCATATTGCCCAGCCTTCTGCTTCTGCTCCTCAGGCAGGTCCTGTTATTTCTACTCCTCCTATGGGCACTGAGGAGGTTGCCAAGAGGATAGAGTCATTCATGAAGCTTCAGCCTCCAGAGTTCGACGGTACCTCAGCTACATGTACTGCCCAGAGGTACATTCAGAAGTGTGAGAAGATTTTGACAGTTCTTGGTACTAGAGACACCTTAGGGGTGCAGTGTGCTTCTTTCAGATTATCGGGATATGCGGAGACATGGTGGGTCTCCATGATGCGGCAGAGGTCTAGTGACCTCCCTCCTTTGTCTTGGGCTGAGTTCGTGTCTATGTTCATGAGCAGGTTCGTGCCCCAGAGTCAGCACGATGCTCAAAGGTGCGAGTTTGAGGGGTTGAGGCAGGGAAACCTGTCTGTTTCAGAGTATGACACCAGGTTCTTGTGGTTGTCTCAGTTTGCGCCGGCTATGGTGGCTCAGGAGAGGGACAAGGTCCTCCGGTTTGTTGAGGGTCTTCATCCCCGCTTGCAGGTAGCTGTTGCCCCTGATATGGGCAACAAGTCATATTTTGATATAGTTGATGTGGCGCGGCGGATGGAGGATATCTTCGCCAGGGCTGACGCGGAGAGGGCGGCCAAGAGATCGCGTCAGTCTGGTGGGTATAGTGGATCCGCTCAGAGGGGTCAGGGTCATCAGGGCCGTTCTCAGTCTAGGCCCCAGGCTGCTGCTTCGCCTGCCCAGGATTTTTCTTCATAGACCCCGAGGCCTCAGTCATCCCAGAGGCGGGGTGGCTCTTCGCAGTCTGGTCCGCCGCAGTGCGGGAGGTGCCATCAGAGGCATCATGGGAGGTGTTCGTCTGGAGGTGGTCATGGCAGAGGTGGTAGAGGCGGTAGAGGAGGTAGAGGTGATGGATGTTTTGAGTGTGGGTCTCCAGAGAACTATGTCAGGAGTTGCCCTTATGTTTCATCAGGTCGCCAGGGATCCGCAGCTATGGTACCATCTGGTCCTCAGGCCGCCAGGCCCGTTTCTCAGATTCCTCCTAGGCAGCAGTCTCAGAGAGCTCCGGGTTCAGGAGGCTCGGCGCAGGTCTATGCTATGACTCGTCAGGATGCTGAGGCATCCAATGATGTCATCACAGGTATTATTTCTGTCTGTGGCCGCGATGCTTATGCTCTTATTGATCCGGGGTCTACCTATTCGTATGTGTCGCCGGGATTTGCCCCTTGCTTGGGCAGGGATCTGGTCTTCTTAGATGATCCCTTTATGGTTGCCACCCCTGTCGGGTCTTCTATATGTGTAGATAGGGGTTATCGGCAGTGTATGATCTCCATCTGTGGTGTAGAATCCTTAGTGGACCTGATGCTGCTCGATATGTCTGATTTCGATGTCATTATAGGCATGGATTGGCTGGCTTCTGATCACGCCCAACTACGCCCTATAAAAGGGACTAAGCGGTCGCGGCAAATATAGCTCAGTATTTAAAGCCCCGAGGTCGAATCCCACAGAGAACACTCGTAATTCAGTCGTTAATCTAACTAATTTATCTAATCAACCAACTTCAAGAGTTTATATTTTAATGATGGTTTTAAAGTAGAAACTAAATAACAATAAAGTAAATAGCAGAATAATAAAAAGTAATCAAGCAAGGATATTAGAAGCCTAGAATTGATTTACACCGACTCCTACCTATGTGATTGACTAATGATTCAACGAATTCAACTTGGTTCTTCCTATTGAACACTTGCTCCAAATTCACAACTAACCACTTCCATGTATTAGCTATGACATTCACTAACTAATCTTCCAATTAATTAGTGAAGATGTTTAGGACTACAAGTATGGTTCACAATCGGGCTCGGTGGTCACAACTCACCCTATTGACAACCTAAGTAATTCCTTGGTTTTAGGTTGAAATATTGCTAAGCATTTAACCCTAACTCGTGAATTTATTCCTAAACGCACAAGGATAAAGGGGACAATCAATTGGGGGCCCTTCCAATCAATTAGCAAACAAAACGTAAATACTTAGATAGGAAGAATAATCAAGTTTCATTCATCAAAATCAATTAATCAATTCACATAGTATCGGAGTGGTTCAATCAACCCTAGAATGGGTAATTTAGCCACTCATGGTCATCATAAACAAATCAAGAATAATCATGAATGAATAAACTACAAAGGAGAAGAAATAATAGAAGAAAGAACTCTTAATCTTCAAGTCTTTAATCCCACGCCTCCTTGTGTGTTCCTTGCCTTCAAGGGTCCAAAGTGCTTCCACAATGGTGGTCTTGCTCTCCCAAGTCAAGATTGGGGCTGAAAATAGGTTAGAAAACCTTTTATACCTCGTGTGAAACTCGTGGACAAGTTTGCCCCTCGCCACTTTTCGCCAGAAAATTTGTCTCATGGCTGGATCATGGCCTTACGATGCCTGGGCCATGCACTTGCGAAATTCTGCTTTCAACTTCATGGCTGAATCATGGCTTTACGATGGCTGGGCCGTGACATTTCGTCTTCAAATTCCTTTCATGGCTAATCCACGGCCTTGGCACCTTACAACGCTGTAAATTAACTTCAATTTTGCTCCAAATCATCAAACTTTAACACTTTTTCATACCATTTGATTCCTACACATTCAAACACCCAATATAAGTACAAAATACTATTGTTCACACTAAAATAATCCACAAAAGCACCAAAATATGATGTAACTAATACTAAAATATATGCATTTTTAGCCTAACATCACAACCCCACACTTAAGATTTTGCTCGTCCTCGAGCAATCTAACTCACAACCCACTTGGACAAATCAACCACTAATACAAGACTCCAAACGATATTACCACACACCAGGCTTCATTCATGCTCAATACACAAGAGTTCTTCTTTCACATACCTTAGTCTAACTCAAAATGCTAAAGCCCTCAGCAATATCAAGATCACAAATCATCAAGCACATTTGAGAACAAGATTGATGCACTAGCTTAACTCTTGCGCAAGTACCATACATTCAAGGGTCCACAGTGTGTGTGTGCTCGTTCCCCCTACAATTTCAATAATGAAACAGCGGACCTAAGCGGCAAGTGTTTAGAGAGTTCGCTCAATTCAACATATTTTTACTCATAATCACACGCTCAAATTACAACTTCCATCTCAAGCCTCAAGGGTCAACAACGGGGGTATTATTCATACATTTCACAATATTTGGATGATTGGGGCCCTAGAAATTCAACCTCACTAGGGTGCCTTTGGCGTGTTCATACTCGAGGCTTTTGTATTCACCCTTAACCGAGCATAGGAACATTACCCCCATCCTTTGTTCATCTCTACTTTTCTTTCTTTGCACAATTTCTTTCTAATTTTTTTTTCTTTCTTTTTCATCTACCCCCTGCTTCATACCCTTTCATAGGCTCTCAATTGGTTGTTTTAAATCATTTTAACTCACTTACCTCTCAGATTTTTTCTTAAGCTCACTCTCTTCATCTTTGCTAATCAAAGGTCATGTTTACACTACCAACATACATAGGGGAAAACAAAGTGCTCAATAATTCCATAGTGGACACCCTAAACTTAGTCAAGTGCGCTTGAGTTAATGCTAGGAATCAGGCCCTTCTCTACTCTCATAATGGTTCGTTTTTCCATCGTACAATGTGTCATCAGGCTTCAGACACAATGAATCAAACTAGGCAATTTATTCTTTCTTCTCTTTGTTATTACAACTAACTACTATTCAGAAATCATCAAAAGTACCCGGTTCAAAACAAAAGGCATCCTCGGGAAAGAACCGTGGTCAAAAGAAAACCCAAAGATTAAGCCACTAATCTAAACAAAATAAAAAAAAAACTAAAGCACTAAAAATACAGCTACAAATCAAGATACCCCACCCCACACTTAAAATTGTGCAATGTCCTCAATGCACTCAGGTACCTAATCAGGGGTGGTAAACGAGGTACTCAGACTTCCCTCACTAGCGCGCAATTTCTTTTTCAAGCAAACAAACTTATTTAAATCGACTAGTGTGCTCAAATGGGATGCAAGCACCCCACACTTAGAAGTGAAGCCATAGCGATAACGAAGGCAAAAATAAAAGCCACAACCAGCATATCAAACAATTGCGTTCATGGGAAAATCAAACAATGTGCACGTAGCAAGTATCCCATAGAAGTGTAGTCATTTGAAAGAACTTGCCTTAAATAATCCCACGAGGCTAGATGCTCCTGACGAGCCCCCAAACTTCAAATTTTAATCCTAATGTATTCAACATATGCCCCGTGGTTGATTCGGTTACTCAGACTTGGCCGAATTCACAAAAAAAGCTCATTGGGGCATTTTGTCAAACACTGTGCGTGCTCTGTGATGTATAACATGTATATGTGCAATTTGTTTGTGATGCCACCTCCCAACTCCGGGAGCTTACTATTCCTATCAAAACTAGTGTATCACCACACTCTCCAACCATATGAACAACACATTCAAATTGTATATGCACCCAATAAACCAAAAGCAAGATAAAGTGCTAGTTGAACTAGTGAACAAAAACATGTATATGAAGGCTAGGGCACCATTGAAATCCAACACAAGTAGGTGAAACTCATAATGATAATCAAGAAAACATACCTTAGACTTGTAGAGGAGTGAAGGAATCAATGAGGAGAGGGGGGGAGCGACTGGGGAATGCGGTAAGGGAACGGGAACAGAGGAGAGAGAAACGAGAGACGAAGAGAGAGAAAAGAGAAGGCCTTACCTGTCGTCGCCGGCGAGAGCAGAGCCGCCGGAGCTGCGGTGGGGGTGGGGGACGGGCGTTGGGGATCGCAGGGGTAAGGGGAAGGGCTTTTGAACGTTTTTTCTGTGCTCTGTTTCTTTTGTGTGCAATGTATAGTGGGTAGGAGTTAGAAAATATTTTGACCCAAACTTACCTGAGGCATCGTTTTTCCCATCGATTTTTAGGCTTACAACGCTGTAAAATTTTTTTCTTTTTTTTCTTACTCAGCTGAAATTTTCTACTCCTCATGGCTAACCCATCGTAAGGCTATGCCTGGGCCATGAGTTTTTTTTTTTTCTTCATTGCACCTTAAAAACCATCAATTCCCTATTCTTCAAATTATCTTCCAACCTGCAAAACACCTCCAAAAACAAATATTAATACATTAAATGTGCTAAAATCTAAATCTTTTTTTTTCATTTTTTTTTTTTTTGTATTTTTGATTTTTTTTTTTTTTACTTGTATACAATTACAATCACGGGTTGCCTCCCGAGAAGCGCCTTATTTAAAGTCGTGGCACGACTTCAATCAACTCAACCCCTGGCTCATCCAGGCTCGCATGTATGCACACACGAACAATTCACATCATCACAATGTCCCCTCAGCATTTTGCCAATGTCAACAGCTATTTCTTCATCATACAGCTTCAAGGTCATCTTTCCGTTATCAACATCAATCACTGCTCTACCAGTAGCCAAGAATGGACGACCTAAGATAATTGGAACATCTTTATCAACGGGGCAGTCAAGAACCACAAAATCTACTGGAAACATGAAACTACCCACATGCACAAGTACATCCTCAACTATTCCAACTGGGTGCTTTTGTCTTCTATCTGCCAGCTGGATTCGCATTGAAGTCTCTCTCATACCAGTCAAACCCAACTTATTGTATACTTCCAGCGGCATCAGATTAATGCTTGCACCAGAATCACACAAGGCCTTACCAATTGTGAGATCACCAATCGAGCACTGGATTGTAAAACTACCAGGATCTTGCTTCTTTTTAGCAACAGGCTTTGTGATGACAACACTACACACCTTATTCAACTCGACCATCTCTACCTCATTAAATTCAACATTCTTAGACAAAAGGTCTTTTAACAATTTAGCGTATCCAGGGACCTCTCGCATAACTTCCATAAAAGGCATAGTAAGCTTCAATTGTTTCAACAAATCAAAAAGCTTATTAAATTTCAAACCTTTTTGTTGCTTTGCCAACCTTTGAGGAAAAGGAGGTGGTGGTATTTTTGCCTTAGAGTTCTGCTCCCTTGACACTTTACCTTGTTCAACCACCCTATCAGATTCTATATTAGGTTCTTTAGCCATTACCTTCTCAGTACCTGGGAAAGGTTTTGGAGTGATCTCTTTCTCAGCATGATCATTGCCAGCCAGTTTGGCAGAGTCATCAGCAGGCTCAATGTTTGGCATGGTAGGTAGTGCTCCTTTAGCTAATTCTTGCTTCTTGTCCAAGTCTCTGCCATTCCTCAAAGTGACTGCCATCACTTGATAAGGATTTGGATCCTTAGGATTCACTCGAGTGTCGCCCGGCAAAGCACCGTGAGGTCTATTATGTAAAGCATGGGACAATTGTCCCAACTTCGTCTCTATACCCTTTATAGCAGTGTCATGTGCTGCAACTTGGTCTTGAAGATTCTTGTTAAATCCCATCATAGCCTGCACCATAGTCTTAATCTCAGCTATATCATCCGCCTGCTGCAAGGGTAAAGTTGCTTGTTGTTGCACAGGCCTAAATTGACCCTGTTGATTGTATTGCTGGCGTTGCCCATAATTTACGAAGTTCACATCTTCAGTATCAGAGTGCAATTCAGGATCAAAAAAATTACCAGGATCGAGGACTTGAGTCTGAGCCCGTGAGTCCACTTGGTTAACAGGTTTCAGCATCTTCTCGTTTAGTTGTTTTGACACAACATCAAGTGTAGTCTGCAACTTTGACATCTGTTCTTCCATTGCAGAAGTAGTACCAATAGCTAAAGCCCCCGTACCTAGGCTAGCAGGTGCATCTCTTCTAAGCCAACCTGAGTTTTGAGCCATCACATCAAGCAGGGCCTTCGCTTCAGCAAATGTTTTACTCAAAAAAGCTCCACCAGCTGCTGCATCCAAAGTGCCCTTAATTTGATCTCCCATACCCATGTAGATCCTTTGCCCCAGCATTTGGTCAGGAATACCATGATGAGGACACTTTCTCAAATAACTTTTAAATCGCTCCCAAGCTTCTGGCAAAGACTCTAGCGGGGTCTGCCTGAACATAAGTATCTCATAAACTAATCTGGCAGTCTTATTAGGAGGAAAGAACTTCTTCATGAACATTATCACCAAGTCATCCCATGACGTAATATAATTAACTGGCAATGAGTCCAACCAATCACTGGCATCTTCTGTTAGCGAGAACGGGAACAACATCAATTTCACAACCTCAGCTGGCACCCGAGCCTGTTTTTGAGTTTCACAAATCCTTACGAACTTTTTCAAGTGCTTTTGAGGATCATCAGTAGTTCTACCTGCAAATAAACCAGCATTAGCAAGCAAAGCCACCATCGTCTGGGTAATGTAAAAATTTTCTGCCTCGAACGTAGGAAGCTTAATAGCAGACGCCAGATTCCTAGCCACAGGTTGCGCGAACGCATTAAGAGCCAAATCTTGAGCCATCCTGAATTCTTCGGGATCTGAACTTTCAATTGTAAACACCAAAGAAACGAGATCAAGATGACAAGAGTGAAGTTAATAGAAAAATAAACTAGATATCTTAACAACTAAATAGCACCGTGTTCCCCGGCAACGGCGCCAAAATTTGATCACGCCCAACTACGCCCTATAAAAGGGACTAAGCGGTCGCGGCAAATATAGCTCGGTATTTAAAGCCCCGAGGTCAAATCCCACAGAGAACACTCGTAATTCAGTCGTTAATCTAACTAATTTATCTAATCAACCAACTTCAAGAGTTTATATTTTAATGATAGTTTTAAAGTAGAAACTAAATAACAATAAAGTAAATAGCAGAATAATAAAAAGTAATCAAGCAAGGATATTAGAAGCCTAGAATTGATTTACACCGACTCCTACCTATGTGATTGACTAATGATTCAACGAATTCAACTTGGTTCTTCCTATTGAACACTTGCTCCAAATTCACAACTAACCACTTCCATGTATTAGCTATGACATTCACTAACTAATCTTCCAATTAATTAGTGAAGATGTTTAGGACTACAAGTATGGTTCACAATCGGGCTCGGTGGTCACAACTCGCCCTATTGACAACCTAAGTAATTCCTTGGTTTTAGGTTGAAATATTGCTAAGCATTTAACCCTAACTCGTGAATTTATTCCTAAACGCACAAGGATAAAGGGGACAATCAATTGGGGGCCCTTCCAATCAATTAGCAAACAAAACGTAAATACTTAGATAGGAAGAATAATCAAGTTTCATTCATCAAAATCAATTAATCAATTCACATAGTATCGGAGTGGTTCAATCAACCCTAGAATGGGTAATTTAGCCACTCATGGTCATCATAAACAAATCAAGAATAATCATGAATGAATAAACTACAAAGGAGAAGAAATAATAGAAGAAAGAACTCTTAATCTTCAAGTCTTTAATCCCACGCCTCCTTGTGTGTTCCTTGCCTTCAAGGGTCCAAAGTGCTTCCACAATGGTGGTCTTGCTCTCCCAAGTCAAGATTGGGGCTGAAAATAGGTTAGAAAACCTTTTATACCTCGTGTGAAACTCGTGGACAAGTTTGCCCCTCGCCACTTTTCGCCAGAAAATTTGTCTCATGGCTGGATCATGGCCTTACGATGCCTGGGCCATGCACTTGCGAAATTCTGCTTTCAACTTCATGGCTGAATCATGGCTTTACGATGGCTGGGCCGTGACATTTCGTCTTCAAATTCCTTTCATGGCTAATCCACGGCCTTGGCACCTTACAACGCTGTAAATTAACTTCAATTTTGCTCCAAATCATCAAACTTTAACACTTTTTCATACCATTTGATTCCTACACATTCAAACACCCAATATAAGTACAAAATACTATTGTTCACACTAAAATAATCCACAAAAGCACCAAAATATGATGTAACTAATACTAAAATATATGCATTTTTAGCCTAACATCAGCTTCCTGTCATGCGACTTTGGATTGCCATGCCAAGTCCGTGGCGATCGGGGCAGAGGGTGAGTCTCGGGTTGTATGGGGAGGTTCCAGGCCTTCTCCGAAGAGTAGGATCATTTCTTTCTTGGAGGCGCAGAGGATGATATCTAGTGGGTGCGAGGGATATATTGCTTTAGTTCGGGATGTCCGGCCAGAGGAGTTATCCCTTTATAGAGTTCCGGTTGTTTGTGAGTATCCGGATGTGTTTCCTGATGATTTGCCGGGTTTGCCGCCTATGCGGGAGATAGAGTTTTGCATTGATCTATTGCCAGGCACTCAGCCTAAATCTATTCCCCCGTATCGTATGGCTCCTGTTGAGTTGAGGGAGCTGAAGGAGCAGATTCAGGATTTGCTCGATAAGGGCTTCATTAGGCCCAGTGTGTCTCCATGGGGTGCCCCGGTATTATTTGTGAAGAAGAAGGATGGCTCTATGCGGATGTGTATTGATTACCGGTAGCTGAATAAGGTTACTATCAAGTATAGGTATCCTTTGCCGCGTATTGATGATTTGTTTGATCAGCTTCAGGGTGCTACCTTCTTCTCGAAGATTGATTTGAGGTCGGGGTATCATCAGTTGAGGATTCGGTCCGAGGACGTTTCCAAGACTGCTTTTCGTACCCGATATGGCCACTATGAGTTTCTGGTGATGTCTTTCGGGCTTACGAATGCCCCAGCTGCTTTCATAGATCTGATGAACCGAGTGTTCAAGGCCTACCTTGACTCCTTCGTCATTGTGTTTATCGATGATATCTTGGTTTATTCGAGGAGCAGGGAGGAGCATGAGCAGCATTTGAGAGTTGTTCTTCAGACTCTGAGGGATCAGCAGTTGTATGCCAAATTCTCCAAGTGTGAATTTTGGCTCAGTTCTGTATCTTTCCTAGGTCACGTGGTGACCAAGGATGGGGTGTGTGTTGATCCGAAGAAGATAGAGGCCGTTCAGAGTTGGCCTAGGCCTACTTCTCCTACAGAGATTCGGAGTTTCTTAGGCTTGGCAGGTTATTATCGGCGGTTCGTCGAGGGGTTTTCTTCTATTTCAGCACCTCTGACGAAGTTGACCCAGAAGAATGTTCCTTTCCTGTGGTCCGATGCCTGTGAGTCTAGCTTTCAGAAGCTTAAGACTCTGTTGACTTCAGCGCCAGTGTTGGCCTTGCCTAGTGGATTCGGGGGATTCACCGTATATTGTGATGCTTCGGGTGTTGGCCTGGGTAGCCTTCTGATGCAGGAGAGTAAGGTGATAGCTTATGAATCGAGACAGCTGAAGGTCCATGAGAAGAATTATCCTGTCCATGATTTGGAGCTGTTAGCTGTCGTGTTTGCACTGAAGCTGTGGAGGCACTATCTTTATGGCGAGCCATGTGAGATATTCACCGATCATAAGAGTCTCCAGTACTTGTTCACTCAGAAGGACTTGAACGGGAGACAGCGCCGCTGGTTAGAGCTGCTGAAGGATTATGATCTTTCTATCCGGTATCATCCCGGAAAGGCTAATGTTGTAGCCGATGCCTTGAGTAGGAAGTCCATGGGTAGCCTCGCCTATCTTGATGCTGATATGAGGCCGTTGGCCCGTGAGTTGCAGGCTTTGTCCATTAGTGGGGTTCGGTTTGATGATTCTGTTCCAGGCCGGGTGCTTGCATATGTGGGGTCTTAGTCGTCTTTAGCTTCCCAGATTCGGGAAAGGCAGTTCGAGGATCCTTATCTGAGAGATCTCCGGGACAGGGTCCTGAGTGGGGGAGTGTCCTCGTTCGTGATTGGTGATGATGGTGCTTTGCGGCTTAACAGCCGGGTATGTGTTCCAGCCATTGTGGAGCTGAGGTAGATGATTTTGGCAGAGGCTCACAGTTCGAGATATTCCATTCATCCGGGTACTGCGAAGATGTATCATGATCTTTGAGAGCTGTATTGGTGGAAAGGGATGAAGAGGGATGTTGCTGATTATGTATCTCGGTGTTTGAATTGCCAGCAGGTGAAGTATGAGCACCGGAGGCCAGCCGGGGTGACCCAGTCTATGCCCATTCCCGAGTGGAAGTGGGAGCAGATCACTATGGATTTCGTAGTTGGTTTGCCGCTGACCGTGGGTAAGCATGATTCGGTGTGGGTAGTAGTTGATCGACTGACGAAGTCGGCTCACTTCATTCCAGTGAGGACTACTTATACCTCGGAGCGTCTGGCTCGTATCTTCATTGAGCAGATTGTGAGATTGCATGGTGCTCCTGTTTCTATCATTTCTGACCGAGGTGCTCAGTTCACAGCTCAGTTTTGGAGATCTTTTCAGAAAGAGCTGGGTACTCGGGTCGATCTCAGCACTGCATTTCACCCGCAGACTGATGGCCAGTCTGAGCGGACCATTCAGATCCTCGAGGATATCTTGAGGGCGTGTGCTATTGATTTTGGAGGCCATTGGGATAGCCATTTGCCGCTAGCATAGTTTGCGTATAATAATAGCTATCAGGCTTCTATCCAGATGGCTCCGTTTGAGGCATTGTATGGTCGGAGATGTCGCTCGCCTATCGGTTGGTTCGAGTCTGGTGAGGTCCAGGTGTTGGGGCCCGATTTGGTGCAGCAGACCTTAGATAAGGTTCGGGTTATTCAGGATCGACTCCGCACGGCTCAGAGCAGGCAGATATCGTATGCAGATCGGAGGCGGAGAGATCTTGAGTTCATGGTTGGGGACCGGGTATTCCTCAGAGTGTCGCCCATGAAGGGTGTTATGAGATTTGGGAAGAAAGGCAAGCTCAGTCCTAGGTTCATTGGGCCTTTTGAGATATTGGAGCGCGTTGGCGCCGTTGCTTATAGACTGGCTTTGCCTCCCTCTCTGTCTGTTCATCCGGTGTTCCATGTGTCCATGCTCCGGAAGTATGTTCACGATCTGTCTCATGTGATCGATATGGCTTCCGTGGAGGTAGATGGCGACTTAGCTTATTCGGAGGAGCCTATTGCTATTGTGGCTAGAGAGGTCCGTAAGATGAGATCGAAGGTGATCCCGCTTGTGAGAGTTCAGTGGGGGCATCACTCCATTGCCGAGGCCACTTGGGAGCTTGAGTCCGAGATGCGTGAGAGGCATCCGCGCTTGTTCGATGATTCAGGTATGAAATCCTTGTATTTTCTAAGCCTGAATTTGCATTTTAAAGTTTTATTGATTTCGGGTGGTACCGAGGGGTCCTCGAAATCCGTGCCAGCTCCGTGGCTAGTGTATGGATCCTACCTTAGACTTAGGCTCGTCCGAGGACGGCCGAGAGTCTAAGTGGTGGAGAATGTAACGACCCTCAAATAGTCGTTACGGGATTCAGGACCTCGATTTGCATGTCGACAGTCCCAAAAGCTCCGTTAGGTCATTTATGACTCGTCTGTGAAATCTGAGTCGAAACGGAGTCCGTTTGATAGGTTTTCGAGAAAAGGATCCGTTTATGAAATTCCGGAAAGGAATTTGGGGTTTCGATAGGTCGTTTTGAGTAAACGAACCCCGATGGAAAATCCGAGCGCACCGTTAGGTCCGTCTCGTCATTTATGATATGTAGCAACCTTCAAAATTGAAAACGGACCTCGTTTGATAGGGCTTTTGATAAAGTCCCCGTTTCGGAAGTTTAAAAGAGTTAAAAGAGGTTTCCGAGCTCGATTTGAGCAAATGAGCTCCGATGAGAGATCTGAAAGTTCCGTTAGGTTCGTATAGTCAATTGTGACTTGTAGCAACTTTCGGAATTGGATTCCGAGGTCGTTTGGTTAAATTTCGCTATTTTGGCGAAAGTCAAAAATTTAACCTTTGCCGTGGGACCCACTTTTTGAGTTCTGGAGGTCAGAATTGAGTTCCGTCTTGACGAGCATGTCACCCAAGTATTTTATGGCTTGTGTGCAAAATTTGGGATCATTCCGAGCTTCGTAGGGTCCCGTTTTGCCCCTAAAACAGTAGAAAATCTGGTACGACTTTTCTGTTCTGTTTTGGCGCAAACAGCCGAATAAAAGCTGATTTTTCAGCCAATCCGTAAGGAATTAGGAAAAACTCAAAACATGAAAGTTGTAGCCCTTTGAGTGTGGTTCTAATGGCACCGGTTTCAGGTCATTTGGACATTCCTATCAAAAGTTATGATTTTTTCAAAAAAAGCTGTCACAGAGGCAAAAACTGCTATAAAAAGGCCATTTCAGGCCATTTCGGTTCATAACTTATAAAAATCATTTGGTGAGCTCTTGAGGCGATTTTTGGGTATTTCTTGAAGACCCAATCATACTTACACTTAAGGTAAGCCCTTTCAATCCATCTTTATGTTGATTAACACAAGAATCAAAGGGTTGATTCTTGGAAATGGGTTAGAACCCTAGATTCTTAAGAATTGGGGAAGGACATCGAGCAAGGCTCGCATGTGGAATCTAAGTGTACTTTTGGACTCACGGGAGCGTGGGGAGTCCGGAAAAGAACATTTTGTAAATTTAGGGCTCGGCCCTACCCGGGGGCATTCTGGTAATTTTTACCCTAGGATGCCTATAGGCTTAAATAGCTATAATTGAGCACTCATATGTGCTATATCTTGTCTTAATAGACCTAGTGGAGAGTCCTTCGCGGACAAGGCGAGCGGGAAAGGAGATTCTTCCCGGCATTTGAGCCCGAATTTCGAGGTAAGTGAGACTTGACCTCTATTGTGCTTGTGGACTCTTCCTTCATGCTAGTATGCTTCATGTACGCATATATATACCTAACAATGATTAGGATTAATGATGTGAATTACTTGCTATTATTGTTTGTTATAAATAGCGAGATTGTGACTCGACCGAGGTATGTGCCGGTCTAAACGCTACGTCGAGGTAGCTTAAATTTATATCGTAGTAACGCTTGCTATGCCATGCTTAGATAGCAAGAACTTAGGACATGGCCGAGGATGCTGCCGGCATGTCATGATAAATGTCTTGCCGAGGATTTTGCCGGCTTTTGTATGATATTGGTACTTGATTTGTTCACGTGCCGGGTTGGGTAGTGCTTTCTATACGTAACCTTGGGTTGGACGACATGGGAGTAGGGATTGTACCCCCAAACTGTGGTCGGGTTAACCTTCGCCTTACGTTCAGCTAGCATAACCAACCTAGGTTACGGTGACTGTGAAATATTATCGTTATTAATATTTCTGTTATTGTTATTAATGTCGTGGATATTAATACTGTTAGAGGGACACTTGATAGGGGATGTGGTGTCGCCTATGCTATGAGATGTGTCACAGTTGACAGGGGGTGTGGTGTGGACACTTGATCTTTGAGATGTGACACACTTCACAGGGGGTGTGGTGTGGTCACTTGATTTATTGAGATACGACGCACTTGACAGGGGGTGTGGTGCGATCGTAGACAGATTTGAGATGAGCCAACGACTACGGGTCGTTGGTCTACTTATTCATGATTGTGATAGTGACTTCGGGTCACGGTATATGGTTGATACTTAGTAGTGGTGTTGCTAGTCCATCGTCGGTCTAGGTTAGTCGGCACGGGAGTAGAGATTGGACCTCCAAACCGCCGCTGAGTTGACCTATGCCTTACGTTGGATGGGCATAATCCTTGAGACTTCTGGTTACTACTTGTGTGTATGGAATGTGTTACATCTATTTGTGATTTCACTACTTTATTGTATGATTACTACAGTATGTTGTTGGTTATGATGCATGTAGCGACTTGTCCCGCAAGGGTACCTTAGCGGGCCTGTCGGTGATCTTACTGGGCTTCGGCTCATAACTTACTCTGCTACGTGCGCAGGTCCTTCATCCAGTCAGCAGCCCGGACGTTAGCGGTTCCCGAGGCTTCTGAGACTTTTGATTGAGGTGAGCCGACCACACAGACCGTGGTGGCATACCGCCGGAGTCACTTAGAGATAGGACTCAAATTTCTTTGATGTATATTCATACTTTATTGAGTCACTCTTAGAATGCTCCAATTCTTTTGTGGATATATTCTTTTGGACTTCACCCTTTTATATTTATATATCCATTTATGATCTTTTCACATTATTGTTCTTTTCCGCATCTTGTTTCATTGGTTCGCCTAGGCAAATGTTGTTTAGGTGCCATCACGAGCCCTTGAAAATTGGGTCGTGACAAAAAGGCATTCTATATTGGCCAAAACCATGTCGGTCTCATGTTGCCACATTTCCGATAACATGGCAGGCTAAGAGTAAGATTCTGTGACTATGCACTGTCAGCTCGCCCAATAGATGAACTCTGATTGAGTTTGTCCAATCGGTCTCATCCGGACACACAGCCGCTAGGGAAGCATTAATTGGACACTTGGACGGATAATCTCAGCATATTAACTGACTCCACTATTTCTGGAGAGAAGTCATATCACGTTCCAACAGTCGGTTGAACGTGGAGAGACATGAGGAAAAGTGTAGTTTACCTAGTCTAAAGACTTTAGACTTATAAATACTCTCTCTTCCCCTCATTTTTAACCCCTAGACTTCATATACGCTGTTACTGTCTTGTAACCGCACACTGATAAAAAATCACTTGGTTTTTGTTACTACAATTCTGCTCAATCACTGCTATTTTATTGCTCCAGTGGTTGCTTGCATCGTTGATCAACACCATTGGACCATCTACGGCTAATCAATAAGATTTTTCTTATTTATTTTCATTATTGTCTTTCATCATCGTTATCATTATTCTAATTTTATATTCATTATTATTTTTAATTTTCCAATTAGCTTATTATTTATCTAGCATACCCTAATCTTGTTCATTAAAGTTGGTCATTACTATTGTTTTTCTCATTAGTGAACTGTTAATCTTGCATAACCAAAATATTGTATAATCAAAATATCGTAGGTTTAAATCTAAGAACGCCTAGACATCCTGTTATAAAGGGTTGCTAGTGCCTTATAAAATATAAATTTAATTATTAAATCGGAACGCAAGTTTTAGGGAATACAATTAAGTTTGGATCAATATGTGGAGTTTCATAAGCACTACATGCATATAATTTGCATTTTATGATTTAAACTTGTTTCTTTACAACTAGGTTGTTGATATGATATCATAACTTTTAGAATACGTTAAAGGGCCAAAAATGCCCTTAATATGTTGAAATGCCCTTGGGTTAGAAATGTCCTTGTCGTTAACCTTTAGGATAAAAAATTATTTTTGGCTCAAAATGGCAATTAAAACTAATGGACTTCTAAAAAAAAGGAAAAAATAACAAACAATGAAGAGATATTTTTTATCAATAAGATTAACTAAGGGCATTCTAAAATTATTTCAAATAGATCAGGGGTAGTTTTGGCTACTTTCCATTTAAATAGGCTCTTGATAAAAGGTATCCATTGCTCGTAAATCTATACACACTGGACAATAAAATAAAGAGTACAACTTAGTTACATATACAGTCAATTATTACAATATATAGCAATCATAAAAAATAATTGATAATTCCCCAAGAGCATATACAGTTAATATTTTTTTATGATTGCTAGATACCACACACATTAACAATATTTGTACTTAAGTTGTATTATTTAGCACAAATCATATTCTTAGCGGGGATTAGCAGCACACATCATATTCTTGACATTCCTACATTTGTTGAGTGAGCTTTGGCACTGTGAGGGAAGTGTATTGCTGGAATCCGCAAGATGTCAATGGAGAAAAAGCCCACCACTCATGGTTGCAGAAATCAAATGGCTCAAGTCACCAATTGCAAGCGGAAGATGTACAATTTATCATTTCCTTACTTAGCCATCATATCATACTATTTGTTAACACAACGGAGAGATACTTACAACTTCGAGTAGTGAGCTTCAAAGTCCTGAAACAAATATCATGCAAGGCTTCATTATCAAGACGTTACCCGACAGTTTCTTCCATGTTTAGATATGACTCTTTAGATATGGCTCTTATTTTGACTCCCAAAGTCTTCAACTTTTTGGTTTGACAGTTCTCCCAAAAAGCATGATTAGCTGCTCATTAAAAAGTTTGATGAAATGCCTGAGAGAGATATGGCTCATACTATGAACAATTGATGCCGGATTGGCCTTGTTATATTTTTACTTTATTTTTTATATGGAAAAAATGATACAATTTGGAGTCATTTGCTTGTACAATAGACATAATAGTTTGGCTCACTTGTAAGTAAATGCAGACATATCTTCATTTTATATTTTCATATGTATTTTTATGGATGGATGAAGTGAAGACGATTTGGACTCATTTGTTTGCGAAATATACTTAATATTTGGCTCATATTATGAATAAATGATGACAGATTTGGTGTAGTTATGTTTACCTTTGAATTTTTATTGATATTTGTATTTTCATATGTATATTTCTAGATGAACGAAGTAAAGACAATTTGGACTCATTTATTTGCAAAAAGAGATGCAATTTTGGTTAAATATATGCATAAACACAGACGGATTGTCGTTATTCTAAATATATAAACACTTGAAGGTATTTTTTTATGGATGTGTGAAGTTAGGCCGATTCGGTCTCATTTCTTCACATAACAGATATAATTATATGCATAAACACAGAAGATTGTCATTATATCTAAGCACTTGAAGATATTTTTTGCGAATGAATAAAGTACGTACAATTTGGCATAATTTATTTACGAAATAAACATGATTTTTGGCTCACTATATTGAAGAAATGATGCCTGATTGGTCTTGTATTATGTTTTGGTTTGACTTTTGTATATGAGTGAAATGATGACGATTTGGCCTTATTTATTTACAAAACGGACGTGAAATAAGACGGATTGACATAGTTTTATGCTTTGTATAAGAGCGAAACGGTGACAATTTGACCTTATTTATTCACAAAATTGACGTGAAACACAAGCGAATTGATATTATTTCTGCATTGTAAGAAGCAGTGACATTTTTAATAATTTCTGATTTAAATAGGTGCGGTGGCATTTTTATAATTACGACTTCGAAAAAGTGCGATGGAATTTTTATAATTACGGAAAATACTCCATTAGTGAAGGTATTTATGTACTTTCAGATTTATTTAGCATAAAAGTGCTCAATTTTTAAGACCATTTAAAATAACTCAACTTTTTAAGACCATGATCCTTTTTTGCTTATTTGTATAATTCTCCCAAAATCAAAATATTAAAATGCAAGATGGAAATTTCACATATATTTTCCATTTCTGCATGTAAACAGATGTCAGTTTCTCTCTGACATGGTCCATCAGAGTTGATTGCCTCTATGGTCACTCAACTTTGGGTAAAAGGTCACTATGGTCACTTATTTTTATTTTGTCTTTTTATGGTCATTCAACCGCCATGGTCACTTATCTTTGTTTTGTCTTTCTATGGTCACTCAACTTTACTCAATTAACTCCCATGGACATCCAACACAAAACTCCAAAAACTTCCGTTAAGTATAGGCTGACATGAAAAATTTATTTTTCATGAAAATTACAGAAAAAGAAAAAACTAAAATCATTTAGGACCAACTCACTTTAAACCCATCCAGCCCCAAACTGACCCAAGAATTAAATTTAGCATAACTTACTTATTGCAAAACAACTTGCTTTTCTTTCTCCTATTTCTTTTATCTTTTCCATATTTCATCGTACAAATTATATGTAACAGTTAGCGTACCATTACGAAGTGAAAAGAATAAAATAAAGCATCAAATGAAAAGCGAACATATATTATCTAAAGCAAAATGAATATATCAAATCATTGTAAAATTATTTAACTTCTTCAAAATTAAACATAACTATTTAACCATATAATTAACTTCTTTACAACATATTCTATCAAACTGTTGGCTATGACTTCTTTCTTCCAAGGGAACATAACCATTTTAACCAACCAAACGATACAATATAGTCGGTTCATTAAACATTAACTTGAAGCTATTATCATATCTGCTAAATTGATATCAATATCAACCATCAAGAACCTGTATATAAATAAAAGCAGTACTACTTAAAGAAACTGTGAAATATCTTTATTATTAATAAAAAATCTACGCCACTTAAATAAAAATTCCTGCTTATAAAAGGCATGAATGCAGGTAACTCGTCAAGGTCAGATGACCAAGTTTAACTCAGATTGGGGCTCGGTGGAGTCTAAAGTGGGCTGGTCCTAAATGATTTTAATTTTTTCATTTTCTGTAATTTACATAAAAAAATAAAGTTGTCACGTCAGCATATGCTTAACGAAAGTTTGTAGAGTTTTGTATTGGATGACCATGAGAGTTAACTGGGTAAAGTTGAGTGACCATAGAAAGACAAAATAAAGTTAAGTGACCGCGGTAGTCTATTACCCAAAGTTGAGTGACCATAGAAAAACAAAACAAACATAAGTGACCATGATGACATGTTACCCAAAGTTGAGTGACCATAGAGACAATCAACTCGGTCCATCATGTATGTTTGTCATTATTTATAGCTTTTCTCCCTCCGAATACCGTGAACTTTTTTTCCAAATTTGGGAAAGCACAGTAGGATCACTTCAGCTAGCTACACGCTTTATAAATGATGACACAGTTTATTGGATCGACGTAAAAAAAAATAGCAGTTTTTAAAAATTAATGATTTAAAATAAGCCTAAAAATATATGTGTAGCTATAAATTATCTCACTGAGAACATGAGAAGTTTGAAATTAAATTATTCTTAAATTTAGAATTGAATAATTATTTTTTTAACAAACTGATAAAAAATATAATATTCTTGTTGGAACGGAGAGTATAAGGTTTTCAAATTGTGTTAACTTTTTTTTGGTAGGACTCTAATTGTTGTCTTTACGATAATCAATAAAAAATGAATTAATTCACATACACTGAAGATGGAACGGAGAGTATAAGGTTTTCAAATTGTGTTAACTTTTTTTTGGTAGGACTCTAATTGTTGTCTTTACGATAATCAATAAAAAATGAATTAATTCACATACACTGAAGATGAAAGTTTACAAGTTTTTTCTCAACGTTATAGCATGTTTGGTATTTCTTTTTCAAAGCCAAAAGTATTTTTTTTATTTTCAAGAAAAGTACGTTTTTCAAACTTTTGAGGTGTTCAAAACAAAATACTTTTAGGTAGCATCAGAAACAGTTTTTCTTCTGTTGGGGAAAAGTTACAAATATCTGCTTCTTCCAAGAAGCAAAAGTAGTTTATTAATTTTTTCAAGACATAACTATCCTTATTAAAAATCTATTTTTACCAAATTATCTTTCATTAATTAATCATATCTCTCTCAGAATAAAATTATATTTCTCTTTATCCTTCTTTTCTGTTCTACGTACTTTTACAAATCCTCTCCCTCTTAGGAGGCATTATATAACAAAATTAGAGATGAAATCATTGAGAATTGTCGTCATATATGAGTCAGTGTACTTTTTTAATGGTGGATTTTGAGTTTACATTAATTTTTGGAGTGATCGTTTAAATTTATTTTGAATGATTTTTGGTGATATTTAAATCATCTTTTAAAAGTAAGTAATTATTAGAAATACCTAATTTTGTTATCACTTTAATTTAACTATACTTTACGCAGTTTTTGGCAGCAATATCAAACAGACTCTTAATCATGTGACAAGCAACTTAGTTTTAAAAGCAAGCAGCTTAAGAAGGAGATAAAATGAGGAAATAGTTGTTAATTGGAGACTATGAGCCAGTTTGGGTAAGCTTAAAAAGTTGCTTAAAAGCATATTTGTACCTTTAAGTAAAGAGTGAGTGTTTGGTAACTAAAAAAATAAAGTACTTATAAGCACTATTGTGCTTAAAAGAAGCCAAAAGTAAGAAGTTAGGATTTCCTAACTTCTCAAAAATGACTTATAAGTAACTTTTTATTTTTAAGCTACTTAAAATAAGCCCACCCAAACGGGGCCTATGTTGGTCAAAGCTTGACTTTTTTTTTTTGGTCAAAATACGATATATTATATATATTAAGGGAGGCTAGCAACAGGCATAACTGTCTGTTGTGCATCATAGTTGCCAAGAGAGGCCAAAATATTACATGCTTCTAAAGAGAGATGTCTAGGGTACAGGCACCCTTCATAGTCATTTGAATACATAGATATAAGATTAGTAGTAGTAGGTTCAACAAGAACTATTTGAGAAGTAGCCTGGCTATGATCACGTCCCATTTTTGCTAGTTGGTCAGCCACCTTGTTTCCCTCTCTAAAACAGTGCCTAAGCTCCACCGATTCCATTGATTCCATCAACTTTCTGCAGTCACAAAGTAAAGCACAAGTATTAGTGTTAGTTTCTTTTAAATTAGCAACAATCTCTGAGGAATCAGTTTCTATTATAATGGGGTTCAAGTGGCGTTCTTTAATAATATTTAGACCATGCCACAGAGCCAAAAGTTCCACATTGGTAGAATGGATTGAGAAAATATGGTTAAAAAAACCTAATACCCAATCACCTTTATAATTACGAATAACACCACCCGTACCACCCTTGTTCCCTTTACTAGCTCCATCTATGTTTAATTTAAGGAAGCCTCTAGGAGGGGGATGCCATTTGATATTTAAGGTGATGGGAAGGGGTTGGCCAGAGTGTTTGTGAGTTATGAGGTTATATTCCATTGTGCGTTTATGAATTTGATTGAAGGACACCTCATTGGAAAGGTTATTGTGATGATTATTGTTGCGATTGATCCAAATATTCCAAAGTAGGAAAGGGAAGAAGGTGGACCAGGAATATTGATTGTGAGTAAAAACGATATTGTAATTATAGATCCAGTCTAGCCAGTGGGACGATTGGATAGGGAGGTAATGAGGATTAATGTGGAGTTTGGTCCAAACGTCTTTAACTTGTTTGCAGAAGAAAAAGATATGAGGGATGCTTTCATCTTCATTGGGGCATGAGAGACATTTGGGATTTATATTGATACCAATATGGTGAAGATAGGTTCTCGATGGGAGTCTGTCATGATAGCATAGCCAGAGAAAATATTTGATTTTATTTAGGATTTTGAGGGTCCAGATCCAAGTGAAATCTTTGTGAGGACCTGAATGATTATTGTCAATAATAGCTCTAACAGATTTTGTAGAGAATAAACCATTACTGGAGAGATTCCAGTAGGGTTGATCCTTGGAAGTAGAGAGGGTGGGAAGGTGTGTACTTTCGATAGTTCTTCTAATGTCTTCCGGAAAGTTGAAAGATATTTGGGTTAGATTCCAGTTTCCTCTAAGGTTTAAGTCGCTAATAGAGAAGTTCTCTTCTTCTCTTGTTAGAGGGCCATGAATTAGAGATCGAATAGGAGTATCTTTAATCCATTCCGAGTGCCAGAAGTTTATAGACTTGCCATTGCCTATCTGCCAAGAGATAGCAGATTTACAAAGGTCGAGGCCCGTAATGATGTTTTTCCAGGTACCTTTGTAGGAGGCTTTAGTAGTCAATGAGTTTGTATGGGCGTTAAATATTGTATATTTTGCAATGAGCAGTTTGGCCCACAGAGAGTTAGGATCCGATAGGAGGCGCCAAGCTAGACTTGATAGAAAAGCTAAGTTTTTTTATTGTGCCTTGATAATACCCAAACCTCCTTTGGATTTTGGGAGGGATATGGTCGTCCAATTCAACAGATGGAGTCTAGACTTCTCATTGGTTGCACCTCATATAAAATTTCTTTGAATGCGGTCAATAGAGTGGCAAACTTTTTTTGGAAGTTTGTAGATTTGCATAATATGATTTGGAAGGGAATTGAGAGTTGCTTTTGCGAGTGTGGTTCTACCGGCCATGTTGAGAAGCTTTGTTTTCCAATTTGTTAAGCGGCTATTCATAGAGTCAATGATAAACTGGAAATCTTTTGCTTTAGGGGTTTTGTCCAGGATTGGAAATCCCAAGTATTTGCCAAAAGAGAGAGATGGGTTGATGTTGAGCTTTGTGGAAATGATTTCTCTAATCGTAGGGTCACAATTGTTAGAGAAGATGATTCTCGACTTGGCGTAATTTATCCTTTGGTCTAATTGTTTGCAAAAAGATTTCAAAGTATGGGCGCAGAGTCACAATTTTTGCTATCAGCTCTGCAGAAAAAAGTGAGATCATCTGCAAAGAAGAGGTGGGACAAAATAGGCCCATTTCTCGAAATCTTAATGGGATCCCAATTTCCTTGTGTCACTTCGCTATTGATATTTCTAGTGAGCATTTCAAGGCAGAGAATAAAAATGTAAGGAGATATGGGATCACCTTGACGAATACCTCTCGAGGAATAGAAAAAATTTATTTTTTTTCCATTTATAAGGATGGAGATGGAAGAGGATGAAAGACAAGACATTATGAGCTTAATGATGTTTGTAGGAAACTGAAAAAATTCCAAAGTTTTGAGGATGAAGCTCCATTCAAGACGATCAAAGGCTTTTTCAAGATCAATTTTTAGGATCATATTGGCTATTCTACCTTTCTTGAGTTTGAAAGTCAAAGCTTGACTTACTAATGATAGTATGATTCCAAACTTAAAATATAACGTCAAATCAAATCAATCAACTAATCATTCCGTTTTAGAAACAATCTTTACAATAAAGCCGTGCAAGTCATCATCAGGGCCACTTTGATTTTGTTAAATCCTTTTAACAAATCTTACTTTGATTTTATTCTTATATAAGTATCATTAACAAATACGTAGATTAGTTTAAGCTAAACTTAACAAGATTAGAATTAGTTTAAGCTAATTTAAAGCACATGTCTTTTCTGATGTGACATGTTGTCCCTCTGGAGATGCTAGTTTGTGTTCTTGCATGGAAACTTTGGTCATCATTTAACAGAATAAAATTATTATTTTGAGAAATTATTAATTAATCAAACAAAGAGAAAGTTGCTACTAAAAAAACTTAATGTATTACCAAATAAAAATATTAGCTTTTACTCTGGTCAGCAAAAATATTGTTTCAACAACAACAATAACAACAATAAATCAAGTATTTCCACAGGAATAAAGGTAGGTCGCATCGGATATGACAAAACCACTCAAAGTATGGCTTGCATTGGGTTTGATCGTTTAGTTATTTTTTATTTTTAGTTTTTTTTTTTTGTATGTTTCTCTTAAATTTTGAACTTAGGAACCAATTATGAAACTGAAAACCCCCAAAAATGCAAAACAAAACCGAAAATAGAATTACTAAAGCAAAAATTGTAATTGTTGATGTTTGACTTGGTCAAACTATATTGTTTATGGGGCTTTTGTTAAACATTTAATTATCGTAAAAAGAATTTAGATTTTATTCACTGTTACAATATTTATATAATTACCACTGTAGCTTAGTCTAGCTACTTAGATAGTTTATTCATATCTAATTTATAGTATACTAGATCCGATGTACGGTGCACAGTCTGAGCCTAATTGATTAGCTTATTATTATTTTATTTATTTTGATGTCTTTATTTGTTTTTTCAAAGAATTTTAACTATTACCTGAAAGAAAGAAAGCAAGCAGGGAATCGTGCTTTCGTACAATGTCGTCTCTTTTTAACAGCATCTTTTTTTTCAAAATTTTGTGATTGTTTTATAAAAATGTGACGGATACAACATTACCTATTAAACACTCTTTCTATCATTATTTTTCTTTCATTATCATAATTATATTATTTATTTATTTTGGCAATAGCTTATAACTATTTGGTTGTTCTCGACTAAATTCTAATGCACTGTATACTATTTTGTGATACTACAACACTTAATATTAATGGAATAAGGATAAACTATACAATTATATCATAATTATTTGTGTTTTAAAATATCATTTTACATACAATTTATTATTTTTATACCTAACTCAAAAACCATCATTTTTTTTTACTTGGCGGAAAATAAAAGTAGTTTTCATCTTGTTTTTGGGATTGACATTTTCATCTTCCATTTTAATAGTTTTACATTAGTGCTACTGATATAAATCTATTCTTATTGCAAAAATAATAGTTGAAATAATATCGAAGGCTTATACGTGGGGGAATAAGAAGCAAACACTTCGTGTCAAGAAATTACAATTAATTCTGTTAGAAAATGACAACCAATTTTTTTAAAGAGAAAATTCCAACTAATCTGAGCAGTTAATTTTTCTTAATGATCTTTCTATCTATATTTTCTATTTCCCTCTTACAAATTGCCAATGCTTCCTAGTAAGTGTAGTAACCAAAATGGAATGCAACAATAATTCAATTAATATCAACATCATCTTGGCACATTATACGATTGATACTTGATATTAGGCTAAAAATGCATACATTTTAGTATTAGTTACCTCATATTTTGGTGCTTTTGTGGATTATTTTAGCATGAACAATAGTATTTTGTGCTTATATTGGGTGTTTGAATGTGTAGGAATTAAGTGGTATAAAAAAATGTTAAAGTTTGATGATTTGGAGCAAAATGAAGTTAATTTACAGCGTTGTAAGGTGTCAAGGCCGTGGATTAGCCATGAAAGGAATTTGAAGACGAAATGTCATGGCCCAGCCACCGTAAGGCCATGATTCAGCCATGAAGTCAAAAGCAGAATTTTCAAAGCTCACGGCCCAGCCATTGTAAGGCCATGAGGCAAAATTTCAGGCGAAAAGTAGCGAGGGGCAAACTTGTCCACAAGTTTGACACGAGATTTATAAGGTTTTTTAATCTATTTGCAGACCCCATCTTGACTTGGGAGAGCAAGACCACCATTGTTGAAGCACTTTGGAGCTTGGAAACGCATCAAAACCATTGGAACTGAAGAATGAAAGAGTTTTTCTCAAATTTTCTTATTTTCTTTTCCTATAGGTGTTGTTTTGACTATGAATTCATTATTGTTTAATAAAATTATAAGTAGCTAAATTTCTACTCTGGATTTTGATGAACCCATTATTGGGGTAGTTTTGAGTAACTCCAAGATTGAGTAATACAATATTCTATTTATTTGGTTGTGTTTTTATTGAATTCAATTGTTAGGCCTGCAATTGTTTGTGCCCTTTTTGCTTGAATGATCTTGGGAAAGACATTTGGGTCAGGGTCAGTCAAATAACAGTACTTCAGGTTATGATAAGGGACTATATAAGCTGATTTAGAGTCATTATAGGGATATCGTGATTCGATTGTGGCCTAAAATTGGACAGTTCTTAGTGGTCTTGATTATTTTGGGAAAATAGCTCAAGAACGGTGGTGTTAGTAGTTCGAAACTCTAGCGAACAAGTTTAAGTTCAATGCCAATAGAATAGTATTTCGTGCAAGTTTGGAGTGAACTCAGGACTAACCCAGTAACTGGGGGATTCATTATCCTAGGCTTTTTAACATCTGAAAGTTCAATTTTTATCATTCTTAGTTGATCTTAATTAATTGTTAGTTAAATAAATAGTTCATTACTTGAAACATTATTGTTGAACTTTGAATCTTTGGCTATCAAAGTTACTAGAACTTGATGTTGCTCCCTGTGGGATTCGACCCCGGACTTGTTAAACTGGGTTATATTTGCAGCGACCACTTATCCTTTTTAGGACAAGTTTTGGGCGTGATCAATACTTCTTCCTAGCACTTTTTTGTAACCAAATTGCACACAAGGCTTTTGAGTTTAGCTGGAGGGAAGGTGTAATTTCGTTCGAAGTAAATATGGTAATATGTTAGACCCACAGTCTAGTAACATTCAGCGTTTCTTTTATATGGTACCCAACAAATCAACTAGTCAAACATAGGAGGTGCCCTCATTGTTTAACCTAGATCCGATTTTAGGCCAATTAACAATTAAATTTGTATTTGCGGAGTCACGATCAATAGTTTAGATTAAGAGTTTAACCGATTTCAAATATGGGATTGCATTAAGTACAAGATTATAAATATATACGTGTTCCTCAATGTAGATATAATGATAATTAATGATAATATGAGAGCAATACGAAATAATTGAATACAAATAAGATTAAAGCGTGAATAAAATAGATAGAAGGAACCGTATTAGATCACTTGATCTCGGTGAGGATCCCTTGATACTGATTATACTTGAAGACTTGATGACAAGATATGCAGTAATATAAATGATGAACAATATTGAGCGAGAGCAAACAGACTATCTTATTGATATTGTAGATAGAGAAGAGAATGTCTGTTCCAACGATTCGAAAATAAACGCTATTTATAGATTTACTATGCAGCTGTTGGGTACGTAACCGCTGGGTATGTAACCACAGGGTATGTAACCGTTGCCTTTATAATCATTCATTGAGCAATCGCGTACGATCAGGTAACCGCTCATTCAAATTGTGTTGATTTAGGGAGGCATTACGTAACTGCTTTGGTCCTGCTCGTGATAACCGCTCAATCAATCATCTGTCTGTTAGATGTCTGTACGGGGAAACCTCTGCCCGTGCCACGTGGAAGACACGTGTCACTTTTTTAAGTGACGTCGATTTTTATCCAATACAGATAGTCCCCGCACTTCTCGAGCCGAGTTTCTGCTCGAGGAGTGGATGTGAATTTTAGCAGGAAATTTTATTTGGAAAGTCCGACCTTTATCTGCAACATGACAAATCTCGGTGACGTGCGCATTTCATCAACACCATGATAAGTTTCAGTGACGTGCGCATTAAATGCGCGATGTAAAAAGTAACTGCGACAGGCACGTCTGCACGTCCGCCCGTCCGCCGTCAGCTTCGAAGTGACTACTACGCGTCCCAAGGGCAAAAGTAATGATTTTAACCGCCTCAGTCACGTGCACACGTCCGTTGTCAGTTGCGAGGTGACCGCTGCACTTCAGAGCAATGATGCTGCTTCGAAACTCGGCGAATCCTACTTCTTCTTTTGACGGTTGGATCTGATCGTGATCTCTTCGATGACCTCCACGTGTCCTGCGGAAACTCGATGGGCCGGACCCGCTTACTCCTATAAATAGAGGTTTGCTGAATTTTACCCCTTTTGCTTGCTTTCATTCTACAACTTCAGAATCTTGAAAAACCCCTTGAATCTTCTTCAATATTTCTTCTAATTTTCGATTCTTCTTAAACCATTTCTCCAAAGGCGAAGAAAAATTTGAACATGGACGCTGCTACTGGTAGTTCTTCCGCGGCTACCCCTAGATCTAGAGCCGCTCAGGCCACTGCTTCAGAAATCATCCCCAAGAACTGGGGTGAACTGGAGAAGGACTGCAGCGCCAAGGCCTTCAACAATTATGGAGATGTACGCGTATGGCCAGCGCACAGATTCAAGTCTTGGATCACGTCGGAGATGATCCCACAAGTTAGAGCGGATTGCGGTTAGGACGTGAGTGTTCCCATTTTGCCGGTATCTGAAAATGAGAATATTACTTCTCATAGGGCTGGGTGGACAGCCATGTCCACCTACCCATTCACAGTTGGTTGCACATTACCCCTACATCCTGTACTCGACAGGCTCTGTAGGGAGTATTTTCTCTGCCCGGGGCAACTGAGCCCCAGCATGTATAGGATGATAACACTTATGGACTGGTTTGCTGAAGAAACCGGTCAAAATTTTGAGTATGAGCATTTTATTTCTTTGTACAGCATACAAATTTTTAAGGATGGTTTTGTCAATGCCAGAATGCGTGGGAGCAAGGGCTTGATATGCAGTTCTGAGGACACTAATGACCGGGGTTGGTTGCACCGGTACATATTTGTGCCCACCTGGGCATTGTCCCTTAACTCCAAGGCTCCTCTCTCCGAGATCTGGAATAAAAGGCGTAAGTCCCCGAGTTTTTTCTTTGGAATTTTCATATTTCCCCTTTTCGTTTATTTATTCCTTTGATTCTGCTCTGCAGCTGCCAAGCTGCCCTACGATAAGCTCATATCGGTTGATGAGCTGATAGCGTGGGTTGAGGCTATTCTGAAGAAGTTCCCTGTTGAGCAGAGGGAATGGACATACTTCGCTATGCAAAAGGGTCTGGCCGCAAAGACTCACGGTGAGAAATTTTTGCTGTCGCAGCTATTTCTTCTCTTCGTGGTTTTGTTGTACCTAACCGTTCCATCTTTTTGCAGGTCTAGGCACCCAAGGAGACTTCTCCTGCCCCTTCCCCTCAGGCTGTGCCGTCAGGACCTGCCGTTGATCCTGAAGATGAGGTCGCAGGCATAAGGGTCGCAGTGGAGGCAATGCACAGGAGGGAAGGTGGCGAGGAGTTATTGTCTTGCGGCATTAGCTCCCTGAAGAGGAAGAAGAAGAGCCAAGGCAAGGGTGGAGCACGGAAGAAGGCTGCTCGTAAGGCTTCCGTAGCTGCCGAGAAGACCCCAGCCGTTGGAAGGGAGACCCCGCTTGGTGCTAGTATGCCTGAGCCCTACGAAGAGCATGTCAAGACCTCTGCTGAAGTCCCCGAGTCTGCACGGGGAGAGGGCTCTGACAAGGAAGTGATCAACATTTCAGATACTGAAACTGTCGCAGACCTTATGAGAAAGCCCTATCTCCGAAGTGACAAGAAGAAGGATGAGGAGAAGACTGCCCTTACTCCGGAGGGGAGTCCCCGAGTTGATGACGGGGTAAAGGCAGCTCCTTCTCGTGCAGATAAGGGAAAAATAAAGGTTGGCGAAGAAGAAGAAGAAGAAGAAGGAGGAGAAGAGATCCCCCAAGAGGGTGGCCAGAGTCCTCGTGTTTTTTATTTCGAGGACTTGGAGAATGTTGCCGCTAAGGGGGAGGTACCTGTTTGTTTGCACGAATGCAACACAAGAGATCCTGGAGTGGAGAATGTTTCTGATGTGTCGAAGACAAGGCTCACTCGGCGGACCACCATCAGCGGCCTGACTGGAGCAAGAGACATTCGGGGCGTGCGCTACAAATTTGGCCCAAACTTTCCCTCTGAGCAGGCTAGGGAGCCTAAGTACTGCTAGAGGGAATTCACTATGAAGCTGGCCCCAAATGTCAACTTCGTGACCAGTCCGGGCAGTTTAGCCAAGGCAGTTTCATCGCTCATTGGTCCCCGCGAAGAATGGATAATGAAGGAAATGAGCGATGAAGATCTGGCTTTTGCCATTGCTGCTGATTCTGCCCGGGTAAGTGCTTTCCTTAATACTTTCTTGAGTCGGAGGTAGTTTTGAATCCACACTTCTAACCTTATTTCTTTTGCTATTTCAGTCAAGTCTGATGGCTACCGAGTTGATGTTCTGTTCCAGGATCAACAAGCCTGATCAGGTGCTTGAACTGAAGAAAGAGTTGCTGAAGACTCTGAAGGAGAACAAGGTTCTGGCAGAGAGGTGTGGTTTCCTCGGGGGTGAAGTTAACCGATTGGCTGGGACCAACAATAAACAAGTTAAACAGATTAACAAGCTTACCGAAGAAAAGGACCTTCTTTCTGAAGAGAAAGAGGGGTTTGTATAATCTGCTCGGGACCTGGAGGCTCTACTTGAAGAACACAACTCTTTGCTGAGCAAGGCACTCGATGAGCGGGGATCTTTAGAGATAGACCTGCGGAAAGCTAAGGAGGAATCCGTTAGTGCTCGAGCTGAGCTTCAAGCCGCCAGGGACCAAATTGCCCAATCCATGAGCGTTCAAGACGTGTTATCCAAGGACTTGGCCAACTTGCGAGATCAGTTTGATATCAAGGCGAAGCTCGCTGCACTCGAGACCAAGCGAACATTGCTCGAGCAGGTCCACGCAGGTCAGATCAACGTCGAGGAAGCGATGCTTAAAACAAAGTGCGCCGTTCGCGAAGTGAGGCAAGTGTTGAACCTTTCTCCTAAAGAGTCTGAAGAAGATGAAGATGAAGATGGTGATGAGAGTTCGGGTGACGATGACAGAGCCGATGGAGTTGGTGCATCGGATCCTGGTCGTAGTCCCCAAAATTAATGCCCCCCTCCTAAATTGGTTAAGTTGTAGGTTTGTGTATCCGGCGAGACCCAGATGATTGGTTGTGGATAGAGGTCTCTTTGGGACTCTCTGATCCTTGTTTGGCCGGTTCTGTTGGCCTTGATCACTCAACAAAACTTCTGTCAGCCGTTTTCGGCATTTTTATTGTTTTGTCAAGACAATGTATATATTTTCAGACCTTTTAATTCAATGACTGTATATAGCTTGAATCTTTGATCTTACGTTTGGATGCTATGTGGCCTCTGTGCCTTTTGTTTAAGAGCTTTTTAGAAGTTTGAACTTTGCTAAGTTCTGGTCTTCAAAAGTCTGTCCGAATGTTTTAACTTAGCCTTTCCCAAGAAAGAGGTCATAAGTTGTGAATGATCTACGCAGATGTTTCATTCTGACCGAGTCGTGGTCAATAGGTTCTGGCCGAATAGTTGGCCTTGCGAACAACTTTGCTTACGAGAAATTTTAACATAAAAATAGTTAAGGCTGGTCGTAAACAGAAGAACACATATAACCAAATGAGGAGTGTGTCCGTTGAGGGATTCGAACACACAACCGCGAAGTTTGAAGAACTTCGAGCTCTACCAGTTGAGCTAAACGGATCTGGCCTTGTTTAGGCCGTCAGTACTATTTAGGAGAAATATAATAAAAGTAAGAATGCCATAAAAGTAAAATGTAGGAATAGAATAACTGACTGTTTTATCATTCAGAAGTGGTACCTTTTGAGGTGAATCACATTCTAATTGTTTGGGACGATTGAGCCATTTGGTCGTGCCAAACAGTAAGATCCCTTGCCGACTGATGCGACTACCTTGTAGGGGTCTTCCCAATTAGGGCCCAATTTGCCCGAGTTTGTTTCTTGAGTGTTTTGAGATACTTTCCTTAACATGAAATCCCCAACTTGGAAGCTTCGTACGCGTAGTCCCCGATTATAGTATCGTTCGATTCGCTCCTTCTGGGCGACTACTCGTACAAGTGCTAGTTCCCTTCGTTCTTCGAGGAGATCTAATTCTTCGGAAAGATTGATCGAGTTGGATTCTTCAGTAGCATGTGCATACCGTAGGCTTGGCTCTCCAATTTCAACTGGGATTAGAGAATCTGCGCCCTATACCAACGAGTAAGGTGTCTCTCCTGTACTCATTTTTATTGTCGTGCGATAAGCCCATAGTACACCGGGCAGTTCCTCTACCCAACACCCTTTGGCCTGCTCAAGGTGCTTTTTGAGAGACTCAATGATTATTTTGTTTGTTGACTCTGCCTGTCCATTAGCAACCGGATGGTATGGAGAAGAGGTGATCCTTTTGATGTTCAAGTCGTCGAGGAATCTAGTCATCTTCTGGCCGATGAATTGTGGGCCATTATCCATGACTATTTCCTTAGGTGCTCCAAAGCGACATACGACATACCTCCAAAGGAAGTCAATTACCTCTATTTGTCGTATCTTCGCATACGCTGCCGCTTCGACCCATTTGGTGAAGTAATCAGTGACGATCAGTAAGAAACGTACCCCTCTTGGCGCGGCAGGAAGAGGACCAACTATGTCCATTACCCATTTCAAGAACAGCCATGGGGAGATAATCGAGTGGAGCGGTTATGCCGGTTGATGGAGAAGATGCACGAACCTTTGACACTTATCACATTTCTTGATGAAATCATTTGTATCTTTCTCCATCTTATCCCAGTAATATTCTGCGGGGATCAATTTGTGCGATAACGCTTTGCCCCCCAGAATGATTACCACAACAACCTTCGTAGACCTCTCGCATCGCGTAGTTGATCTGGTTTAGTCCCAGGCATTTGGCAAGGGGCCCTGCGAACATTTTGCGATAAAGATTGCCGTTGATGATTATATACCGAGCGGCCTTTATTCAGAGTTTGCAAGCGGCTTTCGCGTCATCGGGCAGAGTTCCATGAGAACTATCTGTATTGGATAAAAACTGACTGGACTTTGAAGGATGACACGTGTCCTCCACGTGGCACGAACTGACGTTTCAACGGACAGTCATTCACCGGACAGATATTTCCCACGGGCAGACCCAAGGAAGTTACGGAACATCTCAACAGTCAACATAGTTTAAATGAGCAGTTATTAGCATTATTGTACGCGATCATTCATTAAATGGTTGTTAAGGCAATCATTACAAGCCAGCGGTTACAACTTCGCTGGATGGGTGCCTGGCAGTTACTTATCCAGACGGTTCCACGCCCAACGGTTACTAAAATCCCAACGGGCGCCTTTCAGGCCTATAAATAGCGTTTACCTTAACCAATTGTAATAACTTTGACTTCTTGTCTACATTATCAATAAGAATACTCTCTCTCTTTCGTTCAGATATACTCTTTGCTCATATTTCAATTACTATTTTAGCATTTGATCATCTAAAGTGTGGCGGATATCGACCAACTCTCCCCGGAGACGAAGGATATGATACGTTTGCCTCTCTTTGCTTTCGTTTATACTTTTGCTTTTAACGCTCTATATTGATATCATTTGATTCACCGTACAAATTCTTAATCTCAACTATTGATCGTGACTCCGCAAATATAAATTTAATTGTTAATTGGCTTAAAATCGGATCTAGGTTAAACAATAGAAGTGTAATCCTACAAAGAGAAAGATTACTCAATTCGAAAGTGTCATTTTACACTCCCTCGCAGGTTGAGCGGACAGAGAAAGCACGCTTATCTTGTCATACAGCTCTGGAATTGTGACTATAAAGCAGTTTGTTTAAAACATCTACAATCTGATCGTAAGAGTTATTGTAGTTGACTTGAAAAGTCTTATCTTTGACTCGTTCCCTCACAAAATAAAATCAACTTCCATGAGTTAAATTATAGAGCGACAAAATCAAATTAGCTATAGGTAAATGGAAATTAAGTTTTTCCACTAGAAGACAGGATGAGCAGTGAGAAATCCTATTACGCGAATCAGTAATTCAACTCAAGTAAGTTCGAATGTAGCTCATGCTAAGCTCGATATTCTACATCAACATCAATAAATGATATCAAATTGTTGCCCAGGGAGATATCCTATCTTGTACTCCCTCCAGTCCATTTTAAATAATTTTTTGGTATTTTTTCTTAGGTCCAAAATAATTGATTTTTTCAAAAATCAAGATGATATTTCTTTTGACTTTCCAAAGTTATCCTTGTTAATAAATTAAACACATAAAGCTTTCACAATTTTCTATGCGTAAATTTTGAAAGAGATGAAGGTTAATTTAGTAAATGACATCTTTAATTAATGCTAAAAGGTGGATTTCTTGGTCTGTGTGAAAACAGTCAAAAAATCAAATAATATGGACCGGAGGGAGTAGTACTCTTTCGACCATCTTCTAAGCCAGCCCAGTCAAAATCCAAATAAGCATGTAAGTGATGTGGTGAATACATAAGATGATCAAGCCATAGTTCGGAGTTGTCCTCAAATACCACAATATGCATTTTATAGTTTCCCAATGACCCTCCATCAGAGCATGCACGAATCGAGAAACTTTGTTGACAACAAGGGCAATATCTGGTCGGGTAAATGTCAAGTAGCATAGACTATCTACAATGCTTCAATAGAGAGACGACAATAAGAATAACATACCTAGTGTTATCTCATGAGTAGGTTCTGGAGAGAGTGAGATGTACGAAGACCTTATCTCGATTAAGGTGGAGAGACTGTTTTTGATGATCACTCGGCTAAAGAAAAATATTTTTAAAATATGTCTGCGAAGGGAAAACAAGATTGAAAAAACTATGATAAAGAAAATACTGATATAAAAAGCAAAAGATACCAAGGTAAAAAGAGAATATCAATAGAAATAAAGACGAAGAATAACCAGAAATAGTGTGAGTACACACACACACACACGAATAATATGAATGCTAATATTCCAGAAATCTCATTACTACAACCTAATCTTCTACTCTAATCCTCGACTTTCACGCTTTCCTATCTAGGGTCACGGTCTCGGTGATCTGGAGGTAATCCATGTCCTGCCTAATCACCTCGCCTCAATTCTTGTTCGGTCTACCTCCACCTCTTCGTACATAGACCCATCACCGTCAACCTCTCGCACCTCCTCACTGGGACATCTGTGCTCCTCCTTTTCACATGCTCTTTTCTCGACCTATGGTCGTGCAGAGTAGTTGAACGACAGCCGAGGAGCTGGGCGCCCCAATTTCTGCTACTGACCCTAAATTTGCCAGGGCGTTTGCTTCATGGTTTTCTTCTCGTGGAATTTGGAGCGCTTCCCATTCGTCGAACTGGGTCAAAAGTTCTTTCACACGGGCAAGGTACACTTGCATCATGGATTCCCGTGCAATGAAACCTCCGGTCACTTGGTTGACTACTAGTTGAGAGTCACTCTTGAGTTTGATAATGTTTGCTCCATAGCTTCGGGCTAACTCCAATCCTGCAATTACGGCCTCATACTCGGCCTCATTGTTAGTAATAAACGAGCACTTGATGGCCTGCCTGACGGTTTCTCCGGATGGGGTGACAAGAACCAGTGCAAGACCGAACCCTTTGACACTCGAGGAGCCATCAGTGAATAGGGTCCATACACCAGGGGCCTGCCCAGCGTAGAGATTTGCATCTTTTTCCACATCAGGATATATATTAGCACTAAAGTCTGGTAGGGCTTGTGACTTAATCGCTACCCGGGGCTGGTAGGTGATATCAAATTCGCTTAATTCTACAGCCCATTTAACCAACCTTCCCGAAAATTCGGGTTTATGCAAAATATTGCGTAAGGGAAAGGTTGTCACTACGACTATTGAATGACCTTGAAAGTAAGGACGTAATTTACGGGCAGCAGTTACGAGTGCTAAAGCCAGTTTTTCTAAGGGTTGGCAACGCGTTTCCGCATCAATTAAAGCTTTACTAATGTAATAAATGGGAAGTTGCTTACCTTTTTCTTCTCGAACCAAAACTGTGCTTACCGAAGACTCTGAAACCGCCAAATAGATCAACAACTGCTCCCCGTGTTGAGGCGTAGAGAGTAGTGGTGGATTGGATAGATATTTCTTCAGATCTCTCAGCGCTTGCTGACATTTAGGAGTCCAATCGAATTCCTTGTTCTGCTTTAGAACATCGAAGAAACTTTTGCACCGGTCGGATGAACGGGATATAAACCTGGCACCCTCCCAATCAATTTCATCGCATCTTTTCGGTTGTGTAGTACGTCTGGAATTGACTCAATTGCCTTGATTTGAGCGGGATTGACTTCAATTCCACGTTGAGAGACGATGAAGCCTAGGAATTTTCCCGAACCAACTCCAAATGCGCACTTTTCTAGATTAAGCTTCATGTTGTATTGGTCAAGTATTCGGAAGGCTTCCTTCAAGTGTGCTAGGTGATCTTCTGCCCGTTTTGACTTGATCAGCATGTCATCAATGTACACTTCCATGGTCTTACCGATATGATCGTGGAACATGCGATTGACCAATCGCTGATACGTTGCGCCTGCGTTCTTCAAGCCAAACGGCATGACTTTGTAGTAGTACGTCCCTCTGCATGTTATGAATGACGTTTTCTCCTGATCGCTGGGGTCCATCAATATTTGATTGTACCCTGAATATGCATCAAGGAAGGTGAGCACCTCGTGCCCGGCGGTTGCATCAATCAACTGATCTATCCGGGGAAGAGGATATGAGTCCTTCGGACAGGCTTTGTTCAAATAAGTGAAGTCAATGCAAACTCTCCATTTCCCCTTTTTCTTAGCCACAACGACCACGTTGGCTAACCAGTCTGGATATTTAACTTCGCGTACCGATCCAATCTTCAGCAGTCGATCAACCTCATCGTTTATGATTTGATTCCAAAAAGCTCCCTGGGGGCGCTTATTCTACTTCACCGGACGGTGCTACGGGTCAACATTCAACTTGTGAGAGATAATTTCTGGAGAAATACCCGGCAGGTCTACATGTGACTGAGCGAACGTCGTATGCCGCTCCTTGAGGAATTGAAAGATGTCTCCTCGTAGGCATTCATTCAATTCTGTCCCTGAGTAGACCTTCCGCTCCGGCATGTCCGCGAACAGTTCTTCGAGTTCCAAAGCTTCCACGGTCGGCGTATAATTTTCCCGTGCCTCCAGCTTTATGATGAATTCTGGGACCTCATACTTTGCTTCTTCATTTGCTGCGTCAGATCCCGGTTGCTGTAATTGCTATTTGTTTTCTTCGCGAAGCTTCAGGGCCACCGAATAGTAGTCTCGAGCAGAGCGTTGCTCTCCTCGTACCTCGCATATTCCCCATTCTGATGGGAATTTCAATACCTGGTGATATGTAGAGGGAACGACCTGCATTTCATGGATCCACGGTCTTCCAAGGATAATGTTGTAGGCCATGTCTCCATTGATAATTTGGAACACCATCTACTTTGCTACCCCCTCGACAAGAGTTGTGAGAGTAATCTCGCCAAGGGTCTTTTCACTTGAGTTGTTAAAGCCGGAGAGAACTCGCAATACTGGTACAATCTTCTCCATTAGCTGCATCTCCTTGACAACTCGTGATTGAATGATGTTTGCAGAACTACCAGCATCAATAAGCACTCTTTTGATATCGAATTCCGCCACGCACAGCGTGTCACGGGCCGCACCTTTCCAATGACAGCGGTACACTTTGGCCCGTGCGGCGCTCGTAGTCCCACCTGACTACAAGCCAGCATTCTCATTATCCAAGGTTTCTAGGAAGCTCGCCTCAGTGGCCTAGCTTCAACTATGCCGCCCGAAGGTCTCTCCCTTGTGCACATCTCATATGCGGAAACTTTAGTGTGCGCACATCCGGGGTTGGCTTAGGACCTGCCCGTCCCTCGCCTAGCACTAAGCATCGCTCTTGCGCGCGCAGTGCAATCCTCAAGCTTGGCCCTCGCCTTGTGCCCTGGCACTCGGCTTGGCTTTGCCCGAGTAGGACAACTCTTTAGCCCTTGGCCCTTGTCATGTGCGACTCCAAGGATACCTCCCAATGTCTCCTGACAATGACAAGCATAGCCCTCGCATCATGTCTCCCTCCTGAGTAGCGCAGCGTCACCCCACGACTGCGCGTCTAGGCCAACGATCCCTTGCTTGTATTGTTGAACCCTTGCCATGCTTGCAAGTCAATACACGAGGCTCTCAATAGCTCCTCGAGTATTCAATCGGCACAGAGGTCTTTATCATATCCGAAGACAACCCACATGGCTTAGTCTTTCCTTCCGTCAAGCCTCTGTCGCACGTTGTTCGCCCAACGTTAGCCCTCTGGCCACACGCCGTCCATAGAGTCGACTGACTCGTATGGATACCTGGAACACTCCTCTGAGATGTCCAAGCAGGCCCTTGAGGTGCTTCCTCAAGGCAGCTCACTTGGTGCGACTTCCCGACAAAGTGCACGAGGAGGGCTGGTAGGCTGTCACCATGTCTGCCCCCCCCCCTATATATGTCCTTAAAAATTAAACCCCTGTCACAGCACTTGACATCCTTTGTCCAGAGAATCGTACAAGGGTCTAACTTTCCACTCCGACCTCCAAATGAGGTGCCGTTTGTTCCTAGAGATTCCTCTTGACTTCCTTCACACCTCCATGAAGTTTCATATCATTACCATACTCGTGAAAAGAGAAATAGCCAACGTTAGCCCTCTGGCCACACGCCGTCCATAGAGTCGACTGACTCGTATGGATACCTGGAACACTCCTCTGAGATGTCCAAGCAAGCCCTTGAGGTGCTTCCTCAAGGCAGCTCACTTGGTGCGACTTCCCGAAAAAGTGCACGAGGAGGGCTGGTAGGCTGTCACCATGTCTGCCCCCCCTTATATATGTCCTTAAAAATTAAAGCCCTGTCACAGCACTTGACATCCTTTGTCCAGAGAATCGTACAAGGGTCTAACTTTCCACTCCGACCTCCAAATGAGGTGCCGTTTGTTCCTAGATATTACTCTTGACTTCCTTCACACCTCCATGAAGTTTCATCTCATTACCATACTCGTGAAAAGAGAAATAGCCCTCGGAAGATCAGCATAATTACCATAATGCCACTGCTTCTTGGCTAAGTCAAGCCCATAGGCAAACGAGCTCCGATCGGCTCCAAACTTGGTATGCACACTCTATAGCATCTTAGGAACAAGGCCCTCACCCTATATTCCAAGATTCCCACTATAGCTCCAAAACATGCGGCACTGACACTCATGCCCGCACACAGCTCGCACGGCTGACACTTAGCCTGCGCCCAGCTGACACTCGTCCAGCACCTTGCTGGCCCTCATCTAGCACATGTCTAGCACATGTCTATCACATGGACAAGGCTTTCCCTCAAGCCTGTGGCTGACATTCGTTCCGCGCACGACTGGCCCTCGTCCAGCCGATTGACACTCGTTCAGCGCACGGCCGACACTCGGCCAAGTGGCTGACACTCGTCTGGTCCGCCTGTGGTGCAAAGACACTGCGCGCGCAAAGGCATCGAAAGGGTGCCGCGCAACATTCTCCCCCACTCGATCTAGGCATCGTCCTCGATGACTGATTGCCCACACCCACGAAAACCCGGAGTTTGCCCCCTCGGGATTCTCCATCACGGTTCCCATTTCCAAGGCTCCTTGGACTTCCTCAAATCCCTTCTCTTAAAATAAGAGTCGTGCCCATCACTGCTCCTCCCAAGTTTCGGCTAAGCGTGCCTCTGCACTCCATCTCCACGATGATCACTTGGACAATGCCTTCGCATTTGCACCACCGCGGTGACTAACTGTTGCTTCCTCTGAAGACAACTCCTTTGTGTTGGCATACCTACCAACCACGCCATAGCTCATAAGGCCATAATCCGTCCGGCTAGCTCCCTTCGCTTTTGGTTCTAGTGTGGCACACGCAGTCCAACCGCGCCTTGCGGCCCTATTCTCCACCTCTAGACGATTTGCTCCCTTTAGAATTTCCCCTTATGCACAATTGGCTCATCATAGGCAAATTCTCCCGCACTCAAGTAGGAAACTCTCCTCAATTTAGGTAGGCATCTTTCGATGTGGCTCCTTGCCAACCATACTCTCATGGTCCTTCTCCTCTGTTTCCCTCTGGAAAGATTCCACTATGCCGCTATGTGAACAATATCAAATCTCGATCCCATAACTCAGAGTAACTTGTTGCTTGATCCCATAATCAAGGCAAATCACGAGTGATTCAACAATAGCCCACACAAAGACACTAGCGGCTGCTCATGCTCAATTCTGCCCCAATTGAACATCCGCTCCGGCCTTAGAAACCCACGCTCCACGCCTGGTAACTTTGGCTCCTCAAATGCCCTCGCACCCTCTGGTACTTGGCAAGCTCTTGGGACGTACTCCTCTGAGTACTTCAATTCTCAAAGCGGCAGCTTCGCTGCATTCCCGAACAAAGCTCTTTGTTCTCGAACTATTACTTCCTTAGCAGATCCCGAATTGTACTCCTTGTACTTGGCCCAACTGGCAAGAACGCCTTGTTCAACCTGTATGCGCCTCGCGATTCGGTTCAAACTTGGAAACCCATCCAATCCGTAGCGTCCTATCCCTACTTTCATTCCGCACATAATGCCTCCCCACATAATGGCTTGGCTCACCATCCTCATTGTTGCCTCCCGGTCCACCAGTTTGGCCCATTATCGTGTCTCTCCGTCCACCGGTTCAACACATTTTCCACATTTGCCTCCCCACACAAAGTGGTTTGGCTCTCAATTCTGACTTTTCCTCCCTACTAGGTAGGTTAGCTCCTTTCTGTCACAAGCATGGTGGCTGACTCCACCTCATCATGACACTCGAACACCCCGTAAAGACGCTTGCTCTCAAGCCCTTCTTCATGGTTGTCGCGGCCTCCTGGCACGCCCCGCTCTAGCTTTGGCATCACCCAATACATAGACCTCATATTTAGAGATCACTCTCCCCGTAATGGTAGGCGCCTTACCATATCATCCAAAGCAGTTCTTGGTGCGACATTCATGCCAACACCCCGGTACTAGCTCGGCTCCTGCCCCGCGTAGCACTCATTCATGCAAGAAACGCTTGCCCCATGTTGTAGGCACCAAGCCTACTCAATCGACATGGTTGTCGAGGGACTCGCCTTCCATTCATTGTAACCCTTAAGATGGCTAGGCCTCCACAATGTCCAACTCCTCAGAAGGACCCAATTCGATGCTCCTCGGTGCTTAAGTCTTCCCTCTGGAAGGCCCCTTAATATACGCACTTCTAGCATCCCTTTTATGCTCCACGCACTCCCAATGCCCTTAGGCTGCTCAAGTCAATCCCACTGGAAAGACATTCAAATGATGCGCCACTCGCATCTATGGCATGATCTCTACGATCTGCTTCAACATGAATAGCCCACGGCTCGCATCTGTTCACAACATGGTTGCTCGACCTGGAAATCATGGCCCTTTTCCTGGCCACCCGACTCATCTGCATGTCCCTCTCTGAACAAAAGCCCACTATTCGGATGAAAATATTTTTGCATCGCCAATTTCCCCTCTTCAATGTTTCCCTGCTGCTAGCAGAGTTTCTTACTGATGGATATCCCGCAATCAAGACAATTGAGCTCCTGCTAACCATATGTCCCATCATTGCAAAATCATCCCAACAGCACAGCACGTTGGCGCTGCTTGCTGACCAACTATGCCTCATTTGAAACCCTCTGAAAACAGCCTTATAGGGTCCGCCGTCTCAAATAGCATGTTGAACATCATTCCTGCTTCGATATTATCTCCACAATGACATTCCCATATTGCACTGACAATTCAGCATTCTTAAGCTGTGGCCTCACGCGTTTTACCAAAACCGACTCCTTGTTGACACGGATCAACCTTCCCCGATAGCTTAGCTCACAATGCACTGCAAGCCCTTATGCTTCTACAAATTGTGCTTTGATGGCATCTCAAAATCACAATGCTCAAAAAAAATTTCCTGATAGTGCGTTCCATGCTCTATCCCATTACCGGCGCAAAGCTCCTGCTTTGGGTGCCAATCCGCTTGGTACCAACCACACCATCCTGAGCATCCTCTCCTCTGATACCAACTGTCACGGGCCGCACCTTCCCAATGACAGCGGCATACCTTTGGCCCGTGCGGTGCTCGTAGTCCCAACTGACTACAAGCCAGCCTTCTCCTTATCCCAGATTTCTAGGAAGCTCGCCTCAGTGGCCTAGCTTCAACTGTGCTGCCCGAAGGTCTCTCCCTTGTGTGCATCTCATATGCGGAAACTTTAGTGTGCGCACATTCGGGGGTGGCTTAGGACCTGCCCGTCCTTTGCCTAGCACTATGCGCCGCTCCTGCGCGCGAAGTGCAATCCTCACGCTTGGCCCTCGCCTTGTGCCCTGGTACTTGGCTTGGCTTCGCCCGAGTAGGACAACTCTTTAGCCCTTGGCCCTAGTCATGTGCGACTCCAAGGATACCTCCCAATGTCTCCTAACAATGACAAGCGTAGCCCTCGCATCATGTCTCCCTCCTGAGTAGCGCAGCGTCACCCCACGACTGCGCGTGTAAGCCAACGAGCCCTTGCTTGCATGGTTGAACCCTTGCCATGCTTGCAAGTCAATACATGAGGCTCTCAATAGCTCCTCGAGTATTCAATCGGCACAGAGGTCTTTATAATATCCTAAGACAGCCTGCGGGGCTTAGTCTTTCCTTCCGTTAAGCCTCTGTCGCCCGTTGTTTGCCCAACGTTGGCCCTCTGGCCACACGCCGTCCATAGAGTCGACTGACTCGTATGGATACCTGGAACACTCCTCTGAGATGTCAAGGCAGGCCCTTGAGGTCCTTCCTCAAGGCATCTCATTTGGTGCGAGTTCCCGACAAAGTGCACGAGGAGGGCTGGTAGGCTGTCACCATGTCTGCCCCCCTTATATATGTCCTTAAAAATTAAACCCCTGTCACAGCACTTGACATCCTTTGTCCAGAGAATCGTACAAGGGTCTAACTTTCCACTCCGACCTCCAAATGAGGTGCCGTTTGTTCCTAGAGATTCCTCTTAACTTCCTTCAAGTTTCATCTCATTCCCATACTCGTGGAAAGAGAAATAGCCCTCAGAAGATTGGCATAATTACCATAATACCACTGCTTCTTGGCTAAGTCAAGCCCATAGGCAAACGAGCTCCGATCGGCACCAAACTTGGTATGCACACTCTATAGCATCTTAGGAACAAGGCCCTCACCCTATATTACAAGATTCCAACTATAGCTCCAAAACATGCGGCGCTGATACTCGTTCCCGCACACAGCTCGCACGGCTGACACTCAGCCTGCGCCGCTCCGACACTCGTCCAACACCTTGCTGGCCCTCATCTAGCACATGTCTAGCACTCGTCTAGAATATGGACAAGGCTTTCCCTCAAGCCTGCAGCTGACATTCGTCCCGTGCACGACTGGCCCTCGTCCAGCCGACTGACAGTCGTTCAGCGCACGACCGACACTCGGCCAAGTGGCTGACACTCGTCTGGTCCGCCTGTGTTGCAAAGACATTGCGCGCGCAAAGGCATCGAAAGGGCGCCGCGCAACAAGCGTTATGACCAGCGCATCAACATGTGGAAATAGCGAGCCATTTGTGTCTGAATCCTCAAACGTTATTATTTCCTCTGGCCGTGGATGCTTGGTCTTTGTGATAGAGACCTTTGCGTATTTCTTTGCTGTGAAAACAACGGAATCGACTTTGATCCCGCCCGAGATAACGTTGACTGTCATCTTCGGGGAAGATGCTCGTGGAGGGCCAGATTTGTTTTGTTGAGCCTTCGCATGAGTTTGCTTTCCCTTTTCGGTTAGAAACTCCTTCAAGAACCCCTGTTTTAATAAATGTGCAACCCCGTACCTTAAGGCCTTGCAATCTTCACTGGTGTGACAGTGGTCGCGATGAAACTCGCATCAAAGGTCCTGATTTCTCTTACCTGGATCGGTTTTCATGTCTTTCGGCCACTTGACCTTCTCGCCCATATCTTTGAGGGTTGCAATCAGTCCCGTTATTTCTACGTTTAAGTTTGGTAGACTTGGGGCTCCATGAGTGCTTGATTCTGGATCGTCTCCTCGTGATAGCCCTTTATTATTACGACCGCGCTCTTTGGAGTTATTGCGTGACCGGTCAGGGTACAATTCATAACGTACATCCGACCTTTTCGATTCTATCTTCCCGCCAGAGCCACCTCTTCGTGATTGGTTCCTTCCTCGGGCACTAGTTCCTATCAGCATGTCTTCATCAATGCGTACCTTGGAGTTGTAGCGATTGTAGACATCTGACCGATCGGCTGCTGGGAATTCGTGAAGAGATTCGTATAGCCTGCGCGTAGCCTCTGAGCTTTTGACATCCAAACTGTTTGTGAATACAATGGCCGCCCATCTGTCCCGTACTTTGGGTAACAACATGCGCTCCCGCTGAAAACGGTCCACATATCTTCAGAGAGACTCGCCGGGCTTTTGCTTGATCTCAAAGATGTCTTCCACGCGAGTTTCCGTCTTCTAGGCGCCTCTGTGGGCTTACACGAACAACTCAGCCATCTCTGCGAAGGATACAATGGAGTTTGGTGGCAACATTGAGTACCATCGTAGTGCTCCGTCCGCCAAGGTCTATACGAATTTCTTCAATTGGACTGATTCGATCTCCTCATTGGTGAGATCACTTGCTTTTATAAAATTGCTAAACATCATGAGATGATCATTGGGGTCAGATGTCCCATGATATCTCGGAATGTTTGGCATTTTAAACGTTTTTAGTATCGCCTTTGGTGTTGCTTCCTTCTTCCAAGGCCTTTTGCGAGTAGCGTTGAGCGTCAATTTTCTTCAATGTGGGTGGAGCACCTGGCATCTGATCAATTCTTTCGTGGAGAGACTTTTAAAGCGCTTCTTAGCTCTCTTTGAATTGCTTGGTGAGTGCCTCCACGACGACGCTCATTTCAGTGGATACCGCAGATCCTCCATTCTAATTTTGATTTGCTTGGGTTGTCGGATCTATGGTTCCTCCATCGTTGGCCGCATTTTGTTCTCCATCTTGCCTTGAAGTGTGTGAAGAAGGAACATCTCGACCTTGGGCTGCGGGATCAGTCCTCGTAACTGGAGGGATTTGCCCTCGAAGAGAGTTGATCGCCTCGTTTATTCCTCTGTTGACCTCCATCTGTTGCTGCATAAATTCAAAGATTGTTTCTTGGAGGTTCCTTTGGTCAGGGGAGAGACTTCTATGGCGTCTTCTTCTAGGTGGGGTCCTGCTCTGAGAGTGTCCGCGCCCGTCCCGTTGCCTTCTGGGTCCTTGGGGGGAACGTCCTTGCCCGTCGGATGAGTAATTTGGAGAGTAGTTAGGGCTTGGTGGAAGGACATGTTCTTGACTTCCGCCCACCATAGTTCTTGTGAATCGCTTTCTGCCATGTTAGTTAAAAACAAAAGATCGACAAAAAAGAATACAATATGGGAAAAAGACAAACTATTAACCTATAGAGGCTATTGACCGGCTCCCACTGTGGTCGCCAAATTGTTTAACCTAGATCCTATTTTAGGCCAATTGACAATTAAATTTGTATTTGCGGAGTCACGATCAATAGTTTAGATTAAGAGTTTAACCGATTTCAAATATGGGATTGCATTAAGTACAAGATTATAAATATATACGCGTTCCTCGATGGAGATATAATGATAATTAATGATAATATGAGAGCAATACGAAATAATTGAAGACAAATAAGATTAAAGCGCGAATAAAATAGATAGAAGGATTCGTATTAGATCACTTGATCTCGATGAGGATCCCTTGATACTGATTACACTTAAAGACTTGATGACAAGATATGCAGTAATATAAATGATGAACAATATTGAGCGAGAGAAAAGAGAGTATCTTATTGATATTGTAGATAGAGAAGAGAATGTCTGTTCCAACGATTCGAAAATAAACGATATTTATAGATTTACTAGGCAGCCGTTGGGTACGTAACCGCTGGGTATGTAACCGTTGGGTATGTAACCGCTGGGTATGTAACCGTTGCCTTTATAACCATTCATTGAGCAATCGCGTACGATCAGGTAACTGCTCATTCAAATTGAGTTGATTTGGGGAGGCGTTACGTAACTGCTTTGGACCTGCTCGTGATAACCGCCCAATCAATCATCTGTCCGTTAGATGTCTGTCCGGAAAAACCTCTGCCCGTGCCACGTGGCAGACACGTGTCACTTTTTTAAGTGACGTCGGTTTTTATCCAATACACTCATACAATTTGTATCTCATGACATTTTCAATTAGTAATTGGTAACTAATTTTAAAAGTTGAAATGATCATTTTAAGTTTGGTTGAAATAATTTTAATTAGTATATCCTACCATATTCTACTACTATTCTATAAGTGGGAAGCCTCTAAACATGCATCTACTATCTACTATTTACTACTATTCCATAAGTGGGAAGCCCCTAAAGATGCAAAGTCAAAAAACCAACCTAACCTTCAACCAACAATTATTTCAAGAATTTTTCGTGTGCAAAGATATGACTATACATTCACTAAAACCAATAAAAAAAATATTTAATAAAGATAACCAAAAACAAAAAAAGGAACAAACAACTGTAGAAATATAATTGATACTGCATGAGTGATTTAAAGTATTTTTTGTATTTTCTTTTACGCTCATTCTTTGTTTCGACTTATTGTCTAAAGAAGATATCATATCTTGAACCAGACCTTGATATACCCAGTAATGGTTAGTTGATTCTTGTTTTAAATCATATATATAATTTTTTTATTACTTTATTTTTGACTTATTGTCTAAAGAAGATATCAAATCTTTAGACTAGACTTTGATATATAAACGCAGTAGTGATTAGTTGATTTCTTTTTAAATCTTATATATTATTTTTTTAGTTAATATGTAAGAATATATATATATATATATATATATATATATATATATATATATATATATATATATATCCACATTCTGACGGATCTTTAACAGCATGGGGGTAACAGGAATTTTTACTGGTGACACAACCCTGGCAAGGAGTGGCTGAACCCAAAATTAGGTTCAACAACAGCCCTAAGCGCAATCCTCGGCTAAGCGGGCAAACAACAGAACCTTGGTTCTGGCATTCAACCTTCCGCCTGGGTTGTCTATCAAACCATACCTTTAACACCACCACCTGCTGAGATTCTAATCATAATCTGTTATTAGAATCATTTTACCCCAGTAGCCTAGTGTGACAGAGCTCAATACTTAAAGATTTAGCCTATCATTTAGGCCAGATACAAACTTAAAATTATATAAGTAAACAAAATAAAGGAACAATTATGAATACCTTAGTTTGCGCTCAGGCAATAGAGAATTTTTTATAAACTGAAAGATCTTTACAATTGGGAGATTTACAATGAGAGTGGGGGTGTGTTCTGCCTTCTCTACTCAAACTCCTACCCTATTTATAGAAAAATTTCAAAGAATAAAACAACTAATATGGCCCAAACTTTACAAGTGGCCGGCTTAAAATAAAAGAAAGGAAATGGCCGACAAATGGCCAATAATGTGCGCAACTTTATCAAAGCTGCTTTATAAAAGGTACTTTATGAAAGTTGAGGGAATCTTCAATAATGCATCCGTGTCAGATCTTATCTTTCCCTTTGGTGCTTTGTAATATAGAAGATTCTTCTTTATTCACCTGTGTTATGATATTCGTGATATAATCATTTATGTCGTCCTCTGTAACTGGCTGGGACTCTCCTGGTAGACAGTCTTCCCCTTCATCTTCTGTATTATTTGCAGAAGCCATGGATGTGTCTGAAGGAATTTCAACTTCAAGATTTTTCATTAAATCTTTTTTAACCTCTTCAAAATAAGAAGTTAAAATTTCTTCTTTTGTCATTAGTCCCTTCTTCATCTTAATTTTATGAATAATATGTTGATAAGGACTTGGGATATTGGTTTGCTTCATATGGTCCGCCTGATTATATTCTTCCAGTGATTGTTTTATCTTATTAATCGTGTCTTGGCATTGGATACTTCCATCAGCCGTCTTTTGGAGCACTTTCTTCCAAAACCTTGTATAAAAGGTCCTGTATAAAGCAGGAATATTATGTGGAGTATAATCCACTTCGACATTCCATTTCATTATCCATGGAATTGAATATTCAATAAAGAAATTCATATAAGAACTTCCTTCAATGAGAGTATTACTGTTTTGTAGTTCTTGGATTTTTGGAGATACCTCCAACCAGTCAGTATATAAACTGAGTAGTGGTTCCGGCAATATCTTGACGGTAGGACCATAGGTGATCCACCACTGAGAAAACCAATTTGGTATATTACTCTGTCTATAAACATCTGAGCATATCTTTATAAACCAAGAGTGTTTCTTATTATCATTTTCATATAACAAAGCTTTATAAAAGCTTTCAACATAATCCCAGTAATTATATTTTACTGGAACCTTCCCTTCCGGATGAGTATAACTCTTTTCAGTTAAGGTGCTTAAACCCCATTCTTCTGCTGATATAACCCGTTTAATTATAATTTTAGAAAAGTTATAAACTTTCCTTGTATTGGCTGGGTAAAAGTGCAATATTTCGCATGATTCAGTAGTTGAGAGTATCATCTCATAGTGAGCTCTGTACTTATAAGTACTGCTTGCGTATGACGCATTATTCAAATATCTTGCCATTAACTTCCATGGCTCATTCTTCCACTGAAGGTCTCTGTTTTCAAGGAATAATATTAACTCCTTGTAATCTGTCTTCATATAAGACTGGATATTTTCATTATCATCTTCTAGTATAACAGAAGAGTATGATTCATGCATATCTTCCTTTTGCTTCCCTTGTGAATTTTTCCATTCAAGGAATTGTTGGTACTGAAGATATGAAACAGCATTATCACTTTTATCATTTGATGACGACGATCCTGTCAGATCCTCGGCTATAAGCCTCTGTTTACCCATTTGGGCTATTACAGCACCTCTACCAGTGCCTCTTCCTCTGTTTCCCCTTCCTCTATTAGAGGTCGGGTTACCTCGGGCCAAATGCATACCCTGCATATAATGGAGCATCAATTTGTTAGGCTAAATATATCGGATAATTTTCCAACACATTACGGATTCCTATAATATCCGCCGTAATTTCTTTCATTCTGGCCATAGCTCTTTGCAAGATACTAGCAATATGATCTGTTTCATCTTTATTGAAGCAATTGGCGTGTAATAACAAATCTTTAGATTCATCCATCAATTTTTTTAATCTATTCTGCGTCACACGCAAATTCCAATATAATGCATGCATCCGCCTGGGTAAGAGTTGATTTTGACAGTAGGGACAATAATAGAGCATATTATCTCGTTTACACATTCTAAATAACCTGCACAATAAAATAATGAATATGATCATTAACTAGCTAAATATTCTCTAGTTAAAAAATCAGGAAGACTATTATCTTCTCCTTTTTTATATTGTATTTCAAAATCAAATGGGGCCAATAATGCCTGCCATCTTGCAAACATTTGTTTAGAAACATCATGTTTACAATCTTTATTAAACATAAATTTAGCTGATTGGCAATCAGTCTTTATAATAAACTTTTGGTTATATAAATCACCTTGAAATTTTAAAACACATTTTACTATAGCAAGAATTTCTTTTGCTACAGTTGCATAATTTTTCTGGCTATTATTCCATTTACCAGAATGGAATTGAACCAGATATTCAATTTTATCTTCTGGAGAGTATTGCTTTAAAATACCTCCATACCCAATATCAGATGCATCAGTTTCTATTATCTTTGGCCAAGTAGGATTAGCCAATGTGAGGCAAGGAAGATTTTTTACTTTTTCCTTGATTTTCTGGACTGTTTTGGTATGAGCCTCAATCCATGGCTTCGGAATCTTCTTTAATCTATCATATAAAATAGCTGTATCTCTGGCAAGATTCTCATAAAATGGAGCAATATAATTTAAACTCCCTAGAAATCTCTGTAATTGAGTTTTATCTGTTATAATATCAGGAAATTTAGAAGCAAATTCAATACTTCTATTAATAGGTATAATCTTTCCTTTTTCAATATTATGACCAAGGAATCTTATCTTTGTTTGAAATAAAAACATTTTTGATTTAGATATAACTAAACCATTTTGTATAATAATTTTCTTGAATAATTCAAGATGTTTAAAATGCATTTCAATAGTATTTGAAAATACTAATATATCGTCAATATAAACGATAATAAAATTACTATAAGGAATGAATATATCATTCATGATTTTCTGAAATTCAGAAGGAGCATTTTTCAATCCAAATGGCATCACATTCCATTCGAACTGTCCTATTGGGACATTAAAAGCAGTTTTATACCTGTCAGCTTCAGCTATTTGAATCTGCCAGTATCCTGATTTCAAATCAAATTTAGAAAATATAATAGCATTATGAAGTCTATCCAATAAATCCTTTTTATTAGGAATAGGATATCTAATCCATTTCAAAACTTTATTCAAAGGTTTATAGTTTATGACTAACCTTGGAACTCCTCTTTCTTGTTCAGCATGTTTATTAACATAAAAAGTTGTACAAGACCATGGGGATTTTGAAGATCGAATAAGACCTTTATGTAATAAAGAATCTATTTCCTTTTTACATAATTTCAAATATTCTGAATTCATTTGGCAAGGTCTTGCCTTAGTAGGAATACTATTAGTTTCAGAAAACTCTTCCTCATATGGAAGTGTAACTACATGCTTTTTCCTATTCCAAAAAGCATTTGGATGTTCACTACAAATTTGTAATGAAAACTGATTTATCATAAAATCAATTTTTTCTCTCAATTTAGGATTTTTTAAAATCTCATCGATATTTAAAATATAAATTTCCTGTTTAAGAAAATTGATATGCTGACTTTTCTTAGCTAGCATATCTTTCAACTGGTTTAAAACTCTAGTAATAGGTTCAGTTATAAACTGAAAAATAATAGGTTTTCCTTGAAAAGTTCCTATTATCCCTTCTTTATCAATCCTAGTAATAGGAAATATTTTTTGTAAAAAGGGTGTTCCTAGTATAACTTGGTTAGACATATTTTTTATTAAAACAAAGCTTTGAGGTATACATACCTTATTTGTGCATATAGAAGCTGTTGGCAATTTGTACTCAATCTGCATTTTCTCACCATTAGCAGACCTTAAACTATGAGTAGTCTTATGAAAATATCGTGAAGGAATTAATCCTTCTTGAACACAATTTAAATCTGCTCCACTATCAACAAGAGCTATAAATTCTTTTTTGAAATTATAATCAATAAGAAGAATAATTTTTATAAAAAACTTTTGAGAAGTAAATACTTCTAGGGTAGTTAAAAACTCTTCATTCATATCGCTAAAAATATTATCAAGATTTTCAGAATTAGAAGGGGTAGTGGTTTCATCCTTTTCTTTACCTTTTCCTTCAATTCTAGAAATTCTTTGATCTAATATCCTATTTTCTTTCTTGAGATTATAAATCTCTTTTTTGAGGTTATAAACCTCTTTTTCCAAATCCTGAGACGTAGTAGGTGAACTACTATGACTCATTTTTCTTTGTTCTAGAAGTCTTTTAACTTCTTTCATGGTGTATGGAGTATTATCCATAGGGGCGTAGAAACCCTTTTCCAATCCTTCGGATTCCTTCTGTTCGAAATTTCCTTTGATCTGATCGATAAGTTTAGATCTCACTTCGGAATCCTGTACCATCTTCAATAATTCTATTAAATTATCATTATCCAAAGTGTTAAGACTAAATTGAGAAAATAAATTATAAAATTCATCATTTTCTTCATTATCACAAGGTTGTCCAATCTTGCAAGGATCACATTCATCCTCAGAACTAGTGATTATATCACTTTCATCCTGGAAGACTTTATTTAGTTCTTCCTTGGTAGGGATATTTTCCGCACCTGGATCCGATATTTCTGGTTCAGAATTTAATAAGATCTTGCATAAAGAATCCTTCAGATCTTCATCTATATTAAGAGCTTTGATTCTCTCTTTGACCTTGCAGTCTTTATATCGATGACCAAACCTTCCACATTTCCAACAATTTAGTGGATTTTTGGCTTTGGCTTTAATGTCATCCTTTCGCTCTTTAAAAGCCTTTTTTCTTCTAGTACGCTTTTCTGTGCGTCTCTCCGAATATCTTTGTCTCCATTCCTGGTAATCATGTTTCTTACCAGTCTTGCTTCTATGAAGCTTATGAGACTTTGATTTGGTTCGGGTTCGTGGATCATCCATGCCGAATTGACCACAAAATTCACCCAACTGTTGTCTTTCATTAAGACGATGGCGTTTAAGCTCCTGATTAAGCTTGATTTCATAACATAACGCCAACCCTTCTTGGATACATATTCCAACCAAACTTCCATAAGTATGGTCATCATAATTAATATTGACTCCTCCTTGCCTAAGAACTTTTTTAACTCTTTCTGCAAAGAGGTTAGGAAGTCCATCTATAAATTTAGATTTCCAATGAGTGCTATTACACTCTGGTAACTCCATGACTCTACAAAGAAATGTATCTTTATAAAGTCTAAATGAAGTTAAAGTCTTACATCTCATATTCTGTAAGAGGGTTCGAATAGTCTCACTATTATCAGACCATCTTCCTGAAAAGTGTTCAATTATATTAACAACCAAAAAATAAACAGCATTAGCATTATCAGCTGTAGAAGTTCCTGGTTCACTTTTAACTGCATTCAAAATTTCATTTCGCTGGTCAACAGTGAGATAATTATCCCACCACCCTTTTAATTGACCAGTAAAACCCGAGATAATCATATTGGCAACAGTTTTATCACTATTACCATTAGTCTTGCAAATCATGCTATACATCATCATTCTATGTATAACTACATACATTTGCCTATTGGTAAGGCCATCAATATTCCATTCATATATCTGCTTACCGCTGAAACTATTCGGAGCATACATATCATCCTGTTCTTCGAATAGAACATCCTGAGGAGTAGGCCTAGGATAGTAAAACATCATTTGCCTTGGTTTATCAGCAAATTTCGAACTATAAGAAGACTTTAATTTATTAATTTGATCATAAGTTAGTTTTGGAAAATCACCTTCAAAAACTTCATCTTCAGAAAATGCATTATCACTTTCCTCCGTATTAATTAGAGGCTTTAGTGATAATTCTTTAAATTTCTCATTTAAAAACTTTTCGATATTATATGCATCAGGTTTTAATTTAAAATCTTCAACATCAGGAGGAGGCTGAATAGTTGGAATGGCTACTCGAGGTGGCTTTTCCAATTTTTCTTTTCCTGATGTGCTAGCAGTATTACTGCTTATTATAGAACATAATTTATCTACCTTATCATGTAAAGATACAATATGCTCACCCAATACATGAACATAAATATTAGTATAGTTATGCTGTTTTAACATAATATTAATATGTTTAACAGTAACTTGTAAGGTATTATCCTCTATCATCGCAGAAAAAGCTGCAAAATCCATCATTTTTCCCTCCTTCTTTATTTTAAAAGGTTGCTGTGGAGGTAATACAGCGTCAATGATTTTACTATTTAACAACTCGAATTGTCTTTCCAAAACAGCAGTATAATTTGCCACATATTTTCCCATAAACCATGGGATAAAAGATATAATTTTGTTGACTTTCTCAAGATCTTTATAAAATTCTTCTTGAAAATCATTTTGTTCAGTTCTATTAAAACTTTTGAAAAACCATCTTCTAAAAAGTTCCCATCTGGGTTTATAAAAATCCTCAGATATTTTCTTTCTTGCGGGTGATCCCCGACTAAAATCAATTTTAGATGTAAAATCCATTAAATATTTTCACCAAAATCCATTTCAGATGCAGTTATATCCGCATCGTCAATCTGTTGTTCTCTTATAGGAGCAACAGGAGTGACAATATTATTTTTATCAATTTTTAAAGTATGATACCTAGGGGCTTCCTCCCTTATCTGAGAAGTAGAAGCTCTAGAAGGAGTTTGAACAATATAATCAATTGGAGAAATATGAGAATGATATAAAGAATTAGATCTAGACAAACTTTGAAGACTAGATCCCTCAGATCTCATATCCATCCTGCTCATAACATCGTTAGATCCAAATTTGATCTTTACATTACCTTCTGGAGTTTGCTCAATTCCAGTCAAATCTGTATTTTTAAAATCTTTTGGCGTGGCTGCTTTCTCCATGACCCACTCTTTGGGGAAATCTATCTCATCCCACTTGATAGGTCTTCTGGTAGAGACTTTAGTCTTACCAAAATTAGTTTCTATTAAAATAGTTTCATTTTTAAAATCTATAATTTTACACATAGGATTTAGGGTATATAATGGCTTGTAATAAATCCTGTAACAAATACATATAACTTCCGTATTAGGCATATAATCATAACCATGTAATTTAACATTTAAAACTAAAGCTTTTAAAGCATTTTCATCCGACAATGATAGCTGTAAATTCGGATAAGCATTAAAATATACTGGGCCATAGGCCAAACTTGATTGAACGATCCCTATAAGGGACTTCTTCCAGTTATGATTTCTACCATCCCTGAGAGCAGCTATGAAACTTTCAGGTAAACCTCTCAGAGTTAAAGGCTTAAAAGCAACTTGAATTAATCCAATATGAATAAATCTATGAGTATGCATATATGGCATTAAATCATGCTCAGACAATAAATTAAAAGTAGCATGATCACTATCAATTGTGATAGTCTCTTCAGTGGTTTTAACTACCTGTTTCAAACCTAATTTTTCAAAGGTTCCAAGTTGATATATTAACTTATGTTGAACCTTAGGAATAGTCCATTTATTAAGTAAATCCAAATGTTGTGGCATATCGTATTCCTCTTTTCTACTGTTTTTAACAGTAGATTTGTTTCTAACGATATTCATTAGAAAGATAAGTATTGAACTCATCACCTATTGCTACTGTGCAAACTGGCTCTGATACCACATTCTGACGGATCTTTAACAGCATGGGGGTAACAGGAATTTTTACTGGTGACAACATACATTTATATTCATTTAATTTATTCAATTTTAACAATTTTTTTAATTAATTCGCAGATAAAATGACTCATATAGTTTTGGATCAGATGACGATACATGCACAAGTTATTTTGGTACTTATACATCTTTTAAAGGTATTATTTTTATCATAAATAACTATTATTTTTGTGAATGTGTAGACCATAAAGTTGATAATGATCTTTTAGCCAAATGAATACATATGTTGATCGAATTAATATACAATTTCTACAAAATACTATTTTCATTCGACAACAATATCTTGATTTGTTCGCAATTCCAGAAAGGAGGAGATAAAAATTTTTATTAAAAAAGATAAAAATTTTAAGATGTTTCACATTTGCAAACATAGCTGACATTGCTCACATTCACTTTTAAATTATGTATAACTGAGACAGAGGCGGATCTAGAATTTGAAGATTACAGGTGCCACTCGCTATATAAATTCTTAGCCATAAAGAGAAAATAGGAAGGACATATCGGATCGAATCCTTCAGTTTTTTGTTACTTCGACTAGGTTGATTAATCCGGGTTCGGTCCCCAGCAACGGTGCAAAAAAATTGTCGCTCCAAAAACACACGCAAGTATACCCGCTCGATCAAGAAATAAAGTGATAAGAAAGTATCGTTCCCGCGAGGACTATCGATTAACTATAAACTGGACAAACTTTAATTTAAATATTTTTCAAGAGAGTTCAAGCAAATTCCGAGTGTTTTAACTAAAACTAATTAACAGAAAGTAAATGAAGTAAAAATTGAATGCAAGACAATTTCAAGAGTTTTAGATATCAGTGAGAGAAAATATTCCAGGATCATGGGATGTTCACCAATCCAGTTGCACTCCTCCGCTAATTGGACTAACTTTATTTATCTGGATTGCTAATCACAAGGTTAATTATACTCACAGGACTCTTTCGACACCCTGCTCGCTTATTCAGGCTAACCTAACACCAATATATCTATGAAATTAGAGTTAACAAGAATGTATATGCTTCTCCTGTCTAGTTACTGAGCATGACTATTATGTATATTTCTATCCTAACCGCGAAACCATTCCCCGATGCCCAGGTTCAGGAACACACTCTATTTAATTTTATTGCAACCTACGGTTCCTACTTTCGAGTTCAACCTTAGGTTCATAGATAGTACTTAACAACTGGCCAGAAATCAAGTAATTCAGAGCAGAATTAAATAAACAAATCAATTTGATAAATTTAATGGATTTCAATTAACTTCAGAGTATAGCTTTCATGGTTAACCCATAACCCTAGAATAATAGAGTTTAGCTACTCATGGACATGATAACTTTCTCACAAAATAATCCAAAAGTCATGAAAAATGAGAAAATAGTAATTACAACTTAATTGATGAGTCTTTAAGGCTCTCACCTCTACTATAGTTCTTGCCTCCAAAAGTACGTGAAGAAACTCTAAAAATATGTTTACAAGGGTTTAAATATGGAATACAATAAGTGAGTCACGCTATTAGCTTCTCCAAACTCATCTGGGACTGCCTTTCAGCGCGCACAGCCGAGCATGCCACGCATGGAAGGCTGTATGCATTGTTGCTCCTTGTTTCTTCAATTTTTCACTCTTCCCAGGGCATACAGCCGAGCATGGGTCGGTGTATGTGCTGCTTCTTCCTTGTTCTTGTACCAATCAAGCTCCAATTTCCTTCATTTTATTTCTGGAACATTCAAACAGCTGAAGATAGCAATATACTTCAAATCAATCATTGTTGGGTACATAATACTATTAAAAAAAAAAACAAAAGCCATAAAAAATCGACGCCGAAACACAAGACATATGCCCAACATCAAAGGGCAGGTCGGATCGAATCGTTCAGTTTTTTTTACTTCTACTAGGTAGATTAATCCGCCTTTTGTCCACAATTGATAAATATTTTGGCTTTAATTCAGTTATCCATTGCTTTATTTTTAATTTTATATAACAGAAAATCATCACACAAAAAAATCATGAAAAAGCGCCCTAATTAGGAAATTTTCTTTAAAATAGCTTAATAACTAGATCTTTTTTTATTGACTAAACTAATTCACCTTCAATAATCTTGTATTAATTTCTTCAACTTAATTGTTAAGATTTATAGAAATATTTTGCATAACAATTTCAAATATTTAATTTATGAATTTTAACTCAAAAGATTTATTAATCAAGTCACTTAATTTTTTAAAAGTCAATAATAAATATAACTTAACTTAGTCTTCAGAGGAATAAAGAGAAATCATATATTAGTTGAAATTAATTCAAGTTATTTATGAAAAAAAAAGTTGGTCATAAAATAAGGTACTATAGTAGAAACAAATTAAAGATAAAAAAACAAAAAACAATAAAGAGAGGAAGAAGAAGAAGAAGAAGAAAAGAGAGATATTTAAAAAATAAAGGACAAAAAGAAAAAGGAGAAAAGAAAAAGGAATAAAAAAGGTGCCTGATGCCTATGGCTAAGGTGAGACTAGTACTTTTTTGTAATTGTGCAATGCAAGAATAATTCAAGACCTAAAAATGTGACTTCAGGGGAAATTCGGTCCTGAATCTTATGGGTCAGAGCATGACCGCTATGCCAGTGGCACCAAACAATTTTTGTTCCGTGGGTGTCAATTGTTATATTTGTATTAATTTAGTAATTTTTATATACCTATATATACAACAGTGGGACAGAAGCTAGCAGGTGTCATGGCACCCTCTAGCTCCTACTTAAATCTCTCGTTGTGCTGAGATATAAAAGAAAAGCTATCGATATTAAGCTTAATAATTAATATATTAAAAAATTTGTATTGTATAGAATCGTTCAAATATTACTAACCTTCATGCAATAGTAATTTTCAGTATGATTATGTATTGTAAAATAAAAAATATCGAACCTATTCGATATATTGCTACTTTGAATTTACATTTTTGTCATTTAATTCAATGGCAACTCAACACACACTTATTACAAAATATTTATAATTTTTGTACTAATTTTAGAAATACATGTGCATTGCACCTGTCCGAAAACTAGTTAGTATTATAGAAAGTAGCTATAGCTAATTTTAACCGACTTTGTTGTATAAATATTCTTTTAGAGTTGACAATCCTAAGATTGAACTCTTATAAAAATGGCAGGTGTTTGTCTCACTAATAATGAGAAACCTTAGTACAGGAAAAATGGGAAGGGTAGATGCGGGTGAACATTTGAGTGTTTATTTCGATCAGACAGGAGCCAATGTTAAGGTCTTGTAAATAAAAATAAGTACTCTTAATGTAAGCACATCATACGTGAACCAGATAATGCTTTATTTTTCTCATCTATTGCTGTAAAATGAAGAGTCGGGTTGTTTGACATAAAATCTATAATGGCAGACCAAAAGATGAAAACGAAACAACAATATATAAGAGAAAAATTATAAAGAATAAGTGATTACTAGTGCTGCTAGTCTCTCTTAACCTTTTTTTCCTGTCCATTGAGGTAGGTGGAGGGGAGACAAATTATATATGCGGCAGAATATTAGCAATGTCATAAGGATAAGTTGATATTACTTCGAAGTCTAAGGATTTTCAAAGAAATTTATAATGGTTCTGGATTACTTTATCAATATACTTTGAGACGGATGATATTCTCTCAATGACAATATGACATTGGTGTAAAATATTTTAGTAAGTCAATTTTCATTACTTTTTTTTTTGGGGGGGAATATTCAGTCGCTTTAAACGTCTCTTTCTCAAGTTATCCTATCAAAGGTCTTCTGGTAGAAAAATAGGAATGTGAAATTGAAGAAGAAAGACTTTGTTGTGAGAAATCAGTATCCTTAAAAAGATTTTGTTTCTGTATTTTTTAGGTAATTACAAGCCTTAGTATATATCTACGAGTTAACTTATCTACTCCAAATGTGCCCTTTTATTTCTAAAACTTTAGCGATGACTCAACAAACATGTCACTCTTTTTAAAAACAGAGAACTTCTATATCTCTCAATTCAATCTTTCGAACTAGGAACCTTTACTCTAGGTTTACTCCATAATTTATTAGCTTCTCATAGATGCGACTTTACCAGCTGCCTGACCCTAAGCTTAGTAAGCTACGATATATAAACATATGACAGAAACTTGGAAGCAAAAAATATTCAGCATCCTTGATGAGTCAGGTAAGTCATATATTTTAAATGATACAGTAGCCAGCATTGATCAATTTGGAGCTCCATACGATCGATCCAATACAAAACAAAGTCTTTAATACACGAAATGCATTACATTTGTGTTTTGGCTTTTGTAATCATACATGTTTGACAAAAAAAAAATGATTATCGACTTATGAAGATTAGTTTAAAATAAAATAGAAGCTTAGTCGATCCCTTAAATAAAGCAGTCAGCATATTTTCGTGATAATTAGAGTAATCTTGAAAAGATAGAAGTATTACTCTACTTAACAAAGAGGATCTTATATGTGAAAAAGTTTACTTGTAATTCATATTTCTCCTTGCTTTGTTAAACCATCTTATGAAACTCACTTATTGCACCAATCCACATACGTATCGTGTAGAGTACCATTGAATGTGAAACGTTCCTCATTAAAAATTTCTTGAATTTCAGCTGCCTTTCTAATACTATTGTCCAGTTAGATATTTTCTAATCTCCTATTAATTATGTATAAATCACGTAATAATAATTAGCTGGATATATTACTAATTAGAAAAGAAAAATATTGAGATCAATAAATTCCCAAAGGCAGTCGGGGAACATGCCCTTAACTTCATGGGTTTACGTGAGTTGTATATATGGACGTCATTCTGTTGCACCAAACGACAGATGAAGCAATATATCGACAAATAATTTAGAAGAATATATGTGGATATCGACTTATTCAATGTCTTTCTGGCCTTTGCGAGTTTGGTAGATAGTATATGCAACTTGCGTTTGGCGCTAGGAACAATTTTCAACCAAAGAAACTTCCGCTAGTCCCTCTTTAATTAATTGGTTTATCCTACCTTGTCAACCTATGACCCAATATTGATTTTCCATACTCTGAAAAGCCTTGAAAATGTCTAATTAAATCTGGTCAGTGAGATGTCATACAATATTAGTACAAAACGTTCATACAAGTTTTTAACATTTAAAAAAAAAAGGGAAATTCAGCTCGTAAGTGCACTTTATCTTAGGTTTCTTTTGGGCAACGTTTTCGTTACAGCTGAATGGCTTACTTTTTTACTCCTGCATCAGTCGAGTTGAAGAAGAGACCACCCTACACTCATGGAGTTATGGTATCGGGACTCAAATAACTTTTATCACCATTTTAATTTTATTTTGTGTAAAGAGTTTGATGGTCATACCATACTTCTTTCTTAAATATAAATTTTGCTAATCGGAAAATGTATTAGGCTAAATGATAACTCATACTTAACATGTGTAGTCTTTCTTCTAATAAAAGTTTTGAAAATTTTCATATTGTTGGAATATTATGTTTCTAATCCCTCCATTCCACAAAAGATGTCATAGTGTGATTTGGATCCAAATTTAAGAAATTGAAGATGACCTTTAAAATTTTTAGTTCTAAATTAAGTTATAGATATTTGTGTAGCTATAAATCATCTCACTTGAGTAAAGTGGTAAGTTTGAAATTAAATTATTTCCTTCAAAATTGTATTCTTCTTTATAATGGACCAATAAAAAAAATTGTATCGTCCTTTAGAGTAGTTGTAATAAGTCCTTATGAGGTCTTTCGTTTCTCTATCATGAAAATAAAACTCATTGGCTTGATATTCAACTCCATACACGTCACTAGGCATACTACTGTTCTTTCGCGCCTGATAAACAGATCTATTAAAGTTTGTTTTCTGAATTTCTAATGTGATGCCCACTACGAAGGGCGGGGGCAAAGATAAGGACTGACAACCTTCTAGTCTAAAATTTTTTGAAGATAGAGGTATACATGACTATTTAAGCGAATCCCATATAGAAAAATGAGAGAAGAAAGTGGAGAGTTTATAAGCCATACAACAAGCTAGCACAAGCAAATGCCATGTGCACTTTTAGCACAATGATGGCACATGTCGCAGGGGCGATTTTATGCACACAAATCTGCCGATATTTGGCCCCATGAGGCAGCCAATCAGCTTTGCAAGGCTCGGCCTTCAACAATTCGAAAATAGAATCGTTTGGTACTTAAAAATTATTTGGACAACGTCGTTTTGAGTTAATTAGTTCGGGCAGATGATTGAAGTTATATTTGAGTAATTAAAGATCACACACAAATGAACGTAAAGGCACAATGTAAAGGTGACAGCAAGATACGGAAAATCCCAACCTTTATATTCATCCAACAAAATACAAAGGAAGCCACCAAGGCCAATTCATTTTCTTCCTAAGAAAACTAATAAAATTCTATCTAAGTAATAAAATGGCAGCAAAACAACGTAAATACATAAAGGGAATCGGCCATAGGCTTGTACAAGTGGATAGGGACATTTTTCCTACTCAGTAGGCCAGGTTTTGGCCACATCAGCGCACGTTTAGGGCACTTCTGCCCACGTTCTTGCCCATGTTCAGCGCCCAACTTCCGCTCATGTGCCCTGCACATACAGCCAAGGTTGTGCCTTTAGCCAGCCGCTCAGCTCAAGTCATCCAGCTACCTTAGCCTAGTTTCAGCCCACTTCGCTCCAATCTAGGCCAAGTGCCATGCACCAGACACTTAACCACGCCACACTATTGCCTTGCCTTGGCATCACGACACCAAATCCTGACACCCCGTTGCCACAAAGTCATTTGCCCGCCTTAGCTCACTTGCCACTCAACAAGCAGCACGGTTTCCATCTTAACACTTCACAAGGCACAAGGCTGCTTAGCTCTTGCACCAACATTGCTTGTCGATCAGCCCACATTTGCCTTTAACCGATCAAGTCAATTTTAGCTCGCTCTTGACAATCAATAAGCCAACATGTTCTTTTCAAACTCGCATATAGCCATAACTAGGAGTAACACCCCAAATCCCGACATAACCATACCTTCCATAATCCGTCAAGTCTAAGGGGCTAACAGTGTACTAGCCCATGGGACAAATTACTATATGGTCTGTTGGACCAAAATAGATAGTGTGTGGCAATGAGCTTGCATTGTGAAAAATATATGATAGTAGAATCAATATTCACTCAGTACAGGGGTGGGGAAACCACAATGAGAACATTGAAGGATAAATTACACAGAGTATAACTTTATCTACTTTTGTTACAAAATATATAAATATTTTCAAAACTTACAAAAAATAGCAACATTTTTGTTGTTTGCTACAAAAAATAGCAGAATGTATTTAAAAAGAAAAAAAATATAATTAAAAAAAAAAGATAAATCTAATCCTATATTTATGCACCCAAATCATGTTTAGATAGGTTTAAATCTTTTTACATTTAAGACCCATTTTCTCTCTCCCCTTAAAACCATCTATTAAAAATTGACAATAGGCATACGTAAAAAACAATAGCCATACAATACACATATACTAGCCATACCATACATATACAATAGTCATACGATAGACATACAAAAGACTAACAATAGCCATACAATACACATACAATAGCCATACTATACACATACACCATACGATAGACATACAAATGACATACAATAGAATTAGTAATTGGGTAGTTGTAATCCCAAAAAAGTAGGAACAGATGAAAAGACATGCCTATAATTATGGGCAATTTTGGTGCATGGTGTATCTTCAATTTTATTGAATAAATCTTTTTTTTAATAACTTGTATATATAATGTTAAGAAAGTATTGCTATTCTTGAAAAGTGACATAATGTTGCTATTTTATTGTAAACCTGCTATTATGTTTGTATATTTGTATAATTTAGCCAACATTGAATCCCTATATGGAGGCAAACACAACGCAAAAAGCATGCTAATGAGGAGTGGTGCACATGATAAAATAAAGAGAGGTTTACAAAAATACCCATCAAAATCAAAATATTTACCCACCTCTACTCATAAGTTTCATATTTACAAGCCATACACATAAAGTATTACATGCCCTACCCATCTAGACTTGTATACTATTATTTATGCAGTATACCTTAAATATATACACTCATATCTAGACTTGTATATTATTATTTATGCAGTATACCTTAAAGTATACATTCATAAGGTATAATAAAGATATACAGTAATAAATGGGTAGGGTGATAAATACTTTTAATTTTATGGGTAGTGTAATTTTTAATGAGTAGAATTTGTAAATAATTTGAATTTTATGGGTAGATAGTATAAAAATCCCTAAAATAATCACTACTAGAATTAACTGATATTCCGAGGGACTGTTTGGAGAGGGAATTTTCCAAAAATTGGAGAAGGAATTCCCTCTCCAAACATGAACTTTCACTCGCCCGAACGAATAAAATAAAAAAGTTAACACCGGCTTGGGAATTCCCTCGCCAACCTGCAGGACAAAATTTTTTCTTTCCTGATTGGAGAATTTTCTCTTTCCTGATTGGAGAAAGAATTCCCTCTCCAATAAAAGCAGTGAAAATTGTAATTTTCTCTTTCCTGATTGGAGAGGGAATTCCCTCTCCAATAAAAATAGTCAGATCTGTCAGGTAAATGGCGAGGGACTCCCCTCTCCATGTAGTAAATAAAAACTACATCTTTCCCCTTGCCAAAACACACAGTACGCACAACTCTCTTCTACCCCAAACAAAATCCCTTTCCCCATTGATGCCCGTCTCCAACTCGGCCCTCTCCCCGGCGATTTTAATTTTTTTTCCGTTCAACCCATTGCAAGCCCATCCCCATTAAGGTAAATATTTTTATTACACTTTTTTATGCTTCTATGATTGTTATTGTTATGAAACCCTATAATGAATTAGTTTATCACATAAATTCGTGAAATAATATTGTGGATGAATGCTTGGGAATTGTTATCATTATTGTGATTTGAGAAAGAAATATAATTAGGAAGTTATTGTAGTTGTAAAATAATTTGGAATTAGTTGTTTAGCCTTATTTAAAAAAATTTAGAAATACTTGTTTAGCCTTAGTTTAACCTTAGAAAAATAATTTGGAAATATATAGTCTTAGAAAATTATTGAATAATTTTTAGTATTACTATCCCTTAAATTTGAATGATATGGAAATAGTTGTAATTGAAAAATTCAATTGTGCATAATAGTGGTTGATTAGTGATCGAGGGAAGATTTAATTAACAAAAGTAATAAAATTTAAAAACAACCAGTGTAAAAGTGATATACTTTATTGGCTTTTTCTAAATATATTTATTTATACCATTTGTGTAGATGGAATCCGGTGAAAATCGTAGTTGGATGTATAATAGATTTTATGAAAATATGGGTTTGCGGAAATCATTCGTAGATGGGGTTGAGCGCTTTATTTCTAAAGCTAAATTGCTCCCGGAATATATGAGAGATGATAAAATCAAATGCCCTTGTTTGAAATGCAAGTGTAGCAACGTGCAGCGAATAGATGTCGTTGTTCTACATCTTTACAAAAAAAGATTTATGCCCAATTATTTAGTGTGGACTGCACATGGAGAGTCTAACCCTAGTGTCGATGAGGTCAGCAACCAAAATGAATATGTAGGGGTTAGCGGTGCAGAGCGAAGAAAGCGAAGAAAAACCGAGCATCGGCGAAGGGTGGCTCGCTGCATGCTTGTGGCTCAGTTAGTTTGGCAACCCATCGAGCTAGATATGTAAGTCTTTACTAAATTAATTCAATTATAAACTAATTAAAAGTCATTTCTAAGTTTATGTATTCCGTTTGCATTGTATAGGAAGCTGAACACGGGCCGGTAAGTGATATTAAATTTTACCGGATGTTCCACAATGTATATGATGACAGTGGAAATCCTCGGTAGTTTGTTGTTTTTCCTATCGAATTAAACTTGAAAGTTGGACGTGTTTAGGATTGTTAAGTACTTTAGCGTTTTATTTGTTTGTGTTAGTTGGTATAAAACATGTGTGTACACTTGTTTAATTGTTCGGATTAGATTGATTGTGGTATTTAGAATGTTTTGGGTGCTTTGGTGATTTGAATGCGCAGGTATATATGCATATATGCTGTTTTTGCTCTATATGCTGTTGTTGCTGTGCTGCTTTTGTATGGTTACTGATTTTTGCGTTTCAGGTACACTACATTTGGAGAGGGAATTCCCTCTCCAATTGCCTTATTAAAAATATTTTTAATGAAATTGGAGAGGGAATTCCCTAGCAAAGTGAAATAAAAATATTTAATTTTAACACTTGGAGAGGGAATTCCCTCTCCAATTCCCTAGCCAAAACTGAATAAACAAATATATTTCACACTTGGAGAAGGAATTCCCTCACCAAGTGAAATAAAAATATTTAATTTTTACACTTGGAGAGGGAATTCCCTCTCCAATTCCCTAGCCAAAACTGAATAAACAAATATATTTCACACTTGGAAAAGGAATTCTCTCGCCAAGTTGAAGAAAATATTTTTCTCTCTCCTGCATTTGGAGAGGGAATTCCTTAGCTGTATATTATCTGACACAATAAGAAAATTGGACTGACACAACAGCTTGAGAAGGAATTCCCTCGCCAAAAATGCTCTGCTATGTGCCGTATTCCGAGGGACCACTTGTTAGGGAATTCCCTCTCCATCACGCGTTTGGAGAGGGAAGTCCCTCGCCATTCTCCCTCGTTAAACCATTGATTTCTAGTTTATTAATAAACGGTGAAAAGCGTTATATGGCATACCGTGAGTTTACATGCTACGTGCACTTTTAACGGCGCGTGTAGCTCATGGGACAAATTCATGAGGCATGTCGGGCAAAGCGGACAATCCATGTCAATTCTCATGGTTTTGTGTTGTGACTTCTAATATCAGTACGTAGCTAGGTTTTTACAATTTCGCATTTCTTTCTTATTAAAGACAACTAGTTCTATGTTGATCTACACTCTCTCTTATGGAAGTTGAACTAAACTAGTAAACCTCATTTCATGAAGACATTTATGCTTGGTTAAACGAAATCCACATAGTTCTGCCAGAGTCCAAAGTTTAATATTCGTACTATATGACTTAGAATTAGATAAGTTAACAAAGTTTTAAGTGGGGCACATGCGATTTTATCACTTCTACGAGAGAAACCATGCACCATTTGACGATAACAGATAATGTACATGGTTTTGTCTTGTTCAATCATAGGGTGGCTATCCACAAATGATACAAAAAGAGCTGGTGACATGCAAATTTACAAGAAGATGACAGAATCCTTTGGATTATCCCAACCAATTTTGTTGATTTCAAGTTGTTCTATTTCTTCAGTCTTTTAAACACAATATATTCTATTCTTTCTTTCTTTTTGTGAACCAACTACAAACCAGATTTAAGATTATACAATTATAATTTAAGTACTCCAAACGTTTGGAGCATGTCTCCGGATAAGCATAGTTGTTTTAATGTAGAATACTGTGTTATATAATATCTGTGGGTGCCCCCCCCCCCCCCCCCCCTCTTCCAAAGAGGAATTATTCCTTTAATTAAATAACACAAACTTGGAATTTTCTGCAAAGTAAACTTCTCTTATTGGAAACTACATCTTTGTCTCTAGTTATTTTATCAATGTGTATCGAGATTCTAAACCTTATGGTATTATTAGTTTATAAATCTATTGATTAACTACCTAGTGGAAGCTTAAATGATTAATTTAGGAAAGGCAAGAAATAAGACAACAAAGAATAATACGTGAATGAGCTAGCCGAAAGCTTAGCTCCCTACATAAATACTTATTAAAATAAGGGCCAATAAAGCTAATGCTGGTGAGTCCAAATTAAATGATTGATTACTGCAAATAGGGTCATTTTCGAACGTAAATTATAGTGAAGAATCTTGATGACAATCCTTGTTATATCATTGAAAAGATTTGGGTTCTTATTAATTAATGAACAAGGGAATGTGGACTACGTGCCATTTTGACGACCATACGATTCTCTGATTCTCTATTTATTAGGTATTTGACTTGGGAATATTTGAAAGGGCCCCACCGAAACCACCCGCCCCCAAACCTCCGAAAAGATTTTTTAAAGAGGCGCTAGGGCTAGGGAACTGGACCTTTTAATTCGGTCCAGACCAGAGCCGGATCACGTATGAACCGTAATCTGGCTGGCCTACAAAAAGTTAGGGAGATTACCGAATTAGGACACCTTTAGCACTTCATTACCGTTTCGTCTGTCATGAGAAAAGTCTTACATTTTTTTGTGCCTATCAGAAAAACTCCCGACGAATGCCAAATTTCACTAGTAGTATGACCTAGCAATAACCGGGAGTTTCCCCTAGTGACTTCTAATTTCACTAGAAGAGTTTCCTTACGAGAGCTAAAACTGTAAGAGTATGCTTTAGGGCCCAAAATTGTGACAATGATGCCAAATTTGTCCAGCACGCATAAAATAAATTTTTTTTTGAAATTTTTACGCTAATTGACATACTAAGCATCTAAATTATAAAATATACCGAGATTATTGAGAAATTACAAAATATAACGATACTTGTATATTTATTACAAAACCTACCATTTTCACATTTTTCCCTATCTAACACCTAACCCTAACTTTTTTCTCTCTCTTTCTCTCCCCTTCCTCCACCCATTCACCGGCGCCGGAGCACCGCCTCCTCGCCGCCAATCACCTCCTCTCCACAGTCATTGTTGCTCGTCTTCTTCACTGCTCCTGGTTGTTTCCCGATCTGGTGCAGCCGCTGCTCCGGTTTGGGGCAGCTGTTGCTCCGATCTGGCTTAGTTGCTTCTCCAATCTACTATGATATTGTTGTTGTGTGACTGCTCCGGCAACGGTGCCGGAGCTCCGATCTACTTCTTCTCTTTCTTCTTTTTTGTTTTGTATGTGTATATACATGTATATATTTGTATTCCCGTACATGTGTATGTCTTGGTGGTTGTTTGAAGGTGGAACAAACTGTATGTCTAGTTCTATACGGGTGTATGAATCTGTATTTTTGTTTACGTACATGAAGTGCAGAAGTGTATGCATGCGTATATCATTGTATAAACGTGTATTTTAGCGTATATATTGTATTTTTTGTATGTGTTTTTGTGTGTATGTCAAGTATAAGTGCGGCACACATAAATTTGTATGTTTAATTTGTAGATCGATCTGTAGATCCTTGTATGTATTTGTGTGTCTAGCGTATGTATAGCATAATTTTTTTATGTATGTACATGTATTTTTTGTTTATATGTATTTTGCAACTTTAATTTCAAAGAAAAATCAATGTTTGTATGTATATTTATGTGTATTTCATTTTTTAGATGCAAAAAGCAGAAAGAAAAAAATCGGAGGGTGGCCGCCGCCGGCGGCAGGCGGTGACTGGGTGGCTGCAGCCACTGGGGTGGCAGCAGTGGGCAGGCACAACTACAAGAAGGAGAAAGAAACCCTAATTTATTTGTTTTATTGATATTTGTATATAGTATGTAAAAAATATTGATATATTTTGTAAAGTGTATAATATTGATATGTTTGGTAATATTTTTAGTTAAGGTGACATATTTTTGTTAAAAACTCCCTTTTTTTGTTTAACCATTCTAGGTCGTTTTACAAAATGTAAATTGGATAACATACTAAAATTATATAGCTATGTTGGACACAAAAACTTGAACGAGAGCATCAAACTTACCCCCAATTTCTTGTTAGCCCCATTTTTATTAGGAAAGCTTACACAAAAGTATAATTTGATTTTTTTTTTTTTTTTTTTTTTTACAAAATATGTTGAAATTTTTGAATAATTATAAAATATACAGAAAACGAGGACTTAATTAGAAAACATAACAAAATATCTACCATAGCAAAACCCTAGCCTTATTCTCCCACTTTTTCCCAATTTTAACTCCTCCTCTCTACTCCTCTCACCGACATCCTCTCCACTGCCAGAGCTCTGACCTATTCTCCCCTTATCATCGCACTGCTCTAATTCGTTTTGCTTTCAGGTGAAAATCATTCAATGGATGTCAGCCTTCATGTTTTTTTTTTTTCTTTTGGGTGGTTTTGGTCAAGATCTGGCCCTCTCCTCCTCAAGATCCGACATTGCTTCATGTATAGCTCCAACTTATTTTTGGAAAAAGATCAAATATAGTTTTTTTATGAAAATTTAATGTTTCTCGTTTGAATCTACTGCTTTTCGATCAGATTTGATGTTTTTGGTCAAATCTGATATTTTTCGGGTCAGAACGGGTATTTTACAGTCAGATCTGGTATTCTTCCGTTAAGATCTGTTGTTTTCTTCTTCTTTTTATGCTTTTGTGTATATATATTGCATCTAACTATTTTTTGCACTAATTCTACTTGTAGCTACATTATTTAAATTGTTTCTACTTGTATCTACTATGTTTCTAATGTATCTTTGTATTTTTTGTTTATTTGTTTGTATATCTCTTTGTTTATTACTATTTTGTGTATTTGTTGTATCTCCACCTCATCTTTTGATTTCTTTTTGTATCTTTTGTATCATGAAAAAGTCCAATAAATTTTTTAGTAACTTTTTTTGGCCGGCGATGGTGGGGGCAGTAGGGGATAATAGGAGATGAGGCTAGGGTCTTCCTTCTTTACCTTTTTTTCAATTAGTTGTATATAAAAAATATTGCTATAGTTTGTTTTAACAACTCTATTGCTATTTATATATAATAAAGGCCTTTTTTTGGCCAGAAATAATAAAGGCTTTAATTTGTATATAAGTCTAGTAAGTATCATTAGGGGTTAGTTGACACAGTCCAAAGCCAATTCATGACATGTCCCTTATGACTATATTGAGTCCACAAGTCACATGATATCAAAATTTTACTCACCATATTGAGCCCACATGTTGCGTGATACGTGAAATTTTACTATTGTCATTCAAAGATAAAAGCTCCCTTCGTAGTGTAAGTTGTCAAATTGCCACCTATGTCCATTCTTCGGAAGCTTATCAGCTTAAAACTTAACTATCTTCATTAGTCAGTAATCAATTATGAGTGTCGCATATACCCCCTAAAGAATTATTTTTCAATATGGAAAAGGGTCAGATTTTCCCCTCTAATATCGAAATTATCCATACTGAAATTAAACTCCGTAAATCTTTAATTCCAGCCATGTCCCTATCGTTAGTAAAGTATTCGAAATTTGCTTCTTTTTTTTTTTTTACGGAATTCTATCATAGCTGTTAAAATATGATGTGGCCATAAAATTTAGGTAAGGTGGACACTACGTGGAATGCCACCTCATCACCCCATCCTCAATTTCATCATCTCCCCAACACGTTCTCCTCATCTTCAACTTATTGTTGCGTTGTCGCAGCTGCCACCACCACCACTCAATAAAAATTTTATTTCTTCCTCCATCACCACCTAAAGCCACCAACACCTTTACCACTCCACCACCAGTACCACCACCCACTATGAAGTGCAGATCTAAATAGAAATTTAATCAAACAAAATCATTATGGTATAGTCAGTATTTCGTTTTCCTCTAATCAACAAACTAAAGACCATAAGGTCTGATGAAAAATCTAATCTTTTAAATCAAGGTAACAATTCAACGCACTATTTTGAATGAATTTTCTTTTCATTTTCTTTGTTAATTTTTTTCCCATTAATTTTTCTTCATTTTCTTTTGATTGATTACTAAAAAATTTTGTCAATACGGTATACTCATATCTGAGCTAATTTTGTTGGACCTAACTTGATTCAGCTGCCTATTTGGTGAGATAGAAGAAATAGTTGGAGGAGCCTCTAATTTTGAAGCTGAAGAATTCAATATTTCAGATTCTGTAAGCTAAAAATTGAAGTTTATTGGTTACTCAATGTTATAATTGTTTGAGTTACTGATTTTGAGGAATATATTTGAAGGAAAACTAAATCATTATTGGAGGGTTTTGAAAAAGCTTGAAGAACACCAAAATAGATATGTGTTGAACTGGTAGTTTAATCCAAAATTCGATGGATTTTTTGTGAGATTTTGATTCAAATTTAAGAGTAACTGGTGATTATTTGAACTAAGTTTGGATTGAAATTTAATTAAGCAAAGCTTAAGGAACAATATAGGTTCATGTCTTCTTCGTAGGGGCTGATTTTTTTTCTTCCTTTTTTTTCGCTTTTGCCCGGTAGAGTGATGGTGTTGTTGGTGGTGGTGCAGTAGTGGAGGTGCCGGTAGCTCTAGGTGGTGGTGGTAGAAGAAGAAGAAGAAGAAGAAGAAGAAGAAGAAGAAGAAGAAGACGAAGAAGAAGAAGAAGAAGAAGAAGAAGAAGAAGAAGACATTAAAATTGGGTTGGGGTGGTGAGATGGCGTGCCACATGGAATCCACCTCACCCAGATATTAGCCACATGAATTTTTAATTGCCCTATTGGAAAACTGTTAAAATTAGGGGCAATTTCGAATACTTTACTAATGGTAGGGACAAAGCTTGACTTAATGATTAACGAAGATTCATTATGGACAATTGTCGATAACAAAGGGGCAAATGTGGCCATTTTCCATTTTTAAAATGATATTTGGCCATCAGTAAATCAAGGACTCCAGCATTAGTACTCTATCTGACACAATCCATAAGGTCATAATAGGTGTATTATCTACATTGGCCTACAAACTAGTGAGATTTGTCTAATTTGAAGTTAACATACATCAAGCCTACAAATACACTTATACCATTGGAACTCTTTCTTCACCATATGTAGCACACGAAATTCTATTTTAATGTGAAATTCTCCTAAAATATTACAAGCACCTTTTTAGAAAAAGAACTAGTTATGAGTGTCACATTGTATTCTGAATGACTACCTTTTATAAGCAATCATTTAAATAAGAGAAAATGCATGAATTGTAAAGGGTAATAGTTTTTTGGCAGAATACATACATGACCCCTTTAAGTTGATACCAATTCCCACTTAGACATCTCAATTATCTAAATGACCAGATAGACACATTTTATTGTCTGAAGTGTGTCTCGTGGATCCTCGTGCCAAGCAGACTTGATGTGTGAGTGACAATCGCAATGACGCGGCAAATCTACGAATCACGTGATGACATTTCTATTTTTTATTCAAAAGTTCGAACTTCACATTTTAAAAGAAAAATATAAATATTTTAAGATAAAAATATACCCCCCCCCCCCCTTAGGTTAGCTTCTTCAACCTTCCCCCTTGCCCCACTTATGCTTCTTCTCCGCCTTCCTCCTCCTCCTCTTCCTCCTCCTCTTCTTCTTCTTCTTCTTCTTCTTCTTCTTCTTCTTCTTCCAAATAATTGTTTCCTCTCAAAGTGCAGGAAATCAATTAGCATACCCATCCCTATTCTGTTCAAATTCAGAAAAAATTTTCAAAATCAAATATGTATTGCTTAATCACAATAGACGTGCCCTGAAAAATTTACACAAAATAAAGATCAGTAATTTCATGAAATCGGGAACCCACTTACATGAAAAAAAAATAAAAGATTTTACAAAATTTATACATTACCCACTAAATTTTAAGAATTCAAAAGGATAATCGAAAAAGACTTTCAAAGACATGTGGTTGGGGGGGGGAACCGCAGCAGAACTACCGCGAACCTCATGGAGAAGGACCTTATCAAGGTCATTGATGCTCAATTCGTCATCTCTACTAATGCCTTCTCACTACTGCTTGATGACATCATCCCTCAGCTCTCCCACAACCTGAACCTTCCTCGGAGATCAACACAAAGAAGTGAGTTTTTTATTGTGGAGCTAGGGTGTTGAGGTGATTCTGGCGAGGAAGAAGATATGGTGTTGGTATTGGATTAAAAAATGATGTGGGACCCACAAAATAGTTTTTTTTTCTTTAAAAAAATGAGAAATAGAAAAGTTAAAAGCCTCATATATTGGAATATAGGCGAAACACACATCTTTTGCCATGTCAGTATGAGATGTTTAAAAGACACAGTTTTGACAATAAAAGGTGTCTATATGGTCATTTAGATAATTGAGGTGTTCAAGTGAGAATTTGTGCCAACTCAAGTTTTTCATATGTATTCTTCCTAGTATTTTTATTTCTCAATTGCTGCTAAATTTTATTTTTGGTTCTTCTGATATCTAAACATATATGTTTCACCTTCAATAAATTAAAATGCGTGTTTATTACGTTATATAAGAAATATTTCATGCTTAGACTATATTTATATACATATTACTATCGTGTATATGTGTGTGTGTGTATATATATAAATATATATGCATATACATATATATATATATATATATATATATATATATATATATATATATATATATATATATATAATTTAATACCACACATAAGTACATTCTAAAAGATAATAACTCGTTGAATTTTTGAAAATTTACAAGTAGAAGTATCAAAAGTGCATATTTCGATGAGAAAAAGTTAAATTTTCTTAATTAACCATATATTGTAAAGTCCAGAATTAGATTTTGCTCCTATTTGAGAGACCAAAATCGCTGACTTCCCAATTTGGGAATAATAAAATCTAGTGCCCCTTATTAACTACTGACTGTAATGTAATAACAAGTGTATGTGTCTCATTAAATAATAATGGACAATTGATTGATGACAAGTTACTCCAGATATTTCAGGATTCACGTCGACATAGTTTTCTCTATTTTTTTCTTTTTATTTTGTTTCTGGAAGTCGGTATCTTCATTTTATCCAAGTTGAGGGAAAAGAAAAAGGAAAGAAATGTCACATTAATTCAAAACTAAAAATAATCAAATAATTTCATAATGATTAGCTATTATTCAGTGGAAAATGTCTCCTTTTATGAGGCTCCATTTTTATGAGGCGGCTAGCAGTCTCTACTACTCAATATATTATTTGTGAAACTTCTTCCAATAGCGCTGAACTGTAAGGATAATAAAACAACCAAAGGTTGTTTTTTATAGATGCAAGTTAACGCTAGTATGAGTTCGGCCATAACATTACTAAAAATCAGGGAGTTTTCGATTGCCGAAACGGTCGTATAACGCTCGAACAACCAACCGATAATCGACCAAAACAGGTGGTCGAAGATTTGGTGGTCGGAGAAGTCTGTTCGACCAACATTCGGCGGGAGATCGATCGAATAGATGAATTTCTGGAAAAAAAATAAATATTCATCTGTTCGACCGATTCGGTCATACAGATGAATAAAAAATTTTCCAGAAATTCATCTGTTCGAACGCCTCAATCGAACAGATGATTTCCTGGAAAAAAACAAACTTCCAATTGTTCGACCGAGCCGTTCGAACATATGATTTTCTAGAAAAAAAATTCAATTTTTCGACCGATTCGGTCGAATTTCGGTCGAAATTCTGTGTAAAACCTGCAATATAAAAGCAGTAATTAGAGCTATACCACCTGTAAACGCAGAAAATACCAGCACCATATAAACAATAGGCTTCACCAAGCCTTAATATTAGTCTAAACTTGACTTTAAACTAAAAGTCTAACAAAATACATAATTTCAAGACTTCACAACGATAAAACAAGTCAAACAAATAAACTACAAGTCTTACAATCATCAAAGAAGCTTAACAAAAACTATCCACAAGTCTAACACATGTCTAACATCATTAACAATCCATTATACTACTCGGTTGCCTCAGAACTAGACTCGGATCTAGACTCAGTCGACGATCTGTATCGACGTTTGGTCTTGCATTTCCCTTCGCTCCTGCTACTCCTATTGCTCTTGCCCTTGTCTTTTTTCTTTCCTTTCTCAGAATGACTAGACATCCGATTTTGCATCATTTCCCGCATGGCATTCATATTAGCCTCATTGCGCAAACGGGCTTCTTCGCTCTTTCTCTTAAGCTCTTCAATTTTATTGAGCATTCGAGTTTCTATGGATGGATTAACTGAGCTAGTAGGAGTGTAAGAGCCAAAGAAACCTGGGTTCAGACAATCCAAGGCATACTGTGATCCAAGACCGTAAGCACATCCCTTCTTTACCCCTCCATTCACCTCAAACCATAGTGCGGTTTCCTCCTCAAGTGTCATTGGAGTTGAGGTGCTGCTTCTACACTTGGATGCTTGACTTGACAATCTTGCTTCATAAGCCACAAAAGCCTTTTCCTGAAAAAAAAATTAATAATAAAAATTAGATGTATAAATATTGAAGGATTATATAAAGAAGTTTGAATTTAATAACTTACCCACAACTCTTTAGCGCGTGGCTTGACCCAGACTTCTTCCCCTTTTTTATTCATGAAGATATGTCTAGTTTTAAACATTTCAGGCACAGGTACTGTCTTCTTTCTTTTCCTACAAATATTAGAACAGGACAAGTTAGATAGAAAATTAACGAGAGTTACATTAAAAACAACACATATAAATTAATGATCTTTACTAATAGCATCCGCTGAGTCGCGCAACTAACTGAGCCCCCGGTGTGCAGCGATCCACCCTTTTCGGAGGCTCGCGCTGCCTTTCCTTGTGCGCTCCTCTTCTTGAATTCATCACTCTCCCAGTATTTCAGCAGTTGTAGCCACTGAGGCTCAAATATCCAATCGGGCTTTTGTCCTCTATCCCGACAAGTATACATGGAGCCCTTGACTAGATCAGCACATTTTTGAGAAAATTGCTTCGGATAATGCTATCAAAGGCAACATGCCACTTACGCTTTGTCTGAAATAATTAAAAATATTAGATTTAAACATAAGTAAAACTTAACTAAATTATTAGTAAATCTTATGCATAGTTATTACCTTAAAATCTTCAAACATGTTCAGCTTTCCCGGGAAAGGTACCATACCCCAGAATGGCCACGCATCAGTCTAGCTAGATCTTATGCATGTTGTGACTATGGGCGTAGCCACGTGCGAGGGAGTAAAACTAGATAAAAATCACTAGACTTAATAAATATACTAAAAATTAAACTTCAAAGCAAAATTAAATAGTTAAAAACTGACAAAAATAATACTTACCCTTTATTACCCTCAGGATAAATAATCACCAAGCCTCCATCATGTGATCCTGCTTCACCAATATAATAGGGCGAGCTCGGATGCCAATATGCTATAGTCTGCGGTGGTACTGCACAGCTACATGTATCAGAAGGTGGTACAGTAGATCCAGAAGGAGTAGATAATGAAGGGGACGGTGATGGACTGGAAGATGGTGAAGGCATGGAAGAACTTGGGCAGCCATGCGGACGAACAACATAACCTGGCGATGTAGGATGTGGCATGCCCGGGTGAAAAAATTCGGGTGGAGTGAAAAATCCAGGAGCATATGTCGACGGAGGAGATGTAGGAAGCATATGAGGTACAGAAGCAGGAGGAGTAATATGACCAGAAACAGAAGAGGTACTTTGACCCCTTTTTTCCCCTTACCCTTCCCCGTAGATGCCATATCTGTAAAAATAAGCACAATAAAAATAAAATATAAATTTAGAACGAAGTACATTTATAAAGTAGTGCTATTAATTGTAGTAACATGACAACCAGCTTACTACGAACATGTCAGTCATCATCATTCGTCTCAAGATCATCAGCTATTTCTTCTTCCTTGCTTTCCTCATCGTCATCGACAAATTCTTCCTCGGTTGTTTCAACGTCATCCATTTATTCATCGTCCTCGTTTTCCCTAGATGTTCCTTCTCCAAAATTAGTCGTATTTTTTCCACGTCTAACCACCGATTCATCAAACTGTTCATAGATGCCTTCACTATGTTGCAACTGGTCGGCTAATTCAATATCCGCAATCAAGGGAACGGTTGAAACCTCATTTTGATATGCAACATCTAATATATTATCTTCTTCAACTCTTCCCACGGGCTTGCCTTTTAGAACAGCCCACCAATTAGCCTTGACTTTGGATTTGGCTTTGTTCTTTGTCGGTGGATAAGGAATGTATCACACTTGCTTCACATTCTGGCAAATGATGAAAGGATCATAATGTCCATATGACCTTCTGTGATTAACCTCAACTACTTTAGAACATGGGTCTACCCTCATACCCCTGGGACTCGGATCAAACCACTTGCACCGAAAAAGCACCAATCTTTTACGAGGCCAACCTACTGTAAACTCTACCTCTAAAATATCCTCAATCACACCATAGTAATCAAAGTCTATATCCTAGTCACCAGTGCCACCTTTCACGCACACACCGTTGTTGTTAGTTTTCTTCCCCTCAGCCCATGTTATAGTATGAAACTTGTACCCATTAACGAAGTACTCAGATATCCTCTTGTATTTATAATACGGCCCGTGAGATATATCACGCAACAATGAGAAGTTTATGCCATTATCCAGATTGAGTACCTATATATAAATTCAATATAGTTGTACAATATATATATATATATATATATATATATATATATATATATATATATATATATATATATATATATAGATGAAAAAAACTTAAGTATTTGCTTATATAACACTTACAAATTCTCTTAACCAATCTGAAAACTTTTCATAAACAGCATCAGCACCAAAACACCAACAAAGTGACTGGATGATGCGCCAAAGAAATTCTCATTAGTTAGAATAATGATGAAACTTGAATGTTAGGCGTAAATGTAAAATAAATCATACTTGTAAAAAGGCGTGACCTCGGGACAATTCAACAACACATATGTTGTAGCTACTTTTCTGTCCCGTTCAGTGAACTTGCATACTTCAGTCGTTAACTTTCCTCTCCCAGGTTGATTGAATATAGAAAATGGTGGGTAATTCAGATCATTGTTGTATCCGACATCATGCCGATCCGGCCTGTTCCTCAAATATGGCACATTCTAATCGAAATAATACGAACAGAAATGAGAAGTTTCTCTAGCCAGATATGCCTCACATACTGACCCCTCAATTTGGTTCCTGTTTTTCACGTCCCGCTTACACTTGCCAATAATTCTGCAAAATCATTGTATTAATTAATTTACTTAAGATGAATTAAAAAACAAAGCTACTGAGTAAGAGAAGGAACCTTACCTCTCGAAAGGGTACATCCATCTACAGTGCATTGGGCCTCCCAGTCATGCCTCTTCCGCGAGGTGAATTGGAAGATGCTCCATTACATTAAAGAACCCAGGGGGAAAGATTTTTGTCAACTTAGTCGCGACAACAGGAAAGTTATTTTCCAAAGACTTAAGTTTCTCTTCCTTCAATGTCTTAGAACATAAATCCTTAAAAAATAGGCTCGTCTCTGTGAGGGGTTTCAAAACTTTGTCAGGCAAGCTATTGAATGCAATTGGGAGCAAGTTTTCCATGAAGAAGTGACAGTCGTGGCTTTTCATGTGAGTCAACATACCGTCTGTCATATCAACACACCTTTCAAGGTTTGACGCATATCCATCAAGCATCTTCAAATTATTTACCCATTCACAAATCATTCTTCTCTCATCTAATCCGAATGTGTAACTAGCCTTGGGCAGCCAAATCGTGTTGCCTACTTGAGATACGTGTAACTCAGGTCGCCTACAAAGTTCCTGAAGGTCCAACATGGCCTTCACGTTATCCTTTGTCTTGTTCCTAACATCCATCACAGTATTAAAGACAGCCTCGAAAAAATTCTTCTCAATATGCATGGGATCCAGATTATGTCGAAGAAAATTATCCTTCCAATAAGGCAACTCCCAGAAGATACTTTGTTTAGTCCAATTATGATCTTTACCATAACCAGGTGCTTTAGATGGCCGTTGGCCAGTTACCTTAGAGTACTCCTTAAACTTATCCCATATTTCTACTCCTGACAGCCTTCGCGGAGGCTCCTCAAAATCAACCTGATTCTTCATTAATGCACTAGTGTTATTCCTAAAAGGATGGTCCATTGGCAAGAATCGACGGCAACAGTCGAACCATGTGTTCTTACCACTATTTTTCAAAATGAAGGCTTTTGTATCTTCCATACAATAAGGACAAGAGAGCTATTTTTCAAAATGAAGGCTTTTGTATCTTCCATACAATAAGGACACGAGAGCTTACCTGTAGTGGACCACCCAGACAACATTCCATAAGCTGGAAAGTCATTTATAGTCCACATCAAAGAAGCACACAGTTGAAAATTTTGTTTCATTGATATATCATATGTTTCAACACCTTCATGCCACAGTAACTTTAACTCATCAATCAAATGCTGCAAAAATACATCAATCGAGGCTTTCGGGTTATGTGGACTCGGGATTATGCAATTCAAAAACAGATAAGGACTAGTCATGCACATTTCAGGTGGAAGATTGTACGGAGTGACAAATACGGGCCAACAAGAATAGGGTGTAGACGAGACATCAAAAAGAGTGAACACATCTGAACATAGACCCAACCTTATGTTTCTTGGTTCACTAGCAAATGACGGATACACTTGATCAAAGTGTTTCCATGCCTCACCATCTGACTGATGGCTTAAAATGCCCGGCTGCTTTGTACGATCATGGTGCCTTCTCATATGAGGAGCAGAGCTCATCGACGCATACAACCTCTTTAACCTAGGTATAAGAGGTAAGTAATGCATCAACTTAATAGGGATCGGCTTCTTTTTAGCATTTAGAACCGTCTTGTCACGAGGTGCCTCACAGAATTTACAAGTCTGTCCTTCTGCATCATCCTTATAAAACAACATGCAACCGTTGACACAACAATGAATTCTCTGTGCAGAAAGGCCTAACGTGGAAACCAACTTCTTAGTGTGGTAATAATCAGTTTGTAATGCCATGTTAGTCGGATTGAGTTCATTCATAAGGCCAATGATGGAATCCACGGCTGCTTGAGATATACTAAAATCGGATTTAATACTTAACAATCTAACAGCAACTGACAACTTGGAATGCACCAAGCCTTCATACAATGGACGCCTAGCTTCCTCCAACGGTTTATAGAAGAGCTTTGCCTCATCATTGGGAACATGCTCAACATTTGGCTGCGATGTACCCGGTTGCGATGGCTCATCTGGGTACATCCCAAAGGCATCATTAACCATATCGTTCATTCGATAATTATCAAGATCAGTATCCATAAATTGACCACTCCCACCGCCACAAACCTTTTGAAAATTAACATCATTGCACATCTCACGAGACTCTCCATGATAAACCCAAACAAAATAATTTGGTATAAAACCCTTCTCATAAAGATGCATTTCTACTTCATCCAAATTCTTTCCTTTTGTGCACTTGCATTTCACACAAGGACACTTAATCTGGCCATTCCTTATAAAATCATCATGTGTTTTTGCCTTAGCAATAAATTCTGCAACGCCTATAGCAAATTCTTCCCTCATCTCCCGCCGCCCGGGATTATTTCTATTATACATCCAACTACAGCTTCCATATTCCATATCTACACAAACATTGCAAGTTTGAGAAACATATTCAATTGCGGAGATTAAAAGAAAATAATTTATTATGAAACAATTCCAATTTTCATAAGATTCACTAGTGTACAACTTACTAGTATTAGCAGTATTATATCTAAGACAATTACTTTTATATAACTAACTAATTTGTTCTCTAAGATTATTATTTAAACTTTATTTCATTCAAAATCAATTTACGAAAATAATTAAGATAAGTTGTGTAACTACTATATTACTTATAGCTAATGATTAGAAATATTCAAACTTAAGCAATTTAGTAGAAAATAAGAACCTAACTTTCTCCCTATGTACCTAACTCTCTAAGTATTAGCTAGTTCAATAAAGTACATCATAACAACTATTAATCCTATTTTAATATCTACATTATACTTCTCTTTGATACAACAACAAAGTTCATTAACACTACTACCAAAATAGGATCCACACAAATGCTCTTTTCCAACTTACAATTATTCAACAATAATACTGAACAACAACAACTTCTTCTTGTCCTTATCAACTTTCAAATTATCTAACAATATCAACCCCAACACCAAAACTATATGCTATACTTTTCAATTTATCTAATTTTTTATTTCAATTAAACAATAATATTAACTCCAACAATATTCCCATCATTTCTTCTCTTTCGTTATCAATTTTCGCCTACAAAGTTAACAATTCAACTTTCCATAACAACTCCAAAGGCTAACCAAAACCCAAAACAACAATTTACAACTAATCCAAAGGCGCTGACAACTCCATTTTCTAACAAAATCCAAAACAACAATTTACAACTAATCCAACAAGTTGCCATGGAAATTTACAACTATTATATACCAACTTATAACTTTCATTACTAATATATCAATGTTCATTTTATATACTAACTTAAAACTTTCATAAATACAAAAATAAAAAATAAAAACCTGCGATTTAAGTCACTGCTCCGTGCAGGTCCGGTGGTATCTCGTCGGATCTGCAAAAAAAAAAAGGTTAGGATTTGTAAAGTTTGGGATGAAATAAATGGAAAATATAAAAATTTTAACAAATATTTACCCTAAAAGGATTAGTGGGTGAAGATTTAGTGTTTAATTGAAAAAAGTTAAGTGTTTTGGTGAGATTTGGGTGTAGGGGACGGGTTGGGGAAGATGGGGTTAGAGAAAGTGAAAGAAAGAAGAAGAAAGAAAATGGGGAAGGAATGGGGTCTGTCCCGTTTTTTTCTTTCTTTTTGTTCGACCGAATCGGTCGGAGAAAGAAAAAAAATTAATTTTAATATTCTTCGACCGTAGCGGTGGGATAAAGAAAAAGAAAATTTTATTTTAATACTGTTCGACCGCGGCGGTCGAACACTTTACAGATATAATTTATAATTAAAAAATATATTCATTTATTCGACCGCGTCGGTCGGATGGCCCTCTTCGACCGAAAGTCGGTTTGAAATTTGCGGTGGGAAATACCCTGATTTTTAGTAGTGTAAAAAAAATAAAAAAATAAAAATAAAAAAGAGATAGAGAGATTTTTTTAAGTTGAGCTGAAAAATATTTATTTTGGAAGTTGAAATTGTATTTGAATATATATATTACTTGAAATCTGTTGAAGTTTTGTGAATAGAAGATTTTCAAATTTTGAAAAACTTGTTTTGGCTTTTCAAAACATCAATATAAAAAATCTCCAAAAACTCATAATTTTTTAAGGCACAAGTTTTTGAGTGTCTCTTTTTCAAAGCAAAACGATATGTGTTGCCAAAGGGGAGCTAGAGATTTGTCCTTAACTTCCTCTTCTAAGAAAACAATTACGTAAAATGAGACCTTTAGATTATCTAGAGTTTGAATACAACATAGTTTTCAAGATCTTTTGTTCTTCTTGCCGACGAAGTTATAGAGCAAGAGAAAATTAAATACTGCAAAAGAGAGACTAAACAGGAGAGCTAAAGCCCTATTCGGTTGGTATCCTTTTACACTTTATAGAATCTGTGAGCGTATGGCATTTCAAAACTAACTCTCAAATACTGAGAAAACACAGATGTGAGAGTGGAAAAAAAAAATTACACTATTAATATAATTTAACATGTAAAGTTGTCTTACTTTACAAAAAGCAAATGACTGACCATTATATCATTCCAATTACTAATGCATTATGAATAGTGACTTTTTCATATGGTACAACCTTCTGATAACTAGCTGAGTTAGGTTAGGTTAACATTAAAACTTACCATGTTCTTATTGGTTGTTTCTATTTTAACAAAAAGATCTGCTTCATTATTGGTATTAATTAAGAGCAACGAAATATCTATCAGGAGCCAGCTCCCCAAGAAATTTGGGCAACTCATGAATCGATGAAAAGCTCTTTAAGTCGACCATTAAATTAGAAAGTGAAACGATATTCTTGTCCCTAACAGTCGGTAACAAGAGACGGGAAATTTAGGCAAGATTTTCTGAATGGAAAAATGTGAGTATATACTTTTAGCCGCAAATATTGAAAAAGGATAGTAATCTTGAGAGAAGAGTTCATAGTTTGTGGCACCTGATCTACTCATATATGGTTTTCTTAGGATACCACAATTTAACGATGGTGACAATTGTTATCCAGTCTCAGAAATGGTAGACATGTAGTACTATTATTCTTTCTTTCTTTGGGTTTTCAATTTTGTGTCTTCTCCCGACATAGGTCCTTGGAGAAACAACTCTCCTTTGTTCATTTTGTTTATCTACTCATACATTTGGACAAGTCAACGCACCACAAACATGCAAATAGAATTAAGTGAATGAAAAAAGGAGAATTAAAACTAATAATTATGTATGTTGATGATATTGAGTAATTTCATTTGTCAATATCTCATTGAAGGCAACCGAAAAATATTTATATGGAAAAGCTAGAAAAAAGTTATAGTACTCACGGTATTCTAATTTATGTGACACTCTTTAATTTCATTTTTGTCAAAATCCGAAAAGAGAATGATATATATACATGCAATTTAACTTTAAATTTCCTAGTTTATGCTTTATCCTTGATTAAGATTAGCTTATAACTATACAAATTTCTATAATTTATTTTAAACTGCAAATTTTATAAATATTCATGTATTTTTTAAATTTCGTGCATATTCAAATACCATCACATAAATTAAGAGAGCGAAATTAGGAATTATATGACAAGCAACTAGCAAGATTGAAAAGAGAATGCGGAATCAAAAATTGTCATTTGGGATACCTCAGAGCTTACTTGTTTTATCTTTTGAAGGTTACAGATAATAACAACCAAACCAAAATAGTGATACATGAAAGAAATTTTCCTAGTTGCTAAATGAGAAGCATCAGAAGAAATAACATAAACTAAACATGAAGAATAGGAAATTCGAGTTATTCGAATTGCATACAGTAAAAGCTACTTGAGCAACAGAATGAGCTGCTTCGTGTTACATATTTTACTTGTTGATCAACTGTATAATTTTCGAAACATGCTACTCCCTATTTCTTCACCTCCAACAAGATGTGGTGTCTTATACTTCCCATTATCTCATACATACGTACATATATTAATGTTTTCGGTTCATATTTGAAAATAAAAATTTACCCAATTAATCAGTAAGTTTATAGGTTTAACCTATGTATGTATAAAAGAAAAAGAACTTATTTGGTTCGCTTAGATACGTTTCAACCGGTTCGGTCAATTTTAATTTTTTGTGAACTCCCCTGCATTAGAGTGGAGTATTAATCCTTCCGTCCCATATTAGTTGTCCCATCAACGAAAAGAGTGTATCTCTAATTAGTTGTTCATTTAAGATCTCAAAACTAAATTTATGAGTTCTGCTTAACTATACCTTTTATAACTAAAAAAAAAAATTTAAATAAAAATTAATAGTCAAACATTAAATAAAGATAACATAGTAAAATATGCACTCTAATTAATGATTTTCTTAATGGGCATGAAAAGCTTAAGAGGACAACTAATATAGGACGGAGGGAGTACATATACGAGACAAACAAAGGTAATAATTTTTTTTTAACTACTACTCGCTCCATCCCATATTAGTTGTCCCCTTTAGTTTTTTTATGTTCATTAGGAAAATCACTAAATAGAGTATATATATTTTACTGTGCTAACCCTATTTAATGTTTGATTACTGAATTTTTTTGACAACTATTTTAATTATTAAGAATATAGTTGGAAAGAACAAAAATTTAGTCTTAAAATTCTAAAGGAACAACTAATTTGGGACACACCCTTTTTGCTAAAAGACAACTAATATGGGATGGAGAGAGTAGATCTAAATGCTTTTAAGCCGTGCAAATATTTTTGAAAAAAATACTCCCTCCGTGTATTTTCTCTTATCACCTTTTAGATTTAATTTTCACCCCCATCAAAAAATCATAAATAAATTTGATGATTTTACTAACTTACTCGTATGAATTATGTTTTGAAATATTAAATTTAACTATGGTTTGAGCAAAAGTCCTTTAATGATATGGGTAAAATTATATAAATATTATTAAATAGCTCTTCATTTACTAGTAAAAATAAACAATAGAATCTTATAAAATGGACGGAGGGAGTACCATACGAATAACGAATGACTAAATTACCTAGAAACGGGATCGTTTGGTACGAAGATATATTATACACATAGTATAATATATGGATTAATAACATAGGGATTATAATACATGAATTAGTAATACCGAATTTACTTTTTATTTGGTGTTTGGTACATTACACTAAAATTAGAGATTTAAGTTATCATTTAAAATATTTAATTTATTTTTAAGTTAAAAAGAAATGAATTTATAATTATATCCTTTTATGTTCGACTTAATTGGCTTCTAGAAAAAAAAAGAATGATAATTTTGACATGTTGCTCCTTTACCATATATAACTAATACATACATTAGTTATTTTATATTGGTGGTGCTATAAAATAATACACCAATTAATTATACATTATTGAAAAGACTAATCAAACATTCAATAACTAAATAGCCAATCATACATGAAGTATTTTATCCACTACCTCATATGGAACGAGCTCGTAGTATCTACTATCTACAGTAAACAGCGTACAGCAAACAACACGTTGCACGATATCCGATTGCCGACAGTCGTTATCAGTGTCAGTGTCAGTGTCAGTGTCTACTACTAATATCTACAATCTTCTGTCTCTCATTTCTTCCAACGCTTTTTGACACTCGTTGTGTACTTGAACAATTAATTTCTGATAGTCTTTGTCCTTTAGAGAGTAATTACATTTGTTTTAGTACTAAATTAGATTCCATCTTACGAAGAGTCCGCTTCGGTAGTTTAAAAGTAACTTATAAGTTTATAAGTCAATTAGTAAATGCTATTTCCTCCGGTCCACTTATTTGATTTTTTAGGCGATATTTTTTTGTCCACAATATTTGATCTTTTCAAAAATCAAGATGGAATTTTACAATGTCATCCCTTGCTAATAAATGTCTTTAAACAAAATAATAAGTAATAATAATTTGAATAAGGGCTAATATAGTCAATTACATTGCTAAGTAATGCTAAAAAGGTGATTTTTTAATACGCGTGAAAATACCCAAAACATCAAATAATATGGACCGGAGGGAGTATTTGATAACTCAAAAATTTATGGGCTTATAAATTTTTATGTGCTTATTGGGAGGTTTACGAAAATACCCATCAAAATCAAAATATATTTACACATCTCTACCCATAAATTTCATATTTACAAGCCCTACCTATAAACTATTTACATGTCCTACCCATATAGACTTGTATACTATTATTTATGCAGTATACCTTAAAGGTATATCTAGACTTCTATACTATTATTAAATGGGTAGGCTGGGTAAATACTTTTAATTTTATGGGTAGTGCAATTTTTACTAGGTAAGACTTGTAAATACTTTAACTTTTATGGGTATATAGCGTAAAAAAACCTTAAAAAAAGTCAAAAGTGAGAAATTAAGTAATCCTATCTTCTCAAAAAAGTGGCTTATAGATCACTTTTGGCTTATAGCTGCTTAAAATAAGCTCACCTAGACGGGCCGAAATTCATCGCTTGTTTTGGTATCGATAACGAAATTTCACACGTCATTTAGTACAATTGATTTTGATCGACCCGACCCCCATTGACTGCTAACTGGTTGACCATCAGTGATAGCCCCATGTAATTGTGTTAGTATCAAGACTCGGACGTTATTTTTTCCTTCATTTTTTCACCTTTTTAAGACTGAAGCAGGGGAATTTATCGACCTTGTATATGTATCGTAATCATAAATTAGAAGTGACCTTTATCAAGTGGCTTTGACACATGCAAAATAGCCATTTCATTTCCGACATCTTCTCCACCATCTCAATCAAAAACTATGGTCTACGAGACCTCTAACCACCTTAACAATATATTTCGAAATAATTAAACAGCTATGCTGGACCATCATGGGATGCAAATTAGGGAACAACAGTAAACGCGTTGAAATTAAAGCAACAGCTAGTTAGAAATTGATCATCATTAGATTAAAATAAAAAAGATTGGCCATTTTGACCTTTTAGTGCGTACATTTCGTCTCTTTTCCTACAACGCCAGAAAGACAAAATGTATTTATTAGGAAAAGTAAAACTTAGGACAATATAACGTTACCAAGGGTAAGGAGATTAAAGCAAAGAATACTACTCCATTATAACGAGACTAAAAAGACCTTCTATGGGGATGATTGAGTTGCACTGTTGCAGCTTTCTGAATTTTTCCTTCCACGAAGGCTTTTATTTGATCTAAAAATGCATAAGGCGTCAAAAGATGGTAAGGCATCATACAGTCAAACTTGGGTGATACTCCCAAATAATTCTATGTTAAGACAAAATAGAAAACTTAGCTGAGTTATAAGTTAAAATATTCAAATTAAAGATGCAGGAATATAATTTCACATGTACCTAGCCCTTCAAATTTGATTTACGGTAACATTCAATTTTAATTTTTACTTATACGTAGACGGTAGAAAACCGATTTGATGTCTGGACAAAGACTTTTAAAGCCAAAAAGTACACCATTAATTCCAAAGATAAAAATTTGGAAATTTCCTGATCGTGGATAATTGAGCGAGGGTGTAGGGTACACAGCTAGCCCAGATCGGGCATTGCCAACAATAATGTGTCTGGTTGATGATTTTTTGCATGGACACACCAAGAAGTAAGCCCCATATACAAAGACCTCATGGGGAAACAGTTAATATGTTGATATGACATCTCCCATTTTAGGGTTTATGAAAATATAGAAGCTAAGGTGAATGAAACAAGGTAATGGACACCATTCTTATTGCTCTACTGCAAAACTTTCAATTTTTTTTAAAAAAATTATGCCTGATTATGATATTGTAATGAATGGACTCGAGCAGAATAGCGGCTCAATTAATGAGCCTTCTTTGGACTCATTTGGGGTGGCTGTGATCTGTCAAGGTGACCTATTCATTCAAACTAGTTCATTTGACTCAATTTGTTTGGCATTATTACTATTGAAGAAGTTGAATAATCTTAATTTTTTCTTAAAACTTTAAGTACTTTTAACTATTATATAATTGTTATATATAACTTGCACAATATCTAAATATAAATACTATTCTTAGAAATTCATGAGTTTAAAAATGTGACAAATAGACATTTAAATTTTGAATATACCATTCCATGCATTTGGAAGTATAAGATTACTAGTTAGTTAACGATCATTATGATGCATCCAGACTAGATGGAGTGAGCCCACTTTGACTCTTCACTAACAGTGGAAGTGGTCCAGCTTAGCTATTTTCTCATTTTAAGTTTTACAAGAGTGAAAGACAATTGTTTCATAAAGACTTGTGACCACCAGTATCCCTACCTAGGACACGATGCTTCATATGGGCTAATGGGCCTATATCCACATTAAAGCTAAACATTGGAGGACCACATAAGAACCACTCTATGGAGACAAAGGTTAAACTGCAACTTCCATATATTACTCAAAAAAATCGTAAGAACAGAGGAAAAAGGTATCAAGATGTGATGTGAGATGTCATAGTACAGAAAATAGAGAAACTTACACGGATGAATGACAAAATATGATACGTAAAGTGATTAATTTGGAATTTTGAACTCACTTAACAAAGTTTAGAAAAAATGATCTTCCCTAAATAATTGAATAATAATACGGAGAAAATTACCCCTCCAAGGCTCCAATCCAAAAACAGCTGAGAAGTACGTTCCTATTACTTGTCTTTACTATCTTTTTTTTTTTTATTTATGAAGAAAATTTGATTTATTTTTTGTTATCTACCTTGAAATCCTGACAAAGAGACAATATTTTGTGGTAAATCGTTCAAGCATGTCTTATTGATTGTCTTGAACTACTAACGGATAGGAAACACTTGATATTAAAATTTTAAACCCAATTGAATTACCCAGGACTCTTCCAATACTATTACTATTATTGATGAATTGCATTGAATTCTTGACGGATATGCAACACGTAATATTAAATCTCTTAAATTGCCTTGAACTCTCGACAATAGGAGCCCATTTGGGTGAGCTTTTCTAAGCACTTTTTGACAAGTTAGAAAATTCTAAATTCTCACTTTTGACTTTTTTTTAGGGAGGTTTACGAAAATACCCATCGAAAGCAAAATATTTACCCACCTCTACCCATAAGTTTCATATTTACATATCATACCCATAAACTATTTACTCACCCTACCCATCCAGACTTGTATACCATAATTTATATAGTATACCATAAAGGTACACACATATAAGGTATAATAAAGGTATACAGTTATAAATAGGTATGTCGGGTAAATATTTTTAATTTCATGGGTAGTGTAATTTTTAATGGGGATGGCGGGTAAATACTTTGAACTTTATGAGTATGTAGTGTAAAATTCCCTTTTTTTAAGCATACCAGCGCTTATAAGCCCATAAATTTTTGAGTTACTAAACATTTACTGATGGACTTATGAGTTTATAAGCCACTTTTAAGCTCACCCAAATAGGCTCTAGATAACATCTATTTGCCCAAACTTCTAGGAAGCCAAAAGTATTTTGGTATCAGTAAGTACATATGTTGAAAATTTGGGGTGTTTGGCTAAACTTCTAGAGAAAAATAAGTGTTTCTAAGTGGCAGCAGAAGTTATTTTATTGTTGTGGGGAAGAAGCTGAAAAAAGTAGCTTCTCTCTCGAAGCAGGAGCAAATTTTATTTATTTTATTACAAAAATATCCTTACAAAAAAAAAATTATACCGAATTACACATTTATTTAAACTAATTATATAAGCTATAAATAGTCCCTTATTCTTTTCCTCCTTGTCTTTACTCGTAATTTAACACTCAAAAATATTTTTTGAAAAGTTTGACCTAACACAAGTTGTTACTTCATTATTGACAAAAGTGCTTGTCCAATGAGTTAACCAAACACAAAATGTTTCTCTCCAAAAGAACTTTTGTGGGAAGTTTTTTGAAAAAAATAAAAAATAATACCCCAATCTGAAAAAAGTTGTTTTAGAAGCTTAGTCAAGCAGACTCTCAAATCTTTCAAGTAAATCTTTTCGAATTGGGTTGAATTATTGACAAATAGGCAACACATACCAATGATTCTTCCCAGACTTTTATCGTATAGCATTGAACTTATGACTAATAAGAAACTCTTATTATCCAAAGTAGTTTGTCTTACAAAATTGTCTTGAACTTACCGAGAATGGAAAAGACTTACATATAACTCTTCTCACCCCTCTTATTGACAACAAAAGGAAAAACTATCTTTGACCAGCCGAACTATTGAAACGGATGCCATTTAAGAAATAAGTAAGTAGGGTAACCACTTGCGCCTTGGGTACACCTAGCACCAACAACAACGTACCCAGTGTTATCCCACAAGTGGTGTCTGGGGAGGGTGAGATGTACGTAGACCTTACTCCCACCTAGGTGGAGAGGCTGTTTCCGATAGACCCTCGACTAGAAAAACTCTAGAAAATATTTTTGAAAACAAAAAAAGTAAGAAACGCCATGATAGCTCAAATATTCACATTTAAACTACAACCAAAGCATACAGAAACACCAATTGTATCAAAAACGCATAACAAGATAAAACTACAATGAATAAGATTAGTAAAGCTAATATATCATCAATCATTCACCTACTACTTAGCCTTATATCCTGATCATCGACCTCTACGCTTTCCTATCAAGGGTCAAGTCCTCAGAAATCTGAAGCTGGGTCATGTTCTGTCGAATCACCTCACCCCAAATCTTCTTTGGTCTACCTCTACCTCTTTGTAAACCATGCACTGCCAACTTCTCACACCTCCTCATTGGAGCATCTGTTCTCCTTCTTTTCACATAGCCAAACCATCGCAGCCTTGCTTCTCACATCTTATCCACCACGGAGGACACTCTCACCTTGTCACAAATGACCTCATTCTTAATCATATCCATTATCGTGTGTCCACATTTCCATCTAAACATTCTCATCTCTGCTACACTCATCTTCTAAATGTGTGTGGTCTTAACTGGCCAACACTCTGCTCCGTATAACATAGCATGTCTAACGCCCGCTTTATAAAACTTATCTTTTAGTCTAGGTGCCACTTTCTTTTCACATAAGACGTTGGACGCGACCCTCCACCCCGTCCATCATGTACCTATACGATGGGTGACATCATCGTCAATTTCTCCATTACCTTCAAGGATAGAGCCGAGATACTTGAAACTCCTGTTCTGTGGAATGATCTGTGCGTCCAGAGTCACTTCCACCTCTGACTCTTGAGATGCATTACTAAACTTACACTCTACGTACTGTTTTTTCGTCCTGCTCAATCAAAACTATATCGTCTGAAAATAGCATACACTGCATGATAACTCATCTTGGATGCTCCGTGTTAATTCGTCCATCACCAGAGCAAATAAAAATGAACTAAGCACTGACCCCTGATGCAATCCCATCTCGACTGGGAAGTGATCGGAGTCACCTTCAATTGTTCTCATGTGGGCCATGACTTCGTCGTATATGTCCTTAATCGCGCTAATGTATGGCACTGGTATACCTCTAGATTCCAATCATTTCCACAAAACCTCCCTTGGGACTTTGTCATAAGCCTTCTCTAGGTCAATGAACACCATATGTAAGTCCTTTTTCTTATCCTTATACTGTTCAATCAACCTCCACAGAAGGTGGATGACCTCTGTAGTCGATCACCTAAGCATGAATCCGAATTGGTTCTCAGAAATTGTTACATCCCTCCTCATCCACTTCTCAACCACCCTCTCCCAGACTTTCATGGTATGGCTTAGTAATTTGATGCCTCTATAATTGTTGCAATTTTGAACATCACCCTTGTTTTTATACAACAGTACTATAGTACTCTACTTCCATTCTCCGGGTATCTTTGTCGTCTTCCGGATGACATCAAACAACTCAGTCAGCCAGGTTAAATCTGCTCCACCTTCACTCTATCAAAACTCCACTAGGATCTCATCAAGCCTGATCGCTCTTCCACATCTATCATACGAGGTACTCATAGCACCATTTGTACAAATTACACTAGGAGTCACTTTGCCTAAGCTACTTATAAATATGGGCCCTTATTACCAATTCTTATCAGGTTTATCCCATGTTTACTATATTTTGATGATATAATTACAAGGATCCGGATTTGCTCCATTGATATTTGCTCCATTAAGTATCAATATAGCCTTAGATCATTGCCATGTGGATTTGTACACTTGGAGGGATAAGATTGCATTATCTATTTTTGGCTAAAATCTTATTAATGGTAAGTCAATAACAATTATAAAAATTAGAAAGTAGTAATATTTCCAATGGACCCTCTCATTTTACCTCCCCATAGCGTTTTAGATTTTGTCTCCTTCCAAGTAATTCTGGCGGGTATTGATTTAAACTTGTGAATTCATTAGCTTCAGGCGGGTATTGATTTAAACTTGTGAATTCATTAGGTTCAGGAAAACAAATACTTAAGAGATAAAGTGTGTATATTTAAAAAGGTAGTCTGCAAGTAATTTGGTTTCTTTTATATTTATTTATTTCCAGTTGTTACTACTTTTTTAAATTTATTCTTGGCCGTATAAAATTTGTTGAACAAAGTTCTCCTGCTCACCATACGCATGTTGTTAATTTAGGAGTATTTGTTAGTTTGATGTCATAAGGTCTATAGTATAAATTAATCTGTACTTCTTTTTCGTTCTTTTGAAGTTTATAATGGATTATTATGAAAAGATATTGTACACGAAGAAGTTCTATGGACAAAAAGTGTAAAAAGTTATGGGGAGGTAAAATTGAAGGGTCATTGGAAATTACCACTTTTTATTGTTATTGACTTACCATTAATACGATTTTTTTGCCAAAAATAGATAATGCAATCTTATCCCTCCAAGTGTACAAATCCACATGGCAATGATCTAAGACTATATTGATACTTAATGGAGCAAATATCAATGGAGCAAATCCGGATCCATAAAAATTGGTATCAAAATTTAGCAGTGTCATAGTTCTATTTGTGAATTTGGCGGTTGACTTGGGAAATTAATTCGTTAATTCGGAGAAAATATTTAGAGTTAGTAATATGAACCTATACAATAGACGAGTATTAATTATGTATTCCGTTTATTTAGTTAGAGCGAGACCGTTTGGAGGAGATTCGACGAGGAACGACGGCTGTTGAGTAGTGGTTTGCTTCTTCGGACAAAGGTAGGTGGTTCTATCCCTTTCTTTGGTGGAACTAGTCCACGCGGGATATTGTACATACGTTCCTTGTATGTGCACTGCCCTAGGTGTAACCTTTTACACCTTTTCGTTGTGTTTAAATATCCACTTGGAATATGTGTTGTTTTCCCTGGTTGTTGTTTAAATTATTGCAATTTATGTGTATGTTTGACATGAAAATTTATGATTACTTTGGTATGTCGGAGTTGGTCCAATTGATAATGTTTCGGAGTTTGTCCATTTGATAGCCTCGGAGTTGGTCCACTATCACATCTTTTTTGGAGTTAGCCCACATATTCTGCTGGTTATTTAATTGAGTTAATTGTTGGTCCTTGAATGAGGTTTATTGATGTTGAATGGGTGATTAGATGAAATATTTGAATAGCAAATTATAATATGTTTCTTTTCTCCCTCCTCTATTCTGTTAATTTACTGCTTAGACTAGTTTCCTGTCTTTCATAGGAACTAGTCTACCCACCTACTAAGTCCTCTTGACTTACGTTATTTTCTTTTTTTGTTTTTTTTATTATCTGTTCGGGCAGATACGGTTCCGAGCACCAGCGAGGCCGGTGGCTAGAGTTGAAGATTTTCCTATTGAACAGCGGTGAGCCAACCATCCTCATTCCGTGGTGGCGCACCTTTCCATTATTTTCATTCATGTTATTTACTGTTTCAGACATTCGGGATATTTTATTCGTATTTATCTTATAGATGTTCATGACTTATGGTAGAGGACTAGACCTTTCATTCGTGTTGGGGAATATTCCGCGTATGTCAGTAATAAAAATTACCGTTTGAATTTTATAATATTCTTTATTTAAATTTTTTGAGATTTAATGTTAATATAGAGAGTGGGTTCGCCCGATGGGGTTAGTTCGGTGCCCTCACGACTATCCAGGATTTTGGGTCGTGACATAAAGTTTAATCTATAAATTAAAGTTGTAAATTAAAATTTAAATGACTTAATATATTAATATAATAAATAAAATAAAATATATAAAAATTATAAAAAATACCTTATCGGTTATCGGTACGCTAACTGTAAAGAGATATATAAACCGTTAATTAATACCATTACCGAACCAATAATTGTTATACCGATACCGTTAAGCTTATCGGTAGCGGTAATGGTTCGACTAATGGTATCGGTTCGATTTTGCACACCCCTATAGCAGATGCATGAGACCAGATCCGTTTCTGACTGAGGGGACCATATCTGTCCTCCAAAAAATTAAAAAGATTGAAAAAATGAAGCTCATCGGAGAAAGGGAAACATCAACGAGTTTAAGGGGAGGGGAAGGGACGGCGACAAGGCTGGGGTTGGTGGGGAGAGGATCGCGCCGGTGGAGAAGACAGCTGCAGGGCTTGACGTCATGATGAAGAAGGGTTTGGGGAAGGGAAGAGAGGAGAGGAAAAGAAAATTAGGCTTCAATAGCTATGCTTTTGTATTTTTGCTATATTTGGTAGCATGTATCTAAAACATTTCAATTGTTTGATAAACTAGGAAAATATCTTTATGTTTTTTTTAAAAAGTTTCCTACAATAATGTAGGGTGTAATTTTTTCAATTTTTAGCGTTTGAAGGATTACCTCCTTGGTTTTTCTTCGAAAAGAAAAAACCCTAAAATATAGTAAAACAATTAAGTTACACAACTAACAAAAATATTATTGGATTTGACTATTCAACACATGAGAAGATACAATACACATAAGCTACCAAAATTTCTTAAATATGAGCTTTCTTAGAGAAATCATGCCGATTTAACCTAAAATAGATTATATAACGTGACATAAAGAGTATATCTTAGGAAAAATTTCAAATATTATTAGGTGAAATTATGAAACTACATCAGGAGTCCAATTCTATTATACATTTTTATAATATTTTACCTTATTTAAAAATAAATTCTCTCTTTTATATATAAATCCTGGCCACACTACTTTGCCCAAGTTCCACCTCCAGTTGCTTGTGGCTCGATAATTGCTAGATTTTTCCTGAAACTTTTTCTTTGTCGAATTAAAGTTAGGGATTTGCATATAAATAGCCCACAATATTTCATATTAACAAGTCATTTAGCACTAACATAATATAGCCATAATATTTATATTTAAAATTTAATTTATAATTAAAATATCAAATATAATAGATTGATATTTTGTATATATACCTTCTACACACACACACACACACACACACACACACACATATATATATATATATATATATATATATATATATATATATATATATATATATATATATATATATGTCCTATATTTTTTAGATATTTATATCATCAAATTATATTTAATAAATATGCTAGGAAAAGAAAGAAAGGACAAAATATGGTTACAAAAAGTGGATAATGGTTGAGAATGGTTATGGGGGATAAAGTTACTTTTTTCCCTCACCAGAATTGCTTTTCTTTGCTGTTTCTTTATTCAATAGGTTCCATAAAAATTACACATGCAAGGAGAGATAAAAAAACACACACACAAATATGAACATTATACATTTTATATACACACTTTACATGTTTATACATGTTTAAATATCTTTATACTATGTTTACACAAAATGTATGAACTTGTATATAGGGTATTTCTCCACCGAACTAAATAGATAATACTAATACATCTACATAGATTCTCGAAAAAAATACTAGATCAACATGAAATTGTACAGACCAAAATATAAAAGTGATAAATCTATATAAAATATTATTGGATTTACTGAACTTGAGAATCTACGTTGCCGTAGAATCTAAATAAGAAGCAAGACAAAAAAAAAAAAAAAAAATGAAAAAGAAGCAGTAGAGGTATTCGCTAGAGTGGATCCGGATTTGCTCCATTGATATTTGCTCCATTAAGTATCAATATAGTCTTAGATCATTGCCATGTGGATTTGTACACTTGGAGGGATAAGATTGCATTATCTATTTTTGGCAAAAAAATCGTATTAATGGTAAGTCAATAACAATAAAAAGTGGTAATTTCCAATGACCCTTCAATTTTACCTCCCCATAACTTTTTACACTTTTTGTCCATAGAACTTCTTCGTGTACAATATCTTTTCATAATAATCCATTATAAACTTCAAAAGAACGAAAAAGAAGTACAGATTAATTTATACTATAGACCTTATGACATCAAACTAACAAATACTCCTAAATTAACAACATGCGTATGGTGAGCAGGAGAACTTTGTTCAACAAATTTTATACGGCCAAGAATAAATTTAAAAAAGTAGTAACAACTGGAAATAAATAAATATAAAAGAAACCAAATTACTTGCAGACTACCTTTTTAAATATACACACTTTATCTCTTAAGTATTTGTTTTCCTGAACCTAATGAATTCACAAGTTTAAATCAATACCCGCCTGAAGCTAATGAATTCACAAGTTTAAATCAATACCCGCCAGAATTACTTGGAAGGAGACAAAATCTAAAACGCTATGGGGAGGTAAAATGAGAGGGTCCATTGGAAATATTACTACTTTCTAATTTTTATAATTGTTATTGACTTACCATTAATAAGATTTTAGCCAAAAATAGATAATGCAATCTTATCCCTCCAAGTGTACAAATCCACATGGCAATGATCTAAGGCTATATTGATACTTAATGGAGCAAATATCAATGGAGCAAATCCGGATCCAATTTTTATACCTGTAATAGTGGTATTCTCGTCTATATACTCACGATGTAAAAACTGAATTGATAACAAAATAAATGAGAAAAATCTTACACTGCTCCCTCCACACCGCACAGTTCAATATAAAATTACTTCACTTGTCAACCCCAGAGACGTAACTACTGACTATACCATTGCAGTAACTTAGTCTCCCCTTAATGAGCAATCATTACCTAGTATTTCTATTCCTAATTGCGCTACTACAAGGTGTAAAATAATGTAACCTTAATTCATTATATAGTACAAAAGCAAACAGCGCACGACTTTCGAGCCATTGACCTTTCCTTCTTTTCTCATATTTACTCTCCCAGAAGCCTAAATAAATTTTAGTACTAGCTTTTGCTTTCACCACACCCTATACAATCAATGCTGCAATTCGCACCAATCATTGTCATAATATTTTGTTTCCTCATGAGTGTACTAAAAATATCTCGTAAATTATCATTAGAATTAGAACTATATATATGTGTGAGTTTCTGTACCACTAAATTCCAAGTAATTGCTTATGACTAAGATAATAAAATAATCATACCGTGAATTTAAGAGAAGAAGATGATTACCTGAAACTTTTCTTTCAAATTGCATACACTGCTCCAGGGCTAACACTAGACGGCACAAACTGAATGAAAACTTAGATTTTGTATGTTAGCAATCCTAATATGTAACTGCAGAAAAAGGCACCATTAAGCCCACTTATCCACTATTGTTCTATTTATTTATTTTTTCACTTAAATCCCAACTAATAAGGGAAATATTTAATTGGTCCAAGAGTTACCCCAAATTATATCTCTAACCCTTCTCCCAACTCATAATTTATATAAGTAATTGTTCTATAATAATAATTAAAATAAATGTACCGAAACTAACGGGATAACTCGGAAAAATGATACTTGTAAAATATCGGGTCATTACATTCTCCCCCACTTAAACTCTCGTGCGTCCTCGAACGATACTTGAAAAAAAATCTAAGCCCCATACTATGCACACGAGTCAATAGAAAAAGATATAAGCGAGTCTCAACCAGTCAAGTGTCATGACACATACCTGGAGTCTCAAACAAGTGAGGATATTTTTCTCGCATACTCGCCTCAATCTCTCAAGTAGCCTCATCATGTGGACGGTTCCGCCACTGCACCTTTACCAAGGGAATTTCTTTTGATCTCAACTTGCGAATATCCCTCTCAACTATAGAAATCGGGACCTCCTCATAAGTGAGGTTCTCATCCAACTGAATTGTACTCGCCTCAATAACGTGAGTAGGATCATGAACACATTTCCGAAGTATAGAAACATGAAAAACTGGATGAACCGGCATCGAATCTGGTAAGGCAAGCTTATAAGCAACATTACCAATACGCTGAATAATCTCAAACGGGCCAATGAAACGAGGACTCAATTTGCCTTTCTTCCCAAATCTCATCACACCTCGCATCGGTGACACCTTTAAGTAAACTGAATCACCCTCCATAAATACCAAGTCCCGGGTCCTCCGATTTGCATATGATATCTGCCTACTCTGAGCAGTCCGTAAGCGATCCTGAATAATCCGTACCCTATCCAAAGTCTGCTGCACATAATCTGGACCTAAAGCAATCACCTCACCAGACTCAAACCATCCCACTGGAGAGCGACACCTACGCCCGTACAAAGCTTCAAATGGTGCCATCTGAATAGAAGACTGGTAGCTATTATTATAAGCAAATTCTGCTAGGGGCAAATGGTCATCCCAATGACCACCAAAGTCCAGCGCACAAGCTCTCAACATATCCTCTAGTATCTGTATAGTCCGCTCTGACTGACCATCCGTCTGTGGGTGAAATGCAGTACTAAGCTGAACCTTAGTTCCCAACTCTCGCTGAAATGACTGCCAAAACTGTGCTGTGAACTGAGAGCCTCTATCAGAAATAATAGAAAGTGGAGTACCATGCAATCGGATAATATGCTCAATAAAAATCTGAGCCAACTTCTTTGCTGAATATGTAGTCTTCACTGCAATAAAGTGAGCAGACTTGGTAAGTCTATCAACCACCACCCAAACCGAGTCATGCTGTCTCAAAGTCCTAGGCAAACCAACAACAAAGTCCATAGTGATCATCTCCCACTTCCACTCGGGAATAGGTAACGCCTGGGATAAACCTGCGGGTCTTCTATGCTCGTACTTGACCTGCTGACAGTTTGAACATCGAGACACGTGCTCAACAACATCCCTCTTCATTCCCTTCCACCAGTATAACTCACGAAGGTCATGATACATCTTAGTGGTACCAGGATGAATGGAATATCGCGAGCTATGTGCCTCATCCAATACCATCCGCCTCAAGTCATCAACATTAGGAACACACAAACAACCGTTGAGACGAAGGACACCATCATCACCAACTGTAAACTCTGACGCTCCCCCACTTAGGGCCGTATCTCGCAACTCTAGCAAATAAGAATCCTCATACTGCCTCTCCTTGATCTGATTGGCAAGAGAGGATTGGGTCATCATACAAGCAAACACTCTGCCAGGCGCTGGGCTGAATACTCTAACCCTCTGGTTAGTCAAAGACTGCAAATCAATCGCCAAGGGCCTCATATCAGCATCTAAATATGCAAGACTACCCATAGACTTCCGGCTCAATGCATCAGCTACAACATTGGCCTTTCCCGGGTGATAACGAATGGTAAGATCATAATCCTTGATCAACTCGAGCCATCTACGTTACCTACCATTTAAATCCTTCTGATTAAATAGGTGTTGTAAGCTCTTGTGATCAGTGAAAATCTCACAAGGCTCACCATAAAGATAGTGCCTCCAGAGTTTCAAAGCAAACACAACCGCTGCCAACTCTAAGTCGTGGGTAGGGTAGTTCTTCTCACTCACCTTCAGCTGCCTCGATGCATATGCAATAACCCAGCCATTTTGCATTAAGACACACCCCAAACCGATACGAGAGGCATCACAATATACTACAAACCCACCTGAACCAGTAGGAAGAGTCAATACTGGAGCAGTAGTCAATAAGGATTTGAGCTTCTGAAAGCTCGCCTCACACTCCTCTGACCATCGAAACTGCACAGCTTTCTGAGTCAAACGGGTCAGCGGAGCTGCAATAGAAGAAAACCCCTGAACAAATCGCCGGTAGTACCCTGCCAAGCCAAGGAAACTACGTATCTCTGTCGGAGAAGTAGGTCGTGGCCAATTCTGAACTGCCTCAATTTTCTTCGGATCAACTTTAATGCCTTCACTAGACACAATGTGACCCAAGAATGCCACAGAATCTAACCAGAATTCACATTTAGAGAACTTGGCGTACAGCTTCTGAGCTCGAAGTGTCTGCATAACAGCTCTCAAGTGCTCCTCATGCTCCGCTCTGCTACGGGAATAAATCAAGATATCGTCAATAAAGACAATGACAAATAAGTCCAAATAAGGCCTGAACACTCGGTTCATCAAATCCATAAAAGCTGCCGGGGCATTCGTAAGCCCAAATGACATAACCAGAAACTCATAGTGACCATAACGGGTCCGGAAGGCCGTCTTTGGGATATCACTCTCACGAATCTTCAACTGATGATAACCAGATCTCAAGTCAATCTTAGAAAAGAATTTAGCTCCCTGCAGCTGATCAAACAAGTCATCAATACGAGGTAACGGATACTTGTTCTTTATCGTCACCTTGTTCAGCTGCCTATAGTCAATACACATCCGCATCGAGCCATCTTTCTTCTTAACAAATAATACTGGAGCTCCCCAAGGTGAAACACTGGGTCTGATAAATCCCTTACTAAGTAAATCCTGCAACTGCTCCTTTAATTCTCTCAGCTCAGCAGGAGCCATACGATAAGGAGGAATAGAGATAGGCTGCGTGCCCGGAACAACATCTATGCCAAATTCAATATCTCTATCAGGAGGAACACCCGGTAAATCCTCTGGAAACACATCAGCAAACTCACAAACAATAGGAATAGAATCAATAGACGGGGACTCAATGTTGGTATCCCGGATCAATGCCAGATAGGCTAAACACCCTTTGCCTAACATCCGTCTAGCCTTTATGAAAGATATAACCTTGCCCGAAGGTGCAAGATAAGAACCGTGCCACTCAACCGAGGGTGCACCTGGAATAGAAAGCCGGATTGTCTTGGCATGACAATCAAGAGTCGCGTAACAAGATGCCAACCAATCCATACCCATGATCACATCATAGTCTACCATGTCAAGAACTAATAAATCAACAACGGTTTGCTGACCCTGGATAAAGACTACACAACCTGGATATACTCGATCTACCATAATAGACTCTCCAACCGGTGTCGAAACACAAAAGGGATCATTAATAAGCATATAATCAACATTGAAACCCGCAGCAAAATATGGTGATACATAGGAATAAGTGGAACCTGGATCAACAAGTGAATAAGCATCACGACCACATATAGAAATCATACCTGTGACCACAGCATTGGATGCCACCGCATCCTGCCTAGCTGGGAGAGCATAAATCTGATCCCTAGCCTGAGCCTGAGGGTGAGCACCACCTGAATATCCACCGCCTGATCGACCACCACCAGAATAACCGCTGTCGGGGTGACCACCGCTAGAATTACCACGACCTGAATGACCACCACCAGAAGAACCACGGCCTGAATAACTACCACCAGAATGACCACCACTAGGATAACTGCCACTTCCACGCCCATGACCTCTGCCTGGCTGTGGAGGACCCCTAGAGGCCAACGGAGCTGCAGAAATACCAGGAGCATGGGTCAATGCTTGCGACTGAGGAGCTGGGTGACTAATAGCCTGATGAAGTCTAGGACAATCCCTCTTGAAATGTCCAATCTCCTTACAATGATGACAATTAATACCAGGACGATATGGCTGGGCCTGATAAGGCATCTGAAAATGACCCTGCTGTAAATGAGGAGCATACTGAATTTGCCCCTGATGAGTCATAGATGCGACCTGAGATCCCTGTAATGTAGGATAAACCTGCCTATCTGAGGATCTGCCGAAGGAACCCTTGCCTCCAGATGAGGCTCCAGAATAATTACCTGAACCACGGGACTTCTTACTGTCCTGCTCTTCTCTATCCTGAATACGGTATCCCTCAATCCTCCTGGCTGTCTCGACTGCCTGCTCAAACGAAATCCCAGAACCCACATCTCGTGCCATACGATCTTTCAAAGGAGGGGAAAGACCCTCAATGAATCTCTTCACCTGTTCTGCCGTGGTGGGAATCAATATAGCCCCAAATCGAGATAACTCTGTGAAACGAATATAGTACTGAGTAACTGTCATGTCTCCCTGGCGAAGCTTCTCGAACTGTCTGCGCTTCTCATCTTTCAAGGTCATAGGCAAGAATACCTCATCGAACTTATGCACGAACTCTCTCCAAGTGAGCTTTGGTAACCCAGCTTCCCTGCCTGCCTTAAAAGATTTCCACCAGGCCTTAGCATGCCCTCTGAGCTGAAATGCCGTATATTCCACTCCATGTTCCTGAAGAAAACCCAAGGTAGATAGCATCTCCTCACAACTCTCAATAAAGTCAAGTGGATCTGCAGAAGCATCTGTACCAGAAAAAGTAGGGGGTTTCAACCTCTTAAACTGGTGAAGTCTACCTGTGTCAATACCCTGATCTGTGGTCTGAGGCGTCCCACCAATTATAAAAACATCTGGATCATGAAGACCTGTAGCAGCCTGAGTCTCTGGGGTGTGCGTAATCGGAGTCTGGATACCAACCCTAGCCTGATCTCGGGAAGTAGCTGGATCAACTGGTACACCCTGAGGGTACTGAGCCTTAAGAAATCCCAATATATGTACCAAAGTGTCCTGAAGAACCGGGGTGGCTATAAATCCCCCATCAATAGGAATCGGACCTCCCTGAGCGTCTGGTACAACTGGCGGATCAACTGGTGGATCCTCTGGTACTAGATCATCATCCTGAACATCCTCCCCTACAGCATGAGTGGCCCTAGCCCTAGGCTGAGTGGCTGTCTGAGTATGAGCTCCACGACCACCCCTACCACGTCCTTTACCTCGGCCCTTGCCGCCGCCTCTACCACCACCTCTCGGGGCAGCCTGCACCGGTGGTACTACCTCAGGTACCTGTACTCCTGCTGCTGCGTCTGGTGCATTCACCCCTTGTTGTGATGAAGAAGCACGAGTCATAACCATCTGCGAATTAGACAGTGGAATAAGTTAGCCTTTGACTTAAATTCTATACGCCCGAAATAGAAGAATGAAAGAAGGGAAATTTTTCACTAAATGCCATATAGCCCCTCGTAGAGCAGTACAGACGTCTCCGTACCAATCAACAAGACTCTATTAGGCACTGTTCATGACTTATCAGGACACTAGACCTGGGCTCTGATACCAATTGTCACGACCCAAAATCCTGGATAGTCGTGAGGGCACCCGAACTAACCCCATCGGGCGAACCCACTCTCTATATTAACATTAAATCTCAAAAAATTTAAATAAAGAATATTATAAAATTCAAACGGTAATTTTTATTACTGACATACGCGGAATATTCCCCAACACGAATGAAAGGTCTAGTCCTCTACCATAAGTCATGAACATCTATAAGATAAATACGAATAAAATATCCCGAATGTCTGAAACAGTAAATAACATGAATGAAAATAATGGAAAGGTGCGCCACCACGGAATGAGGATGGTTGGCTCACCGCTGTTCAATAGGAAAATCTTCAACTCTAGCCACGGGGCTCGCTGGTGCTCGGAACCGTATCTGCCCGAACAGATAATAAAAAAACAAAAAAAGAAAATAACGTAAGTCAAGAGGACTTAGTAGGTGGGTAGACTAGTTCCTATGAAAGACAGGAAACTAGTCTAAGCAGTAAATTAACAGAATAGAGGAGGGAGAAAAGAAACATATTATAATTTGCTATTCAAATATTTCATCTAATCACCCATTCAACATCAATAAACCTCATTCAAGGACCAACAATTAACTCAATTAAATAACCAGCAGAATATGTGGGCTAACTCCAAAAAAGATGTGATAGTGGACCAACTCCGAGGCTATCAAATGGACAAACTCCGAAACATTATCAATTGGACCAACTCCGACATACCAAAGTAATCATAAATTTTCATGTCAAACATACACATAAATTGCAATAATTTAAACAACAACCAGGGAAAACAACACATATTCCAAGTAGATATTTAAACACAACGAAAAGGTGTAAAAGGTTACACCTAGGGCAGTGCACATACAAGGAACGTATGTACAATATCCCGCGTGGACTAGTTCCACCAAAGAAAGGGATAGAACCACCTACCTTTGTCCGAAGAAGCAAACCACTACTCAACAGCCGTCGTTCCTCGTCGAATCTCCTCCAAACGGTCTCGCTCTAACTAAATAAACGGAATACATAATTAATACTCGTCTATTGTATAGGTTCATATTACTAACTCTAAATATTTTCTCCGAATTAACGAATTAATTTCCCAAGTCAACCGCCAAATTCACAAATAGAACTATGACACTGCTAAATTTTGATACCAATTTTTATACCTGTAATAGTGGTATTCTCGTCTATATACTCACGATGTAAAAACTGAATTGATAACAAAATAAATGAGAAAAATCTTACACTGCTCCCTCCACACCGCACAGTTCAATATAAAATTACTTCACTTGTCAACCCCAGAGACGTAACTACTGACTATACCATTGCAGTAACTTAGTCTCCCCTTAATGAGCAATCATTACCTAGTATTTCTATTCCTAATTGCGCTACTACAAGGTGTAAAATAATGTAACCTTAATTCATTATATAGTACAAAAGCAAACAGCGCACGACTTTCGAGCCATTGACCTTTCCTTCCTTTCTCATATTTACTCTCCCAGAAGCCTAAATAAATTTTAGTACTAGCTTTTGCTTTCACCACACCCTATACAATCAATGCTGCAATTCGCACCAATCATTGTCATAATGTTTTGTTTCCTCATGAGTGTACTAAAAATATCTCGTAAATTATCATTAGAATTAGAACTATATATATGTGTGAGTTTCTGTACCACTAAATTCCAAGTAATTGCTTATGACTAAGATAATAAAATAATCATACCGTGAATTTAAGAGAAGAAGATGATTACCTGAAACTTTTCTTTCAAATTGCATACACTGCTCCAGGGCTAACACTAGACGGCACAAACTGAATGAAAACCTAGATTTTGTATGTTAGCAATCCTAATATGTAACTGCAGAAAAAGGCACCATTAAGCCCACTTATCCACTATTGTTCTATTTATTTATTTTTTCACTTAAATCCCAACTAATAAGGGAAATATTTAATTGGTCCAAGAGTTACCCCAAATTATATCTCTAACCCTTCTCCCAACTCATAATTTATATAAGTAATTGTTCTATAATAATAATTAAAATAAATGTACCGAAACTAACGGGATAACTCGGAAAAATGATACTTGTAAAATATCGGGTCATTACACTTTAATTATTATTATTATTATTATTGGTGGTTATATATTAATACTCACACACTTTAACTATTGGGTCTAGCCCATTTTATAATTGATTTTTCTTTCTCGGATCATTGATTAGACTTTCTTATCTTATCTTTTTCTATTTCATTATTTTGTGTTATGTTAGCAGATTGTCAAGACTTGTTGATTGCACTTGTTTACTTAATTTTTTTGGATGGTTTGTCTGTTACTTTATTAGTTGTTCATAGTAATGAAAAAATCTTACCTATGACGACTATCCACCGAGAATTCGCGCATTACTTCTGTGTACCGGTTCTCCAACCGTTAACTACCGAACCGTTAAGAACCGATAACCGATAGCTTAATCGTATGGTATTGGTTTTACATAATTACATACCGTTAACCGATCTACCATTACTGATAAGCTCAAACCCGAACTGTACCGCCCCATGAACACTCATAGTCTGCTCCGTCGTCCTTCTGACCGAAAGGTCTTTTTTGTTTCCCATTTTTTTTAGTTTATCCAGTGGCGACGAGGCTAGGACAGATCTGGTCGCCAGCAGGGCTGGCGCTTTTGTTTCTATCTTTTTAGTTTCTCTGATGGCGATGAGACTGGGACAGAGCTGGATGCCAGTAGGCCTGGTGCTTCTGTTTCCCTTTTTTTCTTTTTCTGAGTTTCTTCGGTGGAGACGGTGGATCTACGGCGGCTATGGTGTACTTTTTGTGTTTGTTGATTGTGGGGAATATATGTAGGTGTATACTCATTGTATGCTTGGTGTATGTCCGAAGTAATTTTGCTTATACAATGAATATACAAAGTATATCTACTTGACATGCAATAATCATGATAGTGTATATGTTGTTTATCCATTGTATGTACGATGTATGTATGAGTTATGTACTGAATAGACATATAAAATATATACAAATGACATACAATAGTTGTATTGGTGTATGCTTATTGTATTTTCATTGTATGCACAGGATATCATTATTCATACAATGAAAATGCACTACACATACAAAAAATTATAAAAAATATATTAAAATAAAATTTCCAGATGTCGGAGGCGGAGGCCTTCAGATACAGTCATTGGCATTTTTCCTTATATAGTTATGTAAGTTAGCCCCTAAAAATTGCAGAAAAATGGCGGAGCAAGTGGTGTTAAAGTTTATGTTCCGCTAAACAAAATCTTAAAGAAGAAAAAATAGCATTTGTCATCTATTAGGCATAAATTGTAGTTTCATAAGTAATTGTAATAATAATATGAAGTTGTTGCCTATCAGGCAAGATTTCCACTAATTAAAATTTACGCCACATGAAAAATAAATATCATTAAAACTTATGCCCAATAGATAACAAATGCAATATTTTTAAGATTTTGTTTAGTGAAACCAAAACTTCAAAACCACCCCCTCATTAAGGTCATTGTTTAAATCACCCATTCGAAAGTACATCTCATACTGCTAAGCTTGTTAAGATTTCTGAAACATCCACTATACGTTATAAAATAAAGGAAGATTTAAAAAAATACTCATCAAAATCAAAATATTTATCCACCCTTATCCATAAGTTTCATATTTACATGCCCTACACATAAACTCTTAGCTCACACTACCCATCTAGACTTGTATACCATAATTTATGCAGTATACTATAAAAATATATATACATAAGGTATAATAAAGGTATACAGTAATAAATGGGTATGTTGAGTAAATATTTTTAATTTTATTGATAGTGTAATTTTTTATGGGTATGCCGGTAAATACTTTGAACTTCATGGGTATGTAGTATAAAAAACCCAAATAAATCTACTCGATTTTAAGGGATAAATAAATGCGAGACAGAATGACTACATTTTACCATAATTTTTTCTTCCTTCTCTTAAATAAGAAAATGTAATTATGTAAATCTACCATATGGGTGTTTTCTTTTGGTTGTCGAAAGAAACAAGTATTCAAATTGTTAGATCTTATCCTTCTCACTTGCATTGGTCTATACTGTAACATTTCTAGACTAGGAGTTCAGTTTACGGATAGTATTGTGATACAAAGGCTCTAATTCACCAGTGAATCTTCAAGTAAATTCTGTGGGATTATTCTCTTGATATTTACTTACCATGTTTTTATTATTCTGAGATAATAGATTGATATTGGTTTATGTACGTAAGTCTAACTGTATTGGGCAAAAATTGGCTTACTATGTGTCGCCTCGGTAACATGATCTGATGGTAACCGAGCATGTGATGGCAAGTTGCAAATCGGAGCAAGCGAATGAGTCGCTGAAGTTAAGCATCGAGGTCATCACCGAAGGCGAACGGTAAGCTGTGCTTCGGTGATCCTCGCGTCGACCGAACGGCAGAGTCGCGCCGCCGAAGTAACATATTTGCACCTCGGTAGGATACCGATTGTAACGGCTTAGCAGCCCACTACTTTATCCCACTAACTCCATCAATAAATGCTCTGGACGTGATTTTGACCATCATCAGTCGTGGAGATAGTGGATCAGGCCCCTGCATCTATAAATAGCACTTTAGTTTACAGTGTACACATTCAGATATATACAGAAACTCTGGCAAAATTTGTACTCACAACAATATATTGAAATCACGCTATTTTCTCGCATTTACGCTTATTCTTAGCATTTTCTTGATTTTGATACGAAAATTTGCTTGTATTCCAACCCAAATTCAATTTGTGATCCTAAACTGATTTAGGCCCATACACTAACTGACTGAATTGTGTAAATATTTTCTCTCGTTCAATATGTTTCTCTTTATTGCAAATCGTCGGAAGTTAAGCTGATGAGAGCAGGTTATTAAGCAAGTTGATTGACAAACTTTTTAAGTTGCAAGTATACGGAGAAAGGTCCACAGAAGATCTTAGTAAATTCCACATCAAAATGGGAAAGAAAAATAAAAATCTTTATAGGACATAAAATAAATGGTACACGCACTATTGAACTCGTTGGTTAATCAAAACGCAATTTCGTGTTGTTCTATATCCAAAGCGGACATTATATGTGTCATGAACTTGACATGTGACAAATACAATCTCTCAATACGATAATGGAACAAACCTCAACATAGCTGAAGAACAAATTCCTACTATCTAAACTCAAGTCGAACAATACATGCAATGGACTGAGATTGTAACATTTGTTTGGTCAATACCCGAGCCAATAGTAGAAAAGCTTGTAATGTTAGGCTGCCTGCTTCTTCTCGAGCCATATATAGCCTCTCATAAAAACTTTATCTTTTACCCTTAATCAATAAAGCTGATAAGTGTGTCTTTCATATTTATGTTTATCACTTAACTATGAATAAGTAATATATATTATTCTCAATTTAATTTAATTACTAAAGTTAATTCTATTAATTTTGTGTAAACATGAATATGAGTAAGAACTAATAAAAGATATTGCCCTACTCATTCTTACACTATGGTTCTTTAATCTAATCTGCTATCCTTCCTTTATTTTTTATTACCAAGTTTTAAACTATTAACTCTCTTTAGTTTCAAACTAAATTTCCTGGATTGATGTTTTCCTTTCAACGTTCTTCTTAATTTTTTTTTGGTGATCGCTTTCACAAGCTATAAAGGTTATTATCATCCTTTTGAGTCAGTTACATTTTACTTACATAAACATTTAAATATAACTTTATGCGAATATTTCAATGTTGGTTTTAGTCCACTTATGACAATTCACCAGGAAGTGGAAGTCATGAAAAACAGCCATCTTTGCGGTAAAAATTTGCTCTCGGTATTTATATTAGATCATCTCAATTTACCATAATCAAGTGCTTCAATGAGTCATACATATTGATAAGAATCAAACGCGGAAATAGTAAAAGATAGAGAACGAGACGTAACTCGATCAATAATCTCAAGTAGCAATGGAGAACTCGTTCCGTTACACCTCGAGAGAATGTCAAGAACACCTACGCTAGGCAACTACCCTCGAGCCAACTAGGACTCGCAAGTAGAATGGTCGGGGCGGGGTCGTTGTCCAACTAGAATCCACTAGAAGCACACAAATCCCAAACAAAGGTTGGTTTTTCATAAACCCAAAGAGATCCCTCTTTACAATGTTAATTCATCATTCAAAATAGACTAAGGAATAAAATAAGCTATTTAGCTATTTATAGAGGTTTCTAGGCATTAAGTAAAAGGTCTATAATGCCCTCAAGCTAGGCTTTAAGCTAAAAGATCATGCAAGGTCAAAATAGTAACTTTACACTTGAAATCCCGTGCTTCAGCAAATCAGGCGGAGCGCCCACAAAGTTGATCAGTGGAGGGGGCTGGGCGGACCGCCTGGGGGCTGGGCGGAGCGCCTGAGCCAAGTGTATCTCAGGCGGAGCGCCTGGTTTGCCTAGGCGGAGCGCCTGGCTGCCTATGGGGTGGAGCACCGGTGCTCCATCGCCTAAACATGCTTGAATCATCTCCGAAACTCTTGCCCTTGCATCCTTTGCCTCTTCCAAGCTTACATGTTGGAAAGGTGTCTTGGCTCGGTTTGGGGCTTATCATCCTCCCCTTCTTGAGAAGATTTCGTCCTCGAAATCAATGCATTCACGTACATGGCATCATCTCTTCGGGGTGCCCAATGCTCTCCTCCCTTGTAACCCTCGATCGTCACTTTGACATAGGTTTCTTCCAAGATCTCCTTTGCCTTAACATGGAGCTTAGAACCTACAAGCAACGACAAGCAAACACAAGATTTCCTACTTTGAAAGTAGGTTAGTGCAAGAAGTGTGGAAAACACACTCTTGTGATATAACCAAGCATCAATGTTAAGAACAAATACCAAATCTCCAATGAGATCATCAAGTGCTTGGTTCAATGAGAATATGTATGCAACACAATAAGGAGCAAATAGGTCATGGGGACATGGAAAATGCAAGATCAAGCTATCAAAATCCCCTTGAACCTTAAGCTCAAGATCAACAAACCAATCCTTCCTCAAAGTGTGAACAACTTGTGGAGTAGAGTGAGTCAAATAACCCAACATGCAAGTAACATCAAGTACTCCACTCCCCTTCTTTAGAGCACACTTGCTCACACCAAGGGATTCCTTTTCACCTCCCATTTCATCACTTAAGCAACCCGTCTCAAAAGACAAACTATCAAGAAAGGTATTGATAATGGCCTCTTCTTCATCATAACCCAAACAAGCAATAGTAGGGTCACTCAAAGAGTCATTTACCTCATTCAAATTCTCACATAAGGGGTTGCCTAAGGGGTCAAACCCTTCACACCATGGAGGTTCCATTTTACTACTCACCCTAGTCCGATACAAGTTATTACCACTAATGAGGATGCCTTCAAACAATGGATTTGTAAAAACATGCATCTCACCATCATGATCAAACATAGACAAGTTATCAAGACTAGGTTCATCACCCTCACTTGAGGAGTCATCATAGACATCCTTGTCCATTTCATGCAAGTTGGACTCTTCAAGGCCATTTTCATCCTCACCACAACACATAAACCCACCAAATAGAAGCATATCAACAAGGGTATGATCAACTACCTCATCTACCCCTTTATCAAAGATTGGCGGTGTGTCATAGCAAAGGTCAAATTCATTGTCAACCATCGAGTCTACACTAGTGAGAGATTCATTGAACAATGAGCTCACATCATGATGCGGCTTAGCAAGGCTCTCAACTAATGTCACACAAGCACACACAAGTTGACTATGAGACTCTTCACTAGTGGCATATTCACTAGATGCAACACAAGCACCGACTAGTGTTGAGTCATCACAAGACAAATAGCTAGTAGATTCATGAATAAGTGGAGCAACACTTACATTTGTAGTTCTCCCTTGATCACTCACAAGGCTTGAAGTGTCATGTGCAACTCCTTCTTCATGAAGCTCACATTGAGAATTTTCCTCCTCTTGTCTTTCCTTCCAAGCACATGGTTGAGGCTTCAATGGCTTGTCTTCATTTGTACCTACACAAGAACTAACACAAGAAAGAGTAGAAGATGAAGAATTGTTAGAACAATGGGTGCTCTCACTCTCAATTTTTCTTTCCTCACCTCTCTTCTCTCTCAATTTTACCTCATGGTCAAGTGTAGTTGGTGGTGACAATCCACTCACATCACTCCTCAATTCCTCTCCTTTTTCCTCTCTTAGATTGTCACCGGTCACTCCCTCACTTCTCTCTATCTTTTCTATCTCATTTGAAGTGGAGTGACTCTCACTTTCATCATGCTTTGGCAAGACAACAAGATTGTTTGCCTCGGGCTCAAGTACAATGGGTGACTTGGCTTTAGCCGCTTCCCTTTGATCATTCTCCACCTCCTCTTTCATGAGAACGGTATCCAAACTCCTCCTAACCACCAAGAACATTTGAGGGTCATCTCCTTCCTCTATACCCTCCTCACAAGCATTCTCAATCTCCTCATCCTCCTCATTTTCGGGCTCACTCTCTTGCTCATACACCGAATTGCCTACCACAACCATTGTTCTCTTTGCAGGACAATCTTTAGCAATATGGCCATACCCCTTACACTTATAGCATTGAGTAGAAGTGGAAGTAGAATTGCTCAAGTGGGTTTTAGAATTACCTCCCAATGGTGGTGTAGACTTCTCATATATTCTCTTCACTTCTTTGCTAGCACTTGCACCACTTGCACTTGAGAAGTTTGCATTTGGAGTCTTCCACTCCTTTGGTTGGCTCACCGGAGTAGGATTGCTACTCTTGTAACAGTTGGACTTTTCTCCATTAAGCCATTGCTCGGCTTCAATAGCGGCTTCCAATAGATCATGGAGTGAAGGATATGAATGCAACCGCAATTGAGAAGCTATACCATAGCTCAAGACAATTTTGAAACGGATCATGGCTTGCTCTTCCTCCTCGGTTTCCATATCCAATGCCATCCGGGTCTTCTCAAACTCATCATAGTACTCATGAACCGTCTTGATACCTTGCTTTAGATCATAAAGCTTCTTGAGTTGCGCTTGACGATACCTAGGAGTCACATACTTGGTGTTCATGAGGTCCTTCAACTCATTCCAAGTCACATTCACATGCACACCCGCTCTCCTTCTTGTCCTCTTTGTGGACTCCCACCAAGTAGAAGCATAAGACTCAAAGGATGAAATAACATGAGTACCTTTTTTCTCATCGGTCATCTCATTTGTGTCAAACACCCTCTCCATGAGTAGTACCCATTCCATGTATGCCTCCGGATCACAAGTTCCCTTAAAGATTGGAAGATTAAGCTTCACACTATTGAGATTGTTAAGATCACGACCACCATGGTAAGGCTCCGGTTGGCCTCCATAAGGGTCACCATACACACCATAATCTCTCCTAACATTCCCTCCAAAATATCCTATGGGTGGCCCTCGACCTCAGCCTCTACCCCTATCCACATTTCGTCCCCAATTCATTTGCCTCCTAGGTTGATAAGGAGCATCATACCCATAGGCTTCATCACCATACTCGGCCTCCTCCTCTTCTTGAGCCTCCACAACTTGCTCAAGAGGTGGGACAAATCTAACGGGTCTTTGAAGTAGAGCATTTCCTTGGGGATTGCCCAAGTTGTGGTGATTGCCCACGGGTTGGGTATTGCCCAACATACACTCTTGAAGAGCTTCAACTTTCTTTTGTTCATATCTTTTGGTTACCTCGGTAAAGTGTCCGGGAGTCATAGGAGTGCTATGACTTGTGCCTTCTCCGGATTCAATTTGGACACTCGGGGTCCTCATCTCAATGGCTTCAATCCTCAAGTTCATACTATCCAATTTGGCAAGGATAGTAGAAAGGGCACTCTTAGCAAAATCTTCTCCTTCGGTAGACATTGTACCTACAAGAAGAACAAACGTTAGTAAAACCACCTCACACGCACCCTCACGTGTATAGCACTCGGTTCACTCGTTTAGTGGTGGTGGATATTTCACTCGGACTTGAGTACTAAAGCTTCAAGTAGTTGGACAAAAATCCTCAACTCAATCAATCAACTCACAAGTCAAGTGTACTCCGGGGTGAGTGGAGTTGATATGACTCGATGTACGATAAGCAATTTAGAGTAAGGACTTGAGTCAAAGGATTCTACGGATCTTCTTGGAGTTCTACTCTCCAACTGAGGCACGAATTCACCTAAAAGCAATGAAAGATTAGTGCTAATTAAGTAGAAATATTACTTAGATAGGCACTAATTAGAGGTTAGGCAACAAAGAAATAGGAAAACCTAGGAAAAACTACCCAAACAACACCTTCAGAGGTTAGGCGGAGCGCCCAAAGGGTGGGGCGGAGCGCCTGAAGAAAATGGGGCAGTGGGGTTGGGCAGGCGCAGCGCCCAGGGGTTGGGCGGAGTGCCTGGACCAAGAGTAAGTCAGGCGGGGCGCCCAAACTCTAGGCGAGGCGCCTGGGGGTCAGGCCCCTGCTTTTCCAACTCCGATTTTGCTCGATTTCAAGCCAAAATTTGGTCCGATTTCAACGTTTTTTGCACAAATTCAAGGTACCCAAAGTTGTTCCTTGATACAACCTTCAAACCCCAATCAATTTCACACCCAAACAACCAACAAACAAGGTTCAATCGAGATTCAAAGTTTTCAAGTTTGGGGTTTTATCAAGGGTTTCAAGGTTCAAATGTGGGTTTTGATTCTCCAAAAACAATGTTACCGAACTCCGAATCACACGATTCATGTTGCAATTGATTCATTTTTCAAAGGAGATCAAACCCCGATAATCAATTCCAAAACCCCACAATCACACAACCCAAAATCAATCAAATTCATCAAGAACAAGGGTTTGGGAGGGTTTAACAATATTTGGGGTTTCAATTTTTCAATTCAATCCAATCCAACAATTTTGGTACCCAAATATTGGATTTTCAACAAGGATCAAGATTCTATAACACCCATAATACGAATCGATCACACCAAAAAGTTACACCAATTTTTGAATTTTGAGTTTTTCAATTTTTTTGTAATTTTCTTCTTTCAACAACAAGAAATCTAAAGAAACTAACCTAAGCACGAAGAATCAAGGGTCGGGGATTCGTAGAAACGATACCCGAACCTTGCTCTGATACCAAACTGATAAGAATCAAACGCGGAAAAAGTAAAAGATAGAGAACGAGACGTAACTCGATCAATAATCTCAAGTAGCAACGGAGAACTCGTTCCGTTACACCTCGAGAGAATGTCAAGAACACCTACGCTAGGCAACTACCCTCGAGCCAACTAGGACTCGCAAGTAGAATGGTCGGGGCGGGGTCGTTGTCCAACTAGAATCCACTAGAAGCACACAAATCCCAAACAAAGGTTGGTTTTTCATAAACCCAAAGAGATCCCTCTTTACAATGTTAATTCATCATTCAAAATAGACTAAGGAATAAAATAAGCTATCTAGCTATTTATAGAGGTTTCTAGGCATTAAGTAAAAGGTCTATAATGCCCTCAAGCTAGGCTTTAAGCTAAAAGACCATGCAAGGTCAAAATAGTAACTTTACACTTAAAATCCCGTGCTTCAGCAAATCGGGTGGAGCGCCAACAAAGTTGATCAGTGGAGGGGGCTGGGCGGACCGCCTGGGGGCTGGGCGGAGCGCCTGAGCCAAGTGTATCTCAGGCGGAGCGCCTGGTTTGCCTAGGCGGAGCGCCTGGCTGCCTGTGGGGTGGAGCACCGGTGCTCCATCGCCTAAACATGCTTGAATCATCTCCGAAGCTCTTGCCCTTGCATCCTTTGCCTCTTCCAAGCTTGATACATGTTGGAAAGGTGTCTTAGCTCGGTTTGGGGCTTATCACATATATTAGCTAATCATAATTAACGAGAAAAGTTTTTGTGAAAACACATAAAGCATGCGTTTGTTAATTTGGTTTAATTAAAAATCTAATACAAAAACTTTGTTATACTACGTCTCCTAGCTAGCCTATATGACACTTGTAGCCACCTAGCTGGTAGGGGAATGGGTTGTCATAATAAATTGCTCAAGTAATGAAAACAGCAATTGGTAAATGCGAAGAATGGGGCAAAAGACAAAGATGTTTATTGGAAGCTGGATGAATCAAAGATTTTAGATGAAGTTGGCGTTCCTTGGACATACTTTATCTGCCCCTTCCTGCAGAATCAAAGGGCGTAGGACCACTGTTTTGTTGCTCTTCCTCTCTCTTATAATGAGGCGCGATGATGAGAGCGGATCAAAGAAAGAATTAGCAGACATCTTGGCTTGTAAACATCACATGAAATAAAAAGGAATTTCACATCGGTGAGAGTCGTCGAGAGTTTTACGAGGTATATCTAAATTCCCATGATACGGGTGTTTTGGGATTCGACTAGCCCAATATATCTCTCATGTCACGTCCATAGAGGTAGATTTAAGATTTAAAGAGTATGATTTTACCATTGTTAGTTGTGGAATTATAGTATTTCAAAACAGATCGGCAAACAACCTTCGTCGGAAAATTTATTATTTATATATATTAATTATTATTTTAGATGATATATTAAGGAAAAAAATATTAAGAGGATTGATTCCTACTCCTATGTGTAAGTATATTTTTCAAAATATATACATAATATACCTAGTTTTGTGAAGGATGTATGGATTCCTTGGAACCACAATTTCGGGGCAGATCGATCCGACGTCCATGATGAGAGCGGATCAAAGAAAGGACTAGCTGGCATCTTGGCTTGTAAACATCTGAATTAACGCACATGATATAAAATGAATTCACATAACTGAGAGTAATAAAGAGTTTTTACAAGGTACATATAGCTAAGTTCTCATGATACGCATATTTTAGGACTTGATGATGACGTAGCCCAAGGACAAATCCATCAGGTCAGTTGGGTTAAAGAGGATGATACGTGTCATAAACTTGGATTGTAACGATATTGTCATCAATTATCATCATGAAAAATATATTCTCATCACATTACTTTTTTGTTAAAGTTTAAAATTAGAAAATTTTGTCATGAATGTGTTGATTAACAATCATGATATTTGTGTTGCGATTTAAGTGGAAACATTGACTACTAGAAAAACGCATTTTAGAAACGAACGATATGGACGACTAGCGGTCTCTAAATGTTGTTTACGGACGGGCTATGCGACGGCATCGTCCGTCCGTAAATCGCTCGACGCTAGACACATAACGACGGGCAGCCGTCCGCGACGTGCAACGTGCGATGGCTAGCCCTTCCTATACAGTGAAATCTGAAATATAATTTTTCATTCAGGGAGGGTTGCCCGTCGCTGTTTTTTGGTTTGTAGTCTATCTGGGACAGCTAGCCGTCTCTAACCTCTAAAATCTGAAATTTTTTTGGGTTTAGGGATAGGTGCCCTTCATGATGTTGACAATTTTTGTTTGTTAGAGACGGCTAGCTGTCGCTATTTTTTATAAACCTGCACAATAAATTGTCTAAAAACAGTTACATCCCTGCCAAAAACCAATACAGATTCATATACACAGCTAGCCGAATAGATAACTAAACTAAAATACACGAACATTAATAAATTTTTCCTTAGACTTAAACTATAAACATAAATTCACTTAACACTTGTGCCGAATACATCAACAACAGATAAAGTCCTAACAATAAATCTTAACAAACCAAACATAAAGTCTCACAACGTAACATAAACGGGATAACAACCAAGTCTAGAACATAAAGTTTTAAACATGAAGTCTCACAATAAGGACGGGATAAAAATCAAGTCTAGAACATAAAGTTTTAACAAACCAACCATCTACTCGACTCTATCCGAGTCATTACCATCACCCTTTTCAGACATGTACTTGTGGCTGCTGCTCGTTTTTTGTGTATGTTTTGTTGAAAAATAACGCAAGGGTTAGGGACGGCTAGCCGTCTCTAAGAAAATAGGGACGGCTGGCCATCTCTAGCTTTTTTATTTTTTTATTTGACAGATTGTTTTAGGAACGGCGAGCCGTCTCTAAGACGGCTGGCCGTCTCTAGCGTTTGTATTTTTTTAAATTGTCAGAAGAATAGGGTCGGCTACCCGTCTCAACGCAAATATGGACGGCTAGCCGTCTCTACCCTTCCGTCCCTAAATTGCGTTTTTCTAGTAGTAATTGTGACATATGTATTTGTAGTAGAGCGCATAAGGAAATCATCATATCATCATATCATATTTACTATAAAAGCATGTCTTCTAAAAAAAAAAAGTCAATTTACCAAATTACCCTTCTGAATAACTTAAATATCATACTTGGACAAACTAAAAATATTAAAATAATTTTTTTTAATCAAACTCACTTAACAGTAGCTTTGCACTCATCAGGAGTTGCAACCATTTGGTCCTTGGCCAAAAAACGAATAGACGTCACGCTTCCTTCCATATGGCTTTTATATGCTCATAGCCAACATAAGCAACTCTGGTCTACTTCAACTATTTCTATATCAGAGATCCTCCATGTATTACTTACTCTATTCCTAATTCATGAAAATTCTATTTGATTTCCAATATTTTTGGGTGCACCTTTTAAGCTCATTTGTGTGCAATTATTGATCCGGCACTACAGCAGTTCCACTTGAATTGTTTTCGAAGAGAAACGATGTTGAAGATAGACAAGATTTCCTAAGAGCTAAGGCGTGTGGCGAGATCAAGAAGCAATTGCACGTACAGAAGCTTGACTCTAATTGAATGATTTTTGAGCATGAACACATTATCTGTGGAAGCTATATTACTTAGGTGTTTAAGCTGTGTTTCTCTTTAGATTTATGTTGTTTTATGACAACAAACGTGTACTACATGTTTCGGCGTTCCTGTGCAACATACGTGTCGAGAAATTAGTTGTAAAAATACAGAGGTTTAGGGTTTATTAGAGATCATGAGATGCACTTTTTATCTTTCATCATTGGGGATTATCTCAGCCATAACATCTCAATCGAACGTTGTAAAATCTTATCATCCTTTTGTTGTAAAAATGACATGTGCTAATGTACCCCATTCTGTTGCATTTCTGTGATCATTTCCAAATAATTGACTACCCAGTCATATAAAAGTCTCCTTTTTTTTCTTTTTCTGTCCCTGGACCCACCGGATGTTCCAGCCAAAAATTCGAAAATGTTGGTAGTAACTTTACTTCAAAGAAGTAAGCACTCTCTGTCCCATTTTGTTTGTCATACTATTCTTATTTGTCCGTTCCAAAAAAATTGTCGTATTTCTAAATTTGGTAATAATTTAACTCTAAAGTTACTTTTTGACTCATTTATAGCCACAAATATTCATGGCTTATTTTAGACCACAAGTTTTAAAAGTCTTCCTTATTTTATTAAACTTTGTGCCAAGTCAAACTACAACAAACAAATTGAGACGGAGGGAGTATATGTTTTATTCATTTTTTTTCTTTCAGCAGATTAATTTCTATTAATTCACGACGCCTTAGAAAATAATTATGATCATGAAAAAGTAGTAGTTCCTCAATTCCAAGTTATGTGTCATTATTCGGAGTACGATAGTCAAAGTTTTTAATTTTAGTTTCGACCATAATATAAATTTTTTAGCTTGTTAAAAATAACATGTAATCACATATAAATTATAGTAATTGTGCAAAGATCCGCATTGTCAGCATTTTATCACGTTAACTCTCAACATCTGGCTAAACCGACAAATATCCAATTTTCTTGTACCTTTTAGAGAGATCAGCGAGAGAAATGTATTAGAGCCCGTTTGGGTGAGCTTAAAAGTGACTTATAAGCCTATTAATATATGTTTGGTAACTTTAAAATTTTTGAACTTATAAGCCATAAGTTGCTTAAAAGCCACTTTTTGAGAAGTTAAAAAATCCTAACTTCTCAAAAAGTAGCTTTTAAGTCATTTTTTGATTTATAAGCCACTTAAAATAAGCTGCTTTTAAACCCACCCAAACAGGCTCTTAGCAGTACTGTTTTGGGATTTTCTTGAGCTAGGGCCTAGAGTAGACTAGAGTACACACCTAGTAGCTAAGAAATGGACATTTTATTGTTGCAAACAGAGGTGAAAAAGAAAACCAAACTAAGAGATGAATAGTACTGAAACAATTTTTTTCACCCAAAGGTACGTATAGTTTGGCTTTATTAAGATAGGAATGAATGAAATTTGCAGACATAGCGTACCACTCTTAACATTGAATAGAAAATCTGACATATGGCACACACATAGACACACAAAACACAAACAACAAACCAAAATTTACGCTGAGAATGCGTAAGCCTAGAAGTCTATAGAGTTCAATTTGATGATTGTTGCAGTGGAGACAAAAGAAGGAAGGCCCATGTGTGCTTGACAGTAACGACCCTATGGAGAGAAACAGATTGTATTATTATCTTCATTTGACATCCATTTCTAAGTTTGTGGAAAAGGTAAATGGAAAAAGGTAGTAATAATATAATGGACCCTATTCTTATGATCTTATCCTACTTCAAAACCATCATCACTACATTATTGCACGCAAACAAACACTATCTTTTGGGAATTCAGTTTCACTATGTCATCTGACTTTTACAAAGGATACATACAAACAGGAACCATGTAGGATATGTTTTGGAGATTTAAGTTATGACTACAACTGGATTTGGTTTTGGCTTAGTTTCTGGAAGAACTTTAAGGGGTCATTTGGTTGGCTATGTATTAAAATAATACCAGCACAAAATCCAGCACTAAGTTAGTACCATGTTTGGTTAGTTTGGAGAGATTTTAATGTTTGGTATAAAATTAGTACCACGTTTGGTTGCGCTTTTGTATATTCCGCATAGCTAATACCCGCATAAGTTATGAGCAAATCTATGTATTATTTTATGCGGGATAGAAAGTGGAATAAGTAATGTGCGTATTAGCAATGCAGGTATTAAAATTTAAAATGACAAAATTAACCCTCATAATAGTAAGGATATTTTAAAATTATATTTAAGGAATAACTAAATATTTTAAATTATAACATTGTATATTAATTTGTAATATATTAGTGATTCAAGAAATAATCCCTACGTTATAATATATGCATAGCTAATACCTACATTACTAATACCCACATTATTAATACCCGCATTACTAATACCCGCATTATTAATACACATATTACTAATACACACATTGCTAATACCCGCATTACTAATACGTACAACATTGTTAATACCCGCATAAACTCTATCTCAACCAAACGACCCGTAAGTGTTTTAAACACATTTTAAGAAAACTACGGCAGAACTTAAAGTGTTTTAAACAGTCTCCTTTTTTTTTTTTTGGAGATTTAATGCATAAAGTGAGAGCAGCCTTGAAATCAACGGCAAGAGTTCATGTTGTGTGCTCATGAAGGTTCACATAACGGAAAGTAAAATTGCGGTAGAATAGACCCAATGTTGTTCAAATTTCTATTGTACGTGGTTATTACTCTCACCATATTTCACCTCTTTCTTTATTGTTATTTTTTGGTATTCATTTTTTTATTATTTAATTTTATTTGCTTTACATATTTGTTTCAGTGGATGGACCCATGAAATACTTTGGATATGTTGGACCAACATAATGGCAGCCAAATTAATGAGCCTTTTGGACTTAATATTAGGGTAGCTGTGAAGGTGACATGTTCATTCGAAGAACTACCAGTTATCAATCATTATGTATAAATTGACTGAATGAATGAGTCCACACTGACAATTAGCTATCACTACTAGTAGTAGTTGTCCATTTTAACAAGTTGAGAAGGAAAGCTACCTCACACTTCTCTCTTTCTACACCCTTAACTTTTTTAAGCCAAAAATAAAAAAATAAAAAAAATAAAAAATAAAATCACCTAGCTCCTACTGATGTAGGTGGAAGATTTTATCAACTGTTAGAAGCAAATAGAGAATTAAATAAGTGTACAAACCAACCCCTTACGGAGTTAATTTGTAAATAATAAGTTATGGTTTGTTATGGTATGTTAACCCTAATGTTTATTTACATTAGTAAAGAGTTCATTATTCATAAGTTGGGCATGCAAATCTCAGACATGTATAAGTACCACATATGGTGGAATATAAAGCAGCGTTGAAGTGATTGAGACACGAGCTTCTGTATAGATCTTTTTTTACCATAAACTGTAATATCCTAGTTAAATTAAGGGCAACTTCGTCATTATCTAAAGTGAATTAAAAATAATAATAATAATAATAATAATAATAATAATAATAATAATAATAATAATAATAATAATAATAATAAGTAGAGCCAAAGCCTCAAAGGACTTTGGCAGAGACCAAATTCACGAGAACTAGAGGCAGGCAACGAGGCCATAAACCTCTGAAACAACAAGCAGCAAAACGAAGAGGAAATCATTACAAATACAAAGAAAAAAATACAGAGAAGCTAGAGAAGGTTGAAGGATCCAAGGTAATACATTCTTACTTTGTACTTGAGTTTAAATATAACAAAAAAAATTGGGAACATCAAGATTTCAGTAAACATGGAGAAGTAAAATTTTTGGGTGGAGGTCTACCTAATGCTTTTGAAAGAAACAAAAGTACTACTCCAGTAATGAATAAGCAGTAAGGTTTCAGGTTGGCACTCGTTTTATTACTAATTTTGGGTAAATAACATAATGAACTAGTGGTATGAAAACCGAGGATAGGGTATATAGAATTTATTATTAAATTGTCTAAACAAGGAAACTAACACGAGATTGGTCCGATATGATTATAGATTGATTGAAGAGGTGTTGGATCGCTTGTGGAAGATACACTTGACCTACACGCGTCTGTACTGTGAGTGATGACCTTACCACAATTTGTGTTTCCATAACCTGCATGGTTTCTACTTGATTTGAAATAAAATGTGTTACTGGATATTTTGAATTGCATGGGACAAGTCCTTTTACAAGATATGTACCGAGATATTTACTTGAATTATTTTACAGTTACAGAATATGGTTTTTACCGCTACTTGACATGTTTTACTGCCATGTAAAATATTGATATGTTACTTGAAATGCCATGTACTTGGTATAGGGAATATATATTTTTTTTTGGGATGAGCCTTGAGAGACCCCGTAGCTAACGACGGGTACGTTAGACCTGGTGCACCTTGTATACTCCGGATTACCGTTACAGTCCTTGCTAGTGGAAAGGTAGAACTAGCTTAGCATTACTGATTTCCTCAGAGAGGAATTTATACTGATTACATGGTTTGTTCTTGGAAATCTCCCTAACCTATATACTTGACATAATATAGTGATTACTGAATTTACTACTGATTTGATATTGATTACTGCTTACAAGAAGTACTTGAAAAGACTAATTTATGTTTGTTATTCTGAAGTGACAACTAAATTATGTGTATATTTCTGCATAAGATATACTCGCATGTTTTTGACTTGTCCCCACTTAAAAAGGTTGTGGATAAGCATTGTTACTCACTGAGTTGCGACTCACTCCTCGCTATATTTTTCCTTCCAGATACAGCAGGTGCCGTAGCCGAGGATCTTCGTTCATAGAGTCGCGAGTTGACAATCCTGGTGAGCCCCGCGTTAGTTCGCGTGGGCAAGAGCTTTATTTATTCATTATTGTCTTTCTTTGAAACTCTTAGAGTCGCTCCATTTAGTCATTTATTAGTCATTCGTTTAGTCATTCGTTTAGTCAGTTGGGTAACCAGTTGGATTGTTCATTAATAAGTTACTCTTGCGAGTATTTGGTGTCTACGAACTTACAACAACCCTGTTAGATTGTTCTCGTAGTATTTGGAGATAAACGTGGTATTTTATTATCATTGCGTAAGGATATTGGTTGTTGGCTGGTTTTCTATTTGTTTAAAGCAGGTAAAATTTTGGATAGGCCTAAAAACAGGGGAAACTCTGCCCGATTTTCTGTAGAATTTTGATAAGGCTTGCTTGGGCACTAGCTCCTAAGCGCCGGTCACTTCCCCAAAACTGGGTCGTGACAAAGTTGGTATCAGAGCCCTAGGTTATTCCTGTGACTAATGGAGCACACGTCAGTAGTAGAATCTCTATTATGGTTATGTTGCCGGCTATTCCAATAATCGTTATTCTGCGAGGGCGTGATAGGATGTTTCGTGTCTTTCTTTCTTTCTTGTTCCTTCCGTACGTGTGAAATGACTACTGCTAAATAGATGAATCTAACGTTAGTCATTCTATTACTCAAATGGCTGGTAAGACAAGATCTAAAAAGGCGGCTCGAGCTGCTCCGAATTCCTCCACTACTGGGCCGTTATCTACCTCAGCTAGGAAAGGAGGTAATACTCAGGGACGAGGTCAAGCAGCTACCACGAGGGCTGGTGCTACTAGAAGAGCTACAAGAGAGCCTACTCCAGAAATTGAGGATAATCCACCTCCACCGTCATATGAGAATGCTACTATTGAGGCACTTAATGCTATGTAAAGGTCCATTGAACTCTTGAATGCCAGAATGGATAGACAGGAAAGGGCTAGACAACAGAATGTTGCTCCAACGCAACCTCAGGTACCTACACAGGCTCAGGCTCAGACACAGACTCAAACTCAGACTCAGACTCAGGTTCAGCCACAGACTCAGGCTCAGATACAGACTCAGATTTTTGGTAACAGAGAAGTGTCCTTACCAGAGTTCTTGAAACTGAACCCACGCAAGGTTCATGGGTTCTGACACTACAGAGGATCCTCAGAGTTTCTTGGATGGTACACTTAAGGCGTTGCGAGTTCTTGGACGTTCTAGTGAGAGATCCGTGGAACTTGGAGCATATAAGTTGGAGGATACAGCTAATACTTGGTATGAAACTGTACTTTTAGAAAGGCCCACAGAAGCAGCATGATTGACATGGGATGAGTTTACTAAGTTGTTCATGGATCGCTTTCTCCCTGAAAGTCTGAGGAAGGAATACGCTAGGCAGTTTGAGAGACTAGTTCAGACTCCAGATATGGATGTATCGACATATAACACTAACTTTACTAAGCTGGCTAGATATGCACCTAACTTAGTGCCTAATGAAACATCTTGGGTTCAGAGGTTTGTTGATGGGTTGGTTGATCGTTTATTCAATGCAGTTGCTCCACAGATGAAGAATATGAATTACTCTGATGCACTCGACCTTGCCAGAAAGATTGAAAACAGGGGTCGTGAATCACGGGCAGCTAAAGATTCATATAAGAAGGCTAAGACTGGGGGATCTTTCACTGAGGGAGTTAGCACAGACCGTAGAGCAGGGAATCAGGTACAGCGACAGGGTTTTCAGACAGGGACAGACCATCTGTCCCAGCCAGCTGTTAGAGCACCTCCTCACAAAGATAATGCTAAGTGACCATCATCGTCATCCGGATATCATAGCTCTGGGCAGATATATGCTACTGATTCAGCATGCCAGACTTGTGGTAGATTACATTGGGGTCCGTGTCGTGTTCTGATTGGAGGATGCTTCCGGTGTGGCAAGTTGGACATCACATACAGGATTGCCCTCATCCTCAGAGAGAGTTTAGCCAGGCTTCTGTGCAGGCAGCGGCACCTACGCAGACTGCTCGTAATAATACAGGTACTGCTGGTAGAGGTAACAGAAGTAGAGCTGTCGGAGATCGTGCCATGGGTAATCGAGGACAGGGGATTGCAGGTAGAGGCCAATCGAGAGTTTTTGCACTTACTAGGCAAGTTGCTCAGGCCTCAAATGCTGTGGTTACAGGTATTCTTTCTGTTTGCTCACTTGATGCACTCCCATTGTTTGATCCAGGATCTACCCACTCCTATGTGTCCTCATTCTTTGCTTTGAGGTTTGATAGACAACCAGAAATATTGAATGATCCTTTTCTAGTTGCTAATCCTGTGGGAGATTCTTTACTTGTTAAATATGTGTATCGTGCTTGTCAGATTCGAGTTAAGGGTAGAGATATCTTAGCTAATCTAATTGTACTTGATATGGTTGATTTTGACGTACTGATGGGTATGGATTGGCTATCTTCTTGCCATGCTACCCTCGATTGTCATGCGAAGGTAGTTAAGTTCGAGATGCCTAATGAACCCAGTTTTGTTCTGAAAGGGGATCAAATTCCAGAGATGTGTAATGTCATATCATTTGTAAAAGCTCAGCAGTTAGTGAAGAAAGGTTGTTGGGCATACTTAGCTATAGTGAGAGACACAAGAGATGTGACTCCTAGCTTAGAAATGGTTCCAGTGGTGCAAGAGTCCACCGATGTATTTCCTGAGGATTTACCGGGACTACCTCCAGGGCGGGATATAGATTTCAAAATTGATGTGGCACCTGACACGCAACCCATATCGATTCCTCCATATCGTATGGCACCAGCGGAGTTGAGGGAGCTAAAGGAACAATTGCAGGAGTTATTGAATAAGGGATTTATCAGACCAAGTGTATCCCCTGGGGTGCACCAGTACTATTTGTGAAGAAGAAAGATGGGTCCCTAAGAATGTGCATTGACTACAGACAGCTGAACAAGGTAACGGTACGTAATAAATACCCTTTGCCTCGTATTGATGATCTGTTTGATCAGTTGCAGAGAGCTGCCCATTTTTCAAAGATTGATCTTCGATCTGGTTATCATCAGCTCAGAGTTAGTGACAAAGATATTCCTAAGACAGCTTTCAGAACTCGATACGGGCATTATGAATTCCTTGTGATGCCTTTCGGGTTGACTAATGCTCCAGCTGCATTCATGGACTTAATGAATAGGGTGTTCAAGCCGTTTCTGGATAGATTTGTCATTGTACTTATTGATGATATCTTGGTGTATTCTCATAGCCAAGAAGAACACGAGGATCATCTGAGGGTTATACTGCAGACCTTGCGGGAACATAAGCTTTATGCAAAGTTCTCTAAGTGTGAATTTTGGCTAGACTCCGTAGCATTCCTTGGGCATGTGGTATCCAAGGATGGAATACTGGTAGATCCTAGAAAGACGGAAGCAGTGCAAAAATGGCCCCGACCAACCACTCCTACAGAGATTCGCAGCTTTTTGGGATTAGCAGGTTACTATAGGCGTTTTGTGCAGGATTTTTCAAGAATAGCAGCACCATTGACCAAGCTAACACAGAAAAATACAAAGTTTCAGTGGACAGATGAATGTGAGCAGAGTTTTCAGAAGCTCAAGACATGTTTGACCACTGCACCAGTTCTAGCCTTACCAACCGGTTCGGGAGGATTCACGGTATTTTGTGATGCTTCGAGAGTGGGATTAGGGTGTGTTCTCATGCAAAATAGTCGTGTGATAGCTTATGCTTCGCGACAATTGAAGAAGAATGAACAGAACTATCCCATTCATGATCTGGAGATGGCTGCAGTGGTATTTGCATTGAAAATTTGGAGGCACTACTTGTATGGAGAAACATGTGAAATTTATACTGATCACAAGAGCCTAAAGTATATGTTTCAGCAGAGAGATCTAAACATTCGGCAGCGTTGCTGGATGGAACTTCTCAAGGACTATGATTGCACTATTCTATATCATCCAGGGAAGGCCAATGTTGTGGCTGATGCATTGAGCAGAAAGTCCATGGGTAGTTTGGCACATATAGCTCCTGTAAAGAGACAGTTGGCCAAGGATATTCACAGGCTCGAAGGTACAGGTATCAGGTTCAGCGTGACTAATTCTAAGGTGTTATTGGCTTATGTTCCAGCCATGTCTTCATTGGTAGAACGTGTTAAAGCCACTCAGTACGAGGATGAACAGTTGTGCAAATATCGAGATGAAGTCCTAGCTGGTAAAAGCAAGAATATGATTATTGATGATAATGGGGTTCTCCGACTAGGTAACCGGTTATGTGTACCAGAAATTGATGGGCTAAGACGAGTTATTCTCGAGGAAGCTCACCATTCTAGATACACTATACATCCTGGATCCACTAAGATGTACCGTAACCTGAAGCAATTGTATTGGTGGGAAGGTATGAAGAAAGACATTGCTAACTTTGTTACTAGTTGTTTGACTTGTCAACAGGTTAAAGCTGAGCACCAGCGATCCGCAGGACTACTACAGCGGCTTGAGATTCCAGAGTGGAAGTGGGAAAGAGTTACCATGGATTTTGTGACTGGGCTACCTCGTACACTTAAAGGTTATGATTCAGTATGGGTGATTGTTGATCGGCTTACAAAGTCAGCACACTTTTTGCCAGTTAAAACTACTTACAGTGGTGCGAGATATGCACAGTTATACATGAATGAAATTGTCCGACTCCATGGAGTTCCGCTGTCTATTATCTCTGACAGAGGATCACAGTTCACTTCCCACTTCTGGAGGTCCTTTCAAAGAGAATTGGGTACTAGAGTAGACCTTAGCACCGTATTCCATCCTCAGACTGATGGTCAGTCTGAACGTACTATACAGATATTGGAGGACATGTTGAGAGCTTGCATTATTGATTTTGGAGGTAGTTGGGATGCTTACTTGCCTTTAGCTGAGCTTGCTTATAACAACAGTTATCAGGCAAGCATTCAGATGGCTCCTTGCGAAGCTTTATATGGTAGGCGTTGTCGTTCTCCAATTGGATGGTTTGAAGCTGGTGAAGTTAAGGTATTAGGACCAGACCTGATACAAAAAGCTATTGATAAGGTCCAGTTGATTAGGCAGAGATTGCTCACAGCTCAAAGCAGGCAAAAGTCTTATGCAGATAAAAGAAAAAGGGACTTGGAGTTTGCAGCTGGGGATCGGGTGTTCTTACGAGTTTCCCCGATGAAAGGCGTGACACGATTCGGGAAAAGAGGGAAGTTGAGCCCGAGATTCACAGGACCCTATGAGATACTTGAACGAGTTGGAGCCGTTGCTTACAGTTTGGCTCTTCCTCCAAAGTTATCTTGTATTCATCCTGTATTTCACGTGTCTATGCTACGAAAGTATGTACCGGACGATTCTCATGTGCTTGAGACACCGACTATACAGCTTAATGAGAAATTATCTTATGAGGAGGAACCCATAGCCATACTCGAGAGCCAAATAAGGAAGCAACGGAGAAAAGAGATTGTGTTTGTGAAAGTTTTGTGGAAAAATCATACTGCTAGGGAAGCTACTTGGGAAAGATGATATGCGAGCCAAATATCCTCACTTATTTCACCCTACAGGTATGCTATTAGTTTAAATTCGGAGACCGAATTTCTTAAGGGAGAGAGAATGTAATATCCTAGTTAAACTAAGGGCAACTTAGTCATTATCTAAAGTGAATTAAAAAAAATTAATAATAAGTAGAGCCAAAGCCTCAAAGGACTTTGGCAGAGACCAAATTCACGAGAACTAGAGGCAGGCAACGAGGCCATAAACCTCTGAAAGAACAAGCAGCAAAACGAAGAGGAAATCATTACAAATACAAAGAAAAAAAATACAGAGAAGCTAGTGGAGGTTGAAGGATCCAAGGTAATACATTCTTACTTTGTACTTGAGTTTAAATATAACAAAAAAAATTGGGAACATCAAGATTTCAGTAAACATGGAGAAGTAAAATTTTTGGGTGGAGGTCTACCTAATGCTTTTGAAAGAAACAAAAGTACTACTCCAGTAATGAATAAGCAGTAAGGTTTCAGGTTGGCACTCGTTTTATTACTAATTTTGGGTAAATAACATAATGAACTAGTGGTATGAAAACCGAGGATAGGGTATATAGAATTTATTATTAAATTGTCTAAACAAGGAAACTAACACGAGATTGGTCCGATATGATTATAGATTGATTGAAGAGGTGTTGGATCGCTTGTGGAAGATACACTTGACCTACACGCGTCTGTACTGTGAGTGATGACCTTACCACAATTTGTGTTTCCATAACCTGCATGGTTTCTACTTGATTTGAAATAAAATGTGTTACTGGATATTTTGAATTGCATGGGACAAGTCCTTTTACAAGATATGTACCGAGATATTTACTTGAATTATTTTACAGTTACAGAATATGGTTTTTACCGCTACTTGACATGTTTTACTGCCATGTGAAATATTGAATTGTTACTTGAAATGCCATGTACTTGGTATAGGGAATATATATATTTTTTTGGGATGAGCCTTGACAGACCCCGTAGCTAACGACGGGTACGTTAGACCTGGTGCACCTTGTATACTCCGGATTACCATTACAGTCCTTGCTAGTGGAAAGGTAGAACTAGCTTACCGTTACTGATTTCCTCAGAGAGGAATTTATACTGATTACATGGTTTGTTCTTGGAAATCTCCCTAACCTATATACTTGACATAATATAGTGATTACTGAATTTACTACTGATTTGATATTGATTACTGCTTACAAGAAGTACTTGAAAAGACTAATTTATGTTTGTTATTCTGAAGTGACAACTAAATTATGTGTATATTTCTGCATAAGATATACTCGCATGTTTTTGACTTGTCCCCACTTAAAAAGGTTGTGGATAAGCATTGTTACTCACTGAGTTGCGACTCACTCCTCGCTATATTTTTCCTTCCAGATACAGCAGGTGCCGTAGCCGAGGATCTTCGTTCATAGAGTCGCGAGTTGACAATCCTGGTGAGCCCCGCGTTAGTTCGCGTGGGCAAGAGCTTTATTTATTCATTATTGTCTTTCTTTGAAACTCTTAGAGTCGCTCCATTTAGTCATTTATTAGTCATTCGTTTAGTCAGTTGGGTAACCAGTTGGATTGTTCATTAATAAGTTACTCTTGCGAGTATTTGGTGTCTACGAACTTACAACAACCCTGTTAGATTGTTCTCGTAGTATTTGGAGATAAACGTGGTATTTTATTATTATTGCGTAAGGATATTGGTTGTTGGCTGATTTTCTGTTTGTTTAAAGCAGGTAAAATTTTGGATAGGCCTAAAAACAGGGAAAACTCTGCCCGATTTTCTGTAGAATTTTGATAAGGCTTGCTTGGGGCACTAGCTCCTAAGCGCCGGTCACTTCCCCAAAACTTGGTCGTGACATAAACTTAGAAGCAAGTTAATCAAACATTAACTACTACACGCCTACATGAAAAGTGCTCTTCTGCTCAGAATTAGTAATGCAGACATGAGGCAAGCATGAAACAATTGCTTTCTCAGACAATACATCAATGTTAAAAGCTTACATGAAAACTAGAAACAACCGGCTACTGAAGTCCAATATATGGAAAAGATCAAAATCTCCAGTAAAAGCATTAGCAAATGCAGCTAAACTATGGAGCATAAAGTAATATGTAGTTATAACCATTGACGAGATCCTCTGCAATTGTACAATTTGCTAGACCATATAGCTTAATATGGAAGCATCATTTTCTTAGCGGAGCGCACAGCACAGGACACTAACAGGACATGACCTTACCAGGGACCATTGGAGGAGGTCATGAAACTCTTGCCACACAGAACAGATACGAAGATCAAATGTATCTTTCTGCTGAGGAATGGAAGAACTACACCTCCGAATTTGTGGCAATTCTGCACAGCGCATATGTATTCATCTGGCACGCCTTCTCTCCCTGGATTTGTCTCTATCATGATCATCTCTCTCCCTGCTTCCACTCTTTCTTTCCCTCTCACGGCGCTTTTCCCTATCACTATCGCGATCTCTGCTGGAAGATTTCCACTGAGGGCTTCCACTTCTGCTCCGGCTTCGCTGACGCTTCCTTGAAACTTCACGAGAATCATCTCTTTTCTCTCTCCTCTCCAAAGATGACCTACCTGCTATTTATTATGAAAGCACTAGTATGAGACTCTTCGTATATAAAACATAATATCAATTATATAACAAAGCAAGAACTGACTATAAATCTTTTACTGTGATTGATACTGTGAAAAAACTCTTCTAAAAACATTTCTTAACCCAAAAAGAATGATAACAATGAATAGGAGGCAGTCAGTGGCCTTTCTATGCGGAATATTCACAGCTAGTTTAAAGTTTTACTGTCCAGTATCCTGCTCAACCAGATACCAAATTCTCTTTTTCTAAAATCGAGAAATCTCTGAGCCAACTATGGCATGGTTCAAGATTTGTAGATAATAGGGCTACTCCTCTACTCTTCTCCACGTAAATACTAGGTTTTTGCGGCAGAGTTCAAGTTCATGATATGCACCCATCCAGACCACGCACCAGCCTCCTACCACGGAGCAAAAACCCTAAGGGAACCAAATGCCTAATCTTCCATAAATATGAAGATGACCCAACTCTATCCAGAAAATAGTGATTCATCTCATAGATGCCAAGAAAGGTATGTTCAAAAGGACATTGCATCTACAACAGAATACTGTGACAGCTAAATCCTCACCTACGCACCAGCATATGTGATGTGCCATTCACCTAATTCTATTGCAATTTCAAGCACTAACCCACAAAACAAGAAAAATAGTCTCCTAAGCAGCAGCTCAGTTACCCTGTGATCCAGAGAATGTCCTGATAGTGCTGTTGAAAGCAGTAAATACTAATGAGCAATTAAACCACCCGCTTCAGCTATTGCATACCATATAAAAGAATTAAAAAAAAAATTACATCAACCATAAAGCATCTGAGAACTAGAATAAGGAGTATTATCTAGAATAAGCAGTAAGATCCGAACCTGCTCATGCAATTTAATAGTTAATACACAGACTTCTCAAACTACAGGCAGGTTTAGGGCTTTACCTCTCTTTGAAGTATCTTCGCTGACATTCAATAAACCATATTCAGATTGTAGGCGTAGTCGATGGATTTCAACTTTCCTCTCAATTTCATCCAGACTTGTTATTCCACGCTCTTCAAGAGATTCACGGTATTCAATCAATGCAACCTCAAGACGCCTCAGCTTTTGTCTGATACATAAGTTATGCACCACATCAATATCCGAACAGGAGGAAAAATTGAGGATTGTGAGTAATAATAAATCCACAACCATATCAAAATTCAAATACAAGAGAATTTGAAGATTGGCTATATCAAATTGACAAGCAAATCGAAAGCAACATATGTATGTTTTAGGCCTAGCATCCCACAAAGATCTGAAAGGAAAGAGAATTTGCCTCCATATATTATGGAAATAGGATAGTACCCTTGACTTCCAAAATTTGACATAATGTATCCCTGCTATTAAGAATATTGTGAAAGTTAACATGCATAATATTTCATTTCGTAAAAATGTACCCTCTCATCTTTCCTTAGGAAAAAAATTACTAAAATCAAAATGAAGAAAGTAGACATTCATTTACTGGCCTTGAGATGGATGGGGAGGTATGATATTTCTTTCTTGTTTTCTAACAGTTCAAGATAGACTAGTTTCTTACTACCTTGTAAAACTTTTCCTTCAATGATTTGAGATACAAAAGCTAGTAGAAGTAACCTGAAGTAATTTTCGTTAAGTTACTAATCTCTAAGTCTCTTACGTTTCACTGTCAAAGGGACCTTAATTTGAGACCAATTTCACACCAAAGCTTGTTCATATTGATCCTCCCAGACCAATTTCACACCAAGTGTCTTCTGAACTAAGAAAGTTTTGAAAGTTAAAAGAATGACAAGATGATAAAATAGTAACACCTAATTTCAGAGATAATACCACTATGAATGCTTAACTGTATACATGCAAATACCTCAATTCGTCGTTCATCCCACTTTCCGGGTATGCTGAATTGCTTGTGTCAGTTGTAAGCTGTGCATCCTTGATCTTGCCAAGACCATCACCAGCATTCTCGCTTCCAGAAGATGAATATGTCAACCCCAGGTCCCTCGAACTTCTCTTTTCTTCATCATCACTTTCATCATCCTCCCTGGCCCATTTCGATGTAGGCAAAATTGTGTCATTTTTGCCCTCATTGGGAAAATCTATCGAATTATGCTGTGGAACAGAATTTGTTGGGGGTGAGACAGATTCTCTTGTTTTGAGTTGTACGCCATAATCCACTTGACTATTCCATCCAGAAGGAGCCAACCTGTCCGACTCAAGGTTGCTATCTTTCCGGCTACTTGGGAACCTAGTAGAATTTGAATGGCTCACAATTTTCAAATCTTCATCTAGTTCATGACCTCTCTGCTTTTCAGCCTCTTCCAGATAAAGTAACCGAGCAACCATCATTTCCCTGCCGCCTACAATAGACAAACCATTGTGCCTGCACCTTCTTTCTAGCTCAGTAAGGGGAAGGCTCAACAGTTCCTTCATAGCAGCTCCTTTCCCAATTGCCAACGCACCATCTGGGTTAATTTTGCTGCCATCACCTGCATCTGCGGAGCTGTTTCTTTGTTCTACTTCAGGTGCATCACCACACAGAGAATGAAAGGGGATCACACCAGAGTTCCCAGTCCGAAGAAATGTAGCTCGTAAACCATTGACATAGGCATCCGAAAACAAAAACCAATCAGCCCACACTTGAAGTACTTTCAGAACTCTCTCCTGCGACATGTGAAGGAATAACTTAGCACACATCAAGGGGTAGCAAAACAAAGGAAACGAAAATGCAGCAACCGCAAAGTAAATGTAAGTGACAGGCATGGCTTACTTTAAGTGCCTCAGCAGTAATTCGTCCTGTTATACTTCGATATAGATCATTGAAGCTTTCCATTATGTCTGGTAAAGAGGCTTCAAATTTAGTGCGATAAGCAGATGCATTCTTCACGGGGGCGCTACTATTATGAAGAATATCTGAGACAAGCATGAGCCTAGAAACTTTTGTTGGTATGGGAGTTTCCTTAAGTGTCAAGGACTCTGTCAAAACTTCAACAACCTGCAAATTACAATCAGCAGTGCAACTATGTTAGAATATGCTCAAGAATGAGAACTATCCAAAGTGTACACGCAACAGATTTTCTAAACTATCATCTTGATGTTACAAGACAAAAAAACCCAAATAGATGCAAGTGCAAGGGGCAATGAAAAGCATTCTGAACATTGACCCAACACAGTGCAAAATTAGCAGCTTTCCCTTGAAAAGTTAAAAATGAGAAGAAAGCTTCACGCACAAGTGAACTCTTTGATTGCTGCATGAAACCAGCTTAAAGGTTACCTCTCCAGCAGCATCAGCATTGTCTAAAGCAAAACCCATTGCTTCTTTTATTTGACTTCTTTCTAATGTCAACGAGCGGAGCATATCCTCAAATTCATCCCTCTGAGCATCAGTTAATGTCCGTTCAACCTCCACACGCTGTACAAGGTATCACAAAAAACATCAGAAGAAACGTTATTTAAGCTTCATAGTCACCATGCAAAATTTTAAATGCCTTGGAAGGAAAAGCTAGCAAAAGGACCTACCCTGCTTCTTCCAGCAGCATATGTGCTCCCAGCTTCTTTTTCATGCTCAGCCCCTTTTGGTGTCGGCAGAGGGGGCGGTATCCACCTACATATGTAAATTTGTTACATTTGAAAGAAAGAACACAATCTTCAAGGAGAAGTTTTAAAAAGACCATAGGACTTCATCAAAGTCTTGCAGAACACTGCAACCTTTGCAAAACATGAAAGTTTTTTTTCCTTTTTTGAACTGGTAAAGAGGTAAATACTTTAAAGACAAAGATCTAGCACTAAGTTGGTGCCAGGGAAAAAACAAAGATAGAAACCTTTCTGAAAACATAACAAAGAGAGAAAGTCCACCTATGCAAGATCCTATTCCTGTAGTGAATCTAAAAAGTCAAGTATACTACTTTCATTATTAACATCCTGAAGATTACAGCAAAATGCCAAAAGCCATAAGCATGAGTATTTCAATTCTATTTAGACGTTACAGCAAGTATATCTGTAGGACAATAGCAGTATAAGCTTCCTGGAAATGCTGGTGAGTTAACGAGTAATGCATTCAGGAACTGACATGCACATGCACCAAATATCGTAAAACTTTCACTAGGGAGCACTTCCCCCCTGCCATTTAGTTTTTAGCCAATTTTTAAAATCCCTTTAATTTTAGCCACTTTTTGGAACTTCAATCCTTGTGGGCCGAACTTCATACCTTCAAGTGTGGAGTTCAGCCCACAAGGTCTGAAATTCAGCCCACAAGGATTGAAGTTCCAAAAAGTGGCTAAAAACTAAATGGTTTTTAGAAAGTGGCTCCAACTGTAAAGGCGAGCCAAAAAGTGGCTATTTCTGCAGTTCACCCCCAAATATCTGATTCTTCAGCAAAGGAAAAGGTGCATATGATATGTGTAAGGAAAGATGATATAAGTCAGAACAATGTATTACCTCCCACTACCAGTTATCATGATGAAAGGCACCGTCCGCCACCGTTGAAGAGTATCTCCCTGTTTTCAGTAAGGAAAGAAAATTTCATTCGTGAGGAAAGAATAATATAAGAGGACAAGATGTCCTAATCCCTGGAAAGGGATGACATCTGATAATGAGGCTTACCAAATTCCACTGATTGATGTCATAAGTACCATTAGTCATTTTACTTTACATGGTATGGAAAGAGAGAAACAAATAGTGGACAAAATCTTCAGCTACAATTGCATGAAATTTTTAGCTTTTCCTAAAGTCATCTGAAGAATCGACATGGATTCTAAAAGTGATCTATGAAGTTACGTCAGAAGTATGACTAGCTCTATTTAATAAGAAAAACATAAATGCAGTCATATTTCATTCGGACTTTAGAGCTGGAGCAAGTAACCTGAGCAAACGAATAAAGCCTCCAGACATAGTAAGTATGCTCCTTTGAGCCAAGCTCAAACAAGAAACTGAAGAGAGGATTTCCACGGCCTCGCTCCATTATTGCTTGTTCAAACGCACAACCTCCATCAAGAACATACAGAGCCATTGTATCGATAACATGGCGAAGGTGATCATCCTCAGGTGGAATAACCATAATATCAGGTACATTTGGAGTGAGAACCTGCAGAACCAACAAAAAAGTATCAGATAGTAATAAATACAAGGACAAATGGTATATCAGATACATCTTCATAGCAGATTAAGATACCCAGGCTATAGTACATGTGCACAAAAGGATACATCAGAAGACAGGTTGATTGTTATATCAACCAAGTTTTTGTAAGTACTTAAGGCCCTACAACTTATCCCACTATTGATTATTAAGAGTAGTATATACGCCCGAGCATACTACCTGTGTCTTGTACAAACTCTTATACATGTATTCCATTAGAAAACTCAAGGTTCAAGTCAGGTTAACCCCACTTCTCTGTTTAAACTGCTCTATTTCCATATGAAATGTTATTGATGAGATATACACTCAAGTGTTAATTCTATATGCTCAAGCATTAATAGATAATACTCGATTCAACAGCTTCTCACATACCAAAAAAGCTTCCTGCAATACACAGACACACACAGGCACGCACACGCACACACACACACACACACACACATATATATATATATAAAAGTAGTGACAACTTTATTAAATAGTATGACTGCATTGGATGAGCAGTACAACCATCTAAAATATGCATCTCAGAACATACTAAACTCTCTGAGCGTTTTGCTTCACTCAGTCATCATATCTTTCACTAACACTGTAAAGAGAGCTATAGAGATCAGCTACTAATCCCTACAAAAATACGAAGGAAATGTATAAAGATGAACTAAACATCATACCAACTCAGAGTTCTGGCCCGGAACAGTAGTAACTGGTGGACCTGATGGACCTGATGGACCAGATAAGATAACAGTTGCACCCTGAAAACCACAGAAGATGATCTCTTGAATAAGTACATGAGCACAAGCTGTCATGAGGAGAAAAGTAAAAACAGGGAGGTGACAATACAAAGCATCTGTAGCATGCTGAACTGCAGCTTTAACAGAAAGCTATTATATAGGAAACTTTGCTAAGGAAAGGGTGAGATACACCACCACAGGATGTCTATACACATCAAACCAACAAATAAACATGCAATACACACTTCTTCTTTCGACATGAACACATGCTTCATCCATTGTCTTTGTTTGTAACAAGTTCAACTGATTATACAATATCTTGGCATGGTATAGCTCATCAAATCATGCACTGATATCGATTATTAAAACACAAATTCCTTGACTTGACCTGTCAAATTGATAACATGTACATAACAGTGCATATTCTCAAAAGAATAGAACAAACCTCCTTACTCCTGATAGCCATATGCCCTGGAGGGGGAGCAGGGAGTGCTTGAGAAGGCAGAGAGACAGATTTACCCCACCCAATCTTCAACTCATATTCATAAACAATGACTCCTGGGCAAGAATAATATGGTATAGATATCAGAAATACAACATTTAATATCATATATACTAGGAGTATTAAAGAAACAGAATATTAAACTATTAAAAAGGTGTACACAGAATTAGAACACATGCTAGCATCATGCAAGACTGTGACTATTTAATGATTTTTAATCTAGCTTGAAATGTTGTCACGGGAGTGTTAATGACTTTTTTTTAATAATGGTAACATATATTCATCAGCACAAATTGTGCTGGCAACACAAAAAATGTACAAGGAGGTGGCTTAGTCCTACATTAAGATAAAACCAAAACTATCTATAATGATTCTAAGAACTGAATCAGAGAATCAGTTTCATTTACAAATTGATGTTTGCACCAAAAATGAAGTAACAAGATACAATTCAGTTTCACTTTCTGAATAGGATTCCTTCTATCTTCAAAACATCGGCCGTTCCTTTCCTTCCACACTGTCCACCATATGCAGTGAGGTATTGCACACCACCACTTTCTGTGTCTGATATTTCCTCCCAATTGACTCCAAGCTCCTAGCATATCCTGAGTGTATTTAGGCATACAACATTTGACTCCAGCCAAAGATAAGAAAAATTGCCAAAGATTATAGGTGACAGGGCAATGTAGGAATAGATGACTATTATCCTCGGAATGGTTATTGCATAGAAAACATCTTGAAGTTAGTAGAAATCCTCTTCTTTGCAAATTTTCGTGTGTCAGGCAATCTACTGACTAGCCAAGAGAAACAGGCTACTTTTAGCGGAACTTGAGTTTTCCAAATCATCCTCCATGGCCATGAGGCCTCCTGTTGTTCACGGTTGCTATAAGCTGAATAGGCTGCTCTCACAGTAAATGGCTTGCCCCTACCTACATTCCATTCCATAATGTGTTCACATTCATTGAAATTTGTAAACTCTTCAAGACTCTTGAACAATTCAGCTATCCTTGAAAATTCCCAATCATTTAGAGGTCTTCTAATAGAAAGGTTCCAACCATGTTGATCCCTAACCTCCCAAAGCTTTGCTTCAGAGAGATTAGTAAGGCTATATATCTCTAGGAAAGTATCTCTGAGAGGTCCGTGTCCTAACCAATTATCATTCCAGAATGCAATTTTTCTCCCATTACCATGCTTAAATCTGATGTGCTTGGAAAAATCATCCCATTGCCTTCTTATTGCTTTCCAGTTTGACACACCAAAGGGTGTGTTAACTGATTTTGTGTGCCACTCATCTTGGTTTCCATACTTCTGTGTAATCACATTCCTCCAGAGTCCATGCTCCTCTCTGGTAAATCTCCACAACCATTTAGACAATAAACTTTCATTATGGATTCTCAAGTTTTTCATGCCTAGACCCCCTCCTTCTTTGTCTTGACAACATTTGACCATCTTACCAAGTTGAAAGTCTTTTTTCCTGAGTTTCCTTGCCATAAAAAATTCCTCCTCAAAATGTCGAGTCTCTTCTCCACATTGACTGGTAATGGAAAGAGTGACATGACATAAGTTGGGAGCGAATCCAACACACTATTGATAAGAACCACCCTGCCCCCGAGAGATAGATATTGTGTCTTCCATGTCGCAAGTCTCTTCTCACATTTTTCAATGACCCCATTCCATATCTCCATTCCTTTGTTTTTGCTCCTAAAGCCAAACCCAAATAAGTAGTGGGTAAAGTACCCACACCGCGCCCCAGTATCCCTGCCATAATATGCACATCATCAACTTGATTCACGGAATAAACCGTATTTTTTTCCCAATTGACATGTAATCCAGAAATGCCTTCAAAAATAGTTAGTATTAGTCTAAGAAGCACGACATTCCCCATAGTAGCCTCGCAAAAAACCAATGTGTCATCTGCATATAGCAAATGCGTTATGGTGACACTATTTTGCAACCTGTTATTTGCTTGAAAATCCCTGATCCATTCATTGTCGACTGCCTTCATTATCATGTTGTTAAAACCCTCCATTGCTATGATGAAACGAAAAGGAGATAGAGGATCTTCCTGTCTAAGTCCTCTCTGAGAGAAGAAAAAACCTTCAGGACTTCCATTAATTAGCACAGAAAACTTAACTGTTGAAATACAGAATTTGATCCAGTTTCCTTCCAAACTCCATGTCTCTCATTATTTCAATTAAAAAATTCCAATTAACATGGTCATAAGCCTTTTGAATATCTAGCTTGCACAAAAGTCCAGGTTTTTTGGACTTCACTCTTGAATCAACACACTCATTTGCTACAAGAACTGCATCGATGATCTGTCTTCCCCTTATAAAAGCCATTTGTTGATTGTTCACCAACTTGTCCATCACTTTCTTCATTCTTTCAATCAAGACTTTAGAAATAATCTTGTATATGCTTTCTATCAAACTTATTGGTCTGTAATCTTTCAACTCTCTTGCTCCACTCTTCTTAGGAATCAAAACCACATAAGTGGAATTAAAACTTTTTTCAAAAAACTCTTGATTGTGAAAATTTCTCATAGTGTCCATTATATCTTGTTTTACTACATCCCAGCAATGTATGAAGAACCCCATCGAAAATCCGTCTGGTCCTGGAGCTTTCTCTGTTGCACACATTTTCAATCCATTAAACACCTCCTCTTCCCCAAAATCTTTTTCCATTTCTTCATGTTCTTCTTGAGAAATTGATTGGCCATTCAAAAGAGTGAATTTTGGTCTCCAAGATTCTGTTTCTGTGTAAAGATTTTGGTAAAAAGTCACGGCCTCACGTCTGATAGCCTCCATATCATTGATCTCCACCCCCATTGACATGAGCTTGTCAATCTGATTGAACCTTCTATGAGCATTTGCCACTCGTGTGAAAAAATTTTGTGTTTTTATCTCCTTGTTTTAACCACAAAATTCTAGACCTCTGCCTCCATGCCGTCTCCTCATGTGCTGCCATTTCCTCAATTTCCATAGTTAAGTTTGCCTTTAACACCAACTCGATCATCTGTCAAGTTTCCCTGCTCTTGAAGTGTGTCTAACTGCTGAATATTTTCCAAAATATTATTTTTTTCCTCTCCAAGTTCCCATAATTCAGCAAGTTCCACTCTTTAAGATTTGTTTTTAACATCTTCAGTTTTGTTGCTAGAATAAAGTCAGGCCTGCCAGTGACTTGAAAAGAATCCCACCACCCTTTAACAAGATCTTTAAAACCTGGTGTCTGAAGCCACCAAGTCTCAAATTTAAAATAAGATTTGTGATTACCCCAATCTCCACACTGAAGTTGAATTGGACAGTGATCAGAAGCAACTTTGGAAGAGAAGATTGTTTGATAAAGTTGAAATGTTCATCCCAATCTGATGTAAACAAAATTCTATCAATCCTAGATGTAGCTCTACAAGTAAATGAACCCCCAAAGAGATGGGGATCAATCAGCTCCAAATCCTGGATAATTTCAGACAAATCCTTCATCTCCCCTGTTAGTCTAGTTCCATGCCTTCTTTCAGTAGGAAACCTGGTTGTATTAAAGTCTCCACAAACTACCCAAGGGCCAGAACATACCCCTCTAGTTGCTGCCAACTCAAACCAAAACTCTTGTCTTTCTATTCTACAATTTGAAGCATACCCCGTTATAAACTATGAGAAGTTGTCTGATATAATTTTCAGTTTGCAAGAGATGCTTTGGGTTCCAAAATTCACCAATTCCCCTTCCATTACTCTTTTATCCCAAATGATAACTACCCCTCCTCTACTACCACTAGCTTCTAAACAAAGTCAGCCCATCTATTCCCCCAAATCTGTGTGAAAATTTTTCCTACCTCCCCTTCTACCTTAGTTTCTTGTAGGACCACTACATCAGCCTTCCATTTTTTCAATAACATCTTGACCACTCTTCTTTTTCTTACTCTATTCAACCCCTTCACATTCCATGATACTATTTTTAAAATCATTGATTCAGAATTGCCAAACTCCTCCCCCTTATTCTCGGCTCCCCATCTTTGTACGTCACCGTACTCTCCAAGCCTTTAACTTCTCTAAATCCTCTAGGCATTGGAGTAACTAGAGATAATGAAGTAATATCCCCCCCCCCCCCCCCCCCTTGAGCTTTCCTTCTCTTGTCAATCTTCATGAATAGTGAAAAGGCATCCCATTCACAACCTTGAAAATCAACCCCATATTTCTTGCTCATCTTCAACACATTTTGGTGAACCCACAGACATGCTTTAGCTTCTTCCCTATCAATTTTGACTTGAATTGGTGTAGCCTCCTCAATTTCGTTAGTATCAGGAGTATTGTCCATCAGTCCGCATTGCATCCCCCCTTATGTTTAACATTACTTCTGCCTCTTCTTCGATTTCCTGGTTGTTGGTGATAACGCCAATATCCTGAGCAGGACCATGCATGGCTATGGGTTCCAAAGATAACTGTTCTTCAACAACAATTAGAGCTGTTGAGGTTTCTTGATCTTCATATGAGATAGGAGACAATTCAGAATTAGGGGGAGAGGAGAAGGACCCACCTTCTAGAAGAATTGGGTCAATAGAGTCGTTGATGATGTCCAAAGTAATTGGGCGGTGGATGGCTTCAATAGAGAAGTCAGTTATCTTGGTTTCCTCCCCCTCCCCCTCTTCTAGATCAGATGATTGGAGCTGTTGTTAGGCTGTTTCAAATTGGCCCACTGTTGTTGCCTCTTGTTCTGGTAAATAATTAGGGCAGGATAATACCATAGCTCCCAAATTGGGTCTAATAATATTATTGGGCCCAACCACATTCTGATTAACAATTTTAAGCCCACCTTCCACTTGTAAAAGTTGGCCCACCTGAGGAGTAGGCAGTGTTGTACCAGCACGTGTAATCTCACGTGTAAGGTTTTTGAATTTAAAACCTTCTAGGGAACCCCCCACACTTTCTGTCCCATCCCCAACTACCCCTTTCATCTTCCCATTAACAGCACCCATCGTAATACCACTGTTCCTTTCACCGTTTGTTTTAACAGAAAACCTTGCTGGAGCTTCAACCCAAATTGGTAAAGAAAAAACAAAATCCCCCCATTCAATGTCCACAGATCTAGGAATTTGCTCCATATCTCCTCTAACTCGAATTCTTGCCCATTACATGTGATTTTTAAGTTCAGTCTCCTCCTCTGTCTCAATCCATCCCCCACATCTGTTTCCAATTTTCACCATGATTTCTTTTGTCCATAATTGCAGCGGAAGACCCGGGACTCGAATCCAAGTATGTTCCTCTCTCTGATTTTCTGGCAGACATGTAACAGTGGGATTCCACCATTGCAGTTTCAAATAAGCTCTTCTCCGTCTCCATTCCCCCACCATGGTGTGTTCAGCTTGCTGTTTGGTTGGAAACTCGAATAAAAAGTGCCCTCTGCTTAGTTCAAAGACTCCGATTCTAGTTCCCCAATTACTGTAGACCCATCTGCGCACTTCTGAAGGAGTAGGGAGATCCAGACCTTCAAATTTTCCCACCAGAGATCTGCATAGCAAGTCATTTTCTGGAACATCAGATGGTCCCCCAGCTCGTATACAACTCCCCTCTGCTACGTCAGACTTTAAAATTACTGTGTTCGATGTCCACGGACTTTGTTTAATTGCTTCTGAATAAGGGCCATCAATTGGTCTGGTTTGTACAGCTTGTGGTTGTTGTAAATTAAAGTTTCTCCTATTAATGAAACCTTTAATCTTTTCTGCTAGCTCGTTCCATCCAGCATTGAATGTTAATTCTGGTGATATAATCACCGTCCTCCTAGTCCCCTGGACAGCAATAATTGAGAAGAATCTTCCAAAGTTGTTAAACTTTAAAGAACAGTAAAACATAGCTGATTGTTCTCTCATGTTCCATCTTTTCACCACCTGGCCTCTACATTCTGATGCCCTGTTTAATAAATTGCAAATCCATCTCATTACTTTACCGCTAATAGTCACACACCTCATTGAATTTTTATTTCTCTCAACCCATTCGAACCAGGATTCTGTTGATGAACTACAATCTGATATGTCAAAAGATTTGTTTCCCAGATTGAAATAAATAATGTTTTCCATGTTTTTAATCAATCAGAGTGATTAGATAAAAACCATGAAAAACACCCACCGGGAGAGGGATCTGAAAGAAACTTTTCCTTACCTTGGGAGTTGTGCCTGGGAGTGTTTTACTAGAACAGTTTCTTGTTACTGGAGTGTTAATGACTTGATGCCCAAACTTTATATTGGCCGCGGAAAAGATGCTTCTAGAATGGGTATGTAGCTAAAATAAGAAACACCACTAAGAAGTAATGTGTTAAAGGCTCACTTAAGGCATCTAAGATCTGAAGCTCAATAAAAGCCAAGTTATGTGCTTTGCCACGATCGGGTGACGCTTCAGAGTTCAGTCTCAACACCAACATGCTAAGACATGCACTTGAGAATAATATAGTTAGTAAAACTATTACTCCCTCTGTCCCATTTTAAGTGACTGGGTTTGACAGAGCACAGAGTTTAAGAAAATAAGGAAGACTTCTAAATTGTGGTTTAAAATTAAAGGTGTGTATAATGTGGGACAGTGCCTATAAATCTTGTGATCCAAAATAAATCTTGGAATTAAAGTTACTAAATATGAAAAGAGGCACTCTTTTTGGTACAGACTAAAAAGGAATAAATTGGGATGAAGGAAGTATATTAATTGTTGAGCAATAAGAGATTAGAAGTTTAGTATAAGAAAGCTAGCCCCAATAAACATTACACCACATTTTTTCTTTTTTTCATCTAAACAAGAAAGTCAAAATGGGTTTTAAACTATATGGACACGATTTTATTTCATATATTTCACTTAAATATAGTTTTATTCAAATCGTTAGGCTAAATAACTGTTGTTAGTGTTTGTCGATCATTTTACTTGCATTACATATATTTCAAATCGTTTGTCCAAACAGTTGTTGGTGTTTGTTGATCTAGTTTTTTCTTCATTAGCGCCTTTCTTCACTAAAGCACATGCGTTTGACCCGTTAGCACCCCCCAAACAACAACAAAACAAACCTTGGTGCTTTTCTGCAATTCGTGTTTGACTACTCTGCAAAGAGACAAAACAAAGATTGGAAAACTGCTGATCTAAATCTTTGTTCCTCGTGAATATCCTTCTGTTACCCCATATATATCTCAAGAAAAAAAGAATCAGAAGGAGAGGAAACCCAAGAAAAGGACAAGGGAGGTGAGGATCAACTGAGAACATTAATTAATAAATAAACAAATAAGAATCCTGAAGCAACATTCGTTTGCTACTGTGCAAATTTACAGCTTTGGCTATCAGAAGCCTCATCCTTTCCTTTTCCTCTTCATATGTTTATGTATCCTTTTTTAATTGGTCACACTGAGAAATCCCCGAGGACCAGTGCTGTGCAGTTCAAAATTCGAAGGATGATGGGCCCACACCTCTACCCTTCTCCACTTAAATATCAGGTTACTGACTTGATTGAGGCTACTGACTGCTAGTCGTTGAAAATCCTAACTCTGAACTTAATAGAAAGTTAAAGTTAACTTGGTTAAGCACTAAAAACCTAATGAAGAAATCCTAGACATCTGGAGGGAAAAAGGGGGGAATAGAAATTTTCTAGAGAGAGAAAGCGGAATCACACTTATCAAACAAAAAAGAATAGACAAGAAATAAATAAAATGAAGAAGCTGAAGCTAACCTTCCATCTCATCTTTTGCAGCCTGAGCATCAGCTCTATTCATGAAAGCAACAAAACCACAATTCCTCTGACGCCTTCTTTCTTCTTCTGTCCTTGGCCACATTATTTTTACACTTGCAATGGGGCCAAATCTCCCAAATGTGCGCAAAAGGAAATTCTCATCAACCTGCATGTAAATAAAGCAAATGGGAACCACACAAAAGATACGCAGAAAGCAACAAACAATGAACTCAAAATTAAGCCAAGACCTTACCTGAGGTGATAAATTTCCTACGTAGAGATTTGTCGTTTGAGGGTCTCCATCATCAAATGATCCAGGCCTTCCACTAGGATCAAAGTCATCGGGCAGCTCATCAAACCGGCTAGATGTCTGAGGAAATAGTAGTATTTAAAGATATACAAATATCATTATCAGGACACTACAGGAAGCCAAATCAAAGCCCATTTGGGTAAAAGCATAAAATAGTATCAACCACCATTAAATGTTTGATGAATGTAAAATTTCCTGAAACATCTTCACATGTCAGCCAGATGTAGGTATTGGAGGCATGTTCTGGTAGTAGAGGGTTGGGAACTTGGGGTGGGCCATCAAGGTGTTGTTTGGTGTTCCAATGAGTAGCAAAAAGCGAGAAGGATTATTATATTTTGTGGACGAAATGATACAGTTAAAGGATCATCAAAGATGTAACATATCCATGAAGGGAAATTCATCTTAAGATGACCCGATGGATGAATGTATAGAAAGGCCATTTTTTTGTTACAATAAATCAGATCCCAGATGTAAAAACATGAAAATGAATCATAGACGCAAGCATGATTAGATGTGATTATGTGATAATATCACAAATTGCTAGTCTTCCGTGGCTTTAGTGGTGGTTTAAATGCAACTATCCACTAGGTCAAGGGTTCAAAACTAGCATGAGACCATGTTTCCAAAAAAAGGTGATAATATCACAAACTCATAGCTATTGGACTGTTGCTCTTTTTTGAGAGAACTGACAGAGCTCACTAATAGCACATCAGCAATTACAACAAGATATGTACAAGTAAGATTCCGTGAAATATCGTCTGTCTACTCCAGATGAGGTAAAAGTAGTCAATATAAATAACTTCTCCAGTTCTCGCAAAAGATTCACACTAGAAAACATGATGTACTAACTCTTTAAAACTTTTTCTAGTTCACCCAACACTCCTAAGTCTTAACATGTTCGTTTTGAATGGAAGCTATTACATCATAAGTTATCATGAAGTTTTATCAAATCTCCTCAGACTTGATACATAAATTCAACAACAAAAATAGAAGATAAAAACCAACAATGTGGACATTTTTTCCTTGTCACCGATTGTAAATCCACTTACAGTAGAATTTTCAGTATGACGATCACGCCACTGTTCACGGTCTTGGTTACGCCTTTCTCTCATTTCTTGTTCATGCTTCAATTCTTCCATGAAATTATCAATGTTCCTAGACTTGCCCTTCTCTTTTTCCCTAGGCTTATCCTCCTTCTGCACTAGAAGTAACCAACATATTTAGATATCAAATAATTACAACCACTCCAGCACCAGAGAGCTTTCAAACATCCACTTACCTTCTTCTCATAATCTCTGCCCTTTGTTGCCATGGGAGGGGGTAAGAAAGACGGCACATACCTGCAGATACACAAAGATACATTCCAGATTCTGTGCAAACAACAACCTCATTCTTGAACAGTGATAGGATCAACAATTAACGGGAAGAAGGTAAAATATAAAGGATTAATGAGACGTGATATAAGCTGAATTCTACATATTTTTAAGTAAATCATATCAAAACATGGCTACCCTCTGAGTATAGATTTTGTTGTACCGAGCAGAGCAATAAAGGCTAGATTAAAGCATCGATGACACATATATATTAAGTGCACCAACATAACAAATTAAAGAAGGAAGAAGCCGATGATTTGCACATTTTAGAACAAGCAAAATCACGTGTTTTTTAAACAATTCACCGTGTATCTTATGCCACTTTATTGCTTTTAACCTGTTCTTCCTCCTGGTTCTCTGACGTAGTAATATACTATCTTCCCTCATTTCAAATAAAAATTCAAAAGAGTTGACTAAGTACACCAATTTAGATAGATGGCCTAACCTACCACATGATCCTATATTTTGCCTAGTCTTTTTTCTTTTCCTTTTTTTAAAACAAGTTGCGTAGTCTTTTTTCTAATACAACAACATACCCAGTATTACCCCACAAGTGGGGTCTGGTAAGGTGAGATGTACGTCGACCTTACCCAACCAAGGTGGAGAGGTTATTTCCGATAGACCATCGGCTAAAGAAAAATATTTTTGAAAACATATATGAAAAGAGAAGACAAAATGCAAAGACCACAGAAATGGTAACACAAGAACAAAAGATAACTGAGGTAATATGACAGAATTCGCTTGACTACTATCAAACTATCTATCCTAATCATTGCCCTCCACGTTTCCCTATCTAGAATCATGTCCTCGAATACATACACAAAATATCGAAGGCATAAAAAGGAATAATAAGGGCAAAATGACTCTACCACCCGCTTTTGGAGTCAGCTACCTGCCGTACCACTTCTCTTCATTCTTTTGTCCTCGCTTCTATCACAAGAGCAGCTTCTGACCATTCCCACACATCCCTCCATTAAAAACACTCCTAGCCTCTGGAAATTGCCTCATCCAAGAGTTGGTCTTTTCCCAACTCCCTTGTCTGCTTCATCGACTTTGACCTACAATCTCCACATTGTTAACCTCGCAGCATCATACTTCGCCGCAACCCCCCCCCCCCCCACCCCACCCCACAGCATTCTATCCTTTCCCAATATCAATCTTTCCTCCCAAATTCTAATCTCTCTCTACTAGGAACCACTATTTACCTATCTAACTCTCCGACCACTATCCTTTCTCTCTAACTCTCCGACAAACGCCCTCTCCTTCATCATTCCTTCCCTGTGACTCACTATCCCTCCCTCTTCCTTTAATTTTCAGAGATCATACCCCTAGTGATCCCCACAAATTAACTATGGACAAAGCTAGCAATCCCCATAAACTAACTATGGACAAAGAATCGCGCTCTCCACCGCGGGACTAGATCTTTTGTAGAAAAGGAAAAGGTATCCGATACTAGGCATGAAAGGATAGAACGCATACCTGGTTTCTTCAGCCAAGAAATCAATATCTTTCATAGTACACGACTTCACCCAAGAGATTCCAAACCAATTAAATATCTCTCAGCAAAGTCTCTAGGCAACCTTACAAGAAGATGGTCAGCATCTTCACCCATCCTTTTGCACATACTCCTTCGGTTCCAGTTTATGTGAACCTATTTTCTTTTTACTCCGTTTAAAAAAAATGGCCTCTTCCTAAAGTTGAAAATAATTTAACTAATTTACAAATGTACCCTTAATGAAATGATTTCTAGCCACACAAATACCTATGGCTTATTTGAGACCACAAGTTTCAAAAGTCCCCCTCTCTTATAAACTTTGTGCTAAGTCAAACAGGTTCACATAAATTCAAATGGAGAGAGAACAGTAACTAACATAAGTGATCATCTTCTTTCTCAAGTTCTCAGCCGTCAAAATAACCCCTCAGCTAGCCAAGTGAAAAAACACACTTTTTTGGGACCTCAAAAATCCATATCAAGCTACGTGGAAAAGCAACCTCCTTCCTGACTAGAAGCTTCTGGTAGAAAGACTTAACTGAAAAAATCCATTACTCTTTACCCCCCCCCCCCCCCCCCAAAAAAAAAAAAAAACCTCCAAACATCATGACGATCCAGAGACATACTTTGATTATGGAGTAACTACATCAGCTTTTGAAATTCTAGCACCTCCAAGTCTTGGAAATTCCTCCTAAAGCTCAAATCCCAAAAGACTACATCCCCTTGAATTGCCCAAAGTTGATGAAAATGCTGACTACCTTTGGCACGAGACTCTGTAAATGTTAAGGAAAGACAAAATATTGCCTCCACACCACCTATACTCCCCAAAACTTATCCTCCTATTGTCCCCTATAATGAAAGACATGTTAGAACTGAATTTTTCCCACCCTTTCATAGTATTCCTCACAATCCACAACCATAGACATATGAACACCATTGTTCTCCATCCCCCTATTTGACCTCATATTTCTCTATTATCACCTCTCTCCATCTCAAGTCTCAACCAACCATTTAGGAAAAAGGTCCTTTGTTAGACATCCTTAATTCTTTAACTTCAGGCTCCCCATAACACTTTGGAGCAATCATGATCTCCCACCGCACCAAGTGAAACTTTCTTTCCCCATTTAACGCATCCCATAAAAATTTCCTCCAAAGTCTTTCTACCCTTTTTTATCTATAAGAAGCTTGATAAGCTTCGAAATGATTCCTTTGGCAAGGAAACTAAGAGAAGAAAACTCTCAACCTTGTAAACTGGGAAACAGCCACACTTTGCAAGAAAGTAGGGGCACGATAAAAGTTCATTGTGCAAATAGTTATGGAGATCTAATTCGGAAGGAAGTGAGGAAAAATCTTATTCGTGTCAGAAATGGTTTGGCTAGTACATGGTCATTTCAATCCATCCTCCTGTCAAATTAAGTTTATTGAAGCACATGACAGCCCTTTGGGATTTTTTTGAGATCATGCTACATCACAAGCTGGGATTGGAAGGAAGATTAGGTTTTGGCAAGATTTGTGTTGGGTCACACTCCATTAAAGATCGTCTTCCCTTCTCTCTATTGTTGTACTTCTTTCCTGTATGCTACCATCTCCGCTTTCAGACAAAATCAAGTTTGGTGCATCTTTTTCAGAAGGAATCCAAATGATGGAGAAATCAATAGTTACATTCAGATGCTTCAATTTTTCAATAAAATTCCTCAATTTGCAAAATCCCATGTCTACTTTAAAATTTGATTTTCAACATTTTGGGTATCAACTTTAAAACTAGATTTTCAACATTTTGGCTCCTATCTTGAAAACATATTAGACCATTACACTTCTTTATGTTTTTTCCTATAAAAACTGCAACATATTCAGAATAACGAATAATTGAGTTATCAAACTTCTAATGCAATAATCAAACGCAGAAGTAGTGACCCTCAATCGATAAATCACTTTTCATGACTTTTTCATCACTTTTTATGACTTTTTCATAAGGAAATTGTCATATATTAGATAAAGGGGGCACCTAGGCACCTAGTTGTCTCTCCATATACACAAACTAGCAACTGATACTTCTGAGGCGCGCTTAAGCCCTGAAGCGAGCACAAAACATGTTGAGCGCTTCGCTTCACTTAATGGGCGCTTCAGTGTCGTCATCAAGACTCTAAGGAAAACTTCTCCTTGCCGATGAACGTATTCGTGAAGCGTCACACTAAACAATTGATACTTCAATTTATCTTAATCTTTTTTCAAGTTCTTTGTCCATATAATAGTCTTTGGGTACAAGTATATTTTTGTATATTTTCATTAAAGCCCATGCTTTTTTTGCACTTTGTGCTTAAAGCCTAAACAGACCTTAGTGCTTTTTGCGCTTTTCGTTTTTTATAACACTGTTAGCAACATATTTATCATCCGATGGTAATTCAAATGAAGATAAATTTGCACAAATCAAATAATTAAGGAGACTGACCGACACAATTCAATCTGAAAACAAGTAAACATATGAAAGCCTAATAAGAACAGCAATATCATCATGCAAAACTAGTATTCAGTATCCTGTATAACAGTATTATTGTAACGTAGCCAATCAAAAGCATTCATTTACCTACTTCCCTTCTTTAAATCAAATAATCAAGGAGACTAACTGACACAATTCAATCTGAAAACAAGTAAACATATGAAAGCCTAATAAGAACAGCGATATAATCAATAAAAGACTTGGTATTCAGTATCCTAAATTACAGTAACATTGTAACGTGGTCAATCAAAAGCATTCGTTTACCTACTTCCCTTCTTTAAAACTGAACCCTCATCTTTAGAATTTCCACCTGCCATCCTCGAATGAATAGAAAAGGTCCATGTGTTTAATAATATGTTCATGTTAGAGAAAAATCATTTGTTGCAAGAATTAATTAAACAAGACTTATATACGTAATTAACAAGAGAACAAAAAAAAAACATAGTATAGATTCTTGCAACGGACCTTCAGAATCAATCTTCAATTTATCATTCGGATTGATGGTTCCCCCTCTAACAAATGCCTTGGACCCTGGCGTGTCGTCCACTGAAAAGGACTCCACAAACTCTTGATACAGACGAGCTGTTTCATCTTCTGCCCTCTGCCAACGGAAGACATACAAATTGAGAAAAAAAGAGAATCACATGACTATTTAATCACCCTTTCACTTTCCACAAGAAACAAAAAGTACTACAGCTCATACCTTTTTCTTTGCCTCTTCCTCTTCTCTATGCTTCTGGAAAGGTGTCTTCTTCCTAGCACTCATCTTTTCACCAGATACTTCAACTGCAAAACAGAAATCATTGGTAAACATGCTTTGGTTCAGAAAAAAAACATCATTAAGAAGTATTATTCCAACAACTAACTTGGAAGACATGTTTCTTCCCCCTTCTGCTCTTCTAAAGTTTGTACTAGCATGATGCCCACAAGGGTTCTTAATATTGTTATGCTAGCCGTACTAGAACCATCCGAGCACTACTTGGGGTGCATGTTGAATTTCATTATAGACATTAACAACTAGGAGTAACAAGTAAGCTTTGAGTTTCACCTTAAACTAAAATTACCTACAACACGTTAAGGTAGACGTGTTAAGAGTCTATGATAAGAAAATCCCTCGTTAAAATGCAAGGCAAAAGTCATCAAATAAAATCCTTTTCTTTTTCTTTTTCTGGTCTAGTGGTAAGAGCTAAACTTGTGATCTATGTGTTAGGCGCAGATTACATGTTCGAACCATGCCATAGATAAAAATTTGGTATGTAAGTGAAGAAGGGCAGGGTGCTCCCATTACACAAGAAGTTTTCGAACTTTAAAGTCATCAGTAAAATCCTTTTTTGGGTTACTTGTAAGAGCTAAGCTTATGATCTTGCTATTAAGCACATGTTACATGTTCGAGCCATGAATATCCGATACTTAAGTGAAGAAGGGTAGGGGCTTACACCCATTATACAACGAGTTTCGAACTTACCACTCGGGATATTCTCAGTAATGAAAAGAGTATAAATAAAATCCAACTCCCAATCTAATTCCCAGCTTCGTTGATGTGTACTACTTGCTTCTCCATCTACTAGTGTCTTAAAATGTGCGTGTTTTAGTGATGTGCAAATATTGTTCAAACCACTAGGACAAACAAAGATAGAGAATATAATGAAACAACAAAAGATGCAGCCTTTTAGCTAATATTTGACCAAGAAAGTAAACTTAATCAGCAATACCCACAAAAACAAGAAAGCAATTCATAAAAGAAGTGAATTTAGAACTAACCATAAATAGAATTGAGGGGTTGGCCGGAAAGAAGGTCAAGTGAAGATGTTCCGATTAGCCTTGCGGCTTTTCCTCTTTCTTCTGTCCGTGTATGACGAATCATACAAATGGGCTCCGGCTGAAGTGCACCAATAGCCACTCTTACGCCTGCTATTTAAGGACACCCCTCTGTCACTATTTAGAACAGGGGCCAACTTAAACGTAAAAATTTCGCCCAGCAGCCACTTTTAACACTGGTATTTAGTTTGAGGCCACTATTTTTTTTGGTCTTACACTAGAGGCCACTTTTGGGCCTTTACTAAATAAATATTGACTTAAGTTCTGATAGTTGACCGAACTTCAGTCCATACGGCCCCTGGACTGAAGTTCCATCTCTTAAGGACTGAACTTTCAGTCCATATGGCCATGGACTGAACTTCAGTCCATGGTATGGCCATGGACTGAAGTTCCATCTTAAGGACTGGACTGAACTTCCGTCCATATGGCCGTGGATTGAAGTTCAATTTTTAAGGACTGAACTTCAATCCGGCCTCTGGACTGAAGTTCAATCTCTTTAAGCAAAAGTGGCCACAAACTAAATGTTTTGGTATTAGTGGCCTGTGCCCTAAGACCAGTGACAAAAGTGGCCTTTCGTGCACTTAGCCCAACTTAAACAGACTAAACTTTTGTCCTAAAATGTTGAATTTAAACTGAAAAATTGAACTTCACGACAGTGTCTTATTGTATCTATCCACTTTTTAATCCATTGCTAATCTTTTATCCTAAAATTTTGAACTGAAAAATTAACTCCTCAGTACTATATCTAGAAGTTTTGAACAGAAAAATAAATTTTAAGAGACGATATCCTAAAGTATCTATTTATTTTCAACTTATGACTAAACGTTGAATAGTTGGTAAATATAAACAGCAACCCCTTAGAGTGGCTACTGGTGTCATTTTCCACCAAAGAGACCCCCACAGCAGAATTTCACTGGACGGTCCTTCCGCGTGGCGTAGTTTAAGTTTTGTTTTTATTTGAAAGATTTATAGGGGTGGGCACTATTCGGATTAAACCAAAAAACCAAACCGAACCGAATTAGTTTTTTAATTTAGTTTGGATTTTTAAATAATTGGTTTGGATTGGATTGAGAATATAAAAACTTTGGTGTTTTGGTTTGGTTTTGGATTTCAAATCATAGAAACCGAAAAACTGAAAAAAACGAAATATATATATACACACACACAAAGAAAGGCTCTCATACTTTTATGATTATCTCTTAATCTAAACTTGTTTAAGGTTTTTAGAGTTTGAATATTTCAATACTTTATGCCTTCAATACTTTAACCTCTTTGTATTATGGCATAATATGTGTGAAGCTTTCATTAAAAGTTTCAATCAGTTTTTACCTCTTGAATGGTAAGATCTCTTTTCACCTAGGATTCATGTTCTCTATTTATCTAGAATTATGATATAGATTTAATGTTTAATATTTTGACTTGTATTTATATTCTTTCAAGTATTTCATTTTAAAGCTTGTCTTACATGACAAAACCGAAAAAACCGAAAAAAACCAAACCGAAAAGAGGAAAACCGAACCAAACCAAATTTATTTTAGTTTGGATTGGATTGAAGTTTTTCAAAACCGAAAATCGAAAAATCGAAACCGAATAGTTAAAAACTGAACCGAAAAACCGAATGCCCACCCCTAAAGATTCATGCAAGAATAATCTCGTTTTTCAAGTTTGACAAACGCGTTAAAACTTCACAAGTTTTTATTGATCCATTAAAACTTGCTTGTAAGTTTTTTTAACAGTGGCCTCAAGTTTTGACGATTCATCAAAGCTTAAACAAATAAAATTTCAACAAATTCTCAAAACTTGTGATGAGATTGTTCACAACTTCTAATTGAGCTAACAAAACTAGATATTGAGGTTATTCTTGCACAAATTTTAAAATTGAGACGAAACTTAAATAGCCTACTACAAAAGTCATATATGTGCAAATCACCTTATTTTCCCTAGATCTGGGGAAATTTTGATGTGTAGTCATTTTTTGATGCGCTCAAGGAGTTTTATCCACTGTTTCAAAATTAATTGAGAAATAGCTAAACATTCGCGCGCACACTTACACTCCATTAGCGTTGGAAAACACCACATACTAGTCCCATAACAAAATACTGGGGCTTTGAACAAGTTGTTCAAAGCCCCATTATTTTGTTATGGGACTTTATATATAAAGCTTCAGTCCCATAACAAAATACTGGGGCTTTGAACAAGTTTTGTTCACAGCTCACCCATAACAAAATAATGAGATTTATCTCATAACAGAGGTCCTATTATTTTGTTATGGGACTGAAGCTTTATATATAAAGTCCCATAACAAAATAATGGGACCTTAAATAACATGTTCAAATGTCTCATTATTTCGTTATGGGACTTTATATATAAAGCTTCAAGCCCCCGTATTTTATACTGGGGTTAGTTTACTGAAGCTTTACATAAAGTCCCATAATAAAATACTGGGGCTTTGTACAAATAAACAAAACTTGTTCAAAGCCCCAGTATTTTATACTGGGATTTGTCCGGAGGTGGCTATATTTCACCGAATTTATTTTTGACGGCTACAAATCAATTAGCGCGTGCCAGACAGGCCCCGACGCGAAATTTTTACCTATATCTTTGATAAGGTGACAAAAAAATTACAAACAGCAGGGCATATATTTTTTTTTTCATACATAGCACCCATCCCTAAAATTACAAATTTTAGTACTCCTTAAAAAAATATCCAAACTGTCAAATCCCCCCTTCCCCTGCCACTGAGCTGCCGGCAGACACTCTCCCTGCCGGTGGTGTCGTTACTTTTTTGTATTTCACTGAATTTATGTTGTTGATTTTGTCTATATCATTAATTTGGACAAGTTTATGCACACAAATTCTCCCCCCCCCCCCCCCTCAAAAATATAAAGTATACATGAATATACATAGATAAATGCGTAGCAATGAGAAAATTACAAAAATATACACAAAAAAGTAAAAATTCATGTAAACATCCTTAATACTAAAGAAATCTGAAAATTTTTACATATTTATTCACTCGCATATACATATTTATACAATTTTATACATGTGTATAGACTTGTATAAAATAACACAGGTATAAAATTGTATAAACTTGGGGCAGGCTGCTATCTCGGAAAAATGGTGATATTTTGGGTAAGATTTGCAAATATATGCCATTTTTAGTAATTTTTTTTTAGTGTTGCTTGTCTTTTAGTGTAAATTTTCCAAAAAATTGAGGAAGCTTCTTCCATATATTATAGTAAATATTTTGCCAAGGAGCCACTTTTCCCTGCCATTTAATTTTTAGCTATTTTTAAAATTTTTTTTTAGTTTTTAGCCGCTTTTTGGAACTTCAATTCTTATGGGCTGAAATTCATACCTTCAGCCTACAAGCGCTGAAGTTTACGCATTTGTACCTTCAGGTACGAAGTTAAGCCCACAAGGTCTAAAGTTCAGCCCATAAGGATTGAAGTTCAAAAAATAGCTAAAAACTAAATAATTTTTAAAAAATAGCTCCAATTGTAGAGGCTAGCCAAAAAGTGGCTATTTGTGCACTTCCCCCAAAATTGTACCCTTAATTCTTAAAAAAAATTAAAAATAATGTCTCAATTTTCAAATATAGCAACAAAATTTTCATAAAATGTCTATAATCTCTAACAAATCCCACAAAATTGTGCATGTTGTCTTCTCTTCATAAAAGCTTTGGTGTCCGGTGTATCCATCCCACCCGCCGCCTGCTTGTGTTACTCCTCCAACATAGAAATACACAGACTTAGATAAATTATATAATGCATAGGCATACATCAGGCATATTATGAGACACATGACATACATTCATTTTACCTTCAAACTACCCCCTACATGCCACCATAAACATCGTCTATTCCATCATAACAATAAACAAATTACTTCCATGCGAAAAAAAATAAAAAAATAGCTTCATTCTAAATCTGGACAGATCAATTTCGAAAAAAAATGGTTTCACAAAAGGTGTAGATGGAGAAATTCTTGGCCAGCTTTTAAGGTGGAGGCCAAAGTTATCAGGTCACGATAATTATCATCGTCATCGCAACAACAACGTCATTAGGGGCATATTCAGAAACTAAAGAGATGACGAAGCAACGATCTCGTCATGTTTCTTAGGTAAAATCATTACTACTTTGTTTCTAATCAAGCTCGAGTGACATAGCTCTGGCGCCCTTGATGTTGTTCGCATCAGTTGTATACCTGTTGGCCTTTTTTGCTTTGTCGATCACTAGCGCCGAGTTGTTAACTTTAGCGGTGATAGCTACACTTAGGAAAGGGGTTAAGATTATGGTTGGGGAAATTAGGAGGGTTAACTAATGTTGGAGCTAAAGAGTGTCATATATTCATATATTTTCATAAGTTGTTATGTTTAGTAATTTTTTATAATGTAACCACATTTTCCCCATATCTTAATTTGGGGCGAAATGCACCAACAATCATTCTTAGAGTTGATAATTAAGTATTAGCTAGTATTTATATTGTCTTGAAGTTTAGAACTTGCAAACTTAATTTCAGGGCATTGTGTTCAAATTTTTTGAACTAAAAAGCTGATCTTTAGACATAGAAGTGGCTACCTGCTGTCATTTTCGCCTTATTGGGCTAGTACTTTTTGGGCTTATGACCTGTTACTCTTGCGAGATTTATAAAAAAGATTATTACCCCCACATAACCATTTTCAAATTTTATCCACTTTTTGTAACCATATTATGACTTTTCTTTCTTTTCCTAGCATATTTATTACACATAATTTGATGATATAAAGATTTAAAAAATATAAGACAAATATATATGTGTATAGAAGCTATATATAAAGAATATCAATTTACTTGTTAATATGGTATATTGAGGCTATTTATGTGGAAATCCCTTTTATAAAACTATGACAATGGAGGCAATGGATTGCCTTTTTGACCTATTTAACATAGTTTAGCAAAAATATCCTCAACACCTAATTAATTGTCTTGCGGTCTTGGCAGCGCAACACTTATATTCCTTCCACCATCTCCAATTAAATTGCGTTGAAATCTTGGCAAATAGACATCACTTGCACTCGACACTTTCAACCCCTTCTCCCAACTAAAATATCTCTCAACCCTTTCATCCCCTTCTCCCAACTAAATTGTTTTGAATTGGCAAATAGGTAATACTTGCCAAGATGGAGGTCATTTACGTAAAATTATGGAAAACGTGGACTAATCCTCAAATTATTCAAATTTAGGGACACTGGGTGAAATTTTCCAATTACTCTCTTGTGATGAGCCTAAAACTATTGACTCAATCCAGGTTAAGAGAGATACGACAATAAGACTTTAACCACATCTTACTATCTTTATTCAAAGACAATACAAAATGTTTTTGGCGACATATGTTCTACGAGCTTAGTCTTGTATTGTTTTCACATATATATATACCTCTAAATAAGATTTAGAATATAATTAGATTTATATTTGGATTACAAGCAATTTGTTGTATCAAGATTGCAATAATTGGATGAACAATAAGAAATAAGAATAAATGTGAACACAAGAACAAAATATTTTAATTCTGATCACTTGGGATTACAATTAGACATTGTCTTGGCTATATTTATGAATGACTTTACATTGATACATAAGTGCTATTTATAATAAAAGAAATTGAGACAATTGCGGGCAGTAGTTAGCCCATTCTCCCATATTTAGATCATGAGTGACCCAAGATCTCCTTTTCATCGAATGCTGAGATCGTGGGGATTCAATTACATTTGGCTCAAGCCATTTGTCTCCAGCACTATGCATCTCTGTGACTCAGGCGGTTGCGACTTGTAGCTCAGGCAACTATGATCTCGGGGCCTGTCTTTGATATCCTTGATGTAATTCCCGTGGCTATCACTCCAGGCCTTACGCCTCGGTCGCCACGTGTCTGAACTATAATTTTACCAATACAGATAGTCCCTTCACTCCGCGAGCAGCTGTCAGAGTTCTTGGGGAGTGGAATGAGAATAAGCGGGAAAGATGACGTGGCCATACATGCACCTTGTATTTCAAAAAGGCGGCTATCACTTCGCCTTCCCATCCGCTACACGTGGAGGCCAGCGGGTGGTCGTGACTTTAGCCTAGGCAATCATGACTCTTCTACTATAAGTACCCAACTTGATTATTCATCGTTTCTCATTTTCAACTTAGAGCAACTGTATCAAGTAAAACTCAAGCAAGATCTTCATCTCTTTTTCCAATATCAATATCAGAATCATCAATTCCTAACAAAATCAAGATGTCTTCAAGAAATTCTGCTCAAAATTCTTCTGGTCATCCTGGCGATGACACCATTGACACCGCCACAGTAGGTATTGGGGGCAAGATAATCAACTTTACCTCGCCTTTTAATATGATTTACTGGCAGTGGCGGGCAGTGAAAGAGTTTCTGAGGAGACTAGATTGGTGCAAAGGCGAAGGGGCAAAGCCACCACCCGTCGCAGCGAGTTTGAGGAAGTAAATGATGATGAGGGGCACTGGAGATGTTGGTTGAGGTGAAGAGGAAAAAGTAACCGGATCAAAAAAGATTCCCATCGATGTAGACATTAAACCCCACCATATTATACCTCTTCATTCGATAACAAAAAGGATTTTGCCATCCATACTCAGCCTACTCTGCAACAAGGATGAATAGAAATGTACCTGTTCGTTCCAATCCCTCTTTGATTACACTGGCTCATCACAAAGAGCTTCAGGAGGATTGCAAATAGGGATTGGAGATCATAGTTGGCATCCCGAACCCTAACAACAGTGTAGTTCCGATCACATAGTAGGGTACTCCTTTGCCTATACCTACCTATTCACGGTAGGATTCACCCTTCTCGTGCAGGGGTGATTGAATCTTTTTGCCGCACTTATAATCTTTGTTTGGCTCAACTCGGGCCCATTGTGTGGCGAATTATAGGGTGTATCGACTTCTTGTGCAAAAAAGTCGGGCTGCCTTCACCCTCCAGCATTTGACATCACTTTATTACCCATATTTTTATAAGGGCGGTATCGTGTCCTTGAATAGTTGAGGAAATGCTCGTTGATCACCAAGAGCGAAGATACCTCGGACCTTGGATGGGCCGACCTCTATGTCGTGATCCCTACTTCACAGATCTCGACAGAACCAGGATTTTTCAATGTGTGGAACATCGAGCCCGTAAGTCAACTTTCCTCTACCCTTGTTTTGATCTCCTCATTATTAATTTGTCCTTCCTTATACAATTTCTCCCTTGACAACCAACAAAGTAGAAATCGTCCATATGCTCGATTTGACTAATTGAATTCGAGCTATAATTGACGCTCGCACCCGGCCCAATTAGACTTGGGAGATTATTGCCTCTGGAAATGAATGAGTGACCAAAAGACACGGTAAGACTTCTCCATATTGAATACCTTCGGGAAGCTTTAAGAGTTGTCTTTTTAACAACTGTTTTTATTATAGGCCTTTCTGCCAAAGCACCCACTGCCAAGAAAACAAAGAGCCCAAGGAGAAAAAGGACAGAAATAGGAAGAAGAAAGAGAAGGAACTCCATGATGCCGATGCAACTTTGGCCAAGATGACAAACTTGGTGACTTCTACTTAAAATACCAGAGTACCAATCGGTTCTTCCAGGCAAGAGCCTTCCTCCCGTGGTGATGATATCGTCCTCGGGAGTTTTGTTTATAAAACTTCTGTCGCCAAGCCTCCAACTTTGGTTCCTGTTGACCCCAAGAGGAAAAGGGCAAACCCATAAAAGCTAAGTCAGGTTGATGTCCCCACATCGAGGCAGATGCCAACTTGGGTGCTAAATCAGCCTCGGGGTCTCAATTTAGGCTGAGGGATGAGACAAGTGATCAAGATCATAAGGCCTCCGAACAAGTTGAAGTAGTAGATCTCAAAGGGTCTGACAATACTACCGAAAAGGCCAACGGCAAGGCCAAAATTGGCGAGGCTAGATCTGATCCGCCTTAGTTGGGAAGAGGGTGGCCATGAGCGTGGCGCGGGCAACTTCTAAGCCTCCCAACAGCTCGACTTCTGAAAGAGCGATGAAGAGAATTGAAATCCTCTCAGACCTAAGCCTCTTCGCCAATTCCCCCGATGTTCCTATTTTTCTGTCTCAATTACTTGGCCCGCATAAGGAGAAGCAACTTAAATTAGTCTCCATAGGAATAGAAATGACTCGATATGCTCTTTGTTCCCTAAGGATAAGTAATTGCTTTTGTCATTTACTTCAAATCATGCCTCGTGTTCTCACTTCATTTACTTCTTCATCGCAAAGTTTTGTCTATTCACTTGAGTCCTTGAGACCTTTCGAATGTCTGAGATCAAGAGGCTGCAAGATCGAATTCTTGGAACCGAGATGAAGCTCAAGGCTCGCTTAGTGGAGAAAAAGGCCGAGCTCAAGAGAATGACACAAGCCTCCGCCACTTTGTGAATGCAAGCTCTAAGGGATGCTCATATTGCAGAGAGCTCGAGATTGACAAGCAGGGCCCAGGAGCTACAAGATGAGCTTGATCGAGCTAACACGAGGCTTGTCAACGCCAATTAGGACAATCATTAGTAATTGACCAGGAATGTGCTCAAGATAAAAGAGTTGGAAGGTCAAACGGAACGACGTCCGATGCTTGAATCCAAATTAGCTCATCTTCAGGATGAAAACAATGCGCCGGTGGCAAAGTCCAAGGCTAAAGCCAAGAGAGCTGAATTGAATCAAGGTTGGGCCCTCATCCAGACTCGGCTGACAGCTCTCGAGCAGTGTAAAGCTGGAAGTTTGAACTTGGACGATGGAATTGCCAAAGCCAAAGAGCGTGTAGCTCAGGCGTAAAAAATTATGGATGAGCTCCCTTGCGAGTGAGGATTCTAATGATGGTGAAGATGAATTTGGGGAGGCTGATGATGGAGAAGAAGAGAAAGTGGTGATGAAGACGGGGCCTCTGGAGATAAAGAGGGTTCCCCTCGAGGAAAAAAGGTTGATCCCCACGCGTAGTAGTTTCTCTTCTTTCTTTTTATTTGTTCTAGGCCGAACTTTTGTAAATAATTTTTGAAGAGGGCCTTTGAGCCCGTTTAGTGAAAATTGAATTATGTCAAGTGTCTGCATTTTTGTCTCGTCGAGACGTTCGCTTTAGCACTTAGAATTATTTTTCGCTTGCAAGACTTGTGGAATTTTATAAAATATCGATACAGACTGGAACAACGTCTCATTCGCATGCCGAGGCTTAAATAATCATAATTTCACAATATAACTTCGAGAGTTCAATCTTGAAACAAAAAATTGTAGAGTCAAACTCATTTCATTGATAATAGGTGGTATCCGGCATTACACTGAACCTAGTCGTACCGAGACTTAGGCAAAATTTAAAGATTGCCGCTATCGAGCACTATATACATAACATAACACAACATAAAACCAATCTTCGAGTGATAGTCTCGGTATGAAGATTGCATGTCATTCGGTCTACTGGCAGTTCTCGATACGAGAGGCTTTGGGTCGAATAGTAAACTGCACCATCTCTTCCATCCCTCCAGTGTTCGGGTACGAAAGAAGAGGACCCAATTGTTTTTCGCTCCCTTCGCTTCCTGAAAAGGTCAAGCAAAGAAAATTGGGGGATTAGATGACTATTCGACCCAAGCATTGGAGCGTATGAAGGCTCGGTGTCGTGGGTGAATATTTATTAAAATCAACAAGTAAGGTAAAGTACCTTAATATCAGAAGTAGTATCGCTTCCGATTAGAGATATTAATTTGAGGATGCTACCTCCCCGTTCATGTCTTCCAGCTGATAAGATCCTTTGCCAATAATGGCTTTGACTCGGTAGGGTCCTTCCCAATTCGCTGCCAATTTCCCAGCGTTGTGCTCCTTGGTTAACTGATTCACGACCTTTAACACATATCCCTAACTTTGAAAGCCTTAAACTTGGCTTTCTTGTTGAGATAATTTTCGATCTACCTCTTTTGAGTTGCTAGTCGGACCAAAGCTAATTTCCTTCGACAATCAAGCAAATCCAACTCCACATGCAACGCTTGTTGATTTGCTTCTTTGGTAGACAAGAGAAAATGGAGCATCCTCTGTGCTATTTTTCTCCGTGGTACAGTGTTCCCACAGCACCCCAGGCAACTCGGTGGGCCAAGGGCCTTTTGCCTCTTCAAACCTCTTTTTCGGACTCTCAATGATTACTCTATTTGAAGACTCGGTTTGTCCGTTGGCACTTGGGTGATATGGAGTCGACACCACCCTTTTGATACCCTACTTCCTAAGGAAATGTGTAACGTTTGAACCAACAAATTGCGGGCTATATCACACGTAATTTCCCTCGGGACCCCGAATATGCAAATATCTGAAGATAAAATTGATAACTTCTTTTCTGTCTAACTTGAGAAAAAGCCCCCGCTTCTACCCACTTAAAGAAGTAATTTGTAAGAATGAGAAGAAACCAAACACCTCATTTAGCTTTGGGAAGTGGCCCAACTATATCCATCCTCGATTTCATAAATGGCTACGAGGACAAAACAAAATACAAAGGTTCGACGTGCTGATGAATCATTCGAGCATGGCGGCATTTACCACACTTCTTTACGAAGGCCTTAGCATATGTGCCGATATCTGGCCAATAGTATCCAGCCCTAAGTAATTTGCGAGTAAGTGATTTTTTTCTAGAATGATTACCACACTTGCCCTCGTGTACTTCCCTCATCACATATTCAATTTATCCCCGACCCAAACACTTGGCCAACGGGTCGCTGGGCAATTTCCTATATAAATCTTCTTAGATCAATGAGTTTGGGACCACTTGAATTCTAAGCTTCCGAGCTTCCTTTTTAGCTGCTGGTAGAGTCCCCAAGTCCAAGTAAGAAATGAACTTGGTGCGTCAATCCCAAGTATGATGCAGCGAATTAACTCCAAGCTTTACTCTTTCAATGGCTGAGGTCAGGAGGCGAACGATCGAGTCAGTCCCCGAGTTACTTACTTGGGCGGTGGAGCCTAAATTTGGTAAGACATCCGCCTCCACATTCTCTTCTTGAGGGATTTGTTCAATACTCCATTCTTGAAATTTGGACATCATATGTTTATCTCTAGCTAAGAGATGCTGAATCCTGGGCTCACGAGCCAAAAGTCCCCGAGTATTTGATTTACTACTAATTGTGAATCACTTTTTAGTTCGATTCTTTCTACCCCTAACTTCTTATCTTGTTCTAAACCTGCTACAAAAGTACTCAGCTTCATTGTTAGTCACTTGACTAATTCTAATAGAGTGCCTTACTCTTTCTCCTGTTGGAGCCACTGAAACTAAACCACGCCCCGATAACACTCGTGGCCCCATCAGAATAAAGTGTCCAAATACCAGGGACTGACCTCTTTGATAATAATTCTTCCTTCTCCGCTTCGGGGAATATTTGAGCACTAAAGTCGGCCACAAAATCAGCTAATACTTGGGACTTTATGGCCCTGCGAGGTTGATAAATGATATCATACTCGCTGAGCTCCACAAGCCAGTTAGCCAACCTCCCGGACAATTCAGGCTTATGAAGTATATTTCTCAATGGGAAGGTAGTGATTACAACTATGGGGTGGCATTTAAAATAGAGTCGAAGTTTGCGTGCAGTAATGACTAAAGTATGTGCCAATTTCTCTTAGTGAGGGTACCTAGTTTCAACATCAAGTAGTGGCTTCCTAACATAATAGATTGGCTGTTGTTTTGCATCTTCCTCCCGAACCAGGACTGCCCTTATAGATACTTCAGACACGGCTAGATAGACCAACAATGTCTCCCCATCTTTTGTTTTTGCAAGCAAATGTGGGTTTGCCAAGTAGTGCTTCAACTCCTTTAACACTTGTCGGCGCTCTGTAGTCCATTCGAAAGTTGTGTTCTAGTGAAAACTTGTGACATCACTCCGACGACCTCGAGATAAATCTACTCAAGGCCACAATTCGGCTAGTAAGACGTTGAACTTCTTTGGTCCCGAGAGGATTCCATTTATTTCCTCTATTGCTCTTATCTTCTCGGGGTTTGCATCAATTCCTCACTCGGACACAATGAATCCTAAGAACTTGTCCGAGCCAATGCCAAAAGCATACTTTTTAGGGTTTAATTTCATAATATATTGCCTCAGAATGGAAAAGGCTTCCCTCAAATGATTCAAATGATCTTCTACACCAGCATATGATCGATGTAAACTTCCATTGATTTTCCAATATAATCCTTGAACATGCGACATACTAACCTCTGGTATGTTGACCCAGCTTTTTTAAGGCAGAAGGGCATCACCTTATAGAAATATGTGACCCAATCAGTGACAAAGGAAGTTTTCTCTTTATCTTTTGGCTCCATCAAATACCCCGAATAGGTATCCAAGAAGGTTAATAATTTGTGTCCAGAATGAAGTCTATTAACCTATCAATTTGTGGCAACAGATATGAATCTTTGGGGCAAGCCTTATTCAAATCCGTATAATCTACGTACATTGCGGGTATTTGACTTTCCGTATGAAGCCATTGTCAAGCAACCTGTTAGTATTCTCTTCGATCACTTTTTTCCTGATGCCAGTATGTGGCCTTTTCTTTTGCTTCACCAGCGTGTGATTGGATCAGTGTTAAGTTTGTGCGTTGTTATCTCCGGATCGATCCTAACCATGTTTGCATTGGACCAAGCAAAACAATCATCGTTGGACTTTATAAATATGACAACAGCTTTCTTTGACTCCGGGTCCAACTCCGAGCCAATAAATATTTTCCTCTCCGGGAATTTCATCGACAATGTTACCGACTCCAACTCTTCGATGGCTTAGTCCTCAGCCTTTTTCTTTTTAGGTTCTTGTATGCACGCCAACATTTTTTCTACTATCTCTTTTTTAGGATCTATTTCAGCTACTGGACTCATTTCCTCTTCAGATCCTAGGCATTGTGGTTGTTATTTCAATGGTCTAGCCGGGACGACTCCACTTTTCAAATGAACTGACTAGCACTCTCTAGTCATTCGTTGTTCGCCACGGATAGAATGAACACCCCATTGTGTAGGAAACTTAATAACTTGATGAAGAGTAGAGAGCACGACCTCCATCGCATGGATCCACGGCCTCCCAGGGAAACATTATAAGCTTTGTCTTCAGGCATAACTTGGAACACTGTTTCCTTGGTAACTCGTCCTGTGTAAGTGGTAAGAGTGATCTCACCTAATGTCTTCTCAGTAGAGTTGTTAAAGCCTGTCAATATGGTTGTCTTCAGGATGATTTGGTCCTTCAACCACAATTCTTCACCGCTCCGTAGCTTATAATGTTAACGGAGCTCCTAACATCTATCAAGACTCATTTAATGTCCGAGTCGTTGATCCTTAGCATGATCACCAGCGCATCATGGTTAGGGAATATTATCCCCTCGGAGTCATCTTTATCGAACACAATGTCGTCATCCGAGCCTCACACTCAGCTCCTCTTTTCTAATGTAATGCAAAGTTTTGCAAACTTCTTAGCCACAACAAAATTCACACCGTTCACTTCTGATCCCTCGGTGATCACATTAACAACTCTTTTAGAAGATGAAGCCCTTGGTGACTGTCCTCCATTCCTATTTTTCGCAGAGGTTTTCTTCTCTTTGTCAAGAACTCTTTTAGCATGCCATTCTTGGGTAAATGGGCCACCTTGTACCGCAAAGCCTTGCAATCCATGGTAAGGTGCCCATGATCTGCATGAAAGTGGCAATAGAGGCTCTTGTCTCTCTTCCCGGGGTCAGACCTCATGTCTTTTGGGAGTCTTGCCTCCTTATCAGCCATTTCTTTTAATGTGTTCACCAAATCCGCATCAGAAACATTGAAATTATATTCAAAAATTCAGGACAAATCCTTTTCCATGGATACCAAAGGTGGCCCTGTGGTGCTCTTCTGATTGGCATTATTGCTAACTTTACTCCCCAACCTTTGGCTCACCTATTTCCTTTGGGAGTTGTAAGGTTTTTATCAGCTCTTCGAGTTCCCTCGTGGCACATCGGTGCGTCGAGATTACTCGAGGCGACTCCTATACCCAGGATATTGGCTGGAAAACCTCCATTCATCTTCTTCCAACCTAACTTTGGCCGACGTCATGTTGTGAACATCGTCCCAGGTAAAAGCTTGCCACTCTTGGAGGTTCTTTTTCAAGACAGCAGCAGCCTCAAAATTATTTTCATTTATGTTTCTTTCAAACGCCATGATAGCCAAGCTATCATCTATTGGAGGAATATCCATCCATTCCGCTAGGAAACGCTCAAGAAAATATCTAAGTGGCTCCTTGGACCACTGCTTAACGTGTAAAATATTCTCCTTTCTTTTGAGGATCTTTTGGACTTCGGTGTGAGCCTTGACGAATAAATTGTCCAATTCATTTAAGGACCCAAGCGACTCGGAGGTTAAATGTAGATACCAATGCAACGCCCCATTCTCAAGCGTCTCCACGAAATTTTTAAGGAGCATGGATTCTAATTCCACCTTTGATAAATCATTTCCTCTCACTATAGCATGTATTCGGCAACATGGTCCATTGGGTCTGTCGTGCCGCCGTATTTCTTCAAGATTTGCAACTTGAAGTGTTTTGGAATTGGGTCTGGGTTGCCTCAGGCATGAAAGCCTATTGTTTACATTTCTCAATGTCGAGCACTTTTTGAGATTTTTGAGCCACGAGGATCTTTTCTATCCATTTTTCAAATTGAGCTACGAAATCTTCATTCCATTTTTTGAATCCAAGAAGACGCTAGATGGAGTCACGGGGGATGTCTCTGCTACCATGGGAGCTGCTACAAAGGGCATGGTTCCATTAGGAGTAGTCCTCGAGCCTCCAGACGCGGTACCATTTGGAAGTCCCCTTATTACTGTGCCAAGAGGAACAGAATTTAGAGTGCCTCAATTAGGGGCAACATGTGGAGTGTTAATGGGAGTAGCAGTAAGCCTGAGGCTCTCCGAGAAAGCTTGCAATGAGATGTGCATCTCGACGTTAATCCTTGCTTGCTCAGCTGCAAGCCTTCGTTTTATCTTCAAAATGCTCCCGAGTTTGCCGAATGAATTCCTTGATTTCTATTCCCCAAGTTCTAGAACTCGACGAGCGGGGGTCAGTTATGTTAAGTGGAGGAACAAATGCACCATCAGTAGTGCCAGTTTTCCCAACAGGGTGAGACTGATCTCCAACCACGTTTTCAGTGTTATTAGCCATCTTATAAGGTTAAAATAGATGTAGATGAATGCAAAACACAACCTTGGAATAAAGCTTAATTGTTAAATCCACACAGACGGCGCCAAATTGTATGCCTCTCAATCAAATTTAGAATAAATTTAGATTTATATTTGGATTACAAGCAATTTGTTGTATCAATATTAGAATAATTGGATGAATAATAAGAAATAAGAATGAATAAAAACATAAGAACAAAAGATTTTAAATTGATTACTTGAGATTACAAACTGACAGAGTCTTGGATATATTTCTGAATGACTTTACATTGATACATAAGTGTTATTTATAATAAAAGGAATTGAGACAATCATGGGAAGTAGTTAGCCCACTCTCCTATATTTTGATCATGGGTGACTTACGATCTCCTCTTCATCGAATGATGAGATCGTAGGGATCAGCTATATTGGACTCGAGCCATTTGTCTCGGGCACTATGCATCTCTGTGACTCAGGTGGTTGCGACTTGTAGCTCGGACAACTATGATCTCGGGGCCTGGCTTTGCTATCCTTGATGTATCCCATGGCTATCACTCCGAGTCTCACTCCTCGATCGCCACGTATCCGAGCTTTCATTTTACCAGTACATACAGTATTGGACTTTCTACTCATATAATATCACAACTTCTTTTTACAGGCCTCCATTATTTTTACCTTTGTCATATATTTAGCTTTTATGATTAGAACCCCCCCTCCCACCCCCAAAAAAGTAAGATGCACACTTATATTAATTTTTTTTTCTTTTACCCTAATTGATGTTTTAGGAATCTTTATTATGGCACTTCTAAAGAACTTCAAAAAAAAATGATGGTTTTAAAATTCATTACAAAATATATATAATTTGTATATGTAAGTATATACATGTATAATTATGTATCTACAATGAAATACATATATGATAATACAAACAGACACATGACATATAAGTATATATAATGATATACCATTTGGTATACTTACATGTATATACACAATTGTTGGAGTTTGTATATATTATGTTAAAAAATGTTATTATTTAATGTAAAGTAAAATAATATCGCTATATTTTTAAAACTATTCCTAGTATTATATATTTCTGTGAAGAGCCATTTTTTTTAAATAAAACAATAATCTTGGGCTAGTTACTTTTGAGATTTTGGCCCATATAATAACGTAATTTTCTTTTTTGTCATCCATGATTTTTCATGTCAACACTTCCTTGTAAGTGGACTTTATACGAATTAACCAAACTAGTAAGTTTTAAATATTGGATGTATAAACTCAAAAAATTATAGTAATATATTTTATCCCTTAATATTATGACGTGAAAGAAATGAGAGATGAGACATACTTTCTATTTCTTCATTGATATGTAAAGACTAATCTTACAACGACAAATGGTAAGATATACCCCATCTACTATAATTTATAGTATAAGCCTATCATCTGTTTCACTTTTGGTCGCATTCTAACCTCTATTAAACATTTTTGCCTCCACTTAATGAAGGGGACACATGGCAATTTATGAAGCCTCAACCCAAATAACTTTTAACCCAACACTAACTTACCCAATCCAAAAATATACAACCCACGGATCGTATCCAATTAACCCCCTCCACCTCTGCCCTCTCCAAAAAAAAATCTTTCACTATCTTTCTCATCTAGCCTAAAATAAGAAATCAAGTTCCCCCATTCTAGGGTTCAAAAATCCTAATTTTTCTCAATTTCTCTTCATCAAATCCTCAATTCTTCTTCATATTCTAGAAGTTTGGTTATCTCATCATCAATTGCTAATAGTCTTGTTGAAAAATATCGGATGTTACCTGTTCATAAAAAATGATATGCTCTTTTGGAGAAATTTTAAAGCATTTAACTATGTGGACATCTGCTAATGGTGGTAGAAGATTCTAGAGATGTTGTAAAGTTGTTATAAGTGTTCATAAGGGTCTTTTTTGTTTTTGGGTTTCTTCTAATTTTCGTTTGATTTCAAATGAATAAACAAACACTCAAAGTTGGCACCAACTGTTACTTAGAAACTCCAACTCTTCATACGATTTTCCAGAAATCTTTACTCGATATCGGTGCATCTTATAAACCCCTCACACTAACCTGGCAAAATGAGTGTTTTACACTCAAGTTTGAGCTTGTAGAGCTTCTGAAATGTATGGTTTTTTTCCAACTCAATCTCACAAAAAAAAAAAAAGCCGGTCCCAAATCCCACCTCTCAGCTCCTTCAAAAAATTAAAGTTCTAAAATACCAAACCACCAATAAAACTCTAGAAGAGGAGGATAGGAGTAGATCGCGCCTGTTCTTCCATCTCTGCTAAATAATCCACCACTTTTGGCTTTATACTATCAAATTTTCGGCATACAATAAAGAAAAGTCACTATAGCAAGAACCATCTACACCTCTCCACTACCATTTCTCCATTAAAAATTCACCAAATTTGGAAGAAAATAAAAAAAAATCGTTCTATTTCTTGCTAGCAGAATACACTTCCAATTTGGTATAATCTGCCATATTCAAATGAAATCCAAGCTTTTGTTGAATTGGCTAGGTGCTATGCCATCTTGAGGTTGACGGATGAGAAGAGGAAACAGAGGGCATTTTGCTAGTCATGCACCATGAGATCAATACAACCCCAATATAATGCGATCAATTCAACCAACTAAGCATTCAAATCCAAGAAAGATGAAAAATCGAACCCATTATGAGCAGTACCAGACCCAAAGCAACAAGCGTCAACACATACTTTAGTTTCTTCAAAGATAGCATTTTTCTTTAAAAAAAAGGGGTTTGGGTTCAAATTGATGATGAAGAAGAATGAGATGAAGATGGTGTTTGGATAGAATTTATGGAAATAAAATTTTTGAAGGTGAGGAGGCAGCATACTGGTGTGGATTTGCGATAAATAAGAAAAAGATTGTGGGGAGAGGGGGGGGGGGGGGGGAGGGGGAAGAGGCTCCAATGGAGAAGAAAGACTGAAGAGGGATGGGGGAGGGGAGGGAGTAAATTAAACATTATCTATGATTTTTCTTTTTTTCTACTAAAAATTATTTTTTTATTTTCTTTTCAATTTTCACATGTCATTTTAAGATTAGTACCCCTACCCACCTCATCCGCGATTGCAACTCACGCACAAGATCTAGTGAACAAAGGTGTTTAAAACTCCACTTATAAGCTACATGAGGTTCCTACAAAGTCATATGAAAAGTTGGAATGTCTAACTGACAGTTGATGCTAACTTGGAGTGTCTGTTTATGTATTCTGCCATTTCAAATCTTAAGCTGATTTACTTTTTAATTTCAGAATTTTTTCATGTGGTTATTGGGAGTGGGATGATCAACCTTTACCAGATAGAGCTATGATAGTAATTAAAATCTTGAAGATACCGTTGGATGAGGCTCAGTTAGAGAGGGTTAAATTGAATGGTGAATCCAATGAAAAATTAGAAGAGATGGGGCATTAAATCTGTCGTAATTGAAGATTAACAGATAATTAGAAGATAAGATGATGATGAAGATGAAGTATGAATTATGGGCTCTTTTTATTGGATTACACTTACTTCAATTAGATAAGCATCATATCGTTGCCATTTAGTTTTTAGTGTTGTATTATTTAACTACTTATGAAAATGTATGCTTTGAATCATGTTTTTTGTTGAAATGAACTTGTGCTTCATTTAATTTGAGGTAGTTATTTATGTTCAAGACATGTCAAATGCCACATTATAATTATAACCACAAAAAGTTAAAAAACCTAGGTCATAATGTGACATCCACCTCTATTTAACATCAAACCCTACTATGAAACTAAAGTAATTCACAAAAAATAAGTTTTTAAATATTGTTAGATTGCAGTGAAATACAAAATAAAAGACACAAAAAAGTGACCCCAACACACATGCTACTTTCCCTTTCTTGGTTTCAACTTCTTAATTCTTTGTTATCTCTACACTCCAATTGGTTTGTAGTCACAATAGCATTTTCATTCTAAGGCAGTGATACAGGTGCAGGTGGAAGATCTGTAGGCTCACAAATACCAATATGGTCACCTCGAAAGGAGATTGACCTTGTGCTAGTTGGTATAGACATTTGTTGTGTCATTAGCAATCATGTCTTAAATTCATATACAACTTTTGGTTGGAGAGCAGGGTTTGAATCAGCACCAAAGTAGGGATAGTCAAAATCAGGACATGAACTATTGTTTTGATGGTTGATCATAGCTCCAAGGGTAGGCATGAACACAAAGGCTTCACTTGACTGGGTTGTGTTACTTGAGGTGCTGATAAATGGATCTCCTCTTTACTGTGTTCATCAACTAAAGATCTGGTCCTCTTCAACGATTGTTTAACCTTAGATGCTTGATTTGTCCGAACAAGTTGCTTTCCTTTAGTTGTCTAATTTTCCTTAGCTGGCTCTTTGCCTTTTTCTGTTTGCTTGTTAGAGAAATTTCTTTTAGTTATGGTTTCAGATTTAAATACCCTTAACAAACATCAAAAGTATTTACTGCGTTCGGATTTTACCTATGAGCACTTTCTTAAATTATGGTTTGGTTGACCACACTTGGTACATGTCACAACCCTGCCTTTTCTAGATTGTGTCCAATCACTTTTTCTTTTAATTGCTTCATCTTTTTGCCTTATACTCTTCACTCTTGGCCTGTTTTCCATACTCAAGAAATTGTGGTGGCTTCATTGCTTTGGACTGCTCAATCTTCCATAACTATTCACTCCTAACTAACCGCAACTTATGTTTATAAGTATGCTTATAAGCCTCTTTTGTATGCCACCAGTTCATTTCTGTCAGTGGGTCAATTTTTCTGTACATCAAAGCCTTAAAGGCATGTGGACATGGGATTCCTATTAGATACCATTCCCTTCATATATACTTCTTCTCCTCAAGAATGACAGTGTGTCTATCCTTAGCATCTGTCACTTCAAACTCATGGCCACAATTGAAATTCACTTTACACTTGTGAGGAATCTTTGAGTACTCAAGATAAAGCTTCATAACACATGGACTATAACAATCTTTCTATGTCAGCAAACACTCTTAATGTTCCCTCGACAGGTTCATTACTTTATCTCTAATGTCACCAAATATTTTTATGATGGGCTTGTATCTTGCTTCTAGTATCCACGAGTTGAATAACTTATTATTCACTGAGTGGTTCTTGCATATGGTGTAAATGCAAGTCCTGCACCATATTTTGAAAGGATACTTCATCAAATCTTCAGCTGCATCGCTATCATGTTTCCCCAGATGGGTCAACTGACCCTTGGATTCTTCTACATAGGTTGACCAAGCATACCATCAAAGGTACTTATTCATTAGATCAGTCTTCCATCTCTTACACCAGTTATATCAATATGCCTTAAAGAAATCCTATGCTTTGCTTAAGGAAAGAACTAATAGGAATTCCCATTGTCTAACAGTTTTAATAATATTCCAATAAGACAAGGGACCATCAACCTTACTTTTTAACTGTAAACCCTTACAAAAAGCCAACATTTTTAAATTACAAAAAGCAAAAACCCTAAGCCACCTTTGACATTCAACAAATTAACCCAACAAATTGGGACCACCAACAAAATACTATCAAAACCCTAAAATAACAATTACTTAGATTCAGAGACAAAAATCCGACTTAGATCTCATAATAGTCAAACTCTAACTCAACAATCGGGTCCAAGCGCCAAACTACACAAGCACACAATTAAAGGTTTGGCTCTACAGTATAAAAAAAAAGAAAAAATAACAAGCAAGCAAATAAACAAACAGTCCTAACCCAGAAAAACGGTTGAAACATTAGAAAGTTAAATGAGAAATCTACAACAATCACTCATAATATAAACTTAAACTAAAAGAAAATTAATAATATCAAGGAAGTGGAAAGAAAAATCGTAACTTAAAATCGAAGTTGAATCAGCAGTAGTTGGTCACATCGAAATGGCGGCTTTTTGTTTCTCAGATCAAAAGTTCACATATATATCAAAATAAGAGAAGGAAGAAATTTTTATTTATGTTTTTTTAATTAGATACGAGTTATGGGTTGAGTAAAACATGTATTGGGTTACATGTTATTTGGGTTGAAGACCCCACACTTAAACCTTTGTTCGTCCTCGAGCAACTTATACCTTGAACTCAAGACACACCAAAACAACTCACACAATGACTTGGGTTTATATAGGCACTTAACAAGTTGCATATGCACTAATCATGCTTTATTCACACAAAATCCACACCAAGAATATTTAAAAACAATCAAATGCATCAAATCAACCTCACAATCCCATATCAACTCCAAACTCACCCAATAAGTCATGCAAGTACTCGCTCTATTCAAGAGACTAATAACGGAGCTCGCTTCTCGTAAATCATGTGCCGTCACAGTCAAATCAAAGTTTAGAGAAGGAATTTATACAAGGGAATGAAGATGAACAAAAAGTTCACATATATATGAAACACTCACTCTCAGAAAAAAACTCACATGCAACACAAGACATACTATATAGTTGCCCGTAGTGTAGAACTCGACTAATGTCCATCTACTCGGCTAAGATCATTTAGGACTTTTTTAGGTTGTAATGTAGGCAATGGGACGAGTAGGATACATATAGGTAATTGTGACCAACCGTCTCAAATAATTTAATAAACCATAATTAATTCAAATATTTTTTTCTTCCCAACCAATCTTTCTTTTACCTTACGGAGTCAACCTTTTTACGAACCTTCTTCTTTAAGAAAAGTAGGAGCTAATGATAGGGACTACTTTTTGTTTTCTTCCATCTCTCAAATAATTTTTTTTTTCAATACATATTTCAATTATCGCACAATACTCTAAGCTTTCACACTTTTTTTTTTTTGGGAAATCCTTCCAAATAGCATCCTCTTAACGCACCTTTAATCTTCCTCTAACAACCACATATTTCCACTTTATTCACTAGCCATTTAGGCTCATAACACTACAAGCAACTCATAGATATTTAGCACAAGAAATAGAAATTCCAATGGCTATCAAAGAAAAGGCTATAGGCTCAAAAGGGTTAGCTAAGGTCAAATTTTACTGGTAAACATCTAATTCTGAGGCTTCAAATAAATTGGCTATGAAAGGAATGCCTATATCACTTCCTAACCGAGCAAACTACTCATTTCGCTTTGCGCACACACCGGATAAGTTCTAGACATCAAGTATTAAACATGGAGAAAACAAAATCCTCACTCACACATGGCACATAGCCTACTCAAAACGACTGAATTTACGCTCTCAAACAAAGCAAAGACAAGCAAACTCTCAAACAAATCTATAGTCAACATCATGGTCATAGGCTTCAAACAATGCACTCAACGTTCCTCAAGACAAATGGATCCTGACAGAATATATGCACGAAGTTCACATACCTCAAATCAAGTATCTATATAAAACTAGTCAAAGTGGGGTCAAGACTCTCCCATCCAATTACTACAGTCTAATCCTTATAAAAAAAATCTACCTATACCCGGTTCAAACTAGTTCCTTTGGAAAATAACCGATGCACAAAGAAAAACCAAAGAGGATTATTAGCACACTTAAGAAGAATCTCCCACCCCATACTTAAAATCATACATTGTCCTTAATGCATTAAAAATAAAACTAAGGGTGATAGAGAAACTCTCTGGGGCTCTAAGCCCGAAGAACATCCTTATGAACTTCCTTAGGGCACAAGGTACTCAGAATTTCCCCATTATGGGACTTCATATTCAAGCATGATGGGTTTGCAGACACCCCACACTTAGACTCCAAACCAATCGAAACCTGCAAAACAAAGAAACTCACAAAATAACATCCTTCAAAAGATAATTTTTTTTTTGTCTTTTTATTTTTAAATTTATTTTTGCTTTTTTTATTTTACTTATATACAATTACAATCATGGGTTGCCTCTCGAGAAGCACCTTATTTAATGTCGTGGCACGATATAACCCAAAGTCAATACTTTTTCCTCTACCTTGAGCTTATGAATCGCCTCCCCAATTGTAACTCAACTCTCTGGTTATGCTCTTAAGGTGGCACAAGTTCCTGCATGCCAAAAATTAAGTATCTCCTTCCGCAAGTTGCCGCTAACTTAAAAATATCCCCAAATTTTTGGCTATACTCTTGGCCAAGCACCAGATATACCATCTTGTATTCACTGACCTTCAAACGAGGATTTTCATCTTTCCTAGATGGAATCACAAATTTTAGTGTGTAAGCATCATACATTTCATCCTTCAACTCTTCAATCGGCTCTGAAGGATCAATTTCCATGTCCCCTTCTAAAATTAATGTAAAAAAGTGTCTAGATTACTGCGGTGAAACCCGTTCACACTTTGATTCGTTACTCACATCCTCTTTTTGGCACGAATTTGAGTTACTAGAATTCCAGCTTCAATTTTATTGTCTGACTCTAGTACCACATCTTCATCATCGGCATCTTCCCACACCATATGGCTAGATGGTTGGCTTTCAATCCTTGTCTCCTCTAATGAAAATTCACGTTTTAGATCTTCAACTATAGCCATAATTTCTTCTTCTAATTCCATGTCTTCTTAGCTAGGTTGTTGAATTTCCAATAATGCAGCCAACTGATTCACTTGAGCTTCTATACGACATAGTTGTGCTCTATGTCTGTGCTAAATCTTCTTCAATTCAGCTTCATATTCTTCCTCATCATTGCACCTACTATTATCATAAGAGAAGGAAGTACCATCATAATATGGGCTCGAGGATGAAGAGATGTATTGGCACAACCATAATAATGGCCACCTTAATTACCACACATATTACACATATAAGATGAATCATAACCTAACCATATGTAATTATCTGATGCCATATTATTTTTTTAATTAACAAAATAAATATGTACAGAGGCGAAGTTAATTAAACTAACAACTCAGCTATCCTAAAAGCTAGAAATACATCGTGTTCCCCAACAACGACGCCAAAATTTGATCACGTCCAACTACGCCCTATAAATGGGACTAAGCGGTTGAGACAAATATAGCTCACTACTTAAAGTCCCGAGGTCGAATCCCACAGAGAACACGACCCCTAGCAGTTAATCTAGCTAAACTATCTATCCAATCAGCTTCAAGAGAATATCTTTTGTTTGGTTTGGTTCTATCAACTACTTAACACGAAATTAAATAACAAGTATAGAAAGATAGACTTGATTCAAGAGATGGAAAGCCTAGGGTTGATTTTCCCAACCCCTAACTTGTGCTTAAGTATTGTGCTATCAATTTCCCCTAATTCTTCCTATTGAACAAGTGCTCCGAGTTTACAACTACCCACTTCTGTTAAGTAATCATATCTTTCATTAATTAACTATATATTCCAATTAACTAATGAAGATAGAGAGGACTACATTTATAGTTCACAGTAAGGATCAATATTCATAATTCACCGTTTTGACAACCTAAGCAATGCCTTTGATTTAGGTTAAAATACTGCTATATTTTTAACCATAACTCATGAATCTAGTCCTAGTAATCACAAGAATAAAGGGGACAATTAATTGGGATCCTACCAATTAACCAACATGAAATTCATAAACAACATAGATAGAAAGAATTAACAACGTTAATCATAACACAGTAATTATCATCACACAAGCATGTGGAGTGGTTCAATCAACCCTAGAATGGGTGATTTAGCCACTCATAATCATATTCTAAGACAAGAAATAACTATAAGTATGTAAAAATCACAATAAGGTGGAAAGATGGATGAAGTAGAGCCTTGAATCTTGATCTCCTCTCTTCCTTGCCTCCTTTTGATGTTAATTAGGTCAAAGATTATTCTTTGGGCGTGTTGGATGCCTTTTATAACGTCCCCATAGACCCACACAAGTCGGAAATCCAAAATAAACTCGGATTCAAAACGTTAGGAAATTAAGCCTACCGTGCTGCGCAGCACATTGCACAGCGCGGTGCGGTAGGGCTTTTTCTGCAAGTTTTTCAAAATTCTAATTATCTGAAAATCAACCTTGTTGCATTGCGCTATGCGGCGCCCAGCGCGGTGCGGCAGACATAATTTACTGCTCTTCCATTTTTTTTTTATCATTTTTCTTCCACGCCTTCGTTCGCTCGACCCTCGGACTTCTACTCAGACTTCAAAACTCTTATTTTCACTAAATTTTTCTCCATGACGCCTCATATCATCAACATAATTCCTACAGCATGAAACACACCAAATGATAGAAATTCAGCTTAAAGTGCTAACAAATATGACAAGTAGAAGCATGAATACAAGGTAAAAATAAAAGAAATACAGTAATATTCATCCTCGTATCAAGCATCAGACATTGCCACACGTTCCCTCCATTAAGTGCAGGGCAAGAATGTGTAATAATTAAACTGTAAGAGTAGGATGTGACCAAAAGTGAAATGGAGGATGGGTTTATACTATAAATTATAGTAAAAGGGTAGATTTGACCCTTTACCGATCTTACAATAGCTAAAAAAATTTGACCTCGTATATGGATATGATAATCCCCTCTAATTTCCTTCTCCCATAGATATTAATTAGTGCAACTGAAAAAATTTCAAGCATCTAAGAAAATAATGATCGTTAACCCTATTAAAGAAGTATTTGTCTATTCTTCTTGCTATTCATCTTCTTGTGTATTTTGAAATTTCTCAAGCGTATCCTCATTTGAAATTTGTTGACATTCAAAGGACACAGTTTCAACAAGACAACAACTAAGTCAATATTGACATTAGTTATCCTTTTTCCTCTCTTGCTAGTAGAACTTGTCTCGTTTTGCATAGAGAATGGTGGAACATCCTTGCAGTTATAGTCAAACGTTAATAATCTGCATAAGAGCTATCGGCTTCTTAATTCAATATTAGTCCTCCTGACCTTTTCTTTTCTTGCTAGGAGTCTCTTATTGTGCAACTTTTTGTATCATCCTTACCTTCGGCCTGCAGTAGAGAAGATTTCTCCACCTATACATGCATACACTTGTTCTTTTATTAGTTTTGATCACCATCACCGGTTGTAGTAGGATAGAGAGGATCATCCAATCTTAATTAAATGTCTTGGTTCTGAATCACATGATAATGAATTTTTTTTTGTAGGAAGCATTTTCCTACGAAAAGGCCTCACGAGAACTTGAATCAGTTTGGCCTCCAATTCGGAGACGCCGATAGAAAACCAAAAACGAAATTAGTTTTTTTTAGCTTTAACATCCTTATGTGTCAATGTCAAGAGTCTTTAATTAGGCTAAATAAATTTCTACCTTAATACCTATGTCAAATCCTGTAGGTTAATTAAAGAAAGGTAAGGCCAGAAGGGATGAGAAAGACGAATATCCTTCCTCTTAAACTTCTCACAAGACATTGGGAGCTCTATTCATTAGTGATTTTAGCAAAATAAGAGAAATCTTTTATGACGAGTGACGAGTTAATTTGAAAGGAAAAACATGAGTCTATAATCGGTCTTGTGTGTTACTATAATCAAGACTAAAATGTATTCTTGCAGCTTTCCTTGCATTACAATTTTGCTAATTTACTAGTTACACTAAGGAAAGATGTTACTTTTTTTTTTTTTTTTACTTTTAATAAACCGCTATATATATCCAAGCAAGAACAAATTTTATTCCTTATGTTCCACTTTATGTATCATAGTTTGAATCAAGTTTAAGGAAAAAATAAAGACTATTAAGACTTGTGGTCTAGAATAAGCCAAAGATATTTGTGTGGTTATAAATTATTTCATTAAGGGTAAAGTAGTGAGTACTTTTGAAATTAAATTATTTATGTTAGAAGCCATGGACGAGCTAAGATATTGTGAAGCTAAGAAGAAAAGGAAAGCTTAGTGAACAAGCTAAGAAGGAGGAGAGAGAAATCAGCAGATTCTCATTATCTGAAAGTGGAACAAAATGATACAAGTTGTTATGATCTTACAGCTGTAAATCTATATATATACACAGTCCACTACACTAACTGTTACTCTAACTGAATAACTAACTCTAACTACTCTTAGCTGACTGACTAGTTAACTTAACTAACTACTAACCACAGCTGGTTTAGTTATGACTATTTATTCAACACCCCTCCTCCAGCTGATGGTTCAAATATGTTCTTCACTCCCAGACTGGATAGCAAGTAGTCATGCTGGTGCTTTCCTAACCCCTTTGTTAAGATGTCTGCTAGCTGAATCCTAGTAGAGATGTAGTCTGTCTTCAGTAGCCCACTCCAGATTCTTTCTCTCACAAAGTGACAATCAATGTCAATGTGGTTTGTTCTTTCATGGAATATTGGGTTAGCAGCTATTTGGATTGCAGCTTTGCTGTCACACATGAGCTCCACTGGAAGTTGTAGTCTGATTCCCAGCTCATTAAACAGTCCTACTAACCAAGTTACTTCAGCTGCACATGAAGCCATACTTCTGAATTCAGCTTCAGCTGAGCTTCTGGAAACAGTGTCCTGTTTCTTGGATTTCCAAGATATTAAAGCGCCCCCAAACTTTACTAGATAACCTGTAACAGACCTTCTGGTTTCTAAGCAAGCCCTTCAATCTGAATCACAGAAGGCCATCAGTTTATTGGTGTGTTTAGCTGGCATTAATAGTCCTAGACCAGGAGCTTCTTTGATATACCTTACCACCCTTAGAGCTGCATCTATATGAGATTGCTTGGGAGAATGCATGAACTGACTGAGTGTCTGGACTTCAAAGGACAAGTCAGGTCTGGTCATTGTCAAATATAGCAATCTCCCCACAAGCCTCTGATATAACCCTGGATCCTTGAGTCTTTTGTCACCTGTTGTGTACTTGTTTTGCACCACCTTATCAAATTCCATAGATGTCAGCTTTAGATTCAGTTCAAGAGGTGTTCCAGCAGGCTTAGACCCACCCAATCCAGTTTCAGCAATTAGCTCAAGAGCATATTTTCTTTGATTCATTAGAATACCTTTTTCTGACCTTGCTACTTCAATTCCTAGGAAGAACTTAAGCTCACTTAAATCTTTCATCTTGAACTTCTGTTGTAACTCCTCCCTGGTGGTGTGTAAGAGTGTCTGATTGTTTCCAGTTATTAGTAGATCATCCACATAAACCAGTATCACCACTATATCTCTATTAGTTCTCTTGGTAAACAATGAGTAGTCAAAGTGACTTTGCACAAACTTCATCTGAAGCAGTGCCTCTGTAAGCTTCATGTTCCACTGTCTAGGAGCCTGTTTAAGGCCATACAGGGACTTATGTAGTTTGCAGACCATTCTATGCTCCCCCTGTCTGGCAAACCCCTCAGGAATAGACATGTACACCTCTTCTCTAAGATCACCATTCAGGAAGGCATTGTGTACATCCATCTGGTAGATGTACCAGTGCCTAGATGCTGCAATGGCTATAACAGACCTCACTGTAACCATTTTGGCTACAGGAGAGAATGTTTCTGTGTAGTCAAGCCCCTCTTGCTGGCTATAGCCTTTGGCAACCAGTCTGGCCTTAAATCTTTCAACTTTACATGAAGCTTTATATTTTATTTTGAAAATCCACTTGCACCCTATAGGGGATTTTCCAGGGGGAAGATCCACAATACTCCAGGTCTGATTCTCTTCAAGTGCAGAAATCTCATTCCTCATAGCCTCCACCCATCTGGGGTCTGCAGCTGCCTCTTTGAATGACTTAGGCTCAGATAACTCTGAGTATGCTGCTAAAGCTTGCTTGAAGGAGGGTGACACATGTTCATAGCTTACATAGGAGGACATAGGATAAGAGCACTGTGAGCTCTTAGGTTTTGTAACCACAAAGTCCTGCAACCAGGTAGGTGTTTTGCTAACTCTGGGAGTTTTACCTGCAACCAGTGTATCAGGGACAGGTGCTTCAAGGGGTAAAGTGGGTGCAGGGTCTGTGGGTACTTCTGAGGGTTGATCAGGTGGTGGCTCAGGTGTGGACAATGTAGGAGGCTGGTGTTCAGTGTGGCTGGAGGATGAAGTGACATTGTCCAGGGGACATACAGTAGGGAGTTCCAGAACAGGAAACATAGGGGTCCCTATAGAGTTCAACTGTTTGAAAGGGAACTGGTCTTCTTTAAACACAACATTCCTGCTGATGAACAGATATTGGAGTGCAAGTCATACATTTTATATCCCTTTTGAGTGGTGGAATATCCTAGCAACACTGCTGGAATGGCTCTAGAGGAGAACTTGTCTTTGACTTGTGGGCAAGCTGCATATCCCAGACAGCCAAACACCCTAAGGTGGCCAAGAGATGGAGGGTGATGATACAACATTTCAAATGGGGTCTTGAATTGAATTACCCTGGAGGGCAATCTATTGAGAAGATAAACTGCAGTTAAAGCACATTCACCCCAAAACCTGAGAGGTACAGCTGCTTGAAACCTGAGTGACCTAGCCATATTAAGGATACTCCTGTGCTTCCTTTCTGCAACTCCATTTTGTTGGGGAGTGTAGGTGCAAGTGCTTTGATGTTCTATCCTTAATGTGGTCAGCAAGGTGTTGAACTCACTGCTGAAGAACTCACATCCATTGTCAGTTCTTAACACCTTTACTGTGGCTGAAAACAGATTCTGAATTTTAAGAAGGAAGACTTTCATTACTACTAGGGCGTCTGACTTGGTGTTCATCAAGAAAATCCAAGTATATCTAGAGCAGTCATCCACCACAGTTAGGAAATATCTCTTACCATTGTAGGTTGGGACTCTGTTGGGTCCCCAAATATCACAATGAAGCAAGTCAAACACAGAATTAGAAGAAGTAGTACTCAGTTGAAAAGGTAATTTGTTTGCTTGGCCAAAGGACACACAGTACAGTGATGAGAGACATCAGATTGCAAGGAGCTAAGCTCAGCATGTTTCTTTAAAACTTCTAAGGGAGCATGTCCTAACCTTCTATGCCATAGTGTACTAGATGCAGGAATGTTTACATGACCTGCACAGTTCACTGTCTTATTCATACTAAGTAGTTGTGATCTGGGAGCTTGAGCCACTGCTTGTTGTCCTTGTATCACATACAGTCCATGAGTTTCTTTACCAATCCCCCTGACCTGTCCACTGTAGAGGTCCTGAAACAAGCAGAAGTCAGGAAAGAACACCACTGAGCATCTTAGTTCCTTGGTAAGCTGGGATACTGATAGCAAGTTGTACTTAAAGTTAGGAATATATAGTACATTTGAGATTTCCTGGTCTTTGAGTATATAGGAACTACCAGCATGAGACACAGACACTGCACTTCCTGTAGGTAGTTGGACTTTACTTTGGGATGCCTTAGCTAGAGGATGACATCTACTTATCAGCTTTAGATTAGATGACATGTGGTTAGAAGCACCTGTATCTATTATCCAAGTGTAATTTTCCTCAAATTGTGACATAAGGGCAGTCAGACTACCTGCTGCTGCTGCCTTGCTAGAGGAGGTGTCATCATTGTTGCCTTTAGACAGCATATGCACTATCTGTTGGTACTGTTCAGGTGAGAAGTATGGGGCTGGTGAAGCCTGAGATTGAGAGTAAAATGAGGCAGGTGTACTAGGCTGAGACATCATCATTTGTAGATAGCCTCCTACATTACCATAGTGAGTAGCATGCACAGGCATGAACTCAGAAGACCTGAGAGAGTGTCCTCCATAGACAGGAATACCAGCACTGCTGTTGTTCTGACTCAGGAGGCTAGGCTGTCCAGCATGATTTGCATAGGAACTTCCTCCACTGTTCTGATTACCATATCCACTGTTCTGATGACCATATCCATTCTGTTCTGGTTTCTTTTTGAACTTGTGATCCTCAGGATAGCCAATGAGTTTATAGCATCCCTCTCTAGTGTGGCCTTTCCACCCACAGTGATCACAGATTAAGGAGCTCTTCTTGCCTTTGTAACTTCTTCCAGTCTTACCACCTCTTTGACTGTATAGAGCTGTAGCTTCTAAGGTGTCACTTAGTTGACTCACATCTGGTGAGGCCTGAGTAAAATTTGCTACAATCCTTTGACTCTCTACTGCAACTATCAAGGAATAGGCTTTGTTCACAGAGGGCATGGGGATCATCATCATTATTTGGCTTCTAGATTGGGAGTAAGAGTCATTTAGTCCCATTAAAAACTGGAGTAGTCTCTGATAATCAAAGTGTTCAGCATATTTCATGGATTCAGGACATGCACAGCCAGGGAAGGGCATCAGTGCATCAAATTCATCCCATAAATCCCTCAGGCGAGAAAAATAGTTAGCTACAGTCATTGTTCCTTGGCTTAGGGTTACAATTTCCTTATGAAGTTGGAAGATTCTCGATCCATCGACTTTATCAAACCTCTCTTTCAGATCTACCCACACTTTGTGAGCATTAGAGGCATACACTATGCTACTAAGCAAATCTTTACTAACAGTGTTTATAATCCAGGATAATACAATCGCATTACATTTCTCCGACTGATCATGAAGGGATTCATCAAATTTACTCTGCCTAGCTTACTTTTTCCTTATAAACCAATGCGCATAGAGCGACTCCACAAGGCATAATTTTCTGATCCAGTTAACTGAATAGAGACCAGAGATACCTGGAGTGTCATTAGGCTGTAGAAACAAAGGATGAGTGTAATCAATGTTCACATCACCAGAGTTTGCAGATCCAGTAGTCCTCCCATTGTTATTGTTACCAAGAGCTGCCATTTTTTACTGAAAATTGACAAACAGAACAGAGAATTTGCAGAAAAATTGGCCTGGGAAAAACAGAAACCTAATGATTTGATCTTAGTTGTGAATTGAGATGATCGCAACTATTTGTGGATCAAAATCTTCAGGGAATAGTGATCGTCTCCTCAGGCTCTGATACCATGTTAGCAGCCATGGACGAGCTAAGATACTGTGAAGCTAAGAAGAAAAGGAAAGCTTAGTGAACAAGCTAAGAAGGAGGAGAGAGAAATCAGCAGATTCTCATTATCTGAAAGTGGAACAAAATGATACAAGTTGTTATGATCTTACAGCTGTAAATCTATATATATACACAGTCCACTACACTAACTGTTACTCTAACTGAATAACTAACTCTAACTACTCTTAGCTGACTGACTAGTTAACTTAACTAACTACTAACCACAGCTGGTTTAGTTATGACTATTTATTCAACAATTTATAAATTTAAAACTTTGTCATTCTTTTTGAAATGAATTAATAAAAAAATGTTGTCACGGAACGGAATGAGTATCTTTAAATATCTCAAATTACAAAAGTAGGTGAAATTAATTAACCCATCTTTGATAATTCAATGGCCCATACCATATGTCATTATATTGTCCGAGGCTAGCCTCCAACACCTTGCCGCACTAAAAAATCTATCAAAGTAAACCAGCTAGCCCATTGTAACATGTTTAATAATGCGTTAATGATCACTAAGGTCAAACGAACAACCAAGTGAAAGATTCTTATTCTTTCCTTCCTCAATTGTAGCATCGTCTTATTAGCAATTGGAAATTAGCTCTTTGCTATGTCACATTATTTAGGATTTTGCAGGACTCTACAGATGCTCTTAAACTGACGGCAAATTTTCCGCATAGTAAAAAAATACTCCATCCGTGTTAATTATGCAGTACATAGTTTGACTGTGCTACAAAGTTTTAAAGAAAAAAAAAGACCTTTGAATTTTATAATTGTAATTAAACATGTTATGTTATATGATTCCTATAGTTATAATGAAGTTGTACACTTTTTGGCACAAAAAATTATCAACAAGAGCAGATTAAATAGTTTTGTTAACTTAGCAACTCCTCCTGCCACCTTAGAACTACGGACGGATAGAGAGGAGATAGTAGGTCTCAAATCTATTTCTGATCAAGTTTGTTATAATTTCGCCCGTTTTGGCAATCAAAACGCTCTAAGGGGCATCATTTTGGATTGTAACATTTTAGAAAACTAAAATAATATAAGTATCCAGTTTTTCAAAAAAAAAAAAAATTGAGAATAAAAGTGATATTTATATTAAAATTATATCAAAATATATATTGATACAATTACTTTTGGAATAGTTTAATTTAAAAAAAAATCGTTAAAGAGTAAGATTAGGGTGTATATGTGTCAGCCGCTAAGCGAGGAGATAGCACTACTGCAAGGCCACGGAGGCGTCTAAACTCAAAATACTCGTTCTTCAGTTTTTAGTTTTTAAAGTTCATCGGAAATCCTTTCTTGTCTTTTCATGCATCGATCCAATCTCTGATTATGGATGTATGTTATTTATGTTTCTCTTAAAAAAGGTTCATTGGAAGAGCTCAGCTAATGGTCTACTTGTATAAAATGAAAATAGATTGATTTTACATATATTAACAGTGTAATAAATGTTTACATTGTACGCTTATTTATTTTTTAAATTAACTAATCCAACTTAATATGCATCTCGATCGAAGTCATCAACCACTAAATTTGTACGATGTAAAATATGATTCGCTTGGCGGCTTAACGTGTCAATTTAGAGATTGAAAACGAAAATTTCTACCATAATAATCCTTGTCAACCTATGAGTGAGGTTAGAAGGGAATCCGAAAGTGGAACACAAAGGGAGCTCTTCATTATATGTTTTGATTCTTTGTCAACTTTCTTTTCACTAATTAATCTGTTAATTTCCTGACTTTGGCTAAATCCTTGTAAGAATTTAAGAGAATCTTGATTGTAGTCTTAATTTTGATTAAAAAACAGATTAAAAACAGACTACATGTAAGGGTATAATCACCCAGAATCAAACAAGTTGCAAAAGTGACACGTGAGTGCAACACTGGACCACTTACGTAATAATGATTTAAGGGAATTTATACTCCGTTGATTAATTTAAATTTTCAATTATGAGCTGAAGTAATTTTTTAATATTTTGATTGAGCTTAGTGTGGTCTTTTGCGGGGAAACCCTAATTTTGTCTGCCACAATTGAGAAATGCCATGATTTTTTGCTTAAAATTTGTGGGAATCAATGGAGGCATGACAGGACAGAAGCAAATGAAAAAAGGAAATGGTTTGTATTAATACAAGGGCAAATTAGTATTCTAAGGTGCAAGCCAGACATGACACTAATTCATACTAGAACTTTAGGTCAAGTGGGTCACTAATTGTTTCACTTGTCACTATATTAGTCCCTCAACACGTTGAGGTTCCCATCATTTTGAAGTGTATTACTAATTTTTTTTTCCTAATGTATATTCCCACCTTAATGCTATTTGATGTAACCACAAGTGTCATTCAGTATTTGAAGACGTAAAATATCTCCAAGGAATCTTTGATCAACTATTAGCGTAAGCAATTTCCAAAATGGCGACAGGCGATATCAACTATATTAGGGTCAAAGATTAAACGGAAATCACAGCTTAATGTTAACATTAACTATAAAAAACATAGCATTAAGTGATGGAATTCCACATCAGTGATGGATTTTTTGTTTTGACTCTTTATATGATCTTGGATGATTATTATCCATTAAACTAATTTTTGAGGTTGAATTACACGCAAAGTCCATTTTAAAAGTCATGGTATCAGATGGACCTCAGGATAACTTTTGTTTACGCTCCAGTTGGCATGTTTGGGCGCACGGGGAAGGGGGGAGGGAGGTGATGGAATCCATGCATCGGTGAAGGATGGGTTGTTTGGACTTATTATATGGTTTTAGATAATGATCATTCTTTAAACTAGTTATTGGTGTCAATTTCGGTTCAAGGTCTATTTCGGATTTGATATTAGGTGTGTTTTAAAGGCAAAAGTAATTAAAAAGCTACTGTAGATTGTTTTCACATATTAAATTAAATAAATTCATAATAATTAGTGCATGAATATTAATATGGTTTTATTTAGGCATGAAACTTGATCGAAACCCCATGCAAAATAGAATTTCCCCTTCTTGGCTCCCCCTCCCCACACATTAGCAGATACCAGAGAAATATCCTAGACTTCATAAACAAGTGTCCAGTCCATGGCCCTGGGAATTATTTAATGAATTAAAACCCAAGATATATAGATGAAAAAACAGACATTGATCTAACTAAATTCAAAAGTAATTAAAAGGGTGAGGATATATCATGTCCCATCCTATCTTAGGGGTGCTCGTTCTAATGCTATATTAAAAATAGATCTTGAACTTAACTCTAAAAAATAGTATAAGAAGTAAAAATTATAAGACCGTATAAAGAGACACATGTCTCATGCCACCCTCGATGTGGATCATACAAGACTAGACTTTGTAATTTTCGAGTTGTAGAAAAAGAAATAATAGGGAGGAGTTGTTGTAGCAAAAGATTGTGTTGTTCCTCTAAGAAGTTGAAAGAGAGGTTTTAGATTCATGAAATCAAAGAGAGTAACTTTGTGAAAAGAAGGAATTCATCTTTAGGTGGCAGACAGTATATGTCCAGATGGCAATTCTTAGCAACTTGACACGTCCGCTAATTATAGTAGTATAATTAAAAGCTAGCACAAGAAACTTTCCAAAAGAGGCAAGGACTAATAAAAGAATGCACGAAAATTATTCAAGGGATGGCATTATCAATGCCTTGGACTTAAAATTGGACCAACGAGAATGCTTGTCGCTTAACCACATTGGACGGCCAGATATGCTATTTTCCATCATTCGTTTTTTATATATTTTTGATAATAATAATGTACTCAATCTGAACATATTTCGACTTAATATATATTATCTCATACCAATGTAAATACCAACCTACCAAATAGATCTACCTATCAAAATTTATGTTGATGAACGTATACCACTTAGAAATAATTGATGGAAGTTTTCTGCTTCCAAATAGATCTCTTTTTTTTTTTTTTTACAATTATTTTATTATTAGATTGTAGTATGTTTAATGGAAAACCTGTTAAAAAATTAGCTCAAAATTAACGAAATAAGTTTGGACGTTATTGGTCAATCATAAAACACTACAGAGTACAGGCTGACTGGAAAGATTTGTTATGACCAGCACGAAGGACAAAGTTTTTTGTGCCCATTTGTCCTCGGCAAGTTAATGTAAAATCTTCGATTTTGCTTAAACTCAACGATTTACATATTTCACGAACATTGTTTAAAAACCAATCATGTGTTTAATAGTAACAAAAAAAGGATCTTCCTGAAACAGATTCATCTTGTTTAATACTGTGATGTGAATATGCAATTTATAACAAGGGAGATCCGTTCCGAGACTTCTTTCAGTGTTGGGATCCCTCTTTAGATATTATTAAGGACATATCAAGCAACAATAATGAGACACAATATGGTATGATTTGTAGCAAAACAAAGTTCCACGAAAATTTATTAAGGCTACTTGTTGGCGACCTTTGCTAAACTCCCTAGCAGAACAAGCATTTTCTAGTAGTGGGTGGTGAAAATCTACACATTTACATGCCAAAATGATCTTACTCCTTATACGTTACCTACTCAATATATACACATACGTTACCTACTCCTGAACATTGTGTGTGTACAAACAATAGTTTATAGTAAAATAAGAATGATTAGTTGATTATTTTAGTTGTCATTGGGTTTTATTTTATATGTTTACCATCAGCTGCTTACCAACTTATTCACTACAACACATACAAATAAAAAAAAAGGCTGCTTGTCTTGTCTTAACAATCTTCATGATGACATTTCCTCATCATTTCAGTTTGGAAAAGTATAATTTCCTCATTTTTAAAATTACTTGTTTCTTCTTTTATTTTTCAGTGTAGAGGAATATACAATGGATTTTTTGTGCCTTTTCATTTCCGAATTATTCAATTCTTATAAACCAATGAGAAAATATATACACACTAGCTGAGTTGCTACTAGAAAATATAGTTTGTTTCAAGAAAACATCTACCTGTATAAATGTTCGAACATCGACAACCCCACACCCTGCGATCAATAAAATTAGTTGAATAGAACTGCGATCAAATGCAATATTTGTTGCAGATAATCAGTAATTTATGACCCGTTTGTTTATAAAACCTGGGGACATTGTTTTAATTTTTTTTTTTTTGAAAAAAATATTTGTTTATACTATTTGTCCATTTTTAAATTAACAAAAAAAAAATCAAATAAGATCAGTTTTTGGAAAAAGAACTTTTTTCCACTCAGAAAACTTTAATTTCTTTACTAGTAAAATGTATGTCCAAATACAACTTCTGAGTTTTAAAAATTATTTTTCAACTCAACATCAAAAACTTACTTTTTCAAGTTTCAGCCAAATCTATGTCCAAACGTTAGCTTAGTATCATATCGATGGTATATTCTCTTGTACTTTGTCCTTACTATTTAAAGAATAAAGAACATAAAACAAACCAAATATGTCATCTGATTGAAATTTGTGCTAATAATTGGAAAGGTGTAATTTATAGAAAAATAATTTAGAGTATTGTTTGTAATTTTCCCTAAGTAGAACAAGGGAATCAAGGAGTATCTTTTTGTTCAAACATAAATTAGAATTTGGCCAGAATATTATTGAACAATAGATAATATTCTGGCCAAAAGAAAAAACAAGGTGTCACTAGAAAACAAGTTAGTACACGTGTTTGTCCTTTGGATTCTCTTACCCTCAAGAGTCCAACCAAATAAAATAGAGCTAATGGCAAAAAATCACCCAGAAACAGCGAAACTACCATTTAAAAAAAAAAAAAAAAAACATACGTAAACTAATTCATATTTTCGACCCTATACACTAGTATAGTATATACTATAAGTTTTATGGTTAAAACCCCGTAGCTTATGTGACGATAAAACCTGTGTTTACACATTCTTAAAGGCACGTAGGGGTTCAATTATTAGTCACCCATGTGACTTTTTACCACAACCAATTCAAAAGAAGAAAATACAAATTTTTTGTTAGTTTTGTAATTTTTTTTTTTTGGATAATTACCAAACATCCGTCAAACTCTCCTCCCTTATTTTTATTAGCCATTACTTTTTATACCCAGTATACACAAAAATAAATATACAATATACACAAATGATAGCATAAATATACAAACGGTCTTCTCACGTATACACAGTATTTACACCCAAAAATATAGTGTATACAATTAGATTTATTGGATATACATAATATATACATGTATTTTTTAGGTTATATTTTGTGTATACACATTTAATATAACACAATTGTGTATATATTTAATCTTCCAACAAAAAAAAAAAAAAACAATGAAGATAAGTAAATCTGGCGAAGCAACAACAAATTTCCGGCGAAGCAGCAGGCAGAGGAAATTCAGTGGAGCAGCAACAGCTTTTCGGTGGAGTAGAAGCAGCTTTCAAGTGCAGCAAAAGCATCATTCCGATAGGGCAGCAACATTAATCTGGCAAAGTAGCAGCATATTCGATGGAGCAACAGTTATCAAACGTCGTCGGAGAAGCATGAAGCGAATCTGCAATGTAGCGGATCTGAGACGAAGCAGACGCTGCCGGAGTAGAGGAGCAACGGTGACGGGGACGGAAAATCTGAGACGGGGGAGGTAGGGAGGTAGCCGGAGAGTGGTGGTCTGAAGAAGAAGAAGAAGGAGGAGGGAAAGCCTAAAAAATCCTAAAAGGAAGTGGCTAAAAAAAGATATAGGGTGTGGCTGGGTGTTTGTATAGGTTAATTTTGAAAAGTAGGGGCTAAAAAAAAATTATAGTTGGAGATTTTTGTATACATAATGTAATTTTCTCTTTCTTTTTTCTTATCTTTTTTTTCTTTTTCTTTCAATAACCTTCTTATCATATTCTTTATTTCTCTATATTTCTTAACTTTATGGAACAGATTTTGAGCTTAACTTTAAAATTTCACAAATCTTTTTTAATCAAGATAACTTCTTGAACACATTTTTCTTGATTTTCTTTTAGATATTTGAAAACTCTTATCTTCATAAGGATGAACAACAATCTTTGTTGAGTAAGAATAACAATGACTCTTATTGAGTTGGGGAAAAAAATAACAATTCCCTCTTTTTATCTTTTTACTCTTTTTTACCTTGATAACAATGATACTAAATTTAAAATTAAACTTTTATTTATTATTATGAATATAACAAGTGAAAAAAGTTAATTCACGCGTATAACGTCACTTGGCATTTTTTAAATTATTTTTCGAGAGTACACCTCATACATCATATAATATTAAGTTGGGGAAAGGGATAAGATGAAACGTTATCCTATAAAGGGGGAGATCTTGAATATACAAAATTCTGCCTGAGATAAATTTTCAGCTAGTCTCTTCTTTTTCTCCTCAAACGGCTACTAGCCCTTCGACCACCACTCTCTAACGCTGTTTCTGTCGTTGCAAATGGCTCTCTGCAGGTAACATCATCTACTCTCTCTCTCTCTCTCTCTCTCTCTCTCTTTCCTTCATCGCGTCATCTCCCTGATCCCTCCCCACTCTTCGCACCCCGATTTCTCCATTGTTCGCACCTCGATTTCTCCACTGTTCGTCGGTTCTGTTCTGGCCGGCGACGACAAGGCCAACGAGCGTTATTGAAAACGTCTACTAGGGGAGACCACCAGGTGTTCCCTTTTTGTTTCTTGAGTTGGTTCTGGCGCCGGATCTGATCATTAAACAGCCCAAGTAAGTTTAATCCCTTTCCTTTCTTCCTATATTCCGTTGCAAGTTTCTTCCATAAACTGGTTTAGTGGACTTGTTCCTGCTCGTTTAGTGTAAAAGTTCTTGATTTGTGTACTGGTTATCCTTTGTATTTATGTACTCGTCCCTGCTCGTTTACTGTCTTGGCTTTTGCTCTTGTTTCTACTTTGATCTTATTGCTCGTGTAGTTCAAATTCCCTTTGTTCACTGTACTTCCAGTGCCATTTGTGTTATGTTGTGGATTCTTGGCATAGGAATTAGCCTTGTAGTAGCCAGTAGATTCATAATCACTTAGTAGTGGCTTTGGTAAGTGATGATGAATTAAGGTCTTGTCCTCGGTTGGGGGTAGGGGCGGGGATTAAAGGGGTTAAGCAGGTTTTTAGATTGAGAATTGCGTCTTGGAATATTGGGTCTTTATCGGGAAAGTCCACATAACTAGTGAAGATCCTTAAGAAGCAGAAGGTTAGTATAGCATGTTTCCAGGAGACCAAATAGGTGGGTACTAGGGCTCGAGATATAGACGGGTATAAATTGTGGTACTCGGGAGTATCAAGGAATACGAATGGTGTGGGTATCCTAGTTGATAGTGATCTTCGTGATCAAGTAGTAAAGGTTAGGAGGATGAATAACAGGATGATGACTATTAAGCTGGTTGTTGGAGGGCTTACATATAACATTATCAGTGCTTATGCACCTCAAGCGGGATTGGAAGATGAGGTCAAGAAGCGCTTCAAGGAGGATTTGGACGAGGTAGTTCGAGGTATCCCTATCGCCGAGAAACTCTTCATATGAGGAGATTTAAATAGCTATATCGGGGCAACCTCGAGGGGCTATGTCGATGTTCATAGCGGCTATGGTTATGGGGATAGGAATGATGGAGGAGTCTCTCTCTTAGAGTTTGCCAAGGCATTCGAGCTAGTGATAGCGAACTCGGCTTTCCATAAGAAAGAGGAGCACTTGGTCACCTTTGGTAGTATGAAGGCTAGGACCCAGATTGATTTTCTTCTTCTTAGGAAGAGAGATAGAAGAGAATGTGCGAATTGTAAGGTTATCCCGAACGATAATCTGGTATCCCAACATAAGCTTTTGGTCATAGATCTAGAGATCTGAGGAAGGAAGAAGAAGAGGGCTATCAGTGGTCGGGCTATAATTAAGTGGGGGCCTTGACTCCTGCGAAGATCCAGGAGTTGGGGGAGAAGCTGGTAGCCAAGGGAGCTAGGGAGAGTTAGGGAGACGCGGACAACATGTGGACTAAGACAATTAATTATATAAGAGAAGCAGCCAAAGAGGTTCTAAGGGTCTCTAAGGGTTACCATAATAGATTCAGAGGCGACTGGTGGTAGAATGAAGAGATCCAAGGAAAAGTAGAGGCCAAGAAGGCTGCCTACTTGAAGCTGGTAGAAAGCAAGGACGATGAAGAAAATATGTTGGATAAGGAGAGATACAAGATTGCGAAGAAGGAGGCGAAGTTAGCAGTTACAGACGCTAAAACATCAGCTTTCGATCGCTTGTATAAGGAATTGGAAGCCAAAGGTGGTGAGAAGAAACTATATAGGCTGGCCAAGGCAAGGGAGAGGCAGTCTCACGACCTAGACCAAGTGAAGTACATTAAAGATGAGGATGGCACAGTATTGGTAGAAGAGGCCGACATTAGACGGAGATGGCAAACATACTTCCATAAACTCTTGAACGAAGAGGGGAGCAAGAGTATTGAGTTGGGACATTTGGAACACTCCGAAAGCTACCGAGATTCTATATACTGCAGGTCTATAGAGTTTGAAGAGGTCAAGGAGGCTCTCCGTAAGATGAAAGGGGGGAAGAGCCACTAAGCCTGACGAGATCCCAGTAGAGATTTGGAAGACTGCAAAGAGAGCAGGTTTGGAATGGCTAACTGGGTTGTTCGAGGCTATCTTTCGGACTGCTAGAATTCCAGAAGAGTGGAGGTGGAGTACCATGGTCCCGTTGTATAAGAACAAGGTCGATGTTCAGCATTGTAACAACTACAGGGGTATCAAGCTGGTAAGGCATACCAGGAAAGTCTGGGAGAGGGTAGCCGAGAGCAGGGTGAGGAAGGATACCACTATCTTCGAGAACCAATTCGGGTTCATACCAGGGAGATCGACTACGGAGGCCATTCATCTCCTGAGGAGGTTGATTGAGCAGCATAAGGATAAGAAGAGGGACTTATATATGGCATTCATTGACCTAGAGAAGGCTTATGATAAAGTTCCAAGAGAAGTTTTATGGAGATGCTTAGAAGCTAAAGGTGCGCCCGTGGCATATATCAGAGCTATTAAAGACATGTACGATGAGGGCAAGACCCGTGTTGGGACTGTAGAAGGTGACTCAGACCACTTTCCAGTCAACGTGGAGCTGCAATAGGGGTCAGCCCTCAGTCCATTTTTGTTTTCTCTGGTGATGGAAGAACTAACACGAGGTATTCAAAGAGAGGTTCCATGGTGTATGTTGTTTTTAGATGATATTATTTTGGTTGACGAGACTCGTGGCGGAGTTAACACCATGCTAGAGGTTTGGCGTCAGACTTTAGAGTCTAAAGGCTTCAAACTGAGCAGGACAAAGACGGAGTACATGGAGTATAAGTTCAGTGATGCAGCTGTTGAGTCTGAGGTGGGGGTTATGCTCGATGGTCAAATAATCCCAAGAAGGGAAGTTTCAAGTATCTTGGCTCGATCATCCAAGGTGATGGAGAAATCGACGAATATGTCACACATCGAATAGAGGCAGGGTGGATGAAGTGGAAGGTATCTTCTGGAGTTCATTTTGATAAGAAAGTGCCGCCTAAACTTAAAGGAAAGTTTTATAAAGTGGTCGTTAGGCCGGCGTTGTTGTACGGGGTAGAGTGTTGTCCCGTCAAGACCACGCATGCTCAAAGGATGAGTGAAGCAGAGACAAGGATGCTGAGGTGGATGTGTGGTCATACCAGGATGGATAAGATTAAAAATGAAGTCATTCGTGATAAGATGGGGGTGGCATCAGTAGTGGACAAGATATGCGAAGCAAGGCTGCAGTGGTTCGGTCATGTGAAGAGAAGGACCGTAGATGCTCCAGTGAGGAGGTGCGAGAAGTTGGCAGTGTTGGGTCTACGGAGAGGCAGAGGTTGACCGAAGAAGAATTGGGCTGAGGTGATTAGACAGGATATGGCTCACCTCCAGATCACCGAGGACTTGACCTTAGATAGGAAAACATAGAGGTCGAGAATTAGGGTAGAAGATTAGGTTGCAGTTAGGAGTTATAGGTTATATCAGCATTGGTATGATGTCGTGGATATTTGCTATCTCTATTCTATCCATATTTGTACATCGTGCTTAAGTTTTCCACTCAGGTATATTTAGTTTTTGCATCGTTATCTGCTATTATATTACATCATGATGTCTCTTATTATTTGTTATTCTTATTGTTGTTCTTCTCTAGCTGAGGGTCTTCCAGAAACAGCCTCCCCACCTTGGTGGGGGTAAGGTCTGCGTACATCTCACCCTCCCTAGATCCCACTCGTGGGACTATACTGGGTCTTCTATTGTTGTTATACTGTAAAGGGGTAACCGGAACACGTGATAGTAAATTTGAAACTTCAAAAAGGTAATGGTTTAGAGGAGTTTTTAGCCATTTAAGTAAAATATAGTAAGGGTAACTAATGGCCCAGCCCAGTCCCGTGTCAGTTTGGCTTACAGGTTTTAGTTGACTTAAAAAAATTGGCTTCACTAGTTTTTCGATCCTATCCACTCTGGTCTATCCAGTGTTTTGAAAAGGGTGAGGCGACAAGGACCAATTTCATTGAGGCGAGAGGGGTGGTGCTCGACTTTTTGAAGTGAGGCGTCAATTAATACTAAAAAAAAATAAAATATTTAATTGCATATAAATAATCAAAATATCAATAGCAATAACATATCAACAAATATTTGAATAAACTAAAATAGAAAGCCTGTACTAAAAGTCTAGAACTTAAATGACACAATAATTCATAAAACAATCAATACTAAAAGTATATTCTTCTTCAAGATTTTCAAATTCTTAAGGTCCAAGATTATCAACAATATATTGCTCCTCATCTTCTTTCTTCTTGAAGTCTTCATCAATTAGGGACCGATTTGAACTTGTAGTAGCTGACTCCTTTATCCTTATTATGTGACCTTGAACTTGAAGAAGTCCCGCTATGACCATAAATATTCTCCTTAACTCAAACTGCCGTAGCAGTTCCTAAATCAAAATCGCTTCCCTCATATACTAGTTCTTCTTCTTCTTAATTTTTGGGGCATTCAGCTAACTATTCATTTGCCTCATCAATATTATCCAACTGAATTGAATTAATGTTATCGCGAGAATCACAAGGACGCTTCAATTTTCTGTTGTACTTAATGTACTCTAGATCATTGAGACACGATAACTCAAACCTATTCTTCTTTTCAGAGTGAATCTGCGTATAAGTTGTAGAGAGTAATTGATAAATACTAGTAATAATGTAATATATAATTTAGAATAATCTCTTCTTCTACATACTCTATTTTCTCTCATATCCGGATGAGCTACAAAGTTATAACTTACTATCTCTTAGCAAATATTTGCAAGGTTAAATTTTGACTACAAAATAGCAACTACCATTTAACTATAAGAAAAATAAAATTAAAGGTTAATAAGTCAAATAACTTATGTAAAGCTATAAAGACAACTAAACCAACTCATTTACGTGGTGATATTTTATCTCTAGCTCTAACAGCTTGACTGCAACCAAACATTCCAGTTGCTTGTTTGTACTTAGGAAACAAAGCTACTATTACATCTTATATTGTTTCATTGGAGATCATCTTCTCAATAAATTTATGGTAATCTCCACAATTATGAATCTAAAGTGTTATTTGCATTGTTATTATAAAACAGTCCGGGGTTCAAAATATGACCTGCTGCATACAAAGATCGATGAAGTTGGTCTGTCCACCTTGCATCAATGATATCAAAAACTATCTCATATTGCTTATGTTCGTCTTGAAAACCCAGTTTAATAGCTTTTTTGACTTTATCCACTGCTTCATAAACATAACCCATTGGTGGCTTTTTTTCCCATCCACCAAATGAAGCATTTTGATCGAAGGACCACCAACTCTAACTGTCCAGACAACATCATTTCAAAAGTATGTAGAACTAAGATGTTTTGGCAACTTCTTTCCCCAAAAGTTCCTTTACAAATCTACTTTGTGCCCATTCTTTTTGAGAAGATCAGAGTTCTCAAGTTTTTCTTAAAAACTTGTAAAGTTAAGAAAGTCATTGCAAATCTGTCTAGGTTGGTTTCACCAAATATTTTTCGTATGTAAATTTCCTCATCAAATTCAACAACAATGGCATATGACTAATGGAAGAATATTTTTTAACGATCTTCGGACGTAAAAGTAATATTTTAGTAGCTAATAAATATAAAGTATAAAAAAAGTTAGAGCTATATTATTAAAGACAAATATATTAAAGTTACCTGAAGCATAAAAGTTTATCTTGAAGATGTCATCAAACATCAAGTTGATACAATGGATAGCACATTAAATCCAATAAATGTGTGGATACACATTCATCTCATGTCATACGCTTTCACATTCTCACTAGTCTTCTCAAATAAGTTTTACATTTTGGTGGAAGCAGATCCGAGCAACACGCTATCTATTGGAGAATTCACTAAAATATTGATGATCGTTTGTCTATTTTTCCATCATCATTGAACATCCAAAATTTGTCCACTGCACTTTATGATCCTCAATAATCTTGTCTATCTTCTTCACCTCTTTTATTAGATAAGTAACTCTGACTTCGAGATAGCTAGGAGTATTCATTCTTGGCCGTACTGTCCTACGGCCTCAATGAAACTATCAAAAGATTTGTAATTGACACAATTAAAGGAAAGCAATGCATCGTACATCCATGATGTTTACAGCACGATCCCTCAAAATCTTCTTGGATTCATCACCTTTTTTCGTTTCCCAAGCTTCCATTTCCTTGTGATTTTTGTGGGAGATAAAGATTGAGAGAACATTTCTTCAAGGTCCACGTCAATATTTTTTGAATTTTTTAGGGACCCATCATTTCATCATCTTTATCAGTGAGATTAACCAAAGATGTTTCGTGAAACATTTGAGTTATTATCATAGTTTTACTTTCAACATACGCTTTTACTTCTGCCCAAATTTTTGACAGATAGTTTGTTCATTATTTTATATTTCTATATCCACCAATTAAATGTTGTTTGTAACGATTAATTCTACCATTGTAAGTGTATTTAACATATAAATGAATCTCTTGCTGGGCCTAGGATACCATAATTCCAACCTATGTCTTTCTTTTTGTCACTCTTTTTACTACCAAACAGTGATGGCATTGAAATTACTATTTAGAAAAAAGTTAAAAAAATTAATGAACAACAAAAATAGAGAAAGCAGAAATTTAGGCAGAAGAGAAAAGAAAATAGAGGGATAAAGAAGAAAGAATCTACTATGAAAGCAGAGGAGAAAGAAAAAACAAGAAAGAAGAAGGAAGAAGAATGAAAAGTCGCGCAGCTGTAACTAAAAGAGATAAGAAACAGAAATCCTAACTCTTTACGTTTTAAGTTTTAATAAGTCAGCCTCTTTATTTTATTGTATTTTGTAGAAAGGCAACACCTTTTTTCGCCTCCCCTCGCCTCTTTAATCAAAGCTCGCCCTTCTTGAAAGAGGCGACACTGCCTCGCCTCTAAGGCGACAAGGCACTCAACTTTAACAACATTGAGTCTAGCGGTTTGAAATGAAAGTTCAGAGAGGAATAGGAACCGATTCCAATTGTGTCGGATAGACATGTCTGGATAGTTTTGATCCAATTCTGTATTTTTTTAAAAGCAAATTTTTTTTGGGACAATAAAAATCAGCAAATTAAAAAGTAACATATGAAGAAATTCCAAGGCGTGAAGCCATTTTATTGAATAAATTTGAAAAGTTACAAATTATGTAGTTAAAATTTATAAATAATATAGTATATTAACTTGAAAATTTATATTTGTCTAAAGAACTTCCTCAATTGTTCTATATTTTCAGTAGGCTCTTCTTGATGAATTGACAACTCTTATTATTATTCTTGTTCTTGTTCTTCCTCCTTAACTTCACTCTCAAAGCTAGTTTCAGCTGATAGTTTTTCTTGACATATGTTGTGTCTTTTTATTCACTTTCTTATGGCATTCTATAATTTCTTCGCTCCGCTCTGATCCAATGTCTTAACATAATTATAGTCCCCAATTTGTAATATCTCTTGGCTATACGTACTTGCTGAGGCAACTGGTGAAGCTTGAATTGTTAATATATCCCAGACCACTATTGAAAGAATTGAAAATTGTGGTTATGACTCCTTTTAGTATTGCAATAATTGATCACTTCCAAACTCTTCAATTTTTTTAGCGTGAAATAAATAAACACCAAGCTCGTTGATTTCATAGGCGTTGGACTGTGTGCTTCCTAATTTTTGATTAAAGATGGCAAAAGCATTCATCGCATCTATTGTTTTACCTAATTTAGTTGAATCGGTAGAAGATGTAGCTGCAGTTGGTGTGGCATTTTCAGGTGCACTTATATTCCTTAAAAAAATCTACTGAAATATGAAAATACTTGCTGACATGCAGAGTCTACACTTGAAAATTTATCACTAGCAATTTCTAAACTTTCATAAATCTCACAAATAAGCATTTATGTAGATTTACGTTTAAAAGTTTAATGTAATACATAAACAATGTATAGGGGAATAGGAAAAAAATATTTTTTGAAAAAACTTTCTCTCATTTCTAAAACTTTTTCATATGCAAGCACAACCATATATTCTTGAAGTAAAATTGATATTCCAGCTATATAAATAGCCAAAAGATAGCAATATTAGAGAGATGTAAATAGAATTAGAAAAATTGTAATTGTGTTACCGGAAACAAGAATTTTTGTAGGGAGGGGGGAGGTTATGGGGTGAGGGAGGTCAAATGGCTATTTGGTAGAAATAGCAGTTGACAATGGCTATTTTGTCAAAATAGTCGTTGATAACGGCTAGTTTGAGAGTAGAATTTATTTTTTCTTTTTCTATTTAGTTTTTTAACAATTTGTCTGATCCAGTACTGGTTCGGTCCGATATAGGTTCGGGTCGATCCAATACCAATCTATTTTGTTATGTTCGATCCGGTTCGAATTTATTTTTTCAAGACAGGTTGGGGGCCGGATAGACTAGCCAAACCGGTTTCATTTTTACCCGTTCGAGCCGATCCCGGCCAAATACTGGTCCAGAATTGATCCAGCCTGGTCAACTGGACCGTTAGACACCCTTAGTATGTATAGGTCATACTTTCATAAGAAAGATGTCACATAAATTGAAACTGACTGAGCATTTACTCTCTCTTGCCTAACTAATGTCTCTCCTCTGCATACAACGGTCACCCCGCCAACGACTAGCCGACAACCACTTGATTCCGGCGACTGTCGAACACAGGTAATACTCGCACCCTTCTCTTTCATTGCTTCTTCTTTCTTTGCAGGGTCTACAGCGATCAGTCGCAGCAACATCTACGTTGACAACCCAGATCTCCAGCCGGCCCAACCAAGAAACCACGAGCGCTTCTCCTCTTCGCCACTGGTTTTCCTAACTCCGGCGACGTGCGGACACAGATAAGAACATTTAGGCACTCGTCGACCCGCATCCCGATAAGTCAACTCCTTATCTTCACTCTATTTTTACATTGTTACTCTGTTGATTTTGTGGTGTTGATTTGTATGTATTTCATTACCGTTGCCAAAATCTTGTAGCAACTGGCATTTGATTTCAGAGCCTGTCGTGTTTTCGTTGCCTAAGTTCTTCTTGTTCTTTGACTATGTTTACTTGTTTTTCACTTGTTAACTTATTTGTGGCTGTTGATTTGAATAGAGAATATACAGTGCAGCCTGGATATATTTTGTACTTCTAACTCTTGATTGCTTGCTTCTACCTTGGAATTTCTGCTCGAGTTCCTTGTTTTTGTGTTATTCTTTAATTTTTAGCCTTGTCATATAATCCCATAGATCCATAGAGGTTTTCTCGTGGCTGGGGTTGGGGATGGTAGACTAAGGTCTTGTCTTTGGTTGGGATTAGGGTGGGGGGTGGGGGCCAAGGGTGTTTCTAGGCTGAGAGTTGGATCTTGAAACATAGGGTCTTTGACTAGAAAATCTATAGAATTAGTAAAGATCCTTAAGAAGGGGAAGATTAGCATAGCATGTGTCCTGAAAACCAAATGGCTGGGATCCAAAGCTAGGGATGTAGACGGCTATAAGTTATGGTACTCAGGAGTCTCATTTGATAGGAATGAAGTAGGCATCCTAGTTGACCAGGACCTTCGAGGGCAAGTGGTAGAGGTCAATAGGGTGAATGATAGGATGATGGCTATTAAGTTAGTTCTTAGAGGGCTTACCTATAACGTTATTAGTGTATATGGTCCCTAAGTGGGTCTGGATGATGCGATGAAGAAGTAATTTTGGGAGGATTTGGATGCGGTGGTTCGGAATATTCCTAACACGGAGAAGCTTTTTATAGGAGGTGATTTTAATGGCCACATCGGACATCTTCATGGGGCTATGATGATGCGCATGGCGGTTATAGGTATGGGGATAGAAATGATGGAGGAGTTGCTCTCCTAGAATTTGTAAAGGTGTTTGAGCTGCTGATTGTTAACTCGTTTTTCCCAAAGAAGGAGTAGCACTTGGTCACCTTTACTAGCGGGGGGTCGAAGACTCAAATCGACTTTTTAATCCTCATGAAGAGCGATAGAGGTATTTGTGCGGATTGTAAGGTCATTCTGAGTGAGGACCTTGTGACTCGGCATAAGCTCTTAGTTATGGACCTTGAGATCCATGGGAAGAAGAAGGAGAGGGCGCTGGTTAGTCGGCCCAGAACAAAGTGAGGGGCTTTGACCACTGAGAAATTGCAAAAAATAGGAGAGAAGCTTCTGGATATGGGGGCTTGGGAGAGTAGGGGTGATGCGAGCAGCATGTGGGCTAAAACAACTGGTTGTATTAGAGAAGCAACACGAGTGGTGTTAGGGGTATCGAAGGGAAAGCATCACAGGCTAAAAGGTGACTGATGGTGGAATGAAGAGGTTCGAGGAAAGGTAGAAGCCAAGAAGATTGCTTTCATGAAATTAATAGGGAGAAAAGACGAGGATGAGAAGAGATCAAACAGGGAAGAATATAAGACCGCGAAGAAGGAGGAGAAGCTTGCAGTGTCAGGCGCTAAGACGGCAGCTTTTGAGCGATTGTACAAGGAGATAGCGGACAAAGGCGGGGAAATAAAGTTGTTTAGGCTTGCTAAGTCGAAGGAGCGACAGGAACGAGACCTGGATCAAGTGAAGTACATTAAGGATGTGGTTGGCACTGTTTTGATGGAAGATGACCACATTAAGCGGAGATGGCAAGCTTACTTCCATAGAATCTTGAATGAAGAGGGGGACAGGAGTATTATGTTGGATCAGTTAGAGCACTCGGCGAGTATTCACGATGTTAGCGACTTCAGATGTATAAGTGTTGAAAAGGTTAAGGAGGCTGTAATCACCTAATTTTGGCACAAAATACTAAAACTACATAAAGTTTATGATAATTTTCATGTGATTTTGTCTTATTATTTAGTCATTTTTTTAAGTAATTAATTAGGAAGAAATGTTGAAAAAAATTCAAAAAAAAAAAAAAATAGAAAAAAAGAAAGAAAGAAGTGACATGAGTTTGATGATGTCAAATAAGTGTCAAAAATTTGGAGTCAATGGAAGTACAAGAATGGATCCTTCACATGGGTTTGTAGTTTTCTCATATGGGTTTGGTCCTTTGTCCTTAATAAGGAGAGCCTTTTTACTTATTTAAAAGGGGGGGGGGGGGGTCACAACATTAAGAGGACACGACTACATACGAAAAACGCATCTGAAATTTTCTCGAGTAGAAATCTGAGAGCCAAAAATTGAGAGTTCAAAAAAGGAAAGAAAAAGGGTCTTCAAGTCTAGCTTGGGAAGTTTGTTTTTTCTGCAGCAGTTGGCCATTGTATCTGTTGTTGTTGGTTTGTTGTTTGACGTTGCCATTTGGAGATTAAACTCTTTAGGTAAATTTCTAATTTTTGTCTTTACCTTGTATATGTTTTTAGACATGCTCCTAATCTAAAAAATGTGCAAGAAATGGGCCAAGCCCAATAGAACTATTTACTCTCCCTATATCCATGTTTTGCTTTAGCCTATTTACTTTCACTGAAATCTTGTGCATGTATGTATGTTTGAATGATAATTTATTTTTAAAAGTTCATATGCATGAATTGAAATTTAGATTTGAAAACAATGGTGGACAGATTTTAACAAAGATGCTCGTTTAAACGAAGGTGGACAGAAACAAAGTCAACATGCAAAAATAAGCCTAAAATTGAATCAAAAAAATGTGACTTTAAGCTTCATCGAAAATGGGTGCCTAATCTGGAATATGAAATACGGAATAATTCCATAAGTGCAAGCTCCCTATTAAAATTAAATTAAAATAATAATTAAAGGAAAGGGCAGAGAACAAGCTCAGTGGGCGGCGTAGTTATGTTAGTAAATTTGGAATTCTAAAGTTGGCACAACTCTGAAGTTTTTATTTAAGTCAATAGCCACATTTCTTAACAGATTGAGAATGAACCATTTGTTGAAGGAAAATATAAAATGTTGGCTGCTTATTTCATTTAGTTTAAACAGTGATAGCTTTTCTTATTTATTTCGTTTAACAACAGATAGTGTTTATTACGTAACAATATATGGGCTTAGATTTTAAAGTTTACTCTTGTATATAACATACCCTGCTAAAGTATCAAATAAATTATAACAGAACAAAGGTAAAATTACAACATATAATATTTGTTAAATGCCGAAAAGTGATAAATAAAAGCATTTGTGCTTAGCACAAGATTCGGGGTGCCTAATACCTTCCCGCGAGTCAATCGAGATCCTTACCTGGATTCTCTGACGCAGACCATTTAGGAGTCATTGGTGTTGTGAGGTACACCTTTTTGTGACTTGGCACACCTTTAACTTGTCAAGTGGCGACTCCGAAAATCTCTTAATAATTTGGTACCTCTAAAACACCTAAGTCAAGACCTTTTACTTTTAGTAAATTTTAGGGCGTGACAGCTTGGTGACTCCGCTGGGAAATTAGAATCTCAGGCTTTAATAATTGTCGTTTTTGGGCTTGTGAATATTTGTTTGTTTGCCATGTTTTGAGTGTTACTGCTTTAATATTTATGTGAATTGTATATAAACTGTCTTCCTCCGCAACCCTCTGAGTATCTGAAACACACGCACATGTGCACTTACCAGATTGCTTGTGGCATCTGGGACTTTCTTACTAAATTGCCCATGCTTTAGGAGGAAGGCGTGACGGGGTTTTAGGCCGGACACACTGTCTCCGGATGGCCCTGATGCGCTTTCCGCCCGGTTTGTCCACCGGGTTTTCAACCAGTCTAGACACCGAGTCAGTTGTGTCACCTAGAGTTAAACCTTTAGGCCCAATTATCTGCATCATATTTGACTTAATGAGTTGCGATACACCGGTATTGCACTTGTCTAGGCTGACTACCTTTTTGTCTAAGCGGAACCTACTTCCCTGGAAAGACTTGTCTAAAGGCATTTTATGTGTTACATGCGCCTAGAAAAGTTGTTATGCTGACCAAATTGGAGAGAGACGGATTTCAAAAGAAAACCAAAAAAAAAAAGAAAAAGAAAAAAAAGATGATGAATGAAAGGAAAAGTGAGGAAGTAGGGTGAATTTTATGTTTTAAGTGTAAATATCTTGTACTTTTATAAAATCAAGTCATGCTGTTGTAATGGCAAATTTCTATAAAGCGCCAGTGTTGGCCGTCTTTTGTAGATGTCAGTATTGTGTCGTTATAATGACGAAAATTTTACAAAAAAATATACTTAGTAGTTAGAGGTCGGAAAAGATTTTGGTGTCAGTTTTCACGTCGTTATAATGGTGAATTTTTTAAAAAGGCTCGTATATCGATGTCGGGAGTTTTTTGGGATCCAGTTTTTCACGTCGTTATGCTAGCGAATTTTTTGCAAAAAATATTGTAGTGTCAATACTGGAATGGATTCATTTTTATGTCAATGTGGCGTCGCTGTAATGTCGAATTTTTTCTTTTGTAAATTACATCTAAAATACCAATGTTGGTAATTTTCTGGAGTCAGTCCTGATGCCGTTATGATGGAAATTTTTTTTGATTCTCTTAGGGTCAAGTTTACGTCGTTACAATGACAAAGTTTTATTGAAAAGTGGAGTTTCGGATTAGAAGTTTAGGCATCTGTTTTGCTTTGTTGGTCATTTCTGTTAAGTTGTTTTCAAGCTTCCAAATATTTGACACATTTTCTCATTAGGTACAATGGCTGCATCGTCTTCTAGGTCGGTCAAGAGAAAATACCCTGCCGATGACATTCCACCCTCTATCATGATGAATGATGGCTCACCCAAATCGGATAAATCTTTGAAGTCTTGGCGGGACACAATGAATAATATGCAGAAGAAATTAGTCCAGGATAAGATTTGTTTTCTGACTGGCCTCTTGACTAAACCTATTGTCCCACGTCGAGAGTTGATCAGTGCACTAGTTGGATTTCGGAACCCAAACCAAATACTTTCTGTTTTAAGGGGTTTGAGATGATGCCGACCCTCGAGGAGATAGCTGGGCTTGTTAAGCTAGATTTTGAGAAAAAAAATATGATTGCTCCAAAGAAGGTTAATGAGTATGATTTCTTTAGTAACATCAAGGTACGAACAGACCTCTCAATCGCTAGTGTTCGTCAAGGATGGATTTCATTTGAATACCTTTACGATTGTTTTGGGGCCGATAATGGTTTTAAAAAGCATGGATTTGAGTTCCATGACAAGCTGAAATATGAAGATTGGGTGCAACTTTGTCCTAAGGTCTTTGTGTTCGCTTTGCTAGGGTTGCTAGTTTTCCCACTACCGGATAGAGCGATATCTATTAAGGTCAGTTGGATCATGACAGCTTTATATAGTGGAGCACCGAACGTCACTATCATTCCGACGATTCCGGGTAGTATATTTCATACTTTGACTCGATGCCACAAGGGAGAAAGCGGTTTCTTTGAGGAGTGTAACCTCCTATTACAGGTCTGGTTCTTGGAGCATGTACGCCCTTGCCCACCTCGTGATATTCTTAGGTAGAACACATCGAGAAGAATAAATTCCCAGAAAATGAGCCAGATTGGAGGTCTTTCTTGAACTGTCTCACGCCGGACAAGATTTTGTGGCAGTGTAGCTAGTTTCCTAAGAGGTAGGTTGTACAAAGATGTGTGGACCGTCCTTGTCTCGTTCTGATGGGTCTGACAGCATCCTAGCCTTATGCTCCTCTGCGTGTACTTAGGCAGTTGGGTCGAAAGCAGGAGATCCCAATAGTTGAGGACATGAGTGCATATGTCTCAGACTATCCTCTCAACCCAGCTACTCTTAGAGGTGATATCTTGCGCTTGTGAGATACTAGGAGGCGCCTCGTAGAAAATACACAGGTCCAGGATGGACTTAAGGGGGAGGTCGTTCGAGAGTACAAGTTATGGTATTACCACCAAACCATACCCAGAGTGATGCCCGCGAGGTCGAGAGCAAGCATGGTTGACATTGAGGCCAGGTTCGATATGCAGGTTTAGCTTGCTAGGCGTGAGATTGGGGAGGAATACCGCGCTACTATACAAAGTTTAATTGCAGAGAGACGCCCCCAGAGCTGCTCAATCAGAGAGTGAGGGTTTAACACATCAGCACTCAGATACTATCAGACGCCTCCATGACTTGCATCGTAGAGCATTGACAGAGAGGGACACCGCTCTAACTGCCCAAGCTGAGAGCGACAGATTCATACAGAAGTGCCTTGGGAACATTGACCAATTGCATAAACAACTTGACCAGACAGTGATTCTGAAGAATGATGCATTGAGATTGGCCACGACCCAGCTTCAGCAAATAGCCGTGTCAAGGAGAGTCATTGGTCGAGGTCAGGAACAGGTGTTGGAGTTGCCAAACTATTTGGCTCAGATGTGCATAGATCATAATAACTCGTCTAATAGGACTATCCTCAAGCTCCAGATTTTGTAATGAATGTAGCACGGCGGGTGGACATATTGCGGGATCTGTTGAGCCAACCTTTGCCACCAGCCGAGGGAGATCCCGAGGATCCATTCGAGTTCGACCTTGAGGAGCCAGCTGACTTTGTGCCCCGGTCACCTTAGTAGATACATCAGGCCAAGATGATGCAGATTATTACTTTTTGTCATTTATTTTACATCTTGGCATGTTGTACTTTATGTCGCTTTTGAATTTAGAATGTTGTAATTTATTTTCACTTTTTTCAGTCATTTGTACATTTCTTTGGTCATGCTCCGGAAGCACTGCATGTACTTTTTTTTTTTAGTAATGAAAATCTTTTGCTTATTTTTATTTATCAATTTATTTCACCCTCTAGCCTCACTTGAAAAAAAAATACGAAAAAAAAGAAAGAAAGAAAAAGAAGAAGAAAAAGAAATCAAACAATACACTTGGGGATCTAATCTAAACCAATTCGGGATGATGCATAACGACCTTAGTCATTGGTTAGGTCGACGAGCAAATTCATGTTCCATGCTATCTTGTTGCACTAACGTGTTTTGATTGCCGTGCTGGCCCCACATTCCTATTCCACCAGAATCAAGGGACCACTGCCTGTTCCAGAAGTGGTTGAAGCACCTCTTCAGGAAAACACTCCAACAACGATGGCCGAGGAAACTGAGAACACTGAGCTGGTTCGTTTGGCTGAGCAACAGGCTAAGATGGCCGAGGACTTCATGGCCATTAAAGAAATGATGATGCAGCTGGTTCGTAACTTGGCAGCAGTTCAGGCACCTCCTGTTCTGCCAGGTGCTGCTGGTTTCATGGAAAATACTCAGCCGCCAGGGCAAGGGCAATCCACAATGGTAGAAGACCCCCGTTACCCTTCGGGATTTGGTCCACATCCGAAAACGGACAACGCAGCCGGACCTTCTACTGTACAACCTGGGGTACAATTCCCACAGCATGGACAACATGGCCAACCCCAAGTTCCTGCCACAACATTCACCGTTCCTGCAGAACACACTTTGCAAAGATCGAATAGTGACCCACAGTTAAGGGCCCATGATCAACAATTTGACCAAGCTTAAGGTAATGTGTGCTGCCAAACCGAGTCGTATGATCAGGGACACCACCCAGAATCACATGCTGACATCGAGAAGTTGGGAAAAATAGAAGAGAATGACTTTGCTTGGGAATTGAAAAGCTTGGAGCAAACTGTGAAAAACATACAAGGGCAAGGGGGTAAAACCAATATTTCATACAAAGACATGTGTTTGTTCCCTCATGTGTCATTGCCTGAAGGTTTTGTTGTGACCAAATTGATCTGTACACTGAACAAAGTGATCCAAGGATCCACGTGAAGATCTACCTTAACAAAATATGGGGCGTTGAGAAGGATGAATTGTTGATGGCATACTTTGCTGACAGTTTGGGAGGACCGGCAACAGAATGGTTTGTACAACAAGATGTTTCGAAGTGGGTCACCTTTGATGACATGGCCAGCGCTTTCCTAAACCATTATGGTTACAAAATGGAGGCTGCTCCTGATCGTTCTTCTTTGAAGATGATCACAAAGAAACCAAGTGAAAGTTTCAGAGAGTATGCCTATAGGTGGCGCAAACAGGCGGCGCGTGTGACCCCTTTGATCCCAGATGATAAGATGGTTGAAGAAATTGTCGAAGTGCTCGATCAAACCTACTACCAAGCGATGGCCTCTACCATTGGGAAGCAGTTCAGTGATGCAGTGAGAATTGGGGAGATGATTGAGAGAGGAATCAAGGCATGCAAGATTGTCAGCCAAACAGCTTCGAGAGCGACTACCCAAGCGTTGCAATCAGGGTCAGGTGCTTTTGGGAAGAAGAAAGAAAAGAAAGATAAAGTGGCAATGGTTGGTCCTGGACCGAGAAGAAATGACGGAAGATACAATGACCGTCAAGGGTACATTCAGACACCCCCGCCATAACAATTCTATCCACCTCATGGCCAACAATTTGCCATGCCGCAGTTCTCATTCCCTGTAAATCCAGCATCTTATGCTCAGCCGCTATCTGGTCCACAATGGCATGCACCCCCTGCTCCAGTCCAGTATAACAATCAACAGGCACATGCTCAATTCCCGGCTCAGTAGGAGATGCCTTATCGACCACGAGGTCCACCGAGTTTTCGTCCAAACATGCAACAGAGAAACATGCAACAAGAGAAAAGACAGTTCACCCTATTGGGGGAAACTTACACTAATTTGTTTGAAAAGTTGCAACAGGCCAATCTGTTGAAGCCAATCCCGGGAAAAGTGAACCCCAATTGAAGAATTGATCATTCACTCCATTACGCATTTCATTCTGGAGCACCTGGACATGACAGAGAATCCTGTTGGGAACTCAAAAGGGCAATTCAGGCAATGATAGACAACAATCAGATAAAAGTCGTGGGGGATGAAACAGAAAATGTGAATCAAAATCCTTTACCAGCTCATGATGTTCAAAAGAACGTACATATGGTAGGGATGGTTTGCATAGAAGAAGACATGAAAGGGAAAGCCACCAAGAAAATTGTGGCAGTTGGTCCCTCCCCAAACATCAAAGGCCCTGAGCCAGTTATTGTGTAATTGGGGGAAAGTCAAGTGCGTCTGTTGTCAACAAAGCAAAGTAAGACTCAGCTGCTGAGCAAAGTTTCACAATTCCAGCTGCAAAGCAGGAAAAAGTTCATGACAGTGCACCAGCATTTATTGTGCAAGGGGCATCATGCCAGAAAACTCCAGTCTTCGAGGTTAAGGCAAAGAAGTGTGAACCTGTTATCATCACTCAAGCAGCGCAACTCCCTGTCAAAAGTACAAAGGCTGTTCCTTGGAACTACAACAAGACAATTGTGTCTTACAACGGGAAGGAAATCATGGAGGTTGCTGCAGATGTATACAGTCTAACTCGATCCGGGAGATATTTTACCCCGGAAGAATTGAGAAAGGCAAAGCCAGGTCGAGAAGACCAAGGACCCATCAAAGAGCCGGTGTCCGAGGAAAGAAGCTGAAGAATTTTTGAAGAACATGAGATCGACAGATTATTCTATCGTCGAGCAATTAAGAAATACTCCAGCTCAGATATCATTCTTGTCTCTACTTATGAACTCTGAAGCATATCGCAATGTACTGTTGAAAATACTGAATGAGGCCTACATTCCCGAACAAACTACTGTGGCTAATCTGGAAGCACCTGCTGGCAGGGTATTTGAGACTAATCGTGTGATGTTCACCGATGAGGAACTGCCAGCAGAAGGAACCACTCATAATCGAGCGCTTCATGTCTCATTTAAGTGTGAAGACTCCTATGTCACACGTGTTCTAATAGATGGCGGTAAAGGATTGAACATTTGCCCTCTGTCTACATTGAAGAGTCTAAAGGTGGATATGAGCAAAATCAGGGCAAGTTCCTCTGTTGTTCATGCTTTTGATGGTGGAGTTCGAGAATCTTTGGGCATCATTAATCTTGAGTTAACCATTGGTCCTGCTACCTTCAGCATTGAGTTTCAAGTCATGGAAACAGATGCATCGTACAATCTGTTATTGGGCCGACCATGGATTCACATGGCTTGTGTTGTACCCTCTACAGTTTATCAGGTGGTCAAGTTTACTTGGGATAATCAAGTTGTCGTAGTTTGTGGAGAGGATGACTTACAGTTTAACAATAGCCTGGACGTACCGGCCCTTGAAGTTGTCACCACATGCCCGACCATCATGTATCAAACCTCTGATGTGGTGTATGTGGAAAAAGTAACAGAAGGGAAACCTATACCCATCCCAAGGGTGCCAGACACGTCTATTATGATGGCATCTGAAATGTTAAAGCATGGTTTCCAATTTGGAAAAAAGTTTGGGAGCATCGCTACAAGACAGGGTAAATCCAGTTTATCCAAATGGCGTGCGACGCACGTAGGGACTAGGGTTCAAGCCAAAAGCAGCTGATCGCAAGCAAGCAAAGAAAAAGAAGTCGGAAGTTTGGTCTCTCACAAAGTCGATTCCGTGTCTCGCTCAGTCTTTTGTGGGTTATGTAATGAAACCAAAGGTTGTCGCTACAAATGTCAACACAGTGGAAGACAATCAGGATGCACCATTTGATCTAGGTGGGATTTTTGAAATCTGCATGGTGGAGCCGGGTGAAAGCTCCAGCAACGCTTCAATTCAGTACATTGGGCTGGACATGCACCTGACTAACTGGAATGCAACTCCCTTCCCCATCAGAGAGGGGTCTTGGTAGACTGTTGTATTACAGTTTTCTTTTGAATACACTAGGATATTCTAAGGGTTGTATGCCAAGTGTATTATTTTGCTCATCTTTCCTTTTATAATTCAAACCCTTTTTCATTATGAAAGGCCTAAGAGCCAAGCTTTCCTTCAATCTCTGTTCATATTCCTAATTTTATTCTACTTTTGTTTATCTGTAGTGATATATCTGCTGGTCCTGATATCATGACATGTTCAAGGAACTTATCGTCCATCCAGGGACCGCAATCTGATTTTGGCTCCATAACCATAGTTGAGGTTGAAAGTGATGAAGAAAATATTGAGGAATCTGTTAACGAGATTGAATGTGATGGGGAACAGGCGGATTTTGAAATAGGCATAGAAGTTGAACGCCACAAGGGCAAGCCTAAACCCAATTTGGCTGATAAAGAGGATGTTAATCTTGGGAGCCCTGATGATGTGAGGGAAACCAATATAAGCATGTATGCCCGACCTGAAGTGAAGAACGATATTCGAAAAGTGCTTTTTGAATATCGAGATGTTTTTGCATGGTCATATGATGAGATGCCGGGTTTGAGCTCCGAATTGATAGTCCATGAATTGCCAATTCAACCTGGTTTCCCTCCAGTGAGACAAATGCAACGAAAGTTCAAAACTGATCATATGATCAAGAAAATTCATGATGAAATAATGAAACAGTTGGATACGAAAGTAATTCAATCGGTTCAGTACATTACTTGGGTTGCAAATGTTGTTCCGGTTCCTAAGAAGGACGGAAAAATAAGGATATGTGTCGACTATCGAGATTTGAACAAGGCAAGTCCCAAAGACAATTTCCGTTGCCTAATATTCACACTCGTTGATAATTGTGCCAAACATGAGATACAATCCTTCGTTGACTGCTATGCTGGATATCACCAAATCCAAATGGATGAAGATGACGCATACAAAATGACATTCACTACACTTTGGGGAACTGATTGCTATAGAGTCATGCCGTTTGGCTTGAAAAATGCTGGGGCAACCTATATGAGGGCTATGACTGCCATTTTCCATGATGTGATGCATAAAGAAATAGAAGTGTACGTGGATGACGTGATCATCAAGTCTAGAACTGCTGAAGACCACGTGAGAGATCTCAGAAAGTTCTTTGAGAGGCTCCGTAGGTACAATCTGAAGCTGAATCCAGCCAAGTGTGCATTAGGTGTTTCTGTTGGAAAATTGTTAGGTTTCATTGTTAGCAGGCGAGGTATTGAATTGGATCCCGCAAAGATCAAAGCAATACAAGAATTACCTCCGCCTCAAACCAAGAAGGATGTTAAAAGCTTTCTAGGCAGGCTAAATTACATCAGTAGGTTCGTTGCTCAACTTACCACAATATGTGAGCCGATCCTTAAGTTGTTGAAAAAGAATGCATCAATTGCATGGACCGAAGAATGCCAAGAAGCCTTTGACAAGATCAAGCAATACTTGTCAAATCCTCCTATTTTGGTTCCGCCTGAGCCTGGACGACCATTATTTTTGTACTTGTCAGTCAATGAAAATTCCTTTGGTTGCGTACTGGGGCAACATGATGCCTCGAGAAAGAAAGAGCAGACACTTTATTATCTGAGCAAAAATTTCACAGATTGCGCGGCCAGAAACAGTTTGTTGGAAAGGACGTGTTGTGCCCTAACTTGGGTTGCACAAAAACCGAAACATTATTTGTTGTCCTATACCACTTATCTGATTTCCCGGATTGGACCCATTGAAGTACATATTTCAGAAGCCTATTCCAACCGGCAAACTTGCAAAATGGCAGATCCTACTCACAGAATTTGACATAGTTTATGTCACCAGAACTGCAATGAAAGCTCAAGCCTTAGCTGATCATTTGGCTGAAAATCCGGTTGATGATGATTATGAGCCATTGAAGACTTGAAGAACTGATTAATGAAGAAGAGCACGTGTGGAAAATGTACTTTGACGGTGCTTCTAACTCAAAAGGCCATGGTATTGGAGCAGTCCTCATTTCTCCCACGGGACATTATTATCCGATGGCAGCCCAACTTTGCTTCAGTTGCACTAATAACACATCTGAGTATGAAGCATGCATAATGGGTTTGCGTATGGCTTTAGACATGGACATCAAAGAATTGCTGGTGATCGGAGATTCAGATCTTTTGATACGCCAAATGAAGGGTGAATGGGAAACTCGAGACCTTAAGCTGATCATGTACAAGCAGTGTATGGACAATCTTCGCCAAAAGTTCGATGTTCTAAAGTTTAGACATGTTCTCAGAATACATAATGAGCTGGCTGACGCATTGGCTACATTAGCCTCAATGATTGTCCATCCTTATAAAGCCCATATTGATCCATTAGAGATTCAGGTCCAAAGTCAACATGCATACTGCAATGTGGTTGAAGAAGAAATTAACGGTCAACCGTGGTATTTTGATGTCAAAAATTTCCTTCAAGACGGGACGTATCCGCCAATGGCAGAAAACAATCAAAAGAGAACCCTTCGACGACTGGCAAGTGGTTTCTTTTTTAGTGGAGGGGTGGTGTACAAAAGGACACCTGATTTGGGATTGTTAAGATGCGTGAATGCAACTAAAGCAACGAAAATTCTCAATGACATGCATTCAGGGATCTGCGGACCCCACGTGAGCGGGCACGTGCTAGCTAAGAAAGTACCTAGAGTAGGATACTTCTGGCTTACCATGGAACATGACTGCATTACTTTTATGCGAAAGTGTCATCAATGCCAAGTATACGGTGATTTGATACATTCACCTCCTGTAGAGTTGCGCACAATGTCAGCCCCTTGGCCTTTTACTGCATGGGGGGTGAATGTTATCGGGCCTATTGAACCAAGAGCATCAAATGGGCACAGATTCATTTTGGTTGCAATAGATTACTTTACCAAATGGGTTGAGGCTGTCACTCTCAAATCTGTGACCAAGAAAGCCGTGGTGGATTTTGTTCATTCTAACATTGTTTGTCGCTTTGGTATCCCAAGTACCATCATCACTGATAATGCGGAAAATCTGAACAGTCATTTAATAAATGACGTGTGTAAAAAATTCAAGATCATGCATCAAAATTCCACACCTTACCGACCAAAGGCAAATGGCGTGGTCGAAGTAGCCAATAAGAATATCAAGAAGATCCTTAGGAAAATGATACAAGAATCTCGTGATTGGCATGAGAAGTTGTCTTTCGCTTTGGTTACCGCACAACTGTGTGCACTTCCATAGGTGCGACCCCATATTCATTGGTATACGGAACTGAAGCAGTCATACCCGCTGAAGTTGAAATACCGTCTCTCAGGATCATTGTGGAAGCAGAGATTGAGGACACGGAGTGGGTCAAGACCCGATTGGAACTCTCGTCATTCATTGATAAAAAAGGCTCAATGCAGTTTGTCATGGTCAATTGTATCAGCAAAGAATGGCCCGAGCCTACAACAAGAAAGTGCGCCTCCGCGACTTGAAAGAAAGGCAATTAGTCTTGAAAAGAATGTTTCCTCATCAGGAAGAAGCTAAAGGGAAATTTGCTCCAAATTGGCAAGGGCCATACCTGATAAAGAAAATATTGCCATATGACGCCTTGTACCTTACAGATCCGGAAAGCAGGACAACCGAAATACCCGTTAATGCAGACGCGGTCAAGAGGTACTACATTTGACTCCAAGATGGCTTTCAAATCGGGATGAATGCAAGGCTTTTGTTTCTCTTTTTCTATCCCAAATTGTATCCCTTATTAGCACTTTGAATATTGTACCTTCGAGACATGTTCTCAGTTGGAATCAATGTAATTGTACCAAAATAAAATGAATCTGAAAAGCATCAAAAGAAAACCTGGGCGTTTGCCTAGAGCTACGTCTAACCTGATTCCTCTCAAAAGGATACCTAGGCAACCATTTCGGTGCGGTCGTAACAAGAGAAAATTCCTCTTTCTCTGTCCACTTTATTCGTGCAAAGCGTGCCTCCAGGCTTGCGGGATATGTCAAGAAAATCAAAGACCCCAGTTTATCTTAAACTGGGGTAGAAGTTGTTTTTATTTTTAAGAAAGTGGAGGAAATTAAATATTCCTCCCCATCTTCTTCGTGTTCGTAACAGTGAAAAGTTCATTCTTTTCTATTTCATATTGACGCAAAACTTGCCTCCAAGTTTGCGGCCAACATCAAAAGAAAATTAGATCCCCCCCTTTATGCTAAACTGGGGCAAAATAAAATAAAAACAAACTTCTATTATTTTGTATCCTCTATTCACATGTTTCATGAGATGTTTGGCATACCAGTCTCGAAGTCAAGAAAGAAAAACAATGCGCCCCAGTTTATTCTAAACAGTGGGGCAAAAATTTTTATTTTTAAAGAAAATATGTCCAAAGGGGAGCGAATTGTATGCAGTCACCTCATGGTACGTTTTGAAGAGCTTATGTCAAATTTTCCTTTATGACAAGTCGATAATACCATTAAAAGAGATGTTTGTGTTGTAAATTGAATTGAAAAAAAAAAAAGAAAAGAAAAAAAAAGTCTTGTCGGTGAAAACCTGAGAAGGCGCCGCAAGACAAACAGTGAGGGAAAAGATTAAAGAGAGAGTCTAGTTGGCGAAAACCCGAAAGGGCGCTACTAGTCGACTTGAGAGTCACCTCAACTTGGTTATGGTTTGATATCTTCCGTGGAGCAACTCTCAATAAACAAGTGGCACTGGTCGGACGAGGTCATCCAAGATACATGTCATGATCATCAAGGCCGCCAATATATTGCCAGATAAGTTTCCCTTTTTAGAAAGACGTTCTATGTCCAAACGACTTTCTCTCTTCGAGTCAAATCCCGCTAAAAGATAGCGTCATTTCTTTTCCATGTCAAGATCTGCTAAAAGATAGCGATCATTTCCCTTTAGATTCAATCTCGCTAAAAGATAGCGTTCATTTCCGTTCCATGACCAGATCTGCTAAAAGATAGCGATCATTTCCTTTTAGAGTCAATCTGCTAAAAGATAGCGATCATTTCCTTTTTGAGTCAGTTTCGCTCAAAGATAGCGTCATTTTTCTTTCCATGTCAAGATCTGTTAAAAGATAGCGATCATTTCCTTTTCGAGTCAGTTTCGCTCAAAGATAGCGTCATTTTCTTTCCAAGTCAAGATCTGCTAAAAAATAGCGATCATTTCCTTTTAGAGTCGGTCTCGCTCAAAGATAGCGTCATTTCCTGTCCATGTAAAGATCTGCTAAAAAATAGCGATCATTTCCTTTTTCGAGTCATTTTCGCTCAAAGATAGCGTCATCTCCTGTCCATGTCAAGATCTGCTAAAAGATCTCGATCATTTCCTTTTCGAGTCGTTTTCGCTCAAAGATAGCGTCATTTCCTCTCCATGTCAAGATCTGCTAAAAGATAGCGATCGTTTCCTTTTAGAGTCAGTCTCGCTCAAAGATAGCGTCATTTCCTTTCCAAGTCAAGATCTGCTAAAATATAGCGATCATTTTCTTTTAGAGTCAGTCTCGCTCAAAGATAGTGTTATTTCCTTTCTATGTCAAGATCTGCTAAAAGATAGCGATCATTTTCTCTTAGAATCAGTTTCGCTCAAAGATAGCGTCATTTCCTTTCCATGTCAAAATCTGCTAAAAGATAGCGATCATTTTCTCTTAGAATTAGTTTCGCTCAAAGATAGCGTCATTTCCTCTCCATGTCAAGATCTGCTAAAAGATAGCGATCATTTCCTGTTCGAGTCAGTTTCGCTCAAAGATAGCGTCATTTTCTTTCCATGTCAAGATTTGCTAAAAGATAGTGATCATTTCTTTTTCGAGTCAATTTCGCTCAAAGATAGCATCATTTCCTTTCCATGTCAAGATCTGCTAAAAGATAGCGATCGATTTTCTTTTCAAGTCAGTTTTGCTAGAACATAGCACTCACATTCATTTCAAGTCAGTTTTGCTAGAAGATAGCACTCACTTTCTTTTCAAGTTGGTCCCGCTCAAAGATAGCAACCATCCCCAACTTCAAGTCAAGACCCGTTTGTACAGATGCAACCATTTAAAATTTCAAATAAGTTGCTTGCCCAGACAACGGGTAATGGAGTTGTCTTTCAAGCCAAGATTTACCTCAAGGAAGCATGAAGATTTAGGCTAGAGATTGTAATTTTACATTTTTTCTTGTATTTCCATTCCTTGTAAAGCAACGACCACCAGCAAGCAACCAGTAATCAGCAACGACAGCCTTTCTGATGCCTAAGCGTGTCTAGTATCAGCCCCAAGTGTGTCTAGAAGAGTCTCTAGTTTGTCTTAATAGTCTAGTGTCTCTAATTTACCTTAGTACTCTAGAGTGTCTAGTGTCGTCTTTAGTAGTCTAGAGTGTCTAGGGCTGTCTTAATGAGTCTAGAAGAGTCTAGTGTTTGTTTGAATGCGGTAGTCCTGGCTACCGCACGTAAGGAACTACACTGGCCTGATTCCTTAGTCCGGGGATACGTATGTAGCCTTGTTCCTGGTTAGAACCAAGATTCAAGGTACGGTCACCATTTTTCAAAGCGTATTCTTGGCTCGAACCGAAAAGCAAAAATTAGTTACGATTACATCTTTGTCCGAAAACTCTTCATGTTCTCGAACAAAGAGGGGCAGCTGCAATCACCTAATTTTGGCCCAAAATATTAAAACTACATAAAGTATATGGTAATTTTCATGTGATTTTTGTCTTATTATTTAGCCATTTTTTTTAGTAATTAATTAGGAAGAAATGTTGAAAAAATTTCAAAAAAAGAAAAAGAAAGAAGTGACATGAGTTTGATGATGTAAATGAGGATGATGTCAAATAACTGTCAAAAATTTGAGTCAATGGAAGTATAAGAGTGAAACCTTCACATGGGTTTGTACTTTTCTAGAAAGAGAAAGAATTCCCACATGGGTTTGGTCCTTTGTCCTTAATAGGGAGAGCCTTTTTACTCATTTAAAAAAAGAGGGGGGTCACAACATTAAGGGGACACGACTACATACAAAAAAAGCATCTGAAATTTTCTCGAGTAGAAATTTGAGAGCCAAAAATTGAGAGTTCAAAAAAGGAAAGGAAAAGGGTCTTCAAGTCTAGCTTGGGAAGTTTGTTTTTTCTGCTGCAGTTGGCCATTGTATCTGTCGTTGTTTTGTTGTTTGTCGTTGGCATTTGGAGATTAAACTCTTTAGGTAAATTTCTAATTTTTGTCTTTACCTTGTATATGTTTTTAGACATGCTCCTAATCTAAAAAATGTACAAGAAATGGGCCAAGCCCAATAGAACTATTTACTCTCCATATATCCATGTTTTGCTTTAGCCTATTTACTTTCGCTGAAATCTTATGCATGTATGTATGTTTGAATGATGATTTATTTTTAAAAGTTCATAAGCATGATTTGAAATTTAGATTTGAAAACAATGGTGGACAGATTTTAACAAAGATGCTCGTTTAAATGAAGATGGACAGAAACAAAGTCAACATGCAAAAATAAGCCTAAAATTGAATTAAAAAAATGTGACTTTAAGCTTCATCGAAAATGGGTGCATAATCTGGAATATGAAATACGGAATAATTCCATAAGTGCAAGCTCCCTATTAAAATTAAATTAAAATAATAATTAAAGGAAATGGCAGAGAACAAGCTTAGTGGGCTGCGTAGTTATGTTAATAAATTTGGAATTCTAAAGTTGGCACAACTCTGAAGTTTTTATTTAGAAGTTTTTATTTAAGTCAATAACCACATTTCTTAACAGATTGAGAATTTGTTGAAGGAAAATATAGGCTGCTTATTTCATTTAGTTTAAACAGTGATAGCTTTTCTTATTTATTTCGTTTAACAACAGATAGTGTTTATTACGTAACAATATATGGGCTTAGATTTTAAAGTTTACTCTTGTATATAACATACCCTGCTAAAGTATCAAATAAATTATAACAGAACAAAGGTAAAATTACAACAGATAATATTTCTTAAAAGCCGAAAAGTGATAAATAAAAGCAGTCGTGCTTAGCACAAGATTCGGGGTGCCTAATACCTTCCCGCGAGTCAATCGAGATCCTTACCTGGATTCTCTGACGCAGACCATTTACGAGTCATTGGTATTGTAAGGTACACCTTTTGGTGACTTGGCACACCTTTAACTTGTCAAGTGGTGACTCAGAAAATCTCTTAATAATTTGGTATTTCTAAAACACCTAAGTCACAACCTTTTATTTTTAGTAAATTTTAGGGCGTGACAGAGGCAGCTAGGAAGATGAGAGGGGGCCGAGCAACCGGGCCGGACGAGATCCTCGCGGAATTTCGAAAGGGGGCAGGCGTAACAGGAATGAAGTGGCTAGTTGGGTTGTTTAATGTCATCTTCGGGATGGGTAAGATGCCTGAAGAAAGGAGGTGGAGTACCATGGTACCTTTGTACAAGAATAAGGGTGATACTCAAAATTGCAACAACTATAGAGGCATCAAGCTCCTAAGTCATACTATGAAAATCTGAGAAAGGGTGATAGAGAAGATGATGAGGAAGAAGGTGAAAATTTCAGAGAACCAATTTGGATTCATGTCAGGACAGTCGACTACGGAGGCCATTCACCTTCTAAGGAGGTTGATTGAGCAGTATGGGGACAAGAATAGAGATTTACATATGGTATTCATCGATCTAGAAAAAACATATGATAAAGTCCCTAGGGAAGTTTTGTGAAGATGTTTGGAAGATAAAGGTCTACCTGAAGCATACATTGGAGCGATTAATGACATGTATAATGGAGCGAAGACATGAGTGCAGACAGTAGGAGGCAACTCTGGTCACTTCCCGTTGAGATGGCGTTGCACCAAGGGTCAGCCTTTAGTCCGTTTCTATTTGCTCTGGTGATGGATGAATTAACCAGGCGTATTCAAGGGGAGATACCATGGTGTCTGTTATTTTCCGACGACATAGTTTTAGTTGATGAGACACGCGGCAGGATCAATGATAAGCTAGAGGTGTGGAGGCAGACTCTATAGTCAAAAGGGTTCAAGCTAAGCAGAACAAAGAAGAAGTACATGGAGTGCAGGTTCATTGATGTTCCCCCATGAGTCGGATGTAAAAGTGACGCTTGATACACAAGTCATCCCCAAGAAAGGGAGCTTCAAGTATCTTAGGTCAATTATACAGGGCAATGGAGAAATTGACGAGGATGTCACTCATCGGATAGGGGTTGGTTGGATGAAGTGGAGGCTAGCTTCCGATGTCCTATGCGATAAGAGAGTACCTCATAGGCTTAAAGGTAAGTTCTATAAAGTAGTCGTTAGACCAGCTTTACTGTATGGGACGGAGTGTTGGCCAGTAAAGGTCATTCACGTCCAGAGAATGAGTGTAGCAGAGATGCGAATGCTTAGTTGGATGTGTGGGGCATACTAAGATGGATAAGATCAAGAATGAAGCCATTCGCGACAAGGTGGGAGTTGTTGCACTGGTGGACAAGATACAAAAAGCGAGGCTGAGGTAGTTTGGACATGTGAAGAGAAGGAGTACAGATGCGTCGGTGAGGAGGTGTGAGGGGTTGGCAGTGTTAACCCTGCGGAGAGGTAGAGGTAGACCAAAGAAAAATTGGGGTGAGGTGATTAGGCGGGACATGACCCACCTCCAAATTACCAAGGACATGACCCTAGATATGAAAAGGTGGAGGTCAAAGATTAGGGTAGAGGGATAGATAGTAATCGAGTGATTTTCGGTATATTATGCTTTCAGCTTACTCTGAATTTTATGTGTTATTAGTGTTTTGTGTTTATCTTGAGTGTTTGAGTGCTTCCTAGCAGTATTTCATTTTATTATTTTGATAATGTCATCTTGCTTCTCTTGAATGTGTTTCCCACTGATGTTAGTTAGCTGATGGTCTATCAAAAACAGTATCTCCACCTTGGTGGAGATAAGGTATGTGTATATCTCACCCTTCCTAGACCCTACCTTGATAGGATATCATTGGATATGTTGTTATTGTTGTTGTTGTTGTACTTTCATAAGAAAATGGGTGTAATTATATATAAATTGTTACCTCTTATGTCTTCTTACGCCTCAAATGAAACATCCGAAAATTACAAAGTCAATCTTATTATTAGATATGTGTAGAAGTATAAAGCAATTAATATATCCAAATTGTTTCGTCTTTTTCGTGCACTTTTTAAACGTTGTTCCTTCTTTAGTTTCAAATATTATAAATTAGGAATAATACATATTTGCCCTTAAACTTGACACGTTCTATTAAATGCACACCTAAACTATCCATAGTCTTAATTACTCCTTTAAACTTAGCTATTTTCATAGTATTTAACCCCCATAGATGCTAACTTTTGTAAATAGCGTATATCCATTCTCTTTTAGGTGTGTGGGAGTGAAAAAAGATTAAAAGAGTTAATACACATGTATAAAACTAAAGCCTCTATTACATAAATATAGCAATAAAATTAATATTACAAAATATAATAATATTTTTTATATACAAGTATAGGTTTAAAAAAAGTAAAGAAGAAAAACCCTAATTAATGTCCATCTCCCATCGCTCCCCCATTTTGTCCCCTTACCGCATGCCGTCGTCGGCAAGTCAAAAAAAGAAGTCAAACTTTTTCATAATACGAAAAATACATAAAGATTCAATAAAAATAAAATAAAGATACGAAAAATACACAAAAGTTTTCTTTTTCAAAAAAAAAAAAAAAAAGGTGCACAAATAAACATCCAAAAAAACATAAAGATACACCTGAGATACATAAAACATTAAAGATACACAACATATACAAAATAGAAACAACAGAAAATACTAGGAATAATGTAGATACAGTAGGAATAGAGTAGATACAAGTAAAATAATATAATGTATAAACAACAAAATACTAGAAACAGTGTAGCTGCAAGTAGAATCAATTAATGTATACAAGTAGAAATAATAAAAACACTAGAAATAGCATAGATACAAGTAGAAACAGTGGAGAAACAACAGAAATACTAGAAATAGTATGAATACAAGGAGAAACAATGTAAAAATACTAGTAACGGTGTAGATACAGTTAGATACAATGTGGATACAGCGAGATATAAAGTAGATACAATAAAATAAAAAGTTGAAAAAAACGACCAGTTCGAGTGAAAAATACTAGATTTGACCGGAGAACATAAGATCTAACCAGCAAAACACAAGGCAGAAAAACGCCAAATTTTAATGAAAAAAATTAAATTTGACCAAAAAACACCATATTTGAAAGAAAAAAATACCAAATCTTTATAGAAAAATATCAAATCTGAACAAAATTCACCAAATAGAAGGGAGAATAAGCTCCAAAACTTGAGAAAAAGAATCAGCAACAAAACTCGATAGAACAGACATTAAAAAAAAATGTAGAGGACGACGCCTTCGAAGAAGGGGCAGCAGTGAAGTATGGGGGAACGACACTGGAGAAGCGACAATTGTAGGGGGAGGATGTTTGGATCTCTGGCAAGTAGTTGTGGGTTTGGAGAGGAATAGAAAAAGAGAGTGAAGAGAAAAAAGTGAGAGAATGAGGCTAGGATATTGCTATGTCTATGTCTATGAGTTTTATTTGTTTGCTATGTTTTGTGGTAATATTATTAATCCCCAAAGTCGTTCTTCGGCAACAACATAACATTTCTTCTTTACCTTCTAGACCATTCTTAGTTACAAGATCTTGGGTTTAAACTCTAAAAAAAAAGGACTCTAACATGATAGCATCTGTTCCTTTGAATATGAGCCCTTCGTCGCGTAAATCCAAATTTAGTCATGCTAGTGAGTACGGAATACCAGTTGATTTCTATAGAAAATTAAAAGAGATAATTTACACAAGCTAATTATTTTAAAAGTGAATCATGTATTCGTGGTGGAGCTACAACTGGTAAAAGGGTAGTTAGTTTAACATTTTTCGCCGAAATTATAATGTGCATATATGTCAAATATTACTTGTATACATATGTATTGGATCTTGTATGTTGTGTGTGTGTTACTAACAGTAAATCTTGAATCTGAATTTAAATTTAGTTCCATTGTTAAATCTTCAAACTTCCAGCTCCGGTGAAACTTATGTGTAATCAGTCGCTATCACTTGCAAACTGCCTTAAAGTTCAAATACGGATCTTTCTTTAGTGGATGGTTACCATATACTATCAAGCAAACAGAAAATTTTCCTGCTAGTTCATTGTTTTATATGCAAAAACTCTCATTGGCGTTAACTCTATTTATATTTAAAAATGTTCTCGTTCTGTTTGTGGGGTTCTTTTTAAACTATTCCAGGTTAATTTAATGTGGAACAAATGAGAAACAACAAGAGTTTAATTATTTATTTCTCTATATGTAAAAAGATATAGTAATATTTACACTTCAATATTAAGAAAAAATATACAAGGTCACGTGCCTTAACACGTGCTTCCAGGTAATAGGGGACTTAGGAGTATTATCTTTTTGGATTTTCCGAAAGTTGGTCCATAAAACTTACTGTGCGTATACTACATAATTAATGTGTGTAATCATAATGTGAGCATGTCATCTAGTGAGAAGGAATTCCACCAATCGAGATTCTATTTGATTTTACTTACCTAGTATATGGCTATAAATATATTGTTCAAACTTATATTTCTCACCACTTCCATTTCTTTTATTTTTGGTCCAGCTTCTACAAACTTAGCAGACCATAAAGAGTGCACAATTTAAATCTTGACGTCCATGGCTTCTTTTGCTCATTCAGCAACCAAAATTTACTGTAACAAGATCCTTCCTGAAAGGTTTGATCATGGAAAAGATGAACCTCATTTTGGGAAGATCAAAATCAATGAAAAAACCAAGAAAAATATGGACTTGAAATTAGTTACCAACGTTGCTAGTCAATTGCCAGTGATTGTTTCACCACTAGATCAAGAGGTTGTCAAGAAGGAGAAGAAGCTCGCTGCATGGACTAGCGTTTGTCAAGAAAGATGGGAAGGAGAGCTCGTCGTTGAAGGCGAGTTACCACTGTGGCTGGTATGTTCATATCATGTTAATATTAACTAAATTCTAATAATGCATACATACGTGCTCATTTGCTGTATGTTACATGCATTCTTTATCTGTACATGAGGGCTTTCTTTTGTTGAATAACTTAGTTATATGTTCTGCCAAAAGTATTGATATCAAAGATGTGTATAAGATCCATGTTTGTCACAAAAAATATGAATCAAGTAACTGACTTACAATTGATGAGATATGAAGAAATTTACATGAAAACAAAGTTTAATCAGAGTAATAATTAAGAACACTCATTTAGAAGCTAAAGAATAATTAAATTCTAAGCCGTCTTGTGATGTTCTCATGGTCCTCCTCTACTATATTTTATTAGATTCACGTCCAATGAATGACGTTTTCATCCATCGAGGATATAAGAAATGCTACTACTCCATATTATTACAACAAGAAGAATATTTAAGATCTGAGAAGATAAAAATAATCATCGTCTTTGTAGAACTATTCGTTTGCTTACTTTAATTAATCTCTGTCTTAAGTATTGGTAGCTTAGCAGATAAAGCTCGTTTTTGCACATGTCACATTCCATTTTCCAAGTCTATTTCCCAGAAAATGATTATCTACTAGTATTATTGTCAAATATTTATATGAATAGATAACAGAGGTGACAACGAAAATAAAATTGAATTCATATTCTTGTCTATGTAGAGTGGCACGTACCTAAGAAATGGTCCAGGACTATGGCATGTAGGGGACTACAACCTCCGGCACCTTTTCGACGGCTATGCCACCTTAATCCGTCTTCATTTCGAAAACGGACGATTAATAATGGGTCACAGGCAACTTGAATCTGATGCATACAAGGCAGCAAAGAAGAATAACAAAGTTTGTTACAGAGAATTTTCAGAAGCACCTAAGCCAGAAAATTTCTTATCATACATTGGTGACATGGCAAAATTATTCTCAGGTGCATCGTTGACCGATAACGCGAATACAGGAGTCGTTAAGCTCGGTGATGGCCGAGTTGTTTGCTTGACAGAGACAATAAAAGGATCAATAACAATTGATCCAATGACACTTGACACAATTGGAAAATTTGAGTATAGTGACTCACTAGGTGGTCTAATTCATTCAGCTCATCCAATTGTGACAGAGAGTGAATTTTTGACATTGATACCAGATTTGATTAATCCCGGATATGTAGTGGTGAGAATGGAAGCAGGAACAAATGAGAGGAAGTTTATAGGGAGAGTTAGCTGTAGAGGAGGACCTGCACCAGGATGGGTCCATTCATTTCCAGTGACTCAACATTATGTTATTGTGCCAGAGATGCCACTAAGGTATTGTGCTCAAAATTTATTAAAGGCTGAGCCCACACCACTCTACAAGTTTGAGTGGCACCCTCATTCCAAAGGTTTCATTCATGTTATGTGTAAAGCCAGTGGCAAAATTGTAAGTCCACTAACTCGATCTCTATACACTTCTTTCTTTTTTTTTTTTTTTTTTTTTTTATGGACAAGTTATTGCTCTCAAAATTTCACTCTTTTTAATTATATAGTAGTAAAATGTTTATTCACATGATATTGAATTTTTTTTAAGTGCGTGGGAGAACACTCTTGAAATCCTATTTTATATAGTTTGGCTTTTTCTTTTTCTTACTATTTTTTTTTTTTTTTTTTTGGGAAATTTCAAAAGGTGGCAAGTGTAGAAGTCCCATTGTATGTGACATTCCACTTCATAAATGCATACGAGGAGAAAGATGAAGATGGAAGAGTCACTGCCGTAATTGCAGACTGCTGTGAGCATAGCGCTGACACCACCATACTCGATAAGCTCCGGCTTGAGAATCTCCGATCCTTTGATGGCGTGGATGTCTTGCCGGATGCAAGGTACAATTTAACGAACTAAACATTCTTGATGGCATCTTTATATCATCCTACTTTCCTATAAAGTTGATCTTCTCTATAGTCATAGTGAATATTTACTATATCAGGATATCATATTTTATAAATTATCATTATATGCCTAACCCTTCACAAAGCGAAAATAACAAATTTAAAGATAAAGACAGATAATTAAACAAGGAAGAAGGACGTCTTCATCAACGCTATTGCTTCTAATCTATTTGCATGCATGGAAAGCAACCATTTTGAACATAAACTATTGTACTGATAAGTCAAACAAATCCGACATCAACAAAGGTCTACGGGAAAGGGAATATAATTGTTGTTTTCTCATAGAAACTCAAGGTACGATAATACAAGAGGACTTCTATATCTCTTTTTTAAAAACTTTTTTGGAGGTTTATGGAGGGAACAAAGGATTGTATTCATGTCTTGTTGCGTGAAATACAAGTTTTGGAACTTTGAAGATACCTTATTATTTCAATTACGTTTTGCACGTCAAGAGTATGAAACTTACATTCTTAATGCATATACCCAACATAATTGGTCCTAATATTGTCAACAAAATTTGACCGGATGTTCATTTTACATTGGGGAAAAGTATTCTTTTTTAATAGATAAGCCTCGCAGGCAACTCTCTGATGAGTGCTAATTAACTATAACTACTTCAGACCTTACTATATGATATTCCCTCCGAGGCAAAACTTTAGTTAATATCTTTAGCCAACCTCTCCTGAATTCGGATTAATCGAGTCAGTGAACTTTGGATGTTAGATAGTTATATTCAAAATAAAAAGAACACTGATATGTATCCAATTTAACCCTGTTACCAGATCCTTAGATGTATGCTGAGAATATACCTTTGAATGTGGACACTTGGACACCAAAAACAAAAGTAAAACGTAAGCTAATTTTGAGACAAATATGGTTACAAATTAAAGCTTAAACTCTACATCTTGAGAAAAGGGTTTTATATTAATGGTGTTTAATTTGCTGCAGGGTTGGGAGATTCAGAATACCATTTGATGGAAGTCCATATGGAGAATTAGAAGCAGCATTGGATCCAAATGAACATGGTAGAGGCATGGATATGTGCAGCATTAATCCTGCTTATCTAGGCTTAAAATATAGATATGCTTATGCTTGTGGTGCTAAGAGGCCTTGTAATTTCCCCAACACCCTCACTAAGGTCACCTCATTCTGCTTCCTTCTATTTTTTAATAGTGCGTAGAATTGTTATTTTTTATGAGCATTTATCTATTGTTTGAAACAATAACTAATTAGTTTGAGGACTGCCAATACTTTGCAGATTGACTTGTTTGAGAAAAAGGCAAAGAACTGGTATGATGAGGGTGCTGTCCCTTCCGAACCATTCTTTGTGGCTCGACCTGGTGCAACCCAAGAAGATGATGGTAATTAATTTATCAATATATCTATTTACAGTATATCTAATGTGGTCCAACCCTTAACTGGATCTCGTGCATGCTAGTCTAAGTCTAAATAAAATATATTTAAAAAAAAAAAAAAGACAAAACAAGTGATTGTGTTGCAACATCTTAATAAGGTGTAATACTTCTTGAAATATGCAGGAGTTGTAATATCAATGATCAGTGACAAAAACGGAGAAGGATATGCTCTAATACTGGATGGCTCCACATTTGAAGAAATTGCAAGAGCAAAATTTCCTTATGGTCTCCCCTATGGACTGCATGGTTGCTGGGTTCCAAAGAAATAGTTACCTCACATCCCAGACAATGTGATACGATAGCCACATGCATCTTACAAGTCACAATAAGATTATCCAGTTATTGAATAGCTATGAGAAGTATTTTGTGCATATTTTTCTCTGTAATAGAACTTGTTTACCCATATATTAATGATAGTACGTGAATGCTTATTCTCTAAAATGATCTTTCATCAAAATTCACATATGAGAACTCTTTGATTAGAACATCAAGAATCAACAAGAAAATACCAAGAGAGAGTTCAGGGTTCAAATTCTACCGAGGAAAAAAAAATCAGTTCGAGTTGTTTTCCAACTCGAAGTAATGAAAACTAATACCTTAATACACTAAACAAGAAGCTTCAAAACTTGCATTTCAAATACACATGAGATCAATAAGAACCTCCATTCCTAGAAACGAGATCCCGAAAGGAGATTCAATAACACATGAAGCAAATACTTGCAGCAGAAACTGGAAAATGGGGTATTAAATATAGCAACAATCGGGTTTGTCTGTTTCACAAAGTCCATGTGATATAAAAATCGTTGATACAGTCGGTTCAAGTCAAACTTATACAAACATCTCTGCAACTTAGTTCTCACTTTTACTGGCTCAAGCTAAAAAAGTTGCATTGAGATTCATCTAGCTGATAAAGAGAGCAATAGAACTTTATCGACACTGATTCCAACTTCAAGAGGATCTCTTTCTAGGAAGTTGTAACACGGTGAGAAACATCATTATACAAATAAAAGAAAAAATAGAAAACAGGTACAACATATTGTTGAGTTAAGATGTATATAAAAAAATGGCATCTAAAGTTTGTTCAAAATCGAACCCTATGAGAAAATTGAGCCAAATCCTGATACGAGCTACTGTGTTGGGAAAATTGGCATGTTCCTGTAGAAGGAAAACAGATAGCGTGACACGGACTCTCTGCTCGTCACTTTGGTATTTAAAGCTCATACTATTCTGATTGTTGCTATCATTCTTCCACAGCCTCAACAACCAGTTGTTAGGCGTTGTCTCTGTTAAGCGGAATAATAACCTAATACTTTTGATCCGTATACACAGCATCAACATCATCAAGTTCAAGTAATTTGGACATCAGTTCTTTGTTCAAGTCCATAGCCTCATCATCAGCCTGCAGCCCAAAACCAAGTAATAACTACAACAAACAGAAATATTTCTAGTAATAATTGAAAAGATCAAATTCAGCAGAGAAAAGAGTGAGCTACTCTTTTCTTTTTTGATAAAGAGCCACGCTATTTTATACTCTTTATAAAATGAACTACTGTTGCTGATCAATCGCTTGCATGCATGTATGCCATCAGTCTCAAATGGTGAAAACCAGCCTGGACAAGCTAAATACCTCATGTGCCAGGGTCGCTTGTCCAAAAACACTCTAGATTCGAGGTATGCTTGTGCTCAACCAAATGAAAAGTAGGAGCTTTAACAAGGGTGAAACGTTCAAAATTCAACTATGGTCTCCACAAACACGGTTGATTTTCAAAAGGCAGAGCAACAATCAGAGAAGCAAAGGCTTAAGGAAGAGTGAGAAGGAGAAATGGAGAACATACTAGAAACAGATTCAAGGAGGCGAAGGCTGATCATTAATCAGTGCAGCTGGTGTGTTCGGCAACATCACCAGCAGGGAACCCCGTCAAGTGAAGCATACATGAGATGATTTTTTAAAGTTTTGACTTAAAAAGAGGGAGAGAAGACTTGGAGGGGGGATTTCAATCTATGATTTAGTTGAGTTGGCAATGGGATTTCTTATCTTAACAATAAATTCTCTTTTTGTGGGCGAACACTATTAGAAAAGTTTCAAGAGACAACAGAAAAGAATGAAACCCTACATTCTTATACATCATATATTGCTGGTCAATAGCATGCACAAGTGCTACCATTCACATTTCAGTCGTTCAATTTCTCTATTTATTATATCACGAAGTATCAAGCGATTCCCATCTAGTCCATCACTAGCCAGCACCCCAAACTCCAACAACAGATGGTGCATTTTCTTTCTTAAAATGCAAGTGATATGCACTTGGAAAATCCATAATGCAAAAAAAGGTGTTTCTGGAAAAAGCACCCATTAACATAGGTAGGGTCAAAATAAAACCGAAAGCATCAGAACTGTACCAGAAACCTGAAGGTTTCAACCAACAGGAAAATCTAATGGTGGTTTTTGTAGCTAAGGAAATATGACACCGTGATTTTTACAGTTTCCTCTTCAGATCTTTTTTCTGGTTCAATTTGGGCAGAAAAGAGGCGCATGACTCACTGTTTCTAATAAAATCCAACCTTTTACCTAGATGACCACCTGGAGAGAGGAAGGTCGCGAAGACTACAAGGTGCTGAGAGGGTAAAGCAGATATCTTTTGGTTACCTACTTCTTCAAACTAAGGATAATGTTAAGTGACAGAAATTAATAGACAATAGTACTTTCATGAGATTTGAATGTTCAAGATTGTATACATGAGATTTTGGATATTCTTCTGTTTATCAAATAAACAATAGTCTTTTGAAATTTGAATTATCAGAAATAGAAAGCTTTATGCTATGGAGATGTCTCATAACCACAAGCTGCATAAATTAATGGACCATTCTAGGATTATCTTATACAAAAGGTCAGTAATTCAAAGATCAGTTAATTTTCATGGTTAAAACAGTATTTTCCTATCAAAAGATCGAGATTAAACAAGTTCTACTAAATTAGAAGAATGAAATTTGATATGTACATACAGACCTCAATTGGAGTTATAGGAAGTAGCTCAGATCCGTTGTCAGGTTCAAATTTGATTCCTTCCTCTTGTAGCTTGGATAATATGACTGGATAGTTCTCAGCTGAAGACACGACTTTGTAAACCCTACTAAAGTAAAAAAGAAAATATTCAGATGCGGTGACATTCATCACCAGCCAAGAGAGTGTTGCTCTAGTGGTAAGATTCCTCCACTACCAACCAAGAGGTTGAGAGTTTGACTCACAGTGGGGGGAGAGGGAGTGGAAAGACCACTATTGGCCCCTGGGGAGAAAGGCTTTTGGGATGACGTTTACCAGATGAAAAGAATTCATCAGCAACCATGAAAATGAAATTGAAATAAAGTAGGTACAACAATGCAAGGCCACAGTAGACTTGGCAATAAAAGTAAAGAGTTACCGCAGAAAGAGAATCAACTGTGCAGAAAAACTCCTTGAAAGGTCTCATTAACAATAACATCATATATGACTGAAAGAACTACGAAAGTAAAATGTGGGTCCAGTTCCACCATAGGAAAGAGCTTTAGATTGCAAGTGTTCTAAAGCTTTTTTGTCTAAAGCATCATCTATTTTGCAGTATACAGCGAATTACTTCCATACAAAAGCATTACTTCATGAAGTATGTTAAAAGTCAGTTTCTCAATCAAAAAAAGAGGAAAAAAACAAGAATCCAGAGCTCAACTAGTTTCCATCTTAAAAGAGAAACAAAGAAAAATAATTTTGAAATTGCCCCAAAAGGGCGATTTCAGCAGAATCCATGCACACTTCTGAATCTTTTTATTCTATTTATCTTCATTCATTAAGGTTCATTCATTGGTGTAAGGCAACTCACATTTCTAAGTTTTCGGATAAAACAATATTTTTATGACTGAAAAATCCGTCTGGGCCGACCCTTAGGACCAACCGCAGCCTTTGATACTCGAGGATAGTGGACTCATCCCTCTACCATTCTCCACTTAAATACCAGGCTTATATGCATGGTGTGGTGCTCGAACCTGTCGCCTAAGTCACAAGTCCGTCAACCTTTGCCACTTGAGCTAAGCCTTGGGGGCTTTCAGCTAAAGCATAGCTTCTACTGCAACTGTAGGAAAAGATTTGAATTTTTTGTACAAAATCTACTCCACGATATTTTGATTTTCTTTTTTTTTAATATATCATAAAGTACTTTTGCAATATAAGGAAAGATACAATTTTGGTTCTGGATATTCTCCTAAAAATATCAAGGAGAAAACCTTGGAAACTTTAAAATTAAGGAAAACAAAGACTAGATAGGTTATATGATGAATGAGGCCTAAAGTAAAGCAGCTATTCTATCCCTTAAAGTACAAACTACTTTGTTCACAAAATATTGACTTAAGGGAAGCCTCAATGAAGATATAAAAGCAAAGAATAGTAGAATTTTGGACACAACATTTGCAATAATTAGATAACAATGAGTAAAAAATTATCAAAGGAAGTATGACTCTGCATAATGAGTTGCCTCACCACAACCCTTCTTGTAAAAGTATAACAAATAGAGAACATTAGTTAAGTCATGACCATGTGCAGAAAGCTTGAAGCCTATTACTGCATATTTTTTTCACTATTACGCCTGTCCAAACAAACATTTTCTCAGTATTCCAGAGAAACATACTGCTGAATGAACCAAATAAGAAGATAATCATTGCCAATGAAACCTTCTTTCTAAACTAACAAACACACATATTTACTCTGCAACCAAAACAGACAGCATACTTTATATACGAACCTCCCATATGAATCTGCTTCTGTATCATTTTCATCCATTGAAGGTTCAATGATATCTTCAGCACCAGCATCTAAAGCAATTGATAGGAGCTGGTCACGGTCGACATCAGCGACTTTTATATTAGCAACCCGAGCGCGTCGGAACTTGAACATAATGGATCCTGAATCTGCCATCTTTCCACCACAGTCCTTCACTACCTCTCGAACTGCTGCCACTGACCTGTTTACTTTATCTGTTAAGACCTCAACGATGATACCGACTCCAGCATAACCATATACCTGAATATAGAATAAGGGTTCAAAGTTCATTGAATTGCAATTATCAAGAGAGTAGTAAAATTTAAATGTGTAAGCATTGTTTGTTAGTCTTAGATTACAATTACACATACGTTTAAATGCTTAAATACCTCATAGATCTTCTCAATAAAAGCTTCCTGTCCCTTTTCTGTAGCTTTCTTAATATTGCGCTCAACAATGTCTTTGGGTATATCAAGCTCCTTAACTTTCTCGATCAGAGCAGCGAGAGCCGTATTAGAAATTGGACTGGGACCACCTTTCTTAACCCTGGTCATGTAGGAAACATAACTCATTTCCACCAGTTAATCATAACAGTCACAGAAATAGATGTCAGAACAGATCTCATTTCCATCAACGAGTAGAAGTAATTCTCCCATTCATTTCAAGCTTGAATTAGAAGAAAAAACTTTTTTTCTGTTCCATAACTTACGCAGAAACAACTTCCTTCCCGATTTTCGAGTACAACTTTGCCTTCTTAAGATCATTAGCAGTCTGCACACAAGAAATGTTGACTAAGACCAATATCCATAATACTAGAACTATGCCGACTCCAAACCCTATTGCTCGACAATCACGTGAATTATAAAGAAACAATATACATCGTTCATCACCTTTACACATAAATATGGTCTACTAGTCCGTTGCTAGACTATCTATCATCAAGAAACACATCACTCTTCTACTACTACTACTACTACTACTACTACTACTACTACTACTACTACTACAGCCAAATGAGATCAAACGTCACCACAGAGACCTCAAAATCACACAAACAAACATTTCCTATAGTGCTGATACTACATAACAATGGAATCGCAATGTACCACAACACGAAAGTATAAAGTTTTGAATACCTTAAAGTAAGGATAGTCCCAAAAGACTACAGTTTTCTTAATAAATCAGCCTTTTTTGGCAGACAAAATCAAGTCAATATAGTAAGATTCACGAGAGAAAGATTCAAATTTGAGTTAATCTCTATCATCCCAGTTCATTTAAACTAGACAAGGGTAACATTATTTTTATGAGAGGATTCAACAACAACAACAACAACAACAAGATACCCAGTATGATCCCACAAGTGGAGTCTAGGTTTGGGGAGCGTCAGATGTATACAGACCTTTCCTCTACCTCGAGTAAGGTAGAGAGGCTGTTTCCGATAGACCTTCGGCTCAAGTTATGAGAGGATTAATCCACAAATAGAACCTTTTTTTTTTTGCTCAAAAAAAAAAAGAAAGATTATAACTTTACATGTAAATAGAAAGATAATTATATACCTTTCTGCCAGCAATTTTACAGGAGCGTCTGCCCATACAAAGAGGAGAAAAAGTCCAAATCTGTCTCACTGAATTGTTACATTGAAGTTCCACAGGCAACATCCATTTATCAGAATACCATGAACATGCTGAAATTTTCCCACTTAACAATAAAGCACCTGCAACAAAATAATCAAATCATAAACCATAAAGATTTGTTTTTTGCTAATATGTATAAAGAGTATGTTTACTTTTGAGAGTGGAAGAATGGTGGGGTTTAAGATAAACCCCATTTGAGAATTTGTAGAGTAATGAACTAAAATTTCGAACTGAAGATGATGAATATGCCATTCTTTCACTTCTGTTATCTTTGTATCTGATATTCTTTTTTTGTCAGCAGATTTTCAGTACGCTCTATTTCTTTTGATGAACTCCTAAATCCTAATCACTCAGGATACGAGGATGTTGCAAAGGTTTCTTGAATAACCAAGCCACAGAAAGAAAAAGAGTTATGCGTGTTAACCCCCCTATAGTTTGTGAAATTACACAAACATACTTGAATAAGAAATTTCTACTTTGATGGTGACTAAACATGTAAGGTCTGCCTACATCTCAAAAATTATTTAATTGAGTCGAGGGTCTACTTGAAATAATCTCTCTACTTTATTCGATGTAGGAGTAAGGTTTGCATACAACTCACCTTCCTCAGACATCACTTGTACGATTATATTGGGCATGTTGTTATTCGCCCGTAGCTAATCGTAACCAAATTTTACTGATTAAAATGCCAAGTGTGACTGTTTGACTTGATTGGTTTGGAATATACAACTGTTTCTGGTCATTTTAATAAGCAATTACTACTATGGTTATTTTAACTTTTTTATATACATATGTGGGTTTTCAGTAACTCGTATAAAAAAAAATTTCTCTCGTCTAATTAGATAATGATTTTTATTAGTAGATATGCTTGATCATAAACATGTTTTAATCAAGTAAAGATACAAAAAGGGTAGGATTTTACCTTTCATAATGCTTGGTTGTACATTTGAATCATGTTGGTGATTTAAATTCTTGTTCTTGGTTAAAGTCCAATTGGATAAAGGCATGTGAATTTAAGAAAACAAAATTCTATTGACAAACTTATGAATCGTTTTCAAATGACACATTTTCAAGTGCTATTTGGATGAACTGCACTTTTGATGTTTCATTATGTAGTAGCAAAAGTGACAATTTTGGTTTTGAGAAAAGGGAAATCATTTAAATTAAATAACAACAGAGCTAAGATAGCAACTGAGTGCTGTGGACTAACATGGTCCATCACATTAGCTATCCTGCAATCATTGTGTGCATTCTCTCCTATGGAACTTCGGTGTTTATCTTCTTGGTGGAACAGATAATGCTCCTCCATACTTCCAACTCTAACCAGTGTGGTATATGATACAGGATGCCATGGAAGCTGCTATTTTAATATGTTGAATAGTACAAATGCCTATGTAATTCATACATCCTGTTTATTAGAAACCATCCCTGCACACTTGACATGGCAATAGTTCTCCATTTTTTTGCGTACAGAACCATGTACTTGTTTCCATGAGCAACAAGCATCAATTAGCAAAACCCAGAATTTGCCAATACTGCTACTCCATTTCTCATTCATTCTTCAACAGTTCAAACCTACCAAATGGAGTCCATGTCAGTTTTGCATTTGCAACAAAAGCTCTTTAGAAATGTAGACTGCATTTATTCTAGTTACAGAAGAACGATGACACAGGAACAAAAATAGAAGAGCGTTGGAAGCCAGAGACAGGAGGGTATGTGCATAACTTACCAACCACTCCACATAGGAGGAGGACAGAAGATTATAAGGGGCAGTGTCTGCCTTGATTTTATCATAAGCCCTGTTAAAATTCTGTAAAGAGGAATCGACTTATTCCTCTGCAGAAAATGAATTAGCATTAAGACTCGCAAACATAAAAGTTGCAAAGCTTGGATTAAGAAATTACAGATAGTGGCATATCATAATCATACTCAAATCAGTAGGTAATGAATATCGGAAAAAGAAAGAAAAACATAGGTGATCACAGTACAAGATACATACAAGCGATACTACGAGCATTTAGAACCATCACCGCATCATCTCATTTTGAAAAGGCCTATCAGGCATGAGCACATGAATATCAGAAAATACTTTCCACGGGGTGATTCAGTATGGTCGCTTCCTCTCTTGGAACCTATGCCTTGGTATAACCATACAATTCCCCATCCTTACCACCACAAGATAGTTTCTATGTGTTTGGTGTCTGGTGCATATAATTTTCCATAACTTCTCTGACCTGTTAAACCCTCAAAGAATATTCACATATCATCATTCCTATAAGAAGTACAGAGCACATGATTCCTTACTTTAAACTTGAAGAGTTAAGGGCAAGTGGGCAACCGGCTTCTCCTTTCAGTCTGGACCAACTTTGGCTCATTTTGGATCAAACTTCTCAACCGACCAACTTAGGGGTGTGCAAAACCGAACCGGTACCGATAGCCGAACCGTTACCTCTACCGTTATACCTCTACCGATAAGTATAACGGTATCGGTATAACGGTTATTGGTTCGGTAATGGTATTAATTTTCAATATCGATAAGATATCGGTACAGTAACGGTTTCTATATCTCTTTACCATTACCGTACGATAACCGATAAGATTTTTTTTTATAATTTTTATATATTTTATTTTATTTATTATTAGTATATTAAGCCATTTAAACTCTTAATTTACAACATTAACTTATAGGTTAAACTTCAATAATTATTAGTATTATTTTTGGCGGTTATATGTCAATACTCATACACTTTAATTAATGAGTCCGGCCTATTTTATAATTAATTTTGCTTTCTCGGATCATTGATTAGACTTTCTTATCTTTTTTTTTTTCTATTTCATTATTTTGTGTTATTTTAACATATTGTTAAGACTTGTTGATTGCACTTGTTTACTTAGTTTGTATGGATGGTTTGTCTATTACTTTAGTGGTCATTCATATTAATTAAAAAATGTTACCTATTGACAACCATCCACCAAGAATTCACGCATTACTTCGGTGTACCGGTTACCGAACCGTTTACTACCGAACCGTTAAGAATCGATAACCGTTAACCGATAGCTTATTGGTACGGTATTGGTTTTACATAATTACATACCGTTAACCAATATACCGTTACCAATAAGATCAAACCGGAACCGTACCGCCCCATGAATACCCCTAGTCCAACTAGTTTGTACAAAGTTGCCAGGTCAGCTACATTGCTCGGACACTAGTGCGGGTCGGACACAGATGTGGATCTAGAGGTCTGATCCTTTGGGATCTAAATTCTAAGATTCGGGGAAACGGATCCCGGTATGGATACGGGTGCGGAGACTCGGCTAAAAATAATTTTAAAAAACAAAAATTTAGTTAAAAATCTGATCCTAGACTTTTAGTTGGCCTTAAGAAACCTTTCCCTTTTGATTTCCTATTGAGGTAATGTAGGAAGACATTATTGAGGTAATGTAGGAAGACATTATTTGAGAGGTAAATTCTTCCTTTTTACCCTAGCTTTGGTTCTGATTCCAGGAATAAATTTGTATCTTGTATTGAATTTTTCCGTCGCTCGTAGTGAAAGTACCCAAAAAAGTTTGACCAGATCCGGTAAGGATCCCACATCTACACCCATACTAGTGTCGTGACGACATGGGTGCGGCACCGAAAGTGCCGTGTCCAAGCAACTTAGCAGGTCACTATGCCCTAATACATCCCTTCAAAGTTGTGAAGACTCTATCATATAGCTTGTGGCAGGTGTTTATTTTAAAGATCTCCTTAGTTAAAAGATTGGCACTCAACCAAACCTCTTTTAGTTAGTGCTTCCCAAATATGCAAGAACAGTTAGATCTAAAAAGAACCAGCTACCACATATCCATGAGCTGACTAACCACGAAAAAGAACCACTTGTGAACGAGGTACCCAGACCACAAAGAGGCTTATGAAACATGGAAAAATGACGCAGAAGTGCATCAGTGCAAGGTCAATTTTTTTTTTTTTTAAAAGGAAAGAGGTTTCAGAGATAAGCTTCTATTGTGGTGTTTGGAAAGTCATGATTTTCAGTTCTAACAGTCTAGTAAAGTAGGACATTCATTCTTCAGAGAAGTCATTCCTCTAGTTACACCAGTACAGTTTGTAACTAGATGAGCTTCACCAGCTTTCAAACAATTACAGAAAGTAGACGTGCCGTCATCATCATACATTAACAGGGATTTACAAGGTTCGTGATGCTGCAGAAACGGTAACATTTGTTTCTTTTTCATTCGTAACATTGTGTTTACAACAAGAAGTTATCTTACAGAAATTATAGAAGGCCACAACGATTGGAAGCTTTCTTACTTCCAATGAAGGCTTGGATAAATTCCCAACCCCTTTTTGCTTAGTCCCTCTCAAGGAAGAGATTCTTGGGTTACCATATCTCAAATTCTGCTATATTCGGGCTCCATATGTACACAAGGTTAAGCACCACATGACAGCACAATGGCCAAGTTCATTAAAAGTACCCTGCACATTTGTTTACTACAACTATTTCGGCACTAAATGATGGAAGTAAGGAGAATATGCACCTGAGGGTGAGAACGGGAACTGGGAATGAAAGACCCTTGTTGTAACTGCTTGATGTATCAAGAAATTAGGGCGCCACTGAAAGCAGCTCAATCCATATGAAACGAGACATTGATTCCCCTTTCACAAGTTATTTCCAATCTATCCAACAGTGTTCTCTCATGATATTATCCAGCACTTCCATAGGAACCCACATCCTTAATCTTCTGTCAACCACAATGTATTCTAATGTTTGGCATCCTAATACCAGCTCTTCCAAATCATATCCACTAAGCTTCTCGCAACTAGTCAAAACGAGCTCCTTCAACGACCTATGCTTTGTCAAAGTTCGAACGCCTTCACCAGTAACAAACTCACAGCCAGTTAAGTTAAGGGCCTCCAGATTCTTGCAACCTTCAGCAAGAGCAACAACAGTAGCATCGGATACATTAACAAGCCACGACAAGTTCAGCCTCTTAAGACTCTCACTTAACGCAATAGCCTCGCCAGAAATATCAGTCACATTCGGTCCACATTCTCCCAAATCCAATTCCTCCAAACAACACAACTGCATCAAACTCAACACCCCATTATCAGTAATCCTATCACATTCAGCAAGAACTAGTTTCTTCAAAGTCATCCTCAACGACCCTTCCGCTAACGCTTTTAACCCCTCATCAGAAACCAACCAACAACCTTCAAGATTCAAGCTTTTCAAACAACTAACACTTCCAATAACTCTAAGTGATTCGTTACTAACCTTATCACAAAAACCCAATTCTAAAGCTATCAACTTTGACAAATAACTAACAAGATTAACAACCCCTTCATCCCTAACTCCACTTCTCTTCCTTAAACAAACTGTATTAACACAAACACAACCTTTGGCAATAAACAACAACCCCTTTTCATCAAAATCATTAAAGATCAAATTTTCATCAAATTCATCACAAAATCTGTTCTTTTTCTTGAAATTAAGATTTAAAGTTTGGATTTTTAAGCAATTTCCAGCCAAGATTTGAAGATGGGCATTTGTGATTTGTTCAGATGATTCAAATTTAAGCAAATTAGGGAATCTTGGAAGGAAATTAAGAAGCAAATTGGGTTCAAATACACGTACAGATGATCTACTTAAGCCTTCAACTCTGAACCATTGCTTAGAAACTTGAGAAACTGATTTTCTATAAGCAGCATCTTGAATTCTTTTCAGTATTAAAGCTAATAAATCATCTCCCAATTTTTCCATTTTTCAATTTTGAAACACAACTTTTTGTCTCTAGCTTCTTATTGTTCAATACTTCAATTGTCCGTTTGGCTCGTTGAAGTAGTTTGTACCTTTTCTTTCGGTTAATTAACAGTTTTTCCCTTATAATTCAATTAAATTGTGATTTGCTCCCTTCTGATTTTTTAAGTTACATTTGCCTCCCTTGGCAATTGTCATCATTTTGGGGTAACTGGCAACCAAAAGATGAAAAAATATGTGCCATGCCATGATTCTGTTTTTCCTCGTTTTTACCATACATTTTGTTTGGTTAACAATTGATTTGTAATGGTGAAATTTTGTACGGGCCATGTAAGCTACAGGGTCGCTCACATGGCGACAGCTACAGATCTAATTAAGTGACGTGTTAAAAGACGAAGATGAGAACCAAAGAAAAAAAAATTATAAACAAGTTGCCAAAAATTAATCCAGAGATATTTGCCTTAATGACAACGAACATAGAACTCGGGGCCTATTATTGGACTTACTGCTCGAGAATTCGATATATAGCAGAATCTGTACGCTACTACGGGGAATATTCGAATTCGTACACTAACACCGATGTCCATATTCTATAACCGGAAAAGGGTCATATGTACCCCCTCTACTATTTAATATTAATTAAATCTAACCTCCGTTATACTTTTTCTTAATATTTGTCCTCGACGTTACTAAAGCTCATATATTTACCCTTATTTTTTGACGGAGCTATGGGCCCATCGTTTTTCCACCCCACCCCACACCATGTGGCATCCATCCAAACCCCTATCCCTTTTAACCCAACCCCCATTTAAGTATTCAATTTTTCAAACTCATTTTCTCCAATTTTAATTATAATAAAATCAAGTGGACCCCATTAATTTCTATTGTCTTTTCTTATTATATGTCTCCTTTGTTCTTCATTTTCTTGTTTTTCTGATTATTATTTTACACTCATTGTCATCATATCTTCCAAGATTTAATTTGAAAATTTTTTAGTGGTTTCTGAAATTCTGTTGGATAAAAATTCTCATGTAAAAACAATAAACAAGAAATTAAATCAACAAAAAAGGGTCAAATATGCCCCTGTACTATAAGAAAAGGATCAAGTTTACCCTCCGTTATACTATTGGAGCAAAAATACTCCCGACGTTATCAAGAAGCTCAAATATACCTTTCTTCCGTTAAAAATATCCAAATTGGAGCTCACAAATAATGACATGGCATTAGAATCAAATAAGTCAAAGACAAGTCAGAAAAAAAAAAAAAAAAAAAAAAAAAAAAAGCCTCAATTCTTCATCTTCCAAACAACTTCCCTTTTATTCTTTCTTTCTTTTGTTCTTTTTAATTCTTTTTCTTTCTCCTCATTTTTTTCATCTTCCTGATTCAAACCTACCATTAACATATCTTTTGAGTTTATTTAAGTTTAAGCTTGGACTTATCGCTGTAAAGATTGTTTAGTAACGAACCATATTTGAAACTCAAGTTTTATAAAGTTAAACTAGTTGAAAAATATAAAAAACTCAAAAGTAAAAAAAGTTGATATTTCTTGGAGGAGAAATAAGATCAAGTATATGATCCATTGAACATAGAGGTATACACCCTCTGCCACCATTCACTTGCATCTCCTCATTCCTTTGTGCATCAACTCCTTTCTAACGAAATCAAATGTTATCTTTCTATTTTGAATTTTAATTCTTAATCTCAAAAACAAAGTAATACCAAATTTGATTAAAATATTGTGTGAGAAATTCTCAAATATATCCACAATTTGATATCCGCTAATGTTTGTGCTTCATATTTGCTTTTTCCTGATAATAACTCAATCTCTCAAGTGCCTTTAAAGTACTAACAATCACTAAAAATTGGTTCCTGATTTGAACAGTGGGTATGTATCCCGTGCTGAGGAAGGTGAGGTGATTCAGAGACATTTTTGTGCATTTTCTTTTATGTTGATATTTTGTAGAAAATCTAAATAAATATAACTCTTCTTAATAAGGATTTTAAAATTTGTTCGTACGGATGAAGTTAGTAGGCGTGAAGTCAATTGATGGCCTTCCTAGTGGTCATAGATTTTCGAAAGGTGAAGAGATGCCACTGATTAGATGGTATTGGGTTAGTAAAATGAGAAAGAACGGAAACTGTGGTGTTTAATTTTAGAAGATGAAGACTTGAGCTTTTTTTTTTTTTTTTTCTTGACTTGTCTTTTACTTATTTGATTCTAATGGTATGTCATTATTTGAACTTCTTGATAACGTTAGGGGTATTTTTGCTCCAATAGTATAACGGAGGGTAAACTTGTTCCTTTTCTCATAGTACAGGGGCATATTTGACCTTTTTCCGTTTATAGAATATGGACATCGTTGTCAGTGTATGAATTCGAATATTCCCCGTAGTGGCGTACAGGTTCTATTGTATATCGAATCCACGAGCAGTAAGTCTAATAATAGGCCCCGGGTTCTATGTTCATTGTCATCAAGGCAAATATCCCTGGATCTCTTGAATTTTATTCAACCGGATTACTCTTGCTTAATACTTCGATTTATTTATTGTTGCTTCTCGCATTTGATTAAGTTCAGTCTCGTTCCCTAGCTAACACTAACTCTAAAAAGAAACAATTATCTTGATATAACACCTTGATTTTGACTCACTAAATATAAAATCTATTATTAATGACTAGAATCATATTTTAAGGCATACAAGACTGCCTCCTAAACTCAATAAAACTTTTCATTTTGACATCTCAATATACCTCAAAACCTATTAACCACTCCAATACTCAATAAAATATGAGTATTTTTTGTATTATTTCTTAAGTGTATTGATGTGTAATTTAACTTGGCACGAAATTTTTGTGGGAATTTTGTGGGACATACTAAACAATTTATGTCGCCTAGGATGTTCCTATCAAACCATTCATGATAACATAAATAAAACGTGTAAACTTCACTCCTAATGATATGCTAAAATTAACAAATGAAAAGAAGCCACATTGCTTTTGTGTCGGTCAATTCCCTGGTTGAAAGCACCCCCATCAACTGTCCATCTTCTTTCATAGTCCCTTTGTTGACAACAAATGGGAAAGAAAACGACAAAAGCAAATGAAAGATAAAAAGATCGCAACAATATTTAAGAAGGATTTAGCATCAATTAAGGAAAAAATATTATAATCTCATCTAGAAAGTTTAAGTACTGCATCTAATCTAGTAAAGACCTCAAGAGTTTGATGAACACTTTTGAACTACGGGCAGTTAATAATCAATAATGGATTCACCATCCATAAATCTCAATTACTCAACTAAGCAAATGTAAATGCAAAACAACATAAAATGTATAAAAACCTAAAGAAGCTTTTAAAGCTTTTAAAATTATTTTTCAAATCAACTTCAAATTTTCAAGCTTCAGCCAAATTTATGTCCAAACACTGCAGAAGTATATGTATTAGGTGAACTTGTGATAAATTGTTTGAAAAGCTAAAATTTAGATTTGAGTAGTGATTAGGGTCTAGAGTGTAGCTCCTTGGTTAGGCCTCATTTGTTTGCACTTAATGAGCCTCTTAATCTTAATAGTTTAGATATTATTTTATTAAGTGTGTTTGTCTTTTTAATTTTATAACTTCTTAATAAAGCTGAATGTCTATATTCCATTCAGATTTTGTCAAACCCACGTCTCCTATTCCTTTTCCAATAAAACCCACTCTCCTATTTCTTGCTGCAGCATCTCCTTCTCTCACATATTATTCCACTTTCTTCTTTATAGCTAAAGTCCAAGTATTTATAATTTCCGTGAAGATTATACTTTCTTTTTGTGTCCAACTAGCTTATTTTTACATTGAAAATATCAACGTTAGAGGAAAATTATGATTACAATTCAACATTTGGATGAACTATTATACCGTAGTCACTGATGGAGCTATAGGTAATTATTTTTTAATAAGAAAATTGTGATTATATCAACAATTATTTTATGTGCAAGGAATTTCAAAATTTTTATCAAACATAAAATACACATTTATTATTTCTTACCAAATAAGTTTATTTTGCTTAATTTAATATTTTTGTATAACATTTATTAAAACTATGCAATTTTATTTCAGTAATATACTTATTATTTCTAAATATAGGTAATTATGTACATAGATGTTGAAAAATTAAACGATATTAATCATTCAGCATTTAGATTCATATATCATATCTTAATATTCAAATGTGCATTCAGATTCAGACATCTTAATCTTAATAAAAACAAATGGTCCCTTACAGAGTCTTGTAATCAGAAACTTGCTCGTAGTGTTAGTGGAGACATAGATTTGGTTGCAACTTGAAATTGAAGTTTAGTCGAAAATTAGTTTTTTGGAACTTGAAGTTGTGTTTGGACATAAATTTTACTTGAAAAATATTGAAGTTTTGTGGGTGATTTTTTATTTTTTTTAAATCTCCCAAAACTGTCTCAACTACTTTTGGGAATTTGAAATTTTGGTTATCAAATTTTGGATAAATCCTATAAACAAACAAGAATTTAAAGTATTATTTGAAATAAAGTTCCCAAATTTTATAAACAAATTGGTAAGTCTAGTCTATCCTCACGAATGAGAAAAATAAGCTATTTATATCTAGCTACTAATGAGCTAATGGGTCAAACGCGTGAAAAATTGATGAGTAGTCATTTATGGACATTCTAAGTGAGTTTCATCCACCATTTTATAATTCTTCGAGAAATAGCCAAATTACCCCTCCCCATCCCCCGCACACTTACAGCTTTTTGGCGTTAAACAACACCTAGACTAGCCACAATAGAAAAACATCTGACTTGAACTAAACTTCAGAAAAAAAATCTGAAGTTTTGTTCAGAGTTTCAGAAAAAAAAGTCGGAGTTTTATAAAATACTGGGACTTTGAACTAACATGTTTAAAATTTTAGTATTTTATACTGGAATTCATATTTAAGTGATCCCAGTATAAAATACTAAGATTTTAAAATTTTGTTCATAAATCCCAGTATAAAATACTGAGATTTTTTTTCCGAATCTGACTAGTCTTCAATGAGTTTTGCACCGGTGGCTAATTTTCATTTAGCGCGGAGCAAACAGACTGCGGGGCTAAATTTTTAGGGCAACGTGCACGTATAGCCCCTTTTGCTAGTAGGTATTTGGTTTGAGGCAACTTTTTTACTAGCTTTGCATGAGATGCCACTTTTTGGAACTTCAATCCTTGTGGATTGAAATTCACATAAGTTCAGGCCACAAGTGTTTAAGTTCAACTTCAGGCTACCACAAGGGTTGAAGTTTACGCATCTATGCCTAAAAGTTCAGCCCTTACGGATTGAAGTTGAACTTCATAACTTGGCATGAAGTTGAACTTCATAACTACCCACAATGTTTGAATTTCAGTCCATAAAGATTGAAGTTCCAAAAAATAGCCTCTCATGTAAAACCAATAAAAAAAGTGGATTCAAACCAAATATCAGTAGCAAAAGTGGTCTGTAGGCAAAAAATTTACAAATTTTTACGTCAAAGGCAGACGGGTGCCTTTTTTTTCATTTGACATACAACCACTTCAGTAATTAATTTTCAATATGTAACCTCTTTAAGCTCCTAAACTCTTTCTCAACTCTTCTTCTGGCCCATTTCGAAGTCTCGATCCTCCACCCACTCAAGTGCTTATAGTGTAAGAGTAGTCACGAGCTCAGAGTTATAACTCTTATACTGATCTCAAATCTCCTGTTTATTGTGCCACGTTGTGACTCCTCATCAACTTAACTAGCCTTTATTGCGTTTCACCTTCAAAGAGGAACATATCCAAAGTTTCTACAGCTTTTGCAATTCCAACATCTTTTTAGAGAAGAAAATTCGCCAAAAAGGAATAATATTGTTGGAAAATGTTAAACTTTAGTTATTGAATATAATTGGTACGTCAATGCGAAGCTTCTTTTAATATCATTTTGGTTTACCTTTTTTATTGTCCGATGGCTGGTGAAATTATTTCAAGAAGAATTCTGAATATTCAAAGTACGAGAGAAGTGAGACCTATATTAGATTTGTCATACACTCAATGCAAGTGAGATACTCGTACGTCTTGTTCTACATTAGCAAGTGTTCTTAATAAGCACAAACGCAGAGTCTAACCAACACAATGCTCAATGAGTATCATTTTACCTTATAAACATTATGTGTGCGAGTAAACATTTACTAAGAAAAGGTGGTAGAAATGAGTATGAAGGGGCTAAATGTATTACATTGTAGTAGGAGTAATTTGTAAGCATGTGTGGTTTGTCATGTTATCTCGTTGGGATTTCTCTGTCACACCTTACACCCTAGGGAGGGGGAAGCTGTCCTAATCATTGGACAACTGTCACTTTTACCTTACTTATATTTATTTATATAAATTAAAAATGAATTAACTAATAATAAGGTCATATGGGCCCTTGCAACGATTTTTTTTTTCTGCTTTCTTTTCTTTGGCCTGGCATCTCAAAGTAAAGGTTCAAAATTTACTAGAAACCAATTGACTATGGAAAACCATCTGAAATACTTTCTTGTACATACTAAACTGAAACAGCTGGACCAAGTGAACAATATAATCAATCAATTATTGACTAGAAACTTACACAAGTCACATTCAGCCTTGCTGTATATTGTGACATTTATCCATTTTATGTTTATACTCTATATTAATTAGTTCTAATATTGACTTAATATCGCCCTAGTACGAGTCAATTCTTCAATAACCTACTTCATAAAATAAAACAAGTAGCGTCCTAATAAAATTATAAAATTGGGGTGAGCACCAAACACTTGTATAAATTTGCAAGTAATTAAACATTAGCTACTTGCTCATGTAACCAACAATTCATTCATAAGTTAAAAATGCTTACTTAAGTTCCAACATTAATACTTTAATTGATAATCGTTTTGAAGAAATAACTATCCATTAGAAAGAAATTTTAAAAGCGATTTGGATGTAGTATTAAATAATCTTACATACTTCAAACATATCTTAAAGACTTAAACATATTACGATGAGTATGTTCTAATTTATTTTTACGTTTCACTTTAAAAAACCTCAGTAGTTCACTTGTTCATGTATGAAAACTAAGTGTAGATAGTAAATACAATTACATTCTTAGTAGTAGTACCTTGCTTCTATTTTTTCTTTTTCCTTGTTTTTTCTTCTTTCCTCATAAAACACAAGTTAATTAATTAATTATTTTAAAGGTCAACCTTATTGAATCATTTTCCAGTTTGCTAGTGTGAACGTTTAGATACTTTTAACACAAGCCATAAACAGTAAGTACATACTCATCCGTAAAATTTAATATTTAATCATATTTACTACTTTCTCAAAGTCAATTTAATAATTGATTTTTAGCACAGAAGCTTATGTAAAACTGTCTGCTATATACCATTAAAGATTTCTCATTCAACTAACAATTTTATATTAGTGTCATGTGCATCTATGCCTCTAGACAATTAAAAATGTACCTAGAGCACAATGAGAACATGCCCAGATTTTTTGCCACCGCCATCACTCTATTTATCTACTCATTTCACACTCTTTAATTAATCTTCATTAGAGAAAATAAAATAGGGAAAAGAAAAAAGAGCAAGTACACACATTCTTGTAAAATATGTATGTGGGCTAGTGTCACACATATCAAGAACTAGTATCAAAGTCCAACCAATATCCTTCACATTCCAGCCAATTTTCCTACCCTCTTCCCTCCCTACACACACCAAACTAATACTACTAGCTAAGATGATTAAGGAACATGGTTAGGTGAATTATATACAGTTAGGAGATTAAGGTCTAGTCTCTTTCATTTGCTATTGCCTATGTGGTTGGACAGTAACGTTTAATTATACAATTAGTTCATGTTAGTTAGTTTTAGTCACTACTACAAAGATTTGCTTTCCTTTAGGAAAATAATTCAAAGATATGCCGTCACTCGATTTTTCTTTAAATTCATTACGTACTAATTTTATTTTGACAGATACATTTTAAAAAATATCAGTATTACGTATGAACTATATATACAAACGAACAAAATTCAATAATAGTAGTTGAATTGTGAAGAAGTTCTTGAAACAATAATAAAAAGTTATTCAAATTTTTTAATAGAAATATTAAATTTAATTCGGCAAATGGCAATTAAGACAGCATCTATCTGATGAAGTCTTCGTAGATTTTCCTTCACTCATTTATGGCTGTTTAATCTTCACTCTAAATCATTTAACTGTGGCATATAAATAATATAATCTCATTTACTAAAAATCCTAAATCTTGCCGATATTAATTTTAACAACATAAGTTATAACGTTATATACTCCCTCCGACCATTTTATTTTATCTTCTAACTCCTTTTACTTTTTCCAAACTAACTGTTTTTAATTTTCAAACTATAGAGGATATTAATTATTTTTTAATATTACCCTTGTCTAGTAAATGCTCTAACAAATTTCTAGAAACTCTTTCAATATTAGTAAAGATTAAAATGATCAATTACAACCACAACAATATAAGGTGGTATGTACGTAGACTTTACTGTCCTCTTGTGAAGTAAAGATTAGATTGTTTTCGATAAACCTTCGGGCTTCTGTTTAAGAGAAAAAAAATTTAAAATTTTAAAACAAACTAGGATGACAATACAAAAGAAAGGAAATGATCAATTATTTTCTTAATTTAATATTCAAAGCTAGTTTTTTTTTTCCTTAAGATAAGTGAATTTTTTTTAGAAAATCAATTAAATTAGAGCAGGAGGGGTAATATTTTCCTTACACGACTTTAAAACTTATGGAGTATTAAAGTTAGAGAAGATCTTAGAATTTGTTAATGAATTAATGTTAGTCTTAGCATACCCTGTCATTAGTTATTTTTCCTTTTAAAATATAAAGCAAGTCAAAAATTGAAAAGGAAAAAGTAAAAAGAAGTAAACACAAAAAAAGGAAAGAGGATACTGTATACTCTCTCCTATATTCTCTTCTCACTTTACTATTTCCGAAAATCTTAACTCAAAACTAGAAACTCCACACACACACACACACACACACACACTATGGCGTCTCTTTTCAGAGACCGTACTTTAGGCTATTCCCGTCGAGACTCCACCAGCTCCGCCGCCGTATCCACCACCACTAACGGCAGCTTCCGCTACTCTACTTCCTCCACCTCCGCCGCCACATTATCCCCACTCCCCTCCCCATTCTCCGACCTGACTCCGTCGCTCTCCGCCGCCGACCTCCGTGAAACCGCCTACGAGATCTTCGTAGCTGCTTGCCGTACTTCCACCGGAAAAGCCTTAACCTACATTCCCTCCGACCGATCATCGCCGTCGCAGACGGCGGCGCCGTCACCGTCGAATTCAGCGAATTCGTCGTCGCCGTCGATGCAGAGATCACTTACTTCTACTGCTGCTTCGAAAATGAAGAAAGCTTTAGGCCTTCGATCTAGCTCCAATTCGGGCTTGAAACGGGCTGAAGGTAGTCCGGGCTCTGGTGGTAAGCCCAAAAAACCCGTTACTGTTGGTGAACTTATGAGAATTCAAATGAAAGTCTCTGAGAGTGTTGATTCCAGAATTCGTAGAGCTCTTTTGAGAATTGCTGCTGGCCAGGTAATATTGCAATTTATGGCTATTTATGCAAATTCTTGATAAAGTTTGCATTTTTATTACTCTATATATGTATCAATTTATGTGATCCCGTTTGACTTTAACACAAAGTTTAATAAAGAAAGAAAGACTTTTGAACCTTGTGGCGTAAAATAAGCTATTGGTGTTTGTGTGACTATAGAACATCTCCTTAAGGTGAAATGGGAAGTTTTGAGTTAAAATGTTCCCAAATTTAGAAAGTTATCAGTCTTTTCGGAACAGATTGAAAACGAAATGGATTTACATAAAATGGAACTGGAACAGAGGGAATACTAGTTTGTGAATTTTTATATGTTTTTGGAGCTATATGAATGGTAACTATTAGTAAAGTTCGCATTTTTATTTGCTCCTTTTGGGGTATATAAATGGTAATTATTGGTAAAGTTAGCATTTTTAATACTAGTTTGTGGATCTTTAAATGTTTTTTTTGGTGTATATGAATGGTAGTCATTGGTAAAGTTTGCATATTTTACTACCTTTTGGATCTTTTAATGTTTTTCTTTTTTGTGTGTATGCAGTTATTGGTAACTTTTGCAATTTTTTTACTAGTTTGTTGATTTTTGTATGTTTTTTGGGGTGTATGAATGGTAATTATTGGTAAAGTTTGCATTTTTATTACTAGTTTGTGGATTTTTATAAATTTATTGGGGTATATGAATGGTATTTATTGGAAAAGTTTGATTTTTTCGGTGGGTTTCATTTTACATGTTTGATATCTGAGTGAATTACTACTCCTACTTTGTGGATTTTTACATATTTTTTGGGGTGTATGAATGGTAATTATTGGTAAAGTATGCATTTGTTTTTATCAGTGTTGGATTTTACAACTTTGATCTGTTGGGGATTAGCACTAGTTATTGCATTCATGTACATACTTTTTCGGGTATATTTTGTGTGCATTCTTAATGAAGTTTTTGTTTTGTTTTTGGTGCAATGGAGCTACGGCATATGTTTTAGAGCCGGATTGACTTTCTTAGTTAGTTCATTGATTTTTGGATGTACTCTACCTCAGCATATGGTTAATTGTGTTTGCTTTTTGGGTATGCTGTAAAAAACAATGAAGTTTTCACTTTTTATGGTGGGTATATCCTTATACTTGCTCTTCCTCACTAGTGTTGAAGATTGTTAATGCTTAGTGAATGATTAAATTGATGTAATTCACTGTAATAAGTCATATGCATGATACAGGTTGGAAGAAGAATTGAGTCAACGGTTCTCCCACTGGAGCTCTTACAACAGTTCAAAGCTGCAGATTTTACTGATCAGAAAGAGTACGATGCGTGGCAGAAAAGAAATCTAAAGATGCTCGAGGCTGGACTCCTTTTACATCCACACATACCCCTGGATAAGTCGAATACTGCTGCGCAGAGGCTGCGGCAAATTATTCAAGCTGCTTTAGACCGTCCAATAGAAACAGGGAGAAACAACGAGTCAATGCAAGTTCTCCGAACAGCTGTAATGGCTCTTGCTAATAGGTCATCTGATGGATCTCTATTTGAGTCATGCCACTGGGCTGACGGTTTCCCTTTGAATCTCAGACTCTATGAGATACTTTTGGAGGCATGTTTTGATGTAAATGATGACGTTTCCATCATAGAGGAAGTCGATGAACTTATGGACCTCATAAAGAAAACTTGGGGAATCCTCGGACTTAATCAAATGCTTCACAATATTTGCTTTTCATGGGTTTTATTTAACCGTTTTGTTGCAACTGGACAAGTTGAGAATGATCTGTTAGATGCTGCTGATAGTCAGCTAGCTGAAGTCGCAAAAGATGCAAAGACGACAAAAGATCCTGCATATGCTAAGATCCTGAATTCTACGTTAACAGCAATGTTGGGGTGGGCTGAGAAAAGGCTCCTTGCATACCATGACACTTTTGACGCCGCGAATATTGAATCAATGCCAACAATTGTGTCTATCGGGGTATCTGCAGCAAAAATTCTTGTTGAGGATATTTCTAATGAGTACCGTAGGCGGCGTAAAAGTGAAGTTGATGTGGCTCGGAGTAGAATTGACACTTACATCAGGTCATCACTTCGCACTGCATTTGCTCAGGCAAGTTCAATCTTCTTTAACTTTTATTGGAAAGAGAACAGTTATTGTCTTGATTTCTTTTATATTTAAGTTATTGTTGTTGACTTCATCAATAATCTGTTGGCTCCCAGGTATTCTAACTGTTCTAATACCAGTTATGTTAAGAATATTTGTTAAGTTTGCCAAACTAGGATTGTAAGATGTGGATCCATAGATGTTCTAACTTCTGATGTCTGCCATAGTTTTTAACATTTAAGATTGTCCATTTATTAAATAAAATTGTAGTATGTCTCAAAACCAGGTCTATCAAAGTGAATGTGGGTAAAATATGCATCTATGTCATATTGTTCTACCTTTTGTTTGGGTTGTGATGATCTGATTGTACTTTCAGGTTTCAGCTACAATTTATGTGATATACTTTCTTCGGGATGTCATAAAATGTTTGACATCTTTGAATACACAAAATTTCTATTCTTGATCATATTCTGTCATACAGTCATACTTGAAACTTACTGAGCACTATCAGTTTGGACACTTGCTAGTCCTTACTTACCCTCTTTCTGTGATTTGTAAAGTTATATATTTTTTTTTTCTGGGGATTTCTCAATTAGTAAAAATGGGAGTTATATATTCTGCCTTTCCATATCTCACTTCATGAAAGCTATGGCTACTCCTTCAGTGTCTAATCCCTGCCAACCTGTCTCAAACTTGTACAAAGCGTTCCTTCAGTGGCTGCAGTTCCATTTCAAAAAGGTTTTCCACAGTTCTCGTATTCCAGGGCATAGGTTATGATTTTTCTTCAATCTGCACCAACCTATCTCAAAGTTGTACGAAGTTTTACTTCCCTCCCATTTTTGTAATGATTGTTTCTTCTGGCACCAGATGTTTATTAAAAGAGTGATGATTGTGCTTTGCTGCAGTTCCTTATTGTCTAGCTTAAAGCTTAGCATGTTAATCGAATTGAACCATCTGAGTGGAGTGCAATTTAAAACTAGAATTTGGTTGTCTTGAACTTGATTGCAGTTAATGGAGAAGGCGGATTCAAGCAGGAGAGCATCAAGAAACCAACCAAATCCTCTTCCTGTCCTTGCCATCCTTGCAAAGGATGTTGGTGATCTGGCCTCTAAAGAGAAGGAGAGTTTTAGTCCCACCTTGAAGAGATGGCATCCTTTTGCTGCAGGTTTGGCTGTTGCCACCTTACATGTTTGCTATGGGAATGAGCTGAAACAGTTTGTTTCGGGAATAACGGAACTGACACCAGATGCTGTACAAGTACTGAGAGCAGCAGATAAATTGGAGAAAGATCTTGTGCAGATTGCTGTTGAAGATTCAGTGGACAGTGATGATGGTGGGAAGGCCATTATACGTGAGATGCCACCATTTGAAGCTGACAGTGCAATAGCCAACATGGTTAAAGATTGGATTAAGACGAGAATAGATAGACTCAAGGAGTGGGTTGACAGAAATCTCCAACAAGAGGTATGGACTCACCACTTGCTATTTTCTTTCAATTTCACATGCACAAGATGGACTCAACTATTTTGTATCTGCTGATATGGTATGGCACGTATCTGCTGCAATCAAAAGGCAATTTTTCTCTGTATCATAGTCTCGTACCACATTTGACTTGCTCAAACCCGTAGCAGCTGAATTTGATGATTTGTGGTAAGCACCAAGAGTGTATACTAGGTGAACACAACAACATCCTATACCTGGAAAAAGATGAGAAAAATCACTCCAGAGTACTTCCTATTACATGATTGTGGGTTTTAAAGATGAGAGGATTATTCTGAATAGACTTTTCCTTGTTTGAGGGGGTTAAGAAACTCCATACAAGCCTCAAAGAGACTTGTTGGACTTGAAAGCATTAGCTTAAATATAGCTTCAGAACTGTTGGAAACTGAGGTCATCATCTCATGGCCCCTATATGAACTTGGACCTTCCAACGCACACTCTTATAACTCCTTTGTGCTCTTGGTCAAAACAAAATGTAATTTATGCATCGGATGACACTATATACCTGCCTTTATAATATATAGTGTTGTCCAATACATAAATTATATTTTTTAGTTTGTAATTTAGTTAATAAAAAATGTATCTGCCTTTATTTTGTACAAATTTCTCATTAGTTTTTGTTATTAGCTATGCTTATTTTATGTCTTTCGATATTACAAAATTTGATTAGTTTATCAAAGAAGAAATATTGTTTGTTTATGTGTTCTTATCTTGTTTTCTGTAACAAAAAAGGTCTGGAACCCTCAAACTAACGAAGGTGGATTTGCGCCCTCTGCTGTCGAAGTCCTGAGGATTATTGATGAAACTTTGGATGCGTTCTTTCAGCTGCCAATACCAATGCATCCAGCATTGCTCCCCGACTTGATGAGTGGCCTCGATAGATGTCTTCAGTACTACGTATCAAAGGCGAAATCTGGCTGTGGTAAGTTTCCAGATCCTACAAAGAATAGAAAGACTAACAGTTTGTATACCTAACATGTCCGTTAATGAGTGGTATCATTTGCAGGATCAAGGAACACATATGTGCCAACCATGCCTGCGCTAACCAGGTGTATGACGGCTACAGGGTTGTGGAAGAAGAAGGATAAGTCACTTAATACAAAGAGGACCTCACAGGTTGCTACTATGAATGGTGATAACTCTATTGGGGCCCTGCAGTTGTGTGTACGTATAAATACTTTCCATAGAATTCGGACAGAGCTAGAAGTTCTTGAGAAGAGAATTGTTACCCTTTTGAGGAATTCTGAATCTGCTCACGTAGAGGACTTTTCTAATGGGTTAGGTAAGAAGTTTGAAATCTCACCTGCTGCTTGTATTGAGGGTATCCAACAACTCTCTGAGGCAGTCGGCTATAGGATAATTTTTCATGATCTGAGTCCTGTTTTATGGGATGGACTGTATATTGGGGAGCCATCTTCTTCGCGCATTGAGCCTTTTCTTCAAGAACTTGAGAAGAATCTGACAATCATATCAAACTCTGTAAATGAAAGAGTGCGGACTCGGATTATTGCAGACATAATGAGAGCATCCTTTGATGGTTTCCTATTGGTTTTGCTTGCTGGAGGGCCTTCTAGAGCTTTCACTCAGCAGGATTCACAGATTATAGAGGACGATTTCAAGTCCTTGAAAGATGTATTCTGGGCTAATGGGGACGGATTGCCTGTGGATGTGATAAACAAATATTCAACAACAGTAAGGGATGTACTTCCCCTTTTCCGGACCGATGCAGATAGCCTCATTGAGCGCTTCAGGCGATCAACTTTGGAAACTTATGGTTCATCCGCAAAATCTAGGCTTCCCTTGCCCCCTACCTCAGGGCAATGGAATCCAACTGAACCAAACACTCTCTTACGTGTCTTGTGCTACCGAAATGATGAAGCTGCTTCCAAGTTCCTTAAAAAGACTTACAACTTGCCTAAGAAACTGTGATTATTGGGAGGTGTGATCAAGGGAATCTAGGATGCAGCTTCTTGATGGGAGATCAATCTTGGATATTATCGACCTCCCTGATATGCTTCAGATTGACCAAGAAGATCCTCAAGCCAAGGGTATGGATATCTTGGGAGTATTTAAGGAATGGTAATTTTCATGTATAGTAAAGGATTGGATCTTTGGTTTCTTCATTTCAGCATATTGCTATCAGAAGGGTAGGATCTGAGGCGACCGTAAGCTTATACTGGAGGGATCAGTTTGTGGAGATTTGTTACTATTGTTTTGCTTGTTTATAGATTTTCAGGTCCCGACAGCAGAGTAATTGATTTATGATTCATTGTCTTCTACACATATATTCATTTATTCCTTCTGATTTCTCTATGTAGACCGGAAAAATTGAATGGCTTTTGTTAATAGTATTTATATATTGGTATTTATTGGTAATTCATGTTCTCCTAGTTTTTATTCTGATGAAATCCAAAGTCAAGCTACCAAGATTGGGTTGATTGGTTTATGCACCATCCGTGCAATTAGGTCACTTACAAGGTAATTACAACTGAGTATTTGTGATAAATACTAGTAATTGATAACTTGATAAAATATTGCTAAATGAGATGTTATCACAAGTAGAACTACATTATTTAAACTGTAAAGAAATTTTAATATGGACGTTTTATATAACTTAATCCATATGAGTAAAGGAAACAAGTACTCCCTCGGTCCCAAATTATGCGAAGGTGGTTGATTAGACACAAAGTTTAAGTAATAAGAAATACTTTTGAAGCTTGTGGTTAAAAATAAATATTAGAAATTTGTGTTTTATTGTATCACGAAGTTAAATTGTTACTAAATATAGAGTTGTGTCATTTTTTTTGGACTGATCAAAAAAAAAAAGTGTGACGCCAAAAATTGAGACAAAGGAAGTACTTCAAAAGCATTTATTAGAATAAATAGTTAAGTAGAGCGTGATTACAAACTTTCATTACAATTCGTAATCTTATTCCATAATAATTTTGTTATAAATTACTTAATTAATACTGTTTCATCTCCCTAGTTATTGGGGGTGAAATTAAAATTCTTAAATGCAACATCACAGTAAGTAAGAATGAATTAGGACATTATTCATCTCTTGCACACAACTCCCTTTCCATCCATACCACTAGCACACTTGAAGTCAGCATATTCAATGTCCTCTGTAGTCCCATGATCATATTGAGTAGTGCCACTGAATCTTGAAACAGCACAATCAGTGGAGAAAATACCTGAAGATGAAAATTCTTTCTCCCCACCTAAAACAGGCATTTCAATTCCCATCTTCACTCTGCTCACATAGTTACTTGCATAAGTCTGTCCCAATACTCCATTTACTTTACCACTCAATGAGTAAAACTTAAAGCTCAAATCTAAATGAGCAAAGCAGTTTTCATCTGTGATACCATAGTTATGAATTCTTGAATCTTTTTCAGTAATAGGTACCACTGTCGCCTTAATCTGAAAAATTCCTTCTACATCTATTAAAACAGAATTAGTATCCCGAGTTCTTGCAATGGAGACATTTTGAGTACTTGAAATTGATTCGAACATAGCTCCTTCGCTATTAGGAAGGACAATAGGTTGTCCATCAAAGGCTAATTCTAGGCGATCCACCGCATTATTCCAAGTTGATGTTCTTTTGGCACCAATAAATAGCTGATGGTTGTTAAAGAGGATACCAAGAGATTGTACCCAAGTGAAGTCTCTCTTCATGTTTTCGTTTGTCCTACCGATGAAATGAGCATTGATGTGAAGATTGGTATCGGAGACTAAGCAAAAATGTTGATCTTTTTTGCCATGGAAGTAGAAAGTAAGTCCATCAGCTCCTATGAATCTTGGATCTTGGCAAACAGCACCTGGCTTATTGCAGTCTGCTCAAAACATTCAAAAAGCAAGCTATTAAAACACAAATGTCTTGGAATATTCTATGCACACGATATTTACACAATCAGATCACATACTATGAAATTACATCTAAATCTCTATGATAAACATTATTAATTCGCAATTGATAAGTGAACGTAACAAAACCTATTGCAATATGCTAAACTACACTAAGAGTGCAAACAAAATCTTTAAGCTATCTGTTCATATCTTAAATCCATCATATATTATTGGCTTACAAATATTAATGAGCAGAAAGTCGACCATCTATGCATGATGAAACACGAGAAGTTAATTATAGTACTAAAAAACTGTTCTACCTATTAATATGCAAAAGTAAAAGTTATTAGTAGCTAATGGAATTATGGATCTTACTGCAAACAGGGCTGCAAGTGACACAATCAATTTCACAAGTATCTGGACAATCACTGGGGCAATGTTGCTTCTGGAGGTAGCATTGAGGGTACAACTTATTCTTGCAAGACACACCCTTAGGTTCTGCTGGTGGTGAGTTAGGGGTAGAAGCTGGAGGAGTTGGAGGGTCTATTGGTGCAGGTGGTGGTGAGTTTGGAGGGGCTAGTGGTGGAAGTGGTGGTGTTGGAACAGTAGAACAAATAGGTTGACAAGAGACACAATCAGCAACACATGCACGTGGACAATTAGCAGGACAAACAAAGTTTTTGTGATAACAACTTGGGAACTTCTTGTCTTGACATTTCACACTCTTAGGTGAACGAGGTTTTGGTGGTGGAAGTGGTGGAGGAACACAAATAGGTTGACATGTGAGACAATCAGCTATGCATGTACGTGGGCATGACTCGGGACAAAATAGGTCTTTGTGATAACAACTTGGGAATCTCTTCTCTTGGCATTTCACTTTCATTTGTTTAGGAGGTCCTCCCTCGGCCAAAACCACCAGAAGAAGCAGGACGGCCGCGGCGAGAAGCCCAAAACTGCTGCTTTGAGCCATTTCTTTTGATTGAACTTAATTAGGAAAGATGAATAGGAAATTAGTTATTCTCAAGGGTATATGTTGTGTATTATGGACTATGGTCTATTTTTATAGGTGTTATAGAAACTTGAGAGCGAAGTGACCTTATGGTTTTGGCACCCTTAGCTTAAATATAGCACGCATGCATGGCTACTTGGCTGTTAATTAATATTAACGTTCTTAACTTGTTCCTCAATGCAACGCTGCTTTGCGTTTCAAGATTCCAAAAGTCAATCTCAAAACATTGACTATGATGCTTATGTTTTAAGTCTTTTTGGCTTGATTTGGTTTTAAAAATAATTTTGGAGACAAGTTGAGTTCTTCTTTCGAAAATGATATCTTGAAAATGAGAATTTGCTTTTGATATAAACTTTGATTTTTGATTTGAGTTTCAGCCTTCAGGTACCATATTAGACTTTGTTTTATTTAAAAAAAAAAAAAAACTATGAATCTTTTCTGAACTAGAACTTTGTATAGAAGGTTCGTTACGAAGCCATTTGGATCCTTCAAAATGTGATGTTAATAAACACAATATATGTTCCATTCAAATTAACAACTTAAGCCACTTTAGAAATTGCATTCACAAATAAATCGAAGACCTGAAAAGGAAGTCAAACCAATGTTTGTACGAAACTAAGCTGTTCGTTCATGTGTCTTGGCCAAAATTAAACCTTCCTTTCTGCTGGCTAAAGAAATTGTAAAGCAAAGTTGTTTTGACTATTTCTCCGCTTCTTTTTCGAGCCCTAATTAAGGAAGGATTGATCTAGGGAAGTGTCCATTAATTAGGGTAAGTTGGGAAGTGTCGGCAAGGCAATAAACTTTTGTTAAAAATCAGCATATATAGATATATAGTAGAAGGATTAATCTTAAGCGATATTTTCCGGTTACTCCATGGGAAAATATAATGAAAAAGAATAAAGGGAAAGGGAAACGATTTAATTGAATCAAAGGGAACTGCAATAGAATGGTAGCACATTGTTTTGATTAATTTGCTACATAGGATAGCAGTCATTAATATAGACAACTACTATTATAACTTGGTCATAAAACATTTCCCTCATTTGTATAGAAATCTTTTCATTAATAATAAAATGAGAAGTCAAACTCAAAAATCGGGAGAGGGGTTGAATTGTGTACGATTAAAATTATGAGTTATATATATACACACACATACATTTTTTCTTAAAGAGTCAACTAGGCATAGTGTCTATTGACCATTTTTATTAATAATCAACCAACAAAAAATAATTATCTTTACAAGCTGAGCGCATAACAAATATAAAGCTAAATACAGCCTAGCTATAATTTAAATAGCGCCATGTCCGCATACTACCCCTATCCCATAAGAATAAACACCATTTGACACTAATACCACGATGTAAAATAAGGATAATACATCGCCATGATACATTACATAATAAGAACTAATATGAAACATTATACTAATGTCTTCATCTTCATTTTGTTATTTGCCGCGGACAACATCTATTGAGATGTATGGAATCCCAACTCTGAAATTGCATCCTTGAATTGGTTGTACTCCCCACAGCAACAAATTTTCAAAGCTAGCAATGTAGTAACATGAAACATTCAGCAAGCCAAAGCCATTTGGGAAGCAGAAAATTGGCCGCCCAAGCAAGTTATTCAACGAGCAAAGGAGCAGTAAGCAGCAAAGTGCTTGCCTCAGTGATGTTAGGCCAAAAATGCATATATTTTAATATTAGTTACCTCATGTTTTGGTGCTTTTGTGGATTATTTCAGCATGAACAATAATATTTTGTGCTTATATTGGATGTTTGAATGTGTAGGAATCAAGTGGTATGAAAAAGTGCTAAAGTTTGATGATTTTGGAGCAAAATAAAGTGAATTTACAACATTGTAAGGTGCCAAGACCATGGATTAGCCATGAAAGGAATTTGAAGACGAAAGGTCACAGCCCGGCCCTCGTAAGGGCATGATTCAGCCATGAAGTCAAAAGCAGAATTTTCAAAGCTCATGGCCCAGCCATCGTAAAGCCATGATCCAGCCATGAAGGCAAAATTTCTCGTGAGAAGTGGCAAGGGCCAAACTTGCCCACGAGTTTCACACGAGATATAAAAGATTTTTAACCTATTTTCAGCCCCCATCTTGGATTGGAAGAGCAAGAAACACCATTGTTGGAGCTTTTTGGTGCTTGGAAGAGGCCAGAGTCCATCCTGACTGAAGATTTGCAGAGTTTCTCTAGAACTTCTCTTATTTTCTAGTATTATGGATATTGCTTTAACATTAGCTTTTGTGTTAATAAAAAACATGAGTAGCTAAATTCTTTTTCTAGGATATTGATGGAACCAATTATTGTGTGAATTTATTGATAGTATTTTCTATAATTGAACCGTGTTATTCCTATTTGTTCAACTATGTGTTTCATGTGATTAGTTGAATGGCCATCAATTAATTGTGACTTGTTGCCTTGTGTTGCTTGGAAAAGATTACATGGTTAGGTAGTTGTTGAACAACATCACTTCTGAGCAAAAGGTCGGAAGATAATTGCAAAGATTTAAAAGTGGGGTTAGGAATAACGAAGCTTTGTTGTGATCTTAGTGAGGGCTAAATAAGCACCTAGGTTAGTTCGGAAGAATAACTTAAGAAATTACTGTTCTTGATCGGAAGATGTTTACAGTAACTAAAGAGCTCACGATCAATAGGAAGAAAACTGTGAGATTAAAGGAAACCTGTCAGTGGTTCATCTCAATAGTTGGGGAAATCTATATCCTAGGTTCTTTCTTCTTGAGCTCTTATCAAGTTATTTTAATTGCATTCTTTATCTAATCGTAATACTTAGTTCTTTAGTTCGACCTTAAATTAATATAATTACCATTGAAAATTGTTGAAGTTATTGATTTAATGATACAAAAGTAGTTAGAGCTAGATGTTTTCTCCTTGTGGGTTCGACTCCTGACTTAAAAATCGGATTATATTTGCAGCGACCGCTTATCCTTTTCAGGATAAGTTTTGGGCGTGATCACTCAGCAAGCTCTAGCGCGAGCTAATTCCAAGTGAGCAGAAATAAACTCGCCTCAACAAAACCTTCAGCGAGCTCCTATGCTTTATCATGGCATGAGTTGATGAGAAACAGCTGCTAGCGATCATCCTGATATAATGCCTCCCAGCTCCTCGACAAAGTTGGTGTATAAAACAACGCAGGCGCATCATACGAACCCCAGAAAAAAGATTGCCTTGGCGAGCGGGTCAGCGAGCAAGGCAAAAAATAAAAAACAAACAGGTAGAAAGTAGGTCGTCTTGACGAGCTCCTCAGCGAGCAAAGCAAGCTGAGATGCAAGCTATCAACAAACAACATCCAATCTGTACTGCTCCTTGATATCCTTAAAACTTTGACGCAACAACATCCACTTGAATTAATCAACCTGACGGTTGGGTTGCACCAAGCTGAAGAACAAGTTGGCATCCAAACAAAGCTGTGATACGTAAAATTATGTAATTCCACGAGCAGCTCCATCTGCTTTAAACAGAATTTGGCTCGTCTTGGCGAGCAAGACCAATAGTAAAACACAACGGTGAAGAAATCTGCTCGCCTTGGCAAGAGCCTTAGCGAGCAAAGGCACAACAAAAAAAAATTCATAGTTGCTTGGATTCGAACCCAAGAGCTTGAGGATGTGAGTTTAACTAATATATACCGACAGTTTAAATATTTTTTTACACAATCGGTTACAAGTAAAATTTCAAGAATTCTTACTTGTTTTATTAATATTTAATTAAACTTTAATTATGTCAATAATTTGACCAAGTTGGTGTCCTTCCTTTATTGCACAAGATACCATCTATATGCTACTTTTGCCCATTGTGATTCTTGAAGATCAATTCTTCAATCGTGACTCAATAATTGGTTAATTTTCTTAGTTAGATTAACTATTAAAAAAGGAATATGTTATAATCTAAGCACCTCCTATGGACACTAGAAGGAAGGGGTTGAATAGTGTCCTCCAATTTTCTTTGAAGAACCAGACTCTTAATGTCACGAACCTTGTTCTTGTCGCAATAGTTTTCCACTGCAAACACCACAACACACACAAATTGCAAACTCAAAGAACACGGTGTTTTTACGTGGAAAACTCCTTGCTCAAGGGAGAAAAACCACGACCCACACTCTGGGATTTTTGAACCAATCCACTAACACAAAGAGCAAGTTTTAGATTACAAAACTCTGTAACCAAGGGGCTACACTCTAGACCCTAATCACTCAACAAAGCTAAACTCTAGCTTTACACAGTAATCTCACAATAGTTCACCTAATACAGTTGCTTCTAAAGAAAGCATGTAGGTAAAATAATGATACCACAAAACTACGACAACTCCAAAACAAGAACCTAGACAGAATATCTAAGTTAAACTATGTAGCCTTCAACAGTTGTCTTCTCCAGTTAAGTCACTTTGAAAGTTATTGGATCGCCTTTGTATTGCTCTCACTCTCAGTGTGAATAACTGAATATCAGCTGCCTCAATTACTAGCTTTTATAAGGGCTTCAAAACCTTAGTCGCATTACACATGAAAACCTTGTAATTTTGGTAAGACAAGATTTCATGTGTCTCTGACACGACCCGGAATTTGGTTAGGCCGTGCGGGCACCCGACATTCTTCCCTAGACCCGTCGGGCGAACCCTTATAAATTAAATTAGGAAAATAAATATAACAATTTGTAAATAAGGACAAGACTTAAAACCAAAACACAGACATACTGATACCTCTAAGCTGTACAAAAGAAATTACAGCTGACTACCCAACATACTATGTTTAGGGCTATCCAAACTAGACATCTAAGAGTACAAAAGAAAACAGATACCTCTTGAAGGGAGCAAAATGCAACTGAAATAATAAACAATAAACTGGTGGCCATCCGGAATAAAAGCTGGCTCACCCTGACAGCTGAAGTCGTCTTCGCTCCTTCACAACGTGGCCAGCTCAATCCTGGAGCGAACCTGCCGAAACGAAATAGATAGACAAGAAACAAAAACAAACAAGGGTGAGTCAAAAGGACTCAATAAGTGGGGCAGATTAGCCACCTCAAAGGATAGGATAGCTAGCCAGGGAGAAAAGAAACATATAGACCAAATTCCTCTTATTTAAATTATAAAAAGGCAGAGCCAGGTAATAACTGTAATCACCTAATTTTGGCACCAAATACATAAAATAGTTTAAATTATCATATGATTTTTTCTAGAATTTTACTAGTTTATTTAGCCACTTTAGTTAATTGATCAAGGAGAAAAATGTTAGAAAATACCAAAAATATGATTCAATTATGAGTAACATTTAATTGACTTTATGTGCTAATCAATTTTATCTTAAATTTTTGGGTGTTTAGTTCTAATTAATTAATTTTAGTTAAATTATATTTGTATTAACTTAAGAAGGCCATTAGGCCACTTAAAATCAGATATAGAGAATGAGTGCAGCCCACAACAAAATCCAGCCCAATATCCCTTTTAACCCGGCCCAATCTCATAGTATATAAGTTAAAATTTGCTATTTTTCTTAAGTTTTTCCCCAAATTACAAAGAAGCAAAACCCTTGCCAAAATTACAAACGACGGCCGGGAATCGTCCCCACCGTAAACCGCCTTCCGCCGTCGAAAAAATCACAAAAAAAATACATCCCCGGAACCGTCTCATTCTCCTCTTCCTTGACCTGGCCTCGTTTTCCTAAAACCTCAAGGAATCAGCGTGAATCAAGGTTCGAAAACACGGCCAAAAAAACTTTCCGGGGACCCATTTGTTTCTCCGGTGAGCCCTTACTTGTAAGCACTATTTTGCTTTCTCCTCTTTCCGTTCTTTCCTTTTTCTAGCTGAAACGACCCCAAATGGGATCGTTTCCGTTAGAAGAAGAAGGGAACGAATCTGAACGGCTAACGAGAGGGTCGGGGGGTGTTTGTTGGGTGTTAAAAAAATGGAGAAGGTGATGTTGTGGCCGGCTGTTTTGATTCGCTGAGGGTGTAGTTGTGACTGTGTGTGGGTGTTAAACTGTGATGGCGAGGGTTGGGTTGATGGTATCGGGGCTGTTTTGATTCGACTCATGGTGGTGATGAGTTGAAAGCTATTTTGGTTGTAGGGGTGTTGGCCTGACAATGGTGATGCAACAGTGAACTCTAGGGGCTGTGTTAATTCATATTGGTGAGGGTGTGACTTTGACGATTCTAAAGGCATTGGTGCTGGTCCGAGGAGGTGATAGATCCGCTCTTGGTAACTTTTATGGTGACGAAGTTGTAGCAAAGCTGAAGCGGTGAATGGAAAACGCAGCAGTGGTGATGGCTCGACGATGGTCTATTGACTCAAGCAATGGCAGTGATGTGCTGGTCCGTGTGGTAATGGTACCAGCTATGATCTGAATGTGAGGCTTGTGGTGGTCTTTGTGTGCTGTATAACAGTGGAGGCGAGGGATGTTTTGGCTTTGTTATGGTGGCAGTAAAGGCGAGGCATTTGCTGTGACGATGAAGACATCGAGGCAGTGATAATGCGATGGTGTCGGGGCTGTTTGCTCAGAGACGATGAAGCGTCGAGGCAGCAGCTTGACGATGCTTTAGCAAGGCTCGCTATAGGAAGCTGTGATGTCTTGAAGCTGCTGTGGACTATGGTAAAGTTGAACATTTTTGATAATGTTGTTAGGTTCGCGGGGTAAAAGCAGAACCTTTAGTACTTTTCTTCGTTTACTTTATTGTATTTTAGATGTTTAGCTAAGAATCTTTCATGTGTTAGTATAGTATAGCATAGACTATTAACATATGTAGAACCTTTTTGGAAATCATGCCTCTGTTGTTCGCTCTTGGTTCATTGTTTCAATTGTCGTTTCCTTACAGCTTAAAGAAATAAAGGTCGTATGTTTACTGTGAGTTTTTTGTGCTTAGTCATTTTTAAGCAAGAATCTGAACCTTTGGTGCCTGCTTTTAAACATTGAAATCTGTCCATTTTCTTGATGCGTTTAGCATAAGATCACCTGCTTGATGATGGAATTGTTTGATGGAAATGTTCTTAATCGCATCCGTGAATATGAAACTTGGCCGATCCTTATCATTTTTGTTATGGTCCATTTCTTCATTAGTTGAGTGGTGAGGCTGTTATTCATTCTATGGTTTTTTCCTGCTTCAAGCATAAAGTTGTCCATTAGTTGTGATTTTGAACCATGTTAAGATGCTTAGCATTAGGAGAGATGGAGTTCTGGTCCATTTCCTTTTGAGTACTAAGTATGTTTTAGTAGTTGAATTTCATAATCTAAATTTTTTAAAAAAAGAGTAAAATTAAAGGTCAAAGAAAGTACATAAAGGCAGCTGAAAAATAGGCTTTTCTGCCATTGTTTTGTTGTCTAGTATAGTGGGAATGCATGCCAAAAGTACTTTTCTAGGGGTAAAAATTGGCACATGGGTTAGTACTTTTACCCCAACTTTTCACCTATTTCCTAGCCTATTTAAGAGGGTCTTTACCCTTTCATTTCTTAAGGGAAACAGATCTGAAAATCTTGAATACTTCACAAAGGTTCAGATTTGAAACTTAGATAAACCTGGGAGAAAAAAGAGAGGAAAAAGAGTAGAGAAAAATACCAAGAAAGTGAGCAAAAAATGTAGAAAGAAAGTTGAAATATTCTGAGAGAATAGGTGGAAAACTCAGTGAGTTTAAGAGTTAAAATAGAGTGGTAAACAAGGCTGTTTCCTCACTGTTTGCTGGATGTTGCTGCACTGGTGCCTTCGGGCTTAGCTTTGGTCACTTTGCCATTGCTTGAGACTTCATTAATAGGTAATTTTCTCAATTTTTACTAGCGTTATATCTCAATTTCAGCATGTATAAAATGGCCTTTAAAGGCCCAGAAGTGTTTCTTTAGTTGTGTTAATGTTCTGGGAGAATTTTTCCTGCTCGTTTGAATTGAAAACAAAAGCTAAATGGATTTGTTTGTCTTGGCCCGTCTGAAATTTTGGTTTGGCTAAGCAAATTAGTTTTGTTGTATTTATTTTGTTAGAATTGTTTCTGGTATGTAACTTTACTTCTTTTAAATAATTAATATGTATGCAAACAAGTTAGGCGAGTTTGGTTTTTCTTTGAACTTGAAACGAAATCAAATTAGCAAAATGTGACAAATATGAAAGAGAATAGGCAAAAATAGGACATTACACGCAAACCTACTGTTGTTAAGTAGAAATGGGCAGAACGTTGGTTTCTTTGAAGTGGCCAATGGCCAATAAATTAACTTAGTTGAAAAAAATGGGTTTAGATGGCAAAGTTAAAAATCAGAAAGTTAATAAGCTTGCCATGTTTACATTGGAACTCATATTAAGTCGAGAGATTTTGAACGGGTGAAGTACCTGCGCGAATTAATTGATATAAGTCGAAAGATTTCGAACGAGTGAAGTTCTCGCGCGATTATATTCGATTTGAGTTTCATTTGTTGAACGAGGAAATTAGTGAGAAATTGAAGCGTAATAAAATCAAGGCAATAAACAACACACAAATTCAAAGAGTCGAAATGCGTCAATAAAAGCAACTGTGCTTGGCACAGGACTCGAGGGTGCCTAACACCTTCCCGCGAGTCAATCGAGATCCTTACCCGAAACTCTGATGCAGACCACTAAACGAGTCATAGGTGTTCTAAGGTACCTCTTTGGTGACTTGGCACACCTTTAACTTGTCAAGTGGCGACTCCGAAAATCTCTAAATAATTCGTGTACCTATTAACACCTAGTCACAACCTTTTAAAACTAAGAAGTTCATTTTCTTTTTTAAGTTAAAAAGGGTCGTGACAGCTTGGCGACTCAGCTGGGGAAGAAAGTGAAAACTGAGAGTCTCAGGCTTTAAAATTTGTCGCTTTCGGCTTTGAATATTGTTTGTATATGTTGCCTTGAATATTACTGCTTTGATATGTTTGAACTGTATATACACAACTGTCTTCTCTCGTACACCTCTGAGTCATCTGGAACACTGCACACATGCACGCCAATTTCGCTTCGGCGTTTAGAATTTCTGTCGTGTCTCGGGTCACAAAAAGTTAACCCTCCTTAGGAGGAGGTGCGCTGGGTTAGGCTGTTAGACGTTGTCGAGCGGTACCCCCGATGCACTTTCAAATTGCCAGAAACTATAGAATATGAACCATTGAGTCACCTAGAGTTGAACCTGTGCTTCTATGTAGGCCGATTTATTTGCATGTCATTAGACTTAGTGAGGTGCGGTACACCGGTACCGCACTTGTCTAGGCTGACTCCCTCGTGTCATGATGGCACCCGCGTCCCCAAATGACACATCATGGGCATATTATATGTTGTGTTGTTCTAGTCAAAAGGTTGTTATGCTGACCGATCACCGAGGGGCGAGAGCCAAATTTTGGAAAAAAAAAGAGAAAATGATAGAAAAATTGGGTTTAGTCCCGTGTTTCGAAATATTTTTTGTTTAGTTGTCATTTTACGCCGTTATAATGGAGAATTTTTTCGAGAACTCTTAGAGTCTAATTTTGTGTCCGGGTTTGGTCTCAAGTATTAGAAAATAATTTGTCATAGTTTTGCGCCGTTATAATGGCGAAATTTTGGCAATCTTTTGTGTTGAGTTTGTGTCCAAATCAAGTCCCTATTTTGAAAATAATTTATCGGGGCTTTACGCAGTCATAATGGCCAATTTTAGAAACCAATTTTGTATCTAATTTGTGTAATATTTTTATGTCGTTGGGTCGTCCTAATTGCCAGATTTTGTAAATACTCTAAGATTCTTTCTCGAATTAGATGAAAGAGTTTGTTTTAAAAAAAAAAAAAAATTGTGTCCGCCTTTGTATTGTCGTAATATCCGATTTTGGAGTCACCTTTTGGATAAGAAAAATAGTTTGTTTCATAATCCGTTCTTAAGTTCCGTTTCGAATCTGCGGTTGAGTCTTAATTTTTCATTAAAAAAAATAGTGTTTTAGGGACCCACTTTATTTTTTTTAAGGTCAAGTCAGGATACGGTTGGTGAATCGCAATTACCTGAATGGTATTTGCGTCGATCCTCGTGGAATAATCTGACTCCGCTATAATGCCGAGTCTCATTATTTTCACCGTCTGGGTGTACCCGCCCAATGTCGTGTCAGTTTGTATATATCTTTGACTCGTGCATCATGTCAAGCATTTTATTTTTGAGTTCGTCTCGTGTCGTTTGTCTAAATTAGGGTTGTTAAGTCAGAAAAATATAAAGGAAAAAACATATATAATAGTAATAGTCATCCAAGTTCGTCCTTGTGCTGATTGTGTATCAGTTACAATTTTGTTCTAATTTTGATCAAAGTACATAAGCAATCTTTCGGGGATACAATCGGTACACTCGGCTTACGCCGTTAACCGTTTCGGGATGACGCATAACAACCTTAGGCTGCAATCTGTGATTCTTTTTGTGCTAACCTGATTTGTTTGCATTTAGTTTGGAGTGGGAGATTTGATACGGAATTCTGGCATCGACCCATTCATACAGAACTAAATCAAAGGGACCTGTGACTTCACCCGTAGCCATGTCATCTGATGGAGAGAGATCCGAGACCGGTGCCCAGGAACTCTTGGCACTGGAAAATGAGAGATTGACTGGGGAGGTTAATACTTAGAAACAACTCGTGGCCGACATGCATCACGCACTGACCACAGGACGGGCACCTCCTCCCATGCCAAACCTCCTAGATAGGCTTGTGCCAACAGCTAGCCAGCGAGCACCAGGCACATCTACGGCGGCCGAGGATCTGACCTATCCCCCTGGTTTTGGCCCTAGCCATGGTGCAACAAAAGAAGCTGAAGTGCGCCCTCATGCGCCGCCCCCACCACCTCCACCAGAGGGACGGTATGGCCCACCTCCACCACAAGTGCCAGTTTTTCAGGGCCCAGCTAGGCCAGTCACGGCCAGGTGCAATAGTGACCCACATCTTCAGGTTGGGGACCAATACTATGATCCGCCCCATGAATCCAATTTCCGGAAAAGTGGTCTATATAATCAGGGTTTCCATCACGAGTCTCAAGTTGAGCTTGATCGGTTGGGAAAACTGGACGAAAGCGAGGTTTTGCACAAAGTGAAGGATTTAGAACAAGCTGTGAGAATTATGCAGGGATATGGAGATCATTTCAACACTTCTTTCAAGGATCTTTGCCCTTTCCTTGAAATGCAGTTGCCAGACGGGTTCGTAGTTCCCAAGTTCGAGCCATACATATGGCAGGGAGATCCAAGAGTTCATATGAAGACCTACTGCAATAAAATGACAGGGGTCAAGAAAGATAAGTTGTTGATAGCATACTTTTCCGAAAGCTTGGGGGGTGCAGCTGCCGAATGGTTCATGAGGCAGGATGTAACTAAATGGTTTGCATTTGATGACATGGCGCAGGCATTCTATGACCAGTACAAGTACCACATTGAAGTTTTGCCAGATCGATCCTCTCTGGATGCGATAAAAAAGAAGCCGAGTGAAAGCTTCAGGGAATATGCCCTCAGATGGCGTGAACAGGCCGCTCGGGTGAGCCCCGCAATCCCCGATGATGACATGGTTCGTTTATTCATCGAAGCTCAAGATGAGGAGTTTTATGGCATTATTTAACTTTCGGCATTTTAGCGGAAACTAGCCGAACAACATCGAAATTCACTTTCGAAAGTTTACAAAAATAAAAAATATTCATACGAATCTAACGGCGCTTTTGGATTTCGAATCGGAGCTCATTCAGCAAAACCGAGATCGAAAATCTCTTTTTAATATTTATCGCCAATAAAAACTGAAACCTTCTTCTGATGCCTACCAAACGAGGTCTGATTTAGCTCAAATTTTACAGATAGGTCCTAATGGACATTATGAATATTTTATAATTATCGACACGCCAATCGGAGTCCGAACTTCCGAAACGACTGACCGAGGTCGTTTCATTCTCCTCCACTTAAACTCTCGTTCGTCCTCGAACGAGCCTAAATCTAAAGAAAAATCCGTACAGATAACAAAAGAACTTGCACGACCTTTATAAGCTACTCCAAGGATATTATCTCATGATTGCAGAATCAGAATTATAACACGAATACCGAACTCTTGGAATAAAACATAACTGGATAATATGATAATACCATTGCCGGGATTATTCTAACTAAGATGATCCTTCCTCGATCACGAGAGGAGAGTTCTACATTTTCGAAACAAACATACACGGAACTTTGGATGGATTAACATGATTCAGCCGATAATCACCTCTTTGATATACCTTCCCATATAGAATAGGTTGATGGAACTAAGAATTAGCTCACGCTTGATGCAATAGGGGAAGCTTTTGAAGTACCTTGTCACTACTTACTATAGAAGATTTGATGCAAGCTGTATTATTTTTACAAACACACTATGCAACATCTCAGTTGATGTTAGTGTTGTTCCGCAAGCTCCTTGTGGGAATGTAGTTACTCATATCCTAATGTATGCCAAAGGTTCATCTAAACAGGGTCTATCATATAAGGATAAGGATCATGCAAATAATACTGGATAGTATGATGCAGACCAGGAATGATCTTCAGACTGAACATCTACTTCTGGGTATTGTCTTTGAATTGGAAATATTATGACTTTCAAAAAGTAAAAATAAAAGAGACATGTAGTTGGACCATGAGCCGAGGCAGAATACCAGCAACATAGTTGGTTACATGTTCACTTATAATGCTAAAGTAACTTCTTAAAGAGTTGAGGTGTGAAAGAGATATACACACCAATGATGGATTGTCGAAAAGCTGCACTAGACCTTTAACTCTAAATTTCCATGAAGTAAAACAGCGTCAGTATGAGGATCCAGTTCTAGTTGAATACAGACAGATAGCCAGAAGAAAACTGGAGTCACCATACAGGGTTACTACTGACGGTGTTCCCATGTATAAAGATAGACTTTGTGTTCCTGATGTTGCAGATTTACGTGGACAGATTATGATAGAGGCAAATTATTTCAAATACACTGTTCATCCAGGTTCGACTAAGATGTACCATGATCTTAAGCAGATTTATTGGTGGGATGGAATGAAGTGTGACATAGCAGAATTTGTGGCTCAGTGTTCTAATTTCCATCAAGTTAAAGTCGTGTCATCTTTTCAGACTTTATGCTTTCGGCAGATAGGTACGTATATATGATCAGGTTGCCAGCTTATCTCTGGCATTAATAGATTATTAGTGGGTTTAGCAATGATCAACACTCATTGTAGGTTTCTGTCGTGGCCCTAGGTTGGGTCGTGATAAAAGTGGTATCAATGCCTTAGGAATTTAGTAATACCATTCAGTATTTGGAGGAAGACTCCTCCACTTAAAGCACAAACTCATGCAGCTATTTGAATAGGAATAACCATCCTCAAACAGTCTGCTGACTAAAGAAGGTTTAGCTAGAAGCTAAATGTAGGCAGACCTAAGCTACCAACTACCCTTTTGAGTTTCCAAACAGCTGCAACTCTCGAGTTCACAACTCCATACCTTTGCCGTAAACACCACCGCCTGATGGATGGTACTTCTATATAAAAATTTCGGCAGAGTTACCCTTGAAACTGGATGATCCGCAAAAACAGAACCAGCACTATACTATACATGGGAATGGATACCCGGATAAACTGATATCCAAACAATAATATGCTTACCGGCTACAATAACACGTACTCTGGCTCAACACAGGGAACGTCACAAGCGGCTACCAATCGCCCAAGCTCACTAATGCCGGATGAAGAAGAAATGGAAATGGATCGAGGATAGAAATAATTAGAGCTTCAGGAAGTTCATCTTCTTATTTGCTTGTCTACCAAAGCTAGACTACTTACGAGTCAAAGTAGCCCAAGAATCGCAATTGAAGAAACAGATATTAAATGAGCTTTATGGAACAACATCCATGCCAATTTGACCTCCCAATAAGAAGGAAACTCTGACAATTTACCAGAAACCCTTTTATAACCCAGACAAGCTCATAGGATAACATAACTTTACTAGTGTTTTGAACCAAGAGGAGATACGTAGATCAAATATTACTTACTAATCACTTTGCACCGGAAGAAACGATAACACTTTCTGATGGTGACGAATTAGGATCCCATTATCCTACCGACATTGAATTTTGAGGAGAGAGGTAAACTGAATTGACATAATAACATAAGGTGGCGTAACAAGATGCCAAGCAGACAATACCGATACTCACTCCCAAATCTCTCACATTTAAACCAGATAAACTAGTAGGGTCATCACAAATGCCAGAAATAAATCATATCAGAAGCTCACCCCTCTACCGCAATCGGTTCTTAATAGAAACAACATCCAAGGAAACCATTGAAACATGATAAGACACACCATTTCCAGATCGATTGAAAGAATCAAATCTTACTCATATTTAAGAGAAGAAGAAATACTCGGGTCAACTTCATCGGATGCCTCAGCATCCTGCCAAACTAGCAGTTCATAGAACTACCTCTGCAGCTGAGCTGAGCCACTACCCTGATAATCACCTTCTGAAGAACCACTGCCACCACGTTCTCAACCTCTACTGGATGGTGGCATTTCTCTGGCTGATTGAAATCTAAATGAAATCGCCTACGACTGTGCAAGTGCCTAATGACAAGAGAAAGGACGATTGCCTACTTATCGGAGTAAGGGAAAACTCCTCAAAGGATAGCCAGACTCACGACAATGATAACAGAAAAACTCTTCAAAGGATAATCAGACTCACGACAATGATAACACCTTTTCGCTGAATATGGGAGCTGGACAGATTGTTGAAAGCTACAAAGATAAAGCTGAGTCTAATCTTGATGAACTACCCGCACACTCTAAGAATCACGTGACGCACGCTGAGATAACCTGGAAGGTGACCTCCCAAAATAATCAGAACCCTTACCTTCAAATGAGGTATGGTGTCCACCAGGGCCGCAGGATTTCTTGCTCTCCTGCTCTCACTCTTCCCGTTTTAACTTATGGTATGCCTAATACCTTTGAGCAATATCAACAACGACGTCAAATGAAGTCCCAACCTCAATTTTTCGAGCCATCTGGGATCTCAAGGAAAAAGAAAAGTCATCAATAAATCTTTAAATCTCTCAAAAGGCTCATGGACTAGTTCTAATGCATATTCAGCCATTCTATAGAATTTAATCTCATATTCTGAAACATCAACAGGCTAACCGACAGGCTACCCTGTCCAATCCACTTAAACTGGCAACACTTTTCATCTCGCTCGCCACTCGAACGGAACTTTCCACGAATCTAGAAGAAAAATCAAACCAAGTTAACTAATAAAAGAGCGGCCCACCAATCCAAGGCTGAACCCTGAAACTGGAAAGCAGAATAATCAACACCATACCGCTCGATATAATCAAGAGCCAGAAGGATACGCTGACATCATTTTATTTTAAAAAAACTAACACAGGGATTATCTAATGCATTGCTTGGGAATATCGGGATGTTCAACCGCGTAAAATAATATACTCTTTTTGGGCACTCGGACAGAACTGTTACCTCGGCTAGCTAACCAGCCAGAACAATTGGTGGCGCAACACATGCTGCATTTGGAACATATTTTACTGCGGCAATATTAAGAACTAGAATAGGAGCTCCCTAAGACCGAACATATGCATCTACGGCAACCTGATAAGCTGCCTAGCGAATAATAGGTTTTTGCAGTATCTGCGTCACCAAGATTCTCGTAAAGCATCATAGAGAGCCAAGAGAACTACAAGGCCCTGCTCCCTTACCCATCACGAGCTCGTACAACTGGGGCCTCTGTAACTAGGTCGTCAGCACGAAAACTCTCGGGGCTTCGTCAGTGCTAACCCCAGGCTAGACTGCTTCGTCTTGAACTCATACCGTTTGCTAATTTGTCACACGAGAATTCACACTTACCATGAACGAATTAACGAAAATACTTTTGCATCCTAGACCGACACACGATTAGAAAAGAAGGAAGTGAAACTTCCTAGATGCCATCATAGCCTCTCGTAGATAAGTACGGACGTCTACGTACCCATCATCGAGACTCTACTAGACACTGTCTTAGTCTGGATAGACTGTAAACTGGGCTCTGATACCAACTGACACGACCCGAAATCCGGTTAGGCCGTGCGGGCATCCGACATCCTTCCCTAGACCCGTCGGGCGAACCCTTATAAATTAAATTAGGAAAATAAATATAACAATTTGTAAATAAGGACAAGACTTAAAACCAAAACACAGACATACTGATACCTCTAAGCTGTACAAAAGAAATTACAGCTGACTACCCAACATACTAGGTTTAGGGCTATCCAAACTAGACATCTAAGAGTACAAAAGAAAACAGATACCTCTTGAAGGGAGCAAAATGCAACTGAAATAATAAACAATAAACTGGTGGCCATCCGGAATAAAAGCTGGCTCACCCTGACAGCTGAAGTCGTCTTCGCTCTTTCACAATATTGCCAGCTCAATCCTGTAGCGAACCTGCCGAAACGAAATAGATAGACAAGAAACAAAAACAAACAAGGGTGAGTCAAAAGGACTCAATAAGTGGGGCAGACCAGCCACCTCAAAGGATAGGATAGCTAGCCAGGGAGAAAAGAAATAGATAGACCAAATTCCTCTTATTTAAATTATAAAAAGGCAGAGCCAGGTAATAACCAGAAACACGTATGGAATTATAAACTCAACCAGGAATATGAGCCAGAAACATGTTAACAAATAAACAATGCATGTATAAGCAGAACAATAGTCATGTACCGCAAGTCTATACAATGGTATGAATTGAGATGCAATAAAATGAAGTGAGATGAAATGAAATGAAATGAAATATGATGCAAAGGGTCACATGTGCCCGCCATCCCATCTCAAAGCGGAATAGTCCTGCATTCGAGGGAATCCAATCTGATAACCAACTGGAGCGGAATACTCCTGCTCCTAGGGCGGAATACTCCTGCACCCGATATAATATAAACCAGAGGCGGAATACTCCTGCACTCTCTTGGGGCGGAATACTCCTGCACCTGATATAATGTAAAGCTGAGGCAGAATACTCATGCACTCTCCTGGGGCGGAATCCTCCTACCCTCAATATAATACAATGGAGCGGAATACTCCTGCTCCTGGGGCGGAATACTCCTACCCTCAATATGATACAGTGGAGCGGAATACTCCTGCTCCTGGGGCAGAATACTCCTACCCTCAATATGATACAATGGAGCGGAATACTTCTTCTCCTGGGGCGGAATACTCCTGCACCCAATATGATATGCAATGTAATGCATATGAATGACATATAATGCATATGAATGCAATGTGATGCAATAATAATCCTTCACCGGCGCGGGACTCTCATTGACAGCCGGAAAGTAGATGTCAACTCACAGCCGGAGTACAACGGTCAGATCCTCAATGCAATACTAACAACAGGACATAACATATAATATACAACGTAAATTCAAAGCTAAGGCGTAATGAGTACGCCTATCGACAGCTACACACGTAAGGATCACGTGGTAGAAAATCTACGAGGCCAGGTGCCTCCAAAGAAATGGATATAAACACTTACCTTGTTACAAAGTTAGTACATCCACTCAATAACCGCTTGTCCTTTGGTTTCATTTCCAAACGATCCCACTCTATTCAATAAGCAGAAAAATATATCAAATTAGGCTAAAGGCTTCATTCCTCACATCTTAGGGCAATCCGGTTAGGAACCTGATACCCTATTCGCAACGCAATACGCAGGCCAGGCCTATATACAGGGTTTAAGGTCCCATAACCAAACCCTAAATAAATTACATTTATATGTTGCCCATAACTCACTGAGTACGAATATATAATCAATTCCATTATCGGGGTCCATTTGACCCTTTAAACTATTAATTGAACTTATTAAAACGATGTCTAATATTCCAAGTTTTACCGTTAAAATATATTCAAACACACGTAATAAACTCAAATAATATATTAGGATCATTACCTAAATGTTTTGGGGTAAAAATTCTACTATTTTCCCGGCTCTTTTCTCATTTTCTTGCATTTTTCTCTCGTTGCTTCTCAGCTTTCCACTTTCATTTTTGTTTCTGTTGCTCTGTCTCATTTCTCATTATCTATACTTGTTGACTTTATATATAAGAGGGTACCACCGCCTCTTTCATTTCTATATTTTGTCTTTTTTTTTTCTTTTTCCTTTAAAATTCGCTGCTACGATAAAAATTAAAACAGTACCCTACGATATTCGAAATAATTCCAACTTTTGCATACAAGTTATACAAAATATATGTAACATACTCGCGAAAGCGGATCTCAAATAGGACTCCCGAAACTCAAGATGCGAATTTAAATAGAAAAAGTCAAATTATTTAACTTTCGGCATTTTAGCGGAAACTAGCCGAACAACATCGAAATTCACTTTCGAAAGTTTAAAAAAATCACAAATAATCATACGAACCTAACGGCGCTTTCGGATTTCGAATCGGAGCTCATTCGGCAAAACCGAGCTCGAAAATCTCTTTTTAATATTTATCGCCAATAAATCTGAAACCTTCTTCCGATGCCTACCAAACTAGGTCTGATTTAGCTCAAATTTTACAGACAGGTCCTAATGGACATTACGAATATTTTAAAATTATCGACACGCCAATCGGAGTCCTAACTTCTGAAACGACTGACCGAGGTCTTTTCAATCTCTTTCCTTGTTTAACTCCAACTCTTATTCATACTTCAAAGACACAACCACGACACAACCTCTTTTAGCTGACTAGGATGGATATTCATTCACTTCTTGCATCAAATTTTCCCAATGGTTCCTACACCCAAAGGGCCTCAGATGTGCAATATTTGGTTTCCTTCCTCTTAAAAGTTCATATGGAGTCTTGTCAAGAATAGCTCTTATAGAGCATCTCTGTTCAACAGGTAACATGCAGTGTTTATAGCTTTTTCCCAGAAGTTCCTTGCAAGACCACTTGATAACAACATGCTTCTTGCCATATCCTCCAGAGACCTGCTCTTCCTTTCAACTACTCCATTTTGCTGTGGAGTTCTTGGTGCAGAAAAATTATGATCAATGCTGTGTTTGGCACAATACTCAGAGAATTTTATGTTTTCGAACTCCGTTCCGTGGTCAGATCTAATGCTGACCAGTTACAGGCTCAGCCTTTTCTCCACAACTCCAGCCCAATCCTTGAAGCTATCAAAGGCTTCATATTTGGATGCCAAGAACAAGGTCAATATATACCTTGAGTAATCATCAACAATTACAAACACGAACCTCTTTCCTCCTCTTCTCTTACTCTCATGGGTCCACAAAGATCCATATGTATCAACTCTAATGGCTTTGATGTGCTCACCACCTTTTTGGATTTAAAGCATGATCTCACATGTTTTCCCTAAATACAGGCATCCCACATTTTTATGTTTTCAAATTTCTTGTTTGGCAATCCACGAACCAGCTTCTTCGATACTAACTTGTTGAGCTGTGACAGACTAGCATGTCCCATTCTTTTGTGTCACAGTTGAGAATCACTTTCTTGAACATTCAGGCATGTGAAGTTGTTTTCAGGCAGTAATTTCAGTGATGCTTTGTACACATTATTCACCCTTTTTCCTTCCATGACAATTTCTCCACTCTGTAGGTTCTTCACAATACACCCTACAGAAGAGAAACTCACTTCGTTTCCTCTATCACACAGTTGAGAGATACTCAGCAAGTTATGTCTAAGACCATCAACACAGTATACATTTTCAATAGCATGATCTAGAGTTCTCCCAACTTTTCTGCTTCCCACAATCTGACCACTTTTTCCTCCTCTGAAGGCTATACTGCCTTCTTGAAATGCTGCGAGTAGGGGTGGGCACTAAACCGAAAAAACCAAAATACCGAACCGAACCGAACTAATTCGGTATTTCGGGTTCAGTATTTCGGTTCGGTTCGGTTCGGTCTAAGAAATTTTTCGGTTCGGTTTTCGGTTTCGGGCAACCCGGAATTTCGGGTCCCGAAAAAACCAAATTTTTTTTTAACACATATGCCATATATTTCCTAATGTATAAACTAAAATATAGAGGTCTTTTTTACCCATTTTTTATGACTACGAAAATTATTGCCCTAAGGCAAAGCACTCGTAACAAAGAAAGATGTTACTAAATAATCAACTATCAGAAATTTTGTTACAACCCTTTTGTAATTGAGGCTACTTACATTTTGTTCTAGAACTAAGAGGATCTATCATCTTTTCCTTATATGACTTTCACTAATTATTTTGCCTATGTTCCAATTACTTCTCGAAGTATTTTGTCTATTATTATGCCCTTCTATTAGTATTTTGTCCACGCTTCACTTCTAAGACTGCGCCATATATATTGAGGTGCTAATAAATAGGAGACTTTATAATGTCCACAAGTGATAATTATAGATCGAACCACATAACCCAAAAAACTGAATTTTATCATAAAACTTTGTATGATCACTGATTGAAGCTCCGCCATGATAATACCAAACTGTACGAAGGGGGTGAATAGTTTCATTTCTAGTAATTAGTCATACTTTTAGTACTAATTTCGTTTAAGCTAAAAGAAATTGAAAGAAATGAGAAAGTGAGAGGACCAAATTATGGTGTGATCGAGGGGACCAAATTATCCTAGTTAGTCATAGGCTATAAATTTTCTTGTTCGAGCTTTTTTTTTGTTGCCATAAACTTTGGTTTAAACCGAAACACCGAAGTACCGAACCGAAGTACCGAACTAAAAAACCGAACCGAACCGAAGTTTCAAAAAATCGAACCGAAGTACTGAACGCCCACCCCTAGCTGCGAGTGAGAGAAAGTTTCTCTGTCTTCTGTCATATGTCATGAACAATCACTGTCAAGAATCCATCTTGTGTTGTTCACTCTTTCTCCAGCCTGCAAAACAAATCAAGGGTTAACTTTAGAAACCCAGACAAGCGTGGGTCTCTTCTTATGAGAAAATTGATAAATCAAATATTTCTTAGCCCATTCAGGTAAAATACTCCTCTTATTTTTTGTCTTTGCCTTACTTGCATTCATGCACCTTTGTCTGTAATGCCCAGTTTCACCACAGAAGGTGCACAAAATGTTACAAGGCAACCCATACATTTGCTTTTAGGATTATATGGGGGCAGTGGTTTCTTGAATCCTAGCCCTTGTTTTCCTTTGTTCTGGTTTTCAAGAACCCAATTCATTGCCTCAGAGGATTTGTTCCATTTTTTTAATCTGGTAAGCTCATTGTCAGTTTTTTCAACCTTTTGTTTTAGAATCCTGTTTTTCTCAGTTTCCTGATACAGGATCTCATTACTAGCTTACCATTAAACACTCTCCTTTAACTAATTCAATTCCATTTTTAATTCTGAGATCTTAGAGTTTGACACAAGAGCCTGTCCTTTCAGAACAATATTAATTTCTTCTAGCTCAATATTTTTTTCTTGAAGACTCTTGTGTTTTGCTCTAAGATCACTCATATCTTCAGTCAATTTATCTTTCTTAGTCTTTACCTTTTCATAACCCTCAATTAAGGTGGTAGTTATTAAGATCAAGTTTTCAGTAGAGTATGTGTGCAAATTTTCTTTTAATTCAGAAAGACATACCTCTGCTGAATGAGCAGCTTCTTTTCCATCAGTTGCCATAAAGGCTGAGTCCTTCTTCTGGTCATCTTTTGTGTACATTTCTTTCAGCTTTTCCCAAATTTATTTGGCAGACTTGTACTTAACTACCTTTGCTAGCACATTAGTTGTCAGCCCTTTTCTCAAGTATAACACAGCTTTGGCATTTGCTTGCAGCCAATCTAAGTCTTGAGGATCAAGTTCTTCTACCAACTTTCGAACTAAGGATCCATTTGCTACTCTTCTCACAGGTACATGAGGTCCTCATTATACAATTAACCAGAGACTGTAGTCCATCGCTTGAAGGAAGATCTTCATTTGTTTCTTCCACCATTTGTAACTTATTCCATTGAACACAGGTAGCTTGGAGGGATCTCTTCCTCCTCTGAACTCCCGTAGATCTTCCTCATCTGAACTTTCACTTGACACTCCCATCAATGCTAGTAGAGACTCATCCTCAGATTCCTTTTCTTGGTCAAATTCACTATCAGTAGGTCTCCATGTAGCATAAAAGGCTTCCTTCCTCTTCTTTCTTTCTGCTATGAGGATTGGAGGTTGTCTGAACTTATTCTTGTCTTTATCGGTATCTTTTGATTCCTCCTTCTCCTTCTCTTTTGTAGCTCAATTCTTCAACTCGACTTCCCACATTGGACAATCCACAACTGCATGGTCCTTCTTGAAACATTTAAAGCATCCTGAGTAGTCTGGGTTGTCAACAATGTTCTTTCTTCCAGAGCTTTCTTTGTTGTTTCTTTTGAATCCCTTGAACTTTCCAAGATTAAACTTCTATCTCAAAGCACTGACCATAGCAGCTTCAACAGATTTCAAGTCTACATATTCCTCAGATTCATCAGTTGCTTCAAGTGCAAGAGTCCTGTCCTTCTTGGGTACTGGTTTACTTTTTGATTCCTTTATCATCTCATGTGTTTTCAAGCTTCCAACCAGTTTCTCAAGTTTGATGGATCTAAGAGGTTTGGACTCAATGATAGCAGTCATTTTGGGTTCCGGGACATCAGGAAGTACATTTAGAACCATGTCCACCATTTCTACTTCTGGCAGCTCTATATCCAGGGACCTTATCTCATTTGTGATGATAGTCAACCTCGTCATCATGTGTTGTATTGACTCCTTCTCTCCCATGGTGAACAACTTAAATTGTCTTTTCAGCATTCTTCTTTTAGAATCCTTCACTTCTGTAGTTCCTTCACGTGTGGCTTCCAGGGAATTCCAAATTTCCTTAGACGTCTTATAAGATGAAACTCTATTGAACTCCTCAGGACCAAGCACACAAATTACAAAATGTTTGGCTTTGTGGTTCTTATCAACCATCTTATAGTCAACCTCATTGAACTCCTCTTTTGACTTAGGTTCTTCTCGAGCAGCAGCTCCTTCCCCAACTACTTTGGTTGGAATCAAGTTTTCTTCAGATACTATAAACTAAAGTTGATAATCCTCAGCATAAATATAGTTCTCCATTCTGTTCTTCCACCAAGTGTAGTACTGCCCATTGAAGTGTGGGGGCCTCAGAACTGGCTGTCCTTCAGTGATAGTAGGTGGTGCACTCATGATTCTGATCCTTCTCAAGGTGTTAACCTAGCACGAGAATACCTGCTTTGGTACCACTTGTTATAATCTAAGCACCTTCTATGGACACTAGAAGAGGGGTTGAATAGTGTCCTCTAATTTTCTTCGAAGAACCAGACTCTTAATGTCACGAACCTTGTTCTTGTCGCAACAGTTTTCCACTGCAAACACCACAACAGACACAAATTGCAAACTCAAAGAACACGGTATTTTTATGTGGAAAACTCCTTGCTCAAGGAAGAAAAACTACGACCCACACTCTGGGATTTTTGAACCAATCCACTAACACAAAGAGTAAGTTTTAGATTACAAAACTCTGTAACCAAAGGGCTACACTCTAGACCTTAATCACTCAACAAAGCTAAACTCCAACTTTACAAAGTAATCTCACAATGGTTCACCTAATACAATTGCTTCTAAAGAAAGCATGTAGGTAAAATAATGATAGCACAAAACTACGACAACTCCAAAACAAGAACCTAGACAGAATATCTAAGTTTAACTATGTAGCCTTCAACAGTTGTCTTCTCCAGTTAAGTCACTTTGAAAGTTTTTGGATCACCTTTTTATTGCTCTTAATTCTCAGTGTGAATAACTGAATATCGGCTGCCTCAATTACTAGCTTTTATTTGGGCTTCAAAACCCTAGTCGCATTACACAAGGAAACATTATAATTTTGGTAAGACAAGATTTCTTGTGTCTCTTTCCTTGTTTAACTCTAACTCTTAATCATACTTCAAAGACACAGCCACAGCACAACCTCTTTTAGCTGACTAGGATGCATACTCGTTCACGCGCCACTCTTCGTAGTTCTGCAAGGATTTACAACCCTTAATCTTTTCGATCAGTCGTGCCCTTCTTCATAGGGACCAGGTTCTCCTCCAGAACCACTGGGTCCTTCGTTTGTCATTCTTCAAAACATTCATCTTAAAAGAATATTAGGGTTGAGAAATTAAAACAAGTAAGAATTCTTAAAAAATTACTTGTAATATGCTTTAAATTAGTCGTCGGCTTATAAAAAAAGGTTTACATCATCGGTATATATTAGTTAAACTCTAAAATTATTAGTTGACTTAGCTAGGTGAAACCTGCGATACGAGTCTTGGACTTTTTCGACTACTTCGAATATAATGTTGGGGGAAAAGGATTAGACTAACTATGAGAACACGATAATCTCCCTTTAGACTCTCACAAATAGGCATCAAAAAGGAAACTTTACTAAAACATTAAAGAAGATTTAACCCTTAGGTGCAAGTTTATAAACACCAACTTAAAAAAATGATATGTGAACTCTTTATGTAGGACTATGTTTATAGATGAGGCCGAATCTATTAAGATGATGATGGCTCCTTTGGGGATTGTGGCCCAACAAGCTCAGATTGAGGGTTACTTAAAGCAGTTTAATAATAAAGAGTAAATAAGTAAAAAGACACACAGATTTATTCTTCTTAATTAGAGTACCAGCATGGTACCTACGTCCAGTGATGCAGGGCAAAATACCATTCACCCGAACTCAAGCCAAAGAGATCCAAGACGCTCACCTATACTTGGTTTGGAAGTGGCTTGAAAATGGGAACCTTGGAAGCAATTTGAAGAAGTATAACTTTGTAACAAGTCCATGCGCTCCGCCCAGCAAGCTCACTGCCTAAATTTCCAGGCGCTCCGCCCAAGGCAGGCATACTGCCCAAATTGCTCACTGCCTCAATTGCCAGGCGCACCGCCTACCTTTGCAGGTGCTCCCCCTAATATGCTTCCAACACAGGATTTTGCATAGACAATTCTTAAAATAGCCCTGTGTAGCTTATCTATTTTTTTCCAACTGGTGGAGTGTTTTGGTCATTACTTAGGCATGAGGAAACCCTTACAAATACCTCATTAGCCTCTTTTATTTCATTAACTTAACTTGAATATTGATGAATGACTTTGAGATTTCTCTCATGAATGAACTGTTGCACTTGGTGCACCTTCGTAAGACACTAGGGGGTGAATAGTGTCCTTACCCGATTTTTAAAACCTAAAACTTGCTTTTAACTTTCTGCGCCTAACTCATAAAGAACCAGGTTCCTTGCAAGTTTCACCTATCTCTGAAACTAAACAAATTGCGGAAACATAAAGAACACTGATATTTTTACGTGGAAAAATCCTTGCTCAAGGGGATGAAAAACCACGACCCAAACTCTTGGGATTTCAACTCTTCCACTAAAGGAAAACCCGAGCAAGTTTTAGACTACAACGTAATGTAATCAAGGAACTAGAACCCCCTAGTACCTAGAACCTTCACAGCCACACGTTAGCTGGTAAGGTTACCTCTACTTAACCTTAAAAAGTAATCTCTACTTAATGCTTCTAAATAAGCTGATAGATTACAACTCATTAGCCTATAACAAAGAAACTAAAACAACAGACTTAACTATGAAACTGCTCCTTCGTAAGGTTCTGCTGCAAGGTCTTTGTTCTTGCACACAAAGCTTCCCACGATCCGATTGCTCTTTATTTGCTCTGTTGGGATGTCTTTTGTGCGTGTTGAATTTGGCCAAATTAACTTGTATATATAGGCACTAGACTTAGCCGGATCCAACTAAGTTTAGGATTCCTTTTCCTCTTCGAAATCAGTTTTAAACAAGGTTACCCATATTTTCTTATTTAAAACCTAAGTTAATTTGCCTTAGTTCCCAATCCATTTACGTTTAGGAACCGCGTCCTTCTCAGCACCGCTTCTTACTTCTTCTGTTTCTGGTAGGATTGGAACTTTGACCCGACTGTTCTTTTCTTTCCTTCTTCAGCTCTGACTTGAATATCTCGTTTGAACAGCTGGTCTTCTCACTTCGACTGTGAACCTTTTCGTGGTCCAGTTAGCACCAGGTCCTTTGTCATCTTCAAAACTCATCCTTCAACAAATTTCTCCTTTTTGATGATGACAAACCATATTGTCTCACCGAGGGTTTATACTCTTAAGAACCTGTAAAAATCAACCACGAACCAGGGTAATAACAATTAGGCGAAAATAGGTCACAACCATATAATGAACTAATCAACATCTAACTTCCCTCTTTTGCCATCATCGAAAAGTTTTACAGTTGTAAGACCCTGCTCAACTTAAATTAAGTCTAGTTGACTCTAGTGCCAAAGGCAGCAAGCCATCCTTGAGATGTCAGGAACCTGTTTTAGTCAATAAACACTAGCAAAATAGGATATTTATAACAACAAAAAAGTGCCAAACCGGCATAAAACATCCAAACCTTATCCAAAATAATACAAACTGAGAAATAAGATTGTCTTAACAACAGTCCATAAAAGAACCAGGAAGGGACTAGGGAAAGGAACTGGTTCAGAACTGGGGAATATCAGGGATGTTAAAGTGAGCAAGCAACAAGGCGAGGCGACGCGAGTTTCCTTCTCTTTCACGCTTCAGCTCTGCATCCATCTTTGTGTTTTCGGCATTCATCCAGGCCAGCTCATCATTTTGCCTTTCAAGCTACCTCCTGAACCCCTCAATCCTCATGTCCATTCTATTATTCCTCCTTTCATCTGCATCCTCTTCCATATGCTCTGGTTCATCAGCAGGTTCACCATCCAGCACATAGTCATAGGATTTAAGAATGTTCCTCCCATACAAGTCATTGTGGTCCGGCTCAGTCCACTTACCAACAAGAACCCCAAAGAAATCAAATACCTTCCCCAGAAGAAATCCATAGACCAGCGCATGTTTACCTAATCCCATGTCAGCTACCCTACCAATGTGCTTAATCATCAATTCATGCAGATTAATACGAACCTCGCGATCTAGCAGGTCCATATAGGTCATATCCAGAAAGTTGACCTCACTCCTTCTTTCTGACCTCTGCAGTAGGTTCTTCAGCACAAATTCAAAGAGCAACTGGTAGAAGGGTTGCATTGCCTTCTTCTTAACTTGTGTAGCCCTTGCCAGTCTTGGTCTCCCTGCAAATTTCTGGGTCACCTCCAACAAAGACTCACCATCTCCTCTAGCCGGCCACGAGCTCCTCATATACTCGCTGTAGCCCTGAGAGGGAACACCCAAAATCTCACCCAGTTCCACACTATCAAACTGGATCACCAGCCCCTTGACTATGGTTGTCACAATACATTCACGCACTGTGCAATTGGAATAAAATTCACGATCCTTTTGCTCCCTCAGCTGTCTAGCACGATCACTGAACAGGTTCAACCAACCCTGAGCCCTCAACTTAGCACCAAGCTGAGTCATTCCCTCAAGCTCCAGGTCAGTGAGAATTTTACCCTTCACCATTAGTAGACCTCTAAAATAGGCCACCCTCCTTTTCTTGTCTTCCTTGTCATCTCCAATCACCAGCTTTGATTTGGAACCTCTCTTACGAACCTCAGGTTCCTCCACAATCCTCTCCTACTTCTCTCTCACAGAACCTCGAGTATTAGGTCTCCTAGCATGACTCACTTTCTTCCTGCTGCTTTCTCCCATACCCTCTGCATCTCCAGAACTTCCAATCTTACAACTACCTACAAATTCTCCTCCCTTTACTAGCCTTCTTTTCTTCATATATTTTTTTTTTTGGTTCCTGAACCACATGCCTCTTTCCCAATCTCCTCTGTTCCTCCACCACCACAACATATGTCTCACTGGAGGAACCTTCACTAGCTTGAGGAGTGGGATTGAGCTCAGGCAACACAGCATCTAAAGGTTTAGTGAAACCTACACCTTCTACGATCTCTTCCACATAATCATCAGTATCTCTTAGATCTGCATCATCACCTGCCACAGAACCAGAGAACGAACCAAGTTCTTTCTTAGGTTCTTTAGCAGGTTCAGCAGATTTTTCCTCTCCTTTGTCACTAACAGTCTTTTCCACTACAGGAACTGTCTCAGGAACAGGTTCCTCAACAGTTTTCTCAATTTCTTTAGTAACAACAACATCAACCTCTATTTCAACGACCTTTTCAATATTTTCTACAACTACCTCCTCCTTCTCTCCAACTAAAGACATAACAGGCTCTACTAAATCTACAGGCATAGAAGGTAAACTAGTATCGTCGACTATAGTACCAGTAGGAGAACTAGGGTTTACCTTTTCAGTTTCTTGAACGATTTCTTGAGTCGTTTCAATGATCCCTTCCTCCGTACCAGTTTGTGGAACACTTTTCCCCTTACTAGTTGCTTCTTCCGTAAACTTCTTCTGTCTCAGTTTTGCAAACTTTCTCGCCATAACCACAGAATGACTCGCTGCAAGTTGTTTGCCTTTTGATTTAGTTTGGATATTTTGATTTTAGGAGAAGAGAGGTGAGAATCCACTTTGGAACTGGTCGGCATTTCTTCTTTAGAGAGAGTTGTGTTTTAGAGAGAGAAAATATTTTGAGAGAATTTTAGCATTTTAGCTGATAGAAACAATGTTTCTTTGATCAAATGATGGAATAGAGACGGGTATAGGTGTATTGGGAAGGGGAATGGGTTGATGGGATTGAAAAAAGCTGCTACTACTTATGACGCATAGGAGCTGACGCCATCACGGTTCAAAGTATTTGAATTGTAAAAGTTTTACACTAATCCGGCGCCAAGTGAGGGTGATTGGTAACAAATTAGGCCACGTAAGACAACACTTATACTCAGTAAGTGATATAGAATGTGTACCTGAATGTCTATGCACCAGTTTCTTTAATTATATCCTTTATATAAAAAATTTGCCAGTATCTAAGTCATGAAAACAGGTTCCAAACAGGTTAGCACGCAAAACAATTAAGTTTTCAAGTAGAATCAACTAAGCAAAGTTAAGCTAAGTAAAACAAGGAAACTTCACGAGCCAATCATTGGAAGAACCAGGTGCTGCTTCGTTCATTGTATCTTGGTCATCCTTAGCTCAAACCTGTTCTTTTCAAATTGTACCCGTTCAATTCCTTAGTGAAGATATCTACAATTTGATCCTCAGTCCTGCAAAAGTTCATAGTGATTTAGGCCTTTCTCAACATTATCCCTTAAAAAGTCATGCCTAATATCAATGTGCTTTGTTCTCTTGTGCTGGACCTGGTTCTTGGCAATATTGACTGCACTGGTATTGTCACAAAAGATTGGAATTGGTCCACACTTGATTCCAAAGTCCTCCAACTGCTGCTTGATCCATAATAATTGTGAACAACATAAAGCAGCTGCTACATATTCAGCTTCAGCTGTGGATAATGCCACTGAATTTTATTTCTTTGCAGCCCATGAAACTAAACAAGGACCTAGGAAGTGTGCCATCCCAGATGTGCTTTTCCTATCCACCAAGTGACCAGCATAGTCAGCATCAACATACCCAATAAGATCAAAACTTCTGCCTTTTGGGTACCATAAATCAAGATCTTGAGTTCCTTTCAAATATCTCAAGATTCTCTTGACTGCAGTTAAGTGAGACTCCTTTGGTTTTGACTGGAACCTTGCACTCAACCCCACACTATAAACAATATCTGGACAACTTGCTGTTAAATATAGCAAAGAACCAATCATTCCTCTGTACATAGTTTCATCAATCGAAGCACCAGTTTCATCCAGATCTATCTTCGTTCCAGGTGCAATGGGTGTGTTCATATCCTTAGCAGACTTCATATCATACTTCCTTAGTAGCTCTTTGATGTACTTCTGCTAGTGGATCATTGTGCCTTCATGAGATTGTTTGATTTGTAAGCTTAAGAAGAAATTTAGCTCACCCATCATACTCATCTCAAATTCACTTCCCATCAGGTCGGCAAACTCCTTGCAAAGATTCTCATTAGTAGCACCAAAGATGATGTCGTCTACATACACTTGAACAATTAGCAGGTCCTTGGCTTTCTTCCTTAAAAATAAAGTATTATTTATTTTGCCTCTAGTAAACCCATTCTTCAATAAGAACCCAGACAATCTTTCATACCAAGCCCAAGGAGCCTGTTTCAACCCATACAGTGCCTTGTCAAGTTTGTAGACATGATAAGGAAACTCTGTACTTTCAAAACCAGGTGGTTGAATAACATACACCTCTTCATTCAAATAACCATTAAGGAATGCACTCTTCACATTCATCTGGTACAACTTAAACTCCATATAAGCTGCAAAAGCAATAAGCATCCTAATGGCCTCCATTCTTGCAACAGGTGCAAAGGTTTCATCATAATCGATTCCTTCTTCTTGGCTGTAACCTTGAACCACCAGTCTTGACTTGTTCCTTGTTACTATGCCATGTTCATCCAACTTGTTTCTAAAGACCCATTTAGTACCAATGATGGACCTATCCTTTGGTCGAGGGACCAGGTGACATACCTCACTGCGTTCAAACTGATGAAGTTACTCTTGCATAGCAATCACCCAGTCTGGATCCTCAAGTGCTTCACGTACATTCTTTGGTTCTATTGAGGACGGAAATGCAAAGAATGCACAGAAGTTCTTCAAAGCTCTTCTAGTAACCACTCCAGAGTTTAGATCAGACCTGAGGTTCTCCAGTGGGTGAGAACTTTGATATCTCCAAGGTTTAGGTTGAATCTGCTGGGTGTCGTTCCTAGGAGGAGCTGAGTCATCTAGGTCTTCTTGATTTTGCTCTTCAGTTCCCCTTGTGTGATTGCCTTCTAGTTCCCCCTGAGTTTGATCCTTATCATCCTGATAACTTTTAACTCAATTCAAATTCTCAAGGTCTTCAGCAGGTTCATCTCTTGCAAGACCAATCTCCTGATCATCATCTTCTTGTCTGTTTGTAACACTTTCAGATTTATCAAATATCACATGCACACTTTCTTCTACAGTCAAGGTCCTCTTGTTGAACACTTTATAAGCTTTACTTTGTGAAGAATATCCTAAGAAGATGGCTCCATCACTTCTAGCATCAAACTTCCCTAGAGGTTCTTTCCCGTTGTTATGCACGAAACACTTGCACCCAAAAGCTCTGAGATATGCAATATTAGGTTTGCCTCTAATCAGCTCATAGGGAGTTTTCTCTAACAAAGGACGAATAGAACATCGATTTAGCAAGTAGAAAGTGGTGTTGACTGCTTCAGCCCAAAAATTCTTTGATAGACCGCTTGATAGTAACATAGTTCTAGCCATGTCCTCCAAGGACCTGTTCTTCCTCTCTACTATATTATTCTACTGAGGGGTCCTTGGTGCAGAGAAGTTGTGATCCACACGATGTTTATTACAATAATCTGCAAACATAGCATTCACAAATTCTGTACCATGGTCAGACCTTATACTTACTAGTTGAACCCCCAGTTTCTTCTGATTGACTCTGACCCAGTCCTCGAATATATCATATGCTTCATCTTTAGATCTGAGGAATAAGGTCCATGTGAATCTAGAGTAGTCATCAACTATTACCATTACGAATCTCTTACCTCCTCTGCTCCTTACCCTTATTGGTCCACACAAGTCCATGTGAACCAGCTCAAGTGGTTTAGAAGTACTAACCACTTTTTTTGACTTGAATGGAGATCTTACATGTTTCCCCCTCACACAAGCATCACAGATCTTTGATGTCATTGAACCTCTTGCTTGGCATTCCACGAACCAGGTCCTTTGACACCAACTTATTCAATTGAGTCAGGCTTGCATGTCCTAGTCTCTTGTGCCACAACTAACTATCATTCTCCAGCACATTCAGACAGGTCAAATTATTCTCAGGAAGAGAACCTAATGTAGCCTTGTACACATTATTAGCTCGTTTCCATTCCATTATCACTTCACCAGTCTGCAGGTTCTTTACAGTGCAACCTACAGAAGTGAAACTCACTGAGTTTCCTCTATCACATAGTTGAGAGATACTTAGAAGATTGTGCCTTAATCCATCCACACAGAGTACATTATCAATAACATGATTGAAGGATCTCCGAACTTTTCCAATACTAACAATTTCACCGCTCTTGCCTCCTCCAAAAGCCACACTACCCCCCTTGAAATGCTACGAGTGAGAGAAAGTTTCTTCTTTCTCCTGTCATGTACCTGGAACACCCACTATCAAGAATCTAAATTGGGTTGTTCCATCTCACTCCAGCCTGCAAAAGAAAATCAAGGGTTAGTAACAGAAACTCAGACAAGCTTGGCTCCCTTTTTGTTATCGAATGGATGAATCAAATCTTTTCTAGCCCAATAAGGTAAAACTGGTTTTTTATTCTTTATCACTGCTCCTTTTGCAACACTGCATTCATTCTTGATATGTCCAGTCTTACCACACAAGAAGCAGAGTTTGTTGCAAGGAAGTCCTACATATTTACTATTAGGGTTCCAAGCAGGTAAAGGTTTCCTATGTCTTAATCCAGTCTTACCTCTATTATGATTTTCATGCAACCAATTCAAATCTTCAGAAAACTTGTTCCATTTAGTGAGTATGGTGAGCTCAGAGTTAGCTTTTTCAACCTTCTCCTGAAGAACCCGGTTCTTCTTAGTTTCCTGATGCAGAGCCTGGTTTTTCTTTTCAAGCTCAGTTTCAAGGTTGATTTGAGCCTCACTAACCCTCGCTTACCAGACACTTCTTTCAATTTTTTATTCTCAAGTTCGAGTGCAGAACCTAGCTTCTTCTAACAAAGCACCTGTTCCTTTAATCGAAGACTTTCTAATTCAAGGGCTGAGACTTTCTGTTTTAGTTCAAAAACTTGATTTTCACTAGCAGTTAGTTCCTTTTTAAGATCAGATTTAGCTTTTTCCAAGTTTTTATTTTTCATTGAAAAATCAGACACAAGTGACATTAGTTGGTCCTTCTCAGAAAGTGCTTGTTCCTTCTGAGACCTCAAATTTTCAATTTCTTCAATTAAAGTCAGGGCAAGCAGATTTAATTCCCTATAAGAACACGTATGAAGCCTAGTTTTCAGTTTATCGAGACTTACCTCAGGTGTATCATCAATCGAAGGTTCATTATCAGCCATCAGTGCCAAAGGAGAGCCGTCTTCTGGATCTTCTTCTTCTTCTTCTTCTTCTTCTTCTTCTTCTTCTTCTTCTTCTTCTTCTTCTTCTTCTTCTTCTTCTTCTTCTTCTTCTTCTTCATCACTTTCGCTTTCAGAAGGTCCCCATGTTGCATAAAAAGCTTCTTTCTTCTTTTTCCTTAATGCTCTGAAGTTGGGAGGATGTTTGGTCTGCTTAGGTTTATTCTCCTTTGAGGCTCCAGACATTTTCCTCTCAATATCCCACAATGGGCAGTCCTTTATAGCATGATCCTTCTTGTTACACTTAAAACATCCTGAGTAGTCAGGATTTTCAATTATGTTGTTCATGGTAGGAGCGGCTTTGGTTCTTCTTCTTTCGAAGCCTAAGGATTTTCGTTCTGCATTGACTAAAGCCATCTCTTGCTCAGATACTTCATACTTAGAACCTCCAGTAGCCTCTAAAGCTAGGTTTTTCTCTTTCTTAGGTTCCACCTTGATTCTTGATTGTTTCATAAGCTCATGGGTTTTCAGACTACCGAGTTCGTCTAGTTCAATCTTATCCAGGAACTTGGACTCAATGATAGCTGTAACCTTTGATTCCCTTGAATCAGGTAGAATCCTGATCACTTTTTCGACCAAATCTTCATACCTAGTGACTTCATCTCATTTGTTATGATCGTGAACCTGGTCATCATATCCTGGATAGACTCAAATTCACCCATAGCAAACAACTCGAACTTTCTTTTCGGCATTTGGATCCTTGACTTCTTTACACGTGAAGTTCCTTCATGAGCAATTTGTAGAGCATCCCAGATCTCTTTGGCAGTCTTGTATGAAGAAACTCTGTTGTACTCATCAGGACCAAGTCCACATATGATGAGCCTCTTAGCTTTTGCATTCTTCTCCACCATCTTGAAATCAGCATCAGTATACCTAGATATATCTTTAGGAACAGTTTGATGATTGGGTGGCTGTCAAACAGTTTTGCTTGGAATAAAAGGTCCATCCTTGGTAATGACCCATAGCTGGAAGTCTTCAGCTTGAATAAAGTCTTCCATTCTTCCTTTCCACCATCCATAGTATTGGCCATTGAATTGAGGAGGCCTGTTGACAGATTTTCCTTCGGTGATTATCGGTGATGTACTCATTGTTCAGATCCTTCTCAAGATGTTAATCTTTCTTCGAGAGAATCTGCTCTGATACCACTTGTTGCACTTGGTGTACCTTCGTAAGACACTAGGGGGGTGAATAGTGTCCTTACCCGATTTTTAAAACCTAAAACTTGCTTTTAACTTTCTGCGCCTAACTCACAAAGAACCAGGTTCCTTGCAAGTTTCACCTATCTCTGAAATGAAACAAATTGCGGAAACATAAAGAACACAGGTATTTTTACGTGGAAAAATCCTTGCTCAAGGGATAAAAAACCACGACCCAAACTCTTGGAATTTCAACTCTTCCACTAAAGGAAAACCCGAGCAAGTTTTAGACTACAACGTAATGTAATCAAGGAACTAGAACCCCCTAGTACCTAGAACCTTCACAACCACGCGTTAGCTGGTAACGTTACCTTTACTTAACCTCAAAAAGTAATCTCTACTTAATGCTTCTAAACAAGCTAATAGATTACAACTCAATAGCCTATAACAAAGAAACTAAAACAACAGACTTAATTATGAAACTGCTCCTTCGTAAGGTTCTTCTGCTAGGTCTTTGTTCTTGCACACAAAGCTTCCCACGATCCGATTGCTCTTTATTTGCTCTGTTGAGATGTCTTTTGTGCGTGTTGAATTTGGCCAAATTAACTTGTATATATAAGCACTAGACTTAGCTGGATCCAACTAAGTTTAGGATTCCTTTTCCTCTTCGAAATCAGTTTTAAACAAGGTTACCCATATTTTCTTATTTAAAACCTAAGTTAATTTGCCTTAGTTCCCAATCTATTTACGTTTACGAACCGCGTCCTTCTCAGCACCGCTTCTTGCTTCTTCTGTTTCTGGTAGGATTGGAACTTTTACCCAACTATTCTTTTCTTTCCTTCTTCAGCTCTGACTTGAATATCTCGTTTGAACAATTGGTCTTCTCACTTCGACTGTGAACCTTTTCGTGGTCCAGTTAGCACCAGGTCCTTTGTCATCTTCAAAACTCATCCTTCAACATGAAAGCCCCCTTTTAAGGCTTGAATAATTTGGTGGATCCAATTGTACCTCATTCCTTATCCGATCAAATCTTTTCAAGACCTGGATATGTATTGAGTATAGTTTGCATAGTCTAGGTATTTTTTGACTCGACCCGAGGGTATTACGTAACTAGTTCCTCATAGTTACCTCGGTTGTAGTTCGAGATACGTCTTACTTGTATCTCGTTCTTACTTTTTATCTCTTCCTGCATCAGTTTGGTATCAGAGCAGGGCTCGGGATTTGGTTCAACAAACCCTCAATCCTTTTTCATCGTGCCTACGTTAGTTTCTTTTTATTGTTATTGAAAAAAGAAGAAAAAAAATTGAAAAAGCTGAAAAACACCAAAAAAATTGCTAGTATTTCTTGGATTGATTGGCCCATTGATTGGTTGATATTGGTGTTTGCTCTCTATCAAAAACCCATCGATTTGGTATCAATATCTTGTGATTTGGAGTTGTGAAACAAAAATTGAAAAATCAAAACCCCTCTTTTAAAACCCTAGCTTGAAAGACTTTGAATCATGATTGTGATCTTGATATTGGGTGTTTGATGTTAAAAATCATTGGGGTTTGTTGGGGTTAGTGAAAACAACTTTGGGCACCTTCGATTTTGAGAAAACAAGGTGAAATCATCAAAAGATTGGGGTGAAAATCGAAGAAACACGTTGTTAGAAAAAGCCGAAGAACAACACTAGGCACTCCGCCTACATTTCAGGCGCTCCGCCTGACTTGGACATTGCCTCAAAATTCAGGCGCTCCGCCTGGTTCATTAGGCGGTCCGCTTGACCCTGTAGCTTGGGTTCAGGTAGTTTATTTCGTAGGATTTCGTATTTCTTTGGTTTGCATTGCTTTCGGTTAGTACTATTAGAGTAACATTCCTACTCGATTAGTACTAATTAATTGATCCCTTAGGATTATCATGCTTAGTGGAGAGTAGAGTTCAAATAAGACCCGTAGAACCATTTGTTTCAAGTCCGCACTTAAAGAGCTTAGCATCCATCGAGTCCCATTAACTCCACTCATCCCAAAGAGTGATTGACTTGTGGATTGTTTGAATGTAGATTGGGAATGTGGTTCAACTACGTGACACATTTGATTCAAGCTTGAGTGATAAATCCCCCACCACTAAATGAGTGTACCCGAGTGACATTCAAGTGAGGTGTGTGTATGAGGTTATTTCACTAACTGTTTTCTTGTTTTGTAGGTACCATGGCCGGTGAAGGTGATGATACCGTTAAGAATGTCTTGGCTACTATCATGGCCAAGTTAGAAGGCATGAGTATAAACTTGAGAATCTTGAAAAGGGGACCCCAAGTATCCAACTTGAATCCAGTGAGAGTATAAGTGGCTCAACCATTACCCCGGAACAATTTGCCGAATTAGTTAAGCAACAAAGGCTGAAGGATGATCTTGCTTGAAGAGAGCGTGTGTTGGGAAATCCCCAACAAGTGGGCATTCCCCCACCTCTTGGGCAATCCCCTGAAGAGAAGTTCCACTCCCTAAAGCCCGTAGAAACATTGCACCTTTTGAGCATGTTGATGAAGCTCAAGAAGGGGAGGAGCCCGGACTTGATGATGATGACAATGAAGCTCCCTATCCGAATGGGAGAGCAATGAATAGAGGCCAGGAAATGAATAATGGTAAAGGTCGAGGTCGAGGGCCTAAAGGGGTTTATGATTGAGGAATGCGAGAAGGGATTATGATGCTTATGGTGACAATATTGAGGACCAACCGGAGCCTTACCGAGGGGGTCGTGACAACAATAATCTCAATAGTGTGAATCTTACTATTCCTACATTCAAGGGGAGTAGTGACCCGGTTGAGTATCTTGATTAGAAAGTGTCCATGGAAAGAGTATTTGATACGAATGACATGGCCGAGGAGAAGAAAACCAAATATGCTATATCTTCCTTTGAATCTTTTGCTTCTACTTGGTGGGAATCGGTCAAGAAGTCAAGGAGAAGGAATGCTTTGCCCGTGAACCTTACTTGGGATGAATTGACACGTGTGATGGATGAAAACTATGTGACTCCCAAGTATTGTCAAGATCAACTCAAACGGCTTTATGAATTGAAACAAGGCTACAAGACGGTTGAAGAGTACCACAATGAATTTGAGCAAATCTGAATGGCCTTAAACATGGATGTGGAGGAGGATGAACAAGCCGTCATTCGATTCAAGAATGGGTTGAACTGAGAGGTGGCCTCTCAATTGAGGTTTCACAAGTTTGATTCTCATCATGAACTATTTGATGCCGCGGTTGAAGAAGTGGCTCAAACAAGAGAAGTACACCCGTTATAGGAGTACTACTTCTACTCCCGTGAGTAAACAAAAGGAATGGAAGACTCCAAACACAAGTGGTGCAAGTGCAAGTCGAGATGTGAAAAAGACTTATGAGAAGCCAACACCAAATGTGGGAGATTATTCTAAAACTCAATTGAACACTCTTACTTCTTCTTTTTCTTCTTCTATTCAATGCCACAAGTGTAAGGGGTATGATCATTTTTCTAGAGATTATCCAACTCGAAAGACCATGATTGTTGTTGAACCCCCAAAAAAAACTAACCCCGAGAGGCTAAATTTCAGGGATATCGACAGGATGGACTAACTCTTTTGGAGTTTTGGAGTCGCCACCAATTTAAGGAAAAATAGGGAACCAGATAAACAAATGCGTGCAAAACTCCGTTTTAGAAAAAAGGCAGTCTTTCAGAGATTCTAAGTAAGAGGTTTTGTTAATTTCGAAAGAAGGTTTTTAAGGCACTTTCGAAATTCCGTTAAAAACGGTTAATCCGACAGGTTTCCAAAATATTTGCAAGTGCTATTTATGCGCTTTTTCTAAAAATAATTAATTGAACTATTAATTAATTCAACTAATTAAATTTAGTAAGTTTTCAAAAGATTTTACAATTTTATTTAAAAGCTTTAATTATTTTCAAAATTAAAAAAATGAAATAAAAGCGCATATTTCTAAAAAAGAACGATTTGATCGTCCTAATTTCTTTGCCAACTTGTATATGATATTGCATAAATGGCACTTGCTTAATTTCAACTTTAAAATCCGAGTATCACACTATAAGATGAAACTTAGATTTCAAGTCGCTTTTTGTAAAGTTGTTTCGGGACATTTAGAAGTTAATTAAAACTTCTTTATAAATTTCGACTTTTTAAAGAAACTACTTCGTATCAATAAGATAGAAGCCTTTCTTATAGTCATTATTAAGTGTGGTTTTTTTGAAAATTTATGAAATTTTGCACGCATTTTGTTTAAATGGCCTGATTTGCAATAAATTAAATAACAGCTTCAAGAAATTAAAAGGTAATAACCATAAAGTAGATAATAACTCAATCAATAAAAATATTTATTCATAAATATAAATATATAATTATTCCACAACAGTTAATAAATTATTCTAATAAGAATTCCTAATAATATGCAAATTTCTAAAAAAGGGAGAGGTATAAGGATTTAGAAGAACCCGGGAGATGATTGGAGCCTTGAATTTCAAAGATTTCTAAAGCTTGGAAACTTGAGCCAAGGTCTTGACCCCAATGCAACTCCAACCGATGTAAGTCAATCCAATTTCGAGTTTTAGCCAAACTCGATCCCAATGGTGCATGCCAAAAAAATGAAGGAGAGAAGGAATTAGTATGTGTAAAAACTAAAGCAGATACAAAGAAATCGAATTTCAACAACTTATTACTTCAGCAACTAGCATAAACTTAGGATACAAATTTTGAAATCTTTGACATCCACACAATCTCAATAGAAAGGAAATTTAGCCAACATACAAATAAAGATCATAAGAGACCCAACAAGTATACATTAAATTCTTAGAGAAAGCGGGTTCAAGTCGTCCAAGTTATATCCTACTCCATTTTACAAATCAAACTTAACAAAAAGAGACTAAAAAAAAAGTAACAGATTGTAAATAAAAGAAAACATACTTCATGAACTAGTCATTAAGAGAACTTGGCTTCATACGAAATGATTCGCTATTATTGCACTAGATAAAACAAACACAGAGTTTACATAATGAGACCTAATATGAATCGTTGCAGTGCAAATAAAGGTTCTGAAAAAATGAAACTTAACTTATTCAAGACGTGATTCTAAAGGAAAACAAAAATGCACTTTTATGCAGTTATGAACCAAAAGAAACATTTGATATGAATCAAACTTGTCCGAAGAGCTAAATGAATACACTTAGCCCACAATTAAATGGCATTAGATATGCATATATTAGCTGAACTTTCACTACTGTTTAGACCACTTAAGCCTAACTGAACAACATTATATTTTTGAGATTCAAACTCAGATCTTAGGAACTAAAACAAGCAGAAACTAAAAGAAAATGCCATGGATTGCAACATAATTTAGACCATAAAATATTGCGACAATACAACTTTCCCCACTGCATAGATTTGGATTGGCCAGCCACATACTTTGCTAAAAGTGAGAAAGATACACACAGAGCAGGAAACATGATTTCAATAAAAGACTTCTAAAGCTCAACTTTACAAGCATAAGAGGGTCTATCACTCTGAAACTTAAGAACCTTCTTTAAAAGGAGAAAATGGACTGATGCAACACATTGAAAGATTTCCAGCCTAAAGCATTCTTTCGAACCCCAATATTTAACTTTAGATCCCGGAACTAATTGAATGAATAACATGGCTAATCAAAACCTAAATTTGAAGGAAGAACTGACCAAAAGAGAAACAGAGCTGCAAACATCAACAAGAAAAAAAAAACTGAAAAAGAAGGAACAAGCTACCAAATTTCTAAACCTTACTCCTATAGCCTACAAAACTATTCCAACTACTAAACACCATGAGAAAAACTCTGACACAACCATGCATATCCTTCTACTGCCTCACAAATATCCTGAATCATGCTTCTTATCTACTACCTGCACACTCCTTACTTCACCATGAACCCCTAGAAAGCCCAAAACAAACACCTCCAGAAGCTAAATGACACCAAACATGACCCTACATCATCCCTGAAAACCACTAGGACTCAGAAAACATGCTATTGCCTCCTACATACTTCATATACGGCTACAGCAATCAGGACTACTCCTAGCTCAAAAGACAAAGCTGAACTCTTTTAACCACCTACTGCCAGACCTTACATTCCATAGAACAACCTGAATAAATTAACCAGACAAACTTCACCCTACTACCTATTCATCTGCTCCTCTAAGCTCCCTAATACTCTCTCCAAAATTCCTAACCTAACTCCTACTACTGCTGATAACTGATTAAGCAAACACCAGGACAAACCCTCACATTAGCAGACCAGGAAAACAATCTCTCACAAACCCCTCCGCTGTCCTGGAGCACACATAACAGACTCCCTGGACCTGCACTTAGGCATATCAGACCCCTTTCCCTGAACCAACATCACCACTCTTTTGCAGACACAAACTAGAATCCCAGGACCTGAACTAACACCAACTACAAGAACCTGAACTGATTCCACTATCTATCACTGCCTGCACCTACTCAAAACAGTCTCTTCTCCTCTAACTTCCCCAAGATCCAAACCAACAACAAAAGTAGCCTGCTACCAGAACCAACTCCATCAGACCCCTGCTGCTACTGCAGCCTATACACTTACCTCCTATTCACCTCTATTTATCAACTGCATACACCAAAGAACTCCTAAACGAACTGCAACTACTAAGGCATCCTACACACTTCACAAACTTTCCAAACACCTCTCCAATTACCTGCAAACAAGCCGAGACAACAACTCCACTTCTAACAACTGCACACGCTTCAAGAACACAAAGAAAAGCCTCTCAAACACACCTGAACCATTTCCACATTAATGCAGGACCAAACAACCACCCTTTGACCTATCAGAATACCCTGCTACCTTCACACATATAGCCAGGCGGGAGCAAAAGCAAGCAGAAACAAACCAACAAGTGGAAATGACAACAGAACTAGACTTGAGTTTATCAAAGGCATTTAAAGACTTGAACATTCTAGACATAACTCAAAATCTACATTTTCAAAATCAAAACCTTAACTTTCACCTTACTATTTAAACATAATCAAAACTAAGATCCTCCTTTTTAAACATGAGATTACAGAAATGAGCAAAAAGCAGGACATAACTATCACTTGAATAACATATGAATCAAGTTTCTTTTAATATTAACAAGACAAAAATCGATAAAGGTTGAAATTTTAACTTCAATGTTATCATGTCAACAGGGAAAACATAATAAATGTATCGCTAAACATATATATGCAGAGATTTAACCATTAGTTATCCAAGTAACTTTCACTAAGAGAGAAATTATCCTACGTAAATCACAAATCAGATATATATAAGTATAATAAAAAGAGATTAAGGTGAGGTTTAATACCTTTTTTGGTGCAGCGAGCTAGGGCGTTGAATCTGAAGAAAGCGACTCGAACAAAAATGACTCGAGCGAGGTTGACGACTCGAACGATAAAGCGACAACGCAAACAAATTCCAGAAAAACCAGAAACAGTAGTAGTGCCTTTATGAATTTCAAAACATAAAACTGGGAAAAGAAACTCATCTATGTCTTTTACTTCAGCCATTTATGTGTTTTAACCTTCTGAAAAGAAAAAACTCCCAGAACTTTCATCCCCTCCCTTAATCTCTACTTTCCTTCTTTTTTCTTTCTTCTTTGCTGCTGCCGCTGCTCACCAAGACCCCCTTAACGGCTATTAATGGCTTCTTTTATATCCTCCAAAAATTAGGGTTCTAGGCTGAGTGAAATCCCTAAAAGAACCACCAAACAGTCTAATTTGGATAGGTTGTACGAATTCATACTGTGGGGTCAATGGAATTTGAATGTTGTTCATTTTGTTTTTGAATTGCGAGGGGAAATTGGGAGATTCTCAGAGAAAAATGATGGGTTGCGGGTAATTGGGTCGGGTTTAGGGATCGTGAGCTGAGTTTCTGAAATGGGAATGAACATGTGTTGTTATATGTATATGCTTGCACGGATAAGCTGATTTTGAAAACAAGAACAAATTTAGCCTCCTAAAAACAATTAACTACAATAGGATCATTGCGCGGGTAGGATAGGATTGAGGGAATTTTGCAAATTTAGTCTTTTCCTTTAAAACTCATTAATTCACTTTTAGAATTTTAAAATTAATCTTATTTAAATATTTAAACATTAATTCAAAAATTTCGGGACAAAATTGGGTGTCAATAATTGTTATGGATGATGGGATGGTATATGAGCAAGATAGTGAACCCGAGGATGAGGGAGTGGGGAAGAGTGAGTTAGTTGATGGAGGAAAGGAAGCGGAAGGAGATGACCCCCAACATGTTCCTTATTGTTAGGAGGAGTTTGAGTGCCATGCTTGTTGAGGAGAGTGAAAATGTGCAAAGAGAGAATCTATTTCATGCTAGATGTCGTGTGATGGAGCAAATGTACTCAATGATCATAGATTCAGATAGTTGTGCTAAAGTGGTGAGCCAATCTTTGGTATCACAATTGAAATTGCTCACTTTGAAACACCTAAACCCCTACCGTTTGCAATGGTTGAGTGAGTGTAGCGAGTTGAAGGTGGTTAAGCAAGTCTTGATCAAGTTCAAGATTGGGAACTACCAAGATGAGCACATGTTTGATGCAGTGCATATGCAAGCTTGCCATCTCTTGTTTGGTAGGCCATGGAAATATGATCGAAATGTGGTACATGATGGCCGTGTCAACACCTATACGGTCAAGCATAAGGGAACACGTATGTGCTCAAGCCCGTGACGCCCAAGAAAGTAAGTGATGATTATAGGCAAATGAGGGAGTTGAAAGAAGCGGCAAAGGCTAAGTCACCCGTGGAGATTAGATCTTTGGCCAAGAGCCTAGTGGTGGCTCCACCATCTTCTACCGGTATCATTTGTGTCGTGATGCAACCGGGTGAGCTTTTGAGAGGAAACGATGGCACCACGTTGCTCATTTGCCTAGTGCACAAAGGTATGGTTTTATCTTCCGAATTTGATTATTCTTCTAACCCTTTGCCTAGTGCTATTGAAAATGTTTTGAAGGTTTTTGGGAATATGTTCCCGGATGAGATGCCAAATGGTCTACCTCCATTAAGGGGGATTGAACATCAAATCGACTTTGTCCCGGGATCCCAAATCCCAAACAAGCCGGCCTATAGAAGCAATCCCGAAGATATAAAGGAGTTGCAAAAGCAAGTGAATGAGTTGCTTACTAAGGGTTTGGTTCGTGAGAGCTTAAGTCTGTGTGCCATGCCCGTAATGCTTGTTCCAAAGAAGGATGACACGTGGAGGATGTGTGTGGATTGTCGAGCGGTCAACAAAATCACGGTAAAGTATCGACAACCCATACCTCGTTCAGATGATATGCTTGATGAGCTAAGTGGATCTAGCATATTCTCAAAGATAGACCTTAGATCCAGTTTGTTGAACCCCCAAAAAAATTAACCCCGAAGGATTAAATTTTAGGAATATCAACAGGATGGACTAACTCTTTTGGAGTTTTTGGAGTCGCCATCCAATTTTAGGAACACAGGGAACCAAATAAACAAATGCGTGCAAAACTCCATTTTTATATAAAAAAAAAGCGGTCTTTCTTTCAGAGATTCTAAAGGTAAGAGGTTTTGTTAATTTCGAAAGAAGGTTTTTAAGGCATTTTCGAAATTCCGTTAAAAACGGTTAATCCGACAGGTTTCCAAAATATTTGCAAGTGCTATTTATGCGCTTTTTCTAAAAATAATTAATTGAACTATCAATTAATTCAACTAATTAAATTTAGTAAGTTTTCAAAAGATTTGCAATTTATTTTGAAAGCTTTAACTATATTTTTTTTCAAAATAATTCAAAATAAAATAAAGTAAAATAAAAGCGCATTTTCTTTTGAAAAAGGAGCGATTTGATCGTCCTAATTTCTTTGCCAACTCGTATGTAATAGCGCATAAATAGCACTGGCTCAATTTCAACTTTAAAACCCGAGTGTCTCATCATAAGATGGAACTTAGATTTCAAGTCGCTATTTACAAAGTTGTTTCGGGACATTTAGAAGTTAATTAAAACTTCTTTATGAATTTTGACTTTTTAAAGAAACTACTTTGTATCAATAAGATAGAAGTCCTTCCTCATAGTCATTTATTAAGCGTAGTTTTTAAAAAATTATGAAATTTTGCACGCATTTGCCTAAATGGCCTGATTTGCAATAAATTAAATACTGACTTCAAAATAAAGATAATGAACATAAAGTAAATCAAATAACTCAAACAAATCATTATATATATTAATAAACAAAATATTTCTACAGAGTTTACGTAAAACATTCTAAAGGGAAAGAAAGATAAGAGTTAAAAGATAGAACCCGGAAAGCAAACTCGCGAAACGAGTCTTGGATTTCTAAATTTTCTAAAGTCTTGAAAACTTGAATGCTCGAGCTCGAATTCAATCCCAAATGACTCCAATTTCGATAAGCCATCCCATTTGTGAGATTTATCCAACTCGTCTCAAGTTCCATACCAAAGAGAATAGGGAGATGAGGAATTAGTAAATAATCAAGAATTCATGAAATAACACTAACACACACGACTAATTGCAATTAGGAAACATAAAGATCCCGTACTCTTAAGTTTCTCAAAAAGTAATAAGGGTGCAGATATCAATTTAAAACATAGCCGTGAAAATATTAATGCTAACCTTTTAGCCACCAAACAAACTTTTACATGCCAAAGTAAAAACTTTCAAACAACTCACCATTTATAGAATAAGAAAATTAAAATAACTAAAGTTGTGCCTTGAGCAGACTTTGCAATTCCAGTAAATATATATGTCATTGAGTCAGTTATCAAAGTTACGCTAATCTTCATGCAATTTTAGTTAAAGCAATCAAATTACTAACAAAGCTCTTTATGCATACAAAGTGGAACTACAGAGGAATTGTCCTTTCATTCGCGACTTGGGCAGGCAAAACTCCAAGAAAAGTTAAACAAAACTTATCATGGTCGAAAAACTTAGGATCTAGCAGAACAAGGTAACTGCCAAACAAATGAACTATTCTTTTATTATTATTTTGCAAATAGACATATACTAAGGAAAATATGCTTACTGCTTTTGAACGATTAAAGTAACAAGAGAACAGAAGCTCTTGAATCCTATTATCCGCAGCTATGCATCAACTAAATCAACTTCTCCTTTGGCACCTTTCGTTCCATCATGTAACTCTAGAAAACTAACTAAAATGACATCATTTGCTACAACTAAGAATTTTAGAACACTCAAAGGACTGAACTAAGCTGGATTTCTTGAACACAGGGAAAGAGAATGCAAACAGGTCCCTTATCACATATGCACCCAAAGCAAAAGAGTATAATTCCAAAGAAAGGACAAATTTCCAGAAATTTAACACCACCAGCATAAGAAGAGATCACAGATTTGAAACTAAAATTTAAGGACATGAAAAACATGCCTACAAGGACATAGGATTGAACCAATTTAAGATATGAGCACTGGATTTGAAATAAATGCAGATAGAGATCAATTAAAACTGTTTCAAACACTTTCTGCGCTTTCCTATACTCCCTACAACTCCTGCATATAACCCCCACAGCCTAACACTCTCTGCCACTGGTTCAAACCTAGACAGTCAGGAAAACAGACCTATGCTCTTGAAATGCACTCTCCTAATTATCCTAGAACTATCCTGAACCAAGCAAACTCAGACCCTAGCCCTTTGATTTCAAGGAACAACTCCCGAGCAGACTAAGATACACCCCTGAAACTCAGACTAAGATACGCCCCTGAAAGCTCAACAGAAACAACCCACTAAGCCCCACCAGCTTCCCAATTATCACAACACTAAGCCTATAGCTCCCTCTTTATCCAGAAACAAACTCACAGATCCCTTAACCAACTCTTATACACCCCTGAATTCACTAAGAAACTGAGACCCATCTCACTCTTCTGAACAACAGAAACCAGGACAAGCCTTCACCTGCTAAACTCCTCCTTAAGCAACCTGCAACTACCAAAGAAACAACCCCTCACAACCTCTCAAGGATCAAACACACTTCCATGGACAAACACACTCACTGCATCTCCTATAAACTAACTCCTGTACCTGCATCCCCCAAGCTTACTTCATACATACCTACAGGACACTCTCACACCTTCCCTAAACATCAAGGAATGGCCCCATCAGACCCCCTTTCACAATACCCTTTCCTACTTTATCCAATCCATCAAGAGAAATCAGCTTGTACACAAGTTTCACCATGATTTTAAAGCAAGCAGAAATGCTAAGTTACAACAAAATAGATTTAGGATGCAGGGTTAAAGATTCTGACTTTGGCTAAACTAACAGGCTAACAGAAAGTTTAAACTTATAACTATATGACCACTCTATTCATTCAAGCCGCGAGGATACAAAAACTGAAATTAAAACTTGACCATGATAACATAATGTAATGAGTCACCCTTAATGTCTATCAATGAGAACCACAATTCGCATATTAGTTAACATATGCAACCAAACAAAAAAAAAAAAAACCGATGCAGACATAGATTTTATATCATAGAATTCCATTTTAAAACAAGCAAAGGCTCCTGACTGCTCCTTGACACAAGACGATTTTTACAAGAGATATGATTTTACTATTCTAAGTTTCCTAGGAAATGAAATGCCTAGAGGTAAAATCTAGCAACATATTAACAGTAAAAGGTTCGACTTTGTCGATGAAGCTCAAAGAGCAGGCTATAAACTACCAAAAGCAACAATTTCGTCCTGCTAAAATGACGCATTTTATAACTTAAAAACTTCAAGAGATTCAAATCACAGCATACTTAGACAAGAGTTCTAATCGAAACTAAAAGAACAATCCTTGGGAACTAAACCTAAAGCTTGAATCTTTAGCAACATTATGAGATGTTAACAACCAGAGATACAACAACCATTTCTTATACTCAGACGACAAGTAAGAACTTAAAGAATGAAGAGACGAGCAAAAGTAAAGGGTGAGAAGGTTGTTACCTTTTGCGGAGCAGCGAAAAAGGGCGAGGATCTGCACGAAACCCACTCGAACAAGAGCGACGATCTGAATATTACGACTCGGCTTAAAACGACGACTCGAACGATGAAACAATAATGCGACCAGATTCCCCAAAGAAACCAGAAACACTAGTGCTGTGATCTTTTCTTTAAAACTAAGAGAAAATATTTTTCTTTATATCCAATGCTGCTGTTTTTCCCTCCCTTTCCTCTCCTATTTTTCGCTGTCGTTTCCCTCCAACTCCGAAAAAAATGACCCATTTATGTGTCAGCCCCTTAGGGTTATCAGATTCCTGAAAAATACCAAAAGAACCCTCCAACGGGCTCTAATGGATAAGCATAGTACGGAGATGGATGAGCTGGAATGGGGGACCAATTCGGGGAATCAGGTAAGTGAAACGGGTTGGGGATTTTGTAATCGGGTTTTTGTTTTGTGGATTGGGGATGGGTTCCTCTACTGAAAAATAGGGATTGAATTAAGCGTATGTAATGTATATATGGTTTGCACAGGTAGGCTAATTGGATGGGGCTTGCACATTTAGCCCCTTTTACTTTTAGTTAAACTAATTGCATTTATAAGCTGGATTTTAAAATAAACAATGTAATTTAACCCATTTCTTCCAAAAATTTATTAATTTACTTTAATAAATTTTAATTTTAATAATTGATTTTTATTTAATTAATTAAAATTTCGGGACGAAATTGGGTGTCAACAGCTGCCCCTCTTTACCCGAAAAGGATGAAAGAGTTTTCAGGGTAAAGAAGTTGACGGGAAACCAATTTTGTCACGATAAAGCTAAGAACTTCGATTCTAAGGATCAAAGTGCGAGGCTTACGGATATGGCAGAACTCCGGTTTTCTGGTTGCCTACATATCTCGGACTGAAAGAGAATCAGGCCATATGTAGTTCAACGACACTTAGACACGAAAACTCGCACGATTGATTGAAAAAGACGCACGAATAGGAAAGAATTCAAACTGACGTCCTAATCCGAAGCAAAAGATTAGGATAGAATTTGCTTGTTCGAGTGCGATTCTTCAGATCCTCGTTGACGATTCTAGCTCATATCAATGATTGCCCCAGTTCACTGCCAGGAAAAAGTTCCACGTTATGCTCCAAATGCTCCAAATGCTGCTGCGGTACTGCCAAAATCCTGTAATAAACTCGACAAACGGTAAGCGAGTAACTGCAAATAAAGCTTAATAAATGAAGTAATAAAGGAATAACAACAATAAAACTTGTAGATGATGGTTGCAATATCAATGATAAGCTTGTCTCCAATCGACTAATGGAGATATCTGGCTTTGTGAGGCAAGATGACTTCGGGGCCGTTGGTAGACTTTCCGGCAATAATCCATGATAAAGCATAATCATAAGGAGTCAATTTGAATGCAATCTTGGATTGTACTCTAACCAAAAGTAAGAATACGTCAGAAGTATTCACATTATTCTGCATGTCTTAACAAACTTATTAGCAATGTAAGGCTATAAAGATATGTATAGAAAATGTATAAACGCCTCAGGAGGCTACAAAATGCTCAAGAAAGTGTGCTAATATTAAACCTCTACCGAGACCATAAAAGATTACTCCTTAGAGGAATTTAAATAATTAACACCTTCGAGGCGACAGAAATACGCCTTTGAGGCAATAAAATTACACCTTAGAGGCATTCAAATAACTAACACCTTCGAGGTGACATCAATACGCCTCCGGGGCAACAAAATTTCGCCTTAGAGGCATTCAAATAACTAACACCTTCGAGGTGATATAAATACGCCTCCGGGGAAACAAAATTACGCCTTAGAGGCATTCAAATAACTAACACCTTCGAGGTGACATCAATACGCCTCCGGGGCAACAAAATTTCGCCTTAGAGGCATTCAAATAACTAACACCTTCAAGGTGATATAAATACGCCTCCGGGGCAACAAAATTACGCCTTAGAGGCATTCAAATAACTAACACCTTCGAGGTGACATCAATACGCCTCCGGGGCAACAAAATTTCGCCTTAGAGGCATTCAAATAATTAACACCTTCGAGGTGACATAAATACGCCTCCGGAGCAATAAAATTACGCCTTCGAGGCATTCAAATAACTAACACCTTCGAGGTGATATAAATACGCCTCCGGGGCAACAAATACGCCTCCGAGGCAACAAAATTACGCCTTCGAGGCATTCAAATAATTAACACCTTCGAGGTGACATAAATACGCCTCCGGGGCAACAAAATTACGCCTTAGAGGCATTCAAATAACTAACACCTTCGAGGTGATATAAATACGCCTACGGGGCAACAAAATTACGCCTTCGAGGCATTCAAATAATTAAAACCTTTGAGGTTATATAAATACGCTTATCGAAAGCGTGAACATAAAGACGCTTCTCGAAAGCTTGAAATATAAAGACGCTTTTCGAAAGCGTGAGAAAGTGAATACGTTATACTCTCTGAACTCTTCCACGGAGGAATGGTCTTGATTATAAAACAAAGTGAACCCCTTAGGATTGGCAATATCTGAAAATAAAAAAATAGAACTTTAGTAAGCGTTCTCATGAAGTGAAAGAGAAATGAACAAATATGCTTAACAAATTGCAAGAGTTATGGGAAATAGAAATGCCGCCTTTCGGCAAAGTGGAAAAGCGTCGAGTCATGAAGCACGAGCTTTATCCAAATATTATTGCAATCCAAGCGACGAGAATCTTAGAGATTGACTTGCTAAGATGTTTATCCTCCTTTGCGGATCTTAATGTCCCTGCTCTCAAAGAAAAATTGTTAGTTTTTGGGGAGGGAGGGGGGAGCGTTTGATTCATGCTGACTCAAGCCTTCATCCTTTAACCACTTCCTTCTTCTCCTTTTGTCTAGATTTGCGATCCGTCTTTTGAGACTTGGCCAACTAATCTTTATCAAGCAATATGGCTTTTTGCAAAATCTGCCACAGTTATGATCTTTCAAATCTTCAACTTGCCTTGCAAAATTTGCCCCAGTTGCTTGCCTTAAGGGAGACTGAAAATTTTAATATTATAGAGTCGAGCCCATTAAGAGCACCTACGTATCCCTCCACGGGAATCAGACTGTGCGTAGTTCTGCTTACATAAAGATTTTTTGGGGAAAATATGGCAATCTAAGTGCGAAGCCGTATCCGAATTAGAAAATCCACGCATCTGCCCAGATGCATAGTTCGGCATTACATCATAAAAGATAAACAAGCCTAAAGTGTTACAATATTTTGACCGAATCCGACGGGAATTGCCCAGTTATCCTGTTGCCATTCCAGGAATCAGGTCAGAAGTAGTTCAAAATTACATAAAGAGGAAATAGGGAAATCCTACGCTAGTGTAACCGAGCTCTATGTGAGTTGCTTACGTATCCCGCCTTGGGAATCAGGTCACGCGTAGTTCGCTTTACAATTAAAATTACATAAAATGAGAAAAACACTTGCTTGCGCCGCTTGTAAGCTATCTTGATTGTACTTGAATCAATAAATTTTGGCTAGACGGTAAGAGTGAGCCTTCTTGCAAATGAGACAATTTTCAACAACAGTCATGCTACTAAATCCCCGGGCATTGGTTCTCCCATTTGGATTGATCCATCTTCGATTAAATCTTGGATCTTGTGTTTAAGAGCAACATATTCGTTAGTGTCGTGCTTGAAAAATTCTGCATGGTAAGCACAATATTTGGTTCCATCAACCCATTGTGGGGGAGGGTCAAATGTACCATTTCCTGATAATGGTTCTAGCATTCCCACATCTTTTAATCTTTCGTACAAATGAGCTTGTGGTTCACCTAAAGATGTGAATTTTCGACGTTGCTTCTTCTCATATTTGGGATGCAATCCTGATGGTTTAGACTGGCGGGCCACAGGTGGCAGATGTTGTTGCGGATAATTGTATGCTTGCGGTTGTGAATAAGGCTGATAAGCGGTTGCTGCAAATTGATGGTAATTGGGTTGGGCATTATAGACCGGATATGGTGCGGGTGGAATTTGATGCTGACTTGGATAAGTTGGATATAGTGTGCTTTTGTAAATAGATTGGTTTGGTGAGTTTCTGAAGGTTGGCTTCTTGTTTGGCCTTTGATCGATATCACCCATATCAATTCCAAATTCATCTTCCCTCTTTCTCTTCTCAAAATTGCCCACACCAGTCTGGATGGTTTGCGTAGTTGCCTTCATTGCAGCAAAACTCACAATTCGCCCTGTCTTAACCCCTTCTTCAACCATCTCTCCCATCACAAGAAGTTCAGAATATGGTTTACCCATCATAGGAAGCAAGTGCATGTAATAAGAATCATCTTGGGCTCGGATGAAGTATTTTACCATGTCTTCCTCAGTCATTGGTGGTCGCACCCTTGCAGCCTGCTCACGCCATCTCAGTGCGTATTCCCTAAAGGTTTCTGTTGGTTTCTTCTTCAGATTGGACAAGGTTATAAGGTCAGGAGCCATCTCGACATTGTACTCAAACTGCTTTGTAAAATCACTGGCTATGTCATCAAACTCACGCCACTTGCTTATATCCTGTCTTGCAAACCATTCAGCAGCAATACCTTCCAGACTATGACTGAAGAAGGCCATCAGAAGTTCCTCTTTACCTCCCGCAACCCTCATTCGGTTGAGATATTTGGTCAAATGAACAAATGGGTCACTATGACCATCATACATATCAAATTTTGGCACCTTAAACCCGGGAGGAAGAGAAACGTTAGGGTATAGATAAAGATTGTGGTAGAAGATGCTTTGACGTCCTCTAGACACTTGCAAATCCTTGATGGATTGCTGCATAATTTTCATCGTTTGGATTATCTACCCTTGCTCAACTGGCCTTCCCCGCTTTTTCATGGTTACGGGCACTTCACTTTGTGGCACATAGTTAGTGAAATCCACATTCTTACCATTGGGGTCATGCTCATAGTATTGGGCTTCAGGATATCCTTGTCTTGGATTATTGGCATTTTGAGGAGCAACGGCCACAGAAATAGGTGTTTTGGATTGTGGAGGACAAGGAGTATCTTTGGCAGGTAAATATTGATAGTGAGGCAAGTTGTTCTGGTTAATGAATGCATTTGGGATGTTGTTAACTGGAGCAAGCATATGAATGACACTGGAATTTAAAGGTGTGTTCGGATTGGCAGTTTCAACATTGGGATTCAAAGTTGATAGCACGGCTGGCACGTTTCTGTGGCTCGACCCTTTCATTCTGTCTAGTTCAACTTGCATACACTCAATCTGCTTAGCCATTCTAGCAATTTGTTCATCAGGAACAACAACTGCTTGCTCATTAGAATATGCAGGGATACCAGTCTGATCATTAGTCATTGCTTGCTTCACTTTGGATTAGACGCTTCACCAACTCGGGAGTCAACACGAATCAAACTCTCTCTTTTAGGGGATAATCAAAACAAAAGGAAAAAATCAAAAGATAACTATGTTAATTTCCATATCATTGGCATAATTGCACACAATCACGTAGCGCGAGTCACGTAGCGCTTTGCATTTTAAACAAGTTTGACATGTGGCAATCACAATTAGTTGAGCGTAAATGAAAATGCGGGCGCGTCCTATCCTGTAAGGTGCCTCTTTGTGCTAGAGGTAAGCCTAATCGCGCAAACAAGTGGTAACGAAAAATAGTTCATGCCAGTTTTGAGCAATTCAGATTTAGAGTAAGCAATAATAACAATAATTGATAACGATCATCTACCCGCCTTGACACTGCAATTTCATTATCCCAATTATCTTCCAAGGGTTGGCGTCAACTCAAAATTCTAACACAGCTCAAGCCCTCCACAACATCTGCACAGAATTCTAAAAAAAATGTCTAACCTTAAACAACTCTCCATATCTTTTGCAAACATCCTCGCTCCTCCAAGCACAACTCCCGATTGTTTTATAATATCCAGGGGTGAGATTTCCAACTGCCTTCACAATGCCAGACTGCAAATCATAAAAGGTTCCAATTGACCTTTTACAAATAAAACCTCACTGGTCCTTGGCTTTGGTCAAGCCTCTCAGCTTCTTAGGTTTTGCAAGGCTCACAGACCTTGTTCATAGGGCTCCTCACTGGTCTTCGGCTTTGATCAAGCCTCTCAGTTTCCTAGATAGCCAAGACCGCACTGGTCTTCAAGGAGGGACCCCATTGGTCGTTTATAGACAAAGGGGCTTCACTCTCCTAGTATGCGACAAGCATACTTCAATTATCATGAATGCAGCTGGACAGTCAACACAGGCCTGCACACACGCAAAGCCATTCAAGAGAGGGACCCACTGATCCTTTTAAAGACACCAGGGGCTTCGCCTCTTAGATCTCACTACACCAGGCCATCTCCAAAACACAAACCAACCAAATCTGCCGAACTTTCCCCCGGACTGTAATTTCGTCAATGATCTTAATTCTGCTAAATTCTTTCATTTTCTGACCTAAAAGACAACACAAAAGACAAAATTCCAAATCTGATTTTGCTCAAAACATGGTTAGGACTGAAGATTCGTTATCACACAACACATAATATGCATTGTCGTTGGGTTTCAATAACCCGTCAACAAAAAGGGCGGTTTCTTAATTCCTGGAAACGGTACCAAGGACCGGGTCCAAACTAAGGTGTATATGCATGCATGACCTAATCTCCTTCTAAGAGTGGGCTGATGGTTGAGGCTGACTCAACCTATGCGGGATAAACCTGGCCCCATAAACCAGTAAAACCGGCCATGACAAAACCAGGCAAACCATACCCCAACTAACTTTGGTAACACGAAAGAAATTCAGAGACTTAGGAAGGACAATGCCCTTCCTGTATTATTGCCAGTCACGCGGGCCCCCCGTGATGAAATCGAGGAGATGAAAGAGAATTGACAGGCTCCGTGAGGGAGGAAATATGAACGGAATGCAGACTATGCACAAATAAATATAATACATGCTTTATAAAGCAAACCAGACAAACAGATATAATAAAGCAAATAAATTAGACATGCTAGTTGCAAATAATTGGAAACCTTTATGGTCAAAACCTTTATTGCTCCCCAATGAAGTCGCCATGCTGTTGAACCCCCAAAAAAATTAATCCCGAAGGATTAAATTTTAGGAATATCAACAGGATGGACTAACTCTTTTGGAGTTTTTGGAGTCGCCACCCAATTTTAGGAAAACAGAGAACCAAATAAACAAATGCGTGCAAAACTCCATTTTCATAAAAAAAAAAAAAAAAAGCGATCTTTCTTTCAGAGATTCTAAAGGTAAGAGGGTTTGTTAATTTCGAAAGAAGGTTTTTAAGGCACTTTCGAAATTCCGTTAAAAACGGTTAATCCGACAGGTTTCCAAAATATTTGCAAGTGCTATTTATGCGCTTTTTCTAAAAATAATTAATTGAACTATCAATTAATTCAACTAATTAAATTTAGTAAGTTTTCAAAAGATTTGCAATTTATTTGAAAGTTTTAACTATATTTTTTTTCAAAATAAAATAAAGTAAAATAAAAGCGCATTTTCTTTTGAAAAAGGAGCGATTTGATCGTCCTAATTTCTTTGCCAACTCGTATGTAATAGCGCATAAATAGCACTGGCTCAATTTCAACTTTAAAACCCGAGTGTCTCATCATAAGATGGAACTTAGATTTCAAGTCGCTATTTACAAAGTTGTTTCGGGACATTTAGAAGTTAATTAAAACTTCTTTATGAATTTTGACTTTTTAAAGAAACTACTTCGTATCAATAAGATAGAAGTCCTTCCTCATAGTCATTTATTAAGCGTAGTTTTTAAAAAATTATGAAATTTTGCACGCATTTGCCTAAATGGCCTGATTTGCAATAAATTAAATACTGACTTCAAAATAAAGATAATGAACATAAAGTAAATCAAATAACTCAAACAAATCATTATATATATTAATAAACAAAATATTTCTACAGAGTTTACGTAAAACATTCTAAAGGGAAAGAAAGATAAGAGTTAAAAGATAGAACCCGGAAAGCAAACTCGCGAAACGAGTCTTGGATTTCTAAATTTTCTAAAGTCTTGAAAACTTGAATGCTCGAGCTCGAATTCAATCCCAAATGACTCCAATGTCGATAAGCCATCCCATTTGTGAGATTTATCCAACTCGTCTCAAGTTCCATACCAAAGAGAATAGGGAGATAAGGAATTAGTAAATAATCAAGAATTCATGAAATAACACTAACACACACGACTAATTGCAATTAGGAAACATAAAGATCCCGTACTCTTAAGTTTCTCAAAAAGTAATAAGGGTGCAGATATCAATTTAAAACATAGCCGTGAAAATATTAATGCTAACCTTTTAGCCACCAAACAAACTTTTACATGCCAAAGTAAAAACTTTCAAACAACTCACTATTTATAGAATAAGAAAATTAAAATAACTAAAGTTGTGCCTTGAGCAGACTTTGCAATTCCAGTAAATATATATGTCATTGAGTCAGTTATCAAAGTTACGCTAATCTTCATGCAATTTTAGTTAAAGCAATCAAATTACTAACAAAGCTCTTTATGCATACAAAGTGGAACTACAGAGGAATTGTCCTTTCATTCGCGACTTGGGCAGGCAAAACTCCAAAAAAAAGTTAAACAAATCTTATCATGGTCGAAAAACTTAGGATCTAGCAGAACAAGGTAACTGCCAAACAAATGAACTATTCTTTTATTATTATTTTGCAAATAGACATATACTAAGGAAAATATGCTTACTGCTTTTGAACGATTAAAGTAACAAGAGAACAGAAGCTCTTGAATCCTATTATCCGCAGGTATGCATCAGCTAAATCAACTTCTCCTTTGGCACCTTTCGTTCCATCATGTAACTCTAGAAAACTAACTAAAATGACATCATTTGCTACAACTAAGAATTTTAGAACACTCAAAGGACTAAACTAAGCTGGATTTCTTAAACACGGGGAAAGATAATGCAAACAGGTCCCTTATCACATATGCACCCAAAGCAAAAGAGTATAATTCCAAAGAAAGGACAAATTTCCAGAAATTTAACACCACCAGCATAAGAAGAGATCACAGATTTGAAACTAAAATTTAAGGACATGAAAAACATGTCTACAAGGACATATGATTGAACCAATTTAAGATATGAGCACTGGAATTGAAATAAATGCAGACAGAGATCAATTAAAACTGTTTCAAACACTTTCTGCGCTTTCCTATACTCCTTACAACTCCTGCATATAACCCCCACAGCCTAACACTCTCTGCCACTGGTTCAAACCTAGACAGTCAGGAAAACAGACCTATGCTCTTGAAATGCACTCTCCTAATTATCCTAGAACTGTCCTGAACCAAGCAAACTCAGACCCTAGCCCTTTGATTTGCAGGAACAACTCCCGAGCAGACTAAGATACACCCCTGAAACTCAGACTAAGATACACCCCTGAAAGCTCAACTGAAACAACCCACTAAGCCCCACCAGCTTCCCAATTATCACAACACTAAGCCTACAGCTCCCTCTTTATCCAGAAACAAACTCACAGATCCCTTAACCAACTCTTACACACCCTTGAATTCACTAAGAAACTGAGACCCCTCTCACTCTTCTGAACAACAGAAACCAGGACAAGCCTTCACCTGCTAAACTCCTCCTTAAGCAACCTGCAACTACCAAAGAAACAACCCCTCACAACTTCTCAAGGATCAAACACACTTCCATGGACAAACACACTCACTGCATCTCCTATAAACTAACTCCTATACCTGCAGCCCCCAAGCTTACTTCATACATACCTACAGGACACTCTCACACCTTCCCTAAACATCAAGGAATGGCCCCATCAGACCCCCTTTCACAATACCCTTTCCTACTTTATCCAATCCATCAAGAGAAATCAGCTTGTACACAAGTTTCACCATGATTTTAAAGCAAGCAGAAATGCTAAGTTACAGCAAAATAGATTCAGGATGCAGGGTTAAAGATTCTGAATTTGGCTAAACTAGCAGGCTCAGAAAGTTTAAACTTATAACTATATGACCACTCTATTCATTCAAGCCGCGAGGATACAAAAACTGAAATTAAAACTTGACCATGATAACATAATGGAATGAGTCACCCTTAATGTCTATCAATGAGAACCACAATTCGCATATTAGTTAACATAAGCAACCAAAAAAAAACTGATGCAGACATAGATTTTATATCATAGAATTCCATTTTAAAACAAGCAAAGGCTCGTGACTGCTCCTTGACACAAGACGATTTTTACAAGAGATATGATTTTACTATTCTAAGTTTCCTAGGAAATGAAATGCCTAGAGGTAAAATCTAGCAACATATTAACAGTAAAAGGTTCAACTTTGTCGATGAAGCTCAAAGAGCAGGCTATAAACTACCAAAAGCAACAATTTCATCCTGCTAAAATGACGAATTTTATAACTTAAAAACTTCAAGAGATTCAAATCACAGCATACTCAGACAAGAGTTCTAATCGAAACTAAAAGAACAATCCTTGGGAACTAAACCTAAAGCTTGAGTCTTTAGCAACATTATGAGATGTTAACAACCAGAGATACAACAACCATTTCTAATACTCAGACGACAAGTAAGAACTTAAAGAATGAAGAGACGAGCAAAAATAAAGGGTGAGAAGGTTGTTACCTTTTGCAGAGCAGCGAAAAAGGGCGAGGATCTGCACGAAACCCACTCGAACAAAAGCGACGATCTGAATATTACGACTCGGCTTAAAACGACGACTCGAACGATGAAACAATAATGCGACCAGATTCCCCAAAGAAACCAGAAACACTAGTGCTGTGATCTTTTCTTTAAAACTAAGAGAAAATATTTTTCTTTATATCCAATGTTGCTGTTTTCCCTCCCTTTCCTCTCCTATTTTTCTCTGCCGTTTCCCTCCAACTCCGAAAAAAATGACCCATTTATGTGTCAGCCCCTTAGGGTTATCAGATTCCTGAAAAATACCAAAAGAACCCTCCAACAGGCTCTAATGGATAAGCATGGTACGGAGATGGATGAGCTGGAATGGGGGACCAATTCGGGGAATCAGGTAAGTGAAACGGGTTGGGGATTTTGTAATCGGGTTTTTGTTTTGTGGATTGGGGATGGGTTCCTCTACTGAAAAATAGGGATTGAATTAAGCGTATGTAATGTATATATGGTTTGCACAGGTAGGCTAATTGGATGGGGCTTGCACATTTAGCCTCTTTTACTTTTAGTTAAACTAATTGCATTTATAAGCTGGATTTTAAAGTAAACAATGTAATTTAACCCTTTTCTTCCAAAAATTTATTAATTTACTTTAATAAATTTTAATTTTAATAATTGATTTTTATTTAATTAATTAAAATTTCGGGACGAAATTGGGTGTCAACACGGTTATCACCAAATCCGTATGAAATCGGGTGATGAGTGGAAAATCGCATTCAAGACCAAGTTTGGTCTATATGAATGGTTGGTGATGCCCTTTGGCCTCTCCAACGCACCTAGTACCTTCATGAGGCTAATGAACTATGTGTTGAAACCGTTCATCAACAAATTTCGTGGTTTTTTACTTTGATGACATTTTGATATATAGCAAATCATTAAATGATCATGTTGATCATTTAAGGCAAGTGCTTGAAGTGTTGAAAGCCGAAAAGCTTTTTGCTAATTTTAAAAAAAGGTTCTTGAAGTGTTGAGAGCCGAAAAGCTTTTTGCTAATTTTAAAAAAAGGTGCATTTGGTGTTGAAAGGTTAGTCTTTCTAGGCTTTGTTGTGAGTGCCCAAGGAGTGGAAGTCGATGAGTCCAAGGTAGAGGGCATTAGAGATTGGCCTACTCCCACTACCGTGTCTCAAGTGAGGAGCTTTCATGGCCTTGCTAGCTTCTATAGGAAATTTTTGAAGGACTTTAGCTCCATTGCCGCACCACTCACAGAGTTGGTGAAGAAAGACAAGCATTTTATGTGTAGAGAGCCTTAAGAAAAGGCCTTCCAAGAATTGAAAAATAGATTGTGTACCGCCCCTTTATTGCAATTGCCCGACTTTGGACATGCATTTGAGGTTGAATGTGATGCCTCAGGGGTGGGAATTGGTGGTGTTCTCATGCAAGATGGGAAATCCATAGCCTACTCTCGTGAAAAATTGAAGGGTTCAACCTTGAATTACTCTACGTATGACAAGGAGTTGTATGCCCTAGTGAGAGCTCTTACTCATTGGCAACATTATCTTTGGCCTAGAGAATCTAATTAAGAGTGATCATGAGTCACTCAAACATCTTAGGGCCCAAGAGAAGTTGAACAAGAGGCATGCCAAATGGGTAGAGTTCATTGAGAATTTCCCTTATGTGACTCAATACAAGAGTGGAGCCGAAAATATTATGGTCGATGCACTTTGTAGGAAGTTTGCTCTAGCCACCACTCTTGCCTCCAAGCTCATGGGTTTTGAGAATATCAAGTTGATGTATGCTCATGACCCAAAGCTAAAGAGCATTCATGAAGCTCTTGTGAAAGGAGAAAGAGTTGAGAAATACCAATGGGTAGATGGATATATCTTCAAGAATGGTAGATTTTTGTGTACCCGAGTCCTCATGGAGGGAATTGCTCGTTCAAGAAGCACATAGTGGGGGCTTGATGGGTCACTTTAGGAGGGTTAAGACCTTGGCCATTTTTATGGAGCAATTCCATTGACCTAAGATGGGGATGCCAGTTGAGAGACTTTGTAATACTTGCCTTGAGTGCAAGCATGCTAAGTCCAAATCGAACACCCATGGATTGTACACTCCCTTTCCAATACATACTAGCCCGTGGATGGACATTTCTATAGATTTTGTTATGGGATTACCACGGTCTAGGGGGGACATGATAGCATTTATGTTGTCATGGATAGGTTTTCCAAGATGACTCACTTCATTCTATGTAAAAAGTGTGATGATGCACAACATATTGCTTCTTTATTCATTGATCACGCGTTAAAGTTGCATAGTATACCTCAAACTATTGTGAGTAATCGGGACACTAAGTTCCTTAGCTATTTTTGGAGGAGTTTGTGGGGTGCTCTTGGCACCAAGTTATTGTTCTCTACGTCCCACCACCCTCAAATGGAAGGGCAAACCAAGGTAGTGAACCTAACTTTGGGTGCTCTTTTTAGAGCTATGACCCGAGGTAAGGCCGGGACTTGGATTGAAAAGTTTCCTTTTATGGAGTTTGCATATAACTGTAATTTGCATAGAATGATTGGCATGACTCCATTTGAGTGTGTTTATGGCTTTAATCCTTTGATTCCACTTGATCTAGCCCCTTTGCCAAAGGATGTGACTGTTAGTTTTGAAGGAAAGAGCCGAGCTAAGGCCATGACTGAGATCCATGCCAAAGCAAGGAAGAACTTGGAGGAAGCCTATTCAAAAGTGACAATCAAAAAGAATAAGGGAATGAAGAAGTTGGAACTCAAGAAAGGAGATTGAGTATGGGTGCACTTCCACAAAGAGAGGTTTCCAAACCTTAGGAAAGGAAAGTTGGCACCCCAAAGAGATGGACCATTCCAAGTGTTATCCAAGATCAACAACAATGCCTACGTGATTGATTTACCCGCTGAGTACAATGTCTCAAATACTTTCACGTTTCTGACTTGACTCCTTTTGATGTAGGTGATGAAGAAGCCGTGGATGATGATGCCGTGATTTTGAGGACGAAATTCTCTCAAGAAGGGAGGATGATGCAGGGCAAACTACCACGAGACCATTTAGCCGGAGTCAAGCCAAAGAGATCCAAGACGCTCACCTATACTTGGTTTGGAAGGGGCTTGAAGATGGGAACCTTGGAAACAATTTGAAGAAAAATAACTTGCTAACAGGTCCAGTCACTCCGCCCAACGAGCTCATTGCCTCAATTGCCAGGCGCACCGCCTGGACAGTAGGCGCACCGCCCAAGGTGCTCCACCCAAGGCAGGCGCACCGCCCAAATTGCTCACTGCCTCAATTGCCAAGCGCTCCGCCTACTCTGCTTCCAACCCGCAATTTTTGTTGAGCAGTGGTTTTGAAGAATGACAAACGAGAAGGACTCAGTGGTCTTGGAGAAGAACCTAGTCATTGAATAGAAAGGCACGAATGATCGAAAAGATTTGTGGGTTGCAAATCCCTGCGGAACTAGGAATAGTGGCGTGTGAATGAATATGCATCCTAGTCAGACTAAAAGAGGCGGTGCACAGGCTGTGTCTTCGAAGTACGAATTGGAGTTGGACTTTAATAAGAAAAGGAGGTACAGGAATCCCTTCTTACCATAATTACAAGGCTTCCTTGTAAGACTCAACTAGGGTTGCATACCCATATAAATACAAGTAGTTGATCCAGCCGAAACTAGTTATTCACAAACAGAGAGTTGAGAGCATATAAAGGCGATCTAGCATCTTTCTACGTGAGATAACTGAAGAAGACAACTGGTGTGCTTGAGTTGATTGAGTGTAGATATTCTGTCTAGGTTCATTGCTTTGTAAGTTGTCTTATTTTGAGCGATTACTGTTTTGACCTATTGGCTTATTGTAGAAGCACATGTATTAGGTGAACTTATGAGAGATTGCTTTGTAAAGCTAGAGTTTAGCTTTGTTTAGTGATTAGGATCTAGAGTGTAGCCCCTTGGTTACAGAGTCTTGTAATCACAAACTTGCTCTTTGTGTTAGTGGATTGAGTTCTAAAATCCCAGAGTGTGGGTCGTGGTTTTTTCTCCTTGAGCAAGGAGTTTTCCACGTAAAATCCTCGTGTCTTTTGTGTGTGAGGTTGATGTGTGTTGCAGTGTTCAAACATCGGAATTGCAGAGGCAAGAACATGGTTCTTGACTCAGGAGAATCGAGTTCTTAAAACGAAAATCGGTGGACACTATTCAACCCCCCTTCTAGTGTCCTTAGGAGGTGCATAGATTATAACAAGTGGTATCAGAGCAGGTCTTCTCGTGCGAGGTTAACACCTTGAGAAGGATCAGAATCATGAGTGCACTACCTACAATTACTGAAGGACAATCAGTTCAGAGGCCCCCACAGTTCAATGGGCAAAACTATGCGTGGTGGAAGAACAGGATGGAAAATTACATATGTGCTGAAGACTATCAACTATGGCTGATAGTATCTGAAGGAAACCTGATCCCTACTAAAATAGTTGGTGAATGAGCGACTGCCAAACAAGAACCTAAGTTGAAAGAGGAGTTCAATGAGGCAGACTATAAGATGATTGAAACGAATCACAAAGCCAAACGTCTGGTCATTTGTGGCCTTGGTCCTGAGGAGTTTAACAGAGTATCATCTTACAAGACTGCCAAAGAAATCTGGGACGCCCTGCAGGTTGCGCATGAAGGAACCACTGAAGTAAAGGACTCAAAGAGAAGAATGCTGAAGAGACAATTTGAACTATTCTCTATGGGAGAGAAGGAATCAATCCAGGATATGATGACCAGGTTGACCATTATTACTAATGAGATGAGATCCCTGGATATGGAGTTACCAGAAGTGAAGATGGTTGATAAGATTCTAAATGTGCTTCCTGAAGCTTGGGAATCCAAGATGACTGCCATCATTGAGTCTAAGCCTCTAAGATCCATTAAACTTGAAGAACTGGTTGGTAGCCTGAAAACTCATGAGATGATGAAAGACTCAAAAGCTAAACCAGCTCTCAAGAAGGACAAGACCCTTGCAGTTGAAGCAACTGAGGAAACTGATGAATATGTTGATCTACAATCAGTTGAAGCAGTAATGGTCAGTGCTTTAAGACAGAAGCTTAACTTTGGCAGGTTTAAAGGCCTTAAAAGAAGTGGCAAGGAGAACTCTGGAAGGAAGAACATAGTCGACAGTCCTGACTACTCAGGATGCTTTAAATGCTTCAAGAAGGATCACGCCGTCATGGATTGTCCTATGTGGGAAATAGAATGGATGAAAAACAGAGCATCTAAGGAAAAGAAAAAGGAGACGTCAAAGGAGAATGCCAAAGACAAGAAGAAGACAAGGCGACCTCCAAACTTTAGAGCAGAAAGAAGAAAGACAAAGGAATATTTCTATGCCACATGAGGACTAACTGGCAGTAAATCTGATCATGAAAAGGAATCTAGAGATGAATCACCACTAGCACTGATGGGACTGACAGGCATCAGCTCAGATGAAGAAGACCCTCGGGAGTTCAGAGGAGGAAGAAATCCGTCAAAGCCACCCGTGTTCAACGGGACTAACTATAAGAGCTGGAAGAAATAGATGAAGAACTTCCTGCAAGCAATCGATTATAGTCTTTGGTTGATTGTGAAGAGAGGACCTCATGTTCCTGTGAAGAGAGCAGCCAATGGAGTTCTGGTGCCAAAGAAGGTAGAAGAACTAGATCCTCAAGATCTATATTGGCTATAGGCAAATTTCAAGGCTAAATTGTACCTGAGAAGAGGGCTAACTAATGATGTGTTAGCAAGGATACTTGAATACAAGTCTGCCAAGGAAGCTTAGGAAAAGCTGAAGGAGTTGTACATAGATAACAACCAAACGAAGGACTCTGCCCTTATGGCGACTGATGGAGCTGAAACTGCACATTCAGCAGAGGTATATCTATCTGATCTTAAGGAAAATTTACACACATACTCTATGAAAATTTGATTCTAATCACATCCACTTTGATTGAGGGTTATGAAAAGGAGAAAATTGAAAAGGATAATTAACTGAAGAGTTAACTGATCTCAGAACCAAGGACAAGAGCCTTCTAGAACAAAACATGGAACTAGAAGAAATCAATGCCATCTTAAAAGGGCAGACTCTTGTGTCAAACTCTAAGATCAATGAACTAGAATTGGAACTCAATCAGTTAAAAGAGAGTATAAATGGTAAGCAAGTAATAAGTGAAGTTCAAACCTTTCTTGAAAATGAACTAAAAAGAGCTAATTAGATTATGTGTCAGGAAACTGAAAAGAACAGGATTTTAAATCAAAAGGTTGAAAAATCTGAATTTGAGCTTACCAGATTAACAAAATGGAATAAATCATCCGAGGCAATGAACTGGGTTCTTGAAAATCAAAGCAAGGGAAAACAAGGGCTAGGATTCAAGAAACAGTTGCCTCTATATAATCCTAAAAGCAAGTATGTGGGATTGCCTTGCAATATGTTGTGTACCTTTTGTGGTGAAACCGGACACTACAAACAAAGGTGCATGAATGTTAGCAAGTCAAAGGCCAAAAATAAAATAAGTGTTCTACCTAAATGGGCTAGACATGATTTAATTTATCCATTCTCTCGTAAGAAGGGACCCAAGCTTGTCTAGGTTCCTAAAGCTAACCTTTAATCGGTTTTGCATGCTGGAGTGAGGGAGAACAACCCAAGCTGGATTCTTGACGGTGGTTGTTCAAGGCACATGACAGGAGACAGAACAAACTTTCTCTCACTCGCAGCATTTCAAGGAGGCAGTGTGGCCTTCGGAGGAGGAAAAAGTGGTCAAATTGTGGGAATTAGAAAGATTGGGAGAACTCTGGATCATGCAATTGAAAACATTTACTATGTCGATGGTCTCAGACACAACCTGCTGAGCATCTCCCAACTGTGTGATAGAGGAAATGAAGTGAGTTTCTCCTCTGTAGGATGTATTGTGAAGAATCTACAGAGTGGAGAAATTGTTATGGAAGGAAAAAGGGTGAACAATGTATACAAAGCATCGCTGAAGTCATTGCCTGAAAACAACTTAACATGCTTGAACGTGCAAGAAAGTGACTCTCAGTTGTGGCACAAAAGAATGGGTCATGCAAGTCTCTCACAACTGAATAAGCTCGTATCTAAGGAGATAGTCCGTGGATTGCCAAGCAAGAGATTTGAAAATATAAAAATATGTGATGCTTGTGTAAGGGGGAAGCATGTGAAATCATCCTTTAAGTCCAAGAAGGTGGTAAGTACATCAAAGCCACTGGAATTATTGCATATGGATATGTGTGGACCCATGAGAGTCAAGAGCAGAGGAAGAAAGAGGTTCGTGTTCGTAATTGTTGATGACTACTCTAGGTACACATGGACCTTGTTCTTGGCATCTAAAGATGAAGCCTTTGACAGCTTCAAAGACTGGGCTGGTGTGGTGCAGAAAAGGTTAAGCCTAGAACTTATCAGTATCAGATCTGATCATGGAACGGAGTTTGAAAACTCAAAATTTTCTGAGTATTGTGCAAAGTACAACATTGATCATAACTTCTCTGCACCAAGAACTCCACAACAAAATGGAGTGGTTGAAAGGAAGAACAGGTCCCTGGAGGATATGGCAAGGACTATGCTGTTGTCAAGTGGGCTTGCAAGAAACTTTTGGGAAACACTGCATGCTATTTGCTGAACAGATGTTCCATCAGAGAAATTCTTGACAAGATCCCATATGAGCTACTCAGAGGAAGAAAACCAAATATTGCACACCTGAAACCCTTTGGTTGTAAATGCTTTGTTCACAACAACGGCAAGGAACCATTGGGGAAGTTTGATGCTAGAAGTGATGAGGCAATATTTCTTGGTTACTCCACTCAAAGCAAAGCATACAAAGTGTTTAACAAAAGAACACAAACAGTGGAGGAAAGTATGCATATGGTATTTGATGAATCTGATAAGGCCTTGGGGGAAACTGAGGCAGATGATCAAGTGATTGGCCTAAGTCGGGAAGATGGTGTAGATGAACTGGAAGACTCAGAAGACAAAGAGACATCAGGTGAGAATCCAATCTCACTAGACCAAGGAGTCAACATGACAGGGGGAACATCGGATGAAGTCAATGATTCAACAAGTCAGGAAGAACCTACCCAAGATAATGCTGAAAACTCCTCCCGTCATATTCAACTCAGGCCATGGAAACACCAAAGTTCTCATCAATTAGAGAATGTCTTATCAAAACTGGACACTAGAATCATGACCAGGTCAGCCTTGAAGAACTTTTGTGCATTCTTTGCTTTCCTTTCATCTATGGAACCAAAGAATGTAAAAGAAGCTCTAGAAGATCCAGATTGGATTTTAGCCATGCAGGATGAACTCCATTAGTTTGAGAGAAGCAAAGTGTAGCACCTAGTTCCGAAGCCGAAGGACATATCAATAATTGGAACAAAATGGGTGTTCAGGAACAAACTGGATGAGCATGGTATAGTGACAAGGAACAAGGCAAGGCTAGTAGTTCAAGGATACAGCCAGGAAGAAGGAATAGACTATGATGAAACCTTCGCACCAATGGCAAGAATGGAAGCTATTAGGATGTTGATTGCCTTTGCTACATACATGGAGTTCACACTGTATCAGATGGACATGAAGAGTGCCTTCCTAAATGGCTACTTAAATGAGGAGGTATATGTAATACAACCACAAGGCTTTGTGAACAATGAATTTCCTATCATGTTTACAAACTGGACAAGACACTCTATAGATTGAAGCAAGCTCCTAGAGCCTGGTATGAGAGACTCTCAGGATTCTTGCTGAAGAATGGATTTTCAAGAGGAAAGATTGACAACATATTATTCTTGAAGAAGAAATGAAATGATCTATTGGTGGTTCAAGTATATGTTGATGATATCATTTTTGGAGCCACTGATGAGGAGCTATGCAGGGGATTTGCTGATCTAATGGGAAGTGAATTTGAAATGAGCATGATGGGTGAACTAAATTTCTTCCTAGGACTGCAGATAAAGCAAATGCCTGAAGGGACTCTGATCCATCAGCAAAAATATGTCAAGGAAGTTCTAAAGAAATTTGACATAGAAAGAGAAAAAGAAATGACTACGCCCATTGCTCCTGGAACCAAGCTGGATATGGATGAACTAGGTCCTTCGACCAATGAGACAAAATATAGAGGAATCATAGGTTCACTTCTCTATCTCACAGCTAGTCGACCTGATATAGTATACAGTGTGGGACTGTGTGCTAGATTTCAGTCCAAGCCCAAGGAATCACATATGACAGCTGTGAAGAGGATCCTGAGATACTTGAAAGGAACTCAGGACCTTTGTCTTTGGTACCCAAGGGGAGGTACATTTGAACTAATTGGTTTTGCTGATGCAGATTATGCAAGTCATTTGGTGGATAGGAAAAGCACTTCAGGAATGGCACACTTTCTTGGTCCCTGCTTGGTCTCTTGGGCTACTAAGACGCAAAACTCAGTTGCCTTGTCTACTGCGGAAGCTTAGTATGTAGCAGCTGCATCATGCTACTCACAACTGCTATGGATCAAACAACAGTTGGAGGACTTTGGAATCAAGTGTGAAGCAGTGCCAATCTTCTATGATAACACAAGTGCAGTGAATATTGCCAAGAACCCAGTCCAACACAAAAGAACAAAGCATATTGATATCAGACACCATTTCCTTAGAGATAATGTGGAAAAGGATCTGATTACTATGAATTCTTGCAGGACTGAAGATCAAATTGCTGACGTATTTACCAAAGCATTGAACAAAGTACAGTTTGAGAGGAATAGGTTGGAGTTAGGGATGACCAAAATACACTGATGACCCAGCAGGTGGTCCCTCGATGATTGTTTAGTTAAGTGTTCAATACTGTGTGGAAAATTTGTTATTACTGTTCAGTTTAACTTTGTACTTTATTAAGTATACTTGTTCAGCCTTTAAGCACCAGGTGAGGATAATGTGATCCCATGAAGAACCTACTATGTACTGAGAAAGAACCGACTGAAGCATGAGGAATTATGTCTAGGTACAGTCACACTACCTTGCATGATAGAAGTCATAACTGAAAACAAATTGTCAATTATACGTGTCTCAAGGGAGACTTTCCATGTTCTTATAACTGCTCTAAATTATAGGAACACATTCCTTTTTGGGATAGAATTCTATTTGACTTGTATGGACCCCACAACTTGAAAAGGTTTTAATTGAATAAGTCTGTAACCGTCAAATCCACAACTCTTCCCGGTTTTCGAAAATTTCAAAAAACTGCTTTTTACTTTTATGTCATCATTTCTTTGGCTTCCCAAGAAACCGTCTCATCACCAAAACCCTCTCCCCTTCTTCGATCAACACAGAACACATCTACTCAACAACCTTCATTTCTCTCAACCTACTCTCTCTCTCAAAAAGTTCAAGACGGAAAATCCTTGTAATCTCAGTCAAAACTCTGACAATTTCACCATGTCTCAAGCACAATCCTCGTCAGTTTCACCCACAAAACCTCTCAAGAAATCAACTGCAAAACCTCCTCCATCCACCCTCGCGGAAAGAATTGTGAAGGCTAGGACACAGTTTCTCAAAAAGGGGGAAAAGAAGTTGGTCAAGAAGATGCTGTCAAGATCTTTGTCTACTACGCCTACAGAACAAGTTTTATCTGAGCCATCTACTGAGGTAATTCCTGACCCTACCCCATCTACTCTTGTTGATTTAGAAGGAATAAAAAGTCCTGGTATAGTGGATACTGAAACCCTAGTAAAAGGACTAGATGAAATCGTAGTAGTGGTAGAGTCTGGTGACAAAACTGGTAGGGGGAATGTAGTTGAAACAAAGCAAAAAAATGTTCAGGAAGAACCTAGGGTGAGTTTGCATGTGCCTGTAGTAGAAAAGACTGTGTTAAAGGTTGATGTAGCAGGGAGAGTGATAGAACAACTGAGGGAGGATGATCTTGTTGAGTCCCTTAAGGAACGTGTTAATGAACCAAGTTCTAGTGCTGTGGTTGCTGAGGAGAGTCAAGGGGTGTCTGTCCTTGAAGGTCCAGTAGTTGGGGGACCTAGATCTGCTGAGGCCTCCCAGGATTTGAGTCAAGACCCTGCTTCTTGCCCAGATCCTACGGAGGCTGATGATGCAGGACTCAATTGGACAGAGTCAGAAGAAGAAAAGGATGAGGAGGTTGGAGAAGAAAAAGTTGAGAGTGAGAAGGTTACAAAGAAAGCAGAAGAAACAAAGAGGAAGAGGTTGAAAAGGAAGTTTGGTGAGGATGATGAGAGGCTGGTGTGTGAGGAAGAGGAAGAATAGGTAGTGTTTGTGAGGGAAAACAGAGTAGAGCCTAACAAAAGGAGGAGACTGGTGAAAGGGGGAATGCCAATGTCAAAAAGCAAGTTGGTTGATTTATCAAGTAAAGAAAGTGGTGACAGGACTGTTGCTGAGCTAGTGGCCAGGAGAGTTGGAACTAGATCTGCTTTGAAGCAACAGCTGGAGACTGTTGGCAAGCTGGAAAGAACAATTACCAATGTGAGAGACAGAGAAGCAAAGAAAAAAGAGGAAGAGAAGAAAGCTGGTGAGGCAGAGGAAGAGAGTGACGAGGCTGGTAGTTATGTGGAGCCAAGTGACTCTTAGACTGACAGTGAAGCAGAGAACAGGAAAAGAAGAAGAGGATCTAAAGAAGAGGTTGATCGAATGGCCTTCTTTGCAAAGCATCAGGTGCTGCCTGGTAGCATTCTGCATGATGAGAAGGAACATCACATGAAACCCCTGCTGAGAATGATTGGTGACCAAGGATGGCTTGGTTTGTTTGGAAACAAGGATAGAATGTTATTTTCTGATGAGGTCAGGGAATTTTACACAAACTGCAGAGTCATAGCCAGGAGAGTGTTCACCACTGTGAAGGGAGTTGAGATAGAATTTGGGAGAAATGAGCTTGGGGTGATCCTTGACATACCTGCTGAAGGTTACTGCAGGTATATAATGCTGAAGTGGCCTAAGAGGACAGATGGAATAACTCATCTGAGTGTGGTCAAGAAGTTCTCAGGGAAACCCAAGCTAAGGAAGGAAATGAAGGTAGACAAAAAGGAGATGGAGCCAGCACACCAGTTGCTATTTGAGTTTGTGCACAAGTTCCTTCTGCCTAGAGGAGAAAGGAATAGTGAAGCTAGTGCTCTAGACCTAACTTACATGGACTTGCTGGATAGGGGGTGAGAATTAACTTACATGGGCTAATCATCAGACACATTAAGAGGATTGTAGGCACTAATCAAAAGCCATACTCTTTAGTGCATTCCTATGTCCTCCAGCAGGTTCTAGAGCATTTTGGGGTTCCACTGGAAGCAGGGATGAAGCCAACCATTCATCAGATGTTTGGGTACAATGTACTTAAAAGCTGTGACTTCTTCAAAGAGGGGAGAGCTTCCAAGAAGCCCATGCAGGTCAAGCAAGAGCTAGCTGAGGAGAGTGAGGATTATGGACCTGAGGAGGCCATTACTGTTGTGAAGGAGCTGGAGACTCATGTTCTTGAAGTGAATACTGAAAATGTAGAGCTTCACAGACAGCTGAAGTTGAAGGATCAAGAAATTGATCATTTGAAGATAGACTGCCACAAGTATGAGGCCGAGCTGGTGATGGAAAGGGCCAAAAATACAAAGCACCTTGAGGGACTTGTCAAACACTTCAACCTTCAGCCCTGAGTCCTCCTGTCCTATCCTCCCGTCCTTTCTCCTAAATGCTGTTAATTCCTTTCATTCTCCCTGCACATGTGATGTTGTTTCAAACAATTTATTTTTCAGTTGTGTACTACTGGATAGGGTTGTGCTGTTGTCACACTCTGGATAATGGTTTTAAATTTTCTCATGTTTATGGTCGTTTGTTCTATAGTATTTGGTTCTTGTTGGGCCCTTAGCCTTATTTCTATGTGTTTAAAGTATAGCTGACTTGTTGCCTTGTGCTCTAGACTGGATAGTACTAACTGGTTCATGCAGGTATTTGAATCTTTTCGATGATGCCAAGAGGGGGAAGAAGAAAATGTTGGGGTGTTTGTGACCTAATTCATCTGTTTCAAATTTCTTGAACTTATTACTTTTTGTTTTTGGGAAATTTTGTCTATTCAGGTTCTTTGACAATATTTGTTTGCCATCATCAAAAAGGGGGAATTTGTTGAGCATTGGTTTTGAAGAATGACAAACGAGAAGGACTCAGTGGTCTTGGAGAAGAACCTAGTCCTTTAATAGAAGGGCACGACTGATCGAAAAGATTTGTGGGTTGCAAATCCCTGCGGAACTAGGAATAGTGGCGCGTGAATGAATATGCATCCTAGTCAGACTAAAAGAGGCTGTGCCCAGGTTGTGTCTTCGAAGTACGAATTGGAGTTGGACTTTAATAAGGAAAAGAGGTACAAGGAATCCCGTCTTACCATAATTACAAGGATTCCTTATAAGACTCAACTAGGGTTGCATAGCCCATATAAATACAAGTAGTTGATGCAGCCGAAACTAGTTATTCACAAACAGAGAGTTGAGAGCATATAAAGGCGAACTAGAATCTTTCTACGTGAGATAACTGAAGAAGACAACTGGTGTGCTTGAGTTGATTGAGTCTAGATATTCTGTCTAGGTTCATTGCTTTGTAAGTTGTCTTATTTTGAGCGATCACTGTTTTTACCTATTGGCTTATTGTAGAAGTGCATGTATTAGGTGCACTTGTGAGAGATTGCTTTGTAAAGCTCGAGTTTAGCTTTGTTTAGTGATTAGGGTCTAGAATGTAGCCCCTTGGTTACAGAGTCTTATAATCAGAAACTTACTCTTTGTGTTAGTGGATTGAGTTCTAAAATCCCAGAGTGTGGGTCGTGGTTTTTTCTCCCTTGAGCAAGGAGTTTTCCACGTAAAATCCTTGTGTCTTTTGTGTGTGAGGTTGGTGTGTGTTACAGTGTTCAAACATCGGAATTGCAGAGGCAAGAACAGGGTTCTTGACTCAGGAGAATCGAGTTCTTAAAACGAAAATCGGTAGACACTATTCAACCACCCTTCTAGTGTCCTTAGGAGGTGCATAGATTATAACAATTTTGCCTAGACAATTCCTAAAATAGCCCTGCGTGACTTATCTACTTTTTTCAACTTGTGGGGGTGTTTTAGTCATTACTTAGGCATGAGGAAACCCTTATAAATACCTCATTAGCCTCTTTTATTTCATTAACTTAGCTTAAATATTGATGAATGACTTTAAAATTTCTCTCATGAATGAAACCCCCTTTTAAGGCTTGAATCATTTGGTGGATCCAATTGAACCTCATTCCTTACCCGATCAAATCTTTTGCAAGACCTGGGTACGTCTTGAGGATAGTTTGCATAGTCTAGATATTTCTTGACTTGACCAGAGGGTATTACGAGACTAGTTCCTCGTAGTTACCTCGGTAGCAGTTCGAGATACGTCTTACTTGTACTTCGTTCTTAATTTTTATCGCTTGCGGAATTTTTCCTGCATCATCCAGTCTCCTAGGTCACAAGGTTTAGCACTAGATCAAACTTGACTTACAACCAGTATGATTTTCACTCGATCACTACTAACATTTACCTATTGGTATTGAGAGTTCATAAAACAAACGTATCCTTTGGTTTTCCATGCTTCCAAAATACTTATACGATACAACTCTCAATTCTTTTTATCTCTCTTTTTTTCTCTTTTCTTTTCGTATAACTAAGTATTACATAATACAACACTTGCTAAGAATAAGAAAGAACTTTGAGATTGCTTGGAAGGATCGATGTGTTACTTGTCTTCTTCAACCTTCAACCATTTTATCAAGAACTTCAACTAGCCGTTCGATTTATCAACAGCTTTTGACTTTAAGAGATGGAATTGGTTTCAAGACATTAGTTGAGGCAATACGAGTGATCCAAGGGAGTTAATATAAGTATTTTTATCATGCTTCCAATCATTTTTAACTTCAGGTGCTTGTCTTTAAATATGTCAATACCTTTTTGTCTCCTCGAGATTTGCTCCAGCTGCCTTAATTAATCTTTGCTAGATTAATGACGAAGTTGATCAGCTTATTTCAACAATCCTTCAAGCCCACTAAATTATTCATCCTAGTTTGATAGTCGTTCATTACAAACGATCCACCAATTTTCCCTTTTAGTTGCAGATCATCTTGGTCCAACTCTTACCATGTTCCTGCAATAGATAATATTTTAGACTATTGTCATTATTAAAACAAGTAAGGCTAACATAAGTTATATTGTTTCTAGTTTTAAGAAATCGTCACTCTTTTTACAGCCTAACAAGGAAATGTTACCAAATATATTCAGAGAAAGAGAATAGTTAGTTTTCTTACATTTATTCATTGAATAAGATAAAAGAGGACATGACTTTAATGAAATTACTCAAAACTTTATAAACACTAGATGTAGGTTAATTGTGTCAATTATAACATGAAACTCATTTCTCATTAATAATATTTTTATGTCATCATGTGAAGTAGTCAGGCATCCGGCATAGGTTTCTTCCAGTGCATATATGTCTATCGAATCTGTAAAAGACTCAGAATCAAACTTGCCCATTCTTTTGGGCACACGAATGATGTATTAGGTAAAATCTGTATCGGCCACATAAGCAGTGTGACCGACCACATGACAGTAGGTCAAAGGCAACTCAAGATGACGTGGTAAGAGATGAGGGCCACAATCGAAGGCACAAAGATCAAATAAGGCGACAAAGACTTCAACTATCCCCGAGACAATTATACTCAACTCGTTAAGAAGCATGGCTATGGACTAAAGTTGACGTTGGTCTCCGGACCCGGGGACTACAAGAAGACAGTTGTGTCAGTACAGCAATATTATTTGGTCGTATGCTTGAACCTTATCCTTGAAGCGGAATGTGTTTGAATATGTATATGGATACTGTAGGGTTAGAAATTAGTATAAATATTCTTTATATTAACAATTTTATAATTCATAGTATGATTGATTACCCACTCTTCTGTAAACGACAACTTTATAAAGAATATCAAGCATTGGTTTAGCTCTCTTGGATTACTCACTCTACTAATTTGTTCTCTTTATATTAACACTTGTATCATTCAAATAAGATTTCCTTAGTTTTTACCATTATTTATTCATACGGTTGGTTTATATTTTTGTTAGAACTAAGCTACACGACCTTAGCCTTAATCTTTAGATCTAATCAGTTAAAACATAAATAGACTTGATATAACTCATTATTTTTGACCCATATAGATATAAAATTAATTGTTATTTATAAATTCAATTTTATCACATACAATTGCTAGAACCAATATGAGTAATTAACATTTTTTTAATCTGCCTCAATAAAGATCACCCAACCCTTTCTCTAATGTATTGCAAGAGTGCTCACATTGTTTTGCTTACTCTTTCACTTTTATTTAAAATCAAGCTCGCTGTAGGCAACGATTTGGTTAGAAGTTGATTTGAACCATTGAGACAAGGATTTACTAATAAGTTTACTTAATGCTATAAGTAGATATGCAAGAATCAATGGTATAACATTTACAACTCGCTCTGTTTATTTTGTTTCTTGGATCTTTAGGTCTATTTACTACGAAGATATCTTTTTTTTTTCACTACTAAAAATAAGGCATTTTCGGACCGAAATTTCGGACCAAAATTCGGTTGGAGAAAATTGTCCGACCGACGCGGTGGGATAATTCATCGAATTATAATTAAATTTTTTTTTTTTTACTTTGGCCGACCGCCGCGGTCGGACAAGAATTAAAAATTTTTTACCGACCGCAGCGGTGGGAGATCGGTCGGTAGGCAGTGAATATAGCAGGACGGGAACACAGCCCGTTTTTCATTTCACCAAAAACAGTTTTCTCTCTCTTTCGCCCCCTTTCTTTCTTTCACCATTCTACCCGATTCCAAAGCCAAAATTCAACCCAAATCTATTAAAAAAAATACTCTTAATCTCTTAATTCCATTCCTCTACAACTTGGTAAGTTTAATTTTCATAGTTTTCTTCAATTTTTCCCCAAATCCGAAACCCTAACTTTTTTATCTATTTTTTTTTTTTTGTAGTTCTTCCATCTATCAAAGTTGGGGATTGTACATTAGTGGTGGTGGAGTACAAAATCATCCCTTGAGGTGAGTTTTATGGTGAAACACCATTTTTTTTTTAAATTTAATTTTAGCTCGTTTTTGTCATTTTTTCCTATGTTTGAATTTTAGCTCATGAAATTAATCCATGACATAGTAGTTGCTATTTGGTTGTAAACTAGGTTACATTGTGTTGTTGTTTGGTTTGGGAATTGTTGAAGCTAGTTTGACATTTTTGTTGGTATTGTTAAAATTAGGTTGATTGAAAAAGTGGGTGTTGTTAAAAAAATGATTGGGTTATTGAATACACATTTAGAAGATGATAAATTGGAAAGTAACACTTTGAATGGGTTGTTTTAGTGAAAAAGTTGGTGTTCCATTGAGAAGAGTACACTTTGAATGGGTTGTTGTTGATGGGTTCCTTTAGTAGTGTTGTTGTTGTTGAATGTTGTTAATGGTGTGTACTAGTGTTGTTGTTGTTGTTGTATTGCTTTGAGATAGAATTGTTGGTGTATAGTGTAGTTTGGTAGTTAGATTCTTTGAGGCATTTCATCAAATAAGTGGTGAGCAATAACTAAGTTGAATAGTTTGCAAATAGTTTTAGATTACTCCAACTAAGTATAGATAAGTAAATAGTTTTATCATTTTGAATAAATAGATATAAGTTGCAAATGAGTAGTGATAATGGATTGTTGATGTATTAGACTTGTTTTAGACATGTTTTAATCCATGACATAGTAGTTGCTATTTGGTTGTGAACTAGGTTACATTGTGTTGTTGTTTGGTTTGGGAATTGTTGAAGCTAGTTTGACATTTTTGTTGGTATTGTTAAAATTAGGTTGATTGAAAAAGTGGGTGTTGTTAAAAAAATGATTGGGTTATTGAATACACATTTAGAAGATGATAAATTGGAAAGTAACACTTTGAATGGGTTGTTTTAGTGAAAAAGTTGGTGTTCCATTGAGAAGAGTACACTTTGAATGGGTTGTTGTTGATGGGTTTCTTTAGTAGTGTTGTTGTTGTTGAATGTTGTTAATGGTGTGTACTAGTGTTGTTGTTGTTGTTGTTGTTGTTGTATTGCTTTGAGATAGAATTGTTGGTGTATAGTGTAGTTTGGTAGTTAGATTCTTTGAGGCATTTCATCAAATAAGTGGTGAGCAACAACTAAGTTGAATAGTTTGCAACTAGTTTTAGATTACTCCAACTAAGTATAGATAAGTAAATAGTTTTATCATTTTGAATAAATAGATATAAGTTGCAAATGAGTAGTGATAATGGATTGTTGATGTATTAGACTTGTTTTAGACATGTTTTAACTTGTTTGGATCACTATTCGGATTGGATATGTTATGTAAAATGTTAAACTTTCTATTTAAAGACAATAAGCCTTGTTTAGACTATTATTAAGGCTTGAGAAGCCTAATCTTCTTCTGGGTGCTGTTTTTTCTGCTTTTTACAGGTGGTGTAGCTCTAATTGCAGGTTTTTTATTGCAGGTACTACACTGCCTACCGACCGCAGCGGTCCGAAATCGGTCCGAAAATTGCCAATTACTTAGCGCAGAAAAAAACAATCTCCCACCGCAGCGGTCGCCTGGCCCACTGCTGCGGTGGGAGATTTTTCAGTTTTTTTGAAATCTCCCACCGCGTCGGTGGGAGAGTTCAACATTATTTTTTCCACGTATAAACTAGGCGACCGATGTCCGACCGTACTTCGGTCCGACGTCCGACCGCGGCGGTCGGAAAGCTGTGAGCGACCACCAATTAGCCGACCGCCTTGTTAGGTCGGACAACGGTCGCCTAGCCGACCGTTGTCCCACCGTATCGGCGGTCGGAAAAGCCCTGATTTTTAGTAGTGTTTTTTTTTGGAATTCTTTAGTATGCCTTGGATGCAGAGTAATCTCTCATAAGTGGAAATTATCTATTCGATATGGAAAAGACTAAAAGCACAACCTTCTATCTCAATCGAATTGTTATTTTTAAAGGATCCTTATTTCTGAGTTATTAAATTTTTTGGTTGTTAGATGTCTAAACTGGAGTGGCCGGAAGATAGTTGAATTGTCTTTGGTTCAAGAATTAAAAGAGATAAATCACGTAGCATTGCCGGTGCCGGAGCTAGGGTGATGACTTTTCTCTTTTATATTTATTTTCATACAATCTATTATTTTGGAGCAAGTCTCTAACATACATGTTCACATACATACATATGTATATATGTGTGTATACATGTGTGTGTGCGCGCGTATATATACATATTCATATACACACACGCGCGTGCGCACGCATACGTATACATATAGTATGTAATATAATAGTTGAAGAAATAAGAAGTTCATGGAAACTTTGATATATTAGTGTTCCATTGTTTGTTTTATTTTTAATACATGTAGTTTTGTACAGTGACTTTCTCTTATAGTTGCTGACCTTGACTTCCATATGGATCCAATCTTATGCATTTCAATATGTGGGGTCTGAAAACTACCTTCCCATAATAGGAAATTTTGTCGAATCTGCTGGTATTGATTAAGCTGTTCAATAGTTGTTTGGAAGACATTAGCCAGAATCTTCGCTTTTCAAATTCCATTAAAATCCTTCAACCAGAGTCATATTGTAAAAGAAATTTTGCCATCCTTTTCATTTGTCTCCTCTTTTAATATGAAGTAGGGTAAGATATATTCTATTTTATTCATTAGTAAAGTAAGAGAGTTCAAACTTAGTCAAGCAAGATGGTAAGCACTTCAAGTAATCTCTTCAAAACTTAGACTGCATGTGCTTAGTTTAGGAATTAAAATCCTATTAGGAAGAAGAAATTACACACGCAAAAATGATAAATCGTTTACAGCTTATCAATATTATGCAACAAAGAAATTGATATATATGTTACAACAAATAAATCAATATACTCCTTAAGAAATATATACCATAATATAAAAGATACATTATGTAACTAATTAACAGTTGTTTCATCAAACCAAATATAAGAAGTTACTCCATAACGAGAAAAAGTTAACAATGAAAATGTTAAAAATCAACACGTTCATTATCCGAGATAAGAAAAGAAGTTTAGAAAAAACTCCAACAAATTCGTCAATATCTCTTGAAATCTTGGAATGAATCTTTTTTTGTATTAATAGTGAATAACTTGAAACAACTATTACTACGATATCTAATCAAGAGATATATACTAATAATAATAATACAAATCACATGAAATCAATTTTTTGAAGTAAAAATGAAAGGTCTCTGAATCATCCTTAAAACAAAATAAAAAAGTAAGCAATATAAGGTATATGTTAATTCTTGTATGATGTATAATTGTATACCCGTGTATAATAACTGGTCTTAATTGAAAATTATGAAATCTCGACTCCCTCCCTTTTACTATAAACCCATTCTAAAACCCTAGAACACTCAAACACATTCATCAGATTCCGGCGACAATGCCAGGACTGACGTCAGAACCCGGCGAGCTAGCAATGGTTCCGGTAGGTTCACCGGAGCCGGAAAATCAACCGGCAGTAATCTACCCTCTACATCACGGCCTTAAATCACCAGTCCATCGATTATCCATTTCCTGGGCGCGTGGCAACACTCTCCGAGTCACAGCACTCCGGCAGCCGTCTCAGGCGGAGGGTGACGGCGAGGCTGGTGGTAGAGTGGTGGAGGTGAATCTAAGTAACACTGTAGATGATGAAATTGATGCTGTTAAATGGAGGAAAATCGCGTATGGTTCCGTTACGCCTTTCGCGCTTCTTCAGAGCCGTAAGCATTCGTTGGATGCTTCTCCTTATAAGGCAGACTGGTAAACTTTTTGTTTTCTGATAAGTAAATGCTATTGTTGGATAAATTGTAACTTGATTTAGTTGAAATAGACCTGAAAATTACCTCTAGAGTATTGTTTTTTGATAACCGGGAAATCCCCAAGCAATGGAGCTCGGCTCGGTTTGATTCTATGAATCTCGAGACAATGCCTTGTATGTGGACAGAAATATAAAGGAGCCGGCTCAGCTCGGGCTCCGTCAAACTGTAACAAAGCTCATCTGAGCTTGGTTAGGCTCAAACTAAGGCATAAGCTCACAGTTCGAAACTTGGTGGCTAATAGGCAGGTCTTCTATGACGCCAAATGATTTACAGAAATATAAAGGGGCGGTCAAACTGTAGCAAAGCTCAGTTGAGCTCAGCTCGGGCTTGGTCAAATTGTATCGAAGCTCAGTTGAGCTCGGCTCAGCTCGGGCTCAGTCAGTTGTAGTAAAGCTCAATTGAGCTCAACCTAGTTTGGGCTCGGTCAAATTGTAGCAAAGCTTAGTTGAGCTCGGCTTAGGCTTGACTCGACTATATTATATAAAGCTCGATTAGGCTTGACTCGACTCGTATGGTATAAATCTCGACTAGGCTTGACTCAGCTTGTATGGTGTAAAGCTCAGTTAGGCTCGACTCTGACTTGACTCGGCTCGGGTCGGGTTAGCTCGGGTTGTGACATAATATGGTATAAAGTTGATTAGGCTCGAACTTAGGCCTAGGCTCACAGTTCGAAACTTGGTGGCTGATAGGCACGTCCTCTGTGACGCCAAAATATCTACAGAACATAGTCAATACCCAGTTGAGAAATTCATTGTCAAATAAATTAAAAAGATTTAGAAAATAATTGAATTGCAAATATCAATTGTTTGACTCTATGAGAAGTAATGATATTCTACAAACTGGGATTGCTATCGTTTGTAATTAAGGTGGAGGGTTGTTGGTTAATGATGTTGAAAGCTGGAGATGATCTTGGAATTGCTTTTCCGGTGATGCCTGGTAGGAATCTATGCAGAGATCAGTCTTGTTATAGAAGTAGATCTTGTAACTCCACCTAAGAGTTTGGTAGAGCTCAAGGCTCTTAACCTTGTGGTTGTGGCTTTGAGCCCCACGGTGGGCGCCTTATTCATTCTTTTTCTTCCTGAAAAAGAAAATGTCACACCACCTAAGAATTGATTGACCAAGTATTTCTTTGAGCTATAAGCTGTTAGCTCTGTTTTGGACCTCTTCACTCCACCCCCAAGAAAAGGGGGAAAGTAAAAGAAGAAAATTTCTTTGCCTACTTTCTACCTCTTTTTTAGAAATTCATCGACCAAATAAAGCATATTCATCGACCAAATAAAGCATATGTACGTTGAAGTTTATTTGTTTATTGGTTTCCATGCTCATTGGTTCCTAAGATCTTCTTATTCTTGAGTTTTAATGAAACAGCTTAGCTAGACTATAGGTATTTTACTTAGGAGGATTCTGTTTTAATGGAAAAGTAAATTTTTATTTTTTTATTTTTTATGACGGTGGTGAGTCTTCATGGTTCTCCTCCCATTGACCACTAGGTCACACACTTGGCTTTATTTTTATTGATTTATATTATTCATTTTATGAAGATATCTGAATTTTTTACCTTGCACAGCCTTAGGCAGTGTGCTAAATGCAAGCTTAGCGTGTCTTGTTCGTTTGTGTATTCTTGTGTGGCCTTAGCTTCTAGGACTTTTCCAGTCTAATTGCTTTGTGATGCAATTCTGGGAAAATTTAGTGGTGAAAGGCCAGAGTGTTTAGTTTTTCCCGTTCTACCACAGAAGAGTTTTAAGTCACATAAGCGTGAAGTTTCTTTCTCTATTCGAGAGCTGAGGGAGTTTCATTCAACAATTTGATGGCCTGTGTGACTGTGTTCCTTTCATAGGGCCACTAGTTGATTTTTGCTGCATTTTATGTTTAATCAGGTCAGAGCATGTCATAGACTACAGCAAAGAGATAAATTCTCTGCTCTCTGATCGAAAATCACCTCCTAGATCAGTTATTGAAGATCCCAAGGCAGTAGTAAATGTAAGTAATTGGCATCATGCATTTGTCTGGCTCTACGCAGCTATTTAGTGTTTATATGTGTCTGTGTGTGCTTGTTAGGAAACTAAAGAGCCAACGTGCCTGAAAGCTGCATGGGAGCTGCTGGAGATATTTTATGTAGACAAGCAATCTCAATCTTGGATTCCTGAACGGTTGCTAGATTGGTTAGCTGTATGCTTTTCTATTTTCCTCAAGATTCCTTGATTTTCTCTGACAGATATCCCAAGTCTCATACTCATCTTCCAACTTAATCCATGTTACATTTAACAGGACTACAATTCTTTATTCTCGGAAACGCTACCAACTATTCATTCAAAGCTTGTGGATTTTCAGCACGAACTTGTTAGTCTACAGGTTAGTTATCACTTGATATCCCTATGAACTTTATTTTCATTGGGCCTGTCAACGGATTTTTTGGTGGATAAATTATTAGTCCAGTTTTAATGTCATAATTTGATTGGATATAGTCTTGCAGATGTAAACATGGAAATTAAAATCTAATTGTATTTACTCAGAAGTGGCTCCAAAAGCAAAGTGATAGTAATGTTAGGAAAATTTTAAGCCTTTATTTAATGAAAAATTGGGTCAACGATACTTCTTTCATGGTAGGATACTGTTACGTGTTTTAGGGTCTAGGTTTTAGTTTGCAATTAATATTATTATTAGTATTATTATTATTGTTATTATAGAATAGATTTATGTTTTCTAGTCAATTAAGGATTATGGTTTTTCTTATTCTAGAATATTCTTTAGGGTTTCTAGTATTTAAGGGTTAAGTTTCTTATTGATGTAATTCCCTATTTAAAGGGCACATTGGTTAATAAAAACTTAAGTCAGAATTTAACAAAAAATAAGAGATCATAGTTCTCTCTTATTGAACTCTAAGGTTTCAGTCTCCCTTTAACGAGCTGAGTTATTATTTCAAAATAGGTCGCCCAAAGAAAACACAGGCAACTAAACCTGTAACCTGGGACCGTAACAATTTGGTATCAGAGCCTAACACGACGGGCGATGAGATGAAATCAATTTTGCAACAGGAAAGAGCAGCTATGGAGGCCGTCGTTGAAGCTAGGGTTACAGACATTGAGAATCGCTTGAGCAACCAACTTAAAGAAATTTCCATGAATTTTTGGAACAATTGCAAACAATTATTACAGGTATGGGTAATTCAGTTCTTAGGGAAGGCGAAACAAGTGAAAATAGCAACTCCTTGCAACCTGGCAGTGCAGCGAATCAATCTGCAAGAGGTGCTGCTACTCTGCCATATGATGGAGCAGTTCCTCAAACAAGCGGACTGGTCCCTAGATATTCTAAGCTGGATTTCCCAACCTTTGATGGTAGTGAGGATCCTTTGATCTGGTTACATAGGTGCGAGCAATTTTTTGAAAATCAACATACAAACGAGATAGATAAAGTGGGACTAGCAGCTTTCTATATGTTGGGTGAAGCCCAGCTTTGGTACTACCAATTGAAGCTAGAAAAAATTGGAGTAACTTGGGCAGAGTTCAAAAATTGTTGCTCCACTAGGTTTGGTCCACCAGAAGGCAGCAACCCTTTGGAGGAACTAGTTAGCTTGAAACATACTGGAACCGTGGAAAGTCTATCAACGTCAATTTCAGGAGAGGTTGGCTCGGGCTAGTCAGTATGTGAGACTCGACCAGCATGTCAGCTTGTTTATGGCGGGTTTGGATGATTCAATTCGGTTGGATGTCCAAATGCATAAACCAACTGTTTTAGCAAGTGCCATGAATCTGGCTAGAGCATTTGAACAAAAGTTGCAATTCTCAAACACCAATCAAGTTGGAGTTGCAACAAATTCCGCACCAAATCCATTCATAAAAAAACTAACTCGACCAGAGATGGCGGATCGTAGAGCTAAAGGACTATGTTACAACTGTGATGAACCTTATACAACAACCCATCCGTGTAAGAAGTTGTTCTGGCTAGAAGTGAAAGACATTGAGACCAATTCAAGTGAGGGCCCAAGGAGAGGTTGTGGCTAGTTTGTGTCGGACTTATCCAGATTTCGAGCTTGAGGACAAGCTCGTTTTTCAGGAGGGGAGTAATGTTACGTGTTTTAGGGTCTAGGTTTTAGTTTGCAATTAATATTTTTATTAGTATTATTATTATTGTTATTATAGAATAGATTTATGTTTTCTAGTCAATTAAGGATTAGGGTTTTTCTTATTCTAAAATATTCTTCATGGTTTCTAGTATTTAAGGGTTAAGTTTCTTATTGATGTAATTCCTTATTTAAAGGGCACATTGGTTAATAAAAACTTAAGTCAGAATTTAACAAAAAAACAAGAGATCAGAGTTCTCTCTTATTGAACTCTAAGGTTTCAGTCTCCTTTTAACGAGCTGAGTTATTATTTCAAAATAGGTCGTCCAAAGAAAAAAACACAGGCAACTAAATCTGTAACCTGGGACCGTAACAGATACTCAACAGACAATGAATAGTGTAAGGAAAAAGGTCATTTTAGGAAGTGGACAGAATTTGGTACAACACAAGATAGAAAGTAGGATTCTTGATTTGGAATGGAAGGAGCAGTGATTCCGTCTTTCTGTGCTCATTTCCAATTAACTTGCATATGACAGGTTGTTGAAGAAGATCCCCGCTACTGGGAAGCGATGTCATCAGCATTGGCAGCTGGCTGGCTGGAAACTGTGGTAAGCATATTATTTGTGGGTATGGCCATAATAACTGTGCATTGAGGTTTTGTTGCTCATGAAGGCATATCAGGATTTTATTTAAGGAACATGCATAAACTTACAGTTGCCAATTTTGCAGGTAAAGTTGTTGCGCTTGCACGGCTCTTATCGATTTGATCAGTTAGCTAGTCGTGAGGTAAGTTGGAGCAATTTGAATCGCATAGTATCTTGAACTCTTATGATCAGTGCCAATGTAGCATAGCTTAACGCAACCTTGAGTATTTATAACTTCATAATCTTTACCCTTTTCTTGGTATCATAACTTGAACATAAGTTAACTTGAGGAACAGTTCTTGACTATTCCTTAGGTATGATATACCTAGTCAAGGAAAAATGAGTTGTCTTTTAGAGCTTTTGTGCCCTAGTCATGGATATTTTTTTTTTTCTTGTTTTGCTTGAGTTGTGAAATCTTGTTACTGGGAGCACTGCCATTTAGGATAAAGTCGATTTTTTTCTTTCTTTTTGTGTCACATTGTACTTTTTAGCTTCTACTTGGCATGTGCTGTCTCTTGACAGTTGACAGCTTGAGAGGACACTTTCTTATACACCGGTTCACCTCTGTTATTTAGCTCCGACGCTATATAAGTTAGTTGTTTACAGGTAATGAATCTATTTGGGTAGAGGACTCTCTCTACGATTGTGTTGAGAGAAGATTTAAATTCTTAGTTCCAGTGAGTAGTATCACATTATCATGGGATTAACACTAGGAAACTGCGGTGACTGAAGCACCGGGAACTGCGGCTGTGAAAAATATTTATTTGATTGCTGCCCCCAAAAAAAGGATCTGAACTAGTAATATGGCTTTCCTGTTTTCCTTTTTTATACTTTTGTTTTTTCTCTTAACAGACAGAGAATGGACTTGTTGAAGCAGTTGCTGTTCTTATAACCAAGATGCCTAGAATGCGTCCTAATCTGGGAGAAGAAAATTTAGGCGAGTGTTACAAAACCAAGCCTGACTTCATGAAGGTAATTTAGCACTTTGCTAATGATCACTATTAGTGGCCTTACTGGACAACTTTTGATGCCTTTTTCCTGTTAGGCTTGGGAGAAGTGGAGGGAGCAAATTACTAAACTGGACTGCAGTGCCTACTGGCTTCAATGTGATCACCGGCAGACTAGCGAAGGGCTGAAAAATATGATCCAGATCATGTTGGGAAATCCTAGTGTTCTATCAAATGCAACTTTCAACTGGATGGAGCTTTTTATATCCCATTTCTTGTATGTTAGGCCATTTACTTCGGTTAGTGTCTTATTTGCTGCACTATCATCCAAAAGAGGGGAGTAAGAATATTCTCTTGGTGTTGCATTTGCGCTTACAATATGCATTCTATTTTTTGTGGTGTAGGGTCTGGAGAGCATGTACAGTTTAGCTCAGAAGTGCATGCAATTAAAGCCTATGTCTAGTTCCCATAAGCTGTTTGGTCTTGTACTTGGAATTCTTGAAGAAAATACTGAGGTGAACCACACTAAGCATCAGTTTGTTATTTTTGAATTGTTGTATTAGGTAGTGCTGAACTCATGAGCATTCCCTATTGGTTCAGGTTGTTCTAGCGGAGTGCTCAAGATCATTTGGCCCCTGGTTTGTGAACCTTCTTTCTCTGTGTAGCTTTTGGGTGGGTTGAGCACTTGAGCATTTTGTTGTCTGTCTCGCCCGTCTGATACATGTCCTTTTCTTCATCTGTCAAGGATGATGGCACATGCTGTAGAGTTGCTGACAGCTGGGAGCACTCATGCAGAAATTCTGTTGCATGAAGAGCAGTCCAAACTGGGAGGAATGAGCATCGAAGAACTTCATAGACTTGTCTATGCGCAAGTTCTGTCTTCTCATGCATTGACATGGCAAGTATGTGTGGGCTCAAGCTTGAGTAAATGAATGCATGATATACTTGTATTTATGTACTATTACTATAAAAGGTTAATTAAAACCATACATGTGTACGGTTCAGCTTTAACTCTATGAAAAGGTTAATTAAAACCATGAGAGATTCAATAGGTACAGTTTGTGTCCCCCCAAAAAGTATGGTAAAGTGAATCTTTTGATTTTTCTGGATTGGAGACAACCTATAAGACCACAGGTGGACCTTGAAGTTACAATGGTTATCTAGATGCTGGAGAGTTGTCCTATTTATTCCCGTACATGGTTTTGATTCATCATGGAATTATATATGCTGCTTTTGTTGAACCTGTTTACTGGATGCTCAATCTGCATAATTTTGGATTTTCTACTCACGTGTTTAGGATCTTTCTGTTAACTTTCCTCCAGATTGCTCCAATATACTTAACTTCATGTATAAAACAAGGGATTGGATTATTGGAGAGTTTGCTGTACAAGCAGCCTGCACAGCATAGTCAAGTTTTGTTAAAGGTACAACTTCGAGGGTGACTTTTCTTTTGGTTCATCTAGCTCATGATTTTCCTCTCAAATATCTTGCTCTACAGCCTCTTATATTCTTTTCAAACTAGTGGTTCCTTATTGATGATCTCTTGGTTAAAATTGCTTTTCTATACAGAGTTTAGAGATCTGCCGTCTGAATGAACTTGACACCATAAGTTCAAACATTATGAGGGTATGTTATGATATTATTCATATTGACTATCTTACATTTCTAAGGTGCATTTACTTTCTTAAGCACATTAATATAGGTAGTCTGATGATGGCTTCTATTTGAATTTTGTGATTACTTCAAAGTTCAAACATATAGTGCTTCATTTTTGTCTTTTATTTTGTATTTTTTATTAGATTGCTGGTGTGCATCACTGGAAACATGGGAGGAAAGGCTGTGGTGTCTTTTGGCTGCAGCAAGCTCGAGATGAATTTCGTTTAAACAGAATTGCCAAGCAATTATTTGATTTCGTGGGGAAGTCGGTTTCTGATGAAGGATTCAAGGTTGGTATTACACTATACTGAGCTATAGTGGTTGAGCGCCTTCTTGCATTTTTCTTTTAATATTTTTGTTATATCCATTTTTCAAAATTGCATCTTTTGTATGCTATGTATGCTGTCCGTCTCATTTATTTTCTCTGAAAGGAATACTTTCTTTAGTGTGACAGTTTAACTACTTTAAGTAATTTGCTATGTTGCTTGGATCCTCCAAAATGCTGTCGCACCCATGTCGGATCCTCCAAAAATGCTCTACTTTTGGAGGATCCGACACACACCCAGTAACATTTTCGGAGGATCCGAGCAACATAGGTAATTTGCAGGCATATTATACATATTCTGTATTTCCATTTATCCAAGTATGTGCATAATGACGAGCATGCTATCTGATGGGTGATATTGAAGTCTGGAAGAAATTTATAACTTTTCTTATGCTAAACCTTGCTACACCACGTGCAATCTATAGATGGTGGACAAGCTTGTCCTGGCTTATTTTGCTTGCTTGAGCTGAGCTTAAGGTTCCGTAGTAGAAGATGGTGAAGCCCTGGATGTTCTTTAGATGTGATTCATGTAGTGTTGGAGACAGAGAAATGGTAGAAGTCCAATCTTGCTAAGCTGGTTTGTTTCTTCTCAGGATCTGACCTGTGGGGTTAAACGAATCCAGCCCCAATTCCTTACCCTTTTTTCTGTGTGTGTGTGTGTGTGTGGGGAGGGGGGGGGGGGGGGGGTTGCGCAATGAAAAGAAAAAGGAGAAGCAAATGGATAGTGGCCAAAGAAATGCCTTGTGGGCTGATCTAGTTGAATAGGGTAAAATTGGTTCCCCTGTCAAGTGTCCCACATTGTTGGAGTAAATGGATTGTCTTCTTATATGGTCTTGGGAAATCCTCACCTTTTGAGCTAGGTGTTGGGGTTGATTTAGGCCCAAAATCCATTTCTTATCATACACATTCATATTTTTGGGTTGCACAATGTTAGGCCCAGTGTTGTTAATGCTTGCATAAAGCGCGCTTAAACCTGACACCGAGGCACAAATCATGCTAAGCGCTTCGCGTTGCTTAGTGGGCGCTCCAGTGTTCTCAAGGCCTAAGGCGTACTTCTCCTTGGCCCTTGCCAATATGTGTTATCTTAAAAAGACAACACTAAGCAATTAATATTGCATTTTACCGAGTATCCTTTTATTTATTTATTTATTTTCTTTGTCCATATATTTGTTATCCATGCTTATAATTATTAGTCTTAGACAGTACATATTTGGCCTTTAATTGCGCCTTTCTTAATTGAAGCCCCCACTTTATTTGCAGTTAAAGCCCTAATGGGTCTTAGCGCTTTTCTGTGATTTTCACCTTTGATAACACTGGTTAGGCCCTGATATTATGTGGTGGAATAAATGGGTTGTTGTCTCCTCATGTGGTCTTGAGCAAGTTCTCACTAGATCGAAGGTCCATTTGTCATCTCTGCTAGACTTCATCAAACGAAACATATCATGGATATGGTTGCCGTCTAAGGATATTTGCTTCTAATCGAAGTCTAATATTTTGTCTTTAAATCATCATCCTTTTTTCATAGAATTAGCTGTTTTAATTCTTTTTTATCATTCTCCTATTCTTCCCTTGCAGCGATGGGAAGGTCTCATAGAGATACTGGGTTCTGAGTCTAGAACTGCTGGCGGTCTTGAGTTTCTGAACAAGTAATTGCTTAATGCTCAACTCATTTTGGATCATGGATGTTACCAGTAAATATGTTTTCGAAGCGTTTCAATCTTTGAACCTTTTTATCTTTACTGCTGCACAGGTACAGGGATTTTAGGAGATCCCTTCTGCAGGTTCATGGTGATGCACCCACCGATGCTGCTCGTAATGCAGCTGAAGCTCTTGTCGCTGTATGTTCGACAGCCTTTAATAATAATGCAGATTGACATTGGAAGGATGATATTTTTTTCTTTTTGTCGGTGGATAAAATTTTACATTTGGGATCTGGGCCTTGTTGATTTATAAGATTTAAGATTCACATTTAAGTGGTTGGCATAAGAAACTGAATTAATTAACATAAATCTGTTAGTGAAACCTGGCAGCCTGTATGTTCTTTAGTTTCAGCTGAAATAGTTGTCAGGATAGGTGTCTGTATATTTATTACCAGAAAAGCCTCTTCCTATACCTCCTCTGACGCACCTTATTTGTTTTCTACTGTGCAGCTTATGAGAAATCCATCCACGCCTCAACGCTTTTGGCTGCCTCTTCTCTGTGATTCAGTGAGTACTTCCTCTGTCTATTGCATCTAGTTCATCCCAATTGTCTGGTTGAACTTTTTTTCCTTTTCGAAGTCATAGCCTTTGTGCCAAATAGGTCAGAGCTGCAAGGTAGGAACCTCGTAGCTAAAAGAAATTAGATTTGATATCCCGTCTTTATATGGATGTCTGGCCGCTAATGTTGGTAGTTGTTATATAATATGTTGGCTTCTAGAGGCAAGAAAAGTTGTCGGTAAAGGAAATGGCATTAATGATTGGAATCTGCAATGCTTGTGAATCTCCAAAGGTGTAACAATGCCTCATTCTGGTTGTATGATACTCCCTCCATCCCACTTTGTTTGTCGTAGTTCAGATTTCGAGGGTCAAACGAGTTTATCTTTGACCGCAATCTTTATATATATTTTTAAATATTTTGAGTTGTAATTTATTGTGACTTATAGTACTTTTCAAATATGTAAATTTTATTTAAGAAAAGTTAAAGATTTAATATCCTAATCTACGGTCAAATTTAAGAAGTTTGACTATCGAAACAGTAACTATGACAAACAAAATGGGATAGAGGGAGTAGTAGTTAGTCCCCTCTCAGATGTTTCCTATGCTCTATTCATGTTTTGGTTCTGTTGATAATGCATTAATGCTCCTATTCCTTGTGGCTTAAAACACGGGACTCTGTTCATATCAAGTTAGAAAAGCTAAAGTATTATATTGTGCGACAATTTGTGCTAAAGTCATTCAAACGACAGTTTACCCGCAGTAGGTTGGAAAATGTTACATGTGGTGATAGGGGTAGCAATCTTTTTATTTAATTCAGGTCCAAAAGTTGAACATGCTTTCAGATATTTATGCTTAGTAGGTTCGCCCCCTACCTGGCGTGTGGTCTTATTTTTTGTTGTTCCTTATTAAAAAATATTTGTGTTTATGTTTATTAATAGCTGACGCATGTTTCGTCTTTGACATCATTCCTTTTTCCTTCTTTCTTCATGTGCAGTTGAAATTGTTAAACTGGCAAGAGCGACCTTTGCTTAATGTCTCCCAAACTCAGCTTCTCTTGAATAAACTGCAAGAGTTGTCCATGGCAAGATTGAGGCCAGACTTTGTTGAAGCTGATTTGCCATCTGATGCCTTAGGCTCTGCCAGACTGGCGCTTGCCACTAACCTAGGTCGTGCAATCCTTGAAGAGTAACTTTGTTGCCTCTGTTTCTTGCCTGATAGGTGACATCGGATCTTTCCAACATGCCTCAAAATTCAAATGGTCTATTAGTGTCTGTTTCAGGGGTGTGGTTAACTTTCGCAAATGGTTCAGAACTGTCTGTAGTCGGTTGCAGCAGAAACAGTGAATCTGTACTAGTGCTATTTTATTATTTGTTTCTTTACTACAATGCTAAGTTAAAAGAACTACATGTCTGGAGCTGGCACTGCAGACTGAATGGTCTGGCCCCATCTGAGCAACTTCTGCTGTGTCCATGTTGTCGCGCTAAGCAGACAGCTAATCAGTTGGTATAGACAAGAAGCATTTGGATGAGGAGAGCTTCAGGCTATGGCCATGGAAGAGTAACTGTAGCTTGAGAAGAGCGAAGATGAATGCATTAGCATAAGATTTATTGTTTTGGTGCTCCTACTTTAGATATCCTTCAGTTTTCCTATTTTTATGGTTGGGGCGGGAAAAGAGGGGGGGGGGGGGGGGGGGGAGATTGGAGGGGGAAGGGGTTGGGTTACCTATGTATATGCCTTTGTAACGACCATAAAACCCCTGCATATTGCCTGGTTAAAAAATGTTGATATGGACTATCCCCTGTGAAAGAACTCTGAATATAAAAAAATTGTTGTCATTGTTTGTAGTTTGGGTTGGTACGTTATAAAAGTGCACCATGCTCCATGAAGGCTGCAATAGCATGCCTTGCCTGTAATGGAACTGGAATTTGTCTATCACCCATCTCTTCTCCTAGAATGAGTTCGCGTAACGTGTGATTTAGTGTGCTTGGTTTTTCTTATCATGTTCAAATTTTTTATGGCCCATTATATAATTATCAGCCATTTGGTTGTTAGTATCCCTAGATTGTTATCCTACATTGAGCGGCATAAGAATAAAACCATAATTGTTGTATAAATAACCTATTACCTTTGCTGGAATAAGAAATTTCATCCAAACAAAATAGAATAATTTTATGTTTATCTTGGGATTATTATTCGTATCCATGATACCAAACAAGCCTTAAAAGAATGATATATTGTCATCAGCGTAACCATCGCATGAAGATCTCGGCCAAGAAATTAAATAGATCTTATAGCAATGTACTTTATACCAGCTGCTTCACTTGAACGTTCTAGTAGTACATTATTGAGAAGAACTTTATTCAAGCTAAAGTTCGACACTTGCCTTTAACATTTGTAAGCTTGTTCAAGAGTAAAAATTCTAATAGGAGAAGAATTTAAATGCTGTGAGCTTTTGAGTTGAGAGAGAGGGGTTCAAAATACCTTCCCATTCATGTTATATTTCAAGTCAACAATAAAATATTAAAATTTCCATATTGCATGTGTGATAGTATATTCTGCAATCATTCCAAATATAGATCCTCTAGCTAGGTGATAAATGAATTCTTACAGTTGGATGCTAAAAGGTACCAAATACCAAAACAATCTGGAGATTTCGAGTCGTACTTTCACAATATGTCATAAAGAGATTGATTTAGCAATAATGCTGCTTTCAAGTATTACACAATATCTAAATAAAATCGGAATACATGACTAGATGAACAGCTATATGAAGCATTCGACTGATGAATAAAAACAACCCTCTAAACACAATAAATTCTTGAAAAACTATTAAACTTTTCTTGCAAACTACATTAGTATAAGTCACAAATCCACCCTTTTCTTGGTAGAAATCCACTTGCCATTATACCATTCTTGATGAAACCTCAATACATCAGCCGGGTATGCAACTTTATCACCCGTGGTAGGGAAGTAGACATAGTAGTCTTGTCCACTTATCTCACATATAAACCCAAACCACCAGCCATCATTAGCAAATACATCAACTATATCATATACATGAAAGATGTAATTTTCTGAAAAATTTTCTTGTTCAGGAGGCATTGGACGGATCTGGTTGGCATGGACAATTTCCTCTAGTAAATCAGTCTCATCATCTTTTAACAAAGTCTTGTACTTGACTTTGTAAGTAAAGCCATTCGAAGAATTAACAATAGTTGCAGTGTAATACGAACCTATAAAACCAAGTTGTTTACTTGCCACTTCAACTTCATCACCTTTTTGAAACACTTTACTTTTTTGTTGTTTCTTGAATGCTAATGCTTTTATTTCCTCTGAGATCATTGCCATTCTTAATTGGCGTTTCTCTAAACTATTGTATGCTATGGTTGACGCCATTGTGTTTCTTTAGCGTAGAGAATATTGATTTAGTTGAAAGAAAAGTGATGAACTTCGTGGCTTTGTAAGTGAATTTATAGGAAGGAAATTTGTTTTCCTTTTGTAACTGGGAATAGGCTTTGTTTTCAGGCTTTGTTTTCAGTTTTCTTCAAGTTTCCTTGAATAACTAGGAAAAGGAAACAGGAAAAATTCTAGTTTTCATTTTCCTTTTTTTACTTTCCTATAAATCATTAGGAAGTTTTCTTTTTAAAGGCAAAGGTCATGTAAAAATTTAGTCCCGTAGCTTGTTTGCACCACGCTAATTGAATACTAGCCAACGGTACAAAACTGTTTGAAAACTAGCCAGTTTCGGACAAGTCCCAGTATAAAATACTAGGATCACTTAAACACTAATCCCAGTATAAAATACTGGGACTTGAACATATTAGTTCAACGTCCTTAAACATGTTAGTTTAAAGTTTCAGTATAAAATAATGAGATTTTATAAAGCTCCAGGTACATTGAATATGAATCACAGTATAAAATAATGGGACATTAAATATATTAGTTCAAAGTCTCAGTATAAATGCTGAGACTTGTCAGGGGTGTTTGCTATCGCTAATGAAATGTAAGTGCGTACGTGAATTTTTGGTTATTTCTCAATTAATTTTGAAACGGTGGATATAACTCACTTAGGATGTCCAAAATTAAATTGGCTAATCACTAATTTTATTAATATTAATCCAACAAACCAAGTTTTTACAAAAAGGAAATTATAACTTGAAAGTCGATGCCTAGCATTAATTCCTCCTTATATATTTTGCACAATATATAGATTGATCACGAAGTGCTACTACCACACATTGTGAAAAATATAATAAGTTGAAATAATACTGCCTATAATAAATATGAATACACATATGACTAACGATTAGAAATTTTAGAACTCTTTGTGAAAGACCTCTAATGTGTTCCTTCAATTCATACTGTTATTTGATTGCAGAGACCCCCTTATGAGAACGTGAGCAAGTCTCGTCTAAGCTCTAAGCTGGAAAATCTCCCCAGGCAATTACACTTTACCCAACCCGTAGGGGGGGGGGGGGCAGCTAATGACCTGCATGCAATCTTGGCTTATATTTTGCCAGTAGTGAGGTGGAATGCATACTTTGTGAAGGAGCATCCACAAAGTATGCATATTTCAGAGACACCTTACCACAATGTCTACAAGTGTTCCTTTTCTTCCATAGAATTATACTTAATTGGTAGCGCATGATAATATAATGACACCTCTTCCACCATTGAGTAATAACCTGCTGAAGAGAGAGACCTTCAATATTCACTTTCTATAAAAATTAAAATTCATAGTATGCTGAACTTATGCCAACTACAGTAATAAAAAGTAGAGTAATTTTCTTTTGGTTTTCTTGAATGACTGGAATTGGATATTCCAATTTTCAATTTTACGGTTTAATAAATTTTAATTTCATAATTTATTCAGTAAGGTAAAATACTGTTCCTGAAACATACTACATTTTTAACTTAATTCGTTGGCCACGTCTATTTGCGCATTGACAGATTGTAGAAAATTTAAAATATTTCTACAAGAAAAGAATCACAGGGAATAGAGTCATCTTTGAGTTACCTAGGTATATTATGCCTTTATAAACGACTGAAATCCCCTGCATATTGCTGGTTAAAAAACGTTGATATGGACTATCCCCTGTAAAAGAACGCTGAATGTAAAAAATTGTTGTTATTGTTCGTGGTTGGGTTGGCACCTTGGAAAAGTGAAACATGCTCCATGGAGGCTGCAATATAATAGCACGCCTTACATGTTGGAACTGGAATTGGTTTATAACCCATCTCTTCTCCTAGAATGAGTCCGCATAACTTGGGATTTTAGTGGGATAGGCAAATTTTTATTTATCATGTTCAATATTTTTTATGGCCAATTGTATAATTATATGTCATTTGGTTGTTTTATCCCGAGAATGTTATTCTAACTTGGGGGGCATAACAATAAAATCAAAATAGTGATATAAATAACCTAGAGATTGCCTATGTCGGAATAAGAAATTCCATCCAAAGATATAAAATAATTTTATTTAGTTCAGAATTATTAGCTGTATCCCTGATAACAACAAACTCTAATTTAGAAGAACGATATAGTGTCATCACTATCACCATCACATGCATATCTTGGTCAAGAAATTAGAGAAATCTTTTAGCCATATACTTTATCTCGGATGCTTCACTTGTAACATTTTAGTAGTACATTATTTGGCAGAACACTATTCATGTTAAAGTTGGAACACCTCCCTTTAACGTTTGTAAGCTTGTTCAAGCAGTGACAAAATCTAATAAGAGTGAGTGTTTAAATGCTGTGAGTTTCTTTTACATTTGGGTTCAAAACACCGTGTATTTTCCGTATTACTTGTGGGATACAATATTTCATACAATTTGAAAGGAGAAAAAAAAAAAAAAAAAAAAAAACTGTCAAGCATTCCAAATAAAGATCCGCTAGCTAGGTGTTGGATAAATACATAGAGTTGGATGCTAAAAGATACCAAATCAATCCGAGAGTGGAACTTTTCCAATATATCATATAGAGACGTTGATTTAGCACATGACGCCGCTTTCAAGTATTACACTACGTCTAAATAATATCCGGAATACATAACTAGATGAAGAACTATATGAATTATTCAACTAATGAATGAAAAAACAACTCCCTATCTATAAACACAATAAATTCTTGAAAAAACTTGGAAATATTTCTTGAATCCAAAAACAGTACTTCCCCTTCCTAGGAAGAAATCCACTTGCCATTATACCATTCTTGATTAAACCTTAACACGTCAGCATGATATATGCGACTTTATCCCCAGTTGTAGGGAAGTAGACGTAATAGTCTTGTCCACTTATTTCACATATAAACCCAAACCACCAGCCATCATTAGCAAATACATCAATTATGTCAAACACATGAAAGCTGTGAATTTCTGAAAATTTTTGTTCAGGAGGCACTGGACGGACCTGGTTGGCTGGGATAGTTTCCTCTAATAGATCAGACTCATCATCTTTTAATAGAGTCTTGTACTTTACTTTGTAAGTAAGCCCAATGGAAGAACTAACAGTAGGTGCCACAATAGTTGCAGTGTAGTAAGAACCTATGTAACCATATACCTGACTTGCCACTTCAACTTCATCACTGTATTTCCCAAAAATGTATCAGATTTTACAATTAAATTTATTTTTAGTTGAGTCTAAGGCGACCGTTTTTGTATCTCAATTCGATCGATCGATAAGCAATCTACGTAAGCAGGTTAATCGATTTCAAGAGTTTTAACTCGGAAGCAGTTCAAAAATCGATGTCAAGTATGCAGATTCGATGGTAGGTGAAGTCGAGCAATTCAATTACAAACAATGATGAGCAAATAAGTTCGAAGTAAAGGACAAGCTAGTATTGTACGATGAGACGACTTCGTGTCAGCAAGATGCACAGTTAAATTATGACAACAGTAATTTATCCGATAATGATTATAGCAATCCGATGGCGAACAAGTACAATACGATGGAAAATGAATATAGTCTATCGAATAATATGAGGCAACAATAATAAATCCGATTTAACTTAACGAAGAACAAATGGATGAATCGTTTGTGCGATGAAAATAACGATGAAGGGTTGCTTAAACTAAATGCAGTAAACGAACAAAATATGTCACGATTAAGGCAAATACTGATTTAAACGAATAAGCAAGGAACAAATGATTAAAGCGATAAAAGCTTATTGTATTCGATGAATCGATGGATGGTGCTTCAATGGAAAGAACAGATCTCCTCCCACGTTTGAACCAAGCTACGATCAAACTTGAATACAGCGAATCTCTTAGTACAAATTGACCGTACAGTGAAACAAATGACTACAGCTTTTTGACAAGAGAATAGTGACTTTTTAGAATGGAAGAATGTTGCTTAGATCCGTTCGTCGAATGAAGATGTGAGCTCCTATTTATAGGTTAAAACAATGGGGAATCCTAAACCCTAGTAGATTCCCACTTCTCCACGTTTCTCTTCCAACTGTTTGCACGTCGTCATCCATTCCACTAAATTCGCCAAGTCTGTTCCGATATTTTAGGGATGAGGATCAGTTGAAGTTTATCCACTATGATGTTGTCTTCGATTATATCCGATCACAGTGTTGCACAACCGATCGAAAATCAAACCGAGGCAGTTTCTTTCCGATCTCTACTCCTTCGAAATCAATTGGCGTCTTGTAACACGACCGAGTCTGTTCCTTTTGTGATCGAACAGAAATCGACCAATACAGATAGTCCCCCCACTTGCCAAGTGTGTTCGTAAAACTTTTGGCAAGTGGCTTGAATTTTTAGCGGGAAAATACGTGGCACGTTTCTGTCCCTCCATTTTGAAACGTCAAATGTCGCCTCAACTTCCCATCGTGACACGCGTCAGGAATCGTGCGGGCGTCAGTTTCCAAGGCAATGATGACCTTTGCCCTATAAGTACCCGTTTCAAACCTTTTTTTACAACTTTTCTGAATCTTTTTACAACCTTTGATTGTACTAAAATTCTCCCAGTTCTTCTGCAAATTGTTGTTCTTCAAGTGAATCTCTGTACATTTGTTGAATCTCGCTGATCTTACCCAAGTTTTTTTTTTTTTTTTTTTTTTTTTTTTTTTTTTTTTTTTTTTAACTCTGTTTGACTTGACTGTTGATTTTGCATTCTGATCTTGTTTTGCGACAATGTCCTCCTCTTCACAACCAAGAGTTGATGCTGAAACTGCTATGGCAGTTGCCGCCACAGCTCCGCCGCAGTCCGACGCGGTGGTGGAGCAGGCTTCCACCAATGCGGGCCCTTCAGTGGACAAGAAGGGAAAGAAGCGGAAGGAAAGGAAGGTGAAGGATTATGGTCCCAAGAAGTCGTGGTCGGAAATTCTACCGAAGAAGTTCACATACGAGAATGATTGCAAGATTAGTGAAGTGGAGCAAGGGTGTGGTTGCAAGGGTATGATATCGATACCACGAGTTCGAGAAGACTGTGGTTGGAAAATAGGTGAGATCGACGTGATGTGTCCTCCAAGGAAATCAACGTTGGCGACTCACGTTGAAGGTCATTCAGTGGTGCTAACTTACCCTTTTACGATCGGATTTTCCATTCCGGTCGATAACATCATCGAAGAGCTTTGTAGAATGTACAAAGTCTGCCTTGGGCAGCTTTCTCCGATGATATGGAGAAAGATCATAATAATGCGGTACATCGCAGCGGAGGCGGAAGTCGAGCTGACTCTTCGCCATATCCTTAACATATATTCTCCTCGAGTCTACAAAGGAGGGGTGATAAACTTGGCCAAACGAGGTCAAAGGGCCTTGATATCTGATAACGATGACGATCTCCGAGGATGGGATCAACGTTTTGTTTTCATTCCTACGGAGCAGCTAACCGACCCCGGAAAGGAGTTGCTACCAAGTGTCTGGAATCGAACTCGTAAGTATTTCATTCATTCGTTTTCTTTCTATATAAATTTATGACCACTAAATCTTGAAGTTCTTCCGAAAATTTTCAGCTGAGGCGGTTGAGTTTGATCAAGTTTCTGACATCGTACCCTGGCTGATAAGGGTACTTGACAAGACAACAAATGACAAACGAGCTTGGAAGCCAGTCGCGGCTTTGGGAAAGCTCAAAGCTAAAAACCATGGTAAATTCGAACTGTCTTTGTATTTATGATTTCTGCTTCGTTGACGCCCTTCGATAATTAAAAATAACTCTCAGGTATCACCGGTGCTGGAGGTGAGCCAAGCGACGAAGAGGCTGAGCCCGAGGGCGGGGAAAGAATCGATGATGCTCCTCCCCCGAAGAAGAAAAAGAGATCATTCCAAGAATTGAAAAACAAGTACTTGCCAAGAATCGTGGTGGTTGAAAAAGAGCAAGGGGGTAGCCCATCGGCTGCACCTCAAACCATAGAGGATGTGATTGCTGGAACGAGTTCAGCGATCGCAGCGGCGATAGCCGCCGAAAGAGTGACTCCGGTTATTGACATCGAGGGGGAGGATGCCGCGGAGGAGTTGGAGTCTGATCAATTGGTGAAGCGTCCCAAGAGGCCAGCTAAAGAAAGACTCCAAGAAGTGGCCATTCAGCTTAAAATGGCCGAACAAGGAGATCTTTCCGTGGATGACTACCACCTCTCCCCTATCGTCGAAGACGCCAATTCGGGTTCGGGAGGTTTGCCTAGTAGGGAAGGCGCTCTTGTTTCTTTAGGTGCCGCCCCTGAAAATCAAGAGGGGATGATCGAGGCCTTCGATCGTGAATTCGAGGAGAGGGACCCAGCAAAAGGGAAAGCACCAGCTTTGGATCGGTCGATTGCAACGGCGAAGTCCAAATACGATGAGGAGACGGGATCATCGTTTTTTGGTGTGGACCATGCCGATCCAATTGTGCCTCTTCCTAGGGGCGAAGAAGCCGCTGCTTTTGCTGCCTTGGGTGAATCTGAACAGAGGGGTGTTAGATCGCTTACGATAGAAGTGCCACCCAATGTCGATTTGCTTAGATGCCCAAGGCGGTTGGCGAACTATTTGTTCGATGTCATAGGCCCAATTGGAGCAAGCTCGGCTGAACACGCACGAGGACCTGAGTTTGCCTTCCCAGATTTCCTTTGGTGCCTTAAGGGTAAGTTCTTCTTTCAAACCTCTTTGTATACTTTGTATAGACTGTATAAACCTGTTTTCAAACGTTACTTGTTTTCAGAACTGTATAATGGCGATCGAGACTGCTGATCGGATTCGCCAACTTCAAGATGGAGCCAAGGTTTTGAATGAGCAGATAGTTCATCTTACTTCTGCGGGGGAGGAGTTACATCGGAAGCTGAAGGCGGCAGAGACCAAGAATGCTGAACTCTTAGCCAACTTTGATAAGAGCGCGAACGAACAAGCTCTCCGTCAATCGGAGCTGGAATCCCAGATTCGGGCTCTGAACGAGCAGCTGAGTGATCACGAAGCCAACTCTGATCTGAAGATAGCTGAACTCAACTCCCTTCTGGAGAGCAAAGACAGAGAGCTGGCTGATCAGTCCGTAGAGTTGATTGCTCTCCGTAAAAGTAACGATGGGCTAAAGGCTCAAGCTGACAGCTTGACGGAGAGGAACTTGCTACTCCGCAAGGAGTCCACCAAACTAAGGCGCGACCTCGAGGAAGAGTTTGACAAGAAAAAGGATTTAATCCTTGCCGAATCAAGGCGCGATGTCCTTAGGGAGATGTTGGATCGAACTGTTGATGTTTCCACCGAGCTGAGCGACGCTATTGCCATCATGAGATTGACTCGTGAAGATCTTGGTCTCCCAGCGAGTTCCTCCGATGAAGGCTCTGATGGGGATGCTGATGAATGATTTGTTTTTTCTTTGTACTAAGTCGTTTTTTGAAGTTCTAATCCACGTATATATAACTTCTGTATATATGACTTATGAATGAAATCGCTTCTGTCATTGTTGTATTGTTTTTGCTTTTCGAAGATGATACACCCGTTCGAAAAATTTGATGTTCAACGATAGTTGTTGGAAGAGATTAAGAAATAATTGGGGCCCAATGTCTCAGTGCGTAGTGAGGAATGACGTCTCATTTTCATGAAATGCACTCTTCGAACATTTTTATGAGTTCGGAATGAAAACTTTCAACACTTGGTGAAAATCTATGAATTGTAAAATCCGCTAAATATCCGAAACGATCGAAAATCTTGGAATTGTAAAATCCGCTAAATATATGAAACGATCGAAAAAATCGAACAAGAGTGAATGTGGAGAACCAAAAAGTGTTGCATACTGAAGCAAGCCGCTAATGGGCCTTTAATATATTCTAGATCGTATGATTCGATCGTTTACAAGGTGCGGCCGTAAGGCACAGATTCTTGATCACTACTGGATCGTTTACACAAAGTTATCGTTTACACAAAGTTACAACTGATAATAAAGCTTGACTTCGGATAAAAAAGCGTCGAATTTTGAACGAGTCCCCAGTTCGAGTGAACGTTGGAACTTCTGTCGAGTTTTGAACGAGTCCCCTGTGTTGTCTTCAATCGATTCCGTTTCACTTTTCGATCGAAAGTCCCCAGTATCTGCCGATGATCCTCATTCTAACTCCTTCCCCCCAAGTGTTTGGGTGCGAAGAATGAGTAGGCGAACACTGATTTTTGACTTTGATACCTGAAACGAAATCATTGGACGACCAAAACCAAGAAAACCCGTTATAGATGAAGACCACGTTAGAGTGTTCATCAGACTTATCGACCCCGATCGGAGCGTTTTGAGCTCAAGTGTTCGTGGGTGATGTTTGTCATCATTCGACCCCAACTATGCCTATCATCTAAAAGTGTTAGTATCAAATAATCGATTGAATAGTTTATTCCAACGGAGAAATAATGGAAAATGCGTGAGTAAAAGTAAGAGGTGAAGATTGATACCGCAGAACCTCAAAAATAGTATTTCTTCAATTGTGTGATATTCCAATTGAAGTCCACCGGTTTGGAATCCATTGTTTCAAGTTGGTATGACCCTTTTCCGATCACTGCTTTGACGCGGAAAGGCCCTTCCCAATTTGCTCCTATCTTGCCTTCGTTGGGCTCATCCTTCTTCGGTATTTTGACCCTTAGCACATAATCACCTACATTAAAAGATCGATACCTGAGCTTTTTGTTGAGGTAATTTTCTGCCCTTTGCTTTTGTGCCTGTATTCGAACGAACGCCATGTCTCTTTTTGCTTCGACCAAGTTCAGATCTATCAACATGGCCTCTTCGTTAGCCTCCTCGGTGGAGTGGGCGAACCGAAGGCTGGGTTCTCCCACTTCCACTGGTATCACTGCTTCTGCTCCGTAGACAAGTGAGAACGGTGTCTCCCCGGTGCTGTGTTTCACCGTTGTCCGATGAGCCCACAGTGCTCCGGGGAGTTCGTTCGGCCAGTTGCCCTTTGAATCATCCATTCTTTTCTTCAAATACTCTAGTATTGTTTTGTTGGAAGACTCAGCCTGTCCATTTGCACTGGGGTGATAAGGTGTTGATGCAATTCGCTTGATTCCCCACTTTTCGAAGAAGGCTATGATTCGTCTCCCCACGAACTGCTTACCATTGTCGCATGTGATCTCTTTCGGGATCCCAAAACGACAAATGATATTCTGGTGAATGAATTTGATGACCTCCTGTTCACGAATTTTAGCCAAAGCAATAGCTTCCACCCATTTAGAAAAATAATCCGTAAGAATTAAGATAAATTTTACCCCACCGGGCGCTGTCGGAAGCGGCCCGACCAAATCCATTCCCCACTTCATGAATGGCCACGGTGACGTGACCGAATGAAGTGGTTCTGCCTGTTGATGTATGAGATTGCCAAATCGTTGGCACTTGTCACATTTGCGGACGAATTCTTTGGCATCATTTGCGATTGTTGGCCAATAATATCCAGCTCTTAGGATATTTCGAACCAATGACTTGCTACCGGAGTGGTTGCCGCACTCGCCTTCGTGAATTTCTTTCAGCACATAGTTTGTCCCATCTGGGTCCACACACTTTGCTAAAGGGCCGCTAAACATTCGTCTGTAGAGTTGGTTTTCTAAGAGACAATATCGTGCCGCTTTAGCCTTGAGTGATCGGGCAGATTTTTTGTCATCGGGAAGAGTTCCTGCCTGCAAATAAGACAAATATTTGTTTCTCCAATCCCAAGTGTGGTTAACATTGTTTACCTCTTTGATGCTCCGACAGAGTGGTGATTCGAACAGGTGGACCACTGTTTCATCGATTTTTCCTTCGATGGTTGCTGCAGAACCGAGGTTGGCTAGAGCGTCTGCTTCGATGTTGTCCTCCCTTGGTATCTGAGCAATTTTCCATTCTTGGAAAAATGTAAGGAGATTTTGCACTTTCTCAAGCAACTGCTGCATCCTTGGGTCTCGAACACAGAAATCGCCTTGGACTTGATTTACCACCAATTGAGAGTCACTTTTGATATCTAGTCGTTCGACCTTCAAGTCTTTTGCAATTTTCAAACCTGCAGCGAGGGCCTCATATTCGGCCTCGTTGTTAGTTTTTGCATGTAGTTTGATTGCGTACCTGAGTTTTTCACCGGCAGGCGCTATCAATAAAACTCCGAGGCCAGTCCCTTTTACGTTTGAAGCGCCATCGGTGAACATTTTCCAAATTCCGGGTTCGGGATCCCTCATCATCAATTCTTCCTTTTTTGCCTCCGGGAGGATATTAGCGCTAAAATCTGCTACAAAATCAGCCAACACTTGAGATTTTATGGCGGTGCGAGGCTGATAAGTGATATCGTACTCGCTCAGCTCGACCGCCCATTTCATTAATCGACCAGAAAGATCTGGCCGATGTAAAATATTTCGTAATGGAAAAGTGGTTACGACAGATATTGAATGACATTGAAAATAAGGTCTTAATTTTCGTGCAGCAGTGACTAGTGCTAGTGCTAACTTTTCTAGGTGCGGATATCTTGTTTCTGTATCTAAAAGTGTTTTACTGACGTAATAGATAGGAAACTGGTTACCTCTGTCCTCGCGGACGAGGACAGCGCTTACAGCGACATCGGAGACAGCCAAGTAAACCAGCAGCATTTCTCCTTCGATTGGTTTTGATAGGAGCGGCGCATTGAGAGGTAAAGCTTCAGTTCTTTGAGGGCCTTTTTGCATTCTGGTGTCCATTCAAAGCTTTTGTTCTTTTTCAGCACCGAAAAGAACCTGTGACATCGTTCTGATGACCTCGAGATGAACCTGCTGAGATAGGCTACTCGACCGGTCAGTTGTTGTACTTCCTTCACCGTTGTCAGGTCTTCTGGAATGCTCTCAATTGCTTTGATCTTGTCTGGGTTGGCCTCTATTCCTCTCTGCGATACGATGAAACCCAAAAACTTGCCGGATCCAACTCCGAATGCGCATTTCTCTGGATTCAGTCTCATAGTTAAACGCCTCAGTATTGTGAAAGTTTCCTCCAAATGACTTAGGTGATTTTCTCTTTTGAAAGATTTGACTTACATGTCATCAATATATACTTCCATGGTTTTTTCGATCAAATCTTTAAACATAGTTGTGACCACACGCTGGTAAGTAGCGCCGGCGTTCTTAAGACCGAAGGGCATAACAGTGTAGCAGTAAGTCCCCATGTCCGTGATGAACGACGTCTTCTCACGATCCGATGGGTCCAGCGAAATTTGATTGTAGCCCGAATAGGCGTCCAAGAAGCTCAACATTTCGTGTCCCGCCGTCGAATCGATCAGTCTATCGATGTGAGGCAACAGAAACGAATCTTTTGGGCAGGCTTTATTGAGGTCGGTATAATCAACACATACTCTCCACTTGCCGTTTTTCTTTGGCACAACAACAGTGTTTGCAAGCCACTCAGGATATTTGACCTCCCTAATAAACCCATTCGTTAGCAATTTTTTTACTTCGTCGTTGATCACCTTCCTTCGGAATCCCCCGTTTGGCCGTTTCTTTTGTTTCACCGGCCGATGTTTTGGGTCGACATTTAGCTTGTGTGTGGCGACCTTTGGATCGATCCCCACCATATCTGCATGGGACCAAGCAAAACAATCAGAATTATCCTTGAGGAAAGATACGATTCTTGATTTTACTTCGGGATCCAATTCTGATCCTACATAGACTTTTCGATCAGGCTTATCACTGAATAATGTTACTTCTTCCAAATCTTCTATCGTAGAGTCTCCAGCTTTTTGTTTATACGGTTCTCTCACGCATGGTGGAACCTGTGCGAAGTCGCCTTCGACTTCGGAATCCGGTAGCTGCGTTGAGGCGCACAACGGAGCCGAAGTGAAGCTTCCAATCACGGGTCCCACTGGCTTGTATGGTGAAACCTGTGCGAAGTCGCCTTCGACTTCGGAATCCGGTAGCTGCGTTGAGGCGCACGACGGAGCCGAAGTGAAGCTTCCGATCACGGGTCCCACTAGCTGTGATTGCTACAATCGAAAGCCATCCTTAACTGCTACTGAGTAACACTCTCGCGAAGCCTGCTGTTCGCCTCTGACTTCACGAATTCCCCATGGGGTAGGGAATTTTACGACCTGATGTAGGGTCGATGGGACTGCTCCCATAGCGTGAATCCACGGTCGACCCAATATCACATTGTACGCCATTTCGCCTTTCATTACTTGAAACGATGTCTCATTCTCAACGCCCTCTGCATAAGTCTTAATAATGATTTCTCCAACGGTTACTTCACTCGAATTGTTGAAACCCGACAGCACTGTTGAGCGAGGTACGATCTTGTCGCTCAACTGCAGTTGTTCCACTACCCTTGTATGTATAATGTTGACAACTACCAGCGTCGATCAACACCCTTTTCACATCTGCGCCATCGATCCTCATTGTGACTACAAGCGCGTCGTGATGAGGATGGATTCTGTCATCGAAATCAAAGTCTCCGAACACGATCTCATCGTTCATATCATCTCGTGTTCGTTTGTGTCGTGTGAATGAGACCTTTGCATATTTCTTGGTAGTATACGTTACCCCACAAACGTCATTTCCTCCGGTAATGACATTTACCGTCTTCCTAGGAGCAGGAGGTTTTGGCGGTTCGTCGTCTTTCTTCTTATTAAAATTATTTCGTCCTCTGTCAGTTAATAACTCGACCTGATGCCCCTTCTGGAGCAAGCTGGCCACTTCATATCTCAACGCCTTACAATCCTCCGTTGTGTGGCCGAAGTCATGGTGAAATGCGCACCATAGATTTTCGTCCCTTGTATTTGGATTTGTTTTTATGCGACCTGGAAATTTCACAACCTTATCGCCCATCCCCTTCAAATGATTTACCAAGCTTGGTGTTGATATGCAAAAGTTATACTCCGTCACCTTTGGGGGGAGTGGTCGATCTTTCTGAGCTGAAGGTATGTTCGAATTCCCTTTTTTCGATTGATTTTTCGAACTACTAGCTTCGTGATTATTGTTCCCCATTCGAGGAAAACTGTAAGGTTCCCATCGCTGGTCCCTGTAGTTTCGCCTGTCATATTCAACTCTCCGTAGTGGAGGTCGATCGTAATGATAATTATTTCGGACCCGCTGTAGTTCCTCCTCCTCAGCCCTGATCCTTGGTTCGCATTCCCGATACAGTACTTCGAAAGTCCACGCATCGACTTCTCTGAGACGATCTTTCAATTTCCATGCCTCAAGCGAATCAGTGCGCAAATTGTTGGCGAAGGTCAGGCAGGCCCACCTTTCTTCGAGATTCGGTATATGAAGCTTCTCATCATTGAACCGCTGCACAAATTGTTGGATGGTTTCCCCGGGTCGCTGCCTGACATTCAATATATCTTCCACCCTTGGTGCTATCTTTTTCGCTCCAGTATGTGATCGAATAAACTTAGCCGACATGTTGTCAAAATTCAATATCTCATTTTCAGGCAACTGAAGATACCATTTCAATGCTGGTCCTTTTAATGTCTCACAAAACTTTTTGAGGCTGACTGAATTTATTTCTTCTGAGGTCAAATCGTTCGCCTGAACTGCGACCGAGAACATATCGATGTGATCCCTCGGATCTGTGGTCCCATCGTATCTCAAACTTTCTGGTAATTTGAAAGTTTTGGGAATGGGCATTGGGGCTGCAGTTGCTGGGAAAGGACGCTTTGAGATTGACTTCTTAGCGACCTCGTCCGTTAATTTTGGGACACCTGGCAATTTCTCCATAAATGATTTTATCTCACCGAATTTTTTGTTCACTATATCGTTCAACAGAGTTTGCATCGTTGCTAACATTCTTACTTCTGCTGTAACCGAGGCCGGAGCTCCCGTAGCTGCCGCGGCCGTACCCGATCCTCTAGATCCGACCCCCGCTGCAAGTCCCCATGTTACGGCGCCCTGAGGAACGAAGTCGGAATGCTTGCTGGGGGTGTGATCGGTGGAGTGGGTGTTCTATTTCCGATAGAATTAGACAAAACCTTTAGCTGCTCCTGTATCATTTCGAACTGAGCGTCGTGTTTTCTTAAATACGCCATTAGTGATGCGTTCACGTCTCCTGACTCAATTTCGACCATGGGCTCCTTACCCGGCCGTTGTCCTTGAGGTGCGTTCAATTGTGAACCAGCAGGAATGTCGTCGTGAGCTGGATCCTGCTCGCGATTGGTGGATTCATCGACTGCTTCAACGTTGGTCGGAACTGGAACCCCATCATTGGGATTGAGCTGTTGACCGTTCAGAGCGGCAGCGATGGTGTTGCGTTCATCTGCCATTTCGAAACAAAGAAGCAAACGTAAGCAGTATCAAGCGATTCAAATCTCGGAACAAAATCGATTGCCTAGACCCCACGGTGGGCGCCAAATTGTATTTCCCAAAAATGTATCAGGTTTTACAATTAAATTTATTTTTAGTTGAGTCTAAGGCGACCGTTTTTGTATCTCAATTCGATCGATCGATAAGCAATCTACGTAAGCAGGTTAATCGATTTCAAGAGTTTTAACTCGGAAGCAGTTCAAAAATCGATGTCAAGTATGCAGATTCGATGGTAGGTGAAGTCGAGCAATTCAATTACAAACGATGATGAGCAAATAAGTTCGAAGTAAAGGACAAGCTAGTATTGTACGATGAGACGACTTCGTGTCAGCAAGATGCACAGTTAAATTATGACAACAGTAATTTATCCGATAATGATTATAGCAATCCGATGGCGAACAAGTACAATACGATGGAAAATGAATATAGTCTATCGAATAATATGAGGCAACAATAATAAATCCGATGTAACTTAACGAAGAACAAATGGATGAATCGTTTGTGCGATGAAAATAACGATGAAGGGTTGCTTAAACTAAATGCAGTAAACGAACAAAATATGTCACGATTAAGGCAAATATTGATTTAAACGAATAAGCAAGGAACAAATGATTAAAGCGATAAAAGCTTATTGTATTCGATGAATCGATGGATGGTGCTTCAATGGAAAGAACAGATCTCCTCCCACGTTTGAACCAAGCTACGATCAAACTTGAATACAGCGAATCTCTTAGTACAAATTGACCGTACAGTGAAACAAATGACTACAGCTTTTTGACAAGAGAATAGTGACTTTTTAGAATGGAAGAATGTTGCTTAGATCCGTTCGTCGAATGAAGATGTGAGCTCCTATTTATAGGTTGAAACAATGGGGAATCCTAAACCCTAGTAGATTCCCACTTCTCCACGTTTCTCTTCCAACTGTTTGCACGTCGTCATCCATTCCACTAAATTTGCCAAGTCTGTTCCGATATTTTAGGGATGAGGATCAGTTGAAGTTTATCCACTATGATGTTGTCTTCGATTATATCCGATCACAGTGTTGCACAACCGATCGAAAATCAAACCGAGGCAGTTTCTTTCCGATCTCTACTCCTTCGAAATCAATTGGCGTCTTGTAACACGACCGAGTCTGTTCCTTTTGTGATCGAACAGAAATCGACCAATACAATCACCCTTTTGGAACACTTTGCTTGCTTGTTGTTTCATGAATGCTAATTCTTTAATTTCCTCTGAGATCATTGCCATTGTTAATTGGTGTTCCTCTAAATCATTGTATGCTCTGTTTGATGGTGTTCCTCTAAATCATTGTATGCTCTGTTTGATGCCATTGTGATTCTATAGAATAAAGGATATCGATTTAGTTGAATGAAAAGTTGAGGAAGTTTGAGGCTTTGCAAGTGAATTTATAGGAACGGAAGTTGTTTCCTAAAGTTACTGGGAATGGGATTATTTCCAGTTTCCTTTTTGTTTCCTTCAATGATTGGGAAATCAGAATAGAAAATTCCAGTTTCCATGTTGCGGTTCATTCATTTTTCTCTCCTAATTTATTTAGAAGTCGTATACTTTTCCAAAAACAGGCTGTATTTTTATATCTTAATTCACCCGGCTTGTCTATTTACGCATGAACTTGTTGTACAGCATTGACAATAATAACCAAGACATTGAAATTATACCAATAAAACCAACTTACTTTCAACTATTAGTTCTTCAAAATTTACTTATTACAATCATCAAGAGATTCGTCTATTATTGAGAAGTACGTACGATTACATGCATAAGTAAAGAATCTATAAAGGCATTTTCTATCACAGTACAGATATGCACAACCAAAGAAGTACCTGATACAAGATAAAGGTAAACTTAAATTGGAAACCCAAACATTCTGCATTACTTGTTTCGTGGATTGGGTTCTGAAGGTATAGAACTTTGACACTCCAGAAAAATCTCCTGAATCCGTTTCTTCAACAGTTTATCTTTGACACCTGCTAGCATGTTACGATAAAACATCTCCAATCGGACAAGCTTTCCACGATCCGAGGCCTCCAACATGCCTTCCCACTCCTTTGCAATGTCAAATGAACCTCCACTGCGTAATGAGGCTGGAATATCTCGCTCTTCAAAAGGTTTCCCAAAGATGGAACCATGAAGAATGCTTGCATACCTTTCCATTAGAGAGAGTTTCGACTGAAGGAGCTTTACCTCCTCCGCTGCCATAGACAGTTTCTTCTCTAGTTGTACCACATCTTCAGGTTTCTTTTCAGTACTACTTTTATCGTCGCCATCCTCTAAACTCTGTCCTCTAAAATCTGCATCTAGAGGTGGCCACAGTGCCATAGTTGGAGAGTAACAATCAACCATCTTACCATTTCCAAGAACACCACTCCATCCTCTACCCCAAGACCACATCTTATACCCAGCATCTGCCAGAAGAATAGTATGGGCAGCACCACAGGCAACTTGAACAGGTTCTGGAAATCTAGGCCCATACAGCCCAGTGCAGGGAATCAACCGAGGAAAAATTGCATCACCAGCATCACCTCCGGCATAACTTGCTTCAGGACATAGGCCAAAGCCTTTTTCCATTCCCCATGACCACACATCTCCGGCAGAAGAGACAACACTGGTGTGAAATAAACCACAATCGACAGAAACGAGAAACACACTCCGCGGTAACTCTTTCACTGGTTCAGGGGATAACAAACTTTGGGTAGTCCCATGCCCTAGTTGTCCATTATCTCCCAGGCCAAATGTCCAGCACACACTCTCTAATGTGTCAGTTGGACTTTTCTGAGCTAATAAAGCAGTGTGAAAAGCACCACATGCTACCTCATACACTGCCCAAGGGGATTCTGAATTAAAGGGCTCAATAACTTCAGGATACTGTCTGCTCTCCCTGTCTCCCAAGCCTAACTGGCCGTGGCTGTTGCCACCCCAAGAGTAACAAACAATATTACTCCCCTTGTAACCTTCCCCATCAGTGACTAAAGCCACAGCATGCTCATTTCCACATGCCACCTTAACAACTGTGTGTCCATGGAAATTCCAAACAGGTATTGGATTGCAACTGCTAGTAAGAGAGAATTCACTCACGATAGACTTGCTTTTCTGTGGTTCAGCGAAGTTTCCCCACAGCCATAGAGACCCAAGATCATCAATTGCCGCTGACATCATTCCACCACCTTTAACAGAAGAAATCTGCAGGAGAAAAGAAAGATTAGTCACTGACATAAACCTATTTCCCCATTAATGTCATTAACTTGTTTCTTACCATCAGTTTCTTTCTCTCTGAGCCACTAGCTGATGAATTAGGAGAACCTAGCTCAAGGAATCCCTCCAATAAATGAGGAACCAAAGAGTTTTCTCCATTAAAACCAAGTTGTCCATCCATATAGCAGTCAAGGAAGAGAGTGATTGATAGCACAGGACATGAATTGCAAATTCAATACGTTAAAGCAATACTACTGAATGGTGACCATATAACATTTACTAAATGCAAAGGAATCCTCTCAAGGATACAAATATTGTATCCCCAGCCCCACACTGATCCATCATCTGCAAAAACAAATAAAGGTGAAATGACGGAGAAGCAAGGAAAATGATTTGGGAGTTCAATGATAAGATAAACATTTTTCTATGATAACAGCATAATTGCTCCTGGTAGTGTCGGACTCGGTATTATCAGTAAGCCAAAATTGCAAATACCAGAATGTTATTGTTACCCTTTTCCATATTAGCAGAAATCCTATGGTTCCATTTTGGAAGAAGCGAGCGAATAATCAGCAGATGAGGACGTCGTGTTCTAAGAAAATTGTCACTTCAAATATAAATGCTCTCAATCCCTCCATATATTACTCTTGAGCATTCACAGAGGTCCTACATGCTAGCTGTCGAAAACAAATGAAAGGGAATCACTGCAAACAGCAGTACCCTTGAGAGCTATAAAAAATTGCGTCTCTCATTTTCTTTTTCCTCAACTTCTCGAGTCATTCTATATATAACAGGAAGCACCTCTTGGTGTTACTCCAATTAAGGTCAACCCTTATCTTCAATATGACATGACCGGATTTTGAATAACCAGCTCTTAGTTTGACTAGAAAATACTTTTCCACTTGAGCCTTAAAGAGGACTGAACTCTGGTTGGATCCTCCAATAGGGATTAGATTAATCACCCCAGTGGCATTATCATTATGTAAGATGGAGATCTTTCCGGTTTGTGGACCATGAGCAAATTCTAAGAAGACAATGATTGGAAAGACAGTATGCTCTCTTTACATGAATTCTACGAAAAAACTTGCTAGTAAATGGCACTGTAAAAGAAAAATACAGTAATTTGCTCTAAACTTTAGTACTTCAGACTGCTACTATATTGTTGACAGAACAGGGCCAAGTCTGATTTGCGAGTGGATTAATGAATTGTGGTAAAACAAGGCACATACACAGTGGCGGATCAAGTATAGACAAAGTTGTATACTCCCTCCTTCCAATTTATGTGATACTCTTTCATTCTTAGCTAGTACCAGAAAGAATGACACATTTCTATATTTAGTAACAATCCAACTTTAAATTTTCCATTTTAGACTTAATGAGATGATTTTTAGCCACGGAAGTTTCTATGGCTTAGTTTCCAAAAGTATTTGGAGTAATTTATTTCTTAAACCTCGTGCCCAGTCAAACACCTTCATATAAATTAGGACGGAGACAATATATGTACACTTGAAGATTCTGAATCCGCCATGGCATATATACACACACATTTCATAGAGCAAATGAACTACTATTATCAAAGAAAAGAAAAACAAAATTCACCATTTATTAACTTGAAGATTTCACTGCCTAGTTATAACTTTTACTACAAACTAAAGAAGAAAAGATTAGTGGGGTAACCTGCAACAGCAAGACTATGATAAGCACCAGCTGAAATACCAACAATCTTGACCCTTTTCTGTTCAGCCGGTCCAAAGTTGATTCGAACTGGGAATAATTGGTCAGTTTCTGAACCGGTACCAAGCCGGCCAAATGTTCCTCTTCCCCAAGCATACACATCCCCATTTCCTATATCATCATTTGCAAAATACTTCAGCACAATATTTAAACATAAAGATTAAAAGGGTAAATAAGTTTTACCAGTGAGAGCAAGAGTATGAGCTTCTCCTGCTGCAATTGCTATGATTTTTGTAAACAAGTTGCCAATTTCTGATTCCACTTGCTCCGCCATTTTCTCTGTGAAAATCATATGTTTGAGCTATTGCTTTCGAGCAATGATATTTTACTACTACTACCACCCTCCAATTATTTATACACTTACCCCCTCTGTTTGGATCATTGTTACCTATTATTTCATAATATATTATTTTGTATGTATTGTATTGTTTCATAATATATTGTTTTGTATTGTATTATATTGTATTGTATCGTACTGTATTATAAAAACAACTTTGAATTGATTGTATTGTTTTGGATTGTTTAGTGACATTGTTATTGTTTGTTTTGATTGTATTGTATTGTACTGTAACTAATAAGTTTACTAATATACCCTTAGTTGTTCTAAATATTAGATTAAGTAACAAATTTTTTTTAATATAATTTGAGACAGTTTATATTTACTAGTTTATCACCAACTATACCTTGTACGTACCTCTAGTTGTAAATAAGAGTAGAAACCTGAGCAAATAAAATAAATAAATATTAGTTCTTTTGATGATTAACTTCATGGATACAAGAGAACAAATAACAAAAGTGTCACCATATATTTTGTATCAAAAAAAAAAAAAGAACATATAAAGTATAAGAGAGGCAGGGAACGTACAAAGTAATAAGAGAGGCAGGGAACGTACTGTATTTTGAGAAGAGGGGAGATGAGGTCAAAATAACTATTTGGGTGTATTTAAATAAGAAAATAGGGTAGAGGGTAAAATAAGATTATAAGGTTATAATTAAGGACATGATGACAAAGTGTAAAAGTGTAACAATGCAAAACCACCAAATCGGTTGTAACAAAAAGTGTGTCTTTTCATTGTTAGGTAACTAACGGAACTTAAAAATACAATACAACGAAATTAAAGTAACAACCAAAACAAACGATGTAATCATAATAACAATACAATACAATACAATGGGTAACAATGATCCAAACAAAGTGTTAAAACTCTATACAGTGATAGTAGATCTCATTTAGCTGTTGTAGTCAAAAAGTTCTAAAACATATTTAAATTTAAAATTTCAATAGATTTTTATATTTCATTAATTAAAAATTGAAAAGTTAATATAATATTAATAAATTTATAACTAATTGTACCTTACAAATGAAAAATTAAAATTTAAGAAACATATGCATTTAAAAAAAAAATCAAGTTTGATAAGAATTTTTATGGTACGAACGTAAAAAAAAGGCAATATATTTATGTTATGAATGATTATCAAAAATATGTTTTATTTTATATTATACATAATATATCTCTTACAAAATATTAAAACACAATATTTGACATAACTGTTGTAGAGATGTAATTTTATAAAGAGTATACCGTTATAATGAACGTCATTGCTGTTATAAGTAGAATACTGTTATAGAGGTAAAATATAACATGAAAAATTGGTTCTGGAGAAAATAAGGCTGCTATACTGAAATATTGTTAAAACAAGGGGCTATTATAGAGATGTTTGACTATATGTAACTCAAATAATTAAATTTATACTATTACTAATTTTTTCATATGTTTCAAAATTGATACTTTAAATTCGTGCGTCAATATAATAATAATAATAATAATAATAATAATAATAATAATAATAATAATAATAATAATAATAATAATAATAATAATAATAATAATAATAATAATAATAATAACTGACACGACCCGGAACCCGGTTAGGCCGTGCGGGCACCCGACATCCTCCCCTAGACCCGTCGGGCGAACCCTTACCAATTAAATCAGGAAAATAAATATAACAATTCATAAATAGAGACAGGACAAAAAAAAACATACAGACATATTCACACCTCTTAGCTGTACGAAAGAAAATTATAGCTCACTACCCAACATACTAGGTTTAGGGCTATCCAGACTAGACATCTAAGAGTACAAAAGAAGACAGATACCTCATGAAGGGAGCAAAATGCAACTGAAATAATAACCAATAAACTGGTGGCCATCCGGAATAAAAGGTGGCTCACCCTGACAGCTGAAGTCGTCTTCGCTCCTTCAGTACGTGGCGAACTCGATCCTTGAACGAACCTGCCGAAACGAAATAGATAGACAAAAACAAACAACAAACAAGGGTGAGTCAAAAGGACTCAATAAGTGGGGCAGATTAGCCACCTCAAAGAATACGATAGCTAGCCAGGGAGAAGAAACAGATAAACCAAATTCCTCTTATTTAAATTATGAAAAGGCAGAGCCAGATAATAACTAGGAACACGTATGGAATCACAAACTCATTAACCACCATGGACGTAAGATAACCAAAACATATAGGTATCCCGAACACATCAACAATCAGAAACACATCCTGTTGCGGCGTGCAACCTGATCCATATATTCATCCTGTTGCGGCGTGCAACCTGATCCATATATTCATCCTGTTGCGGTGTGCAACCCGATCCATATATTCATACTGTCGCGGCGTGCAACCCGATCCATATATTAATATCGCCGCAACGTGCAACCCAATCCATATATTTACACCGTTGCAGCGTGCAACCCGATCCCTGCAACCCAGAATACAAGCCAGAAATATATATTCAAATAAACAATGCACGCATAAGCAGAACAATAGTTATGTACCACAAGTCCACACAATGGTATGAAATGAAATGAAATGAAATCTGATGCAAAGGGTCACATGTGCCCGTAATGCCATCCCAAAGCGGAATACTCCTGCATTCGAGGGGAATCCAATCTGATAACCAACTGGAGTGGAATACTCCTGCTCCTGGGGCGGAATACTCCTGCACCCGATATAATATAAACCAGAGGCGGAATACTCCTGCACTCTCCTGGGGCGGAATACTCCTGCACCCGATATAATATAAAGCTGAGGCGGAATACTCCTGCACTCAATATCTGACATAAGAGCGGAATACTCCTGCTCTTGGGGCGGAATACTCCTGCACTCAATATCTGATATAAGAGCGGAATACTCCTACTCTTGGGGCGCAATCCTCCTACCCTCAATATGATACAATGAAGCGGAATCCTCCTGCTCCTGGGGCGGAATACTTATGCACCCAATATGATATGCAATGTAATGCATATGAATGATATATAATGCATAAGAATGTAATGTGATGCAATAATAACCCTTCACCGACGCGTGACTCTCATCGACAGCCGGGAAGTAGATGCCAACTTACAGCCGGGGTGCAATACTCAGATCCTCATTGCAATACCAACAATAGGACATAACATATAATATACAATGTAAATCCAAAGCTAAGGTGTAATGAGTACGCCTATCGGCAGCTACACACGTAAGGAACACGTGGTAGAAAATCCACGAGGCCAGGTGCCTCCAAAAAAATGGATATAAACACTTACCTCTTCCAAAAGTTAGCTCTGCTAATCAACAACCGCTTTATCTTTTGGTTTCATTGCCAAACGATCCCACTCTATTCAATAAGCAGAAAAATATATCAAATTAGGCTAAAGGCTTCATTCCTCACATCATAGGGCAATCCGGTTAGGAACCTGATACCCTATTCGCATACGCAATACGCAGGTCAGGCCTATATACAGAGTTTAAGGCCACATAACCAAACCCCAAATAAATTACATTTATAAGTTGCCCATAACTCACTAAGTACGAATATATAATCAATTTCATTATCGGGGTCCATTAGACCCTTTAAACTATCAATTTACGTCATTATGGCGATGTCTAAGATCCCTATTTTTACCGCAAAAATATATTCAAACATACGTAATAAACTCAAATACTATATTAAGATCATTACCTGAATGTTTCGGGATAATAATACTACTATTCTCTGGCCCCTTTTCGCATTTTCTGGCGTTTATTCCACTGTGTCATCTCATTTTTATGTTTCTGATGTATGTACGTATATTTCTGAAATGGAAGACAAGGGATTAACTTAATCCCTTTGTCCACCGACTCCAATTTCAATATTTTGTCTTTTTCCTTTTTTTTTTCTTTTTTTTTCCTTTAAAATTCGCTGCTACGATAAAAATTAAAACGGTACCCTACGATATTCGAAATAATTCTAACTTTTGTATACAAGTTATACAAAATATATGTAACATACTCGCGAAGGCGTATCTCAAATTGGACTCCCGAAACTCAAGATGCGAATTTAAATGAAAAAGGTCAAGTTATTTAACTTTCGGCATTTTAGCGGAAACTAGCCGAACAACATCGAAATTCACTTTCGAAAGTATACAAAATTCACAAATAATCATACGAACTTAATGACGCTTTTGGATTTCGAATCAGAGCTCATTCGCCAATACCGAGCTCGTAAATCTCTTTTTAATATTTATCGACGATAAAAACTGAAAACTTCTTCCGATGCCTACCAAACGAAGTCTGATTTAGCTCAAATTTTACAGATAGGTCCTAATGGATATTAAGAGTATTTTAAAATTATCGGTACGTAAATCAGAGTCCTATCTTCCAAAATGACGAACCGAGGTCGTTTCAATAACTAAGCCTCAATTCAAATTGGAGTCCATTATTATAAAAATTTAATTGATTATATTTTTCAATTTAGCTCAATCCATAACATCATGCAACTAGTATGGAGTATTACCTATACGGATATTTTTCTTTCATTATATCATATTTTTAGCTAAGTTTGATTTCAAAAAATTGTAGGTCATTCGAAACGATTTCCTTCCTATGTGATTTTAGGTCTACTTGTTCCCCTCCAACACCGCACTTATCATAATTTCACACCTATGGAGCGGTGCATCTGCAGGTCGGTACATGACGTGACAAATCATTTCAATATGTGCTACTTGTATTTTCAGTCAAATGTAATTATTTTTGATCTCGTGTGATTGCACATCCATGATCTTAGAGCCACATCATCTCTTCTACTACTGCCATAAGGAAGGAAAAAAAAAATCATGCGAGAGATCTTTTCAAGTGTTAAAAATATAGTAGTACTTAAGTAATGTTGTTCCTGCGTTCAAATAAATTAGAAGATACAAAAAACCTGCAGTATATAATCTGTTAGTAATAGGACGATCCCGAGCCCACAAGTTACTTGTGTCTCCTTAAGAAATCTAACCCCCTCACGATGCCCAAGGTTCACGGGTTAATTTCTCCCAGGATGGAACGGGATAACAGTCCTACCGTAGCGGCACCTCAAATGGTAGAACACGGCGAACACAAAGGAACAGAGAAAATCACACGACTCACTTAATATGCAGAAAGAGAGGGGATGCAGTAAGATATGTTTTCTGTCGGTGTTTTTCTCTGCCCGAGTGTTTCTATCCTCTGCCCGAGGTTGTGTCTATCTGTCCGAGTATGAGTCTATCCTCTGTCAGAGGTTTAGTCTCTGTCTTGTCTCTATTTCAGAGTTTGAGTCTGTGTGTATCAAGGACTGACAAATGACCAGTTTATATAGCCACCCAAGGGCAGACGAAGAGACACATCGGCATTTAATGAGAAAACGTGGAGGAATTAATTGTCCACTAATGACTGACTTCAATGTGGAGCAATTAATCTACCACTAATGACTGACTTTAATGTGGAGGAATTAATCTACCACTAATGACTGACATTGATGAGAAGACGTGGAGGGAAAACGTGGAGGAACTAATCTGCTGATGTCACTTCAGCTGTTCGGTACTGAACTCACTTCAGTTGCCCGTTACTGAACTCACTTCAGCTGCCCGTTACAAAAACATATTAAATATTAATAATTATTTATTAATATTTTTAGTGTTGTTGGTTCAAAAAGTTAAGTCAATTAATCATATCAATTGACCGAATCCGAAGCCGAAGCCGAGACGAGCGAGCGACGACGGCGGCGCGATGTTTCCCTTCTTCTCAACCCTTTTAAGAGCTAAGAGAAGTAAATCTCTATTTAAACCCAACAAAATCCTTTTCCTCTACCAATGTGGGAGAAAGTGCATTTCCCTACAAAAGGGAACCTTTTCACCTTTCACCCATTTCCCATTCACATTCTTCCACTAAAACCCAACAATCCCCCACATGAATGGGGAATGGCTGTATTGGACATATGCATGACAGACTTGTGTGATTTGCAAGGAAGAATTAGTTGCATTTGGATAAGTAGGTTTCCCTTTGAACTTTCCGTAGTGAACATACATCGGATATACTCGATCAATCGGTAGATTTGATATCTTTGAACCGTTGAGCTTTGGTGTATACCTAGACAACGTAAGTCACACAACTAACCCTTAACCGTCTTTGGTTCTCACTATCGTGTTCGTTTCAGCCATGAACACCGCCTGGTTTCATAAGTGCTTAGAGAACTGGCTATACCGAATTCTCCTTGAAGCGGCTTCCACTTCACACTTACATAGGTGATTTCTAAACATGTAATCCTATAGATATACACTGTTTGATAATTACAATATCAAACTTAGATAATCATTAAAAAATTCCTCTAGCATTTTATCCTTGGTACTTGAACATTGTCTCATCACGAGAATGGACCAAACATTTAATTGACAATGTTGGACCGTCATACACAACTTTGTATTCTCCTTGAACCTAGTTCTTAGGATCTCCAGTCTCCTAGGTAGAGTTACCGCCGTGATGACTTGTCCTTGGCTATAGTCCCATTCCCTTCGATGAACACTCAACCGCCTCTCTAGTTAGGCGTTTTGTAACCGGATCCGATACATTATCCCTTGATTTCACGTAATCAATGGTGATAATTCCTCTAGAGAGTAGGTCCCTAACGGTTTTATGCCTTCATCGTATGTGCCGATTCTTACCGTTATACATGACATTCCTCGCTCTTCCTATAGCCGATTGACTATCACAATGTATACAAATTGGTGTCAACGGCTTAGGCCAGAACAGAATATCTTCCAAAAAGTTCCGAAGCCATTTAGCTTCTTCACCGGCTTTATCTAAAGCTATAAATTCAGCTTCCATTGTAGAGCGGGCAATGCATGTTTGCTTGGACGATTTCCAAGACACGGCTCCTCCACCAAGTGCAAAAATATATCCACTTGTGGACTTAGAATCAGTTGTGCCGGTGATCCAATTGGCATCACAATATCCTTCAATGACTGCAGGATACTTGTTATAATGCAATGCAAAGTCTTGGGTGTATTTTAAATACCCCAAGACACGTTTCATTGCCATCCAATGAGTTTGATTGGGATTACTCGTGTATCGACATAGTTTGCTTATAGCACAAGCTATATCTGGACGAGTACAATTCATGATGTACATTAAACTTCCCAAAACACGAGCATAATCCCGTTACGGCGTGCTTTGACCTTTGTTCTTTTTAAGAGCAAGGTTTACATCAATAGGAGTCTTTGAATTTTAAACTCTAAATATTTAAATTTTTCAAGCACACTATTGATGTAATGAGATTGAGACAAAGCCAGACCTTGAGGAGTCCTATGGATCTTAACACCCAGTATTAAGTCGGCAACTCCTAAGTCTTTCATATCAAATTTGCTAGTCAGCATGCGCTTTGTAGCATTTATATTGGCAATGTCATTACTCATTATCAACATGTCGTCCACATATAAGCAAACAATGACTACATAATTAGGAGTGTTCTTAATGTAGACACATTTGTCACACTCGTTAATTTTAAAGTCATTTGACAACATTGTATGATCAAATTTCGCATGCCATTGTTTAGGTGCTTGTTTTAGTCCATAAAGTGACTTAACAAGTTTACACACCATCTTTTCTTTACCTGGAACCACAAACCCTTCAGGTTGTTCCATGTAAATTTCTTCCTCCAAATTCCCGTTTAAGAACGCTGTCTTAACGTCCATTTGATGGATTTCAAGACCATTAGACCATACACAGCGGCTAACGCTATTAACATACGTATGGATGTTATTCTGGTTACCGGCGAGTATGTGTCAAAGTAGTCAAGACCTTCTTGTTGTCTATATCCTTTAACAACAAGCCTTGCCTTGTACTTGTCAATAGTGCCATCAGCTTTGATTTTCCTTTTGAAAATCCACTTAGAACCTAATGGTTTGTTTCCAGGAGGAAGATCAACCAACTCCCAAGTATGGTTGCTCAAAATAGATTCTATTTCACTATTGACTGCCTCTTTCCAGAATGGAGAGTCTGAAGAAGACATTGCTTCTTTAAACGGTCGGACTCATTTTCCAAAAGAAAAGTGACAAAGTCATCTCCAAATGAAGTAGAAGTTCTTTGACGCTTGCTCCGTCTTGGTTCTTCCTCATTTGGTGAATTTCCTTTGGTTCCTTCCCGAGATCGTTTGGATCTTTCACCAATTGACTCACGTTCCTTCTTATACGGATATATAGTTTCAAAGAATTCAGCACTATCTGATTCCATCACCATATTAACATGAATGTTGGGATTTTCTGATTTATGAACCAGAAACCGATATGCTTTACTGTTTATAGCATACCCCATGAAAACACAATCAACTGTTTTCGGTCCAATCTTAACCTTTTTGGGTTTTGGAACTTGCTCTTTTGCCAAACACCCCCACACTTTGAAGTAATTCAAGTTGGGCTTCCTTCCTTTCCACCTTTCATATGGAATGGAAAGTGTTTTGCTATGGGGAACTCGATTGAGTATTTGATTAGCCGTGAATAAGGCTTCCCCCCACAAGTTCTGGGGTAGACCCGAACTTATCAACAAGGCATTCATCATCTCCTTTAACGTCCGATTTTTCCTTTCCGCAATCCCATTAGATTGAGGCGTGTAGGGGGCAGTTGTTTGATGAATAATGCCATATTCCAAACATATTTGTTCAAAAGGAGATTCACATTCTCCACCCCTATCACTTCTTATCATTTTGATCTTTTTGTTAAGTTGCGTTTCAACTTCATTTTTGTATTGCTTGAATGCGTCAATTGCTTCATCTTTACTACTAAGTAAATAAACATAGCAGTAACGAGTGCTATCGTCAATAAAAGTTATGAAATACTTCTTTCCACCGCGAGATGGTATTGACTTCATGTCACAAATATCCGTATGAATTAAGTCTATTGGTTCCGAATCCCTTTCAATTGACTTGTAAGGGTGTTTCGTATATTTAGACTCAACACATATTTGACATTTTGACTTCTCGCAATCAAATTTAGGCAATACTTCCAAATTGATCATTTTCCGCAAGGTTTTATAATTGACATGTCCCAAACGAGAATGCCATAAATTATTTGACTCAAGTAAATAACAAGAAGCTGCAGTTTTATTCATAGTGTCAATGACCATTACATTGAGTTTGAAAAGGTCCTCAGTCAGGTAACCTTTTCCTACATACAGCTCATTCTTAGTTATTACAACTTTTTCAGAGACAAACACACACTTAAACCCATTTTTAACGAGAAGTGCAGTTGACACCAAGTTCTTCCTTATTTCAGGAACGTGAAGAACATTGTTCAGAGTCACAACCTTGCCAGACGTCATTTTGAGGAATATCTTTCCATATCCCTCAATTGGCCATTGCAGAATTGCCCATAGAGAGCGCCTCATCAGGTCCAACGGGAGCATATGAAGCAAAGGCTTCCTTCACAGCACAAACATGGCAGGTGGCTCCTGAATCAATCCACCATTCTTTAGGATTTCCAACTAAGTTGCATTCAGAAATCATAGCGCACATATCAATGTCTTGCACTCCTTGAGACAATTTATTGTCTTCAACCATGTTTGCTTGACCTTTTTCCTGTCCTTCTTTGCAGTACGACAGTCTGCGGACTTATGTCCACTCTAGCCATAGTTGTAGCAATTTCCCTTGAACTTTTTCTTGCTAGGGTTGGTCTTCCCTCCAGAAGGCTTCTTTCTCTTATTTGGATTATGCTCAACAATATTTGCTCCCGCTATTGTAGCATTTCCACGAGCCTTCTTTTCAGCTGATTTGTTGTCCTCTTCAATTCTTAAGCGAATAGTCAAATCTTCAAGGGTCATCTCCTTGCGCTTATGTTTCAAGTAATTTTTAAAGTCCTTCCACAAAGGAGGTAACTTTTCAATCATGGCTGCAACTTGAAACGCCTCGTTGATCACCAAACCTTCAGCAAGGAGATCATGGATGATGACTTGAAGTTCTTGGACTTGGGACACAACATATTTGTTATCCACCATTTTATAATCCAGAAATTTGGCAGCCACAAATTTCTTCAGTCCAGCGTCTTCAGTCTTATACTTCTTTTCTAGAGCATTCCACAGTTTCTTAGACGGTTCAACATTACTGTAAACGTTGTACAAGTCATCTTCCAAGCCACTTAGAATATAATTCTTGCATAGGAAGTCAGAATGTGTCCAAGCCTCAATTACAAGGAAGCGTTCGTTTTCAGGTGTTTCATCAGTCAGGACTGGAGCATCCTCCTTAATAAACCTTTGCAGGCTTATGGTGGTCAGATAAAAGAACATCTTTTGCTGCCACCTTTTAAAGTCCACACCAGAAAACTTCCCCGGCTTTTCTGCAGGTGACATAACCGTTGCAGCAGCACGGCTAGGCCCAGCAGCACCAGAAACTGTGGTAGCATTTGTACTCCCAACAGGGACAGTTGGATCCACTCCGTTTGTCATCTCTGTCAAAATGACACGAGCAGAAACAAAATCAATAAACTGTTTAAACAATTGGAGTAGAAAAACCACAAAGGCTTTTAGTCTCCACAAACAGATTATTTTGCAGTAATTAGGAGTAGAAAAACCACAAAGGTTTTAGTCCCCACGAGCAGATTAATATATAGTATAGGAGCAGAAAACCACAAAGGTTTTAGTCTCCTTAAACAATATTTATTTAAGCGCAGAAAATAAATAACATTAGATTTCTTAAGCTTGTTGTTCCTGCGTTCAAATAAATTAGAAGATACAAAAAACCTGCAGTATATAATCTGTTAGTAATAGGACGATCCCGAGCCCACAAGTTACTTGTGTCTCCTTAAGAAATATAAGCCCCTCACGATACCCAAGGTTCACGGGTTAATTTCCCCCAGAATGGAACGGGATAACAGTCCTACCGTAGCGGCACTTCAAACGGTAGAACACGGCGAACACAAAGGAACGGAGCAAATCACACAATTGACTTAATATGCAGAAAGAGAGGGGATGCAGTAAGATATGTTTTCTGTCAGTGTTTTTCTCTGCCCGAGTGTTTCTATCCTCTGCCCGAGGTTGTGTCTATCTGTTCGAGTATGAGTCTATCCTCTGTCCGAGGTTTAGTCTCGGTCTTGTCTCTATTTCAGAGTTTGAGTCTGTGTGTATCAAGGACTGACAAATGACCAGTTTATATAGCCACCCAAGGGCAGACGAAGAGACACAACGACATTTAATGAGAAAACGTGGAGGAATTAATTGTCCACTAATGACTGACTTCAATGTGGAACAATTAATCTACCACTAATGACTGACTTTAATGTGGAGGAATTAATCTACCACTAATGACTGACATTAATGAGAAGACATGGAGGGAAAACGTGGAGAAACTAATCTGCTGATGTCACTTCAGCTGCCCGTTACAAAAATGGATTAAATATTAATAATTATTTATTAATATTTTTAGTTTTGTTGGTTCAAAAAGTTAAGCCAATCGGCCGAAGCCGAGACGAGCGACGACGACGGCGCGAGGCTTCCCTTCTTCTCAACCCTTTTAAGAGCTAAGAGAAGTAAATCTCTATTTAAACCCAACAAAATCCTTTTCCTCTACCAATGTGGGAGAAAGTGCATTTCCCTACAAAAGGGAACCTTTTCACCTTTCACCTATTTCCCATTCACATTCTTCCACTAAAACCCAACAAGTAATTGGTAGAGAGTAGTATCTTTTAAACTTTTCGATAAGAAGATGGCACATTCTAACATGCTATAAAGGCAAACGGAGTATATTTGAGTATGTGACATTTCAACCTGAAAGAAGCCGTCTCTAATGACAAGAAATTTTAAAATCGAAAAAGGCTCAAAATTGCCCTCGACCTATAAAAAATGGAGTAGTTTTGCCCTCCGTTAACCTATTGGCCCAAAAATACCACTAACGTTATCTTTTGGCTTAATTATGCCCTCCCACAGATGGAGCTGACATGTAAGCAGCTGACATGGACTTCATTAATTAGTTGGCAACTCCTCATTCGTCCACATAACACCCCAACCCGAACCCACAAATAACACCCCCATTAACCCATCAGAAACCGTAATTCTTCTTCTTACCCTTTCATTTACCCCCTTTTACCTCAACTCTTCATTTCACAACAACTTGTGTGGCTTTAGCGAGAATGCTGCTAGCAAATCCATCTATGCTGAAGATTGTATGTCTAACATTGATCCATCTTTTGAGGAATCTAATGGATGGTGTCTGGAAGAAGATAATGCAGAAAATCTTCTGGAATCTGTTGTTGCCGGAGCATGCATTTCTGATGATTATTCAATCGACAAGATGATGAGTCTGAAGTCCTTAAACATGCCATCAGGAGAACCTGTTCCTTTGCGCAAAAGGAAAAACCAGTTAACAAAAGGTGATCTGGTGGGAGACAACACAGTCACAGGGAGCACTCTTACATCTGCTTCTGCTGGGCCTGACAAATATGCTTTGAAAGACTCTTCACATTCTGCTTCTTGATTTGATTGTATTATCAGTACATTTAATGAGGGAAAGCATCAGAAGAACATATATAGTTCTCTGCGTCCTAAGGACTCAAAAATATCTAATACCAGCAAGAAAAGGGGAAGGTCTGGTGATAGTCATAGGCCCAGACCACGGGATAGGCAATTAATCCAGGATCTGCTCAAGGAGTTGCGTCAACTTGTCCCTAATGGTGCCAAAGTGAGTGGTAACTTCACCATGCTTTTATCGGGGTGCTTTACTTGTGCCTTGGCTTTAAATAACTTTTAGTTTCTCTGCTGCAACTGCAGTGTAGCATTGATGGTTTACTAGATAAAACCATAAAGCACATGCCGTTTCTGCGAACCGTTACCAATCAGGCTGATAAACTAAGGCGTCAGGCTCAGAAAGAGGTAAACATTCCATGGCTCTAGAAGAAGAATTACGGTTTGGGTTAATGGGGGTGTTATGTGTGGGTTCGGGTCGGGGTGTTATGTGGACGAATGAAGAGTTGCCAACTAATTAATGAAGTCCATGTCAGCTGCTTACATGTCAGCTCCGTCTGTGGGAGGGCATAATTAAGCCAAAAGATAACGTTAGTGGCATATTTGGGCCCACTACTAAAAAAAACTGAATCTGCGACTACCAAATCGGTCGCCGATCGGTCGCCAGGTCGACCGATCGGCGACCGATACGGGTAGTCAGAAAATTGATGGTAGCAAATAGCCCTGCGACCGAAAAAACGGTCGATATTTCGACCACCATGCGACCGAATTTCGGTCGCACAATAGCTCACATACAGTGACCAACTATGCGACCGATTTTCGGTCGCACATCCTATGTGCGACCGAAAATCGGTCGCATACTTGGTCTCATTTGTGGGAATTAATGGTGACCAAGTATGCGACCGAAATTCGGTCGCACAGAATGTGCGACCGAAAATCGGTCGCATACATGGTCTCTGTTGTGACCGCTATGCGACCGAAAATCGGTCGCCAAACCTGTAAAAACCTGCAATAAAAATCCTGCAATCAGGCACATCGCAACAGCAAAAACCAGCAAAAAACAGCACCTGGACAGCAATAAACAGCAATAAAACAGCAATTTATCAACTAAGTAAGCACGTCACAATCAGCAAATGATATTACATAAATCATATTGTGTGTTTATGTACATTACAGTAGGTAATTACTAATAAACTACAAAGTACAAATTGGTTCAATCAACTTCATCATCCGATTCATAGTGACTAGCAATTTCATCCTCGGACGGCTCGTCACTATCTATGTTTTCATCAGCCTCGCAAGCCCTTGAAGTTCCTTCTCCAAAACTAGCCGGAATTTTTGCACGACTAAATTCAGATGCAGCCACCGGGTCAAACGTCCCATCAATATGCCGCAAATTGTCTGCAAGTTCATTATCCGCTACCAATGGAACAGATGAGACCTCATTCTGGTATGCAACATCTAACCTATCAGGTACTTCAATTAATCCCACCGGGTTTCCCTTAAGAACCGCCCACCACTTGGATTTGGCCTTTGCTTTTGATGCGTTCTTCGTCCGAGGGTAAGGAACAAACCACACTTGTTTTACATTCTGTGCAATGATGAAAGGATCATAGTTTCCATATGACCTTCTATGATTAACCTCAACTAGCTTTGAACTCGGATCAACCCGCGTACCCCTGCTACCTGGATCAAACCACTTGCACTTGAAGAGAACCAATCTTTTCTGAGGCCATCCAACTCTATACTCAACCTCTAAGATCTCCTCAATCACTCCGTAGAAGTCAGATTCGGCCCCCTGGTCACCAGTTCCAGCACTCACGGACACACCGCTGTTGTAGGTTTTTTTACCCTCTGACCAGCTGTGTGTATGAAACTTGTACCCATTTACGAAGTATGTATTCATCTTTTTATACTCGTAATATGGGCCATGACATATATGTCACAAAAAATCAAACTTGATGCCATTCACCGGATTGTTTACCTATATTAAAATTAAATGGATTAGAGTAAATTAACCAGAGTTCGATGACGGCAGTAATGTTTTTAAATCAAAGGAAAAATATATGAGTTTCCATAACACTTACAAATGCCGTAAACTAGTCTGTAAAATGATCAATGACTGCATGTGGACCAAATTCAGCAACAAAGTGACTGCGTTATGTAACGAACTACTTTACATTAGAAAGAATACTTATGTTAGTCACAATTTAGTGGTTACCATTAAAATAAAACATACTTGTAATAAGGAGTGACTTCGGGACAGTTCAACAACACATGTGTTGTAGCTGCTTTCCTATCCGTATCAGTGAACTGGTATTTTCTGGATGATAATGTACTTCCCCTCCCTGGTTGATTGAATATGGAGAATGCTGGGTAATTGGGATCATTATTATCTCCCACATCATGCCGATCCGGCCTAGTGCGCATACAGGGAACATCCTTGTCGAAGTAGTATGAGCAAAAATGTGAAGTTTCTCTTGACAAATATGCCTGGCATATCGATCCCTCGATTTGTCCTCTGTTCTTCACATCCCGCTTACACTTACCAATAATTCTACAAAAAGTAATCTGTTAGTACAAATATGTTGCGTAAAATAAATAGTACTTGAATAAGATATGGAAGCTTACCTCTCGAAAGGGTACATCCATCTGCAGTGCACTGGGCCTCCTAGCCGAGCCTCTTCAGCGAGGTGAACCGGTAGATGCTCCATCACATTAAAGAAGCCGGGTGGAAAGATCTTTGACAGCTTAGACAATACAACAGGAAAGTTCTGTTCCAACAAGTTCAAACTCTCTTCCTTCAAAGTCTTGCTGCAAAGCTCTTTAAAAAAAAGCCCTGTCTCTGTTATTGGTTTCAAAACTTTATCTGGCAACCCATTGAATGCAATTGAGATCAAGTTTTCCATAAAAATGTGACAGTCGTGTCTCTTCATGTGATGGAGTTTTAAGCCACTCATATCAACACACCTTTCTAAGTTAGATGCATATCCATCAGGCATCCTCAAGTTACTCACCCACTCGCAGATCATTCTTCTCTCATCTTCGTCGAAGGTATAGCAAGCCTTTGGAAGTAAAATGTTGTTGCCATCCCTGACCGCATGTAGCTCGGGTCGCCTGCAAAGTTCCTGTATGTCAAACCGTGCCTTCCAGTTATCCTTTGTCTTACCCTTGACATCCATAACAGTATTAAGGACCGCCTCGAAGAAGTTCTTCTCAATATGCATTGGATCGAGATTATGGCGCAGAAGGTTATCCTTCCAATAAGGCAAGTCCCAGAAAATGCTCTTCTTGGTCCAATTATGTTCGACCCCAAAACCAGGTGTTTTAGTTTGCAAGTTTTCTGTTACCTTTGGAAGGTCCTTAACCCTGTTCCATATCTCTATCCCTGTTAACCTGCGAGGAGGCTCCTCATAATCAACCTGATTCTTCATGAATGCATTTGTATTATTCCTAAAAGGGTGCTCCATTGGCAAGAATCTACGGCAGCAGTCAAACCATGTCACTTTACCTCCATTTTTCAATGTGAAGGCCTTTGTATCTTCCATACAATATGGGCACGCTAGCTTCCCTGCAGTGGACCAGCCAGACAACATCCCATAAGCTGGAAAGTCATTTATGGTCCACATCAAAGAAGCATGCATTTGGAAGTTCTGCTTCATTGATACATCGTAGGTTTCCACTCCTTCATGCCAAAGTGTCTGCAATTCATCAATCAAAGGCTGCAAATAAACATCAATACGAGTTTTCGGGTTATGTGGACCAGGTATTATACAATTCAAAAAAAGATATGGACTGGTCATGCACATTCCGGGAGGCAGGTTGTATGGTGTGACAAATACGGGCCAACAAGAATATGGCGTGGACGAGACATCAAAAGGGGTAAAGCCATCGGAACACAGCCCCAACCTTACATTCCTCGGCTCGCTAGCAAATGACGGATACACTTGATCAAAGTGTTTCCATGCCTCACCATCTGAGGGGTGTGATAGAATACCCGCCTGCCTGGTCCGCTCATGATGCCACCTCATATGAGGAGCAGAACTCATGGAAGCATACAACCTCTTTAACCTGGGTATAAGCGGCAAGTAATGCATCCACTTAACAGGTTTCGGCTTCTTTTTTTGATTTTTCTCGGGCTTGTATCGAGGCTCCTCACAAAATCTACATTGCACGAGCTCTGTATCATCCTTGTAATATAGCATGCACCCATTAACACAGCAATGAATCTTATGAGAAGTAAGGCCTAATGAGGAAACCAACTTCTTTGTGAAGTAATAAGAAGTTGGTAAGTCCATGTTAGCCGGCTTTAGTTCATTCATGAGGCCTATGATGGAATCCATGGCAGCTTGAGAAATACTATAATCTGATTTGATACTCTGCAATCTGACAGCAACAGACAACTTGGAATGTACCGAGCCCTCATGGAATGGACGACTTGCTTCCTCCAACATTTTATAGAATTCACTTGCCTCGGCATTTGGAATGTGCTCAGTGTTAGGCTGTGATGTACCCGGCTGCATGGGATCATCATCCGGGTACATACCAAAAGCATCACGAACCATATCATCCATTCTATAATCATTACGGTCTGGTTCCAAAACCGGAGAACTAGTAGTGCCATGAATATTTTGAAGCATTTGAATGTGACCCTGCAAATCCCACGGCTCTCCATGATAACGCCAAATATAGTAATCTGGCATAAACCCCATTTCTAACAGATGCACTTGCACGGTCGTCATATCTTGGATGGTGCAACATTTGCACTTTATGCATGGGCACTTAATTGTACCAAACCTTATAAAAGGTTCGGTTGTTTTTGCTAAAGCAACAAATTCCTTAAGACCCTCTTCAAATTCAGGCCTTATCCCCCGCCGACCGGGGAAAAGTCTATTGTCCATCCACAAACGACGTGCATTATATTCCATATCTACACAAAAATTGCCAAATTGAGAACAATCCCAACATATCCCAACAATCACTATAATTAATCCCAATAATCACAACCCTATATTTCAAGTTCATCAACCCAAAACAACTTACTCGACATCACATTATATAGAATAAAGTAATTATAACTAACAACTAACATGTTAACAACATATATAGGCTCTCCATTATTTATAAATATATATATATAATTAAATTCGGATTATTAAACCAAAAAAAAAAAAAAATTACCTCTACTTTGTATTGGATCCAATGGCAAGAAAGTATGAGTTACCAATGTGCTATCCACCAAAAAACTACAAAAAAAGTGCATTAAAAAGTCATTATATGAGTTTTTAAAAAAATAACAAAAATTACTAAAAAATGAAATTTACCTTGAATTTGTAGGTTTAGATCGTGTTAAATGTTAATATGGAGGTAATAGAGTAGTAATTTAAAGTTATATGGGGTTTATAATGGTGGAAAGTTGATTATGGGGTGGGGGGGGGGGTTCGGTTTTTAGGGATTGGGTGGGTTTTGGGAATTTTGAAATGGGGAAGAAAGGGGTTCTGCCCCGTTTTTAGTAACAGTTATGCGACCGACATGCGACCGATTGTCGGTCGCATAGCTGTGACTAATTTTTCAGAGACCGATGTGCGACCGATTTTCGGTCGCCACTTTTTTTCGTTGAGTGTGCGACCGATTTTCGGTCGCACAACTGTGGAGACCGAAATTCGGTCGCATGATGGTGGTCTCAGATTCAGCTTTTTTTAGTAGTGGCCAATAGGTTAACGGAGGGCAAAACTGCTCCATTTTTGATCGGTCGAGGGCAATTTTGAGCCTTTTCCGTTTTAAAATTCAAGAGTAGAAACTGTTGTTCAATGTCCCACTTTTTTATTATAAGCGTAAATGTTTAGATATTTACATGCAAAATTCTAAAATTCATGCTATACAAACAATCTGTGGATCCAAATGGCACAAGATGGGGTCCTCTCTATGTCGCGATCTCAGAAGTCTTTTGTCTGATAAGGATCATGTAATTATCTGAATATATGAGTCTATGACAATGAGATAGAGAATGAATTTATAATATTTAATTACTGACATCCCATGCTGTGAATATCACATAGGGACACGGAACCGTAGATTAGGTTCAAAGTCCATAAATCATATTTTGACTGGAACAAAACTGCTTAGAAGAATTTTAATGTGATAATAACTGATAGGATTTTTGGTTCAGGTAACAAATTTGATAACGATTACTGTAAAGACGTAGGGGGATTATCCTTCTTTGTCTACTTTTGTTTCTCTCCCTCCCTTTTCTCTATGAAGAATTTTGGCGAAGTTTTTTGGCTGCAGTCCTTTGGTTCAACTACTCGTATTTAGTTCAGCTTGATGAACAGACAGATTATTACATCAAATGACTGTTATATCAAGTAGGAAAGAAGCCCAGATTTTATATAAAAAGTCAAAATATCATATTTAGAATTAGAATATGTGATCTAAAATTATTTTTGAACCATTTTTACTGTTTTATTAGAATTTTTCACAATTTCAAGGGATTCAATAACTTTTATATATACTAGTATAATACCCGTGCATCGCACGGTCAAGAATCATGAAAATTCATCATAGAAAAGTACTATTATAAATTCATTTGAGTACATTAAGTTTGAAATTTAAACAAATTAAATGTTCACTGTCATTTTGATTCTCTCAAATGTATGCACAGACATAAACTATATGAAATTAAAGAGACTAAATATGTCAAATAATTTCTAAGTTATACAACCTGATTGAACATAAGATTTTTTTATAGATTATAGAATAGATAAATAAAAGGTGTATTCAACTTAACTTCAATAATATCTAAACTTTTTTTATAGATTATAGAATAGATAAATAAAAGGTGTATTCAACTTAACTTCAATAATATCTAAACTAAATTGCTTTCTGAATTCTATTCTTATTATTAGTACATGACTTCATTTGTTTTAAATATAATACACTCTTCTTGTTTAGGTACAATCACCCATAGTCTGAACTTACACATTCTAAAGGAAAATATATTATTTGTTATTAACTCAAGGGATTTTTACCTGTATGTCCACTAACTTTTATGGACTAAAAATAGCCACATTTTAAAATATTTAGGCTAAAAATATTTCATTCCATAACCGTATATACTCCGAGTTGGTATACCCCATTGCCACAGTATACCCCAATAGTATAATCATGCTTTTATTGTATACATTTCTAGTATACGGTATACCCCAATAGTATACAAGTTTGATACCTCAATATTGTGGTTGTGTGGCTACATAATATTTAAATAAAACTTGGACCATGGTCGGGTAATATTTTAATGTGGGCTGGCTAATTTTGAAAACTTTGATATTTTATTTACCCATGAGACAGAGGTCAAAGCAAAGCATAACTCGTAAATGGTCCCAAGTTTTCTTACTTTTTCCATCAATACTACCTGGATCATTTGTTTTAAATATAAAACACTCTTCTTGTTTTAGGTACAATCACCTATAGTCTGAATTTACACATTCTAAAGAAAAGTATATTTTTTGTTACTACTCATATTTTATTTACCCATGAGACAGAGGTCAAAACAAAGCATAACTCATAAATGGTTCCAAGTTTTCTTACTTTTTCCATCAATACTACCTGGATTCTCCTAGCACTCATATCCTGTTCATCAAAATTAAAGACAGTAATTACAAATTTCAACGCTCTATTTCAGTCTTTTGATAGCCTAAAGTATACTTCTTGACTAATATTTCTAATCAGCAATGTTGCACTCCTTTTCTTCTGAAACAATATCCGATTCTTTTCCTGCCAGAGTACCAGCAAGATATATACTTTTTGAGTTCTTGTACAACCTTCTTTCCCATTGAGTGTGCATTTACCCCATATATTCTGTCTTCTTGCCATTCCATTGCTCGTCTTTGGATTTTTTGTCACTGCACCACAGTTCACTCTACAATTCAGTAGACTACTCACATGTCAAGAATAGATGATTCAGGGATTCATTTTAATTATCACAAAGCTGACATAGCATAATATCCTATAAAGACATTAATTATTCAGGCAAAATGTGAAAGAAAGATTCATTGTTAAGTCAGACATAACACAACTCAATTCACAAATCAAAATTAGGAAGTCAGATATGCAACCATACATGGAGAAAAAGCAACCCAAAAAGTTGAACTCAAATTTCTAGAGTTGTAAGCTATTACTCCTACATAGAGAAGAAGCCAAAAAATGTAGGTTCATCACTAATGATAATGCATTAAGATCTAGGATAGTGATAAAAACATCCTAACCTGCACCGGTTAGTATGTTGATTTGGATACAAAGTTTAAAACAAAATAAAAGAAGCCGAGAATTATAATACAAAAACATACCCAGTGAAGCCGAAAACTAAAATACGTATTCACATTCACATACTATAGCACTGGTCTTCTAATACTGTATTTAGCCAAGTAAAAATTCTATCAAAACTTGTAGCTCAATCTAAATTTAGAACTTCTATCTTTCGATTCAAAAAAAATTCAAATTTAAAAACCTAACCTATTAGAATATTGATCTGAATAATTACAATATGAAAAACAACGTAAAAAGAGGAAGCCAATAATAAGAGAAAAATAATAGATTCTGAACATCCTTCAACCTCATGACCTATCATAAGAGAAACACAACATATTAAGTAGAATGTTTTAATTTTTAATAGAACACTTTATAAATGGAACCTTCTCTCGACCGTGTGCAAAGTTACCACATAAAAATGACAGCCACAAGAAACCAATAGGAATTCTTCTCAAGCAAAATTATCGTTTAAAAGATCAAGAAAATGGCAAAAAGTTATTCATAAAGAAAAAACTTGAATATAAGAACACATAGTCACATAATGTGGGAGATAATTCTGAAGCCTAGCATGCAAAATATCAAACACTACAGTTTTAGCAATCAATATTATCTTTAGAGGCTTGAGCACACATGATCTACGTAATCAGACGGAGTCTCATCACTATCTGAGGAATTAGCTCATCCCCAGCAAAGATCACAATCATGTAATCACTGAGTCTGTTCCCAATTAATATACATTCTCACCTGCTAGGTCTATTCATGGAGTTTATACTAAATCATGTACAGGTTGCTCTTTCCGATAAGCATATTTAGGATTGCAGCACGACTATTTATATTGGGCAAGCTTTCAGGCTGAACATTCCTTTCATCTTTTCAATTTGACTTTTAGTAATCTAAAACAGAAATGGATTTTGAAGACAAATAGAAAGAAAAAAAAAAACCAATTTTGCATTAGAGAATTGTTTAAAAGAGCCAACACTTCATGACCTATAAATTTTCTTGCTAAAGCTGCATGCAAATTGAATATATAGGAGGGACAAAGGGCGCTCAATTTAGAAAAGCCAATACAGATCAAGTGACCGCAGCATAGAATGAAATGAAAAAGTTATTCTGAATCTCTGATAGAACTTCTATGAGTTGAGATTTAAGTTAAATCATAGCAGGCTTGGACGCTATTTTGTAATGCATCTTCTTCTACGACTCATTTCATCAGCCTGCTCCATTAGCGTAGGAGGTAGAGAAGAGCTCTTGTCTTCATCAGCTCTCATTAAGGAGCTTCTTATTAGTTCTAGTGAAGCAATGGGAGGTCTAAGTAGCTCCCTTTGCAATACTTTTGACCTTTTCCAGATTAAAGCTTCCGGCCTTGCTTCTTCAGCATCCTTCTCCCTAGCAATGCTATCAGACATGTCTTGTTCAATCTTCTTTCTAGTTCCTCGTTTTCTTCAGTAGCTGGTTGGACGTCTATCTGGTAATCATTCTTAGGCTGAGGTAGGCTTTTCAAACCAGAAAGCAATTTCTTCAGAGCTGCTTGATTTTTCGTCCTTCTTTTCTTCTGTCTGACAGAGTGAAAAACATCAATTAAGTATATTAGGCTTCAAAAGAACTCGAATTAATGAAAGAAGAGCTTTAAAACTGTAAAATTTTCCAAGCCTCTAACGTAAAGAACAATGTATTAAACAATTTCATTCAATCTACTGTGTTTGTTTAACTGCAACATTGGTGGTTTAAAGATGGAAGTAAAGTTATTCCAAGTCCTCACTATAAGAGTTGGAGTTGCTATTCCAAGAGTTGTAACAACAGAACCACAACTACATTAATGAAATAAGAGAGTTTTCATCTTTACCTCAACAAAGCATGATATTTAATAACAATAAAAAATGATAAGTATATACTATCAACCAAATGTTGAATCCCAAAAATTACCCTTTCTTAAGAAAAAGACAAATTTCGGGTATTTCAACAAAATGGAGATTCCAAATGGTTTCTTTGGAGTCGCCACCTAATTTAAGGATTATTAGGAACCTAAGGTTAACTAATGAGTGCAATTTTATTCCTTATTTAAAGGAAAATAATTCAGAGATTCTTAGGTAAGTGGTTCTATTAAATTCGAAAGAAGGTCCCTTGCGGGAGCACTTTCGAAAATCCGCTAAAAAGCGGTTAATCAGGCGATTTTCACGAATTATTAGGATAATAACATAATTTGTAAAACTAGATAAAGTAATCAATATAAATAAGTAAGGTAAATAAATGAATGGTTAATTAAGCGGTTAGATAATCGGACAAGTAAATAAGTAAGGCAAGTGAATAATTGCTTAACTAATTAATTAGTCGATAATAAATAGATAGAATAAAAAATTAATTAATTAATTAATTAAATGGATAATTAAATACATATAATTGTAAATAATGGATAAATAAATGATTACCCATATAATTAACGAATGAGTAGCTTCCTTAGTTATGTTATATAAAATAGATATTAAGCTCAATTGCTTACTCAAATTGAATAATAAATGGATAAATAATTGTATAGATAAAATAAGAAGGGGTGGATTACTTCTCTTAATAAGTTAAGTAAAATAAGTAATGGGTGAATAGATAAACCAATATTAACTAATTGAATAGTTGATTAAATAATCCAAACATCGTTAAGTAAATAAATGAGTTGTCGATTAAATAGCTAGGCAATTAACAGTAGACTATCAAATGATCAATGAATTAAGTTACTTAATGGAGAAATAATTAATTGGCACAATTGATTAATGAACAAATTAACTAAACGATAATCGACAAATTAAGTAATTAATTGACTAATTAACCATTTTATAATTAAATAGATAAGTAAATACAATATGAATGCATATCAATTATTATTATTATTATTATTATTATTATTATTATTATTATTATTATTATTATTATTATTATTATTATTATTATTATTATTATTATTATTATTATTATTATTTAAGTAAATAGGCATTAAGGGAAAGCGTCATTTTAATTGTATTTTATTTTTGCACTCATTAATTAGCAAATAGTTCGCAATTTCTAAATTAATTGGCAGGTTCCAAAGAAAACGATACAAATGATTCAGTAAAAACTACTATAAATATTCACAAGAAAATTTATTTCATAAAATTCTATCTTAGCCCGATTTCAGGGATCCTAAAACATGTTTTCTAAAGGGGATGGGAGAGAGGGAGTTTAGAAGATAGAACCCGGATAGAAAGCTTAATTCGCGCCCTGTATTTTACAAGGTTCTTTTTTTTTCTTTCCTTTTACATTTTCGGGGATATCAAGTCCCGAAAATGTGGAGCGGATCAAATATCTTCCTAAATGCATGCCGTCCCAATTCATGAGTTTTGTTCAACTCGTTCCCAAAAGTGTACATGGCAAAGAAAAAGAAGAATAAGGATTAGTATGCGCTCAAAGAAAAGAAGAAAGTGAAATTGCAAATAAGCGAGAACAACTAAGTTCAATAGAAGCCAGGGTCCCGATAGTTTATCTCATGCAATCTAATATTCAAAAGAGAAAATTGGTACCCATATAATCAAGAACTGGACAAAACAAACAAAGAAATGCAATGTAGACAGTTTTCATAAAACTTGATTCGCCAATCTCCAGATTAGAAGGGTAATATGCAGTATTTGACTTGATTCAACTTTAACAAAGATATCCAATTTCTATTGCCTTTTTAAACAAGGAAGCATTCGTAAACTTTTAAGTTATTCATTCAATTCTAACTTAATATCTTCTCTTGAAGATAGGACATAGCAGATTCAAGATAGACGAAAAGAGGAAAAAAAAAAAACTTTAGCTACAGAACAAAGCATCAAGAATGGGAAGAAGAAATGCAAACCTAGACTGAAAAGAAACTGGAGATGTTGCTGCATTGCGACCCATATCGTTATATAGAAAACTTGACAAATTAACCTTTTATTATTTATTATTATTTTTTATTTTTTTATTTTATTTTATTATTTTTTTTTAACGTACAAATTGTACCTCAAGACTATCACACTGATCAACAACTTTTTAGGGAGTAGACATGATAAGGCAGAACCAAATCAGATAGACTAATTACATTGTAGCAGCTTGATATGGAATTAAAAATTTAACTAATGCTGGAAACTCACACTAAAGGAAACTAGGAAATTAAGTAGTAGTTCAGACCATTTTTAGAGGAAATGGATCGAGACAAGAGAAGCACAAAGCATAACCAGACCAAGACTAGAAACTGGAAACAAAGGACTTAAGTCCATACTAAAATTTTAAGAACCTAAAGAGATGATCTAAACTGGAAGACTACACTAAAAGAACAGGAAGGGAAGCTTAAGAGCTGAAACTAAACCTGCCTGACTACATAGGACAAATGATTTCAGTATACTGCCATGAACAAAGTTCTTCCAGCATGCGCCATCTCACCTGAACACTCCTTTACCACTTCCCTCACTCACAGACCTAACAGAACCCCACAGCTCCTTCACACCTAAGCTCCTCTACACTTTCAGCTCACTGCTTAGCTTCTTTCAAATACCAGATGTCCAAAAACACAAACATATGAACACACACATACCCTTCAGAAATAAATTGGACAGGAATCTTTGAACCAAAACAGCAACACTTCCAGCTCCTCTAACTCACCAGAATACCTGCACACCCTCTCTACACTCACACACATACTCTGCCTCCAAAACTTCCTGAAGAACAACTGCACTACTAACATCTACACACACACAGAGACTTCCCTCACTGTCTGCAGCACCTAGAACAACCATCCTACTACTCACACAGACTCATACCAGCTGCCTGCAACCTAGATCAACTAGCAAACAACTTCTCACATCCACACTCCCTCAAAACTCACCTAAACTGCAGCAAAGACAAGAGACTATCCCTATCTTCTTCTCCTAACTGCACACATACACCTACAGAGTTAAATCAATTTCCCGAACCTCTCCAGACCCTTTACAAACCACCTGAACCAACAGAAACTAACTACTACAACTTCTCTTTTCTCAAAGCCAAGAAACAAACCCAAACAGACTTCACTACTTCAGAAGATACATTTATTTCAAAGTTCAAATATATTCTTAGTTGACTGATTTAAACCATTTTTAAACTAATCAGAAACTCAAGTCATAAACTTTTTAGTTCAAACAACCTAAAACATCTTAAACTCTTTCAGATTCAAGGTTCAGTGATAAGAGACGATCATTTGCTGTTAAGAAGATTCAAACTTTTATCTTAATAGAACAAGCTCTAATTTAAAAACAGTTACAAGTCATTTTGACAAACATATGGGTGATGATTTTACTACATTTCAACAAGTTAACACCAAAATATTAGCAAATGAAATAAAATAGAGGCTTCAAATAAACTGAAATAAAAAAAGAAAGGCTTATCACCTGCTTTTGAGCAATGAACTAAGGCGACGAAATGAAGCGATCGACTCGACACTCGACGACGATGAAGACTGATAAACAGTAGTATACCCCGAAACCAGATTCAACTCTCAATTTCAATAGTATATTTTTTAGGGAAAGGAAAATGAATAAAAATTCTCCAAATATTAGATGCTGCCGTTTTGTTCTGATATCCAAAAAAAAAAGACCTCCCCTACTTCATTGATAAGCATATATATATATATATATATATATATATATATATATATATATATATATATATATATATATATATATATATATATAGGGAAAAACTAGGGTTTTCGATCTATAATGAAAAGACTAGTATATCCTTACCTCTTCTCCAACGTTCGGATTTTGACCCCTTTTTACAAGCTTTTGAAAAGAAAAATCAGAAAACAAAAAAAGGAATCCGAATCAAATCGAATATTCCTTTTTCGATTCTGATTTTGAATTCAAAAGCCTATTTGTCTTTGATCCGAGCCCTTGATGATGAGAAGGAGTAGAAACAAACGGTGTAGATCGTGTTTATGCCACTGTGGGGTATTGATTTTGGGGGAATCGAAAGTGGTCGTGGGTTGAATGGGATTTTTGCCATGTTTGGGAGTGACAAGGGAAGTGGGGACCAAGCTTGGGTGTGGCTGGAAATGGAAATGGAGAGGGTGACGGAGAGGGTTTGGGGAAAGGGAGATTAGGGTTCTTGGCTTAGGAGGGAAATGGGGGCGGACTGAAATGGATAATAAGTGGGTTATGTATAATATATATATATGCTTCGCACGAGTAGGCTGAAATTAAAACCTGGGAACGAATTTAGCCCCATATTTTAACTAATTGGAAATTAAAGAGGGTTGCACGGATGGACTGAAATCAAGGCTACGCATTGCATTTAGGTCTTTTCTTTCTAAATTTCATTAATTCACCTTAAAATTTGAAATTGATTTTTTATTAAAATAATTAGTATTAATTAAAATTTACGGGACAAAATTGGGTGTCAACAGCTGCCCCTCTTTACCCGGAAAGGATGAAAGAGTTTCAGGGTAAAGAAGTTGACTGAAAAGCCAATTTTGTCACGATAAAGCCAAAGACTTTTGATTCCAAGAACCAAAAGGGGAGGCTTATGAGCGAACTCCGATTTTCGAGTTGCCTACATATCTCAGGTTGAAAGAGAATCCGGCCATATGTAGTTCCACGACACCTAGATACGAAAACTTGCACGATTGATTGAAGAAGACGCACAAATAGGAATGAATTCAAACTGACCCCTAATCTGGAATGAAAGATTAGGTAAGACTTTGCTTGTTCGAGTGCGATTCTTCAGATCTTTGTTGACGAGTCTAGCTCATATCAACAATTTCTCCAGTTCACTGCTAAGAAAAAGTTCCACGTTATGCTCCAAATGCTGCTGCGGCATTGCCAAAATTGTGTAAAGACTTAACAAACGGTAAGCGAGCAACTGCTAATAAACTATTGGAATAAGAAATAGATATAGGGATAAAAAAAATTGTAAATGCTGGTTGTGATGCTATCAACAAGTTCTTCTCTCGATCAACTGACGAGGTACTCCGCCCGAAGAACCTCTAGGCTGATCATTATTCTGAAACGGTAAAGTGAAACAATAAGTAAAGTGGGAACGAATTTGTAAAATGCAAGGCTTTTATCTACTAACGAGACATGGTGTCTCAAGTCGAATCGCCTATCTTTATCATCTACTTCAATTATAACATGCCAATATTGCAAGACAACCGACATCGTGAAACACTCTGAAAGCGGTGCTTCAGCCGACTTGTCTTAAATTATCATTAAATGCCAATATTGCAAGACAACCGACATCGTGAAACACTCCGAAAATGGTGCTTCAGCCGACTTGTCTTAAACTATCACTAAATGCCAATATTGCAAGACAACCGACATCGCGAAACACTCCGAAAATGGTGCTTCAGCCGACTTGTCTTAAACTATCACTAAATGCCAATATTGCAAGACAACCGACATCGCGAAACACTCCGAAAGCGGTGTTCCAGCCGACTTGTCCTAAACTATCACTATTTTAAACATAAAATGCAAATACTGCAAGACAACCGACATCGCGAAACACTCCGAAAGTGGTGTTCCAGCCGACTTGTCTTAGATTATCAATCTATTTTAAACATAACATGCCAATATTGCAAGACAACCGACATCGCGAAACACTCCGAAAGTGGTGTTCCAGCCGACTTGTCTTAAACTATCAATAAATGTCAATATTGCAAGATAACCGACATCGCGAAACACTCCAAAAGCGGTGTTCCAGCCGACTTGTCTTAAACTATCAATCTATTTTAAATATAAAATGCAAATACTGCAAGACAACCGACATCGCGAAACACTCCGAAAGTGGTGTTCCAGCCGACTTGTCTTAGATTATCAATCTATTTTAAACATAACATGCCAATATTGCAAGACAACCGACATCGCGAAACACTCCGAAAGTGGTGTTCCAGCCGACTTGTCTATCAATATCGCGAGGTAAATTCTATAACAATGTTAAGATTTTGAGAAAGGAAAAGCGCCGCCTTTTCGGCAATAATCAATGTAATGCTTAGATGCCGCAAGAGTAAATTTGAATGATCTGTCAAGCCAAATCATTTGCATTGTCAACTTGATTGGTGTGGCTTGCATGGATAGTGGTGCAAAGTTTTGAATGCTCTCTTCAGTTCATATTGAATCTGATGTTCAATTCTCTGAATGCGCGTTCAATAAATTGTTCATCCATAGTGCGAATGATCCTTCCATTGCGAGCTTTCAGGTTCCTGCTCTCAAAGAAAAATTTGTTAGTTTTGGGGAGGGGTGTTTGATTTGTGCTGATTCATCTTGAATTCGCTGCTATCGCTTCCTCTTCTTCGTGAAACTTGGGCTTTGAAAACCATCCTCGGAAACTTGGTTTATGAACTCAATAGTATAACTCATCTTAATATAGAGGCAAAATAAAATAATTTGATAAAATAGTAAGCAAGCAATCATTGATATGCAAGTGAAAAGTTTATAATGCATGTAAAATTCCTGCTTTAACTCAAACTCATGACATATCTCGAAACAAACTGAACATCCTTTGTATTGCAACTTGTGCTAATCTTGAATACTTTCAGAACTTTGCTGTTTCATCCTTTGATAAGCAATCCACTTGTTGCAAAGATCTGCCCCAGTTATGAACTTCCAAATCTTCAACTCATTTTGCGAAATTTGCCCCAGTTGATATCTTTCAAATCTTCGAATTATCTTGCAAAATTGCCCAGTTGCTATCTTTCAAATCTTCAAATTATCTAGCAAAAATTGTCCCAGTTGCTTGCCTTAGGGAAGACTGAAAATTTTAATATTATAGAGTCGAGCCCGTTAAGAGCGCCTACGTATCCCTCCACGGGAATCAGACCGTTCGTAGTTCTGCTTACATGAAGATTTTTTTTTTTTTTTTTTGGGAAAATATGGCAATCTAAGTATCAAGCCGTATCCGAATTGGAAATATCCATACATCTGCCCAGATGCATAGTTCGGCATTATATCATAAAAGACAAACAAGCCTAAAGTGTTACAATATTTTGACCGAATTCGAAGGGGATTGCCTACTTATCCTGTTGCCATTCCAGGAATCAGGTCAGAAGTAGTTCAAAATTACATAAAGAGGAAATAGGGGAAATTCTTATATCAATGCAACCAAACTCTATATGAGTTACTACGTATCCCGCCTTGGGATTCAGGTCACGCGTAGTTCGCATTACATCAAAGATTACATTCAAAACCATGCTAACTTGTGATTGCTTCAGACATAGTATCTTTTGACGGCATCTGCGTTGATTGCTTTTGGCCAAACTTGATCATCCATTTCTGCCAGAATCAGTGCTCCTCCAGATAAAACCCGATGAACCACATATAGACCTTGCCAATTTGGTGCAAATTTGCCCCTTGCTTCTTCTTGATTAGGAAAGATCTTCTTTAACACCAATTGCCCCGGTTTAAAGTCTCTCACTCTCACTTTCTCGCCAAAAGACTTGATCATGCGATTTTGATAAAGTTGCCCATGGCAAATTGCATTCATTCTTTTCTCATCAATAAGCGTCAACTGCTCACATCTGATCTTCACCCATTCAGCATTTTCTAATTCAGCTTCTTGAATGATTCTTAAGGAAGGAATCTCTACCTCCGCGGGTAAGACTGCTTCTGTGCCATACACCAAAAGATAGGGAGTTGCTCCAGTTGAAGTTCTAGTGGTGGTGCGGTATCCAAGAAGTGCAAAAGGCAACTTTTCATGCCAATCTCTATAATTATCAATCATCTTGCGAAGAATACGCTTGATGTTCTTATTTGCCGCTTCAACAGCTCCATTCATTTGAGGCCGGTATGCAGTAGAGTTGCGATGAGTAATCTTGAAGCTTTCACAAGTTGCTCTCATTAAATCACTATTCAAGTTTGCGCCATTATCGGTAATGATTGATTCATGAACCCCGAATCTACAAATGATATTGTTGCGCACAAAATCTGACACCACTTTCTTGGTTACGGACTTGTGAGAAGTTGCTTCCACCCACTTGGTGAAGTAATCAATAGCCACCAAAATAAAGCGATGTCCATTTGAAGCTGCCGGCTCAATAGGACCAATAACATCCATTCCCCAAGCAACAAAAGGCCAGGGAGAACTCATTGCATGAAGTTCAGAAGGAGGTCTTTTGATCATATCTCCGTGAATTTGACATTGATGGCATTTCCGCACAAACTGAACACAATCAGTTTCCATAGTTAGCCAAAAATATCCTGCTCTTAAGATCTTCTTTGCCAAAACAAAACCATTCATGTGCGGTCCGCAAACTCCCGCATGCACTTCCATAAGCAATTTATTTGCTTCAATAGCATCAACACACCTTAAGAGTCCTAAGTCCGGGGTCCTCCTATATAGGATTTCACCGCATAAAAAGAATTGATTTGCTAACCTCCGAATGCTCTTCTTTTGAACACTTGTTGCATTTTCAGGATGACTCCCAACCTTGAGATAATTCTTGATATCAAAATACCAAGGATGACCATCTCGCTCTTCTTCAACTTGAAAACAATAAGCTGGCGTATCATGCAATTCAATTTCGATAGGATCAATATAATTCTTGTCAGGATGTTGGATCATGGAAGATAAAGTTGCCAAAGCATCGGCAAACTCATTTTGCAGTCTAGGAACATGCTTGAACTCAATCTTTGCGAACCTTTTGCACAATTCCTTGACACAATGCAAATAAGGAAGAATCTTTGCATTCTTGGTGTTCCACTCGCCTTGCACTTGGTGAATCAGCAAGTCAGAATCCCCGATCACTAAAAGTTCTTGAATATTCATATCAACTGCCAATCGAAGACCCAAAATGCATGCTTCATACTCAGCCATATTGTTAGTGCATGGAAATCTGAGCTTGGCCGAAATAGGATAATGCTGACCCGTTTCAGAAATTAAGACAGCTCCAATACCGACACCTTTGAAATTTGATGCTCCGTCAAAGAAAAGACGCCAACCATCATATTCAGAAGAGATGTCTTCACCCAGAAACAAGACCTCTTCATCGGGAAAGTAAGTTCTCAATGGTTCATAGTTGTCATCAACAGGATTTTCAGCTAAATGATCCGCCAATGCTTGTGCTTTTACCGCCTTTTGGGTGACATAGACTATGTCAAATTCGCTCAACAAAATCTGCCATTTTTCCAATTTCCCCGTGGGCATCGGCTTTTGAAAGATATACTTCAAAGGATCCATCCTCGAGATAAGATAAGTTGTATATGATGAAAGATAGTGCCTTAACCTTTGTGCGGTCCAAGTCAAGGCGCAACAAGTTCGCTCCAAGAGAGTGTATCTGGCTTCATAAGGGGTGAACTTCTTGCTTAGATAATAAATGGCTTGTTCTTTCTTCCTGGTCTTGTTATGTTGTCCCAAGACACATCCAAATGCATTTTCTGAGACAGACAAATATAAGATCAATGGCCTTCCAGGTTCAGGAGGAACTAACACAGGCGGATTAGATAGATACTCCTTGATCCTATCAAAAGCCTTTTGACAATCTTCTGTCCATTCAATAACAACATCTTTTTTCAACAGCTTGATTATTGGTTCATAAATAACCGTGGATTGTGCAATGAAGCGGCTTATGTAGTTCAAGCGGCCAAGAAAGCTCATCACATCCTTCCGGCTCTTTGGAGGAGGCAAGTGTTGGATAGTCTTGATTTTAGACGGATCCAATTCTATACCCCTCCGGCTTACAATGAAACCCAACATCCTACCGGCGGGAACACCAAACGCACATTTTGCAGGATTAAGCTTCAAGTTATACCGTCGAAGGCGGTTGAAGAATTTTCTCAAATCAGTCAAATGCTCTTCTTTCTTCTTTGATTTGATAACAACATCATCTACATAGACTTCAATCTCTTTGTGAATCATATCATGGAAAAGAGTTGTCATCGCTCTCATATATGTTGCCCCGGCATTCTTCAAACCGAAAGGCATAAGTCTATAACAGAACACACCCCAAGGCGTGATGAAAGCGGTCTTTTCAGCGTCATCTTCATCCATTAGAATCTGGTGATAGCCAGCAAAGCAATCTACAAAAGACTGAAGCTCATGTTTTGCACAGCTATCAATAAGGATATGAATATTTGGCAATGGAAAATCATCCTTTGGACTTGCTTTGTTGAGATCACGATAATCAACACAAACTCTAACCTTGCCGTCTTTCTTGGGCACCGGCACAATATTCGCTAACCAAGTGGGATATTTGAGGGATCGAATCACCTTAGCGGTCAATTGCTTTTGCACTTCTTCCAATATTTGTTTGCTTGTGGAAGTTTTGAAGTTTCTCTTCTTTTGCTTAACAGGCGGAAATGAAGGATCAGTAGGCAACTTGTGAGTGACAAGGTCGGTACTCAAACCGGGCATATCATCATAAGACCAAGCAAAGATGTCTCGATACTCGTTCAATAGTTCAATATAAGCTCTTCTTTCTTCCGAGGTCAAATGAACACTGATTCTGGTTTCTCTAACATCTTCTGAAGTCCCCAAGTTGATTGACTCGGTTTCTTCCAAGTTAGGCTTTGGTTTGTTCTCAAATTGATCCACCTCTCTTGTTATTTCATCAGGAACAAAATCTTCATTAAACTCCCCAATACTCAATGCATCAGTACCAGTTTGTTCAGTTGTTTCATTATATGTCACAAGTAAAGTTTCGGCAGTTTTGTTAAGTGGAAAGCTGAAACAGAAACAAACATTAATCAAAAGCATAAAATACAGTAAATAATTAAAGCATAGCAAAATAATAGTAGGGGGAATGCAGTGCATTTTATTTGTTTCAAAAGTCTAGTTTAGGGAGGCATACATTAAAGTAAAACATGCAGAATGTAAACAGATTATTTTGAAAAGACATAAACATAAACCAAAGGCGAAACACAGTTCAGGGCCTCAATCTGACTGTGACGCCATAATAGACTAGTGAGTTCATTCACCAAGTCTCTTCCACTGGGACACAGGTCCAATTGGCCATCGGATCCTTTGCCTCAACATTCTGCACAGGTGATTCCTCAGCATAGTCTTCAATAATAACATCGCATTCCAAATTATCACTCAGAAACAAATTACCAACTCCCTCTATCAGATCCGGTATAATGACTTCCGGTGCCTTGACAAATGACTGGTATAAGGAAGGAAGGGGTTCTGGCATAACAATGGCTGGTTTCCTTTTGGCCTTTTCAATATCCTTTTTGGTAGGACAGTAACCCAAGCCAAAGGTTCCCAGATTCTTGGGCAAGCAGATGGGTTCAGTAATGCCGTTCAGATTTGCTCCCAATCCCGAACCAGGTTTGAAACCATTTTTCAACATTTCCACAGCAATCATCTTGGGGACTCTGGGTAGGGTACCTTTCTTTGAATCATCATTAGATGCTCGGGTCACATTCATTAGCTCAACCGTGTGAAAGTAGTCCCATCAAGCTCTGTGGCGTTGTCCACCATAGGAATCGCGGTGCTAGCACGCATGGGGCTGTTTCCCTCGCCCTTAACCACTACTTCTTCATTATCCCATATGAATTTCACACTTTGATGCAAAGTAGAAAGGACGGCTCCGGCCATGCGAATCCAAGGTCTTCCTAACAGCATATTATAGGTAGACGGGATGTCGAATACCTGAAACTCCACAGAGAAGTTCACAGGACCTATTTGCAGATCAAGATCAACTTCTCCTAAGGTGCACCTTTGAGCCCCATCAAAAGCCCTTGCTTTCACATTGCTTTGTCTAATTTTGCCAGCATCAATTCCAAGCTCCTTCAGAGTTGCCAATGGACATATATTGAGCCCGGAACCACCGTCGATCAGTACCCGTCCAACAAATTTATCCCTACATTTGACAACAATATGCAAGGCTTTGTTGTGTCCGAGACCCTCGGGTAGAAGCTCTTCTTTGAAGAAGGACACCTTATGAGGTTCCAAGATTTGGCCAACCAAGACGGCCAAGCTCTCACCCGTGGTCTCAGCAGGGACCTCTGCTTCTTTGAGTACTTTCAACAATGCATTTCTGTGTGTTTCATAGCTCATCAGCAAAGCCATGATGGATATCTGGGAAGGAGTATTCTTTAAATGCTCCAGAATAGAGTATTCTTTTGACTGCATTTTCCTCCAGAAGTCCTCAGCCTCGGTGTCAGTCACTCTTCTTACAATGCCCTCCTTTTCTCCAAGGCTTTGACCCAACTTCTCAGGCGTATAGAATCTACCAGATCTGGTCATGCCTTGTGCAGCAGCAACAGCAACAGTTACCTTTCCACTTCCGATAGGCACTTCAGAATAGTTCCAAGGAACCCTCTTGCTATCATATTGAAGGGGTGAGGCAAGCATGACGATGACAGTTGGCCTTGGGATACCGGCTTGCACCAGAATGGGAGCTCTAACTTGCACAGATACTTTGGCCTCGTTAGCAACCCTCACATTGCTAACGGGAACAATGGTCCCTTTCAAATCGACCTCCTCCTCAAGGGAAATGACATTGACAGCATTGTTTCCATAGGCGGGAAGAGGATTATCTTGCACATTTGGCTGAGTTCCAGTAAGCTGAATAGTGCCTGATTTGATCAAAGCTTCCACTCTATCCTTGAAGGCATAACACCTTTCCACATCATGGCCCGCAGCCCCAGAATGATAAACACAATGCTTATTAATATCATACCACCTTGGAGGAGGATTTGGAGTATTGTCAGGAACAGGCTGCACAACTCCGGCGCTTCTTAGTCTTTCAAATAATTGACCATAAAATTCAGCTATAGGAGTATAGGTTTTGAGTGCTCTCCTTTCATAGCTTTGGTTAGGTCCTTGCATATTTGGACGGACAGGAGCACGGGGTTGGTAATTTTGTTGGCGAAGAGGATATTGTTGTGGTGCTGGTGCTCGTGGTGGATAATAACTGGGTTGTGCTTGATAGACAGGGTATGGAGCGGGAGGAATTTGATAGTGACTTGGGTAATTTGGGGGTGGTGCATTTGGGTAAGGAGAAGGAATATTTGGGTAATGAGGAGGTGCATTTGGGTAATGAGGAGGGGGCGTTTTGGTAAGTAGGGTAGGCTGGTGGATTATCAAAGTTCAACCTCCTAGCCGGGCGGCGGTCAATGTCTGCGGCAACAACTGTGACTTCTTCCCTCTTCTCTCTTCTTCTAGAATTGTTTGGGCTGGCTTGAGCATTTTGAGCACTCGACTTCATTTCAGCAAAGCTCACAATCCGACCGGATTTGATGCCTTCTTCCACCATCTCCCCCATTGTGAGAAGTTCAGCATAAGGTGCACCCATCATAGGAAGCATATGCATGTAATAGGAGTCGTCTTGAGCACGAATAAAGTACTTCACCATATCCCTCTCAGTCATCAGGGGTTGCACCCGTGCAGCCTGTTCACGCCACCTCAAGGCGTATTCCCTAAAAGTTTCGGTTGGTTTCTTCTTCAAATTGGCCAAGGTTATGAGGTCAGGGACCATCGCCACATTGTATTCAAACTGCTTTGTGAAATCACCAGCTATATCATCAAACTCGTGCCATTTGCTTATGTCTTGTCTGGCAAACCATTCAGCAGCAATACCTTCCAGACTATGGCTAAAGTAAGCCATCAAAAGTTCTTCTTTGCCTCCCGCCGCCCTCATTCTGTTGAGGTACTTGATTAAATGAGCAAATGGGTCACCATGACCATCATACATGTCAAACTTCGGCACTTTAAAACCGGGAGGAGGAGTAATGTTCGGGAATAGGTAAAGACTGCGGTATGAAGTGCTTTGCCGTTTCTTAGTCACCTGCAAGTCCTTAATAAATTGTTGCATGACTTTCATTGCTTGGATTATATCCTCTTGTTCGCTTGTCTTTCCCTGTTTTTCTACAGTTGTGGGCATTTCATTCTGTGGCTGATAGTCTGTGAAGTCCACATTCTTCCCATTAGGGTCATGCTCATAATATAACGCCTCGGGATATCCCTGCCTTGGATCATTGGCATTTGGAGGAGCAACGGCTACAGGAATGGGCGCTTGAGATTGTAGAGGACGGGGAGTGTCTTTAGCAGGCAAATATTGGTAGTGAGGAGGAGTGGGGTCGTTAGGATATGGATAATATGAAGGATAACCAGCGGGTTGGGTATTTTGCTGAGCGGGCGGGGTATTTTGACTAACTTGTGGGCGGTTTTGTGGTGGTGGTGTTTGATTAAGTGGGTTGTTTTGGTATGCGGGTACATTGTGAACAGGATTGGCATTTAAAGGTACGTTTTGAGGGGGTGGCCCTTTAATGGCTGCTAGCTCATCGCTCAGCATCTGTATCTGTTTGGTCAGATTCAAAATAAGGTCATCCTGAGCAAGGAGGATGTTTCCCCTCGAAGATCCGGGAGTTTCGAGAGTCTTATCATTGAGAACGGGAGGCTGATCATCGCTACCAGACATTTTGTCGAATCAATGTGCAGAGGAAAGTCTTTGGATCAGCTCAATCGGCACAAATCAAACCTCTGTTTGGGAATAAACAAAATAAAAGAAAAATTCAAAAGGTAACTGTGTTATTTTGCATGTTGTTGGTAAAATTTGCACGTAATCACATAGCGCGCGTCACATAGCGCTTTTGCATTTTAAACGGGCGATAAATTAGGCATGTGGCAACCACAAATAATGTGCGTAAAATAAAAATACGGACGCGTCCTACCCTGTAGGGTGCCTCTTTGTGCTAGAGGTAAGCGTAATCGCGCAAATTGCATACACATGTGGATATTATAATGATACAAACCGTTTGCCAATACAAAATTGGGATGTAAATAAACATTAGTAATTGCCATTAGTAATAAACTGGTCTCAAAATTTTACATCGTGACAGAGTTGGGATAATAATATCCAAATGCTAAAAAGGGGAAGAAGCGTCAAGCTTTACATCGGGACAAAAGAAGGGAATTTTAGAAAACAAAAGATAAATTCTGCTTCAATCTTTTAGGAATCAGCAATGATCATCAGCATTCAGCAACATCATCAGGCAGGTAGCCTCTCACGATATAACCGGTTTTTTGGCATTAAGATATCCTGAATATCCCGGGTAATGGCTAACTTGGTCAAACATCAAATCATCCAATGCTGTTATGGGCAGAATGTGAAGGCGAGAATGCCTTTCCGCTTCTTTGTCAACAAAACCAGTCTGCTCCTAAGGACTTGTTTCTATCTCCCCAGTTTCATAGGCGTGCCTTGCCCATGCATAATACTCAGGAGAGCATGGTGGGTTTTGGTCCCGACGAATCAATTCTCTTTCTAAGCGAGCCCAGTCATTACAGATGTTTGCTGCTTCAGGAACTGTGTAATTAGGTGCTTCATATTTGATTTCAGACTCCCGAATACCAGCAATGAGTGGGATGGACTGTAATAACCCGAACTGCCTCATCACACGGATCGGAGCGTAAGGCTGGATGCTCCTGAACCCGATCAACCTGATATAATACTAGTCGGGACTCCTTAAGCGAACTTCATGATTGCCAATCCATGAATAATTCCGGTGAATGTCCGCGCCACTCAAACCCTTTATATCATCATACCAACCTTGAGCAGTCTTATGACGTCTGAAATCTCCCATTTTTGCATGGTGTGTGGCGATTCGGTTTCCATTTTGAGGAATCAAATCATCCAATGGGCCTCGAGTGCAAAGATGCTCAATAACCCATAGTTGCAAAAGAAGATTGCAACCAGAAAAATGACAATTCCCTCCTTTAGAACACTCAGTCAAAGCGCCCAGTATATCGGCCAAAATCATGGGAACCAGAGTAGTCTGCCTCCCATTTACGCCCTCAAATATAGATCGGACCACGGTGCTAAGTCGCATGTCAACTGCGTCATAGCCACAAGGAAATACTAAAGTGCCAAGCAACGCCAGTACAAAAGCTTTGGGCCTGAGCTTCTCCCATTTATGTTCAGTGCATTTGAACGCCCTCGGATTGGCACGATAAGATCCCTTTCTTCCGAAACGGTCAAACAAATATTTCAAAGATACTGTGCCCTGGGTTTTAGTTATCAGTGATGAAGAGTAGTTTAATTCAAACATTTTGCAGAACTTTTTCTCACACTTCTCCATGGGCACAATCAACTCACGGTCATCCAGGGCCAAATTGGTAAAACCAGAAATTTTCTCTAAAGTAGGGCATAATTCACAATCTGGAAAACGGAAAACCCTCTGCTCAGGATCCCATAGTCTTATTAAAGCCTCGATAAGACCCTTGTCTCCCTGGATATCCATTAATGAAACTAGGTTCCCTGTTTTCCTTATGACCAAGGAACCATGATCTCTTCTGATTTTATCCCACCAGTCTTTGAGAATTTTTGGACAAGTGTGGATCATCTGAGTGTTCCAGAAACTCGGAAAAAGGTGGTCTGCATTCATATCTATAAAACAACAAAAGACACGACATGAGATCCCAGATTTGACATGGCAAAGGGCTTGGAGTTCATTATAATATCCACACGATCAGATAAGATGCAACGTCGTTGGGTCTGCAATAACCCGTCAACAAAAGGGCGGTTTCTTAATTCGTGGAAACGGTACCAAGGACCGGGTCCAAACTAAGGTGTATATGCATGCATGACCTAATCTCCTTCTAAGAGTGGGTTAACGGTTGAGGCTGACTCGACCTATGCGGGATAGACCTGGCCTCACAACGCAGTAGAACTGGCCATGACAAAACCAGGCAATCTCAATATCCCGAACTAACTTTGGTGACACGAAAGAAGTTTCAAAAAGTGAGGTAAGGGCAATGCCCTTCCTGCATAACTACCCGTCAAGCGGGTGCCCCGTGATGAAATCGAGGAGGTGAAAGAGAATTGACAGGCTCCATGAGGGTGGAAATATGAACGGAATGCGGACTATGCACAAATAAGAACATGCTTTATACACAATCAATCTAATCATACAAACAAACATTTATTAAAGCTATGCATACTAGTTTAGGCATTCAAACAATAATGAGTTAAGCTACGCATACATACAATCAATACATATATAAATAAAGCAAATTCGTGAAAATCTTTTGGTTAGAACCATTTGCGCAATCCCCAGCGGAGTCGCCAAGCTGTTGAATCCCAAAAATTACCCTTTCTTAAGAAAAAGACAAATTTCGGGTATATTTCAACAAAATGGAGATTCCAAAGGGTTTCTTTGGAGTCGCCACCTAATTTAAGGATTATTAGGAACCTAAGGTTAACTAATGAGTGCAATTTTATTCCTTATTTAAAGAAAAATAATTCAGAGATTCTTAGGTAAGTGGTTCTATTAAATTCGAAAGAAGGTCCCTTGCGGGAGCACTTTCGAAAATCCGCTAAAAAGCGGTTAATCAGGCGATTTTCACGAATTATTAGGATAATAACATAATTTGTAAAACTAGATAAAGTAATCAATATAAATAAGTAAGGTAAATAAATGAATGGTTAATTAAGCGGTTAGATAATCGGACAAGTAAATAAGTAAGGCAAGTGAATAATTGCTTAACTAATTAATTAGTCGATAATAAATAGATAGAATAAAAAATTAATTAATTAATTAAATGGATAATTAAATACATATAATTGTAAATAATGGATAAATAAATGATTACCCATATAATTAACGAATGAGTAGCTTCCTTAGTTATGTTATATAAAATAGATATTAAGCTCAATTGCTTACTCAAATTGAATAATAAATGGATAAATAATTGTATAGATAAAATAAGAATGGGTGGATTACATCTCTTAATAAGTTAAGTAAAATAAGTAATGGGTGAATAGATAAACCAATATTAACTAATTGAATAGTTGATTAAATAATCCAAACATCGTTAAGTAAATAAATGAGTTGTCGATTAAATAGCTAGGCAATTAACAGTAGACTATCAAATGATCAATGAATTAAGTTACTTAATGGAGAAAAAATTAATTGGCACAATTGATTAATGAACAAATTAACTAACGATAATTGACAAATTAAGTAATTAATTGACTAATTAACCGTTTTATAATTAAATAGATAAGTAAATACAATATGAATGCATATCAATTATTATTATTATTATTATTATTATTATTATTATTATTATTATTATTATTATTATTATTATTATTATTATTATTATTTAAGTAAATAGGCATTAAGGGAAAGCGTCATTTTAATTGTATTTTATTTTTGCACTCATTAATTAGCAAATAGTTCGCAATTTCTAAATTAATTGGCAGGTTCCAAAGAAAACGATACAAATGATTCAATAAAAACTACTATAAATATTCACAAGAAAATTTATTTCACAAAATTCTATCTTAGCCCGATTTCAGGGATCCTAAAACATGTTTTCTAAAGGGGATGAGAGAGAGGGAGTTTAGAAGATAGAACCCGGATAGAAAGCTTAATTCGCGCCCTGTATTTTACAAGATTCTTATTTTTTCTTTCCTTTTACATTTTCGGGGATATCAAGTCCCGAAAATGTGGAGCGGATCAAATATCTTCCTAAATGCATGCCGTCCCAATTCATGAGTTTTGTTCAACTCGTTCCCAAAAGTGTACATGGCAAAGAAAAAGAAGAATAAGGATTAGTATGCGCTCAAAGAAAAGAAGAAAGTGAAATTGCAAATAAGCGAGAACAACTAAGTTCAATAGAAGCCAGGGTCCAGATAGTTTATCCCATGCAATCTAATATTCAAAAGAGAAAATTGGTACCCATATAATCAAGAACTGGACAAAACAAACAAAGAAATGCAATGTAGACAGTTTTCATAAAACTTGATTCGCCAATCTCCAGATTAGAAGGGTAATATGCAGTATTTGACTTGATTCAACTTTAACAAAGATATCCAATTTCTATTGCCTTTTTAAACAAGGAAGCATTCGTAAACTTTTAAGTTATTCATTCAATTCTAACTTAATATCTTCTCTTGAAGATAGGACATAGCAGATTCAAGATAGACGAAAAGAGAAAAAAAAAACTTTAGCTACAGAACAAAGCATCAAGAATGGGAAGAAGAAATGCAAACCTAGACTGAAAAGAAACTGGAGATGTTGCTGCATTGCGACCCATATCGTTATATAGAAAACTTGACAAATTAACCTTTTATTATTTATTATTATTTTTTATTTTTTTATTTTTTTTAATTTTTTTTAAACGTACAAATTGTACCTCAAGACTATCACACTGATCAACAACTTCTTAGGGAGTAGACATGATAAGGCAGAACCAAATCAGATAGACTAATTACATTGTAGCAGCTTGATATGGAATTGAAAATTTAACTAATGCTGGAAACTCACACTAAAGGAAACTAGGAAATTAAGTAGTAGTTCAGACTATTTTTAGAGGAAATTGATCGAGACAAGAGAAGCACAAAGCATAACCAGACCAAGATTAGAAACTGGAAACAAAGGACTTAAGTCCATACTAAAATTTTAAGAACCTAAAGAGATGATCTAAACTGGAAGACTACACTAAAAGAACTGGAAGGGAAGCTTAAGAGCTGAAACTAAACCTGCCTGACTACATAGGACAAATGATTTCAGTATACTGCCATGAACAAAGTTCTTCCAGCATGCGCCATCTCACCTGAACACTCCTTTACCACTTCCCTCACTCACAGACCTAACAGAACCCCACAGCTCCTTCACACCTAAGCTCCTCTACACTTTCAGCTCACTGCTTAGCTTCTTTCAAATACCAGACGTCCAAAAACACAAACATATGAACACACACATACCCTTCAGAAACAAATTGGACAGGAATCTTTGAACCAAAACAGCAACACTTCCAGCTCCTCTAACTCACCAGAATACCTCTCTAAAGCCAACTGCACACCCTCTCTACACTCACACACATACTCTGCCTCCAAAACTTTGAAGAACAACTGCACTACTAATATCTACACACACACAGAGACTTCCCTCACTGTCTGCAGCACCTAGAACAACCATCCTACTACTCACACAGACTCATACCAGCTGCCTGCAACCTAGATCAACTAGCAAACAACTTCTCACATCCACACTCCCTCAAAACTCACCTAAACTGCAGCAAAGACAATAGACTATCCCTATCTTCTTCTCCTAACTGCACACATACACCTACAGAGTTAAATCAATTTCCCGAACCTCTCCAGACCCTTTACAAACCACCTAAACCAACAGAAACTAACTACTACAACTTCTCTTTTCTCAAAGCCAAGAAACAAACCCAAACAGACTTCACTACTTCAGAAGATACATTTATTTCAAAGTTCAAATATATTCTTAGTTGACTGATTTAAACCATTTTTAAACTAATCAGAAACTCAAGTCATAAACTTTTTAGTTCAAACAACCTAAAACATCTTAAACTCTTTCAGATTCAAGGTTCAGTGATAACAGACGATCATTTGCTGTTAAGAAGATTCAAACTTTTATCTTAACAGAACAAGCTCTAATTTAAAAACAGTTACAAGTCATTTTGACAAACATATGGGTGATGATTTTACTACATTTCAACAAGTTAACACCAAAATATTTACAAATGAAATAAAATAGAGGCTTCAAATAAACTGAAATAAAAAGAGAAAGGCTTATCACCTGCTTTTGAGCAATGAACTAAGGCGACGAAATGAAGCGATCGACTCGACACTCGACGACGATGAAGACTGATAAACAGTAGTATACCCCGAAACCAGATTCAACTCTCAATTTCAATAGTATATTTTTTAGGGAAAGGAAAATGAATAAAAATTCTCCAAATATTAGATGCTGCCGTTTTGTTATGATATCCAAAAAAAAAACCTCCCCTACTTCATTGATAAGCATATATATATATATAGGGAAAAACTAGGGTTTTCGATCTATAATGAAAAGACTAGTATATCCTTACCTCTTCTCGAACGTTCGGATTTTGACCCCTTTTTACAAGCTTTTGAAAAGAAAAATCAGAAAACAAAAAAAGGAATCCGAATCAAATCGAATATTCCTTTTTCGATTCTGATTTTGAATTCAAAAGCCTATTTGTCTTTGAGCCGAGCCCTTGATGATGAGAAGGAGTAGAAACAAACGGTGTAGATCGTGTTTATGCCACTGTGGGGTATTGATTTTGGGGGGAATCGAAAGTGGTCGTGGGTTGAATGGGATTTTTGCCATGTTTGGGAGTGACAAGGGAAGTGGGGACCAAGCTTGGGTGTGGCTGGAAATGGAAATGGAGAGGGTGACGGAGAGGGTTTGGGGAAAGGGAGATTAGGGTTCTTGGCTTAGGAGGGAAATGGGGGCGGACTGAAATGGATAATAAGTGGGTTATGTATAATATATATATATATGCTTCGCACGAGTAGGCTGAAATTAAAACCTGGGAACGAATTTAGCCCCATATTTTAACTAATTGGAAATTAAAGAGGGTTGCACGGATGGACTGAAATCAAGGCTACGCATTGCATTTAGGCCTTTTCTTTCCAAATTTCATTAATTCACCTTAAAATTTGAAATTGATTTTTTATTAAAATAATTAGTATTAATTAAAATTTACGGGACAAAATTGGGTGTCAACACCAAACATACACATATATACTAACAAAATTGTTACCCGATGCAATTGCGTAATCATCATATGAAATAGTTATGAAAGTTCTTTGAAAAATATAAATTGGTATAAATCAACCACCGAAAGCTTAAAGGAAAGATAAAGATAGTGAATGGATAAAGGTGTACCTACTATTCCAACTTTCAATTTTGATTTTCCTGGTACGGAGAAACCAACTTCATCTTAGAAGAATTCAACCCTAAGAGTATACTTGTAGAACGGATAAAACTCAGCACAATAAATAGATAAGAAGTCTATACATACTTGTAAAACAAATTTTAAGATTACATGATACATTTTCATCCTATATAAGCAATTGAAATTCATACGTGTAGAACTAATTCTAGAAAGATTCTAATTCTCTGAAATATGAACCTGCGGTAAAAGAAATCTTGGTAAAAAATGCCAATAATCATGTCCCTGTAGAGGTGTCATCTTGAATAGTGATGCACATTTTTCGATCCACTGACCATGGATGGAAGATAATAAAATACAACATATATAAGCTTCTACTCAAATAAATGCTACAACATCCATTACTCGAGTTGTCTCCAATTTTAGTAAAAGATATAAAAGTAACAAAAGTACCGGCTAAATTTTAAGCTAAACATTACACACATAACATGCAAACTTAATTTGGAATAAAACTTTGAAATATATGGGAAGAATCACAACAATAAGACTTATTAAACCAACAATTGTTGATAGAAAATAGAAAACCAAGGTAGAACATTAGAAGAACAGAGATTTAGGTTAGTAGAAATGGCTAAACCCTTTACCTTAGTTATAGATTCCAACTACATTATCATCTATGTACGAAGGACGGCAGAGTAATTATTTAAGCGATTCAACCTCCCAAAGAATATCCTATCTGTACATGAATTCAAATTCTATCAGTTGAGTAATAATACTTAAAACCTCTCTTCAAATATGTTACAACTATGTTGAAGTAAAATTTTAATTCAGTAATTATAAAGCACTAAGAATTAGTCCAATGATAAAATAAGGAAAGTTATAATTAGTTATAAAATTCAAAAATCTAATCGGTTATGATGGTGATCTCTAATCTACCTTCCAATGACATTGAATGGCTTGTACCAATTAAATAAGGATGGAAAAAAAAAACCATAAACAGACGGATATATTTAGGATTTCTTGTGTCATTCTTCCCCAAATCCTTTATTCATGGAGTGATGAACTTTTCAAAGTGATAAATATAAGATCTGCACCTTGGTGACCTTTAATAATTTTGAACTGAGTGTCCACTCCGGCAACCATTTCTTCAGTTATTCCTGAATCACAAAAGATGCAGAAGCATTAGCAGAGTTGTTTTTTGATTTAAAAAAAGAATCAAAAACCTATTTTCAATACTTGCAGAAGATGATGATATTAAGAAAGCAACATTGATTAAATCAGCAAGTTTAAACTGTAAAATTAAAGGAGAAACACAATATCATGTCCTAAAGAATTTTAAATAAATTTGGAAGAACAGAATATGCAAAAACTATGGAAAACAAAAAATGCATGAAGATCACTTGCCTGTATCTTGCTTGATCACATTAGATAATGTTTGGAGGCATCGTAGAGAAAGTTACTTGATCATGACAAAACAGTTTTCGGTCTAAGCAGTTATTATGTAAGAGAATTTTGTTCCAAACAGGCTTTACAGATTTTGTAAAGAGAAGCAGAAGACACGTTCCACGACAAGCATATTTTAAGGAGAACGTGTTTAGGTTTAAATTAGATTATTAATTATTATTATTACTTTAAACTGTTTAACTACCTAAGCAGTAAATTTGTCTCAGCAAAATGTAAAATTTATTAAATTCAAATTTACACACTAACTAAACTAACAAACATTAATTAATATTCAAATTCAAATTCTTCTAACTAATTAACCAATTAGTTATTTGTCCTAACTAACAATAGGTGTTCCAATCATACTTTGACACTTGGCTAAACATGGTTGGTTACTACATACTTTTTAATATATATATAGTATTTACTCTATTTACCGAGTAAATTTTCGACGAAGGGTATCCAATTGAAAAAAAAGATATATATACCGTAAATATTAGTTGTATTGGATAAAAACCATCGTCACTTAAAAGAGTGACACGTATCTGCCATGTGGCACGGGCAGAGGTTTTTCCGGACAGATATCTAACGGACAGATGACTGGCTAGGCGGTTACCACGAGCAGGCCCAAGGTAGTTACGTGGCGCCTCCCCGAATCGATACGATTTGAATGAATGGGACGCAATTGCTCAATGAATGGTTACAAGGGCAACGGCTACCCAACGGTTACATACCCAACGGCTGCCTAGCAAATCTATATATAACGTTTGTTTTCGAATCATTGTAACATACATTCTCTTCTCTATCTACAATATCAATAAAATACTCTCTTTGCTCTCGCTCGCTATTGTTCATCATTTATATTACTGCATATTCCGTTATCAAGTTTTCAAGCGTAATTAATATCAAGGGATCCTCATCGGGATCAGACGATCTAATACGGTTCCTTCTACCTATTTAATTCGCGCTTTAATCTTATTTGTCTTCAATTATTTCGTATTACTTTCATATCATCGTTAATTATCATTACATCTCCATCGAAAATCGTGCATATATATATATATATATATATATATATATATATATATATATATATATATATATATATTCATAATCTTGTAATTAATGCAATCCTGTATTTAAATCGGCTAAACTCTTAATCTAAACTATTGATCGTGACTCCGCAAATACAAATTTAATTGTTAATTGGCCTAAAATCGGATCTAGGTTAAACAATTTGGCGACTACAATGGGAGCCAGTTAATAGCCTCTATAGGTTAATAGTTTATCTTCTTCCTGCGTTGTATTCTTTTCTGTCGATCTTTGGTTTGTAACTAACATGGCAGAAAGCGATTCACACGGAACTATGGTGGGCGGAAGTCAAGTACGTACTCCTCCATCAAGCCCTAATTACTCTCCAGATTACTCGTCCGACAGGCAGGAACGCTCTTCCCAAGGACCAAGTACGCAACGGAACTGGTGTGAACACTCTCAAAGCAGAACCCCGCCTAGAAGACGACGCCATAGAAGTCTCTCCCCATATCAAAGGAATCTCCAAGAAACAATCTTTGAGTTTATGCAACAACAAACGGAGGTCAACAGGGGAATAAACGAGGCGATCAATTCTCTTCGAGGGCAAATCCCCTCAGTTACGGGGACTGATCCTGCAGCCCAAGGTCGAGATGTTCCTTCTTCCCACACTTCAAGGCAAGATGGAGAACAAAATGCGGCCAACAACGGAGGAGCCATGGATCCAGCGACCCAAGCAAATCAAAATCAAAACGGAAGATCTGTGGTATCCACTGAAATTAGCGTCGTCGTGGAGGCACTCACCAAGCAATTCAAAGAGAGCCAAGAAGCACTTCAAAAGTCTCTCCACGAGAGAATTGATCAAATACCAGGCGCTCCACCCACATTGAAGAAAATTGACATTCAACGCTACTCGCAAAGGCCTTGGAAGAAGGAAGCAGCACCGAAGGCGATACCAAAAACGTTCAAAATGCCAAACATTCCGAGATATCGTGGGACAACTGACCCTAATGATCATCTCATGATGTTTAGCAATTTTATAAAAGCAAGTGATCTCACTGATGAGGAGATTGAGTCAGTACAATTGATGAAATTTGTGGAGACCTTAGCGGATGGAGCTCTACGATGGTACTCAATGTTGCCACCAAACTCTACTGGGTCCTTCGGGAGATGACTGAATTGTTCGTAAAAGCCCACACAGGTGCCCAGAAGACGGAAACTCGCATGGAAGACATCTTTGAGATCAAGAAAAAGCCCGACGAATCTCTCCGAAAATATGTGGACCGTTTCCAACGGGAGCGCATGTTGTTGCCCAAGGTACCGCACAGATGGGCGGCCATTGCGTTCACAAACAGTTTGGATGTCAAATGCTCAGAGGCTACGCGCATGCTATACGAATCTCTTCGCGAATTCCCAACAACCAATTGGTCAGATGTCTATAATCACTACAACTCCAAAGTACGCATTGATGAAGACAAGCTAATAGGAACTAGTGCCCGAGGAAAGAATCAATCACGAAGCGGTGGCTCTGGCGGGAAGATAGAGTCAGAAAGGTCGGATGTACGTTATGAACCGTACCCTGACCGATCACGCAACAATTCCAAAGGGCGTGGTCGCAATAACAAAGGGCTAGCACGAGGAGACGATTCAGAGTCAACTACTCGTGGAGCCCCAAGTCTACCAAACTTCAACGTAGAAATGACTGAACTGATTGCAGCCCTCAAAGATATAGGCGAAAAGGTCAAGTGGCCAAAGGACATGAAAACCGATCCAAGTAAGAGAAATCAGGACCTTTGGTGCGAATTTCATCGTGACCACGGTCACACCGCTGAAGATTGCAAGGCCTTAAGATACGAGGTCGCACATTTGTTAAAACAAGGGTTCTTAAAGGAACTTCTAACCGAAAAGGGAAAGCAAACTCATGCGAAGGCTCAGCAAAGCAAATCTGGCCCTCCAGAAGCATCCTCCCCGAAGAAGACAGTCAACGTTATTTAAGGCGGGATCGAAGTTTACTCCGTTGTTTTCACAATGAAGAAATACGCAAAGGTCTCTATTACAATGACCAAGCGTCCATGGCCAGAAAAAATAATAACATTTGAAGATTAGGATACAGATGGCTTGCAATTCCCACATGTCGATGCGCTGGTCATAACATTGCGCGTGGCAGAGTTTGATAACAAAAGAGTGCTCATTGATGCGGGCAGTTCTGCAAATATTATTCAATCACGAGTTGTCAAGGAGATGCAACTAATGGAGAAGATCGTGCTCGTGTCGCGAGTTCTCTTCGGCTTTAACAACTCCAGTGAGAAGACCCTTGGTGAGATTACTCTCACAACTCTTATCGAGGGGGTAGCAAAGGAGACGGTGTTCCAAATTGTCAACGGCGACATGGCCTACAACATTATCCTTGGAAGACCATGGATCCATGAAATGCAGGCTGTTCCCTCCACATATCATCAGGTATTGAAATTCCCATTAGAATGGGGAGTACGCGAGGTACGAGGAGAGCAACGCTCTGCTCGAGACTGCTATTCGGTGGCCCTCAAGCTGCCCGAAGAAAATAAATAGCCATCACAGCAATCAGGATCTGACGCAGCAAATGAACAAGCAAAGTATGAGGTCCCGGAATTTATCACAAAGCTAGAGGCATGGGAAAATTATACACCGATCGTAGAAGCTTTGGAACCAGAAGAACTGTTCGCAAACATGCAAGAGCGGAAGGTCTACTTAGGGGCGGAACTAAATGAATGCCTCCGAAAAGATATCCTTCAATTCCTCAAGGAGCAGCATACGACGTTCGCTTGGTCTCATGCAGACATGACGGGTATTTCTCCAGAAATTATCTCTCACAAGTTGAATGTTGACCCGTACCATCATCCAGTGAAGCAGAAGAAGTGCCCCCAGGGTGCTTTTCGGAATCAAATCATAAATGATGAAGTTGATCGACTGCTGAAGATTGGATCTGTACGCGAAGTCAAATATCCAGACTGGTTAGCCAACGTGGTCATTGTGGCTAAGAAAAAAGGGAAATGGCGAGTTTGCATTGACTTCACTGATTTAAACAAAGCCTGTCCGAAGGATTCATATTCTCTTCCCCGGATAGATCAGTTGATTGATGCAACCGCTGGGCACGAGGTGCTCACCTTTCTTGATGCATATTCAGGGTACAATCAAATATTGATGGACCCCAACGATCAGGAAAAAACCTCATTCATAACGTGGAGAGGGACGTATTGCTACAAAGTTATGCCGTTTGGATTAAAGAATGCAGGTGCAACGTATCAGCGATTGGTCAATCGTATGTTCCACGATCATATCGGTAAGACCATGGAAGTATACATTTAAGGCCAAATTAAATCAGGCTTAAAGCTTAGCAGAATACTAACATGATTTTGCAACCTTAACAGAATACCAATCCCAAATTAATCATGCAATTGATAAATTATCTAATTCATACATACAAAAAAAATACATATTCAACAAGAGCAAGTGAAAAAAATGAGAAGGTTCAGAGGATAACCTCCTCGAGACCACTGATTATGGTCCAAGATCTTGAATCCACACTCGGATTAAACCAAGAACTCAAGAACGTGCACATATCTTAAATTATTATCTTCGAGACAAAAGGGAATTCCTTGCAGGAAATCAGAGAAACAATAAGCATATCTGAGATTTACCATCGTCTCTAACTTCTTTTTTATTTAAACACGAACTGGAAGAGGTTGAAATAGCCAAAATTCTAGGGTTTCAGAGGTGTCAAAATCTTGAAAGAACAAGATTACAGTAACCCTAACGAATCTTGATGAATAAGAATGAATGCAAATTATTGTACTAAATGAGGCAAAACTCAACAAAAATGCACGGGCTTCGAAAGAATATACCTCCACATATTTGAATTTGAACATTCACAAATAGCAGGACCTCGTTGTAGATGTCTAAAGAAGTACGAATTTTGGAGGAATTCCATTAGTGCAACGGAATAGATGAGTACAGTGTTGGGAGAATTCAAGGAAGAGATGGGTTTGGAAAAATATATTTTAATTGGATACTCACTGCTGTGAGGGTTTTGGGAGAAGGGGGAAATTTGGGGATAGCGATATAAACAAACACGGGCTAGGATTAGTTTATATTTTCATATTATTTTGAGAGAAAGATATAGTGGCAACAGTGAAAACTCGCCACAATAGCTTAAAATATAGATGCGACTAAATCGCCACAATATCTTTTTTTGGCGACTAATGATATGTTGCTACAAATACTTCTCAGCAAAATTTTACCTAGGGCGAGAACAAATTTTTTAATACTTATTAGTGGCAATCTTCGTAAAGTCGCCACTACAAAATAACAATTTGTGGCGAGTAAAATGCTCGCTACTAAAACTATCATATTCTGTGACAAGCTTTCATAGTCGCCACAAAACCTTCACATTTAGTGGCGATTAAGCAAGTCGCCATAGAAGGTCGTCACTGAAAATCAGATTTCCTGTAGTGCTTGCCCGTGTAAAAGAACTTTTGGCTCAGTTCGACGAATGGGAAGTGCTCCAAATTCCACGAGAAGATAACCATGAAGCAGATGTCCTGGAAAATTTAGGGTCAGTAGCGAAAATTGGGGCGGCCAGCTCCTCGGCTGTCGTTCAACTCCTCTACACGACCATAGATCGAGAAAATTTTGAAGTTAATGCTATAAACACAACTTGGGACTGGCGAAATGAAATCACAAATTATATTCTTCATGGAACTCTGCCCGATGACGTGAAAGCTGCTCACAAACTCAGAATAAAGGCTGCTCGATATACGATCGTCAACGGCGATCTTTATCACAGGATGTTCGCAGGGCCCCTTGCCAAGTGCTTGGGACCAAATTAGATCAACTACGTAATGCGAGAGGTCAACGAAGGTTGTTGTGGTAATCATTCTGGGAGCAAAGCGCTAGCGCGCAAATTTATTCGCGCAGGATATTATTGGGATAAGATGGAGAAAGATACATATAATTTCGTCAAGAAATGTGATAAATGTCAAAGGTTTGCGCATCTTCTCCATCAACCGGCAGAACCGCTCCACTCAGTGATCTCCCCGTGGCCATTCTTGAAATGGGGAATGGACATAGTTGGTCCTCTTCCTACTGCGCCAAGAGGGGTACGTTTCTTACTAATCGTCACTGATTACTTCGCCAAATGGGTCGAAGCGGCAACATATGCAAAGATACGACAAACAGAGGTAATTGACTTCTTTTGGTGGTATGTCGTATGTCGCTTTGGAGCACCTAAGGAAATAGTCATGGATAATGGCCCACAATTCATCGGCCAGAAAGTGACTAGGTTCCTCGACGACTTACACAAGAAAAGGATTACCTCTTCTCCATACCATCCGGTTGCCAATGGATAGGCGGAGTCAACAAACAAAATAATCATTGAGTCTCTCAGGAAGCGCCTTGAGCAGGCCAAAGGGTGTTGGGTAGAAGAACTGCCCGGTGTACTATGGGCTTATCGTACGACAATAAAAATGAGTACAGGGGAAACACCTTACTCGTTGGTATACGGCGCAGATGCTCTAATCCCAGTTGAGATTGGAGAGCCAAGTCTACGGTATGCACATGCTACCGAAGAATCCAACTCAATCAATCTTTTCGAAGAATTAGATCTCCTCGAAGAACGAAGGGAACTAGCACTTGTACGAGTAGTCGCCCAGAAGGAACGAATCGAACAATACTACAATCGGGGACTACGCGTACGAAGTTTCCAGGTTGGAGATTTTGTATTAAGAAAAGTATCCCAAAACACACAAGAAGCAAACTCGAGAAAATTAGGCCCTAATTAGGAAGGCCCCTACAAGGTAGTCGCGTCAGTCGGTAAGGGATCTTACCGTTTGGCACGACCAGTTGGCTCAATCGTCCCAAACAATTGGAATGTGATTCACCTCAAAAGGTATCACTTCTGAATAGTAAAACGATAAGTTATTCTATTTCTAACTTTTACTTTTATGGCATTCTTACTTTTATTATATTTTTCCTAAATGGTACTAACGGCCTAAACAAGGCCAGATCCGTTTAGCTCAACTGGCAGAGCTCGAAGCTCTTCAACTTCACGGCTATGGGTTCGAATCCCTCAACGGACACACTCCTCGTTTGGTTATATGTGTTCCTTTGTCTACGACCAGCCTTAACTCTTTTTATGTTAAAACTTCCCGTATTTCAACATAAAAACAAGGAGAGTGGTAAGAGGCCTCTGTAGGCCAGATAAGACCTTCATAAAGGCAAGAGACCTCGTAAAAAGGCGAAAGACCTTCATAAAGGCAAGAGACCTTCATAAAGGCAAGAGACCTTGTAAAAAGGCGAGTTTTTAAAAAAACTTTTTATGTGACAAGCTTCCACTAAAATAAGAGAAGTCGTTCACAAGACCAGCGACTCGGCCAGAGTTAAACTACAAACTTTCCGCGTCGACTTTCCACTATAAAAAATGGTAAGCAAAGTTGTTCGCAAGGCCAATGATTCGACCAGAACCTATTGACCGCGACCCGGTCAGAATGAAACATCTGTGCAGACCGTTCACAACTTATGACCTCTTCTTTGAGAAAGGCTAAGTTAATACATACGAACAGGCTTTTAAAGATAAGAACTTAGCAAGTTCAAACTTTTAAAAGCGCTTAAATAAAAGGCACAAAAGCCACAATGCATCCAAACGTTATTACAAAGATCGAAGATTCAAGCTACACACAGCCATTGAATTAAAAGATCTGAAAATATATAAATTGTCTTGAACGAATCAATAAAAATGCCAAAGCGGCTGACAGAAGTTTTCGTTGAGTGACAAAGGCCAATGAAACCGACCGTAAACAAACAAGGATCAGAAGGTCCCAAAGAGACCTTTGTCCGCAACCAATCATCCGGCTTTCGCCGGACACATGAACCTACAACTTGTCCAATCTTTGAAAAGGGGGAGGGCATTAATTTTAGGGATTCTGACCAGAGTCCGATGCACCAGCTCCATCGGCTCCGTCATCATCACCCGAGCTCTCATCACCATCTTCATCATCATCTTCATCAGACTCCTCAGGAGAAAGGTTCAACACTTGCCTTACTTCGCGAACGGCATGCTTTACTTTCAGCATTGTTTCTCAACGTTGAATCTGACCTGCATGGACCTGCTCGAGTAGTGTTCGCTTGGTTTCAAGCGTAGTAAGCTTAGCCTTGATCTCGAGCTGATCGCATAAGTTGGCTAAGTCTTTGGATAACGAGTCTTGAACGCTCATTGACTGGGCAACTTGGTCCCTGGCGGCTTGAAGTTCAGCTCGAGCTTTAACAGATTCTTCCTTAGCCCTCTGCAGGTCCATCTCTAAAGATCCATGTTCGTCAAGCGCCTTGTTCGGCAAAGAATTGTGTTCTTCAAGTAGAGCCTCCAAATCCCGGGCAGATTGTGCGAACCTCTCTTTCTCTTCGGAAAGAAGGTCCTTTTCCTCGGTGAGCTTGTTAATCTGTTCAACTTATTTATTGTTGGTCTTAACCAACCCGTTAACTTCACCCTCGAGGAAACCACACTTTTCTACCAGAGCCTTGTTCTCCTTTAGAGTCTTCAGCAATTCTTTCTTCAGTTCAAGCGCCTCATCAGGATTTTTGATTCTGGAACGAAACATCAACTCGGCAGCCATCAAACTTGACTGAAACAACAAAAGAAATATGGTTAGAAGTATAAATTCAAAATTACTTCCGACTTAAAAAAGTGTTATAAAGCACTTACCCGGGCAGAGTCAGCAGCAATAGCAAAGGCCTGATCTTCATCGCTCATCTCCCTTATTATCCATTCCTCGCGGGGACCAATGAGCGATGAAACTGCCTTGGCCAAACTACCCGACCTAGTCACGAAGTTAACATTGGGGGCTAGCTTCACGGTGCATTCCCTCTCACAGTATTTAGGCTCCCTAGCCTGCTCAGAGGGAAAGTTTGGACCAAATTTATACCGCACGCCCCGAATGTTCCTCGATCCAGTCAGATCGCTGATGAAGGTCCACCGAGTAAGCTTTGTGCTTGACATATCAGAATCATTTTCCACTTCAGGATCTCTTGTGTCGCAGTCGTGCAAACAAACAGGCACCTCCCCCTCAGCAGCCACGTTCTCCAAATCCTCGAAATAAAAAACAACGGGGACTCTGGCTGCCCTCTTGGGGGATCTCTTCTCTTCCTTCTTCTTCTTCACCAACTTTTCTTTTACCCTTGTCTGCACGAGAAGAGCCCGCCTTTACCCCGTCATCAACTCGGGGGCTCTCTTTCGGAGCACGGGCAGTCTTTTCCTTGTCCTTCTTCTTGTCGCTTCGGAGAAAGGGCTTTCTCACAAGGTCTTCAATGGTTTCAGTATCAGAAATGTCGACCACTTCCGTTTCAAAGCCCTCTCCCCGTGCAGACTCGAGGACTGCAGCAGAAGTCTCAACACTCTCTTTTTCAGGCCCGGGCACACTGGCACCGGGCGGAGTCTCACCTCCAACAGATGAGGTCTTCTCAGCAGCAACAGAAGCCTTACGAGCAACCTTCTTCCGTGCTCCGCCCTCACCCTGGCTTTTCTTCTTCCTCTTCAGAGAGCTGATACCGCTAGACAATAGTTTCTCGCTACTTTCCCTCTTACGCATTTCCTCCGCCGCAATTTTTATGGCCGCAACCTCATCCTCAAGGTCAACAGCAGGTCCTGATGGCAAAGTCTGAGGGGGAGGGAAAAAGTCTCCTTGTGCGCCTAAACCTGTAAAAAGGCGAAACGGTCAGGTACAGCAAAACCACGAAGAAAAGAAATAGCTGCAACAGCGAAAAGTTCTCACCGTGAGTCTTTGCGGTCAGACCCTTTTGCGTGGAGAAGTACATCCATTCCTTCTGCTCGACGGGAAACTTCTCCAGAATGGCCTTAACCCACGCTGTTATCTCATCAACCGATATGAGCTTATCATAGGGAAACTTGGCAACTGTAAGGTAGAATCCAAATAATAAATAAACGAAAAGGGGAAATATGAAAATTCCAAGGGAAAACTCGGGGACTTACGCCTCTTATTCCAGTTTTCGGAGAGATGAGCCTTGGAGTTGAGAGACAATGCCTGAGTGCGCACAAATATGTACCGGTGCAACCATCCCCGCTCATTGGTGTCCTCAGAACTACGTATCAAGCCTTTGCTCCCACACATTCTGGCATTGATGAATCCGTCCTTAAAAACTTGAATACTGTACAAAAAAATAAAGTGTTCATACTCAAAACTTTGACCGGTCTCTTCAGCAAACCAGTCAATAAGTTTTATCATTCTAAACATGTTGGGGCTCAGTTGCCCCGGGCAGAGAAAATACTCCCTAGAAAGCCTGTCAAGAACAGGATGGAGGGGTAACGTGCAACCAATTGTGAACGGATAGGTAGACATGGCCGTCCACCCTACCCTATGAGAAGTAATGTTCTCATTCTCGGATACTGGCAAAATGGGAACATTCGTGTCCCAGCCGCAGTCTTCTCTAACTCGAGGGATCATCTTCGACGTGATCCCGGATTTGAATCTATACGGTGGCCATACGCGTACATCACCATGATTATTGAAGGCCTTAACGCTGCAGTCCTTCTCCAGTTCACCCCAGTTCTTGGGGATAATTTCTGAAGCAGTGGCCTGAGCGGCCTTAGATCTAGGGGTAGCCATGGAGGAACTACTGGCAGCGGCGTCCATGTTCAAATTCTTCTTAGCTTTTTGAGACATAGTTGGAGAGGAATCGAAAGTTAGAAGAAAGATTGAAGAAAATTCAAAGGTTTTCAAGATTCGAGAGTTTTAGAGTAAAAGCAAACGAAAGGGGTAAAATTCAACAAACCCCTATTTATAGGAGTAAACAGGTCCGACCCATCAAGTTTCCATAAGACACGTGGAGATCATCGAAGAGATTACGAGCAGATCCAACCGTCAAAAGAGAAAGTAGGTTTCGCCGAGTTCCGAAGCAACATTATTACTCTGAAGCACAGAAGTCACCTCGTGATTTACAACAGACGTGCGCACATTACTGAGGCGGTTAAAAATCATTACTTTTGCTCTTGGGACGCACAGTAGTCACTTCGAGACTGACGACGGACGTGTGGACATGTCTGGCGCAGTTACTTTTTACCTCGCGCATTTAATTCGCACTTCACTGAGACTTATCATGTTGCTGATGAAAGTTGGACTTTCCAAATAAAATTTCCCGCCAAAATTCACATCCACTCCTCGAGTAGAAACTCTGCTCGAGAAGTGCGGGGACTATCTGTATTGGATAAAAACAATCGTCACTTAAAAGAGTGACATGTGTCTACCACGTGGCACGGGCAGAGGTTTTCCCCGGACAGACATCTAACGGACAGATGACTGGCTAGGCGGTTACCACGAGCAGGCCCAAGCGCCTTCCCGGATCGATGCGATTTGAATGAACAGTTACATGTTCAAACGCAACTGCTCAATGAATGGTTACAATGGCAACGGCTACCCAGCGGTTACATACCCAACGACTGCCTAGCAAATCTATATATAGCGTTTGTTTTCGAATCATTGTAACATACATTCTATTCTCTATCTAAAATATCAATAAAATACTCTCTTTGCTCTCGCTCCCTACTGTTCATCATCTATATTACTGCATATTTCATTATCAAGTCTTCAAGCGTAATTAATATCAAGGGATCCTCATCGGGATCAGGCGATCTAATACGGTTCCTTCTACATATTTAATTCGCGCTTTAATCTTATTTGTCTTCAATTATTTCGTATTACTTTCATATCATCGTTAATTATCATTACATCTCCATAGAAAATCATGCATATATTTATAATCTTGTAATTAATGCAATCCTGTATTTAAATCGGCTAAACTCTTAATCTAAACTATTGATCGTGACTCCGCAAATACAAATTTAATTGTTAATTGGCCTAAAATCGGATCTAGGTTAAACATTAGTCATGACGGAAAAAATTACCTTATCACTGGATGCAGTAAATGTAAGTCGAACACGAATAATTCATAAATTTTTTGTCATTTAATCAAGACTAATTACAAGTATATGCTAAGTACTTGCAGTCATTCCTGCAAAGTAAGCTAACAAGTTGTAAGTACGTTACTGCACCATTAGAAAGTCAAAAAACTTCTCTCTCTTTCAACGACACTTTATCTCCATTAATGGTCATTTTTACCTAATCGCTACCGGAAAGATGAATTTGACGGTGGAATTGAGAGGCCCAGCACCACTCTCTCCACGAGCGCCACCTGACCCATTTCCCATCTCCTCTTTCCCACCCCTAATAACCTCTCATAAAGCTACTTCCACCTCCCATAATCCAAATTCCCTTTCTTTCCATGGAAACAATTGCAGCCCGAACCACCAAATTAAACCAAATGGGGATACGCAAGCTCAAAATTCATATTCTACAATCTTAGGGAATCAAGCAGTATCCTCAAATAAGAGAAGAATCAAGCTTCCACCGAGAGCACATGAGGTAATCCAAGGAAAACCAGTGGTTGTATTCACACAAGAAGAACATGATATCCTCATTGAGACATGCCGTTGGACCATAGTGGGAAATTTTTCAAAAATCAGACCATCAATCGATAAAATCAGAGTTGATTTCAACAAAGTAGTTACTCTTAAAGGTAATGTTAAAATTGGGGTTTTTGATCTTAAAAATGTCTTTATTGATGTAGAGAACGAAGAATACTTCTACAATATATCTTCTAGGAATTTTATTCCTCTTGGGGGGGACTCGCTTATGAAGATTCATGAATGGACCCCTTTCTTTAAACCGGAAAAGGGGTCGTCTCTAGCCCCTGTATGGATAACCTTACCAAACTTATCATGGCACTTCTATGAATGGGATGCGTTGTGCAGAATTGTTGAACCTATAGGTATCCCCCTTGTCATGGATAGAGCTACTATTGCTAAAACTAGACCTACAACTGCTAAACTTCGTGTGGAAGTTGATCTGGCCAAACCTAGAATACATGAAGTATTGGTGGAAATTAGAAACTCTGATGGAAATATTGAGAAGTTTACTCAAAAAGTGGAATATGAATACTTGCCATCTTATTGTCTTCACTGCAAAATCCAAGGCCACTATGATGATAATTGCTGGAAATTACATCCTCAATCTCAAAAAGAACAGGAAACATCTAATATCCATAGAAGAGAAGTGACTGCCACAAATAATGACTTTGGGAAAGCTAGACAAACCTACTCAAAGAGGAACAATATAATTTTACCTCAAGGGAATCAAGCTATTCATGGAAACCAGCAACATAAAGGGGCCAACATAAATGAGGGGAAAGGGAAAGAAGCTATCAATGAAATAGTCAAAGAAATCCAAAACAAGGATAATGATGGTTGGCAAACTGTGGAGAGGAGAAGAAACAAAGGAAAGAACAACAATGTCTATCAGACCAGGGCACAAACTAGGGAAGACATTTGGCAAGAAGGGGAGATAATAATCCCGCAAAATGGTTCTGAAGTGACGCAAATTATTACCACTACAACCGAAGCTGTGGAGATCATTACCCCTAATCAGAGCACTGAACTTAACATGGAGCAGGATACAGATGACCAGAATATCCAAAAACACAACAGAGTCTACAAACAAGTGCAGAACAAGAAGAAAAAAGAAAAAGCTAAAAGAAACATGCTGAGAATTAAGAGAAATATGCATGAGCTTCCAACTGACTTATCCAAATGTGATGAGCAAATAGAGATTGAAATAAGACCCCTAGTGCAAATGGACGCTAAAGCAACCATACAAATGGACAAAAAGAGAAGGAAATTCACTTCTAAAGTTATTATTCCATCAGATGTTAGTCTACCACAAGACAAACAAGATGCCCATACCACTGGAGTTCTGCAAAATAATCAAGGATTGACTTGACATATCTTTGGCTTGGATCCTAATCTATCAAATAAAATAGCAGGGAAAAAAAGCTAAGGAGAAGGAGATGAGATCATTGCCAGGAATCAGAGTCAAATTTGATCAATTGGACAAAGCGATAGACCCTAGCTATGTCAAATTGAACCCTCAATTAGATGTGGATATGGACAGTCTCTCTATGGATAATAATATATCTAAGTCCGATGATGAAGCTATACGGGGCCTAGAGTCGGGTGAGGATAAAAGAGAAGATCAAAACCAAGTCCAACATAATATTACTTTTTTTAACAACCTCTCTCCTAGAGGACCGCATTCTAATATGGCGGAGAGCTCTAGTTTCTCGCCTATGTTGGAAGCACTTCACAAAAGAGGGGAAACAAAAGACCTTTACCCCATTGTGTCTAATGATTAACGCCCTATCATGGAATATTAGGGGCATAGGGTCCCAAGGATCTCTAGAAAGACTCAACTTACTTAAACAACAATATAACATTCCTCTCATTAGTATCCAGGAGCCCATGGTTGGTCCTGAAAAGATTGAGAAATACAAAAGACTTATGGGCTATCAACATTGCATTTGCAACTGTAACGGTAAGATCTGGATATTTTGGTCTTCTCAAATTGAAGTTGATATTATTCATGATAAGGATCAGAATGTCTTATGCAAGGTTAACTCGTCTCTTATTTCCTCTCCTTCATACTTAACTGTGGCTTATGCGAAATGCTCTCCGTATGAGAGGATAGATCTATGGAATGATCTAAAGGACACCGCTGCTAGAATTCAAGGCCCATGAGGGGTCATAGGGGATTTCAATGTCATTATTAGTGGGGAGGAAAAGAAAGGAGGAAGACCCCATAGAATTGATGATAGTCTAGATTTTCTCACTTGCCTCAATGATTGTGGTCTTCAGGATGCTGGATTCTCTGACTCTATTTACACTTCGAACGATCACAGAGACCCCCCCCCCCAACACTGTATGGAAAAGATTAGATAGGATGGTTTACAATTCTAATTGGTTTGATGCTCATGGTAGCACTTCTGTGACCCATCTTTCTAGTGCGTGCTCTGACCATGCTCCGCTCTTAGTTAAGATTGGTAATGAGACTCCCACCGCCATCCGATACATCAAATTTCTTAATATGTGGGTGGAACACCAAGATTACCTTCAAATTGTGTGAAATGCTTGGAATGTGGAAATTCTCGGCAACCCCCTATATGTGCTTCACCAAAAAATTAAAAAAAAAACTAGCAATTCCCTTAGCATATGGTCCAGACAAGCTTATGGAGACATCTATGAGGAGCCTAAAAGACTAGAGCAAGAAATTAGGCAGCTGGAAGATAATTTGATCACTGACAACAGTATTGAGTGTAGAATTGCCTTATCCAGAAGAAGAGCTGAATATATCAGATTCCTCAAGATTCAAGATTCTATTATTAGACAAAAAGCTAGAGTGAAATGGCTTAAAGAAGGAGATACAAACTCAGCTTTTTTTCATACAGTGATTAAAGATAGAAGGAAAAGGCTCACAATCAATAAAATTCAAGATGATCAAGATCGATGGGTTGAAGGAACTGAGGCTATCTCTGAGGCTGCTATTAGATACTTTCAACAGAGTTACAATCCTGAGTCACTTCCTCAAGACTACTCTACTGCTAATGTTCTTGAGAGAAAAGTCACTACAGAAGATAATGAGATGCTTACTAATTTACCAACCCTCCAAGAAGTCAAGAAGTGTGTATTTTCTATTGATGTTGATAGTGCACCTGGCCCGGATGGTTTAACTGCTGCTTTTTATCAAAGTGCATGGCCTATTATTGCTAATGATATTCACCAAGCTATTAACGCCTTCTTCTGTGGGGATCAACTACCAAAGTTTTTCACTCATACTATTTGGTAATGATCCAAAAGTTGAAGCTCCTCAACATTTTTCAGATCTGAGACCTATTAGTCTATGCAATGTCTCTAGTAAGATTATCTCTAAACTTCTTAATGCTAGATTGGGATTAATTCTTCCTAAATTAATCTCCAAGAACCAGAGTGGCTTTGTCAAGGGAAGAGCTATAGCTGAGAATATTCTCTTGGTCCAAGAAATTATCAAAGACATCAACAAGCCCAATAGAGGTGGCAATGTGGTCATTAAACTAGATATGACCAAGGCATATGATAGAGTGTCATGGCCATATCTATGTTTGGCTCTCAGGAAAATGGGCTTTTGTGAAATCTGGATTGACCTTATCTTCAGATATATCTCTAACAATTGGTACTCAATCTGCGTGAATGGAGGTAGATATGGCTTCTTTAAATTTGGTAGAGATTTGAGACAGAGAGACCCTCTTTCCCCTTCGCTTTTTATTCTCAGTGTTGAACTTTTATCTCAATTGCTTAATAACTTACATACGATTGCTTAATAACTTACATATGATTGAAGATTACAACGGTTTTTACATGCAGATCTATGATGACGCGTCACGGCTCGCTAACTTATGAAGTCTTTCGGTGGTTGAAGACAAATACATTCAATTATCACCTGAACAATAGTAATACATGAGTCAAAATATTCAGAGTTCAAGTCACAAAACTCAATAAGTGCTGGCTTTGCTATTTAGCTTCTCACCTACTGTCAGACTCACTTCCATTGCTGTAAGCTTACTGACTTTGGATTTAGATATAATTATACTCTGGTAATTTCATTATAATCAACTTCTTTTGTTTTCAGGCAAAGGAGGCGCTTGAAAGCAACTCTTTTACTTCAAATATGTTGGTGTGTATATAGCCGAAGTTCCGCATTGAAAGCTAATTTTCTTGATAAACATGGATTAAAATCAGGTTAGAAAATTAGCTATTTTGGTGTATGTGCCACATCAGCCTTTAGTTAACCTTTTTTAAAATTCAAAATGATATGACATATGTGCCGTCAAAAATATAAATGGATAATTTTTGGATAACAAAATAAAATAAATATAAATGACTCTTGTATAGTGAAAGATAAGTTGGATGATTTTTCAGTAGTTAAGACTCTTGTATACTCCAATAAACAAAAAGTTGACTACCCATAAAACCCAAACATAGGAGCATGTAACCTATTGGATCATATTCATGACATGGTGTTTGATCATATCAGGAAAGGTATAGAGCAAAGAAAATGAGAAAAAGTGATGAGAATTATGTAAAGTTTTCCATGCACTATGTATTAAATCTATTTAAGCTAAATGGACAAGATTTTGTTACTATCTAAAAGAGCAAAAGAATAAGCACTGTCGAAAAGTGTGAAATAACTTGAAAACAAAAGCATTTGCAGAAGCCATTTTTAAAGTACTATCACCGAATAGTTTTATGTTGATAACTACTAAATCCTACTATCCTACAATATATACAGAATAAAATATAAAAGGGAAATAAATCAAATTGTAAGTAAACAAGTTTAATTAAGGTTGTATAGGCAAGCCTTTTTTGTTATTTACATGGTTATAGTATCGCACGCCTAATTATCCCCCACATTGGCTATGACGATCTTCCACATGCATGCTATGGTCGCTGCTAATATATGCAGACAAGTTCAAATACCTCTCTTCTTCTGCCCTCACATCCCTCCACTTTGCCCTGCATATCACACAGCTAATGGATCTTCTTCTGTTACTTCTCTTCCATGCCATCAAACATTCTTCGTGTATTGGGTTCCTACATGTCCTACAAGCTGCCACACTTTCTTCCTTGTTCATTTCTTCCAAACACACTGGACATGTAGCACCATCCTCTATCTCTATTTTCAGTGGCGGACCTTTTGACTGCTCTTTAGAAAAGAGTTGATGAAACCTGTTGAGACATAATATAAATTACTATATAATTATAGAATTGTATTCTTACGAATTTTTATATGAGATGATCATATAATTTAATGCAAGAGATTCAAAGGTTCTAGTGTCATTGCCACAAATAAGAATTTTCCTTTGGACATGAAAAAGAACCAGGTCCTAGGTCCTTACGTGAGGCGCGTTGAGACATAACATAATTAAATGACTAGAATTGTAAGTATGTGTTAAAAGGATGAGATAATTGAGATTGTCACATAATTCAACAGTACCTTTCTCGAGCAACACGATTTGCTAATGATTCAGTTGAGATAGGTAAGCTGAGGAGACGATGGAGATCGCATGGGCGGAGAGTTTGCCGGAGAATACACGTATCATCAATGGAGACACCCAATACGCGGATGAGAACAAAAAGTATGTGTTTGCATGGGGTGGTTCTATCAGGGCAGCTGCATGATGGGGTGGTGGAGAGGTTAACAGTGTATACATTTCCTGTTGCACCTAAGACAAAGAAACTATTATCTGAGTGGTGGAGGAGGCGGAGATGGTGGCTGACCGCACGGATGATTCTGTCGGCGAGTGGTTGTGTTGGCGTTAGATGGCGGTGATGGTGGTGGTGGTGGTCGGAAGGTGTAGAACTGGAAGAAATGGATTCCATATTTGGAAAGAATAGTTATGGCGTTTGGTTTTGGTATGTTTTGTAGGAAAAGGGAAGTGTGATGAAGATTCTTTGTAGAGTTCTGAGGGACACGTGAAGGTTTAGTTCTAACTTGTAAGGTTGAACATAAGTTAGGAAAGGGATACATTTGACTTGGTACTTTCTATTTCTGGTATTAGGTGAACCTCAAGGCACGGCATGTACCAATTCCGAATTATTAAGAAAGGAAAAGATGGCTTAATTTTTCTTGAAGTGAAAATATTGGGATTGAGGAAGTAGAATCGTGTGGGTTTATCCAAAACATATGATTAGATGAACATTATGCCCAAACAAGATCTTTATTTAACAATCTATCTATCTATTAATTCTGATCTATAGCCGGGTGATCTTCTATGGCCACCAATTCATTCACCTCAAAATATAAAGAAATCAATTATTTAAAGGTTATTGCTTTTCCCCTTTCATTTGGTCAAAATCTCTAATTATGTGGTTCTTTCTCCTTTATCGCTATTTAAGTCTCAATTTAAAGTCCTAAATTTTTCAAGAAGAAACGGATGAATGGTTGTTTTCTCTTTCCTCTCTATTTAAGTCTCAATTAAATATCATTAATAATTTGTCATGAAACGAGATGACTAGAATTCTAAGGGCCAAGACAATCTTTATGATAGTTGTACTATATAAGGGGACTAACCCTCCTAAACCAAAGCAGCAGAAACACCACTGTTTGGAAATTGTCATCGTCGTGTTCCACATTTGCATTTCTTTTGTAATCTTCATCTTCTTTATTTTTTCCACATTTGCTCATGTTTTTGCATTTAACGTGTCATTATATTCTTCAACGTTGTAACTTCCCATTTAAAGACGTTTGGTATTCTTAAATGTATTTAATGATCAATATTCCTATTGAATTTATTGTAAATGTAAATAGATTATTGTAAATAGATTAGTTATGTAAATTGTATAATGGGCCAAGCCCGTTAGGTTTACTTGGTCCCTAAGTTAGGTTTAGGGTTAGGTTCTCTAGGTTTCTTTTGTATAAATAGGGGACTCCCCTCATCAATGAAAGCAAGAGTTTTCACCCAAATATTATTTCTCTCGTGTGAGTGTGTTCGGTTTTACATGGTATCAGAGCCACTCCGTGTCAGCCTTGTCGATGTGGGTTAAAGTTCAAGGCTGAGTCTAGGCGAATCTCGGTACGCGGGGTAAACCTCCTTGGTGAGTCTAGGCGAATCCCGGTACGCGGGGCAAACCTCAGCGGCGAATCTCGGTACGCGGGGCAAACCTCCGTGGTGAGTCTAGGCGAATCCCGGTATGTGGGGCAAACCTCAGCGAGGACGCTGAGTCCATAAGAAGGGGTGTATGTAACACCCCAGCTAAGGATTAAGTGTCCCACATCGGCATAACACAAGAGAGATGCTGGGTATAAGTACGCATGCCTTAAACCCTAGTGACGCGTTTTAAAGCCGTGCGGGCCTAGGCCCAAAGCGGACAATATCACTAGCGGGCTTGGGCGGAAGTGTGGTGGACTTATGTCATCAAAGGTTGGGACATCCTTCGATGCAAGTAACGAAATCTCTTTCAGTCGTAGAAGATAGTGGGAAAGGTAGCTTAGCAGAAAAAGCATGTGATGTATGCCTTAGGGCAAAACAAACTAAAAATGTATTTCCTTCGAGTAATAATAAAGCTGCTGAACCTTTTGATTTAGTTCATTGTGACTTGTGGGGTCCTTATAGAACTGAGTCTTCGTGTGGTGCATCATATTTTTTGACTGTTTTTTATGACTGTTCACGAGGAGTATGGGTTTTCCTGTTAATTGATAAGAAAGAGGTCGGACAAAAATTGAAGGGTTTCTTTGCAATGGTGGAGAGACAATTCAATAAACGGGTTAAGTGCGTTCGGAGTGATAATGGAACCGAATTTGTAAGCCTGAAAGGGTATTTTCTCGAACAAGGGATCTTGTTCCAAACTTCGTGTGTGGGGACACCCCAGCAAAACGGTAGAGTTGAACGGAAACATAGACATATCTTAAACGTGGCACGGGCGCTGCGTTTTCAAGCTAATTTACCAATTGACTTCTGGGGAGAATGTGTAATGACGGCATGTTATTTGATTAACCGGACACCCACTAAGTTGTTGAATGGGAAGACACCTTACGATATCTTGATGGGTGTGACACCGAATTATGATCATTTGAGGGTGTTCGGTTGCTTATGTTATGCTCGCAATCAAGGACGAACAAGTGACAAGTTTGAAAGTAGGAGTCGTCGATGTGTGTTTTTGGGTTATCCAAATGGGAAGAAAGCATGGAAAATGTATGATTTGGAGACAAAGGAGTTTGTGTTCTCGAGGGATGTGGTGTTTTACGAAAAGGAATTTCCATTCGCCTCCAAGGAGACTGATGCCGAAAAACGGACACAAGATACGACTTCTGTCACTGTTGCATTGGAGGAGGCAGAGGAGAGTGTGCAAGGAAGGGGGGGTGTTGAACCCGAAGTCGTGACTCCGGTGAGTGTTGAACCCGAAGTCGTAACTCCGGTGAGTGAACCCGAAGAGGTGACTCCGGAAGCTGAACCTGCGGTTGTCCCCGACGTTGAACCCGAAGAGTTGGGTCGGGGAAAACGAACTAAGAAAGAGAATACCTTGCTGAGAGACTTTGTTACTAATACGGTCCAAAAGATGAGTCACCGGGTATCGTCCTGCGTTCGAAAGTCTGCTTGTTCATCTGTTTCTCAACAACCCTCTGGTAAGCCCTATCCTCTAGCACACTATGTCAATTGTGATAATTTCTCTTCGAAACATGTGAGTTTTCTTGCAGCTATAACGCAAGGACATGAGCCTACCTCCTATTCGGAGGCGGTAAAAAGTGACAAATGGAGAACAGCCATGGGGGAAGAATTGAAGGCATTGGAAGCGAACAGAACCTGGGAGATAGTTCCCTTGCCTACCGGGAAGAAGGCCCTCGGATGTCGATGGGTGTACAAGATAAAGTACAACTCGGATGGAACTATTGAAAGGTACAAAGCAAGGTTGGTGATTTTTGGAAATCATCAAATCGAAGGGGTTGATTATACGGAGACGTTTGCACCGGTTGCAAAGATGGTGACAGTCCGAGTTTTTCTGGCCGTAGCAGCTGCCAAAAATTGGGAATTGCATCAGATGGATGTGCACAATGCATTTTTACATGGTGATCTTCACGAGGAAGTATATATGAAATTGCCTCCGGGACATCGCATGACGGGGAGAGGAGCTGTGTGTCACCTTCGAAAATCATTGTATGGTTTAAAACAAGCTCCCCGATGTTGGTTTGCGAAGTTGTCTGCTGCACTTAAGCAATATGGGTTTCGACAATCATATTCGGATTACTCATTGTTTACGATGAAGAAGGGAAATGTGCATTTAAATGTGCTTGTTTATGTGGATGATCTGATTATATCTGGTAATGATTCGAAGGCAATTCGAAGTTTTAAGTTATATCTCTCGAAATGTTTCCATATGAAGGATTTAGGTGCCTTGAAATACTTCTTGGGAGTTGAAGTGGCAAGGGCTCTGAAAGGAATCTTCCTGTGTCAGAGGAAGTATGCATTGGATATCATATCGGAAACAGGCTTGTTGGGGGCAAAACCGGTTGGTACGCCGATAGAACAAAACCATCGCTTAGCACTTGCGTCTGGTCGTTTTATCAAAGATCCTGAACGTTATCGGCGACTGGTTGGAAGATTGATTTACTTGTGTTTTACACGACCGGATTTGTCCTATAGTGTGCATGTGTTGTCGCAATTCATGCAGAGTCCCCGTATTGAACATATGGAAGCGGCACTCAGGGTTGTTCGATATTTGAAAGGCTGTCCGGGACAAGGCATTGTATTTCATTCTCAGTGTGATCTGAGATTGCACGGGTGGTGTGACTCTGATTGGGCAGGCTGTCCGTTGACACGTCGATCGTTAACAGGTTGGTATGTGTCGTTAGGGGACTCACCGATCTCTTGGAGAATGAAGAAGCAACAGATCGTGTCGAGGTCCTCCGCTGAGGCAGAATATAGATCGATGGCAATGACTGTGTGTGAATTGAAGTGGTTGAAAGGGATTTTATGGAATCTTGGAATTGATCACGATTCTCCGATGAATTTGAAGTGTGACAGTCAAGCTGCGTTACATATTGCTCGGAATCCAGTCTTTCACGAACGCACTAAACATATCGAAGTCGACTGTCATTTTGTTCGGAATGAAATCATCGGAGGAGTCATTCGTCCCAGCTATGTGCCTACGACCACGCAACTTGCTGACATTTTTACGAAGGCGCTGGGACGCACCCAGTTCGAATTCTTCCTTAACAAGTTGGGCGTAAAGAACCCTCACGCTCCAACTTGAGGGGGGGGGGGTATTGTAAATGTAAATAGATTATTGTAAATAGATTAGTTATGTAAATTGTATAATGGGCCAAGCCCGTTAGGTTTACTTGGTCCCTAAGTTAGGTTTAGGGTTAGGTTCTCTAGGTTTCTTTTGTATAAATAGGGGACTCCCCTCATCAATGAAAGCAAGAGTTTTCACCCAAATATTATTTCTCTCGTGTGAGTGTGTTCGGTTTTACAGAATTGGTGAGAACCCACACAAAGCGAACTTATTCTTGCTTATCTTCACTAACGTGTATTTCATGAGTTTTTTTTATCAATATCGTTACGTATAATTTTAACTTCCATTTCAGCATCATTAAACGACGAGAGCTCTAAGAACAAATCATATGATTCAACCTAAAATTATTGCTTCCTATTGTTACTGTTACTGTGTTTTCTTCACTTTTATAACTTCCCATTGAATATTACATTTTAATTATTCTTAACTGACTATTCTAATTGTTACCTCCATAAATGTGAAACTTTTTTGGGCTATATAAGCACATAAATTGCAAGATATCATTCTTGACACATAATTTTGCCCACTTCAAAATTAGAGAATGTCACTTCTATAATACTCCCTCTGTTCCAAAAAAGATGGCATGTTTCGAATTTCGAGAGTCAAATGAGTTCATTTTAACCGTGAATTTGAATATATAATCTTCAAGTTTTTGGAACGATATTTATATATTTAGAAACTACATAAAAAGTACTATAAGTCACAATAATTGATAATTCAAAATATTTAAAAGATATATGAAAATATTACGGTCAAAGATAAACTCATTTGACTCTCGAAATCTGAAACATGTCATCCATTTTGAAACGAAGGGAGTACGTTTTATAATGTATCATGTGAAGGCTGAAGAAACGAAAAGGAAGTACCCACATGAAGAAAATAGGGCTTCAATATCTTTGGTGTGTATATATATATATATACACCAAAGATATTGAAGCCCTATTTTCTTCATGTGGATAAAAGCTGACTGGACTTGAAAAGGTGACGCGTGTCTACCACGTGGCACAAGCAGAAATTTTAACGGACAGACATCCAATGGACAGACATTTATCACGAGCAGACTTAAAGGAGTTATAAAACACTTCAACAGTCAACACGGTCTAAGTAAGCAGTTATTAACATGATCATCCACGATCATTCAATTAATGGTCATTAAGGAAATCATTACAACCCAGCGGTTATGACTCCAACGGATATGTGCCCAACAGTTACTTATCCAGACGGATCCACGCCCAGCGGTTACAAATCCCAACGGGTGCCTACCAGGCTTATAAATAGCATTTGCCTTAATCGATTGTAACACAACTTTACTTCCTGTCTACAATATCAATAAGAATACTCTCTCATTGTTGCCCAGATACTCTCTTCGCTCATATTTTACTTATTACTTTAGTTCTTTAATCGTCTAAGTGAGATTGGCATCGAAGAGCTCTCTCCGAAGACAAGCGATACGATACGATACGTTTACTTCTCTTTGTTTCCGTTTATGCTTTACTTTTATTAGTTAATACTTGCATCTCATTCTCGTATTATCATCATCTTAGCTTGCCGTTCAAACTCTTAATCTCAACTATTGATCGCGACTCCGCAGATACAAATTTAATTGTTAATTGGCCTAAAATCGGATCTAAGTTAAACAATTTGGTGACCACAGTGGGAGCCGGTCAATAGCCTTCGTAGGTTAATAGTTTATCTTTGATATTATACCTATTTTCGTCAGTCTTTTTGCTCTATAACTAACATGGCAGAAAGCAACTCTCAACGAACTATCGTAGGCGGAGAACAGGTAAATACTCCTTCACTCAGTCCTAATTACTCTCCTGATTATTCTCCCGATTACTCGTCCGATGGGCAGCAACAATCTTCCCAAGGACCGGTCAGGCAGCGATATAGGCGTATGCGCTCTCAGAGCACTACCCCACCCAGGAGACGACGCCATAGGAGTCTCTCCCCTGGCCGAGGGAACCTCCAAGAAACACTCTTTGCTTTCATGCAGGAACAGGCAGAAGTAAACCGAGGAATAAACGAGGCACTCACCTCTCTCCGAAGGAGTAACCCTTCAACTGCAAGGGCTGATGCTGCAGCACCTGGTCGTGACGCACCTTCTTCACATACTTCGAGGCAAGGTGGAGAGCGGAACAACGGTGGTACTGCAGATCCAACGACCCAAATCAATCAGAATCAGAACGGAGGGTCTATGGCGCCTACGGATGTGAGCCTTGTTGTGGAAGCTCTCACCAAACAATTCAAAGAAAGCCAGGAAGCACTTCAAAAGTCTCTCCACGAGAGAATTGATCAGATACCAAGCGCTCCACCCACACTGAAGAAAGTCGATGTCCAGCGTTATTCACAGCGACCCTGGAAGAAGGAGGCAGCCCCAAAAGCGATACCTAAGACGTTTAAAATGCCAAACATCCCGAGGTATCGCGGAACATCTGATCCCAACGATCATCTCATGATGTTCAGCAACTTTATCAAGGCTAGCGATCTCACCGACCAGGAGATCGAATCTGTTCAATTGAAGAAGTTCGTGGAAACCCTAGCAGATGGAGCTCTGCGATGGTATTCAATGTTGCCACCCAACTCCATTGGGTCTTTTGCAGAAATGGCTGAATTGTTCGTGAAGGCACACACAGGTGCTCAAAAGACGGAGACCCGCGTAGAGGACATCTTTGAGATCAATCAAAGACCCGACGAGTCTCTCCGAAAGTACGTGGATCGTTTCAAGAGAGAACGTATGATGCTCCCCAGAGTACTAGACAGATGGGCAGCAATCGCATTTACCAAACAGCTTGGATATTAAGAGCTCAGAGGCTATGCGTAGACTTTATGAGTCTCTTCGCGAGTTCCCAACAGCCAATTGGTCAGATGTCTACAATGGTTACAATTCCAAGGTGCGTATCGATGAAGATAAATTGATTGGAACAGGTACTCGAGGAAGAGCTCAGGCACGTAGTGGTGGATCCGGCGGAAAGGCAGAGACCGAAAGAGCAGACGTACGTTATGAACCGTACCCTGATCAGTCACGCAGCCATTCCAAAGGACGCAACCGCAACAACAAAGGGTTGCCCCGGAGAGATGATTCAGAATCAAGCCTCCGTGGAGCCCCAAGTCTGCCGAGTTTCAACGTGGAGATACCTGAAGTAGTGGTAGCACTCAAAGACATGGGAGAGAAGGTCAAGTGGCCGAAAGACATGAAGACCGACCCAAGCAAGCGAAACCAGGACCTGTGGTGCGATTTCCATCGTGACCATGGCCATACCACCGAAGACTGCAAAGCCCTCAGGTATGAAATTGCTCATTTGTTGAAACAGGGATTCTTGAAGGAGTTCCTGACCGAGAAGGGAAAGCAGACTCACACGAAGGCACAGCAGAACAAACCTGGCCCTCCACGAGCATCCTCTCCAAGGAGGACAATTAATGTTATTTCAGGTGGAATCGAGGTGGACTCAGTTACTTTCACAGCAAAGAAGTATGCAAGGGTCTCCATCACAAACAACAAGCGCCCACGATCAGAAGAAGTAATCACATTTGAGGACTCTGATGCAAACGGCTCGCAATTTCCACATGCTGATGCGTTAGTCATAACGTTACGCGTGGCGGAGTTCGACGTCAAGAGAGTACTCATCGATGCAGGCAGTTCTGCGAACATCATCCAATCACGGGTTGTCAGAGAGATGCAGCTGTCAGACAAGATCGTACCCATATCTCGAGTTCTCTCCGGCTTCAACAATTCAAGCGAGAAGACTCTCGGGGAGATTACCCTGACAACTCTTGCCGAAGGGGTAGCGAAGGAAACAACTTTTCATGTTGTCGATGCGGATCTAGCCTACAACATCATTCTGGGTAGACCTTGGATCCACAACATGCAAGCTGTTCCTTCGACTTATCATCAAGTATTGAAGTTCCCATCCGAATGGGGAGTACGTGAGATCCGAGGAGAGCAGCGCTCTGCCCGAGACTTGTATTCTGTGGCTCTCAAACTGCCCGAAGAGAACAAATAGCAATTACAGCGACCGGGGCCAGACATACCACCTGAAAAGGCTAAGTACGAGGTCCCGGAATTCATTGCAAAGATGGACGAAAGAGAAAACCACATGCCGACCGTAGAAGCTTTGGAACCCGAAGAACTGTCCGCCGACAAGCCAGAGCGAAAGGTGTACTTAGGGACCGAACTGAACGAACGCCTACGGGGAGATATCCTCCAGTTCCTCAAGAAGCGGCATACAACATTCGCCTGGTCCCACGCAGATATGACAGGTATTTCTTCTGACATCATTACTCACAGGTTGAACGTGGATCCGTATCACCGCCCGGTGAAACAAAAGACACGCCAGGAAGGAGCCTTTCGGAACCAGGTCATCAATGACGAGGTCGATCGACTGTTGAAAATCGGGTCAGTACGTGAAGTCAAATATCCAAATTGGCTAGCCAACGTGGTTGTCGTACCTAAAAAGAACGGCAAATGGCGAGTCTGCATTGACTTCACAGATCTAAACAAAGCCTGCCCGAAGGATTCATATCCTCTTCCTATGATAGATCAACTGATCGATGCAACGGCCGGACACGAGGTGCTAACCTTCTTCGACGCATACTCCGGATATAACCAAATATTGATGGATCCTGAAGACCAGGAGAAAACGACGTTCATAACCTGTCGAGGTACGTACTGTTATAAACTTATGCCATTTGGACTGAAAAATGCAGGTGCAACTTATCAGCGTCTAGTCAATCGAATGTTCCATGACCATATCGGAAAGACTATGAAAGTGTACTTCGATGACATGCTGATCAAATCCAAACGAGCAGAAGACCATCTGGCACATCTGAAAGAAGCTTTCCGAATCTTGGATCAGTATAACATGAAGCTGAATCCAGAGAAGTATGCTTTCGGAGTCCGATCGGGGAAGTTTTTGGGATTCATTGTTTCTCAGCGTGGAATTAAAGTCAATCCCGCTCAGATCAAAGACATTGAATCAATCCCAGATACACTTCATAACAGGAAAGATGTCATGAAACTGACGGGGAGAGTGGCAGCTCTACACAGATTCATTTCTCAATCATCTGACCGGTGCAAAAGTTTCTTCGATGTCTTAAAGCAGAACAAGGAGTTCGAATGGACCCCCGAATGCCAGCAGGCATTGAAGGATTTGAAAAAGTATCTATCCAATCCGCCACTGCTCTCCACACCTCAGGAGGGTGAGCAGCTGCTAATTTATTTGGCGGTCTTAGAATCATCGGTAAGCGGTGTTCTAGTTCGGGAAGAAAAAGGTAAGCAACTTCCTATCTATTACATTAGCAAAGCTCTAATAGATGCAGAAACACACTATCAACCTTTAGAAAAATTGGCATTGGCACTAGTAACTGCTGCTCGTAAGTTACGCCCTTATTTTCAAAGTCATTCGATAGCTGTGGTTACAACCTTTCCTTTACGAAATGTTCTGCACAAACCTGAATTTTCAGGAAGGTTGGTAAAATGGGCTATAGAATTATCTGAATTTGATATCACCTATCAGCCTAGGGTAGCAATATAAGTCACAGGTTCTAGCAGACTTCGTGGCAGACTTCAGCACTAATATATACCCTGAAGCAGAAAGGGAAGCTATTCTTTATGCAGGGCAGGCTCCTGGCACGTGGACCCTTCACACAGACGGCTCCTCGAGCGTCAAAGGGTCCGGGCTTGGACTAGTTCTCGTTGCTCCATCCGGTGAAATGGTAAGGCAGGCTATCAAGTGCCCATTTATTACTAACAATGAGGCCGAATATGAGGCCGTTATTGCAGGATTAGAACTAGCCCGAAGTTATGGAGCAACCATCGTCAAACTAAAAAACGACTCTCAGCTGGTGGTCAATCAAATTAATGGAGGTTTCACTGCACGAGAATCCAGGATGCAAGTATACCTCGCCCGAGTAAAAGAGCTCCTTGCACAGTTTGACGAATGGAAAGCAGTTCAAATTCCACGGGAAGAGAACCATGAAGCTGATGCTCTTGCAAACATAGGATCAGTGGCAGAGATAGGACCAGCTAGCTCTTCAGCTGTTGTTCAACTTCTCTACACGACCATGGACAAAGAAAAGTTCGAAGTCAACACCATCAACGCTACTTGGGACTGGCGGAATGAGATAACAAATTATCTTATCCATGGAACTCTACCCGCAGATACAAAAGCTGCTCCCAAACTCCGAGTGAAAGCTGCTGGATATACAATTCTCAACGGTGAACTCTACCGCAGGATGTTTGCAGGACCTCTCTCAAAATGTCTCGGACCAAATCAAATCAATTATGTGATGAGAGAAGTCCACGAAGGCTGTTGCGGGAATCATTCCGGGGGCAAAGCATTAACCCAGAAGCTGATTCGTGCAGGTTACTATTGGGACAAAATGGAGAAAGATACGAACGAATTTGTCAAGAAATGTGACAAATGCCAAAGGTTCGCCCATCTTCTCCATCAGCCAGCAGAACCACTTCATTCAATAATCTCTCTGTGGCCCTTCATAAAATGGGGGATGGACATCGTTGGTCCTCTTCCCACAGCACCAAGGGGGATGCGCTTCTCATTGATCATGGACAACGGCCCGCAATTTATCGGCCAGAAAGTGACTAAATTCCTCGACGATCTGCACATCAAGAGGATCACCTCCTCTCCGTATCATCCTGTTGCTAATGGACAGGCAGAGTCTACCAACAAAATCATCGTTGAATCCCTTAAAAAGCGCTTCGAGCAGGCAAAGGGATGTTGGGTGGAAGAGTTACCTGGAGTACTATGGGCCTATCGCACAACGATAAAAATGAGTACCGGAGAGACTCCTTACTCATTGGTATATGGTGCAGATGCTCTAATCCCAGTTGAGATTGGAGAGCCCAGCCTGCGATATGCACATGCCACTGAGGAATCAAACTCAGTCAACCTCTTCGAAGAGCTGGACCTCCTCGAAGAACGCAGAGAACTAGCTTTTGTACGAGTAGTCGCTCAAAAAGAACGAATCGAGCAATACTACAATCGGGTACTGTGCGTACGAAGCATCCAAGTTGAAGATTTTGCACTCAGAAAAGTCTCTCAGAGCACACAAGAGACAAATTCAGGGAAGCTTGGTCCTAACTGGGAAGGCCCCTACAAAGTAATTGCTTCAGTCGGCAAGGGATCTTATCGTTTGGCACGACCAGACGGCTCCACTGTCCCGAACAGTTGGAATGTGGTTCACCTCAAAAGGTATCACTTTTAAGTGGTAAAACGGTTAGTTATCTTACACTTACCTTTTATCTTTACGAAAGTTCTTACTTTTATTATATTTTCTCTCTAAATGGTACTAACGACCTAAACAAGGTCAGATCCGTTTAGCTCAACTGGTAGAGCTCGAAGTTCTTCAACTTCGCGGCTGTGGGTTCGAATCCCACAATGGACACACTCCTCGTTTGGTTATATGTGTTCTATATGCAACTCACCGAAAACTCTTTTCATGTTATCACTTTACGTGCTCCAACATAAAAATAAGGGGGGTGGTGAGAGGCCCCTGTAGGCCAGGTAAGACCTTCATAAAGGCAAAAGACCTTACCAACAGGCAGAATTTTTAATGTTTTTTAAAAACTTTTACGTGACAAAGACTTCCACGAAAATAAGAGAAGTCGTTCACAAAACCAAACTTTTACGTGACAAAGACTTCCACGAAAATAAGAGAAGTCGTTCACAAAACCAAACTTTTACGTGACAAAGACTTCCACGAAAATAAGAGGAGTCGTTCACAAGGCCATCAACTTGGCCAGAGACAATCTACAAAGCCATGCAACAACTTTTGACTATCTAAACGATAAGCAAAGTTATATGCACAGAGCAACGATTCGGCCAAAAATCTAACGACCACGACTCGGTCAGACTACTTATAAATTACGACATCTTCCTAACGAAAGGCTAAGTTAAAACCATTTGGGCAAACTTTCGGGGATACGAACTTAATAAAGTTCATACTTCAGAAAATTCCCAATCATAAGGCACGAAAGCCACAACACATGCAAACAAAAGATCAAAAATTCAGGCTAAATATTGTCATTGAATAGATCTAAAAAGCATATATACATTATCCTGTAAATTGATAAAATGCCGAAAACGGCTGACAGAAGTTTACAAAGTGTTCAAATGCCAAACGAAATCGGCCATATAAAGGACCAGAAAGTCTTTACTAGACCTCTGTCCACCAACAAACAAGTCCGGCTCTCCCAGACAATAAAAAATACATCAATCAAAGATTGAAAAAAGGGCATCAACATTTAGGGCTATGACCAGAACTCGACGCACCAGCTCCGTCAATTCTGCCATCGTCCACTGAATTCTCACCGTCATCTTCGTCTTCATCTTCATCTTCATCTTCGCCTTCAGACTCCTCAGGAGAGAGATTCAATGCTTGTCTTATTCTACGAACAACGCTCTTTGTTGTCTGCAATATCTCCTCGACATTAACTTGTCTAGCCTGAATCTGCACGAGTAATGTACGCTTGGCCTCAAGAGCAGCAAGCTTGGCTTTGATCTCAGACTGATCGCGCAGGTTTGCCAAGTCCTTGGTTAATGCGGTCTGAGCACTCATTAATTGAGCGACCTGATCCTTGGCAGCCTAGAGATCAGCCCTGGCTTTAACAGATCTTTCATTGGCTCTCTGCAGATCCATCTCAAGGGATGCACGATCTTCAATAGCACTGTTCAAAGAAGCTGAACATTCTTCGAGCAATCTCTCCAAACCCTGAGTAGAGCGTGCGAACCCTTCTTTCTCCTCGAGAAGAAGGTCCTTCTCCCTGGTGAGTGCGTTGATTCGCTCAACACGTTCATTTTTGACATCAGTCAACCGATTAACCTCACCACCAAGGAGACCACACTGCTCTATTAGAGTCTTCTTCTCCTTCAGAGCTTCCAGCAACTCTTTCTTTATTTCGAGCACTTGATCGACGTTGTTAAGCCTGGAGCGAAACATGAGCTCGGCAGCCAGCATACTTGACTAAAAAAGCCAAATAAGTCAAGGTTAGAAGTCCGAGTCTAAAGTTATTCCCAAAATAAAGCGGAAAATACTTACCCGGGCAGAGTCAGCAGCAATTTGGAAGGCTAACTCTTCATCGCTTAGCTCCTTCAGCACCCATTCTTCACGGGGACCGATGAGCGAAGAGACCGCCTTAGCCAAGCCGCCTGGCCCAGTTATGAAGTTAACATCAGGGGAAAGTTTCAAAGTATGCTTCCTCTCACAGAACTTGGGTTCCCAAGCCTGCTCAGAGGGATAATTTGGCCCAAACTTGTAACGGACACCCCTTATATCCTTCAACTCTGTCCGGCCACCAATGACTGACCGCCAAACAAATCGTGACGATGAAAGGTTATAATCACCTTCCACTCCAGGATTTATCGTCTCGCACTCGCGAAGACCGACAGGCGTCGCCCCCTCAGTAGCCACGTTCTCCAGGTCCTCGAAACGAAAAACACGAAGACCCCAGCTACCCTCTAGGGAAACTTCTTCCCTAACCTCTTCTTCCACCTCTTCTTTTTCTTCTTCTTCTTCACCCACCTTTCTCTTCCCCTTGTCTACACGAGAAGGACCTGCCTCCACCCCGTCATCAACTCGGGGACTCCTCTGCGTAGTACGGACAGCCTCCTTCTCAGCCCTTCTTCTGTCACTACGAAGATGAGGCCTTCGCCTAAGAGGAACATTAACTTCGACATCAGTGTCCGAAATATAGATAACCTCCTTGGCTACACCCTCTCCCCGTGCAGACTCGGAGACTTCAGCAGCAGCATTGGCATTGTCTTCTACGGGCTCCGGTACACTGGCCCTAGAAGGAGGCTCATCACCAGCCGACGAGGTTTGCCCGGCAGCCACGGAAGTCTTACGAGCAGACTTCTTCCGTGCTCCGCCCTCGCCCTGGCTCCTTTTCTTCCTCTTCAGGGAGCCCAGTCCACCGGACAAGAGTTCCTCGCCCCCCTCCCTGCTGCGCAGTGCATTCACCGAAGCTAATATAGCCTCAGCCTCAGCATCTGAGTAAGCAACAGGCTCAGAAGGCCCGTCTTGGGGGGGAGCAGGAAAGAAATCTCCTGAAGTGACACGACCCGAAATCTGGTTATGCCGTGCGGGCACCCGACATCCTCCCTTAGACCCGTCGGGCGAACCCTTACCAATTAAATCAGGAAAATAAATATAACAATTCACAAATAAGGACAAGACTTAAAAAAAAAACACAGACATACTGATACCTCTAAGCTGTACAAAAGAAATTACAGCTGACTACCTAACATACTAGGTTTAGGGCTATCCAGACTAGACATCTAAGAGTACAAAAGAAGACAAATACCTCCTGAAGGGAGCAAAATGCAACTGAAATAACAACCAATAAACTGGTGGCCATCCGGAATAGAAGCTGGCTCACCCTGACAGCTGAAGTCGTCTTCGCTCCTTTACAACGTGGCGAACTCAATCCTGGAGCGAACCTGCCGAAACGAAATAGATAGACAAGAAACAAACAACAAACAAGGGTGAGTCAAAAGGACTCAATAAGTGGGGCAGACTAGCCACCTAAAAGAATAGGATAGCTAGCCAGGGAGAAGAAACAGATAAACCAAATTCCTCTTATTTAAATTATAAAAAGGCAGAGCCAGATAACAACCGGAAACGCGTATGAAACCATAAACTCAACTAGGGATACGAGCCAGAAACATATCAACAAATAAGCAATGCACATATAAGCAGGACAGTAGTTATGTACCACAAGTTTACACGATGGTATGAAATGAAATGAAATGAAATCTGATGCAAAGGGTCACATGTGCCCGTAATCCCATCCCGAAGCGGAATACTCCTGCATTCGAGGGGAATCCATTCTGATAAACAACTGGAGCGGAATACTCCTGCACCCGATATAATATAAATCAAAGGCGGAATACTCCTGCACTCTCTTGGGGCGGAATACTCCTGCACCCGATATAATGTAAAGTTGAGGCGGAATACTCCTGCACTCTCCTAGGGCGGAATCCTCCTACCCTCAATATGATACAATGGAGCGGAATACTCCTGCTCCTGGGGCGGAATACTCCTGCACCCAATATGATATGCAATGTAATGCATATGAATGACATATAATACATATGAATGCAATGTGATACAACAATAACCCTTCACCGGTGCGGGACTCTCATCGACAGCCGGGAAGTAGATGCCAACTCACAGCCAGAGTACAATGCTCAAATCCTCAATGCAATACTAACAACCGAACATAACATATAATATATAATATACAATGTAAATCCAAAGCTAAGGCGTAATGAGTACGCCTATCGGCAGCTACACACGTAAGGAACACGTGGTAGAAAATTCACGAGGCCAGGTGCCTCCAAAGAAATGGATATAAACACTTACCTCTTCCAAAAGTTAGTACGACTAATCAACAACCGCTTTATCCTTTGGTTTCCTTGCCAAACGATCCCACTCTATTCAATAAGCAGAAAAATATATCAATTTAGGCTAAAGGCTTCATTCCTCACATCTTAGGGCAATCCGGTTAAGAGCCTGATACCCACGCGATCGGACTGTGTGCCCAATGTCCAGCCTCTATGAGGGACTCCAAATCACACATAACATGATCATAATATAAGCATAAGCATGTATGAGGCATAATACATGTGGAAACAATAGATATGGACTCAAAGGAATGAGAAGAAAACTCTGGATAGAATTATAGACACAACCTAGAACTCAGAATTTGTCCAACTCTTTCAATTTCCATAAAATTTTCGGCAGAGTTTCCCCTGAAACTGGATGATCCGCGAAAACAGAACCAGCACTATACTACACACGGGAATAGATACCCTGATAAACTGATAACATAAACATGTTAAATGGATAACAAGATGAGATGACTGGATGACATAACAAATCTGCTGATAGAATGTCTGGACAGCACCACTGTCCTGCATTTCGACCTAATTTTCAGAGTGTAGATCAAAGATATATACTTCATGATCTTCATGAAAGTTTTAGATATATGTCTTAGGGTTCCAGGGAATCTTGAAGCATCTCAATATCAATTTTATAAAAGGAGTTATGATCAATATACTAACAGCTGTTTGAAGATAAAAACAATTTCCCAGATTTTGAAACATTTTGTGCTATTGTTTTGGACATCTTTCACCGTGGTTCTTAGTACCAAATTAAGCACATACACTATCACCTTTATGCCATACAAGTTCCCCACAAGAATCATCAATTTTTAGAACTAAGAAAAGCTTCAAATGCTATAAGATACATGCCTTGCCAAAAGAAAGGTTAGTCTTACATACCTTTGATGTTTCTTGCTTCTAAACCTTGTTTCCTTTGAATTACACACCTTCTAAAGCTTAAAAAAACTATAATACAACATTTAAGCACTTTACTTAGCCATGAATTAATTCTAAAACTCAAGCTATAGACGAAATTGAAGGTAGCATAACGTTACCTTAATCTCTTAGAGCGTTTTGACGCAATCTGCCTTCAATTTTGAGTTAAGATTAGCGTCCTTCCTTCAAAATCATAAAACATGCTTCAAGACTCATGGAGGAACTGTTTCTCTCTTGATATTTCTGGAAATGACGAGATGAGGATAGCTTTTTCCTTTTATACTTGAAATATTTCAGTTTTAGTCCTCTTTTGCGCTTATGTCCCTTTTTCTGGCCTGACTTCTGATGCTCATATCTTTTTATCCAGATATTGTATGAACAAACCGTAAAGAGTGTTAGAAACTACACTCCAAGACCTTCAATTTGGTATATGATATGTCCCCAAAAGACCTCATATAACATACGGAATTAACTGATGAAAAAGCTTCGTTACAAGGAAATTCCTTAGTCGGTTTTTCCGCAACTTAAATCCGATTTTTTTCCAAACTTTATATCAATTTATAAAATCATATATGGTCATATTATGAATTTAAACTCACTTAAATCATTCTTAACATGTCATTAGAATGATATACATCACTTTAGACATACGGGGTGTAACAATGTGCCCAAACCTACAAAAAGGTAAAATGGTCAGACACGGAGAAGTTTTAAAGAAGAAGAATGATCATGAAAGCAGAGATATTCTCACCATGATTTTTTACAATCAAACTTTTGTGAGCGGCAAAATACGCCCACTCTCTTCTCTCAGGACCAAACTCCTTCAAAATTGGCTCAACCCACACCGTCAGCTCTTCAACAGAAATTAGCCCGTCGTAGGGTTGCTTGGCCGCTACTCAGAAAAATTAAACAGAGTTAGCAGATGAGAAGAAGAAAGAAGAGCTCAAAGAATTTCAAAAAACTCGGGGACTCACGCTTCTTATTCCAGACTTCTGGAAGATGAGCCTTGTCGTCAAAAGTCAAGGTCGAGGAGCGCACGAACAGATACCTGTGCACCCAGCCTCGGTCACCAGTATCCTCAGAACTGCGCACCAAGCCTTTGCTTCCGCGCATCCTGGCATTTACATAGCCGTCTTTAAAAATTTGTATATTGTACAAAGAAATAAAATGCTCGTATCCAAAAGATTGATCGGTTCCTGTCGCGAACCAATCTAAAAGTGTAGCTATTCTATATACACTGGGGCTCAGTTGCCCTGGGCAGAGAAGGTACTCCCTGCAGAGCCTCTCCAGCACAGGGTGCAGGGGTAACCTACATCCCACTGTGAAAGGGTAGGTGCACATGGCTATCCACCTAGCCCTATGAGAAGTAATATTCTCCTCCTCGGAGACTGACAAGAGGGGAACTTCATCGCCCCAGTGGCAGTCCGTCCTCACTCGTGGGATCACCTCTTTCGTGATCCCGCGCGTATCTCCCTCTCTATTATTAAAAGACTTAATGTTACAGTCCGCCTCCAGTTCACCCCATTTCTTGGGGATTATTTCTGCAGCAGTAGCCTGAGTAGCCCGGGGCCTAGGAGTGGCCGCCGAAGAACTACCAGCAATGTCAGTGCTTTGATTTTTCCTAGATCTTGAAGTCATAGTTTCAGGAAAAATATGAAGTTGTCAAGAAGAATTCAAAAGCTAGTTCAAAGGTTTTCAAAGAACAACGGAGAAGAAATAAAGGCAAGTAAAAAGTTTCTCATCAAGCAAACTCCTATTTATAGGAGTGAAAATTCAGCCCCACAAACTTCCTTCGAGACACGTGGAGGTCATCAGAGAAACTACGATCAGATCTGGCCATCGAAAGAAAGAATAGGGTTCATCCAAACTTTATAGTATCATCATTATTCTGAAGAGTAGCGGTCACCTCGCGATCAACAGACGACGTGTGCACATGACTGAAGCGGTTAAAATCATTACTTTTACCCTTGGGGCACGCAATAGTCACTTCAGAATAGACTGCAGTTCCGCAGGCGTGCCAGCAACAGTTACTTTTTTATACGGCGCATTAAATGCGCACGTCATAAGAGCTTGTCACTTAGCTGATAAGGTTCGTACGTCATCAAACCACATCACACGAAGACAAAAGTTTACAAGAAACTCCCGCCAAAATTCATATCCACTCCTCGAACAGATACTCTGCTCGAGAAGTGCGGGGACTATCTGTATTGGATAAAAGCTGACTGGACTTGAAAAGGTGACACGTGTCTACCACGTGGCACAAGCAGACATTTTAACGGACAGACATCCAACAGACAGATATTTATCACGAGCAGACTTAAAGGAGTTATGAAACACTTCAACAGTCAACACGTAAGCAGTTATTAACATGATCATCCACGATCATTCAATTAATGGTCATTAAGGAAATCATTACAACCCAGCGGTTATGACTCTTACGGATATGTGCCCAGCAGTTACTTATCCAGACGGATCCACGCCCAGCCGTTACAAATCCCAACGGGTGCTTACCAGGCTTATAAATAGCATTTGCTTTAATCGATTGTAACACAACTTTACTTCCTGTCTACAATATCAATAAGAATACTCTCTCATTGTTGCTCAGATACTCTCTTCGCTCATATTTTACTTAACTTTAGTTCTTTAATCGTCTAAGTGCGATTGGCATCGAAGAGCTCTCTCCGAATACAAGCGATACGATACGTTTACTTCTCTTTGTTTCCGTTTATGCTTTACTTTTATTAGTTAATACTTGCATCTCATTCTCGTATTATCACCATCTTAGCTTGCCGTTCAAACTCTTAATCTCAACTATTGATCGTGACTCCGCAGATACAAATTTAATTATTAATTGGCCTAAAATCGGATCTAGGTTATATATATATATATATATATATATATATATATATATATATATATATATATATATATATATATAAAGACAAAGAACGCTTAGGACAAAATATAGAATAATATATTAGAACAACAATTGTAATAACATTTGATTCAAAATTTAAATTTGAATTAAAAGATAAGTATTTTTTTTATTAGAAAGATAATAGATACTAAATGCCTTTTGACAACAAAACCTGTATCACCTTATCATAACTAACAGATTTGTTTAGTTTTTAAATTTGAATGGAAAGATAATTAAGAAATATCTATCTATTTTTTTTTATTATTATTATTGTTATTATTATTATTATTATTATTATTATTATTATTATTAAGAATTTAGCTGAAGTAAAATTTGATTTGAAATATAAAATACTGCATTAGAGGAATAGACTAACAAAACTTTTAACCAATTTTAAAACAAACGTTAAAATAAATAAAACATTGCTACTTCGACAAATTGAAATACATTATTTGTATTAGGATAAACGCTAAAAGAAAACTTTATTTTCAAAAGATAAGGTTTTTTTTTTTTTTTTTTGGAATTGAGGTTGTTAATAAAGTTTGATAGACAAGCGTACTTAACTTGAATTGAAACAAGTAAACTTTTGAATTTGAATTAATTAAAGATAAACAACCCATATCTATATCAAAAGATAAGGATAAATTGTATCTTATATATAATCTTATCTCAACCAACTGATATCAATTTTGAATTTAAATTCGAATGAAATGATGTTACAATTTCGTAACCCTATGTATACTCCCCTCCAATGATGCATAAATCATGTTAATTTTTCTTTTTTGTAGGTAATAAAAATATGCTCACACATAATCTGAAGATGAATGAATGACAAAGTTATATCTATAGATAACATAGAGTATGTCCTTCATGTTGCATAAAAAGTTCGCAGGTCTCTTTTCAATAACCCTTCATAATAGGTAATTTCATCATTTAATTACCAAATCTTACTGTTATTATGTTTGTAATTATGATTATTTATAACTATAGTTTATTTGTAGTCGCTCTATATATCTTGATAACATGTACTTTAATTATTTAATGTAGTTATTAGCACGCGATGTAACTTTTACACGTTTTTAGTCTATGTTTTCGTACAATTTGTGCAGAAACCACATGAAAATGTGAAGTTAAAAATAAATCTTGAAGAGAGTTTGCAAATATTTGACACGACCCGGAATCCGGTTAGGCCGTGCGGGCACCCGACATCCTCACCTAGACCCGTCGGGCGAACCCTTATCAATTAAATTAGGAAAATAAATATAATAATTCATAAATAAGGACAAGACTTAAAAAAAAAACACAGACATACTGATACCTCTAGCTGTACAAAAAAAAATTACAGCTGACTACCCAACATACTAGGTTTAGGGCTATCCAGACTAGACATCTAAGAGTACAGAGGAAGACAAATACCTCATGAAGGGAGCAATATGCAACTAAAATAATAAATATAAAACTGGTGGCCATCCGGAATAAAACCTGGCTCACCCTGACAGCTGAAGTCGTCTTCGCTCCTTCACAACGTGGCAAACTCAATCTTGGAGCGAACCTGCCGAAACGAAATAGATAGACAAGAAACAAACAACAAACAAGGGTGAGTGAAAAGGACTCAATAAGTGGGGCAGACTAGCCACCTCAAAGAATAGGATAGCTAGCCAGGGAGAAGAAAAACAGATAAACTAAATCCATCTTATTTGAACTATAAACAGGCAAAGCCAAATAATAACTGAAAACAAGTATGGAATCATAAACAGCCAGGGACATAAGGTAGACAGAACATATAGATATCCTGAACATGTCGACAATCAAAAATACATCCTGTTGCGGCGTGCAACCCGGTCCATATATTCATACTATTACGGCATGCAACCCGATCCGTATATTTATACTGTTGCGGCGTGCAATCCGATCCTCGCAACCCAGAATACGAGCCAGAAATATATAGGCAAACTGAGATATGCCCACGATATAGTGTACATACCGCATACATAAAACACAACACAATACACACAATAGTCAGTATGCGGTGCAATGAGATGGGATGAATGCGGTACAATGCAATGCATTCATATATGCCTAATACCCTTCACCGGCTCGGGACTCTCATCGATTACCGGGAAGTATATGCAATGATGACTTTTCACCGGCTCGGGACTCTCATCGATTACAAGTATATGCAATGATGACCTTTTCCGGCTCGGGACTCTCATCGATTACCGAGAAGTATATATAATAATGACCCTTCACCGGTGCGGGACTCTCATCGCCAACCGGGAAGTATATGCAATAATGACCCTTCACCGGTGCGGGACTCTCATCGCCTACCGGGAAGTATGTGCAATGCTCAAAACCAGAGTGCAATGTTCATATGCTCAATGCAATACCAACAACAGGGCATAACATATAATATACAATGTAAATTCAAAGCTAAGGCGTAATGAGTACGCCTATCGGCAGCTACACACGTAAGGAAAACGTGGTAGAAAATCCATGAGGCCAAGTGCCTCCAAAGAAATGGATATAAACACTTACCTTGTTACAAAGTTAGTACAACCACACAATAACCGCTTTGTCCTTTGGATTCATTGCCAAATGATCCCACTGTATTCAATAAGCAGAAAACTATATTAAATAAGGCTAAAGGCTTCATTCCCCACATCTTAGGGTAATCCAGGTAGGAACCTGATACCCTATTCGCATACGCAATACGCAGGCCAGGCCTATGTACAGGGTTTAAGGTCACATAACCAAACCCCAAATAAATTACATTTATATGTTGCCCATAATGCACTGAATACGAATATATAATTAATTCCATTATCGGGGTCCATTTGACCCTTTAAACTATCAATTTACGTCATTAGGGCGATGTCTAATATCCCTATTTTTACCGTAAAAATATATTCAAACATATGTAATAAACTCAAATAATATATTAGGATCATTACCTGAATATGTCAGGGTGAAAATTCTACTTTTCTCCGGCCCCTTTTCTCATTTTCTGGCATTTTTCCAATGCGTATTTTCCATTTTTGTTTCACTGTTACAATGTGTTCTGCACGAAAGTTTTGGCTAAGGTTTTGAAATCCTTAGCCCACCGCCTCATTTTTAAATTTTTGTCTTTTTGTCTTTTTTTTTTCTTTTTCCTTTTAAAATTCGCTGTAACGGTAAAAATTAAAACGGTATCCTACGATATTCAAAATAATTTCAACTTTTGCATATAAGTTATACAAAATAGATGTAACATACTCGCGAAGGCGGATCTCAAATTGGACTCCCGAAACTCAAGATGCGAATTTAAATGAAAAAAAGTCAAATTATTTAACTTTCGGCATTTTAGCGGAAACTGGCCGAACAACATCGAAATTCACTTTCGAAAGTTTACAAAAATCACAAATAATCATACGAACCTAACGGCACTTTCGGATTTCGAATCGAAGGTCATTCGACAAAAACCGAGCTTGAAAATCTCTTTTTAATATTTATCGCCAATAAAAACTGGAACCTTCTTTCGATGCCTACCAAACGAGGTCTGATTTAGATCAAATTTTACAGACAAGTTCTAATGTACATTACGAATATTTTAAAATTATCGACACGCCAATCGGAGTCCTAACTTCCGAAACGACTGACCGAGGTCGTTTCATTCTCCTCCACTTAAACTCTCGTTCGTCCTCGAACGAGCCTAAATCTAAAGAAAAATCCGTACAGATAACAAAAAAACTTGCACGACCTTTATAAGCTACTCCAAGGATATTATCTCATGATTGCAGAATCAGAATTATAACACGAACACCGAACTCTTGGAATAAAACATATATGGATAATATGATAATACCATTGCCCGGATTATTCGAACTAAGATGATCCTTCCTCGGTCACGAGATGAGAGTTCTACATTTTTGAAACAAACATACACGGAACTTTGGATGGATTAACATGACTCAGCCAATAATCACCTCTTCGATATACCTTTCCATATAGAACAGGTCGATGGAACTAAGAATTAGCTTACGCTTCAGCAGCGCCTTAGGGCTTTAATATTATGATTCGGTATCAATTGGAGGAAGACTCCTCCACTTAAAGCATAAACTCATACAACTAATTTGAATAGAAATAGTCATCCTCGCACAACCTGCTGGATTAAAGAAGACCTAGCTAAAAGCTGAACATAGGCAGACCTAAACCACCAAACTACCCTTTCGAGTTGCCAACTAGCTGCAACTCTCGAGTTCACAACTCCATACCTTTGCCGTAAACGCCACCGCCCGATGGATGGTACTTCTATATCTAAATTTCGGCAGAGTTTCCCCTGAAACTGGATGATCCGCAAAAACAGAACCAGCACTATACTATACATGGGAATGGATACCCGGATAAACTGATAACATAAACATGTTAAACGGATAACAAGATGAGACAACTGGACCAAAGCAATAATATGCTTCCAAAACAATAATATGCTTACCCGGCCACAATAACACGTACTCTGATTCAACACAGGGAACGTCACAAGCGGCTACCAATCGCCCAAGCTCACTAATGCCGGACGAAGAAGAAATGGAAATAGATCGAGGATAGAAATAATTAGAACTTCGAGAAGCTCATCTTCTTATTTACTTGGCCACCAGAGCTAGATTACTTCCGCGTTAAGCTAGCTAAAGAACCGCAATTGAAGAAATAGACATTAAATAAGCTTTATGGAACAACACCCATGCCAATTTAGTCTTCTCATAAGAAGAGAACTCCAACAATTTATCGGTAAACTCTTTTATAACAGAGAGAAGCTCATAGAATAACATGACGTTACTAACATTTCGAACCAAGAGGAGACACGTAGATCGAGTATTACTTACTAATTACTTTACACCGGAAGAAATAATGACACCTTTTTTATGGTGATGAATAAGAATCCTATAATCTTACCAACACGGAATTCCGAAAAGAGAGGTATACTAATTTGATATAATAATAGAAGGTGGCACGACAAAGTGCCAGACAGACAATAGCAACACTCACTCCCAAATTTCTCACATTTAAACCAGATCAACTAGGAGGATCTCATAAATGCCAGGAATAAATCATACAAGAAGCTCACCCCTCTACCGCAACTGATTCTTAATAAAAACGTCATCCAAGGAAACCATCGAAACATGATAAGACACACCATTTCCGGATCGATCGAAAGAATCAAATCTTACTCACATTTAAGAGAAGAAGAAATACATGGGTCTACTACATCAGATACCTCAGCATCCTGCCAGACTAGCAGTTAATAGAACTGCCTCTGCAGCTGAGCTGAGCCACTACCCTGACAAGCACTTTATGGAGAACCACTGCCACCAAAATCTCAACCTCTACTGGATGGTGGCATTTCTCTGGCTGATTGAGATCTAAATGAAATACCCTGCGACTGCGCGATGCCAAATGACAAGAGAAAAAGATGAATGCCTACTTGCCGGAGTAAGGAAAAACTCCTCAAAGGATAACCAGACTCACGATAATGATATCACTTTTTTGGTAAGAATGGAAGCTGGACAGATTGTTGAAAGCTATAAAGAGAAGACTGAATCTGATCTTGATGAGCTACTAGCGCACTTTAAGAATCAAGTGACACAAGCTGAGATAACCTGGAAGGTGACCTCCCAAAATAATCATAACTTTTACCTCCAAATAAGGTACCATGGTTACCCACTAGGGCCACGGGATCTCTTATTTTTTCGCTATAACTCTTCCCGCTCTAACTTATGGTATGCCCTCGAACCTTCGGGCAATATTAACAACAACATCAAATAAAATCCGGACCTCAATTTCTCAAACCATCTGGGATTTCAAGGAAAAATAAAGGTGATCAATAAATCTTTGAATCTCTCGAAAGGCTCATGAACTAGTTCTAATGCATATCCAGCCATTCTATAGAATTCAATCTCATATTCTGAAACACCAACAGGCTAACCGACAGGCTACCCTGTCCAATCCACTCAAACTGAAAACACTTTTCATCTCGCTCGCTACTCGAAAGGAACTTTCCACGAATCTAGAAGAAAAACCGAGCCAAGTTAGCTAATACGATAGCGGCCCACTAATTCAAGGCTGGACCCAGAAACTAGAAAGAAGAATAATCAACACCATACCGCTCGATATAATCAAGAGCCTGAAGGATGCGCTGACATCATTTTATTTTTTAAAAGAATCACGGGGTTTATCTGATGCGCTTAAGAATATCGGAAGGTTCAACCGCGTAAAATAATGGAACCTCTTTGGGCACTCGGACCGATCCGTTACTTCGGCTGGCTAACCAGCCAGAACAATTAGAGGTACAACACATACTACCTCAAGAATATAATTTACTGCAGCAATATCAAGAACTGGAATAGAAGCTCCCTGAGACTGAACATATGCATCTGCATCTAAGACAACCTGATAAGCTGCCTAGGGAACAATAGGTTCTTGCGGTATCTGCGTCGCCAAGATTCTCGTAAAAGCATCGTAGAGAGCCAAGGGAACCACAAGGCCCTGCTTCCATGCCCATCGCGAGCTCGTACAGCTGGAACATCCGTAACTAGATTGTCAGCATGATCAAAAACTCTCGGGGCTTCGTTAGTGCTAACCCCAGGCCAGACTGCTTCGTCTTGAACTTATACCGCTTGCTGATTTGTCGCACGAGAATTCACACTTACCATGAATGAATTAACGAAAATACTTTTGCATCCTAGACCGACGCACGATTAGAAAAGAAGGAAGTGAAACTTCCTAAATGCCATTATAGCCTCTCGTAGATAAGTACGGACGTCTACGTACCCATCAGCGAGACTCTACTAGACATTGTCTTAGTCTGGATAGACTCTAAACTGGGCTCTGATACCAACTGACACGACCCGGAATCCGGTTAGGCCGTGCGGGCACCCGACATCCTCACCTAGACCCGTCGGGCGAACCCTTATCAATTAAATTAGGAAAATAAATATAATAATTCATAAATAAGGACAAGACTTTAAAAAAAAAAACACAGACATACTGATACCTCTAGCTGTACAAAAGAAATTACAGCTGACTACCCAACATACTAGGTTTAGGGCTATCCAGACTAGACATCTAAGAGTACAGAGGAAGACAAATACCTCATGAAGGGAGCAATATGCAACTAAAATAATAAATATAAAACTGGTGGCCATCCGGAATAAAAGCTGGCTCACCCTGATAGCTGAAGTCGTCTTCGCTCCTTCACAACGTGGCAAACTCAATCCTGGAGCGAACCTGCCGAAACGAAATAGATAGACAAGAAACAAACAACAAACAAGGGTGAGTGAAAAGGACTCAATAAGTGGGGCAGACTAGCCACCTCAAAGAATAGGATAGCTAGCCAGGGAGAAGAAAAACAGATAAACTAAATCCATCTTATTTGAACTATAAACAGGCAAAGCCAAATAATAACTGAAAACAAGTATGGAATCATAAACAGCCAGGGACATAAGGTAGACAGAACATATAGATATCCTGAACACGTCGACAATCAAAAATACATCCTGTTGCAGCGTGCAACCCGGTCCATATATTCATACTGTTACGGCGTGCAACCCGATCCATATATTTATACTGTTGCGGCGTGCAATCCGATCCTCGCAACCCAGAATACGAGCCAGAAATATATAGGCAAACTGAGATATGCCCACGATATAGTGTACATACCGCATACATAAAACACAACACAATACACACAATAGTCAGTATGCGGTGCAATGAGATGGGATGAATGCGGTACAATGCAATGCATTCATATATGCCTAATACCCTTCACCGGCTCGGGACTCTCATCGATTACCGGGAAGTATATGCAATGATGACTTTTCACCGGCTCGGGACTCTCATCGATTACCGGAAAGTATATGCAATGATGACCTTTTCCGGCTCGGGACTCTCATCGATTACCGAGAAGTATATATAATAATGACCCTTCACCGGTGCGGGACTCTCATCGCCAACCGGGAAGTATATGCAATAATGACCCTTCACCGGTGCGGGACTCTCATCGCCTACCGGGAAGTATGTGCAATGCTCAAAACCAGAGTGCAATGTTCATATGCTCAATGCAATACCAACAACAGGGCATAACATATAATATACAATGTAAATTCAAAGCTAAGGCGTAATGAGTACGCCTATCGGCAGCTACACACGTAAGGAAAACGTGGTAGAAAATCCATGAGGCCAAGTGCCTCCAAAGAAATGGATATAAACACTTACCTTGTTACAAAGTTAGTACAACCACACAATAACCGCTTTGTCCTTTGGATTCATTGCCAAATGATCCCACTGTATTCAATAAGCAGAAAACTATATTAAATAAGGCTAAAGGCTTCATTCCCCACATCTTAGGGTAATCCAGGTAGGAACCTGATACCCTATTCGCATACGCAATACGCAGGCCAGGCCTATGTACAGGGTTTAAGGTCACATAACCAAACCCCAAATAAATTACATTTATATGTTGCCCATAATGCACTGAGTACGAATATATAATTAATTCCATTATCGGGGTCCATTTGACCCTTTAAACTATCAATTTACGTCATTAGGGCGATGTCTAATATCCCTATTTTTACCGTAAAAATATATTCAAACATATGTAATAAACTCAAATAATATATTAGGATCATTACCTGAATATGTCAGGGTGAAAATTCTACTTTTCTCCGGCCCCTTTTCTCATTTTCTGGCATTTTTCCAATGCGTATTTTCCATTTTTGTTTCACTGTTACAATGTGTTCTGCACGAAAGTTTTGGCTAAGGATTTGAAATCCTTAGCCCACCGCCTCATTTTTAAATTTTTGTCTTTTTGTCTTTTTTTTTTCTTTTTCCTTTTAAAATTTGCTGTAACGGTAAAAATTAAAACGGTATCCTACGATATTCGAAATAATTTCAACTTTTGCATATAAGTTATACAAAATAGATGTAACATACTCGCGAATGCGGATCTCAAATTGGACTCCCGAAACTCAAGATGCGAATTTAAATGAAAAAAAGTCAAATTATTTAACTTTCGGCATTTTAGCGGAAACTAGCCGAACAACATCGAAATTCACTTTCGAAAGTTTACAAAAATCAAAAATAATCATACGAACCTAACGGCACTTTCGGATTTCGAATCGAAGGTCATTCGACAAAAATCGAGCTTGAAAATCTCTTTTTAATATTTATCGCCAATAAAAACTGGAACCTTCTTTCGATGCCTACCAAACGAGGTCTGATTTAGATCAAATTTTACAGACAAGTTCTAATGGACATTACGAATATTTTAAAATTATCGACACGCCAATCGGAGTCCTAACTTCCGAAACGACTGACCGAGGTCGTTTCAATATTTTTGGAAGGAACCTTGGACATGCAACGAGTAAACTGAGTTAAAAAAGGGACGGCAGGACACAAGAGAGTAGATAGTACAACATGAAAGTAGCGGACTCGGAGGAAGAACATACCTATTTCAAATATACACAGGTATATAGATAATAAATGATTTATATTTTGCGTTCGCTATAGAGTGATTCTATTATGGTAGTTAAAACTTTGTTTAGTTTTCGAATATAAATCATAGCTGTTGATTCTTTTAGCACTTTATAGTATCTGTTCAACAGTTTTTCTTAGATAATTCAAGTGGAGAACTTAATGCCCTGATTCCTTGAATTTTATGGTTTATAATAGGCTCCATATGGAATGTACCTTAGTTATTTTAGCCGGTCATGTAATAATCTATTCAAAAATCATCAAATTGATTCCTATTTAGCAATGCGCAAGCAGCATCTTTCAACTCACATGAGTTCTTTAAGTATGTTGATTGATGTGCGTCTGTAGGTTCATATATGCCATTTCAATGGAGTATTTTCTTCTGTCGTGTTTTTTGGTGATGCATCCATTGCCCAGGTAAAGATCTATTTCTCTTTTATATACAATCATGACTCTTTAACGTAATTAATTGGATTGTATTGAAAAGATGTATACAGATGTGTAATTTATAATGTTACATTTCAGTATGATTTTTTTGTTCAGTATAAATATGATAGTGACATCTCTTATATGATGGTCATTTGAACCAAGGGTTACATACTGTACAATTTGGTTCTAAAGGTGAATCATAGCTCCTATCTTTTGCTCCCTGGAATCTATTTTCTTTGTTTGTTTAATAGATCCAGCACCTATGCTTCAACCAAAGTAGTGATTAAGGAAGAACTTCTTTGTCATTTCTGGTATCTTGCCTCGATGACGAGGTATTTATACTAATATGATTTGTCATTGGATTTTGTTATCGGTTTCCATGGGAAGTTTCTTTATTTACTTTTAACGACTCAAAAGCTTAAAGCTTAATAAGAAGTCAAAGGAGAAGCCCTTTCTTCTAGTTCAGAACATAAGACAATCAAGCTAAATCAGTAGAGAGGTGTTGTACTTGACCAAATGTACTGTCATTCTAATAAAGTATCGCTAGGAATGTAAGTATAATCAATATGTGTATACATGTACAATAAGCTAGCATATTCTATGTCATTTTTGTGCTTGGAACATATAGGGCAAATAATTTTCAATTCCAAATATAAAACATAAAAAAAATCAATCTCGAGTAAGTCGGGATATATATGTAGTAATTATCATTGATCATGTATCTTCATCTAAACTTAATTTATGTCATGGAAATACATATAAATAACCAACCATGAAATATAAATAGAATCAATCATGTGGTAGAAGAGCAATAGTAATGAAAATAGAAAAATAAGAATAACATTGTAGTTATATTAGGAGATATATGAGTTTAATTAATGAGTTATAGTTTTGTAAATATAAACTTTTTTTTTTGGTAAGTAATTTTCATTAAAACTAAAACCATTACATCTCAAGAGATAAGAAAATCGTATCCTGGACATCACCAGGATACTGACATACTAGCGACTGGGCTAACTAATCTTAAGTACGCTAATAGCTATCTAATACTGCTGCTCTAAATTATAAAACTAGCTAATATCAGGGTAGAAATCTAGTAAGGCTAGCATTCTCTGCAGTTTCTTCCTTTGACTTCCTCGACAGTGGATTTCCTGAACAATATCTCTGACTCTTGCCTTTGGATCCCTCTGGACTTGCTGAAACACCCAAGCATTCCTCTCCTGCCAGATATGATAAACTGCAGCTGCAAGTGTCATTCGATATATCTCATGTTTTGGATTCTTCCTAGCAGCATGACTGGTTACCCAGTTGAGTTCCTCTTGCCAGCTTATTGGCCCCCTTTGTACTCCTAGCCAGCTTAGAATCCTGCTCCATATAGCCTCAGCATATGCACATTAAAAAAGTAGGTGGTTGTGGCTTTCACTGATACTCTCACATAGTGGACAAGTGTCATCTGTGATCACTTTCCATTGTTTTAGTCTGTCTCTAGTACTAAGTCTAGTGTGAGCAGCCAACAATAGGATGAAGTGCATTCTTTGTGGGCTGTAGTTGTTACATACTAGTCTCCTCCATGGGACTTTAGTGAAGTCCCCCCTCAGCTTTTGATATACCTCTTTGATGGAATAGGAGGTCATCTGCTCTAAACTGTCATGAGTATACCCTACAGTCTCCAGGGACCTCTGTGTTCCCACTATTTTTTGGATCATCTAGGAAGCTTGTTTGATCTTTATAGTACTCAAAGATTGCCCCTTAATGTAGTAGCAATGAATCCACTGTATCCAGAGCTTGTCTTTCTTTTTGCTCAGGCACCAGAAGAGCTTGCCATTGGCAGCCTTGTTCCAGCTATTTAGGTCTAACAGGTTGATTCCCCCAGCAGTTTTAGGATAGCACAACTTGTCCCAAGCAATCAAGGCTCTTTTTGAGGCCTCGGCTTTTTCTGTCCATAAGAATCTTCTACATAGACTCTCCACTTGCTTAATGATTTTTTTAGGCATTATGAAGATTTGTGACCAGTAGTTTTCGATAGCAAACAACACACTCCTGATCAACTGAATGCTCCCACCATAAGATAAGAATTTATCTGTCGAGTTAGTTATTCTCTGCACCATCTTATCCAGGAGTGGTTGACATTGTGTGCTAGTCAATCTCTTAGTACTCAGAGGTACTTCAAGGTATTTGAATGGTAAATTAGCTTTCACAAAGCCAAGTGCTTCCAGGATTTCATGTTGGACCTCCTCCTCCACACCTCCAAAGTATATAGAGCTCTTCTGACAATTAGCCTGTGGCCCTGATGCTAATGAGAACATATTAAACTTTTCAAATAACAGCTTATCAGAAACAGTATCTCCTCTACTAAACAAGAGGAGGTCATCAGCAAAGCTCATTTGAATGAGTTGTAACTTCTCACACCTAGGATGAAAGTTAAAATCTGGAACTTGCCCAAACTGCTTTAGGAGCCTTGTTAAATACTCCATGGCTAACACAAACAGGTATGGTGACATAGGGTCACCCTGCCTCAGGCCCTTCTTTGCTTGGAATGGCTCTGTCAAAGATCCATTGATCATAATGGAATAAGACACAGTTGTAACACATGTCATTACCCACTTTACAAATTGTTCAGGGAAGTTCAAATGTTGCAAAATCTGCTCAAGAAATGGCCATTCAACAGAGTCATAGGCTTTCCTCATATCTATTTTCAGCATGCATCTGGGAGATATTCCTCTCCTATTGTACTTCTTAACCAATTCATGGCTCATAATGATGTTTTCTGTAATGAGTCTTCCTGGCACAAAGGCAGATTGACTCCTATCCACTAAAGAGTTCATTACTGCTTGCATTCTCTTTGTAATAATCTTTGAGATAGCTTTATACAGTGTAGTGCAACAAGAGATAGACCTGAACTCTGTTACTTTGGTTGGATTCTTGACTTTAGGTATCAGTGTAACAATAGTGCAATTGATAGGCTTGTACATCTTACCTGTAGTGAAGAAGTATTGAACTGCTTGAGTAACTCCAGCTCCAATGACAGACCATGATTTCTTGAAAAAGCAGGCATTCATGCCATCACAACCTGGTGCCTTTAAGTCTCCCATATCCTTCACAGCTTCATATACCTCTACATGAGTGATTGGGGCAATTAGTAATCTTTGTTGTTCTCTAGATAGCACTGGTCCATTTCTCATGACACTTGGGTTTATTGCTGGCAGTTGAGAGGCAACAGATCCCAGTAACTTCTTGTAAAAGCCTAGTATCTCAGTTTCAATATCACTTTGAGTATGCACGGTACCTCCTGCAACTGTTGTTAAGCTCTGGATGGTGTTTTGTGAACATCTGTTCTTCATGCTGGCAAAAAAGAAAGCTGAGTTAGAGTCACCCAGCTTGAACCACTGAACTCTTAAGTTTTGCCTCAAGATACTCTCTTCTATATTAGACCACTGCTCTAATGTTACTTCAGCTCCTTCTCAGCATCTAGGTTCAGTTGACCGGTATTTCTGTTCAGTGTTTGAACCTTACTTAATTGTTTCCTGATATCATCCAGTTTGTGAGTAACATTCCCCACTTCTCTCCTTTTCATTGCTTGTAACCCTTGTTTGGTTTGTTTCAGTTTGCACCACACCTCCCTCATAGGATCCTGTTGAGAGGAGTTTCCCCTCCAAGCATCTGTAACAGTTTGCAGGAAAGCAGGGTGCTCAGCAAGATAGTTGTGGAATCTGAAAGGCTTAGGTCCCTGCTGTTGACACCCAATTTTGTCCCGGATTTTAATTAAATGTATAATTATTTTAAAATTAAGTTCAATTTTGAAAATTGCAAGTCAATAGCCAATTTTAAATGGAAATGACCAAAATTGCAAGTCATCACTTCATTTGCAGCACCCTATATAATTATTTGCTTAATTTAATTAAAAGGCTAAATCTGTTTTAAATTTCAATTTATGATCATTTCTAAAAGCCCACAAAGGCCCCAGCCCATTAATCATCATCTTCCTTATATCCAAAACCCTACACTCAAAAAAGAAGAGATCAGCCGTGCCCCCTCACATGGATCTCCCTTACACAACTATACAAGGACCCTCACTATTATTATCCAGGGATTTTTTTTTTTTTTTTCATCACCATCATCTCCAAACGGACATACTCTCCCTCACAAATAACCCATACACAGCACACGCATACACCATACATCTCATACACACGCACACCGGATCTGAAACAGAGGGAGATAAAGGAAACGGAAAATGGTAAAGGGGACATCGGAGCAGTGAGAGGAGCGGAGGGAGAGGGGTTGCAGTGACGCCGTTGTGACCCTCCGGAGTAACGACTGGTGTCGCTCCCCTTCTCCCCGTTCTGACGTTGGTCCCACTTTCGGTATTCTCGTTCCCGTTTTTGGAAGATTCTGATGCGGATATTATCTCGTTTTTCCGTTTTGGTGGTTGGTCCGTTCTTTGTTGTCGCTGCTACCCCACCGGATAAACCCATTTCCGGTGTACCCTTTTCTCCGACGTCCCTTTTCTGTTTAGGTTCGTGTAATGGGTTTCAAACGTTTGCATCATTGGTGGTATAACCACTGCTTTGGCCGGAAAACAGAGTTTTATCACTTGCCGTTGACTCGTTCATCTGAAACCTGATTTATTTTCGACCGGTGATGGCTTTATTGTTCTGCTTTATCCATTTTGGCTAAGGATTCTGTTGTTTCATCTTATACAGATCTCGTTTGTGGGGATTGTTATTTAACTGATTGTTTTACTGTTGGTTTTGGTGGGTTAGCTCGTTTGGGCCTCCACCGTGTTTGGATTGCGAATTGATTTTGGTTAAGCTGCAATTGACCTGTTGATCTTGAGCTGATGATTGTTTCTGATATTATTTGGCCAATGCACCTTGATGATGTTGAATGATTTACCTTTGGATAATGTGCAGTGTTTGTTGCTTATTTTGGGACTGATTCTGAACGATATTACACTTGCTAATAGCCTAGGAAAATACTACATTTTGAGGCATATAACTGATTTGAACGGATACTACACCGTTTTGGCCGATGAAAATACACATGCACGTATTGAGGCCTACACAAGGAATTGATGGACTTTGAACACGATACTACACTTGAACCGTCCCGTTCCCGTGTCCCTAAAGCAAAAGGCGATGATGAATGCATTTTAACGCTAAGCAAGTTGAATAGAGTAGTGGGTTTGGTGCTTTGGCACGGCAACACGGCCCGGGCTCCGTGTTTGCAACCGTACCAAATCCCGAGCCTCTATTCGACGCGCCATGCAAACCTGAGCCTAAATTTTGCAAAAAACAAACCCCCTTATTATTATTATTATTATTATTATTATTCTATTATTATTATTATTATTATTATTATTATTATTATTATTATTATTATATATTCTATTATTATTATTATTATTATATATATATTTTTTTTTCTTATTATTATTATTATTTTATTTTATTAATCATTACACTTTATTATCGTACTAATTCCGTTTAATTCCCGTTTTATTGCGAGGTATATCTTGGCACGAGCAATTCGGGAATGCTTTTGGCTAACTCGCGAATGAGAATAGTCTTTTGCATTGAGGGCATTTGGAGATTGAATTCGGACCCGAGCATTCAGGAATAAGACTTAGGAATTTTAGAAAAAATCAAGACTCCCGCGAGTTGATCAATTTACCGGTTCTATCTTTAACTTTGCTTTCCTTAGATATTTATGTAAATAAAATGTGTGAATTATTTTATTTGATAATAATATTTGATTGCTTTGTATGTTGCTTTACTTTATGCGCATTATCCTTTTTATTTTTGAAGTCGTTATTTAATTTATTGCAAACTGAGGCAAATTAGCAAAATGCGTGCAAAAAATTAAAATATTTTCATAAACAAGTTTTATTTCAATTAATTCTTTTAGATAATTTTTTTTAGAAAAGCATATTTTGCAAATATTTGGAAACCTGTCGGATTAACCGTATTTTACGGAATTTCGGAAGTGCCTTAAAAGCCTTCTTCCGAAATTAATAAAACCTCTTACCTTTTAGAATCTCTGGAAGAAAGACCGTCTTTTTTATAAAAACGGAGTTTTGCACGCATTTGTTAATTTGGTTCCCTGTTTTCCTTAAATTGGGTGGCGACTCCAAAAACTCCAAAAGAGTTAGCCCATCCTGTCGATATTCCGGAATTTATCCTTTTCGGGGGTAATTTTTGGGGTTCAACAGCATGGCGACTCCGCTGGGGATCAATAAAGGTTTTGACCATAAAGGTTTCCAATTGTTTGCAACTAGCATGCCTGATTTATTTGCTTTATTATATCTGTTTGTTTGGTTTGCCTTATAAAGCATGCATTGTATTAATTTGTGCATAATCTGCGTTCCGTTCATATTTCCTCCCTCATGGAGCCTGTCAATTCTCTTTCACCTCCTCGATTTCATCACGGGGTACCCGCTTGACGGGTAGCTATGCAGGAAGGGCATTGCCCTTACCTCACTCTTTCAAACTTCTTTCGTGTCACCAAAGTTAGTTGGGGTATGGTTTGCCTGGTTTTGTCATGGCCGGTTCTACTGGTTTATGGGGCCAGGTTTATCCCGCATAGGTCTGAATCAGCCTCAACCGTTAGCCCACTCTTAGAAGGAGAATTAGGTCATGCATGCATATACACCTTAGTTTGGGGGAAAGTTCGGCAGATTTGGTTGGTTTGTGTTTTGGAGATGGCTTGGTGTAGTGAGATCTAAGAGGCGAAGCCCCTGGTGTCTTTAAAAGGATCAGTGGGGTCCCTCTCCTGAATGGCTTTGCGTGTGTGCAGGCCTATGTTGATTATCCAGCTGCAACTTTGTAAAATTGAAGTATGCTTGTCGCATACTAGGAGAGCGAAGCCCCTGTGTCTTTGAATGACCAGTGAGGCCCCTCCTTGAAGACCAGTGCGGTTTTGGCTGCCTAGGAAACTGAGAGGCTTGATTAAAGCCGAGGACCAGTAAGGAGCCTTATGAACAAGGTCTGTGAGCCTTGCAAAACCTAGGAAACTGAGAGGCTTGTCCTAAGCCGAGGACCAGTGAGGTTTTATTTTGAAAGGCCAATTGGCGCCTTTCGTGATTTGCAGTCTGGTATTGTGGAGGCAGTTGGAAATTTCTCCCTGGATGTTGTAAAACAATTGGGAGTTGTGCTTGGAGGAGTGTGGATGTTTGCAAAAGCTATGGAGGATTGTTTCGGGTTTTAGGCATTCGGGTTTAGAATTTTGTGCAGATTCTATGGAGAGAATGAGTTGTGTTATATACTTGTGATTGTCGCATGTTAATTGCCTACCTTGCTTTATTTGGTCAAAATACGTTAAATACTAGGTGTTGCTTGCTTGTATGCAATCCTATAAATGACATGCAAACTATCTTAGTTACCCTTTGCGAGGTTTCTTTTGTTTTGTTTACTTCTCTATCAAATGTTGGATTTGTGAAGTGGCAGACCATCCACCATGCAAAGGTTTCTAGATATGATTGATGGTAGACGCTTTAGCTCGTGAACGGTGCAGTACCAGAAGCTAATGACATTGCTTGAAAGAACTTGGCGATTGAACTTAGTAGCATTGTTTTCAATTTTAATTCAGATTGAGGCCCTGAATTGCATTGTACTTTAAAGCTTGTGTTATTCCGAATCAACTCATTTTGAATTTATGAAAGTTGAAATAAAATTCATCGTATTCTTATTATGTTATTTACGCTTGCATTTGTTTCCATTGCAAAATTAAAATTGATAAACCTGTCAAAACTTTGCTTGTAATGTATGGCAAAACAACTGAACAATTTAAATCAATGCACTGAAAGTTATTGTCTGTGCTCTTTGGATATCGCACTATCTGTTAGAACTTCAACTGGGGCAGCTTTTATTTTATTGGTATATGGCATTGAAGCAGTGATGCAGAACTACGCACGGTCTGATTCCTAAGGAGGGATACGTAGGCTCCCCCATCGGGCTCGACCCTTTAGCATTTTAAATTTTATTTTCCCCCCAAGAAGGACAACTGGGGCAATTTTTGCAAAATGAGTTAGAGATGCGCAAGATAATAACTGGGGCAAAATTTTGCAAGAAACAGGGTTGGATATTAAAGATGAGTTGGCAAGAATTTGAAATCGGTTAAGCAAACAGTGCAAAGTCTAAGACAAAGGACGTTCAGTTTGTTTTAAAATATGTTACAAGTTTAAGTCAAGGCAGAATTTTCAAAATGCATCTTTGACTTCATTTGCATGCTTATTTCACTTGCTATATTGCATTAAAATATTTTATCTTGCCTCTATTTTTTCGAAAATCTATGCTATTTGAGTTCATGAGCCAAGTTTCTGAAAGCAATTCGCAAATCCAAGTCCAAGGAGGACGAGGAAGCAGCGGAAGCGGCAAGATCAGGATGAAGTTTGCAAATCAAACGCTTCCCCCTCCCTCCCAAAACTAATGATTTTTCCTTGAGCGCAGGAATTTTCAAAGCAACAAGATGAGGAAACTAGCAACTATCAATTCCTCATAGAGTATTTGTCATACACATTGAATAATGTTGCCAAGATAACCGACCGAGATTGGAAGCGTTATCTGATTCATCGCATACGCGAAACGACTTTATTTTCTCTCTATTTCTGCCCTTGCCTAATCAAAGTTCATTGCTTTATTGGCAACTTTACTTTACACTTTGCAGGAATTAAGCATTAACTCAGTTTTCTCAAGGATAACACTCAACTCTTTAGGGCTTCACCAACATAAGCCGGACGGCTTAAACTCTCACTTTATATCCCCTTTATCTTTGACATTTTCTTGTCCATGCAAATTCAATTAAAACTTTATTTTGCAGGCTATTCTACCATTTATTTTACAAGTATCAACTCCAAGTCTATCGTAAACAATCGAAGACGCTATTATATTGCCGATCCTGGGGGCTCACTTTATTTTGTAGTCAAGACCATTCCTCCGCGGAAGAGTTCAAAGAGTATAACGTATTCATGTGTTTACGCTTTCGATAAGCGTCTTTTATATTTCACGCTTCCGGTAAGCGTCTTTATCTCACCTCGAAGGTGTTAATTATTTGAATGCCTCGAAGGCGTAATATATTTGCCCCGGAGGCGTATTTGTGTCACCTCGAAGGTGTTAATTATTTGAATGCCTCGAAGGCGTAATATATTTGCCCCGGAGGCGTATTTGTGTCACCTCGAAGGTGTTAATTATTTGAATGCCTCGAAGGCGTAATATATTTGCCCCGGAGGCGTATTTGTGTCACCTCGAAGGTGTTAATTATTTGAATGCCTCGAAGGCGTAATATATTTGCCCCGGAGGCGTATTTGTGTCACCTCGAAGGTGTTAATTATTTGAATGCCTCGAAGGCGTAATATATTTGCCCCGGAGGCGTATTTGTGTCACCTCGAAGGTGTTAATTATTTGAATGCCTCGAAGGCGTGATTTTGTTGCCCCGGAGGCGTATTTGTGTCACCTCGAAGGTGTTAATTATTTGAATGCCTCGAAGGCGTAATATATTTGCCCCGGAGGCGTATTTGTATCACCTCGAAGGTGTTAATTATTTGAATGCCTCGAAGGCGTGATTTTGGTTGCCCCGGAGGCGTATTTGTGTCACCTCGAAGGTGTTAATTATTTGAATGCCTCGAAGGCGTGATTTTGGTTGCCCCGGAGGCGTATTTGTGTCACCTCGAAGGTGTTAATTATTTGAATGCCTCTAAGGCGTTATTTTGTTGACTCCTCATAACTTAAAGCATTACGCTTTGTCATGAGTTATTGCCGAACAGGCGGCATTTCTACCCCTATGACTTTCATTCCTAATAGGCGACAAAGCCGAGGCTTGTTTGGTGTTTTCAAAACTAAGCCAAATAGGGCATCTCTTTGTTTCAGGCTATAATCCGCACAAGGCCATCCTTGCCGGATTGTCTCGCCAATTGATTTATCAATGGCTATCGCACTGACTACTTTTCCGCACTACTTTGCTTTGCACTTATCTTGAATTACGCCTTCACACTTGCTTTAAAATTAATGCCTCGCTTTACTCTTTCAGGTTGACCATCGGCTACGAGGATTCCCTTTGTTGGACTATCTCGCCCATTGATTCGCCAAATGGCTCTTGCATTGCTTTACATTCCCGAACTGCTTTTCTTTGCACTTGTTTTGAATTATGTCGTCGCACTTGCTTTAAAATTGATGCCTTACTTTACATTTTTCAGGTTGACCACCAGGCGGGGCTTCTCTCTTGTTGGACTTTCACGCCTGTTGATTTGTTAAATCGCTTTGGCGTTGCTTTACATTTCACGCTAAATTGCTTTGCACTTGCTTTCAATTATGCCTTTGCACTTGCTTTATATTATGACTTGCTTTACTTTCAGTTTAACAGGTCAGCCCTGAGACCCTCCTTGCTTTGTGCCGGACCGGATCACCAGCTGATTTGTAGACGATCAATTCCAAGACCCTCCTTGCTGCGTGCCCGACCGGCTTGCCAGTTGATTCGTCAAGATGTTCAAATTGCCTTGCACTTGCTTTCAATTATGCCTTTGCACTTGCTTTCAATTATGCCTTTGCACTTGCTTTATATTATGACTTGCTTTACTTTTAGTATAACAGGTCAGCCCTGAGACCCTCCTTGCTTTGTGCCGGACCGGATCACCAGCTGATTTGTAGACGATCAATTCCAAGACCCTCCTTGCTGCGTGCCCGACCGGCTTGCCAGTTGATTCGTCAAGATGTTCAAATTGCCTTGCACTTGCTTTCAATTATGCCTTTGCACTTGCTTTATATTATGAACCGCTTTACTTTTAGCTTAGCAGGTTAACAGGTCATTCCCGAGACCCTCCTTGCTTCGTGCCGGACCGGTTCGCCAGCTGATTTGTTCGACAATCAACCCCAAGACCCTCCTTGCTTCATGCCCGACCGGCTTGCCAGTTGATTTGTCAAGATTGTTGAAAATTCCTTGCACTATGCCTTCGCATTTGCTTTATTGCTTCACCAGTGGATGGGAAGACAATTCATCAAAGATACTGCAGCTTGCACTTACAAATTACGTCAAGCCTACCATAAGCAATTGGAGGCCTTATTTTGAAGCCTATCATAAGCAATTGAAGGCTCTATTATTATTGATCCTACCGTAAGCAATCGGGGGTCTTATTATGAAGTCTATCGTAAACAATCGAAGACGTCATCATTTAAAGCCTACCATAAACAATTGGAGGCCTTTTTATGAAGCCTATCGTAGACAATCGAAGGCGCCTTTTTATGAAGCCTACCGTAAACAATCGGGGGCCTTAATATGAAGTCTACCGTAAACAATCGGAGACATCACATTTACCAAGTCTACCGTAGACAATCGGGGGCGTGGTTCTTTATCAAGTCTATCGTATACAATCGAAGATACCATTATGAAGTCTATCGTAAACAATCGAAGACGTCATTATCATTTAAAGCCTTCCATAAACAATTGGAGGCCTTTTTATGAAGCATATCGTAGACAATCGAAGGCGCTATTGTTATGGAGCCTACCGTAAACAATCGGGGGATCTTATTATTAAGTCTATCGTGAGCAAGCGAAGACTTCATTAGCATTCATGCCTACCATAAGCAATTGGAGGCCTTATTTTGAAGCCTATCATAAGTAATTGAAGGCTCTTTTATCATTGATCCTACCGTAAGCAATCGGGGGATCTCAGTATCAAGTCTATCGTGAGCAAGCGAAGACTTCATTAGCATTCATGCCTACCATAAGCAATTGGAGGCCTTATTTTGAAGCCTATCATAAGCAATTGAAGGCTCTTTTATCATTGATCCTACCGTAAGCAATCGGGGATCTTATTATCAAGTCTATCGTGAGCAAGCGAAGACTTCATTAGCATTAAAGCCTACCATAAGCAATTGGAGGCCTTATTTTGAAGCCTATTATAAAAATTGAAGGCTCATTTGTTATTTATCCTATCCTACCAATAAGGATCAACCTAGAGGTTCTCCGGGCGGAGTACTTTGTCAGTTGATCGAAGGAAGAACTTATCGATGATACCGCAGCCCGCATTTACAATTTTATCACTTTATCTATTTCTTATTCCAATTATTACAGTTTATTAGCAGTTGCACGTTTACCGTTTGTTGAGATTATTACAGGATTTTTAGCAGCACCGCAGCAGCATTTGGAGCATTACGTGGAGCTTTTCTTAGCGGTGAACTGGGCAATCGTTGATATGAGCTAGACTCGTCAACGAAGACCTGAAGAATCGCACCCGCATGAGTCATCCACCCTAGAGGTAAGTCTCTTGTTAACCCTGAGTCTGAGGTTTGAGATTGAAGACAAGATGGCTCACTTATCGAGATGCAGTGGAAGCTATGTCCATGTAAACCCCTCTTTATGGGTGTGTCGTCGACCACATTTTCATAACTTGGGTGATTACAAGCCTCTTTTCCCGCGCTCGAGTAGTCGTTACTATCTCGTCTTTGATTCTCAAATCGCGTCGAACTACATATGGCCTGATTCTCTTTCAGCCCGAGATATGTAGGCAACTTGGAAACCGAAGTTCGGCCATGTCCATAAGCCTCGTATTTCGATCCCAGGAATCGGAGTCTTGGCTTTACCGCGACAAAATTGGGTTTCACGTCAACTTCTTTACCCTGGAAACTCTTTCATCCTTTCCGGGTAAAGAGGGGCAGCTGTTGACACCCAATTTTGTCCCGGATTTTAATTAAATGTATAATTATTTTAAAATTAAGTTTAATTTTGAAAATTGCAAGTAAATAGCCAATTTTAAATGGAAATGACCAAAATTGCAAGTCATCACTTCATTTGCAGCACCCTATATAATTATTTGCTTAATTTAATTAAAAGGCTAAATCTGTTTTAAATTTCAATTTATGATCATTTCTAAAAGCCCACAAAGGCCCCAGCCCATTAATCATCATCTTCCTTATATCCAAAACCCTACACTCAAAAAAGAAGAGATCAGCCGTGCCCCCTCACATGGATCTCCCTTACACAACTATACAAGGACCCTCACTATTATTATCCAGGGATTTTTTTTTTTTTTTTTTCATCACCATCATCTCCAAACGGACATACTCTCCCTCACAAATAACCCATACACAGCACACGCATACACCATACATCTCATACACACGCACACCGGATCTGAAACAGAGGGAGATAAAGGAAACGGAAAATGGTAAAGGGGACATCGGAGCAGTGAGAGGAGCGGAGGGAGAGGGGTTGCAGTGACGCCGTTGTGACCCTCCGGAGTAACGACTGGTGTCGCTCCCCTTCTCCCCGTTCTGACGTTGGTCCCACTTTCGGTATTCTCGTTCCCGTTTTTGGAAGATTCTGATGCGGATATTATCTCGTTTTTCCGTTTTGGTGGTTGGTCCGTTCTTTGTTGTCGCTGCTACCCCACCGGATAAACCCATTTCCGGTGTACCCTTTTCTCCGACGTCCCTTTTCTGTTTAGGTTCGTGTAATGGGTTTCAAATGTTTGCATCATTGGTGGTATAACCACTGCTTTGGCCGGAAAACAGAGTTTTATCACTTGCCGTTGACTCGTTCATCTGAAACCTGATTTATTTTCGACCGGTGATGGCTTTATTGTTCTGCTTTATCCATTTTGGCTAAGGATTCTGTTGTTTCATCTTATACAGATCTCGTTTGTGGGGATTGTTATTTAACTGATTGTTTTACTGTTGGTTTTGGTGGGTTAGCTCGTTTGGGCCTCCACCGTGTTTGGATTGCGAATTGATTTTGGTTAAGCTGCAATTGACCTGTTGATCTTGAGCTGATGATTGTTTCTGATATTATTTGGCCAATGCACCTTGATGATGTTGAATGATTTACCTTTGGATAATGTGCAGTGTTTGTTGCTTATTTTGGGACTGATTCTGAACGATATTACACTTGCTAATAGCCTAGGAAAATACTACATTTTGAGGCATATAACTGATTTGAACGGATACTACACCGTTTTGGCCGATGAAAATACACATGCACGTATTGAGGCCTACACAAGGAATTGATGGACTTTGAACACGATACTACACTTGAACCGTCCCGTTCCCGTGTCCCTAAAGCAAAAGGCGATGATGAATGCATTTTAACGCTAAGCAAGTTGAATAGAGTAGTGGGTTTGGTGCTTTGGCACGGCAACACGGCCCGGGCTCCGTGTTTGCAACCGTACCAAATCCCGAGCCTCTATTCGACGCGCCATGCAAACCTGAGCCTAAATTTTGCAAAAAACAAACCCCCTTATTATTATTATTATTATTATTATTATTATTATTCTATTATTATTATTATTATTATTATTATTATTATTATTATTATTATATATTCTATTATTATTATTATTATTATATATATATTTTTTTTTCTTATTATTATTATTATTTTATTTTATTAATCATTACACTTTATTATCGTACTAATTCCGTTTAATTCCCGTTTTATTGCGAGGTATATCTTGGCACGAGCAATTCGGGAACGCTTTTGGCTAACTCGCGAATGAGAATAGTCTTTTGCATTGAGGGCATTTGGAGATTGAATTCGGACCCGAGCATTCAGGAATAAGACTTAGGAATTTTAGAAAAAATCAAGACTCCCGCGAGTTGATCAATTTACCGGTTCTATCTTTAACTTTGCTTTCCTTAGATATTTATGTAAATAAAATGTGTGAATTATTTTATTTGATAATAATATTTGATTGCTTGGTATGTTGCTTTACTTTATGCGCATTATCCTTTTTATTTTTGAAGTCGTTATTTAATTTATTGCAAACTGAGGCAAATTAGCAAAATGCGTGCAAAAAATTAAAATATTTTCATAAACAAGTTTTATTTCAATTAATTCTTTTAGATAATTTTTTTTAGAAAAGCATATTTTGCAAATATTTGGAAACCTGTCGGATTAACCGTATTTTACGGAATTTCGGAAGTGCCTTAAAAGCCTTCTTCCGAAATTAATAAAACCTCTTACCTTTTAGAATCTCTGGAAGAAAGACCGTCTTTTTTATAAAAACGGAGTTTTGCACGCATTTGTTAATTTGGTTCCCTGTTTTCCTTAAATTGGGTGGCGACTCCAAAAACTCCAAAAGAGTTAGCCCATCCTGTCGATATTCCGGAATTTATCCTTTTCGGGGGTAATTTTTGGGGTTCAACACCTGCTTGATGCTCCCACCTAGTTTCATAATCAAAGGTGAATGATCAGAGCAACCAGGTTCTAGCACCTGCACTTCACACATGCTCATGCTAGTCATCCACTAACCATTGATCAAAGCTCTATCCAACTTGCTTAGGACATGGTTATTTGACCAGGTGTATTCTAGGCCTACAGTTTTCAACTCATGTGAGCCAGTTTCAAATAGATAATCTCTCATGTCTCTCATTTCAGCATCTTGAACAGGGGTGCCCAGAATTCTGTCTCCGCACCCAACTGTTGCATTATAAACTTTTAATATGGATATTTTTGTCTTAAAAGTTAATCTTCTGCTTCTTTATTGGTAATTTTTTCCAAGTAAAGCTTATGTTGATACTTGGAGTAGTGCTTTTTTTAAACAGGCCAAACACCTCAAAGTATCAAAATTGTTAGTTTTAAAGGAAAAAAGTGCATTAACCCTTCAAAAAGGTTTAGCTAAACAGGCTATAAATAAAGTGATGATCTAATGAAAAAGCCACTTAGAAATATAATAGCACTAGATTATATTATGGATAACAGATTAACGAAATTAAGGAAAAAGTGATATAACGGCTGAAAATTATTAAAGTTATACCATGATTTGATGCGCTAAAAATCTTTAACAATTTTACAAGCCTCATATTTGTTCACTATGTCACATAAATTGTCGAATATTGTATAGGTACTAAAAATAACTTTTATTTCTCTGTTGCATTATCAAAACAAAACAATAAAAAAAGCTTCATTTCAAATCCTATTGTGTCACTCAAATGTTTTGACATGGTTTAACTCTCTTTAATTTCATAAACAGTTGTGTTTTTGGATATATTTGTGTTTAGAAAAAAATGATAGTTGATATCTAATTTCTTTAAATTTCAAGATTTAATGTCTTTCAATTATTTTTTTTTAATCTTTTGTGATTAATTTCTTTTATTATTTACCGCGCATCGCGCGGGTGCTATACTAGTTGTGATAAAAAAGAGAAACTTCAGAAAATTGAGTGTTGGATAAATGTGAAAGGAGAGGAGACGATGTGATATGGTGAATTCGCAGAGAAAAAGAAGGCAAGAGCCTGTTTGGGTGAGCTAAAAAGTGACTTATAAGCTTATAAGTCAATTAGTAAATGTTTGACAACTTAAAAATTCATGGGCTTATAAGCCCTTACATGTTTAAGAAAAAGCCAAAACTGACTTCTCAAAAAGTGGTTTGTATAGAAATTTTTTTATTACATGTCTCACGCGCCATGTCATATTTGTGGGAAGCACTTAATTACGTGACAAGTAAACTTATGGGTCCCATTTATTTAAATGAAGATGAACATTAAAAAATATAACTTTTTAAGATTATTAATTGCAAGACTAAACTAGTAATGATATTAAATACATATGGTAAGAATATATTAACCTTAATTAGGCACGTGATTCCTACATCAATTAACGAGATCAAAGACGGCACATCGCTCTTCCCATTGTTTCTTTGGTTGTTTCTTTTTCTTTGAGTTTTACATCATCAGTGATAAGATTTGTCAACTTTTTTTTTTTACATAGTTATCTTTACTTGAAGTTCATATTTAACTAGAAAAAAATATTTATTTAACTAGTTTTTCAAACTGTCAAAACGAATTTGTATTGACGATCAATAATATTGATAATTCTAAGTGATTAAACAATACTAATAACCCAATATATGCAAATTTGCATTATATGAATGTTCTATTTTCTTACCATGAGTATTTATGTGTTTCAATTTTCTATTTTTTTTTTTTTGTTGTGAACGAATAAGTTTTTGCTAATTAGAACGGTTACAATTAACAAGACAAACTTTTAGTGCAAAAAGTGATAACAAAGTAAAGATTATACAATAAAGAAATGATATAAAATGATCAATAATTGACTTATTAATCAATTTATACTTCAAACAGTGGTTAAGTTTCACTCCAACATAATTGATTCAATCATCTATAAAGTAATTAACTATATCAATAAAACATCTACGATTACAGTCAATATTACCAGGATACAAGATTAATTATCTTGACATCCAAAATCAATGTTCTTTTCCCTGATGTGACAATTTTGATTCTCAATGCAATTAACCTTCCAATCGATAAGCTGATGATTGACTTAACAATTGCGTGAAGCTAGTATTTGAATCTCCATATAACTGCATCAATGAAATTAAAAAAAATGAAGACCAATAAAAATTAATGTATAAAGATTGATAATATATTTAAAAATAAAAATTTAATAGTTTAGAAAGCAAGCCTCAAAGCTTAACCTCGAAGATTCTTGATCATGTTGTTCTGTAGCTCTAGCTTTAAAAGTCTTTTGTGGTGCCTTTTTTTTCCTTTGCTCAGTTTTGGGTTTTAATTTTCCATAATCATTTCCTCGACCTTTTTTCTTTACTGGATCTAAAACTTGATCATTGATTCTTGAAGAAGGACCGGTAGAGGTACTGAATTTTGAATAGCTCTTATCAGTACCTTCCATAGATAACTCACTTTGGAGTTTCATAATTTCAACTCTTACTTTATACAAATGCTTTCGAGCAATTTCTTCAGACTCAACATCGCTTGAAGCTAAATCATAACAGCAAATGATTCTTTCATCAATACATTTAAGCGAATAGCCATAGATGAAGTTGATGTTTATTTCTTTCATTGTAATTCTCAAATTCATTCCCTTGTTTAGCATTCTTTGCCCATCTTTTCATAATATAGTGTGCAGGAATATAAAAAAAATCAAAGTTAAAGAATAGAACTTTTAATGCATGGCAACATAACAAACCCAAGGATTCAAACATAAGATAACTACAACTTATGGAATTGTCAAGAGAATTAAATTGAACAGTCTCTGTTTGTTCTCCTCCTCCCCTTAGGACTGGGTATATGCTAGAATTGCCATTACTTTCAACATTGATCATATTTTTTTATCTTCCTTGCAAAAATTCATGTTGAAATCTTGTATATATGGTTCTTGTGTAAACGTTGGCAGCGTGTTGCAATATCCCACAATCTTCCATTGCAATTTTAGGCATTCCTCGACATTTAAAATCCTTTGTTGCTTCACTATCACTAATTTCAGCTGTTCGTTGCTCATAATGATTAATAAATTCAGTTAAAGTCATAATCTTGCAAGCCTTTTTGTAAAGACTCTATTAGTGCTTTCGCTCCTCTGGGTCGATCTAATATCTGTAGAGAAAATAAAGTGACTAAATGCAGGGCACCACTTTTTCCTTAAATTATACAACCTTGGAGCCAACTATTGCTTCCACAATCCCACCCTTCAATCATCTCTTGCCATATTGACTTGAATTCTGACTTTGACTTGCATCTCTATAAAAGCTTGTCAAAATATTTTTCTCTAAATCCAGATTTTTAATAGAATTGAGGTATATTCTTTTGGGCATCTATCAATATGCTATTCACATAGACGATGACAAGTACTAGGAAAAACTTCTTTAATTACAGAAGCTATTGCTGGAGCTTGATCAGTAAAAATAGTTTTTGATGTTTTACCTCCCATCGCTTTCAAAAATGTGTGGAGTAGCCAAAAAAATGAACTAGAAGTCTCATTAGATAAGAACGTAGATCCAAAAAATACGTTTTTCCAATAATTATTCACACCCACAAATGGTGCACAAATCATGTCATGCCTATTGGTACGATATGTGGTATCAAAAATCATCATATCCCCAAAACAGTCATAGTGCAACTTAGATATACTATCTCTCCAAAAAAAGTTGTGCATTCTTCCATCTTCATCTACTTGAAAAAAGTAAAAGAAGTTTGAATCCTCTGATTTCATATTCATAAAATGATTCACAAGAGTTTGAGCATCTCCACTATTAATCATATTTCTCTTACGTGCTTGTATGAAATTATGAGCATCTTGTTCAATAAATCCAGCATTTTCAATACCGCCCACTTCATTTTGAAGATATCGAACAGCTTTTTTAGTGCGAATACCAGCATCTACCATAGAACTAAGAATTTCTTTAGTAGACTCTATAAGCTTTAGGGCAGACGGTATGAAATGTCTCATATTTTCCTCTATCATAGGGTGGTTATGCTCATCACAAATTTCAAATACTTCCCACACCCCATTCGAAATCTTAAACTTTATTCGAGCCATGCAACCACATCTATATCCTAAACTTTGACGTAATCTTTCCTGATAACTGGAATTCTCAGGGGATTTTCCTTCACAAGAACAAAGGAATAAACACCTAGTTAATTCATTATTTCTGTTATACATTTTTGCACCCTTTCGTACACCAAAACCTTTTTCTACAGCATAAGAATTATATGCTCCGTAAGATTAATCTTCAGAATTAAATATCATACCAATCGTAAAAGCAAAGTCATTGTTGATGTTAGACACGATATGCACCACTGCCGGGCAATCTTGATCATTAACATTGAGATATATTTTAATAATAAAATTTTAACTAGAAGTGAAATATTATACACATAAAAAAGAATATATAAATTAAATTAAGTATTATGATCTTTCAAACAACATGCACAGCTAATGCCAGTAAGTTAATTTAAAAACTGCAAATATTGAAATCTTACCTTCGTAAACAAAATTCTTATTCGAAGCAAGTGAAGCCTCCATAGCCCTTGAGTACAAGATCTTTATGATTGCTCTTCTCCAAATTAGAACCGAGAAACAAAAGAGAGTAACATTAAAAGATGCAACTTGTGGAGAAAAGGAAGAGCAATGTGCCGTCTTTGATCTCGTTAATTACTGTGGGAATCACGTGCCTAATTAAGGTTAATATATTCCTACCATGTATATTTAATATCATTACTAGTTTAGTCTTGCAATTAATAATCTTAAAAAGTTACCTTTTTTAATTTTCATCTTCATTTAAATAAATGGGACCCATGAGTCCACTTGTCATGTAATTAACTGCCTCACACAAATATGACATGGCTTGTGAGGCATGTAATAAAATTTCTCGCTTATATAAGCCACTTTTTGACTTATAAGCTGCTTAAAATAAGCTCACCCAAACGGGCTCTAAGCGAAGAAAGAAATAATGAATTCGAAAAGAGGGAATTTTGTGTTTGTTGTCGTCGCAGCTTGCGGATGTATTCACTATTTTTTCTTTTTAATCGTTTCCTTAGTCATGTACTAGCATTTTTATTGCTTTTCCATTCAAGTTATTTTTAGTTTGTTTCATTTTTCATGATTTGTTATTTGTGAATTTGGCTTCGGTGATTTGAATTATATCCACCTTAGCAAATTAGAGTTGATTGCCTCTATGGTCACTCAACTTTATATAATTGGCTACCATGGTCACTTATCTTTATTTTGTCTTTCTGTGGTCACTCAACTTTACCCAATTAACTTCCATGGTCATCCAACACAAAACTCTATAAATTTCCATTAAGTATATGCTAACGTGGCAACTTTATTTTTCATGTGAATTACAGAAAAACAAAAAAAAAACTAATCATTTAGGACCAACCCAACTTTAAACCCCACCCAGCCCCAATCCGACCCACGAATTTAATTTAGCAGAACTTTCTTACTGCAAAACAACTTGCTTTTTTTTTCTGTTTCTTAAATCTTTTTCATATTTCATCCTACAAATTATATGTAATAGTAAGTGTTGTTAAATTAATTATAAAACCACCATACAATCACATAGATCAAGAACACCTAGTGAACGAATAAAGGCGCGAGGAAAATGACGTACCTTTATCCATCATAGCAGCACAACAACGGAAGATGAACCAGGTTGAGTCTTTCCTCTCCTTAGGCTTATTACCACTGACAACTTAATGGGAAGTTGCCTAAACAGGTTAAGCCAGAAGAGGAGACCTAGCCTCACATAGGCTTAAAAGCCTTAACCTAATGGGACCACCCATAATAGACCCACAGGTTTATCAACAGGCCTACACTACTGCCAGCCGACACCTAATACAAGAAACAATACAGGCCATCATGGAATTCACAAATATGTGGCCCGTGTATTGTCCACAAACTATTCACAATTAGCCGGTTTTCTAAAATCAAATAAATAAGTTAATGTTAAGTCCATAATTAAATAAATAATTCCAACATTCTCCCACTTGGACAACACTAACTTAACTTTATAAAAGATTTTGAAAAAGTTTATTTATCAAATGACTTTTAGACTAAATGGACAGTGGACATAAACATATAGCGGTGGAGCATTATTTCCAACATGATTTAGTCAAACAAAACTATCAATACCAAAATGCAGCAGTACTTACATCCATTAATGACACAAGATTAGTCCACAATCACAAACATTGAAGTCTTGCTGACAGACTAAAAGTGTGGTAGTATAGCAAGAAATAGTCAATATGGACTCCAAAAAACAAGACTATTTCGTTGTCGGTCCTCCAAACGATTTTCCATAAACAACATTGGCGACCAAACAACATGCGCACCAATTAGAAAATCGTCAACATGATTTTCTATTCCAACACGTGAGAAACTAGACAATATGTGCCCCACCAAAAAATCATAATTTTTCAGGCTCAACATGTGAAACTAATCATAATGTATCATAATGTGCAATACAGATCAACCCACATAAACATGTATAGGCATCATCATTTGTCAAGATAAGAGGTCTTAAGATTTTATAGGCATCATCATTTGTCAATAAAGATCAACCTACATAAACATGTATAACACATTTAATTGTCATCATGTATCAAAGATTCCCATTACCAAGTAGTTATAACAAATAGTTAAGGGAAGCATATACCAAATAAAAGAGACTCCCACCAATCAAAGCATACGTTAGACTCTAACATTACAAATAACATTCAGTTTCACAACATGAGTCCAAACACTTGAAGAAACAAATAAAGTCATAAGAAACATGACGCTTCATTGAGTCTTCTTTACCTCCCAATTTCTGTCAAAGTGTTTCAAGTTACATAGTTAAAATTCAATTAAGTACATGATACATTCACCACAAAGATATGCAATTATTAGTCATATGCCCTTTAAATGATACAATATCAATAATTGTCAACTTAACATTTCATAAATACAAATACACCCACAATATTAAAGAAGTCAATCAGATTATAATATGGTGATTATTATGACTTCTTTATACTATAAATATAAGAATGTGTCTCCATCACAAATCAAGCAAATTGATCATTTACCTAACAAATAAACATCACTAAGATAATATTAATCTAAAGAGACAACAAGTAATGTGATACAACCAGATATGTGATACTCTCGCTAATATTATTTCAAATATATATTCATCGACTCAATCAAAATCCAAGTGCTATATGGTATATTAATCGTTCAAACATTAATATAACACATAATCAAGAGTTTTCACAATGAATCTACGCATTGTCATGATTTGTAAATGAAATTGAACAATATACCTTACACAAATGGAATAATAAATATAAATTGACTTCCTCTGTTTAACAGATGCATTAAAACTTTAAGCATGACTTAAACTTTAGAAGAACCTAAATGTTCATTTAATAGTGATATCACATAAATACACTTTTAGCATATAAAAGTAATATATACGAATACCCTTAGCAAAAATCATACTTCATTTTCTTCATAGAAAATATTCTCCTGAGATACCAAGATTTTTATCATGAGTTTCAAAAGCAAAAGATCTTGTATATTTTATAGCAAAATAGAGGAATAAAAAAATTACGCGTTGACCAAATTCAATATATTATGTCAAAAAAAATGATATACGCTTTCACCCATATAACAAATATTTAAACCACGACATATAACATGAGAAAATCGTGTATGCACTAGCTATTATGTTATTACAAAAATCTTTATCAACATAGTTGAGAGCTTTACAACAACAGAAAGTGAGTCACACCAACCAAATCAAGTAGGGAGTTTATCAACATTGACTTCTTGAAATTAAAACTCTCTTATTTCTCATTTATAAGTGTTATGCACGTATAGTTCGTCATTTAATGACATGCAATAAAGACTTACCTACATATAGGCTGTGTTAGGAAGAATTTAGGGATAATCAAATATTTCTCATAAGGTTCTCAAAAGAAATAATGTTAATACTAGATAATTTTATGTTTATCATAATATCAATAATGAGTCTTTCAACACAATCAAATATTAACGAATTATGATGTCAAATCATCTTTAGTAAAATAACAGAAGGTTATAGATATCAAATAAGTTCAACGAATACTATTTTAATAAGAAATAACTAGGACAGCACATATTTTTCTAGTATTAACAGAACCTTTTCAACTCAAGTAGGTTATTAAAAATTTGACCAACACAACAAGTGTGAGGTCAAAATTCAAGACTATGTTTCATATCAGAGTAGTAAGAAAACTCTATTAGTGGTATTAATACAAGCCGTTATAATGTTATCTCTTTGGGCAGGTAATGAGAAAATATTTCAGTATTAGAAAACTTATCCCCTTTGAGGGGACAGATTTACCAAACTAAAATACTTTCTTTTCACAGGCTCATACTTTAATTTTGAGCAAATGCAAAATAATGACAAATGTGATATGAGGTGATCCTGGACAAATAATGTGAGCCTTCACATTGTTACCCCCTTTGTGTAGGTAACAAGAAAATATCTTAGTATTAGAAACCTATACCCTTTGGACAGATAGATTTACTAAACTAAAACATTTCCTTTGCAGGCCTCACACCCACCACCAAATTAAAACACACAATAACGCCCTTTGGGCAGGCTATTGTATGTAATAATCTAGTGAAATCCCATAATGCACAGAATGAAAAAGCCTCGCAAGACTAAAGAAAATACGCCACTTTGGTGTACATCATTCACTTCAATCCACAAAACTAATTCAATTAGGAATATACAAAAATTTTGCCCAAGCATACGAAATGATATTTATGTTGATAGATCCTCAACATGAGATATTCATCTCTAGGATCGAATGGTGTATCGCATCGCTTAGATCTCTCATCCCAAACTATACTTTCATCTATCCGCAATTAAATTTCAATAAATCATGTCACCTTAATCAAACTCAACAAGCTTTCAATATTATAAAAGCACAAATAGAATAATGTCACATGATATGAACTACAACTCTTAATGTGATGGCATAACCCTCGTAGATATCCTCATAATATAAGAATTGAAACAATATAATCTCTTTAATGTAATATTATACTCTTCAATATCATAATGAAAAAATAATTCTTCCTCTTAATGACTTCAAATTAGAGGGGCATAACTCGAGATGAATGCTCAAACAAATATCACAAATATTTTTTTTTTAAAAAAATAGGAAGCTTGATAAGTCATCGCGTACCATATTATGAAGAACACGAATAAATATTTCTTCATGTTAAAGTATCACCTGCAAGTTAGCTTCCAAGACAAAGAAATATCTCGAGAACTATGAATTAAATCAAGCATAGTCTTAAAAAATTTATGCAAGGAGATTGTCACATCTTTTTGTGAATGATTCAAACACATCAATCCAATTATAATAACTCCAGATCTTCATAGTTTTATTAAATTTAATCAATTGAGTATTATGAAAAAAAATATATGAGTTTAGTACTCTTCAAACAAATAAGCATCATGACCATCATACAAAGTTTCAAACCTTTAAACGTATTGAGAAAATCAAATTGTGTACACGACAAAAGATTTAAACGTGCGCAACTAATTCACAAGGTCACGAGCTAACAATATCTTGATAGTCATGAAGCATTACCATATAAAAATAAATTACTAATATCTCACAATAATATGAGCAATGATCATACTTAAAGTTTGATTGAAAATGGTTCTGCTCTTTCCATTGTCTAAATCTTATTTCCAAAGTGACTTAGTGATGAAATAACTAATTTTTATATGACAAACACATAAGCACACGTGACTCAACGGGATCACGTCTTTAGGCATTTAGATACCTACTTTAGATATATTAGAAGGGAAACCTAACCTTTTGTACTCAAGAAGGGCTCTAGATCAGTTAACCATGTATTTACTGGGTCTAAATGTACTCAAATTCAGTGTAGTTATTATACAATAAGAAGAACAAATCTATTAGATCCTATCACCTCAAGCCAAGTATTTGAGTTTCTAGGAAAAAAAAATCTTGCCAAATCCTATGCCAACCTAAAACAACAAAAATAAAAATACTAGTACGTACAAAACTTTCTCCCACAAACAAAGTCATATACCCATACCTAATTCTCAGTTGATCCCAAAGCTGAACAACACATTCATGCTATTTAAATTATGTCACCTCAAGAGAATTGGCTACTGCATGCTTTGAATACCTCATTTTACAAAACAAGTTCAATCCCCGGGATCACATATGTCATTGCCTAGCACATACTTCACAACATGTACGTACAAAATTATTATAGTCAGAAGTACTTTAACATGTATCCACTCTGAATAGTATAAAGAATCAATTAAAAACTATTACTATGGATTGTATTACCTCTTTGGCAGTGTCTTAATCCAGGAGTAGTACTTTAATTAATACTGGAGCAGCTTATTTAATTATATAAGAATGATAAAAGGTTAATCGAAAGAAGTAGTATTAAACATGAAACGAGAACAAAAGAAACTTTATAAATCAAATTCACATCGAGGACACTTTATTCACTACAAAGCATTGGTTGATTTTAAAACAGCGAAAACTCCAATCAACTTCATGAGTACTACGAGAACAAAAGAAACTTTATATATCATATTCACATCGAGGACACTTTATTCACTACAAAGTATTGGTTAATTTTAAAACAGTGAAAACTCCAATCAACTTCATGAGTACTATGTTTTACCACAAAGGATAAAAACTTGATCTTGATTATTCATGGATGTAAAAATAATACAGAATTGAGATTAATCCTAGATAATATTAAATCTTTGTCACCACGGAAATACAATATGGCGCCGCACCAGCTTTGGAATCAAGACTTAGCAATACTTTGTTGTCTTGTGTTCTAGAAACTTTACTCACCAAACATAACCTTAAATTTTTATAAGAAACTACAAGAAAACTAGCTTTATTTTAGTCAATTACCAAAAACACGCGGAAGCAGTTTGTATCTTGATTCTTAGAAAATTACCTTGAAGGAAAATCTCACGTTTACCGTGGCAAAAATAAAAAGAACAGCAAGCCAACTCAATCTCCGTTCTTGAAGTAGGATATTAGGTACGACGACTTTATCCGATTCACAATCGTTTTAGCAAAAGTAATTTGATTTCACATCAACAATATCAGGATTCTAGATCTATGTGATTCCCTCTGATACCAATTGTTAAATTAATTACAAAACCACCATACAATCACATAGATCAAGAACACCTAGTGAACGAATAAAGACGCGAGGAAAAGGACGTACTTTTATCCATCATACCAGCACAACAACGGAAGACGAATGAAACGACCTCAGTAAGTCATTTCAGAAGTTAGGACTCCGATTGGCGTGCCAATAATTTTAAAATATTTGTAAGGTCCATTAGGACCTGTCTGTAAAATTTCAGATAAATTAGACCTCGTTTGGTAGGTATCGGAAGAAGGTTTCAGTTTTTATTGTCAATAAATATTAAAAGGAGATTTTCGAGCTCGGTTTGGCGAATGAGCTCCGATTCAAAATCCGAAAGCGCAGTTGGGTTCGTATGATTATTTGTGACTTTTGAGATTTTTCGAAAGTGAATTTCGATGTTGTTCGGCTAGTTTCCGCTAAAATGCCGAAAGTTAAATAATTTGATCTTTTTCTATTTAAATTCGCATATTGAGTTTCGGGGGTCCGATTTGAGATCCGTCTTAGCAAGTGTGTTACATATATTTTGTATAACTTGTATACAAAAGTTGAAATAATTTCGAATATCGTAGGATGCCGTTTTAATTTTTGTCGCGAAAATGAAAAGAAACAAAAAAGGAAAAGACAAAATAGAAAGGTCAATGGCGGTGGCTACATGTTCAAGTAGCATACGAAACAAGAACAGAGAAAACGAGAAACCGAGATGACACAACAGAAAAATACCAGAAAATGAGAAAAGAGCCGGAGAAAAGTAGAATTTTTACCCCGAAACATTCACGTAATGATCCTAATATATTATTTGAGTTTATTACGTGTGTTTGAACATATTTTAACAGTAAAACTTGAAATATTAGACATCATTTTTATTAGTTCAATTAATAGTTTAAAGGGTCAAATGGACCCCGATAATGGAATTGATTATATATTCGTACTCAGTGAGTTATGGACAACATATAAATATAATTTATTTAGGATTTGGTTAGGTGACCATAAACCCTGTACATAGGCCTGGCTTGCGTATTGCGTATGCAAATAGGGTATCAGGTTTCTAACCGGATTGCTCTAAGATGTGAGGAATGAAGCCTTTAGCCTAATTTGATATATTTTTCTGCTTATAAAATAGAGTGGGATCGTTTGGCAATAAAACCAAAGGATAAAGCGGTTGTTGATTAGCAGAGCTAACTTTTGGAAGAGGTAAAAGTTTGTATCCATTTCTTTGGAGGCACCTGGCCTCGTGGATTTTCTACCACGTGTTCCTTATGTGTGTGGCTGCCGATAGGCGTACTCATTACGCCTTAGCCTTGGATTTACATTGTATAGTAAATGTTATGTTCTGTTGTTGGTATTGCATTGAGGCTCTGAGCATTGTACTCTGACTATGAGTTGGCATCTACTCCCTGGCTGTCGATGAGAGTCCCGCGCCGGTGAAGGGTTATTATCGCAACACATTTCATTCATATGCATTATATGTCATTCATATGCATTACATTGCATATTTTATCGGGTGCAGGAGTATTCCGCCCCAGGAGAATGCAGGAGTATTCCGCCTCTGGTTTATATCATATTGGGTGCAGGAGTATTCCGGCCCAGGAGCAGGAGTATTCCGCTCTTATGTCAGATACTGAGAGTAGGAGTATTCCGCCTCAGCTTTACATTATATCGGGTGCAGGAGTATTCCGTCCCAGGAGAGTGCAGGAGTATTCCGCCTCTGGTTTATATCATATTGGGTGCAGGAGTATTCCGCACCAAGAGCAGGAGTATTCCGCTCTAGTTGGTTATCAGATTGGATTCCCCTCGAATGCAGGAGTATTCCGCTTCGGGATGGGATTACGGGCACATGTGACCCTTTGCATCACATTTTCATATCATTTCATCTCATCTCAATTCATACCATGGTGTAGACTTGTGGTACATGACTATTGTTCTGCTTATACGTGCATTGCTTATTTGTTGATATGTTTCTGGCTCACATCCTTGGTTGAGTTTATAGTTTCTTACGTGTTTCCGATTATTATCTGGCTCTACCTTTTTATAATTTAAATAAGAGGAATTTGGTCTATCTGTTTCTTTTCTCCCTGATTAGCTATCCTATTCTTTGTGGTGGCTAGTCTGCCCCACTTATTGAGTCCTTTTGACTCATCCTTGTTTGTTGTTTGTTGTTGTCTATCTATTTTGTTTCGGCAGGTTCGCTCCAGGATTGAGTTCGCCACGATGTGAAGGAGCGAAGACGACTTCAGCTGTCAGGGTGAGCCAGCTTTTATTCCGGATGGCCACCAGTTTATTGTTTATTATTTCAGTTGCATTTTGCTCCCTCCAGGAGGTATCTGTCTTCTTTTGTACTCTTAGATGTCTAGTCTGGATAGCCCTAAACCTAGTATATTGGGTGGTCAGCTGTAATTTCTTTTGTACAGCTTGGAGGTATCAGTATGTCTGTGCTTTCTTTCTAAGTCTTGTTATTATTTATAAATTGAATTATATTTATTTTCCTAATTTAATTGGTAAGGGTCCGCCCGACGGGTCTAAGGGAGGATGTCAGGTGCCCGCACGGCCTAGCCGGATTCCGGGTCGTGTCAGTTGGTATCAGAGCCCAATTTAGAGTCTATCCAGTCTAAGACAGTGTCTAGTAGAGCCTCATTGGTGGGTACGTAGACGTTCGTACTTATCTGTGAGAGGCTGCGATGGCATTTAGGAAGTTTCACTTCCTTCATTTTTGATCGTGCATCGATTTAGGATGTAGAAGTATTTTCATTAATTCCTTCGTGGTAATTGTTAACCCTCGTGCGACAAATCAGCAAACGGTATGAGTTCAAGATGAAGCAGTCTAGCCTGGGGCTAGCACTGACGAAGCTCCGAGAGTTTTGATCGTCTGTGCTGACGAACTAGTTACGGAGGTCCCAGCTGTACGAGCTCGCGATGGGCAAGGGAGCAGGGCCTTGTGGTTCCCTTGGCTCTTTACGATGCTTTACGATAATCTTGGCAACGCAGTTACCGCAAGAATCTATTATTCGCTAGGCAGCTTATCAGTTTGCTGCATATGCAGATGTTCAGACTTAGAGAGTTCCTATTTCAGTTCTTAATATTGCCACAGTAAAGTATGTTCCAGAGGCAGCATGTGTTGTGCCTCCAGTTGTTCTGGCTGGTTAGGTAACTGAGGTAATTATTGGGTCCGAGTGCTCAAAGAGATTGCATTATTTTACGCGGTTGAACATATCGATATTCCCAAGCAATGCATTAGATAACCCCTGTGTAAGTTTTTTTAAAATAAAATGATGTCAGCGTATCCTTCAGGCTCTTGCTTATATCGAGCGATATGGTGTTGATTATTCTGCTTTTCGGTTTCAGTGTCCAGCCTTGAATTGGTGGGCCGCTCTCTTATTAGCTAACTTGGTTCGATTTTTCTTCTGAGATTCGTGGAAAAAAATTCCTTTCGAGTAGCGAGCGAGATGAAAAGTGTTGCCAGTTTAGTAGATTAGACAGGGTAGCCTATTGGTTAGTCTATTGGTTTCAGAATATGAGATTGAATTCTGTAGAATGGCTGAATATGCATTAGAACTAGTCCATGAGCCTTTCGAGAGATTTAGAGATTTATTGATAACCTTTCTCCTTCCTTGAGATCCCAGATGGAGACTTCATTTGATGTCGTTGTTGATATTGCTCAAAGGTATTAGGCATACCATAAGTTGGGGGGAAGAGTTAGAGCGGGAGATCAAGAGATCCCGTGGCCCTAGTGGGTAACTATGGTACCTCATTTGGAGGTTGGAGTTCTGATTATTTTGGGAGGCCACCTTCCAGGTTATCTTAGCGTGTGTCATGTAATTCTTAGAGTGTGCCAGTAGCTCGTCAAGATCAGATTCACTCTTTTCTTTACAGCTATCAACAATCTTTCTAGCTTCCATTTCTAGTCGAAAAGGTGCTATCATTGTCGTGAGTCTGGTTATCCTTTGAGGAGTTTTTCCTTATTCCGACAAGTAGGTCGTCGTCTTTTCTCTCATCATCAGGCACCTGCACAGTCGTAGGGAATTTCATTTAAATCTTAATCAACCAGAGAAATGCCACCGTCCAATAGAGTTCGAGAGCGTGGTGGTTGTGGTTCTTATGGAAATAATTATCAGGGTAGCGGCTCAGCTTAGCTGCAGAGGCAGTTCTATGAACTGCTTGTCTTGTAGGATGGTGAGGTTTCCGATATAGTAGACCCTGAGATTTCTTCTTCTCTTATATGTGAGTAAGATTTGATTCTTCCAGTCGATCTAGAAATGGGGTGTCCTATCATGTTTCCATGGTTTCTTTTGATGTCGTTTCTATTAAGAATCGGCTGCGGTAGAGGGGCGAGCTTCTGGTATGATTTATTCCTGGCATTAGTGAGACCATATTAATTTATCTGGTCTAAATATGAGAAATTTGACGGTGAGTGTCGCAATTGTCTGCCTGGCATCTTGCCGTGCCATCTTCTATTATTATATCAAATTAGTTTACCTCTGTTCTCGGAAATTCCATGTTGGTTGGATTATGGGATTCTAGTTCATCACCATCAGAAAGTGTCATTGTTTCTTCCGGTGTAAAGTGGTTAGTAAGTAATACTCGATCTATGCGTCTCCTCTTGGTTCGAGACGCTAGTAGAGTCATGTCATTCTACAAGTTTGTCTCGGTATAAAAGGGCTTTCTAGTAAATTGTCAGAGTTTCCTTCTTATTGGGAGGTCAAATTGGCATGGATGTTGTTCCATAAAGCTCATTTAATATTTGTTTCTTCAATTGCGATTCTTTGGCTAGTTTGACTCGTAAGTAGTCTAGCTTTGGTAGCCAAGCAAATAACAAGATGAGCTTCCTGAAGCTCTAATTATTTCTATCCTCAGTCCATTGCCATCTCTTCTTTGTTCAGGCACTGGTGAGCTTAGGCGGTCAGTAGCCTCTTGTGATGTTCCCTGTGTTGAGCCAGAGTGCGTGTCAAGGTAGCCGGGTAAGCACATTGTTGTTTTCAAGGTAATTAAGGGTAATGAGAGGCATCATTTGACCTTTGATTTGATCCATCAGGCGGTGGTGCTTATAGAAAATGTATGGAGTTGTGACTCGAGAATTGGAGCTGTTTGGCAACTCGAAAGGGTGGTTGGTAGCTTAGGTCTGCCTACGTTCAGCCTTTAGCTAAATCTTCTTTAGTCCAGCAGACTGTGCGGGGATGGTTATCCTATTTAAATAGCTGTATGAGTTTGTGCTTTAAGTGAAGGAGTCTTCCTCCAAATACTGAATGGTAATACTAAATCTCCAAGGCGTTGATACAACTTTTGTCACGACCCAACCTAGGGCCACGACAGAAACCTATAATGAGTGTAGATCAGTGTTAAACCCACTAATAATCTATTAATGATAGAGATAAGTTGGCAACCTGATCGTATATACGTACCTATCTGCTGAAAGCATAAAGTCTGGAAAGATGACACGACTTTAACTTGCTGGCAATTAGAACACTGAGCCACAAATTCTGCTATGTCACACTTTATTCTGTCCCACCAATAAATCTACTTAAGATCATGGTACATCTTAGTCGAGCCTGGATGAACAATATATTTGGAATAATGTGCCTCTGTAATAATCTGTCCACGTAAATCTGCAACATCAGGAATACAAAGTCTATCTTTATACATAAGAACACCGTCAGTAGTAACCATGTATGGTGACTCCAGTTTTCTTCTGGCTATCTGTCTGCATTCAACTAGAACTGGATCCTCATACTGACGCTGCTTTACTTCATGAAAATTTAGAGTTAAAGGTCTAGTGCATCTTGTCGTCCATCCATCATTGACATTTCTCCTTCACACCTCAACTCTTTGAGAAGTTACTTTAGCGTTAAAAGTGCACATGTAATCAACTTTGTTGCTGGTATTCTGCCTCAGCTCATGGTCCAACTACATGTCTCTTTTATTTTTACTTTTTCAAGTCATAATATTTCCAATTCAAAGACAATACCCTGAAGTAAATGTTCAGTCTGAAGATCATTCCTGGTCTGCATCATACTATCCAGTAGTATTTGCATGATCCTTATATGATAGACTCAGTTCAGATGAACTTTTGACATACATTAGGATATGAGTAACTATATTCCCACAAGGAGCTTGCGGAACAACACTAACATCAACTGAGATGTTGCATAGTGCATTCGTAAAAGATAATATAGCTTGCATCAAATCTTCTACAGTGTGTAGTAACAAGGTACTTCAAAAGCTTCCCCTATCGCATCAAGCTTGAGCTAATTCTTAGTTCCATCGACCTGTTCTATATCGAAGGGTATATCGAAGAGGTTATTATCGGCTGAATCATGTTATCCCATTCAAAGTTCCATGTATCTTTGTTTCGAAAAAGTAAAACTCTTCTCTTGTGATCGAGGAAGGGTCAGTTTAGTCAAAATAAGCTGGGCAATGGTGCTATCATATTATCTAGTTATATTTTATTCCAAAAGTACGATGTGCGTAACATAATTTTGATCCTGTAATCGGGAGATAAGACCCGTGGAGTAGTTTATGAAGGTTGTGCAAGTTCTCTTGTTATCTGCGTGAATCTTGCTTTAGACTTAGGCTCGTTCAAGGACGAACGAGAGTTTATGTGGAGGAGAATAAGACGACTTCAGTCAGTCATTTCGGAAGTTAAGACTCCGATTAGCGTGCCAATAATTTTAAAATATTCGTAAGGTCCATTAGGACCTTTCTGTAAAATTTGAGCTAAATCAGACCTCGTTTGGTAGGCATCGGAAGAAGGTTTCAGTTTTTATTGTCAATAAATATTAAAAAGAGACTCGAGCTCGGTTTTGGCGAATGAGCTCCGATTCAAAATCCGAAAGCGCCGTTGGGTTCGATGATTATTTGTGACTTTTGTGATTTTTCGAAAGTGAATTTCGATGTTTGGCTAGTTTCCGCTAAAATGCCGAAAGTTAAATAATTTGATCTTTTTCCATTTAAATTCGCATATTGAGTTTCGGGAGTCCGATTTGAGATTCGCCTTAGCAAGTATGTTATATATATTTTGTATAACTTGTATGCAAAAGTTGAAATTATTTCGAATATCGTAGGATACCGTTTTAATTTTTGTCGCGAAAATGAAAAGGAAAAAAAAAAGGAAAAGACAAAATAGAAAGGTCAATGGCGGCGGTTACATGTTCAAGCAGCATACGAAACAAGAAGAGAAACAGAAACAAGAACAGAGAAAACGAGATGACACAACGGAAAAATGCCAGAAAATGAGAAAAGAGCCGGAGAAAAGTAGAATTTTTACCCCAAAACATTCACGTAATGATCCTAATATATTATTTGAGTTTATTACGTGTATTTGAATATATTTTAATGGTAAAACTTGAAATATTAGACATCGTTTTAATAAGTTCAATTAATAGTTTAAAGGGTCAAATGGACCCCGATAATGGAATTGATTTTATATTCAAACTCAATGAGTTATGGGCAACATATAAGTGTAATTTATTTAGGGTTTGGTTAGGTGACCATAAACCCTGTACATAGGCCTGGCCTGCATATTGCGTATACAAATAGGGTATCAGGTTCCTAACCGGATTGTCCTAAGATGTGAGGAATGAAGCCTTTAGCCTAATTTGATATATTTTTCTGCTTATTGAATAGAGTGAGATTGTTTGGCAATAAAACCAAAGGATAAAGCGGTTGTTGATAGCAGACCTAACTTTTGGAAGAGGTAGGTATTTGTATCCATTTCTTTGGAGGCACCTGGCCTCGTGGATTTTCTACCACGTGTTCCTTACGTTTGTAGCTGCCGATAGGCGTACTCATTACGCCTTAGCCTTGGACTTACATTGTATATTAAATGTTATGTTCTGTTGTTGGTATTGCATTGAGGATCTGACCATTGTACTCTGGCTGTGTGTTGGCATCTACTCCCCGGCTGTCGATGAGAGTCTCGTGCCGGTAAAGGGTTATTATCGCAACACATTGCATTCATATGCATTATATGTCATTCATATGCATTACATTGCATATTTTATCGGGTGCAGGAGTATTCCGCCCCAAGAGAGTGCAGGAGTATTCCGCCTCTAGTTTATATTATATTGGGTGCAGGAGTATTCTGCTCTTATGCCAGATACTGAGAGCAGGAGTATTCCGCCTCAGCTTTACATTATATCGGGTGTAGGAGTATTCCGCCCCAGGAGAGTGCAGGAGTATTCCGCCTCTGGTTTATATCATATTGGGTGCAGGAGTATTCCGCCCCAGGAGCAGGAGTATTCCGCTCCAGTTTGTTATCAGATTGGATTCCCCTCGAATGCAGGAGTATTCCGCTTCGGGATGGGATTACGGGCACATGTGACCCTTTGCATCACATTTTCATATCATTTTATCTCATCTCAATTCATACCATGGTGTAGACTTGTGGTATATGACTATTGTTCTGCTTATACGTGCATTGCTTATATGTTGATATGTTTCTGGCTCACATCCTTGGTTGATTTTATAGTTTCTTACGTGTTTCCGATTATTATCTTGCTCTGCCTTTTTATAATTTAAATAAGAGGAATTTGGTCTACGTGTTTCTTTTCTCTCTGGCTAGCTATCCTATTCTTTGAGGTGGCTAGTCTGCCCCACTTATTGAGTCCTTTTGACTCACCCTTATTTGTTATTTGTTGTTGTCCATCTATTTCATTTCGGCAGGTTCACTCCAGGATTGAGTTCGCCACGATGTGAAGGAGCGAAGACGACTTCAGTTGTCAGGGTGAGCCAGCTTTTATTCCGGATGGCTACCAGTTTACTGTTTATTATTTCAGTTGCATTTTGCTCCCTCCAGGAGGTATCTGTCTTCTTTTATACTTTTAGATGTCTAGTCTGGATAGCCCTAAACCTAGTATGTTGGGTGGTCAGCTGTAATTTCTTTTGTACAGCTTGGAGGTATCAGTATGTCTGCTTTTTTTCTAAGTCTTGTTATTATTTATAAATTGAATTATATTTATTTTCCTAATTTAATTGGTAAGGGTTCGCCCGACGGGTCTAGGGGAGGATGTCGGGTGCCCGCACGGCCTAGCCGGATTCTGGGACGTGTCAACAAACCAGGCTGAGTCTTTCCTCTCCTTAGGCTTATTAGAACTGACAACTTAATGAGAAGTTGCCTACAACATATTAAGCCAGGAGAGGAGACCTAACCTTATACAGACTTAAAAGCCTTAACCTAATGGGCCCACCCATAATAGACCCACAAGTTTATCAACAGGCCTACACTACTGCCAGTTCACTCCTAATACAAGAAATAATACAGACCCATCATGGAATTCACAAATATGTGGCCCATGTATTATCCACCAACTATTCATAATTAGCATGTTTTCTTAAAATCGAATAAATAAGTTAATGTTAAGTCCATATTTAAATAAATAATTCCAACAAGTGCACCATGAAGAAGTGAAAGGAATAATATAAAGTATCAAACAAAAAGGGAGCATATATTATCTAAAGCAAAATGAAGACATCAAACCGCTATAAAATCATTTAACTTCTTCAACGGAGAGCATAACCATTTTAACCATATAACTTATTTACAACATATCTTATCAAACTACTGCCACTCTATGACTTCTTTCTTCCAAGGGAACATAACTATTTTAACCAGAAAAACGATATGTTTAGTCAGTTCATCTAACATCAACTTGAAGCTATTATCATATCTGGTAAATTGGTAACAATATCAATTACCAAAAATCTGTATAAATAAATAAACGCATTACTACTTAAACAAATTATGAAATATCTTTATAATTAACAAAAAATTACGGCACTTAAATGAAATTCCTGCTTATAAAAAGCATGAATGCGGCTAACTCGTTGAGGTCACACAACTAAGTTTATCTCGGATTGGGGCTGGGTGGGGTTTAAAGTGGATTGTTCCTAAATAATTTTAGTTTTTTTTTCTTTTTCTATAATTTGCATAAAATTAAAGTTGCCTCGTCAGCATATACTTAACGGAAGTGTGTAGAGTTTTGTGTTGGATGACCATGGGAGTTTATTGGGTAAAGTTACGTGATCATAGAAAGATAAAATAAAGATAAGTGACCATGGTGGCCAATCACCCAAAGTTGAGTGACCATAGAGGCAATCAACTCTAGCAAATTATAATGTAACTTTTTTTTCTATAAGTTCACTTAATAGGAGTATTGTTTTGCTTCTTTTAGATACCCTTTATTCTTCTTTTTTTTTTTTTTCGTTTTCAATATGTAGTTACCTAATTTTAGAATGCTATAGTCAGAATGAAGGTGTAACAACTGCAAAGTTGATATTATACTAAGCTAAGAAATTATCATCATTATGTTTTATATTTAATTATAATTACTTATCATCATGATATTCAATCATTTTATATTATTCATTTTATCCTTCATCTGTTTTTTACATTTTAATTTTTCAAGTTTAAATATGATAATTTAAATTGATTCTTTCACATTTATTCGGTAACATACCGTGTTAATTGTTTTGTAATGATTTTCAATCTTTCAACTATTTTGTAAAATATTATTTGACGAGGCAAAAGATAAATGGAGTATTAAACGGATGGGTCATAGGACATATTAAATTGAATAAATAAGGGATAAATAAAAGTAAGTCTATGAGTAAAAAAAAAATTAGGTGTTGTACAGTGGCTACCCTCATTAAATCCCATTTAATGTAAATCAATAACCATTAGAAACACAATTGAAACGACAAGAAAAAAGATGTGAGTGTGCTTTTTTGAAACAATATAAATTCATAATGGACTAAATGCTAAGACTATGTTCCATGTTATATCTCAAGTGCTTTTTAACTGTATTTTTATTTCTTTTTTGACAAATATTTTGGTTAATTTAATTCTGAATGGTTTTCTGGTAAAATAACTCTTTGTGTGGTTTTCAACCTTACTATCAATATTCGAGTAGCAGAAAATGTTATATAAATTTTTTAATGAAACCTTTTATGACCCCGCGCAAGCGCAAACAACTAGTATTACTGAATCCACATTTAAATAAATTATGTGTCACTTGTAAGCTGTAGCGACATTAATAACTCCTTTTGTCCAAGATTTTTTAGTTTATAATTTGGAATAAATAATTATTGGTTAAAACCTAAAAATATGCACTAAATTGTAATGGAGAAATTACGTTAAGTATCATTCTAAAGATTTTATTTTAAGAATATACAGATATTTTCTCTACTATACAAAACATAAAAATATTTTAGGAAAGTGGTCCAAGACATAGGGAAAAAATTATTGCTATTGAAACCCTAACTCATTCTCTCTCTCTCGCACCACTTTCCTCACACCCTTCTTCACTGCCAGCGCCAGCGGTAGCATCGTCATCCTCTCCCCATACCCGTTTACTGCCATCGCCTCCCTCCCCGACCCCTGTCGCTACTGCTTCCCTTTCCCAGCGGCTGCGTGTAGTTGCTGAGCTAGTGTTGTGACGGACTTTTGACAAGTGCTGCTTCAGAGCTTCCTGCCTTTTGCTTTGCCCCGTTTTTAGATCTGGAGGGGGAGGTTTTGGCCACCGGCGCCGGTGCTTTTTTTTTCTTTTTGTTTCTTCTTTTTTGGAGATTCTTCGCTGGCTACGGCGGATCTATGGTGATTACGCTGATTTCTTTTATAATGGTAGGAGGTGGAAGAAAATGTATATCACAGGTGTACCCATTATATGTCTAGTGTATGCCCTTTGTATGATTATCTATAAAATGAGTTATACAACATGCATACAATGGTTATACACTTTACATAGCATAATTGTATAAATGTATATTAGTTTATCCATTGTATATAGTGTATATCTTATGTATGAACATACATATACACTAGATATATATAATACATACATGACACACAACAATTATATTAATGTATGTCTAATGCATAATCATTGTATGTATATATAATGTATCATTGTACATACAATGAAGATATACTGCACATATAAGAATATATAAAAAATAATATTAAAATATTCTATGATGATGGTGGCTGGAAACAGCAGCCTCAAAGGAGTAGCTATCAGGGCGGCTAGGGGGTACATGGTTGTATAGGAGGGGATCTAGGGTTTCTATCCATATTTGTTGTGTTCTAAAAGCAATATCACTATGTTTTGGAAATTGTATAATATTGTTATTTTTGTGTAAACTCAAATGGTAGTTGCAATACTTATGTAAATCTCCTAACAATATCATCAATCACCATATTAATACAACATATTATGTGTCAACTCATGATAATTCATCCTTTTGTATAACCATATAAGATTTGGAACTAAGTAACACGATTAATCTAGATTTGAGCGACGTATGTCCTATTAGAAAGGGAGAGTTACACAACTATGACACCGATGACAATTGTTTGCCTAACTGTCTCTGTTTAAAATAGTTTGCAAGAATGGCCTCTGCTAACTTTAATGAATAAATTTCGGACGGAAATACTCCTACAAAATTTCCGTCCGAAATTTTATATTGATGCCTGCATCCCGCCCTCCCTTCTCTAGTAAGTGTTGCGCTTTGGTAGCTCTTGACCTTTTATCTCTTTCAACATTCTCCCAGACAACTTGAAGTGCTGCCCCGCCCTCCAAGATAAATTGAAGTGTTGTCTCGTCAGTACTTGCCTCTTTAATCTCTTCACAGGCAGCACTTGCCCCTTTATATTTCTCGAAGAGGCAACACTTCTCAATTTATAACTTGAAGTGCTGCCTCCGGGGCCATTTTGCTAAACCATTCTTAAGTGGGGAGAAAAAACCATAATCAGAGATAAGGAGGTAATGTGGTGAAATTTTTTATATTAGAAAGGAGAACTGCTTTCCAAAAATTTTCACGTCGTGCCCTTGCTAAGACCTGGTCTTAGCAATTTGCCCTCAGTTTCAAATGTTTTAAGTAAGTGCCCTCCACGTCATCCATCCATCTGTGAAAGGACTATTTTGCTCCTGGCTAAACTTAATTCATACTGAACATGTTTCTTTCTCCCTTTCCCCAATCCTGGCCTCCTTCTTTCTTCTTTGTGTGCTAGAGATTTATAGTTTGTTCTTCTCTCTTTTTCGTATGTTTGTTCTATTATTTTTTTCTTTATATTGTAATTTTTATTTTGCGTAATCATTTATCTGCATTTATTTTTTTCCTGTAATCTTTTTTATACTTATTGTTTATATATTTATCTGTTAGTTTTTTCCATTTCGATCTATGATCGTTGAATTAAGTTTGAGGTTCCTGTGAATTTTTTTTGCTTGATTCCGGTGATTTGAAGGTTTTAATTGTTTATGGCTATTAGCTATTCCTATTGCTCATTGCATAGAGCTTAAAGTCTTGGCCATAGCCAAGAGTTGCATGGAGTTTCTCTACAAGTTGCTTATTGTAGTAAAATTTAAAGTCTTGGCTACTGCCAATACTTGCAGAGATGTTCCGTGTAAGTTGTCGCTTCCACCAAAACTCAGAGTCTTGGCTATTACCAAGAGTTGCAGAGAAGTCTTGACAATTGTCAATACTTTTAGAAATTTTCAGTGTAAGGTTCCCCTTGCAGCAGAACTTAAAGTCTTGATAGTTTTTCACTGCAGTAGAGATAAAAGTCTTGGCAATTACCAATACCTGCTGAGACTATTTGTACAAGTTGTCCCTTCCACTAGAGTTTAAAGTGTTGGCTATTGGAAATAGTTGTAGAGGCTTTTTTCTGTAGTTTGCTCTTTTCATCGGTCATGCATTCTGTAGTTATTGCTGTGTTTTTCCGTTGTCTTTGCTTTTGTCATGTTGTCTTTGAATTATGGTAATGGCATAGGAATTTTTCTGCATATTAATCGTGAGTTCATGATGGCACATCATAATGTATGTTTCCTTGTCTTTACTTGGTGTTTGTTATCATACTATTTTTGTAATTTTTTTTGTTGAATATGCATATTTTATTTTTTGTTCCTATAGGAAAGAGATCAAAATTTTAAGTTTGAGCACTGGTTTGATGCCAAAGGTTCTTGGGGTGGTGATTTGAAGTATAGTAGTTTGGTTAGTAAATTTTTTTACGGAGCAGCAGTTGACGTTGTTGAAAGGTGGAGTTTTCGGCAAATTTATGGAGTTGGGTGATCTAAATTATTGAAGTATATTTGTATATGCTCTTTTCATTATTGTTTCATTGTTTTGTTATTATATGTTGTCGTTGTTAATTATTTTAAAATTTGCAAGTAATGGGTATTGAATATTCTGATCATGTACATTTAGATGTGGTGGATGATTTTATAAGTCAGCCAAGATCTTCAAATGAAGGTGGCAGGAAGAGGCAAAACTGTGATGTGGACGATGAATTTTCAAATTTCCGTTTTTTACCTCCATCGCAAGATGATATGTGTAGTAGTCCAAATAAGACTTTTAGTACTGCAAAAGTGTTAGAGAAAGCCGGTGAGTAGTTTTAACTACGTGTTTCATATTTACTGTATTTATTATGTTTATGTAACAAGTATACTTGAATGTTTTATATTTTTGTTATTTTAAAGACTAGATTTGTTTTGAATTGGATGATGTGAAAGTGTTAGTAATTGCAATACTTCAAGGCATTTTAGTTGTTGAGGGGTGAAGGGATTAGATGGAAAATCTTGCCAATGGGCAAGACTTGAATTCTAGTTAATTAATTCCAAGTTTAATATTAAATAACTAATTTAAAATTGATAAATAATTCATGGAGGGTTGTGCTGGTAATATTTTTGCCAAGACTTGGTGGAAATTTAGATGTCAATACTATTGCCTATGACAGGACTTTAAGGCAAGTTAATTATTTCTAATATTAAAGTCGATAAATAAGTTTTGCTAGGAAGTCTTATCCTTTGCCAAGACTTTGAGTTAAGTTAAATTGAATTGGTTATCTGTATGAGTGTAAAAATCTTGGCTATTGCCAAAAGTTCAGTTTATTGATAATATTAACTTTCCAATCACGTTTGATTTTTAAAAATATTTATAATCAACAACCGCCCTTCCTTTTGATGCAACACCATGCTATGGTCAGCTTTATTCATAAAGAATTCGCATGTACTTGTGGTGGTAGTGGTGGTGTTGTTACTTGACAGGTCATTCCTTTTAATAACTTCTACTATGAAGCGGGATTTTCTGAAATTATCATTCTTCAGCAAATACATGCAAGTGATAAGTGCTTGATCATTTGTTACCATCATGCCTTTGCACGTTTCTAAATTCGTGTCAAACCTTATCTTTACTTCACTTTCATCAGTGTTGATGCTTAGAGCATTACAATTTCTTTTTCAAATGCTTGGTAGGTTATACCGTCTTTGACAAGTATCAACTTTACGTCATGGTTTATGTATCTGTTGTTTGCATCCCATTCCCCATTATAAGCTATGTAAATGCAATGTGTTGCCATAGTGCTAATCCTGCACATAATCAATACGAAATGATATGCTTAGATTTTTGTACACAGATCGCTTAGATAGAAGCAGGATCATGTTATATTCGAACGGAATGCTGGGTAAAAGTGTTACCCTTTCTGTTGGACTTGAGGTAAAAGTCTTGGGTATCGCCAAGACTTGCAAAGACTTTATCTGCAAGTTAGTTATTGCAACAGGGCTTAAAGTCTTGGCAATAGCCAAGAAGTCTCTCCAAGGTTCTCATTGCACCAGAGCGGCAACTCTCGACAATAGTCAAGACTTGCAGAGACTTTATCTGCAAATTCCCCATTGCAACAACGCTTAAAGTCTTGGCAATAGCCAAGAAGTCTCTCCAAGGTGCTCATTGCACTAGAGCTGCAACTCTTGGCAATAGCCAAGACTTGCAGAGACTTTATCTGCAAGTTAATCATTGGAACAAGGCTTAAAGTCTTGGCAATAGCCAAGAAGTCTCTTCAAGGTGCCCATTGCACCAGAGCTGCAACTCTTGGCATATCTGCAAGTTCCCATTGCAACAGTGATTAAAGTCTTGGAAATAGCCAAGAAGTCTCTCCAAGATGCCCATTGCACCAGAGCTGCAACTTTTGTAGCCAAGGCTTATAGCCAAGAGTTGCAGAGACTTTCTCTGCAAGTTGCCGATTGCACCAAAGCTTAAACTCTTGGCAATAAGTCAAGAGTTGCAGAGAAGTTTACCCTTGCAACAGGGCTTAAAGTCTTGACAATAACCAAAAGTCTGTGCCATGTGCTAATTGCAGCACAGCTTGAAGTCTTAGCTATAGCCAAGACTTTTAGAGACTTTCTCTGCAATTCTGCATGACAAATGTGTTTAAAGTCTTGAGAATAGGCAAGTCTGGTAGAGAATTCGTAACCTTTCTGCAATTAATACAGATTAATTAATTTTTATGAAACTGCATATTATAAGTACTGTAATCAATCTAATGTCATGTGTTTCTATACAATATGTGTTTTTGGATTATTATGAATAAACTTCATAGCTCGTTTGGTTTATATAGAATTTAAAGTAAGATTAAGCATAATTTAAATGAAATCATAAGGAAACTAATGGAACTCTTAGTAAAAGTCAATAGCAATTTGAAAAAATCTTACCTTGAATCTTCGTTTGAACGGAGGAATCTATAAAAGGTATGGGTTTTTAGGGTTTCTTGATCGCATGAATGGGGAAAAGGAAGGGGAGGGATATGGATGGGTCTTTTTATTGGCAGTTAGGGGTATTTTCGTCCGTAAAATTTTTCATTAAACTAATGGAGGGCATTTATGCTGAACCACAGTTAGCAAGGGCATTTATGCAAACCATTTGTTCCCGTAGCATATTTCTGCAATTCAACCCTCATTAAACAGTTACTTGGGACTAAACCTCTCATTTGAGGATAGTTTTTAAAAAATAGCCTCTTCAAGTTTTGCGGCACGGGGCAACACTTCATCACAAGTTTGACATAAGTTTTTCTGATCAGAAAACCTTTGCTTGTAAATATTAAATAGTAGACCCTACTGTTGATTCGGCAACACATAAGAACAACTGAACTTTATCAACAGTGCAAACTTGTGACAAGATTGTTGGTAACATTTGGCCCGCTCGACAAAATTTGAAAATTTGGGTTATATTCGCACAAATTTCTTAAATGGGAATAACCACAAAAAAGGACATCAGGTGAAATTTTAGAGGGGAAATATTTTAACAATTAAGCCTACGACATCGTTTTGTACATATGTGTGCTACTGCTCCAGTAAATAATAGGCCATATCCATCACCCATCCTTTTTTGTTTTCTCTGAAAACACAACCAAAGTTCCAATGCATATCTTCAATAGCTCTTCCAAGAAGGTAACGAACTTAATTCCTTGTTTGGCTTATTTATATCACTATATCATTATATAATCTATTCTTTTTCTGTAATATAATGGCTGCAGCAAGAGAAGGAGGAAAAAGAATGGATAGGAGCAAGTTTCAAGGCAGAGAATTTTATTCCAGGCATTGTTATTGGTTTCATTCTTGGCTTATTATTGGACTTATCTAAGCCTTCCAAAACTAATACTAACACTAGTTTGAAAAAGACTAGTAATTTGTTGAGCAGAAATCAACCTGAAAAGATTTTGTCCCCTGCTGCTGCAAAGGCTGATGATGAGCTCAAAATGGTATTTCTTTATATTCATTCTTCTTTTCATAAATTTTGTATTTTGTTTGTGATGAATTGGTGGAATTAGTCTTATGTTTAATTTGTTTATTGTTGTTAATTAAGTTTGTCACTATACGCCCCTCCGGGATGCGGCGCTTCCCTGGACCATGCGTTAACGCTACATGCACCGGACTGCCCTTTAATTAAGTTTGTTACTACGGAATACATTTTATTTTGTTCAGTTCAGGTGGAGGGTATTTTTCGCTTCTGCTTGTACATTTCTTTGATTATTTCGTTGGAAGTTTGTAGCCAGAGTTGTACTGAAAAATAGGGGTGGACCCAGGATTTTACACGAGGGGATTAAAAGATATCACTTCCAGGATTTGAATTTGTGCTCTAAAGCTTTTGAACCCCCTTTACCACTTACCTAGAATTTTCCCTCATTTCAAGGGGTTCAATCTCTTCTATTGAACAAATTAACTAGTTTTTCCCTATTTACGCAGTGTTATTTTTCAGCGAACATCCTTGGAGCTAGGTAGCTCCGCCCTCCCAAGGCTTTGGTCCAATGGTAAGAGCGCAACTTATTTGTGATGTGTGGGTTAGGCGCACGTCACACATTTCTAAGTTCTAGTTGTACATTTCTTTGGAGGTTTATAGCAAGAGTTGTACTGAAAGACGGGGGCGGAGCCAGGATTTTATACTATAGGAATAAAAATATCACACCTAGAATTTATTTTCTGTCATTTCCGGGGGGGGGGGGGGGGGTGGGGTTCAACATCTTATATACTCTAAAAAAAAAAACTGTTTTTGACCTATTTACAGAGTGTAATATTTCAGCCTTGGGGGTTCAGGAACCCTCTTGTAGTAAGGTAGCTTTGCCATGCTGAAAGAAGTTCCCAGGGCTGTGGTCCAGTGTTAAGATGCAGGTCACACATTTGAATGCTACCGTAGTCAAAAGTTGGGTATTTAAGTGGAGAAGGTAGAGTGGTGGGTAGTGATCAAACTGTGCGCCAGCCTTCTAGGATTTCTCGAGTGTGAAAAAAAGAAAAAGAAAGACCTTTACTGAAAGAACATAGAGAATTGAACAAGGGACTGCAAGGTGGATACTCAGGTAAATATGTAATGTTATGATAATAATATAAGCAGATGAAAGGATTAAGTAGTTATTAGTTTTTGAGATGATTATTCACTCCCCCAAAGAAAAATAAAATTGTGGGGTTGTTCATAATTTAATTACTTGTTTTGGCATATTCTTGGTAACTCTTATGTTGGCCCTCATAATGCAGAAGCTAACTAGATATGTAAAAAAACTGTCGGGTGATGCTAGTGAGTGGAAATCCCTCAATCAAAGGATTGCTTCACTTTATTGTATTAATTAACTTTGACTAGGATAAAAATGTTCAGGACTTCAGGCAAAATCGTTTCCTGTGAAATCCCTGTGCAACAATGACTTCCCAGGCTTTAAGAATATGTAAACTACAAGATGCTCCTATTTGATTTTGTAACATTATTTGACTGTGGCTAGGTGGATTCTTAGTTTCTTGATGTAGCGCTATAGATACTTTCGTGTAAAAGTAGTTGCTTAGGCTGCTTGAAAACTAATAGGGAAATTGGCATCTTCAGTCAAGAAAGTAATTGAGCACAGTTCAGCTCCTGACTGGTATTGCCCTTTTCTTTTGGCATTGATTTTAGCTACCAACTAGTCAAACTATTTACTATATCAAAAAAAAGCTACCAACTAGTGGGATGGGAGGCGAGTGGCGCTGAGGCGCAATCAGCATTCATGGAACTAGTTTAACTAAACAGAAGGATGAAACTCTTCGTATACCCCGTATTCGCATTTCCTTATCTTACATATGCTAGAATCCAGTTTCTGCTTCCCTTTTTAATTTGTGTGCCCTTCTGGGAGAGAGTATTTGTGTGTGTGCATATAAGAGAGAGAAGATCAAGTACCAAACTCTTCAACATACTTATTAACATCTTTTTTTTTTTTTTTTTTTTGAAAAAGTAGATACATGCATGTTGAACAGTTTTGGAATTTGATCTCTCTCCCCCCTCCCCCCCCCACACCCCACACCAAAAAAAAAAAAAAAAAAGAAGTTGACACTGGATGCTTCATGTCACCAATGTAAGTACTTTGTTTGATTGTCTCTGGATTGAACAAATATCTACGGTATGCTATTTCCTGACCTTGGGAAATTTAATGGCAGGTATTAGTTGTTAGACAAGACCTGAAAATGGCACAAGGAAAAATTGCATCTCAGTGTGCTCGTAAGGAACCTCTAGTATCTTGATGTTTCAACCCTTCCATATTTCACAAGTATCTCATGATGTTTTCATTCTTCCTATCACATTTTAATGGTTTAATTAAACGATGCAGATGCTGCTACTGGCATGTATGCAGACCTTATGCAAAGGTATTTCTACATGGATTCTGTTCTATTGTTGAGAACAATCAAAGACCCTAAAACTGAGTGGTCAAGGGACGAGTAGAACTTCATTAAGTAACTATTACTCTAACTGCATTGGCTCTTAAGCTCCTTCCTGGTGACATGCAGCTACAAATTCCTTTTCAATGTGGTTGTTACTAAACTTGGAACTTCATTGTCTTGAGATCCTACTTAACTGAGGAGCTTCGTGCTTAGATGGAAAAACTACACTATTTGGTGGCCCTCTGCAACTCTACAACACCTGACCCAAATTACACATTTCTAATCCGGAGTGCTTAAAATTTTATCAAGTGATGCTCTGCTTTCTGTCTTTACTGTGGACTAACAACCCCTCTCAATTCCAATCCTCTTCATGTTCTTCTTTTTTTTTTTTTTTTTGGTTATGTATGTCAATAAATGAGAATACGGAAATCTTTTGATGGTTTAAAAACTCTTCACCTTTGGAGCTGAATCGTTCTCAGACAAACACAAGCATGACATGCTGCATCAGTGATTGGAATTTCAAAATTTCGGGCTTAAAACAACTTAGAGACCTAATTCTTTTGCATAATACCAGTTCCTTTTTTTTTTTGCTTACTGTAAAGAATATGAAGTGGCATTATTTGATAATTTAAGGGACGAATCACCTAATGCAGCGATCGGTATCTTTTGCGGCAATGGGAGCAGTGTGGACAGCCCAAAATAGTTGTTACCTGCAAGAATCAGCAAGAGATGTAAGCAGGTCATCCTGCTATATGTTTTTCTTCTCTTAGACATCTCAAGTATCCGTTCCTACTTGTGAAGAATGGATCACCGAGTGCTGAAGAATGATTAACAGTGTTTTCTATGTTTGAAATATGTTCTATTAGGAATAAGTTGAAGGAAGCAGCTGAGGACATTGGCCTTCCAACTTTTGTGGTTGCTGATGCGGGACGTACACAGGTATCCTTCCAAGGAATAATGTATAATTGATGATAGTTACTTGAAATATTTAAAAATTATATTGAGAAGATGTAGAAGAGGGTTAGGTTAACCTTGGCTCAACAGTGAAGTTTCTCTTTGGTGACGTTTCTGTCACAATTTTAAATCATGTAAATAACCTCTTCGCAAAATTGTAAGGGGAAGGTTGCATGGATATACATCCCACTCTCCTCTCACCTCCACATTAGTTGAGGAGCACTTCATGCACGGAATAACCTCTTTTTGTTGAGAACATGTCTGGATAAGCGTGAGATTCAGAGAAGAGAAGTTGTTCAAAAACTTACGATCTCTTCGAATTGATGTGGAGTGTGGACACAGCTAAGAATGGAACATAAACAGAAGGTATCGAGCCATATAAGTCATATTAACTAAGTTAGGATTAAGACTTAGTTGTTGGTATTACACTTACCTTGGGTACGATGTTTTTTAGGAGACTTTTTGGTTTGGTTAGATGCTTGTATATTCTTGTAAGGATGAGTTTAGATATAAAAATTTCTGGTTTTTGAGCACTTCCAATATGACACACAGATGATTTACATAAATGATCGAACTAATTTGGGATTTATGCATAATTGATTGATCCACATAGCATCTGAAGATTTTTACAAGGATCTACTGCCGTATATGCACTTGTAGACAGCTTCAGTTGCAGAAAGAAAATTATATGCATCTGATCTCATTCTTCGCGACACAGAAGTAGAATATGAGGCTGTGCGTTATGTCGGTTAAGTAGTGCCCCTGGAGATATTCTTTGTTGAGTATCTTCATCTGAAGAGCTTTTTCTGTTCTCCTTTTCTTTTTTTCTTTTTTTCCTTTTCTTGGTGGGCTGATACTTCGTCTGTAAGATGTTACTGCTTCGTGCCTGATGGATATCTTCCTGCTTGTTTATATGCATTTGAAAGTCCTCAGAATTGCTTATTTTTTTCGGAATTTGTATGATGCAGGTTGCGTCAGGCTCAAGGACAGTTCTTGCAGTTGGACCTGGTATACTTCTTAATTTGTTCGCTGTTATTAATATGCTTCTTTTGGAAGGGAGCATTCTATTGCTTTATACCATTACTAGTATGTTATGTGGCTTTACTTCTGCAGTTCTGGTGCTGTTCTAATGATATACTTTCTACTTTCTAGTGTTTTCTAGTACTGAATTTTTAATCCATCCATTTTTATCTAATTAGACTATTTTAATCTAATTAGACCGTAGACATAAGCTTCAGGCGGGGTTTCAGGTTTGGTCTATGTAGAATTGCTTACTTTTGACTGGCCAGTTGTATGGCATTCAGACTTAAAAATTCCTGCACATCCTAACCACTCCTGTTTACAGTTGTAAGACCTCTGTGAGAACTGTCCCCAAATTCATCATTTGCCTTTTTCATTAGAACAACAACAACATACCCAGTGTTGTCCCACAAGTGGGGTCTGGGGCTCATTTTCCTTTTTCATTAAAAAGCGAAAATGTTAATTTACATTAGCAGTTTATGAGATGCTGCAAATTCTATTCAGTCACTTACAAGAAAAACTATTTTGTGGAAATTAACTATTTTGAGGGCTGTAGAGAAACCACTTTAAGATTGAGTAAAAACCATGGTGCCTTAGGGAACACTATTGCAAAATTTTATGGAAGAGAACGGTGTCTGCACACTGTACCAAATGAAATACGAGTTCTACTATTCTTGAGGATACTCTTGGTTCACTATAGTCATTTTGTTGATGATACACCTTTCATAGTATGTTGGCTTGGTGGCTTGGTTGGTGTCTGCATGCACTTATACTCAAAATCTCTTTGATGGTCTGCTAAAAGCTTTACCGTTTGAGCAGGAAGCAAATCAGCTATAGATTCGGTGACTGGAAAGCTGCGTCTCCTTTGACAATCTATATTAGCTTCTATTGGAACCCGTCTCTGATTTGATCGGGTAGAGTTGCAACATTTGATCCATGTCTCAATGAAGACATTAGGTATTGATAGATGTGCTAAGATCAAGATGGTCTCTTAGCATTATTCTCGTCTAGGCACAAGTTTTAGGTTGTATTTTAGTTTTAGGGAGTGCAGTGCATAAAATTGTTCTTGCCTTTTGGTTTCATTGTGTATATGTATATGTTACTGCTCCACCCTCATGTGTCTGCGCTTGATTGTAAAAGACAATCATGTATCTTTTGAAAGTATCGTTAATCATTTAATAGTTCTCATTTCTCCTCAATAATCTCTGACCATGAATGTTGTTCCTGAACCATTCAATTTCCTTTAAATGAACTTATTGATGCATTACTTGGAGAAGTTGGGAAAGGAATTGTCAAGACTGGCGAACTTCACTACCATTTTATGAACCATTCCATCTACGCACCACCCTCACCCCCCCCCCCAAAACTTCACTGAATCAGCCTCCACCCCACCCCGTTCTGCCTTATATACCGCCTATCCGAGTATATTCTTCTTGTTTAGGAGAGATTGGTGCCTTATTACATGGGTTGCATAATTTGGTGATGGTATGACCGTTGCTTTCCCCTTCCACATTTGTATTGAAAAATCAACTCTCCGCAAACTTACTATGGACATTCTTTTCTTCTACTTTTAACATTCACCACTACTAGTGATGTAAGAAAAGCCAATGTTTATTTTGCCCTTAGATAATCAACGTTTTCTTTCTATGTAATTTTTTAATGACAAAATACATAAACAAGCCCTTAAAGATAGCATCAGCTGGCAGTTAGGCACTCCAACTTTTCATATGATTTTTTAGACACCTTATGTAGTAATTAAGTGCAATTTTTAAGCACTTCATGCAGACATAGCAAATCAGGTGTATTACACTTAAATATGAGTGCGTGAAACTGTTGGCTCTGTTATTGCTCTTTTTTTTAAAAAAAAAAAAAATTAGATTAAAGTATTTTTTAGTTTTAGATTATATTATTTTCTCCCTAAAAAATTCCATCATTTTCATCAAAAAACCTTAATCGACCCCAAACCCCACACCAATAGCTTCACCATTTTCCACTGCCACCCGTCGTAAATCCACCACCTCCAACCACCTTCCTCTCAACACAAATAAACCACCATTGCAGCACAAAAACGCAAACCGAAAGTCACCAAATACACTCCTTTATTTTAGGTCGAATAATGTTTAATAATTTGCACTGAATACAATTTTTTAGTATAAAAAATAAGGAAGCAAGAAAATAGAAAAATAATTCTCTTATTGAGTGATTTCCGCAACTCTTGCTGAAATCACAACCATTATCTCGTCTGCCATCTCCGACGAATTGAAATTATATTCACAACCCATTAAAAGATTATTTTGTAATAAAAATAGCAGGTGGAGAAGAGGAGTTAGAAAGAAGATAAAAGGGGTGGGGTTGTTGCAATCTGAAAAAGAAGGTGGCGGAAACATGAAGATGATGATTGTTCCGAAGGCTAGGAGGGAAGTACATAGTCGTCGGAGTTGGTTATTAAGAAGTTTTGCAAATAAACACTTTAGTTCTAGGAAGTTTTAAGTTGGAGTTTGGTTATTTACACTTTCAGCTCGCTATAGTTTTCTTTATGACCAAGTATGTCTTTTGTCATGTTAGTTAGTGAAAGGTTTAGGTGGCAGATTTTATCTACTTTGTCCGTACAATTTCTAGTACTATATAAGTGATGTAATAGCTAGGATTTTTGATTATCAATGAAATTAAACCCTTAGCCGAAGCCTTAGTTTATTTTAGTTAGCTTTCCTCTTTCTTAGCTCGTTAACTTAGCTTGTTCTTGTATTGTGTTTGATCCAATTTGTTCTTGCAACATTTGATATCAGAGCACTTTTCTAGTTACTATAGAAGCATAAATAGCATCTGAACTCACTGAGATTAAGCATATATTAGAGAGAATGACAATAAAGATGTCTCATTTTATAGTGAGACAAGATAATATAGAAAGTACTCATGAAAAAACTTTCCAGGAGCTTAAGAAATCTATTGAATATGTGAGGAAGTTTGATAAGGGTAAAAATATAGTTATTCCTGAGGATACGGGTAGTAGTTTCACACTAGGGGATGAACAAATAGCTAGTGAGGTTATCAACAGAAAGGGGACCATTAACTTGGAGGCATCAGGTGAAACTTACACACTATCTAGTAATCATATGGTTTATGTAGAAGCTGACAGAGCTAAAAATCCCAAAGGTTACATGGATGGTAATAGGATGAGAAATCATGTAGTCTCTGAAGGGGTTAAAGATAACAATATTCAATCCACAAATACAGCAGGTTATTTAGTTGGCTAGTACATGGGCCTCATGCCTCATTCAATCCCCAGTTGGATACCATTTGGGAATGAGTCCTGTTCCTCACTATTCAGCTCAAATTTCTTAGTATTTAGTCCAACATTAAGGCCACGTAGGGATGGGTCAGTAATCATATCGAGCACATGGTGGAGGTTACATGGATCCTCAATATCAGTACCAAGTATGACCCTAATATCAACGACAACAATCTTATGGATGTTAGATAAGAGGAGGAGTGGGATCTGCAGGCTTGTCTTTAGAAAATCAAGGAGCTGGGGGACAGCTGACTAGGTTGTCTAAGGTAAAATTCTCTCATTTTAATGGTATTAATATAAGACCCTATTTGTTCAAAGTAGAGCAATTTTTCTCATTAGATAAAGTACCCTATCACCAAAGGGTTAAGGTTGATGCATTGCATTTTGATGATCAGCAATTGAGTAGTACTTATTTGAGAAGTAGATAACACTTGCCTTCTCCTGTTTGGGATGTGTATTTCTATTCATTAATGGATAGGTTTGGAGTTGAATATATTGATCCCATATCTTAATTTAAGTTACTTGTGCAAACTGGTACTACGAAAAATTATCAGGATGAATTCTATAAAATTATGGTAATGCTATGTATCTTACCTAAACATGCCATTAATGGGTTCATCACTGGCCCCAAACCTGCTATTGGCCAATGTGTTAAGGCTCAAAGACCTTATTCTTTACCTCAAGCATATCAACTGGCCAGAATTTATGAAATTCATGTTAGTGCACAAGTGGAAGAAACAAATAAGGCTCAGGTAAAAGGTATTATGAGCCTTGGATATGCTGGTAGTTTATCTTATTCCAAAGTGAGTTCATACCAACCTAGTTCTTATGTAAACAACAAAAATGACTAGCTAGTGACTAAGAACGGAATAACAGTGAATATGAATAAATGAAAAATGTTGACTCCTGCCGAGATTAGTGAAAAGAGATAAAAGGGGCTGTTTTTTTTTTTTTTTTTTTTTTTTGGTGATGAAAATTTTGTACCTGGCCACAGGTGAACTTCTAAACAACTATTCCTGTAAGAAGTTGATGAAGAAGGAATAGAAGAGTTAATAGGATGTCTTCCATGATGTTAAGGTGATAGAGGAGCAACAAAAAGAGGAAGAGGCTTGTGGGATCTCTGTTCATGCTCTAAATGGAATCCCTGGGTTTCGCACTCTCAGGATCACAGGATATAGCAAGCAAAGGCTTCTAAGTATTTTAATTTATCCAAGTAGTACAGATAATTTTATTGATGAAAAAGTTGCTAGGATGTTGGAGGGAAAGATACAAGGAGTTCAGCCACAATTCATTAATGTAGCTGATGGAAGTAATAAGCAAACTGCTGAGATTTGTAAAGATCTCACTTGGTTATTGTAAGGAGTGATATTCATGGCTGACTTTTTACTGTTACCATTAGGGTCATGTGATTTGATTCTAGGGGTGCATTAGTTATTACCTTTGTGTGATATCAAGCTAAATTTTAAAGACTTAACAATGGCCTTTAATTATCAAGGAAATGAGTGCCAACTACAATGGTCAATTGATAAGTTGCAGAAGTAGAAGCTAAAACATTGGGGAAGATGGCATAGAATTGAGCTCAATTGTTTATGTTGAAGGTCATGCCAGTTGAGAATGAAAATTCACAGGGAATTTTGAAAGTCACCCAAAGATTCATGAGTTAACTGAGGAATGTTATCACCTCTTTGCTGAAACAGTTGAGCTGCCTCCTAATAGAGGATCTTTTGATCATAAGATTCCACTACAAGTTGGTAGCAATCCTATAAATTTGAGACCTTACAGGTACTTTTCACAACAGAAGGATGTGATTGAAAGACTAGTACAAGAGATGATAGAGCAAGGGATTGTTCAACCAACTTCATGTCCTTATGCATCACCAGTGGTTCTAGTTGGAAAGAAAGATGGATCATGGGGGCTATGTGTTGATTATAGGGAACTGAATAAGGCTACAATTAAAGATAAGTTTCCCATCTCAATTATTGAGGAACTTCTGGATGAACTAGGAGGGTCAAAAGTCTATACTAAAATAGACCTGAGGTCTGGGTATCATTAGATAAAAATAGCTAAGGAGGATATCCAGAAGACAGCATTCAGAACCCACACTGGGCATTAGGAGTATTTAGTAATGCCTTTTGGCCTTACTAATAGCTATTCAAGCTTTCAGAGTTTGATGAACTTTGTTTTTAAAGAGTATCTGAAGAAGTTCATATTGGTGTCTTTTGATGATATATTGGTGTTTAGTAAGAGCATGGAAGATCATTGGCAGTAACTAAGGATTACTTTTAAGCTATTTCTGAAGCATAAGCTTTTTGCAAGAAAGAGAAAGCGTGCTTTTGGAGCCACCAAAGTAGAGTATCTTGGGCACTATATTTGTGATGAAGGAGTAGTTGCTGACTCCAAGAAGATTGCTTTTGTTCAGTCTTGGCACTATATTAAGAGGATTCTTGGGTTTGGCAGGGTATTATAGAAGGTTCATTCATAAGTAGAGCATCATAAGCAAGCCGCTGATTGATTTTCTCAAGAAAGATGGGTTTAAATGGTCAGAGAAAGCAACAAAAACATTAGACAAGCTAAATGAGGCTTTAATTTCAACTCATGTGCTAGCTTTACCAAGGAGTAACTTGCCCTTTGTGGTTGAAATAGATGCATGTGATGTAGGGATGGGGGCAATATTGATGCAATAAGGTCATCTCATTGCCAATATTAACAAAATATTATCAACAAGGCATATAGGGTTATCAGTGTATGATAAGGAGCTGTTGGCACTAGTTTTGACTGTGACTAAATGGTCACAGGATATAGTAGGGAGGCCATTTGTGGTAAGAAATTACCAAAAAGCTTTAAAGTTCTAACAAGAATAGAAGCTACATACTTGATCTCAAATGAATGGATAGCTTAATCGATGCAGTTCAACTTTGATATTGAGTACAAAAAAGAAAAAGAAAAAGAGCAGCAGATCAAGAACAACAGCTGGATTTGTACTTCTCCAAAAAATCAAGAGCAACTGGGATAGAGACCAGGAACTGGCAGAGTTAATAGCTAAGGTAAATGATCAAGAAGAAGGTTGCAAGGGCTATACTTATCATCATGGGCAGCTTAGAAAATTTGGCAAGTTGGTGATAGGGAATGATGATCTATTGAAACAATAAATCTTGCAAGTATGGCATGATGGTCCAGATGGTGAGCACTCTGGTATAGAAAACACTTTCAAGAGATTTTCTTATTTGTTTTACTTGAAGGGACTCAAGAAAGATGTTAACTCTTACATCAAGCAGTGTAACACTTGCCAAAGAAACAAGTATGACGGTTCAGCTTATCTAAGATTGTTACAACATTTAGCTATATCTATTTCTGCCTAAATATTACTTAATAGGTTAAACAGATAAAATTTATAAACGGTCACAAGCAATATAGTAAATTTTAAGGAAAAGTAAATAAAGCAGAAAATAAAGAGATTGTATTCCTTGAGAATAGACGGATTCTTGAAGAATCACTTTGTGAATAATATAATAATGGAGAGAGGTATTTATTGATATTAGTTTACCCCTAACTAGAAGAGTGTAACCTTAAGGCGGCAGAATGTATGCCTTACGTCCCAAGGTACGTGCCTACTGAGAGGCTGTGGGTTATGGAGCAAGCGTGTGTCCTCAGCACCTGGTGACTTATAGAGTAAGTCCAGTCTTTGCCAGCTGGACATCTCCATAATCATAGGTAGCGTATTTTTACTCACACGGTCAGTCTCCCCTTCCACTTGTAGAGTGTTGATGTAAGCAGTCAGGAAGTGAAAGAGGCATATAAAAGAGATGTGCGAAAGGACGTCTCACTGACTCCTTGAATCTCACAGTCACTTTGACCGGAATAGACACTTGTTGTCTCTTAGAGTTCCACACGTCTTCCTTTGATTGGCTTTCATTGATTCCTTGCACCTTTCCCATAACTGCCTTTTAATGTGCCGAATTGTTTCGTATCCCTGGCCATAACTTTTGTTCGCTTCCACTTCTTCCTTATCTTCTTCACCTATACAAAAAGCCTTTCCTAGCAGATATTGCTTACAAGCTTTCTCAAAGACATATCTTACTTTCAAAACATCCCTTTGCAAGAAAATAAACCAACTTTCGCTTCTGAAATGTTTATCTTTGATCTTGGCTCTATGTTCCTAGAACACATCCTTTATTCAGAATGGATGGTGTATGAGAAAACTGAAAACAAAAAGGCAACCAGTTTCTTCTTTCTTCGCCCTTCCGTCCATATTGAGACGGGCAGAGTCCCCCGAGTCATGAAACTTGATCAGGATTCTAATGATTTTCTTCAAAATGTCTTCTCCCTGGAATATGCACTAATTATGGTGCACTCATTTTCTAACGCAACGGTTGCTATGATATTTCTCTTGTCACGTAGGGCCAGTTCGCTTAGCTGTTTTAGCTGTCATGAGGCTTCTCTTCTAGGATGCTTTCAGCATACCAGTGGCTTCTTTGATAGTGTGGGGTTAATGATCCACTAGTTGGCTCTGCTCCTTAGTCGACAAGGGGATTCATCCTTAAACCATCAGCAGGCTATGGAGTAACCAAGTTCCGTATCTGCTCGTAGTTCGAGGTTATCCTCTTTTTCAGTTGGCTCGGGTGAATTTTTTTTTGCGAAGTCTCTTCGGCCGCTGGCTGTGGGTTGTCTTAGGAGGAAACTCCCCTCTTGTGTGGGCTCCTAATCTAAACTGTCTCCCCTTCAATAAGCTCCCAATTTTTCTTGAAGATATGCTTCAACCTTTACTGGTCGATGAAGATTCGTGCCTCCAGCTTTCTTTAAATTCCTTCATCACAATGGGGGTTCATCCACACTCTGACGATTTGGAAGCCCTTTCTTTAGGGAAAAGTGTTGTAATCGGCTTATAAACGGGCTTTGGAAGTGTCAACAACCGTATGTCAAGGAATGCTCAAGCCATTATATCCCCTGGGTAGGAGTTTCAATTCTAGATGAAGCACTTCGGCCGTATAATGTTTAGAAGACCTTTCTGACATAGTCCCCTAGGACCTTTCAGCTTCTTAAGAATACCTTTTATGAACAACATTGTACTAAAAAAAATTCAATTGTACATTGTAGCCTTCGGGCCTTTGATATTAATGAAAATGGATGTTCATCAATATATGTTTTTGTGCGTATTTGCGTGTTTACTTATAATGTAGTCAAGTAGCATTTTATGCCTTTCTGGACGTTTGTCTGTTTGAAGATATTTGTGCGCTTGTAGATCGCTATTTTATTGTGCATCAGCAGGTGATGGCTTAAGTTGCACCCATGATAGACATCTTTTTAATAGCTCGCAAGAGGATGTCTTTAGCCCATTGTGATTAATGAGGCATTTTTGCGTTCAAGCTAGAATGATTGTACTCGTACACCTAAGTGCTTAAGTCTTTAACGACACTATGCGGGCATGCATCCCTACTGACATTTGGTGCTAATATTGAACTGGCGATTTCAACGTACGATAATGCCTAGTGGCATAACTAGGTTTGATCTAGCTTGAGCGAGTAGTTTACTCTAACTTGTAATATGGAATGAATGTTTTATTTTAACTCGATTATGGCGGAGGGTTATGAATAATTGGATCTTTACATAAAATTGAATAAAACGTAATAGTTGTTTTATTAAATAAAAAGAAAGGCGCGCAGGCCAAATAAAAGTTTTAATAAACTTAAATAATTCCAGTAGGGGCTAGATACCCTTTGGTAAATAAAAAGAATGGGAAAGAGAATACATGTCTTGAGTATGAGGGCATACTGGCCTTCCAAGAATAGTACTTCTTAACCGAAGTGATGTTCCAATTGTTTAGGATAGTTGTTACCTCCATGTCTTTGAGGGTGTACGTTCCTTCTCTAGTAATGTTGTAGCTGTTGTATGATCCTTCTTAGTTCGGGGCTAAGTTTGCCCATGTTGGCCTCCTTTGTGCTCTGAGATGATTCTCGGAGGATCTTGATTGGCCTATTATTGGACCAAGGTTCTTGGCCAATGGGCCGCTGAATGTTTGATCTTACACTTCTTTATTGATTAGACAATAACAAACCACTTGCTTCCTCAACCACTTACTTTCCTTTTTGTCTTCCGAGAGTATCCTTTTATCCAAGTATTCGATCAATTCATGATGCAAATTGGAGATGAGTCCTGTGGTACTAACTTCAAGGCGTTGTAGGTCGGAATAATTTAATTCGATCAGCGCCCCTGGACTGTGATGTGAACTGGCATGGCTATTTCTTCAACCAGTTTTTCACTCAAACTGTGGAAGCTAGTTACTACGTACGAGCTTGGGACTACCATTCGTTGAAGTTCCATATTGTGGATAACCTCCCATCGGATGATATTCACGTCACTCCCTAAATCCACCAAAACTTGCTCAATCTGAGTGTCAAGCACCTTGAGGGTGATGGTCAGAGCATCATGCTACGAGCGATAGGGTTCTCTTCCACCATTCCCATCAAACCTAATCGTGTTGATATGAGGTTTCTTATTTACTTCTTCATAGGCTTTGCAAACCACGACTACTTCGGCCTTTTTCGCAGTAAGCCCTGGTCCACAAAAAATCGTGCTGACGCTCTGCATGTCTTTATGGCCCGAAGCTTTAGACCATTTCCCTCCTTATGTGAGCAAATCTTTGAAGTGTCCTTTTTTCAATAGGTGGGCGATCTCAAGCATGAGCGCTTTGTAGTTGATTGTATCGTGTACGTCACTCCGATAAAACTCGCAGTAGGCTGATGAACTCTTCCCAGAAGTATTTCTAATAGTCGGCACCCAGTGCACCCATTAGCCTAGTTTACCGAGGTGGTTTGTGACTAACTTAACTGCACTTACTCGTAACTCGAAGTCTTTGAAGTTGTGTGCCTTGAGGATTTTCTCGCCATTTTTTCGAGTGTCACTCTGCTTCTTTGAAGTTCTTGCGGGATCCACTTGATATTGTGTTCTTCCCCTGGTTCTTCTACTGCTAATATCTGCTTCTAGAGTAGGAATACGCGCTCGAATTCTCCTTGCATAATTGTCGTGCGCTTGCGAGTTGTCGAGCTCGATACATATTTTTTTGTGATACCTGCGATATGGCGCGTCCCATGTCGTCAACGGGTGTTCGGTCAGAATTTATTCTAGGTTTCGCATGGCTAATGAACTTTGAGGGTTCAAGCTCTTGCCAAAGGCTACCAGAACTATACTATCGGGTACTGGAGGGATGATGTTGCCCGTGTCCAAGCTGATCAAACGACCGAGCCGATGTTAGAGCCATCGAGACCGGTGACTCGAAGTCAAGCCAAGATTCTGCACGACGTGCACATTTTCTTAGTGTGGATGGGGGAAAGCAAAATTTGGAGAATGAGTAGCCAAGCTCAAAATAGAAGAGCTATATCTGCAAGCTCGAGCTCGAGGCTGGAAGTGCCCGAATCTCGTTCAACGATGCCGAGAAGTAAAATGACCAAAGGGCTACAATGCGCTCGAGGAAGAAGAGCGTCCGATTTCGAGTGTTCGAGGCTGAGGGCGACCGAGCGCAAGAGCGCCCGAACACTTAGCTATCAGCCCTACGTGGCTTCTTTTTATTGGTCGTCTGTGACCTTTTTTACTAGTTTACCCTTGAGGTTATCTATAAACCCTTTTAGTATTTCATTTGTAGATACCTTGATTTTAGATATTGAGTGAATGAAAGTAGCCGAGAGCTACGTTTGTTTTGTCTCAGATGTGAGAAACCCAGATGTGGGATATTTCGGAACTTGTGGCTTTCGGTGAACTTCGATTGAACAATTCCTCTTTGATCGTTCGATTTTCATGAGGCATTATTCGCTTGAGGATCGTTGCATAGTTTAGGTGCTCCTCTCTTCTACTCAGAATGTACCAAGACTAGTTCCTTGATTCCGTTCGAGTAAGACAAGCTGTGTCTAGCTTTTATCTTTTATTTTTCTACTGTTCGTGTTCGGTTGCTAAGCTTCTCCAAGTGAGCTTATAAAGGTAGCTCCATGTGTTCCCTTTGGAATCTCTCCAGATAGTCCTTCATTAGTTCCTTATCACGCTGGCGGATCTCAAGATATCTTCTATCATCTTCTTTCATTTTCGGGCACCGGAGTGTGCCTTCTTGAACAAATCTTGCATCTGGGTAAACAATTCGATTGACCCCAGAGGCAGCTAGTGTATCATGTGAGGGCCCCCTTGGTCAGGGTTGAATCAAACCTCTTTACCAGCACATACTTGGTTTTCTCTTCCGTGATCATATTGTTCTTGACAGCTGTGTAATAGGAGGCGATGTGTTCGTACAGATCAGTGGTTTTGCCATACTTAAGGTTATCTGGTAGGTGGAAGTGTTTAGGTATGGGGACAGGCACTACACTCGCCTTGTATGCATGCTTGAAGAACTTCTGCAATATTGTATAAAAAACTGGAGACTGGCGTCAAGAATGTCTCGCTGAAAGGCTCATTAATGGCCGTAACTTGGGGTGGAGCACTCAGTACGTTGCCGATCCTATCATGGATCACTCTTAACTCTTTGAGAATGTCTTGAATGATAGGCACTCCTTCAAGGCCTTGATTGTTGGCCGCTGTAGAACTTCCTTGGGTGGTCATGTTGATCCTTCGCCTGGGTATAGAGGCTGGTGAGTTATCCACAAGCTCGAATCCTCGTGAGGATGTTGGTCTCGGGAATGAACAAATGAAGACGCCTCCAGTCATTTGGGCAGACTGTTAGCCATGGTAGCCAAGTTATTTGCAGTTTGCTCGTCCTAAGTTTTGAGAAAGTTGGCGAAGAGATCATCGAGCTTCTTGCTTCCGTGCGACGGATCGTCGTCACTATCGACAGAGATTGGACCCTTAGGACTGTCCTTCAGTTGTCTATCGAGATCGCCAGGATCTTTTGAGGGGTCGCCAACTGCATTAGTGGTGTTCTTTGGGACATTATTGTTGCTGCTCGACATGGTCGTACTTCTCCTTCGTAAAAACCTACAATTGTGTGGGGGCCATGATGGGCGACAAACTGTTTATGCCTAAAAATTACTTAATAGGTTAAACAGATAAAATTTATCAAGGATCACAAGAAATATAGTAAATACTAAGAAAAAGTAAATAAAGCATAAAATGAAGAAATCCTTGAGATAGTCGGATTCTTGAAGAATTGCTTCGTGAATAATACAATATGGGATAGGGGTATTTATACTTATCAGTTTAGCCAAGTCCTAATTATCACAAAATAAAATGACTATAGGTTGTGGGCCTGTTTAATCAAGGCAGTGATACTAATTAACCCTAACTAGGAGACTGTAATTAGAAGTGTTCACATGAAACCGAAAAACTGCACCATACCGAAAACCGACCCAAACCGAAAGAAAAAACCGACATTCTTTAGGTTTGGGTTGGTTTTGGTTTTTAATTTAAAAAAATGATATAATTTTGTTTGGTTTTGGTTTTAAACAAGAAATAACCGAAAAAACCCGAATCAAACCGACTATATAAATATTATTTAAAAATTATAATTACACATACAATTATGTGTATTTTTATGAATTAACACCATTTATTATTATTATTATTATTATTATTATTATTATTATTATTATTATTATTATTTATTTTGCTCTTTTAAATTGTATTTAGTCCATCACCTTTTTATATATAGTTTTTGCTTTTGTATTTTAGGTTGCATTCTAGTCTTTATTTTGATAAGTCAAATAATCTATTGTATGTTAAAAATAGCTTGTCTTGTAGTCTTCCATTGTCGGCTAATTCAATATCATCAACATATCTTTGCATATGATGTCTCTTCTATTTTTCAAACACGAAAAAAATTATTATAAGAAGTTAGATTAAGTTAATTGAAATGGTTACATACTTGTACAATCGATATTTAGACGAAGCTACATATATGTAGCTCTTGATTACATATATAGTTGTTTTTTAGAGAGTACTTGATTTGGATGTATCATGGTGGAGTATAGTCGCTCGAATATGTGTTTGATTCTTGGAAGTGTATGTTACAAATTTAGTGAAGAAAAAAACCGACAAAAAATCGAACAACCCGAAATAACTGACATAACCGACAAAAACCGAACAAGTTAAAACCTGACTTAATTGGTTTGGTTTTGATTTAAGTATTTAAAAACTCGAATTAATTGGTTTGGTTATCTTTTAGAGGAAAACCGACCCAACCCGACCCATGAACCCCCCTAACTGTAATCCTAAGACGGGGAGATGTATTTCTTGCGTCCCAAGGCCCGTGCCTTCTGAGGGATCGTGGCTTATGGAGCAGGCGTGTATCCTCAGCACCTGTGACTTATACAGTAAATCTAGTCTTCACCAGCTGGACTCATATCCCCGTAATCATAGATGGCATATTTTTACCAACACAGTACCGAAGATGGCTTGGGCAAGCATAAACATGGATTTCATTGATGGCTTACTTAATTCGAAAGGAAGAACAACTATTCTGGTGGTAGTGGATAGACTTACCAAGTATGGGCACTTCATAGCTATTAGTTATCCATGCACAACTAGTTCCGTAGCTCAGATCTTATTGGATCATATTTACAGGCTTCATGGGATGCCTGAGACAATTGTGAGCGACAGAGACCCCATTTTTTCAGTAAATTTTGGCAGGAACTTTTCTTAGTACATGGTGTAACTTTGAGTACTTCAACGGCCCATCATCCACAATCAGATGGGAAGACTGAAGTCTTGAATAAGACTGTGGAGACTTACTTGAGGTTTTATTGCTCAGACAATCAGCAAGATTGGTCACTGTATTTGCCATTAGCTGAGTGGTGGTATAATACTATCCACCAGGGGTGGATCCAGGATTCGAAGGTAGCGGGTGCCACTCTTTGTGACTACCTTCGCGACAAATCCAAATAAGAAGGGTGGGTCGGGTCAGTCGATTATTGTTACTTCGACTAGCTTGATTAAACATATTATTCGCAATAGACAGATAAGTTAGGTTTAATTTCAGTTATTATTTTTCACCTTTGTTTTAAATTATATATTATAGAAGAATATTGCAAAAGAAAAAATATTTGAAAGAGCCCCTCCATTACAATATTTGCTAAAAAAAACTTAAATACTATATTTTTTACTTGACTAAATTAATTTACTTTCAATATTCTAGAATTAATTTTCAATAGATTTGTTACGTTTTACGGCGATTCTTTACACGTCTAAAGTTTTAAATTTTCAATCTATGAGAATTAATTAAAAATATCTATTAATCAAATAAGCCAATTAATTTTTAAAAGTAATTACAAAAATATTACTTAAATTATTCTCAATATATATAGATTAATGTCGTATTGTAAAAGACATAAACTAATATAATATGTTAACTGAATTGATTCTTTATTTATCAAAAAAAGTATAATGGTAGACACAAATTAAAGTAATTTATTAAAAAAAGGAAAAAGAAGAGTGAGGGTGAGATTTAGCAAAAATATATAGGAATATAAAGAGAGAAAAAAGGGAAAGAAAGAAAAAACAAGTATGTCTAGGGCTTAGCGAATACTATAATATGAATAATACAGGTAGGAAAATTGAAAAGACAAAAATAGGAGGTAAAATGAAGAGGAAAAACGAAAAGAGGAGGCAAAAGAAAAAGGAAAAGTCAAAATGTGAACAAAAATTAATAGTAGCCAGACCCTATGGGGAATCAAACTTGCCATCCTTATGTTACTTAAGAATTAAGTAGAAGGCTTTTAACCATGGCACCGAAGCCTCTTTTGTGATAGTGGGTGCCACTTTAATAATAAATATATTTTTAATCTGATATATATATATATATATATATATATATATATATATATATATATATATATATATATATATATATATATATATATGTGTGTGTGTGTGTGTGTGTGTGTGTGTGTACAATTTTTGCTGAAGTTAGCGGGTGTCGTGACACGCGGTATCCGCAACATAGATCCGCCCCTGCTACCCACTATTCTGCTATTCAAACCATTCTATACGAGGCTATCTATGATCACCCCTTCGTTATACTTGCCTTATTTACCTGGTGAAACCACCGATCCAGAGGTAGATAGAAGTTTAATTAACAGAGAATTCAAGTCTCAGCTTTTGCAGTTTCCCTTACAAAGAGCTTAGCAAGAATGCTGTCTTTGGCATACAAGCATAGGTCTGGCAGGGAATTCTAGGTAGAGATTAGGTGTTTCTCAAGCTACAACCATACATAAAAACAATTGTTTCCAATCATCATATCACTAGATTGTCTTCTGAATATTACGAGCCTTATCAGAATTTTCAGAAAGTAAGACTAGTTGCTTACAAGCTATCTCTATCTGCCCATGTTACCATTCATCCTATTTTCCATGTGTCTCAACTAAAGTTTTACCATTTTATCCATGGGAATATCACTCACCCTTTAATAATTGATTTTGAAAGCCCATATTGTGCAGAACCTTTAGCTATTCTAAGCAGGAAGTTAATTCAGAAAGGAAACAAGGTTGTTCCTCAAGTGCTAGTACAGTGGACTCAGATGGGAGAAGATCAATCTACAAAGGAAGATTATAATGCTCTTAAGATCAGGTTCCCTGCCTTCTTCCCTGAGCACAAGGAAGGTTTTAAGGGAGGAAAAATATTGCAATCTGAAAAAGATGGTGGCTGAATCAGGCTACGGATGGTTGTTCCGAAGGCTGGGAGAGGAGTACATAGTCGTTGGAGTTAGTTATTAAGAAGTTTCGCAAATAAACACGTTAGTCCTAGGAAGTTTTAAGTCTAAGTTTGGTTATTTACATTTTCAGCTTGTTATAGTATTTTTTTGGACCAAGTAGATCCTTTGTCATGTTAGTTAGCAAAGGGTACAAGTGGCATATTTTATCCTCTTTGTCCATACAATTACTAGTACTATGTAAGTCAAGTAATACCTAGGGTTTTGGATTATCAATGAAAGTCGTAGCCTTAGTTTATCCTAGTTAGCTATCCTCTTTCTTTGCTCGTTAAGTTAGCTTGTTCTTGTGTTGTGTTTTTCATCCAATTTGTTCTTGAAAACCGGGGTGAAGGAGAATGAAGGGGTCATCAGAGAAGAAGAATTGGAGATAATCGTTGAGCTAAAAAGAAGATTTCTTGACACCAGTTTCTAAAGAATAGCAACAAAATATGCTAGAGAATATTAAGTCCAAACTTTTATGTTTATCCATCTCTTAGACAGTTTTAGAATCCAGATGCTACCCATAATATAATATTCACAAGATGTATATCAAAAAATTATTTTTGTAATCATAGTAAGCAACAAATTGTACTGGAGAATATTTAGGTCCAAACTTTTATGTTTGTCCATCTTAGACAGTTCCAAAATCTGGATGTTATCCTCAATATAATATTCACAAGATGTACATCAAAGAATTATTTTTGTGATCATTGTATGTGGCTAGCTCGACGATTTATTCAGCCTAAGAGTGAAAGAACACAAAATTCATAGGTAAGGAGTACTTCAAGCATTTAGTGTGGAGATCATTTTTCATCCTGATCTAACAGATATGAAGATGTATCGGATGCACCACTTCTTTCACGAGATGACTTATTTATATATGCGGACATGTGTTTGGTCTTGGAGGGTGAAAGACCATACCTCTTGACTAAAAAATATTTGAGGTCTGTCTTTTTAGTACAATATTACCTTCTCGGCTGAATTAAGTGAGCTCCCAAAGTTTAAAAAATTATGGACATCCATCCTACCATGTAAGGAAGGAGCATGTTGGTGAAGTAACAATTTTCTTCTCGAAATAATAAGAGTTCTGGATTTGAGTATGGGGGCATCATTGGGTTTCCAATAAATAATATTATCACTTGTAGCAGCAAATGGCTTATTCCTTGATATTTTTCAATAATTCTATAAAAGTGTTACAGCCCAAGCTCGCTAGTGATATTGTCCACTTTGGGCCTAGGCCTGCATGGGTTTAAAACGTGTCACTAGGGTCTAAGGGATGCATACTTATATACCCAGCATCTCTTATGTGTTATGTCAATATGAGATACTCCTTAGCTAGGGTGTCACATACACCCCTTCTTATGGACTCAGTGTCCTTGCAGAGATTTGCCCCGCGTACCCGAAATTCGCCTAGACTCAACACTGAGGTTTGACCCGCGTACTCAAGATTTGCCTGAACTCAGTTGAACTATGTCCCACATCGACAAGGCTGACACGGAGTGGCTCTGATGCCATCTGTTACAGCCTAAGCCCGTTAGTGATATTATCTGCTTTAGCCATAGGCCTATAAAGGTTTAAAACGCATCACTAAGGTCTAAAGCATGCATACTTATATACCCAGCATCTCTCATATGTTATGTCGATGTGGGTTACTCCTTAATTGGGGTGTCACATAAACCGCCTCTTATGAACTTAGCGTCCTTGCTGAGGTTTGCTCCGCGTGCCTGGGATTCTCCTAGACTCAGCACTGAGGTTTTTCCCGTGTCGAAATTTGCCTAAATTCAGTTGAATTTTGTCCCACATCGACAAGGCGATACCATCTGTTACAGCCTAAGCCCGCTACTGATACTGTCTGCTTTGGACCTAGGCCCGCACGGGTTTTAAAACGCATCATTAAGGTCTAAAATATTCATATTTATATGCCCAACATCTCTCATGTGTTATGTCGATACAGAAAATAATATAAATAAACTCGTTCGTATGTCATGACGAGGTCTGAATATGAGGTATATGGTGAAATTATATTAAATTATTCATCATGGACATGGGTACAATAATCGATAATGTTGAAAGCGAAAGGAAAGTTTGCAAAAGGCCATGTATTAAAGCCAACTCAAAAAGGTCAAATTTTAGATGACATTAGTTGCGAAGCTTAAGTTAGAAAAAGAGGACGAGATACCTCCTACAAGCATATTATTTTCTTGGCCATATATGAAGCCAAAAGGGAAACGAAATAAAATAATGACAAAGTCTGTAATAGTTGACTTGTACAAGTAGGCTTATGGAGAAAATATACGCCTAAAACATTCAATCCCATTTAGCGAACAGAACTAGTAGTAAACTCTAGGGAGCTTTCGGCCAAGATTCAACACGTGAATATCGAGGTACTTTTCGTCTATGAAATTAAGATGTGATAATGTTATTATTCACAAAAATATAGCATCTTAATGGACTATATTCATTGGAAAGTTTTTCAACACCTAGAAAGTTAGGAGTTGAACATAAGTTCTTGAATTGGAAAAAAGATTGAAACTTTGGGATTGATTATATAAATTGATGGTTGTTGTAGTTGGTTGGTGACGTGAAGTACGTCATTTGAAGCTACGTTTAGACTCGAGGAGTAATCGAGGTGAGTTGATATAACCCTATACTAAAGATGTTGTACTCACAAAAGCCCGCTTAAAAAGTGTTTGATAAATTGTCTTAAAGAACTAATATGTGCTTAATTAGAGCGAGAGAGTGCATACTAGCTAAATCGCATTCTAGTTAATGTTCAAGAGTTTATCATTGAGTTATGCACATTTATGTTCATATTTTGTTATGTTAAATTTACGTGATATTATATGTCAAGTTTTCATGGATTAAAGAATATTTAAAAATATATTGAATAATCCCTTCATATATTCATGTCATGTTTTATTCAAGACGGTTATGATTTATGTTCATGGATAATGTTAAAGAAATGCATTGGACCTTAAAGTGGTCACAGAAAAGTTTAATAGAAATATTTTCGGAGTTACCTTGAGATTCTGAGAAGGGTTTCTCTACCTTTAGTGGTTAATGTTGACCCCGAAACTACTCGTGCCAGAGTAAGAGTTTATGATAAGATTTACCTGACATGTCCAAGGCACAAAAATGCGCAGCGTACTATCACCTGGAACTGTGTGGCGCCACAGGGAAGGGGCCTATTCGATCAGGCGGGGATTAAACCCGTGCCAATCACACGGTGACCTTATGGAATCATGTTATGTCAGAGTTAATTGGTACCTCTTCGGAAAAGAAAAGAAAGTAAGTGGTTTTCGTCTTGAAGGTTTGCTAGCGTCCGACTTAATGTCTCGGAGGCCATTGAGAATGCTAATATAAATGTGAAATGTCTAGACTCCCTAAATGTGTTAATGCCCATCTAGACTCTTCTAGTCGTCGCAAATAATAACGATCATGTTATCACACAATATAAAACGTGTAATGTCAAGTAATAAAAATAATTTCCAATTGAAGCCTCCAAAATAAGATAAACTATTGTAGAGAATTTAAAATGCTACTAAACTGTTATAGAACTTTAGATTTACATGAATAGTCTAATTTTCAGTTTTAACCATTTCCCAAAAAACGAATGCACTGATATATTTCCAGAACATGTAATTTATAGAAATAAACCAGTTTTAGCACTGTCTTGCATTTTCAGTCAGTTTCAATAAACAAAGATACTGTTACGTTTCCAGAATTTCAACTTTGCAAAGATAAGCCAATTTTAATGTTGCACTGCATTTTTAGCAATTTTCATAGATAGTTTAGCTTCTCGCATGCTAGAGTCACACAAGTAGCCTAAAATACTATCAATTTTCAGTTTTAACCCGAAAAGACACTACTGCAATTTCCAGAAAATTAGTTTTGCACAAATAGTCCAGCTTTCAGCACGTACTGTGGTTTTGGCCTATTTTCTGAAATTCGCACAAAACAGCCCCTGATACCATCTTAAATTTTAAAACATGCCCTATTCACCTAAAATTTCAGATTTCAACTACAGACCAGCAGTGTCACTTATAATTTTGCAGAAATAGTCATGTTTCGAATTTTAACTCTCACAAAAAAAAAAAGTAGAGTTTAGGGATGGCCCTGTTATAGCTATTTTCACTGCACTTAGCAGCTAACTTCGTTGTTGTACCTGTTTTAGCAAATACATACCATAGGGATATCTAGCAAATACATAGGAAAGGTCTACACGATGAACTATGCAAGAATAGGAAGGGGAAAGAGTAATGCCCTGAATGCATTTTGTATGAGAACCATTAAGTTTTTTTGATTCTAGAACTTATACATTATTGACTCAAGGTGTCCGTTCTCTGCACACAATTGATTAGTTCAAAAGCCATAGTAACTCATATGAAGGGCTCTGTTTTTACCCGAAGCTGCTGCAACACGGGTCGGATTAGGAAATGGGTCGGGTCGGGTTTACACTTGCTCTGCCCGATCTGCTTGGTTCTTATTTTTGCTCGTTTTCACTTGATTTGTGAACATTCAAATTCAAATCCTTTGATTCTTTCCTCATGTGTGTATGAACGTTGTTGATTTTATGAAATTTCCCTTGTATGTGTTTGATTCGAACGATTTATGCCCAAATCTCTTATTTCTTTTTGGATGTTGTGAGTAGTAGAGAGAGGGAGATTTGAGAGATTTGTTCCTGTGTTAGATTAGACTGGAGAGAGAAGGGAGACCTAGCGAGAATTATGGGGCTAGAGGAGGAGATATGGCAGCATAAATGGCGGAGGCGGAGTTGCAGTGGAACCTGGACGTGAATTTAGGAAAGGGGGAGAGAGGAGATGAAGGTGGCGGCTGGCTGATGCTTTAGGGAGTATGGAGGGAATGTTTTAGGGTTTAGGTTGTGGAGGTGTGTGTGTATACAAGTAAAATGAGAGAATTAATTTTGGCCAAAGGATTAAATGAATGAGTGGTCCAGATTTGCACCAAGTAAGCATGCATATACACGCGTACATACTTGTGCGTATGGCTGTGTGTATGTATGGATGACGTGGATAGGGACAAGGAGCTTTGGGGAGTTGTACCACAAGCTAGAACGAGTTGTACATAAGGTATAAGTGTGTTTTAGTGATGTGTAGGCTTAGGTGGCGCTTATGCAGTGCATATATGGAAAAAACATGATGACGGGGACTAGATGTAGTAGAAGTATAGTTGTAAATTAGCAACTTGGCTAGTATTTAATAAAAATATTTATAAATATAAATGATTAGTAAAAAAATAGGGAAAATAGTAAATTATTATAAATAAATGTATTCAATTACAAATAAATATAAATGACCACGAATAATACTAATTAGATATAAATAGTCACATATAACTATTAAATAGTACGGTAATGCATTAAATTGCACAAACAAAATATATATTTCAGAAAATAGCCTAAATAAATGCAATTACATAATATAGTCATAATTAAGTAAGTACAATATAAATAGAGGATTAATAATGGTATTACGCACATAAATGCAGGTTATAAGGCAATTTTATTTCAAAAATTACTATAATCAATTTTCTGAAATATAGCCAAATTGCGAAAAATGGAGGGACAAAATTGGGTGGTAACAGTTGCCCCTCTTTGCCCGGGGATGATGAAAGAGTCTTCGGGCAAAGATAGTTGATGGAGTAGCCAATTTTATCACGACTGACAGAATATCATATAGCTTGTGTGAAAGGGTTTATGACGTACGAGTTAGGGCTTCATGCGCGATTTTAGAAATGGGAATAGAAATTTATTATAGGAAATGGGAAGGGTGTGATCTCTCCTCAAAATTTTATCCGGGAACCTCTCTCTACCACTTGTCTTTTGGACTTTGTAAGGGATATCTCACTCCGATTGTCATGCCGAAAAATATCTGCGTCTCTGTCCTGTGAGCCGCAACACTGCTTGTATTCAAAGATATTTCTTCCATGGAGGTGATGTCTCCTTGTTTCATATATATCAAAACCTGAATTCCAATTGCCTTCTTTCCTGTTTGTTTGTATCCTTGCTAACAGCAAGACTTGAGTGGTCCTTTCTTTTGGCGAGTATCTGAATTGCTTGCTCAACGCTGTCTTGTTCGCGTAATACGAACAATAAGCTCTTCATTTTCATCATCCATAGACGTGAATCATAAGTCTCTTCAATACTACGCCCACAAACGCGAACCTTACGCTTGTTTAATTGATATCTCATCCACAAATGTGGACTCCAAACTTTCTATCCAGTGACACAGATTATATGTCTCTTCAATACTATGTCCACAAACGCGGACTCTAAATCATCCACAATCGCAGATTCTATGCTTGATCAATAGTTGGTCTGTCCACAAACGCGGACCTTACTGCTCCAATTGCTGAACTATGTCCACAAATGCGGACCTTAATCTGCTTCAAATGTTTGTCATATCCACCGGTGCAGACTATATACTTCTAAAATTGATCTCATGTCCACAGACACGGACCCTATATATCCGCTGATGCAGATTCTATGCTTTCATATTCATGTCATGTCCACAAATGCAGACCCTATATATCCGCCGACGCAAATTATATGCTTCTCCAAAAGAGGTCTTGCCCACAAACGCGGACCCTATATATCCACTGACAAAAATTCCATGCTTCTCCAAAAGATGTCTTGTCCACAAACGCGGACCCTATACATCCACTGACATGGATTCTATGTTTCTGCCAAATTGATGTCATGTCCACAGACGCGGACTCTATATACCCACCGACATGGATTTTATGCTTCTCTTGCTTCTCAAATTGATGTCATGTCCACATACGCGAACCCTATATATCCACCGACATGGATTCTATACTTTGTCAAAACAATGTCATGTCCACAGACGCGGACCCTATACATCCACCGACGTGGATTCTATGCTTCTGTCAAATTGATGTCATGTCCACAGATGCGGACCCTATATATCCATCGATGCGGATCCTATACTTGTCAAATTGATGTCGTGTCCACAGACGCGGACCCTATGTATCCACCGATGCGGATTCTATACTCTGATAATCTGATAAATTTTACTTTGCAAGAGTTGTTTGGTATACTTGGTACCTGTGTAAATCTGCAATCAAAGAAAAATTGTGAGTTTTTTTGGGGGAGGTTGACTTGCGCATTCGCTGTGTTGTACTCTGTTGTTGTCTCTTGTATAATCTCCTCCTTGTAATATCTACCTTTTCGAACGTCAAACCTTAGTGAGCTGTGAGCAATAGAGATAAGGAAATGGGATATGCATGTGTTTTGAGAAAAATCATGTTTAAAGAGTAATGCAAATTTGTTCCACTGAATCATAGACTGTGACGTGTTTTCTGGACATAATCCCTTCTATATCCATTTGCTTCTGAACGATCATTCGTTTTGAAATTTTGAGGGAGCCTAAAAATTTCTGCCCCAGTGTATTGCTTGTATTTTCCTTGAATTTTTGAGGTCTCTCGAAAATTCTGCCCCAGTGTCCCATAAAAATTTCTTATGATGTGACCGTGCCTTGAGTAGGCTGCCTACGTATCCCCTCTTGGGAATCAGGTTGCTATATAGTTCAAAGTCCAATCAAGATGAATGTTGCTCGATTTGTAGTATCTCTTGATTGTATCTGAGTAAGGGATCTTGTTAATTTTGTCTCGATTTAGAGAATTCCACTTTAGGATCAACTGTCTTGCTCTAACTTCTGTGGTAAATGCCTTTGTCATTCTATTGGCCGTTGTATTCATACTTCGCTATCTATGAGCGTCACTTGCTCGAGTATAATTTTTAGTCCATTTGGGAGTGTCTAATTATGCTCCTTATATCTATTTCTACTATTTTGCCTTGAATTGTAAGTCATCTTCCTCAATATGCTCTTGTCTCAGTTGTCTACTGTAAGATCTCCATGATTAACTGTGAAGTTTCTTAGATGTCCTTTGTTGAATCACCATAGCCTGGTTTGTATTCGTCGTTTTGGACTGCTTCCTCACATTGCAGTCGCAGATTCAATGGAATTAAAATAATTTTGTAGACAGTAAATGATGCATACTCAAAAATGAAAAACAGGAAATGCTTTTATTATTGGACTTGAGAAATAGTCTTCGAAAGGAAAAAATGATGCAACAAAGTTGAAAATAAAGAAATCAAAAGCTAACGACTCGGAGTCGTATTTTATTTAAGAAAATAACTAATGCCCCAGCACCACTAAGGTTCACGGCATGCTCGGAATGTGCTGCAGATTCAGTTGTTCAGTTTCAGCTTTCTAGATGTTTAGGGCTTCAGTATGCTTTTCAGGAACTGCATCATATTCTTCCATGAATAGCTCCTTTTAGACCGGTCAGCTCATCTTCTATATCATGAACACCTTCGACAAGTCCTTCTCCCTCGAGAGTTTTCATGTAGCTTGAAAATATTGATGTTTGTTTCAGAGTTGGAACAAACTGCTCTAGTGAATGATAACCTCTTGTATCCTTTGTAGTGCTTTTTCCTTTGCAAGCCAACATGTACCCCATGCTAAACTTGTATTCATCAAACATTGTTTCTGCTTTTATAATCGTGCCTTCCAGATTGCATTCTTTACCGGAGTCGATCATATGCACCTTCTCATCTCCATGATTAGGCAGTGGGTTATTGTGCACATTCGGTGCCTTTAAATGAATGACCTTCTCAGCTATTAGGTCTTCAATCTTATCTCTTAGTGCAAAATATTTCTCTGTCTCATGCCCCGGTCCACCTGAGTGATATGCGCACCTTTTACTATAATCAAAGTTAGGTGAAGGGTTGTTTGGCATCTTTTGAGGTATCAGGATGATAAGCCTAGCAGCTTTCAATCTCTCGAATTGAGTGCGAGATTCGGCTAGTGGAGTGTAGTTTCTTTTGGGTCTTTGGTTTGCATCAGTGCGAGGCCTAGGAGGGTATAGTGGTGCATTTCGGTAGTTGGGTTTAGTGTTTTGCTGGTATGGTGGGCAGCTTGGTGCTGGGTTATGGAATATAGGTCGAGTGGGCTGAGTGTTGTAAACGGGATATTCAGGTGGTATGTGAGGGTAGGGATAGAATGGTGGCGGTGTTTGATAATAGTGGTTGAAAGCAGGATCTTGAATGGTTGCAGCAAAGGAGACTTCATCTTTCTTCTTTTTATAAAGGCTCCCATTTCCAGATTGGATAGCCTTATTAGTAGCTTGTACTGCAGCTAGGCTAATAATCTTTCTACTTTTCAGCTCTTCTTCTACGTCATCTCCCATCAACACTACATCAGCAAACTTCTTATTTTTCATGTGCAACAACTTATCGTAATAGGCGTCCTCTTGAATGCGGATGAATATGTTCACTATTTCCCTTTCATCCATAGCGGGTTGCACCTTGGCAGCTTCTGCTCTCCTCCTCATAGCATATTCATCTCTGTGGGTTTTTTTTCAACTTTTCCAAATAGAAACGATCTGGTACCATTTTGGTATTGTACCCAAATCTTTCTACAAAGTCTGTTGCCATATCTTCCCAACCGCACCATGTGCCTGGTTTTTGCTTAGAGAACCAACTTAAGGCCTCTCCAGTTAAGCTTCGACTGAACAGTTTCACTCGTACTTTCTCATCTTCCCCTGCTCCAATCAACTTGTCACAATATATTCTTATATGCGCCATAGGTTCTCCAGTGCCATTGAACGGTCGAACTTTGTTATCTTGTATCTGTCTGGCAATTTCAAAGTAGGGTAGATGCACAAGTCTTCACAAGCTAAGCCTTTAGTAGTTTTGCCTAACTCAAACTTCTTAAAGGCTGCCTCCAGCTTACGAACTTTCTCTTTTGTCCCATCATCATTGGCTTCATCCTCCGCCCATTCATAGTTTTCATGGTCTTTAACTGGCGAAGTGAGTTTTTTGGTTTCAGCAGTGAACATAGGGTTGTAAGGCTGCGGGTATGTGGTGTTGGTGCGATGTAAATTTGTGTTTAGATAAGTAGGATGTGCTGGAGGTGGTGCTTGATAACAGGTGGGTACGGTTGCTTGGTAAGTAGCAGTTGGTGCTGTTTGGTAGATAGCGGTGGTGTTGTCTGGTAAGTAGCAGGTGGTGCTGTTTGGTATGTGGCTGGTGGTACAGTTTGATAAACAACTGGTAGATTAGTTGGGTGTATAGGGTCCTTTCCGTTAGGGCGGGCTATCCCACTTGAATCGACAAACTCTCCTGAATGGGCGGAGTTAAAAACGGGTAAACTGGCCATTGTCAGTTTCTTTTCAAGTTCTTTAATTCTTTGCTCTAAAGTAGCAACATGTTCGTTATACCCAACTGGGGCAAGCTTGCGTGGTGTTCCATTGTTTTCATCACTAAGAGCAGTGTTATTCATCTCAGACATAATGTTTCGTCTCCCTCTTCTTCTAGTTTGTGAGAGGGGAGGAGTCGTAATTGGGCCTTTTGATCTCGTACGGTACTGATGCTCGGCCAGAATGCTCAAGTAAACCTCAAGAGTGGGAGTAGAACTAACACATGAAAGTAATAAGTTAGTGTCGAGATAATAATTTTCATGTGCAAAGCATATCATGTTTTATAATGCAAGGGGCCTCTTTTGTGCCGCGGTAGGCCTAACAAGAGTAACACATATGATATGCATGATAGGCGTCATTTGATAACGCTTTTGGACGAAGTTAGCTAGTGGAATTTAATATGCCAGGGATGTTAAGCCTTGCTAAGTGTGAGTATTATATTTAAAATTGAACGTGTATTATCCATCATCCCATTTTTTCTCATAACCCAAATAAAATGAATGGAAAATAATTTTATTAAATAATTAATTTTGTTGTATAAATGTAGAAATAACACATTTGGAAGTGATCTTGTCACATTAAAAGTAGAAGAAATTAATTTAAAGTCTATGATTTTGTTTACATGAAAGTAGAAAAAAAATTAACTTCGTTCATGACTCAAAATATAATTTTATAAAATAATTGGTTTTGTTGTATAAATGTAGAAATACCGATTTTTGGTAAATAGAAATAAATAATTGATTTTGTTACATAAAAGTAGAAAAATCAGTTTAAAGTCTATGTTTTCTTTAATCTTCCAAGTCTTCGTGACTTGTGACAACTTCCAACCAAAATAAATAATTGGATAATCCACACTTTAGAGAACAAAAGGTCTACATTAGACAAGTTTAATTTTAAATTAATACACACATAGCATATTTAAACGTACTTTAGAGTTGTAAAATCCGTTTAGTTCGTTCAAACATGGTGACCTAATAGACTTAGACACGAGCCGAAGTCAAACTTTTCCTAAATATGACATGATGCATAGTTTTTAGACAAAAGTCTCCATTAAGAATTGGCTTGACCCGACAAGGTTCCTCCAAACGGACAATTTGGAAGTGGAAAGTGCACAAACTGTCAACAGCTTTGCTAGCTGGCTAATTTTGCACGTCTTTCCTAAATGGAATTTTAGTAGTGGAACGACCGTGAGTTTCATGCAATCGCTCTTTGTGTGTGAAAGTGTGAATTTCCAGGAATGGAGGAAAATATGGACGGAATGTCAATTATAAATGCATATAATTAAATAAAATATAATAACCATTTAAAGATTAAAATAAAATAATATAACTGCTAAAGAAACAAAACAAAGGAAAAATGTTAGTCCCATAATAAAAATATACAAAGCAATAAAATAAATTCAATCATAGAAATCATAATAGTTAGAATATAAAATCCCCAGTGGAGTCGGCATCCTGTCGCGCCCTGCTTGAAAGTAAGTGATTTTCGACTTGGGATAACTCGTTTGGAGTTAGAGTTTGGAGTCGCCACCTAATAGATTTCCTATGCGTATTAGGTCACCTATTAATTTCTAATTCAATTTAAGGAATAATTCCGGGTTGGTCTACTAGTCAGAGATTCAGGTAAGTGTTTGAAATAACCTAAAAAGAATGGGTTAGGCACCTTCTAGGTTCCACTAAATATGGTTCCCGGCCGATTTCTATAATTGGGTTCAATATATCGTTTATAAAAGGATAAAAGTTAAATAAAACAAATAAAAAGGGATATGGGATATAAAATAAATAACTAGGCATTTTAACATATTTGCATGAATTATCTAAAATAATAATGATGCTATACAAATAGCCACAAATTAAACAATTAAACAATAACTAATTAAACACTTCAATAAGTAAGCCAAGGTTTTATTTATCCTATTCGGATCAGAACCCGACTTTCATAAGGGACGATAGTTTCAGAATCTACTATCAAATATATAGCTCGGGTAATTTTCATTATTTCCGAGGGGCTTAATTTACCTTTAACCCCGCATACCCTCTTTAAGTATTTAATTAAGCGAATTCCTAATACTTTAAACGTCCTGAAGGTTTGCTAGCGTCCCACTTAATGTCTCGGAAGCCATTGAGACTACTAATATAAATGTGAAATGTCTAGACTCCCTAAATGTGTTAATACCCCAATCTAGACTCTTCTAGTCGTTGCAAATAATAACGATCATGTTATCACACAATATAAAACATGTAATGTCAAGTAATTAAAACAATTTCCAATTGAAGCCTCCAAAATAAGATAAACTATTGTAGAGAATTTAGAATGCTACTAAACTGTTACATAACTTTAGATTAACATGAATAGTCTAATTTTCAGTTTTAACCATTTCCCAAAGAACGAATGCACAGCTACATTTTCAGAACATGTAATTTACAAAAATAAACCAATTTTAGCATTGTCTTGCATTTTCAGCCTGTTTCAATAAAACAAAGATACTATTACGTTTCCAGAATTTCAGCTTTGCAAAGATAAGCCAATTTTAATATTGCACTGCATTTTTAGCAATTTTCAAAGATAGTTTAGCTTCTCGCATGCCAGAGTCACACAAGTAGCCTAAAATACTATCAATTTTCAGTTTTAACCCGAAAAGACACTACTGCAATTTCCAGAAAATTAGTTTTGCACAAATAGTCCAGCTTTCAGCACGTACTGTGATTTTAGCCTATTTTCTTAAATTCGCACAAAATAGCCCATGATGCAATCTTAATTTTTAAAACCTTCCCTATTCACATAAAATTTCAGATTTCAACTACAGACCAGCAGTTTCACTTATAATTTTGCAGAAATAGTCATGTTTCGAATTTTAACTCTCACACATAAAAAACCAAGAAGTAGAGTTTAGGGATGGCCTGTTATAGCCATTTTCACTGCACTTAGCAGCTAACTTCGCTGTTGTACCTATTTTAGCAAATACATACCATAGGGATACCTAGCAAATACATAGGAAGGGTCTACACGATGAACTATGCAAGAATAGGAAGGGGAAAGAGTAATGCCCTGAATGCATTTTGTATGAGAACCATTAAGTTTTTTTGATTCTAGAACTTATACATTATTGACTCAAGGTCTCCGTTCTCTGCACACAATTGATTAGTTCAAAAGCCATAGTAACTCATATGAAGGGCTCTGTTTTTACCCGAAGCTGCTGCAACACGGGTCGGATTAGGAAGTGGGTCGGGTCGGGTCGGGTTTACACTTGCTCTGCCCGATCTGCTTGGTTCTTAATTCTGCTCATTTTCACTTGATTTGTGAACATTCAAATTCAAATCCTTTGATTCTTTCCTCATGTGTGTATGAACGTTGTTGATTTTATGAAATTTCCCTTGTATGTGTTTGATTCGAACGATTTATGCCCAAATCTCTTATTTCTTTTTGGATGTTGTGAGTAGTAGAGAGAGGGAGATTTGAGAGATTTGTTCCCGTGTTAGATTAGACTGGAGAGAGAAGGGAGACCTAGCGAGAATTATGGGGTTAGAGGAGGAGATATGGCAGCATAAATGGCGGAGGCGGAGTCGCAGTGGAACCTGGACGTGAATTTGGGAAAGGGGGAGAGAGGAGATGAAGGTGGCGGCTGGCTGATGCTTTAGGGAGTATGGAGGGAATGTTTTAGGGTTTAGGTTGTGGAGGTGTGTGTGTATACAAGTAAAATGAGAGAATTAATTTTGGCCATAGGATTAAATGAATGAGTGGTCCAGATTTGCGCTAAGTAAGCATGCATATACACGCGTACATACTTGTGCGTATGGCTGTGTGTATGTATGGATGACGTGGATAGGAACAAGGAGCTTTGGGGAGTTGTACCACAAGCTAGAACGAGTTGTACATGTGGTATAAGTGTGTTTTAGTGATGTGTAGGCTTAGGTGGCGCTTATGCGGTGCATATATGGAAAAAACATGATGACGGGGACTAGATGTAGTAGAAGTATAGTTGTAAATCAGCAATTTGGTTAGTATTTAATAAAAATATTTATAAATATAAATGACTAGTAAAAAAATAGGGAAAATTGTAAATAATTATAAATAAATGTATTCAATTAATAAATATAGATGACCACGAATAATACTAATTAGATATAAATAGTCACATATAACTATTAAATAGTACGGTAATGCATTAAATTGCACAAACAGAATATATATTTCAGCAAATAGCCTAAATGAATGCAATTACATAATATAGTCATAATTAAGCAAGTACAATATAAATAGAGGATTAATTCTGGTATTACGCACATAAGTGCAGGTTATAATGAAATTTTATCTGAGAAATTACTATTATCAATTTTAATTAAATATAGCCAAATTGCAAAAAACGGTGGGACAAAATTGGGTGTCAACTATATATATATATATATATATTTAAAGTTCATAACTTTATTATTCAAGTTATTCAAATGCATGAAATGATTTATTTTTTATGGCTTTTAAGAATTACATTGCATATCATGTTTCTTAAAAATGTCTCGTTCGTATTTTAGTGGAGGGTCGTTTACTCATTGAGTACCACTGTGGTGTACTGAAGTTCTTTTCTTGGGAACCTACATTGACATATGTCAATGTAGGCACACTTTTTGTAGGCTATAAGCTAGGATACTCTTCCACTACCTAATTGCTTGGTGAACTCTGCATTTGTTCGTGCAAATTCTTTATGTTTCAGTCTTTCTTATTATTAGTCATAATGTCAGGTATAAAGTTCTTAGAGGCTTCATAGACAGTCTAGCAGTTGGGCGTGGTTGTCTATTTTGCATGATCTTGCACAGTATATAATAAATTTATTTATTTTATTGATACTATTTCAAGATGAGTTTTGTCTCAGAATTTCCTTATTAAAGTTTTGTTTTAGAGATTACATCATTTACATAGCATGACAAAAATAGAATATCACAGTCAAGTTTAAAGGATTCATTCGGTCAAGTTCAGGTACCGAGTGTCGGTCGCATCTCGTTCACAAAACGGGTCGTGACAAACTTGTTATCTAAGCATCAGGTTTAAGAGTGTCCTAGGGATATATGAAGTCATATCAATAGAGTCTTGTTTATCGGTATGAGGGCCCCATATCTATAAACGAGGGCTAGAGACATTTAGGAAATGTTTCACATTCTTTCTCATCCAGATCATACGTTAAAGTCAAAAGTGAGACTCGAACTCTTACTTCTGTGGATCAAGGGAATGATTGACATGTGCTGCGTGATAAGAGTATGCAAAAGCTAACTATTTTAGAAAGTCACGACTACTTGAGATATGGTGTGTATCGTGTAGTTTCCCTTGAAATGTGAGTGATGATGATGGTGAGGAATGAATCAAGATAAATATAGCTAGAAAGATGAACAGATGTGGTCCAGCGTGGGACTGCTTTGGATTTAAACTCTTAAAAACATTGCAAAGACTTGTTTAAAATAAATGAGGTGATGATGTCGCCAATCACCGCCAGAGTTGTAAGGAATATAGCAAGGCGTTGCACCAGTCGGATAAGTTAGAGAGGTTAAGCAACTATATGCCTAAGCTTGACATACTGGGATGACTAGTAGTGGTCATGGTTATTCAGATTAGAGAAGACGTGAGGAAACAACCGTACGGGATATAGCTGGCCTTGGTACCAAAGCCTTTTACGAAAAAGGGTAGCCTTGTGTGTAAGCACAGCAATGAACTGCGGCGTACCCTCAGACGACCTATCTAAGATTAGGGGGATCCTCAGTAGTGGTGACCTTTTCACTCTTCCACGGGCTGATACATGTACCGAATGCTCATACAGGAAAATTGACTCTTGGGTCTGGAACTTGGGGGGTTGCTTCGAGAAATCCTTTCTTTCTCGTCCACTCGGCGGGGGGGGGGGGGGGGGGGGAGGGGAGGGGTGCGGTAACACATATCAGAAAGTGTGTGCCAAAGTTGACATCAAATTTTATACAGGACAACAAAAATGACAAGTTATGTACAAAAGTAATATGAGTAGCCAAGAATTGAACCAGAATGATACATTTCTCAAGTTCCTATGGTGAATCTTAGGGGAATGGACAAGGAATAGATTGGTAAATAAGTAAGATAATAGATACTGTGGTGCATATATCACGACTGCTAGTAAAGAATGGTTCCTAATTGATGAAGGCGATAAGATAAAGCGGTTAGCCTATGGTATACACATATGCTTATGGAAGTAGTGAAAATAACCATTACGAGTAAGTGAAAGGATTAATCTAAAAATGGAAAAATATGTATGACCTCAAGATTTCATAGATGAGATAAAACTGCCCGAGGGAGGTGAGCTGTTATGGAGTGAACACACTAAGCTCTTCAAACACGTGTATGCTTAATTGTGGACAATTTTGATTTGGAGGAAGGATAAGGAGGACCAAAATTAAACGCTATAAGACATTTGTTTTGAGAGACAAGAAGAATTAAGAAATTTTGAAGTATCTATTCTCTGCCTTATAGAGAAGACCCTGTTACAGAAACTTACATCTAGTAAGCGATAGAGGGTTGGAAATGTAATGGTGAAATTGAACCTAGAAAAATTATGTAAACTTCATGTTACATGATGAGGCGACTAAACATCTCAAGTGTGGTATGTACATATTGGGGCCAAGAGTGCTCTATTTGATTCAAAGTGATCTTGAGTAAATCCAAAAACAATAGTGCTCATGCATTATAAAATTTATAATAATTATACATTGATTGTATATGTATCCAGATGGGCCAAAGGTGACATAGTAGGATAAGAAAATTCAAATGTCTAGACCTTAAAAGATAAGATACTAAAAAGTTAGCTTGTGGAGAAGAAATAAAATTTTGATAGGAAAAAAAGGGATTTCTTGAATGCATAAGATCAGAAAAGATTTGTTTTTTTTATTTAATGCATGGAGTCAGCTATATTAAAGAGTAGCATTTTAAAGTTAGTACGCAAGCGAGATGTGAGTTTTTTTTAAAGAAGCTTCACTTCCTCAAGTTTAGTTAAGAGTGACCCTTAATAGAGCAATTTAAGAGTATGACAAGAAATAGTACCAAGAGCTCTTGTTGGGTACCACGCGAGTCATAAGTAATTCTGAGACATCGCAAGGTTTAGACATAGTAGAAACCAATAGGCTCCGGTTGAACAAGCCGATCCAACTCAATCTTTATGTGTTAAAAATGACACAAGCTATACATGGGAAACGATGCATTGCCTAAAGAGAGAGCGTATAGAAATAAAGATGTTAGTTGAGATGATGGCTAACCGACCACTACAAGGAAATGAGTAAAGAATTGGGAATTTAGCTATAAAATTATGGCTCTGAAAAGTCTCAAATATTATGGAAAAAAAACAAACGGGAAAAAAATATTAATAAGTGAGTGAAACATACTTATGAATATGTTGTCAGAACAAGGATATATCTAGATCCAATGGCCCATGCCTCGAAGAATTTACCGACAAGGTAATTGTTGAACTTAACAAGGATAACATCGCTAAAATTGAAAGCATAAAAAAATGTGTACTTCCTCACAAGGACAATGAGTGCTTGTCATGTGCCAATGCAAAGTACTTGATTTTAAGTAACGATCTTATGAAGCACAAGAAAAGTTTTAGAGCAAACTTATTTCTCATCAAAGTAGAGTTGTATTAAGCAGGGTCAGTTTAAGGTATTCAACCAAAAAAAAAAAAAAAAAGAAGAGGAAAATATTTATCTATTTGAAAAAATGGAAATAAAGATGGTCATTGGTGCCTCTAAATAGAATTAATGCAGTTATTGCAAATAAAGTTTGTATCGAGCTACAATTTTATGGTAGGAAATTATAAAACCTCGGTACCATAAGTGTTAAATGTATAAACCAATTATCATTGGTTGGAAATAATTAAAATAGGCCAACGATTAGGAACACTTTCATGAATTGATTTGGGCACAATAAGTGATAGCCAACGTTTAAAGTGATGTAGATTCGGGTGTGAAAAATCACAAATTTAATAAGTATTAGGTGTAAAAGCTTAATCATAGAGGAAAAAAAAATCTATACTTGTTTTGATTGAGAGACTGGGGAAAAATTGAGCAAATGATAGAGCCTATCTAATTGCTCGATGACATGTATGAACAAGTGCTGCAAGTTACACAAAAAAGGAGTAAGCATGTGACATGTCCGGATTAAGGGTAGGGTTCACAAATACCCTAGTCGAAGTAGGGATCGAACACAGGGACTTGCATGAGACTTAATGTAGTTAGATTTACTCAAATTCGACTTAATTAGTGAGTTAACACTAAAATTAAATTGAAAAATATCTATAACTAAATGAAGATATCTTAATGCTAGATTTAACAAGTAATAAAAGAATTAGGATACTAATATCCCCCAAGCCTTCTAATCCAATGAGTTTAGTTTTAAGCTTCTTCACACTAAGGTCATCAAATGGACCTTGCTTGCATATACCTAACTCAACCCTCTCGGTGGTGAGTCAAGACTACCAACTCTTGTTCTTTTGGTACTAAGAGTTGGTGCTTTGAGCGCTAGCAACTAGTCCTAAGTAAGGTATCCCCTTTCGGTGTTCAACCTGTAAACCCGCGGTAAATACAACACACCTACCCCCGGTACCCCATCACTGCACTTCTCATTCCTAGATTGATCCTCTCAGTGTAAATCTAGTACTATTGAGCTCAACTTGAGTTGTACACCTCAAATTATTGTAATGAAATCAAAAGTAGTGAAATGAGGTATTCCTAAGTACTTAGAAGCTTATTATAATATGCCTATTTGATTATTACACTAGGATTTAATTAGCACCTTATTGGATGATTTAGCTACTCATACTAAAGAATGAATCAAGACTTGTAAATGATGAAATATGCATCAAATTAGTGAAGTAGTAATGGTTCTTACAAAATATGATGTTGTTTTTCACAATCCAAAGAAGCTTAACAAAGAGGAATTGTCTTTTGTCTTTATCTTTCCTCTCAAGTAATGTAAAGTGCCAGATTTCTTGAAAAACCTATTTCTAGCTATATATAGTGTTTGCTAAAATTAATTACAAAATTGCCATTTGTAGGTTGGGCGAAGGCCCTTTTTGGCAAGGGTTGAGTTCTGGAGCTGGATTGGGCGAAAGGGTTGTCGCCTCTTGGACATGGGCTGCCGCCTTTTTCTGGAGTTGCATGAGAGGCCGGCCGCCTTTCACCAGGCGACTGCCTTTTCTTCTCTTCCACGAGAGGGCAAACTGCAGCTATGTGATGTAATCGCCTCTTCTTCTCAGCATATTTTCCTTGACTAGAGCAATAGGCACCAGCCTCTTGCATAAGGGGTCGCCTTCTCAACAGCTTTCCTAGTTCTTCAACCTTTTCTAAAGGGATGAGGCTTTTTTGGATGCCCTGTTTGGCATAGTGGATCGCCTTCTCAATAGCTCTCCCAGTTCTTCAACCTCTTCCAAAAGGCTTGTTGCGTTTCAGCTTGCAAAGGTCGGCCGTAGCATGATCGTCCATCTTTTCAGTGTTTCTACAGCTCTTTGAATCTTGATCACTATCTTGGGCATTCTTGCTCTTTTTGGTGTCTAACTCTTTCATTCAGAATTAACACTTGAAACCAAGCAAAATACATCAATATTTCCTAAGGAATTGTTCACTTTCGGGTTCAAAGACAAAAGTTTAAGCGTGTTAAAGTATGCAAAATGCTCACGCGTCAACTTCTCCAGATTTAAGTCTTTTCTTGTCCTCAATCAAACCAATCTCTACCCAAGAATAGTGAAGCACTTTCAAGTTTAACAACAATGAATCTAAGTTTCATTTTCAACTTTTTAAAACTTGGACCTCATTTGTTACCAACACTCATTCACACTTATGAATACTAAACAAGTTACAGTGAGCCACCACACAAGTTTCACAAAGTTCAAAGGATGTCATGGAGCTTCAAGTGTGGATTTAGTTCGTCAACCAACTTCACGTGGTTTCAAACTCCATCTCAAGCCAAGCTCTCACCTCTTCTATCACCACTCGCAATCCTTTCCACAAAAAGAGTAGTCCTTATCTCACAATCAATTTGAAATCAAGGACATTTAAAGATCAAGCACTCGCTCTCCAAAGAATGTTCACGAGTTGAGTCAAAGTATCATAGGCTTGCCTATATCGTGACTTTTCCACTACTGGAGAAGCACCAAACATTGGATCAACTAAGACTTTATTAGGCTTGTAATGAAGGCTCGGGTCTAGGTGTGATATAGTGACTACCAACCACCTTATCAACATATATACATTTCATTCTATCCTTCTTTCACCACCTTTCACCCTCTAACTTCATTCCCTTTTCTTTATTTTCATACTTCTTTCTTATTTTTCCGCATCGAGGAAGCCTAATGCCTTTTATTCTCCTAGTTCATCCTTAATATTTATACAAGCTAGATGGACTAGTACTTTTCTCTTTGTTTTCTTTTTGGATTTTCGTAATCTTTTTTTTTTTTTTTAATAATTAGCAACTGACTAGGTTTTCTAGCGCATGATATATCCAAAGTACTCCCCCAAACTTAGGCTTTTGCCTCAATCTAGAATGTTCACTTGAAAAGAGATTTAATTTCAAACAACAACCAATGATACACACAGGTTACCAAATGAAAAGCCAATAGGCTCAAAAGGGAACAACTAGTGATATTTTTGAAGTAAGTGTATATGAAGAGGCTAAAAAAGGTTTAGAAAGAAAGTCCTAAGATCATTTCCAAGTTCGATACGACTCAAATTTTGCCTTGAGCACAAACCGGGGAAGTTCTAGAGCACAACTCAACATGTGAACCCATCCCCACACACAAGCAAGCTGATCAATAAAAAATGAGAACTCAACTCACAACAAGTCTCTCACACTTGCAAAGTCTCAATGGTCCATTAGGAACCATGTTAATGACTCCAAAGCAACACATGGACCTAGAGTCATCAACCAAGACCAAATACTTGTAGTGTGGGCACTTCACAACTTGTTTCATATCATAAGATTCAAATGGCATGTTGGTACTTTATGAGATAATTAAACCGCAGCCACAAAGTAATGTACACTACTTTGTTCAAGAAACCACTTCTAGAAAGAACCAAGCAAAGAAAATCGAAAGCTTATTTAAAATGAAAAAATCTGGTACTTAACTAATTATGCTAAAATAAAAGTAACATGCACTATATACAACAAAAAGAGAGGTTCAAATTCAATCATGCAATCTAATAAAAAAGTATCAAAGTACCCATAGTATCAATGGTACATCACAAATGAATTTTAACCCCTCTCCCAACTAAAAACTCTAGCATCGTCCCCGAATGCTAAGTAAGCCCAAAGGGGGAGGGGGTTAGAAGGGACCCCTGATCAATTATCAACTATGGTTTTGCCTTTGACTTCCATATGTACTAGTGGAGGCTTTCCCTTTGATTTCTTTTTCTCAACTTTTGCTCGAGCAGTTTCCTCAATAGAGGCTTGAGTAACCAATTCCATCTGGATATCTTGATCATTAAAGTTCTTGAATTACATTGCCTTCAAGTCTTGTTTTATCTCCTCAGCTTCCTTCTTTCTGACTCTCTTGCTTGGTGGTTGCCTAGAAGTAGAAGGTCCTTGCTTGTTTAGTTCTCTTTCACTCCATAGAATATTCATCTTTTTGTCAGTTCCACTTATGTTATAGCCAAGAGTTGTACATCCTTTTTCACTTCCTCAAGCTTTTTGGAGTTAGCCTTCGTAGCTTTGACCAATTTATTAAATTGTGCAATGGAGATGCTTTGTGGTGGTGGTGCAACCTGCATTTGAGATGGGTTAGACAAGAGAGTTTTAACTATTCTATCTTGTTATCCATACCTGTTAATGCTTGAGTCAATTCATTGAAAACCTATGGGGCTTGGCAATTTGACGATGAGTGTATATCATGGTGAATAGACTGTGATGTAGGTAAAGGGTGCACCGGATTGTTCACATCCTCTATGTCATACAGATTGAGTGGCTCCATGTCACCTATGTAATCATCATCATTAAAGGAGTCACACCTTTGATCAATCAGGTATTCAGTCAAGGTGTTTGGGAAGGGAAATTTGTTGTTTTCAGATTTAGTTGCCTCCATCATTGCTTTGATCATCTCGGCTCCTAAGTTGGCTCTAATTCCCATCATCAAAGATCTTATCAGTAAACCTCTCTTCAAGGTTATGTTGTAATCATCCCCTGTTGGTGATATTCTTGAGATCACTATTACATGCCACCCTTTGCTTCAAAGTTTAAGTATGGCTTCATTCTCCACCCCGAGTTAGTTTCCCTTCCAATGATTGGCACCAACTATTGCCTTTGCTCTTCCTCACTAAGGTTCGGTCTCTCTATGTGCTCCTTTAGAGTGAAGTGAGGTAGGCTTAGATAATCATTCCATGCTTTGGTTGATACATCAACCATCTTCCCCCTACAAGGTACTTTGAAGTTGTTTTCTTCATTGGATCTTATTTCGTAATAGAATTGGAAGATCATGTCAATCACAACTGCACTTATTCTTTTTTTGAACCTCCTAACCCACCCTATTTCCATGAATGCATTGTAGAAACTGGGGTTGAACTTTTTCGCATTTCTCAAGTTGATTGTTCTTTCATGAGTGAGTATTTTCAGGGTTGTTTGTCCTCTCTTATCTCAGTAGATTTATCTCTAGATGATGTGGTGCAAGGTGATGGCTCCTCCTCATGTTTCCTTTTTGATATAGCTCGTGTTGTAGGTGACATTGTGGCTGCAAAACAACTCAAGATTGTTGTCAGTTAAAACTGCTATGCTATATCAAATTAAGGCTGATAAGCTTGAACATATTTTAAAACCAGGATAAAGAGCGGGGGCATGGCATAAGGGTGGTCGCCTCTTAGGTTCACTTACAATTTTCTTCAGTGTTTAGATAAAGGGCCACCGTCTTAACAAAGGGCGACCACCTCTTACTGAAGGGCGATCAAGCCTGCAATGGCGATCACAAAGGGCGCCCAAATTTCAGAGAGTTGGCATTTTTACACTTAGCCAAATTGTTGAGCTCATTCAAAAGGGTGTCCGCCCAGCCAAGGAGCGGCCTCCTCTTATCATGAGGCGACCAACCCTGCAAGGGCGCTCTAAAAGGGCGCCCAAGCTACAGAGAGGTGCCATTTCCATATTTAATGAAATTTTTGGCAAGTTCAGAAGTCAGTCGCGCAAGTAAAGGGCGACCACCAAATGCTCAATCTCTATTTTAGTGAGAAAGAGGAGGCGAACACTGCAATGGCGGCCAAAATATGCAGCAAAAGTCCAGAGAGGTGCATTTTTCACACTTTGAAATTTTTTGACTTCATGAAAAAGGGCGACCACATTAATAGAGGGTGTCCGCCTGTTCTAATGCACTTCTCTCACTTGAGAGATGGTTAGATGAGACGGATTGGGTGGCCGCACAAACAAGGTGCGTCCTCCATCTCAACACTAGCATATGATTGGGCAGTCACCTAACTAAGAGGCGACCGCACTTTCTTGAACCATCAATAGTTCAAGATGCAAAACACGAAGAGAGGGTGATAGCCCATCAAAGGGCGGAAGCCCTTTATTCGTCTACAACATATTAACCGCTCACATTTCCCAAAGTTTTAACGCTTAAACAACACCAAGGTTCACAACTACCCATTTTTGTATCTCTATCATGGCGAAAATGCTCTCAAATTATCTAGAATGAAGATTTTCCATAGGTACACTCATTCTTCCCCCAACCATCCTAAGTCCTCTTTTTGAAACTAGATCTACATCCTACTCCTAAAATTTGAAACTTTAAACTAAGAAATTAAAAATTAAGAATGAATTGAAAGGCTTACCAGACGAGTTATGCAAAGATGATGATGAAATTGTAGTGTAGTGAGTGAGTGTGGTTAGGATTTTTTCATTGATTGGAAGTAAGGGAGGATTTAGCCGGCGGTTACTGTTTGGAAGTCGGAAATTGAAAGGGGGAAGAAAGGGCCCTAGGGTTCCTTTTATAGCCCCAATAGGCCAGACCTCTTTTTAAGAAGGGCGTTCGCCTTTTAAGCAAAAGGCGGTCGCCCATGCACAGACTTTTACTCATGCTTTCTTTGAGAAAATGGGCGGTCGCCTATTGAAAGGGCACCCGCCCATTGTCTTCCACCCATCACTTGAGGAACAAAGGGCGGAAAAGCCTGTAGGGGCACTCAAACTTCAGAGAGGTGCATTTTTGAAACTTAGTCAAATTTTTGGGGCTAAAGAGAAGGGCGGATGCCCAATCAAGGGGCGGCCTCCGTGTCAAAAAAGTCCTCCAGGCCTACAAGGGTGCTCATAAAGGGCAATAGAAGTCCAGAGAGCCTCACATTTGACACTTAGAAAAACTTTTGTCATTTTCAAAATGGCGGTCGCCCTTATAAGAGGCGACCGCAAGTTTTTGGCTCTCTGTGCTCACCCCTTTTCGAGTTTACTCACACACACTAAGGGGATATCGCCCATGTATGGGGCGACCTCTCTATTACTTGCAACTTGAGATTCTTGCACTTCTCAATCCAGTAACTCATCCGTGACATCTACAAAACAACAACTAGTTAGCTAAAACTCTTGGGTTGCCTCCCAAGCAGCGCATTAGAATAACGTCATGGCACGATGTTGACCCAATTAGCTCAAGGATCAATCAAAAGCACAAAGGTCACCATCTTGGTGCCTTCCATCACTCCCAAGTAATGTTTCTCCCGGTGACCATTCACTCTAAAACTCTTCCCATCATTACCTACCAAATCAAGGGCATTATAGGGAGAAACACCAACGACTTTAAACGGGCTACTCTACTTTGACTTCAACTTTCCTGGAAACAATTGAAGATGGGAGTTGAACAATAACACAAGATCTCCTGTCTTGAACTCTCGATTCCATATCTTCTTATCATGCACAATCTTCATCCTTTCTTTATACAACAAGGCATTTTCATATGTATTGAACCTCAATTCATTAAGTTCATTCAATGCATTCATTCTAGACTTCGAGGCTAGCTCCCAATCCAAATTCAACTTTTTTAATGCCCATAACGCCTTATATTCAAGCTCAACTGAAATATGACAAGCTTTACTAAACACCAATCAATAAGGAGATATACCTATTGGGGTTTTGTAAGCCGTCCTATAAGCCCAAAGTGCATCATCCAATTTCTTGGCCCAATCCTTCCAGTTAACATTCACGGTCTTTGCCAAGATTTGCTTTATCTCCCGGTTAGACACTTCAACTTGTCCATTAGTTTGTGGATGATAAGGGGTTGCTACCTTGTGCTTGACTCCATACTTCTCCAATAGCGAGCCAAATGCGTTGTTGCAAAAATGGGACCCACCATCATTTATTATGGCTCTAGGAGTGCCAAAACGAGTGAAGATGCCCTTTTCAAGAACACTGTGACACTTCTAGCTTCGTTGTTTGGTAGAGCCACCCCTTTTACCTATTTAGATACATAGTCAAATAGGCCCATGAAATCAATACCCCAAACATCAAACAATTCTACCTCCATGATATGATTTTGAGGCATTTCATATTTTCTAGACGCACCCCCGGCTCTTTGACACTTATCACAATTTTTCACGAATGCATGAGCATTTTTATAGATGGTAGGCCAATAGAATCCACACTCCAAGATCTTTAAGGCGGTTCTAATGCCACCATGATGCCCACCGTAAGATGAAGGATGACATCCATTTATAATCTCCCATTGCTCAACATCCGGAACACATCTTCGAATCATTCCATATGCACAGATTCTAAACAAATAAGGTTCATCCCAATAGTAATGACGAGCATCCTTCATGAGCTTTTTCCTTTGATTGTACGAATAGTCATCGGGTAAATCTCCACATACCACAAAATTTGCAATCTCCCGCATACCAAGGTACTTTCTCTAAAGATATCGCAAGTACCCTTTCATCCGGGAAACTACCGTTAGTTTCACCATCTTCATGAGGTCTCCCCCTTCTTCTAATCTTGACAAGTGGTCTGCCACTTTATTCTCGGTGCCTTTTCTTTCCTTCACTTCAACATCAAACTCTTGAAGCAATAGAATCCACCAAATCAAACGGGGTTTGGAGTCCTTCTTACTCATCAAATAATGAATAACAAAGTGGTCGGCGTGTACAACCACTTTGGATCCCATCAAATAAGCCTAAAATTTCTCAAATGCAAACACTACCGCTAAAAACTCTTTATCGGTGACCGTGTAATTCAATTGGGCCACATTAATTGTTTTGATTGCATAATAAATAGGATGAAAAATCTTTACAATCTTTTGACCAACACGGTACCAAAAGCCACATCACTTGCATCACACATCAATTCAAAGGGCAATTCCTAATTAGGACTCACAATGATGGGTGTGGTGGTGAGCCTTCTTCTCAATTCTTCAAATTCCTTGAGGCAATCATCAAACACAAATTTTGCGTCTTTTTTAAGCAACTTTCATAAAGGATGAGCTATCTTAGAGAAGTCCTTGATAAATCTTCTATAAAAGCCCATATGACCAAGGAAACTTCTCACTCCTTGGATGGTAGTGGGAGGTAGAAGTTTGAAAGTCAAATATATCTTGGCTTGATCCACCTCAATCCCCGCTTGGACACTTTATGCCCCAACAAAATTCCTTCTTCCACCAAGAAATGGCATGTCTCCCAATTAAGCACCAAATTTATTTCTTCACATCTTTCAAGTACCAAGTCTAGGTTGTTAGGACAACCATCAAAAGAATCCCCAACCACGAAAATGTCATCCATGAACACTTCCAAGAAGTTCTCGACCATATCATGAAATAATGCAAGTATGCACCGTTGAAAAGTAGCAGGTGCATTACAAAGACCAAAGGACATCTTCTTAAAAGCAAATAGCCTATATGGACAAGTGAAGGTTGTATTTTCTTGATCCTCCGCTTCAATGGAAATTTGATTATACCCAAAATACCCATCAAGGAAAAATAGTATGCCTTCTTGGACAACCTATCCAACATTTGGTCAATGAATGGAACAGAAAATGATCTTTTCTTGTAGCTTTGTTGAGCTACGATAAACCATGCAAACTTTCCACCCGGTCACGGTCCTAGTGGAAATGGCTTCACCCTTTTCATTATGCATAATTGTTATGCATTTTTTCTTAGGCATACATTGGACTGGCGATACACATTCACTATCGGATAAAGGTTCCACAACACCCGCATCCAACCACTTTATGATCTCCTTTTTAACAACTTCTTGCATGGCCGGGTTAAACCTCCTTTGATGCTCAACTCAAGGTTTGCAAACTTCTTCAAGAATGATTTTGTGGGTCCACACTCCCGGATCAATGCCTCTAATACCGTCCAATGTCAAACCAATAGCCTGAATTCTCTTCTTCACAACTTGTAAGAGTTTTTCTTCTTGGGATTGGTTTAAGTGGGATGAAATGATTATGTGGAGAGTAGAGTTAGGACCAAGATATGCATATCTTAAGTGACTTAAGAGTGGGGGGTTCTTCAATATATGGTTTAATTGGTGGGACTTTTTGGTTTACAAGATCAAGAGAGAGTTTCTTTGGAGAATATGCTTTAATACCAAATCTTTCCAATGCAATGACACATTGTTTCATACTTTCCTCATCATCAATATCCATATTCCATAACACATATGCCATTGTATCACATTCCCTTGTTAAACTCTCATTTTCTACCAATGCATCCACTACTACATCAACATAGAAACATGATGCATCTTCAACCGGTTGCCTTATCGACTTGCAAATATGAAATACCACATTCTCTCCATTGAATATAAATGTTAACTCCCCTTTCTCCATATCACATAATGCTCTTCCCGTGGATAAAATAGTCTCCCAAGAATAATTGGCACATCATAATCAACGACGCCATCCAAGATAACAAAATTCGCCGGGAAGATAAAATGATCTACCTTCACAAACACATTATCAACCACCCCAATTGGACTTTTCATTTAATGATCGGTCATTTGGAAGTTTATTGAGGTCAGTCTTGGTTATTTTCCTCCCAATTTCTTGTAAACGACATATGACATAAGATTGATTCTTGTCCCCAAATCACATAATGCTTTCTCAGAGTGTCTTTCCCCAATAGTATATGGTATAGTGAAAGCACCGGAGTCTTCCATCTTCATGGGTATAATATGAGACATGATTGAGTATGATATGAGACATGATTGCACTACATTAGTATGTGACTTTGACGATTTCAAACTCCAAAAACCTCTTCTTTGTCACCAAATCTTTCACAAACTTTACCACATCCAGCATTTGCCCTAAGGCATGAACTAAAGGAAGGTTAATAGAAGTAGAGGAAATTTTCTCTCACACCTTCTTGAAATAGTCGACTCTTCTCAATCTTTCATTTCTTTGTAGGAAAGGTGGAGTTGGCTTTGGGATAGTGGTTTTGGTAGGAATGGCTTCTTTGGGTAGTGGGGTTTGTTTGGTGGGTTTTTGGATATTAGTGGGTTTTGGTAGTGGAGTCTCTTCTTCAAGAGGAACCTCTTGCTCTTGGTCATTTTGGGACTCCTCCTCAACTTGCACTTTCTCCTCATCATCTACCTCATTAAGAAATATCTCTCTTTCCTCTACCGCTTCAAGCCCAATTCCTATATCATCACCTTGGGATCATCCCAAGTTTTTCCACTTCGAGTCATGATGGCCATTACTTGATCTTTCCTATTCTTTTTAGGATTCACTACTGTATCACTTGGTAGTGTGCTTTGAGGTATTTGATTCACTTGATGAGACAATTAGCTATATGGAATTTAAGCGAATTGATAGAAGTCGAATCTAATTGTACGGTTTGCTTGATATCCTTTATATCACCCGAGTTGTTTTCTTGAAGCTTCAACATTTTTTCCATCATCTCTTCTAACCTTGAATTGTTAGAGTTGCTTGAACTTTATTGATACTCATTGGAACCTCTTTGATTATTATGTTGCTCTCTTCCTTGATTTGTTCCACTCCATCTATGGGTGTTACCCCATTGATTTCCTTGTTGATTGTATGGCTTCTATTGGCCTTGAGCTTGATAGTCTTGTTAATTTTATGGAGGTCTCTAGCCTTGATAAGCATTAACATAATTTGCCTCCTCATCATGCTCTTAGCTACCTTGATTTGAAATTTTCCCTTCTTGACCTTGAGGCACAAACCCCATAGAAAAATAGCCCGGTGGAGCATAACCCATAATATAGGGTTGACATGAATAGTTGGGACCATGATGAATTTCTTTAGAAGATATGTCAACCGCATTCACTTGCTTTGTGGGTGCTTGATTTTGCTTCAATTGGCTCTTTTCAAGCAACTTAGCCGTTGTTACAAGTTGAGCCATTCTTTCCTCTTGAGATTCAATTGCTTTTTCCATAACATCATTATTAGGATCATAAGTGCCCGACTTTCTCACTCTTGACTTTCATGCTCTTGATTGCTTTATGACCTTGTTGATGAGATCTGTTGCTTGTAAGAAAGTACCCTCCATTAAGCCTCCTTGAGTAACATGGTTTATGGTAGTTTGATTGTTGTCATCAATACCTCTATAGAAAGCCTCCAATAGAACTCTATTCGGAAAACCATGACCAGGACAAGTGCAACTGAGTTTCAAAAACCTTTCCCAAGCTTTATGCAAGGGTTCGCCCACATTTTGTTGAAAGCAGTAGATATCATCCCTCAAATCCACGAACTTGCCTGGTGGAAAGTACTCATCAAGAAAGACTTTTTTCAATTCATCCCAATTGTGTATGCTTCTTTTTGAAAAAGCATCCAACCAAGCCCTAGCCTTCCCTTTTAGTGAGAAAGGGAATAACCTGAGGCGAAAGCATCATCGGTCACTCCGGCATACTTATTAAGAGTGAAAATCTCAAGGAAAGTTTGGAGATTCTTGTTGAGATTCGCATCTTCTTCTCCTCCAAATAAACCTCGATTGTCAAGTGAATTCATAGCGACCGAGGGCATTTGAAAGTTAGTCATGGCTCTTATGGGTGGAGGCACAATGGCTACACAAAATCCATCATCATTTACTTGCTCCCTTCTTGCATTTCTTCTTGCCCTAACACCTTGAGCTTTAGAATTCGGTTGTGCTCCATCTACTTGCTCTCGATCAAGTATTTCAATATTGTCTTCAACACCAACATCTTCCATATTGTCATTAGGTGGTGAAGGAGTTGGTGATGGTGGTAGTGGTCCAACCCCTTGTAGTGGTGGTGTACCTCCATCATTTGGAATTGCTACTCTTGGTGGCATTTCGTCAAACACCTACAAGTATCAGAAAAACTAAAACAAAAAGTGAAATGTGCTCAGGTTAAGCTAACTAACACAAGAACTTAAACTAATTTATCTAAATGATCTACCGAAGTCCCCGAAAATGGAGCCAATTTATGACACAACCCGATTAAGGGTAGGGGTCACAAATACCCTAGTCGAAGTAGAGATCAAGCACAGGGACTTTGCACGAGACTCAATGCAGTTGGATTTGCTCTAATTCAATTATTTTTGTGAGTTAACCCTAGAATTGAATTGAAATTTATCTATAACTAAATGAAGATATCTCAATGTTAGAATTAACAAGTAATAAAAGAACAAGGATACTAATCTCCTCCTAGTCCTCTAATCCAATGATTTTAGTTCTAAGCTTCTTCACACTAAGGTCACCCAATGGGCCTTGCTTGCAAATACCTAACTCCACCCTCTCAGTGGTGACTCAAGACTACCAACTTTTGTCCTCTTGGTGCTAAGAGTTGGTGCTTTGAGTGCTAGCAACTAGTCCCAAGTAAGGTATCCCCCTCTCGGTGTTCAACCAGTTAATCCGGGGTTAATACAACATACCTACCCTTCGGTACCCCATCACTACACTTCCCATTCCTAGATTTATCATCTTGGTGTAAATATAGTACTATTGGGCTCAACTAGAGTTGCATACCTCAAGTTTTTGTAATGAAATCAACAGTAGTGAAATGGGGTATTCCTGGGAAGCATATTATACTATACCCATTTGATTATTGAACTAGGGTTTAATTAGCACCCTAGTGGATGATTTAGCTACTCATACTAAAGACTGTATCAAGACTTGTAAATAATGAAATATGCATCCAATTAGTGAAGTAGTAATGATTCTTACAAAATATGATGTTGTTCTTCACAATCCAAAGAAGCTTGACAAAGAGGAAATGTTCTTTTGTATTTATCTTGCCTCTCAAGTAATGTAAAGTGTTAGATGTCTTGAAAAACCTAATTCTAGCTATATATAGTGTTTTCTAAAATTAAGTACAAAATGCCATTTGCTGGTTGGGCAAGGGCCCTTTTTGGCAAGACCTGAGTTCTGGAGCTGGATTGGGCGAAAGGGTTGTCGCCTCTTGGACATGGTCTGACGCCCTTTTCTGAAGTTGTATGAGAGACGCCTTTCACTAGGAGACCACCTTTTCTTCTCTTCCACGAGAGGGAGAAGTGAAGCCATGTGATGTAGTCGCCTCTTCTTCTTAGCATCTTTTCCTTGATTGGAGCAATGGGGCGCCCACCTCTTGCATAGGCGGTCGCTATCTCAATAGCTCTCCCAGTTGCTCAACCTCTTCCAAAGGGTTAGGGCCTTTTTAGGTGTCCATTTTGGCACTCAGCATGGTTTCCCATCCAGAGAAAGGGCGGTCGCCCCTAGCATAGGCGCCCACCTTTTCATTATTTCTGCAGTTTCTTGAATCTTGATCACTATCTTGGGCATTCTTGCTCTTTTTGGTGTCTAACTCTTTCATTCAGCATTAACACCTGAAATCAAGCAAAATACATCAATCTTTCCTAAGGATTAATCACTTTCGGGTTCAAAGACAAAAGTTTAAGCGAGTTAAAGTACGCAAAATGCTCACGCATCAGCAGGTGACATAGATCAATATTTACCACGAAAACTCTAGACGATAGAACTCAAAATGACATTTTGTTAATACAGTATTGGTATGGATTATGTTACCTATCGATAATTAGAAAAATGGTATACCCTGACATTAAGGAAAAAGTACGACCATTCTAGAAAGAATCAAAAACTCAAATCTTCAAGAGTGATGTGTATACCAAAGTCACATCTAAATGGAACTATGGACGGTTCCTAAGGTATTATGAAAGTGTTATTGGTGAGCAAGGTTTATGAAGGTTGCACAAGAAAAGTAATATAAGCCCTCTAAATAATTGACCTTATGATCGCTACAGAGAAGAAAAAATGTTGTCAAAGAATGACTGGAGTTTCAAGATTAGTTTTAGTTGAGTCATTGAGCTGTCAAGTTACAAAATATATGTGTTCGAGTCTTATTATGCTACCCCTTCTAAATAATTAAACAAAAAATTAAGAGGGAAAATTTTCATTTAAAAAAAAAAAGAAAAATAAAGAGGGGGGCTTTTTATAAGTGATGTTGATACTACACGATGAGCTATGAAATTAGAAGTTATTTAAATTTAATTTTTTCATATATTATGAAAGAATTAAAATTCATGAAAAGTTTCATTTATGCAATTGCTTGATTTTATGATGAAATTATGTTGCATGTGTGGCCATGAGAGGCTTGATGATTCTTTGAGTTGGACAACTCTATATGCATATTGTTGGGTGTATTCAGACAAGTTGATGTCCTTAGGATGACCCTATTTGAGAGACTTTTTTGAATTTATGAAGTTAAAAAAGTACTAGACTCTCGCAGGTAAATAATTGTACCGAGGATGTCATTGTTTCTTTTAGCTTAAGAACGACTTTTGGATTGAGAATAAAGACATATCACATGAAACAACCAGTAATACTTGCATTAGGTTAGACTGTGTCCATCATATCCTTTGAGGTGGGGCCCTTCCCTGGACTCTGCATGAAAGTGAGATGCTTCGTGCACCAGACTGCCCTTTTATTTGCCTCCTTGTCAAAGTGGTAGTGATTATTTTGAGCTATTACGGGTGCCTATAGCTGACCTATTATGGTGTTGTTGTGGTATTTGTGACAGGAATATATATTTTTCGAATAGTACAGTTACAGCGAAACTCTGCCAAAATTCTTACAAAATCCAACACCTAGCCAAATTTTGGAACATTTGGCAAGTTTGTGGAGTGACAAAGTGGCCTAAGTGTGAGGAATAAGAATCATTCGAGAACAAATGATTATAAGGGGGAAGAAATGTAACATTCCTCAAAATTCTACGTATCGGGACCTTATCGATATAGAAAATAATATAAATAAATGTGTTTGTATGTCATTAGGAGGTCCAAATATGAGGTATAAGGTGAAATTATATTAAAGTATTCATCATGGACGGGGGTACAATAATTGATAATGTCGAAAGTGAAAGGAAAGTTTGCAAAAGGCCATATATTAAAGCCAATTCAAAAAGGCCAAAGTTTAAATGACATTAGTTGCGAAGTTTAAGTTAGAAAAAGAGGGCTAGATACCTCCTAAAGCATATTATTTTCTTGGCCATATATAAAGCCAAAAGGGCAACGAAATAAAATAATGCAAAGTCTGTATTAGTTGACTTGTACAAGTGGGCTTATGGAGAAAATATACGCGTAAACATTCAGTCCCCTTTAGCGAACAGAATTAGCAGTAAACTCTAGAGAGCTTTCGGCCAAGATTCAACACGTGAATATCGAGGTACTTTTCGCCTATGAAATTAAGATGTGATAATGTTATTATTCACAAGTATATAGCATCTTAATGGACTATATTCATTGGAAAGTTTTTCAACACCTAAAAAATTAGGAGTTGAACCTAAGTTCTTGAATTGGAAAAAAGATTGAAACTTTGGGATTGATTATATAAATTGATGGTTGTTGTAGTTGGTTGGTGACGTGAAGTACGTCATTTGAAGCTACATTTAGACTCGAGGAATAATCGAGGTGAGTTGATATAACTCTATACTAAAGAGGTTTTACTCACAAAAGCTCGCTTAAAAAGTATTTGATAAATTGTGTTAAAGAACTAATATGTGCTTCATTAGAGCGAGAGAGTGCATACTAGCTAAACCGCATTCTAGTTAATGTTCAAGAGTTTATCATTGAGTTATGGACATTTATGTTTATATAGTTATGTTTAATTTACGTGATATTATATGTCAAGTTTTCATGGATTAAAGAATATTTAAAAATATATTGAATAATCTCTTCATATATTCATGTCATGTTTTACTCAAGACGGTAATGATTTATGTTCATGGATAATGTTCAAGAAATGTATTGGACCTTAAAGTGGTCACATAAAAGTTTAATAGAAATGTTTTGGGAGTTACCTTGAGATTCTGATAATGATTTCATGACCTTTAGTGGTTAATGTTGACCCTGAAACTACTCGTACCAGAGTAGGAGTTTATGATAAGATTTGTCTGACACTACCAAGGCACAAAAATGCGCACTATGCTATCACCTGGAACTGTGTGGCGCCACAGGGAAGGGGCCTATTCGATCGGGCGGGGATCGAACCCGTGCTGATCACACAGTTACCTAATGGAATCATGTTATTTTAGGGTTAATTGGTTCTCGGAAAAGGAAAGAATTAATATATATATATATATATATATATATATATATATATATATATATATATTTTTTTTTTTTTTTTTTCAAGTTCATAACTTTATTGTTCAAGTTATTCAATTGCTTTAAATGATTTATGTTTTATGGCTTTTAAGAATTACGTTGCATATCATGTTTCTTTTAAATGTCTCGTTCCCGCTTAAGTGGAGTATCGTTGAGACTTACTGAGTACCGCCGTGGTGTATTAACATTCTCTTCATGAGAACCTACATTGGCATATGTCAATGTAGACACACATTTTGCAGGCAAGCAGGCTATGAGCTAGGATACTCTCCCACTACCTAGTTGATTGGTGAGCTCCGCATTTATTCGTACAGATTCTTTGTGTTCCACTCTTTCTTATTATGAGTCATAATATCAGGTATAAAGTTCTTAGAGGCTTCATAGACAATCTAGCAATTGGGTGTGGTTGTCCATTTTGCATGATCTTGCACAGTATATAATAAAGTTATTTATTTTACTGATACAATTTCAAGATGAGTTTTGTCTCAGAATTTCTTGATTAAAGTTTTGTTTTAAAGATTATATCATTTACATGGCATGACAGAAATAGAATATCACAGTCAAGTTTAAAGGGTTCGCTCGGTCAAGTACAAGTACTGAGTGCCGATTGCAGCTCGTTCAGAAAATGGACTGTGACAAAAAATATTAAAGGATCTAGACAACCAACTCTATTATCTAAATCACTTCCCTTAAATGGTTACAATGAACTTCTAGTATTTCCAAAGAAATTATAGGAATCTGAAAAACCTGCATCACTTTGATAAGTCTTATGCAATACAACATATATCATCAAAAGCTAAAAATCTGGTCAATCTTCAAACCTTGTCCATATTTGTTGTTGGTGAAATAAAGATTGTACACATCTAAACATAATGGAATTCCTCCAGGGTATCCTTTGTTTTTTCATGTTTCAAAACATAAAAGTGAGGCATAATACGCGGAAAAACAAAACAAACAAGTCTCGAGGAAGTTGGGTTGGAATGAGAAGAGACTACCATAAATGAGCATACACAAGATTAAGCTCTTAGGCATATTATTATTCATAAAAAAGTAATCAAGAAGGTCATAAAAATATTACTGTGATGTGTTATTTTCCTCTGACTAATTAAAAGCTTCAGATGGGTGCGAAGATATGAGCAGCTTAGCCAACTTGCCACAGAACCATTCCATAGCCTAACTTGGAGGTTATTGAATGATTTTATCCTATATTTATAATTTGTGATGAAAATTATGGATTTAGTTAAACTCATGTTTGATATGGTAGATCCGCCCCCGCCTCTGGTGACTAACCACAATTCCATTAATTTGTTTAAATTATGAGTTTATATCTCAATATTTTCAATGATTACAATGGATTTTACATAGATAAACTCAACTATGGGTTAATATTTAAATTAGGAGTCTCTTTTATAGTATTAGTAGTATGAATTAAAAGCTTAGATTAGTTTGAGTGTCATGCAAAAGATAGGTTTTAAAATATTTATTTATTTTGCCTTATTATTATATACTAAAATATTTTTTTCTACCTTAAATTCTTAATGGTTGACAGTAAGTTATATAAAATACTTTTATTATTTAATGAAAAAGAATGTAGTTTAAGACAAAAAGGTCTATCATTGTTGAATCTGTTTATAACATCCATTTATTATAACAACATAATATTACAACGATTAAATTTTCTCCTCTACAAATTTTTCATGTTATATTTACCTATTTATAACGACATTCTACCTATAACAATAGTGATATTCATTCTAGTAGTACACTCTTTGTTGAATTAACTCTCTATAATAGTAATACTCAAATATTGATATATTTTATTTTTACTATATTGATGTTGACTTTGATTGATTTTACTAATTTCATAATTTTCATTGCTAGTCATTTCTTTAAATTTAGATATTAATTCCTTGTAAATACAGTACAACTAATTATGAATATATTATTAATGTAGTAGTTTTGTTAATTTTTAATTAATGGATGTGAATATCTATTGTGATTCTAAATTAATCAAGGATTTTATTTTTGTTTTTTTCATAAAAGGTATAGGAAAAAATGATTCAACACCTCATTATAACAGACATGAAATTTTAGACAAACACTGCCACTATTGAGATGTTTGACTGTATTTGAAATCTTCCTCCTTTTATAATAGTAATATTGCATAAAAGGGAAAACCAACAAATAAAAACTATAAGAAAACCACAAAAGGACTATATTTTTAAAGCAAAGTTAAAATACGATTAGAATAAAATATAACATAAATTAAGCTACAGCTAAAACACTTAGGTGAAAAAATAAAATATTTATATAAAATTAAATCTACATAAACGGGAATTGGAAATATCAAAGCTAAAATAGACATCAAGAGATCTATTTTTCAAAGTTAGATTAGAACTTCAAAATTCCAAGTTTGGAAGGAGAAAATATTCTGTACTAATAAAAAGAAGAGTTTAACTAATGTGTATAAATGGTGTAAACTTTTTTTTTTTTTTACACCATCGATTAATTAAAAGCCTATTACAAATATTCTTATTTATTTTATATTCTCAAGCATGATACTCCTTTTATATAAGCTAAGGTGGGGCCCTTCCTCGGACGCTGCGAACGCGGGATGCGTTGTGCACCGAGCTGCCCTTTTTTAGTTTAGAAAATTAATCAATGGTTGAATCACAATGAAAAAATTGACCTTCAAGAATTACACTGGCATGCATGTAGTTGGTATCTTGAGTAATAAAGTGATCGAGGACTGAGACTTGACTTGACCTGACCAAATAATTAAGATAATTAAAGTTTAAACATAAAAAAGAATAAAAATAATTAAAATTTTAATTGTAATAGACTTTTATTTAACCACAATGTAAAAAAAAAAAAAAAAGGTTTACAGCGTCACTGCATATTTATTAAAACTCTAAATATAACATGCATACATTAGGAGGGCAAAATGCACAGAATTCTCTTATTTTGCATTTTAAGAAAAAAAAAAAAATCGAAAATAGGAACAAGTGTACAATCATTATTGCATATGGTACTAACAACCTTTCTAAAACCTCACCAAAACCCCCCTTTCTCTCAACCCTAAACATCTATAGTGCATTTATCATCTCTCCAATGGCTTCAAGGTGTCGTACACTATCAAGACCTGCAATTAACCTTTTCAAATCCACAATCAACAAACAATCATCCACACCCAGTTCTTCTTTTAATCTGCCTCGTCCATTTCCAACAACACTTTCAAGGCAAGTAATGTAAATTTGTATTCTTGAATTTAAAGATTGTATTTTTAATCTACAAGGCATGTTTTCTAGTATTTTTCTTTAGCCGAGGGTCTATCGGAAACAGCCTCTTTACTTTGGTGGGGATAAGGTCTGCGTATATCTCACCATTGCCAGACCCCACTGTGGGATAACACTGGCTATGTTGTTGTTGTTGTTGAAAGATTAAAGTTTTTGTCTATTGGAAACGGCCTCCCCACCAAAGGTGGGATAAGGTCAATGTACATCTAACCCTCCGAGACTCCACTTGTGGATAATACTGGGTATGTTGTTGTTGAAAGATTGAATTTTTGACATTTTGATTTTTTGATGTTTGTTTTAGGCCATTGCCTCAAATGGGTTGTCTTCAATCGTTGCTGCCACTCCATAGTGCTGTCTCTTCAGCTCGACTCACATCTTGCCTTGGTATTGATTCCAAAGGCTCCAGATCTTTGTCTCAGGGTATGATCTGCAGTGCCAACCCCGGAGTTTGATAATTTTTGAAATACTGTTTCTGTAAGCATAAAATACCCACTTTTTGTTTTATCAAATTCATATTAGCTTGATCTTTTATCAAGGTTCTTCATTTAGTGGCTAAACTTCCATAGAACTCTTTTTCATTCTTGACTGTATTTTTCTCGGCTGATCTTGATGTACTCACTGTGTTCCAAAAATAATGTCACACTTTCCTTGTTATCTGTTCTAGAAAGAATGACAGGTTTCTAAAATTGGTAACAATTTAATGAAAAGTATGACTATTGCCACACAAATATCTATGACTCATTTTATACCACAAGTTTCAAAAGTCCGACTTTTATTGTTAGACTTCGCGCCAAGTCAAACTATGACTTATAAATTGAAATGGATGGAGTATTAATTTTGATGCAGGGAATGTGATTAGGTGTTTTAGTTTGTCTGACCTATTATTTGCTGTTTAATACCCGTAATTTAGAGGTTGCTCAATTATGCTATGTCTTAAGTAGTTTTCTGAGTATACTTCTAATGATGTGATAAAACTAAAAAATGTGAAGTTGGTGCAATGATTTCTTAATTTTATGTTGTTTCTCTGGTATTATAAGCAAAAAGTTTTATTAATCTGCACAGAACTAGCTTGTAGTAAATATTCACAAACGATGGCACAACAAATAACCATTGATTGTTAAATTTTTAGGAACCTGAGAAATCTACGAGACTATGTACTTTTTTTATATTCTTTGCCTTACACCAATAGTCCAAAATAATTAGACAATTGAACTTTGTCTGTGATTGTTCTTTATTTTCTCTCAAAACATCTTTAGTTATTTCTTTCCAAAGATCCTGCTTATACAAGTCAGGACTGTTTCTCAAACCCTCCTTTTGCCGCTATTCCAAACTTTCATGCAAGTGTTTGCAGCAAACTCATCCCATAGCTCTTTAATGTCCACACACAGGTTCGATCTGTAGAGGAACTTAGCAGGTACTCTATGAGTGGTCCTTCCTGCATTTCTCCTTGATCAATTTTTGCTGCAATGCCTCCTCTCCTTGATTATATCTCCTGAGAAAAGGCTTTTATGATGCATCTGAAGGTTCCTGTCTCCCAGTTCTTTATCCCCCTCCTCCCCTTTCCCCTAACAATCCTTGCTTAGATCCATTACCTCATCCAATTAGGAGAAAAGAAAGAAAAAGTTCATTGCTGCACTTCATTCCCCAATACAATCTCTGCTCAATTGTGAAGTGCATTCCATGCCTGGGTTACGAAACATGGAAACTGAAAATTTGATCTTTGAGTAGTGAAATCTATACTTTCAGCTTTGTCCTTAGTGTTTCTAGCCTAATCATGGGAAGCAGCAACACATGCGCCCACTATAACTATATTAGAACTACGCATTTTGACGCTCTATCAGGAGCTCGCTTTCAATTTTTAAGAACTTTGATGGCATCTCTCTTGTTATCTTTTTAGTTAGCGCCATAATTGGTATTAATTCCCATCTCAAAATAATGGTTGAACAAGAGTGAACATAAAACTAAAGGAGGCAACACTTGTCTTCTTTAAATCCGGTTATTCAGATAGAGGACTGTCTTCTTCTTGATCTATCTCTATTGAAAGCTGCTTATTTACCCAGTCACCCAGAGACAACTGCTGTATTTTCCCATCAAACAACCATTTTTCACACTTCTCCCATATCTCTATCGCTTTGTATTTTACTGAAGGGGAATCCCTAAATAAGTAGTTGGGGGGCATGAGCATCCAACACAGTAGCCTAGAGTCTCAGCTAGATCATTCACTATCTACAACTTCATTGACAGGGAATATTTGGCTCTTACTTAAGTTAAAGTATGTAATGGATCAACATTTAGCTCGTGCTTGTTTACCCTAGTTATGGATGAGCTAACTAACATAGTACAAGATAAGGTCCCATGATTTTTGCTATCTGCCGATAATATTATACTAGTTGATGTAACTAGTGAGGGTGTCAACTAAAAGTTTGAACTGTGGAGAAGCACTCCAGGTAGTAAGAGTTTTGGGATGACTAGAGATAAGACTGAATATGTGCACAACAATTGAGTTAAGTATAAGAAGAGTGAAGTTGAGGGGAGATTAGACAGGATTGCGTTGCCTAAATGCAAAGATATCTAGGCTCGTTCCAGGAGAATGCTATAATATATGAAGATGTTGCACATAAAATCGAAGTATGATGGTTGAAATAGAGGGATGCCTATCGAAGTGAAAGGTAAGTTCATAGTACAGCGATCAGACCAACATTGTTATATGAGTGTGAGTGATGGCCTGATTAAGTCCAAATATCCATAAGATGAGTGTTGTAGAGATACATGACTAAAGATGATTACATTTTGCAGAAGGTGCTAGTAGCACATGTTGAGGATAAAACGATAGATTGCTTAAGATAGTTTGGTCATGTTTTAGGTTAACCTCCAAATGCAGCGGTGCATTTGTGTGAGTAACCATAGGGAGTGTAGTGTATGTGCTAAAAGGCTATGAGGTAAACCAAAATCACATGGAATGGAGTTGTCTCGAAAGATTTACAATTTTTTGGAATCCTTACACACCTGGCGGAAAATTTGGCAGATTTGAAGGGAAAAAATCCATACAGGCATACTAATTCAGCAATTAGTTGGGAGTATGTTTAAGTCATGTCTAAAACGTTTATTTTAGATCCTGTGCTTTCTAGGAGTTTTTTAGTCATGACAGATTTATATACTAGTACACAATAGAGAGAACTCCTATAGTGTGTGTGTGTGTGTGTATGCTTTTGTTTTTGTTTTATATGGGCATGAGATGAGTTAAAATGGAGCGTCATGGTAGTAAGGATTCATATAGCCGACCTAACTTGACTTTGGAGTTGAGGCGTTGTACTTGTTGTGATAGTTAAGTTAATATGTGGACTAGATGGCTTCAAGCACTAGTAAGATCACCCATAAACCCGTTAACTACTTTGTCACCATCACAAAGTGTTAGACTTAATCTACACACTAAATGTGCAGAACCTGCATAGAGTTATTCTCTGCGTGCACTAAACCCTTTTATCCATTCCTTTTGAATTACATTGTGTGCAAGTTCTTCATGACTAGTATGAATAGGAAGGGAATCTGATGGTAAAAGAAGACGCCTTGAAGAGCCCTTGGTAATAACTAAAGAATCTGACCATAGAGATGCAGAGATGGTCCATTTGTTCTAGTTATCACCAAAAGACGTCTCTTTAGTACATTAATCACGAGAAATTTGTAATAACTAGTGACAGAGAATCTAATTATTGAATATTGGAACAGATCCAAATAGTTGCTCCTAGGGCTTTGGTCCACTTACAAGAGCATTCTGCAAGATGTGTTAGGTTAGTGAGAGTTTTGGGATGACTAGAAGTAAGACTGAATATATGCACCACTAAGCCTCAGGGGTTTCTCGGTTATTAAAAAAATAGGCTCAAATATAGCCAACTTGATAATGAGGATTCATATCTGACCCGACTAACTTGTGGTTGAGGAATAATACACACAGACACACTCTCTCAGAGAGAGAGAGCGGGGGTTAAACATATGGTAACTTAAACATTCAATGGATAACGACGTGATTGCAAAGCATACTAGGCATGAGCAGTACTTGACAGTGTGTAGCTAAGAATTGTTAAAGTCGTTCTCCAAAATCCAAATATCAAGTATTCATTTGTTACTGCATACTGATCAAGACATCTCGTTCTCTCTCTATACAGACACACATGGACATATGGAGAGTCGTTTTTTAGTTTTTAAGTGGAATGTTCATTATCATAATAAAAATATATATATTCATTTGTTAGCGTTACCTCACAAAAGGCCTCATGGGTTAGTTGGTGTCGTCTTCTTTGTCATTATGTGCAGGTGCTACCTTAGATGCCTCTTTGCTTTTCTTCTTTCTCACTTGTCGGCTAAGTTTAACCTCTTTAAATTATTTCCAATTGGACAGTCTTTTTATTAACCCACGAGTCCATCAATTTCATTTATCTTGAGTCTTACTTGATCTTAAATGGCTATCTATCTGGCTGTTATTGGGGACTTAGTGCACCTATATTACATGATGTTTCTCTTTGGATGACCATTGTGTTTTAACTACTCAAAGGGTATATTTGTATGAATCGTTTGGGATGCAGCACTAAAATATATAGTACCATGATAATTATATTGCTTTTGATGATAGTTATACTTTTCGAATGTTTCAGCTTACACATATCATATCCAGCCATGGGTGAACATGAAAATATGTGATTATGAATTTGTATCCTGATGATTTTCTTTTCCAAGGTGTTTTTACAATCTTTCACGATAGAATCCAAGAAATTTGAGTCTCATGGAATAGAGTGTTATTAAAGGTTCATTATATTAATGCGCGCTTAAGACCTAGAACTCAGGGAGGGCTTTTCGCCTCACTTAAGCTGCACTTTAGTGTGGGCAAGGCACTAAGGCATGTACCTCACTGCCTATGAGTTCTATCTTGAATTGAGCGGTACTACAATAGATATAATTGGCAAAATGATATATTATTTATTGTTAATTAAAACATTATGATTGATTTTTTTACCTTTTCCTTGCATTACAGATCTATTATAATGTTTTTTCTTCATTGCTCCTACTTTTATTAAAGCCATAATTCAACTGTGCTATCCACTTGAAGCCCGCATAGACTTGTAGTTCTCTCTCTTTTTTTTTTTTTTTTTTTTTTTTTTTTTTTATATATATATAAATTTATTGAGGTAAGGTAACATTTCTTTTTAAAACTTTTCGCCTTTGAGAGACTATTGAATAGCATAGCAACCATAGCTACCATCATCTCCCATACAACCTTGATTGGTTACGATCTTCAGTTAAATGCTTGTTAGCATCAAATCCTCGTAATCACACATCGTTCTCTTTGACATAGTTATGAATGATGAGCATCATTATGTCCATGTCTACAACTATAGGAAGTTGAAAATTTTGCACACCTTCCTTCCACTCTTCATCCTCACCATGTTTCAAGTTGATTTTTTTGGGTAGTGACATGGCTATTGCAAATGACAGAGACGCCATGATTGACTTTTTGGGCTCATTACCCAACTTGTAATGCAGCATTCTCTTGTAATTACTTTGCAACACTCTTGTTACTGATTTTAATATACTTACCTTTAACATTCGAAAAAAATAATCTTTTGATTTTCAAGTTTTATAGTTAATTCAAGGTTAGAAGTTAGTTATGTAATTGCGATTTATGTCTTATACATCTCGATCTGTAAGTATTCATAATGAGGCCAACAAGAAAATCAACAGCGTCCATGAAATAATAACTTTGTTAGCTGTAATCATCAGAGTTCTCCCTGAGGAGCGCTTCTTAATTGGTTAGATAAACGACTAATTTGATATAATTTTCCATTGTGTTTGGTAAATATTGCTGACTCAGGATCTTCTCTTTTATCAGAGTTGGGACTCTCAGTGCCACGATAAGAGACTATTGCTCAAGGACGAAGAGAGTTATTTAGCATCAGTCATGGCTTCTTATCAGCTGATGTCCTTCCATAATTTTCCTCAACCTCAGTTCTTAATCGTGTATGATATACACATCATGCAACTTCTACTTTTGTCTCAATTCTCTTATTTCTGCTTGATTTTTGTAAGGTATTCTCCCTCATTTCATTTATAGTCAATTTTGGAATAATAATGATCATTTTAGACTCTTCTTTCCTTCTCCCTTATGCTGCTTTCTTGTGATATGATGTCATAATGGTTTTTATCTTTATTTCATCCCTGATGGAGATATCAGCTACTCTATACTACAACTTACTTGCAAGCTAATTTCGTCGATCTTGAAGTCTGAAACCATTTACAACTCCATATGAAGCTCAATTGGTTTGTTTGGGGGGGTTGGTCTTGCATCATCTGAATGTAAATGGAAGAGACTTAGTGGTGAAAGTTTTTCGCCGATATGAAGGCCCTAAAACCATTTCTTGAAGAAGCTGAATTGCTAATGATAGTCTCTTTGTTTATTAGTTTTGAAAACGTGAAGTGCATGTGAGGGGGTGGAATGGTTGATGATATTTGTGTCTCCATGTCTCCTATCCTTTTGAATGGTTTCTTGGGCACTGCAATCTTGTCTCCATGATTATCAATATACTCTTGCATTCTGGAGTGGAGTCTCTTCTCAATATTTTCCACCCCCACCCCCTTAACTTCTTGCCTATTTCCAATATTCTGTTAGGTATGAGGGGGAGGGGGAGAAAAGGGCAAAAATTGGGCCCCTTTTTACTGTCATATACCCAATGATATCTTGGTTGTCCTTTAGTTCATGCCCTCTTTATGGTGTACCACAATGCATTGTTGCGAAATCATGCAGACACATCTTATCTGGGAAGCCAAGTGAAATAGATTGGTTCTTGATGCTGGCTTGGATGGTAGAGGTCCCATCACATACTGGAGTTTTGCCCTTTTGGCAGAGTTCCAAATAATAAACGAAATATATCAAACAAGTAACTTTAATGGATTTAGATTTTCTAGAAATTGGTTATTTTAAGCAATTTTTTACATCGCAACCTCTTCTAGTATTTTTCCTTAATTGTCAAGGTATGTTATCTGAATCGCTAAGCTATGATTTTCTTGAATAAATCAATGGAAAGAAATTGACCATGGGAAAAATGGTGTTTCTTTCTATTTTTCCAGTGAGACTAGATAACAAGAAATATAATAGCAGAGGGGCTAATATTTTTAAAATGCTTTAGGGAGATAATAGGAATCATGAAAAGTAGTAGGTGGGATTTTCTGCCATTTCTACAATGTTTAGAGATTAATATGCGAAAGCCATATCATGTCAAGTTCAGCTAAATTTCTATTGGAGAGGAAAGTAATCCTATACGCATAGGCCTATATTAGCATAAAGTTTCTGAATAAATTCTTGAGAAGATTCTTAGATTTGAATAGTTCAAGGTCAAAGCTATATTTGGTCTCCTTTTTGACCATGCGTTGTCTTCATAGCTTTGCACTTTGAATCCCTTACCCCCTTCACTAGTTGTTTTCCTTTTTCAGTTTATCATATTGAAAATTTGAAATATTTCAGATAGAAATACTCAGTTATATAGAGGGTAGGTTTTGAGTCCCAGACATTTCCATTGGAATACGAATCACTACTAAAATCGCAACCTTTCTGGAAGTAATTTTATTGGAAAACATTTTTATTCATACTTACGAGCATCCTTCAACGATTTTATATCTTTCGACAAAGAAAAATGGGTAGTGTCTTGGTTAATTAATTTGCGAACTAAACACAGTATAAAACCATCCAACTTTTTATATTAGAATTAGTTAATCCTATACCACGTACCAAACGACCCTTACTATACCATGTTGGGGCAGCTGAGAAGAAAAGTGCAATATAAAATAGCAGAAGCTGAGTCACTGCCCACAGAGGTTGTACTTAAAAGAAGACAGAACCCTAGAGCTAGTCTTCATTCAACGTTCAAATATTCCCCATGCATGGGAGCCCATTGGGAGGAGAAGAAAGGAAGATGTTCTTAGAAATATTTTAACAAAATAGTCTATCGTTAGATATCTTTATAACAGTTATACTTTAGTACAACATTTTACTATAACAATCAAGTTTTTTTTTTTTTTGGAATTTATCTTTTATGTTATACTATATTATATATTTTCTATAATAGTACCTCGTTATATCACTAAAAGAAAATCCTATTAAATGACTCCATTATAGAGAAGTTTGACAGAGAAGTCTGACGGTATATCGTTTGCTCCCTAGAAAATGGAGTTTAATTAGACCCCTCCATTGCAGTTTGTGCATAATATCATTATTCTTGGAATAGAAACCCATAGCTCTCTCTATGCTCTAGCTAGCTAGGTTCAGTGGTTACTTGGGGTTTTCTAAAATCATTAAAATTAAAATATTACTTAGAGTAACGTTGAAGATATACCACCTAAGTAATGGTGGATTTTATATGCTTTTATTTGGAGAACTATATATATAATGTTACTGCGAGATTGTTGCTCTTAGTCTATGTGAACCATTTTTCAATTTCTTTGCTGGTATTGTCGGGGTATCCCATAAGCTTTGCTCTACACACGTGCCTTCCCAATAAATGACGTTGATGTTCACCATATATCCTTTTCCTTGGATGGTCAATTATGGAGAATTCTAATGTTTTTCCAATGTTATACCTGTAACTGTATTTTAGGGTTTTTGCAGTACATTTTTAAAAAGATATTTAATATATAGCTTTCCTCTTTATCAATTCGTCTAAACTCTCCTGTATCATAACACGTACTTTACTAATCGTAACAATAATGGTGAAGTGGAAATTAAAAAAGAAAAAGTACAATGATTCCTTATTCCTCTAGAGTGTCAAATATTTTGAAACAAATTTAGTTTTTCACGTCGATTGATATTTGTGAATTAAGATAGTAGAAGTTAAAAACTAGCTCTGAAATAAGAAGGGCGCTATAATATAATATCTAAGACGTGAGATGAGGACCTAGGTAGGAGGAAGGGAAGGAGCAAATGTCGAGCTTGAATATGTTGTTACTTGTGTATTAGTATATGTCGTACCATTTTTACTTTTATAAATGTTGTGGAGAATCTGAAAGTGCTAGAAACTGTTATGAAAATACGATATCATCACTCTAATATGACTTATTAAATCCCTAGGTCCATGCATGTCCTACTCAATAGCGGGGCTACTATTGGAAGGGGAATTCAATTGAATTACCTTCGTTTAAAATTATACTGTATAAATAAAGTAAATATTATTATATTTCGTGTTTCCATATATCTGTTGAATCCCTTCGAAAAGTGGTAAATGTTGCTCTTTGAAAATTTTTAATCAATCCCCTTAATGGACTCTCTGGCTACTCCACTGGTCCTACTTATAGGTTATGCTTGTCAATAAGTTTTAAACTTGAGGCATAGGTGAATACTGAAGAGTAATCACCTTAGTGTGGTCTCAAATGCTGTGTATACAAACAATAAATTAATGAAAGGGAACTTAATCAACACAAAAAATAAAAAATAATAAAAGAGCAGAATGAGGCACAAGAGAGGCATGTGACTACTGATTAAGATTACATTAGAAGATAAAAAGGGGAAAGAATTGTTTAATTTGTTTAGTTGATTCACAGCTGCAAATAATCTTAAACAATGAACGTTAATGAATTGCTATACCACTGCTTCTCCAACAACTCCTGCAGCAACTTTTATTTTTATTGTTTTTATTTGAAATAACTATTCAAATTTTTGACACCATAATGAGAAACAGGGTAAAGAGCACCAAACACCATGTGGATTATTGAGGTTTGGCAGGAAATTTATTTCAAGTAATTATTCTTAAAGTGTATGTAACCGGCCATAAGGAAATTGGTGGAATAAAATTGGTAAAATACTTAGTTAAGAATATAAGATCAGATTCCTATGGATCAGCGATGTCTAGGATCGCTCATACATTACTAATAGCATCTTAAGCTATACAATGATTCCCCTATTTAATTTTATGTATTCGAAGTACTAAGATCACTTAACTTTTCTCTAAGTTCAATTTTTTCCTTTCCTTTTCTTTTATCTTTTTTAATTTTTATTTTTGAGAGGGTGTGAGAAGTTCGAACAGCGAGAAACAGAAGGAGATGGGTTCAGTAAAAATCAAAACTTTGTACTTCTAGAATGCAAGTATCGAAAAGTTAACTCCAATTCTCTCGAGATTAGAGTAAAATAATTTATTTGGAGAAATGTAATGAAGATACCGAAAGTTTCCGAATAGCATATTCCTTAAAGTATTGAAAACTTTTTACTCCATCTTTTACCACCACCTCTTATTAAAATGGGAGGGGATAAGTAGATAAATAAATTTGTGATATCTCTAATAGTTTAACGTAGCTCAATGTCAAGATATATATCACGACTCGACCTGTAATTTTAGAGTTCGAACCTGTCAGGTTCTCCATATTTCGTTATATAAACTTTGTTAAAAAAAAGTGTAAATTAGAGAATCTCACATGGTGTGCATGAAAGTTGGCACGTCGCTCTAAATTTAGATTCTTTAATTTTACTTCTTCCTGTCTCTTTCTCGAGGTATTAAGGATTGGCGGGTAGATTGATTTCTGTGCAGAAAAGATATGTTGAACAGATTTTCAGTGGAAAAAACAAGCAGTGGAGCAGATACCGATGTAGGAGTTACGAACCTCCATTAATTAATCTATGGGTTGAAAATGGAGTGACAAATGATCCTCGGTTTCATGTCGTTGTTGCTGATAGTATGTGTTTTTTCTCTTATAACATTCTCTGTAAAATTGCTGCTTCTTCGTTCATTTGACACATTGGATCTCTAATATATTATCCTTATGTACCATACCATCTTCTTTGTACTTCTTTGCTGAAATTCATGCTACTCACTATCCCGATGAAAAAAAAGGTTTCTTGTGAAACTGATATTTTAATTTATCTAGGGTTTTATCATTTTCATTCATAGATTATTACTACTATTAATATTTTGAATTTATAAAGATATATACTCCACCAAACTTGATATTGAGTCAGAAATCACGCATATAGGCTGCTTGTGCCACTGGTCGTTCATAAAGCTCCGAGTTTCACAATATATATATAAGTTGGCAGGGAAGAGAACAAAGATGAATTGTAGAAGAGAGTCAGAGTTGATTTGATGAGAAATTTATGCTAGCTATGGGACGAACTCTTCTATCTTATTACATTCAAATTAGGATAAAAGGGCGGCTACATCATTTAACCATTTACGAGTCAAAGTGCTTCCCATGCAAGTTTTGGAGTGAAGAATTATTTGAGATCGACATTATAAAAGGAAATTAGACGTGGAAAAGAAAGAGAAGATAAATATACTTTGAATTATAAAGAAAAATTGCCAAGTTTTTGGCAAAAGTAACATCAACTTAGGACATTAGACCCTACCCCTTCTACTTGTACTGCCCATTCTTTTATCTTTTAGTTTCCTTAATTTCATTTTTTTCCTTTCTATGACAAAGCTACAAAAATTCGATAAGTTAAGAATCTAGTCCTAGTAAATTAATCTAGAAAAAAATTAGGAAATTCTCTAAGAAGAGAAACTCAAAATCGGAAAGCAAACTCCTAAACCACCATTCACTAAATTAGCTGCCGAAAATCAGGCCCAATATGTTGATGAATCAAGTAATCATCACCATTGGGCACGTCGAACATCATGCTCTGATGAAAAAATTGTTGTTGTTGAGCTCGAGTAAGTTCCTTTTGCCTCCGAATCTCAAGCACTTTACGATGTGAATTCGAGTGTTTAGTAAGGACGAAAGTTGGACTAGCAGCAGGTCGATATTCAGGTACAAGACGTCCAGACTTGTACCTTACACCACAAGCATTACAAAGTGTTTTTGGACCCATTGGTCCAGTTCTCCATTGTGGTGTCTTATCAGTAGCACAATGAAGACACTTCCTTCCTTCACTGTTACTAGCCATAATATTGTTATTATTTGGTACACTTTCAGCTTTCTTTTTCGGGGTAGATTTCATCCCCGTCTTCTTGATACTAGTCGTTATGATTCCAGACTCAGTTGATGAAGATGACATGTCTTGTTGTATTGCTTCTGTTGTGTTATTATTAGTGGAAGGGGACACGACTAGTAAGCGCGACGCCCAATTTCCAGGAGCCATACGTGACCTTTTGCTACGTGCTTTAGCTGGAACGGACACTTCAGTCTTGAAAATTGGGTTAGTTGCAGCTGATGCACGGTTAGGATCGGGAATGAATTGGTGAGTGTGAGACTCATCAGTTCGAGACTTCATTCCTTGAATGAGTTGTATCTTGTGCATCTCGTTACTTGAAAATGATTCTTCCACAAAATTCGAAAGCCATTCCAATTCAGCCAAATCTTCATACTGTCAAATTCAAAAATAAGTTGATCAGCAACAAATATTTCACGTCCCACTGGGTAGACAAATGCTATACAAACTATGAAGTATTACTACAATGAATTAGTCCATCTATTTCAATTTATAAGGCAGTGGTTGATTGGACATAAAATTTAAGAAATAAATAATTTTTTTTATTACTTGTAAAAATTGAGATGCTAACTTTCAGTAGTTTGCAACTAGAGAAATATGTCATTTTTTTGTTAAAAAGGATAGTATATCATATAAAATGAGGGAGTAATTATTTGAATAGGAAATATAAAGAAATATTCCATTAATTGATTTTTACGTTCAGTTATTTGATGAAGTGAATTAATTCTAGAAGAAATAACAAATGCAGCCCCGACAAGTTAGGAAACTTGAATGTTCATTTATCTTTTTCTTACTGTATTGTTTTCTTTTCTGATTTTTGCAGCAACCAAATAAGAAAGTAAATGTTGCTCTTTTCTTGAAGAAAACAAAAGCCATTAATATTAACAAATTCCTCAAGCGCATTTACTCAAAAAAGCGTTAAAGTTACATGTCTAGCTAATGACTTCTTCTTTTTCTCACAGCTTTTATAATTTACAAATTAAAATAATTAATGCTAAAAGCAAAAGTACGTTAAAAATATTTAATTTAATTTATGCGTGCATGAAAATTATGGTTACCGGCACGGAGAATTCACTGGAGAACTGTCCATCGGAGAAATTCCTGCAGCCAATTATATTGTCACTAGGTAATTGGGTGTCATGGTTGCTACCGGACAATGAAGAGTTGCATGAATTATCGACAACAGAAGAATCAGAATTTCCGGTAACCGTAACGTCCAATGTGCCATCATTGACCATGCAATCATCGTTAGGTAAGTCCAAGAGGTCCTCAACAACGAAATGATCACCATTTTTCGCGTCGGAAAGGCGCTTTTCCGGGGTGAATTGTGAGTTGTAGTAATTTGCTTGGAAGAATTCAGGTGTTTCCATGGGTTAGAACTTAGAGATTATGTTAAAAAAATGGCTTCTTGAAGAATAATGTGTGAAAAGAGTGTGTGTTTTTGGTGTGAGAGGAAAAAATAGAGAGAAAAGAGAGTTGTTAGAGGGAGTGAAGTATTGGAGGAGAGAGAGATAGAGAGGTGGAAGAAGAAGAGAAATGAGAGGGGGGTTTATTTGCGTTTGAAGGGGACAAGCAAACGGCTGAAATTTTGGATGTTGATCAGGAAAAATTATGGCTTTAAAAAAAGCTAGATATTTGGTAATTTTCTTTAAAATAACAATTGCTAAAGTGTCTTTATCCAAACAGAAAAAGGTAAATTTGGGTGCTGTAATTACATGATTATCCTTCATGTATATAAATTTGTGTGGTTTGCCTAGTAAATATTGGAGAAATAAATGTAATACTTCTTTATTTTAGGGCATGGGGTGTTATGATACTCACGACTGTTCCATTGGTGGACCACACGTGAGGTGTAATGTGAAAAAATGAATATTGCATATTGGACTCCGGGAATGGTCTTTACTTAAGAACTAGGTCATCTGATTCACTGCAAAAGGTGCCATGGGACCAATTTTGTTTATAACCTACACAAAAACTAATTCCAATCAATCTGATCGATGTTAGCTTTGGTTATATGTCTCCAAACACGTGCTTGATCATATTAACAATACAATGTAACATGAAAGTTTATACAAAGGATTATTGTCGATACAAAATATTATGTGGATAAGCTATACTTCGAATCAAACTCTGAAAGATTAGTGTGCTTTATACACAATGTATTCGCTCAATATACACGACTCATACATTATATTCATCTATCATAATTACTAGGTTCGGATCATTTAGCATCAACCTTCCTTGGGTAGAGATCATTCAAAGCAACGATTGGTATTGTGTGTTTAATATGATTAATGACGAAATTAAAGAAGCTATAATTAAGGGCAAAATGGGAAAACATCTTAAATATGGCTGTAAGTAAAGGGTCAAAATGCAATGGAAAATAAGAGAAAGAATTGACAACACAAGTGTCTATTAAACCATTAGTTGAAATGTTCAAACTAGTTATGCGCAATATTGCATTACTGTTGTTCTTACTTGAGTGTTTTACCGAGGTCTACTCCGTTATCATATTATGGCGTGCCTCTAAGAAAAATTTCAATAATCAAAGTATCAAAATATAGTGAATACATGATTTACATTATTTTTATCAATACACTAAGTGGAGACTATGCTCTTATTAAACGAACAAAATGGGAGGGGAATAAACCATGATTCCACTTAACAAATTAACCACAATTGATCCTATATATGGCATAATAGTCCCACGTGTGAAGCTGATCATGAGGGTAATTATTAACCTAATTCGTACAACAACTATAACTACACGTACCAACATCTATAATGGAGTATCAAGTACTACAAGTTTGCTTGTAAAGCATTGTCAATTACAACTTCACGAAACATAAATTTACTATTTTGGGGAATGAATAAGGTCAACTATAATGGGGTATTTTAGGAAATTAACTAATTATAACTTTCAAAACGGTTAACTGAGATTAAAAGGTAATTAGTGAATTAATTAAATAGACAAATGAGAGTTAAAATTTTAGTAACTCCGAAGGAACCGATCTAGCAGGTTTGTCGCTGCGACTCAGTGCCACTATCGTCCAAGCTTACAGCCCGATTCCTTCGCTTTAATTTCAATTTTTGTCATAGGGATTCGTGTAAAAAAATTAATTTTCTTCTCTTAACAGTTTTTCTAATATTATCCCTGAAAATCTCCTTTATTTTATTTCATTACTTTATTTAATAATTCTTATTTGGTTTTGTTTCTGTGCCCTAAAAATTTTTCATGTTGTGCAGACTTTTCCACTAAACAGCACGATGATTACAGCTATGCTTGATAAAAATTGACGGTCTAGATATTGTAAACGTGAAGATGTTCCCCTACAAGCCAATATTTACCGGATAAAAATTTAGTAATATCATGCGTTTACATCAAATCAATGTGTGATTTCATTATCGATCTCTCTATTTCTTGGAGTATCGACTCAAGATATTTGAAGCTTTCTTTCTTGGGGATGATTTGTGTATCAAGCGTCACTTCCACATCTTGCTCATGTAAATTTAGTGATGCATCATATGAGTTAGATGTAGAAGTGACGCTTGATACATCATCCCCAAGAAAGGAAACTTCAAATACCTTCGGTCGCTACTCCAAGGAAACGAAGAGATTGACGATGATGTCACGCATTGTATAGTAGCATGGCGGATGATGTGAAGGCTCGCTTCCGGTGTCCTATGCGATAAGAAGGTGCCACTTAGAGTTAATGGTAAGTTCTATAAATTGGTCATTAGACCAGCTATGTGGGGCTGTAGTGTTGACTAGTCAAGAACATACACATTCAGAAGATGAGTGTGGCTGAAGTGAGAATGCTTAGATGGATGTGTGGGCATACAAGGATGGATATACATGATTAGGAATGAGGTTATTCGGGATAAGGTAAAAGTGACCTGATCAGTTGTGGACAAGATGTAAGAGGCTAGACTGAGATGGTTCGGTTATGTGCAAAGGAGGAACACTTCAGATCACTAGAGACATGATCCTAGAATGGAAAGTGTGGAGGTCGAGGATTAGGGTATGTGTTGGCTTAAATCTAATTAGAACAAAAAATTAAATTTATTTTAGGTTAACTAAAAATTATCTGTATCAAAGCCGTAAAAAGACAAAAAATCTGATAAAGAAAATTGAACAATAGCTTAAGAGAAAAAGAATAAGTGTATTTGATGTATTTGTGGATGATCTTCCTTAATTACATAGCCCCTATTTATAGTTTACTAGGATGAGAATAACAATTAATGTGCTTAATGGCCATTACTCTACGTTTAGTTGTGGTCTGACCATGATTCCTTTCTTAAATGCGTGGGCAACGGTCGTCAGTTACAAAAACATGAGCTCGTTCACCGAAGAACGAATCTTCACCGAGGAGTAAGCTACACACCTTGTGATGGTTGTCTTTTAACCGGCTCGAGGGATAACTTGTAGCTAAAGTCTGTTTCCTACCCGAGGCATCTAGCCTCGGGAACTGAGCGAGCTTCCTTGAGAGCTCGTTTCCAAAGGATTCAATCAAACCATATTTTAAGCCCTATCGTCGAGGCTCGATAAAGTTTCACCCAATACATATAGTCCCCCCACCCCTCGGATAATAGTCAGGATTGTCCGAGAGGTGGAATAAATTCGACGTGAGAGAGACGTGGCAAATTCTCCGCCAAGGAATTTGAAAAGCTAGCCATCCCTTCAACATCTCACTCACTGCACGCGACGTTTTCTAAACGGTTGTAACCCTTCATTCTACCTTCCCAATGCAAAAGTAATGATGGCAACTTTTCAAAACACTTGAGTATCACCTCTCCTATAAATAATTTGTCCACCATTTACACTGTTTCCTAAATCCTTGATCAACAGTAACAAGTTTTCTGCAACATTTCCCTCTGACAAAACCTTGCTATCATGTCTTCTACCCAAAATTCTTCTGGATCATCAAAAGTAAGAACAATTGATGATAACACCACAGTAACGAGTGGTGAGTTGGTGAATGTTCCAGTACCACTAAAAGTTATTTCACCGGAGGAGGGTGAAAAAGAAACCACCTCCGACCGATGCGACCTCACCAATTATGATGAGGTATCAGTCGGAGATGTTGGAGCCGCGACTGAAGCAGTTGCCAATGATGACAATAATGAGGCTGAAAATGCTGAAGCTTCAAAGCCCAAGAAGAAATCTTTCACCGGAGAACTTAAACTCCATCAGGTGATTCCCTCAAAATATGACCTCGGTAAAGAATTCAGAATGCAAAAGCAAACGGCCTCCGACCTTGAGAAAAATAGGAATGTGCTTGTTCAACAATCACCGAGCCTAATTACACAAGCTCACGTAGATCAGGTTCGGGAAGATTATAATTGGGGCCCCGAGGTCCAAATTGTGGTTCCTGCCCCGGAGCATCGTACTTATGATAAAGTTGTCGGGCTCTCTTTTATTTATACCTATCCTTTTATGATAGGTTTTACCCTTAATTCATCCTGATACTTTTTGCCGGACATAGAATGTGTGCTTGGCTCATCTGGGTCCCGACGTCTGGAGGATTATTCAATGCCTTGACTTCCTAAGCCAAGGAGCCAAGGTCCCTTTTACTTTTGACCATTTAATTTCCTTTTTTTACCTTACCATGCATAAAAATGGAGTTGTCCAGTTGAGCAAACGGGACAAGTTTTCTTTAATCACGAAGGGTGATGATATCGAGGACCGTGGTTGGTGTGATCACTTCATTCTCATCCCCACATTACTTCTTTCTTCCAAGGCTGGATTCCTTGAGGTGTGGAATAGAACTCGTAAGTTGTCGAACCCTGAATTTTTTTTTTTTTTGCATAACTCATCAAGCTTTTTAACCAACTCTTTGTGTTTTTAGCGGAGAAGCTTCCAATCAACCCCCCGAAGGATTTGACTGCATGGGTTCAGGCACTTATCGACACCAAGCCGAGGCTATAGAGATCGTGGATGATCTTAGAGGCGTTGAAGGAGAACCAGTGGTCGTGCAAACAGCATGGTAAGTGTGTATTATGTCTTCTTCTTCTTGGCTCAAAGACTTGTCCTTACTCTACCCCTTGTTTTGCAGGTTTCCCCAATAGGGCGGCTACCGAGCCGGAAGAGCAAGAAAAGGAAGAGAAGAAAAAGGAGAAGAATAAGAAAATGAAGAAAGAAGTGGAAGTTCCCGAGGCTGGGGATAGTTTGAAGGACTTGGAGGACTCGGTCGGGGTCCTCTCCAAAGCCAAAGCCTTAAAGAAGTCGCCCAGCCGCAAGACTTCAAAAGGTTTGAGTCCTTGGCTTAATTGCTTCCTTCATCTATTTTCTCGCTTCCTCTTAATGATCCTCTCATCTGTTCAGATTCGAGGAAAAGGAAAGTCGCGGCAGCTAACCCTGCCCTCGGGTTGAGTCACCTGAAGTTCCTCATCATGACCAAGTTGATAAACCTGCAGATGGTGATGCCCATAATGAAGTTAAGGTGGCTAACCTTGAAGAAAACTGAGCCACTGAAAAAGCTAAGGGCAAAGCAAAAGTGGTTGAGAGTCTTTCAGTCGTGGAGAGGAAGATTGTCGACCCTGCTCGAGACGAAGAGAGGGCGGTCGATGACTTCGCTCGGGCTGACCATTCTCTATCCTCTGACGCGAGCCCTAGAAGGATAAACATCCCTCCTGATCTGTGCATGCTAGATGACACAGTGGTTGTTCCCATCAGTCTTAAGGATTTGCTCGGCCTAGCAGAGCGAGAGCGTCTCAAGGATCTGCTGATCGATGATTTGATGGCCTATGCATCTAAGTATGAAATTCATGTAATTTTCTTCTCAACTCAAATTTCTTCATTCTCAATTTCATTTTACCTTTATAACCCATTTCCTCCTTTTTGCAGAGTTTCATTTATGCTATAAAGACGGCCGAGATCGAAGCTGATCGAGCAACAAATCTGAGGAAGATTGGGGAGCGATTGGATCGCGTAAACGCTGGGCTCCAATCCAAATTACTGAGCTTGAGAAGCACTTGCTCAGCTCTGAGGTTGACTTAGACCGAGCTTGCAAGGTAGCTGAGGAGTCGAAGCTTGAGCTAACCAAGTCTCGGGAGACTGTTGCTAAACTTGGAGCTGAAAAGAAGTCTCAAGAAGAAATCCTCTGAGCTGAAATTGAAGCGGCAAATGCAACGATCGATGATTTGACTGACAGCTTCAAAGCCAATCGAGGGAGCTCTCAATGAAGGTGACCGAGCTCGAGGCTCAAACTCACACCCTCGAGGCCAAGGTTGAGACTCTTCAGAGCGAAGGAGCCATTTTTTCATCCAAGCTTAAGTCCAAGATCAAAACTAAGCTGAAGTCTAGAGATACCCGAGCCCGAGTTGATAAGAACTAGGCTATTATCCAGACCAAGCTGAAGACTCTCGAGCAATGCAAATTCAAAGTAAACTTAGATGAAGAAATAACCAAGGCACAAGAGGATGTTGCCAAGGCTTAGCTACTGATGAGCAAGCTCCCTTTGAGTACTGAAAGCTCAAGTGATGAAGACGAAGAGAGTGAAGGTTCAGAAGCCTTGTCTTCTAGTGCTGACGAGTGAACTTCGTCTGTGCTTTTTTTTTTCCCTGTTTAAGCCTTGGGCCTCCAGGCCGTTATTCTGTAGACTTTTTTATGCTGGCCTTCGAGCCATTACTGAACATTTTTTGCTTCAAAATGTTAATCTTTTGTCTCGTTTTGAAAGTGTTTGTCATTTCCACTTGCTGCAAGACTTAGATAGTATAAAATAAAGCTAGCTTAGAATGACGTCTCGTTCACGAGCCGAGGCGTAAAAATAGAACTGGCTTTAAACGTCGAATAAAAAAGAGACAGGATCATGTTTTATTGATGAAATTCAAGCCGATTTACATAAGTTCTGGTCATGACAAGACTTAGGCAAATTCTTATTATAATAGCCACCTCGGGCTATTACGATAAACAGCTAGAGTAACTCCTAAGGGAATAGTCCCCGGTGTATGGATTGCTGGTCTTCGAGTACCGTTCGAAGTCTACGGTTATGGAGTGAGTAAAAAACTGACTGAGCCAACTCCCCTTGCGTCCCCCCAGTGTTCGGGTGTGAAGGATGCAGACCTGAGCACTATTTATCGTTTCCTCCGCTTCCTGAAAAGGACAAGCAAAGAAAAATAAGGGGTAAGCATCATTCGACCCAAGTGTTGGGGCATTGACAGCTCGATGTTGTAAGCAAAAGATTGTGCTTGATGAAGGGTAACATACCTCAATGTCAAAAATCATAGGACCCTTTTCGTTTCCCCTTTGAGAGCCTATTTTAAGAACAGAGCTCTCTTTCTCATCGGGCCTCAGACCAAGTAATTGCTATTTGGATGGCTCGATCGGAGCTACTCTACTTTTCATCGCAACCGAGTAGCAGTCACGAGCTATTCGTTGCTCACCTCGGATGGAACGAATTCCCCATGGTGTTAGGAATAATTCCCCATGGTGTTGAGAACTTAATTACCTGATGCAGGGTAGATGGAACGGCTACCATCTCATAGATCCAAGGCCTTCTGAGGATCACATTATAGGCCATATCCTCGGCCATCACTTGGAAAATAATTTTCGTATTGACTCCTTCAGCAGTTGTAGTGAGAGTAATTTCTCCAAGTATATTCTCGGTGGAATTGTTGAACCCAGTCAATATGGTTGCCTTCGGAATGATGAGGCCCTTCAACCACATTTTCTTAACAGCTCCATAATTGATTATATTTACCGAGCTGTCGGGATCGATCAAGACTCACTTGATATCACAATCATTAATTCTTAACATGATTACTAGAGCATCATGATGGGGAAAGATCATCCCATCACAGTCCTCTGCATCGAAGATTATTTTATTTTTCGACCCACCAGCTCAGGTCCTTTTTCCACAGTAATTGAAAGCTCCACGAATTTAATCGTAGTAGCAAAGTGTATCAGCAGGCCATAAACCGAAGCAAATCGACGAATAACCGAAGCCAAGCACCGAGGTCGTCACCAAAGGCGAGCTGTAAGCTGAGCTTCGGTAACAGCCACCTCGGTCAAACAATAGGGCGTTGCCACCGAGGTCAATTATTCGCCCCTCGGTGGATCCCCTCGGTTCCAGCGGCTTTGCAGCCCACTACTTTACCCCACTAACTTCTCCATTTAATGTCAAGATTGTGGGATGATGCACTAGCCAATGGTGGAGAACGTGGGCAAGGCTCTTAGGCCTATAAATAGTAGTTCATTTTGTATCATAGGGATCCAAAAATTTGTACTGAAACTCTGCCCAAATTTGTACTCACAATCATATATCAAAATAAAGTTATTTTTCCGCATTTATATCTTTTTCGTGTGTTTATTCAACTTTGATACGAAGAATTGCTTATATTCGAATCCAAATTCAATTTGTACTCCTAAACTGATTTAGGCCCATACAAATTGACACCGTCTGTGGGGATATAAGCATTAACGCTTTGTTCTAAAGTTTCACGTCCGTTTTTCATCAAAGCTTACGATTCAACAACGTTATGGCTGACAATGGCGGTAACAATAGTGAACGGGCTGACGTTCCGTTGAACCAACAGCCCATCTCACCAATGACAACTGAAGAGTTCCAGATTTATGTTGTCACTACGCTAAGAGCTCTAAAAAATAGACAGGATGAGCAAGCGAACATTAATGCTGAGTTTCGCGCTTCGTTAGAGGCGAGGAACAGTGCTGCCCCAAACAGCACCAGCCTTCGGCTCCTGGTGGAGGCATCCCGCTCTTCGTTCCTCCGGGCGCGATAACAGGGGGACCTCACAATGGGGCCACGTCTGGGGGCTCAGGGAACAATCCAACTACCACGCCACACTTCGAGACGGTTCCCACCGTGGCTGAAACAACGTCCTCGGTTGACGTTGAAAAAATGAGCAGGGAGATCGAGGCTCGCATCGAGGCGCGCGTGGAAAAGCGCCTCGAGGGTGTGCCGGGGATAACAAAGGAGGAAGACGACCTCGATATTGATCAATACAGGAAGCTGTCCTTCAAGCCCGAAGCGGCTCCAGCCCCAACTCCCAAGGACTTCAAACTCATATTCTTGAAGAAATACGATGGGACCACCGATCCCAAAGAACATATAAGAGAATATATGGCAATGGTGAAGAGCAACAACCTAGCGACTGTACAGCTCGAGTCGATGTTCTTGAAGAAATTTGGCGAGTCCTTAGAGAAGGGGGCTCTACGTTGGTATATGTGTCTGCCAGCGGGGTCGATTTCCACCTTTAAGGAAATGTCTAGCGCCTTCGTCAAGGTGCACACCGGGGCACAAAAGATCCTCCAAAGGAAGGAGGATATATGCGAAGTAAAACAAAAGCCTGGTGAGCCACTCAAAGAGTTTCTTAAGCGATTCCACGCCGAACGCATGGAATTGCCTCGGATGGACGATACCTTGGCCATCATGGCATTTGAAAAAGGTATCAATATTCTCAATTCTGACGCTGCCGCTGAATTGCGAAAAGAACTCCAACAATATCAGGTCCTGACATGGGAGGATCTGCATAGGCGTGCTTACTCCAAAATTAGATTGGAGGAGGCTGAATTCAAGAGCCGAGGTTATCATCAACGAAACGAGGCAAATCTTCGAATCGCGCTGAGGCGCCGCGAAGCAACCCGAATGGGAGGTATGAGCCATATACCTCGACAAGGCAGCATGTCAGCCAAAGGCTGGGAAACACCTTCGGTAACTCATACCCGAACACGCACATAAGCCAAAGGCTCGGAGGGAAGGTTCAACCCAATACGAACCAAAGAAATCCCTCAAGCTCAGCTTCGGCCCCAAAAAAGGATCTACCTCGGATCCAAGACTACAACTTCAATATATCGACCTCGGAGCTGGTCAATGTAGTCAAAGGGACTGCCGGGGTTAGGGGTTCCCAAGGATATGAGGACCCCGGCTGATAAAAGAGACCACAATCTGCATTGTGAATTCCACGCAGATTATAGCCATAGGACCGAGGACTGCAAAGCTTTGCGCCTCGAAGTAGCTCACTTGCTGAGGAAGGGAGTTTTGGCTGACTTCCTTACCGACAAGGGGAAAGACAATTTCTCTAAGAACCGAGGCGATGGACAACCACCTCGGGCTCCACCCCCGGAGAGAGTAGTGAATGTCATTACCGGGGAATCAGAGGTGAACGGCGTAAATTTCACCACGGCCAAGAAATTCGCCAAGCTCTCCATCACCATGGAGAAAAGAACCCGAGTTGGTAGCTCGGGTAAAGACATTGTGTTTGACGATGATGACTACGATGGGATGATGTTCCCCCATCACGACGCTTTGGTTATCATGTTGAGAATCAACGACTCTGACATCAAAAGAGTCTTGATCGACCCGGTAGCTCAGTCAATATAATCAGCTACGGGGCTGTTAAGAAAATGTGGCTGAAAGGGGAAGTTGTCCCCAAATCAACAGTGTTAGCCGGCTTCAACCACTCCACGGAGAAAACGTTGGGTGAGATCACACTCAAGACATTCACCAAGGGGGTTACCAAAGAAACACTGTTCCAAGTCATGCCCGAGGATTTGGCCTACAATGTGATCCTCGGAAGGCCATGGATCTACTCCATGGAAGCTGTCCCCTCCACCTTGCATCAAGTGATTAAATTCCCTACACCTTGGGGAGTTCGACCAATCAAAGGGGAGCAACGAGTAGCAAGGGAGTGCTATTCGGTTGCATTAAAGAGTGGAGTCGCCCCGATCGGGCCAAAGCAATAGAAACGACAGGAACCGGGGTCAAGCGGGGAGGACGCCCGAGGAGAAGTCGAAAAGATTCTAGCCTTTATTCAAGAGCCTCGGAAGCAAAAAGCCGAGGACTCAACTGTTGAAGAACTGGAATCTTTCACCCTATTGAAAGATTTCCCCGATAGAAAAGTGTTTGTCGGCTCGGAGTTGGACCCGGAGTCGAAAAAGGCGATTATAGAAGTTTTGAAGTCCAACCATGATTATTTTGCTTGGTCCCATTCAGACATGACGGGTATCGATCCGGAGATCATGACCCATAAACTGAATGTGGACCCAAAATTCACCCCGGTAAAGCAGAAGAAAAGACCTCATGCCGGGGTCAAAAAGAAGGCGATCGAGGATGAAACCACCAAGCTACAAGAAAATGGTTTCATAAGAGAGGTGAAATACCCCGAATGGCTGGCCAATGTTGTGGTTGTACCAAAGAAGAATGGCAAGTGGAGAATGTGTGTAGACTACAATGACTTAAACAAAGCTTGCCCTAAAAATTCATATCCATTGCCACAAATTGACAAGTTAATAGACTCCACGGCTGGACACAAACTATTGACCTTCTTGGATGCATATTCGGGCTATAATCAAATCCTCATGGACCCGAAGGACGAAGAGAAAACCTCGTTCATCACTGACCGAGGTACCTTCTGTTATAAGGTGATGCCCTTCGGTTTGAAGAACGCCGGGGCGACCTACCAAAGGTTGGTATGTCGCATGTTTAAAGAATATATTGGAAAGTCTATGGAGGTCTACATGGACGATATGCTCATCAAATCGATCCAAATGGAGGATCATTTGAATCATCTGAGGGAAGCCTTTGCCGTGTTGAGGCAATATGGCATAAAGTTGAACCCTGAGAAGTGCGCCTTCGGCGTTGGATCAGGCAAATTCTTGGGATTTATTGTCTCTGAACGAGGAATCGAGACCAACCCAGACAAAATCAAGGCTGTTGAAGAAATCCCCGAGGAGCTGACCGGGGTAAAAGAAGTTCAACGCTCAACTGGCCGAGTCGCCGCCTTGAGTCGATTTATCTCAAGGTCCTCGGAGCAATGCCACAAGTCCTTCTCTATTTTGAGAAAAAACAATCACTTCGAGTGGACACCGGAGTGTAAACAAGCGTTGAAAGATTTGAAACAATACTTGGCTAACGCACCGTTGCTTGCCAAGCCAAAAGAAGGTGAAACATTGCTGGTCTACTTGGCGGTGTCCGAGGTGTCAGTCAGCGCTGTGCTGGTTCGGGAAGAAGATGGTAAACAACAGCCCAGCTACTATGTGAGCAAGACACTCCTCGACGCTGAAACCAGGTATCCACACTTGGAGAAATTAGCACTTGCTTTACTTGTTACTGCTCGGAAACTACAACCCTATTTTCAATGTCACCCAATAGCAGTAGTTTCAACTTTCCCTTTAAGGAGTATATTGTATAAACCAGAGTTATCAGGGAGGTTATCAAAGTGGGTGGTAGAGTTAAGCGAGTATGACATCACCTATCAACCTCGGACTGCCATTAAGTCTCAAGTCTTGGTAGACTTCATGGCTGATTTTAGTATTGGAATTTTGTCCGAGGCGGAAAAGGAAAACTCCATGGCAAAAGGAACCTCCTCGGGACTATGGATACTTTACACCGATGGAGCAACAAACTCCAAAGGTTCAGGGTTAGGCAAAGTCTTGAGAGCACCCACCGGGGAGAAAGTCAGGAACTCGGTTCGGTTCAAGAAAGTAACCAACAACGAAGCAGAATATGAGGCAGCTTTAGCGGGTTTGGAGCTGGCTAAGGAAATGGGGGTTGAAAGAATCAAACTAAGGTGTGACTCACAGTTGGTAGTGAATCAAGTCCTCGGTGATTATACGGCTCGGGAGCCCAGAATGCAATTATACTTGGATCGAGCATAAAGAATCTTGGCCCAATTCCAAGAATGGCGAGTTAAACAAGTGCCTCGGGAAGAAAATACCGAGGCTGATGCTTTGGAAAATCTTGGTTCGGTGATTGACGAAGCTCACTCGGGGACTGACTCAGTGGTTCGGCTGCTGTCCGCACAAATGAGAGAGATGAAGTTGCAAGTTAACTCAGTGGACAACCGATGGGATTGGCGAAGTTAGTTCATTTCCTACTTCGACTCGGGGACTGTCCCCCAAGACAAAAAAGAAGCAAAGAAGTTAAGGACCCAAGCAGCCTCGTATAACCTAATCGAGGGTAACCTATACAAAAGGTTATATTGTGGCCCGATAGCCAAGTGTTTGGGTCCCGATGAGGCAAGATACGTGATGGCTGAAGTGCACGAAGGCGAGTGTGGCAACCACTCGGGAGGGAAAGTCCTTGGTGCGTAAATTATTAAGAGCTGGGTATTATTGGCCCACAATCAGTGCCGATGTGAAAGCCTTCATGCAGAAATGTGATAAGTGCCAACGCCATGGGCGGATGAACCTCCAATAGGCCGAGCCTCTACATTCAGTGGTATCACTATGGCCCTTCATGAAATGGGGAATGGACATCGTTGGACCATTGCCAAAGGGAAAGCGTGGTGTTCGTTTCATCTTAGTCTTGACCGATTACTTCACAAAATGGGTGGAAGCGGCGGCTCTCACCGAGGTAAAGCAAAAGCAAGTAATCGACTTTATCAAAAAGAACATCATCTACAGGTTCGGCGTCCCGAGAGAAATTGCTTGTGACAACGGTAAACAATTCATGGGGGCAACTATCACTGATTTCTTCAAGCAGTGGGGGATCAAAAGAATTGCCTCGACTCCTTATCACCCAAGTGCCAACGGCCAAGCTGAGTCTTCGAATAGAATCATAATTGAATATCTCAAGAAGAGACTCGATGAGAAAAAAGGTCCTTGGCCCGAGGAGCTGCCCGGGGTGTTATGGGCCATGCGAACAACGGAGAAGAATAGCACCGGTGAGACTCCTTTCTCACTAGCTTATGGCATGGATTCCCTCATCCCCGTAGAAGTGGGCGAACCAAGTCTTCGGTACGCTCACACTGCCGAAGATGCCAACCAAGAGGCAATGCACATAGAATTAGATCTGCTCGAGGAAAAAAAGGAATTAGCTTTGGTTCAGCTAGTTGCCCAAAAAAGGCAGATCGAGGCTTACCTCAATAGGAAAGCAAAACTCAGGGACTTCAAAGTTGGAGACTATGTGCTAAAAACTGTGAACCAATCAACAAAGGAGGATAACGGGGGGAAGCTTATTGTAAATTGGGAAGGACCCTACAGAGTCAAGGCAATCGTTGGAAAGGGCTCTTATCAAATTGAGAATCTGCAAGGAGAACCCGAACCTCTGAATTAGAATATCTCCAATCTGAAGCGGTACTACTTCTAGTCGAGGTAAATACTCTTCAATCTTTTTAAATTCATCCACAGCCCCGAGCCGAACAACGCTCCCATGGCATTGGCCGAAAATGTACTAACTTGCTCCTCGTTCCATCATTTTGCTTGACCTTTTCAGGAAGCGAACCGAACGATCTCCAGTGCTCGGATCTTCATCAAGATTTACAACCGAACACTGAGGGGGAGTGAGAAGGGTTGATACCGAGGTCGACATCGAGCCTCCCGACCGAAGCTTATCTATCCGACAACCGGGGACTTACGCCCGGGGAATAGATTTAGTACATTGTAAATTAGCCCGGTAGCGGCATATTGTCAATTTGCTTTTATTGAAAATTTGTTTCTCACCCAAGGTCCGCTTCGACTTGGTTCTATGTAAATAGCCGGTTTCTGGCTTGTTGATATCAATAAAATGACTTTGGTCTCATCTATTGTATCTGTGTAAATGTTGCACTCCGAAGCTGCACAATGCATCGACTCGAGGATGAGACGTCGTCCTAAGTTTGCATCGATTAAATTCAGTTAAGTCTTGCAAGCATATTATTTATTTTAGACAAAGTGTTCGGTATATGTAAAAGCCAACACTCGAAATAAAGGCACAAATAGTCTTTCATTAAAAAAGCCCGAAGGCTGAGAATATTTACATTCAAAAAAATGACCCGAAGGTCCAAAATACAAGCATAAAGGCCCGAAGGCTTATAAAACAATGCTACAAGAAGTCTATGCCTCGGGAGAATCACCTTCCTCCTCGGAGCCCCCCCTCGGCATCTTCATCATCTTCTTCATCTTCATCGCCACTCGAAGCTTCACTTGATGGGAGTTCATCGATGATCGCTTGGGCTTCCGCCGATTTCACTTCGGCTTTCGCAATCTCCTCATCAAAGTCGATCTCCCCGGCGCGGCATCGCTTGAGCAGCTTCAGCTGAGACTTGATAATGGCCCATCGCTTGTCCAGCTCGGCCCTCTTGACCTTGAGTGCAGCCCTACTTTTTCGATCAGCAATCTCATCTTGAAGGGCTTCAATCTTAGCATCTTTGGCTGAAAGCTTGGAGTTCTCACTCTCCAGCTTCTTGATATGAAGCAGATGCTTCTTCAGCTGTTCGTGATGCTTTTTGGCCATATTCACAGCCTCGGCCTTTGTTTGAGACAACTCGGCACCCAGCCTCGCAGCTTCATCCTCCAGCCTCGAGCGCTCAACCTGGAAGCCGTCACCGAGGATTTTGATCTTAGCTTCGGAAGCCGCCTCGGCTTCACGCAGGTCGGACTGGGACTTGGATAAGTCAGCCTTCAGCGAAGCTATTTGCGCGTTGAATTTGTCCTTTTGCTGGTCCCATAAGCGAGCCACGCGCCGAACCTCTTCAGTCCTCGAGGACTCAACCTCGATGGCCCTCATCGATAGAATGAAACTCTGAGCAAAATTAATCAAAGAATCAGAGTCAGCTGCGAACCAAAGGTAAAGATAAAATTTCTTCTAAAAGCATAGCTCAAGTGTGGTGAAACTTACCCTCATAGCATTGGCGGCCATGGTGTTGTACAGTTGGCCAGGAGAACACTCCTGCACAACCTTATCCTCGGTTGGCCCCAACAAAGGCGTGAGGCTTAAGATGTCGCCTCGGCTGCAAGCTAGCAAATTTGAGAAAATCGGCACTTCAAGTCTCCGATAAGACCCCATCGAGGATGAAATCCTCGCGGGTTCGGAATGTGATCTAACTGCCCCGGTGCCAACTCCCTCTTCGAATGCAGCAGTACCAACCTCCCTGACTTTAGTCTTGCCCTTAGCTTTGGCAACAGCTACCTCAGATCCAGGTTCTTGATCCTCGAGGTCAATACATTCAACATCTTTTTGAACTAAAGCCTCAGCAGTTGCGTCATCGGGCTCGTCAATTAATCCTCGACGCCTCTCAACCGCCGCCTCGGGTTGAGGAGGAACCTCCGCCTCGGTGCGAGGAGCCACCGAGCGGGAGGATTTCTTTGAAGTGGCCCTCTTCCTCTTCACGCCTGCGACAGTGGAAGAAATTAGAATAAGAATGCAAAAAAGGAACGACACTTGATGATACCAACCGAGGATGAATGTTACCTTTGGAGGTCCCTTGGCCGGGGGCTCCCTTATAAGCTTTTGAAGACTTGGAAGCCTTCAACCCTTTATACTCTCCAGCCACCGCAGCCAGATCATCATCTGACTCGGTTTCCTCCCCATCTTTCTTCTTCTTCTTCTTCTTCTTCTTCTTCTTCTTCTTCTTCTTCTTGGTGTTGATAGCACGGTTTGGAAAACCTAGTACCGAGGGAAGGAAAGTCAATGAATAAAATCCAAATCTCAAAGTGACCTACCAAACAAAGCATCGTCAAAAACTTACCATGCCTTTTACATTGCCAACCGAATTCGGCAGCCATCTTCATCCATGTCCTAACGGGGCGTTTACGAGCCTCAGTCACCGCTCTGACCCACTCAGTCAAACCCTCGGGGGGCACGATGTCGACCTTGTTGGCTGAAGAGATAACAAGAAAACGAGGTCAGATAACATGAACAAATTACCGAGGAGTGAAATGCGAAGGGAAGGATACTTACGTGTGTTGTTCCACCGTTCGGGGAAATTAGGTTCGGTTGATAAAACACTTGTTTCCAATAGGATGTAGCGATCACTCCAGCCCCGGTCTCCTTGGTCTTCACTCTTGTGAAGAAGAGCAAATTTACCTCGGTTGTTCAGTGCTACAACCCCAGCTTTATGGAAGTAGGGGTAGTAAAGTGAAATGAGGTGTTGTAAGGTGAAGTCTACCCCCGCCTCCGTGCTCATCCAGTCCATGCACTGAACGATCCTCCAGACGCCGGGGCCAAGTTGAGCCAAGCATAAATTGTAGGCCCAGCAAAAATCGTCAATAACTCTGTGCACCGGCAGGGAGAAACCGAGGGTGAAAGGATAAGTGTAAGCAAATGAAAGCCCCTCGATATGATGGCATACTCGGCTCGTTGGATCAGGTATGATCACTTTCACCTCGGGCCCAAATCGGCACTCCTTCCGAACCCGCTCAACATGAGCTTGAGTTATACGGGTCGGTGTGGTGTTCACAGGATATTCCTATTCTTTTCTTCCTGGTCGGCTGTTTGGGCTTGCAACGTCAAGTCCTTGCTGTTATCAAAGTGGGAGGGGATTATTTGATAGGGCTCGAGCTCTTGTTCAAGGGGAATCATCGGTCTCGAAGATCCCCCTCGGCGGCGTTACCGCCCTCGGTCTCGTCCACGGCATCATCGCCCTCACCATCACCTCCATCGTCATCACCTCTGAGGATGACGCCACTGAAACTCCCAATCAAGATGTTATCAAGCATGGCGTCATCCCCCCTGACGTCAGCTTCTCCTCCTCCTCCGCTGCCAACTTGCGCATGGCCCTGGCCTTATGACGTTCGAGGCCCCCAACACTGGAAGACACTTCTCCACCCTCCACCGCCGCCGTTAGGGCCGCCGACGCAGCGGCAATGACGTCGCCACTAGCAGTGGCTATGGTCAGAGGCGGAGCTCATACCCTTTCACCCGAATCACTTGAATCTTGCCTAGAGATTGTGGTAGACATGATGGCAGCTTAAGATTGAAGATTTCTTGGAAATTTGAGATTAAAGGAAGTATGAAGATTGTTTTTCTCTTTGACACTGTTGATTGCACAAAGATGGAAGTGAAGAAGAAGGTTTGGTTGGGGGTATTTATAAGTTTGGAAAAGTCAGGGGCTGGGTCAGTGCCATCATTGTAACGTTGGGAGAACCGAAATTACGGCGTGACTGTTCGAGCCACCAACGGTTGGATGACACGTGTGCAGGAGATATGACCTGATGGGATGCGAACCGTTGACAAGTTTTGAAATACTTGGATAGGATCAAGCCACGTCACTTTCCCGCTAAACTTCACTCCACTCCCAGTAACCTCGGTAGGTGACCGAGGAATGGGGGGACTATCTGTATTGGGTAAAAATCGACTCGCGATGATTCGTCCCGGTCATGAAAATGGACAACGACCGAACACGTATCAGCAGGCCATAAACCGAAGCAAATCGACGAATAACCGAAGCCAAGCACCGAGGTCGTCACCGAAGGCGAGCCGTAAGCTGAGCTTCGGTAATAGCCACCTCGGTCAAACAATAGGGCCTTGCCACCGAGGTCAATTATTCGTGCCTCGGTGGATCCCCTCGGTTCCAGCGGCTTTGTTGCCCACTACTTTACCCTACTAACTTCTCCATTTAATGTCAAGATCGTGGGATGATGCACTAGCCAATGGTGGAGAACGTGGGCAAGGCTCTTAGGCCTATAAATAGTAGTTCATTTTGTATCATAGGGATCCAAAAATTTGTACTGAAACTCTGCCCAAATTTGTACTCACAATCATATATCAAAATACAGTTATTTTTCCGCATTTATATCTTTTTCGTGTGTTTATTCAACTTTGATACGAAGAATTGCTTATATTCGAATCCAAATTCGATTTGTACTCCTAAACTGATTTAGGCCCATACACAAAGTTGACATTTTTTACGTTCGATCCCCCAGTTATAACATTCACCACTCTTTTTGGAGACTTTGCCTTCAGCAGTTGTCCTCCTCCCCTATTCTTAGCAAAATTCTGCTTTCCCTTATCAGTGAGATACTCAGTCAGCAAACCTTTCTTAAGAAGATGTACCACCTCATGGCGCAATGCCTTGCAATCCTCGGTGGCATGCCCATAATCCATATGAAACTCACAATGCCGAGTCTGATCTCTTTTCCCCAGGGGCGTTCCCTCGGCAACCTCACTCTTTGATCCGTCATCTCTTTTATAGCGTTTTACCAACTCGGAAGTGGAAACATTAAAATTATTATCAGGGATTCGGGGTAGATCTTTATCCTTGGATACCAAAGATGGTCCTGAGGAGTTTTTCTGATTGGCATTCATGCTGAATTTTCCCCCTAGCATTTGACTTACATGTTGTTGTCCTCCAAGGCGTTGGCTTACATGCTGCCTCTGAAATTATAAGGCTCGTATCGGGCTTTTGAGTTCCCTCGCAACGCATCGGCGCGTTGAGAGGATGGCCTCGATACGAACTATACCGACTTGTCTTCCTCCATTTGGCCTCTTCGAGCCTAATTTTGCAGAGGCTCTGTCGTGTAGTTCACCCCAAGTCTGGGCCTGATACTGCTGGAGCTCTTTCTTCAGTTCAACAGCAGCCTCAGAGTTGGTCACATTTATATTTCTTTCGAAAGCCATGACTGCCAGAGTATCATTCATTTTTGGGAAGTCCATCCTTTCGGCTTGAAAGTGCTCGAGGTAGTCCTTGATTAGCTCGAGGTACTTTTGTTTAACCTCGAAGATATCCTCCTTTCGCTTGAAGATTTTCTGGGCTCCAGTATGGGCCTTAATAAACATATCAACCAATTATTTAAAGTTCGATATTGACTTGGAGGGGAGGTGCATGTACCAACGCAGCGCTCATTTCTCAAGGGTATCAACAAACTTCTGAAGAAACATTGATTATCTTTCCACTGGGGTCAAGTTTTTGCTCTTAACCATAGCCATATATTCAGTTATGTGGTCAACAGAGTCAGTTGTCCCATCGTACTTCTTCAGTATTTGCAATTTGAAGTGTTTGGGAATGAGAGAGGAAGCAGCCTCGGGCTTAAAAGGTTGCTGCCTGGATTTCTCAATATCTATAGCTCGTTGGGGCTTCCTGACCTCTGGGACATTTTCAATCCGTTTTTCCATGCTGTCATCAAACTCATTCTTCCATTTCTCAAAGCCCGATGGGACGCTAGTTTTACCCACAGTTGGAGCCGAAGGGTTGATTCCCCTATAGAGTAGACCCTGAGCCACCAATGCGGCCCCGTTTAGAAGTCCCCCTGTTGTTGCTCACATAGGAACAATGTTCGGGATGCTTCTATTGAGTGTGGCAAGTGGAGGTTCGGTGGGATTTATTGTGTTTCCCTCATTTTCAAAGAAAGCAGCATATTGCTCTTGAAGCCGTTGCAAAGTGGTCATCACATACAACTGAAAATGGTCACTTACTTGATGAAGAGGGATCAGTTGGTGGTGGAGTAACCACAATTGGGAGCTTAAACCAGTTGAAGAAGTCACTATCGGGCGGTGTTAAGCCAGGTGGTGTTACGCCAGGTAGTGTTAAGTCAGGTAGCATAATTGGTGTTCCACCACCTGACGAAGTGACGCTAGTGATTGGGTCGGGGGTTCGGACCGTTGTGTTATCGGATGTGTTACTATTGTCTGCCATTGAACGATATTGGTAAAAATAGTATGTAAGACTGGGAATGAGACTTTGGAACAAATGTTATTGCTAGATCCCTACTGACGGTGCCAATTTGTGTTGGCGTAAATCTGATTAAAATAAAAAATCAAATTTATTTTAGGTTAACTAGCAATTATCTGTATCAAATCCGTAAAAAGATAAGAAATCTAATAAAGAAAATTGAACAATTGCTTAAGAGAAAAAGAATAAGTGTATTTGATGTATTTGTGGATGATCTTCCTTAATTACATAGCCCTATTTATATTTTACAAGGATGAGAATAGCAATTAATGTGCTTAATGGCCATTACTCCATGTTCAGTCGTGGTCTGACCATGATCCCCTTCTTAAAAGTATGGTCAAATGTCGTCAGTTACAAAAGACATGAACTCTTTCACCGAAGAACAAATCTTCACCGAAGAATAAGAAACACGCCTCGGGATGGTTGTCTTTTAACTGCCTCGAGAGATAACTTGTAGCTAAGGTCTGTTTCCTACCCGAGGCATCTAGCCTCGAGAACTGAGCGAGCTTCCTTGAGAGCTTGTTTCCAAAGGATTCAATCAAACCATGTTTCGAGCCCTATCATTGAGGCTCGGCAAATTTTCACCCAATACAGGAAAGAAGGTGTTGAAGAATGAGTTTTGAAGATGACAAAAGACCTGGTGCTAAGTGGAATATGAAAAGGTTCACAGTTGAAGTAAGAAGACTAAGCTGTTCAACGGGTTAATCGAGTTAGATTTAAAGAAGGAGAAAGAGAACAGCTGGAGTCAAAGTTCCAATCCTACCAGGAAAAGAATAAGCGAGTAGCGGTGCTGAAAAGAGACGCGGTTCCTAAACGAAAAATGATTGGAAACTAAGACAAATTACTTAGGTTTTAAATAAAGTAATATGGGTAAACCTTGTTTGAAACGGATTCCAAAGTGGAAAAGGAGTTCTAAACTTAGTTGGATCTGGCTAAGTCAAACTCCTATATATACAAGTTAATTTGGCCAGAATCATTACGCACAAAAGACATCTCAATAGAGCAAATCAAGAACAATCAGATCGTGAGAGGCTTTGTGTGCAAGAACAAAGGTTGAGCAGCAGAACCTTACGAAGGAGCAGTTTCATAGTTAAGTCTGTTGTTTTAGTTTTTGTTATAGGCTATCGAGTTGTAATCTATCAGCTTGTCTAGAAGCATATAGTAGAGATTACTCTTTGTGGTGAAGTAGAGTTAACCTTACCAGCTAACGTGTGGCTTGGAAGGTTCTAGGTACTAGGGGGTTCTAGCTCCTTGATTACATTACGTTATAGTCTAAAACTTGCTCGGGTTTTCCTTTAGTGAAAGATTTGAAATCCCAAGAGTTTGGGTCGTGGTTTTTTATACCTTGAGCAAGGATTTTTCCACGTAAAAATCTCCGTGTTATTTACGTTTCCTCATTAAGTTTTAGTTTCAGAGATATGTGAAACCTGCAAGGAACCTGGTTCTTTATAAGCTAGGCGATAAAAATTAAAGGCAAGTTTTAGGATTGAAAAATCATGTAGGGACACTATTCACCCCCTCTAGTGTCTTACATAGGTGCACCAAGTGCAACAGAACGCTAGAAGGTAGTTGAGCCTATTAGCATTGGTATTATTCCTATACACTACATGTATCTTAATTTTTGTCTTTACCGCTGTTGTTGCATTATTTATTCTGGTTATTTTGTTGAGGGGATGTTAATAGTCTATACCTGAGTTTTTTTTCTTTTTGCAAAACTTATAATTTGATTTCTTTCTATTTTGATAAACTATTTTCCATTTTGAAAAACTATTTTTTTTTCTTTAGGCGGGTCTATCGGAAATAACTTCTCTATCTTATTAAGGGTAAGGTCTGCGTACATCTCACTGTTCTCGAATCCATTTATAGGATAACACTGAGTATGTTATTGTTGTTTACATCAAGTCGATGAATACACAAACACACACTTTAACTAAATGATACTCACTGTATTAATTTGTGTGAATTCTTTTGAATTTCGAAAATTAACTTTTTTAATTTTGATTGTGGAGTTGTAGATACTCTTTAAGTTTTTTTTTTTTTTTAAAATTTACTATATTTAGAGATTGCTTAAAAAGTAACCTAAGTAACAATAGTTAATTAATTAATAATTCGAGATATTTAACAGCTATACAAAATATTGCGACTAATAACTCGTTTGATTTTGAAAATTAAAACATTCAAATAAAATGGTATAAAGGGAATATGTACAATGCCGGCTCAACAAGATCGAAGGCCTAAATCGCAAACTTAATAAGATGATATAATTTTTAATAACATTATATTTTACTTTAAAACACTAATTCTTTTGAGATGCAAAACTATAAATTAATCTCTCTAAATTAATCCCTTCAAATATATTTTTATTGAATAAATATATATATGCTTGATTCATACGTAAATCTTCTTTTCAAAGCTTTTAAGTGTTTTTCCTTCTTTCTCTTAAAAAAATTCAAGTTTTCTGTAGATCATTGTGTAATATTTTAGAACTCTAAATTAAACTCACATATGTTAATAATATTTTTTACAGCTATAATCAATGCAATGTATTGAAATAAATGGCTAACATTTAATTCACTTTAAATAACTCTTACCAATATAAATAAATATAACTTATTATAAAATTTGATACCCTTTGTCTTATGGGGGTCTAAAGCGGAAGCTTTAGCGGCCTTACCCTTGAGCCACTCATAAATATGTATTAACTCATAATTTTAGTATTATTATAATGTTAAACATATTTGATTTGTACAAATATTTTATCCTTAGAGGTGTGTCACGTAGAATACAGTTGGGCACTGGAAAAATGAGATTCCCGAGTTATGTGTCACTCAGATGCTCACTAAACAAGGTAATGTAAAAAGTAATAGAGTCCATTAGGAAAGTGCTGATCCCGAGATATACGTAAGAGAGTAGATAAGGTGTTACTGTTGTCCTAGCGTCATTTATTTCATCATCTACTCAACTGGGAGAATATTAGTACATATATATAGGAGAGTTTCACCAGCTTGGGGCCGTCCTGCCTTGGGGTTGGTGCCTGAGATTTATCAAAATAGCCATTTTTTGGGTTTAAGTTGAAAACTTGGTCAACTTTTGCATAGTTATGTCCACTGACTAGCCACTTGAAGGGTTATTAATTGAAAATATAGCCACTCTTTTCAGCAAATAAAGTTACCACTTTTAGAGCTATAAATATAAAGATAATCATCTTTTCAAAGTCAAGTTCCCACTTTAGGGTCGCTAATTTAATATATACAGGTATTTGTGCATAGCTTGCCAAATAAAATTGCCACTTTTAGGGTTATTGGATGAAACACAACTAAAATTTGCATTGAAATTCATGAATTTTTTAATTGTCTAACATGAACTTAAAAAGAAAATATTTATAGAGTTTACAGTGCTATATGTGAAACTTCGAGATAGTGTTTGCACAACTTACCAATTGAAGAAGCACTATTGCCGCTATCAACTAAAATATTGACGGTCTTTACAAAGGAACTCGCTTAAACAAAAAAATACAAAATTAAAATAAAAAATAGCCGACAAATAATTAAAATGGAGTACATCCAAAACAGATAATAACAAAATTTTATATTGAACTTGGGTACTTAGGCCTGTGCTGGCACAGGCTCCCCGTAACTAGTGGTTGAAAAGATGGGACTAACTCAATTTTGTAAGAATAACTAACCTACCGAATTTTACTCTCAACTACTCCTATTTTCGAATGGTTTGGTGGCCACAAAATATCTCTGCAAATGGGAGGAAATGATCTCTCATGTCCTTTGAAATTTAAGTAAAAACTTATAACAATATTTTATGTTATATTTTTATATATTTTCTATGTTCTTTAATTTTTTAAATAATTTCTTATGAAATTGTCATTTTGACTAAAATTTATAAATTACAAGATCAAATCTCTCGTGGAATTGATGAAATTTTCTATTTACACAGAATAACAAATCTTTCAATAATTAACATTTTGCCATTTTAATTGAGTTTAGTAGACCCAAATTCAATTAATTTGATTACTATGTTCCAGATATTAAATGATAAGCAAAACAAGGATAACTTATTACTTTTTGTTTCTTCAAATATTAGACGTTTAAAACGCATTGATCCTATTAATTCAAATTTTAACCGCAACAACTTTGCTCTAAAGAATTTAGCGCTCTCCACCGAGGAGAAATACTCTCCATATTCTTGGTGCTAACACCTTTTACTCCTATCGATTATTATAAAAGAGTGATCGGTTATATAATATACTCCCTCCATTTCATTATGGATATCCTAGATTCCTTATTAGTCAATTTAAAAAAGAATGACACAATTCTATATTTGGAAACAATTTACTTTTAAACTTACCACTTTACTCTTAATGAAATGATTTATAGCCACACATTTACTTTTGACTTATTTTAGACCACAAGTTTCAAAAGTCTCCTTCAATTTTTTAAATTCCGATTCAAGTCAAACTAGGACATCCATTGTGGAATGAACGGAGTCAACAAAATGAAGACTTTATCCTACTCTTTTTTTTCCCCCTTTAACTGCACTGTTATGAAACACCTGTTTTTTTTTCCGTCAGTGTTACTCAGCACCAAATATCTAACCGACCATCATTTACTCTAGCACCAAACAAAATAGAAAAGACATGTAATAATACTGTGTATATTTTTTGGTTTAGGTTCACCCTTCTGGACTTTTTTTTTTTTTTTTCATTTTTCTTGTTTTGGTCACTGAAAGAGGAAGGAGGAAACTAAATATCATTTATTGTATGATCAATCCCTCAGTAAAAGGAATGAGGATAGCAAACCTGCCACTTTCTAGTGATCCAAAAGAAAAAGAAAAAAAGTGAGAGTTACACTGCTAGTCCTATTTATGACGATTTTTTAAATTAGTTTAAATTTTATATATTTAAAAGAACGTCAGTAGTTGATTTAGTTTTTAGATAATTAGTTTTAAATTTACTTTCTAATAATTCACATTGATTGTGTCTTCTTTGTAAATAAATCAGTTGAACCCTACATTATAAGGCTTCATAGTGACAATTAATATAGTCGGATACAAATAAGTAGAGTATTATATTTGCTTCTAAATATATTACTGTTTACTAAGATATGAAAGAAACACAAAATCTCCACTGACAAAAGGAAAAAAAAAAAAGAAAAAAAAGAAAAAGGAAAGCAAATATGAATATACAACAGTAGATAGCTGACCGTTTTTACGGTAAAGCCCGTCTAATACGTAGTAGAAAACTCTTCTACTTTTGGACCTAAAAACAACCTATGGCATCTAAATTTCGTGAAATTACTCAGCTTTTAAAAATAATTTAAAATAAATGTCATTTTACAACATAAAATATTAATGCCTTTTTTTTCAACTTATCATTGCTTATCCTAATAGTATTTATTTTAGTTTACAAAAAATTAAAAAGAGATAAATGACAATGTTATCAAAGAACCTATTTGTTAAATGTACGTAGTTATCTAAATTTACAGTATTTTTTAATAGGCGTGCACAAGTAGGAGTGCGCAACAACACAAGCTAAATGTAACAGGTAAAATAGACCACATGGAGTACTAAATAAAATACAGAACGTCAAAAACTTACTTTAGTGATTATAACTGCCTTAGTATTACAATTTATGTATGAAGTCAAATTGTTTGAAGTGTAAGACCATCATTTATCTAAAATACTTAAACCTGTTAGAGTGAGTACTTTACTTTCTTTAATCATGCCTTCATCACCTCCCTTACACGCTGGCTTGGTCCCTTTTTATGAGCGTAAGTGTGTGAACTCTTTTGATAATGAATGGAGGTGAAACTCAGAAACTAAAATGTGTGTCCATTTTGATACTAGGATATAAAGAATGTATTTTTAGCCTAACTCTATCTAAAATACTAGTTCAAAATAATGAAGATTTCCCAAAAGTCTACTATCAATCTACCATATTAAAAAAATCCAAGACCCAACAGATGTCGACTCAACACGATTTTTGTCAAATTGACAAGAATACATTGGATGGGAAGATTCAAAACCAAATCTAATGTTTGCTTTTAATGTTTGAAGTTCATATATTTTTTAGTAAAAAGAAAGTGTAAAGAGTGACTGAAAAAGGGAAGGTACTTGGATGTTGCTTCACTTGGAGGTCATCAAGGTTATTACTATTTAGGAGTAGCAGAGATGCATGTTTGCTATTTTCAGAATGCTTTATCTTTACATAAATAAAAAAATGTTTACATAAATAATAAATCGTATTGCTTAGATTTTTCTCCTTTTTGAAGATATATTCCACTGTAGTAGGGTCGTAACGGCACGTGACAGAGGTGTGAGGGTGTGTCAGCTCGCCATGTGAGCAACTTTGGTTAGTATCAAAAGCCATAACTGACGGTGGTCAATGCCACGTCGCATCTAATTAAGGGGGACTTTTTTTTTTCCTTCTTTTTTGTTTTTTCTTTTACTTTTGATTTTTTATTTTGCTACTTAGCTTAAGCATCCAGCAACGTGAGAGCACATGGCGCATCCTGTCACGTGACATTCTAATGTAACACACACACCCACCTCTCCCCAATGCACCGCACTTGAGCTCCTCTCTTTGACACATCGAAAGTCATCCAGTGTGTACATAGCACATACTAAGGGTGGCGAATAGTCCGGTTTCGGATCGGAAACCGGTTTGGACCGGTTGAAATCGGATCATTAACTCCTTAACGGGCTCAGAGTCCGGTTCCAACACGGTTTGGTCCAAAAAAACTGGATGAACCGGTATAAAAATGGACTGGAACCGGAACCGGAACCGGCCGGGACGGACCGGTCCAAAAAAAAAAGTCAGATTTTTCTAGCCGTTGGCAACGGTTATTTTGACCCCTAGCCATTGTCCAACGACCAAAAACGGCCTTTTTGACCCCTCTACCACCCCATAACCACCCCTAACTATTTTTTTCCTATAAATACCCCTATTATTTCATCATATTTTTCACACAAATCTTCCAATTCTCTCTAATTCTCTCAAATTTTCTACAATATTGTTATTATTCTACTTTGGCTATTTGTTAAAAGTTTATAATTTGGCTACTTTATCAAGTTCTAATTGGAGTTGCTATCAAAGTTATATTTGGCTATTTGGTAAAGTTTACAAATATCAAGTATTGGGTCAATTGGAGGCGCTACTTAGTTGAGATATCAATTTGGCTATTTTTGCAATTTTTCGATTATCAAGTATTCAACTAATTAATTGAAGTGGAGGCTCAAGTTTCAACTTCACCTCAATTATACGGTTATATTTGGTTGGTCGTTCCTACTTCTACTCTTTTATAATTTTTTTGTCATATATTTATTTTATTTGCTATTATTATGTCTCAAAGAGGTTCAATTGGAACTAGTGGTGGGGGGCGGGCACGTGGTCGTAGGGGAAATAGGGTTAACGAAATTGCTGGTAGTTCTAGTCAGTTCATCCATATAGATGATTCTCAATATTATCATAATGTTAGCGCTGATAATATACTTGATCACGAAATGTTAGAAACACGATATGGGAATCAAAGCGGGGTTAATTTAGAAGAAACACCTGAATTTCAAGCTAGTCCACCCGAAGTTCAGTCTGACGTGCCTCCTGTACCTCATACTAGAAGACCGGTTAAACGTAAGGAAAGATCTGAGGTGTGGGAATTTGCAAAAAAGTTTGCTGAATCGCAGACGGCCATGTGTGGTATTTGTGAAAAAGTGTGGGTTTTTAAAACTGGGGGTAATGAGGGTGGGGCGGGTAAACTTAGGGCCCACTTACAAAAGAAACATCCTAAAGAATAGTCAATGCGGGCGGGTGGTATATATTTAGGGACCGAACATGGGGGAATAGCGCATGATGAATCTTCGGGTACCCAAACAAGAATTAACCAAACAACAGGAGGGCTTCTTACTTATGATAAACAAAAGGATAGGGAAGCTATTGCTAAACTAGTTGCCCTCGAGGGTTTACCTTATAGTTTTCCTTCTTCTACTGGTTTTGTTCGTTATGTTCAGTCTATATATAATCCCTCTTTTAAAGGTTTTCCAAGAACTACTGTTAAAAATGATATTATTAAATTTAAGAACGAATATCAGGATTATTTGCAATATATGTTTGATAACTTTGACACTAGAGTATGTCTTACTACGGATATGGGTCGTTCTACTAATGGATGTGATTATATTACTGTTACTGTTCACTGGATAGATCCTGATTGGGTATTTCAAAAACGTATTATTGCTTATAAAGTTGTTGATGAACCACACACGGGAAATTATATTTGTAATAAAGTTTCATCAATTTGTCGTACGTACTGTTTAACTAACAAAATTTTTAGTATTACGGTAGATAATACTACAAACAACACAGACGCACTTAGGAATTTGATACGTATTTTGAACCCCCCCTTTTGCGGAATTTTTTCATGTTAGGTGTGCATGTCATATTTACAACTTAGTAGTAAAAGATGGTCTTGACTTGTTTAACGACATTATCAAAAAGGTGCAAATAGTTATTACTTATATTTTTAGAAATAAAAACCAAGAAAGAAGACGAGAATGGGAAAGAAAATGTGTAGAATTAGGAATGCCAATTAGGAGAGTCCCAAAGGAAGTTTGTACCAGGTGGAACACTTTATATGATGCATTGAAAGTCGCTTATAAATATAGAGTGCGTATTTCTCATATGTATAATAAACATTTTATGGAAATCTATCATCTTAAATACGAGGACGGGCAACTTGTTCAACATCTTCTTCAGTTTTTACAAAAATTTTATCACGCTACTTTAGAATTTTCCGGTCAATATTATCCAACTACTCCAACCATGTTATATTATATAGCTGGAATATCGGAATTATTGAAATTATATAAGCAATATGAAATTTACAAACCGGCTGTAGAGAGAATGATTGAAAAATTTAGAAAATATTTTTTTTCGATTCCTCCTCTTTTTTACATTGCTTCTGTCTTGCATCCTGCTTTTAAAATTAAGTAAACTGAACGACTTGTTAGAGAAATATATGGAAATTTAGAAATTACTCCTATTGAAATTGCTACTAATGGGTATCCAAGTGTAGAAGAGGCTATTGCTAAAGTTTATGCAGATACCGTTGCTGTTTTTGCAAAGTATAGAGAGACACTGCTACACCAACGGAACCAATACAATCCACCGGGCAAAGTTCTTCACAGGCGGGGATGAGCACTTTTGGGGGACTTGATGAAAAGTTGCTCTCAGAACAGGACGAGTACGGGGAGGAATACAGCGAGTTCCAAGTGTATTTAATTCAATATCCAAAGAAACTTAACAACTTTGGAACTCATCATTTGTTGGATTATTGGAATAATCAAGAATCGCAATTGCCAATTCTTTCAAAAATGGCCCGGGATATATTAACAATTCAAGCTTCATTAGTTGCATCGGAAAACGATTTTAGCCAAGGAAGATTTCAAATTGGAGAACACAGATATTCGTTGAAGGAGGAGGCAATTGAGACAGGAGTTTTATTTACGGATTGGATCAGAGCAGAGCGAAGAAACTTTGGTCTACCAGAACTTACTAAGAAAAAAGGCAAAGCATATCTCTATCAAATTTTGAGTGACGGAACAAGTGAAGGGAGTCAAACCGGCAATGAAGAAGAAGAAGAAGAACCAGAAGGAGATGATGAACAAGAACAACAGCGGCCAGTTCCTAAAGTAAAGCCTACAACTATCCTCAAGAAACTAGCTAATATGTTTAAAAGATTGTAATTTTCTAAATAAGAATTTTGAAATTACAAGTTTGAAGTTTAGCTATTGTAGTATGTGTTGCACTACTTATGTCTTAAACAATTCAATAAAATTGCTCCAAATCTTGGAATTCAATCACAACTATTGTCTTCATGCTTTTTATTTTTAATTTATAGTTTGCGCAAAAATACTACAATTAATTATTAGTTTGTAAATTAGTTCAAATTTGATTTTTCTAAAATTAATTCAAAGTTTGAATTTTGAACTTAACCAATTAATCCAAAAGTTTGAACTTTGAATCATCACTTCAAAAATTTCATTACTTCAAAGTTCAAAGTTTAAAAAAATACTACAAGTTTTTTAATTCTAAGTTTAAACTTTAAACATTGAAATAAACTAAACATTCCAAACATATGTACAAGTAAAAACTTGATAATATTTTGTTGTATATTTTTCAAATTATCCACCACTTTAAATAAAACACAAAGGAAAAAAAAAAAAAAATATATATATATATATATATATATATTTGGCGACTGCCGGACCGGCAGTTTGGGCCAACGACTCTCTTTCAAATATAGGCGTTGGCCAACGGCAAAAAACGGCTATATTTGCCTATCACCCTCCCCCCCCTAAACGCTCCCCGTACCCCCAACCTATTTTTATCTATATATACTCTATTATTTCATCATTATATTACATAATTTAGCACTTTTTATCAATTTATCTCTCAAAGGCTATTTTCTAAATTTCTTCTAAAATCCAAACAATTATAATGGCTTAAAATCAAGCTCTCGCTGCTCCCGATCCTAGTGAAACAAGAATTGCGGAACGAAGACGTCGTTCTATAGTGTGGCAACTTATTATGAAAGATACTGAAACTCATAAAGCTAAATGTAGCCTCTGTAACAAAGAGTGGCAAATTTACACTGGCAACTACAATGGAGGGATGGGAAAGTTTAGGCAACACTTAGAAAAATGTCACAAGACCGAATGGGATAGAATAAATGGCTTTATTCCGCGTGATTGAAAATTTGAAGAGATGGCTAAGGGAATATCTATGTCATTTCAATTATGTATTTTCGAATTTCTAGTTTATTTAGTATCTTTGTAATTTTTCAATTTCTAGTTTGTTTTGTCATTTCAATTATGTATTTCCCGAATTTTCAATAAATTGTGTGTATTTCTTTTTCAATCAACGTTTGTTTAGTGTTTATTTATTTACTTTACATTAATAAAATTAAAAATATAATTTACATAATTATTTTGTTTCATTAAAAAATATAATTTACATAATTATCACAAATGGTGTTTAAATAAATTGTTAAGTTTTTCAAATTTTAACTTTATTTGCCTAAAAAAAAAAACTAAAAAAACCGTTAAACCGGACCGGACCGGACCGAGCGGCTTAACGGTCGCCGGTACCGGTCCCGATCCGGCTCCAATTTTTTTAACCGGATGAGACCGGACCGGTAGGCCGATTTTTAGCCGGTTTTGAATTTTTTTTTTTGCCCGGTTCTGGACCGGACCGGGCCGTTAGTCACCCTTAGCGCATACACCTTATCATGGTTGATTGATTCAATGGAGTCGAGAATATAAGGATGTTTGTATTTTCTTATTCTTTGGATTTTCTTATTCTAAGTGTTTTTTTTTTATCAAAATAATTTTTAAGCTCTTTATTGTAGACAAATAAGATATATTGATCTATTCTTATGCACCACACAATATAATAGAGGGTAGCACCCCTATTAATAATAACAAACAAAACCTACTTTGACTTTAACTATAAAACCTATTCTAATATGATTTTACTAAAAACCTAACCAGACATAAATTAAATAATCTACTTAATAATGAAACATAATCTATTTAGCTCTCATATATCAACTTTGAATTAGTCTTCAACATTCTCCCTTAGTTCAAAGTTGTGTAGTCTTTGTTGTATTGGAACACTTCTCTCCAATCTTCCAATTTGTTGATGTATTGGAGCACTTCTCTCCAATCTTCCAGTTTGTTGATGCACTTCTCACCAACCTTCTATTATTGAAGCACTTCTCTTCAGCTTTCATTTGTGTTGGAGCACTTCTCTCCAACTTTCAATTTTGTTGATGCACTTCTCATCAACGTTCATTGTTGAAGCACTTCTCTTCGACGTCACTTTTTTTTTTTTGTTGAAGCACTTCTCTTCAACATCTTTTTTTTTTTGGGCCGTTGAAGCACTTCTCTTCAACATTCAATTGTTGGTGCACTTCTCACCAACTTGCACTTTTGTTGGAGCACTTCTCTCCAACTATTAATTTTTATCCACTTCTCCCTGATTTTTAGAGAGGAGTTTCTTCCTCTAAAGCCATATTTGTTCTCCCTTGCTTAAACTTGCAATCTTTTCTCAATCACTTTTTGGTTGGGTGGTTGTTTTGGCCAGCGGGTGGCATTGGCCGGCGCCACCTGTCGGTTGCGGAAGCTATTTGAATCTCTACCACGATCGTAGAGGCTCTGATACCATGTAGAAAAATAAGATATATTGATCTATTCTTATGCACCACACAATATAATAGAGGGTAGCACCCCTATTTATAATAACAAACAAAACCTACTTTAACTGTAAAACCTATTCTAATATGATTTTACTAAAACCTAACTAGACATGAATTAAATAAACTACTTAATAATGAAACCTAATCTATTTAGGTCTTCTATATCGATTTTGAATTAGTCTTCAACATTTATTATTTGTAGTATTTAAAAGAAATAAAAAGTGCTTTAAGCACGTATTTTTATATCTATAAAATACAAAAATAAAAAATAAAAAAAAGAAAAAAGTTGAAATTTAGGTATTCCCAACTTATTACTTTTAGTTTTAACTTATAAACTATTTTTACAAAGTAAATCCAAACACCATCATGTATGTATATTCATTTATCCTTGTTAAACATTAGAAGTTCATGGGCAGAATATACATCTATTTGTTTAGCGTTAATATAGTGCGGATAGATTTTTAACTGCACCCGCTTTTCTCTCTCTAAAATCTCACATAAAGTATCAAACTTCCATTTTTCCCTGATTAATTCCAACATAAATTTCTTTCTTGACACTAAAAAAGCCAATAACTAATACATACGCATGGAGATTTAATTTATTTTTCCAGTCCTTTTAGTTATATGAATTTTTTTAGGAGATTAATAAGAATAATATAAGAGATCTTTGCAAAATCATATTATTTTATTCAAATTGTCAGTAAGTGTAGGAGATCATTTCCAAAATTAAAAAAAAAGAAGAAGAAAAAACCAACAAAATGACAACGTGCATCTAGCTTTCTTTTACAATTTTCAAAATTGAAGTTGATTTGTATTGATCGTGATAGAAAATAATGAAACACAAGAGTGTCACACTCTAAAAAAAAAATATTAACTGCGGGGAGGTGTTATTTAAAGGCTCGTGACTGGTGTTTCAAGGTACACAAATATTTACAGAGAACTTAGAGTCGCCACTTGACATAGTTAAAGGTGTGCCAAGTCACCAAAGTGGTGTCCTAGAACACCTTTTGACTCGTCTAATGGTCTGCGTCAGAGATTTTGGGTAAGGTCCTCAGTTGACTCTCGGGAAGGTATTAGGCACCCTCGAGTCCTGTGCCGAGCACAGTTGCTTTATTGTCGCATTTTAAATTTATTAAAATATGGTTGTTATCTTTTGTTGTTGATTTGAATTTACACTTTGATTCAAAAATAAATAAAATGTATTGCGCATTTCCAACCTCACAAAGGACTGGTCTATTTTTAAAAGACTTTAATTAACTTTAAAAAAATAACTAATTTAGAATTAATTTATTTTTCGTGTAATAAGCGGACCACAAGTCACACTTATCGTTTTCCTAATCTGCATTTTAACGAATTCGATTGCTAATTTTATTAAGTGGCTAGTTGCAACTCCTAAATTTGCCTTTATTAATTGAAACATGAGTTACAAATTCCATTTGTAAATGTCGTATCATATTGGACCTTAATTGAAAAAGTGAACTATTTGTTAAAGCCGGCTTACCTTTACAAATTTAAACAATCACGTTTCTTTCATTTCAACGCAAAACTAAATGACCTAATATATACACATTTATATTCAAACCATTTCTCATTTTAGCTCAAGCTCCAAATTTATTTCAAGTGTGTTTGAAAGAATTTAAACATTCCAGATTGCAAATTGTCCAAAGCAACCCCTTGTTTTAATTCCTTAGCCATATCTCATTTATCCTTTGTTTGATTTTTCAAAAGTGAAACGAAATTCCTAAGTTCGCCTATTTGTATCAAAAATTTGTTTTGAAAATTAAGCAATTGCAACACAAGTCCAGATTCCAATAAAAATGTTCTAAGTGTCCATTTTTCAAAAACAGTCCAGATTTGAGGCTAAAGCCCATTTTTTTCTCTTTACTTACCAAACTAAACAAAGACTAAATTGCAATTTCACAAAATAGCTACTTCACCTAAACTGAGATTTATTTAAACGACATATTACTTCAAAATTTAACTATTGCACTATTTTTTTTTAACTCCTAATGAAAACGTGGCTGGTTTTAAAACTTACTTACGGGCCAAGGATAAACCCACTTATTAAAACATCCAAGAAATATAAATGAGCCAAAATATATTCATAGTTCCAGCTTTAACATACATAACATAATAACATGCAGAGTATAATATAAGCAAGGCTAACTTTTATGAGCTGATTCAGAACCATTACTTGTATATTTCAGACTTTAAACATGATAAATACATACAAGAAACAAGTCTGGAAATTTACCTATGAGTTGGTCCTCCAAAGAAACAATCATACCATCATTTTGCTTGACCAAAAGCCAACGAACAACAGCAACTAAGATAGCCCTTCAACACCCTTTAACTATGTTTTGAACTCAAGAATTTAGATCCTAAAAGACTCCTAAAGTAGCACTCTTTTAGTTCTAAATTCTTTTCCTCTCAAAAACTCACTATTTTCTTTTTTTCCCCACAAATTTCAGATCTGTTTTTTGTTATTTTTTCAGCTGGTTCTTGTCTCATAAATAAGGGCATTCAATGCCCTATTTATAGCTAAAAGTGAAGGCAAAGGGGGTGTGGTGTAGACTTGTACAAAAGTACAAGCCCACACCCCTACACTTGAGTGTTTTTTTGGCTATTTTCAGCATAGTAGAGCAGCTGAAAAATGACTATTTCAGCAGCCAAAACAGTCCTAAAAAGCTGAAATAATATAAGTAGGGTCCTTTAAAAGGACCCCCAATACTCATTACACTAACTAGAAGGACTAGGACCCAACCAAACAAGCTAAATCAGCCCCAAACTAACTAAACTATACTAAAATACAACCAGACCTTACTTTATGACTAGACTAAGCCAAACGCAGTCCAAAACAAAGGCCAAACAAACTAAAGTAACCAACTCGTCCCATAGTTGAGTTCCTACTCAATTGAGTTCAAAGTTGCCAAACAAGACTACTTGAACTCCCAGACCCCATCTACCAGACTCAAAGCTAACTAAAGGTGTTCTTTAAAGCATTATAATCCTAAGTTATCAAGTCCAGACTAAATGTTCAAACCAATACCATAAAATAACAATGACATAAGAACCAAATTGTGCAAAACCATGCTTAAAACTACTAATAAGCAGCCATGACAACATCATCGACTAATTATTGAAACTAATTACTAGCTTAACATACTAACCAAGGTTGTTAACAGAGAAAAAGGATGATATGCAATGCCAAATCACATTTCCGGTTGCTTACTACGATCAGGCAAGAGTTAAACAAAGAAAGCAAAATATTTCATACCCGAACTGAGCCGAAACACACAGGTATATATATACAACAAAATCTAATGAATAAGGCAGCAAACAACACATATTTTCTACACATGATTCATGGATTATATTACACAAACAGGGATTTTCAACGACTAATTAACATCGACTTTATTGCTAAAACAGTCTGTACATATTTTTCCATAACTAAACGCTACTATTTTATCGCTAAGCATAAACTGAACAACATATGAAAAGAAAGGGAAATGAATTAAGATTTTATCTAACCGAGTCAACAAATCTCAGCCAATCAAAGTTCCGCTACTGGTTTGCAACCTCGCTCGCTGCATTACTAAGCAAACTGCTATGCTACCTCGCCTCGCTGCCTTTGCTCGTCGCTGCCTCACTTCAAACGTCACAGCACTGCCCACATTGCCTCGCACCACGGCCTCGACAAATGACAGAAAAACAGCCCCTCCACTACAAGTGATCATCACAGCCTCGCCTAGTCCCTATTAACACTTCCTAAGCAAAAACAGTAGCAACATCCAAACAAAAACCAAACTCACAGCCCCTCCAAAATGCCAACATCACACACTCATTCAACATAACCCCCACAGGTCACAAACAGCCCATCATCACCTCCGTTCAACATAACCCCCACAGCCCCCTCCAAACAACATCACAGCCCCTCAACAGAAAAGGAGAAAGAAAAATAAGAAGAAGAAAAAACGAATAGAAACAGGAAAGAGACAGAGAAACGGGATGGGAAAGGGTAAGGGGAGAGAAAGAAATAGATAAAACTAACAAACGAGTAAAACTTACCGGAGTTTGAAGTTTTCACCAAATTTGAAAGCTCGATCTACGAAAATCGATTCACTTTTTGAAGAAACCAACAACGGAAATGGAAAGAGGGGGCCGAGATCTTTCAAATGGTGTATTTTTATATTTTTTCGGCCACCGGAGGTGGTGGCCGGTGGCGGCAGAGCAGCAGAGGCACGGTGGATACACGGCGGAAGCGATTTCCGGCGGGCTTAGAAAAATTTGGCAAGGGTTTGCCTATTTTCTGAGTTTTTTGTGTAAATGGGGGAAAAATTGGGGATTCAAGCTTATATATTGGGGAGGTCGGCCGGGTCTAGAAGTGGGCTCGCAGGTTGGGGCATTGGGCTACATGTTTTGCACAAATTGCCACTTAAAGGCACTACATTACTTTAAACAATACTAAATTAACCAAAAATTAAAATCACATAATTTATACTAACATCACAATTAAACATAGAATCCCAATTAAGCACCTAACAAGCAATTTTTGTTAATTTTCACATTTTACTTCCTAATTAATGACAAATTTAGTTAGAACAAACACTAGAAATCCAGAAAAATTTGACGAAACGTCCTAATAATCTAATACGACTATTTTGAGCAATTTTAAAAATTTTGGTGCCAAAATTAGGTGATTACAAAGAGCTCAATAAAATTTTGGGTATCTCATTAAGAATTGATTGATGGAAAGTCGAATTAAGATATATTAATGGTCGTTGTGGCTAGGGGATAAGTTAAATCTAGTTCAATCACTAACGGTACAAGTAGCTCAATAGTTTGTCAATCTATGACGATGTGTAGATGTTGTTCATACCGAATTAAAATTAATTCATACTTAACGAATTTTGGGATTTCAAGTAAATTGATAATGTAGCTCATGAGTACCTAATTAAGTAAAGGGAATATGAGTGTTATTATATGTAAACCGAACATACTGTAAGACCACTATGGCTAGTTGGCTAGTGAGTGATCTCATAGAATCTTCCATAGAGTCTTGAAGAAGTGGGCAATGTGCAAACTATGAGTTTTAACTTTGAAGGCGTCATTTCTAGTCCAGTCTTAGCTTTGTGACATTAGGTTCGGGCATTGCTACTTACGGAATACTTTGGTCTATTTTACGACTAGCCCTCATATGTCTACCCTTAATGCAGGTCTGAATATGGATGGTTCCGACCTCAAAGCATTAAGCGTATTTTTTTTATTAACATTTAACCACTTTATAACTTTTAATCGATCTGTATCATTTCTATTTTGAATAAAATCTTAATATCATTAAGAGGTTCATCACACTCCATATATTACGATAACTAACTACCACTGCACTACCAGAATAGATATCCACAACTACCCGCCACCACCAGGATTGTAAACCACCACAACTAGCCACTGTATTGGGTAAAAATCCACTCGTCTACATGGCACCTCGGTAACATAATTTGGAGCTAACCGGACAGGTGTTGGCAAGCTGCGAGCCGAGGTGAGTCATAGGCCCCCAAAGTCAGAAACCGAAGTTAACGACCGAGGAAAGGAAGTAAGATATTTTGCCTCGGTGAAATGTCACTTCGGTTGATTGCAAAGCCATGCACTCGAAGATAATAGCTTGAGCTTCGGTAAATAAGGCCGTTTGCAGTAAATAGTTTTCCCCTTATTTCGACCCACTTACTCTACTACCTGAGAGTTTGAGACACGCAGAGCTTAATGGGAACGTGGATCATGGCCTTGTGCATCCGCTATCTATAAATAGCTTCTCATTTTACAATGTTATCATTCAGAAATACATACAGAAACTTTGGAAAAATTTGTACTCATTGGCATATATTGAAATCTCGTTCTTTTACTTATATTTTTTCCTTCATCGTTGTTCATATCTCGACTTTGATACATCGTTTTTCCTGTATTCGCAATTCAAATTCGATTTGTGTCCTAAGAACAGTTTAGGCCAATATAAATTGGCGTCGTCTGTGGGGAATACGAGCATAAACACTTTGTTCCAAAGTTGAATGTCTTTTTCGTTTGGATTCCAGCTTTTATTCGACAAGATGGCTGACAATAGTAGAAATCCCGTTGAACCTCAGCCAACTCCCGATGGACAGGCTAGCGTTCAATCGAACCCAAATTCCAATGCACCTCTAATATCACCAGCAACAAATCCTTCATCTTCGGCTTCAACCGAAGCCTTTCAGGCCTACGTTATTTCCACCCTGAAAGCTCTTCAAGAGCAGCAAGCCGAGCAGGCTAACATTAATGCTAAATTTCATGCCTTGTTAGAGGCGAGGAATAGCTCAACTCCGAATGGAGTCCAGGTTCCAAGTTGAGGCATCCCGCCATTCGTTCCTACAGGCACGATAATAGGGGGACCTCAGAATGGGGTCATATCTGGGGGTTCGGGGACAATACCGAGCACCACACCATACTTCAGGACGATTCCCACCGTGGCAGAAACTACCTCCTCGGTAGACATTGAAAAGCTATGCAAGGAGATTGAAGCCCGAGTCGAGGCCCGTGCCAAGGCGCGCGTGGAAAAATGACTTGAAAGCGTCCCTAGGGTGACTAAGACTTAAGATGCTCTTGATATTGACCAATATAGAAAATTTCCGTTTAAGCCCGAGGCTGCTCCAGCACCAACTCCAAAATATTTCAAGATTTTATTTCTAAAAAAGTATGATTGGACTACTGACCCCGTTGAACATGTGACCGAATACATGTCAATGGTGTTGAGTAACGACTTAACGAGATAGAAATGAGTCGATATTTTTGAAAAAAACCGACGAATCTTTGGAGAAGGGAGCATTACGCTGGTACATGCATCTACCATCGAAGTCAATTTCTACTTTTAAGAAGCTTGTTAACGCATTTGTTAAAGCTCATACCGGGACACAGAAAATCCTCCAAAGAAAGGAGGATATATTTGAAGTCAAACAACGGCCCGGCGAGCCACTCAAAGACTTCCTCGAGCGTTTTCACGCCGAACGCATGGAGTTGCCTCCCATGGATGATACTTTGGCCATCATGGCGTTCGAAAAATGCATTAACGCTCGAAACTCTGAGGCTGCTGCTGAATTGCGAAAAGAGCTCCAACAATATCAAACCTTGAAATGGGACGATTTGCACAATAGGGCATACACCAGGATAAGGTTGGAGGAAGCCGAGTGGAAGAATAATGCCCGAAGTTATAATTACAAGAATCGATCTGAGTCCTCATATCACGCCAAGGCGTCACGAGGAAACTTGAAGGGTTGATATGAACCGTACACTTCGTCGAGGCAGCCTGTTAGTCAAAGGCTTGAAAATGCGCATGTAAGCCAGCGCCTCGGTAGAAAGATTCCCCCCAGTACGAACCCAAGAAACCCCTCGAGCCCAGCTCTGGTTATATTGTATCCCCGGTTACAACTTCAACATATCGACCTCGGAGTTGGTCAATGTAGTGAAAGGGATGGCCGGGGTAAGAGCACCGAAGGACATGAGGACTCCTGCTAACAAAAGAGATCAAAATCTACACTGTGAGTTTCATGCAGACTACGGTTATCGCACCGAGAACTGCAAAGCCTTGCGCTTCGAGGTGGGGCACTTGCTGAAGAAGGGCGTGCTGGCTGAATTCCTCACCAATAAGGGAAGGAAAACTACAAAAGAACCGAGGTGATGGACAAATACCTCGGGTGCCACCCCCTGAACGAGTGGTGAATGTGATCACCGGGGGGTCAGAGGTGAATGGGGTGAATTTCACAGCTGCTAAGAAGTTTTCAAAGCTGTCGATTACTATGGAGCTCGTGTTGGAGGCTCGAGAAAGGAAATTGTGTTCTATGATGATGACTGTGATGGTATGATGTTTCCCCATCACGATGCTTTGGTCATCATGCTAAGGATAAACGACTCGGATATCAACGAGTTTTAATTGACCCCAGTAGCTCTGTCAACATAATCAGCTACGGGGCCGTAAAAAAGATGTGGTTAAAGGGAGAGGGTGTCCCAAAAGCAACTGTGTTGACTGGCTACAACAACTCCATCGAAAAGACATTGGGCAAAATTACGCTCAAAACATACGCCGAAGGAGTTTGCAAGGAGACACTGTTTCAATTTCTGCCCGAGGACATGGCGTATACTGTGATCCTTGGTAGACCATGGATTCAGTCCATGGAGGCTGTTCCAGCTACTCTCCACCAATTGATCAAATTTCCTACCCCATGGGGAATTCGTTCGATTGAAGGAGAGCAACGAGTAGCGAGAGAGTGCTATTCGATTGCACTGAAGAGTGGAGTCGTCCCGACCGGACCAAAGAAATAGCAACCAATGCAACCAGGGTCAAACAAAGAGGGAAGGTCAAGTTCCTTAGATGACCCCCTAGAAGCAACCGAGAAGATTGCGGTATGCATCCAAGAACCTCGGAAATAAAAAGCCGAGGATTCGACTATTGAGGAGTTGGAATATTTCACGTTATCGAAAGATTTTCCAGACATGAAAGTGTTTGTCAGCTTGGAGTTGGACCCAGAGTCGAAGAGAGCCATAATCAAATTTTTGAAGTCCAACAATGATTGCTTTGCTTGGTCCCATTCAGATATGGTCGGTATCGATCCGGAGATCATGACCCATAAATTGAATGTGGACCCACGTTTTACCCAGTAAAACAAAAGAAAAGGCCGCATGCTGGTGTAAAAAAGAAAGCAATCGAGGATGAAACTATGAAGCTGCAAGAGAATGGCTTCATAAGAGAGGTGAAATACCCCCAATGGCTGGCTAACGTCATTGTTGTGCTAAAAAAGAATGGAAAGTAGAGAATGTGTGTGGATTATACAGATCTAAACAAAGCTTGCCCCAAGGACTCTTATCCACTGCCACAGATAGACAGGTTAATAGACTCCACTGGACACAAATTATTAACCTTATTAGACGCCTATTCGGGGTATAACCAAATTCTCATGGACCCAAAGGATGAAGAAAATACCTTGTTCATCACTGATCGAGGTACCTTCTGCTACAAAGTAATGCCCTTCGGTCTGAAGAACGCTGGTGCGACATAATAAAGGCTAGTGTGTCGCATGTTCAAAGATTACATTGGAAAGTCTATGGAGGTTTACATAGACGATATGCTGATCAAATCTATTCGGATGGAGGACCACCTAAGCCATCTGAGAGAAGCCTTCGCTGTTCTAAGGCAATACAACATGAAGTTGAATCCTGAAAAGTGTGCCTTCGGTGTGGGGTCGGGCAAATTTTTGGGATTCATAGTCTTTGAGCGTGGGATCGAAGCCAATCCAGACAAGATCAGAGCTATTGAGGAAATCCCCGACGAGTTAATCGGGGTGAAGGAAGTTCAACACTTGATTGGCTAAGTCGCTGCCTTGAGTAGATTTATCTCAAGGTCTTCAGAACGGTGCCAAAAATTCTTCTCGGTCTTAAAGAAGAATAATCACTTAGAGTGGACACCGGAGTATAAAGAAGCACTGAGGGACTTGAAACGCTATCTGGGTAACGCGCCATTGCTCACCAAGCCAAAAGATGGTGAAACTTTGCTAGTTTACTTGGCTGTGTCCGAGGTATCAGTTAGCGCTGTGTTGGTTTGGGAAGAGGATGACAAGCAACAGCCTATTTACTATGTGAGCAAAAAACACCCCTCGATGTTGAGACCAGGTACCCTCATTTTGAAAAACTAGTACTTGCTTTAATTGTTACTGCTTAGAAACTACGACCCTATTTTCAGTGTCATCCAATAGTGGTAGTTACTGCCTTCCCCCTAAGAAGTATATTGTATAAACCGGAGTTTTCGGGGAGGTTTTCTAAATAGGCATTAGGATTAAGTGAATATGATATCACCTATCAACCCCGAACGGCCATTAAATCCCAAGTCTTGGCTGACTTCGTGGCTGATTTTAGTGTTGGGATCTTACCCGAAGCTGAAAAGGAGAACTCGATATCAAAGGGATCGACTTCGGGATTCTGGGTACTCAACACCGATGGGGCAACTAATTCTAAGGCTTCGGGATTAGGCATAGTGTTGATAGCGCCCACTTGAGAGAAAGTCAGGCATTCAGTTCAGTTTAAAAAGGTGACCAACAATGAGGCCGAGTACGAAGCGGCCTTAGCAGGCTTGGAACTAGCTAAAGAGAAGGGGGGTAGAAAGAGTCGAATTAAGGTGTGGTTCGCAACTGGTGGTAAACAAAGTGCTTGGTGAATACACGGCTCGTGAGCCCATAATGCAGCAATTCTTGATCCGAGCACAACGAATCTTGGCTCAATTTCAAGAATGGCAAGTCAAACAAGTACCTCAGGAAGAAAATTCTGAAGCCGATGCCTTAGCAAATTTGGGTTTGGCGATGGACGAAGAACACTCGGGGACTTATTTAGTGGTTCGGTTGCTTTCCGCTCAATGAAGGAAATGAAATAGGAAGTCAACTCGGTGGACCACAAATGGTATTAGCGAAGTAAATTTATCTCTTACTTTGACTCAGAGACTCTCCCCCAAGATAAGAAAGAAGCAAAAAAATTAAGGACTCAAGCGGCTTCATACTTAATGATTTGGGAAAAGCTATATAGGAGACTGTACAGCGGCCGATGGCCAAGTGCTTGGGTCTGGATAAAGCTAAATATGTGATGGCAGAAATACACGAGGGCGAGTGTGGTAACCACTCGGGGGAAAAATCCTTAGTGCGCAAATTACTTCGGGCTGGGTACTATTGGCCCACCATCAGCGCAGACGCAAAGACCTTCGTGAAAAAATGTGACAAGTGTCAACGCCACGCCCGAATGATTTATCAGCAAGCTGAACCTTTACATACGGTCGTATCACCATGGCCCTTCATGAAGTGGGAGATAGATACCATTGGCCCCTTACCGAAGGGAAAAGGAGGTGTTCAGTTTATTCTTGTTTTAACCGACTACTTCACAAAATGGGTGGAAGCAGGAGCTTTCACCAAAGTTAGGCAGAAGGAGGTGATCAATTTCAGCAAGAAGAACATCATCTACAGGTTCGGTATCTCAAAGGAGATCACTAGCGACAATGGTCCACAATTCATAGGGGCAGCTATCACTGATATCCTTAAGTAGTGGGGAATAAAAAGAATAGTGTCGACTCCCTACCACCCAAGTGCCAATGGGCAAGCCGAATCTTCGAACTGAGTGATAGTTGAAAACCTCAAGAAGAGGCTTAATGCGAAAATATGTCCTTGGCCCGAAGAGCTACCAGGGGTATTGTGGGCAATGCGAACAATGGAGAAGAACAGCACCGGTGAAACCCCATTTTCCCTCGCTTATAGCATGGACTAACTTATTCCTGTGCAAGTGGGCGAACCAATTCTTCAGTACGCCTACACCACCGAAGATCCCAATCAACAAGCCATGCCTATAGAGTTGGACTTACTCGAGGAGAAAAAAGATTTAGCCTTGGTTCGATTAGCAACACAAAAAAGACAAATCGAGGCATACCTCAACAGGAAGGCCAAATTAGGGATTTTAGAGTTAGTAATTATGTGTTAAAGGCTTCAAATCAGTCGACTAAGGAAAAGAACGGGGAAAAACTCATAGCAAATTAGGAAGGACCTTACATAGTTAAAGCGATTATTGGAAAGGGATCTTACCAGATCGAAGATTTGTAAGGCAAGCCCGAACATTTGAAATTGGAACATCTCCAATTTGAAGCGGTATTACTTTTAAAATCAAGGTAAGCATTCCTTGATCATTTATAATTCACCTACAGCCTCGAGCCGAAAAACGCTCTAAAGGCTTTGGTCAAAATATTCGAACTTACCCCCCATTTTACTTTGCTTGATCTTTTCAGGAAGCGGATAAGACGATCTTCATCAAGATTCACACCCGAACACTGAGGGAAGTGAGAAGTGGGATGCGGCCGAGGTCAGCTTCGAGCCTCCCAACCGAAGTCTATCTATTTGGCAGCCGGGGACTGGCGCCCAGGAAATAGATTAGTACTTTGTGTTTGCGCTCGATAGTGGCATGTTATTTACTTGTTTTTGCGCCTAAGTTCTACTTAGACTAGGCCTTATGTAAAAAGCCGATTGCGGCTCGTTGATATCATCAATAAAATAAACTTGATTCAATATCTCTTTATTTCTATGATCCTATATACCGAGGCTATATTTTAAATGCATTAACTCGAGAACGAGACGTCATTCTAAGTTCGCATCGGAATTATACGAGTTAAGTCTTGAAGAAAAATTATTCTACATGTTCGGCTCAAAACACTTCATAAAGCAAAATGAAAGTGTGAAACAATTGAATGCAAGAAACAAGTCCATTCATGAAAGGCCCAAGGCCACAGAAACATTTACATCAAAGGGCTCGAAGGCCTACATAGAAACAAAATAGAAGATGAAAAAAAGGAATGCTAAGCTTCGGGCCCATCTCCCTCCTCAGAAGCCCCATCATCGGCATCTTCGGTATCCTCTTCATCTTCATCGCCCGAGCCTTCACTTGAAGGAAGGTCGTCAATAATTGCTTGGGCTTTGGCTGCTTTATCTTCTGCCTTAGCAATTTCTTTCTCCAAGTTCATCTCACCGGCACGACATTGCTTAAGCAGCTTCAGCCGAGACTTGATAACAGCCCAACGCTTGTCTAGCTCCGCGCTTTTGGCCCTAGCCTTGGCCTTATCCTTACGATCGACAACTTATTCTCGAAGTACTTTCATTTCGGCCTCAAGAGTCCGATTCTTGGAGTTTTCGCCTTCTAGCTTTTGGATATGAAGCATACGCTCTTTTAGCTACTCGTGGTGCTTGTTGGCTTCATTCACGAGTTCATCCTTAGCTCGGGCCAGCTCCACACTGATCCTCGCGACTTCGCCGTCTAGCCTTGTAATCTCAGCTTGGAAACCATCACCAAGAGCCTGAATGTTCGCTTCGTAAGCAGCCTCGGCTTCGCGCAAGTCGGAGCAAGACTTGGACAACTTAGCTTTCAATTCAGTTATTTGACAATTGTAAGTTATCCCTTTGCCTATCCCAAGCACAGGCGACACGCTGAATCTCTTCGTGCCTCGTGGTCACAAGCTCGAAGGCTCTCAATGATAAAACGAAGCACTGAATGGAAATTATTAAAAGATCAATATAAATTAATACCCAAAAACAGAAGTAAGATCGAAGATGTCGAGGCTTACTCTGAGTGCATTGGCAGCGAGGGTGTTAGCTAGCTAAACCGGATGAAACTGTTGTACGACGGCGTCCCCCGCTGGACCAAGAAAGGCATGAGGCTCAAAATATCTCTTTGGGTGCTCGCCAAGAGGTTTGAAGAAGTCAATACCTCAAGCTTTCGTAAAGATCCCGCCGAAGTCGAAAGCTTTGCTGGCTCGGATTGCGCCCTAACGACATTAACATCTGCCTCTTTCTCAACCGAAAGAGCCCCGACTTCCCCAACTTTAGCTTTGCCTTCAGCCTTGGCAACAGCTGCTTCGGAATCATGCTCCAGATCGTCGAGGTCCACCACTTCAACCTCCGTATGAGACTCCAAGCCCTCGGCGTTCTCATCTCTAGGCTCGTCAAGTAGCCTTCGGCGCGTTTTAACAACAGCTTCAGGCTGAGGGGAGGTCATCACCTCGATGCGAGGATTCACCAAGCGGGAGGGCTTCTTTGGAGTCGCTCTTTACCTTTTCACGCCTACAAGGAACAACGTGGAAGAGTCGTAAACATAAGAACGAAGAAAAGAAAATGCTAGTGTAGTAACCGAAGACAATGTTGGGTGTCACCTTTTGAGGATCGTTGACCTGAGGACCTCTTCGAAGACTTTGAAGGCTTTGAAGCCTTGAGTTCCTTCAAATCACCAATAAGACCTGCCACCGAAGCCAATTTATCATCAGATTCGGTATCTTCTCCACCTTTCTTCTCCACCTTTCTTCTTCCCTTTTCTTTTTCCCTTCTTGTCCTTCTTCTTGTTGACGGCTCGGTTGGGAAGACCTGACACCGAGGAGAAAAAAATTAATGGCAAAATAAAAGCTTCGGGCGATACCCTAGATGAAATATTGTAAATAACATACCATGCCTCTTACATTGCCAACCGAAGCTAGCAGCCATGTCTATTCCAGACCGAATGGGACGCGAGCGGGCTCCGGTTACAGCCTTGACCCATTCGGTCAAGCCCTCGGGAGGGACGATAGCAACTTTGTTGGCTAAAGAACAAGAAGTGAGTTGAGGTCAGAGACAAGGATAATTGAAAACAAGAACACTGGCCAAAAAGGATTATGAACGAGGGGACACTTACGTGTTCAATTCCACTTTTCTAGGAAATTAGGTTCGGTCGGTAAAACACTGGTCTCCAAGAAAATGTAGCGATCACACCAGTCTCGGTCCCCATGATCCTCACTCTTGTGAAGAAGTGCATGTTTACCACGGTTGTTCAAGGCCACGAGCCCAGCCTTGTGAAATTATGGATAGTAAAGAGAGATGAGATGTTGCAGAGTGAAATCTACCTCGGATTTCCGACTCAGCCAGTCCAGACACTGCACGACCCTCCAAACACTGGGCCCTAGTTGAGCCAAACATAAGTTTTATGCTCGGCAGAATTCATCGATCACCCTACGAACGGGGAGAGAAAACCCAATGGTAAATGAATAGGTGTATCTGAAGGACAACACTTCTACATGATCACAGCATCTGGTGGCTGGATCGGGATAACAACTTTCACCTCGGGCTAGTAGCTAGAAATTACAATTCTTTCGGATTAGTTCCATATGAGCTTGGGTGAGGCGTGTAGGTGTTGTTTGCATCGGTGCATTCCTATTTAACTCTTGCTGGTCGGCAGATTGCTTTTTCAACTTAAAGTCCTTGCCAGTATCGAAGTGTGAAGGAATAATCTGGTGAGGCACGAGTTCTTGCTCGAGGGGAATCTTTGGAAGCTTCTTCTCAGGACCCGAAGGTCCAGCTTCGGCAGCATGCCCACCCTCGGTAGCGGGGCCGGTCTTTGTAGTGGCCTGAATATCGTCGTCCTCATCTTCGACGTCATCACCTTCGACGCCATCATCCTTATTGCTGACCTCCTCAGCGTCAGCGGTAGCTACAACCATGGTGTCATACCCGATGGTGTCATCTTCTCTTTCCGCGCTGTCGTCCTCGCTCACCTCAGCTCTATCGCACCCAGCTCTAGCCTTGCGCTGCCTAGAGCCGCTCGCCAGGGATGTTACTTCACCAACGCCACCCTCTGATTCAATAACTTGCAGCGGCGGAACGGCGACGATGAAATCGCCACTAGTAATAAGGGCAGCGGTGCGCGAAATCTTATCGCCTGAATCATTGGAGTCTTGGGTAAAGTGCGTCGCAGACATGGATAAAATTTCAAAAGGAAAAATTTCTTAAGAGTGTGGAAATCAAATGGAGTTTGAGTAATCTCGTCGCTGGATGTGGATTTTTCTCTTTTCACTATACTGCTTGATAACAAAGTGGTGAAGTGCAACTTCAAATGGAAATACTTATAGGTAATCGAGAAGGCAAGTGATGAAAAGTCATCATTAAAATGTTGGGAGAAGCGAGAAAAGCGGCGTGATCGTTTGGCAGACAATGAATGGTCGCCACCTTTCGCGGAACAGTGATTTGAAAGGACTTGTACTATTTGCGGAAATTTGAAATGCCTGGATAGGGTTGAGCCATGTCGCCTTCCAGCGTCTTTCATTCCACTCCTCGGTTAGCCTGACAATTTCCGGAGGAGTGGGGAGACTATCTGTATTGGATAAAAATCGACTCGTCTACGTGGTGCCTCGGTAACATAATCTGGAGCTAACCAGACATGTGTTGGTAAGCTACGAGCTGAGGTGAGCCATAGGCCGCCGAAGTCAGAAACCGAAGTTAACGACCGAGGAAAGGAAGTAAGATATTTTGCCTTGGTGAAATGTCACCTTGGCTGATTGCAAAGCCATGGACTCGAAGATAATAGCTTGAGCTTCGGTAAATAAGGCCGTCTGCAGAGTTTTCCCCTTATTTCGGCCAACTAATTCAACTACCTGAGAGGTTGAGACATGCAGAGCTTAATGGGAACGTGGGATCATGGCCTTGTGCATCCGCTGATCTATAAATAGCTTCTCATTTTACAATGTAATCATTCAGAAATACATATAGAAATTCTGGTAAAAATTTGTACTCATTGGCATATATTGAAATCTCGTTCTTTTACTTATATTTTTCGATCATCGTTGTTCATATCTCAACTTTGATACATCGTTTTACTTGTATTCGCAATCCAAATTCGATTTGTGTTCTAAGAACAGTTTAGGCCAATACAGCCACTACTAACCACCACGAACAACCACTAAGCATATATACCATCATAATCCATTGCTACCACAACTAACTAACTATCACTACCATACAAGCCACCCCCACCATCGCTACCATCATTATCTCTATTAACCACCGCCATCTCTGCCACAATTTCTTAACCACAACCACCTTCCACCAATGATAATTTCCAACCACCACTGCCACCACCGATCACATCTACCATCACAAAAACCACCACCACTACCTATCACTACAATTACCATTGCCATTAGCACCAATGATCACCACCACCCTCGCCAACAACTATTATCAACTACCTCCATAGACACAATTGCCTTCACTACCAAGCACCAACGCCACCGTTACCTACTATCCCCCACTGCATTATGCATTTATAGCTACACTATTCATCGTAGCTAAATATAAAAAATTACAAGATATTAGTTTATAAGCTTCAACGATACAAATTTACAAAAGATCTAATTATTGGATGTTATATCTTGCATTTTTAGTCATTGTTATTTGACACTTATAAATTCAATAACTTATGTAGTTATGCTGTCACTTTATCATAACAAATTAATTCAAACTATTGAGTCAATCTTTACCACTAATTTTTTATAATTTGAAAAATCAATCAATTAGTTACAAAATTTATTTTTAAATAATTTAAAAGTATTGCTACTAACTCATATGATTAGTTATGAAATTTTATTATAACCACAATTTCATAGCTATTATGTCAACTCTTTTCCCACAAGTATTATTTAAGTTAATTAAAAATATCTATTTAGCTACAATTTTTAGTTTCAATAAATTTATTGTGGCTAAAATACTACTATTGCTACAGTAACTTCACACACATATAGCTAAAGTTTATGATTAGCTATGAAATTTATCGTAGCAATAGATTCGCACTTATATTATAGTTGACACGAACTTTTATAACTTGAAGCAAAATATTTGTATAGCTCCAATATTTTGTTACAAGTAATTTATTATGGCTAAAGGGTTGTTATTGCTATATTGACTTTAAATTTGTGGCAAAGACATATATTTAGCTACGAAATCTGATTGTAGAAATAAATTTGTAGCTAATTAGATAGTTATTGCATTGAAAGTTAGAAACTATAGAAAAATGAATAATTAGCTTTGCCAATTTTACTTTCACGGCTAAGAAACTTTATGAAATTGTAAATAGCCACGAAAACTTAACTTTTGTAGCTATTACAAGATATTAACCACGATATTAATATTAGTAGCTAAAAATTCATATCTATAAACATACGGATCTAGTTGTATAATTGTTGTAGCTTTCTTTAATATTAATTATGTTATTTTATTAGTTTATTCGAGGTTGCTAGGTTTAGATTTATTTAAGGTTATTAGGTTTCTTTTATTTCAAGCTATTGGGTTTCTTTTCCTCCAAGTTATAAATTTATTGTAGGACTCTGTAAGCTCTAATTAAGAGCAATATTTCAAAGAATAATGATAAGCAAAATTTTGGTAAAACCGTAGAGGTGTGAGACTCTATCTCAATGAGTCTTAAGGTTAGCGCTCCCTTTAATGAGTCTAAGGTTGGAGGTCCCTTTGACGAGCCCCATTATCTTCATCGCTCTGATACCAAATTGTTATATTTTTGGGATCGAGTCACGTGGCGATGAAGATAAAGTGATTCTGGACTATTTAAATCTTAAAGTAGGAATAGTTAGAAATAGGCATGAATTTGATCAATTTACCTGTAATTTTCATGCTATATATCCATACTTGATCTATGTCATTGATTTTGCTAATAGTGTGGCCATTGATGGGTTTAGTAATGTATATATGTTACAAAACCGCTTTCATTCTTTGTTAGTACTATTGATGGACCAAATTACTTGAGGGATATTTGATAGCAAATCATGTACACGATAAAGTTTAAGTTATATGTACAACTTTTTAGAAACATATGTAGTTCAAGTGGGAGATTTTTGGAAATTATAAGTTATATGTACAACTTTTTAGAAACATATGTAGTCCAAGTGGGAGATTTTTGGAAATTATGTATATAGTGGACTCACATTTCTATCTATTACTATTATATACAAAGGCCATAATGGTTGTTCGAAGGTAAAATGGTAATTTCATCCTAAGCTGTCTTTATTAGTTTTGTTCTGCTATACATTGCATCCAACTCCACGTGTCATAATTCTTGAAACATCTCCTCTTTCAGTTTCGAGAATACTATCGGTTCTCTCCATCTGCTCATCTGTGTGTTGCAATTTCATATTTGCGCACCCAAATCTTCTTTTGAGTTCTTTTCAAATTGGGATTCCATGGTAGGAGCTATTATTGTTTTGTCTCTTTGACAACATTTGGGTGAGTTTTTGGGTTCTTATGTATTTCTTTTTAGAACGCCGTGGTGTCAATACAAAATGTCGTTTGCATTTGGATTATCATGGCAATCATGATCATTGTGATTTTAATTTTAAACACCATGAACTGAAAGCGGATGGTATATTTTTGGCTAATTGAGATTTTCTTAGCTTATTCTGCTTAAACTTCAATTTTCTAATATTGGTATTTTTTTTAATTTTTTTATACTTTTACTTTCATATGTGCAAAATATAATTTCACCTGATATATGTAATCATGTAATTCGACACTACTGTAGATTTTTAAGGACAAAAGTTGTGTGTGTTAGTTGTATATTCTAATAAGGTATGAATTTGGTGCATGGAGAGAAAACCTATCTTCATGGTGTCCTTTGAAGATGTCATTAAAATTACTTTCCTTTGGAGAATTCTCAATTCTGAAGCTTCAGTGTGGAGTTTTCAGTATTTGTTGTAGTCTGTTACAATTGGTACCACTATTTATTTAGTATAAAAGTTTTCCAAATGAGAAAAAAGCAGCATGATTTTGTTTAACTCTTTCACTTAGTAATATCTTTTAGGAGAAGCTTATACTAGAGTATGTCCTCACATGTCTTGGGTTTCTCTATTCCAACTTAATGTTAGTTTTTGCATTTGCACAATCTATAGTAGGTCTAGCAAGTAACATCACGTTCCTTTTTAAAATCTCGCTTTTACGTTCTTAGTCTAAGTTTCTAGACTAATTATATGTTCCTACTCTACCAGACACTTCTTTAGATTAATCGAGCTGAAGTTGATCATTATGATAAAGTCATTAATTCGCAATTGCCTAATGGTAAACTTATGGTTTATGCTTTGAGTATGGGTGACCTTTGATCTAAAGAATCATAATAAGTTGTGGGAGCTTTCTGTAATAATTTATTGTATTTAATGATCTTGTTGTGGAGGATTTGAAACTTATGTGATGCACCATTCAGTTGGACCTTCGTCAGGTCTGAAAGAAGTACAGTGGGTGACCCAGTCCAGAGATCATGTAAATATCTTAATTTTATTTCTCCTAACTTAATTAGCTCAAAAATGTCGCATAATAAAAAGTAAACTTGGATTACTAGCTCTTTGCTGACAAAACATTGCAATATTTGGTGACGTGGTGAAGCATTAGTTTCACGCTTAATACCACCTGATATTTTGTAGTACAAGGCTGTGGTGTTAGGTGTAGGCAGCTGGCTACTGGGGTGATGATTTATCCTTCTTCATGCATTTTTTTGAGGACATAACTCTTGTAATGAATCTTATATTATTGCACAGGATGCATTGCCGACCCACGCAACTGCACTGAATATTTATAAGCAAAAGTATGATGTAGTTGATAGGTACATTTTCACAAACTTGGCTAACCAAGCATTGTGAGATCAAGATTAGAACTGGGCATGATATTCAATATTAGCACTTGTAGTTACTTGAATGTTTTTATGTGATGTATAAATGCAAACTTGGAAAATGCATGTTACTTAAAACCTTCACCAAATCATTTTCGTTCATTATATATAGATTCATTAGAGTTTTTTTTTCATCAGTTAGAACTCATGCACTTATGTAATCAGTAAACATTTTGTCTTACTATTACTTGCATTTTATACAGACCATATTTCACTTGGCAGTGACATTAAATGTCGAAGTAATCCATTGACATAAAGTGTCGAAGTGGTCCATTGATCTTGCATTCATGTATATTAAGGCTTCTATTGATATCTTAATGAAAATTAATTTGATTTAATTATGTTACAGGGTTCATTTTGAATTGGTTGGCATTAATCAAAATTGGATAATCTTGCCGCATTGCACTTCTGCAGTCATGGACAACTTTTGTTCTATTGGACACATTTTATCACTAAAGAGATGTATGCATGGCCTCCCGTACTTTGCATATTCCGATAGTTGGTAAGATTGCTAGAAAAATGAAAAATTATAATTATAATAATAAGTATGACCACACTCTAGATATGCACATTTTGTGCTTGATACCAGATGCATTATCAATTTATACATGTGTTGGAATGCACAATTTATTTTCATAATGTTGAGCATCCATATTATGTTTTAGAGTGTCATCAAGGAGCGCATCTCTTAGATCATTGACTTCGAGAAATAACTTTTGATATAGATAAAATTTTGGTATCTATTTTATAAAATGGCTGGGGATGATTTGTGTGTGCTTCTCCTTCAACCACACTTGAAATTGAAAGTGTTTCAATTATTGTCAATAGTTTCATAGGCTACTATGGTGTAGGAATTGTTGATTGTATGGATACTGCTGTCTACTACAACTTTTGTGGAGTTGAGAGAGGCAATTTTTGGACTTGAGAAAAGATTATGGAATCCTGTACTTGTGCATCTTAATGGTTCAAAATTTAAAAAAGGAAAAAGACATCGATCTCCTCGAAGAAAGGAAAAGTTGTTAGGAGTATTCATTGAAACACCTTCATACAAGAATTACACATATATCGCTTATCATAATTCTCACATGTGTATTACCATATCTTTTGTATCTATATTATTCTTACATCCAACCCTATGTTAAGAACGTGACGACTGGTAATATATCTCCAATAAGTTGATTCCAACAAAAATGAGAGATGTAGCCAACTACAATGCTCAGCACGTGCAATCATTCATCTAGTATTTATTATACTGTACATATATTGCTATTAAATTAAAGGAGCTCGTGTATTATTTGATCTAATAAAGCATTAATTGTTTGGGCCATAAAAATATTAATTTATAAAGTATGGCGATTATATGTGTAGAAACCTATCAACTTTTCAGTTATTATTGATGGGCCAATAACTAAAGAGGTACCTCTTCCTAATAGCTATCTTTGAAGAGGTGTCTATTGTATATTTATAAGGTTGTGGTCCCTATGCCTCCGACGTAATTTTTTCTCTCTCACTCATTAAGAGAAGAACACATAAAATAGTACGTTTGTAAGGCATGGAAGACTTCAACTTCTTCAAGGATTAGAAGTTCTTCTTCAAGTTTTTCCTCCCATAGTTTAAAGTTAGTTTGCTATCTCGGTCTCTTTATTTAACAAAGATCCTGGGTAGATTGATTATTGTAATTAATCTACGAATAATGTTTTTTCAACACTTTCTTCTTTTTCTTCCCCTCTTTATTCTTTTTGTTTCTTCTTCCATTCTTGCCTTTGCTTGGTCTTTTCTTCTCTTTCAAGGTGAAGCTTCTCAAGTGCTGCTTCAGTGTCTTTAGGCACAACACTTATAGGTCGCTCCTCCACTCTTTCATCATCTTCTTATTCTTCACTTGTCTCTACCACTTGTTGTCTTTGCGAGGATTTTGGGGTAGGTGTTGGTGTAAACCCAAACATACTGTCACAACTCATGGTCTAAGTTTTTTCGCCTCATCAATCACATTCTTCACTTAGGTCTTTATTGTAACATTGGAAGTCTACAACATTGTCAATCTTTATTTCACGGCCTCAAGTTCTGAAGTATTGTCTTGAACAGCTTTTGTCAACTTCTCCACTGCATAAAACATAGGCTTAAGAGCCTTGTCAATGTCACAACCCGTTTTCTGAACGAGCTGCGACCGGCACTCGGTACCTGAACTTGACCGAGCGAACCCTTTAAACTTGACTGTGATATTCTAACTCTGTCATGCTATGCAAATGACATTGTCTTTAAAACAAAACTTCAATAAAAACTCATTATGAATTGTATTTATAAAATATATAACTTTATTATGTAGTGCAAGATTATGCAAAATGGACAACCACACCCAACTGCTAGACTATCTATAAAGCCTCTAAGAATTTTATACATGACACTAGTGGAATACAATATATCTCCACGAACAAATGCGGAGCTCACCAATCAACTGAGTAGTGGGAGGATATCCTAGCTCATAGTCTTCTTGCCTGCAAAACCTGCGCCTACATTGACATTGGTCAATGTAGGTTCCCAAGAAGAGAACGTCAGTACACCACGGCGGTACTCAGTGAGTCTCAACGACTCCCCACTAAAGCGGGAACGAGACATTTAAAAGAAACTCGGAATGCACATAATTGATTAAAACCATGAGAACATAAAACGTTTAAAGAAGCTGAAGTAACTTGAAACAATAAAATTCTAAAATTTAGACATATATATATATATATATATATATCGTTTCTTTACTTTTTGGGGAGTACCAGTTAACTCTGACATAACATGATTTCATAAAGTCACCGTGTGATCGGCACGGGTTCGATCCCCGCCTGATCGAATAGGCCCCTTCACTGTGGCGCCACACAGTTCCAGGTGATAGCATACTGCGCGTTTTGTGCCTTGGCCGTGTCAGGCAAAATTATCCTATATCCCACCCTGGCACGAGTAGTTTCAGGGTCAACATTAACCACTAATGTTCATGAAGCCCTTCTCAGAATCTCAAGGTAACTCCCAAAATATTTTTATAAAACTTTACTTGACCACTTTAGGGTCCAATATAGTTCTTGAACATAATCCATGAACATAAACCATAATAATCTTGAGTAAAACTTGACATGAACATATGAATAAATTATTCGATATACTTTCAAACATCCTTAAATCCATGAAATTTGACATATAATATAACGTAAATTAACATAACAAAATATGAAAATCAATATATATAACTCAAGGATAAACTCTTGAACGATAGCTTGAATGAGGTTTAGCTAATATGCACTCTCTCGCTCCAATTAAACACATATTAGCCCTTTAAGACATTTTATCAAACACTTTATATGCGGGATTTTGTGAGTAAAACTTCTTTAGTAAAGGGTCATATCAACTCACCTCGATTACTCCTCGAACCTAAACACACCTCCAATCGACGCGCTTCAATCACCAACCAACTACAACAACCATCAATTCATTTAATCAATTCCAAAGTTCTTATCTTCTTCTCACTATAAGAACTTAAGTTCAAATTCTAACTTTTTAGGTTTTGAGCAAACCCTTGTCCTTTTGAAAATTTATATCCTCTGCTACCATTTATAACATTAATAATCCACAACAACAATCCCACATAATGTAAGGAATTTAATTTGCAAAGTCAAATTATTAACTTGTCTTTAATGGACGTTCTTGAGGTTTTGGAAAACTTTCTAAAGAATTCAATCCATTAGGATGATATATTCGTGTGTGTAATGATATTATGATCATCACAAATTCGTAAAAGAACTTACCTCGCTTCGTATGATACCCGAGAATAAACTTCTTTGATGCCCAATGATCGCTGGTGCTTAAGGGCGTTGATGCTTCTCCAAGGAAGAGTCTGAGTTGACTTAAAAGTGTACAAAGTCATGTCACACGTGATTTATAAGCTGACTTTGCATAGGCAGTCCATTGCCTTTAACTTTCGACCACTTGAAGCTAGCTTTAACTTTTGGCCTTCTTATAATTTCTCTTTCCACTTCCAACTAATTAAATACTTGTATCCCCTTAGGATAAATACTATAATTTAGTTAGACGCCATACTTCATACTTGAGTCTCACGTACACAAAACGAGCTTATTTAAATTATCTTTCATATCGATAAAGTCCTGAAAGTTAGAAATTCGAGGAACGTTACATTCTTCCCTTCTTAAAATCATTCGTCCTCGAATGTTGGTTGAACCTTATCCTTAGACCCCTTTTGACCATCTCTGTCATACTTGATGAACTAAAGAGCTTGCAAAATTAAAGGTCGTAACATTCTCCCACACTTGAAACATTCGTCCTCGAATGTCGACCCAATCGTTCTTTAAGCTTAGAAAGTACCTGACACCTTGTTTCCACAGTCTCTGCTTACTACCAACCTTAGTATTTGGCTAACTCGTCATCTTCTTAAAAAAAGTACGAAGGATTTTACCCTATAAATTAGACTATCATAAAATTTGAACATATCCCAATAAACACTTTCAATGTTGATGCAGTCCAAATTGGGGATGACTCTAAGAGCCGGGCTAAGGAGTTATCAGACCTTCATCAATCATGGATGATAGCTTGGAGAAGAGAGAACATCTGTCCGGGAAGCATGTTAGTGGATCCGGGCAGCATGTTAGTGAATCCTAGATGCACGAGCAAAAGGGGAGCAACGAGCAGAACTACTCAACGAGCAGCTTCATACTCGGGGAGCTTCAAAACGGGCAACAATTAGGATACTCGGGCAGCTTCTCACCGAGCTCTTATTTGATACTTTGCATAGACAATCATAGTTATTGGGCCCTGCGTGGTCGCTTGACATTTAGCCAAATTATTGGCCTTTCTTTAGTTAATCTTTTCCTAGTTGATTTAGGTGTTAGCGGCTGAACCTATATAATCCCCTAACCTAGCGTTATTTTATAGAGTTCTTAGACATTACGTAAAAACACAGCCTGAGAGCTTTTCCTACAAAAACTTGGAAGATCGTTCCTTCTTGAGTGAAATCAGATTTGAACGTTTTTCTCTATGATCGAATTGTTATCAAGTCACAGGTTCGTCTTGAGGATAGTTCGTATAGTTTAGGTGCTCTTTGAATCCTAACAAAGGGGTGAGTAGACTAGTTCCTACTAAATCCTTTGTTGAATTTTCGATTAGTGTCTTGCTTTTATCTTTATTCTTGCTTCCGTAATTTAGATTGCATCAGTTGGTATCAGAGCTTGGAAAGGGTTTGTTTCTACATACCCAATCCTGTTCTTCGTGCCCTAGTTTTAGGTTCTTAGTTTTAGGTTTTCATTAATTTTCATTTTTTATTTAAAAAAAAAAAAAAGAAAAAAAAAAGAGTTTGATAAAAACGTGAAAGAAACAAAAACAGCCGTGTGTATTGTTGTGAGACATCTAGGGTTTGATAATATTGAATGCTTGATTGATTTGGATCGAAATCTTGAAACCCTTGTTTGATCTTGACAAGTTTCTTGAAGAATTTGACCTTGTTTCTTGGAATCTTGAATAGGTGTTGCGTTCTTGGACTTGTAGAACTAATCTTCTTGAGTTCTTGAATTGTTTTTGAACAATTTAGGACGTTCTTGATTGAGTTCTTGAGAGTTCTTGACAAAAGTACTAGAACACGTTAGAAACAAGTGAAAGAATAAACGTGTAGTAATATTCTTGAATCAATCTTGTTGAAATTCTTGAAACAAAGTTGAGTTCTTGAAACAAATAGGAGTGCAGCGTGTTCTTGATCTCCCATGAGCCTTTTAAACGTGATTCTTGGCTAGAAGTTGGTAGTTCTTGATCAACAAATTGCTATTCTTGAATAGGTTGAAAAATAACTTGATTTGATCTTGAAAATTCCTAGCTTTTGCACGTTGAATTGGAGAGGTTGGTTGCTGAATTTCTTTGTTGTTTAAGAGGCTTGGAAGGGTTGCACATTAGAGAAAGAAGGAGGAAACCCTAAGTCTAATTCAAGAGGGAAACAAATCCCAATTCGAAGAGGAGAAGTTTACCCACTTTCCAAGTAAGGGAATTAGTTTTCCTTTAGCTTTGGGAGAGTGTTTAGACTGCTGATCCTAGGGGAAAAGGAAGTGTAAATTTCGGCTTTGGAGTGTAGAAAAGGGGGTAAAAGTTCTCCAAATTAGGGTTGGAAAGCAAGGGAAAAGAGGGAAAACTTATCCTACTCAAAAGGGGCTTGTTCTAGGCGCCTAATTAAGGGTAGAAAATCAGATTTTCGTAGGATTTCCTTATTTCTTTGTGAACATTACTTCTAATTAGTAATTCTTAGGTAATTCTTCTACTTAAGTTAATTACTAATCCTTGAGCTTGTAGGACTTCGTGCTAAAACTCAGAATTTCCAACTTTCGTAGTTAATTCCTTGGCTTCCCGTGCTCACTTTAAAAGCTGTCCGCCTATAGAGTCACATCACTTCACTCTTCCCGAAGAGAAATTGTGAATTTGCGAACTTGAAGGTCATTGAGAAACTTGATCAATTCTGAGGAAGCCATTAGGAACGAGTTGTGAGATCCTACCTTAAAAATTGAGTGAACCCGAGTGTCATTCAAAAGTGAGGGAGCGAGTGAGGTAATTTCTAACCTTAACGTATTTTCTAGTCTTTGTTTGTGTGCAGGTACATGGCTAGACTAGTTGATAAGCCAGAGGGTATTCCCGAGCCTACTTTGAACGATGTTTGGGCCGAGATGAGAGTAATAAAAGCAAACCTAGGACGATATATTGATAGCCTGGGAGCCCGTGTTGACGAGCTTGAGAAGGAGCAGACGTCTATGACTCCAAAATCTGATGGTAATGAGCCAAACTTGGGCAATCCCCAAGTAATTATGCCAACACCGAGGTTCCACAAGTTGAAGGTGAATATTTGTGGTTATAAGGGTTTTGATCTTGAGCTTGATGACTTGGGTGAAGTCACACTTATTTCACCTGAAGTTGTTGATCTTTTGCAATTAACATGGGTGAGACGAAGGTATCCATATCTCTACGATGGATATAAGGTTGAGTGGAAGGTCAAAATAATAGTGTCACGAGGAGAATACCTTGAAACGGTTTGGTGTGATGTGTATCCTCTTCAAACAAGTGACTTGTGTTTGGGGCAGCTAATGTTCCATACGTGCGAGATTGGATAAGGCATGTGGTGGACGATGAAGGATGGCCTCTAATGCCATTCCCGCTTACAAAGAAAAGTCCCAATAGTGCCTATGCCTCTTTTATGCACGTAGAGGAGTATAATAATCAAAAGGGAAAATTTGGGGTGAATAATGTAGTTAGGCTGCCACCAAAGAAACAAGAGGATGTAGTTGAAAAGAATATGAGAGAAGAGAAAGAAGAAAAGAAAAGAGGGAAAGATTTTTACTCTAACACTTGTAATTCTTCTTTTTCCTCTAGTTGCTTAAAATCTCTTGCAGGTACAATTGGAAACAAGCTTGGGAGTGAACACTACTTTTTGGAAGTGCAAGAAGAAGGCGTTTTAGGGGCTGCCCATGGTGATGAAGGGTCTGCCAATGTTGACTCTAAGCTTGAAGGAGAGAATGAAGGTAAACAAGGTCGATCTTGTGACCTTCAAGGTAAGTCTACTACACTCGATACTCTAGGAGCTAGTGAAGTGCAAGTTAATGATGTGAGTATGAGCAGTGGTAAGTCATGTTTGGACCTTATGTCTTTGCTGCCTTGCAATGGAAATTTAAATAAGGTTTGTGATGATACACTAGTTGTTCTTGAATGTGCTCCTAAACTTAAAACTACTTGTGAGTTTGATGTCATGAAAACTAGTATTGACACTTGTGTTGAGGGTCTAGGTGTTAAAGGTGATGCTTCTTGGAATGTTAATAATGAAAGAATGTGTGTTGTCCAAGAAGTAGAATTTAATCATCACTTGTTTGATCCTGGAATTGAAGGTGTAGAGTCTTTTTTGAGTTCTTTTGATGTCAAAATGAACCATGATAATGAGACTGAATTATGTGATGAGCTTGGTACTTTTGACGTCAATGGTGATGTGAATTTAAGTGAGACCTTTCTTGTGAATCTATTCTTACGTGGAGATACTTGTTGTTTAGATAGTGAATTTGAATTTCTTAACATTCTTTCTTGTGATGGAAGTAACTCATTGTTTGATAGTAGTTCACTTGGTAGAGGGCATTGTCATGCGAAGGAAAGTGTGAATCTTTGCTTAATCCCAGCTTCTTCTTTGTGTTGTCCAAATGATAGCTTTAAGCATGGTTGTAATTGTGATTTTAAAAGTATGCTTATTAAAGTGGACACCATTGATGAAGTTACACTAGGGAACACTTTTCTTTACTATTTGTTTGCCTATGATGAGGGTTATGAGGGTGTTAGTAGTTCTTGTGAGGAGGATGAAAATTCTGATAGTTACACATGTCTTGATGTTTTTGCTTACTCTAGGATAGAGGATGAGAAGTGTCTTCATGCTTCTCTGGTATACTATTGTTGCGAGTGGATACATCCTTATTCCTATAACTTGTTGTTACAATATGAATTCCTTGAGGCACGTGTTATGTTTGATGTGTTGACCTTGTTGGTTTTTGACCCCGGAATTGATCTTAAAAGTGGTAACTTCTTTGAGTTGATGGATTTGGGGTGGGCTGGTACGATATGCCCAAATTTAGATTCGACTTGTGCTACTTGTGTTGTGCCTAGCCATGGAAAGCATGATGTGTGTTTTAAAATAAGACAAGTGGAGGGCTGTTGGAAAGATACTCTGTGGGAGTTATTATGGTATGCAATCCGAACTTGTAAACTCCATGAGGACGGTATGTTTTCTTGGCTTATGCTTATATTTGGGCTTTCTAAAGCTATGAAGGTTTGTATAATTATCTTTGGGCAGTTTGGTAGCGTTTTTGTGCCATACCTATGTCATGTAATTGTGAGGCTACTTAACTATTGCCTAGTTGAGAGTTGGGAGATATCTATACTCATTCATGTCCATGTTTTGCAGGAATTAGATTCGAGGACGAATCCTTCCCAAGAGAGGGAGAATGATGTAGATGTAATCCATGGAGGAGAGAAGATAAATACCCATTGTTGCCGTGTTGATGATGGTTTGATTTCGAGGACGAAATCCTTTCAAGAAAGGGAGGATGATGCAGTCCAAATTGGGGATGATTCTAAGAGCTGGGCTAAGGAGTTATCAGACCTTCATCAATCATGGATGATAGTTTGGAGAAGAGAGAACATCTGTCCGGGAAGCATGTTAGTGGATCCGGGCAGCATGTTAGTGAATCCTAGATGCACGAGCAAAAGGGGAGCAACGAGCAGAACTACTCAACGAGCAGCTTCATACTCGGGGAGCTTCAAAACGGGCAACAATTAGGATACTCGGGCAGCTTCTCACCGAGCTCTTATTTGATACTTTGCATAGACAATCATAGTTATTGGGCCCTGCGTGGTCGCTTGACATTTAGCCAAATTATTGGCCTTTCTTTAGTTAATCTTTTCCTAGTTGATTTAGGTGTTAGGGGCTGAACCTATATAATCCCCTAACCTAGTGTTATTTTATAGAGTTCCTAGACATTACGTAAAAACACAGCCTGAGAGCTTTTCCTATAAAAACTTGGAAGATCGTTCCTTCTTGAGTGAAATCAGATTTGAACGTTTTTCTCTTTGATCGAATTGTTATCAAGTCACAGGTTCGTCTTGAGGATAGTTCGTATAGTTTAGGTGCTCTTTGAATCCTAACAAAGGGGTGAGTAGACTAGTTCCTACTAAATCCTTTGTTGAATTTTCGATTAGTGTCTTGCTTTTATCTTTATTCTTGCTTCCGTAATTTAGATTGCATCAAATGTGCACATACAAATATCCAACCTAAACAATCATCAAGGCCTCTCTCGACCATACAAATAATATAATTATATCAAGAAGCTGCGAAATTTCATATGCAAACCTTTCCATAAATTTTACCTGTTTTGTTACACATGAAAAATTAACTTTACACATACCTTGTAACATTGTACATCCCCTTATAGTACAAATCACACTTTTCTTCTTCCATGGATAGAAAGTAATTTCGGGACTGAGGTCAGTCATCATTTTTTTTTTAATTGCTGCCTTGTTTCCTTTCTTGTAGGTGTCATCATACCCGATGGTTCTATTGCTTTACTTCTCTTTTATACTTTCATGAACCTTGTTCACTAATAGTACTTTCATAATACCATAGCAGCCTCCATAGTTCCACCCGAAGTTGTCTTTTGTCCTTACAGAACTCATGGAATATTTCAGTCTTCTTGATTTTTTTTTTGTGCTTTATTTTTCCTTAATGTTTGAGGTTAACACTTGTCTTATCTAATTCGAATCATTGATAGGTAAAATATTCCATTACCAGTATCTTAATCACACAAGACTTGATTTTGAACTTTAGCGCAAGAGACCTCGTGGTAAATAGGTGCAATAACCCTCAACATATAACATAAATAAACCAAGGCAATAATGAATAATCAAAAGTTCTTTATATGAATCAGTTGCTCACTTCGTTACAATTCCATGTCGAGTTTCATAAATTGGGTTTCATTGGAGTATACTAGACTAATAACCCAACTTTAGATATGAACCAGCCTATGAATCAACTTGAGGTTCTTTTTCTCTTTCCCCCTTTCAAGTAATACAGAAGATTTGAGAAGTCACTACAAACTCATATCTATTTGCTAAAAGATTTATCTTTCTATATAGGATGATTTCATAGTATTTAATTATTTCATTTTTTTTCGGTCCTTCTCTTTTCAAATAGAAATCCTCCTAGTTGTCTAATAAAGCAGCAACCTCTCGAAAGAGTTAAAAGCGAAGCACATGCAAATCCAAATAGAAAGATAAGGCAAGTCATTATTATGCAGTACTCTGAAGTGCAGATGCATCAAACAAGGAGTAGAAAGTGACTATGAACAATGCCATACTTGATCCATAGAAAGTGTTCATTCTCACTTTAACTAAGTCTGTAGCACTTGTTCACATATTCCCTCGATGAGTAGGCTCTTTCATTTGTTCATTTTAAGAAACCTCTCAATCAAGTTGAAGTTCAGGCATTTCCATCCCTTTATGGTTGGACATATTCTCTTTCATTATTGTTACTTACTGAACTCAGGGTCATCCCATTCGAAACTTGTTGCACTGTGGTAGTATTCTCACGTTGATCTAACACTTAGTGTATTTCAATTCACGCATACTTGCGTCTCTAGGCTTCGTGGATGCATTGAATTTCCAGTTCCTGACCAATTATAAATGGTTTATACTGTTAACACTTCCAATGGAACGTTTTATCATTCCCTACCATTGGCTCGAGGCTCGAAACAAACTTCCCTTGTGATACTTGCCTTCATCATTATCACCATTTTTTTAAGGTCACTAACGCATAATATTTTTTGTCAAATAGATGAAATCTTTTCATTTTGGTTTAATACCTCAAACCGATAACAACTCTCTTCTGATAGAAAATGGGGGTCTCATTTTTATGCTCCATCAGATACTCCTTTGGATGCAGTTGTATTACACCTACATTAATATACTCATTTCGTAGCGTAGTGATGTATTGGGTTCCTCTATGTACTGTTCGTGTCAAAGGGAAATTTCCTCTACTTGCCTTGACATCAATCGTGAGTACAAAATTTTCAAGAAATTGATCGTTGGATCTAGATACATCCTGGTACAGACAAACATATTCTTAAATATGCTCTGTACACTCCCTTAATTTTTCCACAGTATTTTTTTTTCCTTTGACTTCTCTAAATTCTGAATTTGTAGATAAAGCTCTTCCTTATTCATTACTCACCTCCCGAGTTGCTACTTTGCTCTCCTATTCAGGCTCCATACCCTTGCTTAGATTCCATACTTAGCACCCGTCAATTGAGTTGCGATTGACACGCTCAGTTTGGCCTCCATTAGTTTTTTTTCTAGTTTTTGAATATTGCGACACTCCTAAACTCTTAGTTATACGACTACACCTCATTAGCATCATACCAACTGTGTAGGTTGCTCGCTTGACAACCAGTGCCTTTTCTTGCAAACCTCTTAGGTTGTACTCCACGGAATCACTCTTAACTGAACTTGAGAAAGGGAGGCTCCTTGAGAAACTCAGTACCGCATGCGTATTAACTCTTAAATCCGCTCTTATAAAACTATGTGCAAGCATTAAGAAAAAAAAATAAACATAACTCTTTTTTTTTTTTCTTTTATACATTCAAAACTTTTCTAATATCATGTATTCATGAAATTTCATAAGGGACTTCTCTAAATTATATGGCATGTAGGCTATTTCTTTTTTTTTTTTTTAGTATCTTGCCCCTTAGAGCCTGGCCTTTCTGATTTTTGTGTCAACCGGTGGCACTTCTGAATATATATATACAATTAGCAATTAGCATACTATTCATTATGCATATTTATCCTTACTATTACTACAAGGCATAGCTCGTCAACATACGATTGTTCTCATGCTCACTTTTGAATATATTAGGTCCCTTTGCCACATTCTAAATACAACATACTTGAGGCTTGAGCCATCTCATTATGTACTTCTGAAAGCTCTCATAATTTTTGAGCTTCAAACACACCATTACTGTTTTAAATCTTGGGATTTTAGCCCATACCCTAAAAAAAACTTCTCTGAAGTGTACTGCCATAAATTCTCCTTCTCTATAACAGGGGAATGAGTTTTTCCAAGTTCCTTAATTCATCTTGGCTCTCACAAGAATGTCTTGGGATATATGTTTGGTCTTTCTTATCTTTCTTTGCATTCATTGGTGACCATGACCATGAATAACTTCCTTTGAACAACTTAGTCTTGTCATTCCGTAACTGTATGCCACTCAGGACAATTTTTCTTATTTCTGGAATCTCAAGGTCATCTCTTTTGTGCTTCTTAAGTTTTAGCAATCCATTCATGGACCTCAATAGTCATGTTTATGTTGCTTCCGTAGATACTCATGTATAACATGGCCATCTATTCCTTATTCTCGTGTATATAGTCAACTATTGACATGACTCTAAGTACCCATTAGGATAGGCACTTTTGCATCCAAAGTTCCAGGACCTATGAGTATTTGGACAAAAACCTCATATTCACAACTTCTTAAAGCATGAACTTAGATTCACATGTCGCTTGAAACATACAAGGCATGTATGATGCAAGGATTCGTCAGCTTAAGTTTAAACATCTCTACCAAGTACTCAATGAGTTGCTTTAAAGAACGTTCTCTGCAATCCTTATTTCGCTCCAGTCTAGTGATTCCAAGATCAGACATACATAATGTGGGAAAGCATAACATTGCCGTACTTATTACAACTACCATCCAGGGAAAAATCACTGTTGCCTTAGTGACCTTTAAGTCTGCCGTATATTTCATGTCTTTGCAACTTATTCCCTTTCCTTAATATGCAGTGTTCTCACATATAACATGTACTAGTTGCCTTATGAGACCATTTGGTCTAACCTTTGATGTATTAGAGGTACTAACACCCCAATACTAATCGCTAACATATGGCAATGCTTTCAATGTCGTAGACTTATCTTTATGCATCATGTGGCTCATATCACCTCATAAATATCATTACTAGCAGTTCCACATGACCTATTACTAAAAGTAAGGGTTTCCTTTCTTAATGTTTTTGTTTCTCTAGCACGGAAGCTTCCTTCTAATTATATTTAGCACCACTTAAGTGCGATCTTGTTACTTGAGCCATAGGGCGGGGGTTGCCAACTTACCGGTTACTCTGACTTTATTGTACTTGTTCGTAGTTTAAGTACCATCATAGAAGCATAGGGCACTAGCCTTCTAACTCAACTACTAGCTACCATATTCGCCTTATCTAAGCCTTATTTAGACTCATTAATTGTAGCCATTGTAGCTCCTCTTCTTATTACAAAACTCAGAATATAGCTTTAGAAGATAACTTCTTGTTGTGCCCTTATTCATCGTGTTTGTGAAATCTTGACTTGAGTCCTTGTACAACTCTATATCAGGCATGGTGCTCCTTTATTTCTTACTAAAGTAACCCTTGATTTTCGCTTGGTATATGACATTCTAAGGTCAATCAGGGACCTCATCTTCTTGACTTAATCTCCACTCTTTATTCCATTACAAGGGAAACAAACACCTCACAGTTAACAACTTAAGCAGCTTGCATCATGTCTTCAAAACGAACTCACCACGCCAATCATATCACGAGTCAATTTCCCACGAGATTGACAGAAATATGAGTTTTTTTTTTTTTTTTGTCATTTTACACATTAACGCACGATCTAGAATGGGAAAGAATGGAAAACTTTTCCTAAATGTCTGTAGACCCTCATTTATAGATATGGGGCCCTCATACCGATAAACGAGAACCTACTGACACGGCTTCATAGACCCCTAGGATACTAAGACCTGCTGCTCTGATACCAAGTTTGTCACGGCCCGTTTTCTGAACGTGCTGCGACCGACACTCGGTACCTGAACTTGACCGAGCGAACCCTTTAAACTTGACTGTGATATTCTAACTCTGTCATGCTATGCAAATGACATTGTCTTTAAAACAGAACTTCAATAAAAACTCATTATGAAATTGTATTTATAAAAAATATAACTTTATTATGTAGTGCAAGATTATGCAAAATGGACAACCACACCCAACTGCTAGACTATCTATGAAGCCTCTAAGAATTTTATACATGACACTAGTGGAATACAATATATTTCCACGGACAAATGCGGAGCTCACCAATCAACTGAGTAGTGGGAGGATATCCTAGCTCATAGTCTTCTTGCCTGCAAAACCTGTGCCTACATTGACATCGGTCAATGTAGGTTCCCATGAAGAGAACGTCAGTACACCACGGCGGTACTCAGTGAGTCTCAACGACTCCCCACTAAAGCGGAAACGAGACATTTAAAAGAAACTTGGAATGCACATAATTCATTAAAACCATGAGAACATAAAACGTTTAAAGAAGATGAAGTAACTTGAAACAATAACATTCTAAACTTTAGACACACACACACACACACACATATATATATATATATATATATATATATATATATATATATATATATATATATATATATATATATATATATATATATATATATATATATATATATATCGTTTCTTTACTTTTTGGGGAGTACCAGTTAACTCTGACATAACATGATTTCATAAAGTCACCGTGTGATCGGCACGGGTTCGATCCCCGCCTGATCGAATAGACCCCTTCACTGTGGCGCCACACAGTTCCAGGTGATAGCATGCTGCGCGTTTTGTGGCTTGGCCGTGTCAGGCAAAATTATCCTATATCCCACCCTGGCACGAGTAGTTTCGGGGTCAACATTAACCACTAATGGTCACGAAGCCCTTCTCAGAATCTCAAGGTAACTCCCAAAATATTTTTATAAAACTTTACTTGACCACTTTAGGGTCCAATATAGTTCTTGAACATAATCCATGAACATAAACCATAATAATCTTGTGTAAAACTTGACATGAACATATGAATAAATTATTCGATATACTTTCAAACATTCTTAAATCCATGAAATTTGACATATAATATAACATAAATTAACATAAAAAAATATGAAAATCAATGTATATAACTCAAGGATAAACTCTTGAACGATAGCTTGAATGAGGTTTAGCTAATATGCACTCTCTCGCTCCAATTAAACACATATTAGCCCTTTAAGACATTTTATCAAACACTTTATATGCGGGATTTTGTGAGTAAAACTTCTTTAGTAAAGGGTCGTATCAACTCACCTCGATTACTCATCGAACCTAAACACACCTCCAATCGACGCACTTCAATCACCAACCAACTACAACAACCATCAATTCATTTAATCAATTCCAAAGTTCTTATCTTCTTCTCACTATAAGAACTTATGTTCAAATTCTAATTTTTTAGGTTTTGAGCAAACCCTTGTCCTTTTGAAAATTTATATCCTCTGCTACCATTTATAACATTAATAATCCACAACAACAATCCCACATAATGTAAGGAATTTAATTTGCAAAGTCAAATTATTAACTTGTCTTTAATGGATGTTCTTGAGGTTTTGGAAAACTTTCTAAAGAATTCAATCCATTAGGATGATATATTCGTGTGTGTAATGATGTTATGATCATCACAAATTCGTAAAAGAACTTACCTCGCTTCGTATGATACCCGAGAATAAACTTCTTTGATGCCCAATGATCGCTGGTGCTTAAGGGCGTTGCTGCTTCTCCAAGGAAGAGTCTAAGTTGACTTAAAAGTGTACAAAGTCATGTCACACGTGATTTATAAGCTAACTTTGCATAGGCAGTCCACTGCCTTTAACTTTCGACCACTTGAAGCTAGCTTTAACTTTTGGCCTTCTTATAATTTCTCTTTCCATTTCCAACTAATTAAATACTTGTATCCCCTTAGGATAAATACTATAATTTAGTTAGACGCCATACTTCATACTTGAGTCTCATGCGCACAAAACGAGCTTATCTAAATTATCTTTCATATCGATAAAGTCCTGAAAGTTAGAAATTCGAGGAACGTTATAGTCAAGGTCATCATAGAGTGTATTAAACTGCTTCACTTGTGCATCAAGACCCTCGAGCATTGTTGTGATTTGCTTTATTGAACCTGGGATATTGAACTGTGTGAATTGCCTTATAGATACCTCTTTTATCCTCGGTGGTGTCCTCTCCCTTTGGGTGGTGTGAGGTGCATGATTTTGCTTTTCAACCTCTTGTTCTCCTTCTCTTATCTCTTCATCATGGAGCATCTCTAGATCAATTATTCTCGTAGCCTTTATGTACTTATCCACATCAAACAGTTTAGGCACCCGATTCTTCATCAACTTAGCAAGCATACATGGAAACCCATAGCCAATTTTCTGTTAATGGGATTTTGTGTCAATACTATCAAAGATCACTTTTCCCACATTGATTCTCATCTCATCCATGATTTCTGCAATAAGAATGACTTTATCCATTTTGATTCTGGTGTCATTGAGTGAAGGGTAGAACCAGTTACTAACCACAACATTCTAGGATTTAGCAGCAAAGTTCAGCTAGTATTTCTTAATTTTAATCCCTGGGTTCACCCAATGCAGAGTAATTCCCTTGCTCCAATAACAGTTGTTTGCCATATTCTCAAGTCCTCTTCATCATTTCTTTGCATCAAAAGCATATGAGTTTATTGGGGCTTGAACACCAAGTTCTTTATTGATCTCCTCATAGCTAAAAAGTATGTCTACACCTCTCACTTTGACATCACTAGATTTCTCATTCTTCTGAGAAAGGTTGACGTAGAATTATCAAATAGTCACCTCATTGTATTCATCGGGAGGTTCACACAAGAATTTCCATCCGCTTCTTTCAAGACCGTCGTAGAACTCTTCATAATATTCTTTGACCACTTAACTTATAACATCTTTTCAGGATTGAGGGCTCGTCGAGGTACCTTTTCAAACATCTCCTTGGAAGCATCATTGGCGAATCTCAACTTTTTGATTCTTTGCTCTGTTAGGCTCTTTCAATGGGTTAAGAATAACTTGAACTCTTTCCTTGCCCTATTCTTCAATATTAGAATCAGAAGATGAAGTATCAACTGCAGCTACTGGGTTAGAAGGGTCTTGTTCAGCATCACCCCTCATGACAGATTGGGTGCCCTTCCTTCCCTGAGGTGTCTTAGGAAGCATGTTTGCCTTGCGTTTCTTTCTTTCTATTTCCTCTTGCCTCACTGCAGCTGAAGTCTCTTCTATCTTTTTCGTGGTTCCTCTTGAGCCCTTTATTTCTCAGCCTCCTTGGTTCTTGTTCTTTCTGTGCCTTTACTTTGCTTGGTTCCCCTACTTTGAATCTTTATGTTTCACAATTTTAAGCATAGCACACATCAGAGAAATTGTTAGCACACACTACATGAATCAACTATTCTAAACTATTTATACTTTATTTTAGAAATATTGTTCATGAAGTCCAAAAACATTGGCAAACTATTGAAAACAACCTTAAAAGTTCTCAATTAGCAGTAAAATTGGCGGCCGTCGATCACCTTAGGTTGCCACACAAATAAAATCTGCAGCCTTCGAATATTCGATGGACCCACCGAATGAGAGCCTCAATTTGTATAAAACAAACTGTAAGGCTCGGCAGAATCGCTGAAAATTCGGTGGCAACAAAATTCCAAATAGGCCGTCGCCGAAGACGACGTCAAAAGGAATCGGCGGCCGCACATTGAAGTGCGGAATCCATTTTTTCAACTTCTCCAAGAATGGAGCTCACTATGAGCACCAGAGGAACAACCAAAGATTTGGTGCCCAGCGAGCACTTTGGTTAGTCTATTTCACATCCTTTCCTCATCGGCGGTAGCCGAATCATTGGCCAAATCTAATCATTTTTAATTCACAAAATTCCAAGAAACAAACATCAACTTAACATCCAAACACACACCCAAGTCATTCTTTTGAACTTCCAACATTCAACAATTATTATCTCAAGAACACTCCTTCTCCAACCAAAACCAATGTCTATCCAACAATACTTTCAAACAGGTTCAAGACTTTGTCAAGATTCAAGAGCCATTAATGAATTTCAATTTTGAGTTCACACAACAAGGGCCATTAATGAATGTCAACTAACATAACATAAGCAAATAAGGTAGTCAGAATTCCCCTAGATTAATTATGTTAAAAAAACATGAATCCATGCTTAAATCCCACCCCCAACATGATGTTATAGAAAAACCCTAACTTTCCATAATGAAATTTAAAAACTAGGGTTAGAATTCTTACCAAATCAGTGGAAGTAATGGAATCGAGTAACAGAATCGTGCGCGAATCCCTGGATCTTGATGTGAGTAAGTAATTTGTGTGTTTGTGAGTTGGGAGTTTCCGGAATAGTATGTCCGGCTAGTAGATATGTGTGTTTTCCGATTTGGAGGTGTAAAAAGTGATTTTTTTTACCTCTTCCTTTTTATAGTCAGCTGACTCCACTTTACCTGAAGGGTCGCAATCCCACCGATATTTTGGTGCCTGCCGAATGGGAATTGGTGTCCTCCTTTTTTAAATTGGTTGGGGCCGATAATTTGGCTAATTGGGACTTAAGTCCCTGATTCCACTCCTAGGACTTCTTCACATGGGCGGTTCTATAGCCGATGAGGTGATAGTCGAGATGGATTGACGATCGTCGATTGAGCGGCTAAATCACCATCCATCACTTGTCATTTTGAGATTCTCTCTGTAAGCATCGACGGTGTTACCTCAATTCGCCTTTGGCTCCATGAGAAAGATGCAACTGACCTTTCTAGGCTCAGCTTCACATTCTAAGTAATGTTTCACATGTTTACCATTTACCCGAAAGGTCTCAGCCTTCATTTTCAACTCGACCTAAGCATAAGGAGATGTTTCCACCACCTTTTAGGGTCCATTTCTCTTTGACTTCAACTTTCCAGGGAACAAGTGCAATCTTGAGTTGAACAATAGCACTAAGTCCCCTGGTTTTAAACTTCGGTTCCAAATCTTAAAATCATGGATAGTCTTCATTCGTTCCTTGTAGAGCTTGGCAATCTCATATGCATGAAATCTCGTTTCATTAATCTCATGTATCTTCTCAACCCGTGACTTGGAGGCTTCTTTCCAATTCATATTAAACTTCTTCAAAGCCCATAAGGCTTTGTGTTCAAATTCAATAGGGAGGTGATTTGCTTTGCTAAAGACCTGTAGGTAAGGGAAAATCATACCAAACTGAGACTGGTAAGCCGTCTGATATGCCCACAAGGCATCATCTAGCTTCTAATCCCTATGTTTCACTATTTTAGCCAAAATTTGCTTGATCTCTCGATTGGAGACTTTCATTTGGCTATTAATTTGGGGATGATAAGGTGTAGCTACCTTGTGTTTTACGCCATACTTCTCCAAGAGTGAATCGAAAGCCCAGTTGCAAATTACGATTGGTCGGGGGGTACCAAACCTTGTGAAATTGTTCTTTTTTAGAAATGCGGTGACACTTCGAGCTTCCTTATTGGGCAGTGCAATAGCCTCAACCCACTTAGAGACATAATCAACCACCACAAGGATATATTTCATGCTATAGAAACTCGGGGGAAGACCTATAAAGTCAATTCCCCAAACATCAAAGAGTTCGACCTTAATAATCGGGGTTTGAGGCATTTCATGCTTCCTTGAGATACCCCCCATTATTTGGAAGTGATCACAATTCTTGGTATATGAATGCGCATCCTTGTAAAAAAGAAGGAAAAAAAAACCACTTTCAAGCACTTTAGCCGCCGTCCGCACACCACCTTGGTGCCCTCCATAGGGAGAGGAGTGACACAATTCAAGAATAGCTCTTTGCTCGAACTCGGCTGGACACCTCCTTATAACTCCATCAACACAAGTTCGGAAAAGGAATGGCTTATCCCAATACTAATGTCTAGCATCCTTAGCCAATCTCTTATTTTGATTATATGATAAGTCCGCTGGGACCTCTCTACAAACAACATAGTTGGCGAATTACGCATACCATGGGATTTGCTCCCAAAACACAACTAAATTCCTCTCATCCGGAAAAGAGTCATCAATCTCAAGAGTTTCTTTTGGACGCCCCTCCTCCTCCAAGCGGGACAAGTGGTCCCCTACTTGGTTTTCGATTCCCTTTAAATCTAAGACATAAATATCAAACTTCTGCAAGAGAAGCACCTATCAAATCAATTTAGGTTTGGAGTCCTTCTTGGCCATCAAATACTGAATGACACAGTGGTCTGTATAAACAATTACTTTTGACCCTACCAAGAAGGACCAGAACTTTTCAAATGCAAATACAATGAATAATAACTCTTTTTCCATCACCGTATAGTTCAATTGTGCCACGTTCATGGTTTTTCTAGCATAATAAAGAAGGCGAATCATTTTCTCAATATTCTGGTGACCGGTCCCAATGCAATATCGCTAGCGTCATACCTAAGTTCGAATGGTAAGTCCCATCTTGGACTCACAATAACCGGTGGGGTTATCAATCTCATCTTCACCTCTTTAAAGGCCTTGAAACATGCTTCACGAAACACAAATTTGATATTTTTTTCTAGGAGCTTACGCCAGGGATTCACAATCTTGGAGCAATCCTTTATAAAGCGATGGTAGAACCCTTCATGTCCCAAAAAGCTCCTAACACCTTTTACGATAGTAATAGATGGAAGCTTTGAAATTACCTCAATCTTGGCTTGATCCACCTCTAGAGGCCAACACTTCTAATGCCAACACACACTTTTTCACACTCTTCTCATCATCTATCTCCATGTTCCAAATCATCGCAACTAGAGCATCATCTTGATTCACCATGATACTCTTTTTTTCAATGATTGCATCAAACACCATATCAACATATGAGTGAGTGGCATACTCCTCTATGGTTGTCTTAGAGACTCACAAATATGGAAGACCACCTTTTCCCATTAAACCAAAAATTTAGTTCTCCCCTTTCAACATCACATAGAGCCTTCCCGACGGCTAGAAATGGATGTCCAAGAATGATAGGGACTTCAAAGTCCACGAAATAATTAAGAATCACAAAATTCGCTGGAAACCAACATATCATCAACAACTCCAATAGGCCTCTTGGTAGAATGATCATCCCTTTGCAATTTCATTGAAGTTGACCTTGGCTTCTCTAGTCCCAATGTTTTATACACCACATACAACAGCCAAGAAGGATACGTTCTCTAGCATTATCACTCAAGTCTTGGACTCCCCTTGGCAGTTTCCTGTTTCGCCAGATCTGTAGCTTCCTCTTGGAGTTCAACTTCCCTCATCATGCAGATAACAGACTCCATAGCCGAGAACAATGTTTTCTTGTTAGTTCTGGCTTCTGTAATCATATCCTCAAGAAGGTCAATGCTGAAGACTTGACTAGATGCAGTGACGACAGGATTTGGCATAGACTCTACTTCGTTTCCAAGCATTTCACCAGCCAAATCTTTATTCCGCTCTTAGGTGCTTGCCAAAAGTTGCTATCAAACTCAACAATGAGCACTTGACAAGTGAACCTTACCACTTCGGGGTTGGAGTGGAGATTATGTTCAACAATAAAGGACAATTAAGCAAACGAACAATGAGCCAAAGATCAAACAAAGTAATCAGAGAGAAAAGCTAGAAGGAAATTGGCACGAAGTAAACAATTAAGCACGCAATCACTAGAAAGACAAGTAAGAACTAATGCATCAAGTTAATGCTTGTACCAAAATCACACAAAGATTTTTTAAAATATCTTCCACCAATGGTAAAAGGGATAGTAAAAACTCCGAGATCTTCCAAATTTTAGGGCATGTGCTTTGAGACAATCACACTATATTGATGGTTGTCCTTGATGATCTCAAAATCCCCATATGTCTTTTTGGTCACAAACTTATCAACATTAGGCATTTGCCCTAAGGCATCAACGAAAGGAAGATTGATTGATGTTTCTATTTTCTCCCAAATTTTCTTTGCATGAGAAGCTTGACTTTGTTTGGTACTTCTTTGTAGGAAAGAAAGTTCAACTTTTGGAATAGAGCTAGGTATACGAGGGCTTGCTTTGAGTAGTGGAGTTTCCTTTGGTTTGGCCATTTGGGTAGTGGTGGTTTGGGAGATTGGTTCTTGAGGGATTGCCTCATTATCAACATCATGACTTGTAGGATAAAACCTTGACTCGAACTCTCTTATTGCACCACATTCTCCATCTCATCATCATCATCATTCAGCTCCACACAAACATCACCATCATCGGTTGCAAGTGCACATAATCATTAACATGTTTAGCTTTGGGATCATCCCATGTCTTACCACTCCTTGTCATTGTTGTCATCCCTTGGTCTTTGACATTTCTCTTAGAGTTCACTACCGTATCACTTGGTAGTTCCCCTTGTGGCCTTTGATTGACTTGTTGCGATAAGTGACTTATTTGAGACTCAATAGATTTAATAGAGTTCGTGTGAGAAGAAATAGTTTGCTTTATTTCTTTGATGTCAATCAAATAACTTTCTTGTAACTTGAGCATTTGGCTCGTCATGTCATCCAATTTAGAGTTATCTTTGCCTTCATCATCATGGTGCTTGTAAGGAGCCTATGGAACAAATGGTTGAGAAGAATCGGCTCCTCTCCCTTCTTGGAGATTGCTCTAATTGGATATGCCTTGGACTTGTCTCCATTGATTTTGTTGTTCGGGCCTTTGATACCCTCCTTTATCATAGCCTCCCCTTTGGCCTTGGTACTTTCTCACATAGTTGGCTTCCTCATCCTCTTGAACACTATAGCATTGGTCCGGGTAGTACCCCTTTTGACCATGTTAGAGAAGAGTCAAAGGGGCACCCCCAAGGTCACATATCCCATAGGAGCAACTTGGTGCCCGATATTAGTCACTTGAAGATTTTCCACTTTGCTAACATTTTTCTCCTTCGCATCATTGCTCACCTTTGTGTTGTGGTTAAGGACCTCAATTAAGGTGAGGATCATTTCCATTTTCTCATCTTGCTCCTCCATTCTATTAATAATCATAGGATTCATGCTTCCTTCACCACCTAGGTTTTGAGCTCGGGATTGCCAATCTTGGGATTGCTTGAGAAATTTGTTAAGGATTTACTTCACTTCATCATAGGATTTATCCATTATAGCTCCTCCAAAAAGGTCGTTCACGGCGGATTGATTCATCTTGTTCAACTCTTGATAAAACCATTACAAGAGCATGTCAACACCAAACCCATGAGTTGGGCACTCAAGTAACATATCTTGAAAACTCTCCCAAGCTTCGGACAAAGAATCCAAGGAGTCTTGATTGAACATATAGACTTTATCATGCAATGATGCTTGCTTGCCCTTTCGCAAGAACTTAGCCAAAAATATCTTGACCAAGTCATTCCATGTATAGATAAAGTTCTTTGGAAACTTATACAACTATGACTTGGCTTTCCCTTGCAATGAGAATGGAAACACCTAAAGTCATTCCATGTATAGATAGAGTTCTTTGGAACTTGTACAACCATGACTTGGTTTTCCCTTACAATGAGAATGGAAACACCTGAAGGCGTAAAGATTCACCGGTCATATTTGTGGACTTGTAAAGACCAAAAGTTTGTAGGAAATTGCGGAAATGTTCATTGGCATCATCATGCTTTCCTCCGCCAAAGAAATCATTTTGTTCCAAACCATGCAAGATCACTTGAGGCGTGTTGAAAGTTGCATTTTCATTAATGAGTGGAGGAACTATAGCACTTGTAAAAACTTCCACCATTAAGATTTCTTGGATTACGATTCGCATTGCGGGAAATTCCATGACTCACATTTCCCCCTCGGTTTGCATTCACACCTCGGCCTCCACGGTTTGCAGCACCACAACCACCTCTATTATCATTATTTCCACCTTGGTTGATATTACCTGCAACTCTCTCATTAGCATTCACACCTTCATTCACTTGCATACTCTCAAGTGGGTCATCATTATTCGGTAGCACATTATCACCGAGGGAAACAAGAGCATTGGCCCCAATTACTTCATTGACTTGTTCGCCAAATTCTTCTTGACCATCGATACCAAGATATTCTTCATAGTCTTCTTCATAATCCTCCTCATGGTCACTAAAAACTCGACTGAAGGGATTGTCTTTGTTTTCCACATGTGGACAATTATAATTGGGGTTCTATAATGCCCGATTAGGAAGTATCCTTCGTTCGGCACTACACAAAGAAAAACAAAGACCAAACATAAAGTTCTAGGAATAGCAAACAAAATCAGAACTAGATGTATTCAAACTAGTATATTGGTGAAAATTTAGATATAAGTTACTCATTTTTCAAGTCGTCATTGTGAAAAGACCCTTCGGTACGTGACGACAAAATATCCAAAAGCCACTACTTTGTGAAGTTTCATATTTAAGGATTAATATTTGTTGGCTTTGAGGTTTAGTATTTGGTAGTGATCTTTTGAAAATTTTGCCCACTTCTCTACCGAGTAACAAAGATTGAAAACAATACTTGTTTCTTTTTAAATAAGTATTCGCTTCATTTTTTTTTTTGGACAGACTACCCACACCACATAGTATTATTTAATTTGTGTTAGCATTCTCTTGATTATGGGATTCTACAAAATGGTAAAGAGGGGGTGGCAGAAAAAAAAATATATAAAAAAATAAAAGATTTGGTTAGTTGATTAGAGAACATCTAAAGTGACACTGACTTGCTTTACTGGTGTCTTTTGATGTAATTATCAGTTTTCTTTGTTACTTAGATAGAACCAAATTACTCAAGACCCCTTATTGTGATTCTGATCTCCAATCCGTTATATCATTTTTTTTACTTGTTTTGAAGTGAATAAATTAATCTAATATTGTTGCCAAAGTAACTTCTATTACATAAAATTTATTTATTTTGAACATAGAAGCATATTTTGTCTATACAAAAGTAATTAGCCCAACGGAGAATTATTTCGGTCAGATGATAAGATAGTTATGAATATATGAAACATTTTGTAATGTCATGCTAGTGATATGTCGGTCCAAAAAAAGACATATTACTAGGCCGTACTAGTTACCAATGTTCATAAACTATTGAAAAGAGTACCACTTACAAATTATTAATAAAGTGTAATAATTAATAAAATAAAATAACAATAATAAAGTAATAATAATAATAATAATAACAATAATAATAATAATAATAATAATAATAATAATAATAAAGGGGTTGTTTTTGCAAAATTTAGGCTCAGGTTTGTATGGCGCGTCGAATAGAGGCCCGGGATTTGGTACGGCTGCAAACACGGAGCCGGTCGTGTTGCCATGCCAGGTACCAAACCCACCACTCTATCCGACTTGCTTTGCATTAAATTCATGCATTCATCATCGCCTTTTGCTTTAGGGACACGGAAACGGGACGGTTCAAGTGTAGTATCATGTTCAAAATCAGTCCCGAGGCCTCAATACGTGTACATGTATTTTTTCATTGGCCATGTAGTATCGGTTCAATATCAGTCCGTAGGTCTCAAATGAATTATTTTCTTAGGGCTAGAAGTGCAGTATCATGTCCAAAATCAGTCTAAATCCAACCAAAACAAGTCATTGCAAAAGTGCAATTCAGCAGCAAACAACAACAATCCAGTAACGGGGGAACACAAAAGCCCAGCAAACAAAGTCAAACAAACAGGAACAAGAATAAATCCATAATGCAAAACCGGTGACCGGAAATAACTATACTCCGGCGAGAGGAAACAATCAGAGCAGCAGTCAAAGAGGAGGAGGAAGAGCGACTACCAGCTGGATTAGCGGCGTCACTACCACTCCTCCTCAATCAAATCTAATCACGAATCAGAAACAGAAATGGGAAAATTTTCAGCCACAAACAGTCACCGGCGAACACCCCACTATTATTATTATTACCGGTGGTTTCTCCACCATTATGCCACCATCGTTATCTTCCCCAAATCCCCAATCTTCTCCTTTTCGATCTCCCCTTTTCTTTACAAACAACAACAGAAAAACCCGACGAAACAACAATAACGACGGGGGACACAGAGAAGAGGCGGAGGAGCGATAACCAAACAGCGTCACTACCACCCCACCTCTCATCCCTTTTTATTTCTTCTTTTCAATAACAGGGGACAAGAACAAATCAAAACTGAGAATGATAGGCCATCGATATCCCTTTTCGATCTTCATTTTTGGTGTCCTCTGCATCAGATCTGTTTTGGTATATGTGTGCGCATGTTTTTCTGTTTGTGTGCGTGGGTGTGGGAGAGAATGAAAGAGATGAGGGAGAGTGATCAGGATTCGGTGTTGTGGGGGAGATGATAAAATGAATGGTGGGTATTGAAAATGATGGAGGGACGGGGTGCAGCGGCTGGGGGTTTTTGATCATAGTAGGTGTAGGGTTTTTTGTATGATATGAAGATGAAGGAATAGTTGGTTGTGTATAGGTGTTATATGGGCTTTGTGGAAACAGGCCATAATTTAATTTCAAGAATGATTTTATCCCTTTCTCTTTTAATTAAATTAATTAACGCCATTATTACATGAATAAGAAGGCTTTAGGGTAAACAATACAATTTGGCATTTTCTTCCAAAATCTCATTAATTCACATTAAGGGATTTGAATTAATTAAAATTTTTATTTTAATAACATGATTTTTATTTAAATAATTTAGACATTAATTAAAATCCAGGACAAAATTGGGTGTCAACAACCATCTATCCTAGAAATTCTTCACTGTCTTCTACAGAAACCTCCTCATGGTTACTCAAAACTCAACTGAAGGGGTTGCCTTTTTTTTCCACATGTGAACAATTATAATTGGGGTTCTGTAATATCCGATCAGGAAGTATCTTTCGTTGAGCCCAACACAAAGAAAAACTAAGACCAAACTTAAAGTTCTAGGAATAGCAAACAAAACCAGAACTAGATGTATTCAAACTAGTATATTGGTGAAAATTTGGATATAAGTTACTCATTTTTCAAGTCGTCATTGTGAAAAGACCCTTTTTTATGTGACGACAAAATATCCAAAAGCCACTACTTTGTGAAGTTTCATATTTGTGGATTAATATTTGTTGGCTTTGAGGTTTAGTATTTGGTAGTGATCTTTTGAAAATTTTGCCCACTTCTCTATAGAGTAAATGAGATTGAAAACAATACTTGTTTCTTTTTAAATAAGTATTCGCTTCACTTTTTTTTTTTGGACAGACTATCCACACCCCATGTATGATCTAAAGTAATTTGAATATCAAACTCGTCCTAAAGAGTTGTTTGAGTGATTCCTCCATAAAAAGGTGAAATTTTAATTTTTACTAACGGCATCAACTAACATCAACAATAAGTAAAAATGTTGTAAACAAGTTATAGAGACTAGGGGTTTATCCATGTGTGGGTAAAAATACGCCATCTAAGATTACGGGGATACGAGTCCGGCTGGCGAAGACTAGACTTAATCTACAAGTCACTGGGCACAGAGGATACACGCCTGCTCCCATGTTACGGCCTCTCAGCAGGGACGGGGCCCTAGGGCGTAAGGCATACATCTCGTCGCCTTAAGGTTACAGTTCCTAGTTAGGGTTTGTATATACCACCGCTATGAGTAAACTGGCACACAACCTTATAAGTCTTTCTATTCTACCATAATTAGGACTGGGTATATAATAGCTATAAATACCCCTCCTTACATTGTATTGTACAAGAAAGTGATTCACACCGAATCCGACTATTCTCAAGGAATACAAATACGTACTTTTCTGCTTAATTATTTATATCTCAGCTTCATTTACTTTTTCTCATATTTTGCAATATGGCTTGTGACCCTGCTAAAAATTCACTTGTTTAACCTAGGAGGCAAAATTTAGGCATAAACAGTTTAGTGCCCACTGTGGGGCCCAGGCTATCGCAAGTTTTGTGAAGGAAAAATGCGACCATGTCAAACGGCAACGATGATGTTTCAAAGAACACCGCCGACGCGGTTGATGTGGTTGACGAGTCCACAAAAGATCCCATCAATCTCGATGGATAGTCAAAGGACACTCCCAGGGACCTGATCTTTGTAGGCAGTGGCGGTGAGGATGATCAACCGCATGGGAGCAATCCCAGACTCAAGGAATTCCTCGCTGATCTCTTCAAAACACAAGTGGAGCGAGCGAAATGAAACTCAGCCAACCCGTGAATGAATCACCAGCCTCTGTTCCCAACCACAGGCTCAACATGGAGACTACCCCCGGAAGTTCTAAAATGAACAACAATCAAGGTATTGCAGGAACACCTGTCATCCAGGACATTCCGAAGGAGCTAAAAGTCATCCACGATCAGATTTGTAATGTGCCGGGTGCTCCACCCTAAATTACCACCGTAGATGAGTATAAGTTCTTTAAGCACGCGTATAAAGCGAGTGTTGTACTTGAAGTACGACGTAATACTGACCCGGACGAGCATATCGCTGCCAACTACACGGTTGTCAAGAGCAACAAGATCATGGAGAAAGAAACCCAATCTTCCCTAATGAAGAGATTTGGCTCAACCTTGAGGAAAGGTGCCCTCGCATGGTACCCAAATCTTCAAAAAGGCGCACTCTAGAGCTTGCAAGTGAGAGAAACGTATGGAGAATATCTTTGAGATCTGACATCGTGATGATGAACTGCTACAGAATTATCTAGAGAGGTTTCTGAAGGAATTCATGGAGATTCCTCCAATTCTTGATAATATTATCGTGGTAGCCTTAGGAAAGAGCCTGAACTCCAGAGGTTCTTTACCCGATATTTTTAGTGGAGTCCTACTCAACACCCGGTCACAACATGGAAGGCCTTACACCAACGGTATAACAAGAAACTCCGCCTTGAACCAGAGTGACCTTTGGAATATGGTGAAGATGTACGAAGAAAGCGAGTAGGTAGTCCGTCTTTGAAAACAGAGGGCAGTGGAAAAAGAACAAAATGACAGATTTAGTATCAAGAAGATCCCGAAAAGATATCATAAAAGCAAAGCGATCCAGGGTGCCTGATTCCAAGGATGAGCGGGGTGTCAACACTATCTTTGCCATACCCAAGTTAAGTAAGGTTTAGAAGCCCACAAGGCAGGGACCGTCTACCGGCCCAATCATGTTTGGTTTGAAGAACAAGGAGGACCCCTATCAAGAATCTCTGACTTTCACAATCAAGGTGCTTAATTTCCAGCCAGGCAAGCTCTGGTTAATCTAGGAAGTGATGTCAACATTATTTGGTGGGAGATAGTACGAAAAATGGGGGTACAAAATCATATAACCCCAAATCCTTGCAAAGTGACCATTTTTAACAACATATGTGAGAAGCCCATCGGAGAAATAGCTTTGTCGGTCTCTATCCCGGATACGGTCGTACAACACCTTTTCAGATAATGGCTTGCAACCTTTCATACGATGTCATCTTGGGAAGACCCTGGATACATGGAGTAAAGGGAGTACCCTCAACGTTTCATCAAGTCTTCAGATATTTGACCACATTCGAAATCAGCGAAGTACGAGGTGACCGGTCCTTGCTCACTGAAGGTCAAGCACCCAATGCGGACACTAATTTAAGGAATAAAGAGGAGGTAAACATGGTTGAAAGAGAGCCACAATGAGATACTCCATTGAGCGGAGGGAGCAAAACTTCGAGAGCGGGTCTTCGCAATGAGTAATTTTGTTCCACGAGCTGTGGAGCTGTGATATTAACTTTCTGATGTCCTGATAAAGCATAGAGGACCCTAAATGGCCATTGCTCTACTGCCAAGCACTGATAAGGGTAAAGTTGAACCTCATAAGGCTTCAACAGTAACCGAGCCAGTTTAGGGGGAGCATATGTTGTTGTATGCCATAATTTTAGAAGTAGCGTGGAATGTGATCCTCACACTAGAGAACGAGGAGCACAAATCCCCATACTATATGCTAGCAAGGTGATCTTAGGAGTAGAGACACATCTTCCTCTATGGAAATAGCTAGCGGAAATGGTAGTGATGGCTACCCAGGAGTTGAGGTCATATTTTCTGAATCATATAGTTATTATGGTTTCTTCTGTCTCATTACGGACCGTTATGTCCAAACCTGGACTCTCTTGAAGGGAGAATACAACATTATTTATCAGCTACACGCAGCCATCCAATCACAAACTCTAATAGACTTTTTTACGGATTTCAGCATGGAATTGATGTAGAAAAATGAAAAGGCAATGAAGGACATAGAAGAGATCGGCCCAGGACATTGGTTACTCCACACGGATGTTGCACTAGTGGATGAAGGAGTCAACTTCGATCTGCTGGTTACAATATCAACAGGGAAGATTTTTCGCAAGGCTATAGAATGCCCGTTATCTATGCACAACAAAGCAAAATATAAAGCCATAATTCAAGCACTCGAATTAGTTTACATATTGAGGCCTGGGAGATCATCCTCTGCAGTGGCTCCCAGTTTTGTTTAATCTGATAAACAGAGCGTTCACAGGTAAAAATTTTTGCGCACTAGAACGCCTAGCCAAGAGAGAGGCACTTCTGAAAATTTTTCACCAGTGGAAGTTTATTAATCGCGAAGAATGTAAAGCAGCCGGCGTGCCAGCCAGCCCGGTGACTAATGAAGAACAAGTTTGGGCAGCTCAGAGACGGCGATCGAGCTAACTCACGTGGAGCTGATGAACCTTGAAGTTCCTACCACAGGACCCGTCTCAGAGTGGCATCATACATTAATTGAATACTTGGACAAGGGAATGCTCCCTAAAGGCAAGGAGGAAAGTAGGCTACTACGGAGGCAGGAAACACAATACTACCTGATCAACAGAGAATTATTTCATTGAATGGTTAGCAGCCCGTAGGCCATGCACCCAGGTCCAATATCAGCTAGTGAAGGATCTTCAGGAAGTACCTCAGAGCCTCTAGGGAGTCGACCCTTCGGTGAGCATGTAGGAGTGCTGCAGGGAAGGGTACACATCCAAGGACACGGAAGGCAGAACCATCACTTAGCTTAGGAAATACTACTCTTGAAAGGTCAATAAGCCAACATACTCGAGACATGTATTTTCCCTTTCTTGTTCTCTATTTTATTACTTTTAACGGGTACTTACCCCTGTCATTGTTAGTTAAAGTTTGTTAAAATTGTATTGGCTCCGTGCCCTCTTTATCAATAAAAGGACCATTCTAGTTAGTCAGTTTTACAATCAGATCCATCTACGATCCAATTATTCATAGCCCCAGTACAACTTAAGTTGAAGTAATACATTCACTTTTCACAACAAAAGCAAAGTATACCACTCACTTGAAGCTAGATCACTTTTTAATTAAGCCACCATGCATTATCATACAATGAAATCGTCAAATCAATATTGGCACTAATATGTTGGGGTGGACACCCGCCCACATTGTGCAGCTTAAGACTTAAGCACTCGAGTTGACAACCACAACGATTCTAGCTTGAAATGTCCTGTTACATACACGGGCTAAAGACGTCCCCTTGTGGGCGTGGGAGTGGGTGTGGGCCTTGCCCTAATTTAAGTTGTCTATCACAGACGCAATCTAAACCCACACTTGCTGATGCATAAAACAACGTCCAACAAGCGCACACCATCTTTAAAAGACAAATGCCTAGAAAGGCACCCAAACTATGCTTCTTGACTACACTACAAGTAATTATTCAAGTATGCACAAAATATTTGTGAACATCTATTTTCATTATATCAAAGGCTCATAGTCCAAAAATATACAATCAAATTCTTTCGAATACAATAATGTTCATTACAACTGTTCTTAAGAATCTAAGAGGTCTAAAAAGGCTAAAACTGCAACTTCTTCTAAATTTAGCACGACCAAGATCCTTCATTTAGATTGTAGTTCCTGTTTAGAGAGCGTGCCAGAGAAATCCCTGGCATTCGGAAGACCAAATTCTCAAACACCTCGGCAAGAACTGAAACTCCCATTAGGAGATATGTTGGTCCGAGCATTCATCAGTATGCAGCCACTGATACCACCAATGCCCATGCATGAATCATTGCATATTGTCCATAACAAAGGACTTCGGAAGCGTCTGAGCACACTCAAGCCTTTCTCTCGCCATGATGATAGAGCTCGAAGACTCGATTCAACTTATACGAGTCAAACGGGAGTGCACAACCCCGACAATATTCGCGCACAATTGGGAGCTCATTAAAGACGAGTTGTCTTAAACTAGGAACCTATGCTAGGGAGAAGTTCCTCCCAAGGCATTGCACAGTTGGCGGCCGAAGAGGCATCATGGTAGCAATCCAGCCGAACAAGCCCAAATAGAAGACAACTCTTATCCAAAAATAGATTTAGATCGAGCTTGGAGACTTCTTAATCTGCAGATGATGTAAGGCTGAATCCCCTTGCTAGCCAAGGAACGAAGCTAGGCATTGGAGCATCAACCCAACACCGTCAAAGAAGCCACCAGTACGCCGAAGGCATCCTGGAGGAGAAGCCTCATGACAGCTGAAAGGGCTAAGCATCCTAACCCCGCATGACAAGAGAAATATCACAACAATTGCTGCATTAGAAAATGACCGCACCGTAATCAGTGTCTATGCCATAAGGAAGTCATCCCAGAGAACATCATTAGGATCCCGATTACACTTCGTGACATGGGGGACTTCAGTTATCCTGTCATTGATGGAAGAACAAAGAAGGATAACTATGAAAATTACTTTGCACTCAGTTTCCTCAAACACCATCCATTCCGAATGAAGAAGTCGTTATGGAAATATCAAACCAGGATCAAAGGCAAACATTTTAAAGAAAAGAAGATATTATTTCTAAAGGAGTTTGTGATTTGCATCTATTATGAAGCCCCTTTTATAGGTGGAATGAGATAGAGATGGAGCACAAAACAGTCAATATAATTATGGCCTGGAGATATGAAATGATTCGGTGCACTAAAAAGAAATTATGGGAAAAGGTGCGTGAAATTGACAGAAGCCAGTAAAATGAAGACGCGTGGGATTCCAAAAGGAATTAGATGTCTGTCTCGGTCAGCGAGACTGCGAGTATCAAGGAGTCAGTGAGATATCCTTTCACACTTCTCTTTTGCATACCTCTTTCACTTCCGGACTGCTTAGGTCAACACTAAGCAAGTAAGGAGACTGACTGTGTGGTCAAAAATACGCTACCTAAGATTACAGGGATACGAGTCCAGCTAGCAAAGACTAGACTTAATCTACAAGTCACCGGTTGTAGAGGATACACGTCTGATCCCAATCTACGACCTCTCAGCAGGCACAGGCCTTGGGACGTAAGGCTTACATCTCGCCACCTTAGGGTTTACAATCTCCTAGTTAGGGTTTGTATATACCACCACCTTGAGTAAACAGGCCCACAACCTTACTAGTCTTTGCATTCTTCCATAATTAGGACTGAATGAATCATAGCTATAAATACTCATCCTTACATTGTGTTGTACAAGCAAGCAATTCACACATAATCCGACTATTCTCAAGGAATACAAATACTTAGTTTTTTGCTTAATTATTTATTACTCAGCTTTATTCAATTTTCTTCGTATTTTATCGTATTGCTTGTGACCCTACTAAAAATTCAATTGTTTAATCTAGGAGGAAAATTTTAGGCATATACAATCCACGCAAACAAGATTCAATTAACAAGGATACCAATCTCGTCACACAAATCTAAGGGGTAAATTGTAAATGGCCGAACCTATGCATGTAACGCTCTAAAATTTTTAGGCATAGAGAGAATTTGCTTTGTTAAGCCTGTTAGGATCAATAATAAAGTGTATAAAGACCTAGTTCTAAGACTCGATTAGGAATAGCATCAAATATTTAAGGTTTTAGATAAATAACCTGCTTTTCATGGGACTTTGAACTAAGTCCTAGGAAATTCCATAAATTTTTTGGAGCTTAGTTCAAAGTTATGTGATTTTTTTCCTTCAAAATATATGAATTCCTAGGAAAATTTCCTGAAACATAAAGGTGAGTTAAAGAACCCTCTCAGGCATGTCTGATTGGTTGAAAGAACACTTGGTTGGTAGATTTCTCAATCAAAGGATAGGAAAGCTTCGCAAGTGAAAATCCTAATTAAGGAGAGACATGATTTCTAGAGTTTTGAGTTCTATTTAATATTCACATTTATCCTTTTTTGGTCACTCTTTTTATATGTGGTAGGCTCGTAAGCCAATATAACCAAAATTCTCTCTAGTTTATATAAACCTACACTCTCAACCCTGTTAGGGAGATGAAAGTAAAGTGGAGTTTTGCTCAAGTGTGGCCACACCATAAACATGAATATGAAATGTGATAAGAACTAGATAAACATTTAACCACAAGTTTTATGAAATAAAATCAAGTATCCATTGTTAAAAAATAATGTTTTTGTAAATAAACCCCTAGTATGAGTTTAGCTACTCATGCTGGCACATATAATCAATATTGATTGAAATAACAAGAAACATATGTAATAGATTGAAATAGAAAGATTTGGATTCTTATAAAGTATGTTAAAACCCATTCCTTGATCTCCAAGTTACAATGTGAAAGCTATTACAAAAGTAAGTGAAATATATTTGCCTTGGAGGCCTATGTCTATTTATAGTGTTGGGTTTATAAGCTAAAATAATATTTATAAAATTATGATCTCTCTACTGTTTGACTAATTTGGCGGATCATTTGGCGGCCGCCTATTGTATTTAGTGGCTGCCAAAGGCCATTTGTTGACTTTTCCATATCTTCCACCTTTTAGGATCGGTGGGGATCAAAGAAGCGGTTGAATCAGCTTTACTAAGGATCTCGAGCTTGGAGCATTCTGCAAGCATCGACGGAGCAGCCAATATTTGGGCACTGCCCGTTTCAATTAAACCCATGGATCGGTTGCCGCCTACCAAGATGTGTGGCTAGTAGAAGCTCCTCCTCTTCAGCTCTTGAACTCTTTGCCTCATCCGGCGGCTTACTGAGAAAATTATCCCTTTGATCGATGGGGGCTGACTATGTTCTGCGCCTGCACTTTCTCCAATCTTCAATTTATAGTCAAACTTCCCTTTATGTTGTCCTTTTCATTTCCTTTTTGCTTGTAAGCATTGTAAAGCACCAATAACCTGAAATGTGGAGAATTACATAAAATGTGTGCATAATCACAAGCTACAAGACTCAACAAGAAAATCTAAAAGAGCTTAATATGAAGGTAAAATACCAACACATCATCTCTCCACCACATTATTTTATTGTGGGATATGTGGACATAAGGCTTGATGAATGATACCAAAATCAGAAAAATAAGAAATTGCAGCACTAGGACCTCCTAAATTCTAGTGCATCACACTTCTAATGATTGTAACATTTGTTTGAAATTGAGTTTTAACCATTTGTAAGGAAAGCTTTAAGTAATGAAACGATATTGCTTTTGGCTCCTTAAGATATGTCCAAGTGGTTATAGAATAATCATCTATGATAGTTAAGAAATATATAGATTCATTAAAACTTCGAGAGTGACAAGGATCCCATGTATCAACATAAATTAACTCAAATGGTGCAGTGGTTTTAATAGTGGTATCAGAGAAAGGGAGTCTAGATTGTCTAGCTAGTTGACAAACATTACATTGAAAATGTGCTTACTAGAAATATCAGAAGAGATAGTTGGAACCGTTTTTATTTTACTAAATGGTATATGACCCAATCGGTGATTCCATACAATGTCCAAATCATTTACAACTAATTATCACGACCCTAGACTCGCTTTAGACGGCGTATCAGCACTTAGACAATTGTTACCCAAAAGCAGCACCCAAGTTTAGCCTTTGAACCTCTATAGAACACCTAAAGTGTCAAGCTAAGATCTTAGGATGGTCCCTAAGTTAAGCAAGCAAAGCTACAAAGTATTTGCGGACAGTTATGGCACAAGTTGTCCGCAAAGAGATTTGTATTAAGATCAAATTTTATGTACAATGAAATGAAAGTTAAGGAACTTGGTTTGGAACTAAGTTACTATGTTAGACACTATTTAGATCAAATCTATAGCCGTTGAACCCAACTTCTTCGTGAATATTTCAGTCCATCCCGTCTTCAGGAATGTTTTGTAAAACCTTGGGTTGAACTCCTCAAGTCTATCCACTAACCCTTTTTTCACAAATTACTTCATCATATTCTTCATTAGTGCTTAGATCGACATCAAAGGAGTCACTCCCAGAGGATGGAGGACTTGGTGGTGTGGGCTCTCTTTCCCTTTTCTTGGGTGTTTGGTGTTTTTCCATTTCAATACCTAAACAAAACCAACTCCATGCAAGAGATTAGCATAAAAACTAGCTACACTATTGTACTTCTATATTACACTAAGATTAAGCTTAACTACTTCACATGAAATCTAAGAAAGAAGCAAAACAGTTACAAAATCCAAGGGAATTTTCAGTTTAGCACAACATTCGGCGGCTCGCAGAAAGACATGCGGCACCGTAGATAGCAATGGGCGGCTCGCAAAAAGTCTTGCTAATATGAATCGGCGGAGTGCCCCTCGAAGTACGAGAGTCAAGCCTCAGTCGCACAATTGCAAAAACATTCTAATAGTATCGGCGGCTTCACAAATGGATCTGCAAGCCTGCCGAGTGCTCATCGCATTTCGACTTGCAAAATTTACCCCCATCGGCGGCTCGTAGAAAACCTTGCTGACACGGAGAGGAGGGTGCCACTTAAGGTGCGAGAGGCAAGCCTCTCTTTCACAAAAGCCATACATTGATAACACCGGCGGTGTTGACACCCAATTTTGTCCCTCTTATTTTCAAAATCAATCAGTCTTGAATTTTACACACGCTTGTGTACCTATTCCTACCTCGTCTATTCCTTGCTGACACGGAGAGGAGGGTGCCAGTTAAGGTGTGAGAGGCAAGCCTCTCTTTCACAAAATCCATACATTGATAACACCGGCGGTGTTGACACCCAATTTTGTCCCTCTTATTTTCAAAATCAATCAGTCTTGAATTTTACACACGCTTGTGTACCTATTCCTACCTCGTCTATTATTTTTAGATTATGTTCTCATAATAGTCTGACAATTGAGGCGATTTTCAAAGTATTGTCTCAAACCATAGCCATTTTACAATTTTCTACAGGTGTTTCTATTTTTAAAAAATTATCCAAAATTGTTTTAAGCCTTAAAATTGTAATTTTTTTATGCATTTTAGCCTTCCTAACATTTTTAATTAATTCCATAATTTTCTCATAATTTTACACCCATTTTATACTATTTTATATCCATCTTATACCTATTTTATACTTATTTATACAGCATATATACAAAAATATATATATACACGTGTATACACACACCCCTACATATCAGCTTTGTTTTTACACGCCATCGCCTACGTGGCTTAATCCTGGTCGTCCACGACATCAATCCAACGACCAGGATTCAAGTTTTTTTTTTTATTAACCAAACAACCCCCAAACCCTAAAATCCCCTCATTTTCCCACTCCCCACCATCAGCCACGACATTCTCTCTCTCTCTCATGGCGAAACCTAGATAGCTACTGTTAAGGACCGATTCCGGCCAACTCCGCCGACGAAATCGAAAACAAATTATGTCACGGTGATCCTCTCACTCTCCTCTACAAAACCCCTATGGGTTTGCTACCGTTTGATGAGGGTCAAAATCAACCTCTTGTCGATGAGGACTGCAGTTTTCGGAAAAACCTCCAGCCACGGGTAAACTGTGACTCTTCCTTTCTCTTTTTGATGTTTCTGGTCCTACGCGACATTACTCCTAAAATTTGCCTAAACTTTTGTTCGTGCATTAGAGTGCCTGACTGACTGTTTTTTTATTAAGCTGAAATAGAGTAATTTCATTGTTATCAATCCTCATCTAAATTTCGAGTATCGTTTGAATCTCTATATACCTAAATTTCGGTGTGTGAACAGTACTTTGTGTCTTGTTGTTTAAAATCCTGTCTTTAGAATCTGTAAATGCCTGAAGCATTATCCTGGTGGCTTTGCAATCGCCTTGGTCCTCTACTCTGATTTTAGAATTGCACAATCTCGATGATCACTCATGTTTTACATTTTTACTCACAATTCTGTTATTATTGGATATGTGATTCAACGCCTAAAATTCAGGGGGTAATCTGATTAGAGGATTCTTGACTGATTGAATTAAAATTCTTGATTGGAAGCCTAAAAGGAAGCTGGTTCTATGATTAATATGATTTCAATTAAAATCCCTTTTCAAATCTGTTAAGATTGTTTTTAACTAATTCCGAGCCTAAGACTTGTTTAAGGATCAGTCTTTTGAACCTAGACACTTTCAAAACTATGGGGAGGGAGTCCAAAGTGATTTAGGAAAGGGTTTGCACGGATTCTGGGGGATTTGATTGGTTTATTTTTGGTAAGTCCACCTAATGACATTGTTTTAAACTTGGAAGTGATTTTTCCTTGCCTTTTGCATACTACCCGTTTGACTCTTGAATCCCCACCCCTCAAATCTATATAAACCTGACCCTAGACATAAGTTGGAACAGAGTTGAAGACAAGAAAACACAGGCTTACCTATTCTACTGCATACTACTCTCTTCTCTGAATTTTTCTCAAGACTGTTTGGAGAAGACCTTACTTTCTTTTCTCCTTGATTCTGCCTCTAAAAGCATTTAGCACTGCTTGTAGCTTGTCTGTTCACCATTATTGCTCAGAAGGTATATCTCTCTGTTTCTGGACACTGTTGCATATACTTTACACCTGTTTATGCCTGGTTTTCTTCCTTTTTTGTTCTCTCTACTTGTAATTGTATGACTTAAACTTGCCTGCACTTGTTTTAAACCCTATCACTTCATTTACTCTTGAGTTTCATTTGGTACAAAGCAACTACATTGGTACAGCTTCAAGACAAAATTGCAAGTTGCTTTGGTTGGACAAGTTTGCACGAAGATATTATTATGCATTTAGATACATAGTCTTATTACTAGCTAGCACCTTGGTTGTTAAACGCATTGTAATTGAAAAATATGACTCTATATTGGTTGTATTAGCATTTTTTAATGCTCAATCCAATTGGGGAAGTGTGATTCAATTACATGTGTATAGGAATGTGTTAGCTATACTTCATTTAGTTTCACAAGTTGTTGCTTTTTATTTATTTTCCTTTCATGTAAAGACTTGATTTTTTGTTACTATTATTATTAATAAAATTTGTCACTAAGCTCTATGCTTAGTGATATTCGCTCAAAAAAAAAAAAAACCCTATCACTTTGCACCTTGGTTCTGGGATCCTTCTAGCCCTTGTTAACTTCTATACATCATATTAGGATGGTCTAAAAGGACCATACCAGTGCTAATGATTGCATGGCATTGAATTGGTACATTACAGTTGCTTACTAATGATGTCACAGACTGCTGAGGCATAGTTACTTGAGATTATGAACCACCTGGGCAATATGCTTAGGGAATAAAGCTTTAATGCATGTTTTCCCTCTCTAGTATCCCTTACGTGTATATTTGTTAGGATATCCCTGTTGTATCTAGCTAAAACTGGTCACACAGACTCAAAGCTGTGTAATTGGCTACCCAGGGGCCTTCCTTTACCCTTCTGTATAATTGGGTACCCAGGGGCCTTCCTTTAGCCTTCTCTACTTGTTGATCGCATCATACGCTTAGGTAAAACTCTTTGCATTCAACTGAAAGCTCAATAGCTTGGCCTGTCATACCTGATGATCTGCACTAGCTGGACATTAATATCCAACGCGTAATTTAATGAGTTTGATAACAAGTTTTAATCCTTAGTCGACTGAAAATTGAACTCAAAAATGGTTTTCATGCTTAAGTTGTTTTAGAAAAGGTATTTTCTCGTAACAAGGGCTACATGTACAATGACTGCTGTAATTGAGGCTATTTCTGCAAAATTGAATCTACCCCTTTTCACAACTGATTCAGGCCCAAAAACGTTTTCAGAAAGAGCCTCTTACGTGTTTAAATTGATTTTAACCTTTACTATTGCAATTACACACTAATCTAATAGTGTATACAGGTGTATAAAGTAATAGTGGTCATTTATACGCTTTAAAACTGTATTTTTAAAAGTATAATCAACATTAGATCATGTATTTGCATGCGTGTATCTATATATATACTTATTACGTGCGATAGTCCTTACTTGCTCTTACGTGCTTCTGTGAATCTATTTTTTGAAAAACAACCCTCTTGCCTATATACATCTTCCAAAACTTGACCCCTACACAAGAAAGGCCATTAAGGTTAGGGCTCGAATACTTAATGACGAGTCACACTGACCCTAAATGAGCTAATATTTTGTTTTCAAAATAAACCCCTTTCGGTTTCTTATTCAAAGTGTGTTAACTTCAAATGTAAGTTGAATACCCATTTGTGTTATAACCTCTGTTTACGATTAGGCTTTTGACATTAGAGGCCATGGACGCGATTAGGCTTAAACATAGGTCGGATACGAAAGTTATTTGTATGTGTGTGTGTAAGCATGATATACTTTTAGTTGAAACTTCCAAGTTAGTATGACAATATACACTGTTCACATCCCAAAATTAAGACTTGGACGGTAACCACATTTTGTGGGACTCGGGGAAGTTTCTAACACCTTCTTCCCCGAGTCACTTGGACTTCTTACCCACATAGAATCTCTGAAATGGACTAGTAGACCTTTTGAACTTCCCTTTAGACCTTAGGTGACCTAATACGCCTTAGAAATTATTTAGGTGGCAACTCCAACATCTAAACTCAAACGAGTTTACCTAGTCAAATCCAAAACCCGACTCGCCTCGAGCTGAGTCCAAAATCGGGTATGACAGAATGGCGACTCCGCTGGGGATACTCAAAGTCCTAACCACAACGAGTCTTTATTTTGGGATTTATTTAATTATTATCTTGTTATTCATTATTATTATTCTTGTACTAACTTGGTTTTCTTTTTGTTTTTTTTTTTACTTTATTTATTATATAGAATTTAAATTTTTATGTGACATTTTTCATACTTCACTCATACTCTCCCACTCCTGGGAAACGACACTTCACACACACACACGACGATTACGTGGATCCCATAGTCGCTTCACCACCAAAACACCTTTTAAGAGGGATATGTTGGAATATAGTTGGTCCGTGGTACAACCAACAATTTCAAATGATCCCACTCCTTGGCCGTCCGCCTTGGGGAACCGTGTCTAGAATTTTTCAAACCACCTAAATGGGTTTTCTGACCCCCAAAGGGACGTTTGGACATGATTATGTGCATTTGAGAGAAAAGAGAAGAAAAGAGAGAAAAAAAAGTGAGACGAGAATGAAAACGCATTTTGATTTTTTCAATTATTCTCAAAAGGGACGGGGTTTTAAATTTTATTTCTTCTTTATTTTTAGGTCACAATGAATCAAAAGTTTCATCATTTTGGAATGACTATGGGTGCACCCCTTTTGTTAACTAATTGGTGGAGCAACCTGTCACTAGGAGAGCAAACCGAAGTACGTCAACACTTGGGTCATTTGGTTTCACTGTTAGAAATGGAACCATGTAGGGAGATGATTGAAGCAATAGTGTCGTTATGGGATGAAGAATTGAACGTGTTTAGGTTTGGGGACATTGAATTAACACCTTTGTTGGAAGAAAGGGGGGTTTGTGTCATACTCGGGATTAGACAAACATCGTTGGCAGGGGGTCGCATACTAGTTTGGACGTGGGATTTTTACAACAAAAGAAGATCCTTTTTTCCTATTTTTACACTCAGTTTCGACATTTGAGGCCGTATGATAGTCATAAGAAGGAGTTTGAGTCCTATGGTGATTGGAGGAGGGCTAGACCACTTGCATTTGCTATTGGTTTCTCAACGGAATTGATGGTTATCGTTATACCATAGTTCCTATGATAGTATCAGACATTTATCGAGCTTTGGGCTGTTGCAAGAGAGGAGCGAGATACTTCTAAGGGTGTAATCTTTTACTACAAGCATGGTTCAAAGAAAATTTAGGGAAAGCAAGAGGTGCACAAGCATTGTCCAAACCAACTAGTTGCAACTACTCTATTGGGGAATGATATGGGATTCCAAAACTCAAACAGCCAAGCAGCACAGAGAAGTGGGTAAAATTGTTCGAAGACACAATGGAGGACTCAATCCAGTGGATGTTCACTTGGTTTCCTTCATCAGATTTCATCATTAGTTCTGAGAAGGCATCCTTTGTGATACTTATGGGGTTAAGAGGCCTCCAACCCTATCAACCACTAAGAGTAATGAGGCAAGCAGGGAGGAAGAACATCATACCACTGATACCGAACACAAAAGATTATCAGTTTGACGACACTAGAGATGTTGTTCCAAGGGTCAAAAGCATTAGGAAGTCATGGGAAGGAAGGCAAGTCATGGAAGAAGCATCTCTAGCACCTGATAGATACATTGCTGGATGCGAACTAAACTACAAAAGCTGGTTGCGATCTAGTATAAAGGGACATGTAGTAGTAGGGCCGAGTCGTGGGAATAACATAAGAGATCGAGAAGCAGAGGCTCAAATCCGGTACCGAGAGTTCATGTTGAAAGCTGTCAAGATGGATAAGGAAAACAAAGAAGAGATCAAAGTGTGGAAGAAGCGTACATTAGAACTAGAGGAAAAGATAAAGGAATTGGAAACAAAACTTGAGCAATGGAACTCGGAGTGTGCAGAGGTAGACATCCTACACCAAGTAGCTGCCAAAGGATACTTGACCAGGGCTATGGAAGAAGTTAAGGAGATTACACGAGAAGCAAAGAGGGCCAAGATGGAAAAGGAGTGTGCTGCCTAGTCAAAGTGTTTTTTTCCATTCTCTTGTATTTTACCTTTTTCAAAGTTATCATGTACTGATTTTCAAATTTTGGGGAATTAATGGGAATAATTGACTAACAAAATGCGTATTCATTTCCTTTGTATAATGACAAACCTAGGAAGGCTATACGTCCATGGCACGTAATAGTCCATTAGTAAACCTACGCCAAATGTCAAAAGGGTTTTTAACCCGAAAAGTGAAGAATTGCATCTCTGCATTGATTCGAAGAAATATTTGCACAAAGCACTGATTGTCTATTTAAGCATGATCAAGACAATAAGGATGTTTTGGTCTTTACATTTTCTTGTTTTGTTTTCAGACTATAGCTGCAAAGGGTACTCTCCAATTTTAGATCGTTTCCCGACCTCTTCACTTGGTCAGACTTTGGTGGGAATATTTGGCCGTTGTCAGGAAATCTCACATTCAAAAGATGCTGGGAGAATTGGTAGCATTAAAAAACTACACTGACATGATTGGTTTGGTTGAAGCTGCTACGAATTTTTGGGACTACAAAAGGGCTGTGTTTCACTTCAATGGTTTCGAGTTGGCACCGATGTTGGAAGAATTTAGAGGGCTAGTAGGGTTAGAGCCTGGACCCGAGACCATGATTTACCCTCGAGACGTGGAGCCTAGGGAGTTCATGGAACTGCTGCGAGCCCCTTATGATCCATATGCCGAGGGAGTGGCCGATGGAGAAGTCACGTTGGAATACTTGCACTCTAGGTTTGGGGATCCGATACTTAGACACGAATGCAATGGGGCATGGGAAGTCCAAGATTGGGAATGGACGGAATCCAATGCTTTCATCATCGCTTTTCTTGGAAGCATGGTTTTCCCCGAGAAAGGAGGCAAGATTGACATAAGGCTAGGAAGAGTAGTAGGGGGCTGCACAAAGGTGCCTTCAAACGTCAACTAAGCTTAGTTCCGATGATTTTGGGAGAAGTTTATAGGGCTTTAACCAAATGTAGGAGAGGTGGTTACTTTTTCGAAGGTTGCAATTTGTTCCTAGAAATCTGGTTGATGGAGCATTTGCACAGTGTCCCCGTCAGTCCGGTGGCACCAAAACCATCTTGGAACGGAGGGATCCGTTCACATAGCACTCGTATGGATGGAGCAGTGGCATGGGAATACCCCGCAAACATGGAAGATTGGTACGCCAAGCTCGAGGAATTACAAGAGGTACAATGGGTGATTGAATATTGTGCTGGCTTCGTTGTCTCCATACAAGGTCAAGACATCACCTTCTTGATGTTGATTAGATTCCGAGGAACTCATCACTATGTTCCTCTAAGGATCCTTCGGCAAGTAGGCATGACACAACAAACTCCGCAGTTGACCGAGGGAAGAAGTTTCAACGTCGATATAAAGGACATCGAACATCCGATGGTTCTCACCATATTGACGATGTGGGAGTAAAGGCTTACTATGAAGTTTTGCCGTTGTCGAGACAGCAGGGTAAACCCCACAGCTACCCTGGCTTAACCTCAATGGCTCAGTGAAGATAAGGCAAAGTATCGATCCAAGACTACACAAAAAAGGAAAGCCAAAGCTCCAAATGCTGCTGAAAAATACAAGAAGCTGAAACAAGAGTTTAACCAAAGAAAGAAGGAGTTAAGGGTGACACAAGCAAGAGATATGAGGAGACAATACAAAGATTTACTCAAAGGATGGGGACAGTATTTTAAGTCATGACTGCAAGGAAAGCTGCAAGGCATGACTGCAAGGCAAGCTACTGGGAATTTACAAGATTTACTCAAAGGATGGGGAGAGTATTTTAAGTCAGTACCATTGGAAGAGAAGGAAGCAAGAGGATAAGAAATCTGCGAGTTCCTTGTAAAAGCTCTGGGTGACATGGAGGATGAGAAGGACCTGCTGAAAGCATTTGCTGATCCTCCGCTCAATAGTCTGGCTCACAAACCCAAGGAGGAAGCCAAAGAGGAGAAGGAAGTCGCTAGAGCTGATGTTTGAACCTGAAGTCTCTTTGCTTGGTGCCTAGTCTAGTCGTATCGAGTCAAGTTGTCTTGTCCTTTCTTTATTGTTGTTTTCATCTTAAATCGAGCCATTAGTGGTTGTAATAAAGCCAAGCATAATAAATAAAATTTCGTTATTTTTGGGCTTTTAGACTGGTGATGATCATGTTTATTCAAACGAAATGATGTGTTTAGTGAAAACGTTACTTCAAATCCGTGATAGGCCCACCTCTGGCACAAAAGAGGTCTCATGCATGATAGGACGCGATTTTATTCAAACAAACGCATACTCACATTTTCTCTTCTTGTTTTTGATGTGTCAGTTCCCAAGTCCCTGAAAGTTTGGTTTGTGCATTCTGGCCGCGCCGCAATGCCGGTTGAGTTCCAAAGGATCGATCCCAACACCTCTCCTTTAACCTACAAGGACAAGGACGAGAAAAAAATATCATGGCTGAGTTCCACCCCTGAGAATCAAAGCATGGCTGCCTATGAAAACTACGCTAAGCTGGAGCAGAGGTTGCTCGAATTGGAAAATAGGATCCTTCTGGCCCATACTGACGAGATCACTGAACCAAACCAAATTGCCCGCCCTCACGGCAAAGATCCACTTTTGACACGACCCGAAATCCGGCTAGGCCGTGCGGGCACTCGACATTTTCCCCTAGACCCGTCGGGCAAACCCTTACCAATTAAATTAGGAAAATAAATATAACTCAATTCATAAATAAGAACAAGACTTAGAAAAAGAAGCACAGACATACTGATACCTATAAGCTGTACAGAAGAAATTACAGCTGACTACCCAACATATTAGGTTTATGGCTATCCAGACTAGACATCTAAGAGTACAAAAGAAGACAGATACCTCCTGAAGGGAGCAAAATGCAACTGAAATAATAAACAATAAACTGGTGGCCATCCGAAATAAAAGCTGGCTCACCCTGACAGCTGAAGTCGTCTTCGCTCCTGAATAACGTGGCGAACTTAATCCTGGAGCGAACCTGCCGAAACGAAATAGATAGATAAGAAACAAACAACAAACAAGGGTGAGTCAAAAGGACTCAATAAGTGGCGCAGACTAGCCTCCTCAATGAATAGGATAGCTAGCTAGGGAGAAAGGAATCAGATAGACCAAATTCCTCTTATTTAAATTATAAAAAGGCAAAGCCAGATAATAACCGGAAACACGTAAGAAACTATAAACTCAACCAGGGATGCGAGCCAGAAACATATCAACAATTAAGCAATGCACATATAAGCAAAACAATAGTTATGTACCGCAGGTCTACACAATGGTATGAATTGAGATGAGATGAAATGAAATGTGATGCAAAGGGTCACATGTGCCCGTCATCCCATCCCAAAGCGGAATACTCCTGCATTCGAGGGGAATCCAATCTGATAACCAACTGGAGCAGAATACTCCTGCTCCTGGGGCGGAATACTCCTGCACCCGATATGATATAAACCAGAGACGGAATACTCCTGCACTCTCCTGGGGCGGAATACTCCTGCACCCGATATAATGTAAAGCTGAGGCGGAATACTCCTGCACTCAGTATCTGGCATAAGAGCGGAATACTCCTGCTCCTGGGGCGGAATACTCCTCTACCCAATATACTATGAATCAGAGGCGGAATACTCCTGCACTCTCCTGGGACGGAATACTCCTGCACCCGATATAATGTAAACCAGAGGAGGAATGCTCCTGCACTCTCCTGGGGCGGAATCCTCCTACCCTCAATATGATACAATTAGAGCGGAATCCTCCTGCTCCTGGACGGAATACTCCTGCACCCAATATGATATGAAATGTAATGTATATGAATGACATATAATGCATATGAATGCAATGTGATGCAATAATAACCCTTCACCGGCGCGGGACTCTCATCGACAGCCGGGAAGTAGATACCAACTCACAGCCAGAGTACAATGCTCAGATCCTCAATGCAACACCAACAACAGGACATAACATATAACATACAATGTAAATCCAAAGCTAAGGCGTAATGAGTACGCCTATCGGTAGCTACACACGTAAGGAACACGTGGTAGAAAATCCACGAGGTCAGGTGCCTCCAAAAAAATTGATATAAACACTTTCCTTATTTCAAAGTGCTACTCAACAACCCCTTTATTCTTTTGGATTCATTTCCAAACGATCCCACTGTGTTCAATAAGCAGAAAAATATATCACATAAGGCTAACGTCTTCATTCCTCACATCTTAGAACAATCCAGGAAGGAACCTGATACCCTATTCGCATACACAATACGTAGGCTAGGCCTATGTACAGGATTTAAGGTCACATAACCAAACCCTAAATAAATTACATTTATATGTTGCCCATGACTCACTGAGTACGAATATATAATCATTTCCACTATCGGGGTCCAATTGACCCTTTAAACTATTAATTGAACTTATTAAAACGATGTCTAATACCCCAAATTTTACAATCAAAATATATTCAAATACACATAATAAACTAAAATAATGCATTAAGATCATTACCTGAATGTTTCAGGGTAAAAATTATACTTTTCTCCTTCTCCTTTTCCTTTCTTTTCTCCATTTTCCTTAATTTTTCGCGGTATTACTTTCTTGTTCTAGCTCCTGCTCCATTTTCTTGCTTCTGTATATGTTCGTAACTCCTGTTTCTGATCGTCCTTAGCTTAAACCCTACCGCCTAACTTTTCATTTTTCTTTCTTTTGTCCTTTTCCCTATTTTTTTTCCTTTTTCCTTTAAAGTTCGCTGCTACGGTAAAAATTAAAACGAAGACCTACAAAATTCGAAATAATTCCAAATCTCTCAAGCAAGTTATACAAAATATATATAGCATACTCGCTAAGGCAGATCTCAAATCGGGTTCCCGAAACTCAAGATACGAATTTAAATGGAAAAAGCTCAAATTATTTAACTTTCGGCATTTTAGCGGAAACTAGTCGAACAACCGCGAAATTCAATTTCAAAAGCTCACAAAAGTAAAAATAATCATACGAACCTAACGGCGCTTTTGGATCCCGAATCGGAGCTCATTCGCCAAAACCGAGCTCGAAAATCTCTTTTTAATATTTATCGACAATAAAAACTGAAACCTTCTTCCGATGCCTTCCAAAAGAGGTCTGATTTAGCTCAAATTTTACAGATAAGTTCCAATGGACATTACGAAGTTTTTAAAATTATCAGCACGCTAATCGGAGTCCTAACTTCCGAAACGACTACCTAAGGTCGTTTCAACTTTACCCCGAAAGGGACCTTCCTTACCCTACCCACGCTGCACCACCAAAAGCACCAATACGACCTACCCGCCTTTACTGTTGAAACCAAAACCATTGCATCACCCACCAAGGACCATGAAATGTACGCATGGACTAAGGAAGACCCAGACAACACTAAAGAACAAGTCCAATGGCTGGTTGAGAAGTTCAAACAACTCCAAGGCGCTAAGGGAACCTGAGGGTTAGCTTATGAGGATCTCTGCTTGTATCCGGACTTGAAACTACCTGAAGGCTACAAGACACCAAAGTTCAACATGTTCGATGGCAGTGGAGACCCAATGGCTCATTTAAGGTCTTACGGTGACAAGCTGGTTGGGGTTGGACATGACGAAAAGATTCGCATGCAGCTGTTCAACCGCAGTTTGACTGGAGATGCACTAGTATGGTATGCTAAGTAACAAACCAAGAAGTGGAGGAGCTAGGAAGCAATGGCTGGAGACTTTATTGACAGTTTCGGGCATAACACTGACGCTATGCCCGATCGGTTTTACTTTGAGAAACTGAAGAAGAAGCCCACTGAGACTTTTAGGGAGTTTGCAACTAGATGGAGGGTGGAAGCCGCCAAGGTCCAGCCTCCCATGGAAGATGCTGAGATAGTGGCAACTTTCATCTGCATACAAGAGGATGTCTATTTCGACAAGATGCTGAATTTGCAAGATAAGAAGTTTGGAGAACTATTCAAGATTGGTGACATGGCCGAAAATGGACTCAAGACTGGAAGGATTGTTAGCATGGCCACATTACAAGATGCTAACAAAGCCTTACAAGTTGGTAACACTACTACCTCAAGAAAGAAGAAGGACGACGACTCCTTCGTGGCCGCATCACTTGACCACTCCCCTACTCACAACTATTACTACCAAAAACCTCCTCCATCCTACCCATACATACCACCCACATCCACTTACCCAGTCTATAACACCCGGCCCATGTACCAAAACCCACCACCATAAAGACCAACATATCCACAAAGTCCCAATTATCGAAATACCAACACTTACTCACCAAGGCCTCACGCCAATAATAACCCAAGACTCAAAAGAAACTACACCCCACTAGCTGAATCTCGTATTCAGTTGTTCGATAGACTCAAAGCAGCTGGTCACATACAACCCGTGCCATTCAAGATGCCCGATAGAATGACACCCTACTTTGATCAAACCAAAGTGCTACACCTTGAGGGACTAGATACAAGACTTGATCGACCAAAAGATGATACATCTAAAGACTCCAAACATGCACAACAACCCTCTGCCTAATCATGGAGACAATAGGGTGACCCTGATCGAATTGGATGAGGAATGCGACTTGGAAGGGACTATCGTTAAGGCAAAAGAGAAGGTACCAGCAACCGCATCAGTTGCTCAAGCCGCTACAGCACCAAAGCACATTGAGGTGAAAGTGGCTCCCAAATTTTATATCGATGTGGATCCCCCATACAGTGACAAGGCGGTACCATGGGATTATGAAAATGAGAAAAACAAATCTGTAGTTGAGACAGTTGCTGCGCAAGGGATGGCTAGGAGTGGGAGGGTTTACACTCCCGAGCATCTTGTTCAAGGAAGACGAGGCATTAGCGAGGAAGAGTCCGAGGGACTGTGGAAGAAAGTACAAGCGAATGAGTACTCCATAGTTGAGCACTTGGGCAAAACACCAACACAGATCTCTATTTTGGCCCTGCTCCTCAAGTCTGAGAGTCACCGAAGTGCTTTGATGAAGGTGTTGGACGAAGCACATGTTCCGGCGGACACTTCAGTTGAAAACCTGGCTCGAATTGTTGGACAAGTCATGGAGGCAAACCGAATTGCTTTTCACGGAGATGAGCTACCGCCTGAAGGGTTGAATCAAAACAAAGCTTTGTACGTCACTGTCAAGTGCAAAGACTGGTTCGTAGGAAGATTTCTGATCGACGGAGGTTCCGGTCTGAACATATACCCATTCATCACTCTGAAAAGAATGGAATTGATCAAAGCAAGATAAGCGAGAGCGACATGAAAGTGAAGGCGTTTGATGGGTTATAAAGGAGCACCATTGGGGAGATTGACTTGACTATCATGGTTGGCCCTGTGGAGTTCACTGCTGAGTTCCATGTCATGGACATCTCCGCTTCCTACAATCTGCTACTGGGGAGGCCCTGGATCCATATGGCTGGTGCAGTGCCTTCTATATTTCACCAAACTGTGAAGTTCGAATGGGATCACAAGGAGGTGGTAGTGTTTGGTGAGGGGAATAATTCCATCTACAACGAGTAAACCATACCAGCAATTAAAGGAAATACTCCTGATGGGCAGACATTCTATGCTGTAGAACTTGTGGGAGCACTACACGGCACTTGAGGAGGACGTCGTAAGAATTACAATTCAAGTTGGAATCCCGCAAGCATGGCCCAAGGAGGTTGCACTGCACACTTTGCTCCCAAGTTGGTCAACACACCGCCTGGGGTTGAAGAGAGAAAGAGGGACTTTTACAGTGCTTATTTGGATACCCGAGGCAAAGGATACGAAGGAAGGAACTTGGTCTGGGAGCCAGTCATGTCTGACTGGGGAGTGCCATCACGAGAATTTTGTGAGACCCTACCAGCTAAGACCGAGAAGCGGCCGATGTACTCACCTAATGCTCGTCCCAATTGGAAACGCATCTCTGAAGAAACAAGGGGAAAGCAAGTGTGGATACCCAAAGCACCTGAACCTATGGAGGTGGTGATCGAGGAGCCATATGTATTCCCATAGCCTGCAAAGTGGCCCGGAGACTGGGTTATAGGCATCATCATGATCTAGCAAGGTTACGAACCGGGCAAAGGTTTATGCAAGAACTTGGATGGTATGGTCGAGCCAATCTGAATTGTAATGACGCCCGACAATCAGAAGGCTGGCATAGGGTACATTGTGACCTATGAAAAGAGCATGGAGGAAGCGTCATTGGATTTCAAGTTCTATAAGAAAAGCTCCAAGACTCTCTTGCATATTTTCGTCTCGCCTGGATACTTGGATGGTCGAAAATGGGAGGTATTCGCAGCACAAGGGGTGGAGCTAACGATAGTTGATGCTGAAGAGGATCTGCTAGCAGGAATGCAAAATCTATTCATAGCTGATGAAGACTGATGTGTGATTCTGGAAGAACATATTGAACCTCCTGGACCGACAAAGGCTGGATCTTGAGCGGCACTGAACAACTGGATCAGCAACTGGGCCCGAGCTTATCGTGGACCTTGGTAGAGCTGAGGAGATAAAACTTATTTTTATGCTTTCTAAAATAAAACCCGAATCTAAGTCGTGGAGTTTGCATTTTTCCTTTCCTACTGCACATGTTTCCCTACAAACTTTGTTTTGCAAGGATTCATAAATAAAATATCGCACCATTTCTTGTTCAATTTTTGCTTTAATCTTTTAATTTTGTAATATTTTACTTCTTTCAGCATTCATAATAATAATCTCATTGAGTCCACAATCGCAATATGTAACGAAACAATGGAGCTTGGAGAAGCTAGAGCTGACTATGATGATTTTGATGAAACTACACAAGAAGAATTTGAAAGATTTGAAAACAAACCTAAGCCAAACCTCGAGGAGACCGAGGTGATAAACTTAGGAGATGAGGAACTTGTGAAAGAGACAAGGATCGGTGTACATCTTAATGTCGAGGACAAAAGGCGATATTATGAGTTTCTTAGAGAATATGAGGACGTATTCGCCTGGTCATACGATGACATGACCGGCATAAGCACGGATATGGTAGCTCACAAATTACCTATCAATCTGGGCTTTCCACCAGTCAAGCAAAAGGCTCGAACCTTCAAGTCATCAGTACTGTTGAAGATTGGTGAAGAAGTAACTAAGCAGCTCAATGCAGGGATTCTGAAAACAGTCAAATATCCAAATTGGTTGGCCAACATCATTCCAGTGCCGAAGAAAGATGGAAAACTCCGAGTTTGTGTGGACTACAGAGATCTAAATAGAGCAAGTCCGAAGGATAATTTTCCACTGCCAAACATACATATCCTGATTGACAATTGCGCAAAACATGACTGCAATCCTTCGTAGACTGTTTCGCCGATTATCATCAAGTGCTCATGGATGAGGAGGATGCCGAGAAGACAGCTTTCACTACATCTTGGGGAACTTATTGCTACAAAGTCATGCTATTTGGGTTGAAGAATGCTGGGGCAACTTACATGAGGGCTATGACAACTATGTTACATGACCTAATGCACAAAGAGATTGAAGTCTATGTGGATGATGTGATCATCAAATCAAAGAAGAGTTCGGAGCACCTTGACAACTTACGCAATTTCTTCTACCGCTTGCGAAAATACAATCTGAAGTTGAATCCGGCAAAGTGTGCTTTTGGTGTTCCGGCAGGGAAGCTCTTGGGTTTCATCGTCAGTAGAAGAGGTATCGAGCTGGAACCGTCCAAGATCAAAGTCATCAAAGAATTTCCACCGCCAAAAAGCAAGAAAGAGGTTATGAGTTTCCTGGGGAGGCTCAATTACATTAGCCGTTTTATAGCACAATCCACTGTCATCTGTGAGCCAATCATCAAGTTGCTGAAGAAAGATGCAACGATTGAGTGGACAGAGGATTGCCAAAAAGCATTTGATCGTATAAAGGAGTACTTGTCTTGCCCGCCTGTGCTGGTATCGCCCGAGCCTGGGCGACCTTTGATCTCGTATATGCCCATGGCAGACTCGGCTTTTGGTTGTGTATTGGGACAACATGATTCAACTGGGAGGAAAGAGCAAGCCATATATTATCTAAGCAAGAAGTTCACCCCTTACGAAGCCAAGTACACATTACTGGAACGCACGTGCTGCGCACTGACATGGATAGCACAGAAGTTGAGACACTACTTGACATCCTACTCAACGTTGCTGACATCAAGGATGGACCCTCTCAAGTACATTTTCCAAAAATCAATGCCTACTGGAAAGCTGGCTAAGTGGCAAATGCTACTCAGCGAGTTCGACATCACTTTTGTCACTCAAAAGGTGGCGAAAGCTCAAGCCTTGGCTGATCACATGGCCGAGAACCCGGTGGGAGATGACTATGAGCCTTTGCACAGTTACTTCCCTAACGAAGAGGTCATGTTCGTGGGAGAAGAGATCACCGAAGAATATGACGGTTGGAGGCTATTCTTTGATGGAGCGGTCAATTTCAAAGGAATCGGCATTGGAGTGGTATTAGTTTCCGAGACTGGACAACACTATCCTGTCACAACCAAACTGAGGTTCCCTTGCACTAACAACATGGCGGATATGAGGCCTGCATCTTGGGTCTTAGATTGGTAGTAGATATGAACATACAAGAGCTGCTGGCAATCGGAGATTCCGACTTACTGATTCATCAAGTTCGAGGAGAATGGACAGCGAAGAATTTGAAGATATTTCCATACCTGGAGTGCATAAAGGAGTTAAAGCAAAGATTCACCAAGATAGAGTTCCGGCATGTACTTAGGCTGCAAAATGAGTTCGCGGATGCTTTGGCTACCATATCTGCCATGATCAAGCATCCTGACAAGAACTACATTAATCCAATACCTGTGACAGTGAGGAAGTAACCAGCTTACTGCTATCATGTGGGAGAAGAATCAGACGGACAGCCTTGGTTCTACGACATCTAAGGGTTCCTCAAGGATGGAAGTTATCCAAAGAATACAACAAGCCTAAAAAAGAAGGCACTGAGGAGGTAAGCAAATGGTTTCTTTCTAAACAGAGAAGGTTTTTACAAAAGGACACCCGATCTAGGGTTGTTGAGATGCGTGGACGCAAAAGAAGCTACTAAATTGTTAGAAGAAGTACACTCTGGGGCGTGTGGCCCACACATGAACGGTTTCGTACTTGCAAAGAAGATTTTGAGAGCTGGTTATTTCCGGATGACGATGGAACATGACTGCATAAAGCATGCAAAGAAATGCCATCAATGTCAAGTTCATGGGGATATGATTCGAGTGCCACCCAATGAATTGAATATTATGGGATCGCCTTGGCTTTTTGCTGCCTGGGGGATGAATGTCATAGGATCCATCAAGCCAGCCGCTTCCAATGGGCATCGCTTCGTACTGGTAGCTATTGACTATTTACCAAGTGGGTGGAAGCTGCACCGTACAAGTCAGTAACAAAGAAGGTGGTGTCAAACTTTGTCCGCGATAAGATGATCTGTCGATTTGGCATCCCTGAATCCATCATCACTGACAATGGATCCAATATCAACAGTGACCTAATGAAAGCAACCTGTGAGGTCTTTAAGATCAAGCATCGCAACTCCACTGCATACAGACCTCAAATGAATGGAGCGGTCGAGGCGGCCAATAAGAACATCAAGAGGATATTGCGCAAGATGATAGGCACTTCATAGCAATGGCATGAGAATCTACCCTATGCCCTGTTAGGGTATCGCACCACAATGAGAACATCAACAGGGGCTACTCCTTATTTGCTGGTGTATGGCACCGAAGCAGTGATACCCGCAGAGGTCGAGATACTATCTTTGAGAATCATCCAAGAGACACAATTGAAAGATGTTGAATGGATCAAAGGAAGAATAGAGCAATTGGCCCTCATCGGTGGCAAGAGATTGAATGCAATATGTCATGGGCAATTATATCAGAGAAGGATGGCTAAGGCATTCAGCAAGAAAGTTCGAGAAAGATTCTTTGAACCGGGGCAATTAGTATTGAAGAAGATATTTCCGAATCAAGAAGAGGCAAAAGGCAAGTTCGCACCAAATTGGCAAGGACCGTACATGGTTCACCGAGTTTTGAATGGAGGAGCATTAATACTGGCAGAAATAGATGGAGAAGTCTGGCCAAAACCTATCAACTCAAATGCTGTTAAAAGATACTATGTATAGGGATTTGTACTGATTAGTAATTTCCTCATTCTGCAATATATTATGTAATCTGAACTACGTCACGACCTGATTACCCAAGTGGGATACGTAGGCAACCTATTCAAGGTTCGGTCGCATAAATACAAAAATTTCATTTTCTCCACAAAGCAAACACTGAGGCAGAATTTTCAGGAACTCTAAAAAATTCATAAAGGACAAACACAGTTGACACTAGGGTAGACTCTAAAAAATTTCAAATACAACCTGGGGCAGAATTTTGAGAGCGCCCTCAAAATTCATTTGGAACAGCTTAAAGGACAACTTTGGTCCTACACAACGCGACTTGTGACTCAATGAGATAAAATATTTTATTTTATTTTTTTTCTTATAAAAGGTTTTTCAAAATCATTTTGCATTATATACTATTTTATGCATATCTCTATCAGCTCGGCCAAGATCTCGGCGCTCCTGGACAGCGAATGCGAAGCAAGCCAAGAATGCACAAACCAAACTACCACGCACAACTCACCAATCTTTCTTTGGATGCAGGCACGAAAGATACCCAATTCAGCAATGCACGACAAAGATAATCTTCAGCAAAGGTTTGTTATTTTAAATTAGCTGAGGGCACACAACCCGAAGCGTCGATTAAGGGTACACAACCCGATATCGATTTGCATTTTAAATTAGCTGAGGGCATACAACCCGAGGTGTCGATTGAGAGTACATAGCCCGATATCAATTTTTCATTTTAAATTAGCTGAGGGCATAAAACCCGAGGCGTCGATTGAGGGTACACAACCCGATATCGATTTGTCATTTGAATTAGTTGAGGGCATACAACCCGAGGCGTCGATTGAGGGTACACAGCCCGATATCGATGTGTCATTTGAATTAGCTGAGGGCACACAACTCGAAGCGTCGATTGAGGGTACACAGCCCGATATCTATTTTTTATTTTAAATTAGCTGAGGGCACACAACCCGAAGCATCGATTGAGGGTACACAGCCCAATATTGATTTTTCAGTTACATTAGCTGAGGGCATACAACCTGAAGCGTCGATTGAGGGTACACATCCCGATATCAATTTGTCATTTAAATTAGCTGAGGGCACACAAACCGAAGCATCGATTGAGGGTACACAGCCCGATATAGATTTTTAATTTCAAATTAGCTGAGGGTACACAACCCGAACCGTCGATTGAGGGTACAAAGCCCGATATCGATTTGTCAATTTAAATTAGCTGAGGGCACACAATCCGAAGCGTCGATTGAGGGTACACAACCCGATATCGATTTGCATTTTTATTTTCTTTGCAGAGGGTACACAGCCCAATGCACCAACGGAGGGCATACAACCCAATGTCAAATCTAACATTTGACAACAAAAGAAACACAATTATGGCATAGCAGAAACAATTACATATGGCAAGAATCCTGGAAGGACAATCCAGCCTAGAAGGAAGGTACGTTTTATATATACACTATGTTGCAACACATTTTCATTGCAGGAAACACACCCCTAGCAAAGAAAGCATCTCAGCTTGACACCCTACATCCTCTCAAGTCGTAGGCTCTTCTATAGTCATGACAAAATTGGCCGCACTGTGAAAGTCTTCGCCCGAAGACTCTTTCATCATCCCCGGGCAAAGAAGGGCAGCTGTTGACACCCAATTTTGTCCCTCCTATTTTCAAAATCAACCGGTCTTGAATTTTACATACGCTTGTGTGCCCATTCCTACCTCGTCTATTATTTTCAAATTATGTTCTCATAATAGTCTGACAATTGAGGCCATTTTTAAAGCATTGTCTCAAACCATAACCATTTTACAATTTTTTACAGTTGCTTCTATTTTTGACAAAATTATCCAAAATTGTTTTAAGCCTCAAAATTACAAATTTTTTTTTTGTGCATTTTAGGCTTCCTAGCACTTTTAATTAATTTCATAATTTTCCCATAATTTTACACCCATTTTATACCCATCTTATACCTATTTTATATACAGCATATATACATATATACACATGTATACACACACCCCTACACATCAGCTTTGTTTTTAAATGCCATTGCCTACGTGGCTTAATCCTGGCCGTCCACGACATCAATCCAACGACCAGGATTCAAGTTTCCTTTTTAATTAACCAAACAACCCCTAAACCCTAAAATCCCCTCATTTTCCCACTCCCTACCATTAGCCACGACATTCTCTCTCTCTCTCATGGAGAAACCTAGATCGCTACTGTTAAGGACCGATTCCAGCCAATTCCGCCGGCGAAATCGAAAATAAATTATGTCACGGTGATCCTCTCACTCTCCTCTACAAAACCCCTATGGGTTTGCTACCATTTGATGAGGGTCAAAATCAACCTCTCGTCGATGAGGACTGTAGTTGCCGAAAAAACCTCCGGCCATGGGTAAACAATGACTCTTCTTTTCTCTTTTTGATGTTTCTGGACCTACGCAACATTACTCCTAAAATTTGCCTAAAATTTTGTTCGTGCATTAGTGTGCATGACTAATTGTTTGTTGATTAAGCTGAAATAGAGTAACTGCATGGCTATCAATCCTCATCTAAATTTCGACTATCGTTTGAATCTCTGTATGCCTAAATTTCGATGTGTGAGCAGTACTTTGTGTCTTGTTGTTTAAAATCCTGACTTTAGAATCTGTAAATCCCTGAAGCATTATCCTGATGGCTTTGCAATCGCCTTGGTCCTCAACTCTAATTTAGAATTGCACAATCTCTATGATCACTCGTGTTTTACATTTTTACTCACTATTCTGCTATTATTGGATATGTGATTCAATGCCTAAAATTGAGTTGGCAATCTGATTGGAGGATTCTTAACTGATTGAATTAAAATTCTTGATTGGAAGCTTAAAAGGAAGTTGGTTCTATGATTGATATGATTTCAATTAAAATCCCTTTTGAAATTTGTTAAGATTGTTTTTGACTAATTCCGAGCCTAAGACTTGTTTAAGGATCAGTCTTTTGAACCTAGACACTTTCAAAACTATGGGGAGGGAGTCCAAAGTGATTTAGGAAAGGGTTTGCACTGATTCTGGGGGATTTGATTGGTTTATTTTTGGTAAGTCCACCTAATGACATTGTTTTAAACTTGGAAGTGATTTTTCCTTGCCTTTTGCATACTACCCATTTGACTCTTGAATCCCCACCCCTCACACCTATATAAACCTGACCCTAGACATAAGTTGGAACAGAGTTGAAGACAAAAGAAAACAAAGGCTTACCTATTCTACTACATACTACTCTCCTCTGAATATTTCTCAAGACTATTTGGAGAAGACCTTGCTTTCTTTTCTCCTGGATTCTGCCTCTAAAAGCATTTAGCACTGCTTGTATCTTGTTTGTTCGCCATTATTTCTCAGAAGGTATATCTCTCTGTTTCTGGACAATGTTGCATATACTTTACACCGGTTTATGCCTGGTTTTCTTCCTTGTTTGTTCTCTCTGCTTGTAATTGTATTACTTAAACTTGCCTGCACTTGTTTAAAAGGACCATACCAATGCAAATGATTGCAGGGCATTGAATTGGTACATTCCAGTTGCTTACTAATGATGTCACAGACTGCTGAGGCATAATCACTTGAGATTATGAACCACCTGGGCAATATGCTTAGGGAATAAAGCTTTAATGCATGTTTTCCCTCTCTAGTATCCCTTACGTGTATATTTGTTAGGATTTCCCTGTTGTATCTAGCTAAAACAGGTCCCACAGCCTCAAAGCTGTGTAATTGCCTACCCAGGGGCCTTCCTTTACCCTTCTGTGTAATTGGCAACCCAGGGGCCTTCCTTTACCCTTCTCTACTTGTTGATCGCATCATACACTTAGGTAAAACTCTTTGCATTCAACTAAAAGCTCAATTGCTTGGCCTGTCATACCTGATGATCTGCACTAGCTGGACATTGATATCCAACGCGTAATTTAATGAGTTTGATAACAAGTTTTAATCCTTAGTCGACTGAAAATTGAACTCAAAAATGGTTTTCATGCTTAAGTTGTTTTAGAAAAGGTATTTTCTCGTAACAAGGGCTACATGTACAATGACTGCTGTAATTGAGGCTATTTCTGCAAAATTGAACCTACCCCTCTTTTCACAACTGATTCAGGCCCAAAAACGTTTTCAGAAAGAGCCTGTTCATGTTTAAATTGATTTTACCTTTACTATTGCAATTATACACTAATCTAATAGTGTATAGGGGTGTATAAAGTAATAGTGGTCATTTATACGCTTTAAAACTGTATTTTTAAAAGTATAATCAACATTAGATCATGTATTTGCATGCGTGTATCTATATATATACTTATTACGTGCGATAGCCCTTACTTGCTCTTACGTGCTTCTGTGAATCTATTTTTTGAAAAACAACCCTCTTGCCTATATACATCTTCAAAAACTTGACCCCTACACAAGAAAGGCCATTAAGGTTAGGGCTTGAATATTTAATGACGAGTCAAACTGACCCTAAATGAGCTATTATTTTGTTTTCAAAATAAACCCCTTTCGGTTTCTTATTCAAAGTGTGTTAACTTCAAATGTACGTTGAATACCCATTTGTGTTATAACCTCTGTTTACGATTAGGCTTTTGACATTAGAGGCCATGGACGCGATTAGGCTTAAACATAGGTCGGATACGAAAGTTATTTGTATGTGTGTGTGTAAGCATGATATACTTTTAGTTGAAACTTCCAAGTTAGTATGACAATATACACTGTTCACATCCCAAAATTAAGACTCGGACGGTAACCACATTTTGTGGGACTCGGGGAAGTGCCTAACACCTTCTTCCCCAAGTCACTTGGACTTCTTACCCACATTGAATCTCTGAAATGGACTAGTAGACCTTTTGAACTTAACTTTAGACCTTATGTGACCTAATACGCCTTAGAAATTATATTAGGTGGCGACTCCAACATCTAAACTCAAATGAGTTTACCCAGTCAAATCCGAAACCTGACTCGCCTCGAGCTGAGTCCAAAATCGAGTATGACAGGCGGTTCCACAACTAGAACTGTAGACCTGCCGAGTGCTCTCCGCACTTCAAATTGCGAAGTCAATTCCTCATCAACGGCTTGCCGAATCATTGGCCAATTTCAACTACAGTGCATATTTCCAAGTTATTCCCTTCTCACATCCCTTAACACCCTCAAACACACTCCTATGTGGTCTTTTCAGCTTCTCACTACGCTCAAATACTCTCTCAAGAACGAGACCACATTTTTAACAAATTTTCAATGAAAAATCAACCAAGAGTTATACCAAGTTCAAGTCTTTTCAAGATTATCAAGCACAACAAGGTATGTTCAAGGTTCCATTTTATGTTCATTTTGGTTATTTTTCTCTTTCACTCTCTTCTTCTACCCATTTCTTCACTCACCAGCAATTTCAAACAATATCACACACCATAGAGCATAAACTCATCACAAAATCATGTTAAAAACAAACCCTAAAACTAAGGTACTATATTTCCCTAAGTTCATGTGCAAAAGCATGATATTCACCAAACCCCACCCCCAACATGATGTTTTAACTTACCCCGCACTTAAAAATGACAAGAAATTAAAAATTGAGGTTAAAACTTACCGGATCTAGTTGAAAATTGAAAACGGGTTGAGAGAATAGAGGTGGATAGGTGAAATGCGGTGCAAGTGATTTGGGGTGTTGATTTTTGTTAGGGTGTGACAGAATAGTGATTTTTCGATGATGGGTGTTTTATTTTTTACAGTTGGGTATGTGAAAAGTGAAAATAAAACTTACCTGGGGCCTTTTATAGTCGGATAACCCGACCAGGCCCATAGAAGTTGCACGTTGCCAAAGACTAGGGGATGTGGACACAAGTCCCTTTTTAAGCGCATGGGCGAGTGAACTGCAGAACATTCTGCGGAGTTGGTTCGGCGTCAGTCCGATTGACCGGCTGGGTGCTTCTCCATTCCACAGGAAGAATTTTTCTTTCTGCCTTAGCCGGCGGCCCGCATCTAGTTCGGCAGGCTGCATAATCGCTTCCGCAATTCCTTCGTCGGTTCCTTACCATATTTCAACTCCCTTCTTGTTTTCTTGAATTCCTTTATTTTCACACCTTGCATTGTACCTACACTAACACCACTCGACCAAGATCAAATTGCAACTATCAAAGAACTTCATGTGCAATTTTTACACTAACTAAAAATGCTAAAATCAAAAATTAAAAATGCTGAAAGGAAAACTTAGGTTGCTTCCCAAGAAGAGCTTGATTTAACGTTGCGGCATGACGGCGTTACCTCATTCCATCAAGGGCCCATGAGATAGATGCAATCAACCTCTCTAGGTTCGGTTTCACATCCCTAGTAGTGCTTAGGCCATTTACTCGGAAAGTTTTGGAACTTCCTTTCTCTTGCAACTCGACCCATCCATATGGTGATGTGTTCACAACTTTGTAAGATCAACTCCATTTGGACTTTAATTTACCGGGAAAGAGGTGCAACCTTGAATTGAACAATAGCACCATATCCCTCGCCTTGAATGCACAGTTTCACATCTTCTTGTCATGAATGATCTTCATCTTCACCTTATAGAGCTTGGCATTCTCATTAGCAAGAAACCTCATCTTCTCAAGTTCATGCTATTTCTCTACCCGTGACTTGGAAGCTTCTTCCCAATTCATATTAAGCTTCTTCAATGCCCAATAGGCTTTGTCTTCCAACTCGACGGGGAGGTGGCAAGCTTTGCCAAAAACTAACCAAAACGGTGAACATCCCAATTGAGGTCTTGTATGCTGTGCGATATGTTCATAAGGCATCATCCAACTTCTTGGCCCAATCCTTGCAGTTCATATTAACCGACTTAGCTAAAATTTGCTTTATCTCACGATTCGACACTTCTTCTTGACCACTCGTTTGGTGATGATACGGTGTAGTAACCTTGTGTCACGCCCCATACTTCTCCAACAAGGAATTAAAATCTTGGTTGCAAAAGTGGGTTCCCCCGTCCCTTATGATTGTGCGAGAGATGCCAAATCTTGTGAAAATGCTTTTCTTGAGGAAGACGATGACACTTCTACCTTCATTGTTTGGCAAGGCAATTGCCTCAACCCATTTGGAGACATAGTCAACTGCCACAAGGATGTATTTCATACTATAGGAACTTGGGAAAGGACCCATGAAGTCAATCCCCCATACATCAAAGAGCTCTACTTCCAGAATGGGGTTTTGAAGCATTTCGTGCCTTTTTGAGATTCCCCCCGTTCTTTGACATTGATCACAACTCTTTGTGTATTCATGGGCATCCTTGTACAAAGTAGGCCAAGAGAAACCACAATCAAGTACATTCACCGCCGTTCTAATACCACCATGATGCCCTCCATATGGAGCGGAGTGGCATCCTTCAAGAATGGCCCCTTGCTTGGCTTCAGCAACACATCTTCTTATCATTCCATCGACACATACTTTGAATAGAAAGGGCTCATCCCAAAAGTATGGTCGGGCATCTTTCATCAACTTCCTCTTTTGATTGAATCACTTCTTTTGATTGAATCAAAAGTCCTCCGGGACCTCTGCACATGCAACAAAATTGGCTAAGTCCGCATACCAAGGGATTTCTTCCCAAGATACCGCCAATATTCTCTCATCAGGAAAAGAGTCATTGATCTCAAGGGTTTCTTTTGGGCGACCCTCCTCCTACAAACAGGATAAGTGGTCCGCCACTTAATTCTCGGTTTCCTTTCTATGAAGCACCTCAAGATCAAATTCTTGTTACAAGAGCACCCATCATATTAACCTTGCCTTTGAGTCCTTATTGGCCAGTAAATACCGGATGGCAGAGTGGTCGGTGTGCACAATGACCTTGGATCCCACAAAATAAGACCGAAATTTCTTAAAAGCAAATACAATGGCCAATAACTCCTTCTCTGTCACCGTATAGTTTAATTGAGCCCCATTCATGGTCTTGCTGGCATAATATATCGGATGAAACATCTTCTAAACTCTTTGGCCAAGCACGGCCCCCAATGCTACATCGCTAGCATCACACGTAAGGTCAAATGGAAGATCCCATCTTGGGCTCACTATCACCGGTGCGGTTGTCAATCTCTTTTTTACCTCAAAGGCTTTAAAGCATGCCTCATTGAATTCAAACTTGGCATTTTTTTCTAACAATGTTCGCAAAGGATTTACAATCTTGGAAAAGTCTTTAATTAAGCGGCGATAAAAACACGCATGTCCGAAGAACCTTCTCACTCCATTGACAGTTGTAAGAGGTGGAAGTTTAGAGATAACTTCAATCTTGGCATCATCAACTTCAATTTCCTTCTTGGACACCTTGTGCCCTAGGATTATTCCTTCTTGAACAAGGAAACGATATTTCTCCCAATTTAGCACAAGCTTTGTCTCTTTACACCTCTCTAAGACGTTCTCCAAGTTAGATAGACAATCTTTAAAGGAATCACAGACTACCAAGATATCATCCATGAATACTTCCAAGAAGTTCTCCACCATATCATGGAAAAGTTCAAACATGCACCTTCGAAAAGTAGCCGGGGCATTGCAAAGTCCAAACGGCATCTTGCAAAATGCAAAAGTGCTATATGGGCATGTAAAGGTTGTCTTATCTTGATCATTTTCTTCAATTGAGATTTGATTGTATCCCGAATATCCATCAAGGAAACAATAATAAGAATAGCCCGCTATCGATCTAGCATTTGGTCAATGTAAGGTAGGGGAAAATGATCTTTTATTGTTGCATTGTTGAGCTTTCAGTAGTCCACACATACTCGCCAACCAGTTACGGTCCGAGTTGATATAGCTTCACCTTTCTCATTGTGGACTACCATCATCCCTCCTTTTTTTGGCACACATTGAACGGGTGAGACCCATCCACTATCAGAGAGTGGAACAATCACCCCTGTATCTAACCACTTGATGATCTCTTTCTTGAAACTTCTTGCATTGGAGGATTCAACCTCCTTTGATGATCCACTGTAGGTTTACAACCTTCTTCAAGCAGAATCGTGTGAGTGAAAACTCTAGGATCAATTCCCCTTACATCCGCAAGAGTCCACCCAATGGGTTTAATTCTCCTTTTCACACCTACAACTAATTGGTCTTCTTTTTCTTTATTTTAGTGGGAAGAAATGATTATGGGAAGAGTGGAGTTTGGACCTAGGAAGGTATATCTCAAGTGGGTTGGTAGGAATTTGAGTTCAAGAGTGAGCGGTTCTTCAATGGATGGTTTCGTAGGTGGAGTGGTTCAGTTTTCAAGATCGAGGGAGAGCTTTTTGGGAACATAGGGTCTAGTGCCAAATCCTTCCAATGCCTTCACACACTCGGCAATACTCTCCTTATTGTCAATATCCATGTTCTAAATGGCCGCAACCATTTTATCTGCTTGACTCACTAGGATACTCTCTTTTTCTACAAGTACATCCATAACTATATCCACATAAGAAAGTGGCTTCCTCCTCCATATGTTGTTTATTGCATATATGGAACACAACCTTCTCTCTATTGAATCGGAAAGTGAGTTCTCCTATCTCCATGTCACATAATGCTCTCCCAGCAGCTAGAAATGGATGCCCATGAATAATAGGGACATCAATGTCCACCGGGCGATCGAGAATCACACAATCCATCGGGAAGATAAACTTTTCCACCTTAACAAGAACATTAGTGACAACTCCAGTTGGTTGCTTCATGAAACGGTCGGTCATTTGCAAGTTCACTGTTGTGGCCTTTGGAACTTCCTTGGTAGTCAAAGTCTTATACACTGCATACGGCATCAAATTGATGCTTGCTCCAAGATTACATAGAGCTTTAGGAAAATGTGTCCCTCCAATTGTACACGGGACTGTGAAGGCTCTGGTGTCCTCCATATTTCTTGTCATATGCTTTGAGACAATTAAACTACATTGATGAGTCAGCTTATTTGGTTCATAATCCACATAGGTCTTCTTGGTAACAAGATCTTTTACAAGTTTAGCAATATTTGGCATTTGGCTTAATGCATCAACCAAAGAGAGGTTGATTGATGTTGTTGCTATTTTATCCCAAATATTCTTGGCTTGTGATGATTGTCTTTGCTTGACACTCTTTTGTGGGAAAGGAAGTGGAATTTTGGGAATGGAGCTTGGACTAGGAGGGTTTTGTTTGGGTGGTGGAGTTTTCTTTGGTTTGGCTTTTTGAGTGGTAGTGACTTCGGGATTTGGTTCTTGAGGGATTGCCTCATCATCAATTTCATGCCTTGGGATCTCTACATCCACATCAATTGTCTTGCCTTGATTCAAATCTTCCAATTGTTTTGCTCATGATCTTGCACCTCTAGTTCCACACCATCATCGTCTGCTTTAGGATCATCCCATATTTTTCCACTCCGGGTTATAACTGCCATCACATGATCTTTACCATTCTACTTTGGATTCACCACTGTATAACTTGGTAGTACTCCTTGAGGTCTTTGATTCACTTGGTGAAATAGGCTACTCATTTGAGATTCAAGAGCCTTGATGGAAGTGTTGTGAGATGTGACTGTTTGGTTGATATCTTTGATGTCACCGGAGTAACTTTCTTGATTCTTAAGCACTTCTCCCATCATTTCTTCCGACTTGGTTGGACCTTTTCCTTCATTCTCACCTTGCTTGTATGGAGCTCTTGGAACATAGCTTTGAGAGGCACCAACTCCTCTTCCATCATGATTGTTGCTCCAATTTTGTCTTCCTCTATCTTGCCCCCCATTGGCCTTGTTGATATGGCCTTTGATAACTACCTTGATAGTTAGACACATAATTGGCTTCTTCTTCACCATGGACATTGAAATATTGTTTCGAAAACTATTATTCTTGTCCTCTTTGGAGAAGAGCAAAGGTGGAGATACTTGGTGACCGGCATTCGTAACTTGAAGATTTTCCACCTTGTTCACTTTCTTCTCATTATCTTCCTTGGCACCTCTAAGAAGCTCAATGTTGGTAAGGATTCGAGCCATTTTCTCTTCTTGATCTTAAAATCTCTTCATTATCATTGGATTCCTCCATCACCGTTTGGGTTTTGGGCTCTAGATTGCCAATCTTGAGATTGTTTGGAAACTTTGTTGAGACTTTCCTTGACTTCTTGATAAGTCTTATCCATGATAGCACTCCACAGAAGTTGTTCACGGCCGATTGGTTGATGTTGTTGAGCCCTTCGTAGAAATATTGTAGGAGCATATCATCTCCAAAACCATGAGTTGGACAATGTAGTAAAACTTCTTGAAAAGCTTCCCAAGCTTCGAACAATGAATGGATTGTATCTTGCTTGAACATGTAAACCTTGTCCCTCATTGGAGCTTGCTTACCCTTAGGCAAGAATTTCGCTAAGAATTTCTTTACAAGTTCCTCCAAAGTATGAATTGAATTCTTTGGTAGCTTGTTCAACCATGCCTTAGCCTTTCCGGATAGAGAATAGGGAAAGACCCTTAGGTACAAAGATTTTTCCGTACAATGTGCCGACTTGTAGAGATGTCATGTTTGGATGAAATTCCTCAAATTCTCATTTGAATCATCATGCTTGCTTCCACTTAATTATCCATTTTGATTAAGCCCATGTAAGATCACTCGTGGAGCGTTGAAAGTAACTTCACCATGAATGGGTGATGGAACAATTGCACTAGCAAAACTTTCTATATTCACTTCTTCATCGAACTCTTCCACATTTTGTACCGGTGGATTTGCATTTCAGGCACCCCTTGCATTCCTTTGGTTCTGATTGACATTGCGAATATTCACTCGATTAGTTCTTTGATTAGCTTGATTAACACGAACACCTCGGTTTGCACCTCGACCTCCTCGGTTAGCATTGTTGCCTCTTTGGTGTGCATTGCCCGCAACACAAACATTGTTACCAACATTAACTCCATCATTGGAGTTTCCATCAATTAGGGCACCATCTTCAACTTGAGGTTCATCATTCTCTTCAAACACATCATGAATTTCGCAACTCTCCTCACTAAGAGAAGTGTCATCATAATCTTCCTCGGTTTATCCATCATAATCATTTGGAGCCATTGGAGCATTTGGAAATGGAGCTCCCTCATTTGCATGATTTTAGAGGTGGTTCCGCATAGCGCGATTTAGATTTTTTCTGATAGCTAATATTCACCTACACACGGTAAAATCGAAGCAAGAGGTAAATTGGTAGGAATAAATCACAAGAAAAGAACATGAAATATTCAATCTAATAGATGTATCGTAGCTCCCTGGCAACGGCGCCAAAATTTAATCCATGCTCAATCCGCTCACCTATAAAGGTGTGGGGCGATCGTCAAAGATAGTACTCCCTCCGTCCCAAAATGAGTGTGTGGGTTTAACTGGGCACAATATATAAGAAAATAAGGAAGACTTTTAAATCTTGTGGTTTAAAATGAAAAGTGTGTGTAATGTAGGCCAGAGTCTTTAAATCTTGTGGTAAAAAACAAATCTTAGATTTAAAGAGTTGCCATAAAAAGAAAGAGACACTCATTTTTGGACAAACAAAAAAAGAAAGGTAGACACTCATTTTGGGACGGAGGGAGTAGTACCCAACTAAGAGTCGGGGTCGATTTTCTCAGGGAGCTAGCTTGCAATCTATTAGCCTTATATTGAATAGTAACGAGTTCTACGAATTGTTCGTCTATTCCTAAGTATAAATTGATAGAAATTGAATTAACTACAACTACAACGGATGATTATCACTAAAAGCATACAATTAACTTAACATTTTAAAATGGATGTAAATATGGAGAATGGGCTAGGGTTTACTCATTCCAACAAGATTTCTTTAATTAACCTCTTGCTTTAACCTCACAAATCATAGGGGTAACATCAAAGGTCAGACCTCAATTGTATTCCTCAAAACCCGTTAGAGATAGGGAGGATTTATCTCATCAAGCCTGTTAGGATCAATAATGTGGAGCAAGAAACCCTAGTCCAAGGACCCGAGCGGGAGTGATATTTTTAGGTCTTTTCCCTTTAGATGGGGTAGGTCGTAGCCAATGTAACCCAAATTTTTGCTAGTTTCCATTAACCTACACCTTCAACCCCGTTAGGATAATGAAAATAAAGTAGGATTAGGTTCAAGAACCGCCGTGCCTCAAACCCTAGTCAAGAAAAGTACGAAAGAGAACTAGACTCACCTTAACCCATAGTTTATACAAGATTAAAAGCAAGTTTTAAGTTAAAAAAATGAAGTCATCATAAATAAACCCCTAGCATGAGTTTAGATACTCATACTAGGGTCTAAAGTACACATGGTAAGAGATGAAATAGCAAGAATCATGTAAAGAATTAGATTAACAAATGAAATCCTTACAAATATTCAAGTTAAAACCCTTCCTTAGCCTCCAAGAATATTCAAAAGTGTAATAAAGTGTTTCTTAATATGAAAGAGATATATTTCTCAGAGGCACAGCAGCCTATTTATAGGCATGGGTTTGAAAACTAGGCTAATATTTACGAGTTTGCCATTTTACCTATTTTATGCTAGACAGCCGGATATTCGGTGGGCCGAATATTGAAGTACGCGGTCGCCGAAGGCTAGTCTAACTCCTCTTTTTTCTTGTTCTACTGTGCAAGTCCGGCAGGGTTGCCGGTCCAGCAGTGGACAATTTCAGCAATTTGCAGATGTCCTGAGCTCATTGTGATAACCGGCAGAACTGTATCTCCTTCTGCGGCGTTGCAGAATGTATGTAGCAAATCAATCGGGGGTCTGCCTCTTTGCTTCAATGGAATAGATGAGCTCTTGAACTCTCTCCTCCTTCGGCCGGTGATTCGGCGAGTTGTCGATCAAGCTGCTACCTTATCTCCTTGTTCTTCAAAGTGTAGCCATAGTGTACTTGTTTTTGTCCTTTTCTTCATTCTTTTGGCTTTGTACATAAATTATCTTTGATATCCTGAAACATGGAGATAAATATAAGATTCACTCAAATAATAACGTTTTTAGGACGTAAAAGCTAGTCTAAAAGATCGGTAAATATATGAAAAATACCAACATATCAATATGCTTCATTTTAAAGTTAATAAGCGACTCGACTACCACTATTGCCTCATCCACATTGGCTACCTGATGTCTTCTTAACTCCTACTTTGCCTAATTTTGCAACCTATCCTTGAAGTAGAAGAGGGAATCTTCCTCGGACAACGTCGGGATTTGAAACATCAAGGTAGTGAACTCGCGCATGTACTCCCATATTGTGGCAATATGTCAAATCTACCTTAGCCTCCGCCTAGTCTCGTACACCACATTCATTCAACTCCTTCTTGAACTGCTCCCACGACTCTATCTTACATAGCCCCTTCTCTATGTCAGCACATTTCTGACGCCACTACAGCGCGACAACCTCGGTCATATACATTGAGGCGTTGTGTACTTTGGAAATTTCATCCTCCTCCTTGATTACCTCAAAGTACTTGTCCATCCACCAAAGAAAGTCATCCACCTCGCCTGCTTCCTGTGCACCTCCATATACATTTGGCTTAGGGACCTTCAACTTCGTCCCTTATGCAAGCACCATACCCCTGGTAGTCCCGACCACAGTCCCCTCCAAGCTCTTCCGTATGGCCTCTATTTTCCCTTGTAGGTCAACAATGGTAACCCTGAACATATCCTCCAACTCGTGGGCTCACCCTTTGTGGTACTCTTCCTCTTTGAGTACATCCATCATGGTCCCTTTAAGTTCTTCCAACTCCCCGATGACTTGCTTCTCTAATATAGTGAGGTTGGCCTCCATGCGTCGGTTCAAGGTGCCAAGACTAGTTTCCAAAAGCTCCACCCGACCAGCAACGATCTCCATGAAACCATTACCTCCCTCACAATCAACCACATCTACCTTTGCATCGACAGTGATCTCTGCTTGCTTATCTCGTGCTTTGCTCGACCCCCGCTTCCTTGTTTTCATCCCCGAGACAGCATCTCGACCACGACCAAATTCCTCTGAGGAAATGTTAGTTTCCTTATCACTTGACATAATTTTTCTCTAAAGTATGGACTTAAAACACTCTCGGTGTTGACCTTGCTCTTATGCCATGTTGTCACGATCCTAGACTCACTCTAGACGGCGTGTCGGCACTTTGACAATTGCTACCCAAAAGCAAAGCCCATGTTCAGCCTCTGAACCTCTATAGCATACCTAAAGTGTCAAGCTAAAATCCTAGGATGATCCCTAAGTCAAGCAAGCAAAGTTACCAAGTATTTGTAGACAGTTATGGCACAAGTTGTTGACAAAGAGATTTCTATTAAGATCAAATATTTTGTACAATGAAAAGAAAGCTAAGGAACCTGGTTGGATACTAAGTTACTTTGCTAAATACTATTTAGAAGACTTGGATGTTGGACCACTGCAAATGAAATGCCTACTCCTATCTATACTACTCTAGAGAAGGTTCTAGACTGCATTAATGAAGGTAGGTGGAAGTTGGTATACTCTTTCTTAACTCTTCTAGAGTGTTCCATGAGCTGCTAGTTCTTTCCAACTCCAACCAATATTCTCCGCATAATCTAGAGACTTCTACATATTTCAAGGAAGCTCTAAGTCAAGGGCCTTCAAATTTCTAGAGCCTTCCACACTCTAGACCACTCTTGGCCTCTCTAGAAGCTTCCATTGCCTTGTGTAGATTATTTGACTCATGACGTCGCAGAACGTCACATAGTACTTCAGAAAATGTCACATGTTTATTTATGTTACAAGAAAAAAAAAATTTGGACTATTCTCAAGTACATAAACTTTTTTTTGTATTACAAGAGGTAGGATAAAAGCTGCATGACTGAAAGCTTGACTTGGCTAGGTTGAAGGTGAAGCTATTGATAGTTGAGCCATTCTCATAAATTTGTAGAGTCTATTGTCTTGTTTACCAAGGGTAATGGCATTTTCATAGAGTTGCGGTATATCCAACAGCAATCAGCTGTAAGCTGAACTACACATTTTAGTTGAGTAATCAATTTATATACACAGATGCGATTGAATTGGAAAGAGGGTAAGTAAAAGATATTTTGTAGAGTGAGTGAAGGCAAGAGAGACAGTGAACCAACATATGTAACCTTGACCTTATATCATATATGTAATGTAACTAAATATGGTACATATAATGGTTGAACATTGAAAAGGAGTTTGACATTGGAAGTCATATAGTCGCTAGCCCCTGAATCAATACTCCAATATGTATTTCCTGACCTTGCAAATTTTATAGAGAGGTGAATTCAACAACATTTGTGTTTTGAAGAAGAATGATCAATTGATCATACTATTTCTTAGTTAGACTAGCCACGATAATAGCAGAGTTTCCCTTTCCTTTGGCAATCTTCAAATACATAGGGTAGCCATTCTTTTTTTGACACTGCTAAATTGTGTGACCAAGCTTATTACGATACTTACACTCTAGATTATTAGGAGGGTACCCATTCTTTATATGATATGTTTCAATAGTATGCACAGACTTCAAGCAATATTGGCACTCCACATATCTCTGTAGTTGTTGACAGGGGCGGACCTACATCTTTTGAATGGGTATCAATTGATACCCCTTTGTCAAAAAAATTATACTACAAATATAGGTAAAAAATTATTTTTGATATATACTAATTTTGAGTATCCTTAACAACAAAAGATTTTCTACCTAGTAGTAAAGGGATGTAAAGGATTATAAAATTTATGACTTGGATTCTTAGTTTGAATCTCATTTACAACTACTATATTTTTTGAGTTCCCTTGACAAAAATTCTGTGTCCGCCATTGGTTGTTGAGATTAATATTTTGAGGAGAAGTCCTTTGAGGAGATTTATTGAAAGATCTCTGAGGAGTCCTCTGAGAAAATTTCCCAGCAATGATGGATGCAGACTTTTGTGCGAAATTGGCAGAAGGCTCCATTTGTCATAGCTGCTCGTCATCTCCCATGTAGTCATCTTTAGGACCCAACAAAAATTGATACAACTTTTCGTCCTCATGAGCCTGTTTGAATTCATCGTGTGCCTACAAGTAGGGATGTGCAAAATCGAACAGTACTGATAGTTGAACCAGTACCGATACGATAAGCTAAATGGTATCGGTGTAACGATATATCGGTTCGATAATGGTATTGATTTTTAATACCGATAACATATACAGGAATGGTATTTATATATTTTTACTATTACCATAACGATGTACCGATAAGGTAGTTTTATATATTTTATTTTATTCATTATAATTGTACTAACCCTTTTATATTTTAATTTGGTACAACTTTAGTTTTTAGGTATAAACTTCAACTATTATTGATATTTATGGTCATTACCCTTTATACCTAAGACCAATTTTAAACTTTTGTTTCTGGTTAAAGCCTTCAAATTTCTGGCCATTAGTCATTAGACTCATTACTCATAGCTACCACTTCTGTAGTAACTTAGAATATGTTTTTTGTATCTTATAGTGTTATTTACCACCACTATTTATGTAATCCATGTAGAGATGTAGGATACGAGAATACTTGCTAGTGCTTTTTATTTCAATAATAGTTATTGGTAATACTGGTTATAGAATGGTTAACTACCAAAATATTAAGAACCGATACCGATGAATCGGTAGTTTATCGGTATGGTATTGGTTTTGCATAATTACATAGCGGTAACTGATATACCACTACCAATAAGCTAAAAATTAAACTATACCGACCCATGAAAATCGCTACCCACAAGTGAATTTAACTGAGTGTTTGTTGCTCCCAATGCACACGCAAGTATACGCAGTCAACAAGTAATAAAGTGATAAATCGAATATCGTTCCCCCGAGGACTAAGCAGACTAATACTCCACAAACAATTCCTACAAACTACTCAGGGATCTTTTTCTTTGGTTGTAAGAGTTTTTATAACTAAAGTGCAGTAAGTAAAGTGCTAGAGGTGTAGTCAAGCTAAGAGAAATACTTAGGTTGTTAACAATATCAAGAGAGCGGTCCAGGGTCAGAGTTATGAACAATCCAGTTGATGTATCCAATTGATTCCACTTCTTAAATCCCGGGTTACTAACTGACAGAGTAAATGTAACTGTGAAAACCTTTCAGTTCTTCGCAGTCTATGCAAGCTACTTCAATCCCTATATGTCTATGGGTTAAATCACATGCACGCATTAAGATTCATGTAATGAGTTAAACTAGGCAAGCAAGTATATGTCTATCCTACCCGCGAATTGATTCCCCGATGCCCGGGTACACAAACTAGTTCTATTCTTTCTTATTACGTAATTAAATTCCCTCTTTCGAGTTCAATCCAAAAACCATAGATGATGTATAATTATCAAGCTCTAACAATTACACATGTGAAATCAAGAAAGAATAAGTAACCCGTTATGGGATTCAATAAATGGGAATCAACCTTCAACAATCAACTTTCATGTAATACTCTAACCCTAGAACGTAAAGTTTAGCCACACATATTCATAATCACAAGGCAATAATTTGGTGTAATCATGAAGTAAATGATGTAATAGATGAAAGATTAGGAATAAACCCTTGTTCAATGAGTATGTAGCTCTCAATATTGCTCCAAAGTATCGACTCCCTTTCAAAAACTAAGTAAAAGACTATTTATAGTGTTTACAAACACCTAGTAATAACTTAGACCGAATACTAGACGGAATATGAAGTGAAAAACCGCACACGGGGCGCTATAACGGGCGCCCCGCGCCTCGGAAAGCGCCAAGATAACCAGTAACGCCATATTTTGGGCGCCTTAGGGGCGCGCCACGTGGGGTAACGCGCTGGGCAGTGGGGCGCGGTGGAGGGCGCGCCACGTGCCCTGCAGCGCCCAGCCACTCGCCTTCTACCTTGGTCCGAAATCGTGTCCGTGTCGTGCCTTCGCGTGCTCAATCCAATCCTCAATCATCCTTCAACCAATTCATGCTCAATCAAGCTCCAAAAAGCTCCAAATGCACCGCGTAACAACCTACACACGCACAACATAAAATAAGTGTAAAACTACATTCACAAACTATAAAACGAATGCAAAACAAGCTCAAATATTTGGAAACATTAAGGAAACCTTGGCATAAAATTCCAAACATCAGTGTTCTGCTACGACTAAACTTAGCTCATCCCATATGCACTTGATTTTTGTGTAATATGATGCTATGTCAAGAGAACATTGGGAAGAAATGCCAATTGCCTTTTAGCCCAATAACTTGGCACCATTCACTCCCCAAATCTTTCTGCTACATCATCCAAAACCTCCTTAGTTGAGCTACAACAAACGTCACTTTAAACCATCTCGTTGGTCATGGAATTCAAAATTCATAAGGTGACTATGCCATTGTATCTCTCCCACTGTTTAAGAAAACGGGAACCCTCTGCAGGTCTAGTGCAACCCTTATTGATAAAGACTATTTTATTTCTTTCTAACAAAGACATAAGAATACTTTGTCTCCAACGACTATAACCAGTCCCATTAACAATGTGAACACTAAAGGAATCCCGGGGATATCAGAATGATGAACATATGAGTAATGTTAAAACACTAGACTCATAAGTGGTAGCCACACCCGGAGAAGTACCAATAGATGCCATGCTTTCATGTATGGTAAGTTTATAGCAAAAAAATATTGTTGATCTAGTACAGATGTCAACAAATATGGGTTAACAAGTGATCATGAACAATAGCAGACCTAGGGTTTCATAAAGATAAGAAGATGTACTAGTCACCTTTTGTGATTCAAAGGCCTTTATGTCTTACTCCAGCAAAAAATAGCGAAGAGAAAGCTAGCGATATTGATTAATAAAAACTCCGATTGACAAATAACTTTGGTTAATAGAAACTCCAACAAAGGATAACAACTCAGAAATCGAACAATATCGTCGGAATTATGAAAATACATCGTCGCAACACAACACAACAGAAAAGGTAAACCAACCATTTTCCCACACTAATAATATGTCAGCTTTTGAAAAATACAGAAGAATCAAGGAAAAATTAGAGCTTTAGTTTTGGGAGAAAATGATTTGGAAGCTTTTATTTCTCCAACTGAAAAAAAGAGAGAATGTTTGTTCATCTATTATAACTTAGCATCTAGTCCTATATATAGTTGGGCCAACTATACAAGAGCCCAGTATATGAAATGAAAAACTATTACTGGTATATGATACGAGGCTAGATTACTATATTTTCTATACTTTTACCTCGTATTGGTGCGTCTACTTGTGATATTTCTTAGCACTTTGAACTGAATTGCTCTCATTTGGTGTGTTTTACATTGTAGGAACTATATTGAAGATACGATGTGTTCTTTGAGCAAGATTTGTAGGTATCAAGAGTTTTGAAGTCTGGGTAGAATCCCGAGGGTCATGCGAATGAAGTCCGGACGAAAAAGGAATGTGTCTGTATGAAAACACAAGGTTGCACTATGTTCTGCACGATGCAGCCCCAGAAAATACACTAGTCCAAGATTTTGTTGGCTTTTCCAATGGCAGTTTCATCCTATATCAAATCCTACACTATATATACACCTTGGAACCTAATTGGACATACCTTTTGACTCAATTAACATCAAAAGGAGGCAAGAAAGTTTGAGGCTCTACCTCATCAATCCATCTATCTCTAATGATTTTTACATGCTTGTAGTTTATTCTTGTCTTAGAATATGACTATGAGTGGCTAAATCACCAATTCTAGGGTTGATTGAACCACTCCACATGCTTGTGTGATGGTAATTATTATGTTATGAATAAACCTTGTTAATTATTCACGTCTATGTTGTTTACGAATTTCATGCTATTAATTGGTAGAGTCCCCAACTAATTATCTCTTTTATTCTTTTGATTATTAGGAATAGATTCACGAGTTAGGATTAAACACATAGATGTATTTCAACCTAAAACAAAGGCATTGCTTAGGTTATCAAAACGGTGAATTATGACTTTTGATCCTTACTGTGAACTATAAGCGTAGTCATCCCTATCTTCATTAGTTGATTGGAATAGTTGATTAGTGAAATTTATGATTTACTTAATGGAAGTAGGTAGTTGCAAACTTGGAGCACTTGTTCAATTAATCAATCAGAATTAATAACACAATACGTTAGCACAAGTTAGGAGTTGGGAAAATCAATCTTAAGTTTCACGTCTCTTGAATCAAGTCTATCTTTATTTCCTTGTTATTTAGTTTCTTATTAAGTAGTTGACAGAACCAAACCACATTAAAGATATACACTTGAAATTGATTAGAAAGATACTTTAGCTAGATTAACTGCTATGATTCATATTCTCTGTGGAATTGGACTTCGAAACTTTAAGTACTAAGCTATATTTTCCGCGACCACTTAGTCCCTTTTATAGGGTATAGTTGGGCGTGATCAGTATACAAATAATTAATGGTGCGATTACAAAAACATCCATGCAAGGCAAAGAAATTACCCGACCCTACCCATAACTATCCTAATTACCCGACCTACCTATATAATATTTACCTGCAGTACCCATTTACTTCTTTCCTGTTAAACCACGCCTAAAAACTTCAAATCATACCGAACCCTAAATTCATCACCTTCACATGCCTATAAACCTTCTTGCCCACACAAAATCGAGCATTTTATGAATAAAATCAACATCAATGGAGGTGAAATAAATCAATTGTGGTCTAGTTCAGTAGAGAGTAGGATTTAAAAAATACATTTTGTAATTTTGAAGTAGATACATTATTGTGGTCTTATCTTTGGCTTTCTCCCTCTTCTACCTTTCATTGTTCAATTATCATCTTGACTGAGTAACTACTATCTTTTTGCCAATTTATGTTGACTATTCTTTGTATTTTGAGTTTTCTTTTGGGTAAATTTGGTGAGTTTTAAATTTGATCCTTACCAATTATTTTTTGTAGTGACTTTAATCTGTCTACTTTTTCTGTTTTTGAAAATTATTAATGTAGGATTCTTCAGTAACTATATATGCTGTGGTCTTAAGATTCTTAGCATTGGTTGCGTTCAGGTGCCATTTTAATTTTCTTCTTTTCTTGTTTGATAATTCATTTTTTCGGTAAGTTTGTAATTTTCTTAATTATTTTGGATCAAGATTCTTTCATTTGTAATGACCGCTACTTTCAGAATCTTTATGTCAATCTTCTATTGAAGAATAAGTTGACATTGTAAAGTTTAACAACAAGGAATCCTGCAAGCTATATTGGTACAACATAGATTAAGGGACAAAAGAGCACGACTGATGATATGTACCACATGTACAGTTTTGGATAGAAGTATAGCATAAAAGTATATAGTAAAAAAGAGAGTATATCATAAAGGTATACAGTCTAACTGTACGATCACCACACCTAATTTATGCCACTAGTTTTGGATAGAAGTATAACGTATACTGTGTAAATTATCCCCCACCTAATTTATGCATAGTGAAGTTTTTGATAGAAGTATACCATAAAGGTATATAGTAAAAAAGAGAGTATACCATAAAGGTATACCGTGTAATTGTACGATCATCAAACCTAATTTACGCCACTAGTTTTAGATAGAAGGATACCATAAAGGTATATAGTGACAAATAGATTATTCCATAAACGTATGTTGTGTAAATTATCCCAACCTAATTTATGCATTGTGGAGTTTTAAATAGAAGTATACCATAAAGGTATATTGTAAAAAATACCATGAAGGTATACAATGTAACCGTACCACCACCACACCTAATTTGTGCCACTAGTTTTGGATAGAAGTATATCATAAAGATATACAGTAAGAAAGAGAATATACTATAAAGGTATTATGTGTAAATGTACTCCCACTTAATTTATGCATATAGAGTTTTGGATAGAAGTATACCATAAAGGTATATATTAAAAAGAGAGTATACTATAAAAGTATATAGTGTAACTGTATCACCACACCACCTAATTTACTTCACTAGCTTTGGATAGAAGTATACAATAAAGATATGCAGTGGAAAAGAGAGCATACCATAAAGGTATATAGTAGAAAAGAGAGTATACCATAAAGGGATAAAGTGAAACTGTAACCTCACCCACCTTATTTTATGCATGTACAATTTGAATAAAAGTATACCATGAAGGTTTGCACTGGAAAAGAGAGTATACCAAAGGTATATAGTGGAAAAAAAAGTATACTAAAGGTATATAATAAAAAAGAGAGTATATTATAAAGGTATACAATGAAACTGTAACCCCACCCCACCTAATTTATGCATGTACAATTTTGGATATAAGTATACCATAAAAATTAAGGTATATATTAGAATACAGCGTATACCGTAAATGTATACAATGGAAGTGTTAATGAACTTTTACTTAACTATTGAAGCTTACCAGAAGTGAAAAACTTCAAAAATGGACATGCTTGTAATTAAATATATGTATTTTTTTGTGTTAAAATCGATAATATTTTAGATGACAATTATATCAAAAGTGTAATTATATATTTTTATGTGTTAAAATATATTTTAGATGATAATTTATCAGAAGTGTATTAGGGGGATGAACAATCTTGAGACCAAACAACAAAACAAAGTCAAAACAAAAAAAAAAAGTAATACCAAATAACTAAAAATAAACAGATCTACCATATTACAAATAAAAAATAATTAAATAGATTTATTGTATGTTATATAAGAACATTAATAGATAGATTATTTAATCAAATAATAAATACATTCAGTGAAAATACAATGATCTATTTAAATCACTTTGAAAAATATTCCAGAAGATATTTTTATAATAAAATAGAATATTTTTTCATTATTTAACTAGTTTTGTTTCCACTTATAAGTACTTGTCAAATAAATTGATATTTGTCTCGGAGGAGGTAGAGAAATTCCATACAGTTATTAAATAAAAATAATATAGTAATAAACATTATGAATAAAATAAGAATAAATAAGTAAAGATCAAAATATTTTGCATTTGATAAAAACTAAATTAAGAAATAAAGAAGGGAAAAAACATAACTAGCCTCAACTATAGCATATTGTTTTTTGGTAATTAAATATTTTATTACCAAGTAAACGTTGAAGTGCAACAAAAACAAGCATGGACGGGCCCATCTTGCTATGCATCAGTACTTCTACACTATGTAATATCTTTCCAGCAGTAGACAATGCAGTTTCTATTACATCAGTGCTCCTACTAAGCTATTAGAATCAAGGACAACTTAATCATTCAGCTCTCAACTAGGATAGAAATTCAGCTTCAAGAGTTGTTTCTTCAGTCGACTGTGCATTGACCCTCTATAGTGACTATTGTTGAACCCCAAAAATTACCCTTTCTTTAAGAAAAGATAGGTTTCGGGTATATTTCAACAAAATGGGACTCCAAAGGGGTTTCTTTGGAGTCGCCACCTAATTTAAGGATTATTAGGAACCTAAGTTAATTAAAGAGTGCAATTTATTCTTTATTTAAAAGAAATTAAATTAAAATCAAAGATTCTTAGGTAAGTGGTTCTATTAAATCCGAAAGAAGGTCCCTGGCGGGAGCACTTTCGAAAATCCGCTAAAAGCGGTTAATCCGCCGGTTTTCACGAATTTGTTAAGGATAATAGGTATATAAAGCTGATTTTATATAAGGATGATAGAAATAATATAAATAAGATAAGATTTTAATTATGCCGGTACTTACATAGATAAACGACCAAATATAAGGTTAATTAAATGGATAATTAAATAATGAATCAATTGGTTAATTAAGTAAATAAAATAAAGGTTAAATGAAGTTAGATAATTAAATAAAACAAACTAGATAAATAATTGGATAATAATAAAGGATTAATTAATCGATTGAATAAATAGATAAATAAATAAACAAATAAATAACTTAATTAAATAAATGAATACTCGTTGATTTTAATTAAATAAATGCGTAAATGAATAATAATTGATTAATTAAGTAAATAAATATTTAATTGATTAAATAAATGATTAGTTGAAATCAAATAAATTAGATTAAGTAAATAAATAAATAAATAAAGGATTAAAATTTAATTAATTAACTAAATAAATAAATTAGATTAAATAGATAAATAATTGAATATTAATATAATCAATAAATAAGTAATTCAAATGCAAATTATGACGAGGGTACGATTTTAATCAAATTTTATTTGCACTCATTAATTGACAAAATGATTCTAAACATCCATAAATAAATTGGCGATTCGCAAAGAAATGATACAAAGCATTCATATCAAAATAATTTAAGTAATTTACAATAATTATTCACAATTCAAATATCATTTTCTATCCTATCGGGCTACTAATCCAGTCTATGGGGAAATCCTATACAACATGCATTTTCTAAGGGAGCGGGGAAAGATGGAGTTTAGAAGATAGAACCCGGAAGCGCAAACTCAATCACTGAGTCTTGGACATTGTGATTTTTATTTTTTCGTTCTTTTACATTTTCGGGGATATCAAGTCCCGAAAATGCGAAGCGGATCGAATAACTTCAAATGCAAATAGCCGTCCCGTTTGTGAGTTTAGATCAAACTCGTTCCCAAGAGTGTTCATGCCAAAGAAGCAAAGAGATTAAGATAAGTATCATTTTAGAGAGGTATTTCTAAAGCGCACTGAACAGGTAATCAAATGAACAGACACAAAGATAAACCTCTAGGAAAGATTAAATAAGTCAGGCAGTGCTTTTAGTTACTGGAATAAAGAATATGCTAAGAACAAATGACATTAAAGCCAAAATACCAACGACATCACTATCAAGTACCAATGAACAAAGATCCAACTGAAATAGAGAGAGCCAAACTCATTGCAGACAAGGGGGTCATGGATCTGAACTAATACTTGGAAGAGAATTAAAACCTAAAAAGAAAGTTAAGAAACTTAAGAGAGTTCCAGGAAGACTTAACAGCTATAATATTAGTCACAAATGCAAAGCATAAGCCAGAGCTATCAATTGCACAAAATAGATAGCAATTAATAATTTTTCAAACCATAACAGCTTATGTACACATAGTAGGATCAATTCGACTTAGAATGAATTTTACAACCAATTTAAGGCGCTTTTCTATGAAACATTTTAAGAAATAGGATCACAAGTTAACGATATAAACCATGGCAAACACCACTATTTGAGACATAGTTCAGAGCATCACAAATCCAGGATATGCATATTTAAACTCTAACATAGACCCTCCTCTAAACCAGAAACATTACCACGAACCTAAAACCACTTCACTGATCTCCTGAAACCTCTTGAAACCAAGACCATTGCATATGCACACAAACAAGCTAATACTAGAAACTAATTCACTACCTCCAGACCTCCCTTAAACCAAGACTAACTAGAACCCCTCTGACACTTGCAAACACTGGACAACCACTAGAACCTACCCCCCATCTACCTACAAACATCCTCTGAAGTCTGATCCACCAGGAACAACTCCACCTAGAGCACTCAAACTACCAGACTCCAACTCTCATACAAACTGCCTCAAACAGCCAAAAGCTAATAACAGACCCCCGCACCCTCGCATACAGAAGAACCACCAGAAACTACTCCTTCCCTGACCTAGACTCTGAAACTGAAATAGCAGCTGCAGCTTCTAATTCCCTCTAAAATAGACCAAATCAGATTCTAAAGCACCGGAACTACTCCAGCCTGAACACTCTACCTGAACCCAACTAGGAACAATAACTGATCCTTGCTAACCCCTTGCCTCTTGCTCACCAACAACACCTCTGAAACTCCCTGCTTGAGCTCACCAAAACAAAGATCAACCTGCCAGCTTCTCACATACTCCCTGACTTGCACCCCTGAGCATCCACTCACACCACAAACAACCTCCTCTAGCTAAAACAAATTCACCTAAGACAAGAACAGCAACTGCAGCTCCCTCTTCTCCTCTAAACTAGATCACCACTCTCATAAACTAACCTATGAATTCTCTGAACAACACCCTGAAAAACCTACAAGCACTCCTACACACCACACCAAACAACTGCACATATCATCCATACCCCAGACCCCTGATTATCAAACAAGCAACCAAACACCTCCTGAAACACCTCTTCACAACAAACACATTACTATAAACTCTCAACAAACTGCACCATCACCAGGAATAAGAAAACAGAGCAAGACTGAACTGAACACTAAAAGAATACTTCAGGTTCAGCTTTATAGAAAGTTTTTAGCTTCAACTACATATAAAGTCAATATCTTTAGAAACAAAAAGAAACAGTTTCATTTTAAACGTGCTAACAAGCTGAAATTTCGGCACAAAATCCAGATAAACACTTCACATATACATACATTGGATTAAACTGAATACATCACAAGCAGAGTAAAAGGGGAAGGCTGTATTACCTTTCTAAGTGCAGTGACTGAGGCGAAAGGGTTCGAAGAAAAGCGATTCGAAACAAGTGCGACGAGTTGAACAAAGTCGACGACTCGACTAATCGACTCGAGCGATGTCGACGACTCGAACACAGAAAGCGATATGCGACATAAAACCTAAAACGATATTTTTGATTCCAAACCGGAAAACAGTGGAGCTATGTATGTATATTTTTTTAAAACTAAGAGAATAAAATCATATCTAATAATGCCGTTTTTTTTTTTTCCTCTTCTCTCTCTGAAAATGGACTGAATAAGAGATATATATACCTGCTAGGCTAGGGTTTCGGATGGAGGGTTGAGATTCAAAATTTTACCCAAAATCGACATTTCACCCTTGAGATAAGGGTTTGAATTGTCCATTTTCGCAAAAAATGGTACAATTCTTGTCTTTATCCCAAAGGAAAATGTCCGTTGGGATCAAATTGACGCCTCGGATGAAATCGATTCAAATCGACGCCCATAAACAGTCCAGCTAAGCCTTGTACGGAGAAGAGGACAAGGATGACAAGGATTTTCAAGCGTTTTGTCTGGGATTTGGAAGAGAATCGGGCGGGTTAAGGGGAATCGGGTAAGAGCTTATCGCGGATCAAGGGGAAATTCTGAACTGGGGAAATGATATGCGTGTATGCAATGCATATATGTTATTTACAAAGGTAGGCTGCATTTTAGGGCCCCAGAACGATTTTAGCCTAATTTTAGATTTTAATAAGTAAGTGGGGAAATTGTAAGGGTAGGCTGAAATTAATGCTATGTATTGCAATTTTAACCATTTTTAACTTGAATTCATCAATTGCCTTTAATTTCTAAGTTAATTTTAATTAAAATAATTAGGCTTTTAATTGAAATTTTCGGGACAAAATTGGGTGTCAACAGCTGCCCCTCTTTACCCAAAAAGGATGAAAGAGTTTTCAGGGTAAAGAAGTTGACGGAAAAGCCAATTTTGTCACGATAAAGCCAAAGACTTTTGATTCCAAGAACCAAAAGGCGAGGCTTATGGCCGAACTCCGGTTTCTGAGTTGCCTACATATCTCGGGCTGAAAGAGAATCAGGCCATATGTAGTTCAACGACACTTAGATATAAAGACTCGCACGATTGATAGGAAAGACGCACGAATAGGAAAGAATTCAAACTGACGCCTAGTCTGAAATGAAAGATTAGGAAAGGACTTGCTTGTTCGAGTGCGATTCTTCAAATCCTTGTTGACGAGTCTAGCTCATATCAACAATTGCCCCAGTTAACTGCTAAGTAAAAGTTCCACGTTATGCTCCATATGCTCCAAATGCTGCTGCGATACTGCCAAAATCATGTAATAAACTTGACAAACGGTAAGCGAGCAACTGCTAATAAACTGTAATAAGTGGAATAAGAAATAAAAGAGTGATAACATAAAATTATAAATGCGGGTTGTGATATCATCAATAAGTTCTTCCTTCGGCCAACTGACGAGATGCTTCGCCTGGAGAACCTCTAAGCTGATCATTATTCAATATTGCATGACAACCGCCATCGCGAAACACTCCGAAAGCGGTGCTTCAGCCGACTTGTCTTAAACTATCATCTACTTGAAAGAAACCTGCATATCCTATTTGTGGGTGGAAGGACCCGAGATATCCTATTTGTGGGTGGAAGAACCCAAAGTATCCTATTTGTGGGTGGAAGGACCCGAGATATCCTATTTGTGGGTGGAAGGACCCAGATATCCTATTTGTGGGCGGAAGGACCCGAGATATCCTATTTGTGGGTGGAAGGACCCAGATATCCTATTTGTGGGTGGAAGGACCCAGATATCCTATTTGTAGGTGGAAGGACCCAAATATCCTATTTGTGGGTGGAAGAACCCAGATATCCTATTTGTGGGTGGAAGGACCCGAGATATCCTATTTGTGGGTGGAAGGACCCAAATATCCCAAATATCCTATTTGTGGGTGGAAGGACCCAGATATCCTATTTGTGGGTGGAAGGACCCGAGATATCCTATTTGTGGGTGGAAGGACCCAGATATCCTATTTGTGGGTGGAAGGACCCAGATATCCTATTTGTGGGTGGAAGGACCCGAGATATCCTATTTGTGGGTGGATAAACCCTGTATCTTGCAAAATCTGAAATCGTCTGGCCTGTGCTGGTGATGCGATAATCGATCAAAAAGCTAAAATAGAGTTGTTCTGCATATGCGATAAGGCAAATATTCTTCGAGGAACTAATAGTTGCGAGTTCTTCTCGTTTCGCTGCTTGAGATTTCTGCATTCAAAGAAAAATTGTAAGTACTATAAAATTTCTGGGAAGTCGCGACACTTTGCATTGCTCCTTCCACCTTGATGCTGAACTTTGCAGTAAATACAAAATTTGCCCCTGCTAAATCAAAGAACAATTGTTAGTTTTTGATCAAATAACGGTTGGCTTATTTGAACACCTAATTTGGCTTCAAATCTGCATTTTCTTGCATGGCAATCAAATGTGTTGTTGTTGCGAAAATCTGACATTCTTGAAACTCTTCTCTTTGCACAAGATAAACCATCTATAACTGCTTTGGCTTGGGTTATTTGGGAATAAACGAAATTTCATTGATTTTTTGGGACTGAGCCCAATAAAGGTAGCAAAACATAACGTAGTTCATTACAATCAGGATGAATAAAGTTGCAACAGAGTAGTTAAAACATAAGATAGTTGGGCAATGAAATGTCATTCCAAGCTGCAAAATACGGTCTTTGCAGTCTTCTTAGCTTGCAAACCGCCTCTTCTTTGAATATCTTGGGGCTGATGCCTCGCCTTTAACAAAAATTGTGCCTGCGGGAGGAATGTTGCAGTAACCACTTAATGGATCTTCCTGCACTATTATTTTACCATTATCAATAAAGCTTTGAATTTTGTATCTCAAGCCACTGCATTCTTCAGTATCATGACCTTGGATATTTGAATGATAAGCACAATGCTTTAATGGATCAAAATGTGGAGGCAAGTGCTTGGGAATTGTTCCTTTCCTTGGTTGCAAAAGTCCTTCAGCTTGCAATTTTTCAAATATGCTACTCACAGACTCTTCTAGAGGAGTGAATGTACGAGGTCTAAACTTCTTCGTGCTTTGATGACCAGATGGTGCCTGATGAGATCGATGCTGGCGACTTGAATTTTGCATATCATGATTGTAGTGCACTTGCGAAGGCTGAGAGTCTTGAATATTTTCAGGTGCATCAGAACAATTGAAAACTGGCATTGTAGTGTCATAGTCAATCAAACTTCCGGTTTGAAATTTTTCTTCCAAAATCTTTGCATACCGAATTAAACTGGAAAAATCCTTTAAATTGGCAAAAAGCAGCTTTTCGTAAAATATGCCTTCTTGAAGGTCAATGAAAGTTGCTATCAGCTCATCTTCAGGTAATGGAGGATGCATCTTAGAAGCCTCTAGCCTCCATCTCACAGCAAATTCTGCAACAGACTCATGAGGCATCTTCTTGATTTTACGCATATCAATTAGATAAGGATCTCTTACTATGTTGAATTTGCATTGTTCCACAAAGTCTCGAGCCATGTCTTCCCATGTGTGCCATTTGGTAAAATCTTGCTTAGTATACCATGCAAGTGCCATTCCTGATAAACTCTGAATAAATAATCTCATACGCAAAGCTTCATCCTTGCCAATTCCAATTAATCTGCTGCAATAATCTTTCAGATGTGCATAGGGGTCCCTTTTTCCATTGAAAGTGTTAAACTTTGGTATCTTGTACCCACTTGGAAGCTCAATGTCCGGGTAAATGCATAAGTCTTCATAGCAGAAGCTCTGAATATTCCTAGAGCGCAATTCTTTTAGCATGATCTTTCTCAAAATCTGTTCATCCACATTGTGAGGATAAGTTGTCTCAACTTCTTTCTTAGGCAATTCTGGTGAACGCACTATCAATTGATTTGATTGACTCTCCACAATAGGTATAGTGATAAAAGGTGGTTGGTATAAAGTTGCAGCTGGCCAAGCATTTGGGTTGGTAAGATATTCTTGTGGGATTTGTGGATATATAGTATGTATAGGCATTTGGTAATTAGGCATTGTTAAGTAAGGTGGATTGGAGGTAAAGCTTGTATTTGGCAAAGGTTTACTAGTATTGACAAAGTTGACAATCCGATTCCTTTGGACCACATGCTCTTCAACATCATCATTTTGCGCTTGCAAGATACCCATACCAGAACTGGTTGCCTGAAGCTGCTTTGTCAGGTTGTTTTCTCCTTGATGCAGATTTTCAGCCATTTCAGTGTTCAACGCAAGCCAACCTTTAACAAATGAATTCTACACATTGAACAAAAGCAAGTTAATACGTAAAATGATAATGCATGCATAAAATTTCAAACGTAAAATAGGCCATTAGGCCGAATGGATGGGACCAAAATCCCGACTCAGCACATGAGTAAAATATTTAAGAGTTCGAAACTCAATGATTAATAAAATTTGATTTTTCAAGACGCGAATTGAGAAAAACAACTTTGAAAGTTTTTACTAAATTAGTATGCGTGCTAGACCATTTTGACACAAATTGCTAAAATGGTCGGCTTATTTTGAACATCAATTCTTTGCTCGGCTATCGATTCTCGTTTGTCGCACAACAATCTGTACCAATTCATAGAAAACCTGCTTCTGATAACTATGAAATCAACATCAATGTCTTCAATTTTCCTTTGTACAATTTTGCCCCAGTTATAACTTCAACATCTCAACTTGCTAAGCGAAATTGCCCCAGTTATGACTTCAACATTTCAACTTGTTTTGCAAAAATTGCCCCAGTTATGACTTTCAAAACTTCAAACTACTTATCAAAAGCTGCCCCGGTTGCAATCTCCCACGTCTTCTACTTGCTTTGCAAAATTTGCCCCAGTTTCTATCTTTGGGAAAATTAAAATTTAAATACTAAAGGGTCGAGCCCGATGGAGGAGCCTACGTATCCCTCCTTGGGAATCAGACCGTGCGTAGTTCTGCTTACACAAAAGAGAATTTTCAAATGCTGGTGTAACCGAAACTCGATATGAGTTGCCTACGCTTCCCGCCTTGGGAAACCGGTTACAGTAGTTTGCTTACATAGAAATAGATTCAAACATTCATAATTTGATATTCTTTCTTTTCTTTCAACAAAACTAACAAAAGAAAATTACAATAGCTACTTCTTACTAATGCAAATAAACTAACTTCTGCTTCTGCAACTCTACAGCTTTTCTGGAACTTGATAGGTGCCTAAACGCCCTTCTTCGAGGAAACTCCCTTTGCATATGGAAAGATTGCGACAAAAGGTTCGTCAGTGCCGTTTGTTGGTAGAACCTTGATCTGGCCAGAATTAATCAAGCTTTCAACTTTCTCCTTAAAGGTAAAGCATTCCCCAATATAGTGCCCATGCATTCCTGAATGGTAAATGCAGAATTTTCCAAAGTTCTCGGGCTTAAGGAACCGACATGATTTTGGTTCTATAGGATGTACCAAATTGAACTCCTTGAGCCTTTCGAATAGTCGTGCGTAAGATTCTGGGAGCCGTGTGAATGCGAAAGCGGATCTTTTGGCATGGTTTGACTGTGAACTTGGATTGACAATTACTTGCGCATTGGCACTAGGTTCCCCTACTATGACTGGCAAAGGTTTTGACATGACAGCTTTTCCTTTGTCTTTGGACTGTGCCTCAACCAATTTACACTTTCTCTTGTCAGAAATTATTGCAACCGGCTCTACTTGAAGCTCTGCAGATTTTCTTTTCAATGGACTGCTCCTTGCAAAGGTTAGGTTCGGGAGTTCGTACTGCGTGACAAAGTTACGAGCTAAGTCATCCCATGTGAATCGCTTTCCAAGGTCTTGTAATGCAAACCACATTAAAGCCGGCCCCGCGAGCGTCTTAACAAATAACCTCAACTTGATTCCATTGCTTTTTCCAAATATTGCCACCCAATCAGTGAATGCTTTCAAATGATCATGAGGATTTCCTATCCCATCATACACTGGTGGATCAACCACGTCAAGAACATTCACATTTTCTTTTTCTGCTTCACCTAAGCCTGCTTGAGATGTTAGAGCATTCTCATCTATCATTGTGACATTTCTCTCTTCAACCCTAGGAAGCCCTTCCCCGTTGCTTTTCTCATTGCTCGTCTTTGAGAAGCCACCAAATTCCTTTTCCAACAGGAATGCATGCAAATTAGGGAACTGTTGAGCATCACACTCAAATGCTGGAGCTACTTGCATTGTAGGAGGTGCAACAGTATAGATAGGAGCCACAGGAGCACTCGGTCCTGGGCTTGACACATTTCGCACTGGGTTGCGAGCATCCATGAGCGTGACAACCAATTCAGTAAGGCTATCAAGTCTCTTCTCCAAACTTGCTACAGTTGCTTCAAGCTTGTTAACCTTGTCTTGGTGGGATCTGTCATTTCCAGTCAAGTCAATCACAGCAATTTGACGAGCCATAGGTCCTGATCTTGATGTTCAAATAATTAACCCTTTAGCAACGCATACCGAATTTAATAAAAGTTTATTAAAACTGAAACTGACTGGTCAACTTATTCCAAAATGGATAAATTGAGACCGTACTGAAAAGACCCAAAATTTAGAGCAAGGCACTCATTTTGTTAAAGCAAACCAGATGCGAAAACACTTGTTTAACTCTGAAGTTATTTTCAAAAGGAAAACATACTTGTGAATACTTTAAATATGACGCTAAACAATATTTTGCAAAATGACAAGACTGGGGTTAAGATAAACAAAATAACATTTAAAAGAAGTTTTAAAACAATGGTATGCATGAATTCAGATGATGGGTGAATGACTTCAAAAAGCGGTTAACTTTACAAAAGATAAGTTAAAGTAACATAACGTTAATCTTACCATACCGCCGAAATTCAATCATAACATAATTAGTTCCAACAAATTTCAAGCAAGCAATCGCATGTTAGACAGATAATTTGATATGTGGCAAACACAAGTAATTGAGCGTAAATAAAATGCAAACGCGTCCTACCCTGTAAGGTACCTCTTTGTGCCAGAGGTGGGCCTAAGACGCGCAAACTAGTGGTAACGAAAAAATAGTTCACGCCAGTTTTGAACAATTCAGATTTAGAGTAAGTGATAAATAATAACAATAATCGATAACAATCAGCTCTCCGCCTCAACACTGCAGTTCTGTTATCCCAACTATCTTCCCAAAGTTGGTGCCAACTCAAAATTCCAACACAACTCATGCTCTCCACAACATCTGCACAAAATTTTAAAACCCGAATGCCTAAAACCCGAAAAAAACCTCTATACCTTTTGCAAACATCAACGCTCCTCCAAGCACAACTCCCAACTATTTTACAACATCCGGGGTGAGATTTCCAACTACCTTCGTAATACCAGACTGCAAATCATGAAAGGCGTCAATTGGCCTTTCAAAATAAAACCTCACTGGTCCTCGGCTTTAGACAAGCCTCTCAGCTTCCTAAGTTTTGCAAGGCTCGCAGACCTTGTTCATAAGGCTCCACACTGGTCCTCGGCTTTAATCAAGCCTCTCAGTTTCCTAGGTAGCCAAGACCGCACTGGTCTTCGAGGAGGGACCCCATTGGTCGTTTATAGACATAGGGGCTTCACTCTCCTAGTATGCGACAAGCATACTTCATTCCATAAGAATTTGCAGTTGGTTAGTCAACATGGGCCTGCACACACGCAAAGCCATTCACGGGAGGGACCTCACTGATCTTTTAAAGACACCAGGGGCTTCGCCTCTTAGATCTCACTACACCAGACCATCTCCAAAGCACAAGCCAACCAAATCTGCCTAACTTTCCCCCGACTACAATTCTACCTTGTTCACAAAAATCTGCATTATGATCTCAATTCTGCTAAATTCTTCCATTTTCTGACCTAAAAGACACATAGCAGACAAAATTCCAAATCTGATTTTGCTCAAAACATGGTTAGGGCTGAGGATTCATCATCACATAGCACATAATATGCATTGCCGTTGGATTTTTAAAAAACCCGCTGACGTAAGGGTGGTTTCCTAACTATGGAGGCGGTACCAAGGACCGGGTCCAGACTAAGGTGTAAATGCATGCATGCTCCTAAAACTCCGTCTAAGAGTGGGTTAACAGTTGAGGCTAACAGGTGAGTGGCAGGCGGCTTCGTGGTCGAATAACTCCCACGACAATCCGCCGGTACACCAACTCGTCAAAGGGTTCTTTAGTGGAAGAAATTGCGGGTGCGTATGCACACACCTCGCGGATATTTGAGTGAGAATGCAAGAGGTTCCCAGGAGTGGGGGAAGTATGAACGGAATGCCAGTTTATATGTGCACAAAGCGGGTGTAGTGACATGCTTTCGTGACACACATCAATCAATTAAATTAACTAAGCATGCTCGCAAATAAACAGTAGATATAATCATGCCAATTTCAACATACAAACGCAATAATTAAATAAGCTACGCATACTAGTATCGGCGTACAACTCAAACAATACAAACAAACAAATTCGTGAAAGCCTTTTGGTTAGAACCATTTGCGTATCCCCAGCGGAGTCGCCACGCTGTTGAACCCCAAAAATTACCCTTTCTTTAAGAAAAGATAGGTTTCGGGTATATTTCAACAAAATGGGACTCCAAAGGGTTTTCTTTGGAGTCGCCACCTAATTTAAGGATTATTAGGAACCTAAGTTAATTAAAGAGTGCAATTTATTCTTTATTTAAAAGAAATTAAATTAAAATCAGAGATTCTTAGGTAAGTGGTTCTATTAAATCCGAAAGAAGGTCCCTGGCGGGAGCACTTTCGAAAATCCGCTAAAAGCGGTTAATCCGCCGGTTTTCACGAATTTGTTAAGGATAATAGGTATATAAAGCTGATTTTATATAAGGATGATAGAAATAATATAAATAAGATAAGATTTTAATTATACCGGTACTTACATAGATAAACGACCAAATATAAGATTAATTAAATGGATAATTAAATAATGAATCAATTGGTTAATTAAGTAAATAAATAAAGGTTAAATGAAGTTAGATAATTAAATAAAACAAACTAGATAAATAATTGGATAATAATAAAGGATTAATTAACCGATTGAATAAATAGATAAATAAATAAACAAATAAATAACTTAATTAAATAAATGAATACTCGTTGATTTTAATTAAATAAATGCGTAAATGAATAATAATTGATTAATTAAGTATATAAATATTTAATTGATTAAATAAATGATTAGTTGAAATCAAATAAATTAGATTAAGTAAATAAATAAATAAATAAATAAAGGATTAAAATTTAATTAATTAACTAAATAAATAAATTAGATTAAATAGATAAATAATTGAATATTAATATAATCAATAAATAAGTAATTCAAATGCAAATTATGACGAGGGTACGATTTTAATCAAATTTTATTTGCACTCATTAATTGACAAAATGATTCTAAACATCCATAAATAAATTGGCGATTCGCAAAGAAATGATACAAAGCATTCATATCAAAATAATTTAAGTAATTTACAATAATTATTCACAATTCAAATATCATTTTCTATCCTATCGGGCTACTAATCCAGTCTATGGGGAAATCCTATACAACATGCATTTTCTAAGGGAGCGGGGAAAGATGGAGTTTAGAAGATAGAACCCGGAAGCGCAAACTCAATCACTGAGTCTTGGACATTGTGATTTTTATTTTTTCGTTCTTTTACATTTTCGGGGATATCAAGTCCCGAAAATGCGAAGCGGATCGAATAACTTCAAATGCAAATAGCCGTCCCGTTTGTGAGTTTAGATCAAACTCGTTCCCAAGAGTGTTCATGCCAAAGAAGCAACGAGATTAAGATAAGTATCATTTTAGAGAGGTATTTCTAAAGCGCACTGAACAGGTAATCAAATGAACAGACACAAAGATAAACCTCTAGGAAAGATTAAATAAGTCAGGCAGTGCTTTTAGTTACTGGAATAAAGAATATGCTAAGAACAAATGACATTAAAGCCAAAATACCAACGACATCACTATCAAGTACCAATGAACAAAGATCCAACTGAAATAGAGAGAGTCAAACTCATTGCAGACAAGGGGGTCATGGATCTGAACTAATACTTGGAAGAGAATTAAAACCTAAAAAGAAAGTTAAGAAACTTAAGAGAGTTCCAGGAAGACTTAACAGCTATAATATTAGTCACAAATGCAAAGCATAAGCCAGAGCTATCAATTGCACAAAATAGAAAGCAATTAATAATTTTTCAAACCATAACAGCTTATGTACACATAGTAGGACCAATTCGACTTAGAATGAATTTTACAATCAATTTAAGGCGCTTTTCTATGAAACATTTTAAGAAATAGGATCACAAGTTAACGATAAAAACCATGGCAAACACCACTATTTGAGACATAGTTCAGAGCATCACAAATCCAGGATATGCATATTTAAACTCTAACATAGACCCTCCTCTAAACCAGAAACATTACCACGAACCTAAAACCACTTCACTGATCTCCTGAAACCTCTTGAAACCAAGACCATTGCATATGCACACAAACAAGCTAATACTAGAAACTAATTCACTACCTCCAGACCTCCCTTAAACCAAGACTAACTAGAACCCCTCTGACACTTGCAAACATTGGACAACCACTAGAACCCACCCCCCATCTACCTACAAACATCCTCTGAAGTCTGATCCACCAGGAACAACTCCACCTAGAGCACTCAAACTACCAGACTCCAACTCTCATACAAACTGCCTCAAACAGCCAAAAGCTAATAACAGACCCCCGCACCCTCGCATACAGAAGAACCACCAGAAACTACTCCTTCCCTGACCTAGACTCTGAAACTGAAATAGCAGCTGCAGCTTCTAATTCCCTCTAAAATAGACCAAATCAGATTCTAAAGCACCGGAACTACTCCAGCCTGAACACTCTACCTGAACCCAACTAGGAACAATAACTGATCCTTGCTAACCCCTTGCCTCTTGCTCACCAACAACACCTCTGAAACTCCCTGCTTGAGCTCACCAAAACAAAGATCAACCTGCCAGCTTCTCACATACTCCCTGACTTGCACCCCTGAGCATCCACTCACACCACAAACAACCTCCTCTAGCTAAAACAAATTCACCTAAGACAAGAACAGCAACTGCAGCTCCCTCTTCTCCTCTAAACTAGATCACCACTCTCATAAACTAACCTATGAATTCTCTGAACAACACCCTGAATAACCTACAAGCACTCCTACACACCACACCAAACAACTGCACATATCATCCATACCCCAGACCCCTGATTATCAAACAAGCAACCAAACACCTCCTGAAACACCTCTTCACAACAAACACATTACTATAAACTCTCAACAAACTGCACCATCACCAGGAATAAGAAAACAGAGCAAGACTGAACTGAACACTAAAAGAATACTTCAGGTTCAGCTTTATAGAAAGTTTTTAGCTTCAACTACATATAAAGTCAATATCTTTAGAAACAAAAAGAAACAGTTTCATTTTAAACGTGCTAACAAGCTGAAATTTCGGCACAAAATCCAGATAAACACTTCACATATACATACATTGGATTAAACTGAATACATCACAAGCAGAGTAAAAGGGGAAGGCTGTATTACCTTTCTAAGTGCAGTGACTGAGGCGAAAGGGTTCGAAGAAAAGCGATTCGAAACAAGTGCGACGAGTTGAACAAAGTCGACGACTCGACTAATCGACTCGAGCGATGTCGACGACTCGAACACAGAAAGCGATATGCAACATAAAACCTAAAACGATATTTTTGATTCCAAACCGGAAAACAGTGGAGCTATGTATGTATATTTTTTTAAAACTAAGAGAATAAAATCATATCTAATAATGCCGTTTTTTTTTCCTCTTCTCTCTCTGAAAATGGACTGAATAAGAGATATATATACCTGCTAGGCTAGGGTTTCGGATGGAGGGTTGAGATTCAAAATTTTACCCAAAATCGACATTTCACCCTTGAGATAAGGGTTTGAATTGTCCATTTTCACAAAAAATGGTACAATTCTTGTCTTTATCCCAAAGGAAAATGTCCGTTGGGATCAAATTGACGCCTCGGATGAAATCGATTCAAATCGACGCCCATAAACAGTCCAGCTAAGCCTTGTACGGAGAAGAGGACAAGGATGACAAGGATTTTCAAGCGTTTTGTCTGGGATTTGGAAGAGAATCGGGCGGGTTAAGGGGAATCGGGTAAGAGCTTATCGCGGGTCAAGGGGAAATTCTGAACTGGGGAAATGATATGCGCGTATGCAATGCATATATGTTATTTACAAAGGTAGGCTGCATTTTAGGGCCCCAGAACGATTTTAGCCTAATTTTAGATTTTAATAAGTAAGTGGGGAAATTGTAAGGGTAGGCTGAAATTAATGCTATGTATTGCAATTTTAACCATTTTTAACTTGAATTCATCAATTGCCTTTAATTTCTAAGTTAATTTTAATTAAAATAATTAGGCTTTTAATTGAAATTTTCGGGACAAAATTGAGTGTCAACAACTATCCTGAATGATCTACCTAACTAAGAGATCAGACTCTTTCCTTGCATTCTGGAATACTCTGTAGTTTCTTTCTCATATTTGATAGATAGCATTGGTTAGGGACAGCTTGTAAATTTGAGCCAGTGAGCTATTTCCCTTCATGTGTTGTTCTGCCCATGTTATTTCACCCTGCCGGTGCATAGCTGGCCTACTCATTCCCAACCGTTGCAGCATCTTTTCCCAGATAACTTTTGATACAGCACACTTAAAGAACAGGTGTGAATGGCTTTCATCTTGTGCATTACATAGTTGGCATACTGCATTGTCTACTACTCCCCATTTAGACAACCTATCTTTAGTACTTAGCCTATGGTGCAAAGCTAGAATCAGAATGAATAGCATATTTTTTTGACTCATGTTGTTATAGGTTAGTCTTCTCCAGCTTACCTTCTGAAACTGCCCTCTTGCTTTATTATAGATTTCCCTAATGGAGTAGTTCTTCTTAGATGCAAGGCTTTCCTCATCATATCATATCTGTTGCAAGAGTTCCTTTACAGCTAACACTTTCCTGAGCATCCAGGACCCTTACTTTATTTCAATATCCCACACAGACCTGCCTTTAATGGAGTACATGTGCACCCACTTCACCCATAATTTGTCCTTCTTTTGACATATATTCCATAGTAGCTTACCCACTGTTGCTTTGTTCCAGACTTGAATATCCAGTAGGTTAGTACTACCAGCTGACTTAGGCTTACATAGTTTCTCCCATGCTATCAGTGCTTTCTTTGATGGATTAGCACTTCCTGTCCACAAAAATTTCCTAGAGATGCTTTCAATGTGTTTTATAATCTTTTTTGGAAGGGTGAATAGTTGTGACCAGTAGGCTTGTATAGCAATAAGTACACTCCTTATCAGCTGTATCCTCCCACCATAGGAGAGAAACTTAGTGGTCCATGAGCTCACTTTCTGCAACATTCTCTCCAGTAAAGGTTGGCATTGGTTAACTGTCAGTTTCTTTGTGCTGAGTGGTACTCCTAAATACTTGAAAGGAAGGTCTGCTTTGACAAAGCTTAGCTTTTCTAGTATACCAGTCTGCACCTCAGTATTAACACCTCCAAAGTACACTGAACTCTTGTCATTCTTGGCCTGTAACCCTTGGAGAACTCCATAAAGTCTCATATAGTAATTCAGCTGAGCCTAGTTCACCCCAACAGAATAGTAGGAGATCATCTGTAAAGCTGAGCTGAACTATGTTCATCTTTTCACATCTAGGATGATAGTTAAAGTTTGGGTTCCTCTTGAGTTGCTTTAGGGTCCTAGTGAGATACTCCATAGCCAAGACAAACAAGTATGAGGAGATTGGGTCACCCTGTCTAAGACCGTTCCTTGCTGGAAAAGGCTCAGTAGGATTATTATTTATAATGATGGAGTAGGATACTGTAGTGATGCATTCCATGAGCCATTTAACAAAGATTTCAGGGAAATTCAGATGCTGCAGCACTTGTTGTAAATATGGCCATTCAATAGAGTCATAGGGCTTCCGCATGTCTATCTTCATCATGCATCTTGGTGATATATTTTTCATGTTATAGCTTTTCACCAGTTCATGGCTTAGCATGATATTATCAGCTATATGTCTGCCTGGACAAAGGCTGCTTGGCTTCCATCCACTAGATAATCCATGATACTTTGCAACCTGTTTGTCAGCACTTTGGATATGATTTTGTATATTGTAGTACAGCATGAGATAGGCCTGAACTCTTTCACCCTTATAGGATTTTTTACTTTAGGAATTAAGGTGACAGAGGTGCAGCTGATTGGCTTAAAGATTCTTCCTGTTTCAAAGAACTGGATCACTACTTCACTCACTTCTTGGCCCACTATTTGCCATGCTTTCTTAAAGAAACATGCATTCATTTCATCACAACCTGGGGCTTTCAGGTCCCCAATACCATTGAGAGCATTATAAACTTCCTCAGCAGACACAGGTTTAATGAGGTTTAATTGTTGTTGCCTACTGAGCACATTACCATCCTGCATAGTAGTGGGGTTTACAGCAGGTATGGCTTGAGAAGCATTGCCCAGCAACTTCTTGTAGAATCCTAGTATTTCAGCTTCAATATCAGCCTGTGTAGTGACATTGTTCCTCTTGGCAGTGGTTAATGTGCGGATAGTGTTTTGTGCCACTCTATTCTTCAAGCTAGCACAGAAGTAGGTTGTGTTAGAGTCACCTAGCTTGAGCAATTGGACTCTTGATTTCTGTCTGAAAATGCTCTCTTCTATTGTTGTCCATTTTTCCAACTCCTGTTTTGCTTCCTGGGCAGATTCTGAGAGGGTTAAATTAACATGATCAACTAGCTGCTTTTGGATTTCTGACAGTCTCTGTCTGCACTGGTCTACTTTCTTCTCAACTCCTCCAATCTCTCTTTTTGTAAGCAGCTTCAGGTCTTGCTTTACTTTCTTTATATTGGACCAGACTCTCCTCATGGCATCAGGTTCTTGTGAGCTCCAAGCAGCTTTAACCACATCATTAAACTCTCTGTGATCTGCTAGATAATTGTAGAATCTGAAAGGATTTGGACCAGCTGTGTTTGGTGCCTTCAAATTGTATGCTCAAGGGTGAGTGATCAGAGCACCCTGGTTCTAGGACACAAACTTCTAGTTGTTTCATTCCCATCATCCATTGGTTGTTGACCAAGGCCCTATCTATTCTGCTAAGCACATAACCATTAGTCAAGGTAAAGAATCTGCCCACACTCTTCAGCTCAGTAGTACTAGTATCTTGCAGAAATTCTCTTAGATCTTTCATCTCAGCTTCTTGCACAGGTGTTCCTTTCTCCCTTTCCTCAGTAGATCTCACAGCATTAAAATCACCCATTTCTAGCCATGGGCCTGGAGTAGCATTATGAATTGCATGTAGCTCAACCCATAGACCCTTTCTTGTTTCAACTGTGTGTAGGCCATATACAATAGTGAAAGCAAATCTGATGCTCTTACTTTTGATGTTGACCATTCCATGTATGCACTGCACTGATTCCTGAACAACATTGAAGTCAATTTGTTTTGAGTCCCACATGACAAGTATCCTGCCCCTGCTACTTTGCTTGACATTTGCACACCATTGCCATCCAGCTTCGATTTTTTTTTTTTTTGTTATTTTCACTAGATTTTCCTCCTTTATTCAATGCTCTACTAGTGCTATAAAGTCTACTCTATTTTGCTTCAGAAATAGCTTGACCTCTTTCTGTTTATACAACTTATTGAGGCCTCTACTATCCCAGACTACTATTTGCATATGGGTTTTTTTGAGTGGTCCTCTATCCCTTTCCTCCCTATTCTCTTCAGCTTGTACCATCATTTTTTTAGGATCTGCTTTTGACTTATTGCTCACATCTTCAGCTAGAGTTTTGAAGCTATTGGTTGCTGCTCAGTTCAAGTTTGAACTGGTTGTGGCTGCTCTAGCTTTAGCAGCTGATTTTCCTGTAACCTGTTGCCAACCTCCAGTATCATGTTCCTGTAGTTGCTGGCTATTGGTAAGATTCTGCACAGCAATACCACTCTTGGTCACATTGTTCTGCTTTTCCCCTTGCTGATCTGGGTTCATGTTAATTGGGTGTTTATTTCATGTGTCTTGTTTAGCTTTATCCATCCACACCTGTTTCTGTTGCATTGGTCGGGCTGATGGCTTATTCTACTGGGTTGGCTTCTTGTCAGGAGGTTTGCATGTATGCCCAACTTGTAGATATGTTGGACAATACAGTGGCTCCCATTCATACTCAATAACCTGAGTGAGTTCCCTACCATTAGGATCTAGTACTCGAACTTCTCTTGGTAGTGGCCTTGTTACATCCATTTCCATTAGCATCCTAGCATAGGATATCCTCTCAACCCTGGTAGTACATTCATCAGCATAAATTGGAACACCTAGTGCAGTACCAATGCGGCTCAAGGAGTCCATTCCCCAACAGTTTAACGGCAGATTAGGCCGTTTGATCCACATGAGTATTGTCTGTAGTATTTAAGTGTTAAAATCAAATTCAGGGGATACAACATCCCTATCCTCTAATGATTTGAATTTAATGAAGAAATATCCGTCATTATGGTAGTACACCACAGGTTTGCTCACAAAATTCATGTTGGTGGTCATAAACCTCTCAATTGCTGCAGTCGTAGGTGAATTACCAATGACATACATGATCACAACATGCTTCCACTTTAGGGTTTCAACCTCAATTTCAGTTTTGCTTAATTCCACTACTGTTTCCCTATCCTTAATGATTGGAGCAATAAAGATCAACTTCATACCTCTCGCAGCCATTTTGTTTCCAGTGAATAGAGAGTTCCACTGCTTTGCTTTCTCCTCTGATGGTGTGAGCTGCAACTTCCTCTGAGCTGAGCTAGGACCAGGATCCATTTTTGTTCCTGAGCTTGATCCTTGTTCTTTCGCTACTTCCATCGGCTTCTCCTCACTTTCCCTGTCCTTAGGATGACTTATAGAGCTAATCATGGCTGGTGGTGTAATACTCTTCCGATGTGGTTCCGTTATTGTCTGCCATTCTACAGTAGATTCCTCTTTCTCTTTTGAGCTAAGATAGGGCGTAATGGCATCAACTCTGATTGTTTTGCCTTTAGATCCTTTCCTACTTTGATCGTTGGTGGTACTAGATCGCATCGTCTTATTCTTGGGTGGTCTACCTCGTGGCATTTTTGGTGGATCGGGCGTACGTTAGCAGTACAAGCTATCGCGTGCCGAGAGCATCGCTTTTTTTAGTGTACCTTATTTATATATATTTTGGGAGGGTTCTAAACTATAGCATATTAATAAGATACCTAGCCTAACATAATATAGCCACAATATTTATATTTAAAATATGGCATATAATTAGATCCATATTCTTTTTATATAGCTTCTAAACACACACACACACACACATATATATAAGAGACACACACACATAAAATATAGTACAAATATTTATTAGATATAATTTATGACAACAATATGTAAAAATCTAATATTAAAATATAGTACATATATTTATTAGATATAAAAATATAAGACAAATATATGTATATGTATGTATTTATGTATTACTATATTTTTTACATATTTATGTCTCTCTCTCTCTCTCTCTCTCTCTCTCTCTCTCTCTCTCTCTGTTTTAAAAGGCAGTTTTGAGACTCGCCCCGGGACAGGGCAATTGCAAAACACCTTGAGACTCTCGGGTGAGGCTTAGATCCATGAGGTTTACGCCTCGAGCGCCCGACGGTGCGCCCAGAGCATGTCCAACGCTCAACGCTCGGGACTTGCCTTATAGAACCTATGCAAATGATCTGTCCAATTCCCTAGTTAAGATTGTTCATCTACATATTTTTTTTAAAATGAAGTTATATTCATCTATAGAAATTCAAAAATTGAGTGTAGCTAAATTAATGAGACATAGTATTACATGTATTATAATTGAGAATAACATGACGGTGAAAATCATCTGTATACTTAATCTGAAAATGCATAGTCGATGTTTATATCATCACTTGTTATTGGTCTTCATGTTTTATTTCCGTCACTCAAAATTGTTAGACTTCAATTATTTTACAGCTTGGAAGCAATTTTATATTTATCAATGAAGAATTAATATTTTAAATTATAATAGTACTAAATTTTATTATTTATTCAATTTTTATAGTAAAAATTTTTTATTTTTAATTGTTTGAAAGTTAGGGCCTTATGGTTTAATTGTAGCTCATAAAAACGGTAACATTATTCAATTTCTTACAATTGTTAAAAATGTTAGATCTTTTGTTACTATAACCTTTTTTCTTATTTTTAATTTTCTTAATTTTTTATGTACTTTTGATATTTATTGGCTCATTATGCTATTTTATTGATATTGATCGGTCGCGTATACTTGCGTGTGCATTTGGAGCGACAGTCTGCTATTAAGAAATTGAGAGAACACAATTTCCACCATGAGCGAGGAAGTTCTCCAAAGATTGATGAATCATTTAATAAATCATATGTATGTATTAGAGATTGAAATAGTTTGTCTTCGTTCTTGGATTGGCTTATTTTGCACTGATGAGGGAGCTCTCTAAAGAGAAATATGATAGTGAGAGGGGCAGCCATATGCTGAGAGAGTAGTGAAAATGAGAAAAGAGCTAGGTTTTACTTTTCCTTGTATAAAGACAAAAAGCTCATCTATTAGTATGTTATCTTATTGTATTGTTAAGAATATTTAAGTCAAATAAAAAATGGGTACAATTCTAACCTACTATAACCATGTATTAGGTTAGAAAAATTCATATATATATAGGAAAGACAATAGACAATTATTTGTTTTCTATTAACCAGGTAGGAAAAGTAAGGAAAGACAAAATGTGATTACAAAAAGTGAATAACGATGAGGAATGATTATGTTGGCTAATAATCTGAAGAAAAAAATACCCACGTACATAGGTTATGGATCACGTCACAATCAGTCAAGGCCCAATCTTATGTATAAGTGGGTAGTTTAGTTTTGGTTATATAGGTATAGGGTGTAAAAACCGGCTCATATTCAGAAATACGACATTATAAGCAATGAATTGCTTTTTTGCCGGGCTAATAGTGGTTTTGCAAAAATACCCTGTTAAGTTTAATGAAAAAAATCTAAATTGCAACACCTCTATCAAACTCTTGGCACGGGGTCAAGACTTGCCTTTGATCCCTCTCTATTTGCCAACACTTTCCCCTTCAAGTGTTGGCAAAAGGCTACACTTGCCAGCACTTGGTCGTAAGTGTTGGCAAAAAGCCAAGACTTGCCTTTGATCCCTCTCTATTTTCCAACACTTGCTCTTCAAGTGTTGGCAAAAGGCAATACTTGCCGCACCTAGTCATAAGTGTTGGCAAAAGGTCAAGGCTTGTCCCTTCCAATCTCTTCGTGCATTCTCGCCATATAACTTGAAGTGTTGGCAAGACAACACTTGCCCTTCAAATCTTGGCTCCGTGCCAATGCTTACAAATTTTTTCCTTGAAGTCTTGGCTCTGTGTCAACATAAGGGTATTTTGCTAAAATATTGTTAAATGGGGACAATCTTGCAAAACAACTCCTTATGGAGAGCACCCGGTGAATTTTTTTCGTAAAAACTCCATAATTAATTCAGACTTGGGCCTAAACACTTGAGTCCATTTGAACCTAACTTCCTATTGGCTTGGGCTAGACTTATCAGGTGGCTTTTTATTAGTTTTTTTTTACACAAATATACAAATTTTCACCCTTAATCTCCAAAAAAAAAAAAGTAGCAATATTTTTGAAATTACAAAGCATAGCAACATTTTTCCTAGCAAAATGGCAATGCATAAATAGTTCTTTCCAACTCTGTTTCATAATTACAGCAACGCTGAAAACCTTATTCCTTTCTCTCTGTTTTTTTTTCTCTCTACCTGCTTCCATTTCTTTAATCACTCTGCTTCCAATTCTTTTCTATGTAACAATTCTACAACTACTCAAAATCGTATCTTTTCGGTTTCTATTTGTTTCTACACATCGTCCTCTGTTTTCAATCCAAAATTTAAAAAGCTGCTACCGTTTCGCCACTGTTTCGCGTCTGTTTCTCCACTGTTTCGCGTCTGTTTCTCCTCTGTTTTTCGTCTGTTTCACCTTGCTATTACTCATTTTTTACAGTTTAAACAAATCAAAATCGAAACTTTACAATAGATATGGCACAGATACAAATTCTATTAAAACATAGTGGAAGATGGGACAAATTCGACAATTATATCGATTTTGTTGTTGATGCGATCGCGATAAATTCATATTCAAACTTTCAAATACTTCGTGATACAGTTGCAAAGCAACTGAACATTGGTCTGACTAGAAAAATTGTTAAAATAAAGTATAAGGTAATTAGAAATACACAAACACATGGGTGTTTTAGTGTATACAAGATTGAAAATAGAGAAAAAGGGAATAGAAATGTATCCACTTTGTATCACACTCGAGGATATTGTTGAGGATCAAGGTTTCTGGAGTGATAGACAAAGCATAAGGAGTCGTGATACAGTGGAAGACTGTGTTGATACTGACAGAAACAGTTGCACTAGAGACATGAACATTGATGATACACTTATAAGTAGTGCTGAAATAGTAGAACTACTGTTTAGAGGAACTTGTGATGAGCATGAGGTAGATGAAGTTGCAGTAATTACCAATAGCGTGCAAAACGAGATATTAGACAGCCAAATCTACCTTAACAAAAAGACTGTAGTAATAGCCATGAAACGATTTGCAATAAGAGAAAAGGTTCAGTTTAAGGTTGAGCGATAAGGTGCAACAAGGTATGAAATCTCAGTATTTGTGTTTTATATCATGTTGTATCAATTTATTTCACACTGTACATTGTATCCGTTTCTGTCTAACTATATCATAAGTAGTCTAAGAAATGTTCTTGTTATCTTTGTATCTGATATGTGCCTTTTGTGTATATGAATTTTTTTATTTTGTATTTTGTAACACACTGTGTGAGTCTGTTTCAAGCACCACCAGTTTGTATCTGAAATGTATCTTTTGTTTCAAATAGTACCAGTTTATACATCAGATACAATGTGTGAATTATGTATCACATTGTATCTGATCTATAACTCTATCGTCTCTGATTGTATCATGCATGGGTGTTAGAAGCTAAGTAAATCGTATTTGTATCATGTTGCATATTTTTGTATCTGTTAACTAATCTCTGTAGCTTTCTGTATCATGTAACTATTCTCTGTATCATTCTGTATCTATAGCTACTTCCTGATATGCAAAGGAAAAACTTGCAAATGGAAATATAGGGCATCCATCTTGAATTCATCAACTTTGTTCAAAGTTAGGGAATTCACAAATGAACACACATGTCCATACAAAGAAAGAGTGTATGGGCAAGCGCAACTTACATCACGAATGATTAGTAAGATCATCATAGATAGGGTCGATGACCCAAGGTCGACCTACAAGCCTAAAGAGATAATGGACGATATGCAGAGGTATTTCGGTATACACATAGATTAAATGAAGGCTTGGAGAGCAAAAAAAAAAGGGCAATTGCAATGATACGAGGAGACCCAAATGAATCTTATAAGAAGCTGCCAAGTTACCTATATATGTTAGAGCAAAGAAACCCAGGGTCAGTTGTTGCTTTGTATGCAAGTGAGGAGCATTTGTTCAAGTACGCTTTTGTTGCTTTGAATGCTTCCATAAAGGGATTTCAACAGTGCAAACCAATCGTAGTCGTCGATGTAGCTTCCTAAAAGCAGCGACAAAGGAACATTCCTAGCGGCCAGTACATTAGATGCAGCAGGTAAAGTGATTGTTTCAACTGTTTCAGCCCAATATTTTTCTATTTCAGCATGTCTCATTTGTATCATGTTGTTTCAGCTTTGTATCAGACTGTTTGAACTTTGGTATCAAGATTTTTAAGACCATATATTTTCTCTATTTCATCATCTTTTATCTGTATCAGACTGTTTCACTTTTGTATCAAACTATTTCCAGCTTTTGTATCAGGATTTTTCAGACACATGGTTTATTTGTATCAGACTGCTTCAATTTTTGTATCAGCTTTGTATCAAACTGTTTGAACTCTGGTACAGACCTTTTAAGACCATATATTTTCTCTGTTTCATCATTTTTTATCTGTATCAGACTGTTTCACTTTGTATCAAACTATTACCAGCTTTTTTGTATCAGTTTCTTTGAGGCCTATACTTAAGTGTTTCAGCTTTTTATTTGAATCAGACTGCTTCAGTTTGTACTTGTGTGATACTGTTTCAAATATTTATTTTACTGTTTCTTTCCATAGAGAGCATACTGCCGCTTGTGTATGCAATTGTTAATTCAGAGAACGATGCCTCATGGCAGTGGTTCTTTGATAAGTTCAAATATGCTTACGGTGAGAGAGAAAACATGTGCATTGTCTTAGACCGTAATGAGAGCATAATCAAGGCTACTACAATCGTATATCCTCAGGTCCCACACTATGCATGCATATGGCACTTGTGGAACAACCTCAAGACTAAGTTCAAGAAATGTGAAGAGAAGCTCCATGAGACATTCTTTAGTATGGCCAAGGCATACAGCATACAGGAATTTGACATATACATGAAAAGTATGGAACAAATGGATAAATGTATCAAAGCATACTTGCTAAACATCGGATATAATAAATGCTCAAGGGCGCAATAGTAAATAGGAGATTTACAATGACATCAAATATTGCAGAATCCTTGAATGCGGTGAACAGGTATGCGCGTGATGTGCCTGTAGTCGTATTTATGGAGTACATACGCTCACTGATTGGGACATAGACTGATGATAACTGGAAGAAAGCACACGAGACATTCACACCTCTTGGATTCACGTACAATAAGATACTTGATGGGTATAGAAACACAGCTATGCAGCTTAAGGTAGTACAGAAACTGTTTCATTTCCACTGTATCTAAGTTCTTTCATCATGTATCTTCCTTGTATTTTCTGTTTCAAACATGTATCATCCTGTGTGTCGTAGATACATTCAACAGGGAACGACTCAGCTCTCTATGATGGTGACAAGAAATTGATTGTTAATCTGAACGAACGGACATGCTGTTGTGGAAAATTTCAAATAGAAGAACTGCCATGTGTTCATGATTTGGCTATTCTAAAGTGCAAAGACTTGGAAGAAGAAGATTACAGCTGTATCTACTACTCAACAAAGTCTCTGGTAAAGATATATGAGTTCCATGTTAATCTGATACCGGATGAAAGCAGATGGGAGATTCAAGCATTCTTTACAGCAATTGAACTAGTCCCACCAGTTGCTAGACGGCCACCAGGAAGGCCAAAAACAACTAGATACAAACCATAATGGGAAGTACATGCAAAAACGACAAAGATTACATATGCATATTGTGGTCGCGAAGGACACAACAGGAAAACTTGCACACATCCTTCGAAGCCCAAATAGAACTTTTTTTAGTTCTTTCTTTGTCATTGAATCTGACTTCTTAGAAGTGATACAGTTTGAGAATTGTTTCGTGATTGTTTCAAGATATTTCCAACTGTTAGTCAATTTAGCTGTCTGTATCAGACTGTTTCATGAATGTATGAAATTATTTCACCTTTATGTTTTACTTTTTATTTCTCATTGGATCTGAATGAATAGAAATGATTCCGTTTCACAAGTAGTTCCTTCGTGTTTCAAGATATTTTCGGCTGTTTTTGTATCAATTTAGCTGTCTGTATCAAACAGTTCAATAATTGTATCAAACTGTTTCATAGTTATGTTTTACCATTTCTTTGTCATTAAATCTGACTGGTTAGAAGTGATTCAGTTTCACAAATGGTTGCTGAGTGTGTCAAGATATTTTCAACTGTTTATGTGTCAATTTACCTGTCTATACCAGACAGTTTCATAATTGTATCAAATTGTTTCACATTTGAAAAGGAACAAAATAAAACACAATTGCCATAAAATAAACATTCTCAAACTGTCATTACATAAACAGTGACCACAACATACGGTAGTAGAAATGGTTAGTCCTAGAAACATAAACATAGAAACATCACAAAAGAAACACAACTAAAGGTTGGGATTGGCAACTCGTAAACGATGCTTTATAGCGCCTTTTCTCTTAGCAAGCCGCCCTGAATTTTCACATGCACTCACTACATCTAAATTAATCTTCCTTTTGCCATAATCCCAAAGTAGCATTGCAAGACGGCCAGAGTAAAGACCTATATCAAAGTCAGGGACACTTGTGATATCATTTGGAGAAATAAAGTACTCCGCATACGGCATGATAAATACTCCACAATCCCTGAAACAGTGAAAAAATAATGACAATACATATAGTTAGTAATTATGTCAGAGATATGATTCACATAATCTGAACTAATAAAGGGAAAAGAAACATACAGGGAACCAGAACTCTGTTGCGGAAGGTCTTGCACAAAGAAAAACCCAAAAGGATCCTCCAGATTTGCATCAACAAATGCTTCACTCGTAAGAATATCAATGTCGGGCCATGACTAGAAAAAATCAGTCAGTAGGAGACACTGTGGCAACAACTCAGCAATCTTTTCAACAACTTCAACAACAGCCGCATTATGACGAGTACCCCCACTACTCATTGAATCATATATCCCAATGCACCTATCCTTGAATGATACTACACCCAACAACCAATGACAGATAGACTTTATATTAAGCGGTAGCAGAACATAGTCAATCTCTGTCCAAGGCACATTTGCAGGGATCTTGCAGCCTCTAATGTAGTTAGCAACAGAATTAACATCAGACAACACTAAAACATCCTTCCCACTATTCACATACTTCTCATAGACGGTCTCGATCATGGTTTTAAACCAACAGTCAGTAGTAGTGAAGGATAATTCAGTTTTCGGTCGATACTTTCCTCGCTTACTCAAGTAGTAGAAATAACATTAACATGGTGTAACATTCAAAAAATAAAATTGATGATATAAATGGATGAAACATTACAGAAACAATGAAGAAACTAACAAAATTACAGTTACTAAAATGAATGAAACAAAACAGATACACTGAGTAAGAGAAAGAAACAATACAGGGACATAGGCTCACACACAATAAAAAAGAAATAGAAACACACCCTCACATACTAGAAGATACAGAAAAATAAAGTTTGGGTAAACATACACATACCAAACACATAAACTCAAAAACACATGAAAAAATTAAAAAAAAAAAAAAAAAAAAAAAAAAAAAGAGGGTACGGGGACAAAGGAAAACAAACACTAAAAAAGAAAAAAAAAAACACACCCTCACATACTAGAAGAAACAGAAAGATACAGTAAAGATCCAAGACACACACAGATACAGCAAAAGAAACAATATCATACACAAAAGATAAAAGACATACACACACTACAGAGAAAAACAAAGGAACTTACTGATGTCACGCCCTTTTTTACACACAAAAACTAAAATAAATAGAATTGCGTATTTAAAAGGTTATGACGAGTGTTAAAGGTACACAATTATTTAAGAGAAAATTCGGAGTCGCCACTTGAAAAGTTAAAGGTGTGCCAAGTCACCAAAGTGGTGTACCTGGAACACCCTTGACTCGTCTAATGGTCTGCGTCAGAGATTCGGGTAAGGTCCTCAGTTGACTCTCGGGAAGGTGTTAGGCACCCTCGAGTCCTGTGCCGAGCACAGTTGCTTTTATTGTCGTGTTTTTATTTATTAAACGTGGTTGTTATATCTTTGCCGTTCATTTAAAGTTACGCTTTTATTTGTTGAACCAAATTTGTATTAGGTAACCCGCTGGGTATACCTTAGCGCAAACTTGTGACTATCATTTGATTTCGTTTCGCCTAGTAAGTAGATCGCAGATCATACTTTATTATTACGCGCAATCGTGGAAGTCTTCTCGCTCCTATTTTAGTTTGCCTAATCGATTTAGTTAAGTATAACTGCTAACTATTATTAAATGACAAATTGGGACTCCCAAATTTGCCTTAACAAAAAAATATGGATTATGAAAAATATATATATAGAATAGGCCGTTTTGTTAAATTGAAACAGTTTTTGTGGCCTATCTTTGAAAGAGAATAATTTTACAGCCTACGTGCTTTTATTTCAACAATTGGGCTCATCAATTTGCATCAACAGGCTGCATTTAAACTTATTTGCGAAAATAGCCACATTCTGATTTTTGTCCAAATAATGATCATTTCTTGCAAATGTTATGTATGGCCAGATTTTTAAATAGCTGTCCTAATCACTGCCTATTCGTTCGAGATTATAAACTTTATTAGCTTTGTGCTTATGTTCTATTCGTTCCAAAAAACAAGACTTTGATCATTTTCATTTAGCACAACAACTAAGCTCATCAAGAGACTAATTAACATCGTATAGAACAAGATTTTTAAAACTTTGAACATGCTGATTTTTAAGCACTTTTCATAGCCAAAAGCTCAACATAAGTACAAGGTTAATTTGTGTTTACCTTGTGTAGAAATTTCCAAGCTAGGAAGCAAATGAAAATAGCAAACTAAAGCCAAAAGCAAGCAGCTTATGCTCCAAAAAAGTAGCAACTAGGCAGCCTCTTTTTGCCTCTATTTAACCCTTAAAACTAGTAGATTTATACCCCAAAAGACCTTTAGTATAAAGGATTTTGGTTCTAAATCTTTTCTTCAAACTTACTATTTTTTCTCAAGTGTTTTTTTCCTCTCAATTTAGAGCTATTTCAGCTGGTAGTTGTGTGTTTTCAACAGGTAGATGGATGTCTTAAATGAGGAGTCAAGGCTCCTATATATAGCTAAAAGGTGGGGGCTAAAAGGTGGGGTGTATATTTACACAAAAGTACAAGCCCACACCCATATACTTGAGTATTTTCAGAGATAGTACAGCAGCCCTATGACATCTTTTCAGCCACCCTATACTGTCCCAAAAAGCTAAAAGTAGGTTGTCCTTTCAAAGGGCAGCCCATCACATCAACAAAACCAACTAAACTAAATAAAATACTCCCAAACTAAATGACAATCTGACGTTTAAACTAAATTTTGCTTCCTAGCTTAACTAAACAAACCAAACTAAATTGCAATTAACCAAAGATACAACCAGATTCAAAATTAAGCTAATAGAGTCCAAACTCAACTTTTTATGAGTTTTAATAACTGGAAAAAAGCAAATCAGCCCCGCAAGCTTCGTCACATCATTTAAAAAATTATCATAGCAGCCCGCAAAACTCACCATAGCAGCCCCCAAACATCGTAGAACAGTCCACAAAACGCCATCATATCACGGTCATCATCGAACAATCAACATCACATAAATAAAAGAAAAAAGAAAAAGCAAGAAAGTAAGTAACATAACAAAAGAAAACACGAGCAAGAAAAGAGGAGAAAAATAAGAATCTTGAGCAAATGGGGGATGGAAAGTGATAGAAGAGGGTGAGAGAAAGAGGAAACGCCAAACACTTACCGGGAAAAAGGAAAAAATGCCGGAGTTCAAGTTTAACCGAAACTTTGAGGCCAGATCTGCAAAAAACGGCTATGAATTTGGACAAAATAATACCAGAAATGGATAGAGGGGCTCGATAGCTTTCCGGAATGGTATAGTTTGTATTTTTCCGACCACCGGAAGGCGGTGGTCCGGTGGCGGAAAGGTGGTGGCAGAGAGGGGTGGCGGGATTTTCTGATGGTGAGGAGAAAAATGGCTAGGGTTTGGCCAAGCCAAAGGCTTAGGTGGTGTGAGTGTTGAAAAATGAGGAAAGAGAGCTTATATATGTAGAGAATGGGCCGGGTTTGAGTGTGGGCTGGTGGGCCAAATCATTGGGCTGCGATTCTTCTACAAATGGCTACTAAACGTTTACATCATTTAAAACACACATAGCTAATTACAATTAAAAAAATCACATAATTTACAATAACATCACAATTAAATACATAACAAGTGATTTTTTTAGTAATTTTTATATTTCTCTTCCCAATTAAATGGCACTTTTAGTTTAAAATAAAGACTAAAATTTGGAAAAATTTCGGCTAAAATCCTAAGAATCTAACACGGCTATTTTGAGCAATTTTAAGCATTTTGGTGCCAAAATTAGGTGATTAAAGCTGCCCCTCTTTGTTCGGGAACACGAAGAGTTTTCGGACAAAGAAGTAATCGACAACTAATTTTGGCTTTTCGGTTCTAGCCGAGAGCAATGCTTTTCAAAATGGTGACCGTACCCTGATTCTTCGGTTCCAACCAAGAACAAGGTTACCTACATATCCCCGAACTAAGGAATCAGGTCAGTGTAGTTCCTTACGTGCGGCAGCTGGTACTACCGCATTCAAACAGACACCAGACTCTTCTAGACTCACTAAGGCAAACTAGACACTCTAGACTACTAAGACAAACTAGAGACTCTTCTAGACACACTTGAGGCTGATACTAGACACTCTTAGGCACACAAGGGCTGTCGTTGCTGAGTACTGGTCACTTGCTGGTGGTCATTGGCTTTTACAAAGAAAAATGGAATTACAACATTGAAAAATGTAAAAGTTACAATTCCTAGACTACTCTTCATGCTTCCCAAGCTGATGAACTGGTCTGAAGCTCCCACTACAAAAGTAGTCTTGAAAACTTGAAATTGCCGCTCGGGCGGGCTTTGCCTCTAAAGTTGAAACTGCCGCTTTGATGGCCTTTGGCTTGAAAGTAAAATTGCCGCTTTGACGGTCTTTGACTTGAAAGTAGAAATTGCCGCTTTGACGGCCTTTGACTTGAAAGTAAAATTGCCGCTTTGACGGACTTTGACTTGAAAGTAAAATTGCCGCTTTGACGGACTTTAACTTGAATGTAAAACTGGAACCACCACTCTGGTGGGTCTTTTTCTTGCTGAAATGAAAACCATCACTCTGATGGGTCTTGCTTTTGCTGAAAATTAAAATCATCTCTCTGATGGGTCTTGCTTCTGTTGACAATTGAAAAACCATCACTCTGATGGGTCTTGCTTCTTCTGAAAACCATCACTCTGATGGGTCTTGCTCTTGTTGGAATTTAAAACCATCACTCTGATGGGTCTTGCTCTTGCTAGGATTTAAAACCATCACTCTGATGGGTCTTGCTCTTGTTAGAAATAAAGCCATCACTCTGATTGGTCTTGCTTCAACTGGAAATTGGAAATCATCACTCTGATGGATCTTGTTCTGAAAATTGAAAACCATCACTCTGATGGGTCTGGAAATTGAAAACTATCACTCTGATGGGTCTTGCTTATGCTGGAAATTGAAAACCATCACTCTGATGGATCTTGCTTCTTCCGGAAATTGAAAAACCATCACTCTGATGGGTCTTGCTTTTTGTTGAAAATTAGAAACCATCACCCTGATGGGTCTTGCTTATGTTGGAAATTGGAAACCATCACTCTGATGGGTCTTGCTTCTTCCGAAAATTGAAAACCATCACTCTGATGGGTCTTGCTTTTTTGTTGAAAATTAGAAACCATCACCCTGATGGGTTTTGCTTATGCTGGAAATTGAAAACCATCACTCTGATGGGTCTTGCTTCTTCTGAAAATTGAAAACCATCACTCTGATGGGTATTGCTTCTTCCGAAAGTTGAAAACCATCACTCTGATGGGTCTTGCTTTTTGTGAAAATTGAAAATCATCACTCTGATGGATCTTGCTTCTTCTGGAAATTGAAAAATTGCAACCCATTATCCCAATGGGTCATGACAGAAAGCTGAAATTGTAAACCATCACTCTGATGGGTCTTGCTTCTGCTGGAAATTGAAAACCACCACTCTGATGGATCTTGTTTGACTGGAAATTGAAGAATTGCAACCCATTATCCCAATGGGTCATGATAGAAAGCTGAAATTGTAAACCATCACTCTGATGGGTCTTGCTTCTACTAGAAATTGAAAACCACCACTCTGATGGATCTTGTTTGACTGGAAATTGAAAAATTGCAACCCATTATCCCAATGGGTCATGACAGAAAGCTGAAATTGTAAACCATCACTCTGATGGGTCTTGCTTCTGCTGGAAATTGAAAACCACCACTCTGATGGATCTTGTTTGACTGGAAATTGAAAAATTGCAACCCATTATCCCAATGGGTCATGACAGAAAGCTGAAATTGTAAACCATCACTCTGATGGGTCTTGCTTCTGCTGGAAATTGGAAACCACCACTCTGATGGATCTTGTTTGACTGGAAATTGAAAACCATCACTCTGATGGATCTGGTTCTAAAAAGCTGAAACTTTAACCCATTGTCCCAATGGATCTTTTAACAGAAAACTGAAATTCGCAACTCATTATCCCAATGGGGTCTTGACTTCAAACTAAGGACTGAAATCCATTATCCCAATGGGTTGTGACAAAACTTAGAATTGGAACCCATTATCCCAATGGGGTCCTTGTCAAAAGCTGAAAATCAAACCCATTATCCCAATGGGGTCTTGAATTGATAGTTGAAAACCTGGCTTAGATGGTCCTTGCTACTTCTTTTCTTTTCTTTGTTCCCTTTTTTCCCTTCAAGTTGGTCGCCGACGAACAACTTACTTGATGTAGTTGTGTTCTCACACTTCCCGACCAAATTCACATCTCGGTCTTTGTTCACACCTTTGTAGAAATAACAAAGCATTCCCTAGTGATCTTCATGGTACAATCTCGGTGCTAGGCTCTCATTCCCGACTTTTCTAGTACAACTGAAACTTGTAGACAAGTTTTGCAAACCTTTCTGAATGCCCGAAAATAATGAGAAACAAATAAATGAAAAGGAAGGTGAAGAAACTCAGAAGGAGACATCGAATGAAAGATGTCTCTGGTAGATTGAAGAAACTTATTTGGAGGTGAAACGACAACCTTAGTAAAACATGACATGCATTTGGAATCAACACTTGATCCATTCACCCGGTCTATCCCTAAACTTGCTCCTAGTTTGACAACCTTGCTCAACCCGAACTTGATGACGACTTCCACAACCCTCATTCGACTAGTAGTGCCCCTTGGGGTTTTCACCGACTAGCCTCTCTCATTGTTCTTTTAACGCACTATTGCCTTGCAGCGCCTTTTCAGGTTTTCACCAACAAGACTTCATTTCATTTTTTTTCTTTTTTTTTTTTTTTTTTTTTTTTTTGCTCTTTCCCTATCGACCTCCCATCTCTCCTTGCTGCTCGACCCCGCATTTCTTTCTGTCCTTTATCTTGATTCCCCAGAGAATTTCTCCTTTAATGACATTAGTGCTCCCAACTCCTGAATTCGCTTGTCGGCTTATAAGAATGCGACTTTACAACGTGGAACTTATCCCTTGATACCCTACTCGGCTTGACATTCTCAATGATCGGTCAGAAAGGTCTTTATTTGGATTGTAACATTGGATTTGGTTAGGCTATGAAGAAAGGGGGTTCGACATAAAAGCTCAGAAACATCTCATGAGACGATCAGATGAATATCACAAACTATGAAATCACCGCTTTTTGAAAATAAAACAAACTTATTTCCCCCAGTTTAGGCAAGTTTGGGGTTATTTCTCTCTTTTTTTTTTTTTTTTTTTTTTTGGGTTCGAAAAGCGGTTTGAAATCATCTCATGAAATAAATTGGTGAATGATACAACCCTTGGAATCATTTCTTTTAAAATAAAAACAAACTGTAGCCCCGGTTTAGTGAAACCGAGGAATTATCTTTTGAATTTTCTAATATGAAAATATAGGAAATATTGAGATTATCCCCCGAGATGAACACAATGAAAGAAAAGAGATGTTGACTTTCTCCTCTTTCCCTTTCTTTTTTAAACAAAAATAAACTTCTGCCCCAGTTTAGGATAAACTGGGCGCTTTGAGTTTCTTCCTCGATTTCGAGACTGATGTGCCAAACATCCCTTAAAACATGTGAGTGGATGGTACAACAAAAATTGAAGTTTGTTTTTATTTTATTTTATTTATAAAATAAAATAAAAACAAACTTCTGCCCCAGTTTAGCATGGAATGGGGAACAAAATTTCTTTTGACGTTGGCCGCAAACTTGGAGGCAAATTTTGCGTCAATATGAACAGGGAAAAAAAATGAACAATCCCCTATTATGAACACAAAGAAAATGGGGAGGAATATTGAATTTCCTCCATTTTCTTAAAAAATATAAACAATTTCTGCCCCAGTTTAGGATAAACTGGGGACTCTGATTTTCTTGATATATTCCGCAAGCCTGGAGGCTAAATTTGCGCGAATAAAAGTAGACATGAAAAGAGGAAATTTCTCTTGTTGCGACCGCACCGAAATGGTTGCCTACGTATCCTTTTGAGAGGAATCAGGTCAGACGTAGCTCTAGGCTGAGGTAGATTTTTGTTGCTTTTCTTTTCCTTTTTTTTCTTTTTCTTTCTTTAATCACATCAAATTGATTCCAAAGGAGGGTAGGCCAAAGAAAAACACAGAACAAAGCTAAAAAAGGACTGTCAAAAGGATATAGTGTTTGGGTAGAAGAAACGAAAGCCGTTCGTCATCCCGACCCGAGAATGCCTCGCACAAATAATGGTTCAATGAAATGACTTGGATTGATCCACACGTGTCCTCGACATTTGCTTCAGTGATGGTTCTCAAAACTGGTATTTCAAATTCGGTCAAAGCGACCGCGCACGATTTTGAACTTCTCACCGATCTCCCTTATCGGATGACTACAGATTAATTCCCAACTTGTTTCGCTCCCTCTTTTATCCCTCTTTACTACTCAAATAGCTCACAATGTCAGAGCGCGTGTTTAGATCAAGACGTAAATTCCGCATGTCATGTTATTAAGGTCGACAAAACATAAAACAAAAAACTAAGGAGGTAAGAATATGAAACATAAAAGATCGAATATTAGGACAAGATGGATCTCTCTTTTATTGAATTGAAGACATAAGGGCTTGAACAAACAAAACAAGCAAAATAATGCACTTGGGTTACAACCCTTGAATAACCAAGTACACAGAAAGATTAGCAAAACAAGCTACAATATTTCACAGTCACTCAATTGCAAGTCAGAGCCAATTTCCTGCTTTTCATGCATTTTGAGCCCTTCACAAGGATGCACCATGTTGATGCCAAAGACGTGCCTCAGATCCAACGACAAATTATGTCATTTCTCATTTCTCCAACTTTGGACCTTGTGAAACATTCAACAAGGCAAGGGATAGGCATTCTGGTGGGACTGTTCCCATAGTAATGACATGACCTGTGTCTGCCATCAACTATTTCATATTTTGACCTCCCTGGTTGACCTCTCATTCTGCCTCCTCAAGCGTTGAATAGAACCAATTTTAGAGCGCCTGTTAAATAGCACAAACTTCGAAACTTTGGGTAACAACCCGGGTTAGCACAAAGAAATCACATATTGCAAGCCTAAGGTTGTTATGCGTCATCCCGAAATGGTTCGCGGCGCAAGCCGCGTGTACCGATAGCATTCCCAAAATATTTCTACATGTCGCGTTAGACAAAATTAGGACGCAAATCAAAGCGACGCGTAATTCCAAACAAGGACAAACTTGGATGATTTTTGATTTTTTTTTTCTCTCCTCTGACTCAACAAACATAATTTAGACAAACGACACGAGACAGACTCAAAATAAACTGCTTAACATGATACACGAGTCAAAAGATATATACAAACTGACACATTAGGTGGATACACCCGAACGGTGAAAATAATGAGACTCGACATTTTAGCGGAGTCAGATTATTCCACGAGGATCGATGCAAAATACAACTTAGCTAATTATAATTTATCGTTTGTACCCCGTCTTGACCTTGAAAAAAAAATACTATACAAAGTAAAGTGGAACCCTAAAAAAACACATTTTTTTTTCTTAATAAAAATTTAAGACTCAACCCGAGGGAGGTTCTAACGGAACTTAAGAACAGATTATGAAACAAACTATTTTTTTTTTTTATCCAAAAGGTGATTCAAAAATCGGACATTATGACAACACAAAAATGGACACAATTTTTGAAACAAACTCTTTGATCTAATCCGAAAAAGAATCTTAGGGCATTTACAAAATTTGGCCATTATGACGACACAAAGACACAAAATATTACACGAATTAGATGCAAAATTGGTTTACAAAAATTGGCCATTATGACGGCGTAAACCCCCGATAAATTACTTTCCAAAAATATGGACTTGACTTGGACTGAGAATCAATGACAAAAGGGTCCCAAAATTTCGCCATTATACCGGCGCAAAACTATGACAAATTATTTACTAATACTTGAGACCAAACCCGGACACAAAATTAGACTCTAGAAGTTCTTGAAAAGAAATTCTCTATATAACGGCGTAAAATGACAACTAAAGATATTTTGAGACACGGGACTAAACCCATTTTTTCATTTTTTTTTCTTTCTTTTTTTATTTATTTTTTTTTTCAAAATTTAACACCCACCCCGGTGATCGGTCAGCATAACAACCCTCTTTCTACAACAAATGCAACACATAAGATGCCAATAATGTGTCTTTTCGGGACACGGGCCCAACTTGACACAAAGGGGTCAGCCTAGACAAGTGCAATACCGGTGTACCGCACCTCATTAAGTCAAATATGATGCAGATAATTGGGCCTAAAGGTTTAACTCTAGGCGACACAACTGACTCAGTGTCTAGACTGGCTGAAGAACCCGGTGGACAAACCGGGCAGAAAGCGCATCAGGGCCATCCGGAGACAGTGTGTCCGGCCTAAAACCCCGTCACGCCTTCCTCCTAAATCATGGGAAATTTAGTAAGAAAGTCCCAGATGCCACAAGCAATCTGGTAAGTGCACGTGTGCGTGTGTTTCAGAGACTCAGATGGTTGCGGAGGAAGACAGTTTATATACAGTTCAACAATATCAAAGCAGTAACATTCAACTTTTCATGTGATAACGGCAATAAAATATAACAACCAAATATTTAATAAATCAAAACATGCGACAATTTATCAAAGCCGGAGATTCTAGTTTTCACTAATATCCCCAGCGTCACGCCCTTTTTTACACACAAAAACTAAAATAAATAGAACTGCGTATTTAAAAGGTTATGACGGGTGTTAAAGGTACACAATTATTTAAGAGAAAATTCGGAGTCGCCACTTGACAAGTTAAAGGTGTGCCAAGTCACCAAAGTGGTGTACCTGGAACACCCTTGACTCGTCTAATGGTCTGCGTCAGAGATTCGGGTAAGGTCCTCAGTTGACTCTCGGGAAGGTGTTAGGCACCCTCGAGTCCTGTGCCGAGCACAGTTGCTTTATTGTCGCGTTTTTATTTATTAAACGTGGTTGTTATATCTTTGCCGTTCATTTAAAGTTACGCTTTTATTTGTTGAACCAAATTTGTATTAGGTAACCCGCTGGGTATACCTTAGCGCAAACTTGTGACTATCATTTGATTTCGTTTCGCCTAGTAAGTAGATCGCAGATCATACTTTATTATTACGCGCAATCGTGGAAGTCTTCTCGCTCCTATTTTAGTTTGCCTAATCGATTTAGTTAAGTATAACTGCTAACTATTATTAAATGACAAATTGGGACTCCCAAATTTGCCTTAACAAAAAAATATGGATTATGAAAAATATATATATACAATAGGCCGTTCATTAAATTGAAACAGTTTTTGTGGCCTATCTTTGAAAGAGAATAATTTTACAGCCTACGTGCTTTTATTTCAACAATTGGGCTCATCAATTTGCATCAACAGGCTGCATTTAAACTTATTTGCGAAAATAGCCATATTCTTATTTTTGTCCAAATAATGATCATTTCTTGCAAATGTTATGTATGGCCAGATTTTTAAATAGCTGTCCTAATCACTGCCTATTCGTTCGAGATTATAAATTTTATTAGCTTTGTGCTTATGTCCTATTCGTTCCAAAAAACAAGACTTTGATCATTTTCATTTAGCACAACAACTAAGCTCATCAAGAGACTAATTAACATCGTATAGAACAAGATTTTTAAAACTTTGAACATGCTGATTTTTAAGCACTTTTCATAGCCAAAAGCTCAACATAAGTACAAGGTTAATTTGTGTTTACCTTGTGTAGAAATTTCCAAGCTAGGAAGCAAATGAAAATAGCAAACCAAAGCCAAAAGCAAGCAGCTTATGCTCCAAAAAAGTAGCAACTAGGCAGCCTCTTTTTGCCTCTATTTAACCCTTAAAACTAGTAGATTTATACTCCAAAAGACCTTTAGTATAAAGGCTTTTGGTTCTAAATCTTTTCTTCAAACTTACTATTTTTTCTCAAGTGTTTTTTTTCCTCTCAATTTAGAGCTATTTCAGCTGGTAGTTGTATGTTTTCAGCAGGTAGATGGATGTCTTAAATGAGGAGTCAAGGCTCCTATATATAGCTAAAAGGTGGGGGCTAAAAGGTGGGGTGTATATTTACACAAAAGTACAAGCCCACACCCATATACTTGAGTATTTTCAGAGATAGTACAGCAGCCCTATGACATCTTTTCAGCCACCCTATGCTGTCCCAAAAAGCTAAAAGTAGGTTGTCCTTTCAAAGGGCAGCCCATCACATCAACAAAACCAACTAAACTAAATAAAATACTCCCAAACTAAATGACAATCTGACTTTTAAACTAAATTTTGCTTCCTAGCTTAACTAAACAAACCAAACTAAATTGCAATTAACCAAAGATACAACCAGATTCAAAATTAAGCTAATAGAGTCCAAACTCAACTTTTTATGAGTTTTAATAACTGGAAAAAAGCAAATCAGCCCCGCAAGCTTCGTCACATCATTTAAAAAATTATCATAGCAGCCCGCAAAACTCACCATAGCAGCCCCCAAACATCGTAGAACAGTCCCCAAAACGCCATCATATCACGGTCATCATCGAACAATCAACATCACATAAATAAAAGAAAAAAGAAAAAGCAAGAAAGTAAGTAACATAACAAAAGAAAACACGAGCAAGAAAAGAGGAGAAAAATAAGAATCTTGAGCAAATGGGGGATGGAAAGTGATAGAAGAGGGTGAGAGAAAGAGGAAACGCCAAACACTTACCGGGAAAAAGGAAAAAACGCCGGAGTTCAAGTTTAACCGAAACTTTGAGGCCAGATCTGCAAAAAACGGCTATGAATTTGGACAAAATAATACCAGAAATGGATAGAGGGGCTCGATAGCTTTCCGGAATGGTATAGTTTGTATTTTTCCGACCACCGGAAGGCGGTGGTCCGGTGGCGGAAAGGTGGTGGCAGAGAGGGGTGGCGGGATTTTCTGATGGTGAGGAGAAAAATTGCTAGGGTTTGGCCAAGCCAAAGGCTTAGGTGGTGTGAGTGTTGAAAAATGAGGAAAGAGAGCTTATATATGTAGGGAATGGGCCGGGTTTGAGTGTGGGCTGGTGGGCCAAATCATTGGGCTGCGATTCTTCTACAAATGGCTACTAAACGTTTACATCATTTAAAACATACATAGCTAATTACAATTAAAAAAATCACATAATTTACAATAACATCACAATTAAATACATAACAAGTGATTTTTTTAGTAATTTTTATATTTATCTTCCCAATTAAATGGCACTTTTAGTTTAAAATAAAGACTAAAATTTGGGAAAATTTCGGCTAAAATCCTAAGAATCTAACACGGTTATTTTGAGCAATTTTAAGCATTTTGGTGCCAAAATTAGGTGATTACAACTGAATCCTGCAACGTATGACCACCATGCAACAGAATATAGAACCACATCCAAGTTGACACGATTTCGACTCCAAAGTTAAACTCATATGAAAGTATGTGATCGGTTTTGGAATAGGTACAAATCCTAAAAATAAAAAGTAAAAGAAACATGAATTATAACAATATCCACACGATAAATGATACAGTAAAAAAATATTAAAAGGGAACAAACCTTCCTCTTTTCTGCTTAGCTAGATCATCAACAAATGCAACAAACCTATTTGCGAATTCTTCATCAACATCTTCTGTGACGGCAATACTAAAAGGATGCCTTTGCAACATCAAAAGTTTGGGCGAAACATAATTGCTACTGGCACCAGAAGAAAACTCACACAGAAAAGGTGAAACATCATATTTACCAGGACGCGTCACCCTTACCAATGCCTGTGAAGGTGTAGTAGTATCCACACGTGGGCTCGCCTGTTCGTTCTCAGGGTCACTAACCATCATAACATCAAAATCCTCACCATGATCATCAACATCAGTGTCGTGCTCAATGGGCTCTTCAGCGGCATGCTGAATAGGCTCTTCATCAACAGTGGCACTAGGCTCTGCAGCAACATTACCAGCAGGCTTTTCATCAACCGTGGCACCAGGCTCTGCAGCAACAGTATCAGCAGCCTCTTCAGCAACAGTGGCACCAGGCTTTGCTTCAACAATATCAGTAGCCTTTTCAGCAACAGTGACACCAGGTTCTCCAACAACAGGGTTAGTTTGAAATCATTTCTTTACATTCTTAATTGTATCAGCAATGCTACGGCCCATCTCCGCAAACTGCTCGTCAGTCCAATTATCAAAGAAATCATCAAAAGTCTTCGTCGGATGAGAAGGTCCAGGAGTATCTTTCTTACAAAATGCAGCACCATCAACTGAATAACCTTGAATAAACTAATACAAAAAAAATCATGAACAAATAATTAACTCCTATAAACCATGGATATATGAAAATAAGTTCAAGAAACAATGTACAAGATATGATACAGTTTAGAAACAGGGAAGATACAATAAATTTTTTTTAAAAAAAAGAAAGGCAAACGCGCAGCTCATCAGGTTTAGGAGTCTTCAGAAAGTCTTGGCTGAAATTCAAACTAAGCTCGAAGTTTGGGAATTACAATGAAGGGGTCAAAGGAACCTTGGTTGCAACTATTGCGGCCATTGGAACGGGTTTCCACTAACAACTGTTTCTACATTACTGACACCACTATCATAAGTTTGAATTGTATCAGACGATACATTAACATCTTTTCCCCTGCCGCTTGCTACATCAGTCGCTCCACCAGTAGCACATGGCCAAAAAAAGAAAAGGAAAAATAATTCATAAAAATAAGAAACCGTAGATGTAAAATTTTATTGGCTTGCTGAATTGTTTCTACTTGAAACTATCTATATCTGTTTGTATCTGAATGTATCTAGTTGTTTCAAGGTAACTGAAATAAGGTACATACCGTAACATTAGTCGTATCAACATTTAAACTGTTTGTATCACCAATATCGGATTTAAACTTTTCTGTAGCACCGAAATCATCTAAATTGAGCTTCTCCATATCACCACTAGCAGTTGGTGTCCTTGGTGAATCTTGAGCATTAACTGCACCACTTTGAGTACCTTGTATAAAAAAAATTAATTCAAACTGACATTACATCGACAAGAAACAATAAACAGTTTCTTCAACAATTAATACATGTCCTTGCACAAGTAGCTTAATTGCATCAACAACTTTTCTAAGTTCCTCACCAAAGAATTCCTTAGCAGTGTTAAACTAATCATCAACCTTCAAAAGAAAGAAAGGAAAAACAGTATGGCAATAATTCTAACTGTTTCAACAAAGTAAAAATCATAAACACAATACAATAAAAATACAATGCTTAACCCTGTAATAACTCCAAGTCATTAGTGAGATGAAACAAAAAATAAAAATAAAATTGTATCAGAATGTGCCAAAAATAGTATCACAAATATTCAGGCGACTAAACGACTCAATATGTCAATCTTAGCATCATTATCAACCACCTGCGCCGGTTTCGACAAACTTGACTGTGTCTGCTTTCCAGCATCTTCAGAAGGAATGTGGACAAAAGCGGCAGGAGAGGAGGGACGAGGCTCTCCATGGAAGACAAAAATATCATCCTCAGTAGAATCTTGTATAGCATCCGCAACAGGAGCGCCCGTATCATCCACCAACTCCAATCTGGCAAACTCAGCAACAGTCAGCTGCATAGGCCGGAAAACAGGCTACACCATACATAATAGTAGACATATGAATTTAAAAGCATAAAGAAATAAACAGATACATAGAGAATGAAACAGATACATAAAGATCAAAACAGATACATGAAGAATGAAACAGATACACAAAGAGTGAAACTATACCTTGTTGACTCGGTCCTCTAAAATCTTACAAAATGTCTTATACTTTGAAAGATTACTCATAACTTTCCTGTTCAAGATACGAGGAGTTCGACTCTTAACACGCATAGCTACTGATGAAAGAATGTTTGTCCAGCACTCATAAAATCATACTTGCAATGCAGAAGGAAAACATACCACCCGAAAATATGTACTATTAATTTTCACCTTCTTGTGAATACTATCAAACAGTTCTTTGAAAGAATCAATACCATAGTCCTTGTAAAGACCAGACTCAACCAAATCAAAATATTTTTCAGAAACAGTTTTCACATCAGATACAGACATTACAAAATTCACAATCACATACAGAACTGCAATCTTAACTGCATCAGCATCACTAATCCACTTCCGTTGAGTAAAAGCATTCTTAATATCTACGTGAGACACCTTCTCCACGTTCGGGAATTAGCTACTCATCAATCGACTTGGACAACTCGTATCAAGAGAACTTAGTGTATCCCCAGAGCACTTTAAACCCGACATTAATACAAACTCACGCAACCCGAATTGCGAACATGAACCATTCACACAAACCTCAAACGTACAAGGCTTGGAGGACTCAATCTGACGCGCCAGTAAAGACCGAAGCAACTGAGTCTGAACGGGCAAATGTTCTACCTGTAACAAATAACCAAAACAGGTCTTTTTGAACATTTTCAACTGTACTGGACTTAAGACATCCTTCAAATGCATTCCAATATCACCATCTGTAGTAAGCTGTAGATGGAACTCTTTCCAATAAAAATTCTGGGGTATATAAAATGATACACCCTAAAAAGGAAAAACCCAACTCAGTTAAAACATAGTGAGTACAATACAGAAACAGTAAAATACAATGCAGAAACAAGAAAAGACAGAGACACAGTAAAGACACTAAAGAAACACTAAAAAGCCTACAGAACAGGTACAAACACTGCAGCAACAGTAAATAAACTGCAGCAACAGTAAAAGACAATGCAGAAACAGTAAAAGACACAAATACAATAAATATGCTGAAGAAATAATAAATACACTAAAGAAACACTAAATGCACTACAGAAACAGGGAAAACTACAGAAACTGTACAAAAAATACAGCAATGGTAAAACACAACAGAAACAGTAATAATACGATACAGAAACACTAAAAGACACAGCAGAAACAGTAAAACACTGCACAAACAGTGAAAATACACTGAAGAAACACTAAATTACAGTACAAACACATTTAATATCGCAACAAATATAGCAAAATAAATAAATAAATGGATACAGAAAATAGAAAACAGAAACAAAAAACTAAAAGAAAACAGAAGTACCTGTAATGCTACATCAGCCAGCATAGAGATCCGACTTTTCTTCAACGATGGAGCATCTTCTTCAAAATCATCATCATCAACCATAAGTTTAGCTTTACCTTTACCCTTACCTGTAGAAGGAGATGCAGATGACCGCGTTACACGCTTCAATTATTGCGGGGTTTCTTTCGACTTAGAAACAGGAACTTTTAGTTTTAAAACAGATTCAACTCAATTTTAAAAACATTTATATCATGTTTTGTTTTACTCTTAAGTTCCCTAGAACTAGAAGACGAACTAGAATTAGACATTGATATGAAACCTTAAAAAATGAAAAAAAAAATGAAATTTAAACACTGAAAACAGTTATGAACTGGTTTAAAAACAGGGATTATAGTGGAGAACGTGGAGGAGAAAATGGGGAGAAAAAATAGGGAGAAACGGTTCAGAAACAGGGATGATACGGTCAGGAATGAGCATAAACGGGACTGAAACACACGAGAAAAACGTGAAACAGAGGGGAGTAATTGAGAAATGTTGAAATAAAATAGAAAATGAGGAAAAAACCTTATATATTAGGGACCAATATTTTAAAACTTACAAAAGGCCGCCAAACTATAGAAAAATAAAGAAATGAACAAACATAAGTTGCTATATTTGTAATTAACTTGTGGTTTTCTCTATATAGAGTTATTTTGCTAAAATGCTACTATATTTGGTAATTAAATTTTAAAGATTGTACTTTTGTGTAAAAATTCTTTTTTGTTATTGTCTTCAACAGAAGGTTCTCAATATTTGATTATAAGCTTTGCTGAAATATAAATCATTATCAAAAAAAAAAAAAAAAAAAAAAAAAAAACTTCGAAATTGTAAAGGGGAGAGAAACAGCAGAGTAGTCCTGAAAGTTCAATCCCTACTAAAATTTTTAGCGTTGCAATAATTATCTATTTTGACAAAAATATTGGAATAAATTTCATTGGTTTATTACAATTGTGTCAGTGTTTTTCATTCTTAGCAGCAAGGAAAGAAATTTATGGTTCCTGTACTTGATTAAACCGAAAGAAGCATGAAAAAACTTGGTAGTTTGTAAGTCAAATGCTCAACTGCATGCAGTGACATATAAGAGCTATAAGGTCATTTGATTGTGGTGTAAGAAAGAATTAATTCCTAAATTCTAACATAACATAATAAAATATGCGAGATATAAAAATAGGTTTTATTTTTCTTTTGGTCAGATATATAAACTTTTCATTTAACCAAATGTGATCTTTTACAACCAGCTAATTCATTTGGTCTCTAGAGTTAGTCTTCTACATTAACCTTTCTATAACAATAGAGCTAATTCTCCGTAGACAATAAAAAAAATACATAATCGATAATTAGACTACAAAAAAAATGCATTTTTGCAGCGGTTTTTGCGCAGCAGTTCGCCTAAATGCTGGTAAACCTCATTATTTCAGCAGTTATATTAAGTGTTGCTAATGGCGAGAATTACCGGCGATTTTTGTAGGATTAGCTGCGGTTTTGAAGAAATTTACTATTTGCAGCGGTTTTATTAATTTAGCAGCGGTTTCTGAAATAAATTTTTTGTCCCACATCGGCCACGAAGCACTAATCTCAGCACTTTATAAACGTCAGTCAGCGATGACATCAAAAAGTGATTGGCAGTGCCGTAAGCAAACATTAGTTGGAGATGGGCCTCATTATAACACATGATGAGTTGGGCCTATGCCGGGTTTCATGGGTAGGTAACCAGCACCAGCATGTTGGGTTTCTCTATCTCTTTAGTTTAAATAACTCCGGCGGTACTACCAGCAGCCATCGCTGCTAAATAGTTTAAGTACGCCTACTTAGGCAGCAGTGCCAAAACCGCTGGAATTTTTTTTTCTGGCAGTTAAAAACCGCCGCTAAACCTATTTTTAACTGCTGCTATTTGCCAAGTTTTCTGTAGTGTTACATGCTATATCGGGTAATTTTGCAAACACTCTAAGTAGCTCTTCTATGTCTTCTTTTGCCCTCTGATATGGAGTTGGAGTGCAATGTTCTTGAACAGCTGACAATGTCCAGTAGTCTCTATATTTTGAAACCTGCGCTTGTTCCTTTCAATCCAAATATGATAAACAGTTGCAGAGAAGAGAAATATCAACATTCTTGCTCGGGATCTGTTATTTCTGATTCTCTTGAATACCCATCTAATCTCATCCTCCCAGCTTCTAATATGATGACTTTCTCCTATCCACGTTAACATTGCAGCCCATACAGTTCTTAAGCAACTACAGTCAAAGAGCAGGTGTTACATTGTTTCGACATTAGTGTTCTTGCATAGGAAACAGTTACTTGGGACATTAATCCCCCATCTCAGCAAACAATCCACTGTGGCCAATCTATTTTGAATAGCAAACCAAATAATGAACTTGTGTCTTGGAATTGCATCTGAACTTAAAGTCGGGTTCTTCCATGAGACTCTTGGATGTTGCGGGATAGCCTATCTATATACTTTTATTATGCTAAACTTCCCTTGTACCCCATACTTGTTGATATTTTGTTGCAAGTCCACATTCAGAAACCATTCCCATGTGTCAAAGACCTTCCGGATTAACCAACAAGTTTGTCTAGGAGTACTCATTGAAGTTACATCCTTCTTCTTTATATAAAACCTATGGATCCATTGACCCGCAATGTATCCTTCTTTTCACTGATCCCCCATCTTACACAAAGCCGCTTTATTCCAAGTATATAAATCCATGACATTCAACCCACTTGTTGAACCTGACATACAGAGCTTCTCCCATGCAATCAGGACTTTCTTTGAGAGTTCATTACTTCCGATCCATAAGAAAGTACGACAAGCTGTGGTTACCAGTTGTATGATCTTTTTTAGAAGTAAGAACACTTAAGACCCAATATGTATGCATTTCAAAAATGACACTTTTGATGAGCTTCAATCTCCCACTATAAGATAAGAACTTAGTAGTATTAAATTGTTTAAGGTAAAAATGCCATTTTTCATTTATTCGTGTATAATAGTTTCTTAATCGTCAATTTTAAGCATTACAATATTTTCATTACTATTCATCGCATTACAATCCTTTTAGTATTAGTTATTGCATAACCAATCAATGCATTATTAATCCATCATAAACAATCAGTGTGTTACTAATCGCTGCATAATTTATTTCTAAACTAAACAGACCCTTAATAATTGATTTTCTTTGGTTTGGTTGCGGGTTCGAAGAAAGTGATAAGAGATTCTTTTTGGGTGCTAAACGTAATGGTTTGACGTCAAATTATTCACCCTAAAATGACAAACAAAAGCCATCATTGGAATACTCTGCGCCTATGATTTAGATATTTTGTCCAGTAGCCTCGACAACCACGGATATTTTAAGTTTTAGCCCCAATAGAAGAAATGTTTTACTTTAGCATTTCATGGCAATACGCTAGCACCCCTCAGAAATTTTTAGAATGAACTTCCTGACGATTCCTAGCATCAGCCAGGAAGTGCTCCAAGTGAAATGACTTTGCAATGGGGTCCAAAACGTAAATACTGGTGCTGAAGCATTCTATTTATGTAAATTTCACTATGATTTTTGGTCAAGTGGAAACCTCTTTGATGATCCATAACTTTGTAACTGAATCTATACTACACAATAAAGCCATACTACATCAAATATTTGGGATTTTTTTATAAGTAACTACTGTAGAAGATTTTATTTTACTAAATACCATTTTAATTTAATAACATTTTTTAATTGCAAATATACCATATTTATAGCTGAAAAAAATAGATATACCACAATTTTTTATATTTATCGAGTAGTTAAAGTATAGTGTTACAAATGTGGAGATAATGAAACAATCTTATGCTCCTTGATAACTAACACCATTCATCCCTCCCAATTTTTAATTACCGTCTCTCAGCTGCCTCCACTCCCTTCTCCCATCTCCCAAACCCTTCTTGGTTTCTTCATTACTCATTGAAACTTTAATAGTAATATACTCTACTATCATATAATTGCAACTAGTATATCATAATGATTTAACAGAAAAAAGTAATATGTTAATATTACATAATATACTAATAATATACTACTACATGTACTCTACGGGAATACTGATAATATACTACTAAATATTTGTATAATCCTATATAGTATATAAATATATGGTATATCAAAATAAAATAATATGCTACTAAATACTATATATTATATACCGATATATAGTGTATAAAAATAAAAGAATTATATAAGAGTATTATGTTAATATTATAGCTACATTATTTTAGGAGATAGATATTTAGTATATCCAAACCTTAAATTTAGCAAAATATATAGAAGTGCTACTATTGAAATTAAAATCTCTAAATATGGTATAAAATTTAAGAAAGTGGTATTTCTGTCATTTAATTATATTATTAGGTAAATGTAGTAATTAAATCTTTAAAGGTGGTGTATTAGGTACTTTTCCCAATATTATATACTGACCCAACCCAAAGTTGTTAGGCCATTAAAGAGAAGTGATGAAAACAGCTAAGTTTATAAACTTAACTAGAGCCTGCATTTAGGGATCATCTATCTGTTTAATGGACAAACTTCCATGTTCAATTCCATTATATGTTACAACATTTCTGTGAATACCATTCTAATTTAAGTGGGCTGATGTTAATATCTGATAACTAATCAAACCATAGCTAGTCTACTTTGTCGTTCGAGAAGAGGGTAGATTCTCGAGGTTTTTACAAAAATAGCTACCTTTTAAGACTTATTTACTACCTCCTAGTAGTCTTTTCATATATCCAATATACTAGCAGAAAAACAATAACCAATATGCAGAAACCAATTCCTAAAAAATTGGTTCATATCCCTCATTAATCGCCCTCAACTCTCATCCCCAATTTTTTTTCCGCTATTTACTATCCACTCCCATCCATGACTATCCACATTCTTTCTTTTCATATACACTTGCAGCTTCCAAATAAACTACTCACAAATACTCTCCACATGTTGTAAATAAAATATAAAAGAGCAGTAAAGTAAATGGGAGAAGTAACGATATGGAGAGAGATAGAAGTTTTATTTCACTTTCTTATCTGTGTCATTTACAAGATGAAAGTGCATCCGATTATATAGGATGAAGAGCTCACTATAGAATTACAATAAGTAATGCTTCATTTAATAAAGATACATTGATTAATGAGTTAGTTCATTAAGGGTCTGTTTGGAAACCACCTCGTAATTGGATTTGGTGTAATTATTAGGGTAGTAATTACACAGCCTAGTAATTACACAATAAAGTAATTACGAAGTCCTGTTTGTCTGCCATAGTGTAATTACAGTGTAATTACAAGCGTACCGTTTGGTTGCACAAGTGTAATTATACTGTTAGATCTTTTTAAATTAAAAAAAAAAAAAACCTATTATACCAAATTATTGTTCAATTATTTTTTTTGAAATTTACCTATCATTTTTATTAATATTCGTCTTTCTAAGATCAAGAGACAAAGTTTCAAAAAAACTAGAGTAGTAACTCATCTAAGAGAAATAAAGAAGATAAAATAAAGAAAGTAACGAAGAAATAAAATTTGAGAAGTTATATGGTACCACAAAAAGTAAAGATACTTAGAAAGTGAGGAAAAAAAAGAACTGAAAGAAAAATATGTAAAATAAATAATATACTTAAAACAAGAAATTAAAAAATAAAAAAAGAAAAAAAGATAACGTTGTAATTACCAAGGAAGATAAGAAATTGCAAGAAGTAAATGTCGTCAAAATGATAGGGAGGTACGAAAGAAAAACAATGAACAAATATATGATATAGTCAAAAACAAAATAAGTTCAAAGTAAAGAAATAAAAAAGGAGAAAGATTACCAAGAAGCAAAAAGTAAAGATAAGAAAATAAGAAGAAAAAAAATAAAAGAGAAATGATTTTAAAGAAATTATATATTTAATATAAAATTAAGAATTTTAAAATAAAAAAAGAATAAGAAATTAAAAAGAAAATAAACTTAAAATAAAAACAAAGATAATAGAAATTAAAAAGTAACCCTGTAATTACACAGTGTAATTACCAGCAATTCTCAGCTCCCCCCTAAGAATTGAAGAGTGTAATTACATAGCCTCAATTACACCCAATTACATGCTGACCAAGTAATTACTTGGTCAGCCAAACACGCCAAACTGAGTAATTACACCCAATTACACCCAAATCCAATTACACAGTGGCTTTCCAAACAGGCCCTAAATGAAGCACAAATAATCCGTTCATGAATGGAGGACATCCACATTCTCTGGATTTGTAACATTCCCCCTTGGATGTCCATTATACAAAGAGCATGCCTCGTTAAAATCTTACTAGGAAAAACCCTGTGGGAAAAAGCCTAGTGAAGGAAAAACAGTACACACATCTTGTAATACGCATTAAGAGATGCCTCATTAAAAACCTTACCAGGAAAACCCAATGGGACAAAATCTTGGTTAAGGAAAAAAGAGTGCATCGCGTATCTTACTCCCCCTGATGAAGACATTGCTTTATATTACGGAGACTACGCATTCTGATCTTGTATATTAACTTCTCAAATGTTGAGGTTGGCAATGCTTTAGTAAACAAATCCGCCAAATTATCACTTGAACGTATTTGCCGAACGTCTATTTCACTACTATTCTGAATATCATGAGTGGAAAAGAATTTTGGCGAAATGTGTTTTATTCTGTCTCCTTTGATATATCCTTCTTTTAGCTGAGCTATGCATGCAGTATTATCTTCTTATAATACAGTTGGAATCATTTGCAAAGAAAACCCACACATTTTCTGAATATGTTGAGTCATCAGTCTTAACCAAATGCATTCACGACTTGCTTCATGAATTGCCAATATCTCTGCATGATTTGAAGAAGTAGCTGCAATAGTTTGTTTTATTGAACGCCATGATATAGCTGTGTCTCCACATGTAAATAGATAGCCTGTTTGAGAGCGTCCTCTATGTGGATCAGACAAATATCCAGCATCCGCATAGCCAGTTAATTGTGACTTGCATTCATTTGAATAAAACAATCCCTTATCGATAGTCCCTTGGAGGTATCTGAATATATGCTTAATACCGTTCCAATGTCTTTGTGTTGGGGAAGAACTAAATCTTGCCAATAAGCTTACTGCAAAAGATATATTTGGTCGGGTATTATTGGCAAGATACATCAGTTCACCAATTGCACTAAGATATGGTACTTCAGCGTCAAGAAACTCTTCACCATTTTCACAAGGTCCAAATGGATCTTTATTTACATCAAGTGACCTCACAACCATCGGGGTGCTCAGCGGATATGATTTATCCATGTAAAACCTCTTAAGAATATTTTCAGTATCTGTTAATTGATGGAGAAATATTCCTTTTGTCAAATGTTCAATTTGTAGACCAAGACAAAAATTAGTATTTCCAAGGTCTTTCATTTCAGACTTTGTTCAAACACTCCATTGTATTTCTGAGTGCTTCATGAGTTCCAATAATATTCAAGTCATCAACATACACAGCTATTATGACAATTTCAGATCCAGACTTTTTTATAAAAACACAAGGACAAATTGGATCATTTTTATATCCTTCTTTCAATAGGTATTCGCTAAGGCGATTATACCACATACGACCCGATCGTTTTAATCAATATAAAGATTTCTGAAGCTTTATTAAACAAGCTTCTCGAGAACCTTTAAATGCTTCGGGCATTTGAAATCCTTCAGGGATTTTCATAAAAATTTCATTGTCTAATGAGCCATGTAAATAGGCTATGACAACATCCATTAGACACATCTCAAGTTTTTCTTGTACTGCCAGACATACAAGATATCCGAAGGTGATTGCATCCACCACAGGAGAATATGTCTCCATATAATCAATGTCAGGTCGTTGCGAAAATCCTTGTGCTACAAGTCGTGCTTTATATCTAACGACTTCATTATTCTCATTTCATTTTCGCACAAATACCCATTTGTACCATATTGGTTTTACACCTTTAGGTGTTCGGACGATTGGCCGAAATCTTCACGTTTATCAAGTGAAGTTAATTCTCCTTGAATTTCATCTTTCCATTTTGGCCAATCATTTCTCTATCTAGATTCATCGACAGATTTTGGTTCAAGATCCTCTTTTTGTTGCATTATCTCAACAGCAACATTATATGCAAAACTGTTGTCGACAACAATATTATTGCGGTTCCATAGTTTTTCCGTAGAGATATAACTTATTGAGATCTCTTCAATTTTATTATTTTCAGGCACCCGAGCCTCTCCTGGAGAGGTCTTATTAGTTGTTATGTCTTTATGCTTGTTTTGAGCAATTACCTCCATAGTATGATCATTTTTATCATTTGCTCCTTTTCTTTTTCGAGGATTTTTATCTTTGGAACCAGGTGGTCTACCACGCTTTAGGCGTTCCTTAGACTCACTTGCACAAATAGGTTGCCCTACCGGGATATCAAGTCGAATTAGAGCATTTACAGCTGGAATATGGGATTTAGTTACCCTTGGTAGGTCAGTGAATGCATATGGCAGTTGATTTGCAATATTTTGCAAATACACTATCTTTTGAACTTCAAGTTCACATTGATTTGTACGAGGATCTAAATGAGATAGTGTTGATGCATTCCAGTCTATTTCTTTTTCCAGCTGCTTATTCTTTCCCCCTAATGTTGGGAAAACTGATTCATCAAAATGACAGTCATCAAATCTTGATGTGAATAAATCTCCCGTCATGGGCTCAAGATATTTAATAATAGACGGAGATTCATACCTAATATATATCCCCAACCTTCTTTGGGGTCCCATCTTTGTGCGGTGTGGTGGAGCAATTGGCACATATACCGCACATCCGAAAATTCTAAGATGGAAAATATTTGGCTCCTAACCAAAAGCCAATTGTAATGGGGAGAATTTATGATAACTTTTCGGTCTGATCCGAACAAGGGCTGCTGCATGCAAAATAGCATGTCCCCATACTGAAATGGGTAATTTTGTTCTCATAAGCATTGGTCTAGCCATTAATTGGAGGCTTTTGATAAATGATTCTGCCAGACCATTTTGAGTATGAACATGAGCAACAGGATGTTCAACTGTTATCCCAATTGACATACAATAATCATTAAATGCTTGAGAAGTAAACTCAGCTGGATTATCAAGACGAATTGTCTTAATCGCATAATCAGGAAATTGTGCTCTCAATCTTATTATTTGAGCAAGCAACCTCGCAAATGCCATATTGCGAGTTGATAATAAGCACACATGTGACCATCTTGTAGATGCATCTATTAAAACCATAAAATATCTAAATGGTCCACATAGAGGGTGTATGGGTCCACATATATCACCATGTATACGTTCCAGAAATGCAGGGATTCTTGTCACAACTTTAGTTGCTCTAGTAATTGATTTTCCTCGAGAACAGACAGCACAAAAGAATTCTTTAAATTGAAGAATATTTTGGTTCTTCAATGTATGCCCATGTGAATTCTCAATTATATTGTGCATCATATTATAACCGGGATGGCCCAACCTGTCATACCAAATAATAAAATCATTTGATTTAGTAAATATTTTATTTACTATGGCATGTGATTCAACTCTGCCAATTCTTGTGTAGTACAAGCCAGAGGAAAGTGCGGGGAGCTTTTCAAGCACATATTTCTCACCCGCTATCATTGTAGTAATATAAAGATATTCAATCTTTCCATCAGTATTAGTCTCAATATGATAGCCGTTTCGGCATATATCTTTGAATTTAACATGTTTCTTTGAGACTTACTACAATATAAGGCTTCATCAATAGCCAAACATGTTCCTCCATGTAATAGTAACTTGGCTTTTCCAGAGCCTTCAATCAATCTTGTACTACCACTTATTGTATTAACATTGGCTCTTTTCATAACCAAATAAGAGAAATATCTCTTATCTTTTAGAATTGTGTATGTTGTAGCACTATCCAGGAGACAAATATCTTTGTTATTGAACTTGAATCCAACTGAAGACTGGAGAATTTCCATTTTCTTCATAAAAAGAAAATTACATAGTAAGAAATATTGAATAAAATAAAGTACAAGAAAAGTACTTTTAAACATTGAAACATAATTAAAGATGACATTTTTTTTCAAACTTTAAAACATAAAAGGTAAAGACATTATTCTTTATTATTTTATTCCCCAGTTACAACGTCAGTTCTTCAGTTATGATTCTCAAAGAAGTCTTCAACTTCTAAATGGGTAATATTTGGGAGGCCTTCAGAAACATCATCATCTTTCATGGCAAGATACCCCTCAATCTCATCATGCTTGTCAGCAAGATGTGCCAGATGTGTCCCGTTATCATTATTTTAAAAGGTCAAATGTGCCTCCACATTATTTTCATTTCTTTTGAGCGAAGCTTGATAGAGCTTGAAAAAATATTCAGGCGTACGACAAATATTCGCCCAATGACCTTTCACACCACATCGATGACATATATTATTATTCTTGCCTTTTGAAGGATTAGCTTGAGAACCCTTATTATTCTCATATTTATTTCTACCGTGACCACGATTATTATTTCATCCCTTGCCGCGCCCACGACCATGGCTTTTACCACTGTAATTATTTTCCTTCTTTCAGGCATATTATTTATTGCTACCACATTCGCCTCAGGGAATGGAGCATGTGCTCCCACATTCACCTTAGGGAACGGAGCAGATCCAGTGGGGCGGGCTTCATGATTTTTGATCAACAGGAAATTATGTTGCTCAGCTACCAGAAGACATGAGATCAACTCAGAATATTTTTTGAATCCCTTTTCACGGTATTGCTGCTGTAACACCATATTTGATGCATGAAATGTGGAAAGTATTTTTTCCAATAAGGCATCATCATCAATAGATTCTCCATATAATTTTAATTGAGAACTTATTCTAAAGACAGCAGAATTATATTTTGTTATGGTTTTAAAATCTTGTAACCGTAAATGAATCCATTCATCACGAGCCTTTGGTAGTAATGGCTTTCAAGTGATCATACCGTTCATTCAAATTAATCCATAGTTCTAGTGGATCTTTCACGGTTAAATATTCAATTTTTAACCCTTCATCAAGATGATGGCGAAGGAAAATCATGGCTTTCGCCTTATCTTGGCTCGATCTGCCATTTCCTTCTTTAATAGTATCGCAAAGACCTTTGGCGTCCAGATGTATCTCAGCATCAAGCACCCATGATAAATAGTTCTTGTTGGATATGTCAAAAGCCACAATGTTAATAAAATTGAAGAGATCTCAATAAGTTATGTCTCTACGGGAAAACTATGGAACCGGAATAATATTGTTGTCGACAACAGTTTTGCATATGATGTTGCTGTTGTAAAAATCATTTTAGTATATCTGTAATTAATATAGTACATTTATCTGTAAATGAGATATATTACGATAAATAAATTATATATAGTTATACCTCACAGATGGAAGAAATTGGTACTTAATTTGGAGAAGATTAGAGCTTCGTGCTGATAACGTATTGTAAATAAAATATAAAAGAGCAGTAAAGTAAATGGGAGAAATAACGATATGGAGAGAGATAGGAGTTTTATTTCACTTTCTTGTCTGTGTCATTTACAAGGTGAAAGTGCATCCGATTATATACGATGAAGAGCTCACTATAGAGTTACAATAAGTAATGCTTCATTTAATAAAGATACATTGATTAATGAGTTAGTTCATTGAATGAAGCACAAATAATCCGTTCATGAATGGAGGACATCCACATTCTCTGGATTTGTAACACCACCAACATTATTGAATCAATATCTCGACTGCAATCAAGAAGAAAAAAAAGGTGTTTATATTAATAGAAAGAGAAGTCAGCCGATTAAGATTTCTGCTTTGGGTGGGTTCCATAGTGTTTTGTTTTATGGTGATTTTTCAATTTTCTTGTATTTGTCCTATTCTATGGATAAGAAAATTGATATTTTGATTCAACATGGTGGAAACTGGGATGGTGAATAAATATTTTAATTTCGATGTTGATGTGTTATTGATCGAGAAAGATTGCACATTTACCGCTTTTATGTCTAATATTTCTAAATTATTTGGGGTGGATGCTTCAGATAATATAGTTGAAATCAAATATGTTTTGAGGGAGAATTATCCAGCAATGAAAATATACATTGAAATGAGCCTAAGAGTGTATATAGTTGAAATTGAAAAATTCCAAGATCACAGACTACCCAATTTGTGTATCAATCAAAGAAATGTTTCAAGGTGGCAGGTCCCCCGAGCAGTATTGTTTCCAATCAGCTGATACACAGAATGTAACGGTAGTTAATTGCCCGGATACAATCCAGCTTATCGGAAACAATGAGGTAGAGGATTGTGAAATTATGCATCCTGATGAAGAGCATATAATTAAAAATCCTTTACATGAAGAAGTTTGTGAAGGTCAGTTGTACAAGGATAATATTGTCCTTGTAAATGTTATGAAGCATCTTGCAATAAAAAGCAAATTTCAGTTTAAAGTTCCACGATCAAACAAAGAAAGATATATTTTTCGTATAATTTCGGTATTTTAGTTGATTGTGTATGGGCAATATAGAGTATTTATTGGTATTTTATACCAGATGTAGTTTGAACATGAGATATAGGATTGGTATATTAACAGTGTACATCATTTATGCATGTTATATTTATCTAAAAGATGTGAAATACACATGGTATATGTAATGAAAAATTTGAAATACTAAGTATTTTTTAGGTTTATATTAGGTATTTGTATGAACTTAAAAACTTAATTACCTATAGATATACATTGTTAGATTAAAACGTATATTGTTGATGGATAGTTGAAAGTTTAGTTTCATAAAAATTAATTATCGACTAAATTGTCGGTATTATCTCAAATGCATGGATGAAAATGCTCATGGAGTTTCAAGTCCTCTAAAGTCAAACATTTTCAAAGTTAGAAAATTTAACAATGTTCACATATGTCGGAACGAATCAAGATTCTTTTCACAACGTAATGCTACGGTAGATCTCATTGGAAGCTTGGTAAAATCCAAGCTAGATAATCCAAAGTCAACTTACACGCCAGCAGACATACGACGTGACATGAAAAAGGATTTTGGAGTGAGGATGAATTACATGAAGGCTTGAAGGACAAGAGGAAAAGTAATTGAGCAATTAAGAGGGAAACCTGGCGACTCATATAAGAAGCTACCGAGCTACTTGTACACGGTGAAGCGGAAAAATCCAGGATCGGTTGCACTAATGGAGAAGTCAAGTAATGGATGCTTCTTATACGCTTATGTATCAATCTATGCTTCCATTAAAGGTTGGGAGTATTGCATGCCAATCGTAGTTGTTGATGGCAGCTTCTTAACAGCAACAAACAATGGGACCTTATTGATAGCTTCTACATTAGATGCTGGAGGTTAGCTTTTCATAAATTATTTTTTTATGTAGATAGTACCAAGATAATATTGTACAAGTCGTTTATCAACTTTATGCTAGTTTATTTTAATGACAAACTTCAGTTTTTTACATGACCCTGCAACAAGGAATAAACATTATTGTACTAATCATTTCAGGAAGTATATTTCCACTAGCATATGTTGTAGTCGATTAAGAAAATAATGCATCTTGGAAGTGGTTTTTTGAAAAGTTTAGAGAGACTTTTGGTACAAGGGAAGCGATGTGCATTGTCTCCGATAGGCATGCGAGCATAATGTGTGCCACTTCTGTTGTGTATCCAGAGGTGGCTTGCTGCATATGCATGTTCCATCTATGGAATAATATTCAGACAAGGTTCATGAAAACTCAAGCAAAACTAAGTGGTTTATATTATGCAACTGCAAGAGCTTACACCATTGAAGAGTTTGATGAACACATGTCAAAGATTGCTAGCATTGATAAGGGAGTGAAGGAATACTTATTCAATATTGGGTATCAAAGATGGTGTAGATCGCATTCGCTTGTCAACAGACCAATGGTTATGACTTCTAATATTGCTGAGTCTATAAATTCTGCCAATAAGGATGCAAGAGATATGTCAATATACCATTTGCTGGATTACATGATGAGTTTGATTACAGATTGGCACTTGAATAACAGAAACAAGGCAATGGCAACATATACTGAGCTCGAGGAAGACTATGAAGAACAACTAACAGAAAATTTCGTTGCGTCAACAACGATGACTGTAAGTTTTTTTTATTTCTTATTTTTACATTGTACGTTTGATAGCAAGGTAAGGAATTAAACGAATCAATTCTTTATCCAAAAGTATAACCTTGAGAAATTTCAGTTTACAAGTACATTATCATATACTGAAATTATACTTGATAAATGCCTAGTATAATAATTGTATTGTTTGCATAATGCACTATCGTGAACTACTGTTACCTTTTAAAAAATATAGGTGAGGTCTTCAACAGAATATCTACATAAAATGCTAGATGGTGAACCTTGGCATGTGGTGTCTATGCGTGAGAGAACCTGCCGTTGCAGAAGGTTTCAAATGGATGGAATTACTTGTCCTCACGTACTGGCGATTGTGACAAAGTACAATATGGATGAGTACAAATATTATTCATCATATCACACGATTGATTATTTGAAGAAGACATATGAAGTACCAGTTTATCCTATACCAGATGAAAGTATGTGGGGTGTTCCTGCAAATATACTAGAAGAAATTGTGTTGCCACCCAGGGGAAAGCGCCAATCTGGAAGACCAAAGAAGACGAGACACGTATCTTCATGGAAATCAAATCAGAAAAAACCAAAAACTGCATGTGGTCTATGTGGACAGCTCGGGCACAATCGAAAAACATGTAGAAATCCTCCAAAAATGGCTTAACTACTAGTACAAAGTTTAGAGTACAATGTTAATTTATTGTAGTAAGGTTGTGAAACTGTTACATGTGAAAATGCTTTCTTAGTCATGGTAATGGTTATTGAGACACTGTCTAGTTAATGAGATTTAAAGGATGAATTTTTAGTACATTTATGTGCTCTATTGATACATATTGACTGGTAGTAAGACAAAATAATTAACTATTCACTCTTCCATTGTGCATCACCTGTGTAGATAAATTTTGACCAATTTTTAGTTGAATTATTTTTCCCAAAATCTTCTTAAGTTACTTTATTGTTACATCTTTTGATTCATTTCAATCAGGTAGAAAAGTATGCCTTTGGCTTCCAAAATGACTAGATTTTTCATTGGCATTAATTCTCACAACTTATTGTTATTTGAGGGCACCCGTGATAAATTTAATAGTTTTTAGTCAATTGTCCTATAAATTTAACAGCACATTAATAAGATATCTGGTATATGTATTTTGTACAGGTTAAAAATTTCAACCCGTATACTTAAAATAAATTGAATATATATATGGTATTTTAACCTTAAATAAGAGGTATATATAGTTAAATGACAATACACTGAAAATATATATGGTATTTATTAAGATTGTTGGAACTCTAAAACAAAACACCGAAAATACTCTTAAAATACACTATAAATACGTCTGGTATATTAACCTCAAGTTGGAAGTACAACACTTTAACTGAACTACACTGAAATTATATGGGGTCAAAACTAAGACTGAAAATCGTAAAAGATGCTGAAAATACATCTGATGTATAATCGTATGCTGATATGCTAACATATAATGAAAATACACTAAAAATATATGGGGTATAAATTAAGCTGCTGGAAATCATAAAATACACTGTAAAAACACTTAAAATGAACTGAAAATACATCTTGTATATTAACCTTATGTTGAATGTATCAACACTAACTGAAAATACACTGAAAGTATAGGTGGTATAAATTCGGCGCTGCTGAAAAACTTAATCTAAAATATACTTTCTATCATTGACGTTCCACCAAAGCACATTTACTTTGAAATTCAATATTCAAAAGAATAGCATGTTAACAATTGTTTCCAGCCGTATCTTTTAGCAATGAAGAGAAAATTAAAATTCATCTATTTCGACTTTTGGTAGCATGAACTAATCAAACTTTAAAAACTTGCAAACGTATATCTTAATAAAAATTTCAGGCAATGTGTTAAGAAAATGAGCTACTACAAGTTAAAGTAAGATTCAAGTAAGTTAAAGTAAGATTCAACTAAATGATCTGTGGCAGACGACCGTTGTTGGCCAGTCTGTTAGAAGCTTCCGAATCCGTAGGTACTTTCTGATCTCACTTTACTTTGCCATAATGGTACAGCAATGCCCCAAATCTGGTCTGATGTGCATTCATATCAATAAATTCCGTGGAAGGCACTTTGCTAGCACAAATAAATTGTTCAGCGAAGAACACAGCAAACACTCGACAATCGCTGCAGGTAAAACAAAGAAGCAACCAAGTTTAAAAATATATTATTAATATTGTAACATCAACTAGTTATACAGAATAAATAAATCAATATGTAGATCACTTACACATCTTTCTGTAATGGCAAATTTTCAATGGTAGTGATTCTGAATGGATCAACCATTGTCTTATCTTTATAAGGACCGATGTTCAAATCAATGTCATTCCTCTTCCCAAAAAAATCAAGAATGGCAAGATAATGTGGTATAACAAATGTATATGCAACAACTATCTCGCGAACTTTCTTTCTATGAGATGAACCACGTCTCGAGTCATAAATATATAAACATCGATCTTTGAACGATAGTCTTACCAAAATCCAGTGCCACTGTCCTTCAATAGTTATTGGGAATAATATTTCATCAACAGCGTGCCATGGTGTGTTACTGACACGACCCGGAATCCGGCTAGGCCGTGCGGGCAACTGACATCCTCCCCTAGACCCGCCGGGCGAACCCTTACCAATTAAATTAGGAAAATAAATACAACAATTCATAAATAAGGACAATACTTAGAAAAAAAAACAGACGCATTGATACCTCTAAGCTGTACAAAAGAAATTACAGCTGACTACCCAACATACTAGGTGTAAGGCTATCCAGACTAGACATCTAAGAGTACAAGAAAGACAGATACCTCCTGAAGGGAGCAAAATGCAACTGAAATAATAACCAATAAATTGGTGGCCATCCGGAATAAAAGCTGGCTCACCCTGACAGCTGAAGTCGTCTTCGCTCCAATGCATCATATTGAGGGTAGGAGGATTCCGCCCTAGGAGCAGGAGGATTCCGCTCCATTGCATCATACTGAGGGTAGGAGGATTCCGCTCCATTCATTTGGCACATGTGACCCCTTGCATCATATTTCATTTCATTTCATACCATTGTGTAGACTTGTGGTACATAACTACTGTTCTGCTTCTACGTGCATTGCTTATTTGTTGATATGTTTCTGGGTTGTATTCCTGGTTGAGTTTATGGTTTCATACGTGTTTTCGGTTACTGGCTCTGCCTTTTTATAATTTAAATAAGAGAAATTTGGTTTTATCTGTTTCTTCTCCCTGGCAAGCTATCCTATTCTTTGAGGTGGCTAGTCTTCCCTACTTATTGAGTCCTTTTGACTCACCCTTATTTGTTGTTTGTTTGTTGTCTATCTATTTCAAAATTCTCTTCTCGTGATCGAGGAAGGATCAGCTTAGTCAGAATAAGCTGTGCAATGGTATTATCATATTATCCAGATATATTTTATTCCAAAAGTACGATGCGCGTAATATAATTCTGATCCTGTAATCAGGAGGTAAGACACGTGGAGTAGCTTATGAAAGTCATGCAAGTTCTCTTGTTATCTGTGCGAATTTTTTTTAAGACTTGGGCTCGTTCGAGGACGAACGAGAGTTTAAGTGGAGGAGAATGAAACGACCTCGGTTAGTTGTTTCAGAAGTTAGGACTCCGATTGACGTGCCGATAATTTTAAAATATTCGTAAGGTCCATTGAGACTTATCTGTAAAATTTGACCTAAATCAAACCTCGTTTGGTACGTATTGGAAGAAGATTTCAGTTTTTGTTGTCGATAAATATTAAAAAGAGGTTTTCGAGCTCAATTTTGGCGAATGAACTCTGATTCGAAATTTGAAAGCGCTGTTGGATTCGTATGATTATTTATGACTTTTAAGAACTTTCGAAAGTAAATTTCGAGGTTGTTCGGCTAGTTCCGCTAAAATGCCGAAAGTTAAATAATTTGACTTTTTCCATTTAATTTGCATATTGAGTTTCGGGAGTCCGATTTGAGATCCGCCTTAGCGAGTACATCACATAAATTTGGTATAACTTTTATGCAAAAGTTTGAATTATTTTGAATATCGTAGGGTACCGTTTTAGTTTTCGTTAAGAAAAAAATATAAAAGTAAAAAACAAAAAAGGAGGAAAAGATAAATTATGCAGGCGGTGCGATAAGGGATATTATCCCTTAGCTTATACTTTGTAGGTACACAAAACGCAGAACAGAAACATATGGAACAAAAATGAGAAGCGCCAAGGAGAAAGAAAAAATACCAGAAAATGCGAAAAGAGCCGGAGAAAAATAGTATTTTCACCCCGAAACATCCAGATAATGATGTTAACTCATTATCTTAGCTTATTACGTGTATTTGACTATATTTTTACGGTAATAATTGGGATATTAGACATCATTTTAATAAGTTCAATTAATAGTTTAAAGGATCAATTGGACCCCGATAGTAGAATTGATTATATATTTGTACTCAGTGAGTTATGGGCAACATATAAATATAATTTATTTAGAGTTTGGTTGTATGACTTTGAACCCTGTACATAGGCCTGGCTTACGAATTGCGTATGCGATTAGGGTATCAGGTTCCTAACCTGATTGCCCTAAGATGTGCGGAATGAAACATTTAGCCTAATGTGAGATATTTTCTGCTTATTGAACACAGTGGGATCGTTTGGAAGTGAATCCAAAGGACAAAGCGTTTATTGAGTGGATGTGCTAACTTTGTAAAAAGGTAAGTGTTTATATCCATTTCTTTGGAGGCACCTGGCCTCGTGGATTTTCTGCCACGTGTGTACCTGCCGATAGGCGTACTCATTACGCCTTATCTTTGGATTCGCATTCCATATTATATGTTATGTCCTTTTCTTGGTATTGCATTAAGGATCTAAGCATTGTACTCTGACTGTGAGTTGACATCTACTTCCCGGCTGTCGATGTGAGTCCCGCGCTGGTGAAGGATAATTATTGCATCATATTGCATTCATATGTATTACATTAAATCATATTAAGGATAAGAGGATTCCGCCCAAGGAACAGGAGGATTCCTGAAACGACATTGGTCAGTCGTTTCGGAAGTTAGGACTCCGATTGGCGTGCCGATAATTTTAAAAATATTCGTAATGTCCATTAGGATCTGTCTGTAAAATTTGAGCTAAATCAGACCTCGTTTGGTAGGTATCGAAAGAAGGTTTCAGTTTTTATTGGCGATAAATATTAAAAAGAGATTTTCAAGCTCGGTTTTGCCGAATGAGCTCCGATTCGAAATTCGAAAGCGCCGTTAGGTTCGTATGATTATTTGTGATTTTTGTAAACTTTCGAAAGTGAATTTCGATGTTGTTCGGCTAGTTTCCGCCAAAATGCCGAAAGTTAAATAATTTGACTTCTTTTCATCTAAATTCGAATCTTGAGTTTCGGGAGTCCGATTTGAAATCCGCATTCGCGGCTATGTTACATATATTTTGTATAACTTGTATGCAAAAGTTGGAAATATTTCGAATATCGTAGGGTACTAATTTAATTTTCGTCAAGAAAAAAAAATAAAATAAAAGAAAACCAAAAAAAAAAAAAGAGAAAAAGACAAAATTGCAAAAGTAAAGGTCGGTGGGGTCCTAATCTATATATGATTAGGATGAAACAGAAACAAGAAACGGCATAGAGAAATACGACGAAGCAGAGAAAATTTTCGGAAAAAATGCAAGAAAATGAGAAAAGGGACCGGGAAAAAGTAGAATTTTTACCCCGAAACATTCAGGTAATGATTCTAATATATTATTTGAGTTTATTACGTGTGTTTGAATATATTTTAACGGTAAAATTTGGAATATTAGACATCGTTTTAATAAGTTCAATTAATAGTTTAAAGGGTCAAATGGACCCCGATGATGGAAATGATTATATATTCGTACTCAGTGAATTAGGGGCAACATATAAATATAATTTATTTAGGGTTTGGTTATGGGACTTTGAACCCTGTATATAGGCCTGGCCTGTGTATTGCGTATGCGAATAGGGTATCCGGTTCCTACCTGGATTGCCCTAAGATGTGAGGAATGAAGCCTTTAGCCTAATGTGATATATTTTTCTGCTTATTGATCACAGTGGGATCGTTTGGCAGTTAATCCAAAGGAAAAAAGCAGTGGTTGAGTAACAGGGCTAGCTTTGGAATACGGTAAGTGTTTATATCCATTTCTTTGGAGGCACTTGGCCTCGTGGACTTTCTACCACGTATTTCCTTACGTGTGTAGCTGCCGATAGGCGTACTCATTACGCCTTAGCTTTGGATTTACATTGTATATTATATGTTATGCCTTGTTGTTGGTATTGCATTAAACATATGAGCATTGCACTCTGGTTTTGAGTATTGCATATACTGCGATGAGAGTCCCGCGCCGGCGAAGGGTCATTATTGCATATACTTCCCGGTTGGCGATGAGAGTCCCGCACCGGCGAAGGGTCATTATTGCATATACTTCCCGGTTGGCGATTAGAGTCCCGCACCGGCGAAGGGTCATTATTGCATATACTTCCCGGTTGGCGATGAGAGTCCCGCACCGGCGAAGGGTCATTATTGCATATACTTCCCGGTTGGCGATGAGAGTCCCGCACCGGCGAAGGGTCATTATTGCATATACTTCCCGGTTGGCGATGAGAGTCCCGCACCGGTGAAGGGTCATCATTGCATATACTTCCCGGTAATCGATGAGAGTCCCGAGCCGGTGAAGGGTCATTATTGCATATATCTCCTAGTAGACGATGAGAGTCCCGCGCCGGAGATAGGTATCAAGAGTATGTGACTGCATTGCATCATGCCGCATTCATCCCATCTCATTACACCGCATACTGACTATTGTGTGTATTATATTGTGTTTTATGTATGCGGTATGTACACCATGTTGTGGACATATTACAGTTTGCCTATATATTTCTGGCTCGTATTCTAAGTTGTGGGGATCGGGTTGCACGCCGAAACAGTATAAATATATGGATCGGGTTGCACGTCGCAGCGGTATGAATATATGGATCGGGTTGCACGCCGCAACAGGATGAATATATGGATCAGGTTGCACGCCGTAACAGGATGTATTTCTGATTGTTGATGCGGTCGGGATACCTATATGTTCTGGCTGTATTACGTTCTTGGTTATTGAATAGTTTGCGATTCCATACGTGTTTCTAATTATTATCTGGCTCTGCCTTTTCATAATTTAAATAAGATAAATCTGGTTTATTTGTTTCTTTTCTCCCTGGCTAGCTATCCTATTCTTTGAGGTGGCTAGTCTGCCCCACTTATTGAGTCCTTTTGACTCACCCTTGTTTGTTGTTTGTTTCTTGTCTATCTATTTCGTTTCGGCAGGTTCGCTCCAGGATTGAGTTCGCCACGTTGTGAATGAGCGTAGACGACTTCAGCTGTCAGGGTGAGCCAGCTTTTATTTCGGATGGCCACCAGTTTATTGGTTATCATTTCAGTTGCAGTTTGCTCCCTTCAGGAGGTATTTGTCTTCTTTTGTACTCTTAGATGTCTGGTCTGGATAGCCCTAAACCTAGCATGTTGGGTAGTCAGCTGCAATTTCTGTTGTACAGCTTAGAGGTATCAGTATGTCTGTAAATTTTTAAAGTCTTGTCCTTATTTATGAATTATTATATTTATTTTCCTAATTTAATTGGTAAGGGTTCGCCCGACGGGTCTAGGGGAAGATGTCGGGTGCCCGCACGACCTAACCGGATTTCGGGTCGTGTCAGTTGGTATCAGAGCCCAGTTTAGTGTCTATCCAGACTAAGACAGTGTCTAGTAGAGTCTCGCTGATGGGTACGTAGACGTCTGTACTTATCTACGAGAGGCTATGATGGTATCTAAGATGCAACAGTATTTTTTAATCGTGCGTTGGTCTAGGATGCAACAGTATTTTCGTTGATTCGTTAGTGGTAATTGTGAATCCTCGTTTGACAAATCAGCAGACGGTATGAGTTCAAGACGAAGCAGTCTGGCCTGGGATTAACACTGACGAAGCCCCGAGAGTTTTGATCATGCTGACGATCTAATTATGGAGGTCCCAGCTGTACGAGTTTGCGATGGGCAAGGGAGCAGGGCCTTGTAGTTCCCTTGGCTCTCTACGATGCTTTTAGGAGAATCTTGGTGACGCAAATACCGCAAGAACCTATTATTCGCTAAGCAGCTTATCAGGTTGTCGCAGATGCAGATGTTCAGTCTCAGGGAGCTTCTATTCCAATTCTTAATATTCCCGCAGTAAAGTATGATCCGGAGACAGCATGTATTATGCCTCTAGTTATTCTGGCTGATTAGCTAGCCCGAGTAATGGCTCGGTCCGAGTATCTGAAAATACTGCATTATTTTACCCAATTGAACCTTCCGATATTCTTAAGCCATGCATCAGATAATCCCTGCGTAAATTTTTACAATAAAATGATGTCAGCGTATCCTTCAGGGTCTTGATTATATCGAGCGATATGGTGTTGATTATTCTTCTTTCCAGTTTCGGGGGTCCAGCCTGGAATTGGTGGATCGCTCTCTTATTAGTTAACTTGGTTCGGATTTTCTTCTAGATTCGTGGAAAAGTTCCTTTCGAGTAGCGAGCGAAATGGAGAGTGTTGCCAGTTTAAGTGGATTGGACAGGGTATCCTGTCGGTTAGCCTGTTGGTGTTTCAAAATATGAGATTGTATTCTATAGAATGGCTGAATATGTATTAGAACTAATCCATGAGCCTTCTGAGAATGTTCAAAGATCTATTATTGACCTTTCTCTTTCCTTGAGATCCCGGATGGCTCGAGAAATTAAGGTTGGGACTTTATTTGATGTCGTTATTGATATTGCTTAAAGGTATTAGGCATACCATAAGTTAGAGTGGGAAGAGTTAGAGCGGGAGAGCAAGAGATCCCGTGGCCCTAGTGGGCAACCATGGTACCTCATTTGGAGGTAAGAGTTCTGATTATTTTGGGAGGTCACCTTCCAGGTTATCTCAGCTTATAGAGCATGATTCTCAAAGTGTGCGGGTAGTTCATCAAGATTAGACTCAGCTTTCTCTTTGTAGCTTTCAACAATCTGTCCAGCTCCCATATTCAGCGAAAATGTGTTATCATTGTCGTGAGTCTGATTATCCTTTGAGGAGTTTTCCTGTTATCATTGTCGTGAGTCTGATTATCCTTTGAGGAGTTTTCCTGTTATCATTCTCGTGAGTCTGGTTATCCTTTGAGGAGTTTTCCCTTACTCCGACAAGTTAGCAGTCATCTTTTCTCTCGTCATCAGGTATCTGCGCAGTCGCATGGGATTTTATTTAGACCTCAATCAGCAAAACAAATGCCACTATCCGGTAGAGGTTGAGAGTGTGGTGGCAGTGGTTCTTCAGAAGGTGATTATCAGAGTAGTTGCTTAGTTCAGCCGCATAGGCAGTTTTATGAACTGCTTGTCTGGCGGGATGCTGAGGTGTCCGATATAGTAGACCCTGAGATTTTTTCTTCTGTTAAATGTGAGTAAGATTTGATTCTTTTGATCGATCTGGAAATGGTGTGTCTTATCATGTTTCAATGGTTTCTTGGATGTCGTTTCTATTAAGAATCGGTTGCGGTAGAGGGGTGAGTTTCTGATACGATTTATTCCTGGCATTTATGAGACCCTACTAGTTTATCTGATCTAAATATGAGAGATTTGACGGTGAGTATTGCTATTGCCTGCTTGGCATCTTGTTATACCACCTTGTGTTATTATGTCAAGTCATTTTACCTCTCTCCTCGGAAATCGGTGTTGGTAGGATAATGGGATCCTAATTCGTCACCAACCGAAAGTGTTATCGTTTCTTCCGGTGCAAATTGATTAGTAAGTAATATTCGATCTATGTATCTCATCTTTGTTCAAAATGCTAATAACTATTCTATGAGCTTATCTGGGTTATAAAAGGGTTTCTGGTAAATTGTCAGAGTTTCCTTCTTATTGGGAGGTTAAATTGGTATGGATGTTTTTCCATAAAGCTTATTTAATGTATATCTCTTCAATTGCGATTCTTTGGCTCGCCTGACTCGTAAGTAGTCTAGCTCTGGTAGCCAAATAAATAAGGGGATGAGCTTCCTAAAGATCTAACTATTTCTATCCTCTGTTTTTTGCCATCTCTTCTTCTTCCGATACTAGTGAGCTTGGGCGGTTAGTAGCCACTCGTGATGTTTCCTATGTTGAGTCAGAGTGCGTGTCAAGGTAGTTGGGTAAGCATATTGTTGTTATTCAAGGCTACTAAGGGTAATGAGAGGCATCATTTGACCTTTGATTTGATCTACACTCTCAAAATTAGGTTGAAAATCAGGACAGTAGTGCTGTCCAGAGATTCTATCTGCAGATTTGTTATGTCATCCAGTTGTCTCATCTTGTTATCTGTTTAACATGTTTATGTTATCAGTTTATCCGGGTATCCATTCCCATGTATAGTATAGTGCTGGTTCTGTTTTTGCGGATCATCCAGTTTCAGGGGAAACTCTGCCGAAATTTTTATATAGAAGTATCATCCATCGAGCGGTGGTGTTTACGGCAAAGGTATGGAGTTGTGAACTCGAGAGTTGCAGCTAGTTGGCAACTCGAAAGGGTAGTTTGGTAGTTTAGGTCTGCCTATGTTCAGTTTTTACCTAGGTCTTCTTTAATCCAGCAGGTTGTGCGAGGATGACTATTTCTATTCAAATTAGTTGTATGAGTTTATGCTTTAAGTGGAGGAGTCTTCCTCCAATTGATACCGAATCATAATATTAAATCTCTAAGGCGTTGCTGAAGCGTAAGCTAATTCTTAGTTCCATCGACCTGTTCCATATCGAAAGGTATATCGAAGAGGTAATTATCGACTGAATCATGTTAACCCATTCAAAGTTTCGTGTATCTTTGTTCCGAAAATATAAAACTCCTCTCTCATGATTGAGAAAGGGTCGGTTTAGTCAAAATAAGTTGGGCAACGACGTTATGATATTATCCAGCTATGTTTTTATCCAAGAGTTCGATATGCGTGTTATAATTCTGATCCTGTAATCAGGAAATAATGCCCATGGAGTGGCTCATGAAGGTCTTGCAAGTTTTTTTATTATCTGCGTGAATCTTGCTATGGACTTAGGCTCGTTCGAGGACGAACGAGAGTATAAGTGGAGGAGAATGAAACGACCTTGGTCAGTCGTTTCGGAAGTTAGGACTCCGATTGGCGTGCCGATAATTTTAAAATATTGTAATGTCCATTAGGATCTGTCTGTAAAATTTGAGCTAAATCAGACCTCGTTTGGTAGGTATCGGAAGAAGGTTTCAGTTTTTATTGGCGATAAATATTAAAAAGAGATTTTCAAGCTCGGTTTTGCCGAATGAGCTCCGATTCGAAATTCGAAAGCGCCGTTAGGTTCGTATGATTATTTGTGATTTTTGTAAACTTTCGAAAGTGAATTTCGATGTTGTTCGGCTAGTTTCCGCCAAAATGCCGAAAGTTAAATAATTTGACTTCTTTTCATGTAAATTCGCATCTTGAGTTTCGGGAGTCCGATTTGAAATCCGCCTTTGCGGGTATGTTACATATATTTTGTATAACTTGTATGCAAAAGTTGGAAATATTTCGAATATCGTAGGGTACTATTTTAATTTTCGTCAAGAAAAAAAAATAAAATAAAAGAAAACAAAAAAAAAAAAGAGAAAAAGACAAAATTGCAAAAGTAAAGGTCGGTGGGGTCCTAATCTATATATGATTAGGATGAAATAGAAACAAGAAACGGCATAGAGAAATACGACGAAGCAGAGAAAATTTTCGGAAAAAATGGCAGAAAATGAGAAAAGAAACCAGGAAAAAGTAGAATTTTTACCCCGAAACATTCAGGTAATGATTCTAATATATTATTTGATTTTATTACGTGTGTTTGAATATATTTTAACGGTAAAATTTGGAATATTAGACATCGTTTTAATAAGTTCAATTAATAGTTTAAAGGGTCAAATGGACCCCGATAATGGAAATGATTATATATTCGTACTCAGTGAATTAGGGGCAACATATAAATATAATTTATTTAGGGTTTGGTTATGGGACTTTGAACCCTGTATATAGGCCTGGCCTGCGTATTGCGTATGCGAATAGGGTATCCGGTTCCTACCTGGATTGCCCTAAGATGTGAGGAATGAAGCCTTTAGCCTAATGTGATATATTTTTCTGCTTATTGATCACAGTGGGATCGTTTGGCAGTTAATCCAAAGGAAAAAAGCAGTGGTTGAGTAACAGGGCTAGCTTTGGAATACGGTAAGTGTTTATATCCATTTCTTTGGAGGCACTTGGCCTCGTGGACTTTCTACCACGTGTTTCCTTACGTGTGTAGCTGCCGATAGGCGTACTCATTACGCCTTAGCTTTGGATTTACATTGTATATTATATGTTATGCCTTGTTGTTGGTATTGCATTAAACATATGAGCATTGCACTCTGGTTTTGAGTATTACATATACTGCGATGAGAGTCCCGCGCCGGCAAAGGGTCATTATTGCATATACTTTCCGGTTGGTGATGAGAGTCCCGCACCGGCGAAGGGTCATTATTGCATATACTTCTCGGTTGGCGATGAGAGTCCCGCACCGGCGAAGGGTCATTATTGCATATACTTCCCGGTTGGCGATGAGAGTCCCGCACCGGCGAAGGGTCATTATTGCATATACTTCCCGGTTGGCGATGAGAGTCCCGCACCGGCGAAGGGTCATTATTGCATATACTTCCCGGTTGGCGATGAGAGTCCCGCACCGGTGAAGGGTCATCATTGCATATACTTCCCGGTAATCGATGAGAGTCCCGAGCCGGTGAAGGGTCATTATTGCATATATCTCCTAGTAGACGATGAGAGTCCCGCGCCGGAGATAGGTATCAAGAGTATGTGACTGCATTGCATCATGCCGCATTCATCCCATCTCATTGCACCGCATACTGACTATTGTGTGTATTATATTGTGTTTTATGTATGCGGTATGTACACCATGTTGTGGACATATTACAGTTTGCCTATATATTTCTGGCTCGTATTCTAAGTTGCGGGGATCGGGTTGCACGCCGAAACAGTATAAATATATGGATCGGGTTGCACGTCGCAGCGGTATGAATATATGGATCGGGTTGCACGCCGCAACAGGATGAATATATGGATCAGGTTGCACGCCGCAACAGGATGTATTTCTGATTGTTGATGCGGTCGGGATACCTATATGTTCTGGCTGTATTACGTTCTTGGTTATTGAATAGTTTGCGATTCCATACGTGTTTCTAATTATTATCTGGCTCTGCCTTTTCATAATTTAAATAAGAGAAATCTAGTTTATTTGTTTCTTTTCTCCCTGGCTAGCTATCCTATTCTTTAAGGTGGCTAGTCTGCCCCACTTATTGAGTCCTTTTGACTCACCCTTGTTTGTTGTTTGTTTCTTGTCTATCTATTTCGTTTCGGCAGGTTCGCTCCAGGATTGAGTTCGCCACGTTGTGAAGGAGCGTAGACGACTTCAGCTGTCAGGGTGAGCCAGCTTTTATTTCGGGTGGCCACCAGTTTATTGGTTATCATTTCAGTTGCAGTTTGCTCCCTTCAGGAGGTATTTGTCTTCTTTTGTACTCTTAGATGTCTGGTCTGGATAGCCCTAAACCTAGCATGTTGGGTAGTCAGCTGCAATTTCTGTTGTACAGCTTAGAGGTATCAGTATGTCTGTAAATTTTTAAAGTCTTGTCCTTATTTATGAATTATTATATTTATTTTCCTAATTTAATTGGTAAGGGTTCGCCCGACGGGTCTAGGGGAAGATGTCGGGTGCCCGCACGACCTAACCGGATTTCGGGTCGTGTCAATTCCGCTCCATTGCATCATATTAAGGGTAGCAGGATTCCGCCCTAGGAGCAGGAGGATTCCGCTCCATTGCATTATATTGAGGGTAGGAGGATTTCGCCCTAGGAGCAGGAGGATTCCGCTCCATTGTATTATATTGAGGGTAGGAGGATTCCGCCCTAGGAGCAGGAGGATTCCGCTCCGTTGCATCATATTGAGGGTAGAAGGATTCCGCCCTAGGAGCAGGAAGATTTCGCTCCATTGCATCATACTGAGGGTAGGAGGATTTCGCCCTAGGAGTAGGAGAATTCCGCCCTATTCATTTGGCACATGTGACCCTTTGCATCATATTTCATTTCGTTTCATTTCATACCATTGTGTAGACTTGTGGTACATAACTATTTTTCTGCTTATACGTGCATTGCTTATTTATTGATATGTTTCTGGCTCGTATTCCTGGTTGAGTTTATCTGTTTCTTCTCCCTGATAGCTATCCTATTCTTTGAGGTGGCTAGTCTGCCCCACTTATTGAGTTCTTTTGACTCACCTTTGTTTGTTGTTTGTTTCTTGTCTATCTATTTCGTTTCGGCAGGTTCGCTCCAGGATTGAGTTCGCCATGTTGTTCAGGAGCTAAGATGACTTCAGCTGTCAGGGTGAGCCAGCTTTTATTCCGGATGGCCACCAGTTTATTGTTTATTATTTCAGTTGCAATTTGCTCCCTTCAAGAGGTATCTGTCTTATTTTGTACTCTTAGATGTCTAGTCTGGATAGCCCTAAACCTAGTATGTTGGGTAGTCAGCTGTAATTTTTTTTGTACATCTTAGAGGTATCAGTATGTCTGTATTTTTTTAAGTCTTGTTCGTATTTATGAGTTGGATTTATATTCATTTTCCTAATTTAACTGGTGAGGGTTCTCCCAATGGGTTTAGGGGAGGATGTCGCGTGCTTGCATGGCCTAGCCGGATTCCGAGTCGTGTCAGTTACATAAAATGAAATTACCAAGAATGTACTTGGTAACATCATGTTCAGGTTTTAGCACTTGTATATCTCTGTTACTCTCAATAAATTTTTTATACAGGGCCTTAATCTTCAAATGAAATAGTGTATCCGTAGTAGTGAACTTTAAATGGACGTTTGGATCGCACTTTTGTTTCTTACGCAAATAGTAAAAAAGTACATCCAAATGCTGCAAGATAATAAAAGCTTTTATAAACATAACCAAGTTAGGCATAAAACTTTCAGTAGAAACTTAGCAGGCAGTATATAAAATAACTAAAGTGATGAAAAACATATAAAGAGTTAATCATATCTAGTTAATAAAATGACTCATTCCATACCGAATTAGATATTGGGTGACCCTTTTTTGCAAGTTTAAGGAACCATTCCTTCTTGCCGACATGAATGTCTCCAAATTTAAACACAGGAGTAATTGCATTATCACTTTTAGAATAAAGGTTCACCCTGAGAATAGTCGATAATTAGATTATATATTATATAACCACATTCACACAATGATGGTAGAAAAAAATATGCCATAAATATACTAATGATTACTTATTTTGCCTTTTTCCTCAGATCTTGTTCCATCCATCCCTTGAAATGACACACGATGTTTACATAATCAACATAATTTATCGAGCTGTCGAAAGGGTGAAATACCTTCACAATTTTCTTTGTTTATGATCTACCAGCTGCACTAGCGCCCGAAGCAAAATCTACTGTATATGGTGATTCAACAACAATAGCAGGCCGCTTGTTTCGTGCCAGATGTTGTGTGGCGAAGTCATCAAAATTTTCCAAACTGTCGAAACGATGCAAACCATCTACAGTATTTTTCTTTAACGATTGTTAAGCCGCAAACTAGCACCCACACCAAGTTCTATGATATAGGGATGAATATCATCTAACAAGAGCTTTTTTGGTATCACTTGTTCTATGATTGTTTCATCATCATTTGCCAAATTGTAGACAGGTGGATATTTTGAGTAGATATCCTTACTTGAGGATCCGCCAACCATACTAGTATCGTTTCCCAGTTCGTCTATCTTTCTTGACTGAATAACAATCATAGAAGGCTTTTCTTGTGCTAGTTGTTCAGCTACTTTCTGTCTAGCCATCGGGCATGTATATTTATGAATTTGCAACTCCGGGACGTCTACACACCAATCAGCATAAGGGTCGGGTGAGTCTGTAGCAAAACCATGAACATGTTGATTCCCTGCATCAAACAGTTACAAAAAAAAAAAAAAAAAAAAAAAAAATTATTAAAAATACCAAGATTAGAAAAAAAGTAATGTAGTATATAAAATACACATGGTATAATCTAGTATATGTATGTAACGACACATTTACCAAAAATATATCATAATTAACAAAGATCTTAAAGTAAGGGAGAGTAATACATAGGACCGCTTCATCCTTGTTTCCTTAAAGTTTCTTGGACAGTGACTTAATTGCACCAAATATATTGGAGTTTGATTCCACCATGAGATCATTCAACAACTGAATTTTGGAATTAGTATCCACCATAAGACCATACAGACTATCAAGGTCCTTTTTTATCTAGTGAAACAAAGTAACACGTAGTATAAGAAGCCATGAAAGTATAATATTTTATGTTAATATGAAGTTATATTCAGTAGCAGCAAAAATCTTCTTTTAACTTCTTCTGTTCTATTGATATGCGTTCAATCTCCACTATGCAATCGATATCCTTTTGTGGGGTGTTGCATCTTTCATTTCTGTTAGGACTAGGTGGCAAATGAGGGGGTGATGCTAAATCATCATTGCTGGATCGTACACTGGTTTCTTCCGCTACTGCCGCATAGTTGTCTCTATCATCATCAAAGAAGTGCTCGACATCCAACCTTGACTTTTCGAAAATAGTAGGGAATATATTCCTCAGCTTCAACTAAAAAATGAATGTTAGTAAATGTAGAAAAGCTGCAAATTTTTTGTTTAAAAATACATTAAAGTTTACCTTTATGTCCGAAAGTATCCTTGTTGACTCAATTGAAGTAGGATTGCTTATGACTTTCCAGCTTAATAAGTTAGGAATAATTTCAAATCCAAACAATGCCAACTGGTCCTTTGTTTGGTTACAACATTCATAAAACCAGACTTGAAAAGCTAAAGGAAGCCCTGTTAGCTTGGAATATCTTTTTGGCTTCTTTCCTCACAATTGTTTGCTTAGTGATTTGATTGTTTCATCAAAAACCAACTTACCCCAAGGATAATGCTGATATTCTTCATTCTTTTCAGGAAGATTAGAAAAAAAAATTGGTAATAAAGTATAGAATAGCAATCTTCACTGCATCCTCATCGGATGTCCACTTCTTCCTTTTAAAACACTCATATATAGATTTATAAGTAAGCTTACTAATTTTTGGAAAGCACCGATCCACCAAGCTATAATTTGTTTTGACATCATATCGCTTATATACATCCCCACCACATTTCAATCCTATAATAAGAGCAAACTCACCAATTCCAAAATGAAGTCTAATACCATTCAAACATATCCACAACTCATGTTGGTTGGGTTGGAAAACCTCCCTCATCAATAGTGAATGTACTAAAGGAGGTTGAACAGTTACAGGGCTCAGGTCCATAAAATATCCAAACATGTTTGTTTGAACATATTGAACTGCCTCGGATTAAGGTAATACCCAAACGAAGAAGAAACATTAATATCCTTAGTAACAACATCAACTTTCAATTTAGAATGTTCTTCTTCTTTGAAACAAAAATCCCATGGTTGCAAAAATAATATAAAATTACTAAGTTATGTCGTATAAATAAAATAAACCAAGTATTTTTCAAGACTAGTGATTGTAAAAGTACATCAAAATTCGTTTTTGAGCATACCATGTGTATAATTTGTATATACCATGTGTATAATTTGTATAAAATAAAACACAAATAATACCTTCAAAGTCAGATTAAAATTTCTTGTACCATCAACCTTTCTTCTTTTTTTTGAGTTTGATAGAATGAGAATGAATGTCCTCAACTAAACCTTCAACAACTTTTGCTTTTCGCTTCTTATCTGCCTTTCTTCCTCCTTTATGCGTCTTTGGCGCCAATACAAATTCATTATCTTTAGCAGGATCAACAGAATTCTTTGGCACGAGCATAGTGGAATTTTTAGAAAAACCAGAGATACTCTCCTCCAATCGCATTCGCCTCTTTTCTGCAAGAGATTTAGGCGTTGGGCGGAACAACTCAAAACTGGATTGTGAATCGGGTAAATCCTCTTCTAAACTTTCAGAAGAGGAATCACAATAGGTGTTTTCGAATAGCCCTAACAACAGAGACATCGCATTGCACCCCTTTATCCAATATTTTCCTCGAATATGGAGTTGAAACTTGTTTTGACCTCACCATTGTTGAAGATACTATATTAACAAATGCAGATAACACCTTCATATTGCCTGATCGTGGTAAACATAAATATTGAAATCGGCACGTACATTGAGATAAAATTTGAACCTTAATATTGTGTACAATCTAGTAATTAAAAAAATTTGAAGTAAAATCAATACCTCAAAATTCCAAGAATATGGATGTTGATTTCGACAATTATCTTGAAAACTTCAAATTGGCATGAAATATGAAGAAACAATTGGGAAATGCTCTAATAAACCTAAGAAATCATCGCTCCTTGTAGTATGATAAACAACATGGAATCCTCAAAGTATCTGTTGCAGTGAAGTGGTTTGTTGAGAGATAATGACTTACAGTTTTTAAAGAATATATGTGTGAGAGAGAAAGATATCCACGTTATACATAAAGTCCTTAATTAGTGGAAATATCCTGTTGCTAGTGAAGTAGCATAAACCTGCTATATATGTAAAAAAAAAATGCTATTTGTAAAATTAAGAAATAAACCTTCCATTATAGTAACTACACTATTTTAAAGTGTCTTAGAGTGTAATTTTCCCTAGATTCTCGTGTCTATCATACTGAACAATGAAACTGAAGCATAGCAGAGGACAACAAATGGTATTTGTATAAATACTTGAGGCCAAAAGAAGCAAAACAGTGTTACGAGCTTCTACTTGAATGATGGACTAGGCTTGACACAAACAAAAAAGGGATTATTACCCCACATAACCATTTCCAATCCTTATCCATTTTTTGTAACCATATTTTGTCTTTTCTTTCTTTTTCTAGCATATTTATTAAATATAATTTGACTATATAACTATTTAAAAAATATAAATAAATATATGTGTGTATATATGTGTATAGAAGTTACATATAAAGAATATCAATCTAATTATATACCATATTTTAATTATAAATTAAATTTTAAATATAAATATTGTTGCTAGGTTATATTAGTACTAGGTGGCTTGTTAATGTGGTATATTGAGGGTTATTTATGTGGAAATCCCAACAAAAAATTTCACCAGGCACCCCCTCATAAGGAGTGGTTTTGCAAAATTGCCCGCGTTAAATAATGTTTTAGCAAAATATCCTTATTGTTTGTTTTAGCAAAGTATTGGCCCAGACCAAGACTTCAAGACAAAAAATTATAAGTATTGACACGGGGCCAAGATTTCAAGGGCATGTGTTGTTTTGTCAATACTTCAAGTTATATAGCGAGAATGCAGGAAGAGACTGGAATGGGCAAGTCTTAGCCTTTTGCCAAGACTTACGAGTTACGACCAAGTGTGACAAGTGTTGCCTTGCAAGTGTTGACAAATAGAAAAGGGTCAAACGCAAGTCCAGGCCAAGACTTACGACTAAGTGCTAGCAAGTATTACCTTTGCCAACACTTGAAGGGATAAGTGTTGAAAATCATAGAGAGGTTAAAGGCAAATCCTGGTCCCAACCCAAAAGTTTGACAGGAGCGTTTCCGTCAGATTTGGGGGTATTTTTGTGAAATCACTATTAGCACGAGCAAAAAGGCAAACAATTGCTTAAGGTGTCATATTTCTGCAAATCGGTCTGACACAAATTGCACAGGGAAGTGGAGAAATAGCCACTTTTGACCTGCCATTACATTACAGTTTAAGCAACTTTTTAAAAATTATTTAGTTTTTAGTCATTTTTTGAACTTCAAATCTTGGGGTATAATTTTCAAACCTTCAGACCTGAAGGTATGAAACATGAGAGGTTTGAAGTTCGTTATAGCTAAAAACTGAATAATTTTTAAAATTTAGCTTTAAATTAAATAGCATGGGGAAAAATGACCCCCGGTGAATTTTTTTACAAATGGCACGAATGCCGAGCAAAATGAGTTGATTCTAGATTACGTATGTGTTTAGTCATAAACTTGAAAGCTCCATTTGATGGAAAAGTGAATATTTCTTTTGACTTTAACTTGTTCATTTTCAGTGTTTATGTGCTAAATTTGGGGATTTTGGAGGAACAAATACTTTTAGAGCACTAATCAATGAACCAGCAATTGCATAATTGTTAACGAATCACATAAAATTGAATTTCAAAATTTTTGAACCTAAGATAAAAATCCTGAATATCATGGAGCTCTCAAGATATTTTGTATGACACGAAAATACTTTTCAACAACTATTTTTTAGATTATAAATTAACTTTCAAGTATTTAGTTACAAGAAATATTATTCATCAGGTAAAAGAACGCTGATTATCAACTGTTCAATTTTCAATCTTCAGAAATATTTTTTTCGATAAACAAATTTAATAGACAACAAAAAAATCATTTTTAATAAAAAATGTAAAATAATATTTTCTAACAAAAACAAGTTCTTCCAACTTTTCCATTTGTCCATCAGACGTAATGGGTTGTAAGACCCCATAAAACACAGTGTCACAAAATTGCACTAAACGACCCATACTAAAACATAAGAAGTCCGCCGCTTAATATTCCTCTGCTTTTCTAGTAGTATTTTATAGCTTTCACAATAAAGAATTAAATTAGAAATATTGTTTCTCAATTAAAAACGCCAACTTCTACCCACCTGGACCAAGCGGGCTCCGCTAATGGACCCCTAACGAATTTTTCGTGGCTTTTGCGGGCCCTACACTGGTGTTTGTCGGCTCACGCCCTGGTTGAGCCCACTGAGTCACTAACAACATTTTTCGTGCTCCCATTGGCCTGACTCCACGTGCCTTTCGCCGCACACCTTTTTTTTTTTTTTTTAAACTTTTGTTTTCTTCTCCTACTTTTTTTTTTCTCCATTCCATCTTATGCAGCTCTATCTTATGTGTCATGATTAATTGATTTGATATATTTGAAATTGAATAAATACATCGAAGTGATAATAATATATAATTTAGAAAATCTATAAAATATTTAAGAAAACAATAACTAAAGAAGAACCTCTTTGATTTTCAAAATAGTAATGTTTCCATATTACAATAAATTGAAACAGATGGAGTACCAATTTCTTCGGCTTAGATATTATTAAGTACAATTTGTAATACTAAGTTAAGCAACTTCAATTGTCCATACATGATTTTGGCTAAGAGCTGTTTGGGTGGGCTTATAAGCTGCTTATTTTAAGTGGCTTATAAGTTAAAAAGTGGGAAATTTTGATCACTAGTCATTTTTGGACGCGCTCATTGGTGACTATCCACCGTTTCCAAATTCATTGAAGAATAGCCAAAAATTCGCGCGCACACTTAAGCTCCATTAGCGTTGGAAAAACACCCCAGACTAGTCTCATAACAAAATACTGGGGCTTTGAACAAACTTGTTCAAAGTCCAAGTATTTTGTTATGGGACTTTATATATAAAGCTTCAGTCCCATAACAAAATGCTGGGGCTTTGAACAAGTTTTGTTCACAGCCCCAGCATTTTGTTATGGGTTATGGGACTTTATATATAAAGCTTCAGTCCCATAACAAAATGCTGGGACTGAAGCTTTATACAAAGTCCCATAACAAAATGCTCAAGGTCCCAGTATTTTATACTGGGATTAGTTTACTGAAGCTTCCCAGTATAAATACTGGGGCTTTGAACAAGTTTTGTTCAAGGCCCCAGTATTTATACTGGGATTTGTCCGGATGTGGCTATTTCTCAGCGAATTTATTTTTGACGGCTACAAATCAATTAACGCGCGCCAAACAAGCCCCTGCACGAAATTTTTACTCAAAAAGTGGCTTAAGAAGTTAGGATTTTTTAACTTTTAAAAAAGTGGCTTTTAAGTCACTTATGACTTATAAGTCCAAAAATTTTTAAATTACCAAACATATATTAATAGGCTTATAAGCTTATAAGCCACTTTTAAGTTCACCCAAACGGGCTCAAAGTGTGTTGGCTTAATATAGCAATACGACAAATAAGTGAGTTTGGTCGTGGAAACATGGTGTTTGTTAAGAATCTTTACTTCGTGTTCAGACTAACTTTTCTTTTTTCGCTGCTGATGATTGATGAACACTTTCGGATTACCATTTGCTTTGTATTTATGTATGCATTCTAAAAATTAATTATATGCACACATATGTAGAAAACACATGTAGAAAGCACCTCCTACCAAAGGCTATTGTCACATGGCTACAATTCATGATAGAGTAAAACGAAGACAATCACTTCCCAGCAGTTGAATACATAATAATAGAAGTATGAGATTGTATTAATTTAAGTAGAAATTGGTGTATTTTAAAACAAAAAAAGGAAGAGGGTTTACTTAATGTTGGTTAAACAATACTACTACTATTAGATACTATCAATGGCTCACGTTTTTAGGGATATACAATTGCGTAGCAGCAAAAGGAACAGGAAAGGAGCACTCTTGCCACGACACCTTTTTATAAATGTACTTTTAAAAGAGGGTGAGACGTGAAATAGAAGGAAAGAAAAACAGAAGAAAGAACTTTAATATAAATGTGGAACTGTGTGCGAAATTACAATCACTAGAGAGTAACTTCAATATTTTTCATAACTATAGAGTAATCTTCTGTTGAATTTCTTTTCTTCACTTGGACGACATTTAGACCTTTGCTCGTCCTCGAGCAATCATCAAAAACAACTCCCCAACTAAACACCAACACTTGATAGAACAGGTCTACCTATGGTTATGGTAGATACCAACCATTAAACAAGAGCATAAATGCATATCATGTGATCCACAACATGCCAAAAATTCATCAAATTTTAAAACACTAGAACAACCAACTGAAGACATCTCAATCTTAAAAACCGACCCAATGAAACCAAGCTTTCACAAAATCACACCCATTCACTCAACCAAGAAGTCAATAACTTCACCTATCTCACGCAAACCATGTGCCCTCACTAAAAGTAATCAAGAGAGCGTCCCAAATATCACACAAAGAATATATATTTCAAGAATAAATTAGGGACATAATATAGGAAGAATTCACTCGCTCTAAAAATGAAGTTCACGTGCCACACACAACGTACCATAGGCTTGCCCGTAGTGTAGGACTCCACTAATGTAAGCTCACTCAAATCGGGATTAACTAGGACTTTAAAGGTTGTAATGTAGGCTAAAGGACGGGTAGGATAAATATGGATAACATAGTGACTACCTCCCTAAGCACTTTAATACATCACTTTCACTTTTTATTTTCACCATTCTTCTCACAACCAACCAAGCAACCGCCCAAACATACCCAAGAAGTTCCCTCTCAATTTTAAGCAATTTGTAATTTTTTCCTTTTTGCACAACACTAGCAAGGATTGAGATTTTTCTTCTTTCCTTTGTTTTCTTTATTTTTCTCTTTTTTTCCATTTTTTTTTCTCAACCTTGCCAATGATTCTTTTTCAAAATGCACCATATTTTTCTTTCATTAGTTCCACTCAAAAGCCATCCAGTTTCTCCAACCACAACTCCACAAACATCAAATATTTCAATTAAAGTGCTCTAAGGAGTAAGGGTTCAAAAAGAAGACAATTACGAACAAAAGGGATAAGGCTTGTAATGTGGGTGCCAATAAAAAGGTCAATAGGCTCAAAAGGGCGTTATAAGTATTCTATTAAAGGGTAGGCTAATCAAGGCTAAAAAGGCTTATCAAAGAAATGCCTATATCATCTCCCGACTAGAGCAAACCTAGGATTTCGCTTTAAACACATACGGGGAAAGTTCTAGACATCAATATACAAGTACAGAACATAAGAAATGATACCTCACATTACACATGACACATAGTTCACTCAAGACGGTTTTATTCCAACTCTCGGTTTAAGCAAACAAGGTGCAGCTTTGGAAATTTAAGCACTAAGGCACAATAGTTCACAAAAGAGTCAAGTAGTTGAACCTAAGCGCCTCAAGAGGGTTATTCAAATTTTTCTAGGCATGCATCACAATTTTAAAACCAAAAAAGGATTCACAAATAGCAAATGCCTAAGTCTAAATTCACCGGTATCAAACAAACCAAAGGTACCTAGTATTCTGCCATTTCCCTAAAGATACTCTACTAACTAATACTATACTACTCTTAAAAAATAAAAATTTACCCTGTTCAAAGGTCTACCCATGGAAAAGAATCGAGACCATAAGAAAAACCACGGGGCGGATGACATGTACCACTAACTAAAACTAAAAATAAAATCTTTTTGAAAATTTTCATTAGTTTTCTAATGTTTTTTTTTTTTATATTAAAGCAAGAAACAAATAAAAATAAAGTTAAGTGACAAAAATAAAAATTGCGAAAATTAAATTCCTAATAGTACAATCATCCATAACCTCAACAAGAGCGGAAGTTCCCCCACCCCCACACTTAAAACTAAGTAATGTCCTCAGTGCGACAAAAAAAATAAAGTACAAGAGGTAAAGGAACTTCCCTGAAGGCTAAATGACCTAGCCTTTGGCGCTAGCAGTGGCACCATCTCCATTACGAACCCACCAAGTGTCCGTAGAGCAAAGGGTACTCAGACTTCCCCCAACATGTCGTCATTTTAAGGCATTAAGGGGTGCAACACCCCACACTTGAGCTCGACATCGCCAAAACCTACAAAATATGTAACTACACATACGAGAACAATGGGTCGTCGTGACGACCCCACACTTACTCCTAATTATGCTATGAGGGAAGTAAAGCTAATTAACTAATCTAAAACTAATACAAGAAAGCATATCGGGCAGTAGGACATATGAAAGAGCAAGACTCGGCTCTATGTCGTGCAACAATAGCTCGTGGCCTAGTTTAATAAGTAATGATCAATTCAAATTCCGCACAAACGCCATCAATTCTAATCATTTAACTCATCAAATAGTTCATATTATGCCTACTAATCTTTTTGCTATACAGATTTCACAAAAGTTGAACTTTTTATTCATTGTGGCATTACATCAAACAGGTTATGTGCATAAACTTTATGTGCAGATTTCATAAGCATTTGGTAGGGAAGAACCCTCCTAATTTTCATAGGAGATCACTTTATACAGCTACCAACAATTATAGGAATTCATCCCAGGCTTCACACATACCCAACAAGGGTTTACAGCAGCAACAAGACCCGACAAGGGTTCAAACTGTTCATAACCACCATTAAAGACTAGAACTAAGGGGATGGGGAGACGGAATTATCATCCTGTAGCAGCAGTCGCGAGAGAATAGGAGAACGACTTACCAGCAGCAGTTGTGTAACAGTGAAGGAGTTGGAGAAATAGCAGGTAAAGAATTTGCCTGAGGTCGTCTCCTCTATTTGGTTCTTTTTTTTTTTCCTTGTTCGTGTTTAAACCTTGGTGGAGAAGGATCGAGTTCTGATGGTTGCTTTTGTTCACGGGTTCCTGAGTCGAAAATGGGTCGACCCGATTAATAGTAGAACTTACCTAGGAAGCGTTTCTTAAAGCGACGCATGCTGAAAGCTTCAGCTAATTTGGAGGCTTCTGTGTAGCTGATGCGATACTGAGGGCGTCGCACAGAGCCATATCTACGCAGATTTGAACTGTGAAAATAAAAATACTAAGTGACACAGGCTGTGAAAGCGATATCAGAGGCGACGCTTCCGTAAAAGCCTCCAACAAATCTGGAGCTTCAGCTTTGGTTACTTTGAGCTGCAGCTGGGCGGATCTTATTGAAGCTAAAAAAAAATCTCTTAAGTGTTTCCAGTCAGCGAAGGCTACGGATGTTTTCAACAGGTATGAAGCTTAAATTTTTCCCTGCACGATGAGTGGAAGTTAAGCACCTCACACAGCCTCCTTCAATAAGTTTCCAACTACATTTAAGTCCCTAGCTTCCACCTTCCGCAACTCCTCGGCTAAGTGGTTCTACCACTATTTCCAATCCATGATTCGCACACCGAACTTCCCGAGCCCTACAAAAAAAAAATGGACAAGAAAACTACGTAATACTAATAACTGAAAACGACTAAAACAATAAAAATTGGGTTGCCTCCCAATAAGCTCTTGATTTAACGTCGCGGCACGACACTTTTTGTGTTTTTTTTTTCTTTTTATTTTATTTTATTTTATTCGTTACATACAAGGCTCGGGTTGCCTCCCGAGAAGCGCCTTAGTTAACGTCGTGGCACGACAACGCTTTTAAGCTCACTTCCAGCATTTATGTCTCCTCTTCTTACGACGAACTTTTGCCCTCTTCCTTCCTTTAGGAGAACTCTTTTTCAACTTTACAAGTGATATGCCATTGTCAACTTGTTCTACATTCCGCTCAAACACCTCTTTCGATTTACTTTCATGTTTTTGCTGACACATTCTATCAAAGAACACTCTTCAAACTTAGCCATGTGATTCTTTTCGTTATAAACCTTGAAAGTTACTTTTTTTCCATGCGCTCTCATAGTCATCTTCTCAAGTTCCATGTCAATAATTGCCTTCGAGGTGATTAGGAATGGTCTTCCCAAAATTATTGGAGCTTCTTGGTCTTCTTCATAGTCTAGAATAATAAAATCAGCAGAGAATATGAACTTCCCAACTTTAATCAACACATCCTTCACCTTACCATCGGGACAAGTGAGTGATCCATCCGCCATCTTAAGGGTAACTGAAGTAGGCTTGATTTTTCCTAGGCCTAACCTTTTATAGACAGACAGAGGCATGAGATTTATGCTGGCCCCCAGATCACACAGTGCACCTGAAATATTATGACCACCAATAGTGCAAGGAATAGTAAACCTCCCAGGATCTTGAAGTTTTGGAGGTAATTTACTCAGGATTGTACCACACTCCTTCATCAACTCGATTGTATCAATCTCTTGTGGCTTTCTTTTCTTAACTAGAATCTCTTTTAAGAACTTCACAAATGACGGCATCAATTCAAACACATCAGTCAAAGGAATGTTAACCTAAAGCTCTTTCATCATACTCACAAATTTTTGAAATTGAGTCATATCCTTTGATGGTTGAAGTCTCTGTGGGAATGACGAGGGCGGTAGAGGTGCCTCATTTTTTTCTTCTTTCTTCTTTACTTTCTCCACTCTTTCTACTTCCGATACTTTAAGTTGCTCCTTCTCCTCAGTTTTGGCCACCAACTCTTCACCCTTAACTAGTGTTATAGCAAGACAGTGCTCAGCTCCCTTTAGATTTGGATTCGATTCAACATTACCAGGAAGTACTCCATGTGGTCTTGAATTTTGTGCTCCAGCTAACTGCCTCATTCGGTGTTCAAGGTCTTTTTGAGCAATAGTAAGATCCTTTATGGCCTGTGCCTGAGCTGTATTGTCAGCTATAATTCTCAGCTGGCCTGCCAACATCTGCTTTATCAAATCTTCAACTGAATTGCTGGACTGCTGTGGTTGACCCTGAGGATGTGAATTCTGGTAGTTATTCTGAGATCTCGTATTACCTTGAGCAGCCTGGTTATCACTCTAAGAGAAACCAGGATGATTCCGTGAATTAGGATTGTAGCTATTACCAAACTGGTTCTGATTCTGTCCCTGAGACCTATTTTGATTTCCCACGTAATAAACTGACTCTGGATTGGAGGGGCAAACAGCAGTAGCATGATCTTGTCCACATACCTCACAAAAACTTTGGAACTGCTGCACTTGTTTAACTGATTGCACTTGTTGCTGAGTTGGTGGCAATGCTAGCTTGCTGATTTGGTCAGCTATGGCATCTATCTTTGCACTCAATGCTGAAACCGCATCCAACTGAATTACTCCAGCAGCTTTTTGACTTGGAGCTCTACCATCACCCTGCCAGTTAGGATTGCTCTGAGAAAATTTATCTAGCAATTCATAAATCTCATTAAAATTCAAGGCCAAGACTTGGCCTCCAGCAGCAGCATCCACCACGATCTTGGTATGAGCATTCAAAATTTTCACAAAAATATGGGCCAACACCTCATTAGACTGGTTGTGGTGCGGGCAATCTCTCAACAATGACTCGAATGTTTCCCAGGCTGAATACAAGGATTCTCCATCTCTTTCTCTGAAAGACATAATCTCACTCTTTATTCCAGCTGTTTTGGCAGATGGATAGAATTTAGCCAAAAATTTCTTAGCTAAAGCATCCCAAGTAGTGATAGACCCAGGCTTTTCAGCCTTTAACCACTTCTCTGCTGCCTCGATCAATGAAAAGGGTAAGAGTATCAATCGAACATAATCTGTTGCGACGCCTGCTGGTGTGAATGTGTCACTAATCTCTAAAAAATTCTTGATATGTTGTTGTGGATCCTCGTGCAGTAATCCAGCATATTGTCAAGTCGCGTGGAGTAGTTGTATCATGTCGGACTTAATTTCAAAGTCTCCAGTAATTTCAGGCTTAACAATGCTCGAGGCTACTCCCTCCAGACTGGAAGAGCAACATCTCGCACAGCTAAAGCTCGATCTTCTGCCATTCCTACCGGTAAGGATTAAGAGAAACCTAATACCTGAAACGGCACAAGAAACTCAAAAAATAATTAAACCTGAATAGAAAATAACAAATCATTTAAAAAGAAAACAGTCAATTATTTAGGTCCCGGAAGCGGAACCAGGTGATGATTGACAATATTTGCCTATTTTACCTTAATATTTCCTCACATTTTGATACGTTATTCGCCCATTGCACGAAATAATTGTGATTGTTGCGCTCACTTATTGTGTTTGCGATTTTAGGAATGGTTTGGATGAATACGAGTGCAAACGGAGTGAAGATGGATATAATCGAGCAAGAAGTTGATGAACTTAGCTAATTGTGGGATATGGCATTAGAAGGCAAAGCTATGGTGCAAGCTGTGGATCTGTCACAGCTTCAGACTTTGAGAAGCCATGAGCCATGCGACGCTTAGGGTATAGCGCACGACATCCAGAAGCCATGAGCCATGCGATGCTTGGGGTATAGCGCATGGCATCCATAAGCCATGAGCCATGCAACGCTTGCCCTGTGGCATTTAGTTCAGTGACCCAACTTTTCTAACTTAGTTTAGGCTTGGGATTAACTTATGGGAAGACTTTGTAAATAATATAAATAGCTTATTATTTCGTTTTTAAGATTGAAGTCAGATTTTGGAGCAAGTTGTGAGCTCTTAACACATTGAACCAAGGGTTTAATTCCTTTACTTAATCTATTACAATCTTTCATATTTCTTTCATGAATTCTTGTATTGTTATTATGAATATGCATAGCTAAACATATCGTTCTAGGGTTAGAGCAATTACATGAAGGTTGATGTTTGAAAGTTAATTTCTACCTATTAATCTACCATTACGGATTGTTTATTCTTTCTTGAGCTTAATTGTTTAGTTATTGAGGCCTGATAATTGAACACTATCTACGATTTACAAGTTGAACTTGACAGAGGGAACTTGTGAATGCACAAAAGAAAGAATAGGGCTTGATTGTGAACCTGGACATCAGGGAATCGATTTGCGGGTAGGATACACATATACCTATTCGCCTTGCTTAGCTAAATACAGAGTTCTTTAATGCATGCATGTGTTTAATTCCATAGAAATATAGGCGTTAGAGTAGCTTGCATAGACTCGTGAAGAATCGACAGGTTTTCACGAATATAATTAACCTGTTAGTTAGCAATCTAGGAAATCGAGAAGTAGAATTAATTGGAAAACTCAGCTGGATTGTTTGTAGCTCTGACTCTGGACCGTCTCTCTTTTATTGATAACAACCCATAATTTGCTCTCAATTACTTGACTTCAATTACTTGCTTTTAATTATTGTTTGTTTTAGCTAGTAAAAATCACAGCCATCATTGAAAAAGATCCCTGAATAGTTTTTAGGAATTATTTGCTAGGATTCAGTCGGAACAATAGTCCTCGTGGGAACGATACTCAACTTATCACTTTATTACTTGTCGACCACGCATACGTGTGCGTTTGAGAGCAACACTACTCCCTTCTTAAGTGAAAAGCAAGAGAAGATTGTGTAAAAGAAGGTGCACAGGTTGACCAAAATATGGAGTGGATATCAAGGAAATAAATTAAAGAACTAAGAAAGTTAAAAAAGCAATGAGCGTCGTCTTCGTAGGAGTACATAGTAGCATTTGCTGAAAGGCATTAAATCTCTTCTATCTATAGAACCAGTGAGATGTGGCGTTCGAGAACTCCGCAAGTCTTTTTTGGCAGAAAAGGGTCTCGCCTTTTCTTTTCCATTTTCTTTTTTTCTAAGTCTGATTAAGACTAATCATGGACCAAATTAACACTTTTAAAACTTGAGGGTTTTTCTTAAAACATACATAATAATGATTTCAAATATTGGGAACAACATCTAACCTCCCCTCCTCTTGCACGCCAAATCTAAACCAAATACTCTCAACTTCTCTGTGGTTTTCAAGGAATCCAACCAACAATACAACAAAGTATTAAATATAAAAGGTAAACAATGTCATGATCATTTAAACTGTGGTGTAAATCTCGAACCTAGGTTTTTTTAATTTTTTCGTCGATAGTGATTAACGATGCTTTGGGTGTTTATTTTTGTACAAAAGGTGTAATATTGTGTTGAAATTGAATGGCATTATGTATTTTAATGGGTAAAGTAGTTTCGAACTACAAAGGGGATTTTCGATGTTCAACTGAAACTTTTAGGCTTTTTACATTTTTGGTTAAATTGTGACGATTTATGGGTTTTCTGTAAACCAACGCTGCTTTTTTAGTTGCAAATTAACGTTATTATTGTTATGTGTTTTGATGTTCCGAACACCACAGTAGCTTCACAACAGTTCATATGAGGTTCTAAACATCTCATTGGATGTTCATGATTTTCTGTAACTAAATTTTGTATCCCCTTGTTTTGCTTTGCAGAAAAATGGTAAATTTAAGACCGAGAAATTTAACATTGAAAGACGAAGATGAGCAGAAGAAGCAGCCTACAAAGACTTCCAAGAAGGCAATTTCTAAAAGAAAGGGCCCTTCGCCGAAGAAGAAACCTAAGAAGCCTACTACTTCAGATTCAGAACGTACTCCTACATATTTAGAACCTACTCCTATACGCCCAAGAACAACTAGAACAACTAAAAGAAAATTAGCTATGGAGAGTGACAACGATAGCCAAGGAGAAGTAGTAGGTCCACGAACAAAGGTGATAAACAAGAGGAAAGCCAAAGTCCAGCACCAAGTTACGATCTAAGTAAATGTGGGAGGATTTGGAGAGGGCTGCAGATGAGGGTGAAAGAAGGGTGGATTTAGATGACGCCGGTATTGATGAACTATTAAAAAGTAATTTTTTGAGGACTGGAGAGGAACATGGTGATCATGAAAAGGAAGAGGAAGATGGTGGTAAAAAAAATAAAGAAGCTAATGATTTATGTAGAGAACAAGGAGAAGAAGTAGAGGGGGAAGCAAATAAGATAGGGGGAGTCCAAGAAGTAGTAAAAGAAGTAGTAGAGAGGCGGAGGATGTAATTTTAAAAAGCAACTTTCTGAAGGATCATATAAAAAGAGTTAAAATAGATGGAGAAGCTGTAAATAATGCAGGTGGAAATGTTGAAGAGGAAGTAGGTGAAGAGAAGGAAACTGCTGAAGGAACATCTGGATCGAAACTGGAGGAAGACCAGGTGATAGTTGAATTGAAACTCATGATTGTTCGGAATGACTATGTTGATGTTCTACACGATATATATATGTTCCAACATCAACGTTAAGGCTGGTAGCTCTCGTTCTGAACACATTACGTAAAGTTCCAAATGATTGCTACAGTCGTTCAGAACCTCAGCATAAACATGTTCCGAACATTTCTGTTTTTCCTTTAATGTGATTTACTATCATTGTGATTCATTTTATTAATTTTATGCTAAAATTATGTGCAGTATGAAGACGTCGGTCATACTATTTTTAAGAGTAACGTTGATGGTCTCTTCAAGACCTTCCTGACCAATAATGAATCTTTTAATGGGAAGATTAATGTTCGTTCTTCATTGGCTATGGGTATGATACAGTTCAAGGAGGTTCTGAAAAAATTGCAGGTGAGAAAGGGATTTTTCCATAGTTGTTTCGGTCCTTTCTTGCAATTACCGGAATATCCACAGTTTGGCACCAAGTTGGTGCATAACATCCTCATACGAAGGATTATTTGCAAGAAACAGAAAGAGGTTTGGATATCCTTCAATAGATTGCCAGCACGTTTTGGCCTATCCGAGTTTGCACTAATGACAAGGCTAAACTGTGGTGCCTATCCAAGTAAACAGTACATGGAAAATATGAATGAAAATGGGAAGGAATTGTGGAAGTTTGTTGTTGATTATTTCAAGGAGAAGGAGAAAGAGAAAAAGGAAAAGGAGAAGAAGGAAAAGGAGGAGAATGGAAGTGGGAAGCGGAAGGAGAAGGGGGAAGAATAAGGTGGAGGAGTCACCCTCACCTTCACCCGCCAAGAGGATGTTCAACAAGCCCAAAAAATAAAAACAGCCGAAGAAAAAGCAAGCTGTGAAATCTGGTGACTTGCTTGAGTTGGTATGTTCTGGAACCTGTCCCAAGAAGTGGTATTTAAATCTGTGCATGACTTGGTTTTTTCATACTATTCTTTGTGCGAGGGATTCCAAATATGGAATAGAGGAATGAGTGGTGTGCTTGTCCGCCGATCTTGAGGCATTCCAGCGTTATCCTCGGGGTAGGATGAGTTTTGAATTAATGATGGAATATCTGACAAAGCCCATGGAACCTCGTGTAGAAGGAAGCCAGACTTACAATCTGTATGGCTTTCCATGGGCATTTATGGCCTCGGCTCATGAAGCTATACCTTCCTTAAGACCAAAGGATTTGCCAAAAGTAAAAACAATGCCAAGGATCATAAACAGGCTTACTGAAATTTGTTAAAGAGATACGGACATGTTGTTTGAGCAACATGATGTTCCTGTAAGTATTCCTTTTTCCATATATGTTATAATGTTTGGAACAGCTTCGTGTTTGCTGAGATATTTCTAATTGATGTTCGGAACATCTACATGTAGCACAATCAACTGCTTCAGTCATCGATGTTCGGAACATCACGACTTGATGTTTTCGAACAACATCACTTTGTTCCAAACAACTTGAAAAGCATTTTAAAATTTAGTTGATATTTATTTAACGTTGTGGGGTATATTAACAGGTTGTTCACCCTTTCCTCATTCCTACAAATGATGAGCTGGAGATAGATTTCTTTCTAGACCTTGTGCCATTTGAAGACTCTAAGGACGACACAATAGATCGGTTTTGTAAAATGTTTTGCGGATGCTTCCAGCGTTGATCTTGTTGGTGGCACTACAATTTTTATCTTCAAGAACAATCCTGCAATCCCTCCAAGACAAGTGATAGAAATTAAAGCTATGGAAGGAGTAGAAGCGATGATGTTTGGAAGTGATGGTGAATATAATGAAGAGAGAATTGGTGGTCTGCAAGATGTAAATATTGACATTGGAAACAAAGCTGATGGTGATGAAGTTGCTGGTGAGTTTGAAGTTGCTGGTATCACTGAAGTTGGTACAGTGAAGAGGAGCTCCAATTGCAGAGGTTGCAAATGTGATGAATGCAGCGGATGGAGGGAAGCAAAGAAGCAAAAGATTTTGGCTTATGAGCAAAAGATCGTGGCTTATGAGCAACAGATCGCGCCTTATGAGACAAATATTCTGGCTTCTGAACAAATCAAAGGTGATTCTTCTGGTGGAGATGGATTCGACATCTCCAAATGTAGCAGTTGCAATTGCAAAGATTGCAACGATTGGCGTAAAGGCATGGAGATGGAGATGGCGGCCATGCAGGAGACGATTAAGCATTTGAAGAGCAAAACAATTATAAAACCTGCAAAGGCTGTGAAATCACCACAAACAGAAAAGAAGAAGAAGCATGAAGAAGTTGCTCCGAGGCTTCAAGTGGATATTTACAAGCCATTGAAGTGGAAAAAAGTGGAGGCTTTGAGCGCATTTATCAGAAAGAGGAAGCAACAAAAAGATCTTTTTCTTGGATTGCCGATGAATTTCCAAGATTTCAAAAAGCTGATGAACAAGACTAAGTGGCTGTGGGACATTGTAAGTTTATTTTTGAATGATTTTCGGAACTTCACATCGTTGTAGGGAACATGCTAACTGAGTTCGGAACATCGTTCTTATGCTTGGAACAACTCAAGCATTTCTAGCTTCTCATAGATTTCTAAAACATCACACAGTCGTTCCGAACATGGGGAGATGTTCGGAAAGACAGACCTTTCCTTCACCCCAATTTATTTTTGTCTCTTATATGTTCTGCTGTATGTGGAAGCTGTGATGACAATGATGCGGGAGAGGCATTTGAATTACCCCTATCATTACGATCAAAATGACCTCACTTTGGATATGAGATTCTTGACAAACATGAAAAAAAGCTACTACCAACTGGAAGTAGAAGCGCAAGATAATGAGGTACTGCTTGATCTGGCGTTGAAGTCATATCAGTTTATGATGATTATCTGAAGTATGCATATGGAAGGCTACCCTACCCAGGGGGTAGGTATTGGGCTGGTGCTAAGAGGATCTTCGTCGTCTTTAACATCAACGACAATCACTACGTGACGGTGGTGTTTGACATGGTTGAAGCGAAGGTTTGGGTGTATGATTGAAATCATGGTTGTAATGATGATGAACACTTCTTGCCAATAATTGTCCCCATTCTCTACATGTTTCTGATCTATGTTAGAAATTCTAAGCTATTGAAAGACTTGGATCCGATGTGTAAGGAAGGAGATATATGGTCGTTTGAGAGAGTGCCAAGATCACTTTGCCCACAAAATCTAACAGTGAAAGCATGTGGAATATTCGCGTTGATGTACATTGAGCATCTCATTACAAACACCCCCATGGACAAAATTTGTGACAATGTGGATGATCAGTGGAGGCGACGTTTAGCCGTTAGTATTTTTGACGGCAAAATGAAGCCTTGATTTGGGTATATGTAATATTTGGATAATCTTTTAACATTTATTTTGGTTATGTAATTAGGCATGGATGGCTTTTATTTTCTTAGCCAAGTAATAGCTTTTGATGTGCTTAAAAGGATAGCTTAACTAGTCGCAATTAAAACAAACATTCAAATATATTGGTAGTTGTTCAGCATTCAACAGAAAATGACATAGTAAAATTTAGACGATTATTACATAAGCTCCAGAACGACATATTATTGTTCCTGAAAAATAATGGGATGTTCCAAACATCTGCAACATTTATTTAAGTTTACCCTGGAACAATATTATTTCGTTCTGGAACGATAAGTCGTTCCTTAATATAACCACTGATGTTACCAACGTCATTCAACTCCTCCACTTATCTTCTTTAGAAAATGCAAAATACATATTATATCGAAACACAAACGGCACAATAACATAATAAACATATAAAACTATAACTAAAATAAACATAAGCAATCGAACTTAGGGTGCATGTTGCGGAGCTTGTGGTGGTGCTTCAGGTGGTGTTCCTGGTGGTGTGGAGTACGGGACATAATCAATTCCCTTTTCAGCAAGCAACCCTTTAAGCATTCTCTTCATCCTTCTTATGTCCCTTCTATAATCATGAAATAATTCTTCGAATTTGAAATTTCTATTCCCACACTTCACACCTTAGTTGGTCCAAGCCATCGTTCGAATTTCCAGAATCTGAATGTGAACTCATGGAAGGAACTCTAGGCCATCTTGAACTCGATGCTCCTCTTATCGGTGCTCCCCTTGTTCTTTGACGATGAGGCATTTTGAAATGTGTGGAATCAATGTGTGACTGTTGGGTATTTATAAGAGTAAAGTGGCAATCGACGATTCTGTTGGGAATGATTTTATGGAAAGCGACTTTTGACGAAACTCGTAACTGTTATGTACTATTCAAACGAGTGCAACTGCTAATTGTAATCATTGTGCCTTTTAGATTTAAACATGAAGTTCGGAACATTTAAATGTCGTTCGGTATATTGTGCTTATTTAATTATAGATGGATTAGTTTTTTAGAAAAGGAACAGAGCATATAAATTGTTCATCATTTGTTCAGAACGACAAACTAGTATTCCCCGCGTAATCTTGATGCTCATAACATGAATATCTCATTGTATAAAGGTTGTTTATGTTCCAGAACGACAGAGTAACTTTCTGAACGTAAACAAGATGCTCTAAACGTATAGATTTTCTTAACGGATTACACACTTATTTAAAGGAACTAGGCAAACATATTTTTCATTGATCATCATTGTAGAGCTTTACAAAAAGAATGCTAGTTATATTAGCATTCAAATAGAGAAACTGCACATCATTGTCAGTGCTTTACAAAAGGAATGCTAGTTATAATAGCATTCTAACAAAAGAAACTAGATGATAAACATTCAAAAAGAAACTATATAATAAAAATTAATAGGAACATCCAAATCTAGCGTGAAGGAGAGGAGTAGAAGTCAAGGTAATGCATCGCCTTATCAGCAAGTACCCCTTTGAGCATTCTTTTCATCCTTCGCATTTCCTTCGTCCTCTTTTTGACGTCCTTTTTGTAGCCATGTAGGAAGCCCTCGAACTGGAACTTCCAACCCTGCACTTCTGCCCTTAGTTGTTCCAATATGTCAATAGCCCTTTCAGTTTGTGGTTCGTCTGAAAATGATAATGCAACAGCAGTGTTTTGCCTCGAGGTGGAGGCTCCTCTGGCGATGGAGCCACCTCTTGTTCTTGGTTGACGTGCCATTTTTGATGATGAATGGTTTGAAGTGTTAGTTGATTAATGTGGATTGAAATGGTTTGAATTTTAAGTTGATGAATATGGATTGAAATGCTTTGAATTGTTGGGTATTTATAGAAGTAAAGAGAGGCAACCGAAACGTTTGTAGCCATTTGGTGTATTGGTATTTGAGCAACTTGTATTGTAGCCGTTTGTGTATTTCAAATTTTGAACTGGTGGTTCGGAACGTCAGCCTATATAAGTATAATTCGTGTAACTTATCCTTGAAAAGATGTTCCGAACATCATTACGACCTAGCTGCTACCTACCTGCAACCTACTGTAGCTGATAGGTGTATTGGTATTTGCAACTTGTATTGTAGCCATTTTTTAATTTGATTTTTTGAATGTATTGTTCAGAACGTCACTATACATAAGTATAATTCGCGTAACCTATCCTTTACAAGATGTTCCAAACATCATGTCGATCTAGTCCAAACTCGTGATAAATTATTACATTGGGCCGTGAACAACATTTATTTACCAACGATAATAAAAATATACCACCCAACACATTATATATCAGTTCATTATTTATAAAACCAGTTTACAAAATTAAATCAAAAATCCAGATTAAAATGTCTAGTAGATCCGTTAATAGTGGCAGTGTAGTACCATTTTATCGATGTGGAGATTATGCAAAGTTAACAACATCGTGGACTCAACTAAACCTAGGAAGGAGGTTTTACGAATGCAAATATGGTCAGGTTAGTTGATGGATTTATTGTTTTCTTGTATTTATTTGTTTGTTGTATTTATTTTCTTTTTTTTATGTAGGCAAATAGTTGCAACTACTTTAGATGGCATGATGATGAGATGCCAGATCAAGCGAAGAGAGTAATATGGGGTCTACTTAAGAAGTTGAAAGCTGTTGAAGAAGAGAGGAAAGAGGCACGATTATGGCGGAAAAAATTGGGTATTGGGGTACTGCTAGTTGTGGTGCTAATTATTCTCATATTCTGCACTTGGATCAAGTGTTGGTTCATAGTTTAGGTTGTATTTATTTCCAATTGTTATGTTTTGTGTACTAATGATCAAGAAATATCGTTTCAACTTGTTATTTTGTCATGTAAATTACCATTGTACCCTAAGTCGTTCCGCACGACATACTACATATTTTAATCATATCGCTATCTATTTTGAACATTTTCAAAAACTATATGATGAAGATAGCAACGTCGGAAAAGGGCGCTCCAAACATGATGTGCATGTGACAAACATCAACAGCATGTTCGAAACAACAGTGATAGATGGATCATCATTTGTCACTCTAATAAGTATACTTGGTAATTTAGAGTGATAATGATCATCGCCCTTTAATGATCATGTGACAATGATCATCATTTGTAACTCTTACAAGTGTAATTGGCCATTTGGAGTAACAATGATCATCAATTCTAAGTCTAACCACTCTAAGTGGTCTTTGTGATGGAAGTTGATGAATTTATCACTCTTACAAGTATAATTGGTAACTCACTTATAGTGATATAATCATCATAATTTATCACTCTAACTACTCTAACTGTGAAAAGTATGATGAAGATAGAAACAATTGAACACCGTGCGCGGAACAACACATAACATGTGACAAACATCTATTGGATGTTCGAAACAAGACAATATGTATGGATCATCATTTCTCCCTATAACAAGTATAATTGGTCATTTATAGTGATAGTGATCATCATTTGTCACTCTAACATGTATAGTGGGTCATTTGTACTCATAATGATCATCATTTGTCACTCTAGCAAGTATAATGGGTCATTTCTAGGTATAATGATCATCATTTGTCACTCTAACAAGTATAGTAGGTCATTTCTAGGTATAATGATCATCATTTCTCCATATAACAAGTATAATTGGTCATTTATAGTGATAGTGATCATCATTTGTCACTCTAACATGTATAGTGGGTCATTTCTACTCATAATGATCATTATTTCTCCCTCTAACATGTATAGTGGATCATTTCTACTCATAATGATCATCATTTGTCACTCTAACAACTCTAATTGACCATTTCTAGGTATAATGATCATCATTTGTCACTCTAACATGTATAGCGGGTCATTTCTACTAGTAATAATCATCATTTGTCACTATAACAACTCTAATTGGCCATTTCTAGATATAATGATCATCATTTGTCACTCTAACATGCATAGTGGGTCATTTCTACTAGTAATGATCATTATTTGTCACTCTAACAACTCTAATTGGCCATTCTACTCATAATGATCATCATTTGTCACTCTAACAACTCTAATTGGCCATTTCTATGTATAATGATCATCATTTGTCACTCTAACATGTATAATGGGTCATTTCTACTCATAATGATCATCATTTCTCCCTCTAAAACTCTAATTGGCCATTTCTACTCATAATGATCATCATTTGTCACTAAAACTACTCTAAGTGGTCTTTGTGATGAAAGTTGATGAATTTATCACTCTTACAAGTATAATTGGTCACTTATAGTCATATAATCATCATAATTTGTCACACTAACTACTCTAATTGTGAAAAAGTATGATGAAGCTAGAAACAATTGAACATCGCGCTCGGAACGACACATAAAATGTGACAAACATATGTTTTATGTTCGAAACAAGAATATGTATGAATCATCATTTCTCATTATAACAATATAATTGGTCATTTATAGTGATAGTGATCATCATTTGTCACTCTTACAAGTATAATGGGTCATTTCTACTCATATTGATCATCATTTGTCACTCTAACAACTCTAATTGGCCATTTCTACTCATAATGATCATCATTTGTCACTCTAACAACTCTAATTTTCCATTTTTAGGTATAATGATCATCATTTGTCACTCTAACATGTATATTGGGTCATTTCTACTCATAATGATCATCATTTCTCCCTCTAACATGTATAGTGGGTCATTTCTACTCACAATGATCATAATTTGTCACTCTAACAACTCTAATTGGCCAATTCTACTCATATTGATCATCATTTGTCACTCTAACAACCATAATTAGAAAATAATACGATGAAGATAGCAACATTAAAATTGTGCGATCCGAACGACCGTGTAATGTGACGAACATCAATAGGTTGTTTGAAACAATCCTACGATAGATGATTATCACTTGTCACCCTTACAAGTATAATTGGTCATCACTACTGATAATTTGTCAACATTTATTACTCTAACAAGTATAATTGGTCATTACTACTGATAATTGTCATCATCTCTCAGTCTACCAACTATATTTGGTCTTTTTAAGCGAAATAAGCATAATTTGTCACTTTTACATGTATAGTGGGTCATTTCTAGTGAAAATCATCATCATTTGTTAATCTAACAAGTATAATTGGTCCTTTCTAGTTAAAATTAACATCATTTATCACTCTATTCGGGAAATTTGGTCATGTATAGCGATAATGATCATCAATTATCCATGGAATATACCAGTTCCGTTCCGAAAATTCAGTTTAGTGTTGGAACACACTGTATATGTTCCGAACTTACTGTATGAATTTATTAACTTTTCCAGAAATGGAGTAGAACAAGTTGTCATTTGGAACATCGTATTGTAATATCCTAAACGACAGATGATGTGTTCCGAACTATAAGCAAATATGATGGTTTAGAGATAATTTAACAGTACTAATTAAACACCTTCATAATAATATTAATTGAAAAGAGATAAAAAAAAAAGCATATTCATAAACAGTACAACTACTTAAATGATTAATAAATAATAGCATCTTCATTATTATTTTGGCCTCCACCAAAGTGATTTTGCAAAACCCTCTCAATCCGATCTAACTGCAATTGCATCTGCTCAAGTTTTGTCTCGAGTGTTTGAATGGACCTCTCACAATTATCTGCTACCTCCTTGATGTCAACAACTTCAAAATGCATGTCTAGCAGTCTTGTAGGAAGCGACTTGTTTGGAGGCTCTCGGACTCGGTGGTACTTATTTCATGGATCGTTAAATGCATTATTGGCTATCTACATGAAAAGTTATTTAAAATGTAAAAAAGAATCAAAGTGGAGTTATGTTTAAAGAAGTATAAACAGATTAGATTTTGAAATTGTTTTAGGAAAAACGTAGAAAATATGGAAAAATTGAGCACCTCAACTTGTTCTTCCTTGATATAGAAACTGGTGATCACTAGAAACTGAACGCAATACTTGGTAAATGCAAAGACTATGAATTATGAATTTAGTTCATCAAGGAGGTATTTATAGATATTTTGTAGTGGCTTTTAATTTGTAGTGCACGCCTTTTCAATAGCCGAAGAAAATGAAGGGATGCATATTTACAAGTGTACATGTATTTTGACGTGACTGTTGCAGCAACTTGTATTTTAGCCGATTGGTGTATTGGTATTTGGGCATTCCAACTGTTCATTGTCGCCATTTGTGTCTTTTAAATTTTGAATGGCTTGTTCGGAACGTCACGTATAAAATTATAATATAATATCCTTGACAAGATGTTTTGAACATCTTCTCAAAGGTAGCACTTGGTAAATGCTACGACTGTGAAATAAAGACCTCACAAGCTTTCACATGCCTTGACATCGTTCAGAACATCAATTTGTAATATCCTAAACAACATTAGATGTGTTGCGAACAATAAGCAAATATATGCACAACATAATTGCAAAAAATGCAGTAAAGCAAATATGTGCACAACATAAATTAAGACTGTCGTAAAGCAAATATGTACACAATATAAATTATACAAGTAGGACGAAAAGTCCATTATACAATTCAAATAGAAATCCAAATAATCCAAATAATCGAAATTATAACGAGGACGGTGCTTCGTCCAATTCACAAACTCAATTTGTAGGCTGACTTGTAGCCTCAGTTCCACTACGAACAACGGGGCATGTAGTTTTCTTGTGACCATATCTCTTGCAGTTGCCACATTTATTTCTCCTCTTTGGAAGACGTTCCCCAATAGATCGAATCCGGTTAACCCTTCTCCTTCCACGGTTGTTCGGCTTTGGGGGTGGTGGAACTGGATAAATTATCTCTTCAGCAGGGACGACCCATGATTCTTCAGGAGGTACTGCATTGACATGGTCTGCATAGGCAAGGATGTATGCTTGTGTTGTGTAATATCCAGAAGTGTATTAATACACTCTACTTCCATATTCATCGCCATGCTACCCCCTAATTGCTGTCATAGCATGTATACAAGGTAACTGATCAAGATCAAACTCCATACATGTACATGTCCTCTTATATAGATCAACTTCTGCCTCATACCCTGGACTAATGATTTCGAAACCATAAGTTTCCTTCCTGTTGACAACTAGCTTGTCTCCCACTTTTTTATTCTTCCTTATTTTTATTTCAACGTCCGGGACACATAAATTTGGGTGGTTGATTAATTTCATAGCCCTAGTGTGGAATTTTTCCGCAAAGTTCCTACCTATATCCTTCAAGAGGGCAACAATGGGGTATTCTCTTTGCTCCTTCAGCATGGAATTAATGGACTCATCTATGTTTGATGTCATAACTTGAAACCTATTAAAAATAATAAATAGTATAATAATCCAAAGATAACATAAAGCACAAGTGCAGATATAGGAATAAGAAGTGCGGAACATTCATGATGTTCCTAACATGAAGCACAAGTTCAGACCGACAATAAGAAGTTCGGAACATCATTAGAAAATAAATTTTCCTAATAATTTTCTGCACATATATGATATGTTCGGAATGCCATGTGTGACATTTGGAACAGATTGAAAGCATGACAGTAATATCAGACCTTGTTATTATAGTTTACCTATTTCCTGGGAAATATAATCTGCTCCATCTATGATAGCCAACAACATTTTCAAGATAATCCGCTACCCTCCAATCAATAGTCCTGATCTCCTTCATAGCATCAGTGAACTCCTCTACCCTGTATGCCTTTGCTGCAGCGTAGTATTTATGAAGACTGATTCCAAACTGAAACTTTATTCAGATGCTTTCACCAAGGGTCCACATACAAACTCCATAATGTGCAGAAGGAAACACTTGGGCGACCATCTTCGAGATGCTCGGATGTCTATCCGAAACAATGCACAACTCTTCACTATCTGAAACTATGTTGTGTAATTCTTCGAAAAAAATACTCATATGAGGCGTCACACTCTTTTTCTACAACACAAAAAGCAACAGGGAATACGTGACTCATTGCATCCTGAGCAACAGCAGACAACAACACCCCTCCATATTCGCCAGATAAATGTGTACCGTCAATGGCTAGGACTTTTCTCACGTAAGTAAATCCCCTGATCCACGTTCCATAAGAGAGAAAAAAATACAAGAACTTCCCTGTGCTAGAAAGCCTCAAATCTGTCTTGGTTCCTAGATTCTTATTCCTAACCATATAAGCATAAGCATCAAGAATTTCAATACCTTTCTCATGTGTTCCCCGTGTCAAAGCTTTTGCAAATTGACAGCCCCTAAGATACTTCCCGTAGCTAACCTTATAACCAGAATCGTTATTAAGGGACTCCCTGACAGCTTTTGTGGTTGGACCTTTTCCCATTAAATATTTATCTTTCATGAACTCACCAATTATCTGGGCAGAGGCGTGTGAATTATGACTGGAATAATATTGGACACCGCATGTGTGTAAGTTATTGTAAACACTAATGTGGAACCTATCATTACTTTTATACCTCATTTCCCTTAACCACTATTTGCATTTCACATCTAAACATGTAGCATTAAAAATATTTGTAGTATTCTTCAATGCTTTATAATTAAAACGATGTTTAACTGCTGCAATCTTCAATTTGGTGACCAGTTCTTTCTTATTTGCGAAAGTCATACATTTTTCAAAACCTGTGCCATCGACAAAGTGAAATATCGGCTCGCTGCTTTGTGTTGGAAACACAGGGGTATAAATGGCAGGATCTTCCTCTACATATTTTTCTTCTACTTCTTCTTCTTTTTCTTCATCTACATCTACGCCTCCTCTGTCTTCTTCTACCCCTCCTCTTTTGTCTTCTTCTACTTCTTCATGTAAGTCATCCAATCGCTGACTAAAATCATGCCCTCCACTATTTGGCATTTCTTGGTCATTAGAACCAACACATTCCTCCGTCGTAGAAACCACTATTACCTTTAGAGTGGGCCTAGCACCATTACAATCAACTTCAGCCATATAAAGGTGTACATCATCCGCATTTCTTATTGTAATGGGAGGAGTTTTTTTATTTGCGGCAACACTCAGCATGTAAGTAATGCAAATGTCCCTCAGATTATCTCTTATCCCCTAACTTCCGATGATTTTATTAAGTAGAACATCATACGTAACATCTCTAGGCACAAGAATGGGTCTTGACTCTTTAACCTTCGGAACCCAAGCATAACATTTAGAACGCTCCACCCATTCACCTTGATAATTAACTCCTAATATAACCTCACCCATCGATGGTCACCTGCAATAAATTGGAATGACCAACTATTAGTATTACTAATATTTATACAGTATGTTCCAAACCTCAATGTTGCTCGTTTGGAACATCTCTGCTGACGTTCTGAACATCACGTTATAGTTTTTCATTGCTTAATGCAAGATGTTCCAAACCTCAATGTTGCTCGTTTGGAACATCGTATTTAGACGTTCTACACATCACCTTACAGTTTTTCATTGCTTAATGCAAGATGTTCCAAACTGCTAACCATAGGAACGTCGAAATGATGTTTGGAATTTCAGACAGATTGTTCGGAGGAACTGAATCCGTAACAACCTCGAATCAACAAAAACAGCTAAAAACATGTTCTAAAGTTAGTACACTTACCGAAGATGACTAAGTTGATACGATTAAAATTAAAGGAACAAGATTTCTCCTTTAATGGATAAGAAACGACCAGATTTAACGATATGCCGTACAACCCAAATGTGGGTGATCTCAGCTCGTATTGCCTAAAACTGGAAAGGATATTCAGTAAATAAGCTCAGCAGCTATGGTGGAATTTTGATTATTTCAATTTAGGAAAAGAAGCTCAGCAGTTATGGTGGAATTTTGAGCGGGAATGGAAAGGGGAAAAAATGGAGGGAAAACGGGGGAGAGGAGATAGGGAAGCAGCGTGGTCATCTAGGTATAATGGCCAAATTTGGCAAAAAACTAGCTTTTATACATGGACTATTGTGTAACATACAAAACTTTGGAGTTGGAATGTTAGATAGTTAATACCACTAATTAAATGAGGACCCTAGATTTTATGTTTAAAATTTGAGCCTTTTTCCACTCAAAAATAACTTCTAGAGTCATGATATGCCACTCTCCCATAGAACCATTGTCAAATAGAAAGATTTGAACCTGTACAAATAAAACTGTAGGAGTACAGTATATTTATTCTCCTCCCAGTGTATATGGTAATAATATGATAATTAGTCATACATCGTACCTAATTGGGTTGATAATCCGGTTCGAACAAACTATGATCATTACCAAACAAGCTTATACTTACTTTTTTCTTTCTGGCCTATTTGCCTTAACATGAAACGAAAATAGAGTAATTAATTAGTTTCCAGTATGACTCATGAGATGTTTAACTAATATCTACCGACGAACTAATTTTTTATTTTTATTTTTATATTCACGTAATTTTAAGTTGCAACAGCCAGCTACCATTTTTTTCAGTTTTTTTTTCTTCATTTTTATTTTCTATCTAACCGTTCATTTTGTAACCATAGCAAGTAGATTCAACTTGATGTTTCAACTTCTGGAAGCCTAAATAAAATTAAAAAAAGGAAAATACTATAATTTCATATAATGATCAGAATAACTACTTATGAAGTTAGATCACCATGAGAATGCAGTGTTTCAGTTTTCTCCAAGAACTATTTGAATAATGCACTCATAATGATACAATCAAGAATACACGTATTTAAGAGGAGGAGAATGAAAAATTAATCCTTTAATTTTCTTATCCATTTCATTTTTCGGATTCTGAAACTAAAGAAAGAGCCACATAAAAAGAAACTGTGATTGCTTTAATGGTGATTGCTTCAATGGTGTAAAAATAGAATACCCAAACACATAATATAATGGGTAAACACATACTATCAATTGGTAGATTTAATGTACAGTCCAAATTACCTTCAATTATTATTTTCCTTATTTAAAATTTTAAAAAAATTTAAAAATTAAAATGATAACTTACCTTTATAAGCTTTAAAGTTATCTGAATGTGTAAAAAAATTTACATCATCGGTAAATATTAGTTAAACTCCTAAGGACTTATTAGCACCTAAAATTTCCACAAGTTTAAGTTTGAGATGAACCGTTTTGTATTCTCCATAAATATATTTGGACCTTTTTCGAGAAAAAAAAAGAGAAAATATATAAACTAACTTTTCTATCTCCTTCATCAATAATCCTGTAAGACTATAACGCAGTCATAATACAACTTAGCTTGTAATAGAGGTGAATTTTTTTATCTTAATGTGTATAACTTAGCTTAATGTGTATAACTTAGCTTGTATCTTAATGTGTTATAACTTAGCTTGTAACAGAGGTGAATTTTTTGGACCTCCAGTCTTTTTTGTGTTCCAACTTCTAAGGCATAGCCCTGGCCCCTGGGCCCTCAAGTTGTAACATGTTATACTCCTAGTAGCTATAAATCTTCACCCTGGGTTATTAATAATAAAAGATATAAACGCCGCATAATTAACATAGCTAAGTAATTTCAAAAGAAATATGAATTCCTAGAATTCTCAGTTTTATGAACAACTTTTTTTTTTTCTGTAAGGGTTTGAAGATTAGCTTGTATTATTAACACATCGGATTTAACTTTTTAATAGCATACCAAATAGTCTAAGCATATAAACCGTTAGAACGACAGCTACTCCCGTCTCCCCCAGTAGTAATATCTTTCAATTTTGGAATGTATAAAGAGTTCCGTGTTTATACGTAGTTACTCGGGGCTTTGGCTTGTCAGTACTCCCCAAATTTTTTTTGAGTAGAAAAAGGCTCAAGTTTTAAACATGAAATCTAGGGTCCTCATTTAATTAATGGTATTAACTATCTAACATTCCCACCCCAATGTTTTGTAAGTTACACAATAGTACAAGTATAAAAGCTTGGTTTTTGCCAAATTTGGCCATTGACCTAGTGCTTCCCTCTCTCCTCTCCCCTGTTTTCCCTCCATTTTTTTCCCATTCCATTCCCGCCCAAAGTTCCACCATAGCTGCTGAGCTTCCTTTCCTAGATCGAAATAATACCCATTCCACCATAGCTGCTGAGATTATTTACAAAATATCCTTTCCAGTTTTAGGCAATTCAAGCTGAGACCACCCATTTGGGTTATACGGTATTTTGTTAAATCTGGTCGTTTCTTATCCATTAAAGGGAAAATCGTGTTCCTCTAATTTTAATCGTATCAATCCAGTCATCTCCGATAAGTGTACTAACTTTAGAACATGTTTTTAGCTGTTTTTATTGATTCGAGGTTGTTACGGATTCAGTTCCTCCGAACAATCCGCCTGAAATTTTCGACGTTCCTATGGTCGTAATTGTAATTCAAACATATCGCTAGCATTTTACACGGCGTATGTATTTATAGGAATTTTCACAGATAATGTTCGGAACATCCTGGTAGATGTTTGAGCGTTCTGTTAGCAGTTTGGAACATCTTGCATTAAGAAACGAAAACGTGTAAGGTGATGTTCAGAACGTCTGAATCCGATATTCCAAACGAGCAACATTGAGGTTTGGAACATCTTGCATTAAGCAATGAAAAACTATAACGTGATGTTCAGAACGTCAGCAGAGATGTTCCAAACGAGCAACATTGAGGTTTGGAACATACTGTATAAATATTAGTAATACTAATAGTTGGTCATTCCAATTTATTGCAGGTGACCATCGATGGGTGAGGTTATATTAGGAGTTAATTATCAAGGTGAATGGGTGGAGCTTTCTAAATGTTATGCTTGGGTTCCGAAGGTTAAAGAGTCAAGACCCATTCTTGTGCCTAGAGATGTTACATATGATGTTCTACTTAACAAAATCATCGGAAGTTGGGGGATAAGAGATAATCCGAGGGACATTTGCATTACTTACATGCTGAGTGTTGCCGCAAATCAAAAGACTCCTCCCGTTACAATAAGAAATTATAATGATGTACGCCTTTATATGGCTGACGTTGATCGTAATGGTACTAGGCCCACTATAAGGGTAATTGTGGTTTCTACAACGGAGGAATGTGTTGGTTCTAATGACCAAGAAATGTCAAATAGTGGAGGGCATGATTTTAGTCAGCGATTGGATGACTTACATAAAGAAGTAGAAGAAGACAAAAGAGGAGGGGTAGAAGAAGACAGAGGAGGCGTAGATGTATATGAAGAAAAAGAAGAAGAAGTAGAAGAAAAATATGTTAAGGAAGATCCTGCCATTTATACCCCTGTGTTTCCAACACAAAGCAGCAAGCCGATATTTCACTCCGTCGATGGCACAGATTTTGAAAAAAGTATGACTTTCCCCAATAAGAAAGAACTGGTCACCAAATTGAAGATTGCAGCAGTTAAACATCGTTCTAATTACAAAGCATTGAAGAATACTGCAAAGATTTTTAATGCTAGATGTTTAGATGTGAAATGCATATGGTGGTTAAGGGCAATGAGGTATAAAAGTAATGATAGGCTCTACATTAGCGTTTACAATAACTTGCACACATGCGGTGTCTAACATCATTCCAGTCATAATTCACACGCCTCTGCCCAGATAAGTGGTGAGTTCAAGAAAGGTAAATATTTAATGGGAAAAAGTCCAACCACAAAAGCTGTCAGGGAGTCCCTTAACAATGATTTTGGTTGTAAGGTTAGCTACTGGAAGTGTCTTAGGGGCTGTCAATTTGCAAAAGCTTTGACACGGGGAACACATGAGAAAGGTATTGAAATTCTTGATGCTTATGCTTATATGGTTAGGAGTAAGAATCCAGGAACCAAGACAGATTTGAGGCTTTCTAGCACAGGGAAGTTCTTGTATTTTTTTCTCTCTTATGGAGCGTGGATCAGGGGATTTACTTACGTGAGAAAAGTCCTAGCCGTTGACGATACACATTTGTCTGGCGAGTATGGAGGGGCGAGTATGGAGGGGTGTTGTTGTCTGTTGTTGCTCAGGATGCAATGAGTCACGTATTCCCTGTTGCTTTTTGTGTTGTAGACAAAGAGTGTGACGCCTCATATGAGTATTTTTTCGAACAATTACGCTGCATAGTTTCAGATAGTGAACAGTTGTGCATTGTTTCGGATAGACATCCGAGCATCTCGAAAATAGTCGCCCAAGTGTTTCCTTCTGCACACTATGGAGTTTGCATGTGGCACCTAGGTGAAAGCATCCGAACAAAGTTTCAGTTTGGAATTAGTCTTCATAAATACTACACTGCGGCAAAGGCATACAGGGTAGAGGAGTTCACTGATGCTATGAATGAGATAAGGACTACTGATTGGAGGGTAGCGGATTATTTTGAAAATGTTGTTGGCTATCATAGATGGAGCAGATTATATTTCCCAGGAAACAGGTAAACTATAATAACAAGGTGTGATATTACTGTCTGCTTCAATATGTTCCAAACGTCAAACTATGCATTCCAAACATTACATATATGTGCAGAACATTATTAGGAAATTTAATTTTCTAGCTATGTTCCGAACTCCTTATTGTCGTTCTGAACGTATGCTTCATGTTAGGAACATCATTAATGTTCCGCAGTTCTTATTTTAATATCTGCGCTTGTGCTTTATGTTAGGAACATCTTTTGATTATTATAATATTTATTCTTTTTAATAGGTTTCAATATGACATCAAACATAGCTGAGTCCATTAATTCCATGCTGAAGGGGCAAAGAGAATACCACATTGTTGTCCTCTTGAAGGATATAGGTAGGAACTTTGCCGAAAAATTCCACACTAGGGCTATGAAGTTAATCAACCACCCAAATTTATGCGTCGTTGAAATAAAAATAAGGAAGAATGAAGAAGTGGGAGACAAGCTAGTTGTCAACAAGAAGAGAACTTATGGTTTCGAAATCATTAGTCCAGGGTATGAGGCAGAAGTTGATCTATATGTGAGGACATGTAAATGTAGGGAGTTTGATCATGATCAGTTACATTGTGTACATACTATGGCAGCAATTAGGGGTTGCATGGCAATGAATATAGAAGTAGAGTGTATGAATACACTTCTGGATATTACACAACACAAGCATACATCATTGCCTATGCAGAGCCTGTCAATGCAGTACTTCTTGAAGAATCATGGGTCGTCCCTGCTGAAGAGATACTTTATCCAGTGCCTCCGCCCCCAAAGCCGAACAACTGTGGAAGGAGAAGGGTTAACCGAAATCTATCTATTGGGGAACGTCTTCCAAAGAGGAGAAATAAATATGGCAACTGTACGAGATATGGTCACAAGAAAACTACATGCCTCGTTGTTCGTAGTGGAACTGAGGCTACAAGTCAGCCTACAAATTGAATTTGTGAATTGGACGAAGCATCGTCCTCGTTATAATTTCGATTATTTAGATTTCTATTTGAATTGCATAATGGACTTTTCGTCCTACTTGTATAATTTATATTGTGTACATATTTGCTTTACTAGTTTCTTAATTTATGTTGTGCACATATTTGCTTATTGTTCGCAACACATCCAGTGTTGTTTAGGATATTACATTTGATGTTTCGAACGATGTCAAGGCATGTAAAAGCTTGTGAGGTCTTTATTTCACAATTCATAGTCGTAGCATTTACCAAGTGCTACCTTTGAGAAGATGTTCGGAACATCTTGTCAAGGATATTATATTATACTTTTATACGTAACGTTCCGAACAAGCCATTCAAAATTTAAAAGACACAAACGGCTACAATAAACAGTTGGGATTCCCAAATACCAATACACCAAACGGCTAAAATATGTGTCCCTTCATTTGCTTCGGCCATTGAAAAGGCGTGCAATAGAAATTAAAAGCCACATCAAAATATCTATAAATACCTCCTTGATGAATACCTAATTCAATATTCATTTCGCATTAACCAAGTATTAAGTTCATTTTTCACTAGTTTCTATATCAAGGAAGAACTATTTGAGGTACTCAAGTTTTCCATATTTTCTACGTTTTTCATAAAATGATTTCAAAATCTATTCTGTTTATATTTCCTTAAACATAATTCCACTTTGATTCTTTTCTAAATTTTAAACAACTTTTCATGTAGATGGCCAATAATGCATTTAATGATCCATGGAATAAGTACCACCGAGTCCGAGAGCCTCCAAACAAGTCGCTTCCTACAAGACTGCTAGACATGCATTTTGAAGTTGTTGACATCAAGGAGGTAGTAGATAATTGCGAGAGGTCCATTCAAACAGTCGAGACAAAACTCGAGCAGATGCAATTGCAGTTAGATCGGATTGAGAGGGTTTTGCAAAATCACTTCGGTTGAGGCCAAAACAATAATGAAGACGCTATTATATATTAGTTGTTTAAGTAGTTGTATTGTTTATGAATATGTTTTTGTTATCTCTTTTCAATTAATATTATTATGAAGGTCTTTAATTAGTATTGTTAAATTGTCTTCAAACCATCATATTTGCTTATAGTTCGCAACACATCAACTGTCGTTTAGGATATTACAATACGATGTTCCAAACGAATACTTGTTCTACTTCATTTCTGGAAAAGTTAATAAATTCATACACCAAGTTCGGAACATATATAATGTGTTCCAACACAGAAATATATGTTCGTAACGCAACTGGTATGTTCCAGGTATAAATGATAATCACTAACACTATACACGACCAAATTTCCAGAATAGAGTGATAAATGATAATTTTAATTAGAAAGTACCAATTATACTTGTTTGATTTACAAATGATGATGATTATCAGTAGAAATGACCCACTATACTTGTAAAAGTGACAAATGATGCCCATTTCGCTTAAAAGGACCAAATATAGTTGGTAGACTAAGAAATGATGACAAATATTAGTAGTAATGACCAATTATACTTGTTAGAGCGATAAATGTTGACAATTATCAGTAGTGATGACCAATTGAGTGACAAGTGATGATCATCTATCGTAGGGTTGTTTTAAACATACTATTGATGTTCGTCGCATTAAATGGTCGTTCAGATCGCACAATTTTTAATGTTGCTATCTTCATCGCATGATGATCCATACATACACTCTGGTTTCGAACATCAAATAGATGTTTGTCACATGTTATGTGCCGTTCCGAGCGCCATGTTCAATTTTTTCTATCTTCATCATACTTTTTCACAATTAGAGTAGTTAGCGCGACAAATTATGATGATTGTATGACTATAAGTGACCAATTATACTTGTAAGAGTGATAAACTCATCCACTTTCATCACAAAGACCACTTAGAGTAGTTTGTGTGACAAATGATGATCATTATGACTACAAATGACCCACTATACTTGTATAAGTGACAAATGATGATCAATATGATAATAATGACCCACTATACTTGTTATAGGGAGAAATGATGATCATTACACCTACAAATGACCCACTATACTTGTTAGAGTAAGAAATGATGATCGCTATCGCTATCACTATAAATGACCAACTATACTTGTAAGAGTGATAAATGATGATCACTATCACTATAAATAACCCACTATACTTGTTATAGAGAGAAATAATGATCATTATACCTACAAATGACCCACTATACTTGTAAGAGTGACAAATGATGATCACTATCACTATAAATGACCCACTATACTTGTTAGAGTGACAAATGATGATCATTATACCTACAAATGACCCACTATACTTGTTAGAGTGAGAAATGATGATCATTATGAGTAGAAATGACCCACTATACTTGTAAGAGTGACAAATGATGATCACTATCACTATAAATAACCAACTATACTTGTTATAGGGAGAAATGATTATCCATACATATGCTCTAGTTTCGAACATCAACTAGAAGTTTGTCACATTTTGTGTGTCGTTCCGAGTGCCGTGTTCAATTTTTTCTATCTTCATCATACTTTTTCACAATTAGAGTAGTTAACGTGACAAAATATGATGATTATATGACTATAAGTGACCAATTATACTTGTAAGAGTGATAAATTCATCAACTTTCATCACAAAAACCACTCAGAGTAGTTTGTGTGAGAAATGATGATCATTATGAGTAGAAATGGCCAACTAGAGTTGTTAGAGTGACAAATGATGATCAATATGATAATCTCACTATACTTGTAAGAGTGACAAATGATGATCAATATGATAAGAAATGACCCACTATACTTGTAAGAGTGACAAATAATGATCATTATCACTATAAATGACCAACTATACTTGTAAGAATGACAAATGATGATCACTATATCTACTAATGACCCACTATACTTGTAAGAGTGACAAATGATGATAATTATACCTACAAATGACCCACTATACTTGTAAGAATGACAAATGATGATCACTATCACTATAAATGACCAACTATACTTGTTATAGGGAGAAATGATGATCATTATACCTACAAATGACCCACTATACTCGTAAGAGTGACAAATGATGATCATTATACCTACAAATGACCCACTATACTTGTAAGAGTGACAACTGATGATCATTATACCTACAAATGACCCACTATACTTGTAAGAGTGACAAATGATGATCAATATGATAAGAAATGACCCACTATACTTGTTAGAGTGACAAATGATGATCATTATACCTACAAATGACCCACTATACTTGTAAGAGTGACAAATAATGATCACTATCACTATAAATGACCAACTATACTTGTTAGAGTGAGGAATGATGATCATTGTAACTAGAAATGACCCACTATACTTGTTAGACTGACAAATGATGATCATTGTGACTAGAAATGGCCAATTAGAGTTGTTAGAGTGACAAATGATGATCAATATAAGAAATGACCTACTATACTTGTAAGAGCAACAAATGATGATCACTATCACTATAAATGACCAATTATACTTTTTATAGGGAGAAATGATGATCTATACATATAGTCTTGTTTCGAACATCCAATAGATGTTTGTCACATTATATGTGATGTTCCGCGCGCAATGTTCTATTGTTTCTATTGTCACATTATAATTAAAGGGCGATGATCATTATCACTCTAAATTACCAAGTATACTCGTTAGAGTGACAAATGATTATCCATCTATCTTTGTTGTTTCGAACATGATGTTCATGTGACACATGTTGTTGATGTTTGTCACATGAACATCATGTTCGAAGCGCCATTTTTCGATGTTGCTATCTTCATCGTATTGTTTTTGAAAATGTTCAGAACAGATAGCGATATAATTGAAACATGAAGTGAGTCGTGCGGAACGACTTAGGATACAATGGTAAAATTACCGGACGAAATAATATTTTCAAATGAAATTTCTTGATCATTAGTACACAAAACATAACAACTGGAAATAAATAGAACCTAAAGTATGAACCAACACTTGATCCAAGTACAGAAAATGAGAACAATTAGCACCACAACTAGCAGTACCCCAATACTCAATTTTTTCCGCCATAACCGTGCCTCTTTCCTCTCTTCTTCAACAGCTTTCAACTTCTTAAGTAGACCCCATATTACTCTCTTCGCTTGATCTGAGATCTCTTCTTCATGCCATCTAAAGTAGTTGCAGCCATTTGCCTACATAAAAAAAGAAAATAAATACAACAAACAAATGACTACAAGAAAAAAAATAAACCCATCGCCTAACCTGATCATATTTGCATCCGTAAAACTTCTTTCCTGGGTTTAGTTGAGTCCACGATGTTGTTAACTTCGCATAATCTCCACATCGACAAAATGGTACTACACTGCCACTATTAAAGGATCTACTAGACATTTTAATCTAGATGTTTGATTTAATTTTGTAAACTGGTTTTATAAATAATGAACGGATATATAATATGTTGGGTGGTGTATTTTTATTACCGTTGGTAAATAAATATTGTTCACGCGCCCAATGTAATAATTTATCACGAGTTTGGGCTAGATCGAAAAGATGTTCGGTACATCCTTCAAAGGTAATTCAAAAACGGCTACAATACCAATACACCTATCAGCTAGACTAGGTTGCAGGTAGGTAGCAGCTAGGTTGCAATGATGTTCGGAACATCTATTCAAAGGATACATCACACGGATTCTACTTATATAGGCTGCATTCGGAACCACCCATTCAAAATTTGATATACAGAAACGGCTACAATTGAAGCCGCTCAAATACTAATACATACAGCAAACAGCTACAAACGTTTCGGTTGCCTCTCTTTACTTCTATCAATACCCAACAATTCAAAGCATTTCAATCCACATTCATCAACTTACAATTCAAAGCATTTCAATCCACATTAAACAACTTACACTTCAAACCATTCATCACCAAAAATGGCACGTCAACCACGAACAAGAGGTGGCTCCACGGCTAGAGGAGCCTCCACGGCCAGAGGAGCCTCCACGGCTAGAGAAGCCTCCACATCGAGGCAAAACACAGCTGTTGCATTATCATTTTCAGACGAACTACAAACTGAAAGAGTTGTTGATATATTGGAACAACTAAGGGCAGAAATGTGGGGTTGGAAGTTCCAGTTTGAGGGCTTCCTACATGGCTACAGAAAGGAAATGCAAAGGATGAAAAGAATGCTCAAAGGGCTGCTAGCTGATAAGGCGATGCATTACCTTGACTTCTACTCCTCTCCTTCACGCTAGATGTGGATGTTCCTATTAATGTTTATTATATAATTTCTTTTTGAATGTTTATAATCTAGTATCTTTTCTTAGAATGCTAGTGTCCTTTTGTAAAGCACTGACATTGATGTGCAGTTTCTCCATTTGAATGCTAATATAACTAGCATTCTTTTCGTAAAGCTCTATAATGATGATCAATGAAAAATATGTTTGTCTAGTTCCTGTAAATATGTTCAGAACATCTTGATAACGTTCAGAAAGTTAAGCTGTCGTTCTGGAATATAAGCAACCTTTATATAATGAGATATTCATGTTTCGAACATCAACGTTACGCACAGAACATAAGACTGTCGTTCTGAACAAATGATGAACAATTTATATGCTCTGTTCATTTTTTAAAAAACTAATCAATCTATAATTAAATAAGCAAAATATACCGAATGACATTCAAAATATTCCTAACTGCATGTTAAAATTTAAAAGGCACAACGGTTACAATTAGCAGTTGCACTCATTTGAGTAGTACATAATGGTTACGAGTTTCGTCAAAAGTCACTTTCCATAAAACCATTCCCAACAGAGTCGTCGATTGCCACTTTACTCTTATAAATACCCAACAGTCACACATTGATTCCACAACAATAAAATGCCTCGTCGTCCAAGAATAAGGGGAGCACCGATAAGGGGAGTATCGATTTCAAGATGGCCTAGAGTTCCTTCATCGAGTTCACAATCAGATTCTAGAAATTCGAACGACGGCTTGGACCAGCTGAGGTATGAAGTGTGGGAATGAAAATTCAAATTCGAAGAATTCTTCCATGATTATAGAAGGGACATAAGAAGGATGAAGAGAATGCTTAAAAGGGCTGCTTGCTGAAAATAAAATTTATTATGTCCCGTACTCCGCACCACCAGGAACTCCACCACAAGCTCCGCAACATGCACCCTAAGTTCGATTGTTTATGATTATTTTAGTTATAATTTTATATGTCAGTGGTTATATCAAGGAACGGCTTATCGTTCCAGAACGAAGTAATATTGTTCCAGGGTAAGCTTAATTAAATGTTGCAGATGTTTAGAACATCATATTGTTTATCAGGAACAATAATACATCGTTCTGGAGCTTATGTAATAATCGTCTAAATTTTACTGTCATTTTCTGTTGAATGCTGAACAACTGAACAATATATAAGAATGTTTGTTTTAATTACGACTAATTAAGCTATCCTTTTAAGCACATCAAAAGCTATTACTTGGCTAAGAAAATAAAAGTAATCCATACCTAATTGTATAACTAAAATAAAAGTTAAAAGATTATCCAAATATTACATATACCCAAATCAAGGCTTCATTTTTCCGTCAAAAATACAAACGGCTAAACGTCGCCTCCACCGATCAGCCACATTGTCACAAATTTTGTCCATGGGGGTGTTTGTAATGAGATGCTCAATGTACATCAACGCGAACACTCCACAGGATTGCCCTGTTAGATTTTGTGGACAACGTGATCTTGGCACTCTCTCAAACGACCACATGTCTCATTCCTTACACATCGGATCCAAGTCTTTGAATAGCTTAGAAATTCTGACATAGATCGGGAACATGTAGAGAATGGGGACAATTATTGGCAAGAAATTTTCATCATCATTAAAACCATGGTTGCAATCATACACCCAAACCTTCGCTTCAACCATGTCAAACACCACCAACACGTAGTGATTGTCGTTGATGTTGAAGACGGCGAAGAACCTCTTAGCAACAGCCCAACACCTACCCCCTGGGTAGGGTAGCTTTCCATGTGCATACTTCAGATAATCATCATCAAACTTATACTTCTTCAACGCCAGATCAAGCGGTACCTAATTTTTTTTCGCATGTGCTTCGAGTTGGTAGTAGCATTTTTTCATGTTTGTCAAGAATGCGATATCCAAAATGAGGTCACTTTGATCGTAATGGTCGGGGTAATTCAAATTCCTCTCCCGCATTATTGTCATCACAACTTCTACATACTGCATAACATATCAGAGACAAAAATAAATTGGCGTATAAATGAGTAAAGGAAAGGTCTGTCTTTCCGAACATCATTCCATGTTCGGAACGACTGTGTGATGTTCTAGAAATCTATGAGAAGCTAGAAATGCTTGAGTTGTTCCAGGCATAAGAACGATGTTCCGAACTCAGTAAGTATGTTCCCTACAACGATGTGAAGTTCAGAAAATCATTCAAAAATAAACTTACAATGTCCCACAGCCACTCTGTCTTGTTCATCAGATCTTTGAAATCTTGGAAATTTATCGGCAATCCAAGAGAAACATCTTTTTGTTTCTTCCACTTGAAGCCTCTGACCAACTTCTTCCTGCTTCTTGTTCTCTTCTATTTGTGGTGATTTCACAGCCTTTGCAGGTTTTATAATCGTTTTGCTCTTCAACTGCTCAATCGTCTCCTACATGGCCGCCATATCCATCTCCATGCCTTTACGCCAATCGTTGCAATCTTTGCAATTGCAAATGCTACATTTAGAGATGTTGAATCCATCACCACCAGAAGAATCACCTTTGATTTGCTCAGAAGCTACAATATTTGTCTCATAAGGCACGATCTGTTGCTCATAAGCCACCATCTTTTGCTCATAAGCCACGATCTTTTGATCATAAGCCATGATCTTTTGATCATAAGCCAAAATCTTTTGCTCCATTGCTTCCCTCCATCTGCTGCATTCATCACATTTGCAGCCTCTGCAATTGGAGCTCCTCTTCACGGTACCAACTTCAGTGATACCAACAACTTCAAACTCACCAACAACTTCATCACCATCAGCTTTGTTTCCAATGTCAGTATTTACATCTTGGAGGCCACCAATTCCCTCTTCATTGTATTCACCATCACTTCCAAACATCATCGTTTCTGGGGCTTCCATAGCTTTAATTTCTATCACTTGTCTTGGAGAGGTTGCAGGATTGTTCTTGAAGATACAAATTGTAGTGCCACCAACAAGACCACCCTGCAAGCATCCTCAAACACTTTACAAAAACGATCTATTGTGTCGTCCTCGGAGTCTTCAAATGGCACGAGGTCTAGAAAGTAATTCATGTCCAGCTCGTCATCAGTAGGAATGAGGAAAGGGTGAACAACCTGTTAATATACCCAACAACATTAAATAAATATCAACTAAATTTTAAAAATCTTTTAAGTTGTTTGGAACAAAGTCATGTTGTTCGAAAACATCTAGAAGTGATGTTCCAAACATCGTTGACTGAAGCAGTTGACGGTTCTTCATGAAGATGTCCCGAACATCAATCAGAAATATCTAAGCAAACATGAAGTTGTTCCAAACATCACATAACATATATGGAAAAAAGAATACTTATAGGAACATCAGGTTGGCCAAACAACCTGTCCGTATCTCTTTCAAAAATTTCGGTAAGCCTGTTTATGATCCTTGGCATTGTTTTTTTCTTTTGGCAAATCCTTTGGCCTCAAGGCAGGGATAGCTTCATGAGCCCAGGCCATGAATGCCTATGGAAAGCCATAAAGATTGTAAGTCTGGCTTCCTTTTGCACGAAGTTTCATTGCCTTGACCAGATATTCCATTGTTAATTCAAAACTCATCCTACCCCAAGAATAATGCTGGAATGCCTCAAGATCGGCGGACAAGCACACCACCCATTCCTCTATTCCATATTTGGAATCCCTCGCACAAAGAATAGTATGAAAAAACCAAGTCATGCACAGATTTAAATACCACTTCTTGGCATAGGTTCTAGAACATACCAACTCAAGCAAGTCACCAGACTTCACAGCTTGCTTTTTCTTCGGCTGTTTTTATTTTTTGGGCTTGTTGAAATTCCTCTTGGCGGGTGAAGGTGAGGGTGAGGATAAGGGTGAGGGTGAGGGTGACCCCTCCACCTTCTTCTTCCCCTTCTGCTTCCCACTACCCTTCTCATTCTCCTCCTTTTCCGTCTTCTCTTTCTCCTTCTTTTCCTTTATATGTTTCTCCTTCTCCTTCCTCTTCTTCTCCTTGAAATAATCAACAACAAACTTCAACAATTCCTTCCCCTTTTCATTCATTTTTTCCATGTACTGTTTACTTGGATAGGCACCACAGTTTAGCCCTGTCATTAGTGCAAACTCGGATAGGCCAAAATGTGCTGGCAATCCATTGAAGGATATCTAAACCTCTTTCTGCTTCTTGCAAATAATCCTTCGCATGAGGAGGTTATGCACCAACTTGGTGCCAAACAGTGGATATTCCGGTAATTGCAAGAACGGACCGAAACAGCTATAGCAAAATCCCCTTCTCACCTGCAATTTTTTCAGAACATCCTTGAACTGTATCATACCCCTAGCCCACGAAGAACGAACAATAATCTTCCCATTAAAAGGTTCATTGTTTGTCAGGAAGGTCTTGAAGAGACCCTCAATGTTACTCTTGAAAGTAGCATGACCAACGTCTTTATACTGCACATAATTTTAGCATAAAATTAATAAAATGAGTCACAATGATAGTAAATCACATTAAAGGGAAAACATAAATGTTCGGAACATGTTTATTCTAAGGTTCTGAACGACAGTAGCAATCGTTTGGAATATCACGTAACGTGTTCAGAACGAGAGCTACCAGCCTAATGCAGATGTTGGGAACATATAAATGTCGTGTAGAACATCAACATTGGCGTTCCGAACAATACGAGTTTCAATTCAACTATCACCTGGTCTTCCTCCAGTTTCAATCCAGATGTTCCTTCAGCAGTTTCCTTCTCTTCACCTGCTTCCTCTTCAACATTTCAACCTGCATTATTTACAGCTTCCTCATCTATTTTAACTTTTTTTTTCACGATCCTTCAGAAAGTTGCTTTTTAAAATTACATCATCCGCCTCTCTTATACTTCTTTTACTGCTTCTTGGAATCTCCCCTGTCTTATCTGCTTCCCCCTCTACTTCTTCTCCTTTTTCTCTACTTAAATCATCAGCTTCTTCATTTTTTTTACCACCATCTTCCTCTTTCTTTTCATGATCACCATCTTCCTCTTCCTTTTCACGATAACCATCTTCCACTCCAGTCCTCAAAAAATTACTTTTTAACAGTTCATCTATACCGGCGTCATCTAAATCCACCCTTCTTTCATCCTCATCTGCAGCCCTCTCCAAAACTCCACACCTTTACTTAGATCGTAACTTGGTGCTGGACTTTGTCTTTCCTCTTGTTTATCACCTTTGTTTCGTGGACCTACTACTTCTCCTTGGCTATCGTTGTCACTCTCCACAACTAATTTTCTTTTAGTTGTTCTAGTTGTTCTTGGGCGTTTAGGAGTAGGTTTTAAATTTGTAGGAGTACGTTCCGAAGCTGAAGTAGTAGGCTTCTCAAGTTTCTTCTTCGGCGAATGGCCCTTTCTTTTAGAAATTGCCTTCTTGAAAGTATTTGTAGGCTGCTTCTTCTGCTCATCTTCATCTTTATTTCTCGGTCTTAAATTTACCATTTTTCTGCAAAGCCAAACAAGGGGATACAAAATTTAGTTACACAAAATCATGAACATCCAATTAGATGTTTAGAACCTCAGCTACTATGGTGTTCGAAACATCAAGACACATAACAACAATAACTTCAATTTGCAACTAAATAAACCAGCATTGGTTCACAAAAAACCCTCAAATCGTCACAGTTTAACAAAAAAATGTAAAAAGCCTAAAAATTTCAGTTGAACATCGAAAATCCCCTTTGTAGTTCGGAACTACTTTACCCATTAAAACACATAATGCCATTCATTTCAATACAATATTACACCTTTTGTACAAAAACAACCACCCAAAGCATCGTTAATCACTGTCGACGAAAAAATTAAAAATAAAAATCTAGGTTCGAGATTTACACCACAGTTTAAATGATAATGACATTATTTACCTTTTATATATAATACTTTGTTGTATTGATGATCGGATTACTTGAAAACCACAGAGAAGTTGGAGAGTATTTGGTTTAGATTTGGCGTGAAAAGGGAGATGAAGTGAAGTGAATTAAGAAGTAGTTGAAAAGGCCACGGGAGGGGGGGGGGGGAGTTTAATGTATGTTGTTCCCAATATTTGAAATTATTATTATGTATGTTTTAAGAAAAACCCTCAAGTTTTAAAAGTGTTAATTTGGTCCATGATTAGTGTTAATCAGACTTAGAAAAAAAAGAAAATGGAAAAGAAAAGCAGAGGACCTTTTCTGCCAAAAAAGACTTGTGGAGTTCTGGAACGCCACATCTCACTAGTTACTCCATCCGTCCCAAAATGAGCGTCTGGGTTTGACTGGACACATAATTTAAGAAAATAAGGAAGACTTATAAATCTTGTGGTTTAAAATAAAAGAAGTGTGTAATGTGGGCCTGTCTTTAAATCTTGTGGTCCAAAACAAATCTTAAATTTAAAGAGTTGCCATAAAAAGAAAGAGACGCTTATTTTGAAACAAACAAAAAAATAGAAAGATAAACATTTATTTTGAAACAGACTGAGTAATAATGGTCTCTAAGACCATACAAAACATTGACGTTTCTAAGTTCATTTCTAGTGTCTCTTTTTAACTTCAAATATGTCATGGAACTTTGAGGTTATATACTTGAATGATCTTTGTAGTACTTGAATGATCTCTGTAGAGGTTATAGAACCTTGAACTGACTTATACAAAATTTACAATTATTACATATATACAGAAAACAACTTTTTACTGGATATGAATTGCCTTAATTATCTTAAGTTAGCACAAAATTTATCATTTGAGAGTTCAGTCCTTATTGCCAAACTCATCGATTGGTTTTCACTTTTAATGAAAAAAGAGAGAAGAAAATCATTAGGAGAACGTAAATGTAAGAAACGCGGTTTTTGTTTTCCCGAATAGGAGTCTACATTTGAGTGCGTAGACTGTTAAAATTCATGAAACCCACTTAGATCTGTCTGCCATTAATTACTCTATTTTTTACCAATCTATTCTCAAGAAACGTTATATTCAAACTTCAAAGAAGAGTATAACGTATTTTCTTGAATAAGACCAACGCATTATTTTGTGTTCTGAGAATTACAGTTGTCCAAAAGACTGGGCACTGACTCCTTTGGTCATGTATATTAAAAAATTTCCTTTTCGTCTTTTCTTTGAAGTTCGTCCTTCCAGAATAGATCATGCATGTTTGAAGGTCATAAAATACTCCATCCAATCTATTTTACTTGATGTTAAGGTGTTTTATATATTGATTAAGAAAGCGAGTTAGGACCATTAATATTGAGGGTTCTTAACTATATTAATCTTTATCACTCCTCGTAGAAGAAAGAAGTATTAAGGTCATTTATTGAATAAGGGTAAGTTTGAGAAAAACTAACACACACACACATATATACACACACACAAATAAATGAAACAATTATATGTTATCGACACGTAACAATAGAATTAGTATTGCCTACATTAATATTTGAAACTTGTTATTTTTCTGGTGAAGTTTAGCTCATATACATTGTTAGCGACAGAATTTTAAACAATTAATATCTAGGGATCTTCTGGTTAGATGGATTAATTATATGGAGACTATAGTATCTTGTTTATTTGTATTAAGATCAACAGTATCAGAGGCGAATTCAGGATTTGAACTTTATGAGTTCTAAATTTTAGAATAATGATCTTAAGTGTGAGTAACTGGGTTCTTGCCTTGATTTTTCTACATATTTAGTAATTTTTAACACAAATACACTGTATGTGCCAAATCTACTGGGTTCTGCCAAACCTGCCCGGTATACTCTACATCCACCACTGAATAGTATGAGCATCGTTATATGGATAAACAATTTAAAAAATTGCTATACGGTAAAAAATAAGGAAAGTTTGTAAATGAACATTTAGTGGTTTCTTAACAAAAGTTAAATATATTTTACATTAATAAACTCGTTCTCCGCCCTTCTTCTCCAGCAGTTTCAACCCCTCCGCCACCTCCCTCGCCTTTCTTCTCCAACAATTTTTAGCCGGCGATTAGTTCACTCTTTTTTTTTCTTTCTCTTTCATCTCTCACTTACAAAATAGGCACCATTTTAAGACCTGTCATATGGAGTTTCTTCTAACATTTTCTAGTTTTCTTCATCTATTGTTAGTTTTGATGTATACTTGATGTATGCTATGAGTTTTTAAATATACATTGAATTCTATAATACATGCAGTTTATAATATGAGTGTATACTCTATGTATCTTGAAACTACTTAGTATACATCTAGTACATATTACGTTTTATATACATCGATTTTGATTTTAGAAAATGAATAAATTATCATCTAAATATTTGTATACACGAAGATATATCTAGGTATACAAATAAATGTATAGCCAACTCCGTGTATACATTTATGATACAACAGAAAAGCAAAAAATAATTATTTAAGATCTGCAAGTACAAAAGAAGAAGAAGAATAAGAAGAAGAAACTAAATACTTTTCATATCTGTAAGCGAAAAAAGAAGAATAAGAAGGAGAAGGTGTCGGGAGAAGAGGCGAAGAAGAAGATGAGCAGGTGAAGAATATAGTGACGAAGGGGGTGCGGCGGCGGATCCAGCTAATTTTTATTTAGTGGGTGCTAACAAAATAAAAGTCCCTTCACCTGGACGACAATTTCAGTAATTTCCCCAATAAATAATCCATGAATTGTTTTAGTATGTATCACACACATCTTCACATAGGCATCTTGTACGTACTGGAGTTTGACCTGTCCAACTTTCATCTCATGTAGGATCACGAAGTTATAGCTCTAATCCCCTTCTTGCATGTTCAATCCTTTTATTTATGTGCTAATAAGCTCACCTAGAGATCCCATTTTCATTTGGAATGTGGGCGGTTCGTCAAAAATTAGATTAAATTCTTACTTTGTTCGTCTATTTCATAGTTGATTAAAGTTTACTATCTTCTAACACATTTCCTACTCTTATCCCATGTACTTAAAATTTTCATTACAAGACTTCCGAAAGTTACATAAGTTGGGCAAAACAGAATTAGGGGCGGGATAGTCTTTCTCTTCTATAGATAGTTTAGTTTCTATCCAATGGTGTGTAAAGTAATGTTATCTTGAAACATTCAAATCTTGAAAACTTTCGAGGAAAACCTGAAGCTGCAATTGACTATTAATTGAGTTGGACTTAATTTTATATTTTTTTAGCGAATTTTTTTATGTATATTTAGATTTTAACTAAAGTTATTGGGTTCTACCAAATCATATCTAAAAGCCTGCTGGCCACTAGCATTCAACAAAGACTCACTTAGCCATGGCCACTTTTGAATCGCACAAGCTTTATCTAAAGAGAAAAAGTAACGATTTTGTTGAATACAGTAAGCACCATTTTTAATATTTTCAAATAGAAGTTTGAGAGCAAAAGATGACAGGGAATATAAACTATTATTTCTAGGCATGCTTAGGAAAAAGTTGATATACATGATCTGCTATTCTCCCTTTCTTATCTTTGTTATCTTAAATAGTCCCTGCAATCCCTTAACTTTGGGCACAAGTTCAATAAAAGAATACTGTTAAATAATTAAATACTCTAAGATGTGGAGAATTACCAATTTTTTCAGCAATATATTATTCTCTTATGATTCATAAAGACAGACAAACCTTCTCTCATGAATTTAATTAATATTGCTACTTTACATTTAACTAGTTTTTGGATACACATATTGCGCGTGAACCAATATCAATGTATAAATTTTTTATGAAGTCGTATAAATTTTATTTAAGAATTATGTTTAAGTTATAAGAGAAAAATAAAATAAAAAGTGTGAGTTCTCAAAATACGACAAATGGTGATCCTATGTATATGACTCAACAAAGAAAAAATCCTGATGTGTTCCTCAAAAGTAGTCGAACGTCTTAGTTGTAACTTGTATTGTAGTTTCGACATACGAGTTCTGTATTTGTTTTAGAAGCTCATACAAAGTATTGCACAATGTGTTGATATTCGCATTCTCACAATAATATTTTTGTCATTTTGATACCTTTGCACTGTTTATGTATAGCTTCTTTAAGTTGTTTCAAATTATAACAGCTGATTTCTGTGTTGTTCGAGGATGTGAGAATAGTGGATTTTTGAAAAATGACTGCATCTGAGTCAGTTACTAGGTATACCTTTCCTTTGTTTGAACAGCGACTTCTCAGCAATGAGCTCTGAATTTTCAGCTGTGAATAAATTTGTACTGATTTTTTCCTTATATTCTCGCTTGCATTGATATTTGGCAGTAGAATCTTTCCTTTCTAATAGAATTATTGTAAATACTTGGCTTGTAAATAATAATAGTTTTAGGATCATACTTGTAATTACTTAGCTAGGTTTATTTATTGCTATTGGGTCAACCCCACATTAGCTACTTGGCCACCAAGTAACAATTAAGTTTACACACTTGTATATATAGTTGACTTATTCAATGAAAATGGTGAGAAGTTCTTCACCCCCAAAATTTGTGTCTTGTTGTGTTGATTTTTATATGGTATCAAAGCCAATGTGTTGATCATATAAAAGAGAACTCTCCTTGAAAGTGTTTGATTATGGCTACTCCGACGGATAGTATTGGTGTCGTGGGTGACCTGGTGGTTGTTGGCGACGGTGCTATCATACAGAAGACGATTTCTCCATACGACATCACATCGAATGACCACCTCGGATTGATTATCACGCAGGTCCAATTGACGGGTCATAATTATGATGAATGGACACGATCCGTACGAACGGCACAGTGTGCAAGAAAGAAGTTTGGTTTTGTGGATGTGTATATTAAGAAATCCGGATGATGATTCGGTGGTTTAGATGATTGGTGGGCTATAAATTCGCTTTTGGTGTCATGGACAAGGAATTTTGTTGAACCAACGCTTCGAACAATCATATCACATATGGAGGTTGCTAAGAATTTGTGGGATAGTATCCGTGAGCGATTCTCGGTCTCGGTCAGAAACGGACCAAGAATCCAGGAACTGAAAGCTGCACTGGCCGGGTATAAGTAAAAGGGTTTGTCGATTGCAACTTATTATTGTAAGTTGACAATGTTGTGGTAAGAACTCGGAAAACTATGGGAAGTTTCCAACGTGTTTGTGTGGAGACTATACATGTAATCTAACAGTTGCACTAGAAAAAAAAGAAGGAAGAAGAGAGAGTTCATTTGTTCCTTATGGGGTTGGATGAGAGCCTTTATGGGATAGTCCGTTCCAACTTGTTGGCCCAGATCCACTACCATCGAACCAAGTGTACCAGAAAGTTATTGAAGATAAACGTGTCAAGAGAGTGGCATGGGGACAAGAAGAACGGGGGGAGGTGATGGCGCTTGTTGCTCAACGGTCGGTCCCCCCTCTTCCCGGAGAAGCTATAAGGAGTGTCATTTGTATGATCGTGGTTGACACCCTCGGGAACATTGTTATGAGGTCATTGGGTATCCGAAGGGGTTTTCCCTAAGCAAGGAAACTAACATCAAGGGTTTCAAAGTGGTGGTCGTGGTAGAGGGAGAACGGAGGCTGGACGGGGTGGTCGAGGTCGTGGATACCAGCAAAATGGGCCGAATGCTGGCTGAGGACGCGGAGGTACTTGAGTTAATGCTGCACAAGCTGAGTCTGAGAGCGTGGATTCCAGACACACTGTTGTGCATGGACAGTCGAATCTGTCCGGAATAAGTAGTGATCAGTTGCAAATGTTGATTTATTTGTTGAACAAAGAGAAGCTGAGCACGAGTGAAACTATCTTTTGGTAAGAAAATTCGACTTCCGTGGATAATTGACACGAGAGCGTCGAATCACATGACTGGTCAGTTAAGTGTTTTAAAAGATCTACGGGCAATCCTACCGTGTCCGGTAGGTATGCAAACAGAAGCAGTACAATGGCTACTCAAGAAGGATCCACAGGCTTAACAAAGACATGATTCTTCATAAAGTTTTATATGTGCCCGGAATGACTTGCAACTTGATTTCGGTGTCTCAATTGATTAATCAGTTTGATTATAATGTAAATTTTACTAATGATTTTTATGGTATGCAGGACCGGGCTACGGGAAAGTTGATTTGAGCGAGTGAACAGAAGAATGGACTCTACTATTTTCGGTTCGTACCCCTGGTGAAAGTGATAAAGGTCGATGTGATGGAGTTGTGGCATCAAAGGTTAGGGCACCCTTTGATACAAGTGATCAAATCTCTTTCAGTTATGGAGGTAGGCATAGGAAAGGTAGCTTAGACGAGAAAGTATGTGATGTATGCCTTCAAACAAAACAGACAAAGAATGTATTCCTGTTAAGTGATAATAAAGTTGTCGAACCTTTTGATTTAATTCATTGTGATTTATGGGGTTCTTATAGAACTGAATCTTTATGTGGTGCATCATATTACTTAACTATTGTTGATGATTATTCACGGGGATGTGGGTATTTTTGTTATTTCATAAGAACGAAGTTGGACAAAGGTTGAAAAAATTCTTTGCAATAGTGGAAAGATAATTTAATAAACGTGTTAAGTGTATCCGAAGTGATAATGTATTGTAATTTTAAAGGGATATTTCCTTGAACAAGGAATTCTTTTCCAATCTTCTTGTGTCGGAAAACAACAACAAAATGGAAGGGTTGAACAGAAACATCGATATATTTTGAATGTAGCTCGAGCACTTAGGTTTCAAGCTAATCCGCTAATTGGGTTTTGGGGAGAATATGTGATGACAACATGTTACTTAATTAAACGGACACCGTCTCGATTGTTGAATGGAAAGACCTCGTATGTCGTTATGATGGGAGTGATACCGAATTATGATCATTTAAAGGTGTTCAGATGCTTGTGTTACACCCAGAACCAAGGACGAACAACTGACAAGTTTGAAAGTAGGAGTCATCGGTATGTGTTTTTGAGGTATCCAAATCGGAAAAAGGCATGAAAGCTGTATGACCTGGATGCAAAGAAATTCCTAGTATCTCGGGATGTTGTATTCTATGAGAATGAGTTTCCATTTTCGCTAACGGATGGTGAGAAAGAGAGACCGAGTCACGGTATCATTTCTGTGAACGAAATGATGGAAAAGAAGAGTTTGTTAGAGTAAGAGCGGGTGTTGAGAATGACGCTTAAGTAGAAGTAGAAATGAATCTGGGGAATGAAGGAGAGGCCTTGATGCCATTCCTAGACACATGGAAATTGAAGTGTTGAAGGAAGAGCTGGGTCGAAGAAAGTGAACCAAGAAGGAAAGTGTTCTTTTGCAGGATTTTGCCACTAATACGGTCTGAAAACTGAGTCACTGTGTTTCATCTTGTGTCCGAAAAAATATGATTGTTCACCCGTGCCTTAACGATCTTCCCATAAGCACTCTATCAAATTATGTCAATTGTGATAACTTCTCTTCAAAACATGTGAGTTTTCTTGCGGCTATAACAGAAGGACCTAAGCCTACCTCATTCATGGAGGCTGTCAAAGATGAGAATTGGAGATAAGCTATGCAGCAGGAGTTGCAGGCTTTGGAAACAATCAACACTTGGATTATTGAGCGCTTGCCTCCGGGTAAGAAGGCACTCGGCTGCAAATAGATGTATAAGATCAAGTATAATTCTTATTGTACCATAGAGCGGTACAAATCAAGACTTATGATATTTGGAAATCATTAAGTAGCAGGAATTGATTACACAGAGATATTTGCACCGATTGCCAAGATGGTGACTGCATGTGTTTTTTTTTGCCGTAGCTGCGGCTAAGCAATGGGAGTTGCACCTGATGGATGTGCACAATGCATTCTTACATGGAGATCTTCGTAAAGAAGTGTATATGAAATTGCCTCCGGGGCATCAAAATCATGGGAATTGAAACGTATGTCGTCTCCAAAAATCCTTGTATGGATTGAAGCAAGCTCCTCGGTGTTGGTTTGCAAAATTATCAGCAGCTCTGAAGAACTATGGATTTTGTCAGTCTTACTCTGACTACTCTTTGTTTACGATGAAGAAAGAAAATGTACAATTAAGTGTGCTTGTCTGTGTGGATAATTTGATTATCTCCGAAAATGATTCGAGAGCTATTATAATCTTCATGTTGTATCTCTCCAAGTATTTTCATATGAAGGATCTGGCCGTTTTGAAGTATTTTTTGGGTGTTGAAGTGGCAAGGGTTCCGAAAAGGATTTTCTTATGCGAGAGAAAGTATGCTTTGGATATTATTTCTGAGGCCAATTTGTTAGGAGAAAAACCGGTGGGCACACCGATAGAACAGAATCACCGTCTAACGCTAGCGATTGGCCGTTTTGTCAAAGATCCTGACTGCTATGGGTGACTGGTTGGAAGATTGATGTATGCGGCTGAATTTTTCTTATAGTATTCATATATTGTCTCAATTCATGCAGAGTCCTCGTATTGAGCACATGGAAGAAGCTCTCCGAGTGATCCGTTACTGAAAGGATGTCCAGGTCAACGAATTATAATGAGAACCTGTTGTGATCTTCGTTTGTATGATTGGTGTGATTCGTTGGGCAGGGTGTCCGTTGACTGGTTGGTACGTTTTATTAGGGGACTCATAGATATCGTGGCGGATCAAGAAACAACAAATACTTTCTAGGTCTTCGGCTGAAGCAGAATATAGGTTGATGGCAACGACCGTGTGTGAGTTGAAATGGCTTAAAGGAATATTGTGGAATCTTTGTATTAAGCATTATCCTCCAATAGAGTTGAAGTGTGACAGTCAAGCTGGCTAACATATAGGTCGGAACCCGGTGTTTCACGAGCGAACAAAACATATTGAAGTTGACAGTTACTTTGTTAGAAATAAAATTCTCGGAGGCACAATACGTCCTGGATACGTGCCTACGGATACTCAACTAGCAGATATCTTTACGTGCCTATGGAGCCATTGCATTCAATCATGTTTATGAAGTGGGTGATGGATATTGTAGGCCCATTTCCTAATGAAAAGGGTAGTGTCAAATTCATTCTTGTACTCACTGATTATTTCATCAAGTAGGCCGAAGCAGGATTTTTTTCCAGGGTTCGGCAGAAAGAAGTTATCGACTTTATTTGGAAGAATATCATATGCAGATTTGGAGTTCCGAAAGATATAACGTGTGATAATGGCAAACAACTCATAGGTTCAGAGGTAACTACTTTCTTTGCCAAATGGGGAATCAAAAGAGTGGCTCAACACCTTATCACCTTAGTGCTAATGGGCAGGCTGGGTCCTCGAATAGGATAATCATGGACAATCTTAAGAAGAGAACGGATGAAGTTAAAGGCTCGTGGCCCGATGAGCTGCCGGGGGGTGTTGTGGGCAATGAGAACGACTGAGAAAAATAGCACCGGAGAAACCCTGTTTTCCCTTGCCTATGGGATCGACTCATTGATTCTCGTCGAGGTTGGTGAGCCCAGCCTTCGGTATGCTCATGTATCCGAGGAGTCGAATCAGCAAGCTATGCGCGTGGAACTAGATTTACTCGAAGGGCAAAGGGAAATGATTGTGGTTCGATTGGCTGCCCAAAAGCGACAAATTTGAAGCCTACTTGAATAGAAAGGCTAAATTCAGAACCTTTAATGTTGGTGATTACGTCTTAAGGGCTTCGAATCAAACGACTAAGGAAAAGAATGCAGGAAAATTGGCTGCTAATTGGGAAGAGCCTTATCGAATTAAGGCCATCGCAGGAAAATAATCTTATAAGCTCGAGGATCTCCGAGGCAATCAAGAGCCTTTAAACTGGAATATGTCCAACTTAAAGCGCTATTATTTCTGACATTGAGGTACGTTACCCTTTGTCAAGTATAAACTTTCACCTACAACATCGAGCTGACAATGCTCCAACGCTTGGGTCGAATGGTATTAACCCCTCGTTTTTTCTTTGCTTCACCTTTACAGGAAGCGGAGGGAACAATACACAGTGCTCGGGTCTTCATTCTTCACACCCGACCACTGGGGGGATGCAAAGAGAGTTAGCTCAGTCAGCCTTCGACTCACTCCATAACCGGGGACTTCAAAACCCGAAGACTAGCTATCCGTACACCAGGGACTGTTCCCTTAGGAGTTAGCCTAGTTATTTGTTGTGATCGCCTGAGGTGGCCTTTCTAATAAGAATTTGCCTAAATCTTAAAATGACTAGGATTTATGTAAATCGGCTCGAATCTCATCAATGGAATAAAACTTGATCCAGTTTATTTTTTTATTCGATGTATGAAGCCAGTTTTTATTTTTACGCCTCGGCTCGAGAATGAGACGTCATTCTAAGTTAGCTTACACTTAAAGTCGTCTAAGTCTTGCAAGCAAATACTCAAGTGGCATGTCAAAAGATTTAAATACAAAGCAAATATTAACACTTAACACAGTAAGTTCATTGATAAAAGGCTCGGAGGCCAACATTAAAATATTTACAAAGCAACGGCTCGAAGGCCTAAGCAAAAGCAAAAAAAAAATATTGACAAGATATCACTCATCGGCCTAGTCCCTACTGGAAGATGAAGCATAAGAACCCCCATCTTCATCGCTCGAGCTTTCACTGCTTGAGGGAAGTTTGCTCATCAGTTGCTGGGCTTTCACGGCATCATCTTCAGCTTTGGCTATCTCTGCTTCCAGATCCGCCCTATGTTTGAGAGTCTTTAATTTTGTTTGAATAATGGCCCAATTTTTGTCAACTATGGCCCTCGTTGCACTCATTCTCTTCTTTGACGAGGAAGATGCTATTTTGCCCCGAAGAATCGCTATCTCAGCCTAGACTTGTTCCTTTCTTTCAGTCAGCTCATTTATCTTGAGGGAGTTTTCTTTCATCTTGGATATTTATCAGTATTTTTTGTGATGGTGGCATTGGCCTCGTCGGTCACTTTTTTCAGCGCAGTTGCCAGCTCGGCCTTGCAAGATTCCTTCAAAGCAGCCATTCTAGCCTCGGCGGAAGATGCAGCCTCACGAGCATTGGCTGCCTCGAGGTCAGACTTGTCAGCAGCCATTCGAGCGTCATCCAACTCAATTTTAGCGTTAAGTAGTCGTTTTTCCAAATTGACTATTCGAGATTCGAGGTCAGACTTGTCAGCAGTTATTCGAGCGTCATCCAACTCAATTTTGGCGTTAAGTAGTCGTTCTTCCAAATTGACTATTCGAAATTCGAGGTAAGCTCTTTTTCGGTCCCATTCATCCTTGATTTCCTTAAGAATGGAAGCTCGGTGGGCTCAATCTCGGCAGCCCTGATCGAGTAGATATACCCCTGCAAAGGATTAACTAAATGGTTAAGACAAAAAAGGGAAACGATAGAATCTAAAGAAGGGTAAGTGATGCAAAAATACTTGAATTGTATGCTGAGCTGCATCGACCATTAACTCAGCCATGGGTGATCTCCCGAGGTGTTCTCGCTCCAGTGGCCCGAGGAGCCCTCTGCAGTTGATGGGAAGTGCCACATCGTTGTCTAGAAGGCAGAGGTCGGAGGGAAATTCAACGCTCCTAACCTGCCTTCGAGGAATCGAGTCGTGAGCGAGCTCGGACGCAGCTCGTGAGGCTCTTTCCTAAGCACGAGGGGCCATCCACACTTTTCTCCTTATTTGCCGACGAAGGGATTGCCTCCTCAGCTTTATTTCATCATGTTCAAACATCATTTTCATAAATTGATTTCTTCCAAAATTAATTGGATAATTGTTGTCTTTCAAATCAACCAATATTAATTTCAATGTGCTCGAGTGATTGCTTTTGTTCATTTTATTTTCTTGCCGGGGAAAATCAAAAGTTATAAGTGCCTTTGGGTGAGAGGGACTTTTAAGTTACTGAAATAAGAAAAGGGGACAAAGTCTTTAAGAATTGGGTGAGGGGGACACTTTTAATATTAATACTAATTACTAATACTTTAAAAGCCCACAAGTTTTTTTATTTGCACAAAGCCCCCCACTTTCTCATCTCCCCACCCCAACCCCCCTATTCGGACCCCCACCCCTCTGCCTATCCACCACCACACCACCACCTTCTACCACCCACCACCACCTTCAACCACCATCCACTACTCACCACCACCTCCTATCACCCTCCACCACCAACCAGCACCTCCTATCACCATCCACAACCAACCAACCAGCACCTTTTACCACCCTCCACCATCAACCAACACTTTCTACCACCATCCACTACCACCTCACCGCCCTCCACCACTATAATAAAATGATATGTACACATCAGTCAGCCGTGTACACATATAATATATGTGTACACATATATTATATGTGTACACGTATTTATTATATGTGTACACATATAATATTATGTGTACACATCAGTTGAGATGTGTACACATATTATTACATGTGTACATATATAATATATGTGTACACATCTGACGAGATGTGTACACATCTTTTCCAGCCGTGAAAAATATCTCCAAAATTGTATAAACATGTGAAAAATATGTTTATTCATCCGAAAATATGTGTGAAACAATTAGAAATAAAAAAAATATGTAAAAGAATGAAACATTGATGAAGAAGAAGAAAAAAGAGAAAAACGAAAAAAGATAAAATGAATACGAAGAAGAAAAGAAAATGGAGACGAAGAAGAAAGAAAAATAACAAAGATGGTGATGAAATGAAATTTGAAGAAATCTTGAAGAAAGAAGGAGAAGGAAGAAGAAAAAAGAGGAAGAAAGAAGAAAGAGAGAGAAAAATAAAAGTTTGAAATTATTTGAATAGGTGGGAGAGTAAAAGTGGGTGGGAAGGAGGGAAAACAAAATATTTGAATTTTTTTGAATTTGGGGTGTTTTTGTAAATTTTAGAAACTTTTCTTCCACCCACAAGTTTTAAATATTACAATTCGACCCTCACTTAAGTTAATTAATTTTTTGTCCCCTTTTCTTTTTTTGAAACTTGAGAGGTCCTTATGCCTCTTTTTACACTTCTTACTTGCTGGTTATTTGTTACTACCAGAATATATATGCATGATAAGAGCAATGTACCCTTCGGCTAAAATATACCCGTTTCTCTCCAATGATGACACTTCCATCTCAACTCTCTGTCAACGACACTTTTCTTGAACCTATGCTGCGCCTTAAGAGGTCAACATTGATTCTCGTATAAAAAACATTTTATCAAACTTGTGCTTCACTTTGTTGGGAATTTTTCACCTTGTAGCATTCCCCTATTACTCTTCTTTCTTCCAGCTATCTATTTTAACGTGTAACATTTTAATTTATCATGCAAACGTTAAGCCAAGATACATGAATTATCTACATTTAGTCATTACAATCTCTTCTAATTAACCTCACTTTACATTCGCTCTTCTATATAATGAGGCCTAACCTGTAATGGATATATCTATTGTATACAAGTTTTGTTCAAATATAATATAGATAAAGAAGAAAGGTGTTTCATATGTAAAAATCAAAATTTCAACTAATATACTCATAACACGAAAAGGAAATGAAAAGAGTTATATCATCCTTTTCAACCAATGATCATGCTATGTTTGGCAAGAAACGAAGTTGGATACTCTTCCTTTGTCATTTTTCGATATTGTCGGAAGATGTCAACATGGAAATCTAGTGTTATTCTTTTTACCAACAAAGAAATAAAGAGAAAAAGGGAGAACATCATTTGACTTACTAATGATGTCCACCACAAATGTCAAGATTCTTTTACTTAGGATTCTAAACTGACCTTTTAATCCGTTGATGAAGAATGTAACGATATCAATATAAGCACCTTAAGTGTGAAAGTGGGAATTATAGATGGCCCTAAAAAAATCTTTGATAAAGAAATTTTCCTGAAAAATGAATTTGGGAGTTTGACAAATGACTACATTGTCGATCGGTTTGCCACACTGTTTTTCATTTTACTTTACTCGATACGTTTTTTCTTCCCAAATCCACTGAACTATTTGTATTGTATGGAAAATCCAGATCAAAGAAAGTGAACCTCAATTATATAAGTCAATTATTATTAACATAATCAACTTAACAATGAATATGAGATACATTCAATTGTGTATGCTTGGAACTAGTTGAGGGTATCAGACTATGTAAATTTTCTTGTTGTAAAACATAGTTACTTGAAACAAAGGAGTATTGCTTTTTTTATAATATAATCATTTAATAAACGGTCTTTGGGGTCTATTTTGTGTGTATTACTCAGTGTTTCAAAAAGGATGCTATTATTTTCTTATTACTCCGTTCAGAAAAGAATTACACAATTTTAAATTTAAAAATATTTTATTTTGAAACTTACAATTTTATCCTTAATGAGATGCTTTATGGCTACACATTTACTATGACTTATTTTAAACTACAAGTTTTAAAAATCTTCTTCTATTTTTTTAACTCTGATCAAAATCAAAATAAGACATTCTGTGGAATGGAGGGAATAGTTTACCTGGTTAAAAGACTCAATTAGATAGACTACTAACTTGTTTATGAACACTGTACCATATATTACATTTGGGTAGGTATCGAGTCGTTAAGAAAATTAATACGCATTATATTATATATTTTTTATAATAATATGTTGCTATAATATGAAAAAATACCGGACGAACAATATCATTAGAGATTTTTGATTGCATATGTTTCTCTAAATACCACATAGTCACTTCTTCTTACTAGTAAATAAGAAGAAGTGATTACTTTTATTTCAGTTAGTTATACTAATTAAAAGCTTAATATTCATATCATTTTTGCTAGCAAAAATAGCTAAACCTTTAAATTTTGCTCTTTGAATTGTTTTTAGTTCCATACTAGCCAAAGGACAAACAAGGAAAAGCTAAAAACAAAAAAAACATGACTAGCATTTTAAGGTCGAAACTTTCGGATTTATTCTTATATCATCACATGGATAAACAATACTTTCACTTAAGAGAAAAAAACCAGAACAGAAAATCTTTGTTTTATGTCATGCTTGTTGTGAACAAATGCCATGTATGAAGGTAATATGATCATGATGATGATGATGATGATAGTGACAGACTACAGTGATGAGAGAGAAATGTGTGTGGGGATAGACAGAGGAAAATACAAAAATCGAGGGGGCGCATGCAAAACATCCTAATTATTCTGTCCTCTTTATTTTTTTTTCACTTTGCTTTTCGCCACCCTAAGCAATCTCTTTTGCTTTTTTTAACCTAAGGTTCTGTTACTATATTTTCCAATTTCCCACGTACGCATGACATATGTTCGTTTGCTCAAATACCCCTTATCTTTGGTTGTTTTCACACTCTTACCATTTTCCACTTTTTTAATTGACTCTCTTTTTCTATTTTCTTAAGCAAATGGAACAATTCGTGCATACTAAATTAGGGAGAAACAAATTACAAACTTATAACTTATCATTATAACAACTTGTGAATAAAAAAATCTTCAACTTCTAGCTAAGAGAAAAATCAGACCATTTCTCATGTATGCTACGGTAAATTATTTATACAATAATATTTGTAACATCTATCCAAAAACAAAAATTATCGTGGTGGATTATAATACAACTTGGAAGCGACATATATGTTCTTCGCAATTCATACAAGACATAATGAATAATACTAGTAATTCATGAATTGCCATCAAAAATTGGTTTATCATAAATTAAAAGTAGATTTTTATCAAGCTATGAAATCAATCACGGATACTTGTATCTAGAATGTCGATATTATACAACTCGAGAATACTAGTGTCAATTTTGTGTAATCGCGAAATGTCTCAAGCACCGAACTGCCTTATATCTCATACTTGAAAAGGATGGGGACATTAATGTCAAAAAGAGAAGACAAAGCAAAGGCTTACAAGACGCTCTACCAACTGAAGTGGCATTTTCTTTTTTCACCTTTTTCTTTTTGTGTCTGTGTTTGTCTGTCACATTCCCTTCTTATTCTGATGTTTTAGTACAGAAAGACAGATCAGTTGTTTTGCAGACTACAATTTATACCATTCTGAAAACACATACTCACACACTGTTCTACTCCTTTCAACTCTTTACCTTAACCCCATACCTCCCCCCCCCCCCCCTTTCCTTTTATATATAGAAAAAGAAAAAAGAAAAGCAAAGATCATTTGATTATATACAAAGCAACCAAAATGGTCTTTCATATTTCTTCTTCTTCTTTTCCCACTTCTCTTTGAACTCTCTCCCTTTGTATACATAAAATATACTATACTATACAACTTTGAATGGTTTTAAGCTGATTCTTGAATTCATAAACAAAGTTGTGTTAACATAAAGATTGTATATTTTTTACTTTATTTTCTTGAGTTTAGAGTATTGAAAGAAGGAGCTAGAAGAGGACTACTGTTTGTGGGAAATTGTAAAGTCCTTGATCCAATAATGAAAGATCTATGTATGTTTTGTGCTTGACACTGCGTGGTTTTGAAGGAAGTGTTGTGTGTAGGATTAACACGACAGCGTTTTGGAAATTTGACAAGGTAGCAAATCTTGTCTCCTTTATAGTAGTAATATCTTTGTGTGTGTGTTTACATTTCTTGATTTTTAAGGCTTTGAAAGTTTCTATGCTTCAGACACAAGTTTCATTGCATATCTAAATGTATTCTTTAAACTTTTCATTTTCACATGGGATAATAGTATAGTAATATTTTAAAGTTGTATCTGTCTTTGTATTCATGTATCTATATATATCTTCATATACACATGCAGGAATGTTGGGAGTTTGTTGAGGTTAAGTGAGTAAGAAGGGATTTAGCTGTTAAATCCCTTTGTTTATAGTATTATTATTGTCAAGTTTGTACAACTGCAAGTGTTCATTTATCTGCAAAAGCATAAAGATATATGCTTTAATTGTGGCAAAGTGTAGCAAAGCAATAAATTGTGTTTTTGTTTCCTAAAATATATTTTTTATTTGATGCTTTGGTGACAAGGGGGGATAATTTGGATTTGTGGATCTGTGGTATATAGGAATTTGGAGAATTTTCTTGAAAGAGAGTAAGCAGTTGTAATAGACAAGATGTCGGAAATGAAAGTTGAGTCTTTTGGGTGAAAACAAGGAGAATTATTTCTGAATTTGAAGCAGGAGTTCTGTATTTTGAACTTTGTTTGTTATGTAATCTCCTTTGATTCTCAAAATAGGTTTTATTTTGAAGTGATGATGGCAGTGACATCGACCTATAAAGACAGTAAATTGGCGATGGACAGTGGGAAATATGTGAGGTACACGCCTGAGCAGGTTGAGGCTTTGGAGAGGTTGTATCATGAATGTCCAAAGCCCAGTTCACTCCGGCGTCAGCAGCTAATTCGGGAGTGTCCAATTCTATCAAATATCGAGCCAAAACAGATCAAAGTCTGGTTTCAGAACAGAAGGTATTCAACAAAATTATCTTGTTGGTTTTGGGAAAGTTGCTTTCTTTTTCTCTTTCATTTTTTGTATCTTGAATTATTCAGATGATTATGCAATTGTGTTTGTGTAAATGCAGATGTAGAGAGAAACAACGTAAAGAATCCTCACGCCTTCAAGGCGTGAACAGAAAATTGACAGCGATGAATAAGCTGTTGATGGAGGAGAACGATAGGCTGCAGAAGCAAGTTTCACAGTTGGTGTATGAGAACAGCTTTTTCCGCCAACAGACTCAAAATGTAAGCAATCTATTCTCCTGTGTCTCTTCTTTATAGTTTCTTTTTAATGGTCAGCCAAATTATTATTCTACTAGTACTTGTCTTCTTCTTGGATGTTCGGAAGGTTGGGTTTGGGTTTTCCTTGTGGTAACTTGGTGTGATTGCTTAGAAGACCAAGGAAAAGAATTACACTAGAAATTTTAGACATATAGAAGCAAGAATCTGCATAGGATGTATATTATGGCATTCATTAACAGTTTGCATTTTAATTTTGCTCGTTGGTAATACTAGTCGAAAACAGTGATGTTTGCCATAGAGATAAAACCTGTGTTTCTTGCTGTCTTTTCATTTCGTCAGTACAATTTAATGTCTCAATCTTAAAGAAGTTATGCGAACTTCTAGAGTTTCTTTCTCTTTGTTTTCTTGTTAACTTAGTTTTTTCTAACTGTCATGCTTCAATATTGCAGGCAGCCCTTGCCACCACAGACAACAATAGTTGTGAATCTGTGGTGACGAGTGGTCAACACAACTTGACCCCTCAGCGTCCACCCAGGGATGCAAGCCCTGCGGGGTAAGTGGAAAATGTTTCATCATTCTCCGAGTCTAATTCCTTCTTATGTTCGTATCTGTAGCTTGTCTAATTATGTTTCAATACTTTCCAGACTTCTGTCCTTAGCAGAGGAAACTTTAACAGAGTTTCTATCAAAGGCCACTGGAACCGCTGTGGAGTGGGTCCAAATGCCTGGAATGAAGGTTTGTTCCCTTGCCTATCTTTCTATTACAGATATCATGATTAAACTTTTGAAGTGTTATTTATAGATTCATTAATGAGGTAAATGACTCCTTCATTAGCAGTTTATTAATTATAAGTGTTTCCAACTTGTGCTTTCATGGCATTATTAACTTGGGTTATTATGGCCTCTCTTGGGAGAAAGAACTGCATGATGAAATTCCAATCTGCAGTGAATTTCTTGCTTTTTTCCTCGTAATTTGATCATAAATTCACTCGAGTAACTTTTGCTTTAGTTAAGAAGAGAGTTCTTACTTATTGTTTTTGTTTCACTTATATTGTCTACAGCATCAATTATCTAAGTTTTGACAGCTCTTATTACATTTATAATTGCACCAACGCATCGCCAGTCTTTGGTCTTAAAGATAAATCTACTTGTGTGACACTCTAGAAGATTTAAATATTATCTACACTTACATGTAAACAATGCACACAAAGTTACATCATTATTGTATTTTAATAAATATCTCTATTTTATGGCTGCAGCCTGGTCCGGATTCCATTGGAATCATTGCAATTTCTCATGGTTGCTCAGGAGTAGCCTCACGTGCTTGTGGCCTTGTAGGTCTAGATCCTACAAGAGTAAGTGTCATCTTACATAACTTGGTCAATTTCTTTTTATTGGGATTCAAGTTGTAATTGTGCTCTCGTTTAATCAAGGTTTCTGAGATCCTTAAAGATCGGCCATCATGGTTCCGTGACTGCCGAACGGTGGATGTTCTCAATGTGATGTCTACTGGGAATGGTGGAACCATTGAATTGCTATACATGCAGGTTGCTTTTAGTAAAGTCATATCCTCTCCAACTTTTGTTGGTGTGACAACTTTTCACCGGATTTATATTTCTTGACTTGTTTCAGCTCTACGCACCTACTACTCTCGCACCAGGTCGTGACTTCTGGTTAATGCGGTATACATCTGTTATGGAAGATGGTAGCCTTGTGGTATGTTTAATGGTTATTACGTTCTCAGTAAAATGTAAATTGAATAGAAGGTGTTGCCTTATTTCAATTGAAAGTCACACGAACGAAAAAATAACTTGCCATTTTCCCTAATTCATTTGTTGCTGAAATGCTCATATTCCAATTCTAGGTATGTGAGAGATCACTGAACAACACTCAGAATGGTCCTAGTATGCCACCAGTGCAGAATTTTGTGAGAGCAGAAATGCTGCCAAGTGGGTATCTCATACGACCCTGCGAAGGGGGTGGTTCTATCATTCACATAGTTGACCATATAGATTTAGAGGTGTGGTAACTTGTTAATTATAGAAGATTGTGCTTCCTACTCTCAATTATTTAACATATGCTGTTTTAATCTTTGCCAGCCCTGGAGTGTGCCTGAAGTGTTGCGTCCATTGTATGAGTCATCAACAGTGCTGTCGCAGAGGACAACAATGGCGGTAGGACTAACCTGTGCACTTCATAATAAGAAAAGATATCTCATTTCTCTATCTTCTAGCATCCGGTTGTAAATTACTGATCATGTTACCTTTAGTTGTAATTTACCCTGAAGCATGTATTTTTCTTTTAAAAGTTTTCATATGAAACTTGGAAGCGTGAACAACGCTCACAATAGATTCTTAATTGCAATGCTGGTTTTTACTGACCTTTTTCCTTTAACCTTTTTCTAATTTTCTGATGCACAATAACATATTTCAGGCATTACGTCACCTGAGACAAATTTCTCAAGAAATTTCTCAGCCTACAGTCAGTGGTTGGGGAAGAAGACCTGCAGCTTTGCGCGCACTTAGCCAAAGATTGAGCAAGTTAGTCTTTCAATTCCTAACTTTTTTTTTTCTCAACTTAAAATTTTTATACTATTTGAGACTCAGCGTATAATTCACACTGTGAAGGGGTTTTAATGAGGCTGTCAATGGTTTTACGGATGAGGGATGGTCTTTGCTAGAAAGTGATGGCATAGATGATGTCACTATTCTTGTCAACTCAGCACCCAGCAAATTGATGGGTGCAAGTCTCTCTTATGCAAATGGATTTCCGTCAATGAGCAGCGCTGTGCTATGTGCCAAAGCTTCTATGCTTCTACAGGTACCAATTTGTTGGCAACTTCAATTTGAGCAAAACTATGTGAGGCCTGAGATATCTATCTCAGGAATGTTTTTCTTTTTATAATTTTATTCTTCCACAGACTGAATAATAGTAGTGTTTTGACTATGTACGGTTCCATGAAGAACATCAAACCTTATCTGGTTGCCCTTCTCTACAAATTATTTTGTGAAGAACCTAATTTCCTAGAATGCTTCAGTTATAGTTCTGCCTTTCATTTTCTCTCTTAAATAGAACATATGTTACATCTCTCTTCCTTTTTTTCTTTTTCAGAATGTGCCTCCTGCCATTCTCCTGAGGTTCTTGCGGGAACACCGGTCAGAATGGGCAGACAGTGGTATTGATGCCTATTCAGCTGCTGCAGTTAAAGCTGGTCCATGTAGCATACCAGTGACTCGAACTGGAAGTTTTGGTGGACAAGTCATTCTTCCACTAGCTCACACTATTGAACACGAAGAGGCAAGAGACTTGTTCAGAATGATCTGCACTATCTTGCTGGAAATCCTCATTCTTTTCTTTGCATTTGCAAAAGTTATGTTTCGGGGTTATCATAGTAACAATATTTCTTGCCTCTGAAAACAGTTTATGGAGGTGATAAGACTTGAAAGCATTGGCCATTATCAAGAGGACATGATAATGCCTGGTGACATCTTCCTTTTGCAAGTATGTTTTCTTTCGCTAGTAATTTTGAATTGCTCTGTCGTTCGTGAACTGGTTTTATAGTGATTTCTCTTGTAATTAGTATCACTATATATTGTTATTCATTTAGGGGAACTCATATCCAGTGTGAGTTCTATATTGAAGTTATTAATCTGTAACCTTGGTGGGACATCTGATTATTGGATTTTCTTTATAGGTTTTTGTAAAAGTATGTGGTATATCACCTTACAAAAAAAGAGTATGAGTCATATCATGTGGTACAGTATAATTGCAGTTCAATATATTTGCAAGTTAAACTCTTTGCTTCTTGAACTTTGACTTTATTTGTTCTTAGTATTGGATTTTAGAGTAAGAACTATTGTTCATAGCAACTAAAATTGATTACCATTTGTAAGTTTGCATTCAGTTTTACGTTTACATTTTCTCGAATTCTAACTTTAAGTCTGTCATGGAAGGTGATGATGCTTCATTTCATCTATGTTGAATAGTCCCAACTGTCCTCTATCGGCTGTTTTTTAACGCTTTGTATTATACTTTCTACAACATCTATGCTTAACGCATCCTTGTTTTCGAATTGCTCAGCTTTGTAGTGGGGTGGATGAGAATGCTGTGGGAACATGCTCCGAGCTAATCTTTGCTCCTATTGATGCCTCTTTTGCTGATGATGCTCCTCTCCTTCCTTCTGGTTTCCGTATCATTCCGCTGGACTCCAAATCGGTAAGTACTTATCCTATATATATATATATATATATATATATATATATATATATATATATATATATATATATATATATATATATATATATTTGCAGAATTTTGGTAATTCATTTCTCAAGTCAATGCAGGACTCCTCTAGTCCAAACCGCACACTAGATCTTGCATCAACTCTTGAGGTTGGACCTGCTGGAAATCGACTAAGTGGTGATTATTCCAAGAAGTCTGGTAGCACAAAATCAGTTATGACAATAGCATTTCAATTTGCATTTGAGATCCATCTTCAAGAAAATATAGCTGCTATGGCACGGCAATATGTCCGCAGTATCATATCATCTGTTCAGAGGGTTGCCTTGGCTCTCTCTCCATCTCATCTTGGTTCTGTTCCTGGTCTAAGGTCTCCACCAGGCACTCCTGAAGCGCAGACACTTGCCCGATGGATTTGCCAAAGTTACAGGTATATATGTTTCTCGGTTTACATGGATTGCCATCTATTACACTTCAAAGAGTAGATACTTCTCTTCCCCATTCTAAAGTTCTGCTGCTGCCAGGTGTTAAGCAATTTAGAAGTCTTTTTGTTTCGCTATGGACATAAATTTGAAATTAATTATCTTACAAGAGTTGTTTGGCTGATGAGTTCATTATGCAAAATAATTAAAAAAAAAATAAAAGAAAAGGAAGAAAGTTTTTGACCATACTCTAGGAGTAAGAAAGACTGTAAGTAAGGACGGAGCAACCAAGCAAAGAAATATTAAATGTAAATTTTTTGAAATTGTGCATCTAGCAACTGCCCGACATGTTGACTGATTCTAATAGCTCTAACATAGCGCCTTTTATTGTTATAACTCCACCCTTTGGTCTGAGAGCCGATAGGGCTATCATTGCATGAATAGTTCCAACCCTCATATCAACACTTCTATTTTATCTTCTCGTGCAGGTTCTTCTTAGGTACGGAGCTGCTCAAATCTGTTAGTGGAGGAAGTGAATCCATTCTGAAAGAACTTTGGAATCACTCAGATGCTCTGATGTGTTGCTCTTTGAAGGTGTGAAGCTAGAAATCTAATCTCAAATCCTGATAAAGTTCAATTAAGTCACAGTTCTGAGATTTTCCATCTGATTTCTGCAAGAGTGATACTTAAAGCATATTTCAAAGTTTCGTTTAAGCTTTGCAAGTGTTAGTGGTTTTCTTAACGTGAACTTCTGATGGCAGGCATTGCCAGTTTTCACATTTGCAAATGAGGCAGGACTTGACATGCTAGAAACCACCTTGGTAGCCCTCCAAGATATTACTCTGGAAAAGATTTTTGATGACAATGGAAGAAAGACACTCTTCTCTGAGCTTCCACAGATAACTCAGCAGGTATGTACAACATTTGCTTGTCTGAAGGGTTTAAGATATGTAATTTCCTTCTTTTTCTTCTACTCATCATGTTTTTTTGTGGTACGACTACATGAGCACTATAAGCAATCTATTATGCTTGTATTTAACCAACATCAGCACCAACTTGCATTAAGAGTTTTATTTAAAAAAGATCTTATTGACATACAAAATTATGTTTTATTGCCCATGAAATTCTAAGGAGTTTTAGAATTACTGATAAATTTTACACACCCATAAACTGGCTTCTCCTTCCCCTTCCCAAGACAGAATAAAGGTGATAGGTGTGCCTGGATAACAAACAGTACATGGCAATTTGAGGGATAGATAAGAACTCCCTTTAAAATAGAACTGTACACTATGAAATGTAATTATATGCCAAGTCCTAAGAGATAAGACTCCTCCCTTTACATGCTGCATCTCACTACCTACTATGGAGGTCCCTCTCTTTATCAAGACTAAGAAATATCCTTATAATTGAGAGGGAGGTTTTCCCCCTTTCTCTTTTACCAAATATATAGAAAACTGCCACTCATCGTTTTTCGTTTGTTGATAAAAACTGAGATAGTTTTTCTTTTTTTCTCTGTTTATCAGGTTAATTGGTATACTAGCATGATTATTACTGCAGGCCAACATTATGAACTAATTCTACTTAAGAGTATAAGTTCTATGCACTAACAATGCTAAATATTCTATGCGATAACAAATATAACTATTTATAACAAACATGATCTCATAACCCGGAAGTAATGCAGATAATTTTGCTAGAACTTGTTGAACTTGTCTAATTCAGTATGATCTCTTACGTCTTTGTTGCAGGGTTTTGCTTGTCTTCAAGGTGGTATCTGTTTGTCAAGTATGGGAAGGCCAATATCCTATGAGAGAGCAGTAGCTTGGAAAGTATTAAATGATGAAGAAAATCCCCATTGTATATGTTTCATGTTCATCAATTGGTCTTTTGTCTAATATTACTGCAATCCATGTAGGAATTGATACAAAAACTTAGATCAGCAACACCCCTTTTTTGGTGATCCATGCCTATATACCATTTAGGCAAAAAATCTGCAAGTGAAGTTTTTCTTGTTCATTTCTTTTCATACACTTGTGTATTTTTGTTGCTTTGTCAAATTTGGTACTTTCTTTTACCTTTGGTTTTTCACTTCCCCGCTACTACACAAAAATTTCATAGTATTACATTTAGCTCTTGTCCCGTTCATTTTCTAATATGTTACTAGTATAACGTTTGATAAATGTTTAACAGTTGGAGTAAAACTTTAGCGTGGGAGCTTATCGGTTGATTTGCAAAAATATGACACAGGGAAGCAATGGTTTGCCTTTTTGCTTGCGTTAACAAATGGTGTCCCCGCTAAGGTTTAATGAAAAAAATTCGGATGAAAATACTCCTGTCAAATTTTTAAGTCGGGGCTAAGACTTGTCTTTATATTTCTCCACTTTTCAATACTTATGCCTTCAAGTATTGGCAAAAAGCAATACTTGCCGCACTTGGCTGTAAGTCTTGGCAAAAGGCAAGACTCGCCTTTGACCCCTGCTCGATTTGCCAACGCTTGAACGGCAAGTGTTGGTAAAAGGAAACACTTGCCGCACTTGGCCGTAAGTCTTAGCAAAAGGCAAGACACGCCTTTGACCCCTGCTCGATTTGCCAACGCTTGAACGGCAAGTGTTGGTAAAAGGAAACACTTGCCGCACTTCGTCGTAAGTCTTGGCAATTGCCCCTTCCAGTTTTCCCTGTATTCTCGCCATATAACTTGAAGTATTGGCAAAACAACACTTGCCCTTAAAGTATAGCCAATTGCTAAGACTTACAAAATTTTTGCCTTGAAGTCTTGGCTCCGGACTTAATAAGGGAATTTTGCTAAAACATTCCTTAGCGCGAGCAATTTTGCAAAACCTCTCCTTATGGAGGGCATGCGGTGAAATTTTTTGGAGCTTGTCAACTACAAATTTTTAGAGTTGAAGTTGCGATCCGAAGGTTTGAAATTAAGACACGAAGATTTGAAGTTCAACCTATAGGGTTGAAGTTGAGATCCGAAGGTTTGAAGTTAAGACTTGAAGGTGCGTAAGGTTTGAAGTTACCCAAATGCGTGAAGTTCAACTTAGCAGCTACAAACTAAATAATTTCTAAAAACTGGTTAAGCATTAAATGGTGCACCTAAAATAGGCTATTCGTGCACCTCCCCCGTTGAGAAAGCTATGTATTATGGGAGATCTTAAAAAATACACATACATCTCATCTTATTTACAAGGCTCTACCCATTACATTAATTGACACGACCCGGAATCCGGTTAGGCCGTGCGGGCACCCGACATCCTCCCCTAGACCCGTCGGGTGAACCCTTACCAATTAAATTAGGAAAATAAATATAACAATTCATAAATAAAGACATGACTAAAAAAAACACAGACATATTGACACCTATAAGTTGTACGAAAGAAAGTTACAGCTGACTACCCAACATACTAGGTTTTGGGTTATCCAGACTAGACATCTAAGAGTACAAAAGAAGACAGATACCTCTTGAAGGGAGCAAAATGCAACTGAAATAATAACCAATAAACTGGTGGCCATCCGGAATAAAAGCTGGCTCACCCTGACAGCTGAAGTCGTCTTCGCTCCTTTACAACGTGGCGAACTCAATCCTAGAGCGAACCTGCCGAAACGAAATAGATAGACAAAAACAAACAACAAACAAGAGTGAGTCAAAAGGACTCAATAAGTAGGGCAGACTAGCCACTCAAAGAATAGGATGGCTAGCCAGGGAGAAGAAACAGATAAACCAAACTCCTCTTATTTAAATTATAAAAAGGCAGAGCCAGATAATAACTAGAAACACGTATGGAATGACAAACTCATCAACAACCAGGAACGTAAGATAGCCAAAACATATAGGTATTCCGAACACATCAACAATCAGAAATACATCCTGTTGCGGCGTGCAACCCGATCCATATATTCATCCTGTTGCTTTGCGGGGTGCAACCCGATCCCCGCAACCCAGAATACGAGCCAAAAATATATAGGAAAACTGAGATATGTCCACGACATAGTATACATACCGCATACATAAAACATAACATAATACACACAATAGTCAGTATGCGGTGCAATGAGATGGGATGAATGCGGTACGATGCAATACAGTCGCATATGCCTGATACCTATCTCCGGCGCGGGACTCTCATCGTCTACCAGGAGATATATGCAATAGTGATCCTTCACCGGCTCGGGACTCTCATCGATTACCGGGAAGTATATGCAATGATGACCCTTCACCGGTGCGGGACTCTCATCACCAATCGGGAAGTATATGCAATGCTCAAAACCAGAGTGCAATGCTCATATGCTCAATGCAATACCAACAACAAGGCATACCATATAATATACAATATAAATTCAAAGCTAAGGCGTAATGAGTACGCCTATCGGCAGCTACACACGTAAGGAACACGTGGTAGAATATCCACAAGGCCAAGGGCCTCCAAAGAAATGAATACAAATACTTACCTCTTCCAAAAATTTGGCATTGCTAATCAACAACCGCTTTATCCTTTGGTTTCATTGCCAAACGATCCTACTATTCAATAAGCAGAAAAATATATCAAATTAGGTTAAAAGCTTCATTCTTCACATCTTAAGACAATCCGGTTAGGAACCTGATACCCTATTCGGATACGCAATACGCAGGCCAGGCCTATGTACAGGGTTTAAGGTCACATAACCAAACCCTAAATAAATTACATTTATAAGTTGCCCATAATTCACTGAGTACGAATATATAATCAATTTCATTATCGGGGTCCATTTGACCCTTTAAACTATTAATTGAACTTATTAAAACGATGTCTAATATTCCAAGTTTTACCGTTAAAATATATTCAAACACACGTAATAAACTCAAATAATGCATTAAGATCATTACCTGAATGTTTCGGGGTAAAAATTCTACTATTTTCCAGGCTCTTTTTTCATTTTCTGGCATTTTTTTACCTCACTGCGCTTTTCTCTTCTCTATCTCGCTTCTCTGTTCCTGTTTTCCCATATCTAACATTTGTCCTTAGCTTAGACCACCGTTTTATTTTTTATTTTTTTATTTTATTTTCTTTTCTTTTCTTTTCTTTTCTCGATGAAAATTAAAACGGCACCCTATGATATTCGAAATAATTCCAACTTTTGCATACAAGTTATAAAAAATATATGTAGCATACTCGCGAAGGCGGATCTCAAATCGGGTTTCCGAAACTCAAGATGCGAATTTAAATAGAAAAAAGTTAAATTAGTTAACTTTCGGCATTTTAGCGGAAACTAGCCGAACAACATCGAAATTAACTTTCGAAAGTTTACAAAAGTCACAAATAATCATACGAACCTAACGACGCTTTCGGATTTCGAATCGGAGCTCATTCGCCAAAACCGAGCTCGAAAATCTCTTTTTAATATTTATCGATAATAAAACCGAAACCTTCTTCCGGTGCCTACCAAACGAGGTCTGATTTAGCTCAATTTTTACAGACAGGTCCTAATGGACATTAAGAATATTTTAAAATTATCGGCACGCCAATCGGAGTCTTAACTTCCGAAACGACTGACCGAGGTCGTTTCATTCTCCTCCATTTAAACTCTCGTTCGTCCTCGAACGAGCCTAAGTTTAAAGAAAATTCCGCACGGATAACAAAAGAACCTTCACGACTTTCATAAGCTACTCCACTGACATTATCTCCTGATTGCAGGATCAGAATTATAACACGGATATTGAACTTTTGGAATAAAATATATCTGGATAATATCATCACATCATTGCCCAACTTATTCTGATTAAGCTGACCCTTCTTCGATCATGAGAGAAGAATTCTATATTTTCGAAACAAAGATATACGGAACTTTGAATGGGTTAACATGATTCAGCAGATAATCACTTCTTCGATATACCTTTCGATATAGAAAAGGTCGATGGAACTAAGAATTAGCTCACAGTTGATGCAGGGGGAGCTTTTGAAGTACCTTGTCACTACACACTATAGAAGATTTGATGCAAGCTATATCATTTTTACGAACGCACTATGCAACATCTCAGTTGATGTTAGTGTTGTTCCGCAAGGTCCTTGATGGAATGTAGTTACTCATATCCTAATGTATGTCAAAGGTTCATCTGAATAGGGTCTATCATATAAGGATAAGGATCATGCAAATACTTCTGGATAGTATGATGCAGACTAGGAATAATCTCCAGACTGAACATCTACTTCAGGGTATTGTCTTTGAATTGGAAATATATTGACTTGAAAAAGTAAAAATAAAAAAGACATGTAGTTGGACCATGAGCTGAGGCAGAATAACAGCAACAAAGTTGATTACATGTGCACTTATAACGCTAAAGTAACTTCTCTAAGAGTTGAGGTGTGAAACAGATATACATACCAATGATGGATTGTCGACAAGCTGCACTAGACCTTTAACTCTAAATTTTCATGAAGTAAAACAGCGTCAGTATGAGGATCCAGTTCTAGTTGAATACAGACAGATAGCCAGAAGAAAACCGGAGTCACCATACAGGGTTACTACTGACGGTGTTCTCATGTATAAAGATAGACTTTGTGTCCTGATGTTGCAGATTTACATGGACAGATTATGATAGAGACACATTATTTCAAATACACTGTTCATCCAGGTTCGACTAGGATGTACCATGATCTTAAGCAGATTTATTGGTGGGACGGAATGAAGTGTGACATAGCAGAATTTGTGGCTCAGTATTCTAATTGCCAGCAAGTTAAAGTCGTGTCATCTTTCCAGACTTTATACTTTCAGCCGATAGGTACGTATATATGATTACGTCGCCAGCTTATCTATAGCATTAATAGATTATTATTGGGTTTAGCAACGATCGACACTCATTGTAGGTTTCTGTCATGGCCCCTAGGTTGGGTCGTGACAAAAGTGGTATCAACGCCTTAGAGATTTAGTATTACCATTCAGTATTTGGAGGAAGACTCCTCCACGAAAAGCACAAACTCATGCAGCTATTTGAATATGAATAACCATCCTCGCACAGTCTGCTAGACTAAAGAAGATTTAGCTAAAAGCTGAACGTAGGCAGACCTTAGCTACCAACTACCCTTTCGAGTTGCTAAACAGCTGCAACTCTTGAGTTCACAACTCCATACATTTGCTGTAAACACCACCGCCTGATGGATGGTACTTCTATTACCCTTAGAAGCCTTGAAAAACAATAATATGCATACCCGGCTACAATAACACGTACTCTGGCTCAACACAGAGAACATCACAAGCGGCTACCAACCGCCTAAGCTCACCAGTGTCGGAAGAAGAAGAGATGGCAACAGACTAAGGATAGAAATAATTAGAGCTTAAGAAGCTCTTCTTCATATTTATTTGGCTACCAGAGCTAGACTACTTACGAGTCACACTAACCGAAGAATCGCAATTGAAGAAATGAATATTAAATAAGCTTTATGGAACAACTTCCATGCCAATTTAACCTTCCAATAAGAAAGGAACTCTAACAATTTACTAGAAACCCCTTTTATAACCAAGATAAGCTCATGGGATAACATGACTTTACTAGCGTTTCGAACCAAAAGGAGACACATAGATCGAGTAATTACTTATCACTTTTCACCGAAAGAAAAAATGACACTCTCTGATGGTGATGAACTAGAATCTTATTATCCAACCAACACGGAATTCCGAAATGAGAGGTAAACTAATTTGATATAATAATAGAAGGTGGCACGACAAGATGTCAGGCAGGCAATACCGACACTCACTGCTAAATCTCTCATATTTAGACTAGAAATATTAGTAGGGTCTCGCAAATTCCAGGAATAAATCATACCAGAAGCTCGCCCCTCTACCGCAACCGATTCTTAATAGAAACGACATCCAAGGAAACCATGGTAAGATAAATGAAGTCCAGACCGATCGGAAGAATCAAATCTTACTCACATATAATGGAAGATGAAATACATAGGTGTACTACATCGGCTACCTCAGCATCCTGCCAAACTGGCAGTTCATAGAACTGCCTCTCCAGCTGAGCTGAGCCACTACCCTGACAATTACTTTCTGAAGAACCACTGCCACTACGCTCTCGACCTCAACTGGATGGTGGCATTTCTCTGCCTGATTGAGGTGTAAATGAAATACCATGCGACTGCGCAGATTCCTGATGACAAGAGAAAAGACGACTGCCTACTTGCCGGAGTAAGGGAAAACTCCTTAAAGGATAACTAGACTTACGACAATGATAACACATTTTTGCTGAAAATTGAAGCTCGACAGATTTTTGAAAGCTACAAAGAAAAAGCTGAGTCTAATCCTGATGAACTACTCGCACACTCTGAGAATCACGCTCTACAAGCTGAGATAACTTGGCAGGTGACCTCCCAAAATAATCAGAACTTTTACCTCCAAATGAGGTACCATGGTTGCCCTACTAGGGCCACGGGATCTCTTGCTTTCCCGCTCTAACTCTTCCCGCTCTAACTTATGGTATGCCTCGTACCTTCGAGCAATATCAACAACAGCATCAAATGAAATCTCGACCTCAATCTCTTGAGCCATCTGGGATCTCAAGGAAAGAGAAATGTCATCAGTAAATCTTTGAATCTCTCGAAAGGCTCATGGACTAGTTCTAATGCGTATTCAGCCATTCTATAGAATTCAATCTCATATTCTGAAACACCAACAGGCTATCCGACAGGCTACCCTGTCCAATCCACTCAAACTGGCAACACATTTCATCCCGCACGCTATTCATAAGGAACTTTTCCACAAATCTAGAAGAAAAAGCGAACCAAATTAGCTAATAAGAGAGCGGATCACCAATTCAAGGCTGGACCCTGAAACTGGAAAGAAGAATAATCAACACCATACCGCTCGATATAGTCAAGAGCCTGAAGGATATGCTAACATCATTTTATTTTAAAAAACTTACACAGGGATTATCTAATGCATTGCTTAGGAATATCGGAATGTTCAACCGCGTAAAATAATGCAACCTCTTTGAGCACTCGGACCCAATAATTACCTCAGTTACCTAACCAGTCAGAACAAATGGAGGCACAACACATGCTGCCTCCGGAACATACTTTACTGAGGCAATATTAAGAACTGGAATAGGAGCTCCCTGAGACCGAACGTCTGCATCTGCGGCAACCTGATAAGCTGCCTAGCGAATAATAGGTTCTCGCAGTATCTGCACCACTAAGATTCTCGTAAAAGCATCGTAGAGCCAAGGGAACCACAAGGCCCTGCTCCCTTGCCCATCGCGAGCTCATACAGCTGGGACCTCCGTAACTAGATCGTCAGCACGATCAAAACTCTCGGGGCTTCGTCAGTGCTAGACCCAGGCTAGACGGCTTTATCTTGAACTCATACTGTCTGCTGATTTGTCGCACAATGGTTCACAATTACCACGAAGGAATTACCGAATTAACGAAAATAATTTTGTATCCTAGACCGACGCACGATCACAAAAGAAGGAAGTGAAACTTCCTAAATGCCATCATAGCCCCTTGTAGATAAGTACGGACGTCTAAGTACCCACCAGCGAGACTCTACTAGACACTGTCTTAGTCTGGATAGACTCTAAATTAGGCTCTGATACCAACTGACACGACCCGGAATCCGGTTAGGCCGTGCGGGCAACCGACATCCTCCCTAGACCTGTCGGGTGAACCATTACTAATTAAATTAGGAAAATAAATATAATAATTCATAAATAAAGACAGGACTAAAAAAACACACAGACATATTGACACCTATAAGCTGTACGAAAGAAAGTTGCAGCTGACTACCCAACATACTAGGTTTAGGGTTATCTAGACTAGACATCTAAGTGTACAAAAGAAGACAGATACCTCCTGAAGGGAGCAAAATGCAACTGAAATAATAACCAATAAACTGGTGGCCATCCGGAATAAAAGCTGGCTCACCCTGACAGCTGAAGTCGTCTTTGCTCCTTTACAACGTGGCGAACTCAATCCTGGAGCGAACCTGCCGAAACGAAATAGATAGACAAAAACAAACAACAAACAAGGGTGAGTCAAAATGACTCAATAAGTGGGGCAGACTAGCCACCTCAAAGAATAGGATGGCTAGCCAGGTAGAAGAAACAGATAAATCAAATTCCTCTTATTTAAATTATAAAAAGGCAGAGCCAGATAATAACTAGAAACACGTATGGAATGACAAACTCATCAACAACCAGGAAGTAAGATAGCCAAAATATATAGGTATTCCGAACACATCAACAATCAGAAATACATCCTTTTGCGGCGTGCAACCCGATCCATATATTAATCCTATTGCGGCGTGCAACCCGATCCATATATTTATACCGTTGCGGGGTACAACTCGATCCCCACAACCCAGAATACGAGCCAAAAATATATAGGCAAACTGAGATATGTCCACGACATAGTATACATACCGCATACATAAAACACAACATAATACACACAATAGTCAGTATGCGGTGCAATGAGATGGGATGAATGCGGTACGATGCAGTGCAGTCGCATATGCCTGATACCTATCTCCGGCGCGGGACTCTCATCGTCTACCAGGAGATATATGCAATAGTGATCCTTCACTGGCTCGGGACTCTCATCGATTACCGGAAAGTATATGCAATAATGACCCTTCACCGATTCGGGACTCTCATCGATTACCGGGAAGTATATGCAATAATGACCCTTCACCGGTGCGGGACTCTCATCGCCAACCGGGAAGCATATGCAATGTTCCAAACCGGAGTGCAATGCTCATATGCTTAATGCAATACCAACAACAGGGCATAACATATAATATACAATGTAAATTCAAAGCTAAGGCATAATGAGTACGCCTATCGGCAGCTACACACGTAAGGAACACGTGGTAGAATATCCACAAGGCCAAGGGCCTCCAAAGAAATGAATACAAATACTTACCTCTTCCAAAAAGTTGGCATTGCTAATCAACAACCGCTTTATCCTTTGGTTTCATTGCCAAACGATCCCACTCTATTCAATAAGCAGAAAAATATATCAAATTAGGCTAAAGGCTTCATTCCTCACATCTTAGGGCAATCCGGTTAGGAACCTGATACCCTATTCGCATACGCAATTCGCGGGCCAGGCCTATGTACAGGGTTTAAGGTCACACAACCAAATCCTAAATAAATTACATTTATAAGTTGCCCATAACTCACTGAGTACGAATATATAATCAATTCCATTATCGGGGTCCATTTGACCCTTTAAATTATTAATTGAACTTATTAAAACGATGTCTAATATTCCAAGTTTTACCGTTAAAACATATTCAAACACACGTAATAAACTCAAATAATGCATTAAGATCATTACCTGAATATTTTGGGGTAAAAATTCTACTATTTTCCCGACTATTTTCTAATTTTCTGGCCTTTTTTTACCTCACGGCGCTTTTCTCTTCTCTATCTTGCTTCTCTATTTCTGTTTTCCATATCTAACATTTGTCAAAGCTAAGGACCACCGTTTTATTTTTTATTTTTTTCTTTTCTTTTCTTTTCTTTTCTCGATGAAAATTAAAATGGTAACCTATGATATTTGAAATAATTTCAACTTTTGCATACAAAATATAAGTAGCATACTCGTGAAGACGGATCTCAAATCGGATTTCCGAAACTCAAGATGCGAATTTAAATAGAAAAAAGTCAAATTATTTAACTTTCGGCATTTTAGCGGAAACTAGCCGAACAACATCGAAATTCACTTTCGAAAGTTCACAAAATTCACAAATAATCATACGAACCTAACGGCGCTTTCGGATTTCGAATCGGAGCTCATTCGCCAAAACCGAGCTCGAAAATATCTTTTTAATATTTATGGATAATTAAACCGAAACCTTTTTCCGGTGCCTACCAAACGAGGTATGATTTAGCTCAATTTTTACAGACAGGTCCTAATGGACATTACGAATATTTTAAAATTATCGGCACGCCAATCGGAGTCTTAACTTCCGAAACGACTGACCGAGGTCGTTTCATTAATACACCCTTCCTCTGAGCCATTGGCTCACATGTTGTCCCTCGAGCCTTTGACTCACATGTTGATTTTGTGAGTTGTAGGGCTCATACTGACCCCTCGAGTTTCATCGTGGCATCTCGGCACGTCGTAAGGACTCGCGTATACTTCTAATTAGAGCTTGGACCAACTGTCATTTGCTCAACAACATCGCACACTTTGATTAAAAAAATAAAAGGGTATTAAAAGAGTATACAGTGTACCAAAAGAGTATACTTTGTCCAAAACAACAAAAACTTATTTGCTGGATAGCATCGCACACATCGATCCAAACACAAAAAGGTATACCAAAAGAGTATACAGTATACCAGAAGGGTATACTTTTTTCAAAACAATAAAACATTAGAATATTTATTTGCTCGATAGCATCGCACACTTTGATCCAAACGCAAAAGAGTATACCAGAAGAGTATACAGTATACCAAAAAGGTATACTTTGTTAAAAACAATCAAAAACTGAAATATTTATTTGCTCGATAACATCACACACTTTGATCCAAACACAAAAGGGTATTCTAGAAGAGTATACAGTATACCAAAAGGGTGTACTTTGATCATAACAATAAAAACTGAAATATTTATTTGTTCGGTAGCATCAAACACTTTGATCCAAACACAAAAGAATATACCAACAGAGTATACAATATACTAAATGGCTATACTTTATCCAAAACAACAAAAATTAATATATATTTTTTGCTCGGTGACATCGCACATTTTGATCCAAAGCAGTGTCGTTTCACATCAAAGCGATGGGTTAGTGATGATGCGTGGCTATTTCCATAAACTCGATTGCAAAGTGGAGTATCTATACAAATTTTTGGAAATTGGCAAGTTCATGTTGTTCTTAATTTTCTTCGTTGATAACCTCAATTTGATCCATAACGTCAATCCAAAACTTCTCTAAAAATGTTAAAACTTCAACCACAAGCTTTAATCACTATCACAAACAATTTTCATGTATAATTGAGTTATATCTAACGAATTCAAAGGGACCTACTTGAGATTTTCAAGCTTTCCAAACCATCATCAATGGAGATTTTCATTTTCTTCAAACAATTATCCCTCGAAACAGTGAAAAAGTGACTAACTCTAGTGTTTAAGCTCAAATATGAGTTCAGTAAACAACAACTTTGAGTTTTAAACAACAACCACCTTGATTCCTTGAATTTCTAGATCTGAAAAATGGAAGCTCAAACTTGGTTTTCCTTTAACTTCAACTAGGTTCAATTTACACTCCAAGATCAGTACATAAATCGACCAATCACTAACCTAACTTTCATACAATAGCGCAACAATAAGTCTAAAAATTATTTCAGCCACCAATCAAAGCTCCAAGTACTCCAAGATATTCCGATGGGAAAGCGGAAGGTCAGGGCTTCACTAGGTTTGATGACTTTTTGAATGAGAAAGTATTGTTTGTAAAGCGAAACGAGTGGGTAGGCTAAAGGGAGTGTGCAGTGGCCAGGCAGGTAAATATTTATGTTAAAATGGACATGAAGGGTAAATATTTATGTCAAAATGAGCATGTAGTGAAATGAAGTTTAAAGTGGGTAAAAATATGTAATATTTTATAATGTATAAGTATGTGGCGTAAAAATCCTATATATTATAGCAGGATGATCTGCATGGATAGACTATTGTTTGCATGTTGTTTAAGCTCTGACCACATTTTGGAATTTGGAGATGAATAGCTCAAGTTTTCAAGTTTTGATGGAGGCGTTATAAGTTGTGAACAATTTCATCACAAATCACAAGTATGGACAGATTCGTCAAAAGTTTATTGTTCGCAAGATTCATCAAAAACATAATTGTTAATAAGTATTGTCCACAAGTTTCCTCATAAGTCATTCTTTAATAGTTAGCTTTGATGAATTTTTAAAATTCTGGTCCACAGTTGGATATTTCAGAAGTTATGAATAAATGAGCTTTGAATTCTCAAAATTTGCAAAAATATGCTCTTCTTATAATCTAAAAATAGGGTCAAAAGTTAAACAGCACCGCTAATTTCAGCCAAGCAAACCCCTAAGGGACACCGATTGGATTGGTGCAAATGTAATTTGGTAACACCGAGTCGAATCCATAGGAAACTAGTTTTGCTCAATATTTTTTGTTTGCAAATTGGTGTTCAATTGATGTGTAGTTTTATATTCCGAAATAGATAAAGAGTTGTAGTTAAAAGTATAATTCACAATAATAGCATAAAACAAGAAACAATGTTGGAAATAACAATTGATAAAGGCTAGAGGCTTAGATAACTTAGATCGATTTCCTAACAATGAGTATAAATATAATAATACGAATTTAGTGGGTCGATTGATAAGAGTCGAACTAACTTATGTAACTCTAAAAAATCGTCAAGTATAGTTAGGAGTATAAATATAATAATACGAATTTAGTGGGTCGATTGATAAGAGTCGAACTAACTTATGTAACTCTAAAAAATCGTCAAGTATAGTGAATATATACTTCATTAGGCTTGTCAAGGACAAAATAAAAAGCATAAAGCTCTAGTTTATAAACCCACAAGAAAGAAAATCTATTCCTAGCAATCCCTTTAAGATGGATTACCCTATTTAGCCAACAAACCCAAATTTAGCTAGTTTTTATAAACCCACACTAGTTTAACCTCGACAATCACCCAAATTAAAGATAAACAAGAACTAGAATATCAATAGCCCAAATTTTTCATGTAATAAAATCAAATACTCATAAATATTTAATCAAATTATTGTGTCTAAATCCCTACTATCAGTTTAGCTACTGTACTAGGTTCTAACAAAATAAAGCTACTAGTTCCAATTGAACCTCGTTGTTACAAGCTTTTGTCTATGAAAGATATTCAAAAGATAGTGTTAAAGGGCTTAGTCCTCTATTTTATAGTATGGTATTTGAAAGCTAAGGCATATTTACGAAAATGATATTTCGCAGCTGTAATTGTGAAAAGCCAATTTAATTTATCGGCAGCTGCCTATTTCATTTGGCGGTTGCTGATGGCTTCCTTGTGACTAAGGGTGGCTAACGGTCCGGTTTTGACCGGACCGGACCGGAATCGGGCCGGAAACCGGCTCGGACCGGTTGAAACCGGACCGTTGGCCACTAACGGGCCCCGATCCCTGTACCGAACCGGTGCCTCGAAAAAAAACCGGGAGGACCGGATAAAAATGGGACCGGAACCGGCCCGGACCGGACCGGAACCGGCCGGACCGGACCGGTCAAAAAAATAAAAATAAAAAAAAGAAAAAAACTGCCCGTTTCTAGCCGTTGGGCAACAGCTATTTTGACCTCCTAGCCGTTGTCCAACGGCCAAATACACCCCATAACCACCCCTAACTATTTTTTTTCTATAAATACCCCATTATTTCATCATATTTTTCACACAAATCTTCCAATTCTCTCTAATTCTCTCAAATTTTCTACAATATTGCTATTGTTCTACTTTGGCTATTTGTTAAAAATTTATAATTTGGCTACTTTATCAAGTTCTATTTGGAGTTTCTATCAAAGTTATATTGTGCTACTTGGTGAAGTTTATAAATATCAAGTATTGGGTTAATTGGAGGCGCTACGTGGTTGAAAATATCAATTTGGCTATTTTTGCAATTTTTCGATTATCAAGTATTCAACTAATTAATTGAAGTGGAGGCTCAAGTTTCAACTTCACCTCAATTATACGGTTATATTTGGTTGGTCGTTCCTACTTCTACTCTTTTATTATTTTTTTGTCATATATATTTATTTTATTTGCTATTATTATGTCTCAACGAGGTTCAATTGGAACTAGTAGTGGGGGGCGGGCACGTGGTCGTAGGGGAAATAGGGGTAAAGAAATTTCTTGTAGTTCTAGTCGGAATACCCACCACATAGATGATTCTCAACATTATCATAATATTAGCGCTGATAATATACTTGATCACGAAATGTTAGAAACACGATATGGGAATCAAAGCGGGGGTAATTTAGAAGAAACACCTGAATTTCAAGCTAGTCCACCCGAAGTTCAGTCAGACTTGCCTCCTGAACCTCCTACTAGAATACCGGCTAAACGTAAGGATAGATCTGATGTGTGGGATTTTGCATCAAAGAATGTTGAAGCGCAGACGGCCTCCTGCGGGCTTTGTGATAAGGTGTGGGTTTTTAGAACTGGGGGTAATGAGGGTGGGACGGGTAAACTTAGGAAGCACTTACAAAATAAACATCCTAAAGAATGGGCAACGCGGGCGGGTGGTATATATTTAGGGACCGAACATGGGGGAGTAGCGCATGATTCTTCTTCGGGTATCCAAGCAAGAATTAACCATTTAACAGGACGGCTTCTTACTTATGATAAACAAAAGGATAGGGAAGAAATTGCTAAACTAGTTGCCCTCGAGGGTTTACCTTATATTTCCTTCTTCTACTGGTTTTGTTCGTTATGTTCAGGCTGTATATAATCCCTCTTTTAGAGGTTTTCCAAGAACTACTGTTAAAAATGATATTATTAAATTTAAGAACGAATATCAGGATTATTTGCGATATATGTTTGATAACTTTGACACTAGAGTATGTCTTACTACGGATATGGGTCGTTCTACTAATGGATGTGATTATATTACTGTGACTTGTCATTGGATAGATCCTGATTGGGTTTTTCAAAAACGTATTATTGCTTATAAAATTGTTGATGAACCACACACGGGAAATTATATTTGTAACAAAGTTTCATCAATTTGTCGTACGTACTGTTTGTCTAACAAAATTTTTAGTATTACGGTAGATAATGCTACAAACAACACAGACGCACTTAGGAACTTGATACCTATTTTGAACCCTCATTTTCCTGAATTTTTTCATGTTAGGTGTGCATGTCATATTTACAACTTAGTAGTCAGAGATGGTCTTACCTTGTTTAACGACATTATCAAAAAGGTGCAGATAGCTATTACTTATATTTTTAGAAATAAAAACCAAGAAAGAAGACGAGAATGGGAAAGAAAATGTGTAGAATTAGGAATGCCAGTTAGGAGAGTCCCAAAGGAAGTTTGTACTAGGTGGAACACTTTATATGAGGCATTGAATGTTGCTTATGAATATAGACTGCCTATTTCTCAAATGTATAATAAACATTTTATGGAAATCTATCACCTTAAAGATGAGGATTGGCAAGTTGTTCAACATCTTCTTCAGTTTTTACATAAATTTTATCAAGCTACTTTAGAATTTTCCGGTCAATATTATCCAACTACTCCTACCATGTTATATTATATAGCTGGAATATCGGAATTATTGAAAATGTATAAACAATATGCAGTTTACTTACCGGCTGTAGAGTTAATGATTGAAAAGTTTAGAAAATATTTTTTTCCAATTCCTCCTCTTTTTTACATTGCTTCTGTGTTGCATCCTGCTTTTAAAATTAAGTTAACTGAACGACTTGTTAGAGAAGTATATGCAAATTTAGAAATTACTCCAGAGGAAATTGCTACTAACAAGTTTCCAAGTGTAGACGAGGCTGTTGCTAAAGTTTATGCAGATACCGTGGCTGTTTTTGCAAAGTATAGAGCTTGGGCAGACACTGCAGAGCCAACGGAACCAATACTATCCACCGGGCAAAGTTCTTCACAGGCAGGAGTAGGAATGCGCACTTTTGGGGGACTTGACGAAAAGTTGCTTTCAGAACAGGACGAGTACGGAGAGGAATACAGCGAGTTCCAAGTGTATTTAATTCAATATCCAAAGAAACTTAACAACTTTGGAACTGCGAATTTGTTGGATTATTGGAAGAATCAAGAATCGCAATTTCCAATTCTTGCAAAAATGGCCCGGGATATATTAACAATTCAAGCTTCATCAGTTGCATCGGAAAGCGCTTTCAGCCAAGGAAGATTTCAAATTGGAGATCACAGATATTCGTTGAGAGAGGAGGCAATGGAGACAAGAGTTTTATTCAGGGATTGGATAAGAGCAGAGCGAAGAAACTTTGGTCAACCAGAACTTACTAAGGAAAGGGGCAGAGCATATATCGATCAAATTTTGAGCGACGGAACAAGTGAAGGGAGTCAAACCGGCAATGAAGAAGAAGAAGAAGACGAAGAACCAGAAGGAGATGATGAACAAGATCAACAACGGCCAGTTCCAAAAGAAAAGCCTACAAGTGTCCTCAAGAAACTAGCTAATATGTTTAAAAGAATGTAATATTCTAAATAAGAATTTTGAATTTACAAGTTTTTGTTTAGATGTAATTTGCACTTCTTATATCTTAAACAATTCAATAAAATTGCTCCAAGTCTTGGAATTCAATCACAACTATTGTCTTCATACTATTTATTTTTAATTTATAGTTTGCGCAAAAAATACTACAATTAATTACTAGTTTGTAAATTAGTTCAAATATTGAATTTTGAACTTAAAAAATTAATTCAAAAATTTGAATTTACTAAAATTAATTCAAAGTTTGAAACTTTGAATATTGAACATAACAAATTAATTCAAAACTACAAGTTCAAATTATAAAAAATACTACAAGTTTTTTTATTCTAAGTTTAAACTTTAATATATACAAGTAAAAACTAAATAATATTTTGTTGTAATATTTTTCAAAGTTTCCATCACTTTAAATAAAACTCAATGGAAAAAAAAAAAAAAAAAAACTTATTTGGGCCGAACTGCCGGACCGGACCGGACCGGACCGGCATTTTGGCCCAACGGCAACGGCAAAAAACGGCTATATTTGCCTATCACCCCCCCTAAACGCCCCCCATAACTCCCCCAACCTATTTTTATCTATATATACCCTATTATTTCATCATTATATCACACAATTTACCATTTTCTATCAATTTATCTCTCAAATTACTCTCAAAGGCTATTTTCTAAATTTCTTCCAAAATCCAAACAATTATAATGGCTGAAAATCAAGCTCCCGCTACTCCCGCTGCTCCTGAACGAAGACGTCGTTCTATAGTGTGGGAACTTATTACGAAAGATACTGAATCTCAGAAAGCTAAATGTAGCATCTGTAACAAAGAGTGGCAACTTTACACTGGACCCAACAATGGAGGGACGGGAAAGTTTAGGCAACACTTAAAAAAAACCACAGAACCGAATGGGATATAATAAATGGCTTTATTCCGCGTGATTGAAAATTTGAAGAGATGGCTAAGGGAATATCTATTTCAATTATGTATTTTCGAATTTCTAGTTTATTTAGTATCTTTGTAATTTTTCGATTTCTAGTTTGTTTTGTCATTTCAATTATCTATTTCTCATTCAATAAACGTTTGTTTTGTTTCATAAACTTTACACTGATAAAGTAACAAACTAGAAGACGTCGTTCAATTATTTATTTCTCATTCAATAAACTTTACATTAATAAATTTTAAAATATAATTTACATAATTATTTTGTTAATTTGTTTCATTAAAAAATATAATTTACCTAATTATCACAAATGATGTTTAAATAAATTGTTAAGTTTTTCAAATTTTAGTTTTATTTGCCTAAAAAAAAAAAAAAAAAATAACAAAAAAACCGTTAACCGGCCGGACCGGACCGGTACCGACCGGCCTAACGGTCGCCGGAACCGGTTCCGATCCGGCTCCTATATTTGAAACCGGCATGGACCGGACCGGTAGACCGAAATTCCACCGGTTTGAAATTTTTTTGGCCCGGTTCCGGACCGGAACCGGACTCCGGTACCGGTTCCGGACCGGACCGGACCGCTGGCCACCCTTACTTGTGACTCTTGTGTTGTCGCCCATTGTGATCGGCTGAGAGCTGAATATTCAGCTGAATTCATTTCTTCTTTCTTGGCAAGTTATACTCTTTTGTCACCATTGGCTATAAGGCCCTTTTTGTGTAGATGTCCTTCTTAATTTCGCTTATATTTCGGCAATATTTTTTTGAATTCTGTGCTACTTATTGCTTTACACAGTGCCGATCTCATTGTTGAATTCACTGTCTCCTTTGACTTTAAGGCTTTGGTTTTCGTATAAGCCATTCTTCATTGTTTTTCTCCAGCTTCTAGCTTGATCTAAAGCTTTCTTTGTCTTTTTTTTTTTTTTTGAGTTCTTTTAGCTTTTTGTAGCTCTTTAGCTGACATAATTATCAATTTTCTGAAATAAAGAGAATTAAATTAGATTCTCTCACAAAAATTAGTTTAAAATTTTTATTAATTCTCATAAAAGAACTAAATATAGAGGTAAAATACTAACACATCAGCCACCGAAGGGCAATATGACGAAATTTGACGATCATAACCAAAAAAATTCACTTAGTGCCCCTACATTTGACTGATTTTGAGGATTTTGTCCTCATTTTTCATGGTTTGAGGTAAATGGCCTCCAACTTGGCAAGTGTAATCCTACCAATATCTCAAAGCAATTTAGTTGGGAGAGAGGTGAAAGAGTCAAGGCAACTGCTGCCTATTTGCCAAGATTCAAGGAAATATAGTTAGGAGAAATGGGTGAAGCGGTCGAGTGCAAGTATTGCCTATTTGCCAAATTTTTAAGGCAATTTAGTTGGAGACGGGAGAAGGGGTCGAGAGCAAGTGTTACCTTCCAAGACTTCAAGGTTTGTCTATTTGCCAAGATTAAAAGGAAATTTAGTTGGACATGGATGGAAAGGGGTTGATGGCAAGTGTTGCATGGCAATTTAGCTCGAGATGGAGGGAGAACGTGCGTCATTAATTAAGTGTTGAAGGGTATTGTCGTCCGAATATTACTAATAGAGGATCATATTTGCTAAACTATGTTAAATGGAGTCAAATAGGCAAACCATTGCCTGTTGTGTCAGTTGTAAAAATTTCGCGTAGGGGCCTGTTTGGCGCACTAATTGATTCGTAGCCGTCAAAAATAAATTCGCTGAAAAATAGCCATCTCCGGACAAGTCCTAGTATTTTATTATGGGACTTTATATAAAGCTTCAGTAAACTAACCCAATATAAAATAATGGGACCTTTGAACATAGTTCAAACTCCTAGTATTTTGTTATGAGACTTTATATATAAAGCTTCAGTCCAGTATAAAATAATGGGACCTTTGAACATGATAGTTCAAAGTCCCATTATTTTGTTATGGGACGCGACTTTATATATAAAGCTTCAGTCCAGTATAAAATAATGGATCTTTGAACATGTTAGTTCAAAGTCCCAGTATAAATTACTGAGACTAGTCTGGGTGTTTTCCAATGCTAATGGAGCGTAAGTGTGCCCGCAAATTTTTGGCTATTTTTCAATTAATTTTAAAACGGTGGATAAAACTCATTGAGCGCGTCCAAAAATAATTACGCATCAAAATTTCACGTGTCAGTTTTGCGTAACATTTTTGCATACATGCTACTTTTGCCAGTGGTCTTTGGTTTGAGGTCACTTTTTTTATTGGTTTTGCATGAAAAGCCACTTTTTGGAACTTCAATTCTTGTGGGCCGAACTTCACACCACAAGAGTTGAAGTTCAACTTTCAGTCCACCACAAGAATTGAAGTTCCAAAAAATAGCCTCATGCAAAATCAATAAAAAAAGTGGCCTCAAACCAAAGACCACTAGTAAAAGTGGCTTTTCGTGCACTTTGCCCAGTTGCGTAAATCTCGTTTAATTTTGATCACTAAGCCATTTTTGGACGCGCTCATTGGGGACTATCCACCGTTTCAAAATTTATTGAAGAATAGCCAAAAATTCGCGCGCGCACACTTAAGCTCTATTAGCATTGGAAAAACACCCCAGACTAGTCCCATAACAAAATACTAGGGCTTTGAATAAAGGGCCATTTACAAAAATACCCAAACAACCCTAAATATTTACATCAAAATACCCATTACATTTTTGCCCACTACTTTATTTACATCCAATGCCCATTCCCCTGTTACCAGCTCTTCTCCCACTCTTACGCGCTCTTTTCTCTGTTTCACAGGTTTGCTCTTTCAATTTTTTCTCCAGATGATTTTTTCAAAATCAACTGCTCAAATTGTTGCAATTTCTTCATGATTTCAAATTCTTTCATCAGATTTTCCTAAATCACTAATTCAAAATCGTGTTTTTATGAAATTTAGGTAAATTTTGCATTATACAGCATATCGTTTGCCAATGGATGATGAATATTGCTACATTTTAGTTCAACACAGCGGATTTTGGACTGAAAAGCATATATATCAAAATTTTCATGTTGAAGCATTACCGATCAGATCGTCGTCAAATTTTTTGGAATTTCATAACACAATCCGACAAATTCCTCTCCTATCTGTTGCTAACGGATTGCTTGATATCAAATATTCCGTGAAGGAAGGGATTCCTCCTATCACAGTATACAACGATATGGGAGTTGCTGTGTATTTTGGATTGAAGAAAAAGAAGTCGGATATAACTGATTATCCTCTCTGCGTGTCGTTTGATGTTAACGATTTGATTACAACTAGTTCAACTACTAATGTTGCTACTGGATCAGCAAGTGTAATACCAGTGGAACAGTATACTGAAGAAGTTGCTGACAGTATACAGTTTTGTGAGGATGCGACAGCAATAAGCACTCTTGTTAGTGAAGACGAAATAATTTTCAATCCTTTTCATCAGACGATTGCAATAGGACAAATTTTCGCAGAAAAGGAAATATTGAGCACAGTTGTAAAGCGTTATGCAATTCATAAGAAATTTCAATTTAAAGTTCATAAATCGTGCTCAAAAAGGTAAGTAAATCCTGTGTTTTTGTTGTAGGATTTATATCTAAATTGCTAATTTGAGCAGTGTATACCATAGAGGTATACTGCTGTGATCAGTATACTCTATGGGATACACTGCTATTCTATAGATCAACATAAATTTTAACAGTATATTATAGCGGTATACTGCTGAATGTAGTATACTGTAGAGAGGTATACAGTGCTTATATGACAACTGCGTTTGTATATGTCAACTTAAATTTTAACAGTATACCATAGGGGTATACTGCTGAATGAAATATACTGTAGGAGGTATACAGTGCATGTGTGGCGCTGTTTTGGTACATTCCAACCTATTCGAGCAGTGTATACCATAGAGGTATATTGCTGTATTCAATATACTCTAGGGCGGTATACAATGATTATTTAGCATAGGGGTATACTGCTGAATGAAATATACTGTAGGAGGTATACAGTGCATGTGTTGCGCTGTTTTGGTACTTTCCAACCTATTTGAGCAGTGTATACCATAGAGTTATATTGCTGTATTCAATATACTCTAGGGCGGTATACAATGATTATTTAGCACCTGTTTTCTGTATACTCTACAGGGTATACATTGCTTATTTCACTGCTTATTTCACGGGGTATAAATTCATTATGCTGTAGTTGTATATAATGCATGTTTGGGTCTGCTTTACACTAATTTAACAAAGATAGCATAGTTGTATACTTCTGAAATCACTATACGGGCGTATACAGTTATTAATTTATTGTAGCTTTGGCATAGTTGAAATAATATGCAAATCTTATTTTGAAATCAGGTATTGCCTTGGTTGTGTGGATGACCAGTGCCATTGGAATCTTAAGGCTTACAGCATTGGACAAACAAAACTTTTCAGAGTAACAAGTTTGTATGATGAGCACAATTGTGGAATAGACAAAAGATTTGGCGAACAGAGACAAGCCACCTCTGTTATAGTTGGTGGGTTGATAAAAGACAAGTTAACTGATCCTAAAACGGTATACACGCCAGCAGATATAAAGAGAGATATGAAGAAAGATTTTAGTGTGGAATTGAATTACATGAAAGCTTGGAGGTCGAAAGAAAAGGCATTAGAAATATTAAGAGGAAAGCCAAGGGAAGCATATCAGAAATTACCAAGCTATCTATATATGTTGCAGCATACAAACCCAGGGTCGGTGGTAAAACTACAAACCACACCAGAAGGACGTTTCCTGTACACATTTGTTGCACTTAATGCATCGATTGAAGGGTGGGTATATTGCAGGCCAACAGTAGTGGTTGATGGAAGCCATCTAAATTCACCATACAATGGCACATATATCATTGCTTGCACACAAGATGCAGCAGGTCAGAATTACTCATTACTAATGTTTATTGATTAATAATGTATTATTATCTATAGAGCAATAAGAAAGTTAAACCATTTGCTGCACACCATATATAAATGACAAACTGATTTCTTCCTGAACATATAACATTCTTTGCACAGGACATATTCTACCACTTGCATATGCGGTGGTCGATTCGGAAAATGATGCTTCTTGGGAATGGTTTTTTTCATGTTTCAGAGAAGCTTTTGGGGAACGGGAGGGGATGTGTATAGTATCAGATAGGCATGATAGCATAATAAGGGCAGTACCTATAGTTTATCCTACGGTTCCACATTGCTTTTGCATGTTCCATTTGTGGAATAATATAAAGACCAAGTTCAAGAAGGCTACAAAGCAAATTTCAAAAGTATACTTTGCAGCAGCGAGAGCATACACTATTCCTGAGTTCACCAAGCAAATAGACAATATAGGAGGAGTTGATTACAGAGTAAAACAATATTTGGCAACTGTTGGATACAACAAATGGTCCCGCGCATATTGCACTGCAAATAGAACTTTCAACATGACTTCAAATATTGCTGAGTCAGTGAATTCAAAAGCAAGACATTCAAAAAGACTCCCAGTTGTTCACTTTCTAGACTCTATGATGCATATCGTACAGGAATGGAACAATAATAATGGTGAAGAAGCAATGGGCACATTTAGAGAGTTGACTGACAAGTATGAAGAGCTATTGACAGCTAGTACTATTGCATCACAAAGCATGACAGTAAGATACACTATTGTTCTTTCAGTTTATCAGATATTTATAAATCTATGTGCAGCTACTAATTTAAGTTCTTGAAATTCAGGTGATACCTTCAAGAGATTTCAAGCATGAAGTAGTTGCTGCTGGAGAAAAACATGTCGTATCCATTCCCGAAAAAAAATGCACTTGTGGAAGGTTTCAAATGGAGGACATTCCATGTTCACATGTGTTGGCTGTTCTGGATAGACTTCATGTATCTGCTTATAAATACTGCTCTGAGTTCTACACAACAAAAAACTTTCGTAAAACATATGAGATACCAGTTTGTCCTATCCCAGGAGAAGCTACATGGCAGATTCCACAGGAAGTGCTAGCGCACACAGTTCTACCGCCAAGGGGAAGATCCAAACGAGGAAGGCCAACAAAAACTAGATTCAAATCTTCATGGGAAAGACCTGCTACTAGAAATAAAAATCACTGTGGACAGTGTGGACAGAAAGGACACAACCGCAAGACATGCAAAAATATTCCCCAGGATTGAGATATGTTTTTCTGTTAGTTATAGTTCACAAAAACTAGATTCAAATCTTCATTGGAAAGACCTGCTACTAGAAATAAAAATCAATTGATATTGATTTGAATGTTCACACATTTCTGGATGTTTTACTACAGTTGAGTTGCTTATTAATTACATTGTTACTGGATTATTCTTGAATGTCTTCTATTACTTAACTTAAAACCTTTTTTCTGCATATCTTTGTGGTATACAACACACCATGTGGCAGAGTCATTTTGTAGAGGTGCTATTTTTGATGATGTCTGTTTGTTCTGTATGTCTGAGAGTTTGATTTTCATATATATCCACTTGTTGATGAAGTACGATGTCCAAATAGTAGTTTTTGTATGTTATACTGAATATTATTACTGTATTGCTGGTTGGTTGTGTTTCCTGGATGTTGTTCTCATTTGAGACTTGGTATTATCGAGATATTCTGCAAATTTGGTGACTGTATACATTTTTAGTATATACTATACCTTATTAATCAAGCAGAGAAACGCAGGAAGTAGAAATCTGTTTAACTCTGAGCTACCTGATTAGTAAACTGCATTAAAATCCATTTTTCTGTATACATTTGTATTATACAGTATAGCACAATGGTATACTGCTTTAACTTCTAGAAATAAGCTTGCCTGTTATTAGCTACCAAATATTGATAAAGCTGTATACACAAGAAGTATACCAGTAGGGGTATACTGTATAGTAGAAATCGAAGATTTTAATCTTTAAAATATAATGCAGCAAAAAATTTTAATGTCAGTTTTTTTCATTAACTGTGATATTATTTTAAAATTTGAATTAGTGTCTACATCCAGTTACAATGACAGTTTTTTACTGTCAGTTTTTTCAATTACTGTGTAATGGAATTATTTAAATTAATTAAAAAATCATTTTAACTGCTCGAAGTTGGCAGTTTTTGTTAGATGAAAACGTGTAAATGTGCAGATGTGCACTTCCCTTTATTTTAGGTATGTAATGTGCTGCAGTTTTTCTATGAAACCTGACCTATAAAAAAGGGTTTATTATTGGTCTTTTTACTCTTCAAATCAAATTAGCACAGTTTCTTTCATCTTCAGAAAAAAGATTACCCCAAACACCACAGAGAAATGGCTCGTAGACCAAGCAATGCAAGTTCTTCTTCTGCACCGACAACAAAGATGGCGGTGGAGCAATTAAGAGATGAACTTGCAACTTTTAAGGCTAGTTTTGAGGAATTTCTTGAACAGTACAAGAAGGATGTTCGTCGGATGAAGAAAATGCTTCATGGTCTTCTTGCAGATCACAAAATGGATCCTGCTGACTACTATACTTCTCCAGAAGTTTGATGTTTCTGTCAAGTAGTCAGTTTAACTAGTATTTTATGTTCTATGTCATATTCCGTTCTATACTCTGTGTTTTTTTATTTTATTCTCATGTATGTTGTTGTTTGAGCAGTTATAAAGACCTGTGATTGTTGTTCTGTGATTGTTGTTCTCCTGTATCTTTATTCAACACTGAATCACCATTAATATTTAATATAGCGTGTGCATCTTTCTAATGTATACCTTTGTAGTATACAATATACTTCAATTAGTATACCACTTTGTTTTGTCACAACATATTTCTTTACTAATGAATATAAAACTGTCTTTGCATTGTATAACTTTTTAATTGAAGTATACCCAAAATGGTATACAAGTTTCTTTTGTCACAAAACATATTTGGGATTTATTATTAACTAAAAGGAAACCATGTTTCTTGTGTATACCTTTGTAGTATACAGTATAACCCCAAATTGTATACCTTTCTACTAAATGAACTTTAGCAGTATTGTATAACTTTTTGTATAAGATATACCTTTGAAGACCATGCTTCTATTGTATACCTTTAAAGTATAGCCTATACACCCAATGTATGCTACTTTAAATTGCCTTACCATTTTTGCCTATAAACTACAATTAAACGTTGCTTCTATTGTATACGTTTCTGCTAAATGGTATACCCTAATGGTATACAATTAAAAAAATATTATTATTGCTATTCATTCTAATATATGATATTACTCCAATGTTATACGAAATTAATTAAAGAATCAAACTATCTTGCTGTAGTATACCTCTCTACGATTTTACTTTGTTCAATATGATTTTTGCTTTTCGGTAACATAAACTTTATTTCTACTGTATACCCTACTTGTACAGTATTGCACCAACACCAACAGAATCTGTCTGCTTTGAGTTACATCCGCCAAATGGCAGAAAGAAAATATAAATTGAAACCATAACGAAGGTATTCAATTATAAAGGGTTGCCACAAAACAATGCAATTCAACAGTTTAACTGGCAGTTGCACAAAAAGTACTACATAGAATATAAATATATACATTTCTTCAGTAATTGCTAGCCACTATTTTCTAAGAAGCCCCACCATGCGTTTACCAGGATATTCGGAATCACTTTCTTCATTATTAGTGATTTTCTGACATGCATACTGCCACAAAAGTGCAGCATATCTTAAACGAAATTTGTGAATATCATAAACCTTCTGTTTAATAGCAATTTGCTCAATGATGTGCTCTGCAAAACTAGCCACATATGCTCCACAATCCCTGTACAGACGCATAAAATACAAACAACATCAAAGAACAAATATAAATAAAATAATAAAGTATGGAAAAAGTATATCTGTAGAAAGAGTGCTTACGCTAATCTTTGCCTGGGAAGTTTCTGAACGTATACAATGTTGTATGGCTCACTCAAAGTCTTCCCATTATGTAAGCCATTTTTCAGAACAAGATCAACCCTGTTAGTATAAAACCCAGAACGCTCCAAAAGCAAAGGGACCAATACAGCATAAGCATTCACCACATCATCAATATCTTTATTTACCCGTCGACTGGCTAGCGAGTCGTATACAAAGATATCCCTGGTCCGTAGCAACAATCTCAACAGAATCCAGTGCGACTTCTTCTCAATATAAACAAAAGAGAGGACCTCGTTAACATCAGACCACGGAGTGTTGCAGCAGAGACGATAACCAAGCATATAATCCTCAATTTCAATTCGTCCCTTCAGCGTTTCCAGACATCCTCATCTTTTCATTGACTGGTAAACAGCTTGAATGGTGTTGTCAAAGTGATTATCGGTCGTTGTAATCTTCACATTAAGATCGTGCTTTATCTTCTTTCTAAGGTAGTAGAAGATAACATCGAGATGCTGAAAGAAACATGTTTGCATGAATTAACACACAAAAATCACAACCAACAACAGTATACTTGAAATGATACCAAAAAATTAAACAATAAAAAATGATTAAAAGAAGTTGATATACATCAGAAGTCACTAGAGCACCACAGGTTTGTAACTCCCGAAACCAATCCTTAGTTGCAATCTCGGCAACGCCAAAATCAATAGCTGGATCAAGAATATCATCCGCTTTCTTGCTGTGCAATCAGCAAGACATAAAAAATAAGCAAGACCAAATACATAAAAGTAAACCATTCAAATACAACTAAACAATACAAAAAAGTCAAAAATTGGCAACTGTAGATACTCACTGTCCCCTAGGCTTGTACATAGCTTCAATGAATGCATTCACACAGTCGTTCCCACAATCCTCTGAAATTGATTTCTGAAAAGGGAATCGTCCAGAGACGATCTTCTTCATCTTCTTCGGCAACGCACCAACATCACTACCGCCAGAATCACATTCAATAACAGAAGATAGATGCTGGACAGATTTAGCTATTCTTTTGCTTCGACGAGCAGTGCAGTTTGCAGAACCTTGAGCTTTTCTTTTACGACCACGCTTGACAGGAGAAACTTCTGTTCTTGTAGAAACAGTGGGACGTATAGCTTCATGATTTAAATCTCCATCTTCTAATGGCTGATTATGAACTGCTGTTGCAGCAAACAAACACTCCTAAGTACACGATCTATACAAGTCCAAACAACTACGACAAAGTATGATTTAGGAAGTTGCAAACCTGTACTATCATTTGGACTTGTACAACCTACAAATGTTGCATGTTGAGGGTTATTTTGTTCAAACATGATATCATCTTTATTAACTCGACCAGCGCTACCATCATTTTCTATAGTATGGGCCTGATCACCTCTGGTCCCATCCTATATATAAAGAAAAAGTTGAACCTTTAACAATCTGGAAATATACAATAAGAGAATAAAAAGATTACCTTATAATCTGGCACATGTTTGTCAATAATTGAAGCAATTCCGTTTAGGACCTCTGCTATCTTGACATCAATGTATTGGTCAAACTAGTAAATTAATAAAATATGTAAGATGCAGACAAATGTCGGTAAGCAAAAGAACCCGGTATAATAGTAGCATTTAGAAATAAAAGGTCATACTGTATACTAAAAAGCTATAGTGTACACAATTCTATAAAAAGCAATATACTAAAGGGGATATACTATAATGGAGAAAACTATACAATGAGAAAATTACCAGAAAGAAAACACTAACAGAAAAGGAATGTGATTTGGGTAAAAACCAATAAAACAAATAAAAATGAAAGAAGTAAACTAATGATAATACCACAATAAAGTCGACAAAAATGTACACAAATAATGTCACAAGAAAAATCAACATAATAATTGTAGCTAAAATGAAATTACCTTTTCTTTAACATCAATCTTAAAAGAATCCAGTTCATCTCGCACCTAAAACAAATAAAAAGCAAAAGATAAATATATATCAAAGTAAGTTCTAATCCTTATGGAGGAAAAAAAAAGAAGAAGACAAATACAGCATACCACTTTCATTAAATCATCTTTGGAATTATTGGAAGCACCACTACTTCGGTGAGAAAGGTCTTTCCTACTCCGTTGTGTAATGTTTGGCTTCAAAAACAGATAGTCAAGAACATCTTAAAGCAAAATAAATTAACAAATAACACTTACTCATCAAATTAAAGTAAAAGCGTATAAATTTAAACCTCTTTGCAAGCTGGCTGTGGCATTCGAGCAGCAACATTACTAGCGTCAGGAACAGCTCGCTCATTATGACTTTTCACACCATCACCAACCAAGTGTTCTTCACGAATATCACTATCTTCAGGAACAGCTTCCTGATAATGACTTTGACCACCATCAGCAGCCAAGTCTTCTTCAACAACATCAGTACCTTCAGGAGCAACTCGCTGGTTCTGTGTTTGCCCATGACTAGAACTCAAATCTTTTTGAGCAATATCAACAGCAATACCATCTACGACTAGCTCTTCACCCTCAACATCAGTTGGGAGTATGTTTCTTATATTTAACTGTTCAAAAAGTATTAAAATAATTAAAAGCAAAGAACAAAAACACAAGCATAATTATAGATGTACACTGTAAGTGTATACTGCAATAAATAAGTATAAGTTCACAGTTTATTTCAAATAAAAATTATCTTTGTGCAAACAGAACTGTACTGTATACTAATTACACACAAGTATACTTTCAAAGTACAGAAATGCAGAATACTAACCTGTTCAACTGAATTAGCAAATATCTCAAGCAGCTGAGAATTAGAAACACGCTGCCTGTCATCTCCGCTCCAATTCAGAAGGCATGGTACCTTTGAATCATATACAGAAGGAACTCGTGAAGCAACTACTCCTGCAATTGCTGGACAAGTCTCACACAACCATGCTTGAATTGCAAGTGTAAAACCAGAATGTCTATAACTACTTGGCTTATGAACAATCTTCTTGTCTAGTGACGCTTTTGTAATGTTGAAAACATCAACACCCCAAGGATAGTTGTCATACTCTCCATTTTCAACAATATCAATATACTTCAAGTCAAGACAACCTATATCTTTCCGGGTCGGTGTAGCAAATAAAAAAGTGCAAATAAAATAGAGCAGTGCTATCTTCAATGCATCTGCGTCATTATTTTTCCAACATTTACTGTGAAAACAACGAGTTAAATGAAACCTGTAAAGACTAGACTTTCCACCAAAATACTTTTGCATTAAACGATTCTTCCCAGAAAGTCTACTTTCCTCTATAGCACCAGTACACTTCAACCCACTGACCAAACCAAACTCGCCCAACCCAAAATGAAGGCGATAACCATTCACATCAAACCATAAATCATCACCAGATGCAGGCTTTATCTGTCTCGTCATCAACCAATGAAGAAGTGCATTATGACGAATTTGTTTCGGCATATCTAAAAAATATCCAAAACATGTACTACGAAACAGCTGAAGTTGACGCTTTGTCAGGGTGGCAGTTAACTCTTCAACAATTTTAACATTGACATCATTATTGATTTTGGGAGTATACTGATCATACGTAGAAGGAGCAACAAAGAAATCCCAAGCCTAGAAAACACAGAAGAAACAACACAATAATAATTTCCTGGTATACATTACTTTGGTATAAAAAGTAAAAGCACATATAACAAAAACTTTTTTAGTTAATTATTAGTACATATCCTACAAAGTGAGCCCGATCAATCAATGTTAGTGGATCTAATAAGATACTTCAGTATTATAAATCAAAGTACAGAGGGTCCAAGTACATGATTGCCCTGTTCTACTCTCAGAAGAGGACACAACAAAAATAGCAGTTCGAAAGATTTGATTATTGTCCCTCTCTCTCAACAAGTCCTTCACTATTTTTCTAATTACTTCCTATATATTACAAAACACAATATACAAACAGGTATACACTTCTAAAGACCATATACTACACAAGTATACTACTACAAAGTAACTACTATATACAGTGTACCACAAAATTAACTACTATATACATTTAAGTAAAAAAAATGAAGGTATGCATGCACGAAAACCTGAAAAAAATGCACTGTAGAATTGAAGTTTGACCATACCAAATGAAAAATTACCTTAACCTCATCTTGACAAGTATCAACTTGTTCATTACTACGAATTTTTGGACTTGACAGTAAAGACCTAGGTTTACGACCCATAAGTGCGTATCAAATCCTAGAAAGTTGAACGATTAAAGAGTCAATTGAAGGAAACGGATGCTGGAAGTGGAAAGAGAAGTGTGAGACGGTTCTAAACATGTATTTTGTGAATCGTTTTGTGGCGGCGGATGGTGGTTCTGCGGTGGAGGACGGTGGTGCACGGCGAGGTAATTGAGGGGACGCAGAGTTGCAATGGCCCAGATTGAGAAATGGGCCAAATGGGTATTACTGTAAATAAAAATTGGGCCTAATGGGCATAGACTGTAAATAAGATGGGTTGGTGGGTAGTGGGTGAAAAGAAACTTTTAATGTGCATAAAAGGGTAAATAAGTTGCTTTTATGGGCATGTGGTGTAAAAAGCCCTTGAATAAAACTTGTTCAAAGCCCAAGTATTTTGTTATGGGACTTTATATATAAAGCTTCAGTCCCATAACAAAATGCTGGGGCTTTGAACAAGTTTTGTTCACAGCTCCAGCATTTTATTATGGGTTATGGGACTTTATATATAAAGCTTCAGTCCCATAACAAAATGCTGGGGCTTTGAACAAGTTTTGTTCACAGCCCCAACATTTTGTTATGGGACTGAAGCTTTATACAAAGTCCCATAACAAAATGCTGGGGCCTTGAACAAAATTTGTTCAAAGCCCCAGTATTTTATACTGGGGTTAGTTTACTGAAGCTTCCCAGTGTAAATACTGGGGTTTTGAACAAATCTTAAAGCCCCAGTGTTTATATTGGGATTTGTCCGGAGGTGGCTATTTCTCAGCAAATTTATTTTTGACGGCTACAAATCAATTAACGCGCGCCAAACAGGCCCCGCACCAAATTTTTACGTAAATCTCCCGATTATAACGACCATTCCTAGTTTAGGATATAGACTGAAAAGTATCACCCGATGAAAAAGGATAAAAGAAAAGCAAAACGAATACCTTGATCTTCGAATGCAGGAAAAATTCAGGAAACTCACTATATCTTGGATATAAGTGGTGAAGATTGTCAGAAGCTTCATCCACTATAGGGACTATATATTATCATGAGTAACGCCATTGTCATTTAAAGCCATAATCATTTATGCTCTGAGAGAGAAACAAAACCGCTTCTCCTTCCGGAAAAAAGAAAAGAAAAACAAATAGAATAAAACCCATTATAGAAAGCACTAAGCTATGGTTCTTCAATGTCAAAGTTTAGATGAAAAGCTCTTATATTCTACTTATGTTTTCCTTCCACCCTTAATTTAAAGATTTCGGGTTCGAGTTTTGCGAATGAATTATTTTTGGTAAGGAACATTTTGCCTTTAATAGATCATACACGAATTACCGGATAGATACTACATGGTTATACAAAAAAACTTATGTGAAACGAAGAGTGATGTTTTTCTCCACTTTCCTCCTGGTGTCCAATTTCAACTGCTTTATCTTTTTAATTATGGAACTTTCAAAGCTTTTACATTCATAAAAATTAGGCCTGTCTTTATCTTTTTCTAAATGAGGAAAAAACCATTGTGAAGGAACGAAGGGAAACATTATGTATTTCCAACTTCCAACTCTCATGGCATTCTCCTCATGGATATTGAGTGACGTACAAGGCATCTCAATTTGTTTTAACAACTTTGACAAAGTCTATCATGACGCATATTCCTACTTCAAGAATAAAAAGTTACATATTCGTTGCATAGGTTAATAGAAGGCTGCTTTATAAATGCCTTCTTATATGTACCATTACTTTTATTACCTTGGTATTAATTATTTCAACTCTTCACAGGGTTTTGAATCTTACTTTTTGGTTACTATATAAGGAGGAGTCTCGAATGCTTTCAATTTGAGTTCTAGTCATTTTCTTTTTTTTGAATAAGCCACCCCTGCTGTAGTGGATGTTAGGCAGACCACCAGTGATATAATCGATAGTGATTCAGTGAATAATCCATTATCTTATTTTCAATTCTCGACTGTCTTGGTACCAAAAAAACAATTATAGTGGCTATTTCTTGATAATGAAGGGTGGTATTGATTTAGCCAGGCACTACAGACGATATAATTAAATAATTTAAATTGTGCATTCATTAATAAATTTGTAGTCTCAAACTATCACCTATTAATAGAATTAGATCCTCATTTGTAGGCGTGTCGAAGATATAATTAAATACATTCACACGTGTTCTCTAGTAACTTAACTTTTTAAATGGAATAGCAAACGATTCAACAAAATACTTGAAAGGTGAAATATTATCAAGACACTTAGGTTTCAAGGATTTTATCTTCCGGCAGCAAACCTTTAGAAGAAATAATAAATAAATGCATGAGATACTTAAATTGATATTCCCTCTATTCCATTTTAGTTGACACCTTCAGTTTTTTCACGGTCATTAAAAAATCATTAAATAGGGTGTATATTTTACTATACTATTCCTATTTAATGTTTCAGTATTAACCATTTTTGAGAATTCTTTTAATTATTAAGGGTATAGTTGGAAAGAATTGGGAAAAAAAAGTCTTGAAATTATAAAGTGTCAATTAATTTGGGACAAATGATTATTACTAAAGTGTCAACTAATTTGGGACGCATGCAGCATATAGCCGAAAGAAAATCCAACCCTTTTTTTTAAAAAAAAAAAAAAGGAAATCCAACCCTTTTTGGAGTTAGCTTCTAATATTGCTAAACGAGCTAGTGCGCTCACATCATTTGCACCAATCCACAATAATGGACCAGAAAAGAAGAAATGTAACCAAAATGGAACAAGCTAAAGTTAACCAAACGGAATCAAATTGTAATTTTACATCAGAATGCATGAGTCTCTTGTTTTCGTTTACTCTAATAATGTGCATACTTTTGGATTATTGACTGATCATTTCATAGTAATAGTTTCGCTTCTTTATTCTCCTTTCATATTTATATATCTGGAGAGTTCTTATCAGACTTCACAGAGATGAGAGAGATGTTTCCACTTCCCCACAGGTGCACTACTCACACTTCTGATAATGTTTCTATTCAACTTCTTCCTCTTCTGTTCATAATTATGAGATTTTATATATATGACATGACTGAACATTACCAATATTCTTCATTCTATTTGAGTTTTCTTGATTGACAGCTCTGACCTACGGGACCAATCTTTAATCTCTTTATAACTTTAGAGAGGTTTTCATTGTCACTTTTATCATATATGTTGAGTTTCTGATCTTTTTCTTACTCTATTCTTTCTTGCTTGTAGAAATTCAACTGCTAACTTGTAGAAGTTGAGCGACACTTTTGAATTCACCAATTCCTAGGTATATCAAAGCATGATTTCGTTTGTACTTGGAATGGTCAAAATGACTCATAATATGGGACCATATGGATCACCAAAGTGTACATTTGACTAAGACTAAAGGCATCATCCTTTCGCTAATGGTAGCTCCCCCTAAATTTGTAATAAGAAGTATAGATTTCCGTTAAATTCCCCACTGGATCTGATTTGTGACAGCATAAAGAGGTTTCGTGACAAATAATGACTCGACTATATTAATATCCAATTACAAAAAATCAAAGTAATGACTAGCATAAATGCCCTAGTTGGATCCTTAATGTTTGACGTGCTTAACGATTATCTAATACTATGAGATTTCTAATATATTGCAGTGGCTATATTTCGAATAATATCATTCATTTTGATTAAAAGAAGAAGAAGAAGAGAAGTTAGTAAAAGGAAAAAAACGAATAAAATTTTAACTTTGTCATCAAAATAACGACTTACACCCTAATTACGAAGGTCAAACACAGCTTTAACATCCTTTTATCTTCGTGTCAAGCTTTCCAAATTACATGAGATATGAAATTGGATAGGTATTATTCATTCCAAGGGTTTTCACGTGTATACAAATGATCATGATTACAAAAGAATCTTCAAAAATGAAAAGAGAAAAAAAAAAACAGCTGTCTTAAATGATAGAAACAGCCATGAAAAATGTTTGTTGCATGATCTACAAAGGAACTAAAAAAGAAGAGAAAGATGAAAAAAAGTAGTAGTGGCTATGAACCATTTAATATCCCAAGAACTTCCTCTTCAAAATATTGGAAGCAAAAGGAGCTTTTTGGACGAAAAGAAGGCAGGCAAAGATCCTTTAATTCTGCATGGTCTCCAAGAACAATAATTGAAATCTTGAATCTAATTAGCTTAAAAAATAAAGAATAGAGTAAAAGGAAAAGCAAGAACCCTCCAAAAATATCAAATCCATGACAGCAAATCTTAGCTGTTTGCTAGCTTTCCTATAATGTCTACATCTTCTTAGTATTTATTTGCTTAGACTTATCTTTCGGAATGGAATCTTCTAACTATGTTAAAAGCCTTCAAGAGTTCTCATTGAGATTACTGAAAGAAAGGGTTCGTGCATGTCAATGATCACATAGAAGAAAAAGGGTTCTTGTCAAAATGATCATTGCTTGAAGGGAATATCCAGTTTCTTTATTTTAAAAAGAGATTGGATGAAAAAAAAAAAAAGAAAATACGAAGTATCATCATTAGAACTTGGAAGTAAAAAATGTCACAAGAAAGATTGTGGCCAAGTTTGGTTGGGAAGAGTCTATTCAAAGACACTTCTTTTGACCTATCATGGAGTCCACCATGAATTAGTGCTCATTTCAAATTAGAAAAAGCAATAAATATCAATTTTCTTTTTTTAAATTTCTCATAAGTAACCAGGCTTGGACGTAGAACTAAGCAAGTCTAGAGTTTGAATAAACAATTTCAACCCCCTTGGCTCAGCTCAGATTAGTCAAACTCGAGATGGTTTGTCTCAATCTTGGTCAAGGTTTATCTTAGTTCGGTTTCAGTTAATTGATCAAAAGCTAATCGAACCTTAATAAGTCGGTCAAAGCTTATCTAAATCAAGTTTGTCATCACGTTAACCAGGCTAGGTAATATATAGTGCTCATTTCAAATTAGAAAAAGCAAGAAATATCAATTTTCTTTTTTTAAATTTCTCATAAATAGCCCAGCTTGGACGTAGCGCTAAGCAAGCCTAGAGTTTGAAATAAACTATTTCAACCCCCTTGGCTCAGCTCAGATTAGTCAAACTCGACATGGTTTGTCTCAATCTTGATCAAGGTTTATCTCAGTTCGGTCTCAGTTAATCGATCAAAAGCAGGGGCGGATTTATGTGTAATAGATGGGGTGCCACGGCACCCGCTAGCTTCGGTCGAAGTTTTGTATATGTAGGTGTATTTATCTGAGAATACCTATATTAATTAAATTGGCACCCACTGTAAACAGTGGTGTCTTGGTGCCAGTGGCTCTGCATTCTTAATTCCGCCCAAGAGACGGGCGCTCGATTCCCCTTGAAGTTGTTTAATTTTTTAACTTTTCCTTGCAACAACTAAAGACTGTATGCGCTGATTACTGATTAGTTGACCATAGTCCCTATCCCTACTCCCTAGGCAAGTAGACATCTCTTTTCCTGTTATTCCTTTTTTCATTTTTCTTTTTCCTTTTATTTCCTAAATCTTCTCATCTCTCTTCTTTTTGTGCTTATCTTTTCTCTTCTTTTTTTTTGTTGTTTTCTTTACATTATTTTTACCATTATAATTTATCTCATGTGAAATTTATTTGTGATAGTTAATTTGACATGATTTTAATTAATACTGCAATAATAATCTCTATATATATTAAAAAATAATTTGAGTAATATTTTCATTGGCTTTAAAATATTTATTGGCTTTATTAATAAAATATTTTGAGCTATTATAATAGATTTAAAAAAAATAAAAAATCATGTGCAATGAATTATCGTAAAAATTGACAACTAAGATGAAAATTAACTCTACATTACTAAAGATAAAATAATCTAGTCATCAAATAAAAAAATATATAATAGTTTAAGATGCTTTGAAGCAAATTTTCTAATGGAAGTGCTTTTTCATTTTTTTTTTCTTTTGCAATGTTCTTCTATAATATATAATTTAAAACAATTGTGAAAAATAATATGTGAATTAAACATTATCTATTGCGAATAAAATGCTTATCAAACTAGTCGAAGTAACAATGATCGACCGACTCAGCCCGACCCACCATTCTTATTTATTTTTTATCGCTAAGGTAGTCATAAGAAGTGGCACCCACAACATTCAAATCCTAGATCCGCCCCTGATCAAAAGCTAATCGAACCTTAATAAGTCGGTAAAAGCTCATCTAAATCAAGTTTGTCATCACGTTAACTAGGCTAGGTAATATATATAGTGCTCATTTCAAATTAGAAAAAGCAAGAAATATCAATTTTCTTTTTTTAAATTTCTCATAAATAGCCAGACTTGGACGTAGAGCTAAGCAAGTCTAGAGTTTGAATAAACTATTACAACCCCCTTGGCTCAGCTCAGATTAGTCAAACTAGATATGGTTTGTCTCAATCTTGGTCAAGGTTTATCTCAGTTCGACCTCAGTTAATCGATCAAAAGCTAATCGAATCTTAATAAGTTGGTCAAAGCTCATCTAAATCAAGTTTGTCATCACGTTAACCAGGCTAGGTAACATATATAGTGCTCATTTCAAATTAGAAAAAGCAAGAAATATCAATTTTCTTTTTTTAAAATTCTCATAAATAGCCAGGCTTGGGCGTAGAGCTAAGCAAGTCTAGAGTTTGAATAAACTATTACAACCCCCTTGGCTCAGCTCAGATTAGTCAAACTTGATATGGTTTGTCTCAATCTTGGTCAAGGTTTATCTCAGTTCGGTCTCAGTTAATCGATCAGAAAATACTCGAACCTTAATAAGTCGGTCAAAGCTCATTTAAATCAAGTTTGTCATCACGTTAACCAGGCTAGGTAATATATATAGTGCTTATTTCAAATTACAAAAAGCAAGAAATATCAATTTTCTTTTTTAAAATTTCTCATAAATAGCCAGGCTTGGACGTAGAGCTAAGCAAGTCTAGAGTTTGAATAAAATATTTCAACCCCCTTGGCTCAGCTCAGATTAGTCAAACTCGACAGGGTTTGTCTCAATCTTGGTCAAGGTTTATCTCAGTTCGGTCTCAGTTAATCGATCAAAAGCTAATCGAACCTTAATAAGTCGGTCAAAGCTCATCTAAATCAAGTTTGTCATCACATTAATCAGGCTAGGAATATATATATATATATATATATATATATATATATATATATATGCATTAGGCATTAGGCTTGATTATTAAGTGAATTAGTAATTAAGTTAATATGTTAATTTGATAATTAGTTACTAAAACTATTGTAATTTAATATTTTTATTTGATATAATTAGCTTTCAGTCACATATATTGTAGCCTAAATCTACTTTATGGGTGAAACAAAGAATTGGGATAATTAAAAATTCAAAAGTCAACAACGTACAATGTACATCACTAGTGGAATGGACGACCCTTACAAAAACGCATTACATACATAGCATTGACAATATGAGGAAAACCAACATTGTTTGTGAACAAAAATCAACCTTTGAGACCAATCTTGAATACAATGAAATTGATATATGGGTGTGAATCGACGAATATATGTTCATCTTATAATTGATTAATCGCCCCGTTCGTAACTAGTGTATCTTTTCACTTTTGAGTTGAAAACATTAGTCTATGGGTGTGACTCAATGTGGCATAGCCCTCGCCTAGTGACTAATTAATGAGTCTGAATTTGGAAGCAAATAGACAGTCGGTCCTTATCATTAGCAGAGAATTTGAAGTAATTATAGCAGAAAACATGCAATCATCACCATTCCAATATTTTTCAAATCTAAGAAACATGATACGACTGTAATTTATGACTGTGTCAGTTTCATAAGATTTGAGCATTAGAACAGAACATTAAGCTTTCATGAATTGTGTCTACCACGTTTATAATGCACTCAAGCTATAGTAACGATTGTTTATTCACTTTATCCAGACCAATTTCTATGCATTTCGATTGATGTATTTATAATCACATCTCACCATAGCGTGTTTGTTAATGCCTAAAAAATAGAGGTTAAACAGTTAAATAATAAAGAGGGTCACACGCAATGCAGTAGATACTAAGAAAAAGGGAATAAAGCAGCAAATAAAGAGACTGTATTCTTTGAAAATATGCAGATTCGTGGAGAATCGCTTGATGACCGATACAATAGGAGAGAGAGGTATTTATAGTTGTGGGTATTTATAGTTGTGGGTTTACTCCATTCCTAATTTAGGTAAAATACAATGTCTATAGGGCGTGCGCCTGTTTTACTCAAGGTGGTGATACTAATTAACCCTAACTAAGAGACTGTAAACCTAAGGCGACCGGATGTATGCCTTACGACCCTAGGCCCGTGCCTGATGAGCGACCGTGGCTATGGGGCAGGCATTTATCTTCGGCGCCCGGTGACTTGTAGAGTAAGTCTAATCTCTGCCAGCTAGACTCATATCCCTGTAATTGTAGGTGGCGTATTTTTACCACACAGTCAGTCTCCCCATTTGTTGAGTGCTGACGTAGTGGTCAGGAAGTGAAAGAGGCACGCTAGGAAGCGTAAAAGTCTGCTTAAGCCTGATACTCGCCCCCTGTCTTATCTTATCGATTCTCCCGCATTAATGAAGGTACTTGAGTGTGACGACGTGGAGCCTTATGATTAGCGGATCATACCCGCGTCTTCCCAATGCTATAGCTTTTTCGTCATATCCCGTAATTATGGAGATTTATCACGTAAGCCGTAACTTTCACGATCACATGTCTGTAAATGATTCACTTTCCCTCTAGGACTCCTTTCATCCGTATAAATACATTACAATCTTGATCCGTTCATAATTACCTTCATACTCCTTCATACTTTGATACTTGCGTCTCATACCTAAGATCCTTTGCCTTTAAGCCTGCTTATCTCTTAATGGTGCAAGAAACTAGCTTCCTTCCCAAGGGCTTCAGAGCCCAAAAATACATTCCCCTGTCATAAACCACGAAAATGATGGCAAGCTGTTAATGCACACTCCCAAACAGGAGGATAGAGATGATAATATGTCCATCGAATTATATCATTATGTTGTCCAACCCAATAATCTTCCCCGCATCAGGCTTGATTGCGGTTGGGGGTCCAGTCTCGATATCATTATCCCTACTATGGCGAAAAGGATTTCCACTCGTTGCGCTGGTTACTCGTTCGTCCATATGCACCCTTTTACTTTTTGTTTCGAATGTCGCAGACACTTGATTGTGGAAGATGTGTGCCGGCAATACAATATTTGTTTGGGCCAAGTCGGTCGTTCTGTTTGGCATCTGATTGCTGTTCTCGACAACTTAGCTACTCATGCTTGCCCGAAATTCACTTTTTGGTACCTTCATGCCTTCAACTCTCCTCATCTTCTTAAGTTGGGTATGCTGAAGTACAAAAGGTAGGGGAGGAAAGGCATCGTCTCCAAGAGAGAGGATTTTAAGGACCGTAGTTGGTAAACGGAACCATAAGTTTCTGTATACTAATTCTACTTTGCACTGATTACCATTCCTTATGCTAACTCCTTTCTTTTTTCAGTGAATTTCGTGACTGACTTCCCAAACTCTCATGATGCCTTAACTTAATGGGTCACCATGATTTTTACAAAGAACCCTGCCAGAATAATGAACTTCCCGACCCTAGCCGGTATGAATAACTGGTGGGCGAGGAACCATGGTACGTTGTTTATTTCTAATGACTGCGGGTCTTTTCTTCCGTCTGCGCCTGATCTTTCTTCCTCTTTCAGGCTTCTCCCGCCATGTAATGCCTGAGTTGGAGGAAATTCCTATTGCCGCTCATACATCGCCCCTTTGCCCGACGTGTTTGCCTTTGCTGAGAGGGTCGTCCAGTGAGCTAGTAGTTCATGCTTCTTGAAAAGGAAAAGATCAGGTAAGTTGGAAAAAATTGTTGTCGTTGATGCTCTCTTGGTATTGCCGGACTCTAAAGCCCCTCGAGTGTCTGATCCTGAGGCTGTTGATCTTCCTACCACTGTTGCTACCCCAGAGTCTGCCGCTGCTTCTCACAAGTACAGGCACTTTATTGATGCAGGCCTTGAGATTGAAGATGAGGGAGCTGGCATAAAGGATGAGGTTGTTATTCCTGTCTCATATCTTGAGGCTCCGATTCCAGGTTAGCTTACTCTTTTGCCTTTCCCTTTTTGTTTCACTATTTCACACTCTACTTATCATCCTTCATCGAATGCATTCTACATCCTAGGCCCCCAAATCGACTGATCCTCTATTCCAGCGCCGTCTTGGGAAAGAGGTAGTTGAGGCTAGCTCTACCGTTAAGGAGCGCAAGGCCGAAGTAGATGACGTTTCCTCTAAGGAGATCGGTGAACCCCGTGAGATTATTATTCTCATCGTGGCGGGGGTTAATCCGTTCTAGAATCCTGGTGTCGCGACTAATAATACTGCTAACATAGACAGACTGCTTGAGCTGTATTTTCTTTCTGGCTGCAATCATCGGGACCTGGTGAAGGTTGTTGTTTGATATTTTATCATGGTATGCACTTCTACCCCTTGGCATTCCTATTTAAAGTGATATTTATGCTTTATCTAAATACCTTCATGGAACTTGTTCAGGGACTCATGGCTTGTCAGGAAGATATCCGTCGTGGAAATGTTGATGAACGTTTGAAGAATGTAACGATGCCTTCAGGGTCAAGTTTCCAGTTTACAGTCTTTTACCGCCGAAGTAGAGAGGTTAAAGGAGGATCTCCGAGTCACGCGGAACTCTTATCATCTCCGGTAGATGCGGGCTGATAAGCTTGCTACTGCGATGAACACCGTGATCCATGAGCATAAGGAAAAGGTGGAAGAGCTGGCAATGCCCCTTCAGAAAGCTGGGACTTTGTGACAAATGCACCGAGCTCGTGTTGTCCTCCTGACAAATGAGCTAGTTTTGAAGCAACAAATGTCTGAAACGAAGGAGAGGTCTAAGGCTGCTGATCAGAAGGCTGCATAAGCTGGGAGCCTCACCACTTTTCTCTAGGATGAGAATGATAATCAGCGGAGCAGTATCAAATCTTTGGAGAAATACTGTGACAAGCTCTATGCTGACACCCACACGCTATATGAGAAGATTTATGCGCTAATTACCAGGCATGTGGCTATGCTGGACCATACGAACATTGCTGCTGTGCTTGTTACCATGCGGAGGATTCATGATAATCCTTATTTAGATCTGTCTGCTGAGATCGAGAAGATGACCAGGCTGGTGGCGGCTGTTGATGCCCAGTTGGGTCCTGACCCCGATGATGGCTTTGAGGAGGCCAGTGGAGGTGGAGATGATGATTCTCCTATCATGAACCTTGCAGTTGGTGGAGCAGGGTCTTCGCGAAATGCTGCTACATGGAGACAGGGGCGGATCTAGGATTCGAATGTTGTGGGTGCCACTTCTTATGACTACCTTAGCGATAAAAAACAAATAAGAATGGTGGGTCGGGCTGAGTCGGTCGATCATTGTTACTTCGACTAGTTTGATAAGCATTTTATTCGCAATAGATAATGTTTAATTCACATATTATTTTTTACAATTGTTTTAAATTATATATTATAGAAGAACATTGCAAAAGAAAAAAAAAATGAAAAAGCACTTCCATTAGAAAATTTGCTTCAAAGCATCTTAAACTATTATATATTTTTTTATTTGATGACTAGATTATTTTATCTTTAGTAATGTAGAGTTAATTTTCATCTTAGTTGTCAATTTTTACGATAATTCATTGCACATGATTTTTTATTTTTTTTAAATCTATTATAATAGCTCAAAATATTTTATTAATAAAGCCAATAAATATTTTAAAGCCAATAAAAATATTACTCAAATTATTTTTTAATATATATAGAGATTATTATTGCAGTATTAATTAAAATCATGTCAAATTAACTATCACAAATAAATTTCACATGAGATAAATTATAATGGTAAAAACAATGTAAAGAAAACAACAAAAAAAAGAAGAGAAAAGATACGCACAAAAAGAAGAGAGATGAGAAGATTTAGGAAATAAAAGGAAAAAGAAAAATGAAAAAAGGAATAACAGGAAAAGAGATGTCTACTTGCCTAGGGAGTAGGGATAGGGACTATGGTCAACTAATTAGTAATCTGCGCATACAGTCTTTAGTTGTTGCAAGGAAAAGTTAAAAAATTAAACAATTTCAAGGGGAATCGAGCGCCCGTCTCTTGGGCGGAATTAAGAATGCAGAGCCACTGGCACCAAGACACCACTGTTTACAGTGGGTGCCAATTTAATTAATATAGGTATTCTCAGATAAATACACCTACATATCCAAAACCTCGACCGAAGCTAGCGGGTGCCGTGGCACCCCATCTATTACACATAAATCCGTCCCTGCATGGAGATGTTGATTATCCATGTCCACTGCTTCTTGCCGCTCTTTAAATTTGTTTGCCTCAATGAAGCAAGTAGGCTCAGTAAGAGGAGGAGAATGTGATGAAGACTGAGTTGAAATATGTATGGAGAGAGGATTTTTTCCCAGTTGTATAGGATGAGATCTTGATGTTGGCTTTGGCAAACGAAAGTGCTTAGGAGCTGGACAATGAGCTGCTGGAAGCACAGGGCCAAGTTGAAACTAGGTTAAATCTATAGTAAGGGGTAGAGCAGGTAGTGTTTGGGCAGTGGAGGGCTCAACAACAACATGAGAGCTGAGGTGGAATAAGGAAGAGTCGGGAAGAGTTCTATGAGGTTTTGAGACAGGTATAACAGGCTGCTTAAGAGCCAGTGATGGCTGAGCTTTGATAGGTGGAGAAAAATGTACTATAGCATTGCTTAGAGTTGGAGAAGAAGAGGCTACTGTCGTAGAGATTTTGATTAGATATGGGCATGGGAGCTAGGTGGGATTGTGATGGACGATTTGCAAAAAAAAAGGAATTTGTGGTGTTGATCAGAGAGGAGATATAAGGAGTATGAATAGCATTTGAGTTAGATGTGAGGTGGGTGGCCCCAGAATAGAACTTGAAGAAAAGGGAAACATGGCTTCATCAAATATCACATGGCGTGCAAAATAAAACATATCAGATTTAAGATCTATGCAATGGTAACCATGGTACTTTGAATGGAAAATACATCGACAACCTCTAAAGTTGTCCACGAGTTTTACTTTGACACTCCAACTTAAGTTCGTCTATTTTAACACTCCAATCATATCTTGAATGTGTCATATAAACACAACATTAATAGTTAGCCAAACACAAAAGATGTGTGTAATTCACACGCTAGAATGAAGAATAAGATGGGGACACGTTGATTTAATTTAAGAAAAATAAAAAAGGACATTTTGGATAAAAAATTTAAAAATAAATAACTCATTATAACCTAAAGAAAAATGCCCAATAGAATCATCAAAAGTACATATTTTCCACAGTATTTCACGATCAGATTACTGGATTAAGGACAAGCATTAGCAGCTGAGTAGAAATGTCTAATAATTCGTTGGTGGCAAGCACAAGCAGCAATAATAAAAAATTGAACAAGTTGGGACAAATTTCAACGTTTTCCCTCATGATTCCTTAATGCCCAGTATCATTCACGAAATATTGCTTTTCATTCACGAAATATTCCCTCACAATGAGTTGTTGCTGACTTAGATCGCCACCCACGGAGGTTTGTGACTTACCACCATAGCAATCATTCATGAAGATTCATTAAAACTACACTTATCGAAATCTTCATATCTCATTATGCCCAATGCATTCTATCTTTAACTCACACTGATATGATTATTTATAAAAATCTTCATCTCTGTCTTGATGTCCATCACCATTTGTTCAATTTCTTATTAACGTTCTTGAAATCAAAATATTCTTCACGTGTCGCCGCCGCCGCTGCTTCAAAGCAATGTTGATTCATCATTGAAAGAGTCTTCCACTTGCTCCCTGATATGTTGGTATTTATTCTTATGTTTGACTCTTTTTGAACTAGTTTTCATGTCTTTTAGCGTTGATATATGTATAAATCTTATGTAATTCTCCATGCTGCAGGTGTTAATTGATATTCAAAGTTACAAAGGCAAAAGGAAAGTTGGCAAAAAAAATGCAAGAAGATTGGTTACATTTGAGAAAATTTGAGAGAAGGCTACCACAGACAAGATTTGCCCCAGCAGAATCAGAGGATGAAATGAGAAGACCTTACTCAATGGAGATGAGAGTTCAAAAGCTGAAGGCAAAAGACATCCACAAGCAGCAGATTGAAATGGGCGACTGCCGATCCATGGGCTGAATCCGTTCAGCGAGATGCAGTGTAATCGACTATTCCGCCGAAGCTTACAATAAGCTCTGGAGAAGGGGCAATGTAGAAGATCAATTCCACCGCTTGATAGGCGCTCACCGAATCTGAAAGGCGGAAGACTATGAGAGAGTCAGCAATTTGTATTTGGCGGCCACCGGATATAGTAGGCGGCTGCCAATTGATCGGTGAAATGGAGTAAAATAGAACGAAATGACAGTTTTGTAATTATTAAATTAGCTTTCAAACTCACAACTATAAATAGTCCATTAGACCTCCAAGAGAAAGTATCTTTTATTCCATTTACACTTTTGAATATTCTTATAAACTTGAAAGGCAAGCAAGGGTTTTAACATCAATCTTTGTAAGAATTTCACTCTTTAATCCTATATCAGTACGTGTTTGTTACTATTCCATTCTATTCTATGATTGTGTTGAACCCTAGTATGAGTAGCTAAACTCATACTAGAGGCTTATCTATGATGGCTTGATTCATTTAGCTTAGAAACTTATTTTAATTTTATAAAATATATGGGTTAATGCTAATCTAGTTTCTATTACGTTTCCAATGAAAAAGGTTTAAGGTGAGGCCTCACTTGATCAAAACCTCACTTTGCTTTCATCACCTTAACAGGTTTGACAGTGTGGGTAATAGAAACTAGCGAGAATTTGGGTTACATTGGCTCACGAACCTACCCCATCTAAAAAGGTCGACCAAAAAGAGTTGTTACCGATCGGATGCTTGAACTAGGTCTTTAAGCGTCTCGTTATTGACCCTAAAAGGCTTAACTTAGTAGACCCTCTCTATACCTAATAGCTTTAGAGGGTTAAATGTGAAAATTCGACCATTAATCATTACCCATTGAAAATTGTATGATTAGATTAGTGTTTAGGTTATTAGAGTTGTTGACACCCAATTTTGTCCCGAAATTTTTTTAGAATTATAAATTATTGCGATATTTATAATTAAGGTTAAAAGTGAAAAATAAAATAAAATAATAATAATAAGAGAAAATCAATTAATTTTGAAAAAGGGGACCAAATGTGAAAGACGCAACCCAATCCCAGCCTACCCCGTGCAACCCCCTTAATTCCCAATTAATCCCAAATTAGAGGCCATTTGTTCTTATAACTAAAATTAGCCTACCTATGCAAATTATATAACATAAACACACTCTTCAACCCATTCCTAAATCAGTTAACCCCAATACCCGCTTCCCCTTCAACGACCCGACCCGCGAACCCGAATTCCTTGCCCAATTTTCTCCCAAATCTCACCACAACAGGCCAAATACTTGTCAGCTGGTCCCCTCCCACGTTTCCATTTCCTTTTCCGTACGAAACCCAGCCTGTTTCGATCTCATCCATCCATTTCGAAGCAAAATTCATCAGATCCGTAAATTGATCCCAACGGCTTTTTCCCTTTGAGATAAGGATGTGTATGGTACAATCCTTGAAGGATTTGAGCAAATACACCCTTATCTTAGAAGTGAAAGGTCGAAATTAGGTCCAAATTTTGGGAAAATTTCGAGCAGTCCGAAACCCTAAATCTCAGGTGTATATATACTGGCTTTCGGTCTCATTTTGGGGAGTGTTTTTTATATAGGAGAGAGTATAGCGGCAGCAGCAGTTTTAAAAAAAAGAATAGCACATTTAAAATATTTTTTCAGTGAATATTGGTGTGGTCTGATCTCTCGTTAAAAGCTTGGTATCGTTTCTTCGTAAGTGGAGTCGTCACCCTCACTCGAATAGCTTTGTCGAGTCGCTTAGTTGAGATGCGTTTATTTTCGAATCCCTCGCCCTGTTCACTGCTCGCAAAAAGGTAACTTTCCCTTTTTATTCTTTGTATGCGACTGTTTAGAACTGGTTCAAGTTAAAAATCAGGTTTATTAAGTTTATCATGTTAGCTTATGATGATAGATGAAAATGGTTTATCTCTGTCGGTTTAAAGGTTGATATAAGTTGAGGTTAGATATGTTTGCTGTTGAATCTTGCTAGAAGAATGCAGGAAATCGACTTCATGAAAAAGTAAAAGAAAGTTTGAATCTTTTTCTCAAAAGCATGCTGTTATATCTTTATTAATCCAAGAACTTACTTACTTGTGTTTGTTTCCTTATTCTTGGTGAAAATGCTTCAGTTCAGGTCATTTTCTTGTTGTTGTTTCACTCTGAGTCAAAATAGTATAGGAGTCTGGTCTGCTGGTTCTCTTTTAGTTTTGGTTTCTGGTTTTTCTTGTTGCTGTAAGGATGTAGAGGCCTGATCAAGAGGAGGTTAGTACTGAGGGAATTGCAATGGCTTTAATGGGTTCCTGTTGGTCTGTGAATGTGAGAGTATGAGGGAGTTGTCTCCTGGAAGCTGCAGGCAGGCGTAGATAGGTTCGGTGTGTTTATAATCCTGGTGTTTGATGTGGGTGTTAGCAGGAGTTCAGGTGGTGTTTGGAGTGGTAGTGGTCTGATGTTGTTCAGGGAGTTTATGATGCTGCAGGGTCTGAAAGCATGCAGAGTTGATGCAGGGGTGGTCTGTTTAGGATGGGGGTGAAGTTTCTAGTTCTGGTAGGGTGTTTTCTTATCTCAGGTCCTAGTTCTTGATTCTGATTACTTGGAGTTAGTTTTAGGTTTGTTTTAAATGTGTATATAGAGGAGTTTGGTTTGCTGCAGTAATAGATGAATGCTAGTGTTAGCAGATGGGTTAGGTGTTATTTTAGGATAGAGAAGGGTCCGGCAGGTTGGTGATGGAGGTTTGGAAGCAGTGGAGGAATGAAGTCTGTGAGGAGCCAGTTCTCTGTTTGGTAGGGTCAGGCCGAGTTCTAGAGAAGAAGTTGTTTCCTATTTGTTTCAGAATATAAAAGAAGGCAGAGGAGTCAGTACTTAGTTGCAGTGTTTCTTAGTTTCTGCCTAGGGTAGTCTGGATGTATGCTTGAGTTGCATTCCTGAATAGTTCTTCTTTCGCTTTGCCTTTGAAGTATGGTCCAGGTCTGTGTATTTTTCATTCAATTCCTTGGTGGTTGTTCAAGAGTTTAGCAGGGGCTTTGGAGAAGGGTCTGGTGAGGGTGTTTAGGGGTGTTCCAGCTTATGTAAAATCGTGGTTGTTTGCATCAGTAAATAGGGTAATGCAAAGTCTTGTTCTGCCTCGTTCTATGTCTGTACTTTGAAGTGTGTAAAAGTCTTTGAATGGGTAACTTGTATGATAAAAGAAGGAAGGCATGCTAATCTAATTCTGTGAAGTTTTTTTTTTTTTTCTTTTTTTTTTTTTTTTTTTTTTGTAAATTTGAAATGCTATAATGTTGAGTTCTGGTCTAAGCTTATAATTCGTTTCAAAGTTTTCTCCTAGCTTTGAATCAGTCAGGTTCAAGTCATGTTTCTGCCCATTTATGAAAACTAAAATCTAGCTATATTAAGTCGAAATTGGTTGTCTTCCTCAGTTTTCTTAACAAATAAAACTGGGATTCAATCATTGTTATGGCATTGCATAGAATATTAAATTGTCTATTGAGTGATTTTGAAAGCTGGAAGTTGAGGTTGGCATATGCAGCTCAGGGCATTTCTTTTCTGGTCTTGTTTCTGTTAAGAGCATTGGGAGTCTGAGTTGCATTAGGCTCGAATTGTTAGAAGCTAAGTCTATTCATGGCTTAAGTGATATGCTGCAGCCTTAGCACCTTCTTGTCAGTTTGGTTTAGAATGTTGATTTAGCTTGATACTGTGCATCTTTCGAGAGTCATTCTTTATTACCTGATCCTTTTCTTTTTATGTTCATTTGTTCTGCTTGTAACTATTTGTGTATACTAATCCCTTTTCTCTTTATATCTTTTGCCACGTACACTTTTGGGGACGAGTTGAATGAAAACTCGTAAACGGGGATGGCTACATGCATTCTGAGTTATTTGATCCGCTCCGCATTTTCGGGACTTGATATCCCCAAAAATGTAAGAAAAGAAAAAATGAAAATCACAAAGTCCAAGGCTCAATGACTGAGTTTGCGCTTCCGGGTTCTATCTTCTAAACTCCATCCTTCCCCGCTCCTTTAGAAAATGCATGTTGTATAGGACTTCCCCATAGACCGGATTAGGAGCCCCGTAGGATAGAAATGATATTCGAATTGTGAATAATTATTGTAAATTACTTGAATTGTTTTTATATGAATGCTTTATATCATTTCTTTTCGAATCGCCAATTAATTTACGGATGTTTCGAATCATTTGTCAATTAATGAGTGCAAAATCAAATTCGACTAAAAAATCGTACACTTGTCATAATTCGCATTTGAATTGATTCTTTTTTTATTATATTAAATAGAGTATTCAATTATTTATTCATCTAATCTAATATATTTATTTAGTTAATCAATTAAATTTTAATCCTTTATTTATTTACTTAATCTAATTTATTTAATTTTAATTAATTATTTATTTAATCAATTAAATATTTATTCATTTATTTATTTAATTAATCATTTATTATTCATTTACTCCTTTATTTAATTAAAATTGATAAGTATTCATTTATTTAATTAAGTTATTTATTTATCTATTTATTAATCCTTTATTATTATCCAATTATTTATCTAGTTTGTTTTATTTAATTATCTAACCTCATTTAACCTTTACTTATTCTATTAATTAATCAATTGATCATTATTTCATTATCTATTTAATTAATCTTAAAAGTGGGTCATTTATTTATCTAAGTATCAGCATAATTAAAGTCTTATCTTATTTATATTATTCATATTATCCTTATATAAAATTAGCTTTATATACTTATTATCCTTAACAAATTCGTGAAAACCGCCGGATTAACCGCATTTAGCGGATTTTCGAAAGTGCTCCCGCTAGGGTCCTTCTTTCGAATTTAATAGAACCACTTACCTAAGAATCTCTGATTTTAATTTAATTTCTTTTAAGTAAAGAATAAATTGTACTCATTAGTTAACCTTAGGTTCCTAATAATCCTTAAATTAGGTGGCAACTCCAAAGAAAGCCCTTTGGAGTCTCCATTTTGTTGAATTCAAATCCCGATGCATACTTGTGTGCATTTTTTGGGAGGGTTCAACAGCGTGGCGACTCCCCTGGGGATACGCAAATGGTTCTAACCAAAAGATTTTCACGAATTTGCTTTATTTATATATGTGTTGATTGTATATATGCGTAGCTTAACTCATTATTGTTTGCATGCCTAAACTAGTATGTGTAGAATTTATTGTTGTGAATGAATGTATTGGAGCTATATTTATTTGTGCATGGTCCGCATTCCGTTCATATTTCCTCCCTCATGGAGCCTGTCAATTCTCTTTCATCTCCTCGATTTCATCACGGGGGGCCCGCTTGACGGGCAATAATACAGGAAGGGCATTGTCCTTCCTAACTCTTTGAATTTCTTTCGTGTCACCAAAGTTAGTTGGGGTATGGTTTGCCTGGTTTTGTCATGGCTGGTTTTACTGGTTTATGAGGCCAGGTTTATCCCGCATAGGCCGAGTCAGCCTCAACCGTTAGCCCACTCTTAGAAGGAGATTTTAGGACATGCATGCATATATACCTTAGTTTGGACCCAGAACTTGGCACCGTTTCCAGGAATTAAGAAACCGCCCTTTTGTCGACGGGTTATTGAAACCCAACGACACTGCATATTATGTGATCGTGTGGATATTATAACGAATCCCAAATCATTTGCCATGTCAAATTTGAGAAGTTGACAATTATGTCGGTTTATTTATCTCAGATTTTGTATTGACAAACGGCTTGTATCATTATAATATCCACATGTGCGTGCAACTTGACGATTAGGCCTACCTCTGGCATAAAAGAGGCACCTTACAGGATAGGACGCGTTTGCATTTATCTACGCTCAATTACTTGTGGTTGCCACATGTCAAATTATCTGTCTAACATGCGATTACTTGCTAAATATGTGCTGTTTGCTTGAAATTTGTTGGCACTGATTACGCAGTGATTGAATTTGTTCAGCGGTATGGTAAGATTAATGTTATATTACTTCAACCTATCTTTTGTAAAAGTTAACCGCTTTATGAATTCATTTATCCATCATCTGATTTCATACATATCGTTATTCTAAAATGACTTTCAAATGTTATTTTGTTTATTTTAACCCCAGTCTTGTAATTTTGCAAAACATTGTTTAGCGTCATATTTTAAAGTATTCGCAAGTGTGTTTCCTTTTTTGAAAATAACTTTAGAGCTAAAAAAAAAAGCGTTTTCGCATCTAGTTGGCTTTAACAAAATGAGTGTCTTGCTCAAACTTTTGGGTCTTTTTAGTACGATCTCAATTTCTTCATTTTGGAATAAGTTGACCCGTCAGTTTCATCTTTAATAAATATTTATTAAATTCGGTATGCGTTGCTAAAGGGCTAATTATTTGAACATCAAAATCAGGACCTATGGCTCGTCAAATTGCTGTGATTGACTTGACTGGAAATGATGGATCCCACCAAGACAAGGTTAACAAGCTTGAAGCAACCGTAGCAAGTTTGGAAAAGAGACTTGATAGCCTTACTGAATTGGTTGTCACGCTCATGGATGCTCGCAACCCAGTGCGTAATGTGCCAAGCCCAGGACCAAGTGCTCCTGTTGCTCCTATTTATACTGTTGCACCTCCTACAATGCAAGTAGCTCCAGCATTTAAGTGTGATGCTCAACAGTTCCCTAATTTGCATGCATTCCGGTTGGAAAAGGAATTTGGTGGCTTCTCATAAAAAACAAGCAATGAGAAAAGCAACGAGGAAGGACTTCCCAATGCTAAAGAGAACAATGCCACAATGGCAGATGGGAAGGCTCTACCATCTCAAGCAGGCTTAGGTGAAGTAGAAAAGGAAAATATGTTTCTTGACATGGTTGATCCACCAGTGTATGATGGGATAGGAGATCCTCATGATCATTTGAAAGCATTTGCTGATCGGGTGGCAATATTTGGAAAAAGCAATGGAATCAAGTTGAGGTTATTTGTTAAGACGCTTGCGGGGCCAGCTTTAACGTGGTTTGCAATACAGGATCTTGGAAAGCAATTCACATGGGATGACTTAGCTCGTAACTTTGTCAAGCAGTACGAACTCCCAAACCTGACCTTTGCAAGGGGCAATCCACTGAAAAGAAAATCTGTAGAGCTTCAAGAAGAGCCGGCTGCAATAATTTCTGACAAGAGAAAATGTGAATTGGTTGAGGCGCAGTCCAAAGATAAAGGAAAAGCTGTTATGCCAAGTCCTTTGCCAGCCATAGCAATGAGACCTAATGCAGTCAAGCAAACAGTTGTCAATCCAAGTTTGCAATCAAGCCGCACCAAAAGATCCGCTTTTGCATTCACACCGATACCAAGATCTTATGCAAAACTGTTTGAACGGCTTATGGGGACCGATTTGGTACAACCTATAGCATCAAACAGTATGAACCACGCAAGCCTGAAAATTTGAGGAAATTTTGTGCTTACCATTCAGGGATGCAGGGGCATAGTATTGAAGAATGCACTTTATTTAAGAAGAAAGTGGAAAGTTTGATTAACTCTGGCCAGGTCAAAATTCTAGCTACAAACGGCATTGGCGAACCTTTTGTCGCAATCCTTCCATATGCAAAGGGAGATCCCTCGAAGAATGGAATTTAGACCCCAATCAAGTTCCAGAAAGTAGTAGAGTGGCAGAAGCAGAAGTTAGTTTATTTGCATTATTAGAAAGTAACTATTGTAATTTCCTTTTGTTAGTTTTGTTAAAAGAAAAGAAAAGAAAGAATATCAAATTATGAATGTTTGAATTTATGTCTATGTAAGCAAACTACTGTAACCGGCTTCCCAAGGCGGGAAGCGTAGGCAACTCATATCGAGTTTCGGTTACACCAGCATTTGGAAAATCTCTTCTATGTAAGCAGAACTACGCACAGTCTGATTCCCAAGGAGGGGTACGTAAGCTCCTCCATCGGGCTCGACCCTTTAATATTTAAATTTTAATTTTTCCAAAGATAGAAACTGGGGCAAATTTTGCAAAGCAAGTAGAAGACGTGGGAGATTGCAACCGGGCCAGCTTTTGTTAAGTAATTTGAAGTTTTGAAAGTCATAACTGGGGCAGTTTTTGCAAAAAAAGTTGAAATGTTGGAGTCATAACTGGGGCAGGATTTTGCAAAAAGTAAGTTGAAGACATTGCGTTGGTTTGTTCGTTATTAGAAGCAGTTTTCAAGGATTGGTGCAGACTGTTATTTTGCAAGGAAGAATCGATAGTTGAGCAAAGCATTAATGTTCAAAATAAGCAGGCCATTTTAGCAATTTGTGTCAATGGTCTAGCACGCATACTAATTTAGTAAAAACTTTCTTGTTTTTCTCAATTCGCGTCTTGAAAAAATCAAATTTTATTGAGCATTGAGTTTTGAACTCTTAAATATTTTACTCATGTGTTGAGTCGGGATTTTGGTCCCATCCATTCGGCCTAATGGCCTATTTTACACTTGAAATTTTATGCATGCATTATCATTTTACGTATTAACTTGCTTTTGTTCAATGTGTAGAATTCATTTGTTAAAAGTTGGCTAGCATTGAACCCTGAAATGGCTGAGAATCTGCATCAAGGACGAAACAACTTGACAAAGCAGCTTCAGGAAACCAGTTCTGGTATGGGTATCTTGCAAGTGCAGAATGATGATGTTGAAGAACATGTGGTTCAAAGGAATAAGATTGTCACTTTGTCAACACTAGCAAACCTTTGCTAAATACAAGCTTTACCTCCAATCCACCTTACTTAACAATGCCTAATTACCCAATGCCTATACATACTATATATCCACAAATCCCACAAGAATATCTTACCAATCCAAATGCTTGGCCAGCTCCAACTTTATACCAACCACCTTTTATCACTATGCCTGCTGTGGGGAGTCAATCAAATCAATTGATAGTGCGTTCACCAGAATTGCCTGAGAAAGAAGTTGAGATAACTTATCCTCGCAATATGGATGAACAGATTGTGAGAAAGATCATGAGAAAAGAATTGCGCTCTAGGAATATTCAGAGCTTATGCTATGAAGACTTATGCATTCACCCTGACATTGAGCCTCCATGTGGGTACAAAATACCAAAATTTAACACTTTCAATGGAAAAGGAGACCCCTATGCACATCTGAAAGATTATTGCAGCAAGTTACTTGGAATTGGCAAGGATGAAGCTTTACGTATGAGATTGTTTATTCAAAGTTTATCAGGAATGACACTTGCATGGTATACTAAGCAGGATTTTACCAAATGGCACACATGGGAAGACATGGCACGAGACTTTGTGGAACAATACAAGTTCAACATAGTAAGAGATCCTTATTTAATTGATATGCGTAAAATCAGGAAGATGCCGCATGAGTCTGTTGCAGATTTTGCTGTGAGATGGAGGCTAGAGGCTTCTAAGATGGATCCTCCATTGCCTGAAGATGATCTGTTAGCAACTTTCATTGACCTTCAAGAAGGCATATTTTATGAAAAGCTACTTTTTGCCAATTTAAAGGATTTTCCTAATTTAATCCGGTATGCAAAGATTTTGGAAGAAAAGTTTCAAACCGGAAGGTTGATTGACTATGAGACTACAGTGCCAGTTTTTAATTGTTCTGATGCACCTGAAAATATTCAAGACTTCCAGCCTTCGCAAGTGCACTACAATCATGATATGCAGAATTCAAGTCGTCAGAATCGATCTTATCAGGCACCATCTTGTCATCAAAGCACGAAGAAGCTAAGACCTCGTACTTTCACTCCTCTATATGAATCATTGTCAGCCATATTTGAGAGATTGAAAGCAGAAGGACTATTGCAAACAAGGAAGGGATGGATCCCAGAAAATCTGCCTCAAGGATTTGATTTATCAAAGAGGTGCGCATATCACTCAAATATTCAAGGCCATGACACATAAGAATGTTTGGCACTTAAGCAAAAAATCCAGAATATGATTTAAACGGGCAAGATAAGTGTGAAGCAAGGGCAAACAAGCAATTATGATCCTCCAGCAGCAAATGCAATTATCATCAGAGGTGATTCATCAAAATTGGCACCAACGCATTTGAAAAGGAAGCGTGAAGCTTAACAAGAAGATCAAATGACAACACTTTGTTTGTCGAAATGGCATTATTGCCTGACTATCTTATGTTTTCCTACTCTTTTGAAGTTTATGTAATGAGTTTTATCTTGTACCCTTTATTGGGTTTTAATCCCGAAATCAATGAAAATCCATTTTTCCAAATAAGCCAAGCCAAATCAATTTTAGATAATATCTTTTGTACAAAAGAAGAATTTCAAGGGCATCAGACTCTCACAGCAGCAAAACATCTGATTTCATACAAGAAGATGCAGATTTGAAGCCGCATTAGGTGTTCAATCAAGCCAGCCACTATTTGTTCAAAAACTAACAGCTTTTTCTTTAAAAACAGGGGCAAATTCATTTTGGTGCTACTGCAAAGTTCAACATAAAGACAGAAGGAGCAAAATAAAATGTTGAGGCTTTTGGGCCCATCTTTCAGAACTCACAATTTTTCTTTGGATGCAGGAATTCCAAAGGCAGTAGAATGAGGAGAACTAGCAATTATCAATTTCTCAAAAATTATTCGTCTTGCCGCATATGCAGCGCGAATCTATTTCTTTCTTTTCCATTATTCGTCTTGCCGCATATGCATTTACTCTAAATTTTGCAGGAATTGAACATCGGTTTCAATATGGACCGAAGGTAGCATTCAACGTTGTGCAGCATTATCAATACAAGCAACACGGCCTAGCTTTGCTTATTTGTTTTGCATTATCTTACCTTAATTAATCCAATTTGCAACTTTATTTTGCAGGTTACTATTAAATAAAGGTTCGTTCGCCTAATAAATAAATGTTTTAGGCTCGTCCGCCTTATAATTGAACGTTTTAGGCTCGTTCGCCTTATAAATGAACGTCTTAGGCTCGTTCGCCTTATAATTGAACGTTTTGGGCTCATTCGCCTTATAATTGAATGTTTTAGACCTGTTTGCCTTATAAATGAATGATCCAGGTCCATCCACCCGTAAATCGGATATGCAGATTTACTTCAAGTCGCTTTGGAACATTGGATGCTTCAAGACTGGACGTCTCATTTGCTTTGTCAAGTGATTGGAGCACGATTCAACATTAAATCGCAAACTGCCACTAGATCATTAAAGCGTTATGCTTTATCATAGTTTATTGCCGAAAGGCGGCATTTCTATATCCTATAATTCTTGCAAATTGCTAAAATATCAGTTTCATTTCTATCCCACTATGAGAACATTTACTAAAATTTCATTTGGTGATTTGCAGATATTGCTAAGTTTGAAGAAGTACCCACTTTAATGAGTTTTGTGTTTTTACTTTATCTTACGCACTTTAGGCTCGTTCGCCTTATAAATGAACGTTTTAGGCTCGTTCGCCTTATAAATGAACGTGTAAGGCTCGTTTGCCTTATAAATGAACGTTTTGGGCCCGTTGACCTTATAAATGAACAATTCGGGTTAACCCACCCGTAAATGGGATATGCAGGTTTTCAAGTTGCGCTAGGACGTTGGATGCTTCGAGACCCGACGCCTCATTGCTTTATCAATTGAATGGAGCACATTTCGAGATTGTATGGTAGACTACCTCTTCACGATCTAAAGCATTATGCTTTATCATGGTTTATTACCGAAAGGCGGAATTTCTATTTTCTATATTCCTTGCAAATTTCTATTTTCATTTCTATTTCGCTTTATGGGAACGTTTACTAAAATTCCATTTTGTAATTTGCAGATATTTCTAAGTCTGAAGAAGTACCTGCTTTAATGAGTTTTGCGTCTTTTGCTTGCCTTATGGTTTAGGGTCGTTCGCCTTATAATTGAATGTTTTAGGCTCGTCTGCCTTATAATTGAACGTTTTAGGCTCGTTCGCCTTATAATTGAACGTTTTAGGCTCGTTCGCCTTATAAATAAACGTTATGTTACCTGCGTAGGTTATAGATTAGCCAAGTCAACTTGAGACATTATGTCTCGTTAGTCGACTTATCTTATAAAAGCCTGCATTCTATAATTCATACTCACTTTACTTATTATTTTACTTTGCTGTTTTAGAATAATGATCAGCCCAGAGGTTCTCCGGGCGGAGCGCCTCGTCAGTTGATTGAAACAAGGACTTATTAATGATATCACAACCCGCATTTACAATTTTATTTTATCACTTTATTTATTTCTTATTCCAATGATTACAGTTTATTAGCAGTTGCTTGCTTACCGTTTGTCTAGTTTATTACAGGACTTTAGCAGCACCGCAACAACATTTGGAGCATAACGTGGAACTTTTTCTTAGCAGTGAACTGGGACAATCATTGATATGAGCTAGACTCGTCAACGAGGATCTGAAGACTCGCACTCGAACAAGCAAGTCTTACCTAATCTTTCATTCCAGATTAGGTGTTAGTTTGAATTCTTTCCTATTCGTGCGTCCTTTTCTGTCGATCGTGCGAGTCTTCGTATCTAAATGTCATTGAACTACATATGGCCTAATTCTCTTTCAGCCCGAGATATGTAGGCAACTCGGGAACCGGAGTTCAGCCATGCCCATAAGCCTCCTACTTTGGTCCTTCGAATCAAAGTCCTTGGCTTTATCGCGATAAAATTGGTTTCCCATCAACTTCTTTACCCTGAAAACTCTTTCATCCTTTTTCGGGTAAAAAGGGGCAGCTGTTGACACCCAATTTTGTCCCGAAATTTTTTTAGAATTAATAAATTATTGCGATATTTATAATTAAGGTTAAAAGTGAAAAATAAAATAAAATAATAATAATAATAATAAGAGAAAACCAATTAATTTTGAAAAAGGGGACCAAATGTGAAAGACGCAACCCAATCCCAGCCTACCCCGTGCGACCCCCTTAATTCCCAATTAATCCAAAAATTAGAGGCCATATTTGTTCCTATGCCTAAAATTAGCCTACCTATGCAAATTATATAACATATACACACACTCTTCAACCCATTCCTAAATCAGTTAACCCCAATACCCGCTTCCCCTTCGACGACCCGACTCGCGAACCCTAATTCCTTGCCTAATTTCCCCCCAAATCTCATCACAACAGGCCAAATCCTTGTCAGCTGGTCCCCTCCCACGTTGCCATTTCCTTTTCCGTACGAACCCCAGCCTGTTTCGATCTCATCCATCCAGTTCGAAGCAAAATTTATCCGAGGCGTAAATTGATCCCAACGACTTTTTCCCTTTGAGATAAGGATGTGTATGGTACGATCCTTGAAGGATTTGACCAAATACACCCTTATCTTAGAAGTGAAAGGTCGAAATTAGGTCCAAATTTTGGGAAAATTTCGAGCAGTCCGAAACCCTAAATCTCAGGTATGTATATACTGGCTTTTGGTCTCATTTTGGGGAGAGTTTTTATAGAGGAGAGAGTATAGCGGCGGCAGCAGTTTTAAAAAAAAAGAATAGCACATTTAAAATATTTTTTCAGTGAATATTGTTGTGGTCTGATCTCTCGTTAAAAGCTTGGTATCGTTTCTTCGTAAGTGGAGTCGTCACCCTCACTCGAATAGGTTTGTCGAGTCGCTTAGTTGATACGCGTTTATTTTTGAATCCCTCGCCCTGTTCACTGCTCGCAAAAAGGTAACCTTCCCTTTTCATTCTTTGTATGCGACTGTTTAGAACTGGTTCAACTTAAAAATCAGGTTTATTTAGTTTATCATGTTAGCTTATGATGATAGATGAAAATGGTTTATCTCTGTCGTTTTAAAGGTTGATATAAGTTGAGGTTTAGATATGTCTGGTGTTGAGTCTTGCTAGAAGAATGCAGGAAATCGACTTCATGAAAAAGTAAAAGAAAGTTTGAATCTTTTTCTCAAAAGCATGCTGTTATATCTTTATTAATCCAAGAACTTACTTACTTGTGTTTGTTTCCTTATTCTTGGTGAAAATGCTTCAGTTCAGGTCATTTTCTTGTTGTTGTTTCCCTCTGAGTCAAAATAGTATAGGAGTCTGGTCTGCTGGTTCTCTTTTAGTTTTGGTTTCTGGTTTTTCTTGTTGCTGTAAGGATGTAGAGGCCTGATCAGGAGGAGGTTAGTACTGAGGGAATTGCAATGGCTTTAATGGGTTCTTGTTGGTCTGTGAATTTGAGAGTATGAGGGAGTTGTCTCCTGGAAGCTGCAGGCAGGCGTAGATAGGTTCCGTGTGTTTATAATCCTGGTGTTTGATGTGGGTGTTAGCAGGAGTTCAGGTGGTGTTTGGAGTGGTAGTGGTCTGATGTTGTTTAGGGAGTTTATGATGCTGCACGGTCTGAAAGCGTGCAGAGTTGATGCAGGGGTGGTCTGTTTAGGATGGGGGTGAAGTTTCTAGTTTTGGTAGGGTGTTTTCTTAGCTCAGGTCCTAGTTCTTGGTTCTGATTGCTTGGGGTTAGTTTTAGGTTTGTTTTAAATGTGTATATAGAGGAGTTTGGTTTGCTGCAGTAATAGATGAATGCTAGTGTTAGCAGATGGGTTAGGAGTTATTTTAGGATAGAGAAGGGTCCGGCAGGTTGGTGATGGAGGTTTGGAAGCAGTGGAGGAATGAAGTCTGTGAGGAGCCGGTTCTCTGTTTGGTAGGGTCAGGCAGAGTTCTAGAGAAGGAGTTGTTTCCTATTTGTTTCAGAATATAAAAGAAGGCAGAGGAGTCAGTACTTAGTTGCAGTGTTTCTTAATTTTTGCCTAGGGTAGTCTGGATGTATGCTTGAGTTGCATTCCTGAATAGTTCTGCTTTCGCTTTGCCCTTGAAGTATGGTCCAGGTCTGTGTATTTTCATTCAATTCCCTGGTGGTTGTTCAGGAGTTTAGCAGGGGCTTTGGAGAAGGGTCTGGTGAGGGTGTTTAGGCGTGTTCCAGCTTATGTAAAATCCTGGTTGTTTGCATCAGTAAATAGGGTAATGCAAAGTCTTGTTCTGCCTCGTTCTATGTCTGTACTTTGAAGTGTGTAAAAGTCTTTGAATGGGTAGCTTGTATGATAAAAGAAGGAAGGCATGCTAATCTAATCCTGTGCAGTTTTTTTTTTTTTTTTTTTTTTTTTTTTTTTTTTTTTTTTTTTTTTTTTTTTGTAAATTTGAAATGCTATAATGTTGAGTTCTGGCCTAAGCTTATAATTCGTTGCAAAGTTTTCTCCTAGCTTTGAATCAGTCAGGTTCAAGTCATGTTTCCGCCCATTTATGAAAACTAAAATCTAGCTATATTAAGTCGAAATTGGTTGTCTTCCTCAGTTTTCTTAACGAATAAAACTGGGATTCAATCGTTGCTATGGCATTGCATAGAATATTAAATTTTCTATTGAGTGATTTTGAAAGCTGGAAGTTGAGGTTGGCATATGCAGCTCAGGGCATTTCTTTTCTGGTCTTGTTTCTGTTAAGAATGGTCAGGAGGATTGGTTGTGAGCATTGGGAGTCTGAGTTGCATTAGGCTCGAATTGTTAGAAGCTAAGTCTATTCATGGCTTAAGTGATATGCTGCAGCCTTAGCACCTTCTTGTCAGTTTGTTTTAGAATGTTGATTTAGCTTGATACTGTGCATCTTTCGAGAGTCATTCTTTATTACCTGATCCTTTTCTTTTTATGTTCATTTGTTCTGCTTGTAACTATTTGCGTATACTAATCCCTTTTCTCTTTATATCTTTTGCCATGTACGCTTTTGGGGACGAGTTGAATGAAAACTCGTAAACGGGGATGGCTACATGTATTCAGTGTTATTTGATCCGCTCCGCATTTTCGGGACTTGATATTCCCAAAAATGTAAGAAAAGAAAAAACGAAAATCACAAAGTCCAAGGCTCAATGATTGAGTTTGCGCTTCCGGGTTCTATTTTCTAAACTCCATCCATCCCCGCTCCTTTAGAAAATGCATGTTGTATAGGACTTCCCCATAGACCGGATTAGGAGCCCCGTAGGATAGAAATGATATTCGAATTGTGAATAATTATTGTAAATTACTTGAATTATTTTTATATGAATGCTTTATATCATTTCTTTTCGAATCGCCAATTAATTTACGGATGTTTTGAATCATTTGTCAATTAATGAGTGCAAAATCAAATTCGACTAAAAAATCGTACACTCGTCATAATTCGCATTTGAATTGCTTCTTTATTTATTATATTAAATCTTCAATTATTTATTCATCTAATCTAATTTATTTATTTAGTTAATCAATTAAATTTTAATCCTTTATTTATTTATTTACTTAATCTGATTTATTTAATTTCAATTAATTATTTATTTAATCAATTAAATATTTATTTATTTATTTATTTAATCAATTATTATTCATTTACTCCTTTATTTAATTAAAATTGATAAGTATTCATTTATTTAATTAAGTTATTTATTTATCTATTTATTAATCCTTTATTATTATCCAATTATTTATCTAGTTTGTTTTATTTAATTATCTAACCTCATTTAACCTTTACTTATTCTATTAATTAATCAATTGATCATTATTTCATTATCCATTTAATTAATCTTAAAATTGGGTCATTTATTTATCTAAGTATCGGCATAATTAAAGTCTTATCTTATTTATATTATTCATATTATCCTTATATAAAATTAGCTTTATATACTTATTATCCTTAACAAATTCGTGAAAACCGCCGGATTAACCACATTTAGCGGATTTTCGAAAGTGCTCCCGCTAGGGACCTTATTTCGAATTTAGTAGAACCACTTACTTAAGAATCTCTGATTTTTATTTAATTTCTTTTAAATAAAGAATAAATTGCACTCATTAGTTAACCTTAGGTTCCTAATAATAGTTAAATTAGGTGGCGACTCCAAAGAAAGCCCTTTGGAGTCTCCATTTTGTTGAATTCAAATCCCAATGCATACTTGTGTGCATTTTTTGGGAGGGTTTAACAAGAGTCTTGTTTAAGTAGGTAAACCCTAGCTTTCTCTAATTGTTTATGACTTATTCAATTGTGTTATCGTTATATATTAGTTTGATAGATTGTTTTAATTGTAAGTTCTATTCAACATCCAATTTTACTTAGGAATACTCGAACAAATGTTAGAACTCGACTTTATTCATTATATACTAGATCACGTGCTAGCTCCTCGTGGAATTCGACCCCGACTCGTTCAGGTTCTATATCTTTGACGACCGCCCCTCACCAATCAAGTTGTAGGTTAAGCGAGGATTTACTTCCTTTTCCATTTATAACCAAAACGATCCTGACTTGGATATGTTTCAATTAGTAAAGGAAAAAAGGGGAAATAGAGATCGGACGGGAAAAGCTACCGCTTTTAAATATGGGCAGATGAGTTCTTTTTTCAGTTGCCTTTTTTAATTGAAAAAATAGGCATAGAATTTAATAGACAAGGTTGGTGGATGGACTGGTGGAGTGAGATAAAAAAGAAGGTGATGATGACCTGGAGGATAGTTTGCCAAAGAATTGGACAAAAAAGAAAGATAAAAAAATTAAAAAGAAAATTGGTCTTTCACGCTCTAAAAATAGTGTATTACACGCACTATTCCACATCATCAGGTTGTGTCTAAATGACACATTCAAGATTTGGTAGGAGTGTTAAAATAAAACACACTTAAGCTTGAGTGTCATAGTGAGAAATGTTGACAATTTTAAGGGGATGTCGAAGTGTTTTGCCTACTTTGAACTATATCTAGGAAAAGCACAATGAGATATTCTGACACGACTCGAAATCCGGCTAGGCCGTGCGGGCACCCGATATCCTCCCCTAGACCCATCGGGCGAACCCTTACCAATTAAATTAGCAAAATAAATATAATTCAATTCATAAAGAAGAACAAGAGTTAGAAAACGCACAGACGTACTGATGCCTCTAAGCTGTACAAAAGAAATTACAGCTGACTATCCAACATACTAGGTTTAGGGCTATCCAGACTAGACATCTAAGAGTACAGAAGAAGACAAATACCTCCTGAAGGGAGCAAAATACAACTGAAATAATAAACATAAAACTGGTGGCCTTCCGAAATAAAATCTGGCTCACCCTGACAGCTGAAGTCGTCTTCGCTCCTTCACAACGTGGTGAACTCAATCCTGGAGCGAACCTGCCGAAACGAAATAGATAGACAAAAACAAACAACAAACAAGGGTGAGTAAAAAAGACTCAATAAGTGGGGCAGACTAGCCACCTCAAAGAATAGGATGGCTAGCCAGGGAGAAGAAACAGATAAACCAAATTCCTCTTATTTAAATTATAAAAAGGCAGAGCCAGATAATAACTAGAAACACGTATGGAATGAAAAACTCATCAACAACCAGGAATGTAAGATAGCCAAAACATATAGGTATTCCGAACACATCAACAATCAGAAATACATCCGGTTGCGGCGTGCAACCTGATCCATATATTCATCCTGTTGCGGCGTGCAACCCGATCTATATATTTATACTTTTGCGGTGTGCAGCCCGATCCATATATTTATACTGTTGTGGTGTGCAATCCGGTCCATATATGTATACCGTTGCGGCGTGTAACCCGATCCATATATTTATACCGTTGCGACGTGCAACCGGATCCCCGCAATCCAGAATACGAGCCAGAAATTTATCGGCAAACTGAGATATCTCCACGACATAGTGTACACACCGTATATATAAAACAAAACACAATACACACAATAGTCAGTATGCGGTACAATGAGATGGGATGAATGCGGTACGATGCAATACAGTCACATATGCCTGATACCTATCTCCGACGCGGGACTCTCATCGTCTACCAGGAGATATATGCAATAATGACCCTTCACCGGCTCGGCACTCTCATCGATTACCAGGAAGTATATGCAATGATGACCCTTCACCGGCTCGGGACTCTCATCGATTACCGGGAAGTATATGCAATAATGACCCTTCAACGGTGCGGGACTCTCATTACCAACCGGGAAGTATATACAATAATGATCCTTCATCGGCTTGGGACTCTCATCGATTACGGGGAAGTATATGCAATGATGACCCTTCACCAGTGTTGGACTCTCATCGCCAACCGAGAAGTATATGCAATAACGACCCTTCACCGGTGCGGGACTCTCATCGCCAACCGGAAAGTATATGCAATAATGACCCTTCATCGGTGCGGGACTCTCATCGCCAACCGGGAAGTATATGCAATGCTCAAAACCAGAGTGCAATGCTCATATGATCAATACAATACAACAAACATGGCATAACATACAATATACAATATAAATTCAAAGCTAAGGCGTAATGAGTACCCCTATCGGCACTACACACGTAAGGAACACGTGGTAGAAAATCCACGAGGCCAAGTGCCTCAAAAGCAATGGATATAAGCACTTACCTTGTTCCAAAATTAACACTCCTACCCAACAACCGCTTTATCCTTTTGGCTTCATTGCCAAACGATCCCACTGTGTTCAATAAGCAGAAAAATATATCAAATTAGGCTAAAAGTTTCATTCCTCACATCTTAGGGCAGTCCGGTTAGGAACCTGATACCCTATTTGCATACGCAATACGCATGCCAGGCCTATGTACAGGGTTTAAGGTCACATACCCAAACCCTAAATAAATTATATTTATAAGTTTCCCATAACTCACTGAGTACGAATATATAATCAATCCCATTATCGGGGTCCATTTGACCCGTTAAACTATTAATTGAACTTACTAAAACGATGTCTAATATTCCAAGTTTTACCGCTAAAACATATTCAAACACACGTAATAAACTCAAATAATGCATTAAGATCATTACCTGAATGTTTCAGGGTAAAAATTCTACTTTCCTCCGGCCCCTTTTCTCATTTTGTGGCATTTTTTTTTGTGTCATCTCTATTTCTCGTTTCCTCTGTTCATATTCCGTTTTGCATATGTTACTGTATATTGCTACATAACTGCCTCGTACCCACTGCCAACTTTTGTCTTATCTTTCTTTTTTTTTTCTTTTTCCTTTAAAATTCGATGCTACGGTAAAAATTAAAATGGTACCCTACGATATTCGAAATAATTCTAACTTTTGAATACCAGTTATACAAAATATATGTAACATACTCGCGAAGGCGGATCTCAAATCAGACTCCCGAAACTAAAGATGCGAATTTAAATGAAAAAAGTCAAATTATTTAACTTTCGACATTTTAGTGGAAACTAGCCGAACAACATCGAAATTTACTTTCGAAAGTTCACAAAAGTCACAAATAATCATACGACCTAACGGCGCTTTCGAATTTTGAATCGGAGCTCATTCGCCAAAATCGAGCTCAAAAATCTCTTTTTAATATTTATCGATAATAAAAACTGAAACCTTCTTCGGATGCCTACCAAACGAGGTCTGATTTAGCTCAAAATTTAAAGATAAGTCCCAATGGACCTTACGAAGATTTTAAAATTATTGACACGCAAATCGGAGTCCTATCTCCCGAAACGACTGACCTAGGTCGTTTCATTCTCCTCCACTTAGACTCTCGTTCGTCCTCAAACGACCCTAAGTCTAAAGCAAGATTCACGCAGATAACAAGAGAACTTGCACAACCTTCATAAACTACTCCACAGACATTATATCATGATTACAGAATGAGAATTATAACACGCATATCAAACTCTTGGATAAAAACATAACCAGATAATATCATAACGCCATTGCCCAGCTTATTCTGACTAAGCTGGTCCTTCCTCGATCACGAGAAGAGAGTTCTACATTTTCGAAACAAAGATACACGGTACTTTGAATGGGTTAACATAATTCCTCCGATGAATCACCTCGTCGATATACTTTTCGATATAGAATAGGTCGATGAAACTAAGACTTAGCTTACGCTTCCGCAAAGTGTTAGAGATTTAATATCTATATAATTAGTATTGGAGGAAGACTCCTCCACTTAGAGCTTCAGCTCATACAACTAAGTTGAATAAAAATAGGCATCCTCGCAGGGTCTACTGGATTAAGGAAAACTTAGCTAAAACAGAATGCGGCTCTGAGCTACCAAATTACCCTCTCGAGTTGCCAAACAGCTGCAACTCTCGAGTTCACAACTCCATACCTTTGTCGTAGACACCACCACCTGATGGATCAACGCAGAGGTCAAATAACACCTCTCATTACTCTTAGTAGCCTTAAGACACAATAATGTACTTACCCAGCTACTTTGACACGCACTCTGGCTCAACATAGGGAACATCACAAATGGCTACTAATTGCCCGAGCTCACTATTGCCGGTCGACGAAGAAATGACAATGGGCCGAGGATAGAAATACTTAGAGCTTCAGGAAGGTTATCTTCTTATTCACTTGGCTACCAGAGCTAGAGTACATCCGAGTCGGCTAACCAAAGAATCACAACTGAAGAAATAGACATTAAATGAGCTTTATGGAACAACATCAATGCCACTTTAACTCTCCTATAAAAAGGAAACTCGGAAAATTTACCAGAAAACTTTTTTATACCGAGAAAAACTTATAGAATAACATGACTCGACTAGCGTCTCGAACCAAGAGGAAGACACATCGATCAAATATTACTTACTTATCACTTTGTAACAGAAGAAACGATAACACTTTTCTGATGGTGATGAATTAGGACCCCATTATTCTAGCAACATTGAATTCCGACGAGAGAGGTAAACTGATTTGACATAATAATAGAAGGTGGCACAAAAAGATTCCAAGCACACTATACCGACACTCTCTCCCAAATTTCTCACATTTAAACCAAATCAACTAGTAGGGTCATAATAAATGCCAGGAATAAATCATATCAGAAGCTCACCCCTCTACCGCAACCAATTCTTAATAGAAACGACATCAAAAGAAACCATGGAAACATGATAGGACACCCCATTTCTAGATCGACCGGAAGAATCATATCTTACTCACATTTAAGAGAAGAAAAAATACTTGAGTCAACTACATCAGATGCCTCAGCATCCTGCCAGACTAGCAGTTCATAGATCTGCTTCTGCAACTGAGCTGAGCTACTACCCTGATAATCACCTTCTAAAGAACTACTGCCACCGCGCTCTCAACCTCTACTGGATGGTGGCATTTCTCCGGCTGATTGAGATCTAAATAAAATCGCCTGCGACTGTGCAAGTGCCTGGTGACAAGAGAAAGGACGACTGCCTACTTGTCGAAGTAAGGGAAAACTACTCAAAGGATAATCAGACTCACAACAATGATAACACCTTTTCGACTAAAAATGGAAGCTGGAAAGAGTGTTGATAGCTGTAAAGAGAAGACTGAATCTGAATTTGACGAGCTACTGGTGCACTCTAAGAATCACGTGACACAAGCTAATCACATCTTACTCACATTTAAGGGAAGAAAAAATACTTGAGTCAACTACATCGGATGCCTCTGCATCCTGCCAGACTAGCAGTTCATAGAACTGCCTCTGCAACTGAGCTGAGCAACTACCCTGATAATCACCTTTTGAAGAACCACTGCCACCACGCTCTCAACCTCTACTGGATGGTGGCATTTCTCCGGCTGATTGAGATCTAAATAAAATCGCCTGCGACTGTGTAAGTGCCTGGTGACAAGAGAAAGGACGACTGCCTACTTGCCGGAGTAAGGGAAAACTACTCAAAGGATGATTAGACTCACAACAATAATAACACCTTTTCGACTAAAAATTGAAGCTGGAAAGATTGTTGATAGTTGTAAAGAGAAGACTGAATCTGATCTTGACGAGCTACTGGCGCACTCTAAGAATCACATGACACAAGCTAAGATAACCTGGAAGGTGACCTCCCAAAATAATCAGAACTCTTATCTCCAAATGAGGTAACATGGTTACCCACTAGGGCCGTGGGATCTCTTGCTCTCTCGCTCTAACTCTTCCCCATCTAACTTATGGTATGCCTAATACCTTTGAGCACTATCAACAACGACATCAAATGAAGTCCCAACCTCAATTTTTCAAGCCATCTGGGATCTCAAGGAAGGAGAAAGGTCATCAATAAATCTTTAAATCTCTCGAAACGCTCATGGACTAGTTCTAATACATATTCAGCCATTCTATAGAATTCAATCTCATATTCTGAAACCAACGGGCTAATCGACAGGCTACCCTGTCTAATCCACTCAAACTGGCAACACTCTTCATATCGCTCGCTACTCGAAAGGAACTTTTCCACGAATCTAGAAGAAAATTCGAACCAAGTTAGCTAATAAGAGAGCGGTCCACCAATCTAGGGCTGGACCTTGAAACTAGAAAGCAGAATAATCAACACCATACTGTTCGATATAATCAAGAGCCTGAAGGTTACGCTGACATCATTGTATTTTAAAAATTTACGCAAGGATTATCTGATGTATGGCTTGAGAATATCACAAGGTTCAACCAGATAAAATAATGCAGCCTCTTTGGGCACTCAGATCGAACCGTTACCTAGGCTGGCCTGCTTCGAGAACATAATTTACTGGTGCAACATCAGGGGCTAGAACAGGGGCTCCCTAAGACCGAATGATGTTTGGCATTTTATGCCTATATTTTCTTAATATTTCCTTACGTTTGAATACTTTATTCGCTCGTTTTATGGTTTATGAATGTGGTTTTGCACTAATTTTATGTCGTGTGTATGTAGGTTGTTATGCAGTGCAATTGGAGCTTTTAAGAGCATGATTGAGCAAGAAAAGATTGGATTTTGATTGAGGATTGGATCGAGCACACGAAGGCACAACACGAAACGAGAAAAGGAGAAACGAAACAGAAAAATAGCCTGGCACTACAGGAGGCGCGCCGCGCCGCCCAGAGCGCCCAGCTTCTGGCGCGGTTTCCCACGCGGCGCGGCCCAAAAGCGTGCCAAGTTCGACGGGTTCTGATTGTTGTAGCGCGTTACAAGGCGCGGGGCGCCCGTTATAGCGCCCCTGGAGCGGTTTTTACTTCCTATTTCGTCTAGGATTAGGTGTAACTTATTACTAGGTGTTTGTAAACTCTATAAATACTCTTTTACTTAGTTTTTGAGAGGGTTTCAGACCTTTGGAGCAAGTTTTGGAGGAGAGGGGAGGAGCCCTAGATGTCTTCTACACAAGTTCTTTCTCTCTTTCTCTTATTCTTCTCTTTAATTCTATAGTTTGTTTGTTCTCGGGTTAGAGTAAATACATGAAGGTTGATGTTTGAAAGTTGATTTCTATATATTGATTTACCATTATGGATTGTTTATTCTTTCTTGATCATAATTGTTTGATTATTGAGGCCTGATAATTGAACACTATCTATGGTTTTTAGATTGAACTCGAAAGAGGGAATTTAATTACGCAATAAGAAAGGATAGAACTAGTTTGTGAACCCGGGCATCGGGGAACCAATTTGTGAGTAGGATAGACATATACTTGCTCGCCTAGTTTAACTCATTACAGAATTCGTTAATGCGTGCACGTGATTCAACCCATAGACATATAGGGATTGGAGTAGCCTGCATAGACTGTGAAGAATCGAAAGGTTTTCATGGGTACATTTAACCTGTAGTTAGCAATCTAGGAAATCAAGAAGTAGAATCAACTGGAAAACTCAACTGGATTGTTCGTAACTCTGACCCGGGACCGTCATCTTTTATTGATAACAACTTAGAATTTGCTCTGTTACTTGATTTCAATTACTTGTTTTAATTACTGCATTTAGTTAGTAAAATCTCAACCATTGGGAAAAGATCCCTGAATAGTTCTTAGGAAATTGTTTGCTAGAATTCAGTCTGAATAGTCCTCGTGGGAACGATACTCTACTTATCACTTTATTACTTGTCGACCACGTATACTTGCGTGTGCGTTGGGAGCAACAAGTTTTTGGCGCCGTTGCCGGGGACTAAATTGACTGTTTTCTTTTTGAACAATTTATTATTTTCTATTCAGGTTTATTTTTTTTTAATTTTATTATTTTATTTTTAGTTTATTATTGTATTACTAGTTTACATGGCATCTTTTAATGAAAGTAGGTTGAATGATGGTTGCTCAAATTTTATTGATACTTGTCTACTTTGTGGAGGACATCACTTTTGAGAAAATTGCCCGACTCTTTCAACCCTGCGAGACTGATTATGTGAATTTTCTACCACCTTTGATTGGAATTTTTGTTAATTGTGTGGTGGTCGGTGGAATGATTGTCCTAAGTGTCATGCTCCTTCCCCCAATAATTTTTGTGATGATTCTAATGATGTTTGTGAGTTTGACATGAGCGATAAAGTGCAGGTTGTTAGCGAAACTTGGCTAATGGAGCAAGCCAAACTCTTAGAAGCTTATGGGGATTTCAGGAGTGAACTTACAAATATGACGAGGCAATTTATGGAAGAAAGGGTTGAGCTCGGGCAAGAGATCGACGAATTTGGCTTGACTATTCACGACTTGGAGGAGAATTTGAGTGATCTGGTTGAGGTGTCTGAAGCCCAATTATCAGTTGTCGTAAATAGTAGATTTGAGATAGAAGAGCTTAGAAGCCAATTTGAGGAGCAAAAAGTGGAATTCCTACCACTCGACCAAATATTAGTTGATGATGCCAAGGTTGAGTCAAGTGAGGAAATAGAAAACATCATAGGTGAGGACTCTAGTATTTGTGCAAGTGAGGGTGTCAAAAGTAATGCAACTTTAGAATTGAAGCGCATTGGACCTCATTCCAATTATTTTTCAACATTGTGTTTGGATGGTGACATGAAAATTGAGCCACCCGAGCCTATGAAGAAACAAAAGGAGGAGGAACAAGGTGCCTATATTTTAGAGTTTGTGAAGCCGAGGAGACAAAACGACATCCCTCATTTAAAGGCTAAGAAGTGCAAAATGTGGCATTGTTTACTTGGTCCTGTTGTATTTTTGCCACCACCCCAATACCATAGTTGTAAACTTGAGGCAAAGTTGGGGATTCAATTCATTAGTTCAAGGCGGAGACAAAAGTGATGAAGTTGTCTTCGTCGTGCCACGACGTTAACTAAGGCGCTTCTTGGGAGGCAACCCAATTTGCTTGCTTTACTTTTATTTATTTATTTATTTATTTTAATTTTTATAGTTGTATATTACTTTGGGTGATTCTTTGGATTGCAGGTTCATGTAATGTCGAGGCTAAGTGTGGGGTGTCCTCACCCTTGCCCAATATTGATGACCTGATGAGGGAAGTCTGAGTACCTCATACTATATGGAAGCTTGGAGGATGCTAGCACCAAGGACTAGAATCTTCAGGGAAGTTTTCTTTACCTTGCGCTTGCTTATTTTTAGCACTGAGGACAATGCTTAGTTTAAGTGTGGGGTGGGGAACTACCCTTTATCTATTTTTGAGGTTAGGATGCATGTACCGTAGGATTTTTCTTTTGTCACTTGACTTTATTTTTATTTGTTTCTTGCTTTAATATATGAAAAAAAAATTAGAAAACCAATGAAAAATTCCAAAAAGATTTTCCTTTTAGTTTTATTAGTGGTACATGTCATCCACCCCGTGGTTTTTCTTATGGTCTCGGTTCTTTTCCACGGGGAGGCCTTTGAACCGGGTAGTATTTCTATTTTTAGGATTAGGATAGTTAGTTGTAGATGACCCTAGACGAAGGAAATAGGTGGAATGCTAGGTGCCTTTGATGTGTTTGATACCGGTGGACTTGAACTTGATTGCATGTGCTATTTGTGGTGTCCTTGGGTTTTAATTTGATGCATGCCTATGAAAAATTGGAACGACCCCCTTGAGAAGCTTGAGTCCGCTTGCTTGACTTGATTGTGAACCTTTATGCATGAGTGCTTAAATTTCCACAAGTTGCATTCTAAATGCTTGATTGGGAGTTGTTGATGGAGCCATTTTGTGTGGACCATGTGCTATGTGTGTGTGAGGCATATTCTTGTTTACTCCATGTTGCATGTTAATGTCTAGAACTTGCCCCGTGTGTGTGAAAAGCGAAATCCTAGGTTTGCTCTAGTTGGGAAATGATACAAGGCCTTCTTTTGATTTGCCTACCCTTACATATATACCTTGAAAAAAAATTGTTGTTGTGATTTCTTTGATCCTTTTTGTTGGTACCCACACCCCGAGCCTACCCATTTGTTCTAAATTATCTCTTTTGGGCCTTTACTCCTTAAGCACTTTATTGATATTTTGTTGTTGATTGGAGTTGTGGTTGGATGTTGGGAGGTTTTTGAGTGGAACTAATGAAGGGAAATAATTGTTAAAATTGTGAAGTAGTGAAAAGCATTGGCAAGGTTGGATGGAATTGAAAATTGAGAAAAAATAGCAAAGTTGAAAAGAAAAAAATTGTGGAAAAGAAAAAAAAAAAGAGAAAGATGTCCATTCCTTGCTAGTGTGTGCTTAAAAAGAAAAATGCTACTTGTTGGGAAGGTGTATGTGTGATATTTGTGATTGGGTGGCTTGTTGAGAATTGTGGAGAAATATTTGTGATGTATTAAAGTGCTTAGGGAGGTAGTCACTATTACCATATGTATCCTACCCGCCCCTTAGCCTACATTACGACCTTTCTAAAGTCCTAGTTAATCCCGATTGGAGTGAGCTTACATTAGTGGAGTCCTACACTACGGGCAAGCCTATGGTACATTGTGTGTGACATGTGAGCTTTTCATGAGAGTGAGTGAGTTCATTGGTTATTGCCCCATTCTATGCGTGATATTTATTGTTGTGTGGGATATTTGGGGGCACTCTTTTGCTTCATATTGGTGAGGGCACGTGGTTTGCATGAAATAGGTGAAGTTGGTGGCTTCTTGGTTGAGTAGATAGGCGTGATTTTGTGGGAGCATGGTTGCATTAAGTTGAGTTTGTGCACTTGAGCTATTTTGGGGTGGTTGTTCTTATATTTTTGATGTTGTTAGTTTGTTGGCATGTTTGTGGATCCATAGTAGTCATGTGTGCATTTGTTCAATGGTCGGTATCAACCATAGTCAGAGGCAGACCTGTTTTACCTAGGTTGGGAAGTGAGATGTGACTTGCTCGAGGGCGAGCAAGGGTTCAAGTGTAGGGTGGTGATGTTTGGCATTTTATGCCTATATTTCCTTAATATTTCCTTACGTTTGAATACTTTATTCGCTCGTTTTATGGTTTATGAATGTGGTTTTGCACTAATTTTATGTCGTGTGTATGTAGGTTGTTATGCAGTGCAATTGGAGCTTTTAAGAGCATGATTGAGCAAGAAAAGATCGGATTTTGATTGAGGATTGGATCGAGCACACGAAGGCACAACACGAAACGAGAAAAGGAGAAACGAAACAGAAAAATAGCCTGGCGCTACAGGAGGCGCGCCACGCCGCCCAGAGCGCCCAGCTTCTGGCGCGGTTTCCCATGCGGCGCGGCCCAAAAACGTGCCAAGTTCGACGGGTTCTGATTGTTGTAGCGTGTTACGAGGCGCGGGGCGCCCGTTATAGCGCCCCTGGAACGGTTTTTACTTCCTATTTCGTCTAGGATTAGGTGTAACTTATTACTAGGTGTTTGTAAACTCTATAAATACTCTTTTACTTAGTTTTTGAGAGGGTTTCAGACCTTTGGAGCAAGTTTTGGAGGAGAGGGGAGGAGCCCTAGATGTCTTATACACAAGTTCTTTCTCTCTTTCTCTTATTCTTCTCTTTAATTCTATAGTTTGTTTGTTCTCGGGTTAGAGTAAATACATGAAGGTTGATGTTTGAAAGTTGATTTCTATATATTGATTTACCATTATGGATTGTTTATTCTTTCTTGATCATAATTGTTTGATTATTGAGGCCTGATAATTGAACACTATCTATGGTTTTTAGATTGAACTCGAAAGAGGGAATTTAATTACGCAATAAGAAAGAATAGAACTAGTTTGTGAACCCGGACATCGGGGAACCAATTTGTGAGTAGGATAGACATATACTTGCTCGCCTAGTTTAACTCATTACAAAATTCGTTAATGCGTGCACGTGATTCAACCCATAGACATATAGGGATTGGAGTAGCCTGCATAGACCGTGAAGAATCGAAAGGTTTTCATGGGTACATTTAACCTGTAGTTAGCAATCTAGGAAATCAAGAAGTAGAATCAATTGGAAAACTCAACTGGATTGTTCGTAACTCTGACCCGGGACCGTCATCTTTTATTGATAACAACTTAGAATTTGCTCTGTTACTTGATTTCAATTACTTGTTTTAATTACTGCATTTAGTTAGTAAAATCTCAACCATTGGGAAAAGATCCCTGAATAGTTCTTAGGAAATTGTTTGCTAGAATTCAGTCTGAATAGTCCTCGTGGGAACGATACTCTACTTATCACTTTATTACTTGTCGACCACGTATACTTGCATGTGCGTTGGGAGCAACACCGAACGTCTCCATCTGCGGCAACCTGATAGGCTGCCTAGCGAATAATAGGTTCTTGCGGTATCTGCGTCAACAAGATTCTCGTAAAAGCATCGTAGAGAGCCAAGGGAACCACAAGGCCCTGCTCCCTTGCCCATCGTGAGCTAGTACAGCTGGGTCCTGCGCAACTGGATCTTCAACATGATGCACAACTCTCGGGGCTTGAGTAGCTCTAGCCCCAGGCTAGACTACTTCGTCCTAAACTCCTACCGTTTGCTGATTTGTTGCACGAGGGTTCACAATTACCACGAAGGAATTAACGAAAATACTTTTGCAACCTAGACCAACGTACGATCAGAAATGAAGGAAGTGAAACTTCCTAAATGCCATCATAGCCCCTCATAGATAAGTACGGACGTCTACGTACCCATCAGCAAGACTCTACTAGACACTGTCTTAGTCTGGATAGATGCTAAATCGGGCTCTGATACCAACTGATATGACCCGAAATCCGGCTAGGCCGTGCGGGCACTCGACATCCTCCCCTAGACCCGTCGGGTAAACCCTTACCAATTAAATTAGCAAAATAAATATAATTTAATTCATAAAGAAGAACAAGAGTTAGAAAACGCACAGACGTACTGATGCCTCTAAGCCGTACCAAAGAAATTACAGCTGACTATCCAACACACTAGGTTTAGGGCTATCCAGACTAGACATGTAAGAGTACAGAAGAAGACAAATACCTCCTGAAGGGAGAAAAATACAACTGAAATAATAAACATAAAACTGGTGGCCTTCCGAAATAAAAGCTGGCTCACCCTGACAGCTGAAGTCGTCTTCGCTCCTTCACAACATGGTGAACTCAATCCTGGAGCGAACCTGCCGAAACGAAATAGATACACAAAAACAAACAACAACAAGGGTGAGTCAAAAGGATTCAATAAGTGGGGCAGACTAGCCACCTCAAAGAATAGGATAGCTAGCCAGGGAGAAAAGAAATGAATAAACCAAATTCCTCTTATTTAAATTATGAAAAGGCAGAGCCAGATAATAACTAGAAACATGTATGGAATCACAAACTCATTAACCACCAGGAACGTAAGATAGCCAGAACATATAGGTATTCCGAACATATCAACAATCAGAAATAAAACCTGTTGCGGCGTGCAAACCGATCCATATATTCATCCTGTTGCAGCGTGCAACCCGATCCATATATTTATACTGTTGCGGCGTGCAACCCGATCCATATATTTATACTGTTGCGGTGTGCAACCCGGTCCATATATTTATACCGTTGCTGCGTGCAACCCGGTCCATATATTTATACCGTTGCGGCGTGCAACCCGATCCCCGCAATCCAGAATACGAGCCAGAAATATATAGAAAAACTGATATATGTACACGACATAGTATACACACCGCATACATAAAACAACACACAATACACACAATAGTCAGTATGCGGTACAATGAGATGGGATGAATGCGGTACGATGCAATACAGTCACATATGCCTGATACCTATCTCCGGCGTGGGACTCTCATCGTCTACCAGGAGATATATGCAATAATGACCCTTCACCGGCTCGGGACTCTCATCGATTACCGGGAAGTATATGCAATGATGACCCTTCACCGGCTCGAGACTCTCATCGATTACCGGAAAGTATATGCAATAATAACCCTTCACCGGTGCGGGATTCTCATCGCCAACCGGGAAGTATATGCAACATCGATTACCGGAAAGTATATGCGATGATGAATCTTCACCGGTGCGGGACTCTCATCGCCAAGCAGGAAGTATATGCAATAATGACCCTTCACCGGTGCAGGACTCTCATCGCCAACCGGGAAGTATATGCAATTATGACCCTTCACCGGTGCGGGACTCTAATCGCCAACCGGGAAGTATATGCAATGCTCAAAACTAGAGTGCAATGCTCATATGCTCAATACAATACCAAACACAGGGCATAACATACAATATACAATGTAAATTTAAAGCTAAGGCGTAATGAGTACGCCTATCGGCAGCTACACACGTAAGGAACACGTGGTAGAAAATCCACGAGGCCAAGTGTCTCCAAAGCAATGGATATAAACACTAACCTCATTCCAAAGTTAACACTGCTACCCACCAACCACTTTATTCTTTTGGCTTCATTGCCAAACGATCCCACTGTGTTCAATAAGCAGAAAAATATATCAAATTAGGCTAAAGGTTACATTCCTCACATCTTAGGGCAATCCGGTTAGGAACCTGATACCCTATTTGCATACGCAATACGCAGGCCAGGCCTATGCACAGGGTTTAAGGTCACATACCCAAACCCTAAATAAATTATATTTATAAGTTGCCCATAACTCACTGAATACGAATATATAATCAATCCCATTATCGGGGTCCATTTGACCCTTTAAACTATTAATTGAACTTATTAAAATAATGTCTAATATTCCAATTTTTACAGTTAAAACATATTCAAACACACGTAATAAACTCAAATAATGCATTAAGATCATTACCTTAATGTTTTAGGGTAAAAATTCTACTTTTCTCATTTTCTAGCATTTTTTTGTGTGTCATTTCTCTGTTCATATTCCGTTTTGCATATGTTTCTGTATATTGCTACATAACTGCCTCGTCCTTAGACCCACCGCCAACTTTTGTCTTACTTTTCCTTTTTTTGTCTTTTTCCTTTAAAATTCGCTGCTACACCCTACGATATTCGAAATAATTCCAACTTTTAAATACCAGTTATACAAAATATATGTAACATACTCACGAAGGAGGATATCAAATTAGACTCCCGAAACTCAAGATGCGAATTTAAATGAAAAAGTCAAATTATTTAACTTTCGGCATTTTAGCGGAAACTAGCTGAACAACATCGAAATTCACTTTCGAAAGTTCACAAAAGTCACAAATAATCATACGAACCTAACGGAGCTTTCGGATTTCGAATCGGAGCTCATTTGCCAAAATCGACCTCAAAAATCTCGTTTTAATAATAAAAATTTAAACCTTCTTCCGATGCCTATCAAACGAGATCTGATTTACCTCAAAATTTACAGATAAGTCCCAATGGACCTTACGAAGATTTTAAAATTATTGACACGCAAATCGGAGTCCTATCTCCCGAAACGACTGACCTAGGTCGTTTCATATTCGGAACTGAAATTTATTTTTACCGTACAAACGAAGATATGGAAAGCATAAATAATCAAACACTTGGAGAAATCGATAATCAGGAATATTGTTAAATGCTAATTCAAATGAAGAAAGTTCTCCAGTTGTGAGAGATGGCAAGCGATTAATCGGATAAACGACACACTCAAAGGCGAAATGCCAATATTTTGAAAGAGTTGAGATATGAGCCATCAGACCAAGACTGATTTCAACAATATGACGATGTTTATTCTCAACCTTACCTTGTTGCTCATGCGTATGAGGACAAGAGAGGCGATGAGAAATACCAAATTTGGTGAGCTGAGATGTGAGAGCTTAAAATTCATCACCCCATCAGTTTGAATGACTTTAATTTTGTGTTATATTTATTTTCGACAAGAGTCTTAAATTGAAGGAACAAAGGTAAGGCATATGAATTATTAAATAGAAGAAAGCCCCAAATACAGATTTCATAGTCATCAACAATCACTAAAACATAACGATGGCCTTCAGATGAAAGAAAAGGAGAAGGGCCCCAAACATCAGCATACAAAAGCTCCAAAATTGAAACAGTTTTTTAAAACTAACAGGAAGCAAAAACTTGGGCGACTTGCCAAGTTGGCTAGCACTACAAAGATTCTTTTCTTGTTAAGCTAGAAAAAGAAAGATTGTGCTTCTTCAAAACTTGGTGGCGGAGGCGTTTGTGCGGATGACCCAGCCTGGGATGCCAACAGTCCAAACTCGCCTTGGCAGAGAAAAATACAAAAGGGCAAAACGAAGATGAGAGCTTGACTGGCAGAATGTAGAGATCATCCTTACTCTGGTGGAAAAAAGAACTTTCTTGGTGGCTTAATCTTTTAACAAAGAAACAATTCGGATAAAACTCAAAGAAAATTTTATTATTATGAGAAAATTGTTGAACAAAGCGTAAAGGTTTGGTGATGGAAGGCACATGAAGCATACACTTAAGATGAAAGGTTTGATCACGTAAATAAAAAGAAGAATTACCAGCATTCTGAATTGGTAAGTCAATGCCACTGCCAACATGTAACTGATCTGGCCCTTTGTAAATGTCTGATTGGTGAAGATTGGACAAGTCAGGAGTAATATGATGAGTAGCGCCAATATCCGGGAACCAATTTTCAATTAATGGAATAGGACATCGATGAGATAGATAGGCAGAAGGATTACTTATGTGATTGTATAGTTGAAGACAATCCTGAGCCAAATGGTTACTACCATTAAAGATTTGACAACAACTTTTAGAATCTTGGTGATTTTTCCAGTATTGAGCATTACTGCAAAAAGATTTATAAGAGGATTGGCGACCCCCTCTGCCACCTTTTCCTCATGTCTTGCGAGTTTTACCCCTATTTGAACTAAAACCAAGTGAACTATCAAATTAGGCTAGAGGTTTCATTCCTCACATCTTAGGGCAATCCGGTTAGGAACCTGATACCCTATTCGCATACGCAATACGCATGCCAGGCCTATGTACAGGGTTTAAGGTCACATAACCAAACCCCAAATAAATTACATTTATATGTTGCCCATAACTCTATGAGTATGAATATATAATCAATTCCACTGTCGGGGTCCAATTAACCCTTTAAACTATCAGTTGAACTTATTAAAACGATGTATAATATTCAATTTTTACCGTTAAAATATATTAAAACACACGTAATAGATTCAAATAATGCATTAAGATCATTACCTGAATGTTTCGGGGTGAAAATTCTATCTTTTTCCGGCTCTTTTCTCATTTTATGGCATTTTTTTCCTTCTCCGTGTTCTCCTTCGATTTCTGTTTTTGAATTGGTCATGTTTTTGTTTCTATATATGTTAGTTCGTCACCCACTGCCTTAGTTTCTTTCTTGCTGTCTTTTTTTTTTCTTTTATTTTATTTTACTTTTATATTTTCTTTTCTTAATCGAAAATTAAAAAGGTACCCTTATGATACTCGAAATAATTCCAACTTTTGCATAAAAGTTATACAAAATATGTGCAATACACTTGCTAAGGCGGATCTCAAATTGGATTTCCGAAACTCAATATGCAAATTAATTGGAAAAAGGTCAAATTATTTAACTTTCAGCATTTTAGCGGAAACTAACCGAACAACCTCGAAATTCACTTTCGAAAGTTCACAAAAGTCACAAATAATCATACGAACCTAACAGCGCTTTTGGATTCGAATCGAAGTTCATTCGCCAAAATTGAGCTCGAAAACCTCTTTTTAATATTTATCGACAATAAAAACTGAAACCTTCTTCCGATGCCTACCAAACAAGTTCTGATTTAGCTCAAATTTTATAGACAGGTCCTAATGGACATTACAAAGATTTTAAAATTATCGGCACGCCAATCGGAGCTCTAACTTCCGAAACGACTACCTGAGGTCGTTTCAGAGGAGCAGCCAAGCAAAACGAAGGAAGAACGGGAAGAGGATCAGCCAAGCCAAGAGGAGGAAGAACGACAAGAGGAGCAGCCACTAAAAGAGGAGGAAGAACAAGTCGAACATCAAGCCAAAACACTTCTGCAGCACCAGGTGCACCACAACAAGAACAGGCAAATGATATTTTGGAACAACTTCGGACTGAAGTTTGGGGTTGGAAGTTCAAATTTGAGGAATTCTTCGATGACTACAAAAGGGACGTCAAAAAGATGAACAAAGAAATAAAGAGGATAAAGACCATGCTCCAGATAGCAACCTTGAAACAAGAAGGGACTGCATCACGTTGAAGTGTAAATGCTTATTTTATGTTTCTATTGGATGTTAATATGACTTTTTATTAAGTAATGTCTTTGTTTAAATGCTAATATAATTAGCATACTTTTGTAAAGCGCTGAATCTTTGAACAATCGAGAATATTTTTGCCTGGTTCTTGATTATCAATGTATAAACTTTAGTGTTCAGAACATCTGTTGTTATTTACTAGTTATTGAACATCAAATATCCATTAAGTTAAACCACAAATATCTTTAAAAAAATATTTGAACGTGCAACTTAATGTTCCGAAAATAACTAATGTTGTTCCAAGATTCTATTATTTTTTATGTTTACAAGTCAATTTGATCATCATACAGATGTTCTAATAATGTAAACGCGATGTTCAATGTAATGCAAAACAATATTCATAATTTTCTATAGATATCATCCAAAAAAAAAAAAAAACAAAACAAAACAAAAAGGCAATCATCCAAATATTACACCCATCAAGGATAAAAACATAATTATCCAAATATTACAACCATACTAAGGGACTAATTTGCCACGGAATATTTCCACAGCAAATTGAACTAGACAATTTTCTATCACATTGTAACACAGCAAATTCATCGGGGGTGTTGGTCAATAAATGTTCGAGGAACATGATGGCATACTCTCCAATTGCAGTGCCAGTCAAATTCCTTGGAAGGCCTTGGATGCACTCATACGGCCACATTTCTATATTAAGAATTTAAAGAGGGAGGTGGTTGAATTTTCCCGACTGCCGGATGTATATTGGGAACATGCACATTACTGGCCCTATTATTTAATAAAAGCGGTCTTCATTATATACCCCAATGTTGCAGTTATAGACATCGATCCTTGCCTCCTCTAAAAGGAAGACACATGTAACATAATGTGTGCTTTCAATGTTAAACACGACAAAGAGTCTTTTCACACCATCCCACTTCCTTCCACCCGAATATGGAAACTTACCTCTGGCATAATCAAGGAATATATCCTCAAACTTATATTCTGCTAGCCATTCGTTGAACATGCGACACTCAGGTTTAGAACGTCGCAAAAAATGTTCGTTCTTCGATAAAAAACAAACAATAACAAAATAATAGAAGTAAAGAGATGCACTTACACTATCCCACATCCACTCTTTCATGTCCATGAAGTCAAGAAAATCTGAGTAATTAAACTCATTACACATGAACAAGGTCTTTTCTTCCTTCTTCTCCTCCATGAAAGCGTCAAATGCAGCTTTCTTGTGAATGTCTGGTGCCTTGTACAATGATACTGGGAATCTCGCTTGGAGCCTAGCTTGAATTCTCTCTCTAAATTCCCAAAAAAAAAAAAAAAAAAAAAATTGAAAATATCTCTAAATTTGATAGAAGAACGTCACACTGATGTTCAACACACCTAATTGGATGTTTAACTAACCTTGCCATTCTGGGTGCAGTCATTTTCTTCTTTCCTCGGTTCTTCTTTGCCTGGAGCTTCCTGGACAACAATGTATGCCTCTTTGGTCGTTGCTGCTGTTTCTCCTTCTTTGACGACGATGCTACAAAATTAGCAAGGGACAGCTGGATCGCATCAAGCTTTTAATCCACTCCCTGTCGCAATTGAAGGCAGTCATGGCACTTCCAGCTGCAGATACTAGGCTGCACATTCTCAGGTTCTCTCCTCCTCGAGCTTTCTCCAACTTCAAACAAACTCCTACCACTGAAAAGACCACCAGTAAAACGACCAGCCCTACCACCAATGTCATGACCAACTTGTGTTCCACATCTACCAACTCCTACACTACCAAATTCTTCACCAAATTGTCCTTCTCTTGGACCATCAATTACCTCTCTTGGAGGGGTCCTAGGGCAGTTCCTAAAAATTGTCACTCGATCACCACCAACTATCGAGCTAGCCCCCTCCAACATCACAACAAGCTTATCAATTACCTCATCGCCCCCATCAACAAGTGGCTCAATATTCTGAAAAATATCATCTTCCAACTCTGCATCGATAGGGTCAATGAAAGGGTGCACCACATACATACCATAAATATTTGTTAAGAATACACTGTTGAAGAGAAATAAACCTTCACATCACAAAGAGTGGTCAGAACATCTTTATTACTGTTCGACATTTAACATCAGTAAAAAATGGAACATCGTATCTGACGTGATCGAACATCTTAAAAGATATTCTTAACATTAATAGAAATGATTTTCACGACATTGCAGATGTTCCACCATTTATACAATTGTAGGTCAAGTACTTACCGGCTTTGCAACATTCTCAAACAGCCCCCGGGAGTCTCTTGTTGACACCCAATTTTGTCCCGAAAATTTCAATTAAAGTATAATCATTTTAAAATTAAAATCAATTTTGAAAAGGCAAAAGTAATTGAGTAAATTCAAAGAAAAGGGTTAAATGTATAAAATATGGCCTTAATTTGAACCTATTCGTGCAATTACTCTATTTCCTTAATTTATTTTAAAAAGGGGCCAAAATCGCTCCTAATGCTAAAATCATGCCTATCCACACAAGACTCTTATATACATTACACACACATCCACTTCAGTTCTCCCCAATTTTCCCAGTACCTGAATCCGACCCACGATTCCCATGTTCAAAATCAGATCAGTCCAAAAATTCCAGCTGGTCTAGGTCGTACAAGAACCTTATCTCTTTAGACCCGTTGGAGGGTGATTTTGGTATTGGCCACAGCTTGAGAACCCAAATGGAGGGGGTATATAAGAGAGGTTTTGAGGGGAAAACCAGGCGGCCGTTAATGGAGTGAAGGGAGAAAAAAGCAGCAGTAAGAGGGGAGAATAGAGAAAACTAATCAGCAGCAGCTAAAAAAAGGAGTCTTCTGCATTCATTTTTTTTTAAAAAAGTTATTTTTAGCTAACATGAGCTAATTTTCTGATATTAGTCAAGAATAGTATCACTGTTACAGTTTTGTGTCGCGTATGGCTTTTGTGTTCGTGTCGTAGACCTGGTTCGAGTCGTCGACCTTGTTCGAGTCGTACTCTTCGATCCTCACCCCAGTTCGCTGCTCGCAAAAAGGTAATAGCTTACCCTTTTTACATTTTTTAGTTGATTCTGTTGTGATAATGAATATGTGTTATAGCTCACTGTTTGTTTGTCATTGTTTGACACTGAAAATATGCAAAAGTAAGTTATTTCTTTGGAGATAAAATGCAGTTTGTTATGGTTATCCTTGTTGGTCGTTTAATCCCAAAGCGCATTTCTTATTCAGCTTATTTTATGAGTTAAAAAGCTTGTTCTACTATGAATAACTGCTTGTTTACTTCTCGGTTTCTTCACTTTATTTTTTAGAGAAAATGGAGTATTTTAGCAATCATTGTACTAAAGTTTAAGCCTGTTGACTAAATTCAAGGCTTTATGCATAAGTCTCTTATGTCTCAACTTGTGATTAGTTGAAACCCATATCTTGACTCTTTTCCAGTTTGACTACCTAAAATGCTAGCTGTTTTGCTTAATAACCCTTTAAATCTGTCCAGCTCATGTTAAACAGTAGTTTCACCTCTTGAGATCCATTTCATCTCCTGTTTTTTGGTTGCCTAGCTGGGTTATCTATGTGAGAGGTCTGTGAGTGTAGGAGCAGGCAGGGGTGGGGCAGGTTAGTTCATAGGTATTTGCAGATGTTTGGAGGTTGTTTTTGAGTGGTTAGCAGGTGTTTTAGATGAATCTTTGTTGCTGCAATCTTTAGAAAGCAATTTTGGATGCTTAGAGGTTGTTCTTGGTTGGTCTGAGGTTGGTTTGAGTGTCCTGGTTGTCTCCAGGATTTGAAAATGGTGTGTGCAGGGTCTTTGAGTGGCTGCCCAGGCTCTGAGTTGTAGAATGTTATTCAGGCAGGAGATAGAGGAGTTAGTTTAGGTTCTGGTGTTTGCAGGTTCTAAGAGCAGGGATCTGTGAGATTGCAGGCCAGGTTGGTGTCCGACCTCCTCTCTGTTTGTTTTCTGGAACCTGAGATGGTTGTTAGGGGCCTGTTTTCAGTTGTTTCTGGTATGCTATTAGTCGGAGAAGGATGTTAGGGGTTCAGGGTGTTGTGTTTGTCTTAGGTTGCAGGGTATACAAGTGTGCTGCAGGCAGTTAGTTTAGGGTCTGGAGTATTGGAGGTTGGTCTTGGTGTTTCAGGTTCTTTGTTATTATGCAAATAGTGTAGGGAGTAATTGGTGGTTGCAGGTTTTAGTCAGGTGCATTTTAGTTCCTGATTTGCTGAAGAGAGTAAAGAGGTGTTTGTGTGGGTAGAGCTGCGTGTTTGGGTGTTAAGAAAGGAGCAGTAGTGGTCTGTTCTGGTGAGTGTCCAAGTTCTAGTTTTAGGTAATGTTCATAGGCAGTTTGGAGTTAATTCAGGGTGGTCTGTGTTGTGAAGTTGTTTCGTTGTGGTCTGTTTCTGTGGGAAATTAATCTATTTTGCTAAGGTCTTTTCCAGTTGGTTCTTACAGAGTTTAGATTCATGAAATTTACTTAAGAGTTTAAAAGATTCCACCTTTTCAATAAGTTAGTTATTATGTGTGACAAACCTTGAGTGTTTGGAGTTTTCCTTGCATAAATCTTAAGCTTTCGCATTCTTTATAAGGCCAAAGTTGTCGTTTCTTAAGTTAATGGTATCTAAAGCTTTAGGCGTCTAATTTTCTTGTCAGACTATGTGTTGTTAGGTATCTTTCCTAGACTAATGTAGTTTTAGCTTGCGGATCATTCATTGGATTTGCTTACTCAAGTTAAAGAAATTGAGAAACGTTTACGTCAAGTTGAAAAAAAATGAAACGAAATCTTAAGCTACTGTTTGATGCCCCTTTCTGAAATATATTCTAAAGTGGTTAGTTGATTTCTTTTGGTTCAAGTTTTAGTCATGTTTTAGGTATAAAAAGAATAATATGTGTTAAATTATCAGTCAAGATTTGGTTTTATGTCAATATTTTGCAAGGTTTTGGTTTTCAATTCATAGCTATGTAGATGCTTCAGTAATATTGCTTGACTTGGTAATCCACTTAAATTATTAATGATTTTTACCTTATTAACATGTCAAACTTATTATTGTTTCTAGAATTCCTAGAACTTGCTAAGCTTGTCCGTAGCTTTGTTTCTTTCCTAGACTAAACGTATAAGACTCCTTTCCTGTTTCTTTTTGATGTCTCTGAAGGGTGAAATTTGTTGCATATGTTCTTCTATAAGTTTAATGGATTTGCCTGAAAGCAAGTATTTAAACCCCGTTATAATATGAACTCTTGAAGATTGTCGTGCCTTTAAATGTAGTATTTTTCTGACATAAGTTTTTCTTTGTGACATCTACGTGAAGAGGATATATATGAGTGCTTGTGTGCACTGATTTGTTCAATATTGAGTCATTTAAGTTAATTTCTTGCAGTTCATAAGTAATTAAGTTGTGAGTCATTTGCTAATTTTTTTTTTTAATTTTTTTATGATGTCTGGAACGAGCTTCAAATTGGGACTCAAACCTGACATGCTCAATTTTGAGGCCAACATTGCATTTGGCTAAATTTGTTTGCTGGCCAACTCCAAGTGTCGTTGCTTCAGTTATTAGCATCATGCTTATAGGACTTTCTCCTTGGAATTTTCTTTTAATCACTTCAGCTTCACTTGATCTTCTTCACTACCTTGGTGTCTTCAAATGCCGAGGCACTTCTCGGGTTCTACTCTTTCAACTCATTTTCTCTATGTCATTGAAATAGATAAATATTAATAGACTTGTAATTATGTGAACTAATTGTAAAATACCTCATTTATGAATAAATATTTGATTATCTGAATAATTGCTTTACTTTTATGTTCATTTCCTTTACTTTGAAGTCGTTATTTAATTTATTACAAATCAGGCCATTTAAGTAAATGCGTACAAAATTTCATAAATTTTTAAAAACCACGATTAATAAATGACTATAAGAAAAGGCTTCTATCTTATTGATACGAAGTAGTTTCTTTAAAAAGTCAAAATTCATAAAGAAGTTTTAATTAACTTCTAAATGTCTCCAAACAACTTTGCAAAAAAACGACTTGAAATCTAAGTTCCATCTTATGGTGAGATACTCGGATTTTAAAGTTGAAATTAAGTAAGTGCCATTTATGCGCTATCACATATAAGTTGGCAAAGAAATTAGGACGATCAAATCGTTCCTTTTTTTTTTTCAAAAGAAAATGTGCTTTTATTTTATTCTATTTTATTTGAAAACTAATTAAAGCTTTTAAATAAATTGCAAATCTTTTGAGAACTTACTACATTTAATTAGTTGAATTAATTAATAGTTCAATTAATTATTTTCAGAAAAGGGCATAAATAACACTTGCAAATATTTTGGAAACCTGTCGGATTAACCGTTTTTAACGGAATTTCGAAAGTGCCTTAAAAACCTTCTTTCGAAATTAGCAAAACCTCTTACCTTTAGAATCTCTGAAAGAAAGACCTCCTTTTTATAAAAACGGAATTTTGCACGCATTTGTTTATCTGGTTCCCTGTATTTCCTTAAATTGGGTGGCGACTCCAAAAACTCCAAAAGAGTTAGTCCATCCTGTCGATATTCCTAAAATTTAGCCTTTCGAGGTTAATTTTTTGGAGGTTCAACAGCATGGCGACTCTGCTGGGGAGCAATAAAGGTTTTGACCATAAAGGTTTCCAATTATTTGCAACTAGCATGCTTAATTTATTTCGCTTTATTATATCTGTTTGTTTGTGTGCCACGAAAAGCATGTAACTACACCCTTATTTGTGCACATATATAAACTGACATTCCGTTCATATTTCCCCCACTTCTGGGAACCTCTTGCATTCTCACTCAAATATCCGCGAGGTGCGCCCATGCGCACCCGCACTTTCTTCCACTAAAGAACCCTATGACGAGTTGGTACACCGGCGGCCATCGTAGGAGTAATTCGACTGCGAGACCGCTTGCCACTCACCTGTTAGCCTCAACCGTTAACCCACTCTTAGACGGAGCTTTAGGGAGCACGTATGCATTTACACCTTAGTCTGGACCCGGTCCCTGGTACCGCCTCCATAGTTAGGAAACCGCCCTTACGTCAGCGGGTTCTTGAAACCCAACGACAATGCATATTATGTGCTGTGTGATAACGAAACCTCAGTTCTAGCCATATTTTGAGCAAAATCAGATTTAGAATTTTGTCTCCCATTTTGTCTTTTAGGTTAGAAAGTGGAAGAATTTAGCAGAATTGAGATCATAGACAGAATTGCAGTCCAGGGAAAGTTAGGCAGATTTAATTGGTTTGTGTTTTGGAGATGGTATGGTGTAGTGAGATCTAAGAGGCGAAGCCCCTGGTGTCTTTAAAAGATCAGTGGGGTCCCTCTTGTGAATGGCTTTGCGTGTGTGCGGGCCTATGTTGATTATCCAACTGCAACTTTATAAAAATTGAAGTATACTTGTCGCATACTAGGAGAGCGAAGCCCCTGTGTCTTTGAATGACTAGTGGGGTCCCTCCTTGAAGACCAGTGAGGTCTTTGCTACCTAGGAAACTGAGAGGTTTGATCAAAGCCGAGGACCAGTGAGGAGCCCTATGAACAAGGTCTGTGAGCTTTGCAAAACCTAGGAAGCTGAGAGGCTTGTCCAAAGCCAAGGACCAGTGTGGTTTTATTTATAAAGGTCAATTGGAACCTTTTATGATTTGCAGTCTGGTATTGTGAAGGCGGTTGGAAATTCCACTCCTGGATGTTGTAAAATAGTTGGGAGTTGTGCTTGGAGGAGTGTGGATGTTTGCAAAAGCTATGGAGGATTGTTTCGGGTTTTGGGCATTTGGGCTTAGAATTTTGTGCAAATATTGTGAAGAGCATGAGCTGTGTTGGAATTTCGAGTTGGTACCAACTTATGGAAGGTAGTTGGGATAACGGAATTGCAGTGTCAAGGTGGAGAGATGATCGTTATCAATTATTGTTATTGTTGCTTACACTAAATCTGAATTGCTCAGAACTGGCATGAACTATTTTTCGTTACCACTTATTTGCGCGATTAGGTTTACCTCTAGCACAAAGAGGTACCTTACAGGGTAGGACACGCCCGCATTTTCATTTATGCTCAAGTAGTTGTTATTGCCATATGTCAAACTTGTTTAAAATGCAAAGCGCTACGTGATTGTGTGCAATTATGCCAATGATCTGGAAACTAACATAGTTACCTTTTGATTTTTTCCTTTTGTTTTGATTATTCCCCAAAAGAGAGAGTTTGATTCATGTTGACTCCCGAGTTGGTTAAGTGTCTAATCTAAAGTGAAGCAAGCAATGACTGATAATCAGACTGGTATCCCTGCATCTTCTAACGAGCAAGCAGTTGTTGTTCCTGATGAACAAATTGCTAGAATGGTTAAGCAGATTGAGTGTATGCAAGCTGAACTAGACAGAATGAAAGGGTCGAGCTATCAAAACGCGCCAGCCGTGCTATCAACTCTTAACCCCAATGTTGAAACTGCCAATCCCAACACGCTTTTAAATTTCAGTGTCATTCGTACGCTTGCACCAGTTAACGACATCCCAAATGCATTCATTAACCACAACAACTTGCCTCTCTATCAATACTTACCTGCCAAAGATACTCCTCGTCCTCCACAATCAAAAGCACCCATTGAAGTGCCTATAACTGTAGAAAAGCAGGGAAAGACAATTGAGCAAGAGGAGATAATCCAAACGATGAAAATCATGTAGCAATCCATCAAGGATTTGCAAGTGTCTAGAGGACGTCAAAGCATCTCCTACCGCAATCTTTATCTATACCCTGACGTTACTCTTCATCTCGGGTTTAAGGTGCCGAAATTTGATATGTATGATGGTCATAGTGACCCATTTGTCCATTTGACCAAATATCTCAACCGAATGAGGGTTGCGGGAGGTAAAGAGGAACTTCTGATGGCATTCTTCAGTCATAGTCTGGAAGGTATTGCTGCTGAATGGTTTGCAAGACAGGATATAAGCAAGTGGCGTGGGTTTGATGACATAACCAATGATTTTACAAAGCAGTTTGAGTATAATGTCAAGATGGCTCCTGACCTTATAACCTTGTCCAATCTGAAGAAGAAACCAACAGAAACCTTTAGGGAATACGCATTGAGATGGCGTGAACAAGCTGCAAGGGTGCAACCGCCAATGACTAAGGAAGATATGGTAAAATACTTCATCCGAGCCCAAGATGATTCTTATTACATGCACTTGCTCCCTATGATGGGTAAACCCTATTCTGAACTTCTTGTGATGGGAGAGATGATCGAAGAAGGGATTAAGACAGGGCGAATTGTAAGTTTTGCTGCAATGAAGGCAACTACGCAAGCCATCCGAAATGGCATGGGCAATTTTGAGAAGAAAAAAAGGGAAAATGAAGTTGGTATTGATATGGCTAATATCAACCAAAGGCCAAACAAGAAGCCAACCTTCAGAAACTCACCAAACCAACCTATTTATCAAAGCACACCATACCCAACTTATCCAAGTCAACATCAAATTCCACCCGCGCCATATCCAGTCTATAATGCTCAACCTGATTACCATCAATTTGGAATACCCCCCTTATCAGCCTTATTCACAACCGCAAGCATACAATTACCCTCAATAACACCAGTTACCTGTAGCCCGTCAGTCTATGCCAGCAGGGTCTCGTCCCAAATCTGAAAAGAGACAGCGCCGAAAATTCACTTCTTTAGGTGAACCACAAGCTCAATTGTATGAAAGATTAAAAGATATGGGAGTGCTAAACCCTTTAGCAGGAGATGGTACGTTTGACCCTCTCCCAGAATGTGTTGATGGGAGCAAATATTGTGCTTACCATGCAGAGTTTGCCAAGCACGACACTGAGGAATGTGTCCTCCTTAAACATAAGATCCAAGATTTGATTGAAGACAATACAATCCAGTTGAGTGAACCAACACATGAGGCTTGGCTGTGAACTAAAAGCACTTTGCAAAATTTCGATTCGGATTGAGGCCCCGAATCATGCTGGTTAAAACTTTATCATTTTGCCTCAAGAAAATATTTTCTCATTTCCATGTAATTTTGATTGTAATGCGAACTACGCGTAACCTGATTCCCAAGGCGGGATACGTAAGCAACTCACATAGAGCTCGGTTACACTAGCATTGGAATCCCCTATTTCCTCTTTTATGTAATTTTGAACAACTTTTGGTCTGATTCCTGGAATGGCAACAGGATAAGTAAGCAATCCACATCGGATTCGATCAGATTTTGTAATGCTTTAAGGTTTGTTTATCTTTGATGATGTAATTCCGAACTATGCATCTGGGCAGATGTGTAGGCATTCCTATTCGGATTCGGCTTCGCACTTAGATTGCCATATTCCCCAAATCTTTATTTAAGCAGAACTACACACGGTCTGATTTCCAAGGAGGGATACGTAGGCGCTCTCAACGGGCTCGACTGTATAATATTAAAATTTTCAGTTTCCCCTAAAGTAAGAAACTGGGGCAAATTTTGCAAGGCAAGTTGAATATTTGAAAGATAGCAACTGGGGCAAATCTTGCAAAGCGAGTTGAAGATGTAAAGGATCATAACTGGGGTAGATTTTACAAAAAGTCGTATTGCTTGACAAAGATAAGTTGACCATGTATCAAAAGACGGATCGCAAATCTAGACAAAGGGAGAAGAAGTAAGCGGTTGAAGGATGAAGGCTCGAGTCAGCATGAATCAAACGCTCCCCCTCCCTCCCAAAGCTAACGGTTTTTCTTTGAGTGCAGGAATTTCAAAGCAACAAGATGAGGAAACTAGCAACTATCAATTCCTCATAATGAATTAAGCATTAACTCAGTTTTTCTCAAGGATAGCACTCGCCTATTTATGGCTTCACCAAATATAAGCCAGACAGCTTAAACTCTCACTTTATATCTCCTTTATCTTTGACATTTTCCTGTCTATATGAATTTAATGAAAAATTTTTTTGCAGGCTATTCTACCACTTATTTTACAAGTATCAACATCAAGTCTATCGTAAACAATCGAAGACACTATTGTTAAGAAGCCTACCGTAGAAAACGGGAGACTCGATCATGAGTCACTGCCGAAAGGCGGTATTTCTATTTTCCATAATTATTGAAAATTGTTAAACATATCGGTTTGATTTCTCATTCACTTTATGAGAGCGCTTACTAAAGCTCCATTTTTATGATTTACAGATATTGCCAATCCTTGGGGCTCACTTTATTCTGTAGTCAAGACCATTCCTCCGCGGAAGAGTTCAAAGAGCATAACGTATTTATGTGTTTACGCTTTCGATAAGCGTCTTTATATTTCACGCTTCCGGTAAGCGTCTTTATGTGTTCACGCTTTCAATAAGCGTCTTTATGTTTACGCTTTCGATAAGCGTCTTTATTTCACACTTCCGGTAAGCGTCTTTATGTGTTTACGCTTTCGATAAGCGTCTTTATTTCACGCTTCCGGTAAGCGTCTTTATGTGTTTACGCTTTCGATAAGCGTCTTTATTTCACGCTTCCGGTAAGCGTCTTTATGTGTTTACGCTTTCGATAAGCGTCTTTATTTCACGCTTCCGGTAAGCGTCTTTATGTGTTTACGCTTTCGATAAGCGTCTTTATATTTCACGCTTCCGGTAAGCGTCTTTATGTGTTTACGCTTTCGATAAGCGTCTTTATTTCACGCTTCCGGTAAGCGTCTTTATGTGTTTACGCTTTCGATAAGCATCTTTATATTTCACGCTTCCGGTAAGCGTCTTTATGTGTTTACGCTTTCGATAAGCATCTTTATATTTCACGCTTCCGGTAAGCGTCTTTATGTGCTTACGCTTTCGATAAGCGTCTTTATATTTCACGCTTCCGGTAAGCGTCTTTATGTGTCACGCTTTCGATAAGCGTCTATATGTGTCACGCTTTCGATAAGCGTCTTTATGTGTTTACGCTTTCGATAAGCGTCTTTATATTTCACTCTTCCGGTAAGCGTCGTTATGTGTTTACGCTTTCGATAAGCGCCTTTATTTCACGCTTCCAGTAAGCGTCTTTATGTGTTTACGCTTTCGATAAGCGTCTTTATATTTCACGCTTCCGGTAAGCGTCTTTATCTGTTCACGCTTTCGATAAGCGTATTTGTATCACCTCGAAGGTGTTGATCATTTGAATGCCTCTATGGCGTATTTCCTTATACCTACTTTAATGACCTTATGTTGCTAATAAGTTTGTTAAGACATGCAGGATAATGTGAATACTTCGGACGTATTCCTATTTTTTGTTGGAGTGCAATCCAATATTATTTTCAAATTGCCTCTTCGTGATTTCAAGCTTCTACCAACGGCCCTGAAGTCATCTTGCCTCACAAAGCCGGATTTCTTCTAGTTGATTGGAGACGAGCTTGTCATTGGCATTGAAACCAGCATCTACAAATTTTATTCATTATCTGTTTCTTACTCCATTTGTTAAGTCTTATTTGCAGTTACGCACTTACCGTTTGTTGAGTTTATTATAGGATATTAGCACCACCGCAGCAGCATTTTGGAGCACAACGTGGAACTCTTTCTTAGCAGTGAACTGGAGCAATCGTTGATATGAGCTAGACTCGTCAACGAGGATCTGAAGAATCGCACTCGAACAAGCAAGTCTATCCTAATCTTTCATTTCGGATTAGGGTGTCAATTTGGTTTCTTTCCTATTCGTGCAGTCCCTTTCTGTCAATCGTGCGAGTCTTCGTATCTAAGCGTCTTCGAACTACATATGGTCTGATTCTCTTTCAGCCCGAGATATGTAGGCAACTCGGAAACCGGAATTCGGCCATGTCCATAAGCCTCGCACTTTGGTCCTTGGAATCAAAGTCTTGGCTTTGTCGGGACAAAATGGGCTTTATGTCAACATCTTTATCCTAAAAACTCTTTCATCCTTTTCGGGTAAAGAGGGGCAGCTGTTGACACCCAATTTTGTCCCGAAAATTTCAATTAAAGTATAATCATTTTAAAATTAAAATCAATTTTGAAAAGTCAAAAGTAATTGAGTAAATTCAAAGAAAAGGGTTACATGTATAAAATATGGCCTTAATTTGAACCTATTCGTGCAATTACTCTATTTCCTTAATTTATTTTCAAAAGGGGCCAAAATCGCTCCTAATGCTAAAATCAAGCCTATCCACACAAGACTCTTATATACATTACACACACATCCACTTCAGTTCTCCCCAATTTTCCCAGTACCTGAATCCGACCCACGATTCCCATGTTCAAAATCAGATCAATCCAAAAATTCCAGTTGGTCTAGTTCGTACAAGAACCTTATCTCTTTAGACCCGTTGGAGGGTGATTTTGGTATTGGCCACAGCTTGAGAACCCTAATGGAGGGGGTATATAAGAGAGGTTTTGAGGGAAAAACCAGGCGGTCGTTAATGGAGTGAAGGGAGAAAAAAGCAGCAGTAAGAGGGGAGAATAGAGAAAACTAATCAGCAGCAGCAGCTAAAAAAAGGAGTCTTCTACTTTCATTTTTTTTAAAAAAGTTATTTTTAGCTAACATGAGCTAATTTTCTGATATTAGTCAAGAGTAGTATCACTGTTACAGTTTTGTGTCGCGTATGGCTTTTGTGTTCGTGTCGTAGACCTGGTTCGAGTCGTCAACCTTGTTCGAGTCGTACACTTCGATCCTCACCCTAGTTCGCTGCTCGCAAAAAGGTAATAGCTTACCCTTTTTACATTTTTTAGTTGATTCTGTTGTGATAATGAATATGTGTTATAGCTCACTGTTTGTTTGTCATTGTTTGACACTGAAAATATGCAAAAGTAAGTTATTTCTTTGGAGATAAAATGCAGTTTGTTATGGTTATCCTTGTTGGTCGTTTAATCCCAAAGCGCATTTCTTATTCAGCTTATTTTATGAGTTAAAAAGCTTGTTCTACTATGAATAACTGCTTGTTTACTTCTCTGTTTCTTCACTTTATTTTTTAGAGAAAATGGAGTATTTTAGCAATCATTGTACTAAAGTTTAAGCCTGTTGACTAAATTCAAGGCTTTATGCATAAGTTTCTTATGTCTCAACTTGTGATTAGTTGAAACCCATATCTTGACTCTTTTCCAGTTTGACTACCTAAAATGCTAGCTGTTTTGCTTAATAACCCTTTAAATCTGTCCAGCTCATGTTAAACAGTAGTTTCACCTCTTGAGATCCATTTCATCTCCTGTTTTTTGGTTGCCTAGCTGGGTTATCTATGTGAGAGGTCTGTGAGTGTAGGAGCAGGCAGGGGTGGGGCAGGTTAGTTCATAGGTATTTGCAGATGTTTGGAGGTTGTTTTTGAGTGGTTAGCAGGTGTTTTAGATGAATCTTTGTTGCTGCAATCTTTAGAAAGCAATTTTGGATGCTTAGAGGTTGTTCTTGGTTGGTCTGAGGTTGGTTTGAGTGTCCTAGTTGTCTCCAGGATTTGAAAATGGTGTGTGCAGGGTCTTTGAGTGGTTGCCCAGGCTCTGAGTTGTAGAATGTTATTCAGGCAGGAGATAGAGGAGTTAGTTTAGGTTCTGGTGTCTGCAGGTTCTAAGAGCAGGGATCTGTGAGATTGCAGGCCAGGTTGGTGTCCGACCTCCTCTCTGTTTGTTTTCTGGAACCTGAGATGGTTGTTAGGGGCCTGTTTTCAGTTGTTTCTGGTATGGTATTAGTTGGAGAAGGATGTTAGGGGTTCAGGGTGTTGTGTTTGTCCTAGGTTGCAGGGTATACAAGTGTGCTGCAGGCAGTTAGTTTAGGGTCTGGAGTATTGGAGGTTGGTCTTGGTGTTTCAGGTTCTTTGTTATTATGCAAATAGTGTAGGGAGTAATTGGTGGCTGCAGGTTTTAGTCAGGTGCATTTTAGTTCCTGATTTGCTGAAGAGAGTAAAGAGGTGTTTGTGTGGGTAGAGCTGCGTGTTTGGGTGTTAAGAAAGGAGCAGTAGTGGTCTGTTCTGGTGAGTGTCCAAGTTCTAGTTTCAGGTAATGTTCATAGGCAGTTTGGAGTTAATTCAGGGTGGTCTGTGTTGTGGAGCTGTTTCGTTGTGGTCTGTATCTGTGGGAAATTAATCTATTTTGCTAAGGTCTTTTCCTGTTGGTTCTTACAGAGTTTAGATTCATGAAATTGACTTAAGAGTTTAAAAGATTCCACCTTTTCAAGAAGTTAGTTATTATGTGTGACAAACCTTGAGTGTTTGGAGTTTTCCTTGCATAAATCTTAAGCTTTCGCATTCTTTATAAGGCCAAAGTTGTCGTTTCTTAAGTTAATGGTATCTGAAGCTTTAGGCGTCTAATTTTCTTGTCAGACTATGTGTCGTTAGGTATCTTTCCTAGACTAATGTAGTTTTAGCTTGCGGATCATTCATTGGATTTGCTTACTCGAGTTAAAGAAATTGAGAAACGTTTAAGCCAAGTTGAAAAAAAATTAAACGAAATCTTAAGCTACTGTTTAATGCCCCTTTCTGAAATATATTCTAAAGTGGTTAGTTGATTTCTTTTGGTTCAAGTTTTAGTCATGTTTTAGGTATAAAAAGAATAATATGTGTTAAATTATCAGTCAAGATTTGGTTTTATGTCAATATTTTGCAAGGTTTTGGTTTTCAATTCATAGCTATGTAGATGCTTCAGTAATATTGCTTGACTTGGTAATCCACTTAAATTATTAATGATATTTTACCTTATTAACATGTCAAACTTATTATTGTTTCTAGAATTCCTAGAACTTGCTAAGCTTGTCCGTAGCTTTGTTTCTTTCCTAGACTAAACGTATAAGACTCCTTTCCTGTTTCTTTTTGATGTCTCTGAAGGGTGAAATTTGTTGCATATGTTCTTCTATAAGTTTAATGGATTTGCCTAAAAGCAAGTATTTAAACCCCGTTATAACATGAACTCTTGAAGATTGTCGTGCCTTTAAATGTAGTATTTTTATGACATAAGTTTTTCTTTGTGACATCCACGTGAAGAGGATATATATGAGTGCTTGTGTGCACTGATTTGTTCAATATTGAGTCATTTAAGTTAATTTCTTGCCGTTCATAAGTAATTAAGTTGTGAGTCATTTTCTAATTCTTTTTTATTTTTTTATGATGTTTGGAACGAGGTTCAAATTGGGACTCAAACCTGCCATGCTCAATTTTGAGGTCAACATTGCATTTGGCTAAATTTGTTTGCTGGCCAACTCCAAGTGTCGTTGCTGCAGTTATTAGCATCATGCTTATAGGACTTTCTCCTTGGAATTTTCTTTTAATCACTTCAGCTTTACTTGATCTTCTTCACTACCTTGGTGTCTTCAAACGCCGAGGCACTTCTCGGGTTCTACTCTTTCAACTCATTCTCTCTATGTCATTGAAATAGATAAATATTAATAGACTTGTAATTATGTGAACTAATTGTAAAATACCTCATTTATGAATAAATATTTGATTATCTGAATAATTGCTTTACTTTTATGTTCATTTCCTTTACTTTGAAGTCGTTATTTAATTTATTGCAAATCAGGCCATTTAAGTAAATGCGTGCAAAATTTCATAAATTTTCAAAAACCACGATTAATAAATGACTATAAGAAAAGACTTCTATCTTATTGATACGAAGTAGTTTCTTTAAAAAGTCAAAATTCATAAAGAAGTTTTAATAAACTTCTAAATGTCCCGAAACAACTTTGCAAAAAAACGACTTGAAATCTAAGTTCCATCTTATGGTGAGATACTCGGATTTTAAAGTTGAAATTAAGCAAGTGCCATTTATGCGCTATCACATATAAGTTGGCAAAGAAACTAGGACGATCAAATCGTTCCTTTTTTTTTTTCAAAAGAAAATGTGCTTTTATTTTATTCTATTTTATTTGAAAACTAATTAAAGCTTTTAAATAAATTGCAAATCTTTTGAGAACTTACTAAATTTAATTAGTTGAATTAATTAATATTTCAATTAATTATTTTCAGAAAAGCGCATAAATAACACTTGCAAATATTTTGGAAACCTGTCGGATTAACCGTTTTTAACGGAATTTCGAAAGTGCCTTAAAAACCTTCTTTCGAAATTAGCAAAACCTCTTACCTTTAGAATCTCTGAAAGAAAGACCCCCTTTTTATAAAAATGGAGTTTTGCACGCATTTGTTTATCTGGTTCCCTGTTTTTCCTTAAATTGGGTGGCGACTCCAAAAACTCCAAAAGAGTTAGTCCATCCTGTATTCCTAAAATTTAGCCTTTCGAGGTTAATTTTTTGGGGGTTCAACATCTCTTTCATTCTTTTCAGTGATCCACTTGTGCATCCTTGGCGTGGTCCTCTCCTTGGAAAAATCCCTGGGATGAAGCGCAGGTATTGCTTCAAATACCCAACCCATAAATGCTCAAGGAAACCCATAGAGATTATAATGTTGCTCGTCCTTAGCCTTGCTAGCTGCACGATCAGCCATGGGCTTCGTCAGGTACTCAATGGTTAGCTCGAAGCTTTTTCGCCCCCAAGGATACTTTACAAATTCATTTTGAAGATATGCAAGGCAGACCACTAATTCCTCAATACCAGCTTTTTTGTCCTTGGCACACAATATTGAGTGAACAAACCAAGCCATGGCAAGCCCAAACTTGTACCGTTGAGGAACTTCCTCATTTTCTATCAAACACAACAACGGGGGATCAGTAACTGCCCTTGCTTTTCCATCCTCCCATGCCATTGAAATATACTCCCACATCTCCCTGCCGCTTTCTTTCATCGTAGCCTCCCATTGGACACTTGGATAGGTTTGGCATCTCAGCTTTGTCATCAAGGCAAACTCTTGGAGGCCAAAACGAACAGGCACTCTATTGAAATTGAACCAAGCTTCTTTATCTTTATTGCAAAAAGCTCTTCTTAATAGAATATTGTGCACCACCTAGTTGGAAATGATGCCTTATCCGGAAAGTCCAAGAAATGGCCAAAGATACTGTTTTTGAACTTGTCATACAAACCACCAGTACGCAGCACCATCCTGAAATCACGCATTCGTCCAATAAGCGACGAACAGATAGTTATCTTGGATTGAAAATGCTCATGATCATCCAAGTAAGTCTTCAGCACCAGTGGTGGAATGACACTGGTAACATACTCAGGCTGCACAATATTTTGAAATTTGTTAGTTTAAGAAATCACCACGGTAGCAAGAACATAATATCAGATGCATAAAACATCCCTTGAGATGTTCCAAGGAACTACAAAAAATACTTTGAACATTTTTAAAGATGTTCTGATCATGTAAGTGAATGTTCTCATGTCACATGACAAAATATTGAACATCATAATGTAAAGTGAAGAACAGCTTCATGTATGTTCTAGACAACAACTTTACCTCTCTTGGTGGGTCTGCAGAATCAGCTCCCACGTCGTCTACGAACTTTCTCTGACCTTCTCCTTCACTTCTCTCAAATCCAAGTACAACCTCTTCTTCTTCCCTACCATTCCTACCTCCTTCACCAGCTTGAACATCTACAACCTCTATAACTTCTTCTACACCACCTACAGGTTCTCCACCATCACACTCCCTATTATCTACTACTTCTTGAACATTTGCAACTCCTGCAAATTCTCCAGCAAGATTATTTACAAGCCTTCCCACATCCTCTTCTTCTTCTATATTTAAAAGGCTCTCTTTTTTATTTTCCTCTTCATCCCACTCATCATCACCAAATAGTGCTTCTATTTCCTCTGATAAATTACCGTCATCCGGCCTCCTGACAGCTTCTTGTGGCCCTACATTTACATCATAGTCTAACACCTCCTCTTCGTTCTCCAATATAATTCTCCTCTTCCTAGGAGTCTGTTTACTAGGAGGAGGAGTAGTCTCTTTCCTCTTAATTGGAGAATAGGAAATCATTCCACACGTAGAAACTATTGTAGCTCCAAATCACAAGTATATTCATCAATTAAAGATGTTCAAACATGCAATATGGATGTGTGAAACATAATATACATATGTTTTATCAAACCCTAATTTTTTAAAAAGGAAATTTAATTCAAGTAAAGTCATCATTAAACATTATCATCCTCTCATACGTTCGGAGCACTGTCTCAAATATTCCAGAACTTTAAACATGCAAGCACAAACATAAACATGCAAAATCTTGACTATTTATATAATATTTTTTCAACCTTTAGCATATTTATATTATTAAACCCTAATTTATTTTAACAAAAATCATCTAAAATGTATCAGCAACTTCAAACATCCTATCACACGTTTAGAACGCTGTCTCACGATGTTTGACAGTGTGAAGAAGTATGGTCTTAACATGGTAATATAACATAAACATGCAAAAGCTTCACTATTTGTACAAGAACATACCACTATTTGATGGAAAAAATCAACAAAAACAAAGATTTTCATGAGAACTTCATTCCAGTACCAGTAAAAAGGCATTAAAACTATAGCTTTTTAAAAATAGCAAAAAATAAATCTCAATTCACTTGAAAAACATCAATATTGTTCAAAATTTACCTGTAGATGTTACCGAAGAAATGTAGATGGTCGGCGACGATGATGTTCAGAAGGTTGCTTAGAAGACTTTAGAAGACGACTTGAGAAGTGTGTAAGAGAAGATGTTGGGGTTCGACGTTTGAAATGATTATTGATGTCTGTTCAATTTCGTTTCCCACCTTATGATTAAAAGTTTTGGGGATTGTTAATTCAGTCCCAATAGTTTTTAATGAAGGCCCCGAAGTTTTATTATTTCTAATCTGGCCCCTCATTAATTGTTAAACACGCGTGCGTTTCAGAGGAGAGAGAAAGCGGAACATTGTCCCCTTTTTAAAAAGAAAGACTTGACAGGGTCTTTTGGCCCAATCTTCTCTAGTTTCTCCTTCTTTAACAACATGAGGAGGTGGACAGGGACACGACCTATTGATGTAGCCAATTAAATTTTGACCTCAAATAAACGAGAGTAATTAAGTTTTCCAAAACAAATAATTTGCGAAGGTAAGTTTAATAGATATGAAGTGATTGCCATGAGTTAGAGGGGTTGGAGAAGAAGAACCGGTGGTGGTATTGGAAAAAGAAAGGAAGAGATCGAGGTGGAGGTAGAACAATTAGTACCCACTTAACAATTTGTATTGAGGTCAGATTCTAGTAAAAAATGTGTCTCTTATATATCAAACCCTATTATAAATTCATTTATTTTTGTGGATGACCACTACTCACCATTATTCAATTGTAACATATGGTTTACTATCCCACTTTCTCCTACTTAATTCTTCCCCACTAAGTGACCACTAATTCCTTATTAAGTCACTACTTAATTCTTGTAACCTTTGGGTTGATTTGTAACCTATGTATTTGTATCCTATAAATAGAGCACATTTGGCTCTATGGAAGGCACACTTGAAACACTTTGAGAATAATACATGTTCTTCCTTCTCATCTCATATATTTTATCTTGTTCTTGCACTACTTTACTATTATTTTACAACATGTTCTCAGCACGAGTCTCTAATTACACTTTTAAATTTAAATTTCTATTGTTTATTTCTTTTATATATATATACACACACACACATATCGGTACTTCTATCATGAAAAAAGAGTAAGGAATGCGTTTCAGAGAGAATATTATTCTCGGCCCTTGAAAGTGCCAAATTGGATCTTCCATTGAGACTTACAACAACATTTGCCAAGTGAACAGGTTTCAACTAGTATATGCAATGCTTTGATCTTTGCAAATTAATTGCCGCTCACCTCCAGCTTTCCATCTCGAAAACCGGTAACGAACTCTGAATTTGTAGTTTTTCTTTTGCACTTGTTTCAAGGGATGCAACACGAGGACTTCCCGGAGGGTCACCCATTCCAGTACTACTCTCGCCCAAGCACGCTTAACTTTGGAGTTCTGATGGGATCCGGTGCGTTAGTGCTGGTATGTGCCTCGTTAAAACCTTACTAGGAAAAACCCAGTGGGAAAAAACCTAATGAAGGAAAAAGAGCACACATCCTGTAATACGCCTTTAGAGCTGCCTCATTAAAAACCTTACAAGTAAAACCCAAGTGGGATAAAACCTTGTTAAGGGAAAAAGAGTGCAGCGCGTAATTTACTCTCCCTGATGAAAACATCATTCAATATCTTGAAGATGACACATTCCAATCTTGTAAATCAGCTTCTCAAATTTTGAGATTGGCAATGACTTAGTGGACAAATCCGCCAAACTATCACTGGAATGAACTCTTCAACATTAAATTCATCACTCTCTTGAAGATCACGATTGAAAGGAGTTTTGCTTAATACTGTTTCCTTTAGTTGTATCTTCTTTTTAATTGAATTGTCGATGTAATATTTCATATAATATTACTGGGATCCTCGTCTTCAAAGAAATACCATATTGTTGCTATATTGAGTCTTTGATCTCTATCACCAATATTGTCGCATAGCTTCAAGCATGGCTATTATCTCTTCATAAATTGAAGATGTAGCAGCAACAATTGATTTTATAAAATGCTATAATATAGGTATTCTACCATAACAAATAAATATCAAGTTGATATCGGCCTTTGTGGATCAACTAGATACCATATATTCTTCTGATGCCTTCGCATTGAGGAAGAACTAAATCTTATCAATAAGCTTATAACAAAAGCTATGACCAGTGGAGTATATTTGGTAAGATACTTCAACGCACCAATCGCATTAAAATATAATATTTCAATATCAAGAAGCTCACTAACACGATTTCACCTAATGTGGCTGGATTGTTTTAATCCGTATAAATATTTATAAAGCTTCATTGAATAGGTTTCCCGGGAACCTTTACATTCTTCAAGGATTTTGAATCCTTCAAGGATAAATATATTGTTGCTCAGTGAGCTATATAAAAGGTTGTTGCAACATTCATACGCATATCAAGTCTTTCACGTACTGCAAGACATACAACATACCTGAAGGTGATTGCATCCACCAAAGGAGAATATATCTCCATATAATCAATGTCAGATCTTTGTGCCTCAAGTCGTACTTTATATTTAACGACTTATTTTTATCAATATTTTTGCACAAAAATATCTTTGTACACACTGGCTTTGCACCTTCAGGTGTTTGGACTATAGGTCCAAAAACTTCACGTCACCCGAGTGAAGCCAGTTTTTGCTTGAATGCATTTTTCTATTTTTGGCCAATAATTTCATGTCTGTATTCCTAACAGACTTAAGCTCAATATCCTCACAATCATATAAATATTGAGCTTTATAATATATGATTAACAAGTTTGATGATCAACTGCTTAATCATTCCAGACTTGCTTCATGAGAATAATGTGCATATGTGTCACCTTCTCAATTTTGTAAAATAGTACACGGAACATAAGAGAAAGAGGACATGAGAATAAGCCTCGAAGTACGCATTCCTAATATAGTAGTATTCTATACGTTTTCTATGATCTCGAAGATAAAATGTACTAGATTTTTTTGATCTCTTTACTCAGTTCATTACATCTTAATATTTTAAATTATGTTGATCAAGTGAATACTTATATCAAATCTGTTAGATTAATAATTTCCTTGTTTATGGATTCTCCTCATAAGACTAGGAGATTTCTGGTGTTACTTTCATGATTTATACAATTCATATTTGCTTGCACTAACTACTTTGCTGAGTTGGTGAAGGAAGATTCATGAATCCATACCAGATTTAGATGACATCATTAAAAGTATATCCGATAGGTTAGTATTTTTCAGGCTTGATACATTTTTTTTATTAATGGTATCAATTTATTTGGTTCATCAACATAATCCAACTTATTGGTGCACTTAATATTTGATTATACCTTAGAAGTTATGTTGAAGTAGCAATATTTTGAAAGAGATATGGTTAAGACATTGGGTTCAGGTCTCAGTGCACCATATTAATGATATAATGATGACTGAGGCAAAATAAAATGCTGATGAAAAATAATGAAGCTCGTCCACTAAATAGGCTCCATTCATATGTGTGAATGTGGGAGCAGTAATGCTTCATTCTCTAAGATGAATGTGGGAGCAATACAAGCTCCATTCCATAAGTTGAATATGGGAGCACAACATAATGCTCCATTCTCATATATGAATGTAGTAGCAATACATAATATGCCTGAAAGAAGGCAAATTATCATTATGTCTGAAAGAAGACACAACATAATATGCTAGAAAGAAGGCAAAATATCTTTATGTCTGAAAGAAGACACAATATTTCATGTCTGAAAGAAGGCAAGTAATTTTATGTCTGAAATATGATAAAATAATTGCCACGGTAGAGACCATGGTCGTTGATGTGGCAAATGACAAAATAATAGTCATTATTGTGAAATAAATAAGAGAAATGTTCTCAAAAGTAACCGTTCAAACGGTAAATATAATAATACCACTAATGTGTTATATGAATATGAGGCACGTCCAAAATGTTTTGGTCAGTTCCTAAAGTGAATGAGACAATTTACTATAAATTTTACTATAGACTCATTCCCAGAAGTGAATGTGGCAATATGTGATAAAATATCAAAACTCGCCTCCAGAAAAGGTTTGAGAAAGATAAATATGGACATGCCTATCATGGCTGATAAAATATCAAACTCACCTCCTGAAGAGGTTCGAGAAAAATAAATATGTCCTTTATTATGGCATGAATGGTCATTGCTCTCGTACAAAACATACGTCAAAATTATGCATTATTATGAATTACATAAGAGCAAGTGAAGCAAGAAATTGATCTTACCTATAGTGATTTGACCATGAGAAAAATTATATGATTTTCTCCTTGAAGGAGATATTCACCATATGGATGGCGTGATGATATACATGGTTGTACACAACTAATTGAGTGCTCCGGAAGAGCCAAATTATTACTACCTGGAGGAATGAGATTGATAAAATATTTTATTATAGTACATCTCAAAAGAAACTTATAAAGTTTCATAAAAATTTGCCAAAATGGCTAAGAGACTAAAATTGATGTAAATATATGAATATCTTTATATTACTACAAGAATGTCGGGTGAGATATATGTGCTTGAAAAGCTCCCCGCCTCTTCCTCGAGTTTGCACTACACAAAATATAAGTGTGTTAGAATCATATGCGCATGCCATAATAAACTTTTAGTTTATTGTTACAAAGCCCATGCTATAGTAAACCAAAAGTTTACTAGATGAATAAATTTATGAGTTGGCATGACAAGTTTGACCATCCCGGTTCAAATATGATGCACAAAATATATAAATGAGAATTCGCATGGGTATATACTGAAGAATCAGGATTCTTCAAGAATTCTCTTTGTGCTGCTTGTTCTCAAGATAGATAAATTATTCGACCAACTAAATTTGGGATCAGGATCCCCGCACTTCTGGAATGTATAAAAGGTGAATATGGGCCCGTTCACCTGCCATGTGGACCAAATAATTATTATAAATAGATGCATATATAATAAGGTCACATGTGCGTTTTATTACAAACCAGTAATGGTACTTGCGAGGATAAGTATTTGCTCAAATAAATTTTATTATGAGCATATTTCCAGATTATGCAATCAAGACAAGTTATCTTGATAATGTTAGCAAGCAAGTTTAGCAGATTCATATATTGAAAGCCTCCAATTGCTAAATGATGTTTGGCATTTTATGCCTATATTTCCTTAATATTTCCTCACATTTTAGTACCTTATTCGCTCGTTTTATAGTTTATGAATGTGGTTTTGCACTAATTTTATGTCGTGTGTATGTAGGTTGTTGCGCAGTGCAATTGGAACTTTAAAGAGCATGATCGAGCAAGAAAAAATTGGTTTTTGATTAAGGATTGGATCGGGCACACGAAAGCACGACACGAGCGAGCAAAGGAGCGAACGAAATAGGAAAATGGCTGGGCGCCACAGGTGGCGCGCCGCGCCAGGAAACGCGCCAGCCTGGTGGGTGCGGTTTCCCACGCGGCGCGGAGGCATAGCGGTTAACTTTCGATGGGTTCTGTCCAATGTCGCGCGTTACGAGGCGCGGGGTGCCCGTTATAGCGCCCCTTGTGCGCGTTTTTACGTCCTATTTCGTCTAGGATTGGGTCTAACTTATTACTAGGTGTTTGTAAACTCTATAAATACTCTTTTACTTAGTTTTTCATTGGAGTTCAGACCTTTGGAGCAAGTTTTGGAGGAGAGGGGAGGAGCCCTAGATGTCTTCTACACAAGTTCTTTCTCTCTTTCTCTTATTCTTCTCTTTAATTCTATAGTTTGTTTGTTCTCGGGTTAGAGTAAATACATGAAGGTTGATGTTTGAAAGTTGATTTCTATATATTGATTTACCATTATGGATTGTTTATTCTTTCTTGATCATAATTGTTTGATTATTGAGGCCTGATAATTGAACACTATCTATGGTTTTTAGATTGAACTCGAAAGAGAGAATTTAATTACGCAATAAGAAAGAATAGAACTAGTTTGTGAACCCGGGCATCGGGGAACCAATTTCTGAGTAGGATAGACATATACTTACTCGCCTAGTTTAACTCATTACAGAATTCGTTAATGCGTGCACGTGATTCAACCCATAGACATATAGGGATTGGAGTAGCCTGCATAGACCGTGAAGAATCGAAAGGTTTTCATGGGTACATTTAACCTGTAGTTAGCAATCTAGGAAATCAAGAAGTAGAATCAACTGGAAAACTCAACTGGATTGTTCGTAACTCTGACCCGGGACCGTCATCTTTTATTGATAACAACTTAGAATTTGCTCTGTTACTTGATTTCAATTACTTGTTTTAATTACTGCATTTAGTTAGTAAAATCTCAACCATTGGGAAAAGATCCCTGAATAGTTCTTAGGAAATTGTTTGCTAGAATTCAGTCTGAATAGTCCTCGTGGGAACGATACTCTACTGATCACTTTATTACTTGTCGACCACGTATACTTGCGTGTGCGTTTGGGAGCAACAAGTTTTTGGCGCCGTTGCCGGGGACTAAATTGACTGTTTTCTTTTTGAACAATTTATTATTTTCTATTCAGGTTTAATTTTTTTTTTTTTAATTTTATTTTTTTATTTATTTATTATTTTATTACTAGTTTACATGGCATCTTTTAATGAAAGTGGGTTGAATGATGGTTGTTCAAATTTTGTTGATTCTTGTCTACTTTGTGGAGGACATCATTTTTGGAAAAATTGCCCGAGTCTTCAAACCCTGCGAGACTGGTTATGTGAATTTTCTACCACCTTTGATTGGAATTTTTGTAAATTGTGTGGTGGTCGGTGGAATGATTGTCCTAAGTGTCATGCTCCTTCCCCCAATAATTTTGGTGATGATTCTAATGATGTTTGTGAGTTTGACAGGAGTGATAAAGTGCAGGTTGTTAGCGAAACTTGGCTAATGGAGCAAGCCAAACTCTTAGAAGCTTATGGGGATTTCAGGAGTGAACTTGCAAATATGACGAGGCAATTTATAGAAGAGAGGGTTGGGCTCAGGCAAGAGATCGACGAATTTGGCTTGACTATTCACGATTTGGAGGAGAATTTGAGTGATATGGTTGAGGTGTCTAATGCCCAATTATCAGTTGTCGTGAATAGTAGATTTGAGATAGAAGAGCTTAGAAGCCAATTTGAGGAGCAAAAAGTGGAATTCCTACCATTCGACCCAATAGCAGTTGATGATGCCAAGGTTGAGGAAATCACATTAGAGTCAAGTGAGGAAATAGAAAACATCATAGGTGAGGACTCTAGTATTTGTGCAAGTGAGGGTGTCAAAAGTAATGCAACTTTAGAATTGAAGCGCATTGGACCTCATTCCAATCATTTTTCAACATTGTGTTTGGATGGTGACATGAAAATTGAGCCACCCGAGCCTATGAAGAAACAAAAAGAGGAGGAACAAGGTGCCTATATTTTAGAGTTTGTGATGCCAAGGAGACAAAACGACATCCCTCATTTAAAGGCTAAGAAGTGCAAAATGCGGCATTGTTTACTTGGTCCTGTTGTATTTTTGCCACCACCCCAATACCATAGTTGTAAACTTGAGGCAAAATTGGGGATTCAATTCATTAGTTCAAGGTGGAGACAAAAGTGATGAAGTTGTCTTCGTCGTGCCACGACGTTAACTAAGGCGCTTCTTGGGAGGCAACCCAATTTGCTTGCTTTACTTTTATTTATTTTTATTAGTATTTTTATAGTTGTATATTACTTTGGGTGATTCTTTGGATTGCAGGTTCATATAATTTCGAGGCTAAGTGTGGGGTGTCCTCACCCTTGCCCAATATTGATGACCTGATGAGGGAAGTCTGAGTACCTCATACTATATGGAAGCTTGGAGGATGCTAGCACCAAGGACTAGAATCTTCAGGGAAGTTTTCTTTACCTTGCACTTTCTTATTTTTAGCACTGAGGACAGTGCTTAGTTTAAGTGTGGGGTGGGGAACTACCCTTTATCTATTTTTGAGGTTAGGATGCATGTACCGTAGGATTTTTCTTTTGTCACTTGACTTTATTTTTATTTGTTTCTTGCTTTAATATATGAAAAAAAAATTAGAAAACCAATGAAAAATTCCAAAAAGATTTTCCTTTTAGTTTTATTAGTGGTACATGTTATCCGCCCCGTGGTTTTTCTTATGGTCACGGTTCTTTTCCACGGGGAGGCCTTTGAACCGGGTAGTTTTTATTTTTAGGATTAGGATAGTTAGTTGTAGGTGACCCTAGATGTAGGAAAAAGGTAGAATGCTAGGTGCCTTTGATTTGTTTGATACCGATGGACTTGGACTTGATTGCATGTGCTATTTGTGGTGTCCTTGAGTTTTAATTTTGATGCATGCCTAAAAAAAAAAACATGGAACAACCCCCTTGAGATGCTTGAATCCGCTCACTTGACTTTGTTGTGAACCTTTGTGCATTAGTGCTTAAATTTCCACAAGTTGCATTCTAAATGCTTGATTGGGAGTTGTTGATGGAGCCATTTTGTGTGGACCATGTGCTATGTGTGTGTGAGGCATATTCTTGTTTGCTCCACGTTACATATTAATGTCTAGAACTTGCCCCGTGTGTGTGCAAAGCGAAATCCTAGGTTTGCTCTAGTCGGGAAATGATACAAGGCCTTCTTTTGATTTGCCTACCCTTACATATATACCTTGAAAAAATTGTTGTTGTGATTTCTTTGACCCTTTTTTTTGTTGGCACCCACACCCCGAGCCTACCCATTTGTTCTAAATTATCTCTTTTGGCCCTTTACTCCTTAAGCACTTTATTGATATTTTGTTGTTGATTGGAGTTGTGGTTGGATGTTGGGAGGTTTTTGAGTGGAACTAATGAAGGAGAATAATTGAAAATTTGTGAAGTAGTGAAAAGCATTGGCAAGGTTGGATGAAATTGAAAATTGAAAAGAAAAAAAAAATAGCAAAGTTGAAAAGAAAGAAAAAATTGTGAAAAAGAAAAAAAAAAAAGAAAGATGTCCATTCCTTGCTAGTGTGTGCTTAAAAAGAAAAATGCTACTTGTTGGGAAGGTGTATGTGTGATATTTGTGATTGGGTGGCTTGTTGAGAATCGTGGAGAAATAATTGTGATGTGTTAAAGTGCTTAGGGAGGTAGTCACTATTACCATATGTATCCTACCTACCCCTTAGCCTACATTCCGACCTTTTTAAAGTCCTAGTTAATCCCGATTGGAGTGAGCTTACATTAGTGGAGTCCTACACTACGGGCAAGCCTATGGTACATTGCGTGTGACGTGTGAGATTTTCATGAGAGTGAGTGAGTTCATTGGTTATTGCCCCATTCTATGCGTGATATTTATTGTTGTGTGGGATATTTGGGGGCACTCTTTTGCTTCATATTGGTGAGGGCACGTGGTTTGAATGAAATAGGTGAAGTTGGTGGCTTCTTGGTTGAGTAAATAGGTGTGATTTTGTGGGAGCATGGTTGCATTAAGTTGAGTTTGTGCACTTGAGCTATTTTGGGGTGGTTGTTCTTATATTTTTGATGTTGTTAGTTTGTTGGCATGTTGTGGATCCATAGTAGTCATGTGTGCATTGGTTCAATGATCGGTATCAACCATGGTCATAGGCAGACCTGTTTTACCTAGGTTGGGAAGTGAGTTGTGACTTGCTCGAGGGCGAGCAAAGGTTCAAGTGTGGGGTGGTGATGTTTGGCATTTTATGCCTATATTTCCTCACATTTTAGCACCTTATTCGCTCGTTTTATAGTTTATGAATGTGGTTTTGCACTAATTTTATGTCGTGTGTATGTAGGTTGTTGCGCAGTGCAATTGGAACTTTAAAGAGCATGATCGAGCAAGAAAAGATTGGTTTTGGATTGAGGATTGGATCGGGCACACGAAAGCACGACACGAGCGAGCAAAGGAGCGAACGAAACAGGAAAATGGCTGGGCGCCACAGGTGGCGCGCCGCGCCAGCCTGGTGGGCGCGGTTTCCCACGCGGCGCGGAGGCATGGTGAGCGCGGTTTCCCATGTCCAATGTCGCGCGTTACGAGGCGCGGGGCGCCCGTTATAGCGCCCCTTGTGCGCGTTTTTACGTCCTATTTCGTCTAGGATTGGGTCTAACTTATTACTAGGTGTTTGTAAACTCTATAAATACTCTTTTACTTAGTTTTTCAGGAGGAGAGGGGAGGAGCCCTAGATGTCTTCTACACAAGTTCTTTCTCTCTTTCTCTTATTCTTCTCTTTAATTCTATAGTTTGTTTGTTCTCGGGGTAGAGTAAATACATGAAGGTTGATGTTTGAAAGTTGATTTCTATATATTGATTTACCATTATGGATTGTTTATTCTTTCTTGATCATAATTGTTTGATTATTGAGGCCTGATAATTGAACACTATCTATGGTTTTTAGATTGAACTCGAAAGAGGGAATTTAATTACGCAATAAGAAAGAATAGAACTAGTTTGTGAACCCGGGCATCGGGGAACCAATTTGTGAGTAGGATAGACATATACTTACTCGCCTAGTTTAACTCATTACAGAATTCGTTAATGCGTGCACGTGATTCAACCCATAGACATATAGGGATTGGAGTAGCCTGCATAGACCGTGAAGAATCGAAAGGTTTTCATGGGTACATTTAACCTGTAGTTAGCAATCTAGGAAATCAAGAAGTAGAATCAACTGGAAAACTCAACTAGATTGTTCGTAACTCTGAGCCGGGACCGTCATCTTTTATTGATAACAACGTAGAATTTGCTCTGTTACTTGATTTCAATTACTTGTTTTTATTACTGCATTTAGTTAGTAAATTCTCAACCATTGGAAAAAGATCCCTGAATAGTTTTAGGAAATTGTTTGCTAGAATTCAGTCTGAATAGTCCTCGTGGGAACGATACTCTACTTATCACTTTATTACTTGTCGACCACGTATACTTGCGTGTGCGTTTGGGAGCAACACTAAACCATGCATATGAGAATAATGCTACCTAAATCAGGTATGAGGTATGGTATATCTATAAAGCAGCACTTGTGCACGACATGCCACAAAATGAATTCTCCCTCATAATTGGTTCAGGGTCAGGAACCAAATATTTTCCATCTAATAATTATAATGTGCGATATATTATCAATTGCTCCACCGCAACGCACAAAGATGGATCCCATATAAGGTTGGGAACGAACGTTAGTTTGGCTAACATTAGGGGGAGAATTTAATGCAGCTGAGGAATAAATAAATTAAATTATCGTTTGATTATGATCCTCATATAAAGATAATGCAAGTCACTGCCAGATGCATTACTGACCCAAAGTTACATATTATATTCCAGTTGCTAATGCTCCAATTTGAGTTGATGTCCTGGTAGGACAATTTGTTCATAAATATGAGTCTAAGGCACACCTGAAGCGTGATAGACCACTCGGTTCCAGAAGATAAAGCCTTGAAAAAGGAAAGGAGCAAATATATGAGATGATCAAATAAGGAGGCGGGGTTCTAGAAGAGTCCACGACATAACACTTCATAAAACCTCCTCACGAGAGGTTCAGGTACCTGAAAATTTATGAATGTGAAGAGATCTCGATATGTTATGTCGGATGGGGAACCGAGATATGAAATTATCGTCAACGATATCTTACATATATTATAAAAGCTCAATATTTATATGATTATGAGGATCTTGAGCTTAAGTCTGTTAGGAATACAGACATGAAATTATTGTAAAAAAATAGAAAAACGCATTCAAGCAAAAATTGGCTTCACTCGGATGACGTGAAGTTTTTGGACCTTTAGTCCAAACACCCGAAGGTGCAAAGCCAGTGTGCACAAAGATATTTTTGTGCAAAAATATTGATAAAAATAAGTTGTTAAATATAAAGTACGACTTGAGGCACAAAGATCTGACATTGATTATATAGAGATATATTCTCCTTTGGTGGATGCAATCACCTTAAGGTATGTTGTATGTCTAGCAGTACATGAAAGACTTGATATGCGTATGAATGTTGTAACAACCTTTTATATAGCTCATTGAGCAACAATATATTTATCCTTGAAGGATACAAAATCCTTGAAGCATGTAAAGGTTCCCGGGAAACCTATTCAATGAAGTTTCATAAATATTTATAAGGATTAAAACAATCCAGCCACATGTGGTGAAATCGTGTTAGCGAGCTTCTTGTTATTGAAAAATTATATTTTAATGCGATTGGTGCGTTGAAGTATCTTACCAAATATACTCCACTGGTCATAGCTTTTTTTATAAGCTTATTGATAAGATTTAGTTCTTACTCAATGCGAAGGCATCAGAAGAATATATGGTATCTACTTGATCCACAAAGGCCGATATCAACTTGATATTTATTTGTTGTGGTAGACTACCTATATTATGGCATTTTATAAAATCAATTGTTGCTGCTACATCTTCAATTTATGAAGAGATCGTAGCCATGCTTGAAGCTATGCGACAATATTGGTGATAGAGATCAAAGACTCAATATTCAGCAACAATATGGTATTTCTTTGAAGACGAGGATCCCAATAATATTATATAAAATATTATATTTACAATTAAGTTAAAAGGAAGACGCAACTAAAGAAAATAGTATTAAGCAAAACTCCTTTCAATCGTGATCTTCAAGAGAGTGATGAATTTAATGTTGAAGAGTTCATTCCTGTGATAGTTTGGCGGATTTGTCCACTAAGTCATTGCCAATCTCAACATTTGAGAAGCTGATTTACAAGATTGGAATGTGTCGTCTTCAAGATATCGAATGATATTTTCATCAGGGGGAATAAAATACGCGCTGCACTCTTTTTCCCTTAACAAGGTTTTATCCCACTTGGGTTTTACTTGTAAGGTTTTTAATGAGGCAGCTCTAAAGGCGTATTACAGGATGTGTGCACTCTTTTTGCTTCACTAGGCTTTTTCCCACCGGGTTTTTCCTAGTAAAGTTTTAACGAGACACATTACCTTCCAAGTGGTCATCTAAGGGGGAGTGTTATAAATTCATTTATTTATGTGGATGACCACTATTCACCATTATTCAATTGTAACATATGGTTTGCTACCCCACTTTCTCTTACTTAATTCTTCCCCACTAAGTGACCACTAATTCCATATTAAGTCACTACTTTATTCTTATAACCTTTGGGTTGATTTGTAACCTATGTATTTTTATCCTATAAATAGAGCACATTTGGCTCTATGGAAGACACACTTGAAACATTTTGAGATTAATACATGTTCTTCCTTCTCATCTCATATATTTTATCTTGTTCTTGCACTACTTTACTACTCCCGCTGTTTCAAAAAGGATGAACCTATTTTCTTTTTAGTCTGTTTCTAAAAGAATGACCTCTTTCTAAATTTGGAAAGAAATTTTCACTTTTACTTATCCCTAGATGATTTGTAGCCACACAAATATCTATAACTTATTTTAGACCACAAATTTCAAAAGTTTTCCCTTTTTTATTAAACTCCATGCAAAGTCAAATGGGTTCATCTAAAGTGAAAGGAATAGAGTATTATTTTACAACAAACCCATAATAGTTGACCGGATTGGGATTGAATCAGGTTTAGATTGAGCTTGGATCCTTAATTGGTTATTAGGATTTGAATTTAGTATTAAAAATATTTAAAAACCTACTAGTACGTCCTTTCTTTATGGTCGGAAATACAAAATCTGGTGGAATTAACTATACACTAATTGCATAAAGTTAGATGATTTTAGTGACTATTTAAACCATCAAACTCCATTAAAACTCTATCAACATAAATGTCGTAGAATAAAAAACTTTGTGTTGATCAGCTTTTGTTTTTGATGTGAAACTCTTTATTTTCGTTGGACTTGTTTATAATATGGAATGACTATCCGACAAAGAGACAAACTATACGATCAGACCATCAGAATTTTCAGAAATTAGTACAATGGTCCCCTTCAACAATGAGAATTATTCTTCTTGGTCATATATCGGTGTTGAGTACCCTAATTACTCTGATGAAAATATTCTTTTAGATCATTGACAGGACCATTTGCTTGCTCTCAGATAAGCAATGTCTATGAACAAAAGCTGTCACTCAGAAATAAAAAGAATATTCTTTTCCCATTTGATTGTTTCTCTGTGGTCGAGACTTGACTGTTGTCTTTGAGACATTTTTCTTGAATTGCGTTTTATGGCGATAGACACAACTTAGGACGTTTTTGCTTTAAGAAACATAATCTTTAGTATGAATCTTTTTCTTTTAAAATTCGTTTATATTTTCGTTTTATAATTTGCTCTGACATAAAACTAAGGAAAAAAAAAAGTCTTTTTGCAATTTGTAGTTTAAAATAATGTATATATATTTTTGTAGTTGTGTAAATATTAAAGATAAAATCGAAAATTTGAAGTTAAAAAGTTCTTCAATTAAAAATATGTCATTCAAATAAAGAAATTATAATATTTTTTTTAAATGAATAATATTACAAAGAGGTACTTTTTAGTTAGCATATTATTTTTGGTGCGTATCTCTATATATGTTGTGTGTGTATATTGGTATATAAATGCTACTATTTCTTTTTAGCTTTTCAAAAGTAATAATGCTAATGATTAAGTGAAAGAAACTAAGGTCTTTTCTATGACAAAATGCGTGTAGATGTACATACTTATTTAGTTTTGTTGGCAAAGGGAATAATAATGATTATGTGAAAGAATAATAATAATGATCGAGTTTTTTTTTAAATATTTTTTGAGTTTTTCTTTAATATTTTTTAAATTTGTTACAACTGCTTTAATGTACGAACTCCACGCTTCTTATAGCTCTAAGTAAAATATTTTTTTTTAAATACTACTCGCTCCGTTCCAAAATGGATAACACTATTTTCTTATTAGTTCGTTCAAAAAAGAATGACACAATTATAAATCTGAAAACATTTTTGAGTTGAAACTACTATTTTACCCTTAATAAAATGCTCTATAGTCACATATTTATGTATGACTTATTTTGGACCACAAGTTCCAAAAGTCTTACCATATTTCTTTAACTCCGCTTCAAGTTAAAATATGACAACCATTTTGGAACGGAGGGAGTAAACAATATTAAAATAAATTTAATTAAAAAAGATTTTTCTTTTTACTCTCCAAATAATAACTATGATGTCCTTTACGGAACTAGGGAGTATCAATGTAACATCATCTATAAATTACTCTAATATCTAGTTATGTTACTTGATAATTTTCAAGAGTATCATAGATGTTTTCCTTCGACTATGTATAACAATAGATATTCAGTATCATAGTCGTGTACCTCTCGTTGGTCAAGTGTGGAATTTATCGATATTTAAAAACCCAATGGCATTATTATTATTTTTAATAAAATTTCTCCGTATGGCGGCGTTACCCTTTCATAGATCATCAGGAAGTTGCACAAAAAGGAGGTGGAACGTGCATCCTTGCCTCCCAAAAGAATGGACAGTCACAAAGAGTGATAAGCGAATTAACTTAAGTAACAGTGTACAATTCCTTCACATATATAGTTCAACAAAAATGGCACCATTTTGCACCTTCCATTCTAATAATCAAACAAAAATTGCATCATTGTGCTTGTGTTATTTGTTAGAATTGATAAACAAGACACAAATTTGGGGTGAATAACTTCTCGCCTTTTTCATTAATCAATGGCCCTATATATACAAGTAAAACTAAAAGACCTAATTTAGGGGCTAAGTAATTCCTAATGGGCTTGGCCCAATACACAATTTGTCTAAGCTACACTACAATTTACACAAATAACCTATTTACAATAATAACATCCTTAATAACCTCCTTTACCCCCCCCCCCCCCCCCTCAAGTTGGAGAATGAGGGTTTCGAATGCCCAACTTGCTCAATAAATAATCAAATTGTGTTCGGCCCAGTGCTTTGGTAAAGATATCTGCCAATTGAGCGCCCGTTGGCACATGTCGGGGACGAATGATCCCTCCAACAATCGCATCACAGACAAAATGACAATCTACTTCAATGTGCTTCGTCCGTTCGTGAAATACCGGATTACAGGCAATATATATTGCTGCCTGACTGTCACACTGCAGATCTATCGAACGATGGTGTTTGATTCCAAGACTCCACAATAGCCCTTTCAACCATTTCAGCTCGCACACAGTCATTGCCATCAATCGGTATTCTGCCTCCGCTGAAGAACGTGAGACAATTTGTTGCTTCTTCGTGCACCATGATATCGGTGAATCCCCTAAAGACACATACCAACCAGTCAACGAGCGACGTGTCAACGGACACCCTGCCCAATCGGAGTCACACCAACCGTTTAAACGAAGATCACCTTTCGAACTCATCACAATACCTTGTCCCGGACACCCTTTCAAGTAACGAACAACTCGGAGAGCTGCATCCCAGTGCTCGACTCGTGGTTGTTGCATAAACTGAGACAACATATGAACACTATATGACAAATTCGGATGCGTGAAGCATAGATAAATCAGGCGTCCGACCAATCTCCGATAACTATCTGGATTTTTCATGAATCGACCACGTGCAAGCGCCAACCGATGATTTTGTTCCATCAGTGTGCCCGCCGGTCGAGCACCCAACAAGCCAACTTCCGAAATTATATCCAATGCATACTTCCGTTGACAGAGGAAGATTCCTTTAGGACCCCTTGCTACTTCAACTCCTAAAAAATACTTCAATCGTCCGAGATCTTTCATGTGAAAACAGACAGATAGATACAACTTGAAGAGTCGGATTGCCTTTGGATCATTACCGGAGACAATCAGATCATCCACATACACAACCACACTCAATTGTACATTCCCTTTCTTCATCGTAAACAATGAATAATTAGAATATGATTGTCGAAAGCCATAATTCTTTAGAGCTGTCGATAACTTTGCAAACCAACAACGAGGAGCTTGCTTCAATCCATACAAAGATTTTTGGAGACGACACACTTTGCCGGACCCATCATTTTTATACCCCGGAGGCAACTTCATATATACTTCCTCGTGAAGATCACCATGTAGAAAAGCATTATGCACATCCATCTGATGTAATTCCCAATTTTTAGCTGCAGCTACCGCCAAGAAGACACGAACAGTCACCATTTTAGCTACCGGTGCAAATGTCTCTGTGTAGTCAATTCCTTCAACTTGATGATTATGAAAGATCACCAACCTAGCTTTGTATCGCTCAACGGTACCATCAGAGTTGTACATAATTTTATACACCCATCGACATCCGAGCGCCTTCTTTCCCAGAGGCAAGTGCTCGATTTCCCAAGTCTTGTTCGTTTCCAAAGCATGCAACTCTTGTTGCATAGCCGTCCGCCACTTTTCATCTTTCACGGCTTCAGAGAATGACCTCGGTTCATGTCCCTCCGTTATGGCTGCAAGAAAGCACGCATGCTTCTTCGAAAATTTATCACAGTCAACATAATGTGCCACCGGATAAGGCGCACCCGAGGCATGTTGCAGCTTGGGTGAACTGTCTGATTTTCGAACACAGGTCGACACACGATGACACTGTTCGGGTGAACTGTCTGATTTTCTAACACAGGTCGACACACAATGACGCTGTTTTCGAACAGTATTAGTTACATAGTCACGCAAACGAACACTCTCTGTCTTCGTTCGCCCTCGGCCAATTCTTCATCCATCGCTTCCATTTCCACGTGTCCATCTTGATTCGGCCCCTCATTTTCCGGATGCAATACATCCTTCGCTTGAGCTTCATCGACAACATGCACTGGGGGAATCTCAATACCCACCCTCATTCAAGAACTGTTCTCTTCTTCAGCAACTTCATCCTCTTGATCAGTCTCAACACTTGGACTCGAACTCTCTTTTACACCATCCTTTGGTGCAAACGGAAACTCGTTCTCATAGAATGTAACGTCTCGTGACATGAAATATTCTTTGGTATCCAAATCATACAACTTCTATGCCTTTTTCCCATTCGGATACCCCAAAAATATACATCGACGACTTCGGCTGTCAAACTTATCATACATTCGTCCTTGATTGCGTGCATAGCACAAGCATCCGAACACTCTCAAGTGATCGAAATTCGGTGTCACATGCATCAGAACATCATATGGTGTCTTCCCATTCAACACTGATGAAGAAGTTCGATTAATCAAATAAATGGCTGTCATTATACATTCTCCCCAAAATTCGATCGGCAAATGTGCTTGAAATCGGAGTGCCCGAGCTACATTCAAAACATGTCGATGTTTTCTTTCAACTCTTCCATTTTGTTGTGGTGTCCCTACACACGAGGTTTGAAAGAGAATTCCTTGTTCCCGAAAATAGGCTTTCATACTTATAAACTCGGTCCCATTATCACTTCGGACAATCTTGACATATTTATGAAATTGTCTTTCGACCATTGCAAAGAAGTTTTTCAAAGCTCTTCCGAACTCTTTCTTATCAACCAAAAAAATACCCACACAGCCCGGGAAAAATCATCAACAATTGTTAAAAAATATGAGGCACCACATGAAATTTCAGTTCTATACGGACCCCACAAGTCACAGTGTATCAATTCAAAACTCTCGGAGGCTCTATCTCGCTCAGTGGAAACACATTCCTAATCTGCTTTTGCCTGATGACATATATCACATGCTTTCACATTTTTCTTGCCGCTACAATTCCTAATTTCTTGAATTGGGAGAGAATTCGTTACCTGAATAGAGGGATGTCCCAACCGTTGGTGCCACAGATCCAACACATCCGCTTTCATAGCCTTCACCGATGACACCGACTGAAAGTAGTACAAACCATCTATTTGTGTACCCGTGCCAATCAACTTGCCCGTGTTCCTATCCTTCACAACACACATATCCCCAGTAAACCGTACATCACAATCATATTGATCGATGAACTGAGACACCGAAATCAAATTGCACGTCATTCTAGGCACATAAAGAACATTTCGAAGGGTCATGTGTTCATTAAGTTGGGTTGACCCTTCCTTCGTAGCCATGGTACTGCTTTCGTTAGGCAAGCCCATCGAACACTGTACAACATTCTGTAAATCGCTCAACACATTCAGTTCTCCGGTCAGCTCCGGTATCAATTATCCATGAACCATTAGTCGTTTTAATTTTCACTTGATCGGCGTCCGACTTCTTTTGATTCAACAAACTCACCAACACCTGCAATTATTCACTACTCAATCCTGACACACTAGAGTGTCCGAATCTAACTTCATTCACCGAACGAGCCATGTTTGCTGGTGTCTCTGCACGACAGCTTGACGACACAGGAACTCGATCACAAGTCTCATTCTCATTTCGTGAGCCAAATTTCCATCATTTTTGGATATCCGATAACCTCATAGCAATCATTTGGATTATGCCTTGAACGATTACAATTCGGACACATTACCCCTCTCCATCGATTCATCACTCCTCTCCGGGAGAGTGTTGCTCTATTCACTGCAACTCTCTCCCGATCACTCCGCCCGTGAGCATCACTTTTCACTTGTTTATTCAACATATCTACAGGACCATCTTCGGGTAGCGGAATGGTTTCGCCCCCAAAACCTGTCTTCTTAAGAGCACTCAAGATTGTTTGAAATAATCTTGCCTTTTCAACATCGAACTCCTTGTCACACGATGACCTCATTCGCCGTGGACTATTCCTCTCGTCGATACAAACACTAGCAACAATGACACCAGCTCATTCCCTTCGAACGGCCATCACCACACTCTTTCTTCACACTTTATAGAGAAGTTTTATTATATCGATCACTTTTTCGATCAACAGCGCAGTGGCTCTGATACCATGTTAGAATTGATAAACAAGACACAAATTTGGGGTGAAGAACTTCTCACCTTTTTCATTAATCAATGGCCCTATATATACAAGTAAAACTAAAAGACCTAACTTAGGGGCTAAATAATTCCTAATGGGCTTGGCCCAATACACAACTTGTCTAAGCTACACTACAATTTATACAAATAACCTATTTACAATAATAACGTCCTTAATAACCTCCTTTATTATTACCATTTTGCACCCATACATATATAGGTCAACAATAAGAAAGAGTTCAAAAGGCTCTTTTAATCTTACACGCCAATTCAAAAAAGGAGGGGTATTAATTGCTTAATTCCATATTTTAAAGGGTACTAGAATATTGATATTTATTTGAAAGGTGAGGATATAAATTCATATGCCCTCTTATAATTAGCTATAAGAAGCATGGAGTTCCACTATGATGACTAGCCACTAATTGCATGCATAATAGATGTACAATAAATAAAATCTGAGAAAAATCATTTAAAAAGCTTTAATCTATATATTAGGATTTAGTTTCATATCAACATTTTTACACTCAAATAGCATGCCACATAGCATTCAAAACATTGAGCAACACTCACTTGTGCTCAATAAAAAGAAAAAAAAAATGGTAGTGAAAATAAAAGTAGAAGACGACGAAGGTTAAACAAAAATCTTGAAGTTAGATAAGCCCTAAATATTCTGAACACTAGAACACCTTTTAATTCCTAAACCACATGAACTTGATCTCACAAAAGAGTCTAGTGTCTTAGCAACATCACTAGCACAAGGTCTTGCTGCTGGTTCGCTAGCAGTGCACTGCAAGGCTATATTCATCATCTCAACCATTTTATTCTTATTATTCACTGCATCATTCTTCATTATGGGTTCAACCCATGTCTCCAGATGACAATCTGAGTAACAGTACTGTGCCCAATCGACAATACTTTCGTGCACGCCAAATTCAGGATCATCAGGATTTTTTCCAGTCAGTAACTCTATCAGAAGAAGGCCAAATCCATATATGTCGCTCTTCTCAGATATTCCTTTGAATGCTGCGATTACCAAAAAAAAACAAAAAAGAATTATTATCTTGGGTCCTATTGGTATTGTACGTGCATGGCATAAAGGGCCATCAATTACGATTATCATGTGATTTTGTTACACTAGATTTATATTGTTTTCTACGTAAAGAAAGACATGATAAGATTGATAATATATAGACTCATGAAGCAAAGAAGAGAAACATTCATGATTGTCTCCATGAAATTTTTTTACTCCTAATTCATTGTCCTCATTATGACTTACTATGGCCCGAAAAGTAATCATAATACTAGCGACTATAAAATCAAAGTTAAAGCAGAACCCAAAGAAAAACAAAACACGTAGCTGATAGTTAACACAATATTTTTCAACGAGACATGATAGGCTATTATATCGACCCTAAAATGGAAAATTAACTATCATTAACATCTTAGCTATGTACCCTCTTCAGAATTATACATGGTGCTATATTTAAGAAAAAGAGTTCTCAAAGCATATTTCACTAAGATAAAACTAACTGAGTTTCTAAATTTTCAATTACTGGCATAAAGATGGCACAGTCCATTTAAATAAGATAAGTAAATTAAATTGCAAGAAAACCGTAGATGACAAGGGTAAACAGTAAATTTACCTGGACCAAGGTAGGCTGAACAGCTGAAACGTTTGCTGCTAGTAAAAATTGTGGGAAGATTCAATCTCAGGTGAGCGTCATCTTTGCCATCAATGATAACGTTCCTTGGAGAAATATCGCCAACAATAACACTTGGTGAACAAGAACAATGCAAATATTTCAAAGCTCTAGCAATTCCTATAGCAACTTTTTGTCTACGTTCCCAACTCATGCATCCAATTGCTTCACTCAAGTTCTTCCCTTCTATATACTCATAAACCAAAATCCCACCTTTCACTGATTTGCATGCAGCCAATAGTTTCACAACATTTGGATGTTTAAGGTTCCCTAATTCTTGAACATTAGTCATATTCACATCATGATGATTCAATTTCTTCACAAATATTTGTGTGTTGCTTATTTCATAAAACCCTTTGTAGGAAACTCCTATCCTTAAGATATCATTGAGAGTGATTGATTTTGAAGCCTTGGAATCAAAGAATTGTACTTGCCAGTTTCCATCTTGAGTACTCTCCACTTTCTTGAGTTTCGATTCTCTTCTCCTTTGGATGAATACGATGACTAAGGCCGAGAAAACTAGCAAGACTAGTATCCCGAGGAGACAAGTCAAGAAGAACCACCAAATAGAGCTTTTTCTGACGGCTTTGCAACGTGGCAAGACGCTCATGTCGTCGCCACGTGGGCCACCGCAAAGTTGATTTCCAACCACCGCGCTAGAATTTATGGCCACGAAAGCCCCAGTGGATGGTAAATTCCCATGCAGATGGTTGTGTGAAATGTTTACTAGGACAAGTGATTCAACTTTCCCCAAATTTGATGGGATTTCACCTGATAATTGATTCATTGACAAATCAAGTAGGCTAAGAACTGGCATTTCTGAAAGACTAATTGGAATTTCACCTGAAAGCTTATTATCACTCAAGTCAAGACTCACAAGCTTTTTGCATGAGGATAATTCATCTGGGATTTCTCCTGAAAGCTTGTTGCTACTTAGCTTTAGCTCCATTAGTTCTGAAAACTGCCCGAAATTTCGAGGAATATTACCAGAAAAAGCATTTTCTGACAAGTCCAAGTTCTCAAGATTCTTGGTACCAAAAGAACCTGGCAACGTGCCCAAAAAATTGTTCCTAGCCAAATTCAACATTTGAAGTGCTGGCATATCCCATTTCCTTTGACTAATTGAGCCAAAAAGTTTGTTGTCTGAGATATCAAGAAAGTAAACAAGCGGTAGCTTTGTGAATTCAGGGGACAATTCACCGGTGAGTTGGTTGTTTTGCAAGCGTACCCTTTTTAAGCTTTTGCAATGGCTCAAACTCACTGGGATTTCGCCTTGGAGAGAATTTGAGAAGAGTATGAGTTTAAAAAGATGGCCGGAATGACATATGTTTTCCGGTATTTTTCCAGTGAGGTTATTGGTGGAAAGGTCTAAAATTGTGAGATTGTTGTATTTTCCAAGGTCCTTAGGAATCTCACCTGATAATTTATTAGACCATAATTGAAGAACTTGGAGATAAGGCAAGAAAGTCAAGGAATTTGGAATTCTTCCAGTAAAATTGTTGGCAAACAATTGTAGAACTTCCAAGTTTTGTAATTGGGATATAAGCTCAGGAATTTCACCAGACAAGAAATTATCACTTAAATCAAGTGACACTAATTTCTTGAGATTAAATAGAGATCTTGGAATTGGACCAGTGAGTTTGTTTATGTAGAGAAAAAGGTACTTGAGATTGGTGAGATTACCTAAAGAATAGGGGATTTCACCTGTGAGATTGTTGTAGACAAGATCAAGATGATATAAAGATGTTAATTCACCAAGCTCCTCTGGAATTCCACCAGAGAAATTGTTATATCCCAAGTAAATAAGCTTCAACTTCTTCATAAGACCTAGTTCTTGAGGAATTCCTCCAATTAATTGGTTTGAAGCAAGAGTCAAGAATTCCAAGCGAGAAATATTTGCAATAGATTTGGGAATACTTCCAACCAACACATTTCCACCAAAATCAAGAACTTTGAGACTCGAAAATAGTCCAATATTTTCGGGGATTTTACCCGAAAACATGTTGTTTGAGAGATCCAATGTTTCGAGAAGTGGAATTCCTGAGCCCTGAGGAAGTGGACCTGTGAAGTTATTGTTGCTAAGGTTGAGAAATTTAAGTGCCAAACAAGATGTCAAACTGGTTGGAATTTCTCCAGCAAGTTGATTATTTGAGAGATCAATTGATTCAACATATGGCAAGTTGAAAATAGTCTTTGACAGTTCTCCAGATAAATTCTTCCCTGAGAGCTCAATCTTGGCAACATGTGACAACTCATCACAAACAATACCATCCCAACGGCAAAAAGATTGAGATGGAATCCAATTATGGAGAGACCGTAATGGATCCTTCATTGATGATTTCATCGATAGAAGTTGCTCGAGCTCTGAGCATTTGCATTGCTGCATGTAAAATAGCATCAACACGAGCACGAACATGATCAACTTACCGTGTGATTTTGATCCTCTCTTGGCCATTTTTCTTTGACTGAAAGCTCTATATCATCAGTTGCATGAAAAGGTCTTGATACTTTAAGATGGACCAATATTAAAAGCTTGAGCAACTTTCTGCTAAGAGGAATGATCCTTCATTTTCTGTCACCAACATGAAAAATTCTCTGTTAATATCACAAAACATTGGGATCTGGTGTTTCACAAAAGAAAAGTTTCTTGAAAAAATAAAAGTTGATGGACTAAAAGCTAAAATATTATCTCAGCTTTCTATGTGGAATCTTTGATATATATGACATTACATAAACTATAGAAATACTCCTATTTTTTCATCATTATGAACACATACCAGGGAGCACTAAAAATTTGTGTAATGAAGAACCCCACGACTAATGGAGGTAGAGTGGAGGGAAGGCTGAAAATTAGCTCAAAAGGATATTAATGCATATACTAAAAACTAGTAATAGTATAATTTCTCTACACAGACAGTGAAAACGATCTTTTTTTACACTATGAGGACATCAAAAACATTATGAAAACAACTACTCGTGAAAAATAATAAAAGTTGCATGCTATATGTAAAATGCCCTAATAGAATGAAGGATGAGGTGTGAAATATGAATTAATTCGATAAAGTGATGAAAAGTAATTACCAAAATACAACCAGCAATATAAGAAGGATTGTTATGCTCTTTGTAGAAAGCAAAGTGAGTTTTTAGTTTGAGAGTTTGAAATGAAGCTATGGTAGCTAGGATAGGGTTTGAGAATTGAGAGTTGGAATTTGAGAGTATAAATAGAAGGAGCATCCGGGAAATGAAAAAGGGCAGAGAATTATTGAATAATTACAAGAATGCACCTTGATCTGCATTTGAACACGAACGGTTGGAAGTAAAAAGAAAGAAAGGGAAGGGACATATGTTGGAAAAAGGCTTAAGCTTTTGTCGGATTTTACCAAAATGCTCTTTTGACTGCCTTTTTGTATTTGTCAAATAAAGGATTTCTCTAACCGTTGAAAAAGGTTATATAGGCCATGTGAGATTTCTTTCTTTTTTTTCCTTCAAACTTTTAAATCAATAATTGTGTTACATAACCTGGAAAATGGCAATAGCAACCAATTTTTAAGCTTTTAGTATAGCCAAATATATGAATTCGATTGACAAATTCAAGATCTTGAGACTTCAAATTAATAGTGTTCAATTGGACCTGCTTTTCCATTTGGCTACATTCTAGTCCATCCAGATTAACTTTTATCCTAAATAGTAAATCCAACTTCAAATTAAAACCACAGCATGCTAACAATTGGATGGAGTACTAGGTAAGTAACCCTTAATTTTTTGAAGAAAAGCTGCCTCAAAAATATTTATTTATCATTGTATCGGCTAAATATGTGCTCCTAATAAAGAAGTGCAATTAGGAGTTAATTGATTTTTTTTTTTTTTTAAAAAAAAAAAAAGAAGAAGGAATGAGTATGTTCATTTTCTATACAGAATAATGGGCAAAATAATAAAATCTAATTTTTTTTAAAAAAAATCATTTTAATATAAAAAGTGGCCATACTTTTAACAGATCTGATGATATATATTTGTCGAGACATAGTTATAGTATAAGTATATTTTGGTTACAAAATAAAGTTAGGTATTTTGATCCAATTAAAACAGTAGTAAGTACCACATATAGTATAATATTTAACCAAGTACTTAAAGATGGCATATGGGATTTACAGCGAAGCAAAATCCTTTTGAAAAAGCACAAGTTTTTCTAATTACTTGTTTGTAGGTATGAACTCTTAATCATTTTTCATCGTATGCTCTGTCCCTCTGTCTGCTCCTAAAAGATGTAAAACATTTTTGTGAATGATTAATTCGGTTAACTTAGATATGGATGTGTGCCGTTGCTAATATATGAGTTGTCATTGCTTGTACATACTTCTTACAGCAAATTATGACAACTCTTTTCTGTAAAACAATTGTTGCAGAAACGTTTAATTCAATTCAAAATTTTAATGACAGTGTTAATTAAGAGTGACCTTAAGGCATGAGGAAAAGAGAAATGGTAAAGTTGTTGAATGTTCCAAGATGGTCCATATAATCATTAGAATAATAGGAAAGGTCCACAACTTTTTTTTTCTATTTACTTATATTTTCAAAAATTCTTATGGCTATAATTTCTAAGCTAAAGATTTTATAACTACAAAACGATAGAAGCTCATGGAAAATATCAAAAAGTAATAGCAAAAGTAACTGTAAACAATTTTGTTTATTGGATCAACTCATACTGTATTGATCAAAATCAGACCGGACACATGTTGACAAGTGTCCGATGACATGGCGGTGTTGGAGTGTAAATCTGAGACAGGTCGACCACGTCTTAGCTCAAAGACGAACATCATTCATTAAAGACAAGGCATCTTCAACTCAGCATTATGTATAGGTTGCTCATAGACGGACACTACTCATTCGGTTCCATAGCACCATTGGAGCACATACGACCTTATCAATAAGATTTTCTATACATTGCTTTATCTTTCTTTCTAACTATTATCTGATTGCTTATCCTTATTCATTTTGTAGTTATTGTCGTCAGATCTATGCTTTTCACATATAAACTCGTTAAGCACATAAGTGATATCTTTATATTCTAGTGCCCTAAAACTTCAACTTTAATTCTTTAACCTAAAATCAAAACTTAGGGAACACAATTTGGCGCCCACAGTGGGGCTAAGATAATCTGTTTATTCCAAGATTTACGGCTTTAAATTTACATCCACATAATCTCTTTTCATTTGTATGATAGGGAAAATGAAGCAGCTAGACTCCGGGCCATTGTGTTCGATGGAGGTCTTGTTCCTGAGACTGAAGATTCAGCCACCGGTGAAACCAAAATAGACAGCTAGGTCAAACTTCAGGCCACACTCCAGCCAATTCAAAGAAGAGCTCGCCAAGGGCCCTGAGAAGTAGTTCAAAGAGCGTTCATTCCTCTTGCAATTTTTCCTTAGCCACTACGACTTTGGTTCCTCAGGGCGCATTAATAGGGGAACCTATGGGAGGAGTCGGATTTGGAGGATCGGGTACGACCGTCGTGGCTACGAGAGCTTCGGCCGTCGTGGTGGCAGTGTTTGGAGAATTAGCTTCACTTAAAATATCGATGGATAAGAGGTTTAAAGAAATGACGACATTCATGGAAAATCTTCCCCGGGCACCAAAGTAAACAAAAGTGATTGATATTAAGAAATTCACAAAGGAGCCATACAAGCTGAGCATTGTCGTTTTACTTAAACCAAAGAAATTTAAATTGCCTAAAAATTACCAAAGTATGATGGGACGAGCAAACCGATTGACCAAATCACCACGTTTGTCACGGCTGTCAAGGGGAATGCTCTTACGGATGAGGAGATTGAATCAATGTGCATGAAAAGAGTTTGTATAGAAACTCACTAAAGGAGCATTGACTTGCTATACCTTATTGCCCGAGAAATTGATCGAGTCGTTCGATGAGATGGCATAAAAGTTCATTAGGGTGTATACGGGGGATCCAACTCTTAGGAGGAAAGTTGAAGACAAATTTGGTGTTAAGAAGCGACATAACAAATCAACAAAGGAATTTATGGACTAGTTCCAGAAGGAAAGAATGACTCTACCTTACACCGAAGAGAAACAGGCAGCCTTAATTAGCATTCGCTAACAATATGAATAACAATGTCCCAACGACTTGTAAAATATTGAAGGAGGAGCTACATGAGCGTATTCTTGGAGACATGGGATGACATACATCGTGAATGTAATTCAAAGATAAGATTGTTTATGCCTAAAATTGGACGTCTAGGTTAAACACTTAAATTTATGAATGGGTCACAAGAAATACAGTAAAATACGACTGAAAAGTAAGTGAATAGAGAGAAAAATAATAGACAAGAAAGTAAAGAGTTTTATTCCTTGAGTGTAGCCGGATTCAATGGTGAATCGTTTGATGTACAACATAATGTAAGGAGGGGTATTTATAATAGTGATTACCCAGTCCTAATTATGGTAAAATACAAAGACTAATGAGGCTCATGGGCCTATAAACTCAAGGTGGTGGTATATACGAAAGCCTAACTAGGAGACTGTAATCCTAAGGCGGCGGGATGTATACCTTGCGTCCTATGCCCGAACCTCCTGAAAGGTCGTAACTCATAGAGCAGGAGTATATCCTCTATGCCCGGTGATTTGTAGGATAAGTCTAGTCTCGCCAGCTGAACTCGTACCTCCGTAATAATAGGTGGCATATTTTTGCCCACACAAAGATTGGAAGAGGAAGAGCTAAAATCTGAGTATAGTAGTCATCCGAAATCTTCAAGAAGAGTTGAGATAGACAGGCAAAATCCAAAGGCTCGTTTTGAGCCTTATGGTTTTCCCAGTCAGATAGGTTGGGAAGATGATAACAGAGATTATAGAAGTTCAACTAAGAGGGAGGCATCGGGTCCTTCTCTAATGTCAAAGGATCTATCGATTCCTAAGTTCTCCGAGTATATTTCAACGTAACAGTGTTTGAGCTTGTGATTGTTTTAAGGTTGATGGGTAATAAAGTAGTAAAATTCCGAAAGGGTATGAAGACTAATACGGCCAAGAGAGACCCAGATCTGTGGTGTGAGTTCCATGGCGATCACGATATGCGATTGAAGACTATAAAGCTCCACGATAGGAAGTGTCTCAGTTATTTTAGGAAGAAGAAGTGCAAGCTTTGTTAATTAAGAAGGGTAGGCAGACTTACATAAGAAGAGAGATGGGGAGCAGCCTCCTGCCCCAAGAGAATGGTAAAATTCATTTCTGGAGGATTTGTTGTCAACGGAGTGACTTTTACCTCCACATAGAAATATGCTAAAGTGTCTATCATTAATGAGAAACGAGCACAAGATGATATCAGAGATGAAATTGTTTTCAGGGAAGCTGATATTGATAGGATGTTATTTCCCCATCATGACGCTTTGGCAGTTATGATGAAGATTGATGACTCAGACATTAAACGGGTGTTTGTGGATACCACAAGTTTTGATAACATTATTCAATCTCAGGTGGTGGAGCAAATGCACTAAACCAATAAGATTATGCCAAAGAAAACTATGCTCTCCGAATTCAATAATTCGAGTGAGAAGACTTTGGGTTAGATTACACTCATGATGTATCCATAAGGAGATCGTTTTTCAAGTTTTGGGTAGAGAGATTGCTTAGGATATGGATTCATGTAATTGGTGCGCCCATCAACCTTGCACCAAGTATTTAAGTTCCGACTTTATGGGGGATGCACAAAATAAGAAGGGAGCAGCGAATTGCTCGTGAATGTTATTCAGTGGCTCTCAAGAACAAAGTCATCCCAGATACCTCTGAGTAGCAATAACAGTGACCGAAATCTTTGGCCGAATAATTTTCTGAAGAAATTCCAGAGCCGAATGAAAAAGAGTTTTCCAAGATTCTGGCCTTTATAAGGGAATTGGATAAGTAGAAAGCAGAAGATTTGACCATTGAAGAGTTAAGAGGTTCTTGTATTGTTCAAAAACTTACCAGACATAAGGTGTATGTCGGTTCGGGACTAGCCCGCGAATCAAGAGCAAAGGTTATTTCATCCTAAAGGTGAACTCAGATTGTTTTGCTTGGTCCTACGCAGACATGGCTAGTATAGATCCAGAGATCACAACGCATAAGTTGAGTGCTGATCCTTTTCAACCTAGATCCAGAGATCACAACGCACAAGTTGAGTGCTGATCCTTTTCACCTTTTTGTGAGGCAGAAGAAGCGACATAATGCAGGGTTAAAAAAGAAGGTGATTGATGATGAAGTTCCGAGATTGCTAGACAATGGGTTTACACGGGAATTAAAGTATCTGTACTATTTGGCCAACACGTTCGTAGTACCTAAGAAAAATAAGAAATGGAGAATGTGTGTGGATTACATTGATCTGAACAAAGTGTGTCCGAACGACTCTTTGTAGCTTCCCTACATCAATTATTTGATCGATCCGATGGAGGGTCACGAGTTACTGAGTTTCTTAGATACTTACTCAGGATACAACCAAATACTTATGGAGCCAGACGATCAGGAGAAGACTCTATTTATAACAGACATGGGGAATTTTTATTGTAAGGTCATGTCATACGAACTGAAGAATGTCGGGACAACTTATCAATGATTGGTCACCCAAATATTCAAAGACTTGATTGGAAAGAAAATGGTGGTTTATATTAATGACATATTGTTTAAGTCATTGAAAGCAAAGAATCACTTGGATCATTTAAGAGAGAAATTTGCGATCCTTCGACAGTTTAGTATGAAGTTGGTTCCAAAAGAATATGTGTTCAAAGTTGGGTCATCTAAGTTCTTGGGTTTTATTGTGTCAGAGAGATGAATTGAAGCCAACTCAGACAAGATCAAGACTATAGAAGAGATTCCAGATGTGTTGATCAAGACCAAAGACGTACAAAGGTTGACCAATTGAGTTTCATATCTTAGTAGATTCATCTCTCTAGGTTCATTTGAACGATGTTACAAATTTTTCTCTATCCTAAAGAAGATCAAAAACTTCGAATGGACACCGGAGTATCAGCAGGCCTCGAAGGAGTTGAAGCATTACCTATCAAACCCTTTACTTCTATCAAAGTCGGTAGATGTGAGGTATTGCTTGTTTATCTTGTCGTCTAAAAAATAGCCGTAAGTGCAGTCCTCATCCGGGAGGACGAAAGTAAACAGTATCTAATTTATTATGTCAGTAAAACTTTCTTTGATGCATAAACTAGGCATACACAATTACAAAAGCAGGCCCTTGCACTTTTAATAACTTCACGTAAATTAAGACCGTATTTTCAGTGTCATACTATTTCTGTTGTCACCACTTTTCCTCTTCGTATTATCTTAGATAGACAAGAGCTATCTGGAAGGTTGGAGAGATGGGTGGTTAAGCTGAGCGAGTATGATACCAACTATCAACCTCGCACCGCTATCAAGCCGCAAGTTCTAGCAGATTTCTTGGCCAATTTTGAGCTCCAAAATCCTACCGGAGGCAAAGAAGGAAAAAATATTGATGAAGGGCTCAGACCCTCAAATTTGGACCCTCTATATGGATGATTTTTCTAACACCAAGGGTGTTGGGCTCGGCATTGTGCTCGTTGCTCCGATAGGTGAGGCATTAAGATGCGCCATTAAATTATATGTTACCACTAACAATGAGGCCGAGTATGAGGCCGTAGTTTCAGGTCTCAAGTTGGCTTAAGAGATGAAAGTTGAAAACCTTGAACTCAAAAGCGAGTCAAAATATATAATAAGTCAAATCCAAGGAGATTTCACAGCTGGGGAGCCAAGGATGCAATTAATTCTTGACAAAGGTAAAGAAACTTTTAACTCATTTTTCAGGAGTGGAAAATGATGCAGGTCCCAAGGAAAGAAAACATAGAAGAAGACATGTTGGCCAATCTTGGGTCAACGACCGAATTATCGGACTCTTTTGACAGTCTGGTCATCCTTATGTTCGACTCAGCCATTGATCAAATAAAAATGAGGTAAATGGAATTCAAAGCATTTGGAATTGGATGAACAAGTTATTTCTTACTTGCAGGCAAGTACTCTTCCTGGTGACAAGAAGAAGTGACGAGGCAAATGTGTATAGGATTATCTTGCTCGTACTTTGTCAAATTCTAATATAGTTTCAGATATCGCCCCACCGAGATTGAAACCACATAGGCTACATATTTTTGTTATCTTTGTTACTATTTTAGAGAATCAAGCTGATGAAAGCAGAATTAATTTTAAATTATACAAACTAAATTGAAAACAATTAATATTTTTATAATTTTCTAAGTAAAAGATAGAGATTGAGATATTTTCAATCTGCAAGATAAAACTATATAATAGAATTAAAACTTTATTATTTATTTCTTTGGTTAATGAAATGATCGCTTATTAGTTATTTCAAATTCAAGCAAATCACATAGAAGTAATCCATTGATAGTACCACTTACGCGTATATTGCTAATTGATTGACAGTGAAACAGACCTTGTTTAAAGAGTAATTGCTTATTTCTAATTCACTTACTTCACATAACAATAATTTAATTATAGCACCACTCGCGCATATACTATTAATCTATTGAAGTTAGTGACATTAAACAGTAACCGATTAATAGAACTATTTTCGCTTATACTATTAAATGATTAAAGTAGTGACTTTAAACAAGAAGTATTTCAGTTGAGTACACCAAGTGAGCAAAACCTCTTTCGATTGGCTTTTACTAAATCAAATTATTTGAGTATATCCTTCCTTGAGAATTAGAATTGAAAGAAATAAGATAATTATTATGCTTAAACTTGGTGTATAAAGATGATAAAAAAAGAATCTCAACATGAAAAAATAAAATTCGAACATCAATTATGATAATTTTATCAAGCTTTATCTAATATAACAACCAAAGAAAATTACTCCATTATGGAGAAAAGATAAAAATTAAAGGAAAATATTAATATTCCTACCAAAGAAAAAAGAAATGAAAGCTAAAAGAGAAGGAAAAACAAGACTAGCTCTTGTCTCTGCAAAGTGATTCTCTTTCATACCAAAGGAAGACCTATTTATAGAATTCTCAAGCTAAAGGTTTGTCATAGATATAAAGTTGCTTGAATTTATAACTTTCCCGTAGATGGAACAGTTGCTAACTTCACCTTAAACTTGATTGACTTGAATTTGTGACTTCTTCATAGATTCAAATGGCTTAGATCTATAATATGGATTGTCCGTAATTGAAATTTTTTCTACATAACATAAATAATCACAGACGTAAAGTGTTATCGTCGCAGTATGACGTGTGTAGTGACATCAACGGTCATTTTCTTCTTATTTTAACATCCTCTTTCTCCTGGAGGATATATTAGAGAATATGCGAGAGATTGATATATTTATTCACTTTTTATTTAAAATACTTTATATTTAACTATGAAAATATATGAATAGATTATATCCATCAAGGAGGCCCAGAAGCTGAGGGTTCAAGCCAATCGCTATTTCCTTGTGAAGGACAAACACTATAGACGAATGTACAATGATTCATTGGCAAAGTGATTTGGTCGTAGAAAAATTGAATGTGTCATGATAGACTCCACGAGGGCAAGTGTAGCAATCACACCGAGAACAAGTCGTTGGTACGAAATCTAATCAAAGTTGGCTACTACTGGCCAGAGATAGGGGAGGATGATAAGACCTTTGTTCAAAAATGCGACAAGTGTCAGCGGCAGGGGCACCTTCTCCATCAACAAGTAGAGCCACTTCATTCGGCCATGTCACCATCGCTATTTATGAAATGGGGGATGAACATATTCAGGCCGCTTCCAACTACGCCAAGTCAGGTATGTTACTTGCTTTTTTTAACTGACTATTTATCTGAGCGGGTGGAAGCAGGTGCATTCTCCAAAATAAGGGAGAAAGAAGTGATCGATTTCATTCAAAGAAACATCATATGCTGCTTTGGAGTGTCAAGAAGATAACTAGCAAAGATAGCCCACATTTCGTCAGTGCAAAGGTCATCGAGTTCTTTGCAAAATGAGGGATCAAAAGGATTGCATCAACACCTTATCACCCGAATATAAACAGACAAGCTGAGTCTTCCAACAAGATAATTATAGAGTGCTTGAAGAAGAGGCTTGAAGCAACAAAGGGAAAGTGGTCGGAGTAGCTCCCTAGCGCGTTATGGGCTCATCGGACAACAATTAAAAATATCATTGAGGAGACTCTTTTTTCCCTTGTCTATGGATCAGAAGCCTTGATTCCAATGGAAGTAGGCGAACTAAGTATTTGGTACGCCCACTCCACTGAAGAAGAAACCAACAAGGCTTTAGCAATCGAATTAGACCTGCTGGAAGGATGAAGGGAGCTAGCATTAGTCTGCATGGCAGCATAAAAGCAAAGGACGGAGAACTATCTAAACAAGAATGCTAGATTTTGAAGTTTTAACATAGGTGGTTGTGTTGCGGAAGAAGATACCCTGATCGGTAGAGCTTAATAACGGCAAGCTTTGAACCAACTGGGAAGGAACCTTTCGAGTTGCTAAGGTACTCAGAATAGGCACTAACCAACTAGAGATAGTGAACTCAAAGACACTTCCACTCAATTGGAACGTAGCCAACCTGAAGAGATACTATTTTCGAGTGAACGATTTAATATTATTTCCTTTTCAATTCTTTACCTTTAAATATTTATTTATTATGTTCATACTAATACTTTTAGATAATAGGCGAAGCTAGATCGAATGATGACAAACATCGCCCATGAACACTTGAGCTTCAAACGCTCCAGAATCTGGCTTCATAAGTCTAACGAAGCATTCTAACGTTGTCTTCATCTCTAAGACAACCTTCTGTTTTGCTCTCTTTGCTTCCTCATTTCAATAAAGTAGAACAAAGGGGATTCAACGGGAAACCGATCTCCAGTGTTCGGCTCTCCATACTTCATACCCAAAAACTAAAGGGGATGAAGGTAGACGTCACGCAAAATGGTTAACTAGAGACTGCCCAAAAAATGAGGATTCCCTATGATCGGCCGATGATTTGATCAGATTGGATATTTCATAAAAGCAAAGAAATTCAATCAAAGTAGAACTCGCACTGGGGACTGCTCACCTAAGAGATACAAATGCACCCACATTAGGGACTGTCTGTATCCAGAATCGAATAAGTAAATTTGTAATTTTTTAGTGGAGGAAGAACTTCATTGTAATCACCGTCCAACAGAGGCCAAACTTATGATGTGTATCGAGCGCCCAATAGCGACAAAAATCTCTCTATAACAAGTGTCGACTAGCAGCAGAACAATCATTGTAGTGAATGTCCAATTTCAGTCGATATTATTATAATAAGAATGACTTATATTATCTGTTTGTGCTTCAACACTTATCACCTTTTATCATTAAGCTAGTTTGAACGACCGATTTATACTTATTTAACTAAGTATTCAAAAATTTATTCACGAACCGAGTGTTTTAGAATATTTGTGCATATACATAAAAGGAAGACGTCGTTCTTCATAAGTACAAGGCAACGGGCTCGATTAATTTGATCTAATTTAATCATCCCACTTTCGACTAGACGATTACATCCGAACACATTCATTGCACTTTAAACGATGAATCATTTATCTTAAATGCTAACACATGAATAAACTCAATAAAAATGGAAAGCTGCACCACTAAAAGTGTCTGAGAGTCCAAAATATTTACAAGACGGCCACTTGGCTGCAAAAAAGTTAAAACAAATACTAAGCCCTAATGTGGCAAATCACACTAGTTGCTGGACGAATTTAGTAGGGACATGAATGGCTTTAGAAGTAAAAGGGGCCAATGGAGTTGTGGTGTCGGTTGAGCGGACGGATGGAGGTGAATTTTTTCATTTTCGTTCTCCTCTCAGATTTCCTCGTCGAACTCTCCTATTCTTCCTCCTCAGATTCTTCATCTGATTCGAGGGGAAGTCTCAGATCGAGATAGACCACTTTTAACCTCCCTAGCTTTCTCTAGGTCGACCTCAATGACCATGCATTTTTCCAACCATCTCATCAATTATGTCACCTCTGGTTTTGCAAATTAATAGATCTTTCTCAAGATCAACCTTTACTTTCAAGTTGTTCACTTGAGTAGTGAGGCTAGAGTTTGAAGCCGCGAGCTCAGCTTTCTCTACTTCTCAATTCTGAAGTCTTTCTCCAGGCCTCGAACGCGGTTCTCCATATTGTCCATTTCAACCTTAGCCATGGAGTGCTTTTTAGCGTAGTCGGTTCCCACATCTTGCCTCTGCTTGAGCTCTTCTGATAGCCTCTTGTTCTCCACCTCAAGCACACTCTCAGGTGGCTTTCATGAACTCGAGATTGTGAAATTCCCTTTTCAGCTTGGCATAATCAATTTTCAGAACTTCAAAGTTTGGAAACAAATAGTTTCCACAAGGGACCAAAATGTCAATCCTTCGATTAAGCTCTATGATCTCCTGCTCAAGCGGTTAAGTATTTTCCACAATTTCTATAGCAAGCATGGTCCCCTTGGAAACAAAAAGATACTTAGAGAACGAATAGCTAGAAATTGGAAACGTGAAGTATGGACGACGTTCTTACTCGGAGAGAGGAAAAAATGGCTTGAGATACAAGAATTATGCTATTGTATCGGTCCATGCAAGCTCAATCTCCCAGACCCATATGATTCCGAAAATTATTGGCAGTGTGCCTTGGAGCTCTTAGAAGATCAATAGAACCGGGGATTTTATTGACATTCTGATGTGGAGCTTGACCGATTTTCAGCGCGGGGCTAAAGGTGGCATAACCTTCTTCTTTTTCTCTTCTGGATAGAGGAGCTATCAACTCAACATTCTCCTCAACACGGAACGACGAGCCTGAACCCTCTTCGAAGATGGACTTTTCCAAGTCAACTCCTCGATCAAGATGAAGTGTTGTCTTCCTCATATTTAGAAAAAGGGATCTCACAGGGCTCGTTGCAACCATTTCCCTCTCAGGGTTAGCTTCAACCTCTGATGGGATTTGGATAATAGGATTTTAGTCTCTACCACCATTGGAGACAAAGGCCTTCTCGAGGGCTCATCGAATCAGCTTGCTCTTGACCCCTACTTCTTTCAGCTTAGCTTGCAGTTTTCTCTTCCTGATTAAAGGAACTTCATCAGTCTTAGAAACAAAGGCGACAGAATTGGGGACACACTGGTTGTTTGTTTTTCTCATCTGCCCTTTTCGCACATTCTTTCGCTTTTTGCTTCTCGGAGACACGTTGAAAGCCAGTTATCTTTCTTTTCTTCCTAGGGTGAGAAGTCTCCTCACCATTTTCCGGGTGCTGGGCGACCTCGAAAGTGATGCCTACAAGAGAAAATGAATTACGGTTCATGAAGTTGAGTAAAGAAAGGGAGTTCGTGGAAATTTTTACCGACTAACAATGGTTTTGCGGTTTCAAAGTCTTGGTGAAAGAAATTTACTTCCATGACCTTTCGCTATCTTTGGACCTTGCCAGAATCTTGCTCCCCCGACCTTCAATGTTGCTTATACACTCGACGTGGACCTTGTTTGTTGTGAATGAAATCAAGGAGGAAAGAGTCAATCTGAGGAATTTAAATCATTAACGAACTAAAAAATGTAGTTACTTACACTGGAGATTCCATTCTTCCGGAAGCAATGGGCTTCCAGGTGGCGTCAAATGGTGAGTTGGGATATATAAAAATCTTTGATCGCAATGGCGAAGATCATCGTCATTTTTAGAAATAAGCACATGTCCTCTTTTTTTATTCAAAGGGAGCATCCCGACCTTATACATCTTGGGAGCATACATATCAAGTATGTGGCCGATGGAATAATCTTGGGCCGTGTCCGAGCAGAGATAATCTACCATTGCCACCATCTTCCATATAGATGGGGAGATTTTTCCTATACACACGTCGCACATAGACACAATATTCGATGACAGGTTTGATCAGAATTGAGAAATCGATCATGAATGGGTAACTCAACACTGCTGAATAGCCCTTATTATAGTGAGTAAGGTTAGCCCCGTGCTTCGAACACACAGCCCTCTATGTTTTCATTCCAGCCACAATCTTATCGAATTTGGTCAAGATACTTTGGTTTGACATCACAAATAATACCTGTGACGGGCATGTTGAATTGCTTCTCCATGTGGCCCTGTATTTGGGCTTTGAGAGTGCAATGTAAATCAGTACGAAAATTCACGGGCACGATTTTATGAAACAACACCTCTCATGCAAGTTTCTTGGGTTTCTTCCTTTTGCATGCGGCCTTCGAGAGCTCAACCGCTGCGGCCGCAGCTTGTGGCAGAGCACCGACAGCACTACCAGAAATTGCCTCTGAATTTAGTCCGTTGACGCCGGAATTTTGACTTCATTGCGAATTTTCAAAAATAATTTTAAAAAGAAAAGAATAGTATAAGTTTTTAAAGGATGATTTGACGAAGTATCGATGAAAACACAACAGTAATGGACGGAAAATAGATCGGAGAAATTTCTAAAAGAGTTAATGGAATTATGAGTTGTTAATAGTATGAGCAAGAAGCGGAGCATCACATTTTATAGAGGGAGAAGTCATGATTATCTCAGTAACTAAGAAAGAGTGGTGACCGCACGATGGTACGCACGTGGAAAGATGGGAAGTTAAAAAGAGACAAGCCTTATTTTGAAGAACTCGACGGAGATGCCGCCACGTCTTTCCTACTTTAAAATTGAGTCATTTCTCGAATATGCACAAACACTCACTCGACAAGTGGGGGACTATGATCTGTATTTTCTAAAATCAGACCGGACACGTGTTGCTAAGTGTCCGATGACATGGCTATACTGGAGTTAAGTTCAAAGACAGGCCGACCATGTCTTAACCCGAAAACAAACATCACTCATCGAAGACAAGTCATCTTTAACTCAACATTACGTATAGGTTGATCATACAATTAATTCGATTCCTCATCCAGACGCTCAAACTCCGGTACACAGTCAAACAGTCACCTAAGTTGATAAGATCACAACCTCAATGGTTTTTCTATTCTCGGGGTGCAACATATTTATCACGTCCTAATGGTTAACTGATCATGGTGAAGTGTGGGGAGAAGCAAAACTTCTACCATGCTAAGGAGTCTAGGCCTATAAATATCCCCCTTCCCCTCGCTTGTACCCCTTAGACTCTCTTTAAGCACCAAATACTCTATGTTTACATATTCTATCAGTTTTAGCTATTACTACTTAAATTCGTATGGTGGCTTGAATTACCTACATCATTGGAACACATTCAACCTTATCAGTTAGATCTTCTTTACCTTGCTTTATCTTTCTTTCTCACTATTATTATCTGATTGCTTAGCCTTATTCATTTTGTAGTTATTATCATCTAATCTACGCTTTTCACATATAAAATCGTTAAGCACATAATTAATATGCTTAATATCTTGATATAAAGGATTGCTTGTGCCCTAAAAACTAAAAATTCAATTGTTCGACCTAAAATTAAGATTTACTGAACACATATACAAATTTGAGTTAGTCCATCAAATAGGTCTTTACATGACAAGCTCATTACTTGGACGCTCTTCAAGCTCAAGGGTCCACTAGGATTTTACGGAGGCTGCTCCACCTTAAACCCTAGCTTAAATATTCATAAAAGGGTCACATATTCCATTCGAAGATATCTAATAAATCCAAAGAGGCCATCTCAAAATTCCTAAAATTGAGATATCTACAAAGAGACAAACGCATCAAATACACCTTTCTCGAAACTATGTAGACGTTTTTGGAGATCAAATACATAACTATATAGATGTTCTTGGAAATCAAATACATCAAAATAATGTCTACATCATCCCATGTTTGAGAAACACGCTAATCTAGTCAAAAGAATGTCTACATCGTCCCCATGTTCGAGAAACACAGTAATCTGATCCTCGGCACATGAAAAATAATTTGAAGAGAAGAATCAATGGATACACAAAATTGAACTCACATGTTCTTTAAATAAAAATTCATATTGTTTGTGACTGCAAAAACTTGTTGCAAACAGTAACAACATTCTTTCAAAACAATTACATTGGACTTTTGAGTTTTCTTCATTGGCCAAAAGGTGCAAGTAATGCACATTAAAAACAAAATGTGATAATCTTACTTGAAAATGTGCAAGTGGCACCCATTAAAAATATGAAAATATTATTTGAAATTGTTTAGTAATTTACGTCGACCTACAGATAGAGGTGAATTTAATATTTAAAGAGGACATGTTCACCATTATCAGTGAAAAAGCTACAATATCCTAAGGGGTGGCCCGCGGACAACCTTGGTCGAAAATTATATTGTGTAATATGGTCAAAGTTTACTTTATATAATGCTATATTAAGTTTTAGACGTTTATATACAACTAGTGATGGTAACCTTGAGGCCAAGGGTGTTTAAAATTTATTTAGTACTACAAGTTCGAATACAAACAAGATATACCTTTTTTTTAAAAGACAACCTATCCGATGTGATGGGGTTTGGTATTGACCCCTACCTTGTAAATTAGTATCTAAAAGAAGAATAAATGTAGGAGGGGAACATAAAGTCTTACCTCCTCAAATCCTATGTGAGCATTGACTACTTCTAGTTCTTTGTCTAACCTTCTTAACAAAAAAATATTAGCTACTACATTGATACTGTTTCCATTACATCTATATACATTTGACCCTAGTGTTACAGCAACAGCTAGGATTACTATATATTCAAAAGTTAAAGACATAAAGGGGAACAGCCCCTTTGAACAGCTATGCAACAACATCAGATTCCTCTTCATAAGGACTTTTGTGTCTAATCCTGAAATTTGGCATTCCAAATTTATCCATCCTATAGGCTCCTCTTGCATTAACAGGCAGTGCTTGAACAGAATAAAACATTTCTGCAATGAGCATGTCTTGTTGATCACCTCCATATTTGGATAAAGAATCAGCCAGCTCATTTCCCTCCCTGAAACAATGTTGTACCTTATAATTGTTTTCAAAAAATATCTTCTTCATCCTTTCCACTTGAGGTTTAAACTCCCATGGAATCTTGAAAGTTTCCTTCAACATGTTCACCACAATAAGTGAGTCCAATTCTATAACAACATCAGTTCTTCTAGTAAAGGCGCACCAAGAAACCCCAAACAGAGCAGCTTAGATTTCGGTTGAATTGTTAGTGCAGAAATTAAGACCTTTTGCAAAAGCCATGATTAGGTCCTCATTTCTATCCCTAACCGCTCCTCCTATGCCTGCTGTATTTTTCTGGCTGTTGCTACTTCCATCCGTATTAAGTTTGAGATAATTGCCTTCAGGTGCATTCCATTTTATTGGGGTGATCGAAAGATCAGGCCTTGCCAGTTGAGTAGCCAAAGCAAATTGATGCCAAGAACACTTATTATCAATTTTCAGAACTCCCTTACTCAATAGGATTTTTATAAGGAAAAAAACTTCATGGCAAATTCTTCCCATGGAAGTTTTCTTTCCCCCATATCTTGCTGAGCATCTTCCCTTCCACAACTCCTAGCATATGAATACTGGTAGTAAGTGAATTAGCATCTTAAGAATCCCATTTTTGTTTTGAACTCTCCACCAACTCTGCAACCTTGAATTAAGGTTTGTAGCATTCAGATCCATCCCTAAAGGCCCACTGAAGGTATTCCACACAGCTATAGCATTCTCACTTTGAACGAAAGCATGATCAATTGTTTCAGGTGTTGGATTTCTACAACAAGAGCATCTGGACACTATTGACTGACCAAAATTATTGACCACTATTTCATCGACTGGATTTTCCTTTTAATTGTCTTCCATAAGTGAAAAGACACTTTAAAAGGAACATTCTTCCTCCAGACATCAGTCCATAGAGTCATTCTTCCTCCAGATATCAGTCCATAGAGTCTGTTGTGCCTTTTTTTGCCTGAGAAGTTCATAAGCTGTTGAGCAAGAGAATACCCCCATCTGTTGTAAGCTTCCAAATAATCTCATCCCTTTGGAACTTACTACCAATGTGGATAGTAAGTATTTTTTGAACTATTTGATGAGGCAGAAGGTTATTAATAAGATCAAGGTTCCAGTTTTCTTCTTCAATACAGTTTTGAACTCTAAGACTCCCTGAATTATTATCAAGAGATTAGTATTGCTTCAGGGAACCCAAGTCAGTCCAATTATCCCACCAAAATGACAATTTTCCTTCATTTATTCTCCAGAGAATGTAAGGCTCTATGACCTTCTTGATCTTCATTAAACTCTTCCATCCTGAGGAATGATTTGGTTCCATCTTCTTAGCAACTGAGTTTGATCTTTGACGGTATTTAGCTTTCAATAATTGGGTCCAAAGATTGTCAATAGACCTAATTCTCCACCACCTCTTGGCTGTGAAAGCTTTAGCTATATCCTCCAAACTTTTGAAACCAACACAACCCTCATTTGGTGGATAACACATTTTTTACCATGAATTCCAATGATATCCCTTTTTTTAATTCAGCATGGCCCCAAAAGAAGTCTGCAAAGTACCTCTCTATTTGTATTATGACACATTTAGGAGGTGACAAAGCAGCAAAGGTGTATAGAGTTTGAGATTGTAAAACATGCTTGATCAAAATTGCCCTGCCACCTGGTGATAATAATCTTCCCTGCCACCCATTGATTCTCTTTGTGATGTTAGAAGAAATCTCAGCAAAATAAGAGATCTTTTTCCTCCCAGAATATATAGGACACCCTAAATATTTAAAGGGGAAGTGTTGGTGTTTGAAACCTGTGACTGCTTGAATCATATCTCGCTTGACCTCTGATGTATGGGTAGGTGTTATAAAAACACTCTTCTCCTTACTTACCACCTGATCTGAAGCCTTTTCATATTGATGAATCTTTTTCATAATTATTTGGATTGACTTTTTATCCCCTGAGGTGAATATGACCAGGTCATCAGCATAACAAAGATGGTTGATTTTTGTTCCTTTTTTGTTCATGTAGTATCCAATGTACCCTTCTTTATCAAAAAGATGATTCAGAGCTTTAGATAAAGTTTCAGACACTATAATGAAAAGACTAGGGGAAAGAGGGCCCCCCTGCTTCAAGCCTCTGAAAGATTGGAAAAAACCTTGTCTTTTTATTAAGATAGAATACCACACATCACTAATCAACCTATACACCATGTCAATGAAACACTCTGAGAAGCCCATATGTCTCAAAACAGAAAGTCAAGAACAACCATGAAACCCTGTCGTATGCCTTAGACATATGTAGCTTCAAGATAGCATTACCACCCTTATTCTTTTTGTTGATGTCATGGACAATTTCTTGAGTTAAGAGAATATTTTCAGTAATCAATCTATCCTTAATGAAGCCGGTTTGATTTTCAGAAATCAGGTTTGGGAGAAAGGCTGACAATCTCTTTGAAATGATTTTTGAGATTATTTTATTAGTCACATTGCTTAGACTAATAAGACGTAGATGAGAAAAAGATGAAGGAGCTTCCACTTTTGGTAAAAGACCCAAACATGTGTAAGTGAAATATTTAGAGAGTCTTTTTCCAACAAAAAATTCTAAAACCACTCTATGGAGATATTCAACCATAATGTCCCAACATGCCTGGTAAAAAGCACCGTTAAATCCATCTGGCCCAGCTGCACTATTAGGATATAAAGACCAAACAACTTCTTTAGTTTCCTGAATAGTAGGCATACTAGTATGCATCTCATTGTCCTCCTCACTGATAATTTTTTCAATTCGATCCAGGAACTTGTAGTCCACCTGTTGATTTGGTTGAGAAAACAGAGCTTTAAAGTGCTCAATTGCAGCTTGAGAATCTGCTCATTTCCTTGGATCCATTGACCATGTTCATCTTTAATTCTATGTAAATATGCCCTTTTCCTTCTTTGCCTTATAACACTATGAAAATACTTAGTGTTATAGTCGCCTTCTTCCTCCCACTTCACCTTGGACTTTTGCTTTAAAAATGAACTTTGTTTCTTAATCCATCTGGTATGTTCTGCACATGCTTGATACAACCTGATTCTATTATTATCACCGTCATTTTCTTCATATTCAGCTTCCCTCATTTCCACCTGATGTTCCCATCTCGCAACATTATGAAAAATGTTACCAATTTCATTCTTTGACCAGAGGCTAAGAGTTTTGGCCAGCTTCTTCAACTTTTGTTGCAGGATCCACATGGCATTGCTATTCACATCTTGATTCCAGGAATGCTGAACAATCCTCTTGAATCCTTCCTCTTCAATCCAAAAATTTAAAAATTTAAAATATTTTATAGGTGTTGTGTCATTAATTGAACAAGATAAGAGAAGAGAATTATGGTCAGATCCCGTTCTTGCCAAGTGTCTCACTGTGACATTAGAGAAGAACGCTAACTACTCATCATTATACATTACTCTATTCAGTCTCTTGTAAATTCTCCTCCCTTTGCTCCTTCCATTGGTCCAAGTAAAAGGCACTCCAACATATCCAGCATCTAACATACCACAGTCCTCCATAGAGTTTATGAATTCTAAGCTATGGCTAAGTCTATGTCTTCTACCACCCTTTCTCTCCTCTGCTTGCATAATGACATTGAAATCCCAAAATATAGACCAAGGTCCATCAATCCGGGTATTCATTGCTTCAAGATTTTCCCATAAATGCTTTCTTTTATGTGCCTTATTTTTTGCATACACTACAGTAATGTAGAAAGTTTCCAAGTGCTCGGAATGTTGAATGGAGCAAGTGATTTGCTATTTGTGATCACTAATAACTGTGCAAGTTATATTATTATCCCAGAAAAGCCATATCTTCCTATTACAATTGTTGACACCCAATTTTGTCCCTCCTTTTTCATTATTGGCTATAATTTAACTTAAAGGTGCAATTTAACTGTTTGAATGAAATTTGCATTAGAAGGCGTACATTTACGTGTGTTATCTCCTATTTATACCTTATATATTTTAATAGTGATTATATTGCGTAATTTGTATCACTTAGGCTATTTGTGAAACTATGGTTATTTGTGAAAATTACTGCATTTATAATATTTATTAATTATATGTGATTATTTATACTTAATTAATTCTCAAATATTTTATTATCTTTAATATACGTAATATATATACTTATTTTTGCACCATTGAGTTAATTATCAGTTGAATCCAATTTTAATTTATTTAAGTTTCAAATTCTTTTAAAAGATTTAAAATTGTTTCCTATACCTTCACCTTGAACCTAGACATAACATTAGACCAAATACATTTTTATGTGTTTCAAAATCAGATTTAATATTTCCAATTATTAACATATTCTTCAAATCCCCCTAATCTCTCCCATATTCCCCTCAATCCTATAAAATTAGATACTTCCTCAATCACCTCTTAATCCCCAAAAGTTAGCATTTTCAAATTCTTTATATGAAGGCAAAACAAAGCACCAAAGAGGGGACCCACAGAATACACACGCACGACAGGACCCCACTTATTTGGGGAATGGTCTTCTTCCCAACCTTTCTCCCTCAATTCACACACACACACACACACACACTTCACCTATTCCAACAAACACCACAGTACTTCTTCTCACTCACCCACAACTCACACACAGATGACAATACATTCCCTCTCCTCTCTCGATTGAACCACACAAGGACAGAGACACGCCCACTCAATCCTCCGCTCCCTTTTTGCACCACAACGGAAACCATTGCATAGACCCCTTTGGGTTTTCTTCTTCATGCACACAGATCTATACAATATACACACATGAAGGGGGTTTGGGGGAAACGAATCAATGGGGAAATAACATCCACCACCACTCCATCGTTTCAAAACTAGATCGGGGATGGGGAGTTACTGATTCATGCAAAAAACAGTGGGGTTGACGGTGTATATGTTCATCGGAAAATGGACCGGAAAACCCATTTTCCGATCGACCTCGGTTTTATTACTTCGGTGGGGTCACTGTTCTTGTTGATCCTACTCGTTTCTGGACGATTTATAATTGGATTTGAGATGGATGGTGGAGTTGTAGCGACGTCACTCCGGCATCGCTCCTCCCCGTCTATTTCTCGCCGCTGCCTGAATTTGTGTTTGGTTCACGATGGTCCTTCATTGGACATGGATCTTGTTGGGAGTACTGTGATTGAATCTCCCACCGTTTACAATATGGCTGAACTTTGCTTGCTTTTACAGATTTTCGTGTTGATCTACTCCTTTATTTAAGTTATTATATTCACCATCTTGATTAAAGGGATGCTAATCTGATCTTTGCCTTTATGAGAAAGCTGCAGCTCCTTTGATGTTATTTTGCACTGATGCGAACTATAGTGAAATTGGATGAAATACGACGAACTCTTTTGGAGGAGGACCCTTTTTATTGACTTCATTATTATTTGCTAGTATTATTATTTATTATTTATTATTATTATTATTATTATTATTATTATTATTATTATTATTATTATTATTATTATTATTATTATTATTATTATTATTATTATTATTATTATTAAGTGTCATACTAATTCATATTTTACAATTTTTTACGAGGTACATCTTGGTGGAATTACGAAAAGACGACAATTTCATAAAAAATTATTTTCTCCTTCATTTTGTTATTCATTATTATTGCTTCATTATTATTATCATTATTGTTTGCTAATTTAACTTTGTTTGTCTTTTGCAAGGTGCAATTCTCTAAGGAAAAAGCCAATTAGTAAATTTAAATATTTTTATTATTATATGCATGATTATTCGTCTATTTTTAGTCAGTTATTTATTATTTCATAATTCTTAGAATCCCAATTATATGTCCGGCCGGTAACCACATTTGTGGAATTTGAGAGGTGCCTAACACCTTCCTCTTGGGTTAATTTGAACCCTTACTCAGAATTCTCGGTTCGTAGATCAAATATCGGAGGTAATATTAAAATTAGCTAGAAACAAAATAGGTGCCCTAATACGCCTAGTTAAAAATATGTTAGGTGGCGACTCCCAGTCTTTACCCGCGAGTCCCAATAAGTCGAGCCATGTTTCGAACCCTTACCGGGGTTCGGGTAAAAATGGGCGTCGACAGAATGGCGACTCTGCTGGGGAATATTAAGGTTCAAACCATAATGGACTTTAATTGGGATTATTTACATTTATTTTCTTTTTCTCCGTTATTTATCAAAACTAATATTTTCTTTCTTTTCCTTTTGCAGGTTTGAAGTTTAGTTTCCGATTTTATTTGTATTTTCTTTTAATTTGTTATCTGTAATTGTTATTTTATTTTCTCCACTCCTGAAATTTTTTTTTACACTTGCACACACAATAAACGGTTACGTGGATCTCACGGCCGTTTCACACTCAAAAAACTCTTTAGGGGGAATGGTTGGGGTATAGTTGGTCCGTGGTACAACCAACAATTCCAAACATTCCCACCCCTTGGTTGTCCGCCTGGAGGAACCATGTTCTTGTCTAGTAAACCCGCTCTTGGCACAACATGTCTCACTCTTCACCAATTTTTAAATCTTCCATAAATTTCGCTAAATCTTTTTCTTTAAAATAATTTCACGTCATATTTTTTTTTGTATTTTTCTTTATTGCCTAATAGTTTCTATTACCCTATTTTTGAAACTAACTTATTTCATTTTTCTTTTTACTACTTCTCTTTAAAATTATTTTTTGAAAAATCTCAATATGTGCACCATTTCCATAAAAATTTGCTAAATCTTTTTAAAACAGGTTTCACTTCGTAATTCTTTTCACATTTTTAAAAAAATATATCGCCTAACTCTATTAGCCTACTTTTCAAAATTAACTTGTTTTATTTGTCTTTCCCTCTTTTAAAAGTTGGTAAAATATTTCAATATGTGCATCTTTTCTTTTTCGTGATTTTTAATATTGTCTAATTTATATTAATCCTATCTTTCGAAACTAACGCGTTCGTTTTGTTCTTATCCTTTTAAAATTATTTTATGAAATGCTTCAATATGTGTGCATTATTTTACAAAGCATATGTATTTCTTTCAAAACTTGTGCATTTCTTTTAAATTTGTGCATATCATGCATACCTTCCGCCGCTCCTGCAAGTTTCTAAATCGTGCGGTGGCTACGACCACCTCTTCCCTCACAAAAATCTCCTTTTAGGGGGAACAACTTGGAACCCATTTGGCCCGAGACGTTCCCGCTCCTGAGTTGTCCGCTTGAGAGGATAATAAAACTCGGTCTAGCCAACTTCATTCTTTAGTGGCAATGCTAGGAATCATGCGTCATGACATATCATTTAGTCGACTTGTTCTCAAGTCCGATAGGCCAACTTGTTCAAACAATCCGAACGGGTTTTTTAACCCCCAAAGAGCGTTAGACATGATTTATTGGCATATACTTAAAGGATTGAATGTGCAAATGTAGACCGTTTATGAGATTTATTCTGCATTCAATGCCATTCAAAGGCACAAATAGTAACTGAAGAGGCATCCAAGCCGAAATTGAATTAGAAATGACTATTTATTCCTAAGCGGTTGGAATCGTTCTGTATTCAATGCTATTCAAACGCACAAAAGGTAACCGAAAAGGCATTAAAGGCCCAATTTGAAGCAGAAATGACTGTTTGATAGACGGGATGACACATAATGCGCATTTATCCTTTAGGCATTATATAAAGACTTGCCACCCATGGTTTGTTAAAAGTCCATTAACATTTTCCTTCTAAAGTGTCTAAAGGGTTCTCAACTCATAACGACACATCTCTGTTGCATTATTTTCAAAAGCTTGTGCCACACGTTGATCATTTGTTTGCCATAAAGCAAATTTTAGGCATTTTCTTCTTCCTTTTCCTATCGTCCTTCACCTTTTCCAAAAGATCATGGCCACTAGAAAATTTGACATGGTTGTTGAAGTCCCTCAGTTGCTGAGAGATTGGTGGAGAAACTTAAGCATATATCAACAAGACCGAGTTAAAGTGGTGTTGGGGAACCTGATTTCACTAATGGAGCACACAGCAGTAAAAGGGATAGTAGAAGCAGCAGTACACTATTGGGATACGGACCGAGCAACTTTCTATTTTGGGAGTGTAGAGTTGACACCATTACTGGAAGAAATTGGCGGGCTAACCCAATTACCATTCGAAAGTGAAGAAGTCTTAATGCCTAAAAACATCGCACCCGAGGAGTTCTTCGAAATGGTAGGGTTCAAGCCCGAATTATACACAGGCAGTATACGGCAATCGGGAATTTCTCTAACTTCCCTATACATCAAATTTGGGTATGGAGAAGCATTTCAAGAATCTGAAGGCTATTTCAACACTGACCAGGCAGATTGGCAAGAGCGGAGGATACTTGCATTTGTCACCACTTTTTAGGAACTGTCGTCTTTCCAGAACACAAAGGACGAGTTGATGTTTGCATGGTATCAATTGTCGATGCCTTAGTCAAGGACTCCAGCAAGAAATATACTTTGGTACCGATGATTGTTGCAGAGATGTATCGAGCTTTAGAAAGATGCAAGAAGGGAGCTGGTTTCTTCGAAGGTTGCAATTTGCTTTTGCAAATTTGGTTGATGGAGCATTTGCAAAAGGTGAACAACACAGATCAAGGCTTCCACTCCATACTAAGAGAAAACTACATCTTAACACATACCGCCTGCATGGACAGTGCTCTGGAAAAGTGGGACCGACCAGCAACCACCGAAGGCTGGCACCACAGGCTTTCTCAGTTGACATCCGAAAATATACAATGGATGTTTGACTACTTTCCCAGCACTACAATGATCACACGGTCAGAAAGGGATTCATTTCTCATTTTAGTAGGCTTTAGAGGAGTTTACCCATACACTCCTTTAAGGGCACTTAGACAAGCAGGGAGAAAGCAGATTGTACCCCAAATTGCAGACATCAGAAGTTTCAAAGCTGATATTTTCGGAGGAGTGATACCATTCAAAGACAAAATATTAGAACTTTGGAAAGCAAGGCATCGAATGGAATTTGAGACTATTGGACGAGACAAATTTGATGCAGGCTGTGATGAAGATTATCCAGACTGGCTGAGGAAAGATATAGCAAAGGCAGTTCAACCAAGAGCAACAAGAAAAAGGAAAAGAAATATTGACGAATTAGAATCTGAGTGCAAGGGGCTACGCAAACAACTGGCAAAGGCACGAGGGAAAATAGCAAAGAATCAAAGATTAGTCGAAGCAAAGAACAAAGAAAAGGACAAATAGCGCAATAAGGTAGAACTTCTGACAAAACGCATAGAGTCTATCGGTGTATGGGCTAGCGAAGGAATGAACTCTGTGGCTGACAAAGGAATAGAAGAGAAAGGAAGAAAGTCTTGGGAAATGTTGAAAAACTTCACTTTCGACGTATCCCGGCTCTTGACTGATGCAGACAACATCATCTTTCAAGGGGATTCATCAGGGGCAAGTTCGGTCGAGGAAGACTCATCCGAAGAGGAAGAAGATGAATCTTCTGAGGATGGATCAACATGAAGAATGCTCGCTCAGGCTATGATCTGATTTTCTAGCAATGTTTAGTCTTTTCTTTCTCTTACATTGTCTCAATATCAACCATTGTAATAAAGACCAATTTTTGATAAATGCGAATTCTCGTTTAGACTCCACATTTTATAGCAAATGAAATGATACATGTGGCGCAAAGCACTTTTCAAATCATCATGCGTAAAACGGTCCTTTATATTATAAAATGCATTTCTTATTTGCTAGGTGTGCATTGCGTGAATTTGTTTGATTGCTTTGGGTCTCTTTCTACCTAAGTCAATCCCTTCCCAAATCCAATCTCCTACCGAGGCACCTCATCTCCCTACTCTGTGCCCAAATCATGATATCAGAAATCTTTTGCATGTCTTGATAATTCACTTTTCCTTATGAACTCAAAACCTATTATCCAAAAGGTTGGCTTAAGTTGAATACCAAGGCAGAAGATTTGGCCAAGCAAAGTGAACTTATCAAGGATTTTTCAAAGCAAGAAGAGTTTGTATTAGCAGGCACTATACACACAAAACGGAAATTGACAGGACAAGAGATTTGTTGGTCAAACTCAAAGGCACATATGACTTACCGAAATACTTTGTTTTGACACAATGTCTGAGAATCATTTTGTCGGTCGAGTACATATTGTAATACGTTTTAGGCAATCCAAAATGTTTCCAAACTTGCACCTATTCATGGCCAAAAAGACGTTCAAAGTATTATTACGAGGTAATAAGGAAGTGAGAAATAATCTAAACACGCTTGATGATACAAAGGTTTATGCATAACAACCAGAGTTAGCAGGCTGATTCAATTTGGAAAAAATACAAAGGCGCGGTGACAAAATTTCCATTATATGACGGAGCTGGAAGCTCTTGCCGAGTATTGGAAGCATATCCCTACCAACTAGCAAGTGTGGGACCAGACGATGATTTCAAGATGAAGTTATTTGAAACACTTACAAAACCATGAATTAATTTTATAACAGTCTTGACTGAAGCAGTGATCTAAGAATATACATGATACACCGAGAATGGTCTCTTGGCAACAAAATCTACCTGACAAGAAAAAGCTAAGGCAAAGATTGAATTGCAGCAGTCGGTTGACAAGTATGAGAGACATCGAGTATCTCTCTCAAAGACACATGGGCATCATGACATACAAATTTGCAAGAAAGGATGACAAATGCACTAAGGTCTTGGTGTTCGACAAAAGCCAACTTTCTTTTCAGTCATATATATATCCTTTACCCTAAATCTTGATTGAGATCCAACCAGACCCATCTTCCGCTTAAACAAACATCGGTTATCCGGCCAAAATCTTTGTCTCGACTGCTACATAAAGCACTCGAGCAATCTTTTGACCTCTATGCAATTTATCATAATCTTCAAATTCAAGTGCAAATTTATCATCCGCGGTCTAGGCATTCTCTTAAGCTATATGTGTTGTTTTTGTATCAAATTTTTGCTAAATGCCCTAACACATTTTTGCACATTTTATCACTCTATTACGGTCGCTTTGTATCTTAACACTGAAATTGGTCAAGAATCTGCATTCAGAAAAGCCGAAACAGCAAGCCAAGCAGAAAACGTTTACATTAGGACAAAGTCTTTTAAACCACTAGCATGGGACACCAAGAGAATCCAGACAATCCCAATTTCGCTTCCGTACAACTTGTAGTATGAACGAACCAAAATCAGTTGACAATATACTCACACAAGAGTCGCAAGAGAGAAATCTAATCACTATACCATCGAAACTGGTAAAACTCACAACCTCATACTACACCCGACTTACACAATAAACAACCTCCTTCTGTCAAGGCTTTCAACAACAACCTTATCAGGCCCGACACAATTGAGGACAGACGAAAAGACAAAACCTCACACCCTTACTCCTTTAGCTCAATCAAAAGATATTGCAAACAACAAACGAACTAGTCCTTAGATACTCATTCTGAAATTCAACCCAACAGAGATCTACACCCGTCACTCAAACATTAAATACCATAACACCACAAAATACCCAGCATAACCCAAGACGAATATAATTTTGGGGACAGCCTCCAAATCCGACAAATCCAACCTCAATCTGAGAATGCAAGTACCCACATAATTAGAGTCATCGAGATACTCAGTCATCATACTTAAAGACGAATGCAGATTCAAGCCAATACATTGGTGTTCAATGCAACGCAACCACTTTGTTTCGACTAACGAATCTTTCTTTGACAGCAGATACTTTTTATGAACACAAGAGCATCAGGCAAAACAGTTGATAGCTCTACCACAAATCTTTTACTTGATAGACACTTGAGGAATGCACTTACAAGTTTCGGGACATGCCACCTCCCATACGACGACTAGCCACGTCAGGCTTAAAATATGACGACTAGCCACGTCAGGCTTAAAATATGACGACTAGCCTCGTCAGGCTTCAAATATGACGACTAGCCTCGTCAGGCTTAAAATATGACGACTAGCCACGTCAGGCTTAAAATATGACGACTAGCCACGTCAGGCTTAAAATATAACGACTAGCCACGTCAGGCTTAAAATATGACGACTAGCCACGTCAGGCTTAAAATATGACGACTAGCCACGTCAGGCTTAAAATATGACGACAAGCCTCGTCAGCCTTAAAATATGACGACTAGCCTCGTCAGGCTTAAAATATGACGACTAGCCTTGTCAGGCTTAAAATATGACGATTAGCTCTGTCCGGCTTAAAATAGGACAAACTCATATATTTTGTTTTGCAGGCACCACTATAATAGGCTCGTCCGCCTTAGAATTGGACATACACACGTATTGTTGTTTATTTTGCAGGCACTACCATGATATGATGATCTATCAAAGGCAATAAACTGGGGCAGAATTTTTGAGGATCCCCCTCAAAAATTCCCAAAAGACGCAAGCTGACACTGGGCAGAAATTTTTGAGGTCCCCTCAAAAATTTCAAGAGAGATACGAAGTACAGAAACTGGGAGTTCCCTGAAGAAAACTTGACCAAAGGCCCAACGTTCATGAAAGCATTATAAAAGCAGAAAAACGATGACTTTCCTAGCGGCGTTGCAGATAGGATAATGACATTTTATTTTTAGCACTTCACTTTACTTTTGTTCGCAGGGTACACAGCCCGGCGACAGGCACTTTACTTTTGTTCGCAGGGTACACAGCCCGGCGACAGGCACTTTACTTTTTGTTCGCAGGGTACACAGCCCGGCGCGATAGACAAAATAGCTCTTGACTAGGAGGCAAAATAGCTCTTGACAAGCAGGCAAAAACTCCTAACAAGAAGGCAAAATAGCTCTTGACGAGAAGGCAAAATAGCTCTTGATAAGGAGGCAAAATAGCTCTTGACGAGCAGGCAAAAGCTCCTAACAAAAAGGCAAAATAGCTCTTGACGAGCAGGCAAAATAGCTCCCGACGAGCAGGCAAAATAGCTCTTGACGAGCAGGCAAAATAAGCTCCCGACGAGCAGGCAAAATAGCGCTTGACGAGCAGGCACTTATGATACACAAATATCACATAACGAGGGACCACGACACATTGACAGTTGGCAATCCAACGACAGAAAAGTCCATTTTACATTTACAAATATTATCTGCAAAAACTCAGACTTTATTGCAGGAAACAGCGGGACAGTGTTCCAAGGTATACAGCCCGACACGACAAACAATTATCTCCTGACAAGATGCACATAAATGAATATCCCCAGAGGAGAAGCATATATTTCCCAACACTCAAAGCACCTGGAAACAGACTAGACAACTACTTGACAAAGGAGAGCTCAACTTTACAGGGAGTTTACTTTATCATCATCTTTGGTTGCGCTTATCCTACTTTTGTTGCAGGACACTCTTCGAACCCTTGACAGACCCTTGAGCTAATTCCTATATTTCCGTTCTTTCCCAGAAAATCACTATCACACATGAATTTGTGCAACCACAAAACATTGAATGCATACTATGCACCGTTCTGGATCCCATGCTCAATCGTACATACAATATCTTTGCTATACCGCAAACTATCTATTGCTGCCAAGTTCCGAAGCATTCAAATCTATATTTCCGTACTCGCGCAAGTGATCCACCTAATCTTTCATTCCTGATTAGATGTCATTTTTGTATTCCTTCCTATTCAGGCCTATCTGTGTCAATCGTGCGTGTTCTCGTGCTTAACCATGCCCATCTATTTGAATCGTGCTTCACCTTTCAATATTCACCAATTTGGTCAAAACAATATTAAAGACAAGATGACTCGATTATCGAGATGAAGTGGAAATTACGTACGTGTAAACTCCTCTTTATGGGTGTGTCGTGCACCACATTTTCATAACTAGGATGATTACAAGCTCTTTTCCCACACCCGATCTATCGATGTCACTCGTCTTCGACAAAGCCTCTGATATATCCAGCAATCATATCTCAGCAATTTCAAAGTACCTTCAAATATTAAACTTTACATACTCTGACAAGATTACTCTTGACATCCAAAATCGTGCGTCATAAACATCTCACACAGGCAACATGTCATTCTAGAACTACACACGTCCTGATTCTCGTGAAACCCGAGATATGTAGGCAACTCAGAGACCGGGGTTCGGCCAAAATACCCCCCCAAAACTCTCATTTTCCTTTTACTTTGTCTGTCCGTCGTGACAAAATTGGCTACTCCGTCAACTACCTTTGCCCGAAGATTCCTTCGTCATCCCCGGGCAAAGAGGGGCAGCTGTTGACACCCAATTTTGTCCCTCCTTTTTCATAATTGGCTGTAATTTAACTTAAAAGTGCAATTTAACTGTTTGAATGAAATTTGCATTAGAAGGCGTACATTTACGTGTGTTATCTCCTATTTATACCTTATATATTTTAATTGTGATTATATTGCGTAATTTGCATCATTTAGGCTATTTGTGAAACTATGGTTATTTGTGAAAATTACTGCATTTATAATATTTATTAATTATATGTGATTATTTATACTTAATTAATTCTCAAATATTTTATTATCTTTAATATACGTAATATATATGCTTATTTTTGCACCATTGAGTTAATTATCAGTTGAATCCAATTTTAATTTATTTAAGTTTCAAATTCTTTTAAAAGATTTAAAATTATTTCCTATACCTTCACCTTGAACCTAGACATAACATTAGGCCAAATACATTTTTATGTGTTTCAAAATCAGATTTAATATTTCCAATTATTAACATATTCTTCAAATCCCCCTAATCTCTCCCATATTCCCCTCAATCCCATAAAATTAGATACTTCCTCAAGCACCTCTTAATCCCCAAAAGTTAGCATGTTCAAATTCTTTATATGAAGGCAAAACAAAGCACCAAAGAGGGGACCCACAGAATACACACGCACGGCAGGACCCCACTTTTTTGGGGGAATGGTCTTCTTCCCAACCTTTCTCCCTCAATTCACACACACACACACACACACACACACACTTCACCTATTACAACAAACACCACAGTACTTCTCCTCACTCACCCATAACTCACACACAGACGACAATACATTCCCTCTCCTCTCTCGATTGAACCACACAAGGACAGAGACACGCCCACTCAATCCTCCGCTCCCTTTTTGCACCATAACGGAAACCATTGCATAGACCCCTTTGGGTTTTCTTCTTCATGCACACAGATCTATACAATATACACACATGAAGGGGGTTTGGGGGAAACGAATCAGTGGGGAAATAACATCCACCACCACTCCATCGTTTCAAAATTAGATCGGGGACGGGGAGTTACTGATTCATGCAAAAAACAGTAGGGTTGACGGCGTATATGTTCACCGGAAAACCCATTTTCTGATCGACCTCGTTTTTATTACTTAGGTGGGGTCACTGTTCTTGTCGATCCTACTCGGTTTTGGATGATTTGTAATTGGATTTGAGATGGATTGTGGAGTTGTAGCGACGTCACTCCGGCGTCGCTCCTCCCCGTCTATTTCTCGCCGCTGCCTAAATTTGTGTTTGGTTCACGATTGTCCTTCATTGGACATGGATCTTGTTGGGAGTACTGTGATTGAATCTCCCACCGTTTACAATATGGCTGAACTTTGCTTGCTTTTACAGATTTTCGTGTTGATCTACTCCTTTATTTAGGTTATTATATTCACCATCTTGATTAAAGGGTTGCTAATCTGATCTTTGCCTTTATGAGAAAGCTGCAGCTCCTTTGATGTTATTTTGCATTGATGCGAACTATAGTGAAATTGGATGAAATACGACGAACTGTTTTGGAGGAGGACCCTTTTTATTGACTTCATTATTATTTGCTAGTATTATTATTTATTATTTATTATTATTATTATTATTATTATTGTTAATTGTCATACTAATTCATATTTTACAATTTTTTACGAGGTACATCATGGTGGAATTACGAAAAGACGACAATTTCATAAAAAATTATTTTCTCCTTCATTTTGTTATTCATTATTATTGCTTCATTATTATTATCATTATTGTTTGCTAATTTAACTTTGTTTGTCTTTTGCGAGGTGCAATTCTCTATGGAAAAAGCCAATTAGTAAATTTAAATATTTTTATTATTACATGCATGATTATTCGCCTATTTTTAGTTAGTTATTTATTATTTCATAATTCTTAGAATCCCAATTATAAGTCCGGCCGGTAACCACATTTGTGGAATCTGAGAGGTGCGTAACACCTTCCTCTTGGGTTAATTTGAACCCTTACTCAGAATTCTCGGTTCGTAGATCAAATATCGGAGTTAATATTAAAATTGGCTAGAAACAAAATAGGTGCCCTAATACGCCTAGTTAAAAATATGTTAGGTGGCGACTCCCAGTCTTTACCCGCGAGTCCCAATAAGTCGAGCCATGTTTCGAACCCTTACCGAGGTTCGGGTGAAAATGGGCGTCGGCAACAATTAGCGGTGGCCCCCTGAAAACCAATCCTTCTTCTAAATGTCTCTAAGTTGGAACCATGTACAAGTGGTTCCGAAATAGCAACAAATGATACTTTATGAATTTGAGTCAGTTTCTTGAGTCTGTCAAAAAAACCTTTTGACTTCACCCCCCTTATGTTTCAAATGATTGTGTTAATCATTGGAAACTATTAAGATTGAACCTTTTTCTTACCTCTTCCTCTGCCTCTAATAATAGGAGCAGCAGAACTAGGTTTGTTGATTTTTTCTCTGTTGATGGAAGTTCCTCTAGGAGAAAGACCACCTTTTTAAATGACTTCTGTAAATTCCTTAGCAACCACTTCATGCAAATCATCTTTGTCAGGTGAAAAAGTGTTAATCAGGATGTTGGCAACCTCATCATCATCTTGCGAAAGATTTTTAACACCACTATTTGACTTTTCTCCACTTGCTTTGTCTTCATCTCTGACTTGTTTTCTTTTATCTTCAATTCTAGTTGTAGAATTAGCCAATTCTTCATCAAGAATCTTTTTCTTAAAGCCTGGAGGAGCAGTATGGCCACTTTGATCATCCTTTTGTTCCCGGGTATTGATGAACTCCTCTGTGTCTTGGTCATTCTCATGAATATGAGTAACATATTTTGAATCTGTAAGAACTTTTGTGCAATCCTCCTAACTTGGACTCTGAAACATATTTTGAGTCTTCACAGGAGGTTCATAAGGAACTGCTAACATCCTGGATGTCTCTTCTCCCTCACTTGATGTAATAACCATAGCTCTCTTTTGACTTTGTCCACCAGCTGCTCCAGGTGTTGTATCTTCACATTCCACAGCTTGTTTCATCCTTTTCAAGTTATTATCTTCATTAATTGCAGGTGAGACTTCATCCTCAACTACTTGCTGTTGTAGTGAAGTTTTGAGTGCCTTATTCTTCTGGATCATTTTTTGAATTGCAACCATTTTCCTTTTTTCTGCCTTTTATCTTTTTGTTTTAACTTTTCTTGGTGCTTCTAACAGTGTCCCTGATTTCAACCCCTTTTTTAGGTGCTTTGCTTCCATTCTTACTCTCTGTATTGATATTGTTGTTGCTACTTTCCCCTACTTCTAACTTGTTACCAGATTCTTATTTTTCAGCCTGCTCTTTTTTTTTCTGCATTTCTTTTATGTTCCAGCAGCCTATATTGGTCTATGGAATGGCCTAATAATTGGCAATGAGTGCAGTATTTCGGCATAGTTTCATATTCAATTTTTTGAACAAAACTTTTTAAAGGGCTTTCATCATCTTCAAGCCCTACCCAAATTGAATTCAACCTCGGCTTTGTTAGATCTAATTCAACTCTAACTTTAGCCATACTTGGTCGAGTCTTTCCTGTAGTGGCAATTTCCATAGATAAGGGAACACCAATGAGGGTAAGAATTTGTTTAACATAATTCCATGTATGGAGATGAAAAGGTAGCTCAGGAAGTAAAACCCAAACCGGGACAATAGGACTATCCGTTTCAGGTTTCCAATCAGGGGAGTATTTAGATAACCACATTTGTAATCCATTAATCATCATCATTCTCTTGAACCACACTGAATTAAAATCTTCTTCATTTTTGAAATCAATAAACACATTACGATTATCATAAACTCCAATTTGAACAGTACCTTTCAAGACTGCTCTTTCTGCAAAAGCTGCTCTTATCCGATCTATCTGTGGTCTTACTCTCAGAAATCTTCCAACAAGAGTCGTACGACATTCATCAGCCATGATTCCATAATATTCCTTAGCTTTGAAGATCGTCGCTGGCATACCATTGTGTGTGGTAATACGAGCTTGAATAGATGGGTCTCCATTTCGATTTGCTACACTACTTCTAGTTGAAGATATAGCTAGAGTGTGAGCGTAAGTAATTGCTTGTGAATTTTCTTCAGTGGGATTGGTCGCTGCAGTTGAGGGATGGCGAGATTCCTTCAAATACAAACAAGATATACAAATGTATATAATAGAATGGAAGAAAATATTAAAAATAAGCATTTAGTGGGAATTGGTCCCTACTTTTGATCAGTGTGAGTAAACCAACATTTAACCATAATGAACTATTAAAATATTTAGAGCATGAGTTCACAAATATCATATTAGACTTTTTTTTGATATATATGTACATAATATATTGAGTTTTGTGGAATGACCATGAGTTTTGTACATACATCACCATGTAGTTGTGAAACAAGGTGAGTAAGGGTGTCAAAAAGGAGATGAAACATATCTAAATACTTGAAAGGAAATTGTTTCAATTGACGTACTTACATTCTTTTAAAATATTTTAAAATCCAGACAGAGAGAATGAAAGACATGACGTGATGAAAGAAAAATACCTATCTCGGTGGTACCAATTCGTTGAAAATGTCATAAAATTAACATATTTACTTTCGATTTTATGCTTTTTAGGAGTTTTTTAGCGTTACTGAAATTATTACAGTAGTAGTAGTAGTAGATATCGAGAACTTCTAGTACTCCCTCCGTTTCACAATAGATGTTCTAGTTTGACTTGGATTGGAGTTTAAGAAATGGAAGGAGACTTTTAAAATTTGTGGTCTAAAATAAACCATAGGTAACTACGTGACTATAAATTATTTCATTAAGGGTAAAATGATAAGTTTAAAAGTAAATTATTTCCAAATATAGAATTGTGTCATTCTTTTTGAAACAGAATAATAAGAAAACTAAAACATCCATTATGGAACGGATGGAGTACTTCTTTATCTTTATTTTATCTTATACTACTATTATGTTAATCTTGAGATGACATTAAATAAAAAAACATAAATATGATCAAATAAAAATTCATATGACCCCTAACTTGTCTCGGATAAGGTAGTCACCTTGAACATCTCTTCAACCTCAGCCCAACCTCACCACAGACTAAACTACTAAAGGCAAATTCAACGTTAGATTCCACGGGTGCTAGATAGTTATGTGATCTTCTACTATATTTTTATATTTGTGATTTGAACGGGAAGTACTCAATTCAGTTGAATTTCATAACCAAAGGGAGGAAGAGATATAGAGCATGGCGACAAACAGAAATACAGATTATAGTCAGAAGGAGTTACAGATACATACATACAAATAGAGAAAAGTGAGAAGAAAAAAGGAATGTGGGCATAAGGAAAAAAGTGGAATGTCTTTTACACTAACACACTGATTGAGGCTCGTGCGTGCCCCTCTCTCTCACACAATAGGAAATAACGGGACCCTCCACTCTTCTCAAATCCCTTTCTCGAAGGAATATACAGCGTGTGGTCTTTGTCAACTAAACACCTACGCCAACTGCATCACCCATTCTGCATTCACCATGCTTTATTAGTATCTAATCCTTTTTCCTTCATTTTCTAGGGGTTTTCGCCTCACCTATCTCTTCTATCCTCCACCACCAACACCTCAGCTAGTACATAGAGAGAAGACGGATTTAAAATTGTACTCCCTCCGTCCTAATTTATGTGGCACCATTTGACCGGACACAGAATTTAAGAAAATAGAGGTTGACCTTATTAATTGTCAATTTTACCCTTGAAAAAGTAAGAGAGAGAAGATTTGAGTAATAAAAGAGTTGTTGGTAGGTTTAAAAGTATGTATGGCCCAACAAGGGTAAAATAGAGATAGTACATTAAATAGTTGTCAAATAAGGAAAGGTGCCACTTATTTTGGGACAAACAAAAAAGGAAATGGTGCCACATAAATTGGGATGGAGGGAGTAATAGAATGGTTCACAGTGGTGAATTGAAGCGTCACAAGGATGGTCGATGAACAATTTTCTTTGGAAAATGATATAATGAATGTAGGTCAAATATAATATTGCATAATGATATATTAACTTCTGAACATTTATACACAATCGACAATAATAGCCTAATGGTCATGAGGGTATTTTAAATTTGCTTAGTTTTGCATATTCCGATCTCCCACGAAGCAATTTGCTTCTTTTTTAAGTTATAAAACAAAAACAAAATCAAGGAGCTAGAGCAATGTACGCAATTGAACGGAAAAAATATTAAAAGAGCATTTAAATGAGAATCCATGCTAAGTGTAATTGAACCCATACCAAATTAATTGAACCATTCAAACTTTTACTATTTGTCCTATAAATCCACCCTGCATCTACTACTCCATCTTCTATTTGCAGGAGACAAATATAGTGTTGTTGTGGTTCTCTCAAACAAAGTAGTCTCGACTTGAATTAAAAATGGAGTCAGAATTTGAAGTTTATGAATTGTGGATTTTAATAATTTTTAGTTACTGAATTCTGTGCAGAGTCAATAAATTTTTAAAAATAAATACTGCCGAAATTTGAACCTAATTACTATTCAATTTTTCCGAACTCGTAAACTAAACTCTAGCTCCATCTGTGACTCGAACACTACATGTGTTAAAAACTTTACTGAGTATAAATAATAAATTTCAAACTTGATAAAAACTAGAATTGTGGTAGAGTTCCGAAGTTGAGTTCACAGCGTTTAAATTTTGAATCCGCATTTCTTCATTAACACGAGTGTTCGGCAATTTATTCTACCAGTTTCTTTTTTGCCCCTATTGATAGTTGAACCTTCATATTTTATTATTGTCTATTACTTCATTACTTCATTGACGAGACATTAAAACATACCCCGGATGCTATAAAGAATCAAACTCTGCCACCCTCCTTTGCTAGTACTGTCTTCAAAACCCTTTTCCTTTTATCATGCGTAGAAGAATTTTCACTAAAATATGCTCTGTTAAAATGGACCCAACATGAGTACGTATTATATTGGTTTGTTGTTACATTTATGTATACAAGTGGTGCACTCTTGCCCTTATTTGATTATTCCACCACACCACTTCGAAACATTAATAATCTGAGATTAGTGTAACGCTACAAAGAAGAAACCAAAAGAAAACGGAGTAATGCAACTGAAAGATAATGGACGGAGAGGTATTTGTTGCGCCAAGGTTAAGCTGGTTCCTAATCTTTTCAAATCTCTCGTACCTTTTGTCGATCATTGTGAATGTAAACTGTCATCATATGTGTTCACCACATGATCCAAACTATTCAATATTCAGCAGACTCTATTAATGTTTCCTTTTTCTTCTTTGAAATTTTTTTTTGGACGAAAGATGACCAATGAACTGTGGTAGAGGAATGATAAAAAGGAGAACGTTTTCTATCGAAAAATTAGAATATCCTGTACTAAGTGGTGCAGAGTGAATAAATATGATTGAAACTCTTGTCTGTAAAAGTCTCTATCTTTGTAATGGAAAGCTCAAAAATCTTCTATGGATCTCCTAGATATTTTCTGATTTTTCTTAAATACGACTTGTATCATATAGTATTACCATCTACTAATAAATAAAGTTGATGGAGAATGACCAACCCCGCAAACGCAGCTCTAAAGTAAATTTGGGCTGCCGCACAAAGGGACTTGTAGAAACCAACCGCTCCGCCCGTACATTCCTACCAAATTTGACTTACCAGTTAACACTATAATATAAGAAAACACTTGAGACGTAATAAAAACTAAATAGAAAGCTATAAAAGAAAATTTCGACGTAGAAAAGAACAATAAGGTCAATATGAATTTTCCTCTTTGTAGTATTTAGATTTTTTTTTCTAATAATAATGATGTGAGTAACTGTTATGTCCTATCAGCAAAGATGTCACATATGCATTCATTATAGTTAGACATATGAAAGAAAATCACCTAAGTGTTTTTCTAATAGAATTTAAACTTTAATCTCCCTTAATTTTCCGTCAATATAATTTATTTATGATGACGTCCTTTACTCGAGACTTTCCTATCTCTTCCCTCTCAACGTATCAATAGGCTTATTTACTTGTTAAGTTGAGCTGAGATATCCCTGTGGTAGTGCACTACTATTACTTATCCTCCTGTCATGCACTATTATTACTCTTCTTTTGAAGCTAATCTATCTTGGAACCCCATGCTGCGATGGTGGAACACTTTCCACTTAGTTTTTTAAATAAAGTATCTTTTTCTTAAGTTAATCAATCCATTTAATTAAATGTGTGGCACTGTCAATTGCTGATTCCGTTCGTCCCCTTTTGTCGATACGTGAGAAAGTTTATTTATGCCATTATGCTCCAAAAGAGAACACTAACAAGTTTAAATAACTAAGTGTTTTAGTCGTAATCAGACTCTACTTAATTAAGCACTTTTATTAGTTCCAAGAATCTATTTCTTAGAGTAATGGTCCTCTAACACTTTCAATTAATTCTACTGAGGCATGCATGACGTTAAGCCGACCCATTTCCCCTGAATTAGGGTCTCTTTTTTAAAAGGAAAAAGGAAAATTATAGGGTCCTTATGTTCTTAGAAATGTCCATTTATCACCGAGATATATAATTATCAAGCTTTTAGAATTTAAAAGAACATTCAGCCAGTGGAGGATGGATATGAACAAGCGGCCTTTTGTGTTCACGAAAGAGAAGAAATCTAATAAGCACTCTGATTTATGCATGTCGGGCGCAAAGTGGGTCCACTTGAGAGTTCTCAATATTTGGTTTATGGATATTAGGTTCAGTGATACAAATAGATATCCTCAATAATGTTGTGGTAACAAGGATATGTTTTTAGTTATTATAGTAAGGTGGTGTATTAAAAAGTATATGCTATAATATGACATGAATAATCAGTGTCAAAGAAAACTTGAATATTATTGTTAATTGGCTGTTAAAGAAAATGATTTTTATAAAATCAAATTCATTAGGTATGTCCAGGGCGCTAGTACCACATATTAATCGGAGTATGTGTATATGCAAGAATTGTGATGTCTGGATTGTTAATGCAATGATATATATATATATATATATTCTTTCAATAGTAATTAATAACAAAATTATTACATTAAACACCGATTACTAGCTCTAATAGCGATTTGTCTTAATTTTATACACCCATACTACGAGTGCGTTTGTGTGTTTGTGTCATTAAATTTCGCCCAGCAGCCATTTTTAACACTGGTATTTAGTTTGAGGCCACTATTTTCTTTGGTCTTACACTAGAGGCCACTTTTGGGCCTTTACTAAATAAATATTGACTTAAGTTCTGATAATTGACTGAAGTTCAGTCCATACGGCCCCTGGACTGAAGTTCCATCTCTTAAGGACTGAACTTTCAGTCCATATGGCCATGGACTGAACTTCAGTCCATGGTATGGCCATGGACTGAAGTTCCATGTTAAGGACTGGACTGAACTTCAGTCCATATGGCCCTGGATTGAAGTTCAATCTTTAGGACTGAACTTCAATTCGGCCTCTGGACTGAAGTTCTATCTCTTTAAGCAAAAGTGGCCACAAACTGAATGTTTTGGTATTAGTGGCCTGTGCCCAAAGACCAGTGACAAAAATGACCTTTCGTGTACTTAGCCCTGCGTGCGCTCCTGCATATAAGGCCAGTGTTGTTTAACACAAGCCATGCAACCAAGTATTGTGTTAATTGTGAGAAGGTTACTTCCTCCTGTCCATTTTGGCGGTAAGGTACTCCATCCGTCCCAAATTAGTTATTACTTTAGCAAAAATAATGTGTTCCAAATTAGTTAACTCTTTAAAAAATCAAGACTAAATTTATTAGTTCTTTCTAACTATATCCCTAAAAATTAAAAGAATTCTTAAAAAAAGTTATTAGTCAAACATTAAATAAGGGTAATATAGTAAAATATGCCTCATATTTAATGATTTTCTTAATGGACGTGATAAAGCTGAAAGTGTCAACTAAAATGGGACGGATACTTCCTTTATAGAAGGTCCAAAATGTTTGTCAATTTAGAATATCAAGGTAAAATTTATCATTTCTTCCCCATAATGCCTTTTATAAAATACAAACACTTCAATATTAATTGTTCATTCTTGAAAATACCAAGAAGATAAAAGGGTAAATTGGTAAAAATAATATGCTTATTTATGACTTTTTAAGGCGTGTGCAAATCAATCCTTATAACTAAAATGGACCAGAGGAAGTATTTTCTAATTTGACCAATCAAATAATACTGCATTAATTGTGCCACGATTACTTTTTGTTATGCATTTAATCAAACATTTATTAGTTCCTAGTGGTAGTTTCGTAAGTGAAATTTGTGAACACCTTTACCACTGAGGAAGGAAGAACAGTGGAAAGACTACTAAGCATGCTCGACGCACGCCTACTATATATCCCCTTATAGTAGTGTTTTAGTCAATGTGAACTTCAAAAAGTTCCACTTTATCTAGTGAAAAGTTTGTCCTTGGAGACCTGTAAGTCCATAAATTAGCTTCTTCTCCTTTGATAAAGAGGACTATTGACACATATGCTGTGATATCCATTTGAATGCTAGCTGGGCGATTACCATGGCAAAAGATGATGCCTTACAGGCTTAAAGCTTCAAATTTTACTGAACTTTCCACTGATTGACAATTATTTGTTGGAGGCTAAGAATGGTTGATTGGCTGATCATTTTGAAAGAGTTTAGGGAACTCAGACCATAATAAACAACCAAAACGAAATGTGTGTTATGAACAAAGGAAATTCTAAATTCTGCTCTTTATATACTATTCAATGTCACCTCGTGATATTATCGCAGAACCTGCTTAGAAGCAACAAATATTTATTTTTATTACATTGGGGATAGGGGAAGGGGGGAATAGGGAGCATGGGGATTCAAACCCTCGCCAACAAGGTGAAAATTTGAGATACTCACTATTAGAGCGACTCTGAATCTCACATCTATAGTATAGTACTCCATCAGGGTGGCGGGTACTTCGACTGCCTTGTATCAGGTGAAGAGAAGGGGGTGGTAGGCTTAGTAGGGCTCGTAGGCTGATGGGCAAGCCCCCTCCTGTCGCAATGGTGTGGGGCGTCAGAGGCTGTTACCCCGTGGCCAACTCGAAGGGGCTGAAGTTCGACGCAGAGCTTTTTGGTTGTTAAGTTATAGCAGGACTGAGCAACATCCAACAGCTCCAGTCCGGTCCATATTATTTGATTTTTGACTGTTTTCACACAGACCAAGGAATCCACCTTTTAGCATTAATTAAAGATGTTATTTACTAAATTAACCTTCATTTCTTTCAAAATTTACTCATAGAAAATTATAAGAGCTTTATGTATTTAATTTATTAACAAGGGTAACTTTGGAAAGTCAAAACAAATATCATCTTGGTTTTTGAAAAAATCAATTATTTTAGACCTAAGAAAAAATACCAAAAAATCATATAAAGTGGATCGGAGAGAGTACAGTATAGTATAGTACAGTATAGTACTTAGTATATAAACGCCATGGCACGTGCAAAAATGTAAAAACACACTCAATTTTTTTTTTTTTAAATTAAACCCATAAAGCTCAAACATATAAAGAGTTGTAATAGGAGGTACACAATTATACTCAAAAGGAACATAGGGAACATTGGGCTAGATCAGTTAGGCTACCGTTCTCTACTCGACAACTCCAAATTTGCAACAAAACTAAGAGTCGAATTAAGAACCAAATACACTAAATTTTTGTGAGGAAAGAATCAAGATACTGGTTTGAATCGATCAGTCCACTTAACGTTGTCTAGCAGAACATAAATTTGGGTTTGCCATCAATATTAATCTGCCATTAATAAACTAAGATAAAACAAGACAATAGCTTAGACACTTTGTTGAAGTATGATTTTGATGAATGACAAAGGGCCTGGTGCTGAGTGGACAATGAAAAGGTTCATAGTAGAAGTTAACGATGAGGTTGTTCAAGTTGATGTTCAAGTTCAAGAAGAAGAAGGAAAAAGGAGCAGCTAAAGTCGGAGTCTTAATCCTAAGAGAAGAAGAACGAACTTAGAAGAGGTGAGGAATAGAAGGAGTTTCCTTATCAGAAAAGGATTGAAGACTTAGGCAAATTAACTTGGATTTCAAATAAAGAAATATGAGTAAACCTTATTAGAAACGGATTCCGAATTGTAAAAGGAGTTCTAAACTAATTTGAATTAAGCTTATTGTGAACTCTATAAATACAAGTTAATTTGGCTAGAAACATTACGCACTCAAGAATTCTCAATAGAGCAAATCGAGAGAAAAGTAATTTTGAGAGCTATTGTGTGCAAGAACAGAAGCAAGGCAGCAGAATCTGGAGGAGTTCGAGTTTCATAGTTTAGTCTATTTTGTCTAGTTTCTGTTATAGGCTATCGAGTTATAAACATATTAGCTTGTTTAGAAACAGAGAGAAAAGATTACTTTTGGAGAGGTAGTTTCAATCTTACAAGTTAGTTCCTTGATTGCATTGTGTTGTAATCTAAAACTTGCTCAGTATTCCTTTAGTGGAATGTGCAAATCCCAAGAGTTTTGGGTCGTGATTTTTGATTCTGATGCAACCCGGCTCGTGAGCAAACCATCTACAAGAAGCCAAGCACGAGAGTTGCAACAGCTGCAAGCAACTTTTGCACAAATGGAGCTGCTGGGGCTAGATTTGGAGGCTTCAGGACCCGTTTGCAAGCTCACTGCCTCAGAACCAGAAAATGTTTATCGCGATCGCGAGACTTCATACGCGATCACGCAGGTCAAGAAGGCGTACAGTGTGATCGCGAGACGTCAGGCGCAATCGCGCAGGAGGCTGAAAATAGGTGAAAAGCAATTGTCTTCGCGATCACGTGACCATAGCCGCTGTCACGCCCTAAAAATTAATTATATTAAACTGCGGGGTGCGAGTTTGTTTATTTATTTAAAGACTCGTGACTGGTGTTCAAAAAGGTACAAAATTATTTAGAGAACTCGGAGTCGCCACTTGACATAGTTTAAGGTGTGCCAAGTCACCAAAGGTACCTTGGAACACCTCTGACTCGTCTAATGGTCTGCGTTAGAGATTCGGGTAAGGTTCTCAGTTGACTCTCGGGAAGGTATTAGGCACCCTCGAGTCCTGTGCCGAGCACAGTTGCTTTATTGTCGCAATTTTAATTTATTAAATATGGTCGTTATATCAATGCCGTTAATTTGAATTTTGAACTTGGATTAAAAGAGTATCATTCATTTCCAACCTCACAGAGGATTGGGCGAATTTACACTTTGATTTATAGTAAATATATAAATAAGTAAATAAATTTTTTTTTTTTAAAAATAAAATCGTGCATTTCATACCTCACAAAAGGTTGGTCTATTTTAAACGAATTAACTAAAAAAATAATTAATTTAGAATTGGTTTTTTAGTTTAGTTTTCCCGTGTAATAAGCGGACCACAAGTCACACTTATTGTTACGCCTAATCGTATTTTAGTCCTCTCGTTCCTATTGATTTGCCTCCGTTATTTTTAGTCAAAATTAAGAACTAGTACTAATCAAGGCGGGAATTCATTGTCAAAATAAATTAAAGAAATATATTACATAGCTAATTACTCAATGCGACTTTTTTTGTGACTATTCACTCAAGCATCTATAGGGTTACAGACTTAATGATTTGGTTAACAACGAACTACACAAGAGAACATGCTTGACTAGATTTTTGCAAAAGCTCAAGTAGATATCAAGTTGGATCATACTATATATTAGCCATAATTCGAAGTTTAACAAACTAACTTCACGTGCACAGGGAATTAACTTGGCGTAATTGACCATTTGTTTTGGTTCTTTTTTTTAAAAAAAAAATTGAATTGTCATGGAATGTTTCAAAGTAGTTTCCTTTCATCTACAACTTGACTCACAAGATCAGTGACAAAATTAGATTAGACTTTGGGGGAAGTAAAGCTATAAATTAAGGATTAAATCCGCGGCCTACTCGTTCCAGAAAAGCAGTATTGATTTACTTTGCATTTATGTCCTATTTTTTGCCTACCACTTCCAATTTCAGCCAAATTTCAGCATATACAAGGTTTGCAATATATGACCATTTTGTTTTTTAAAACAAGTGTGATAAGCGGGTATGAATTTGCAGATTTCAACACTTCATTTTTTTATCCAATTCTCATATATAGCTACCAAAAACGATATATAACTCGAACAAAATAAACGCTAACTATTTCCTATTTTTTTACAAAAAAGGCAGCCAGTTTTAACTCGAAGATGCATACAATAAAGAAGCTTTAGACATGCTGATTTTACTTCATTTCATAGCCAAAGATTCAAACATAGATACAAGGTAAATTGTGTTTACCTAGTGAAGAAGTTTCCCAAGCTTAAGATGCAAAATGAATGAATTAGCAAAGTCCAAACAACCACAGCAAAAACAGCCACTAAACAGCTACAACATCCACTCTTTTAACCCCCAAAGTCTCAAGATTTAATACCCCAAAAGTCTCTTAGTGTAAAACTTTTGGTTCTAAATCCTAATTCTCAAACTTACTAATTTTTCTTTAAGTGTTTTTCTCTCTATTTCTTGTGAAATTCAGCTGGTTGTTGTGTATTAAATGAGGGCATTCAATGCCTTTTATAGCTGAAAAATGAGAGCCCAAAGGGTGGGGTGTGGACTTGTACAAAAGTACAAGCCCACACCCTACACTTGAGTGCTTTTAGTCCCATTTTTCAAGCAAAAAGTACAGCAGCACAAGCCCACACCCTACACTTGAGTGCTTTTAGTCCCATTTTTCAAGCAAAAAGTACAGCAGCTGTAGAGGACTGTTTCAGCCCTCCAAAACAGTCCTAAGAGCTGAAATACTACAAGTAGGGTCCTCTAAAAGGACCTCCAATACTCATTACATAGACTAGAAAGATTGAGACCAAACTAGGCAAACTAGATCAGCCCAAAGACTAACTAGAATGGAACAAAACTGACTAAACTAAACTAAACCAAAGCAGCCAGATTTGTAACTAAGTTATATTTCCTAACTAAACTTAAACAAAACAAAGCTAAACAGCCCCAATGCTTAAAAACCAAACCAAATATCAATACATCTACTTTAATGACTAAACAAAACAAAACTTAGTCCGGAGCAAGAGCAAGCAGACTGATAAACTTCACAGAACACAATTCAAGCTATAATATAATCACTTGACACATTAGATGTGCGCTAAACAAAAACCAGCTGAGTTTCAAGTTCAACCATAAGCATATGCAAAAGTTATACAACTTCAATGCACAATAATGAACAATTCCACTTAAAACCAGACCAAACTACGTATCTAAAAACTGCACATAAACATATTACCATAGGATTCTCATGCTTTTTATTGAACAAGTGTGAATTAAATGATACATACTTGATCCTTAGTTCAAAGGGAACACCATTGCTCTTATTTTAAGATCACGTTTTACTGACAATAAAACTAACATAAGTATTCTCAACTAATCTACACATCAACAAATCCAAAGGAAAAATAAAGAAAAAGGGTTCATAGTTTCTAACCCGTCACCATATACACCACCATTGCAAAGCCAAAGCCGCTACTACTAACACCGAAACAAACAAAAACAACCAGTACCACTATAGCACGATCATCGCAGCCTTCCCAACAGCCTTGACGTCGTCGCCTAGCTGCTGTTACAACACCGAAACAGTGCCTCCCCGCCACAGGAAAACTGCTTTCTCATCACATTGTCGTACCCCGAACCAAATCCTGTGTCGCCACTACCTCATCGAAACAGAAACAGAAACGAGCACATCCCCCGCCTAGCCATCGACTCCAATCAACATTTTTTCATTGAAAACAAACTCGTCACCCCTCCACCACGACGAAACAGTCCCCCCATAGTCAACATCATTACCAGAAACAGAACAAAAGAAAAGGAATAAGGAGAAGAATAACAAATAAAAACAGAAAAGAGAAAAACAGAAAACAGGAAAGGGAAACGGGGACACGGGATTGGGCAAAAAGGAGAGGGATATATGGGAGATGGAGATGTGGGGGTGAAGGGGAAGGGTAAGGGAAAGAGAAAGACCAAAAGAACTCACCGGAAAAATCAAGGGTCGCCGGAGTTGTGGTTTGACCGCAACTTTGACCGTCGATCTACGAAAATCCGCTATGATTTTGAAGAAACGGAATTGAGAAATGGAATGGGGGGGGGTCGAGATCTTTAAGATAGTGTATTTTGGTATTTTTCCGGCCACCGGAGGTGGTGGCCGGCGGCGGCAGCACGGTGGCCGGCCGGTGGAAGGCGATTTCCGGCGCGGCAGTGAGAATTTTGGCATAGTCTCCCCAGCTCAATGAGAGCTAGGGGTGTAAATGAGAAAATAAGGTATTTTTGGTGTTTTATATGGGATGAGTGGGCCGGGTTAAAAAAGTGGGCTAATGGGCTGAAATATTGGGCTATTACTTTGTACATATAGCCATAAAAAGAGTTGTTGCTTACCAAAACATACACAATTAATAATAATCTAAACCACATAAATTTATAATATTATCACAATTTAAACATAGAATCACAATTATACAGATAACAAGTACTTTTTTGTTAATTCTCAAATTTTAACGTCCTAATTAAGACAAATTTAGCCAAAATTAGGTGATTACAGCTGCCCCTCTTTGTTTGGGAACACGAAGAGTTTTCGAACAAAGAAGTAATCGACAACTAATTTTGGCTTTTCGATTCTAGCCGAGAGCATGCTTTTCAAAATGGTGACCGCACCTTGGATTTTGGTTCTAACCGAGAACAAGGTTACCTACATATCCCCGGACTAAGGAATCAGGTCAGTGTAGTTCTTTACGTGCGGCAGCTGGGGCTACCGCATTCACACAGACGCTATACTCTTCTAGATTTACTAAAACAACCCTAGACACTCTAGACTACTTAAGACAAACTAGAGACTCTTCTAGACACACTTGGGGCTGATACTAGACACTCTTAGGTACACAAAGGCTGTCGTTGCTGAGTACTGGTCGCTTGCTGGTGGTCATTGCTTTACAAGGAATGGAAATACAAGAAAAAATGTAAAAATTACAATCCCTAGCCTAAATCTTCATGCTTCCTTGAGGTGAATCTTGGCTTGAAAGACAAACTCCATCGCCCGTTGTATGGGAAAGCACCATCTGAAATTTGAAATGGTCGCATCTGTTTCAACCAGGTCTTGACTTGAAGCTAGGGATGGTTGCTATCTTCGAGCAGGACTAACTTGAAAAGGAAGTGGTTGCTATCTTTGAGCGCAAATGAGTTGAACTGAATGTGAGTGCTATCTTCTAGCAAAACTGACTTGAAAGGAAAATGATCGCTGTGTTTTAGCAGATCTTGACATGGAAAGGAAATGACGCTATCTTTGAGCGAAAACTGACTCGAAAAGGAAATGATCGCTATCTTTTAGCAGATCTTGACATGGAAAGGAAATGACGCTATCTTTGAGCGAAACTGACTCGAAAAGGAAATGATCGCTATCTTTTAGCAGATCTTGACATAGAAAGGAAATGACGCTATCTTTGAGCGAACCAACTCGAAAAAGAAATGATCGCTATCTTTAGCAGATCTTGACATGGAAAAGAAATGAAGCTATCTTTGAGCAAACTGACTCGAAAAGGAAATGATCGCTGTCTTTTAGCAGATCTTGACATGGAAAAGAAATGAAGCTATCTTTGAGCAAACTGACTCGAAAAGGAAATGATCGCTATCTTTTAGCAAATCTTGACATGGAAACGAAATGACGCTATCTTTGAGCGAAAACTGACTCGAAAGGGAAATGATCGCTATCTTTTAGCAGATCTTGATATGGAAAAGAAATGAAGCTATCTTTGAGCAAACTGACTCGAAAAGGAAATTATCGCTGTCTTTTAGCAGATCTTGACATGGAAAAGAAATAAAGCTATCTTTGAGCAAACTGACTCGAAATGGAAATGATCGCTATCTTTTAGCAGATCTTGATATGGAAAAGAAATGACGCTATCTTTGAGCGAACTGACTCGAAAAGGAAATGATCGCTATCTTTTAGCAGATCTTGATATGGAAAAGAAATGACATTGTGTTTTAGCGGGAATTGACTCGAAGAGAGAATGGAGTTCCGTCTGACATATAGCGCAACTATCCCAGTTCAAGTAGTCCTAGCTCTTTCTTAGCAACATAGCAAATGTCACACTTACTTTCCTGCATCGTGGATACACCCTGTTTCGGATCTTGCAAATAAGCTTAGTGACTCTTGTTCTATTCTTCACAGTACTGTGGGATGAACAACGCTTAAAGCTTCTCCCAAACATATCCACTCTTCATGATACAATTTTGGTATGTCGTCCTTCCGGCCTGATGTGCCGTGCTGGGCTCCAATTATCAATGTTGATCATGACTTGCTGAGAACTTTCCCATTGCCGAGGGTGTGCCCTGCTCGCTGGAATTAAACCTGAATCCTGAAAGACAGAGTTTTGCAATTTTTCTTTTGTTGCTCATGTGAGGTTAGCGCCGAAAGGCCGAGGAATTAATGATGAGGCAAGATGTACAAAATGGAATAAAAAGTTTAAGGGCGAAAGTCGTTTGGACAGGGAACGTCTTTCTGAAGAGGGAAACTTATCTGGCAATATACTGGCGGCCTTGATGATCATGACATGTATCTTGGATGACCTCGTCCGACCAGCGCCACTTGTTTGTTGAGAGTTGACCCACGGAAGATATCAAACCATAACCAAGTTGAGGTGACTCTCAAGTCGACTAGTAGCGCCCTTTCGGGTTTTCGCCAACTAGCCTCTCTCCTTAATCTTTTTCCTCACTGTTTGTCTTGCGGCGCCTTCTCAGGTTTTCACCGACAAGACTTCTTTCTTTTCTTTTCTTTTTTTCTTTTTTTTTCTTTTTTTTTTCAATTCAATTTACAACACAAACATCTCTTGAAACATGTGAATAGTTGATACCACGATGATAGAAGTTTGTTTTTATTTTATTTTATTTATGAAATAAAATAAAAACAAACTTCTGCCCCAGTTTAGCATAAAATGGGGATCTAAATTTCTTTGACGTTGGCCGCAAACTTGGAGGCAAGTGTTGCGTCAATAAAAGAAAACAAGGAAAGAGGAATTTTCTCTTATTGCGACCGCACCAGAATGGTTGCCTACGTATCCTTTTGAGAGGAATCAGGTCAGACGTAGCTCTAGGCAAATGCCCAGGTTTCTTTTGATGCTTTTCAGTTTCATTTCATTTTGGTACAATTACATTGATTCCAAACGGAGAACATGTCTCGAAAGTACAATGTTCAAAGTGCTAATAAGGGATACATTTTGGGATAGCAAAAGAGAACAAAAATCTTGCATTCATCCCGATTTTGAAAGCCATCTTGGAGTCAAATGTAGTACCTCTTGACCGCGTCTGCATTGACGGGTATTTCAGTTGTCCTGCCTTCCGGATCTGTAAGGTACAAGGCGCCATTTCGCAATACTTTCTTTACCATGTACGGCCCTTGCCAATTTGGAGCAAATTTCCCCTTGGATTCTTCCTGATGAGGAAAGATTCTTTTCAAGACTAATTGCCCTTCTCTCAAGTCGCGGAGGCGCACTTTCTTGTTGTAGGCTCGGGCCATTCTCTGTTGATACAATTGACCATGACAAACTGCATTGAGCCTCTTTTCATCAATGAATGACAACTGTTCCAATCGGGTTTTGACCCATTCTGTGTCCTCAATTTCTGCTTCCACAATGATTCTGAGAGATGGTATTTCAACTTCAGCGGGTATGACTGCTTCAGTTCCATATACCAATGAATACGGGGTTGCACCTATGGAAGTGCGCACAGTTGTGCGGTAACCAAGCAAAGCAAAACATAACTTCTCATGCCAATCACGAGATCCTTGTATCATTTTCCTCAGGATCTTCTTGATATTCTTATTGGCTGCTTCAACCGCACCATTTGCCTTTGGTCGGTAAGGTGTGGAATTTCGGTGCATGATCTTGAATCTTTCACACACGTCATTCATTAAATGACTGTTCAGATTTGCCGCATTATCAGTGATGATGGTACTTGGGATACCGAAGCGACAAATAATGTTAGAATGAACGAAATCCACCACAGCTTTCTTGGTAACGGATTTGAGAGTCACGGCCTCAACCCATTTGGTGAAGTAATCTATTGCAACCAGAATGAATCTGTGCCCATTTGATGCTCTTGGTTCAATAGGCCCGATAACATCCATCCCCCATGCTGTGAAAGGCCAAGGGGCTGACATTGTGTGCAACTCTAAAGGGGGTGAATGTATCAAATCACCGTGTACTTGGCATTGATGACACTTTCGCACAAAAGTAATGCAGTCATGTTCCATGGTAAGCCAGAAGTATCCTGCTCTGAGTACTTTCTTAGCTAGCACGTGCCCGCTCATGTGGGGTCCACAGATCCCGGAATGCATGTCATTGAGAATTTTCGTGGCTTCAGTCGCATCCACGCATCTTAACAGTCCCAAATCAGGTGTCCTTTTGTACACCACCCCCCCGCTCAGAAAGAAACCACTTGCCAGTCGTCGAAGCGTTCTCTTTTGATTATTTTCTGCCATTGGAGGATATGTCCCATCTTGAAGGAAATTCTTGACATCAAAGTACCACGGCTGACCGTCAATTTCTTCTTCAATCACATTGCAGTATGCATGTTGGCTTTGGATCTGAATCTCTAATGGATCAATATGGGCTCTATCAGGATGGACAAGCATTGAGGCTAATGTAGCCAATGCGTCAGCCAGCTCATTATGTATTCTGAGAACATGTCTAAACTTTAGAACATCGAACTTTTGGCGAAGATCGTCCATACACTGCTTGTACATGATCAGCTTAAGGTCTCGAGTTTCCCATTCACCTTTCATTTGGCGTATCAAAAGATCTGAATCTCCGATTACCAGCAATTCTTTGATGTCCATGTCTAGAGCCATACGCAAACCCATTATGCAAGCTTCATACTCAGATGTGTTATTAGTGCAACTGAAGCGGAGTTGGGCAGCTGCCGGGTAATAATGTCCCGTGGGAGAGATGAGGACTGCTCCAATGCCATGACCCTTTGAGTTAGAAGCACCGTCAAAGTACATTTTCCACATGTGCTCTTCTTCATTAATCAACTCTTCAAGCACATCTACCTCCTCGTCAGGGAAGTAAGTCTTCAATGGCTCATAATCATCATCCACCGGATTTTCAGCCAAATGATCAGCTAAGGCTTGAGCTTTCATTGCAGTTCTGGTGACATAAACTATGTCAAATTCTGTGAGCAGGATCTGCCATTTTGCAAGCTTGCCAGTTGGCATTGGCTTTTGAAATATGTACTTCAATGGGTCCATCCGGGAAATCAGATAGGTGGTATAGGACAAAAGATAATGTTTCAACTTTTGTGCAACCCAAGTTAGGGCACAACACGTCCTTTCCAACAAAGTGTATCTGGCCTCACAATCTGTGAACTTCTTGCTCAGATAATAAATGGCCTGTTCTTTCTTTCCCGAGGCATCATGTTGCCCCAGTACACAACCAAAGGAGTTTTCATTGACTGACAAGTATAAAAACAATGGTCGGCCAGGCTCAGGCGGAACCAAAACAGGAGGATTTGACAGGTATTGCTTGATCTTGTCAAAGGCTTCTTGGCACTCCTCGGTCCATGCAATCGATGCATTCTTTTTCAACAACTTGAGGATCGGCTCACATATTGTGGTAAGTTGAGCAACGAACCTACTGATGTAATTCAGCCTGCCTAGAAAGCTTTTAACATCCTTCTTGGTTCGAGGCGGAGGTAGTTCTTGTATTGCTTTGATCTTTGCGGGATCCAGTTCAATACCTCGCCTACTAACAATGAAACCCAACAGTTTTCCAGCAGGCACACCAAATGCACACTTGGCTGGATTCAGCTTCAGATTGTACCTACGGAGCCTTTCAAAGAACTTTCTGAGATCTCTCACGTGGTCTTCAGCAGTTCTAGACTTGATGATCACATCATCCACGTACACTTCTATTTCTTTATGCATCATATCATGGAAAATGGCAGTCATAGCCCTCACGTAGGTTGCCCCAGCATTTTTCAAGCCAAACGGCATCACTCTATAGCAATAAGTTCCCCAAGGTGTAGTGAATGCCGTTTTGTATGCATCATCTTCATCCATCTGGATTTGGTGATATCCAGCATAGCAGTCAACAAAGGATTGTATCTCATGTTTGGCACAATTGTCTACGAGAGTATGAATGTTAGGCAACGGGAAATTGTCTTTGGGACTCGCCTTGTTCAAATCTCGATAGTCCACACATATCCTTGTTTTTCCATCCTTCTTAGGAACCGGAACAACATTTGCAACCCAAGTAGTGTACTGAACCGATTGAATCACTTTTGCATCCAACTGTTTCATTATTTCATCATGGATTTTCTTGATCATATCAGTCTTGAACTTCCGTTGCATTTGTCTCACTGGAGGGAAACCGGGTTGAATTGGCAATTCGTGGACTATCAATTCAGAACTCAAACCTGGCATCTCATCATATGACCATGCAAAAACATCTCGATATTCAAAGAGCACTTTCCGAATATCGTTCTTCACTTCAGGTAGAGCATACATGCTTATCTTGGTTTCCCTCACATCATCAGGGCTCCCAAGATTAACATCCTCTGTATCAGCCAAATTGGGTTTAGGCTTGCCCTCGTGGCGTTCAACTTCCAGGCCTATTTCAAAATCAGCCTGTTCCCCATCATATTCAGTATTGTTAACAAATTCCTCAATGTTTTCTTCATCACTTTCAACCTCAACTATGGTTATGGAGCCAAAATCAGATTGCGGTCCCTGGATGGACGATAAGTTCCTTGAACATGTCATGATATCAGGACCAGCAGATATATCACTACAGATAAACAAAAATAGAATAAAATTAGGAATATGAACAGAGATTGAAGTAAAGCTTGGCTCTTGGCCTTTCATTAATGAAAAAGGGTTTGAATTACAAAAGGAAATATGAGCAAAATAATACACTTGGCATACAACCCTTAGAATATCCAAGTGTATTCAAAAGAAAACTGTAAAACAACAGTCTACCAAGACCCCTTCCTGATGGGGAAGGGAGTTGCATTCCAGTTAGTCAGGTGCACGTCCGGGCCAATGTACTGAATTGAAGCGTTACTGGAGCCTTCACCCGGCTGTACCATGCAGATTTTAAAAATGCCACCTAGATCAAATGGTGCCTCCTGATTGTCTTCCACTGTGTTGACATTTGTAGCGACAACCTTTGGTTTCATAACATAACCCACAAAAGACTGAGCGAGACACGGAATTGGCTTTGGGAGAGACCAAACTTCCGACTTCTTTTTCTTTGCTTGCTTGCGATCAGCTGCTTTTGGCTTGAAACCTAGTCCCCATGTGCCTTGCACGCCATTTGGATAAACTGGATTTACCCTGCCTTGTAGTGACGCTCCCAAACCCTTTCCAAATTGGAAACCATGCTTTAACATTTCGGACGCCATCATGATAGACGTCTCTGACACTCTTGGGATGGGTATAGGTTTCCCTTCTGTTACTTTTTCCACATACACCACATCGGAGGTTTGATACATGATGGTCGGGCGTGTAGTGACGGCTTCAAGGGCTGGTACGTCCAGGCTATTATTAAACTGTGAGTGATCCTCTCCATAAACCACGACAGCTTGATTATCCCAAGTAAACTTGACCACCTGATGAACTGTGGATGGTACTGCACAAGCCATGTGAATCCATGGTCGGCCCAATAACAGATTGTACGATGCATCCGTTTCCATGACTTGGAACTCAATGCTGAAGGTAGCGGGACCAATGGTTAACTCAAGATTGATGATACCCAAAGACTCTCGAACTCCACCATCAAAAGCACGAACAGCAGAGGAACTTGCCCTGATTTTGCTCATATCCACCCTTAGACTCTTCAATGTAGACAGAGGGCAAATATTCAATCCTGCGCCGCCATCTATTAGAACACGTGTGACATAGGAGTCTTCACACTTAACTGAGACATGAAGCGCTCGATTATGACCGGTTCCTTCTGCTGGCAGCTCCTCATCGGTGAACATCACACGATTAGTCTCAAATACTCTGCCAGCAAGTGCTTCCAGATTAGCCACAGTAGTTTGTTCAGGAATGTAGGCCTCATTCAATATCTTCAACAGTGCATTGCGATGTGCTTCAGAGTTCATAAGTAGAGACAAGAGTGATATCTGAGCTGGAGTCTTTCTCAATTGCTCGACGATAGAATAATCTGTCGATCTCATTTTCTTCAAAAATTCTTCAGCTTCTTTCTCAGACACAGGCTCTTTGATGGGTCCTTGGTCTTCTCGACCTGGCTTTGCCTTTCTCAATTCTTCCGGGGTAAAACATCTCCCGGACCGGTTAGACCATTTACATCTGCAGCAACCTCCATGATTTCTTTCCCGTTGTAAGACACAATTGTCTTGTTGTAGTTCCAAGGAACAGGCTTTGTACTTTTGACAGGGAGTTGCGCTGCTTGAGTGATGATAACCGGTTCACACTTCTTTGCCTTAACCTCGAAGACCGGAGTTTTCTGGCATGATGCCCCTTGCACAATAAATGTTGGTGCACTGTCATGAACTTTTTCCTGCTTTGCAACCGGAATTGTGAAACTTGGCTCAACAGCAGTATCTTGCTTTGCTTTGTTGACAGACGCACTTGACTTTCCCCTGATTACAACAATAAACGGCTCAGGGCCTTTGATGTCTGGAGAGGGACCAACTGCCACAATCTGCTTGGCGGCTTTCCCTTTCAAGTCCTCTTCAATGCATACCATCCCTACCATGGGTACGTTGTTTTGAACATCATGAGCTGGTAAAGGATTTTGATTCACATTTTGTGTTTCATCCCCCACGACTTTTATCTGATTATTGTCTATCATTGCCTGGATTACCCTTTTGAGTTCCCAGCAGGATTCTGTGTCGTGTCCAGGTGCTCCAGAATGAAATGCGCAATGACGTGAATGATCAACTCTTCCGTTGGGGTTCACTTTTCCCGGGATTGGCTTCAACAGATTGGCTTGTTGCAACTTTTCAAACAAATTAGTGTAAGTTTCCCCCAGTGGGGTGAACTGCCTTTTCTCTTGTTGCATGTTTGGACGAAAACCCTGCGGACCTCGTGGTCGATAAGGCATCTCCTGGTGAGCCTGGAATTGAGTATGTGCCTGTTGATTGTTATATTGGACTGGAGCAGGGGGTGGACGCCACTGTGGACCAGATAGAGGCTGAGCATAAGATGCTGCATTTACAGGGAATGAGAACTGCGGCATGGAAAATTGCTGGCCGTGAGTTGGATAGAATTGTTGTGGCGGGGGTGCCTGAATATACCCTTGACGGTCGTTGTATCTCCCATCATTTCTTCTCGGTCCAGGACCAACCATTGCCACTTCATCTTTTTTCTCTTTCTTCTTCCCATAAGTACCTGACCCTGATTGCAACGCTTGGGTCGTGGCCCTCAAAGCTGTTTGGCTAACAATCTTGCCTGCTTTGATTCCTCTCTCAATCATCTCCCCAATTTTTACTGCTTCACTAAATTGCTTTCCAAGGGCAGAGGCCATCGCCTGGTAGTATGTTTCGTCAAGTACTTCGACGAATTCTTCAACCATTTTATCGTCTGGGATCAAAGGGCTCACACGCGCCGCCTGTTCGCGCCACCTATAGGCATACTCTCTGAAGCTTTTGCCTGGTTTCTTTGTGATCGTCTTCAAAGAAGAACGATCAGGAGCAGCCTCCATTTTGTAGCCATAATGATTCAGGAAAGCGCTGGCCATGTCGTCAAAGGTGACCCACTTGGAAACATCTTGTTGCACAAACCATTCTGTGGCCGGTCCTCCCAAACTGTCCGCAAAGTACGCCATCAGTAATTCGTCCTTCTCGATACCCCTCATTTTGTTAAGGTATATCTTCACATGGATCCTCGGGTCACTTTGCCCGGTGTATGGATCAAATTTGGGCACAACAAAGCCTTCAGGCAATGGCACATGAGGGAATAAGCACATGTCTTTGTATGAAATACTTGCTTTACCCCCTTGCCCTTGGATGTTTTTCACAGTTTGCTCCAAGCTTTTCAATTTCCGAGCAAAGTCAGCCTCTTCTGTTTTCCCCAATCTTTCGACATCAGCATGTGATTTCGGGTGGTGTCCATGATCATACGACTCAGTGGGGCGGAGTACATTGCCCCGGGTTTGGTCGAATTGTTGATCACGAGCCCTCAACTGTGGGTCACTATTTGACCTTTGCAATGTGTGTCCTGCAGGAACAGTGAATACTGTGGTAGGAACTTGGGCTTGGCCATATTGTCCATGTTGTGGGAATTGTGCCCCAGGTTGTACAGTAGAGGGCCCAGCTACGTTGTCAGTTTCTGGATGTGGACCGAACCCTGGAGGATAACGGGGGTCTTCTGCCATTGTAGATTGCCCTTGCCCTGGTGGCTGAGCATTCGCCGTGAAACCAGCAGCACCTGGCGGAGCAGGAGGTGCCTGAACTGCCGACAAGTTACGGACCAGTTGCATCATCATTTCTTTCATGGCCGTGAAATCCTCGGCCATCTTAGCCTGTTGTTCAGCCAAGCGAACCAGCTCAGTGTTCTCAGTTTTTTCGGCCATCGTTGCTGGAGTGTCTTCTTGAAGAGGTGCTTCAACCACTTCTGGAACAGGCAGTGGTCCCTTGATTCTGGTGGAATAGGAATGTGGGGCCAGCACGGCAGTTGCTCAAGCTCTAAACAAATCAAAACACGTTAGTGCAACAAGATAGCATGGAATATGAATTTGCTCGTCGGCCTGAACAATGCCTAAGGTCGTTATGCGTCATCCCAAATTGGTTTAGATTAGATCCCCAAGTGTATTATTTGATCTCTTTTCTCTTCTTTCTTTTTTTTTTCTTTCTTTTCTTTTCCTTTCTTTTCTTTCTTTTTTTTTTTTTTTTCAAGTGAGGCTAGAGGGTAAAATGAATTGACACATAAAAATAAGCAAAATATTTTCATTACTTCAAAAGAAAGAGTACATACGGTGCTTCCGGAGCACGACCAAAAGGAACGTACAAATGACTTAAAAAGGTGAAAATAAATTACAACATGCCAAATTCAAAAACGACATAAAGTACAACAATGCCAGGATGTAAAATAAATGACAAAAAGCAATAATCTGCATCATCTTGGCCTGATGTATCTACTAGGGTGACTGGGGCACAAAGTCAGCTGGCTCCTCTGGGTCGAACTCAAATGGCTCCACGGGATCTGCTGGCGGGCCTTCTGCAAAAGTACGACGCAATCCATTCAAATCTGCCGCAACTCTAGTGACAAAGGGAAGCACATGTGGGAGTATGTCCTCTGCGGGAAGCCTCCTATACTCATCGATGGACCGTGCCACATATGTAGCGGAGTCATAAACTTGCCGATAAGCTACACTGATGGTCCGTCCTGCAGCCTGTATATCTCGAAGTCGGTCCTGTGCTAGCCCTCTGAGCTGCTCACCCTGCTCTAATGCCCTGTCAAGTCGAGCTCGAGAATCTATGGCATCCTGGCGATGATACTCTTCCCTTTTCCTGCTTTCCAACAAAGCTGCCCTGTCGGCATCCCGCTCTGTCAATGCCTGTGAGTGCATGACACGGAGTCGTCTGACTGTGTCTAGGTGCTGATGCGCGAAACCCTCACTCTCTGCCTGAGCAGCTCTGGCGGCATCCCGCTCTGTCAATGCCTGTGAGTGCATGACACGGAGTCGTCTGACTGTGTCTAGGTGCTGATGCGCGAAACCCTCACTCTCTGACTGAGCAGCTCTGGCGGCATCCCTCTCTGCAATTAAGCTTTGTATGGTATCACGGCATTCCTTCCTAATCTCGTGCCTAGCAAGCTGAACCTGCATATCCAGCCTGGCCTCAGTGTCAACCATGCCTGCTCTCGACCTCGCGGGCATCTCTCTGGGTATGGGCTGATGGTAATACCAGAACTTATACTCCCGAACGACCTCCCCCTTAAGTCCATCCTGAACCTGTGTGCTTTCTGCGAGGTGCCTCCTAGTATCCCACAGGCGCAGGATCTCACCTCTAAGAGTAGCTGGGTTGAGAGGATAGTCTGAGGCATATGCACTCATGTCCTCAACTATTGGGATCTCCTGCTTTCGACCCAACTGCCTAAGTACACGCAGAGGAACATAAGGCTGGGATGCTGTCAAACCCATCAGAACGAGAAAAGGACGATCCACGCATCTGTGTACAACCTCCCTCTTAGAAAACCAGCTGCACTGCCACAAAATCTTGTCCGGCGTGAGAGAGTTCAGGAAAGACCTCCAATCTGGCTCACTTCCTGGGAATTTATACCTCTCGATGTGTTCGATATGGTATTCAAGATAATCGATGTCACAACACCTAAGAATATCACGAGGTGGGCAAGGGCGTACATGCTCCAAGAACCAGACCTGTAATAGAAGGTTACACCCCTCAAAGAAACCGCTCTCTCCCTTGTGGCATCGAGTCAAAGCATGAAACATACTACCTAGAATCGTCGGGATGATAGTGGCATCTGGTGCTCCACCATACAAAGCTGCCATGGTCCAACTGACCTTAATGGATATCGCTCTATCCGGTAGTGGGAAAACCAACAACCCTAGCAAAGCGAACACAAAGGCCTTAGGACAGAGGAGTACCCAATCTTCATATTTCAGCTTATCGTGGAACTCAAATCCATACTTCTTAAAACCATTATCGGCCCCAAAACGATCATAAAGGTAATCGAATGAAATCCAGCCTTGACGAACACTAGCGATTGAGAGGTCCGTCCGTAGCTTGATATTATTGAAAAAATCACGCTCATTAACCTTCCTTGGAGCAATCATATTCTTTTTCTCAAAATCCAGCTTAAGAAGCCCAGCTATTTCCTCGAGGGTCGGCGTCATCTCAAACCCCTTAAAACAGAAGGTATTTTGGTTTGGGTTCCAAAACCCAACTAGTGCACTGACCAAGTCTCGCCGCGGGACAATAGTTTTAGTCACAAGGTCAGTCAGAAAACCAATCTTCTCCTGGACTATATCTTTCTGCATTTTACTCATTGTGTCCCACCAAGACTTTAGAGATTTATCCGATTTGGGTGGGCCATCAGTCATCATAATAGAGGGTGGAATGGCATCAGCAGGGTATTTTCTTTTGACTGTCCTAGAAGATGATGCAGCCATTGTTCCTAATAAAAAAAAATGTGTCAAATGTTTGAAGGCCTGAGAACAACTTAAAACCACTGACCGACAGAGCAAAACAGATGCCTAAACTGCTAATTCGAAACTCCAATTTTCAAAAAAAAAAAAAAAAAAACTTTTGTCATTGTAATGACGTAAAGTTGACCCTAAGAGAATCGAAAAATTTTGCCATCATAACGGCATCAGGACTGACTCCAGAAAATTACCAACATTGGTATTTAGATGTAATTTATAAAAGAAAAAAATTCGACGTTACAACGACGCCACATTGACATCAAAACAAAATTTCATTTCCAGTGATGAACACTACAGTACTTTTGCAAAAATTCGCCGGCATAACGACGTGAAAAACTGGATCTCAAAAACTCCCAACATCGGTATACGGGCCTTTTTCTAAAAATTCGCCATTATAACGGCGTGAAAACTGACACGAAAATTTTTTGACTTTTTAACTACTAAGTATGTATATATATATATATATATATATATATTTTTTTTTTTTTTTTTGTAAAATTTTCGTCATTATAACGACACAAACTGATATATACAAAAGACGGCAAACACTGACGTTTTTTACAAAAATTTGCCATTACAGCAGTATGACTCAATTTTATAAAAATAGCAAACCATTTACATTTAAAACATAAAATTCAACCTCTTCCTCACTTTTTCCTTTCATTTTTCTCTTCTTTTTTTTTTCTATTTATTTTTTTTCTTTTGAAATCCGTCTCTCCCCAACTTGGTCAGCATAACAACCTTTCCTAATCGCATGCAACACATAGAATGTTTTTTTCAGACAAGTCTTTCCCGGGAAGTGGGTCCCGTTCAGACAACAGGTAGTCAACCTAGACAAGTGCAATACCGGTGTATCGCACCTCATTAAGTCGGATATGATGCAGATAATTGGGCCTAAAGGTTTAACTCTAGGTGACACAACTGACTCAGTGTCTAGACTGGCTGAAAACCCGGTGGACAAACCGGGCGGAAAGCGCATCAGGGCCATCCGGAGACAGTGTGTCCGGCCTAAAACCCCGTCACGCCTTCCTCCTAAATCATGGGTAATTTAGTAAGAAAGTCCCAGATGCCACAAGCAATCTGGTAAGTGTACGTGTGTGTGTGTTTCAGAGACTCAGAGGGTTGCGGAGGAAGACAGTTTATATATACAGTTCAACAATATCAAAGCAGTAACATTCAACTTTTTCAGGTGATAACGGCAATAAAATAACAACCAAATATTTAATAAATTAAAACATGCGACAATTTATCAAAGCCGGAGATTCTAGTTTTCACTAATTTCCCCAGCGGAGTCGCCAAGCTGTCACGCCCTAAAAATTAATTATATTAAACTGCGGGGTGCGAGTTTGTTTATTTATTTAAAGACTCGTGACTGGTGTTCAAAAAGGTACAAAATTATTTAGAGAACTCGGAGTCGCCACTTGACATAGTTTAAGGTGTGCCAAGTCACCAAAGGTACCTTGGAACACCTCTGACTCGTCTAATGGTCTGCGTTAGAGATTCGGGTAAGGTTCTCAGTTGACTCTCGGGAAGGTATTAGGCACCCTCGAGTCCTGTGCCGAGCACAGTTGCTTTATTGTCGCAATTTTAATTTATTAAATATGGTCGTTATATCAATGCCGTTAATTTGAATTTTGAACTTGGATTAAAAGAGTATCATTCATTTCCAACCTCACAGAGGATTGGGCGAATTTACACTTTGATTTATAGTAAATATATAAATAAGTAAATAATTTTTTTTTTTTTTTTAAATAAAATCGTGCATTTCATACCTCACAAAAGGTTGGTCTATTTTAAACGAATTAACTAAAAAAATAATTAATTTAGAATTGGTTTTTTAGTTTAGTTTTCCCGTGTAATAAGCGGACCACAAGTCACACTTATTGTTACGCCTAATCGTATTTTAGTCCTCTCGTTCCTATTGATTTGCCTCCGTTATTTTTAGTCAAAATTAAGAACTAGTACTAATCAAGGCGGGAATTCATTGTCAAAATAAATTAAAGAAATATATTACATAGCTAATTACTCAATGCGACTTTTTTTGTGACTATTCACTCAAGCATCTATAGGGTTACAGACTTAATGATTTGGTTAACAACGAACTACACAAGAGAACATGCTTGACTAGATTTTTGCAAAAGCTCAAGTAGATATCAAGTTGGATCATACTATATATTAGCCATAATTCGAAGTTTAACAGACTAACTTCACGTGCACAGGGAATTAACTTGGCGTAATTGACCATTTGTTTTGGTTCTTTTTTTTTTTAAAAAAAATTGAATTGTCATGGAATGTTTCAAAGTAGTTTCCTTTCATCTACAACTTGACTCACAAGATCAGTGACAAAATTAGATTAGACTTTGGGGGAAGTAAAGCTATAAATTAAGGATTAAATCCGCGGCCTACTCGTTCCAGAAAAGCAGTATTGATTTACTTTGCATTTATGTCCTATTTTTTGCCTACCACTTCCAATTTCAGCCAAATTTCAGCATATACAAGGTTTGCAATATATGACCATTTTTGTTTTTTAAAACAAGTGTGATAAGCGGGTATGAATTTGCAGATTTCAACACTTCATTTTTTTATCCAATTCTCATATATAGCTACCAAAAACGATATATAACTCGAACAAAATAAACGCTAACTATTTCCTATTTTTTTACAAAAAAGGCAGCCAGTTTTAACTCGAAGATGCATACAATAAAGAAGCTTTAGACATGCTGATTTTACTTCATTTCATAGCCAAAGATTCAAACATAGATACAAGGTAAATTGTGTTTACCTAGTGAAGAAGTTTCCCAAGCTTAAGATGCAAAATGAATGAATTAGCAAAGTCCAAACAACCACAGCAAAAACAGCCACTAAACAGCTACAACATCCACTCTTTTAACCCCCAAAGTCTCAAGATTTAATACCCCAAAAGTCTCTTTGTGTAAAACTTTTGGTTCTAAATCCTAATTCTCAAACTTACTAATTTTTCTTTAAGTGTTTTTCTCTCTATTTCTTGTGAAATTCAGCTGGTTGTTGTGTATTAAATGAGGGCATTCAATGCCTTTTATAGCTGAAAAATGAGAGCCCAAAGGGTGGGGTGTGGACTTGTACAAAAGTACAAGCCCACACCCTACACTTGAGTGCTTTTAGTCCCATTTTTCAAGCAAAAAGTACAGCAGCTGTAGAGGACTGTTTCAGCCCTCCAAAACAGTCCTAAGAGCTGAAATACTACAAGTAGGGTCCTCTAAAAGGACCCCCAATACTCATTACATAGACTAGAAAGATTGAGACCAAACTAGGCAAACTAGATCAGCCCAAAGACTAACTAGAATGGAACAAAACTGACTAAACTAAACTAAACCAAAGCAGCCAGATTTGTAACTAAGTTATATTTCCTAACTAAACTTAAACAAAACAAAGCTAAACAGCCCCAATGCTTAAAAACCAAACCAAATATCAATACATCTACTTTAATGACTAAACAAAACAAAACTTAGTCCGGAGCAAGAGCAAGCAGACTGATAAACTTCACAGAACACAATTCAAGCTATAATATAATCACTTGACACATTAGATGTGCGCTAAACAAAAACCAGCTGAGTTTCAAGTTCAACCATAAGCATATGCAAAAGTTATACAACTTCAATGCACAATAATGAACAATTCCACTTAAAACCAGACCAAACTACGTATCTAAAAACTGCACATAAACATATTACCATAGGATTCTCATGCTTTTTATTGAACAAGTGTGAATTAAATGATACATACTTGATCCTTAGTTCAAAGGGAACACCATTGCTCTTATTTTAAGATCACGTTTTACTGACAATAAAACTAACATAAGTATTCTCAACTAATCTACACATCAACAAATCCAAAGGAAAAATAAAGAAAAAGGGTTCATAGTTTCTAACCCGTCACCATATACACCACCATTGCAAAGCCAAAGCCGCTACTACTAACACCGAAACAAACAAAAACAACCAGCACCACTATAGCACGATCATCGCAGCCTTCCCAACAGCCTTGACGTCGTCGCCTAGCTGCTGTTACAACACCGAAACAGTGCCTCCCCGCCACAGGAAAACTGCTTTCTCATCACATTGTCGTACCCCGAACCAAATCCTGTGTCGCCACTACCTCATCGAAACAGAAACAGAAACGAGCACATCCCCCGCCTAGCCATCGACTCCAATCAACATTTTTTCATTGAAAACAAACTCGTCACCCCTCCACCACGACGAAACAGCCCCCCATAGTCAACATCATTACCAGAAACAGAACAAAAGAAAAGGAATAAGGAGAAGAATAACAAATAAAAACAGAAAAGAGAAAAACAGAAAACAGGAAAGGGAAACGGGGACACGGGACTGGGCAAAAAGGAGAGGGATATATGGGAGATGGAGATGTGGGGGTGAAGGGGAAGGGTAAGGGAAAGAGAAAGACCAAAAGAACTCACCGGAAAAATCAAGGGTCGCCGGAGTTGTGGTTTGACCGCAACTTTGACCGTCGATCTACGAAAATCCGCTATGATTTTGAAGAAACGGAGTTGAGAAATGGAATGGGGAGTTCGAGATCTTTAAGATAGTGTATTTTGGTATTTTTCCGGCCACCGGAGGTGGTGGCCGGCGACGGCAGCACGGTGGCCGGCCGGTGGAAGGCGATTTTCGGCGCGGCAGTGAGAATTTTGGCATAGTCTCCCCAGCTCAATGAGAGCTAGGGGTGTAAATGAGAAAATAAGGTATTTTTGGTGTTTTATATGGGATGAGTGGGCCGGGTTAAAAAAGTGGGCTAATGGGCTGAAATATTGGGCTATTACTTTGTACATATAGCCATAAAAAGAGTTGTTGCTTACCAAAACATACACAATTAATAATAATCTAAACCACATAAATTTATAATATTATCACAATTTAAACATAGAATCACAATTATACAGATAACAAGTACTTTTTTGTTAATTCTCAAATTTTAACGTCCTAATTAAGACAAATTTTGCCAAAATTAGGTGATTACAGCCGCGATCGCAAAGCTCCGGTTAGTCACGCCATGTGATCGCGCGTGTCCTAGCATTGTGGCGATAACCAGAACACTACCTTTAGTTTAATGACTTGTTGCAAGCCCATTTCAAGGGCAATTAAGGCATTGTTTGCCATTTTAGGAACCACTATATAAGGTCTTTATCTTCATTTATTAGGGTTAGCTTTTGATGAATATTGAGTGTGAGAAAACTTGGCTAAGCTTGTTGCTTAATCACTTTAATCCTTGATTTGCAATTTGACATTGATTAAAGTAAGGATAAATTAGTATAGGTTCCTTTTGTTAGGCAATAAGGGGGTGATTAGGCCTATTTCCCTAATCTACTTCTTTAATCATTTCTAATTAAAAGTGGATCTTGCTTTTAATCTTTTCAATTCTTGTTATTTTCATTTCATGTTGTTTGGTTTATATCATTTGGTATCAGAGCACGAAATGGTGTTTGTTCTTACAAACACTATCTAGGTTTTGAATATCAAAATCTGAAAAAATACAAAAAAAATCAAAAATCCAAAAATAGAGTCATAAGTTTAGGTTTCATTTGGGTGAAATTTTTCTTACCACTTGTTGAATGGTGATTATAGAAGCTGCAACTTGAAGGAATTGAACAACAAACAAAGATTGGAGCATCAATTAGAAGAATCAAAAGTTAGGGTTCTTCAAGTTCATCAAATAGAAAATTGGGGCTTATGTATTTTGGTTGTTGTTTTTGAAGAATCAACTATTGGGGTTTGTTAATGGGCCAACAAGGAACATAAATCTCAAATTTGGAGCAAAAAAATACTGGTTTGTGAAGATTCAAGTGAGGAGGGTAGCTGGAGAAACAGATTCTGTATAAGGCTTCAGGAACCTACGTGATCGCACGAAGTCAAGTGCGATAGAGCAGGCCAAAAAATTAAACACTCTTCGCGATCGCGCCCCAGTCAACGCGATCGCGCCAGCTGCGAACTTCTTCTACGCGATCGCGATAGTTCTTATGCGATCGCATAGAATAACACTTTTTGGAAAAACAATTTTCTTAGACAGATTGCTTGCAATAGCCCCTGAGCAGTTTCCAATCAACCAAATTCCATTTTAATCATCAAGTATAGTGAGTTTTTAGATCATAAATAAAATTTCATTCAAATTCGTTTCGTGCCAATTCGATTCGTGCTTTTCTTCCTTCCTTTCGTTGACTTTTTCTAAATTCCGTCCATTAATTTTAATTGTCCGTTCTTTGCTACAACACCTCCATTCCATCCTGAATTGGATTGAGTTTGATTGTTGAATCAGATTTGAGTGTTAAGAGCAACTTGCATTAGCCAAGAGAGGTAAAAGGCAAGTGTTGTGAGATTATTCGAGCGAGTAAAAGCCAATTATTGAGTGTAAACATGAGTGGATTGAGTGGAACAAAATCGAGTGTAAGCACTTAGGGGGTGAATTGGTGAGGACTCTTTCTACTAACCTTTGTTTGTTTAATTACTCGTAGGTACTATGGCTCAAAAGGAAGTTGATGTGAACATGGAGACAAATACATTGATTCATGCGATGATGGCTCGCTTTGACGCCCTACATGATGAATTCAAGGAAATCAAAGGAACCGTTGATGACCTATCCCGCAAGTCTAGACTTCAAGAGTCGGGAAAGCAAGTGGTGGAGACACCTCCAATCGTGGGGGTGTGGGGTGATAGTCCTAGTAATCTTTCTCGGGCTAATGACCGATATTCTCATATGGTAGCCCAAGAGACCTACTCTCCAAATGAAACTCCACAAGCAAAGAATCCCACTCATGAACCTCCAAGAAATGAATTTCCAAGAAATGAAACTCCAAGGCGTGAGGGAATGATGCATCCACAAAATGATCGACCATATGATGACGAATCCTTCCATACATATGATGACTATGATGTTGATCCGTTTATCTACCCGGGGGAGACACGACAAGGAGGATATAGGGGTCGAGGTGGTCGATTTGGGAGAGGTCACTAAGGGAGAGCGGAACGTGAATAGGACTACTTTGACTATGGGGGTTATGGTGGAAATCGAAGGCATTCTGATGATGATCGGGGATTGAATTTGAGGTGCATGCTTTTACATTTCCATTGTGTGAACATGATCTCATTTGCGGTAGCAAATAATATCGGACTAGGATTGGTAATATAATAGAACCTCCATGGTTTGAAAGGTTAGACTCTATGGACGATCCATTGTTTGGAACTCCAAGTGGGATGAGTGGTCTTGATATTGGTTGTGTTGAACCATCTTCTAGTAGTCCTACCCTTCATTGTCTGGACTATAATGATGAAGGACCTATTTTGGAGACTTTCCTTTGGAGCTTGCCTAGTGAGGGAGATTGTCTTGGAGTTGGATTTGGAGGTGAGGAAGTCACTCTTGATTTGTGTAAGAGTGCTTCCAAGAAGGGAAGTGGAGTATTTGATGTTAGTTGTCAATTGAACTATTTTGTTTGCTCCACTCCACATGTTGATCACACCTTGGGAGTTGAGCATGCCAAAGCCAATGTGTCACATTGTGATAATATTGATTTGAAGGCTTGCTGTGTTGCTCATAAGCTTAGGGGTCATAAGGAATTTGATTGTTATATCTTGCATGTTCCATACCCTATTAATCTTTTTGCTTGTTCTTGTGTTAGGTGCACTTTCCTTTGAAGTCAAGTACTTGTTGTTTCCTTTGGAGACATAAGATTTTTACTTTTTATTAATGCTTGGCTCTATCACAAGAGTGTGTTTTTCCACACTTTTGGCAATAACCTACTCTTGTAGTGGGAACCTTTGTTTGTGAGTGGGAACTTCGGAGGAGGGTTCGAGAGTGATTTGAAGCCATGGACTTGAGCACACATGAGGGAGGACTGACTACGGACCAAGGAGGAACACTTAGAGTCCATTTTGAGCCGTATCCACACCTCCCAGGAAGAGGCGGACCGCCCCCACTACTAGGCGGACCGCCTACCAAAGTTGCTCTCTCTAGATTCTGGCAAGAGGCGGCCGACCCTAAGCACTAGGCGGACCGCCCCTTACTGAAGCACACTGAGGCGGGCGCCTCCCCTCTTGAGGCGGACGCCTCCCCCTGTTGGTCTTGACGGGATTTTGTGCAAAATGCCTAATTTGGCCCTACGTGGCTTGTATTGTTATAACCACTTTTGGGGTGTTTTAGACATTTCATTAAGTGTAAAGGAAGACTATAAAAGCCTTCCTTAGTCATTTTATTTCATTAGCTAGTTTTGAAGATAGAATTGTGAAGATAGAATAGGCTTGGCCATTCTTGTTGAAGTTTGAGCTTCATGTATCTCTTACATTGAATCCATGGTGGATCACCGCTAGTATGACTCCCGTTTAATGGTTCAAGTCTCTCCTCCCTTTTGAATCAATCTAATTATTTAATTTGATTCGTTCTTTCTTCTATTTCTATTATCCCCCATCCCTATTTTCCTTCTATCGTGTTTACTTTGTTGCTTCCGTTACTCGTTATTTGCTTCCGTGATTTGATCCGTATCATCTTGGTATCAGATCAAGGCTCGGGATTTTTTCTTACAAACCCTCGGTCCTTGTTCATCCTATCTTTACTTTATTGTTATTGTGTTTATGTTCTTGAGAAAAGAAGAAAAACAAAAAAATTAAAAAAGTGAAAAATACAAAAAAATTCTTATTGTGGATTGGATTTGATGATCCGTTGGTTGTTTGATATCGGGAATTGATCTATGGTGATTACCCGTTGATTTGGTACCCTTATTACATGATTTGGTGTTGAAAATCAAAAGTTGAAAAAAAATCAAAAACCCCAAAATTGAAAAACCCTTGAATTTGATTGAAATCTCTTGATTTGGATTCGTTATTGATTGGGTGTTGTTATAAATCATTGGGGATTGATTGGAGTAGTTGAAAACACTATTGGGTACCTTCGGATTGGAAAAACACCTTGAAAACATTGGATTTTGGGTGCAAAATGAGCCAAAAATGCGTTCTGCGAAGTTGCAGGAAACAGTGGTAGGCGGGCGCCTACTTTGTGGAGGCGGGCGCCTCCTCCTGATCAGCTCTCTGGACTTTTTGGGGCGGACCGCCCAGGGTCTGAGGCGGAGCGCCTCTTTGCTGAAGGGGTTCCCGGGTAGTTTTTTGCCTAGGTTTCCATTGTTATTCGCCCACGGGCCTCTTGGTTAGTGTTCCTAAGGTATTAGTCCTACTTTATTAACACTAATCTTTGATCCTTTAGGGTGTTGTGTGTCTTGGAGTCTTGACTTTAAGTTGTAGAATTTGCTTGCTTCAAGTGCGCATTAAATTAGCTTCCGTACATCGAGTCACATAAACTCCATTCCGAACCATTACTCGGGTGCATTAGTTGATTGATCTTGCCATTGTGATTAATAAGAGACAAGAAGGTCTTGAGTGGAAAAAGGCTTGAGTGGTGAGAACAATAGAGTGTGGTCACAAAAGCCAACGACCTTGAGTGTATACACGAGTGGAAAGAATATTGAGTGACATCTTTTGAGTGATACACGTGAGGGAGTGAATTTGTGAGGTCCTTTACTCTTTGTTACAACTATGGCATTAGATGAAGATTGTGGAGGGTATGACTCATGCTGAGATGATGGAGACTATGGTTCCTATGGTGATGATGATGGGTATTGCTATGACGACTCGGGGAACCAAGGCTCATATGATGAAGAAGCGGGTCACTATGTTGATTATGAAGATGAAAAAGACTATGGGGCTTGTGAAGATGAATGTGAAGAATCTTATGCTCCAAGTCAAGAATATGAAGATAGTGACGCTTCAAGGTATGATGATCCTACTTACTCTTCTTGTGGTGAATTTGAATATGATGATAGTGACATAGAGAGAATGGATGATGAGGTTGAATATGAGAATTATTCATTTTCATATTCTCTTAGTTTTGCTAATGGTGAGCAAGGGAGTAGTAGAGGTCCTTCCATTATTATGGGAGGAGGTGGTGGTTGTTCCATGGGAAGGGAGAAGCTTGCCTATCCTACTTATGCTAAACGGCTTGATGCTTCTAACTCCCATTTGAAGGGTGGAATGAGAAGTGTTGCTCTTACCGTTACGTGGGTGTATTGTTCTAGTAGTGGCGGTAGGAGTGGTGCTATGGGCTATGGAACCAAGGCGAGAGGCAATTATGGGTTCCATAGTGGTACTCCTTCATCGACTTTCAACAACACTTCTAATGTTGGAAGGGTGACGGGAAGTGGAAGTTATCCTAGTGGTGATGCTAGGGGAGGAGGGATGAGGAAGGCTCAAGTTGAGGGTGATGTTTTTCTTGAACATCCAAGTTCTTACTTGGATGATCCTATACGGAACTTGGGTCTAAGGAGGTTCCTTGTTGAGGTGGAAGGTAATGGAGGGTACTTGCTCAAGATTGGTAGCACCGATGCCAATTGCATTAATACCTCGGTGGTTGATGAGTTAAGGCTACCTTGCTATGCCCTAGAGCATCCTTATGAGTACCACGGAGTGTGGGTTTCCAAGCAAGTTCGAGTGTGCATATCTCATAGGAGTTATTGGAGTTATGTGTGGTGCGATGTGTATCCCATGAAGCATTATCATGTGCGGCTAGGTGAGCCATGGTTGCAAGGCAAGAAGGTGCGATATGGTATTGAGTGTGATAGGTATTATGTGAGCAAGGGCCAAAGGACTTTTGACTATGAGCCTCTTAGGGCAAAGATCAAGTCACATCTTAGTATACCTTCTAGGCCTATGCAAAAGGAAAAGGAGCAAGAACCTCATCCTATGGTTGAAAGAGTGCAAACAAGAAGTCCTACGATCACAAGCAATGGTGGGACTAGTGCAAGAAAAGAGTTGACTATTGTCAACAAGGTGAACCCCAAGCCACAAGCTTCAATGCCAAGTGGTTCACAAATAAAGAAGAAGGAGAGCTCAAGTGATGAGTCCCCAAGTCCTAGATTCCGGGTTGATGTTAAGAGTCCACCTACTCCGGCTATGGGTATTCTTGGGCCGCATCCCAATTCACCCGAATTTGAGAGACAAAAGATTGAGAGGAGTAAGGGAGTGACCGGTGACATTCCTCGAGTGGAAAAATGAGAGGATGTGTTGAGTGATGTGAGTGGGATGTCACCACCCGAGTCTATACCAAACCTTGAAAAGAAAATTAAGGAAAAGAAAAAGGGAAAAAGAATCATTGAGAGTGAGGACACCCCTTATTCTAACCTTAACCCTTTATCTTTTTCTTCTACTTGTGTTAGCTCTTGTGTAGGTACTCTTGGAGGCAAACCAATGGAGCCTCAATCATGTCCCAAGAAGGGTGGACAAGGTGAAGAAAATCTTTAATGTGAGCTTCAAGGTGAAGAAGCAATTCAAACCACTTCAAGAGCATTGAGTGAGCAAGATGGCCACTCAAAGGTATGTGAAAGTTCTTCCCTTGAATATGTTACTTCCTTGTCTTATGATAGTGTTGGGGAAAACTCTATACTAGCTGATGAGTTGTGTGATTACAATGTGTTTGCAACTAGTGTAGAGTCGGTTGGTCAACTTGTGTGTGATTGTGAACCACTAGTTGAGAGGGATGATAAGCCACATCATGATGTGAGCTCGGTTTTCATTGAACCTCTCATTAGTGAAGAATGTGTAGTTGACCCTATTTTAGATCCTTGTTATGACACTCCACCTATATTTGATAAAGGGGAAGATGAGTTGAATGAATACCCTATCCTTTCCCTCGATAAATTGTTTGATAATGGTGGACTTATGTGTTGTAGTGAGGTTGGTAGTGACCTTGAGGAGTCCCTAGTGATTGAGATGGATCGAATTGTTTCAATGACTCCTCGGGTGAGAGTGAAGAACCTAGTCTTGATACCATGTTTTTGGGTGACCATGAATTTGAGGTGCATGCTTTTACATTTCCATTGTGTGAACATGATCTCATTTGCGGTAGCAAATTATATCGGACTAGGATTGGTAATAGAATAGAACCTCCATGGTTTGAAAGGTTAGACTCTATGGACGATCCATTGTTTGGAACTCCAAGTGGGATGAGTGGTGTTGATATTGGTTGTGTTGAACTAACTTCTAGTAGTCCTACCCTTCATTGTGTGGACTATAATGATGAAGGACCTATTTTGGAGACTTTCCTTTGGAGCTTGCCTAGTGAGGGAGATTGTCTTGGAGTTGGATTTAGAGGTGAAGAAGTCACTCTTGATTTGTGTAAGAGTGCTTCCAAGAAGGGGAGTGGAGTATTTGATGTTAGTTGTCAATTGAACTATTTTGTTTGCTCCACTCCACATGTTGATCACACCTTGGGTGTTGAGCATGCCAAAGCCAATGTGTCACATTGTGATAATATTGATTTGAAGGCTTGGTGTGTTGCTCATAAGCTTAGGGGTCATAGGGAATTTGATTGCTATATCTTGCATGTTCTATACCCTATTAATCTCTTTGCTTGTTCTTGTGTTGGGTGCACTTTCCTTTGGAGTCAAGTACTTGTTGTTTCCTTTGGAGACATAAGCTTTTTACTTATTATTGATGCTTGGCTCTATCACAAGAGTGTGTTTTCCCACACTTTTGGCACTAACTTACTCTTGTAGTGGGAACCTTTGTTTGTGCTTGCTTTGAATGTAGGCTTGATGGTTTGATTTCGAGGACGAAATCCTTCAAGAAGGGGAGGATGATGCGGGGAAAATTAGAGCCAAAGCGCTAACCATCAAGAGCCAAGCTCGAGAGCACAAGGAGTACAAGTCAAGGTCTTCGGAGGAGGATTCGAGAGTGATTTGAAGCCATGGACTTGAGCACACATGAGGGAGGACCGACTACGGACCAAGGAGGAACACTTAGAGTCCATTTTGAGCCGTTTCCACACCTACTAGGAAGAGGCGGACCGCCCCTACTACTAGGCGGACCGCCTACCAAAGTTGCACTCTCTGGATTCTGGCAATAGGCGGCCGACCCTAAGCACTAGGCGGACCGCCCCACACTGAAGCACACTGAGGCGGCAGCCTCCCCTCTTGAGGGGGGCGCCTCCCCTCTTGAGGGGGCGCCTCCCCCTGTTGGTCTTGACGGGATTTTGTGCAAAATGCCTATTTTGGCCCTACGTGGCTTGTATTGTTATAACCCACTTTGAGGGTGTTTTAGACATTTCATTAAGTGTAAAGGAAGACTATAAAAGCCTTCCTTAGTCATTTTATTTCATTAGCTAGTTTTGAAGATAGAATAGGCTTGGCCATTCTTGTTGAAGCTTGAGCTTCATGTATAGGGGTGGGCATTCAGAATTTCGGTTCGGTTTTTATAAATTCGGAATTTCGGTTTTTGGTACCTAAATGTCGATACCAAATACCAAACCAAAATTTATTCGGTTCTGTTCGGAATTATGTAATTCGGTTCGGTTTTTTTGGTACGGTTTCGGTTTTATAATTCGGTTTTTATTTCAATTTTATTTCGTTCTATTAATAGCATTTTTGCAAAACCAAATTTTGTAGTAAGTGGCGAAGTGCCACTGTACCAACTCCTAAAGTTGTTCAACCTTAATAAGCTTTCAACGTGGTTTTAAGGACCACAACCCACAACATGATAGCATGAAAAAGAAACAATGTTCAATAATATTATTAACTCTGTCAATGATAGAAATTTATAAGCGTATCAATTTCTGGCATCTACTCATAACATTTTATTGAAGAGTATGGCAGGCCAAGGTCGTAACATTTTAATACAATCCTGTCTTCAAAGAAAGTGATTTCTACAATTAGAATTAATTATATCACAAAGTATTTATTCATCTGGTTATAATACAGATAGAGAACTTACAAAAAGAATGACAAGAAGTTGCAACTTAACCTCTTCAATGCAGAATAAGGAGGAAAGAAGTGTGAATAAAGTATATTTGCTATTTGGGCTAAGAAAGAATTGGACTTGAGTTTGGTTTAGTAATTAGAATTGTATTATGTATATATTTTAAATATATACACTATAAAAAATTTGAAATTTCGGTATTTCGGAATTTAACACCTCAAAACCGAATTTCGAACCGAAATTCTGAAATACCGAATTTTTACACCGTATAGTGTTCCGAAAATCCGAAATTCCGAAACCGAAAAACCAAATTAATTTGGTTCGGTTCGGTTCGGTTCGGTTTTCGGTTTTCAGAATTTATGCCCGCCCCTATTCATGTATCTCTTACGTTGAATCCATGGTGGATCACCGCTAGTGTGACTCCCGTTTAATGATTCAAGTCTCTGCTCCCTTTTAAATCAATCTAATTGTTTAGTTTGATTCGTTCTTTCTTCTATTTCTATTCTCCCTCATCCCTATTTTCCTTCTATCGTGTTTACTTTGTTGCTTCCGTTACTCGTTATTTGCTTTCGTGATTTGACCCCTATCAGAATACCATCAAGATTAACCTTCCTAGTTTCTAAGGAAGTAGTTATCCCGAAGATTATCTAGAATGGGTTTTCAAAATGGAAAGGATCTTCCAAACCAACAATATGCAAGAAGCTACAAAAGTCAAGTATGATATCACTCAATTTGAAGGCTATGCTTCTACTTGGTGGGAATCTAAGCATAGGTAGAGGGAGACACATAGGCTACTTGCGGAGGGTGGATGGATAGCCATGAAGGCCATGATGGAAGATCGATTCTTACCCAAGAACTATAATGAAGAATTGCTCAAGAAGTTCTACAACTTAAGGCAAGGAAGCAAAGGGGTCTCGGAATACTTTGATGAGTTTGAAATTATAAGGATAAGGGCTAACATTCATCATGGAGACCGGCTCCTCATTCCAAGGTTTTGTGGGGGCTTGAATAGAAAAATTTCTTCTCCCATGGAATTGCACCAATTTGATTCTTTGTATGATGCTTTTCAAGCGGCGCTTAAGGTAGAGAAAGAGCTTAAGTTGGACAAGTTCTACAAGTCCAAGAACATCTCCACCAATTGGAGCAAAGAAAGGGACCATGTGAAGACCTACTCTCCATTGGACAAAGCAAAGGAGCCCAAGCGAGAGTTCAAGGGCCAATTTGACAAAGCCAAGCCCCAAGAAGAGCCAAAGGTGGGAGGAACAAAGCTAAACTTTAAAGTTTGCCCAACATTCAATATTATAAATATAATGGCCGAGGCCATATGATAAGGGATTGTCCAAATAGGAGAACCATTGTTTTTTGGGTGATGGTAGTTATAAAACGGGTGGTAGTGATGTAGAGGAGGTAGATGGGAATATTCCTTGTGATGATGACTTTGATGGGGAAGAGGGGAAGGAAAGAAATTTGAGGAAGTCATAGCCGCTACTCTTATGGTAAGGATAATAATGGGAGTGCAAGTGAAGGAGGAATCGAATCGAAGGGAGAATTTGTTTCGTGCTTATTGTAAGGTCTAAGGAACCATTTGTTCTCTTATCATTGATAGCGGTAGTTGTGTCAATGTAGTGAGCACCTCTTTGATTGATCAACTCAAGATTCCCACTAGAAAACGTCCACAATCTTATAAGCTACAATGGTTGAACGAATGTGGAGAATTAAAGATGACCAAGCAAGCTTTGATCAAATTTAAGATTGGGGACTACCATGATGAGCTCTTATTTGATGTAGTTCCAATACAAGTGATATGATCCTAACTAGGATCAGAAAAATAAAAAAAATGATAAAAGCAAGACCCAATTTGAATTGATTTGAAATTAAAAAGTGGATTAGGAAAAAGTGGCCTAATCACCCCTTAAGACAACAACCAAAAAGAACCTATACTAATTAATCCTAAATTAAATTAACATTTAATTGCAAACCAAGGAAAAAAGTGCTCAAGCAACATGTTTAGCCATTGTTTACTCACAATTATACTCATCCACAGTCTAACTCTTGAATAAACCCCTCAATTAAGCCTATTTATAATATTTATTAAATACAATGAAGGAATGGACTAAAAAGCCCTTAATCACTGATTCTGCCAAACTGCCCAGACGTCCTTCATCACGATCGCGCTTTGGGTGTCGCGATCACGCCTTGTGAGCTGAAGCTTCTTCGCGATCGCATGGGGTGTCTTGAGATCGCGCACTAGAGTGGATTTTTTCTACGCGGTCGCGCCTGTTGCCTCGCGATCGCGGGGACACAGATTTCAATGAGCTCTCATTTGCTTTTTTGGTCAGTCCCTTGGCTTGATTCTTGGCTTCCAAGCCCTTTTGAAGCATTCCAAGCTCTGGATATTGAGCATGAACCCTCAATGACTTCAGGTACTAATCTGGGTCACATCATTCCCTCCCTCTTTAAAGGAATTCAACCACGAATTTCCACCTTGCAAAACCATGACGCGAATAAGTACCAACTCAATAACTTTCCAAGCACTACACAATAAAGAGAAGGGAATAAGAGTCACATAATCATGCTCAAAGTGCACACTCTTATGATATAGCCAAGCATCAAAATCATTCATAAAGAATATTTTCCCAATTCCAATATAAAAAACTAGGCTATAAAAGCAACAACAAGCAAGCTCATTTACAAAACAATCTTCATTTTTAGACTCATTCAACACATGGCAAGCCTCATTGACAATTTATCACTCTTAGCATTGGAGGCTCTAGCGAAATCCACTTTAAATGTATGCTCAAAACTAGGAATAGAGTAAGTAAAGAATTGACACTAAGGCTAGCATCTATCAATTTACCACCACTATCACTAGTGCCTCACTCCTTCTTTAAGGAGCAATCTTTACCTTTGGAAAACTTCCAAATATTAGACAAGCTTTCAACAAATATTTTTGGAGTTAGCTTGCTAACATCCACACAATTATCACTCTCAAGCAAGTCACAAGAATCATTTTGAGCAAATAATGGATTGTTAATACTAAAATCACCTTCCAACACTTCATCTTGCTCATTTTCAACAAATAGTGGATTTTCAAATAGTTTAAAACCTTGACACAAACCACCACCACAATCAAGAGTGTTATCAAATGCTATCATATCAAGATCAAGCAACTCATTGGCACATTTTTCAAACAAAGGTGGAGTGTCATAACTCAATTCGTTATGTTCAAGCTTATCCATTTGTACATCACTATTGTGGGACAATTCACACACACAAAATGCATCAATTTTCTTTTCACAAGTGTGCCCAACTAGTGTATGCTCACAACTACTATCATCAATGCAAGATAAAGAATCATCAATTCCACAAAAAGTAAAGCTATCAACAATCCTCAAGTCTCTATCAAACTCACCCAAAGGAATACAAGAGTTAGGATTAGCTTTGTTACTTTGTAGCACACCTAAAGATTCTTCTTTACCTTGACTTTTCAAATTTAAGCTCACTTGTTCATTTGGAGGCTTCACTTTGATCTCCTCTTTTTCTTCAAGGCATGGAACCACTTTTAAAGAAGGATTCCCCAATTTAGCTCCTCAATAGAGAAAGAAGGAAAAACTAGAGAAAGAAGAAAGGTTAGAATTGTTAGAATAAGGAAAATCCTCACCCTCACTCTTTTGTTTTCCCTCTTTCTTTTCTCTCATTTCATTTTTAAGCTCTTCTCTCTTTTCTTGTGACAACTCAGTCACTTCACTCACTTCAAGCTCTTCTTTTTCGTCTCTTGAACTGTCACTTGGCACTCCCTTACTCGTCTCAATCTTATCTCTCTCATGTTCATTTGGATTAGGACATGTTCCAAGAATCCCTTTGGAAGGAGTAGGGGTACTCTTGACCTCATATTTAAATTTTTCTCCTTGAGAACCTTCGTCCAACCTTTACCTCACCCCTTTTGCCTTTGTCTTTCTTGCCATTTCTAGCATTCCCAAATAAAATTCTTTGACTTTTATTGGAAGTGTGGCGTTAAGAATAAACTTTTGGTCCCGTAAAGTAACAACATATTTTCCCAACTTCTCACTATACTTGGCATTCCTAGCAAGCTTCCATAGTTTTCCCAACAACAAGTGACAACCTTTTATGGGCATCATATCACATAGTACTTTATCATGATAATTGCCAATTTTGAAATTTACCCACACTTGTTGTGTAATGATCACAAACCCATCTCCATTCAACCAATACCACCTATAGGGTAAGGGATGACTACAAGTTTCTAATTTTAATTGCTCAACCAAAGAAACACTTGTAACATTAGTATGACTCTTAAAATCAATGATCATAGCACAAGTACGCTTTCCAACCTTATAAATTGTGTGGAAGAAGTTCTTTCTTTCTACCAAAAATTGCTCCACACAAACTTCATCATACTCATGGTTGTCAACAAAATGATTTCGTTTAAACATAGTTCTCAAAGCATTGTTAGTCCAAGACAAATCACTTGTAGTACATATAGCACCTTTTCTCACTCTAGGCCTCAAGTTTCCTTTCACATAAGAATAAGAGACTGTTGAGCTGAATGTTTTGAAGTATGACAAACGAATGACCTGGTATTCTGGAGAAGAACTTGGTACTTAAGGAGAAGGGCGCGACTGATCAAAAAGATAATGGAATGCCTATTCATGCAGAACTAGGAGTAGTGGTGCGTGAACTATTGCGCATCCTAGTCAGCTAAAAGAAGTTGTGCCGTGGCTGTGTCTTTGAAGTATGAATGAGGGTTGGAACTAAACAAGGAAAGTATCATAGGAAATGTTGACTTGTCATATTTACAACGTTTCCTGGTGAAACACTACTAGGGTTACGAAGCTCATATAAAAGTTAGGAATTGAGGCAGTCGTACTCAGTTATTCACCACGAGAGTTGAAAGCAATCACAAGGCGATGCAATAACTTTCAAAGTGACTTAACTGCTGAAGACAAATGTTGAAGCATTTAGAGTTCAACTTAGATAATTTATCTAGGTTCTTTATCGGAGTTGTCATTGTTTTGTGCTAAAACGTTTTTTACCTATCTGCTTAGTTTAGAAGCAATTGTTATAGGTGAACTGTGAGAAATTATTTTGTGAAGCTAGAGTTTAGCTTTGTTGAGTGTTTAGGGTCTAGAGTGTAGCCCCTTGGTTATAGAGTTTATAATAAAAAACTTGCTCTTTTGTGTTAGTGAATTGGTTTCAAAATCCCAGAGTGTGGATCGTTGGTTTTCTCCCTTGAGCAAGGAGTCTTCCACATAAAAATACTGTGCTCTTTAGTTTGCTGTTTGGTTGTGTGTTTGTGTTTAGTGGAGAGTGTGTTACAAGAACGGGGTTCTAAAATTAAGAGTCGGGTTCTTCGAAAAATTGGTACACTACTCAACTCCCCCTTCTAGTGTCCATAGGAGGTGCTCAGAGTATAACAAGTGGTATCAGAGTGGGTCTTCTCGCTGTAGGCTAACACCTTGAGAAAGATCTAATCATGAGTGCACCACCTACTATTACTGAAGGACAGTTGTTTCTGAGGCTCCCACAGTTTAATGGACAATACTACGCTTGGTGGAAAAATAGAATGGAGAACTATATTTGTGCGGAAGGTTATAAACTCTGGTTGATTGTTTCTGAAGGAAATTTGATACCAACCGAAGTTGTTGGTAAAGGAGCTGCTGCTTGAGAAGAACCCAAAACAAAATAGGAGTTTAATGAGGCTGACTACAAATGGTTGAAAAGAACCACAAAGCCAAACGATTGGTAATCTGTGGGCTTGGTCTTGAAAAGTTCAATAGGGTCTCATCCTACAAGACGGCAAAACAAAATTTGGGATGCCCTGGAAGTCGCGCATGAAGGAACGACTGAAGTTAAGACTCCACGAGAAGAATGTTGAAAAGATAATTTCAGTTTTTCACCATGGGAGAGAAGGAGTCAATACAAGACATGATGACAAGGCTGACTATTATCACAAACGAGATGAGGTCTCTAGATATGGAGTTGCCGGATGTTGAAATGGTGGACAAGGTTCTGAATGTACTTCCTGACGTTTGGGAACCCAAAATGACTACTATTATTGAGTCCAAACCTCTTAGGTCTATTAAGCTTGAAGAACTGGTTAGAAGCTTGGAAACACATGAAATGATGAAGGAATCAAAGAGTAAACCATTGCCCTAGAAGGACAAGACTCTTGCACTTGAAGCAACTGAGGAATCTGAGGAGTATGTTGACTTGCAATCAGTTGAAGCTGCTATGGTCAGTGCCTTGAGGCAGCAGTTTAATCTGGGAAAGTTCAAGGGGTTCAAAAGGAACAACAAAGACAACACTGGTAGAAAGAACATAGTCGACAATCCAGATTACTCAGGGTGTTTTAAGTGTTTCAAGAAGGACCATGCAGTTATGGATTGCCCAATATGGGAAATTGAGTGGATGAAGAATAAAGCTACAAAGGAGAAGGAGAAGGAGGCATCAAAAGATAATGATAAAGACAAGAAGAAATTCAGATGACCTCCAAACTTCAGAGCAGAAAGAAGGAAGAAGAAGGAATCCTTCTATGCTACATGGAGACCAACTGACAGTGAGTCTAATGAAGAAAAAGAATTCGGTGATGAGTCTCCACTAGCATTGATGGGATTGTCTGGTGAGAACTCAGATGGAGAAGATCCATGGGAGTTCAGAGGAGGAAGATATCATTTTAAGCCACCTGTGTTTAATGGAACGAGTTATAAAAGGTGGAAGAAACAAATGAAAGTCTTTCTTCAAGCGATGGATTACAGTCTCTGGTTGATTGTGAGACGAGGACCTCATGTACCTGTGAAAAGAGTAGCAAATGGATCTTTGGTTCCAAAGCAGGTAGAAGAACTCGATCCTCAAGATTTGGATGCTGCAAGCAAATGCCAAAGTTATGTTGTACTTGAGAAAAGGGATGACGACTGATGTACTAGCAAAGGTGTTGGAGTACAAGTCTACAAAAGAGATTTGGGAAAAGTTGAAAGAGATCTGGGAAAAGTTGAAAGACATCTACGCTGAAGATGACCAGAAGAAGGAATCAGCTCTCATAGCAACTGATGGAGAAGAAGCTGCTCATTCAGCAGAGGTAAGTATTTCTGAACTAAAAGAAAATTTGCACACATACTCAACTGAAAATCTGATTCTAATAACTGCCACCTTAATTGAGGGTTACGAAAAGGTAAAAGCTGAGAAAGACAAACTAACTGATGATATAAGTGATCTAAGAGCAAGATGCAAGGGCTTTCAAGAGCAAAATATTGAATTTGAAGAAATTAATGCTCTTTTAAAAGGGCAGGCTCTTGTGTCAAACTCTAAGTTCTCAGAACTTGAAATTGAATTAAATCAGTTAAAGAAAAATGTTAATGGTAAGCAAGTAATCAGTGAAGTTCAAACTTTTCTGGAAGATGAGCTCAAGAGAACAAATGAGATCTTGTATCAGGAAACTGAGAAAAATAGAGTTCTCAAACCAAAGTTTGAAAAAGCTGACTATGAGCTTACCAGATTAACAAAATGGAATAAATCCTCTGAAGCAATGAACTGGGTTCTTGAAAACAAGAACAAAGGAAAACGAGGGCAAGAAACCTTTACCTTCATATAATCCCAAGAGTAAGTATGTGGGTTTGCCTTGTAACATGTTGTGCACCTTCTATGGAAAAACTGGACATTACAGACAAAGGTGCATGGCTGCAAGAAAGGCAAGGCAAAAAATAAGAGGATTACTTTACCTGAATGGGCTAAGAAATATTTGATTCATCCATTTTCTCATCAGAAGGGACCCAAGCTTGTCTGGATTCCTAAAACTAACCCTTGATTTATTTTGCAGGCTGGAGTGAGAGCGAACAACCCAAGCTGGATTCTTGACAGTGGTTGTTCAAGGCATATGATTGGAGACAGAAGGAACTTTCTCTCACTCGAAGCATTTCAAGGAGGCAGTGTAGCCTTCAGTGGAGGAAAGAGTGGTAAGATTGTAGGAATTGGAAAAGTTGGGAGATCCTTAAATCATGCAATTGAAAATGTATATTGTGTTGATGGTCTTAGACATAATTTGCTGAGTATCTCTCAACTATGTGATAGAGGAAATGAAGTTAGCTTCTCATCTGTATGATGTACGATGAAGAACCTACAGAGTGGAGAGATTGTCATGAAATGAAAAGGGGTGAATAATGTGTACAAAGCGTCACTGGGATCACTTCCTGAGAATAATTTAACATGCTTGAAGTTTCAAGAGAGTGATTCTCAGTTGTGGCACAAAAGGATGAGACATACTAGTCTAACACAGCTCAACAAGTTAGTTTCGAAGGAGCTTGTTCGCGGGCTGCCAAACAAAAAGTTGGTGAGTACGTCAAAGTCACTAGAGCTGATTCATATGGATCTATGTGGACCAATGAGAGTCAGAAGCAGAGGAGGAAAGAGGTTTGTGTTCGTGATTGTAAATGATTACTCATGGTATAATTGGACCTTGTTCCTTGCATCCAAATATGAAGCTTTCGATAGCTTCACGGACTGGGCTGGAGTTGTGCAGAAAAGGTTGAGCCTAGAATTTATTAGTATCAGATCTGACCATGGCACAGAATTCAAAACTGCAAAATTCTCTAAGTATTGTACGAAACATAATATTGATCATAATTTCTCTGCACCAACAACTCCACAACAAAATAGAGTAGTTGAAAAGAAGAATAGGTCTCTAGAGGATATGGCAAGAACCATGCTGCTATCAAGTGGTCTTGCAAGAAACTTCTGGGTTGAAGCTATAAATACTGCATGTTACTTGCTGAACAGGTGTTCCATAAGGGCCATTCTTGACAAAACTCCTTATGAACTTCTCAGAGGAAGAAAACTGAATATTGCACATCTAAGGCCTTTTGGGTGTAAATGCTTTGTCTACAACAACGGCAACGAACCATTGGGAAAATTTGATGCAAGAAGTGATGAGGCAATCTTTCTTGGTTATTCTACCCAAAGCAAGGCATATAAAGTGTTCAAAAAAAGGACCCAAATGGTGGATGAGAGCATACATGTGGTGTTTGATGAGTCAGATAAGGAAATTGCTGAAAAGGAAGTAGATGATCAGGCTATTGGTCTTGCTCGAGAAGATTGTGCAGATAACACTGAGATCTCAGAGGAAAAGGAGGAACCTTGTGAAGAAGATGGAAATCTAACTCAAAGGGAACAAGGAGTCAATATGTCAGGGGGAGCAGTTGATAAGGACGATGAATCAAATGATCAGGAAGAATCTACTCAAGCTGACGCTGAAGGTTCTTTTCACCACATACAACCTCGACCATGGAAACATCAAAGTTCACACCCTTTGGAGAATGTGTTATCTGAGTTAGATACTGGGATAATGACTAGATCTGCCCTGAAAAACTTTTGTGCATTCTTTGCCTTCCTATCATTTATGAAACCAAAGAATGTAAAGGAAGACTTGGAAGATCCAGAGTGGGTCTTAGCTATGCATGATAAACTTCATCAGTTTAGGAGAAGCAAAGTTAGGTATCTAGTCCCTAAGCCAAAGGACAGATCAATCATTGGAACTAAATGGGTGTTCAGGAATAAATTGGATGAGTGGTATAGTGACAAGAAACAAATCTAGACTGGTAGTCCAAGGGTACAATCAAGGGGTAGACCTTTGCACCAGTAGCTAGGATGGAAGTCATAAGAATATTGATTGCCTTTGATACATACATGGAGTTTACATTATACCAGATGGATGTGAAAAATGCATTCTGAAATGGATATCTGAATGAAGAAGTTTATGTGGTACAGCCTCCAGTTTCTTGAACTGTAAATTTCCCGATCATGTATACAAATTTGGTAAGGCTCTCTATGGGTTGAAGCAAGCACCTAGAGCTTGGTATGAGTGGTTATCAGGGTTCTTGCTTAAAAATGGGTTTTCAAGAGGAAGAATCAACAACACACTGTTCCTGAAGAAGAAAGGAAAGGATATATTGGCGGGTCAAGTATATGTTGATGACATTATATATGGAATCACTGGTGAGGAGTTATGCAAGGGATTTGCTGAGTTGATGGGCAGTGAGTTCGAAATGAGCATGATGGGAGAACTTAACTTCTTCCTAGGATTGTAGATTAAACAAACCCCTGAAAGAACTATGATTCATCAACAGAAGTATGTCAAGGAGCTTTTGAAGAAGCTCGACATGGAAGGAGCAAAAGAAATGTCTACTCCTATTGCTCCTAGAACAAAGATGGATATGGATGAACTAGGTCTTTCAATGAGACTAAATATAGAGGAATTATAGGTTCACTCCTCTATCTCACAGTTAGTCGACCTGATATTGTGTACAGTGTGGGACTGTGTGCTAGATTTCAGTCAAAGACGAAGGAGTCTCATCTAACAGATGTGAAGAGAATTTTGAGATACTTGAAAGGAACTCAGGATTTATGTCTATGGTATCCTAGGGGTGGTACTTTTGAATTGATTGGTTTTGCTGATGCTGATTATACAGGTCATTTGGTGGACAGGAAAGCACTTCAGGGATGGCACATTTCCTTGGTTCTTGCTTAGTTTCTTGGGCTACAAAGAAGCATAACTTAGTAGCCCTGTCTACTGCAGAAGCTGAGTATGCAGCAACTGTATCATGTTATTCTCAGTTGTTGTGGATCAAACAATAGTTGGAGGACTTTGGAATTAAATATGGATCCGTGCCTGTTTTCTGTGATAATAAGTGCTATGAACATTGCCAAGAACCCAGTCCAACATAAAAGGACCAAGCACATTGATATTAGACATCATTTTCTCAGAGATAATGTTGAAAAAGGTCTAATCACCATGAAATTTTGCAGGACTGAGGATCAAATTGCTAACATCTTCACCAAAGCTTTGAACAAAGTTCAATTTGAGAGGAACAGGTTGGAGTTAGAGATGACCAAAATACATGGATGACCCAACACTTGATTCCCAAGGGTTGGTTAGTTAAGTGTTCAAAGTTTCTGTTTAAAATTTTAAGTTGTTACAGTCCAATCTGTCTTTGTACTTTATTAAGTATACTTGTTCAACTAAATACTACTTAAGTATTCTAATGAGTTCTCAGGAAAGAACAAAATGAGGAAGTAGAAGGAACCACTGCAAGCATGAGGAACCATATCCAGGTACATCTATATAGCTATTTATGTTAAGTACCATGACTAGAATTGATTGAATTCTTGAACGTGCATCAAGAAAACCTTCTATGTTGTGTAACCGCCCAAAATCATAGTAAAATTTATTTTTGGTTACATGTTTAAATTTCAAACCTACCCCACTCACTCTAGAAGTCTTAATGACCTTCACATAACCATCACATCTAAAGCTTTCTCAGTTTCCCAAAACTCTAAAAGCTGCTCCACTTTTATGTTACCATCATTACCTCATATTCTCTAGATCAACTTGAACACATCCTCACCCTCTCTTCTTCCATTATTCATCTTAAACGAGAAAACATCTACTACATTCTCTCTACTTCTCTCTCTCAAGTTCAAAATAAGAAACCCTTCATTTCACTAATCCTACCTCAAATTTACACCATGTCTCAAGCACAATCGTCATCTGCCTCTCTGACTAAAACTTCAGAAACCCACACCTCCAAAGATTTCTCTCTCAAACACATTGCATCTACTGTTGCTGAAAGATTCGCTAGGGCATGCCTGAAAATTCAGAAGAAAGTTGGAAAGAATATTTCCAAGAAAACCACCTCAAAACCTTCTGTTCTGGCATCGACACCGGTGGTTTCCGATGCAAAATAAGTTGAGGTAAGGCCCAATTCTACTCAAGTCAGTCCTACTACATTAAATTCAGTTATTAGTCCTAAAAAGGTTAGTACGGAGATCTAAGTTAAAAGTATGGATGGAATTGTTGAAGCTGTAGAGCCTAATAGTACAACTGATAGGGGGAAAGTGGTTGAGGGAGAAGGGCAGGTTGCCTTAGAGACTTTTGAACCTAGGGTCGATTTTCATGTACCCAAAGTCACAAAAAAAATGGTGGGATTGAGTACTGTTGAAAATCTGTTGGAGAAATTAAGAGATGAAGATTCAGTAGAGTCTCAAAGAGGCCCAGTTGACGAACCTGGTTCGGAGACTGCTCCTTTAGAGAAGGTACGAGTAGAGGCTGTGCTGAGTGGTCCTGTATGTGAAAGACCTAGTTCTGCTGAAGCTACTAAGGAATTGAAAAAAGAACCTAGTTCTTCCCTGGTTCCTGCTGTAGCTGATGATGCAAACCTCGATTAGATAGATTCTGAAGAAAATAAAGAAGAGGAGACAGGGGTGAAAGATAGTGCTGTTGAGGAAGTTGTGAAAGTCCCAAAGAAAAATGTGAAAAGAAAATTTGGTGAGAAAGATGAGTAGATGATGGAAGAGGAGGACCAAGATGAAGTGGTGATAGTGAGTGAAACAAAACCAATTAAGGGGTAGAGGAGAAGGCTTGTGAAAGGTAGAAGAATTGTGTCTACAAGTAGAATTGTTGAAGAGAGTGATGAAGACTCTCAGAGTCTTGATAAAGGTGGTGATGAACCTATCGTGCCAGTGGCTCCTAGGAGAGTAGCCACTAGGTCTGCTTTGAAATAGCAGGTAAAAATGGTTGATAAGTATGCCAAGAAAAAGAAACAAAAGCTTGAAGAAGTGGAGCATATAACTACAACTGAGAAGGTGGAAAGTGATGAAGATGGGAAGTATGTTCATCCAGATGATTCTGACACTGATAGTGAGTTGGATGCCAAGAAGAAAAAGAAAGAAGATGAGGAAGAGGTTGACAGGGCAGCCTTCTTGGCTAGGCATCAAGTACTAGCAGGCCGTATTCTGAGTAATCTGGAGGAGCATGATATGAGACCCTTGGTCAGGAAAGTGGAAGACCAAGAGTGGCTGAAGATTTTCTTTAATAAGGACAGATGCCTACATGCTGAGGAGATCAGGGAGTTCTATGTAAACTGTAGGGTTGCTGGAAGAAGGGTATTCTCTGTGGTGAAAGGAGTAGAGCTGGAGTTTTGAAGGAATAAGCTAGGGGTTATCCTTGATGTACCTGCTGATGGTTATTGCATGTACATTAAGCTGAAGTGGCCTAAGAGGACTGATGGTGTTACTGCTCTGAGTGTGGCGAAGAAGTTCAGAGGGAAGACAACAATCAGGAAGAAAAGAAAGGTGGAGAAGAAGGAGATGGAACCAGCACTTCAGTTGTTGTTTGAGTTTGTCCACAATTTTCTGTTGCCTAGAGGGGAGAGAAACAGTGAGGCTTGTGCTCTAGACTTAACATACATGGACCTACTGGATAAAGGAACAAGGATAAATCTACCTGGTCTTATCATCAGACATATCAAGAGGATTGCAGATACTGATCAAAAGCCACATTCCTTAGTGCACTCCTACATCCTACAGTAGGTCTTTGAGCATTTCGGTGTGCCCTTGGAATATGGAAATAAACCTTCAGTGCATCAGATGTTTGGACTGAATTTGCTGAAAAACTGTGATTTTTTCAAGGAAAGAAGGGCATCCAAGCGACCAATGCCAGTTAAGCAAGTGCAATCTGATGAAAGTGAGGATTTTAGACCTGATGAAGCTATTGCAACTGTGAAAGAGCTGAGGCAGCATGTGTTGGAGGTAGATGAAGAAAATGCTGAACCGAAGAGGCAGTTATAGGCGAAGGATCAAGAGATTAATCGCTTGAAGATTTAGTGCCACAAACATGAGGCCGAGTTGGTAGTAGAAAGGGCCAAAAATTCAAAGAACATTGAGTTGCTTGTCAAGCACTTCAACCTGAAGAACTGAAGCTTGCTCATTCTGCTTCCTTGTCCTTGTACTTATCCTTATTTTATTTCCCTTCATGTACTTTCTTGTTGCATATTTTTTTAGACAGTCTTTATCTGTTCTGTACTTAATTAGCATGTGTGTTTGTCACGCCCTGGATGATTGGTTTTAAACTACTCTTGCATGTTTTGGTTTGTTCTATGACATCTCTAGTTCTAGTTGGGCCCTTGGATTACTTATAGTAGTTTCTTCTGTTGACTTGTTGCCTTGGGCTCATTGGATTGTTCTGACTTGTTTTTTTGCAGGATTTGAATCTTTTTGATGATGCCAAAAGAGGGGAAGAGTTGAAATATTGGGATGTTTGTGACCTAACTCATATGTCATAAATTCTTTCATTTTTGGCTTTGTGTTCTTTGTTGTTTTTGTCTATAGAAGTTCTTTGGCAATATTTGTTTGTCATCATCAAAAAGGGGAAATTTATTAAGCTGGATGTTTTGAAGTATGACAAACGAAGGACCTAATATTCTAGAGAAGAACTTGGTCCTGATGGAGAAGGGAGCGACTGATCGAAAAGACTATGGAATGCAAAGCCATGCAGAACTAGGAGTAGTGGCGCGTGAACTATTGCGCATCCTAGTCAGCTAAAAGAAGTTGTGTCGTGGTTGTGTTTTTGATGTATGAATGAGAGTTGGAGCTAAACAAGAAAAGGATCACAGGAAATCTTGACTTGTCATATTTACAAGGTTTCTTGGTAAAACACTACTAGAGTTATGAAACCCATATAAAAGCTAGTAATTAAGGCAGCCTTACTCAGTTATTCACCACGAGAGTTGAGAGCAATCACAAGGTGATCCAATAAATTTCAAAGTGACTTAACTGCTTAAGACAACTATTGAAGAATTAAGAGTTTAACTTAGATATTCTGTCTAGGTTCTTTATTAGAGTTGTCATTGTTTTGTGTTAAAACTGTTTTTACCTACATGCTTAGTTTAGAAGTAACTGTTATAGGTAAACCTTGAGCAATTATTCTGTAAAGCTATGAGTGTTTAAGGTCTAGAGTGTAGCCACTTGATTACAGAGTTTGTAATAAAAGACTTTCTCTTTTTGTGTTAGTGAACTGGTTTCAAAATTCCAGAGTGTGCGTCGTGGTTTTTCTCCCTTGAGTAAGGAGTTTTCCACGTAAAAATACCGTGTTCTTTAGTTTGTTGTTTGTGTGTGTGTGTGGGGTTGGTTGAGACCATGTTACAAGATTTGGGTTCTAGAATTAAGAGTCAGGTTCGTCGAAAAATTGGAGGACACTATTCAACCCCCCTTTGAGTGTCCATAGGAGGTGCTTAGAGTATAATAGAGACATTCAACCTTTTAGCACAATTAGAAGATGTAGACTCTCTTTTTCTCATGGAGTAATCACCACTTCTCCTCAAAACGATAGAAAGACCACTACTACTCTCTTGTTTATTTTTAGGAACACAAAGAGGGAATGCAAATGAACAATTTCTATAATAAGCTTCATCATCAATTTTCTCTATGTCACTATCTACATTTTCAAGTTCATCATAAGAAGAGTAAGTAGGAACATTGTACCTTGAAGCGTCACTTTTATCATCTCCAAGACTAGAAGTATAGGAGTTTTCATGGCCACATTCATCCTCATAAGCCTCATAGTCTCCACGAGTTTCATGATCACCACAGTGACACACTTCATCTTCATAAGAGTCATAGTTCCCCGAATCATCATAGTAACTCCCACCATCATCATAGGAACCATAGTCTCCACAATCATCGTAGTACTCCCCATCACCTCTATAGGAGTCATAACCTCCATAATCATCATCCGAGGACATATGTGCAACAATAATAACAAAAGGACCTCACAAATTCACTCCCTCACGTTTATCACTTGATATATGATCACTCAATTTTCTTTCCACTCGTGTATAAACTCAAGGTCAATGGCTTTTGTGACCACACTCTAATGTTCTCACCACTCTTGCCTTTTACCTCTCGTTGGCAAAGTCAAGTTTCTTTTCAGATTCAATTCCGATTTGACAATCGAACTCAATCTAATTCGGAATGGAAAGGAATTATTGCAGCAAAGAACGGACAGCTAAAGCTAATTGACAGAAGTTAGAAAGAGTCAAAGAAATGAAAGAAAAAATGAACGAATCGAACTGGCACGAAACGGATTCAGATTTGGATGAAATTTTGATTATGATCTTGAAACTCACTGTACTTAATGTTGAAATTGGGCTCTGGTTGATTGGAAACTGTTCCGAGATTGTTGTGAGCAATCTGTCTAAGAAATAGTTTTACCGGAAATTTTTGTTCACCGTGATCGCGTAAGGACAGTCGCGATCACGAAGTAGTTCTTGGCAGTTGGTGGGCGATTAGGGCTTTAATTCTCCCCCTGCACTATTGAGCTTGGCTGCGCGCGATCACGTAGGATTCTGGGTTTGAAGCAGCATCCATTTTTCAAGCCCTCCTTTCCCCTTGAATCTTCACAAACCACCGCATTTTTGCTCTGAATTTTAGATTTATACTCCTTGTTGGTCCATGAACAAACCTAGTAGTAGAATCTTCAATAGCAAAAACCAAATTCAAAAAGCCCCAATTCTTTGTTGAAGAACCCTAATTTTTGAATCTTCAATTCAATACCTCAAATGATGTTTATTGTTTAATTCCTTCAAGGAATAGCTTCTAGAATCAAATATCTTCAGTTGGTAACAAAAATTTCACTAAAAAAACACTAAACCTAAGACTCTTTTTTTTTTTTTTTTGAATTTTTGGATTTTTGATTTTGTTTTTTTTTTTTTTTTTTTTTGTGATTTTTCAAATTTGATAAACAAAAACCTAGTTAATGTTTGTAGGAACAAACACTAATCCGAGCTCTGATACCAAATGATATGATCATAACTAGGATTAGGAAAATAACAAGAAAATAATATGATAAAAGCAAGACCCAATTTGAATTGATTTGGAATTAAGGAAGTGGATTAGGGAAAAGTGGCCTAACCATCTCCATAAGACAACAATCAAAAAGAACTTATACTAATTAGTCTTGAATTAACATTCAATTGCAAACTAAGGAAAGAAAGTGCTCAAACAACATGCTTAGCCATTGTTTACTCACAATCATACTCATCTAAAGTCTAACTCCTGAATAAACCCCTCAATTAGCCTATTTATAGTAGTTACTAAATACAATGAAGGAATGGACTAAAAAGCCCTTAATTGTTGATTTTGCCAAGCTGCCCAGACGTCCTTCAACGCAATCACGCCTTGGGTGTCGCGATCACGCCTTGTGAGCTGAAGCTTCTTCGCGATCGCGTGGGGTGTCTCGCGATTACGTACTGGAGTGGATTTCTTCTGCGCAGTCGCGCCTGTTGCCTCGCGATTGCACGGACACAGATTCCAGTTAGCTCTTATTTTCTTGTTTGGCTAGTCCCTTGGCTTGATTCTTGGCTTCCAAGCCCATTTGAAGCATTCCAAGCTTCGGATGTTGAGCGTGAACCCTCCATGACTTCGGGTACTAATTCGGGTCACATCAGCAAGCTTGTCACATTTTGCTTGGTAGACCTTGGAAATATGATCGTTTAGCAAAGCATGATGGCAAGACTATCAAGTATGCCTTAGAGTTGGAAGGTCGGAAATATATTCTTAATCCATTAATTCCGGTTCAAGTGGGTGAGGGATATAGAAAGATGAGGGAGTTGAAGTTGAAAAGAAAGAGGAAGTTGATGGTGGGAAAAAAGTGGGAGTTGTCACACAAAATATTGAGGAAACAAAAGAGGGAATGAACATGTTCTTGTCAAAGAAGGAGTGATTGAATCATGTGAAGGAGGGAATGCCCACGATTCTCCTCCTACGCAAGGACCATGTTTTGCTTACTAATGAACTAACCACTTTTTTGCCTAGTTCTATTTCTTCTCTTTTGCAAGTTTATGAAGACACCTTTCCCGAGGAGTTGCCTTGTAGATTGCCACCACTAAGAGGCATTGAGCATCAAATTGACCTTGTTCAGGGTTCCCAATTTCCCAACAAGGCCGCCTATAGAAGCAACCCGGTAGCCACTAAAGAGCTCCAAAGGCAAGTGGATGAGTTGCTTGAAAGAGGACTTGTGCAAGAAAACTTGAGCCCATGTGCGGTCCCGGTCATCCTAGTACCAAAGAAAGATGGGACTTGGAATATATGCGTGGATTGTAGAGCCATCAACAAGATAACGGTGAAGTATCGTCATCCTATCTCTAGGTTAGATGATATGCTTGATGAGTTATGCGGTTCTTGTGTGTTCTCTAAAATTGATTTGAGGAGTGGCTACCACCAATTCCGGATGAAACCGGGTGATGAGTGGAAGACGGCTTTTAAGACTAACTTTGGTCTTTGTGAGTGGCTTGTCATGCCTTTTTGTTTGTCCAATGCTCCTTCAACCTTCTTGAGGGTGATGAATCATGTGCTTAAATCTTTTATTGGAAAATTTGTTGTAGTTTACTTTGATGACATCCTTGTCTATAGAAAATCCATGGATGAACATGCTATTCATTTGAAAAAAGTGTGTGATATTTTGAGGAAGGAGCAATTATTTGCTAACTTGAAAAAGTACTCATTTTATGTTGAAAAAGTTGTGTTTCTTAGTTTTGTGGTGAGTGCAAATGGTGTGGAAGTAGATGAGGCTTAAGTGGAAGCAATTATGGATTGGCCCACTCCTAAAAGCATTGGTGATGTGAGAAGTTTCCATGGGTTGGCTAGCTTTTATAGGAGGTTTGTGAGGGAATTTAGCACTATAGCCGCACCATTGACCGAAGTGATAAGGAAGGATAAGGCATTTGTGTGGAGGAAGGAGCAAGAAGAGGCTTTTGTAAAATTGAAAGAAGTGCTTAGCTCTACACCTCTCCTTCAACTACCCAATGTTGATAAAATCTTTGAAATTGAGTGTGATGCTAGTGGGATAGGAATTGGAACCGTGTTGATGCAAGATCAAAAACTTATTGCCTATTTTAGTGAAAAACTTAAGGGAGCAACCACTAAATACTCCACTTATAACAAAAAATTATATGCCTTGGTGAGAGCATTGGCTCATTGGAAACATTATCTTTGGTCAAAAGAATTTGTCATTAGAACTGACCATCAATCTTTGAAATACCTCAAATCCCAAGAGAAGTTGAATGTAAGACATGCCAAATGAGGAATTCCTTGAAACTTTCCCTTATATCATCCATTACAAAAAGGGAAAAGAAAATGCGGTGGCGAATGCCTTGTCAAGGAAGTTTGTGCTTCAATCAAGAAGACAGATGTTGTTGAATAGTTTGAGGTCAAAGCTCATGGGTTTTGAAAGCATGAAGGAGATGTATGCCAATGAGCCGGAGTTTGGGGAACTTTATGCTAATTGTAAGTTGAAGGAAAGGGGAAGAAGAATCAATAGATTGTATGGTGAGGAGGAGCCAAGTGATGATGTGGAGAAAAAGAGATTCCACAAATTTGAAGGGTTCTTTTTTAGAAATGGAAAGTTGTGAGTTCCTAGTTCTTCTTGGAGGGAGTTGTTGACACGACCCGGAATCCGGTTAGGCCGTGCGGGCACCCGACATCTTCCCCTAGACCCGTCGGGCGAAACCTTACCAATTAAATTAAGAAAATAAATATAACAATTTATAAATAAGGACAGGACTTTAAACAAAATACAGACATACTGACACCTCTAAGCTGTACGAAAGAAATTACAGCTGACTACCCAACATACTAGGTTTAGGGCTATCCAGACTAGACATCTAAGAGTACAAAAGAAGACAGATACCTCCTGAAGGGAGCAAAATGCAACTGAAATAATAAAAAAATAAATTTGTGGCCATCCGGAATAAAAGCTGGCTCACCCTGACAGCTGAAGTGGTCTTCGCTCCTTCACAACGTGGCGAACTCAATTCTGGAGCAAACCCGCCGAAACGAAATAGATAGACAAGAAACAAACAACAAACAATGGTGAGTCAAAAGGACTCAATAAGTGGGACGGACTAGCCACCTCAAAGAATAGGATAGCTAGCCAGGGAGAAGAAACAAATAAACCAAATTTCTCTTATTTAAATTATAAAAAGGCAGAGCCAGATAGTAACTGGAAACACGTATGAAACTATAAACTCAACCAGGAATACGAGCCGGAAACACATCAACAAATAAGCAATACACGTATAAGCAGAATAATAGTTATGTACCACAAGTCTACACAATGGTATGAAATGAGATGAAATGAAATATGATGCAAAGGGTCACATGTGCCCGTAATCTCATCTCGAAGCGGAATACTCCTGCATTCGAGGGGAATCCAATCTGATAACCAACTAGAGCGGAATATTCCTGCTCCTGGGGTGGAATACTCTTGCACCCGATATAAACCAGAGGCGGAATACTCCTGCACTCTCCTGGGGCGGAGTATTCCTGCACCTAATATAATATAAAGCTGAGGCGGAATACTCCTGCACTCAGTATCTGACATAAGAGCGGAATACTCCTGCTCCTGGGGCGGAATACTCCTGAACCCAATATGATATAAACCAGAGGCGGAATACTCCTGCACTCTCCTGGGGCGGAATACTCCTGCACCCGATAAAATGTAAACCAGAGGCGGAATACTCCTGCACTCTCCTGGGGCGGAATACTCCTGCACCCAATATGATATTCAATGCAATGCATATGAATGACATATAATGCATATGAATGCAATGTGATGCAGTAATAACCCTTCACCAGCGGGGGACTCTCATCGACAACCGGGAAGTAGATGCCAACTTACAGCCATAGTACAATGCTCAGATCCTCAACGCAATACCATCAACAGGATATAACACATAATATACAATGTAAATCCAAAGCTAAGGCGTAATGAGTACGCCTATCGGCAGCTACATACGTAAGGAACACGAGGTAGAAATCCACAAGGCCAGGTGCCTCCAAAGAAATTGATATAAACACTTACCTTGTTACAAAGTTAGTACAACCACTCAATAACCACTTTGTCCTTTGGATTTACTGCCAAACGATCCTTATTATTCAATAAGCAGAATAGATATCAAATTAGGCTAAAGGCTTCATTCCTCAAATCTTAGGACAATCCAGTTAGGAACCCGATACCCTATTTGCATACGCAATACATAGGCCAGGCCTATGTACAGGGTTTAAGGTCATATAACCGAACCCTGAATAAATTACATTTATATATTGCACATAACTCACTGAGTACGAATATATAATCAATTCCACTATCGGGGGTCCAATTGACCCTTTAAACTATTAATTAAACTTATTAAAACGATGTCTAATATCCCAATTTTTACCGTAAAAATATATTCAAACGCACGTATTAAACTGAAATAATAAATTAACATCATTACCTGAAGGATACAGGGTAAAAATTCTATCTTTTTCTGGCTCTTTTCTCATTTTCTGGAATTTTGCCATTTGCTTCTCAGTTTTCCCGATTCTGTCTTGTTTCTGTTCTCTTTATGCATTTTTCTCTGTCTCACGTTGCTTTGCTATGTATCTTGTCCCTGTTTAGTTCCTTTTGCTTTATAGGCTTGAGGGATAAAATCCCTTCCATCGCCTCTTGATAGTTCATTTTCTTTCTTTTCCTTTTTCCTTTTTCTTTTTGTTTTATCTTCTTTTCTTTTCGCGACGAAAATTAAAACAGAACTCTAAAAAATTCGAAATGATCCCAAATTTCTCAAGTAAGTTATACAAAATATATGTAACACATTTGCTAAGGCGGATCTCAAATCGGACTCCCGAAACTCAATATGCAAATTAAATGGAAAAATATCAAATTATTTAACTTTCGGCAATTTAATGGAAACTAGCTGAACAACCTCAAAATTCACTTTCGAAAGTTCACAAAAGTCATAAATAATCATACGAACCTAAAAGCACTTTCGGATTTTGAATCGGAGCTCATTCGCCAAAACCGAGCTCGAAAATCTCTTTTTAATATTTATCGACAATAAAAACTGAAACCTTCTTCTGATGCCTACTAAACGAGGTCTGATTTAGCTCAAACTTTACAGATAAGTCTTAATGGACCATACGAATATTTTAAAATTATCAGCACGCCAATCGGAGTCCTCTTCCGAAATGACTAACCGAGGTCATTTCATTCTCCTCCACTTAAACTCTCGTTCGTCCTCGAACGAGCCTAAGTCTAAAGCAAGAGAACTTGTACGACCTTCATAAACTGTTCCACGGGCATTATCTTCTTATTACAGGATCAAAATCATAACACGCATATCGTACTTTTGGAATAAAATATATCTGGATAATATGATAATACCATTGCACAGCTTATTCTGACTAAGCTGATCCTTCCTCAATTATGAGAAGAGAGTTCTACATTTTCGAAGCAAAGATACACGGAACTTTGAATGGGTTAATATGATTCAACTGATAATCACTTCTTCGATATACCTTTCGATATAGAACAGGTCGATGGAACCAAGAATTATCTCATGCTTGATGCAATAGGGGGAGCTTTTGAAGTACCTTGTCACTACACACTATAGAAGACTTGATGCAAGCTATATTATTTTTACGAACTTACTATGCAACATCTCAGTTGATGTTAGTATTGTTCCGCAAGTTCCTTGTGGAATGTAGTTATTCACATCCTAATGTATGTCAAAGGTTCATCTGAACAGGGTCTATCATATAAGGATAAGGATCATGCAAATACTGCTGGATAGTATGATGCAGACCAAGAATGATCTTCAGACTGAACATCTACTTCAGGGTATCGTCTTTGAATTGGAAGTTTTATGACTTGAAAAAATGCAAATAAAAGATATGTAGTTGGACCATGAGCTGAGGCAGAATACCAGCAACCAAGTCGATTAAATGTGCACTTATAATGCTAAAGTAACTTCTCAAAAAGTTGAGGTGTGAAGGAGATATGCCAATGATGGATGGATGACAAGCTGCACTAGACCTTTAACTCTAAATTTTCATGAAGTAAAACAGCGTCAGTATGAGGATCCAGTTCTAGTTTAATACAGATAGATAGCCATAAGAAAACCAGAGTCACCATACGGGGTTACTACTAACGGTGTTCTCATGTATAAAGATAGACTTTGCGTTCCTAATGTTGCAGATTTACGTGGACAGATTATGATAGAGGCACATTATTCTAAATGCACTGTCCATCCAGGTTTGACTAAGATGTACCATGATCTTAAGCAGATTTATTGGTGGGATGGAATGAAGTGTGACATAGCAGAATTTGTGGCTTAGTGTTCTAATTGCCAGCAAGTTAAAGTCGTGTCATCTTTCCAGACTTTATGCTTTCAGCAGATAGGTACGTATATATAATCAGGTCGCCAGCTTATGTCTATCATTAATAGATTATTAGTGAGATTAGCAATGATCGACAGTCATTGTAGGTTTCTGTCGTGGCCCTAAGTTGGGTCGTGACAAAGTGGTATCAACGCCTTTGAGATTTGGTATTACCATTCAGTATTTGGAGGAAGACTCCTCCACTTAAAGCACAAAATCATGCAACTATTTGAATAGGAATAACTATTCCCGCACGGTCTGCTGGACTAAAGAAGATTTAGCTAAGAGCTGAACGTAGGCAGACCTAACCTATCAACTACCCTTTCGAGGTTCAACACAGCTGCAACTCTCGAGTCACAACTCCATACATTTTCTATAAGCACCACCACATGATGGATCAAATCAAACGTCAAATGACGCCTCTCATTACCCTTAGTAGCCTTGAGAAATGATAATGTGCTTACCTGGCTACCTTGGCACGCACTCTGGCTCAACGCAGGGGACATCACAATAGGTTACTGACCGCCTAAGCTCAGCAGTGCCGAATAAAGAAGAGATGGCAACGGACTGGGGATAGAAATAATTAGATCTTTAGGAAGCACATTTTCTTATTTGCTTAGCTACCAAAGCTAGACTACTTAGGAGTCAAAATAGCCCAAGAATTGCAATTTAAGAAACATATATTAAATGAGCTTTATGGAACAACATCTATACCAATTTGACCTCCCAATAAGAAGGAAACTCTGACAATTTACCAGAAACCCTTTTATAACCCAGACAAGCTCATAGGATAACATGACTTTACTAGTGTTTTGAACCAAGAGGATAGACGTAGATCGAATATTACTTACTAATCACTTCACCAGAAGAAACGATAATACTTTCTGATGGTGACGAATTAGGATTCCATTATCCTACCAACATTGAACTTTGAGGAGAGATGTAAATTAATTTGATATAATAATAGAAGGTGGCACAAAAAGATGCCAAGCAGACCATACCGACACTCTCTCCCAAATTTCTCACATTTAAACCAGATCAACTAGTAGGGTCTAACAAATGCCAGGAATAAATCATACCAGAAGCTCGCCCCTCTACCGCAACCGATTCTTAATAGAAACAATATCCAAAAAAGCCGTGGAAACATGGTAAGATAAACGAAGTCCAGACCGATCGGAAGAATCAAATGTTACTCACATAGAATGGAAGAAGAAACACATGGGTGTACTACATCAGATACCTCAGTATCCTGCCAGACTGGCAGTTCATAAAACTGCCTCTGCGGTTGAACTAAGACGCTATACTGATAATTACCTTCTGAAGAATAACTATCACCACACTCTCAACCTTTACTGGATCGTGGCATTTCTTTAACTGATTGAGATCTAAATGAAATCCCTGCGACTGGGCAGGTGCCTGAGGGAAAGAAGAATGACGACTGCCTACTTGCCAGAGTAAGGGAAAACTCCTCAAAGGATAACTAGACTCATGACAATGATAACACCTTTTCGTTGAAAATGGAAGCTGGACCGATTGTTGAAAGCTACAAAGAGAAAGCTTAGTCTAATCTTGATGAACTACTCGCGCACTCTAAGAATCACGTGACACAAACTGAGATAACCTGGAAGGTGACCTCCCAAAACAATCAGAACCCTTACCTCCAAATGTGGTACCATGGTTGCCGGGTAGGGCCACGGGATCTCTTGCTCTCCCGCTCTAACTCTTCCCCCTGTAAATTACGGTATGCCTAATACCTTTGAGCAATATCAACAACAACATCACATGAAATCCCGACCTCAATATCTCGAGCCATTTAGGATCTCAAGGAAAAAGAAAGGTCATCAATAAATCTTTGAATCTATGGAAAGGCTCATGGACTAGTTCTACTGCATATTCAGCCATTCTATAGAATTCAATCTCATATCTAAAACCAACAGGCTAACCGACAAGCTACCCTGTCTAATCCACTCAAACTCGAGACACTCATCATCTCGCTCACTACTCGAACGGAACTTTTCCACGAATCTAGAAGAAAAATCGAATCAAGTTAGCTAATAAGAGAGCGGCCCACCAATTCAAGGCTGAACCCTGAAATTGGAAAGAAGAATAATCAACACCATACTGCTCGATATAATCAAGAGCCTGAAAGATACACTAACATTATTTTATTTTAAAAAGAATCACGAGGTTTATCTGATGCATGGCTTAAGAATATCAGAAGGTTCAATTGTGTAAAATAATGCAGCCTTTTCGGATACTCGGACCGAGCCATTACTCGGGTTAGCGAACCAGCCAGAATAACTAGAGGTACAACACATGCTGACTTCGGAAAATACTTTACTGTGGCAATATTAAGAACTTGAATAGAAGCTCCCTGAGACCGAACATCTGCATCTGCGGCAACCTGATAAGCTGCCTAGCAAATAATAGGTTTTTGCGGTATCTGCGTCACCAAGATTCTCGTAAAAGCATCGTAGAGAGCCAAGAAAACCACAAGGCCCTGCTCCCTTGCCCATCGCGAGATCGTACAGCTGGGGCCTCCGTAACTAGATCGTCAGCACGATAAAAAACTCTCGGGGCTTCGCCAGTGCTATCCCCAGGCTAGACTGCTTCGTCTTGAACTCATACTGTTTGTTGATTTGTCGCACGAGGTTTGACGATTACCACGAAGGAATTAACGAAAATACTTTTGCATCCTAGACCGACGCACGATCAGGAAAGAAGGAAGTGAAACTTCCTAAATGGCATCATAGCCTCTCGTAGATAAGTACGGACGTCTATGTACCCATCAGCGAGACTCTACTAGACACTGTCTTAGTCTAGATAGACTCTAAACCCGGGCTCGGATACCAATTGACAAGACCCGGAATCCGGTTAGGCCGTGCGAGCACTCGACATCCTCCCCTAGACCCTCGGGCAAACCCTTAATAATTAAATTAGGAAAATAAATATAACAATTCATAAATAAGGACAGCACTTTAAAAAAACACATCCATACTAACACCTCTAAGCTGTACGAATGAAATTACAGTTGATTACCCAATATACTAGGTTTAGGGCTATCCAGACTAGACATCTAAGAGTACAAAAGAAGATAGATACCTCCTGAAGGGAGCAAAATGCAACTGAAATAATAAACAATAAATTTGTGGCCATTCGAAAAAAAAGCTGGCTCACCCTGACAGCTGAAGTCGTCTTCGCTCCTTCACCAAGTAGCGAAATCAATCCTGGAGCGAACCTGCCGAAATGAAATAGACAGACAAGAAACAAACAACAAACAAGGGTGAGTCAAAAGGACTCAATAAGTGGGGCAGACTAGCCACTCAAAGAATAGGATAGCTAGCCAGGGAGAAGAAACAGATAAACCAAGTTTTTCTTATTTAAATTATAAAAAGGCAGAGCCAGATAGTAACCGAAAATACGTATGAAACCATAAACTCAACCAGAAATACGAGCCAGAAACATATCAACAAATAAACAATGCACGTATAAGCAGAATAATAGTTATGTACCACAAGTCTACATAATGGTATGAAATGAAATGAGATGAAATGAAATGAAATATGATGCAAAGGGTCACATGTGCCCGTAATCCCATCGCGAAGCGGAATACTCCTGCATTCGAGAGGAATCCAATCTGATAATCAACTAGAGCGGAATACTCCTGCTCCTGGGGCGGAACATTCATGCAACCGATATAATATAACCAGAGGCGGAATACTCCTGCACCTGATATAATGTAAAGCTGAGGCGGAATACTCCTGCACTCAGTATCTTACATAAGAGCGGAATACTCCTGCTCTTGGGGCGAAATACTCCTGCACCCAATATGATATAAACCAGAGGCGGAATACTCCTGCACCCGATAAAATGTAAATCAGAGGCGGAATACTCCTGCACTCTCCTGGGGCAACTCCTGCACCAAATATGATATTCAATGTAATGCATATGAATGACATATAATGCATATGAATGCAATGTGATGCAATAATAACCCTTCACCGGCACGAGACTCTCATCGACAGCCGGAAAGTAGATGCCAACTTACAGCCAGAGTACAATGCTCAGATCTTCAATGCAATACCAACAACAGGACATAACATATAATATACAATGTAAATCCAAAGCTAAGGCGTAATGAGTACGTATATCGGCAGCTACACACGTAAGGAACGCGGGGTAGAAAATCCACAAGGCCAGGTGCCTCCAAAGTAATGGATATAAACACTTACCTTGTTACAAAGTTAGTACAGCCACTCAATAACCGCTTTGTCCTTTGGATTCACTGCCAAACGATCCTACTTATTCAATAAGCAGAAAATATATCAAATTAGGCTAAAGGCTTCATTCCTCACATATTAGGGTAATCCGGTTAGGAACCCGATACCCTATTTGCATCCGCAATACGTAGGCCAGGACTATGTACAATGTTTAAGGTCATATAACCAAACCCTGAATAAATTACATTTATATATTGTCCATAACTCACTGAGTACGAATATATAATCAATTCCATTATCGGGGTCTAATTGACCCTTTAAACTTTTAATTAAACTTATTAAAATGATGTCTAATATCCCAATTTTTACCGTCAAAATATATTCAAATGCACGTATTAAACTGAAATAATAAATTAACATCATTACCTGAAGGATATAGGGTAAAAATTCTATCTTTTTCCGGCTCTTTTCTCATTTTCTGGCATTTTTCCATTTGCTTCTCAGTTTTCCCGATTCTGTTTTGTTTCTGTTCTCTTTATGCATTTTTCTCTATCTCACGTTGCTTTGCTATGTATCTTGTCCCTTTTTAGTTCCTTTTGCTTTATAGGATTGAGGGATAAAATCCCTTCCACCGCCTCTTGATGGTTCATTTTCTTTCCTTTCCTTTTTCCTTTTTCTTTTTGTTTTATTTTCTTTTCTTTTCTTTTCGCGATGAACATTAAAACAGAACTCTACAAAATTCGAAATCAAATTTCTCAAGTAAGTTATACAAAATATATGTAACACATTTTCTAACGGGGATCTCAAATCTGACACCCGAAACTCAATATGCAAATTAAATGGAAAAATGTCAAATTATTTAACTTTCGGCATTTTAATAGAAACTAGTCAAACAACCTCGAAATTCACTTTCAAAAGTTCATAAAAGTCATAAATAATCATACGAACCTAACGACGCTTTCAGATTTCAAATCTGAGGTCATTCACCAAAACCGAGCTCGAAAATCTCTTTTTAATATTTATCGACAATAAAAACTGAAACCTTCTTCCGATGCCTACCAAACGAGGTCTGATTTAGATCCACTTTTACAAAGTCTCAATGGACCTTACGAATATTTTAAAATTATCGGCACGCCAATCGAAGTCCTATCTTCTGAAACGACTAACCGAGGTCGTTTCAGTTGTTAGTGAGGGATGCACATAGTGGGGGACTAATGGGGAATTTTGAAGTTGACAAAACCATGGAGATTCTGAAAGAGCAATTTTGTTGGCCTACGATGAAGGTGGATGTTGTAAGAGTGTGTGGTCAATGCTTGGAGTGTAAGCAAGCTAAGTCGAAGCTACTTCCACATGATTTGTACTCACCACTCCCTATTCCCTTAGGTCCTTGGCTTGACATTTCTATTGACTTTGTGCTTGGTTTTCCTAGGACCAAAAGGGAAAAAGGTAGCATCTTTGTGGTAGTTGATAGATTTTCCAAAATGGCACATTTCATTCCTTGTCATAAATTTGATGATGCATCCCATATAGCCAATTTGTTTGTTGAGCATGTACTTAAATTGCATGGGGTCTCTAAAACTATTGTTAGTGATATGGATTCCAAATTCCTTAGTCATTTTTGGAAGGAATTATGGGGAAGGCTTGGCATTAAGTTTTTGTTCTCTACTTCTTGCCATTCCCAAACCGATGGCCAAACCGAGGTTGTCAATAGAACCTTAGGAGCCATGCTTAGAGCCTTGGTTAAGGGGAAACTTGTTTCTTGGGAAGATCACTTACCTTTGATTGAATTTGCATATAATAGAACCATGCATACTTCTACTTGCATGAATCCTTTCGAGGTTGTGTATGGATTTAACCCCCCTAACCCATCACACCTTTATCTCAAGATATGGTTTTAAGCTTAGATGCCAAGATGAGAGCTCAAGAAATGATAAAACTTCATGAACAAGTGAGGAAACAACTTGAAAAGAAGAATCAAGAAGTTGCCAAGAAGGCCAAAGAGGGAAGAAAAAAGATTGTCTTCGAACCGGGAGATTGGGTTTGGGTCCATTTCTGGAAAGATAGATTTCCCAACAGAAGGGCAAGGAAGTTGATGCCAAGAGGTAATGGTCCATTCCAAATCCTTGAATGCCTCAATGAAAATGCATACAAGGTTGATTTGCCAAGCGACTACCAAGTGCAAAATACTTTCAATGTGTTCGACTTGTCTCCTTTCAAGGTTGATGAACAAGCGAATTTCGTGGATGAATTCTTTTCAAGAAGGGAAAATGATACAACCCGGATCGTGAGCGAACCATTTACAAGAAGCCTAGCATGGTAGTTGCAACAGTTGTAAGCCACTTTTGCACAACTGGAGCTGCTGGGGCAGATTTTGGAGGCTTCAGGACCTGTTTGCAAGCTCACTGCCTCAGAACCTGAAAATGCTCATCGTGATCGCGAGACTTCAGACACGACCGCACAAGGTCAAGAAGGTGTACAATGCGATCGCGAGATTTCATATGCGATTGCACAAGAGGCTGAAAATGGGTGAAAAGTAATTGTCTTCACGATAGCGTGACCATATCCGCGATCGCGAAGCTCTGATTACTCATGCCACACGATCGCGCGTGTCCTAGCGCTGTGGCGATAACCAGATTACTATCTTTAGTTGAATGACTTGTTGCAAGCCCATTTCAAGGGCATTTAAGGCATTGTTTGCCATTTTAGAAACCACTATATAAGGTCTTTATCTTCATTTATTAGGGTTAGCTTTTGATGAATATTGAGTGTGAGAAAACTTGGCTAAGCTTGTTGCTTAATCACTTTGATCCTTGATTTGCAATTGGACATTGATTCAATTTAGGATCAATTAGCATAAGTTCCTTTTGTTAGACAATTAAAGGGGTGATTAGGCCTATTTCTCTAATCTACTTCTTTAATCCTTTCTAATTAAAAGTGGGTCTTGCTTTTAATCTTTTCAATTCTTGTTATTTTCATTTCTTGTTGTTTGGTTTATATCAGATTCCTTGAGCAAGGATTTTTCCACGTAAAAATCTCTGTATTTTATATTCCGCATTTAGTTTAAGTTTAGAGATTAGGGAAACTTGCAAGGAACCTGGTTCTTTGTGCGTCAGGCGATCAAGTTAAAAACAAGATTTTAGAGTTCGAAAATCGGGTAAGGACACTATTCAGCCCCCCTCTAGTGTCTTACAAGGGTGAACCAGGTGCAACAAGTGGTATCAGAGCGACTTCTCTCATATAAAGAATAACAACTTGAGAAGGCTCTGAATCATGAATGAAACACCGATTATAACCAAAGGATAATCCATCAATAGGCCTCCTTAGTTCAATGGTCAGTACTATGGATGGTGGAAAGGTAGAATGGAAGATTTCATTCAGGCTGAAGACTATCAGCTTTGGATCATTACAATAGATGGACCTCTTATTCCTACCAAGACTGTTGGACAACCACCTAATCAGGAAACTTTTCCTAAGGAAAAATCTGAATATACTGATGCTGATTTTAAGATGGTTGAAAATAATGTTAAAGCTAAGAGGCTCATCATATGTTGACTTGGTCTTGATGAATATAACAAAGTCTCTTCATACAAGACTGCCAAAGAGATTTGGGATGCACTTCAAGTGGCTCATGAAGGAACTACTCAAGTTAAGAAGTCAAGGATCCAATTGCTGAAAAGAAAGTTCGAGTTGTTTCCTATGAGAGAGAAAGAATCCATCCAAGACATGATGAACAGGTTCACAATCATAACCAACGAGATGAAGTCCTTAGGTATGACTCTTATTAATGAAGAATTGATAGAAAGGCTCATAAGGATTCTCCTAATTCTTGGGAATCCAAAGTCATAGCTATTATCAAAATAAAAGAGCTAGACAAGGTTCAGTTGAATGAACTTGTAGGTAGTCTGAAAACTCATGAGCTAATGAAACAGTCAAGAGTGAAAGTGGAACTCAAGAAAGAAAAAACTCTGGCTTTGGAAGCCACATAAGGATCTAAGTATGAAGTTTCTGAGCATGAGATAGCTTTGGTAAATGCTGTGAGAAAGTCTCTAAGTTTAGAAAAGAATAGAAGGTTCACCAAAGCCAATCCAACAAAGAGAAATATTGATGACAATCCAGACTACTCAGGTTGTTTCAAGTGTCACAAAAAGAATCACACTGTGAAGGACTGTCCTGTGTGGGACATGGAGTGGAAGAAGAATGGTGCTGCAAAGGAAGGTGAACCTAAGAAGACATAACGTCCATCCAACTTCAGAGCCATGAGGAGAAAGAAGAAGGAAGCCTTTTATGCTACATGGGGACCATCTGAAAGCGACGGTGACTCAGGAAAAGAAGAAGAATCATATGATAACTCTCCATTTGCGTTGATGGCTTTTTAAAAAGAACCTTCCACGGATGATACGCCTGAGGTAAGTCTTGATGATTTGAAAACAAAAATTCCTACTTGTTCTTTAAGAGAGTTAAATATGCTTGCACTTACTTTAATCGAAGGTATTAAAAGTTTAAGGGCTGAGAAAGAACAATTTCTTTCTGAAAAATGTCAACTATTCTCAGTTGTGTTTGATGATAAAATTAAGAACAAAAATTTAGATGAAGCTAAAACTGAACTGAAAATTGAATCTACATCTAATAATGCTCAAGTTTTTCAACTTAAACAGAAAGTCTCATTCTTTGAACTTGAAAACCAGAAATTAAAATCTTAAATTGAAAGAAGTTTTTGGTAAGCAAGTAGTTAGTGAGGCTCAAATCAACCTTGAAACTGAGCTTAAAAAGAAAAAATAAAGTTCGACATCAGGAAACTGAGAAGAACCGAGTTCTTCAAGAAAAGGTTGATAAGGATAACTATGAACTTACCAGGCTCACTAAATGGAACAAGTCTTCATAAGCTTTAAACTGGTTGCATGAAAATTATAACAAAGGTAAAAATGGCTTAGGACATAGGAAACCTTTACCTGCCTGGAATCCTAATAGTAAATATGTAGGACTTCCTTGCAATAAGCTTTTCTTTCTTTATGGAAAAGCTTGTCATTATGGAAAAGGATGTGATATTGCAAAAAAGATAGTCATAAAGAACTTAAAGTCAGTTTTACCTTACTGGGCTAGAAAAGATTTGATTCATCCATTCTATCACAAAAAAGGACCCAAGCTAGTCTGGGTTCCTATTACTAACCCCTGATTCTGTTTTGCAGGCTGGAGTGAGAAAGAACAACCCAAGCTGGATTCTTGATTGTGGGTGTTCCAGACATATGACCAGAGATAGAAGAAATTATCTCTCACTTGCAGCATTTCAAAAGGGTAGTACGACTTTTGGAGGAGGCAAAAGTGGTGAAATTATTTGTATTGGAAAGGTTGTGAGGTCTCTCAATCATGCTATTGAAAATATACTCTGTGTAGATAGATTGAGGAATAACCTACTGCGTATTTCCAACTATGTGATAGAGGAAACCAAGTTAGTTTCACATCTGCAGGATGTATTGTGAAGAACCTACAGACTGGTGAAATAGTATTGGAAGGGAAACGAGCTAACAATGTATACAAGGCTACGTTAGGTTCTCTTCCTGAGAATAATTTGACTTGTTTGAATGTGCTTGAGAATGATTCACACTTGTGGTACAAGAGATTAGGACATGCAAGCTTGACTCAGTTGAATAAGTTGGTGTCAAAGGACCTGGTTTGTGGATTCCCAAGCAAGAGGTTTGATGAAATCAAGATCTGTAATGCTTGTATGAGGGGTAAACATGTAAGAGCTTCATTCAAATCAAAGAAAGTGGTTAGTACTTCTAAACCACTTGAGTTGGTTCACATAGATTTGTATAGACCGATGCGGGTAAGGAGCAGAGGAGGTAAAAGGTTCGTGATGGTGATTGTTGATGACCAGTCCAGATACACATGGACCTTGTTTCTTAGATCTAAAGATGAAGCGTATGATATGTTTCAGGACTGGGCAAAGATTGTACAAAAGAAACTAGGGTTCCAACTAGTGAGTATCGGGTCTGACCATGGAACTGAGTTTGAGAATGTTAAATTTACTAAGTATTGCAATAAACATGGTGTGGACCACAACTTCTCTGCATCAAGGACCCCCAACAAAATGGATTGGTTGAAAGGAAGAACATGTCCTTAAAGGATATGGCTAGAACTATGTTATTATCAAGCGGTTTGACAAAGAACTTTTGGGCTGAAGCAGTTAACAGCGCATGTTATTTAGTGAAGCGATGTTCTATCCGTCCTTTACTAAAGAAAACTTGCTATGAGCTGATAAGAGGTAGGAAACCCAACATTTCACATCTAAGAGCTTTTTGGATGCAAGTATTTCGTGCATAATAATAGGAAGGAACCTTTGGGAAGTTTGATGCTAGAAGTGATGAGGCCATCTTCTTGGGATATTCTTTATAAAGCAAGGATTATAAGGTATTCAACAAAAGAACCTTGACTGTGGAAGAAAGTGTGCATGTGGTATTTGACGAATCTGAAGTTGTTACAAAGAAATGAGAAGATGATGATTAGGAAATTGGTTTGGCTAAATGTGAACCTGGGAGACTGGAAAATAGAGTTGACTAAAGTGATGATAAGGATCAATTCAGGGGGGAATAAGAAGATATGTGAAAGGAGGAACTGAAGAACCAGAAGAGGACAGTTCAAATGCATCTGGTCCCTCTTATGGTACTTCTCAGCAGATTCAAACCAGACCTTGGAAACATCAAAGTTCCCACCCATTGGAGAACTTCATCTCTAATCTGAATACTGGAACTGTTACTAGAAGAGCTTCGAAGAACTTTTGTGCATTCTATGCGTTTCTCGACCATAAAACCCAGGAATGTACGAAAAGCACTTGAGGATCCAGATTGGGTGATTGCTATACAGGAGGAAATTCATCAGTTTGAATGAAGTAAAGTGTGGCACCTGGTCCCTCAACGTAAGGATAGGTCCATCATTGTAACTAAATAGGTATACAGAAACAAACTGGATAAACATGGCATAGTAATGAGGAACAAAGCAAGACTGGTAGGTCAAGGTTATAGTCAAGAAGAGGGGACAGATTATAATGAAACCTTTACACCTGTTGCAAGAATGGAAGCCATTAGGATGTTGATAGCTTTTGCAGCTTACATGGAATTCAAGTTGTATCAGATGGACGTAAAGAGTGCATTCCTTAATGGGTATCTGAACAAAGAGATGAATGTGGTTCAATCACCTGGTTTTGAAAGTTTTTAAAAAATTGACAAGACGATATTTGGGCTGAAATAGGCTCTTAGGGCTTGGTATGAAAGCTTGTCTGAGTTCTTATTAAAGAATGGGTTTACAAAAGGAAAAATAGAAAACATTTTGTTTCTAAGAAAGAAAGCCAAGGACCTACTGATTGTTCAAGTATATGTAGATGACATCATCTTTGGAGCTACCAATGAGAACCTTTGCAAGGAGTTTCTCGACCCATTGGGTAGTGACTTTGAGATGAGTCTAATGGGTGAGCTGAATTTCTCGTTAGGCTTGCAAATCAAACAAACTTAGGAAGGCACAATGATCCAGCAGGAGAAGTACATCAAGAAGTTATTGAAGAAGTTTGACATGAAAACTGTTAAGGACATGAACACACCAATAGCCCCAGGAACTAAGTTGGATCTGGATGAAAATGGTACTTTGATTGATGAAACTAAGTACAGAGGAATAATTGATTCACTACTGTATTTAACTGCAAGTTGTCCAAATATTGTTTATAGTGTAGGGTTGTATGCAAGGTTTCAGTCAAAACCAAAGGAATCACACTAACAACAGTCAAGAGAATCTTAAGATATTTGAAAGTAACTCAAGATATGTGCTTATTGTATCCAAGAGGTGGAAGTTTTGATCTGATTGGTTTGTTGAAGCTGACTATGCTGGTCATATGGTTGATAGGAAAAGTATATCTGTGATGTCACACTTCCTAGGTCCTTCTATTGTTTCATGGGCTACAAAGAAGCAGAATTCAGTAGCATTATCTGCAACAGAAGTTGAATATGTAGCAGATGCTTTCTGTTGTTCACAACTATTATGGATCAAGTACCAGTTGGAGGACTTTGGAATCAAGTGTGGACTAGTTAAAATCTTTTGTAACAATACCAACGCAGTCAATATAACAAAGAACCTGGTCCAGCACAAGAGAACAAAGCACATTGACATTAGGCATCACTTTTTAAGGGATAATATTGAGAAAGGCCTAATTACTATGAATTTTTGTAGGACAGAGGATCAAATTGCCGACATTTTCACTAAAGCTTTGAACATGGTACAATATGAAAATACATCCTTGAGTTAGGGATGACCAAGATACACTGATCGAGGTAGCACCTGGTTCTCCAAATGATTGGCTAGTGAAGTTCTAGTTTTAACTCAGCTTAACTTTGTGTAGTTGACTCTACTTTTAAGAACTTAATTGTTTTGCTTGCTAACCTAGTTTGGAACCTGTATTCATGACTTAGATACTGGAAAATAATTTTTTTGCGTAGAGGATAAAAGCTTAAGAACCTGGTGCTTGGACATTCAGGTACTCAATCAAATTTACTTACTTATGAGTTTAAATTATATTACGTGTCTAATTACCTAATCCTTATCCTAGTTTGAAATTCGGTTACTTAAAATTATTTGAAATTCAAAATACGTTGAACCTAGTGGCATAGCCTCCATGTATAATCAAGGAAAAATAGCTTTTTTCCATCACATCAATTTGTTCCTCTTCCCGATACATGCGATCAGGCCTCTCCTCTTCCATTAGTTATAGTTGTGTGTAAGTGTATTTGTTTTGTTAGTGTTTCTATCTGTTAAACACACACACAAAAACCCTATCGAAACTAAAACAAATTCTTTCATTCTCTCTCAACCAAAAAACTCTCGATATGTCTACTACCACAAAGAACACATCTAACCCTAGTTCTCTAATGCCAAAATCTCGAAACTTAACCAAAAAGCAAAGCAATTGGAAACAAGTCGATCTGTGGCTGTGGCGAAGAAGTTTGCACTACTAAGGCAAAGAAAAGTGGCATATGAGGCTACTAAAAGGGGAAAACTATTGTCTCAAGTGCTGTTGCAGAAGAAATTGGTGTTGCAACTCAAGAACTGGTTCAAGAAACTGAAAAGGTAATTCTAAGTTCTTCTTTGGCTACTGTTATTGTTGAGAATAGTTTAAAACCTGATCTTGTAGAAAATTTAGGGAAAGAAGTTGTTTTTGAAAATGCTGAGTTAGAAAATGAGATAGTAGAAATAAAAGAGAGTCCTGAACACGTAGATGTAACTGTATGTGAAAAATTTGTAGAGGAACTTATCAAAGAGACAGTTTCATTGAATGATGTTACTGTAGCCAGGGTGGTTGAGAAAGATCCGACGGATCCTGCTGAACCAATCAAAGAACTAGAGAAAGAACTAGGTTCATTCTCTGAGTCTGTGAATAGTGATGATGAAGATCTAGAGAAAATTAAGAATTATGATGAAAATACAGAAGGAGCAGGTTATACTAAACCGTTGAATATGGTGAGACCTGAGGATGAAGGGCTTAACCCAACTCCTCAAGATAAAGAGGGTTTATCTAGTGAAACTGAGGTGGTTGTGGTTCGTGAAACCAAAATGAAGTTGGAGAAAAGACCTGTGATGGCTGAGCATGCAAAGTTTGAGAAAAAGAGGAAGTTAATGAAGAGAGGAGAATATGTGGGGAGTTCAAAAGCTGGGAGTTCAATGTGGGTGGAAGATGTTGGTAAATGTAGCAAGAAACCTGGTGGTCATAGTAGGAGACCTGCTACTCGTGGTTCTGTGAGAGTACAACAGGAGAAAGCTGCTGAAGAACCTGAGGCACGCAGGAGAGGTTCTAAAGTATCACTGTAGTTGGTGATGACAAAGAAGTGAAATAGAGGAAAGTGGTTTACTTTAGGAGGTTGCCCCTAGTGAAAGGTAAAATTCTTACCGATCTTGAGCTGGAAGGGATGGTTCAGCTGGGTGGAAAGCTGAATGCTCAAGGTTGGTTGAACTTGATTCATGATGAAACTCGTAAGTTGTATGAACAAGAAATTCGAGAATTTTATACAAATTGCACAGTAAGTGAGGGGATTGTGATGACCATAGTTAAGGGCTTGGTCATCTAATTCAATTGTGAGAGCTGGGTGCTACGTTAGGTGTTATGTCTCAAGGTAACAGTAAGTAAGTGAGGAATACATGGTCAGCTAGAGGTGATGGCGTGTCTGCTTTGGAAGTGAGAAGGAAGTTTTCTGGAAGACCTAGATTGTCAAGGGCTACCCAAGTCAAGAAGAATGCAATGGCACCCTTTTATCTGTTGTTTTTTGAGTTCGTGTTGAAGAACCTGTTGCAAAGGTCAGAGCGTCGAAGTGAGGCAAATTTTCTTGATATGACCTATATGGACCTGCTGGATAGAGAGATTTGTATAAATCTGCCTGAGCTGGTGATTAAGCGCATGGCTAGAGTGGCTGATATGGGTGTGGGAAAGCATGCTTTGGTTTATGGATTTCTGTTGGGGAAGGTCTTTGAATTCTTTGGGGTCCCTCAAGCAAAGTGGACTGAGCCGGATCGCAATGATGTGTTTGGAAGGAACATCTTGAAGTAATGTGACTATGTGTTAGATAGTGAACCTGCTGATGAACCAGTCACCAAAATGAGGAAGTTGAGGAGAGACAAGGTGCTCGTACAGATAGGAGGGTGGAGTTCTATCGGAGATAGCTTGACATGCAGACTAATGAGCTGGCCTGGTTGAATATTGAGAACACTAGGCTTGATGGTTAGCTGGAGTACGAAAGACAAGAGAATATTGCTCGTCTTGCCAAGTTGCTCGCACACTTTAACATTCCTGATGAACCCCAAGTCTAAACCTGTCCCTTCCTCATATCCCCTAGTTGGTTCTTCTGTTGGCCTGTTTTAAGACAACTATTACTTATTTGTTTGTAATATTTGGATGATGTGTTTTGGATGTTTTAAGCCGGTTTGGCACATATTCTGTTCAAAATATCTTTTACTGCTATTAGCTACTCCCTCTGTTTAAAAAAGGATGAACCTTTGCGGAGTACGAGGGTCAAGTTGACTAATTTTCAATGGGAATTTGCACATCAAATTTTTAAACTTTTTAAAATAAAATTTATATATTTAGAAACTACATGAAAAATATTATAAGTCACAATAGTTAACAATTCAAAATAGTTAAAAAATATTTGTAAGACATGTGGTCAAACATAATCTTGTTTGACCCTTCAAATAGTAATAAGTTCATCCTTTTTTAAACGGATGGAGTAGTATTTATTGTTTGAAACAGGTTCCGAACTTAAAAGGTTGGCTAGCTGCCTATGGCACTAGAGTCAACTTGACTTAATTTAAGTTGAGCAGGTTCATACACTGTGAACTTTTCGATGATGCCAAAAGGGGGAAATTAGTTGTTGTTTAGATTAGTTTATATTTATGATCCAATTCGCCTAAATGTTATTACTCTGGTTCATTGTTTAGTATAATGACTTATATACATGTTGTTGTGTTGATACCCTCCTCGGTGAGACAACATTGTTTGTCATCATCAAAAAGGGGGGAATTTGTTGAAATATGGTTTTGATGAATGACAAAGGACCTGGTGTTGAGTGGACAATGAAAAGATCCACAGTAGAAGTCAACGATGAGGCTGTTCAAGTCGATGTTCAAGTTCAAGACGAAAAAGGAAAAATGAGAAGCTGAAGGCGGAGTCTTAATCCTAAGAGAAGGAAGAACTTAGAAGCGGCAAGGAATAGAAGGAGTTTCCTTATCAGAAAAGGATTGAAGACTTCGGCAAACTAACTTGGGTTTCAAATAAGTAAATATTGATAAACCTTATTAGAAACAGATTCTGAATTGTAAAAGGAGTTCTAGGCTAATTTGAATTAGGCTTATTGTGAACTTTATAAATATAAGTTAATTTGGCCAGAAACATTACGCACTCAAGAATTCTCAACAGAGCAAACCGACAGCAAAGTATTCGTGAGAGTTATTGACAAAAGCATGGCAGCAGAACCTGGAGGAATTCGAGTTTCATAGTTTAGTCTGTTTTGTCTAGTTTCTATTATAGGCTATCTAGTTGTAATCATATTAGCTTCTTTAGAAGCAGAGAGAAAAGATTACTTTTACAGAAGTAGTTTCAACTTTACAAGCTACAGTGAAGCTTGGAAGGTTCTAGGTACTAAGAGTGATAGTTCCTTGATTGCATTGCGTTGTAATCTAAAACTTGCTCGGTATTCCTTTAATAGAATATTTGAATCTCAAGAGTGTTGGGTCGTGGTTTTTGATCCTTTGAGCAAGGAATTTTCCACGTAAAAATATATGTCTTTTTATATTCTGTATTTAGTTTAAGTTCAGAGGTAAGTGAAACTTGCAAGGAACCTGGTTCTTTGTGAGTTAGGCGATCAAGTTAAAAGCAAGTTTTTAGAGTTCGAAAATCAGGTAAGGACACTATTCACCCCGGTGTCTTATAAGGGTGCACCAGGTGCAACACACTTAGTTAGGTCAATTATATTGGGAAATTGAAAGGAAAAGCAGAATTGGAAAAATTTTCTCTGATGTATTATTCATTCTTGAATTTTACTGTACATTGTTCATGTATATATACCTGTAAAAAAGTAATCAAAATTGTAACTAACTCCCTACAAAAAAAAAAACAAAAATGAGACTATTCTAGAAGGAGTGTTGCCAAGTAAAATTTTATGTGTTTGGGCCATATATCTAATCAGGTTTTCTATAGGCCCAATCTTTAAGTGAAATCAGATGTTGGGCTCTTGAATTCTTGCCCATAAAACTTGGATTGTCCAGCCCAGCTTCTAGATACTTTGAAGGAGTAAAAGTAGACAACACATCATTTGTCTTTTCACTTACCATCATCTCATCACTTCCCAACACCCACACAGATCCCACAAAAACCATCTGAGCTCCGGTGTCGTTTTCCGGTGGACCTTTTACCGAAGCACTGTCATCACCCCTCCTCCCTCCTCAAGTTGGAGCCCGAATCTTGGACTCCCAACTTGCCCAGAAAACTATGATGAAGCGGCCCTGAGAGAGCTTTTGTAAATATACCAGCAATCTGAGAATTGGAGGGAACAAGAGATAATGAAACCAAACCATCAAGGAGCTTTTCACGAACGAAGTGACAATCGAGCTCGATGTGTTTCATTCATTCGTGAAAAATGGGATTTCTAGCTATATGAATCGCAGACTGATTATCGCAACCAACTAGAAGTAGAAGAGAAAGATCAACAAACATACCTTGAGAAGACGCACAATCCAGGAAATCTCAGCAACTAAGCAACAAAGGGATCTGTATTCCGCTTCTGTAGAAGACAAAAAGACAACTTGTTGTTTCTTTGACTTCCACGATAGTAAAGAACCACCAAAACTTAGAAATAATCCACTGGCGGAGCACCGTGATTCAGGGCAAGAAGCCCAATCGGTATCGCAATATCCCAACAATTGAAAAGAGGGTTTTGATGATAAAAAAAATGCCCAAGATGGGATCATTGCGAAGGTAATGAAGCATATGAAATGCAGCTTTCAAATGTATTGAACGAGATGCTTGCATATCTTGACTCAATAATTGCATTGCGAAGGAGATGTCTGGTCTAGAATGAGTGAGGTAGTTTAATTTTCTCACCAACCGACGATAAATGGTCGGATCTGGAAGAAGATGAACCGATTCAGAGGAAAGTTTCAAACTTGGGTCAAGAGGCATAGAGACAGTCGTTGAAGATTAGGAATCATACTCAGAAAGAAAATCCATTACAAATTTGCATTGAGTTATTACAAGACCATCAAGTTCATGTAATATTTCTAATCCAAGAAAGTAACTGGCTTTTCCCAAATCTTTGATAAAAAATTCAGCATATAAAAATTCTTAATTTCAGTGATTTTTGCCTTGTTGTTACCTGTGATTAGAACATCATCGACATAGACAACAATGATGGCGATGAGATGGCCAGTGGACTTGTATAACAAAGAATAATCGTTTAAGGAGGAAATAAAGCCTCGAGATCCCAAGACGGATGAAAGGCAAGCAAACCATTGGCGAGAGGCCTGTTTAAGGCTATAGAGAGACTTGCGCAAACAACAAACATGAGCAGAAGATGGAGGAGATACACCAGGTGGGAATTTGATAAAAACTTCTTCAGTTAAATCACCGCGAAGAAATGCATTGTTGACGACTAATTGAAAGACCGTCCAACCTTCTTCACTGCAACACTTAATAAACAACAGATAACAGTCATTTTGACCACAAGAAAGAAGGTTTCGTTGTTGTCGATACCTTCTTGCTGAATATCACCTCTAATAACAAGATGAGCCTTCAATCTTTCTAAACTCCTATCTGATTTAACCTTGACTTTATACACCCATTTGCAGGGTAAAGCTTTCTTCCCAGGTGGAAGAAGAACAACATCCCAGGATTTGTTTGCACTCAATGAATCAAGTTCTTGTGCCATGGCAGCTTTCCAACCAGGGAGAGCAGCAGCTTGGTGGTAAGACACTAGTTCATGTGTTTGACATATAGAATTGATGACATGCTGATTGTGTGATGAAAATGAGCTAAAACAGTAGGAATGAAAGGGGTAATGGGTGGGTTTGGGGAAATGACTTTGTAAGCTGCATCACAAACAAAATTAGAGAGGTAGGAGGGTGCAACCCTAGTCCTGGTGCCCCTACGTAGTTTTTGAACTGGAGTGCCAACAAACATAATAGGACTCGTAGGTGACTGATTATTGTTGATAGGAGACTAAGTATGGATGAGTGGTGAATGGATAGATGTTCTTGGTGACTGCCCATGGTTGACAGGTAAATGATCATTTCAGAATGGAGAATAGGAAGACACTGAGGGTGGAAAAATAGGCAAACTATTCTCACTAGAACGAAATGTAGCTGGAAAAAGTCTAGACATTGAAGCATAATATGAAAAAGGAAAAGTAGACTCAAAAGAGTTGACATCTCTGGAAACAAAGACTTGATTTGTTTGAAGGTTCAAAATTTTGTAACCTTTCTGATCATAGGGATAGCCTAAAAACGCACCAGGAATAGCTCGTGACATAAGCTTGTCTCTATTTCTTGCAAGGGTAGAAGAAAAACAAAGAGAACCAAATGCTCTTAGGTGTGTATAGTCTGGAAATTTGTTAAATAGAAGTTGGTAAGGACTTTTACCAAGAAAAACTTTAGAAGGGAGTCTATTAATGAGATAGGTTTCAGTCAAAAGACAATCCCTCCAAAATTTCTTTGGTAAGTGAGTCTGATAGAGAAGAGCCCAACAAATTTTAAGTAAATTTTTGTGTTTCCTCTCAACCACCCCATTTTGTTGGGGGGGGGGGGGGGGGAGAGTTCCCACACAACTAGTTTGGTGTAGGATTCGTGAAGTGGTAAAAACTTCTGTTGGTATACTTCTAGCCCCTAATTCATATGCATTGTCAGAGAGCACTGTATATTGTTCGTTTTTAGAGTTCGAAAATCAGGTAAGGACACTATTCACTCTCCCCCTCCCCTCTAGTGTCTTATAAGGGTGCACCATGTGCAACACACTTAGCTAGGTCAATTATATTGAGAAATTGAAAGAAAAAGCAGAATCGGAAAAAATTTCTCTGATGTATTAAATTTGTTGAATTTTACTGTACATTGTTTATGTATATATACATGTAAAAAAGGAATCAAAATTGTAACGAACTCTGTACAAAAAAAAAAATAATAATAAAAAATAAGACTATTCTAGAGGGAGTGTTGCCCAAGTAAAATTTTATGCGTTCGGGCCATATAAAATCAGGTTTTCTATAGCCCCAATCTTTATGTGAAATCAGTTGTTGCCCATAAAACATGGATGACCCGGCCAGCTTCTCGATACTTTTAATGAGTCAAAGTAGACAAAACATCATTTGTCTTTCCACTTACCACCGTCTCATCAGTTTCCAACACCAAGCTGGATCCCACAAAAACCATCTGAGCTCCGGCATCGTTTTCCGGTGGGCCTTTTGCCGGAGCACTGTTATCAGAAATTGGAAAAAAGAGAAAAATTGATGAGTGCATGCAAAAAAACTAGTTCTACCAACATGTCATAATCTTGCTGAGCTCTTCAACCGCTTGAATTATTGAAGATTTGTATACATTAGATGATTTTCAGAGTTCCTTTTTTCATAAAAAGCATGGTCCAAAACTCTCACGTAAGAATCCAAAAGTAAAAATCATCGGCAAGTGTGGAACTTACGTGCCTAGGGTGTCAAATGGACGAGTACGACCAAATTTGAACGAGTAAAAATCGATTAATAAACAGACAACTCGTCTAAAGATTACTTAAGAAGAGACAAGTTACTTTGAAATGTGCTAAATAATAAGTCACAATCCAACTGATCTAATTTTGTAACCCCAAGTGCTAGCTTGTAAAGAAACTCACATCCGATCTACAACCAACGCTGCTTTAGCTAAACCTATGACTTAGCCACCCTTAGCATGCATGTGAAAAGCTTTCTAGTTGATAAAATTTGGGACCATATACATGTAGTGATTAATAATGTGAGATGAATATATAGTCTTTTGATTAACATGATCTCTATGAACAAAAAGGACTAGATGTAGGAATATGACCACCCTATATCTATAACTTTTTATATATATCTAGCAGGCTCTTGTGGTTTTTATTTAATTTGTTTATGTAAATTCAAGTTCGACAATAATAGTGTTACTTCTCGATCTTTTTTAAAACTAGTTATTCTAGAAATCTAAAATCTCATTGGAATATCATCATACGGGATTTGAGCTCGTCAAGACATAGTCCATAAATTGGATCAAATATTTAATCACGATTTCATGTTTAATTTAAACTTAATCTAATTTGGTCTGTCATTCATCTCCATTTGGATTTCCTTTTTCTTATTAACCAAAAAAAGTTGATCTAAGCGTTAAAACTGATCAAGTGACATGTTTTGTGATATTCAAATGTGATCTTGTCTCAATAGACAAAATCCAATTGGATTGGTACGACAACCCAAGTGAGCCAATCAACTAGAATACAAGTTTGTGTACGATACTGTTTCGCTTCTAAAATTATAAACACAGAACTAACTACTAGAACTTCAAATTCCAAGCATTAAAAACCAAGATTCACCATGTTTGAAATAAATTTATTGTTATTGGATCTTGATGATCACTCAAGCATTCAGACAACTAATATAAACTCAAAACTAAAGTATCAAACTTTTGAATTGTCGCCCCCTTTTATTACCAGACCACCCCTGAAATTCTGGTAAACTCTTTCGAAGTTTGAGAAGACAGGGAATAAGGAAAGGGTTTTAAACCGTGACAAATTGTAATTCAAAAGGGGTGTGACAGCCTTGACAACTTACAAGAATAACGTTCGAATCTTCAAATCAAGTTCAATTAAGTTCATTGACATATACAGTGAATGAACTCAAACCATTTGGTCCTGGCAGGTAACTAATTCAGATTACGGAATTCTGATGTTTATTGAAAATATTATTCAAAAAGAAGAATCAGATGATACTCAGAAGATGTGCACAAGCAATTTTGCAGTCCAACACTTTTAAGTTATTCATCTTTAGTTAGTATATGTCTTAGAAATGTGATCCAATCCACAACTTAACAATTATGAGAATTTGATCAATTATGTGTATCTTCAATTAAGATCAATAAGTCTTTTTTTGAGTTGTTGTAACATATATATAAGACAAGCTAAAATTAAATTGTTAAGAACGAATACATATAAACTTTGTTTATTTGCAGAGTGCCTATATTATTCAATTTAAACATTTTATAATATTTGCAAATATATAAAACATGAGCAATGAAAAATGACCATATATAGCTTAAACAAGTTCAATTCTTGGAGCACAACTAGAACTTCTTGAAATCTTGGATGTAGTATATGGCTTCTTCTCCCTATTTTCGTGGCTTCTTCTTGCAATATTTCTCATAGCCATTGTCAAAGATAGCTTTGGGTTGAGTCTAGTTGAACTATTGAATTCTTGGCAGAAATTTCTATGTAAAGTCACAGCTTCTTCAATTGCTAATGGTGATTCCCTTTTCAGTCCTTCTTTTACAGCCTCAGAACAAAGGCCACACAACCATTTTCCTGAATAAGAATCCTTTATTCTTTCTATGTAATCTTGAGTGCATTCCTCACGAAGTCCACAGCATTCACATTCTGCTTGCGCAAGTACTACTTCATCAATTGTGCAAATGTTGTCCAAATCTTTTTCTGTTTTGCCAATTTCAACAGATATATCTGATACTGTCTTCCGTAGCACTTGCCCACTCTATATCAGAAGGTAATAACATTTGAAATCATCAGTTAAAGTTCAAATTGCATAATTTAGCTATAAAAGAATTTACACTACGTAGGTCACGAAGGAGCGCAGCTAGTACATGCCGAACCCGTAGCTTTGGCCCTCGTATATGTATCAAAAAATTTACTACTAAATATATCAAATAATTAAATTTCGAACCTATTAACTGAATGATCAATGTGCTGAGGTGTTTGAATCCATCAATTTTAAATCAAGGTTCTCTAAGGTCACATAAGAAATAGCTAATTGTAGCCCGTCGACGAAGTAAGATTGACTTGGAAAAGAAAGTTGGTTGGTATAGCAAATTAAAAAACACCAAGAATACGAAAAATTATATAGCATCATGAATCATGATGTACAAATTAAATCCTTGTTCGTTTGGTGTCGTGAAACAGGGACGAGGTACTCATCCATGCGGCGTGTTCATGTAAGATAAAAAAATATAGTCCTCGACTAGTCATTTCCCTAAGATTTGGACAATAGGGGGGCTCAATGAACTTATACTTCTTACATGGAATGGACTTGATCTTTGAAGACATATTGATACTACATTTTAGCAATTATTCTCAAGAATATTATGTGAATCCTTCTTGGATTATACATCAAAAGCAATTATTCTCAAGAATATTATGTAAATCCTTCTTGGATTATACATCAAATGATTTAATCTCTATAGTGAGTGAATATCACAAAAGAGACATATTTTGCACTATAGATGGTATGCAAAAGCAAAAAACTGTAAAGAAGATTTTTAAAGATCGAACTAAAGCTATATTTTGCAGAAACATATAATTAGTCTCTAGCTACACAGAACTGCCTGCATATAGCATTCTACGTTGTTGTCTGTATGTGTGTGTATATATGTGTGCGATGTCCCGCCGCTTGTGTGTGTAGGTGTGTGAGTGAAACTAAAGATCATTTCATATTACCATGATAGGAAAGTTTTCTCTTCCAACTGCTGCAGCTTCCATTTCCTAGATATAGAAAGAAAGAACTTTGGGATACCAATCATTTTTCAAATGCTATTTATAGGTTTCACTGACTTGAAGAATATTAATGAGGGGGTCCGAAAAGATAAATGAATCTTATACAATGAACAAGTGAAACATGAGCGGATGGGGACTTTTCCTAGTGAATTTTCTTGTTCATAAGTGGATAGGTACTTCCTAATTAATATTAGAAACTATCTTTCTCAATTCTCATGCTAAGGAGTGACTTTTACAGGTAAGAAAAGAAAAAGAAGAAAAAACCATCTTTAACTATTCCTTTTTTTAACAAATGATCTTTAGTTCACTTCTTGTGCATTAATGAGATATTTACACCACTAGGATTTTATGTTGCAAGTTGCGAGAAATGGTTCTTATTACAATAATAATATGAAAAAGGTAGTTGTGGTAGCATGTGACTTGCCAGAATTTTGCGACTAAAATCTGTGAGTTTTCAAATTAATGTAATTTTATATAGTTTGATAGGCTCGTGAGAGTTGATTGTACATGTATTTATATAGTAGAACTCGTAGTAATTAATTGTGAAAGTGTGCATGAATGTAGCATCTTGGGTGAAGGATTAACATGAATATCATGTGAATTCCAATTATATCAAAGCACAGCCTAGCCATAGTAGCTACCCAGCCATTTCAATGAGCAAAATAAGCAAAGCCAAAGGGTAACAAATATCGTGGCTAATTAATCATCCTCGCAACAAGGATTAGAACTGGCACTAAAACAAAATCTCTTTCCAGTTGACATAAATATTGACTGATCAACTTAAGTGCTTAGTGTATTCCTTAAATCTTATTTTTAGGTCAAAAATCAAGTTTATAGTTTTAGGGCACAAGGGATCCTTTTATATCAAGATATTAGGCGTACTAAATTTAAATTTATGAAATGGAATATGCTTGATTGGTGATTAGTTAAATGATTAATCAAGCAACAATAATAGCAAATGTCAAATGAATAATATCAATTGTAATATAAAGAAGCTATGAATTAAAGGAAAAAGTATTTCTATTGATTAATCCAAGTATGCTCCAACGGGCTGATTGAATCAGCCTCAAAGAGAACTCGTATAATCACAACAATGAGAACGATAGCAGCAGTACGAAAAACTAGTAGTATATTGAGTTATAAGAGTGTCCAAGGAGTATAAATGAGGGGGTGATGATGAATTTATAATTATACAGTCTTAGCCTAGTGAAAAAACTCATTCCCCTACGTCTCTCAACAGATAGATAGTGCTGCTAGACGTGATAAAGTTTATCCCCTTGAATCTCGGAGGCTGCTGGAGTTGTGACCTTATCTGCTCGATCGCCCGTTTGGACCTCCTTCGAAGTCTGAGTGTCCGGATGAGAACTCGATGAGCTGCATCCGATTGCAATCAATCAGTCATCCAAGCTAAGCTAAATTTATCCAGTCTTCGGTGATTGGTGTCTGATTAAACCTACTGCTTCGAGTTGAGTCGTGACTTGTCTCCGAAATTTATTCTAAGCTTTCCACATCATCGGATACTTGGTAACACACCTCCGGCCTGATTTTGGCCAATACACATAACATATTTTCTTTTTGTTTTTCCATTTTATTTCGGACGCTTTTGAGCTGATTAATTTGATATACCAACAGTAATTTGGTCCAATTTGGTTATCATTAGGGTCAATTGTCATTATCTTTTCCTTTGTACTGCCTTTTGTCAAAAAAATTCACTACATGTACCCCTTTAATCTTGGTTATGATTTTTTGTTCCCACTAAAGAATGGTTTAGCAAAATGGCCTCTGTAGGCAACACTTCACGTTAAAATTTTTTAGGTGTTCCCTCGGGAGAAACACTTCAAGAGTAAATTGCAAATGTTGCCTGCAAGGCAGCACTTCAAGTTATCTGGAGATAATGTTGACAGTAATAAAAGGTCAAGTGCTGCCACGGCGGCAACACTTGCAGCACTTGTCATTCTATACTTGAAGTGTTGCCCCCGTGGGTGCACTTTATACTTGAAGTGTTGCCCCCGAGGGAGCACTTACTTAAAATTAGTGAGGTCATTCTTGTAAAGCCACTTTAAGCAAGGTCAATAAGGCAAGCCATTGCCTAAGGTGTCATAGTTTTGTAAATTACCCGGCTTTTGTTGGATTTATGAATGGACTTCGACTTTACTTACAATTTTGACGACTAGTCAGCTTTTAGGTCGCTAGAAAAGAAACAGTCAAGAGTTATGAACTTTAAAAGAAAAATAACGATATATAAAAAATACAAAATATTTTTGAAAATTAGCCACACGAAAAGTTTCTAAAAATTTGAACTAAATTTCAGGGGTAAACTTTCTTGATTTTAGTTCAAAGTTCCAGAAAAATTGGCTTTTTGTGGCTCATTTTAAAAAAAAAAAAAAAACTCTCTATGTTTTTAAGCAATGACTATTTTTCTAAGGCAGAATACATAGATAGCCCCTTTAAGTTGGCCTCAATTCCCACTTGGATACCTAAACTTTCCAAATGATCAGATAGACACTTTATTTTGACAGAAGTGAATCTTTTGAACACTCGAGTCCGGTGCAGGGCGGAAGTACCCTTTGCTTACGGGTGTCATCCGACACCACTCCATCAAATTTTTTGTTAAATATATAAATATAATAATAAGCAAAAATAAAAAATTACTTTTAAAATTAAAAAAATGACACCACTAAAATAAAAGCAATAGCAGTTGAGTTGGTTTAAGGACTTGTGGTTCAATGTTGGAGTGTAGAGTTCGAAATTCCACAGCAGCCAGCCTAATTTAATATTTTTAAAAACTAGATTCTGACACCACTGATCTTAAAACGCCACTGTCCGGTGAACCATATGCGTGAAATACAAACGCTATCCACGTGTCAAATGAACAAATCAAAAAATGACAAGTGGATTTAAAAAAGAAAAAGAAAACTAAGGCACATTTAATTTTTAAAAGAAAAGAGATAAATGTAAAAGTCTTCACTGGCCCCACCCTCCCCCATAATTTCTCTTTGTCAACCAATTCCCAGCTTCAAAATCACTCAATTTCACCTTTGCCTCTCCGTTTTCACCATTAATGGAGACGCTTCACCGGCTGCCACTTTATTCTTCTTCTTTCTTCTTTGTTTTTATTTATTTTTCTTTAAAAAGTAACATCACTCCTTCTACTCACGAGTAAATCCAAAAAAATTTAAATTAGGAAAATACTCCAAAAGTTATCATAACCATTTCTGTTTTTTCAAGCTTTTCGGGTCACCACTTTTTCGATTCCGGAACTTTTTGTTGATTACGATTGAGTGTCAGATAAAAAGGAAAAGAGGCAAAGATTTTACCAAAGGATTTTACAAGTTTTTTTGGGTCTTACGCGGTCAGATCTGAGATGGATTCAATGGTGATTTTGCAAAAAAAATTTACTTCAACAGAAACTTCTGCCATTTTTATTCTGTTACCGATGTCGTCAACGATCGATATTGATGAGAGATTTTTGGGATTACTGTAAATTATACATTTGTTTTGTTCAATTTTGTCTTTGATGGAATTCTAGACGCCGGTGGAGGAAGAATCTGAGAAAAAAGTGGAAATATTGTGGGAAAGAATGAGAAATTTTATGTGGGACCCACAGAAAAATATATGTTAAAATAAAACGTAAATAAAAAGTTACAGCAATTCACGCGCTAGGAATGGTGTGAAATACACTTGATTTGCCATGTCATTGTGAGGGGTTCATAAGACACGCTGGAGACGATAAAAGGTGTCTATCTGATCATTTGGAAAGTTTAGGTATCCAAGTGGGAATTGAGGCCAACTTAAATGGGTCATCTATGTATTCTGCCTTTTTCTAAACCTTTTTCTAATGATTGTTTCTCTTTCAGTACCAAAATAAGGGATCAAATTCTTACTATCTAAAAATATGAATAGCAGCCTATTTTACCTCGGATCCGAAAAGCTCAAGCCAATTGTGTCTAGTAAAAACTGTATGATGTATCACATTCCTCCCTCTACCGCCCGCTTGTTGCCCCCTCTGACGCTGCCGAACTGCAAAAATAATATAGAAACATGCATAAATAATTCAAAAAAAAAAAATGCAGAAACTGTGCTAAAAAGTACAAAAATGAAAAAATATTGTTGAAATAGTGCAAAAATATTTAGATATAGTGAAGAAACAATGAAGATACAATAAAATAACAATATTTTAAAAAAAAAATCTGGCTGAAAATATATTAAATCTGGCCGAAAAACATAAAAAATGACCGGAAAATACCAAATCTAAAAAATCACCATAGTTGAACGAAAAAACATCAAATTTTGGAATCGGGATATGGAACGTGATGGAGGAGGGTGAGATGATACAAGACATGTAAAAATTTACCAAAAAAAGTGACATGGTAGCCCAAGTTAGGTGTTGGTTGAAACTTTGAATCTAGATTTATGCCGATTCCACGAGAATTTAGGAAAAGTAATAGCGAAAATGAAAAGAGGGGGCAAAGAGGAATTCAAAAATGTATATTTTTCGTTTTCTAGCGGCGGAGCAGCAAGGACACATATTTTCGGCGTTGGAGGAGGAGCAATAGTGAGAGGGAGAGAAGAGGAGAAGGGAAAAATGGGAGAAGGGGGCTAGGTTTTTGTTATGTTTAGGGTATATATATTTTTGATATGTTTTGTAATTAAGTTTTTTTCTACTCTATATTTTGTAGTTGGAGCAAAATCTATATTTTGGTAAAAAAGGTCCCCAATTTGTACTTTTGTGTAATTTTTCCATACTTTGATGGCCGCTTGTACTTCCCATGTTTAGAGCTAGCCACCCAATTCTAGTTTTTCTCATTTATAAATGCCTCTACTTGGAAAAATAACTATTATAGAGTAATGAAACTTCTGACTATTAACCATGCTTATGTGCTCGCGAAGACTATTTTCTGCAAAACTTCCTTAAAAGGACAAAATATAAACAGTGGCCTGAGAATATCATAAGCAAATTTCCCTATCAGTTTAACAGGAAGCTGAAATAGTGTACGTTCATAGAATCTGGGCCAAAATCAGACTGGACTGGATGGGCTTACACCAACTCCAGTAGGGAAAATAGTGAAGTGTTTTCGCAAAATAGACACTTACGGTGCTAGCTAGATTTTGACCGAAAATCTTACAAACCTAATCTCCATCGGGAAACTTTGTAGGCGACCGCCAGAGACAAACTCCTAGTAAGCGCCAAATATTTGCTAATATAAATATTTGGCAGTCGCCAGATACTTTCCAAAGCCTAAAGCTTAAAAGGATATTAAAAATTAAGCACATTATATGTTGTATATGTTGGAAATAATCATGTGGGGGTAATAATCTCAACTTTATTTTCCTTGAATACATTGTTTGGGCTTTTAAATTGATTAAAGAACCTCATTACTTGCTTATATGTTGACGTCAGGAATGCAATAATTTTACAATTTATAAACACTTCGTTATTTTTGTATGATGAAATAAAAAAATGTAAATCTCTTTTTACCGTTTTCAAATGCTTGTATTAGTGTTTCTGGTTCTCATTAGGAATGAGGGACACTACTCCAATACACAACTTTTTTTGTAATTTTTTCTATTAAGTTTTATAAGAAACATTCAAAATATTATTGTTTTGGAAAAAATTATACTGCTAACTATCACAGAATATACGTACAGTGCACCTAGATATAAAATGATAAGAGTTTACTTGCATAAAATATTTACATCAATTTAATAAATATAAAAAATATGTATGTCGTATGCACATTCATTCTTTAAGTGATGTGTGTGTATTTTTGCTTAACTTTTAATTATCAAACGTAACTTTATGGTATAATATTCCGTGCATTAAGTTTTGTTTTATTATAAAAACTAGTGTTTAAAAATTTGTAAGTGTAGCACTCAGTCTAGCTCACTATATTGTCGGTGAAGAGAGAGGTGATCTGAATTCAGAAAATATTTATATTGTTTTAGACGGTGAATTTTTTGTCTTACGTGCGATTACGTTAAAACGAAAACTAGATTGTCTAGGAAGGCAGTTCACTAGTGTGTTTTTCTTGAACAATGGGAAATTGTTAAATTTTTTTAAAGACCATCAATAGACAGTCCAAATGTTAGATATTTGCCAAACGCATTTCGATATCAACTAGTCTCTGGGTACGTGTGTTGTATGTGTGTCAATACCATCGACAAATTAACTTTTAAAATTTATGTAAATAATATTGATAAAAATTGTTAATTTCCAAGCTCGAAAATGATAAAACAAAATAAAAATAAATCAGGTACTACTTAGCCTAATATAATCCTTTTTTATCAACAATCGGATAAAATTACAGCAGTTATAGATAGATAACCTAAAGGAAGGAACAATTTCAATCCTAGGTAAAAATATAGGGGATTGCGAGCACATTAAGCTCTCAAAAGTTTTTGTGAAAAATGGGAGTGAACAAATAGTAGAATCAAATATAGTAGCTGATTCCGCATTTGTTTACTCAATACTAACTTATGCCCTTTTTCCTCTTTCTGATTCTAAAATTTACTATTCCAGCTCTTTCCTATCATAAATGATACTCCCGCATCATGAGAAGATCTTGCACGCTACGATATTTATGGTGAATTCCTTGAGTAGAACCTATCTTTGCCTGAATATGAGCAGTTGTGTTAGCCTCCTTAAAGTTATGTGAAACACTTCCATTCAGTTGTTCCAGCATATTTTGACTTAGACAAATCTTGTATTATTCATATATTCATATAACACAGAATCTATACTAAATAGATTATTCAAAAATATTAATTAGAGAACCTACTTGTTCTCCTTATAAGCGGAAGCGGTAGGATCTTTACCACGGCTGGAATTACTGGTCGTCGGTGGTTGTCACAGTAACGGAGCAACCCCTTTATCCACAGTCTAAACACCTAGTTATTTGGTAGAGAGAAAGAGGAAGAGCAGTAGTGAAAGTACGTATCTGTTTATCTGAGTCTTTTACTGTATATATAACTGAATATACAGTAGTTGTCCTCTTACAGAACTCTATCAGGTAACTTATCATTTTTTACCTTGATAGACTTTAAGAGCACCCCTTTATGGGTGGACTCTTTATCAGATAAACCCAACAAATCTAATAATGTATTCTCCATGATGGCTTTGCTTTTCCAGAAGTCATGTCGATTATCATCTTAGACGTACCTTCAACTATATATTTCATGTTGTTGCAAGCTCTTAACTTCATCTTTAACCTTGTCAATGATATCCTTTCACAGAAGGGGAGCCTTGGAGCAACTGGTAAAGTTGTCTTCGTGTGACCTATAGGTCACGAGTTCAAGCCTTGGAAACAGCTACTTATACTTGCATAAGGTTAAGGTACGTACATCATACTCCTTGGGGTGGGGCCCTTCCCCGGACTCTGCGAACACGGTATGCTTTGTGCACCGAGCTGCCTTTTTTAATGGTATAAGTCACATCTTTCTTGTCAATTCATTACAACCAAAAATATTATTAATTCACAAAACTAACAAATTTAACTTACTCACCAACAAAATCTTGTTAGAACCTATTACTCAGATTGAACATTTTGCGGCATAAGTCAATTAAGAATTTTGTCTCACGACATGGTTGGTCAACTCAAGTGATCTCAAAATATCTGAGATTATGGCTGCAAACAATAGAACTCTAATACTAAAAAGTAATTAGAATAACATTAACATACGTAAAAATATTATTGCACATAGTTAGCGACATATTAAATTTGTTCAAAAATAGAGATTTTTTATCAAGAGTGGTTTAAGTGATGCCACTGATTCCTGCATCAACCAATTAGTTGAACTCACCCTACGATCTACAAGATGAAAATAAAAAATTATGAGGATTGCTATTAGAAAATCAATAATCGAGTTAACAATATTTTGTGCTATTAGAATAAGAAAATTATTGTGAGAAGATGTCATTTTTCTTGCTTACTACTACTAACAAAAAAGAAACATGAAAAAAAAAAAAGATAATTTGAGACACATGACATAATGTAAACAATGTGTCAAAATTTGAAATCAATTTTGAATTCTTACGTGGATTGATATACAATGGTTCAAACTTTTGTAGTTTCTCTCCGTATTACTTTTTGGAAATCAAAAGACTCACTATTTGATCATGTTAAAATAAAAATGATCTATTAATGGTGAGAAAAGTATATAATGATTTCCAATATGTCATAGTTCTTGAAACTAATCACCCCCCACAACATAATCAGTAATCATTTTGTTCCAATTTATGTGTCATATTTTCAGGGGCGGCCCAATACGTTTTGTGGCCTAAAGCCAAACATCCATGAGGGGCCTTAAATTTTTCTAAAACCTTCACAAATATTTTTACTTGAAATTTATATACAATTGGAAGTAACAAATTTTAGATAAAAATAATGGATGTTAGAATAACAGAATTCAAGAAGTCTATAATACTTGGTGATTAAGTATACTTGTTTCAAAGCTTGTAATGTGAGGAAAAACAAAAAAAAAAAATACACTATATTTTATCCAATAGAACTAATGGAAGTATATAAAAGCGTCCTTGCATTGTGTAACAGGAGTAGTAGGTTTTTTATGAGAAGAGTAAGCAAAGTAAATAATGAATTCACAAGAAAACAAAGAAGGGAATAAGCTGTCAGAACAAAGATAAGTAAATGCAAAAGCATTCATTTACAAGTTAATTAGGATTATTAAATTTTGGAGTCTTTCATAATTCCGTTAAATAATGGAAACAATCAATCATTATTTAATCCCAAACCTTTTATCTTTCCCTTTTTTTTAGAAGTTTATACTTTCCATGACAATGAACTATTGCACACCTCTTCCAGAAAAGAAAAGGAAAACTTCTGTACACCAGACCTTAATACGGCAGAGTGCTCAATTTTTTTTTTTTTAATTATATAGATGTAATATTGGAAAAATTGGGGGCCCTAGAAAAATGTGGGGCCTCAAGCAGGTGCTTTACCTGCCTTACCTTGGGGCCGGCACTGCATATTTTGACTCGACACGAAATTTATGAAATAAAGAAAGACTTTTGAAACTTGTGATCTAAAATAAAACATAGATATTTATGTGGTTGTAAATCATTTTGTTAATGGCAAAACTGTAATTTTGAAGTTAGATTGTTACTAAATCTAGAATGTTGTCATTCTTTTTGGAACATACTAATAAGGAAATACTGCCACATAAATTGGAACGGAGGGAGTAGTAAATTATTCTTGAATTGATCTTGTACTCGAAAATTTAAATAATGTGATAAAGTAAGGAAAAAAGTAATTAATTAAAAATTTAGCTGAATTGCAGCACAAATTTATCTTGGAACTTTTGATGCAAACCTTAAAAATAATTCATCAAATCAAATGCATATTCATAAGTATAAGACGATAAAAGAAACTTCATGTAGGAAAAAAATAAAAAAAACGTAGAATTTTGGTTTAAGCAGCAAAGAGCTTTTGGATTCCTTTATACCAACTTACCAAGCTTTTACTAGATATTGCATATTCTTCTTTGGAAGAGCCAACGTTAAAATATTACTATCATTTAGCTCTTTCCTGGTAGATTTTCTATGCTTAATAGGAGCCTTTTGAAATAGAGAAGAAATATGAAGAATTACCAATATGAAATAGCTCAAGATAATAGGCAAGTTGCTTGATCATGAAACAATTAAGTGTAATCACCTAATTTTGGCACCAAAAAAAAAAATAAAAAAAAAATACAGAAAACAGTTGGCTTAATTACCGTGTGATTGATGTATATTTTCTTTGGATTTTATCTTTAATTTTAGTTATTTAATTAGGAAGAAAAATGTTAAAATTAATATAAGTACTAGTTATGTGTTTAGTTCTGATTTTACATTTTGATGATGATGATGATGGTAGTGCAATTGGTGTGCTTTTAATTCTAGCTAATTGTGTTTGGCTAAAATAGTTTGGTTTTTAAGTGGCTACTTGTAAATTCAGTCTAGCTCATTCCTAAAAAAACCTGTCCAGCCCACTCCATAAACCCAATACCCCCGACTCGATCCGGCCAATTTCCCTTTTAATTCCCTAATTTCCCCTCCTACACTAAAAACGATCAGACAAAAGGAAAACGTGGCCAAGTCTCCACCTTGGCCTGAGCTCCTCGATGGCGACGGCGACCACCCCTCCGGCCAAAATTTTACCATTACCTTGTCGCCTTGACCTCCTTTATCCGAATATGGGTTTAATTTTTCCAAATTCTTACTGATTTGCGTGGATCGAGGTTTGAAACTTCGGACAAAACCCTACTCCGATGATCTTTACATCCACAGTCATGGCTTCATCTCAGTCTCTACACGTTTCTATAGGTAAGTTTCCTTAAAAGATCCCTACTTTTCATCCTTTGCCCCCACTGCTCGTGTTCCCTTTTGCTCTTGGAACTGTGATGGTGATACCGGGGTGGTGACGAGGCTGTTATGATGGGTATTTTGTTTTCCATGAAGATAAAATTGGTTGGATGTGTTGTATGTGATGGGGAGACTGAACGGAGGGTGGAACTATGATGATGGAAACAGATGAGTTTGATGTGATACTGGTTTAGCGAGGCGAGGCAGCGAGTCATGACGGTGGTGGTGATTTGTGTTAGCTATAGGGCTGTTTCTTGCTTGTATGAGTGTAGCAGTAGTGACATTTTGTTTGGTGCAGCAGCCGTGACCCTATGAACATGATAACGAGGCTACGGTATTGGCATTCAGGCAGTGCTGCGATAGCATTGATGGTGCAGCAGCATGACAAGGTTGCTGTGATGGATGCCCTGACCGAAGCGGGTGATTGTGATGTTGCTATAGCAGTAGCGAGGCTGCTAGCATCGAGATGACATTGATGAAGATGCCGAGGTGTTGCTGGCCGTGGCTATGACAGTGAGGGGAGGCTGTCCTGACAGCAAAGACAGTGGTGACGCTCTAGCCTTAGCGGGTCAGGTTTAAGAACTTTAGCTTTCCCTTTGATTTTGTTTAGGTGTCTGGACTACCTTGCTGTTTTAGCTTTAGTATTAGCATGATATTAAAGGTTTCTTGTATGTTTGTTTAGTTGAATGAAGTGACGGCTTTAGTTTATATATGTTGAGTCGTGATCGGATATCAATTTCGTATGTATGAGGATGTCGTTGTGAATTTAAATAAATTAAACATGTTCCTGAGTTTTGATTCTTGTTCGTCGCATTGGTTCCATTCGTCTAGTTCAAGTAAGGTTTGGCTTGTATGAACATTGCTTTCTTATTGATTAGCCGTGGCATAATTCTGTCCGAGCCTACTTGTTTCAGTTTCTACAAATTGGAAAGGGAAATTGTGAGACATGTTTGGTCCATGGATATGTAGAATCTTGCTTAGCAACTTGTTTGACCTATTAGTTTAGTTAGCTGGGAGTTAAACTAGTTTGAACTTGAATTCTGGGTAACTTAGGTTTAGTTGAATGTTCTGATTTACTTTAGTTAAAAAGTTGAGATGTTGGTTTAGTTTTGAAAGTGAAGGTGATTTGTTTTGGACTCAAAAGAGTTCAAAATAGCCATGGGATGGTTAGTAGTTGTAGGGGGTCAAGTAGAATAGTTTGGATTTGAATTTCCAGCAAAGTCCAAGTCATATAGGGTAAATCTGGAAAAAGAAAAGTTAAATAAAAAAATATAGTAAAAGTCAAATAAGAAAGACAAAAAAAGGCAGCACCTTTGAAGGCTTTTCTGCCAACTTTTCTCATGGCAAGCATGCCAAAAAGTACTTTTTCTGTAGGGTAAAAAATAATTTTGCACATGGGTTAGTACTTTTACCCAACTTTTTATCCTCGCCTCCTACTCTATTTAATAGAGTGTTTTTTCTTCATTTGAGACCAAGAACAGATCTGAAAATTAGAAGGCAACAATCTGGAAAAAAAAAACACTTAGAGGAGCTGAAAAACAGACTTCTCTCCTTTAAGAGAACAATCTAAAAAAAGAGACTTCACCAGTGAAAGAGGGAGAGAATCTGGTAGGGATTCTTCAGAGAAAAATACTTTCTCTCTACACTTTTGATGAGTTGAAAAAACACTTCACCCATTCAAAAGTAACACATTCAGATTTAGAAAAGAAAAAACTGAAACTTGAAAAATTAGAGTAAAAGTATAAGGGTCTAAGTTAGAGAATGATTATGGTTCTTTGAGTAGTGGCGAGGCTTTGGTTGTTGCTGCTTTGCTGAGCGTTGGTGTATGTTTTTTTGCTGTTTGGATCACCCTTTGTAAGCCTTGGGAATTTTACTTCAAATAGGTATTTTTTTTTCACAAGCCTTTCTCTTGTATGCATTGTCACTTTTTGCACACGTTCTAAGCCTTCAACATGTATAAAAGAAAATGATTTGTTCAAGACCCATTCAAGTTTGGCTTTGCTCCCATGTCTAAGCTTATTTATGGCAAATCAGTTAACTGCTAAAGAATTTGAAACTTGTACGTGTAGGTTTCTTTTTATTCTGTTTGTGTTATGCTTTGGCTATGCAAATGTTTAAGCAACATTTGGATTATTTTGGTAACTAAAACAAAGCCTCAGATCTGTTAAACCAAGGGATGAAACTTGGTAAAAATTTGATTTAAAACTAAACAGGCAATTCGTAGGCCCATATTCTGACACTTGGGGGAAGAAATTTTCTATTTTTGGTAAAAAATTATATTTATGAAGATAGACCATTTTGTCATATTCAGAACTTGGGGGATTGGGGTGTTTCTATTTTTTAAAGGATGATTAAGCCTTAAACATGATTAAATAAGAGGAGGTCATCTACCCAATTTTTAAAACTTGGAGGTCATTTTTTTAATTGAAGACTTGGGAGAGGTCAAAGAGCCAAATGCCCTCAGAAACTACACATACTTCATTTCTGCGTGGAAAAATTCTAAATAAAGTAGAATCTATTAGCAACACATGTTAATTTTGATGATAATGTAATGTTTTTTTTTTGTACACAAAAATAAATATGCACTGATGACTTAACTCTTATTCCATAATATAGTCACAGTCAAGCTGCAATCAATAACTTATAGATAAAAAGGAAAGATCAAAAGCATGACACAAGTATAACGAAAGCAAAATTTGGATGAACCAGAGAATTAGGTGTGTAAATTTAACGGTTGCATTAAAAAGCAACAAAACCACTTTCTGCTTGCAACCACAATAAAGTAAAATATGTTGAACAATTGATAAATATTCTCAAAGTTGAATAACAAATTCTGCAAGCGAAAATTTAGAAAATAAAAGGCAAAGTCATGGAGTTGTATTTGCATGTAATTGCGTACCATGAATTTTGTAGCGTTGCTTAGGAATTAGAATACAAAACGGATTGTTGTTTTGACACAAGAAAAAAGAATTGGATCGTGAGAGTTTTTGACGAGGAAGAAAAGAAACTGGAAAAGTATACGAAAGGAAGGATTTGGGAGAAGTTGTTTAACGTGAGGTTTAATTTAGTTAATTAGCTATTGTAAAGTGAATAGTTATTTTGAAGTAAGGTTTAATAATTAATTATTTGTATTCGACAATTTTATCCAGTCTTAAAGGCATTATGGAGGGTAAAAAGAAATCGGATAATATTTCACTAAGGTCTTCGTGCTTTTATAATAACTAGTTTCTAACACATACATTGCACGTGCAATCGATATTAATAAGTAAATACTTTTAAAGTAGCACGACATTTGATAATGTCATATTTTGAGTAACACGACATTTGATAATGTGAATAGGAGTAACGACTATAATTTCAAACACTTCATGTCTTAGAGTTTCTACCTTATTTTTATGATACCGTAGTCTCTTACTTTTTAATGGCCATGCACATATCAAGAAATTATTGTTGAATAAAAATAGTATTTTGTAGAAGTTGTCCAAAATTCGATCAATATGTATCTTCTTTAGAATGGCATATTTTGTAGAAGTTGTCCAAAATTCGATCAATATGTATCTTCTTTAGAATGGCTAAGATGTCATTGTTAATTTCCTGATGTACGCCTGCAAAGAATGAAGTTGTAGTTTTTGTGATAGAGATACTTAATGATGAATGATATCAGATTTTTTTTATGCATATAAATTATAATATTCATGTGAAATTGTAATACAACTATTATCAAAGATAATTACCATTTGACGAACAAAATAGTAAGTATAATTCTCTAATCACGATGTTTTTAGCATAATTTGAAAGAACTCGACATTTAAAGTAAATGACAAAAGAAACATAAAAAAAATTTAATTAAATTGTCAAAACAATACTATCATATTAACGGAGAATAAGAACATCAGACATAGATATAATTCATAAACATAAATAATCCTTCTTTATGATGAATTTAAAAAATTTAAGAAAATGATGCACTTGTAAATATAACAACACATTGATTAGTTGTATTTAATATTAGTAAGGGATTATTTCATGCAAAGAGTAGATGGCATGAATATAAAAAATAATTTGAGCTAAATTAATTTTTAAACATTTTAAGATATCCAAACAAAATCTCCTTTCACCATGTATGATATTTTTAGATGCATGATTGATATATAATTTACAATTAATATATAGTTATTACCAAAAATATAAATATTTGACAAGAAGATGTTATTTCATAATATACTAAATAGGAGTGTGAAGAGTTTCTAGCCAAATTATGCACAAATAAAAGTACGTATATAGTTTTATGAATGCTCATTGAAAGTTTAAAAAATATTGTACTCAGTTGAGTTGATATTTATCGCGTTAATTTGTGTGTCGCAAGACATGCACATATTATCCTAATTTATAATATTAACATACCAAATACGTATTTTCAGGAATGCTTGAATAAAAAAATTTTAAAAAATCAAGGAATGAACTTACCAGACTTGACATTTGCAAAGTAATTTTTTTGTTGCGATAGATGAACAAGTAATCCTGATTTACAATATATTTAATTTACGGGAGGTAGAATATTCAAAATTATGTAAAAGTCCACTTAATAAAAGAAGAATATGATGAGAATTCAACAAAGTATTTGATGATTTATTGATTTCTTTACTCAGTTAATATAATATATGATCATTTCAAATATCTAGTGATTTGCATTTTGTAGATGGAGCCGATTTATACTGCTAAATTAGTCAAATAAATTTATCTTAAATTGAATTACCAAACACAACTTTTTACTGTCTCCGAATTTTTTGTATCAATCCGTTTAGATGCATATTTTTTAGTAATTTAATTTTTTATTTTTTATTTTATTTATTTGAGTGTGTATTTATCTTCGTGTACACAACTATATTTAGAGCAATATTTGATTAAGGGTCTAATATGATTTTTTGAATTTACTACTAAAAGGGCTTCCCACCTATAAAGTAGTAGTAGCTTCAGGATGCTTGTATAAAAAAAAATAAAAAAAAATAAGGAATGAACTTACCAGAGTTGACATTTGCAAAGTAAATTTCTATTGCGATAAATGAACAAGTAATCCTATAATTTTAATTCACGGGAGATAGATTGTTCAAAATTATATAAAAGTCCACTTAATAAAAGAAGAATATGATGAGAATTCAATAAAAAATTTGATGGTTTATTGGTTTCTTCCCTCAGTTAAGATAAACATATGACCATTTTAAATGTCTAGTGATTTGCATTTTATAGATGAAACTGATTTATACAATTAAACTAGTCAAATAAATTTATCCAAAATTGGATTACCAAACGCAATTTTTTATTGTCTCCAGATTTTTTGTATCAATTCGTTTAGATGCATATTATTTTCTAATTTAATCTTTTCTTTTATATTTTATTTGTTTGATTGTGTATTTACCTTCTTGTACACACTATATTTAGAGCAATATCAAATTAAGGGCTTAATATAGTCTTTTAACTTTGTTATTAATAGGCTTCCCACTTATAGAGGAGTAGTAGTAGTCGTAGTAGATATAGATAGATAATAAAAGAAGGATTTCAGATCACACTTAATAATCTTTAATTACCACTAATTAAGACTTACTCCTTCCGGTTCACTTTATTTGATTTGAATCAGACCCATTTGTGAGATAACACTAAATATATTGTTGTTGTTGATCCACTTTATTTGGGTTTTTTGTCTTCTTTATTTGGTCCAAAATAATTGATTTAGTCAAAGATCAAGAAACTATTAAATAATTTTTCTCAAATTTACTCTTGGTACAACTCTTTTTTAAAAAGCTCTTACAAATTTCTATGAGTAAATTTGAAAGTTATAAAGGTTATTTAATATACTAAATGGTCTCCTTAATTAATGTTAAAATGTTGATTTCTTAATATATGTGAAAACAACCAAATATCAATTAAACAAGAGCGGAATGAGTACAGTACTCCCTCTGGTCAACAATATAAAAATTTTTTGGTCTTTTTTACATAGATTAAGAAATTCATCTTTTAGCATTAATTGACAATAAAATTGAATATTATGTGTTAGAGTTTTGCCCTGAGTTCGTAACCTACTAGGACTCTTCTATCTTGAAGGGATGAAAAAGAGTTCTAGAAGAAATATATCTCCTTCATATGACTTATCCCTTACTTAGGGAATAAGTCTTGACAACTATAAATAGATGATCTTACTTCTAACAAAATATAACAACCACTCCACAATGTAGTCATTAGAAGAATTTAGTTTAGGGGATTTTTTTTTTCTCCCATATGATGTAGGCCTATTGGCCAAATCATTTTTAATAAAAGCACTTTTAGTTTATTTATTCTATATGTCTGATTTAGTGTCAACTAATGATTGATTTGTAAGTTTCCGCATGCCCCATGTTGTTTCAATCCCAACAAGTGGTATCAGATCCGACGGTTCGATTAGCCAGGTTGAGCGATGTTAAAGACAGGTTCAGTTCTAACTGCAATTAGTATGACGATAATGAAGATTATATTTTAATCAAAAAAGTTGTGATGCTTCATGTGGAGAAAAATTTTCAACCAAACTAAAAATACTCCTGCTACATCTTCAAATTAAAAATCTCGTTTAACCCATGTTTGGGCTACTTTTAACCGATGTCAGTTTTAACTCATGCTTACTTTTAATGCATGAGCTACTTTTAACCCATATTTAGGCTTCTTTTAACCCTTTCTTGGGATATTTTCAACCAATACAAAAATTTTAACCCATACATATTTTTAACCATTGCAAGCAACAGTCATACATTGAAATATGTGAAGAAGATCAAGATTACATGTCAGAAAATTCAGGCCAAGGGAAGAATTGTTAGGATTTTGCCCTGAATTTAGGACTCTTCTATCTTGAAGGGATGAAAAAGAGTTCTAGAAGAAATATATCTCCTTCATATGACTTATCCTTTACTTAGGGAAGAAGTTTTGACAGCTATAAATAGATGATCTTGCTTCTCACAAAATATAACAACCACTCTACAATGTAGTCATTAAAAGAATTTAGTTTAGGAGATAATTTTCTTTTGCTATATGATGTAGGCATATTGGCCAAAATTTTTTTAATAAAAGCCTTTTTAGTTTATTTATTCTATATGTCTGATTTAGTGTCAACTAATGATTGATTTGTTAGCTTCCGCATGCCCCATGTTGTTTCAATCCTAATGAGTGGTATCAGAGCCGATGGTTCGATTAGCCAGGTTGAGCGATGTTAAAGACAGGTTAAAGGCGGGTTCAGTTCTAACTGCAATTAGTATGACGATAATGAAGATTATATTTTTAATCAAAAAAGTTGTGATGCTATATGTGGAGAAAAATTTTCAACCAAACTTTCAAAAATACTGCTGCTACATCTTCAAATTAAAAATCTCTTTTAACCCATGTTTGGACTACTTTTAACCGATGTCAGTTTTAACTCATGCTTACTTTTAACGCATGAGCTACTTTTAACCCATATTTAGGCTTCTTTTAACCCTTTCTTGGGATCTTTTCAACCAATACCAAAATTTTAACCCATACATATTTTTAACCATTGCAAGCAACAGTCATATATTGAAATATGTGAAGAAGATCAAGATTACATGTCAGAAAATTCAGTCCAAGGGGAGAATTGTTAGGGTTTTGCCCTGAATTTGTAACCTACTAGGACTCTTTTATCTTGAAGGGATGAAAAAGAGTTCTAGAAGAAATATATCTCCTTCATATGATTTATCATTTACTTAGGGAAGAAGTCTTGACAACTATAAATAGATGATCTTGCTTCTCACAAAATATAACAACCACTCCACAATGTAGTCATTAGAAGAATTTAGTTTAGGGGATTTTTTTTTTCTCCCATATGATGTAGTCCTATTGGCCAAATCATTTTTAATAAAAGCCTTTTTAGTTTATTTATTCTATATGTCTGATTTAGTGTCAACTAATGATTGATTTATTAGCTTTCGCATAGCCCATGTTGTTTCAATCCCAACATTATGGACCACCAAAAAAAGACCAAAAAACCTTATATTTTGGACCGAAGGGAGTATTAGATAGTTGAGTGTTATTCGATCGTGATTACCTTTAAAATTTGTCTTAAATATATCATTTGTATATATATTATACCTTACTTTTTATTTGGTATACTATAACTTACACTCATAGAAGAATCAGACTTATGAGAAGAAATGATTTTGAACATAAGATTTTTCTAATCTGTAATGAATCGGACACATACAGAGTGTCGAAGAAGTGTCAATATTATAAGAATAGACTATGAAAAATTATGGTAGAATGATAAGTGTTTTTTAATTTTTAATTAGTGGTTTCGAGTTTCGATATGATATTGACAATATCTTTCAGACAAAGCATTTTACCTCTCAGGGTGAAACTTTCAGATGCATATCCCAATTAATTAGTTCCCAAAATGAATAGCAACAACTATTGAGAAGTAAGAACCCAAAAAAAAGTCAATTTATTAGACTGGACATGACAATGCCGAAACATAGTTTAGCGAAAGGATTTAGTATAATGCTATCTTAGTTTTCGTAGCTTGACCTCAAGATCCGTGATAGAGCTTCTTAACTTTTAGTAGAGCTAACCAATTAAATTTCCGAAGTTCTTTTTATTGAGTACAACGAAGGCCATGTAATATGGTACGTTATTTTACTCCCTCCGTCTATTTTTACTTGTCCACTTTTAATTTTTCACCCCCATAAAGTCAAAATTCAACTTTATTAATATACCTTTATTAATGATATTTGATTCAATTAATTATATCACTTTGAAAATTACAAGATCTTTAATATCAATGGCAATTTAGGAAAAATATATTTAATTCTCTCTTGAATTGCTAAAAAGACAAGTAAAAGTAGAATTTGACTTTGAAGAAATTGGACAAATAAAAATAAACGGAGGGGTATTTCATTCCTTATTTCTAGGAGCTTAATTTAACTTAAATTACACAAGTAGTCTATTGGTGAAAATTAGACTATTCTTTTATGTATTTTGTAAAAAATTCAAACTCCAGCCTCAACATTAAAAATATAGACGTCTTCCCCACCTATCTAAATTCTAAGTATCTGTCATCGACAATATTAATTGATGATCTGTACTAATTCATGGTTAAATTGAGTTAAAGCAAGGAACAATGGGTTTTGCTTTTTTAGCTTGCTAAGTTTTGGCTTAAACATTGCCAACAATCTTACAAGTTTCTCCCTTTTTCCATTTCTTTTAATTATCATTTTAGGTCGATACTTCCTTCTGTCTATTTTAATGGTTTGTTTAGCTCAACTAATTGTCCTAAAATATTTTGTGATATTAGAGAAGAATACCTTTTGTGATAATATTATCAGATAGTCCTCTTAATAAGTGTGCTAAAACCTTAAACCGAAATAAAAATGACAAACTATTTGAATGTTTTAAAGCTGGCAAACTATATTTTTTCTTAAAAGTATAGCAATGTATTATCGTAGAAATCTAAATAGCATAACATAAGTGTTTTTATATGTTGCCGTAAACGCATTTCCAGTTTCCATGACGGAAGGTTTTACTCCATGAAATAAGATGTGGCAAAACAGAAGTAGCAGAAGGTGTAACAAAATCTCACCAATTGCTTTTTTAAAGTGAATTGAATGATAAAATAAGAGAATACCAAGCAGTAGGGACGGATCCAGGATTTGGAAGTACCAGGTACCACTTGAATGTAGTGAATATAGACGTATTATTATTTATACAATCCAATTAGTTAAATTTTTGATCGATTAACTAGAGGTTTTGGTTCGGATTATTCGTCTTATTATTTATAAAAGCAAACCAGCCGGACTAAAAAACTATAATAATTATGATAACTTACCGTAAATCATAAAAATTTCGACAAATAATATATACTAATAACATATATATAAATAATCAATTATTCTCAACGAGTTTTTTATAATCTAAAAAATATTGATAATGACATCATTAGTTACATCTGCAAATACTTCATGCTATATATGACAAAGTAAACAATCATTTAAATACTGATCATCAATTTTATTCTGCATTTTATTTTTATTTGCTATATTTGTTGCTTTACCCCCACCCACCCACCCCCTCCCAAACCCCTTCAAGGGTGGTGCTCATAAGTTGATTTTTTCCTTTAAAACTTCAAAAGTTTAAACGAATTTTTGGAAGAATTAAAAATATAAGATGTAAAACCGAACACGCCAGGAAACCAAACACGTAAAACCGAACACACTCACACAAGAGGAATAAGATTTGGGTGAAAACTCTTGCTTTCATTGGGAGTCCCCTATTTATACAAAAAAAAAACCTAGAGAAAACCTAAACCTAACCTAGGAACCAAGTAAACTTAACGGGCTTGGCCCAATATACAATTTACATAACTAACTATTTACATATCTAATCTATTCACAATATAACCTTCATTACCCCCCCTCAAGTTGGAGCGTGAGGGTTCCTTATGCCCAACTTGTTAAGGAAGTATTCGAACTGGGCACGTCCCAGCGCCTTCGTAAAAATATCAGCAAGTTGTATGGTCGTAGGCACATAGCTGGGACGAATGATTCCTGCGATAATTCATTCCGAACAAAGTGACAGTCGACTTCGATGTGTTTAGTGCGTTCGTGAAAGACAGGATTCCGAGCAATATGTAACGCTGCTTGACTGTTACACTTCAAATTCATCGGAGAGGTGTGATCGATTCCAAGGTTCCATAATATCCCTTTCAACCACTTCAATTCACACACGGTCATCACCATCGATCGATACTCTGCCTCGGCGGAGGACCTCGACACGATCTGTTGCTTCTTCGTTCGCCAAGATATCGGTGAGTCCCCTAACGACACATACAACCCTGTTAACGATCGACGCGTCAACGGACAGCCTGCCCAATCGGAGTCACACCACCCGTGCAACCTCAGATCACACTGAGAATTAAATACGATGCCTTGTCCCGGACATCCTTTCAAATATCGAACAACCCCAAGTGCCGCTTCCATACGCTCAACACGGGGACTCTGCACGAATTGCGACAACACATGCACACTATAGGACAAATCCAGTCGCGTAAAACACAAGTAAATCAATCTTCCAACTAGTCGCCGATAGCGTTCAGGATCTTTGACAAAACGACCAGTCGCAAGTGCCAAGCGATGGTTTTGTTCTATCGGTTTACCAACCGGTTTTGCTCCCAACAAGCCTGCTTCCGATATGATATCCAACGCATACTTCCTCTGACACAAGAAGATTCCCTTCGGAGCCTTTGCCACTTCAACTCCCAAGAAGTATTTCAAGGCACCTAAATCCTTCATATAGAAACATGTCGAAAGATACAACTTAAAATTTTGAATTGCCTTCGAATCATTACCAGATATGATTAGATCATCCACATAAACGAGCACATTCAAATGAACATTTTCCTTCTTCATCGTAAATAATGAGTAATCCGAATATAATTGTCGAAAACCATATTGCCTAAGAGCAGCAGACAACTTCGCAAACCAATACCTGAGAGCTTGTTTTAAACCATATAATGATTTTCGAAGGCGACACACAGTTCCTCTCCCAGTCATGCGATGTCCCAGTGGCAATTTCATATACACTTCTTCGTGAAGATCACCATGCAAAAATGCATTGTGCACATCCATCTGATGCAATTCCCAATTTTTGGCAGCTGCTACAGCCAGAAAAACTCGGACAGTCACCATATTTGCAACCGGTGCAAATGTCTCCGTGTAATCAACTCCTTCGATTTGATGATTCCCAAAAATCACTAGTCTTGCTTTGTACCTTTCAATAGTTCCATCCAAGTTGTACTTTATCTTATATACCCATCGGCATCCGAGGGCCTTCTTCCCTGTAGGTAAGCGAACTATCTCCCAAGTTTTGTTCGCTTCCAATGCCTTCAATTCTTCTCCCATGGTTGTTCTCCATTTTTCATTTTTCACCACCTCCGAATAGGAGGTAGGCTCATGTCCTTACGTTATAGTTGCAAGAAAACTCACATGTTTCGAAGAGAAATTATCACAATAGACATAGTGTGCTAGAGGATAGGGCTTACCAGAGGGTTGTTGAGAAACGGATGAACAATCAGACTTTCGAACACAGGACGATACTCGGTGACTCATCTTTTAGACCATATTAGTAACAAAGTCTCTCAGCAAGATATTCTCTTTCTTAGTTCGTTTTCCACGACCCATCTTTTCGGATTCAACTTCGGGAACAACTTCGGGTTCAGCTTCCGGAGTCATCACTTCGGGTTTAATTTTCGGAGTCATAACTTCGGGTTCAACACCCCCTTCGTCGCACACTCTCCTCTTCCTCCTCCAATGCTACGGTGACAGGAACCGTATCTTGTCTCCGTTTTTCGTTCTCAGCTCCTTGTATGCGAACGGAAATTCCTTTTCGTAAAACACCACATCCCTTGAGAACACCATCTCCTTTGCCTCCAAATCATACACTTTCCACGCTTTCTTCCCATTTGGCTAACCCAAAAGCACGTATCGACGACTCCTACTTTCGAACTTGTCACTTGTTCGTCCTTGATTGCGAGCATAACATAAGCAACCGAACACCCTCAAATGATCATAATTCGGTGTCACACCCATCAAGATATCGTAAGGTGTCTTCCCATTCAACAACTTAGTGGGTGTCCGGTTAATCAAATAACATGTCGTCATCACACATTCTCCCCAGAAGTCGATTGGTAAATTCGCTTGAAAACGTAGTGCGCGTGCCACATTTAAGTTAGTCTATGTTTCCGTTCAACTCTACTGTTTTGCTAGGGTGTCCTTACACAAGAAGTTTGGAACAAGATCCCTTGTTCGAGAAAATACCCTTTCAGACTTACAAATCCGGTTCCATTAACACTCCGAACGCACTTAACCCGTTTATTGAATTGTCTTTCTACCATTGCAAAGAAACCTTTCAATGTTTGTCCGACCTCTCTCTTATCAACTAACAAGAACACCGATACTCCTCGTGAACAATCATCAACAACAGTAAAAAAATATGAGGCACCAGATGAAGACTCAGTTCTATAAGGACCCCACAAGTCACAATGAACTAAATCAAAAGGTTCAACAGCTTTATTATTACTCGGAGGAAATACATTTTTAGTTTGCTTTGCCCTATGGCATACATCACATGGTTTTTCTTCTAAGCTACCTTTTCCACTATCTTCTAAAACTGAAAGAGATTTTGTTACTTGCATCGAAGGATGTCCCAACCTTTGATGCCACAAATCTACCACATCAACCTTCACAGCTTTCGCCACGGGTATCGTCCGAAAGTAGTAGAGTCCGTTCTTTTGTTCACCCGCTCCAATCAACTTCCCCGTAGCCCGGTCCTGCATAACACACAAATCATTAGTAAAATTTACATTGCAACCAACTTGATCAATTAATTGAGACACAGAAATCGAATTGCAAGTCATTTCGGGCACATATAACACTCCGTGAAGAACCATGTCTTCGTTAAATCTGATGGATCCTTCCTGAGTTGCCATCGTACTGCTTCCGTTCGGTAAACCTACCGGACACTTTGGTATTGTTCGTAAATTCTCCAAAGCACTTATCTGACCGGTCATGTGATTTGATGCCCCCGTGTCAATATTCCATGAACGATGAATTTTCTTACCGATCGATGGTTCACTTGTGCTTGCCTTCTCCTTTTTCAACAAATCGAACAGCATTTGCAACTGATCACCTGTTATTCCGGACAAGTTAGTTTGTCCGGGCACACTCATGTGTCCGTTTTCTCCATTCTCGAGCTCAGCTTGAGCAGCATTTGCTCGATTATTGCCACGTCCTCGACCAGCATTCGAACCAAACTGTTGATGTCCACGACCTCTTCCACCTCTGTTACCTTCAGCTCTTCCTCTACCACGTCCTCCATTTGAAGAACTTTGCTTCGGTTAATGCACCCACCCCTCCGGATAACCAATAACTTCATAGCAGCGTTCCGGAGGATGTCCTCCTCAATCACATAAGTGACACTCCTTATAGCCTGTCTTCGGTGGCTGTGATCGTTGTGCAGCAAACGCTGTCACCTCCCCTCATTCTTTCTGAGTTCGTGCCATCCATTTGACCCGTTCATCTTGGATTACCTTTTGGTAGACTTGATTCATCGATGGCAGCGGATCCTGAGCCAAGAGATTGGAACGGACGGTTCCATAAAGACTTTCATCCAGACCCATAAGAAATAAGTGAACCCTATCATCTTCCCTTTTCTTCTCCAGTGCAACCGTTAGATTGCAAGTGCAGTTTCCACACGAACAAGTTGGAAACTTATCACAATTTCCTAGTTCTTCCCACAACATAGCCAGTTTTCCATAGTAAGCAGCAATAGTTAATCTCTTTTGCTTAAAACCGGCCAAAGCTGCTTTCAATTCCTGAATCCGAGGTCCGTTTCCCACGGAGAAACGTTCTCGAATACTCTCCCACATATCTTTCGCCACTTCCATGTGTGATATGGTGGTCCGAAGAGTAGGCTCGATCGAATTCCTAATCCACGACACCAGAAGAGAATTGATAGTCCACCAGTCCTCATAATCGATCGACTTTTCATCGAGCATCTTGATCGATCCGTCAACAAAACCAAACTTCTTCCTTGCACGCAGCGCCGTTCTAACCGACCGTGCCCATTCCTCGTAGTTTTCACTGGTCAACTGGACCTGTGTGATAATCAAACCAAGATTATCATTCGAGGTGATATCGTACGGAGAGATTGTCTTCCGTACGACTGCAACATCACCTTTTGGAGCCTCCATTACTTTTCTACTTGAAGAGTTTCACGATAGCTCTGATACCATGTAAAACCGAACACGCCAAGAAACCAAACACGTAAAACCGAACACACTCACACAAGAGGAATAAGATTTGGGTGAAAACTCTTGCTTTCATTGATGAAGAGAGTCCCCTATTTATACAAGAGAAAACCTAGAGAAAACCTAAACCTAACTTAGGAACCAAGTAAACTTAACGGGCTTGGCCCAATATACAATTTACATAACTAACTATTTACATATCTACTTTATTCACAATATAACCTTCATTATAAGATGTCAATAAAATTATATTATACTCTAAAGCTAATTTGTCCTACGGCTTGGGTGAAAAGAACGAAAACAAAAGACAAATTAGATGTTGAGAAAAAATATAACATCAAAACAAATGCAGCTATTAAGAGAAAGTAAACAATAATTACCAGTCGCTATATTAACACATCTAGAAAATGAAACTATTATTACTAGATTTATGGACCAAAAATGAGGTTGGAATGATAGAGGAAAAAATATGGAAAGAAAAGAAAGATGGTAGACTTCTGGTTTGGGAGGGGGGAGGGGTGCTGACGGATTGGAAAGGAAGGGAGAGACTGAGAACAGAGAACACCCATCACAATAGGCTGTCAGCGAGCTAAAAATATAAATAAAACGTTCCTTGTAGGATTCGATCTCTCACCACTTGGGATGAAGCTCACACTCTGTTCCGCTGGCACCTAGGCGCCTCTGTTATAACGGGTGCCACTTGATTATATGTAGCCATTCCCATGTGTATATACATGTATACACAGTATTTTCGCCGAAATTAGCGGGTGCCGTGGCACCGGCACCCCTACCACCCTACTAGATCCGCCCCGGCTAAGCAGATGAGGTGGAATGGATATATAGCTAGGGTGTTTCATCCTTAACTAGAAAATCCATCTCTGATGTTGAGCCGAGAAATAGAAAAACACTTGATAGGGAGCGCATTATATATGTTGCTCAAATTTCACAGACAGTAATAAAAGTCTTTTGTGAGAAGAGATGATAAGCTTGATAAGGGTAGCGCTAAATAACACCCACCGTAGAGTCAAGCAATTTTCCTTTAATGTAAGGGCCTTGTGTGGAATGTGGATTAGTCGGAGAAGTAGACTCCAAATACCAGTTGTTTATTTAGATAAAATGAACAAAGAGCGAAAAAAACATAGATCATTAAGATTAAATTAGCACTTCACAAATAGGTACATACAAGATTTCCAGTGGTTAAAAAGATTATTACAACGCTCTATAAGAAGCAGCTCCCTCGCTTAGTTGATCTACAATATTAACAACCCTAGAGCTATATGAGAGCTGTCCTTTCTGGACGTACTAAAATAAAGAAAAAGGCAATTAGCTTACTGAAACACAAGGTTCAAAAATAGATCCTAAGGTAAACCAAGTGTTTAGCCTTAACTAAGTTATAATCACCGACAATAAAAACAGCATTTGTGAGCCATGGCTCATGATCTCACGTAGTAAAATATAGTAGTTGATGCACAGCTATATAGGTATGTGAGCTGGTATCGGGTACTGACAATAATATCAGAAGACGAAACGTTTTCCTGGACTTTAATTTGCTGAGCTCAATCAAAAACTTTATGAGTATCCAATACGTAATAATATCATATCAGCAAACGAACGTTCTCTTGACTTAGTTGAACTACATCAGTCAACAATTTTAAAAGTATTAATATCTTTTGTAATGGCTGGAATACAACTTGAGCTCCGAGCAATCCCTCCTTTGGTATTCTGAGGATCTCTAGGGCTAAGAGACTTGGCTCTATTCTTTTTCAAGATTTCTCTCATGGCCTCAGCTTGAAAAAGCACAGGATAAGCCCTACCAAGTCTATTAAACTTAGAACATGCGTTCATGTGCTCTTTTAAGGCTTCTTCTAGTCTTTTGCCTCCATTCTTCTCCATTTCTTCTTTCACAGCTTCAGAGCACAGCCCACAAATCAGCTTTCCTGAAAATTTCTCCCTAACCCTCTTTATGTAATTAGGTGTGCATTCTTCAGACATGCCACAACATTCACACTTCGCATCTTCAACTTCAGAAATAGGAGGAAGTTGCTTCTCATTAGATACTACTACTTCTTTGCTAAGTTCAAATGAGATATCGGATATTGTTCTTTGGAGACCATCCATGGGAAGTTTCGAAGGCTTTTCAATGACTTTTTTGTTAGTGCGATTAGTTCCAACTGTGGTAGCTTCTTTATTAGGTGCCATAATAAAAAGAGAAAGAAATGTGAAGGAGGCTCTTTTTTTATAGAGATCAGACGAGTGTTATTTGGTTTTGCAGGTGTTGAAGGACTTGGGTTTTCTTGAAGATGAGTTTATCATAAGTACTATAGTAAAATTGTATCTTAAGCTTTCAATTTATACTCCAATCTTTTCAGTCTTCTATTGAAGGGAAACCTATAAGAAGTGTATGTGGACAAACTTGTCTTATGTCAGCATTTAATGTATGTGTGCCTTTGAGTAGTTAGTGGAGAGAGACGAAGAAAAGGGGAGATTAATCTTGAATCAACTAGCTTTTTCATGAATACATATTACTTCCTCCGTTCCACTTTAGATGAATCCATTTGATTTTGAACGGAGTTTAATAAAGAGAGGAAACTTTTGAAATTTGTGGTCTAAAATAAGTTATAGATATTTGTGTAGCTACAAATCATTTAGGGATGTATAAAAGTGAATATTTCTTTCCAAATTTAAAAAGATGTCATTCTTTTTGAAATAGACTAAAAAGGAAATAAGTTCATCCTTTTTAACGGAAGGAGTATATAACTATTACTCCCTCTGTCCCATTTTATTTGCCATACTTTCCTTATTTGTCCGTCCCAAAAAGATTGTCGTATTTCTAAATTTGGCAATAATTCAACTCTAAAGTTACTTTTTGACTCATTTATAGCCACACAAATATTCATGGCTTATTTTAGACCACAAGTTTCAAAAGTCTTCCTTACTTTATTAAACTTTGTGTCAAGTCAAACTACGACAAATAAATTGGTACAGAGGGAGTAATAAAAATACTATATATTCACTCTTGTGAGTTGCAGTCTATTGTTTGTAATCACACACTGCATCATTTAATTAGCTACAGCTTCAAATATCACTTAAGGTCATTTAACTCTTCTTTCATTCCCCTTATCACTTATTTACGGGACCACACCTTTCACCTAGGAGGTCAAACAAATAACGGAAACACTAACCAATTACTTTATTTTTAAGTACTAAACTACATTGGTAATTTAATTATGGATTAGTACGGAAAATCTTTTATCATTTCTTGCCAATCAGTAACTCAGTAAGTAAACATATACTCCATCCGTTTATATTTACTTGTCCATTTTCAGTTTTTCACTCCCAAAAAAAAAAAAAAAAAAAAGAAAACTTAAACTTGACAAATATACCCTTATTAATTATACTTGAGAAGTACAAGGTTTTTAATACGGAAGGAATTTTGAAAAGTACAAGATATTTAATATCAAGGATAAATTAGGAAGAACAAAGCTAATTTTATCTTAAATTGCTAAAAGGACAATTAAATTAAGAATTTAACTTTGCTGATTTTGGATAAGTAAACTTAAATGGAGGGAGTATTCTAATTACAAAAGATGGTTTGGTGAATGCGCTTTGTCACTAAGAGACGCGAAGGATTTGTTCACGGGATAGCCATTCCGACCATCCCCTTTTTTTTAAGTCTTGTTGGAAGAAAAAATGAAACCATGAAAAGTAGAAAAGAAAGTAAAGAATATAATGACCTTTTTTGTGTCCTTTTTACCTTATATGGATACATAAATTGAAAAAGAACAATGACGTTCACGAGAAATAAAACAAAAGGCAAAATCTTTTGCTTTTGTGGGAGAAAATCAAGCTACCCTCAACAAAGAAAAGAAACTAAACTTTGCTTTAATTTGTGATAGAATCACAAGAATCTTGAAAATAGAAGAAAGCGAGAAAAAAAAAGGTGTTTTGTGGCTGCCATTGTTTTCAAACTCATTTTTTGCCCCGGAAATTAGATAGTCATACCTGGCAGGGCCGGATCCATAATTAGAACGTTGCGGGTGCAACTCGCTATATCAACCCTTCGTCATGAAAATAAAATAGGAACACGGGTTGGATCAGATCGGTCAGTTTTTTTTTTTTTTTTTTACTTCGACTAAATTAATTAAGCCGCCTTTTATTTACAATAGATAATAATTTAGCTTTAATTCAATTATTCATTTTCACGCTTGTTTTGAATAATACATTACGGAAGACATTACAAATTACCAAAAGTGAATCATGAACGACAGTCCTAATTAGAAAATTTACTTAAAAATAGCTTAGTTACTATCTATTTTTTTTATTGACTAAGCTAATGTACCTTCAATAATCTCGTGTTAGTTATTTCATCTTAATTTTCAAGTTTTTTTGCATTTCTTTGTATAACAAAAATTTCAAATTTTCAAACTATGAGAATTTATTCAAAAAATCTACTATTAATTAAGCTACTTAATTGTTTCAAAAGTCAATATAAAACATTCCTCAAATTATTCTCTTAATTGAAAAGTAAAAAATATATATTAATTAAAATCATTCAAGCCATTTACCAAAAATATGATAAAAAATAAAATAAAATAATAAAAAATTAATTAAAGAAAACAACAACAAAAAAAATAAAAAAGAGAGAGAAAGAGATTTAATTATACAATGGAAACACGGAAAAGGGGAAAAGAAATAGCCTCTTTGGGAAAAGTAAAAAATGCTAAAGGGGAAAATTACTACAGCGGGACTCGATCCCAAGTCCATAGGTAGAAACTTGAAGTGATCTACCAATGGCACCAGGGAAGACTTTTTTTCATTAGGTGCCAATTGTTCTATTTATACCAATTCCTATACAAATACACACACACACACACACACACACACACACACACACACACACACACAGCCTTGGCGAAGTTATCGGGTGCCGTAGCACCCCCTACCTAGCATGTAAATCTGCCCCTAATACCTGGTGCGTTTTTTCTATTGATTCAATCACGATGATTTATTAGTGGTAGTTCTTATTATTTTAAGAATGGAGTAGACCGGCAAACTGATTGTGTCTGGACGTCACAAAAAATGGAATTGTTGAAAGAAAACATTGTCATATTCTCAAAGGTGCAATATGCTTAATCTTTAGTTACAATAAAGTCATGGTGAATTGCCATGAGTTTATGATTAATGGTCTCGCCAGATTTCAATATGGTAGATTGCCATGACTACAGTATAAAACAGTTCTGGTGAATCACTAGGAACTTCGGAAGAATGATAATTTTGGGTGAGCGAGGCTACTTTTGCAAAGTTTCAGATGGGGCTAAACATTAAGCATAAAAGCACATAAAGACACACAGCGCAAACTTTTAAGACATATCGGGTGAATTACATAAATAAGCAAAAGGGATTTTTACACATATATACAAATATATACCCTATATTACAAAAAATAATAATATTTTTCAAATTACATGACATAGCATTATTTTTTCTAATACATCTCACAATACTAAGACATTTCACTCACTCTATTTCCCCAAATTACTAACATCTGTCATTATCTCTCTTTCTCTATTCCTCCCATTGCTATGAAATCACAGCTCCCCTGACACCACCATCACCCCCACCGCCACCAGGTTCAACTCCACTGCGTCAAAGTCGTAGAACTACCAATCGCTACAACTCCACGTCCATAGCATCACAGCAAACCAAACAGCCATCAATATTCGTTCAAACAAATCACCACTGCACACAAATGCTGCTTCAGCTCCGTCATCAACATCGCGGCCAAAATCTGAGACCTTCTTGAAGCTTCTGATATGGGAAGCGATGGAGTCTGAAGAAATAGCGGCGGAGGAGAAGCGAGTTGAATTAAAATCGGAGGAGAGGAATGAGGAGAAGATTGGATCCGAATTGAAGAAATCGAGTGGGGATCAGGTAGGGGATAAGGTGTTTGGGCTAGGGGGTGTAAGGGTGGTGGTGGTGGGGGTAACGACTGTTGGGTGGTGGTTTCGATTTCACCCATTTCTATTACTTTATTGTTTTGCCCGTTATCTTGTAAAGTTTGGGTCCAAACCTGCTCTTCCATTAAAATGAGGAACTAATAAATCTGACTATTAAAGCTTAATTAAGGCTCCCTCATTATTACTTGAGGCCTCACTGATTGGAAGCTAATTTTAAATTTAGGTATTGTTTCGTTATATGTAGTAATAAGATCAATCATCCACCTAACTCACTATTCAACCTAATCACTATTCTAGGCTTTTTCTTCTTTTTTGGACCTTATACATAAAAGCATCCCCTGAATCGCGATGAAACGGTCTGAAACAGTCTCAAATAGCGCTGAAACAGTGCTGAAATGACGTTGAAACGATGCAGAAATAGTTAGATACATTCTATAAATAGTTAGATACGGTAAAAAATAGTCTGAAATGATGTTGAAAAAATCTGAAACGGTGCAGAACAGTTTGATACAGTGCTGAACACAACCTGAAACGGTGCATAAACAGTTTGATACAGTGCTGAACACAACCTGAAATGGTGCATAAACATGATCACGACCCTAATTTATGGTCGTGATCTGTGCTAGACAAGACTAAGCCTACCTAGCAAGCCTATCATATTCGCGCAGAAATTTCGGCAGAGTTTCCCCTGTACCGGAATCAAACCAAAATTTTGTACCTGTCAGCAACCAGCCAGAACTAGTCTAATAAAGAACTGTCACATTAATATGCATATTTAAAGTCTAAAGGACGATCAACAACACTAAATCCACACTGTCCACGATAATAATTAAACCACAGAGTACTTCGATACCAACTTAAACCAAAATGACATCCCAAGACTGACTAAGGAGCAAAACTCTAGATTCAAATGAACTAATGACTTAAATAAATAAATAAATGAATAAATAATGGCCCTCGCGAAGCAGATGCGGGGCTTACTGGATCAATCCTCAGCTCTGTCACTCGCCTTGACTCAAAGTGTCAGCCTCAACTAGCTTATCTGTGAGTGGGGAAAGGAAGAGGGTTAGTCACACAAACTAAGCGAGGACAATATCAACCATAGTGTTTTTAATCGGGACGAGCTATATAAGAAAACATGCAAAATAAATAATACCGTAATTCCATTGAAAATAGTAATTGCAACCATAGTACTCGTGTCTTTATATATATTGGAAGGTTCCTGAGCCAGAATCAAATATTACGGTCTGACACCATGAGTTTATCACGACCATCTGACTATCCCGTCAGCTGGGTTCTCATTTAGAGGGTGGGCTAGTTCTTTCCTACTAGCGGAGGAGAAATACTGTACAAGGTGCACCAGGCCTAACGATCCCGACGTTAGATAACGGCGATCTGGCTAAGTTAATTTCCAAAATAATATTTACTTTTATAACACAATATCTCATATTTGTACTTTCTTTCTGACAAGATATCAATCAAAATACCTGTAGCAGTTCTCAAAATAAGCAAAGGTTCAAAATATATCTATTTGTATCAAAAACTTCAGTACCGAAATAACAGTTGGATATGACAATATAACGATTATACTAGCACTTGTCCCATGCAATAAAACAATTTAATAAAAATAGTATTGATGCAAGAAAGTGAGTTTCAAATATGCTATAGTTGAAAACCAACTACGGGTAGATATTTCACTCACAGTACTAGCTTCCTTAGTCCCGAACCAGTGCTCCCGGGCTACGATTCGCTTGTTCCACGATCTAGAATAAGTTATCACCATTTATATGTTAATTATAGAATCCATATAATAAATATATTTCCTATTGAAAAATCCCCTCTTTCTATACTCCCTGACCTAAGTAGAAAGTTCCTCTTGATTTTTCCTTCTTTATTTTCCTACTACATCTGCTTCCAGGAAGCAATTTATGGAGTATTATTCCTATACCATAGCCAATTCTATATCTTTCATAAGAAATTACTACTAAACAGGGAGGTTTGATGGAAAATACTATTGTAGTACCAACCCTTTCTTATAAAGATAGATAAGGAAATTGATAGGTATTTATCCACATACCTTGAATAAAGTTGAGTGGGAAAGCAAACTTGAGACTACTACTGCTATTACTGCTACTACTGCTACTACTACTACTACTACTACTACTACTTCTACTATTATTATGGGTTATAACATTCTTCCCCTTTAAGGAAGTTCGGTTCCCGAATTTAAAACACTTACTTACTCGCGGTTTCGAATAGGTGAGGATACTTGGCTCGCATCTTCTCCTCTTCTTCCCATGTTGCCTCATTCACGGTGTGATTCCTCCAAGCAACCTTCACCGTTGCTATCTCCTTTGACCGCAACTTCCTTACTTGCCTATCCACTATAGCCACAGGTTGCTCCTCATAAGCCAAGTTCTCATCTAACTGAACATTCGGTGCCTCAAGCACGTGAGAAGGGTCGGGGATGTACTTCCGTAACATGGATACATGGAATACTGCATGGACGGAAGACAACTCGGGAGGAAGTACTAGATGGTATGCTACATTGCCAATTCTTTCAAGAATCTCATACGGTCCAGTGTACCTCGGACTCAACTTCCCCTTTTTCCCAAATCTCAAGACACCTTTCATCGGTGAGACCCGCAAGAACACATGATATCCTACCGAAAACTCTAACTCACGATGTCTCTTATCCGCGTATGCCTTCTGCCTACTCTGAGCTACAAGCAACCTCTGCCTTATCAATTGAACTTTGTCAAGTGCTAATTGCACCAACTCTGGACCCAAAATCTTAACTTCACCGGTCTCAAACCAGCCAATAAGAGACCGACATCGTCTTCCATATAAAGCCTCGTATGGAGTCATCTGAATACTTGCTTGAAAACTGTTATTGTACGCAAACTCCACCAATGGTAAATACTTATCCCAACTACCACTAAAATCAAGGACACAAGACCTCAACATGTCTTCCAAGGTCTGTATGGTCCGCTCCGATTGCCCATCAGTCTGCGGGTGGAACGCAGTACTCAGATCCACTCGCGTTCCCAACTCTCGCTGAAATTCCTTCCAAAAATGAGAGGTGAACTAGGATCCTCTATCAGAAATAATAGACACCGGGACTCCATGAAGCTTTACTATCTCATCTATATATAACTGTGCATAACGTGCACCATTGTATGTTGTCTTGACTGGCAAGAAGTGTGCTGACTTTGTTAGTCGATCCACAATCACCCATATAAAGTCGTAGCCCTTAGGTGTCCGTGGCAACCTAGTCACGAAGTCCATAGTGATTCGTTCCCACTTCCATTCTAGAATTTCAAGCCGCTGCATCAACCCTGCCGGTCGTTGATACTCTGTCTTAACTTGCTGGCAAGTTAGACAGCGTATGACATAATCAGCAACATCCTTCTTCATACCTTCCCACCAGTATAACTGTCGGAGATCTTGATACATCTTTGTGTAACCAGGGTGAACCGAGTATTTGGAGCCATGTGCCTCCTTGAGCACAGTCTGCCTTAACCCATTGACATCAGGTACACAGACGTGCTCACCAAGTCGTAATACCCCGTCATCATCAACAGTGAATTCCTTTCCCTTACCGGTACCCCTATCATCTCTGAGTTTGCACAATTTAGAATCTTGGTACTACTTTGCCTTGATATTTTCAATCAAAGATGATTTGGCTTTCACACAAGCTAATAATGTACCTGTAGTTCCCATCTCAAAATGTACCCCACTTCCCTCCAACTCGTGGATTTCCCTCGCAATAGGCCTCCTCACTGGTGCAATGTGCGCCAAACTGCCCATGGATTTGCGACTTAACGCGTCTGCCACAACGTTAGCCTTGCCTGGGTGATACAAGATTTCACAGTCATATCTTTTAGTAGCTCCACCCATCTTCGTTGTCGTAAGTTTAAATCCCTCTGCTGGAAGATATATTGAAGGCTTTTGTGGTCAGTATAAATCTCACATTTCTCACCATACAGATAATGACGCCAAATCTTGAGTGCGAAGATAACTGCAGCCATATCTAGATCATGGGTAGGATATTTTTGCTCTTGCTTCTTCAACTGTCTCGAAGCGTAAGCTATAACTCGTCCATTTTGCATAAGCACACACCCAAGTCCTACTCGCTGAGGTATCACAATAAACTGCAAAACCACCAGTTCCAGATGGTAAAACTAAAACTGGAGCGGTAGTCAAACATTCCTTCAATTTCTGAAAGCTCTGCTCACACGCGTCTGACCATTGAAATTTCACATTCTTTTGAGTCAATTTAGTCAAGGGTGCAGCTATCTTCGAGAAATCCTGCACAAAATGCCTGTAATACCCTGCAAGACCTAAGAAACTTCGTATCTCAGACGCGATAGTCGGCCTTGCCCATTTTTGTACCGCTTCCACCTTCTTCGGATCAACCAAGTTTCCTTCCTCAGATACAATGTGACCCAAGAAAGCTGCTTTGTCCAACCAGAACTCGCACTTTGAGAACTTAGCATATAGCTTATGTTCCTTGAGTGTCTGCAATACTATCCTCAAGTGTTGTTCATGATCTTCATTATTTTTGGAATACACGAGGATATCATCAATGAAAACAATCACAAATCTGTCCAAATATGGCTTAAACACCCTATTCATCATATCCATGAAGGCTGCTGGTGCATTTGTCAATCCGAAAGGCATTACCAAGAATTCATAGTGCCCATATCTGGTCTTGAAAGCTGTCTTGCATATGTCTTCCCCTTTAATGTGTAACTGATGGTATCCAGATCTTAAGTCAATCTTTGAGAATCTCTTAGCACCCTGCAGTTGGTTGAACAAATCATCAATACGCGGTAGTGGGTACTTGTTGCGGATTGTGACTTTATTTATTTGTCTATAATCAATGCATAGCCTCATGGACCCATCCTTCTTCTTTACCAATAAGACTGGTGCACCCCAAGGTGAAGTGCTAGGTCTTATGAAACCCTTATCTAATAGATCTTGCAGTTGTTCCTTCAGTTCTCTCAACTCGACTGGTGCCATACGATATGGAGGTATCGATATGGGCTGTGTGCCAGGTACCGGATCAATACCAAAATCAATTTCCCTAACAGGAGGCAACCCAAGTAACTCTTCTGGAACCACCTCTGTAAATTCATTAACTACTGGAATCGTCTCTAACTCTGGTACCATAGTCTTCGTGTCTTTGATTAATGCCAAAAATCCCTGACAACCTTTGTTCAACATACGACTTGCAGCCATGAATGATATCAAGTTGTCCTGAGTCGAACCCCGTTCACCCTGTAAGACAAAGTCTGGTTCACCCGGGATGTCGAATCGAACTATATTAGAATGACAATCCACAGTGGCGTGACATGAAGCTAGCCAATCCATTCCCATAAGCACGTCAAAATCTACCATGTCTAACTCGATCAAGTCTGCTAACGTGTCATTCCCTTCTACACTGATTTGACAAGAGCGGTACGCACGGTCCATTAATAATGATTCCCCAATGGGGGTAGCAACCTCAAAAGGATCCATTAACAATTCGGGTGGTCTACCAAACCTCAAGGCGAACTTTGGAGACACGTAGGAATAAGTGGATCCAGGATCGATTAAAGCTATAGCGTCAAATGAACATACTGAGAGTATACCTGTGATTTCTATGTTAGCTTTCACGTACATAAAGGGACACACATGAATAAACTAATTTAAGATCAAGTAAAGTAGTAAAATCAATTAAATGCATCATAAGAATACCTGTGACCACAGCATTCGATGCTTGAGCATCCTGCCTAGTAAGAGCAAATGTTCGGGATTGACCTCTACCAGCCACTCCTGAACCTTTAGTATTAGAACCCTTGTACCCAGCACCTCTGCCTGCTGTTCGCAAATTGTTCCTAGTATTCTGAGGTGTGGAAATTTTTGGTGCAGAATTCGCTGGTGCTGAAGCTTGATTGTATACCCCTTTACGATGTGGGCAATCATCCCTGAAATGCCCCATCAGACCATAACGAAGACAGGCCCCCATCTTTCCCCAACATTCACCTGAATGGTTCCTGTGACAATAATTGCAAGTAGATGCAGGGGGTTTGGCTTGCTCGAACGATGGTGTTGAATTTTTATAACTTTGCCCAGTGGCAGGTGTACTAACAGATGAGTTAACAAAAGATGTAGCCCCAGTATTTGCATTCCTGTGGTGGTTCTGCAATCCACTACCTCGGTTAGAACCAGTATTTACTCCATAGTATCCTGTAGTCTTGGTCCTCTTATTCTGTGCTTGAATTGCTCTCTCTTCAATCCCTCTAGCCTCTACTTCTCTTGCAACATCCACAGCCTGAGAGTAATTGATGTCGCACTTAGTCAGGTGTGTAGCTAGTGGGTTGAATAAATACTTCTGTAAACCTCGTATGAACCGCTTAACCCGCATAGTCTCCATTCAACCAAGCTTGGTGCATATCGGGATAACCGAGTGAACTCTCTATCATACTCATCAACAGACATCCCTGCCGTCTGCCTTAATTCTTCAAATTGCATTGCAAAAGCATCCTTTTTGCTCTGTGGCAGAAATCGATTCATGAATGCTTCAGAGAATTCGTCCCATGTCAAGGGAGGTGAACCAACAGGACGTCCCCTCTTAAAGGACTTAAACCAAGTCTCAGCAATATTTTCCAATTGATACGCAGCAAGCTCAGCAGATCTCGTGCTGGTACACTCAAGCGCATCCAAAGCCTTCTGAATCCCATCCAAGAAAAGTTGTGGATCTTCTGTGTCACTAACACCTGTGAACACGGGAGGTTTCAACTTCAGAAACTTTGGAAGCATGTTACCGAAAGTATCCCCTCCATGCAGTGCGTTAACCCCAGGTTGTGCTTGAACTTTTTCCACCAAGCTTTCAAAAGCTTTATGCAACATCGTAGCTACCATATCAGAAACATTAGCGGCAACTTGCGGCTGTGAGGGTGGTAGTGGTGTCTCACTCTCAGCGGCGGTGTAGGTATCCTGTATATCTAGTGCATCACGACCTCTTCTCCGATGTTCTTCACCTAAGTTTAGTGGAGCACGAATAGTTTCCTCTGATTCAGCTCGTACCTCGTCTCTGTTTCTCTCATTGTTCCCAGCTCTGGCCCTACATTTTGCCATCTATAATCATAACGAACGTATTAGTATTCTTACTTGGCTCTAGACCGTATACAAACAAAGTTAAGATATTGAAAGAAAATGAAAAAGACACATCCTATCCGATCATTGCAGAGTCCCGAGCGTGCATATGGTGCACAACATATACACAATTAAGCCTCCGGTGTAACCGGTGCTCCTTAGTCATACCCTAAACCTGGCTCTCATACCACTTTGTCACGACCCTATTTAGGGTCGTGATCGGCGCTAGACAAGACTAACCCTACCTAGCAAGCCTATCATATTCGCGTAGAAATTTCGGCAGAGTTTCCCCTGTACCGGAAGCAAACCAAAATTTTGTACCTGTCAGCAACCAGCCAGAACTAGTCTAATAAAGAACTGTCACATTAATATGCATATTTAAAGTCTAAAGGGCGATCAACAACACTAAATCCACACTGTCCACGATAATAATTAAACCACAGAGTACCTCGATACCAACTTAAACCAAAATGACATCCCAAGACTGACTAAGGAGCAAAACTCTAGATTCAAATGAACTAATGACTTAAATAAATAAATAAATAAATAAATAATGGCCCTCGCGAAGCAGATGCGGGGCTTACTGGATCAATCCTCAGCTCTGTCACTCGCCTTGACTCAAAGTGTCAGCCTCAACTAGCTTATCTGTGAGTGGGGAAAGGAAGAGGGTTAGTCACACAAACTAAGCGAGGACAATATCAACCATAGTGTTTTTAATCGGGACGAGCTATATAAGAAAACATGCAAAATAAATAATACCGTAATTCCATTGAAAATAGTAATTTCAACCATAGTACTCGTGTCTTTATATATATTGGAAGGTTCCTGAGCTAGAATCAAATATTACGGTCTGACACCATGAATTTATCACGGCCGTCTAACTATCCCATCAGCTGGGTTCCGTTTTAGAGGGTGGGCTAGTTCTTTCCTACTAGCGGAGGAGAAATACTGTACAAGGTGCACCAGGCCTAACGATCCCGACGTTAGATAACAGCGATCTGGCTAAGTTAATTCCCAAAACAATATTTACTTTTATAATACAATATCTCATATTTGTACTTTCTTTCTGACAAGATATCAAATCAAAATACCTGTAGTAGTTCTCAAAATAAGCAAAGGTTCAAAATATATCTATTTGTATCAACAACTTCAGTACCGAAATAACAGTTGGATATGACAATATAACGATTATACTAGCGCTTGTCCCATGCAATAAAACAATTTAATAAAAATAGTATTGATGCAAGAAAGTGAGTTTCAAATATGCTATAGTTAAAAACCAACTACGGGTAGATATTTCACTCACAGTACTAGCTTCCTTAGTCCCGAACCAGTGCTCCCGGGCTATGATTCGCTTGTTCCACGATCTAGAATAAGTTATAACCATTTATATGTTAATTATAGAAACCATATAATAAATATATTTCCTATTGAAAAATCCCCTCTTTCTATACTCCCTGACCTAAGTAGAAAGTTCCTCTTGATTTTGTCCTTCTTTATTTTCCTACTACATCTGCTTCGAAGAAGTAATTTATGGAGTATTATTCCTATACCATAGCCAATTCTATATATTTCATAAGAAATTACTACTAAACAGGGAGGTTTGATGGAAAATACTATTGTAGTACCAACCCTTTCTTATAAAGATAGATAAGGAAATTGATAGGTATTTTTCCACATACCTTGAATAAAGTTGAGTGGGAAAGCAAACTTGAGCAGTAGCTAGCCTTTAATGGCTCCTTATGTTCCCCTTTACCGCGTTACTTGTTTAGCTTCTGTAGGTTTTTGTTTTACGTCTTTTGTTTCTTTAGTTCTTCTTCTTTTGTTTTGGTTTCTTTTAATTTCCTTTCTTTGGTTTGGTTATTACTGCTGCTGCTGCTGCTGCTGCTACTACTACTGCTACTACTTCTACTACTACTATGGGTTATAACAAAACAGTTTGATACAATGCTGAACACAACCTGAAAAGGTGCAGAAACAGTTTGATACAGTGCAGAAACAGTTTGATACGGTGTAGAAACAGTTAGATACGGTGCAGAACAGTGCAGATACAGTGAGATACAGAAAGATACAACGAGATACGATGTGGTTGGTAGTTGAGAATCATCGAGATATAGCGAGATACAACGAGATACGGTGAGCATGGGATAAGGAAAAGTGAAATTGGAGGAAATTGGGGGAGTAAAAGTGAAATAGAGAAAAATGGTAGGAGGAAAAGTAAAATAGGGGGAAATGGAAGGAGCAAAAGTGATAGTAGGGAGAATAAGAAGAAGAATGCAAGGGTTTGGTATGTTATGGTAAAATATTGCTATTTTTTGCTATGTTTATAATTAACTTGTGTTTTCCTCTATATAGGATTATTTTGCTAAAATGTTGTTATGTTTGGTAATTAATTACTAAAAATTATACTTTTGTGTAAAAATTCCTAAGAAAAAGGATTATGGTCTTAAAAAGTTGAGCTATTTTTTAGTGGTATTAAAAAATTGAGCACTTTACATTAAATGAAACTGAAAGTACAGAAATTACCCTTACTGATAGAGCACTTCCCATAATTATAAAAATGTCACTGCACCTTTTTGAATCAGTAAAAATGCCACCACACCTTTTTAATTTGAAATTACAAAAATGTCATTGCTTCCTACAAAGCAGAAAATAATGTCAATCCGTCTGTGTTTCGCGTCTATTTTGTTAATAAATAAAATCAAATCGTCATCGTTTCGCTCATATATAAAATCTAAAGTAAAACATAACATAAGACCTATCTGACATTATTTCTTCATACATTGAGCAAAAAATCATGTTCATTTTGTAAATAAATGGTGCCAATTAGGCCTTACTTTATTCACTCGCAAAAACAAATACCTTCAAGTGCTTATATATTTAGAAATAACGACAATCCATCTGTGTTTATGCATATAATTCTGTCCGTTTGGTGCAAAAATAAAGCCAAATAGGCCTCACTTCACATATCCACAAAAAGTAGGGGTGGGCACAAACCGAACCAAACCAAAAAAACCGACGCAACTGAAATTTTTTTTAATTGGATTTTTGATTTTTGGTTTGGGTTTGGGTTTGGGTTTGGGTTTGGGTTGGGTTTGGTTTTAAAAACTTCGATTGTACAGTTTGGTTTTGATTTTGTATAAATTTCACAACTTTTCTTATATTTCTAGTCAATAGTCCAGACTACCAGGCCTAAATTTCACAACTTTTCTGTATAAATTTTAATTAATTGTTTCTTCTTAAAGCAGCTCACTGTCATCATTTCTTAGGAAGATGAGATAAGAAGCCTAAAGTCAAGTTCGATTCTCATGTCATATTAGTTTGCACCTGATGCAATACGAACCAGGCTCACCTGTTCGATTCATCAAGTATTCCACCGAGGAGTCACATGACGCCCACAATCACATAGTGTGGCTGGAATGGAATATGTCGAAGACTGCCTCGCCGAGCAACAACGATGGAAATCTACCGAGCAGACAACGAGTGACCAATGTTGACTTCGGAAGCTATGAGACTGAGCACAACTTATGAAAGCCCAATGATCAAGCTTGAGTCTGAAGGAAGAAATGTCAAACTCGAGCCTGAAGCTGAAAACAGCCGAACACTCAACGTTGACGCTGAACAAACAACCAACCGAAGGAAGAGTGTTCGAGCTCATATGTTCGAATCAAGGAAGCAATCGAACACTTCACTTCGACGCCATGCATTGAAAAGCAACCGAATCAAAGAAGAATGACGCCGAGTAGTGAACCGACCGAAGGGCTACAAATGTGCCGAGGCAAAGAGCATCGCGACCGAGCATTGACGCGTTAGAGCGTCTGAGCACATAGTGAATTTCAGCGCTGCGTGGCTTTATCTTACTGGTCACCTGTGACCATTTTACTATTTTTCCCTTTACATTATCTATATAAACTCCTAGCATAGCTCATTAGGATAGTTAAAAACTCCTAGCATAGCTCATTAGGATAGTTAGTTTTGTGGATTGATGATATTGTGAGAATAGAAATAGGATTTGGCTGAGCCAATCTTGTGGAAGCCCGAGGCTTCATGTATACCTTCTTTGTCTTGGAACCGAATGGATTTCATCCCTAGTATGAATCCTTGTTAGGTTCAAGTTTCTTTTTCTCCCTTGGATAATCAATCATGTTTTGATTCGGATTATCCATTCTTTCTTCTATTTCTGTTCTTCCCCGTCCCTGATTTCTTGTTATCTTAGTTACTTATTTGCTTCCGCCTCTTTATCTTTATCGTTTCCGCATCGTGTTCTTATCATTTTCGATTGCTTGCTTGTCTTCGGATTTGGCTTGCATCAGTATGGTATCAGAGCAAGGCTTGGATTTCGTTCTTACGAATCCACGTTCCTTGTTCATCTTATCTTTACTTTATTGTTGGTGTTCTTATTTTGCTTGAAAAAGAAGAAAATACAAAAAAAAAATTTGAAAGTTAAAAAATTATCCAAAAATTGTTTGTTGTTGATTGTTTGGATTAAACAATCACATATTTGGATCCACCACTGTCCAAGGATCAATTTGAGTACCTAACGTACATCGTTTGTAACTAGGGTTTTTCTTCGATTTTGGATTGTGTTCTTGACGTGGTGTTGTTGAAATCGAACCCAATGATGTTTTGGTGTTTATCGACGAAAAATGGTGGTTGTTGTTTGATTTGGGTCGATTTTAGAGCTTGACATCGAAGTTCTACTGTTTAGCCACCGTCCGTACGCCGGAACCTTTGTTAAATTATTAACAGTGTACGGACGACTTTATAGCTAATCTTAGCTCGACTTGGAACTGAATCTTATCTCAGTTATCAAGTTTACCGGAGACGACCCAAATCCGAAGCTAAATCTGTTGTTAGTGGACTATGAACGAATCTTGAAGTTGTCCGTACACCGGAGTAAAGGTTCACTGTTCTATTGAAGAAGAGAGAGGTAAATTGTTAAAATCCAAACCCTAGGTGAAAAGTTTGTCGGCTAGAAAAAAGAAAGTGGATAAGGTTAATCCCTATCCGCACTGAAGGAGGGACCACCTTGTCTGTACCGAGGTCACGTGTTCGGAGAATTCCGAAGCAGAACCGAGGGGGAGGTAGATTATCTTAGGTTTTCACTTTTCTCGATAGTGGATGTCTGGAGTAATAATTCTACTCGAGGTCACACTATTCGTTTGAGCTTAATAGGAACTCGTGCGTGGGGTGACCGAAGTCCAACTTTCGTAGACAATTCTTTGACTCCCCGTGCACAGTTTAAATAGCGACCGTTCCATCGAGTCATATAAACTCCTTCCGAACCTATACTTGGAAAGTACTAGTAGTTGACTTATCGCTTCGGTTTCCTATAAAGAAGGCAAGGCCATCTTTGAGTGGGAAAAAGGCTAGAGTGGTGAGAGCAATAGAGTGAGGTCACAAAAGCCAACGACCTTGAGTGTATACATAAGTGGAAAGAAAATTTAGTGAACATTACTCGAGTGGTACACATGAGGGAGTGAACTTATGAGGTCCTTTACTCTTGTTGTTACAGCTATGTCTTTGGATGATGATGATAATGGAGGGTATGATTTATGTGGAGATGATGGAGACTATGGTTCCTACGATGGTGATGATTGCTATAATGACACCGGGGACTATGGCTCTTACGAGGACGAAGCGGGTCACTATGATGATTACAAGGATGAAGAAGACTACGAGGCTTGTAAAGATGAACGAGAAGATCCTTATGCTTCTAGTCAAGAATATGAAAGTAGTGACGCTTCGAGGTATGATGATCCTACTTACTCTCTTTGTGATGATTTTGAATACGACAACGTGACATCGGGGAAATCCATGATGAAGTTGATCGAGTGAACTATTCGATGGCATCTTCATTCGGTGTCTCGTGTGGAGCACAAGGGAGTAGTAGAGCTCCTTCCATCGGGTTGAGAGGTGGTGGTGGTTGTTCCATGGGATGAGGAAGGCTTGCAACTTTGAGTCATGACACACGATTTAATGCTTCCAATTCCTATGGGAAGGGTGGCTCGAGGAGCACTGGTGGTTGTGGACCCGAGGAGGGTAGAAGAGGTTTATACCAAACTCCTTCTCCGAGGAGAAGTTCTTATGGGTCCCATGCTAGAAATCCTTCCTCGACTTTCAACAATACCTCTAATGTTGGAAGAATGAAGGGAAGTGGATGTTATCCTAGTGGTGTTGCCACTAGTGGAGAAATAAGGAAGTATACATCTCGTGATGGAACTATTGATGGGTTTTGTAAAGGACGTTACTTAGATGATCTCTCAAGAAAAAGAGAGTGGTGTCAATTCATAGTGAGCCTTAATGAGAGTCGTGGGTATGTGCTTCAAGTGGATGAAAGTGAAGCAAGTTGGATTATTCCTCTTGTAGTGAGAAGGTTGGGGGTACCTATTGTTGATGGAATGGCCCGGGTAGTTGTTTCACAAAGGAGCTTTGAAGAAGAAGTTGAGTGCAAAGTGGGTCCTTTAGAGGGATGTGATGTTATGTTGGGAAAGCCTTGGCTTCTCAATATATACTTCAAATTCACCTATGCCCTCGGCGGCTACCAAGTTAAAGCACAAGGAAGGATGCAATTCCTCCTTCCTAGAAAAGAAGAAGTACAACCAAGAAAGCCCACGAACATGAAAAATAGTGGGACATCATTGAAGAGAAGTCCTATGCTTGAAAGAGTGCCAACAAGAATCCCTACGAACACACGAAGAGGTGGGACAAGTGCTAGAAAAGAGTTAACCGATGTCAACAAGGTGAACTCGAGGACACCAGCCTCGGAGCCAAGTGGTTCACCGACAACAAAGAAGGAGACCTCGGTTGATGAGTCTCCGAGTCCAAGATTCCGGATTGATGTTAAAAGTCCACCTACTCCAGCTATGGGTATTCTTGGGCCTCGACCCAACTCACTCGAATATGAGAGACAAAAAATTGAGAGGAGTAATGGAGTTACCGGTGACAACTCTCGAGTGGAAAAATGAGAGGTTGTGTTGAGTGATGTGAGTGAGTTGTCACTACCCGAATCTACATCCGGCCTTGAAAAGAAAATAAGGGAAAAGAGAGAGGGAAAAAGAATCATTGAGAGTGAAGACACCCTTTATTCTAACCTTAACCCTTTATCTTTTTCTTCTACTTGTTTGAATTCTTGTGTAGGTACTCTTGGAGGCAAATAGATGGAGCCTCAACTATGTTCCGAAGTAGAAAGATAAGGTGAAGAAGATCTTCCATGTGAGCTTCACGGTGAAGAAACGACTTATGACACTTCGGAGGCAGTGAGAGAGACCGAAGGCCACTCCGAGGTAAGTGTTCGTTTTCCTTCCCGTGAGCATGATACTTCCTTGTCTTGTGAAATTGCTAGAGAAACCTCTATGCTAGTTGATGATTGTATGATTACAATGTGTTTGCAACTAGTGTAGAGTCGAATGGTCAACTTGTGAGTGAATGTAAACCACTAGCTGAGAGGATTGATAAGCCACATCATGGTGTGAGCTCGATCTTCACCAAACCTCTCTTTAGTGATGAAGTTGTAGTTGACCTTGCTTGTGACCCTTGTTATGATACACCACCAATCTTTGATAAAGGAAAAAATTAGTTGTTTGATCATACCCTTGTTGAAATTATTGCCTATGGTGGATCTCTGTATTGTAGTGAGGATGATGATAACCTTGAGGAGTCCCTAGTGGATGAGTTTGATCGGAATATATTCGATGACTCCTCAAGTATGGATGATGATCATGGTTTGGATGCACCTTTGATGGGTAGTGAACTTGTTTTTACTAACCCTTTGTTCGAAGGAGATGGTGATGTGCATCCGACTCGAGGAGAGTATGAACCACCTTGGGTTGGAAAACTTAACCCCGAAGATAATCCATTATTTGAGACCTTCTTCAGAAGCTTGTCTAATGAGAAGGATTGTCTTGGAGGTAATTTTGGAGGTGACAAGCTCTCTCTTGGTCTGAATAAGACTGCTTTTAAGAAGAGGAGTGAAGTATTCGATGTTAGCTGTCGAGTGAATCATCTTAATTACTCCATCCCACCTGTTGATGACACCTCGAGTATTGTGCATACCGAAGACCATAAGCCACATGGTGATGAAAGTGAATCGAGGGCTCGGTATGTTGACTATGGGTTTAGAGGTTATAGGTCCTTTGATCGCTACATCTTGCATATAAAGTGTCCTATTAATCTCTTTGTTTACTCATGTGTCCGGTACAATTCTTTTTTGAGCCAAGAACTTGTTGTTTCCTTCGGAGACATAGTTTGTTTGATTTGTATTGATACTTGGCTCTACTATAAGAGTGTGTTTTTTCATACTTTTGAACACTAACCTACTCTTGTAGTAGGAAGTTTCGTTTGTCTTTGCCTTGATTGTAGGTCTTGTCGGTTTGATTTCGAGGACGAAATCATTTCAAGAAGGGGAGGATGATGCAATACGAACCAGGCCCACTTGTTCGATTCCTCAAGTAGTCCACCGAGGAGTCACATGACGTCCACGATCACATAGTGTGGTTGGAATGGAATATGTCGAAGACTGCTTCGCCGAGCAACAACAATGGAAATCCACCGAGCAGACAACAAGTGACCGATGTTGACTTCGCAAGATATGAGACAGAGCACAACTTATGAAATCCCAACGATCAAGCTTGAGTCCGAGGGAAGAAATGTCAAGCTCGAGCCCGAAGCTGAAAACAGCCGAACACTCAACGTTGACGCTGAACAAACAACCAACCAAAGGAAGAGTATTCGAGCTCATGTGTTCGATTCAAGGAAGCAACCGAACACTTCACTTCGATGCCATGCATTGAAAAACAACCGAATCAAAGAAGAATGACGCCGAGAAGTGAAGCGACCGAAGGGCTACAAATGTGTCAAGGCAAAGAGCATCGCGACCGAGCATTGACGCGTTAGAGCGTCCGAGCACATAGTGAACTTCAGCCCTGCGTGGCTTTATCTTATTGGTCACCTGTGACCATTTTATTATTTTCCTTTTACATTGTCTATATAAACTCCTAGCATAGCTCATTAGGATAGTTAGTTTTGTTGGTTGATGATATTGTGAGAATAGAAATAGGATTTGGCCGAGCCAATCTTGTGGAAGCCCGAGGCTTCATGTATGCCTTCTTTGGCTTGGAACCGAATGGATTTCATCCCTAGTATGAATCCTTGTTAGGTTCAAGTTTTCTTTTCTCCCTTGGATAATCAATCATATTTTGATTCAGATTATCCATTCTTTCTTCTATTTATGTTCTCCCCCGTCCCTGATTTCTTAAAATCTTGGTTACTTATTTACTTCCGCCTCTTTATCTTTTATCGTTTCCACGTCGTGTTCTTATCATTTCCGATTGCTTGCTTGTCTTCGGATTTGGCTTGCATCAGCACCAGTACTTAATATCATGGATCTAAGTATTTAATATTTTATTTTACGGCAGTACTTACCAAGTTCGATTGTCATGTCATTAATCTGAACTACTGCAAGATATGTTAAGCTAAATTATTTTTATTTTCAACTTCTAACTTTGATTTTTTGTTGTACTTATTCTTCTTCGCACATACAATTGAAAAACACTGATTTTGCCATATTAGTTTATATGTGGAAACCGAACTAAACCGATTTAAACCGAACCGAATTAAATCGAACCCGATAAATCGAATTAAATCGAAACAAACTGACAAAAACCAAATAGATGGATATGACTTTTATTTGGTTTGATTTGATTTTAAGAATTTAAAAACCGACTATATTAGTTTGGTTATGGTTTTAACCAAAAACCAACCAAACCAAACCGTGAACACCCTACTCATGACTATACTAAGTCCATTTTTTTATTCTTGTTACTCCTTTAAATAAATTATTTTAATTCTAATTAATTAATCCTATCCATTATGACAAAACATATATTTTTTCGTATTAACAAAATCAAATCTTTACTAATTTAGATTGATTTTTGAAAAAATAATGGTAGAAACGGAAAGAGGAGGCAAAAATAAATTTGGGGATGTAATTTTTACAACATTCCGGCAGCAACATATGGTGGCTCAATGACAGTCAACAGCGGCGGAGCTATGGTGCATAAAGGGAAGAAGTGGGAGATGGATTTTCTCGAGAGAGAAAGTGTGAAAGAAGAAAGGTTGTTAAATAATTGTTGGAAAGTGCTTTAAAGGTAGAAATGAAAATATCTTTAAAAGTGCTCAAGTTTTCAAAATTATGAAAAAAGTGCTCATCAAATCAAGACCATGGTCAAAAGTGCTCAATTCACATTAAAAATTGAGATATATTGGATTTTTACAAAAATATACCACCCTAACTATAAATATTACAAAAAATACCAACATTATACACTTTACAAAATATACCAACATTTTTTTACATACTATATACAAATATCAACAAAACTAATAAATTAGGGTTTGTCCTCTTTCTTCCTGTTGTCCCCTCCCACTGCTGCCACCCCCCACTCGGCGCCGCCAACCAGTCACCGTTTGCCGCCGCCGGGCGGCCGCTAGATTTTTTTTTTTTAATCTAAAAAATGAAATACACAAAAATACACATATACACATTAATTTTTTTTTCGGAAATTATAGTTGCAAAATACATATAAACAAAAAATACACGTATATACACAAAAAAATATGTTATACATGCACTAGACACACACATACATACAAATATCTACAGATCTATGAATTAAACATACAAATTTATGTATATCACACTTACACTTGACATACACACAAAGACACATAAAATAAAAATGCTATACATACGCAGACATACATGTTCATACAATAATATACGCATACATACACTTGTGCACTTAAAAAAATATTCATGTACATACACAAATATATATACAGATTCATACACCTGTATAAAAGTAGACATACAATTTGTTCTACCTTCAAATAGCCACCAACAACGTATACACGTATATACACATACAAAAAAAAAAAGAGAGAGAGAGAAGAAGAAGCAGATCGGAGCTCTGGCAACCGCTACAGAAGCATCCACGTAACAACAGCAAAATCCGACCACCGACGGAGTAGATCGGAGCAGCTGCTACACTAGATCTTAAAGGGCAGCAACGCCAGCAAAGTGGAGAGCAAAACAACGGCAGAGGAGGAGCAGATCGGCGGCAGGGAGGTGGGTGGAGGAGGGGGAGAGAAAGAAAGAGAGAAAAATTAGGGCTTGGTGTTAGAGAGAAGGAAAAATAAAAAATAGTATGTTTTGTAATAAAAATACAAATATCGTTATATTTTATAATTTTTCAATAATATAGGTATATTTTGTAATTTTGATGCTTAGTGCATTAATTAACGTAAAAGTTTCTATATTCAACCATGGGGCTCAACTCTCAAGCATCAAGAAGCCCAACAAGAGAGCTCTTGAACAAAAGAATGTAAAATATTAACCCCGTAACCAATTTATAAATAAGAATTTCGTTAGACAAACTAATTGTGTCCACCCATTTATGTTTTTGCTAATTTTTAAAAATTATTTACAAATATAGCCACTCACTGCTAAATCATGGTAGTTGAACTTATGCGTTTAACTTCATATCATGGTGTGAAGCTCACTTAGCTTAAATCTTTTGGTTTGAAATTTGAAGTTTGGCATAATTCTCCATTTATCAATAAAATTAAGGTGAGCTAAAAAATCAAATTTTAATTTCAAACCATAAAATGCTAAAGTTAGCTTATTGTGGAGTAAACTTCAACCCAAATAGTTTAAAAATAAGCAATTTACATCTGAAGCGACCAATCCTCGTGAAAGTGCGCCCATAACTGGAAGCGACCAATCCTCGTGAAAGTGCGCCTATAATTGGCTAAACTTGTAACTAAATGCGCAAAATAGACTATTTGTGCACTTCCCCCACTTAAGGGTAAGTGCACGAAAGGCCACTTTTGCAACTGGTCTTTGGGCACAGGCCACTAATACCAAAATATTTAGTTTGTGGCCACTTTTGCTTAAAAGATAGAACTTCAGTCCAGGGCCTGGATTGAAGTTCAGTCCTTAAAGATAGAACTTCAGTCCAGGGCCATGTTGACTGAATTTCAGTCCTTAAAGATAGAACTTCAGTCCAGGCTCATATGGATTGAAGTTTAGTCCTTAAAGATTCAGTCCGTCCTTAAAGATAGAACTTCAGTCCAGGGCCATATTGACTGAAGTTCAGTCCTGATAGAACTTAAGTCCAGGACCATATGGATTGACGTTTAGTCTTTGAAGATAGAACTTCAGTCATGGACCCTATGGATAGAACTTCAGTTAATGATCAGAACTTAAGTCAATACTTATTTAGTAAAGGCCCAAAAACGGCCTCTAGTGTAAGACCAAAAAAAATAGTGACTTTAAACTAAATACCGGTATTAAAAGTGGCTGTTGGGCGAAATTTTTACCTTTATATTAAAAGAGAAACGACCATCAATTACAGCTTTTTAGAGAAATAACCACAAATTAAGAAAATACGATTTTTAGTTTTAAAAAACCACTGAAAGTCGAAAAAAGAAAATCTTGAGACTTTGTATTAAACCCCAGAAATATTTTTGGGATTTAGTTTAAAGTCCCAAGAAAATTTTCTGAAACCGCAAAATATGAAGTCCAGGAAAATTTTCTGGAACTTTGAAGTTTGAACTAAATCTAAGGATATTTTTCTAGAGTTTTGTTTAAAATTAGAAAAAATTTCTTGAGATTTTAGCGGCTATTCTTAAAAAATCTCATGTTTTTAATATATAATTACTTTCTGAGAACTTGTAATTGCTACTGTTTCTCCTTGAGCAATTTAAAAAATGACTATTTGTCAATATTACAAAATATTCGGTATGGGCCAACAAACTGACTCATAGGGAGTTTTTGGTCAATATTACAAAATATTGGCTTAAGTTAATCTGATTGTGCCACTTCAAGTGAGGACAAACCATTTGAAACAATATTGGGTATGCTTTGTATGTAATATGATATTTTTCATTAATAATATATTTTGTGAAAATGAATTACCTTAGAAACTGAAAGGATTTTTTAGTATTAATTTGATTGGGTATTTTAACCTTCTAATAGTAGAATATAGGAAATTGGACATTGGGCTGATGTTAAGGTGATAGCTTTGCGTCGTAAAGATTTGGAGAATTTACAATCTATACCAATATTTTTGATAGTAATTACCCAACCTACTCATGTCATATTTCTCTATCCATAGATCTGATAATAATTACATCCTCTATCCATTTTTCTATTTTCCCCAAAATCACCATTTCTGTTTCTCTCACATGTACCTATTTCCCCCAAAATCACCCTCTCCACCCTTTTTCTTTCTCCGGCTATACTCCGCCGGCTGTCAACAATATCCGTCAACTAATATTTCAGCTAACTCAAAACCTACACCATTGAGTTTGTCCATTTATTCTAATAATAACTGAGTTTCCCTACCATTGCAAATAATTAGATGGAAACAACAAGCGCAAGTGGGTATCTAAATCATCATCAAAATCCCTCTTTTGGTTCTTTTCGAAGAGATGTTTCTTGCAGGTTTGCTCTTACTTTTCTCATTCTTGTTCTTTTGTTTCCGAATATTTGATTAAAGTAAAACTTATTAGTAGAGATCTTTTTTGGTTGTTCCATTTTAATTTTTTATGTATAGATTCTTACTTTAATATCCAATAGAAAAAATTTATTGTGATTGTGAATTTATAGTGTTAATACTTGATGTCGACCCCAACTTATTCAAGATTGAGGTGTAATCGTTGTTGCTGCTGTTGTTATTGTTAACATGTACTTTTTTACTTGTTTTTGTGTAGTAAAGAATTAATGTCTACTTGATTGTTACTTTCATCTTTCTTCAACTAAAAATTATTTTATGTTAATTAAGTGATTGAAGTTAAATTACAAAAAAAGGAAAGTCCGATACACAGTGCATCACGCATTCACGCAGGGTCCAAAGAAGGGTCTCACCGAGGTAAGTTGTAAGCATCAATAATTATTTTCATGGTTGAACCTGATAAGTGTACTTGCACTTTAAACTATCTCCTTTCTAACAATTGTTACTTTTGGGGACACTAGTGGTGCGGGTATTGCTGGTGCGAATTAGGTTAAAAATGATGTGGTTATAAATATCCTGGGTGCAACTGTTGGTACGGATGAGGTGGGTCGACCTGCACATATGTGTGACGCTTCTATACCTCACTGGGTGCACTTGCTGTTATAGAGCTGGATAACATTACGGAGCCTAAAGTATTTTTGTTGTTTGCTTGTGATATGTAAATGCATATGTGTGGTATTATGATCTTGGTCTTTTGTTGCTTTGTCATATACAATGTATACCCCTGTGGTATACTGTTGTGCGTAGTATTTGTAGGTGCTCTGCCATGGGGTATATTGTATATAATAAAGTAAAACAGAAGAAAAAATAAGTCACTGAACAAGTTGCATATCGTTAGGCGTATGTTTTCTTCTGTATACCTTTCAGGTATTCAGTATAGCCTGATGGTGTACTGCTTTAATTTTAAGGTATATATGCAAATGAATTAACCAGTAAATGTACAAGGTATATTGTACAATAGTATACTGCTATAGTATATAGTTTACTACAACTGTATATTTTTGAGTTGAAAATTAAAGAAGAATTACTTGCAACAAAGGTATACTGCAACGGTATACTTCAATTGTATACTACAATAGTATACTGCATATAGTATAAAATTTACTACTTTTATACTTCGGCGGTATACTGTCCTAAAAGATTGGACCCATAAATTGTGAAGTTAAAATTCAGAAGGTTACACGTAAAACACGCACGAAGGTGCACTCACATGCTCATCCGAAGGAGGTGTGCGTGTAAATTTCTCATAATTTATGTGTTAAAGCAGTCTATCAATTTAGACCTTTGCAGGCAAGAGTTAGTTTTGTTTTAAGTTATTGACACACTAGGCAAGAGTTAGTTTGGTTTTAAGTTATTGACACACCAGAGTGCATTTAGAAAATTTTCTTACTTCATTTGGTTATGAAAGGTATCACTTTCGTTGTGTTTCCAGAAGTAAATAGGAGTAACTTTTAGTATTGGCTTATCCCTGAGCTTTTGTTTTCATGTTCTTTGAACACTTGTTGCATGTAAATTCTGAAGCTCACATGTACTGTAATTTGTTAATATTATTAGGCATAAAGTAGATCTGAAATAAGACAGATACTGCTTGGTTTTGTGTTTTATTTAGCTGCTTTATTTCATAACATTCTAAAATGACGCAATTGTTTAATCTGCTTCTGTCATAGCTTGATGTTAGCACCGAGGAGAAAAAAGATACATACAAGAACATATCCACCATGTTACAGATCCTAAGGAAGAAGAAGAGAGTTAAGCTTGGAAATCTCTTAATGAACAGAAAATCCTCTGCGCAAAGTGTTGAGAACTTATTTTCACTATCATTTCTAGTGAAAGATGGACGGGTTGTCATAGACGTGGTGGAAAATGTATCTCACTTTGTCTATGCAATACCTTCTAAATCTTTTGTTGAAACTTATTTTATGTTTGTCCCTCTATCTTGATTCCTCTAGGCTATGTTGTTTCCTTTTCAGCTCATAGGAATGGTCCTGATGCCAATGTTGTTAAGTCTGGAGAAGTTAAGTACAACCACTTTATCTTCAGATTGAATTTTGTTGATTGGGAGGTATGTAATTTCTATAGCTAGATCATAATTATGTGTCCATATTAGGCACGTACGAATAGGTTCCTAGCCATTCTTTTACATGTATTTGCAATATTCCAGATTGATTTCTTTGTTACGCGATCAACCCTTGAATTTATCACAGTATATCACGTTGTGCTTCCGTTTTTCGAATTGACTTTATCACCAAATGACATGTGCATACAGCTGATGAAGAATAAAACATCAGAAGATGAAGAGTTGATGCCAACCAGGGACATATCGGTAAATCAAGGCACGACTGAAGCTGAGCCAGTTCAATAGATGATTCTCAACCAACACCACATGTTATTCGGATCAAGAAATTGTCAAGGAACTGTGACTAGATTTTGCATGAAGCCTCTGCAGTTGACGATTCCCCTGAGATTGGCGATCCCAACCTTGACACTGGCAGCCTTAAGAGGAAAATGAGTATACTACTATGTATAGAGATTACTTCAATTGTATATCATAGTAGTATACTGCTATAGTATAGAGTTTACTGCTTGTATATTTCAACTGTATATTGTACCAGTATACTATTGTAGTATATAGTTTACTACAACGGTATACTTTAATTAGATTATACTTATTTAGTATACCCTTTTATATTTGAATCGAAGTGTGAGCTGCAATGAAACAAATAAATATTTTAAATTTTATTATTGTATACTCTTTTAGTACAACTCTTCGTGTTTGGATGTGTGATTTACTATAGAAAATGAATGCTTCAAATTTAATTATTCTAAGTACGATAAACCTTTCTGGTATACACTTTTTTGTGTTTGAATATTGTTATTTTGAATACGATATACTTTTTTGGTATATCGTATATTCTTCTATCAACTATTTTTATATAAAAGAAAATAAGAAATGTTACTGATATATCAGTTATTTTTTATGACTTATATGATAAAAAAAACAACAAAAAAAAAGAAGAAGAAAATGTATATCATATATGTTAGTTTAGCACTACTGTAGGTAAAAAATTTCTTTTTACTAGAAAGGTATACAATAGAAAATAATTTTCTTTTTACTTAATAGACAAATATGTCGGAAAAAAGCAAAGTGTTGTACCTTTAAAAATATATCGTATACCATTGGGATATATCATATATTAGAAAGGTATCAATAGTAAGATGGTTTCCTTTTAGTTAACACACAAATATATTGTGATAAATCAAAGTTGTATACTATTGGGGTATACAGTACACTGAAACGTATACAATAGAAGCATGATTTTCTTTTAGGTAATAGGAAAATATAATGTAACAAAATCAAACTTGTATACTATTTGGGTATATCGTATACTATAAAGGTATACAATAGAAAGACTATTTTCTTTTTGTTGATAGGCAAATATAATGTGGCAAAATCAAACTTATATATCATTGGGGTATACCATATACTATAAATGTATATATAATAGAAAGACACTTTTCTTTTTGTTAATAGGAAAATATAATGTGGCAAAATCAAATTTGTATACCATTGAGGCATACCGTATACTATAAAGGTATATAATAGAAAGACAAATTTTAGGGCTCACTTTTTTAGGTATACTGTTGAGTAGAAAGGTATACACTTGCAACATAATTCCTTATCATTAATAGGGAAGTATGCTCTGACAAATCAAATGTGTATACCATTCGGGCTATCCTGTATACTACAAAGGTATACAACTGTACCATGATTTTCTATTAATAAAAAGTATACTGTGACAAATCAAATTTGTATACCATTGTGGTATATTGTTATATACCTTACACCTGGGATGTAACTATACCAACATGCTATACAATAGAAAGAAATTTTGTGTTACCCAAAAGTAAGTCAGGTGCAAAACAAAGTAAAAAGGTATACCTTTTTAGGTATAATGTTGAGTAGAAAGGTATACACTTGCAACATAATTCCTTATAATTAATAGGGAAGTACGTTGTGACAAAACAAATGTGTATACCATTCGGGCTATCATGTATACTACAAAGGTATACAACTTGAAACGACCTCGGTTAGTCGTTTCGGAAGTTAGGACTCCAATTGGCGTGCCGATAATTTTAAAATATTCATAATGTCCATTAGGACCTGTCTGTAAAATTTGAGCTAAATCAGACCTCGTTTGGTAGGCATCGGAAGAAGGTTTCAGTTTTTATTGGCGATAAAAATTAAAAAGAGATTTTCGAGCTCGGTTTTGCCGAATGAGCTCCGATTCGAAATCCAAAAATGACGTTAGGTTTGTATGATTATTTATGATTTTTGTAAACTTTCAAAAGCGAATTTCGATGTTGTTCGGCTTGTTTCCGCTAAAATGCCGAAAGTTAAATAATTTGACCTTTTTTCTATTTAAATTCGCATCTTGAGTTTCGGGAGTCCAATTTGAGATCCGCCTTCGCTAGTATGTTACATATATTTTGTATAACTTGTATGCAAAAGTTAGAATTATTTCAAATATCGTAGGGTACCATTTTAATTTTTATCACGAAAAAAAAGAAAATAAAAGAAAATGAAAAAGGAATGGAAAAGACAAAATAAGAAAGACAAGGAAATGAAAGTGGGCGGTGCTGCCAAGGGATAAATATCCTTTTGGCTTAAAGAGTTAAACAGAGAAGGAACTTGAGCGCGAAATAGAGAAAATGAAATGACGCAGAAGAGAAAAATGCCAGAAAATGAGAAGAGGGGCCGGAAAAAAGTAGAATTTTCACCTTGAAACATTCAGTGGGATCGTTTGGCAATGAATTCAAAGAATAAAGCGGTTGTTGGGTAGCAGTGTTAACTTTGGAACGAAGTAAGTGTTTATATCCATTTCTTTGGAGGCGTGGACTTTCTACCATGTGCTCCTTACGTGTGTAGCTGCCGATAGGCGTACTCATTACGCCTTAGCTTTGGATTTATATTGTATATTATATGTTATGCCCTGTTGTTGGTATTGCATTGAGCATTTGAGCATTGTACTCTGGTTTTGAGCATTGCATATACTTCCCGGTTGGCGATGAGAGTCCCACACCGGTGAAGGGTCATTATTGCATATACTTCCCGGTAATCTATGAGAGTCCCGAGCCGGTGAAGGGTCATTATTGCATATACTTCTCGGTAATCGATGAGAGTCCCGAGCCGGTGAAGGGTCATCATTTCATATACTTCCCAGTAATCGATGAGAGTCCCGAGCCGGTGAAGGGTCATTATTGCATATACTTCCCGGTAATCGATGAGAGTCCCGAGCCGGTGAAGGGTCATCATTTCATATACTTCCCGGTAATCGATGAGAGTCCCGAGCCGGTGAAGGGTCATCATTTCATATACTTCCCGGTAATCTATGAGAGTCTCGAGCCGGTGAAGGATCATTATTGCATATCTCTCCTTGTAGACGATGAGAGTCCCGCGTCGAAGATAGGTATCAGGCATATGTGACTGCATTGCATCGTACCACATTCATCCCATCTCATTGCACCGCATACTGACTATTGTGTGTATTGTGCTGTGTTTTATGTATGCGGTATGTATACTATGTTGTGGACATATTTCACTTTGCCTATATACTTCTGGCTCGTATTCTGGGTTGCGGGGATCGGGCTGCACGCCGCAACGGTATAAATATATGGATCGGATTGCACGCCGCAACGATATAAATATATGGATCGGGTTGCACGCCGCGACAGTATGATTATATGGATCGGGTTGCACGCCGCAACAGGATGAATATATGGATCGGATTGCACGTCGCAACAGGATGTATTTATGATTGTTGATATGTTCGGGATACTTGTATGTTATTGCTACCTTATGTGCTTGGTTGTTAATGAATTTATGATTCCATACGTGTTTCTAGTTATTATCTGGCTCTGCCTTTTCATAATTTAAATAGGAGGAATTTGGCTTATCTGTTTCTTTTTTTCCTGGCTAGCTATCCTATTCTTTGAGCTGGCTAGTCTGCCCCACTTATTGAGTCCTTTTGACTCACCCTTGTTTGTTGTTTGTTTTTGTCTATCTATTTCGTTTCGGCAGGTTCGCTCCAGAATTGAGTTCACCACGTTGTGAAGGAGCGAAGACGACTTCAGCTGTCAGGGTGAGCCAGCTTTTATTCCAGATGACCACCAGTTTATTGGTTATCATTTCAGTTGCATTTTGCTCCTTTTAGGAGGTATCTGTCTTCTTTTGTACTCTTAGATGTCTAGTCTGGATAGCCCTAAACCTAGTATGTTGGATAGTCAGCTGTAATTTCTTTTGTACAGCTTAGAGGCATCAGTATGTCTGTGCGTTTTCTAACTCTTGTTCTTCTTTATGAATTGAATTATATTTATTTTCCTAATTTAATTGGTAAGGGTTCGCCCGACGGGTCTAGGGGAAGATGTCGGATGCCCGCACGGCCTAACCGGATTCCGGGTCGTGTCACAACTGTTCCATGATTTTCTATTAATAAAAAGTATACTGTGACATATCAAATCTGTATACCATTGTGGTATACTGTTTACTAGAAAAGTATATAATTGAAAATGGTATTCTTTTTGTTAGTAGGGACAAATATGTTAATGAAAGCAAAGCCTTGTACCTTTGGGAAAGTCGTATATCATTGGCGTAATATCATATATTAGAAAGGTATCAAATGGCGAGACAAAGTGGTCAAATAGAATAATATTACAGAAGTATACACAAACCAATTATATAGAATCAACACCACAACATTAAAGAAAAAGTGGTAATATATTTTCTCCTGTAAACGAATTAATGAGTAAATATACAGTGTATTCTAGGAAGATATACAATGAAATACCCAGATTGAACAAATTTTACTACACGGTAAAGAACAATTGATATTGAATACCATAATATTTCATAGCCAACACAATAAATCCAGTATACCAACACAGTATACCACACAATAGCAATGTATACAACTAGAAGTTATGCACAAATTGCACCAACAGTGAAAGCATCAGCTATTTCAGACACGCACTAAAATAAAAGAAACCAACATAATTTGTTGGTATATCAAGACACTATAGGGATATTTTTGCATGTTCTACGATTGTGGCCTTTCTTTCCACACCGTTGACATGTAAGTTGCACTTTCTCATGAGACATTTCCCAATTTGATTTGATTCTTCCAGTCTTTGGCCTTCCAGGTGGTATTCTGCCTCTTGGTGGTAGAACCTCTTGCGATAAAACCTCTTCTAGTATCTGCCATGTAGTTTCATCTGGTATAGGATAAACTGGTATTGCATACGTTTGAATAAAACTCTCTCTAGTGTAGTATTCAGAGCAGTATTGGTATGGAGACAATTTGAATTTGTCCAGCACTGCCAAGGCATGTCGACATGGCATTTCTTCCAGATCAAACCATCGACAAGTGCATCTCTTTTCAGCCAAGGACACTTGATACGTTACTGAACCATCCACTACTGAGTGCAAGAAGTCATTTGATGGCAGGACCTACATTTTTTGTGAAACAAATTGTATTAGTGACATTGAAACATACAATATACAGTACTTTCAGAAAGTATACATTGAAGTACATCATACCCTCATTGTTTTTTATGCGATGATTTTTGTTGTCAAGACATCATCATACTTTTTAGACAGTGTCAGCTCCTTACAAGTACCCAAAGCTTCCATCCTGTTTTTAAAGTTCCATTCCCTAACCAGATGCATCATATAGTCTAGAAAATTAATTACAGGGAGGTATCTTATGTTCCTCGTTCTAGAGTTCACAGATTCTGCATTGTTGGAGGTCTTGGTGTTTGTTCTATTTGCAATAGAATATGCCCTCGACCATATTTTATATCCAGCGTCAATCAAGTACTGTTTGACATTGCTATCATCTTCCCAATAGCACCCATGTGTATGTTGAACTCTATAACTATGTAAGCTCTTGCTAACTTATAGTATGTCTTTGAATTTTTTTTTGCGTCCTATTGAACTTAACTTTTATATTATTCCATAGGTGGAATATACAGATACAGTGCGGCACCTGCGGATACACTGTGGTTAGTGCAGTGTGAATGCTCTTATTTCTATCGGATACAAAGCACATGCCTTCCCTCTGAGCGTATGCTTCTTTGAAGCATTGAAAGAACCAATGGTATGATGCATCATTCTCAGAATCGACAACAGCATATGCTAGGGGTAGGATATGTCCTGTAAAAGGAAGAGTTATTATTTAGTAACAACATGAGTGTACTTTATTTTTTGCAACTTTCACTAAGATGCTGAAATCGACAAATGTTCCGTCTTTAAAAAGCTGTAGATTACCTCCTGCATCCTGTGCACATGCAATAATGTATGTCCCTCCATATGCACCTCTGAGGTAGCTGGCATCGACTACAATTGTTGGCCTACAGTATTTCCATCCTTCAATCGTTGTTACAAGGGCAACAAAAGCATAAAGGAAGCGCCCATTTGCCGCAGTGTGTAGTCGTATTATTGATCCATGATTTGCATGGTGCAGGACATACAAATAACTCGGTAACTTCTTATAAGAGTCACGAGGTTTCCATCTTACTATTTGTAACGCCTTTTCCTTTGATCTCCATGCTTGCATGTAGTTTATGTCGACACTGTGCTCTTTTTTCATATACCTGATTATATCTGCTGGTGTGTACACTGTCCTCGGATCCTCATAATTGTCTTTTATCATTCCTCTAATAACTGAAGCAGTAGCTTGTCTTTGTGCATTAAACCTCTGCTCATGTGAGCACGTGTGATCATCCTTGAAAGATGTTACTTTAAATAGGTTTGACTTTCCCACACTTGACGATTTCAGAACCCCACTCGCATTGCTCATCAATGCATATAAGACAGTACCTGTTTACGTAAGAGTTCAGTAACAGTTTTTCAATGTATACCATGCAGTGTACTGTACGTATGGCGACAATGCTATACTAGTATTGAAAATCAATTATCCCATAAATTAGTTCTTCTATGGCTACAATTCGTCTGTACAGACAATGGAAATACCGGGAATACTGTATAATTGATATTGAACCGCATAAAACCATATACCCCCGGGGTATATTATACACTACTAAGGTATAAGACGCAATGGAAATACAAGATATACTGTACAATTGTTATTGATCCACATAAAACCAGCATACCTCCAGGGCATATTGTACACTACTAAGGTATAACACGCAATGGAAATACATGGTATACTATATAATTGATATTGAACCTCATAATTACTTCTTCTACGGCTACAATTGCTCTGTACACGCAATGGAAATACAGGGGTATACTGTACAATTGATATTGAACCGCATACAACCACTATACCACGATGGTATATTGTACAGTACCAAGGTAGAACACGCAACAAAATACAGGGTATACTGTATAATTGATATTGAACCACATAAAACCACTATACCCCAACGGTATACTGTACCGTACCAAGGTATCACGCACAGTGGAAATACAGGGGCATAAAACTAGTATACCTCCAGGGTATAATGTACATTACCAAGGTATACACTGAAGAGTTTCACTCTGTTGCTACTGCCTCGACGTTTACACTAAAAACAACAAAAGTAGCAAGTACATTTGCACTGTATACGCATTTAGTATTTGCAACGTATTTCATATGGCATAGATTTACGCAAAAAATAGGAAACATAGTGCATGCAGTATGTTATACAACTACTCAAAAACAGTAAAGTGACAAATTACTTCTTCTAGGGGGTACAATTGTACTGTATACCTGCTTGGTATACTGTTATTTCCACAATATTTGTTAGTGCATACAGTTTTGTTATATTTGGAGTACATTAGAACAGTATACTATTACAAAAGAAGCATATTCTAAAATAGTATACAATAGAAAATTACAGTTATATTACCTTCTCGAACACGATCGATCAACCTTAAATTGAAATTTTCTCTAAATCGCATAGTGCTTCATAACACTATTGAGGACATCCTTGTCCCTGAAAACTTGCCCAGTTTTAATGTTCCGATGATATTCATCCGTAATGATATTGACTTTATCAATTTGAATAATGTGATCGCCTTCTTCAATTTCCATATCGATCATCCCAAACTTGTTCGACGAAATTTCAATCCCTTCCATATAATTCAATGCCGTGGAACTCCCCGCGCTTGTTAGGTTGCAGATTAAGGTTACAGAGATTGGAAAATCGATCATGTCAGGTTTTTTCCTCTTTTACTGCATATACAGCTTCACTCCCATGTCATTATTGATCGACATGGGAGGATATGCATCTTTTACTACAAATTTGATCTCAAATTGTTGTTTCGACAAATCGATATTTAGGAGCTCTGCGATAGCTGTCTGGAATTGTTTAAAACTACAGCTATTTTCAATCATAAAACCAGCGACTTGGAAATCACGTACATGTTAGCAGAATCCCAATGACCATTAAACTGAACTAAATTTCGACTTCCATTGATGAAGAGAGTATACCGATCTCTTATGGTGAAGAAAGTATACGGTGTGAGCTTGTATTTATGTAAGAATTAGGGTTTTGGAAGCGTGAAATTGGGAGAGATTATCGTGTAGAATCCTGAAAGTATAGGATGTTTTGGACCTGGGAGAAGCGGGAGTGATAAATGGGTATTTAGGTAATTAGTTTAGCGGGTAGCTGAGGTAATATTTGAAAGTTCTAGGTAGGGGCTGTAATTACTTTAGCTTGTGTGAGTATTTTTGTAAGTCTCCCTAAAGCTATGGCAGGCACTACTAGAAATTGTAAAATTTTCACCCACAGGCCACTTTTGTCACTGGTATTTAGTTTGAAGCCAATTTTTTTATTGGTCTTACATGAGAGACCACTTTTTGAAACTTCAATCTTTGTGGGCTGAAGTTCAAACCTTGTGGGTTGAACTTCATGCCTAAATTATGAAGTTTCAACTTCAATCTGTAAGGGCTGAACTTTTAGATATAGATGCGTAAACTTCAACCTTTATGGGCTGAAGTTGAACTTCAATCCTTGTGATCGGCTGAAGTTGTAAAAATTTCGCCCAGCAGCCACTTTTAACACTGGTATTTAGTTTGAGGCCACTATTTTTATTGGTCTTACACTAGAGGCCACTTTTGGGCCTTTACTAAATAAATATTGACTTAAGTTCTGATAATTGACTGAACTTCAGTCCATATGGCCCCTGGACTGAAGTTCCATCTCTAAGGACTGAACTTCAGTCCATGGTATGGCTATGGACTGAAGTTCCATCTTTAAGGATTGAACTTCAGTCCATGTGACCCTGGACTGAAGTTCCATCTTAAGGACTGGACTGAACTTCAGTCCATATGAGTTCAGTCCATATGGCCCTGGATTGAAGTTCAATCTTTAAGGACTGAACTTCAATCCGGCCTCTGGACTGAACTTCAGTTATCTCTTTAAGCAAAAGTGGCCACAAACTAAATGTTTTGGTATTAGTGGCCTGTGCCCAAAGACCAGTGGCAAAAGTGGCCTTTCGTGCACTTTCCCCGCTGAAGTTGAACTTCAATCCTTGTGGGTTGAACTTGTGTGAAGTTCAACCCAAAAAAATTGAAGTTCCAAAAAGTAGCCTCTCATGTAAAACAATAAAAAAAAGTGGCCTCAAACCAAAGACCACTGTCAAAAGTGGCTTTTGGTGCACTTCGCCCCTAGAAATTCGGTGATCCCCAATGGTCAAGGCTCGGTTGGTAGTCCTGACTTACGGGTGTCCGTCAGGACTAAATACTAATTTATTTACTTTTTTTATTATATATTCTGACGGACCGTTGTCAGAAGTTTATTTAAAATATACAACTTCCCATTTATCTCTCTACCCACTTTCTCGCTATTCTATCTCTATCTAGAATCTCCCTACCATCAAATCTGTTCTAACTCCGGCCGAAAAAAACCCGATTTAACTCCGGGCAAAAGGTAATTTTGTTTTCCTTTCTTTTTCTCTTTTCCAAAAAATAAGAAACCCTAACCTTTAAAAAAAAAAAAAAAACAGTGGCAGTAACGTGCTTTTTCGATGATTTTCTCCAACCTTGCGTGGCCAGTTTTTCCGGCGATCTTCTCCGCCAGTGCCTAGTCTTTGTTTTGCTTATCTCGAGGTGCCCACCATTACAAGTTAAATTAGCTTTTGCCTTTGTTCGAATATTATGATTTAGTATTAAGATGATGCTTGTGTTATGGTTGATTTGATATATTATATGGCATATGTATTATGGTTGTTTTCGAAGTGATTTGAGTTCGTAATATCCATAATTTATGTAAACACTTTATGTCTAATTTCTTGAAAGTAATATCATGTGCAGTTGACCTTCATATGTAATGAAAATATAGAATTTTGAACTTTGTTATAATTAGTTCCCTTTACATTGTTGCTTCATTTAGCCATAACCAGTTGATTAACTTTGTGAAAACCTAGAAAATTTTAACTTGGATTATTAAACTTAAACAATACATTCCTTTTCCACCTCGTTCATTCACACCACACTGCTATTTGAAGATAGACTTGAAGGGGTTTACTTTACATGGTCATAGTAATTTAATTATTTTAGTTAAACCTAAATAGTATATTTCTTTTCCACCTTAGCTCAATTATTTCTCATAAATAGTACTTCATGCAGAATACTAATAGAAATTAATCCATCTAGATAATTATTTTTTTAGCAAAATCAAAATTTTTCCTTTTTAAATAATAGGAGTAATAGAAGATAGATATTAGCTACATAACTTAATACTTTCCTAGCGTAAAATAATATAATTGTTTCTATTGCTCTAAATATCTCAATTTATAATATTTGTGTAGATGAAACGTAAAAATCGTAGTTGAATATATAAGTTGCTGGTGTTTCATCAGCCGTTGCGCGCTAGTCTTTTCCAACATATAATTGGAATTATACCAGACGTCGGGATAAGGAAGAAATTTGTAGATCCCCTATTGATAATGCATTAACCAGCTTTACTTTATATTTTCTTTCTATTTCAATTTTATTTTATTCCTATTCTCCTTTCTCAGAAAAAAGGACTTTAACCAAAGTAAAATATTACTTCTTTCTTGATAGTTATTTACTTACTCAGTGGATAGTAACATGCTCTGGATTAGAATCATGGGGAGTACTTCTGGATCATTTCTACTAACATAAAACCCCAATTTAAATTCCTTTTATGTACAGAAATATCCTCTTGGATAACTTACATAATCTCAATTACTAATTCTTTGTGTATTTTGGACTTCCTAACAATCCACCCATTTTTGCTTTTTAAACCTCCCGTTATGGAAATCCATCTATGGTAATAAACAGTAAAAACTCCATACATATGATCTTCGAAACCCGCTTCAGGCTATCATGACAATCCACCAATCTTGGGGTAAAATGTATCTATTGCTTATGTTTACTTTCTTTTCACCATTTCATTCTTGTACATAGGAAAAAAGGCTCAGCCTTTTTACTGCAAATTTTAGAAGCCATATATATATAGAATACAAGGTAAAAGAATTTTCAGTAAGTTCGATTGTAAATTAGGATACTGGCAAGTTAAGATGCATGAAGATAGTATAGAGTGGACCGCCTTTACATATCCAGAAGGTCACTTTGAATGGCTAGTAATGCCTTTTGGACTAAAGACAGCCCCATCAATTTCCAAAGGAAATGGATAATATATTTGGAGAATATAAGAACTTTGTTTTAGTATATGTAGATGATATACTAATATTTAGGACACTTATAAACAGTCTTTAACTTATTCCATAAAAACGGAATAATAGTTAGTAAAAAGAAATTGAATTGTATAAAAGTTATATTAATTTTTTAGGGGTTACTCTCGGAGACGGAAAAATAAAATTACAGTCACACATAGCTAAAAAGGCTCTAGAAATACCAGACAAACTAGAAAATACTAAAGAGTTACAGAAATTCTTAAGATTAATTGATTATGCTAGAAATTTTATCAAAGATTTAGGTAATATAGCAGGACCTTTATATGCTAAAACAGGGTCCAAAGGACAAAAATATTTTAACACTGAGGATATTAAGCTGGTACAAAAAATTAAAAAAAAAATATCCCAAACTTAAGTATGCCACTAGAAACAGATTATTTAATTATAGAAACAGATGGAAGTTTTGAAGGATGGGGAGCAGTTTTAAAAGCAAGACCTAACAAGTATAGTGGTTAAACTGAAGAAAAAATTTGTGCATATCAAAGTGGAAAATATAAAGAAAAAGGTAACACAAGCAGTATAGATGCTGAAATTTTGGCAGTAATTTATGGCCTAAATAGTTTTAGACTATATATTTTAAACAAATTAGAAATATTAATAAGAACAGATTGTGAGGCTATAGTTAAATTTCATCAAAAAATCAATGAAAAAGGTAGTAATAGAAGAAGGTGGTTAGATTTTCTAGACACAATATCTATATACAATAAAGTTATCTTTGAACATATTAAAAAAAAAAGATAATATATTAGCTGATGAATTAAGCAGGTTGATATCAAAGCCTAGAAAATTACCAGTCTTGTTTAAATGTGTAGCAGACTATCGAAGAACAAGACCTCATGGCTAGTGAAGCTAAACCACAGACAGACAAAGGAAATGCAGAAAAAGCTTCCTCCTCAGAGACATATTCGCAGGTTGTGCTAAAAAATGTTCATTTTAAGCCACACTCGTCAAATTACATATCATCCATAGAAAGACTCACTTTTGGAAAACAACAATTGATCTGTTATCCAAAATCTAATATCTCTTTTAGACAAGAAGAACATACAATACTAGACAGACAACCAAAATGTCTGGTAGACAATTTATGGATATGTTATAACAAGACTCCCAGAGACATAAAATATTTTATAGCCTGCCTAAACGCAGTATGTGAGTATTTTACTCAGAAAAATAAAGATAATAAGTTGCAATTTTATGTGGTGGTATATGGAAAAAGTTATGGTATTTTCAGCACATGGGAAGAAGTCTTTGTAGCTATTAAGAATATAACTAAACCTCTTTACAAAGGATTTAATACCTTTGCAGAGGCCACAGACTATGCTACGGATTATTTAAGTCCAAATTATTATGTTTCAACATCCCTAAAGTAATTCCAGAATCCAAATACCAGTCCTCAATACAAAGTTCAAGAAGATCCGGAACAAAAAAATAGTCTTTTGTGATCACTGTACTGCCATGACCGAAAATTTCAAGAAAATAAACCAAGAAAAAGAGTTTTTACAGTTCGAAAACTATAAACTCAGTGACAAAATAAGAATACTAGAACAGAGAATTCAAGCATTAAATTTTGAATTAGCATAGCCTCAGAGTTCTCCATCTCTTTCAAAAATGGATGAGATGGGTGTGTATTCCCCAATGAATACAATTATAACTACTGTATCAGATTTAGATACAGCTAGTCCAGTTCAAACGGTAGCCAGTAAAGACTTATCAAATCCGTTAATGGCTGACACTTTGCCAAAAAGTGTAGTACAAAATCCTAATATCAAAGAAGGAAAAAGACTTCCAAGGGCTCTCACTCAAGGAGAGCCATCAAGAAGAAAAAATATAATTTTTACAAAAAATAAAAATAATAAAATAGAAAAAATTGTTAAAGAAATATTAGAAAAAATTCTGCAGACCCAAGACAAGCATGTGGTAAAGGAAGAACCAAGAGAAAAAGAGACCTTACAAATGTCAGATGAAGATAACTCCGACAGAGACTCAGACATGGCATATCACAGTAATGAAGAAGATGACTCTGGAATGAGCTTTGATTCAGAGGCATTACATAATTTGGACACATGATGAGACACAAAGAAATGGAGAAAAAGAAGAGATGAGACATTGAAGAGACTAGAGATAAGAGATAAGATAAGCTGATAAGACATAAAGAAGCAATAATGAGAGTTGGACAAAATAAAGGGAATCTGATCTGCAAAGCAATGTGACGATGGGGCCCAGTGAAGTACCCGACTTGCTGAGAAGAAAGGATTCTGAAGAGGTTTGAAGTCCAGAAATAAAGTCCAAAGACTTTCTATAAATAGGAAGACAAGTATGTTAGGAAAAGGGTGTGAAAACTACAGCTCAATCTTATTGTAAAATACCTCTCTCCACTATGTTCTTCCTATCACTTTCCACAACCCCATCCTCTTCTCTTTAAGTGTTTTCAGTATTTGCTGTTTGCTTAGTTCGTGTCACAACAACTTGTAAAACACTTTCGGATTTTACGAAAGGGAAACCTCTCTCTAGAATTATATAAGTCTCTTATTTTAAGTATGTTTCGTTCATATATTTCAAGATGTTCCCTAATAGGTATGATCACGTTTATGTACAGTTTATATATGCAGTTATAATTTTGTTATTTGATTTACTCTAAGTATATGGTTAGCCTTTCCACTTCTTAGTAACTCCGATGGATTAACCTGTAAATTTCTAGGATAAAACCAGTCGTATATTTACCCATAATAAAGGGTGCTATAACCTGATTGTGTCCAGGGTGAGCTTAAAGAAGTAAGTGCTAAGAGTAAGATTGAAAGGAAGAAGTGAAAGGAGCGAAACGTTTTTATTTATATATATATATATATATATAAAAAAAAAGCATGGAAACTATTCTTGAATTATAGGATGAGACATACCCTAAATTGACGAGCACGGTGAACGGAGAGAGGGAGTACCGAGCAGGACTTACAACTTATAAATTTTTACCGCAGTAAAAAATTTTTATCGTAACTTTTTCAACTCGCCTATTATATTTGTGTCAGAGCCCAGTGATTCTGAGAAGATATATTTATATTAAGAAGATATTATACTATACAATTAAGAATTTACCATAAAATTTTACTTCAATCTCAAAAGGATTTAATAAGAACTAGAAAGTTTGTTAAGGAATATAAATTTAAAATACAAACTTTCAAGATACTTTTAAGACTTACTAAAAGAAAACAAAGAGCTCGTGTTAGATGAATTTTAGAAAGTTATAAGTTTTACATAAGAGAAGCAAGTACTTATTATAATTTTTTGCACCCGATATGAATGCAATATAATGCATATGAATGCAATATGATGCAATAATAACCCTTCACCGGAGCGAGACTCTCATCGACAGCCGGGAGGTATATGTCAACTCACAGCCAGAGTACAATGCTCAGATCTTCAATGCAATACTAACAACAAGACATAACATATAATATACAATGTAAATTCAAAGCTAAAGCGTAATGAGTACGCCTATCGGCAGCTACATACGTAAGGAATACGTGATAGATTATTCACAAGGCCAAGGGCCTCCAAAGAAATGGATACAAATATTTACCTTATTTCAAATTTCTACTCAACAACCACTTTATCCTTTGGATTCACTTCCAAACGGTCCTGGATGTCTCGGGGTGAAAATTCTATTTTTTTTCCTGCTCATTTTCCTCTCTTTTCTCATTTTCTAGTATTTTTTTCATCCCTACGTTTTCTGTCTCTCTCATTTCTTGCTTGTGTTCTCGGGTTTCTCTGGGAAATTAAGCCAAGGGATAAGCTTATATCCCTTGGCCACCGCCTTTACATTTCCTTTCTTTTCCTTTTTTTTTTAATTTTCTTTTCGTAACGAATATCAAAATGGAACCCTACGAAATTTAAAATAATTTCAAATTTTGCATACAAGTTATACAAAATTTATGTAACATACTCGCTAAAGCGGATCTCAAATCGGACTCCCAAAACTCAAGTTGCGAATTAAAATGAAAAAGATCAAATTCTTTAACTTTCGGCATTTTAGCAGAAACTATCTGAACGACCTCGAAATTTACTTTTGAAAATTTATATAGGTCAAAAATAATCATATGAACCTAACGGCGCTTTCGGATTTCAAATCAGAGCTCATTCGCCAAAATCGAGCTCGAAAATCTCTTTTTAAAATTTACCGAGAACAGAGCCTGAAACTTTCTTCCAATACCTACCAAAGGAAGTCCGATTAAGCTTAAATTTTACAAACAGGTCCTAATAGACTTTATAAAGATTTTAAAATTGTCGGCACGTCAATCGGAGTCCTAACTCCCGAAACGACTACCTAAGGTCGTCTCATTATGTCAGTTGGTATCAGAGCCCGGTTTAGAATCTATCCAGACTAAGAAAGTGTCTAGTAGAGTCTCGCTGATGGGTACGTAGACGTCAGTAATTATCTAGGAGAGACTATGATGGCATTTAGGAAGTTTCTCTTCCTTATTTTCTAATCGTACGTCGGTCTGGGATACAAAAAAAAATCGTTAATTCCTTCGTAGTAATTGTGAACTTTCGTGCGATAAATCAGCAAATGGTAGAAGTTCTGGACGAAATAATCTAGCCTGGGGCTAGAGCTACTCAAGCCCCGAGAGTTGTGGATCGTGTTAACGATCTAGTTGCGCAGGCCCTAGCTGTACGAGCCTGCGATGGGCAAGGGAGCAGGACCTTGTGATTCCCCTAGCTCTCTATGATGCTTTTACGAGAATCTTAGCGATGCAAATATTGCAAGAACCTATTACTCCCTAGGCTGCTCATCAGGTTGCCGCAGATGCAGACGTTCGGTCTCAGGGAGCTCCTGTTCCAGTTCTTAATATTCTCGCAGTAAATTATGTTCCGGAACAAGCCTGTGTTGTGCCTCTAGTTATTTTGGCTGGTTAGCTAGCTCGAGTAATGGCTCAGTCCGAGTGTCTGAAAAGACTACATTATTCTACCCAATTGAACCTTATGATGTTCTTAGGCCATGCATCAAATAATCCCTGTTTTCAGGGGTCCAGTATTGGATTGGTGGACCACTATTTTATCATCTCGGCAAGGCTTGCCTAAGCTAACTTGGTACGTGTTTTCTCGTAGATTCGTGGAAAAGTTCCTTTCGCGCAGCGAGCGAGATGAAAAGAGTCGCTAATTTGAGTGGATTGGATAGGGTAGCTTGTCGGATTTTAGAATATGAGATTAAATTCTTTAGGATGGCTGGATATATACTAGAACTAGTCCATGAACCTTCCGAGAATGTTCAGAGATTTATTGGTGACTTTTCTCTTTCCTTGAGATTCCATATGGCTCGAGAAATTGAGGTTGGGACTTCATTTGATGTCGTTGTTGATATTGCTCAGAGGTATTAGGCATACCATAAGTTAGAGTGGGAAGAGTTAGAGCGGGAGAGCAAGAGATTCCACAGCCTTGGTGGGCACCATACCTTCTTTGGAGGTAAGAGTTCTGATTATTTTAAGAGGTTACTTGCCAGGTTATCTCAGCTTGTAGAGCATGATTCTCAGAGTGCGCGAGTAGTTCATCAAGATTAGACTCAGCTTTCTCTTTGCAGCTTTCAACAATCTGTCCAACTTCCATTTTCAACGAAAAGGTGTTATCATTGTCGTGAGTCTGGTTATCCTTTGAGGAGTTTTCCCTTACTCCGACAAGTAGGCAGTCATCCTTTCTTTCGTCATCAGGCACCTGCACAGTCGCAAAGGATTTCATTTAGATCTCAATCAGCTAGAGAAATGCCACCATCCAGTAGTGGTCGAGAGCGTGGTGGCAGTGGTTTTTCAGAAGGTGATTATCAGGGTAGTGGTTCAGCTCAGCTGCAGAGGCAGTTCTATGAGAGATTTGGCAGTGAGTGTCGCTATAGTCTGCCTGGCATCTTGTCGTGCCACCTTCTATTATAATGTCAAATTAGTTTACCTCTCTTCTCGGAATTCCATGTTGGTTGAATGATGGGAATCTAGTTCATCACCATCAGAGAGTGTCATTGTTTCTTTCGGTGTAAAGTGGTTAGTAAGTAATATTCGATCAACGCATCTCCTCTTGGTTCAAAACATTAGTAAAGTCATGTTATCCCATGAGCTTATCTGGGTTATAGAAGGGTTTTCTGGTAAATTGTCAGAGTTTCCTTCTTATTGGAAGGTTAAATTGGCATGGATGTTGTGCCATGGAGCTTATTTAATATCTATTTCTTCAGTTGCGATTCTTTGGCTAGCTTGACTTGCAAGTAATCTACCTCAGGTAGCCAAGTAAATAAGAAGATGAGCTTCCTAAAGCTTTAATTATTCCTATCCTCAGTCTGTTGCCATCTCTTCTTTGTCCGGCACTAGTGAGCTTAGGCGGTCAGTAGCCTCTTGTGATGTTCCCTGTGTGGAGCCAGAGTGCGTGTCAAGGTAGCCGGGTATGCACATTGTGTTTTAAGGCTACTAAGGGTAATGAGAGGCGTCATTTGGCCCCTGAGTTGATCTACCATGCGATGGTTCTTATGGAAAGGGTATGGAATTGTGAACTCGATTTTGCAGCTGTTTGGCAACTCGAGAGGGTAATTTGGTAGCTTAGGTCTGAGCCATATTCTATATTTAGCTAAGTCTTCCTTAGTCCAGCAGGTTGTGCGAGGATGACTATCCCTATTTATACTAGATGTATGAGTTTATGCTCTAAGTGGAGGAGTCTTCCTCCTATACAGAATACTAATATTAAATATCTAAGTCGTTGCTGAAGCGTAAGCTAATTATTAGTTTTATCGACGTGTTCTATATCGCAAAGTATATCGACGAGGTGATTCGCCGGCAGAATCATAATCCATCCAAATTTCCGTGTATCTTTGTTTCAAAAATGTAGAACTGTCCTCTCGTGACCGAGGAAGGATCAGCTTAGTTAGAATAAGCTGGGCAATGGTGTGATGATATTATCCATATATGATTTATTCAAAGAATTCGGTGTGCGTGTTATAATTCTGATTATGCAATCATGAGATAATGTCTGTGGAGTAGTTTATGAAGGTCGTGCAAGTTCTCTAATTATCTGTGAGAATTTTTCTTTAGACTTAGGCTCGTTCGTGGACGAACGAGAGTCTAAGTGGAGGAGAATGAAACGACCTTAGGTAGTCGTTTCGAGAGTTAGGACTCAGATTAATATGCCCACAGTTTTAACATCTTCGTAAGGTCCATTAGGACCTATTTGTTAAATTTGAGCTTAATCGGACTTCGTTTGGTAGGTATTGGAAGAAGGTTTCAGATTCCGTTGTCGGTAAATATTAAAAAGAGATTTTCGAACTCGATTTTTGTGAATGAGCTCTGATTCAAAATTTGAAAGCGCCGTTAGGTTCATATGATTATTTTTAACCTGTATGAATTTTCGGAAGTGAATTTCGAGGTCGTTCGGATAGTTTCCGCTAAAATGCCGAAAGTTAAAGAATTTGATCCTTTTCATTTTTATTCGCATCTTGAGTTTCGGGAGTCCGATTTGAGATCCGCCTTAGCGGGTATGTTACATAAATTTTGTATAACTTGTATGCAAAATTTAAAATTATTTCAAATTTTGTAGGGGTCCATTTTAATATTCGTTACGAAAAGAAATTTTTTTTAAAAAAGGAAAAGAAAGGAAATGTAAAGGCGGTGCTAAGGGATATAAGCTTATCCCTTGGCTTAATTTCCCAGAGAAACCCGAGAACACAAGTAAGAAATGAGAGAGACAGAAGACGTAGGGAATGAAAGAAATACCTGAAAATGAGAAAAGAAAGGAAAAGGAGCAGGAAAAAAAATAGAGTTTTCACCCCGAGACATCCAAGATCATTTGACAGTGAATCAAAAGGATAAAGTGGTTGTTGAGTAGTAATTTGAAATAAGGTAAGTGTTTTTATCCATTTCTTTAAAGGCCATTGGCTTTGTGGATAATCTACTACGTGTGTAGCTGCCAATAGGCATACTCATTACACCTTAGCTTTGAATTTACATTGTATATTATATATTATGTCCTGCTGTTGGTATTGCATTGAGGATTTGAGCATTGTACTCTGGCTGTGAGTTGGCATATACTTCCTGGCTGTCGATGAGAGTTCCACGCCGGTGAAGAGTTATTATTGCATCATATTGCATTCATATGCATTATATTATATTCATATCGGGTGCAGGAGTATTCCGCCCCAGGAGAGTGCAAGAGTATTCCGCCTCTGGTTCATATCATATCGGATGCATGAGTATTCCGTTCCAGGAGAGTGCAGGAGTATTCCGCCTCTGATTTATATCATATCGGGTGCAGGAGTATTCCGCCCCAGGAGAGTGCAGGAGTATTCCGCCTTTGGTTTATATCATATAGGGTGCAGGAGTATTCCGCCCCAGGAGAGTGCAAGAGTATTCTGCCTCTGGTTTATATCATATCGGGTGCAGGAGTATTCTGTCGCAGGAGAGTGCAGGAGTATTCCGCCTCTAGTTTATATCATATCGGGTGCAGGAGTATTCCGCCCCAGGACAGTGTAGGAGTATTCCGCCTCTGGTTTATATTATATTGGGTGCAGGAATATTCCGTCCCAGGAGAGTGCAGGAGTATTCTGCCTCTGGTTTATATTATATCGAGTGCAGGAGTATTCCGCCCTAGGAGTAGGAGTATCCCGCTTCAGCTGGTTACTATATTGTATTCCCCTCGAATGCAGGAGTATTCTGCTTCGGGATGGAATTACGAGTACATGTGACCCCATTGCATCATACTGCATTCATTCTATTTCATTGCACCGGTTGCTATGTATTATGTATTTCTGGTTGTTGATATGTTTTTGGCTCGTATCTCTAGTTGTTTATGAGTTATTGTTTCTTACGTGTTTTCGGCTATTATCTAACTCTGTTTTTTTTTTTTTAATTATAGTTGAAAAAATGTGAATTTAGTTTATGTATTTTCCTCTCCCTGGCTAGCTATCCTATTCTTTGAGGTGGCTAGTCTGCCTCACTTATTGAGTCCTTTTGACTCACCCTTGTTTGTTGTTTGTTTCTTGTCAATTTATTTTGTTTCGGCAGGTTCGCTCCAGGATTGAGTTCGCCACGTTGTTAAGGAGCGAAGACGACTTCAGCTGTCAGGGTGAGCCAGCTTTTATTCCGGATAACCACCAGTTTTATATTTATTATTTCAGTTGTATTTTGCTCCCTTCAGGAGGCGTATGTATTCTTTTGTACTCTTAGATGTCTAGTCTGGATAGCCCTAAAATGTAATTTTTTGTACTCTTAGATGTCTAGTCTGGATAGCCCTAAACCTAGTATGTTGGGTAGTTAGCTGTAATTTCTTTTATACAACTTAGGGCATTAGTATGTCTGTATTTTTTTTAAATCTTGTTCTTATTTATGAGTTGGATTTATATTTATTTTCCTAATTTGGTTGTTAAGGGCTCGCCCGACGAGTCTATTGGAGGATGTCAGGTGCCCGCACGACCTAGTCGAAATTCTGGTCATGTCAAAAAGTTAATCGACGAGTTATCTATTCTAGAGTATCATCTTGTCAAAAATTTGAAAGAAAAGCAAAGACGAAGAATTGGTAGAAATAAATTAATAATAATAGATAATTAAATATTTATGAAACACATCCCTTCACTAAATACGTACGATATTTAAATCTACAAAAATATTACACTACAAGAGAACTCATAAAATCTAAACGAGAAAGAAGCGTTGTAATAAATTTTTTAGTCTTTACAACTCATAAAGAATTAAAATCTGCTCTTAATTGGGAATTGCACGCTATACTAGGAGACATTAGAAGTAGCGAAGAATATTTAAGCAATATTGAACGAAGAATAAGTCGTGTTCCTCTGGGATAGCACATGAACAGACCTGGCTATATAAAAGAAATCAAATAAATAAACAGAAAAATTGGAGAAACAGAATCAAATATTAGAGAAGTACAAAAGAATTTAGATTTTCATTCAGAATTATTACATAGTGGAAGATACCACAGGAGTTGTTATAGCCAAGTGTTAAAAACCTACGATTTACTCTACCATTTAAAGAGAGATTTAAAGGTCCATCTAGCCTTACGATAGGACAGAATAAATATACATTGAGAATAATAGATTCACAAGAATTCAAACGAAGTATGAGGATTGAAATAGAATTAGCTAAAATAGAATTAATAGAAATAAAAAGAAGATTAAATTATTCAAGGACAACGTCACTACCTCGAGAGACTATAAATATAATACTTGAAAGCAAATTAGAAAATAAAAAGGAAATTATAAAATTAGAATCAATATTAACAACATAGAAAATCTAAAAAAATTAGAATATTTATATTTACGGATCAGAACAGATAAAAGAAATATTATATCTAAAAGAAACTCTAGCCACAAATGGCATATAATTACCTTAAAAGGGGGTGCCCTCCTTTAGTCAAGGAGAACATATACTACATAGTGAAGACAAAAAATATAATACTTTGATAGATCTAATAATTAATTTTGGAGAAAGTTTTCAAAATTACACCGAAGTTTTAGAAAAGAGTAAAGAAAATTTTGAGAAAGTACAAACTAAACAAAAGAAAACACTAGATAGAACAGAGAAAAATTTAGATTTTCTTAAAGAATAAAATAACGAAATAGAAAGGAGGATTCAAACTCTAAATAATAAATTTAATCTTGAAAAAATACCGACAAAATAAGAAATAAAAAATTTAATCAAACAATATCTGACAAACCCAAAGAAATAGAAATAAAAACAACCGAGTTAGTAGATAAAGCCACAAAACAAATAGACGTTTTGGAAAAGGATATTAAAAATCTAGTTGAAATTACATAAAAAAAATTAAAGAAATTGCTCTTTCATCAGTATAGATCCTAGAGAGATTCCAATATATAGAAAAGCATTAAAATCAGCAGAACAAATCCAACCATCAGAAGGTTTATCTGATTATACTCCTCAATCAAAGTCAGACCAGATAGTAATAAAATAAAATAATACTATCATTATTCTACTCTTAGAATTGAACCAAAAGTTAGATAAAATTATTAAAGAAAAGGAGGTTAGTGTTAGTAAAGAACCTGTTTCGATTAACTAGGAAATTAAAGACTTAATTAAAGAATTCAAGAAGGTTGAATTGACTCCACTAAATGAAAGACCAGTTAAACAATCTAAATCATGGACCTTTTTCCAGGTAGGTCAAGAACAATGATGGAAGCATCTAGACCAAGAATATCCGAAAATAGAATGGGAAATAACTTCCTACAAAGACTGTTAAGTTGAAATTCAGAGGTAGAACATCAACAATTAGACGAGGTGATAAATGTAGATAGAGATATAGAAAATTTTCAACAAAGTCAACTAAGACTATTTAATCCTAGAATGTTATATAATGTTGGAACTTTTTCAAGAGATGCCCAACTATATAGACTTTACAGAGAACAACAGGTATCAGCGATAGGAGAAAATATTAGAACCATAAACCTTATAAATCCTGAATCAGTAAATCAAATAAAAAAAAAGTCGAAAATGAATTTAATGCACTTAGGTTTAATTGTTATAGGAATAAAAGGCTTAACCAGAAAAAATCTGGGAATGAAAGTATTAGTTGTAATATATAATAATAGATGGACAGACTCTCAAAAATCAATAATAGGTTTAACTGTAGTAGACATGACAAATAATGGAGGAATATTTTATTGTAGTCCTGATTTTATGATAAACTTTGCGGAATTTAGAAAGCATATTAAAATAGAAATATAGACCAAGGGATATGAAGATATAACCAATGGAAATAACTTACTGGTAGGTGTAGGGTTTATTGGTAAATTAACATCTAGTAGTAGTACTAAGTTTAGATTAAAAGTAGATGATGTAGTAGAATTGATGGAAAATAAAGCTATTAGGTTATTAAAACTCGTTAAAATAGACCATGAAGAATATGCTAGATTATAATGGAATCTAGAAAAATTCACAAAAAAGGAGATATTTACACCTAATACGTCATTAATGTATAAAAACACAAGGGGACAGACATCAGTAAGATTCGCTGATTATATACAACACAAAAAGATTTAGATAATGAAACTGAAGAAACAGAGTTTATGAATATAGAAGTAATAGGAGAAGATGATAAGTTTGTGGTAGATTTAGCAATACAATTAGCTAAGAAAAGTGCTATAGAAAAATAAAATGTAACTTTTAAATGTAAAGGGTGTAAATTAGAAAATTTACATATAAAACAAGTTGAAAACCATTTTAAAGAATGTGAATTAAGAACAGACAATATTGGATATAGAGAAGAAAGTAAAAAAGATTAAAAAAATAGAAGAACTTTTTGAAGAAACACAAAAAATAGAAGACGATAATAATCAAGATGTAGAAACAACAATAAGTCTAGAAGAATCTGTAATTAGTTTTAAGGAATTAATGGAAGGAACGGCTTCATACGCCACAACAGCCACTCCGTTCCAAAAAACCTTCCCATTTAATACGACTACCTATACTGTAGGAAATTTACTTAGAACACAAGTATCAGATTTATGCCATGTGGATAACGAAATTAGGTTAGGAAATGCAAAAAAAGGTAGGAAAGTGAATGCCAATACAGTTACAAAAAGGAGGAAATAAAGGAAAAATATTAAATATTGCAGCACATGATCTTTAAATGTGGAATTCGGTAGTAGATATATGGAAAGGAATAGTTATAACAGATTACATAAAAAATCATCGCTCAGATTTAGACGCAGAAACAATTCTTTAAATATTTAGAAACATTCTTAGGGGAATCAACAAAAGGATTATGGGAACAATATAGGACAGAATTCTCAGAAGAATTCCAAGGTCTAATATCATTAGGTGCTAATCCTTATAATTTTACAAATAAAATACATAGTCTAATTACGGGATAAGACCCTAACAGTGGACATATAGTTATACGGAGAAATGCTTCAATAAAATTAGAATAATTAAGTATAAGTAATTGGTTTCATATTAAAAAGTTTTTAAATGATTACTTTTATTATATGAGTATTAATGGTAATACTTTTAATCAAGAAATAGGGAAGAAGTTATTTAATAAACTACCAGGTGCTTTAGGAAGAGAAATAGAAGATAGATGGAATAAAAGAGAAGGAGTAATACAATACCCAATGTCTAAATGGCCTATTGGGCATAAAATTCAACATATAGTGGAAATACTACAAGAAAAATATACCAATTTACAAATACAAAAGCAATTAAAATAGAATGAAATGAATTTCTGTAAAAGGATGATCTATACAACTCAGAGTTATGATAAAAAGGAACATAAAATAAAGAAAAGACCATTTAGAGGGTATGATCATCATCCAAAAGAAAGATAAAAAAATACTATCTAAGAAGGCCGGGAGCTAAAAAATCATACTTTAATAAAGAAAGATATGTAAGAAAATATAGAACAGATAGAAATTATAGAAATAAATTAGAATGCTTTACTTGTGGAAGTATAGAACATCTAGCAAATACATGTCCTAAAAGGATGAATGATAGAGGTATAAATTCTCAATTAATAAAAGAATTAAAAGAAACATTAATAAATGTAGATGAATATAAGACTGATAATGAAAGCATATATTCAGTAGTTAGTATAGAATTAGCAGGAAATGAGATAATAGATTCTTCTGATTCTGAGAATTAAGAATTTATAAATGAAATAGGAATAGAAGATTTCCAGTTAGAAGAGTTACACTTTAATACCTTTATGAATATTACAGGCGATTGTAGACATAGTTTCGAGAAAAACAAAAGATTAGATAGTAATCCATGCTCTATATGTAGATGGTATTCAAGAAGAAACAAAAGAGCCAAACATAGAATATGCTACTTAGAATGGTGTATTAAGTGCGTAGAATAAGTTCTAGCAATGGATTTATCAAACAAAATAGAACTAGACGATAGAGATGTTGTCTATACAACAAATCTTAGAATATCAGCATTAGAAATAGATTAAATAATGTAGAAAGAAGGATAATCAAAATAGAAAGAAATAAAGAAAAACTACAAGAAGTGCCAGAGACATCAGTAGAACATGAATTTATGAATAAAGAATATGATGCCTTAATTTGTAATGAAGATAAAAAATGTAGTACTATAAAAGTATTAGCAAGAATAAATATAGAAGATGTCGAGATAGAAACCTTAGCCTTAGTATATACTGGATGTACTAAATGTATAATTAATAAAAAGATAATACCAAATAAGTTGATAAAAACTTTAGAAAAACAAGAATTAGCTATGTAAATGGACGGAACCCATAATGTTTACAATCATTATGTAGATAAAGCTTATATAAGTTTTATTAACACACGTTCTGATTTTCGTCCAACTTATAAACTAGAAAAAATATGGGTAAGAGATTTAAACATAAATACAGATTTTGTATTAGGATTGAGTTTTATTTTAAATAATAGTGGTAGTTGTTTAGTTACTAGAGACTGAATAACATTCTTCAAAAATCTCACTCATACGCCTGTCCAGACAGAAAAATATCCTACTAGAAGTACACATATTATAAAACATCAGACTTCGGCAGAAAAGCGTGGTGGACATATACAAGAAAATAAATCATGTTGTAAAAATAGTGAAGATTGCGAAGAGAGTAACAACATGATAGAGGAAATAGAAGAAGAAATTCAGGAAGTAGATAAAGAATTTTATAGCTTTAAAAAAAGAATATAAAGGATAGGAATAATAAACAAATAAGAAGATTTAGAAAAAATAACAAATATACTAGATGAGATAGAAATTATTGGAGAAAAAACTTTTAAAGCATTGGGAAAATAATAGAATTGTTTGTAGGTTAGATATTATAAACCCCGAATATACCATTAAAACAGCAGCTATAGAAGCTACTAGCCAATATTTAGAAGACTTTAAAGTTCAAATAAAAGAATTATAAGATTTAGGAGTAATAAGGAGATCTATGTGAAGGCATAGGTCTGCTACATTTACGGTAAGAAATCATAGTGAAATAGCTAGGGGGAAAGCAAGAATGGTTATTAATTATAAAAGACTCAATGATAATACTAGAATGGATGGCTATAAGTTACTAGATAAAGCAGAATTAGTAAATAGAATACAAGGTAAAAGAATTTTCAGTAAGTTCGATTGTAAATCGAGATACTGGCAAGTTAAGATGCATGAAGATAGTATAGAGTGGACCGCCTTTACATGTCCAGAAGGTCACTTCGAATGGCTAGTAATGCCTTTTGGACTAGAGACAGCCCCACCAATTTTCCAAAGGAAAATGGATAATATATTTGGAGAATATAAGAACTTTGTTTTAGTATATGTACATGATATACTAGTTTTCAGTAAAGATATGAAAGAACATTTAGGACACTTACAAACAGTCTTTAACTTATTCCTTGAAAGCGGAATGATAGTTAGTAAAAATAAAATTGAATTGTGTAAAAGTTATATTAATTTTTTAGGGGTTACTCTTTGAGACGGAAAAATAAAATTACAGCCACACGTAGCTAAAAAGGCTCTAGAAATGCCAGACAAATTAGAAAATACTAAAGAGTTAAAGAAATTCTTAGGATTAATTAGTTATGCTAGAAATTTTATCAAAGATTTAAGTAAGATAGCAGGACCTTTATATGCTAAAACAGGGTCCAAAGGACAAAAATAGTTTAACACTGAGGATATTAAGCTGGTACAAAAAATAAAATAAAAAATTAAAAAAATCCCACACTTAAGTATGCCACTAGAAATAGATTATTCAATTATAAAAATGGATGGAAGTTTTGAAGGATGGGAAGCAGTTTTAAAAGCAAGACCTAACAAGTATAGTGGTAAAACTGAAGAAAAAATTTGTGCATATCAAAGTGGAAAATATAAAGAAAAAGGTAACATAAGTAGTATAGATGCTGAAATTTTGGCAATAATTTATGGCCTAAATAGTTTTAGACTATATATTTTAAACAAATCAAAAACACTAATAAGAACAGATTGTGAGGCTATAGTTAAATTTCATCAAAAAATCAATGAAAAAGGTAGTAATAGAAAAAGGCGGTTAAAATTTCTAGACACAACATCTATATATAATAAAGTTATCTTTGAACATATTAAATGACAAGATAATATATTAACTGATGAATTAAGTAGGTTAATATCAAAACCTAGAAAATAACAAGTCTTGTTTAAATGTGTAGCAGACTATCGAAGAACAAGACCTCATGGCTAGTGAAGCTAAACTACAGACAGATAAAGGAAAGGCAGAAAAAGCCTCCTCCTCAGTTACATATTTGCAGGCTGTGCTAAAAAATGTTCATTTTAAGCCACAATCGTCAGCATACATGTTAGCTTGGATAAGCTTGGAGTTTTGACTGATGACTGAGGAACGGATTCAAAGGACCTGTTCCTTTAAATCACCGCAGCTAAATAGATAATTCATGCAAAATCGTTTAAGTTGAGATATTATTAATTATCCTAAAACTAATGTTTATCTTGATAATTATGCAGGTCTAAACAGATACGAAAAGATTGCATAAACAAAGGATAAAGGATGGAAGATCCGAATTCTAAAGAGTAGAATCCAATTAGGACTCAAACTCAAGGGAGCTTTGGAGTTCTAATTCATCAAGACTTCTTGGCTGCTGGAGCTATAAAACGTGGAGCATATCAGCCATAGAAGTGTGCACAAATACAGAGAGCATCGAGCAAAAGCTTAAAAGAGTCATTAGCTTATTTGTGTAATCAGTTAGCTACAGTAGAACTAAGTTAGAACCTGTTCCTTAGATTGAATCATGTAAAAGTTCAAGTCTTAGTTCAACTGTAGTAAGCAATAATCGAGTTGTAAACTTTCTGGTTCAAGTCATGGACTTTCTGGTTCAAGTCGTGGACTTGACACAACTTTACTGATCGTGAGAAAGATCACTAAAGGATTAGAGTTAGTCCTAGGTTAGTAAGAGTGAGTCTTGTAACCAAGTGGGTCTTTTTACATAGTGAAGTTGAAATCCTACTTGAGAAGTAGGTCGTGGTTTTTTGATCCTGAGTCAAGGGGTTTTTCCACGCTAATATCTGGTGTTCAATTACTTACAGTTTTAATTCTGCATATCGTAAAGGAACACATGTTAAGGAACTGGTCCTTAAAACAGTAAAGTGGTGTTATCGTGGGAAATAACAATTGGTATCAAAGCGGGTTATCCTTGAAAAGGCTAACACCTAGGATTAGATGAGTACATCACGAGAGAACAGTGAGGGTTAGTCAATGGTTAGAGCTCCTTATTTTAATGGGAAATACTATTCATGGTGGAAAGAGAGGATGCATGATCACCTTCAAGAAGAGGACTATGAATTGTGGGATATAGTAACTGAAGGTCCCATGATCCCAATGAAGAAGGATGTTGAGGGAAACGATGTTCCCAAAACCAGGAAAGAACGCAATGTTGCAGACATAAAGCAATGGGAAAAGAATGCAAAAGCTAGGAAGTGGCTTGTTGATGGACTTAGTCCTGACGAATGCACTAGAATCAGAGGATATGCCACCGCAAAGGAGATTTGGGATGCTCTACAAGTTGCATACGAAGGAATAAGTCAGGCTGGAGAATGCCACAAATATGAAAGCTCGGAGCACTACATCAGCAAATGTCCAATTATGGAAGGAGAATGGAGGAAGAGATTCATTGAGAAAAGGAAAAAGGCTAGGGAACAGGTCCATAAGAAAAATGGAAATCCCAAAGCAATGGTTGCAGGATGGCAAGACAGAGAAGACGAAATAACTGATGATGATCTGGATGAGGATCTTGCTCTAATGGCTCTTGGAGATTCAGAAAATGAAGAAGATGCTGAGGTATTTGTTTCTAAACTCAAAGAAGATGTAAAAATCATGTCTAGAGAAAAATTGGTTAAAGTATTCCATATTGTGTTAAATGAATTTAAATCTCTAAAGGATAGCAATCATCAACTGCATGATAAAATTGATTGTTTAGAAGCAGAATGCAAAGAGAAAATAGTTAAAAATGATTTTCTGGAAAGGAAGATTAGCATGCTTGAGGAACAGGTCCTCACACTTGAATCAACTGCTCAGGAATTAGAAAATGTTAAAACAGTTGAAAAAGGTAAAGGTATTGCTAATTCTCATCAGATCATTGCTGAAGAGAAACTGAGAGTCACAGTTGATGAACTGTGTAAAAAGGGTGAGAAGATAAGTTCTTTAGAAGAAGACTTGGTTAAAACAAAAATGGAACTAAGAAAAACTGTTGAATGGAACAAGTCTTCTGAAGCACTAGAATGGTTACAGGAAAATCATAGTAGTAACAGGAAAGGTATTGGATTCATGAAAGCACAGAGTTCATCCAAATGGGATCCAAAGAGTAAGTACTTATCACTTCCTGAAAACTGGCTATGCTCTCATTGTGGGAACACTGGTCACCGGAAAGAAAATTGTCAATCTTTAAAAAGGGCTACTCAGAGGAACAGGTCCTATAAACCTGTTCAAAATTCTGTGAAACAGAAGAATAGGTCCTACAAACCTGTTCAACATTCTGTAAAAAGGGAAACTGTTCACACAAAGAAACCATTACCATTCTGGGCTAGGAGAGATCTGATTCATCCTTTTTCTAAAGGAAAGGAACCCAAACTAGTTTGGGTTCTTAAAATTAACCCCTAGTTTTATTTTGCAGGCTAGAGTGAAGGAGATAAACCACAAGTAGTACATGGACAGTGGTTGCTCAAGGCACATGACAGGACATAAGGAACTGTTCCTTTCACTCTCAGCCTTTCAAGGAGGAAGTGTTTCCTTCGGTAATGGTAAGAAAGGGGAAATCATTGGAATTGGAAAGGTAGGTAGGTCTGATTCACAGTGTATAGATAATGTGTTTCTAGTAGATGGGCTGAAGCATTGCTTATTGAGCATATCTCAATTGTGTGACAAAGGTAATAATGTTAATTTCTCATCTACTGGATGCACTGTGACTAACCAAACTTCTTGAGAGATTATTTTGCAGGGAAATAGGCATGGAAACATCTACAATGTAGACTTGCTGACATTATCTGATGGAAGCTTGAGTTGCTTAAGTGTGGTGCAAAATGATCCCCTCCTGTGGCACAAAAGACTAGGACATGCTAGTCTTTCACAATTGAACAAACTTGTGTCCAAGGACTTGGTGATAGGTCTTCCTAACATCAAGTTTAATGATGAAAAAGTATGTGAAGCATGTGCCAGGGGGAAGCAGGTAAAATCCTCCTTCAAACCGAAGAAACAGGTAAGTACCACTAAACCTTTGGAACTGGTCCATATGGATTTATGTGGTCCAATGAGAACAATGAGTCGTGGAGGTAAGAAGTATGTTATGGTATTGGTGGATGATTACTCCAGATTTACATGGACTATATTTCTTGCATCTAAAGAAGAAGCATTTAATGCATTTTCAATTTTTGCTAAGAAAGCTCAAAGAACTCTAGATAATCATATTGTTGCCATTAGGTCAGATCATGGAACTGAATTTGAAAATCATATGTTTTTCAATTTCTGTAATGAAAATGACATTAATCATAATTTCTCTTCACCTAGAACTCCACAACAAAATGGTGTAGTGGAAAGGAAAAATAGGACTTTAGAGGAAATGGCAAGGACTATGTTAATATCTGGAAATCTTCCACAAAACTTTTGGGCTGAGGCTATTAATACTGCATGCTACATAATAAATAGATGTATGACAAGGCCATTAATAGAAAAGACCCCATATGAATTGCTTAAGGGAAGAAAACCCAATATCTCTCATCTTATGGCTTTTGGTTGAAAATGTTTTATACATAACAATGGGAAAGATGCCTTAGGAAAATTTGACCCTAGAAGTGATGAGGGAATATTTGTTGGTTATTCTTTAAATAGTAAATCTTATAGGGTGTTTAACAAGAAAACATTGAAAATTGAAGAAAGCATGCATGTTAAATTTGATGAAACTGACAGTCTCACTCAAGAACAGGTACAGGAGGATGAAGAAATTGGAATACTGAAAGAGTTTGAACTTAATCCACAAATGCAGATTCTGGATATGAGAAGTGAACTGCAAGGAACTGTTCCTCAGGACAGAACTGAAAAGAGTGGCACAGAAACAGGGGGAACACATGTTGGTTCCACCTCACAAACTGGTAGTGCTACTCTATCAGGAACTGTTCCTCAGCAGAGGACTTCTGAAAATGGATTGACACCCAAGCCTTACAAGTATCAAGGGTCACATCCTGTGGATCAAATAATCTCAGATAAGACTGCTGGGGTTCAAACTAGATCAGCAGTCAAGAATCACAATCTGTGTGCCTTTAGTGCTTTCTTATCTCTTGTTGAACCTCAAAATGTGAAAGAAGCACTGAAGGATGCAGATTGGATTAATGCTATGCAGGAGGAATTGAATCAATTCCAAAGGAGTCAAGTTTGGCATCTGGAACCCAAGCCAAGGAACATGTCCATAATTGGAACAAAATGGGTTTTCAGAAACAAACTTGATGAGGATGGCATGGTAACAAGAAATAAGGCCAGGCTAGTTGTTCGGGGATATAGTCAAGAGGAAGGCATCGACTATGATGAGACTTTTGCTCCAGTTGCAAGATTGGAAGCAATAAGACTTCTTATAGCCTTTGCTACATACATGGAATTTACTCTACATCAAATGGATGTTAAGAGTGCATTTCTGAATGGTTACTTGAAAGAGGAAGTGTATGTCAAGCAACCTCCAGGTTTTGAAAGCGAACAGTTCCCTGAACATGTGTACAAGTTGGACAAGGCCGTGTACGGGCTCAAGCAGGCACCAAGAGCATGGTATGAAAGACTATCAAAATTTCTACTCCAGCATGGATACAAGAGAGGTAAAATTGATAGTACATTGTTTTTAAAAGAAAAAGGTAAGCATCTCTTAATTGTTCAAATTTATGTAGATGATATAATCTTTGGTGCTACTTGTGAAAATTTAAGTAAAGAATTTTCAAACTTGATGGGGAGTGAATTTGAGATGAGCATGATGGGTGAACTCAATTTCTTTTTGGGTTTACAAATTAAACAAACCTCAAATGGAACTATGATCCATCAACAAAAGTATGTTAAGGAATTACTTAAAAGATTTGATATGGATAATGCTAAGGAAATTGACACACCTATTGCCACTGCCACAAAATTAGATCTTGATGAACATGGAATATCAGTTGATCAAAAATTGTATAGGGGTATGATAGGTTCACTACTGTATCTAACTGCTAGTAGACCTGATATTGTGTTCAGTGTTGGTTTGTGTGCCAGGTTTCAATCAGATCCTAAGGAATCTCATTTGAAAGCTGTTAAAAGAATATTGAGGTATCTGAAAGGAACATGTCCCTTGGGACTTTGGTATCCAAAAGGTGGTAGTTTTAATCTTGTTGGATATACTAATGCTGACTATGCAGGTTTTCTTGTTGATAGAAAAAGTACCTCAGGTATGGCACATTTTCTTGGTGAGTGTTTGGTTTCTTGGGGAACCAAGAAACAAAATTCAGTGGCACTTTCCACTGCTGAGGCTGAATATGTGGCAGCTACTTCATGTTGTTCACAGTTGTTATGGATCAAACAACAATTACAGGATTTTGGTGTTGATGTAGGAACTGTTCCTATCTATTGTGATAACACTAGTGCTATTAATATGACAAAGAATCCAGTCCATCACAAAAGGACTAAACACATTGACATAAGACATCATTTCCTAAGAGACAATTATGAAAAAGGTTTGATCACCATAGCATTTTGTCCCACTGAAAAACAAATTGCTGATATTTTTACAAAAGCTTTAGGTAGAGATGATTTTGAAAGAAATAGATTGGAATTAGGGATGATTAAATTCACATAAAATCATCAATGCTTTACTTCATAATTGGCTAGAAAATTGCACTTAAAATAAATTTTATTCAAGTCATTATGAATGATTCAGTCTAGCTTAATACTTAAATGTATACTCTTATGCCATATCTCTTATTTAAAGTTGCTAAAATTGAATGATGTTACCATTTTGCTCTTAGAATTTCAGATGATCAAAATTGTTGCAAATTGGAAGGACACTGAATTTTCGTGTTAAAATCAGGTATGTACTCGTTATTATTCAGTTAATTTAGAAGTGCAAAGGCTATAGGTAACTTGTAATTAGAATAAATCCCACTAAGTTCCCTAACCATATCCAAATTGCATAAGAGTCCCATCGAAGGAACAGTTCCCACTCTGAAAAGGTAACTTGGCAGCCCAACGGCTCTATTTCTCCGGGAGACTCCCAAGAGTCCATAACCGTTGCATGTTGTGCTGAGGTAAGTGTGATCGAATTCTACTCTAATTCTACTGCCTAATTCACCCTATAAATACCCTCCTTCTCCCCCATTATTCTTTTACCTTGTTCATCAATTAAATACTCAAAATTTCAGAAAGAATAGTCAATTATCTTTTAATTCGAATTGCAAGAATGTCTCTTTCTTCTGATAATTCTTCAACTGCACCCACTGCTGAACAACTATAAAATCTCAATCCTTCCTCACCCATGGATACCACTGACCTAAACCCTGAAATTCCTGAAACAATCCCAGAAATACTTGAACCTGAAATTCAGGGGGAAGGACCAGTTCCCACGGCTGAATCGATTGCTGAGCAGGTTGAGGATTTGTCACGAGCTATGGTCTTGTATCAGTATCAGGTAAATTTTACCTATACTTTGAATTTTGTGATAGATGAGGAAGAAAAGGGAGAGGGGTCTGATGCTGTTCTTGAGGGGGAAACAGTTAAGAGGTTGGAAGCACCCATGCATGGGTCATCGGGGTCTCCACAGGCTGCTTTTAGAGCACCCATAGAGGATGTTATAGATGTTGATGAAGCTATAAGTGATAGTGATAGGCCCCTGGTGAACATGATCAACATTAGAAGTCTGAAAAGAAAATTAGCTAGAAAGGGACCCATTGATGACCAAGTGACTGCTGAAATTGCTGCTAAGTTGAAGAAAATAGGTGACAGTTATAAGCCAGGAAATAAGAAGAAAGTTGAAAGTTCCTCCAAGGCAAAAGGACCTGTTCCTTCTGCCTCAACCCCTGCTTCTGGGGTTAGGAGGAAGTGTTGCTAATACTGCTGATGAAAAATTAGCTGCTGCTTTAGAAAGGAGCAGAAAAGGGAAAGGAAAACAGGTTGTTGCAGAGGAAGAAGGGGAGGATATTTAATTTGATGATGTTGGTGATGATGATGAGATGGCAGATGCTGAGGACGTTGTGCCTCAGTCAAAGAAAAGAAAAGTTGTTCAAAGACGAGTAACAAGAAGTTCTGTTAAGGCTGCAGAAAAATCTGCTAAGGCTGCAGAAAAATCTGCTAAGAGGACCAGGTCCTCTAAAAGAGTTGTTGTGACTGAAAGTTCTGCTAGTGACAGTGATGAGTCTTTTGCTGGAGATGAAAGTGACAGTGAAGCTAAAGGGGATGAGACTGTACACTGTGTTCATGATGACATGCTTACCAGGAAGGTGTTGAAAGGTAGAGTATTGTCTGATGTGCAAGAAGAAGGGATGCTATGGTTGCTGCAAAAACTGCATGCTCAGGGCTGGAGGGACATGGTCCTTCAGATCTCTGGCAGGTGTGCAAAGGGGATGGTGCAAGAGTTCTACAAGAACTGCTCTATCAGAGATGACAGGATTACTACCTCTGTTAATGAAAATGTGATAATGTTTGATACCAGGGAACTTGGTGAGTTGTTGGGTATTCCTTTTACTGGGTATGACAGTTATGTCAAGAAGGATTGGCCTGACTTGACAAACTTGCCGACTGATTTGGAGATCACTAGGAAGTTTGCTGAGAATGAAGAGGAAGAAAAACCCAGAGCTGTGCAGAGAAGTGAGATGCACCCACAACACCAAGTACTGTTCGAATTTGTGAACAAGGTTGTGATGCCAAGGCAGGAGAAAAGAGGAATTGCCAGTTTCATGGACCTGGTCCTTATGGAACTGTTGGACACTGAAAAGCAGATCAATTGGCCCAGCTTTATGATCCACCTGATAAAAAGGGTGATTGCTGGGAAGAGAAAGCATTCCTTGCCGTTTGGCTTTATTTTAACTGATGTGTTTGAAAAACTGAAGATTCCCTTGGAAGGGGTAGTGAAGGCTACAAAGAAGGAAAAATTTGGTTGTGCCACATTGATAAGTTGTGATTTGCCAGTTCAGACTGATCCTCCACAGGCTGGTGTTGGGAGGCAGCCATTGAACAACAAAGTGAGGGCACTTAGGCAACAGGTTGCTATTCAGGCTGCTGAGATACCAAGGTTGGAAGAGGAGAAGTATTACTGGAAGGCAGAGGTCTCAAAGGCAAAGGAGACCAATGAGGGGATGCTCAAGCAGATGTTTGAGTTGCTTAACAAGTCTCAGGGACCTGGTCCTTTCACATCCTGAACACCTTAGCCTTTAGCCATCTTTTGTCTAGTGGGATTTAGCCTAGTCTAGTGCCTTAGCCTTTTTTCTTCTTTAGTCTTTGAATAATTCTGTAGTACTTGCTTGTATCCCCTGATTTCATCTTTTGATTAAATGAATTGTCTTTGATGACTAATATCATTATTTTGCAGTTGCTTTAATCTGATTTATGTTTGCATTTTGAGTTGCCTCAATGGCCATGTGCTGATTAATTCTAACCTTGAGTTATATTTTTTATGCAACCTTTTCAATGATGCCAAAAGGGGGAAGAGTAAGTCTTATTTTGCGTGAACTTATACCTAGTTGAAAATCTGTTCCTTAATGATGAATAAAGTCTCTACTAACTATTTTTTGAGCTTAAGTTGTACTTCAGGACATTAAGGATATGAAGCTATGCTTATGAATTTGTCATCATCAAAAAGGGGGAAAATGTTAGCTTGGATAAGCTTGATGTTTTGACTGATGACTGAGGAACGGATTCAAAGGACCTGTTCCTTTGAATCACTGCAGCTAAATAGATAATTCATGCAAAATCGTTTAAGTTGAGATATTATTAATTATCCTAAAACTAATGTTTATCTTGATAATTATATAGGTCTAAATAGATACGAAAAGATTGCATAAACAAAGAATAAAGGATAGAAGATCCGGATTCTAAAGAGTAGAATCCAATTAGGACTCAAACTCAAGGGAGCTTTGGAGTTCTAATTCATCAAGACTTCTTGGCTGCCGGAGCTATAAAACGTGGAGCATATCAGCCATAGAAGTGTGCACAAATACAGAGAGCATCGAGCAAAAGCTTAAAAGAGTCATTAGCTTATTTGTGTAATCAGTTAGCTACAGTAGAACTAAGTTAGAACCTGTTCCTTAGATTGAATCTTGTAAAAGTTCAAGTCTTAGTTCAACTGTAGTAAGCAATAATCGAGTTTTAAACTTTATGGTTCAAGTCGTGGACTTGACACTTCACTGATCGTGAGAAAGATCACTAAAGGATTAGAGTTAGTCCTAGGTTAGTAAGAGTGAGTCTTGTAACCAAGTGGGTCTTTTTACATAGTGAAGTTGAAATCCTACTTGAGAAGTAGGTCGTGGTTTTCTGATCCCGAGTCAAGGGGTTTTTCCACGCTAATATCTGGTGTTCAATTACTTACAGTTTTAATTCCGCACATCGTATGGTAAAGGAACACATGTTAAGGAACTGGTCCTTAAAACAGTAAAGTAGTGTAATCGTGGGAAATAACAATACATATCATCCATAGAAAGACTCACTTCTGAAAAACAGCAATTGATCTGTTATCCAAAATCTAATATCTCTTTTAGATAAGAAGAACATACAATACTAGACAGACAACAAAAATGTCTGGTAGACAATTTATGGATATGTTATAACAAGACTCCCAGAGACATAAAATATTTTATAGCCTGCCTAAACACAGTATATGAGTATTTTGCTCAAAAAAATAAAGATAATAAGTTCCAATTTTATGTGGTGGTACATGGAAAAAGTACTGGTATTTTCAGAACATGGAAAGAAGTCTTAGTAGCTACTCCCTCCGTCCCAAAATGAGTGTCTACCTTTCCTTTTTTGTTTGTCCCAAAATGAGTGCCTCTTTCCTTTTATGGCAACTCTTTAAATCTAAGATTTATTTTGGACCACAGGATTTAAAGACACTGGCCCACATTACACACACCTTTCATTTTAAACCACAAGATTTAAAAGTCTTCCTTATCTTCTTAAACTATGTGCCTAGTCAAATCCAGACACTCATTTTGGGACGGAGGGAGTATTTAGAATATAACTAAACCTCTTTACAAAGGGTTTAATACCTTTGCAGAGGCCACAGACTATGCTAGGGATTATTTAGGTCCAAATTATTATGTTTCAACATCCCTAAAGCAATTCAAAAATCCAAATACCAGTCCTCAATACAAAGTTCAAGAAGATCCGGAACAAAAAATAGTCTTGTGCGATCAATGTACTGCCATGACCGAAAATTTCAAGAAAATAAACCAAGAAAAAGAGTTTTTACAGTTCGAAAACTATAAACTCAGTGACCAAATAAGAATACTAGAACAAAGAATTCAAGCATTAAATTTTGAATTAGCACAGACTCAGAGTTCTCCATTTCTTTAAAAAATGGATGAGATGGGTGTGTATTCCCCAATGAATACAATTATAACTACTGTATCAGGTTTAGATACAGCTAGTTCGGTTCAAACGGTAGCCGGTAAAGACTTATCAAACAATCAAATATTATTGATAAATAAATATTTTACACATTTATTTACCTAAATATCTCTAAGGAAAGGAGGGCAGAGTTAAAGATAGAACCCGAAAAATTGATCAACTCGCAGGAGTCTTGAATTTTCTAAATTTCTAATGTCTCATTTTCTTGAATGCTTGAGCCCGAACTCGATCCCAAATGACTTCAAGTTTATGCATATCCTCATTTGTAAGTTACCCAAACTAGTCCACAAATTGTTCGTGTCAAATGTACCTCGCAAAAATTATGAAACTGAGTTAGTATGATAATAAAAGGTAATAACTAATAAAATAAAATAATAATAATAAAGTAATAAAGTAATAATAATAATAATAATGATAAAATATATATATTATTAATAATAATAAATATAATAGTAATAAAAACAATAATAATAGTAAGGGGTTTTATTTTGTAAAATTTAGGCTCAGGTTTGTATGGCGTGTCGCGTAGAGGCTCGGCATATTGATACGGTTGCAAAGACGGAGCCCGGGCCGGTTGCCATGCCAAGTACCAAACCCACCACTCTGTTGGACTTTCTTTGCATTAAATTCATACATTCATCATCGCCTATTTTATTTTCGTAAAGGGGCACGTAAGGGACGTTTTATACGTAACGGGACGGGACTCATTGGCCTCCAAACGTCATTGGCCTAACGGTGTAGTATCCGTTCAAATCAGTGTAAAGCCTCAAAATTTGTATTTTTCCACAAGCTAAATTAACTGTAGTAACTGCATTATTATCCAAACAGTGCCAACGGGAAGGTGTAATATGCTCGCAAAATTCAGAATAAGAGTTGAGCATCATGGTAACTCAGCAGAGGACGAAGCTGTAACATAAACAACAGTATAAACTAATTGAAAAATTAGACGCCGCTGACCAACAATGAATCGGGAAACCATGGAAACAACCAAAATTCATCTCCACACAGAGGACCAATTACGCCAAAACAAAGGAACGAGAGAGAACTAAATTTCAACGCGATACACACGCAGCAGTAGCACGAACACATGTAATGACCCACATTTTTATATTCATTTTGTTAACTATAATTTGATTATTCTAGTGGGTTATTATGAAATGTATTTCTATAAGTTGTGTGATAAATAATTAGTTGGCTATTGGGTCAAGTTGACATATTATTATTGGACCTTGAACAATTTTAACTTAGTCAATATAATAAATTAGGCCCATAACTAATTCCTAGTTCATTTTATGACATATAAAAAGACCATACCTTGACATTTAGGGTTATAAACTAAGTATAAAGAAAGAGAGATAATTTGGGGAAAAATAAAATGAGGAGCCGATACTGCCACTGCAGTTGAGCTCTCAAATTGATCAAATATCAAGTAAGTCTCTTCCTACTAGTGTATTTATTTCAGTAGCAATTCAAATAAATTCCTACTTTCTGGTTAGCTATACTTAAAACTATAAGATAAAAGGGTAATGATTTTGTCATGATGGGAATTGAATAATGATTGAAAATGGTTAGTGATGATTAGGGGTTTGTGAAAAGTGAGCATTAAGATGAAATGTAGTAAATTTGTTCACGTCTTTCATTAGTATTGTGAACTTGTTGGTGTGCTCTGTTCCAACTACGTTGGCTGCAACGTTAGTTTCATCCATGTTTCGCATTAAGTTGATTTATTTCATTTTTCTTTCTTCTAACCAATTGTGATTATTGTTTTTGAATTATAATTTTATTAGTGACTATATGTAATTTTATATTGATCAAATGAGAGAATATATGTTTCTCCTCAATGGAATGATATTTGAGAAGTATAAAGTGGTATTCGACCTAAGTTATCCATTTAGTGAAATTGATAATTGACGTTCCAATTCCTATCAAGGCCGAGACATAGTTATATATTTATACTCGTGCAGCTATGGGTAACTCGATCGTAAGTTCAATTTTGGGGTTTGGCCATGGGAGGTCCCGGGGTTAACTTTTAAGTTCATTTCTTAATCCTTTTAGCTTAAGTTTGGAATATATAGCCGTTAACTTTGGTATTAATTGTATTATACATTATTTTTCATAGAGCAGAACCGTTTGGAGGAGATTCGAAAAAGGAAACCATTTTTTGAGTAGCCAGTGGGCTTCGGACCGAGGTAAGTGTATTTCACTTTCTTGGTGGACTTGCTCCAAGTCCACACCCTATATATAATATATCCTTCTATACAAGTAATTGTGGTACGATTTAGTTTCGTGCATATTATTATGGTACGATGTAGTTCCGTACATATTATTAAGGTACGATGTAGTTCCGTTCATGTTATCATAGCACGATGTAGTTCCGTGCATATCATCTTAGTATTGCGTGGTTATGTATTTATCCCCTAGTTACAATGAAAGTGTTCGTGGTACTTTGATGACGGAGTATGAATATTACTTGATTGTTAATGGTTTATCTTTACTTCCCATACCTTTAAATTGTCTTGCTTTCCATATACGAGCAACTTGCTACTTTACTTGGAGCCCTGTCCCCGCTTATTGAGTCACTCGACTCACCCCTTCCTTTTTCTTTGTTGGTTTATTTATGTCTTATAGATTCGACACCATCTTCTAGTGAGCATCGTGGTTGATCGAGGTGGAGCATCTCTCTATTAGCAGTGAGCCAACCCTTCGTCCGTGGTGGCCGCCTATATAGTTTATATTTCTCCTTTGATATATTCCCAATATTTTGGAGTTGTATAACTTATTCGACACTCTTAGATGTTCATGATTCGAGGAGTACTTAAACCTTTTGTTGTTGGGATTATTTCTACTTTATTCTATAGTATTGAGATATTTATATTTTTCATTGAGAAACTTATATTATTTATTCATAATCAAGTGGGTTCGCCCGACAGGGTTAGTTGGGTGCCTCACGACCTATTCGGATTTTGGGTCGTGACAAATTGGTATCAGAGCCATAGGTTTAGAGTGCTCACGAATCATGAACAGTGTCTAATAGAGTCTTGCTGATCGGACGGAGACGTCCGTACCTATCTACGAGAGGCTATGGTGACATTTAGGCATCTTCCCTTCTTTCTTTCCTTATCGTGCATAGTATTTCCATATCAATACTAATCTTTTCCACTATGTAACGAGCAGATGGTGAGGACTCGTTCTTCAGCTCAAGAGGCGGAGGTGGAGCCGGAGGCACCACCTAATGTACCAGTTGCCGCAAGAGGCGGAGTTAGAGGTGTCGGCCGAGCGAGAGGTCGAGGCAGAGGCAGACGTGGAGTTCAGACTCGTACAGCCGCCCAGCCTAGGGTTAGAGCTGCTAGGGCCACGAGAGTTGTAGATCATGATGACGATACAGTGATTGAGGATCAGTCAGAGGTTCAGGTTGATCAGGGATTTATTGCTACACCGGTACTTCAGGATGCTATGGTGAGGGTTTTGGGTATCCTACAGACTCTTGCACCACAGGGATCCCCCGCGACCCAGGTAGCTTCTCATGTTGTCCCACCAACGGGTACTCATATGCGAGGTATGCAGACCCCTGTTCAGTTTGTTACTCCTGCTATGCAGACTCCAGAATTAGTAGCTGTGGGTAGTATGCCCCAGGTTGTTCAGGCAGGTCAGCTAGGGCAGATTGTGGTTCCGGAGGTGAACCAAGTCAGACTTCTTCACTTCACCAGGTTAGTGCCCCCGAAATTTGGAGGACTTCCATCCAAGGATCCACAGGCCTTTCTCGATCTTTGCCAGCGGATATTAGGTGCTTTGGGATATCTTGAGGAGCATGGAGTTGATTATACAGTTTTCCAGCTTGAGGGTCCTGCTCTGACTTGGTGGAATACACTTACTCTAGCGAGGCAGGGCTTGCCGAAGCTGTCTTGGAGTGAGTTTTCTCAGAGGTTTATGGATAAGTTCCTCCCGTATAGCCAGCAGGATGAGAGGCGCATGCAGTTCGAGAGGTTGAGATAGGGCCATATGACTATATCTGAATATGAGGTTTGATTATTAGGCATGTCTCGTTGTGCTCTTGATTAAGTTCGTCCGGAGTCAGAGAAGGTTAGGAGGTTCATTAATGGTCTTTCTGCTACTTTGAGATCTAGTATGGCTCGTGAGATAGAGGCTGGTACTTCATTTGATGTAGCGGTGGATACTGCTCGCCGATATGAGTCTTATAGAGCTCTGGAACACGAAGAGTTGGAGAGAGATAGTAAGAGATCTCGTGGATATGGTGGACTTCCTATTGCCTCATCTGGAGGCAAGGGGTTTCAGGGGAGGTCAGAAGATAGGCCAGCTCAGTCTTTGGCTCACAGCTCGAGGAGCATATTTATATCCCGTCATGAGCAGACTCGAGTCTCTCAGCCTTCTCAGCCAGGCCAGTCTATTGCACGACCTCAGCAGCACGTACCGCGCAGACCCAATTATGGGTGCTATCATTGTCGTGAGCTTGGTCATCATATAAAGAATTGTCCTAGACTACTTCAGGGAGGTAGTCAGTCTTTTCCTCGACCCCAAGCATCTGTGCAGACTTATGGTACTACATCAGGTTCTCAGCCAGCTAGGAGTGCACCACCGCCAGGCAAAGGCCGTGGGCATGGTGGTAGTGGCCCTTCGAGAGGTGGTCATCAGAGTACTAGTTCAGCTCAGCCTCAGAGGCAGTTTTATGCTTTTCGAGCCAGACAGGATGCTGTGGCATCCAATGTAGAAGTTACAGGTACACTTTCTATTTGTGGATGTGATGCTTATTCCTTGATTGATCCAGGTTCCACGTATTCTTATGTGTCACCTTATTTTGCTTCGAGTTTTAATGTTGATTATATGTGTATTCGTGATCCATTTTGTGTTTCTACTTCTGTTGGAGATTCTATTGTGGTGGAGCGGGTGTATCCTGGTTGTACTGTATCTTTTGGAGGACGTGAGAGCATAGTTGATTTATTAGTTCTGGACATGGTAGATTTTTATGTGATTATCGGTATGGATTGGTTGGCATCATGTTATGTTACTCTCGATTGTCATGCTAAGACTATTCGGCTTTCTTTGCCTGGCTCAGTACCGGTATTGTGGCACGGTTCTTGTTTGCCACCTACGGGACGTGTTATCTCATTTTTGAAAGCAAGGTGTATTAAAAGAGAAATATATTAAAATGTCCTTCCCTTTCAAGTGTTTAACTTGAAACTTATAATGGGAGAACCACTGCGCCCATCTGAGGATCTGAGGATTTCGGATGATTTTTAGATTTATCTGGATCATCTTTGGAAAAGCTTTCATGTCCATTTCAATCAAGAACTCCGTGTGGATCAGGAAGAAGTTGAACTTGTTGATCCTATTTTTAACAAGGATTTCCTTGAAGGTTTAATGATAATGTTGTTCAGTATCCTTAAACATTCCGCTGGCGTATCCATAGATCTTCCTCTGGCCATCTTTTTCTTCAAAGAGGACTGCACTCCAATATTCATTACTAGCATCAGTCTGCAATACTTTTTTCCATCTGAAGGGATGTAGAGAGTTTTGACTCTTTTGGAAATCTCCTTTATTTTCTTGACAGCTTCGTCTTGCTTCTTTCCCCGTGGCTGGGTATTTTCTTCAGTATTTTTGTGACTGGAGAAATACATGTAGAGATATTTGGGATAAAATCTCTTACATAATTTATCACACCTAAAAATTGTTGAATTTGCTTTGTGGTGAGATTTGTGTCTGAAAATTTAAGCAATTCCTGGAAAATATGAGGTCCTGGACTGTATGCTCCTTGAACAGAATGCATTCCAAGGAAATCAATTTCATTTTTTGCAAGAACAATTTTTTTGCTGAGAGCATAATCTCGTATTGTGATATTAGTGACTCACACTGATGCAGTAGGTTTATGTGTGCTTCAATTGTTTCACTAAATAGTAAGATGTCATTAATATAAACAAGTGCAGTATGGAGGATGGGCTGGAATATTCTTATCATGGCTTTTTGGAATAAGGAGGGTGCAGTTTTTAATCCAAAAGACACGACTTTCAATTAGAAATGATGGTCAGGGATGCAAAAACCTGATTTAGTTCTTTCGTCAGGGTGAATTCCTAATTTCCAAAATCCTGATTTAAGATCAAACTTGAAAAAGTATTGGGCTTTGGCTAAGTGTGAGAAAAGGGTGAGTTTATTTGGGATAAGAAATTTGTAATCTTGGAGAAAATGGTTAAGAGGTAGATAATTAATGACTAATCTGAGTTTACCTCTTGTTTGTTGAGCTCTCTTGTTGACATAGAATGCTTCGCATGCCCATTGAGAGTCTGAGGGCTCGATCAGGCCAAACTCCAAGAGTTCATCACACTCCTTTTGTGCTAGCTGTAAGTGTTCTGGATTCATGCCTTAATGACTAGCCTTTGTTGGATTGATATTTTCATTCTTCTTGAAAGGTAGTCTAATGAAGAATTCTTCGTTCTGCCATAAAGGGCTTTCGCACTTCTTCATGAAATCTTTGTGAGACTCAGCACATGAATTTTCCACAAATTGTTGTTCAATCTCTTTGATTTGCTCGTCATCTGTAATTTTGAATAATCGTGGGATTTCTGAATAAGGCTTGAACTGGTTTTTGAATATTCCATTAGCTCTTATTTGAAGCTAATCTTTTAGTTGTCTGAAGATATCAAAACCTACAATAAGGTCTTTTCCTGGTATATCAGACCCTATTAATTTGGTTCTGATTTTTAATCCTGGGAAGAACTCAATTGTGATCGGGTGCTTGGTAATGACTGTGGTGGTCAGGACTCCATTTGATGCAGTATTGAAGTCTTTGAAATGTGACACCCATTGATCATCAGGAAGAACGGCTGGATTCATTAGTGAACAAGCAGCTTCGGTGTCCATAAAAGCAATAACCGGAGAGGGTTTATCCCATTTAGATGTGTAAACTTTGAGTTCCACCTGAGGGATAATCAGGATAGCATCAATTTTTTCTTGGGCTTTTGCTGCTGGTTCTGAAATTTGATAGTGATCATCACCGTAATCTTCATATATATCCAGGGAGAAAAGAGTTTCCTCTGTAGACTCATCATCTGCTGAAAAGATTGATTCAAGATCCTCTTCTTCTCCGAGATGGATTCCGGTGTACTCTTCAATTTTTTCAAGCATATTGACAGCTTGTTTGGATTGAGTACAATTTCTTACATAATGTCCAATTTTGTGGTAGATATATCATCACCTGGGCTTTTCAGAATTTCCTGGCCTTCTTCTCCGGAAGTACCTTGTGCATTTTCTGGCTTTTAATCTACCGTCTGGAATTCTTGGGCATTTGAATCTTTTAAATTTTTTTCTCCGGCTTGGTGTTCGACAAGAGAAATTTGACCCGGTGACCAGATCAGTTCTGCGACAAGCCTTATCAAGCACCGGATTGTTTTGGATGATTTGCTTCAAGGCAGATCTTTTGGTACAAATATCATCTAAGGCAATAAAGATCATTTGCCTTATGTAGCCAACTTGTGGGACTGTTATTGATTGGAATTTTTCTTTAATGAGTGTCATGGTCTGGCTTGCTAATATATTTAGAAGAGATGAAACAAAGGCTTGTTTTAAATTGATATCTCCTCCAATTTCAAAATATATTTACGCCATCTTTTGAAAGTGTTGATCAATGGTGTTTCGCTCAAATGAGACTCACTTCATTTTGAACAACTATCTCCTGAGCTTTTCATGTCTTTGGCCTGCATCTCCACAAAAAACCTCATGGAGGAATCTGATGTTGAAGGCGAAATCTTGGAATGTAAGAAATAGATTTTTATCTTGTATCCCAAGCGAATTCCACCAATATCTGAGAAGTACTGAGAATCGTGAAGTGAACTCCGACAGGATGAGATATTTTTCACATTCCACTAGATTTTTTTGTGACCATCCAAGTATAGAAATCTTGGATTCTTTGCGGCCATCTTGAAACTTTGATATCATCCAGGGTGAAAGTGTGAAAACTAATTCCGACTGCTTTGGTTGTGACAGGTTCTTGTCTTATTTTTGGAATTGACTTATCTGTCATGCCATCTTGATCTTCATCTACTTCAGAAACTTCTGGTTCTCTAGGATAATTCACGAAGATCGGGGGATGATTTTCTTTAGGAATATGATCCTCTTCAGATGAGTCCAGGGTAGATTCATCACTTGATTGAGAGCTTTTTTCCAGAGAATCATCATCTGATGAATCTTGATATTCAGACTCCTAAGCTCAATCCATGGTCATTTATGAACCAATTATCAAGTTACTGAAGAAAGATGCAGCGATCGAGTGGACAGAGGATTGCCAAAAAGCATTTGACCGGATAAAGGAGTATCTGTCTTGCCTAGCTGTGTTGGTTCCATCCGAACCTGGACGACCTTTGATCCTGTACTTGTCTGTGGTAGATTCAGCATTTGGATGCGTACTGGGACAACATGACTCAATTGGAAGAAAAGAGCAGGCAATATACTATCTGAGCAAGACGTTCATTCCTTACGAAGCCAAGTACACACTGTTGGAGCGTACTTGCTGTGCATTGACTTGGGTAGCGCAAAAGTTGAGGCATTACCTTGTGCAAGCTAATCGGATATTAGAGTTAGCAACCGAAGACAACAGCGGAAAATGAAGATAAAAGCTTGACACAACTTTTCTTGCTTGAACGACACCAAGGAACTGGTCTCGGTACGATTCAAGTAGAAGGAAAGAGTACCTAAGCTATGCAACAATCCTCAAGAGAATAATGCCTCTTGCGAACTGAATGATCAAAGAGGAATTGTTCAATCGGATTCACCGAAAGCCACAAGTTCCGAAGGACCCCATCGGGTTTGCTCACATCTGAGTCATAAAAAAAAGTACTCACGGCTACTCTCATTCAATATTTAATATCAAACTTCTAGGTGCTTACAAATGAAATAAAAAGGAGTTTATATAGACCATACTAAGGGTAAAATAGTAAAACAATCACATATGACCAATAAGAATAAGCCACGCACTGGCAGAATAAACGAAGTGTTCGATCACTTGAATTCGGACAGTTGAATTTCGGACGCTCTCCCTTCTGTTGCTTTAAATTCTCGGCGTCATTGTGAAGTGTTCGGTCGCTTCCTTTGATTCGAACACATGAGCTCGAACACTTGAACTCGAATTCTCTTCCTTCGGTTGGTTGTTTGATTTACTTTCAGCGTCGATGTTGAGTGTTCGATTGCTCCCTTCTTCGGGCGACGCCTTCGAATTTTGAGCTCAGCCAATCAACTTTGGAGTGGTTGCTTTCTTCCGACCAAGCCAATTGAATGTGAGTATCATGCAGCAACTTGGCTTGGCTTCGTGTCATCGGCCTCGATGGAATGAATGTCTAATCAGTACGAAGTTGGGCTGCATCATCCTCCCCTTCTTGAGAAGATTTCATTCTCGAAATCGAGCCCTCTTCAGTCTCCGATGCTTGGCCTGCAACACAAGGAGTTAAGTCAGCAACATTAAAGGTGTTGGACATGTTATACTCACCAGGGAGGTCGATCACATAAGTATTGATGTTGATCTTGCTCAGGAGCCAACTTTCCTTTCCTTTGGTTTGGCTATTGTTCCTTTCAGAAGTGAACCCACACCCAATCTCCCTTCTTTAACTCTAACTTTCTGCGCCCCTTGTTTTTCTTTGTTGCCACTTTGGCGTAAGCTTCCTCGAGATTTTCCTTCACCTTGGCATGTCATTCGATCAAAGCAGTTGCTCGGCGAGTACCTTCAAAATCAATAACAGTATCTCGAGGCAATGGGGTTAGATCAAGTGGAATTAAAGGGTTAAAACCATACACACATTCGAACGGAGTTATGTCAATCATTCGGTGCACTGTTCGACTGTGTGCAAACTCCATTACGGGAAAACGATCAGCCAGTTTCCGACCTTACCTTTGGTCATAACTTGAAGCAGAGCTCCCAAGGTTCGGTTAACTACCTCGGTTTATCCATCAGTCAAAGGATGGTGAGACATCGAGAATAGAAATTTGGTGCCAAGGGCACCCCATAGACATTTCCAATGACTCAAGAATTTTGAGTCTCGATCACTCGCAATAGTATGAGGCACACCGTGCAATTTCAACACATCAGCAATAAACAAAGTAGCTACATGTTGTGCATCATCACATTTCTATTAAGGAATAAAGTGAGCCATTTTGGAAGAACGGTCCACAACAACAAAGATGCTATCATGCCCTCCCCCCGACCTCGGTAACCCCATAACAAAATGCATGGATATATCAACCCACGGTCGATCAGGCACAGGTAATGGAGTATATAAACAATGAGGGTTGGACCTTGATTTAGCTTTCTTGCAAACAAGATAAGTGTTGCAAAGCTTGTCTACATCTTGTCGCATCTTTGGCTAATGGAACTGCTCAGACAATATTCCAATAGTTTTATCGACGCCAAAGTGTCCCATCAAATCTCCAGAGTGAGCTTCTCGGACCAAGAGCTCTCTCCACGATGACACCGGCACACAAACCCTTCCATTCTTGAAGAGGCAGCCATCAAGCCACTGATATTTCTCAACCTTTCGCTACTCAAGATTGCATCACAGACGCATTTCAGCTTGGGATCATCTTCATACATCGACTTGATGCTTTCGAATCCCATGAGCCTCGAGGCGAGAGTGGTCGCTAAGGCAAATTTCCTTGATAGCGCATCGGCCACGACATTGTCCTTTCCTTTTTTGTAATGAATTATATAGGGAAAGCTCTCAGTAAATTCCACCCACTTGGCATGTCTTCGATTTAATTTCTCCTGGCCTCGGAGATGTTTCAAAGACTCATGATCACTTTTAATCACAAACTCTCTCGGCCACAAATAATGCTGCCAATGGGCGAGTGCTCGAACGAGGGCATACAACTCCTTGTTATACGTAGAGTAATTCAAGGTTGCACCCTTAAGCTTTTCGCTGAAGTAAGTGATCAGTTTCGATTCTTGCATGAGCACTCCTCTGATCCCAACCCCGGACGCATCACATTCGACCTCAAATGTTTTGCCGAAGTCAGGGAGTTGCAACAACCGGGCAGAACTTAGCCTCCGTTTCAACTCTTGGAAAGCCCTCTCTTTTGACTCTCCCCACACAAATGGATGATCTTTCTTTACCAGCTCGATTAAAGGAGCTGCTATGGTGCTAAAGTCATAAACAAACCTTCGGTAAAAGCTAGCTAACCCATGGAAGCTACGAACTTGACATACCGAGGTTGGAGTCGGCCAATCTTTTATAGCCTCAACTTTTGACTCATCGACTTCAACACCATTAGCACTCACAACAAATCCTAGAAAGACTACATGCTCGACACAAAAGGCACACTTCTTGAAGTTAGCATATAACTTCTCTTCTTTAAGTGTTTCAAGCACTAGCCTTAGGTGTTCGACATGTTCATCCACAGATTTACTATAAACAAGTATGTCATCAAAGTAAATGACAACAAACTTATTTATGAACGGTTTGAGCACATGGTTCATCAGTCGCATGAATGTGCTCGGTGCGTTAGAGAGGCCAAAAGGCATCACTAACCATTCATAGAGACCGAATTTGGTCTTTAATGCGGTTTTTAACTCGTCTCCGGGTTTCATTCGGATTTTGTGGTAACCGGACCTGAGGTCTATCATCGAAAAGCATGAAGAACCACTTAACTCATCTAGCATGTCATCTAATCGAGGGATAGGATGACGATACTTTACCATTTTTTTGTTGACTGCTCGGCAATCAACACACATTCACCATGTTCCATCTTTCTTCGGGACAAGGATAACAGGAACGACACAAGGACTCAAGCTCTCTCAAACAAGGCCCTTGTTTAGCAATTCGCCTACCTACCTTTGGAGCTCTTTGGTATCTTCGGGATTACACCGGTATGCAGACTTGTTGGAGATTTGAGACCCCAGTACGAAGTCAATTTGATGCTCGATTCCTCTAAACGGAGGTAATCCACCTGGCATTTCTTCGGGGAACATGTCTCCGAAGTCCTGCAAAACACTTTGAACAACACTAGGCAAAAGATTATCGTTAGTAAATTCATCATTAAAGTTTAGAAAGATACCCCTGTGCACGAGATAAATCATCATTCGACTGGTGTCATTGCCTCGTAAATACTCACCCGGATGCACGATCGCACAGATGTTGTTGACCATGGGTGGTGGAATTATATTTTCGACTACAGCTGGTACTCTGATGGGAGTCTTTGCTTTGGCCGCTTCTTTCAGCTCTCTCATCTATTTATAGTCCTCGTTGACTTGTTTCGGAGACAATGGTTTGAGTATAAAACTCTCCCCTCCGAGCTTAGCAGTGTAAGTGTTGGTTCGACCGTTGTGAATGACAGATCGATCATATTGCCATGGTCGCCCAAGAAGCAAATGATGAGCTTGCATCGGGACCACATCAAACATCATCTCATTATGATAAACCCCTACTTGAAATTTGATCAATACTTGCTTCGCCACTCTTAATTCTCCACACTCATTTAACCACTGAAGCTTGAATGGTCGAGGATGTTTAGTAGTAGGCAGACCCATATGTGAAACCAAGGTTTGGCTTACCATATTCGAACAGCTGCCTGAATCAATGTTCATCGAACACACCTTCCTATTCACTCGACATCGGGCATGGAAGAGATTTTCCCTTGGCTGTCATCTTCCTCTTTCATGACCATGGTACTCAAGTTCCTCCGAATAACTAAAAGAACTTCCGGATGATCAACCTCGATGGCGTCACATCCATCATCCTCGAATTCAGCTCGATCAGTCTCCTCGACTACTTCCTCCTCGGAGTCACTCACTTGCTCATGGACGGTTCCATCATCGAGCATCACCATGATATGATGAGTCGGACAGTTTCTTGCCATATGACCATAACCCCTACACTTGTGACACTGAATTTTTGAAGCACTGGGAGTATTGAGTAGAGCTTTACCTCCCATGTCTTTGGATTGGTTAACGGTCACTCCCTTTTCGAAGGGTTTCTTTTGATCTCGACCGATGTTGGCATTTTTTGGATTTGAACTCCTCCATTCTTTACCTCGGTTCGAAGGAGTTGAAGTACTGACTCCTAGATACCGGCTTGCTTTGTCATCTTTCACCCATTTCTCAGCATCAACGGCTGCATGAAACACATCTTCCAAAGTTTGATACACATGCAGTCTCAATTGAGATGACACATCTCGAGTCAAGCCATTTTTGAATCAAATGATGGCTTGCTCGTCATCTTCTTCCAAATCAAGAGCCAATCGAATTCTTTTGAACTCCTCATAGTATTCTTCAACCGATCTGGACCCTTGTTTCAATTCAAAGAGCTTCCGAAGTTGTTCCTGCCAATATTTTGCATTCACATACTTAACATCCAATTCTCTCTTCAACTGCATCCATGTGGTGACCTCGGGATAAGCATTCATTCGTCTCAACCTTTTATCAGCTTCCCACCATGTTGATGCATATGCCTCGAACGAAGTAATAGCATGGGCAGCTTTACTCTCTTCGATCATCTCATTGGTTTCGAAGATTCGTTCCAATCGAATCTTCCAATCAAGATATTGGTTCAGATCACTAGTTCCTCTAAAAAGTGGAATAGTGATCTTGACATTGTTCAAATTTGAATCACGAGCACCTCGGATTGGTTCCGGATACTCATCATTATAGTCATCATCCTCACGCTCAAAATATCGATCAACATTTGTAGCTCGGCCTCGAACTCGGTAATTTCCACGACCTCGTTGAACCTGCCTCTGTTGAACGAACGGTGGCTAATACTCAGCTTCGACCTCGGGAAATTATCCATCATCGACCCCTTCATCAACGACCACAACTTGACTTTGGGCTGTTGGAAGTGGCAATCTATCACCTCGGGCAATCCCCAAGTGTTGATGACCAGCTTGGGGATTGCCCAAGTTTTGTTGTTCCGCTTGGGGATTACCAAAGTGTTGTGTAGCTTGGGGATTGCCCATAGCTTCATTTCAAACAACCTCGTTCTTCAACCGTTGTTGTCGAATGAGCTCAGCAAATTCCTCCGATTTCATAGGAGTGGAGTTGCTCGTTCCAGTGCCAGACCCAGGTAAGGCTACGGACACACTCCCTTGCTCGAGGTTAGTCACTCGAGCACTCACTTCTTTTACCTCGGCACTGAGGCCTTGTATCGCATCCATGAGATCGACTAACGACACCTTGGGCACTGCAATGCCCTTCTCTCTGTTTCCATCCATTGCACCTGCGCAAATCAAAGACCAAAACAAAATGTTAAAGGTTAGAAATTACCTCACACACTCCCTCACTTTTATTGGGTGGCGCTCGGGTCTACTCAATTTGTGTAGGTTCGGTTACTCAAAGAACTTGCTAGCAGTGGCTTCGTCGGATTGATCAATGTCCTCTAAGATCCTTCTAGTTCGACAATAGTCACTAACTCTTCGGGAAGAGTGAAGTGATGTTAGACTCGATGGAACGGACGCTGTTTTAACTGTGCTTAGAAAGTCAAAGAATTTGTCTACAAAATTTTGGACTTCGATTACCCCCACACACGAATTCCTATAAGATCAAACAAATTAGTACGACCTCGAGTAGAAGAAATTACTCTAGAGATCCACTAATGAGATTTATCGACCACAAAGAAAAGTGAGAACCTAGGAGAATCTACCTTTCGATTCCTCTTTTGGAATCCCCGGACACGTCACCTCTTGTACGGACAAAAGTGGTCCCCCTTTGGTACGGATTAGGGTTTAACTTATCCACTTTCCCTTTTCTTGCCGACAATAATTTCACCTGGGGTTTTGATTTTGTAACTTTACCCCTTTCTCCTTTGATGGAACAGTGAACTCAAACCTCCGATGTACAGACAAGTTTTACGTTGTTCATGGTCCACTATTCAACTTAAACTTTGGGTCGCTCTTGACTCCGATAACTTCCAACGTCGGAGAAGAGTAAAGTTTCTAATCGAGCTAAGAACACAGATTCACTTGTCCGTACACTGTTACAATGTAACAATTTTTTGGCGTATATATGGATGGTGGCTATTCGATGGAACTTCTAATTTTAAACACAAAACTTCGACCCAAATCAACTAAAACCACCAGTCTTCGATAATCAACAAGCAAAACATGACTGAGATTTTATAACAACACCACCACGTCAAACAGTCCGAAAATGACGAGAAACCCTAGTCGACAAATAGTGTACGACAGGAGCTCGTTGGATTCCTTAGGCGATGGTGAACCAGAATTTGTAGTTGTTCGATTCAAACAACCGGTTAACAATCAAATTTTTGAATTTTCTTCTCTTCACTTTTTTTTTGTTGGTAAAACAGAAACACCAACAGTAACACAAGAACACGAAAACAGAAAACAGAGACACAAACGCACGATAAAATAAAGAAACGTCAAACAGGATTTGGGGTTGTAAAATCAAGCCCAAACAATGCTCTGATACCAAGATAGTGCAAGCTAATCGGAGATTAGACTTAGTTACCAAAGACAATAGCGGAAAATAAAGATAAAAGCTTGACACAACTTTTCTTGCTTAAATGATACCAAGGAACTGGTCTCGGTACGATTCAAGTAGAAGGAAAGAGCACCTACGCTATGCAACAATCCTCAAGAGAACAATGCCTCTTTCAAACTGAATGATCAAAGAGGAATTGTTCAATCGGATTCACCGAAAGCCACAAGTTTCGAAGGACCCCATCGGGTTTGCTCACATCTGAGTCATAAAAGAAAGTGCTCACGGCTACTCTCATTCAATATTCAATATCAAAATTCTATGTGCTTACAAATGAAATGAAAAGGAGTTTATATAGACAATACTAAAGGTAAAATAATAAAAAGGTCACATACGACCAATAAGAATAAGCCACGCAGTGGCTGAATAAGCTAAGTGTTCGATCACTTGAATTCGAATACTTGAATTTCGGACGCTCTTCCTTCGGTTGCTTTAAATGCTCGGCATCATTGTGAAGTATTCGGTCGCTTCCTTTGATTCGAACACGTGAGCTCGAACACTTGAACTCGAACGCTCTTCCTTCGGTTGGTTGTTTGCTTTATTGTTCAGCGTCGATGTTGAGTGTTTGATTTCTCCTTTCTTCGGGCTCGAGCTTGTAGATGACGCCTTCGAATTTTGAGCTCGGCCAATCGACTTTGGAGCGGTTGCTTTCTCCCGACCAAGTCAATTGAATGTGAGTATAATGCAGCAACTTTGCTTGGCTTCATGTCATCGGCCTCGATGGAATGATGGTCTGATCAGCACGGAATTAGGCTGCATCATTACCTGACATCTTATGCAACCTTGCTGATATCAAGAATGGATCCTCTCAAGTATATCTTCCAAAAGCCGATGCCTACCGGGAAATTGGCCAAATGGCAAATGCTGCTCAGCGAGTTCGACATCATTTTTGTCACTCAAAGGGCAGTGAAAGCTCAAGCCCTAGCAGACCATATGGCCGAGAATCATGTAGATGATGATTATGAACCTCTGTGTACCTATTTCCCAGATGAAGAAGTCATGTTCGTGGGGGAAGATATCACAGAGGAATACGATGGTTGGAGATTATTCTTTGATGGAGCGGTGAACTTCAAAGGAGTCGGAATTGGAGCGGTACTAGTCTCTGAAACTGGTCAACATTATCACATCACGGCCAAACTGAGGTTTCCCTGCACCTATAACATGGCAGAATATGAAGCTTGCATCCTGGGTCTTAGAATGACGGCAGACATGAACATACAAGAGCTATTGGCAATTGGAGATTCTGATTTGTTGATTCATCAAGTCCGAGGAGAATGGATGGCAAAAAATTCCAAAATATTGTCGTACCTCGAGTGCATAAAAGAGCTAAAGCAAAGGTTCACCAAGATAGAGTTCCGGCATGTACCAAGGCTACAAAATGAATTCGCAGACAGTTTGGCCACCATATCCTCCATGATCAAGCATCCTGACAAGAACTACATTGATTCAATACCCATGGCAGTGAGAAAGCAACCAGCATATTGTTATCATGTGGAAGAAAAATTGGATTGACAACCTTGGTTCTATGACATTAAGAGATTTCTCAAAGATAACACTTACCCAAAAGATGCAACAAGCCTTTAAAAGAAGAAGTTGAGGAGATTGTCATATGGTTTCCTTTTGAATGGCAAGGTCTTATACAAAAGAATACCTGATTTAGGTTTGCTGAGATGCGCAGATGCTAAAGAAGCTGCGACACTGTCAGAAGAAATACATTCTGGGACATCCGGCCCGCACATGAATGGCTTTGTGCTCGCAAAGAAGATTTTAAGGGCTAGGTATTTTTGGATAACAATAGAACATGATTGCATAAGGTACGCAAATAAGTGTCATCAATGCCAAGTCCACAGAGACATGATTCGAGTACCTCCCAGCGAGTTGAATGTTATGGGATCAACTTGGCCTTTCACCGCCTGGGGAATGGATTTCATAGGACCTATCGAACCTGCCGCATCGAAACGAAACCCTTTCATATTGGTGGCCATTGATTACTTTACCAAATAGGTGGAGTCCGCATCATACAAGTCAGTGACAAACAGAAGTGGTAGCAAACTTCGTTCGTGACAAAATGATCTGTAGATTCGGCATCCCCGAGTCAATCATCACTGACAATAGATCTAATCTCAATAATGGCTTGATGAAAGAAACTTGTGAAGACTACAAGATCAAGCACCGTAATTCCACTGCATATAGACCTCATATGAATGGAGCAGTCGAGGCAGCCAACAAGAACATTAAGAAAATACTGTGCAAGATGACAAACAATTCAAAGCAATGACATGAGAACTTACCCTATGCATTGTTAGGGTACCGCACCACAGTGAGAACATCAATGGGAGCCACTCCTTACCTGCTAGTCTATGGTACGGAAGCAATGATACCAGCATAGGTCGAGATACTATCTTTAAGAATCATTCAAGAAGCTCAGTAGAAAGATGTTGAATGGATCCGAGAGAGGATGGAACAATTAGCGTTCATTGATGGCAAAAGGATGAACACAATATGTCACGGGCAATTATATCAGAAGAGAATGACAAAAGTATTTAACAAGAAAGTTTGAGAAAGGTCCTTCGAACCTAGGCAGTTAGTGCTGAAGAAGATATTTCCTAATCAAGAAGAGGCAAGTTTGCACCTGATCACGCCCAACTACGCCCTATAAAAGGGACTAAGCGGTCGCGGCAAATATAGCTCGGTATTTAAAGCCCCGAGGTCGAATCCCACAGAGAACACTCGTAATTCAGTCGTTAATCTAACTAATTTATCTAATCAACCAACTTCAAGAGTTTATATTTCAATGATGGTTTTAAAGTAGAAACTAAATAACAATAAGGTAAATAGCAGAATAATAAAAAGTAATCAAGCAAGGATATTAGAAGCCTAGAATTGATTTACACCGACTCCTACCTATGTGATTGACTAATGATTCAACGAATTCAACTTGGTTCTTCTTATTGAACACTTGCTCCAAATTCACAACTAACCACTTCCATGTACTAGTTATGACATTCACTAACTAATCTTCCAATTAATTAGTGAAGATGTTTAGGACTACAAGTATGGTTCACAATCGGGCTCGGTGGTCACAACTCACCCTATTGACAACCTAAGTAATTCCTTGATTTTAGGTTGAAATATTGCTAAGCATTTAACCCTAACTCGTGAATTTATTCCTAAACGCACAAGGATAAAGGAGACAATCAATTGGGGGCCCTTCCAATCAATTAGCAAACAAGACGTAAATACTTAGATAGGAAGAATAATCAAGTTCATTCATCAAAATCAATTCACATAGTATTGGAGTGGTTCAATCAACCCTAGAATAGGTAATTTAGCCACTCATGGTCATCATAAACAAATCAAGAATAATCATGAATGAATAAACTACAAAGGAGAAGAAATAATAGAAGAAAGAACTCTTAATCTTCAAGTCTTTAATCCCACGCCTCCTTGTGTGTTCCTTGCCTCCAAGAGTCCAAAGTGCCTCCACAATGGTGGTCTTGCTCTCCCAAGTCAAGATTAGGGCTGAAAATAGGTTAGAGAACCTTTTATACCTCTTGTGAAACTCGTGGACAAGTTTGCCCCTCGTCACTTTTCGCCAGAAAATTTGTCTCATGGCTGGATCATGGCCTTACGATGCCTGGGCCATGCACTTGCGAAATTCTGCTTTCAACTTCATGGCTTTACGATGGCTGGGCCGTGACATTTTGTCTTCAAATTCCTTTCATGGCTAATCCACGGCCTTGGCACCTTACAACGCTGTAAATTAACTTCGATTTTGCTCCAAATCATCAAAATTTAACACTTTTTCAAACCATTTGATTCCTACACATTCAAACACCCAATATAAGCACAAAATACTATTGTTCACGCTAAAATAATTCACAAAAGCACCAAAATATGATGTAACTAATACTAAAATATATGTATTTTTAGCCTAACATCAGCACCAAATTGGTAAGGGCCTTACATGGTTCACCGAGTTCTGACCGGAAGAGCACTAATATTGGCAGAGATGACGGGAAAGTTTGGCCGAAACCAATCAACGCAGATGCCGTCAAAATATACTATGTGTGAGAGTTTGCATTAGTTAATGGTTTTACTATTCTGCAACATATCATATAATCTGGAACTACGTTACGACCTGATTTCTCAAGTGAGATACGTAGGCAACCTACCCAAGGTTCGGTCGTATAAATACAAAAAATTATTTTTTCCACAAAGCTGACACTGGGGCAGAATTTTTGAGGAACTCTAAAAAATTCCAAAAGGACAAACAAGAATAGACACTGGGGCAGAAATTTTTTAGACCCTCTCAAAAATTTCAAAAAGGAAGCAAAAATGAAGAAACTTGGGCAGGGACCTCAAACTTCGTTTAGTGGAAAATCCTATAACGGCCCCAAGAACAACGGCCACGAACTTACACAATGCAGTTGGCGATACAATGAAATAAAATATTTTTCCTCTTGCAAAAGTTTTTTAAAAAATATTTGCACTATTTTCTTTCTTTATATCCCCATTTAGCTCGCCGAGGTCCCGGCATTCAAGAGAAGAAGGCGCGAAGCAAGCCAATAATGCACAAACTAAACCATCCCCCGCACAACTCACAGATCTTTCTTTGAACACAGGCACAGGAGTACACAGCTTAATACGACATGCAAACATCTCCCCACGAGAAGCATTCAGTTTTTCTTTGCTATGCTTTACTTTTGTTTTGCAGGGTATACGGTCTGGAGGGTAGACAGCTCAATGAAAGCTTGGCATGACAAAGGATAGACAACCCAGAGGGTAGACAGCCTGTTGAGAAAGTTTGGCATGACAGAGGGTAGACAGCCCGATGAAAGTTTGGCATGACAAAGGGTAGACAACCCTGAGGGTAGACAACCCGTTGAGAAAGTTTGGCATGATAGAGGGTAGACAGCCCGATGAAAGTTTGGCATGATATAGGGTGGACAACCTGATGTGAAAGTTTGGCATGACAAAGGGTAGACAGCTTGTTGTGAAAATTTGGCATGGCAGAGGGTAGACAACCCGATGTGAAAATTTGGCATAACAAAGGGTAGACAACCGGGAGGTAGACAGCCCGTTGTGAAAGTTTGGCATGATAGAGGGTAGACAGCCCGATGTGAAAGTTTGGCATGACAAAAGGTAGACAACCTTGAGGATAGACAGCCCGGTGAAAGGAATGGCATGACAGAGGGTAGACAGCCCGATGAGAAAGTTTAGCATGATAAAAGATAGACAGCCTGGAGGGTAGACAGCCCGGTGAAAGGAATGGCATGACAGAGGGTAGACAGCCTGATGAAAAAGTTTGGCACGACAAAAGGTAGAGATCCTGGAGGGTAGACAGCCCGATGAAAGAAATGGCATGACAAAGGGTAGAAAACCCGAAGAAAAGAATGGCATAATGTGTGGTGGGTTAACTTGGCATAATGAAGAGATATACAACGCAACATCACGAACGCACATGCAGATGATAAGAAACATTGGCAAGGAGATCCAACAAACAGGAAAGTCTATTTATACATTTACATATACACTGCTTTTGCAAAACCCACTTATGTTGAAGGATATACAACTCGGCGATGCAAGAACATTACAATCTGGCACCTCGTAAATACTTACAATTCCTATAGACACCTCCCAAGAGTCGTGACAAAATTAGTCATTTACCGGCCAAATCCAAAACAAACCACATCATTGTACTCCTTTCGTGGTCCGCAACAAAATCCACCCTTAATTTCCCAAAAATGACAAAGGTCAAATCTAACCCTAATCGCGACCTCATTCTCAATCGCCGGAAAAAGATATTCTGGCATTCCTTCCTTCAAAACGTGACCTTTGCCACCAAAGGAAGGAGAGAAAACCCTCGCAAGAACAGGATTGAGACGGGTCAAAGTTGACCCGACTCTAATGTGTTAAACAGGTAATCTCTAGTCCCTTTAATTGATTGTTTGAACTTATGTGATAACGTGCCTAAATTTGCCTATTCTTTCCCATGTTAACATGATTAGTAGTCATCTAACGAGTAACTAAGGTGAAAATTTGTGAAATTATTAGTCCGTTGCATTAAAGTTTGAACACTTGTTAAGGCCTAAGCTTGTTGTGAGCATAACTTGTGTCCTGAACCACTTGTGCTACCCTACAAATTTAAACCTAGGGCAGTCTCTTGGGTTGTCTATACTAGTTCATGGTTGTTGTAATATATTTGTCCCTTTACTGTGCCTAGGCGCATGATTCTCATTACATTGCTTGAAACATGAGATTTGTGACCTGTTTTACATGCTGAGAAAATTCGAATTGTTTGAAATAGAACCCATGATTGATATTTGAAGGGAAGTAGTTCTTTTGATTGATCCTACATCAATTAGGATCATCTTGAAAATCTGTTGACTGATTCTTAAGCCTAAGATGTGCATATATAATCTAAAGTTTGAACCTAGACACTGTTAAAGTTAAAGGGAGAGAAGTATAATTGATTGTGATTCTGTTTTTCTTAATTCAGGGGGCTGATTAGTCTATTTTTGGAAGAGACACCTTGTTGAACCCCAAAAAATAATATTTCTTAAAGAAAAGATAGATTTCGGGTATAATGTTCAACAATATGGGATTCCAAAGGGTTTCTTTGGAGCCGCCACCTAATTTAGGAGAATTAGGAACCAAGTAATTAAATAGTGTGTGCAATTTCTCCGCTTTAAGGAAAATGGTCTTTTCAGAGATTTTAAGTAAGAGGTTCAATTATTTTCGAAAGAAGGTTTCAATTTGAAAGAACTTTCGAAAATCCACAAAATGTGGTTAATCATTCGGTTTTCACAAAATAGCTTACAAATTTCTAACTTTTAATATTTAATTAAAAGTCTTAAATTTAATACTATAATACAAAACTATTATAAATTATGCTTTAAAGAAAAATGAATTTAAATGTGATAAAAATGTAATTTGCCAAGAAATTGGGAATCAATGAAGAAAATTTCTATTGAAGTTACGATTTAAGGAATTTGAAACAAAATTACTACTTTTATTATTTTCAAATTTTATTGCACGCATTATTTAACTAAAAGATTCAAAATTTCTAAAATAAGATGGAAATTCAAAAGAAATAAACTATTCACTAAATAACTCAATAAATAAATATTCATTCATAAATAGCAACTTATTCTATAACAATTAATTATCTACGGAAAATTCCTAAAGACATACAATTTCTAAGGATGGGAAAAGAGGAGGTTTAGAAAAAGAACCAAGAAATTTATAAACTCATGGGAGCCTTGAATTTATTTAATTTTATATAAGTATATTCCCATGAGCCTAAGTTAGAATAGGCGGCTCAACAAAGCACTTTCTATGGTCTTCACTTCTTGAATCTTGAGCCCGGACTCGACCCCGGACTCGACCCCAATATGACTCCAATGCAATACACTATTCCCACTTGTGAGTTTAGCCAACTCGTCCCCAAGTAAGTGTATTATGCAAAGAAAGAAGGAAATAAGGATTAGTATATTCTAAAACTTACCATACAACAATCTCAGATGATGAAACAAGTAAAAAAAATAGTACAAATAGGCGAGTACAGTCAGACATTGTTCAAGGCTAGAACTGAACAGAGCCTTGAAAATTTATAATGCAAAGCTCATACAGAACATAAATTTTAACAAAGATCACAACTTTCATCTTGAAGCTACTGCTCGATCTTATAAATAACTAGAATAAATCAACATATCTAGTCAACATCAGATACTCAGAGTCACACTAAGAGAAGCAGTCTGCCCAGGTTGAGACCCTTTTATGATCCAGAATTTTACATCCTAAGAAATACCAAACTTTTGATTCAAAATTTAACTAGATGATAATTTTTTAAAAAGAAAACATTACCATTGCTAGCAGACTTAAGATATGACAAGACTAGGAGAGATCAGGATTACCAAAACAAAATCAAGAAGAAGCTAATGTTGGGGATTAAACTCGACATTCATCTTAAGAAAACATGTTTAGCAAGATTGCATTTCATAGTCAACTTGGGATGAGAATGAACTGCTAACAAACACCAAAGTTTGGACAACCAAGACTGACTAAATGAAAGGGAAACGAAATAGACTGACTGTTGCTAGACACACACATATAAAAGGCATGAAACTGAATCTAATGGCTGAATCTTGACCCCAATAAACATCTAGGAATATGCATTTCAGAACTTACTTAGGAAGGTGCAAAGCCATTGAGATGCACACAACAAGAAGGAATTGGGGAATTAAAACACAATTCAATAAGAAACTAGGAAACTAGCAGCCCAAGCAACTCAAAGCATCTCCTAAGTTGACCTGCCAACACTCCCTCACTTCCTATAAACCTCTACAGCAACCACTAGACCTCCTCCCAGAGCATGCAGCAACAACAGCCTACTAGAAACAGCTACAACACCTCTAATTAATCAGGAAGACATACACATCTGAACACAAACCAGACTTGCTATAATAAATTGGCAAACAATTACAAACACCAGGGAACCCTCTCACACCTGATACCCCCTAAACTCACAAGCTCTCGCCTCTAAATCAATCTTAACAGACCTCTTACAAACCTGCCATGACTTCTCCTGCCTTTGAAATGTCAAAGGGAGAGAAAGAGACAAGTTAAAACCCTCACTTCATTTGTTAGGCAGAACTTAAAAGACTACAAATGCTTAATAATCAAAACACCTGTGCGCATACTAAGTTACCTAGTTTTCATTTGACTTCAGAAGTTAAGCTATTTCAGACAAGTAATCTTCTCTTTAACAGTTATAAATTCACATTTCAAACAGGCAGATAGCCCTTATCTTCATTTCATTACCTATTTTTTAATGACAGAAAACTTAACAAGAACTTAAATTACTTTAGAATTCAACTACTTAAAATAGATCCCAAATAACATTCTAATGACTGTTGCATACCTCAATTTATATACGTACACTAATTACTTAAATTAACAACTAAGTAAATCCAGCATTTATACTACATAATTATAAAAGCAAGAACTCAGTGAAAGAAAAGGAAATACTGACCTTTTGCGAGGCAGTAAAATGAGGCTCTGATCTGAGTTATCGCAAGCACCTCGACGAGCCAAATAAACTCAGGAGCGACTCACCTCGACCTCAAATTCTTTAAATAAAATTTTAACCAAAAAAATGCTTAACTGCTGGGTACTTTTTAAAGTCGAAAATGACTATTCAAATCCAAAAATTTCCTCTCCTTTTCTCTACTGTGCATAGGGGTTTTTATAGGTGTTTTAAGAGTGTAAAAGTTCTTGGATTTTGATGTGCGATAAAATCCTATATATACACTAAATCTAAAGCCAAATCAGTGACAAAAATGAGTAAAAAGGTGAAACAAAAGTTACCTAGTTGTATCGACGGTGGAGAATCAGCTTTCTAGGATCTCGACGGGTTAGATTGCATGGAATTGTACCTCCTCGCTTCTCATTGGTCCAACACAAAAGATGTGTTGGAACAATAAGGAGATAGGGAGGTAAAGATGTTGCAGAGAGGGTAAAGGGTTGCGGGACCACTGGGGCCACTGGTGACGATGGATTTTTGGCTGTTTGTGTCAAAAATTTGGGGGAAAGGGTTGAAATTGGGGCTGCGGCTGAAGGAGATTAAGGAGATTAGGGTTTTGGGAAGGGGGGAAAGGGAAATCGGGTTTGGGTTATATGACTGATGGGGTGCATTGTATCAATATATGTATTATTTGCAGATATAGGCCAATTTCACTGATAAGGAACGATTTTAGCCCCCCTCCTCCCCTTAATGATTTAATCACTGAATAAAGAAATTGCATGGATATGCTAGATTTTATGCTTAAGAACGAACTTAGCCTTATTTTAGGATTACATGGGGAAATTAAGGGGGTTGCACGGGTAGGATATAATTAGGCTATGCCTTATAATTTTAGCCTTTTCTCTTTGAATTTAAATTAATTACTTTTGAATTTTCAACATTAATTTAATTTAGAATAATTAAACTTTAATTAACACATCCGAGATAAAATTGGGTGTCTTCACACCTAAGGGTGTCTTCCTTATTCTTGGAAAGAATATTGCCCTGTCTTTTATATGTTACCCGTTTGAATTCAAATTCCACTCCTCACGACTATATAAACCAGTCCTCTCTTTTTAATTCTACACATACTTCACAAGCATACACTGATCACACAAAACAAAACTGAAAAGCAAAAGTAATAGTGTGAATTTCATCTCCGGAATATCCTCTCACTCTTTCTGGATATTCATCTGGAAAGAAACTTGGCATTACCTGCATTACTACTCTTTTCCTATTCTTAATTTGATTATAAGGTAAATAAACATGGCTCTCACCCCTACTTGTTCTCATATTTCACTGCCTATGCTTAAGACTTCCCTGTGTGACCCCTGCTTCTATCTGTATCTGTTTGAGGCTCTATACTTGTCCCTTTGTTAACCCTTTTTGTAGCATATATGTGGATAGCCTTAAGGCTATATTAGGGTTTAGTTCACAGGTGTTTTGGCTATTGGAAATAGCCTGAACAAGGCTCTCATTATCAATGAAAATCGGGCTTATATAAGCCCTACTTAGAGTGCATACAGGGCACTGTCTCTTGTCCTTCTCCTTCCTCTTTTAGTTTTCCCTTTATGTTTGTATTTGTTAGGGTCTTCCCTATCTGTATTTGATCACTTTAAAACAGGTTACACAGTTATGAAGTGTGTATTTGGCTACCCAGGGGCCATAACCTTTCTGCCCTTTACGAGCTTGCATCATGAGTTTGGGAACTGGATTTTGCATGATCGATTGATGAACCTATTAATTGAACATGTAACAGTAGTTTGGCGTGACGTCTTAAACAGTTTAGGCATTTGAATTGAGAATATTGACTGATTTTATGAAACAGGGGCCATTTGTGAAATAGTTGTTAAAATCTGGACCCTTTCTGCAAAAATTAAGGCTGCCCCTTTTTGCATAAGTAATACAGGCCCAAAATAATTTTTAAAGTGTGGCCTTTTATGTGTTAAACTTATTTTTAACCAGCTTTAATCTCTTATACACTAATCTAATAGTGTATAGGGGAGTATAAGTTTGGGGTCGACTATACAAATTAATATACATATGTTTTCTAAATTTATGTGTATCACTTAATCATGTATTGCAAGCTTATACATATCTATATCTATGTGCGAAGCTCTTTATGTGCATTTGTGTGTTTTGTGAACCCCGATTTCAAAAACAGCCCCATACATATGTCTTTCAAAACTGACCCCAAAAGCGAATAGCCATTAAGGTTAGGGCTCGACAATTAATGTCAAGTCACACCAACCCGAAATGGCTAACATTTGCTTTATAAAATAACCTCAATTTGGTTTGTGTCAAAAGCTGAAAATATTTTCAAAACTGGTCATTTCTGCAAAAGTGCGTTAAAAACTGGAATTACGCAAATTCACTGATTTGAAACACTGCTTGCAATATTAGCGTAGCTTATTCGATGTTTGTGAAACTTGAGGCCAAATGTGCGATTAGGCATTGGGCTTAGCCGTTTCTGCAAAATTTTGAAAGCCCAATTCTTAGTCATCACTGCCCTTTAAACTGTTTGCATAAATAAACTTTTAAGTTGGACTGGTTACATTTTTAGCCAGTTAAGTTAGTAAAATAATTTATAAATATTGTTAATATTCGTTTATGACCTCTTTGACATCCCAAAAGTAATAGCTCGGGTGGGAACCACTTTTTTTTGGGATTTGGGGAGTGTCTAATATCTTCTTCCCTAAGTCACTTGTACTTCTTACCCTCGAATCTCTGGAGATATACTTTTATTGAACAAGACCCAACCTTAGACATTTAGGTGACCTAATACACCTTAGAAAACTTATATTATGTGGCGACTCCAATTTCAAACTCAAATGAGTTACCCAGTCAAACCCGAGCCTTGACTCGCTCCGAGTTAGGTAAACGATGGGTATGACAGACAAGCGGTCCTTCACTTCCACTGAAGGCAATGCTTAACTCCATATCATGAGCGCATGTGGCCAACTCTTCAAAAGTCTTAGGTATTATGCCTTGCAAGATATAGCAAAGCCCCCAATACATACCTTGAATGCACATCTCTATTCCCAATCTTTCGCTTAGCCTATCCTTACAATTAAATCTCGCATGCCTCCATCGATTGATAAAATCAATAACTGGTTCTTCCTTTCGTTGGCGCGTGTTCGTGAGGTCTATTATGCTCATTGTACGCCTTGTGCTGTAAAAGCGATTGAGAACTCGTGCTCCAACTCCTCCTAACTATCAATGGCACCTGACTCGAGGTTCGTGTACCAATCAAAGGAATTTTCCTTAAGGGAGCGAACGAACTGCTTAACAAGATAATCTCTATATGTTCCAGCATTTTTGCATGTTTCAACAAAATGCACCACATGTTGCTTTGGATTTCCTTTGCCGTCAAACTGTTAGAATTTTGGAGGTTGATAACCAGCGGGCATTTTTAAGCTATCAATCCTTGCAGTGTACGGCTTCGCATATGCGAGGGAAGACTTGGAAGCAACCTCATACTTATCCTTGATTGTCCCCATAATGATCTCTTTTAGTTGATCAAATTGAATCACCCCATCAGCAGAAACTTGGATTTCCTTAGCATGTGATGCTTGTTTTGCTGGAGTATTAATCATCTCTTGAACTTCTGCACGCTTCCTTGGCGCATGGGTAGATTCTTCCTCAATCATGTCTTCCATATTGTTGATCCGAGCATCTTAATTTTTGACATAGTTCGTTAAGCCAACAATCGCCTTTGTCAAGTTTGTAAGTTGTTTCTCCATCGATAAAGTGTTAGTCGCTATTGCTTGCACGGCTAATGGAGATGATGGAGAGTAACATGAATTTTCCCATAGATTAATCCTTGATTTGCCTACGTCCGTCAGTGTAGTTGGAGATGATCCAGCACTCGAATCATCATCACCTCCCTTCATGATTTTCTTTTTAGATCCAAAAACACTAAGCCGAGCTAAAGTCTTTTCAACAATTTCAGCAATGTTGCTTTCTTCCTTCGATCTACCAATAAAGGATCCAGCTCCTTTCGAAGATGCAGAACTGAAAGACGCAGTTGATACGGACGGCACTTGGAGTGCTTGTTGTCCCAGGAAATTTGCTTTGTTCCTTGTAACTGGTCCAAAGCTTCCCGTAGTAGCATTCATGAAACTTTCAACTTCAAAAAAGAACTTGGAGTTGGCATCAAGATCGTGAGGCCAAGCAGATTTTTCCGCACCTGTAGATTTTGAGTTGGTGTTCTTTGAAGCCATCTCAATGTTTTTGATTTTTTTTTGTGACTTGAAAAGTTGAGATGAGAGGTAGAGATTGTCCCACTGGGCGTGCCAAATTTTGTAACAAGTAATTCGCGTGAAGAAATAAATATCAAGATAGAAAAATATTGTATTAAGTGTAGTATTTGATTTCAATATATGAGTAGTACAATCTCTATAATTTCCCTAATTCGCCTTTTCAAACACAGATTTTAAATAATGATCCAAGGGCTTTTAAGCTTGATCTTTAATCTTCAATCTTCCTCTTGATACTTGAATCCTTAGAACTTGTAGGAATTCCTTTCAGCTTTTAAGAAACTTGTAGTGTTTGATCCACGAGCTCCTTGTTGCTTCTTGTTATGAATTTTCTTCTTGCTTCTGATTTTTCGTCCCCCTCAAATGAGAGATTTGACCCTTTTATATAGATAAGGAGTGGAGTAGGCACCAAGAAAATCTGACGGGCCTTGGCCCGTGGACCGGCCAATCAAATTCAGTAGTGAAGAGGCCATATTTGATTGGCGAGAACAGGTCACTTGTACGCATGGCACATTTTTATTGGCTATTTGGAGTTGACTAAGATTGCCATGTCATTGGCATATGGCATAATCCTATTGGCTCTTTGATTTGACTTGGCGCCACGTCACTTGATACGTGGCACATTTTGGACCTTTAGGATAAGTTGGCATCCATTAGCTTTGGGCTAATAAAGTGGGCTTATCATTTGTGGCCCAATAGATTTGAAATTTTATTACATCCATGGCTATTGGACCTAAATAGTTAATCCAATTATACTAGCTCATTCAATTTATTTTGACTAATATGTCTTGAATTTAACATGTAGCCGACTTATTTGATGGATTTAAATATAATAAAATTTATTCCTCTACACTAGGGATAAGAATCCATATGATCCCACAGCCTTTTTTTAAGGATTCCATTCGGAAAAAAAATTGATAGTCTCTATTTATGTTGTATCAATTATCATTTAAACGATCACCTTCACCCATAATGATATATATGCTACCGAGTATAGTCATAATGTCAGCCAATTTCATTCTTTTAACTAACTGAGGAAGAATTTGCAAATTGATAAAACTTGGTGGGCGACTTTGCCATCTCCAAGGAAAAACGCTCTAATCTCCTATGAGACCCAGTTCTCTTTTTGGGGTTTCAACTCTGACATAAAGTTCTTGTTTTGGCAATTCAAAAGTTGGAGAATATTTTTTTACTAATAAATTCCATTCATGATCTTTTAATCTGTCAAAATGCCGGATTTCTAAATTCTCGTAAGGCCCTCCCGGAATACTTTCCAAAGCCTATTGAATAATCTTTATAGATTCTGTAATTTCACCAGTTCATACTAAATAACGAGCTAATGAATTTCCTTCTCGTTGCCATTGAACCTGTAAATCAAATTCGTCGTAAGACTCATAATGATCAACTTTAAGAAGATCTCATTCTATTCCAGAAGCTCGTAGCATTGGTCCCGATAAACCCTAATTTAATGCTTTGTCTCCCCCAATAATGCCTACGCCTTCCACTCATTCTAAAAAAATAGGAATCTGGGTAATAAGTTTTTGATACTCAGCAACCCTTGTTAAAATATAATCACAAAATCCAAACATTTATCTATCCCGCGATAGGGTAGATATGCAGTCACTTCTCCAAATGAAAATAATTATGCATCATTCGCATATCGGTGGTAGCTTCGAAGAGATCATATATCAATTCTCTTTCTCAAAAAATATAGAAGAAAGGCCTCTACGCACCAATATCCGCCATAAAAGGATCGAGCCATAATAAATGAGAAGCTATCAGACTCAACTCCAACATAATAACTCTAATATAGGTAGACCTTTTAGGTACTTGAATATTGCCTAATTATTCGGGCCTATTTATGGTTATCACTTCTATGAACATAGTAGCTAAATAATCCCAACGTGTTACATAAGGCAAATATTGTATAATTTGTTCGGTTTTCCACAATTTTCTCCATCCCTCTATGTAAATAACCTAATATTGATTCGCAATCGACAACATCTTCACCATCTAAAGTAATGACGAGTCAAAGGGGTTGCATAATTTCTTGGTAAGGCTAAAACGATTGATGAATATATAAGGGAGAGGAATATAAGATGTCCTTGTGTGGAGTGTAAGTGTATAGACATGTGTAGACTAGATGAAGTTGAACTCCAACTTTATAGGAAAGGATTTCTGCCCAATTATTTCATATGGACTGCACATAAAGAGTTCAATGCTAGTTTCGGTGATGTCAATTTCTAAAATATTTATGCCGATGGGAGTAGTTCGTAAATCGATAGTGAGTCTTATAATTATCGGATGCATGAAATGATTAGTGATGCTTTTGGGATATACCTAGAAGAACCATCCCAACATAATATTGAGCACTCTCCCAATGATGAGGCAAAACTCGTATATGAAAAATCAGAGGAAGCTAGTTGTCCGCTTTATAAAGGCTCAATGCATTCGAAGTTGTCAGTTGCAGTTAGATTGCTAAGTATTAAATCAAAATATAGTATATCTCAAGCAGACATGGACTTCATCATTGGGCTTATGAATGAACTTAATCCAAATAACTTGGAGTACACCTAATACATAGTACGATACAAAGAAATTGGTTTTCAAGTTAGGACTTTCCTCAGAGAGAATTGACTATTATGACAATGGTTGCATGTTATTATATAAGGATGATGCGGAATTGCACAATTGTAAATTTTGTGGTCAGTCTCGTTTTAATCCAGTCACAAATGATAAACAACAGAAGCTCCCAACTAAGGGGATGCATTACTTACCCCTTATACCTAGGCTAAAGAGGTTGTATGCGTCAATGAGCTTTGTTCCACATGAGATGACACCATTAATATACAAAACAACCTAGTAATATTCGATTTCATCCATCATATGATGAAGCATGAAGCGTTTTGATAGGGTGTATCCGGTACTTGCTAATGAACCAAGAAATATTAGGTTGAGATATGTTCTGATGGGTTCACTCCACTTGTTGTCTCTGCCTTACCATATTCTTGTTGGTCCGTAGTTGTCACGCCATATAATCTTTCGCCAAAAATGTTTATGACAAGTTCATATATTTTTCTGACATGCATTGTCCTGGGTCCCACGTAACCCAAAAAGCTCGATTGTTGTATTCTTGCAGCCTATGATTGAAGAGTTAAAGTAACTGTCGAATGAAGGTGTGAAAACACATGATTGTTTAACTAAACAAAACTTCAAATTGCATGTTGCTTTAATATGGACTATAAATGATTTTCCTGCTTATGGAATATTGTCTGGATAGTTCACTGCTGGTAAGTAATCTTGTCCTTGTTGTATTAAAGACACAAAAGCATTCACTTTGAAACAAGGAGTTAAGAACACATGCTTCAACTATCAACGTCGATTCTTGCCAATAGATCATCTGTTTAGGAAAATAACTAGTGCATTTATGAAGAATCAAACTGATTTTGATGACTCTCCATAGGGTTAAGGATTATCCTAAGGTAACTGAATCTCTACCATCTAGACTACTCGATTATGGTGTTACGCATAATTGAACCAAACAAAGCATATTGTGGGAGTTACCTTATTGGAAGCATAATCTTCTTTGACGTAATCCAGTTCCCATGCTTGATGCCATCTTTAATACTGTGATGGATATCAAGAACAAGAAAAAAGAATAACTGGAAGGCCAGGTTGGACGTTCAGTGTTGGCACCCAATTTTGTCCCTCCTTTTTTACAATTTGGCTATATTTAATTAAAAGGAGTAATATTATTTTTTCAAATAAAATTGCATTAGATAACATGCATTTATGTGCATAATACTATTATTAATCATCAGTTTACTATACTTACTTGATTGCGACTATATTTACGAAATTGCATCATTTAGGTTATTTTTAAATACATATGATATTTGCGCAATTTAACGCATTACAATAGTATTTAATAATTATATGTGACTATTTATATATAATTAGTATTATTTGAGGTCATTCATATTTATTTGTGATTAAATATATTTATTTATAATCATTTATAATTTTTTCTACTTTTATACTAATTATTCATATTTATTAGTATTTTAATTAAATACTAGCCAAATTATCATTTATACAAACTTTTTTCCACTACATCGAGTCCCCGTCATCATTTTTCATCAACATAAACACAAACTCAGCACCAAATAAGCTTACAACTCATTACAGCACACTCCTAGCACAATGTACAACCTAATTAGGAGTGTGTACTACCCATATAAGTGTGAAGTACCACTCTCCAAAGCACCACTCGACTTGCCCACCTCAACAACATTTTAATATCTACACATCAGCCCCCCAACTAGTAAACCCTAAAATCATTTCCCCCCAATTCCCTCACACTCACAAACAACCGCCCCCTGCACTCTCTCTCTCTCCCCCCCCCCCCCCCCCAATTCCCACAAATCATTCCCGATTCCACCATAGCACCGTTCCTCTTCTAATTCCACCCTCCCCCTCCATTGGTTACGCCATGCTCATCCCTCTCTCTCTCCTATATCGTTTTCACACAGAAAAGGGAACTAATCTCTCACTCTCTCTCTCTCTCTCTTATGGACGTTCTAACCCGAAAAGGAAAGGGGAATTTTTTGTTCAAATCTAAACTGAATAAGATGAAATCGAATAGATACAATACACAAAAGGCAAGAATAATGGGGATTCAAGTTCAAATCTTCCCCAAATCAAGCAAAACGAAGTTGAAACGGGCAAGAGGTGATGAACCCGACCCAACCCGCTTCAGAAGCCAAACGGGTAACACCTTACCATTATTTATTTTTTCTGCTTAATTCTTTAAACCTACATGCCTGATCCCAATTTTAATTTGTGACTGTGTCTCTGTTTGCTCAGAATATGAATTAACTAATAAAAAATAGTTTCGATCATGTTGACTAGTTAATGTTTGATTAAGTGCTTTAATACTCTTAGAGTCGAGTCATTTCACGACGGTTTGGACTGTTTCTGACTTTGGCATTTAAGATCATGTCCTGTTATTAATCCTGACAATCGTGTCTGTGAAGCGTCTGCCGTTCTGATTACGTTGTTGTTAAGGGTTCTTGCTTTGGACTTAATATAGTCATTGTGTATATGGAGTTATACGAATTCAATACTCGCGATTTTGTGCAATGTATATATACATTTGTATATCGTCTGCATGAATTCTGAAAAGATAAAAAAGATTAGCATAACATTCTTCAAAGTCGGCATGCTCAAATCAAAATTTTGAAATAATTTTCGTCAATCACTTTTCATATTTTGAAGATATTTGTACTGATAATTAGAGGCTAGCTTTATTTGTTAAAATATATGAGTGGAAATATACTCCTTAATTTCATAATTGAATGTAGTCAGCTTTGGTTATATAATTACTGATTGTAATGTCCCCCTAATCTTTAAAATTGATAGCTTGATTTACCCTAGTTTCCTTATGAAAATTACTGATTTTGTTACCCCTTTTCACACCTGAAATTAAAATTCTAAAACGCCTTAGCTAGAACTATAAATAGGACACTTTTTTTCTCCAATATGGCACCTTCACATCTCCGAATACACCTCTGAACATCACATATTATCCTCTCCCCTATCTCTGGAGAAGACCTTCAGCACCTCGCTATTCTTCTATACACTTCTAAATACTTCTTGGAGGTTGAAAAACTCTATGTCTTTCTTCTCTGAAAGAAGCATACTGCTCTTTCTCTTTTCTCTTCTAAATACTTGTCACTGAAGGCATTACTTTACCATTCGAAAGTTAAGGCAAGGCATTAGTTTTTGGTTGTTGTTCTTGGTTACTACTAGCACGCATCATTGTCTCATGTCTATCTTTTTCTTTACTTTGATGGTTTCTGCCTAAGGTATGTATATGGTTAGATGAATAGCTCTCACAGTATGTATTGCTGTAATTAGTTCATGTCTTGATGTGGTTTTTGAGGTATGCTTGTGCACGCTTGGCTATCTGTTTGATTTGGGGACATCTTAGTCCCATTACTAACCTCCTTTGCAGGTTATTTTTCATCATACTAGGATGGCCAAAAGCCATACCTTCTATTAATAATTTACTGCGGGTACTTTAAACTAGCTCGAGATCGCATTGAAAGTTTGCAACCTTGGGACAAAGGCCCTCTTCTCCTTCTTTTTTCTTTCCTTATGGATATAACTTGTAATTAGAATTGAATACTTGAAATCATGTATTTGTTAGGACCTAATGGCTTGTATAAGCACCATAAGGTGACTATAGATGCCAGGACAGGTGCAGATATTAAGTTGCTTGTATAAGCAGTCAAATTGGCTAAACATAGTCCATTTCTAACCCCTTCATTCGTGGTTGTGTTTAAAAGGCTAAATTTGTAAGGCGGATTTAATAGCGGTCTGTCTATGCAAATTCTGAAACTAAAAGATTGTAGCTGAATATAACAGGTTCAAAACTGAAAGCTGAAAATCAATTTAGACTATTTGAGCAATTCTAGTATGCTGGAAATTAAGTTATCTTCTGATAAGGGCTAAAAGTGCAAGTCAGTACTACAACAGGATCACTTCTGCAAATCCTGACACGTGAAATTAAACTTAGAGCAGGACCTTTTTTATAAATGTATTTCCAAATCCCTGAACGTTTTTCTTCAAAAGAAATACACACTCATTTTTATAAATTTCTCCAAGTTAATTAATAGCTTGTGAAGGATTTTAGGACTTTGGAGGTGAAGTCCTTAGAAATTATATTATTTTTTCTATAAATTATAAGTTACCACACTTCAAACATGTTCTAAATGGAATATCTACTCCTAACTTAAATGTCATGTGTTGATTATTCACTTATTACATGAAATATGTGTGTATATCATTAAATTTTTGCTTACTATATGATATTTTAATTTAATACGTGATGCATTTATATATATTTTTGTATACATATTTATATTTATATATATATATTAAATATATTTCTTACTTTGAATAAAATTATTTTAAACGCAGCCTCACACTAAAGTCGCCATTGAAGTTATGGTTTGTGACCAACAATGTCACAATACAATCTTTTAGTGGCACACATTTTTTTAACTACGAATTTTCTTCATGTTTTGCCACCTGAAAGGAAATATGTGTCAAACTATTAGTATTCTTTATTTAATTGGTTAGTTAACTAATTTAGTTTGATTTAGTAATTCATTGTTATATGTGTATTACGACTCGAAAACTAGACTATTTATGCAAATTTATTCAATCTGCCCATTTTCGTGACTGACTAAATGTTTTGAAATTTGAGTTTTTGCAGAGATATTCTAGATTTAATATCGAGATTTCAACCCTCTTGAGGATTAAACAATCCCATTAGCCTGACATTGCAGAATTAGTCTTAAATTGAGCATACACCTTAGAATTTTATCCCTTTTAGTTATTTCCAACTTGTTTATATATCATCATCTCTATCACATGTTTTATTTAATTTTTATTCCTTTTAGTTTAGATTACATACCTAAACCCAATTGTAGAAATCGGTCGGAAACCACATTTTGCCTAACGTCTTCCTACTAGGTTGACTTGAACACTTACCTGAATCTCTGATTTGTAGACCAACCCGGAGTTATCTTTTACAAATTAGTTAGAAATGCTTTTAGGTGACCTAATACGCCTAGTTAAATAATTTATTAGGTGGTGACTCCAAACTCAACTCCAAGCGAGTTACCAAGTCACCACTTTCTCAAGCGCGCGATCCGAGAGTTAAAAAGTGTGTTGCGATTTAGGAATAGTGTAGGCGATCTGAATTACACCTATATGCAGTTGGTAACAAGTAGGGGTGGGCACAAAACCGAAAAAACCGAAATACCGAACCGAACCGAATCGAACTGATTCAGTACTTCGGGTTCGGTTTTTCGGTTCGGGTTCGGTCCTAGAAATTTTTGAACTTCGGTCTTCAGTTTCGGGCACCCCGGAACTTCGGGCCCCGAAATTCCGGAAAAACCGAAGTTTTTTTTTTTTTTTTTTAAAAAAAAAAAAAAAAAAAACCATTAACAAAAAACATCCACCATTATATATTACGTATATTTCCTAGATTGATTCGTATAATTTCCCTTTTTTGCTTATTGTATTTTAATGTCTTATTAGTGATTAAATGCAACATATATAAAAAATTAAATAATTGAACTAAAAATTTATTAGGAAATGATAAATTAGCTGAACATCCCTTTAGTTTGAATAAATCATTTATGTTAAGTCATCGCGATATGATATTACGAGTATTCAATCATTTATATTTGGTAATTTGATGTATTTTTGTTAATCTTATTTTTTGACTTTGAACAGGTATGTATTTTGCCTTTCCTTTCCTTTTCTTGTTCGGCCTTTTTTTCTTTGGCTATAAACTTTGGTTTAAACCGAAACACCGAAGTACCGAACCGAAGTACCGAACTAAAAAACCGAACCGAACCGAAGTATAAAAATTACGGACTTTTCTACACTTCAAACCGAACCGAAGACCGAAGTAACGGACTCCTACTTCTAAAAACCGAACCGAAGAACCGAACGCCCACCCCTAGTAACAAGGTCTGGATGCCCATGATCAACTTCACATTCGAATTGGATAAGAGAAAAAAAATTGTGAGCGAGTATAGAATTTGAAAGATTTGTGAATGGTTACAGAATTTGAGGATGCCGAATGGGTGCACATCAAGCTTATTCATGTGTATTGACATGAAAGCAGGCAAGTTAGCTAATGAAGAGCCACGATTATCATATTTTTATTGGAAACTTTCTCCCAATTGCATTCAATAGCTTGCCATATAAATTATAAAAACCCCTCACAGAGATAAGTTTATTTTTTAAAGACTTGTATTCTAACATATTGAGGAGAGAAAATCTTAATTTGATGAAAGCAACTTTTAAGTAGTCTCAACTAAGCTGACGAAAATCTTTCTGTTTGGTTTCTCAAATATAATGGAACATCTTCCCATACACCTTGTGGAAGAAGCACGACTTTGAGGCTCGATTCATATGAGATGGATGTATCCTTTCAAGAGGTAATGACAATCAATCATTTTCTCGTTATCCATTTTTATTTTTTACAAATTATCTAACAAATTTTGTTATGTAACACTATTTACAAGTGTAAGAGAACTGTGAAAAATAGATCAAGGATGGGTCGACATGTGAGGCTTATTTGGTTAGAAAAACTTATCATGTTTGTTCATATTATTTTGGGCATGATGTACATGTTTGAGAAATAAGCCGAATAGCCATGATGGCGGAAACGATGATCCCATGTTTTCACAATTTTTCATATTCAATCAACCAGGTAAAGGACCGAAAGATGGTCCAAGGATACCATTCACATAAAAAAGTACATGTGTCACGCCCTAAAATATACTAAAATAATAAAAGGTTATGACTTAGGTGTTTAAAGGTACATTAATTATTGAGATTTACGGAGTCGCCACTTGACATAGTTCAAAGGTGTGCCAAGTCACCAAAAAGTACCTTGGAACACCTCTGACTCGTCTGATAGTCTGCGTAGAGATTCGAGTAAGGTTCTCAGTTGACCCTCGGGAAGGTATTAGGCACCCTCGAGTCCTGTGCCAAGGACAGTTGCTTTATTGTTGCAATTTTAATTTATTAAATATGGTTGTATTATTTTTTCCGTTGATTTGAATTTAAACTTTGATTCAGAAAAATTTAAAGTGTTATTCTTATCCAACCTCACAAAGGATCGGACGGATATACACTTTAATAGATAAAATATATTACGCATTTCCAACCTCACAAAGGACTGGTCTATTTAAAAGAATTTAATTGGTTTCATCGATACTATTAATAAAAGGTGAGTTGTATATTGCCTTTATTTGTTTCCTTTGCTATGCTTGGATTTATTTTTTTTTCTCATTTTTTCATTGTATTCTTCGTTTCAGCGACTCGGCCGAATATTTTCGTGCAGGCACTTCACCCGTTCGAATCTCTAATATATATGAGTTGCCGTATATGTTGAACCCCAAAAATTACCCTTTCTTTAAGAATAGATAAGTTTCGGGTATATTTCAACAAAATGGGACTCCAAAGGGCTTTCTTTGGAGTCGCCACCTAATTTAGGGATTATTAGGAACCTAAGTTAACTAATGAGTGCAATTTATTCTTTGTTTAAAAGAAACTAAATTAAAATCAGAGATTCTTAGGTAAGTGGTTCTATTAAATCCGAAAGAAGGTCCCTTGCGGGAGCACTTTCGAAAATCCGCTAAAAGCGGTTAATCCGGCGGTTTTCACGAATTTATTAAGGATAAAAAGAATATAAAGTTAATTTTAAATGATGATAATAGAAATGATATAAATAAGATAAGATTTTAATTATGCCGATACTTAGATAAATAAATTATCCAATTTAAGATTAATTAAATGGATAATGAAATAATGATCAATTGATTAATTAATAGAATAAGTAAAGGTTAAATGAAGTTAGATAAATAAAAAAGGGATTAATTGGATAATAATAAAGGATAATAATAAAGGATTAATTAATTGATTGAATAAATAGATAAATAAATAAACAAATAAATAACTTAATTAAATAAATGAATACTTGCCAATTTTAATTAAATAAAAGAGTAAATGAATAATAATCGATTAATTAAATGAATAAATGAATAAATATTTAATTGATTAAATAAATGATTAATTGAAATTAAATAAATTAGATTAAATAAATAAATAAAGGATTAAAATTTAATTAATTAACTAAATAAATAAATTAGATTAAATAAATAAATAATTAAATATTAATATAATCAACAAATAAGTAGTTCAAATGCAAGTTATGATGAAGGTACGATTTTAATCAAATTTTATTTGCACTCATTAATTGAAAAATGATTCTAAGCATTCATAAATTAATTGGCGATTCGCAAAGAAATGATACAAATCATTCATATAAAATAATTTAAGTAATTTACAATAATTATTCACAATTCAAATATCATTTCTATCCTACCGGGCTACTAATCCGGTCTATGGGGAAATCCTATACAACATGCATTTTCTAAGAGAGCGGGAAAGGATGGAGTTTAGAAAATAGAACCCGGAAGCGCAAACTCATCATTGAGCCTTGGGACTTTGTGATTTTCATTTTTTCGTTCTTTTACATTTTCGAGGATATCAAGTCCCGAAAATGCGGAGCGGTTCAAGTAACTTCGAATGCATGCCGTCCCCGTTTATGAGTTTTAGCCGAACTCGTCCCAAGTGATTTCATGTCAAAGAAGAGTAAGGAGAGAAGGATTAGCGTATGTTCAATCAGCAAAAGAAGCTTAAACAGATAAGTAAGAAAGTTAAGAAAGTCTAAATAACTTTATCAAGAAAAGAAACGAATTAATGAATTTGCTAAATAGTTATAAAATCTATGAAAAGTGATCGCCCAGCTACCACGTAAGCTTTTATGCACAAAACCAATATTCTTCCAAGCTTACGTAATGCTAATCAAAGAACTAAATATGAAATGCAAAACATACCAACCAAAGCTCAAACCTTTCTGTTCTAATATTAAACTAATGAAATAATTAAAAAAATATGAGTATTTGCTATACTTATTTTAATGGTTTTATTCGAGAGCTAGGATGGCAACTACCTGGGAAACTTTCGACTCTTTAAAGATCATTGCTCATTCAAGTACAAAAATCATACCCTTTTAGCATCATGAATAACCTGATAAAGAAACTAAGGGAAAAACTAAAAGTCCTCAAGGCAAACCATCATGAATTTAAGTATTGCGGACATCTTAAACAGCTGATCCGACTTCTACTATCAAAACAAGACCAGACCTTGCTTTTCCAGCTTTGAACTCTAAAGGAATCATAGCAGGCAACACTTACTTGACCAGAGAATAACACCCAAGCAAAACTGGACTGAGGAAAAATTTTGAAGGAAAAGAAGATTTAGAAAAGATCAGGGAGAAGAAAGAAAAAGCTAGAAACTGAAATCCAAGAAGCTAGGCTAAATGATTCTTTTTTAAACAAACTGGAGGGGGCAACTTGAACCAGAAAGAACAAGCTACCAAGATAAAGCAAAGTGGGTACATAGCTACTGAAATGCACACCATAAAAGGGAGCTGAAATTCATATCAAACGGGACTAAAACTAACCCTTGACAGAACCAAGGGAGTTAAAACAGACTCTCAGCAAGCTCAGAACTTAAAAGAAACATGACTAACAGACGACATCTCAAGACTGATCAAATAAAAGAAAACTCAAGGGCTGAGATTAATAAAGAAACTACACCAGACCTAAACTTTGAAAGATCACACACTTCACAAATCCATACCACAGCCATGAACTCCTACTGCTTCTACACTAGACCTGCAAAATACCACCTTACAGACCTTGAACAAGAGCCAGAACCAAATCTCAGCAACACCCCTACGACCTACTCCTATACTGCCTCCAACAAACTGCAACAATATATACACTCCCTCAGCTTACAGAACCAACAGCACACACACCTCACAGGCTCCTCTCTACACCTGGAAACAAACACCAGACAACATCTAACCATTCCTACACAGGCCTCCTCAACAACTCCAGCCTAAGCAAATAAAAACAACCCTCTCACAGACTACTCCCAGACCTTCAAACTCCTGCAATGCCCTAACTCATCTAACCCATAGAAATTAAGAACCAGAAACGACCAGACCATCTGCAGCCCCCTGAAACAGCCATCAGGACACCCTGACTCCCTCTTCTCTTCTCCAAACAAACTATGAACAGACTTCCTTTATTCCTCTGCAAACCACCTGAACCTAACCAACTGCCTGCAGCCTCCATTTCTAAACAAAAATAATACCCCTGAACTACTTGAAACAACTTCCAGGGGCACTGCAGCACACTCTCACACACAGACCAAAGTTACAAATACGCACCCAAACATCATAGGCAATTTCAGATCAAACAACCAGAAACAAACTGGGAAACAAACACCCTGAAGCTCTCACACAGCACTCAAACCCTTTTTCTTCATAACCAAGCATAAACAAGAACTGAAAAACTCCAGATACTTACATCTATCCCAATGGACCACATAGAAAACAGATTGAAACAAAGACACTTTGAAGAACAAATAAAGAAAACAGATCCAATACCTAGGAATATTATTCCTCTATGCATACCTAAACAGCAGAACCATAAGCAATCCGACTTAACATCAGACATTTAAATCAAAATCAGTTTCTTGTTCAAGAGAGAAATAAGCAAACTATCAGGCCAAAATCTAATCTCTTATGCGTAAGACAATGAGGAGACAAGTTTATATGACATATAACAGATTCCAACAAGCTAATACAGAAGTTCATGCTCAGTAATAATGTGACGAAAGTCTGCTCAACCCTTCATACTTCAAGGCAAATTTTCTTAATGAATGAACTCTAAATGCTAAGTGAAACAGCAAAGGTACAATCTTTATATACTAACAGCCCACAAGATAATAAATTTTAACAGAATATGCTTTTTATCTACATATTTATGTTCGACAAACAACATTTAAAACTAACGAACAAGGAACAAAAGCTATTATCATATCATAGACGAAGTTAAGCTTATTTAAGCGACACACTGATTCTAGCAAAACAAGAACAGAAAAAAAATAAAGAGAAAAGAATATTACCTCTTGCGACGCAGTAAAAAGGGGCGAGGGATGCGAAGGATACGCGACTCGACTAAGCGACTCAAACAATGAAGAAGCGATACGACCAATCGAATCTTGAACCTTATCTTAATTTCTGAATGAAAAATGAAACTGTATGTATATTTTTACTCTAAAAAAAAATAGAGAGTATTTTTTGGGTAAGCAAATGCTGCCCTTTTTTATGTGTGTCCCCCTCCCGAAAATGAATCAAAAGGAACAATATATACCTGAATTTAGGGTTTGGACTCCCGCTTGAAAATCCCAAATCGACCCTACTCGCTTTTGCTTTTCCCTTTTTAAACCAGGGTCAAAATAGTATAATCTTTTGGATCGTACTAGTTTCACCTTGATTTTCAAAGGGAATCTGAACGTTGGAAGATTCATGGCTCGGATTGAAAACAATTCAAAAAAAATGGACGATTGAGATTGATTGTTGTACTGAAAAGAGAGGATAAAAGGGTGGGGGACCAGATCGTACGAGATTTTGGACTGATTTAGCTAAATTTTGGGGGGAAATCGAATGGGATTAGGGGGGAATTAGGGGAAATCAAATTGGGTTTAGGGTTCTAAGCGGGTCAAAGGGGAAATGGGAATTTGGGGTATGCGGGTTGGGCTTTTAGGAACTGATTAGGATTTCTATTTCATGTATTTTGTCTTAAAAGGGGTGGTTTGCAAGGGTGGGTCGGATATGAGGTTATGTTTTGCGATTTTGGCCTTTTTCACACAAAATTATCAATTTGACTACTTAAAATTTATAAAATTGCCCCTCCCCCCCCCCCCCCTTTTTTTTTTTTTGCACATCTTTTAATTAAATATACTTTATTATTTAATATTAACTTAAAATCGGGGCAAAATTGGGTGTCAACAGTATAAACATCGGATAATTATTTTTTGTTAAGTCAGTCTAAGCATTGATTGTGCTTCGGCTTACTTAAATTGTCAATTTGTTTCGAGAGCGATTAAATGTTTAGCATTGATTATTCCTTTGGAGTTCATTCGTGCTTGCTATCAAAGTTGTAAGGAAAGAAAACTAACTTTTGTGTGTTCTTTAAATGAACAAAATAACCAACCTATTCTATAACCCTTGAAGTATGGCACGCTCTTTGTAAATTTGTAACCTTAATTTACCGGACCAGAATTTAAAACAAGTTTATTTTAGCAAACTCTTGCCCAACTATTAGTTCTAGAGAGTTTTCATTCTTCAGATTTTGCAAAAATAGGCCTCTTTTGCTTTGCTCATTTTAGATTTGGCCAAAAATTTCATCATCCCATTATGCAAGAACATCTGCCATTTTTATACTACTATTTTATGTATCTATTAAGAGTCCTACATTAGTGGCTCCTAAACATACACACTAAGGACTTGTTTTAGTTTTACTTCCTTTACTTCAAGCATTAATAAAGTTGCCTTCTTATCTAAATAGTTTGCAAGGTCTTTGCATTAAACATAAACGTGAACGAAACAAAATTTTAAACTAAAACATATCTTATGTAAAATCAAATGGCTTCATACATTCTTAAATTCAAAATATGGTCGAAATATAACATACATACAAACAAAGGGGGTTAGGAAATAAATACCTATAGTAGCAAATAATGTCTCAACTAAACAAACAGATCTGCTCTATCCAAAAATCCAAGCCAAACAGCAACAAACTTCAGCAAAAGCCAACGACACAGCAGCAACCAGAACAAACACCAAAAATCTTAACTCAACTCCAAGTTTCAGCTACAAACCAGAACTAAGTCATCCCTTTCCTTCTATCTTTTTTTTAATGTTTATGCCCCCTTTTTTTTAGATCTGATGATTTTTTGTGAAGGTAGGTGAAGAATTAATGTGGTCTTCCTCTCTCTCTTTAATGAGGCCTTAAATAGCTCCCAAAAGAGTTGTTGGACAGCTTGAGCATTCAATGGCCAAGTCAAAAAAATTTTGGACAAGAATCAGCGTGGCTTGCTTTTCATTTAGTGCCCCAGCTGAAAAGTGAGAAAAAGGCCGAGTATATACAACTATCTCCATGATGCACCAACCAAGATAATATATGCCAAGAAGCATGCTTCACAACAAAACAAGAAATGGCAGGGAACCTTGTGCTTTTACTGCCAATTTTGTACTTCCCTTTGACATTCTTTTACTTTATTCTCTCCTAAAAGTGACAAAGATCTGCATTCTTGACTTACTTTGAAACTTTTAACTTTAACAAATCCCAAATTTTTCAGAACTCAACTAAAATGGCTCAAACACAGATGGACTAAATAATCTATAACCAAAGTTCTAACTAGACCAAAAGAAGGCTTTCTTGACCTCTGGCTCCCAATTTCTAAGCTAAGGCATTCCCAGCAAGCAATACTTCTAAAAAAACAAGTTGCAGGCTATGTACTCATGTCTTCTATGCGACACAAGTCAGATGTAGATGACATTAACAGACTAAACACAAGCCGAAAACTGAAATTCATGTTCAAGCTAGCGGTCTAAATCTGGATTCAAAAACAAACTTCTTCGTGAACTAACAAAACATAACAAACTCAGTGCTTTAACATGGCTCAAGCTTCACACTGATCCAAACATGTAGTTTTCTTGCTAATACTTAAAAAACAACATTAATGCACGATTAAGCCAACTTCATTTAGTGTGAACAAGTGCAAACTCATACAGACATGAAGGCAATTAAGAGAGATAGATCCTTTCTCTTTTAAAATCGAAACTGACAAAGGCAAAATACTTCACTTAATCAATTCAAACTAGGACTATGAATACAATCTGATCTAAATGGAGAAATGAGCACACATGATAGTTTCATTTCTAATACTAGCAACTAAACAATGTCAATAGAAGAGGGTTTTACTTTTGATCCGCCAAGCCAATCACCAACACTGTTAAGCCACCACCACATCATCACCATCGCTCAAAGCATCGACATCACAGTTTCTCCCTCGCTGCATCAAAGCCAATACGAGCACCACCACAAGTGCGCAGCTGCAATACTGCCTAGCTATAGTGTCGTCGTGACAGCCTTAGCGCCACTGTTATACATTATGCTTGTCATCACAACACCATAGCTTTACCATGCTAAACCAATCGTCGCAGCGCCTCGCATTACAGTTCTCACTATCACAATCAGCCATTGGAACTGCCTCACCAAGAAACGGCAGAGCATGAAAAAACTACCATCGCCTTCTAATCTATTCCCAATTCTACACCATTGCTTACTGCCTAAATACCCTCGGATCAGCCTTACCACCATCGCCTCGGATCGGACACTACAACAGCCACACATACACCAAGTACGCTGCAACGCTGCTATGCCAACGCTCCTACTACTGCCCAAACAAACCCTTCACAACCTAGTGTCCCTCGGAACAAGCCCCCTCCAAACGGCTTCACCAATCTCATCTCTATACTCCAAGCATCGTGAACAAAAAGTCCTGAACTCTCTCATCTCTAATCAAAATGACCCAAACAGAATCATTTTTATTAGAAAAGGAAGAGAAAAAGACAAAGGTCGGAAAAGGGAAGAGAACCCCCTACTGCCGATTAAAAATGAGACAAAAAGTTTCTTTTCGGATAACTGGAGTTCATATCCGAGTAGAGGGTGAAGAGACGAGACCAAACATATGAAATTTTGCCGGAAAAGGTCACGTGCTCGCCGAAGTCTAACTTTCGAATCCCGATCTACGCCAATACATTGTGAATTTGGGAAAAACAAGCTCGGAAATGGGATGAGGAGGTCGAGGTGCGCCCGGGGGTGTGTTTTGGAAATTTTTCGGTTGCGGAGCTCGGTGGTCCGATGGTAGACTGCCGGCGGAGCAGTGGCGGCATACGGTGGGGCGATTTCCGGCGGGGTGAGGGAATTTTGGCAAGGGTTTACCATTTTAATGGGTGTTTAGTGTCAAATGCCAAAAATGGAAAAGAAAATGTTTATATACAATAAGAGTGGGCCGGGTTGCAATGGGAGATTGGGTTGCACGACTAAGCTGATTGCTTGGTTTTCATTCACAAAATGGCCACTAGAGTTCCAAACAAATTAAAGCATGAACAATAAACTAAAATTAAAGCTGCACAAATTGCAACATTACTATAATTAAAATATGCAATCATAATTAAACACATAACAAGTATTTTTGTTAATTTTTATTATTGTTATCATTTAAATGAAAAATTTTAGCTAAAATAAAAGACTAAAATTCGGCGAAAATCCTAGAAAGTTAGCTCGACTATTTTGAGCTATTTCAAGATATTTTTGAATTATCATGCAAAAATTAGGAGATTACAGCTGCCCCTCTTTGTTCGAGAACATGAAGAGTTTTCGGACAAAGACGTAATCGACAACTAATTTTGGCTTCTTCGGTTCTAGCCGAGAATACGCTTGCAAAATTGTGACCGTACCTTGACTTTTGGTTCTTACCAAGAACAAGGCTACCTACATATCCCCGGACTAAGGAATCAGGTCAGTGTAGTTCCTTACGTGCGATAGCTGGGACTACCGCATTCAAGCAGACACTAGACTCTTCTAGACTCACGAGGACTTACCCTGGATGCTACTAGACATACTAGGACGGACATTAGATACTTCTAATACACTAGGACTGACACAAATACTGCTAAACACACTTGGGACTATTGCTGCTGGTTGCTGGTTGCTAGTTGCTAGTTGCTAGTTGTTGCTGGGTATTGCTTGCTTTTCTACAACATTTTACAAGAGAAACAAAATTACAATATAAAATTCTGCCATTTTCTACTGGCGGCTTGCTTGAGCTCCATCGCAGACTTTTTCTTCCAGGATTGATCCGCTGAAGATGAATTGCTTCGTTGTCGGGAATGAAACCAGTTGCTGAAAGTAGACTGCTTTTGTATGAGGGGTGTGCCCCGATTACTGAAAGTAAGCTGCTCCATTGTGAGGGGAGCGCTCCAATTGCCGAAAGATAAATGCTCCGTTGTGAGGGGAGTGCCTCGATTGCTGAAGGATAAATGCTCCGTTATGAGGGGAGTGCCTCGATTGCTGAAAGATAAATGCTCCATGTTGAGGGGAGTGCCTCGATTGCTGAAAGATAAATGCTCCGTGTTGAGGGGAGTGCCTCGATTGCTAAAGGATAAATGCTCTGTTGTGAGGGGAGTGTCTCGATTGCTGAAAGATAAATGCTCCATTGTGAGGGGAGTGTCTCGATTGCTGAAAGATAAATGCTCCGTTGTGAGGGGAGTGCCTTGGTTAATGAAAGATAAATGCACCGTTGTGAGGGGAGTGCATCGATTACTCGGTTGCTAAAAGATGAATGCTCCGTTGTGAGGGGGAGTGTCTCAATTGCTGAAAGATAAATGCTCCGCTGTGAGGGGAGTGTCTCAATTGCTGAAAGATAAATGCTCCATTGCGAGGGGAGTGTCTCGATTGCTGAAAGATAAATGCTCCATTGCGAGGGGAGTGCCTCGATTACTGAAAGATAAATGCTCCATTGTGAGGGGAGTGCCTCGATTGCTGAAGGATAAATGCTCCATTGTAAGGGAGTACTCCAATTGCTGAAAGATAAATGCTCCATTGTGAGGGAGTGCTCTAATTGCCGAAAGTAAACTGCAAATCCTGTAGAGACAGAGTTTTGCGAATTTCTTTTGCTGCTCACATTAGGTTAGTGCCAAAAGGACAAGGAAATAATGGTGAAGTGGAATAAATCAAAAGGGACAGAAAAAATTGGAGCGAAAGTCGTTTGGACAAAAAACGTCTTTCTGAAATGGGGAAACTTATCTGGCGACATGCTGGCGGCCCTGATGATCATGACATGTATCTTGAATGATCTCATCTGACTAGCGTTGCTCGTTTGTCCAAAATCATTTCAATGCGGATACTAGCCCATAACCAATCATAGTTGAGGTGACTCTCAAGTCGGCTAGCAGCGTCCTTTTGGGGTTTTCGCTGGTTAGCTTCTCTCTTTAATCATTTGCCTCTCCATTGTCTCACGGCGCCTTTTCAGGTTTTCACCAGCAAGGCATCATCATCTTTTTTTTTGAATCAAATAACATCCAAAACGTATCATTGAGGTGATTGCGTGAAATCCGCCACCTTTGAAAACATTCTCCATTGAAAATAAAATAAAAAAAATCTGCCCCAGTTTAGAATAAATTGGGGCGTCTTGGGTTTCTCTTTGACAGGGCATAGACGTTCTTCGAGATGCATCAGGCGGATGACCTAACCCCTGGGATTATTTTAGAAAGCAGAAATCAAAAATCTGCCCCAGTTTAGTATAAACTGGGGCTCTGCATTTCTTTTGTATTGGCCGCAAACCTGGAGGTAAGGTTTTGAGTCAATGTGAGACAGGAAAGAAAAGAAATTCTTCCATGTTATGACCGCATCCGAATGGCTGCCTACATATCCTTTTAGAGGAACCAGGTCAAGACGTAGCTCTGACAACTTAATGCCAATTTTGGTCTGATGTTTCTCAATTTTTATTTCATTACAATTTCATTGATACCCAAAATAGAGTTTAATACAGGAAGTGCAAGGCTCTAAAGGCCATCAAAGAGTACAATGTTTTGGGTAGGAGAATTTCTATCTTAACAAAATAAAGCTGGCCTGAAGCTCATATGTAGTATCTCTTGACTGCATCTGCATTGACTGGCATCTCGGTGGTCCTTCCTTCTGGATCCGTTAAGTACAAGGCACCGTTTGGCAACACTTTTCTTTATCAGGTATGGTCCTTGCCAATTTGGAGAACTTTTCTCTTTAGCTTCTTCCTCATGAGGGAAGATTCGCATCAGAACCAATTGCCCTTCTTTCAGATCGCGGTAGCGAACCTTCTTGTTGTATGCACGTGCCATTCTTTGTTGATAAAGTTGGCTGTGACAAACTGCATTGAACCTCTTCTCATCGATAAATGACAATTGTTCTAGCCTGGTTTTGACCCATTCTGCATCCTCAATTTCTTCTTCCACAATGATTCTGAATGATGGTATTTCAACTTCGGCTGGTATGACTGCTTCAGTTCCATACACCAATGAATATGGAGTCGTGCCTATGGAAGTGCGCACGGTAGTGCGGTAGCCAAGCAAGGCAAAAGGTAACTTCTCATGCCAATCACGAAATCCCTGTATCATCTTCCTAAGGATCTTCTTGATATTCTTATTTGTTGCTTCAACCGCAACATTTGCCTTTGGCCGGTAGGGTGTGGAGTTTCGGTGTGTAATCTTGAATCTTTCACACACTTCCTTCATTAGATGACTGTTCAAGTTAGTCGCGTTATCAGTGATGATGGTATTCGGGATACCAAAGCGACACACAATGTTGGAATGGATGAAATCTACCACGGATTTCTTGGTCACGGACTTAAGAGTGATCGCCTCGACCCATTTAGTGAAGTAATCAATGGCGACCAAGATGAATATGTGTCCATTTGATGCTCTTGGTTCTATGGGGCCAATGACGTCCATCCCCCATGCTGCAAAAGGCTAAGGAGCTGACATTGTGTGCAACTCTAGGGGAGGAGAGTGTATTAAATCACCGTGCACTTGACATTGATGGCATTTTCGCACAAAGGTTATGCAATCGTGGTCCATGGTTAGCCAAAAGTATCCTGCTCTGAGCACTTTGTTTGCTAATATGTACTCGCTCAAGTGGGGTTCACAGATCCCTAAGTGTATGTCATTGAGAATCCTCGGGGCTTCAGTTGCATCCACGCATCTTAACAATCCCAAATATGGTGTTCTTTTGTAAGCCACTCCTCTGCTCAAAAAGAAACCACTCGCAAGTCGTCGAAAGGTTCTTTTCTGATTGCTTTCTGCCCTTGGCGGATATGTCCCATCTCGAAGAAAATTCTTGATGTCTAAATACCATGGTTGGCCATCAATTTCCTCTTCGACCATATTACAGTAGGCATGTTGACTTTGAACCTTGATTTCCAACGGGTCAATGTGAGCTTTATCAGGATGGACAAGCATTGAGGCTAGTGTAGCCAATGCATCAGCCAGTTCATTGTGTATTCTTGGGACGTATCTGAACTTTAGAGCATGGAACCGTTGACGGAGATCATCCATACATTGTTTGTACATGATTAACTTGAGGTCTCGGGTTTCCCACTCACCCTTCATTTAGCGTATCAAAAGATCTGAATCTCTGATCACCAATAACTCTTTGATGTCCATATCCAGTGCCATGCGCAAACCCATTATGCATGCTTCATATTCAGCTGTGTTGTTAGTGCAACTGAAACGAAGTTGGGCTGCGGCAGGGTAATAGTGCCCTGTGGGAGAAATGAGAACTGTCCCAACGCCGTGACCCTTTGAATTCGAAGCGCCATCAAAGTACATTTTCCACACATGCTCCTCTTCATCGATCAATTCTTCCAATACATCCACCTCCTCATCGGGGAAGTAAGTTTTCAATAGCTCATAGTCATCATCCACCGGATTCTCAGCTAGGTGGTCGGCTAAAGCTTGACCTTTCATTGCAGTCCTGGTCACATAGACTATGTCGAATTCTTTGAGCAGGATCTGCCATTTTGCAAGTTTTCCTGTTGGCATCGGCTTCTGGAATATGTACTTTAGTGGGTCCATCCGGGATATAAGAAAGGTGGTATGGGACAACAAGTAATGTTTCAGCTTCTGTGCGACCCAAGTTAAGGCGCAACATGTCCTTTCCAACAAAATGTATTTGGCCTCACCGTCGGTGAACTTCTTGCTTAGATAGTAAATTGCCTGCTCTTTCTTTCCCGAGGCATCATGTTGCCCCAGTACACAACCAAATGAGTTGTCATTGACTGACAAGTACAAAAACAGCGGCCGACCAGGATCGGGCGGGACCAAAACAGGAGGGTTCGACAAGTATTGCTTGATCTTGTCGAATGTTTCTTGGCACTCTTCGGTCCATGCAATCTTCGCATCTTTTTTCAATAATTTCATAATTGGCTCACATATTATGGTGAGTTGGGCGACGAATCTGCTGATGTAATTCAGCCTGCAGAGAAAGCTTTTGATATCCTTCCTGGTCCGAGGTGGAGGTAATTCTTGTATTTCCTTGATCTTTGCGGGATCCAGTTCAATACCTCGCCTGCTAACGAGGAAACCCAGCAACTTTCCAGCGAGCACACCAAATGCATATTTGGTTGGATTCAGCTTCAAGTTATACCTACGGAGCCTTTCGAAGAACTTTTTAAGGTCCCTCACGTGATCTTCAGCAGTTCTGGACTTGACAATCACGTCGTCCACATACACTTCTCTTTCTTTATGCATCATATCATGGAAGATAGCAGTCATAGCCCTCACATAGGTTGCCCCAGCATTTTCCAATCCAAACGGCATCACTCTATAGCAGAACGTCCCCCAGGGTGTAGTAAACGCTGTCTTATATGCGTCATCTTCTTCCATTTGGATTTGGTGATACCCGGCATAGCAATCAACAAAGGACTGTATCTCATGTTTTGCACAATTGTCAACGAGAGTGTGAATTTTAGGCAATGGAAAATTGTCTTTGGGACTTGCCTTGTTCAGATCTCGATAATCGACACATATCCTTGTTTTCCCATCTTTCTTGGGAACCGGCACAACATTCGCAACCCAAGTGGTGTACTGGACTGGTTGGATGACTTTCGCATCTACCTGTTTCATGATTTTATCGTGGATTTTCTTGATCATGTCAGTTTTGAATTTGCGTTGTAACTGCCTGACAGGTGGGAATCCAGGTTGGATGGGCAATTTATGGACTATCAAATCCGAACTCAAACCTGACATCTCATCGTAAGACCAAGCAAAGACATCCCGGTATTCAAAAAGTACTTGCAGAATATCGCTCTTCACCTCGGGATGGGCATACATGCTTATCTTGGTTTCCCTCATATCATCAGGGCTCCCAAGGTTAACATCTTCTGTATCAGCTAGATTGGGTTTAGGCTTCTCCTTGTGACGTTCCACTTCCAAACCTATTTCGAAATCAGCCTCTTCCTCATCATATTCAATCTCATTAACAAACTCGTCAATGTGTTCTTCATCATTTTCAACCTCAACTATGGTTATGGAATCAAGATTAGTTTGTAGATGCTGGACGGATGGTAAATTTCTTGCACATGTCATGATATCAGGACCATCAGATACATCATTACAGATAAACAAAATAAGAATAAAATTAGGAAGATAAATAGAGATTTAGGGAAAATTTGGCTCTCAGGCCTTTCATTAATGAAAAAAAGGTTTGAATTACAATAAAGAAGGTGAGCAAAATAATACACTTGGCATACAACCCTTAGAATATCCAAGTGTATTCAAAAGAAACTGCAAAACAATAGTCTACCAAGACCCCTTCCTGACGGGGAAGGGAGTTGCGTTCCAGTTAGTCAGGTGCACGTCCGGGCCAATGTACTGAATTGAGGCATTGCTGGAGCCTTCGCCAGGCTGAACCATGCAAATTTCAAAGATGCCACCCAAATCAAGTGGTGCATCCTGATTGTCTTTCACTCTGTTGACATCTGTTGCAATGATCTTCGGCTCCATAACATAGCCCACAAAAGACTGGGCAAGACATGGAATTGGCTTTGGGAGGGACCAAACTTCAGACTTCTTCTTTCTTGCTTGCTTGCGATCAGCTGCTTTTGGCTTGAAGCCTAGCCCCCAAGTGCCTTGCACGCCAATCAGCTCTACTGGTTTCATTCTGCCCTGCAGTGACGTTCCCAGACCTTTTCCAAATTGGAAACCATGTTTCAGCATTTCGGAGGCTATCATGATAGCCGTATCTGACACTTTTGGGACGAGTATGGGTTTCCCTTCTGTCACTTTTTCCACATACACAACATCAGAGGTTTGGTACATGATGGTCGGGCGAGTGGTGATGACTTCGAGGGCTGGTACATCCAGACTGTTGTTGAACTGTGAGTCATCCTCTCCCAAAACCACGACAGCTTGATTTTCCCAAATGAACTTAACCGCTTGATGGACTGTAGAAGGTACAGCACATGCCATGTGGATCCATGGTCGGCCCAATAGCAAATTGTAAGATGCATCAGCTTCCAGGACTTGGAATTCAATTTTGAATGTTGCAGGGCCAATGGTCAACTCAAGATCAACGATACCCAAAGATTCTCAAATTCCTCCATCAAAAGCACGAATAGAGGATGAGCTGGCTCTGATCCTGCTGGTACCCACCTTCAAGCTCTTCAATGTAGTGAGAGGGCAGATGTTCAAACATGCACCGCCATCTATTAACACACGTGAGACTAAGGGTGTCCGCCGGCCCGGTCCGGTCCGGTTCCGGTGCAACTGTGCCGGTCCGGTCCGGTCCGGTCCGGTGCAACGTTAAAAAAAAACTCGAACCTGGTCCGGTCCCGGTCCGGTCAAACGGTGCAGTTGCACCAATGCCGGATCGGAACCGGAACCGGAAAACGGAATCGTGCCGGTCCCGGTCCGGTCCGGTTCGGTTTCGTTAATTTTTTTTTTTGTTTTAAATTATATTTTTTATTGTTTAAAATAGAAGAAAAAAATATTGGTAGACTAAAATCTAAATAAAAACAACACAAAACACACATATTATTCAACAATACACATAGTACATTAAGTTGGAAAATGGAAATGCATAATTAGAAAATAAAAACATGAAAATAGACTAGAAATTAGAAAAATACATAAATTTTCAACTTCTGCGATTCAACACTCAATTATCACATGGTTGCAGATATTTGCCACCATCACGAGTTGCCCATTCGTAGGCATGATGGTATTCCAAGTGGCTCTTAAACCTCATTGTCCCTCCAGTATTTGATTCATCATCCCAATTCCAAAGTTTCTGACAAAGAGTACATTGAGCTTTGCCGGTATCATTATTTTTTGTGATAAATTCCCAAACTTCGGATCTTTTAGTTCTTCTTGGACCACCAGATGGACCTGCTGTAGTAGCACCTTGAACATGATTAGCATTATTTGCATTTGCAGCCATGTTGATAGAAAATTTAATAAAATAGCCTTTTATTAGAAATTTTTTAAGAGAAATGAATAGAAAATATTGAATTGTGATTAATTTGATGAAATATGGGAGTATTTATAGGAAACATAGGTAGGGGAGGGCTGTAGGGGCATTTATGGGTGTGGGGGTGGAAAAAATAACCGTTTATGGCCGTTGCCAACGGCTATTTTTCAAAAGGGAGCGGATTTGGACAATTTTGCAGTGGGCCGGTCCGGTCCGGCCCGGTTTTGTCGTTTTCTTTATTTTTTTTTTTTTGGTTATTTGTTTTGTTTAAATTTTTGTTTTATGTAATAACTTATATATAATACTAGTAATCTAGTATTAAAATATTAACTATTATGTAATGTAGTATTTTAGTATTAAATTGTAAAAGTATAATTGAGTATTTTTTCAAACTTAGTAATCTAGTATAATGTAAGTAAATTGTTATTTTTTCAAACTTAATACTGAGTTAGTAGTATAATAGTATTTAGTATTTTAGTATTTAATATTTAGTATTTAGTATTTAGTATTTAGTATTTAGTATTTAGTATTTAGTATTTAGTATTTTAGTATTTAGTATTTAGTATTTAGTATTTAGTATTTAGTATTGAATTAATAGCAAGGCGCAACGCATTTTATTGAATAATTGTTGAATTTTTTTTTTTTTTTTTTTTTGCAAAGTACATAGATATTAAATTGTAAAAACTACATATTAATAAAAAAACTTCTCATTTTCTGAATAATTTCGTCTGGCACCTCTGGAGGAACCGGTGGCAAAGAGTCATCTTCTTCATAATCAGTTACATTGTCCAAACTTCCATCGCCTGATAAAATTTCTGATGATGCTTCTACATCGGCTAGTTCATCTTCTGCAAATCCAAAATTTCTTCGCTCCGATCTAATCCAATCTCTGAATAATACGGCCGTCTCCATTGCTTCTTCCTTCAATGAATGTCTATGATCTCTAATTTGTAATCTTCCTTGGCTAAACGCGCTTTCTGAAGCAACAGATGATGCTTGAATAGTTAGAATTTCCCGCGCCATTTTTGCTAAAATTAGAAACTGTGCTTGTTGATCCTTCCAAAATGGCAGTAGTTGCTCGCTTCCAAAATAATCAACTTCCTTGCAAGAATGAAGTAAATAAACATCAAGCTCGTTGAACCCTCCGCTGCTACTCGAATACCTGCTAGAAAGTCTTTGATTAAGGCTGGAAAAACTTCCCAATCCGGTTGCAGCTCTTTTGGGAGCCTGCGTTGAACTTGATCCAGCTCCACTTGGAACAACATTATCAGCTGCACTCCTATCCCTTTCATAAATCCGTTGGCAATCTACAATTACCTGCGCACAAACTGTTTCTACACTTGGTGTTTTTTCATCAGTAATTCTCAAAGTCCGATAAATTTCTCTAATTAGCATTTCCGTATTAAAACGTTTAAAACATGGATGTAATACAGATGCAATGTAATAAAGTGGTGGAATCGGAAAAATAAATTTTAAATTTTTCAATCATTGCTTCTACCGCAACTTCATAACCAGGCACTACTCTATAATCGTTAAGTAATTCTGCTATTCCAGCTATAAAATACAATATGGTAGTGATTGTAGGATAATATTGACCGGAAAATTCTTTAGTAGCATAAAAAAACTTTGCTAAAAAAAGAAGAAGACGCTCAACATTTTGCCTATCAGATTCTTCTAGGTGATACACTTCAGCTACTTTGCCATTAAAATAATTAGTAATAGGCACTCGTAAAGTGTAAGCAATAGTCAAAGAGTCATATACAGTGTTCCACCTAGTTGAAACTTCCTTGGGAACTCTTCTAGGACCTATACCTTCTTTCACACACTCTACTTGAAAGTCCCTCCATCTATCCGGTTTTTTAGATTTAAAAATATAACTAATTGCGAGTCTAACCTTCATAATAGTAGGATCAAATAACTTAAGGCCATCTTTTACAACTAAATTATATATATGACATGCACATCTAACATGAAACAATTCTTCAAAAGGGGGATGCAATGCGGGTATTAACTTGTAATAGCATAATCATTGTTTGCAGCATTATCAAGAGTTATACTTAAAATTTTATCACTAAGAAAATACGCCTTACAAATATTCGAAACTTCTCTCTTAATAAATGCTCCCGTGTGTGGTTCATCGACAGCAGAATATGCTAAAATTCTTTTTTGCATTACTCAGTTAAGATCTATCCAATGACAAGTAACTGTTAAATACTCATACCCATTAACACCACGACCCAAATCAGTAGTAAGACAAACTCTACAATCAAAGTGATAAAATATATATCGTAAATATTGTCTATATTCATTTTTAAATTTTATAATATCACTTCTAACCGTAGTTTTTGGAAAACCTTGAAAAGATGGATTATATACGGTTTGAATATAACGAATAAAACCTTGACAAGAAGCAAATGTAAAAGGTAAGCACTCTACCGCAATCATTTTTGCCATTTGTTCCCTATCTTTCTTTTTATCATAATGCATAAGCCCCCCTGTCACTGGGTTAACTTCCTATTGGACTCCACTACCTTGCGATGGAGCCATTCTATTCCCTGAACGAGGGCCACCCGGCCTCCTTTCCCATTCATCCTTATGATGGTTTTCTAAGTGTGTTCTCAACTTTCCCGTCCCACTATTATGGCTGCCGGTTTTAAAATCCCAAACTTTTTTACAAATATTACATTTAGCGGTCTGAGCCGGAACATTTTTAGTCATAAATTTCCACACATCCGATCTTTCGGGTCGTGCATATCGTTCTCTACTATGAGGCATAGGTGGTAATTCAGTTTCTTCAGGTTCACCTTGAAATTGACTAGTGGGTGTTTCATCATCTAAAATAACCCCTTCGGTATTTTCTTCATGTTGTGTCTCTAACATATCATTATCTAGTGGTTGATCAAAATTTATATCATGCAAAAATTGAGAGTCATCTTCCTGAGTAAAATCATCTAGAAGAGAAGGAGCGCTAGAAGTACCAACTGGTCTTTTACCTAAAGCACGACTACGTCTATCATCCCCCCCTCGGTTAGAAGCACGTGATCTACGACCGCTACCCGTACGCCCAGTAATTGATCTCCACAGTCCAGACATTTTTATAATTACTAAAATATGCTTCAAACAAATTACTAAAATATGCTACAAACAATAATATTGCACAAAAATAAAATAGATAATAAAAAGTAAGAACGAGTTTACTTGATATCGTGAACTTAGAATGTAGATTGCAGAACTTAGGAAGTGAAAGTTGAAACTTGACCGGAACTGCACCGAACAATATTCCACTTCACTCCAAATATTTTTTTGTAGTGCAATTTAGCAAATAGCCTTTGTAGAAATAAGAGAGATTGATAGAGATTTAGAGAAAATATTAGAGACATTGTGAATAAATTGATGAAATATGATGGTATTTATAGAAAAAATAGGTTGGGGGTATGGGGGCGCCTAGGGGGGTGGGGGGCAAAAAATAGCCGTTTTTGGCCGTTGGGCCAACGCCTGTGCGTGAAATAGCCGTTGCCCAACGGTTATTTTTTGCACAAAGCCCACCAGATTCTACCGGTCCGGTCCGATCCGGACCGGTTCCGGTTCACTTTGGTCCGGTCCATCCGGTCCATTTTGGAGGTGCCGGATCGGAAACGTGCCGTTTTTTTTTTTAATATTTGGCCCGGTGCAAACCGGGCTATTAGACAGCCTTACGTGAGACATAAGAGTTTTCACATTTGACCGAGACATGAAGTGCCCGGTTATGACCAGTTCCTTCTTTGGGTAACTCTTCATCGGTGAATGTCGCGCGGTTAGTCTCAAATACTCTGCCTGCAAGTGCTTCCAGATTAGCCACGGTTGTTTGCTCAGGAATATAGGCCTCATTCAGTATCTTCAGCAGTGCATGGCGGTGTGCTTCAGAGTTCATCAGCAAAGACAAGAGTGATATCTGAGCTGGAGTCTTCCTTAACTGCTCGACGATAGAGTAATTAGTTATTCTCATCTTCTTCAGGAATTCTTCAGCTTTTTTCTCTAACACAGGTTCTTTAATTGGTCATTGGTTCTCACGACCAGGCTTCGCCTTTCCCAATTCTTCAGGAGTGAAACATATTTCCAGAACGAGTCAAACCATTAATATCAGCAGCGACTTCCATAATCTCTTTCCCTTGGTAAGACACGATTGTTTTGTTGTAGTTCCAGGGAACAGCTTTTGTACTTGTAACAGGGAGTTGTTTTGCCTTTGTGATGATGACTGGTTCACACGGCTTTGCCTTAACCTCAATGACTGGAGCCTTCTGACTTGATGCTCCTTGTACGATAAAAACTAGCCCATCAGGCTGAACCTTTACTGGCTTTGGAGCTGGGATTGTAAAACTTGGTTCGGCAGCCACATCTTGCTTTGTTTTGTTGACAATAGATGCATTTGGACTTGCGGCCGATACAACAATGAACGGCTTTTGGCATTTACTATCTGAAAATGGATCGACCGCCACAATCTGCTTGGCAGCTTTTCCTTTCAAATCTTCCTTTGTGCATACTATCCCAACTATATGTGTGTCATTCTGAATATTATGAGCTGGCAAAGGATTCGGGTTCACATTATGAGGCTCATCTCCCACAGCTTTTATCTGATTGTTATCTATCATTGCTTGGATTGCACTTTTCAGATGTCAACATTGCTCTGTGTCATGTCCAGGCGCCCCAGAATGGAACGCACAGCGGCGAGAATGATCCACCTTCCCTGTCAGATTCATGTTTCCTGGGATTGGTTTTAGCAAGTTAGCTTGTTGCAGTTTTTCAAACAAGTTGGTGTAAGTTTCACCCAGCGGGGTGAATTGCTTCTGTTCTTGACGCATGTTCCTTTACTGCATGTTTGGACAAAAACCTGGTGGACCCCGTGGACGATAAGGCATCTCCTGCTGAGTTGGGAATTGAGCATGTGCTTATAGGTTGTTATATTGAACCGAGGCAGGGGGTGCACGCCATTGCGGACCAGATAGTGGTTGAGAATAAGATGTTGCATTGACAGGGAATGAGAATTGCGGCATGGCAAATTGTTGGCCATGAGGTGGATAGAACTGTTGTGGCGGGGGTGTCTGATTGTACCCTTGACGGTCGTTGTATCTTCCGTCATTTCTTTTCGGTCCATGACCAACCATTGCCACTTCATCTTTCTTTTCTTTATTCTTCCAAACGCACTCGACCCTGATTGCAATGCTTGGGTAGTGGTTCTCAAAGCTGTTTGGCTGACAATCTTCCCTGCCTTGATTCCTCTCTCAATCATCTCTCTAATTCTCACTGCTTCACTGAATTGCTTCCCAATGGAAGAGGCCATCGCTTGGTAATATGTCTCATCGAGCACTTCGACGAACTCTTCAACCATTTTATCATCTGGGATCAAAGGGCTCACACACGCCGCTTGTTCGCGCCACCTGTAGGCATACTCTCTGAAACTTTCACTTGATTTCTTTGTGATCGTCTTCAAGGAAGAACGATCAGGAGCAGCCTCCATTTTGTAACCATAATGGTTTAGAAAAGCGCTAGCCATGTCATCAAAGGTGACCCACTTCGAAACATCTTGTTGTACAAACCATTCTGTTGCCGGTCCTCCCAAACTGTCAGCAAAGTATGCCATCAGCAATTCATCCTTCTCAATCCCCCTCATTTTGCTAAGGTAGATCTTCACGTGGATCCTTGGATCACGTTGTCCAGTGTACGGATCAAATTTAGGCACAACAAAACCTTCAGGCAATGGCACATGAGGGAATAAACACAGGTTTTTGTATGAAATATTGGTTTTAGCCCCTTACCCTTGTATGTTTTTCACAGTTTTCTCCAAGCTTTTCAATTTTCGAGCAAAATCATTCTCTTCTGTTTTTTCCAGCCTCTTGATATCAGCATGTGATTTTGGGTGGTGTCCCTGATCATACGACTCGTTTTGGCGGAAGACATTACCCTGAGCATGGTCAAATTGTTGATCATGGGCCATTAACTATGGGTCACTGTTCGATCTTTGCAAAGTATGTCCTGTAGGAACAATGAATGCTGCGGCAGGAACCTGGGGTTGGCCTTGTTGTCCATGCTGCGGGAATTGTGCCCAGGTTGTACAGTAGAAGGTCCGGCTGCATTGTTAGTTGCCAGATGTGGACCAAATCCCAGAGGGTAATGGGGGTCTCCTACCACTGTGGATTGCCCTTGCCCTGGTGGCTGAGTATTTGCCATGAAAACAGCAGCAGCTGGTGGAACAAGAGGTGCCTGAACCGCTGCCAAGTTACGAACCAACTGCATCATCATTTCTTTCATAGCCGTGAAGTCCTCGGCCATCTTAGCCTGATGCTCAGCCAAACGAACCAGCTCAGTGTTCTCAGTTTCCTCGGCCATCGTTGTTGGTGTGTTTTCCTGAAGAGGTGCTTCAACCACTTCTGGAACAGGCAGTGGTCCCTTGATTCTGGTGGAATAGGAATATGGGGCCAGCACGGCAGTTGCTCAAGTTCTATCCAAATCAAAACACGTTAGTGCAACAAGATAGCATGGAACATGAATTTGCTCGTCGGCCTAACCAATGCCTAAGGCCGTTATGCGTCATCCCGAATTGGTTTAGATTAGATCCCTAAGTGTATTGTTTGATTTTTTTTTTCTTCTTCTCTTTCTTTCTTTCTCTTTTTTTCGTATTTTTTTTTCAAGTGAGGCTAGAGGGTGAAATGAATTGACACATAAAAATAAGCAAAAGATTTTCATTACTAAAAAAAGAGTACATACAGTGCTTCCGGAGCACAACCAAAAGAAACATACAAATGATTGAAAAATAAATTACAACATGCTAAATTCAAAAGCGAAATCAAGTACATCATGCCAAGATGTTAAATAAATGACAAAAAGCAATAATCTGCATCATCTTGGCCTGGTGTATCTACAAAGGTGACCGGGGCACAAAGTCAGCTGGTTCCTCTGGGTCGAACTCGAATGGCTCCTCGAGATCTACTGGAGGGCCTTCTACTAAGGTGCGACGCAATCCATCCAAATCTGCTGCAACTCTAGTGACGAAGGGAAGCACATGCGGGAGTAGGTCCTCCGCGGGCAGCCTCCTATAGTCACCGATGGACCGTGTAACATACATAGCAGAGTCATAAACCTGACGATAAGCTACACTGATGGTCTGTCCTGCAGCCTGTATATCCCCAAGTCGGTCCTATGCTAGCCCTCTGAGCTGCTCACCTGCTCTAATGCCCTGTCAAGTCGAGCTCGAGCATCTATGGCATCCTGGCGATGATAATCCTCCCTTCTCCTGCTTTCCACCAAAGCTGCCCTGTCGAAATCCCGCTCTGTCAATGCCTCGGAGTGCATAACACGGAGTCGTCTGACTGTGTCTAGGTGCTGATGCGCGAAACCCTCACTCTCTGACTGAGCAGCTCTGGCAGCGTCCCTCTCTGCAATTAAGCTTTATATGGTAGCACGGTATTCCTTCCCAATCTCTTGCCTAGCAAGCTGAACCTGCATATCCAACCTGGCCTAAGTGTCAACCATGCCTGCTCTCTACCTCGCGGGCATCTCTCTGGGTATGGGCTGATGGTAATACCATAGCTTGTACTCCTGAACGACCTCCCCCTTCAGCCCATCCTGGACCTGTGTATTTTCTGCGAGGCGCCTCCTGGTATTCCACAAGCGCAAGATATCACCTCTAAGATTAGCTGGGTTGAGAGGATAGTCTGAGACATATGCACTCATGTCCTCAACTATTGGGATCTCCTGCTTTCGACCCAACTGCCTAAGTATACGCAGAGGAGCATAAGGCTGGGATGCTGTCAAACCCATCAGAACGAGAAAAGGACGGTCCACACATCTGTGTACAACCTCCCTCTTAGGAAACCAGCTATACTGCCACAAAATCTTGTCCGGCGTGAGATAGTTCAAGAAAGACCTCCAACCTGGCTCATTTTCTGGGAATTTATACTTCTCGATGTGTTCGAGATGGTACCCGAGATAATTGATGTCACAGTACCTAAGAATATCACGAGGTGGGCAAGGGCGTACATGCTCCAAGAACCAGACCTGTAATAGGAGGTTACACCCCTCAAAGAAACCGCTTTCTTCCTTGTGGCATCGAGTCAGAGCATGAAATATACTACCCAGAATCGTCGGGATGATAGTGGCGTCCTGTGCTCCACCATATAAAGCTGTCATGATCCAACTGACCTTAATAGATATCGCTCTATCCAGTAGTGGGAAAACCAGCAACCCTAGCAAAGCGAACACAAAGACCTTAGGAAAAAGTTGCACCCAATGTTCATATTTCAGCTTGTCATGGAACTCAAATCCATGCTTTTTAAAACCATTATCGGCCCCAAAACGATCATAAAGGTAGTTAAATGAAATCCAACCTTGACGAACACTAGCGATTGAGAGGTCTGTTCGTACCTTGATGTTACTAAAAAATCATACTCATTAACCTTCTTCGGAGCAATCATGTTCTTTTTCTCAAAATCCAGCTTAAGAAGCCCATCTATCTCCTCGAGGGTCGGCGTCATCTCAAACCCCTTAAAACAGAAAGTATTTTAGTTTGGGTTCCAAAACCCAACTAGTGCACTGATCAACTCTCGACGTGGGACAATAGGTTTAGTCACAAGGTCAGTCAGAAAACCAATCTTATCCTGGACTAAATTCTTCTGCATATTATTCATTGCGTCCCACCAAGACTTCAAAGTTTTATCCGATTTGGGTAGGCCATCAATCATCATGATAGAGGGTGGAATGGCATCAGCAGGGTATTTTCTCTTGACCGACCTTGAAGATGATGCAGCCATTGTACCTAATGAAAAAATGTGTCAAATGTTTGAAAGCCTGAAAACAAATTAAAACAACTGACCGACAGAGCAAAACAGATGCCTAAACTGCTAATTCGAAACTTCAATTTTCAACAAAACTTTTGTCATTGTAACGACGTAAAGTTGACCCTAAGAGAATCGAAAAAATTTTCTATCATAACGGCATCATGACTGACTCCAGAAAATTACCAACATTGGTATTTAGATGTAATTTACAAAAAAAAAAAAAAATCGACGTTACAACGACGCCACATTGACATAAAAAAATCCATTCCAGTAGTGAAACTACAGTTCTTTTTTTTTTTTTTTTTGCAAAAAATTCGCCAGCATAACGACATGAAAAACTGGATCTCAAAAACCTCCTACATCGATATGCGAGCCTTTTCTAAAAATTCGCCATTATAATGACGTGAAAACTGACACCAAAATCTTTTCCGACTTTCTAACTACTATGTATATTTTTTTTTGTAAAATTTTCGTCATTATAACGTCACAAAACTGACATCTACAAAAGACGGCCAACACTGGCGCTTTACAGAAATTTGCCATTACAGCAGTATGACTCGATTTTATAAAACTACAAGACATTTACATTTAAAACATAAAATTCACCCTGCTTCCTCACTTTTCCTTTCATTCATCATATTTTTTTCTTTTGAAATCCGTCTCTCTCCAATTTGGTCAGCATAACAACTTTTTCTAGGCACATGCAACACATAAAATGCCTTTAGACAAGTCTTTCCCGGGAAGTGGGTCCCGCTTAGACAAAAAAGTAGTCAGCCTAGACAAGTGCAATACCGGTGTATCGCACCTCATTAAGTCAAATATGATGCAGATAATTGGGCCTAAAGTTTTAACTCTAGGTGATTCAACTGACTCAGTGTCTAGACTGGCTGAAAATCCGGTAGACAAACCAGGCAGAAAGCGCATCAGGGCCATCCGGAGACAGTGTGTCCGGCGTAAAACCCCGTCACGCCTTCCTTCTAAATCATGGGCAATTTAGTAAGGAAGTCCCAGATGGCACAAGCAATCTGGTAAGTGCACGTGTGTGTGTGTTTCAGAGACTCAGAGGGTTGCAGAGGAAGACAGTTTATATACAGTTCAACAATATCAAAGCAGTAACATTCAACTTTTCATGTGATAGCGGCAATAAAATATAACGATCAAATATTTAATAAATTAAAACATGCGACAATTTATCAAAGCAGGAGATTCTAGTTTTCACTAATATCCCCAGCGGAGTCGCCAAGCTGTCACGCCCTAAAATTTACTAAAATAATAAAAGGTTGTGACTTAGGTGTTTAAAGGTACATTAATTGTTGAGATTTACGGAGTCGCCACTTGACATAGTTCAAAGGTGTACCAAGTCACCAAAAGGTACCTTGGAACACCTCTGACTCGTCTGATGATCTACGTTAGAGATTCGGGTATGCTTCTCAGTTGACCCTCGGGAAGGTATTAGGCACCCTCGAGTCCTGTGCCAAGCACAGTTGCCTTATTGTTGATATGGTTGTATTATTTTGCTATTGATTTGAATTTAAACTTTGATTCAGAAAAAATTTAAAGTGTTATTCTTATCTAACCTCACAGAGGATCGGACGGATTTACACTTTAATAGATAAAATATAGTACGCATTTCCAACCTCACAAAGGACTGGTCTATTTCAAAGAATTTAATTAACTTCATCGAGACTATTAATAAAAGGTGAGTTGTATATTGTCTTTATTTGTTTCCTTTGCTACGCTTGGATTTATTATTTTTTTTCTCATTTTTTTGTTAAGTCAGTCTAAGCGTTGATTGTGCTTCGGCTTACTTAAATTGTCAATTTGTTTCGAGAGCGATTAAGTGTTTAGCATTGATTATTCCTTTGGAGTTCATTCGTGCTTGCTATCAAAGTTGTAAGGAAAGAAAACTGACTTTCGTGTGTTCTTTAAATGAACAAAATAATCAACCTATTCTATAACCCTTGAAGTATGACACGCTCTTTGTAAACTTGTAGCCTTAATTTACCGGACCAGAATTTAAAACATGTTTATTTTAGTAAACTCTGGTCCAACTATTAGTTCCAGAGAGTTTTCATTCTTGAGATTTTGCAAAAATAGGCCTCTTTTGCTTTGCTCATTTTAGATTTGGCCAAAAATTTCATCATCCCATCATGCAAGAACATCTGCCATTTTTATACTATTATTTTATGTATCTATTAAGAGTCCTACGTCAGTGGCTCCTAAATATACACACTAAGGACTTGTTTTAGTTTTTACTTCCTTTACTTCAAGCATTAATAAAGTGCCCTTCTTATCTAAATAGTTTGCAAGGTCTTGGTATTAAACATAAACGTGAACGAAACAAAATTTTAAACTAAAACATATCTTATGTAAAATCAAATGGCTTCATACATTCTTAAATTCAAAACATGGTCGAAATATAACATACATACATACATACATACATACATACATACATACATACATACATACATACATACATACATACATACATACATACATACATACATACATACATACAAAGGGGGTTAGGAAATAAATACCTATATTAGCAAATAATCTCCCAACTAAACAAACAGATCTGCTCTATCCAAAAATTCAAGCCAAACAGCAACAAACTTCAGCAAAAGCCAACGACACCAGCAGCAACCAGAACAAACACCAAAAATCTTAACTCAACTCCAAGTTTTAGCTACAAACCAGAACTAAGCCATCCCTTTCCTTCTATCTTTTTATTTTTTTTATTTTTCTGCCCCCTTTTTTTTTTTTTTTGAGATCTGATCATTTTTTGTAAAGGTAGGTGAAGAGTTAATGTGATCTTCCTCTTTCTCTTTAATGAGGCCTTAAATAGCTCCCAAAAGAGCTGTTCGACAGCTTGAGCATTCAATGGCCAATTCCAAATTTTTTGGACAAAAATTCAGCGTGGCTTGCTTTTCATTTAATGGCCCAGCTGAAAAAGTGAGAAAAAGGCTGAGTACATACAACTATCTCCATGATGCACCAACCAAGATAATAAATGCCAAGAAGCATTCTTCACAACAAAACAAGAAATGGTAGGGAACCTTGTGCTTTTACTGCCAATTTTGTACTTCCCTTTGACTTTCTTTTACTTTACTCTCTCCTAAAAGTGACAAAGATCTGCATTCTTGACTTACTTTGAAACTTTTAACTTTAACAAATCCCAAATTTTTCAGAACTCAACTAAAATGGCTCAAACACAGATGGACTAAATAATCTATAACCAAAGTTCTAACTAGACCAAAAGAAGGTTTTCTTGACCTCTGGCTCCCAATTTCTAAGCTAAGGCATTCCCAGCAAGCAATACTTCTAAACAAACAAGTTGCAGGCTATATACTCATGTCTTCTATGCGAAACAAGTCAGATGTAGATGACATTAACAGACTAATCACAAGCCGAAAACTGAAATTCATGTTCAAGCTAGCGGTCTAAATCTAGATCCAAAAACAAACTTCTTCGTGAACTAACAAAACATAACAAACTCAGTGCTTTAACACGGCTCAAGCCATTTCGCAATTCACACTGATCCAAACATGTAGTTTTCTTGCTAATACTTAAACAACATTAATGCACGATTAAGCCAACTTCATTTAGTGTGAACAAGTGCAAACTCATACAGACATGAAGGCAATTAAGAGAGATGGATCCTTTCTCTTTTAAAACCGAAACTGTCAAAGGCAAAATACTTGACTTAATCAATTCAAATTAGGACTACGAATATAATCTGATCTAAATGGAGGAATGAGCATACATGACAGTTTCATTTCTAATACTAGCAACTAAACAATGTCAAGAGAAGAGGGTTTTACTTTTGATCCGCCAAGCCAATCGCCAACACTGTTAAGCCATCACCACATCATCACCATCGCTCAAAGCATCGACATCACAGTTTCTCCCTCACTGCATCAAAGCCAATACGAGCACCACCACAAGTGCGCAGCTGCCTAGCTACTGCGTCGTTACAGCCTTAGCACCACTGTTATACATTATGCTTGTCATCACAACACCATAGCTTTACCACGCTAAACCAATCGTCGCAGCGCCTCGCATTACAGTTCTCACTATCACAATCAGCCATTGGAACTGCCTCACCAAGAAACGGCAGAGCATGAAAAAAACAACCATCGCCTTCTAATCTATTCCCAATTCTACACCATTTCTTACTGCCTAAATACCCTCGGATCAGCCTTACCACCATCGCCTCGGATCAGACACTACAGCAGCCACACATACACCAAGTACGCTGCAACGCCGCTATGCCTACGCTCCTACTACTGCCCAAACAAACCCTTCACAACCTAGTGTCCCTCGGAACAAGCCCCCTCCAAACGGCTTCACCAATCTCATCTCTATACTCCAAGCATCGTGAACAAAAAGTCCTGAACTCTCTCATCTCTAATCAAAATGACCCCAACATAATCATTTTCATTAGAAAAGGAAGAGAAAAAGACAAAGGTCAGAAAAGGGAAGAGAACCCCCTACAACCGATTAAAAACGAGACAAAAAGTTTCTTTTCGGATAACTGGAGTTCATATCCGAGTAGAGGGTGAAGAGACGAGACCAAACATATGAAATTTCGCCGGAAAAGGTCACGTGCTCGCCAAAGTCCAACTTTCGAATCTCGATCTACGCCAATATATTGTGAATTTGGGAAAAACAAGCTCGGAAATGGGATGAGGAGGTCGAGGTGCGCCGGGGGTGTGTTTTGGAAATTTTCCGGTGGCGGAGGCCGGTGGTCCGACGGTAGACTGCCGGCGGAGCAGTGGCAGCATAGGGGTGGGGCGATTTCCGGCGGGGTGAGGGATTTTGGCAAGGGTTTCCCATTTTAATGGGTGTTTAGTGTCAAATGCCAAAAATGGCAAAGAAAATGTTTATATAAAATGAGAGTGGGCCGGATTGCAATGGGAGATTGGGTTGCACGACTAAGCTGATTGCTTGATTTTCATTCATAAAATGGCCACTAGAGTTCCAAACAAATTAAAGCATGAACAATAAACTAAAATTAAAGCTACACAAATTGCAACATTACTACGTATAATTAAAATATGCAATCATAATTAAACACATAACAAGTATTTTTGTTAATTTTTATTATTGTTATCATTTAAATGACAAATTTTAGCTAAAATAAAAGACTAAAATTCGGCGAAAATCCTAGAAAGTTAGCTCGACTATTTTGAGCTATTTCAAGCTATTTTTGAATTGTCGTGCCAAAATTACGTGATTACAACATGACGGGCAAACGTTCTCATGCACCCGATGGCTATGACTCCCCGGGAACGGAGTAAACCTTTTGTTTGGATGTTGTGTTATCTTTAGACTTTGGTTTGTTGTATTATCGTAAGACTTATGTTTTAAATTGTTTAGACTTGTACTATAAAGTTTAGACTTGCGTTTTAAAGTTTGGACTTATGTTTGAAATTAGACTTGGATTTGTTGGTTTAGACTTATGTTTGTAGCTGTTGAATTGTTGGAAAATAGTTGTTTTTGGCTATTTTGATATTTGACAAATGGTGTTCCTACTAATACAGATTTTATATTGTAGGTTTATAAACTTTTCTGACGGCATACTGACGAACTTCATCAGAGCTTTACACAAAAAAATTACAGAAATTCATGTTTTTCGGCGGAAGTATGTCGGAACATGAAAAAAATATATAATATTTCTTGGCTCCAACGAGCACCCATCGAAATAGTAAGCATTATTTTTTTAAAGATAATACTCTGACGGGCATCCGTCGGAATACCAAGAACATTCCAGTCGTCTGGGATTCAATGGTCCAACGGATGTCTGACAGAAGGTCATCGCAATCTCCAACTGACATCCGTCAGAATAGTTTTTCGACTATATGTCTTCCGACGTGGCTTTTCTTGTCTGAATGACGCCGAAAAATTGATTTTCTGACAAAATTTTGACTGATTCCTTCATCAGAATACACTTGATTTCTAGTAGTGAGAAATTTTTAAATATAAGTTGAAACAAGTGAGATGGAATAACACTTAAAATAGTTGTAGAGAAACTGATATGCTCAACAATGACATTTTCATTTTCTGCATTTGATGTAAATAATGATCCTCTAAAACAGTTACCAAATAATGAAGAAAAAAATTCTGACAAATAAAAGTCTTTTGAATCTTTTTTTTTCGTGTAACACCAAACATTAAATGAAAGGAGAAAAAGATCAAATCAACTATAGGTGCAACTAAAATAAAATGGTGTATTACGTATACCCACAAAATTTTGCTATATCAATGCATTTTCGATGGATCACAAAGACATAACAGAATGATGCGAAATCTCAACATTTGCAGCATTTAAAAAATGTCATGTATCTGAAAGACTAGGGTCATTTGCTTAAGATTAAGTCTTGTGCCATAGCATATTTCCATTTCATTGGTGAAAAACTGTTAACTAGCAAGTTTTTAACGTCTTAAGTGAGTTTTATTCACTGTTTCAAAATTAATCGAGAAATAGTCAAATTACTTCGGGCACACTTACAGCTTCTTGGCGTTAACAGCACTCAGACTAGCCACAATATAAACATCTGAGAATTTGAACTAAACTCCAGTAAAAAAATCTGGAGTTTGGTTCAAAATTTCAGAAAAATCTTGGAGTTTCATATTTAAAGTATCAGTATTTTATACTGGGACTTTTGAACTAACATGTTCAAAATTCAAATATTTTTTATTGGGATTCATATTTAAGTAATCTCAGTATAAAATACTGAAATTTTAAAAATTTGTTCAAAAATTTCAGTATAAAATACTGAAATTATTTCAGATCTGACTAAGTCTTCAAGGAGTTTTGCATCGCTGGCTAGTTTTCATTTAGCGCGGTATGTAGCCAATTTTTTTTACATTTCATTTAGGATAATCTATGAGATTGAGTGAAATTATTATTTTTATCTTTTTATTGGATATCATTGAAGCGCCTATAAGTTGAATATCTCCTTATATGTTTTAAACCGGTAAGTATTCATCGTGTTTATTAATATATAATTGGAAAGATGACCCATAAATTAAGCGTCTAAAGGGAAAATGGTGAAATTATCATTTCAATTTTGCTGCAATTTGTTTGCATGCAAAGTTCTCTTAGTAGGTTTTCGAAGGATTGAAATTTTACGAAATTTGAAACACCGAAAGAGAAAATGTTTTTTGCGAAAATGTGCAACCAAATCTCCTACCAAACATAGATCATGTCGGCTTTATCTTTGAACACTTCAACTTGATGACTGAAGAAGGCAATAGACGAGACGTACGGCCAACTTATCTTTTGGGAAAATGAACATTTATTTGTATTTTGGATTTAGAAAATTTAATTTATATTGAAATATTATCTTTTTCGTGCAGCCTAATAAATTGGATTTTGGATTGAGAAACTTTAATTGACACTACAAAAGAAAAAAATAAGTGAAACCATCATTCTCAATGGAAAGAGTATTAATTACACAACACAAATTTAATACTCTCAACATCTTTAATGGCATCAACCATCAAGTGACTTAACTAAATCTATAGAGCCAAACATTCATTTATCTTATTTACTAGTAATCTATTCTCAAGCATTTTTATGAAAGCGAAGTGTGGTCATGATGTTGACACAAGGGTGAATATTGATGTAGATGGACCTTATGGTTGTTGTGGGAAGTAAATAACTTGAAGGAGAGATTCTAGTTAAGACCTGAATTTTGAAGTGGAGACAGCCATATTTATGCTGGACATTTAATTTGCATTTCCTAATTTTTGTTTTGTGGGAAAGTTTGTTAATTGTTGAAAGGTTTATATGCAATTTTATTGCAAGTGGTTGGAACTTGGTTGTTCTATGGACACGTCTTATAGCTCTGAAGGATATGTGCACATATATATACAAAGTCTTTAGTAGTTTAAATGGTTAATAATATTCAAATATCTATTATAACGTCATTTGTTCGGATAATTTTTTGTTGGTATATAGAACATACAATACAATATAACATGAAAAATTGATTGCAAAAATACTCGATTGTTATAGTAAAATATTATTATAAAGGATGTCTATTATCGGGAGATCTGACGGTTTGTTTAGAATTCGACATGATTTCTAAAGTTAACAACAAATTGTCATAATTAATTTTGGGACAATTACGTTGAGAGACACCACACTCATGAAATATACTAAAAAAGACCCATATTTTTCTATCTTACCGACATAGTACCCTCCTCCCTTTTTTTATTTTTTCTTTCACTCTATAGCACCCCTATTTAAAGGAGAAAAAACCCTAGCCCCCATTTTTCCTCTCTTCTTTTTCCTTCTTTCTCATTTTTCCTCTTCTCTTCACCCTTACAACATCACTGCCGCCACCTCCCCCAACCCTTCCACCACTGCCCCACTATCATCCCCTCTCCTCCATGTCGCTGCCACTGCCGCCAGCATCATCACTGCCGCCGCTCCGCCACTCTTTCTTCTTCTTCTTCTTCTTTTTTTTAATTTTTTGAATAACAATATTGATTTTCGTTGTATATTCCGGTCAAAACTCCAGTGAGGAGTTTATTTATCAAGTTTCTTCTTTTTCTTCACTTTTTTATAAAAATCCGTTGAGATCTACTAGTTTTTTGTTAAAACTTTTGTTTAATAGTTAAATCTAGTATTTTTCTTGTATAAAATTGTATAGAACTTGGATATTTGTTAAGCTTTTGTGTAAAATCTGCCCGAAGTACTGTTTAAAATTATTTTTCCGACTTTATACAAGTTTATTCAATTTTGTAAACGTGTATAAAAATATATAAATCTGTATATGTACGTATTGACAGTGTATAAACACATTCTATGCACTTTTGTAAATTTGTATAAAGTTGTATATGCGTATATGATATATGAACAATGAATAAAGTTGTATAAATTTAGATTTGTGCGTTATTTATGGATGTTTGTATAAAATTTATATTTTTGTATTTTCCTTTTTGCACACACATTTTTCTACGTATTTACATGTATAATTTATTATTTTGATAGATTTAGGTGTATAAAATTATCAAAAAATAATTATTTAAACAAATCCATAAATAAAATAAGCAAATTCGGCGAGATCCGCTGAATTTTCGTTTTCCAGCCACCGGCCGGCGGCGGCAGCGGTGGCGGGCAAGTGGTGGGGGAGGGTGGGGGAGTGGACCTAGAATTTTTAGTTTAAATGGGTGCTATGTTATGTAATTTTAAAAATAAGGGGTACTATGTTGTGTAATTTAAAACTAAGAAGATGCTACGGATGAAATATGACTTCTCATTTATAATTTTAGGTAGTGGATTAGTTTTGAAATTCTCCTATTAATTTTACTAGTTTGCAGAGATCGTTGTAATTAAAGCACATTAAAGTAGTTGGGTTGCTGTGATAGCTATTTTAAATTGCTGTTCTAAATTTGGTACAATGTTTGAAGTTCGGCAGATTAGCTTGTGTGCTTGGTTTGAGGGCAAATCAAGTAAAGTTAATGAAACCACTGAGGATTGTGGTGTGATAGATAAAATCCCTCCACCCTTAATCAGAGCTTTTGGAATCGAGTCCTGAAAATGGAAAAAATTCTGGTAGGGAACGTTTTTTCCAGAATGGGCCTTACACGGTACGAATCCGGATTAATCGAGGCTCCAATAAGTGTACCGAATACCCGAGGTTAAAAAGTAAAGTTCAAGAGATTGTCTACGATGGGATTTTTTTTTTTTTTTTTTTTTTTTTTTTTTTGTAAAAAAAAACATAGTTATCAAATGGTGTGATATTATTTTGTGATTTCCTCCTGAAGAGCTCACACAATTAAAAATATTTCTCGCTAAATTATGTGTAACTTTATCTCTTATTATTTTTTGGGTAGGACTTTATTTACACACCCATAATCTCTTCTTCGAATTATTGTTGCACGTGATTCATTGTCGCATTATAATTGTTATTGTTGAAATGTGTTATCATTTCATCTAAAAAAACTTAAGTTGTTATATAAATACACTTTTATTTATTAATCCTCTACACGCTCCTTCATATGCGGAATTTTTTTTTAATATTGGATGGCGGTGAGATTCAATTTCAGAATCTATACATACTCTGGTCCCATGGTAAGATGTGTTATCATATTATTTAGAGATAATGGTTTAAATCCCCCTTAAACTATCATTGTTTTGCAAGTTTCCTACTTAAACTATGCGGTGGTTACAGAACCCCCCTGAACTATTATTTTTCATATCTACTATCCCCCGCCTTGAAAAGTTTGGGTGTGTGTATGCACTCTCCACTTACGCGTAAGAACATGTGCCATGTGGCACACACGTGGAATTTATTAATTTGCCATGTCATCTTGAATAATATGAATCGACAAAAAGTAATAAAATAAAAATTAAAAGATTAAAATCAGATGTAAATAAACTAACCCTAGGTAAAAAATTATTTTACATTTTACAATTACACAGTAAAAAATAGTGGAAGCGCCGGTCTAGAGAAATCCTTCAATTCTCTGAAACAACAAACTCAAAATAGTAAAATCTTCCAATTTCTTCAGTCTATTTTGGTGAAACAATATCTTAATTGGTTCGAATATTATTGTACTTTAATGGGTTCAAGACGGGTAGACAATTAAGTGAGAAGACCAATTTCTAGATAAGTTTCAAAATATGAAAAAATTTCAAATTTAGTGGTGTTTTGGTATGTAATGGAAGAGGGAGGGAGAAGACTCTAATAAATAAAGAGAAAGAAAAATAAAGAAAACAAGAAAAATGAATAAAGGACAAAAAAAAATGGTGAAATCTGAAAAATAGGTGCCAACTAGATTTAAATTTTGACTCTCCACGCGCCCTTTGACAACTGAACACACATACTTTGCCATGTGGCAAAGCGGGGGGTTAGTAGATATGAAAAATAATAGTTCAGGGGGGCTCTGTGACCACCGCATAGTTTAGGTAGGAAACTTGCAAAACAGTGATAGTTTAAGGGGATTTAAACCATTATCTCTATTATTTAAAAACATAAACTGTTATAGAAAACACATTTTTATTTATTTAATTATCACCTCAACAATAATCCATGAGTCTCCCCTCTCAAAGTCTCAACTAAGTTAAATGTGGCTCATCACTGTGATCCACGAGTCAACTCCTGAGATTCACTATTCGTCATGGGCAACGTACACAAATAGCCATTCAAATAACTACTAGTTATGGATTAGCCAACTTATATTGTTATGAAGTTCTTAACTAATTAAATAGTAGCTTTATTTAGGACGCAGTTGTCCTGGAGCTTTGAACTACAAAATTGAAGTTCTAGACAAGATGGTTAAAAACGTAAATAACAGCTCGTAGAGTGACTATCTGGTGTCATTTCCACGTGTGTCACCACTCACCACATGACTAACATTTATGGCCCGAAGCTCCTAGCTAGCTTATTCTAGTATGCGTGCACCTCCAAGCTACCTTGGCATGGTAAGGTAATAAACTAAGCTCCATGCCAATAATTTTTCATCTCCATACTCACCTCACCAAATTATATATTCTGATACGAATTGTTTGTCACGATCAACTTAAAAATACTTTTCATATTTTGTGACATTATCTGATGCGTACATAGTTCATATAATGATGATCAAAAGCCCTACATCTTTAAAGGTATTCCTATACTTTATATGTAACTTTCTCTTTTTTATAATTTTCTATGTTGGATTTGGTCCACACACGCAAAAGCACATTTGGTTAGAATTCCCTTCCCTTTGCAAGAGTCGTTGGTATCAGTTTTTAACTTTTAAGTCCAATGTTCATTTGTAGCCGTCTAATCATATTACGAAGTATAAGAAAATTGTTAGCTTTTGAGAGTATAAATATTGAATAGTGGATTGAGAGGAGTTTAAATGAAGCAATATAAATAATAAAATTTATATATAGCTGCTTCAAGCGATTGGGTGGACACATGATCGTTGTTGTCCTTGTTGGTATCAATTATGATGGGATATTTTGGTGAAATTTAGTCCAAACCGAACTTATATATAAATGAATTATACTTTTTACATTCAGTAATAATAATCATACAAAAAACTTCGTATGATTTCGAACCTAAAACCTCATACATGAAATCAGGTTTCAAATTGCGAGCCATTTTAACCTAACAGTATTCTTGGCTCTTCCGCTAAATATTCACATTTATTAGTGGTTCAAATTCAAATGTTAATGTTTTTGTAGAAAGAGCCCATTATCCGTCTTCTTCATTATCTACACTCTCAAGTTGCTTCACTTTATAATTGACCGTCCATTAAAATGGACTAGATAAGATAATGAAATTAAAGAAATGGTGGACAAACATGAGATAGAAAAAAGAGAGAACAATCTCATAATTGGAGGAAATTGCAAACTAAAAATATGAATTTGCAATATAATTATCCAATTTTAAACAACAATTACAAGATAGTTCAAGCATAGAAAAAAAATCGCATACTATGTATATCTCACTAAAGATGCAATAATAAAAGGGTTAAATATATAAACTTACAATGAGTTCCAATCATCCATCAACGTAAACCCCAACTAATATTTTAATTCATATATCGTAGGGTCTTTAGTTGAATTACAGTAAATAATGATTTAAATTTCTACTACTATTTATCATAGTCTGAAAACAAATGGTTGGTTTTCGTGTTCTAGTTTTGCTTAAAATTCAGTTTTTAAAAATATTCAGACACAACTTCAATTTCACAAAAGGAAAAAAAAAATCAATTTCAACTTCAAATGAACCTTTTTCCAACTCCAAGTTATCATGTTTTTGGACAAAATATATGTAGATTTTGACGTTTCGACATTGGATACACGAGGAGAAGAGGCGTGCACGAATCTTGGTGATTCATATCACTTGATAGACTTCCATGGCTTAAATCGAAACTCAAATTCTCCAGCCGAAATAGCCATGACGTTGACTCGAAGGGTGAATATTATTGATGGAATTGGAGATTGACGTTATGGTTGTTCTGAAAAGTAACGTATAATTAGAAAATATACTATTATATACTCCTGCTAAAACACTGGGATTTTAAAAAAGGAATAAAACAATTTTGATGCTGTATCTTTTTCTTTAAATAACGTCAAAGCAGATATAGTGGTATGTTTTAATCTTGCAAAGGAATAAGATCATTTTGATGCTGGATATATAAAAGTAGATATAGTTGTAATTTGTAAATGTTTGAATTTTATAAAACCATTTTTATGATGGATCCTTATCTTTGAATAACGTAAAGCGGATGTAGTACTTAGTAAATTAATCAACTATTTTACTTGTTTGGTTACGCAAAAATAATATAGTCAGTGAATTTCAATAAAATTATTATATAAGTCAATTCTACGAACTTGCTATTCGCGTATAACCTAATCTATGATGCTCGCTCAAAATCCAAAATGTTTGACGTTTCGATATTTTTCCACGACGAAAAAGGGAGGCTTTTCTTGGTGGCCAAAATCACCAAATTGGACTAACATGGCAACCAAATTCTTCAGTCAATGGACAAAAATTTCTGGTAGAGCTAAGTGCTAATTTGATCTCCTTAGTTTACTTTGGGTCAATGATATCAAACCTCGCTCTTTAACTTTCCACAGTTTATTTCCTCTCTCTCTCTCTGGATGGGTTAATTACAACGATGATCATTCAATAAGATCAAAATCATCAACCTATTTTTTTGTAAAAGTTACTCAACTTTATCTTGTATTATAAAAAGTCATTAAACTGTATTGGGTGAAAATTTACGGAGCCCCGGCGCTAGGTTTCGAGACGTGGGTTGGTTGGATCCTCTGGAAATAACTCCTCAAAGAGACTCGCTTGGTTCCCGAGACTAGATCTCTCGGGCAAGAGTGAATCTTGGCTAAAAGTTACTACTCGGGACAATTTAAGGATAACTATCACAGGACAAGCAGTTTATTCCTCAGGGAGAGCTCAGTCTTCGGTGGATAGATTTCTGCCTTCTGTAACTGTCGACCGTTACACGAACATTTAAGAAGAAGATCATGGGCTAGCCATGATTGAGCGTGGAGTAATGGCCATTAATCGTATTTACTGCCCTCTTTATTCTTGTAGACTATAAATAGTCATTGGGAAACTATGTAAAAACATCCAGAAATATATCAAAAACACCTACTTTTTGTCTCTTTGCTATTGTTCAATTTTCTTTACTGTTATTTCTCGTTATTTCACGACTTTGATACAAACAATTGTTAGTTAACCCAAAATAAATTCGATTTATTGTCCTAATCAGATTTAGACCAACACAAATTGGCGTCGTCTGTGGGGATCTAGCAATAACATTTGGTCTAAAGTCACGCTCTCAGCTTATACGTCATCTCTATCAATTTCATTCAATAGCAGACAATACTAACAAGTCCGACAACACAATGGTCCAAACTCCAAAACCGACTACTGGCGCTACTTCGCCGGGTGGTGGAACACCAATTCAACCAACCGGTGTGGTGCCACCAGCTGGCCAGACTCCACCAATTGGCTTGACTCCACTAATTGGCTTAACTCCACCAACTGGTTTAACATCACCAACTGGCTTAATCCCCCCCTCCCCAATTGAAATTATTCCACCACCGATCGATCCTTCTGCATCAAGTTCAAGTGATCCTTTTCAAGTGTATGTGATGGCCACTTTGCAACGACTTCAAGAACAATTTGCTACTTTCTCTAGAAATGGGAGAAGCTAAAAAAAATCCCACCGAGCCTCCACCTGCTACACTTAATGGAAGCATCCCGAACGTTGTTCCCACGGACGCAACAACGGGGGGACTTCCAAACGGAGCCGCATCTGGAGCCTCAGGGTCCGCCCCATTAGGCGCTCAGCCCTTCGGGGTAGCTCCAACGGTGGCTGAAACTAGCATCCCGTCGGACTTTGAAAAGTGGAAAAAAAGAATTTGACGCCAGCATGGAAAAGCGTCTTGAAAACGTCTCTGGGCTGAGAAAGTCTAAGTGAGTGATAGATATTGAAAAATGTAGACATCAACCTTTCAAGCCCGAGGCTGCTCCTTCTCCTATTCCTAAGCATTTTAAGTTGCAAATCCTAAAGAAATACGATGGGAAAACTGACCCTGTTGATCACATAACTGAATATATGGCTATGGTATAAAACAACGACTTGACCCCGGTAGAAGGGAGTCCATATTTCTTTAGAAGTTTGTTGATACCCTTGAGAAAGGAGCGCTGCGTTGGTAGATGCACCTCCCCTCCGAGTCAATATCAAACTTCGAAGAATTGGCTGATATGCTTACCAAAGCCCATATTGGAGCTTAGAAAATCCTCAAGCGAAGGGAGGATATCTTCAAGGTTAAACAAAAGTACCTCGAACCAATCAAGGATTTTCTCGAGCGCTTTCAAGCTGAGAGGATGGACCTGCCAAAACTAGATGAAAATTTGGCGATCATTGCTTTTGAAAGAAACATAAATGTGAGCAATTCTGAGGCTGCTGCTGAATTGAAGAAGAAGCTCCAGCAGTACTAGACCCAGACTTGGGATGAATTGCACGACAGGGCTTCTGTAAAAATTAGGCTCGAGGAGGCCGAATGAAGGATGACAGGCCGGTATAATTCATACCGAGGTCACTCAGAGTCCTCTCGATGCGCCGTGAGGGAATTCTAAAGGACGATACAAGCCTTATAATTAACAGAGGCAACATGTAGGCCAACACCTCGGAGGGCAACAACATGTACGTCAAAGGCTAGGGGGAAGTCAGCACAAATTCTAACCAAAAGAACTCCTCGGGACCATTCTTGGTGTCCAAGGATAAAGACTTACCCCTAATCCCAGATTACAATTTTAATGTTTCCACCTCTGAATTGGTAAACTCTATAAAAGGGATGACGGATAAAGGTGTAAGGTTGCCGAAGGACATGTGAACACCCCTAGGGAAAAGAGATCAGACTCAACATTGTGAGTTTCATATAGATTACGGGCACGCCACCGAGGACTGCAAAGTGTTGCGCCTCGAGATGGCTCATCTTCTAAAGAAGGGTTTGTTAGCAGAGTATCTCACTGATAAGGGGAAGCAGAATTTTGCTAAGAATAGGATAGGGGGACAGCCGGCGAGGGCGCAGTCTCTTAACAGAGTTGTGAATGTTATAACTGGGGGATCAGAGGTGAATGGTGTCAACTTCGCTGACGCGAAGAAATTCGTAAAACTTTCAATCACCATGGAGAAAAGGACCCGAGCTGGTGGGTCAGAGAATGAAATTGTTTTCGATGCAGAAGATTGTGACGGGATGATGTTTCCTCATCATGATGCTCTAGTGATCACGTTGAGGATCAATAATTGTGATGTCAAACGGGTCCTGGTTGATCCTGGCAGCTCGGTATATATCGTCAATTATGGGGCTGTTAAGAAGATATGGTTGAAGGACCTCGTCATCCCAAAGGCAACCATACTAACATGGTTTAACAACTATACGGAGAAGATGCTAGGAGAGATTACTCTTACTACAACTGCTGAAGGAGTTGATAAGAAAATTGTTTTTCAAGTGATGACCAAGGATATAGCTTATAATGTTATCCTCGAGAGGCCCTGGATTCATGAGATGGAAGTTGTTCCATCTACCTTGCACCAAGTCATTTAATTTCCAACCTCATTGGTAATTCGAGCCATCCGAAGAGAGCAGCTCATAGCTCGCGAATGCTATTCGGTTGCGATGAAGAGTGGCGTCGCCCCGATTGGGCCATCCAAATAGAAATTATTTAGCTCCGGGCTCGATAAAGATGAGAGCTCGGTTCTTAAAGTACGCTCTCAAGGAAAAGTGTATAAGGTCCCAGCATTCATACAGAAACCTCAGGAACCATTATTTCTGACATTGAGGTACGTTACCCTTCGTCAAGCGCAATCTTTCACCTACGGTATCGAGCTGTCAATGCTCCAACGCTTGGGTCGAATGATACTTACCCCCCATTTTTCTTTGCTTGTCATTTTCAGGAAGCGGTGGGGACGGCACAATATGCTCGGGTCTTTATTCTTCACACCCGACCACTGGGGGGTGCAAGGGAGTTAGCTTAGTCAGCCTTCGACTCACTCCATAACTGGGGACTTCGAACGAAACCCGAAGACTAGCTATCTGTATACCAGGGACTGTTCCCTTAGGAGTTCGCCTAGTTATTTGTCATAATTTCCCAAGGTAGCTTTTGTGACAAGGATTTGCCTAAGCCTCATCACAACTAGGATTTATGTAAATCGACTCGAATTTCATCAATGGAATAAAACTTCACTCAGTTTCTTTTTTATCCGGTGTATGAAGTCAGTTTTTATTTAAGCCTCGGCTCGAGGATGAGACGTTGTCCTAAGCTAGCTTTATTTTAAGAAAAGTTTATCTAAGTCTTACAAGAAAAATACTCGAATGATATGTCAAGCGCTTTCAATACAAAGTAAAAACTAAAAACTAGCATTTGAAGCATTTAAGGTTCATTGAAGGCTCGAAGGCCAGCATAAAGATATTTACAAAATAGCGGCTCGATATCCCAAACAAAAAAAAAAGAACACTGACGAAGTTCACTCATTAGCTTCGTCTCTACTGGTAGTTGAAGCTTCGGAACCTTCGCTCTTTTCATCCTCATCGCTCAAGCTATCACTGCCCGAAGGAAGCTTTTGTAAAATAACCTGAACCTTGGCAACACCATCTTTTGCCCTGGCTAATTCTTCATCCAAGTTTACTCCAGCCTTGCATTGCTCGAGAGTCTTTAGCTTGGTCTGAATGATAGCTCAGTTTCTATCAACACGGGCTCTAGTATCTCTAAATTTCAGCTTAGCTTCGAGCTTGGACTTAAGCTCAGATGAAATAATGGCGTCTTCGCCTCGAAGTGTCTCAACTTTTGCCTCGAGGGCTTGGGTCTAGGCCTCGAGCCGGCCACCTTTGATGAGAACTCCCTCAACTGGCTTTGAAGCTTTCCGGTTAGATCATTGATCATCGCATTTGCCGCATCAATCTGCTTCTGACTTTCAGCCCGGAGGTTCTCTTTTTGAGTCCTCTTTTCGGCTTCAAGTTTGGCTATGATCTCGCGAGACTTGGTTAGCTCGAGGTCTGACTCCTCAGCTACTTTGCGTGCTCGATGCAGATCGACCTCAGAATCAAGAAAATGCTTCTCAAGTGCAGAGATTTTGGCTTGAAGTCCAGCCTTTACACGATCCCATCGCTCCCCGGCCTTCCTAAGTTTAGCCGCTCGGTGAGCTTCAATCTCAGCTGCCTTCATAGTATAGACATAGCTTTGCAAGCAAGGTGAACAGGGTTATAAAGATGCAAATCGCTCTGCTGGTCCAAGCAAGTCCTTAAGACTGATGGGAACGACCACTGTGTCATATAACATGCACAGGTCAGGAGGGATGCCAATCATTCTAGGGCTCGAGGGGTGATCAGGTCAGGAGGCAGCTCGAGCGGAATCATCAGTTGCCCTCTCCTCAGCTCGAGCAGGTTCAACAGTTGTTTTCTCCTCGGTGGGAATGCTTTTAGCCGCCTTGTCCTTACCCTTAGCCTTTTCAATGGCTCGGTTTGGTTCTTCGAGGTTAATCACCTCGACTTCATCACGAGCTTCATCATCCACAGGCTCGTCAATCAGCCTCACTGAGGAGCTTCAGGGGATTCTACCCGAGGACGTTTGGCTTTGGAAGGGTTAGATAGTGTTTCCTTCATTTTCCTTGAATCTGAGCAGATAAGAGGATTATCTAAAGAAAAAAAAAGAGATGAAACAATTAAGCTGAGGATTCAAACCTTTTGAAGTCATGCGACCGGGCAACTTCTTTAAAGGTTTGGCTTTGGTGAGGACCTCAACCGAGTCCTCCAAGTCTTTCAAACTGTCCATAGCCTTGGGGACTTCGACTTCTTTTCTTTCTTCTTTTTCTCCTCCTTCTAATTCCCTTTCTTTTTTTCCTCCTGCTCGGTAGCTGCCCTATTAGGGAAGCCTGCAAAAGAAAGGGGCAGAGTAAGGACGAATCTTTGAGTTAAAAGGAAAAAGGGCATAATGCTCACTTACCATGTCGTTTGCACGACCACTAGTTCTCATCCAGTGCCGCCAAGATTATCCATGATATTTCTGGCCTCGGCTTGGCACCGATAATCGCCTGGACCCAAGCAGTCAAACCTTTTGGGGGGTTGATTGGAAGTCTTTCTGCTGAAAATTTGAAAAATTGATTAAAGTTCGAGGAATTATGGAAGTAGCAAGTCAAGATTCGGATACTTATGAGTTTTGTTCCACACTTAGAGAACCCAGCCTATGGTAGAAACAATAGCAGTCGGGATAAGAACGAACTGATCACACCAGCCGCGGTCCTCGGTATTATCGCCCTTTGTGATTAAAGAGAATTTGCCTCAGTTGTTCAATTGGACAACCCCATCTTTGTGCATGGTAGGATAGAAGAGGGAAATAAAATGATCAAAAGTAAATGGAACCTTAGCTCGTTGACTTAAGAAGTCGAGGCACTGAATAACCCTCCAAAAGTCGGGGCCTAGCTAGGCTAAGCACAACTTGTAGGTTCGACAAAAGGTATCAGTTATATGATGAATGGGGAGGGTAAAACCTATCGTGAAGGGATAAGTGTAAACGAAGGAGAGCCCAACAACTCTATCGCAAGTGCGATTCTCCAGGGCAGGAACAACAATTTGGACCTCGGTGCTCCAATTGCAATCCTCTCGGACCAGATCTATGTGAGCTTGTGTAATTAGGCTTGGTGAAAGTTGAACGGGCACATTTCTATTTTTCTCGAGGTCGGAAGCTGTTTGCTTTTGTAATCTAAAATCCTTACTGGGGTCATATTTTGAGGGTATCACCTAATGAGGTTTGGGTTCTCCGGTGTAAGATTTCTTCTTGGGTTTTGAAGCTTCTGTGGTTTTTGTTTCATCATTGCCGTCGTTAGAAACTTCTTCAGCCGCAGCCTCGTCATCCTCAACTGATACCCACTCCTAATTGGTGGTATCACGACGGTCATCTGAACGTGAGTTGATTTCATCATCGCCTTATTCCGGCGAAATAACTTTTAGCGGCACTGGCACATTTACCAACTCGCCACCCATTACCGTGGCATTGTCATCAATGGTTATTTCTTCTTATGGTCCAGAAGAATTCTGGACGGAGTGAGTAGAAGACATGGTGGAGAGATTTTGTAAAAATATGAATAAGAGTTGCAGAGAATTTTTACTGTTGATCAAAGGATTAAGAAATAGTGAAAATGGTGGATGGATTGGCTAATTTATAGGGTAAGAGTTGCACAAAATGCTTTTAATTGTCATCATGGCTTTTGCATTGGGAAAGTAAAAGGAAGGGTCTCGACCGCTCAGAAAACGCCGCTTGCAATGAATGTGATATTGAAGAGGCGGTTACCTTTTCAAATTCCTTGGTGGGTAATTTTCCACGTCGCTTTCCCGCCGAATTCATTCCACCCCTTATAAAATTCTGGCAATCATTCGAGGGGTAGGGGGACTATCTATATTGGGTGAAAATTTACCGAGCCTCGGCGCTAGGTCTCGAGACGTGGGTTAGTTGGATCTTTTGGAAACAACTCCTCGAAGAAGCTCGCTTGGTTCCCGAGGCTAGATACATCGGGCAAGAGTGAATCTTGGCTAAAAGATACTTCTCGGGACAATTAAAGGATATTCATCACAGGGCAAGCAGTTTACCCCTCGAGGAGAGTTCACTCTTCAGTGGATAGATTTCTATCTTCTGTAACTGTCGACCGTTACACGAACATTTAAGAAGAAGATCATGGGCTGGCCATGATTGAACGTGGAGTAATGACCATTTATCATATTTACTGTCCTCTTTATTATTGTAGACTATACATAGTCATTGGGAAACTATGTAAAGGCATCCAGAAATATATCAAAAACACCAACTTTTTGTCTCTTTGCTATTGTTCAATTTTTTTTACTATTGTTTCTCGTTATTTCACGACTTTAATACAAACAATTATTAGTTAATACAAAACAAATTCGATTTATTGTCCTAATCAGATTTAGGCCAACACATAAACTATTTAGTGTAAGCAATTACTCATTTTTGTCTAGATAGCGCAAAGTTGACTTACATTCTCCTTACAAAAAATAATTTACTTTTATCTGCACCCTCAAAACTATGACGCAATACAGGATGCTGGTACTGTCTAGAAATTTTGTACATCCGTGGAATTGTTACGCCACTCTCATCTTGTTATCCAGTTAATTTGTTTATGTTATCAGTTTATCCGGGTATCCATTCCCGTGAATTCTTGTGAATTTTTTTTTTTAAAATAAGTTGTTACTTTTTTGTCATTAAAAATAGTTTAATTACTTGAGTATACAAATGGTGTGAAGACTATTTTCTAACCAACACTTGATCATCAAATTAAAATTAATTAATTAGAACCTATTTGGATTAGCTGATTTAAAGTGGCTGATAAGGATCAAGTGCTGAAAAATACTTTTAGGTGCAAAGCTTATTTAATAAATAAGAAGTTACATATTTGGATGGAAGTGTTGAAATTATTTTTTTTATAAAAATGACTAAAATGTCCTTCAACTTAGTTACAAAAAATATAAATTAAAAATTATTTTTATATTAAAAAGGACAAATGACGAATATAGATAGGAAACAGATGAAAATTTTATTTTAAAAATGATATTTCATGAATTACAATATATTTTACGGATAAAATAGTAAAATATTTGGTCAAATTCAAAGTACTTATAAGCTGAAAAACCATAAGTTAGCAGTAGCCAACTTATGGCTTATGACTAATTTTAACTTAAAAGCATTTGTGGTACTTACTAAATACGTTAATAAATCAAAAAGTGCCTATAAGTCAGATTTGTCCGACTTATGCATTCTCTTATTCTGGTGTTTACTTCTAATATTATTATTGGTAAGTTGGGAGGAAGTATAAGTATTTCTTGTACTAAGTGACACAAAAGATGTTCAAAATTTCATCTATTGTTATTGTCCTTTTTAAGTTTCCTAGTTTGGTCTGGTCGAAAGTAATGTTAGGTTTTGAAGTTTTGAAATTTTGGGATTCATAATTTTAGTCCGTTTAAGTAAGGGTTCTACATTAATAGTTAATACATATTAAATATATTTTTTTATAATAAATATGCATGGTTTGGCCAAAGCTACGGGGTTAGGCCGAACCCCAAACTCGAAGACTAGCTCCGACACTAGGTCTAGCGTTGTTCGTTTACATGTGGTTTTTCTATTTTACATTTTATTCATGTAAACTTTTTTCGGTTCCTCTCCTGTTTTCCAATATTTTTTTTTGAGCCGAGTGTTTATCAAACAGAGTCTCTCTGCTTTATTTGAGGTAGAGTAAAATCTGCGTACACCTCACCCTCCCGAAACCCTACTTACGAGATTATACATAATATATTATTGTTGTTGTTTGATCTAGTGTGTAATAGTATATCATTCGATATGTAGATTTAGGTACACGACAAGGGTTGGAACCATATCGTAAATAAAACATCTGATATTTAGATTAAAAAAGAGTAGAAAGCAATTAGTAAGATTTAAGAGAACAGAGGTACATGTAGATGCCAAAACTCTCGTGTATTCCGCAACTTCTTAAGGTAACATCACAAATTTCAACTTGTATTCCTTGTTTAAGAACCATATATATTATATTAGTCATTCATGGTACCTGAAATCCTGAAACATGTCTCCTGTTTAATTCCCCTGCATAGAACTTTCCTATGTACTTCTATGTCGATTTTTTATTCATTTTGTTTCAAGTGACCTACTAAAAAATTTAAAGAAAAAAGGAACGCAGGCAACCTGCTAGTTTTCTGACATTCCAATAGAAAATACCATAATTCCTAGTACTTTATTCTTCAGCTAAACTTTTAATGATAGTTTTCTTTTATAATGGTAAAAACGTTACCTTATTTCAAAGAACTTCATATTCATCCATATCATAACCCTCAGATAAATATAACAGCGAACCTTTACGTTTCATCTTTTCAAAATTACCAAGTTCTCTTATTTTCTTAAATGGTGCGTGTAAATTACCAAGTACTAATTGCTCCCTCCGTCTCAAAATGAGTGTCTGGATTTGATTTGGTGTGGAGATTAAAAAAATAGGAAAGACTTTTGAATACTATGGTTTAAAATTAAAGTTGTGTGTAATGTGTACCAGTGTCTTTAAATCTTGTGGTCCAAAATAAATCTTGGAATTGAAAGGTTACCAAATATAGAAAGAGGCACTCTTTTTAGACAAACTAAAAAGAAAATGTGGACACTCATTTTGGAACGGAGGGAATAGTAAGTAACGCTTTTTACCATTATAGAACGAAAAAAAACTCACTTTCTTATCAACAATAGTCCTAAAATCTTCAAAATTCAGTAATACATATAAAAAAGATATGAATCTTTTATAAGCATATATAGAAAAATAATTAATAGTGAAAATGTCTTAAAATGGCTTGTAATATTATAAATTTAGTAATTAATTTTATAATGACGTGTTGACTACTTTTCTCAAAAAAAACCCAAGCTGCAAGACTAATTAATAAATTTCCGTCAATAGTGTAACAACCTTTCACCTTCCTCTAATCTGACTTTCTATAAACAAACAATGTCACAACCTCAATCCACCACAAAATCATCCACCAATCAAAACCATCCACGTAACCGATTGCACATACATCCCCATACACCCTACCACACACAATCATTCAAAACCGTGTCCTTTCTTCCAGCCAAAAACTTCTCTATAAATACTTCTTCTTAATTCTTAAATTCCTTCTTCTCCCCTATTTTTCGTTTTCCAAAATCTCGTTGTCCAATATCTCGTTTCCAATATATCGTTTCTATTTCTCGCGTTTAATTTAAATGGACTCACCGTTACCGGTAGAAGAGTTAACTTCCGGCGCAAGTAACCGTATAATCCCGTTATTTAATAACCTCCGGCGACTTACAATTTTTATTTACTCAATTTTTCTTTATGTAATTCTCCTTTTATCTCGACGTAGTCGGATTTCGCCGCCGTCATCGCCGTCGTCTGCGGCGGCGGTACCGGTGGTGATAAAGAGGAGGAAATTTGCTTTAAGGAGAGATGAAGAGGATACGTTAAGAAGACGAGCACTTGCTGAGGCTCTAGAAATGGTTGTTGAGAATGAAACTGGAATAGACGGTTGCCGGTGGAATACGTCTTTGTTTTTCGGTGTTAGGAGGAATGCGCTGTTTGTGCGATCTTGGTTCCCGGTTACCGGTGACTTAAAGTAATATTTTTATTTACCTCGATTTCAATTTATGTGATCATATTTCTTTCTAAGTCCTTTAAAAAAACAATGACTTTTTTTCCGTGTTTCAGTTTATGTGATCTTATTTTTGTTAAGTCGGTTTAAAAAAGAATGACAGTTTCTGTATATGGAACAATTTAAGTTGAGCTTCTCGTTTTACCTCAATGAAGTTCAAAAGTTTTATGGTTATAAAGATGTTATAGCATGTTTAAGACTAGCTCTATAAGTTTAAAAACTCATTCGTTCTTTCTGAAATCCTGTGTCTAGTCAAATAAGTGTACATAAATTGAATTTTAGGGAATATCGTGTATGTGTCTGAGTATAGTGAACTACGACGTTTGGATAACGGAGAAGGGTTGCAGTAGGTTGATGGAATGGCTAGAGTTATAACACAAGAAAAGGTCATATTATGATAAACCATCTAAATTGAACAGATATGGATGAAGATTCAAAATGTTAATTTTGTGTATTTTAATAGAGTAAGATTTTGATTTTGGTACCAACTTTTGATTGGATGACTTGTCTGGCATAGAATGATTCTTGGGTGTGACTTTTGGGGGTTGCGGGTGGGGGAAGAGATGGGTGATTGGGATATGATTATTTAAGCATAAAAGAATGGAGGACACAATTGAATGGGTGTATAACCCCCCTTGCTGAGTTAATCAGAGTGGTTAGAGGATTTTCATTTGCATTTTGTGTAGAATGCAGTTATTATACCCTGCATAAAACCCAATTATGCCAAGCTCCAAAGTTTTCTCATTTTGGTACTCCATACTTGACCTCTAACAAAGAGGGTTCGAGTCACCAATGGTGCAAAATCAGGAAAAAGAAAACACATTACACTCCTACCAGGGCGATTTTTTTTTTTTTTTGGTTGGGGGGGAGTGATTCTACCCTGATAAAAGGGACTGTTTCATTTTATGTGCTAGCTTCAGGACATTTGACATATTTGAGCTGATCTCACTAAATGGACAAAATAGAGATGCTCTTGCTGATAAAACCCCCTTTTCCAATAACATTGCAAGTAGTTGAAGTTGTAAATTGTGCACGAGCATCCCTGAATTTTCCATGCAGTATCTTTTCATATTGTGCATGAGCAAATTGGACAAGCATTTGATGCGCTATGTTAGTTTCAAATCTTTTCTTACATGCTTAGAGAATAATAGAAAAGAGTTACTTTTGTAGTCTATTAGGGGATGAAAAGGCAAGCCTGAAGCTTAGTTGTTTTGCCTATACTTGGCTTCTTTTAAAACATCCCTTCTTAATCCTTTAAGGTTAAGTGCTTGCTCTAGATGCAAACCATTTACATTTTAATAGCTCTGTCCAAGTTGGACTTATCAAATTAAAAAGGATGCATCTTCACTGCTTTTGATCTCAGTAATCCATTTGTAGTAAAATATCAAGAACCCTTCTTATCCTGCAGTGCAGAGGCTTTTTCTAATAGTTGTTTTTTTTCCTTTTTGGTGGTTAAAGTCCTAAGGCTTTTTTATAGTGACAAAAAGTCACTCCCTTAGAAGGGACAAAGGAGCACTAGTGCTGCAAAAGTCTGATGTGTGTTAGCCATTCTGCTTTACACCAGCTATCTCTTTCTAATGTTATCTGGTTCTCTTAAGTGTTTCTTATTGGCTAAATTTTTCTTCAGGGGCATAATGGTCATCATCCACGGACTGAATGAGCACGGGTAAGCTGTTTGGTGACTTTAAGCCTTCTCGCTTCAGTACTGAATACACTACAATGCTTATCTATTGTTTGGCTTCACAGGCTGGATAACAATGTTCCTTTCATATTTCATTTTCAGTGGACGATATGCTCATTTTGCTAGACAGCTGAACTCCTGCAGCTTCGGGGTGTATGCAATGGACTGGATAGGTAATTTTATCTTGCCATTTCTGAAGACCTGTTAATTGGTTGCAGATTAATGAGCTGATACTTTCTTCAACTGTTATCTGCCGGTAACCTCTTTATCATCGTACATAGTACATACTAATATTTCATCAGACTCATGTGAAAAGGTAATTGTCATACTTAGGGTTCTAAAAGTGACTTGCCTTGAAATTAGAGTTGACAGATGGTGTCAATTATGGTTTCTTAATGAACTGTGTGTATAAATCATCTCTTCTTTTTTTCCCCGTCTCTTTGCCGATGCTCCTTTTTCCACTTAATGCTTCTTTGCTTACTATCAAGGTAGCCTCATAAAAGTATTCCTATTCTTTTAAAATACCTTGCAGTAAGTTTGCGTTGCTATATTTTCAGGTTCATGTATACGAAATAAGTCTCGCTTACTGATTGCTATGATAGTTTACGCTAGTTTTATGAGTGGATGGTTAATAATTATGTATAAATGACATGCAATTGTTCCATGTGACAGGTCATGGAGGGAGTGATGGATTACATGGATATGTACCATCATTGGATCATGTCGTGGCAGACACAGTAAGTTGGTCACAAGTTTTCAATAATTCATGCTTTATATCTGCCATATATCTGAACTCTTGCCTTAAGGTCTCAGTTCCAGTGCTTTTTCTTTAATCGAATATCCACTCTTGAGTAACAAGCTGAAGATGTGATCTCCATCTAACAAGCATCTTCTCAGTGTTGTCTTGCTTCTTCCATATTCTCAAGTTACCTAACTTCTTCTCCCATTATACAGGGGTCTTTCTTGGAAAAGGTCAAGTTTGAGAACCCTGGTACACCATGCTTCCTCTTTGGTCATTCAACAGGAGGAGCTGTGGTATTAAAGGTAAGGCTTTTGAAGTGAAGTAACTTCTATGTTTCAAACCCTTATTGTTCATCAATTATTTTACTGATAATCTGTTCCCTTGCATAGGCAGCTTCTTATCCACACATTCAAAACATGCTGGAGGGTGTCATATTGACTTCGCCTGCATTGCGTGTGAAACCTGCAAATCCTGTCGTTAGTGTAAGCGCCTACTTTTTTGAGGAATTATGTGGTTATTTTGCCTGAATTGGAGTACTTTCTTTCTCAGCGATATCATCTTTCAATGCACTCTTTAATTCCGTTTTTGGTATCCAAATGCAGGCTGTGGCACCAATTTTTTCATTGGTTGCACCTAGGTACCAGTTCAAAGGTTCTCACAAAAGGGGCATCCCTGTTTCAAGGGATCCTGCTGCACTGGTGGCCAAGTATTCTGACCCTCTAGTGTATACTGGACCCTTGAGGGTCAGGACAGGCCATGAGATTCTGCGCATCTCCTCTTACTTGATGCGGAACTTCAAGTCCGTCACTGTACCATTCTTTGTCCTCCATGGAACTGCTGATAGAGTGACTGATCCATTGGCTTCTCAGGATCTGTACAATGAAGCCGCTTCTGAATTCAAAGACATCAAACTCTATGATGGATTCTTGCACGACCTTCTGTTCGAGCCTGAGCGTGACGAAATTGCTCAGGATATCATTGACTGGATGCACAAGAAGCTAGGTGCTGGCAATCTTACAACTGTTTATAGTCAGTGCTAGCTAGCTTTACAGAATAGTTAGTGTTTTGATTGATCAGGGGTTTCAAGGATTGCTGTTATATGATTTATTTGGTCTGTGATATACAGCCTTATCAGCAGCTTGTTTGATAAGAATCACAAAGATGATTCCAGTTATCCAAAGCTTGCTTGTGTATAATATGTAGTACAGTAGTAGATATTGGGGAACTCCCAATGGTTTGTTTTATTTTTTCTGTTGGCTGATTTATCCTCCAGAGTGCTATGTATTTTATTAACACAATCTCTTCTCCAGAATGGATTAGTCTGATGAAGACAGTCTGATTAGCAACATGATCTGTAAACATTCGGCTTTGCATGAACTCTCTATGAGCATCTTATTAAATGCAAAACCTTTACAACAGATTTACAAGACATGAGATTTAAGATAAGGTTGTTTTAAGAAGAGAAGTGTACGAAAATACCCATCAAAACTAAAATATTTACCCATATTTACCCATAAGTTTCATATTTACAAGCTCTATTCATAAACTATTTACATGTCCTATCTATCTAGACTTGTATACTAGTACTCCCTCTGTCCCATTTTGTTTGTCGTAGTTCGGATTTCGAGAGTCAAACTTCTTAAATTTGACCGTAGATTATGATATAATATCTTTAACTTTTTTTAAATAAAATTTACATATTTGAAAACTACATGAAAAGTACTATAAGTCACAATAAATTACAACTCAAAATATGTAAAAGATATATATAAAAATTACGGTCAAAGATAAACTCGTTTGACTCTCGAAATCCGAACTACGACAAACAAAGTGGGACGGAGGGAGTATTATTTTTGCAGAATACCTTAAATGTACACACCCATATCTAGACTTGTATACTATTATTTATGCACCCATATCTAGACTTGTATACTATTATTTATGCAGGTATATAATAATAAATGGGTATGTTGGTTAAATACGTGTAATTTTTAATGGGTAGGGCTTGTAAATACTTTGAATTTCATGGGTATATAGTGTAAAAAATTCCTTTTAAAAATGCCTTATATGCTCTATAAAATGTTTTAAATTCTGTTGAAGAAGATGATTTTTGTTGTAAAATAAAGGAAATACTACAAGGTATAAACAAGAAATATATAGAAGAGAGGAAGAACTTTTCTTTATTCACTTCCAAATATTCAAGTGTTTCAAGTGTATCTCGAGTGTTTCTTCCATAGAGCCAAATGTGCTCTATTTATATGATACAAATATATAGGTTACAAATCAACCCAAAGGTTACAAGAATTAAGTAGTGACTTAACGGGAATTAGTGGTTACTTAGTGGGAAGGAATAAAGCCATAAGTTACAAGATTTATTTGGGACTAAATGACATCCACATTTAGACCTTGATTTATAACACTACCCCTTGGTTGTCCATTTAGAAGATAATATGTCTCGTTAAAACCTTACTACGAAAAATCCAGTGGAAAAAATCCTAGTGAAGGAAAAAGAGTATACATATCTTGTAGTACGCATAGAGAGCTGCCTCATTAAAAACCTTATAAGGAAAACCCAACTGGAAAAAAACCTTGTTGAGGGAAAAAGAGTGCAGCGCATATTTTGCTCCCCTGATGAAAACATCATTTAACATCTTGAAGACGACACATTCCAACCTTATATATCAGTTTCTCAAAAGTTGACATTAGCAATGATGCAGTGAATAGATCCGTCAAACTATCACTGGAATGAATACTTGAATATTAACTTCATCAATCTTTTGAAGATCACCATTGCAAAGTAATTTTGCTAAATAACCATCTCCTTTAGTTGTATCTTCATTTTAGCTGAATTATCCATGCAATATTTCATGTAATAATGCTGAATTTTCGTCTTCAAAGAAATTCCACACTGTTGCTAAATATATTGAGTCCTTAATCTCAATCACCAATATTGTTGCATAGTTTCAAGCGTAACTATTATCTCTTCATAAGTTGAATATGTAGCAGCAACCGTTGATTTTATAAAATGCCAATAATATAGGTATTCTTCCACAACAAATAAATAGCTAGTTGATATCGGGCTTTGTGGATCAAGTAGATATCATGTATTCTTCTGATGCCTTCGCACTGAGGAAGAACTAAATCTTACCAATAAGCTTATAACAAAAGCTATAACCAGTGGAGTATTTTTTGTAAGATACTTCAACGCACCAATTGCATTAAAATATGATATTTCAATACTAAGAAGCTCGCTAACGCGATTTCACCACATGTGGTCGCATTGTTTTAATCTATACATATATTTATGAAGCTTTATTGAACAAGTTTCCTGGGAACCTTTAAATACTTCTGCCATTTGGAATCCTTCAAGGATTTTCATAAATATTTTCCAACGAGCCATATATATAGGCTATAACAACATTCATTAGACGCATATCAAATCTTTCATGCACTGCCAGACTTATAAGATACCTAAAGGTGATTGCATCCACCATTGGAGAATATATCGCCTTATAATCAATACCAGTTTATTTTTTGTACCTCAAGTCGTACTTTATATCTAACGACTTATTTTTCTCAATGTTTTCACACAGAAACTTATTTGTACACCACCAGCTTTATACCTTCAGATATTTGGACTATAAGTCCGAAGCTTCACGTCTTCCAAGTGAAGCGAATTATGCTTGAATGTATTTTTATGTTGGCCAATTGTCTGTATTCCTAACAGACTTAAGCTCAAGATCCTCATAATCATATAAATATTGAGCTTTATAATATATGCCACAAATCATCGATGATAATTTTAGATCGGTTCCAGATGCGACATAACATATTGAGATCTCTTCATTTTTAATATTTTTAGGTAGTTGAACCTCTCCTGATGAGGTTTTTATAAAGTGTTATATCCTGGGCTATTCTAGAGTCCTGCCTCTTTATTTGACCATCATAATTATTTCCTCATTTCCTTTTTCAAGGACTTTTGCCTTTGGAACAGAATGGTCTACCATGCTTCAGGCGTGCCTTAGACTCATTTGCATAAATAGATTGTCTCACCAGGACATCAGAAGCATTAGCATATAGAATATAATATTTTTCTTTGGTCAGTAATGCGTCTGGCAGCGACTTGCATTAATGAGGATCATACAAATGATAATTTAATCATTATTCCTCATTTGCTTTAATTTTCTCCCCCTAATGTTAGCCAAACTAACATTCGTTCCCAATATTATATGGGATCCATCTTTGTGCGTTGTGGTGGAGCAATTGATAATATACCACACACCAAAATTATTAGATGGAAAATGTTTGGTTCCCGACCGTGAACCAATTATGTGAAAAAATTCATTTGGTGGCATGTCGCACACAAGTGCTGCTTTATGGATATACCATATCTCATACCTGATTTAGGTAGCTTTGTTCTCATATGCTTGGTTTAGTCATTAATTGGAGGCTTTCAATTATATGAATTTGCTAAACCAGTTTGCCAACATTATCAAGATAACTTGTTTTGATTCCATAATCTGGAAGTATGCTCTTAATAAAATTAATTTGAGCAAATACTTAACCGTGCAAGTACCATTGCATGTTTATAATAACACATATGTGACATTCTCATAGATGCATCAATCATATAATAATTATATGGTCCACATGGTAGGTGAATGAGCTCATATTCACCTTTTATACATTCCAGAAGTGTGGGGATCCTGATCCCAAATTTAGTTGGTCTAATAATTTATTTATCTTGAGAATAAGCAGCACAAAGAGAATTCTTGAAGAATTCTGATTCTTCAGTATATACCCATGCGAATTCTCATTTATATATTTTGTGCATCATATTTGAACCGGGATGGTCAAACCGGTCATGCCAACTCATAAATTTATTCATCTAGTAAACTTCTGGTTTACTATATGATTTTACCACACTTATATTTTGTGTAGTACAAACTCGAGGAAGAGGCGGGGAACTTTTTAAGCACATATTTCTCACCCGTCATTTTTATAGTAATATAAAGATATTCATATCTTTCCATCAATTTTAGTCTCTTAGCCATTTTGACAAATGTATTTGAAACTTTACAAGTTTCCTTTGAGACGTACTACAATAAAGTATTTTATCAATCTCATTCCTCCAGGTAGTAATAATATGGCTCTTCCAGAGCACTCAATTGGTTTTTATACTACCATATATTTCATTATACCATCCATACGGTGGATATTTATTTCAAGGAGAAAATCATATAATTATTCTCATGGTCAAATCATTATAGGCAAGATCAACCGCTTGTTTTACTTGCTCTTGTGTAATTTTGACGTACGATTTGTACGTGAGCAATGATCATTCACGCCACAATAAATAATAGAATTATTATACTCGAAACTCTTCTGGAGGTGAGGTGTGGTACTTTGTCAACCACATATAGGCACGTCCGTATTCATACCCTTTATCATGTATTTCCACATTCACTTCCAGGAATGGGTCTACATTTATTATAAATTGTCTCATTCACTTCAGGAACATACCATAATCATTTTGGACGTGCCTCATGTTCACATAACACATATATTGACCATACTCTTGAGTATACTTTTGATAATGCCAAATGAATCTGATTTAGATTCATATACTTTCCTTCATCACCTCAACGAGTAATTAGCAAGCAAATATGAAATTGGAAGTACAACTCATAACAGTAACAACTGAAATCTTCCCTTACTCGTTATGCATATTTACAGTTCGTGTACATTCTGCTACAACCACTGAGCCCCACAACCGGATAAAACATATACGTATATTTTACAATATCAGTAGTCCAACAAAAGATGAACCATCTTAAATCCGGATATCTATTTCCATTTTCAGTATTTATGAGGTTCTGTCCTTTTTTAAGCTCTACAATCAACCTTTTTCCACTACCACTGTATGGGCCTAAATCAGTTTAGGTGTACAAATCGAATTTGGATTCGAATATAAGCAATTCTTCGTATCAATGTTTGAAATAATACACGAAAAAGATGTAAATGCGAGAAAATGAACTGTTCTTCAATATATAATCGTGAGTACAAATTTGGGCAGAGTTTCAGTATGAATTTCTAGATCCCTATGATACAAAATGATCTGATATTTATAGGCATGAAGGCCTTGCCCACGTTCTCCACCAGCAGCTGATGCGTCTCCCACGATATGGGCATTAAATGGAGGAGCTAGTGGGGTAAAGTAGTGGGCTGAAAAGCCGCTTGAACCGAGGGGATCCACCGAGGTGCGAATGATTGACCTCGGTGGCTAGGCCCTATTGCTTGACCGAGGCGGCTTGTCACCGAAGGTTAGCTTACAGCTTGCCTTTGGTGACAACCTCGGTGCCTGGCTTCGGTGATTCATTGATTTGCTTCGGTCTCTGGCTCGCCGACACGTGTTCGGTCGCTATCAAGTTGCACGACCGGGGCGAATCATCGTGGGTCAATTTTTACCCAATACAGATAGTCCCCCCACTCCTCGGTTACTTACCGAGGTTGCCGAGGAGTGGAGTAAAGTTTAGCGGGAAAGTGACGTGGCTTGATCTTATCCAAGCGTTTCAAAACTTGTCAACGGTGCGTGTCTTATCAGGTCACTTCTCTTGGACACGTGGCATCCATCCGTTGGTCGCCCGAACGGTCACGCCGTAAATTCGGTCTTCCCAACGTTACAATGATGACGATGATGTCATCCCCCTTAATTTCCCATACCTATAAAAAAGTTCTCACCAAACTTTCTCCTCACTTCCATTTTTGAGCGATCAACAATGCGAAAAAGCAAGAACCACTTTCATACTTTCTTCAATCTCCAATTTCGAGAAAGCTTCAACTTTAGAACTGCCACCATGTCTACCACTGTGTCTAGGCAAGATTCTAGCGACTCAGGTGAGAGGGCGCGAGTTTTGCCCTTGGCTGCAGTCACCACTAGTGGCGAAGTTGTTGTCACTGCGTCGGCGGTCCCAACAGCGGTAATGGAGGGTGGAGAGGTTTCTTCCGGCGTTAGTGGCCTTAAACGTTGCAAGGCTAGGGCCGCGCGCAATTTGGCCGTGGAGGAGGAGGCGGAAGCTGACGTTAGGGGGGATAACGCCATGTTTGATGACGTCTTGATTGGGAGCTACAGTGGCGTCATCCCCAGAGGTGATGACGATGGAGGAGATGGTGAGGGTGATGATGCCGAGGGCGATGACGCCGTGGACGAAGCCGAGGGCGGTAATATCGCTGAGGGGGGATCCTCGTGACCATCAATTCCCCTAGAACAAGAGCTCGAGCCCCATCAGATAATTCCCTCCCACTTCGACAACAGCAAGGACTTGAAATTACAAGCTCAAACAGCCGACCAGGAGGAGAAAAATAGGAATATCCCTGTGAATACCACACCGACCCGTATAACTCAAGCTCATGTTGAACGGGTTCGGAGGGAGTGCGGATTTGGGCCCGAGGTGAAAGTGATCATTCCAGACCCAGCAAGCTGAGTATGCCACAATATCGAGGGGCTTTCATTTGCTTACACCTATCCTTTCACTCTTGGTTTCTCCCTCCCGGTGCACAAAGTCATTGACGACTTCTGCCGCGCCTACAACCTATGCTTGGCCCAACTTGGCCCCGGCGTCTGGAGGGTCGTTCAGTGCTTGGATTGGATGAGCACGGAGGCGGGGGTAGACTTTACCTTACAACACCTCATTTCACTTTACTACCCATACTTCCACAAGGCTGGGGTCGTCGCTCTAAACAACCGAGGTAAATTTGCTCTTCTTCACAAGAGTGAGGACCACGGAGACCGGGGTTGGAGTGACTGCTACATCTTGTTGGAGACAAGTGTATTGTCTACCGAACCTAATTTCCCCGAACGGTGGAACAACACACGTAAGTATTCTTCTTTTTGCCTTTCATTCCTCGGTGACTTTGTTCGAACTAATTGACCTCGCGTCCTTGTTAACTTTTCAGCCAATAAGGTTGACATCGTGCCCTCTGCGGGTTTGACTGAGTGGGTTCGGGCAGTGACCGAGGTTCACAAATGCCCCGTTAGGACTTGGATGAAGATGGCGGCTGAATTTGGCTGGCAGTGTAAAAGGCATGGTAAGTTTTTTATGATGCTTTGATAGGTGGGCCGTTTTGAGATTTTGACTTTGTTTTACTGACTTTCCTTCCTTCGGTATTAGGTTTTCCAAACCGTGCCATCAACACCAAGAAGAGTAAGAAGAAGAAGAAGAAGAAGAAGAAGAAGAAGAAGGATGGGGAGGAGACCGAGTCAGATGATGATCTGGCTGCGGTGGCTGGAGAGTACAAAGGGCTGAAGGCTTCCAAGTCTTCAAAAGTTTCCAAGGGAGCCCCCGGCCAAGGGACCTCCAAAGGTAACATTCGTCCTCGGTTAGCTTCATCGAATGTCATTCCTTTTTTGCTTTCTTATTCTAACTTCTTCCATTGTTGCAGGCGTGAAGAGGAAGAGGGCCACTTCAAAGAAATCTTCCCGTTTGGTGGTTCCTCGCACCGAGGCGGAGGTTCCTCCTCAACCCGAGGCGGCGGTTGAGAGGCGCCGAAGATTAGTTGATGAGCCCGATGACGCAGCTGCTGAGGCTTTGGCTCGAAGGGACGTTGATGTTATTGACCTCGAGGATCAAGAACTTGAATCCGAGGTAGCTGCGGCAAAAGCTAAGGGCAAGGCTAAAGTCGCGGAGGCTGGCACTGCTGCACTTGAAGAGGGGGCTGGCACCGAGGCGATTTGGGCACATTCCGAACCCGTGAGGATTTTATCCTCGGTGGGGTCTTATCGGAGACTCGAGGTGCCAGTTTCCTCAAATTTGCTAGCTCGCGGCCGAGAGGAACTCTTAAGCCTCACGCCCTTTTTGGGGCCGACCGAGGATAAGGTTGTGCAGAAGTTTACTTCTGGCTAACTATACAGCACTATGGCCTCCAATGCTGTAAGGGTAAGTTTCACCATACTTGACCTAAAAAACTTTCATCTTTACCTTCGGTTTGTAGCTGACCTTGATTCTTTAATCTTTGCTCAGAGTTTCATCCTATCACTGAAGGCCATCGAGATCGAGTCCTCGAGGACTGCCGAGGTTCGGCACGTGGCTCGCTTATGGGATCAGCAAAAGGACAAATTCAACGCCCAAATAGCTTCGGTAAAGGCTGACTTAGCCAAGTCCCAGTCCGATCTTCGTAAAGCCGAGGCGAACTCCGAAGTTAAGATCAAAATCCTCGGTGATGATTTCCAGGCTGGACGCTCGAGGCTGGAAGACGAAGTTGCAAGGCTGGGTGGTGAGTTGTCTCAAACAAAGGCCGAGGCTGTGAATATGGTCAAAAAGCATCACGAGCAGTTGAAGAATCATCTGCTCCATATCAAGAAGCTGGAGAGTGAGAACTCCAAGCTTTCAGCTAAAGATGCTCAGATTGCGGCCCTTCAAGATGAGATCGCTGATCGAAAGAGTAGGGCTGCACTCAAGGTCAAGAGGGCCGAGCTGGACAAGCGATGGGCCATTATCAAGTCTCGGCTAAGGCTGCTCAAGCGATGCCGCGCCGGGGAGATTGACTTAGATGAGGAGATTGCGAAAGCCGAAGTGAAATCGGCGAAGGCCCAAGCGATCATTGATGAACTCCCATCAAGTGAAGCTTCGAGTGGCGATGAAGATGAAGAAGAGGATGAAGATGCCGAGGGGGACTCCGAGGACGGAGGTGATTCTCCCGAGGCGTAGACTTCTTGTAGCATTGTTTTGTAAGCCTTCGGGATTTTATGCTTGTACTTTGGACCTTTGGGTCATTTTTTTAATGTAAATATTCTCAGCCTTCGGGCTTTTTTAATGAAAGACTATTTGTATCTTTACTTCGTCTTTTGGCTTTTTACATATACCGAACACTTTGAAAATAAATGATATGCTTGCAAGACTTAACTGAATTTAATCGATGCAAAATTAGGACGACGTCTCGCCCTCGATTCGATGCATTGTGCAACTTCGGAATGCAAGATTTACACAGATAAAATGAATGAAACCAAAGTCATTTTATTGATATCAACGAGCCAGAAGTCGGCTATTTACATAAAACCACGTCGAAGCGGACCTTGGGTGAAAAACTAATTTTCAATAAAAGCAAATTGAAAATACGCCGCTACCGGGCTAATTTACAATGTACTAAATCTATTCCTTGGGAATAAGTCCCCGGTTGTCGGATAGATAAGCTTCGGTTGGGAGGCTCGATGTCGACCTCGATATCAACCCTTCTCACTCCCCCCAGTGTTCGGTTTTGAATCTTGATGAAGATCCGAGCACTGGAGACGGTTCAGTTCCCTTCCTGAAAAGGTCAAGCAAAAAGACGGAACAATGAGTAAGTTAGTACATCTCTATCAATGCCATGGGAGCGTTGTTCGGCTCGGGGCTGTTGAGTTTAAAAAGATTGAAAAGTATTTACCTCGACTAGAAGTAGTATCGCTTTAGATTGGAGATGTTCCAATTTAGAGGTTCGGGTTCTCCTCGCAGATTCTCAATTTGATAAGAGCCCTTTCCAATGATTGCCTTGACTCTATAGGGTCCTTCCCAATTTGCAATGAGCTTCCCCCCGTTAGCTTCTTTTGTTGACTGGTTCACGGTTTTCAACACATAATCTCCAACTTTGAAGTCCCTAAGTTTGGCTTTACTATTGAGGTAAGCCTTGATCTGCCTTTTTTTGGCAACTAGCTGAACCAAAGCTAATTCCCTTTTTTCTTCGAGCAAATCCAGCTCTATACGCATTGTCTCTTGGTTGGCATCTTCGGCAGTGTGAGCGTATCAAAGACTTGGTTCGCCCACTTCTACGGGGATGAGGGAATCTGTAATCACCTAATTTTGGCACACAAAATTCAAAAATGCTCAAAATATTCGTATTAGATTCTTAGGACGTGTCGTTAATTTTTCTGGACTTCTAGTGTTTGTTCTTAATTAAATTTGTTTCTAATTAGGACGTTAAAATTTGAAAATTAACAAAAATCACTTGTTACGTGCTTAATTTTTTATAGTTCTATGTTTAATTGTGATAGTGTTGTAAAGTATGTGGTTTGATTTTAGTTTAGTTGTGTGTGCATAAATAGTTTTATGGCCATTTGTGAAAAATATCACAGCCCAACACTTAGCCCACCAGCCCAATGTTTTAATCCAAGCCCACACCCAAACTATATATACGGAAAACCCTTCATTTTTCACATTTCACACCCCTTTTAGCTTCAAGCTGGCCGAGCCCTTGCCAAATTTTCCCCTCCCACCGGAAATCCCCCTCCGCCGTGGCTCCGCCGTACTTCCACCGCACGGCCGCCGCCGGCCACCACCTCCGGTGGCCGGAAAATTTTGAAAAATATATCATTGGAAAGGCCTCGACCCCCCCATTCCGTTTCTCAACTTAGTTTCTCCAAATTCTAAGCCGATTCTCGTAGATCGACGGTCAAAGTTGCGGTCAAACCAAAATCCGGCCACTTTATGCTTTTTCCGGTAAGTTTTTTGTTTCTCTTCTCTTTTCCTTACTCCTTCTTTCTCATCCGCTTACACCCGTTCCTATTTTTTCTATTTTTCTCCTTCTTTCTTTCCGTTTCTGTTTTTCTTTTCCGTTTCTGTTTTTCTTTTCTTTTCTTCTCCTTCTTACTTGTTTTCTGTTTCTGTGGATGTTGTTGATTGGGAGTTTTGTGGAGGTTTTTGTTTGGAGAAATTTTGTTTTCAATCCGTTGAGGCAGCGGTGTTGATTAGGCCACTGTGATGATGTTGTTTTGTTTGGAGGAGGTTGTGGAGATTATTTACGATATAGGGGTGTTAGTGATGTCATAGGTTAAGGCAGTGAAGAGGGAGTATGGTGGGATTGTTTTTGAATCAGGGGCTGTTTTGGAGTTTGAGGGAGACAATGTTGTTGGTTGAACCCGAGGCAGTGCTTGTGATTTTTGGCATTGGCGTGGGGTTTTGACGCTGATTTGTGGTGGAGGGACTGTTTCAACCTTGAACGGAGGCAGTGATGATGTTGTGGAGATGACGAGGGAGCTGTGACAACGACTCAGTGGCGACGCAACCGTAACAGTGTCTGCGAGACAGTGTGAATGGCGAGGCAGCGGCTTTGGCTCGCGAGGATTGGTTCGTGGCTGCCCCTAGCTGCTTTCTTGACAAGGCAATGGCTTGACGATGGCAGTGACGCTGTACTCACATCGACAAGACTGCAGCGAGCGAGCCTTTTGCTTGGCATAAGCTTAGACGGGTTAGCAATGAACTTGGATCTTTTCCTTTCGTTTTCCTGTTTAGTAGTTAAAACCTTAGCGAAGTGAAAGAAAAAACTTGTATTAGTATAACTTTAGTGTAGTATTGAGTTGTAGGCTGTCCGAGCTCACGTGTGATCCTGAATAGCCCGTGTCTTTTATTCACAATGATAAGCATGAAAGTTGATTTGCTATGGCTTGCACTTGTTTATCGGTTTAATCCCCGGAGCTTGTCTACTTCCGCTAGGATTAGTTCTATTAGTGGAAAGATGCAGACTGCTTAATTCATACATTGTGTTTTCGTGTTAGTCTGTTTTGCTTGTTTCATTTGTTATAGTAGCTAATATGATTCCCTTTTAAGTTAAAAGTACTGTTAGTTACACCTTTGTAGTTCCAGTCTAAGCTATGAACTTGTAATATGTTTGAATCAGTCTTATTAAGATGCTAAAATATGCCTTGTTCAGTTTTATTTTTGAGTTTTCATTAATCTTAGACCACTGGTTTAGATGTTCATTAAAAATGAGTTGGTGTTCTTTTGGTTTGGTTAGTCTGAATCACTGGTACTGTTTGGGAGTAAGTCTTGGATTTATTAGTTCTGATTTTTGAAATTTGGTTGCATTTTAGTTAGTTTCAAGTCAGTTTGGGGGGCTGATTAGTTGTCTAGTTGGTCTTGGACTTTCTAGTCTATGTAATGAGTATTGGGGGTCTTTTTAGAGGACCCTACTTGTAGTATTTCAGCTTTTGGAAGCTGTTTTGGTAGCTGAAACAGTCCTCTACAGCTGCTGTACTTTTTGCTTGAAAAATGGGACTAAAAGCACTCAAGTGTAGGGTGTGGGCTTGTACTTTTGTACAAGTCCACACCCCACCTTTTGGCTCTCAATTTCAGCCATAAATAGGGACATTTAATGCCCTCATTACACCCAACAACCTGCTGAAATTAAAAAAAAAGGGGAGAGCAAAAAGGGCATTAGAAACTTGAGAAAAGTACATTGTTTAAGTAAAAAGGTTTAGAACCAAAAGAACTCAAACTTAAGAGTCTTTTGGGGTATAAACTTTAGGGTATAGTCAAGCTTAAGGCTAAAAAAGAGGCTGTTTCCAGTTGCTTTGTGGTGTTTGCTTTTCAATTTTGCTTGCTGGTGCCGTTTCTTCCACATTAGGTAATTTTTATACCTTCTTTTTTTTTTTTTCATTATGGTCATGTTATGATATTTGAGAATGCGTCTATATGTCATGTTGTGATGAGAATTAATATATAGAATGTTTGTTCTTTCATTGACCAACTTATGTATGTTGTTTTGATTTAAAAAGCAAAAAATATGTAAGAAAAAATGTATTAAAATTGATGCATCTAGTACTTTTCAACAAATCTTTTGGAGCTTTGAAACGTGAGAAGTTTGGTTGCATTGAGTCACTTTAATCATAAATGAGAGTTGACAAATTTAGTATCCACGTAACACGATTTTAGAAAGAAAGAGAAAAGTTTTTTTTTTAAAGCAAATATTTTGCTCAAAAACAAATTCAGAAATTTAATCCATGAAGGAACGGACTGAACAACATGTTTGTTCTTTTGGACACTAACGCTCAGTATCTTAAACTATTTTGATAAACATCCATTTTTTTTATAAACAATCATTATTTTTATAAACAGCCATTATTTTATGGCTTCCATCTCACTGTTAGTTAAACTTCAAATTAAAAGCTCTTATTCAATAATGAGTTGTAATACGAATAGGCAATATGGTTAGGACGTTTTGAAATCTGGCCATACATTATATTTGCAAGAGGTGATTATTAGGTGGACAAAAAACCAGAATATGGCTATTTTCGCGAATAAGTTTAAATGCAGCCTGTTAATGCAAATAGATGATGCCCAATTGTAGAAATGAAAGCATGTAGGCTGTAAAATTATTCCCTTTTAAAGACAGCCCATAAAGTTATCCCAATTTAACAAATGAACTATTATATATATATATACTTTCGTAATCCATATTTTAATAAAGGCAAATTTGGGAGTCCCAATTTGTCGCTTGACAAATTTAGCGGTTATATTTAATTAGATCGATTAGACAAATTAAATAGAAGCGAGGAAAGTTTTCTACGATTGAATTTAATTATAAGTATGACTTGCGGTCTGCTTATTAGGCTAAAAATTATTAAACTCATTTTGTGTTTTAATCAATGAAAAAATATGATAATTTTTGCAAATAATCTGTACGGCAGCTCATTGATGCCAACGGGCTTAACCCATTTATGATTTTGACAAACAACTCACCTTTTATTAATAGTCTCGGTGAAGTCAATTAAATTCTTTTAAAATAGACCAGTCCTTTGTGAGGTTGGAAATGCGTAATATGTTTTATCTACTACGAATCAAAGTGTAAATTCGCCCAATCCTCTGTGAGGTTGGAAATGAATGATACTCTTTTAATCCAAGTTCAAATTCAAAATTAACGGCATTGATATAACAATCATATTTAATAAATTAAAATTGCGACAATAAAGCAACTGTGCTCGGCACAGGACTTGAGGGTGCCTAATACCTTCCCGAGAGTCAACTGAGAACCTTACCCGAATCTCTAAACGCAGACCATTAGACGAGTCAGAGGTGTTCCGAGGTACCTTTTGGTGACTTGGCACACCTTAAACTATGTCAAGTGGCGACTCCGAGTTCTCTAAATAAATTTGTACCTTTTTGAACACCAGTCACGAGCCTTTAAATAAATAAACTCGCACCCGCAGTTAACCAATAATTTTTTTAGGGCGTGACAGCTTGGCGACTCTGCTGGGGAAATTAGTGAAAACTAGAATCTCCGGCTTTGATAAATTGTCGCATGTTTTAATTTATTAAATATTTGGTTGTTATTTTATTGCCGTTATCACCTGAAAAGTTGAATGTTACTGCTTTGATATTGTTGAACTGTATATATAAACTGTCTTCCTCCGCAACCCTCTGAGTCTCTGAAACACACACACACGTACACTTACCAGATTGCTTGTGGCATCTGGGACTTTCTTACTAAATTGCCCATGATTTAGGAGGAAGGCGTGACGGGGTTTTAGGCCGGACACACTGTCTCCGGATGGCCCTGATGCGCTTTCCGCCCGGTTTGTCCACCGGGTTTTCAGCCAGTCTAGACACTGAGTCAGTTGTGTCACCTAGAGTTAAACCTTTAGGCCCAATTATCTGCATCATATCCGACTTAATGAGGTGCGATACACCGGTATTGCACTTGTCTAGGTTGACTACCTGTTGTCTGAACGGGACCCACTTCCCGGGAAAGACTTGTCTGAAAAAAGCATTCTATGTGTTGCATGCGATTAGGAAAGGTTGTTATGCTGACCAAGTTGGGGAGGGACGGATTTCAAAAGAAAATAAATAGAAAAGAAAAAAAAAAAAAAAGAGAAAAATGAAAGGAAAAGTGAGGAAGAGGTTGAATTTTATGTTTTAAATGTAAATGTTTTGCTATTTTTATAAAATTGAGTCATACTGCTGTAATGGCGAATTTTTGTAAAAAACGTCAGTGTTTGCCGTCCTTTGTATATGTCAGTTTGTGTCGTTATAATGACGAAAATTGTACAAAAAATATGTACATACTTAGTAGTTAGAAAGTCAAAAAATTTTTGTGTCAGTTTTCACGCCGTTATAATGGCGAATTTTTAGAAAAAGGCTCGTATACCGATGTTGGGAGTTTTTGAGATCCAGTTTTTCGCGTCGTTATGCCGGCGAATTTTTGCAAAAGTACTGTAGTGTTCATCACTGGAAATGAAATTTTGTTTTGATGTCAATGTGGCGTTATTGTAACGTCGAATTTTTTCTTTTATAAATTACATCTAAATACCAATGTTGGTAATTTCCCGGAGTCAGTCCTGATGCCGTTATGATGGCAAAATTTTTCGATTCTCTTAGGGTCAACTTTACGTCATTACAATGACAAAAGTTTTGTGGAAAATTGGAGTTTCGAATTAGCAGTTTAGGCATCTGTTTTGCTCTGTCGGTCAGTTGTTTTAAGTTGTTCTCAGGCTTTCAAACATTTGACACATTTTTTTTAGGAACAATGGCTGCATCATCTTCTAGGACAGTCAAGAGAAAATACCCTGCTGATGCCACTCCACCCTCTATTATGATGACTGATGGTCCACCCAAATCGGATAAATCTCTAAAGTCTTGGTGGGACTCAATGAGTAAAATGCAGAAAGATATAGTCCAGGAAAAGATTGGTTTTCTGACTGACCTTGTGACTAAAACTATTGTCCCGCGGCGAGACTTGGTCAGTGCACTAGTCGGGTTTTGGAACCCAAACCAAAATACCTTCTGTTTTAAGGGGTTTGAGATGACGCCGACCCTCGAGGAAATAGCTGGGCTTCTTAAGCTGGATTTTGAGAAAAAGAATATGATTGCTCCGAGGAAGGTTAATGAGCGTGATTTTTTCAATAATATCAAGCTACGAACGGACCTCTCAATCGCTAGTGTTCGTCACGGCTGGATTTCATTTGATTACCTTTATGATCGTTTTGGGGCCGATAATGGTTTTAAGAAGTATGGATTTGAGTTCCACGATAAGATGAAATATGAAGATTGGGTACTCCTCTGTCCTAAGGTCTTTGTGTTCGCTTTGCTAGGGTTGTTGGTTTTCCCACTACCGAATAGAGCGATATCCATTAAGGTCAGTTGGACCATGGCAGCTTTGTATGGTGGAGCACCAGATGCCACTATCATCCCGACGATTCTGGGTAGTATGTTTCATGCTTTGACTCGATGCCACAAGGGAGAGAGCAGTTTCTTTGAGGGGTGTAACCTTCTATTACAGGTCTGGTTCTTGGAGCATGTACGCCCTTGCCCACCTCGTGATATTCTTAGGTGCTGCGACATCGATTATCTTGAATACCATCTCGAACACATCGAGAGGTATAAATTCCCAGGAAGTGAGCCAGATTGGAGGTCTTTCTTGAACTCTCTCACGCCAGACAAGATTTTGTGGCAGTGCAGCTGGTTTTCTAAGAGGGAGGTTGTACACAGATGCGTGGATCGTCCTTTTCTCGTTCTGATGGGTTTGACAGCATCCCAGCCTTATGTTCCTCTGCGTGTACTTAGGCAGTTGGGTCGGAAGCAGGAGATCCCAATAGTTGAGGACATGAGTGCATATGCCTCAGACTATCCTCTCAACCCAGCTACTCTTAGAGGAGAGATCCTGCGCCTGTGGGATACTAGGAGGCACCTCGCAGAAAGCACACAGGTTCAGGATGGACTTAAGGGGGAGGTCGTTCGGGAGTATAAGTTCTGGTATTACCATCAGCCCATACCCAGAGAGATGCCCGCGAGGTCAAGAGCAGGCATGGTTGACACTGAGGCCAGGCTGGATATGCAGGTTCAGCTTGCTAGGCACGAGATTAGGAAGGAATACCGTGATACCATACAAAGCTTAATTGCAGAGAGGGATGCCGCCAGAGCTGCTCAGTCAGAGAGTGAGGGTTTCGCGCATCAGCACCTAGACACAGTCAGACGACTCCGTGTCATGCACTCACAGGCATTGACAGAGCGGGATGCCGCCAGAGCTGCTCAGGCAGAGAGTGAGGGTTTCGCGCATCAGCACCTAGACACAGTCAGACGACTCCGTGTCATGCACTCACAGGCATTGACAGAGCGGGATGCCGACAGGGCAGCTTTGTTGGAAAGCAGGAAAAGGGAAGAGTATCATCGCCAGGATGCCATAGATTCTCGAGCTCGACTTGACAGGGCATTAGAGCAGGGTGAGCAGCTCAGAGGGCTAGCACAGGACCGACTTCGAGACATACAGGCTGCAGGACGGACCATCAGTGTAGCTTATCGGCAAGTTTATGACTCCGCTACATATGTGGCACGGTCCATCGATGAGTATAGGAGGCTTCCCGCAGAGGACATACTCCCACATGTGCTTCCCTTTGTCACTAGAGTTGCGGCAGATTTGAATGGATTGCGTCGTACTTTTGCAGAAGGCCCGCCAGCAGATCCCGTGGAGCCATTTGAGTTCGACCCAGAGGAGCCAGCTGACTTTGTGCCCCAGTCACCCTAGTAGATACATCAGGCCAAGATGATGCAGATTATTGCCTTTTGTCATTTATTTTACATCCTGGCATTGTTGTACTTTATGTCGCTTTTGAATTTGGCATGTTGTAATTTATTTTCACCTTTTTAAGTCATTTGTACGTTCCTTTTGGTCGTGCTCCGGAAGCACCGTATGTACTCTTTCTTTTGAAGTAATGAAAATATTTTGCTTATTTTTTATGTGTCAATTCATTTCACCCTCTAGCCTCACTTGAAAAAAAAAAAAAGAAAAAGAAAGAAAAGAAAGGAAAAGAAAAGAAAGAAAAAAAAAAAGAAAGAAAAAAAAAAAGGAAAAAAAAAAAAAGATCAAATAATACACTTGGGGATCTAATCTAAACCAATTTGGGATGACGCATAACGACCTTAGGCATTGTTTAGGCCGACGAGCAAAATTCATATTCCATGCTATCTTGTTGCACTAACGTGTTTTGATTTGTTTAGAGCTTGAGCAACTGCCGTGCTGGCCCCACATTCCTATTCCACCAGAATCAAGGGACCACTGCCTGTTCCAGAAGTGGTTGAAGCACCTCTTCAAGAAGACACTCCAGCAACGATGGCCGAAGAAACTGAGAACACTGAGCTGGTTCGCTTGGCTGAACAACAGGCTAAGATGGCCGAGGATTTCACGGCCATGAAAGAAATGATGATGCAACTGGTCCGTAACTTGTCGGCAGTTCAGGCACCTCCTGCTCCGCCAGGTGCTGCTGGTTTCACGGCGAATGCTCAGCCACCAGGGCAAGGGCAATCTACAATGGCAGAAGACCCCCGTTATCCTCCAGGGTTCGGTCCACATCCAGAAACTGACAACGTAGCTGGACCCTCTACTGTACAACCTGGGGCACAATTCCCACAACATGGACAACATGGCCAAGCCCAAGTTCCTGCCACAGTATTCACTGTTCCTGCAGGACACACTTTGCAAAGGTCAAACAGTGACCCACAGTTGAGGGCTCGTGATCAACAATTCGACCAAACCCGGGGTAATGTACTCCGCCCCACTGAGTCGTATGATCATGGACACCACCCAGAATCGCATGCTGATGTCGAAAGATTGGGGAAAACAGAAGAGGCCGACTTTGCTCGAAAATTGAAAAGCTTGGAGCAAACTGTGAAAAATATCCAAGGGCAAGGGGGTAAAGCAAGTATTTCATATAAAGACATGTGCTTATTCCCTCATGTGCCATTGCCTGAAGGCTTTGTTGTGCCCAAATTTGATCCATACACTGGGCAAAGTGACCCGAGGATCCATGTGAAGATATACCTTAACAAAATGAGGGGTATCGAGAAGGACGAATTATTGATGGCGTACTTTGCGGACAGTTTGGGAGGATCGGCCACAGAATGGTTTGTGCAACAAGATGTTTCCAAGTGGGTCACCTTTGACGACATGGCCAGCGCTTTCCTGAATCATTATGGCTACAAAATGGAGGCTGCTCCTGATCGTTCTTCTTTGAAGACGATCACAAAGAAACCAGGCGAAAGCTTCAGAGAGTATGCCTATAGGTGGCGCGAACAGGCGGCGCGTGTGAGCCCTTTGATCCCAGACGATAAAATGGTTGAAGAATTCGTCGAAGTACTTGACAAAACATACTACCAAGCAATGGCCTCTGCCCTTGGGAAGCAATTCAGTGAAGCAGTAAAAATTGGGGAGATGATTGAGAGAGGAATCAAAGCAGGCAAGATTGTTAGCCAAACAGCTTTGAGAGCCACGACCCAAGCGTTGCAATCAGGGTCAGGTACTTATGGGAAGAAGAAAGAGAAAAAAGATGAGGTGGCAATGGTTGGTCCTGGACCGAGAAGAAATGATGGGAGATACAACGACCGTCAAGGGTATATTCAGGCACCCCCGCCACAACAATTCTATCCGACTCACGGCCAACAATTTGCCATGCCGCAGTTCTCATTCCCTGTAAATGCAGCATCTTATGCTCAGCCTCTATCTGGTCCACAGTGGCGTCCACCCCCTGCTCCAGTCCAATATAACAATCAACAGGCACATACTCAATTCCAGGCTCACCAGGAGATGCCTTATCGACCACGAGGTCCGCAGGGTTTTCGTCCAAACATGCAACAGAGAAACATGCAACAAGAGAAAAGGCAGTTCACCCCACTGGGGGAAACCTACACTAATTTGTTTGAAAAGTTGCAACAAGCCAATCTGTTGAAGCCAATCCCAGGGAAGGTGAACCCCAATGGAAGAGTTGATCATTCACGCCATTGTGCGTTTCATTCTGGAGCACCTGGACATGACACAGAATCCTGCTGGGAACTCAAAAGGGCAATCCAGGCAATGATAGACAACAACCAGATAAAAGTCGTGGGGGATGAAACACAAAATGTAAATCAAAATCCTTTACCAGCTCATGATGTGCAAAACAATGCACACATGGTAGGGATGGTATGCATAGAAGAGGACATGAAAGGGAAAGCCGCCAAGCAGATTGTGGCAGTTGGTCCCTCCCCAGACATCAAAGGCCCTGAGCCATTTATTGTTGTAAGCAGGGGAAAGTCTAGTGCGTCTGTTGTCAACAAAGCAAAGCAAGATACTGCTGTTGAGCCAAGTTTCACAATTCCGGTTGCAAAGCAGGAAAAGGTTCATGACAGTGCACCAGTATTTATTGTGCAAGGGGCATCATGCCAGAAAGCTCCGGTCTTCGAGGTCAAGGCAAAGAAGTGTGAACCAGTTATCATCACTCAAGCAGCGCAACTCCCTGTCAAAAGTACAAAGGCCGTTCCTTGGAACTACAACAAAACAATTGTGTCTTACAACGGGAAAGAAATCATGGAGGTTGCCGCAGATGTAAATGGTCTAACTCGGTCCGGGAGATGTTTCACCCCGGAAGAATTGAGAAAGGCAAAGCCAGGTCGAGAAGACCAAGGACCCATCAAAGAGCCGGTGTCTGAGAAAGAAGCTTAAGAATTTTTGAAGAAAATGAGGTCGACAGATTATTCCATCGTCGAGCAGCTGAGAAAGACTCCAGCTCAGATATCACTCTTGTCTCTACTTATGAACTCTGAAGCACATCACAATGCACTGTTGAAGATATTGAATGAGGCCTACATTCCTGAGCAAACTACTGTGGCTAATCTGGAAGCACTTGCTGGCAGAGTATTTGAGACTAATCGTGTGATGTTCACCGATGAGGAGCTGCCAGCAGAAGGAACCGGTCATAATCGAGCGCTTCATGTCTCAGTCAAGTGTGAAGACTCCTATGTCACACGTGTTCTAATAGATGGTGGCGCGGGATTGAACATTTGCCCTCTGTCTACATTGAAGAGTCTAAGGGTGGATATGAGCAAAATCAGGGCAAGTTCCTCTGCTGTTCGTGCTTTTGATGGTGGAGTTCGAGAATCTTTGGGCATCATCAATCTTGAGTTAACCATTGGGCCCGCTACCTTCAGCATTGAGTTTCAAGTCATGGAGACGGATGCATCGTACAATCTGTTACTGGGCCGACCGTGGATTCATATGGCTTGTGCTGTACCCTCCACAGTTCATCAGGTGGTCAAGTTTACTTGAGATAATCAAGCTGTCGTGGTTTATGGAGAGGATGACTCACAGTTTAACAATAGCCTGGACGTACCAGCCCTTGAAGCCGTCACTACACGCCCGACCATCATGTATCAAACCTCCGATGTGGTGTATGTGGAAAAAGTAACAGAAGGGAAACCTATACCCATCCCAAGAGTGTCAGAGACGTCTATCATGATGGCGTCCGAAATGTTAAAGCATGGTTTCCAATTTGGAAAGGGTTTGGGAGCATCACTACAAGGCAGGGTAAATCCAGTTTATCCAAATGGTGTGCAAGGCACGTGGGGACTAGGGTTCAAGCCAAAAGCAGCTGATCGCAAGCAAGCAAAGAAAAAGAAGTCGGAAGTTTGGTCTCTCCCAAAGCCAATTCCGTGTCTCGCTCAGTCTTTTGTGGGTTATGTTATGAAACCAAAGGTTGTCGCTACAAATGTCAACACAGTGGAAGACAATCAGGATGCACCATTTGATCTAGGTGGCATTTTTGAAATCTGCATGGTACAGCCGGGTGAAGGCTCCAGTAATGCTTCAATTCAGTACATTGGCCCGGACGTGCACCTGACTAACTGGAATGCAACTCCCTTCCCCATCAGGAAGGGGTCTTGGTAGACTGTTGTTTTACAGTTTTCTTTTGAATACACTTGGATATTCTAAGGGTTGTATGCCAAGTGTATTATTTTGCTCATCTTTCCTTTTGTAATTCAAACCCTTTTTCATTAATGAAAGGCCAAGAGCCAAGCTTTACTTCAATCTCTGTTCATATTCCTAATTTTATTCTATTTTTGTTTATCTGTAGTGATATATCTGCTGGTCCTGATATCATGACATGTTCAAGGAACTTATCGTCCATCCAGGGGCCGCAATCTGATTTTGGCTCCATAACCATAGTTGAGGTTGAAAGTGACGAAGAAAACATTGAGGAATCTGTTAATGAGATCGAATATGACGGGGAACAGGCAGATTTTGAGATAGGCCTGGAAGTTGAACGCCATGAGGGCAAGCCTAAACCCAATTTGGCTGATACAGAGGATGTTAATCTTGGGAGCCCTGATGATGTGAGGGAAACCAAGATAAGTATGTATGCCCTACCTGAAGTGAAGAATGATATTCGGAAAGTGCTCTTTGAATATCGAGATGTTTTTGCATGGTCGTATGATGAGATGCCGGGTTTGAGTTCTGAATTGATAGTCCATGAATTGCCAATTCAACCTGGTTTCCCTCCAGTGAGACAAATGCAACGGAAGTTCAAAACTGATATGATCAAGAAAATCCATGATGAAATAATGAAACAGCTGGATGCAAAAGTGATTCAATCGGTTCAGTACACTACTTGGGTTGCAAATGTTGTTCCGGTTCCTAAGAAAGATGGAAAAACAAGGATATGTGTCGACTATCGAGATTTGAACAAGGCAAGTCCCAAAGACAATTTCCCGTTGCCTAATATTCACACTCTCGTAGATAATTGTGCCAAACATGAGATACAATCCTTTGTTGACTGCTATGCCGGATACCACCAAATCCAGATGGATGAAGATGATGCATACAAAACGGCATTCACTACGCCTTGGGGAACTTATTGCTATAGAGTGATGCCATTTGGTTTGAAAAATGCTGGGGCAACCTACGTGAGGGCTATGACTGCCATTTTCCATGATATGATGCATAAAGAAATAGAAGTGTACGTGGATGATGTGATCATCAAGTCTAGAACTGCTGAAGACCACGTGAGAGATCTCAGAAAGTTCTTTGAAAGGCTCCGTAGGTACAATCTGAAGCTGAATCCAGCCAAGTGTGCATTTGGTGTGCCTTCTGGAAAATTGCTAGGTTTCATTGTTAGTAGGCGAGGTATTGAACTGGATCCCGCAAAGATCAAAGCAATACAAGAACTACCTCCGCCTCGAACCAAGAAGGATGTTAAAAGCTTTCTAGGCAGGTTGAATTACATCAGTAGGTTCGTTGCTCAACTTACCACAATATGTGAGCCGATCCTCAAGTTGTTGAAAAAGAATGCATCAATTACATGGACCGAGGAGTGCCAAGAAGCCTTCGACAAGATCAAGCAATACCTGTCAAATCCTCCTGTTTTGGTTCCGCCTGAGCCTGGACGACCATTGTTTTTGTACTTGTCAGTCAATGAAAACTCCTTTGGTTGTGTATTGGGGCAACATGATGCCTCGGGAAAGAAAGAACAGGCCATTTATTATCTGAGCAAGAAGTTCACAGATTGTGAGGCCAGATACACTTTGTTGGAAAGGACGTGTTGTGCCCTAACTTGGGTCGCACAAAAGCTGAAACACTATTTATTGTCCTACACCACTTATTTGATTTCCCGGATGGATCCATTGAAGTACATATTTCAAAAGCCAATGCCAACTGGCAAACTTGCAAAATGGCAAATCCTGCTCACAGAATTTGACATAGTTTATGTCACCAGAACTGCAATGAAAGCTCAAGCCTTAGCTGATCATTTGGCTGAAAACCCGGTTGATGATGATTATGAGCCATTGAAGACTTACTTCCCTGATGAGGAGGTAGATGTGCTTGAAGAGTTGATTAATGAAGAAGAGCACGTGTGGAAAATGTACTTTGACGGTGCTTCTAACTCAAAGGGTCATGGCATTGGAGCAGTCCTCATTTCTCCCACGGGACATTACTATCCGGCAGCTGCCCAACTCCGCTTCAGTTGCACTAATAACACATCTGAGTATGAAGCATGCATAATGGGTTTGCGTATGGCTCTAGACATGGACATCAAAGAATTGCTGGTGATCGGAGATTCAGATCTTTTGATACGCCAAATGAAGGGTGAATGGGGGACTCGAGATCTTAAGTTGATTATGTACAAGCAGTGTATGGACGACCTTCGCCAAAAGTTCGATGTTCTAAAGTTTAGACATGTTCTCAGAATACATAATGAGCTGGCTGACGCATTGGCTACATTAGCCTCAATGCTTGTCCATCCTGATAAAGCCCATATTGATCCGTTAGAGATTCAGGTCCAAAGCCAACATGCATACTGCAATGTGATTGAAGAAGAAATTGACGGTCAGCCGTGGTACTTTGATGTCAAGAATTTCCTTCAAGATGGGACATATCCTCCAATGGCAGAAAATAATCAAAAGAGAACGCTTCGATGACTGGCAAGTGGTTTCTTTCTGAGTGGAGGGGTGGTGTACAAAAGAACACCCGATTTGGGACTGTTAAGATGCGTGGATGCAACTGAAGCCACGAAAATTCTCAATGACATGCATTCCGGGATCTGTGGACCCCACATGAGCGGGCACGTGTTAGCTAAGAAAGTACTCAGAGCAGGATACTTCTGGCTTACCATGGAACATGACTGCATTACTTTTGTGCGAAAGTGTCATCAATGCCAAGTACACGGTGATTTGATACATTCACCCCCTTTAGAGTTGCACACAATGTCAGCCCCTTGGCCTTTTACAGCGTGGGGGATGGATGTTATCGGGCCTATTGAACCAAGAGCATCAAATGGGCACAGATTCATTCTGGTTGCAATAGATTACTTCACCAAATGGGTTGAGGCCGTGACTCTCAAATCCGTGACCAAGAAAGCTGTGGTGGATTTCGTTCATTCTAACATTATTTGTCGCTTTGGTATCCCAAGTACCATCATCACTGATAATGCGGCAAATCTGAACAGTCATTTAATGAATGACGTGTGTGAAAGATTCAAGATCATGCACCGAAATTCCACACCTTACCGACCAAAGGCAAATGGCGCGGTTGAAGCAGCCAATAAGAATATCAAGAAGATCCTTAGGAAAATGATACAAGGATCTCGTGATTGGCATGAGAAGTTGTCTTTTGCTTTGCTTGGTTACCGCACAACTGTGCGCACTTCCATAGGTGCCACCCCATATTCATTGGTATATGGAACTGAAGCAGTCATACCCGCCGAAGTTGAAATACCATCTCTCAGAATCATTGTGGAAGCAGAAATTGAGGACACAGAATGGGTCAAAACCCGATTGGAACAGTTGTCATTCATTGACGAAAAGAGGCTCAATGCAGTTTGTCATGGTCAATTGTATCAGTGAAGAATGGCCCGAGCCTACAACAAGAAAGTGCGCCTCCGCGACTTGAAAGAAGGGCAATTAGTCTTGAAAAGAATCTTTCCTCATCAGGAAGAATCCAAGGGGAAATTTGCTCCAAATTGGCAAGGGCCGTACATGGTAAAGAAAGTATTGCCAAATGGCGCCTTGTACCTTACAGATCCGGAAGGCAGGACAACTGAAATACCCGTCAATGCAGACGCGGTCAAGAGGTACTACATTTGACTCCAAGATGGCTTTCAAATCGGGATGAATGCAAGACTTTTGTTCTCTTTTGCTATCCCAAAATGTATCCCTTGTTAGCATTTTGAACGTTGTACTTTTGAGACATGTTCTCAGTTGAAATCAATGTAATTGTACCAAAATGAAATGAAACTGAAAAGCATCAAAAGAAACCTGGGCATTTGCCTAGAGCTACGTCTGACCTGATTCCTCTCAAAAGGATACGTAGGCAACCATTTCGGTGCGGTCGCAATAAAAGAAAATTCCTCTTTCCCTGTTTTCTTTTATTGACGCAAAACTTGCTTCCAAGTTTGCGGCCAACATCAAAGGAAATTTAGATTCCCCTTTTCATGCTAAACTGGGGCAGAAGTTTGTTTTTATTTTATTTCACAAATCAAATAAAATAAAAACAAACTTCTATTATTTTTTGTATCATCTATTCACATGTTTCAAGAGATGTTGGTGCTGTAAATTGAATTGAAAAAAAAAAAAAGAAAGAAAAAAAGAAAGAAAAAAAAAAGAGAAAAGAAAGAAGTCTTGTCGGTGAAAACCTGAGAAGGCGCCGCAAGACAAACATTGAGGCAAAAGATTAAAGAGAGAGGCTAGTTGGCGAAAACCCGAAAGGGCGCCACTAGTCGACTTGAGAGTCACCTCAACTTGGTTATGGTTTGGTATCTTCCGTGGATCAACTCTCAACAAACAAGTGGCGCTGGTCGGACGAGGTCATCCAAGATACATGTCATGATCATCAAGGCCGCCAGTATATTGCCAGATAAGTTTCCCTCTTCAGAAAGACGTTCCCTGTCCAAACGACTTTCGCCCTTAAACTTTTTATTCCATTTTGTACATCTTGCCTCATAATTAATTCCTCGGCCTTTCGGCGCTAACCTCACATGAGCAACAAAAGAAAATTGCAAAACTCTGTCTTTCAGGATTCAGGTTTAATTCCAGCGAGCAGGGCACACCCTCGGCAATAAAGTTCTCAGCAAGTCATGATCAACATTGATAATTGGAGCCCAGCACGGCACATCAGGCCGGAAGGACGACATACCAAAATTGTATCATAAAAAGAGTGGATATGTTTGGGAGAAGCTTTAAGCGTTGTTCATCCCACAGTACTGTGAAGAATAGAACAAGAGTCACTAAGCTTATTTGCAAGATCCAAAACAGGGTGTATCCACGATGCAGGAAAGTAAGTGTGACATTTGCTATGTTGCTAAGAAAGAGCTAGGACTACTTGAACTGGGATAGTTGCGCTATATGTCAGACGGAACTCCATTCTCTCTTCCAGTCAATTCCCGCTAAAACACAATGTCATTTCTTTTCCATGTCAAGATCTGCTAAAAGATAGCGATCATTTCCTTTTCGAGTCAGTTTGCTCAAAGATAGCTTCATCTCTTTTCCATATCAAGATCTGCTAAAAGATAGCGATCATTTCCTTTTCGAGTCAGTTCGTTCAAAGATAGCGTCATTTCCTTTCATGCCAAGATCTGCTAAAAGATAGCGTCATCCCTTTTCCATATCAAGATCTGCTAAAAGATAGCGATCATTTCCTTTTCGAGTCAGTTCGCTCAAAGATAGCGTCATTTCCTTTCATGCCAAGATCTGCTAAAAGATAGCGTCATCTCTTTTCCATATCAAGATCTGCTAAAAGATAGCGATCATTTCCTTTTCGAGTCAGTTCGTTCAAAGATAGCGTCATTTCATTCCCATGTCAAGATCTGCTAAAAGATAGCGATCATTTCCTTTTCGAGTCAGTTCGCTCAAAGATAGCATCATTTCTTTTCTATGTCAAGATCTGCTAAAAGATAGCGATCTTTTCCTTTTCGAGTCAGTTTCGCTCAAAGATAGCGTCATTTCCTTCCAATGTCAAGATCTGCTAAAAGATAGCGATCATTTCCTTTTCGAGTCAGTTTTGCTCAAAGATAGCGTCATTTCCTTTCATGTCAAGATCTGCTAAAAGATAGCGATCATTTCCTTTTCAAGTCAGTTTCGCTCAAAGATAGCGTCGTTTCTTTTCCATATCAAGATCGTTAAAAGATAGCGATTATTTCCCTTTTCGAGTCAGTCTCGCTCAGAGATAGTGTCATTTCCTTTCTATGTCAAGATCTGCTAAAAGATAGCGATCATTTTCCTTTCAAGTCAGTTTTGCTAGAAGATAGCACTCACATGTAGTTCAAGTCATTTGCGCTCAAAGATAGCAACCACTCCCTTTCAAGTTAGTCCTGCTCGAAGATAGCGACCATCCCCAGCTTCAAGTCAAGACCTGTTTGAAACAAGTGCGACCGTTTCAAGTTTCAGATGGTGCCTGCCCATACAACGGGTGACGGAGTTTGTCTTTCAAGCCAAGATTCACCTCAGGGAAGCATGAAGATTTAGACTAGGGATTGTAATTTTACATTTTTCCTTGTATTTCCATTCCTTGTAAAGCAATGACCACCAGCAAGCGACCAGTAATCAGCAGCGACAGCCTCTTAGTAGTTTAGAGTGTCTAGTATCAGCCCCAAGTGTGTCTAGAAGAGTCTCTAGTTTGTCTTAAGTAGTCTAGAGTGCCTAGGTTTGTCTTAGTGAGTCTAGTTGCGTCTAGTGTCTGTTTGAATGCGGTAGTCCCAGCTACCGCGCGTGAGGAACTACACTGACCTGATTCCTTAGTCCGGGGATATGTAGGTAACTTTGTTCTCGGTTAGAACCGAAATTCGAGGTACGGTCACCGTTTTGAAAAGCATTGCTCTCGGCTAGAACCGAAAAGCCAAAATTAGTTGTCGATTACTTCTTTGTCCGAAAACTCTTCGTGTTCCCGAACAAAGAGGGGCAGCTGTAATCACCTAATTTTGGCACACAAAATTCAAAAATGCTCAAAATATTCGTATTAGATTCTTAGGACGTGTCGTTAATTTTTCTGGACTTCTAGTGTTTGTTCTTAATTAAATTTGTTTCTAATTAGGACGTTAAAATTTGAAAATTAACAAAAATCACTTGTTACGTGCTTAATTTTTTATAGTTCTATGTTTAATTGTGATAGTGTTGTAAAGTATGTGGTTTGATTTTAGTTTAGTTGTGTGTGCATAAATAGTTTTATGGCCATTTGTGAAAAATATCACAGCCCAACACTTAGCCCACCAGCCCAATGTTTTAACCCAAGCCCACACCCAAACTATATATACGGAAAACCCTTCATTTTTCACATTTCACACCCCTTTTAGCTTCAAGCGGGCCGAGCCCTTGCCAAATTTTCCCCTCCCACCGGAAATCCCCCTCCGCCGTGGCTCCGCCGTACTTCCACCGCACGGCCGCCGCCGGCCACCACCTCCGGTGGCCGGAAAATTTTGAAAAATATATCATTGGAAAGGCCTCGACCCCCCCATTCCATTTCTCAACTTAGTTTCTCCAAATTCTAAGCCGATTCTCGTAGATCGACGGTCAAAGTTGCGGTCAAACCAAAATCCGGCCACTTTATGCTTTTTCCGGTAAGGTTTTTGTTTCTCTTCTCTTTTCCTTACTCCTTCTTTCTCATCCCCTTACACCCGTTCCTATTTTTTCTATTTTTCTCCTTCTTTCTTTCCGTTTCTGTTTTTCTTTTCCGTTTCTGTTTTTCTTTTCTTTTCTTCTCCTTCTTACTTGTTTTCTGTTTCTGTGGATGTTGTTGATTGGGAGTTTTGTGGAGGTTTTTGTTTGGAGAAATTTTGTTTTCAATCCGTTGAGGCAGCGGTGTTGATTAGGCCACTGTGATGATGTTGTTTTGTTTGGAGGAGGTTGTGGAGATTATTTACGATATAGGGGTGTTAGTGATGTCATAGGTTAAGGCAGTGAAGAGGGAGTATGGTGGGATTGTTTTTGAATCAGGGGCTGTTTTGGAGTTTGAGGGAGACAATGTTGTTGGTTGAACCCGAGGCAGTGCTTGTGATTTTTGGCATTGGCGTGGGGTTTTGACGCTGATTTGTGGTGGAGGGACTGTTTCAACCTTGAACGGAGGCAGTGATGATGTTGTGGAGATGACGAGGGAGCTGTGACAACGACTCAGTGGCGACGCAACCGTAACAGTGTCTGCGAGACAGTGTGAATGGCGAGGCAGCGGCTTTGGCTCGCGAGGATTGGTTCGTGGCTGCCCCTAGCTGCTTTCTTGACAAGGCAATGGCTTGACGATGGCAGTGACGCTGTACTCACATCGACAAGACTGCAGCGAGCGAGCCTTTTGCTTGGCATAAGCTTAGACGGGTTAGCAATGAACTTGGATCTTTTCCTTTCGTTTTCCTGTTTAGTAGTTAAAACCTTAGCGAAGTGAAAGAAAAAACTTATATTAGTATAACTTTAGTGTAGTATTGAGTTGTAGGCTGTCCGAGCTCACGTGTGATCCTGAATAGCCCGTGTCTTTTATTCACAAATGATAAGCATGAAAGTTGATTTGCTATGGCTTGCACTTGTTTATCGGTTTAATCCCCGGAGCTTGTCTACTTCCGCTAGGATTAGTTCTATTAGTGGAAAGATGCAGACTGCTTAATTCATACATTGTGTTTTCGTGTTAGTCTGTTTTGCTTGTTTCATTTGTTATAGTAGCTAATATGATTCCCTTTTAAGTTAAAAGTACTGTTAGTTACACCTTTGTAGTTCCAGTCTAAGCTATGAACTTGTAATATGTTTGAATCAGTCTTATTAAGATGCTAAAATATGCCTTGTTCAGTTTTATTTTTGAGTTTTCATTAATCTTAGACCACTGGTTTAGATGTTCATTAAAAATGAGTTGGTGTTCTTTTGGTTTGGTTAGTCTGAATCACTGGTACTGTTTGGGAGTAAGTCTTGGATTTGTTAGTTCTGATTTTTGAAATTTGGTTGCATTTTAGTTAGTTTCAAGTCAGTTTGGGGGGCTGATTAGTTGTCTAGTTGGTCTTGGACTTTCTAGTCTATGTAATGAGTATTGGGGGTCTTTTTAGAGGACCCTACTTGTAGTATTTCAGCTTTTGGAAGCTGTTTTGGTAGCTGAAACAGTCCTCTACAGCTGCTGTACTTTTTGCTTGAAAAATGGGACTAAAAGCACTCAAGTGTAGGGTGTGGGCTTGTACTTTTGTACAAGTCCACACCCCACCTTTTGGCTCTCAATTTCAGCCATAAATAGGGACATTTAATGCCCTCATTACACCCAACAACCTGCTGAAATTAAAAAAAAAGGGGAGAGCAAAAAGGGCATTAGAAACTTGAGAAAAGTACATTGTTTAAGTAAAAAGGTTTAGAACCAAAAGAACTCAAACTTAAGAGTCTTTTGGGGTATAAACTTTAGGGTATAGTCAAGCTTAAGGCTAAAAAAGAGGCTGTTTCCAGTTGCTTTGTGGTGTTTGCTTTTCAATTTTGCTTGCTGGTGCCGTTTCTTCCACATTAGGTAATTTTTATACCTTCTTTTTTTTTTTCATTATGGTCATGTTATGATATTTGAGAATGCGTCTATATGTCATGTTGTGATGAGAATTAATATATAGAATGTTTGTTCTTTCATTGACCAACTTATGTATGTTGTTTTGATTTAAAAAGCAAAAAATATGTAAGAAAAAATGTATTAAAATTGATGCATCTAGTACTTTTCAACAAATCTTTTGGAGCTTTGAAACGTGAGAAGTTTGGTTGCATTGAGTCACTTTAATCATAAATGAGAGTTGACAAATTTAGTATCCACGTAACACGATTTTAGAAAGAAAGAGAAAAGTTTTTTTTTTTAAAGCAAATATTTTGCTCAAAAACAAATTCAGAAATTTAATCCATGAAGGAACGGACTGAACAACATGTTTGTTCTTTTGGACACTAACGCTCAGTATCTTAAACTATTTTGATAAACATCCATTTTTTTTATAAACAATCATTATTTTTATAAACAACCATTATTTTATGGCTTCCATCTCACTGTTAGTTAAACTTCAAATTAAAAGCTCTTATTCAATAATGAGTTGTAATACGAATAGGCAATATGGTTAGGACGTTTTGAAATCTGGCCATACATTATATTTGCAAGAGGTGATTATTAGGTGGACAAAAAACCAGAATATGGCTATTTTCGCGAATAAGTTTAAATGCAGCCTGTTAATGCAAATAGATGATGCCCAATTGTAGAAATGAAAGCATGTAGGCTGTAAAATTATTCCCTTTTAAAGACAGCCCATAAAGTTATCCCAATTTAACAAATGACCTATTATATATATATACTTTCGTAATCCATATTTTAATAAAGGCAAATTTGGGAGTCCCAATTTGTCGCTTGACAAATTTAGCGGTTATATTTAATTAGATCGATTAGACAAATTAAATAGAAGCGAGGAAAGTTTTCTACGATTGAATTTAATTATAAGTATGACTTGCGGTCTGCTTATTAGGCTAAAAATTATTAAACTCATTTTGTGTTTTAATCAATGAAAAAATATGATAATTTTTGCAAATAATCTGTACGGCAGCTCATTGATGCCAACGGGCTTAACCCATTTATGATTTTGACAAACAACTCACCTTTTATTAATAGTCTCGGTGAAGTCAATTAAATTCTTTTAAAATAGACCAGTCCTTTGTGAGGTTGGAAATGCGTAATATGTTTTATCTACTACGAATCAAAGTGTAAATTCGCCCAATCCTCTGTGAGGTTGGAAATGAATGATACTCTTTTAATCCAAGTTCAAATTCAAAATTAACGGCATTGATATAACAATCATATTTAATAAATTAAAATTGCGACAATAAAGCAACTGTGCTCGGCACAGGACTTGAGGGTGCCTAATACCTTCCCGAGAGTCAACTGAGAACCTTACCCGAATCTCTAAACGCAGACCATTAGACGAGTCAGAGGTGTTCCGAGGTACCTTTTGGTGACTTGGCACACCTTAAACTATGTCAAGTGGCGACTCCGAGTTCTCTAAATAAATTTGTACCTTTTTGAACACCAGTCACGAGCCTTTAAATAAATAAACTCGCACCCGCAGTTAACCAATAATTTTTTTAGGGCGTGACAGCTTGGCGACTCCGCTGGGGAAATTAGTGAAAACTAGAATCTCCGGCTTTGATAAATTGTCGCATGTTTTAATTTATTAAATATTTGGTTGTTATTTTATTGCCGTTATCACCTGAAAAGTTGAATGTTACTGCTTTGATATTGTTGAACTGTATATATAAACTGTCTTCCTCCGCAACCCTCTGAGTCTCTGAAACACACACACACACGTACACTTACCAGATTGCTTGTGGCATCTGGGACTTTCTTACTAAATTGCCCATGATTTAGGAGGAAGGCGTGACGGGGTTTTAGGCCGGACACACTGTCTCCGGATGGCCCTGATGCGCTTTCCGCCCGGTTTGTCCACCGGGTTTTCAGCCAGTCTAGACACTGAGTCAGTTGTGTCACCTAGAGTTAAACCTTTAGGCCCAATTATCTGCATCATATCCGACTTAATGAGGTGCGATACACCGGTATTGCACTTGTCTAGGTTGACTACCTGTTGTCTGAACGGGACCCACTTCCCGGGAAAGACTTGTCTGAAAAAAGCATTCTATGTGTTGCATGCGATTAGGAAAGGTTGTTATGCTGACCAAGTTGGGGAGGGACGGATTTCAAAAGAAAATAAATAGAAAAGAAAAAAAAAAAAAAAGAGAAAAATGAAAGGAAAAGTGAGGAAGAGGTTGAATTTTATGTTTTAAATGTAAATGTTTTGCTATTTTTATAAAATTGAGTCATACTGCTGTAATGGCGAATTTTTGTAAAAAACGTCAGTGTTTGCCGTCCTTTGTATATGTCAGTTTGTGTCGTTATAATGACGAAAATTGTACAAAAAATATGTACATACTTAGTAGTTAGAAAGTCAAAAAATTTTTGTGTCAGTTTTCACGCCGTTATAATGGCGAATTTTTAGAAAAAGGCTCGTATACCGATGTTGGGAGTTTTTGAGATCCAGTTTTTCGCGTCGTTATGCCGGCGAATTTTTGCAAAAGTACTGTAGTGTTCATCACTGGAAATGAAATTTTGTTTTGATGTCAATGTGGCGTTATTGTAACGTCGAATTTTTTCTTTTATAAATTACATCTAAATACCAATGTTGGTAATTTCCCGGAGTCAGTCCTGATGCCGTTATGATGGCAAAATTTTTCGATTCTCTTAGGGTCAACTTTACGTCATTACAATGACAAAAGTTTTGTGGAAAATTGGAGTTTCGAATTAGCAGTTTAGGCATCTGTTTTGCTCTGTCGGTCAGTTGTTTTAAGTTGTTCTCAGGCTTTCAAACATTTGACACATTTTTTTTAGGAACAATGGCTGCATCATCTTCTAGGACAGTCAAGAGAAAATACCCTGCTGATGCCACTCCACCCTCTATTATGATGACTGATGGTCCACCCAAATCGGATAAATCTCTAAAGTCTTGGTGGGACTCAATGAGTAAAATGCAGAAAGATATAGTCCAGGAAAAGATTGGTTTTCTGACTGACCTTGTGACTAAAACTATTGTCCCGCGGCGAGACTTGGTCAGTGCACTAGTCGGGTTTTGGAACCCAAACCAAAATACCTTCTGTTTTAAGGGGTTTGAGATGACGCCGACCCTCGAGGAAATAGCTGGGCTTCTTAAGCTGGATTTTGAGAAAAAGAATATGATTGCTCCGAGGAAGGTTAATGAGCGTGATTTTTTCAATAATATCAAGCTACGAACGGACCTCTCAATCGCTAGTGTTCGTCACGGCTGGATTTCATTTGATTACCTTTATGATCGTTTTGGGGCCGATAATGGTTTTAAGAAGTATGGATTTGAGTTCCACGATAAGATGAAATATGAAGATTGGGTACTCCTCTGTCCTAAGGTCTTTGTGTTCGCTTTGCTAGGGTTGTTGGTTTTCCCACTACCGGATAGAGCGATATCCATTAAGGTCAGTTGGACCATGGCAGCTTTGTATGGTGGAGCACCAGATGCCACTATCATCCCGACGATTCTGGGTAGTATGTTTCATGCTTTGACTCGATGCCACAAGGGAGAGAGCAGTTTCTTTGAGGGGTGTAACCTTCTATTACAGGTCTGGTTCTTGGAGCATGTACGCCCTTGCCCACCTCGTGATATTCTTAGGTGCTGCGACATCGATTATCTTGAATACCATCTCGAACACATCGAGAGGTATAAATTCCCAGGAAGTGAGCCAGATTGGAGGTCTTTCTTGAACTCTCTCACGCCGGACAAGATTTTGTGGCAGTGCAGCTGGTTTTCTAAGAGGGAGGTTGTACACAGATGCGTGGATCGTCCTTTTCTCGTTCTGATGGGTTTGACAGCATCCCAGCCTTATGTTCCTCTGCGTGTACTTAGGCAGTTGGGTCGGAAGCAGGAGATCCCAATAGTTGAGGACATGAGTGCATATGCCTCAGACTATCCTCTCAACCCAGCTACTCTTAGAGGAGAGATCCTGCGCCTGTGGGATACTAGGAGGCACCTCGCAGAAAGCACACAGGTTCAGGATGGACTTAAGGGGGAGGTCGTTCGGGAGTATAAGTTCTGGTATTACCATCAGCCCATACCCAGAGAGATGCCCGCGAGGTCAAGAGCAGGCATGGTTGACACTGAGGCCAGGCTGGATATGCAGGTTCAGCTTGCTAGGCACGAGATTAGGAAGGAATACCGTGATACCATACAAAGCTTAATTGCAGAGAGGGATGCCGCCAGAGCTGCTCAGTCAGAGAGTGAGGGTTTCGCGCATCAGCACCTAGACACAGTCAGACGACTCCGTGTCATGCACTCACAGGCATTGACAGAGCGGGATGCCGCCAGAGCTGCTCAGGCAGAGAGTGAGGGTTTCGCGCGACTCCGTGTCATGCACTCACAGGCATTGACAGAGCGGGATGCCGACAGGGCAGCTTTGTTGGAAAGCAGGAAAAGGGAAGAGTATCATCGCCAGGATGCCATAGATTCTCGAGCTCGACTTGACAGGGCATTAGAGCAGGGTGAGCAGCTCAGAGGGCTAGCACAGGACCGACTTCGAGACATACAGGCTGCAGGACGGACCATCAGTGTAGCTTATCGGCAAGTTTATGACTCCGCTACATATGTGGCACGGTCCATCGATGAGTATAGGAGGCTTCCCGCAGAGGACATACTCCCACATGTGCTTCCCTTTGTCACTAGAGTTGCGGCAGATTTGAATGGATTGCGTCGTACTTTTGCAGAAGGCCCGCCAGCAGATCCCGTGGAGCCATTTGAGTTCGACCCAGAGGAGCCAGCTGACTTTGTGCCCCAGTCACCCTAGTAGATACATCAGGCCAAGATGATGCAGATTATTGCCTTTTGTCATTTATTTTACATCCTGGCATTGTTGTACTTTATGTCGCTTTTGAATTTGGCATGTTGTAATTTATTTTCACCTTTTTAAGTCATTTGTACGTTCCTTTTGGTCGTGCTCCGGAAGCACCGTATGTACTCTTTCTTTTGAAGTAATGAAAATATTTTGCTTATTTTTTATGTGTCAATTCATTTCACCCTCTAGCCTCACTTGAAAAAAAAAAAAAGAAAAAGAAAGAAAAGAAAGGAAAAGAAAAGAAAGAAAAAAAAAAAGAAAGAAAAAAAAAAAGGAAAAAAAAAAAAGATCAAATAATACACTTGGGGATCTAATCTAAACCAATTTGGGATGACGCATAACGACCTTAGGCATTGTTTAGGCCGACGAGCAAAATTCATATTCCATGCTATCTTGTTGCACTAACGTGTTTTGATTTGTTTAGAGCTTGAGCAACTGCCGTGCTGGCCCCACATTCCTATTCCACCAGAATCAAGGGACCACTGCCTGTTCCAGAAGTGGTTGAAGCACCTCTTCAAGAAGACACTCCAGCAACGATGGCCGAAGAAACTGAGAACACTGAGCTGGTTCGCTTGGCTGAACAACAGGCTAAGATGGCCGAGGATTTCACGGCCATGAAAGAAATGATGATGCAACTGGTCCGTAACTTGTCGGCAGTTCAGGCACCTCCTGCTCCGCCAGGTGCTGCTGGTTTCACGGCGAATGCTCAGCCACCAGGGCAAGGGCAATCTACAATGGCAGAAGACCCCCGTTATCCTCCAGGGTTCGGTCCACATCCAGAAACTGACAACGTAGCTGGACCCTCTACTGTACAACCTGGGGCACAATTCCCACAACATGGACAACATGGCCAAGCCCAAGATCCACAATTCCCCGAGTGAGTTTTGTCGATCACCGAACCAAGATTCGCCAAAGCATCAGCCTCGGTATTCTCCTCCCGAGGCACTTGTTTAACTCGCCATTCTTGGAATTGTGCCAAGATCCTTTGTGCTCGATCCAAGTATAGTTGCATTCTGGGCTCCCGAGCCATATAATCACCGAGGACCTGGTTCACTACCAACTGTGAATCACATCTCAACTCGATTCTTTCAACCCCCATCTCCTTACCCAGCTCCAAACCTGCTAAAGCTGCCTCATATTCTGCCTCGTTGTAACCGAACTGAGTACCTAACTTTCTCCCCGGTGGGTGCTCTCAAGACTATACCTAACCCCGAACCTTTGGAGTTCGTTGCCCCATCGGTGTAAAGTATCCATAGTCCCGAAGAGGTTCCTTTTGCCATGGAGTTTTCCTTTTCCGCCTTGGGCAAAATTCCAATACTAAAATCAGCCACGAAGTCTGCCAAGACTTGAGACTTAATGGCAGTCCGAGGTTGATAAGTAATGTCATACTCGCTTAACTCTACCGCCCATTTGGACAACCTCCCCGATAACTCCGGTTTATGCAATATATTTCTTAAAGGGAAGGTTGAAACTACTGCTATTGGGTGACATTGAAAGTAGGTCGTAGTTTCCGAGCGGTAACAAGTAAAGCAAGTGCTAATTTCTCCAAATGTGGATACCTGGTTTCAGCGTCGAGGAGTGTCTTGCTCACATAATAGATGGGCTGTTGTTTGCCATCTTCTTCCCGAACCAACACAGCGCTGACTGACACCTCGGACACCGCCAAGTAGACCATCAATGTTTAACCTTCTTTTGGCTTGGCAAGCAACGGTGCGCTAGCCAAATATTGTTTCAAATCTTTCAACGCTTGTTTACACTCCGGTGTCCATTTGAAGTGATTGTTTTTTCTCAAAACTGAGAAGAACTTGTGGCATCGCTCCGAGGACCTTGAGAGGAATCGACTCAAGGCGGCGACTCGGCCAGTCAAGCGTTGAACCTCTTTCACCCCGGTTAGCTCCTCGGGGATTTCCTCAATAGCTTTGATTTTATCTGGGTTGGCCTCGATTGCTCGTTCAGAGACAATGAATCCCAAGAATTTGCCTGATCCAACGCCGAAGGCGCACTTCTCAGGGTTCAATTTCATACCGTATTGCCTCAACACAGCAAAGGCTTCCCTCAGATGGTTCAAATGATCCTCCATTTGGATCGATTTGATGAGCATATCATCTATGTAGACTTCCATAGACTTTCCAATATATTCTTTAAACATGCAACACACCAGCCTTTGGTAGGTCGCCCCGGCATTCTTCAAACCGAAGGGCATCACTTTGTAACAGAAGGTACCTCGGTCAGTGATGAACGAGGTCTTCTCTTCGTCCTTCGGATCCATGAGAATTTGATTATAGCCCGAATAGGCATCCAAGAAGGTCAATAGTTTGTGTCCAGCCGTGGAGTCTATTAACCTGTCAATTTGTGGTAATGGATATGAATCTATGGGGCAAGCTTTGTTTAGGTCAGTGTAATCTACACACATCCTCCACTTACCATTCTTCTTCGGTACAACCACAACATTAGCCAGCCATTCGGGGTATTTCACCTCTCTTATGAAGCCGTTTTCTTGTAGCTTGGCGGTCTCATCCTCGATCGCCTTTTTTTTGACCCCGACATGAGGTCTTTGCTTCTGCTTCACCGGGGTGAATTTTGGATCCACATTCAGTTTGTGGGTCATGATCTCCAGATCGATACCCGTCATGTCTGAATGTGACCAAGCAAAACAATCATAGTTGGACTTCAAAACTTCTATAATCGCCTTTTTCGACTCCGGGTCCAACTCCGAGCCGATAAACACTTTCCTACCGGGGAAATCTTTCAATAGGGTGAAGGATTCCAGTTCTTCAACAGTTGAGTCCTCGGCTTTTTGCTTCCGAGGCTCTTGGATACAGGCTGGAACCTTTTCGAAATCTCCTCGGGCGTCCTCCCCGCTTGACCCCAATTCCTGTCGTTGCTATTACTTTGGCCCGACCGGGGCGACTCCACTCTTCAACGCAACCGAATAGCACTCCCTTGCTACTTGTTGCTCCTCTTTGATTGATCGAACTCCCCAAAGTGTGGGGAATTTAATCACTTGATGTAAGATGGAGGGGACAGCTTCCATGGAGTGGATCCATGGCCTTCCGAGGATCACATTATAGGCTAGATCCTCGGGCATGACTTGGAACAGTGTTTCTTTGGTAACCCCCTCGGCGAATGTCTTGAGTGTGATCTCACCCAACGTTTTCTCCGTGGAGTTGTTGAAGCCAGCTAACACCGTTGATTTGGGAACAACTTCCCCCTTCAACCACATCTTCTTAACAGCCCCGTAGTTGATTATATTAACTGAGCTACCGGGGTCGATCAAGACTCTTTTGATGTCAGAGTGGTTGATTCTCAGCATGATAAATAGAGCGTCGTGATGAGGGAACATCATCCCATCACAGTCATCATCGCCGAACACAATATCTTTGCCCGAGCCTCCAACTCGGGTTCTTTTCTCCATGGTGATGGAGAGCTTGGCAAATTTTTTGGCCGCGGCGAAATTTACGCCGTTCACCTCTGACCCCCCGGTTATAACGTTCACTACTCTTTCCGGGGGTGGAGCCCGAGGTGGTTGCCCATCACCTCGGTTCTTGGAAAAATTATCTTTCCCTTTATCAGTGAGGAAGTCGGCCAAAACTCCCTTCTTCAGCAAGTGAGCTACCTCGAGGCGCAGAGCTTTGCAATCCTCGGTCCTATGGCCATAATCTGCGTGGAATTCGCAATGCAGATTGTGGTCTCTTTTATCTGCCGGGGTCCTCATATCCTTGGGAACCCTTACCCCGGCAATCCCCTTGACAACATTGACCAGCTCCGAGGTCGATATGTTGAAGTTATAGTCTTGGATCCGAGGTAGATCCTTTTTTGGGGCCGAAGCGGAGCTTGAGGAGTTTCTTTAGTTCACATTGGGTTGAACTTTCCCTCCGAGCCTTTGGCTTATGTGAGCATTTGGGTATGAATTACCGAGGGTGTTTCCCAGCCTTTGGCTGACGTGCTGCCTTGTCGAGGTATAAGGCTCATACCTCCCCTTAGAGTTACTTCGTGGCGCCTCGGCGCGATTTGAAGATTCACCTCGGTTTCGTTGATGATAACCTCGGTTCTTGAATTCAGCCTCCTCCAATCTGATTTTGGAGTAGGCACGCCTATGCAGATCCTCCCATGTTAGGACCTGATATTGTTGGAGTTCTTTTCGCAATTCGGCGGCAGCGTCAGAATTGCGAATGTTGATACCTTTCTAAAATGCCATGATGGCCAAGGTATCATCTATCCGAGGCAATTCCATGCGTTCGGCGTGGAATCGCTCGAGGAATTCTTTAAGTGGCTCACCGGGCCTTTGTTTTACTTCACATATATCCTCTTTCCTTTGGAGGATCTTTTGCGCCCCGGTGTGCGCCTTGACGAAGGCGCTGGACATTTCCTTAAAGGAGGAGAAAGATCCTGCTGGCAAACACATATACCAACGTAAAGCCCCTTTCTCTAAGGACTCGCCAAATTTCTTCAAGAACATCGACTCGAGCTGTATAGCCGTTAAGTCGTTGCTCTTCACCATTGACATATATTCCCTTATATGTTCTTTGGGGTCAGTAGTCTCATCGTACTTCTTCAAGAATATGAGTTTGAAGCCTTTGAGAGTTGGAGCAGGAGCCGCTTCGGGCTTGAAGGGCAGCTCCCTGTATTGATCGATATCGAGGTCGTCTTCCTCCGCCTTTGTTATCCCCGGCACGCCCTCGAGGCGCTTTTCCACGCGCGCCTCGATGCGAGCCTCGATCTCCCTGCTCATCTTTTCAACGTCAACCGAGGACGTTGTCTCAGCCATGGTGGGAACCGTCCCGAAGTGTGGCATTGGAGTTGGATTGTTCCCCGAGCCCCCAGACGTGGCCCCGTTATGAGGTCCCCCTGTTATTGCGCCCGGAGGAACGAAGATCGGGATGCCTCCACCAGGAGCCGAAGGCTGGGTGCTGTTTGGGGCAGCACTGTTCCTCGCCTCTAACGAAGCGCGAAATTTGGCATTAATGTTCGCCTGCTCATCCTGTCTACTTTGGAGAGCTCTTAGCGTAGTGAAAACATACATCTGGAATTCTTCAGTTGTCATTGGTGAGATGGGCTGCTGGTTCGACGGAACGTCAGCCCGTTCGCTATTGTTACCGCTGTGATCAGCCATAACGTTGTTGAATCGTAAGCTTTTGACAAAAGACGGACGTGAAACTTTGGAACAAAGCGTTACTGCTTATATCCCCACAGACGGCGCCAATTTATATGGGCCTAAATCAGTTTAGGTGTACAAATCGAATTTGGATTCGAATATAAGCAATTCTTCGTATCAAAGTTTGAAATAATACACGAAAAAGATGTAAATGCGAGAAAATGAACTGTTCTTCAATATATAATCGTGAGTACAAAGTTGGGCAGAGTTTCAGTATGAATTTCTAGATCCCTATGATACAAAATGATCTGATATTTATAGGCATGAAGACCTTGCCCACGTTCTCCACCAACAGCTGATGTGTCTCCCACGATATGGGCATTAAATGGAGGAGTTAGTGGGGTAAAGTAGTGGGTTGCAAAGCCGCTTGAACCGAGGGGATCCACCGAGGTGCGAATGATTGACCTCGGTGGCTAGGCCCTATTGCTTGACCGAGGCGGCTTGTCACTGAAGCTTAGCTTACGGCTTGCCTTCGGTGACAACCTCGGTGCCTGGCTTCGGCGATTCATTGATTTGCTTCGATCTCTGGCTCGCGGACACGTGTTCGGTCTCTATCAAGTTGCACGACCGGGGCGAATCATCGCGGGTCGATTTTTACCCAATACAACCACTAAACTAATAATCAATATATTTCATACGTACCTCCAACAAAATTCAGGTCGTAGCTTAAGATTTTCTTTAGAGACCCAGCAAATAATGTCACTAGCCTGATCCATAAAATTTGGTGAGTTCGTAAGCAACTCATTTGCGTGGTATGCATAAACCAATTAAATAATGCTAATAAAAATATAAACATGACAACTTATACAAATCATACGTACTTCAAGGTATTGCTCTTTAATGGCGAATTTCAGTATCTGAAGTTTAGCAAAACAATAATATCAGGCCAAGAATTGAAATTCAAGAACAAGATCCTTAGTGGTATTGTTAGAATCAGTTACTTTAGTAAATTGACTTTTAAGTTTTACAAAAACAAATTCAATATAATTAATGACTATAAGCAACAGGTCACTTTTACCAACTTTACCTGAAGTCAAATTGAACTACTAATACTCACAAAATCTATTTAGGTGATGAATACTATCATTTAACTTTCACAAGTTATAGGTGTAAAGAGACATACCTCATTCATATGGACAAGTCTTATTCAAGACTTTCGGGAGAAGAAAAACAAACCTCACCGACTAGGCAGTAATAATGTAAATGAAATTTGAGGCGATCGTGTTGATAACGTGTTGTAAAATAAAGAAAATACTATAAGGTATAAATAAGAAATATAGAGAGGAGAGGAAGAACTTTTCTTTATTCACTTCCAAAAGTTCAAGTGTTTCAAGTGTATCTCGAATGTGCTCTATTTATAGGATACAAATACACAGGTTACAAATCAACCTAAAGATTACAAAAATTAAGTATTGACTTAATGGGAATTAGTGGTCACTTAGTGGGGAGGAATAAAGCCATAAATTACAAGATTTATTTGGAACTAAATGGCATCCACATTTAGACCTTAATTTATAACAATTTTAAGGATTATTGGTTCTTAATAGCTAAGCATAGCCCAAATGGAAGAACGAGAGCATAGCGCCAACCCCTCCCCCCCCCCCCCCCACACCCCGCAACAACATAAGACACTTTAGATGTTGTCATGTCGTTTAACTCTTGTATTTTAACTTTAGATGTTGTAATGTCTCCAATTATCTAGGAATTAGATAACCGAAATGCATACAGTCGCTATTAACAGTTCTTTTAATTTAAACAATTTTCTGGAATTCCTCCGACTATACAATCTAACTCTTTTTGAATGATAGTGGTGTTTTTATAGACTCATGCGCACCTCGATTATTTTCTCAAATAGTATTCACTACTCCCACAAGTACAGATCTCAATTCACCAAAATTTAGGCAAATAAAAAAAAATTAGCATCTTTTCTTTTCTCTCCTTTTTTTTTTTTTGGGGTCTTTGCTGGACTATTCTTGGGGTACTTATTATTGACAGAGACCTTATATGGTTATGATTCTCACTCATATTGTCGATCGACAGTGAACATATGCACCAAAACATACACTCCCTCGCTTTAGTATAGTGTAAAATATTCAATACAATTATTTTTTTTCTTTTCTTTTGGATACATTCGCATGCTTCTTCTTTGCTCAAGACTCGAGTACTTCAAACAGCGAAAGAGAAAAAGAAGATGTATAGCCTTATTCCGTAACAACTTTCTTTGTGGGGTTAAAGAGTAGAAGGAATAAATCTGATAGAGGATTGCAACTTACACTTATTTAAAAAAAAAATAAGGGAGTAGATTTTATCAATAAGCTACTGCTAGCACACTCACTTGTCCAATCGAGACTTGTACAGAATCAGGTACTATTTTTACTTCATATTTAACAGCCTCATAAGGTTTCTAAGGTAGAAAAGTCACCTAATTCAGTGGATTCGAAAGCTTTCTCAATTTTTTCAGCCATGCTTTGTAGGGAGGAATCAACATAACCCAACAAATGTTCCAAAGTGAACCCATCAATTGGATCAGCAACGATAGACCATTCGATCTGGCACCCAAGCTCATCACCACCGTTGGATGACAATACTTTAAACGTTCCTATGTACGACGTGATTCCCATGTTATTATCTAACACCTCGTAACTTAAACACCGTTCAATCTTATCAATGGTCAACAACTTCTCGTGACACCACTTGATGATCTCCTTTTCACCATCCGATGATGGTTGCACGGTCTTAGCGCAATACCGGATTAGTTCATGATCATCTTTTCCATTGACTTGGTGACAAGTGTCAATGGTGGGTAGCAATTTGTGAAAATTGAAAAAATCATCAAATAGAGGCCATACTTGTTCAGCTTTTGGCCCTTTTAGATTAGCTATAGCTTTGCCTTCCCATTTGGACTGTTGTTGGGCTTCCATGGAAAAAGAACCAAAGAAGGAGAAACGAACACGAAGAAGCAAAGAAGACCTTTGAGTATGAATATTAGCACTAGCTACCAGCTTGTCATATTTATATATAGATGATTATGACCTTTGGTTTATGATATTTCAACATGCTTAAAGATGCATGTACTAAAGATAACAGAGAAATAGACAAAGCAACCTTTTTGTTTTAACCGTTCGGTACCTAAGATACATTAGGACTATTTCATATTCGTAATGCATGTTAAAAAAATTCTGCCCACAAAATATTTCTCTAATTTTAAAATTCAAACTCAAAATTCAAGTTAAAGGTGGAGAAATCTCATACATGCCATGCCATGACACCCTTTCCGTAGCAAACCTAATATAAACATTTCTTATTGCAGTTGTTCATATAGAGCCCATTTAGATAAGCTTAAAAGTAGCTTAGCTTAAAGGTACAAAAATGCTTATAAGCTCATTAATGAGTGTTTGGTAACTCAAAAGATAATGAGTTTATAATTACTTTTGTGCTTAAAATAAATCAAAAATAAAAAGTTAAGAAAACCCAACTTCTCAAAAGTGACTTATAAACTACTTATAATAAGCTCACCCAAATAGGCTCCTAGTTTGGTTAGACCTGATTTAGAGATCTCATATATATTGGTCGGTCCGAAGATTCCTTTTCAATGTGTGATATATATCATTGTTTTATGGACGGTTAGGGATATTTATATTAAGGTACACGTTCTGTCCATTTTTTAAAAAAGTTAATTTGAAAGGCCGAAATTGCTATACCTGGCAATCAAATTATGACATACGAACCCTTTTTCAAATTAGATCCTAGTAAGAATTATCTGTTGCTTCTGAATTTCAAGATTTTAAGTGGAATATCACTCCTAAAATAGAGAAATCTAACATCTATACGAGGAAGTAGGCAGCAGAAATGGGACATATATGAAGCTTTAGTGACGTAGTTAAAAGTATTTAAAGTTTATATACTTAATTAATGCTTTGTAATATACTGCTTCCGTTCCACTTTAGATAAACTCATTTGATTTTGCACGGAATTTAATAAAGAGAAAAGATTTTTAAAATTTATGGTCTAAAATAAATTATAGATATTTGTGTGGCTACAAATTATCTAGAGATGAGTAAAAGTGAATATTTTCTTCCAAATTTAAAAACAAAATTATTTTTTTAAACAGACTAAAAAGAAAATAAATTTATTTTTTTTGAATCGGAAGAAGTACTAGTTAACGTGAACAATAAGAATCATAAGAAGACCTTTTGGTAAGGGAATTAACTTGTTTTTAGTGGGAGTTTGTGGTCCAGTAGGGTGTGAGCATATGAATGCTGATGTGATAACTCTGTCCAAAAATTCCTTTTTAGCACGACTTATAATATATTCCGGTTGGAATTGGCTTGCAAGTTGAGGACCGTGGGAACCGAAGTACATACCCCACCTCTTAACGGCAGACATAATTATAATAACATCAATTTTGTAGTAATTTTTTTTGTTTTGGGGGGTGGGGGAGGGGAATCCCTTTTTTTTTTTTTTTTTTTTTTTTTTTTTTTGTATGTGGGGAGTGGGGCGGCTTAATTAATGGAATATTTGATGGTGTCATACCATAACAAAGACAGTAGCGAAATCAAGAGTTTTGTTAAAAATATTAAGACTGTCCCAAATTTAATTTATTAGAAAAATACTACTCCCTGCGTTTTAATTTTTGTGGCAGCATTTCTTTATTGGTTTGTTCCAAAAAAAATGACAGCATTCTAAATTTGGTAACAATTTAACTTTAAAATTACAGTTTTTTCATTACTGAAATAATTTACAACCACACAAACATCTTTAGCTTATTTTATACCACGAGTTTCAAAAGTCTTCCTTTATTTCTTAAATTTTATGGCGAGTCAAACTATGATACATAAAATGAAACGGAATGAGTATTTAACTTAAGAACATAATGTAACTTTTCGGTAAGATCAATTGACCAGCTGTAGCTCAGCTGAGGAGGAGAAGAGAATAAAAGGTAGTGGAGTTGGCTTTGAGTATATAATTGATTCCAGTTAGAGAAGTTCGTAATGTGTTGCTATGATTAAAGAAGGCACCAAAACAATGGACAACAAGATATTGACACGCTAATTACTCTTGTAACATGGTTTCATGTATAATATCATGATTTTTGAAAGTGCACTGGCTCCAAGCTAATTGAGGACTTATTAATTCTTGACACGAATGTTAAAGGTGCTCGTAAAAGGATTTATTACTCCCTCCGTTCCAAATTAGTTGTCGTTTTAGGAAAAATAGTGTGTCCCAAATTAGTTGACACTTTAGGATTTCAAGACAAATATTGTTAGTCTATTTCAATTATACCCTTAATAATTAAATAAATTCTCAATAAAATTTAATAGTCATACATTAAATAGGGGTAACATAGTAAAATACAAACTCTATTTAATGATTTTTTTAATGGGCGTGAAGAAGCTAAAAGCGACAACTAATTTGGGACGGAGGGAGTAATTCATAACAACCTCTATGACAGTGACCTCATATATTGTAAATGAATATTCTGTTGGGTTTTTGGAATGTGAAGAGTGTGAATGGGAAATGGGTGGAAAGGTGAAAAGGTTCCTTTTAATAAGGAAATGCACTTTCTCCCATAATGGTAGAGGAAAAGACTTTTGTTGGGTTTAAATAGAGATTCACTTCTTTTAGCTCTTAAAAGGGTTGAGAAGAAGGGAAGCCTCGCGCCGTCGTCGTCACTCGCTCGTCTCGGCTTCGGATTTCGGATTTCGGATTTCGGTCAATTGATATGATTGACTTAATTTTTTGGACCAACAAAAACTAGAAAATATTAAAGATCAAAATGATAAGAAGTGATAGGGGTGGAGAATATGAATCTCCTTTTGAACAAATATGTTTGGAATATGGCATTATTCATCAAACAACTGCCCCTTACACGCCTCAATCTAATGGGATTAAGTTCGGGTCTATCCCAGAACTTGTGGGGGGAAGCTGTATTCACAGCTAATCAAATCCCGGTATGCTATAAACAGTAAAGCATATCAGTTTCTGGTTCATAAATCAGAAAATCCCGACATTCATGTTAATACGGTGATGGAATCAGATAGTGCTGAATTCTTTGAAACTATATATCCATATAAGAAGGAATGTGAGTCAGTTGGTGAAACATCCAAACGACCTCGGGAAGTGGTGCAAGCAAACCCGAGGGAAATGCTAAACACGAAACGCGGAAGAAAACAACAAAGAAAGTAAAGATAGAAGCAAGACAAATCTTGCTTCGATTCGAAAGAACAGTGAGGAACCTGTCTCAAAGCTCGATCGAAGGGAAATCAAGACGCACCTATACTATGCAACAATCCTCAAGAAAGACCCGCTTCTTGCAAATTGAATGATCAAGAAGAATTTGTTCAAACGACTCACACTGATTGACACAAGTTCTTTAAAAGCCCACGTCGGGGTTCGGCTCCATCGGAGACTCACAATAGCACTTGCTATATTTTTCATAAACTCAAAAAACTGTATTACAATGAAATGAAATGGACTATTTATAGGCTATACTAAGGATAAAGTAGTAAATAGTCACAAGTGACTAATAAAAACAAGCCACGCAGGGCTGAGACAAGTTTGTGTTCGGCAGCGTGCTCGAACTCAGTGTCCTCGGACGCTCACTTGTCTTCGAGCTCATTGTCCTCGGTCACTTTGCCTTCGGGCTCAAATCTGAAGATAGTGCCTTCGGTTCTTGAGCCCGGCCACTCAGCTTCGGAGCAATTGTCTTCCTTCGGCCAGGCTAAGTGAATGTGCACATCGTGCAGCAGCTTGGCTTGGCTTCTTGTCATCGGTCTCCTCGGTGGATCGAACACTTGATCAGCACGTGTTCGGGCTGCATCATCCTCCCCTTCTTGAGAAGATTTCGTCCTCGAAATCGAGCCCTCCTCGTCCTCCGAAGATTGACCTACAACACAAGGAACTAAGTCAGCAACATTGAAGGTGTTGGACACATTATACTCACCAGGGAGGTCGATCACGTAAGCATTGTTGTTGATCTTGGTCAACACTTGAAATGGACCATCCCCTCGTGGAGCCAACTTTCCTTTCCTTTGGTTCGGGAAGCGTTCCTTTCGGAAGTGAACCCAAACCCAATCTCCCTTCTTTAATTCCAGCTTTTTACGCCCCTTGTTTTTCTTTAAGGCAACCTTTGCATAGGCCTCCTCGAGGTTCTTCTTCACCTTTGCATGCAATTCGATCAAGGCAGCTGCTCGTCGAGTACCTTCAAAATCAAGAACAGAATCTCGAGGCAATGGGGTTAAATCAAGTGGAATCAAAGGATTAAAGCCATACACACATTCAAACGGGGTCATGTTGATCATTCTATGCACCGTTCGATTGTATGCAAACTCCATCATGGGCAAACGATCAGCCCAGTTTCCAACCTTCCCTTTGGTCATTGCTCGAAGTAAATATCCCAAGGTTCGGTTAACTACCTCGGTCTGTCCATCAGTCTGAGGATGGTGAGACGTCGAGAATAGCAGCTTGGTGCCGAGGGCACCCCATAAACACTTCCAAAAATGACTCAAGAATTTTGAGTCTCGATCACTCACAATAGTACGAGGTACACCATGCAATTTCAACACATTAGAAACAAACAATGTAGTTACATGCTGTGCATCATCACACTTCTTGCAAGGAATAAAGTGAGCCATTTTTTAAAAACGGTCAACCACAACGAAGATGCTATCATGTCCTCCCCCCGACCTCGGTAACCCCAAGACAAAGTCCATGGATATATCAACCCAAGGTCGATCAGGCACAGGTAACGGGGTGTACAAACCATGAGGGTTGGACTTCGATTTAGCTTTCTTGCAAACGAGACAAGCGTTGCAAAGCTTTTCCATATCTCGTCGCATTTTGGGCCAATGGAACTGCTCGGTAAAGATGCCAAGAGTTTTGTCGACACCGAAGTGTCCCATCAGTCCACCGAAGTGAGCCTCTCGAACTAAGAGCTCTCTCCACGATGACATTGGCACACAAACCCTCCCATTCTTGAAGAGGTAGCCATCATGCCATTGATATTTCTCAACCCTTCGGCCACTCAAAATTGCGTCTCGAACACATCTCAGCTTGGGATCGTCTTCGTACATCGACTTGATGCTTTCAAATCCCATGAGCCTAGAGGCGAGAGTGGTTGCTAAGGCAAATTTCCTTGATAGCGCATCGGCCACAACATTGTCTTTACCCTTTTTGTAATGAATTACATAGGGAAAGCTCTCAATGAATTCAACCCACTTGGCATGTCTTCGGTTCAACTTCTCCTGACCTCGGAGATGCTTCAAAGACTCATGATCACAAACTCTCGAGGCCACAAATAATGCTGCCAATGGGCGAGTGCTCGAACGAGGGCATACAATTCCTTGTCATACGTTGAGTAGTTCAAGGTTGCACCCTTAAGCTTTTCGCTAAAGTAAGTGATTGGCTTTGATTCTTGCATTAGCACTCCTCCGATCCCAACTCCGGATGCATCACACTCGACTTCGAATGCTTTGCCGAAGTCAGGGAGTTGCAACAACGGGGCAGAGCAAAGCCTCCGTTTCAACTCTTGGAAAGCCCTCTCTTGGGACTCTCCCCACACAAATGGATGGTCTTTCTTCACCAGCTCGGTTAAAGGAGCTGCCACGGTGCTAAAGTCACAAACAAACCTTCGGTAAAAGCTAGCTAAGCCATGGAAGCTACGAACTTGTGATACCGAGGTTGGAGTTGGCCAATCTTTGATGGCTTCGACTTTTGACTCGTCGACTTCAACACCATTAGCACTGACAACGAATCCAAGAAAGACTACACGCTCGACACAAAAGGCACACTTCTTGAAGTTAGCATACAACTTCTCCTCGCGAAGTTTATCAAGCACTAGCCTTAAGTGTTCGACGTGTTCATCCACAGATTTGCTATAAACAAGTATGTCATCGAAGTAAACGATAACAAACTTATTTATGAACGGCTTGAGCACATGGTTCATCAGTCGCATGAATGTGCTCGGTGCATTGGATAAGCCAAAAGGCATTACCAACCATTCATAGAGACCGAACTTGGTCTTGAATGCGGTTTTCCACTCGTCTCCGGGTTTCATTCGGATCTAGTGGTAACCGGACCTGAGGTCTATCTTTGTAAAGCATGAAGAACCACTTAACTCGTCTAGCATGTCATCTAATCGAGGGATAGGATGACGATACTTTACCGTTATTTTGTTGACTGCTCGGAAATCAACACACATTCGCCATGTTCCATCTTTCTTTGGGACAAGTATAACAGGAACGGCGCAAGGACTCAAGCTCTCTCGAACAAGGCCCTTATTTAACAACTCATCAACCTGCCTTTGGAGCTCTTTGGTGTCTTCGGGATTACACCAGTATGCAGGTTTGTTGGGGATTTGTGACCTCGGTACGAAGTCAAGTTGGTGCTCGATTCCTCTCAACGGAGGTAATCCACCTGGCATTTCTTCAGGGAACATGTCTCCGAAGTCCTGCAAAACACTTTGTACAGCACTAGGCAAAGGGTTATCATTAGAAAAATCATCATTAGAGTTAAGAAAGATACCCTTGTGCACGAGGCAAATCAGCATCTGACCGTTGTCATTGCCTCGTAGTAATTCACCCGGTTGCATGATTGCACAGATTCCTTTTACTTCGGGCAGTGAGTTTGTCTCTTCGGGCCCCAATTTTGCTCCCATCGGAAGCTTGGCTTTGGCCGCTTCTTTCAATTCTTTCATCCGTTTATAGTCCTCGGTGACTTGTTTTGGAGACAAGGGTTTGATTACGAAACTCTTTCCATCGAGCCTCACAGTGTAAGTGTTGGATCTGCCATTGTGAACAGCTGTTCGGTCATATTGCCATGGTCGACCCAGTAGCAAATGACAAGCTTGCATCGGCACCACATCGAATATCATTTCATCTTGATACTCTCCGATTCTAAACTTGATCCACACTTGTTTGACAACTCTCAATTCTCCACACTCATTCAGCCATTGTAATTTGTAAGGGTGGGGATGCTTCAAAGTAGTTAGTCCCATTTGTGAGACCAAAGTTTGGCTCACCACATTTGCACAACTACCAGAATCAATGATCATCGAACACACCTTTCCCCTTACTCGACATCGGGCATGAAAGAGGTTTTCTCGTTGGTTGTCCTCTTCTTCAAGGGTCATGCAGCTCAAATTTCTTCGAACCACAAGAAACATTTCCGGATGATCAGCTTCGGTAGCTTCACGATCATCATCACCTTCAGCTCGGTCAGTCTCCTCGATAAATTCCTCCTCGGTGTCACTCGCTTGCTCATGGACGGTTCCATCTTCGAGCAGAAGCATAACTTTGCGAGTTGGACACTCTTTTGCCATGTGACCATAACCCTTGCATTTGTGACACTGAATATTTGAAGCAATGGGAGAGTTGAGTTGAACTTTACCTCCCACTTCTCTTGATTGGTTAACGGTCACACCTCTTTCGAAGGGTCTCTTCGAATCTCGAACAGTGTTAGCACTTGTTTGGTTTGGACTCTTCCATTCTTTACCTCAGTTCAAGGGAGTAGAAGTAGTGACTCCTCGATACCGGTTTGCCTTATCGTCCATTACCAATTTTTCAGCTTCCGTGGCAGCATCGAACAGATCTTCCAACGTATGATACACGTGGAGCCTCAATTGAGATGACACATCCCTAGCCAAGCCATTTTTGAATCTGATAATGGCTTGCTCTTCATCTTCTACCAGATCAAGATTCAATCGAACCTTTTCGAACTCATCATGGTACTCTTGGACTGACTTGGACCCCTGCTTTAGCTCATAAAGCTTTTGCATTTGAGTCTGCCTGTACTTGGCACTCAAATACTTAGCATCCATTGCTCTCATCAACTGTGGCCAAGTACTGACTACTGGATAGTCATTCCTTCTTCTATGCCTCTTGTCAGATTCCCACCATGTTGATGCATAAGCTTCGAACGAAGCAATAGCATGGGCAGCTTTTCTTTCATCGGTCATCTCGTTGGTTTCAAAGATGCGCTCCATCTTAAGCTTCCATTCAAGATATTCATCTGGGTCAGTAGTTCCTTTAAAGGGTGGAATAGTGATCTTGACACTGTTCAAGTTTGAGTCTCGAACACCACGAGCCTGTTCGGGATACTCATCTCCACGATCATCAGCCTCACGCTCAATATTTCTCTCAACATTTGCACCTCGGCCTCGACCTCGGAAATTTCCACGACCTCGGTGAGCTTGCCTTCGTTGAGCGAAGGGCGGCTCATTCTCATATTCGTCCTCGGGAAATTCCTCTTCGACAACCTCTTCGACAACGGCTCCAAGATCTCTTCGGGCCCTTGGAAGTTGTATTCGTTCTCCTCGGGGAATGCCCAAGTTTTGATAACCAGCTTGGGGATTGCCCAAGTTAAGCTCTCTTCGAATTGCTTCACTTGTCAACTGATGTTGTCGAACAAGCTCAGCATACAGCTCAGGTTTCATCGGAGTAGAATGGCTAGTTCCAGCGCCGGACCCATTCATGGCCACAGACACGCTTCCCTGCTCGAGGAGAGTCACTCGAGCAGTCACTCCTCTTACTTCGGCACTGACGCCTTGTATCGCAGCCATGAGATCGGCTAACGACACTTCGGGCTTCTCAATGCCTTTGCCATCGCCTCTATTCCCAGCCATGGTACCTGCACAAGTCAAACACCAAACAAAACGTTAAGGTTAGAAATCACCTCACACACTCCTTCACCTTGATGGGTGGCACTCGGGTCCACTCAATTTATGGGTTTGGTTTTTGGTCACACAAGAACTTGTAGCCAATGGCTTCCTCGGTTGATCAACCTCTCTTAATTCCTTCGATTTGACAATCTACGATGTCTTACTTCGGGAAGAGTGAGTTGATTTGACTCAATGGAACGGACAGCAATTTACTCTTGCGCTTCGGGAAGTCAAAAGAATTTTCTACGAAGTTGGACTTCGGTCACCCACGCACGAGTTCCTATCAGCTCAAATGAGTTAGTACGACCTCGAGTAGAACAATTACTCAAAAGATCCACTAACTAGAATTTCGGACAGAAGTAAGTCAAAAACCTAGGAGAATCTACCCTCTGATTCCCCTTTGGAATCTTTTTCGAACACACAAACTCTTGTCCGTACAAGAGTGGTCCCTCCTTGGTACGGATAGGGTTTTACCTTATCCACTTTCCTTTTCTCAGCCAACAACTTTTCACCTGGGGTTTTGATGTTTACACTTTACCCCTTTCTTCTTTAATGGAACAGTGAAGCCTTGCTCCGGCGTACGGACCAACTAACTTCGGCTCACTGATCACTAATTTAAAAAAGATCTGGGTTGCCTTTTCAGCTCCGGTTTCAACAACATCGGAGGAATTCAGTTCATGTTCTTCGAGCTAAGAACCAGCTCGTTCGCGTCGTACATTGTTACGATTTTGTAACAATTTTCCGGTGTACGGACAACGATTCAAACTCAGAACTTCGATTTTCAAGCAACAAACAAACCCAAATCACTCAAGAACCACCAATCTTCATCGGTTTCAACCTAACACGATGAGGTTCGAGTTCCAGCCACCATTAAAACTCATAACAGTCCAAAATTTCACCAAGAAACCCTAGTCACAAAATCAGTACGTCGGGTACTTGTTGGAATTAGGAAACAATGGTGATCAAGAATCAATGGTTGTTTATCCCAAACAACCAACAATCAAACACAATTTTTGAATTTTCTTTAACACTTTTTTTTAAGGTAATAACACTAACAATAACACAACCAAATCAAGAACACGAAACGGAAAACAAAGACACAAACGCACGAAGATAAAGATAACTTGAACAGGATTTGGGGTTGTAGAAACAAGCCCAAACCATGCTCTGATACCAAGATGGTGCAAGCAAACCCGAGGGAAATGCTAAACACGAAACGCGGAAGAAAACAACAAAGAAAGTAAAGATAGAAGCAAGACAAATCTTGCTTCGATTCGAAAGAACAGTGAGGAACCTGTCTCAAAGCTCGATTGAAGGGAAATCAAGACGCTCCTATACTATGCAACAATCCTCAAGAAAGACCCGCTTCTTGCAAATTGAATTATCAAGAAGAATTTGTTCAAACGACTCACACCGATTGACACAAGTTCTTTAAAAGCCCACGTCGGGGTTCGGCTCCATCGGAGACTCACAATAGCACTTGCTATATTTTTCATAAACTCAAAAAACTGTATTACAATGAAATGAAATGGACTATTTATAGGCTATACTAAGGATAAAGTAGTAAATAGTCACAAGTGACTAATAAAAACAAGCCACGCAGGGCTGAGACAAGTTTGTGTTCGGCAGCGTGCTCGAACTCAGTGTCCTCGGACGCTCACTTGTCTTCGAGCTCATTGTCCTCGGTCACTTTGCCTTCGGGCTCAAATCTGAAGATAGTGCCTTCGGTTCTTGAGCCCGGCCACTCAGCTTTGGAGCAATTGTCTTCCTTCGGCCAGGCTAAGTGAATGTGCACATCGTGCAGCAGCTTGGCTTGGTTTCTTGTCATCGGTCTCCTCGGTGGATCGAACACTTGATCAGCACGTGTTCGGGCTGCATCAGGAAGGAACCAAAGGAAATTCACCAAATGAGGAAGAACCAAGACGGAGCAAGCGTCAAAGAACTTCTACTTCATTTGGAGATGACTTTGTCACTTTTCTTTTGGAAAATGAGCCTCGAACGTTTAAAGAAGTAATGTCTTCTTCAGACTCTCCATTTTGGAAAGAGGCAGTCAATAGTGAAATAGAATCTATTTTGAGCAACCATGCTTGGGAGTTGGATGATCTTCCTCCTGGAAACAAACCATTAGGTTCTAAGTGGATTTTCAAAAGGAAAATGAAAGCTGATGGCACTATTGACAAGTACAAGGCAAGGCTTGTTGTTAAAGGATATAGACAACAAGAAGGTCTTGACTACTATGACACATACTCGCCGGTAACCAGAATAACATCCATACGGATGTTAATAGCGTTAGTCGTTGTGTATGGTCTGGAAATCCATCAGATGGACGTTAAGACATCGTTCTTAAACGGGGATTTGGAGGAAGAAATTTACATGGAACAATCTGAAGGGTTTGTGGTTCCTGGTAAAGAAAAGATGGTGTGTAAACTTGTTAAGTCACTTTATGGACTTAAACAAGCACCTAAACAATGGCATGCGAAATTTGATCATACAATGTTGTCAAATGGCTTTAAAATTAACGAGTGTGACAAATGTGTCTACATTAAGAACACTCCTAATTTTGTAGTCATTGTTTGCTTATATATGGACGACATGTTGATAATGAGCAATGACATTGCCAATATCAATGCTACGAAACGCATGTTGACTAGCAGATTTGATATGAAAGACTTAGGAGCTGCGGACTTAATTCTGGGTGTTAAGATCCATAGGACTCCTCAAGGTCTGGCGTTGTCTCAAAATCACTAATTCAATAGTGTGCTTGAAAAATTTAAATATTTGGATTTTAAAATTTCAAAGACTCCTATTGATGTGAACCTTGCTCTTAAGAAGAACAAAGGTCAAAGCACGTCGCAACGGGATTATACACGTGTTTTGGGAAGTTTGATGTACGTCATGAATTGTACTCGACCAGATATAGCTTGTGCTATAAGTAAACTGAGTCGATACACGAGTAATCCCAATCAGACCCATTGGATGGCAATGAAACGTGTTTTGGGATATTTAAGATATACCCAAGACTTTGCATTGCATTATAACAAGTATCCTGCAGTCATTGAAGGATATTGTGATGCCAATTGGATCACCGGCACAACTGATTCTAAGTCCACAAGTGGATATATTTTCGCACTTGGTGGAGGAGCGGTGTCTTGGAAATCGTCCAAGCAAACATGTATTGCCCGCTCTACTATGGAAGCTGAATTCATAGCCTTAGATAAAGCCGGTGAAGAAGTTGAATGGCTTCGGAACTTTTTGGAAGACATTCCATTCTGGCCTAAGCCGTTGACACCAATTTGTATACATTGTGATAGTCAATCGGTTATAGGAAGAGCGAGGAATGTCATGTATAACGGTAAGAATCGTCACATACGATGAAGGCATAAAACCGTTAGGGACCTACTCTCTAAGGGAATTATCACCATTAACTACGTGAAGTCAAGGGATAATGTGGCGGATCCGTTTACAAAAGGCCTAACTAGAGAGGCGGTTGAGTGTTCATCGAAGGGAATGGGACTATGGCCAAGGACAAGTCATCACAGCGGTAACTCTACCTAGGAGACTGGAGATCCCAAGAACTAGGTTCAAGGAGAATACAAAGTGGTGTATGACGGACCAACATTGTCAGTTAAATGTTTGGTCCATTCTCAGGATTAGACAATGTTCAAGTACCAAGGGTAAAATGCTAGAGGCATTTTTTAATGATTATCTAAGTTTGATATTTTAATTATCAAACAGTGTACATCTATAGGATTACACGTTTAGAAATCACCTATGTAAGTGTGAAGTGGAAGCCGCTTCAAGGAGAATTCGGTCTGGCTAGTTCTCTAAGTACTTATGAAACCAGGCGGTGTTCATGGCTGAAACGAACACAACAGTAAGAACCAAAGACGGCTAAGGGGTTAGTTGTGTGACTTACGTTGTCTAGGTATACACCAAAGCTCAACGGTTCAAAGATATCAAATCTACCGATTGACCGAGTATATCCGATGTATGTTCACTACGGAAAGTTCAAAGGGAAACCTACTTATCCCGATGCAACTAATTCTTTCTTGCAAATCACACAAGTCTGTCATGCATATTTCCAATATATCCATTCCCCATTCATGTGGGGGATTGTTGGGTTTTTGGAATGTGAAGAGTGTGAATGGGAAATGGGTGGAAAGGTGAAAAGGTTCCTTTTAGTAAGGAAATGAACTTTCTCCCATAATGGTAGAGGAAAAGACTTTTGTTGGGTTTAAATAGAGATTCACTTCTCTTAGCTCTTAAAAGGGTTGAGAAGAAGGAAAGCCTCGCACCGTCGTCGTCGCTCGCTCGTCTCGGCTTCGGCTTCGGATTTCGGATTTCGGATTTCGGATTTGGGATTTCGGTCATTGATATGATTGATTGACTTAATTTTTTGGACCAACAAAAACTAGAAAATATTAATTTATTATTAATATTTAATATTAAATCTGTTTGTGTAACAGAAATCTGAATGGATTAATCAGATTAATTATTCCTCCATGTTCTCCCACGTTTTCCCATTAACCAATAATTCATTACTAACATTTAGTGAATTCAGCCACTAGTGGCAGTGAATTCAGATGTTAGTGGCAATGAATTCAGCCATTAGTGGTGTCTCTTCATACTCTTTCCCATGGCTATATAAACTGGTCAGTCATCAACCTTTGAACACACACTGAAACATAGAATACACAGAACATCTTACTACATCTCCTCTTTTTTCTGCATACTAAGTAAGTCGTGTGATTTGCTCCGTTCCTTTGTGTTCGCAGTGTTCTACTGTTTGAAGTGCCGCTACAGTAGAACTGTTATCCCGTTCCATCCTGAGAGAAATTAACCCATGAACCTTGGGCAACTGTGAGGGGGTTAGATTTCTTAAGGAGACACAAGTAAATTGTGGGCTCGGGATCGTCCCATACTAAACTGATAATATACTTCTGTTTTCTGTATTTTCTGATTTATTTGGTTGCAGGAATAACAAGCTTAAGAAATCTAGTTTATTTATTTTCTGCGCTTAAATAAATACTGTTTAAGGAGACTGGTTAAGGAGACTGAAACCTTTGTGGTTTACTACTCCAATATTGTATATTAATCTGCTTGAAGAGACTAAAACCTTCGTGGTTTTTTCTACTTCTAATGACTGTTAAATAATCTGTTTGTGGAGACTAAAAGCCTTCGTGGTTTTTCTACTCCAATTGTTTAAACAGTTTATTGATATTGTTTCTGCTTGTGTCATTTGACAGAGATGACAAACTTAGTGGAACAAACTGTCCCTGTTGTGAATACTAATGCTACCGCAGTTTCTGGTGCTGCTGGGCCTAGCCGTGCTACTGCAACGGTTATGCCACCTGCTGAAAAGCCGGGGAAGTTTTCTGGTGTGGACTTTAAAAGGTGGCAGCAAAAGATGTTCTTTTATCTGACCACCTTAAGCGTGCAAAGGTTTATTAAGGAGGATGCTCCAGTCCTGACTGATGAAACACCTAAAAACGAACGCTTCCTTGTGATTAAGGCTTGGAAGCATTCTGACTTCCTATGCAAGAATTATATTCTAAGTGGCTTGGAAGATGACTTGTACAACGTTTACAGTAATGTTGAAACGTCTAAGATACTGTGGGATGCACTAGAAAAGAAATATAAGACTGAAGACGCTGAACTGAAGAAATTTGTGGCTGCCAAATTTCTGGAATATAAAATGGTGGATAACAAATCTGTTGTGTCCCAAGTCCAAGAACTTCAAGTTATTATCCATGATCTCCTTGCTGAAGGTTTGATCCTGATTAATACTTATGTTAAAAGTATTATTTATATTGTTACTAACAAACTTTTCTTTGAAGGTTTGGAGATTAATGAGCCGTTTCAAGTTGCAGCCATGATTGAAAATTTACCTCCATTATGGAAGGACTTTAAAAATTACTTGAAACACAAGCGCAAGGAGATGACCCTTGAAGATTTGATTGTACGCTTGAGGATTGAAGAGGACAACAAATCTGCTGAAAAGAAGGCTCGTGGAAATGCTGCAATAGCGGGAGCAAATATTGTTGAGCATACTCCAAATCAAAATAAGAGAAAGAAGCCTTCTGGAGGGAAGACCAACCCTAGCAAGAAAAAGTTCAAGGGAAATTGCTACAACTGTGGCAAGAGTGGACATAAGTCCGCAGACTGTCGTGCTGCAAAGAAGGACAAGAAAAAGGAAAAAGGTCAAGCAAACATGGTTGAAGAGACTAAATTAGCCCAAGGAGTGCAAGACATTGATTTATGTGTTATGATTTCTGAATGCAACTTAGTTGGAAATCCTAAAGAATGGTGGATTTATTCAGGAGCCACCCGCCATGTTTGTGCTGTGAAGGAAGCCTTTGCTTCACATGCTCCCGCTGGACCTGATGAGGCGCTCTCTATGGGCAATTCTGCAACGGCCAAGATTGAAGGATATGGGAAGATATTCCTCAAGATGACGTCTGGCAAGGTTGTGACTCTGAACAATGTTCTTCACGTTCCTGAAATAAGGAAGAACTTGGTGTCTACTGCACTTCTCGTTAAAAATGGGTTTAAGTGTGTGTTTGTTTCTGACAAAGTTGTAATAAGTAAGAATGAGCTGTATGCAGGAAAAGGTTACCTGACTGAGGGCCTTTTCAAACTCAATGTAATGGTCGTTGACACTATGAATAAAATTGCAGCTTCTTCTTATTTACTTGAGTCAAATAATTTACGGCATTCTCGTTTGGGACATGTCAATTATAAAACCTTGCGAAAAATGATCAATTTGGAAGTATTGCCTAAATTTGATTGCGCTAAGTCAAAAAGTCAAATATGTGTTGAGTCTAAATTTGCTAAACACCCTTACAAGTCAATTGAAAGGGATTCTGAACCATTAGACTTAATTCATACGGATATTTGTGACATGAAGTCAATACCATCTCACGGTGGAAAGAATTATTTCATAACTTTTATTGACGATAGCACTCGTTACTGCTATGTTTATTTACTTAGTAGTAAAGATGAGTCAATTGGCGCATTCAAGCAATACAAAAGTGAAGTTGAAACGCAACTTAACAAAAAGATCAAAATGATAAGAAGTGATAGGGGTGGAGAATATGAATCTTCTTTTGAACAAATATGTTTGGAATATGGCATTATTCATCAAACAACTGCCCCTGACACGCCTCAATCTAATGGGATTGTGGAAAGGAAGAATCGGACATTAAAGGAGATGATGAATGCCTTGTTAATAAGTTCGGGTCTACCTCAGAACTTGTGGGGGGAAGCTGTATTCACAGCTAATCAAATACTCAATCGAGTTTCCCATAGCAAAACACTTTCCATTCCATATGAAAAGTGGAAAGGAAGGAAGCCCAACTTGAATTACATCAAAGTGTGGGGGGTGTTTGGCAAAAGTGCAAGTCCCAAAACCCAAAAGGGTTAAGATTGGACCGAAAATAGTTAATTGTGTTTTCATTGGGTATGCTATAAATAGTAAAGCATATCGGTTTCTGGTTCATAAATCAGAAAATCCCGACATTCATGTTAATACGGTGATGGAATCCGATAGTGCTGAATTCTTTGAAACTATATATCCGTATAAGAAGGAATGTGAGTCAGTTGGTGAAACATCCAAACGACCTCGGGAAGGAACCAAAGGAAATTCACCAAATGAGGAAGAACCAAGAAGGAGCAAGCGTCAAAGAACTTCTACTTCATTTGGAGATGACTTTGTCACTTTTCTTTTGGAAAATGAGCCGCGGACATTTAAAGAAGCAATGTCTTCTTCAGACTCTCCATTTTGGAAAGAGGCAGTCAATAGTGAAATAGAATCTATTTTGAGCAACCATACTTGGGAGTTGGCGCAGGAATACCCCCGTTAGCCGGCTTTTGGCTAATGCTCCCAGGTTGATGCAATGTATTCCACCAGTTGACTGAAGACTTAATTGATCTTCCTCCTGGAAACAAACCATTAGGTTCTAAGTGGATTTTCAAAAGGAAAATGAAAGTTGATGGCACTATTGACAAGTACAAGGCAAGGCTTGTTGTTAAAGGATATAGTCAACAAGAAGGTCTTGACTACTTTGACACATACTCGCCGGTAACCAGAATAACATCCATACGGATGTTAATAGCGTTAGCCGCTGTGTATAGTCTGGAAATCCATCAGATGGACGTTAAGACAGCGTTCTTAAACGGGGATTTGGAGGAAGAAATTTACATGGAACAACCTGAAGGGTTTGTGGTTCCAGGTAAAGAAAAGATGGTGTGTAAACTTGTTACTTTATGGACTTAAACAAGCACCTAAACAATGGCATGCGAAATTTGATCATACAATATTGTCAAATGGCTTTAAAATTAACGAGTGTGACAAATGTGTCTACATTAAAGAACACTCCTAATTTTGTAGTCATTGTTTGCTTATATGTAGACGACATGTTGATAATGAGCAATGACATTGCCAATATCAATGCTACGAAACGCATGTTGACTAGCAGATTTGATATGAAAGACTTAGGAGTTGCGGACTTAATTCTGGGTGTTAAGATCCATAGGACTCCTCAAGGTCTGGCGTTGTCTCAAACTCACTACATCAATAGTGTGCTTGAAAAATTTAAATATTTGGATTTTAAAATTTCAAAGACTCCTATTGATGTGAACCTTGCTCTTAAGAAGAACAAAGGTCAAAGCACGTCGCAACGGGATTATACACGTGTTTTGGGAAGTTTGATGTACGTCATGAATTGTACTCGACCAGATATAGCTTGTGCTATAAGTAAACTGAGTCGATATATGAGTAATCCCAATCAGACCCATTGGATGGCAATGAAATGTGTTTTGGGATATTTCAGATATACCCAAGACTTTGCATTGCATTATAACAAGTATCCTGCAATCATTGAAGGATATTGTGATGCCAATTGGATCACCGGAACAACTGATTCTAAGTCCACAAGTGGATATATTTTTGCACTTGGTGGAGGAGCGGTGTCTTGGAAATCGTCCAAGCAAACATGTATTGCCCGCTCTACTATGGAAGCTGAATTCATAGCCTTAGGTAAAGCCGGTGAAGAAGTTGAATGGCTTCGGAACTTTTTGGAAGACATTCCATTCTGGCCTAAGCTGTTGACACCAATTTGTATACATTGTGATAGTCAATCGGCTATAGGAAGAGCGAGGAATGTCATGTATAACGGTAAGAATCGTCACATACGACGAAGGCATAAAACCGTTAGGGACCTACTCTCTAGGGGAATTATCACCATTGACTACGCGAAGTCAAGGGATAATGTGGCGGATCCGCTTACAAAAGGCCTAACTAGAGAGGCGGTTGAGTGTTCATCGAAGGGAATGGGACTATGGCCAAGGACAAGTCATCACGGCGGTAACTCTACCTAGGAGACTGGAGATCCCAAGAACTAGGTTCAAGGAGAATACAAAGTGGTGTATGACGGTCCAACATTGTCAGTTAAATGTTTGGTCCATTCTCAGGATTAGACAATGTTCAAGTACCAAGGGTAAAATGCTAGAGGCATTTTTTAATGATTATCTAAGTTTGATATTTTAATTATCAAACAGTGTACATCTATAGGATTACACGTTTAGAAATCACCTATGTAAGTGTGAAGTGGAAGCCGCTTCAAGGAGAATTCGGTCTGGCTAGTTCTCTAAGTACTTATGAAACCAGGCGGTATTCATGGCTGAAACGAACACAACAGTGAGAACCAAAGACGGTTAAGGGTTAGTTGTGTGACTTACGTTGTCTAGGTATACACCAAAGCTCAACGGTTCAAAGATATCAAATCTACCGATTGACCGAGTATATCCGATGTATGTTCACTACGGAAAGTTCAAAGGGAAACCTACTTATCCCGATGCAACTAATTCTTTCTTGCAAATCACACAAGTCTGTCATGCATATTTCCAATATAGCCATTCCCCATTCATGTGGGGGATTGTTGGATTTTTGGAATGTGAAGAGTGTGAATGAAAAATGGGTGGAAAGGTGAAAAGGTTCCTTTTAGTAAGGAAATGCACTTTCTCCCATAATGGTAGAGGAAAAGACTTTTGTTGGGTTTAAATAGAGATTCACTTCTCTTAGCTCTTAAAAGGGTTGAGAAGAAGGGAAGCCTCGCGCCGTCGTCGTCGCTCGTCTCGGCTTCGGCTTCGGATTTGGGATTTGGGATTTCGGTCAATTGATATGATTGATTGACTTAATTTTTTGGACCAACAAAAACTAGAAAATATTAATTTATTATTAATATTTAATATTAAATCTGTTTGTGTAACAGAAATCTGAATGGATTAATCAGATTAATTATTCCTCCACGTTCTCCCACGTTTTCCCATTAACCAATAATTCATTACTAACATTTAGTGAATTCAGCCACTAGTGGTAGTGAATTCAGATGTTAGTGGCAATGAATTCAGCCATTAGTGGTGTCTCTTCATACTCTTTCCCATGGCTATATAAACTGGTCAGTCATCAACCTTTGAACACACACTGAAACACAGAATACACAGAACATCTTACTACATCTCCTCTTTTTTCTGCATACTAAGTAAGTCGTGTGATTTGCTCCGTTCTTTTGTGTTCGCAGTGTTCTACTGTTTGAAGTGCCGCTACAGTAGAACTGTTATCCCGTTCCATCCTGAGAGAAATTAACCCGTGAACCTTGGGCAACTGTGAGGGGGTTAGATTTCTTAAGGAGACACAAGTAAATTGTGGCTCGGGATCGTCCCATACAAAACTGATAATATACTTCTGTTTTCTGTATTTTCTGATTTATTTGGTTGCAGGAATAACATATTCTTACGTAGAAAGTTAACTTTTGTTAGTCATCACTTTTCATGAAAATATGTACTGTTATTAGACACATCATCTTTCAAAGAGACGACTATTTATCCTAAATAGAAGATTATATTGTATTGTAATTTAAGCTATTCAAATGTGAGAACGAAGGAATTCTTCAACATTACTAATTGCAAAAGTATGTAAAAATACATTGTATTTTGGAATATCACTGCCTTACACTCGATAAAAACTTGATGGGGGATCAACAGCGGGCCTGCATGGAGCCTTGTGGATTGTTTAAGCACCCATTGTCTATGACCAAAATTCGGTATATTAATGAAGGCAATCATCAAAAAAATAAGGCAAGCATTAAGTGCATCCACAATTAAACTCCCTTTTCCTCTTTTTCCAGAACTCTTTCGTGCAAGTACTCATACCTTTAAAACCTTGGATTTGTCTTTGGAGAGGATAAATACCTCTCTATGAAGAGATTTATCGTACATTAACATCTTGAATCTATCTTCATATACAGTCAAATCTGATTATAGCAGTAATTTGTTATAACAATATTTTACTGTGACAGCCTAATTTTTTCAGAATCAAATTTGCGTGTTATATTTTATCTTTTTATAATAGCATTCTACTTATAACAGTAGTTGCATTCATTATAACGCTACACTCTTTATAAAATTATCTTTCTATGACAACTCATACTAAAAAATAATGTACTAAGATTAAGTAAAACTATATTATGTGTAAAAATAAAATATTAAAATATTTGTGATAATCAATATTGATGTCATGCAAATACAGCACAACTAGTTATGAACTTATTGATAGTGTATTACTCTTTTTAATTTTTAATTGATGAAATAAAAAAGTCTATTGAGATTTTAAATTTAACAAGTACTCCTACTTAATTTATAACAGTTAAATAAAATTTAAACATCAAATAGCTGTGTGCGTATATATATAACAACAACAGAATATAGCATCTGTAAAATTTTCAGACAAATAATATCACTATAACTAATTTTGACTTTATTTAACACTCATTAAATTCTCATTTCTCCTCTAATATCCTCTTATCGTTTTATATATGTGGTGCAAATCTATACGAGCAATTATAGAGACATACATCGAACTCTAATTTAAAATGAAAATTTGACTGATATTTCATCGATAAAGTACAAGTGTTAGTACTTTGCATACCACCCAAAAATTCAACATTGACCCCACTTTGGTTTGGCATACTTCTACCTCGGAGATTAACCATCCCCGACTATATTATTTACGGAAAAGGGCCAAATTTGCCCCTCTACTATGGCAAATCGGATCAGTTTACCCTCTGTTAAGTTTTTGGATCGACCATACCCCTGCCGTGACCAAAGTACACCATGTTGCCCTTAAAACTGACGGCCCTCCAGCGTGTCAACAACGTGGCTGCCACCTCAATGCCATGTAGATCCAAACCATAGTAGAGGGGCAAATTTGGCCCTTTCCGTTTTTTCCAAAGTCGTTTCTGGACTAAGTTTCAATACTTAGAGAAGAAGTTTCGATGCTTAGAGGAGTTATTACAAGAGAGAAAATGTGCTAAGAATAGTAGATAAGATATTTTGCGATAAATATGGAATTAAAATGATACTCCCTTCAGTTTGGTTCCATAAGAAATATATACTTTTGAATTTTGTGACTAAAATTATCTTTATTAAAGATGAGATAAAAGTTTAAAAATAAAATTATTTCTAAATAAATATATACGTTCTTTTTAAAAAGACTAAAAGGTAAAATATGCTACTCCTATTAAAGTGGATGAACAGTTCTTTCCGGTGTTTCAATTTAAAAGATATTTTTAATTTATCACAAAAAGTGATTTTTGCTACATATTGACTTATTAACTTTAGTTTAATCTCTTTTTCTTTAATGGCATACTTTTTGTAACAGTAGAAAAAATATAATAAAGTATTATGTTTAAAATCACAAATTCTAGTATGCATTAAAGGAAAAAATATAATAGAATATTATTTTTAATATATAAAATCTTATATTTTTTTCTACTGTTACAAAAAGTATGACATTAAAGGAAAAGAGATTAAACTAAAGTTAATAAGTCAATATATAGCAAAAGTCATTTTTTGTGATAAATTAAAAATATCTTTTAAATTGAAACACCGGAAAGAACTGTTCATCCACTTTAATAAGAGCAGCATATTTTACCTTTTAGTCTTTTTAAAAAGAACGTATATATTTATTTAGAAATAATTTTATTTTTAAACTTTTATCTCATCTTTAATAAAGATAATTTTAGTCACAAAATTCAAAAGTATATCTTTCTTATGGAACCAAACTGAAGGGAGTATCATTTTAATTTCATATTTATCGCAAAATATCTTATCTACCATTCTTAGCACATTTTCTCTCTTATAATAACTCCTCTAAGCATCGAAACTTCCTCTCTAAGTATTGAAACTTAGTCCAGAAACGACTTTGGAAAAAACGGAAAGGGCCAAATTTGCCCCTCTACTATGGTTTGGATCTACATGGCATTGAGGTGGCAGCCACGTTGTTGACACGCTGGAGGGCCGTCAGTTTTAAGGGCAAAATGGTGTACTTTGGTCACGGCAGGGGTATGGTCAATCCAAAAACTTAACGGAGGGTAAACTGGTCCGATTTACCACAGTAGAGGGGCAAATTTGGCCCTTTTCCGTATTATTTATAAAAGAAAAGGTTTTAACTCGAAAGCACTGTGCTACTGATCACTATATATTCTTATTTGAATCACGAGAAGTAAGGCCATTGTCCATGTGAATTGCATTTCATTGATTTTCCCAAAACTTTTAAGTTGGAACTGAGAAGAAGAACAAAAGAGAAGCTTTTCTTTTTTGTTTTTTCTGCAAAAGCAAAATAAACAAATGAATATACAGATGAATTTGTTTCCGCAGTGTCACATGCGTCAGTCCAGAGTCCAGACAACCTTTGACCTACACGCAATCTCCAAGGATCTTAAGGAGACCGGTTTAGTTCATTAATTAGGTTCCGCTTTTCAACAACAATAATCCTATTTTAATTTAGGAAGTGTTAAATCCATAATCCAAACCCATAAAATATTATTAAGTTCTCGATATCGTGTTATTAGGTTAATACTCCTTCCTGTCTATTTTGTTTGATAGGTTTGACTTTCCATACACCTTAAGAAATAAGTGTATTGGGTAAAAATTGACCCACGGCGATTTGCCCCGGTCACGCAGATCACAACGATCGAACGTATCGCGACTAAGCAATCGCCGAAGCAGTTGAGCGAGCCGCCGAAGCCTTGGAACCGAAGACGCGTTACCGAAGGCGAGCCGTGAGCTGATCTTCGGTAACCATTACCTCGGTCAAACAACAGGGCCAAGTCACCGAGGTCGTAAACTCTCACCTCGGTGGACCCCCTCGGTTCGTCCGGCTTTGCAGCCCACTATCTCACCCCACTAATTCAGCCATTATACCTCAAGATCGTGGGACAACATGGCAGCAGATAGTGGAGGTCATGGGCAAAGACTTATACCTATAAATAGCAGATCATTTCATGTAATAGGGATCCAGAAATATATACTGAAACTCTGCCCAAATTTGTACTGAACATCCATATATTGAAAGCAAGTTATTTTACGCATTTTTCGTCTATTTCGCGCATTATTTACCGCTTTGATACAAAGATTTGCTTATATTCGAATCCAAATTCGATTTGTGTACCTAAAAACGATTTAGGCCCATACAAATTGGCGCCGTCTGTGGGGATATAAGCAATAACGCTTTGTTCCAAAGTTCGAAATCTGTTTTTCATCAAGAAGCTTGTGATCCAACGCTATGGCTGATAACAACAATGGTGGTAATGGTGATCGGGTTGACGTTCCGACGAACCAACAACCCTTCACCCCAATGACAACCGAAGAATTTCAAATGTATGTTGTCACCACGCTAAGAGCTCTCCAAAATAAGCAGGATGAGCAGGCTAGTATCAACGCCGAGTTTCGCGCCTCGCTAGAAGTGCGAAACAGCGCCGCCCCAAACGGCACCCAGCCCTCGGCTCCTGGTGGAGGCACCCCGCCTTTCGTTTCTCAGGGCGCGACAACAGGGGGACCTCACAACGGAGCCGCGTCTGGGGGGTCGGGGAGTAATCCATCTTCCATGCCACACTTCGGGACGGTTCCCTCCGTGGCAGAAACAACGTCATCGGTTGACGTTGAAAAAATGAGTAGAGAAATCGAGGCTCGCATCGAGGCGCGCGTCGAAAAACGCCTCGAACGCGTACCGGGGATAAGCAAGGAGGAAGATGACCTCGACATCGAGCAATATAGGGAGCAGCCCTACAAGCCCGAAGCAGCACCAGCTCCAACTCCTGTGGGTTTCAAACTCACATTCCTCAAAAAGTACGATGGGACAACTGATCCCAAGGAGCATGTTAGGGAATATATGTCCATGGTAAAGAGCAACGACTTGACGTCCACGCAGCTTGAATCCATGTTCTTAAAGAAGTTTGGTAGTTCGTTGGAAAAGGGTGCCCTTCGGTGGTATTTATGCTTGCCGCCGGGGTCAATCTCCTCGTTCAAAGAACTATCCCGCGCCTTTGTCAAAGCTCACACCGGCGCGCAAAAGATCCTCCAGAGGAAGGAGGATATATGTGAAGTGAAACAATGGCCCGGTGAGCCACTTAAAGAGTTCCTCGAGCGATTCCATGCTGAACGTATGGAGTTGCCTCGAATGGATGATACCTTGGCTATCATGGCCTTCGAAAAAGGTATCAACGGTCGCAATTCAAGTGCTGCTGCCGAATTGCGAAAAGAGTTGCAACAATATCAGGTCCTGACGTGGGAGGACCTGCATAGAAGAGCTTACTCCAAAATCATATTGGAGGAGGCGGAGTTCAAAAACCGAGGTTACCAAAACCGAGGTGATACTTCAAATCGCGCCGAGGTGCCACGAAATAACTTGAAAGGGAGGTATGAACCTTATACTTCGCCGAGGCAACATGTTACTCAAAGGTTGGGGAACAACCCCGGTAACTCATACCCGACGTCTCACATAAGCCAAAGGCTTGGAGGGAAGGTTCAAACCAATATGAACCAAAGGAATCCCTCGAGCTCCGCTTCGGTCCCAAGAAAGGATCTTCCCCGGATCCAAGATTATAATTTCAACATATCGACCTCGGAGCTGGTCGATGTCGTTAAGGGGACAGCCGGGGTAAGAATTCCCAAAGACATGAGAACCCCGGCGGACAAAAGGGATCAGAATCTGCATTGCGAGTTTCATGCAGATTATGGTCACAGAACCGAGGACTGCAAAGCTTTGCGCCTCGAGGTAGCTCACCTACTGAAAAAAGGAGTCTTGGCTCAATTCCTCACTGACAAGGGGAAAGACAATTTTTCAAAAAACCGGGGAGATGGGCAACCACCTCGGGCTCCACCCCCGGAGAGAGTAGTTAACGTCATCACCGGGGGGTCAGAAGTAAACGGCGTGAACTTCGCCGCAGCTAAAAAATTTGCTAAGCTCTCCATCACCATGGAGAAAAGGACCCGAGTTGGAGGCTCGGGCAAGGACATCGTGTTCGATGAGGATGACTGTGATGGGATGATGTTCCCCCATCACGATGCTCTAGTCATCATGCTAAGAATTAACAACGCTGACATCAAGAGACTCTTGATTGACCCCGGTAGTTCGGTAAACATCATCAGCTACGGGGCGGTGAAGCAGATGTGGCTAAAAGGGGAAATCATTCCCAAGTCAACAGTGTTGGCTGGTTTTAACAACTCAACAGAGAAGACGTTGGGTGAAATCACGCTGAAGACATTCGCTGAGGGTGTCACCAAGGAGACACTGTTTCAAGTGATGCCCGAGGATCTGGCCTATAATGTAATCCTCGGGCGGCCATGGATCCATTCCATGGAAGCTGTTCCTTCCACTTTACACCAAGTGATCAAATTCCCAACGCCTTGGGGGGTTCGGTCAATTAAGGGGGAGCAGCGAGTAGCGAGGGAATGCTACTCGGTTGCACTGAAGAGTGGAGTCGCCCCGAGCGGGCCCAAAAAATAGCAACCAACGCAACCGGGATCGAGCGAGGCGAGCCTCCAAAATGAAATTGAAAAGATCCCGGCATGCGTGCAAGAGCCTCGGAAGCAGAAAGCCGAGGATTCTACCGTTGAGGAGCTGAACTCTTTCACTCTACTGAAAGAGTTCCCAGAAAGGAAAGTGCACATCGGCTCGGAGTTGGACCCGAAGTCGAAAGAGGCAATTATGGAAGTTTTAAGGTCCAACCATGACTGTTTTGCTTGGGCTCATTCAGACATGACGGGTATCGATCCGGAGATCATGACTCACAAGCTGAATGTAGATCCAAGGTTCACCCCGGTGAAACAAAAGAAGAGACCTCACGCCGGGGTGAAAAAGAAGGCAATTGAAGATGAGACCACGAAGCTGCAAGAAAATGGTTTCGTCAGGGAGGTGAAATATCCCGAATGGCTGGCAAATGTGGTAGTTGTGCCGAAGAAGAATGGCAAGTGGAGAATGTGTGTAGACTACACCGACCTGAATAAAGCTTGCCCCAAAGACTCTTACCCGTTGCCACAAATTGACAGGTTAATAGACTCCACGGCTGGACACAAACTATTAACTTTCTTGGATGCGTATTCGGGCTACAATCAAATCCTCATGGACCCTGAGGATGAAGAAAAAACCTCGTTCATCACTGACCGAGGTACATTCTGCTACAAGGTCATGCCCTTCGGTCTCAAAAACGCCGGGGCGACTTACCAAAGGCTGGTATGTCGCATGTTCAAGGAATATATTGGAAAGTCTATGGAAGTCTACATAGACGACATGCTCATCAAGTCGATCCAAATGGAGGATCACCTAAATCATCTGAGGGAGGCCTTTGCCGTGTTGAGACAATATGGCATGAAATTGAATCCTGAAAAGTGCGCCTTCGGCGTTGGGTCTGGCAAATTCTTGGGATTCATTGTCTCTGAACGAGGCATCGAGGCTAATCCTGACAAAATTAGAGCTATCGAAGAAATCCCCGAGAAGCTTACCGGGGTGAAAGAAGTCCAACGTTTGACTGGCCGAGTCGCTGCCTTGAGTCGTTTCATCTCAAGGTCCTCGGAGCGATGCCACAAATTCTTCTCCGTTTTGAGAAAAAACACTCACTTCGAATGGACACCGGAGTGCGAACAAGCGTTGAAAGACTTGAAACAGTATTTGGCTAACGCACCGTTGCTCGCCAAGCCAAAAGAAGGTGAAACATTGCTAGTCTATTTAGCAGTGTCCGAGGTATCAGTAAGTGTTGTGCTGGTTCGAGAAGAAGATGGCAAGCAGCAGCCCATTTACTATGTGAGCAAGACACTCCTCGACGCTGAGACCAGGTATCCACATCTGGAAAAACTAGCTCTTGCTTTACTTGTTACTGCTCGGAAATTGCGGCCCTATTTTCAATGCCATCCAATAGCCGTAGTTTCAACCTTCCCTTTGAGAAATATTTTGCATAGGCCAGAGTTGTCGGGAAGATTATCAAAATGGGCGGTAGAGTTAAGTGAATATGACATCACCTACCAGCCTCGGAACGCCATTAAGTCCCAAGTCTTGGCAGACTTCGTGGCAGATTTTAGCGTTGGAATCTTACCCGAGGCAGAAAAAGAAAACGCCGAAGCTAAAGGAACAACTACGGGCTTATGGGTACTCTATACTGATGGAGCAACTAACTCCAAAGATTCGGGGCTGGACATAGTCTTGAGAGCACCCACCGGAGAAAAAATCAGACACTCGGTTCGATTCAAGAAAATAACCAACAACGAGGCAGAATATGAGGCGGCTTTAGCGGGCTTAGAGTTGGCCAAAGAAATGGGGGTTGAAAGAATCGAATTGAGATGTGACTCTCAGTTAGTGGTAAACCAAATCCTCGGTGATTACACGGCTCGTGAGCCCAGAATGCAGTTATACCTAGATCGGGCACAAAGGATCTTGACCCAATTCCAAGAATAGCAAGTTAAACATGTGCCTCGGGAGGAGAACACCGAGGCTGATGCCTTGGCGAATCTGGGTTCGGCTATCGATGAAGATCACTCGGGGACTGACTCGATGGTTCGGCTACTATCTGCACAGATGAGAGAGATGAAGCTGCAAGTCAACTCGGTGGACAACCGATGGGATTGGCGAAGTAAGTTCATCTCCTATTTCGACTCAGGGACTGTCCCCCAAGATAAGAAAGAAGCGAAGAAGCTGAGGACCCAAGCTGCCTCGTATCACATGATCGAAGGCAATCTATACAAGAGGTTGTATTGCAGCCCGATGGCCAAATGTTTGGGTCCCGATGAGGCAAGATACGTGATGGCAGAAGTGCATGAAGGCGAGTGTGGCAACCACTCGGGGGCAAAATCCTTGGTACGAAAGCTATTAAGAGCTGGGTATTACTGGCCCACTATCAGTACCGATGTGAGGGATTTTGTACAAAAATGTGACAAGTGCCAACGCCATGGGCGGTTGATCCACCAACAGGCCGAGCCTCTTCATTCGGTGGTGTCGCCATGGCCCTTCATGAAATGGGGAATGGACGTTGTTGGACCATTGCCCAAGGGAAAGGGTGGTGTTCGTTTCATCCTGGTATTGACTGATTACTTCACCAAATGGGTGGAAGCAGCGGCTCTCACCGAAGTTAAGCAAAAGCAAGTAATCGACTTCATCAAAAAGAACATCATCTACAGGTTCGGCGTCCCAAGAGAAATTGCTTGCGACAATGGCAAACAATTCATGGGGACTGCTATCACCAACTTCTTCAAGCAGTGGGGTATCAAGAGAATAGCTTCGACTCCCTATCATCCAAGCGCCAATGGCCAAGCCGAGTCTTCAAACAGGATCATAATTGAGAATCTCAAGAAAAGGCTCGATGAGAAAAAAGGTCCTTGGCCCGAGGAGTTGCACGGGGTTCTGTGGGCCATGCGAACGACTGAAAAGAGCAGCACCGGGGAGACTCCCTTCTCTTTGGCGTATGGCATGGACTCTCTTATTCCCGTAGAAGTGGGCGAACCTAGCCTTCGGTATGCCCATACAGCCGAGGACGCAAACCAGGAAGCAATGCGCATTGAGTTGGATCTGCTCGAAGAGAAGAAGGAGCTAGCTTTGGTTCGGTTGGTTGCTCAAAAGAGACAGATTGAAGCGTATCTCAACAGAAAGGCTAAATTCAGGGACTTCAAGGTCGGGGATTATGTGCTGAAAACCGTGAAGCAATCAACCAAAGAAGAAAACGGAGGAAAGCTCATTGCAAATTGGGAAGGACCCTACAGAGTCAAAGCAATTGTTGGAAAAGGCTCTTATCAAATCGAAAGTTTGCAAGGAGAGCCCGAACCGTTGAATTGGAATATTTCCAACTTGAAGCGGTACTACTTCTAGTCGAGGTAAATATCTTCAAACTTCTTTAAATCAAACAGCCCCGAGCCGAACTCCGCTCCCATGGCATTAACAGAAAATGTACTAACTTACCCCTCGTTCCGCCTTTTTGCTTGACCTTTTCAGGAAGCGAACCGAACCGATTCCAGTGCTCGGATCTTCATCAAGATTCACAACCGAACACTGGGGGGGAGTAAGAAGGTGTTGATATCGAGGTCTGCATCGAGCCTCCCAACCGAAGCTTATCTATCCGACAACCGGGGACTAACGCCCGGGGACTAGATTTAGTACATTGTAAATTAGCCCGGTAGCGGCGTGTTTGTCAGTTTGCTTTTATTTCGAAATTTTACCCAAGGTCCGTCTCGGCTTGGTTTTATGTACATAGCCTTTTGGCTCGTCAATATCAATAAGAACGACTTCGATTACACTCAGTTTATCTGTTTAAATCTTACATTTTGAAGCCGCGTAATGCGTCGACCCGAGGACGAGACGTCGCCCTAGGTTCGCATCGGTCAAATTCTGTCTAAATCTTGCAAGATTAAAGTAAAGTTTGCATCAAAGTGTTCGATATGCTTAAAAGGCCATTACACAGAATAAGGATGCAAATATTTCTTACTGAAAGCCCGAAGGCTGAATATATGCATTCTCAAAAAAGACCCGAAGGTCGAAAGTACAAACTCAAAAGCCCGAAGGCTTGCAAAAGAAGTGCTAAAAGTAATTCAGGCCTTAGGAGAACCACCTCCATCTCCGGAGCCCTCTTCGGCCTCTTCATCTTCCTCATCTTCATCATCGCCGCTCGAAGCCTCACTTGAAGGAAGATCCTCGATGATAGCTTGAGCTTCGGCTGCTTTAGCTTCGGCCTTCTCAATCTCCTCATCAAGGTTAAGCTCCCCGGCGCGACACCGCTTAAGCAACCTTAACCGAGACTTGATGATGGCCCACCGCTTGTCAAGCTCGGCCCTTTTCACCTTGAGTGCAGCTTTATCCTTTCGGGCCGCAATTTCATCTTTCAGGGCAACGATCTGATCATCCTTGGCTGAAAGCTTGGAAGTTTCGCCCTCTAGCTTCTTAATGTGAAGCAGATGATCTCTCAGCTGCTCTTGGTGCTTTTTGGCCATGTTAACCGCCTCGGCTTTGGTTCGGGACAACTCGTCGCTCAGCCTCGCGACTTCCTCTCCCAGCCTCGAGCGTTCAGCTTCAAAATCATCACCGAGGATCTTAATCTTAGCTTCGGAGTTCGCCTCAGCTTCGCGTAAATCGGCCTGAGACTTGGCTAAATCAGCTTTCAGCAAAGCTATCTGAGCATTGAATTTATCTTTTTGCTGATCCCATAGGCGAAACACGCGCCGAACCTCAGCGGTCCTCGAGGACTCAACCTCGACGGCTTTCAAAGAAAGGATGAAAGTCTGAGCAAAGGCCAAATAAACCGAAGTCAGAAATAACCCGAAGGTAAAGATGCAAATCAAATTCTTTTGGTCTCTTAAAAGTTTTTAATACGGCAAAACTTACCCTTACTGCGTTGGAGGCCAGGGTACTGTATAACTGACCCGAGGTAAACTCTTGCATGAGCCTATCCTCGGTTGGCCCTAACAAGGGTGTAAGCCTAAGGAGATCCTCGGGGTTGCACCCAAGCAGATTTGAAGAGATCGGCACCTCAAGCTTCCGATAAGACCCCACCGAGGAAGAAGTCCTCGCGGGTTCGGAATGCGCTCTCACTGACCCGGTGCCAGCTTCTCCGACGAATGCAGCAGCTCCAGCTTCGGTAACTTTAGCCTTGCCTTTGGCTTTTTCCGCAGCTGCATCAGGCTCGGGCTCTTGACCTTCGAGATTTACAACATCGACATTTCCTCGAGACCAAGCCTCGTCGGCTGCCTTGTCCTCGGGCTCATCCACCAGTCCTCGGCATTTTTCACCCACCGCTTCGAGCTGGCGAAGTGTCTCCACCTCGGCACGAGGAGCCACCGAGCGGGACGACTTCTTCGACGTAGCCCTCTTCCGCTTCACACCTACGAGCGAAGGAGAAATCAAAAAACGTTGGAACAGAAAGAGAACGATACTTAACAACGCGTGCCGAGGACAAGAGTTACCTTTGGAAGTCCCTTGATCGGGGGCTCCCTTGGAAATTTTTGAAGACTTGGAAGCCTTCAATCCTTTGTACTCCCCAGCTACCGCGGCCAGATCATCGTCAGATTCGGTCTCCTCGTCATTTTTCTTCTTTTCTTCCTTCTTCTTCTTACTCTTCTTGGTGTTGGCGGCACGGTTTGGAAAACCTGACACCGAGGGAAAGAAAGTCAGAAAAATCCCGAGGTTACCTACTATCAAAACTCTATCAAAACTCACCGTGCCTCTTGCACTGCCAACCAAATTCAGCAGCCATATTCATCCATGTCCTCTCGAGGCGGACACGAGCCCCGGTCATCGCCTTGACCCACGCTGTCAGACCCGCCGGGGGCACGATGTCAACCTTGTTGGCTGAAGAAATGGCAAAAAAAAGAAATCAGTTAACACTGGCAGATTGCCAAGGAGTAAAATGATAAAAGCGATGTGCTTACGTGTGTTGTTCCATCGTTCGGGGAAATCAGGTTCGGCAGATAAGACCTTGGTCTCCATCAAGATGAACCGCTCACTCCAGCCTCGGTCTCCGTGATCCTCACTCTTGTGAAGGAGAGCAAATTTGCCCCGGTTGTTGAGCGCCACCACCCCGGCTTTGTGGAAATAAGGGTAGTAAAGGGAAATAAGATGTTGAAAGGTGAAGTCCACCTTCGCCTTTTTTCTTAGCCAATCCATGCATTGGACGACTCTCCAGACACCGGGGCCAAGTTGGACCAGACACAAATTATAAGCCCGGCAAAAGTCATCGATGACCTTGTGGACAGGAAGAGTGAAACCGATGGTGAATGGGTAAGTATAAGCAAAAGACATACCCTCGATATCGTGGCATACCCTACTTGTTGGATCGGGGATAATGACCTTGACCTCGGCGTCAAATTGGCACTCCCTCCGAACCCGCTCAGTGTGAGCCTGAGTAATGAGGGTTGGGGTAGTGTTCACGGGGACGTTCCTGTGCTTCCCCTCCTGCTCAGCCGTCCGAGCCTGCAGTTTTAAATCCTTGGAGTTATCAAAATGGGAGGGAATGATTTGGTGTGGTTCAAGCTCCTGCTCGAGGGGAATAGACGGCCCCGTGGATCCCCCCTCGGCAACATCTACAGCCTCGGCGCCTCTGCCCTCGGCATCGACGTCCTCGGCGCCAATTCCCTCGCCATCCCCTCCATCGTCATCGTCTCTAAGGAGAGCATCACTAAAGCTGCGTAGAGCGGCGTCGTCCTCGTCTGAGGCGACCTCCTCCTCCGCCGCCAGCTGGCGCATAGCCCTCATCTTACGGCGCTTCACGCCCCCAACACCTGATGATACTTCGCCGCCTTCCACCACAGCCGTGGTAGTCACCGGCATAGCAGCGGCGGCGTCGCCGCTGACAACAGCTGCAGTTGGAGGCGGAATTCGCACTCTCTCACCTGAGTCGCTGGAATCTTGCCTAGAAATTGTGGTAGACATAATGATGAATTCAAAACTGGAGGTTTTTCTGTAAAGTTGGAAGATTGGAAGGAGTTTGGGAGAGTTCTTAAGTTTTTACTGTTGATTGCTCTGAAGTAAGTGGAGAGGCAGCTTGGCGAACGACCCCTTTTATAGGTATGGAATTTTAAAAGAGGATGACGTCAGCGTCATCATTGAAACGTTGGGGAAAACAAAAATTTCGGCGCGACGGTTCGGTCAACCCACGGATGAACGCCACGTGTCATTGAGAAGAGACCTGATGGGACGCGAACTGTTGACATATTTTGAAACGCTTGGATAGGATTGAGCCACGCCGCTTTCCCGCTAAAACTTCATTCCACTCCTCGGTAGGTAACCGAGGAGTGGGGGGGACTATCTGTATTGGGTAAAAATTGACCCACGGCGATTTGCCCCGGTCACGCAGATCACAACGATCGAACGCATCGCGACTAAGCAATCGCCGAAGCAGTTGAACGAGCCGCCGAAGCCTTGGAACCGAAGACGCGTTACCGAAGGCGAGCCGTGAGCTGAGCTTCGGTAACCATTACCTCGGTCAAACAACAGGGCCAAGTCACCGAGGTCGTAAACTCTCACCTCGGTGGACCCCCCTCGGTTCGTCCGGCTTTGCAGCCCACTATCTCACCCCACTAATTCAGCCACTACACCTCAAGATCGTGGGACAACATGGCAGCAGATAGTGGAGGTCATGGGCAAAGACTTATACCTATAAATAGCAGATCATTTCATGTAATAGGGATCCAGAAATATATACTGAAACTCTGCCCAAATTTGTACTGAACATCCATATATTGAAAGCAAGTTATTTTACGCATTTTTCGTCTATTTCGCGCATTATTTACCGCTTTGATACAAGGATTTGCTTATATTCGAATCCAAATTCGATTTGTGTACCTAAAAACGATTTAGGCCCATACAATAAGGTATAGTATTTTTACTAATTTATCCTTTTATCTTTTCTTGGTATTTTGAAGAAGGAGTTTTTCAATATCATTTAATAAGGGCATTATGAGAAAGAAATGGTAAATTTACATTGGTATTCTAAACTATCAAATATTTTGGACCTTCTAAAAATGGAATATCTATCAATTAAAATGGACAGGAGGGAGCAGTTCACTAAAGATTTGGATTTTGGATTTTGGATTATCGGTTCAGTTCTTGATTTTTTAATTTTCTTAATGGTTTATCTGATAACCTGATAAGATATTATGTAATTATTGTATTGGATAAAAACTGATGTCACCTGAAAAGTGACACGTGTCTGCCACGTGGCACGGGCAGAATTTTCACCGGACAGACATCTAGCGGACAGGTAACTAGCCATGCGGTTACCACGAGCAGACCCAGAGCAGCAATGTAACGCTTCCCAGGTCAGCACGATCTGAATGAGCAGTTACTAACCTGATCATGCGCGATTACTTAATGAACGGTCATAAAGGCAGTGATTACACAATCCAGCGGTTACATATCCAACGGATACGTGCCCAGCGGTTACAAACTCAACGGATGCCTATCAGACCTATAAATAGCATTCGTCCTAAATCATTGTAACACACTTTTTATTCTCTATCTACAACATCAATAGGAATACTCTCTCTTACTCTTGCTCAAATACTGTTCTTTACTTGCATTCGCTGGATACTTTGCTCTCTAGTCTTCAAGTACAATCTCTAACGAGGAATTCTTACCGGGATCAAGCGATCTAATACGGTTACCTCTATCTATTTTGCTAACGCTTCAACTTTATTCATTTCCGATTATATCTTATTTCCTTATCATCAATTATCATCACTGGAAATCGTGCATATATTGATAACCTAATAATCAACGCCATTCCATATTAGATTTGGTTAAACTCTTAATCTAAACTATTGATCGTGACTCCGCAAATATAAATTTAATTGTTAATTGGCCTAAAATCGAATCTAGGTTAAACAATTTGGCGACCACAGTGGGAGCCGGTCAATAGCCTTTATAGGTTAATAGTTTGTCTTTCCCAGCACTACATTCCTTTCTATCAATTATTTTGTTTCACAACTAACATGGCAGAAAGTGGTTCACAATGAACTATCGTGGGCGGAAGTCAGATACGTGCCCCTTCATCAAGTCCCAATTATTCTCCTGATTACTCGTCCGACGGGTAGGAACAATCTTCCCAAGGACCGGTCAGGCAGCGAAATAGGCATAGGCACTCTCAGAGCGCCACTCCACCTAGGAGAAGACGCCATAGGAGTCTCTCCCCTGGCCAAGGGAACCTCCAGGAGACGATCTTGCGTTTATGCAGGAACAAGCGGAGGTCAACAGAGGGATAAACGAAGCGATCAACTCTCTCCGAGGGCACATCCCTCCAGTCGCAAGAGCTGATGTTGCAGCGCCAGGTCGGGATGCTCCTTCTTTGCACACCTCAAGGCAAGGTGGGGAACGAAACAACGGAGGGACCATGGATCCAACGACCCAAGTCAATCAAAATCGAAACGGAGGATCTATGGTGTCCACAGAAATGAGCATCGACGTGGAGGCCCTCACCAAACAATTCAAGGAGAGCCAGGAAGCGCTTCAGAAGTCTCTCTATGAGAGGATCGATCAGATACCGGGCACTCCACCGTCCAACGATACTCCCAGCGGCCTTGGAAGAAGGAAGCAGCCCCGAAGGCAATACCCAAGACGTTCAAGATGCCAAACATTTCGAGATATCGTGGTACATCTGATCCCAATGATCATCTCATGATGTTCAGCAACTTTATAAAAGCTAGCGATCTCACCGATGAGGAGATCGAATCTGTCCAATTGAAGAAGTTCGTGGAGACCCTAGTGGATGGAGCTCTACGATGGTACTCAATGTTACCACCAAACTCCATCGGGTCCTTTGCAGAGATGGCAGAATTGTTCGTGAAAGCCCATACAGGCGCTCAGAAGACGGAAACTCGCGTGGAGGATATCTTTGAGATCAAGCAGAAGCCCGACGAGTCCCTCCGTAAATATGTGGATTGTTTCCAACGGGAGCGTATGATGTTACCCAAGGTACCAGACAGATGGGAAGCAATCGCATTCACCAACAGTTTGGATATCAGGAGCTCAGAGGCTACGCGCAGGCTATATGAATCCCTTCGCGAATTCCCAGCAGCCAACTGGTCGGACGTCTACAACCGCTACAACTCAAAGGTACGTATTGATGAAGATAAATTGATTGGAACAGGTACCCGAGGAAAGACTCAGTCGCGTAGCAGTGGCTTTGGCGGAAAGGTGGAGTCAGAAAGGTCAGATGTACGTTACGAGCCGTACCTTGACCAGTCACGCAACAACTCCAAAGGACGCAGCCTCAACAATAGAGGGCTATCCCGAAGAGATGGTTCAGAGTCTAGCCCCCATGGAGCCCCAAGTCTGCCAAGCTTCAACGTAGAAATGTCTGAAGTAGTGGCAGCGCTCAAAGATATGGGTGAAAAAGTCAAATGGCCAAAGGACATGAAGACTGATCCGAGCAAGCAAAACCAGGACCTTTGGTGCGAGTTCCATTGCGACCACGGTCACACTACCGAGGACTGCAAGGCCCTAAGGTATGAAGTTGCACACTTATTAAAACAAGGGTTCTTGAAGGAGTTCTTGACCGAGAAGGGAAAACAAACTCACGCGAAGGCTCAGCAGAACAAATCTGGCCCTCCACGAGCATCCTCCCCGAAGAGGACAGTCAATGTTATCTCGGGTGGGATCGAAGTGGATTCCGTCGTTTTTACGACGAAGAAATACGCAAAGGTCTCTATCACAAAGACCAAGCGTCCACGGCTAGAGGAGACGATAACATTTGAAGACTCAGACACAGATGGTTTGCAGTTCCCACACGCTGACGCGTTAGTCATAACGTTACGCGTGGCGGAAATTTGACGTCAAGAGAGTGCTCATCGATGCGGGCAGCTCTGCGAATATTATTCAATCATGAGTTGTAAGGGAGATGCAACTATCGAAAAAGATCGTGCCGATATCTCGAGTTCTCTCCGGCTTCAACAACTCAAGCGAGGTGACCCTTGGCGAGATTACTCTGACGACTCTTGCTGAAGGGGTAGCGAAGGAGACGACATTTCATGTTGTCGATGCGGACCTAGCTTACAACATCATCCTGGGAAGACCCTGGATCCATGATATGCAAGTTGTTCCTTCCACCGAATCATGAGGTATTGAAGTTCCCATCAGAATGGGGAGTATGTGAGGTTCGAGGAGACCAACGCTCTGCTCGAGACTGCTATTCGGTGGCCCTCAAGCTGCCCGAAGAACACAAATAGCAATTACAGCAACCGGGATCCGACGTGCCAGACGAAGAAGAAAATTATGAGGTCCCGGAATTCATCACAAAGCTAGAGGCATGGGAAAGTCACATGCCGACCGTGGAAGCTTTGGAGCCCGAAGAACTGTTCGCAGACAAACCGGAGCGGAAGGTCTACTTAGGAGCCGAATTGAGCGAGCTCTTACGAGGAGATATCCTCCAGTTCCTCAAGGAGCGGCGCACAACGTTCGCCTGGTCTCATGCAGATATGACAGGTATTTCTCCAGATATTATCTCTCACAGGTTGAACGTCGACCCGTACCACCGTCCGGTAAAGCAGAAGAAGCGCCAGCAAGGAGCTTGTCGGAATTAGGTCATCAATGATAAGGTCGATTGGCTGTTGAAGATTGGATCTGTACGTGAAGTCAAATACCCAGACTGGTTGGCCAATGTGGTCGTTGTGCCCAAGAAAAACGACAAATGGCGAGTCTACATTGACTTCACAGATCTGAACAAAGCCTGTCCAAAGGATTCATATCCTCTTCCCAGGATAGATCAACTAATTGACGCAACAGCCAGGCACGAGGTGCTCACCTTCCTCGACGCATACTCCGAGTATAATCAGATATGGATGGACCCCGATGACCAAGAGAAAACAACGTTCATAACCTGCAGAGGTACGTATTGTTATAAAGTTATGCCATTTGGATTGAAAAATGCAGGTGCGACGTATCACCGCCTAGTCAATCGAATGTTCCATGACCATATCGGTAAGACCATGGAAGTGTACATCGATGACATGCTGGTCAAGTCCAAATGAGCAGAAGATCATCTAACGCACTTGAAAGAAGCTTTCCGAATACTCGACCAGTACAACATGAAGCTCAACCCAAAAAAGTGTGCATTTGGAGTCGGGTCGGGAAAATTCCTGGGCTTCATCATTTCTCAGTGCGGAATTGAAGTCACTCCCGCTCAAATCAAAGCTATCGAGTCAATTCCAGACGTACTCCACAACCGGAAAGACGTCATGAAATTAACCGGGGAGTGGCATCCCTGCGAAGATTCATATCCCGATCATCAGACCGATGCAAAAGTTTCTTCGATGACTTGAAGCAAGGAGTTCGACTGGACTCCCGAATGCCAACAAGCGCTGAAGGACCTGAAAAAGTACCTGTCCAAACCACCACTGCTCTCTACACCTCAACACGGGGAACAGTTGCTGATTTATCTGGCAGTTTCAGAATCCTCGGTAAGCGTAATTCTGGTTCTTGAAGAAAAAGGTAAACAAATTCCCATCTATTATATTATCAAAGCTCTAATTGATGCGGAAACACGCTACCAACCTTTGGAGAAGTTAGCTCTAGCACTGGTAACTGCTGCCTGTAAGTTACGCCCTTATTTTCAAGGTCATTCAATAGCTGTAGTAACAACCTTTCCTTTGCGAAATGTTTTGCACAAACCTGAATTTTCGGGAAGGTTAATAAAATGGGCTATAGAATTAAGTGAATTTGACATCACCTATCAGCCTAGAGTAGCAATAAAATCGCAAACCCTAGCAGACTTCATAGCAGATTTAGCGCTAATATATATCCTGAGGCAGAAAAGGATGCCATTCTGTATGCTGGGCAGGCTCCTGGCATATGGACCCTATACACTGATGGCTCCTCGAGCGTCAAAGGGTCCGGTCTTGGATTGGTTCTCATTGCTCCATCCGAAGAGACCGTCAGGCAGGCCATCAAATGCCCGTTTATTACTAACAATGAGGCCGAATATGAGGCCGTAATTGCAGGATTGGAGTTAGCCCGAAGCTACGGAGCAAACATCATCAAACTTAAGAGTGATTCTCAACTGGTGGTCAATCAGGTGACCGGACGCCTTATTGCACGAGAGTCCAGAATGCAAGTGTACCTTGCCCGTGTGATAGAACTCCTGGCCCAGTTTGACAAATGGGAGGCACTCCAAATTCCACGGGAAGAGAACCATGAAGCCGATTATCTTGCGAATCTAGGGTCACTGGCAGAGATGGGGGCGGCCAGCTCCTCAGCTGTCGTTCAACTCCTCTACATAACCATAGATCGGGAAAAGTTCGAAGTCAACACCATCAACGCAACTTGGGACTGGCGGAATGAAATCACGAACTATATTCTTCATGGGACTCTGCCCATTGACGCGAAAGCCGCTCGCAAGCTCAGAATAAAAGCTGCTCGATATACAATCATCAACGGCGATCTCTACCGCAAAATATTTGCAGGACCCCTCGCAAAGTGCCTCGGTCGGAATCAAATCAGCTACGTGATGCGGGAGGTCCATGAAGGCTGTTGTGGCAACCATTTCGGGGGCAAGGCACTAGCCCGCAAGTTGATTCGTGCAGGATACTATTGGGATAAGATGGAGAAGGACACGAATGAGTTTGTCAAAAAATGCGACAAGTGTCAGAGGTTCACGTATCTTCTTCATCAACCGGCAGAACCGCTCCACTCAATAATCTCCCCGTGGCCATTCATGAAATAGGGAATGGACATAGTTGGTCCCCTCCCCGCGGCGCCAAGAGGAGTGCGTTTCTTGTTGATCATCACCGATTACTTCACCAAAACGCAAAAATACGGCAAACTGAGGTCATCGACTTCTTTTGGCGATATGTCGTGTGTCGCTTTGGAGCACCTAAAGAAATAGTCATGGATAACGGCCCACAATTCATCGGCCAGAAAGTGACTAGGTTCCTCGACGACCTACACATAAAAAGGATTACTTCTTCTCCATACCATCCGGTTGCCAATGGACAAGCAGAATCTACAAATAAAATAATCGTTGAATCTCTCAAGAAGGGCCTCGAGCAGGCCAAGGGAAGCTGGGTAGAGGAGCTGCCCGGTGTGATGTGGGCTTATCGCATGACGATAAAAATGAGTACTGGAGAGACACCTTACTCATTAGTGTACGGTGCAGACGCCTTAATCCTAGACGAAATCGGAGAGCCCAGCCTACGGTATGCACATGCCACTGAAGAGTCCAACTCGGTCAGTCTCTCCGAAGAGCTGGATTTCCTCGAAGAGCGAAGGGAACTAGCCCTCGAACGAGTAGTCATCCTAAAAGAAAAAATTGAACAATATTACAATCGGGGACTGCGCGTACGAAGTTTCCAGGTTGGAGATTTTGTACAAAGGAAAGTGTCCCAGAATACACATGAAGCGAATTCAGGGAAGCTAAGCCCTAATTGGGAAGGCCCCTACAAGGTAATCGATTCAGTCGGCAAGGGATCTTATCGCTTAGCACGACCAGACGGTTCAATTGTCCCAAACAATTGGAACGTGATTCACCTCAAAAGGTATCACTTATGAGTGGTAAAATGGTTAGTTGTTTTCTTCCTACCTTTTACTTTTGTGACAATTCTTACTTTTATTATACTTCCTCTAAATGGTACTAACAGCCTGAACAAGGTCAGATCCGTTTAGCTCAGCTGGTAGAGCTCGAAGTTCTTCAACTTCGCGGCTGTGGGTTCAAATCCCACAATGGACACACTCCTCGTTTGGTTATATGTGTTCTTTTATTTACGACCGGCCTTAGTTCTTTTTATGTTATCACTTCCCGTGTTCTAACATAAAAACAAGGAGGGTTATGAGAGGCCCCTGTAGGCCAGGCCCTTGTAGGCCAGGTAAGACCTTCATAAAGGCAAAAGACCTTGTGAAAATGCGAGTTTTTCAAAACTTTTTATGTGACAAGCTTCCATGAAAATAAGAGAAGTCGTTCACAAGGCTAGCGACCCGGCCAGAATTAAACTAAATATTTCCTGCGACAACTTTCAACTATCAAGGCGATAAGCAGAGTTGTTCGCAAAGGCCAACGATTCTGCCAAAATTTATCGACCACGACTCGGTTAGAATAAAACATCTGTGCAGATTACTCACGACTTATGACCTCTTCCTTGGGAAAGGCTAAGTTAAAACATTCGGACAAACTTTTCGAGACCAGAACTTAACAAAGTTCAAACTTCAAAAAGCTCTTAAACATAAGTCACGAAGGCCACAACGCATACAAACGAAAGATCAAAAATTCAGGCTAAATATAGTCATTGAATTAAAAAAGATCTGAAGTTATATACATGATCCTGAAAAAATGATAAAATGCCGAAAACGGCTTACAGAAATTTTGCAGACTGATCAAAGGCCAAATGGAACCGGCCGAACAAGGATCCGAGAGTCCCTAAGAGACCTCTATCCACAACCAACTAATCCGGCTCTCTCCAGATATACAAACTTGCAACCTAATCAATTTGGGGGGCATTAGTTTTGGGGGCTACGACAAAAACTCGACGCACCAGCTCCGTCGATTCTGCCATCGTCGCCCGAACTCTCGTTGTCATCCTCGTCTTCATCTTCATCTGCCTCAGATTCTTTGGAGAAAGATTCAGCACTTGTCTTACTTCGCGAACAGCGCCCTTCGTTTTCAGCAGCATCTCCTCAACGTTGATCTGGCCAGTCTAGATCTGCCCAAGCAGTGTGCACTTAGCCTCGAGCACAGCAAGCTTCGCCTTGGTTTCAAATTGGTCACGCAGGTTTGCCAAATCCTTAGATAACGCGCTTTGAATACTCATCGACTAGGCAACCTGGTCCTTAGCAGCTTGAAGCTCAGCTCTGGCTCTAGCAGACTCTTCACTAGCCCTTTGTAGGTCCATCTCAAAAGATCCACGCTCATCGAGAGCTCTTTTCAGCGAAGCCTTGCATTCTTCAAGCAGAATCGCCAGACCCCGGACAGATTCTGCGAACCCTTCTTCTCTTCAGAAAGAAGGTCCTTTTCCTTGGAAAGTTCGTTAATGTGCTCAACACGCTTGTTGTTGGTCTCATCCAACCGATTAACTTCATTCCAAAGGAAACCACACTTCTCTGTTAGGGCCTCATTCTCCCTCAAAGTCTTTAGCAGTTCTTTCTTCAGCTCAAGCATCTGGTCAGGGTCATTGATCCTGGAGCGGAACATCAGCTCGGCGGCCATCATACTTGACTGAAGAAACAGAAGAAATGAAGTTAGAAGTCTAAAGTAGAAATTACTTCCGACGCAAACGGCATCAAGAAAAGAACTTACCCGGCAGAATCGGCAGCAATGGCAAAAGCCAATTCCTCGTCACTCATTGCCCTCATTGTCCACTCCTCTCGAGGACCAAGAAGTGATGAAACTGCTTTGGCCAAACTGCCCGGCCTGGTTATAAATTTGACATCAGGGGCTAGCTTCATCCTGCAATTTCTCTCACAGTATTTAGGCTCTGTAGCCTGTTCTGAGGGATAGTTCGGCCCAAACCTGTAGCGCACACCCCGGATGTCCATTAAACCAGTTTGGCCGCCAATGACGGTCCGCCGAGTGAGCCTTGTCGTTGACATGTTGGAGTCGCCCTCCACTCCAGGATCTCTTGTATCACACTCATGTAAACCGACAGGTGCCTCCCCCTCAGCGGCCACATTCTCCAGGTCCTCAAAACGAAAAACATGAGGACCCTGGCCACCTTCTTGGGGGATTTCTTCTTCTTCTTTCTCCTCTTCTTCACCAACCTTCCCTTTCCCCTTATCTGCACGAAAAGGATCCGCCCTCACCCTGTCATCAACTCGGGGACTCCTCTCCGGAGTACGGGCAGCCTCTTCCTCAACCTTCCTCTTGTCGCTACGAAGATAAGGTTTTCGCACAAGGGGTTCATTAGTTTTAGTCTCAGTATATATCTGAAACGTCAATTACCTCCTTGTCTAAACCCTCTCCCCGTGCAGACTCGGGGACTTTGGCAGTGGTCTTGGCACTTTCTCCCGTAGGCTCTGGCACACTGGCCTTAGGCGAGGACTCACCCCCAACATGTGAGGTTTGCCCGGCAGCAACGGAAGTCTTAAGAGCAGACTTCTTCCGTGCTCCGCCCTCACCTTGACCCTTCTTCTTCCTCTTCAAGGAACCAAGGCCCCTGGACAAAAGCTCCTCACCGTCTTCTCTCTCGCGCAGTGCCTCCGCTGAAGCTAATATAGATGCGACCTCAGCATCGGGATCAACAGCGGGCCGAGACGGTGCAGCTTGAGAGGAAGGGGCAGGGAAAAAGTTCCCCTGAGTACCTAGACCTGCAAAGAGTAGAACGGTCAGGTACAACCAAAACTACGAAGAAAGGAAATGGCTTTAAAAGTGGAAAATTCTCACCGTGAGTCTTCACGGTCAGACTCTTTTGCGCAGCAAAGTACGCCCATTCCCTCTGCTCAGGAGAGAACTTCTTCAAGATCGCCTCAACTCATGCCGTCAGCTCATCAATCGATGTGAGCTCGTCATAGGGTCGCTTGGCGGCTGTAAGGAAGAATCAAACGAATAAGCGGACAAGAAAAAGATAAAGCACGAAAAACTCAAAAGAAAACTCGGGGACTTACGCTTCTTGTTCCAGACCTCGGGGAGTAAAGTCTTGGAGTTGTAGGTCAAGGCCTGGGTGCGCACGAATACATACCGGTGTAACCAACCCCGGTCGCTTGTATCCTCGGAGCTGCACACCAAACCCTTGCTCCCGCGTATCCTCGCATTGACAAATCCGTCCTTAAAGATTTGTATACTGTACAGAGAAATAAAATGCTCATATTCAAAAACTTGATCGGTTTCTGCCGCAAACCAATCCATAAGTGTCACTATTCTATACATGCTGGGGCACAGTTGCCCCGGGTAGAGTAAATACTCCCTGCAGAGCCTCTAAAGCACAGGGTGCAGGGGTAATGTGCATCCGACTGTAAATGGGTAGGTGCACATGGCCGTCCACCCAGCCCTACGCGAAGTAATGTTCTTCGCTTCAGATACCGGCAAGAGGGAAACACTCGCATCCCAATTGCAGTCCATTCTAACCCGTGGGATCAGCTCTGATGTGATCCCAGACTTGAATCTATACGGTGGCCAAACGCGTATATCACCGTGATTGTTGAAAGCTTTGATGTTGCAGTCCTTTTCCAACTCACCCCATTTCTTAGGGATGATCTCTGCAGCAATGGCCCGAGCAGCCCTAGGCCTAGGGGTGGCTGTAGAGAAACTACCAGCCGCATCCATGTTTAGGTTTTTCCTAGCCTTTGAAGAGATGATTCAAGAAGAGTTGAGAAATTTGAAAGAAAGATTGAAGGATATTCAGAGAATTCTAAAGATTTAGTAGCAATAAGACGAAAGCAAGTAAAAGGATTTTAATTTAACAAACCCCTATTTATAGAAATGGAAATCCGGCCCACTAAGTTCCCACAAGACACATGGAGACTATCAGAGAAGCCACGATCAGATCCAAACATAAAAAAGAGAAGTAGGTTTCACCAACTTTCAAAGTATCATCATTACCCTGAAGTGCAGCGGTCACCTCGCGATCAACAGCCGACGTGTGCACGTGATTGAGGCGGTTAAAATCATTATTTTTACCCTTGGGACGTGCAGTAGTCACTTCGAAGTAGGCTGCAGACGTGCAGGTGTGCCAGCTGCAGTTACTTTTTTACACAGCGCATTTAATGCGCACGTCATGGGAACTTGTCATGTAGCTGATGAAGTGCGTACGTCACCCAGTTTCGTCATATAAAGATTGGATTTTGCAAAATGAAAATTCCCGCCAAAATTCACATCCACTCCTCGAGCAGAAACTCTGTTCGAGAAGTGCGGGGACTATCCGTATTGGATAAAAACTGACGTCACCTGAAAAGTGACACGTGTCTGCCACATGGCACGGGCAGAATTTTCACTGGACAGACATCTAGCGGACAGGTAACTAGCCAGGCGGTTACCACGAGCAGACCCAGAGCAGCAATGTAATGCTTCCCAGGTCAGCACGATCTGAATGAGCAGTTACTAACCTGATCATGTGCGATTACCTAATGAATGGTCATAAAGGCAGTGATTACACAATCCAGCGGTTACGTATCCAACGGATACGTGCCTAGCGGTTACAAACTCAACGGACGCCTATCAAACCTATAAATAGCATTCGTCCTAAATCATTGTAACACACTTTTTATTCTCTGTCTACATCATCAATAAGAATACTCTCTCTTACTCTTGCTCAAATACTGTTCTTTACTTGCATTCGCTGGATACTTTGCTCTCTAGTCTTCAAGTACAATCTCTAACGAGGAATCCTCACCGGAATCAAGCGATCTAATAGAGGTAATAACGCTTTAACTTTATTCATTTTCAATTATATCTTATTTCCGTATCGTCAATTATCATCACTGGAAATCGTGCATATATTGATAACCTAATAATTAGCGACATTCTATATTAAATTTGGTTACACTCTTAATCTAAACTATTGACCGTGACTCCACAAATATAAATTTAATTGTTAATTGGCCTAAACTCAGATCTAAGTTAAACAATTATATTATTACGGGTGAAAATCATTTATTACCTCCAACTTTGGTTTAAAAATCAAACTTCATCCTCAATTATGAATAATAATCATTCTCCCCCTTTATCTCAATAGACTTTTAAAAATTCCTACTTTACCCTTTAGATTATCAAACCTTTGTATTAATTAAAAAAAAGTAAATAATAAGGAAAGCATATACGTTAACAATTTCATGAATAAAATAAACGAGAAGAATAAACTGTAGAAACAATTTTACTTGTATTAGTACTTTACAAATAAAAATAAAAACTCAAAGTTAATCTATTATACATTAGAAAATAAAATTGTAACGCATGAAGTAGTAGAAAAAAATATTGTGAATAGCAGTAGATTTTATATAAATATAAAATATTATCTATTTATCTTAAATGAATTTTAAATGACGACAATAACTATATTTCATCATACAGGCAAACTCGCATGGTGGTCTAGAGTGCAGTGGCACTCGCCAGTTTGGCCAAAATTTTTATATTTATGTGTTGATTTCTTTGAAAGTAGACATATGTATTAACTATTAAGGTAACACCTATACAACAAAATTATCTTTGGGTGCATTGGTCAAGTATGCATGCAATATTTGCATCTTTTTTCTTGATTTCCCCATCATATTTTGAATTCCTCAGCTCTCTCCTTTCTTTCTTTTATCGATGATAACCATAACTCAAAATTTATACACATGATAGAGAATGAGGGTGAACGTACTTTGTAGGAAATTCGTAATTAAACATATAAATAATATTGATGAACTTAAATTACTATAATAAAGTATATATTATTTAAATTATTGGTAAAAAATTTTGTTTAAAAAATCATAGATAAAAGGGGAGAATGACTATTTCTCATAGTTGAGGGGGTGAGTGTGATTTTTAAACCAAAGTTAGAGGGTCAAAATTATTTCGCCATATTATTACCTTTAAGTATTAGTAATATACTTGAACATTTTTAATTGGCATTAAATTAATCTTCTTTTTTAGACGTTAGGCTTTGTCCAAGACTATATAAAGAGGCCAAGGAAGAAGTGGGACAAACTCGATACCCCCTCCCCTCCCGCACCCAGGCCTTTGGCGAGGCCAAGGAAGAAGTGGGACAAACTCAAAACCCCCGCACGCCCAGGCCTTTGACAACTGGAGCGTGGACAATATAAGATGGGGGCCCAACATCGGTAGAACAAAGAATTGAGATGGGTCTGGCTCTAATACCATGTTAAAAAAAAATGGACCTTGGACCTAACTCATGAGGTGAGGATTGTCCAAGACCATATAAGAAGGCCAAGGAAACTCACTCGCACCGATGTGGGACAAACTCAACAGTAAGCATAAAGCATAGAGCATAAAGCATAAAGCGGCAGACTTTTTAAATGAAATAAATTTAAATTGTTTTAAAATCATAAAAGCAGCATACTTTTATCATTAGAAAAGACCACCCATTTCTGCTAAAGAAGAACACATAGCAATAGTGACACCTTACTGATAGTCTGATATCATGCTAATTAACCGCGGTGAAACCTTACTGATGCCATTGGATATTACCTGAAGTACTAAAACTAAGACATTTACTAATGATTACTACTTTATTAAGAGACATCTTAAGCCAGACAAAGCTAAAATCCAACCCTGAATCTCAGCACAATTGGCGCTAATTTATTCATTTTTTTCAATTATTGTGTTCAATTTTCACATCGGTTAAACCGATAACACTTAAAATCGACAACCCGAAAATCGATGACCAAAACCTTGTTGGTTCGATTATCGTTTTAGCTAGTTTACAAAGCAAAAATCGATAATCCGAACCGATACTACTCAAAATCGAGCCAAACCACCCAATAAGTAGCCCTAAGTGTAATCCCATAAGTGAATCTGGGGAATGTGAGATGTACGCAAACTTTACCCCATCAAACTGGAGAGAGGTTCTTTCCGATAAGGTTTCACTTTTCCTCTTTATAATTTAAAATATATATGTAACCAATAAATTTTCGATCCTGAAAATAATAATCAAGACAAAAAAAATATCGTCACAAAGAAATTTTGATTTCAATATAGAATGATGTTACAACATCTATTTCTCCTCCGATTCTTCACAAAAGGAATATAAATAATATTTGAACTTGATTTGAAATTTGATTCAAGGGCTTGAAAATCTTGTTCTTGAATCGGCGTTTTGGATTTTGATTTGTGCTATTCGTCACTAACACTTGTACGATTGTCACGAACGGCGAATTTGGATTCTTAAATTTCGAAATTGAACTTGTTTGTTCTTGAACTTGAAACTTGGATGAACTTGGTTGAACGCCAACAACTTGTAGAGAATTTGTAGACTTTGATCCACGAACTCTCTTCTATCACTTGTTATCAACTTTCTTCCCCTCTTTAGAACTAATGAAGACCTTTATTTATAGTAGTAGGGAGGTAGTTGTAGTGTGATTTGACTGGAACACTTGGTGCAATCCTATTGGCCATTCAATTTGGCTTGACATCTCATCTTCTCATGACGTATGGCACGATTTCATTGACTTATTTGTATGACTTGGATTGCCATGTCACTTCACACGTGGCATGGCCTTGAGCTTTGAGTTGGGCAAAAAGCCATTTGGACATTGAGCTAATAAAATGGGCTCATCATTTTCAGCCAAATTAAATAGACTAGCCCAATGTTTTTTTGGCTATTTATTAAATTTACATATTTTGGACTTGAATAATTACTCCATTTATACAAGCTTTCAATATTTATTTTGATTACTATCTTGAATTTAGTATAATCCAAATTATTTCATGAATTTATATTTAAAAAAAATTTAGTGCTTACAAATGCCCCCACTTCAAGACTTGTCGGGTGTAAAATGCACTATTAAGATCAGTCTTAAAGTACCAGTAATGTCCATTGATTCACCAAATCCGAACATCAATGATAAAATTGGATAATTCAATGACGGTTGTGAAGTCCAAAGATTTAACACGTTGGTTCCTTCTTTTTTTAGGATGTAAACCACTTGTCATTTGAAAATGGCTTCCGCCCTTCAATTTATGTTTCAACATTAAATTAATAATTCTAAAACGTTAAAGTTTTGGCCATGTGTATAATCCATTGCTTGCACAAAATTTCAGCATCTATTCTGAACAATGTTACGCCATTTTTTTTAACTTCAACAGGTACCCAGAGTCATGGAGGAGACTTGTCAAAAGACTTTAAGCCCTTCCTTTTTTTTTTTATATCAATCAGACTGATATTTTTAAGCTTAGTTCTTGTTGGGGCCGCCCACTATTTACTTTTTGTTGTAGACAAATAATCACGATATTACTTCCTATTTTTGTAGATGCATGATCCCATCTTTTGTGACATGATCAATTCCCATGATCTTTTGAGGAGATAGTGGTTACTTCACATACACATGGCTATAAATAGAGTTACCAGAAGCGTTGATTGAAGCACACACAAAGTATTCAAGCAAAGAAAAACAAAATTCAAACTAAAAATAGCAAAATTTTTTGTTCTTATCTTGGTGTGAAGAAACTCAGTGAGTACTTTTATTTATGTTCATCTAGTAGGAATAGCAAAGCTTGCGCTCATATTATTTATGTGCCGGGTCTTAAATATACCTTTGATTTGTCATTGTACTTAAAGTAATTCAAGAATGATTACTTTGCTGACTTTTCCATCAACTCATACTCCAAGAATGACCAGTTGCTTTATGAGCATCAGGAATTAAGTAAACACTGTATTTTTTTAACGTTTTGATCTATTCTCTTCTTCTTCTTCTTATTTTTTTCTTTTGCTTTTCAGGCAGCACCAAAAGAGGATGGCTATTTGAGTTGATTCAAATGAAAATGCCAATTTTAAGGTGGAGTACGGAGACAACTTTGTCCATGCCTTAAAATTTCGACACTTTGAAGATTTTATTCAAAAGGAAAACTTTGAAGACTTCATGCAAAGAGTAACTCATAAAGAAATTGATCTTAAGGTGGAGTACGGAGACAATAATTTTTTTTTGTCCGCACCTCAAGCTTCAGTCACACTTGAAGATTTTATTCGTAAAAGTAACTTGAAGATTTATCTTTGATAAAACAAGTTGATAATACTCACCATCAATAAAGAAAGTCAAGCTGATCAAGACAAAATACTTCATTTTTATTATTACAATATATTTGGAGCATGCGACTTCAAGACTTTTTGATATATAGAAGAATTCCTAGTTGGAGATTTACCAACATATTGAGTGCTTTTACCCAGAGGCTCGGATATGTTGAAGCTTTCATTTGATGAACATGAAGCTTTGCAGACTATATCAAAGGCCTGTAGTTGAAGACTTGGGGGATTCTGAATACTTGGTGGACTTTGAAGGCTTACACTTGAAAAGCTTTGCAACTTAAAGACTTAGCTCGAATTTGAGAAGCTTTACAACTTGGAGACTTGGCTCGATTTTGGTGAGCATAGCAACTTGAAGACTTAGCTCAAATTTGAGAAGCTTTATAACTTTTACAAATGCCCCCTTTTCAAGACTTGTCGGGTGTAAAATGCACTATTAAGATCAGTCTTGAATACCAGTAATGTCCATTGATTCACCAAATCCGAACATCGATGATAAGATTGGATCATTCAATGACTGTTGTGAAGTCCAAAAATTGAACACGTTAGTTCCTTCTTTTTTCATGATGTAACCCACTTGTCATTTGAAAATGCATTCCGCCCTTCAATTTATGTATCAACATTAAATCAATAATGCTAAAACATTAATGTTTTGGCCATGTGTATAATCCATTGCTTGCACAAAATTTCAGCATCTTTATTCTGAACAATGTCACACCATTTCATTATTTTTTTTTAACTTCAACAGGTACGGAGAGTCATGGAGGAGACTTGTCAAAAGATTTTAACCCCTTCCTTTTTTTTTTTATCTCAATCAGACTACTATTGTTAAGCTTAGTTCTTGTTGGGCCCGCGCACTATTTACTTTTTGTTGTGGGCAAATAACCACGATTTCACTTACTATTTTGTAGAGGCATGATCCCATCTTTTGTGACATGATCAATTCCCATAATCTTTGAGAAGATAGTGGTTACTTCACATCCACATGGCTATAAATAAAGTTACCAAAAGCCTTGATTGAAGCACACACAAAGTATTCAAGCAAATAAAATAAAAGTCAAACTAAAATAGCAAAACTTTTTGTTCTTATCTTGGTGTGAAGAAACTTAGTGAGTACTTTTATATTCGTTCATCAGGTAGGAATAGCAAACTTTTCACTCATATTATTTATGTGCTAGGTCTTGAATATACCTTTGATTTGTCATTGTACTTAAAGTAATTCAAGAATGATTACTTCGCTGACTTGTCCGTTAACTCATATTCAAAGAATGACCAGTTGCTCTGTGAGCATCAGGAATGAGGTAAACAATGTATTTTTTTTTAATGTTTTGATCTATTCTCTTCTTCTTCTTCTTCTTCTTCTTCTTCTTCTTCTTCTTCTTCTTCTTCTTCTTCTTCTCCTTCTTCTTCTTTTCTTTTTATCAGGCAGCACCAAAAGAGGATGGCTATTTGAGTATATTCAAATAAAAATGCAAATTTTAAGGTGGAGTACGGAGACAAACTTTGTCCGCACCTTAAAATTTGGCCACTTTGAAGATTTTATTCAAAAGAGAAACTTTGAAGACTTCATGCAAAGAGTAACACATAAGGAAATTGATCTTAAGGTGGAGTACGGAGACAATTTTTTTTTCCGCACCTGAAGATCCAGTCACACTTGAAGATTTTATTCGTAAGAGTAACTTGAAGATTTATCTTGATGAAACAAGTTGATAATACTCACCATCAATAAAGAAAGTCAAATAGATCAAGAAAAAATACTTCATTTTGATTATTACAATATATTTGGAGCATGCGACTTCAAGACTTCTTGATATGTAGAAGAATTCTTAGTTGGAGATTTACCAACATATTGAATGCTTTAACCTAGAGGCTCGGATACATTGAAGCTTTCATTTGATGAATATGAAGATTTGCAGACTATATCAAAGGCTTGCAGACTTGGGGGATTCTGAATACTTGGTGGTCTTTGAAGGCTTCCACTTGGACACTCTACGGACTTTGATGACCAGAACTTAAAGACTTGGTAGATTTGAATGGCTCAACTAGAAGACTTGATGGGCTTAAATTTGAAGACTTAGCGAAGCTGAAGACCTCAACTCGAAGACTTGGAGATTTGAAGGACTCATCTTGAGGACTTGGTGGATTTGATGGCTTTGACTTGAAGACATGATGGACTTTGAAGACTGAAATTTGGTGAAGTTTGAATACTTGGTGTACTTTGAAGACTTCAACTTAAAGACGCACGACTTTGAAGACCATAACTTAAAAACTTGGTAGATTTGAAAGCCTTGACTCAAAGATCACTTCTGTACTTCTGAAGATATGAACTTGCCATGGAGATTTTACCCCAATTGAACAATCAAAGTTTTATAAGGTCCAAAGCTCAATAAAATACTACATGTCTGACATGATATCCAAGCACCCAGTCAAGTCGATTCATGCATCATTCAAGCAAGTACACTTGAGGTGATATATACTTTTGAACTCATGCGACTGAACTTAGAATGAAACTCTAAGCTGCCTATGTACCTCGGTGAAGAGGATCAAGTCATTACGTAGTTCAGTAGAAATGTAATTCCTTTTTTTTTTTTTTGTATATACAGTTTATACTCATGCAAACAAGGAGTAACATACAATTTAAGCTTGTCAAGGGGCATTGCAACTTGAAGATTTAACTCTGATTTGAGGAGCTTTGCAACTTAATGACTTAGCTCGAATTTGAGAAGCTTTACAACTTGGAGACTTGGCTCGATTTTGGTGAGCATAGCAACTTAAAGACTTAGCTCGAATTTGAGAAGCTTTATAACTTTGACATTTTTCTTGAATTTGATGAGCTTTTCAACCTGATTTTTTTTTCTTTAAAGCTCGAATTTGAGGAGCTCTGTGACTTTCAGACTTTTGCTTAAATTTGTGGAGCTTTTTTTTTTTGACTTGAAGATGCAGCCTAAATTTGAGGAGCTTTTGAACTTGAAGATTTAGCTCGACTTTGATGAGCTTATAGTTTTAAATTTTTCACAAAAATTTAAGGAGCTTACAACTTGACGTTTTAGGCTCGTGCGTTGTAGAGCATATTAACTTGTAGTTTAGGCTCGTACGTTGAGGAGCATAGTAATATGCATTGGTAACTTGATGGATATTTGATTCGTGCTTGCTTTTTCTTCTTCCAGCACGATATCCCCTTGGCGAGCTAAATCCATAAAATTTTTTTGAAGATGAAGAATTTTTCAATGGGGTGACCAATCAACCGATGATATTTGCAATAGTTTGGATCATCAATTCTCTACACTTCATCAGGCCGCTTATAGTTTGGATCATCAGTTCTCTACACTTCATCAGGCCGCTTACTTTTGGGCAGTTCAATGAGCTTCAACTCGAGAAGTTCGTCGAACATGGAAAAGACATCAGAATCCAAGAGTAGATACTTTTTATCTTGCATTTCTTTCAAAGTCAGACTTCGATTTGATGTGTCTTGCATAGAAGTTGACTTCACAATCTTCTTTCCACGTGCCTTCGTTGTGATGTTCAAGGATGAGGCATTGATAGTCATGGACCCTTTTGTTTCCAATTCTGATTCAAACTTGCCCTCTTTATCAGCTTCTCGTTTGTATTCACCTTTGTGAGGCTCTTGGACAGGCGGTCGTAGGTTTCCGCTTGCAGTCATGCTCAATTCTATATCATGTGTAAGGGTGGCCAACTCTTCAAATGTTTTAGGCTTTATACCTTGCAAGGTGTAGTGAAAACCCCAATGCATGCCTTAAATGCACATTTAAATGCCCGATGTTTCACTAAGGCAATCATTGCAATTAAGGCTCAAGCTCCTCCATCAATTGATATAATCAATGACCAGTTCATCCTTCCATTATCAGGAATTTGCAAGTTCAACTATGCTGACGATACGCCTTGTGCTGTGGAAGCAGTTGAGAAATTCTTGCTCAAGTTGCTCCCAACTATCAATGGAACTAAGCTCGAGATCTGTGTACCAAACTGATTGACAAGGTGATCACCATAAGTTCCAGCATTATTGCACGTCTCAACAAAACGAGCTACATGTTGTTTCGGATTTCCTTTGCCATCGAAGTGTTGAGGCTTGATAACCTGCAGGCATCTTCAAGTTGTCAATTCTTTGTGTGTATGGCATTGCATATGTGAGGGAAGACTTGGCTTGTGGCTCCACTTCATCTTTTAACGCCTCCATTACGAAGTCTTTCAATTGATCAACGTGTATTAGGATTTCTGAAGAGATTTGGAACTCCTTGGCCCCAACCATTTTCCTTGTGGAGGATGCATCCTTCTATTTTGCTTTTGGAAGATTTACAAATACTTGATTTGATTCTCCCTCTTCCATTCTCTCCACCATATTAGTTAACCTAGCAATTTGAGCATCTTGATCTTGTATGTATTTTTTCAAGCCTTCAATTGCTTTGGTTAAACTTGCAAGTTGCTCTTCTGTGATAGCCATCTTTGTGTTCTTGAAAGTTTAGAGTTGAAAGGAAGAGATGAGAGGTAGAGATTGTCCCACTGGGCGTGCCAAAATTTGTAAACAATAAATTTTCGATCCTGAAAATAATAATCAAGACAAAAACAATATCGTCACAAGAAATTTTGATTTCAATATAGAATGATGTTACAATCTCTGTTTCTCCTCCTATTCTTCACGAAAGAAATATAAATAATATTTAAAATTTGATTCAAGGGCTTGGAAAGCTTGATCTTGAATCGGGGTCTTGAATTTTGATTTGTGCTATTCATCACGAACACTTGTACGATTGTCACGAACGGCTAATTTGGATTCTTCAACTTCGAAATTGAACTTGTTTGTTCTTGAACTTGAAACTTGGATGAACCTTCTTGAACGCCAACAACTTGTAGATAATTTATAGACTTTGATCCACGGGCTCTCTTCTATCACTTGTTATCAACTTTCTTCCCCTTTTTTGAACTACTGAAGACCTTTATTTATAGTAGTAGGGAGGTAGTTGTAGTGTGATTTGACTGGTACACTTGACGCAATCCTCTTGGCCATTAAATTTGGCTTGACATGTTATCTTGCCTAGGGAGGTAGTTGTAGTGGCTTGCCTAAGCTGCCTATGTACCTCGGTGAAGAGCATCAAGTCATTACGTAGTTCAGTAGAAATGTAATTCCTTTTTTTTTGTATATGCAGTTTATACTCATGCAAGCAAGGAGTAACATACAGTTGCAGCTTGTCAAGGAGCATTGCAACTTGAAGATTTGACTCTGATTTGAGGAGCTTTGCAACTTAAAGACTTAGCTCGAATTTGAGAAGCTTTACAACTTGGAGACTTGGCTCGATTTTGGTGAGCATAGCAACTTGAAGACTTAGCTCAAATTTGAGAAGCTTTATAACTTTGACATTTTTCTTGAATTTGATGAGCTTTTTAACCTGATCTTTTTTTCTTTAAAGCTCGAATTTGAGGAGCTTTGTGACTTTCAGACTTTTGCTTGAATTTGTGGAGCTTTTTTTTTTTTTTTTTTTTTGACTTGAAGATGTAGCCCTAATTTGAGGAGCTTTTTAACTTGAAGATTTAGCTCGACTTTGATGAGCTTACAACTTTGCTCAAATTTGAGGAGCTTTACAACTTGCAGTTTTAGGCTCGTGCGCTGCAGAGCATATTAACTTGCAGTTTGCGTTGAGGAGCATAGTAACATGCAGTTTAGGCTCGTCGTTGATGAGCATATTAATATACATTGGTTACTTGATGGAGATTTGATTCGTGCTTTCTTTTTCTTCTTCCAGCACGATATCCTCTTGGCGAGCCAAATCCATGACTTTTTCTTTGAGATAAAGCATTTTTCAATGTGGTGACCAATCAACCAATGATATTTGCTATAGTTTGGATCATTAGTTCTCTCAACTTCATTAGGCCGCTTCATTTTGGGCAGTTCAATGAGCTTCAACTCGAGGAGTTTGTTGAACATAGCAAAGACATCAAAATCTAAGAATGGATACTTTTCTCTTGCATTTCTTTCAAATTCAGAATTTGATTTGATTTGTCTTGCATGGAAGTTGACTTAACAATCTTCTTTCCACGTGTCTTCGTGGTGATGTTCAAGGAAGAGGCATTGATATTCATGGACTCTTTTGTTTCAAATTCTGATTCAAACTTGCCCCCTTTATCAGCTTCTCATTTGTATTCACCTTTGTGAGGCTCTTGGACAGGCGGTCGTAGGTTTCCGCTTGCAGTCATGCGCAATTCCATATCTTGCGCAAGGTTGGCCAACTCTTCAGATTTTTTAGGCCTTATACCTTGCAAGGTGTAGCAAAGAACCCAATGCATACCTTGAATGCACATTTAAATGCCCGATGTTTCACTAAGGCGATCTTTGCAGTTAAAGCTCAAGCTCCTCCATCAATTGCTATAATCAATGACCAGTTCATCCTTCCACTGTCGGGAATTTGCAAGTTCAACCATGCTGACGATATGCCTTGTGCTGTAGAAGAAGTTGAGAAGTTTTTGCTCTAGTTGCTCTCAACTATCAATAGAACTAGGCTCGAGATCTGTGTAACAATCGAAGGCATTTCCTTTGATAGATCGAACAAACTGCTTGACAAGGTGATCACCATATATTCCAGCATTGTTGCACATCTCAACAAAGTGATCTACATGTTGTTTCGGATTTTCTTTGCCATCGAAGTGTTGAGGCTTGATAACCTGCAGGCATCTTCAAGTTGTCAATTCTTTATGTGTATGGCTTTGCATATGTAAGGGAAGACTTGGCTTGTGGCTCCACTCATCTTTTATCGCCTCCATTACTAAGTCTTCAATTGATCAACGTGTATCAGGCTTTCTGAAGATATTTGGAACTCCTTGGCCCCAACCATTTTCCTTGTAGAGGGTTCATCCTTCTCTTTTGCTTGGGGAAGATTTTCATGATTTGATTCTCCCTAAACCATACTCTCCACCATATTAGTTAACCTAGCAATTTGAGCATCTTGATCTTGTATGTATTTTATAAAGCCTTCAATTGCTTTGGTTAAACTTTCAAGTTGCTCTACTGTGGTCGCCATCTTTGCGTTCTTGAAAGTTTAGAGTTCAAAGGAAGAGATGAGAGGTAGAGATTGTCCCACTGGGCGTGCCAAAATTTGTAAACAATAAATTTTCAATCATGAAAATATAATCAAGACAAAAAAAATATAGTCACAAAGAATTTTTTATTTCAATATAGAATGATGTTACAATCTCTATTTCTCCTCCGATTCTTCACAAAAAGAATATAAATAATATTTGAAATTTGATTCAAGGGCTTTTTCTTGAATCGGCATCTTGAATTTTGATTTGCGCAATTCGTCACAAAAACTTGTACGATTGTCACGAACGGCGAATTTTGATTCTTCAACTTCGAAATTGAACTTTTTTTTTCTTGAACTTGAAACTTGGATGAACTTGCTTGAACGCCAACAACTTGTAGATAATTTGTAGACTTTGATCCACGAGCTCTCTTCTATCACTTGTTATCAACTTTCTTCCCCTCTTTTGAACTAATAAAGACCTCTATTTATAGTAGTAGGGAGGTAGTTGTAGTGTGATTTGATTGGCACACTTGGCGCAATCCTATTGGCCATTCAATTTGGCTTGACATGTCATCTTCTCATGACGTATGGCATGATTTCATTAGCTTATTTGTATGACTTGGATTGCCACATCACTTGACACGTGGCATGGGCTTGAGCTTTGAGTTGGGAAAAAGGCCATTTGGACCTTGGGCTAATAAAATGGGCTCATCATTTTTAGCCAAATTAAATAGACTAGCACAATGCACGTTTGGCTATTTATTAAATTTACATATTTTGGACTTTAATAATCATTCCATTTATGCAAGCCTTCAATATTTATTTGGACTACTATCTTGAATTTAGTATAATCCAAATTATTTAATGAATTTATATTTAATAAAATTTTAGTGCTTACAAATGCCCCCACTTCAAGGCTTGTTGGGTGTGAAATGCACTATTAAGATCATTCTTGAAGTATCAGTAATGTCCATTGATTCACCAAATTCGAACATCAATGATGAGATTGGATAATTCAATGAATGCTGTGAAGTCCAAAGATTGAACACGTTGGTTCTTTCTTTTCTCATGATGTAACCCATTTGTCATTTGAAAATGGCTTCCGCCCTTCAATTTATGTTTCAACATTAAATCAATAAATGCTAAAACGTTAAAGTTTGGGCCATGTATATAATCCATTGCTTGCACAAAATTTCAGCATCTTTATTCTGAACAATGTCATGTCATTTCATTTTTTTTATAACTTCAACAGGTACGCAGAGTCATGGAGGAGACTTATCAAAAGACTTTAACCCCATCCTTTCTTTATCTCAATCAGACTACTATTGTTAAGTTTAGTTCTTGTTGGTGTAGTCACTTAATTTTGGCACAAATAGCAAAAAATTATAAAAATTGTTGTTTTATTAAGATATGATTTTACTAGATTTTTATACTTTATTTAGTCATTTTTATTTAATTAGAAGAAAAATTCTGGAAAAAAAAAATCAAACCACTAGTTGTGTGAAGTATTACGTAAAGAGTGACTTTGGCACATGAATATGTTTCAAAGGTCAATTTAAAAGTACACATTCCCGTACAAAATATGAGATTTGTACATGAGTTCTTTTAACTTTTCAAAAAAATAAAAATAAATATATTTGACTTTTGGTCTTTTACCCACTTACGCACTTCACCATTTTCACTTTACATTAAATGTCTAGCATACTTGTCTTGGCTTTTAAGAAGAGCATTTAATTTTTTGGGCTTTGGAAGAAAAGTTTGGCTGAATTTTATTTGCTCTATACAAAGAGGGTCTTCCACCCTCAATAAAGGGATCCTCACACGAAAAAAAAAAAAAACACAACACATAAGATCTGAAAACACATTACAAAGGATTAAGAAAACATAGTAGAGTAATAATAAATAAAGTGCAAAAACAATAGAAGTGAAAAGAGAAACAGTGAGGGTTAGAAAAGAGTAAGTGTGGAGTTTGATTTTAAGCTTGGTTTAGAGAACTCTTTGGTGGCTGTTGTGCTAGGTCTCGTTGCTATATGTTCATGTTGCTGTTGGGCTTGGTTGTCGATCTGCTTTGCTTCATGTAGGTATTTTTACTCCAGCCCTTTATTTCTGTATTGTAAGATTTCGGCCATGTATTGGCCTAAGTATGTTGAGAACTGATTAATAATGAGTCATGCTTTGTTAAAAGTAACTTTTGTCATTTATGTTCATGTTCTTATTATGTATTTTGTGGAAGAGGCCAATAACTTGCAAACAATTAAATGAGTGGGTTGTTATGTTAAATTAGGCCTAAGAGGGAAAAAATCATAAATTTTTTAAGTTTGAACAATTTGGTCAACTAAGTGGCCAGATCTGAAATAAGCAAAGCAAAAGAGATTCATCTTGCAAAAAGTTAAAAAGGGAAGCAGGCAGAAAGATCAGTAGCCTTGATTTGCGTAAATGGCTCAGTTTGAGCTTTTGGCCTGCTAGCTCAAAATTAAAAGAGTTTAAACAAGAGTCAAAACATGACATTTGGTGGGACTTTTTGCAAAATAAGACTACTGTTGTACTATGCTTTAGACATGCATAATCGAGACCATTGAAATTTGTAATTTTAATCTAGTTCAATTTTAAGCCTTTAACTTATGGCCATGAATGCTTAACAAATAATAAGTTGTCATTTAAGCGCTAAATGTTTTGGTATATGTATCCATGGTCATTCGCAAGCCCGTTAGTTTTCACGTTAACAATATACATTTCTTACTTTATAATGAAGCTAATTTCAAATTATTGGTGTTAAGCTAGCTACTAAATCCAAGCATTAAAAAATAATAATAGAATGCATAATAATAAGTATGACTAGTGGTCTGCTTATTAAGCCAAAATTAAATTGCAAAAAGTCAATTATGATGTTTGTGTTAAAATTTGATTTGAAACACGAGTTGGCAAACTAATAGCCCGAGACAATTAATATCAACAAGACGCTCAAATGTTTATATGGAACTCATTTTATTGGAAATTCGAACGGATATTATATTCGGGGTTAAATTTCAATAGAGTATCTATCAATGAACGAGCGAATGTCTATATGAAACTCAATTAAGTTAGAAGATTTCGCTCGAGCGGGTGCTCGCACGATTATATCTAACCAAGTCTTCACTTGAATTAATGGGCAATTTTAACTAAATAATAAAAGTGTATCAAAGGTCCAATGTTTACTCAAAACTCATTATATCAAGATTCGAATTGACAACGCGTCCACGGTTAATCTTTGGTATAGTTTTCGTCAATAAATGAGCGACTTTCATCCAAATCAAAGCATAAAAAAAAATTTATTGGCAATTAAACAAACAAACAATAATTCACAAATCCGGAGAGCGTCCATAAAGCAACTATGCTTGCACAGGACTTGAGGGTGCCTAACACCTTCCCGAGATTCAACCGACATCCTTACCCAGAACTCTGACACAGACCACTAAACGAGTCATAGGTGTTCTAAGGTACCTTTTGGTGACTTGGCACACCTTTGAACTATGTCAAGTGGCGACTCCAAAAATCTCCTAATAATTTGGTACCTCTAAAATACCTAAGTCACTACCTATTATTTTAGTAAATTTTAGGGCGTGACAGTTGGGCCTGCACACTTTTTACATTTTGTTGTGGGCAAATAACCACGATATCACTTCCTATTTTGTAAAGGCATGATCCCATCTTTTGTGACATGATCAACTCCCATGATCTTTTGAGAAGATAGTGGTTACTTCACATCCACATGGCTATAAATAGAGTTACCAAAAGTCTTGATTGAAGCACACACGAAGTATTCAAGCAAATAAAAAAATCAAACTAAAAATAGCAAAACTTTTTGTTCTTATCTTGGTGTGAAGAAACTCAGTGAGTACTTTTATCTTCGTTCATCCGATAGGAATAGCAAAGTTTTCACTCATATTATTTATGTTCCAGGTCTTGAATATACCTTTGATTTATTATTAAACTTAAAGTAATTCAAAAATGATTACTTCGCTGACTTTTCCATCAACTCATACTCCAAGAATGACCAGTTGCTTTGTGAGCATCAGGAATGAGGTAAATACTGTATTTTTTTAATTAATGTATTGATCTATTCTCTTTATCTTCTTCTTCTTTTTTTTTCTTTTGCTTTTCAGGCAGCACCGAAAGAGGATGGCTATTTGAGTTGATTCAAATGAAAATGCCAATTTTAAGGTGGAGTATGGAGACAAACTTTGTCTGCGCCTTAAAATTTTGCCACTTTGAAGATTTTATTCAAAAGAGCAACTTTGAAGACTTCATGCAAAGAGTAACTCATAAAGAAATTTATCTTAAGGTGGAGTACGGAGACAATTTTTTTTTGTCTGCACCTCAAGCTTCAGTCACACTTGAATCTTTTATTCGTAAGAGTAACTTGAAGATTTATCTTGATGAAACAAGTTGATAATACTCACCATTAATAAAGAAAGTCAAGCTGATCAAGACAAAATACTTCATTTTAATTATTACAGTATATTTGGAGCATGCGACTTCAAGACTTGTTGATATGTAGAAGAATTCCTAGTTGGAGATTTACCAATAAATTGAGTGCTTTTATCCAGAGGCTCGGATACATTGAAGTTTTCATTTGATGAACATGAAGATTTGCAGACTATATCAAAGGTTTTCAGTTGAAGACTTGGGGGATTCTGAATACTTGGTGGACTTTGAAGGATTCCACTTGAAGACTCTACAGACTTTGATGACCAAAACTTAAGACTTGGTAGATTTGAAGGGCTCAACTCGAAGACTTGATGGACTTAAATTTGAAGACTTGGCGAAGTTGAAGACCTCAACCCAAAGACTTCAAGATTTGAAGGACTCATCTTGAGGACTTGGTGGATTTGATGGCTTTGACTTGAAGACATGATGGACTTTGAAGACTGAAATTTGGTGAAGTTTGAATACTTGGTGTACTTTGAAGACTTCAACTTAAAGACGCAGGACTTTGAAGACCATAACTTAAAAACTTGGTAGATTTGAAAGCTTTCACTCAAAGATCACTTGTGGACTTCTGAAGATACGAACTTGCCATGGAGATTTGCCCCCAATTGAACAATCAATGTTTGATAAGGTCTAAAGCTCAACAAAATACTACATGACTGACATGATATCCAAGCACCCAGTCAAGTCGATTCATGCATCATTCAAGCAAGTACACTTGAGGTGATATATACTTTTGAACTCATGCGACTGAATTTGAAATTCTAAGCTGCCTAAGTACCTCGGTGAAGAGGATCAAGTCATTACGTAGTTCAGTAGAAATGTAATTCTTTTTTTTTTTTTTTGTATATGCATTTTATACTCATGCAAACAAGGAGTAACATGCAGTTTAAGCTTGTCAAGGAGCATTGCAACTTGAAGATTTAACTCTGATTTGAGGAGCTTTGCAACTTAAAGACTTAGCTCGAATTTGAGAAGCTTTACAACTTGGAGACTTGGCTCGATTTTGGTGAGCATAGCAACTTGAAGACTTGGCTCAAATTTGAGAAGCTTTATAACTTTGACATTTTGCTTGAATTTGATTAGCTTTTCAACCTGATTTTTTTTTAAAGCTCGAATTTGAGGAGCTTTGTGACTTTGAGACTTTTGCTTGAATTTGTGGAGCTTTTTTTTTTTTTTTTTTTTTTTTGACTTGAAGATGCAGCCTAAATTTGAGGAGCTTTTGAACTTGAAGATTTAGCTCGTCTTTGATGAGCTTACAACTTTGACATTTTGCTCGAATTTGAGGAGCTTTACAACTTGCAGTTTTAGGCTCGTGCGTTGAAGAGCATATTAACTGGCAGTTTGCGTTGAGAAGCATAGTAACTTGCACTTTAGGCTCGTACATTGAGGAGCATATTAATATGCATTGGTCACTTGATGGAGATTTGATTCGTGCTTGCTTTTTCTTCTTCCAGCATGATATCCTCTTGGCGAGCCAAATCCATTACTTTTTCTTTGAAGATGAAGTATTTTTCAATGGGGTGACCAATCAACCGATGATATTTGCAATAGTTTGGATCATCAGTTCTCTCAACTTCATCAGGCCGCTTCATTTTGGGCAGTTCAATGAGTTTCAACTTGAGGAGTTTGTCGAACATAGCAGAGACATCGGAATCTAAGAATGGATACTTTTTCTCTTGCATTTCTTTTAAATTCAGACTTTGATTTGATTTGTCTTGTATGAAAGTTGATTTCACAATCTTCTTTCCACGTGCCTTCGTTGTGATGTTCAAGGAAGAGGCATTGATATTCATGGACTATTTTGTTTCAAATTCTTATTCAAACTTGCCCCCTTTATCGGCTTCTCATTTGTATTCACCTTTATGAGGCTCTTGGACAGACGATCGTAGGTTTCCGCTTGCGATCATGCTCAATTCCATATCATGCGCACGGGTGGCCAACTCTTCAAATGTTTTAGGCTTTATACCTTCCAAGGTGTAGCGAAGACCCTAATGCATGCCTTGAATGCACATTTAAATGCCCGATGTTTCACTAAGGCGATCTTTGCAATTAAGGCTCAAGCTCCTCCATCGATTGATATAATCAATGACCAGTTCATCCTTCTATTGTCGGAAATTTGTAAGTTCAAGCTAACGGTACGCCTTGTGCAGTAGAAGCAGTTGAGAAATTCTTGCTCTAGTTGCTCCCAACTATCAATGGAACAAGGCTCGAGATCTTTGTACCAATCGAAGGCATATCCTTTGAGAAATCGAACAAACTGCTTGACAAGGTGATTACCATAAGCTCCAGCATTATTGCACGTCTCAACAAAACGAGCTACATGTCGTTTCGGATTTCCTTTGCCATCGAAGTGTTGAGGCTTGATAACCTGCAGCATCTTCAAGTTGTCAATTCTTTGTGTATATGGCATTGCATATGTGAGGGAAGACTTGGTTTGTGGCTCCACTTCATCTTTTAACGCCTCCATTACGAAGTCTTTCAATAGACCAACGTGTATCAGGCCTTCTGAAGAGATTTGGAGATCCTTGGCCCCAACCATTTTCCTTGTGAAGGATTAATCATTCTCTTTTGCTTTGGGAAGATTTACATATGCTTGATTTGATTCTCCCTCTGCCATGCTCTCCACCATATTAGTTAACCTAGCAATTTGAGCATCTTGATCTTGTATGTATTTTGTTAAGCCTTCAATTGCTTTGGTTAAACTTGCAAGTTGCTCTTCTGTGGTCGCCATCTTTGTGTTCTTGAAAATTTAGAGTTGAAAGGAAGAGATGAGAGACAGAGATTGTCCCACTGGGCGTGCCAAAATTTGTAAATAACAAATTTTCGATCCTGAAAATAATTATTTGACAAAAAAATATCGTCACAAAGAAATTTTGATTTCAATATAGAATGATGTTACAATCTCTATTTCTCCTCTGATTCTTCACAAAAGGAATATAAATAATATTTGAAATTTGATTCAATGGCTTGGAAAGCTTGTTCTTGAATCGGCGTCTTGAATTTTGATTTATGCTATTCGTCACGAATACTTGTACGATTGTTGTCACGACCCTTTTTTAACTTAAATAAAGACTTTTTAGTTTTAAAAGAGGTCTGTGACGGTGTTACAAGGTACACAAATATTTAAGATTTACGGAGTCGCCACTTGACAAGTTAAAGGTGTGCCAAGTCACCAAAAGGTGTACCTCGCAACACCTATGACTCATAAATGGTCTGCGTCAGAGTTCCAGGTAAGGATCTCGGTTGACTCTCGGGAAGGTGTTAGGCACCCTAGAGTCCTGTGCCAGGCACAGTTGCTTTTATTGACGCATCTCGACTTTTTGAAATTGTTTGTTATATTTCGCCTTGATTTGTTACGCTTCGATTTATTATTAATTTGTCCGTTCAAATGGAAACTCAAATCGAGATATGATCGTGCGGGCACTTCACCCGTCCGAAATCTTCCGACTTAAATTAGTTAAATTGTGCAGGCACTTCACCCGAACAAAATCTCCTAACTTAAAGAGTTTCAAGTGAAACGAAATGAATTATTTAGTAGTCTCGGCCTATTGAGTCGCCTAGCGGTATTCACTTTCCCCGCTCGTTCCTTATCATGTGCCTAATCGTATCTCTTTAAAACTTGTCTCCCTTGAGATAATCATGTTTTCTTTTTACACTTTTTGCATGCATTAGTCTGTTTGCTTATAAGAGTTTTCGAACATAGACCAGATTTAAAAGTCAAAGCCTTTATGCGACAATCACAAGTCTGTATTGCATCTCATGTCCTAATTAATCTATGGGTTTCAATTTTGTCCATTCAACTTTACAAATTCTAAATTAACCAAAGTATACAGCTTGTATACAGCTTTACGAACTTGAGAGTCTCTTGTTCCATTTCAGGTTTATTTTCCAAGTGGGCCAGTTGCATTCAAGTCATTAATTTGTCTATTGCTTTTGCACACATCAAAATTTAAATAAAATGGTTTCCTAATTACTACTCCATCTATGGCATGTTAAAGCCATAAACAGATACATTTGATTCAAAACCACAAGTATTTAAATTTTTTTTTTTTTTTTAAAAAAACTCATAGCAGTAAATGACACATCAAAATGCATACAAGCTAGAAGAGAGTTGTGAAAAAAAATACCCCACATTCAAGTTTCTAATGCTTAACAACCAACACTTACAAAATACATACAGGAAAGAGGTTGTGCAAAAATTACCTATTAGATGATGCTCAACGAGAGAACATAGTAAGAGCACTAACAACAGTATACAGTTATTACACACATGATGACCTACAACATAGATAATTCTTTTAAGGCAAATCTAAAATGGTAGTAGTACTCAACAGAACTAGAACTCAATAACAACTTAAATTGTGCTGATTGTGTGAAAAAGGTTCCGCAATTGATGTATACAACTTAAAGTCCCCTAGTAAATGCAATGTTTAAAACCTTAATCAGGTAAAACAAGAAGAAAATGCTGTGCAAGAAAAAACAAATTAGGGGGTTTTCTAAAAAAAACATTACATAAGTTAACAATAAAGAAAACTGAACAGTTTAAGCAATTCTTTCACACTCTTCTTACCAGGTTTCCGCTACAACAGATATACCGTAAAAGATTCTTTACATTGACAGCGTAGATAATTTAAACTCTTCATAAAATTAAACTAAAACACAATGTAAAGTTCAAAGCAAATAAAATAAACCTGGGCAAGTTGCAATCTTTAGGTTGCCAACGCCATTTAGTATAAAAACCATCAGGCCTACCATTCTCAGAACACCTAAATCCTTTGTTAGCAAGATTTCCAACCAAACAAACAGCAACTCAACCAAACAGAAACTCTAATCAACAGCTCCCAGCTCCGTAAGACTTATCAAGACCACCCTTAAAGAAGAAAACACTTTCTGACTTCTTAAAAAAAAAAAATTCACTAACTCTACTATTTTTTGCTCTAAGAATTTTTCAGATCTGAAGCAAGTGAGAGAGAGTAGTATTTTTTTCAGATCTTTTGTGTTAGGGAGAGTGTTCTCCAGATCTGTCTCTTCTCTGTTTTTCAGATGCTTCAGCTCTCAGATTTTTTTTTTTTGTGTGTCTGTGTAGTCAAATCCCCCCCAAAGAGTGAATATGGACAGCTTTTTATAGGCTAAAATAGAGCTGTTGGACAGCTCATTTCAAGGTACCAAGACCAGGGCAATAAATGCCTATTACCATTCTAATGCTAAGGTTCTCACCAACCAAAAAGCAAAGCCTGAAACTTACTATTTTTGTGCTTCCCCTAGCTCCAATGTTAACATGTGACAACTCTTTTTCACCTTTAAAATTTTAAACTTTCCAGATTTTTAACTTGACTAAAAAAAACATGAATTAAAATTCAGATTTAACTCATGTATTTGACTTCTTCCACTCCCTTTTATTTTTCAAAGTTACAGACCTTTACATTGCCCCAAAACTGACAGTAGACAACTCATGTCACATTATTTAACATGTTTACTAGACAACAAAAATCAGTTCATGCTTTGACAAACAAACATCTGAAATCAAATGTCACACGAGGCTAAAACAGTAGGAAGAAAACATATTCAATAACTGATGGAGATAAAACAAGACTCATTCATTGAACAACCATATGCTTACAGATTACATGCTATTACTAACATCTTAAGAGTCATCCGCGACTAACAAGCTGAAATACTATTTTTATCGCTAACATGATCCAATCTAAATAGGAAAGAAAGCAACAAAATAGGGACGGATTTCAAACTAAGCTAACAACATAACCAGTGGCAACAAAGAAAACAAAGGGGTTTCTACTTTTAAGTCGTCAAGGCAATTACCAGCACTGTTGCGGCGTCTCAGTCCTCGACACACCCAGTAGCTAAACGATCATCACAATAATGCAAAGAACATCACAACGCCACTGTTAAATGCCAAGTAACACGGCTTCAAACCACACCACGTCGCCGTAGTTCCAATACCATGAACTGCCCAAAACAACCAACCCCACAGCTGTTACACCACCGCAACTCTACCAGTGCTAAGCTAAAGAAACAATCCTCACTATTCAGTCCCCTCGTCAACACCCATTGCCCTCGTGTCAACACTGATTCAGTCCCACCCCGAGTTCAACGCTGCCTCGCTGCTATTAAACCACTATCACAGCACCTCATCACCATTAGTCGCCTAAGTTTTCAGCGCCCATCTCAAACATACATCGCTGCACCATCACGCGAACACACTGCCTCGGATTCATTATTATGAAAACTGCAGCACCTTCACATCACACGCAAAGGCTGCCTCGTCGAGTCAACATCACCTCGACACCATTGCTTTGTCATAGCCACGCAGCCTCGTCGTAGCCTCAAACATCAGAACCAGTCTCCTCACCAATCATATGAACAGAAACAACATAAACAATTGTTCCCTAGCCTAAACTCCATCCTATACCCTCGTCGCTCTGCCTCGGATCACCTTCATAGCCAAATTATTATCATACACGCGCGCACACACCAATCACCAAGCTAAATGTAAGCCAAACTAATTGTTTTGCTATCAACTTCACATCCCCATCAGCTTCGACGAATCAATCATCACAGCCTCGGAATCAAAAACAACCCGACACCATCACTACCAACACCACACACGCACCCTTCACTATCATCTATACCACACGGCATCACCATTACAGCCTCAATCCATTGCTTACCCCACTGTCCTCTCGCCGTCGCAACATCAGGGAGCACAAAAATCCAATGAAAATGGAGGAGAAAAACGGAACGGAATAGAAGAAAAATGGGGAAAACGGGTGAGTTTTAAGGGAGTTTACCTTCAAAACCGAGTAGGGGAGAATGGGGAAAGCCGTGGATGTAAACTTGGCCGGAGAAAATGGTGGTTCGCCGGCGAGGTAGAGCTCGACGGGTTCAAATTGGCTGATCTCTGTTCTTTGTTTTGAGAATTGGGAAAAATTGCCTAAAATGGCAATGCCTTTGTTTATATATCTGAGGTGGGCCGGGTCAAACTGGAAGGTGGGCTGGAGGATATGGGCCGATGGGTTGCACGATTAGGCTAGTTGCTTATTTTCATTCAGAAATGGCCACTAAAGGGTTCAAACAAATTAAAGCATAAACATTAAACTGGAATTAGAACTACACAAATTGCAACATTACCATAATTAAATTATATAATCACGATTAAATACATAACAAGTATTTTTGTTAATTTTCAAGTTTTTCTTCCCGATTAATGGAGATTTTAGTTAAAAGAAAAGACTAAAATTTTAAGAAAATACGGCCAAAATCCTAAGAATCTAACACGACTATTTTGAGCAATTTAATACATTTTTGTGCCAAAATTAGGCGATTACAGCTGCCCCTCTTTGTTCGGGAACATGAAGAGTTTTCGGACAAAGACGTAATCAGAAGCAAATTTTGGCTTTTCGGTTCTAGCCGAGAACACGCTTGCAAAATTGTGACCGTACCTTGAATTCCTGTTCTAACCAAGAACAAGGCTACCTACATATCCCTGGACTAAGGAATCAGGTCAGTGTAGTTCCTCACGTGCGGTAGCTGGCACTACCGCATTCAAATAGACACTAAGACTCTCCTAGACTAACATTAAGCACTCTTTAGACATACACACACTAATTCTAGACACTTTCAGAACTAACTGGGACTGACTCGACGCTCCTAGACTTACCCGGACTGACACAAGACACTTTTGACACACTAGAGTTGTTGCTGCTGGTCACTGTTGCTGGTTGCTGGATAGCTGGCTGGTGGTCACTGCTTTACAAAGGAAAAATGAAAATACAACATTTGAAATGTAAAATTACAATTCCTAAGCTAACTCTTCATGCTTCCCAAGCTGATGAACTGGTCCAAAACTCCCACTACCCAAGTGGGTCTTGAAAACTTGAAATTGCCGCTCGGGCGGGCTTGACTTGAAAGTTGAATTTGCTGCTCGGGCAGGCTTTTGACTTGAAAGTTGAAATTGCCGCTTTGACAGGCTTTTGACTTGAATAAAAATTGAAATTGCCGCTCGGGCGGGCTTTGACTTGAAAGTTGAAATTGCCGCTTTGACGGGCTTGACTTGAAAATCGAAATTGCCGCACGGGCGGGCTTTGACTTGAAAATTGAAATTGCCGCTTTGACGGGCTTTGACTTGAATGCTAAGGTTTCCGCTTTGACGGACTTTGACTTGAATGAAATTGCCGCTTTGACGGGCTTTGACTTGAATAAAATTGCCGCTTTGACGGGCTTTGACTTGAAAGATAAAACTGGAACCACCACTCTGGTGGGTCTTGCTTTTTGCTGACAATTAGAAATCATCACTCTGATGGGTCTTGCTTATGCTGGAAATTGAAAAACCACCACTCTGATGGATCTTGCTCTTGCTGAATTGAAAACCATCACTCTGATGGATCTTGCTCTTGCTGAGTTGAAAACCATCACTCTGATGGGTCTTGTTCTTGCTGAATTGAAAACCATCACTCTGATGGGTCTTGTTCTTGCTGAATTGAAAACCATCACTCTGATAGGTCTTGTTCTTGCTGAAAATTAAAACCATCTCTCTGATGGGTCTTGTTCTTGCTGAAAATTAAAACCATCTCTCTGATGGGTCTTGTTCTTGCTGAATTGGAAACCATCACTCTGATAGGTCTTGTTCTTGCTGAAAATTAAAACCATCTCTCTGATGGGTCTTGTTCTTGCTGAAAATTAAAACCATCTCTCTGATGGGTCTTGTTCTTGCTGAATTGGAGACCATCACTCTGATGGGTCTTGCTTCTTCACAGAAACGGATTCCCTCGCTCTTCAGGTGGGCGCCTGGACTTTCTCTAAACTACTCCCTCATTCTCCAGGTGGGCGCCTCGACTTTCTCTAAACTACTCCCTCATTCTCCAGGTGGGTGCCTCGACTTTCCAAAGTACTCCCTCATTCTCCAGGTGGGTGCCTCGACTTTCTCTAAACTACTCCCTCATTCTCTAGGTGGGTGCCTCGACTTTCTCTAAACTACTCCCTCATTCTCCAGGTGGGCGCCTCGACTTCTCTAAACTACTCCCTCATTCTCCAGGTGGGTGCCTCGACTTTCTCTAAACTACTCCCTCATTCTCCAGGTGGGCGCCTCGACTTCTCTAAACTGCTCCCTCATTCTCCAGGTGGGTGCCTCGACTTTCCAAATTACTCCCTCATTCTCCAGGTGGGTGCCTCGACTTTCCAAATTACTCCCTCATTCTCCAGGTGGGTGCCTCGACTTCCTCTAAACTACTCCCTCATTCTCCAGGTGGGTGCCTCGACTTTCTCTAAACTACTCCCTCATTCTCCAGGTGGGTGCCTCGACTTCCTCTAAACTACTCCCTCATTCTCCAGGTGGGTGCCTCGACTTTCTCTAAACTACTCCCTCATTCTCCAGGTGGGTGCCTCGACTTCTCTAAACTACTCCCTCATTCTCCAGGTGGGTGCCTCGACTTCCTCTAAACTACTCCCTCATTCTTCAGGTGGGTGCCTCGACTTTCTCTAAACTACTCCCTCATTCTCCAGGTGGGTGCCTCGACTTTCCAAATTACTCCCTCGTTCTCCACAAGCTGATGAACTGGTCTGAAGCTCCAACTAATCCAGTGGATCTTTGAAACTTGAAATTGCCGCTCGGGCGGGCTTTAACTTGAAACTTGAAACTGTCGGGCTTTAACTTGAAAGTTGAAACTGCCGCTTTGACGGGCTTTGACTTGAATGAAATTGCTGAAACTTGAAATTGCCGCTCGGGCGGGCTTTGACTGTTGAAAGCTTGAAATTGCTGCTTGGCAGGCTTTGACTTGAATGAAATTTCTGAAACTTGAAATTGCCGCTCGGGCGGGCTTTGACTGTTGAAAGCTTGAAATTGCTGCTTGGCAGGCTTTGATTTGAAATTTAACTGCATCTTGAAATCGGCATATCCTTTGATGATCTCCTTTATGGTACACTCCTTGGTGTGGCATACTCTGTGCCGATGTGAAACATTGGGCTCCAATTATCAAGGTTGGTCCTGACTCGCTCTAGTACAACTGTGAAACTATAACAAGTTTTGCAAAACTTTCTTTGCTTGTTTGATGTTGGAGAAACTGAAACGAACTGAAGTAAGACAAAATGATGGAAACGACAAAGCTTCCAACCAAAAGATGAAAAAAAATGATGACGTCCCTTACGGGAGAGGTAAAGGACTGAAGAGATGACGGTCTTTTTAACATGACATGTATTTTGGAATCAACTCTTAATCCGCTCACATAGTCCATCCATGATTGTGTACCCAGCTTTCCCAATCTTATTTGATGGCAAATCTAACGACCCTCATTCGACTAGCAGTGCCCTTTCGGGTTTTCACCGACTAGCCTCTCTCTTTGTTCTTTTAACTCACCGTTGTCTTGCAGCGCCCTTTCAGGTTTTCACCGACAAGACTTCACTTTTTTTTTTTTTCTTTTTTTTTTTCTTTTCATTTTTGTCATTTTTCGTTTCCCAATCGACCTCCGATCTTTCCTTGATGCTCGACCCCGTCTTTCTTTTCTTCCTTCAATTTTGGCCTTTATCTTGATTCCTCGGAGAATTTATCCTTTAATGACCTTGGTGCTCCCAGCTCCCAAATGCGATTGTCGGCTTATAAGAATGCGACTTTACAGCGTGGAACTTATCCCTTGACACCCTACTCGGCTTGACATTCTCAATGATCGGTCAGAAGGGTCTTTATTTGGACTGTAACATTGGATTTGGTTAGGCTATGAAGAAAAAAGTCAGCATAAAAGCTCAAAATATCTCCTGAGACGACTAGAATGAGCATTACAAGATTTGAAATCACCGCTTTTGAAAAATAAACCAAACTTTTCCCCAGTTTAGGCAAATTGGGGTTCCCTTTTTTTCTTTTTTCTTTTTTCTTTTTTTTTTTGGTTTGAAGAGCGGTATGAAAGCATCTCATGAAACGACTTGGTAAAATATTACAACCCTTGGAATCATTTCTTTTAAAATAAAAACCAACTGAGGACCCAATTTATTGAAAAATCGAGGCATTATTATTTTTTTTTGAATTTTTTGATATGCAAACATAGGGGATATTGAGACTTTCCCCCGAGATAACACAAAGAAAGCAAAAGGAATTGACTTTCTCCTTTTCTTTTAGAAATAAAACTTCTGCCCCAGTTTAGGATAAACTGGGCGCTTTGAATTTCTTCCTCGATTTCGAGACTGATATCTCATGAAACATATGAATAGATGGTACAAAAACATAGAAGTTTGTTTTTATTTTATTTTATTCTCTTTAAAATAAAATAAAAACAAACTTCTGCCCCAGTTTAGCATACATTGGGGATTTGAATTTCTTTTGACATTGGCCGCAAACTTGGAGGCAAGATTTTGCGTCAATATGAGACAGGGGAAAAATGGACTTTCCCCTGTTATGACCGCACCCGAATGGTTGCCTACGTATCCTTTTGAGAGGAATCAGGTCAGACGTAGCTCTACCACTGAGGTAGATTTTCTTGTTTTTTTTTTTTTTTTTTTCAAATATTTTTTTTTCTTCCCTTTTTTTTCATTTTTTCCAATTTCAATCACATTGATTCCAAAGGAGGGTAGCCAAAGAAAATACTCAAGGCTCAAAGGGCTAGAAAATTGGTATTGTGTTTGGGTAGCAGAAACGAAAGCCGTTCGTCATCCCGACCCGAGAATGCCTCGCACAAATAATGATTCAAAGAATTGATCTAGACTTATCCACGCGTGTCGTCGACTTCTACTTCACTGATGGTACTCAAAACTGGTATTTCAACTTCGGTCGAAGCGACCGTGCACGATCTTGAACTTCTCACCGATCTCCTTTATCGGATAACTACAGATTAATTTCCAACTTATTTCGCTCCCTCTTTTGTCTCTCGTTACTACTCAGATAGCTCACAATGTCAGACCGCGTTTTTAGATCAAGACGTAAATTCCGCACGCATGTCATGTTATTAAGGCCGACAAAGCATAAGACAGAATACTAAGAAAACAAGACCGAGAAAGAAAATAAGAGAAATAATATCGAGATGAGAGAAAGATCTCGCTTTTCATTGAATTAAAGATAGAAGGGTTTGAACATCAAAATAAACAAAATAATGCACTTGGGTTACAACCCTTAAATAACCAAGTACACAGAAAGATTAGCAAAACAAGCTACAACATTTCACAGTCACTCAATTGCAAGTCAGGACCAGTTCCCTGCTTTAAGCATTGTCAAGCCCTTCACCAAAATGTACCATGCCGATACCAGAGAAATTCCCTGAATCTGGCAACATCTTCTGCCTTTCCTCATTTTCAGCAACTCCCATCAGGGTAGACTTCACTTCTTTGGGATTGATGAATGACCCAGTAAGATATGGAATTGACTTCTCAAGAGACATGTTCTTCTTCTTCATTTCTTCAACCCTTACTCTGTCTGCTAACCCTGGCGCAATTTCAGGAACACAGTTCACTGTCACAAGCATTTGGTTAGCCCTAATTGAAACACCACCACCAGGTACTGTCGGCAGTGTAGATTCATCTCTCAAATCTTCTCCATATACCATTCCCACCATATACACATCATCATGGACGGGCAATGAGTTCTGGTTGATATCTGGCGCATCTGAGTCCTCGACTTGGATCTGACCATTATCTATCAGAGCTTGGACTGCCTTCTTGAGACTACGACAATCATCTGTGTCGTGCCCTGGCATGTCTGAGTGGTAAGCACATTGACGAGTATGGTCTACCTTCGCCATTGGGAGGACATTTCCAGCGATTGGCTTCAGCATATTCAAGTTCTTGAGCTTTTGGAAAAGGTTGGAGTAAGATTCTCCAATTGGCGTAAACCTGTTCCTTTCTTCCTTACGCAGCTTCTGATGATAAGCACTTGGGCGGAAAACAGGAGACCTTTCTGGCCGGTAAGAAAGATATGATGGAGCTTGAAAATGATTATGTGGAGCTTGGCGAGTGGGATATGTAGGCTGTGGGGCAGGAGTACGCCATTGCGGATAGAAAGATGCTGGAGCATATGGCTGTGCTAGATGGACTGAGTATTGTGGTGGAAGAGTGGAGTATTGTGGATTTTATGGAGGGTGGTAGGGTTGTGGAGGACGTATTTGTGGAGCTTGGTATGAGTGGGTTTGATTGTATCCTTTCTCGCCCCACTTTTGTGAACTCGAACCCACCATGGCTACATCATCTTGATTCTTCTTCCCAAAGGCTCCTGCCTGCACAGCCTGTGTAGCTGCTTTCAGTGTGGTCTGGCTCACAATCTTACCAGCTTTGACTCCCCTCTCAATCATTTCTCCCATCTTGACGACTTCACTAAACGGTTTCCCAAAGGCGGCGATCAACGCACCATAGAAAGCCTCATCTTGCGCCTCGATGAACAAACGGACCATGTCGTCGTCCGGTATTGCGGGGTTCACTCGAGCGGCCTGCTCGCGCCATCTGAGGGGGTACTCCCTAAAGCTTTCACTTGGCTTCTTTTTTATCGCATCCAAAGAGGATCGATCTGGCAAAACTTCAATGTGGTACTTGTACTGGTCGTAGAATGCCTGCGCCATGTCATCAAATGCCAACCATTTAGTTACATCCTGCCTCATGAACCATTCAGCAGCTGCACCTCCCAAGCTTTCGGAAAAGTAGGCTATCAACAGCTTGTCTTTCTTGACCCCTCTCATTTTGTTGCAGTAGGTCTTCATATGGACTCTTGGATCTCCTTGCCCGGTGTATAGATCGAACTTTGGCACCGTGAATCCCTCTGGCAATTGCAATTCGGGGTAGGGGCAAAGATCCTTGAAAGAAATGTTGGTATGATCTCCATAACCCTGAATGATCCTTACTGCTTGTTCTAGGCCCCTCACCTTTCTCAGAACCTCGCTCTCATCAAGCTTTCCTGATCGATCAACCTCAACTTGAGACTCGCGATGGAACCCCTGATCATATGAGTCACTGTTGCACCTGGCCGTGACTGGCCTAGCTGGGCCCTGAAAAACCGGCACTTGTGTTGGAGGTGGGCCATACTGTCTCTCTGGTGGAGGTGGTGCATGAGGACGCACTCCAGTTTCATTTGTTACGCCACGGACATGGGCAAGACCAGTAGGATAAGTGTGATCCTCAACTGCCGTAGAGGTACCCGGTGCTCGTTGTACCGCTGTTGGAACAACCCCATCTAGGTTGGTTGGAATAGGAGGAGGTGCCCGTCCTGTGGTCAGTGCGTGATGCATGTCGGCCACGAGTTGTTTCAAAGTATTAACCTCCCCAGTCAATCTCTCATTTTCCAGTGCCAAGAGTTCCTGGGCACCGGTCTCGGACCTCTCTCCATCAGATGGCATGGCTAGGGGTGAAGTCACAGGTCCCTTTGATTTAGTTCTGTACGGATGGGTCGATGCCAGGATTTCGTACCAAATCTCCAACTCCAAACTAATGAAACAAATCAGGTTAGCACAAAAAGAATCACAGATTGCAGCCTAAGGTTGTTATGCGTCATCCCGAAACGGTTAACGGCGTAAGCCGGGTGTACCGATCGTATCCCCGAAAGATTGTTTATGTGCCTTGATCAAAATTAGAACAAAATTGTAACTGATACATAATCAGCACAAGGATGAACTTGTATGATTAATATATTTATTTTTTCCTTTTCTCTTTTTCTGACTCAACAAACGTAATTTAGACAAACGACACGAGACAAACTCGAAATAAAAGTGCTTGACATGATGCACGAGTCAAAGATATATACAAACTGACACATTGGGCGGGTACACCCAGACGGTGAAAATAATGGGACTCGACATTTAGTGGAGTCGGATTATTTCACGAGGATCGACACAAAATGCAACTTAGCTAATTACAATTTCTCGTCTATACCCTGACTTGACTTTAAAAAAAAACAAATTAAAGTGGGTTTCCAATTTTTTTTTTTTTTTTAAAAAAAATGAAAAATTAAACTCAACCCGAGATTCAAACTGAACTTAAGAACAAATTATGAAAACAAAATCTTATATATTTTTTATTTAATTGTTTTTTTATTTTCAATCCTAAAATCGAACATTACGACATCGTAAAGATGGGGCACAAATGATTTTGAAATAAACTCTTCGATCTAATTTGAAAATGAATCTTAGAGTATTTACAAGATCTGGCAATTAGGACGACCCAACGACACAAAAATATTACACAAACTAGACACAAAATTGATTTCTAAAATTGGCCATTATGACGGCATAAAACCCCGATAAATTATTTTTCAAAATATGGACTTGATTCGGACACAAACTCAACACAAAAGAGTGCCAAAATTTCGCCATTATAACGGCGCAAAACTAGTACAAATCATTTTCTAATACTTGAGACCAAACCCGGACACAAAATTAGACTCTAAGGGTTCTTGAAAAAATTCGCCATTATAACGGCGTAAAATGACAAAAAATATTTCGAAACACGGGACTAAAACCAATTTTTCTATCATTTTCCCCTCTTTTTTTTCTTTTTTTTTTTCTTCAAAATTTGGCTCTCGACCCTCGGTAATCGGTCAGCATAACATTCCTTCGACTAAACAAATGCAACACATAATATGCCCATGATATATCTTTCGGGGACATGGGCCCCACTATAACACGAGGGAGTCAGCCTAGACGAGTGCGATACCGGTGTACCGCACCTCACTAAGTCTAATGACATGCAAATAAATTGGCCTAGATAAAAGCACAGGTTCAACTCTAGGTGACTCCATGGGTTCTTGTTCTACAGTTTCTGGCAATTTGGAAGTGCCTCGGGGGTACCGGTCGACAACGTCTAACGGCCTAACCCAACGCACCTCCTCCTAAGAAGGGTTAACTTTTTGTGTCCTGAGACACGACAGAAATTCCAGACGCCGAAGCGAAACTGGCGTGCATGTGTGCAGTGTTCCAGAAGACTCAGAAGTGTACGAGAGAAGACAGTTGTGTATATACAGTTCAAATAATATTAAAGCAGTAATATTCAAGGCAACATATACAAACAATATTCAAAAGCCGAAAGAGACAAATTTTAAAGCCTGAGACTCTCAGTTTTCACTTTCCTCCCCAGCGGAGTCGCCAAGCTGTCACGACCCTTTTTTAACTTAAATAAAGACTTTTTAGTTTTAAAAGAGGTCTGTGACGGTGTTACAAGGTACACAAATATTTAAGATTTACGGAGTCGCCACTTGACAAGTTAAAGGTGTGCCAAGTCACCAAAAGGTGTACCTCGCAACACCTATGACTCATAAATGGTCTGCGTCAGAGTTCCAGGTAAGGATCTCGGTTGACTCTCGGGAAGGTGTTAGGCACCCTAGAGTCCTGTGCCAGGCACAGTTGCTTTTATTGACGCATCTCGACTTTTTGAAATTGTTTGTTATATTTCGCCTTGATTTGTTACGCTTCGATTTATTATTAATTTGTCCGTTCAAATGGAAACTCAAATCGAGATATGATCGTGCGGGCACTTCACCCGTCCGAAATCTTCCGACTTAAATTAGTTAAATTGTGCAGGCACTTCACCCGAACAAAATCTCCTAACTTAAAGAGTTTCAAGTGAAACGAAATGAATTATTTAGTAGTCTCGGCCTATTGAGTCGCCTAGCGGTATTCACTTTCCCCGCTCGTTCCTTATCATGTGCCTAATCGTATCTCTTTAAAACTTCTCTCCCTTGAGATAATCATGTTTTCTTTTTACACTTTTTGCATGCATTAGTCTGTTTGCTTATAAGAGTTTTCGAACATAGACCAGATTTAAAAGTCAAAGCCTTTATGCGACAATCACAAGTCTGTATTGCATCTCATGTCCTAATTAATCTATGGGTTTCAATTTTGTCCATTCAACTTTACAAATTCTAAATTAACCAAAGTATACAGCTTGTATACAGCTTTACGAACTTGAGAGTCTCTTGTTCCATTTCAGGTTTATTTTCCAAGTGGGCCAGTTGCATTCAAGTCATTAATTTGCCTATTGCTTTTGCACACATCAAAATTTAAATAAAATGGTTTCCTAATTACTACTCCATCTATGGCATGTTAAAGCCATAAACAGATACATTTGATTCAAAACCACAAGTATTTAAATTTTTTTTTTTTTTTTTTTTTAAAACTCATAGCAGTAAATGACACATCAAAATGCATACAAGCTAGAAGAGAGTTGTGAAAAAAAATACCCCACATTCAAGTTTCTAATGCTTAACAACCAACACTTACAAAATACATACAGGAAAGAGGTTGTGCAAAAATTACCTATTAGATGATGCTCAACGAGAGAACATAGTAAGAGCACTAACAACAGTATACAGTTATTACACACATGATGACCTACAACATAGATAATTCTTTTAAGGCAAATCTAAAATGGTAGTAGTACTCAACAGAACTAGAACTCAATAACAACTTAAATTGTGCTGATTGTGTGAAAAAGGTTCCGCAATTGATGTATACAACTTAAAGTCCCCTAGTAAATGCAATGTTTAAAACCTTAATCAGGTAAAACAAGAAGAAAATGCTGTGCAAGAAAAAACAAATTAGGGGGTTTTCTAAAAAAAACATTACATAAGTTAACAATAAAGAAAACTGAACAGTTTAAGCAATTCTTTCACACTCTTCTTACCAGGTTTCCGCTACAACAGATATACCGTAAAAGATTCTTTACATTGACAGCGTAGATAATTTAAACTCTTCATAAAATTAAACTAAAACACAATGTAAAGTTCAAAGCAAATAAAATAAACCTGGGCAAGTTGCAATCTTTAGGTTGCCAACGCCATTTAGTATAAAAACCATCAGGCCTACCATTCTCAGAACACCTAAATCCTTTGTTAGCAAGATTTCCAACCAAACAAACAGCAACTCAACCAAACAGAAACTCTAATCAACAGCTCCCAGCTCCGTAAGACTTATCAAGACCACCCTTAAAGAAGAAAACACTTTCTGACTTCTTAAAAAAAAAAAAAATCACTAACTCTACTATTTTTTGCTCTAAGAATTTTTCAGATCTGAAGCAAGTGAGAGAGAGTAGTATTTTTTTCAGATCTTTTGTGTTAGGGAGAGTGTTCTCCAGATCTGTCTCTTCTCTGTTTTTCAGATGCTTCAGCTCTCAGATTTTTTTTTGTTGTGTGTCTGTGTAGTCAAATCCCCCCCAAAGAGTGAATATGGACAGCTTTTTATAGGCTAAAATAGAGCTGTTGGACAGCTCATTTCAAGGTACCAAGACCAGGGCAATAAATGCCTATTACCATTCTAATGCTAAGGTTCTCACCAACCAAAAAGCAAAGCCTGAAACTTACTATTTTTGTGCTTCCCCTAGCTCCAATGTTAACATGTGACAACTCTTTTTCACCTTTAAAATTTCAAACTTTCCAGATTTTTAACTTGACTAAAAAAAACATGAATTAAAATTCAGATTTAACTCATGTATTTGACTTCTTCCACTCCCTTTTATTTTTCAAAGTTACAGACCTTTACATTGCCCCAAAACTGACAGTAGACAACTCATGTCACATTATTTAACATGTTTACTAGACAACAAAAATCAGTTCATGCTTTGACAAACAAACATCTGAAATCAAATGTCACACGAGGCTAAAACAGTAGGAAGAAAACATATTCAATAACTGATGGAGATAAAACAAGACTCATTCATTGAACAACCATATGCTTACAGATTACATGCTATTACTAACATCTTAAGAGTCATCCGCGACTAACAAGCTGAAATACTATTTTTATCGCTAACATGATCCAATCTAAATAGGAAAGAAAGCAACAAAATAGGGACGGATTTCAAACTAAGCTAACAACATAACCAGTGGCAACAAAGAAAACAAAGGGGTTTCTACTTTTAAGTCGTCAAGGCAATTACCAGCACTGTTGCGGCGTCTCAGTCCTCGACACACCCAGTAGCTAAACGATCATCACAATAATGCAAAGAACATCACAACGCCACTGTTAAATGCCAAGTAACACGGCTTCAAACCACACCACGTCGCCGTAGTTCCAATACCATGAACTGCCCAAAACAACCAACCCCACAGCTGTTACACCACCGCAACTCTACCAGTGCTAAGCTAAAGAAACAATCCTCACTATTCAGTCCCCTCGTCAACACCCATTGCCCTCGTGTCAACACTGATTCAGTCCCACCCCGAGTTCAACGCTGCCTCGCTGCTATTAAACCACTATCACAGCACCTCATCACCATTAGTCGCCTAAGTTTTCAGCGCCCATCTCAAACATACATCGCTGCACCATCACGCGAACACACTGCCTCGGATTCATTATTATGAAAACTGCAGCACCTTCACATCACACGCAAAGGCTGCCTCGTCGAGTCAACATCACCTCGACACCATTGCTTTGCCATAGCCACGCAGCCTCGTCGTAGCCTCAAACATCAGAACCAGTCTCCTCACCAATCATATGAACAGAAACAACATAAACAATTGTTCCCTAGCCTAAACTCCATCCTATACCCTCGTCGCTCTGCCTCGGATCACCTTCATAGCCAAATTATTATCATACACGCGCGCACACACCAATCACCAAGCTAAATGTAAGCCAAACTAATTGTTTTGCTATCAACTTCACATCCCCATCAGCTTCGACGAATCAATCATCACAGCCTCGGAATCAAAAACAACCCGACACCATCACTACCAACACCACACACGCACCCTTCACTATCATCTATACCACACGGCATCACCATTACAGCCTCAATCCATTGCTTACCCCACTGTCCTCTCGCCGTCGCAACATCAGGGAGCACAAAAATCCAATGAAAATGGAGGAGAAAAACGGAACGGAATAGAAGAAAAATGGGGAAAACGGGTGAGTTTTAAGGGAGTTTACCTTCAAAACCGAGTAGGGGAGAATGGGGAAAGCCGTGGATGTAAACTTGGCCGGAGAAAATGGTGGTTCGCCGGCGAGGTGGAGCCCGACGGGTTCAAATTGGCTGATCTCTGTTCTTTGTTTTGAGAATTGGGAAAAATTGCCTAAAATGGCAATGCCTTTGTTTATATATCTGAGGTGGGCCGGGTCAAACTGGAAGGTGGGCTGGAGGATATGGGCCGATGGGTTGCACGATTAGGCTAGTTGCTTATTTTCATTCAGAAATGGCCACTAAAGGGTTCAAACAAATTAAAGCATAAACATTAAACTGGAATTAGAACTACACAAATTGCAACATTACCATAATTAAATTATATAATCACGATTAAATACATAACAAGTATTTTTGTTAATTTTCAAGTTTTTCTTCCCAATTAATGGAGATTTTAGTTAAAAGAAAAGACTAAAATTTTAAGAAAATACGGCCAAAATCCTAAGAATCTAACACGACTATTTTGAGCAATTTAATACATTTTTGTGCCAAAATTAGGCGATTACAATTGTTACGAACGGCGAATTTGGATTCTTCAACTTCGAAATTGAACTTGTTTGTTCTTGAACTTGAAACTTGGATGAACTTGCTTGAACACCAACAACTTGTAGAGAATTTGTAGATTTTGATCCACGAGCTCTCTTCTATCACTTGTTATCAACTTTCTTCCCCTCTTTTGTACTAATGAAGACCTCTATTTTATAGTAGTAGGGAGGTAGTCATGATGGATTTGAAGAAATAGAAATGAAAGTCTAATTCCGCTAGAGAAACTTGAATATGAATTAAACCAATAAAGGACTTTTTGACTCAAAAAGTAATTCGTTGTCGTAGTGAGCTGGAACTCATAGCCTTTCTTCTTATGCTAGTCACGGCCTGTCTCAAAGTATGGGGCAAAGGATGTTGCCTTTTGACTTTGTCTCCCGGGATCCACCACAGGTTGGGTTTGAGAGCCTTGTAGTATGATTTGATTGGCACACTTGGCGCAATCCTATTGGCCATTCAATTTGGCTTGACATGTCATCTTCTCATGACGTATGGCACGATTTCATTAGCTTATTTGTATGACTTGAATTGCCACATCACTTGACACGTGGCATGGGCTTGAGCTTTGAGTTGGGCTAAAAACCATTTGGACCTTGGGCTAATAAAATGGGCTCATCATTTTTAGCCAAATTAAATAGACTAGCCCAATACACTTTTGGGTATATATTAAATTTATATACTTTGGACTTGAATAATCATTCCATTTATGCAAGTCTTCAATATTTATTTGGACTACTGTCTTGAATTTAGTATAATTCAAATTACTTCCTGAATTTATATTTAATAAAATTTTAGCGCTTACAATATATACAATAGTATAACTTCAATTGAACCCACCACAATTTAAACCCACAGATTATAAAATATAAATCGTTAATTTGGTCATGTTGGGTGTTGACTACAATGCCCGAATATAGCTAGATCATACTGACTTTTTATGCTTATTTCACTATATTTTTCTACAGAACGTCATTATTGAGAGTCCTTCCCATCTAATTCGACTTAACTTAGATTGATATTTGACATAACATTGTATTGGGTTAAATCCGTCGTCACCAAAGTTGGTGACTAAGCATCCACATAGGACGACGTATAGACGACACGTGGCTACAAATGGGCATAAAGGCAACGGATAGAATCGAAGATGGACAACTATAACGGACAGATGAACAGTCACCACGGCCGGAATAGTCGCAACTCGTCATCAAGCCAATTCAAAATAGAAGTCTTATCCTTAAGCAACGTAACTGCTCGATTAAGGAGTTACAACTGCTCGTGAACGGACGCTTAGTTATCTATATATTGTAATTTAAGTCACAAGCGTTGTATCTAATTCTTCTCTGAACATACATTTGTATTCCAACTATAAATTAATACCCGATTTTTTACCTTCTGTCAATACTTACTACTACTACTCATAATCAAGTGATCTCATTTATTGTTCCGCTGCTTAAATATCATAAAGAGTACGAGGAAGGAAGTTTGATCAAGTCTATACGGCCTGAACACGGTTCCTTTTATTTAAATCTTCATTTATTACATCGCATTAATTGTGTCTTTATTTCTTTATATTTACTGTAATCATTTATATCCTTTCACATTAGGCATTTAATCTTGATTATTGATCGTGACTCCGCTTTATAAATTTAATTGTGACTTAACCTAATAAACGAAATTACGGTTAAACAATTTGGCGACCACAGTGGGAGTCGGTCAATAACTTCCGTAGGTTAATTGCTTATCGTATTTTATTCCTTATTCGCTTTCTTCTTGCTCGTTGGCTCTCCTCGTTTTCTTTTTGTCAAAATGGCAGATAACAACTCACACAACAACGCTCCCATTGACGGGCAACAAGACCTTAACGCTGCGGAGCAAATAGACTTAAATCTGGCCGGGGACGAGCAGCAAGATGTTATTCCTGCAGACGACGACGTAATCCCCATTGCAGAGGATGAGAACGTGCTCCCAGCAGAACAGGAAAATGAGCACAGCCAGCAGGGTAGCAGAAAAAGCCGCCCTCCTGGCCGAGGAAACTTCGATCAAAGGTCTGGAGGACCTAGAAGACCCAATGGTCCTGGGAATCCGAGGAATTCCCAAGACGCTGTCCTTGAATTCATACGGCAACAGGCTGAAGTCAACAGGCAAATACGGGAAGCTATCGACAACCTACGAGGACAAGCCCTGCCAAACGCAGGAAATCCACCCATTGGACGTCCAAGGGATGCTTCACCGTCCCATGCCTTGAGACGCGCTGAAAATCAGAATGCAGGATCAGCGGTGCCAACGGAAATGAGCGAGGTCATGGAAGCCCTCACCAGGCAGTTCAAAGAGAGCCAGGAGGCCCTGCAGCGCTCTCTTCATGAGAGGATTGATCAGATCCCTGGCGCACCACCCACTTTGAAGAAAGTTGACGTTCAACGGTATACTCAAAGGCCTTGGAAGAAAGAAGCAGCACCAAAGGCAATACCCAAAACATTCAAAATGCCAAACATACCAAGATACCGGGGAACAACTGACCCCAACGACCACTTGATGATGTTTAGCAATTTCATAAAGGCAAGCGATCTCACCGACGAGGAGATCGAGTCAGTACAATTGAAGAAGTTCGTAGAAACCTTGGCAGATGGCGCTCTACGATGGTATTCAATGCTGCCACCAAATTCAATAGGATCTTTTGCCGAGATGGCGGAGTTATTTGTCAAAGCACACACAGGCGCTCAGAAAACAGAAACAAGAGTTGAAGACATCTTTGAAATCAAACAACTGCCCGGGGAGTCTCTCCGAAAGTATGTGGATCGCTTTCAGCGTGAACATATGTTGCTACCCAAAGTTCCAGATCGATGGGCGGCTATTGCATTCACTAACAGCTTGGACGTCAAAAGTTCTGAAGCGACCAGACGATTGTATGAATCCCTGCGAGAATATCCTGCAGCAAACTGGTCGGATGTCTACAATCGTTATAATTCAAAGGTACGTATAGACGAAGATAAATTGATTGGCACAGGTGCCCGGGGACGGAGCCAAACTCGCACCAACGGCGCTGGGGGAAAGATCGAGACAGATAAACCAGACGCACGGCACGAGCCATATCCCAATCGGTCGCGTAACAACTCAAATGGACGCGGTCGTAACAACAAAGGCCTTGCAAGGGGCAATGATTCCGCTTCAACTTCTAGTGGACTTCCAACCCTGCCCGTTTTCAATATCGGAGCAGTTGAACTTGTAGCAGTGTTTGAGGGGATGAGCGAAAAGGTCAAATGGCCTAAGGATATGAAGGGTGACCCCAGCAAGCGCAACAAAAACTTGTGGTGCGAATTTCATCGCGATCACGGCCACACAACGGATGACTGCAAGGCTCTAAGGTACGAGGTCGCTAACTTATTAAAACAGGGCTATCTCAAGGAGTACTTGATAGAAAAAGGAAAACAAACTCACGCAAAGGCCCAACAAAATAAGTCAGAACCTCCCCGAGCATCATCTCCAAAAATGACAGTCAACGTCATCTCTGGTGGTATTGAGGTTGATGCAGTCACATACACAGCAAAGAAATACGCCAAAGTATCTATTACAAAGACCAAACGACCACGACTTGAGGATGCAATAACTTTTGAAGATACAGATGCAGATGGCTTGCAATTTCCTCATATGGACGCTTTAGTGATAACATTACGAGTGGAAGAGTTTGATGTCAAAAGAGTGCTCGTTGATCTAGGCAGTTCAGCGAACATCATATTATCTCGGGTCGTGCAGCAGTTGAAACTATACAATGAGATTGTACCAATTTCTCGTGTTCTCTCAGGATTTAACAATTCCAGCGAGAAGACGTTAGGAGAAATTACTCTGACGACCCTGGTTGAAGGCGTTATGAGACGAACGACGTTTCATGTCGTTGATGGGGATATGGCTTACAACATAATCCTTGGGAGGCCATGGATACACGATATGCAAGCAGTCCCGTCAACATATCATCAAGTAATGAAATTCCCTTCAGAGTGGGGAATACGGGAAGTTCGGGGAGAGCAGCGTTGCGCTAGAGATTGCTACTCAGTTGCAGTCAAACTCCCCGAGGAGGCAAAATAGCAATTAAAGAGCCCGGGATCAGAGTCAAACAATGAAGCATCAGACTACCAAGTCCCGGAATTCATATCAAAATTGGATGCACGGGAAGAGTACGCGCCAACTATTGAAGCTTTAGAACCAGAAGGACTTTTCGATGACATGCCTGAAAGAAAAGTATATTTGGGAGCAGAGTTAAACAAAGACTTACGCAAAGATATCTTGCACTTCCTCAAGGAGCAACACACCACCTTTGCGTGGTCACATGCAGATATGACTGGAATCTCCTCGGAGATTATTTCTCATAAGTTGAACGTGGATCCGTACCATCGCCCGGTAAAGCAAAAGAAATGCCAGCAAGGAGCATTCAGGAACCAGATCATAAATGACGAAGTTGACCGCTTGCTCAATATTGGCTCCGTCCGAGAAGTCAAGTATCCAGATTGGCTGGCCAATGTGGTCGTAGTGGCAAAGAAAAATGGCAAGTGGAGGGTCTGCGTCGACTTCACTGATCTGAACAAAGCCTGCCCGAAAGATTCTTATCCACTACCTCAGATTGACCAACTAATCGATGCGACGGCCGGGCACGAAGTACTTACATTCCTTGATGCATATTCAGGCTATAATCAAATCTTAATGGATCCCGACGACCAGGAGAAAACTTCCTTCATTACTTGCCGAGGTACGTATTGCTATAAAGTAATGCCTTTTGGACTTAAAAATGCAGGTGCGACTTACCAACGATTAGTCAACCGGATGTTTCACGACCACATTGGCAAAACCATGGAGGTCTACATCGACGACATGCTGATCAAGTCCAAACGGGCAGAAGATCACTTAGCACATTTGAAGGAGGCCTTTCGAATCCTTGATCAATACAACATGAAACTCAACCCGGAGAAATGCGCATTTGGAGTGGGCTCAGGGAAATTTCTTGGTTTCATCGTTTCCCAGCGAGGGATCGAGGTAAACCCCACCCAGATAAAAGCAATAGAAGCCATCCCCGACGTACTTCATAACAGAAAAGATGTAATGCGGCTAACCGGGAGAGTAGCAGCGCTAAGGAGATTCATTTCTCGCTCATCTGATCGATGCAAAAGCTTCTTCGACGTGCTGAAACAGAACAAGGAGTTCGATTGGACCCCTGAATGTCAGCAAGCACTTAAGGGTTTGAAGCGATACCTATCGAACCCGCCTTTACTTTCAACGCCCCAACCAGGTGAACAACTATTACTTTATCTGGCCGTGTCTGAGTCTGCGGTAAGTGCAGTTTTGGTTCGAGAAGACAAAGGTAAGCAACTTCCAATTTATTACATTAGCAAATCCTTATTAGATGTTGAACCTTTGGAGAAATTAGCACTGGCCTTGGTAATCGCTGCCCGTAAATTAAGACCTTATTTTCAAAGTCACTCAATAGCTGTAGTTACTACCTTCCCCTTACGCAATATCCTGCACAAACCTGAATTCTCGGGCAGGTTAGTAAAATGGGCAGTAGAATTAAGTGAGTTTGATATATCTTATCAACCCCGGGTAGCCATAAAATCTCAGGCTCTAGCAGATTTTATTGCAGATTTTAGTGCTACTATGTACCCTGATGCTCAACGTGAGGCGGTTCTTTTCGCCGGATCGGAGTCGGGGACATGGACCTTACACACTAACGGGTCCTCGAGTGTAAAAGGATCAGGATTAGGTTTAGTTCTTACCTCTCCCTCGGGGGAGACCATTAGACAGGCCATAAAATGTCCCTTTATTACAAATAATGAGGCCGAGTATGAGGCCGTAATTGCAGGATTAAAATTGGCTCGAGATTATGGAGCAGATAGAATTCACCTTAAGAGTGACTCTGCCCTGGTCGTCAATCAAATAACTGGAGGCTTCGTAGCAAGGGAGTCTCGTATTCAGAGGTATCTTGCCCGAGTCACTGGTTTGCTAGCACAATTCGATAATTGGGAAGCCATACAGATTCCACGAGAAGAGAATCACGAGGCTGATGCCTTGGCAAATTTGGGTTCAGTCGCAGAGATTGGAGCAGCAGGTTCAGTGGCCGTGGCTCATCTTCTATGTACAACAATCGATAAAGATGCAATGGAGGTCAACATGACCAGTCTGACTTGGGATTGGAGGAATGAGATAATCAATTATATACTACATGGAACCCTACCATCAGACGTTAAGGCTGCTCGAAAACTGAGGATAAAAGCTGCCAGGTATACAATTATAGATGGTATCCTCTATCGTAAGACTTTTGCAGGCCCACTCGCCAAGTGTCTAGGTCCCAGCCAAACTGAGTATGTGATGAGGGAAGTTCACGAGGGTTGTTGTGGAAATCACTTGGGAGGAAAGGCGCTTGCACGAAAGCTTATACGAGCAGGCTATTATTGGGACAAAATGGAAAAAGATACTAACGAGTTTGTCAAAAAATGTGACAAGTGCCAAAGGTTTGCACATCTCCTCCATCAACCAGCAGAACCCTTGCATTCAATCATCTCCCCGTGGCCGTTTATGAAATGGGAATGGATATCGTTGGGCCACTACCCACTGCACCTAGAGGGGTACGTTTCTTGTTAATTATTACTGATTATTTTACAAAGTGGGTTGAAGCTGCAGCATATTCAAAGGTACGTCAAACGGAAGTAGTTGATTTCCTTTGGCGTTATGTCATTTGTCGCTTCGGAGCACCCAAAGAGATTGTCATGGATAATGGTCCTCAATTCGTTGGTCAGAGGGTCACAAAGTTCCTTGAGGATCTGCATATTAAAAGGATCACTTCTTCCCCATATCATCCAGTGGCAAACGGGCAGGCAGAATCAACCAACAAGATAATAGTGGATTCTCTCAAAAAACGTCTCGAGCAGGCCAAAGGGTGCTGGGTGGAAGAACTCCCCGGGGTTCTTTGGGCATATAGAACAACCACAAAAATGAGTACCGGGGAGACGCCTTATTCCTTAGTGTATGGTTCTGATGCATTGATTCCAGTCGAAATCGGCGAGCCAAGTCTACGATATGCTCATGCAACTGAAGAATCTAATTCAGTCAACCTCTCCGAGGAATTGGATTTTCTAGAGGAACGTAGAGAATTAGCACTTATACGAGTAGTAGCTCAGAAAGAAAGGATAGAACAATACTATAATCGGGGACTTAGGCTGCGTAACTTTGAAGTCGGGGACTTTGTATTGCGTAGAGTCTCCCAGAATACGCAAGAAGCGAACGTCGGCAAACTTGGTCCAAACTGGGATGGTCCCTACAAGGTGGCTGCATCCGTTGGTAAGGGTTCATATCGTTTGGCACGACCAGATGGATCGCTTCTACCTAGCAGTTGGAACGTGACTCACCTAAAGAGGTACTACTTCTAAGTAGTACAGGGTTAGTGTTTCTGTCCATTCTCTGTTACTTACTTGCTATTGTTTTCTTTTAAGTTATTCTGTTTTCTTATCTTTGTCTAAATGGTACTAACGGTCTTCAAAAGGCCAGATCCGTTTAGCTCAACTGGTAGAGCTCGAAGTCCTCGTGCTTCGCGGCTGTGGGTTCAAATCCCACAACGGACACACTCCTCTTTTGGTTATATGTGTTCCTTGATTCAGCGTTTCACCCATTGTCTTTTTATGTCTGAAATTACGAAATTTCAACATAAAAACAGGGGGTGGCGAGGGCCCCAGTAGGCCAAAGTCCCGGCTAATATGAGTGATCTTCGAGCAGAGCAAGGTCATGATCATTCGCCAAGTCCACGACTAAGCAGAATCAAGTAAGTTCAATAGAACTATTTTACTTGTGCAACATTATTTTTACATTTTGCGGCCAGTATTCGCCCAAATTCTACAACTTTACGACCAAACAATCTTGTGTTTTGGTCACTGGGTTACCTATTCTTTTCAATAGAAATAACAGGGTAAAACCTCAACCTTAACAAAATTTAAATTTTTCTGCGAAAACTTTCAATTGTCAAAAATGATAAGCAAAGTTTATCGCAAGGCCATCTTATACGGCCAGATTTCAGTCAACCTAAACGGCCTGGTTTCGTCCAGCCCAGAAGGCCTAATTTCATTCATCTTAACTAAGGGCAACTTAACTTGGTTATAATCAAATTTTATTTCAAACATCTGCGCAGATTAAAGGGAACTCAGACACTAGGATTTGAAACATAATTCTGACTTCTGAAAACCTCATTAAACAACAAATATCAACATCATTCATATAAGCAAGACTTGAGATCAAAAATGGTCATCAAGCCTCGCCAGTCAGACAAAAGACAGTCAAAATATACATTCGTTCACGAGTTAGCAATATCCAAAGTTAACAACATCCGGTAAAATTATAAGAAGGACTAGATAAGGCGTCAGTCATCATTTTGGCCAGGTTCTCGACCTGATGCACTAGCTCCATCAGTCGGATCCCCACCCGAATCTTCATCTCCATTATCCTCACTGCCTTCATCATCCTCTTCATCATCATCATCATCGTCGGCTCCTACTTCCATGCCCAAGGCCCGCTTGACATCGATGATAGTTGCTATGGTCTGATCGAGGACTGAGTCGACATTAACTTGGCCACGCTGCATTTGGATGAGCAACTTCTTCTTGGCTTCGAGAGCTTCGAGTTTGGAGTCGATTGTATAACGATCCCTCAAATTCGCCAATTCCGTCGTCAATAGCTCTTGGATCCTCGCAGATTCCTCAGCCCGATTCTTGGCTTCTTGTAGTTCTCCTCGAGCAGCCTGAGATTCAGCTTCAGCTTTGTTCAGATTTCTCAACATCAGGTCGGAAGCATTACGGATGCCTTCCAAAGTGACTTCTTTCACATTAAGCTCATGGGCAAGTTGAGAAATCTGGCTACCCTGTTCATCCATCCTGGCTTTCAGATCTTCAAAGGATAGTGCAAACCTTTCTTTCTCATCCAAAAGATGGTCCCTCTCCTCGAGGAGGGCGTTTAACTTGTCATTAGCCTCAGTATTGGATTTCTCCAACCTGTCTATCTTATCCTCAAAGAAGCCACGCCTCCCTTCCAGGACCCGCTTCTCCCCGATCAGAGCTTGTTTCTCCTCTTCTAAGGCCTGCTTGTCCTGAAGAGCCTTCAAAAGGTCTTTCTTTAAGCCAAGGACTTGTTCCTGATTGTTCAACCTAGAACGGAACATGATCTCGGCCGCCATCATACTTGCCTGGCAACAAGTGAAAATACGCAGGTAATCAGAACTAAGGTCTTAATAAAAATAAAGGAGTAAAGAGGGAAACATTACCCGAGCAGTATCTTCAGCGATTGCGTAAGCTAGCTGCTCGTCGCTCATGCTGCGCATGTTCCACTCCTCGCGAGGACCGATCAGGTTGGACATCACTTTAACAAAGTGGCCAGGCTTCGTCAGAAAATCTGTGTCCGGGGGAATGGTGAAGTCACACTCCCTCATACACGGCCTGGGCTCCCTCGCTTGTTCAGAAGGATATTGGGGACCAAATTTGTGACGAATACCCTTAACGGAGTACGCCCCAATCCTTCCTCCTAGAGATACTCTCCTAGTAAGCTTTGTGCGAGAGACCTCAATGTCACCTGTCTCATCAGGGTCCAGAGTGTCGCACTCTTGCAGATAAACTGGTGCCATCTCATCACCAGCTAAGTTCATCATGTCCTTGTAGTGAAAGATCTGAGGTTCAGCCTCCCCCTCAGTCTTCCTCCGCTCATCAACCTTTTCATCTTTCTCCTCATCCTCTTCTCTCATCGGCTCTTTGCCAGGTCGCTTGTGGCTGACTTGTTCAAACTCACCTTGTTGACCACCAACCCGTTCAGGCTCATCTAGCTTTGGGTCCTCGGGGAAGAAGGCAAAACTTTCATGCATTCTTTCTTCCCCTACTTCCCCAGCTTTGTCTCCCTCTTCATCACCAACTCGGGGACTCTCCTCAAAAGCGTAAGAAGAAGTCTCTACATCCTTCCTCTTATCACCCCGAAGAGACGCCCTCTTCCTCTGAGTCAGGCTCACATCGGGAGCCTCTGAATCTGAAATGTCAACTATCATAGGCTCAGCAGATTCAGGGGCAGCCGCCGAGCTTTTAACACTCTCTTGCCCAGCCTTGGGCGTATCAGCAGCAGCAACATTGGTTTTAACTGTTTTTTCATAGGGTTGAGGAGTCTTACGGGCTGTCCTTGTTTTCTTTTTGGGTTTACTCTTTTCAGAGTCAGATTTCTTTCTCTTCAAATTCGCGAGGACCTCCTCACCACCCTCCCTGGCCTTGATAGCTGCAGCAATTTGGAGAATGGCAGCTGCCTCCTCATTGATCTCAGCCACGGGGTCAACGGTCACCTCCACAGGAGGAGGAGCAGGAAAATAACTACCACCAGCACCTAAACCTGAGAGTAAAGTCATATTAATACCATGGTGAGTTCTGCATAAACTAGCAGGAATTTGGATAATCAGCTTACCATGGGTGCTAGGGTTCGATAAAATTTTTTAGAGAAGCATAGTAAGGCCACTGCCTCTGCTCGTGAGTGAACTCTGCCAAAATAGGTTCAACCCAAGCGGACAATTCCTCCTCGGAAATCATACCGTCGTAAGGAATCTTGTCAGCTAACCAATAAAGATTAAAAATTAGAGGGTGCAAATACGTAATTCAAAGAGTATTCAATACAAAAACTCGGGGACTTACGAGTTTTGTTCCACACCTCGCAGAGATTAGTTTTGCAGCCACGTGTGAGGAATTTAGACTGCACATAAACATACCTATGCATCCAACCCCTATCCCCTGTATCTTCAGATTTGCTCACTAGAGCTTTTCTTCCTCTCATACGGGCATTAATATATCCGTCTCTCGCAACCTGAAGGCTATACAAAGAGACGAAATGCTTAAATTCAAAGTCCTGCCCAGTCTCATCGGCAAACCATTGTAGCATGGAAATAATTCTATAAATGCTCGGACACAGCTGCCCCGGGCAGATAAGATAGTATTTACAAATATCCTCTATAACAGGATGCAACGGGAGCGTACAACCTATCGTGAATGGATACGTGGATATGGCTGTCCACCCATTTCTCGCAGAAGTAATATTCTCCGTTGGATAAGGGCAAGAAACTATAACATCATCGTCCCAGCCACAATCTGCCCTAACCCTAGGCAAAAGGTCAGGAGTAATTGAACTCTTAAACCGACTTGAAGGCCACGACCTTATATTACCATAGTGACTGAACGAGCTGATTGAACAATCATTTTCAAGGCTTCCCCAAAGTTTCGGAATCACATCAGCAACCGAAGTTGGGGAACTCGTGGATTGACCACCTGCTGCTGAAGAACTACTAGCCGCAGCATCCATATTCAAACTTCTCTTGGCTTTTGGAGACCATTTGGACTAGAAGATTGGAAATTTTTTTTGCGTTTTAGGGATTTCTGGAAAGGTGTTTTGAAGCTTTGAAGGTTTGGATGAAATTTGGAATGAAGTAAAAAGGTTTCAAGCTGGTAGAAATCATATTTATAGGGTTCGCAAAACCCGACCCGCCCATACACGTGGCAAGCATCCGCGCAAGAGGTAAATAAATCCATCCGTTAAAAGAATAAAAATCGAAATGACGGTTTTTGCTTTGGGACGTGCAAGACGTGAGTAGGCGCAGTTCAATCATCACTCCTGCAGTCTCGGAACACGCGACAGTCACTTTTTCAGTAAAAAGTGGAGCGGAATTGACAACTTGCACGTTTTGTCTTTAGCGGAGCATTTAATGCTTATACTGATAAAATGTCAATCAATCAAAAGCCTTTGAGGAGTTCAACGGGCAGCATCCAAATATGATTACAAGGACTCAAATGTGTTACTTGAGAAAAACTCCAAAGAGTTCTTTCCCGCTCAAAATTCGTTTTCCACTCCTCGACCAGATTCTCTGCCCGAGTAGTGCGGGGACTATCTGTATTGGGTTAAATCTGTCGTCACCAAAGTTGGTGACTAAGCATCCACATAGGACGACGTATAGACGATACGTGGCTACAAATGGGCATAAAGGCAACGGATAGAATCGAAGATGGACAACTATAACGGACAGATGAACAGTCACCACGGCCGGAATAGTCGCAACTCGTCATCAAGCCAATTCAAAATAGAAGTCTTATCCTTAAGCAACGTAACTGCTCGATTAAGGAGTTACAACTGCTCGTGAACGGACGCTTAGTTATCTATATATTGTAATTTAAGTCACAAGCATTGTATCTAATTCTTCTCTGAACATACATCTGTATTCCAACTATTAATTAATACCCGATTCTTTACCTTCTGTCAATACTTACTACTACTACTCATAATGAAGTGATCTCATTTATTGTTCCGCTGCTTAAATATCATAAAGAGTACGAGGAAGGAAGTTTGATCAAGTCTATACGGCCTGAACACGGTTCCTTTTATTTAAATCTTCATTTATTACATCGCATTAATTGTGTCTTTATTTCTTTATATTTACTGTAATCATTTATATCCTTTCACATTAGGCATTTAATCTTGATTATTGATCGTGACTCCGCTTTATAAATTTAATTGTGACTTAACCTAATAAACGAAATTACGGTTAAACAAACATAAGATGTTAGTGAGTCATTATATGCCTAGAAATTATGGGGTCGTTTGGTTGGTGAGATTGAATTAACAATCTCGAGATTAAATTTGCGATTATAGTTATCCTATGTTTGGTTGGTAAATTGCTTCGTACTAATACCAATTTTGTACTAAAAATATGGGACTTGCAATCTCATATGGGAGGTGGGATTAACAATCCCACAATTAATGAATTATTAATCCTGAAATAATTCCTTTGCTACCGAACGACCCCTATTAGTACAAGAATACTACTTACCAGTTGCCGCTCTAACAATAATATTAATTCTTCCCAAAATCTTTTATACATCTCACTTTTTGCGATTTAAATTAAGTGAATCTCAACTAACAATTTTGTTGATGATGCTCATATCGATCAACAAAGAGATTATGATAGACGAAATTTGATGTTGAACTTCTATTTTCTGTTGCTAAAATAGATTAGCGACACATAAGCTACATATCTTAATTTGTAGATAATATCAGTGCAGCTTAGAACTTCAAACTTAATTCACGTTGTTTTAATGAGCTTATGCAATTATTCATACCAATGGCAAAGGAACAACTTTAAAAAAAAAAAAAAAAAAAAAAAAAAAAAAAAAAAAAAGAGAGAGAGACTTATGAACTTGCTAGGGCCTCTTCCATCTTCTTGGCCATGCCCTGCAATCCAGCTTCATACTTCTTGATCATATTCTCTAATTTCATCCTTTCCACTGGATCAACGGTGATAAACCACTCGATCACACATCCATTTTGACGATCAACTTCATGTGGGACGATCTTGACCATCGAAATGTATGACTTGAACCCAATGTTACAATCCACTATCTCATAGCTTAATGTCTTCTCAATTGGATCAATAGCCACCAACTTTTCCTTGGACCAGCTCACCGGAGCTTCTCTGCTAGTTGCACCACCACTCTCCGGTGGAAGAGAGAATCCGGCACAGTATCGTATGCAACCAATCTCACCATTTTCACCATGGATGCCATAACATGTTGACAAGCTAGGAAACCATTTGTTTAGGCCAAAGAAATCTTTGAAAAGAGAAAATATGTGGTCTGCACTTGCCTTTTCTAGTCTTGTTGAAACTTTAAATTCCCACTTTGGTTGTGAATGATCTTTTTGATCCATGGAAGTGTGAATTCAGATCCAGTGTGTTCATTGATAAATTGAAGACTATATAAATAAAGTTTGTAGGACATTATGGAAAGTAATTAATGAGCCTTTGGAATTTTATGTATGTCATGTTTCTCCAAAGTAGATAATTCGCTTGGGATTAGTTTATTCTTTTTTGTTTTGTTTGTTTTCGTTTTTGAGTTGGAGGGTTCACGCTTCACATTAATCGCGTACCCACTTCAAATTGTTGACTAAGGGACTTATGAAGTGAAAAGTAGGAGGATTATATTAAATTTGACTAATTGTTTTGAAAAGGAAAATTGTTGAAAGTTGAAACAGAAAATTCATTTATTTGACTAATTTAGAGAGTTTTAGCAGCCATGCAGACCTCCTAAAGGGAATAGGTTTATTACATCCTTGAAAAGGAAAATTCACACAAATAAACTACTAAGGCACTTAGTTATCTAAAATAAATAAACTTTTAAAAAATTATTAAACATAGCAAATTCTTTTGAATTGTCTACGAAACACAGCTATTTAGGATAATTAAAGAGATAAAATTAAATTCCTTAATATTAGGCACTACTTCTAAAAGCTTTCCACTATTAAAACCCCTCATTTAAACTTCTTTCGCATTATTAGTTTTTGAACCAAGAACTACCAATAGTAATAGAGGTATATTGCATTACTTTTTGAGAATATGACAACGGAATGAGGAACTTAGCCCAAAATTGGGACAAGAATCACGTTGAGAAAAAAGTTAAAGTTGGGTCGTGTTCTTCTTCTTCTTCTCTTCTTTTTATTTATTTTTATTTTTATTTTTTATATTGTAGTGGATATGGTGATTATAAGGTAAATGAGTGGTGGTAATGATGTCTGGTAATGGCAGTTAAGGTGAGTTTGATGGATTAAGTGGTGGTTAGGGTGATCTGGATAACTTTGTATACTTTCGTATAACTATGTATATTTTTGTATTTCTATGAATCTACAAATGTATTTTTTTTTGTATATTTTTATTTTGTATGACTTTGTATAACGTTGTATAATTTTGTATAACTATGTATTCTTTTGTATTATGTATCTGCAAGTGTATTTCTTTATAAATTTTTACTTTATATAATGTTGTATAACTTTGTATAACTATGTATTTTTTTATATTTCTATATTTTACAAGTGTATATATTTGTATCTACATGTACTTTTTTTTTTGTATATTTTGTACGTACATGTAATTCCTCCTTTTTTAGTGGTTGTTGCCAGTGGCGGAGGGTTGGCAATTAGATGAGGGCAGTGGTGGCTAGGGTTTTTAGGGATAATAAGATAGAAAGGAACCTAATTTAGTGATATACTATTTTATGTAGCGTACGTCTCTAAAATTGTCTATTTGTATAAAAAATCCTATTGAAAAGTAACACTGTTTTTGGATGCATTTTCGGGTGATTTGCAAAAATATAACACTAATGGTGCTTTATACAGATTGTTCCATATAAGGAAATTCTTAGAAATTTGACTCTATAAGAAATTTTCTAGTGATTGTTAGATCTTTCTATTAGTAAAGACCCGACGATGCCAGCATTTTTTCCTGACGAAGGCCACTTTTATAAGATTTTTCATGTAGAAGTCAAATTGTAACAACGATGCCAAAACTGTCTATTTCGCACAAAACCTTCTATCTTTTCTCCTTGCCAATAAAAAGGTATATATACAAAAAGTATATCTGGGTCTTGATTAATTAATTAATTAAGGGATTTTTACACATATATACAAATATACACTCTTAATTACACAAAAATAGCAACATTATACAAATTACACTACATAACAATATTTTTCCTAGCATATTTAATTTTTTCATTACCACCCCTTTCAATATTTTTGTATATTTACACATCTACTCCCTTAAAGCACCTCTAAACAAAACTTCAGGTATAAGAAATAATCCTCTCAGATCTGTCTTCGCCGGAAACCACCACTGCTGGCGGCGATTGCCCTCCGACCACCACCATCCGGCTGAAAAATTACATCATCGGATTCCTCACGACGTCTTCTTCTCCGATCTCGCCTTAGTTTTCCCAAATAATCAACAAATCAACGTACATCGAAGGTTGAAAATCTAAACCCTAACTCCGGCGACAATGACTTTTCTGTTCACCCCATACATTCCACTGCTCTGAACACTCTCATCTCTTTCCCTATGGACTCAATCTCATTAAACGCTCTCCTCTGCGGTGACTCGATGATACAGCGGATTTATTCATATGAAAGCTCGTCGCGTGACCCTCGACGACGGCGGACACAGCGACGAAGGAGAAATGTTATGGGTATTTTCAAGGTCCTGCTACGGCACCGTTAGCAGCTGTTTCGTCTTGTTCTGGGATGTTTGGGTCGGGTTCTTACGCGGGTTATCCGAGTCAAACACTAATCCGGGTGTTAGAACCCACTAGTTCTTGCTTCTTGCTGTCGAAATCTGCATACTTGTTTGAATGATGATAATGAGAGGAAATGATGGCTTAGATAAGGTGTGGGAGAGTCTACGGCAAGGACAATAGGCTGTGGTCATTTTTGAAACAGTATCATTTTCTGTTTCTATATATTTGTTTCATTTTTGTTCCGTTTCTATTTCTTTAGAATTTTTCAGATTTCGTTTCTGTTTCTGTTCCTGTTTGTACTAATTTGTTAGATTAATAAATTTGAACTCTTATTTTCTATTGCTCACGACTGATGGCGTTGAAACAATATGATACGGTTTGAAACATCGTTTAAACAATTGTTGCAACAGTTTGATACATCTGAAATGATGTTGAAACAGTATGATACTGTCTGAAACGACATTGAAAAAATCTGAAATAACTGTTGAAACAATCTGATACGGTCTAAAAGGGGAGTTGATACAGTTTAAAACAGTATGATACAGTCTGAAATGGGACTTGATACAGTTTAAAACAGTTTGATACAGTCTGAAACGAGACTTGATACAGTTTAAAACAGTCTGAAATAATATTGAAACACTATGATACGGTCTAAAACAGTTTGATACGGTCTGAAACGGGAGTTGATACAGTTTAAAACAGTCTGATACAATCTGAAACGGGGGTTGATATAGTTTAAAACAGTTAGATACAATTCTGAAATGAACCAAAACGGTACAGAAACAGTTAGATACGGTGCTGCAGAAACAGTTGAAACAGTGCAGAAACAGTTAGATACGGTGCTGCAGAAACAGTTGAAACGGTGCAGAAACAGTTAGATACGGTGCTGCAGAAACAGTTGAAACGGTGCAGAAACAATTGAGATACGGTGCTGCAGAAACAGTTGAGATACGGTGCTGCAGAAACAGTTGAAACGATGCAGAAACAGTTGAGATACGGTGAGATACAACGAGATACATTGAGGATGGATGAGGAAAAGTGAAATTGGAGAAAATGAGAGGAGTAAAAGTGAAATTGGGGGGAAATAGTGGGAGGAAAAGTGAAATAGGGGGAAATGGGAGGAGCAAAAGTGATAGTAGAGGAAAATATTGCTATGTTTTTGCTATATTTGTAATTATCTTGTGTTTTCCTTTATATAGGGTAATTTTACTAAAATATTGCTATGTTTGGTAATTAAGCTCTAAAACTTGTACTTTTATGTAAAAAAATCTATTAATTAATTAGGCGTGTAAAATCTTTTACAATATATTATTATTTTAGCCAAGAAAAATATTTTGATGACAAATTGAAGTGATAAAAAGATCCGATTAACTGAAACGTCCTAATTAAGGACCATATTGTTTTTTCCCTTTTCAAGGGTCATATTCTTAATTATAAACATTTTCTAAATAGAGAGAGTTTCAAAAATGTTTACTAAGGTGTGGTCTCAAAAGTGGCCATCTCTTCACTTGGCTCTTTCTAAACATCATTGGGAAATTTTCAAAAATAGACAGTCCAGTACCTAAAATTATAAACAGCGGCCCATATTTTTTTATGTATAGTACATCCTTAAAATTATAAATTTAAGTATTCCTTCAAAATAAAAAATCCTAGCTACCAAACTTCCCCCTGCCCTGCCAGTGAGCCACCGACATACATCCTCTCCCACTGGTGGTGTAGTTACTTTTTGTATTTCACTGAAGTTATATTATTTGATTTTGTCTATATCATTGCTTTGGACAAGTTTATATACACAAATCCTCCCCCCTCCCCATAAAAAAAAGATAAATTATATAGGAATATACATAGATAAATGCGTAGGCAATGAGAGAAATACATCCATTAGAAAAATATAATGGAGCACATTTAAATAAGGGCTTTTTATAAAAATATACACCTTAACTACAAATATTACAAAAAATACCAACATTATACATTCTGCAAAATATACCAATATTTTTTTACATACTATATACAAATACCAACAAAACAAGCAAATTAGGGTTTCTTTCTCCTTCTTCGTGCTGCCCCTAACCACTGCTGCCACCCTAGTGGTCGCCGTCACGCAGTCACCGCCGGCCACTCAACAGAATTTTTTGTTTTTGTTTTTTGCATCTAAAAAATGAAATACGCATAAATACATATATAAACATTGATTTTTCTTTGAAATTAAATTTGCAAAATACATATAAACAAAAAATACATGTAAATACAAAAAAAAAATTATGTTATACATATACTAGACACACATATACATACAAGGATCCACAGATCTACAAATTAAACATACAAATTTATGTATGTCACACTTATACTTGACATACACACAAAAATACATACAAAAAATACAATATATACGCTGACATACACGTCCATACAATGATATACGCATACATACATTTGTGCACTTCATATACGTCATATTATTATAAAAGTGAGAACCTCCTAATGTAAACTCAGATTACTAAAATACCCCTAAAAATATTAAAACTCCATTTTACCCTTCAATTAACAAATATTCAAACAACTTTTTTTGTGCAAAATATAAAAATAATAATTGCAGTCAAAATATTTAATAAAATATCAGACTTTACACCTTTCAATGTTTCCTCTTCTTACACCTATTCAATATTTTGAAATTTCTTTCAACTTCCAATAATAAACTTATAAAGTTTTATAAAGTGTCAATTATGAGCCAATGCACTGCCGGATGATGGACCTTCTCCTTGAGTTGTCTCTTTTTCTTTAGACCAAGTGCTTTAACCTTAATTTTCAATTACTATTGTTATTCAAGTCTTCTTCAAGATTTATGTTTGTAAGTTCCTCATTCCTTTCTAATCTTTGGTTTCCTTTATCCATTCTTGTTTCCACAATTTTTTGTGTTTGTTTGTTAAGATTTATGGCAATTAGGACAGAAGAGAAATCAAAGAGAATTACTCACTCCGACTCTCGAATATAATTCATTGCAAATAGGTAGGTGTGTCTATACATTTTTTTTAATTTCCATCAAGATTTTTAATTCTAGCCTAAAGAAAAAAAGTTAAAAGTGAAAATCTAGGAGATGTCCATTTTTATTTCATATTATTATATTTTTTACGTTGCTTTTAGTTATTGTCAAATAATATAGAATATTATATGTCTATTTTATAAATTTATGTAAAGATCGTATTCCATATGTTTGAAAATATACACTTTTATAATGAAGGATTGAAAATTCGACCATAAAGCATCGGCTAATATTACTTCGAGACATTCTATTATTTGTTTCTCAGTAATATCTCCTTAATTACATTGAGTATAATTGCATTCAACTCTAATTAGTAGTCTATCTTATATGATATTTGCATTTAAACATTATTCTTTGATCTGTTAAAGCAGTGTTGCTATCTAATTGGTCATTCTGGTGCTTTATTTGAAAACACATATCTGAAACATTTGTCAGTCATTTATATATTCTTAAATGAGTAAGATCAAACCTTTTTTGCCTAAAAAAATAAAAATAAAAAATCACACGGAACATCCAAAGTGTGAATCAGAAGATTAATGGATGCCTAGAATTTTGGCTATGCTAGATCAACCTAAGATAGCCGGATTAAACCTTTTTTCGAGGGGACATCGATATCTGTTAACATCGAAAATGATAATATGTGTATGTATATTCCTTCAAAACCTATATATGCCTTATATTTTATTTGACATATTTATGTTAAAGAAAGTGATTACCTTGTTGCGCTCATAATACTGCGTTTGTCTACTTATGAATACCTAATAACATCAAATTTAATTTCATTACATATAATACCTACCAAACTCATTGTAGCTTTTTCTTTAGCATGCATGGTAGGATGATACCTACTCAGGTTCAACAATCTCGATCAAATAAGTTTGTTGCTTCAAATTTTGTGTTATTCACTACACATGTTTTGAAAAATATTTGTATATTCTTAAGAAGTTCGCGCTAATTAATGAGCATCGCACGTGTCCAACGACTAGTACACAAAAATACAGATTCATACACCCGTATAAAACTAGACATACAGTTTGTTCCACCTACAACCACCAAGACATACACATACACAGGAATACAAATGTATACATATATATATACACATACAAAACAAAACAAAATAAAAGAGAAGAAGTAGATCGGAGCTCCGGCACCGTCGTCGGAACAGTCACGCAGCAACAACATCATAGTAGATCGGAGAAGCAACCATGCCAGATCGGAGCAGCAGCTACCCCAAACTGGAGCAGCGGCTGCACCAGATCGGGAAACCACCAGGAGCAGCGAAGAAGACGAGCAAAAACGACCGTGGAGCGGAGGTGATCGGTGGGGGGAAGGCAGTGCTCCGGCGCCGGTGAATGGGTGGAGGAAGGGGAGAGAAAGAGAGAGAAAAAAGTTAGGGTTAGGTGTTAGAGAGAGGGAAAATGTGGAAGTGGTACATTTTGTAATAAAAATACAAATATCGTCATATTTTATAATTTCTCAATAATATTGGTATATTTTGTAATTTTGATGTTTAGTGTGTCAATTAACGTAAAAATTTCTTTAAATAAAGGATCCTTTCGAGGGAAAAAAAAAGGAGGAGGAAGTAAAGGATCCACAATTAAGATGTGCATGGTGCAGTTTAAGTAGAACTTTATTGAATTTTTTACATAAAAGTACAACTTTTAGAAGTTATTTATAAAATATAGCAATATTTTAGCAAAATTATCCAATATAGAGGAAAGAAAAAGTTAATTACAAGACACAACAAAAACATAGCATAATCTTACATTCTTTCTCTCATTTCCCCCAATCTCACTTTTCCTCCTCCAATCTTCAACCACCTCGTATTTCGCTGTATCTCGATGTTTCTCAACTACCAACTATCTCACACCTTACTGTATCTCAACTACCAACTACCTCATATCTAGTCGTATTTCAACTAACAAGAATTCTTGAACAACAAATAACCAGTTCTGATATTCACGACCAAGAAGTACTGGATTCTCTTTCGGATAGGCCCTGAAAGGAGAAGGAAGGTTGGAATGCCAACAGGCGTCACTACCAACCATCTTGTATCTCGTTGTATCTCAACTACCATCGACCTCGTATCTTATTGTATCTCAACTACCAATCACCTCGTATCTCGTTGTATCTTAACTACCAACCACCTCGTATATCGATGTATCTCAACTATCAGGCACCTCGTATCTTGTTGTATCTTGCTGTATCTACACTGTTTTGTACCGTATCTAATTATTTCTAGACTATATCTAGATGTTTCTAGATTGTTTCAATATTTTTTCATCCTGTTCGTATGTTCTTTCTCACTATTTCTAAACTATTTCACCTTTTTTGCGTTGTTTCATATTATTTTTTATATTTTATTTCAAACTTTTTCACTAGTTGTTTCAGACTATATCTGTACTTTTTTTTCTCCGTATCTAACTGTATCTCTATGTATCTATGTTGTTTCAAACTGTTTCAGCATCATATCAAGACTATTTCAGCACTGCTTCAATCAAAGCTGTATAAGCAACCACATCAGGCTTCAAGCCTTTAATAACCAATTCAGTATACACGCCTACTGCAGCTTCTACATTTCCTACCTTGCAGAAACCATCTATTATTATATAGAATATGATTATAACGGACTGGACGCCATTCTCGATCATCCGAGAACACAATGCCAAAGTCTTCTCCATATTTCTATCCTGACAATACCTATCAATCAGCTAATTGTAAATCACCGAGTTCACAACCACCCCTGATTCGCCTATTTTTTGCATAAGCCTCTATGCTTCATCCACTTTTCCTATTGTACAATGACCCTTAATTAGTGTATAATAAGTCACAACATCAAAGAAATACCCAGCTTTTCCATCTCAAAATGCATCTCCAGTGCAGTTAATATATCACACAAATTACAAAAGCCATCCATCAGACAATTATACACAAACAAATTCGGACCTACCCCAAACTTCACTATACACGAAAAGAAATTCCTCATTGCTATCACCTCACCAAATTTGCAAAGCATGTCAATCAAGATACCAAAGCAGCGATTATGAGCCCGACGAAGTTCGCCCCGATGCCCCACCCTATTCTCATTCCGATCGATTCTCTGATGGTAAAACACATTGATCTGATCTGATTTACCTGATGCCCCACCCTATTCGTCGGAGTTAATATTTGTCCAGTTTTAAAATCTCTGATCTACAATGATTCAAGCACTTTTTGAGAAAATTGAAATCAAATATGAAGAAAGGAGGGTCAGGCGAGTCTGGGAAGGTATGAGTCTTGTCGAGATGGTGGTGGTGGCTGACGGCCGACGGCCGACGACAGAGCTCCGGCAGCTGATGGAAGTGGGGAGGGTAGTTGTAGTGGGGGTGGGATTGAGAAATTTCAGTGGAAAGGAGTCGTAATGGGAAAATGAAATATGCTAGGAAAATATTGCTATGTCTTTTAAGTACTAAAATATTCATGTGTTATAAATTCATTTTTTAGTGTGGATGACCACTACTCACCATTATTCAATTGTAACATATGGTTTACTACCCCACTTTCTCCTATTTAATTCCTCCCCACTAAGTGACCACTAATTCCTTATTAAGTCACTACTTAATTCTTGTAACCTTTGGGTTGATTTGTAACCTATGTATTTGTATCCTATAACTATGAAAGATGCACTTGAAACACTTTGAGAATAATACAAGTTCTTCTTTCTCCTCTCATATATTTTGTCTTGTTGTTGCAATACTTTACTATTAGTTTTATAACACGTTATCAGCACGAGTCTTTATTTTATTACACAATTTAGAAGAAATGAAAAGCAAATTATGATGCAATTGATAGAAGCCAACGTTCTGGTTGCTAACACAAGATAAGTTTTTTTTCTATATTCCTTCATATTATGGTTTTTGTTAATCTCAAAATTAATAGTACCCTATTTTCATTTTGTTTTATACAACTTTAAATTGTGGAAAGCTTTCACTGACTACAACTTTGTCTATTCTTCCATTGTTTGGTTGATTTTGTAGCTATCCTCTAACAACAATTTAAGGATGCATGGCCTAGCAGCATGATATTGTAGATCAGTTCTACTCATGTTTTAAGGTAAACTGCTTGTGAGAGCAAACATGAATTATGTAGTATGGTTAATATTTTACTCTCACATGGATATATGGAATGAAACAAATATGGTAACTTTTAGAGAATACTTCTTTGATTTATAGTTGGGTATAAATTTTTATACTTTGGTAAGTGGAGACCGGAGAAATAATGCTTATTTTTTATGATCTTTACCGGATATATTAGTGTTATATCATTGATACATGATTACAGTACTATGTTTCTATTACACCGAAGCATGAGTACCTTTAAGTATTGTACTTCAAATCGCATCATATGTACACACTTTGGCCTATTACGCCATTAGTTAAGAGTAAGACATCATATTCAACTCCCAATGCATTATGGCGTAACACGCTTTTGCGATAATAAGATATTGATGACATAATGATGATTGAGGCAAACTAAAGTATTAGCAAAAAGATAAAGTATTTTTGATAAAAAATCATGAAGCCCGTCCTCTAAATAGGCTCCATTCATAGAGGTGAATGTGGGAGCAATATATGCTCCATTTCCTAAGATGAATGTGGGAGCAAGACAAGCTCCATTCCATAAGGTGAATGTGGGAGCACAACATAATGCTCAATACATAATATGCCTGAAAGATGTCAAATTATCATTATGTCTGAAAGAAGACACAACATAATATGTCTGAAAGAAGGCAAAATATTTTTATGTCTGAAAAAAGACACAATATTTTATGTCTGAAAGAAGGCAAATAATTTTATGTCTAAAAGACGATAAAATAATTACCATGATAGAGACCATGGACGTGGACGTAGCAAGGGATGAAAAAATAGTTATCATTGTGAAATAAATAGGAGAACAATAAGGGTTCTCAAATAGTAACCGTTCAAACGGTAAATATAATAATGCCTTCAATGTATCATACGAGCATGAGGCAAGTCGAGATGATTATGGTTCATTCCTTGCAGTGAACAATTCATAAAAAAACAGTTATGAATATAGACCTATTCACCGAAGTGAATGTGGCAATATGTGATAAAATATCAAAACTCGCCTCCAGAAGAGGTTCGAGAAAGATGAATATGGACGTGCCCATGTGTGGTTGATAGAGTACCATAACTCACCACTAGAAAAGGTTCGACTATAATAATTATATTATTTATTGTGGTATAAATGGTCATTGCTCTCGTACAGAACATACGCCATAATTATGTATTATTATGAATTACATAAGAGCAAGTGAAGCAAGATATTGATCTTGCCTATAATGATTTTACCATGAGAAAAATAATATGATTTTCTCCTTGAGAGGAGATATTCACCATATGGTTGGTGTAATAAAATATATGGTAGTACAAAGTTATTTGAGTGCTCCGGAAGAGCCAAAATATTACTACCTGGAAGAATGAGATTGATGAAACATTTATTGTAGTATGTCTCAAAAGAAACTTGTTAAGTTTCAAATACATTTGCCAAAATGGCTAAGAGACTAAATTTGATGGAAAGATATGAATATCCTTATATTACTACAAGAATGTCGGGTGAGATATATGTGCTTGAAAAGCTCCCCGCCTCTTCCTCGGGTATGTACTACTCAAAATATAAGTGTGGTAAAATTATATGTGCATGCCACAATAAACTTTTAGTTTATTGTTACAATGCACATGCTATAGTAAACTAGAAGTTTACTAGATGAATAAAATTATAAGTTGGCATGACCGATTTCACCATCCCGGTTCAAATATGATGCACAAAGTATACAAATGAGAATTCACATGGGTATATACTGAAGAATCATGATTCTTCAAGAATTCTTTTTGTGCCGTTTGTTCTCAAGATAAATAAATTATTCGACCAACTAAATATGGGATCAGGATCCCGCACTTCTGTAATGTTTAAAAGGTGAATGTGGGCCCGTTCACATGCCATGTTGACCATATATTATTATAAATAGATGCATCTGTGATAAAGTCACATGTGCGTTTTATTACAAACCAACGATGATATTTGCGAGGTTAAGTATTTTCTCAAATAAGTTTTATTATGAGCATACTTCCAGATTATGCAATCAAGACAAGTTATCTTGATAATGTTGGCAAGCAAGTTTAGCAGATTCATATATTGAAAGCCTCCAATTGCTAAACCATGCATACGAGAACAATGCTACCTAAATTAGCTTTGAGATATGGTATATCCATAAAGCAGCACTTGTGCACAACATGCCACAAAATGAATTCTCCTCATAATTGGTTCATGGTTTGGAACCAAATATTTTCCATCTAATAATTGTAATGTGGGATTTGTTATCAATTGCTCCACCACAATGCACAAAAATGGATCCCACATAAGGTTGCGGATGAATGTTAGTTTGGCTAACATTAGGGGGAGAAATTAAAGCAGCTGAGGAATAAATAAATTAAATTATTGTTTGATAATGATCCTCATTTAAAGATAATGCAAGTCACTGCCATGACGCATTACTGACCCAAAGTTAAATATTATATTCCAGTTGCTAATGCTTCTGATGTCCTGATAGGACAATCAGTTTGTGCAAATGAGTCTAAGGCACGCTTGAAGCATGGTAGACCATTCGATTCTAAAGATAAATCCTTGAAAAAGGAAATGAGCAAATGATTATGATGGTCAAATAAGGAGGCAGGGCTCTAAAATTGCCCACGACATACCACTTCAATAAACCTCATCAGAAGAGGTTCAGGTACCTAAAAATTTATGAATGTGAAGAGATCTCAATATGGTATATCGAATTGGGAACCGAGATATGAAATTATCGTCGACGATATCTTACATATATTACAAAGCTCAATATTTATATTATTATGAGGATCTTGAGCTTAAGTCTGTTAGGAATACAGACATGAAATTATTGGCCAAAAAATAGCAAAACGTATTCAAGCAAAAATTGGCTTGACTCGAGTGACGTGAAGTTTTTGGACCTATAGTCCAAACACCTGAAGGTGCAAAGCCAGTGGTGTACAAAGATATTTTTGTGCAAAATATTGATAAGTCGTTAAATATAAAATACGACTTGAGGCACAAAGATCTGACATTGATTATATGGAGCTATATTCTCCTTTTGGTGGATGCAATCACCTTCATGTGTGTTATATGTCTGGCAGTGCATAAAAGACTTGATATGCGTATGAATGTTGCAACAGCCTTTATATGGCTCATTGAGCAACTATCCTTGAAGGATTCAAAATCCTAGAAGCATGTAAAGGTTCCCGGAAAACCTATTCAATGAAGCTTCATAGATATTTATACGGATTAAAACAATTCGGCCACATGTGGTAAAATTGCGTTTGCGAGCTTCTTGATATTGAAATATTATATTTTAATGTAATTGGTGCGTTGAAGTATCTTACCAAATATACTCCACTGGTTATAGCTTTGTTATAAGCTTATTGGTAAGATTTTATTTTTCCTCAATGCGAAGACATCAGAAGAATACATGGTATCTACTTATCCACAAAGCCCGATATCAACTTAGTATTTATTTGTTGTGGTAGAATGCCTATATTATGACATTTTATAAAATCAATTGTTGATGCTACATCTTCAATTTATGAAGAGATAATAGCCATGCTTGAAGCTATGCGACAATATTGGTGACTGAGATCAATGACTCAACATATTCAGCAACAATGTGGTATTTCTTTGAAGATGAGGATCTCAGTAATATCATATGAAATATTGCATGGATAGTTCAGCTAAAAGGAAGATACAACTGAGGAGACAAATATTCAACAAGATTCCTTTTCAGTCGTGATCTTCAAAAGAATGATGAAGTTAATGCTGAAGAATTCACTCCAGTGATAATTCGGCGGATCTGTCCACTAAGTCAATGCCAATCTCAACATTTGAGAAGCTGATTTACAAGATTGGAATGTGTCGTCTTCAAGATATTGAATGATGTTTTCATCAGGGGGAGTAAAATACGCGCTGCACTCTTTTTCCCTTAACAAGGTTTTATCCCACTTGGGTTTTACTTGTAAGGTTTTTAATGAGGCAGCTCTAAAGGCGTATTACAGGATGTGTGAACTCTTTTTCCTTCACTAAGCTTTTTTCCACCGGGTTTTTCTTAGTAAGGTTTTAACGAGGCACATTACCTTCCAAATGGTCATCCAAGGGGGAGTGTTATAAAATTCATTTATTTGTGTGGATGACCACTACTCACCATTATTCAATTGTAACATATGGTTTACTACTTAATTCCTCCCCACTAAGTGACCACTAATTCCTTATTAAGTCACTACTTAATTCTTGTAATCTTTGGGTTGATTTGTAACCTATGTTATTTGTATCCTATAAATAGAGCATATTTGGCTCTATGGAAGATGCACTTGAAACACTTGAAACACTTTGAGAATAATACAAGTTCTTCCTTCTTCTCTCATATATTTTGTCTTGTTCTTGCAATACTTTACTTTTAGTTTTATAACAATATGTTGATATTTGTTGGATTCTTTAAAAAAAATATCAAATATCAAATATCGAACTTGAAAAATATATCAACATATGTTGAAACTATAAAAAGGTTTAAACATATTTAATTATTAAATTATAATGAATATTTATATGTACAACTTATAATTATAAAAATGATATATATATAATGTTGATTTGAGTTTGTCGATTCTTTTTGATTTAACGAATTTTTCCTCCGTACACCCCTAAGCTTCACTATGGTAAAAAAAAAAAGAGTTCGTTGTACAAAACATGACTTGATGTTTTTTCCTTTGTACACCCTTAAGCCTCATTATGGTTAAAAAAGACAAGTCCGGTGTATAAAACATCCCACTCCAAGGGGTGTGATGTATGCAGCCTAACCTGATGGAGGAATAAATGGCTGTTTTCAAGGCTTATCGTGACCTATAGGTCACATGAAAGACAACTTTACAGGATGTTCCAAGATTTTATATAATTTCTCTTTTCCATTTCTTTTACAAAAATCCAATAAATAGAAAACAAAGGGGAAGAATCCAAAATTGATTACTCCAAAATATTTCTGTTTGTTGCCCCTGTTTTCACTCTCATTTCCTTTGTAACCTTCTTCTCTTTTCCCCCATTTTTTCTCCACAGATCCAAACCCTAATTCCTTTACACTTACATACATACACTCATCGGCGATTGATCACCATCGCTGCATCAATTTTGTGTTTTTACTTTACTTTACTGAAAAAAGAAGATTCTAGAAGAACAAAAAAAAAAGGGAATTTGATTTTAATGAAGGTAAATTTAGGGTTTTAATGGATGATCAATAGATAATGCCTCAATTGCGTAGCGGTCGTAGACCGATTACTTCAATCGAACCCGAAAACAGAAGAATTACCCGAAGAGCAGCAGCAGCAGCGGATAAAAATCGAGGCGTTGGAGGAAGGAATAATAATAAGAATAAGAAGAACAAGGAAGTTGTTGTGCCTGTTGTAGTAGTAGAGGAAGAGGAGAATGCTCTGAATAAAACGACGTCGTTTAGTAATCAGGATAGTAAGAAGAAAGAAGTAGAGGAAGAAGAGGAAGGAGAAAAGGAAATGGATGAGTATGATAGTGGTGGCGGTGGGCGAAGCGGTGATAATAAGGGTACTGAGGAAGAAGGCAGCACTGCTCCCCTTCCTGAAAGGGTATACCTTTTTTTGTGATGTTTATGTTGTTTATGTTTGATGATTATGATTATGATGGAAAGTTCAGTCTTTTATTATATTAGGTGTTTATAAGCTATGCAATTTTTAAAGGCGCGTCTAGGATTTTGAGTTTATGTGTTCGGCTTAGAGGGTTCAGAATAGATTAATTTTATACATGTTAAGTGAAATTCTTAACACAAAAGTAGGGTCTAGACCAAAGCTACTGGCTTTGACGAACCCCTAATAAGTATTCTAGCTCCACCCCAGAGCACAAGTTTCGACCTTTTGTTCACTTTAATTTGTTCAGGGAGTGAGTTCTTGGATTGAGGTTTTGTTTGTCAGTTATCTCTGAGCTTTTGCAGAAATTTTGTCAAGTTTGCTATATGTTCCCTCCTTATGTTTTTAACAGGGTTAGGGTGGTCAATTAAGCTTTTCTGTAAAAGATAAGGGGAAAAGGAGTATGCTTGATGATTATGATGATGGAAAGTTCCGTCTTTTATTATATTATCGGTGTATATAAGCTATTGAAGTTTAAGTGAGTGCTAGTTTCCACCATTTGTTCAGGGAATGAGTTATTGGATTCAGGTTTTGTTTGTTTGTTGTTTCTTAGCTTAATGCGGAATTTATGTTTTAACTTAGTTAGGGTGGTCAAATAAGCTTTTCTTTTTACAAGGTTAAGGGAAAAAGAGTATGCTTTCTTGGCCCCCATGGTTTTGGTATAGTGGTAAGTGCTCAGCTTGTGATGTGTTGTGTGGGTTAGTAGCACATCGCAAGTTGTCTGTTATCTCTAAGCTTTTGCGGAAAGTTTCTATGCGAAAATGAATAAATCTCTGGGTGCCCTCCTTATCTTTTTAAGATTTTTATGTGTTAATTGGGTTAGGGGGGTCAATTAAGCTTGTTTTTTAAAAGGTTAGGAGAAAAGGAGTATGCTTTCATGGCCCCAAGGGCTTTGGTCTAATAGTAAGAGCTCAACTTGTGATGTGTGGGTTAGTTGCAGTCACAAGTGCGAACCTTGCCACAATCTAGCTAGCTCAGCTTGGGATAAGAAAATGGACATTGTCCCTAACTCAACCCAAAAAGCTAGCTCAAAGGGTGAGAATTGTCCAAATATAAGGAGACCAAAGTACCCATATAAGGGTGACAATCAAACTTTATCAAAAAAAGAATAAGAAAAGGTGATAACCAAAAGCTTGGTATTTAAGTGGAAAAGGGTAGAGGGGCGGGGTCATTATCCAACGAGTTCCAAATGGTTGCCGCTGGTCCTCGGCAATTTCTTGGTTATAAAGAAAAAAAGAAAAAGAAAAGGAGTACGCTTTCGTGTCATCGATTTTGGTTGCTTTGATAGGTATGTTTGGTGTTCGATAACATTATGTTGTGCCTACAGTGCAGTGAGCATAGACGAATTTGGGCTGTTATTCTTGTTTTTGCTTCACTTTTTTTCTCGTAATTCTTGTTGAAGGTTAATCTTGATTATTGGAATAATTATGTTTCCTTCTATGTATAACAGGTCCAGGTTGGTGGATCACCAGCTTATAGGATTGAGAAAAAGCTTGGTAAAGGAGGATTCGGCCAAGTATATGTAGGTCGTCGGATAAACCCATCACATCCACTCGAAAGAACTGGCGCAGGTGCTGTGGAGGTAAGCATTACATTCTGCATCTGCGTGTACACCCCCGCTCTGCCAATAAAAAAAAGATGGCTGAAGATCGTTTGCTTTTATATTTCTGTTGATTATTTTGTTATATTGGTTCTAGGTTGCATTGAAATTTGAGCATAGAAGCAGCAAAGGTTGTAACTATGGACCACCTTATGAGTGGCAGGTCTACAAGTGAGTCTTTTTATTGTGTTTGTTCTTAGTGTAGGTCTTAGTTATTGTGACATATCTGGTAAAAACACTGCCCTTTAATTGATCGCGCTTGATGTTTGTGGTAGTGCCCTTGGTGGTAGTCATGGGATACCACGTGCCCACTATAAGGGACGGCAAGGTGATTACTACATCATGGTATGTGAATTCTGTGCTGTGGTATAATTTTATAATTGTCTCACTTTTGACTTCATTTTCAATTTAATCTCCGTGAAATTACAGAATTGCGTTTTATGTTTCTAGGTCATGGATATGCTTGGTCCTAGTTTGTGGGATGTCTGGAACAATAATTCTCATGCGTAAGTTCTGTTCTGTATTTATAATATTATGAGGAGGTTATTACTGGCCCGTATAATTCAATGACGCCCTGTTTAACTTTTACATTGTCCATTTCAGGATGTCAATTGAAATGGTAGCATGCATTGCCATTGAAGCAATATCCATACTTGAGAAGTTGCACTCTAGAGGGTAAGTATGGATTTGCAATAATCATCTTGCTACAGGCTTGTAGCTGTGTTATATCTTAGGCAGAAATTAAATATTTTGGGTTAAGATGAGATAGTGTACATTCATTGTTGGAACATATCCCTCAACTACCTATCTCCCAAGGAAGAACACAGAACATCTTGCGTCTATATAGCCTCTGGTTTGTGGATGACATTTGTGGCGGAATATGTGGTTTGGCTCCTGGCCGAGCAAATATTTTTTTATCTTGGTTGTTCTTTACGAAGAATCCCTTTATCCGACCTGACATAATCCTGTTTTACTGGTGTTATCGTACTGCAGGTATGTGCACGGGGATGTGAAACCTGAGAACTTTCTTCTTGGACCTCCTGGAACTCCTGATGAGAAAAAACTGTTTCTGGTTGACCTCGGATTAGGTATTACAATTATATGTACCTTGTATTATAAAATAAAACAAATTTGACAACTATTAAACATTTCTTTTATATACATTTTGCTATCTTCATCATGCTCTATTTTTTTGGTGCGACATTTTTATGTGTTTACCTGTTTGAGTATTACAGCAACAAGGTGGCGTGATACTTCAACTGGTCTTCATGTTGAATATGACCAAAGGCCTGATGTCTTTAGGTACAGTAGTCAACAATTACTCTCTATGTTGTGTGCCTTTTGTTGTGTTTCTAATCACTGACTAGTAACAAAATCACTGCTTAAAGGGGAACGGTAAGGTATGCTAGTGTGCATGCTCACCTTGGAAGAACTGGAAGTCGGAGGGATGACCTAGAATCACTGGCTTACACTCTCGTCTTTCTTCTCCGAGGCCGGCTGCCTTGGCAAGGGTATCAGGTTAGCATTCTAGACTTAAAATGGAATATTACTTAAAAGTTTCCTTTTGGTGACACATGCTGTTATTTATTTAGGGTGAGAATAAAGGTTTTCTTGTCTGTAAGAAAAAGATGGCAACCTCTCCAGAAGCACTTTGCTGCTTCTGCCCTGCTCCATTTAGACAGTTTGTGGAATATGTTGTGAACTTGAAGTTTGATGAGGAGCCTAATTATGCGAAATACATCTCACTCTTTGACGGAATAGTAGGTCCAAATCCAGATATCAGGCCAATAAACACTGACGGTGCGCAGAAGGTATTACCTGACATCTTAATTCAGGGCATCCTTGATTTGGAGATCAGCGACAGGAGAATATTTTCTAATACATTTTATGTTATTGAAGCTTATATATCAAGTTGGACAGAAGAGAGGAAGGCTTACAATGGAAGAAGAAGATGATGAACAGCCAAAGAAGAAAGTACGGATGGGAATGCCTGCAACACAATGGATTAGTGTTTACAATGCTCGTCGCCCAATGAAGCAAAGGTTTTATATATTCGTGTGTGATATCTCTTGGTCTTTAGTTTGTGAACAAGGAATTGATACAACTGGCATTTGTAGGTATCATTATAACGTTGCTGATATGAGGCTGGCTCAGCATGTCGAGAAAGGAAATGAGGATGGACTATATATTAGCAGTGTGGCATCCTGTTCGAACTTGTGGGCCCTTATTATGGATGCAGGGACTGGGTTTTCTAGTCAAGTTTATGAGTTGTCACCTCATTTTCTTCACAAGGTCTCTTATCTTCTGTTGAGTGGTCAATTTTTCGTTGCATATTTGCAATCAAATATACTTCTGATAATATTATGCCAGACGCAAGTACCTTTTTTTTTGGGAAAATTGGCTTATGCTAATTCCCGTATTTATGTTTGAATGTAGGAGTGGATTATGGAGCAATGGGAGAAGAATTATTATATTAGTGCGATAGCAGGGGCTAATAATGGGAGCTCCTTAGTAGTTATGTCCAAGGGTTAGTGCAACTTTATAACTTGTTATACTAGGGTTGTGTTAAGAGTTAATTAGACAAGACTGAAGTAAGTTCTTTGGTAAACTCAGGTACCCAGTATCTGCAGCAATCCTACAAAGTCAGCGAGTCATTTCCTTTCAAGTGGATAAACAAAAAGTGGAGAGAGGGGTTCTATGTCACAGCAATGGCAACTGCAGGAAGTAGATGGGCAATTGTTATGTCACGTGGGGCAGGGTTCTCTGATCAGGTTTTGTTGTGAAACCTTTTCGATAAATTCTTTTTATTAGTTTATCCTTTGTGTGCACTTTATTTTGAAATCTTGCATTTATGTGCTTTTATTAATTTCCAGGTGGTGGAATTAGATTTTCTCTATCCTAGTGAAGGGATTCATAGGAGGTGGGATGCTGGTTACCGTATCACGTCAACTGCAGCGACATGGGATCAAACTGCTCTTGTTCTAAGTGTTCCAAGAAGGAAGCCTGCAGATGAAACACAAGAGACTCTTCGTACTTCTGCCTTTCCTAGCACTCATGTCAAGGTTGTTATTTCCTCTCTCATTGGTTCTTTACATGGACCATTTCTTTTGCCCTGCTTTCTTTCTCCCTGGTCCTGGAGCTAACTAAGTATATTACTGTTTTCAGGAGAAGTGGGCCAAGAACCTTTACATTGCATCTGTCTGTTATGGGCGAACTGTTTCTTGAGGCGCTTAAGTATTGGTGGGAATTTTGTGAGATACTGTTGTATGTACCTTGATAAAAGTGCATGCTTATTTTTCATCTAAATGGAGAAAAATGGAAGCAGTCTTTCCTCCTTGGCTAGCTGGACTCTTTTTTTCTCCCTTGGAGATGATATCCCCTTAATCCCTTGTTATCAATGGATGTGATTATTCTAATGTCAAAGATGGTGTCTATGGTAGTTCATGAGCTTAGATAGGGGTTAGTTTACTTATTAGTTAAAGTTTGTATAGTTTGAACAATAATTAGTTTTCAGAGGCAAACAAAAAATCTACTTCTGTGGTACTATGACCGTGCAGTTTAAGATATTGAATAGTAGCTTGGACATCAGAGTTGCATGTCTTTCCCTTACTTATTAGAAAAAACGTCAGACTTGTATGTCCTTATTTCTTGCTTGTTCTAGCTTTCATTCCTGGTCTGAACTTGTGTTCTTGGAATTGTGAATTTAAATTTAATTCTTGGTTGTTGGTCTTTCCATTTATTCTTGATATATTTGGCTTTTTGGTATCTAGACAGACAATTCCTTACCCTAGTCTCTCTTACCTTCATATGCAACAAATACTGTTCTGGAGTTTGATGTCTGTTTTGAATATTTTTATTTGGTCATATATTTCATTATTAAATCTCAGGATACTTCTGTACTGTGCAAATATCAGAATGTTAGGTATCTAAAACTGTATTAGAATTTATTATCGTGTGAATGAATGGATCTCAACTAATGAAGTTTTTGAAACTCCAACTATTTAAAAATATCATTCTTTTATTATTTTGCTACTTTTTAATGAGGTGCACTGGAGTATAGCAGAATGAATACAGATGTTTCATGTAGTCGAACCCATCTGGATTATTTCCTCTGTAGTAGAGTTAAAAGTTTGAGTAATCTGTTGTGTTATACTGTATTGAAGAGCTATGCCGGTGTAAGTTTATACAGTAGCCTGCAGGAAGTCATTGGCTGAGAAGCTTCTTTGAAGTAATAGATGTATCATGTGTGGTAGTATATGCTATATATAGTTTTCTCTAGAAAAGGTGCATGAGGTGTACATTTGTGCCATCGTTCAAATTTTGAGCTGCATAAGTTGTATGCTCAGCTGACATGATTTCACCCACATGAATTGTGTAAGTTTTTGTTTGTGGGGATAAAAGTATCTCAAATGGCCTCATGGCCGTTGCTAATCCAATTGGATTGTCGCTCTTTGTTATTAACACTTCAAAAGAATATATCGGTTGTTCTCACACTGTTATTACCTACCAAGTACCATCTTAGTGCTTGGCTGTTTATCTATATTATTCTTACTTACCAGCTAAAAATAACAAAATAAATAAAGGTGTCAGGGATACAGGGTTGCTCCTGTGGTGGGCATCCCAAACATCCAGCCTGTTGGTGGGGTTTGAAACCCCATCGCTCCTTCCTCATTCCCCTTCCTCTACCCCCCCATTTAAAAAGATTCAGATAAAGGCATCTGCCGGTTATGGGGTGTTGAAATCTTTTAGTTACACTTTTGACACAGTTTCCTCAAGTATGTCATGTCCTTTCAGGCTAATTGGTGCTGTCTGCTGATAAATGCACAGATTTTCCATGTGGTTCCTTGATGGTAAGTTCCAATAGTTTCTTCTTGTGATTTATTGTTTCCAGCGATTGTACACAGGATTTAGAGCATAAATTAGGATCAATTGCTCGGGCAAGATTGGATTTCCTGTTAACATTGATCTTAAAGTACCCCTCATGGCCTTGTAAATCTTGTTGGTATTGTATGGCCGTGACCTAAAGAGAAGAAGGTCTTGCTAAATTTATGTAGAGGTGAGCAATTGCTCCAGTTCAATGGTATTAAGAGGTACATGTTGGGCTCATGCGAAGGTAGTCTTTGGAGGATCATTTATTGCTGAACATCAAAAGAACTCCATTTTATGAAGTATGACTTGGGTGTTTGATTAATTCAAGTGGATGACTTGGGTGTTTGATTAATTCAAGTTTGTGTCAATTTAGGAACAGAAAGAAAGTGATCCTTTCCCCATCTGTTGTTGCAAGTACTCCCGTTTCTCTATGAAGATGTGGTTCTTGTTGTGGTCCTATGGTTTGAAATTATTTTGGTAATCTATTTCAAGGATCTTGGGATCTGCAAAGTGCATTTATCGGGAAGAAACTACCTCCATCCGGCCTTGTAGTTTTTTGGGAAAAGGTTGAAGGCTGGAGCTGAAGTAGGTGGCGTTTGTGTAGAACGATCTGATGAAAATAATTGCATCCGACTGGTTAAGCATTTCAATTAGAGGATATTTGATTGCTTCAGGGTTCATGAATACGAACATTTGATCGCATTCTTTCTGGGTCTTCTAAGAAAACTCGGTAGGTAGCTATCATGTAAAACACACTGCTTTTGTATGTGCTGCTGCTGTCGGCTAAATGTTGGTCTTGCATGTATTTTAGGTTGTGACCTCTTTGATATTTGATTTGACCTGCCTATTTAAGTTCGTTTTTTTGTTCATGTCCTTTAGCTAACCAGCAAACATATTTGGTCAGTTGGTGGTGTGTACCTTCCTGTGGCTTCGTCGTTCATCGTTTTACCTGTGAAGGCTTGGATTTGATGCATTGTGCAGCATGGCTTCTCTTTCTTGCTTGACCATGTCAAGTTCAGCGTGTGCAAATATTTTGGTTAACCGCAGTATCTTATCCTTATACATCAGATAGTGGCAAGTTGTCAGGATTCATTGGTTGGCCAGCCAGGAGAAACTGGTTGGTCTTAAATGTGTGCCGGGATTGGTCCATTTGTATGAAAACTGACATCCGAGTGTTCGACTCCTGCATCAAGCTGATAATGTGACGAGACACGTGAACACACCCAAACTCGGGTGCTATTTGTGCCTTTGGTAGGACAAAGAGTTGCTCTCTTTTGGTTGCAGACAATTAGTTAGCAACTCTAACTTGCAGTTGACCTGATGAAGCTGAGGTAACTTGCAGCATAGCTGGGAAAGGGATTCCTAATATTCAAGTTAATTAAAAGAAAGTTATTAGGGATTAAGAATAGCATTGGAAGCCGTGGCTTAGCAAAATGTCCCTCTCCCCCTCCTACGGAAAGAAAGAAAAGAAGGCTGCGGTCTTTACTTGATTATAGTTAATCATTTGATTCTTTTTGAAGTCCAATAACGTTCTGAACTCCTTATAAGATGAGACACTAGTATTACTTATCGACGTGCCTCAAAAGTTGACGTATATAAAAATGGAGTAACATAATTAGATTTAAAAAGAATTTCCATTGACGGAGACCACTTAATAAATTTGATATAATTTTAAAATATATTTAGAATAGTTTTTCTTTAACTTAGAACTTAGTAATCAAAATCAAACCCAACAAGTGAAGTATTTATAAGAGTTGACTATCCTAAGCATAATCAATTATTTAACTTGCAGCACAACTCTTCGGATATATGTCAAAAATTATTTAATTTGCAGCACAACTCTTCGGATATATGTCAAAGTGCCGCTACCGTTAAGGTTCCGAGGAAGTCCTATATTTGAAACACAATATTATCTTACAAGTGAGGTCTGAGAAGGATAATGTATATGGGGATCTTACCCTTATCTTGAGTATGATAAAAAGGTTGTTTTTGGTAGACCCTCGACTTAAGAAGCATTTGCGAAAACAGGTTTGAAAAGAAAACCTTCGATGAAAATATGAAAATACAAAGATATAGAAACTTCTGACATCAAATAAAGATATGAAATGACAACAGCAATATACGAAGAGTAAGATAAAAATAGTATATATAAAGTACTACTAATATGACAAAACTGTTGAATTATCTTCTAACTTTCTACTGTAATCCTCGACTTTTACGTTGTCCTATCTAAGGTCATCTCCTCGATGATTTGAAGGTGTGCCATGTCCTGTCTAATTACCTCGTCCCAACTATTTCTTGGTCTACCTTTATCTCTCCGTAGACTTCGGACCACTAACCTCTCGCATCTCTTTCCTGGGGCGTCTGTGCTCATCCTGTTTACATGTCTGAACCATTCCAGACTTGCTTTTTGCATCTTGTCCACCTCTGTGGCACTAACACATTGTTTCATATGTTCCTAAGCTTATCAATCCTAGTATGCTCACATATCTATTTAAGGATTCTCAGTTCTGCTACTTGCATCTTCTGAATGTTATTCTTGACTGGCCAACACTGTCTCAGACAGCATAGCTGGACTAGCGACCACTCTATAAAACTTACCTTCAAGCCTCGGTGCCATATTCTATCGCATAAACACATATGTGAGCCTTCATTTCATCTATCCCGCCCCAATACGATGTGTGACATCTTCATCGATCTCTCTATTTCCTTGGATTATAAATAAGCTTCCTCTCTAGGATGTCTTGTGTATCAATTCTCACTTCCCATCCAACTCATGTGATGCCATTGCTAAACTTGCATTCCATGTACTTTGTTATACTCCTGCTCAAATTCTGTTACTAAATTCTTTTTACGGAAAAACGTCTGATTTACCCCTCTACTATGAACTATTAGTCACTCGTACCCCCCGTTATACAATACGTTCGTAAACCCCCCTACCGTTATCGAACTTAACTCATTTACCCCTAATTTTAACGCCCAGCCACGCTGGACCATTCCCCACATCAGAAATACACACATGGCTGCCACGTCGGATGCCATGTGTGTAATTAAACCCACTTCATCAATCCGAACCCGCTTTCATTAACCCGACCCACTTAACACCAAAATATATAAACCCAAAATTAAGAAAATAACTCATTTCTTAAACATTTCCTCCGAAAATAACATGGTCTCTTAGGTTTCTTCGCCTCCTCGGTTCCATCTGCTTGCATGTTCAAAGGTATGTTTGTTTTTCCTTTTAATGTTTAGTTTTACTCTTTATTTTCTTTGATCTCGTGAGATAAACAACAAATTTATGTTAGGGTTTATGTTTTGTTTTAGGGTTAATATTTCTTTCGATTTAGGGGTTCTGAATTGTGTCTTTTTATGTAAATTTAGTTGTTTGGTTTATCTTCTGTTTTAGGGCTTCAATATTGGGGTTTTAGGGTTTTCTGTATAGTGGTTTTAGGGTTTCGATTTAGGGGTTTTAGTTTTAGGGTTGTACTCATTTACGGTTTAGGGTTTTGTTGGCTGGTCTGATATTGTTATTTATTGATATTGGACTGCCTATTTATTGAAGAGGGGACCTGAAATTGGTTATTTATTCATGTAGTGGTCCCCTTCCCTTAATATAAAACTCAGCACATGGAAGGGCTATTTGCTGCTTTTCATCAGTGGGTCACCATTATTTTGTTTGTTTATTTTCTTTTTTTTACTTTTACTTATACACATTACTATAATAGTGGTCCTGGAATTAAATATGAATGGGATAGTGGTATTCATTGACTTATTTAATACTGGTGGTTACATTTGGTACTTATGTTTGTTCATTCCATGTTTTTGTAGGTTAAAAATGGTGACAATTGAATTGGTATTCAATTATGGTGGAGGATGGAGTAGGAGTCCAGAACCTATGTATTCTAAGGGGCAAGTTCACAAGTGGTCAGGTTATGACTCTGAATTACTTTCTTACATTGATCTAGTTAATGAGTATACTTCTGAATTAGGGTATGTTGGGGTGCAACAGTTACTTGTTGCTGGTAGTTCTGGAAAATTGTTTGAACTTGAAGGGGATGAGGGGATTAGGGCTCTGTTAGAATTAATTACTGTTGAACAAAATGTGATCAACTTGTATGCAGTAGATGATAGTGAGTTGGGTCTGTTTGTTCCTAATATTCTTGACCATAGTGGCACATTTCATTCAGAATATTTGGCTGTTAGTGATTGTAGTTCCTTATCTGAAGAGGATGATTTTAGTGACTTTGGATCATCTGCAAGTGACTCTGAAGACTTAGACTTAGAGTCACTATTCAGGCAGAAAAATAGGTGTTTGGATGAGAAGTTATCTGACTATAAGGAGGTAGATAAAACACTCACATTTACTGATATATTTGAAGCTAGGAAATATATGAAACTGTATGCACTTGCTAATGGTTATGGTTTAGTTCCAGTCAAAAGTGATAGAAGAAGGCTTAGGTATATCTGTGAAATTGGTTGTCCATTTGTTTGTTTGATCTCTAGAGATGGAAACTTTCCTGGTGTTAGAGTCAAGACACTAAATGTTGAACATACATGTGAACCAATTTTTTATAATCCATGTGTGGATTATAATACTGTGGCCCACTACTTTAAGTCAAAGTTACAAGGCAATCCTAAATATAAGGTGAAGGATATGAAGCTGGATCTAAAGAAAGAGTTTAACATTAATGTTTCTAGTTCTAAGTGTACAAGAGCAAAAAGATTAATTTTGGAACAGTTGGAGGGTAGCTTTAGGGATGATTATAGAAGGCTTGAGGCTTATGGTACTGAATTGAGAGAAAGTAATCCAGGAAGTGATGTTATAATCAACATTTCAAAAGATGGACTTGCTGAAGGTAAGAGAAGATTTTCAAGGATGTATGCTTGTTTTCATGCATTGAAAATGGGGTTTAAAGAAGGTTTGAGACCTTTTATTGGGTTAGATGGTACATTCTTGAGAGGCAAAGCATGTGGACAAGTGCTAGCTGCTGTAACCTTAGATGCCATGAACCAGTTCTATCCCATAGCTTGGGCCATTGTTGACAAGGAAACTAAGGTCACTTGGAGCTGGTTCTTGGAACACTTGCAAAGGTCTTTGGATCTCAATGATGGTCAAGGGTTCACCTTTATTTCAGACATGCAGAAGGTAGTTTACTGTTCTTATTAAAGTCTATAAATTTATTTTATTAATTTATCATGTACATAGTTAACTTCTTTTTTATGCTCTTTCTCTTACATTTAGGGTTTACATGAGGCAATGAAGGCTGTTATTCCTGCTGCAAGGCATAGATATTGTGTCAAGCATATTGAATCCAACTGGGGCAAGAGATGGAAATCTGGAGCTATGAGGATGCTGCTTTGGTGGTCTGCATGGAGTAATTATGAGGAAGACTTTAAGGATATGTTGAACAAATTGGGGAGCTTAGATAAAGATGCTGCAAGTGAGTTGGTTACCTACCCTGTTCAGACTTGGGTTAGGGCATACTTTGATACAGTATGCAAGAACAATGCAGTTGAGAACAACTTCACTGAATCCTTCAATGCTTGGATTCTGGAGGCAAGGTACAAACCCATTATAAAGATGCTGGAAGACATTAGGATCAAGGTGATGAACATGCTAAGGTTACATGAGAATGCTGTGAAGAAATGGGACTATGAATACAGTCCTTATGCAATGAAGTTGTATAAGGAATACCTGAAGATTGCTCAATCATGCTCAGTTGATTTCAATGGTGATGATGGCTTTGAAGTAACTGATGGGAATGACAAACACACAGTTAACTTGGCAATGAAGAAGTGTACTTGCAGAAATTGGGATCTTTCTGGAATCCCATGTCAACATGCAATCAAGTCATTGCAGTTCATGAAAGTTGATCCACTGGTTGAAATGCACTGGTACTACAGTAAGGAGGCCTATCTATTGACCTACAAGCACAAGATACAACCTGTAAGGGGGGATAAATTTTGGAGGGTACACCCATCCCAAGCAATGGATCCACCTGCATTGGTGAAGATGGCAGGCAGACCTAGAATCAAAAGAACAAGGCAAAAGGATGAGGCAATTCTAAGGCAAAGTGGATGGGCTGCTTCTAGAAAGGGAAGGGTTATGACATGCAAGACTTGTGGGCAGCCAAACCATAACTCTAGATCTTGTGACATGGTAAGTATTCATAACTAAATTTCTTACATTTACATTGTTCCTATACTAATGACCTCTTTTGAATATTAACAGAGGTCAAAAGGGAAGCAGCCAGCTGGAGGAAGGCAAAAGAAAAAGAAGAAGAGCCAGCTGGTGAATGAAGACATTGAGCATGGTATTGGGAGCTCTTCACCTCCACCAGGTGACCCCTTTGAAGAAGACATTGAAGCCACTGCACCACAACCTAGTCAACAAACCCAGTCAAGTCAAGCTAATGGGTTTAGGTTTATGCCTACCCCAACAGTGCACAAGAAGCCTTTAAATGAACATCAAATGCCTGATTATAACCATGCTGAGTTTGAAGACCCAACTTTAAGGCCAAGGACTGTGGCAGAGACTGAAGCAATCGCTCAAAAAAGGCAGCAGCCTAAAAAGACAGCTGGTACACGAGTTATCTCTTTTAGAGGTGATGCAAGTGGTGTGTGTGAACCAACAGATCTTCCTTTTGAACCAGTAAGGCTGACTTGGAATGGTAAAGCTGCTGTTACAAGTTCTGGACTGCAGAAGATGGCTAAGTTGAAAGCAAGAAAGGGGAATGGAAAATCACAAGTGTGATGTTGTTTAAGTTTATGTTTTAAGACTTATTAAGGTTGTATATTTTTGGGGGTTATATTTACTGCTGTTAAGACAGTACATTTGCTTAGACTTAGTGTTTTAATGGTGACAAAGGGATGCTATACTATTACTTAGGTGTGCTATGTTTTGGGGTTATAGTATGGCATCCCTTTTGCAATGTATGAATGTTATCAAGCATTGAGACTTGGTTTAATCTAATGATCCTTTTTCATTTCTTATGTTTGTTTATGTATTTTCTGTCATTGCTTATGTTTCAGTTGTATTTTCTGTCATTTAAATGTGTATTTCAGTTATGTTTTTTTATTTCAATTGTGTATTACAAGTAGATTGTGAACAGCCAAATCATGTTCTTGTGCATATTTTTCAAACTGAAAATTGAAATGAGTAAAAGACAATTACAAGAACTTGCATTATATGAACTTGCATTAACATACTACCAGCCGAGGCAATTCCACAAGTCCATTGCTGTTACAAAACATACTATTTCACTTAATCAACTTTTACATAGATTACTAAGCATAATACTTCACTTAATCAACATAGCTAAAGCAAATCCAATAAATATAGCCCACGAAATGTAGATGCAACTCCACAACTTTGTAACTTTCTCTTCCAAGTGTTTGGCCTTCTTCACTTGTTCGTTATGAGATTTCTCCACAAATTCAAGCTTTTTCTTCAATTTTTCCTTTTGTCCTCTAACTGTTTCTAATGATGACCTTAAATTTCTAACCAAATCATCAACTCTATTGTTGTACATTTCATCATCCCACTCCCAAAACCCACATGAATCAGCCTGCAAAACATAGATGACAATGTCATGATGTTAACAATTTAAGAAGTCTAAAGTAATAACATAATTAATTGACATAACTAATTGTTTAAAAAAATTACATACGCCATCCCTAGAACATTTGTAGAACTTCCTTCCCGGATTTGTAGGAGTACACGCGGTGAAATGGTTAGCAATGATACCACAGTGGCACATCCTCTTGGAAGAACAACTACCTTGAGACATTGTTGAAGAGTGTAGAAAAAGATTGGTTAAACCCTAATTTTTGGGTGATGGAAGAAGAAAGGGGATATGTTTTTGCTGATGGAAGTGAAAGGTGAAGGATGGGTGGGTATATATTTAGGTGTTTGTAATTTCGGATTGATGAAGTGGGTTTAATTACACACATGGCATCCGACGTGGCAGCCATGTGTGTATTTCTGATGTGGGGAATGGTCCAGCGTGGCTGGGCGTTAAAATTAGGGGTAAATGAGTTAAGTTCGATAACGGTAGGGGGGTTTACGAACGTATTGTATAACGGGGGGTACGAGTGACTAATAGTTCCGAATAACAGATCTGAATTAAATGTTTCTGTGTCTTACTCAATCGAATAACAGATCTGAATTAAATGTTTCTGTGTCTTACTCAATATGGTAGTGTTTAACTTAGCGCAAAATTTGAAATGTTAATTTGATTAATACATAATAATGGTAATAGTGGAAAGAAATATTACTCTTGGATGAAAAGTACAAAGTTTGACGAAAACATCGTTGAAATAGTTAAATTCGAATCTTGGTAACTGAGAATTGTATAAACAGAATTAGTAGAATCGGGTCAAATGATATTGGAGGACCACAGGATAGAAAAATATTGTATCATATGAAACAAAGTATTAATTAAAAGAACTGTTTGATCTGATCATCGAAAAGAAACATTAGTTAACTATTTTGATATAGAGTCCTTATGATATTTATATATACTAGTCCTCGACACGCGCTTTGCGCGTGAACCCCATATCAATGAGTACACAATAAAGTAAATATTTAAATCAGGATAATGAAAAATACTACGCATGGAATAAGATATAAGAGTACAAAGATATAAACATTGGAATAAGAAAGAATTTGTCTCCATAAGTGACATTTTTCAAACAGTTATCAAGAACGCAAACATTCACCTAGAATAATCTGAGTATTAATACTCTATAAAAAATTCAAGAAGAAAACAAAAAGAATGTAAAGTTAGAAACTTAGACTGTTTGATTTTCTAACCAGTTACAATTAAAATTGAAAATCACATTGTTGCACTTCCCGTTATCTAGCGATAGAACCTCCAAATTTTCTCTTTACTCGAAGCTTCTTACTTACTATGTCTTCAAGTAGTTTTGGAAGAGAATTTTGAAAATTGTGTTGATATTATATTTGATGGAGAAAAAAAGAAGCATAATACTGAAGATCTACAAAAGTCCCATATATAGGAGATGTATGTGCTGGGCTTGGCGACTCTTGATGTTCATCACATTGTCTTGGAGTTTCACATTTTTTTTTATAATTTTAGCATTTTATACATTATGCCAATTTATGTTAATTTAAAGGAATGAATCTAGTCTATATTGCATTGTCCAATGCAACTGACCTTTAAGTTCCCTAATCTGTAACAGCAACAAAATGAAAATTGAACAAATTGAAAACCACAATGACTGTCGTTTAGTATTTTATATTAAAATTAAAATCATTAAAATCAGATATTTTAAGGTGAGGGAAAAATGAGTATTTAATATTTTAGTAGAGGTATTTTAGTATTATGACTTTACATTTAGGATTCTCGCTTTTATATTAATAAGATAAGATCAATTATTTTTGTGCTACATACTATTTTTATTTTTATGCTATAGGGGCAAAATGATCTTTTACATTTTGCTTTTGAGATTGGCTCTTTTAGTATAGTTAGAACATTCATAGCTTGTTAGTGACATGTGACATTTAATGACTATTGTTTGGATAATACATACAATAGTTGAATATTCGAACGTGCATGATATATCTTTCATATAAGACTATAGTTTATTCGATGATTTAACTATTTCCACATTTTGATGTCAGGGTTTTTTGGACGATTTGACTATGTCCACATTTAATGATGTCAGATATTCGATTGTGGATAACATATTTAGTGATTTTGAAGGACTTCTAGAAAATATAGACTTGCAGGAATGCACCTCAGTCACTATTTTCTTCCGTACTTTGCAACTGCGCTGGTGCAGAAATTCCAGTTAAAAGAGTTATAACAAGCTTTCGATACATAAAATAGGCATAGGATTTTCAGCAAAATTTATGCTTTTAGCATTTTGATCTAGTTTTCATCATTAAAATATGGCCACAATAAGTTAAATAAGCTGGCATTTAATCTTACTGCATCGACTGGTCAAATGAACGGCAAAAAATATGTGCATCCTTGAATGCTGCAATGAATATACTAAAACCTAAATCTGTCCCGGACGCCCTAATATGCTTGGCCGGAAACATAATCGCCTCAAATTAACAGTTTCCTGAAGCAAGAAGGAACACAAAGATACAAGGTAAATCCATTTACAGTGCAAAATGATAAAAGGTAGATATTCTCATGTCATGAATGTGTACCTGTGTGATATCATGATCATATTGAATCACAAAGAGACATCTGCAGCCCCTTACATCGTGCAGTTTCTTTTGGATTTTTAGAATACGAGCTTCAACATATCTAGCCTGGTCCTTTCTCTCCTAGTTAAATCAAAATAGCAAAGCAAAATATATAGTTAAAGCCTACTGCGAGGAACCAAGGAATTCTGCCACTCTGAGGCCACCATAGCGAATATCCATATATTCTACATTTTATGATCTCATTATTAGACCCTCTTTCAATGGTAATCGTGATATGCCATATCTAATTCTCTCAATTTTCCTAGCACGGCAATGGGGAGAATAATCCAACAGGGAAAAATGGGGTACCTGGAAGCACAAAACAGGATCCCCGACCCTGACTTTTCCACATTCTGAATTCTCAAGAGGTACAGATCGTTCACGGACTGACTCTCTTACGTTTATCCACTCATCCTCCTCCGATCCAAATCCCGCAAATCTCACAAGAACTTCCTGCAGCATATTGCAATTTTACCAATGTCAAGAAGCATTCACTTCCTGAGTTCTAATCTAAGTATAGTTTCTAGCATCTCATCCCAACAGGGGACAGCTTTGATCAATTTGAACTACTTACAGGTTCTCCTGAGCTAAGAAATCGGTGCGAGATAAATGTATCAACATCGTACCTGTCAAACCTCAGAAGTAAAACAATAAATTAGCCACTTTACAAACAAGTGCAAACAATATTTTGATTGTTAAGGTATCATTAAGACATTTCCATCCATAAAAAAACACTTGTCCTTTCATGAGAGTTAAAGCTAGGATGAGTTTCGGAAATGGAAGTCTCCTTCCCTTTCCTTTGCTCCTTTTTTTATGCAGGATAATGTGGGCCTGACGGTTGGGAATTAAGGTTTGGCAAAGTAAAATTCTTCGGCAATTCTTAAATTTCAATTTTGCATAGACAGGCAGCTAAGAAACTACTTTTTCTGATTGTTAGTTCTATGATAGGAAATCCAAGAAACAGCTCCCAAATAAAAGGTCTGACACTCAAGATACTAATTTGATATAAACCATCATTGTCCTGAATAGAGTAAGGATTAAAGTGTAAGAACTTCAATACATTTCCCCTGATATCCACCACGTTGCATGTATAGAGGGGAGGAGGCTTTTACTGTACCTCCAAGCAACAAAAAATTGAAAAAAAAAAAAATCAGTCATTGACCACTTTCACAAGGTAAAGCACCAATAGGAAATTTAAAGAGAACTTTAAAAAACAAACTATAGAAAAGTAAGATACTGAAACTATGATGGAACCCTTTGAACTATTGACTTTGCAAGCAGAAGCACCAGCGTCAATGTAGTTACTCCTCACTAAAGAGAATTTTCTTGTTACCTAGTCTTAATTTTCTACATCTTTATTTTTACAGGTCAAAGAAAGAGAGACTAGAAACAGAAATATGCAAACAAGTTTTGTTCTTGCATCTCAAATGGCTTGACGCAAAAGATATTGAAAATGCATCTAAAGGTGAAAGCTTGAAAAAGCTGAACACACATCCCGATGTTATGCTAACATGGCTTGTGTATGCAGCACTTATTTCTGATGAAGAAAAAAGAGTAGGACTTTTTGGCTTGCATAGGCTTACCATGCACCATCTGTTGAAGACCTGGCCTCAAATTCTATGTCTGACAAATCTGGAATCTTTTTCCCTGGAAAAGAATTTGTTAGACCGTGTAAGTGCAGTTTTTAAACAGAAAAGCTGCAGATTTAACTATGGAGCATAAGTAGCACTAATCATTTGGCCGAAGAGATTTAGTAATCAAATAAAGGAAACATATGGCTGGGTAGTTCTTTATTTAGCAATTTCTGATAAGATTTTCATCAACTGGATCCTCAAAACAGTTAGCATTTAGATGGAACCCAACAAAAAAATCTCTTTTGCCATTGATATTCAACGTGAGTAGACTGTAACTCTAAATAGATGTTAAGACTTCCATTAGAGTTGATAAAAGTGATTGACAAGAACAGGAGATAAAGGGAAGGAAGAATGATTCCCAAGGGACAGTAGTTTGACTATCTGTAGTCTGGCAAGCAAAGAAAACTTAGAAAAAAATAAGAAAGAAGAAGTGGACCAAAAAAGATTTGAAACAAGTTGCTCCTTAGAGAGGACTTGTGAAACAACAGCAATTCAAGAAAGATTATGAAAAGATAGAGAACAATATAAGGCATGGTATATATTTTCAATCCCATTTTGTAAGAAATTCATCTCAAGCAGAATTATCACAGATTATACAACTGTCAGAACAAATTGTTTGTAACTGAAATTGTTGAATTCTGTACTTGGTGTTTGAGGTAGTATTCACAAGAAATAACTTTGAGCATCATTCAAGAAGTGCACCATATAAATGAGACAGAGGAAAATATCCAGTTTCACCAAGAGACGATAAAGAAATAGGAGATAAAGGGTAACTATAACATGAATAACCAAATGAAAGACCGAAAGACTACAAATCTATCAAAGTAAACTCTCTAGGGGGTTCTTTAATTGCTGAATGAACTTAAAGCCTGGGAGACATGAAAAGGGTTCCTTATTCTGTAGTAGTGTACAGTTTAATTTGAAAACCAGTCCAATAAAGATGCATGACATCATATGCATAGCTCTAACAATTTTTCTTGATTCATAATTTAATTTAATCCCTGTTCTTGTGGATAGCAAATTCAATTATCCTCAAGCCAAAGCTGGGAATAACACAACAAAGATTAAGACGTCCAGAAAAATTAAATGCTTTTTTTTTCTGAACTAAAACCACAAACAAAAAACTCTTTGAAATATTGATTATTGAAACGCACCAAAGATCCTTAATTTGTACGCATATTTAAATTCTCGTGAGAGAGTAACTCTTGTAGTGTATTAGTCTTAACTCTCACTTTTAAATGGTCAGTGAGTAACGAAAATAGAAGAAAACAGGAACTTCACTCGCAAAACAGTGTCTCGTCAAACCATTATGTCAGCTATCTACTTTCATAGTAAACATAGATCAACAGACACCTTCAGGCATATGCAATTTTTGATTTGCTTTATCTAATGCACATCCTTCTGTCACATCAGGCAGTTTCCAGTTGGTCTCTGCCAAATCATCCTTTGAGAGATAGCTTCGCTGCCTGTTCTGGAACCAAGTGTGGACCTAAATTCAAGTGAAATAGTAGAACTTAGTTCTATATGGACATTCAACCAAGAATATCAGACCCTGGAGTAAGTACGTCGAACTATGAACCTCGGTCCATTTCACGATTGGCTTTCCTGCGCGACCTTTCGAGTGGCTGAAAACATGCCAAGTTGAGTCAAAAAGAGACGTATACAAATTGATTTTGTTGATTATTCAACATGAAACCCAACTTGATGCAGAAGGTGCAACTTACCTGAAACTCTGTGCCAATTTCTTGCAGAATTCTTGGTCACATGCTTGCTCTCCTGATTGCTTAATTATGTTCTCCATTTTCTCAATCTGCTTGAATTAAAAGGAGATGACAAAAATATTGCAGCCTGGATTAGAGCGGTTACTTACAACATCTGTTGCTTAATTTGCAGACTGACATTATTTTGCAAATTCCCAAATGGAAATTAATCCATAATGCCCAAAGAAGCCAATGGAGATGTGGAGGACTAGTCAAAGGTATGTATCTCTAATATAAAGTTTCACCTGTTCTTGAAGCTCAATGTAATAAAACATAAGAAACAATCAAGATAAGAACCACAGCAACTGAAATTAAACACGTCCAACCCACTATATAATTCAAGAGACTTTCTTTATATTCACAAAAGTTGTGCCACCCTTGCTGTATAATGATGCAAGACAGAGAAAAAAAAGGCATGAAACTCTCCAAACAAAGTACTCAATAATGCTATGCTAGAAAATTAATCAATCACACATTCACACACTCGAAGAGGCAAGTAGGTTTGGGTACACCCGCTCATTTACTATGATGCACAATGTGAGCGGAAAGAGTTGATAAATCAAGAACTACAATTAAGCTTGCCCGAAAGCACAAATATAAATAACCAAGCAGGCCATTCTATAAGATTTTGCACAATGGGTATAGTTTTACAAACCAATCAATCAACTACCCTCAATCCAAACTTGGTCAGGTCAGTCTCTGTATTAATTTCGCTCTATTTACGTCCATTTGATCTAATATTGAATAATCAGTCTTTTAACACAAATTAGGGATTCCCTAAATCCCACATTCGTCCTACACGAACACACAGACCTCTAACCAAACCTAAAAGACTCCAAACAAACACCCAGAGAGCAACCAGTACAAGCTTCAAGCTAAGCCAAAGTTAACGGAATTCCATCTCTGTAACACTTAACTATAAGCTTTCTTGTGAAGAAGAGTTTACTTTAAAAAAGAAAAATCGAATAATGTGACTACCCTAAAATGCTTAAGCTCTGAAGAGGGAACTTTTTATTAACTATAACATGAACTCCTCGTATGCAAGCTTGCTCACATTGCCGGACATAAGCCCTGATAAGGGAGGAGGGTTGCGGTAGGCTGACAACCAGTATAAAACTAGACGATTTCTCGACAAATAGCCGACCCTAACATGTTTGGGATTGACACGTAGTCATTGTTGTACATGTCTCAACATGCAATAGTTATTCTTGCAGTAAGTTCAAGAAGGCACTTTTATTAATTTGACTACATTGCAAAGGAGAATTTCAAATACATAAACATAATAATATTAAATAAATATATCAAGAACCCATAAAGGCCAAAACTTTACAATACAATTTAAAAGAGCAAAGATGAAGAAACAAAATTGAGGAATGGGAAAAAACTACCTCAGCTTCTGTAAAGCCAGAAAATGGTTGCCTTTGTCTGGGACGAAGTTCCATTGATTTTATGAAGACAGATATAGGATCAAAGGGTCATTGGCGCCTTCACAAATTCTTGCACTGTGTGTGTGTGTGTTTTTTTTAATTCCTTTCTTGTGTTTCCTCTTTTTTTGTGGGGGTGTGTTTGGTTCCTTTTATGGGTTCAAACAAGAATGGCAGAGATATACTGCAAACTCAAAAAGTACACAAGTGAAAACAACATTTCACAAAATTTGCAACTATTTTTATGAGCAATTTAAGGGAACTTCCCAATATTTCGTTGATGACATGTCTTTCTATTTGGGAACTGCGAGGATTTTCTCGGTTAAAGCAACTAAAGGGTTGTTTGGTTTGTAAGCATGTTACTATATTTGACTACCAAGTGATGTGGTATAGCGGATGAGGCTACTCCTCCCTTAACCAGAGGTCTCGGGTTCGAGCACTGAGTATGGAAAAATCACTGGTAGGGAGCGCTTCCACCCGAATGGAGCCCTACGCGGAGCGAATCCGGATTAGTCGGGGCTCTAATAAGGGTACCAGACACCGGGTGGGAACAAAAAAAAATAAATGTTACTATATTTGAAATATAATGTTAGAAATTAGTACTTGATCTTAGATGAGGAGGCTTAGATGAATGTGTATCATACTAAGAAAGATAAAATTAGGAATGACGCCATACAGGACAAGGTGGGTGTGGCCTTAGTGGTGGATGTTTTGGCTAGAGCGCCCAAATCTGCTATATATTTGACACGAGTTTGTCGTAATGCTAAAACTATGGGGAATGCATGTATCGTTGTTGATGCATAAATAAAGATACCAATTAGTAGTGATTGAATTCCTTCTATGGTTCCACAGGAGAAACCAGTACGAATATAACCTACATGTCTAATTGAACTATGAGTTAGAAGTCTTTTTACTTTCGTTTGGGTCATGATGGTCAGTGACAAGATGCAGGAAGCAAAGTTGAGATGGTTCGAGCATGTGAAGAGTGTTGATGCACCCGCAAAGAGGTGTGAAAGATTGACACTTCTGGGTCTACGGAGAGGTAAAGGTAGACCAAAGAAGAATTGGGATAAGGTGATCATGCATAAAATGACTCAGTTTCAGATTACCGAGGACTTGATCCAAGATAGAGTAGCATGGAGGTCGATGATTAGTAGAAGGTTAGAAGATAGTGGAGAACTTGGTTATATTGTGAGGTTTTAGAGAGTTTTGTCGTTATTATTGTTACTTTTCTATTTGTACCTAATTCTTCATTTTTCTAGTGCTGTTGTTCATTAATTTTGATAGATTTAGTATTTTTATGCCATCACTTTTTCTTACAGTGGTATTTCTATTTTGCACTTTACTAATGTAATTTTTCCTTTTTTTCTAAACCCATTTTCTAAACTATTTTTCTTGAGGTTTGAATACACCTCACCCTCCCCAAACCCGCTTATAAGATTATACTGGATATATTGTTGTTGTTGTCGTCGTTGTTTGTTGTTGTTGTTGTTGTTGTTTGTTGTTGATCTTGAGAAATTGAGCATATTAAAGATAGTATTAAAAATTAAGCACTTTTATATTTAATAAAGTTGTAATTATGAAAATACCGTCTCTCCCTACACAAAGCACAAATCAGTCCAATCTAGCCGCACTTATTCATAAAGCGAACCAAAAACAATGTCCATTTTGTAAATAAATGAGGCTAAATTGGCCTCACTACGGACATTCACAAAAACATAACTTCATGCGCTAATATTTATTAATCATGACAATCCGGCCTCATGTATTCATATAGCGAGCAAAAATACTCTGTACACTTAGCGAACAACTGACGCCAGATATTTTCTCTTAAATTAAAAAAAAAAATACACAGACATGAAAATATAAAATCAGGTCAATTGGCCGCACTTATTCATATAGTGAGATAAATCACTCCTTTATTTGTAGATAAATTAGGCAAAACCGTCATCGCTGTTCATAAATTATATAAGTTCTAAGCACCAACATTCATAGTTGCTTTATTATTATTTTTTTATTTTTCGGCGATAACATCATAGTTTTCGATAGTAAACACATATTCTGCATCAATTCTCCACATTGACATTCCCTCTAGGGTTCCGCATAACCAACCTCTACTAACTTGCAACCAGATAATTCAACGACTCCACCATCATAATACCAGCAATAGCAAACACCACAACGTTGTGCCGCTTCGGATGCTGATGAGTTCCATAGCTCTTGAATAAATAATCCTTCATTGCTGCTGCCGGAGCTAATAGTGTTATTCATGGCGATTTTCACATACACCCAAAAAAAAATAATAATAAATAAAGAAACATATCTTATGAAAAAATCTCTCTAGAAATTGATACATAGATACATAAAGGTCAGATCGTCAAAGTTTCACAATGATTTTGGTTGCTTTCCAATTCCAAAGTCCTGATTGCACCTACGATCAGAGTACTGTCGCCGAAGATGGAGATGGAGATGGAGATAGGTGTTTGACATTCTTCATGGAGAGGGCGGAAAAAGTGAGGTCGTTAAAGCTGATTGCTGGTAATCGGCAGTTTATCTAACTGCAGGTGAAGAGTGGTGCTTATGTTTTCAATACACGAAAAAGGTGTTCAAAATTTTAATACAGGTGAAGAGTGGTGCTTATGTTTTCAATACACGAAAAAGGTGTTCAAAATTTTAATACAGGTGAAGAGTGGTGCTTATGTTTTCAATACACGAAAAAGGTGTTCAAAATTTTAATATCAGGTACAAAAATATTCAATTCAAATAATTTTTTTTAATAACGATAGAGTTATTTGATAGATGTACATTTACTAGCAGATGTTTGGTTTAGTAGATTAGAAATATGATACAACATATAATATAAAATATGTATATTTAATTTTAATAAGGGCTATTATGTCATCATTATTATGGAATGATGTATAACAATAATACCACAATTATTTTATAAAGAATCTGGGATTACTAATCTCAAATTGAAAAAGAGATAAAATAAATCCTCATTTTATCCTGAGATTATAATTATCCCTAGTCATTGTACCAGAATATCCTATAGGTTTATAAATCATGTCAACATTTACCCACATTCATACTTGCACTGTACAAATGAATGTAATACAAGTTTTTCGCATATAAATTTTATTAATGTTCATGGTTTATCACTTATCGTCACTTTAACTAGAAACTACAGTAGTTAAAATTTCTTAGTTTGGTAAAGCCTAAATTTCATTGTATTATCCTTTTCCACTCTTCCATTTTCATCTAACTTTTAGAAGTTGAATCTTCTGCTCATTGGAGTCATGCTATTCTTCAATGGAGATTCAGTTATGACAGTTGATAAAGTAAAATTACTTATATCTAATGTTGCTTTAGAACACATTTCCATACTTTATTTAAAGCTAAAAGGATGAGGAGGAGGAGAAAGAAAACAATGGAGAAAAAGGCCGTTTTCCTGTCTAAGTAGTTGTGCTTTCTTTTTAGACGATTTTTCTTAAGATTTTGAAGATTTTAATTCTTCACGCTGTTAAATCTGTATATAAGTAGTATTTTAAAAATGCACAATGTAAGAACATGAAAAAAGAGAAAATGAAAAGTGGGATATCCTAATTGATTAGTACAGGAGCAATACAAAGGTGGTCAGGCACCCCTCAGTCGAAAAATTATATTGCACAGATAAATTAAATTTAATTATTTAGTATTAAATAATAGTATATATATTTTGAACACTCTTTACACAATTAGTGGTTAACTGAACAACCCAACATGGAGTTCTATTTTATGCATTTTGTTGTGTCATATATAATTTGAAAAGAAAATTTTGATTCTTTGAAGCTTAAACATTTGTTTTGGAGTTTATATGGTAGGTTCAAACTTTTTAACATAAGTTACAAAGACAACGTATCCAATTTGTCAGAGAGAAATTAAAGTAAAAACGCAGAGACATATTCACAGCACTAGTTAAATAGATTTTGACAACAAAATCAAGATCAATTTCATCACGTGATCAATCAAATGATTCCTTGGAGTAATAGTTGATTTTCTGTTACGTAATTGTCCATCCAAACACGTCCTTAACTTGAATTATCTATTTGTAAATGGATTACAGCTCTGGCCTCTTGTGTTATAGTAACTTGTACGTACGGCCCTGTTTTGCAGCATATCTGTGAGGTTTGACTTGAACACACTGCTTCGCCATACCTATATTTTTCCCGCCCTAATGCTTCTTATTCCTTATGTCACTATATGTTGGCTTGTTTAAAAGGGGAAAATATTCAAATTAATTCTTAAATTATACTGCTCCATCCATCCGGTCCAAAATAATTGGCCATTTAGTCATTCTTTCTTGGTTGGAAATATGTGTCAATTTAGGAAAAAAAGAAATAAATTAATGTAGTTTTTCCAATATACCCTTACTTCGTGCATTGTTCTAATTACCTTTTTTAAATAGTGTTAGAAAAAGTAAAAAACAATATAGTAAACTCACCCGAAATTATTCACTTTTTCAATGTTCGTACCTAAGAAGTGTGCAAAATCCAAAATGACCACTTATTTTGGACGGGAGTACTAAATGGTTTGAATTTGTTTTCCTTCAATTGGGTACCTTTGATGTTAACAGATTTAGCCAATTATGCACTTATTCAGTCCCAACAAAAATTTTACAGCACTTGAACCTCTTTTAAATAGGAGAATGATCAAACTTAACCTTAATTTATGCAACACAGACCATTGCCCCTGAGCTAAAGAACTCAAATTAACCATTCTCAAACCTTAAATCAGACTAAATCAATTGTGCCACTAAGTTGAATGCTCACTTCTCTTGGAATTAATTCTACAAACACAACGTTATTACTAATAGCGATGTTGGAGCCTGGCATTGACATCCAATACAAAAACAAACATAGGCACGTAGTATTCAACTCCTAATTCATTTGCAACAACATTGTATTGTGGTGGTCAAGGTGGGATTATAGTAATTGAGGACCGATGGTCTTCTAGTGAACATATCGTGATTGAAGAAAATGGTAAAATTGAAGGTATGCGAGAAATTATTTATGAGATGGTTTTTGTGCAATATTATATGTTCTTATTATGAGTGTCGCGGAGTTGAAATGGTGGTAATAACGGTGGAGTTGAAGTTGAAGTGGTCGCAAGGGACAGTGACCATATTGCTCCAAATGCTTGTCATTTACAGTTTTCGGAAAAGTATGAAGCGTCCATGGTGTAAACTTTGGTTCTGAAAACTTGTGATGGTCAACACGATCAAGTCTTAGCTTTTTTTAGTAAATATATACACACAAATTCCTTTCTTCTTCGTCTTTTTTTATTTTAAAGATTTCCCATTGACATGTCTGACAAATATGAACTGCCGCTCTGTAGTGTACCCTTTGCCTTTTGGAAACATTCAGATAATTTGTGCTACAAACTTATACTTTTGGTTCCTTTGTTTCTCGTTAGCTTTGACAAGTCAAAACTCATATCATACACGAACATATTCTTCTCTTGTTGCTTCTTTTTTTATTCAACATTTTCCATCGAGCTTACAAACAAAATAAACGCCACTGTTCCATGTGCTTTTGAAAAAGTCAGCTGATAAATTGTGCTACGAACTTATTGCATCATTCGTTTTTATGTCTATTGGCTTTTCAAGTTCTTAATTCTAATTTGTCAGCTATCATAGGTTTTGCCAAAGTAATATGACGTACAACTAAATTAAAACTATGACATGCACATTCTCTAATAATATTAAACTATTCCTAGTATTTTGTTTGAGTAACTAGACTGGTAAAGATTTATCATTTGTCCTCATTTCTCTATTAAAAAGATAACGAAAATTTCTGACCATGCTCAAGAGGAAACTGGGAGATTGAATAGGACATGAGTATATATAATATTATATACTACCAAGATTAAAGCTAGTGAGTAGTATATTAATTAATAAATGTTGGAAATTAGATTCGGGGCACCCATGTGGGTCAACCCGTATCTATGTCCAAATATATATATGATATATGTTATATTATATAAAAAAGAAAAGGGATGAAAAGACATGTCTATTGGAGGAAAAGGTGTGAAGAGTTGTGTCACCTGAGATAAATAAAAAAGAGTCCAATAGGAACTCAATTAACTCATTGAACCAACGTAAGTTTTCTTCTGGGAAGAAAACCAACTCTTCCCTCCTCGGACAAAATAAACTTGCTTTCTTTCTCCTTCAAAAGGAATAGAAAACTCTCTTCTTCAAGTGAAGAACTTCTGGTGAAGATTCCTACGAAGAATGTGATCAATCTTCTCCCATTTGGAACAAACTCTGTAACCAGGTACGACTTAGACTGTGGCTAAATCTTTACAATTCGTGTGTTCATTACATGTGATTGTATTGTTGACTAGTGAAACAAATACGGTTAGACCCTGGGCTATTGTATGTTCTTGGATTATGTGAAATCCTTCATTGGTATCAGAGCCCGAGTTATTTGTTTCGTAGTCTAGCACTGTTTATGGAAATCTGCTTATTGTTTTTGTAAGGAAATATTATATTATTGTTTCCTAGTTTTCGACTTTCTTTTGTTGAAAAAGACAGTTGGATTTTAGTTGCCGCAATTTTTCGCTGTGAACGAACCAATAAGTTTGGTCTCGTCCTATTTACTGTTAGTAAGTTTTGTCTCCTTGATATTTTCTTGAAAATATTGCGATGACAATTTTTTCCTGGTTATTTGACATTGAAACAAGAAATCTTCATCTGCTTCATGTTTATTTTGCATGTTGTGTGAGAGGATGATATTATAGGGATGTTTGTGGATTCATATTTTTTCTTTCAAGATTTAACGGAATCTTGAGAATTAAAGGGCTTGATGTGAGGGACTTGTGAGGGACTTTGTAAGACCTATGTGAGGGACTTTGTAAGACCTATGGCAACTTGCAGGAAAAGGACTCCACATGCTTTTGATCCATCCCTCTTTACCCTATACCATGGCATTGTTTTTATTTGAATGGCAATCATAAGGTTTGTCATCGCCAGAGTCTTACCATTATTAATGAAGGAAGCTTAAAAGCAATTTAGTTATTTGTTTTAAATAAGTTTAAAAATAAAATAAAATTAAACAATATGTTTTTCCTTTAAGGGAATGAATGTAGTAGAGATAAACCAGAATAATTCCCAAGATGTGGAATTTTTTTTTTTTGAGTCAGAAATATGTCAATTAACCAAAACCCCTACAGAGGATCAAGAGGTTGTAATAAGGATTACTGTAATCCCAAGATATTTCTATAAGGAATGAAGTCCTGGGAGCATGGATTGATATATATATATGATGTATATATTTGGTGAAATTCTTTTGTATGTGTTATAAAAGGATATGTGTGTTCACTTTGACACTAATATGCATCATATTACTTCTGTTAAAAAGATTAACCTCTGCATAGAAGTTTTTAAGTAAAACTTCATTGTTATCGGGTTTCTTAAGTATGCCAAGGTGAATATATATTTTTTTAAAAGGACATTTGTTGTCACAATGGATCCAACGCATGGGAATCTTATGCCTTTCCTTCTAGTGTAAACTTTTGTAGTTTAGATTGTTCATGAAGTTTTAGTAGCTTTCATAAGTCCAAGTGGACTTCATCCATCCTGGTTTTTACGTTTTTTTTGTTGAGGCCAATTAAAAGGTAGATGCCACCTGAGGTTAGGTTGGCCAAATAAGCATAATTTGGTCCAACTACATTCATTACCACCATGAAAATACCATTGGAAAGATAAAAGATACTCGGTATCATGATGACACAATGTCTACACTAAAGAAGAAACTGTGAGTCTGTATTCTTCCGATCGAATGTGTAGTTGTTTGTGTCATTATCTTTGCATGAGTATGTGTAGTCGTTGGTCTTGAATTTAAGTAATTTTCCCTTTAATAATTGATTATGTTACATTTATCGAATGTTAGAGAGCGGATGATGATTGGGAATATAGTGAACTTTCGATTCCAAATCTAATGTGAGATAAATATTAACATAGTTAAATTATTCTAAGGAATAATATGTATATGAATTTTAGGCTTTAAAAGGTACATAGCTGTTTCGATAAGTTTATATCAATATGTCAACTGCTACTAGAATATTGTCCCGAGCTTAACAAAAGTGTTAACAGTGACAATAAAATTTAGTATGTTCTAAAAAGAGCAGGAGGCTCTTGAGACTCTAGATATGTCTACGACGTCTTCTAAAAGTGGCATTGCATCCCATTGTAGCTGGTACATTATGACACTTGTGATCCAAACTATGAAATTGTTCTAAGTTATTTATAATCCATATAAGTTATGGATATATGAAAATTCAATTTTTTACTATTGGCTTTGTGTTCCTTTTGTACATAAACCTTTTTTCCCACATGGAAAACTAGTTCCAAGGGGAAGGATATGTATCATTCTATGATACTACGTTTTATGTTCATAAGTGAACAAGACATTAGTATTTTTCTATGATACTACGTTTTATCTTCATAAGTGAACAAGACAGTAGTGGTACTGTAACTTAATTTGAATCACTGTGTTACATTCTTAGTGAATGTTTTTTCCTAAGTAGGGCGAGATAAGTCAAGACTTGTCTATTTATAAAACTGTGGACTAGATTGCTTCCGCTATTAACACTAAATGGATTCAAGTGGAGTCATATTTGGTGATAACGGATCTGTTTCGATTAACACCAAAATGACTAAAAGTATCCATTTAATATTGTTGGTCCCAGTGGGAGTAACTATCAATTGATAAATCAATTTTATCAATCTCAAACATGTGAGTCGTCTACATATTTCCCATTGTCGATTTGAGATCAAAGGGGAAGCATATATAGTTACTCGACAAGATGAATAAGAGCAACAAAAGATAATGAGACTCTTAAATACCCTGCTAAAGATAAGTACCTAGAAACATTGGAACATAAAATGGAGTTAGTGAAACCAAACCAAGGGTTGGAATTGGTTGGTTTACTTATGGGTCATAGCACCATTGAGAACAAATAGGTTCTCAAAATACGCGAATGACTTAATGTAAAATATTGGTGAATTCTTGAAGTTCGGATTTCAAGGGATTGTTCCAAAGGATTGTTGTCTCTTTCATGAACGATTTAATATGCAATAGTGCAAACCCATTAATACTCCTATTTCTAGAGGTGAAGTTTCTAGTGGGAGGATGTGTCCTCGTGAATCCACAAGAATATGATTTATCTCATGAAGATTGATATCTGTTATTCTAGTTAGCAGATATCAACCTGACTTTGAAAAGGAATACTGGAAAGCAGTTAAAGGATACTAAGGTATCTCAAAGGCACAGTCGATAAAGGCTATATTTATGATGATTGAGAAGGATATTTAGATGAGAGAAAAATCTAAATATGAGTATGTCCTTCTTTGCTAAACAATAACGATGTGTATATTGTTGAATAGCAAGAACAATCATTAGCCTTATATTATAGTAGAAGATGAATTTGTAGCGCTTTCATCAACTGTGCAAGAAGCTATTTAACTTAAAGTCTTTATGATAAATTTGGGTATGTTAGATATTGCTATTGAATTAGTGGCAATCAAGTATGATAGTCAAGTCTCAATAGCTTACACAAAAAGATCTCAAATATCGTTGAAAGACAACATATTGATATAAAGTATAATTTTGTTAGAGACACAGTTGTACATAGAAAAGTGAATATGAAATACATCTCTACGCATTATATGATAGTAGATCCGATAATGAAACTCATAGCATTTGGTGCTTATGAATGATATGTGAAGAAATTGGATTTGCGTAGATGTCGGTGTATTTATATTTTAACTTTTCCCAAGCAAGTTCACATAAACTGCATTAATGGGCTTAATGTAGTTAAAGCCTAAATTGCTTGTTGTTGGTTCATATACATAGAATAATTTTATGTTTAGTACATAAATTTGAAGTATGTCGGACAGACAAAGAGGTTGGCCTATTCACACAGGCAACCGCCTCTATTGTCTAGGTGATCGATAGGGATGAGACAATTATAAACTTATTATTATCTGAGGTGATAATAATAGAGAGCTTGAAGTTGAAGTTTATAATAAGAATGTCGCTTGTTTTTTTTGTTAATCATATTTGATTAAATGTGAGTCTGTCTTAATGCCAGATGTGAGTTCTGAAGGATAAATGTATGAGTAGATTTGTGAACTCAAAGTTAGACATAGATTGTCTGAACTATCATCTGCACAATATTTAATTTGTGAAAGATATATGCTCCACGGGGAAGGAGTCAATACTGTGATACATGATTCATACCACGTATGCATAAAGTGACCTATGGGCGATACAAGTTTAATCTCTACTTGCTTATCGTGTGAAGCCTTGAAAATTAAAAGTAATTTTCTTTTCTTTGTACCCTCATGACTTTGATCAGTTTCCCGAGATTCAATTTGGTGTTTGCTATCTTAGGGTGTTGCCAAGAGATCATGGATGATTCGGTCTGGCGGGACATTTCTAGAAAAGCAAGTCAAATTGAGATTAAGAGATTCTTGAGATGAGGAAGATCATTGAATATTATCACATTAATTGTGTTCATTGGCGCGCCCATTATGTTTGTCTTTGAGACAAGAACATAATAACATAATGATGAACTCAAAGTAATACAAAGAGATTGAGAGAGATGTGAATGTGATAAATGATCTAGGGTATTGCATACTACAATCTACTCCAAGGTTCCGTTACGAGATGTTATATATTCCTAACAGATGTATAGTAACTGAGCTCTCGAAGTATGCACTGGTCACACGGTCTAGTCGTTATGTATGGAGGTTACAGAATATGTAGGAATGAGAGTTGACCCATTATGTGTGAGTGGGAGATGTTGGAAATTAGATTCGGGGCACCCATGTGGGTCAACCCGTATCTATGTCCAAATATATATATGATATATGTTATATTATATAAAAAAGAAAAGGGATGAAAAGACATGTCTATTGGAGGAAAAGGTGTGAAGAGTTGTGTCACCTGAGATAAATAAAAAGGAGTCCAATAGGAACTCAATTAACTCATTGAACCAACGTAAGTTTTCTTCTGGGAAGAAAACCAACTCTTCCCTCCTCGGACAAAATAAACTTGCTTTCTTTCTCCTTCAAAAGGAATAGAAAACTCTCTTCTTCAAGTGAAGAACTTCTGGTGAAGATTCCTACGAAGAATGTGATCAATCTTCTCCCATTTGGAACAAACTCTGTAACCAGGTACGACTTAGACTGTGGCTAAATCTTTACAATTCGTGTGTTCATTACATGTGATTGTATTGTTGACTAGTGAAACAAATACGGTTAGACCCTGGGCTATTGTATGTTCTTGGATTATGTGAAATCCTTCAATAAATAAAAAACAGAGTTTTGGTTGAGATTATTTAAGAGGCGTGTGGATACCACACGAACATATGTATTAAGAAAATTTTGTTCTATAAAAAGAAAGAGAACGAAGTTTGGTCAAATAAGTTAGGCAGGTAGCTAGAGTTTAGAATTAGTAGAAATGAAATGAGAGGTGAACGTATTTGAAAAAAGACAACTTCTCAAGGTCATAAAACAAATGTGGGCAGACGCCGCGTATTCAGTGCTTTTGCTTCAAGCCAAATTCTACAGATTAGTTAGACTTCAATACCCAAAGCAACAATTTCCTTCCATGTTTTTAATTTCCGTCCAATGATTATTATGAAATTCAGCAGACGTATGCTGAATATTTCTAATGAGTTTTGATCTATTTTTAAGATTCGTCTAAGCGTTTAATTAATGTGGAACATTCACTTGCTTTCTGTCACAACTTGATTTACTTTTACCGGTATCAATCTTTTATGTATATCTGTATTATCTTGAAGAAATATACTACTACTATACAAACACATAGATATAGAAAGTTTTTTTCTAATGTCAGACGACACCTTTACTAAAGGGTGATTCTATCAAGCATGATCATTACAAGTCCTAGGTTAATATATATATACGTACTAAATGAATATATTACTAGTACTAGTATGTATATGCATGTGCTCATGCACACTAAATTTGTTGGCTCAACATGTCCGATTTATTGAGTGGTCACCAAGAATTGTTTGTTGATGAGATTTTTTCATCATTAATTAATTTCAGGTTTAAGTTTTATTAATGTAGAAACTGTTAATGAGGAGCATTTTCTTTGTTAATGAATCTTACGCAATGCGATTTGAACTTGAATTAGCGAGGGCCAAGCCAATAAATTTCGGATTAAAGAGTTAATTAACTTTTTTTTTCTCTATATTTTGACAATATGACAAGTTGCTTTTTATATGTACATGTGTAGATTAGCCAATCTATCGGTTACATAAACACATTTTATTCAGTATAATTATCTTATCACCGATGTAATTAAGCTATACTGTTATGCACGTTCTTAAAATAAGTTGTACTACAATCTTCACTCTCTCCATTTTAAAGTCTCACATAACGTGCTTCTCTTTTTCAATAATGGATGTACAACAGATTTATCCTACAATTAAAGTTACCAAAATGCTAGTACTTACTCCTATTATTGTTGTTAACCTAAAATCTCGAAAGTTTGATCGGGCAGAAAATTTTCTTTTCTTGGTGAGGTTCAGTGAATGGTACGCGGTAAAACTGACGTGCTAACTGCTAAAAGAAAGCTGCTCCAATTTCAAAAAATGTTGAAAGTTTGAATTAGGATCATCGAATTAAAGTTTGATATCGTACCATAACGAGTGATAGAACTATACCAATCGAACTTATTACTTAGTACTGGACGGTGGGTGGGATTATTTAAGAGATTGAGTTTGATTCTTCTCTTCAAAGTTTTGAGGGTAACAATTAAGAAAGCTCTACTTTGGAAGCATTTATTGATTTGCAATAACATACTAGTTCTAGTTCTAGGCGTTAAAGCCAACAACACAGTAATGAATGACTAATGAGATGTAACGACAGGAGCCACGAATTTGAGTAATGAATTCTAAAGAAGTGTAATAATGCCATACTTATGAATCTATAGTAAGCACATTTAATAGGAGTATGTACATATACACAAAATTTTGTTTATATCTTTTATGTGTGCAATTTTTTAACAAAAGGAATTCAATTAAACCTCTTTCACCTGATCTAGCTTCGGCACTAAATGTGCTTTTCTATTTAAATAAATATTTTGGCAAAAAATTACGCATAAGTTATTTTATATTAATACATACCTTGAGAGGATTTAACAATATGCGAACATGTCTAAAGACCTTGTGGCAATAAATAGAGTAGACAAGGACCACTATAGACTTCTTTAGAAATCTCTATTTACTTTGTAAGTTTGAATTATAAGCGGATTTAGAATTTGAACCTTATGAGTTTTAAATTGTAAGATAATGATTTTAAATGCAAGTTATTGGTTCTCAACTTGATTTTTCTACATAATTAATAGATTTTTTTAATAAAAATACACTGTTTGCATCATATCTACTGGTTCTACCGAATCCGCTCCTCATACTCTACATCCGTCCCTGAGTTGAGTAAAAACTATTTATTGTCTATCGCTTGAAAAGAGAAACCTAATTTTGAACCAAAAAATATGGAGTTAATTTTACTGGTGGTGACTCAACTATTGCTTCATTACCACAAAGTCACTTTTGTTTCTTTTGTTACCCAAAAGTCACTCAACTATTGCTTCATTACTATAAAGTCACTTTTGTTTTCTTTTGTTACCCAAAAGTCACTCAACTTTACTCCGGTTTATACCAAAGTCACTCTAGTCAGATTTTACTTAAAACTCACCGGAAAAATGACGTGACATTATTTATTAAAAATAATCTTTCTTAATTATATTAATCCAATTCTTTAACATATTACATTAATTTTACCTAACCCAAGACCCAAACTCATTTTACTACTTAACCCTGCAGTTGATTGTGTCAAGTCATTAAAATAATTCTAATTTACTATACTGTTAAAGAAATGAGACTAAGAATTGCTGTAGAAAGAATTCTTTTAGATGGTTCACCAGAAAGTCCAGTCGAGTTCAGATTGCCAATGTGGAGTCCAAGTTTGTCAGCGCTATTATTGTCGAGGGCAGGGTTAGAAATGAAAATCCTCATTTAACAAAAGTTGAATCTTTTAAAGTGGATGTGAGCTTAAAATACAGTATCATTCTCTGCAGACAGGTTGGTTAACTAAGAATAATTGAAAATGTGGGAAGCATCTTGTCTGAGGAGAATGTGAATGTAATTAGCTTCATGAGTGTTGGAAGGATTGCTCCAAAGAAAGCATGTTGTGATAGTTATTGGGGTAGTAACCAAGCAAGGAGACATTGAAGAGAATTGGTGAAATTTTCGTTTTTGTAAAATTAGTAGTGAAATTGGTTTGGGTCTTGGGTTTGATAAAATTAGTGTAATAAGTTAAAGAATTGGGCTAATATAATTAAAAAAGATTATTTTTAATTAATGATGCCACGTCATTTTTCCGGTGAGTTTTAAGTTAAATTCGGCTGGAGTGACTTTGGGGTAGACTGGAGGAAAGTTCGTGACTTTTGGGTAACAAAAGAAACAAAAGTGACTTTGTGGTAATGCAATATTAGTTGAATGACTGTTAGGTAACAAAAAAATAAAAGTGACTTTGTGGTAATGAAGCAATAGTTGGGCAAATATTAACAGACTTTTTTTTTAAAAGAAAAAAAGAAAAAAAAATGTGAGGGCAAATATGTCTTTTAGAGGAGAACAAAGCGATAACGGGGAGAGAGGAGAAGAATGGAAAGAATACTTCAAAATCAAGAATGTTAGTAACTGTTTTCAACTACCATTTCTCTGTAACGCGTAATTCTCCGAGTCCCTCTCTTTACATGCCAACTTAACACCATTATTATTATTATGATCTCATTTACCAGACCCTATTCCCTGGTACTCTCCCCCTAACCAGCTTCTTTCTTTTTTTTTTTTACTTTTTGGTACTTCACACTATTTTTACTCAGTCTTGCACATCTTACATTCAACATTTTCACTTTCACACTTACAAAAGTTGCATTCATTTTTGTCAAAGATTTTGAATATAGTTTTGAACTTTCTATTCTTTCTTGGGTTATATAAAGGTGGGTTGTTCTTTTCTTGGTGAACATTGTAGTTGCATACATTTCAGTTTCTTCTTCTTTCTATTCATTTCCAGTTTTAGTTTGTTTTATTGACAGAGAAAGGCATTGGGATTGTGCAAAAGAATAAAGATGGAGAGCACAATGACAACAGGCGATTCAGTTCTTGATATTAAAGATAAATGTGGTGTTGGAGGTGGTGTGGAGGATATGTATGGTGAGGATAGAGCTACTGAAGATCAGACTATTACCCCTTGGACTTTTTCTGTTGCTAGGTAATCTAAACTATTTGTTTGTCTTTGTTCTTGGATTGTGTTAATATCTCCACATATACACCATAAGGAGATCGTAGTGGTCCACTGGTCCTTGTTTAATTTTGTACACCATGTTTCTATTTATAAGTCATAGTTTAACTTGCACGAGGTTTAGAAAAAAAAAATAAATTATGTCTTTTGAAACTTGTGATCTAGGATGAGATATAGATATTTCTGTAGCTATAAATTATCTCACTAATAGTGAATGACAAGTTTGGAATTAAATTGTTTCCAGATATATGTACCATATTTTTGCAACGGAATAGTAAGAAAATTGTGTCATTCTTTTTTGAACGGAGGGAGCAACTTTTAGTTGCCTCGTAGATCACAAAATAGGGGATCTAATGTGCATTGTATGATCCAAGATTTGAACTTTATGGGTTCGAGTTCGAAACTCTACCACAACTCATTTGATTTACTGGGTTCAAAATCTAATATTTGTAATTCTTTGGTAGATCATTTTGACACATATACAGGCTTTTGGATAAAACTAATGGGTTCGGATGAACTCATAAGTTGTACACAACCGCCGCCTTTGCTAATGTTTATTTGCAAATTGTGTTATGACCCTCTTTTCCTTTGGATTATCTGAGTTTTATTTAGTTAGCTTTCTTTTCTAGGAGAAATCATTTCCTTCTTACCCCTTCTCACTGCTAGAGTTATAAATCAATGAGTATTTGGTTATGAAAATAGTGGTTTTAGTTTGTGTTATAGGCTCAACGTCAACGTTGTCAACTGTGTGATAATTAGTCCTTCTTGACGATCATCTTTGTTGTTTTCAGTGGATATAGTTTGTTACGTGATCCACACTATAACAAAGGGCTTGCCTTCACTGAGGCAGAGAGAGATGCTCACTATCTGCGCGGTCTTCTACCTCCTATTGTTTTTAGCCAAGAACTTCAGGTCATTTGATAAGGGACTCATAGTATTGAGTTGTTTTTTTTTTTTTTTTTCAATTCGCTCTCATACTTAGACGAACCTTTTTCATCAAATGTCGTTTATCAGGAGAAGAAATTGATGTACAATATCCGCCAATATCAAGTTCCTCTACAAAAGTACATGGCTATGATGGATCTTCAGGTAGTTTACCTCTATTGATAGCATCACATATTCCACATCATGTTTATTTTGTGAACTTAAATAGACTTAATAGGAGGTTAGAGATAGGATCGTTTTTAAGTATGAATGTCAATATGTGTGTAAGGCTTGGAGTTACTCTTCGAAGGATGTTTTGAAGGTAGTAATGTACCTTCACCTTTTATCTGATGACAATGGCGGGCTATGCAGTTCAAAATCTCACAAAATGGAATTACCATAGCAAAGAATTAGTCTAGTTTTCTCTTTTTCCTTTTCTTTTTGATCATGTTTTTAATCTTTTTTGTGCCATAGCAAATCCTTTAAGCTGTCATTTTGATAAGTTGAACAGATATGTAACTGCATTTCTCAAGAACTACGTAGACAACATCTTGGAGCAGTCTGATGGAATACAGTCCCATTAAAACACTACTTAGCTGTTCTAAGTTATATTACGATGAGTCAACTCTATGACCAGATTAATAGGTGATTCTTTTTTTATGTGCTAAAATCCTGCTGATAATTTATTTTTTCCCAATGCTTAGGAAAGAAATGAAAGATTATTTTACAAGCTTCTCATCGATCATGTTGAAGAACTATTGCCAGTTGTTTACACCCCAACAGTTGGTGAGGCTTGCCAAAAGTATGGAAGCATCTTCAGGCGTCCTCAGGGTCTCTTTATCAGCTTAAAAGAAAAGTAATTTCCTTCAGTCCTTTCTTTCTTTCTTTCTGGTCATACATGTGGCGGAACTTTTTGCTGTATGGTTTAACGGTACATCGAGTTCTCATTTACTCCAATAAAGTAATTACCTGTATTACTGAAACTTTCAGGGGAAAGATTCTTGAGGTATTGAAAAATTGGCCCGAGAAGACTATCCAAGTCATTGTTGTTACTGATGGGGAGCGGATATTAGGACTTGGTGATCTTGGGTGTCAGGTAAATCTGTGAAATTTGACTGGGTGTTAGATTTACCACCTAATAGAATGTTTATTTAAACAACTGAACAGAACTGATTTGACAGATAGTACTGACTGACCAAAACTTCCAATTTTTTTTTTCAGGGCATGGGAATTCCGGTTGGAAAGCTCTCTCTTTATACCGCTCTTGGGGGAGTTCGTCCCTCAGTAGTAAGCACCACTCTAGCTTTGTTTCCTTATGCACTTATAAATCTCGAGCTGATCTCATTTAATTAGTTCTTCTGCTTTGTATTTGGTGGATGGCATGCTTTACCCTTGAATTTTGCTTGCCTCCGAATTCCTGGTTATCAACTATGCTTTCTCATACATAACTGAGCGGAACTTTTGTCTATTTCCAGTTTTTGTTAGTTTGTATGCTGTTTTGCTTGATAAAAAATAAGACTGTTTTATTGGAAAGATCTCCATCTATGTCCACAAAATTTTCTTATGTTGAATATCAAGTGGATCAGAATAGCCATCATATGTCATAACATCTTAATATATTTCTTCTTCTCGAAGTTTTGATGTGGTTTCGTTGTTTGGACTTGAAACTTGAAATGGATTAGTCTCCAATGATATCTCCCAAATTATAAAATGTATGATAGTTGTTCTGATATTTTCCCTTTTGTTCTTTTTCGCCCAAATTTGTCGTCATGGATTTATGACTACTACTAGCACCACAAATTAAAAATTTGTCATTATTATCTTTGTTATTACTGTTATTACTACTGTCATACGTTGTTTTTTATGGAGAAAATATCAGTATGAGGGCTGATTTTCATCTTTACTCATTCTGTGTTGGAAATTCACTAATTGTTTTTTCACCTTCAGTGTCTGCCTATAACCATTGATGTTGGCACAAACAATCAGAAGTTACTCGATGACGAGTTCTACATTGGACTCAAGCAGAAAAGAGCTACAGGGCAGGTCTGGTGACTTCTTTGTATTCTTTTACTTTTAGTTCTTGGACTATAGATGAAAATGATGGAATTGCCAAAGTCTGCTTTTCTGGAAGCTGAAATTACATTCATGTTTGCTGTTAAAGGAATATGCTGAACTTCTGGAGGAGTTTATGTCTGCAGTTAAGCAAAACTACGGGGAGAAAGTCCTCATTCAGGTGAGTCACTAACTACAAATATCCCTGTGCAATTAATATCTTCTGCCAACTCCCCCAAATATCATGAATCGCCATTCTGAAAATTTGTCAGTTCGGTTATGTCCTAAAGTTGCCTGAAATATTTTTCAGTTTGAAGATTTTGCAAACCACAATGCGTTTGATCTACTTGCAAAGTATCGCACTACACATCTTGTATTCAACGATGATATACAGGTAGATATTGTGAGAATCTTGAATCATTTAGCTTCATTTTTAGTAGATTACTTATCTTTATACTTGTTTTACAGGGCACAGCATCTGTGGTTCTGGCCGGGCTTATTGCATCTCTTAAACTACTTGGTGGAACCCTCGCTGACCATACTTTCTTATTCTTAGGTGCTGGAGAGGTGAGATTCATGAACTTGCCCCTTCACATTTTTGGGTTGTTTAATTGCTCAAGAGTTTCACATAGTGTACTTATACTGTATGTTGTGGACTAGAAAGAACTTTTCACATTTTTGGGTTGTTTAATTGCTCAAGAGTTTCACATAGTGTACTTATACTGTATGTTGTGGACTAGAAAGAACTTACTTTGACTACCTACCATATACATACCTATATACAGAATAGCCATATGCATCAGAGACTTTTAGAGATGTAATCAAAGTATGGATCAGCATATCACTAAGAGTACATTATGTCTCAATATCAGGGATTTTATTTTTAACTCTCTTGTCTTTTGCTTCCTGAAGGCTGGAACTGGTATTGCTGAGCTCATAGCACTTGAGATAACAAAAAAGGTGCTAGCCACTTTTCATTTGTTCTTGTTCATTTCTTCTTGTTTAGAGCTTCTGCGCTAACAGTCTAGATTTGTGTTTCAGACTAGTGTTCCATTAGAAGAAGCTCGAAAGAAGATTTGGCTTGTTGACTCTAAGGTACTGGCATCATGATCTTAAAATCCCAGTTCCATGCAACAGAAGATATTGATCGCGTCATTTATGTAGTCACGAGCATCTGCTTTTCTCACTAAGGCAGTTTCTACTTATTACAGGGACTGGTGGTAAGTTCTCGTTTGGAGTCCCTTCAGCACTTCAAAAAGCCATGGGCTCATGATCACGAACCTGTTAAGGAACTTATAGATGCAGTGAAGGTGTGAAGTTTGCATCTTTGTTTGAAGCTTGACATGACTTGGAAAAATGATTGCAAAAGCATAATCCTTATCTCACTTTATTCTCCATTGTCAGGCAATAAAGCCAACTGTTCTAATAGGAACTTCTGGAGTTGGAAAAACATTTACAAAGGAAGTTGTGGAGGCTATGGCTTCTCTCAATCCGGTGGGTCTCCCTCTCTCACACATTTTGGATGCTCACACACAAATGAAAATATGCATGCGTAGACAATGCAACACATTCTCCATGAATCATAGTCTACCATGAAGTTTCTAATTTTGGCACAAATGTATGTTCTCCAGAAACCTCTCATTATGGCTCTGTCTAATCCAACATCACAAGCGGAATGTACTGCTGAGGAAGCTTATACATGGAGTAAGGTAAATTCCATGAACATTTACATAGCTCAGGGTTCTCTAAAATGTTCTATTTCAAGCCAACTCACTAATCATGTGGCCTTTTTCCATTTATGACAACCACAGGGTCATGCAATCTTTGCTAGTGGAAGCCCATTTGACCCTGTTGAGTATGACGGACGGACTTTTGTGTCTGGCCAGGTGCTGCACTTTTCCAATTATAATCGACTGTTCTTGCATAATAAATTGGGTACTTATGCTTCTTTTGCATTATAGGCCAACAATGCTTACATATTCCCTGGACTTGGTTTGGGGATTATCATGTCAGGAACAATTCGAGTGCATGATGACATGCTATTGGCAGCCTGTAAGTGTATTAAAGTCAATAATTTTACCTACTTCAAGTCTGAGTTAGAAATTCATATAACCTCTTCAATTTATTTGTTTTATGAAACAGCGGAAGCTTTGGCAGCTCAGATAACGGAGGAAGATTATTTGAAGGGACGGATCTACCCACCATTCACTAACATCAGAAAAATATCAGCCCATATTGCGGCTGAAGTAGCTGCTAAGGCATATGAACTTGGTGAGTGCTCCAAAGTAGTTTAACAAATTTTGCACCATGTTGATGAATAATCTTTAACTTACATACCTACCTTTTCAGGTCTGGCAACACGCCTGCCTCGTCCTAATGATCTCGTTAAGTATGCTGAAAGCTGCATGTACACTCCAGTCTATCGCAACTATCGCTAAACTGGGATTTTTGGCTGACAGTTGTTCACATTTCCGGCTACTTTAGCTGCATTAAGTTTTAGGTTCATTCTTAGTTTAGATGAGATATTTTGTATGCTACTTTCAATACTTAGTAAGAGTCATTCATGTTAGTTGATGAACTTTATTCTTGACAGTGAGAAGCATGAGATTTCATGTTCTTACTCTTCTTTTTCTCTTTTTCGCGTCAATGCGTTAAGAAGAGGTGAACATTGTTGGCCAATTCATATTAATACAAGCACACAACTATATTTTCATATCTACTTTTCCTAGTTTTTTTTCCTCCAAAAACTGGTCAAGTTCCATAAAAAACAAGGTTTCAAATAATTTAAAATGAAAAAGTAAAAAAATATATGTCCAAACCGAAGCTAAATGTGAGACGCTAAGGGCATGTTTGGTTAAAATATTCAATCTAACTTCAGATACAAAGTATTATTTTTCCAAGACGTGCAAGGCGCCCCCAGCCTTCCAACGAGAAAGATTGGTACTACTGGCTTGTCCATCTACTGGGTGGGACTACTCCCTAATCACATTTTCGTATATGAACTGGTTGATGACCCTAAGTGGGAAAGGGTATCAATATACCTTCATATGAGTTTTTGATTTGGGTATTAAAATTCGCTTTAAATCATGCAGATTTTAATAATAATACGAAAAACCAAATATTATTAATTATACATAATTTAGGTAGTGAAATAAGTAACTTGTATTAGCAATCTAAAAAAATGTCCTATAATACTAAGTAATCCCTAAATAACAGTCTTGCATTATTTATTTATTCATTTAACAATCATGAATTGTTTTTTCTCCATATAATAATATTCCATACATTAGAATCAGTGTACAACTAACTATGAACCAAACAACTCCTTTAGTAAACATATTTATTTACACTTAACTATCTAACTTGTGATCACTTCCCTCTCTCACTAGTAACTAAAGATATGTTATGCTTCATGATCCACGGAAGATAAATTAATCTACTGCAAATTATCCATCAACTAGTTGATCGGGAGCTGCAAAAGATAGGTCATTGCATCCTTTTCTTGGTTGAGGTAAAAAAATTAGAACATTTGATCAAATTGCAGTAAGCACTACATCTTTTTTTTGCATTTACTACATTTGTCTGTTTTATTTGCAAGTATGTATTTTTGTATTTCCGCAGTTTTTGTAAGCTTGAGTCATTAGATGCATGTGTATTTCTAATTCTGTTTATTCCTCTAAAAAAACCTCTTTTACAGTTGAATTTATTTATCTTCTGAATATAGGAATCTCTCTATGAGCCTTGTTTTTTTCAATGAAATTGTTAGTTTTCTGTTTCATTAGTAAGAAGATGTCTCTTTATAATTGACTAATAAATTTGCCTCTCAAGGCTTTGGTCTAGTGACAAAATCACAGCACGTGATGTATGGGTTAGACATACGTCACCACCCCAAGCTTTCCTCAAACAAAAGCTTGATATTTAAGTTTAAGTAGAGGAGCAGGGCGGATGCACATTATTATCTATGCGATTGGCCATATCCATTAGCTTTGGCTTAGACCTTGTATATTTGTGTTAAAAAAATTTACTACAAATATACAAATAATCCTGTTAAATTTTGAATCCAGCTAACTCAAATGCCAGTGGGTTCAGAGGCATCCTCAACCTGGATCCGCCTCTATAGAGAAGGATAGAGAAGAGGACACATCATTCACCGAGTTTCGAACCATGTGCCACTGCCACACAGGGAATTTTTGGTTATTAAAAAAGGGGATTGCACTCAAGCTCAAAGAGCATCAGCACTATAGCGTTAGTTTTCTATTTGCAGCAGTAATTTGGAAGTCTAAGCTGAATTAGATAATTCACTTTGAGTGCAAGTGTCTGTCAAAATTGTCCACAATTTTATTCCTTCAAAGACAGAGATACATCATTGTATTTAGGTTTCTACTTGCTGGTACAATACAAGGAATTAATTGCTGGCACAACACACTTGGATAAAGTTTTGGCAGGGGGAACAAGATAAGCTGCAGACATGGTGGACATTACTGTCAATAATGTCTGCCCATCAATGCGATTCTTGAGGAGATGAAGATAACCGATGCTGCATGAAGAAGCAAGATTGGAAGGTCAACGAGATAGTAACCCTTTAAAGATAACTCATCGATGCTTTATATTCGCCCATAGAATCTTAGGTACTACCTGTCAATTCATTTCTGTCTGGAAAGATAAGTTATCTCCATGCATCACTATTATGTAGTGATGCAGTAGTGATGCAGTATTATCTTTTTATATAATTAGTGCATAACTGATTTTTGTTCTCTCCTAATTCCGCTCGCAGTATCTTCTATAGATTGGAGTTTTTAGATTGAATTTTGTGCTGCTAGTTTGCTTTTGTAGTTACTATTTGCTACAGCTTTATGAATTACAGTAGCATCCTAAATACCATCTTTTTGCCAATTTTTTTTTTTTTAGATTATAGAAATCCATAAGGAAATGCTTGTAATTTTTATAATATATGTAGAAAATTGTCAATTAATAACTCTTCTTGGAGTATGCAGATGATCATGGTCTGAAAAGTTGATATGGTTACAACGGTAAGGTCTTTAATTTTATGTAGAGCGTATTTTGTTCTACATCAAACCTTTTTGCATAAGGCTCTATTGATGGTTAAGCTTTTTGTGAGTTTGATTCTCATTCATTTCTTTCACTTTGATTTTTCTTACGAGTGAATTTGTTTCTCACTTTCTTGTCTTCTTCATAGACTCTACAATTGCTAAGACACATCTCAACTTGAACAACTTGTTTCTAAGTAGTTTTAGTTGTTATGTGTTAGGAAATTTCTTGACCAGAAGGCGCCGCAGAATGTAATTTACTTGTGATTTATAGCGATATAATTGCTCTCCATGGGAACAAAGAAACAAGTTTTTGGAAAAATACTTGAAGGATCAGAGCCTAATGGGGAATTGTGGGTGCTAAAAGTGCCAAAGTTACAAGTTTTAGACCAATTTCTACTTCTGTGCAATTGACCTATCTTCCCCAGATTGATATTTTAACAATTGATTTTGATCAATGGATCAATTATTTATGCCTCAATCCTTAATTAATTGAGGTCGGCCATGAATCCTCTGTATATGGTCCGCGTTATTCAGACCTGCTTCATTCCTGTAAAGTAGTACTAGTCCCCAGTTTTTGACAAAGAACTAGAATCTAATTACTTATAATACCACACAAAACTTGAGCTTGGACTTTTTCAGTTTGTTGCTTTGCTGCTGAAGATCCTCATGAAGATGATAATATCCCTGATTTTTCCTGATCAGCATATACAAGACAATGATTGGAAAGAAGAATAATCATTTGGTACAATGAAAGGAAAAAGACAGCCTTCAATCATATTCTGATACCATTTGACCCTTTGCACTAGCACCATCTTTTATAAAGTTGAATGTGTGACCACGCATCTTTATAAGCCCATAGAAGGGAGACAGTGAGAGATCACAAGCCTTTTCTTCCTCTCAGCTTGGGGTCAGTGGCAGAGGAATAAAGGCTATGATGTGTCTTCACTTGTTTTTGACATTTGGTAGAAATATATGATGATACAAATCTTCAGACATAGAGGAGTTGCTCAGTGTTGACATAAAGATAATGTTCTTGTCTAGTTCTATTGGTGCTCTTTCCTTTTCTAGTAAAATTCTGAGGATTGTAAGTTGCTACATATGTACATCGCATTTTATCATCGTAGAGCTCCGCCTAATATACTGTGAGCATAGTGTTTGACTACTTATCCTCTAATAGCTAATCTTGAAGAAACAGATCTCGTTTCTCGGTTTGACAGCTAATCCACTAGTAGTTAATCTTGAAGGAAAGAGATCTGGTTTCTCTTTTAACTACATTAAGTAAAAAAGATTTATGGGGATTATAAGCATATACTTAAAACTAATGAGACTTACACAACCAAAGCTTACTCAATTATGACTTGCAAACTAGGATACTGCATTGTCTATCTATGAAGAAACAATTATCATATCCTCAAAACACCGAAATTCAAATATCTTGTTATAGAAAAGTTTATGGCGTTTGTCGGACATCCTTCTAAAATGAGGAGCTTACATAAAAAGTCTACTTGAGTGATCTGATCTTAATTCATAATGTGTTATTAGCTTTTCCTTTTTTGGTAATTTGAGATAGTTGAATGGATATTTTAGAACTTAAATGTCAAACTCTCTATAGAGAGGAAACCGTTTATTCATGATATTAATGAAAAGATGTTGAATTGTCTAAAAACTTATATAATGTTGTCCTATTATATGATTGACGCGTTTTGTTTCAGTGATGCATATCATGCTGCATAATGTGAATATAACGAAATGCATATGTCTGATAAGGGATTTCAAATTGGGATAAATCATAGCTGCATTAGTGGTTGTTTGGTTTGATTTTTGTACTCCGTGTTAACTATGTTTTTCTGATGAGTGGCTGGTTAATTCTGAAGAGTTGCAGTGTGATCTATCATCTCCAGTTTGATAAATAAAGCGAACTGTAAACTCGAACTTACTTGGTGCACTATCACTCTTCCGTGATTTGATACATATACTAATGAATTATGTTTAATCATGACCTAAGCATGAGTTTGTTAACCTGGGGTGACAAATCTCCCTTTCCCCCTAATAGATGGTTCAGCAGAGTTTCTTAAATTTGGGATCGGTTAAATGGATTGAACTGCAGGTGCATAGATTTTCAAATCTGCGTATTCTGTTGCCATATTAAAATACCACTATTGTGAAAAACTTACTGAAAATCATTGTGAATAAAAATCATTTGTGAGTTCAAACATTGACAAAAGCATATTTGCTCAAGATCAAGGTTTGTATTTGAAGATAGTTTCATGTTTCAATATTATTGTCAAAGGTAAATGGAGTGAAGATAGGGTACACTCTTCGTGATGATCAACTTTGAACGAATTAAGCAATTGAGCTTTTGCAATTTGCTCATTGTTACCAAAAGAACATATATGACGTGTTGAGTATGGTCTTGGCCTTATCAAGAAATACTAAAAAGCTAGTAGTGTTGGTATTGATAAAGTAGGGATTCTTACCAATACTTTTCAAGAAAAAGTTGAAAGCAGGGATTGTCACTTGGTCAGAGAAAACAAGGGACGATTTCGGTTTTGAAAGTGCAAGTGCACAGCTAGAGCTAGTTGAGTTGCAGGATGTGAAATTTTCAACTTGAAATTAAAGTTGCTCCAGAGTTTGGAGAGTTGAGGTAATTCCTAGTACTAAGGACTTTTTTGAAGTTTTAGCAACTATGATGATGCTTATAAAAAAATGATTTTAAGCATAAAACAACTTATATCCTACATTAAGACCATTTGCTATTCTCTCTTTTTCTAATTTCCTTATGCTGTTTTAATGTAAATCTCTTATGGATTGACACAGTTAGTAATGCAGTCCAGTGGTTGATTCGACTTTTAAGATCGAGGAACTTGGAGTTGGCGCCTGCATAGCCAATTGTTTGCCTATCAAGACATCTTTAACTTAGGTTTTGATGATTGACAAAGGACTTGGTGCTGAGTTGAAAATGAAAAAGGTTCAAAGTTGAAAGTGAAATTGACCTATTCGAGTTTAAGTTTGAATCTGAGTTCAAGAAGGAAAATCAACAACTGGACTCAACATAGTCTTAATACAAGCTGAGGAAAGAAGTTTCCTAGGCGGCAATGGATTGAAGACTTAGACAAAACAATTTAGGTTCAAAGAAGGAAATATTTGTAACCTTCTAAGGCAAGGAAATCCGAATTGGAAAAGGAATTCAAATTCAAAAAGAAAAAGGCTTTTGAAGACTCTATAAATACAAGTTGTTTTGGCCGAGTTTATTTATGCATTCAAGAAGTCAAACAACAAATAGAGAGCAATTATTTATGATGTCAATTAAGTGCAAGACAAAAGCAAGGCAGTAGAACCAGACGGAGATCGAGTTTCATACTTAGTTCTGTTGTGTCTAGTTTCTGTAATAGGTTTCAAGTTGTTGTCATCACCCATTTTTTTTTCGAACCGGTTAGAGTTCGAAACATGATTCGACTTATTGAAACTCACACGTAAGACTTGGAGTCGCGACCTAACATATTTTTTAACTAGACGTATTAGGGCACCTACTTTTATTTCTAGTCAATTATATAATTAACTCCTAAATATGGTCTTGCGAACTAGAAATTCTAGGTAAGGATTCTGGTTAACCCGAGAGGAAGGAGTTAGGCATCTCTCAGGTTCCATCAAAGGTAGTTCCCGGCCGGAATTATAATTGGGATTCAAAAGATAAATTAAACTAAATCTAACAAAATAATTTCCACTATAATATACAAGTTAGATACATATAAGAATAAAAATTAAATAAAAGGTTCAAATTGGCTGATTGCTTCTTTCTTAGTAAATTTCAACCAAGTAGACCTCACAAAATAAAATCAATTAGTTAGTATTGTTGACACCCAATTTTGTCCCGAAATTTTCAATTAACGTCTAATTATATTTAAAATAAGATTAATTTTTAGAATAAATTAAGCTCATAATTTTAGCGAAAAAGGGCCGCAATCGTTCTTCATTTTAAGTCTTAGCTTATTTACGCAATATGCATTTCCCACTTTCCTAGCCAAATTCTAAAAATCCTCACCATCACCCCCTATAAAATCTAAAACCCTAGCCACACACACACTATTCATTCATCTTCCTCCTCACAACTTATCATCACCTTCACTACACCCTACAAAAATCAGATCTACAAAAAACACATACATATATCATCATCTTCTCCTCTCCTTTACAAACATCACCCCACGTATATTACACACACACACACACTTCATTTTCCTCACAAAAAATAAATCCATTACCACACCAAAAAATCAGATTAAAAAAAAACACCCCCACCCCTCTCATCTTCCTCATTCCAACAGCAAACACACAAACCCACTCCGATCTAAAACAGAGAAGGGGATTCATCATCATCTTCCCATATACCTTACCCTCTTCAAACACACGACACCCACAGTTAAAACCGTCGCCTGAAAACAGAGAGAGTGGGTAAATCGAAACCAAAGGGATCGACGGTGGTACTCTCGCTGGAATATCCTCTCGCCGCCGAACTCTGTTCCCCTTTTGTTTCTTTAATTCATGGCTGAAATTGATGAGGGTGTTGTGGAGTTGCAGCGACGCCGCTGCGGCAGAGCTGGTGTCGCTCCTCCTTCACCGTGTTTATGCTGTTTTTGTTCACCAGAAATCCAGCCGGAATTTTGGTCGCCGTCGTGGTTGAGTCCCCTGATTATTTCTTTTCAGATCTTGTTTGTTACTGTGTGTCTGCGTTTGCAGGTGTTTGGTTTGTAATTTGGACTAATATGGTTATTGTTCTGTTGTGACCAAGGTTTGGGTCTCTCGCTTGACTTTTATTGACATACCGCTGAAAACTGTTGTCTATTGCTTTCACTGACCGGTTCTGGGTTTGATTTCATTTACCAGAATATTTCACTCTGCATTCCGGAATTTGACCGGTGTTCTGTATATTGTTTCGTTAAAGGCTGTGTAAGCCTATGGCCTGTTTTGATTATAATGCTGCCTAACTATGTTCTCCTGTTGTTCTTGAGTTCACGATTGAAATTGGTGAAGGGAGAGTTGGAGTAGCAGTGGCACCATCTTGGTAGTCGCTCCTCTATCTCGCCATGAATTTGTCCCTCATGGTCGTTGTTTCCCCACCGGAGAATTCATTTTTCCGGTAACCCATTTATTTGCAGATCTCTGTTTGGCCCGTTTCCATTGAAATGTGTAATGGATCTGCTTGACCCACTGAATGAGTTACGACTGTTTGGACGATGGTGGTCCCGTGTGTTGGGTTTTGTTTATTGAATTCACCGGAAATATCATCCAATTCTGTCTAAAAATGCACTCTGCTAAAATGCGTTGTGGGACCTACTAATATTAAACAGATGCCATACGCTATGGGACCTACTGATCTTGGACAGATATTGCACTTTTTTTGGCCAATGAAAAATACATATATACGTATTGAGGCCTTGGGATTGATTTGAATATGATACTACACTTGAACAGTCCCGTCCCCGTATCCCTAAAGCAAATAGGCGATGATGAATGTATGCACTTCAATGCAATGCAAGTCGTGATTAGAGTGATGGGTTTGGTACTTGGCATGGCAACCGGCCCGGGCTCCGTGTTTGAAGCCGTATCAAAATCCCGAGCCTCTACGCGACACGCCATACAAACTTGAGCCTAAATTTTACAAAAATAAAATCCCATTACTATTATTATTATTATTATTATTATTATTATTATTATTATTATTATTACTACTATTATTATTATTGTTATTAATATTATATATTTTATTTATTATTATTATTATTATTTTATTACTTTATTATTATTATTATTTTATTTTCATTAGTTATTATATTTTATTATCGTACTAATCCAATTTCATTTTCATATTTTTTCCGAGGCACATTTTGGCACGAATAACTTGGGGACGCGTTTGGCTAACTTACAAATGTGGATATACATTGCATTGGAGTCACTTGGTGTCGAGATCAGGACTCAAGTTGAGAAGATTATTTTCAAGGCTCGTTTACGAGTTTGCATTTCGGGCTCTACTATTCTCACTCATTTCATTACTTAATTTAATAGATAGATAATTTGTACTTAGACAATTTATTTGTAAAATAATTATTTATGAATAAATATTGATTGTTTGAGTTATTTTTTACTTTATATTCATTATCTTTAATCCTGAAGTTGTTATTCAATTTATTGCAAACTGGGGCCATTTAGCAATATGCGTGAAAATTAAATATTTTTCATAAACAAGTTTTATTTCAATTAATTTTTTTAGATAAATTTTCTAGAAAAGCATATTTTGAAAATATTTTGGAAACCTGTCGGATTAACCGTTTTTTAACGGAATTTCGGAAGTGCCTTAAAAACCTTCTTTCGAAATTAGAAAAACCTCTTACTTAGAATCTCTGAAAGGACTGGCTTTTTCCAAAAATGGAGTTTTTGCACGCATTTGCTAATTTGGTTCCCTGTTTTCCTTAAATTGGGTGGCGACTCCAAAGACTCCAAAAGAGTTAGTCCATTCAGTTGATATTCCGGAATTCATCATTTTCGGGGTAATTTTTGGGGTTCAACAGCATGGCGACTCTGCTGGGGAACAATAAAGGTTTTGACCATAAAGGTTTCCAATTATATGCAACTAGCATGCCTAATTTATTTGTTTTATTATATCTATTTGTGTGGTTTGTTATAGAAAGCATGTATTACATTTTATTTGTGCATAGTCCGCATTCCGTTCGCATTTCCTCCCTCATGGAGCCTGTCAATTCTCTTTCACCTCCTCGATTTCATCACGGGGCACCCGCTTGATGGGTAGTTATGCAGGAAGGGCATTGCCCTTACCTCACTCTTTGAAACTTCTTTCGTGTCACCAAAAGTTAGTTCGGGATATTGATGTTGCCTGGTTTTGTCATGGGCAGTTCTACTGTGTTGTGAGGCCAGGTCTATCCTGCATAGGTCGAGTCAGCCTCAACCGTTAGCCTACTCTTAGAAGGAGATTTTAGAGCATGCATGCATATACACCTTAGTTTGGACCCGATCCTTGATACCGTTTCCAGGAATTAAGAAACCGCCCTTTTGTTGACGGGTTTTGAAACCCAACGACAATGCATATTATGTGCTATGTGATAATGAATCCTCATTCCTAACCATGTTTTGAGCAAAATCAAATTTAGAATTTTGTCTCCTATGTTGTCTTTTAGGTTAGAAAATGGAAGAATTTAGCAGAATCTGTGTGGTCATAGCAGTCCACGGAGAATTTGATATCATTGTGCAGAATTTTGTGAAGAAGACAGAATTGTAGTCCGGGGAAAGTTAGGCAGATTTGGTTGGTTTGTGTTTTGGAGATGGCCTGGTGTAGTGAGATCTAAGAGGCGAAGCCCCTGATGTCTTTAAAAGGATCAGTGGGGTCCCTCTCGTGAATGGTTTTGTGTGTGTGCAGGCCTATGTTGACTGTCCAGCTGCATTCATGATAATTGAAGTATGCTTGTCGCATACTAGGAGAGTGAAGCCTCTATGTCTATAAACGACCAATGGGGTCCCTCCTTGAAGACCAGTGCGGTCTTGGCTACCTAGGAAACTGAGAGGCTTGATCAAAGCCGAGGACCAGTGAGGAGCCCTATGAACAAGGTCTGTGAGCCTTGCAAAACCTAGAAAGCTGAGAGGCTTGTCCAAAGCCAAGGACCAGTGGGTGTTTATTTGTAAAAGGTCAATTGGAACCTTTTATGATTTGCAATCTGATATTGAAAGCAGTTGGAATTTTCATAACTGGATGTTGTAAAATAATTGGGAGTTGTGATTGGAGGAGTGTGGATATTTGCAAAAGGTATGGAGGATTTTTTCAGGTTTAGGCATTTGGGTTTTAGAATTCTGTGCAGATGTTGTGAAGAACATGAGCTGTGTGGAATTTCGAGTTGATACTAACTTTTGAAAGATAGTTCGGATAATGGAATTGCAGTGTCAAGGTGGAAAGATGATTGTTATCAATTATTGTTATTATTTATTGCTTACTCTAAATCTGAATTGCTCAGAACTTGGCATGAACTATTTTTCGTTACCACTTGTTTGCTGCGCTTAGGCTTACCTCTAGCAAAAAGAGGTACCTTACAGGGTAGGACGCGTTTGCATATTTATTTACGCTCAACTACTTATGATTTTCACATGTTAATTGCCTACCTTGCTTTGCTCAAAATGCGTTAAATACTAGGTGTTGTTTGCTTGTGTGCAGTCTTATGAATGACATGCAAACTAACATAGTTACCCTTTGAGGCTTCTTTGTTTTGTTTATTTCTCTAACAGAAGTTTGATTTTTAAGAGTCAAATCACATAAGATTCAAGATCTGATTGATGGTAGACGCTCTAGCTCGTGAACGATGCAGTACCAGAAGCTAATGACATTGTTTGAAAGAACTTGGCGATTGAACTTAGTAGCATTATTTTCAATTTTAATTCAGATTGAGCCCTAAATTGCATTGTACTTTAAAGCTTATGTTAATCTGAATCAACTCATTTCGAATTATAAAAGTTGAACTAAAATACATTGCATTCTTATTATATTATTTACTCTTGCATTTGTTTATGTTTCAAAACTAAAATTGATAAACCTGCCAAAGCTTTGCTTGTGACGTATGGCAAAGCAACTGAACAAATTGAAAGCGATGCACAGAAAAGTTATTGTCTGCTATCTTTGGATATCGCAATACTGTTAGAACTTCAACTGGGGCAGCTTTTATTTGTTGGTATATGGCGTTGAAGCAGTGATGCTGAACTACGCACGGTCTGATTCCCAAGGAGGGATACGTAGGCTCCCCCATCGGGCTCGAGCCTTTAGCATTTATATTTTCATTTTTTCCCAAGAAGGACAATTAGGGCAATTTTTGCAAAGCAAGTTGGAGATGCGGAAGATAATAACTGGGGCAGAATTTTGAAAGAAGCAGCGTTGGTTATTAAAGATGAATTGACAAGAACTCTGTAATCGGCTAAGCGAACAGTGCAAAGTCTAAGACAAAAGACGTTCAGTTTGTTTTAAGATATGTTACAAGTTTAAGCCAAGGCAAAAAATTTTCAAAACGCATGTTTGACTTCATTTGCATGCCTGTTTTACTTGCTATATTGTATTAAATTATTTTACGTTGCCTCTATTTGTCAAAACTCAAATGCTATTAAGTTCATAGCCAAGTTTCTGAACATAATTCAAAATTCAAGTCCGAGGAAGACAAGGAATCTGCAGCAACGAGATCAAGTCAACACAAATAAAATGCTCCTCCCTCCCTCCCCAAAACTAATAATTTTTTTTCTTTGAGAGTAGGAACATGAAAGCTTACAATGAAAGGATCATTCGCACTACGGATGAACAATTTATTGAACGCTCATTCAAAGCTGCCTTGCAGATTGCGTCGCATTGCCTTTTTCATGACTTAAAGCGTTATGCTTTGCCATGGGTTATTACCGAACATGCGGCATTTCTACCTCTATGATTTTCATTCCCAAATAAGCAATGAAGTCGAGGCATGTGTTATGTTTTCAAATCACGCCAAAATAAGCATTGCCTTATTTTTAACTGACAATCCACTCAAGGCCATCATTGCCCGATTGTCTAGCCAATTGATTTATCAAATGGCTATTGCACTGGTTACATTTCTGCACTGCTTTGCTTTGCACTTGCTTTAAATTCTGCCTTTGTATTTGCTTTAAATTAATGCCTCGCTTTAGTTTTTCAGGTAAACCATCAGTTTCTCGGAGATTATTCGCCTTGCCGCATATGCAGCGCAAATCTATTTCTTTCCTTTTCATTATAGCCTTTACTTTATTATTCACTCGTTTTCCAACGCATTTACTTTAAATTTGCAGGAATTGAACATTAGATTCAATATGAATTGAAGGGAGCATTCAACACTTTGCATCACTATAAATAAAAGCAACACGACCCGGTTTCGCTTATTTGTTTTGCATTATCTTGCCTTAATTAATCTAATTTACAACTTTGTTTCGCAGGCTGCTATCAAATTTGGACTCGTTCATCTTATAATTGAACGTTTTGGCTCGTTCGCTTTATAAATGAACGTTTTGAGCCCGTTCACCTTATAAATGAACAATTCGGGTTTATCTACCTGTAAATAGGATATGAAGGTTTTTCCAAGTTGCCCTAGGATATCAGATGCTTCATGACCAGACGCTTCATTGCTTTATCAATTGAATGGAGCACATTCCGATATTGTATCGTAGACTACCTCTTCATGATTAAAAGCATTATGCTTTGTCATGGTTTATTGCCGAAAGGCGGCATTTCTATCTCCTATAATTCTTGCAAGTTGTTAAACATATCCATTTCATTTCTATTTCGCTATGAGAACACTTACTAAATTTTCATTATTGTGATTTGCAGATATTGCTAAGTTTGAAGAAGCACATGCACTAATGAATTTTGTGTCTTTTGCTTTATCTTATGATTTGTGCTCGTTCATCTTATGATTGAACGTTTTGGGCTCGTTCGCCTTATGATTGAACGTTTTAGGCTCGTTCGCCTTATAATTGAATGTTTTAGGCTCATTCGCCTTATAATTGAATGTTTTGTTACCTGCATAGACTATAGATTGGACAAGTCAACTTGAGATATTATGTCTCGTTAGTCAACTTATTTTATGAAAGCATTGCATTTTACAATTCGTTCTCGATTTACTTATTGTCTTGCTTTACTGTTTCAGAATAATGATCAACCTAGAGGTTCCCTGGGCGGAGCACTTCGTCAGTTGATCGAAAGAAGAACTTATTGATGATATCACAACCCACATTTGAAATTTTATGTTATCACTTTATCTATTTCTTATTCCAATTATTATAATTTATTAGCAGTTGCTCGCTTACCATTTGTTGACACTATTACAGGATTTTTAGCAGCACCGCAACAGCGTTTGAAGCATAGCATGGAACTTTTCTTAGCAATGAACTGGGGCAATCGTTGATATGAGCTAGACTCATCTACGAAGACCTGAAGAATCGCACCCGCATAAGTCGTCAACCCTAGAGGTAAGTCTCTTGTTAACCTTAGAGTCTGAGGTTTGAGATTGAAGACAAGATGACTCGGTTATCGAGGTGCAGTGGAAGCTATGCCTGTGTAAACCCCTCTTTATGGGTGTGTCATCGACCACATCTTCATAACTTGGGTGATTACAAGCCTCTTTTCCCACGCTTGAGTAGTCGTTACTATCTCGTCTTTGATTTTCAAATTGCGTCGAACTACATATGGCCTGATTTTTTTTCAGCCCGAGATATGTAGGCAACTCGGAAACCGGAGCTCGGTCATGTCCATAAGCCTCGCATTTTGATCCCAGGAATCAGAGTCTTGGCTTTACCGTGACAAAATTGGTTTTCACGTCAACTTTCTTTACCATGAAAACTCTTTCATCCTTTTCGGGTAAAGAGGGGCAGCTGTTGACACCCAATTTTGTCCCGAAATTTTCAATTAACGTCTAATTATATTTAAAATAAGGTTAATTTTTAGAATAAATTAAGTTCATAATTTTAGCGAAAAAGGGCCGCAATCGTTCTTCATTTTAAGTCTTAGCTTATTTACGCAATATGAATTTCCCACTTTCCTAGCCAAATTCTAAAAATCCTCACCCTCACTCCCTATAAAATCTAAAACCCTAGCCACACACACACTATTCATTCATCTTCCTCCTCACAACTTATCATCACCTTCACTACACCCTACAAAAATCAGATCTACAAAAAACACATACATATATCATCATCTTCTTCTCTCCTTTACAAATATCACCCCACGTATATTACACACACACACACACACACACACACACACACACACACTTCATTTTCCTCACAAAAAATAAATCCATTACCATACCAAAAAATCAGATTAAAAAAAAATACCTCCACCCCTCTCATCTTCCTCATTCCAACAGCAAACACAGAAACCCACTCCGATCTAAAACAGAGAAGGGGATTCATCATCATCTTCCCATATACCTTACCCTCTTCAAACACACGACACCCACAGTTAAAACCGTCGCCTGAAAATAGAGAGAGTGGGTAGATCGAAACCAAAGGGATCGACGGTGGTACTCTCGCTGGAATATCCTCTCGTCGTCGAACTCTGTTCCCCTTTTGTTTATTTAATTCATGGCTAAAATTGATGAGGGTGTTGTGGAGATGTAGCGATGCCGCTGCAGCAGAGCTGGTGTCGCTCCTCCTTCACCGTGTTTCTGCTGATTTTGTTCACCAGAAATCCAGCCGGAATTTTGGTCGCCGTCGTGGTTGAGTCCCCTGATTATTTCTTTTCAGATCTTGTTTGTTACTGTGTGTCTGCGTTTGCAGGTCCTTGGTTTGTAATTTGGACTAATATGGTTCTTGTTCTGTTGTGACCAAGTTTTGGGTCTCTCACTTGACTTTTATTGACATAGCGCTGAAAATTGTTGTCTATTGCTTTCACTAACTGGTTCTGGGTTTGATTTCATTTACCAGAATATTTCACTCTGCATTCCGGAATTTGACCGGTGTTCTGTATATTGTTTCGTTAAATGCTGTGTAAGCCTATGGCTTGTTTTGATTATGATGCTGTCTAACTTTGTTCTCCTGTTGTTCTTGAGTTCACGATTGAAATTGGTGAAGGGAGAGTTGGAGTAGCAGTGGCACCATCTTGGTAGTCGCTCCTCTATCTCGCCATGAATTTGTCCCTCATGGTCGTTGTTTCCCCACCGGAGAATTCATTTTTCCGGTAACCCATTTATTTGCAGATCTCTGTTTGGCCCGTTTCCATTGAAATGTGTAATGGATCTGCTTGACCCACTGAATGAGTTACGACTGTTTGGACGATGGTGGTCCCGTGTGTTGGGTTTTGTTTATTGAATTCACCGGAAATATCATCCAATTCTGTCTAAAAATGCACTCTGCTAAAATGCGCTGTGGGACCTACTGATATTAAACAGATGCCATACGCTGGGGGACTTACTGATCTTGAACAGATATTGCACTCTTTTTTGCCAATGAAAAATACATATACACGTATTGAGGCCTTGGGATTGATTTGAACATGATACTACACTTGAACAGTCCCGTCCCCGTGTCCCTAAAGCAAATAGGTGATGATGAATGTATGCACTTCAATGCAATGCAAGTCATGATTAGAGTGATGGATTTGGTACTTGGAATGGCAACCGGTCCGGGCTCCGTGTTTGAAGCCGTATCAAAATCCCGAGCCTCTACGCGACACGCCATACAAACCTGAGCCTAAATTTTACAAAAATAAAACCCCATTACTTTTATTATTATTTTATTACTATTATTATTATTATTATTAATATTATATATTTTATTATTATTATTATTTTATTACTTTATTATTATTATTATTATTATTATTATTATTATTATTATTTTATTTTCATTAGTTATTATATTTTATTATCGTACTAATCCACTTTCATTTTCATATTTTTTGAGAGGCACATTTTGGCACGAATAACTTGGGGACGCGTTTGGCTAACTTACAAATGTGGATATACATTGCATTGGAGTCACTTGGTGTCGAGATCGGGACTCAAGTTGAGAATATTATTTTCAAGGCTCGTTTACGAGTTTGTATTTCGGGTTCTACTATTCTCACTCATTTCATTACTTAATTTAATAGATAGATAAGTTTTACTTTGACAATTTATTTGTAAAATAATTATTTATGAATAAATATTGATTGTTTGAGTTATTTATTTACTTTATGTTCATTACCTTTAATCCTGAAGTTGTTATTTAATTTATTGCAAACTGGGGCCATTTAGCAAAATGCGTGCAAATTAAATATTTTTCATAAACAAGTTTTATTTCAATTAATTATTTTTAGATAAATTTTCTAGAAAAGCATATTTTGCAAATATTTTTGAAACCTGTCGGATTAACCGTTTTTTAACGAAATTTCGGAAGTGCCTTAAAAACCTTCTTTCAAAATTAGAAAACCTCTTACTTAGAGTCTCTGAAAGGACTGCATTTTTCCAAAAATGGAGTTTTTGCACGCATTTGCTAATTTGGTTCCCTGTTTTTCTTAAATTGGATGGCGTCTCCAAAGACTCCAAAAGAGTTAGTCCATTCATTTGATATTCCGAAATTCATCCTTTTCGAGGTAATTTTTGGGGTTTAACAAGTATGCCAATAAATTAATAACAATAAAATGTAAATTGAAAGAACACAATAGTAAATTGTATTAGAAGCATTTTTGGAGTGTCGTCTCGAAAATATCCATCCGAATGTGCCTCACAAAAAAAATGATTAGTTTAATAATTAATAGTAATAATAATAATGGTAATGATAATAATAATACATAATAAAAAGGAAAAATAAATTTTGTAAGAGTTTAGGTTCAAATTGGTGTATTGCATCAAGTAGAGGTTAGGGATATTGGTACGACTGCAAACACGGAGCCAGGGCCGGTTTGCAATGCCAAGCACCACCAATCCCACTACGCCACTATCGCTTACTTTGCAAAGTAATACGTATCGTCATCGCCCATTGTTTTGTTTTTCGGGACACAGAAATGGACATTGTATATAACAGGACGGGACTTGTATTGGCATCCAAGATGTCATTGACCGTGTAGTATCCATTCAAATCAGTATATAGGCCTTAAAATAAATATTTTTCATTAGCCACAGCTGTGTAGCCTTGTGTATAGAATCTGTTCATATAAGTATAGCCATTTTAAATCTGTACTGGTGCTCCTGATCTTGGTGGTGTGTGTGGAATGGTGTATGTTCAACTGGCCTTGGTTTTGTATGGTGAATTGTGTGTGTATATGTTCTGATGATGGATGTAATGGGTGAAGAAGATGAGGAGGTATGTGGGATGTATGTACGTATTTATACTGAGTGTCTGTGTATTGAAGGAGTGTTTGTGTGTGTAGGTGCAAAGGATGAAGAAGATAACCCCTTTTGATATATATTGTGTTGGCGTGTATAGAGAAGTGTATCTATGTTGATCACTGTGTATGGGTGTGTGTACTGTTATTGTTGGTGGTACGGTGTAAAAGAGGGGGAAAATGAAGGTATTTGGATGTGTATTGTGTTTCATAGGGAGAATGATCAGTGCCTTTATCCCCATTTGGTACTGTTTATGTAATCATTGTTGGAGCCTTATTTTGGAAAGAATTTGATTTTCAATTTGGAGTGATCATGGGGATTAGACCGTTGGGGAAGATTGAGGAGGAGGATGTTAGGGGATTGATTAGGGAGAATTGATTTGAGGGATTCTGATTTCGAGGGATTGTGAGAAATTTTGGGAGATTTGGAGGATTTGAGGGTGATTTATCTTGTATCAAAAGAGGGATATATACGTTGGGCCTATATGTTAATTATATGAGAGTGGATTAATGAGTGATTGGAGAGATTGAGGAAGATAACGAGAGAGATTAAGGGGGATTTGGACATATAGATAATGTATGTTGTTAAGAATTAGGGAAAGATGAGAGACGTTGGAGATAACCCCGAATTCAGGGATTTTGATTGAGAATGATTTAGGAGAGATTGGGGGAAGAGATTGGGGGAGTGATTAGAGGATATTGAGAAAATTGAGTGATAAGGATCTCGATTTGGGAAGTTGGGATTGAGAGATTGATTTTTTGAGAATTTTCCTTTGGTGGTGATGTATGTAGTCAAAAAAATGGGAGAGGAAAAAAGATAGAGATGACGTGAGAGATTGAGGGAGTGATTAGATGATTTGGGAGACTATGAAATTAATTGAAAATATTACACCAAATCAGATTTTGAAATTAAAAAAAAAAGGATGTATTTTACCAAGTTCTCTAAAATAATTTGAATTCTAAAAGGATACGACACATGAGTTAAAAATAATGGGCTGGATGTAATTAATCGGACTAATATTTAACTAAAGGTACTGAGCAAGACAAAAGAAATAGATATTGTATATAAAAGAAGAAAATGCATACAACTTAGGTCAAGTCAAATTAATTAAGCATAATTAGCCACACATATTTACTAAATGCTATAAATGGACTAAATTGCACAAACAATCATAGTTTTGACAAATAGCTTAATTCATGCAAAAATACGTAATATAGCCACAATTAAGCATGTAATATAAGTAGAAGATAACACATGTAAATGAATGCCTTCTAGTTCAAATTATGAACAAATAGTCAATATTGCATCTTTAGATTAAACATAGCCAATTGTAAGAAAAAGAGGGATAAATTGGGTGTCAACAGCTGCCCCTCTTTGCCCGGGGATGATGAAAAGAATCTTCGGGCAAAGATAGTTGACGGAGTAGCCAATTTTGTTACGACGGCGGGCAAAATGTTGGAAAGGAAAATATGAGTTTTGGGGGGTATTTTGGCCGAACCCCAGTTTCTGAATTGCCTACATATCTCGGGTTTCACGAGAATCAGGCCGTGTGTAGTTCTAGAATGGCATGTTGCATGTGTGAGATGTTTATGATGTACGATTTTGGATGTCAAGAGTAAACTTGTCCAATTATGTAAAGTTTAGATTTGATGTGCTTTGCAACTTGGCGAGATAGATGATGGAAAAATAGAGTAGAGACATTATCAAAGATGAGATATCATTAATAGATCGAGCGTGGGAAAAGAGGCTTATAATCATCCTAGTTATGAAAATGTGGCGCGCTATACACCCATAAAGAGGAGTTTATACGTACATAGTTTCCACTTCATCTCGATAAATGAGTCATCTTGCCTTCAATATTGTCTCGAAAAAACTAGGGAATATCGGGAAGTAAAACATGATAAATGTGCACGATTTAAACAGATGGCCACGATTAAGCACAACATGCATGATTGACACAGATAGGCCTGAATAGGAAGGAATATAAAAGTGACACCCAATCGAAAAGGAAAAATTAGGAAGATTATCGGTACAAGTATGGAAATGTAGATTTGAGCGCTTTGGAGCTTGGCAAAATAGATAGCTTGTGGGTATAGAAAAGATATTGTAAAGGACTAAGCTTCTTGAATGGCGTTCCGAAATGGTTCATAGTATGTATTTGAGGTTTTGCGGTGCGCAATTTCATGTAGCGTAGTGACTTTCGGGAGTAAGTATGAAAGTACATGAATTGGCTCAAAGGTTTGTCGAGAGATCGGAGAGTGTCTTGCAGTAAAATCAAGATAAGTGCAAACAAAGATAAAGGTAAAGTAAACTTCCCTGTTGAGCTGAGTAGTTGTCTTGTCTTAAGTTTGTTTGATATCTCGTCCCAAAGGCGGACTCTATACTTTCCGTCCAGTGACGCAGATCATATGTTTCTTCAATGTTATGCCCACAAACGCGGACCCTATGCTTGTTTGATTGATGTCTCATCCACATATCCGAATCATGTACCTTTCTAATACTATGTTCACAAATGCCGACCTTATGCCTCTTTCATAGTTGAATTGTCCACAATCACAGACCCCTCGCTGCTTCAATTTCGGCTATACCACAAACACAGACTCTATGCTACTATAATTGCTGACTATATCCACATACGCGGAGCCTATGATGCTTTCACTGTTGAATGTGCCCACCGACGCGGACTATACATGCTTCCTCAAGTTGCTGACTATGTCCACAAACGCGGACTTTATGCTGTTTTAAATTGATGAACTATGCCCACAAACGCGAACCCTACTTTGCTTCAAACTGTTGAACTATGCCACAAAAACGAACCCTACTCTGCTTCAAATCGCCGAACTATGCCCACGAATGCGAACCTACTCGGCTTCAAATTGTCGAACTATGCCCACAAATACGGACCCTATTTTACTTGTCATTGTTGTCATGTTCACAAACGCGAACCTTATATGTCCAGCAACGTGGACTCTGTGCTTCTGTCAATCTGATAAATATTGCTTTGCAAGAGTTGTTAGGTATACTCAGTACCTGTGTAAACCTGCAATCAAAGAAAATTTGTGAATTTTTTTTGGAGGGAGGTTGACTTGTGTATTTGCTGTGTTGCACTCTGCTTCTGCATCTTGTATAATTGTCTCCTAGTAATGTCGTCCTTTTTGAGCATCGAACCTTGGTAGAGCTGTGAGTAAAAAGGGATAACGAAAAGAAATATGCACGTGTTTTGAGAAAAATAATATTTAAAGAGTAATGCAAATTTATCCCATTGAATCATAGACTGCGACATTTACCGCTCAAAGATCCTCCACTTTGAAATTTTAAGGGAAACTCAAAATTTCTGCCCCAGTGTGCTGCTTGTAATTTTCTTGAATTTTGAGGTCCCTCAAAAATTCTGCTCCAGTGTGTTATGATGCATTTTTTGTATTTTTTGAGGGAAACTAAAAAACTTCTGCCCCAGTGTTCAATAAAATTCTCTTATGATATGACCGTGACTTGAGTAGGCTGCCTGCGTATCCCCTCTTGGGAATCACGTCGCTACGTAATTCAAATTCCATGACTTTGATTCGTAGTATCTCTTAATTGTGTCTGAGTAGAGGGATTTTAGTTGTACTTCGCGATCCATCTTTGCTGATATTAATGCTCCTCTTATCAATATTGTATGCATGATATAAGGATCTTGCTTTGTCTCGATTTGAAAAATTCTACTTTATGAACTGTCTTGCTCTAACTTCCTTGGTAAATGCCTTCGCCATTCTATTGCTTGTTGTGTTCATACTTTTCTATCCATGATTGTCACTTGCTCGAGTATGCTTTTGATCCGTTCGAGATTGTCTAGTTCTGCTTCTAATATGTATTTCTATTATTTCGCCTTGAATTGTAATTCATCTTCCTCAATATTCTTTTGCCTCAGTTTTCTGCTATAAGATTTCCGCGATTAACCATGAAGTTCCTTAAACGTCCTTTATCGAATCATCATAGCATGGCCTGTATTCGTCGTTTCGGACTCCTCTCTCACATCGTAGTCGCAAATTCAATGGAACTAAAATGATTTGTTAGAAAATGAATGATGGATATTCAAAAGTGAAAAGTAGGAAATGCTTTTATTACTTGAGAAATAGTCTTCGAAAGGAAACAATGATGAAAGAAAGTTGAAAACAAAGAAAACAAAAGCTAACGACTCGTAGTTGTATTTTATTTAAGAAAACAACTAACGCTCCAGCTCCACTAAGGTTCTCGACATGCTTGGAATGTACTGCAGGTTCAGTTGTTTGGCATAACTGGTCCTTTGACTCTTGTCCGATATGATGGTCGGCCAGAATGCACAAGTGAACCTCAGGAGCGGGAGTAAAACTAACACATGAAAACAGTCAGTGTTAAGGTAATCATTACCAAATGCAAACGTACCACACTTTATGATGCAAGGGACCTCTTTTGTGCCATAGGTAGGCGTAATAGGATCAACACTCATAATATGCATGATAGGCGTCATTTGATGACACTTTTGGACGAAGTTGGCTAATGGACTTTAACAAGCCAGGGATGTTAAGCCTTCTTAAGTTTGAGTATGTTATTTAAATATTGAACGTGTATTATGTGTCACCCCAATCGTTCTCATAACCCAAAATGAACAAAAATAATTTTATAAAATAATTGATTTTGTTGTATAAATATAGAAATAACGATTTTTTATAGGTAAATAGAAATAAATAATTGATTTTGTTACATAAAAGTAGAAAAATTAATTTAAAGTCTATGTTTTCTTCGACCTTCCCAGTCTTAATGGCTTGTGACAACTTGAAACCAAAATAAACTATTAGACGGCCCCCCCTTTTTATGAGAACAAATGGTCTACATTAGACACATTCAACTTTAAATGAATGCACGTAACATATCCGAACGTCCCTTAGGGTCAACAACCCATTCGGTCCATTTAAATATGGTGAACTAGTAGACTTAGACATGAGCCGAAGTCATACTTTTTCTAAATATGATATGATGTATGATTTCTAAACAGAGTGTAACTAAGAGTTGGGAAATCTAAACAAGGACATGGTTCCCCCAGGCGGATAACCAAGGGGTGAGAACATTTAGAATTATTGGTTGTACCACAAACAAACTAGATTTCAAACCATTCCCCCTAAAGGGTGTTTTGTGAGTGGAACAATCGTGAGATCCACGTAATCCTTCATGGTGTGTGCAAGTGTCGATTTCCAGGAGTGGAGAAAGTGACATAAACAATTATAACCGAGCAATTTTAGAAAAATGGAATTCCAAAAGTTGAAAATCTAAAGATAAACCTCAATCCTGCAAAAAAGGAAACGAAGAAAAGTTAGTCTAAAAAAATGGCAAGAAAATAAAACAAGTAAAGAATCCTAATTCAAAGTACATTATGGTTAGAACCTTGATTATTCCCAGTGGAGTCGCCATTCTGTCGTCACCCATTTTTTTTCGAACCGGTTAGAGTTCGAAACATGATTCGACTTATTGAAACTCATGCATAAGACTGGGAGTCACAGCCTAATATATTTTTTTAACTAGACGTATTAGGACACCTACTTTTATTTCTAGTCAATTTTATAATTAACTCCGAAATATGGTCTTGCGAACTAGAAATTTTAGGTAAGAGTTCAGGTTAATCCGAGAGGAAGGTGTTAGGCACCTCTCAGGTTCCACCAAATGTGGTTCCCGGCCGGACTTATAATTGGGATTCAAAAGATAAATTAAACTAAATATAATAAAATAATTTCCACTATGATATACAAGTTAGATACGTATAATAATAAAAATTAAATAAAAGGTTCAAATTGGCTAATTGCTTCTTCCTTAGTAAACTTCAACTAAGTAGACCTCGCAACACAAAACCAATTAGTTAGTATGCCAATAAATTAATAACAATAAAATGTAAATTGAAAGAACACAATAGTAAATTGTATCAGAAGCATTTTTGGAGTGTCGTCTCGAAATGTACCTCGCAAAAAGAAAATAAAATAAAGTTGATTAGTGTAATAATTAATAATAATAATGATGATAATAATAATAATAATAATAATAATATAATAATAATAATAATAAATAAAAAGACAATAAAAAAGAAAATTAAATTTTGTAAGAGTTTAGGCTCGGATTGGTGCATTGCATCAAGTAGAGGTTAGGGATGTCGGTACGACTGCAAACACGGAGCCCGGACCAGTTTGTCATGCCAAGTACCACCAATCCCACTAATCCACTATCGCTTACTTTGCAAAGTAATACGTATCGTCATCGCCCATTATTTTATATTTTCGGGACACGGAAAGGGACATTGTATATAACGGGACGAGACTTGTATTGGCCTCCAAGATGTCATTAGCCGTGTAGTTTCCGTTCAAATCAGTGTATAGGCCACCAAATAAATATTTTTCATTGGCCACAACTGTGTAGCCTCGTGTATAGAATCTGTTCATATAAGCTGAGCCGTTTCTGATCTGTACTGGTGCTCCTAATCTTGGTGGTATGTGTGGAATGGTGTATGTTCTGGTGGCCTTAGTTTTGCATGATGAATTGTGAGTGTATATGTTATGATGATGGATGTAAGAGGTGAAGAAGATGAGGAGGTATGTGGGATGTGAGTACGTATTTGTACTGAGGGTGTGTGTATTGATGGAGTGTTTGTGTGTGCGTAGGTACAAAGGGTGAAGAAGATAACCCCTTTTGATATGTTATTGTGTTGTTGTGTATAGAGAAGTGTATCTATGTTGGTCACTGTGTATGGGTGTGTGTACTGTCATTGTTGGTGGCACAATGTAAAGAGGAGGAAAATGAAGGTATTTGGATGTGTATTATGTTTCATAGGGAGAATGACCAATGACTTTATCCCAATTTGGTACTGTTTATGTAATCACTATTGGAGCCTTATTTTGAAAAGGATTTGATTTTCAATTTGGAGTGATCATAGGGATTAGATCGTTGGGGAAGATTGAGGAGGAGGATTTTAGGGATTGATTAGGCAAGAGTGATTTGAGGGATTCTAATTTCGAGGGATTGTGAGAGATTTTGGGAGATTTGGAGGTTTTGAGGGTGATATATCTAGTATCAAAAGAGGGATAGATACGTTAGGCCTATATGATAATTATATGAGAGTGGATTAATGAGTGATTAGAGAGATTGAGGAAGATAACGGGAGAGATTAAGGGGGATTTGGACATATGGATAATATATGTTGTTAAGAATTAGCAGAAGATGAGAGACGTTATAGATGACCCCAAATTCAGGGATTTTGATTAAGAATGATTTATGAGAGATTGGGGGAGTGAAAAAGAATAGTGCTACTAAGGAGAGTGAACCAAAGAAGACTAAACATCCACCCAATTTAGATCAATGAGAAAGAAGAAAAATGAAGCATTTGTTGCAACATGGGGACCATATGAAAGCGACACTGATCTAGAAGAAGAATCCGAAAATGACTCTCCTCTTGCTTTGATGGCTCTTGGGGAAAAGGACTCCTCAAATGATAAATCTGGGAAAAGGAAACTTACCTTGCTCACACACACTTTAATAGAATGATCTGAAACTGAGAAGGACTAACCTTTTCAATTGTGTCTGATATTAAAATTGAAAACAAAAAACTAGAAGAAGCTAAAATTGAACTTGAAGAAGAAATAGCATTATGTAATGCACGTGTTCTTGAAGAGAAAAAGAAAGTCTTAGCCTTTTGACTCGAAAACCAAAAATTAAAAGACATGTGTTTGTCGAGCAAAAGAAAGTTTCAGCACTTGAACTAGAAAACCAAAAATTAAAAGAAGTCAGTATTAAGCAAGTAGTTAGTGAAGCTCAAATCAACCTTGAAAGTGAGCTTAAAAGGTAAAATGAGGTTCTATATCGAGAAACTGAAAAGAACCGAGCTCTTCAAGAAAAGTTTGAGATAGCTAACTATGAACGTGCCAGACTAAGTAAATGGAATAAGTATTCTGAAGCTATGAATTGGGTTCTTGATAATCACAACAAAGGTAAAGGGCTTAGGGTAAAGAAAACCACTACTTGCCTGGAATCATAGAAGTAAGTATGTAGGACTTCTATGCGACATGCTTTGCTTTATTTGTGGTAAAACTGGACATCAGAAAGGTACTTGCATGGTTGCTAAAATGACAGTAATAAAAAATAAGAAGTCTGTGTTACCTTATTGGGTAAGAAAAGAGTAGATTCACCCATTCTATCACAAGAAGGGATCAAAGCTCGCCTGGGTCCTAGAACTAACCCCTAATCATTTTTTGCAGGCTGGACTGGGAAGGAACAACCCAAGCTGGATTCTTAATAGCGGTTGTTTTAGGCACATTACTGGAGATAGAATAAATTTTCTCCCGCTCGCAGTATTTCAAGAGGGTAGTGTGGCTTTTGGAGGATTCAAAAATCGTGAAATTGCAGGTATAGGAAAGATTAAGAGGTCCCTTAATCATGCCATTGAAAATGTATATTGTGTAGATGGATAAAGGCACAACTTTCATAGTATCTCCCAACTATGTGATAGAGGAAATCAAGATTGCTTTACCTTTGTAGGATGCATTATGAAGAAATTGCAGACGGTGAAGTGGTTATAGAAGGAAAACGTGTGAACAATGTGTATAAGGCTTTACTAGTTGACTTATTTGAATGTGCTTGATAATGATACACAATTGTGGCACAAGAGTCTAGGACATGCAAGCTTGAAACAATTAAATAAATTGGTGTCTAAGGGCCTGGTTCATGGGATGGTAAGCAAAAGGTTCGAATACATCAAAATCCGTGATGCATGTGTGAAGGGGAAATATGTAAGATCTTGGTTCAAGTCAAAGAATACATGTGTGGTTAGTACTTCAAAACCACTTGAGCTGGTTCACATAGACTTGTGTGGGCCAATGAAGGTAACAAACAAAAGAGGCAAGAGGTTCGTGATGGTAACTGTTGATGACTACTCCAGATATACATGGACCCTGTTTCTTGCATCCAAAGATGAAGCGTTTGATATGTTCAAGGGGGCAAAAATCATATAGAAGAAACTGGGATTTCAGCTTGTAAGCATTAGGTCTGACCATAGATCTGAGCACGAGATTGCTAAATTTGCAAAGTATTGTAATGAACATGGTGTGGATTAGACCTTTTCCGCACCTAGGACCCCTCAGCAGAATGAAGTAGTTAAAAGGAAGAACAGGCCTTTAGAATATATGGCTAGGACAATGTTGTTATCAAGCGGTTTGACGAAGAACTTTTGGGCTGAAGCAATAATCACTACTTTTTACTTGCTGAATTGATGTTCTATTCGTCCATTACTAGAAAAGACTCCCTATGAGTTGCTTAGAGATAGAAAACCAAATATTGCACATCTAAAAGATTTTGGGTACAAGTGTGTCGTGCACAATATGGGAAAGAACCTCTAAGAAGGTTTGATGCACGAAGTGATGAGGCTATCTTCTTGGAATACTCTTCACAGAGAAAGGCTTATAAGGTGTTTAACAAGAGGACCATGTCTGTAGAATAAAGTGTACATGTAGTGTGTGATGAATCAGAAGTAGCCACAAACAAAGAAACAGATGACAATCAGGACATTGGACTGGCTAGAGCCGAACCTGCTGAAAATTCAGAGAACCTGACAGAGCGTGAAGGTAACCAAACTGAAGATAAAGGTCGAATTCAGGAGGAACAAGGAGGCAATCAGGCAGGGGAACAACAAATCAAGAAGAAGGGAAATTAGATGAACCTTATCCTTCTCAAGGTCCCTCTGGAGGAACCTATCAGCATATTAAACCTAAACCTTGGAAGCATCAAAAGTCACATCCACGGGAGAACCTCGTGTCTGATCTAAACTCTAGAATTGTTACACATAGAGCACTGAAGAACTTCTGTGCATTCTATTCATTTCTATCTTCTTTGGAACCTAAGAATATATGAGAAGTTTTTGAGGATCTAGATTAGGTGATTGCCATGCAGGAGGAATTTCACCAATTTGAAAGAAGTAAAGTTTAGCACTTGGTTCCTCGACCCAAGGAAAAGTCAATCATAGGAACTAAGTGGCTGTTTAGAAACAAGCTGGATGAGCATGATATAGTTACAAGGAACAAGGAAAGACTGGTGGTTTAGGGTTACAGTCAAGAAGAAGCAATCGACGATGATGAAACCTTTGCACCTGTTGCAAACTTTGAAGCCATTAGGAAGTTGATTGCATTTGCAGCTTACATAGAATTCAAGCTATATCAGATGGACGTGAAAAATAAATTCATAAATGGATATTTGAATGAAGAGGCGTATGTGGTCCAACCATTTGGATTTGAGGGCATCAAGTTTCCTGATCATGTCTACAAACTTGACTAGGCAATATATGGGTTGAAACATGCTCCTAGGACTTGGTATGAAAGGTTGTCTGGGTTCTTACTGAAGAATAGTTTTACTAGTGTAAAAATAGACAACACATTGTTTCTAGGAAACAAAGCCAAGAATCTGCTCATTGTTCAAGTGTGAGACGACATCATTTTTGGAGTTACGAATGAGAATCTATGTAAGGAATTTTTCGATCTTATGGGTAATGAATTTGAGATGAGCATGATTGGTGAGCTTAACTTCTTCTTAAGCTTACAAATCCGGCAAACTCAGGAAGGCACAATGATTCATCAGCAAAAGTAAATTAAGGAACTGTTGAAGAAATTTGAGATGAAAACTACTAAGGATATGAGCACACCCATAGCGCCTGGAACTAAGCTGGATCTGGACGAAGCTAGTATGTCGATTGATGAAACTAGATACAGAGGAATAATTGGTTGTCTATTATATTGTACTACGAGTCATCTAGACATGGTGTATAATGTTGAGTTGTGCACAAGGTTCCAGTCAAAGCCAAAGCAGTCATACTTATCTGAAGTTAAGAGAATCTTAAGATACTTAAAAGAAACTCAAGATCTGTTTTTATAGTATCCAAGAGGAGGAAACTTTGATCTGATTAGTTTTGCTGATACTAACTATGTTGGTCACTTTTTGGATAGGAAAAGTATATCTGGATGACGCACTTCATAGGTCTTTGTCTTGTTTCATGGGCTACAATGAAACAAAACTCAGTAGCACTTTCTACAACTGAGGCAGAATATGTAGCAGTTGCTTCATGCTTTTCTCAATTATTATGGATCAAGTAGTAGTTGGAGGACTTTGGAATCAAGTGTGGACCAGTTCCAATATATTGTGACAACACTAGTGCATTCGATATTGCAAAGAAGCCAGTCTAACATAAGAGAACGAAGCATATTGATATTTGGCATCACTTTTTAAGGGATAATGTTGAAAAAGGCCTGATTACTATGATTTTTTTTGTAAGATTACCAAATTGCTGACATGTTCACTAATGCTTTTAACCAAGTATAATTTGAAAGGAACAGGCTGGAGCTAGGGATGACCAAGATACATTGATCGATGCAGCACCAGGTCCTCCCAATGATTAGCTAGAAAAGTTTATGTCTATTTGTTTAACTTAAAGTTTGTTTGACTCTACTCTTGTAACGTTAATATTTGCTTGCTAACCTTGTTAGAACCTATTTTCATGATATAGATACTAGCAAATAAACTTATAAGTGGAGGAACAAGTCATGAAGAACTTGGTGCATACACATTCAGGTGCAAATCCATTTATATATACTTAAGATTGATTGTATTATGTGGCCAAGTTGTAATAATGGCGTCAACTCCTATAAGTAATAATGGCATGTAGCTTTTTAACATCCTATCGCCACCTTTCACTTCCCTATACAGACGCTAACCCTTCCCTTATCCCTTAAGTAATCAGATTATGTGTATTTGTGTCTCATATTGTTTATATCGTCTAAGTACACATAACTTTTTTTTGAAAGCCCTTCTCCTTTTCTCTCTAAACACTCTAAAAAATGTCTACTATTTCAAACAACACCACTAACCCTGCTTCATCTAAACCTAAAATCTTAAAACTCAAATGGAATGTGGGGCAAACCAACTTGCAGCAAGTCGGTCAGTGGCAATGGCGAAACGATTTGCAATGCTAAGGTAAAGAAAGGTATTTGAGGAAGTTGCTAGTTAGGGGAAGATTTTCCAGCAATGATTGTGGTGGAAGAAGCTGTGGTGAATCAAGAAAATGCCAAAGAATTCTGAAAAGGTAAGTTCCAGTATTCCTGAGCCTTCTATTGTGATAAAAAGTAATGTAGCTTCTGAATCGCCGTTGGATTTAGGTAAAGATGGTGTCGGTGTGCCTAGTTCATTAGGAAAATAAGTGGTAGAACAAAAAGTGAGTGAGAAAATTGAACATGCAGAGAGTAAGTTAGATGATGTGGTGTTGAAGGAACCAGTCAAAGATCATGTTTCTGCGACTGGTCCCCTGAATGAAGTAGTTGAAAGAGATGGAGAGTTGGAGTAATCTGCTGAACCAACTGAGGAACCAGTGAAAGAACTTGGTTCACCCATTATGTTTCTTGGTAGTAAAGATGCACATTTGGAAGGAACAGATAAAATGAGGATATAAATCTATAGGGAGTAGGTTTTACATAACCTTTGAATATGATTTTGCAAGAGGATGGGCTTAACCCAACTCCTCAAGATCTGGTTGATTCTGATAGCGATGCTGAGGTCGTGTTGGTAAAAGAACTAAAAAGAAAGGTTGAGAAAAGACCTCAAGAGGATATCTTGGTAAAGTATGTGAAAAAAATGAGACTAGTGAAAGGAGGTAAACGTGTGGCTAGCTGTGAAGGTGTTGGTTCTGGAAATCACTAGGGCGACTATTGAGAAACTAGCAGAAGAGCTGGTGGTCATGTAAGAAGGCCTACTACTAGAGGTTCCTGTAGGGAACATAGTGAAAAGATGTTGAGGAACCAGTAGAGGGCAGGAAAGGTTCAAAGGCGAAAATAGTTATTGGTTCAAGGGCGAATGAAGTGAATTGGTTTACAGGTATGCCCCTTGTGAAGGGTAATATTCATGCTGAACTTGAGCTGGAGGGTACGACTCAGCTGGTGGAAAAGCTGAACGCTCAAGTTTGGCAGAACCTGTTTACCGAGGAAACTCGTAAGCTTTATGATCGAGAGGTTTGAGAATTTTACACCATTTGCACGGTAAAAGAGGGTATTGTCACGACCATTATGAAAGGTGTGTTTATCCAGTTTGATTGTAAGGAAATGGGTGTGGTGTTAGTGTTACATCCGATAGGTACTGTGAGTATATACGAAACTCATGGTCAACAAGGTCTGATGGTGTGTCTACTTTGGAGGTGTTTCGAATTTTCTCTAGGAAACCCAAGTTGTCAAGGGCTACACAAGTTAAAAAAAAAGCATTGGCCTCATTTGACTAATTGCTCTTTGAGTTCGTTCCAAATAACCTGTTGCAGAGGTCTGAGAGAAGAAGTGAGGCAAGCTTTTTTGACCTTACCTACATGGACCTGATAGATCGTGAGGTTCATATTAATCTATCGGGTTTGATGATAAAGCATATTAGTTGCATCGTGAATATGGAGTTGGGGAAGCATGCTGTGGTCTAGGGGTTTTTTCTGGGAAAATTGTTTGAGTTCTATGGGGTGCCTGTTAGAAAGTGGACTGAGCTGGACCATAATGACGGCTTTGGAAGGAACATTCTGAAATCGTGGGATTACTTGTTGGATGGTGAACCTGCAGATGAACCAATCAATTTAGAGGAGGAAACTGAGGAAGTGCATGTCGGTAGGTTGGACAAGAGAGTAGATGTTTATAGGAGGCAACTAGAGAGGCAAGCAGAGAAATTAGCTTAATGAATGCTGAAAAATGCAAGGCTGGACGTGGAGCTAGAACGAGAGAAAGAAGCAAATTCGAAGCGTCTTGCGAAGTTGCTTGCTCATTTCCATATTCCTGACAGCTCCTAGACATGAACCAGTCCCTTGCTCATATCACCTAGTTGTTTATGTTTGCATGTTAAGACAATTTCTCTTTTATGCATGTTTTGGAAAATGTTCTGGATATTTAAGCAGGTTTGGAACTTTAAAAATTTTAATCTGTTACCACCATTACTGCTATTTATATCTGGAACAGGTTCTTGACAAGATATGTTGGCTAGCTGCATATGACACTAGAGTCAACTTAATTTTATTAAGTTATGCAGGTTCTTAGCTGTGAACTTTTTGATGACACCTAAAGGGGGAAGTTAAATATTGTTTAGATAGTGTGTGTGTTTTTGACCTAGTTTATGTCTAACAGTATTTACCCTGGTTCTTGATTTAGTGTTTATGTGTACAGGTTCTTGCTAACCTTAAGTAAGAGAACATTGTTTGTCATCATTAAAAAGAGGAATTTGTTGACATAGGTTTTGATGATTGACAAAGGACTTGGTGCTGAGTTGAAGATGAAAAAGGTTCACAATTAGAGTGAAGTTGATGTTGTTCGAGTTTAAGTTCTATTCCAAATTCAAGAAAGAAAGTCGACAGGTGGAGTAGATTCAATCCGAGCTGAAGAAGGAGAAGCAGTTAGGCGGCAGTGGAAAGAGGTTTCTTAGGCGGCAAATGATTGAAGACTTAGGCAAAACAACCCCTATAGTGTCTTATGAGGTGCACTAAGTGCAATACACTCATTTTTGACTAAAGGAACATAACATGCAGATGAGGTGAAAGAACTTTTTCTCATTACATCACTCTCCTCATGGTTGAATGAAGCAACATTTATGCTAGTTGACGCATTACGCACCTACATTATAAAATATATTGATATTATTGAGAAATTACAAAATGTAATGATACTTGTATAGTTTATTACAAAACATACCATTTTCACATTTTTCCTTCTCTTTAACACCTAAATCTAGTGTTTTTTTCTTTCTTTCTCTCTCCCCTCCACCGACTCGCCTTCGATGCTGCTCCGCGTTGCTCTGATTTGTTGATGTTGGGTGGTGACTGCTGCTGCGATGTGACTCCTGCTGCGCGGTGGCTGCTGTTGCGTGACTGCTCCGGCGACGGGTGCTGAAGCTCTGATATATTTTTTTGTATGTTTATATACGTGTATACCTTTGTATTTTCATGTATGTGTATGTGTTGGTAGTTATGGTGGTTGTTTCAAGGTGGAAGTAAATATATGCCTAGTTTATACAGGTGTATGTATCTGTATATTTGTGTATGTCCATGAATATGTTTACATAAACTAAAAGTGTATGTATGCATATATTGTATGAATGTGTATTTCTAAGTATATATTATATATTTTTGTATGTGTTTATGTGTGTGTATTTCAAGTCTAAGCATGGTACACATAAATTTGTATGTTTAATTTGTAGATCCATAGATCCTTATATATATATATGTGTGTGTCTAGTGTATGTATAACATATTTCTTTTTGTGTATGTACATGTATTTTTTGTTTATATGTGTTTTGTAACTGTAATTTCAAAAAAAAATTCAATGTCTCTATGTGTATTTTTGTATATTTCATTTTTTAAAAAATAAAAATTTTGGCAGGCGATCGGCGGTGACTGGCTGGCGGCGACTACTGGGGTGGCAGCAGTGGGAGAGGGCAGTAGGAAGAAGGAGGAAAAAAACCCTAATTTGTTAGTTTTATTGGTATTTGGATATAGTATATAAAAAATATTAGTATTTTGTAAGGTGTATAATGTCGGTATTTTTTGTAATTTCTATAGTTATGGTAGGCCTTTTTGCAGAAATATGACACCATAAGCAATAAGTTTAATAAAAAAATTGTGAACGGAAATACTCCTGTCAATCTCTTGGCATGGGGCCAAGACATGCCCTTTATCCCTCTCTATTTGCCAACACTTGGTCGTATGTATTGGCAAAAGGCAACAATTACCGCTTCCAATCACTTCCTGCATTCTACCCATATAACATGAAGTGTTGGCGAGACAACACTTGCCCTTGACCTCTTGCATAAAAGCCAACACTTGCAAATTTGTGCCCTGAAGTCTTGGCCCCGTGCCAACATAAAAATATTTTATTAAAACATTATTAAACGGAATCAAACTTGCAAAACCACTCCTTATGGAAGGCACCCGATGAAAATTTTTGCGAATACAACCCTTCAGCAATGGGTTCATCCAAATTCATTATTTTCAACCCTAAACATATTTCTTTGAACACACACACACACATATATATATATATATATATATATATATATATATATATATATATATATATATATATATATATATATATATATATATATACTCACTAAAATTTCAACTATTATCATATTTAATCATAACTTTAAAAGTAAATTAAGTTCAATGCTAAGTACCGTAAAAGTAAAATTAATCAAGTTATATAAATTTAGATCCCTTTGTATAACGACGCTGTGATGGCCCTGGTGGATTTCAATTGTCTGTCATGGGACTTGTACGATCCAATGGTTGGAATCAAGGAATATGTCGATCCTACCAAAGACTTCATTGATTCGTGGTCATAAAAATTTCCCTCTTTTTAAATATTAAAAGTTAGAAGCTAGAATAATCATAGCCTTGTATCATAAAGCCCCTTTTGAGAAAAGGAGTTTTTCAAGGTGATCCTTCTAGCTAGTGCATTACCACTTTAGGGTATTGTATACTTTATACAAGTGTCTTTGTATCAAACTCGGAATGTTGGAAGAACCTCGTGTCCAATCGTAAAAAATGTGCAAGTTTTTGTTCAATTTGAGCTGTTTTTAGTAAGTGTATATACAAATGTATTCTTTCAAAAAGTAGGACATCTTACTATCGTTCTTTTCTGTAAAGTACAAAGAAAGAGAAGGAAACTCAATCAATTAGCCTGATATGCAAAAGGGAACTTCTCTAATATCATTTCCAGAAGAAACCGTAATGCGAAAGTATCTGTTCTCATACTTCAACTAGGTTACATGTGGATTATACACTGATTTATTTTGGAATGGAATGTGATCTTTTGACTTCGTGCGATATAGTAATGAAGAATAAAAATATAAAATCCTGCAATTTTACCTTCTTATCTTTTTCTAACAAAGAGTGTAAGAAAGTGATTTTGCAATTTAAAATATATTATTATATATGTTTTGCATTACATAATTTAAAATTATATAGACAGAAATTCTTCCATTTTTTAGGATGTAGTTTTTTCGTCATTTTTAGGTTGTATATATAATATATGATTACCACAAAAATTGTTCTTGAAACGAGTTAGCATGTGCTTAAACCACTTAAGATGCAGAAAAGTGTAGTTACTTATATACTTGTTTAAATACTTAAAAACATTTTTGTAGTTAAGTCGACATGGAGACAGGGCTAATTGTTCTTTTTGCCTATAAACTCTTTATTCCAGAATTTCTGTCCGAACTTAAAAGTACCTTTGTGTTTACTCATAGTAAAGACACCAATAAAATAATAAAAAGAACCTTTCATTTTTTCTAGCTAATCAAGGAATATTTGAATATACAGCCTGTAAGTGTGGAACGTAAAGTAAAACATAAAAAAGGATAACTATTAAAACAGCTAACTTCATTAATGATTTGCTAAAAAATTAATAATAATATCACAACAACAACATATTCAGTATTATACCACAAGTAGAATCTAGAGAGATGAGATGTAGACTTACCCCATCCAGCTGGAGAGGTTTTTTTACGATAGACCCTCGGCTAATAAAATATATTTTAAAAGTACTTCAAATAGCGCAGAATGTTAATTGGCCAAAGGCAAGTGGTTCTTGCATTTTCATTAAATGTTAAACTTGTACTTATTTCTCTTCTAGTTGGTGTTTGTTTTTTAAAAATATTTCGATTTTTTTTACCCAAAGCTTTTTCCAGTAATTTCTAGAAAACTGACAAATAAAAATTGTGTATTTTTGCTCTTTGACGATAGACAGTGTTCGAGGAGTACATATTACTTGTACTGTTTCATTTCTTTTGTTTCCGCATTTTATTTGCTCCCACTTTTCTCCTTGAGGATATATATACCACATCATCTGATAAAGAAATAGGAATCCAGATAACGCAAAATAAGTCTAACCAATAGATGCATGCATTGATCTTTTCCATTTTGATCTAAACTGAATATATTAGGTAAAATTCTGGTCTAAGGGAATAACTAAAATAGAAGGGGAAAAAACTTAGATGTACATGACACCTATGGTTAACGGAAAGGGGCTAATTTTACCCCACTTTATTGAAAATGGGCCAATTATACCCTCAGTTCGGTTTTGGTCTAAAAAATGCCCTACATGTTAGTCCAATGACTCAAATATACCCCTCAAAACTAACAGAGTACCAAGTTAGATTTTTTTTCCATTAAAATACAATTTTCTTGTTGACGTGGATGTCCAGCTAGGAAATAAAGCCTCCACCCAACCCCACCCCTGTTTCCTTTGGTTATACACAGATAGGCTTTACCCCTTTTTTCTCATATGGATTTTGAAAAATATATATATCATTTTCAATCAAGTTTACCTTCAATTTTACTGGATATTGAACAAAATCATCTTCCAACGTCACCTAAAACCCTTTCCTCAACTGGGTTCCTTCTATTTATTTATTATTATTTTTTTATCATATTTTTTGTGACTTTTGGGGATGTTTTGGATTTCCGAGGATAGAAACTTTGAAATTTATTAGTATGATATTAGAGGATTTTGAAGTTATTGGAGCTATTGGAAAGGATTTGAGGCTTGTAAAACTAATTTTGGGCCAAGTAATTAAGACAATAACTTGGTAAGAACAAAATGGTCTATAGCTTGTGACATGAACTCTTATACAATTTTTTTGTTGTCACAATAAGAAAGGATAGAGAATTCCGCCATTGCTGCAGTTTTTGAAACAACTGGAAATTTCAGTTGATTTTCTATGTGTAATTTTAAAAAAATTGAAATATATTACTTATTAGCGTGTTGTTGTGAATATTTGGGAGAAGTTTCTAAGCTTTTTTGTTGGGGTAAACTGGACTAGTTAAAGGGAGAAAAACAACACATCAAATATAAAAGGAGCGCTTTTATTTCCTAGCTGGACATCAACATCAGCAAGGAAATTGTATTTAATAGGAAAAAGTTTAACTTAGGTACTTTAGTTTTGAGGGACACATTTGAGCCATTGGACTAACATGAAGGGTATTTTTGAGACCAAAACCAAACGAAGTGTATAGTTCACCCATTTCTAATAGTTGAGGGGGGTAAAATTGGCTCTTTTCCGAATGGTTAATTAAAAGAAGCAACGAGACCAATTGGATTCCAAAACAATTTGAATTGTGTTCTTTTAATCACTGAGTTGTTCATTTAGCACTACCAATTAATTTGTATACGTTCTAAACCTTTAGCAATACAATGTTGTTATCATGACGAATAATATAATAGCATCATTTGTTTGGATATGTTTTGGCTGCTATCGCAAAATGCTGTAATATATATATTTTTACATTTAATTCTTATATAATGATTGGTTCCAAACTTAGCTATTATAGTAAATGCTATTGAGGGTGACTATTATAAATATATGCACTGTTGTGATTTAAAAAAAAAATTGCGAACATGGACCATGCACCTTTGAATTTCTTTTTGTCTTTGACTTTTCTCACCTTCCTCCTGTATATATACCACGCAAAAACCTTTGCATGAGCATGATATATTTACCCCTTTTCAAAGAGAGAAATCTCTTAATAACTAAAATATGCAACGCCAAGCTGCCTACATGAGGAGAAGCCTCTTCGATCAGGTCTTGTTATAACTGTTTACTAGTATTAAAAATTCTTTCTTATATGATATAAACATTTATATTAATGAGGTAATCCACAATTCACTGATCTTTATTATACTTTGACATTTGATACAGCACTTGATAAGATGTTTTTTTTTTTGTCGACTGAAACTGTATGGTATGTATGTGTAGGAATACCTAGACGAACAATTTATTCAACTTGAAGAACTGCAAGATGATGCTAACCCTAACTTCGTGGAGGAAGTTGTCAACCTGTTTTTCACTGATTCAGTTAGATTGATCCGTAATATTGAGCTTGCACTGTAAGTCACTCTCAAAGAGTACAGACATATATATCATCTTTATAAATCAAGTACCAACTTTACTTTAGAATTGAAGTTGGGACTTTTTTTCTCTTACGTTTATCATGTTTGCCTAATCTCATGCGACTTTTCTTAATAATGCATATTGGTAGTTTATCTTAAATGTAGTTTCCTATATGGTCTTAAGTAGAATCACTGCCTTTTAAACGATAAGAAAAAGAAACAGGCAAAAGACACCCCTCAATTCCTGGAAGAAGGAAAAATCATCTTACTAATTCTCAGCATGAAAACACAGTTTGTTTGTTAAATCCTCTGTGGTAGGATATCCCTTCACTCTTTAAGTCTTGGTTCAACTCTGGAATTAATGAAATTATTCCTAGTAGAGAGTATATTAATCAACTGCCAACCTGTATCTGTTACCCACTGGCTATACTAATCCGAGTTTGTGCTGCCTAAGATTCATTAACTGGGAAAGCGCTCTCTATCAGAGCTCGAACTAGAGATTAATTTATTGTTGAGGATGAATAGGAATCCTATTCGTTCCACCACATCTCCTCGTGATATAGTTTGAAGGAAAAAGTTTGCGAGAAATGAATTCTGACGAGGAACAAATGTTTACTGATTTGGTTGTATGCAGGGCAAATGGACCTTATGATTTTGATAAGCTGGATAATATGATGCACCAATTCAAGGGTAGCAGCTCAAGGTACAGTCAACACAAATTCATAATCTTTCGTCTTCTCTTTTGGGTTTGGACTTGTTTTCAGAAAGAAAAACAAATATTAAAGGAAAAATGAAATCTAATGAATCTCTCTGGGCAGCAGGCATCCCTTGGACAGTTGGAAGTAGACGTCTCTTAATAACAGTATAAGCATAAGAATATTATGATAAAAGCAATGTGTGCAGTGGGCAACCAATTAAATTTTATCAATTCTTAGTTTTTTTGGTTCAAACTTTGAAGACTTGAAGCATCTTCTCACGGTCTTCCAAATTTTTTGTTTCAGCTCTTCCAAAAGTTTTAACTATCCTTGCCTATAAGTTACACTCATTCAGAGTAAGTTGTCAATATTTTTAATTGATTTACCCATAATTTTCAACTATTTTGATCCTAGAGATAAAGTTAGAATTTAATGCCACTCTTTTTTCCCTTTAACTTACTTTCGAATGCCAATGCGCAATTATTCAAAATATAAAAATATATACTCCTTCTTTGTAAGATGTTACTCATTTGAACCTCTTTGATCCTTACCAGTTTGTTAAAAAGAGGAGACGTATTTTTATATCTATAAGCAATTTAGACATTTTCGTTTTTCTTTGATGGCATAATTTTATAGGCAGAAATATATCATTACACATGTCCTATATATTAATCTTATTTTTTTTATATATAACCGCCATATAAAATGTTATAATTGAGAAAGTGCATGGAACCTGCATCAAAACAAAGTTACTCCGGAAATTTTTTAACGAAATATAAATTCTCCTTGTTTTGTCAGACATATTTGTGGTGGAAAACCTTTTTGGATAGTTCATTTTTCTCGGTTTCTGTATGCTTCATTTTACATGCTTGCCTGTGCTTAATAATGAATATTCGCCCTCTCTAATTCTTTATTTTCAATATTCCAAAATTCCCGTTCTCTTTTTGTATGTTTTCAACACATATTCCGAAGCTTTTTTATGTTTAAAAAAAGATAGTATACTTTTTCTACAAATACCTGTAATCACGACTTTCCGCTCATAAATTGTTTTTTTTTTTTTTTTTTTTTGACGTTGATTCAACAACCAGTTTAGATTTACAAATTGATTCAAACCTGCTTATTTTAGGTAGTCTATCTTTTTATTAGATATCTAGCTTTTATAATAATCCACTTTATATAGATAGAGGCATTTTCCCCCTAAATTACCAAATATAAAGGACGAGTATCTAATGGTATAACTTCTGCTGCAGCATCGGTGCCAAAAGAGTGAAAAGAGAGTGTTCTCATTTTCAGGAATACTGCAATGCACGAAATATCGAAGGGTAAGCACTAATTAAACAGCATTTGTTAATTTCTTGTTCTTCAACATTTATTTTCTTATTTCCTCTAATCTTTTCCATTCTCTCTCTATATGTTTTTGTGAAGGATATAAACATGTATATATCACAATAATCTATACTAAATAGATTGTTAAAACATAAACCGAGAACTTACTTGTTGTTCTCGTAAGCGGAAGCGGTAGAATCTTGAACCGTGGCTGGAATTACTGGCCGTCGGTGGTTGTCACGTGCTTGACGGATCAACCCCTTTATCCACAGTCTAAATACTAGTTTATTTGAGAGAGAGATAGGAAGAGTAGTAGAGATTTCAGTGTATTTATCTGAGCCTAATACTACTGTATTTATAACTGTAAAATACAGTAGTTGTCCTCTTGTAGGACTCTATCAGGTAACTTATCTTTTTACCTGGATAGATATTAAGAGCAACCCTTTATGGGTGGACTCTTTTACACAGATAAATCCAACATCTCCCACTCACACATAATGGGAGTGCTCTTACAATATGAGAAACATATTCTCATCTCTTCTCTACAAATATTCATACAGTGAAATAGACCGTGCGACCAGCATACTGTGAGAGCTACGTGCTATACATCTGTTAGGAGTATATAGCCTCTCGTCGAGTGCAAACCTGCAAGTAGATTATAAAGTATGCAATACCCTAGATCATATGAATCACATTTTGATATCCTCTCAAAATCTCAAATATCACTTTTATGTATTCACAATTATAACTCATAAGTTATAACTGGTGCACCTGTGAATACAAAATTAATGAGATTCCTTTAATGATCTTCCTCTTCTCACGATTCTCTTAACATTAGCTCAACTGCTTTTCTAGATATGTCCCGCCAGACCGCATCCATTTTCATGGTCTTTTGGAAACACACTAAGATAGCTAACATTAGTCTAAGTCTCAAGTATCTGATCGGAGTTACTGAGGGTACATAATTTGAGCCAGCATAAAGGCTCTGGGTCTCACGCAACAGTAAGTTGAGATCAAACTTATGTTAACCCAAGGTCGACATTAGCGCACATGGTATGAAACACGTGCTACAACATTTTTCTCCTTTCCTTAAGGAGCGTATGTCTTTATAAATAATGTTGTATAGATGAAATTCAGACACCATATGTATCTAAATTCGAGTTTCTTAAACTCACATCTAGCTCACTAAGTAGACTAGGTGAACATCCTTTCACCTTAATAACCTTATGTTATTATTTAAACGACTATATTGATTTTAAGCATATCACTCTCAAATTATCCGTTTGATAATTTTTCTTAAAATCAAGTCTCATCTCCACTTATCACTAAGATAAGGAGGCGGTTGCCTGTGTGAGAAGGCCAACCTCTTGTCTACCCGACATACTAAAATATAATTGAAGAATGTACTAAACACTCAATAAATCATGAATATGTATGTAAGTAAATCAACTTTATTGATTATCAAAGAACATAGTTTTGTGAACAACTGGAAAAACAAAGAATAATACAAAATCACTCAAAGTCTACGCAAGCCTTGAGACCTAGTGTGTTTCACAAATGCATCTCTAGCTAAAGGCTTGGTCAATGGGTCTGCTACCATATCTTCTGTAGATATTTTCACCAGGTTCAACCTCTTGCGTTTATACATGTCCCTTGCATAGTTATACTTGATATCTATGTGCTTAGTATCACAATGATGCTTAGGATTCTTGGTTGCATCAACTGCAGCCTTACTATCACAGTAGACCAACACTGGTTCATCATCAGTGTTACCCAACAAGCTTTTGAAGAGCCTATTCAACCAAATAGCCTCTTTAGTTGCTTTTGACAGAGCCAGATATTCGGCTTCCATCGTGGATAGTGCTACACATGATTGCTTCTTACTCTTCCATGATATGGCACCATTACTAAGTAAGAAGACATATCCTGAGGTAGACTTCCTCTCGTCTAAATCTCCTCCATGATCAGCATCAGTGTATCCAACTAATCGCAAATCTTTGCTGCCTTGATAACAAAGTGCGTAGTCAGATGTTCCTCTCAGATATCTCATGATCCTCTTTACTGCTTGCCAATGTGCTGGACCTGGATCGGATTGATATCTACTTACCAAGCCAACTGCTTGACAAATATCAGGTCTAGTACACACCATAGCATACATTAGACATCCAACTGCGCTTCTATAAGGCACTCGCTTCATCTTTTCTGTCTCTTCAGGAGTCTGAGGACACAAATGATTTCCCAAGTTATGGCCTTTGCTGATAGGAGTGTCAATTGGGTTGCTATTCGGCATATTAAATCGTTCAAGAATTTTCTTAATGTAATTCTCCTGAGAGAGATACAATAGTTTCTTAGGACGATCTCTTGAAATCTTGATTCCAAGAATATATGCAGCTTCACCCATATCTTTCATCTCAAATTGAGGCGACAACCAGGCCTTTACCTCGTTTATTAACTCCTTATCATTTCCAGCTATAAGTATATCATCGACATACAATGTCAGAATTACAAGCTTATTTCTTGATCTCTTGGTATAAACAAAATGGTCTTCATCAACCATAGTAAAACCATTGGATATGATCACATTTTGAAAGTGTATATACCACTGCCTTGAAGATTGTTTGAGGCCATAAATAGACTTCAAAAGTCTACAAACCTTTTGTTCGTGGCCTTTTTCAATGAAACATTCGGGTTGTTCCATATAAATTTCTTCATCTAATTCTCCATTGAGAAAGGCAGTCTTTACATCCATCTGATGTAATTCAAGATCTAAACTTGCTACTATAGCTAGAATCAGGCGAATTGAGTTAAATCGCACAACAGGTGAGAAAGTCTCTTCGTAGTCTATTCCTTCCTGTTGTGTATAACCTTTCGCCACCAGTCGAGCCTTATATCTCTCAACTGTGCCATCAGCCTTGAGCTTAATCTTGAGAACCCATTTGCTCCCAATAGCTCTGCGTTCTTTTGGGAGATCAACTAGTTCCCAGACTTTGTTGACTCTCATTGACTCCATTTCATCTTCCATTGCTTTTATCCATTTTTCCTTAGAAGGGCATGAGAGAGCCTCTTTTGCATTTTTAGGCTCGTTTTCTACTTGTAAGAACAACATAAAAAGTTCAGCACCTTCGACATCAAATCGTCGGTGGGGAATCTTTTTACGTAAACCACGTCCTTTTTGTGATTCTTCTTCATTGTTCCCTTTTGGATCAACGTTGCTCCCACTTGGATCAAGAACATCTATCCTGCTCCCACTTGGAACAAGATCAGTGACCATCTCACTCCCACTTGGAACAAGATCCATTTGGTCATTGTTTGATGTCAAATGATTACTTACATTCGCATCCGATGATGAAGGAGGTTGTTGATGTGAAACTAATTCATCATCTGTTAAATTTCTCCCACTCGAATGAAGTGATCTTTGTTGATCTTGATCCTCTATCTCAAACAAGGTTAGGTCTTGACCTACCTCTCCCTTTTTAGGAAACTCATCCTCTAAGAATGTGACATCTCGTGATTCAAACTCAGTTACGCTCCCACTGTCTTGCTGACCTATAAACACATAACCCTTAGAGGTTTCTGAGTATCTTATGAAAATACTCTTTTTTCCTCTCGGGCCTAATTTTCCATGTTTGTGTGAAGAATCATGTGTATAGACAGCGCAACCCCAAGGTCTTAATACACTTAGGTTGGGTGCTCTTCCAGTCCACAACTCATATGGAGTGGTTGCAACTGATTTTGTAGGCACTCGGTTAAGTACATAGGTAGCCGTAAGCAATACATCACCCCAATAACTAATTGGGAGGTTAGCTTGTGCCATCATTGACCTAACCATTTCTAGAAGCGTCCTGTTTCTTCTCTCCGCAACACCATTTTGTTGTGGAGTATTTGGGATAGTCAATTGATGAACAATTCCCTTTCCATCACATAACTCGTTAAATTGAGTTGACAAGTACTCTCGACCTCGGTCAGTTCGAAGAACTTTTATCTTCTTGTCTAATTGATTTTCCACTAAGCTCATATAGCGTTGGAAACAACTTATTGCTTCTGATTTGTGGGAAATTAAATAGACAGAACCGAAACGAGTGTAGTCATCTATAAATGTGATGAAATAGTACGCTCCATGCCTAGCCCTGACATTCATAGGACCACAGATGTCCGAATGGACTAATTGCAAGGGATATTCAGCTCTAGTCGCTTTACCGAAGGGTTTTCTTGCAGATTTTCCTGCTAGACAATTTTCACAAGTGGACAATTCCACATGTTCAATGCCAGTAAGCAAACCTTGTTTTGCTAACCTTTCCATTCTTTGCTGGCCAATATGACCAAGTCTAGCATGCCATATGTTTACATCACTATCATATTTATGTGAGGAAGCAAACATAGAAAAAACTAGCATTATTATTAAATGAATCATAATCCAAATCCATAATAATAAAACCTCCGGTCACATGACCAAAACCAAATAAAGTTGAACCTAAAGTCAATTTGACAGAATTGTCATGGAAAAACAAGCTAAAGCCAAGCCTAAGCAAAACAATAACAGAAATAATATTTCGGCGAATTCCTGGAGCATAGAGGACATCATGTAGTAGTAGGTGTCGACCACCACGCAAGACTAACTTGCATGTACCGATCCCTTCAACAGCAACCTTATTGTTGTTGCCCACATAAATCCACTTTGTTCCACGTGAAATACGCCGAAACTCCACAAAAGAATTGCGTTCCCTCGTTATGTGGTCCGTTGCTCCCGAGTCTACTATCCACAAAGGATTAGATTCAGTGAAAAACACTGAACTAGAAACACAAAGTTCACTAGTTTGAGTTTTGTGAAATACCTTTCTAGGAGGCTCAGAGCAATCCTTAGCATAGTGACCCTTTTTGTCACAGTTAAAGCATTTCACCTTTGCAACATTGACACGTTTGAGACGTTTGTTATTGCCTTGTTGTTCTGCCCTTGCTCTTTTAGCAGGCTGAGACTGAGTTGGTCCTCCTTTCTTAACCCAATTCTTTTTCTTAAAGCCACCTTTGGCCTTAGAGGATGTTGCCATATGCAACTCAGCTGTTGGCTTAGCAGCCTCAAGCCGATCCTCTTCAAGCTCAAGAGATCTCCGGACATCTTTCAGAGTCTTGATTAGCGCTGATTGTGGGTCAAATGCATCTTCATATGATCCCAAGAATTAGGTAAGGACCGTATGACAGCTTGAACTTGTTGCTCATCGGTCAACACATGACCAACATCATTTAACTCCCCAATCATGTTTGTCATAAGCCTCAGATGAGTTCTCAATGAATGTTCTGGGCGCTTCTTGTATGAGTCAAACTTGATTGTTAAGGATCGTAGCCTTTCAATAGAACAGGTACCAAACCTATTCTTTAAAGCAACCCAAAGACCCATAGCTCTTTGGTGATCCTTAAATTCCCTTAAGATATCGTCATCTAAGGTGCTCAGCAACGTAATGCGAGCCAAGGAGTCTTTCTTTTTCCAAGCGTCATAAGCCGCACGGTCACGCCTATGCTGAGCCGTGGTGCCTTCCTCAGGCTCATCCATGACGATGTTAATTGCCTCCAGAGCCTCTTGCTCTTCAAGCACATATTGGACTTTTAAGCTCCAAGTCTCATAATTGTCACCATTGAGTTTCAACCCTTTGTTGAGCTCAGCAACAATATTCTTAGCAGCAGTAGACATTCTTTTAACAAAATAAAAAAATATAGTGATGATTTAAAGTAGGATTTTCTAAACGCAAGTACTATGTTCAACATACATATTCTGACAATAAGCACTAAGTTGATTAAGTTAATAAACACATATTAATAATGGAGTCAAAAGTTCACTATGTTCCCAGTCATCGTCCAGAAATTAAACACATGTAAATTAACCTAGTCAACTACTTAGCTTAATGTCTAATCATACTAAAAAACAACATTTTTTTATGATCTTATAATCCCGTATGGATCTAATCAAACAAATTAACTTAAATTAATTTAAATTTTATTTAACATATTAAATAAATAAATCAAATGTTAAACTAATTAACATAAATGTATTCGTTAAACTAATAACAAATATATAAAATATTAAACTAATTAATATTTCTAACATGTTAAATAAATTAACAAATTAGGCAATTGGTATAATACTTAATGTTAAACTAGTTAACATTTTATTCAATTTGCTAAACTAATCCACAAATATAGTTATTTGATGCAATTGAGATGGTAAGCATTACGATTTTATCAAATATAAATATTAAATTTATATTTCTCTTAAAAACAAGGTATTATGAAGATATCAAAAAAAAAAAAATTTAGAATCATCCCTATAATGTTTTACAAGTTTGACCATTAGCTACAAGAAAATAAATAAAAGGATACCATCTCTTAAAGTAAATCCCGAAATGGGCCAATTACCCAACTCTGCCTATGTTCAGTCACTTTAAGCAAAGAAACTTCTAGTGGGCTTGAAGCCCATTTCTCATAATCTGTTTTCGTAAAAAAAAAGTAGTTTCAACCTTACACAGGGCAGCTATCACGTGGTTTCATACTTTCTCCGTCTTCTTTGCGAAGCAGCAGCAAGGCAAGTTTTTAAAAAATTAACGAATTATGTTCATAGAAGAGAAGACTTTATTTCTCTTTGCTTTGGTTGAAAGAATTTTTTAACCATCATTGGAGCACAAAGTTCCAGTCAATATTTATTGTTTTGCTTCTGCCATTTCAGAAGACGCCTGAGAGGGTGAAGTCATTTCTTCTGTACTTTCTCCTTATCAAGCAACAACCCATCAAAAAAAATGGAAAACCCTCTGGTTCTGTCCTTTTTTTTTTTTTTAATCAATTTAGAAAACTAATTCAGATGGTACTTTATAAATTGTTCAGAACGTCAGGTGTTAAAATTCACCAAAACAAATGAATATATGGATCTGATGGATCTTTTTCTAGAAAAAAAAAAACATATGGTCACACGTTCAACAGAGCGTGTATATTTTCTAGATTCATATGCAACGACCAACCGCATAATTTACTAAACCAAAAAACCAGCCTATAACATATGATACCAATGAAGGATATAAACATGTATATATCACAATAATCTATACTAAATAGATTGTTAAAACATAAACCGAGAACTTACTTGTTGTTCTCGTAAGCGGAAGCGGTAGAATCTTGAACCGTGGCTGGAATTACTGGCCGTCGGTGGTTGTCACGTGCTTGACGGATCAACCCCTTTATCCACAGTCTAAACACTAGTTTATTTGAGAGAGAGATAGGAAGAGTAGTAGAGATTTCAGTGTATTTATCTGAGCCTAATACTACTGTATTTATAACTGTAAAATACAGTAGTTGTCCTCTTGTAGGACTCTATCAGGTAACTTATCTTTTTACCTGGATAGATATTAAGAGCACCCCTTTATGGGTGGACTCTTTTACACAGATAAATCCAACATTTTGAATGTTAGAATGGACTCAATTTATATTAACTGACGGTGTAATGAATTTCGTACACTATTGGTACAATTTAACATGATATAAAAGATTACTAACTTCAGGTGCAAGAGGGCATTCCAAGGGGTGAAGCAAGAGTATGCCACATTAAAGTCTAAGCTTGATGCTTATTTTCAGGTTTCTCCATTTTCTCTGTTAAAGATGCACTTGATGTTTAATTTGACTCATCATTAGATATATGTTTATGGTTTCTAACCTTTCTGAACATTTTAATTATAGATTGTAAATGAAGGCTCCTGAACAAATCTTATCAAAGGCAGTATCAGAGTTGGCAAGATAATTAAGCCCCATGTCTTCCATAAAGTAGCAGATTATATAGATGTATAAAGAGTGAATTTAATCAAATAAAACCATGCAAGGCATTTCCAAAATGTCAGCTGGGGCATTGTACTTATAAATACCTGTTGCTGCTGCTTATTAATTAATGAAAAATTTCTTATGTTATCCATGAATTTGATTAGAAAGAAAGAGAATTTTCTGTTTTTATGTCGTTGCATTTCCTGAAATTGAAGAAATAAATTTAATTGGCACTCTCCAAGGGAAGTTTGCTAGTTTATTGTGGGAACCCATCATCATTTCAAGATCTCTCAGGTCAAAGAATCAATAAAATAAACTAAGTGTGTGTGTGCGTACCTAAATACTACTATATGAGTAAGTATCAGATTCTTGGGTCTAGTTATTGATCTTTCAAACTAATTTAAGATGCATAAATTCCAAAGGATGTGGCTCTGTCTTTCTCAGTGATGGGATATTACAAAAGAAGTATACGTCTCATTTGGGACCATAGTTACCCTATTTATAGTTCCACAAACTTCTCTATTTTTAATTCCGAAGATCGTTAAATTCCAAGTTAACTAATAGTACTATCTATACATGAAAATTAGTACATATATTATGAGGTTTCTAAGGCTCATTTAGTTTTAAACTTTAGCCAATTGTATTTCCTAAAAATATATTTCAGGTTTCACAATTAAATTTGTATTTAGTTGAGTCTAAGGTGACCGTTTATATCTCAATTTGATCGATTGATATGCTTGGTTGTTTTCGTGTTAAAACAGACGTAATGCAAATAACAAATTTGACTGAATGAAATGAAGGATCCGATGAGACTATGTTAAAATCCAATTCGAAGACAAGTATGATCGAATGAAAAATTAATCGACAGAATCACTAGATGTGATGATAAACTAAATGAACACAGACAATCAATGTAATATGAATTCGAAAGCAGTCAAACTGGTTAATTTCGATATCGAGTAAGCTATTTCAATAGAATTCGATGAATGAAGTTATAGTAGAATTAAATTATCGATGTCAAATATGCGAGGTTACGTGACTTAGTGATGCCGGGCAAACCACGAGACCCTTCACTCGGAGCCAAGCTAGGGAGGTCCAAGGAGTACACCTACACTTGGTGAGGAAGGGACTAGAAGAAGGAAGCGTTTGGAAGCCATTCCGGGTGCTCAAAGTGCAAGGGGAGCAGCCCAGCGAACCAGGCGCCCCGCCTGCACCTTAGGCGCCTCCGCCCAGAGAGCACAGGAGCCAGGCGGACCGCCCCACCCTCAGGCGCACCGCCCAGCCCACCCCCACTGATCAATTCCTTGGGCGCTCCGCCCCAAATCTGGGCGCCCCGCCCAAAATGCTGAAGGGTTATTTTCTAGCTAGCGTTAAGACTATTTTGACCCTACGTGGTCCTATGTTCCTAAGCCTAAGTGTGGGCATATTAGACCTTTCATATGGTGTCTAAAAATACCTATAAATAGCTAGTTGTCTTATTATTTTCATTAGCTTACCTTTGATGAAAACAAACACTTGTGTTGAAGAGTTGAACTCTTATTGAATGAAAAACCTTGATTTGGGACTTGTTCTTCCTCTAGCGGATCTAGATGAATTTCAATCCCCCCCGACCATTCTACTTGCGTGCTCACGTTAGCTCGAGGGTAGTTGCCTAGCGTAGGTGTTCTTGACCTCCTCTCGGGGTGTAACGGAACAAGTTCTCCGTTGCTACTTGAGATTTGTGATTGAGATACGTCTCGTTCCTATCTTTTACTTTCCGCGTTCGATTTCCTACATCATTTGGTATCAGAGCAAGGCTCGGGTATTGTTTCTACAAACCCCCGACCCTTGAATCTTCGTGCCTAGGTTAGTTTGTTTAGATTTCTTGTTGTTGAAGTTATTGGAAAAAAGAAAATTACAAAAAAATTGAAAAATTGAAAAATTCAAAAATTGGCATAACTTTTTGGTGTTTGTGATTCTTGATATGGGTGTTATGGATTCTTGATTATGATTGAATTCCCGTTGCTTGGGTACCAAAATTACTTGGATTGGTGAAGTTTGAAAAATTGAAACCCCAATTTTCCTTAAACCCTACCAAACCCTTGTTCTTGAGGAATTTGCTTGATTTGGGGTTGTGTGATTGTGGGGTTTTGGATTTGATTGCCGGGGATTGATCCACTTTTGAAAACGAACCATTTGCAACAAATTTGGTGTGAATCGGAGTTGTATAACGTTGATTTTGAAGAATCGAAACCCACCTTTTCGACCCTTTTGAAAAATTGAGGAAACCCAACTTGAAACTTGAATCATGATTGTGCCTTGTTTGTTGCTTGGTTGAGTGTGAAAATCATTGGGGTTTGGTGGTTATACCAAAATACAACTTCGGGTACTTTGAATTTGGGAAGAACACGTTGGAATCGACCAAAAAGTTGGTTTGAAATCGAAGAACACGTTGTTGAAAAACCCTGGTGCTCTTCGACCAGGCGCTCCGCCTCAAGTTTGGGCGCCCCGCCTGACCAGTGCATAGTCCAGGCGCTCCGCCTAAAGCCCAGGCGCCCCGCCTGCCCAACCCCACTGACCAAAATTTTCAGGCGCTCCGCCCCACTGCTTGGGCGCTCCGCCTAACATCCTGAAGGGTTGTTTTTGGGTAGTTTCTTCTAGGTTTGCTTGTTCTTTGTTGCCTAATCTCTTATTAGTGCCTATATAAGTAATCTTTCTACTTGATTAGCACTAATCTTTCATTGCTTTTAGGTTAATTCGTGCATTAGTTGGAGAGTAGAATTCCAAGAAGAATCCTAGACTCTTTTTGATTCAAGTCCTCACTTCAAAGTGCCTAGCTTTCATTGAGTCCTATTAACTCCACTCACCCCGGAGTGTGCTTGACTCGTGAATAGTTTGGTTGAGTTGAGGAATTTATATTCATCTACATGAGCTTTGGAACCACAAGTCGAGTGAAATACCCACCGTCACTATACGAGAGAGCCTAGTGATCTCAAGTGAGGGAGTGTGTGAGGTTGTTTTCTAACGTTTGTTACTTGTGTAGGTACAATGTCTTCCGAAGGAGATGATTTTGCAAAGAGTGCCCTTGCTACTATCCTCGCCAAATTGGATAGTATGCACTTGAGGATTAAAAGCCTCGAGCGGGTGAACTCTAGTGCTCTAGTGGAGCAAGGGACTTCTAATGTCCCATCGGAGAAAGGGACCCCGAGCGTCCAAGTCGAGAAAGGGACCCCGAGTGTCCCGGTTGAAGTCTCAAGTACTCCTAACTTTACTCCGGAGCAAGTTAGCCATGTCATTGAATTGCTCAATCAACAACGGGCAAAGGAGGAGCGAGAGAGACTTGATCAAGTGTTGGGCAACACCCAACGAACGGGCATTCCCCGTATCTTGGATAACCCCCCAAGAAACATTCCACTACCAAGGCCCATCCGAAACGTGCAACCTCTTGAGCAAGCCGATGAAGCTCAAGAAGGGGAGGAAGCCGATTATGGTGATGATATGTATGAGTTTGATGATCACTTTCAACCAAGGCGAGGTATGAATTGGGGTCGAAATGTGGATAGAGGTAGGGGCCGAGGTCGAGGGCCACCTATGGGTTATGTTGGAGGGAATGCGAGGAGGGAGTATGGTGTGAATGAAGATTACTATGGGGGCCAACCGGAGCCTTTCCGTGGGGGTCGTGACAACACCAACATCAATAGTGTGAAGCTTAATCTCCCGACCTTTAAGGGGAATTGTGATCCGGCGGCTTACATTGAATGGGTGCTACACATGGAAAGATTGTTTGACACAAATGAGATGACCGATGAGAAGAAAGGTACCTATGCTATTTCATCCTTTGAATCCTATGCATCTACTTGGTGGGAATCCGTCAAGAGATCAAGGAGGAGAGCGGGGGTTCCCGTGATTGTGGGTTGGAATGACTTGAAGGGTATCATGAGTATCAAGTATATCACTCCCAGATATCGGCAAGAGCAACTCAAGAAACTTTATGAGTTGAAGCAAGGTGTCAAGACGGTGCATGAATACTTTGATGAGTTTGAAAGAACTCGTATGGCCTTGGATATGGACACCGAAGATGAGGAGCAAGCCGTGATCCGTTTCATGAATGGTTTGAGCTATGGTATAGCTTCACAATTGAGATTGCATGCTTATCTTTCACTTCAAGAAGTCCTTGATGCCGCTATTCAAGCCGAGCAATGGCTTGAGAAAGAGAAGTCCAACCGTTACAAGAGCAACACTTCTACTTCCATGAACAAGTCAAAGGATTGGAAAAATCCTACTCCCAATGCAAAATTCACAAATGCAAGTGGCCCTAGTGGAGCAAGTGCTAGCAAAGATGTGAAGAAGCCGTTTGAGAAGTACACACCCAATGTGGGAGGTAATTCTAAAACCCAATTGAATACTCCTACTTCTTCTTCCATTCAATGTCATAAATGCAAGGGGTATGGACACTTTGCTAAGGAGTGTCCTACGAAGAGGACCATGGTTCTTGTTGGTGATAATGCATATGAACAAGAGAGTGAACCGGAGGATGATGAGGGTGTAGAGGGAGATGAGGGAGTAGAGGGGGATGATCTAGATGATACGGTGGAGGATGAGGAACCTCATACTTTTCTAGTAGTGTGGAGGAGCTTAGGAGCTATGATTGTGGAGGATGGTGAAACCTTGCAAAGAGAAAACCTTTTCCATGCTAGATGTCGTGTTAAGGGTGTTGTATGCTCTATGATCATTGACTCCGGGAGTTGTGCTAATGTTGTGAGTCAATCTCTTATAACCCAATTGAAGTTGCCTACCGTGAAGCACCCCAAGCCATATCGATTGCAATGGCTTAGTGAATGTGGGGAGCTAAAGGTAGTGAAGCAAGCAATGATCAAGTTCAAAATGGGTAGTTATGTTGATGAACACTTGTTCGACGTTGTGCCCATGCAAGCTCGCCACCTTCTTTTTGGAAGGCCTTGGCAATTTGATCGACAAGCGGTCCATGATGGGCGTGTCAACACTTACACGCTCCAACATGAAGGAAGGAAATTTGTGTTGAAGCCCCTAACTCCCAAACAAGTGAGTGATGACTACAACCGGATGAGGGAGTTGAGGGAGGTGGCAAAGGCCAAGTCAATCATTGAGACTAGCCCTTTGTCCAAAAGCATGGTGGCAATCCCACCTTCTTCTTCTACCGGTGGCATTTGTGCCATGATGCAACCGGGCGAGATCTTAAAAGGAAATGATGGCACCAAGTTTCTCCTATGCCTAGTGCACAAAGGTATGATCCTTAACTCTAATTGTGATTTTTCTTCTAACCCTTTGCCTAGTGTGTTTGAGAATGTCTTGAAGGATTTTGGGGACATGTTCCCGGATGAGATGCCGGATGGATTGCCTCCTTTGAGGGGTATTGAACATCAAATAGACTTTGTCCCTGGATCTCAAATCCCAAACAAGCCGGCTTATAGGAGAAATCCGGAAGATACAAGAGAATTGCAAAAGCAAGTTGATGAATTGCTCACTAAGGGCTTGGTGAGGGAGAGCTTGAGTCCTTGTGCCGTGCCCGTGATCCTTGTTCCCAAAAAGGACGGCACTTGGAGGATGTGCGTTGATTGTCGGGCCGTGAACAAAATAATGGTAAAGTACCGTCATCCCATTCCCCGACTTTATGATATGTTAGATGAATTGAGTGGTTCATGTGTGTTTAGCAAAATTGACCTTAGGTCCGGCTACCATCAAATCCGGATGAAACCTGGGGATGAATGGAAAACCGCATTCAAGACCAAATTTGGTCTCTATGAATGGTTGGTGATGCCCTTTGGGCTCTCCAATGCACCTAGCACTTTCATGAGGCTAATGAACCATGTTCTAAAGCCATTCATCAACAAGTTTGTGGTCGTCTAGTTTGACGATATATTGATCTATAGCAAATCAATAGACGGCCATGTTGATCACCTTAGGCAAGTACTTGAAAAGTTGAGAGCCGAAAAGCTCTATGCTAATTTTAAAAAGTGTGCCTTTGGTGTTGAGAAGGTAGTCTTCCTTGGGTTTGTTGTGAGTGCCCAAGGAGTGGAGGTGGATGAGTCTAAGGTAGAGGCCATACGTGATTGGCCTACTCCTACTACCGGGAGTCAAGTGAAGAGCTTTCATGGTCTTGCTAGATTTTATAGGCGATTTGTGAAAGACTTAGCTCCATCACCGCTCCACTCACCGAATTGGTGAAGAAAGACCAACCTTTTGTTTGGGGAGAGCCTCAAGAGAAGGCCTTCCATGAGTTGAAAAGTAGGTTGAGTACCGCCCCTCTATTGCAATTGCCCGACTTCGGAAAGGCATTTGAGGTTGAATGTGATGCCTCGGGGGTGGGAATTGGTGGTGTGCTAATGCAAGATAGCAAACCCATCGCCTACTTTAGTGAAAAATTGAAAGGGGCCTCCTTGAATTATTCTACATATGACAAGGAGTTGTATGCCCTTGTGAGAGCCCTTGCCCATTGGCAACACTACCTTTGGCCTCGTGAGTTTGTAATCAAGAGTGACCATGAGTCACTCAAGCATTTGAGAGGCCAAGAGAAGCTCAATAAGAGACATGCCAAGTGGGTTGAATTCATTGAGTCCTTTCCCTATGTGATCCAATACAAGAAAGGGAAAGACAATGTTGTGGCGGATGCGCTTTCGAGAAAGTTTGCTCTAGCCACCACTCTCACCTCTAAGATTATGGGTTTTGAAAGCATTAAATTGATGTATGCTCATGACCCGAAGCTCAAGAGCATCCATGAAGCTCTAGAAAAGGGGGAGAGAGTTGAGAAATACCAATGGGTTAATGGATATATCTTTAAGAATGGTAAAGTGTGCATACCCGAGTCCTCATGGAGGGAATTGCTTGTGCAAGAGGCACATTGTGGAGGACTCATGGGTCACTTTGGTAGAGACAAGACCTTGGCCATCCTTCGGGAACAATTCCATTGGCCAAAAATGGGGACCCATGTTGAGAGACTTTGCAACTCTTGTCTTGAGTGCAAGGTTGCTAAGTCTAAGTCGAACCCCCATGGTTTGTATACCCCACTCCCCGTACCTACTAGTCCGTGGTTGGATATATCAATGGACTTTGTCATGGGTTTACCAAGGACTAGGGGGGCCACGATAGCATTTATGTTGTTGTGGATAGGTTCTCCAAAATGACTCATTTCATTCCATGTCGAAAATGTGATGATGCACAACATTTTGCAACCTTGTTTGTTGATAATGTCTTGAAATTGCATGGTGTGCTTCAAACCATAGTGAGTGATAGGGACACTAAGTTCCTAAGTCATTTTTGGAGGAGTTTATGGGGTGCCCTTGGCACCAAACTCTTGTTTTCTACGTCCCACCACCCCCAAACCGATGGGCAGACCGAGGTGGTGAACCGAACCTTGGGTGCTCTTCTTAGAGCCATGACCCGAGGTAAGGGTGGGACTTGGATAGATAAGCTACCTCTTATGGAGTTTGCCTACAATCGAACCGTGCATCGGATGATTGGTATGACTCCATTCGAGTGTGTGTATGGTTTTAACCCCTTGATTCCCCTTGATCTAACCCCTTTGCCAAGGGAAATGGTTGTTAATTTTGAAGGTAAAGCTAGAGCCAAGGCTTTGATGGAGCTACATGCTAAGGCGAAGAAGAACTTGGAGGAAGCTTATGCAAAGGTAGCCTCCAAGAAAAACAAGGGACGCAAGAAGGTGGAACTCAAGAAGGGTGACTATGTGTGGGTGCACTTCCGGAAAGAAAGGTTTCCAAACCTTAGAAAAGGGAAGTTAGCACCCCGTGGATATGGCCCATTCCAAGTGCTCTCAAAGATAAACAACAACGCTTATGTGGTCGACTTACCAAGTGAGTATCAAGTGTCTAATACTTTCAATGTTTGTGACTTGGTTCCTATGGATGTAGGTGATGAAGAGGTCGTGGATGATAATGCTTCAATTTCTAGGACGAAATCGTCTCAAGAAGGGGAGGATGATACCGGGCAAACCACGAGACCCTTCACTCGGAGCCAAGCTAGGGAGGTCCAAGGAGTACACCTATACTTGGTGAGGAAGGGACTAGAAGAAGGAAGCGTTTGGAAGCCATTCCGGGTGCTCAAAGTGCAAGGGGACCAGCCCAGCGAACCAGGCGCCCCGCCTGCACCTTAGGCGCCTCCGCCCAGAGAGCACAGGAGCCAGGCGGACCGCCCCACCCTCAGGCGCACCGCCCAGCCCACCCCACTGATCAATTCCTTGGGCGCCCCGCTCCAAATCCGGGCGCCCCGCCCAAAACGCTGAAGGGTTATTTTCTAGCTAGCGTTAAGACTATTTTGACCCTACGTGGTCCTATGTTCCTAAGCCTAAGTGTGGGCATATTAGACCTTTCATATGGTGTCTAAAAACACCTATAAATAGCTAGTTGTCTTATTATTTTCATTAGCTTACCTTTGATGAAAACAAACACTTGTGTTGAAGAGTTGAACTCTTATTGAATGAAAAACCTTGATTTGGGACTTGTTCTTCCTCTAGCGGATCTAGATGAATTCCAATCCCCCCGACCATTCTACTTGCGTGCTCACGTTAGCTCGAGGGTAGTTGCCTAGCGTAGGTGTTCTTGACCTCCTCTCGGGGTGTAACGGAACAAGTTCTCCGTTGCTACTTGAGATTTGTGATCGAGATACGTCTCGTTCCTATCTTTTACTTTCCGCGTTTGATTTCCTACATCATTAGCCTATGGCGATTTCAAATGAAACAGTAAAGATGCAATTGACGAAACGGACTTTATCGAATTAGCGTCACGAACCAAACAATAATGACTATCGTTTTAATGTTGTCAATATTGATCAATGAATACACTTAATAAAGCAATTTTCGACTAATGCGATAGCAGAGAGTTAGCGAAATCGATGATGATAAGCAGGTATATGAGATAATGAATCAAACGAGTAGCGAGAAAAATAATAAATAATAAATAAATTAAAGCGGTAAAGCTTATTGTATTGAATCGATGGTTGATGCTTTGATGAAAGAGATAAATCCTCCTCCACGTCTGAATCAAGCCGTGATTGATGTTTAATACAATGGTTGAACTCGCAATAAGAGACTTTTTGTAACCACAAATGGTATAATTGAGAGTGATGTATATGATGAAGGGAATATTCTTGTTCTGATCAACGTAAGTTCCAAATGGAGGAAATGGGAGTCTATTTATAGACCAGTTAAGGCGTGGAGTTCCCAACTCTAGAAGAACTCCACTTCTCCATGTTTCTCCAACAGTTACCCACATCCCACGAAACGCGTTGGATTTGTTCCGATAAAAGTGAGATAAGATCAGCCAAAGTTATCTGCTAGAACGGCTGTCTTCCAAACATTCCGATCTCAATATAGCATAACCGGTCACGCCAGCGTGTGTCCGTAAAACTTGGCAAGTGGCTTGAAATTTTAGGCGGGAAAACACGTGGAGCATTCGTGTCCCTCTATTTTGAAACGTCGAACCGTCACTTCAACTTCCCATTGCCGCACGTGTCAGGCATCATGCAGTGACAGTTTTCATCGGTTACCGAGGTAATGATGAATTCTGCCCTATAAATATCAGCTTCAAAACCATTTACAAACTTTACAACTTCCAAAACTCTTAGAATTCTCCAACTTCTACAAGCAAATCTCAAAATTTCTCGCTGGTTTTTATCAGTTTCTGTTTCAAATCTTTAAGTTAGTTGTTCAAACCATTGAATTTGTGCTTGACAATGTCTTCATCTTCTCAAAATATGGTCGATGTTGAAGTTACTGCTTCTGCCGGTATTACCGCCACAGCCCCGCCGCAGTCCGGCGTGGTGGCGGAGCAGATTTCCACCGCTGCCGGCTCTTCAGTAGATAAGAAGGGCAAAAAGCGAAAAGAAAGAAAAATAAAGGACTTTGATCCTAAAAAGTCATATTAAGAAATTCTTTCGAAGAATTTCACTTATGAGAACGACTGCAAGGTCAGTGTTCAAAGCGAAGCGGAGAAGAATAATAAGAAGAACATTTCGATCGATTTAGTATATTGTGCGATCATGCTGGAGTCAATAAGAAGATTGTGGTTGGAAGACTGGCGAAATCGATGTGATGTGTCCTCCGAGGAAGTCGACTCTGGCTACCCACATCAAAGGTCATTCAGTGGTGCTGACCTATCCTTTCACCATCGGCTTCGCTCTTCCAGTTGACAATGTGATCGAGAAATTTTGCAAGTTGTACAATGTCTGTATCAGACAGCTTTCTCCGGCTATATGGAGAACGGTGGTAATCATGCGGTGGATTGCAGAGAAGGCGGAAGTGGAATTGACACTTCGCCATATTCTCAATATCTACTCCCCTCGAGTTTATAAAGGAGGCATGATTAACTTGGCGAAATGAGGCCAGTGGGCCTTGATTTCCGACAACAATGACGACCTTCGGGGGTGGGATCAACGTTTCATTTTCATCCCAACAGAGCAATTGACCGCGCCCGGAAGGGAGCCGCTTCCAAGCGTGTGGAACCGAACTCGTAAGCGTTTTGTCCGTCTTTCCCTTTTGAGTAAACTTGTAGCTTTAGCCTTGAAAAATTTATCTTCCCATTTTCAGCCGACAAAGTCTTGTTCGACCAAGTCGCTGACATCGTGCCGTGGTTGATCAGAGTTCTAGATAAGACGACCAACGACCAGAGGGCTTGGAAACCGGTCGCAGCTCTGAAAACCCTTAAAGCCAAAAATCATGGTAAGTTTTCTCTTCTTGAGTTTGCACTGAACTTGTATTCTAATTTTCTCCTTCAATGATTTTTAAATTTTCGCAGGCATCGCAGGTTCCGGAGGCGAGCCCAGCGACGAGGAAATTGAATTCGAGAGCGATGAGAAGGTCGATGACGCTCCTCCTCCTCCTAGGTAGTGGAAAAAGGGCAAGGGGGTAGCTCACCGGCTACGCCCCAAACCATTGAGGATGTGATACTGGGACAAGCTCAGCTATTGCAGCGGCGAAAGCCGCCGAAGGAATGGCCTCGATTATTGACGTCGAGGAAGAATAGGCTGGAGACGAATCGGGATCTGACCGATTGGTGAGGCGTCCCAAAAAAGCCGTGAGGGAAAGGCTCCAAGAGACAGCTATTCAACTTAAAGTGGCTGAACAAGGAGATCTTTCAGTTGACGATTTTCACCTATCTCCTGTAGCCGAAGAGGTCACTTCAGGCTCAGGAGGTTTTCCCAGCAGAGAGGGTGCCATCATTTCTTTGGGCATTGTGCCTGAGGTTCGAGAGGCGATGATCGAAGCCTTTGATCGGGACCTTGAGGCAAGGGATCCGGCAAAAGTAAAGATGCTAGCTTTGGATCGGCCGATAGCGACGTCGAAATCCAAATACGACGAAGAAACGGGTTCGTCGTTCTTTGGTGCAGATCACGCTGACCCGATCGTACCTCTACCTCGAGGTGAAGAGGCTACTGACTTCGCTGCTCTGGGCGAGTCTGAAGCATTGGGCGACAGATCGCTAACGATAACAGTGCCGCACAATGTTGACTTGCTCAGGTGCCCAAAGCGGCGTGCAGATTTCCTTTTCGATGTTATTGGCCCGATGGAGCAGGCTCGCTTGAACACTGAAACGACCTCGGTTAATTATTTCGGAAGTTAGGACTCCGATTGGCGTGTCGATAATTTTAAAATATTTGTATGGTCCATTGAGACTTATCTGTAAAATTTGAGCTAAATCAGACCTCGTTTGGTAGGCATCAGAAGAAGGTTTCAGTTTTTATTGTCGATAAATATTAAAAAGAGATTTTCGAGCTCGATTTTGGCGAATGAACTCCGATTCGAAATCTGAAAGCGCCGCTTGGTTCGTATGATTATTTGTGACTTTTGTAATTTTTTGAAAGTGAATTTCGAGGTTGTTCGGCTAGTTTCCGCTAAAATGCCGAAAGTTAAATAATTTGACATTTTTTCCATTTAAATTCGCATCTTGAGTTTCGGGAACCCGGTTTGAGATCCGCCTTAGCGAATATGCTACATATATTTTGTATAACTTGTATGCAAAAGTTGGAATTAATTCGAATATCGCAGGGTACCGTTTTAATTTTCGTTGTGAAAAGAAAATAAAATAAAAGAAAAAGACAAAAAAATAAAAAAGGGAAGTAAAGGAAAGGTGACATGGCGGTGGTGCAAAGGGATATACATATCCATTAGCTTTCGTCCAAAATAAGAACAGAAAGCAACAGAAACAGAATTTATATGCATTATATGTCATTCATATGCATTACATTGTATATCATATTGGGTGCAGGAGTATTCCGCCCCAGGAGAGTTCAGGAGTATTCCGCCCCAGGAGAGTGCAGGAGTATTCCGCCTCTGGTTTGCATTTTATCGGGTGCAGGAGTATTCCGCTCTTATGTCAGATACTGAGTGCAGGAGTATTCTGCCTCAGCTTTACATTATATCGGGTGCATGAGTATTCCGCCCCAGGAAAGTGCAGGAGTATTCTGCCTCTGGTTTATATCATATCGGGTGCATGAGTATTCCGCCCCAGGAGAGTGCAGAAGTATTCCGCCTCTGGTTTATATCGTATCGGGTGCAGGAGTATTCCGCCCCAGGAGCAGACGTATTCTGCTCCAGTTGGTTATCAAATTGGATTCCTCTCGAATGCAGGAGTATTTCGCTTCGGGATGGGATTAGGGGCACATGTGACCCTTTGCATCATATTTCATTTCATCTCATATCATTTCATTTCATTTCATACCATTGTGTAGACTTGTGGTACATAACTACTGTTCTTCTTATACGTGCATTGCTTATTTATTGATATGTTTCTTGCTCGTATTCCTGGTTGAGTTTATGGTTTCATACGTGTTTCCGGTTGTTATCTGGCTCTGCCTTTTTATAATTTAAATAAGAAGAATTTGGTTTATCTGTTTCTTCTCCCTGGCTAGCTATCCTATTCTTTGAGGTGGCTAGTCTGCCCCACTTATTGAGTCCTTTTGACTCACCCTTGTTTGTTGTTTGTTTCTTGTCTATCTATTTCGTTTCGGCAGGTTCGCTCCAGGATTGAGTTCGCCACATTATGAAGGAGTGAAGACGACTTCAGCAGTCAGGGTGAGCCAGCTTTTATTTCGGATGGCCACCAGTTTATTGGTTATTATTTCAGTTGCATTTTGCTCCATGTAGAAGGTATTTGTCTTCTTTTGTACTTTTAGATGTCTAGTCTGGATAGCCCTAAACCTAGTGTATTGGGTAGTCAGCTGTAATTTCTTTTGTACAGCTTAGAGGTATCAGTATCTCTGTATTTTTTTAAAGTCTTGACCTTATTTATGAATTATTATATTTATTTTCCTAATTTAATTGGTAAGGGTTCGCCCGACGGGTCTAAGGGAGGATGTCGGGTGCCTGCACGGCCTAACCGGATTCCGGGTCGTGTCAGTTGGTATCAGAACCCAGTTTAGAGTCTATCCAGACTAAGACGGTGTCTAGTAGAGTCTCGCTGATGGGTACTTAGACGTCCGTACTTATCTACGAGAGGCTATGATAGCATTTAGGAAGTTTCACTTCCTTCTTTTCTGATCGTGCGTCTATCTAGGATGCAAAAGTATTTTTGTTACTTCATTCGTAGTAATTGTGAACCCTCGTGCGACAAATCAACAAACGGTATGAGTTCAAGACGAAGCAGTCTAGCCTGGGGCTAGCACTGACGAAGCCCCGAGAGTTTTTGATCGTGCTGACGATCTAGTTACAGAGGTCCCATCTGTACGAGCTTGCGATGGGCAAGGGAGTGGGGCTTTGTGGTTCCCTTGGATCTACGATGCTTTTACGAGAATCTTGGCGATGCAGATACCGCAAGAACTTCTTATTCACTAGGGAGCTTACCAGGTTGCCGCAGATGCAGATGCTCGGTCTCAGGGAGCTCCTATTCCAGTTCGTAATATTGCCGCAGTAAAGTATGTTCCGGAGGCATCATGTGTTGTGCCTCTAGTTGTTCTGGCTGGTTAGGCAACTAACGTAATTATTGGGTCCGAGAGCTCAAAGAGGCTGCATTATTTTTCGCGGTTGAACATCTCGATATTCCCAAGCAATGCATTAGATAATCCCTGTGTAAGTTTTTAAAATAAAATGATGTCAGCGTATCCTTTAGGCTCTTGATTATTTCGAGCGGTATGGTGTTCATTATTTTTCTTTCCAGTTTCGGGGTCCAGCCTTGAATTGGTGGGCCGCTCTCTTATTAGCTAACTTGGTTTGATTTTTCTTCTAGATTTGGGGAAAAGTTCCTTTCGTGCAGCGAGCGAAAAAATAAAGCATCGCCAATTTAAGTGGATTAGACAGGGTAGCCTGTCGATTAGCCTGTTGGTGTTAAAGAATATGAGATTGAATTCTATTGGATGGCTAGATATGCACTAGAACTAGTTTATGAACCTTCCGAGAATGTTCAAAGATTTATTGGTGAACTTTCTTCTTCATTAAGGTCCCAGACGGCTCGAGAGATTGAGGTCGGAATTTCATTTGATGTCGTTGTTGATATTGCTCAAAGGTATTAGGCATACCATGAGTTAGAGGGGGGGGGGGAGTTAGAGCGGGAGAGCAGAGATCCCGTGGTCCTAGTGGGTAACCATGGTACCTCATTTGGAGGTAAGAGTTCTAATTATTTTGGGTGGTCACCTTCCAGTTATCTCAGCTTGTGTCACGCGATTCTAAGAGTGCGCCAGTAGTTCGTCAAGATCAGACCCAGTTTTCTCTTTACAGCTATCAACAATCTTTCCAGCTTCCATTTTCAGCGAAAAGGTGTTCTCATTGTTGTTACACTTTATGCACCTCCTTGAGACACTAGAAGGGGGGGTTGAATAGTGTCCTCCGATTTTCGTTCAAGAACACTGTTCTTCTGGAGGAGAACCTTGTTCTCAGATTTTCTCTCCTGCTGCTTGGAACATTGAAGCACACAAAACATACACACAAGAACACAAGGATTTTTACGTGGAAAAACTCCTTGCTCAAGGGAGAAAAAAACCACGACTCACACTCTGGGATTTTAGCACTGAATCTACTAACACAAGAGCAATGTTTCTGATTACAAACTCTGTAACCAAGGGGCTACACTCTAGACCCTACTTACTACTCAAAGCTAAACTCTAGCTTCTCAGTAAATACACAACGGTTCACCTAATACATGTGCTTCTGAATAAGCTAATAGGTAAAACTATGAAAGATCTGATTTAAGCCAACTTGCAATTTGACGAACCTAGACAGAAAATCTAGTCTCGTTACTCTTCTCGCACACAAGTTATCTTCTGCTGATCACTCACGTAGAAAGATGCTGGATCGCCTTTATATGCTCTCAACTCTCTATTTTTGAATACTCAATTTCGGCTGCTGCTGCTACTTGCATATATATATGGGTCTTCTTAACCCTCGTAGAGTTCTACAAAGAATCCTGTTAATTAAGGCAAGTCAGGATTCCCCGTAACTCCTTTCCTTGTTGAAGTCCAACTCCTTTTCACACTTCGCAAACACAGCCTGGACACAGCTTCTTTGATGCGGGGCATACCTCAAGGCCGTACACTAGGAGTCAAGCAAGGTTGATCCAAGACACCCATCTTTACTTGATTTGGAGAGACATGGATGAAGGGTCCGAGAGTAGCCGGAAGATCATGCTTTTGAGTGCCGTGGATGGTGGATCACTTAGACCACTTGAAGAGACATTTGGAGCACGTTTGGAAGCAACTCAAGAGGCCACTGGAATGGGCGGACCGCCTACTCAACTAGGCCGGCCGCCTAGTTTTGATCAGCTCTCTGGATTTGCTCCAGGCGGCCGACCGCCTCTGCAGGCCAATTTGCTCCAGGCGGACCGCCTAGTAGGGATGCCTAGCAGGGGCGCCTGTTCTACTCCTTCAGCAAACCAAGAAATAGGCGGGGCGCCTAGTTAAAGTAGGCTGGGCGCCTACTTTGTGAAGGGTTGCGGGATTCCTAGTTTATTTGCTAAGTTTTGGACAACTATAGCCCTATGAGGCCTTTATTGTTTTAACCCACTTTCGGGGTATTTTTGAGCTTTCATTACATGTAAGTGAAGTCTATAAATACTTCACAAACCTCTTCAAACCTTAGCTTACCTTGAAATTTATGAATGATGAAATGAATCTATCTCTTGTTTGGAGAACCCTTTGTCTTGGTTGCTTGAATTCACTAGTGGAACCTAGTTGAGTCTTGAACCGAAAACCCGATCATTCTACTTGCGAGTCCCGAGTGTGACTCGAGGGTGGTTGCATAGTGTAGGTCCTTCTTGACACCGATACGAGGGTATCTCGGGACAAGTTCCCCGGGGTTACTTCGTAGGGAGTTCGAGTTGTGTCTCGCTCTCTATCTTTACTTTCCGCGTTTTAGTTTTGATCCTTATCATCTTGGTATCAGAGCAAGGCTCGGGTTTTGTTTCTACAAACCCCCGACCCTTGATTCTTCGTGCCTAGGTTGGTTTCGATATTAGGTTCTTGTTTGTTATTGAAGAAAAGAAGAAAACACAAAAAAATATGATCATGGATTCTTGGTTTGATGGACCCATTGAGTGATTGATATTGGGGTTTGTTCCTTATTGGAAACCCGTTCTTTTGGTAACCTAAGCATCAAATTTGGAGTAGAAACACAAGAATTGAAAATTTGAAACCCCTTGAAAATTTGAAAATTTGAAACCCTAAGCTTGAAGTTGATGAACATGGTAAATTGCTTGTTTTTGATTGGGGTTTGATTAAAGTTGTTGGGGTTGGTTCTTTGTGATTGAAACAACATTGGGGTACCTTTTAATTGCTAAAACAACATGTGGATTGATGAATTTTTGGGTGCAAAACCAAGAAAATCGTGTTTGAAACTGTGCTGAAACTTGCAGTAGGCGGGGCGCCTAGTGAAACGGGCGGACCGCCTGTTTTTTGTGTGCTCTCTGGATTTTACAGAGGCGGGGCGCCTACTAGAGTAGGCTGACCAAGCGGACCACCTAGTCCAAACAGGTGGGGCGCCTACTTCTGTTGGGCGTGGTTTCGGGTAGTTTTTCGTAGGATTTCTTGTTTCTTTGATCGCATTACTTCTAACTAGTACTTCCTCGAGTAATCGCACCTACTTGAGTTGTGCTAGTCCTTCTAAGCTAATAGGAACACTCAAGCCTAGACCGGAGACTAGAATTCAAAGAAGACTCGTAGTCTCTTTTGACTCAAGTCCGCACTTAAAAAGCTTAACGTTCCGATAGAGTCATATCAACTCCACTCACCCCGGAGTACATTTGGCTTTTGAGTCGAGTGATTAAGTTTAGGTTTACTATTCAACTTCGTGAAGCTTTGAGTTCAAGCAAGAGTGAAATAGCCATCACCACTAAATGAGGGATCCGAGTGAAAACTTGTGAGGGAGTGTGTGAGGTTGTTTGCTAACATTTGTTTCTTTCGCAGGTACAATGTCTACCGAAGGCGAAGACTTTGCTAAGAGTGCCCTTGCTACTATCCTCCCCAAATTGGATAGTATGCACTTGAGGATTGAAAGCCGAGCGGGTGAACTCTAGTGCTCTAGTTGAGCAAGGGACTTCTAATGTCCCCTCGGAGAAAGGGACCCCGAGTGTCCAAGTCGAAAAAGGGGCCCCGAGTGCCCAAGTGGAAGTCTCAAGTACTACTAACTTTACCCTGGAACAAGTAAGCCATGTCATTGAATTGCTCAATCAACGACGGGTAAAGGAGGATGGAGAGAGAATTGAACGAACGGGCATTCCCGGTATCTTGGATAATCCCCCAAGAAACATTCCACTACCAAGACCCATCCGAAACGTGCAACCTCTTGAGCAAGTCGAAGAAGCTCAAGAAGGGGAGGAAGCCGACTATGGTGATGATATGAATGGGTTTGATGATCACTTTCAACCAAGGAGAGGTATGAATTGGGGTCGAAATGTGGATCGTGGTAGGGGCCGAGGTCGAGGGCCACCTATGGGATATGTTGGAGGGAATGCGAGGAGGGAGTATGGTGTGAATGAAGATCACTATGGGGGCCAACCGGAGCCATTCCGTGGGGGTCGTGACAACACCAACCTCAATAGTGTGAAGCTTAATCTCCCAATCTTTAAGGGAAATTGTGATCCGAGTGCTTATATTGAATGGGTGCTACAAATGGAAAGGTTGTTTGACACCAATGACATGACCGATGACAAGAAGGGTACCTATGCTATTTCATCCTTTGAGTCCTATGCATCTACTTGGTGGGAATCCGTCAAGAGATCAAGGAGAAGAGCGGGAATCCCCGTGAATGTGGGTTGGAATGACTTGATGGGTATCATGAGTATCAAGTACATCACTCCTAGATATCGTCAAGAACAACTCAAGAAACTTTATGAGTTGAAGCAAGGTGTCAAAACGGTGCATGAATACTATGATGAGTTTGAAAGAACTCGAATGGCCTTGGGTATGGACACCGAAGATGAGGAGCAAGCCGTGATCCGTTTCATGAATGGTTTGAGCTATGGCATAGCTTCACAATTGAGATTGCATGCTTATCTTTCACTTCAAGAAGTCCTTGATGCCGCTATTCAAGCCGAGCAATGGCTTGACAAAGAGAAATCCAACCGTTACAAGAGTAACACTTCTACTTCCATGACCAAGCAAAAGGATTGGAAAAATCCTACTCCCAATGCAAGATTCACAAATGCGAGTGGCCCTAGTGGAGCAAGTGCTAGCAAAGAAGTGAAGAAGCCGTTTGAGAAGTACACACCCAATGTGGGAGGTAACTCTAAAACCCAATTGAATACTCCTACTTCTTCTTCCATTCAATGTCACAAATGCAAGGGGTATGGACACTTTGCTAATGAATGTCCTACAAAGAGGACCATGGTTGTTGTTGGTGAAAGTTTTTATGAGCAAGAAAGTGAGCCGGAGGGAGATGAGGGAGTAGAGGGAGATGAGGGAGTAGAGGAGGATGATCAAGATGATACGGTGGAGGATGAGGTACCTCATACTTTCCTAGTTGTGAGGAGGAGCTTAGGAGCTATGATTGTGGAGGATGGTGAAGCCTTGCAAAGAGAAAATCTATTCCATGCTAGGTGTCGTGTTAAGGATGTTGTGTGCTCTATGATCATTGACTCCGGGAGTTGTACTAATGTTATGAGTCAATCCCTTATAACCCAATTGAAATTGCCTACCGTGAAACATCCCAAGCCCTATCGATTGCAATGGCTAAGTGAATGTGGGGAGTTGAAGGTAGTGAAGCAAGCAATGATCAAGTTCAAAATGGGTAGTAATGTTGATGAACACTTGTTCGTTGTTGTGCCCATGCAAGCTTGCCACCTTCTCTTTGGAAGGCCTTGGCAATTTGATCGACAAGCGGTTCATAACGGGCGTGTCAACACTTACACGCTCCAACATGAAGGGAGAAAATTTGTGTTGAAACCCCTAACTCCCAAACAAGTGAGTGATGACTACACTAGGATGAGGGAGTTGGCAAAGGCCAAGCCAATCATTGAGACTAGCCCTTTGTCCAAAAGCATGGTGGCAATCCCACCTTCTTCTTCTACCGGTGGCATTTGTGCCATGATGCAACTGGGCGAGATCTTAAAAGGAAATGATGGCACCAAGTTTCTCCTATGCCTAGTGCACAAAGGTATTATCCTAAACTCTAATTGTGATTTTTCTTCTAACCCTTTGCCTAGTGTGTTTGAGAATGTCTTGAAGGACTTTGGGGACATGTTCCCGGATGAAATGCCGGATGGATTGCCTCCTTTGAGGGGCATTGAACATCAAATAGACTTTGCCCCGGATCCCAAATACCAAACAAGCCAGCCTATAGGAGCAACCCGGAGGATACAAGGGAGTTGCAAAAGCAAGTTGATGAATTGCTCACTAAAGGCTTGGTGAGGGAAAGCTTGAGTCCTTGTGCCGTACCTGTGATCCTTGTTCCCAAAATGGATGGCACTTGGAGGATGTGCGTCGATTGTCGGGCCGTGAACAAAATAACGGTAAAGTACCGTCATCCTATTCCCCGACTTGATGATATGTTAGATGAATTGAGTGGTTCATGTGTGTTTAGCAAAATTGACCTTAGGTCCGGCTACCAGCAAATCCGGATGAAACCCGGTGATGAATGGAAGACCGCATTAAAGACCAAGTTTGGTCTCTATGAATGGTTGGTGATGCCCTTTGGGCTCTCCAATGCACCTAGCACTTTCATGAGGCTAATGAACCATGTTCTAAAGCCATTCATCAACAAGTTTGTGGTCGTCTATTTTTACGATATATTGATCTATAGCAAATCAATAGACGACCATGTTGATCACCTTAGGCTAGTGCTTGAAAAGTTGAAGAAAGACTTTAGCTCCATTGCCGCTCCACTCACCGAATTGGTGAAGAAAGACCAACCTTTTGTTTGGGGAGAGCCTCAAGAGAAGGCCTTCCATGAATTGAAAAGTAGGTTGAGTACCGCTCCTCTATTGCAATTGCCCGACTTCGGAAAGGCATTTGAGGTTGAGTGTGATGCCTCGGGGGTGGTAATTGGTGGTGTTTTAATGCAAGATAGCAAACCCATCGCCTACTTTAGTGAGGAATTGAAAGGGGCCTCCTTGAATTATTCTACATATGACAAGGAGTTGTATGCCCTTGTGAGAGCCCTTGCCCATTGGCAACACTATCTTTGGCCTTGTGAGTTTGTAATCAAGAGTGACCATGAGTCACTCAAGCATTTGAGAGGCCAAGAGAAGCTCAATAAGAGACATGCCAAGTGGGTTGAATTCATTGAGTCCTTTCCCTATGTGATCCAATACAAGAAAGGGAAGGACAATGTTGTGGCGGATGCGCTTTCGAGAAAGTTTGCTCTAGCCACCACCTTAGCCTCCAAGCTCATGGGTTTTGAGAGCATTAAATTGATGTATGCTCATGACCCTAAGCTAAAGAGCATTCATGAAGCTCTTGAAAAGGGGGAAAGGGTTGAAAAATACCAATGGGTTAATGGATATATCTTTAAAAATGGTAAAGTGTGTGTTCCCGAGTCCTCTTGGAGGGAATTGTTGATTCGTGAAGCTCATTGTGGGGGCTTGATGGGACACTTTGGGAGAAACAAGAGCTTGGCCATTCTCATGGAACAATTCCATTGGCCAAAGATGGGGGTCCAAGTTGAAAAGCTTTGCAAAAATTGCCTTGAGTGCAAGCATGCGAAATCTAAAGCTAACCCCCATGGTTTGTATACTCCTCTCCCCGTGCCTACTAGCCCGTGGGTTGATATATCAATGGATTTCGTGATGGGATTACCACGGTCTGGGGGGGCCATGATAGCATTTATGTTGTCGTGGATAGGTTCTCCAAAATGGCGCACTTCATTCCGTGCAAGAAGTGTGATGATGCACAACATGTTGCCTCCTTGTTCATTGACAATGTCTTGAAATTGCATGGTGTGCCTCAAACCATTGTAAGTGATAGGGACTCCAAGTTCCTAAGCCACTTTTGGAGAAGTTTGTGGGGGTGCCCTTGGCACCAAGCTCTTGTTCTCTACGTCCCACCACCCGCAAACGGATGGGCAAACCGAGGTGGTAAACCAGACTTTGGGTGCTCTTCTAAGGGCCATGACCCGAGGTAAGGCCGGGACGTGGGTTGATAAACTCCCTCTCATGGAGTTTGCCTACAATCGTACATTGCATAGTTTGATTGGCATGACTCCATTTGAATGTGTGTATGGTTTTAATTCCTTGATTCCCCTTGATCTAACCCCTTTGCCAAGGGAAATGGTTGCTAATTTTGAAGGGAAAAGCCGAGCAAAGGCTATGATTGAACTTCATGCTAAAGCCAAGAAGAACTTGGAGGAAGCCTATGCCAAGGTTGCTTCCAAGAAGAACAAGGGAAGGGAGAAGCTTGAGCTCAAAAAGGGAGATTGGGTGTGGATGCACTTCCGAAAAGAGAGGTTTCCAAACCTAAGGAAAGGGAAGTTGGCACCCCGTGGAGATGGACCTTTTCAAGTGCTTTCCAAGATCAACAACAATGCCTATGTGATTGATCTACCCGGTAAGTACAATGTGTCTAATACTTTTAATGTGACTGACTTGACCCCTTGTGATGTAGGAGATGGTGATGCCGGAGAGGAGGAAGCGATGGTTTCGAGGACGAAACCTTCCCAAGAAGGGGAGGATGATGCGGGGCATACCTCAAGGCCGTACACTAGGAGTCAAGCAAGGTTGATCCAAGACACCCATCTTTACTTGATTTGGAGAGACATGGATGAAGGGTCCGAGAGTAGCCGGAAGATCATGCTTTTGAGTGCCGTGGATAGTGGATCACTTAGAGCACTTGAAGAGACATTCGGAGCACGTTTGGAAGCAACTCAAGAGGCCACTGGAATGGGCGGACCGCCTATTCAACTAGGCCGGCCGCCTAGTTTTGATCAGCTCTCTGGATTTGCTCCAGGCGGCCGACCGCCTCTGCAGGCCAATTTGCTCCAGGCGGACCGCCTAGTAGGGACGCCTAGCAGGGGCGCCTGTTCTACTCCTTCAGCAAACCAAGAAACAGGCGGGGCGCCTAGTTAAAGTAGGCTGGGCGCCTACTTTGTGAAGGGTTGCGGGATTCCTAGTTTATTTGCTAAGTTTTGGACAACTATAGCCCTATGAGGCCTTTATTGTTTTAACCCACTTTCGGGGTATTTTTGAGCTTTCATTACATGTAAGTGAAGTCTATAAATACTTCACAAACCTCTTCAAACCTTAGCTTACCTTGAAATTTATGAATGATGAAAAGAATCTATCTCTTGTTTGGAGAACCCTTTGTCTTGGTTGCTTGAATTCACTAGTGGAACCTAGTTGAGTCTTGAACCGAAAACCCGATCATTCTACTTGCGAGTCTCGAGTGTGACTCGAGGGTGGTTGCATAGTGTAGGTCCTTCTTGACACCGATACGAGGGTATCTCGGGACAAGTTCCCCGGGGTTACTTCGTAGGGAGTTCGAGTTGTGTCTCGCTCTCTATCTTTACTTTCCGCGTTTTAGTTTTGATCCTTATCATTCTTTTAGTCTGACTAGGATGTATGTTCAATCACGCGCCACTACTCCTAGTTCCGCAGGGATTTGCAACCCGTACTCTTTTCGATCACCTGTGCCCTTCATTCTAAGGACCTGGTCCTTAGTGAGAACCTAGGAGTCCTTCTTGTTTGTCATGCTTCAAAACCAGCTCTCAACAAATTCCCCCTTTTTGATGATGACAAACAAATGTTGCCCAAGAACCTGAGTAGACAAAAATACCAGCAAACAAACAAAAACAGTATATATAAAAAAACAGATGATGAATTAGGTCACAAACACTCCAACATTTCCATCTTCCCCCTTTTGGCATCATCGAAAAGATTCGAATCCCTGCATGAACTTGCCAGTGAAACTTAGTCTAAAGCACAAGGCAACAAGTCAGTAATAATAGCACATATAAGCAAGAATAAGGGCCCAATCAGAACCAATGACTAAATCAGGAAACATGCATAAACATAAGGAAATTTAAAATCATCATCCAGGTTGTGTCAGCAGCACAACCCCAATATTTAGTACACAACAGAACAAATTGTCTTAAACATCAACATGAAATCAGGAGATCATAAGAGAGGGTAGACAACTGGTGAAGAGAAGGAATTATAGCAGAATGAGATAGGACAGGAGGATTCAAAGCTGAACATTGAAGTGTTTGAGAAGTGCCTCAAGTTGCTTCGTATTTTTGGCCCTTTCCATCAACAACTCCGCCTCATACTTGTGGCAAGCTATCTTCAAACGATCAATTTCTTGATCCTTCAACTTCAGCTGTCTGTGGAGCTCTGTGTTTTCTTCATTCACCTCCAGGACATGCGTCTCCAGCTCCTTCACAGCATCAATGGCCTCCTCGGGTCCATAATCCTCACTTTCCTTCTCCTGCTCTTGCTTAGCCTGCATTGGTCTCTTTGAAGCTCTGCTTTCTCTGAAGAAGTCACAGTTTTTCAGCACATTAATTCCAAACATCTGGTGAATGGTTGGCTTCTTCCCAGCTTCTAAAGGGACCCCAAAGTGCTCTAGAACCTGCTGAATGATATAGGAATGAACAAGGGAGTATGGCTTCTGCTCAGTGTCAGCAATTCTTTTGATGTGTCTAATTATCAGCCCAGGCAAATTAATCTTCACTCCCCTGTCCAGCAGATCCATGTACGTTAGGTCCAAAGCACTGGCCTCGCAGTTCCTCTCTCCTCTTGGTAGAAGAAACCTGTGCACAAACTCAAACAACAGTTGATGTGCAGGTTCCATTTCTTTCTTGTCTACCTTCCTCTCCTTTCTCAACTTGGGTTTCCCTGAGAATTTCTTGACAACAGCTAAAGGAGTGACTCCATCAGTCCTTTTTGGCCACTTGAGCTTAATGTACCTGCAATAACCTTCTGCTGGTATGTCAAGAATTATCCCAAGCTCAGGTCTCCCAAATTCAATCTCCACACCTTTCACAGTGGTAAACACCCTCCTAGCATTGACTCTGCAGTTCGTATAGAACTCTCTGACCTCTTCAGCATATAGCTTCCTGTCTTTGTTGCTAAACAACCCCAACCAGCCTTGGTGTCCAATCATTCTGAGTAATGGCTTCAAATGAAACTCTTTCTCATCATGCAGGATGCTGCCATGCAACACCTGATGTTTAGAGAAGAAAGCCACTCTATCAGTTTCATCCTCACTGCCTCTTCTTCTTCTTCTTCTTCTTCTTCTTCTTCTTCTTCTTCTTCTTCTTCTTCTTCTTCTTCTTCTTCTTCTTCTTCTTGTCTCAGCTTCACTTTCAGTATCTGAGTCACTAGGCTCAGCATAACTACCTGCATCATCATCACTTTCCTCCTGGTTTTCCTCAGCTCTTTTTTCTTCCTCCTTCTTCCTAGCTTATCTCTCTCTGACATTAGTTACTGTTCTCTCTAGCTTTCCAACCTTTTCCAATTGTTGTTTTAAGACAGACCTGGTGCCAACCCTTCTAGCCACAGGTTCAACCTTGTCAACACTGCCACTCTCATCACAATCTTCATCAACTAGCTTTGTCTTCAACACTGATTTTCCCCCTTTCACTAACCTTCTTCTCTTTTCAGGCTCCACTATATTTTCTTTCAGGAATACAACTTCCTACTCCTCTTCCTCCCCTGCCAATTTTTCATCTTCTTCTCCAAACTTCCTTTTTCTTTTTGGTTCTTCAACCACTTTGGGAGTTTCTCTTAGTTCAGTCTTTTCCAACATTGCATCCTTCTTTCCTTCTTCCTCAGAATCTGTCCAATCTATGTCTGCATCATCAACCTCAGTTGAATTTGGGCAAGCAACAGGCTCTTGCACCAAATTCTCTGGGGCTTCAGCAGATTCAAGTCCTCTACCGGCTGGACTTTCTGGCACAGATTTTTCCTTAGCTCTCTCATCCCTATCATCCTCCTTGAACTTCTCTATTACTGTTTCTGCAACATTCAAATTTACACCAGACTCAACTACCACAGGCACATGCATTCCTTCTCTAAGTTCATCTCCTACATGATCACGCTCTGCCTCACATGAGTTCCCCCTATCTATTTGTTCAACATGCTCAACACCTATTATTTTGTCTAACCCAGACACTAGGGTTTCAGTTTCTGACATTCCAGGGCTTTTCATCTCTACTGAAGTAACAGGTGTAGATAAAATAGGAACAGGGATTACCTCATGTGGTGGTTGAGATGAACTTTGTACGATGGGTGTGGCAGAAGTCGTCCTTAACCCCAACTTCTTTATCAGCTTTTTCTCCCCTTTTTGAAGAATTTTTGCACGAGCCTTTGCAATCCTTTGAGCAAGCGTAGATGGTGGTGGTTTTTCAGACATTCTGATATGGTCTTTATGTGTTGCCACAGAAATAGACAGAATTTTCTGGTGTTAGGGTTTTGAGGGAATTTTGATTTTGGAAGGGAGAAGTGTGGGATTGGGAGGTAATGTGAAGAGGGAGGGTTTTTGGTGATTAGATAATGTATTGGGAAGACAAGGTAATAATGATAAAAAGGAGAAAAACAGCCTTTTTGAAAGTTTTGAAAGCCGGGAAGAGTTAGGAGTTTTGACGGTTATGGACTTAATTGAGTAGTGGGGTCCAAATCATCAATTTAAAATTCTACCCAGAAAAGGAATGAATTCCTATGATTTTGGACAGTTATAAGAACATGGAGGATCTCCTTGACACACGTGTGATTGACAATTTAATTCAGTTATGACTTTTAATATGTAGGGTAGTGTGAGTCTACCTGGACATGATTCCTCATGCTTTGACTGGTTTCTTCTTAGTACATGGTAGGTTCTTCATGGGATCACATTATTCTTACCTGGTGCTAAAAATTGAACAAGTGTACTAACAAAAGTACGATGTTAGACTAAAATCTTAATGACAAAAATTCAAATATAGACACTCGAATACTTTACTAACCAATCATGAGGATTCTCCTGCTGGATCATCCGTGTATTTTGGTCATCCCTAATTCCAACCTGTTCCTCTCAAACTGTACTTTGTTCAAGGCTTTAGTAAAAGTGTCAGCAATTTGATCCTCAGTCCTGCAAGAATTCATAGTGATTAGACCCTTTTCCACATTATCTCTCAAGAAGTGGTGTCTAATATCAATGTGCTTGGTTCTTTTATGTTGGACTGGGTTCTTGGCAATGTTCACTGCACTAGTATTGTCACAGAAAATTGGCACAACACCACACTTGATGCCAAAGTCCTCCAGTTGTTGTTTGATCCACAGCAATTGTGAACAGCATAATGCAGCTGCTACATACTCGGCTTCAGCAGTTGATAAAGTAACAGATTTTTGCTTCTTTGTAGCCCAGGAGATCATACAAGGACCAAGAAAGTGTGCCATTCCTGAAGTGCTTTTCCTGTCCACCAGGTGACCTGCATAGTCTGCATCAGCAAAACCAATTAGTTCAAAAGTACCTCCTCTTGGGTACCAGAGACAAAGGTCCTGAGTTCCTTTCAAGTATCTCAGGATCCTCTTCACAGCTGTCAAATGTGATTCCTTGGGTTTGGACTGAAATCTAGCACACAGTCCTACACTGTATACAATATCAAGCCGACTGGCTGTGAGGTAAAGAAGTGATCCTATGATTCCTCTATATTTGGTCTCGTCTGTTGAAGGACCGAGTTCATCCATATCCAGCTTTGTCCAATGGGAGTCGTCATCTCTTTTGCTCCTTCCATGTCAAACTTCTTCAGCAGTTCCTTGACATACTTCTGCTGGTGAATCATAGTTCCTTCAGGCATTTGCTTTATTTTCAATCCAAGGAAGAAATTTAGTTCTCCCATCATGCTCATTTCAAATTCACTTCCCATCAGATCAGCAAAGTCTTTGCATAGCCCCTCATCAATGGCTCCAAAAATAATATCATCAACATACACTTGAACCACCAACAGGTCCTTTCCTTTCTTTTTGAGGAATAGAGTGTTGTTAATTTTTCCTCTTAAGAACCCATTCTTCAATAGAAAACCTGATAGCCTTTCATACCAAGCTCTAGGGGCTTGCTTCAGTCCATAGAGAGCCTTGTCCAGTTTGTAAACATGATCAGGGAATTCATTATTCACAAAGCCTGGTGGCTGAATAACATAGACTTCTTCATTAAGGTATCCATTTAAGAAGGCACTCTTCACATCCATCTGATATAGTGTGAACTCCATGTATGTGGCAAAAGCAATTAGCATTCTGATAGCCTCCATCCTTGCCACAGGTGCAAAGGTTTCATCGTAGTCAATTCCTTCTTCTTGACTATAGCCTTGCACTACTAATCTTGCTTTGTTTCTCGTCACTATCCCATGCTCATCTAGTTTGTTCCTGAATACCCATTTGGTTCCAATTATTGATCTGTCCTTCGGCTTAGGAACCAGATGCCATACTTTGCTTCTTTCAAATTGATGTAGTTCCTCCTGCATAGCCAAAATCCACTCTGGATCTTCTAGAGCCTCCTTTACATTTTTTGGTTCCAGAGTTGAAAGAAACGCAAAGAAAGCACAGAAGTTCTTCAAGGCTGACCTGGTCATGATTCCTGTATCTAGTTCTGACAGGACATTCTCCAAAGGATGAGATCTTTGGTATTTCCATGGCCTTAGTTTACCATGACTTGAAGAACTCACGTTATCATCTTGGTGAGTTTCTTCTTGACTTGCTGGATCATCAGCTTCATCAGCAGTTCCCCCTGTCAGATTTACCCCTTGTTCCAATACACTTGGATCTTCTCCTGATGTCTCCTTGTCTCCGGAATCTTCCAGTTCATGCACACCTTCTTCCCTGCTAAGCCCAATTTCTTGATCATCTGTCTCACGTTCCTCCAGTGCCCTGTCTGATTCATCAAAGACTACATGCATACTTTCTTCCACTGTCTGTGTCCTTTTATTAAACACTTTATATGCCTTGCTCTGAGTCGAATAGCCAAGAAATATTGCTTCATCACTCCTAGCATCAAACTTTCCCAGGGGTTCTTTTCCATTGTTGTGCACAAAGCATCTGCACCCAAAAGGTCTTAGGTGAGCAATGTTTGGCTTTCTACCTCTGAGTAACTCATATGGAGTCTTGTCAAGAATTGCTCTGATTGAACATCTTTTCAGCAGGTAACATGCAGTATTTATAGCTTCAACCCAAAAATTTCTTGCAAGACCACTTGACAACAGCATAGTCCTGGCCATATCTTCCAGAGATCTGTTCTTCCTTTCTACCACTCCATTTTGTTGGGGAGTTCTTGGAGCTGAGAAGTTATGATCTATGCTGTTCCTTGCACAATATTCAGAGAATTTTGAGTTTTCAAACTCAGTTCCATGATCAGATCTGATGCTGATAAGATCCAGACTTAACCTCTTCTGAACTACACCAGCCCAGTCTTTAAAGCCGTCAAAGGCTTCATCTTTAGTTGCCAAGAACAGAGTCCACGTGTATCGAGAGTAGTCATCAACAATAACAAACACGAATCTCTTTCCTCCTCTACTTCTGACTCTCATGGGTCCACACAGATCCATATGCAATAGTTCCAGTGGTTTTGATGTGCTTACCACTTTCTTGGACTTGAAGGACGATTTCACATGCTTTCCCTTCACACATGCATCGCACATCTTAATGTTTTCAAATCTCTTACTTGGCAGTCCGCGAACCAGCTCCTTTGATATAAGCTTGTTCAGTTGTGAGAGACTTGCATGTCCCATTCTTTTGTGCCACAGCTGAGAGTCACTCTCATGTACATTTAGGCATGTAAGGTTGTTTTCAGGTAATGATTTCAGCGATGCCTTGTAAACATTGTTCACCATTTTTCCTTCCATTACAATTTCTCCACTCTGTAGGTTCTTCACAATGCATCCTACAGATGTGAACTTTACTTCATTTCCTCTGTCACATAGTTGGGAGATACTCAACAGATTGTGTCTAAGACCATCCACACAATAAACATTCTCAATGGCATGATCTAGAGTTCTCCCAATCTTTCCAATTCCAACTATTTGACCACTTTTTCCTCCTCCGAAGGCCACACTGCCTCCTTGAAATGCTGCAAGTGAGAGAAAGTTTCTTCTATCTCTTGTCATGTGCCTCGAACAACCACTGTCAAGAATCCAGCTTGGGTTGTTCTCCCTCACTCCAGCCTGCAAAACAAATTAGGGGTTAGACTTAGGAACCCAGACAAGCTTGGGTCCCTTCTTACTAGAAAATGGATAAATCAGGTCCTGTCTAGCCCATTTAGGTAAAACACTTCTTTTGTTTTTAGCCTTTGCCTTGCTTACGTGTATGCATTTTTGTTTGATATGACCTGTTTCACCACAAAAAGTACACAGCATGTTGCAGGGTAACCCTACGTACTTGCTTTTAGGGTTATAGAGAGGCAGTGGTTTCTTGAATCCTAATCCTTGTTTTCCTCTATTTTGATTTTCAAGGACCCAGTTCATTGCCTCTGATGATTTGTTCCACTTAGTTAACCTGGTAAGCTCAAAATTTGTTTTTTCAACCTTTTGACTTAGGACCTTGTTCTTCTCAGTTTCCTGATATAGAATTTCATTTGCCCTTTTTAATTCATTTTCCAAAAAGTTTTGAACTTCACTTGTTATTTGCTTACCATTAGCACTTTCTTTTAATTGATTGCATTCTAGTTCAAGATCAGTAATTTTAGAGTTGGACACCAGAGTCTGTCCTTTCAAAACGGCATTGACTTCTTCTAGTTCAATGTTCTGTTCTAGGAGACTCTTGTGCTTAGTTCTAAGATTACTTAGTTCTTCAGCTAGTTTGTCTTTTTCAAGCTTCTTCTTTTCATAACCCTCAATCAAGGTAGCAGTGATTAAGATCAGATTTTCAGAAGAGTATGTGTGCAAGTTTTCTTTTAGTTCAGATAGACATACCTCTGCAGAGTGAGCGTCTTCAGTTCCATCTGTTGCCATGAGAGCTGAGTCCTTCTTTTGAACATCATCTGAGTACACCTCTTTCAGCCTTTCCCAGACTTCCTTGGCTGACTTACACTTAGAAATTTTAGCCAGCACTTCATAGGTAAGTCCTCTTTTCAAGTACCATTCAGCTTTGGCATTTGCCTGAAGCCAGTCAAGGTCTTGGGGATCCAGTTCTTCCACCTTCTTTGGAACTAAGACACCATTTGCAGCCCTCTTCACTGGGACGTGAGGTCCTCTTTTCACAATCAGCCAAAGACTATAGTCTGCAGCTTGCAAGAAGGTCTTCATCTGTTTCTTCCAGTTCCTGTAGTAGGTTCCGTTAAACACAGGGGGTTTTGACGGATCTCTTCCTCCTCTCATCTCTCGAAGATCTTCTTCATCAGAACTATTTTCTGACATACCCATCAGTGCCAGTGGTGAGTCATCTCCAGAATCCTTTTCATGATCGGATTCACTGTCAGTAGGTCCCCATGTGGCATAGAATGCCTCCTTTCTCTTTCTTCTTTCTGCTCTGAAGTTTGGAGGTCGTCTTGACTTCCTTTTATCTTTATCAGCTTCCTTTGGTATCTCCTTCTTATTTTCCTTGGATGCTTTATTTTTCATCCATTCTATTTCCCACATAGGACAATCTACTACAACATGATCCTTTTTAAAGCATTTGAAGCACCCTGAGTAGTCAGGACTGTCAACTATGTTCTTCCTGCTAGACCCCTCTTTTCCACCTCTCTTGAATCCCTTGAACCTTCCCAGATTCAGCTTCTGTCTTAAGGCACTCACCATTGCCGCTTCAACTGATTGAAGGTCAATATACTCATCAGTTTCTTCAGTTGCTTCAAGAGCAAGGGTCTTGTCCTTCTTTACAAAAGGCTTAGCCTTTGAGTCTTTCATCATCTCATGAGTCTTCAAGCTTCCAACTAGTTCTTCAAGTTTGATCGATTTCAGTGGTTTGGATTCAATGATAGCGGTCATTTTGGGTTCCCATGCTTCAGGCAGCACATTCAGAACTTTATCGACCATCTCTATTTCAGGCAATTCCATGTCCAGGGATCTCATTTCATTAGTGATGATCATCAACCTCGTCATCATGTCCTGAATTGATTCTTTCTCACCCATGGTGAAAAGTTCAAATTGCTTTTTTAGCATTCTTCGCTTGGAATCCTTCACTTCAGTAGTTCCTTCATGTGCAACCTGCAGCGCATCCCATATTTCCTTAGCAGTCTTATAAGATGATACATGATTGAACTCTTCAGGGCCAAGACCACAAATGACCAGCCTTTTGGCTTTGTGATTTTTTTCAATCATCTTATAATCCGTTTCATTGAACTCTTCTTTTGGTTTAGGTTCCTGCTTAGCAGCATCTCCTTCACCTACTACTTTGGTGGGGATCAGATTTCCTTCAGAGACTATCAGCCAGAGTTGATAGTCTTCAGCACATATGTAGTTCTCCATCCTGCTTTTCCACCAAGCATAGTATTGCCCGTTGAACTGTGGAGGTCTCTGAACTGACTGACCTTCAGTGATGGTAGGTGGTGCACTCATTTTGACCCTTCTTAAGGTGTTAACCTCTCAAAAGAAGACCCGCTCTGATACCACTTGTTACACTTTATGCATCTCCTTGAGACACTAGAAGGGGGGGGGGGGGTTGAATAGTGTCCTCCGATTTTCGTTCAGGAACACTGTTCTTCTGGAGAAGAACCTAGTTCTCAGATTTTCTCTCCTGCTGCCTGGAACACTGAACCACACAAAACATACACACAAGAACACAAGGATTTTTACGTGGAAAAACTCTTGCTCAAGGGAGAAAAAAACCACGACCCACACTCTGGGATTTTAGTACTGAATCCACTAACACAAGAGCAATGTTTCTGATTACAAGCTCTGTAACCAAGGGGCTACAGTCTAGACCCTACTTACTACTCAAAGCTAAACTCTAGCTTCTCAGTAAATACACAACGGTTCACCTAATACATGTGCTTCTGAATAAGCTAATAGGTAAAACTATGAAAGATCTGATTTAAGCCAACTTGCAATTTGACGAACCTAGACAGAAAATCTAGTCTCGTTACTTTGCTCGCACACAAGTTGTCTTCTGCTGATCACTCACGTAGAAAGATGCTGGATCGCCTTTGTATGCTCTCAACTCTCTATTTGTGAATAATCAATTTCGGCTACTGCTGCTACTTGCATATATATGGGTCTTCTTAACCCTAGTAGAGTTCTACAGGGAATCCTGTTAACTAAGGCAAGTCAGGATTCCCCGTAACTCCTTTCCTTGTTGAAGTCCAACTCCTTTTCACACTTCGCAAACACAGCCTGGACACAGCTTCTTTTAGTCTGACTAGGATGTATGTTCAATCACGCGCCACTACTCCTAGTTCCGCAGGGATTTGCAACCCGTACTCTTTTCGATCACCTGTGCCCTTCATTCTAAGGACCTGGTCCTTAGTGAGAACCTAGGCGTCCTTCTTGTTTGTCATGCTTCAAAACCAGCTCTCAACAATTGTCATGAGTCTGGTTATGCTTTGAGGAGTTTTTTCTTACTCCGGGAAGTAGGCAGTCGTCCTTTCTCTCGTCATCAGGCACCTGTACAATCGTAGGGAATTTTATTTATATCTTAATCAACCAGAGATATGCCCTCATTCGACGGAGGTCAGGAGCGTGGTAGTAGTGGTTCTTCTAGAAGTAATTATCAGGGTAGCGGCTCGGCTCAGCCGCAGAGGCAGCTCAAAAAATTACCAGTCTGGCAGGATGTTGAGGTATCTGATGTAGTAGACCCAAGTATTTCTTACTCACTCACATGTGTGTAAGCTTCGATTCTTTCGATCAATTTGGAAATGGTTATCTTATCATGTTTCAATGGTTTTCTTGGATGTTGTTTTTATTAAGAATCGGTTGCTGTAGAGGGGTGAGCTTCTTGTATGATTTATTCCTGGCATTTTTGAGATCTTCCTTGTTGATCCGGTTTAAATGTGAGAAATTTGAGAGTGAGTATCGGTATTGTTTGCTTGGCATCTTGTGTGCCTCATTCTGTTATAATGTCAAGTCAATCTATCTCTCTTTGGAACTCAGTGTCGGTAGGATGATGTGATTCTTATTCATCACCATCAAAAAGTGTTATCATTTCTTCCGGTGCAAAGTGATTAGTAAGTAATATTCGATCTACGTATCTCCTTTTGGTTCAAAACGCTAGTAAAGTTATGTTATCCTATGAGCTTGTCTGAGTTATAAAAGGGTTTCTGGTAAATTGTCAGAGTTTCCTTCTTATGGGGAAGTCAAATTGGCATGGATGTTGTTCCATAAAGCTCATTTAATATATGTTTCTTCAATTGCGATTCTTGCGCTATTTTGACTCGTAAGTAGTCTAGCTTTGGTAGCCAAGCAAATAAGAAGATGAGCTTCCTAAAGCTCTAATTATTTCTATCCTCGGACCATTTCCATTTCTTCTTCATCTGGCACTAGTGAGCTTGGGCGGTTGTTAGCCGCTTGTGATGTTCCCTGTGTTGAGCCAGAGTACGTGTTATTGTAGCCGGGTAAGCACATTGTTGTTTCAAGGCTACTAAGGGTAATGAGAGGCATCATTTGACCTTTGATTTGATCCATCAGGCGGTGGTGCTTATAGAAAATGTATGGAGTTGTGACTCGAGAGTTGCAGTTACTTATTTATGAATTATTATATTTATTTTCCTAATTTAATTGGTAAGGGTTCGCCCGACGGGTCTAGGGGGAGATGTCGGGTGCCCGCACGGCCTAACCGGATTCCGGGTCGTGTCAAACATGCATGAAGATCTGAGCTTACCTTCATAGATTTCTTTTGGCACCTTCAGGGTAAACATTTTATTTTCTTCCTTCCCTTTGCATAAACTTACTCATTTTCTTTCTTCCCTTTGAATCTCACTTGTGACTTGTTTTCAGAATTGCATAATGGCGATCGAGACAGCTGATCGGATTTGCCAACTTTAAGATGGGGCCAAAGTGTTAAACGAGCAAATCGTTCATCTTACTTGGCGGGGGAGGAGCTGCACCGAAAATTAAAGGCTGTGGAGTCCAAGCATGCTGAACTTCTGGCCAACTTTGACAAGAGCAAAAATGAGCATGCCCTTCGTCAATCGGAGTTGGAGTCTTAGATTCGAGCCTTAAACGAGCAGCTAAGCGAACATGAAGCCAATTCGGATTTGAAAATGGCCGAACTCAACTCTGCTTTGGAGAGCAAAAATCGGGAGTTGGCTGACATGTTCGAGGAGCTGAACGCTCTTCGTAAAGGCAAGGAAGACTTAAAAGTTCAGGCTGACAGCCTGTCGGAGAGGAACCTATTGCTTCAAAAGGAATCGACCATCTTAAGGCGCGACCTCGAGAAAGAGTTTGAGAAGAAGAAGGACTTGATCCTTGCTGAGTCGAGGCGCGATGTTCTTAGAGAGATGTTGGATCGGAGCATTGACATTCCCACCGAATTGAATGATGCCATTGCCATTGTGAGGTTGGCTCGTGAAGATCTTGGTCTCCCTGCAAGTTCTTCCGATGAAGGCTCTGACGGAGATGAATGAGTTGTAATATGAACTTTAGTTGTTTTGACCAGTACCTTGGTCTTTTTGTTTTTGATATGATGAGGTCTTTTGACCAATGTAAGTATTTTCGAATGAATAGATTATGTTCTTCAGACATTTCCTCTTATCGCTTTGTTGTTTTCCGAAGATAGGTTTGGTTTGATCGTTCGAAAATTTTAATGGTTGAACGATTTTCGTCGGAAAAATGTGATTGGGGCCCAATGTCTTTAGTACGAAATGACATCTCACTTTTATGTAGTGCACTCTTCGAACGCCTTTAGGTTCGGAAAGGGAAATTATTTTAAACACTTAGCGAAAAATTGGACTCGTAAGATTCACCAATGTAGAGACCAGAAACACGAATTGACAAGTGTAGAGGACGTAACATGACCAAGTGAATGGAAAAATTCATCAATGTATAGGCCGATAACACGAGTCATTAAGTGTAGAAGTCGTAAATATGACTAAGTGTTGTATATCATTGAAATGTTTGCCGCTATCGGGCGCTTGATACATTTTAGGATCGGTTGATTCTATCAGTTACATGATGTGGTCGTTTGAAGGCACTGATAAATTTCTTGATCGCTAATGGATCATTTACATATTGCATGCCTCATCTAAACGAACAACCCCCAATTTTGAGTAAAAGCGTTGGGGTTTGAAGTTTTCGAAAAACTTGAACGAGCCCCTAGTTCGAATAAAAAATGAACGAGTCCCCAGTTCGAGTGACAGGTTGGGGTCTCGAGCCTTCGTCGAATTTTGAACGAGTCCCCAGTATTGTCTTCAATTGATCTCGTCTTTATCTTCGATGGGAAGTCCCTGATTCCTAGGCAGTCCCCAGTATTCGAATGTGTGACCATCCATCTAATTCCATACCCCCAGTGTTTTGGTGTGAAGTATGAGCAGTCAAACACTGGACCTCGATTTTTGACATCTGAAACGAAATCATTAAAGACAAACACCGAAAGAATCATTATAGATGAATACCACGTTAGAATGTACGTCAGACTTATCGACCCCGATTGGAGCATTTCGAGCTCAAGTGTTCGTGGGTGATGTTTGTCATCATTCGATTCCAACTAGTATCAATCGATTAAACAATTGCTCCCGATGGAGGGGAAATAGAAATTATAAAAGGAGATGAAATTTGATGATACCGTAGAATTTAAAAGTAATATTTCTTCAATTGTGTGATATTCCAATTGAAGTCGACTGGCTTGGAGTCCATTGTTTCGAGCTGGTATGAACCTTTTTCGATTACTGACTTGACCCGATAGGGTCCCTCCCAATTTGCTCCCAGTTTGCCTTCGTTTGGTTCATCCTTCTTCGGTCTTTTGATCCTCAGTACATAATCACCTGCATTAAAAACTCGATACCTGATTTTTTTGTTGAGGTAGTTTTTTGCTTCGATCAGATCCAGCTCCACCAGCATGTCTTTTCTATTCTATTCATCGGTGGAGTGAGCGAACCAAAGGCTAGGTTCACCGACTTCCACCGGGATCAATGCTTCTGTTCTATAAACAAGTGAGAACGGAGTTTCTCCGGTGCTGTGTTTCACCGTTGTTCGGTGAGCCCACAGCGCTCCGGGGAGTTCGTTCGGCCAATTGCCCTTTGACTCATCCATCATTTTCTTCAAATACTCAATAATTTTTTTGTTGGAAGACTCAGCTTGTCCGTTTGCGCCGGGGTGATAAGGTGTCAATGCAATCTGCTTGATCCCCCACTTTTCGAAAAAAGCTATGATTCGTCTCCCCACGAACTGTTTACCATTGTCGCATGTGATCTCTTTCGGGATCCCAAAACGACAGATGATATTTTGATGAATGAACTTGATGACTTCCAGTTCACGAATTTTAGCCAAAGCAATTGCTTCTACCCACTTAGAAAAATAATCCTTTCCCACCAGGCGCCGTTGGAAGCGGCCCGACCAAATCCATTCCCCACTTCATGAACGGCCACGGTGACGTGACCGAATGAAGGGGCTCTGCTTGCTGATGTATGAGGTTGCCAAATCGTTGACACTTGTCACACTTACGAACGAAATCCTTGGCATCATCTGCGATCGTTGGCCAATAGTATCCATCTCTAATTATCTTTCGAACCAATGATTTGCTGCCGGAGTGATTACCGCATTCGCCTTCGTGAACCTCTCTCAACACGTAGCTCGTTCCATCTGGTCCAACGCACTTTGCTAAAGGGCCACCGAACATTCGCCTGTAGAGTTGGTTGTCTACGAGGAAATATCTGGCCGCTTTAGCTTTGGGCGATCGGGCAGATTTTTTGTCATCGGGAAGAGTGTCTGCCTGCAAATAGGACAAATACTTTTTTCTACAATCCCAAGTATGATTAACGTTGTTTACCTCTTTGATTCTTCGACAAAGTGGGGATTCAAACAAATGAACCACTGTTTCGTCAAGTTCTCCATCGATGGCTACTACATAACCGAGGTTGGCCAGGGTGTCTACTTCGATGTTATCCTCCCTCGGGATCTGGGCTATCTTCCTTTCCTGAACAGAAGTTAGAAGATTTTGTACCTTTTCGAGCAGCTGCTGCATCCTTGAATCTCGAACACAAAAATCCCCTTGGATTTGGTTTACCACTAACTGGGAATTGCTTTTGATGTCTAGTCGTTCGATTTTCAAGTCTTTTGCGATCTTCAAATCTACAGCGAGGGCCTCATATTCGGCCTCATTGTTAGTTTTTGCATGTAATTTGATCGCATACCTGAGTTTTTCACCGGTAGGTGCTATCAACAATATTCCAAGGCCAGTTCCTTTTACGTTTGAAGCTCCATCGGTGTACATCACCCAGACTCCGGGATCTGGATCTCTCATCATCAACTCTTCCTTCTTTGCTTCCGGGAAGATGTTAGCGCTAAAGTCTGCTACAAAATCAGTTAAAACTTGAGATCTGATGGCGGTGCGAGGCTGCTAAGTGATATCGTACTCACTCAGAGAGATCTGGCCGATGTAAAATATTTCGCAATGGAAAAGTAGTTATAACAGATCTGGAATGATATTGGAAATACGGTCTTAGCTTTCGTGCAGCAGTGATCAGTGCAAGTGCTAGTTTTTCTAGATGTGGATATCGTGTCTCTGCATCTAATAATGTTTTACTAACATAATAGATAGGAAATTGGTTACCTCCGTCCTCACGAATGAGGACAACGCTCATAGCCATTTCGGAAACAGCTAAGTAGATCAGCAACATTTTTCCTTCGACATGTATTGAGAGTAATGGAGGGTTGGATGAGTATTGCTTTAATTCTTTGAGGGCCTTTTTTCATTCTGGTGTCCAATCAAAGCTTTTATTTTTCCTCAACACCGAAAAGAAATTGTGACATCGTTCGGATGACCTCGAGATAAACCTGCTGAGGCAGGCTACTCGACTGGTCAGCTGCTGAACTTCTTTCACCGTTGTCAGATCTTCGGAAATGCTTTCGATCGCCTTGAGTTTGTCAGGATTGACCTCGATTCCTCTTTGCGATATGTTGAATCCCATGAACTTGCCGGATCCAACCCCAAACGCGCATTTCTCCGGGTTCAATCTCATGTTGAAGCGCCTCAGTATCGTAAAAGTTTCTTCCAAATGACTCAAATGATCTTTCTGTTCTTATGACTTAACCAGCATGTCATCAATATATACCTCAATCGTTTTCCAGATCAAATCCTTAAACATGGTTGTAACCAAGCGTTAATAAGTAGCTCCAGCATTCTTGAGCCCGAAGGGCATAACTGTGTAGCAATAAGTCCCCGTGTCCGTGATGAATGAAGTTTTTTCTCGATCTGCTAGATCCATCGAGATTTGATTATAGCCTGAATAAGCGTCCAAAAAACTCAACATTTCGTGTCCTACCGTCGAATCGATCAATCTGTCGATGTGAGGCAGTGGGAACGAATCTTTTGGGCAAGCTTTGTTAAGGTCGGTGTAATCGACGCATACTCTCCACTTCCCATCTTTCTTCGGCACTACAACAGTGTTTGCCAGCCTTTCTGGGTTCTTAACCTCCTTAATGAACCTATTCGCCAACAACTTGTTCACTTCATCGTTTATGCTATTTCGCCTTTCAATACTTGAAACGATGTATCTCTCTCAACGCCTTCTGCGTATGTCTTAATCGTAATTTCCCCAACGGTCACCTCGCTCGAATTGTTGAAACCCGATAATACTATTGAACGAGGCACGATCTTATCGTTCAACTGCAACTGTTCAACTACTGTGGAATGTATTATGTTAACCGAGCTGCCAGCATCGATTAACACCCTTTTTACATCGACATCATCGATCCTCATCATTAATACTAATGCATCGTGATGGGGATGAATTCTTTCATCGAAGTCGAAATCCCCGAACACAATCTCATCGTTCATGTCATCCCGTGTCCTTTTGTCTCGTGTAAATGAAACTTTTGCATACTTCTTTGTAGTGTAAGTCACTCCATAAACGTCATCTCCTCAAGTGATAACGTTCGCCGTTTTCCTAGGAGCCGGGGGTTTTGGTGGTTCATCATCCTTCTTTTTATTAAAATTGTTTCGCCCCCTTTCAGTCAACAATTCCACCAAGTGCCCCTTTTGCAATAAGCTGGCCACTTCGTACTGCAGCGCCTTACATTCCTCCGTCGTATGGCCAAAATAATGATGAAATGCACACCATAAATTTTCATCCCTCGTGTTTGGATTCATTTTTATGCGACCGGGAAATTCTACGACCTTTTCACCCATTCCCTTCAAGTGATTCACCAAATTTGATGTTGATACACAAAAATTATATTCTGCCACTTTGGGAGGCAGTGGTCGATCCTTTGAAGCTGAAGATGAATTCCACTGCCCCCTCTTCGGCTGACTCTTTGAGCTACCAGCTTCGTGGTTGTTTCTCCCCATCCGAGGGAAACTGTAGGGTTCCCATCGCTTGTCCCTGTAGTTTCGCCTGTCATTCTCAATTCTCCATGGTGGCGGTCGATCATACTGATGGTTATATCGGGCTAGCTGCAACTCTTCTTCCTCAGCCCTAATCTTTGGTTCACACTCACGATATAAATCATCGAAGGTCCATGCGTTGATTTCTTTGAGACGATCTTTCAACTTCGCACATGCTTCCGTCGAATCAGTGCGCAAGTTATTAGCAAAAGTCAGACAAGCCCATCTCTCCTCGAGGTTTGGGATATGAATCTTCTAATCATTGAATCGTTTCACAAACTGTTTGATAGTTTCACCGGGTCGCTGCTTAACGTTCAAGATATCTTCCACTCTCGGTTCTATCTTTTTGGCTCCAATGTGTGCTCGAATGAACTTAGCCGCCATATCATCAAAATCTGATATATCGTTTTCGGGTAGCTGCAAATACCATTTCAACGCTGCCCCTTTCAACGTCTCACAAAACTTCTTCAGACTAATTGAATTGGTCTCATCCGAAGTTAGGTCGTTCGACTGAACTGCGACCGAAAACATGTCAATATGATCCCTTGGATCTGTAGTTCCATCGTATCTCAAATTTTCTGGCAACTTGAAGGTTTTAGGAATGGGTAGTGGGGCTGCAGTTGGCAGAAACAGACGCTTTGAAATTGATTTCTGAGCAACTTCGTCAGTTAACTTCGCAACACCTGCAGTTTCTCCATAAATGATTTTATCTCATTGAATTTCTAACCCACTGTATCATTCAACAAAGTTTGCATCGTAGCCAACATCCTTACTTCTGTCGTAACGGAGGCCGGAGCTCCCAAAGCCACGGCGGCCGTACCCGATCCTCCAAATCCGACCCCGCTGCAAGTCCCCCTGTTACGGCGCCCTGAGGAACCGAAGTCAGAATGCTTGCGGGGGGTGTGATCGGGGAGGTGGGCGCTCTATTTCCAATAGAGCTAGACAGGATCTTCTATTGTTCTTGTATCATTTCAAACTGAGCATCATGCCTTCTCAAATATGCCATCAACGCCATATTCGTATCTATTGACTCAGTTTCGACCGGGGGTTCCTTACCGGGTCGCTGTCCTTGAGGCGCGTTCAATCGTGAACCAGTACGAGTGTCGTCGCGGATCGGATCCTGCTCGTGATTGGTTGACTCATCGACCGCTTCAACGTTCGTCGGAACATGAACCCCGTCATTGGGATTGAGTTGTTGTTGACCGTTCAAAGCAGTGGTGGCGTCAATGTTACGTTCATCCGCCATCGTAAGACAAAAAAGCAAACGTAAGTAGTATCAAACGATTCACATTTCGGAACAAACCGATTGCCTAGACCTCACGGTGGGCGCCAAATTGTGTTTCCTAAAAATATATTTCAGGTTTCACAATTAAATTTGTATTTAGTTGAGTCTAAGGCGACCATTTAAATCTCAATTTGATCGATTGATATGCAATTTACGTTAAGAAATAATTGGTTGCTTTCGTGTTAAAATAGACATAATGCAAATAAAAAATTCGAGTGAATGAAATTAAGGATCCGATGAGACTATGTTAAAATCCAATTCGAAGACAAGTATGATCGAATGCAAAATTAATCGACAGAATCACTAGATACGATGATAAACTAAACGAACATAAATAATCGATGTAATATGAATTCGAAAGCAGTCAAACTAGTTAATTTCGATATCGAGTAAGCTATTTCAACAGAATTCGATGAATGAAGTTATAGTAGAACTAAATTATCGATGTCAAATATGCGAGGCTATGTGACTTAGCCTATGGCGATTTCGAATGAAACAGTAAAGATGCGATTGATGAAACAGACTTTATCGAATTAGCGTCACGAACCAAACAATAATGACTATCGTTTTAATGTGGTAAATATTGATCAATGAATACACTTAATAAAGCAGTTTTCGACTAATGCGATAGCAGAGAGTTAGCGAAATCGATGATGATAAGCAGGTGTGTGAGATAATGGAATCAAATGAGTAGCGAGAAAAATAATAAATAATAAATAAATTAAAGCGGTAAAGCTTATTGTATTGAATCGATGGTTGATGCTTTGATGAAAGAGATAAATCCTCCTCCACGTCTGAATCAAATCATGATTGATGTTTAATACAATGGTTGAACTCGCAATAAGAGACTTTTTGTAACCACAAATGGTATAATTGAGAGTGATGTATCTGATGAAGGGATATTCTTGTTCTGATCAACGTAAGTTCCAAATGGAGGAAATGGGAGTCTATTTATAGACCAGTTAAGGCGTGGAGTTCCTAACCCTAGAAGAATTCCACTTCTCCACGTTTCTCCAACAGTCACCCACATCCCACGAAACGCGCTGGATTTGTTCCGATAAAAGTAGGATAAGATCAACCAAAGTTATTTGCTAGAGCGGCTGTCTTCGAAGCGTTCTGATCTCAATATAGCATAACCGGTCATGCCAGTAGTCGAAGCTGCTTCCATGTCGATCTCACCTAGATATGTCTTCAGAATCAGTTATAGCTTTGCCAAGTATTCGAACACTTGTCCTTTGCATCGGACAGAAATTGACCAATACACCAACCACTTTTAATTAATTAAGGTCAAACCTTTTAATGATACAGAGGTGATGCAATGAGTTTTTAACATTGTAACCACTTCTTGACTCACTAAAATACAATACCACTGCCACCTCATTAAATATATGGAGGTTTCAAGGAGTCTACTCAAGATGCAAGAAACTGTAGAAAGGTTTCCAGAAAACTACTACTCAAGCATGAATCATGAATCTGGACTTATTCAAGGGAGAAATCTGAACTATATTATACGGCACCACATCAATAAGGAATGATTCAGCACAAAGACATCTTTGGAAGAACACCCAAAGCATAAAATCAGGACTGCACAAGGAAAGAAGTGGAGTACCAACTTTGAAGAAGTATTAATTTTTGAATATTATGGAATGGACTAGTTAATTAAGGTGTAGTCGTTCCAAGTTTCCAGTGATCAATTACGCGAGCACAACAACAAACAGTCAAGCAATTCAGGTTTTATAGGAAGATCAGTATTTTCAATTCTATTCCATCTCTGATGACGTCAAGCTTCCTCTAGCATCCGTTTATCTTGATGGTGATGCCCTGGCATGGTTCCTTAAAAAAATATAAATATTTCAAGAAATATTGACACAAATAGTCAGCTAACAATTGATAACAACCACAAACATATAATGCAATATGAATACCTGTTATTTTTTACTTATTGTGTTTGGTTCTTGAAATTGTACATGGTTTTGAGGCTTGAAGATTGGTTTTTGGAAAAGGGGGTTTCGAAAAGAAGCAAAAAGGAACATGAAAATGAGTTTGGTTATATGAAGAGGGCGTTAGTTTCGGAATATCAAAAGAGGAGAAGCGGGAGAGCACCACTGCTTAGAATTACGCGGCATCAACTTAGGACCCGCGCTCCTCAACTATATTATGAATTCCAACCTCCCCCCCCCCCCCCCCTCTCTCCCCCACTTCCCCCTAACACATACCGACCACCTAACTAATGAAATTTGGGTCGTTACCTTATTTTATCTTGCACTAATAATACAAATGTAACTTATGTGACAATTTATACGAGTACTGAATTCAAGATAGAATATTTTGGTAGTCACACGATCAACTTTTATACTTTATATTATAGGTGAAATTTTTTTTACTGAAAAGAGGAACTAATTTTTTATTTCATATTTTAGCATATATTACTTTGCCTTCCTTATTAAAATTTTCCTTTGTTTAAGATAATTGAAAATGGGTAATTATTACGTATCATTACTTATTTTATCATGCGACTAATGTTTATTCATGCATGACAATAAAATAAATACCATATAATAGATTTTTATATGGTATTATCACGAATTGAACTTTATAAAACTTGAAGTTTCAGATATATTTCGTATATCCTAGAACACCGACAATGTGAAAGAGAATAAACGCCTTGACTGATCTCTTAATTACTATATACTTAGGATAAATGAATACACCAACGAGATAATAAGCAAAAGACCAAAAGTAAATACAAAGCAGTAAAAGATCTAAAATTCCACAAGTTCTAGTGAGTATAATGGTGTGTCGTTGTAGAAAAAGAAATACAAGCGGGAATAATCTAAGCATAGATTATACATTAGGTTAAATGAGGAAAAAATGGTAAGAGAGGCCTCTAAATGAGTAAAGTTGACTATCTCAGATATTTCGGGGTTGTTAAAGGTGACTTTACATGAAAAATTAGTTCTTTATTAAAGTGTCAAGAGATTGTTTGAGCGGTACAGCTACTGGTTCATGTTGGCTTTATGTAAATTTAAAGGCAATTTATAAAATTATACAACCAAACTCTTTTTTATACAAAAATATTAATATTATTTTATTTTTAAATGATAGCAATATTTTTTTAAAAACATAGCAAAATACATATCAAAAGGTGATAAAACCCTAGATCCATCTCCTATCACCCCTCAGCCGCCAACCCCATTACTGCCACCACCTGAAATATTTTTTTTTTTTGATTTTTTTTTGTGGATATGTGTTTTTCTTAGTATGTACAGAGTACAGTGTATGGACAATGGTACATTGTGCATACATACATTAAAAATACAGTAGATACACATACATACGATAATTATATGTTTGTATATTTTTAGTATGGCTACTGTATGTACAATGTATGCGTGTTCATTCACCGGACATATACACTGTATAAAAATCGATAACTCAAAGTACATGTTGTATATTTATTGTATGACAAGTGTATATTCATTATATGTTCGGTGTATATTCGCTGTATATACAGTACATACACGGCGCATACAATTAGAATACATATGTAATACATTCCATACAGTCAATAGCCAACAAACATACACAATAACCACCGTAGTTCCGCCATGTCCTACTAGAAAATTCAAAAAAAAAAAAAAAAAAAAAAAATCAAAGCAGCAGCGTTGCCGGGTCCTCACTGGAAACCAGCCACCATATTCACCGTACACACCATACCGTAGTAGTCACCGGAAAAACTAAAAAAGAAAAAAAAAATGCAGCAGATCCGATGGAGCAGATCCACAGCGTTGTCGCTGACGGACGAAACCAGATCCGCAGACGGCGATGCAGCAGACCACAGAAGAAACAAAACAGTGGAGATGTCAGCGCATGACGGAGCAGCTCACAACGCCGTCAGCTTCGGAGCAGCGGACAACGGAACGACGACGGGGATGGAGTTGTCGGAGATGACGGTGGAGGGGGTTCGGGATGTCACCGACGACGGAAAAATCAGTGGGGTAGGGAGAAAGAAGAGAGAAAAGAGGGAAAGAGATCTAGGATTTTTTGTGACATGTTTGGTAGCATTTCTAAAAATGTTGCTACGTTTAGTAAAGTGACTAAATATTACTATATTTTTTTAAAAAGTGCCCTACAATGACAGTGAGCTTAATTTGCCTTAAATTTGATAACATCGGGGTATAAAAACTTAACTTTTAAATGAGTTAACCTCATTAGTAGCCTTAATTAATAATGTGTCTCGCATACCTCATTCTTTAAACTAATGTCCCTCTCAAGTCTTTTTTAAACAAAAAGGGACACTTTTTCCTTTTCTATCTCCTCTGAAAGCCACACACATTTAACAGTTATTGAGAGGGCGAATTATAAATTTTAAACCTCGGTGGACACAATTAAAAACTTTTGGAGCTAAATTAACAACCTCAAAAGTTTTAATAAAAAAGGTGGGAACTGATCAGACTGATCAGTTCCATCATTTCAAACATCGAACACCCAACTCTTTCCTTCTCTTACAAACTTCTCAAGTCTTCTTCTCAACTACCTCCGACGAAACCTTTTCAAAATCATCATATTCGGCCATCAACATCGTTCCTGTAACATCTAAAGGTAAGTTTTGAACTATATTTTTGTTTATCAAGTGAATCGGGATTTTTTTTTCTATTTTGCTATTTTGAAAAAGCTAGGAGTTTTACGTCATTTTACTGGTTCTGGACTGAAATTCTCGTAAAAATCTTTTTTGTTGTTGATTTTTTCGTCAAATAGTCCTATCTTCTTGTACAAATAATGAAGTTTTGGCATGTTATTACGATATTCAGACCATACTCCTTTGCTATGTCAAACATTTTGAAACAATGCTCTGAACATGTGATAGGATGTTTCAAGTTGCTGATGAATTTTAGTTGCAGTTTGTTAAAAGAAATTAGAGTTTTATAAAATATATATGCTTATTTAAATTTATTTTTAAAATTTTATTGAAAAAATGTTGCTTTGTACTTGCTCATATCAAAACTGTGTTATGTTTGGCACACCTTATTCGATGTTCTGGAACATTTTGAGACGGTGCTGCGAACGTGTGAGAGGATGAATCATGTTTAATGATGATTTTAGTTGTTCTTCCTTTTAAAAAATTAGGGTTTAAATATATTAGTTGTTTTTAAGGTATACTATGTTGTTTGAACATCTTTAATTGATGAATATACTTGTGATTTGCAGCTACAATGGTGTCTACGCGTGGAATGATTTCCAGTTATACAATTAAGAGGAAGGAGACTACTTCTCCTCCTAACCAGCCTCATAAGAAGATGAGACTTATACTGGAGGACGAAAATGAGGAGTTAGGAGACTATGATGTAAATGTAGGGATACAAGAAGTTGTCAGGAGGCAGGATGATGACAATTTATCAGAGAAACTAAAAGCATTATTTCGTGATGATGACTGGGATGATGAGGGAGGAAAAAGAGAGACCCTTGTGAATATGGAAGAAAAAGAGAAGATGGGAAGACTTGTAAATAATCTTGCTGGAGAATTTGCAGATGTTGCAAATGTTCATGAAAAAGTAGTAGAGGCGGTAAATAATAAGGATGGTGAAGAACCAGAAGGAGGAGAAGAAGTGGTAGATAAAAGTGATTGTGGAGAACTTGTAGGTAGGGAAGAAGAAGTGATAGAGGTTGTAGATAATCAAGCTAGAGAAGGAGTTAGGTATGGTAGGGAAGAAGAAGAAGTTGTACTTCGATTTAAAAGAAGTGAAGGAGAACATCGAAGCAAGTTCTTACACGACGTGTCAGCTGAATCTACAGAACCACCAACAGAGGTAAAAGTGTTGTTTAGAACATATATGAAGATGTTCTACACGTTACCGTATGATGTTCAAAATATTTATTGAGGGATATGAGAACATTCGTTTGTATGATCAAAACGTCTACATAAATGTTCAAAATATTCTTTTTGTAGTTTCCTAGAACATCTCATAGGATGTTTGAAGCATCTTATATTATGTTCTCATTGCCGTGGTGATTCTTTAAACTAATAAATTTCCAAATATTGTGTAGCCGGAGTACGTTACCAGTGTCATTCCACCAATAGTGTTGAAGACTTACATAGATGATCAAGATCATTTTCAATCAAAAATTACTGCACGTTCATCGCTTGTTAGAAGAATGCATGAGTTCATGATTGTGTTGCATAGTTGTGGTTTGTATGACAAGTTAAAGCAGAGTATCTTTGGGCATTTTTTGGACTTCCCAAAGTTGGCATCATTTCCAACCAGGTTGGTCCACAATCTTCTATTAAGAAGAGTTTTGTTCAGTAAAAAATTTGAAGCTTGGATTAATTTCAATGGAGTGTCTGTTCGTCTTGGCCTTCGAGAGTTTTTCTTGATGACAAAGTTGAGATGTCAAGCCTATCCCAGTGATGAGTAGATGGGTATGATGAAAGCTACGGTCAGGGAGATGTGGGAGTATATTTCAACGGCATGGGAGGATGGGAGAGCAAGGTCAGTAACTGGTGCTCGGCTGCTGTGTCTGATAGAATCTGATGAAGTTCCTGAATGATACAAGTTTGGCCCATCCATGACATGGTTTGTTCACTAAATCTTGTTGTCCAAGGATTAAAAAAGCTGGTATTGAGGAAGATATGGTCTGCGTTTCTTATCTTCCAAATGAATTTGTAAAGTATCCTTAGGGACGGAGAAGCTTCGAGCTAACCATTGACTATCTTACGAAGCGGATGGGTGAACGTGCTGTTACCAAGTCTAGTCTCGAGCCAAATTATAATTTTTATGGGTTTCCATGGGCATTTGTGGCTTGGGAATTTGAAGCAATCCCTGCGCTTCGTCCCAAGGAGTTTCCCAAGGAGAAGACCATGCCAAGGATGCATAGGTGGATCACTGAGAAGACAGAAAGAGACTCTGGAAGATTGTTTGAGAATGTAGCCAAGTCGGTAAGTTCTGCTAGTGACCTATAATTTTTTTAATTCGTGGAACATATGTAATGACATGCAAAATATTATTATTAATGATAAGAACATCTGCTAAGATGTTTGGCCACGTCTGATATGATGTTCCATTTGTTTTACTACTATTAAATGTCGAACAGTAATAGGGATGTTCTAATCGTGCTTTGTGATATGAAGGTTTATTTTTCTTCAACAATATATTCTTAACAAATATTGTTGGTATGTAGGTTGTGCACCCTTTCATTGACCTTACTGATGAAGAGTTGGAAGATGATATCTTTCAGAATGTTGTGTTGTATGTTGATGGATTTGACGAGGTTATTGATGAGCTTGTTGTTAAGTTGGAGGGGGCGAGCTCGATAGTTGGTGGTGACCGAGTGACAGTTTTCAGGAATTGTCCTAGGACCTTTCTAAGAGAGGTAATTGATCATCCCAGAGAAAGAGAAGTTGCTGGAGATTTTGTTGAACAATTTGGTAGTGGTGGGGTTGGTAGATGTGAAAGATAAGTTGGTGATAAAAGACAAGACATTGTGGTAGTATTGGAGTTGGTTGTTTTAGTGGTGGAGGATTGTTTGAAGTTGGAGAAACCTCGAGGAGGAGAGAAGCTGAAAATGTGCAGCCTAGTGTCTGCAGCTGCAAGTGTCATGACTGCTTTCAGTGGCGACAGGGAGTGGATCAGAAGCTTGATGCGATCCAGTTGCTCCATGCTAATTTGGTAGCATCGTCAAAGCAGGAGAAAAGGCAGCGACCAAAGAGGTCTATAATATTATTCAGGAAGCTTCAGCCCCTTACAATGATGAGAGGAATAAAGGAAAGAAGAAAACGATTGCAGCTAGGATTACAAGGTGTGCTGAACATCCAGTTAGATGTGTTAAACATTAGTGTGACATTTTTCAATTACATTTAGAGTTTTTCTATAATCTTTTTTGTTCTGGAAATTTAGAAAGAGAGCTCAAGCCAGACTTCAAGAGAAAATTGCAAGTGACACTCTACAAGGCACTAGACCCTTAGAAGAAAGCTGCATTTGACGCCTTCATGGAGGAGAAGAAGGAAGAAAAGACTTTGTTCCTGTGTCATGAGTTTAATTACTTGGATTTTGTGGATTTTATTGACATGAGCGAGTGGATGTAGGATAGTGTAAGTGCATCTCGTTACTTCTATTATTTTGTTATTGTTTGGCTTTTTATCGCAGAAAGAAACATTCTTGACAACGTTTTGAACCTTACATTATGATGTTCGTTGAACATATGACTGGCAAGTCCAAATGTCAAACAGGATGCTTCCCTATGGTTTATTGACAACTTCTAATTTGTTTTATTCTGCAATATATGATGAGCTTGGCCTTGATGCGTCTGAGGCATAAGGCTTACCCCCGGCATTATGATAGCAGTAATATTATCCTTGATCTTGTAATCTTAAATAACTTGTGCGAACGATACGCTGAGGCTGAATAGGAAGCGAAGGACTTTAATGTCAGCCTTGACAAATGGCTATCATAGTATTAGTTTGAGGATATATTTCTTTATTATGCCAGAGGTAAGTTGCCATTTCTGGGGGGAAGGAAGTGGGATGGTGTAAAAAGGATCTTTGTCGTGTTTAACATTGAAAGCACGCATTATGTTACATGTATCTTCCTTTTAGAGGAGGGAAAGATAAATGTCTACGACTGCAACTTTTGGGTGTATAATGATGACTATTTTTATTCAATAATGGGACCAATAATGTACATGTTCCTGTTACACATCCAGCCGTCGCGGAAATTCAACCACCTCCCTTCAGAAATCCTCAATTTGAAAATGTGTCCGTATGAGTGCATCCAAGGCCTCCTAATAAATTTGACTGGCACTGCATGTGGGAGGTATGCCATCATGTTTATTGAGCATTTGTAGAACCAACACCCCGACGGATGACCTGTGTGACAATGTGATGGGAGATTGGTTAGTTCAATTTATCGAGGAAATATTCCATGGCAAATTAGTCCCGTACAATGGGTTGTAAAATTTGGATATTTATGTTTTTGGCTATTGGGTTGTAATATTTGGAAATTTGCTTTTGCTATGGATAATTATGAATATTTTTTATTGATATCTCTAAGTGCTATTAACACTGAACATCCCGTATAAATTATAGAACATATTTATGATGATCAATTTGAAATCTATACTGCAAAAACAATAGACTATTGGAGCGTCATTTGTAAATGTTTGGAACATTATATTGGACGTTCAAATATCTATAACAACATTAACATTAAATTACAAGTCACAATAAATCTTAAACAACAATGCGAAAACAATACACTAATTACAATAACAACAACAATTGATATTAAATAATCTAGCTACTATAAAACCAAAAAAACTGCCCAAGACAATAAGAAGTACATCATCCAACGTTGTAATTTCAAATCTAACTTATCAATCTTCAACAAATTTGCAGTATTACAAGCCCCTAATTTGTCCACTTCCTTCACCAAATTGGTCTATTCTTCGCAAACTTCATCCAAAGAAATTTTCAACTTATTTATCACCAATGTAGTATGCTGGGGATACTCATCATCACACCATTTCCAAAATTCACAATTGCTAATACCCTTGTGGGGACACTTGCAAAATTTTTGTCCAATATTCGACAGTGTGCCAGTCGTAAATTGAATCACATGCATGCCACACCAACATCGACGTTGTTGAGATGAGCTACGGAAACCAGTTGATCCTTGAGATATATTTGCTGGTGAAGTTTGTTGGTTAAGTTCAGTTAAAAAGATGAAGAAAAATAGGATAAAAAGAAGACCTAATTTTTATGAGGGATGGGTAAAAAGACCTAAGTTTTATAAGTTGTGGAGCGGGTTAATTGAGTGGTTCGGGTTAGTCCACGTGTTTTAATTCTGTTGGGTGGTGGGTGAAAAAAGGAGGAGGTGGGTCTTTTAATTCTGATAGGTTGTGGAGAGGGTTAATGGAATGGATCGGATTAAGTTGTGGGTTAGTCCACGTATTTGCCCACATGGCCTTTCGCCTGTTTGACAGTTGTGATTTTTTCAAAGTTTATAAAATTATCCAATATAACATCAGATGAAAAAGTTTGGAACGTACCAAAGAACGTTCAAATATTAAAAATGTATCCCTAGTATTTGAGTTAACGCATCCATAAAAACACCAAAACGTATGCTTGGAACATGTAAAAAAGCGTTCAATCTCTCTAAATAATGTAACTGAATTATGAATTAATTTTTTTTAATGCGTTCATTCATATTAGAAAGGTGTTGATGCTTTCACACCTTTTCCTGATACAAGCCAACCTTTCGGTTGAATCAGCATGACTCTTGGAAAAGAAGACTCCCTCTATAAATATGTTGTTCATTTAACTGGTTTTCATCCCATACAACGCTATAGGAAGTCCAGTCACCAAAAAAAAAACCCAACAATGGCGCGCAGACTACACTACAAGAATCAACATCTGCAGGCTGACATTGACGAGATACGGGAGCTCCTCTGTGAAGCACGCAGACGTCAATTAACGGATATCTGCAGAATATATAGGGTTCTCCGCGTTCGTCTGGAGGTGTATGGGAAGAATCTGGATGACTACATAACCTCCCCCCCCCCCCCCAATTCCCCACCACCACCACTACCACCCGCTGACCCTGCAATATAATCTTTTTAGTTTTGTTATTATTAATATTAATGAAAGGCCTTGATGGCCATATTATCTCATATTTTAAATGTGTTCTTCCCATCTCCTCTTCTATGTTTAATATATTTTCAAGCACAGTATGAACATCGTTAATATGTTCAGAACGTTGATAAGATGTTCAGGAAAGTTGGTTGATACTAATAACAACTGATGGTCAAAACATCTACCAGATGCTTCGAACACTTAGTTAGATGTTCAGTTCAGAACATATGCCTAAATTAATATCTGTTGTTTTAATCATGGTTAAATTGTAATAAAAAACTATATAACATCTAATCTATGCTAGAATGTATCTATGTTTGTAACTGAAAGTGTATATTATGTTCAAATCGATTAGGAATGTATCTAAGTAGTGGATTGAACGTCTAATCTATGCTAGAATGCCTTAGAATATACATCTTGGTAGAATCACACTTACATTACAATGAAACTAATTTAAAACATACATTTTGGTATAGTTAAACACATATATTTGGTTTTAATCACTTATAACATGTCTTAAAAACTTAATAAACTACTAAATCATTGTTTAATTAGTTTAAACAATTCATATCTTAGTAAAAGACAACTAATCTTTGATGGGCAATTTGGAACATCTTCATGACGATACACAACATCGTCATTACGTTACAGAACGTTCAACATATGTTCCGAAACAGTCTATTGATGTTCTTAAATTGTTCGACATTTTTGGGATTTGGGGTTTAAGGTTTGGGGTTAGGGATTAGGGTTCAGGTTTAGGGGTAGGGTTGGAACACCTCTTGCAATTTTTCGAACATAGAAAAGAACGTTTTAATCTTAAATGCCCTTCATTTTGAACGAACGGCTTATTTGGTGCATAGATCATCACTGTTTATGTTTCATACGTTTGCCTGAACGCGGCATATTATTTTAACGACATATCATAGGATATTCACAATAGCTTGAAAACAAAGGCTAAAAATGTTAAGATATTACATGCAAGAAAATGAAAATTATTTAATACAAGTAAAATAAAAATTCAAGGAGCAACAGTTTGGGTGGATGGTCTAGGTCCTCTATCAATTCGTCTTGGGCAAGTACTTCTTTTGTGGCATGTCCTTTTGCATATGCTATATTTGTTTCTCCTACTTGAAAATACTTCACCAACTGATGGTATCTTCTTTTTCCTTCTTCTTCTTTTACTGACGTCGACCAAAGGAGGAAATATGTCTCTCAAGTAGCTCAAGAGGAACATCCCAAAATTCTTTCAGCGGAGCGTTATTGATCAGTTTTGCATAGCCAAGAATATACGATTCTAGCCTATAATATGGAGAAGTGAAGTCATAGACGCACGCTCCATAATCTGTTGGACGCAGCATTCTAATTGCTGCCATAGCATGTTTATAGGGTATTAAGTCAATTTGATACTCTCTACACGTAAAAGTCATGTTGCGTAAATCGACCTCTGCCTCCTAGCCTGGACTGATGATTGTGAAATCATAGGTACCTTTTCAACTAATTGCCAGCTTACCGCCTTCCTCCAGGTTGAATCTTATTTTTTTTCAATTGAAGGGACACATATGGTTGAAACGTCGAGGAACTCGTAGCTCTCACATGAAATTTTTTCAGCAAAGGACCAGTTAATATGATTCAATAGGGAAACAATAGGATATTCTCTTTCATCCCTCTTCATTGCGTTTGTGGACTTCGGCAATGTTCAAGGTCATTACTGCGAACCTAAAATAGTAACAAACGAACAATATAAATGCTAAAAACATATAAGCCAAGTGTGAACATCTTCTTAGTCGATCTGAACAACAAAAGTTACGTTCTACACATCATCTATAATGTTTTAAACGTCACATAGAATGTTCTTGGCTTAATTCACATTTAGATATAGAGCAACACAAAGCTATGTTCGGAACATTTTAAAAAACATTTGTCGCGTCTTTACAAATGTTCAGAACATTGGTATGAATGTTTATAGTTGTGTACTTGTGTCCAGGGAAAAAGCATCTACTCCATTTATGGAACCCTACACCACATTCAAGATATCTGACAACCCTTGGATCCTTGTCTTCGACTTGCTTAAAGTGTGTTTTGAAATCCACTAAACAATATGCATCTACTGCCAAGTAATAGAACATTATGTGGTCTCCAAACTGAAACTTTATACAGATATTTTCACCAAGGTGCCTCATGTAAATTCCGTAGTGAGCTGAGGGAAACCACTTAGCAACTGATTTTGCTAAGCTTTTATGCTTGTCAGAAATGACGCTCAACTCATCATTGTATTGGGCTATGTCAACTAATTGTTTGGGAAAAAATCATAAGAAGCATCACATTCTTTGTCGACAACACCAAGTGCAACAGAGAATATGTGGTTCTCTGCATCCTGGGCGACGGCAGACAACAACACCCCGCCATACTTGCCTAACAACTGAGTCCCATCAATAGCTAGGACTTTCCTCATATATACAAAAACCCTAATCCAAGATCCATAAAATATAAAAAAAATACTTAAACCTCCCACAACTATCAACCTTCAAAGTTGTCTTGCTTCCAATATTTTGAGTCCTAGCCATATAAGGATATGCCTCCAAAATTGCACAACTGTGTTCATGTGTCCCTCTTGCTATGTCCTTTGCAATCTCACATCCCTTCAAATTTTTCCAATAACTAATGTTGCATCTCAATTCTCTGTTAAATGCAATTCTGATCTCTTTTGGTGTTATTCCTTTGCCCTCAATATACTTTTTTTTTTTCATGTATTCACCAACAACATCAGTTGTGGCATGTGTATGGTGGCTTGCAAGATGCTGCACACCACATGTGCTCACCATTGTAGATTGTGATATAAAACATATCACTGCTATCATATCTCAATGCTCGAAGCCACCACTTACTATTTTCATCTACACATTGGGTATAAAACAACTTTTTTGTATTCTTCACTGCTTTGAAAGAAAAAAGCTTCCTCACTGCAGCAAGCCTCAACTTCACCACTAATTCACGCTTGTTCTTTAAAGTCATACCCTTTATATAACCTGTGTCGTCTTCTCCAAAAAAATTGTTGCGGCTGCTTTGTGATGGAACTCTTCCTGAAGGATTACCATGAGTATCTTCTCTAGCTTCATCTCCAACTTCTTATCCACCTTCTTCTTTACCTTTTTCATCACAACATTCTTCACCTTCTTCATCTGCCTCTCCTCCTTGTTTTAATTCATCTTCATCCATCTCAACATACATATCTTGTTCATTTAAACTTGAAATTCCTTCAAGCCTTGGAATCACAGTAACCCTTAGTGTTGGCCTAGCACCAGCTGGATCAACATCAGCCATATAAAGCTGAACATCATCATCATTCTTAATTTAGATGGAGTAGTCTTTTACTTTGTGGTAACACTCAGCATAGATGAAATGCAAAGATCTTAGGATAATCACTTACCCCCCAACTGCGTATGAGTTTGTTGACCAGTTCATCAAATGTAACATTCCTACTCACAAGGATAGGTCTTGTCTCTTTCACCTTAGGAATCCAAGTATAACATTTCGAGCGGTCCACCCATTCACCGAGATAATCAATTTCTAGTAGTACGTCCCCCATTAGTTTAACAATGTCTGCAAGATAGGAGAAATATTCATCAAATGTGGTCCAAACAGCCAAAGACACTGGAACATCAAAAAAACAGTTCGGTGCATCTAACAGGATGTTTAAGCGTACCATCATACAAATGTGGAACAACTATTCTATAGTTCCGAACATCTACAAAAATGTTCCAACTTAATGACTAGCATATACTGAACATGTTGTTAGTTGTTTCGAGCATATAACAGTATGTTCCATAACTCTGACTAGCACAATAGGAACATCGAAATGACTGTTCCGATCATCTAACACAATGTTCCATAATTATGACTACATCGTACGAGCATTTTAGAGCATTTTATAGGATGTTTCGATCGTCCCGTTAAGATATTTCAAAACAACAGCATACTGTTTAAAAACTTGGGTTTTTACGAAGATTAGAATAGTAGAGATGAGGAAGACGGAGGTTTATACTTACATAAGATATGGGTTTTGTCCAGCTTTCCAATTTGAAGTAATGCCTAACCAGTAAACGTTATTCAAAGAATTTCAACATCAAGCTTTCCAATTTGAAGTAATGTCCAACCAGTAAACATTATTCAAAGAATTTCAACGTCAAGCTTTCCAATAAGAAGTAATGCCCAACTAGTAAACTTTATTCAAAGACTTGCAACGTATTTTCCCCAAATTATTTTTTCAATTACAGTAAATAATACTAACATGACCCAAATTTTGGCTACGCTGTGCGGGTACCCGGCATCCTCCCCTAGACTCGTCGAGCAAACCCTTTTGAATAAAGTTTACAAAAATAAATGTAAAATAAACTTTAAGATAAGAAACAAGACCTAAAGAGACACAAACATAGCTATACATAAGCTGTACAGAAGAAGTTACAGCTGACTACCCAATGTACTAGGTTTAGGACTTTCCAGATAGACATTTAAGAATACAAATGAAGTATAAGCATCTCCTGAAGGGAGCAAAATACAACTGAGATATTGGTGGCCATACCGAACAAAAGCTGGCTCACACTGACAGTTGAAGTCGTCTTCACTCTTCAACAACGTGGTGAACTCAATCCTGGAGCGAACCTTCCGAAATTAAATAAATAGACAAGAAACAAATAGAGGGTGAGTCGAAAGGACTCAGTAAGTGGGGGCTGGCTAGCCACTTCAAAGAAGCAGATATGCTAGCCAGGGAGAAGAAAAGCAGATAAACTAAATTCAGCTTATTTCAACTATAGAAAGGCAGAGCCAGATAATAACTTGAAACACTTATGGAACCATAAACTCATAAACAACTAGGAATCTGAGATAGCCAGAACCTATAGGTATCCCAAACATATCAACAATCAGAAATACATGACACATACATAAAACATCGCAATATAATCACGCAATACACAACAACCGGTGCAATGAAATAGAATCAATGCAGTATAATGCAATGGGGTCACATGTGCCCGTAATCCCATCCCGAAGCGAAATACTCCTGCATTCGAGGGGAATACAATCTAACAACAACCGGGGCAGATTGCTCCTGCACCCGATATAATATAAAGCTGGGGAAGAATACTCCTCCACTCAGTATATGACATAAGAGCGGAATACTCATGCTCCTGGGGCGGAATACTCCTACACCCGATATAATATAAACGTGAGGCGGAATACTCCTATACTCAGTGTATGACATAAGAGCGGAATGCTCCTGCTCCTGGGGCGGAATACTCCTGCACCCGATATAATATAAACCTAAGGCGGAATACTCCTGCACACAGTATATGACATAAGAGCGGAATACTCCTACTCCTGGGGCGGAATACTCCTGCACCCGATATAATATAAAGCTGAGGCGGGCGGAATTCTGCTACCCACAATATGATGCAAGGATGATGCAATAATAACCCTTCACCGGCGCTAGACCCTCATCAACAGTGGGAAAGTAAGCTCACAGCCAGAGTACAATGCTTCTATGCTTAATGCAATACCAACAACAAGGCATTAATATAATATACATCGTACATTCAAAACTAAGACATAATAAGTACGCCTATCGGCAGCTACACACGTAAGGAACACGTGGTAGAATATCCACAGGGCCAAAGACCACCAAAGAAATGGATATAATTACTTACCTCGTTCAAAAGTTAACACTGCTACTCAATAACTGCTTTGTCCTTTGGATTCACTTCCAAATGATCCCGCGCTATTCAATAAGCAGAAAAATAAATCAAATAAGGGTAAAGGCTTCATTCCTTACATCTTAGAACAATCAAGTTAGGAACCTGATACCCGATTCACATAGACAATATGCAGTTAAGGCCTATGTACATGGTTCAAAATCACATAACCAAACCCTAAATAAATTACATATATGGGTTGCTCATAATTCCCTGAATTTGAATATATAATCAATTCCATTATCGGAGTCTAATTAACCCTTTAAACTATCAATTTAACTTATTATAATGATGTCTACTATCCCGATTTCTACCATTAAAATATATCCAACCACACGTAATAAACTGAAATAATGACTTAACATCATTACCTGAATGTTTCGGGGTGAAAATTCTATTTTTTTCCTTCTTCTTTTCCTTTCATTTCTCTCCTATTCTGATTTTTTTCGTTCTCTCGTTTCGTTCTCATTTATGTTCATTTTCTTTGCTTGGAAATTCTACACAAAGGGATTTTATCCCTTATATAGTAGCCACCGCCTCTATTTCTTTTTAATGTTTTCCTTTTTTTTTGAAAACTTGCTGCTTCGACTAAAATTAAAACAGAACCCTACGAAACTCGAAATGATCTCAAATCTCTCAAGTTATACAAAATTTATGTGACGTGCTCGCCAAGACGGATCTCGAATTCAATTTCCGAAACTCGAGATATGAATTAAACAGAAAGTAATCAAATTATTAATTTTCGGTATTTTAGCGGAAACTATCCGAACGATCTCGGAATTTACTTTCGAAAGTTCACACAGGTCTCAAATGACCATACGAACCTAATGACGCTTTTGAATTTCGAATCGGATCTCATTCGCCAAAATCGAGCTCGAAAACGTCCTTTTAAGATTTATCGCCAATGAAAACTGAAACCTTGTTCCGATATCTACCAAATGAAGTCCTATGTAGCGCAAATTTTACAGACAGATCTTAATGGACCTTACGAAGATTTTAAAACTATCAGCACACCAATCGGAGTCCTAACTCCCAAAATAACTACCTAAGGTCGTTTCAAATACCTAATTAACCGAAAAGGATTTAGATCTGAGAATATTTTGTGTTATGGGAGTTGGAATGCAGGAATAATAGCAAAAGAGAAGAGAGATTGAAGAAGAAGATGCGCAACAACTATGGTGTTTTGAGGTCGCGAGGGAAAAGAAATAAGAGATGAGAGAAAAAGGAGGAGAAAACGGAGGGAAAAATATTTCCCTAATTTGAAAAATAAAAACTCTTTTATATAGTGAGGACCCAAGTGTAAGAACTAAAACTTTAGGATAAAAAAGAGTAAAGGAAAGTTGTGTTTAAGTTCCATAATCAATTGTGTCCCTTCTACCACATTAATTAAGACTTTGTTCCATTTACCAACTTAAAGTCTTGAGTGTCCCTTTTAACCAAAGGACCCAAGATAGTTTGCTATGCCCTTTGGGTTGTGGATGCTTTTGGAAGGTAAACGTTAAACATGTGACTTATTAAGTTTTTATGCCCTCTATGTAGGCTTGACTAGATTAACACTAGTTTCAGTATTCCCTATTGCTCGAATACTTGAATATCTCATCATATAGCTCTTATTACAAACAGACCGTAGAGTTTGGAAAGATATTTTGAATTGAACATCTAGCATGGGAAAAACTTTTCTTAAAGAACAGTTGAAATCATTGATGGGTGGAAGACAATAAAATATAGTTGTAATTCATTTAAGATTATAAAATGTCGGAGTTTAAATTTGTTTGAAGGGAAATTTAGCCAAAAGAGAGCAAAAAGAATTATGCCTTGTCAATTTCCACATGAATAATTTTAGTTTGCAATGTTTCAGCTTGGTGAAATAAATAAGTTGTTTCAAGTTTTTAGAGGCTTGTTACTCTATTTATTGCCAACTGACCATGTTTCCGTGTGGTTAAACCTTTTATAACTCTCATTTAGCTTTTTATACAAGCTCTTATAAGCCTTTCCCTCTCAAGAAATGCCAATTGTGTTGTTCTTGTGGGATCTTGATGGGATCCTAAACACTAAGAATAGGAAACCAAGCAACCAAACGATAAATCAACGACACAAAATAAAGATAGAGGGGAATAGGGGGATAGATAGAAGAAAGAAATGAATCAAATCCCACAATTATAGGTAAATTAGAACACTACAAACAAATTGTAATACCCTAATTTAGATGATACAATCAAAGATCAATATCCAAGGGGGAAGAGACTTGAACTTAAGCAATGGGTCTCTCACACAAGAGAATCCAAGAAGGATCCAAGAATAGGAAAAGGGATACAACACATACACACTCACAAGAGTATTCTCAATCATTTATCATCAAAGATCTAACTCTAAACCCCTAGAATTAGGCTATTTATAGTAGCTAGTTAAATACAATGATAACTGGACTAAGTAGACCCTATTGCTGATTCTGGAAATCTAGCCTTGTCGTTCTTCATTGCGACCGCGTCTTGGATGTCGCGATCGTGCCATGTGTCCATGAATCTTCATCGCGATCGCGTTGAGCATCTCACGATCGCGTACTTGAGTTGGCTGCTTCTGTGTGATCATGCCTTGCCTCGCAATCGCGTGAACCTAAATTGTACTAAGCTCTCATTTGCTTGTTTGGCCAATCCTTTGGCTTGATTCTTGGCTTCCAAGCCCTTTTGAAGTATTCCAAGCTCCTGATGTTTAGCGTGAGCTCTTCATGGCTTTGGGTACTAATCTGGATCACATCATTCCCTCCTTCTTTAAAAGAATTCGTCCTCAAATTTGTACCTAGCAAAACAATACCCGGACTAAGTATCAAGCCAACATTGATCCAAGCATGACATATCCAAGAAAATTGAACATGAGCTACATGATTCAACTCAAAATGCACACTCTTATGGTAAAATCAAGCATCAAAATCATCCATTAAAAATATTTTTCCAATTCGAACATCAAGAACTCGGCTAGAAAAGCAAAAACAAGCAAGTTCTTTCATAAAACAATCTTTATTTTTAAGCTCATTCAACTCATGACAAGCCTCCATTGACAATTTATAACCCTTAACATTAGGAGCTCTAGCAAAGTTTACTTTAAATGTATGCTCAAAACTAGGAATAGAACAAGTAAAGAAATTGACATTGAAGCTAGCAACTATTAATTTATCACTACTATCACTAGTGCCTCCCTCCTTCTTTAAGAAGCAATCTTCATTTTTTGATGACTTTCCAACATAAGACAAGCTTTCAACAAATATTTTGGAGTTAGCTTGCTAACATCCTCACAATTATCACTCTGAAGCAAGTCACAAGAATTATTTTCACTAGTCATGCACTCCTTGAGTATTGATTCACCATGTCTACCAAGTGAAAACAAGCTCAAAAGGAAGGTATCATCCAAAGAAACATGAATATCATCAAGTGAAAACCTTTCAAGAACATAAGTATCAATCAAAGAAACATCATCAATAGTGTCCATACACTCAAGTCCACTTTCTAAATTAGAATCTCTATCAAGCACAAGGTCAAAACTAGGACAATCCAAAGAACGATTCACCTTTTCAAGTATACTCTCACTTAACAACTCATAACATGTTTCATAAATTTTAATTAAAAGGAAGCTAATTTAATTTCATTCAGGGAAAATTCATCAACTATTTTACTTCCCTCAAGCAAGTGCACACTTCCATTCCAACACTACTTTCAACTTGGCACAAACTACCACCACAATAAAAAATGCTATTAAATGTTATCACATCAAGATCAAGAAATTCATTTTCACATTTATCAAACAAAGGTAGAGTGTCAAACAAAAAATAATTTTGTTCAAGCTCACCATTTGCAACTCACTAGTACTGCACAATTCACATACACAAAATCCATCAATTTTTCTTTCACAAGTGTGCCCAACTAGTGCAAGCTCACAACTTTCACTTTGTTCATTAGCAATGCAAGATAAAGAATCACTAATTCCACAAAAAATGAAGCTATCAACCATACTCAAGTCTCTATCAAACCCACCAAAAGAATTACAAGAGTTAGGACTAGATTTGTTACCTTGTACCACACCTAAAGATTTTTCTTTACCTTGGCTTTTCAAATTTAAGCTCACTTGTTCATTTGGAGACTTCACTTTGATCTCCTCTTTTTTTCAAGGCATGGAACCACCTCCAAAGAAGGATTCCCCAATTTAGCTTCTCCAAGAGTACCTTCAAAATACACAAAACAACTAGAGAAACAAGAAAGGTTAGAATCATAAGAATAAGGAAAATCCTCACACTCGCTCTTTTGTTTTCCCTCTTTCTTTTCTCTCAATTTTTCTTCACACTCTTCTCTCTTTTCTTGTGACAACTCACTCACTTCACTTAACTCAAGCTCTTATTTTTCCTCTCTTGAGTTGTCACTTGCCACTCCCTTACTCCTCTCAATCTTTTATCTCTCAAGTTTATTTGGACTTGGACATGTGCCAAAAATCCCTTTGGAAGTAGTAGGAGTACTCTTCACCTCAACTCTCAACTTTTCCCTTTGAGAACCTTCACCCGACCTTTGCCTCACCTTTTTTGCTGCCTTTCTTGCCACTTCTAGCATTCTCAAATAAACCTCTTTGGTTTTTATTGGAGGAGAGGCTTTAAGAATAAACTTTTGGTCTCTTAAAGTGAGAGCATACTTTCCCAACTCCTCGCTATACTTTGCATTTCTAGCAAGCTTCCATGGTTTTCCCAACAACAAGTGATAAAATTTTATTGGCATCACATATCTTGATAATTGCCAATTTTGAACTTTATCCATACTTGTTGTGTAGTTGCCACAAACATTCATTCAACCAAGGCCACCTATATGGGAAATGATGGCTACAAGTTTCCAACTTTAATTGCTCAACCATAGAAACACTTGCAACATTAGTACGACTCTTATAATCAATTATCATTGCACAAATGTACTCTCCAACCCTACAAGTTATATGGAAATTTTTTTTTTCTTTCCTCCTAAAGTTACTCCATACAAATTTCATCACGCTCATGGTTGTCTACAAAATGATTCCATTTAAACAAAGTTCTCAAAGCATTGTTAGTCCAAGACAAATTACTTGTAGCACATGTAGTACTTTATCTCACTCTAGGCCTCAAGTTGCCTTTCACATAAGAATTAGAAACATTAAACCTTTTAGCATAATTAGAAGATGTAGACTCTCTTTTCTCATGGAGAAATTACCACTTTTTTTCAATCTAATAGAAATACCACTACTACTCTCTTGTTTATGTTTAGAAACACATAGAGAAGATGAAAATGAACAATCACTATAATAAACATCATCATCAATTCTCTCTATGTCACTATCTACATTTTCAAGTTCATCACAAGAAGAGTATTGTTGCTCCCAACGCACACGCAAGTATACGTGGTCGACAAGTAATAAAGTGATAAGTAGAGTATCGTTCCCACGAGGACTATTTAGACTGAATTCTAGCAAACAATTTCCTAAAAAACTATCCAGGGATCTTTTTCCAATGGTTGAGAATGTTACTAACTAAAGCAATAATTAAAACAAATAACTAAAGTCAAGTAATAGAGCCAATTATAGGTTGTTATCAATAAAAGATGACGGTCCCGGGTCAGAGTTACGAACAATCCAGTTGAGTTTTCCAGTTGATTCTACTTCTTGATTTCCTAGATTGCTAACTACAGGTTAAATGTACCCATGAAAACCTTTCGATTCTTCACGGTCTATGCATGCTACTCCAATCCCTATATGTCTATGGGTTGAATCACGTGCACGCATTAACGAACTCTGTAATGAGTTAAACTAGGCGAGCAAGTATATGTCTATCCTACTCACAAATTGGTTCCCCGATGCCCGGGTTCACAAACTAGTCCTATTCTTTCTTATTACGTAATTAAATTCCCTCTTTCGAGTTCAATCTAAAAACCATGGATAGTGTTCAATTATCAGGCCTCAATAATCAAACAATTATGCTCAAGAAAGAATAAACAATCCATAATGGTAAATCAACATATCGAAATCAACTTTCAAACATCAACCTTCATGTATTTACTCTAACCCAAGAACAAACAAACTATAGAATTAAAGAGAAGAATAAGAGAAAGAGAGAAAGAACTTGTGTAGAAGACATCTAGGGCTCCTCCGCTCTCCTCCAAAACTTGCTCCAAAGGTCTGAACTCCTCTAAAAAACTAAGTAAAAGACTATTTATAGTATTTACAAATACCTAGTAATAAGTTAGACCCAATTCTAGACGAAATAGGAAGTTAAAACGCGCACAAGGGGCGCTATAACGGGCGCCCCGCGCCTCGGAACGCGTGACCCAAGGCAGACCCCGTCAAACTTTGCACGCTATGGCTCTGCGGGCAGCCAAACGCGCCAGGAGCTGGGCGCGGTGGCTGGCGCGGTGCGCCCCCTGTGGCGCCCAGCCAATCTGCTTCGTTCCTTGCTCTTTTGCTTGCTCGTGTCGTACCTTCGTGTGCTCGATCCAATCCTCAATCAAAATCCAATCTTTTCTTGCTCAATCATGCTCTTAAAACCTCCAATTGCACTGCATCACAACCTACATACACACGACATAAATACAAGTACAAACTCGGGTTGCCTCCCGAGAAGCGCCTTAGTTAACGTCGTGGCACGACGAAGACAACTTTATCACTTTTGTCTCCACCTTGAACTAATGAATTGAATCCCCAACTTTGCCTTAAGCTTACGACTATGGTATTGGGGTGGTGGCAAAAATATAAAAGGACCAAGTAAACAATGCCGCATTTTGCACTTCTTAGCCTTTAAATGAGGGATGTCGTTTTGTCTCCTCGGCATCACAAACTCTAAAATATAGGCACCTTGTTCCTCCTCCTTTTGTTTCTTCATAGGCTCGGGTGGCTCAATTTTCATGTCACCATCCAAACACAATGTTGAAAAATGATTGGAATGAGGTCCAATGCGCTTCAATTCTAAAGTTGCATTACTTTTGACACCCTCACTTGCACAAACACTAGAGTCCTCACCTATGATGTTTTCTATTTCCTCACTTGACTCTAATGTGATTTCCTCAACCTTGGCATCATCAACTAATATTAGGTCGAATGGTAGGAATTCCACTTTTTGCTCCTCAAATTGGCTTCTAAGCTCTCCTATCTCAAATCTACTATTCACGACAACTGATAATTGGGCATTAGACACCTCAACCATATCACTCAAATTCTCCTCCAAGTCGTGAATAGTCAAGCCAAATTCGTCGATCTCTTGCCTGAGCACAACCCTTTCTTCCATAAATTGCCTCGTCATATTTGTAAGTTCACTCCTGAAATCCCCATAAGCTTCTAAGAGTTTGGCTTGCTCCATTAGCCAAGTTTCGCTAACAACCTGCACTTTATCGCTCCTGTCAAACTCACAAACATCATTAGAATCATCACAAAAATTATTGGGGGAAGGAGCATGACACTTAGGACAATCATTCCACCGACCACCACACAATTTACAAAAATTCCAATCAAAGGTGGTAGAAAATTCACATAACCAGTCTCGTAGGGTTAAAAGAGTTAGACAATTTTCCCACAAGTGATGTCCTCCACAAAGTAGACAAGAATCAATAAAATTTGAGCAACCATCATTCAACACACTTTCATTAAAAGATGCCATGTAAACTAGTAATACAATAATAAACTAAAAATAAAATTAAAAAAATTAAACCTGAATAGAAAATAATAAATTGTTCAAAAAGAAACAGTCAATAATTAGTCCCCGGCAACGGCGCCAAAAACTTGTTGCTCCCAACGCACACGCAAGTATACGTGGTCGACAAGTAATAAAGTGATAAGTAGAGTATCGTTCCCACGAGGACTATTCAGACTGAATTCTAGCAAACAATTTCCTAAAAAACTATCCAGGGATCTTTTTCCAATGGTTGAGAATGTTACTAACTAAAGCAATAATTAAAACAAATAACTAAAGTCAAGTAATAGAGCCAATTATAGGTTGTTATCAATAAAAGATGACGGTCCCGGGTCAGAGTTACGAACAATCCAGTTGAGTTTTCCAGTTGATTCTACTTCTTGATTTCCTAGATTGCTAACTACAGGTTAAATGTACCCATGAAAACCTTTCAATTATTCACGGTCTATGCAGGCTACTCCAATCCCTATATGTCTATGGGTTGAATCACGTGCACGCATTAACAAATTCTGTAATGAGTTAAACTAGGCGAGCAAGTATATGTCTATCCTACTCACAAATTGGTTCCCCGATGCCCGGGTTCACAAACTAGTCCTATTCTTTCTTATTACGTAATTAAATTCCCTCTTTCGAGTTCAATCTAAAAACCATGGATAGTGTTCAATTATCAGGCCTCAATAATCAAACAATTATGCTCAAGAAAGAATAAACAATCCATAATGGTAAATCAACATATAGAAATCAACTTTCAAACATCAACCTTCATGTATTTACTCTAACCCAAGAACAAACAAACTATAGAATTAAAGAGAAGAATAAGAGAAAGAGAGAAAGAACTTGTGTAGAAGACATCTAGGGCTCCTCCCCTCTCCTCCAAAACTTGCTCCAAAGGTCTGAACTCCTCTCAAAAACTAAGTAAAAGACTATTTATAGTATTTACAAATACCTAGTAATAAGTTAGACCCAATTCTAGACGAAATAGGAAGTTAAAACGCGCACAAGGGGCGCTATAACGGGCGCCCCGCGCCTCGGAACGCGTGACCCAAGGCAGACCCCGTCAAACCTTGCACGCTATGGCTCTGCGCCGCGCAGCCAAACGCGCCAGAAGCTGGGCGCGGTGGCTGGCGCGGCGCGCCCCCTGTGGCGCCCAGCCAATCTGCTTCGTTCCTTGCTCTTTTGCTTGCTCATGTCGTACCTTCGTGTGCTCGATCCAATCCTCAATCAAAATCCAATCTTTTCTTGCTCAATCATGCTCTTAAAACCTCCAATTGCACTGCATCACAACCTACATACACACGACATAAAATTAGTTCAAAACCACATTCATAAACTATAAAACGAGCGAATAAAGAATTAAAACGTGAGGAAATATTAAGGAAATATAGGCATAAAATGCCAAACATCAAGTATTGTACCTTGAAGCGTCACTATCATCAACTCCAAGACTAGAAGCATAGGAGTTTTCATCATTACATTCATCCCCATAAGCCTTATAGTCTCCACAAGCTCCATGATCACCATAGTAACTCGCTTCATCACCATAAGAACCATAGTCCCCCGAGTCATCATAGTAACTTCCACCATCATTATAGGAACCATAGTCTCCGCAATCATCATAGCAACTCCAATAATCTCCATAGGAGTCATAACCTCCGCAATCATCATCTGATGACATAGTTGAAATAATAAAGAGAAAAGGACCTCACAAATTCACTCTCTTGCGTGCATCATTCAATATATGAACACTCAATTTTCTTTCCACTCGTGTATACACTCAAGGTCAATGGCTTTTGTGACCACACTAATGTTCTCACAACTCAAGCATTTTTCCATTCAAGGGTTCCCTTAATCTCTTCAAGGTTCTACAACCTCAAATTCTCAAGGTAAGTATCCATGCTCCGAGTCAGAGTGGAGATTATAAGACACCAAAGAAACAGACAAAGACACACAAATAGACTAGGAATAAATAAACACGCAGCGAAACTGAAAAGAGAAAAAAACACGAATCGAATTGGCACGAAACGATATTGGAATTGGATGAAATTTTGTGTCTGATCTAGAAACTTAGTGTATTTGATGATATTAAAAGGGTTTGGGTGATTTGATAATATTTAGGGGTTGTTCTGAGTAATATGTTAAGATACTGTTTTTCAGTTCTGCGCTATCGCGTGAGTTTCGTCGCTATGGCGATGAAGAAGTCAACAGCCTTGCACTGTTGCCACGTGATCGCGAAGAACAATCAGTCAACAAATCTGTGTGAACGCCACCGAGGGCGTGCGATCGTGAAAAACAATTCTGGGATTATGAAGCCCGAATTTCTAGAAATTTTCTTCACTTCAATCTTCACAAATCAACTAATTTTTTCTCCAAATTTGAGATATAGTCTCCTTATAAGTCCGCTAACAAACCCCAATGATCAATTCTTCAAAAATAACAACCAAATCGAAATAGCCCCAAATCACTTTTTGAAAAAATTGAAGAACGCTAGATTTTGAATCTACAAATTGATGTCCCAAATATTATTTGTTGTTCAATTCCTTCCAAGCACAGCTTCTAGTATCAATAATCAACAACTTTCAACAAAATTTTCATCCCAAAAAACCCTAAATCTATGACTCAATTATTGGAATTTTTTAATTTTCTTTTTGTTGTTGTGATTTTCAGATTTAAAAAATCAAAACCTAGACAGTATCTGTAGAAACAAACACCGATCCGAGCTGTGATACCAAATAATAGGATCCTAAACACTAAGCATAGGAAAACAAGGAACCAAAAGATAAAATCAACGACACAAAGTAAAGATAGAAGGGAATAGGGGGATAGATAGAAGCAAGAAAGGAATCAAATCTCACCATTGTAGGTAAATTAGAACACTACAAAAAAAATTGTAATACCCTAATTTAGACGATACAATCAAAGATCAATATCCAAGGGGGAAAGGACTTAAACTCAAGCAATGGATCTCTTACACAAGAGAATCCAAGAGAGATCCAAGAAGAGGAAAAGGGATACAACTCATACACACTCTCACAAGAGTATTCTCAATCATTCATCATCAAAAATCTAACTCTAAACCCCTAGAATTATGCTATTTATAGTAGCTAGTTAAATACAATGATAAATGGACTAAATAGCCTATATTGCTGATTTTGAGAATCTCGCCTTTCCATTCTTCATTGCAACCGCATCTTGGATGTCGAGATCGTGCCATGCGTTCATGAAGCTTCATCACGATCGCGTTGAGCATATCGCGATCGCGCACTAGAGTTGGCTGCTTCTGCGTGATCACGCATGTTGCCTCGCGATTGCATGGACCCAAATTCCAGTAAGCTCTCATTTGCTTGTTTGGCCAAACCTTTGGCTTGATTCTTGGATTCCAAGCCCTTTTGAAGCATTCCAAGCTCCTGGTATTGAGCATGAACCCTCCATGGCTTCGGGTACTAATCCGGATCGCATCAGATCTAGTGATGCTTGATCGATTACAAGGCAGAAAATGCTAATTCACATTCGACATTAGTCTTGCTGGAAGTGCCACAATATGATCTGGCAATGGGATGATCTATACACAATTAAAGCATAGAATGGAGAGTTGATACAAATGTTTCGTTTAGAAGTATTATGGAGAAGAAATAAAAGGGCTGAATATTATTCACTGATTCACAAGATAAATTCAGAGTTCTAATCAATCTATGGGGTATATTTGTAGACAATGTTCTTAGCTTGTTTTGAAGATGTATTGATTTTTTTTTTTTTTATAGTCTGTAGCACTTTAGGTTTTGCAGTAGAGATCTGCAATATGTTCAGTTTGTATTTGTACATCATTACATATTAATGTTATTAATTAAGTATAATTTCTCTTTGTTATATTGAATGATTTTGCATTTAATATGTAACTGGATCTTGATAATGAGGATAAAAAATACTTGTTATAGAGATATATGCAATAGAATTTGGTACGAAAGAATAAGATCTGACTGAAATTTGATGGGAAAATTCTCGATTTTCATTAGCTTTACATGGGGATTTTCCTTGAAACAAATTAAATTGAGAATTTCCTGCCAATTTTGATTAGGATTTCGTGCGAAAAATTATGCTTACCTGTGATATTACAAGGGGATTTTCTTGCGAATATTTTTGTCTTCGAACTTTTACCAAAAATTTCTTGAGAATTTATTTGGGGGTTTTGAGAGGGAATTTCATGCGGTTTTATTCCCATGAACATCCTTAGAAAAATTCCTTTTTGCGCGCATATTTTGCCAAAATTTCTTTTGGATTTCTATGATTTCATGGGAAAAATCTGCAGGTAACTTACTTGCAACTTGAAAATCTGCAATAAAAAATTACCCACGAGGTTATTTTCTTTGGATTCTTTTTGGCAGGAATATCCGCAAGAAACTAAATTTCCTGCGGATTTTCCTTTTTAATCCCTAGAAAAATCCCTAGATAATATGCAATTTTTTAGTGTACAGTGTATGGACAATAGGTACATTGTGCATATATTCAAAATACAGTAGATACACATGCATACGGTAATTGTGTGTTTGTACATTTTTAGTATGGCTACTGTATGCACAGTATATGTGTTCATTCACCGGACATATACACCGTATACAAATCGATAACCCAAACTACGTGTTGCATATTTATTGTATGACAAGTGTATATTCATTGTATGTTTGGTATATATTCAATATATATAAAGAGCATACACTGCGTATACAATGAGAATACACATGTAATACATTCCATACAGTCAACAGCCAACAAACATACACCACAACCACCGTAGTTCCGTCGTGTCCTAGTGGAATTTTTTTTTTTTTAAAAAAAAAGATCAAAGCAGCAGCGCTGCCAGGTCCTCATGGGAAACCAGCCACCATAACCACCGTATACACACCATACCGTTGTAGTCATCGGAAAAACTAAATAAAGAAAAAAGAAAAAGAAAATCCCAGCAGATCCGATGGAACAGATACACAGCGTCGTCGCTGACAGAGGAAACTAGATCCACAGACGGTGATGCAGCGGACCATGGAAGAAACAGAACAGCTGAAATGTCAGCGCACAACAGAGCAGCGTACAATGCCGTCAGCGTCGGAGCAGCAGACAATGGAGCGGTGACGGGGATGGAGTTGTCGGAGAAGACGCCAGAGGGGTTCGGGATGTCACCGACGACACGAAAATCAGTAGGGTAGGGAGAAAGAAGAGAGAAAAGAGTGAAAAGAAAGAAGGAGATCTAGGATTGTTTTGTGACATGTTTGGTAGCATTGTAAAGATATTGCTATGTTAGGTAAAGTGACTAAATATTGCTATATTTTTTTAAAAAAAGTGCCCTATAATGACACTGAGCTTAATTTGCCTTAAATTTAATAACATCGGGGTTTAAAAAAATTAACTTTTAACTAAATTAACCTCATTACTAGCCTTAATTAATAATGTGTCTTGCGTACCTTATTCTTAAAACTAATGTCCTTATCCTTTTTTTTTGTGAGACACAAGTGTCCATTTTAACTATTGCCTGAAGTTTTAGGGTCACTTAGAAAATTCTCCAGGCTTTAATACAACCTTGTCTTCCTCTTACCAAACCCTAAACCCGCATTTTCAATTTTAAAATCAAAATAGTTCTAATTCAATTTGACGGGTTGTCATGAAAAATTGGTAATTTAATTTCTAATGAAGTCTATGAGGCTACTATGGCACAATATGAACGTAGAGTCAATTATTGTACCAAGAAGATTAGTTCAATGGGAGAGACTCTGAAGTATTTAGAGCTAGTATCAAAATTTCATTCTTGTGAAACCATTCACACATGTACGAGGTAGTCATTGCGCATATGCGTTCTTTGAATGATCGTGTAACTTTGTCGATTGGCAAAGAGTCCATGAGAAAGATGTATACCTTTGATTCCAAAAAGAATGAACCCTTGAGGTTCGGTACAGATTTCTGCAAAATTTTCTCTCAAATTGCCAATACGATGGCTGTAATTTGCCAAAAAAAAAAGTGTTGTAAAGAACCTTCATGAGGGTGGTATGATGATCGATTATGAAAATCGTATTAAAATTGTGAATTTTGAAATTGATCTTACTGATCTTAAAGAGACTACAAAGATCATACCTTATCTCAAGAATTAAAGGATTTTGAAGAATTAATTGATGATTGCAGTAAAATACAGCTCATGAAAGATTTTGATGATGAACAAAAATTACTAGATTGGATGTCAAGTCGAATATTCTGCCAGGAAGTTTAGTTTAATAGAAGAGGATGTAAAGTATTTGGATCTGGTATCAAAAATTTAATTCACCCTATGTTGTGAAACCATTCACACATGTACTAGGTGATAATGGGTGCGAATATGCGTTCTTTGAACGATTGTGTAATTTTGTCGATGGGCAAAAGACCACGACAAAGAGATGTATATGTTCGATGTCCATGAGAATAAATGCTTAAAGTTTGGTACAAATTGTCGCAATAAGAACAACTAAGTTTTCTTTGGGTTCAAGAACAAGAGAAATAGAAAAATTTACCCTAGTTTGAGCAAGAGGGGGTGTATAAATAGAGATATTTATGTTTCCTACTTCAACTTGGTTTTAGATATAATTTATGGTAATTAGATGCATTCCTGATTATGTTTGAAGTCGGTTTTCTATGCGGCCTTTGATCCTTTAAACCTTTTGATGATAGTATTCTATTTTATCGCGCAGAGTGGGTCCTAAAATTTTACTATTAGTTATATTATATTTATCTATATTGATAAGAGTTCTTTCAAATACTTAAAATGTTAGCCATTTGTTTTAATACATTATATTGTTCTAATTTTAAAAAATCTTATCGATAGATATGAGTTTAATTAATAGTTCTGAAATATTAGACAAATTTCTGTTATAAAAAACTTGATTTTGAAATAAATGAAGAAAAAAGCTTAAAATTTATGGAAAGAAAATTTACCACATTATTAATGACTTGACCATAGAATCGATTTTTTAATCAATCATAATTAATTAAAAATATATTTGAAAAATTAATTTATTATTTACACAAAAGAATAAATTAAACTTTAAACTAAAATATAAATGAATGTAATGAAAAATTCATTTCAAGATAACAGAACTCTAAGGCCATTAATAGTTGTAGTAAAGGTTGCTTCCATTTGCTCAAGTTTTGGCCCCTGGTGTGAATATGTAGAGCAATTCTCTTGCTCGATTTGTTAACTTGAGAATTTGGTCTGGTAGAACCTCATAGCATTTTTTTCTCTCCAAATCACATAGATGATGATAGGTCTCTTACATGACTTTCTTTTAGCCATTGAACAAATACATTCTACTTCATGTTGCCATGCACTAGTTGCCTCCTTAACATTTAACCAGTTTAGAAGTCTTTTCCATATGGCTTTAGTATGTTGACACTCAAAGAATAAATGTTCTAATATTTTATAATCTATTCCACAATATACACAGCACATAGGAAGTTGAATACCAAACTTTTGGAGCATGTCCATTGTTGCTAATATCTTTTTCAGTGTAAGCCATATAATACAAATTTAAATCTTTGATGTATGCTACGCTGTAATACAAGACTCTTCCAAGAAACGTTTGTATGCTTAAAGAGCAACTAAAGATACAACTCTCTTAGTGAAAACTTGTCATTTGGTAGTTGTATTCACTCTGTCAACCGGGGACCCACGAATTGTTACACAGTGCATGACATATTGCCTTACCTAAATGGTTTTCTTAATAACCCATGTTACATTCTTACGATTAGAACATGATTCCACTTCTAACCTCTTAATGTAATAGTTGTGCATCCATTTGATCCATAGTCAATCCTTCTTCATTGCTATGCCGAAAGCCGCTTAGTAATTGATGCTCTATTCCACGAGACCAAATCTATTACGTTTAGTCCTCCAGCTGATCCAGGTAAGCACACCTTCTCCCAGAATACCATAACTTTTTTTGGTAGAGAAGAAAAGCTTGTCTAAATAAATATTCTACTTATAGCCTTAATAGTTTTCATTATCTTTCTTGGCATAATGAAGATTTTGTGCCCAGTAAATTTGAACCCTAAAGAGAATAGATTTAATAAGCTACAGTCAACCGTCATATAAGATAAAAGCTTTGAAATCCAACAGCTTATCCTTGCACGTATCTTTTCTAATAGGGGCTGTATTGGGTAAAAATCGACCCGCGATGATTCGCCCCAGTCATGCAAATCAATAACGACCGAAGCGATTGAATGAATCGCCGAGGCCATGGCACCGAGGTCGCTACCAAAGGCGAGCCGCAAGCTGAGCTTCGGTAACAGCCACCTCGGTCAAACAGCAGGGCATTACCACCGAGGCCACTTATTCGCGCCTAGATGAATCCCCCCGGTTCAAGCGGCTCTGCAGCCCACTACTTCAGCCCACTACTTCAGCCCACTAACTCCTCCATTAATGTCAGGAACGTGGGTCAAAGCATGACTGATAGTGGAGAACGTGGGCAAGGCTCCTAGGCCTATAAATAGCACTTCATTTTGTATGATAGGGATCCAGAAATTGATACTGAAACTCTGTCCAAATTTGTACTCACAAGCATATATTGAAATACAGTTATTTTTTCCGCATTTACATCTTTTTCGTGTATTTGTTCTAACTTTGATACGAAGAATTGCTTATATTTGAATCCAAATTCGATTTGTAATCCTAAACTGATTTAGGCCCATACAGGGGCAAACATTGACTGACAATGATGTTCTTGGATGACAGAGGAACTCCACGGTATCTTAATGGGAGTTCACCTTCGTGGAAGTTTAACTCCTGTAATAGTTCTTGTTTAAGGTTGGTTGACATACCAGACAGATATAGAAAACTTTTATCAGCTGATCTAATGATAGATGAAAGTGGAACATCCGCAGTGTAAACATACAGTTGGGTTGGTTAATTTGTGTAAAGAGATAATTTGGGGGTCACATTTAAGAGAGATCAAAGTAGCTTATTAGAGTCTTTGGAGATTGACATATTGGGTAGTTCAAAATATGGCATCTTATTAAGTTTTAGACATTAATAACTTGTCAAAGGAATTGTATCAAACCATCCCATGGCAAGGCTATTTATCATGTGGTCTTCAGCAAATCACTTTAAAAAATAACAAGTCTCATTGGCTTCTCCAAATATGATTATGAATAAGATATAATGAAATGGAGAGATCCGTGCAATCATCCTTTAAGTATCTCCTTGCTAACAAGAAGCGCATGTATAGATAAAATTAGGAATATGGTCCTGTTTATCAAGAGATAACCTGAAAAGAGAATTTCAGTGTTACCACCTTCGCCTCATAATTGGTGGAATATAAATTACAGTAGGTGCATAATGATGCAATGCACCAAGTATACTCTCATTTTAGTTTTTTTTGGTTCTTTGTAGCTAATGGCACAATACAGAAGATTAGGTTGCTAAAGGCATTGAATATATGATCTGTGGGTTAAGTATACGTTATTAGTTCGAACCTTTATGCATGTGAAATCATGGTATTTAAGTGGAGAAGGGTAGATGACTGAGCCCATTATTCACTGAGTTTGAAGCATATGCCATTTTCCCTCGAGTCCTCGATGTTATAAAAAAGTAACTATCGCTACATTGTTCTTGTTTCCTGAAAGTAGTTATTGATTGGCCAGCTTCTAATTTTTTTTAGATAGCAGTTACCATGAGGTGTAGATACATCAAATATACAAATTTTGGTCTAGACTACTTGGTAGATGCTTTGGCTTATAAAGGACACATTCACAAATCTGCCCTGACAACAAATAAATGGTGAGTAGTGATATTGTTTTAGTTCGTGCTCATCTGAAAGTTCTTATCCCATTAAGCTTCACATGGAGAGACAAACTTATTGGTTCTTTTGTCCCTAACATAGTATTAATGTTTTTTATTTGGAAATTCATACCCCTTGGTAATTGGCATCCTAACAAAATTAGGGAAGACACTAGCCTCTCATCTCCGACTTTCACTTCCCTATTGTTTCCATGGTGTCAGTGGCTTTAAAGTCATCAACTAAACAACATGGTGTTAGTAGCTTTACAAATTACTAACTTAAATTGAACAAATATGCACAAACAAATACATTAACAGACAAATTTACATTCCTAAGGTGTATGAGTTCTTCATTGCTAATTTGTGTTGTTTATATTATTGTTACAAGAGAGTTTTGTATGTGGAATCGATATTCATCATGTGATGGTGTGGAGGAGGCTTTTTATACCACAGTCCACAGATAGGATCATGACATCTTCCTTTTATAAATTTGGAGATTATGCGTGATATCGAATATGGAAAGGGAAATACTACTCTCTTAATGTTCCCTTAGATGATGTTCCCCAATATAGGCAAAGTGATGGAAATTTTAAGCCTGGTGCTGTGGCATGTGGTCTTACAATGTGGTGTAGATTCCTTGTCGGGGGACAGGCTAGGCTGCTTTAAGCTCTCTATTAAATTTCATGCAGAATGTATCAAATACATGAGGTCTTTCTACGTGCCTCTAATAATGCTTTATGGTGGTGGCTACACGGCACGATACATAATGTTGCTCCTTGCTCATCCTACGAGTGATCAATCATTTATAGTACTATCAATTTGTAAATTTAAGTGAACGTTTGGATGGTGCTTCAGACTTGTTATATCTATGTATGATTCCGTTCGGTTTATCTTGCACGACATAATACAACCACGCCGATTCTGCCTTTCTCGATTGTTAGAAAGGTACTTATAATTATAAAAGAAAAATGTAAACCCTGGTTAACTAATAGATAGCTATGACTAAGATAATATTGGCAAAATTCAATTGGTATTCCAAAATATTTTGAACATGTGGCTTATACATGGATAAAATCTAACAAATGACTAAGTGCATGGAAGACAATTTACAAGTATCTTTTGCATGAAACTATTTTGGTAGGTGGCTAAAACCTATGGACAAGTGGCAAATGAGGGTAGTCACTTAACTAACATGTAAAATGGAACAAACATGCAAACACTCCTATAACTAGAGCTAAAATCAGCCCAACAAAGATAACACAGCAAGATTTTCCTTCTTCCTTAGCCATTATTTATAAACAGCCATTATTTTACATACAACAATTATTTTATTATCTACCCATAAATACTAGCCAAATATTTTTCCTTTGACCACCTCCACCTTAGACTTGCTAGGTACATTATATAATTTTAATGATTTCTGATCCTTCTATAATAAATAGAGGAAGACTTGTTTTATCCTCGAAAAATATTTCAAATTGCTGAAATAGTTTCATAGGACAGTGCCCAACACAATTCAAGCTTTACATAATATTTTCATTGTCCTTATTATTTTGTGTCCATAATATTTTCTCCATATATTATTATTACTATTGTTGTTGTTATTATTGTTTCCACTACAATCTAACAAACTATGGCATACAACGCTGAAAAAATTATTGTTGATTCTACCATTATCGGTGATGTCCCCATTGCTCCAGGTGTGATCGTTTCTCCATATGTGGATTTTCATAGTAGCGTCAATACGAGGTATGTTAAAAGGTCTGAAGGTTACAAGTCCAATAACCTCAATTATAAGAAAGAAAAATGGTATAATTATAATTGTGATAAAATGGATTATTATGTCTGAAAATATATAAAGATGGCAAAAAATGAGAGAAAATAGAAATCCTCCCGAAGCTAATTTAGCTAAAGGAGATTAAATTATTGCGGCTATTATTTCTCAAGTGAACATCGTAGGCACTATGAAAAAAATGGGTGGCAGACTCTGAGCTACTCGGCATATCTGTGCAAATCGAGAATCATTTACCTCCTATGCTAATATAGGGGATGATAATAAATTAGTCTACCTTGAAGACTCACGAACTGTTAAAGCCCTGGGTAAGGATAAAGTGCTCTTGAAGCTCACTTCAGGATAAACTTTAGCCCTTGTGGATGTGCTACATGTTCCCGCTATTAGGATAAACCTGATTCCTGTAGCCTTATAATTAATAAAAGCCGAGGTTAAAGTCACTTTTGAATCTGATAAGATTCTAATGACCAAAAAAAATATTTTTGTTGGAAAGGGCTATTGTAACAAAGGACTCTTTGAACTTAATGTTTCTGGTGTTAACAATAAAAATGCATCTTCTTTTGCTTATATCGTTGACTCTGTCTCCTTGTGGCATGCTAGACTTGGACACGTTAATATTTCATATTTAAGAAAAATTCAATCACAAGGCTTAATATCTTGTCTTGACTCAAATAATTTTGACAACTGTGAAATATGTGCTGAAGCTAAAATTACTAGAAAATCTTATTTTCTTGTAAATCGAGAAACTGAACTACTATCATTGATTCACAGTGATTTAGGAGATTTGAAACAAACTATGACTAGAGGTGACAAAATATATTATGTGACTTTTATTGATGGTTTTTTTAGATATACTAAGTTAGATTTGCTTAGAAATAAAGATGATGCATTTGATGCTTTTATTTCTTATAAAACTGCGGTTGAAAATCAACTCAATAGGAAAAAAAAGATAGTTAAATCTGATAGAGGAAGAGAATATTTGGCCTTAAATGATTAATGTGAAAAAAGAAGAAATTATTCATGAAGTAATCCCTCCATATTCAACCGAATCTAATGGTGTAGCTGAAAGAAAAAATAAAATATTGAAAGAAATAATGAACTCTATGTTAGTTAGTAATAATGCTCCTGATAATTTGTGAGGTGAAGCAATTTTATCTGCATGTTGCTTACAAAATAGGTTTCATCATAAGTGAACTGGAAAAACTCCTTATGAATTATGGAAAGGTTATAAACCTAACTTGAAATATTTAAAAGTGTGGAGGTGTCTTGCTAAAATTATTTTGCCTGAACCTAAAAGGAGAAAAATAGGTTTTAGAACTGCTGATTGTGTGCTTATTGGATATGCTAAAAATAGTGTTGCATATAGATTTCTTGTTTTAAATAGTGATGTGCTTGATTGCAACACTATTATTGAGACAAAGAGTGATGAATTCTTTGAACATATTTTTCAACTATTTGATAAAATTTCGCATGCACCTATTGAATGAAATAATAAGAGAATCTCTATTGAGGAACTGAGAAGAGCAAAAGGCCCAAAAAATACTATTTTTCTTATAGAAATGATTTTCAAATATTTATTGTGAATAATGAACCATTAATTATTTTGAAGAAATTTCTTCTTCTGAGGCTGAATATTGGAAAGAGGCAATTAAAGTTCAACTTGATTCAATAATTAAAAATAAAAACGTATGTTTTGACTGATTTACCTTCTGGTGCAAAACCTATTGGTTGTAAATGAATTTTCGAAAAGAAATTTAATCTTCATGGTTCTATAGAAAAATATAAAACTTGTTTAGTAGCAAAAGAATTTTCTCAAAAATAAAATATTGACTATTTTGATACATTTGCACCAGTGACTAAAAAAATTTCTATTCGAATTTTAATTATCTTAGCCTCGATTTGTAATCTTTTTATTCATCAAATAGATGTCAAAACAATATTTTTAAATGGTGATTTAGAAGAAGAAATTTATATGATTCAGTCCGAGGGATGTGTTGTTCCTAGTCAAGAAAATAAAGTTTATAAATTTTAAATCTCATTATAGCCTTAAGCAAACTCCTAAGCAGTGGCATGAGAAATTCGATCAAGTCTTAATGAGAGACGATTTTTCTTCAGTTGAAGTGGATAAATGTGTTTATACTAAAGTGCTAAATGCTGATTTTGTGATACTATATTTATATGTTGATGACATACCTATATATAGTACAAGTTTAAATATTGTGTACAGTACCAAACTGTTTTTGTCATCTAATTTTGATATGGAAGATCTGGGTAAAGTGAACATGATATTGAGATTTAAAGTCATAAGAAGTGATGATGGTATTGTGTTGTCACAAGAACACTATGTTGAAAGACTTTTTAAGAAGTTTGATTATTTTGATGTGACACCTGTGGCCACTCTTTATGATGCTAGCTCTCAATTGAAAAATAATAAAGGTGACCCACTTGCTCAGTCTAAATATGCTCAGATTATTGGGAGTCCGATGCATTTAATAAATTTTTCAAGGCCTAACATAGCATATGCAGTGTGCAGATTGAGTAGATTTACTTAAAATCCTAATCAAGATCATCGATCTGTATTAGTAAGATTGATGAAATATTTGAGAGGAATCATGAATTATGGTATCCTGTATAGTGGATTTTCCGATATATCAGAACGATACAGTGATACTAACTGGATCTCTGTTTCAGATGTGATAGAATACACTAGTAGCTATGTGTTCACCCTTGGTGGTGGCGCAATAGCATGGAGATCAGCCAAACAAACTATAATTGCTAAATCTACTACGCAATCAGAGTTTGTAGCTCTGGAGTTGGCTGGTTCTGAGGCTGAGTGGCTAAGAAAATTCTTAGCTGATATCCCTTTAACACAAGATGTGTTGGGTCTCGTGTCTATCCATTGTCAAGCAGCTGCTGAGAGAAGGAGTAATTTCCATTGATTATGTGAAGTCGGAAGTGAATTTGGCTGATCCTCTAACTAAACCTTTGAGAAGAAATTTGACTCTTCGAACCTCAAAAAAAGATGTGGTTAAGGTTAATATGATTGTCAATAGAGATGGTAACCTAACCTATGTGATTGGTGATCCATAAAGTAGGTTCATATGGGTAATATCAAGTCGATATTGACTCTGAAGCACTTAAATGAGATTGCATAACTGCTACTGCTTGGAGGGTTGAGTTATAACTCTTAATGAATTCATAGTCCTTATGGATGGTGTATTTAAAGCAGTGCACACTTGATGAATTCACCTATATGAAAGTGAAGTGGGGTCGCTCCTATGAGATTCTAGCCAAGTCTCTAGAGCTCTCATGAATAACCAGGCACGCGCATGGCCTAGTCGCGTATAAAACATATTGAACAATAAAATTATGGGTCAAAATGTGACTGGTAAGGCCTCTGGCTTACAACAAGAATTATTGGTTCATAGAAATATTATATTTCACTAGTAATTCTGTTAGTCAAGTTTTATCGGTCTAAGTGTGGTTCATAGTCCAAAAGACACCAAACCTATTGTATTTGGACCATGTAGATCCAGCGAGTTTTATCCTCCATACTTACCCCGTTATTCGATACCTCTTCATTCTTCAAAATATTTTGAAATACGTGGTGGACTGTTGGAAAAATGCAATTGGTATTCCAAAATATTTTGAACATGTGGCTTATGCATGGAGAAAATCTAACCAATGGCTAAGTGCTAGAAAAACAATTTACAAGTGTTTTTTGCATGAAACTATTTTGATAAGTGGCTAAAACCTATGGACAAGTGGCAAATGAGGCTAGCCACTTAACTAACATGAAAAAGGGCACAAACATGGAAACACCTCTATAAATAGAGTTAAGATCAGTGATCACGCCCAACTACGCCCTATAAAAGGGACTAAGCGGTCGCAACAAATATAGCTCGGTACTTAAAGTCCCGAGGTCGAATCCCACAGGGAACACTCGAAATTTAATTGTTATTCTAACTAATTTATCTAACCAATTAACTCCCGAGGTTTGTATTTGAATGGTGGTTTAATGAAACAACTAATTAACACTAAAGTAAATAGCAAGATATTAAGAAATACTTAATCAAGGATTTAAAAGCCTAAGATTGATTTACCCAACTCCTACCTATGTGTTAGAATAATTCTTTTAACAAATTCAACTTGGTTTTCTTCCTATTAAACACTTGCTCCAATTATACAACTATTCACTTCCATGTAATATTAGTAACTTTCACTAACCAATTTTCTAATTAATTAATGAAGATAACTAGGACTACAAGTTTAGTTCACAATCAGGATCAATGGTCACAAATCACCTTATTGACAACCTAAGTAATACCTTGGTTTTAGGTCGAAATATTGCTAAGTGTTTAACCCAAACCTATGAATCTATCCCTAGACACACAAGAATAATGGGAACAATCAATTGGGAGCTCTTCCAATTAATAGCAATCAAAACATAAACACTTAGATAGGAAGGATTCACAAGTTTTAATTATTGAAATAAATATTCATAACACATAATTATTGGAGTGGTTCAATCAACCCTAGAATGGGTAAATTAGCCACTCATGTTCATGATAGTCATATCAAAATAATTCATGAGTGAATAAATTACAAAAAGTAAGGAAGAATTTAGGAAAAACTCGTGTTCTTGAAGTCTCCAAAGCTCTAGCCTCCTTTTTGCCTCTTTCCCAGTGTAAAATTCATAATGGAGGCAAAAGAAGCTTTTATACCCTGTAGGAAACTAAGCAAAAGTACCAAAAAAACCCTTAAAATTTCGCCCCACATCTTTGTACTTCGTGTGGCACCCGCGTGCCACGCGGACTAAGTTTCTTCAGGCAATTCAGCTCGCGTGGTGCTCGCGTATTTGGCCTAAATGCGCTGAAATTTTGTCTCCATTCTTAAGCAAGGATTCTATTTCTTCCCGTGTCACTCGCGTGGCATACGAATCACTTGAACTCTTCAACATCTTCACTTTTAGCTCCAAAACTAGCACTTTCTTGCTCAATTCACCATGTTCAAATCCTACAATACCAAACAACTCAATTAGTATCAACTCTTGAGAATTTTGCATATAAACTCTTAGGTGTACTATCATAATATGGTAAAATTACCGGGAAAATATAGGTAAAATAGCCAAATAGCACAACCCCACACTTAGACTTTTGCTCGTCCTCGAGCAAAGAAGAAGAATACACAGAAAGCGGGCAAGACATCAAGATTAGATAAGGACTCGTGACAACAACTTAGCAAAACTCACCCATAAAATTCAAACACCCTTTCTTTTGGTTATAGTCAAGTATTGAAAGTAGAAACCTATAGACCACTCAAGTTCCAATGTACCTCACAGAAAGAAGATGCCACCAAACACACAACATATGATTTCAAGAGAAATTGTGGCATATCAAATATCAAATACTCTCACACTCAGAAATAAATTTCTCATGTCCCACAGAAAAGTACCATAGGCTTGCCCATTTTGTCGTTATCCACTAATGTAGGAGTCTCAATCAAAAGTCAAGTAGGGCTTTTTCATAGCTTGTAATGTTGGCTTGGGGTAAGGTGTGGTACAATTTTGGGTATATAGTGACTAATTCTTCCCCTCAACACTTTAAACATCACTCACTACTAATTTTCCTTTCTCCTCGTTTATTCATCAACTCATTCTCTTCTCTCTTTTTTTTTCTTTTTTTTTAAATGACTTTCACAACACTTGGATGATTGGGGCCCTAAGAGTTCAATGAGATACATCATCCTCCCTAGGGTGCCTTTGGCGTGTTCATACTCGAGGCTTTTATCACCCTTAACCGAGCATAGGAACATTGCCCCCATCCTTCATTTTTTTAAATATTTTTTTTACATCTTTCTATACGAAGAGATGATATCAAGTATTTCATTCCTTCATTCTTTTGCAACTTTCTTCCCAAGTATACAACAACTCTTATTAATAACCCACAATCTTTCCAAACACACAACCTAAAGTAGTTAAGGGGAAGATGGTTAATAAGAGAGGTAAATAAAAAAATGGATAGGGCTTGTAATTCAAGTTGCCAAAGAAAAGGTTAATAGGCTCAAATTGAGGACTCAACGGAATATATTCATTAGGTAGGCTAATTTGGGAACTGGGGGGCCAAAGAATGCCTACTTTCATTCTTAAAATCAAGACTACCTAGGATTTCGCCTCAAACAACAAGTAAGGCAAGTTCTAGACTTAACATGAAACAATGAGAAGTATACAAATAAACTCACCACACACTGTACATGGAACTCAAAAATCAATTCAGTTTCACCTCGCAATCCTCACTATGAACTCAAAAAGGAAGTTCAAAAATATGTAGGTAGTTCTAGCTGGGTGTTGCATTCCAAATTACTCACTTCTCTCTTTTTCTACCTACTCTCCAGTTTTCCTCCTTCTGAGCTCTTAGGCATTTTGTTTTAATGTTTTTTTTATATATCTAACCTACAGAATGCCTGGTTCAGCAAAAATAACTCAATGGGAAAGAACCAAGGTTAAGAAAACCCAAAGAGATTAATTGTATACTAAGAATTAATAATAAAATTTACTTTAATCACTAGAAAGCAAGAAACAAATTAAAAACTGTCAAGTGACAAGAAAATATGAAAATATACTAGAATAAACAGATACCAACAAAATAAACTCCCACCCCACACTTAATATCATGCATTGCCCTCAATACATGAAAAATAAAAACTAAGGGTGATAGAGAAACTCCCTGGGGCTCTAAGCCCGAAGAATATCCTTGTAAGTTTCCTTAGGGCGCGAGGTACTCAGACTTCCCCCATAGCAGGAATTCAACTTCAACCATGATGGATTTGCAGACACCCCACACTTAGACTTCAACCCAGTTGAAACCTGCAATGCAAAGAAACTCACCAAGTAACAACCTTCAAAAGATAACATAATTTTTTTTTTTTTTGTATTTTTGATTTTTTTTTCTTTTTTTTTTTTTACTTGTATACAATTTCAATCACGGGTTGCCTCCCGAGAAGCGCCTTAGTTATAGTCGTAGCACGACATAACCCAGAGTCAATACTTTTTCCTCCATCTTGAGCTTATGAATCGCCTCCCCAGTTGTAAATCAACTCTCCGGTTATGCTCTTGAGGTGGCACAATTTCTTGCATGCCAAAAACTAAGCATCTCCTTTTGCACGTAGTCACTAACTCAGGAATATCTTTGAAATGTTAGCTATGCTCTAGACCAAGCACCAAGTATATAATTTTGTACTCTTTGGCCTTCAAACGAAGATAGTCATCGTGTCTAGATGGTAGTGAAAATTCCATAATGTAAGCACCATACACCTCATCCTTCAACTCTTCCATTAGCTCAAAAGGATCAATTTCTATGTCTCCCTCTAAAATCAGTGTAGAAAAGTGTCTAGAATGTGGTGCAACCCTCTTAGACTTCACTTCAATATTGACATCCTCTTTTTGACACGAATCAGAGTCAAGTAAAATTTCAGCTTCAATGTTATTGGCTGACTCCATTACCACATCTTTATCATCGGCATCTTCCCACACCATAAGGCTAGATGGTGGGCTTTCAACCCTTTTCTCATCCAATGGAAATTTACGTTTTAGATCTTCAACTATAGCCATAATTTCTTCTTCTAATTCCATGTCTTTTTTGGCTAGGTTGTTGAATTCCTAATAGTGCAGCCAACTGATTCACTTGAGCTTCTATATGACATAGTTGTGCTCTACGTCTGTCCCAAACCTTCTTCAATTCAGCTTCATATTCTTCCTCATCATCCTCCACTTCATTGCACCAACTACTATCATAAGAGAAAGAAAAATCATCATAATAGGGGCTCGGGGAGGAATAAGATATATTAGCACAACCATAATAATGATCACCTAGCCACATATTATTTCCTGATGCCATATTTTTTTATAATTTTTTTTATAATCTAAAATAAATATGTACAGAAACGAGGTTAATTGAACAAACAATTCAGCTATCCTAACAAGCTAGAAATTAACCGTGTTCCCCGACAACGGCGCTAAAATTTGATCGCGCCCAACTACGCCCTATAAAAGGGACTAAGCGGTCGCAAAAAATATAGCTCGGTACTTAAAGTCCCGAGGTCGAATCCCACAGGGAACACTCGAAATCTAATTGTTATTCTAACTAATTTATCTAACCAATTAACTCCCGAGGTTTGTATTTGAATGGTGGTTTCAATGAAACAACTAATTAACACTAAAGTAAATAGCAAGATATTAAGAAATACTTAATCAAGGATTTAAAAGCCTAAGATTGATTTACCCAACTCCTACCTATGTGTTAGAATAATTCTTTTAACAAATTCAACTTGGTTTTCTTCCTATTAAACACTTGCTCCAATTATACAACTATTCACTTCCATGTAATATTAGTAACTTTCACTAACCAATTTTCTAATTAATTAATGAAGATAACTAGGACTACAAGTTTAGTTCACAATCAGGATTAATGGTCACAAATCACCTTATTGACAACCTAAGTAATACCTTGGTTTTAGGTTGAAATATTGCTAAGTGTTTAACCCAAACCTATGAATCTATCCCTAGACACACAAGAATAATGGGAACAATCAATTGGGAGCTCTTCCAATTAATAGCAATCAAAACATAAACACTTAGATAGGAAGGATTCACAAGTTTTAATTATTGAAATAAATATTCATAACACATAAGTATTGGAGTAGTTCAATCAACCCTAGAATGGGTAAATTAGCCACTCATGTTCATGATAGTCATATCAAAATAATTCATGAGTGAATAAATTACAAAAAGTAAGGAAGAATTTAGGAAAAACTCGTGTTCTTGAAGTCTCCAAAGCTCTAGCCTCCTTTTTGCCTCTTTCCCAGTGTAAAATTCATAATGGAGGCAAAAGAAGCTTTTATACCCTATAGGAAACTAAGCAAAAGTACCAAAAAAACCCTTAAAATTTCGCCCCACATCTTTGTACTTCGTGGCACCCGCGTGCCACGCGGACTAAGTTTCTTCAGGCAATTCAGCTCGCGTGGTGCTCGCGTATTTGGCCTAAATGTGCTGAAATTTTGTCTCCATTCCTAAGCAAGGATTCTATTTCTTCCCGTGTCACTCACGTGGCACACGGATCACTTGAACTCTTCAACATCTTCACTTTTAGCTCCAAAGCTAGCACTTTCTTGCTCAATTTACCATGTTCAAATCCTACAATACAAAACAACTCAATTAGTATCAACTCTTGAGAATTTTGCATATAAACTCTTAGGTGTACTATCATAATATGGTAAAATTACCGGGAAAATATAGGTAAAATAGCCAAATATCAATCAGCCCAACAAAGATAACACAACAAGTCTTTTCTTCTTCCTTAGCCATTATTTATAAAAAGTCATTATTTTTTCATACATCCACTATTTTATTGTCTACCCACAAATATATTTAACCCAGATCCAATTTTAGGCCAATTAACAATTAAATTTGTATTTGCGGGGTCACGATCAATAGTTTAGATTAAGAGTTTGAGTGAGGAATTGCGTTAGTTGTTAAACTACCAATATATTCGCGATTTCTAATGAGGATAATTAGTAATATGGGACAGGATATAATCGAAAATGAATAACGTTAAAGCGTCAATAAAAATAGATAGAGGTAACCGTATTGGATCGCTTGACCCCGGTGAGAGTTCCTTGTTACTGATTGCACTAGAAGACTAGAGAACAAAGTATCCAGCGGATGTAAGTAAAGAAACAGTACTGAAGCAATTGAGAGAGAGAGAGTATTTCTATTGATATTGTAGATAGAGAAAAAAAGTGTGTCACAATGATTTAGGATGAATGCCATTTATAGGTCTGATAGGCGTCCGTTGAGTTCGTAACCGCTGGGCACGTATCCGTTGGGTATGTAACCGCCGGGTTGTGTAATTACTGCCTTTATGACCATTTATTAAATAATCGCACATGATCAGGTTAATAATTGCTCATTCAGATCGTGTTGACCTGGGAAGCGTTACATTGCTGCTCTGACTCTGCTCGTGGTAACCGCCTGGCTAGCTATCTGTCCGCTAGATGTCTGTCCAGTGAAATCTCTGCTCGTGCCACGTGACGGACACGTGCCACCTTTTTAGATGACGTCAGTTTTTATCCAATACAGATAGTCCTCGCACTTCTCGGGCAGAGTTTTCTTCTCGAAGAGTGGATGTGAATTTTGGCGGGAAGTTTCATCTTACGAAATCCAATCCTTATATGATGAAACTGGGTGACGTGCGCACTTCATCAGTTTCATGACAAATCCTATAAAACACTACAAAAAGTAACTGCAGCTGTCACACCTGCACGTCCGCCGTCAGCTTCGAAGCGACTACTACGCATCCCAAGGGTGAAAATAATGATTTTTACCGCCTCAATCACGTGCACACGTCGGCTGTTGATCGCGAGGTGACCGCTGCACTTCAAGGTAATGATGACACTTTCGAAAGTTGGTGAAACCTACTTCTCCTTTTTTATGGTTGGGTCTGATCGTGGGCTCTCCGATAGTCTCCACGTGTCTTGTGGGAACTTGATGGGCCAGATTTTTACTTCTATAAATAGGGTTTGTTGAATTAAAACCCTTTTACTTGCTTTCATCTTCCATCTGTTAAATCTTGAGAATTCTTTGAATACCCTTCAACTTTCCTTCTAAATTTCTCAATTCTTTTTTAATCATGTCTTCAAAAGCTAGGAAAAGCCAAAGTATGGATGCCGCAGCTGGTAGTTCTTCCACAGCCACTCCAAGGCCTAAGGCTGCTCAGGCCACGGCTGCGGAGATCATCCCTAATAAATGGGGTGAGTTTGAGAAGGATTGCAACATCAAAGCTTTCAACAATCACGGAGATATACGCGTTTGGCCGGCGTATAGATTCAAGTCTAGGATCAGATAGGAGTTGATCCCACGGGTTAGACTGGACTGTAATTGGGATGCAAGTGTTCCCCTCTTGCTGGTATCTGAGGCGGAGAACATTACTTTTCATAAGGCTGGGTGGACGGCCATGTTCATGTACCCATTTACAGTTGGATGTAAACTACCCCTGCATCCTGTGCTTGAGAGGCTCTGCAGGGAGTATTTACTCTGCCCGGGGCAGCTGTGCCCCAGCGCGTATAGAATAGTTACACTCATGGATTGGTTTGCGGCAGAAACCGACCAAGTTTTTGAATATGAACATTTTATTTCTCTGTATAGTATACAAATTTTCAAGGATGGCTTTGTAAATGCCAGGATACGTGGGAGCAAGGGCTTGGTGCGCAGCTCCGAGGACACAAACGACCGGGGTTGGTTACACCGGTATGTGTTCGTGCGCACCCAGGCTCTGACCTTCAACTCTAAGACTTTTCTTACCGAGGTCTGGAACAAGAAGCGTAAGTCCCCGAGTTTTCTGTTAAGTTTTCCATGTTTCCTCTTTTCTTCTCGTCTACTTATTCCTTTGGTTCTTCTTTATAGCCGCCAAGTGACTCTACGACGAGCTCATATCAGTCGATGAGCTGACGGCGTGGGTTGAGGCGATCTTGAAGGAGTTCTCCCCTGAGAAGAGAGAATGGGCGTACTTTGCTGCGCAGAAGGGTTTAACCGGGAAGACCCACAGTGAGAATTTTCTGTTGTTATAGCTATTTCTTTCCTTTGTAGTTTCGCTGTGTCTGACCGTTCTGCCTTTTGCAGGTCTGGGTACTCAGGGGGACTTTTCCCCTGCCCCTCCTCCTCAGGCCGTGCCTTCTAGGTCCGCTATTGATCCTGATGCTGAAGTTGCATCTATACTAGCTTCAGCGGAGGCACTGCGCGACAGGGAAGGTGGTGAGGAACTTCTATCCAGTGGCCTTGGTTCCTTAAAGAGGAAGAAGAAGGGCCAAGGTGAGGGTGGAGCGCGGAAGAAGCCTGCTCGTAAGAATTCCGTTGCTGCCGGGCAAACCTCAGCTGCTGGAGGTGAGTCCTCGCCCAAGGCCGATGTACCAGATTCTGCAGGAGAGAGTGCCAAGACCACTGCTGAAGTCCCCGAGTCTGCACGGGGAGAGGGTTTAGACAAGGTGGTGATTGATGTTTCAGATACTGAGACTGAAACGAATGAACCCCTTGTGCGAAAACCTTATCTTCGGAGCAATAAGAGGAAAGTTGAGGAAGAGGCTGCCCGTACTCCAGAGAGGAGTCCCCAAGTTGATGACGGGGTGAAGACGGCTCCTTCCCGTGCGGATAAAAGGTAAAGAAAGTAGGTGAAGAAGAAAAAAAAAGAAGAAGAAGATGAGGAGATAAAAGAAGAGGTTCCCCAAGAGGGTGGCCGAGGTCCTCGTGTTTTTCGTTTCGAGGACGTGGAAAACGTGGCCACTAAGGGGGCGACGCCTGTTGGCCTACACGAGTGTGACACGAGAGACCCTGGAGTGGAGGGTGATTCTGACATGTCAACAACAAGGCTTATCTGGCGGTCAGTCATCAATGGTCAGACTGGATTAAAGGACATTCGGGGTGTGCGCTACAAGTTTGGTCCGAACTACCCCTCTGAACAGGCTTGGGAACCCAAGTGCTACGAGAGAAAGTGCACCATGAAGCTAGCCCCTGACGTCAACTTTATATCCAGGCCGGGCAGTTTGGCCAAGGCGGTTTCATCGCTCATTGGTCCCCAAGAAGAGTGGACAATGAGGGAAATGAGTGATGAGGAATTGGCTTTTGCAATTGCTGCCGATTCTGCCCGGGTAAGTGTTTTCCTTAATACCGCTCGCGTCGGAAGTAATTTGACTTCAGACTTCTAACTTTGCTTCTTTTGTTTCTCCAGTCAAGTATGATGTCTGCTGAGCTAATGTTCTGCTCCAGGATCAACAACGTCTATCAAGTACTCGAGGTGAAGAAAGAGTTGCTGGATGCTCTGAAGGAGAATAAGATCCTGCAAGAGTAGTGTGGTCTCCTTGGGGGTGAAGTTAACCTATTAACTGACATTAACAACGAGCGAATTGCTCGGATTAACGAGCTCACCAAGGAGAAGGACATTCTTTCTGAAGAGAAGGAAGGGTTCGCACAATCAGTCGAGGGTCTGGAGATTCTGCTTGAAGAATGCAAGGCTTCGCTGAACAGAGCTCTCGATGAGCGTGGATCTCTTGAGATGGACCTACAACGGGCTAATGAAGAGTCCGCTAGGGCTAGAGCTGAGCTTCAAGCTGCTAAGGACCAGGTTGCCCAGTCGATGAGTGCTCAAAGCGCATTATCTAAGGACTTGGCAAACCTGCGTGACCAATCTGAAATCAAGGTGAAGCTTGTTGTGCTCGAGGCTAAGCGTACACTGCTGGGGCAGGTCCAGACTGGCCAGATCAATGTTGAAGAGGTGCTGCTGAAAATGAGGGGCGCTGTTCGCGAAGTAAGACAAGTGCTGAATCTTTCTCCCAAAGAGTCTGAGGCAGACGAAGATGAAGATGAGGATGACAGCGAAAGTTCAGGTTATGACGGCAGAGTCGACGGAGCTAGTGCGTCGAGTTCTGGTCGTAGCCCCAAAAACTGATGCCCCCAAAATTTGATTATGTTGTAAGTTTGTATATCTGGCGAGAGCCGGATTAGTTGGTTGTGGATAGAGTTTTCTTAGGGACTCTCTGATCCTTGTTCGGCCGGTTCCATTTGGCCTTTGATCACTCTGCAAAATTTCTGTCAGCCGTTTTCGGCACTTTATCATCTTTTCAGGATTATGTATATAACTTTAGATCTTTTTTAATTCAATGACTACAATTAGCCTGAATTTTGATCATTCGTTTGTATGTTTTGGACCTTTTTGAAGTTTGAACTTTGTTAAGTTCTGGTCTCCAAAAGTCCGTCCGAATGTTTTAACTTAGCATTTCCCAAGGAAGAGGTCATAAGTTGTGAGTAATCTGCGCAGATGTTTTACTCTGACCGAGTCGTGGTCGATAGACTTTGGCCGAATCGTTGGCCTTTGCGAACAACTTCGCATATCGCCTTGATAGTTGAAAGTTCTCGCAGGAAATTTATAGTTTAATTATGGCCGAGTCATTGGCCTTGTGAACGACTTCTCTTATTTTCGTGGAAGCTTGTCACATAAAAAGTTTTTTGAAAAAAAAAAAACTCGCCTTTTTACAAGGTCTTTTGCCTTTATGAAGGTCTTACCTGGCCTACAGGGGCCTTTCACCACCCTCCTTGTTTTTATGTTGGAACACGGGAAGTGATAACATAAAAAGAATTAAGGTTGGTCATAAATAAAAGAACACATATAACCAAACGAGGAGTGTGTCCGCTGTGGGATTCGAACCCACAGCCGCGAAGTTGAAGAACTTCGAGCTCTATCAGTTGAGCTAAACGGATCTGACCTTGTTCAGGCCGTTAGTACCATTTAGAAGAAGTATAATAAAAGTAAGAATTGTCACAAAAATGAAAGGTAGGAAGAAGATAACTTACCGTTTTACCACTCAGAAGTGATACCTTTTGTGGTGAATCACGTTCCAGTTGTTTCGGACAATTGAACCATCTGGTCGTGCTAAGCGATGAGATCCCTTGCCGACTGAAGCGATTACCTTGTAGGGGCCTTCCCAATTAGGGCCTAGCTTCCCTGAATTTACTTCCTGCGTGTTCTGTGACACTTTTCTTAGTACAAAATCTCCAACCTGGAAACTTCGTACGCGTAGTCCCTGATTGTAATATTGTTCAATTCGTTATTTCTGGGCGACTACTTGTACGAGGGCTAGTTCCCTTCGCTCTTCGAGGAAATCCAGATCTTCAGATAGATTGATCGAGTTGGACTCTTCGGAGGCATGTGCATACCGTAGGCTGGGTTCTCCGATTTCTACTGGGATTAGGGTATCTGCTCCGTACACTAATGAATAAGGTGTCTCCCCAGTACTCATCTTTATCATCGTGCGATAAGCCCATAGTACACCAGGTAGCTCCTCTACCCAACATCTCTTAGCCTGCTCGAGATGCTTCTTGAGGGATTCAACGATTATTTTGTTGGTAGATTCTGCTTGTCCGTTGGCAACCGGATGATATGGAGACGAAGTGACCCTCTCGATGTGCAGGTCGTCGAGGAACCTAGTTACTTTCTGGCCAATGAATTGCAGGCCGTTATCCATGACTATTTCTTTAGGTGCTCCAAAGCGACACACGACAAAACGCCAAAGGAAGTCAATAACTTCCGTTTGTCATATCTTTGCGTATGCTGCCGCTTCGACCAATTTGGTGAAGTAATCGGTGATGATCAACAAGAAGCGCATTCCTCTTGGCGCCACAGGAAGGGGGCCAACTATGTCCATTCCCCATTTCATGAATTGCCACGGGGAGATTATTGAGTGGAGCGGTTCTGCCGGTTGATGAAGAAGATGTGCGAACCTCTGACATTTGTCGCATTTTTTGACAAACTCATTCATATCCTTCTCCATCTTATCCCAATAGTATCCTGCACGAATCAATTTGCGAGCTAGTGCCTTGCCCCCGGAATGATTGCCACAACAGCCTTCGTGGACCTCCCGCATCACGTAGTTGATCTGGTTTGAACCGAGGCATTTTGCTAGAGGCCCTGCAAACATCTTGCAGTAGAGATCGCCCTTGATGATTGTATACCGAGCAGCTTTTATTCTGAGCTTGCGAGCGGCTTTCGTGTCAACGGGCAGAGTCCCATGAAGAATATAGTTCGTGATTTCATTCCGCTAGTCCCAAGTTGCGTTGATGGTGTTGACTTCTAACTTTTCCCGATCTATGGTCATGTAGAGGAGTTGAACGACAGCTGAAGAACTGGCCGCCCCCATTTCTGCCACCGACCCTAGATTTGCGAGAGCATCGGCTTCATGGTTCTCTTCCCGTGGAATTTGAAGTGCCTCTCATTCGTCAAACTGGGACAGGAGTTCTTTCGCACGGGCAAGATATACTTGCATTCTGGACTCTCCTCAATGAAGCCTCCGGCCATCTGGTTGACCACCAGTTGAGAATCACTCTTAAGTTTGATGATGTTTGCTCCGTAGCTTCGGGCTAACTCCAATCCTGCAATAACGGCCTCATATTCGGCCTCATTATTAGTAATAAACGGGCACTTGATGACCTGCCTGACGGTCTCTCCGGATGGGGCGATGAGACCAGTCCAAGACCGGACCCTTTGACGCTCGAGGAGCCATCAGTGTATAGGATCCATGCGCCGGGAGCCTGCCCAGCATACAGAACGGCATCCTTTTCTGCCTCAGGATATATATTAGCGCTAAAATCTGCCACGAAGTCTGCCAGGGCTTGTGATTTTATTGCTACCCTAGGTTGATAGGTGATGTCAAATTCACTTAATTCTATAGCCCATTTTACTAAACTTCCTGAAAATTCGGGTTTGTGCAAAACATTTTACAAAGGAAAGGTTCTTACAATAGATATTGAATGACTTTGAAAATAAGAGCGTAGCTTACGGGCAGCAGTTACCAGTGCTAGAGCTAATTTCTCCAAAGGTTGGTATCGTGTTTCCGCATCAATTAGAGCTTTGCTAATATAATAGATGGGAAGTTGTTTACCTTTTTCTTCTCGAACCAGAACTGCGCTTACCGAGGATTCTGAAACTGCCAGATAAATCAGCACTGCTCCCCGTGTTGAGGTGTAGAGAGCAGTGGTGGGTTGGACAGGTATTTTTTGAGATCCTTCAGCACTTGTTGGCATTCGGGATTCCAATCAAACTCCTTGTTGTGCTTCAAGACATCAAAGAAACTTTTGCATCGGTCTGACGATCGGGATATGAACCTTCGCAGGGCTGCCACTCTTCCGGTCAATTTCATGACGTTTTTCCGGTTGTGGAGTACGTCTGGAATTGACTTGATAGCTTTGATTTGTGCGGGATTGACTTCAATTCCGCGCTGAGAAACAATGAAGCCCAGGAATTTTACCGACCCGACTCCAAATGCACATTTCTCCAGGTTCAGCTTCATGTTGTACTAATCGAGTATTCGGAAAGCTTCTTTTAGGTTCGCTAGATGGTCCTCTGCTCGTTTGGATTTGACCAGCATGTCATCGATGTACACTTCCATAGTCTTACTGATATGGTCATGGAACATTCGATTGACTAGTTGCTGATATATTGCACCTGCATTTTTCAATCCAAATGGCATAACTTTATAACAATACGTACCTCTGCAGGTTATGAACGTTGTTTTCTCTTGGTCATCGGGGTCTATCAATATCTGGTTGTACCCAGAGTATGCGTCGAGGAAAGTGAGCACCTCGTGCCCGGCTGTTGCGTCAATTAGTTGATCTATCCTGGGAAGAGGATATGAATCCTTTGGACAGGCTTTGTTCAGATCTGTGAAGTCAATGCAGACTCACCATTTGCCATTTTTCTTGGGCACAACGACCACGTTGGCTAGCCAGTCTGGGCATTTGACTTCACGTACAGATCCGATCCTCAACAGCCGATCGACCTCATCGTTGATGACCTGATTCCGAAAAGCTCCTTGCTGGCGCTTCTTCTGTTTTACCGGGTAGTGGTACGGGTCGACGTTCAACCTGTGAGAGTAATCTCGCCAAGGGTCTTCTCACTCGAGTTGTTGAAACCGGAGAGAACTCGAGATATCGGCACAATCTTATCCGAGAGCTGCATCTCCCTTACGACTCGTGATTGAATAATGTTCGCAGAGCTGCCCGCATCGATGAGCACTCTCTTGACGTCAAATTCCGCCACGCGTAACATTATCACTAACGCATCAGCGTGTGGGAACTGCAAACCATTTGTGTCTGCATCTTCAAATGTTATTGTCTCTTCTGGCCGTGGACGCTTGATCTTTGTGATGGAGACCTTTGCGTACTTCTTCGTCGTGAAGACGACGGAATCCACTTCGATCCCACCCGAGATAACATTGACTATCCTCTTCGGGGAGGATGCTCGTGGAGGGCCACATTTTTTTTGTTGGGCCTTCGCGTGAGTTTGCTTTCCCTTCTCGGTCAGGAACTCCTTTAAGAATCCCTGTTTCAATAAATGTGCAACTTCATACCTTAGGGCCTTGCAGTCCTCGATGGTGTGACCGTGGTCGCGATGAAATTCGCACCATAGGTCCTGATTTCGCTTGCTTGGGTCGGTTTTCATGTCCTTCGGCCATTTAACCTTCTCTCCCATATCTTTGAGTGCTGCCACTACTTCAGAAATTTCCACGTTGAAGCTTGGCAGGCTCGGGGCTCCACGGAGGCTTGATTCTGAATCATCTCTTCGGGATAGCCCTCTGTTGTTGCGGCTGCGTCCTTTGGATTTGTTGCGTGACTTGTCAGGGTACGGCTTGTAACGTACGTCTGACCTCTCTGTCTCCGCCTTTCCGCCGGAACCACCGCTGTGCAATTGAATCCTTCCTCGGGTACCTGTTCCAATCAATTTATCTTTATCAATACGTACCTTTGAGTTGTAGCGGTTGTAGACGTCCGACCAGTTGGCTGCTGGGAATTCGCGAAGGGATTCGTATAGCCTGCGCGTAGCCTCTGAGCTCCTGATATCCAAACTGTTGGTGAATGCGATCGCTGCCCATCTGTCCAGTACTTTGGGTAGCATCATACGTTCCCGTTGGAAGTGATCCACATATTTATTGAGGGACTCGTCGGGCCTCTGCTTGATCTCGAAGATATCTTCTACGCGAGTCTCCGACTTCTGAGCGCCTGTGTGTGCCTTCACGAACAGCTCAACCATCTCTGCGAAGGACCCAATGGAGTTTGGTGGCAACATTGAGTACCATCGTAGAGCTCCATCCGCTAGGGTCTCCACGAACTTCTTCAATTGGATCGATTCGATCTCCTCATCGGTGAGATTGCTAGCTTTAATAAAGTTGCTGAACATCATGAGATGTCCCACGATATCTCGGAATGTTTGGCTTCTTGAATGCCTTGGGTATTGCCTTTGGGGCTGCTTCTTTCTTCCAAGGCCGTTGGGAGTATCGTTGGACATCAACTTTCTTTAGTGTGGGTGGGGCGCCCGATATCTGATCGATCCTCTCGTGGAGAGACTTCTGAAGCGCTTCTTGGCTTTCCTTGAACTGCTTGGTAAGAGCCTCCACGACGATGCTCATTTCAGTGGATGTCATAGACCCTCCGTTTCGATTCTGGTTGACTTGGGTCGCTGGATCTACGGTTCCTCCGTTGTTTCGCTCCCCACCTTGCCTCGAGGTATGCAAAGAAGGGGCATCCCGACCTGGCGCTGCGGCGTCAGCTCTTGCAATTGGAAGGTTTGTCCCTCGGAGAGAGTTGATCGCCTCGTTTATCCCTCTGTTGACCTCCGCTTGTTCCTGCATAAATGCATAGAGCATCTCCTGGAGGTTCCCTTGGCCAGGGGAGAGACTTCTATGGTGTCTTCTCCTAGGCTGAGTGGCGCTCTGAGATTGCCTACGCCTATTTTGCTGCCTGACCGGTCCTTGGGAAGATTGCTGCTGCCCGTCGGACGAGTAATCGGGAGAATAATTGGGACTTGACGAAGAGGTACGTACCTGACTTCCGCCGATGATAGTTCATTGTGAACCACTTTCTGCCATATTAGTTGTGAAATAAAAAGATAGACAAAAAGGAATGTAATACCAGAAAAGATAAACTATTAACCTATAAAGGCTATTGACCGGCTCCCACTATGGTCGCCAAATTGTTTAACCCAGATCCGATTTTAGGCCAATTAACAATTAAATTTGTATTTGCGGGATCACGATCAATAGTTTAGATTAAGAGTTTAAATGAGAAATTGCGTTAGTTGTTAAACTATCAATATATTCGCGATTTCCAATGAGGATAATTAGTAATATGGGACATGATATAATCGAAAATGAATAACGTTAAAGCGTTAATAAAAATAGATAGAGGTAACCGTATTGGATCGCTTGACCCCGGTGAGAATTCCTCGTTACTGATCGCACTAGAAGACTAGAGAACAAAGTATCCAGCGGATGTAAGTAAAGAAACAGTACTTAAGCAATAGTGAGAGAGAGAGAGAGAGAGAGAGAGAGAGAGAGAGAGAGAGAGAGAGAGAGAGAGAGAGTGTGTATTTCTATTGATATTGTAGATAGAGAAAAAAGTGTGTCACAATGATTTAGGACGAATGCTATTTATAGGTCTGATAGGCGTCCGTTGAGTTCGTAACCGCTGGACACGTATCCGTTGGGTATGTAACCGCTGGGTTGTGTAATTACTGCCTTTATGACCATTTATTAAGTAATCGCACATGATCAGGTTAATAATTGCTCATTCATATCGTGTTGACCTGGGAAGCGTTACATTGCTGCTTCGGGTCTGCTCGTGGTAACCGCCTGGCTAGCTATCTGTCCGCTAGATGTCTGTCCAGTGAAATCTCTGCTCGTGCCACGTAGCGGACACGTGTCACCTTTTTAGATGACGTCAGTTTTTATCCAATACAAAATACTAGCATAATCATTTTTCTTTGGTCACCTCCACCTCAGACTTGCTGGGTACATTATATAATTTTGCTGATTCGTGATCCCTCTATAATAAATAGAGGAAGATTTATTTTATTCTGGAGAAACATTTTAAATTGCTTAAATAATTTTTTAGAATGGTACCCAGCACGACTCAAGCTTTACATAATATTTTCATTGTCCTTATTATTTTGTGTCCACAATATTTTCGTCATATATTGTTATTATTATTATTATTTTCCCCATTATAACTATAAAAAAACTGGAAAGGAAACGCTGCTCTTTCAACCATAATTATGGATAACTATTATCTCAACATTAGTTGACTAGTTACATGAGAAGATTTGGGGGAAGGTACCCTTCAAGTCTTCATTTAAAAAAAGGTGCCTTTGACTGGGTCAAACATAACTAGTAGCTAATTAAGTAATTTTAGGGTTCAATTAGAATTATTAAAACTTTAGGGTAATATGAAAAATCTGAAAATTTTAAAATTTAAAGATCACTCCCTTCCCAAATCTCATATTTTCAAATTTCAAATTTCAAATCTTATCTTCCATTTTCTTCTTCTTCATTTCTCTGGTTCCTTGTTCCTTTTTTCTTTCTCTTCCGTATTTTCTTCTTTTTCCTTACTCCTCCTCCTCTTCTTCTATATCATCATCTTCTTTTGAATTTACAGTCATTGTCGTCTTCTTCTTCTCCTCCTTCTTAATGTAAAGTATGTTTTTAGTTTGATCATGAAGATTTGCGGAGAAGATCTGAGAAATAATAAATTTTTAACCATTGGAGGAAATTCTGACATCGATCCAACAAATTCTAAAATTGTTGCACAAATTCTAATTTGTTGCAGCAAATTTTCAAAGTTGTTGCAACAAATTCAAAGTTGTTGCACAAGTTCTTATTTGTGCAACAACTTTGAAAAGTTGTTGCAACAATTTACTGTATTTGTTGGAACAATTTATCGAATTTGTTGCAACAACTTCTGTAATTGTTGCAACAATTATCAAAGTTGTTGAACAACTGTCGTAGTTGTTGCAACAACTGAATCTGTTGTTGTTTCATGTTTGATTTTAAGAGGAATTTTTGTAGTTGAGTAGGAGGAGAAGGTGAAGGGGGCAAAGAAAGAGGCGGAGATGGGTGAGGAGGAGGTGGGGAAGGTGGAGGATAGAGAGAGGTAGATGAGGAGGCGGAGATGAGGCAAAGAAATGGAGATGGAGGAGGTGAAGATGAAAAAGGAGGAGAAGGGTGGTAGAGGAAGAGGAGGGGGATGAGAGAGAAGGGGGAGGTGAGGTGGTAGGGGGTTATGTGTAAATATGAAAACATTGGGGTTTTAATATATTTGTTATTAGCACTAATCTTAAAAAAGGCACCTATAGCTAATATTTAAAACTTGAGTCACCTAGCCTACAATAGAAGACTCAAAAGATACTAATAATAAAAAATCCCTAGTTACATTGCACTTAAATATAATATAAAATAGAGAACGGAATAAATTTATCAAATAAATATGCTATAAAATCCAAGTGGACTGATAAAAAAGTCAAATCCCTAGTAGCTCTAGAGAAAGATAAAGGTAAAAGAAACACTACTCTTTCTAGAGAATAGTCCAAATATGTACAACATTTATTCATGATAAATAAAACAAGGTCATTTTTCATTTTTTCTTCCTTCCACAAAAATATGTAACTCAATGACCGACTCATAAATATAAATAGACTGCAGGTTCCAGTTAATACAAACGAGAATCCAGCTTATTTAGTATTACTGAGAGCTTCACTCACACTATTTTTACTGAGAGACTAGTCCCTTTTAACTCACACTATTATTATAGCTTAATTTGTTTTATTCAGGGGGGTACAAAAAGCAAAGGTAAGGCGTGGAGCATAAAAGCAACGATTACAACCAATACTTGTGCAATCGCTGTCCGAACGGCCAGGTTTAGTGTAACACTACGTACAGGCTTGAGGTCGTAACTGTAGTAGTTTTCTTCCCAGTAAAGCTGATGCTGCATTTACGGCCTCGGCCACTTTCGCATTTGTCGACCCGTTTGCTATATTAAAAATTTCGTGCAGGGCCTGTTTGGCGCGCGTTAATTGATTTGTAGCCGTCAAAAACAAATTCGCTGAGAAATAGCCATCTCCGGACAAATCACAGTATTTATACTGGGAAGCTTCAGTAAACTAACCCCAGTATAAAATATTGGGGCTTTGAACAAGTTTTTTTCAAGGCCCCAGCATTTTGTTATGGGGTTTTGTATAAAGCTTCAGTCCCATAACAAAATGCTGGGGCTGTGAACAAAACTTGTTCAAAGCCTCAGCATTTTTGTTATGGGACTGAAACTTTATATATAAAGTCCCATAACAAAATACTTAGTTTTGTTCAAAGCTCCAGCATTTTTGTTATGAGACTAGTCTGGGGTGTTTTTCCAACGCTAATGGAGCTTAAGTGTGCGCGTGAATTTTTTGCTATTCTTCAATGAATTTGGAAACGGTGGATAGTCCCCAATGAGCGCGTCCAAAAATGACTAGTGATTAAAATTTCCCATATATTACTCTATTTAATAAATGGTCATTTCAACAAATCAGTAAATTCATTTATTATATTCATAACCTAAGTATAACAACTTTATGAAATATAACTTTAATTATCTAAAATAAAATTAGCGGTGGATCTAGAAGTTCTAACACGAATATTTAGAAAAAAATTGGCACACTTGAGAGTCAATTGTTGCAATTTAATTAAAGCGATTAATGGAAGAAAAAGATATACGTAGGTGATAACTACTTGTTGAAATGAAAATTATTTTGGATATATTAAATCTTTTACCATCGGTCCTACGATTTCTTGAAATAGTTCAGCCCTCATAGATTTATATGTTTAGAATCTCTAGAGAACTTATAGTTGTATTTGCATATAGTAGCATGAGATGAATTTAAACTAAAATAACATAGTTGTGTCTCAAAATATTTAGAAACGCGAATTTCCTTTGTAAAATTTGTTTTATTCAGAAGCATGTTTCTGCGAATAACTTTTAAAACTTTTTAATTCCCAGTTTTAACTTTAAATATTATCGAAATGGTTATGAAAAAGATGAACTGTGTGTAGCAGAGATATGGATCTTTTGATTTTCTAGTTATGCCGTTCGGCCTAACTAACGCTCCAGCAACGTTTTGTACGCTGATGAATCAAGTCTTTCGGGAGTTCATAGATGAATTTGTGGTTGTCTATCTGGATGACATTGTGATTTATAGCAAAAATATGGAGGATCATATGATGCATTTGAAGAATGTCTTGACAAGACTAAGGGAGCACGAGCTATATGCCAAGCCGTCGAAATGCGCTTTTGCCCAAACGCATATCGATTTCCTTGGGCATATAGTCGGAGAGGGACGAATCAAGATGGATGGCGGAAAAATTCAGGCCATTGCTGATTGGCAACCATCAACGGATATTCATGCCCTAAGATCTTTCTTGGGCCTATGTAATTTCTCTCGGCGGTTCGTGAAGGATTATTTTCTTATCGTTGTGCCCCTGACGGAACTTTTGAAGAAGGCCACGCCATGGGAGTGGTGTCCAAAGCGTGAGAAGGCCTTTGCTACTTTGAAGAGGGCTATGTCAAGCAGCCCGATTTTGGCCCTTCCTGATATGACCAAGCCGTTTGAAGTACAGACTAATGCCTCAGACATCGCGCTTGGTGGAGTTTTGATGCAAGAGGGGCGACGGTTGCTTATGAGAGCCAGAAACTGAAGGATGTAGAGCAGCGTTATACAGCCCATGAAAAAGAGTTAGTGGCTGTGGTCCATTGTGCGCTTATGGCGCCATTACTTATTGGGAGCACCCTTTGTTGTCAAGACTGACAACACTGCTGTCAGCTATTTTATGACACAACTAAAACTGAATGGGAGACAGGCGAGATGGCAAGAGCTTCTTGCCGAGTTTAATTTCCACTTGGAATGCAAGAGTGGAAAGTTAAACCAAGTTGCTGATGCGCTAAGTCGGAGGGCCGACTTAGCCATGGGGTGTGTGTGTGCTCGCCTCCCTTAGGGGAAGCGAGGTAACCACCAGTATTAAGGATCATATCAAGGATCTTCTTGCTCGTGATCCTGCTGCTCAAGATTTGATCAGGCTTGTGGAGCAAGGAAAGACGCGTCAGTTCTATATGGATGATGGTTTTCTCAAAACAAAAGAGAAGCAAATTTATGTGCCTAAGGGAGGTGATTTGCGAAAGACCCTTTTGAAAGAAAGTCATAATACCCTTTGGGCTGGTGATGCGGGAAAAATTGGAGCCAAAGCGCCAACCATCAAGAGCCAAGGATGAGAGCACAAAGGATACAAGGCAAGGGCACCGGAGGAGGGTTTGAAAGTGATTTGGAGTCATGGACTTGAGCACCAACGAGGGAGGATCGACTACGGACCAAGGAGGAACACTTAGAGTCCATTTTGAGTCGTTTCCAAGCCTCCCAGGAAGGAGGTGAACCGCCCATTGGACTAGGCGGACCGCCTAGTTGACTACACACTCTCAGGATATCTGGCAGCCTACTATAGGGGCGGACCGTCCATTTTCCCAGGCTGGGCGCCTACTTCCCAGGCTGGGCGCCTACTTTACAGGCGGGGCGCCTAGTTTGCTGAAGGCCCATCCGGGTTTCCTACTTATTTTGAGTGTAATTCTAACTATAGCCCTAAGTGACTTGTATTGTTTTGACTAGACTTAGGGGCTATTTAGACATTTCATTTAGACTTGTGGTGAACCAATAAATACCACACTGAGTCATTTTGTTTCATTAGCTAGATTTTGAGATGGAAGATTAGACTTTAGAAGAGACTAGGTCCTTCTTGTTGAAGCTTGGCTTTATGTATTTCTTAGTTGGAATCCATGGTGGATCACCGCTAGTGTGACCCCGTTAGTGGTTCAAGTCTCTTCTCCCTTTGAATCAATCTATTTGTTAGTTTGATTCGTTCTTTCTTCTATTTCTGTTCTTCCACATCCCTTAATTCTTCGATTTCGTGTTTACTTTATTGCTTCCGATACCTTATTTGCTTCCATGATTTGACCCGTATCATCTTGGTATCATAGCAAGGCTCGGGTTTCGTTCTTACGAATCCACGTTCCTTGCTCATCTTATCTTTACTTTATTGTTATTGTTGTTTATGTTTTTGAGAAAAGAAGAAAAACAAAAAAAATCGAAAAAAAAAGTGAAAAATACAAAAAAAAAAAAAAAAATCATGTTGAGGGTTGAATTTGATGATCCGTTGGTTGTTTGATATCGGGGATTGATCTATGATGATTACCCGTTGATTTGGTACCCTTGTTACATGATTTGGTGTTGAAAATCAAAAGTTGAAAAAATCAAAAACCCCAAAATTGAAAAACCCTTGAATTTGATTGAAATTTCTTGATTTGGATTCGTTATGGATTGGGTGATGTTATAAATTATTGGGGATTGATTGTGGTAGTTGAAAACACCATTGGGTACCTTCGGATTGGAGAAACACCTCGAAAACATCGGAGATTGGGTGTCAAAAGACCAAAAAACACGTTTTCGGAGGTGCTGGAGCAGGCACCAGGTGGACCGCCCAAATAGTAGGCGGACCGCCAAGTGAACTCTCCGATTCTCGGGGGGCGGACCGCCCACTCCTGGAGTGTGTCCGTTTGGCTTCGTTTCGTGTGTTTTTATGTTCCGTTTGTTTCCGTACCTCTTGGTTAGTATTCCTAAGGTATTTGTCCTACTTTATTAACACTAATCTTTGATCCTTTAGGGTGTTCTGTGTCTTGGAGTCTTCACTTAAAGTCGTAGAACTTGCTTGCTTCAAGTGCACATTAAATTAGCTTACACACATCGAGTCACATAAACTCCATTCCGAACCATTACTTGGGTGCATTAGTTGATTGGTCTTGCCATTGTGATTGCTAAGAGACAAAAAGGTCTTGAGTGGAAAAAGGCTTGAGTGGTGAGAACAATAGAGTGAGGTCACAAAAGTCAACGACCTTGTGTGTATACACGAGTGGAAAGAAAATTGAGTGACATCTTTTGAGTAATACACGTGAAGGAATGAATTTGTGAGGTCCTTAACTCTTGATTACAACTATGGCTTCGGATGACGATTGTGGAGGGTATGACTTATGCGGAGATGATGGAGACTATGGTTCCTATGATGGTGATGATAGGTATTGCTATGACGATTCGGGGAACCAAGGCTCATATGATGATGAAGTGGGTCACTATGTTGATTATAGAGATGAAGAAGACTATGGGGCTTGCGAAAATGAATGTGAAGAATCTTATGCTCCAAGTCAAGAATATGAAGATAGTGACGCTTCAAGGTATGATGATCCTACTTACTCTTCTTGTGATGAATTTGTGCATGATGATAGTGACGAAGAGAGAATTGATGACGAGGTTGATTATGTGAATTGTTGATTTTCATCTTCTCTTGGTGTTGCTAATGGTGAGCAAGGGAGTAGTAGAGGACCTTCCATTAGTATGGGAGGAGGTGGTGGTTGTTCCATGGGAAGGGAGAAGCTTGTCTATCCTACTCATGCTAAACGGCTGGATGCTTCTAACTCCCTTGTGAAGGGTGGAATGAGAAATGGTGTTGCTCTTACCGTGGTTGGAGTACATTGCTCTAGTAGTAGTGGTAGGAGTGGTGCCATGGGCTATGGAACCAAGGCGAGAGGCACTTATGGGTTCCATAATGGTACCCCTTCCTCGACTTCCAACTGCACTTCTAGTGTTGGGAGAGTGACGGGAAGTGGGAGTTATCCTAGTAGTGTTGCTAGGGGAGGAGGGTTGAGGAAGATTCGAGTTGATAATGATGGTTATCTTGAAGTTTCGAGGTCTTACTTGGATGATCCTATACTACACTTGGGTCTAATGAGGTTCCTTGTTGAGGTGGAAGGTAATGGAGAGTACTATCTAAAGATTGGTAACACTGATACTAATTGCATTAGTACCTCGGTGGTTGATGAGCTAAGGCAACCTTGCTATGCCCTAGAGCATCCTTATGAATACTACGAAGTGTGGGTTTCCAAGCAAGCTCGGGTGTGCATATCCCATAGGGGTTATTAGGGTTATATGTGGTGTCATGTGTACCCCATGCAACATTGTCATGTGTGGTTAGGTGAGTCATGGTTTCAAGGTAAGAAGGTGCGGTATAGTATTGTGAATGATAGGTAGTATTTCGGCAAGGGCCAAAGGATTTATGATTGTGAGCCTCTTGGGGCAAAGATCAAGTCACCTCCTAGTATACCTTCTAGGCCTATGCAAGAAGAAAAAGAGCAAGAACCTCATCCTATGGTTGAAAGAGTGCAATCAAGAAGTCCTACAATCACAAGCAATGGTGGGACTAGTGCAAGAAAAGGGTTGGCACATGTCAACAAGGTGAACCCGAAACCACAAGCTTCAAAGCCAAGTGGTTCACCAACAAAGAAGAAAGAGACCTCAAGTGATGAGTCTCTTAGTCCTAGATTCCGGGTTGATGTCAAAAGTCTACGTATTCCGGCTATGGGTATTCTTGGGCCTCGTCCCAATTCACCCGAATTTGAGAGACAAAAGATTGAGAGGAGTAAGGGAGTGACCGGTGACATTCCTCGGGTGGAAAAAAAAAAGAGGATGTGTTGAGTAATGTGAGTGGGATGTCACCACCCGAATCTACACCCGACCTTGAAAAGAAAATGAGAGAAAAGAAAGAGGGAAAAAGAATCATTGAGAGTGAGGACACCCCTTATTCTAACCTTAACCCTTTATCTTTTTCTTCTACTTGTGTTAGCTCTTGTGTAGGTACTCTTGGAGGCAAACTAATGGAGCCTCAATCATGTCCCAAGAAGGAAGGACAAGGTGAATAAGATCCTCAATATGGAGAGCCGATTCATGACACTTCAAGTGCATTGAGTGAGCTAGATGGCCACTCAAAGATATGTGAAAGTTCTTCCCTTGAATATGTTACTTCCTTGTCATGTGATAGTATTTGTGAAACCTCTATACTAGTTGATGAATTATGTGATTACAATGTGTTTGCAACTAGTGTAGAGTCAAATGGTCAACTTGTGTGTGATTGTGAACCATTAGTTGAGAGGAATGATACGCCACATCATGATGTGAGCTCGATTTTCATTGAACCTCTCTCTAGTGAAGATTGTGTAGTTGACCCTATTTGTGACCCTTGTTATGATACCCTACCTATATTTGATAAAGGGGAAGATGATTTGAATGAATACCATATCCTTTCCTTTGATTAATTGCTTGATAATGGTAGACCTATGTGTTGTAGTGAGGATGGTAATGACCTTGAGGAGTCTCTAGTGGATGAGATGGATCGAATTATATTCGATGACTCCTCAAGTATGGATGATGACTGTAGTTTTGATGCATCACCTTTGATGGGTAGTGGACTTGTTTTCACAAACCCTTTGTTTGAAGAGGATTCTCAAAGAAGTGATGGTGAATATCAAACTAGAGAAGAGTTTGGATTTAAACCTCCATGGTTTGGAAAGTTGAACTCTATAGGCAATACATTGTTTGGAACTCCTAGTGAGGAAGATTGTCCTAGAGGTGGAATTGGAGGTGAGGAAGTCACTCTTGGTGTGTGTAAGAGTGATTCTAAGAAGGGGAGTGGAGTATTTGATGTTAGTTGCCAATTGAACTATTTTGTTTACTCCACCCCACATGTTGATCAATCCTTGGGTGTTGAGCATGCCAAAGCTTGGTGTGTTGGCCATAAGCTTGGAGGTCATAAGGAACTTAGTTGCTTAATCTTGCATGTTCTATGTCTTATTGATCTCTTTGCTCGTTATGGTAGTAAGCACTTGTCGTTGTTGAGCCAAGAACTTGTTGTTTCCTTTGGAGACATAAGCTTCTTGATTAATATTGATACTTGGCTCTATCACAAAAGTGTGATTTTCACTTCACTTGTAATCACTCTTATTGGACTTGCCTACTCTTGTAGTGGGAAGTTTTGGGTTGTTCTTATTAAGGTTAGGGATCATAGGAATTTTGATGGCTTGATCTTGCATATTCTTTACCCTATTGATCTCTTTGATGAATCATGTGTTGAGTGCACCTATTGGGGAAGCCAAGTACTTGTTTTTTTCTTTGGAAACAAGTGCTTTATCGTTGTTATTGATGTTTGGTTATACCATAAGAGTGTGTTTTCCACACTCGTGATACTAACCTACTCTTGTAGTGGGAAGCTTTGTTTGTGCTTGTTTTGAATGTAGGCTTGATGGTTTGATTTCGAGGACGGAATCCTTTCAAGATGGGGAGGATGATGCAGGGCAAATTGGAGCAAAAGCGCCAACCATCAAGAGCCAAGCGTGAGAGAACAAAGGATACAAGGCAAGGGCACCGGAGGAGGGTTCGAGAGTGATTTAGAGTCATGGACTTGAGCGCCAACGAGGGAGGATCGACTATGGACAAAGGAGGAATACTTAGAGTCCATTTTAAGCCGTTTCCTAGCCTCTCAGGAAGGGGGCAGACCACCCATTGGACTAGGCGGACCGCCTATTTGACTACACACTCTAAGGATCTCTGGCCGCCTACTATAGGTGGACCGCGCATTTTCCCAGGCTGGGCGCCTACTTTACAGGCGGGGCGCCTAGTTTGCTGAAGGCCCATCCGCGTTTTCTACTTATTTTGAGTGTAATTCTAACTATAGCCCTAAGTGACTTGTATTATTTTGACTAGACTTAAGGGCTATTTAGACATTTCATTTGACTTGTGGTGAACCTATAAATACCACACTTAGTCATTTTTTTTCATTAGCTAGATTTTGAGATGGAAGATTAGACTTTAGAAGAGACTAGGTCCTTCTTGTTGAAGCTTGGCTTCATGTATCTCTTACATGGAATCCATGGTGGATCACCGCTAGTGTGACCCCGTTAGTGGTTCAAGTCTCTTCTCCCTTTGAATCAATCTATTTGTTAGTTTGATTCGTTCTTTCTTCTATTTCTGTTCTTCCCCATCCCTTATTTCTTTGATCTCGTATTTACTTTATTGCTTCCGTTACCTTGTTTTTGCTTCCGTGATTTGACCCGTATCAGCTGGCAATCCTGGAATGGATAGGACCCTGGCGCAACTTCAACGCGCGTACTATTGGCCCCAGATGACGGATGATGTAGATCAATATGTGCGGACCTGTTTGGTTTGCAAGAAAGACAAGCCAGACCACATGACGCAAGCGGGACTATTGTTGCCGCTACCTGTCCCGAAAAGGCCTTGGGAAAGCGTCTCTCTGGATTTTATCACTGAATTGCCAAAGGTCGGAGATTTAACTACTATTCTAGTAGTGGTTGATCGGTTCTCTAAATACGCAACCTTTATAGCAGCCCCAAAATATATAGCAGCTGAAGAGTCGGTCAGGCTTTTCTTTGCGCATGTGGTGAAGTATTGGGGTCTGCCTAGACATATTGTTAGTGATCTCAATTCGTGATTCACTAGTAACTTATGGACCGAGCTCTTCAAGTGCCTCGGGTCTAAGTTAAGCTTCCATCTTCCATCCGTAATCTGATGGCCAGACGGAGCGGTTCAACGGGATGCTTGAAGAATATTTACGGCATTTTGTAACTGGAACGCAGAAGAATTGGGTGAAGCTACTGGATTCTACCTAGTTGTGCTTCAATGCCCAAAAGTGTTCAAGTACCAACAGGAGTGCTTTTGAAATTATCATGGGACAACAACCTCTTCTCCCGCATACTGTTGATGCACCAAATGTGTTAAAGTCTCCTAGGGCTGCGAGTTTCTCAAGGGAGTGGAAGAGAAATCTAGAGATAGTGCGGAGCTATCTTGAAAAAGCACAAAGGAGGATGAAAAAGTATGCAGATCAAAACCGGCGTTTTGTGGAGTATAAAGTTGGGGATAAGGTGATGGTAAAGATCCCCAAGAGATATCTGTTCGCGGGAGCTCATGACCCGCGTCTTTTGCAGAAATACATTGGACCTCTGTCCATTATGAAATTGTGTGGGAAAAGTTGCCTATCGAGTTGAATTACCAACTTGGTGGAAAATCCATCCCGTTTTTCATGTCAGCTTGCTGAAGCCTTTCCAAGAAGATAAGGATGATCCTTCCAGAAGCCAGCTCACAATGCCAAGCATCAGGAAGAACAAGTGGTCAGGGAAGAAAGTAGCAGAAGGTATCCTTGATGACCGTGTTATTCATGCCTCAAGGAAAGATCACCAGAATTTTTGGTGAAATGGAGCGGATATGATGCAGAAGAGAACACCTGGGAGAGGAGAACAGACCTCAAAGCCTTCAAGGACCTGATAGCTGATTATCTTGCAAAGAAGGCATCGAGGACGTCGCCAACTCAGGTGGGGAAAAATGTCATAGGCGGCCTCTCAGCCGTGCCCCATAACTCCTTGGGGGCGCCCCGTGGTGCCCTGGCAAGCCTTAAAGCGCCTAGTGCCAAAGACGTAGCCGCGCCAAGATCTATATGCGCATCTGCGTATGTCGCCCCACCGGTTAAGCGTGCCCGCGCGCAACAAGCCGACAGCGCCCTTAAAGCCTGCCCGCAGCCAGCGCCCACGTGCCCTGCACTTGAGTGCGCCAACGCCATTCGACCTGCGCATGCGCGCCACAATGCTGCCTATCTCGCACTAGAGTGCGCCAATGCCATGCGACCTACGCATGCACGCCCCAACGCAGATTGTCCCGCGCCTGCGCGCGCCATGAAGACGCAGACAAGGATGCGACCCCTCAAAGTGTCGCACACCATGTAAATATTGTTAGATTTATCTTTCTGTATTTTTCTAGTACGATTGTCTAGCCCTTGATTGTCTACTGCTATGACTTGGGTTTTTTTTTAAGAACATATATAGGGGGATATAAGAATTCGAACAAACTGTAAGCTGCTTTCATATTTCTACTCTGGTGTCTCACCCCCTCGACACCACGTTGGCTTTCTTGTAATCGGTTGGCTTTTGATTAATACAAGCAAGTGCAACGACTTTCATTTTCAATTACTCTTTTTATACACACTATGATTGACATCGGTTTTCCCGCACGGCACTGACGCTCTAGTCTAGCATGCGAAGGGGACCACTGGCCAGCATTATGTTGCCCTTCTAAGCAAACTCAAGAAGGCGCCGCGTAACAGTTGGTATCAGAGCATAGGCTCGACAACGGACAAAGGAAAAGGTTGACAGACAATATGGAACATGGCTGCTGGACAAAAAATGAATGGTGAAAGTGGTTTGTGCGGTCGAAGAAGCGGTCGAGGCACTAAAAGAGATCTTAGGGACGGTCCCAGATCTCAAAACTAGTCTTGAGGAGAGACTGGATGATCTTAGTCGTCTTGTGCATCGGAGTGAGACAGACATCGCTCAAATGAGCCAAGACATGGAGAATGGCCGCGTTGAGCTTGCTGCGGTCAAGAATAAGCTTGATGCGAGGGATTTTGCCAAGGCCAAAGGCAAAGCTAAAGCTGGAGAAGTCGGGGCTTCTGCTTTTGAGAAAGAGGCAGATGTTGGCGCTGTTAGAGCGCAATCTGAACCTGCGAGGCTTTCGACCTCGGCGGGGTCCTTGCGCAAGCTGGAGGGGTCGACTTGTTCAAACCTTCTGGAGAGTACCCGAGGCGATATATTGAGCCTTTTGCCCCTGCTTGGCCCAAAAGAGGACGCCATCGTGCAGCAATTTTTCCCGGTTCGGTTAGCCAACACTCATGCTGCAAACGCACTCAGAGTAAGCCTTGACTCCTTCATCCTTACTTCTATCCTCGTGTATTCGCTTATGTTGATCCTTTAATAATTCCTGTTCAGGGCTTCATTCTATCAATGAGAGCTGTCGAGCTCGAAGCCACGAGGCAAGAGGAGATTCAACACATTGCTGGAGCTTGGGATAGACAGAGGGACAGCTTCAATGCTCAAATAGTTGAGTTGAAGGCTAAGTTGTCCAAGTCTCGCTCCGATCTACGCGAAGCCGAGGTCGCTGCCGAGACTAAGATTCAGGCCCTTAATGATGGTTTTCAAGCAGAGCGCTCGAGGTTGGACGCCAAAGTCGCGAGGCTCGGTGCAGAGTTAGCCCAAGCTAGGAGTAAATTCGAGGAGGCGGCTAACAAGCACCATGAGCAACTGAAAAACCATGTACTTCACATCCAAAGGCTGGAAGGTGAAAACTCCAAGGTTCCGACCCTTGAGGCTGAAGTTAAACTACTTCGAGAACAAGTTGTCGATCATAAGGATAAGGCCAAGGTCAGGGCCAAAAGGGCGGAGGTAGACTAGCGCTGGGTTGTTATCAAGTCTCGGCTGAAGTTGCTTAAGCAATGTCGCGCCGGTGAGCTGAACTTGGAGGAAGAAATTGCTAAGGCTGAAGATAAAGCAGCCAAAGCCCAAGCTATTATTGACGATCTTCTTTCGAGTGAAGGTTCGGGTGATGAAGATGTCGAAGATGAAGAAGAAGAAAATGAAGATGAAGATGAAGATGAAGATGAGGAGGATGCCGAGGAGGGAGATGGGCCTAAGCTTAGTGTTCTTGTTTTGTTTTTGTGTGGGCCTTCGAGCCCTATAATGTAAATATTTATGTGGCCTTCAGGCCTTTCATGAATGGATTTGTTTTTCGCACTCAACTGCTTGAACTCTCATTTTGCTTTATGAAGTGTTTTGAGCCGAACAAGTAGAATAATTTTGCTTGCAAGACTTAGCTCATATAATGCCGATGCAAACTTAGAACGACGTCTTGTTCTCGAGTCAATGCATTTAAAATATAGCTTCGGTATATAAGATCATAGAAACAAAGAGATATCGAATCATGTTTATTTCATTGATGATATCAACGAGCCACAATCGCCTTTTTACATAAGGCCTAGTCTAAGTACAACTTAGGCGCAAAAACAAGTTAATAACATGCCACTATCGGGCGCACATACAAAGTGCTAATCTATTTCCTGGGCGTCGGTCCCCGTTGCTGAATAGATAGACTTCGGTTGGGAGGCTCGAAGCTGACCTCCACCGCATCTCACCTCTCACCACCCCCCCCCCAGTGTTCGGGTGTGAATCTTGATGAAGATCCGAGCACTGAAGATCGTCTTATCCGCTTTCTGAAAAGGTCAAGAAAAGTAAAACGGGGGGTAAGTTCGAATATTTCGACCAAAGCCTATTGGAGCGTTTTTTGGCTCGAGGCTGTAGGTGAATTTTAAATGATCAAGGAATGCTTGCCTCGATTTTAAAAGTGATACCGCTTCAAATTGGAGATGTTCCAATTCAAAGGTTCGGGTTTTCCTTGCAAATCTTCTATCTGGTAAAGTCCCTTTCTAACAATTGCTTTAACTCTGTAAGGCCCTTCCCAATTTGCAACGGGTTTTCCCCCCATTCTTTTCCATCATTGATTGATTCGAAGCATTTAGCACGTAGTCACTAACTTTGAAATCCCTAAGTTTTGTCTTCCTGTTGAGGTATGCCTCGATTTGCCTTTTTTGTACTATTAACCGAACCAAGGCTAACTCTATTTTCTCCTCGAGCAAGTCCAACTCTATGCGCATGGTTTGTTGATTGGCATCTTCGGTGGTGTGGGCGTACCGTAGACTTGGTTCGCCCACTTCCACGGGGATAAGTGAATCCATGCCATAAGCAAGGGAAAATGGGGTTTCACCGGTGTTGTTCTTCTCCGTTGTTCGCATTGCCCACAACACTCCTGGTAACTCTTCGGGCCAAGGACCTTTTTCTCATTAGGTCTCTTCTTGAGGTTTTCAACTATCACTCTATTCGAAGATTCGGCTTGCCCATTGGGACTTAGGTCGTAGGGAGTTGACACTATTCTCTTTATTCCCCACTACTTAAGGAAATCAGTGATAGCTGCCCCATGAAATGTGGGCCATTGTCACAACTGATCTCCTTTGGGACACCGAACCTATAGATGATGTTCTTCTTGATAAAATCGATTACCTCCTTCTATCTAACCTCGGTGAAAGCTCCTGCTTCCACCCACTTTGTGAAGTAGTCGGTCAAAACAAGAATTAATCGAACACCTCCTTTTCCTTTCGGTAAAGGGCCAATGATATCCATTCCCCACTTCATGAAGGGCCATTGTGACACGAACGAATGTAAGGGTTCAGCTTGCTGATGAATCATTCGGACGTGGCGCTGACACTTGTCACATTTTTGTACGAAGGCCTTTGCGTCTTCGCTAATGGTGGGCCAATAGTACCCAGCTCGAAGTAATTTGTGCACTAAGGAATTTCCCTCCGAGTGGTTGCCACACTCGCCTTCGTGTACCTATGCCATCACATATCTAGCTTTATCCGGACCCACGTACTTGGCCATCGGGCTGCTGTACAATCTCCTATATAGCTTTCCCCAAATCATCGAGTATGAAGACGATTGAGTCCTCAACTTCTTTGCTTCTTCTTATCTTGGGAGAGTCCTTAAGTCAAAGTAAAAGATAAACTTACTTTGCCAATCCCATTTGTGGTCCACCGAGTTGACTTCCAATTTCATTTCCCTCATTTGCGCGGAAAGCAACCGAACCACTGAATCAGTCCCCAAGTGTTCTTCGTCTACCGCCGAACCCAAGTTTGCTAAGGCATCGGCTTCTGTATTCTCTTTCCAAGGTACTTGTTTGATTTGCCATTCTTGAAATTAAGCCAAGATTTTTTGTGCTCGGATCAAGAATTGCTGCATTCTAGGCTCATGAGTCGTGTATTCACCGCGCACTTGATTTACCACCAATTGCGAATCGCACTTTAATTCAATTCTTTTTGCCCTCATCTCTTTGTCCAACTCCAAACCTGCTAAGGCTGCTTCATATTCGGCCTCATTGTTGGTCAGTTTTTTTAACCGAACTGAGTGCCTGACTTTCTCCCCTGTGGGCACTATCAACACTATGCCTAATCCCAAACCCTTAGAATTAGTCGCCCCGTTGGTCTAGAGTACCCATAATACCGAAGTCGATCCCTTCGACACTAAGTTCTCCTTTTCAGCTTCAGGTAAGATCCCAACGCTAAAGTCAGCCACGAAGTCAGCCAAGATTTGAGATATAATGGTTGTTTGGGGTTGGTAGGTAATATCATACTCGCTTAAATCTACTGCCCATTTAGATAGCCTCCCCGACAACTCTGGTTTATGCAATATACTCCTTAGGGGGAAGGTTATAACTACCGCTATTAGATGACATTGAAAATAGGGTAGTAGTTTCCGAGCAGTAACAATTAAAGCAAGTGCTAGTTTTTCCAAGTGAGGGTACCTGGTCTCAGCATCGAGGAGTGTCTTGCACACATAGTAAATAGGCTTCTTCTTGCCATCCTCTTCCCGAACCAACACATCGCTAACTGACACCTCGGACACAGCCAAGTAGACCATCAAAGTTTTGTTATCTTTTGGCTGGCCGTTGCGTTAGCCAGATAGCGTTTTAATTCTCTCAGCGCTTCTCTACACTCCGGCGTCCACTTGAAGTGATTGTTCTTCTTTAAAGTTGAGAAGAATTTGTGGCATCGCTCCGAAGAACTTGAGATAAATCTGCTCAAGGTAGCGACTCGGCCAGTTAAGCGCTGAACTTCTTTTACCCCGGTTAACTCATCGGAGATTTCTTCAATGGCTCTAATCTTATCTGGATTTGCTTCGATCCTATGCTCAGAAACTATGAATCCCAAAAATTTACCTGACCCCACACCGAAGGCACACTTTTTAGGATTCAGCTTCATGTTGTATTGCCTAAGAACAGTAAAGTCTTCTCTCAGATGGCTTAGGCGGTCCTCCATCCGAATAGATTTGATCAGCATGTCGTCTATGTAAACTTCCATATACTTTCCAATGTAATCTTTGAACATGCGCGACACTAGCCTTTGGTATGTCGCCCCAACATTCTTCAAAACCGAAGGGCATTACTTTGTGGCAGAAGGTACCTCGGTCTGTGAATAACGAGCTCTTTTCTTCATCCTTCGGATCCATGAGAATTTGGTTATACCCCAAATAGGCATCCAAGAAGGTTAATAATTTGTGTCCAGTCGTGGAGTCTATTAACCTGTCTATCTGTGGCAGTGGATAAGAGTCCTTAGGGCAAGCTTTGTTTAGATCTGTGTAATCTACACACCTTCTTCACTTGGCGCTCTTTTTGGGCACGACGATGACATTAGCCAGCCATTCGGGGTACTTCACCTCTCTTATGAAGCCATTCTCTTGCAGCTTCATAGTGTCATCCTCTATTGCTTTCTTTTTGACACCAGCATGCAGCATTTTCTTTTATTTTATCGGGGTAAAACGTGGGTCCACATTCAATTTATGGGTCATGACACCCGGATCGATACCGACCATATCTGAATGGGACCAAGCAAAGCAATCATTGTTGGACTTCAAAACTTCGATTATGACTCTCATCGACTCTGGGTCCAACTCCGAGCCGACGAACGCTTTCCTATCTGGAAAATCTTTCGATAACATGAAAGATTCCAACTCCTCAATAGTTGAATCCTCAGCTTTTTCTTTCCGAGGTTCTTGGATGCATACCGGGATCTTCTCTATTTCTCCTCGGGGGTCATCTTGGGAACTTGACCCTCCCTCTTCGTTTGACCCTGGTTGCATTGGTTGCTGTTTCTTTGGTCCGGTCAGGATGACTCCACTCTTCAGCACAACCGAGTAGCATTCTCTCGCTACTCGTTGCTCTCCTTTAATCGAACGAATTTCCCATGGGCTAGGGAATTTGACCACTTGGTGGAGAGTGGATGGAACAGCTTCCATTGAGTGAATCCATGGTCTACCGAGGATCACATTATATGCCATGTCCTCGGGCAGAACTTGAAACAGTGTTTCCTTGCAAAATCCTTCGGCGTACGTTTTGAGCGTAATTTCGCCCAATTTCTTTTCGGTGGAGTTTTTGAAGCCAGTCAACACAATTGCTTTTGGGAAAACATCTCCCTTCAACCACATCTTTTTGACGGCCCCGTAGCTGATTATGTTGACAGAGCTACCGGGGTCGATCAAGACTCGTTTGATATCCGAGTCGATTATCCTTAGCATGATGACCAAAGCGTCGTGATGGGGAAACATCATCCCATCACAATCATCGTCATCGAACAAGATCTCCTTTCCCGGAGCCTCCAACTCGAGTTCTTTTCTCCATAGTAATCGACAGCTTTGCAAACTTCTTAGCGGCTGCAAAATTCACTCCATTCACCTCTGACCCCCCGGTGATCACATTCACAACTCTTTCGGAGGGTGCACCCGAGGTAGTTGTCCATCACCTCGGTTCTTTGTGTAGTTTTTCTTCCCCTTATCGGTGAGAAATTCGGCCAGCACACCCTTCTTCAGTAAGTGCGCCACCTCGAGGCGCAAGGCTTTGCAGTCCTTGGTGCGATGACTGTAGTCTGCATGAACCTCGCAGTGTAGATTTTGATCTCTTTTGTGAGCAGTCCTCATGTCTTTCGGTGCTCTTACCCCGGCCATCCCTTTCACTACATTGACCAACTCCGAGATCGATATGTTAAAGTTGTAATCAGGGATGTGGGGTAATTCCTTATTCGTTGAAACCAGAGTTGGGCTCGAGGGGTTTCTTTGATTCATACTGGGTTGAACCTTTCCACTGAGGCGTTGGCTTACATGCGTATTTCTAAGTCTTTGGCTAACAGGTTGCCTCGATGAAGTGTACGGTTCGTATCTTCCCTTCGAATTTCCTCGTAGCGCCTCGGCGCGATATGAGGATTCAGACCTATTCTTGTAATTGTAGCTTCGGCCATTATTCTTCCACTCGACTTCCTCCAACCTTATCTTGGTGTATGTTCTATTGTGCAAATCGTCCCATTTCAAGGTTTGGTACAGCTGGAGCTCATTCCGTAACTCAGCGGCGGCCTCAGAGTTTCGAACGTTAATGCATTTTTCAAACGCCATGATGGCCAGAGTATCATCCATGGGAGGCAACTCCATGCGTTCGGCGTGAAAATGTTCGAGGAAGTCTTTGAGTGGCTCGTCGGACCGTTGTTTGACTTCAAATATATCCTCCTTCCTTTGGAGGATTTTCTGCGCCCCGGTATGAGCTTTAACAAATGCGTTAACCAGCTTCTTAAAAGTAGAAATTGACCCCGCTGGTAGACGCATGTACCAGCGTAATGCTCCTTTCTCCAAAGATTCGCCGAATTTTTTCAAAAACATCGACTCATTTTCTATCTCCATTAAATCGTTACCCAACACCGTTGACATGTATTCGGTCAAATGTTCAACGGGGTCAGTAGTCCCATCATACTTTTTCAGAAACAAAATCTTGAAATTTTTTGGAGTTGGTGCTGGAGCAGCCTCGGGCTTAAACGGCAATTGCATGTATTGATCAATATCTAGGGCATCTTGAGTCTTAGTCACCCCAGGGACGCTTTCAAGTCGTTTTCCACGCGCGCCTCGACACGAGCCTAAAATCGGGCTTCGATCTCTTTGCTTAGCTTTTCGACGTGTACCGAGGAGCTAGTTTCTACCACGGTGGGAATCGTCCCGAAGTATGGCGTAGTGCTCGGTATTGTGCCCGAACCCCCAGATGTGGCCCCATTTTGAGGTCCCCCTGTTGTCGCGCCCGTAAGAACGAAGGGCGGGATGCCTCCATTTGGAACCACATGTGGGACTCCATTCAGAGTTGAGTTGTTCCTTGCCTCTAACGAGGCACAAAATTCAGCATTAATGATAGCCTGCTCGACTTGCTGCTCTTGAAGAGCTTTCAGGGTGGAGACAACATAGGCCTGAAAGGCTTCGGCAGAAGCCGAAGAGGAAGGATTCATCGCTGGTGATATTAGGGGTGCGTTGGAGTTTGGGTTTGATTGAACGCTAGCCTGTCCATCGGGAGTTGGCTGAGGTTCAGCGGGATTTCTACTATTGTCAGCCATCTTGTCGTATAAAAACTGGAATCCAAACGAAAAAGACGTTCAATTTTGGAACAAAGCGTTTATACTCGTATCCCCACAGACGGCGTCAATTTGTATTGGCCTAAATTGATTTAGGATCACAAATCGAATTTGGGTTGTGAATACAAGAAAATCTAAGTATCAAAGTCGAGACAATATCAAGAATAAGCGAAAGTGCGAGTAAATAACGTAATTCTAATATATATGAATGAGTACAAAATTTTGCAGAGTTTCTGTATATATTTATGAATGATTCCATTGTAAAATGAGAAGCTATTTATAGACTCGCAGGAATACAAGGCCACGATCCCATGTTTTCACTAAGATCTGCATGCTCCCACTTATCAGATAGTGGAGTTAGTGGGCCGAAATAGGAGGAAAACCATCTGCTGCAGATGGCCTTGTTTACCGAAGCTCAGGCTATTAGCTTCGGGTGCATGGCCTTGCGATCGACCGATGTGACATTTCACCGAGGCAAACATCTTGCTTCCTTTCTTCGGTCGTTGACTTCGGCGAACTGTTGTTTATCTCGGCTCATAGCTTGCCAACATCTGTTCGGTCAGTTCCGAACCATACTACCGAGGTGCTACGTCTTTGAATCAATTTTCACCCAATACACATAGAATAAATATAAAATATTTAGTCTAAATATAAAATATTTGTTCACAAACGCCAATAACAAATGTTTAAAACTCACGGGAAGTTTGATCCTAACGAATGGATACATATATACTACCTCCGTTCTAAAATGGTTGTCATAGTTTGACTAGGAGCGGAGTTTAAGAAATGTTGTGAGACTTTTGGAACTTGTGGTACAAAATAAGTCATACATAAATATGCGGCTATAAAGCATTTCATTAAGGGTAAAGTAGTAGTTTCAACTCAAAAATATTTCCAAATTTAAAATTATGCCATTTTATTGAACGGATTAATAAGGAAACTATGACAACTATTTTGGAACGGAGGTAGTATCATTCTGTTCGGAACTAAAGGATTTCATAACAAAATCACATAAACTGAATAAAGTCATGACGTACGTAGATAAGAAATCACATACAATAATACAAACCAATCTAGTTCCAGCCTAGTCCAGCAGAGAAATTTAGTGAAATTAGTTACTTAAAATGTTGTATGAATTAAATAAACATATGCAATTAGCCAAGGCATAACCAAAACGACTTATAAATATGTCTAGTTGATTAAATTAAAGTGAAAATGCATCACAAAGTTGTTTGTTATGATAGCGTAGCGTGATATGAAATTGTTCTTTTAGTATCTCTCATCTTTTCAAACTTTGAGATAGCCATGAAACTTTTTAGTTCCCATATTTCCAGTTAAGGAAACCTCACTTACTCATAAGAAAGCCTTTTCAAGTATAACGACCCACACTAGCTTAACACTTTCCAGTGGGAGGCCTAGCTATATATGCTGGCCCAATTAAAGCAAAGCTCTTAGCAATGTGGAATTGAGTGAAAAGGACGGGCAAAAACAAACCAAATCCTCTCAAAAGTCATCCAACAAAGCGAAGGTGGATTTGGGGCCTTTTTGTGAGTTGAGTGAAGTCATTCCTTTAGACTTGGTAATTTAAGAATTCATTTACTTTTGGTTCGAATTATGTATGGAAAAATTAGTTTTAACAATATATACATAAATAAAGTCAAGTTTATTCTGAACTCAATGACTTTACCTACTGAATTCGCTTCTTTGAAAAGGAAAAGGCTTGGGATTTAATGAATGGTGGCAATACTTAAGAAGGATGTACAAGTTGGGCTTTAAGGGGTCCACCATTTTTGAAGACTTTGGCCAAGTGCAAGAGCAGTTATACACTGATAATGACTTCAATAAACTGCTTGGTGACTTTGATGCATACATGTAGACATTTTTCCTCTCTAAGTTCACTGAACTTCTCCACTGCTCAATGGAGAAAAAGCAAGAGTCCCACCCACCCAGCAGAAATGTGAAGCATGCGTGCGTACTTTTCATTTGAGGTCAGAATGAGAATCACTTAAAAGGGAAAAGTGAATGGATTAGTGATGGCTAATCTTTGTGAACCCCCTAGGTTAATTAAGCTAGCGTTCGAACATAGATTAGATTGAAATTTTGAAAACATAAATTTTTGAAGTTGAGTTAAGAAAAATAAATTTTGGAAGTTGAAGTTGTGTTTGGACATATATTTTACTTGGAAAAAAATTGAAGTTTTGTGAGTAAAAGTTTATGTTTTTTTTTTGAAAAAAATCCAAAAAACTTGACCACTTTTTGGTTTTTGAAAATTCGTATTCAAAAATCCACCAACAATTCAGTTCAAACAATTTTTTCCAAAAAGTATTTGAAAAAGTGCTTCCAAATTTTATAAACAAACACAAGCTAACATAAGACTCACTATTCCATTGATACAAGTAGGGGTGTTCACGGTTTGGTTAAAAACTGATCCAAACCGAAAACCAAATCAAACCGGATAAAATAACCGATACGTTCTTGGATATGGTTTGGTTTGATTTTTAAATTTTAAAAACCATTATTTGGTTTGGTTTGGTTTTCATGAAAAATAACCGAAGAAATAACCAAACCGAACCGACAAATTATATATATTAATATAATATTTTTTATAATATAGTTTAAGTATTTTATATATTTTTCAATAAATTTTATAGTAGGTTAAATGTTATTAGATTTTATTAAGTCCATTTTAACAAGAAACCAACTCATTTAGTCAAAGGAGTGGCTAACTTTTAAATCCATTTTAAAAAGAAACCAACTCATTTAGTCCAAGGAATTCAATTCATTCAATAAGCTTATAATTATATTAAATTCGGTAAAAAATCGAACTCACATACACATAAACGCATCGATGAAGTTTAAAGGCAAAACGAATTCTAGTTTTGACATCTTCTTTTCCAAAACCATTGCATATTCAACTTGATATATGAGTCATGATATATCGAAAGCAGAAACATCATGTAAATATAAGTTTTCTTTAATTCTTTCTTTTGTTCTAAATATTTATATTTAATTGCCCCAGGATTTGCTGTAGTGGCAAGAGTGCAACATTCTAGGTGTAGTTAAGTTAAAATTTTAAGTTGTTCAAAATACTATAAGACTAAGAGCATACTTGTAGTTAGGGGTGAACATAGGTCGGGTTGGTTCGGATTTTTCATTTACCAAACCAAACCAATAATTTCGATTTTTTAATCTTTAAACCAAACCAAACCGTCTAAAGTCGGGTTTTCTAATATCGGTTTTATTCGGGTTATTCGGTTTATTCGGTTTTTATTTTTTAAAAAAAATATGTGGCGCTTTCTTTCCTTTAGAAGTATAGGTAAATAGCTCATATCCAATTGTACAAAAGAAGACAAGTTAAACCAAGTTAGTTCATATTAAAACTGTGTTGGATACATAGAGTTCAAGACTTTCTCCTTTTTCTTTGATAAGTAACTGTAGAGTCCTACAAGAATTAATACTGTCAATCAGACGTTCCAAATATCGATTCAAAGACGTATAATATAGCACATCTAGATGCAGATAGATAACAAAAGAAAAAAGAACTTACCGATTAAAAAGACAATAATAGCGGCTCAAATGTTTTAGTGCCAAAATCTCTTGTTCTAAGGAAATTATTTTTACTAATTAGGTTTTTTCTTTTGTGCACTTAATTTGGGTTCACTTGTTACTTTCTTGATGGCTTTCCTTTATGGGTCATAAGCCTATAATTCATTCTTATTAAAATTAGCTCCTGTAGATGTGTGTTGTAAATCGTAAGTTTGTAACATAAGTACATAACTAAGAAAAGCTACTAAAAAATTTATACAATACTTTTCAATGAATGAATTTTATATATATAAAACTCTAAAAATAGCATATATGTAATGTCGGTTCGGTTTGGTTTCGGTTCGGTTTTTTTATCGGTAACACCAAACCAAACGTAATATGTCGGTTTTTTTTTCTCCAACACCAAACCAAGTCAAACCAAACCGTAGTCGGTTTTTTTTTCGGTTTGATTCAGGTTGTCGGTTTGGTATGGTTTACCGGTTTGGTTTGTACAGCCCTACTTGTAGTTCTCTTTATCATTCGTTTTTATGAAAAGTTATCTTTACCATTTGTTTTTTTAGAAAAAGTTCTTTTTATCACTCTTATTATCTTCATTATTATTTTGTTTCTAAAACCGATAAAACCGAACCAAACCGACAATAACCAAACCGATGGATATAACTTTTATTTGGTTTCGTTTGGTTTTAAGAATTGAAAAATCGATTATATTGGTTTGGTTATGGTTTTAATCAAAAACCAACCAAACCAAACCAAACCAAACCAAACCGTGAACACTCCTAGATACAAGTACTGCATAACTTGGTATACCTTGGTCTAAATATTTGAGCCGTCATATTTTGTCCCACACACTTTCCCTAACAGTGCAACCCGTTTTCGTTTGAAATTAACCATATTCGTTCAAGCTATTTATAGTAGCTATCTAGGCTCAGAAAATACTTTTTTGAATTTGGATTTACGAATAATAATTCTCCTTTTGACATGTTTACGAGTGTAGAGAGAAATGTTTAATTTTTTCCTCTTAATACTTAAAGTTGGTGAAAGAATTATATAACAACATTTCTGAATGAAAACTTCCAAGTATGAACAAGGGAAAAAATTCCAAAGTGAAAAATGCATTTCCAATATCATTGTAGTACCTAGCTCCAAGTTGAAGCCATGGTGGCTAATTAACTCGCTTTTTAAGTGGAAGACCTCAAAGGTTCAAGCACAAAGAGAATATTAAGTCATCACTTGCTTTGCATTGCTTCTTGGAAAATAATGATGTGAACCAGAAAAGCCATCGAGACCTTGAAGCCGTAACATTATCCATCAAGAGTTTTAAGGTCATAAATGAACCATGGCTAGAGGATTTGAAGGCTCAAAGCATACTAAAATGGAAGTTCAAGCTTGCTGGATTTTTGGGAATTTGAGTACACTATGCGATCGTGAAGCAAAGTACGCGTTCGCGAAGAGGGGCTCAGAGAAAGGGCGCGGTCGCAATGGAAGAAGTCAAGACATATACCGCGATCGTGAGACTTCCGGCGCGGTCGCGATATTCTGGGAGAATTAATGGACGCGATCGCGAGGGCACAAACGGAATCGTGCTGAAGGACGAAAATACCAGAGTTCCAGAATCAGCATTAGGAGCTTTTTAGTCCATTCCTTCATTGTATTTAGTAACTAGTATAAATAGCCTAATTTAGAATTTAGTCATTAGAGATTTTTGAGGATGAATGATTGAGATTACTCTTGTGAGAGTGTGTATGGGTTTTATTCCTTTGTCTCTTCTTAGATCTCTATTGGATTCTGTTGTGTGAAAGAATCCATTGCTTGAGTTCAAGTCTCTTTTCCCGTGGATATTAGTCTTTGATTGTATTGTCTAAATTAGGGTATTACAATTTATTTGTAGCGTTCTAATTTACCTACAATTGTGGGATTTAATTCCTTTCTTTCTTTTATCTATCCCTCATACTCCCTTCTATCTTTACTTTATGTCGTTGATTTTATCATTGGTTGCTTGTTTTCCTATTCTTAGTGTTTAGGATCCGATCATTTGGTATCAGAGTTCGAATTGGTATTTCTTTCTACAAACACTGTCTAGGTTTTGATTTTCTAAATTGAAAAGTCAAAAAAATTAAAAAATTCAAAAATCCCAAAAATTTTGAGTCATAGATTTAGGATATCTTTGGATGAAATCTTTGTTACCAATTGTTGGTTGATGATTCTAGAAGTTGTATCTTGAAGGAATTGAATAACAAACAACGTTTGGGGCATCAATTTGAAGAATCAAAATCTAGGGTTTTTCAAGTTCTTTTTTTTTTTTTTTAGCAAAATCCAACTAAGCTTATAGCTTAGTGGCTATTTTTTATTAATAATAAAATAAAAAACAATAAATGAGGTCTTTACAATCTTGAAAATAATACGCACTAGCTAAGACTAAAACTAATGAACGCCTAAGTAGTGGTAAGATAGCATCATATCCAAACGTCTCCTCCACTTCATTGGGTTGAGCATTATAAAATGCTAATACCACCAATCGAAATGAATTTAACGCCTTGATATAATACTTTACAAAGTTTACCTCGCTACTTAGGCCAAATACATATAATACTCTAATGAAATAGCTAAAGAATAAGCTACTAATATAATGTTGTATGCTAATGCGAGTAATCACATAGAACCAATATAATAACTCGCTCCCGTGAAGATCAAAGCATGAAGAAACCAAATTCAATCCACGAAAACACCCCGAGCAACGAACAAACGAAGGCAGAAAAATAGCCTTGCGCCGTAGGGGGCGCAGCGCGGGCCCCAATGCGCCCACATTTTTCTCCGTTATGCGATCGCAAGTGCGCCGCAGGTCCAAAGCGTGCAAGAATTTGGACATTCTGCCAAGGCCAGCGCGGCGCGCCGGCCATGGCGCCTGGGATTTTTGCCTTAGTCGATTTTCTTGTTTCCAAAGCGTGAAATGATCCCAAAGCCAAGCATCAGCTGTTCCAAGTCCCAAAAAGCTAAAATTGACACTAACCATAGCATGGAAGTACCAATAGCATCTTGAAACCATCAACCAAGTGAGCACATTGTCCATTCCAACGCCTTGCATATATTCATTCCAAGCAACTTGAGATATAACTATGAAAGTACCTACAAAAAAGAACACGAAGTTAGCAAAAAAAGGCCTCCATGTTCTCCTCCCTAAGGATTCGAACATGAAGGAAAGTTCCACCACCCGTGTGTCTATACACTCCTCCTCGGCTTAGTGCGGATGTACGGCTCATTGTACTTGTCCCCATTTACCAACCTCCTACCCACACTATCCAATTCATGAAACGAATTAACAAGGACATCTCCTTGATCTACTGCCAAATTCGCCAAGTAATCCGCCACTTTGTTCCCCTCTCTAAAAACATGCACCACCTCTACTTCCATCCCCTCCATCAAACTCCAAATTTCTTCAATTTCTTGAACAATTTGCCAAGGCACCTCCCAAACCTTAGTCACCACATTTTTGAGCAACAATGAGTCCGTCTCAACAACAACATGCGCATAAGGAGTAGAAACTACATACCTCAAGGCCATAAGAATTGCCAATGCCTCCGCTTTAGTATTTGTGGTCATGAAATCCTCCATCTCCTTAGCACACGCATGCAAGATATCTCCTCTCTCATCTCGCACACAAAAAGCCCACGAACTAGGTCGCGGGTTACCTCTTGACGCACCATCCGTATTACATTTGATCCACCCCACCTGAGGCGGACTCCAAGCAATCTTCGTCATTACTAAAGAAGGCGTATGATCCCTCAACACCGGAAGCAAGTCCTCCCACCTACCTGGCGCATGCCGAAAGTTCCTCCTGCGAACTCTCAACACATGATGATATGCTGCATAACGAGATACACCACCCTGCGAGCCGAAGTCGACCCACTATGCCTCATAACATTCCTCCGCTTCCACAATTCCCATACAATAAAGATGGGTACAGCATGGTAGATCAACCTCAGGACCGGACCAGCAGGAGCATCCCACCACAGATTAATCACTTGTGTCAAGTGCAGCCCATCAAAATTAAGACCTGCAGCGCCTCCAAAATATTTCCATACATACCTCGCTACAGGTTCATTAAAAAAAACGTGGGAGACAGTCTCCACGTCGGGGTCCACACAGCAATGACACCTAGAGGGGAACTGAATTCCCCACCTATGTAGCATATCATCCAGCGGCAGCTTAAACTTCCAAAGCCTCCATAATAAAAATGACATTTTAAAAGGAACACCTTTAATCCAAATGCGCTTGTAAAGGTCTGCGTCATCCTGCTTCTTCTTGTGCCTCACCAATTGATAAGCTGAACGAACTGAGAAGGTACCCCGAGACTCCAGCTTCCAATATGGCCTATCCCGCTGCTCAGGACACATAGGAGGCTTAATGTTCTGAATCACATGCTCTGCAAGGTCGTCAGGTAACAGCTCCCTAAGGCGCTACTCAAGCCATTCTCCACCCTCAGCTACTTCATAGACGCAGACTACCGTCTCATCACACTCAAAATCAAGCGGAACTGCATGGTACAAAGGACCAATACCAGTCCAGTTATCAAGCCAGAAGTAAGCATTGCCCTTCTTCAACTGCCATACTATCTCATGATCCACCACGGGTCTGCTCTGCAGCATTTTCTTCCAAGCATAGGTCCCCTCCTTCCATGGAACCACCAAAGAGTGATGCTTTTTCAAATACTTGTTGCTCATATAAGTCCTCCATAACGAATCCTTGGTGCGAAAATTCCACCACAGCTTTGCAAAAAGCGCCTTGGAGACATCCTTCAAGCTCCTAAAACCAATCCCTCCTTCATTCAACGGGTGGTTTTTCAAGTTCTTCAACAAGTGATTTGGGGCTTTTTCGATTTGGTTGTTTTTCAAGAATTGATTATTAGGGTTTGTTAGCGGATTTATAAGGAGCTTATATCTCAAATTTGGAACAAAAATAAGTTGATTTGTGAAGATTCAAGTGAAGAAAATTTCCAAAAATTCGGGCTTCAAGTTCTGCATCAAACCCAGAATTTGTTCTTTGCGATCGCACCCCCTCTGTCGCGATCGCACAATCCCGTTGACTAATTGTTCTTCAGGATCGTGCGGCAAGGTTGTTGACTTCTTCATCACGATAGCGACAGAACTCACGCAATAGCGCAAAGCTGAAAAACAACCTCTTTACATATTGCTCAGAACAGCCCCTAAATAGTTTCAAATCACCTAAACCCCTTTCATATCATCAAATACAGTAAATTTCTAGATCACACATAAAATTTTATCCAATTCAAATATCGTTTCGTGCCAATTCAATTCGTGCTTTTTCTTTTTTTAGTTTCATTACGTGTTTATTTGTTCCTAATCCATTTATGTGTCTTTGTCCATTTCTTTGGTGTCTTATAAATCCACTTCGAACCGAAGCGTGGATACATACCTTGAGAATTTGAGGTTGTAGAACCTTGAAGAGATTAAGAAAACCCTTGAGTAGAAAAAAACTTGAGTGGTGAGATCATTAGAGTATGGTCACAAAAGCCATTGACCTTGAGTGTATACACGAGTGGAAAGAAACTTGAGTGTTCATATATTGAGTGATACACGTGAGGGAGTAAATTTGTGAGGTTCTTTTCTCTTTATTGTTGCAAATATTCCTCGGATGATGATTGTGGAGGTTATGACTCATGTGGAGATGATGAGAGTTACTATGATGATTATGGAGACTATGGTTCCTATGATGATGGTGGAAGTTGCTATGATGATTCAGGGAACTATGACTCTTGTGTTGTTGAAGCGAGTTACTATAATGATCATGAAGCTTATGGAGACGGGTGTGAAGATTCTTATGCTCCTAGTCATGAAGTTGATAATAATGACGCTTCAAGGTATAATGTTCCTACTTACTCTTCTTGTGATGAACTTGAAAATATAGATTGTGACATGGAGAGAAATGTTGATGATGTTTATTATAGAGAATGTTCATTTACATCTTCTCTTTGTCTTACTAAAGATAGGCGAGAGAATAGTAGTGGTCTTTCTATTGGATTGAAAAGAAGTGGTAATTACGCCATGAGAAAAAGAGGGTTTACATCTTTTAATTGTGCTAAAAAGTTAATGTCTCTAATTCTTATGTGAAAGGCAACTTGAGGACTAAAGTGAGAAAAAGTACTATTTTGGCTACAAATAGTTTGCCATGTTCTAATAATACTTTGAGAGGTTTGGAGGGTTATGGTACTAAGTCAAGTGGGATGAATGTTTCTTGTGGTCCTACTAGTGAGGATCCATTCGGCCATTACTATGAAAATGAACACAAGAAGAAGCTAAGTAGATTTACCATTAGTGTTGAAGGATATGGAGGTTATATTCTACGAGTTGATGCAAATTGCATTAGCTCTACTTTGGTTGAGCAGTTGAGACTACCTTATTATAAATTGGTAACTCTTTATGAGAATAATGGAGTATGGGTTGATAGAGTAGCAAAGGTTTGCATTTCTAAGGGAGATATAAGGAATATATGTTGTGAAGTGTACCCTTTGCGCTCTTGTCATGTTTGGTTGGGAATGCCTTGGATCCAAAACAAAAAGTTTCAATACAATGCATCAAGGGATATGTACTATGTGGGAATGAATAAGAGGTGATATGACTTTGCTCCTAGGAGACAAGTCAAGAAATGTAAATTGGAGGGTGGTAGGAAAATTGGCACTTCAATTGGTGTCAAGTTGAAAGTGGAGGTGAAGAGTACTCCAATCCCTTCCAAAGCGATTCTTGGCACATGTCCTAGTCCAAATGAACTTGAGAGAGAAAAGATTGCGAGGAGGAAGGGATGACAACAAAAGAGAGGAAAAATGAGAGCTTGAGTTGAGTGAACTGAGTGAGTTGTCACAAAAAAAGAGAGAAGACTGTGAAGAAAAATTGAGAGAAAAGAAAGAGAAAAAAACAAAAGAGTGAGGATGAGGATTTTCCTTATTCTTATGATTCTAACATTTCTTGTTTCTCTAGTTGTTGTGTGTCTTTTGAAGGTATGCTTGGAGGAGCTAAATTGGGGAATCCTTCTTTGGAAGTGGTTCCATGCCTTGAAGAAAAAGAGGAGATCAAAGTGAAGCCTCCAAATGAACAAGTGAGCTTAAATTTGAAAATCCAAGGTAAAGAAGAAATTTTAGGTGTGCTACAAGGTAACAAAGCTAATCCTAACTCTTGTATCTCTTTGGGTGAGTTTGATAGAGACTTGAGTATAGTTGATAGCTTTACTTTTTGTGGAATTAATAATTCTTTATCTTGTATTGATAATAGTCAAAGTGAAAGTTGTGAGCATGCACTAGTTGGGCACACTTGTGAAACAAAAATTGATGGTTTTTGTGTGTGTAACTTGCTCCATACTAGTGGTGTGCAAATGAATGAGCTTGAACAAAACGGCTTGTGTTATGACACCCCACCTTTGTTTGATAAATGTGAAAATGAATTGCTTGATCTTGATGTGGTGACATTTGATAACATTCTTGATTTTGGTGGTAGTTTGTGTCAAGGTCTAAAAGTACTTGACAATCCGCTATTTTTTTCAAATGAGCAAGAAGAAGTGTTGGAAGGTGATTTTAGTATTTACAATCCATTATTTGCTCAAAATGATTCTTATGACTTGCTTGAGAGTGATAATTATGTGGATGTTAGCAAGCTAACTCTAATAATTATGTGGATGTTAGCAAGCTAACTCCCAAAATTTTTGTTGAAAGCTAGTCTAATGTTTGGAAGTCCTCCAAAGGTGAAGATTATTTCTCAAAGAAGGAGGGAGGCACTAGTGATAGTAGTAGTAAATTAATTGATGCTAGTTTTAGTATCAATTTCTTTACTTGCTCTATTCCTAGTTGTGAGCACGTATTTGGAGTAGACTTTGCTAGAGCTTCTAATGTTAAGAGTGATAAATTGTCCATGGTGCTTGGCATGAGTTGAATGAGCTTAAAATGAAGATTGTTTTGTGAATGAACTTGCTTCTTGTTTCTTTTCTAGCCTAGCTTTTGATGTTGGAGTTGGAAAAATGTTCTTTATGGATGATTTTGATGATTGGCTATATCATAAGAGTGTGCACTTTGAGTATGAGTATATGAGTTTTGTTCCACTCTCTTGGTTGTATAGTGTTTGGAAAGTTATTGAATTGGTACTTATCCGCGTCATGGTTTTGCAAGGTACAAATTCGAAGACGAATTCTCTTAAAAAATGAGGGAATGATGCGAACTGAAAAAGTCATCGAGAGCTTGAAGCCGTAACATTATCTATTAAGAGTTTTAAGGACGTAAATGAACCATGGCTAGAGGATTTGAAGGCTCAAAGCATGCTAAAATAGAAGTTCAAACTTGTTGGATTTTGGGAATTTGAGTGCACTACGCGATCGCGAAGCAAAGCACGCGTTCGCGAAGAGGGGCTCAGAGAAAGGGCGTGGTCGCGACAATACGAGCACGGTCAAGATGGAAGAAGTCAAGACATATACCGCGATCGTGAGACTTCCAGCCCAGTCCCGATGTTCTGGAAGAATTAATGGACGCGATCGCGAGGGCACAAGCGCGATCGCCCTGAAGGACGACAATGCCAGAGTTACAGAATCAGTATTATAGGCTTTTTAGTCCATTCCTTCATTGTATTTAGTAACTACTAGCCTAATTTAGAGTTTAGTCATTAGAGATTTTTGATAATGAATGATTGAGAATACTTTTATGAGAGTGTATATGGGTTTTATCCCTTTGTCTCTTCTTGGATCTCTTTTGGATTCTCTTCTGTGAGAAAATCCATTGCTTGAGTTCAAATCTCTTTTCCCCTTGGATTATTCTCTAAATTGGGGTATTACAATTTGTTTCTAGTGTTCTAATTTACCTACAATTGTGGGATTTAGTTCCTCTCTTTCTTCTATCTATCCCCTCATATTCCCTTCTATCTTTACTTTGTGTCGTCGATTTTATCATTGGTTGCTTGTTTTCCTATTCTTAGTGTTTAGGATCCTATCAAATAAGGAACTAAAATTTCTTAAAGATTGTAGTCATTATATTTTTTCTTGAAGTCGTGAATAAAATGTTTCTTAACAATGAAGTGTTTTCTTCTATTTGGGATAAGTATTTCTTAACAATGAATCTTAACCCTAAGAAACTAGTGCATGTCACAGAAGGTCCATATTATTACATTAACCTCTAATAGTGCCTTTAAGTAGGGATTATAAAAGGGGTTAAATCTAAGTAGACTCAACATAGTACTGGAGAAACTGGATTACGGGTTATAAAACAAGTGTTACGTAAATATGTCGTAAGATTCACATTGTGAACTTTAGTCAAGATCTAATTAACATTTATCATCTATAACTTGACATGCGATACAACAAAAGCTAAAAGGTAAAAGGGAAAAAGCAGCAATTATCCATATACATATATTTCAACAAAAGGAACACAAGTTGGCCATGTCAGCACTTTCTAACTACTATAACTATCTCCCACTTCTCAAAATAGGTAGTTCCAGTTCCTGAATTCAGAATTCACATGTTTTTCCTTTTACAATAGAAAGAGTAATGGAAGAATACACCGAATTGCTCAAAGTGATAGCAAATGAGAATAAAGAAGGGCTTGAGGTCATTGAGAATAGGGAGTTAGAGCTGAAACTTGGTCCTCCAGGCCTAGGATACTCGACTTCCAATTCTAAAGAGAGCTATTGCAGTTTTAGTCATGTTGCCACAAGAACATTTCAGGTTCAGATGAAGATGGTTTGTTCCAGTTCATTGCAGCAGCATAAAGGCATGTCTAATGCTAAGAAAAGGTCCTATCTATGAATTTTTAACGTTCAATAGCTCTTCTCTTTAATTTCCATTACTATAAGTATTACTGAAAGGACTTAAGTCATATAAACTGTAAAAGATATTTTAAACTATCATTGTGGTTTAAACTAATGGTATTTAAAAAATGACTTGATTGTGTAAATATCTTTTACATTGTTAGTGTTTAGTGCTGCACAGAACTTACCTCTTACTTATATTAGAAGCTTGACCAATGAGAGCACTTTTTCTTTCTTTTTGGTTTTGGATCTCAAATTCTGAAATATCATAGTATGTACTAGTAATTAATTTCTGATGAAAAGTTTCCAGTAGATGCTGACAGTCTTTTTGTTTGGTACTCACGACATGCATAACAAGAGAAAGAAAAATATTGGTTTTAGTTTAAATGGAGAAGTTGCCTGAAATTAATAAGCAATTTCCTAATTATTTTGCAGGGTAGAAGAACGCTCAATTATGGGATGGCCTCCAGTTGGTTCATATAGAAAAGTTGTGGCAAAAAGCAGCACCTTCTCAAAGGTTGCAACAACAAAGTATTCAAGTAATATAGGTTCTAAAAATAGAGATGGTTTGTATGTAAAGGTGAACATGGATGGAGTCCCTATTGGAAGAAAGATTGATCTCAACGCTTATAACAATTACCAACATCTCCACTCAGCTGTACATGAACTATTTAGAGGACTTCTAGCAGGTGACAAAAGCTCCACCAAAAAAAAAAAAAAAAAAAAAAAAACTTTCATGGCCGCCAAGACTTTCATTTTACTTTGTTGGTGACCTTATATTATAAAAATATTTTATACGATCAGTGTATAGAAGTTGAACATTAAATGTGAATCCCACCCCTCCAGGAAGCTTGCTTTGGTGACCTTATTAGACTTGCTACTAATTTACTACTAATTGATGTCATAAATTTTGGACTTTTAGCTCAAAGAGACACTCCATTGGTTGCTTTGAATGGTAAGAAGTCACAGGAAATCACAGAAATCTCAGAAAGCAAGGACGAATATGCCCTAGTTTATGAGGATCGTGAAGGGGACAGAGTTCTTGTGGGTGATATTCCATGGGAGTAAGCATTCTTTTTCTTCTTCGCTAGGAGTTCTTCTCTACTTACTAGTGAGCCTTTGCTATTTCTGGTTTTCTTTCTTCTTTATTCATTTATTTAGATAAATGGGTTTTTATTTCCTTTGTTCATTCGTTTTTCCTTTTGAAAATTCATGGACTTAAAAATAAAAAGAAAAGTTTGACCACCATTATCCGACACAAATATGAGTACTGTGACTGATGGGATGCCAAAGAAGCCCAAAAGAGAGCGTAAAAGGTCACGAGTGGTTTGTTGAGGTTGCACTAAGTTTGGAAGGTTATTGAGAAAATGATAGTACCTCGTGAAAACGAGTATCATGATTCAACTTTGCAAAAACTTCTTTTTTGACAGTGAAATTGGAGGTGCCAAAGTGGATTTTCAAGGTTTTAAAGTTGATTATACTTTTCAAGCACAGCTCCTTTATTCTGATTTGACACAACTGATATATTTGTCTGCAGTATGTTTGTATCGTCTGTAAGGAGGCTACGTCTATTAAAAAAATCTGAAGTTACTGAACTAAATTGTGAGTAATTACTCTACTAGTTTTATTTCAATCTGATTTAAATGATACAGCTAGTGGTTTGACTGGAAATCGATTGTAACGACTCCTTTTTTCTTTTGTAATCTGTAGATTGTAGCAGTAAGTAATGCAATTGACTGGAAGGCAAATGCAGGATATAACCACCTGAAAGGCCTGACGAAGCCAACATAGTTGTGTCTGTTATCCTTGTAGATTTACCTGAAGCAAACAACATATTGTACTTATAAGTTAATAGTTTTCTCGTGGTCATTATAACAAATTTCTTTCTCCTTTTTTTTAACTTTATTTTCAGCTCTTTCATTGGCTAATTCTCAGCAACAGATTATCGTAAGCTGTAGGAATGTTCTTGATTTCAAGATTTTTGAAACCAAAAAAACTGAAAGGTCAACATCAAAACAGAACTTGATGTAGACCAGCCTGCATCATCAAGGAATGACACTATGGCAAAACCGAAGAGTTAGATAATCATCTCAAGCTTTGTTTAATCAAAGGTAAAACTATGCAAAACTCTTGATGACACACCAAAACCAATCTATTCAACATTACAGTATTCTTTGCTGTCTCTAAACGAGCATCATTTTACAAGGATACTGAACCCCAAAACTAGAACAAAAAGGATATCACACTTGGGAAGTGCTTCAATATGTGGACACGAATTGTGACCACAGATGCTGGAACAAGAAATATCCGTAAAGGCTGTGCACAGGCCACTTTAATATAAATTGACTCAAATTGGGAGAAAAAAACTTGAGGGGGCCGAAAGCCCCTAAAGATCATACAATCTCTCCAGAACAAAACCTTGTAGATGACATAACAAATTTACAATAGCATTCTGGATGTGCATAGAATCACGGAACATACCCAATATCCTTGAAGTACTCATGCTCAAGGGCATTCCTGGCAGTGATTCTCTTGCTGGGATCCAAGCAGAGCATTTTCTGAATAAATAATAAGGGAAGACATGATTAACACGGGGGCAAATGCATCCGGACAATAAACTGGAGTCTCTGGATGTAATGTCACATGTGTGGTTTAAAACCCTACTCATAGTCCATGCCTAAGGGAAGCACCAAAACAACTCATAGAACCCATTATGTGAAAATGATTGCTAAACACAAAAAACAACAGCAACCAGAGCACTCATCCTCCAATACAAGTTCTCCAAAAACATGGAAGAAAAGGAGAAGGAATACAGAAAAAGAGATGCTCGAAAAAAGGCAGTGAAGGGCATCGACTAAAGAGACCGAAACAATTATATGAATAAAGATCATAACGGGAAAAGGAACAAAAAAAGTAACCATGAGCACAGTGGTACTTCCTCTTCCTTTGAGAAAAATTAACGGCCAAATTTTTTCTAGCTATGAATTGTTCAACCTGCTTCAAATGTCAACTGATGTTACAACTTCATGGATGAAAGTTCATAGAAGCAGAGCTAGTTCTAGACACTTGATGAACATTTCAGCTAGAGTAGTTCTCACAGAAAAGCAAACATAACTGCTGGATACTACTCATTCAAAGAACACATAATTTTCATGCTCATGAGATGTTTCTTCATTTATAAGTTAGGAACAAACTTACACCAAGAAGATCAAACCCCATAGCATCAAGATTTGGGACGATAGCTGCTAGGTCCTGCAAATATGAGGGGATCTAATTTAGTAGAACTTCGTAGAATGAGATACAAGAAATCTGGGCAGGAAATTCAAGTACAATCAAGGCAGAAAATCTAAATCACCTTAGGAGGCCATTTTGGAAAGGCAGATTTATAATCAGGAAGAGAAGTCACTCCAGGCCATGTATCCTCATTTGGAGTACCCATCACTCTTCATAAAGCGGAAATTAGAGATAATTAAACCGAGGGGAAAATCTAAAAATGTAAAACACAAAGAAACAAAAAACTGATTGATTCCTTAATACAAGAAAGCTCACGAATAATTTAATGACAATGGCCATGAATCTATACCCGAAACAACACCATAAACCACAGCATGAAACCAACTTTTAAAAACCTTCACCACACTCCATTGAGCGGTAAGAGAGATAGATTAATCAAGTAATAGATATGCAGGTCAGCATGAAGAAATGAAGATCAGAAATAAAGAAAAGACACGGAAAAAGAAAGCTACAGAGAATTTGAAGTCATAATTTTTTCACCCACCCCATTTGAGACAATTTTTTTCTTGAAGAAGAATATTACAGACAATTTTTGTTCTGCAAACTTTTTAGTCAGCTTTTTGGTCTGTGATGCATGATAAGGGGCAGTAAACATTTCATGCTCATCCCTTTCTGAGAAGGATTTGGAACTGTCTATGAGGGAAAGCAAAATTTTATACTATGAAAACATCTCCATCGCCAAAGTATAGATGGGTGTACATATTAACACCTGAAAATCTTGAAAAGTTCATCAATCTCAGAGTCGCCGGGAAACAGAGGACGCTGATTCACCATCTCAGCAAATATACAACCAACTGACCACACATCAACAGGAGTAGAGTAATGGCGTGATCCAAGCAGTATCTCTGGTGCCCTGTACCACAATGTCACCACCTGCAACAAGAAGTCAGCCATCAAAATTTAAAAAAGATGAGATGAAAAGAAAAACCTCAAATGGGTTATGGGAGACTCCACTTTCTAAACTATTGATGGACAGAGCTTGGTATACAGCCTCTGGCTTTATTAGCTAAAGTAATAGAAAAGTTAAAGCTATAAATGCTTAAACAATACCCCTAAGAGAGAGAATATATTCAATTGGACAAGTTGAATAGGATCTTGAAAAGGATATCAGAAACGACACCAGTTTCGGCTCATAGCCTTTTAAACCACTCCCTGTTCAGGCTTGAAATGGAATATCAAATAAAGGTAATACGATACGAGTAGGTTAACTGGATCTTTCAGACAGCGAAAAAATATGTTTGTACCTCATGAGTGAAAGTTCTGACAGGAATACCAAATGCTCTAGCCAATCCAAAGTCTGCAAGCTTTAATGCATTTGTACGTCGATCTATCAGCAAGTTCTGAGGCTTCAAATCTCGATGAAGAACTCTATGAGAATGGCAATAAGCAATCCCACGGAGTATTTGATACAGAAACATCTGTAGAATTGGAAATGTTACTTAATTGCTGACCATAAGCAACAAGCTTGTGAAACTGATAAACCTTAGCCATTAGAGAGTTACACTTTTATCATATACAAATCAGAAATTTTTTATTTTTTGGTGTATCTGCAATCTGCATAGCGCATCAAACACCCTCTTAAAGTAAGACTATAGAGAGAGTTAAAAATTATGTCCAGCTTCCAGATGAAGCAACGACACTGTCAAACCGCTAACACATAATGACAAGGAAACCTCCAAAGTATAATAAAGATTTTACTCACTTTAACCAGACGTGGATCCTTAGAGAATTCAGGAGATGAATCCATGTGCTTCTTCAAGTCCAAGTCAAGATATTCAAAGACTAGATACAATCGCTTTTCACTGTGCACCACATCCTGCAACCTGGGACCAATAAGAAAAAATGAACTTTCTTCGTCTCAGAGAAGTACTGGTGCAAACTGCAAAAACAGCTTTTCCCATATTACAGAGGAATGATTAACGTTGCAACTAAAGATACAGATACATAGGCTGTGAATCTGTTCTCTAGCCTCTATTTCTTCTAATTGAAGATCTAAATCAAGAAGAAAACTGACACCCATCATGCAGACATTTCATCATAGCATCCCTCTCCCACACCCCCCCCCCCCAAACCCCCAAAAGAAAGTCTCTTTTGCATTTACAGTTTTTAAAATAATAATGAGGTGGCAGTCCAAGCATCATTTTAGTTTATCTTTTCCTATTCTCCGATCATTATGCAGACAACAGCTGAACCTTTCAACAAGTTTCTAAAACTTAATCTCTGATAAAGTCAACCAGTTCCAAACGTATAACAAACCAAATCATATGGTGTTGTCAACTGTCCACAGAAAAAAGAAAGAAATATTTTAAAATATAAATAATTTTTTTCTTTTAATAAAACTAGGCTTAGCCAAAAAAATACAAAGATTTGATGAAAATCTCAGGTCATATGAAATAATTGAAAGCTAAGAGCTTAAATATTCCTAACTGTTCCTATCTGCTAATGCAGGAATGAGAAGCTTCTTAAATTAAGAAAACACTTTTTGAACATTCTACCTCCAAAGAAGTTACTGATTGTTGCACACAAATATACACATGGTTTTAATTCCTAGATACACGACTTCTAGAGTACTTCGAAACAAAAAAAGTTGTTGCAGTTCCCAAGTGAGGAATCCAAGTAATACTTTAGGGACTTACCTTCAATACTACAAAGCACCTACAAACGATTCGAGCACAACCATTAAGAAGTAGAAGCTTACGAAACCCAATCAAACTTGAACGAATGTGGGATATAGAGTGGTAAAGGTAGAAAAGAACAGCGTATATTCCATGAGGTCTCGGCTTTCTACTGCTAGATCCTGCCCCAACCACTCAAAGTAATATGCATGGGAGTCACAAAGTGAAAGAAGTTGGTAAAACGGAAAGCACCAAGAACAGAAAGCAAATCAAATTCACTGCTCTCGAGAAAATTAATATAGTGAAGACCCTGCAATAATTTCAATAGAGGAGCATTAGACATAACCAGAAGGTTCACTTATAACCAACCTCACATTGATAGCATAATGGCAAGAAACCCAAGTCCAGCTCAAATTACAGTCACGGAAATCACAATCATACAATCATATAGCATATCAATTTAAAATTAAACAACAGTACTATTCAGCCCAGTCCTCGACTATGCAACTAGTAATATCACTAGATCTATACCTCACAATGTTAGTATGTTGCATCTCTTTCAAGAGAGAGATTTCTCTAATAGCTGTGCTCGGGACTCCCTCATCTTCCTGCTCCAGCCTTATTTTCTTCAGCGCAATTGTTTCATTAGTTACACGATCACGAGCCTTGTACACTACACCATAAGTTCCTTCCCCAATCTTCTCAACCTTTTCATACTGCAATTACCCCCAAACGACACTTTCAAAATAAGAATTAATCCTAAACCACAGATCAACTAAAGATACAAATAACAACTCATTTACCTGGTCCATCTAGGTCAAACTCGATGGACTCCTGAAAAGAAAAGCAATTGAAACACAAAAAGGTTTTCAGATAGCAATAAGTAGTAAGCTACGAAAAAGAGACACATATTAAGTCTCACAATTGTAAAGTTAATCCAAAACATAGTATACATTTTCCTATCAAGTATGAAGTATTGCGTCTGTTCCATTTTATGTGGCAACATTTTCTTTTAAGTCTGTTCCAAAAGAATGACAAGCATTCCAAAATTAGAAACAATGTACTATAAACTTCCTATTTTACCATTGATGAAAAGCATTTATAGTCTTAACGAATGTTCACAAGTTTCAAAAGTCTTACTTTCATTGTTAACTTCCGTGCCTGTGCAAACTTTGCACATAAATTGGAACGGAGGGAGTAACATTTTAAGCACATTCTCACTTCAATGCCGACCCGAGCAAGTTTTTGAAATTGCAACTTCACAACTTGGAAAATATTGGTAAATTATACTATACTAAATATAACACAAATTAGGGAAACTAAGTATCGGTTTGTTCCAACGCAAGTAATGTACTAATCTCTCTTTGATTACCAAAAAAAACACTACAAATCGTCAGTAAATCATAATAGAGATCTCCAATTCATTCAATAAATCGATCGGTCTAAATCATAGAAATAAATATGCTACATTATTCACAATTCGCAACAATCAGTAGTGAAAAATAAAGCAACAAATCTAGTTATTTTACATACAAAAACGACGAATAAAAAGAGCAAAAAAGTGATATGTATAATTTCGGTGAAGTGCTATGTGTAGAAATGAGAATGAAAAGCGCGAAAATGAGATTTTATAGTGGCGTTACGTGGCCGGAAAATCGCCGGAGACAACGGAGTAGAGGCAACAGTTGAGTGTCGGCTTGCTACCACCAAAATGTTTGGACTAGAGTCAACTTTACTCTTCTTAGGGGCCAAAAAATCATTTTTATCTTTTTTGTTTTATTCACTTGATTTTCAGTATCTGCTTTGAGTTCGACTAATTTTATTTTTGTGGAAAAGCGAGATTTCATTCCTTTAAGTTGAATTCGCTAACTCTTTAATGATAAAGAATAGGCAGAATAGCCTAGTTGCCACTCAAACTTGTCCAAGTTTACCAATCCGACATTCGAACTTACGAACTTACCATTTTAGCACCCCAACTCGTTCATTTGCTGACTTTTAAACGACTCCGTGCTTAGACCCAAACGCGTGTATTACAACTCTGTGTACGTGGACATCCAGTCACATATATAACCAATCAAAATTATACACGTCAGAAGCGGGAAACCCTACAATAAACCGATCATTTCCCTCCCATATACACTGAATAAACCTTCCATTTTAACCCACCCTTTCATATCCCACTCTTGACTTATCCCAAGCCATCAGTTACATTTCATCTACAATTATCTCCACCTACAACTAATCAAACCCTATCTAAGAAAAGCCATCAGTTACATTTTTCCTTCCTTTTCGTATTTCAATTGTGGTGAAAGTATATGTTGGAAAATCAAAACCCGGTAAATTTTTTCGACTTTTATACACTCTTAAATTTTATGCACCTTAATGTGGTTCACTATGTGTTACTGTTTGTACAAAATTCCGTTGTTGTTTCGATTTTTGTTGTTTGTATGCATGTAGTGGCTGATTTGTAATATAGGGTTAAAAATTAGGGCTTTTAGGAAATACACTTGAATGTTGTTTTTTGCCTTGTTTTTGTGTTCTTTTTGTCATTTCATTGACCAACTTGCAATTAGGGGTTAACATTAGGGTTTTTTTGGTGAATACCATACTAATAAAAAATTCCTTCGTGCACATGCAATGGCCGTTTTGTTATTTGATCATAAAAATTAGGGCTTTTTATATCAATAGTTTGTTATCATGAATGTTTTGTTTATTATTTGTCCTCTCTTCAAACGTGATAAGTTTTAGGCCTAAGAATTGTTGATGATGTGCTGTAAATTATGTTTTCTATAGGAAAAATGGCTAGCACATATGGTATATTCGTGAAGATTCAGTTACTCCATCGAGGGAAGCTTGTGAGTGACCCTGTGCTAAGGTATGCAGAGGGAGAAATATTTGGTCCTGTTCTTACTGCTGATATTGACCAGTTGCATATTCTACAATTTCATAAGTGGGCTAATGATTTGGGGTACCTAAAAGTAGATAAGTTTGCATGTAGGGTTAATAGAGGGGGGTTGTATTACTTTCTTAATACAGATAAAGATGTGCTTGATTTCTGTAGATATCTTAGGAATGGGGATTTTATTGAAGTTTGTATATGTCATGTTGTTGATGAACCACATGTTATTGATGACATATTTATGGAAGAAATGTTAGGAGTTTTTAATGGGGGTCCCACTGGAGGTCCACTTAATCATACCAGTGGGTCCAATCAAATGCCACATGGGCATAATGCTAGGGCAACAAACTCACCTAATCCTGATGCTTTAAATACTCCTTATAACTCAAATATGAAGGGAAAAGAAAAGGCTGCTGTAGTAGAAGAGAGTGAGGAGAGTTCTGAGGGTGAAAATGAAGAGAATAGTGAGGGTGAAGAAAATATTGAGGGTGAAGAGAACAGTGTAAGTGGAGAGAATAGTGAGGGTGCTAGTGCAGGTCAAGGTGAGTATGCTAATTTCAACTCTTATCATCTAGCAACAGAGTCTGATGATGATGATTATGAGGGTGGGTCTGAGGAAGATGACACAGATGACTCTTTATATGATATAGATGAGGATTTTGTAGAAGAGGGAAGTGATGTTGATAATGAGCTGCTATCTGCTAGAAAGTCTAAGCTTAATGACAAGAAGAGGAAGCTGAAAGCAGATGCTGTTAATGTTAATGAGATCCCTACTGGTCCAGTAGGTATAGATCCAGGATTTGAAGATATTTATAAGGACAAGAGGGGAAAGTATGCTGGAAAATTGGGGGATGATGAGGTGTACTTGGACAGCTCTGATCCAAGTAGTGAGGAGAGTGAGGATGAAGTAATAGGTGAGGATGGGGAAAGGAATGTGGGTACTAGAAAAGCTAGCAGCAAGATCTACTATGACCCTGGCTATAAAAAGAAATGTTTTCAGCTGGAAATGATCTTTGAAAATGCCAAACAGTTTAGGTCTGCATTACATGAATATGCAGTTCAAAGGAGGGTGCAGATTAGGTTGAGGCCAAATGAGAAGCATAGGGTTAGAGCTACTTGTTTAACATGTTGTTGTAGATGGCATATTCTGGGGAGTATTGATGGCAAATCTGGGAATTTTATGGTGAAGTCTTACTATCCTGTTCATAAATGTTTGAAAGTAACAAGGAACAAATCTGCTAACACATCTTGGATTGTGAAAAACTATAAGGACAGAATCATTCAGCAGCCTCAAATCACTCTGAAGGAGCTGCAGTTGTTAATTCAGAAAAAATACAGTGTCTATGTAGGAAAAACAATCTGTGCTAGAGCTAAGTATAAGGTTTTGGCAGAGCATATGGGTAATTACATGGAGGAGTTTGCTAGGATTTATGACTATGCTGACATGATTAGGGCTACAAATCCTGGAAGCACTGTTGTTGTGAAGACATCAAAAGAAACTCAACCTGGTAAGGAGGTGTTCATGGGGATATACATATGTCTCCATGCTTTGAAGACTGGTTGGTTAGAGGGATGCAGAAATGCTATTGGTGTTGATGGTGCTTTTCTAAAGGGTATATGCCAAGGAGAATTGTTGTCTGCCATTGCAAAAGATGGTAACAACCAAATGTACCCTGTAGCTTGGGCAGTTGTGGATAAGGAGACAAAGCACACTTGGTCTTGGTTTTTTAGATGCCTCAAGGAGGACTTAAACCTCACAGAAACTAAAGGTGAAGGACTGATGATTGTTTCAGATATGCAGAAGGTATGTACTTTACTTTTATTGTTTTTTTTTAATTTATGTCTTTGATTTAACAGTTAACTATTTTACTATATATTTGTAGGGGCTTGTTGAAGCTGTGAAGGACATAATACCTAAAGCTGAGCATAGATGGTGTGCAAGACATATTTGGAGCAATTGGAAGAAGACATTTGCTGGAGAGGAGAGGAGGATCAAATTCTGGGCTGTTGCAAGGTCATCATTTGAAGTGGAACTCAAAGACAAGATAGATGAATTGGCAGAATTGGGTGATGGGATCATTGAAGCACTCTTGACTTATCCCAAGCAATCTTGGTGCAGGGCCTATTTCAAGGATTTTAGTAAGTGTGATGTGGTGGAGAACAACATGTGTGAGACTTTCAACAGTTGGATACTCACAGCTAGGTACAAATCTATTATCACTATGCTAGAGGAGATTAGACACAAGATAATGGAGAGGTTTGGAAAGATGAGGGAGTTTTGTAGTAAGTGGCCAAGTGATGTGTCTCTCATGGCCCAGAGTTGGGTTGAGGACATGACAGAGAAAGCATCAGATTGTGAGTTGGTTTGGAATGGTGACAAAGGCTTTGAAATTATAGATGGAGATTATAGACACACAGTTAACATGTTGAATAGAGAATGCTCTTGTAGGTCCTGGCAGCTCAAAGGACTCTCATGTGCACATGCAGTTTGTGCTATGCTGAATAGGAGATTAGACCCTATGGATTATGTTGACCACTGGTATAGGAGGGAAACATATTTGAAGGCTTACAGTACATTCATTCAGCCTATAACCAACTTAAAGATGTGGCCTCCTAGTGCACACCCAACAGTTGAGCCACCTGTGATTACTAGAATGCCTGGTAGGCCTAAGAAAAACAGAAGGAATGAAACTGATGAGCCCAAGAAAAAGTTTGGAAAGAGATCAAGGAAGGGGACCCCAATGACATGCTCTCAGTGTAAGACAAGAGGACACAACAAGAAAGGTTGTCCAACTTTGGTAAGTAATATAGTTTCATTTTCATTATCCCTTCCCTTAACTAATGATCTTTTTTTACTTATGTTAATTTGTCTTTTTTTAGAAGGGACAAGGCAATGCTGCAGATAATGGAGCAGGTCCAAGCCACAATCCAATTCAGGGAGCAGGTTCAAGCAACAATCCAAGTTATAGAGGAGGTCCAAACCACAATCAAGGCAATGGTACAGCTGCAGGTCTTGGAGCAGGCACAACAAACTGTCAAGGAAATGCTGCAGCTCATAGAGCAGGTTCAAGCAACAACCAAGCCAATCAATCAGGGACTAGGACCCAACCTGTGACTTCAAGGACTATCCAAAATTGGCTTAATATATCTGGAAGATTTAAGCGTCCAGCAAGTGGTGGAACTAGTTCTACCAGTGGCCAAAGTACTGCTTCTGCAAGTGCAAATGCAACTAGAGGATGTCCAAGGGCAGCTGGATTTGGAGTTTTATTTGCTAGTTCAGGTGCTGTCATACAGAGGGTAAGTGTAACTTTGTGCTTACTTTTGTTCATTTTTTGTCTTTTTGGATACTAATTAATGTTTCTATGCAGAGTGGCAACAGAGATAATGTGTTGCATAACCCTGGAAACTACAAGGATGCTACTCAAATTAATGTTGACTTGGGATACAAACCACATGGACTCAGGTATCAGGGAAGAAAGGCTATAACACAAAGACAACTTCGTGAGCAGGCTGCAAAGAGAAGACAAGCTAAAGGGCCAACTGCACCCTCATCTTCACAACCAAGCTTGAATATGTATCAGCCAAGCCAGAGCCAATCCCAGAACTTTTAATTGATTAACTTGGAGCCTTTATGTTTTTGTACAAGTCTGTTGGATGCAGAACTTTTATGATGTTTAACTCTAGTTTTTGTTGTTGTAGAAGTCTGTTACCCTTAGATGCAGAACTTCTATGGTTTTAAGTCTGCAATATGCAGATCTTCTATGCATATTTAAGTCTGCAATATGCAGAACTTAAACTCTGAATGTTGACTTTGGTTATTGGCACTCTTTTAACTTGATTATTATGAACAAAATGTCACACAATAGTTCCATTGCAACAACAGATATTATACAGGCTACACTTTTACATTGTTTATTACTTATGTCAATACCCTGAAAATAACCAGTACAAATACAAGCAGTAAAGCATATCCCAGACAAGAATTCACCCTTCCCCTGTTCCTATGAGCTGTGTTCCCATGCTGCTGCTGCTGCTCAATTTCCCTAACTCTTGTTAAAAGTTGCACCATCATTTGTTTGTAATGATCTGGAAGTGGTGGGTCTAGCCAATAAAAAAAATTACAAGCATTTCGATAGCCATAATTTGGACAACCAAAGAACCTCCTTCCTGGATTTGATGGTGTCATTGATGTTCGAACCACAGCAGGAACACCACAACGACAAAGTGCAGTTGTTTCCATCTTGATGTTTGGCTGTAGAAGATAAAAATTAGTGCAAAATTTTTTAGCTGAAAACGAATTGAAAAGCTTGAATGATGCAGTTTGGGGTTTTAATGGAGTTTTGTGGCTGTTGTTGTTGATGGGAAGAAAGAGAACCTTAAATAAGGCCCTTTGTTACCGTTGGAAGTGAAATAAAGGGGTTTCACGCCCCCAAATAGTCGTGCTTCACACGCACAGATGCCAACTAGGACCAACTAACTCCACCTAAGCACGGAGTCGTTTAAAAGTCAGCAAAGGAACGAGTTGGGGGTGCTAAAATGGTAAGTTCGTAAGTTCGGATGTCGGGTTGGCAAACTTGAACAAGTTTGAGTGGCAACTAGGCTATTCTGCCTAAAGAATACTTATCACCTTTGATACTCCACTTGTCCTATTTTATATAAACGTTTTCGCATTTCGACAGTCAATAAATTCTATTTTGACCGTAATTTTTTGATATAACTTTTGATAATTTTGAATTATTAATTATTGTGATCTATAGAACTTTTTATATAGTTTCTAAATATATAAATTTTTCAAAAAAATCTAAGAAATCTATGTTAGAGTCTTAAGGTTAAACTTGAAAAGCTTGAATCTAGGAATCTAAAACTGATCACATAAATTGGAACAAAATGAGTACTAAAATGCATTTCTATCATTTCATGGCTTTTTCACTTCTCCTTTTTTCTTTTTTCTTTTTTTTCCCTTGTATTGGTAATTAAAAGCTTTTATTAATTTTTTTTGGTTACATAAAAATTTTATATAACCAATGTTGTCATTTACAACCAGGTTGGTGCTGACCACCAAGCTCTCTAAATGTTTGATAATTAAGACTAGAAATAAACCGTCTATCTAATGCCAGATATGGCTGCATTCATTCCTAATCTTATCTTACGTCTTGCAGCTACCTAAGGCGTATTGTTCAAGTCTGCTAGGATCTTCTTGCACTTAGTTACTTTGCTCAATCTGATGTGAGCATGGATTACAGTTTCCCTGCACATTATTTCCTCCTCATAGGCAGCTTGTTGAAATCTGATTGCATTTTTTTCTCTCCAGATGTTGCAGATTGTGTGCGCAAACACACAGCAGATTAAAGCACTAAGCCCTGATTTCTTCCTGGCTATCAAGCTTACCCATTGAATCTCTTCCTGCATGCTCTGGATGTCTCTGAATTTGCATCAAAGCTAACAGTCTACTCCACAAGGATTTTGTTACTAGGCATCCAAAGAATAGATGCTCAAAAGTTTCATCCTGCAATCCACAATAGGCATAGCGTAGGCATCTGAACACCAAATCTCTGGAGTCTATCTATTGTGGGCAACCTCTGGTGAATTGCAAGCCACAGTGTAAACTTGTGTATGGGATGGATGGGATACTGAAATGGGATGCTCTTCCATGGTAATTTTGCAAGCATAGGCATGAGATGCAGATACATTTTCCTAATAGAGAATTTCCCTACAGGATCTTGCACAGACTTCAGCCTTTCCAGTAGGGCCCTGCATTGACACACTATTCATAACATATGATATGGCCTCTATTATTTTCTTTACCACCCAGGCTGCTGTCATTGGTGGTTGGCAGTGAGATAGTCTTTCTTCTTTAGGTAGTAGCTGTGTACCCATTTAATCCAGAGGTGGTATTTCTTCATTGCCATAGTCCATAATTGTTTTGTCACTACTGCTCTATTCCATAGGCCAAAGTCTATCACATTTTGACCTCCTGCTGAATGTGGCATGCATACTCTTTCCCAGGAGAGTAAGGCCTTTTTTTGATATAGCAGCTTGCCCAGTCCACAAGAAGGTCCTGCATACTGTTTCAATTGCTTTGATGACCTTTCTTGGCAAGATAAAAATCTGTGCCCAATAGGCCAGTATGCCAAAAAGTACTGATTTTTTTAACTGTAGTCTTCTAGCATATGAGAGTAGTTTTGATGTCCAACAGCTTATTCTTGAGGTGATTTTTTCAATTAAAGGTCAGCATTGGTTGATGGTCAGCTTCTTGGAAGAAAGAGGTACTAGATATTTAAATGGGAGCTCACCAACTTGAAAGCCCAGTGCTTGCACTAGTTCTTCCGTGGTTGCAGGGGGTACAATAGCCATATAGATAGAGCTTTTATCAGCATTTGCTTGTAGTCCTGAGGCTCTAGAGAAGATGTTGAATGTCCCCACCAGGAGCTTTACTGATTCTATATCAGCTCTACTAAACATCAACAAGTCGTCTACAAAATCCAAACATCCTACACTTTGGATGGAAGTTGAAATTCCCATTTAAAGCAAGTTGGCTCATCTCTCTTTGTAAGTACTCCATTGCAATTACAAACAAGTAAGGAGACGTAGGATCTTCTTTCCTTATTCATCTTTTCCTTGAAATGGCTTGGTGAGCCCCCTATATAAGACTAGGAAATAGGAGACTGTAGATACACATTCCATTATCCATTGGGTGAACTTGAATGGGAACCCCATATCAATCAGCATTCTCCTTAGAAACTCCACTCAAGAGTGTCATATGCCTTCTTAAGTCCACTTTTAGGACATATCTAGGTGACATGCACTTTCTGTTGTAGCCTTTGAAGATATCATAACTGGACAGAATGTTATCTAGGATGTGCCTTCCTTAGATGAAGGCTGACTGTGATTGCCCAATGATAACATTTATAACTTCTTTGATTCTGTTTGCGAGCACCTATGCAATTATCTTATACAGAGTTGTACAACATGCAATAGGTCTAAAGTCCTTTACATGAGTGGGAGAAGAGAACTTAGGCACTAAAGTAATTGTTGTCACATTAATAGCTCTGCACATCTTGCCAGTTCTGAGAAAAGCTTGGACAGCTTCCACAATATCACTTTTAATCAGATCCTAGTTTCTTGTGTAAAATTCCACTGGTAAGTGATGCAATTCAAATTGGGCTTAGGTCACAACCATCAAGAGCCAAGCTTAGAGGGCGCGAGGATACCATCATACATTGGAGCACCATAGAAGGAGAACCATCTAGGCCAAAAGGAAGAGCTCAAGGGACTCAATTTGAGGCGCCTCAAGAGGCAACAGGAAGATGCGGAGCGCCTCTGGCCAGTCGGAGTGCCTAGGAGGAGCTGAGGAGGAGCGCCCAAGCTGAGGAGTAGGAACCAGGCGGAGCGCCCCAAAACCCCAAGCGAAGTGCCCAGACACAACTAGGTTCAAGTAGAGCGCCTAGCTTTTGCACCTTTCTTGACCAGTGGCCTTTTTAGGCGGAGCGCCCAAAGTCCTGAACGAGATTTTTGTGTAAATCTTCCCATTTTGATCCTGCGTGGTCTCTTATGTTTTAACCCACTTTGGGGGCATTTTAGTCATTTTACAAGGGGATAGAAAGACTTATAAATAAACCCCTTAGCCATTTTCATTCATTAGTTAGATTTTATGAACATTGAAGAGAGAACGTAGAGAAGGCCGAGCCTTTCGAGTTCGAAGCGGGACGCTTCGTGAATCTTGTATAACTTGAAACCTATAGAGATTCAACGCCTAGTATGAATTCCTTGTAAGGTTCGAGTCTCATTTCTCCCTTTTTGGATATTTAATTCATGTTGTGAGTCGGTTATCCATTCTTTCTTCTCATTTCTTGCCTTCACAATCCGTGTTTCTCGATATCTCGTTTGATATCACGTTATCTTGTTTTATAGTTTCCGTATTATTGTATAGCTTTTAGCTTCCTCTATTTTACATTGCATCAGTTGGTATCAGAGCAAGGCTCGGGTGTTGTTCTTACAAACCCTCGTTCCTTGTTCGTCATATCATTATTATTGTTGTTGTTGTTCTTGAGAAAAGAAAGAAAAAAACAAAAAAAAAATTGAAAAGTTGAAAACTAGAAAAAAAATCATAGATCGGGTTGGACTCGAATCCCCAAGTGTTTAAAAGTATCGGGGAATGTTCTATATTGTATTCTCGTCGTTTTGATACCCTCATATCACAATTTGGTGTTCTCAATTGAAAGTTCGCCAAAATTTTAAAAACCCTTGAAATCGCTTCAAACTTGAATCGAATCTTGTTGTTGTTTGTTTGGGGTTAAAAAACATTGGGAATGTTTAGAATAGTTGAATACGACATTGGGTATCATTGGATTTGAGTATCAGGTTGGAATCGATCGAAAAATTGGGTAAAAAAAACCAAAAACCCATTTTTGAAAGCTGTCCAAACAGCCCTGGGCGGAGCACCTAAGTTGGCCACTGATCAAGTGGCCAGGCGGAGCGCCTAACCACCTAGGCGGACCGCCCAACCCTGTGATAGGTCCGAGAATTTTTGTTTCGTAGTTTTTTGTGTTTTCGTTGCTTCCGTACTTCTTGGTTAGTGTTTCTAAGGTAATTGTCCTACTTTATTGACACTAATCCTTGAGCTTTTAGAGTGTCGTGTGTCTTGAAGCTAATCCTAAAGTCTTAGAACTTCTTTGGCCTCAAGTGCGCACTTAAATAGTCGTCCATACATAGATTCTCATAAACTCCATTCCGAACCTCTACATGGACTTACTAGTTGTTGATCTTACCGCCGTGGTTCCTAAGAGATTGAGGCAATTTTTGAGTGGAAAAAGGCAAGAGTGGTGAGAACAATAGAGTGTGGTCACAAAAGCTTACCTTGAGTGTATACACGAGTGGAAAGAAAATTGAGTGAACATATTTCGAGTGATACACGTGAGGGAGTGAACTTGTGAGGTCCTTTTCTCTTTGTTGATTACAACTATGTCTGTGGATGAAGATTGTGGGGGTTATGACTCGTGTGGAGACGAGGGAGACTATGGTTCCTACGAGGGTGATGATGGGTATTGCTATGATGATTCGGGTAACTATGGCTCGTATGGTGATGAAGTGGGTTACTATGATGATCATGAGACTCATGAAGACTATAAAGCTTACGAAGATGAACGTGAAGGCTTTTATGCTTCTAGTCAAGAAGTCGACGATAGTAACGCTTCGAGGTTTGATGTTCCTGCTTACTCTTCTTGTAATGAATTTGAATATGAAGATAGTGACCTAGAGAATGTTGATAAAGATTGTCATAGTGATTATTCATGTGCATCTTCTTCTCTTTGTGTTGCTTCATATAAATAAGAGGGTAGTAGAGGTCCTTTCATTAGCGTGAGAGGAGGTGGTGGTTGTTCCATAGGAAAGATAAATATTGCACCTTCTAGATATGCTAAGAGACCTAATGCTTCTAGTCCCCATGTGGAGGGTAGTTTGAGAGATGGTGTTGCTCTTGCTACAAGGAGAATTTATTGTTCTATCAATGCCGTGAGGGGCTTGGATAGTAGTAGTAGGAGTAACGCTAGTGGCTATGGAACCAAGGCGAGAGGCACTTATGGGTTCCATAGTGAGACTCCTTCCTCGACTTTCAACAACACTTCTAATGTTAGAAAAGTGACGGGAAGTGGAAGTGACCCTAGCAATGTTGCTAGGAGAGGAGGGATAAGGGAGACCCAAGTTGTTGGTATTGACACTTATGGGCATTCAAGTTCTCTCTTGGGTGAATCTCTACGAAACTTGGGTAGACGTAGGTTCGTTGTTGAGGTAAATGGTATTGGAGGAAACTTGCTCAAAATTGAAGAGACCGATGCCAATTGTATTAGCACCTCTTTGATTGATAGGCTAAGGATACCATGCCGTGAGCTAGAAAATCCTTATGAATATGATGTAGTGTAGGTTTCCAAGGAAGCTCGGGTACTCATTTCTCATTGGAACTACAAGGGGTATGTTGGTGTGATGTGTATCTCATGCAACACTTTGATGTTTGGCTAGGTGAGCCGTGGTTGCATGACAAGAGGGTGCAATATAGTACTATGAAGGATGCATATCTTGTGGGCATAGATAAAAGGGTTTATGACTTTGTACCTTATCGAGCAAGAGGCCAATTGCCTACTAAAGCACCTTCTTTAGCTATTCAAAGGAGCAAAGCGAGAACTTCATTCCATGGGTGAAAATGTGCGATCGAGGAGTCCTATAAGCACAAGAAATGGTGGGACTAATGCAATAAGAGAGTTGGCAAGTGTCAACAAGGTGAACCCGAAACCATAAGTTTCAAAGCCAAGTGGTTCACCAACAAAGAAGAAGGAGACATCAAGTGATGAGTCTCCAGTCCTAGATTTCGAGTTGATGTTAAAAGTCCACCTACTTCGGCTATGGATATTCTTGGGCCTCGTCCCTACTCGCCCGAATATGAGAGACAAAAGATAGAGAGGAGTAAGGGAGCGACCGATGACAACTCTCGAGTGGAAAAAGGAGAGGTTGTGTTGAGTGATGTGAGTGGGTTATCACCGCCCGAATCTACACCCGACCTTAAAGAAAAAAAGAAGGAAAAGAGAAAGGAAAAAAGAATCATTGAGAGTGAGGGCACCCCTTATTCTAACCTTAACTTCTTATCTTTTTCTTCTACTTATTTGAATTCTTGTGTAGGAATTCTTGGAGGCAAACCGATGGAGCCTCAACCATGTTCCAAGATGGAAAGGCAAGGTGAAGAAGATTCCAAATGTGAGCTACAAGGTGGAGGAACTACCAATGATGCTTCAAGTGCTTCGAGTGAGCAAGATCGCCATTCAAGTGTAAGTGTTAGTTATTCTTCCCATGAGCATGTTACTTCATAGTCTTGTGATAGTGTTTATGAAACTCTATGCTAAATGATGATTTGTATGAATACAATGTGTTTTCAACTAGTGTAGAGCCGGTTGGTCAAATTATGTATGCATGTGAACCATTAATTGAGAGGGTTGATAAGCCACATCATGATGTGAGCTCGATTTTCATTGAACCTCTCTTTAGTGAAGATATTGTAGATGACCTTTATTGTGAACCTTGTTATGACACCCCACCCATATTTGATAAAAGAGAAGATAAATTGCATGAATATCTCATTCTTCCCTTTGATTGCTTACTTGATAGTGGTGGTGATCTCTTGTGTTGTAGTGAGGATGGTTGTGACCTTGAGGAGTCTCTAGTATATAAGATGGATCAAATTGTTTTCGATGACTCCTCGAGTGTAGATGTTGTCTCTTGTTTGAGAACTTCACCTTTGCTTGCTAATAAACTTGAGAAGTATGCCTATACTAATCTTTTGTATGAGAGCAACTTTAATGAAAATGGTGATTTGTATCAAACTAGAGTAGAGTGTGAGTTTGAACCTCCATGGATTAGAATACTTAACTCTATAGATAATCCATTGTTTGAGACCTTCCCTTGGGAGTTTTTCTAGCAAGAAGGATTGTCTCAGAGGCAAATTTGGAGGTGATGAGGTACCTCTCGGTGTGTGTAAGAGTGCTTCTAAAAAGGGGAGTGGAGTATTTGATGTTAGTTGTGAATTGAAATATTTTGCTTACTTCATCCCATATGTTGATCACACCTTGAGTGTTGGGCATGCCAAAGCCATTGTGTCACCTTGTGATAAAAATACATTAAAGGCTTGGTATGTTGGTTATGGGCTTAGGGGTCATAGGGAATTTGATTGCTATGTCTTGCATGTTCCATGTCCTATTGATTTCGTTGCTTGTTCTTTTGTTGAATGCACTTTCTTGTTGAGTCAAGTACTTGTTGTTTCCTAGGGAGACATAAGCTTTTACTTATTATTGATGCCTGGCTCTATCATAAGAGTGTGTTTTCCACACCATTGAGCACTAACCTACTCTTGTAGTAGGAAGTTTTTTTTTGTTTGTGTTTGTCTTGGACGTAGGCTTTGATGGTTTGATTTCGAGGATGAAATCCTTTCAAGAAGGGGAGGATGATGCAATCCAAATTGGGCTTAGGTCCCAACCATCTAGAGCCAAGCTTAGAGGGCGCGAGGAATAGAAGTCAATGGCTCCGGAAGCGACTTGAAGATCATGCATTAGAGCACCATGGAAGGAGAATCATCTAGGCCAAAAGGAGGAGCTCAAGGGACTCAATTTGAGGCGCCTCAAGAGGCAACAGGAAGAGGCGGAGCGCCTAGGAGAAGCTGAGGAGGAGCCTCCAAGCTGAGGAGTAGCAACCAGGCGGAGCGCCCCTGATGTAGGGAAAACACGGAAGCGATAAAAATAGATAGAAAGCGAGATGAGGCTCGAACAAAACCCAAGTAGCAACGGAAAACTCGTTCCGTTACACCCCGGGTGGATGTCAAGGATCACCTACACTACGCAACTACCCTCGAGCCAATGGGGACTCGCAAGTAGAATGATTGGGGCGGGGTTGTTATGCAACTAGAATCCACTAGAGGTAAACAAGTCCCAAACATAGGTTCTTTTATTCATTCTCAAAGAGCATTGCTCAAGTTTCATATTTATCAATAATAAGCTAAGTGTTAAAAATAAGCTATACTTGGGGTTTTTATAGTGTTTCCCAAGTTTACATAATGACTTAAGCACCCTTACTATTAAGGTTCATCAAATAAGCCACGTAGGGCAAAACAGTAAAAGAAACATAAGTTCAGCAGCTGGGAGGGGCGCCTGGGGCTGGGAGGGGCACCTGAAGTGTGCTGAAGCTGGGAGGGGCGCCTGGGCAGGCGAGCGCCTTGGTAGGGGCGCCTAGGTGGGCGGCCTGCCTGTGCACAATTGCACTCTTAGGCAGTGAGCTTTCCAGGCGGGGCGCCTGGATGTGCTGGGCCTCCCTCCTCCTCCTTAGGCGTGAGGCCTAGAGCTGAGACCATCTGGAACGTCTTTCCAATGCTTCCTTCATCGAGTCCTCTCCTCACCAAGTGTAAATGCACCTCTTGGACCTCCTTGACTTGGCTCCGAGTGAATGGCCTCTTCGTGGTGGATTGCCCAGCATCATCCTCCCCTTCTTGGGAAGATTTCGTCCTCGAAATTGCAATGCCCTCACCCTCGGCTCCATCATCTCCTACATCAAGAGGAGTCAAGTCAGAAATATTGAAAGTATTAGAAACATTATACTCACTTGGCAAGTCGACCACATAGGCGTTGTTGTTGATCTTTGAAAGCACTTGGAACGGTCCATCTCCCCGGGGTGCCAACTTCCCTTTCCTAAGGTTTGGGAACCTCTCTTTGCGGAAGTGCACCCACACAAAGTCACCCTTCTTGAGTTCCCCCTTCTTGCGTCCCTTGTTTTTCTTGGAGGCCACCTTTGCATAAGCTTCCTCCAAGTTCTTCATCGCCTTTGCATGTAGCTCAACCAAAGCTTTGGCTCTAGCTTTACATTCAAAATTAACAATCATTTCCCTTGGCAAAGGGGTTAGATCAAGGGGAATCAAGGGGTTAAAACCATAAACAGACTCGAATGGAGTCATGCCAATTATTCTATGCAAAGTGCGACTGTAGGCAAACTCCATAAGAGGTAGCTTATCAATCCAAGTCCCACCCTTACCTTGGGTCATGGCTCTAAGGAGAGCACCCATGGTTCGGTTCACCACCTTGGTTTGTCCATCGGTTTGAGAGTGGTGGGACGTAGAAAACAAAAGCTTGGTGCCAAGGGCACCCCATAAACTCCTCCAAAAATGGCTTAGGAACTTGGTGTCCCTATCACTCACTATGGTTTGAGGCATACCATGCAACTTTAAAACATTATCAATGAACAAAGACGTAACATGTTGTGCATCATCACATTTTTTACATGGAATGAAGTGAGCCATTTTGGAGAACCTATCCACAACAACATAAATGCTATCATGGCCCCCTAGTCCGTGGTAACCATATGACAAAGTCCATTGATATATCCATCCACGGGCTAGTAGGTACGGGGAGTGGGGTATACAAACCACGGGGGTTCGATTTGGACTTAGCAAACTTGCATTTCAAGACAAGAGTTGCAAAGTCTCTCAACTTGTGTCCCCATTTTAGGCCAATGGAATTTCTCCCTTAGAATGGCTAAGGTTTTATACCTACCAAAGTGACCCATGATTTCTCCACAATGTGCTTCTTCCACAAGTAATTCTCTCCATGAGGACTCGAGTATGCACAATTTACCATTTTTAAAGATATAGCCTTTAACCCATTGGTATTTCTCAACTCTCTCCCCTTTCTCTAGAGCTTCATGGATGCTCTTTAGCTTGGGATCATGAGCATACATCAAATTTATGCTCTCAAAACCCATGAGCTTAGAGGTGAGAGTGGTGGCAAGAGCAAACTTCCTAGAAAGCGCATCCGCCACAACATTGTCTTTTCCTTTCTTGTATTGGATAACATATGGAAAAGACTCAATGAACTCTACCCACTTGGCATGACGCTTGTTTAGCTTCTCTTGGCCCCTAAGGTGTTTGAGTGACTCATGGTCACTCTTGATTACAAATTCTCTAGGCCAAAGGTAGTGTTGCCAATGAGCAAGAGCTCTCACCAAGGCGTACATCTCCTTGTTATACGTAGAGTAGTTCAAGGAGGCACCCTTCAATTTCTCACTAAAGTAGGCTATGAGTTTCCCATCTTGCATTAAAACACCACCAATTCCCACCCCCGAGGCATCACATTCAACCTCAAATGCCTTTCCGAAGTCGGGCAATTGCAATAGAGGGGTGGTACTCAACATACTTTTCAATTCTTGGAAGGACTTCTCTTGAGGCTCTCCCCAAACAAAAGGTTTGTCCTTCTTCACCAATTCGGTGAGTGGAGCGGTAATGGAGCTAAAGTCTTTCAGAAATCGTCTATAAAAACTAGCAAGACCATGAAAGCTCCTCACTTGAGTCACGGTAGTAGGAGTAGGCCAATCACGAATGGCCTCTACCTTAGACTCATCCACCTCCACTCCTTGGGCACCCACAACAAACCCAAGGAAGACTACCTTCTCAACACCAAAGGCACACTTTTTAAAATTCGCATAGAGCTTTTCGGCTCTAAACACTTCAAGAACTTGCCTAAGGTGATCAACATGGTCGTCTATTGATTTGCTATAGATCAATATATTGTCAAAGTAGACAACTACAAACTTGTTGATGAATGGCTTTAGAACATGGTTCATTAGCCTCATGAAAGTACTAGGTGCGTTGGAGAGCCCAAAGGGCATCACCAATCATTCATAGAGACCAAACTTGGTCTTGAATGCGGTTTTCCATTCGTCCATGGGTTTCATCCGGATTTGATGGTAATCGGACTTAAGGTCTATTTTGCTAAAAACACATGGACCACTCAATTCATCTAACATATCATCAAGTCGGGGAATGGGATGACGGTACTTTACCGTTATTTTGTTCACGGCCCGACAATCAACACACATTCTCCAAGTTCCATCCTTTTTGGGAACAAGGATCACAGGTATGGCACAAGGACTCAAGCTCTCCCTCACCAAGCCTTTAGTAAGCAATTCATCAACTTGCCTTTGTAGCTCCTTGGTGTCCTCGGGATTGCTCCTAAGCCGGTTTGTTTGGAATTTGAGACTCCGGGACATAGTCTATTTGGTGCTCAATACCCCTCAAGGGAGGTAGACCAATTGGCATTTCATCCGAGAACATGTCTTCAAAGTCCTTCAAAACATTCTCAAACACACTAGGCAAAGGGTTAGTGGAAAAATCAAGATCGGAGGTAAGAATCATACCTTTGTGCACTAGGCATATGAGTAGTTTGTTGCCATTATTTCCTTTCAAGATCTCGCCCGGTTGCATCATCGCACATATGCTACCGGTAGAAGATGGTGGGATTGCCACCAAGCTTTCGGACAAAGGACTAGTCTCAACAACCGACTTAGCCTTGGCCGCCTCTCTTAAGTCCCTCATCGCTTGTAATCATCACTCACTTGCTTGGGATTTAAGGGTTTAAGCACAAACTTCTTTCCCTCATGCTTAACCGTATAGGTGTTAGCATGGCCATCATGAACCACATGTCTATCAAATTGCCATGGCCTTCCAAATAGAAGGTGGCATGCTTGCATAGGCACAACATCAAACATGTGTTCATCCACATAGTTCCCTATCTTGAACTTGATCATGCATTGTTTGACCACCTTCAATTCACCACACTCACTAAGCCATTGGAAACGGTAAGGATTTGGGTGTTTCAATGTGGGTATCTTCAATTGGGAAACTAGTGTTTGGCTAATGACATTGGCACAACTTCCCGAGTCAATAATCATGGAACAAAGGAGACCCATGACTCGGCATTTAGAATGGAAGAGGTTCTCTCTTTGCAAAGTCTCACTATCATCCACAAACAAGGCTCCTAAACTCCTCCTCACAACAAGGAAGGCATGGGCGTCATCATCATCCTCCATTGCAACCTCCCCATCATCAACCTCCTCATCACCCTCTACTCCCTCTTCTTCCTCGGGTTCACTATCTTGTTCATACACCAAGTCACCCACAAGAACCATAGTTTTCCGGGTAGGGCAATCTTTGGAGATATGTCCATAACCCTTACACTTATAGCATTGAGTAGAAGTAGAGATAGGATTACTCAAGTGAGTTTTAGAGTTACCTCCCACATGTTGTATAGACTTCTCATAAGGCTTCTTCACATCCTTGCTAGCACTTGCACCACTTGCATTTGGGAATTTTGCATTTGTAGTAGGAGTCTTCCACTCTTTTGGCTTGCTATGTCTCGGTTCAAGCCACCTTTGAAACGGATCATGGCCGTCTCATTATCTTCCTCATCCAAGTCTAGGTTCATCCGGACTTGCTCAAATTCATTGAAGTACTCCCCAACCGATTTGTAACCTTGCTTCAACTCATAGAGACGTTTTTGTTGTTCCACTCGGTATTGGTTAGTCAAGTACTTCTCATCCATCACTCGGATCAACTTTTCCCAAGTAAGATTGATATTCATTCCCGTCCTCCTTCTGTTCCTCTTCACCGACTCCCACCAAGTAGAAGCAAAGGATTCAAAGGAAGATATTGCATACTTGGTCTTCTTCACTTCGGGCATGTCATTGGTGTCAAATATATGCTCCATAGACAACTTCCAATCAATGTACTCCACCGGGTCACTACTTCCTTTGAAATAAGGAATAGTGAGCTTCACACTATTAAGATTGTTGTTGTTGTCACGACCCTCTTGGAAAGGCTCCGGTTGGCCTCCAAAGTGTTCTCCATAACCACCAAGATCCCTTCTAGCATTCCCTCCAACATAACCCATGGGTGGTCCTCGACCTCGGTCTCTACCCCTATCCACATTCCGTCCCCTAAATTGATAATCAGCATCATACCCACCATCACCATAATCATCCTCTTCCCCTTCTTGAGCTTGTGCAACTTGCTCAAGAGGTTGAACATTTCGGATTGGTCCGGAAAGTGGAGCATTCCTTTGGGGATTGCCCATAAGGTTGGGAATAGTCACTCGTTGGGTATTGCCCAACAATTGGTCAATTCGATCACGATCCTCCCTTACCCATTTTTGGCGATGAAGCAACTCAACAACTTGTTCCGGGGTAAAGGTCGGACTACTTGTGCCTTTATCGGCTTCAACTTGGGCACTCTGCGCCCCTTTCTCAACTTGGACACTCGGGGTCCCCTTCTCCGATTGGACATTGGAAGTTCCTTGCTCAACTAGGGCACTTGATGTCACCCTCTCAAGGCTTTCAATCCTCAAGTTCATACTATCCAATTTAGCAAGGATAGTAGCAAGGGCACTCTTAGCAAAATCTTCTCCTTCGGTGGACATTGTACCTACACAAGAAACAAACGTTAGCAAAACAACCTCACTCACTCCCTCACAAGTGTTTCACTCGGATCACTCGTTTAGTGGTGGTGGATATTTCACTCGGACTTGAATACTAAAAGCTTCAAGTAGTTGAACAACAATCCTCAACTCAACCAACTATTCACAAGCCAATTGTACTCCGGGGTGAGTGGAGTTGGTATGACTCAATGAATGCTAAGCACTTTGAAGTGAGGACTTGAGTCAAAAGGATCTACGGATCTTCTTGGAGTTCTACTCTCCAACTAATGCACGAATTACCTAAAAGCTTCAAGGGCTAGTACCAATTAAGTAGAAAGGTTACTCAAAGTAGTACTAGCTAGATGTTATGCAAGCAAACAAATGGGAAAACCTAGGAAAAACTACCCCAAACAACACCTTAAACAAGTAGGAGGGGCGCCCAGAGTTGCAGGGATTCAGGCGGGGCGCCTGGGACCTAGGCGGGGTGCCTGAGGTCCTATGCAGTGTCCAAGCTAGGCAGGGCACCTGGCTTAGGCGGGGCGCCTGGCCCTGGTGCAGTCCCAATTCGTTCCAAACTTGTTCCAAGTCGATTTTCAATCCACAAATCCGATGTTTTCAACTTGTTTTCACAATCCAAGAATACCCAAAGTTGTTTTTGATCTTCCTTAACAAAACCCAATCAAATCTATAACCAAACAATCAATCAAATCAAGATTCAAAGCCAAGAAACTCAAGAACACAAGGGTTTATCAAAGGGTTTCAACAAGGATTGTGATTCATCAAATTTGGTGTTATACATGTTCAAATCCCACAAAATTGGTACCAAATCGTTTGTTTTTCAACCAAGATCAATCCCCAATATCAAGTTCTCAATCAAACATCCATTCAACCCAAGAATCAAGTCAAAATCATCAAGAACAAGGTTTAGCAAGGGTTTAAGGAAATTTTGGGGTTTCAAATCTTCAATTTCACAAATCCAATCCAAACCAAGTGTTTTTGGTACCCAAAAAACGGGATTTCAACAAGGATCAAGAATCTATAACACCCATTCCATGAATCAAACACACCAACAAATTACACCAATTTTTGGATTTTCAAATTTTCAATTTTTTTTTTTGTGTTTTTCTTCTTTCAATAACTTCAACAACAAGAAATCTAAAGAAACTAACGTAGGCACGAAGAACCAAGGGTCGAGGGTTTGTAGAAACAAAACCCAAGCCTTGCTCTAATACCAAATGATGTAGGGAAAACACGGAAGCGATAAAAATAGATAGAAAGCGAGACGAGGCTCGAACAAAACTCAAGTAGCAACGGAGAACTCGTTCCGTTACACCCCGGGTGGATGTCAAGGATCACCTACAGTACGCAACTACCCTCGAGCCAACGGGGACTCGCAAGTAGAATGATCGGGGCGGGGTTGTTATGCAACTAGAATCCACTAGAGGTAAACAAGTCCCCAACATAGGTTCTTTCTTTCATTCATTCTCAAAGAGCATTGCTCAAGTTTCATATTCATCAATAATAAGCTAAGTGTTCAAAATAAGCTATACTTGGGGTTTTTATAGTGTTTCCCAAGTTTACATAATGACTTAAGTACCCTTACTATTAAGGTTCATCAAATAAGCCACGTAGGGCAAAACAGTAAAAGATACATAAGTTCAGCAGCTGGGAGGGGCGCTTGAAGTGTGCTGAAGCTGGGCGCCTGAAGCTGGGAGGGGCGCCTGGGTCAGGCAGGGCGCCTGGGCAGGCGGGCGCCTGGGTAGGGGCGCCTAGGTGGGCGGCCCGCTTGTGCACAATTGCACTCTTAGGCAGTGAGCTTTCCAGGCGGGGCGCCTGGGCTAGGCGGGGTGCCTGGATGTGCTGGGCGTCCCTCCTCCTCCTTAGGCGTGAGGCCTAGAGCTGAGACCATCCAGAACGTCTTTCCAATGCTTCCTTCATCGAGTCCTCTCCTCACCAAGTGTAAATGCACCTCTTGGACCTCCTTGACTTGGCTCCGAGTGAATGACCTCCTCGTGGTGGATTGCTCGGCATCAGCCCAAAAACCCTAGGAGGAGCCCCCAGGCACAACTAGGTCCAGGCGTAGCGCCCCAAATTCCAAGCGGAGCATTTAGCTTTTGCACCATTCTTGATCAGTAGCCTTTTTAGGCGGAGCGCCCAAAAGTCCTGAACGGGATTTTTTTGTAAATCTTCCCATTTTGATCCTGCGTGGTCTATTTTGTTTTAACCCATTTTGGGGGGCATTTTAGTCATTTCATAGAAAGACTTATAAATACACCCCTTAGCCATTACACCCCTTAGCCATTTTCATTTATTAGTTAGCTTTGTATGAACATTAAAGAGAGAACGTAGAGAAGGCCGAGCCTTTCGAGTTCGAAGCAGGACGCTTCGTGAATCTTGTATAACTTGCGTGAGTCAGTTATCCGTTCTTTCTTCTTATTTTTTGCCTTTCCAATCCTTGTTTCTCGATATCTCTTTTGATATCACGTTATCTTCTTTAATCGCTTCCGCATTATTGTATCGTTTTTAGCTTCCGCTATTTTACATTGTATCAGGAATCCATCCACCCCAGGGGCTTTATTATTGGGCATGTCTTTTAGGGCATTTTCTATCTCCTCCAGTGTGACTTCCCTTATCAAGCTGCATTGCAATTGGTGGCTCAGGCAGGGTCCTTTTCCGGTGACTTCTGTGTTAGGACATGGAAATTCTTCAGCTGCACACCCCATAAAACCAGTAAAGAAGGTTATAAACTCCTTCACAACCAGCTAGGGTCAGTCAATTTGATTCCAACTTCTATATGAATAGAGGCAACTATATTCTTGGCATTCTTGATTCTCAGCTGTGGATGAAAGTATTGGGTGTTTGTATCCCCACAAGATATCTAGGTTGCCCTAGATTTCTGCCTTAGTACATGCTCTTCTATTCTGCTCCACTTTTCATTTTCCTCTAGCAGTTGCTTTTCCTGAGTTTGCAAGTCCTGTTGATAAAGCTGAGTGGCCATTATGCTTTGTAGAAACTCCAACTCTTTCCTAGCTTTGTCAAGTTTGATTTTGTATGATGCCATGTATGCATTCAGTTCTTTCACTTGTTCTTTCAGGTCATGCAGTTTTCTCCAAACATTGTTCATTGCTTCACCTCCATAGTTTTGGTGCCACACTGATTCAGTAATGCTTACAAAACCAGGTTCATCCATGATATGTGGGAAGAGCTTGAAAGGTTTTTGTTTCAACTGGATTCTTGAGCCACACTTGATGAGTATAGGTAAGTGGTCTGATACTGAAGGATTCAAGTAGTCAGCTTCAACATGACCATATTGTTGCATCCATGTGATGTTGCCAAAAGCCTAGTCTATTTTACTATAGACGCTTCTGCTGCCCTGTTGTTTGTTACACCATGTAAAGTGCCAACCTGTAGCTTTCAGAGGGGTAATCTGGATTTGTTCTATGCATTCCTTGAAGTCCTTTATTTCAAATTGTGTCACTGGTGCCCCAACCTTGTCGTCAGATGAGAGCACATTATTGAAGTCACCAACAATCAGTCATGCCTCTTGTATACTTGTACCTATCAACCTCATCTCATTCCATAGTGCATGTCTTTGTTGAAGCTCATTCTTTGCATAAACAATAGTGAAGTAGAAGGAGGTCTGAGTTGTTGGTTCCGTTAAACAGCAGTGTATCAAGTGTCTTGTCATCTCAATCACTTGCACTTTAATGTGGTTCTTCCAGAGGATCCATATCCTCCCATTGTGTTCGTGGTGGTAATTCCATGTAGCTTGCCATCCTCTTGCTATTTTATTCAATATTTTTTGGGAATTTTTCTTTTTTACTCTGGTCTCAAGACAACCCATTATTTCTACTCTATGCTTTGCCAAAAGGAGCAGCTCCTTTTGTTTATAGGGCTTGTTGAGCCAAAAGAAGAGTTGTAAACTATAAGACTTCTTGTTCGAGTAGGAATATTTCGATTTTTCTCGTTCCTTCTCTTCGATAAGAATATGGAGGCTTTGTATAGTAGGGGTGCGCCAGACCGCCGACGAATAATAGGTACCCACACCCCAGGCAGAGTTAGTGAGCCGTGTAATAGGCGACTATTTCGCGCGGTTCAGGGGCACTTGAGTCAGCCGCCATGCTTTTTTTTGTTAAGGAGCTCACAGACAAGAGATTAAAAGACGGAACATATAAAAGAGAATTCAAGGGTAAGGACGAGATGGTTTTCTTTCACAATACCACTCCCAACAGTGGGAGTAGTAGAGCCATCAGCAAGCTTTAGCTTACCCAATGATGTTGATGGGTTATGTGAAGAGAAAATGGTACTTACTGATATAGACTGACATGTTGATATGCTATAAGTAGGTCGTTCGCTATTGCTATAAGGGCTGCTCGCCTTTATACGGCTTGGCTTCGCTATCACTCGTAATGGTCGACAGTATTCCTGCCATACCAGAATTCCTATTATTTAAAGCTAGAAGCTTCACCATGATGAGGTCACTCTGCTTCGTAGACAAGGAACTCTAACATTCCAGGTTGAGATTAACATGGAGGGTTATTGATGCGGGGCAAATTGAGCCAAAGCACCAACCATCAAAGAGCCAAGCTTGAGAGCACAAAGAGGAAAAGTCATGGGCTCCAGAAGCGACTTGAGGATCATGCATTGGAGCGCCATGAAAGGAGGACCACTTAGGCGACAAAGGAGAGGCTCGAGAGACACATTTTGAGTCGTTTCAAGAAGCTACAGGAAGAGGCGGAGCGCCTCTTTTGAAGGGCGAAACGCCCACTTTTTGAGGCCTCTCTGAAGTTGCAAAGGGGCGGACCGCCCCTATGTTTGGGCCGCCTACTCTTCTCTACTCAGCATCAGGCGGGCACCTGTTTTCTGGGCAGATTTTTGACTAGTTCTAGCGTGTAATTCCTATTTTAGCCCTAAGTGACTCTATAATATTAACTTATCTTATGGGCATTTAGTCATTTCATAAACATGTATGGGAGTACTATATAAACTCACCTTAGCCATTTTCATTCATTAGTTTAGATTAAAGATAGAATTGAGAGAAAGACATTGAGAGGCTTGGCCTTCGTATTTGGAGCGTGACGTTCATGTATCCCCTACGACTTGAGAACCCGAGGATTGCATCCTCATATGAATCCGGGATTTAGTTCAAGTTTATCTTCTCCCATTTGAATTCAATCTACGTATGTGAGTTTGATTCATTCTTTCTTCTCATTTCTTGTCTTCCCAATCCTTATTTCTTGTTATATCTTTAATTGCTTCCGCTTGATTAGATTATTGCTTCCGCTCGTATTTTACCATTATCATTTTGGTATCAGAGCACGAATAGGATTTGTTCTTACAAACCCTCGATCATTCCATTTTATCTTTGTGTTTGTTTTCATTGTGATCTTGTTGTTCTTGGAAAGAAAAGAAATAAAAAAAATTGAAAAAACATGAAAACTTCAAAAAATTCATAGAACGTATGTGAATTTGATTCATTCTTTCTTCTCATTTCTTGTCTCCCCAATCCTTATTTCTTGTTATCCCCTTTAATTGCTTACGCTCGTTTGGATTATCCCCTAGTATCTTTATTTATTGTATTCATATTGTTCATGTTGTTCTTATTTGAAAAAAGAAGAAAAATATTGAAAAGTTGAAAAGTTTCAAAAAAATTCATAGAACGGATTGGATTTGATTCTCCAAGTGTTTAAAGTTATTGGGGATTGATATATAATGTATTCCCGTTGTTTTGGTACCCTCATATCACGTTTTCGTGTTACGGATTGAAAATTCGAAAATCAAAATCCCAAAATTTTGAAAACCCTTAAAATCGCTTCAAACTTTAATCGAAGCTTGTTGTTGTTCATTTAGGTGTAAAAAATATTGGGGATTGTTTAGATTCATTGAAAACACCTTTGGGTACCTTTGTATTGCAAAAAAAAGTTAAAACCGTTTGGAATTTGGGTGCAAAACGAGCCAAAAACCCGTAGTTGAAAAGCTGCAGATTCAGCTTTAGGCGGACCGCCTCAGCAAAATTCCCTCTCTGGACTTTTTGAGGTGGAGCACCTCCCCCTGTTGCCTGCTTACGTGTAGTTTCTTCGTAGGTTTTCACTTGTTCTTTGCCTCCGGGCTTCTTAGTTAGTGTTTCTAGGGTAATTGGCCTATTCAAAAGACACTAACTTTCTAGCGTATTAGGACATTCATGCGTAGAGGAGATTAGAATTCAAAGAAGAGTGGTAGAAATTTTTTTGGCCTCAAGTGCGCACTTTAAAAAGCCATCCGTCCATAGAGTCACATTAACTCCATTCCGAACCAATACTTGGACATACTAGTTGTGATCATTGTGGTTTCTAAGAGACTAAGGCCTTGCCCTTGAGTGTTCATATATTGAATGATACACGTGAGGGAGTGATTTTGTGAGGTTCCTTCTTTTAGTGTTGCAACTATGTCAGATGATAATTGTGGAGACTATGACTCATGTGGGGATGATGTGGGTTGTTATGACTCGTGTGGAGATGATGGAGACTATGGTTCCTATGATGATGATGATGATGGGCATTACTATGATGACTCGAGAAACCATGGCTTCCATGGTGATAAGCGGTTCACTATGATGATCGTGAGGTTGATGAAGACTATGAGGCTTATGAAGATGAATGTGTTGATCCTTATGCTTCTAGTCAAGAATTCGAAGATGGTGACGCTTCAAGGTACAATTTTCCTACTTACTCTACTTGTGATGAATTTGAAAATGATGATAGTGACATAGAGAGAAATGTAATGAGGTTGATTATATGAATTATTCATTTGCATCTTCTATTGGTGATTCTAATGGTTAACAAGGGAGTAATAGAGGTCCTTCCATTAGTATGGGAGGAGGTGGTGGTTGTTCCATGGGAAAGAAGAAGCTTGCATCTTCTAGGTATGCTAAGCGCCCTAATACTTCTAGTTCCCATATGGAGGGTGGTTTGAGAGATGGTGTTGCTCTTGTATTATTATTATTGTATGGGTAGTTGTAGTATGAGTAGTGCTATGGCCAATGGAACCAAGGCGAGGGGTTCTTATAGGTTCCATGGCAAGGTTCCTTCCTTGACTTTCAACAACACTTTTAATATTGGAAGAGTGACAGGAAGTGGAAGTTGCACTGGCAATGTTGCTAGTAGAGGAGGGATAAGGGAGACCCAAGTTGTTTGTGTTGACACTCGTGTGCATTCAAGTTCTCTCTTGGATGCATCTCTACGAAACTTGGGTAGACGTAGGTTCGTTGTTGAGGTAAATGGTATTTGAGGATACTTGCTCAAAATTGATGAGACCGATGCCAATGATATTAGCACCTCTTTGGTTGATAGACTAAGGATACCATGCCGTGAGCTAGAGGATCCTTATGAGTATGATGGAGTCTGGGTTTGCAAGGAAGCTCGGGTACTTCTATCTCAAAGGAATTATAAATGTTATGTGTGGTGTGATGTGTATCCAATGTAACATGTTGATATATGGCTAGGTGAGCCATGGTTGCATGACAAGAGGGTGCAATATAGTACTATGAAGGATGCGTATCTTGTGGGCATAGGGCAAAGAGTTTATGACTTTGTACCTTATCGGGCAAGAGGCCAATTGCCTACTAGTACACCTTCTTTGGCTATGCAAAGGAGCGAGGAGCGAGAACTTATTCCAAGGTTGAAATGGTGCAATCAAAGAGTCCTAGTATTACAAGAAGTGGTGGGACAAATGCAAGTAAAGAGTTGGCGATCGTCAACAAGGTAAATCCGAAACCACAAGTTTCAAAGCTAAGTGGTTCACCAATAAAGAAGAAGGAGACCTCAAGTGATGAGTCTCCAAATCCTAGATTCTGGATTGATGTAAAGAGTCGACCTACTCCGGCTACGAGTATTCTTGGGCCTCGTCCAACTCGCCCGAATATGAGAGACAAAAGATTGAAAAGAGTAAGGGAGTGACCGGTGACATTCCTCGAGTGGAAAAAGGAGAGGATGTGTTGAGTGATGTGAGTGGGTTGTCACCACCCGAATCTACACCCAACCTTGAAAAGAAAATGAGGGAAAAGAAAGAGGAAAAAAATCATTAAGAGTGAGGGCACCCTTTATTCTAACCTTAACCCTTTATCTTTTTCTTCTACTTGTGTGAGTACTTGTGTAGGTATTCTTGGAGGCAAACCGATGGAGCCTCAATCAAGTCCCGAAGTGGAAAGAGAATGTAAAGATGGTTCCAAATGTGAGCTACAAGGTGGAAAGACTATTCATGATACTTCAAGTGCCTTGAGTGAGCAAGATGGCAACTCAAGTGTAAGTGTTAGTTCTTCTATCCTTAAGCTACTTCCTTGTCTTATGGTATTGTCTGTGAAAACTCTATGCTAGTTGATGATTTGTATGATCACAATGTGTTTGCCACTAGTGTAGAGTCGAATGGTCAACTTGTGTGTGCTAATGAACCACTAGTTAAGAGGGTTGAAAAGCCACATCATGATGTGAGCTCGGTTTTCATTAAACCTCTCTTTAGTGAAAATATTGAAGTTGACCTTGTTTGTGAAACTTGTTATGACACCCCACCCATATTTGATAAAGGTAAAGTTGAATTGCATGAATATCCCATTCTTCCCTTTGATTGCTTACTTGATAGTGGTGGTCTCTTGTGTCGTAGTGAGGATGGTTGTGGCCTTGAGGAGTCTCTAGTATATGAGATGGATCGAATTGTATTCGATGACTCCTCAAGTGTAGATGTTGTCTCTAGTTTGAGAACTTCACCTTTGGTTGCTAATGAACTTGAGAAGTGTGCCTATACTAACCCTTTGTATGAGGGCAACTTCAATTGAAATGGTGAATTGTATCAAACTAGAGTGGAGTGTGAGTTTGAACCTCCATGGATTGGAATACTTAACTCTATAGATAATCCATTGTTTGAGACCTCCCTTGGGACTTTGTCTAGCAAGGAGGGTTGTTTTAGAGGTAAATTTGGAGGTGATAAGGTACCTCTTGGTATGTGTAAGAGTGCTTCTAAGAAGGGGAGTGGAGTATTTGATGTTAGTTGTAAATTGAACTATTTTGCTTACTTCATCCCACATGTTGATTACACCTTGACTGTTGGGCATGCCAAAGCCATTGTGTCACCTTGTGATAAAAATGCATTGAAGGCTTGGTATGTTTGTCATAAGCTTAGGGGTCATAGGGAATTTGATTGCTATATCTTGCATGTTCCATGTCCTATTGATATCTTTGCTTGTCTTTGTGTTGGATGCACTTTCTTCTTGAGTCAAGTACTTGTTGTATCCTTTGGAGACATAAGCTTTTTTATTGTCATTGATGCTTGGCTCTATCAGAGTGTGTTTTCCACAGTTTTGGCACTAACCTACTCTTGTAGTGGGAAGCTTTGTTTGTGCTTGTTTTGAATGTAGGTTTGATGGTTTGATTTTGAGGATGAAATTCTTTCAAGAAGGGGAGGATGATGCGGGGTAAATTGAGCCAAGCACCAACCATAAAAGAGCCAAGCTTGAGAGCACAAAGAGGGCAAGTCACGGGCTCCGGAAGCGACTTGAAGATCATACATTGGAGCGCCATGGAAGGAGGACCACTCAGACAATAAAGGAGAGGTTCGAGAGACACATTTTGAGCCGTTTTAAGAAGCTACAAGAAGAGGCGGAGTACCTATTTTGAAGGGCGAAACGCCCACTTTTTGAGGCCTCTCTGAAGTTGCAAAGGGGCGGACCTCCCCTATGTTTGGGCGGACAGCCTACTCCCAGCAGGTGGGGTGCCTACTCCTCTCTACTCAGCATCAGGCGGGGCGCCTGTTTTCTGGGAGGATTTTCGACTAGATCTAATGTGTAATTCCTATTCTATCCCTAAGTGACTCTATTGTATTAACTTATCTTATGCGCTTTTAGTCATTTCACAAACGTGCATGGAAGTTCTATATAAACTCCCCTCTGCCATTTTCATTCATTAGTCTAGATTGAAGATAGAATTGAGAGAAATAAATTGGGAGACTTGGCCTTCGTGTTTGGAGCGTGAAGCTCATGTATCCCGGACGACTTGGAAACCCGAGTGTTGCATCCTAGTATGAATCCGGGATTTGGTTCAAGTTTCTCTTCTCCCATTTAAATTCAATCCACGTATGTGAGTTTGATTCGTTCTTCTGCTTATTTAGATTATTGCTTCCGCTCGTATTATACCCCGTATCAGTTAGTTATGGTTCAAGGGGGGCGCCATTCCTTGAACTACTAGTTTCAGGTTCCAGAGATGCTGAAACGACCGTAAGTAGTCGTTTCGGGAATTAAGACTCCGGTTAGAGTGCCGATAATTTTAAAATATTCAAAAGGTCCATTAGGACCTGTCTGTAAAATTTGAGCTAAATCAAACCTCGTTTGGTACGTATCGGAAGAAGTTTCAGTTTTTATTGTCGATAAATATTAAAAAGAGATTTTCGAGCTTGATTTTGGCGAATAAACTCCGATTCGAAATCTGAAAGTGCTGTTAGGTTCGTATGATTATTTCTGACTTTTTTGAACTTTCGAAAGTGAATTTCGAGGTTGTTCGGCTAGTTTCCGCTAAAATTCTGAAAGTTAAATAATTTGACTTTTTTCCCATTTAATCTGCATATTGAGTTTCGGGAGTCCGATTTGAGATCCGCCTTAGCAAGTGTGTTACATATATTTTGTATAACTTACTTGAGAAATTTGGGATCATTTCAAATTTCGTAGAGTTTCGTATTAATTTTCGTCGCGAAAAGAAATGAAAATAAAATTAAAAAAATAAAATAAAAGAAAAAGAAAAAGGAATGAGAAACGCAGTGGCATTCCCACCTATATAACAAGATACACGAGAACAGAAACATGAGAACGAGAAACAGGAACAAAAACAGAAAACGAAGGAGAAGACGGAGAAGGAAAAAATATCAGAAAATGAGAAAAAAGCCGGAAAAAGATAGAATTTTCACCCCGATACATACAGGCAAGATCGTTTGGACAGTGAATCCAAAGGATAAAATGGGTGTTGAGTAGCACTTTGAAATAAGGTAAGTGTTTATACCTATTTCTTTGGAGGCCCTTGGCCTTGTGGATACTCTACCACGTGTTCCTTACATGTGTAGCTGCCGATAGGCGTACTCAGTATGCCTTACCTTTGAATTTACATTGTATATTATATGTTATTCCCTGTTGTTGGTATTACATTGAGCATATGAGCATTGCACTCTGATTTTGAGCATTGCATATACTTCCCGGTAATCGATGAGAGTCCTGAGCCGGTGAAGGGTCATTATTGCATATACTTCCCGGTTGGCGATGAGAGTCCCGCACCGGTGAAGGGTCATTATTGCATATGCTTTGCGGTAAACGATAATAGTCCTGAGCCGGTGAAGGGTCCTTATTGCATATACTTCCCGGTAATCGATGAGAGTCCCGAGCCGGTGAAGGGTCCTTATTGCATATGCTTCCCGGTAATCGATGAGAGTCTCGAGCCGTTATTGCATATAATTTTCTGTAATCGATGAGAGTCCCGAGTCGGTGAAGATGAGAGTCCCGCACCGGTGAAGGATCATTATTGCATATACTTCCCGGTAATCAATGAGAATTTCGAGCCGGTGAAGGGTCATTATTGCATACACTTCCTGGTAATCGATGAGAGTCCCGAGCCGGTGAAGGTATGAGGCACATGTGACTGCATTGCATCATAGCGCATTCATCCTATCTCATTGCACAACATACTGACTAGTGGGTGACTATTGTGTTGTGTTTTGCGTATGCGGCATATATACCATGTTGTGGACATATTTCATTTTGCCTATACGTCTCTGGCTATTTAGTGTCCTTAATTGGTTTATATGCTTTAGTTATATGAATCGGGTTGCACGCCGTGACAGTATGAGCATGTGGAACGGGTTGCACGCCGTGACAGTATTATGTTCAAATACTTAAAAACCTATATGTTCTGTCTACTTTATGTCCCTGGTTGTTTATAGTTCCATACGTGTTTCCAGTTATTATCTGGCTCTGCCTTTTTATAGTTTAAATAAGATGGATTTAGTTTACATGTTTTTCTTCTCCCTTGCTAGCTATCCTATTATTTGAGGTGGCTAGTCTGCCCCACTTATTGAGTCCTTTTGACTCACCCTTGTTCGTTATTTGTTTTTGTCTATCTATTTCGTTTCGGCAGGTTCGCTCCAGGATTAAGTTCGCCACGCTGTGAAGGAGCGAAGACGACTTCAGCTATCAGGGTGAGCCAGCTTTTATTCCGGATGGCCACCAGTTTTATGTTTACTATTTCAGTTTTATTTTGCTCCCTTCAGGAGGTATCTGTCTTCTTTTGTACTCTTAGATGTCTAGTCTGGATAGCCCTAAACCTACTATGTTGGGTAGTTATCCGTAATTTCTTTTGTACAAGTTAGAGTTATCAGTATGTCTGTATTTTTTTCTAAATCTTGTTCTTATTTATGAATTGAATTATATTTATTTTCCTAATTTAATTGGTAAGGGTTCGCCCGACGGGTCTATGGGAGGATGTCGGGTGCCCGCATGACTCGCCGGATTTCGGTTCGTGTCAGTTGGTATTAGAGCCCGGTATAGAGTCTGTCAGACTAAGACAGTGTCTGGTAGAGTCTCGCTGATGGTACGTAGATGTCCGTACTTATCTACGAGAGGCTATGATGGCATTTAGGAAGTTTCACTTCCTTCTTTTCTGATAGTGCGTCGGTCTAGGATGCAAAAGTATTTTCGTTAATTCCTTCGTGGTAATTGTGAACCCTCATGCGACAAATCAGCAAACGATAGGAGTTTAGGACGAAGTAGTCTAGCCTGGGGCTAGAGCTACTCAAGTCCCGAGAGTTTTGGATCGTGCTGATGATCCAGTTGCGTAGGCCCTAGCTGTACGAGCTCGTGATGGGCAAGGGAGCAGGGCCTTGTGGTTCCTTGGCTCTCTACGATGCTTTTACGAGAATCTTGGCGTCGCAGATTCCGCAAGAACCTATTATTCGCTAGGCAGCTTATCAGGTTTCCGCAGATGGAGGCGTTCGGTCTCAGGGAGCTCCTATTCCAGTTCTTAATATTGCTGCAGTAATTTATGTTCCAGAAGCAGAATGTGTTGTGCCTCTAGTTATTATGGCTGGTTAGCTAGCCCGAGTAATGGCTCGGTTTGAGTGTCTGAAGAGGCTACATTATTCTACTCAACTGAACCTTCCCATATTCTTAAGCCATGCATCAGATAATCTCTGTGTAATTTTTTTTTAAATAAAATGATGTCAGCATATCCTTCAGGCTGTTGGTTATCTTGAGCAGTATGTTGTTTATTATTCTGCTTTCCAGTTTCAGGGGTCCAGCCTTGAATTGGTGGGCCGCTCTCTTATTAGCTAACTTGGTTCGATTTTTCTTCTAGATTCATGGAAAAGTTCCTTTCTGCAGTCAGCGAGATGAAAAGCATCGCCAATTTTAGTGGATTAGACAGGATAGCCTGTCGGTTTCAGAATATGAGATTGAATTCTTTAGGATGGCTAGATATGCACTAGACTAGTCCATGAACCTTCCGAGAAGGTTCAAAGATTTATTGGTGACCTTTCTCCTTCCTTGAGATCCTAGATGGCTCGAGAAATTGGGGTTGGGGCTTCATTTGATGTTGTTGTTGATATTGCTCGGAGGTATGAGGCATACCATAAGTTAGAGCGAGAAGAGTTAGAGCGGAAGAGCAATGAGATCGTATGGCCCTGGCAGGCACCATGGTACCTCATTTAGAGGTAAGAGTTCAGATTATTTTGGGAGGTCACCTGCCAGGTTATCTCAGCTTGTAGAGCGTAATTCTTAAAGTGCACTAGTAGTTCATCAAGATAGACTCAATTTTCTCTTTGTAGCGATCAATAATCTGTCCAGTTTCCATTTCTAGGGAAAAGGATGTTATCACTGTCATGAGTTTGGTTATCCTTTGAGGAGTTTTTCCTTACTCCGACAAGTAGGCAGTCGTCCTTTCTCTCGTCATCAGGCAGCTGCACAGTTGTAGGGGATTTTATTTAGATCTTAATCATCCAAAAATATGCCACCATCCAGCAGAGGTTGAGACTGTAGTGGCAGTGGTTCTTCAGAAGGTGATTATCAGGGTAATGGCTCAGCTTAGCTGCAGAGGCAATTCTATGAACTGCCAGTCTGGCAGGATGCTGAGGCATCCGATATAGTAGACCCATGTATTTCTTCTTCCCTTATATGTGAGTAATATCTGATTATTCCGATCGATCTGAAAATGGTTTGTCATATCATGTTTCCATGATTTCTTTGGATATTGTTTCTATTAAGAATCGGTTGCGGTAGAGGGGCGAGCTTCTGCTATGATTTATTCCTGGCTTTTGTAAGACCCTACTAATTTATCTGGTATAAATATGAGAGATTTGACAGTGAGTGTCGGTAGTGTCTGCTTGGCATCTTGTTGTGCCACCTTCTCTTATTATGTCGTGTCAGTTTACCTCTCTTTTTGGAATTCAGTGTTGGTCGGATGATGAGATCTTTATTCGTCACCATCAGAAAGTGTCATTATTTCTTCTGGTGTAAAGTGATTGGTAAGTAATATTCGATCTACATGTCTCCTCTTGGTTCGAGAAGCTAGTAGAGTGATGCTATTCTATGAGCTTTTCTCGATTTTTAAAAAAAAGGTTTTTTGGAAAATTGTCAGAGTTTTCTTTTTATTGGGAGGTTAAATTGGCATAGATTTTGTCCCATAAAGCTTATTTAATGCCTATTCCTTCAATTGCGATTTTTTGGTTAGCCGACTCGGATGTACTCTAGCTCTGGTAGCCAAGTAATAAGAAGATGACCTTTCTTGAAGCTCTAATTACTTCTATCCTTGGTCTATTGCCATTTCTTCCTCGTCCGAAAATAGTGAGCTCGGGCAATTAGTAGCCGCTTGTGATGTTCCCTATCTTGAGACAGAGTGCATGTCAAGGTAGCCGGATAAGCATATTATTGTGTTTCAAGGCTACTAAGGGTAATGGAGAGTGTCGTCCGACCCGTGAATTGAGCTATCGAGCGGTGGTGCGTATGGAAAAGGTTTGAGAGTTGTGAACTCGAGAGTTGCAGTTGTTTGGCAACTCGAGAAGGTAATTTGGTAGCTTAGAGCCGCATTCTGTTTTAGCTAAGTTTTCTTTAATCCAGTAGACCCTATTAGGATGCCTATTTTTATTCAACTTAGCTGTATGAGCTGAAGTTCTAAGTGGAGGAGTCTTCCTCCAATATTGAATATAAATATTAAATATCTAAGATGTTGCGGAAGTGTAAGCTAATTCTTAATTCATCGACCTATTCTATATCGAAAAGCATATCGACGAGGTGATTTGTTGGCGGAATCATGTTAACCCATACAAAGTTTCGTGTATCTTTTTTTCCGAAAAGGTAGAACTCTCTTCTCGTGATCGAGGAAGGATCAGCTTAGTCAGAATAGGTTGTGCAATGGTGTTATCATATTATCCATATATATTTTATTCCAAAAGTACGATATGCATGTTATAATTTTGATCCTGTAATCAGGAGATAATGCCCGTGGAGTAGCTAATGAAGTTCATGCAAGTTCTCTTGTTATCTCTGCGAACTTATTTTTAGACTTAGGCTCGTTCGAGGACGAACGAGAGTCTAAGTGGAGGAGAATGAAACGACCTTAGGTAGTCGTTTCGGGTATTAAGACTTCGATTGGCGTGCCGATAATTTTAAAATATTTGAAAGATCCATTAGGACCTGTCTGTAAAATTTGAGCTAAATCAGACCTCGTTTGGTACGTATCAGAAGAAGAATTCAGTTTTTATTGTCGATAAATATTAAAAAGAGATTTTTGAGCTCGTTTTGGCGAATGAACTCTGATTCAAAATCCGAAAACACCGTTAGGTTCTTATGATTATTTTTGACTTTTTTGAACTTTCGAAAGTGAATTTCGAGGTCGTTCGATTAGTTTCTGCTAAAATGCTGAGAGTTAAATAATTTGACTTTTTTTTCCATTTAATCTGCATATTGAGTTTTGGGAGTCCGATTTAAGATCCGCCTTAGCAAGTGTGTTACATATATTTTGTATAACTTACTTGAGAAATTTGGGATCATTTCAAATTTCGTAGAGTTTCGTATTAATTTTCGTCGCGAAAAGAAATGAAAATAAAATTAAAAAAATAAAATAAAAGAAAAAGAAAAAGGAATGAGAAACGCAGTGGCATTCCCACCTATATAACAAGATACACGAGAACAGAAACATGAGAACGAGAAACAGGAACAAAAACAGAAAACGAAGGAGAAGACGGAGAAGGAAAAAATATCAGAAAATGAGAAAAGAGCCGGAAAAAGATAGAATTTTCACCCCGAAACATTCAGGCAAGATCGTTTGGGTAGTGAATCCAAAGGATAAAGCGGGTGCTGAATAGCACTTTGGAATAAGGTAAGTATTTGTATCTATTTCTTTAGAGGCCCTTGGCCTTGTGGATACTCTACCACGTGTTCCTTATGTGTGTAGTTGCCGATAGGCGTACTCATTACGCCTCAACTTTGAATTTACATTGTATATTATATGTTATGTCCTGTTGTTGGTATTGCATTAAGCATTGCACTCTGGTTTTGTGCATTGCATATACTTCCCGGTAATCGATGAGAGTCCTGAGCCGGTGAAGGGTCATTATTGCATATACTTCCCGGTTGGCAATGAGAGTCCCGCACCGGTGAAGGGTCATTATTGCATATACTTCCCAGTAATCGATGAGAGTCCCAAGCCGGTGAAGAGTCCTTATTGCATATACTTCCCGGTAATCGATGAGAGTCCCGAGCCGGTGAAGGGTCCTTATTGCATATACTTCCCGGTAATCGATTAGAGTCTCGAGCCGTTATTGCATATACTTTTCTGTAATCGATGAGAGTCCCGAGCCGGTGAAGGGTCATTATTACATATACTTCCCGGTTGGCGATGAGAGTCCCGCACCGGCGAAGGATTATTATTGCATATACTTCCCGGTAATAGATGAGAGTCCCGAGCCGGTGATGGGTCATTATTGCATACACTTTCTGGTAATCGATGAGAGTCCCGAGCCGGTGAAGGTATCAGGCACATGTGACTGCATTGCATTATAGCGCATTCATCCCATCTCATTGCACCGCATACTGACTAGTGTATGACTATTGTGCTGTGTTTTGCGTATGCGACATGTATACCATGTTGTGGACATATTTCAGTTTGCCTATACGTTTCAGGCTATTTTACGTCCTTAATTGGTTTATATGCTTTAGTTATATGAATTGGGTTGCACGTCGCGACAGTATGAACATGTGGAACGGATTGCATGCCGTGACAGAATTATGTTCGGGATACTTAAAAACCTATATGTTCTGTCTACTTTATTCCCTTGGTTGTTTATAGCTCCATACGTGTTTCCAGTTACTATCCGGCTCTGCTTTTATATAGTTTAAATAAGATGAATTTGGATTACCTATTTTCTTCTCCCCGGCTAGCTATCCTATTCTTTGAGGTGCTAGTCTGCCCCACTTATTGAGTCCTTTTGACTCACCTTTGTTTGTTATTTATTTTTGTCTATCTATTTCGTTTCGGCTGGTTCGCTCCAGGATTGAGTTCGCTATGTTGTGAAGGTGCGAAGACGACTTCAGCAAGGTGAGCCAGCTTTTATTCCGGATGGCCACCAGTTTTATGTTTACTATTTCAGTTGTATTTTGCTCCCTTCAGGAGATATCTGTCTTCTTTTGTACTCTTAGATGTCTAGTCTGGATAGTCCTATACCTAGTATGTTGGGTAGTCAGTATGTCTGTGTTTTTTTCTAAATCTTATTCTTATTTATGAATTGAATTATATTTATTTTTCTAATTTAATTGGTAAGGGTTCGCCCGACGGGTCTAGGGGAGGGTGTCGGGTGCTTGCACGGTCTATCCGGATTCCGGGTCTTGTTAGCTGCATACCTGTGTGTGGGTGCAAACAGCCAGGTCTTGTGTTCAGTGTTCCCTATGGCATTGCCATGCTGTGTCATTCCTCTTTTGGAGATTCTTCTGGCATTCTAGCTATCTGGCAAGCACTTGCATTTTCCTATTGTTTAGGTTGGTTAGGCTGAGTAGGTTCAGTTGCCTACCATTCTAGCTTGACTTGAGCCTTCTTCTTTTTTCTCCTTCTTCTATTCCTCCTTTTAGGAGCTTCTTGAAATTCTTCCTCTTGCTTTACTTTTCCCAACATTCTTATGAGTTATGGTCAAACCTCATACACTCAGTACAGAACTTAGGTGACCAGTCATAGTATACAGGTTGATGCAATGTGCCATTAGGAGTGTCAATTTCAATACACTCAACTAAAGGATGAGCTACATAAACTTCTATAAGAACCCTGGCATAGGACACCTTTTCCATATTTGTTGTGAATTTATCCGTATACATAGGACGTCCTACAACACTTGCCACTTTACTTAGTACTTCAGCTGAACATAACCAACTGGTAACCTAGGGGAAGTTGCCCACAGTGGTATTTTGGCGACGCACTAAGGATCGAATTTGAAATCAATAGTCCATTGTTGTACTATGAAAGGCTTGTTGTGGAATGTATATGGTCCAAATTGCAATACAAGTTCACATTCCTCTATGGTGTTAAATTTAAACAAGTAGTATCCTTCATCATGTACCAATATCTGAGGAGGAGATACAAATTTCCAGACATGGTTGACATAATTTTCTAGGAATTTGACATAAGGCGTGTCCCTAATTACATATCCTATCAAAGCATTCTTCCAATAGTTTGCAGGGACGTTGTAATCCTCTTGTTCTAGCTTCACCACTAATTTTCCATTTCTATTACTAGCAGGGAAAAAAGTAAGGGACTTACCCATTTGAGAACTGCGGTTTCCCAAATCTGTAGGTTCCGGAGTAGGCTGCTCTGATGATGTTGCAGATTATTAGAGTCAGCAACGCTCTAGTTCTTCCTTAATTTTGACTGCAACAGCAATATTTACCCTAATCTACTTCGTCGTCGTTTCCTCTTCTTCTACAATAAAAAATATTGGGGGTAAAAAACTCCCAAAAGTTACCGGTTGACGTGGTCGAATTTCATCATTTGCAAGTGTTTCCAGTATTGATTCTGAGTTTGGCTGAGAATTTCGTCGAGACATTATTCTTGGCGCAAGTTAGCTAACCTCGCTTAACGTGCGCCGAGAGCAATTTGTCTTAACGTAATGAATGAAGCCACTCACCTATTGATATTCTACAAAAAAGCTTTTATTAATTACCAAAGGAACATTTACAATGTAGCAAGTTACCTCAACTTGTTATTCTCATCTAGCCACTCTTTTACTACTATATCTTTTATACATCAATTTTTAGAGGATAATAACAAATTGTAAACTCCTATCCGCACTAACTTTTAAAATTTTTACACAAAAGTATACTTTTGAAAAATTATTTACAAAACATAGAGACATTTTAGCAAAATTACCAAATATAGAAGAAATGAGAACTTAATTACAAAACATAACAAAAAATAATCTAACATAGAAACCTTACCTTCTTCCTCCCATTTTCCCCAATTTTACTTCTTCTCCTCCTCTCTACCCCCAATTTCACATAACAGAATACCACATTGGATTAATCCAGCACTAACGACTATATTTCTGGTGCTGCATTAATCCATCTACAAAATCATATCTGTGCAAAATCTGTATCTAAACAACATCTGACGGAGCAAAATTTGTCCAATTCGACTGTTTATTGAACAAATAGCCATAAGAATAAGCTGCCAAATCAATCTTATCTTGCTGTTTGTTTTGAATTTGATGGAATTATCATCGTATTCGTCAGTTATAACGCCTAAAGATGTAATGGGTACATTGATTAACGACGGAACTATCAATTCTATGAGGTTGAAAATTATTACTCACCTCAAAGCTAATCTATGCATGCTTCTTTACTCTTTTTATTCGAACATTTTTTTTTTTTTTGTCATTTATAGTGATATCAAGTCATATATGTGCTTTTTGCTTGAACGGAAGAACTAAAAAATACCTATATGTTGTCATTTTCAATAATTATGCTATTTTTTAATATTGTAGAAATATTTTTTATATTTGTCCGTTCATATTTGGTATTTTACTTTCAGTTTTGCTTTTTCCCAAGAAAGATTTGGTGTTGTTGCTTGATCTGGTATTTTTCGGCCAATTATGATGTTTTTCAGTCAGATCTGGTGTTTTTTTTAACCAAATTTGTATTTTTTTCTGCCAGATCTGTTATTATTTTCATCTTTTATATTTTATTGTGTCTCGTTATCTCTATGTATCTGCAGTATATCTACATTGTTTTTGCACTATATATAACTATTTCTGCACTATTTTTTAGGTTTTGCACTATTTTTTGCATTGTATCTAATTGTTTCTGCACTTTCTGCATATTTCTGTCCAATTCTGCACAGTGTTCCACACTATTTTCTGCATTGTTTCTACTTTTTTTTTTATATTGTATCTCCATTGTTTTAAATTATTTCTACATTATATGTGCACTATTCCAAACTATTTCAGACTGTATCTGCACTATTTCAGGTTGTATGCTCTATTTTAACTATTTCTGCACTATTTTTATAGACCTGGGCGGCGGCGGAGTCCGCCCAACAACAGCAGTGGGGGCAATAGGCGGCATGAGGGGCAGCAGGGGAGAGGGATATTAGTTGGGGGCTAGGTTTTTTCGTTTTCTAGCTGTTTGAATCAACTTGTATATAAAAAATAATATGCTATATTTTGTAATATCAACAATATTGTTTTTTTTTAATTAAGGCTTAAAAATTCTATAGAAGTGTAAATTCCCGTGACTTTTACATTAGCATAAAGATTGCGTTAGCAGAACTAAAGTTGGAGGATAAGCTCTTTCAGAGATCTCTTTACTTTAATTGAATTGGCACATGATATTTTCCTCGTTGCTATCACATTCTCTTGCCACTTACCCAAAGACTCTTGTGTTTCTTTTTCTCCAAATAGTATACACAAATTTTGTGTAGACTAGTTTGAACAGTTGAACTTGTCTGCATTTGCTTTATGCCAATTGTATCAACCTGGCCTCCTCTTGTTCCCAATTTTGAGATGTTCGTATTGTTTTTAATCAATGTTGATACTTTATCCCAAACTGCATTAGTATAACAATATTGTACATACTTAGTTACTTTGATCCAGTTCCTTCTTAACATAACACACAGTTCGGATTAGTGACCTATTCATCAATCTATCCATTATATGAAGTCTCTCATGCATTAACAAGCACAAGGTAATTATGGCTTTTAGTTTAGCTTGATTTTGAAACATCAAGCATTTCTAGGATTTAAGTGGTTGTACTCCCAGCATGTGGTGGTAAATCTGACTAACTGACTTTTTCAACTTGGGGCAACTGCCTGAACATGCTGTAGTTGATCTCTAGCATTCAATATTTTCCTCACATCCAACTCGTTTTTCTGTGTGATTTGGATGTTATTCAGATTTTCCTTCTCTCTTTTTATATGTACATTTTCTTGTAGTTTTTAGAGAATTTTATGTGAAAACAACGAGTTATTATAACTATGAGAAAGAAGAATATGAAAACACAATTCCAATAAAATACACTTAATTGAGATCGTTTGTTTGGGATGACAAGGAATTATAGCAGTAAATCTGAAGTGCTAATCATGTAAAAGATGGACTAATATGATGGAATATTTTTTTGGACAAATTAGAAAAAATTTTAAAGAAATAGCCATCATATTCAGTATGCATAAATTATGCACACAACATACAAATATGCACAAAAAAAAAATTTAAGTGGTCTAGCTATTGTTGATGTAGCATAAATTTTTTAAATATTATTTATTTAAATGTGGAAAAAGGATTATGGCATGATCATGAGATGTACAAGGCTAATAATCCAAACTATAAAATTGCACAAATCGGTCGCTAAAATTATAGATGTGTTATAACCCTAAGATATTATTTATCTGGTGGTTACATTGAGAGTGAGTTTCAACATTATCCTTTTGAGGATATTTACACAATTATGATGAGCACACTGCTTAAGTTTTTTTCCCGGTTAGCAATTTTTTTATCAAAAAAAAATAGCCTCCCGTCTTCGAATTATGTCAGGCGCACCCAGACTCCATAGAAGTATTGACATACCTGTACAAATTTATTTATTCACAAATTTTGTTGAATCTCCTAAAGTTGATTGAAATTTTTAAACAATGGCCCAGGTTTTGGCGATTTGGCAAATTTTGTGAATAAACAAACTACAAGTGATCCGTAAAAACTTGTGAAAATATTATTCACAATGGTTGATGTGCTCACGTGTCCCTTAGAACTTGAAAATTGAAGTCTTTAGCAAATTTTTCTTAAATCAAAACAAATCTTTGTTGCACAAAAGTGACATTCGGTGAAATGGAACAACAGATTCCAAAATCTTGGTAAAATTTTTAGTCCTGCAGCCAGTTTTCTACACTATTTAATTTTTAGCCAGTAAAGTTTTTTTTTTTTTTTTTTTTTTTTTTTTTTTTTGTTTTGTTCCTATTTCGGCTCTTTACCCTATTTACCCGTTAAACAAACTCTTGTTATAAGTAGGTGTCTATGTCTATGTCTAAGTTACTATACTCAAGATTGAAGTTGAAAGTTGCTATGTGCAACTTCAAAGAAGGTTTAAAGTTAGAAGCTGCCTATGCCTAAGTTACTATGCCCAAATTTGAAGTTGAAAGTTGCTATGTCTAACTTCAAACGTGAAGGTTTGAATTTGAAAGCTACCTATGCCTGCCTTTAAATCTTCAAGTTTGAAATCGAACTTCAAACCTTGACGGTTTGAAGTTGGTATGACCAGGTTTGTAGTTAGATTTGCTATGCGCAACTTCTACCCTGAAGATTTGAAATTGAAAATTGTATATGCCTAACTTAAAACCTTCAGGGTTAAAGCTGAACTTCAAACCTTTAGTTTTGAAGTTAAAAGCTGAAGTATCGAAATTAAGATACAAAGATTTAAAGTTCAAGTTAGTGACTAAAAATTAAATTATATTTAAGAACTTACTAAAACCTAAATGGTGCGCCTAAATAGGTATTCTTGTACTTCTCCTAAAATCTAAGGCTCATTCCTAATTATTATTTTGCCCATTAATATATGAAACTACTCGAGTCATTGGGAAAGTGCACGAAGATCCTATTTTAGGCACGCCATTTAAATTTTAGCTAATTTTTAAGAACTATTTAATTTTTAGTCGCTAAATTGAACTTATGACCTTCGAGTCTGAACTTCAAACCTCAATTTTGAAGTTCAGCTTCAGACCTTCAAGTTGAACTTCAGACCTATGGGTCTTAACTTCATACCTCCGGATCTTAAATTTAAACGTAAAGGTTTGAAGTTCAACTTCAGACGTAGGCATAGGTAGGTTTGAAATTGGATATGCAAGTTTGAAATTTAATATAGCAGTAGCTAAAAACTAAAAAATATTTTAAAACTAACTAAACCTAAATGACACACCTAATATAGGCTCCCATGCGAAATATTTACTGAGTATGAGGGTAACGACAAGACTTCAACTTTGGTCAAAAAAACAAAATATTTCACTTGGTGTCCTCAAAATTGACTGATTCTGAAAGTTTATCCCCATTTAAGATAATTTTAGCAAAATAGCCTCCACTTGGTACGTAAGCAATACTTCAAATTATCTGTAAGAACTTGGGAAGAGATTAAAGGGCAGTGTTTCTTAGGCAAGAATTTTTCAACAGCAAATGTTGCCGCAAATGTTGCATATACAAGAATTTCAACGGAAAGACAACACTTCAAGTTATCTTGAAGAATATGGGAAGAAATTCAAGGCAAGTGATGCCTAAACAAGAGGGGTCAAAAGCAAGTGATGCATCTTAGGCAGTACTTATGAGAAAGGAAGGGCGGGATACATATGCCATTATAAGATTCATAGGGATATTTTTATCCAAACTTTATCATTAAATCAAGCGGATGCCATTTTTGCTTAACCACTGTTATGGGTGTAAAAAGACAAATCAGTTGCCCCTGTGCCATAGTTTTGTAAATATCCCAGAGGGGTAACTGGGCTAAGTGCACGAAAGGCCACTTTTGCCACTGGTCTTTAGGCACAGGCCACTAATACCAAAACATTTAGTTTGTGGCCACTTTTGCTTAAAGAGATAGAACTTCAGTCCAGAGGCCGGATTGAAGTTCAGTCCTTAAAGATTGAACTTCAATCCACGGCCATATGGACTGAATTTCAGTCCAGTCCTTAAGATGGAACTTCAGTCCATGGCCATGGACTGAAGTTCAGTCCATGGCCATACCATGGACTGAAGTTCAGTCCATGGCCATATGGACTGAAAGTTCAGTCCTTAAGAGATGGAACTTCAGTCCAGGGGCCGTATGGACTGAACTTCAGTCAACTATCAGAACTTAAGTCAACATTTATTTAGTAAAGACCCAAAAGTGGCCTCTAGTGTAAGACCAAAGAAAATAGTGGCCTCAAACTAAATACCAGTGTTAAAAGTGGCTGCTGGGCGAAATTTTTACGGGGTAACTTTATCGATCAACTACTTTCTATAGCACTAATTGACGAACAACAACATTTACAATATTTTGAAAGATTAGCCACAACTGCTCACTTTTTTAAAAAAAAAAAAAAAAAGTCATAGCATTTCAGTTTTGAACTCCACGAACATATCTTGTAGTTCAAACTAAAAAATACTAGATTTCTAGAAAAATTATGGGGTTTGAGAATACTAGGAATATTTCATGAAAATTAGGATTTTCTTCACTTCATAGTCCATGATTATAGATCTTTTTCTTTTGGAATTTGAGCATGAACTCTATTTAACCTATATCCGATTTTAGGCCAATTAACAATTAAATTTATATTTGTAGAGTCACGATCAATAGTTTAGATTAAGAGTTTAGTCGATTTAAGTACAGGATTCCATTAATTACTGGATTGCGAATATATGCACGATTTCCGATGGAGGCGTAATAATAATTAATGGCGATATGAAAGTAATACGAAATAATGGAAGACAAACAAGACTAAGCGCGAATTAAATAGGTAGAAGGAACCGTATTAGATTGCTTGATCTCGGCGAGGATCCCTTGATACCAATTACGCCTGAAGACTTGAGAACGAAATATGTAGTAATGTAAATGATGAACAATAGTGAGCGAGAGCAAAGAGAGTATTTTATTGATATCGTAGATAGAGAAGAGAATGTCCGTTACAATGATTCGAAAAAGAATGCTATATATAGATTTTGCAAGGCAGCCGTTGGGTATGTAACCGCTGGGTATGTAACCATTCATTGAACAGTCGCGTATGAACAGGTAACTGTTCATTCAAATTGCATCGTTTTGGGGAGGCGTTAAGTAAGTGCCTTGGGCCTGCTCGTGCTAACTGCCTAGCCAGTCATCTGTCCGTTAGATGTCTGTCCGAGGAAATATCTGCCCGTACCACGTGGCAGACACGTGTCACTCTTTTAAGTGATGATGGTTTTTATCCAATACAGATAGTCTCCGCACTTCTCGAGCAGAGTTTTTGCCCGAGGAGTGGATGTGAATTTTTGGCGGGAAATTTTATTTGGAAGGCCCAACCTTCATCTGCAACATGAAAAATCTCAGTGACGTGCGCATTAAATGCGCGAGGTGAAAAGTAACTGCGCCAGACACGTCCACACGTCCGCCGTCAGTTGCGAGGTGACTACTGCGCGTCCCAAGAGCAAAAGTAATGGTTTTTAACCGCCTCAGTCACGTGCACACGTCAACTCATCAGTTGCGAGGTGACCGCTGCGCTTCAGAGTGATGATGTTGCTTCGAAACTCGGCGAAACCTACTTTCTCTTTTGACGGTTGGATCTGATCGTAATCTCTTCGATGATCTCCATGTGTCTTATGGAAACTTGATGAGCCGGACCTGTTTACGCCTATAAATAGGGGTTGGTTGAATTTTACCCCTTTCGTTTGCTTTTACTCTAAAACTTCCGAATCTTGTAAACCCTTGAATTTTCTTCAATCTTTCTTCTAACTTTCGATTCTTCTTCAAATATGTCTCCAAAGACTAAGAAAAATTTGAATCTGGACGCTGCTGCCGATAGTTCTTCCATGGCTACCCCTAGATCTAGGGCCGCTCAGGCCACTGCTTCAGAAATTATCCCCAAGAACTGGGGTGAACTGGAGAAGGACTGCAGTGTTAAGGCCTTCAATAATTATGGTGATGTACGCGTATGGCCAGCGTACAGATTCAAATCCGGGATCACGTCGGAGATGATCCCTCGAGTTAAAGTGGACTGCGGCTGGGACACGAGTGTTCCCATTTTGCCGGTATCTGAAAATGAGAACATTACTTCTCATAGGATAGGGTGGACGGTCATGTCTACCTACCCATTCACAATTGGTTGCACATTACCCCTCCATCCTGTTCTTGACAGGTTTTGTAGGGAGTATTTTCTCTGCCCGGGGTAGCTGAGCCCCAGTATGTTTAGAATGATAAAACTTATGGACTGGTTCGCTGAAGAGACCGGTCAAAGTTTTGAGTATGAACACTTCATTTCTTTGTACAGTCTTCAAATTTTTAAGGATGGGTTTGTCAACGCCAGAATGCGTGGAAGCAAAGGCATGATACGTAGTTCTGAGGACACCAATAACCGGGGTTGGTTGCACCAGTACATATTTGTGCGCACCCAGGCATTGTCTCTCAATTCCAAGGCTCCTCTCTCCGAGAACTGGAATAAGAAGCGTAAGTCCCCGAGTTTTTCTTTGGAATTTTCATATTTCCCCTTTTCGTCTATTTCTTTGATTCTGCATTTCAGCTGCCAAGTTGCCCTACGATAAGCTCATATCGGTTGATGAGCTGACAGCGTGGGTTGAGGCCATTCTGGAGAAGTTCCCCGTCGAGCAGAGGGAATGGACGTACTTCGCCACGCAAAAGGGTCTGACCGCAAAGACTCACTGTGAGAACTTTTCGCTGTCGCAGCTATTTCTTTTCTTCCTTGCTTTGCTGAACCCGACCGTTTTGCTTTTTATAGGTTTAGGCGCACAAGGAAACTTCTTCCATACCCCTTCCCCTCAGGCTGTGCCGTCAGGACCTGCTGTCGATTCTGAGGATGAGGTTGCAGCCATAAGAGTCGCGGCGGAGGCAATGTTCAGGAGGGAAGGTGGAGAGGAGCTATTGTCTAGCGGCATCAGCTCTCTGAAGAGGAAGAAGAAAAGCCAGGGTGAGGGTGGAGCACGGAAGAAGGCTGCTCGTAAGGCTTCCGTGGCTGCCGAGAAGACCTCAGCCGTTGGACGGGAGACTCCGCCGGAGGCTAGTACGCCCAGGCCTGAGGAAGAGAGTGTTAAGACTTTTGCTGAAGTCCCCGAGTCTGCACGGGGAGAGGGCTTTGAAACGGAAGTGATCGCCATTTCTGATACTGAAACGATTGAAGATCTTATGAGAAAGCCCTATCTCCGAAGCGACAAGAAGAAGGCCGAGGAGAAGGCTGCCCGTGCTCCGGAAGGGAGTCCCCAAATACCAGTATACACAAAGACGAATACAAATGGTATACGAAGAAAAACATAGGTATACAAAAGGTTTTTTCATGTATACACAGTGGTTACACCAAAAAATATGGTATATACAATCAAATTTATCGGGTATACGCAATGTATTCAAGCGCTTTACCCAATTATTTTTAATGTATACACACTTTTTTTACACTATATATACATTTTCATAGAATAAAATTTTTATTTTATCCAAACAAAAAAAAAAAGGAAGAAAAGCTGGACGGAGCAGCAGTTGTCGTGGCTGGAGCTCCGGCGAGCTGCTACAGCGGCGGCTCCGTCGCAGCAGATGAAGCAACAACGACAACACACAACAGCAATTGCGAGGGAGAAATGCAGCAGCACCAGCAGGAACAACGCAGCAGCGACGGCGGTGCAGCAGCAGCAGCGACAGAGGAGCAGCCTGCCAGAAATTCTAGATCAAGAACGGGGGAGGAAAGAGGTTGGCAGAAGGGGAAGGAGGAAGGGTAGGGGGCGGCGTTGGTGGAAAGGAGAAGAGGTGGAACACTAAAAAAATCCTAGTGGCTACAAACAGTAAGGGTGGTGGGCTAAGGGTTTATTTAGGATTATTTTTAAAAAAATAAGGTAAAAATATATATAGAGGTAGTTAATGTATACATAGTATTATTTTCCCTAACTTAGAACCTCACAAGTACTAAAAGTTGGTTAAGAAGCTCTCGTATGGGTCCTAGGAAGTACCGCCCAGGAGTTTTAACTAGATGGCATGTGTAGTTACTAGAATTTTATGCATAACTTACAATTTCATACTATTAATATAGTACCCGCACAATGTGTGGACAAGAGAAAAGATATACGTACCCCCTAATACTATAGGCATCAATTACAGATTTCACCTTTGAGAAGGTCCTATCACTCTATTGTACTATTTTAAAATAAAACTTTTACCTCCCTAAGTACTTATGTGGCAGAGAGTGTGCAGAGAGTAAGGAGCAAATATACATTAACTTTTACTTTCTAAATTTTCTTTTATTAAAAATATTTATTGTATTTATTTATATGCTTTTTCCTTTTGTGATTTGTCTTTATTTCTTCTATTTTCTTGTCTTCCTCCACACGACCAAAACTAGGCCGAAGCCACCACCAATGCCGAAGTCCAGGGGCGGCCTTCAGGTAAAGTCAGTGAAGCCTTGGCTTTAGGCTCCATCTTTTTGGGGCCCCACTTTCTACTAATAAAGCTATAGATAATTTTATAAAGAAATATACATAAAAAAAAATACATTTTTTCAATGTACTAGAAAAGTAAAAATATCTAAAAAAATAAAGTAAACATATCTTTTCTATTATAACTACATGAATCTCTATTTCTACTCCTTTACTTTCTCTCACAATCTTTTAAACTTCCTTTTTGATTTTTGCCCCATTAATTCTCCTTTTTTAATCACTCACTCCTCTCAAATGTACTCCTACGCTTCTCATTCTTTTTTTTTTTTTTGTGTACTTTTATTCATCTATTACTATACAATCTTTGGCTATATTGTTTTTGAAAAACAAAAGAGTGAAATTCTACTGGTTAAAAAGAATTTATTTTGTTTTTGATACTAGCTATCAAGGATACTGCATACACGAAGAATATTCAAGCACTTCGATATCAATATTTATTTTCTTGATTCAGGTTCTACTATTAAAACTTTTTAGTATTACTTAGCATATAAATTTCATTATTGTATTGATACTTTTAATGCTTAGGCCTTAGCTATATATTGTCTTGTTCGTTAAAAATTAAACATGTCGACTAGAAAGTATGAATCTGATCATTCAAATCTCCAAAAAAAGAAAAAAAAATTGATTTTTTAATAATATCCCATAAAGGAGCTTTAGATAAATTTTTAATAAATGATAAAAAGAATATATACAAGTCTTTTTACTTTTGCGAAAAATAATTAAGGCCCCTTAATGAAGCTTCATTTTAGACCTCCAATACTGTTGAGCCGCCTCTGCCAAAGTCACCAGATAATTCACCACCAGTCCACCACCACCTCCCACCATCACCACCGATGGAAAAACATCTATTGACCACAATGGATAAAATTTAAGAATCGTAACAGAACCTATTAATCATTGTTTAAGTTCAAAAACTATAAGCAAATATAATAAAGGGAAAATTTTATATCTAGCCAAAAAAAAAATAATGGCCCTACATTTAAATTGATACAAGTAACAAACAACAAAGGCTAGCCAAAACTAATTTTAAAAATAGGTTTATGTGAATATCTTTTCCTAAAATACTAAACAGAATAAGCGCATCTAGTGGGAACACTATCTCCAAAATCAGCTAAATTATAGGAGTCTGAAAGGCACGTATATTCAGTTTATACGACACTTCATGGAATCCCATATTAAACGCCACTGTGAAGGAAATTTGAGGAATAAAATCATCACTTCGTGCAGCATAAATATCGATTCTGAAGAGCAATTATATCTCTCAGATTTGAGATATTCACGAAAGTTACTCCATCAAACAAACAAATCGATCCAAAACAGTATCAGTAACATTGAAGAAATCTTTCTTTTTATAATATCAGTGAAATATGTCACCAATTAAGGTATTAATCCAATATGGTGGAAATTGGGTTGAAGATTTCAAGTTCGTCAACTTCAAAGCTGATGGCATTCTACTTAAAGAAGATTGTTCATACACCACTTTTTTGGGAGCAATAGCGACACATCTAGAAGTTGACACTTCTATGTACACGATGGATATAAACTATCAAATTGAAGATGGGTTCCAACCGATCTCAATTAAGAATGATATGGGTGTCCAACTGTGTATAGAGCAAAAAAAATCAACAAAAATAAGTGAATATCCGCTTTGCATTACAGCAGAAGAGAAAGTCGTTAATGGTGGATATAGCACAAGGGCAATGGTTGTAAATACCAATATTTTGACGGCTGCTGACACACTGAATGATATCAACATACCTGAAGTAGTCGACATGATATTTTCATGTAAAACTGATGAAACTGAAGGCGTACCCATTGAGCAAATTGGTGTCATTGAGAACCCATACCTTGACTGCTTAGAGGAAAAACAGGTGTATAAAGACAAGCAAACGCTGCAGAATGTTGTAAAGAACTACGCTCTAAAGGAAAAGTTTGAAACAAAGGTTGATAGGTCTTCGACCAAAAGGTATTTAATTTCGATTTAAATTTTGTTTACATAATGAAAAATATTAGCTGCATATTTTTTTGCATATTCACTCTAATAAATTAATATATTATCAAACTAGGTACTCTTTAATTTGTGTGAACAGCCCATGTAGTTGGATGTTTCGCGCATCAAGCTTGAATAGCTCAAGGGTTTTCATGATAATAAAGTTTAACAACATTCACACTTGTCCGATTGAGGAAAGGTTGAGTTCGCATCAGCGTACAAGTGCAGATATTATTGGTAATCTAATGAAGGAAAGGTTTGCTGATCCAAAAATGGTTGTTGAACCCCAAAAATTACCCCGAAAAGGATAAATTCCGGAATATCGACAGGATGGACAAACTCTTTTGGAGTTTTTGGAGTCGCCACCCAATTTAAGGAAAACAGGGAACCAAATTAACAAATGCGTGCAAAAACTCCGTTTTAGGAAAAAGACGGTCTTTTCAGAGATTCTAAAGGTAAGAGGTTTTATTAATTTCGGAAGAAGGTTTTTAAGGCATTTCTGAAATTCCGTAAAATACGGTTAATCCGACAGGTTTCCAAATATTTACAAGTGCGCTTCTTTCAAAAGAATTATTTAAAATAGTAATAATAATAATAAGAATAATTAATTGAATAAAAGCTTATTTGCAAAATATTCTTTTACTTGCACGCATTTGCTAAGACGGCCCCAATTTGCAATAAATTAAATAACGACTTCACAATAAAAGGCAATAAACATAAAGTAAAGCGACATACCAAGCAATCAAATATTATTGATAAATAAATATTTTACGCATTTTATTTACATTAATATTTCTAAGGAAAGTAATGCAAAGTTAAAGATAAAACCCGAAACAACGATCAACTCGGGGAGCCTTGGATTTCTAAAATTCATAAGTCTTATTTCTGAATGCTCGGGTCCGAATTCAATCCCCAAATGCCTTCAATGCAACGGATTATTCACATTCGTGAGTTAGCCAAACTCGTCCATAAATTATTCGTGCCAAAATATACCTCGCAGAACATACAAGTAAAATTGGATTAGTACGATAATAAGTTATAATAATTAAGGTAATAAAATAACAATAATAAAGTAATAATAATGATAATAATGATAATAATAATATAATATATAATAATAAAATATATAATAATAATAATAATAATAATAATAATAATAATAATAATAATAATAATAATAATAATAATAAAGGGGTTGTTTTTTTTGCAAAATTTAGGCTCAGGTTTGTGTGGCGCGTCGAATAGAAGATCGGGATTTGATACGGCTGCAAACACGGAGCTGGTCGTGTTGCCACGCCAAGTACCAAACCCACCACTCTATTCGATTTGTTTTGCCTCAAATGCACACAATCATCATCGCCTTTTGCTTTAGGGACACGAGAACGGGATGGTTCAAGTGTAGTATCATGTTCAAAATCCGTCAATTTATTGTCCGTCAATTCCTTGTGTAGGCCTCAATACGTGTAGATGTATTTTTCATTGGCTATTAGCGTAGTATTTGTTCAAATCAGTTCAATACTCCATAATGGATAAAATTTATCCAGAATGGATCCCTGCACTCAGAAAATCCAGTCAAATCGTTGTAAAGCCTCAAATTAAAATACGTAAACTCCACGCTTAGTATCTGTATTCAAATTAGCAGAACCATCAGTGAATAAAGTAATTCCAACAGGCATGGATCATAACTGTCAAATGTATGGCAAAGGGTCAAATAGAAAATGGGGCAAAATATCAAACGGGTCGAGTAGCAACATAATCCATCAACAATGCAACTTAACAGCAATGGTAACAAGAGTAACACTAATTCAACAGTCAAGATTCATGATCCACAAGCAACTACTCATATCCGAAACAAGCCCAGTTTCCCAAGCTCGCACATAAATTGAGGCTTGTTTAAGCTCTGGCAACGCCATGGCTGCAAGAACTACCGGAAAATCTGGGTGAAATGCCCCGCCAAGATACGGGTCAGATAATCTCAAATGCCTGATAGATATCCCAAAAGACTCATTTTTTTAACAAGATCAAAGTAAAGTGGTAGGCTCAGATTCATTCAAAGTAGAAATGTTTAACATCAACATCCAGAACCCACAAAGCAATAACGCCAATCAGTAAGCCAACAAAGTCAAGAGACCAATGGGAACCCCAGCAATGGTAACGATACCGATTCAAACAGTCAAGATTCACAGTCACTTGTTCAAGCCAAACAAAAGAAAGCAATCGACACCCATGGTCAAACAAATTTCGGTGGGACAACGATAACGGCAAAACAGAGCAACAACCAGACAATGAAACAAAAAATGATAACACCATCGACATACGGAGAGGAGCGACTTCCGGGGAAGTTTCCCGGCGTGACTCCGGCGAAGCTCGCGGCGTCGCTTCTACTCTCCTTTTCTAATATCGTTCATTTCCTTATTCACAACTCCCTGTCCCGTTCTCCCATTTCCTCTTTTCAGATCTTAAGTCGTTACCCCCATCCCCTCTGTTCTGCTAGTTTGTGTGTGTAATGGCGTTTGTAGTGAGAGGGGAGAGAAGACGATGTGAGGAGGGGTGTAAGGGAGATCAGTTGTGAGGGGGGCATCGCTAGTGTGTGTAAAAATGGGTGTAGGGTTTTTTGTATATGATGAAGATGATTGAATAGTTGGTTGTGTATAGGTGTTATATGGGCTTTGCGGAAACAGGTCATAATTTAATTTCAAGAACGATTTTATCCCTTTCTCTTTTAATTAAACTAATTAAACGCTATTATTACATGAATAAGCGGGCTTTAGGGTAAACAAAGTAATTTGGCATTTTCTTCCAAAATCTCATTAATTCACATTAAGGGATTTTAATTAATTAAAATTTTTATTTTAATAACATGATTTTTATTTAAAAATTTAGACATTAATTAAAATCCGGGACAAAATTGGGTGTCAACAATGGTATACACACCGAAGGATATAGTAAATGAGTTGAAGAAAACGTATGGTTTGACACTAAATTACATGAAAGCATGGAGATGTAAAGAGAAGGCGATCCAATTGTTGAGAGGAGACCCAAATAAAGCGTATGGGAAGATCCCAAGCTACCTTTATGAGCTGAACAAAGCAAACCCAGGCTCGGTTACAGAGCTAAAGAAATGTGAAGATGATTCTTTCCTATACGTCTTTATTGCATTGAATGCCTTTATCACAGGCTGGCAACATTGTAGACCAGTGATGGTAGTGGATGGTAATTTTTTTAGTGGCGTATACGGAGGTACAATGCTAATAGCATGCACGTTGGATGGTTTAGGTAAGTCTTTTATGTTTATCCCCTATGAATATTTTCAACATATCCGCAGTTTATTTTAAAGCATACTGTAAATTGAATTCTGGGTATACAAATGTGAATATTGCATGAATACTGACCTGATATTCAAGAGTTGCACAAATATTGCAAATGAATACTGCATGAATATTGAAAAAGTATACTATAAATGTGAATTCTAGGTATTAAAGCGTGCATATGAAAACTGAATGATTATTTATCTGATATTCAAGAGTTGCACAAGTATTGCTAACAACCTCAAATTTCAGTGCTTATATTTGAATAAATATAACATCCTTTATTGTGTATGTAGGTCATATTCTACTGCTTGCATATGCAGTTGTAGATTCTGAAAAGGATGCAGCGTGGGAATGATTTTTTAGATGTTTAAGAGCTGCATATGGACTTAGGGATGGAATGTGTGTTGTATCCGACAGGGATGAGAGTATTGCACGGGCAGTGAAGACAATTTATCCTAAAATACCTCACTGTGTATGTGTGTTTCACTTATGGAATAATGTAAAGTTGAAGTTCAAGAAGGCTGAAAATAAACTAAAAGATGTGTATTATCGGCTAGTAATGGCATACACAGTTGGACACTTTGATAAAGCAATGGAGGATCTTGAGGATATAGACAGTAGAGCAAAGGATTACCTTTTTAACATTGGTTATCACAGATGGTTAATAGCACACTCGCAGAGTAAGCGTTCATTTTTTATGACATCTAATATTGCAGAGTCAGTGAATGCAGCAAATAGGCAGGCTCGAAAGCTCCCAATACTAGCATTAATGGATTATATGACTGATATGTTCCAAATGTGGACTGCAAAAAACAGGCAGTTTGTAATGGATACATTCACAGCACTCGGCGAAAAATTCCAAGACATCCTTGATGACAACATTATTGCATCCAAGAAATGGAGGGTAACTTTTTATACTTCAGTTTGCTATTTGAAAATAACATTGTGCATACTCTGCGCATACTTTCTGAATAATGTACTGTGCAGTTTATTGACAAAAGATGTACTGCATACATATAAATATTACCTGCATATCCATTCGCTTATTTTCTTAATAATGGATAATGCATTCCACAATTCAGAAACTAAATTGTTAATATAAATGATATGCAGATTATTCCATCGACGGATCTTTTGTACACCGTGGTATATGGCCAAGTGAAATATATTGTAGATCTCCGCACAAAAACATGCACATGTGGTAGGTTTCAAATTGATGAAATAACTTGTCAACACGCAGTAGTAGTGCTGGATAGTTTGCACATTAAACCAGTTGAATATTGTGCGGAATACTACAAGAAGGAATCTATGCTAAAGACATATGATGTACCTGTATATCCTATTCAAGGTGAGACTGAATGGAATGTGCCTAAGGAGATAGCTCAAGAAATTGTCCTACCACCACATGGAAGGAAACCACCAGGAAGACCCAAAATCACAAGAATCAAATCTGCTTGGGAGAAACCATTGAAGAAGGCACGGTTAACATGTGCACGTTGTGGTCATCAAGGGCACAACCGCAAGACATGCAAAAATGCTCCAATTAGATTTTAGTTGAATGATGACTTGTTGAATACTTCTCTAAATATATTTTTTAGGATGTTTTAAGACTTACTTGTTAACTATAAATGTGTTTTTAATTAACTAAAGTGTTCACTACTTTTCAATTAAAATGGTTGGTTGTGAACTTTCTTGATGTGAACTTTGTTGATGTGAACTTTACAGAGTATATATTCACAGTCATTGTTGATGTGAACATTCATGAATCAAAGGAAATTAAATGTGTTATAGAATGAAGCCCCTTTGTATCTGAATTGTAATGGTGATATATTCAATGCATACTTATTGAATATTTTTCTGCTTACTTATGAATATTCGCTGCGTTCTCATTGAATATTCTCAGGATACATATTGAATATATTAGTAGGTGAACACCTATTAATAGTGTGTTCTCATTAACATCAGCTAAATTTTTATTCAAGTTGATATGTTGATGCGGGGCATATGACCTCAAGGCCGTTCACTAGAAGTCAAGCAAAGTTGATTCAAGACACCCATCTTCATTTGACTTGGAGGGACGTGGAAGGAGGCTCCGAGAGTAGCTCGAAGATCATGCTTTTGAGCACCATGGATGGAGGACCACTTGGGCTCCAAGGGGATCCACCCCCAAGCTCATTTTGAGCCTCTTGCACAAGTTCCAGAAGGAGGCGGAGCGCCTACCAAAAAGCAGAGAGCTGAACAGAAGGAGGCGGAGCGCCTCAGCACAGGAGGCGGAGCGCCTCCCCCTGTGATGACCTGCGGGATATTTTACTTCTTTTTGCATGAACTTCCAACTATAGCCCTGCGTGGCCTTATTTGTTTTAACCCACTTTGGGGGTACTTTAGACCTTTTAGTATGACTAAGTGAAGCCTATAAATACTTCACTTAGCCTCCTCAAACATTAGCTTACCTTGAATTTTATGAATGATGAAAATAATCTATCTCTTGTTTGGAGAACCCTTCGTCTTGGTTGCTTGAATTCACTAGTGGAACCTAGTTGAGTCTTGAACCGAAAACCCGATCATTCTACTTGCGAGTCCCGGGTGCGACTCGAGGGTGGTTGCATAGTGTAGGTCCTTCTTGACACCGATACGAGGGTATCTTGGGACAAGTTCCCCGGGGTTACTTCGTAGGGAGTTCGAGTAGTGTCTCGCTCTCTATCTTTATTTTTCCGCATTTAGTTTTGCTCTCTATCTTTATTTTTCCGCATTTAGTTTTGATTCTTATCATCTTGGTATCAGAGCAAGGCTCGGGTTTTTTTTCTACAAATCCCCGACCCTTGATTCTTCGTGCCTAGGTTAGTTTCTACGTTAGGTTCCTATTTGTTGTTGAAGAAAAGGAAGAAAACACAAAAAAAATAGAAAAAGTTGAAAAACACAAAAAAAATTTGATCATAGATTCTTGGTTTGTTGGACCCATTGTGTGATTGTTATTGGGGTTTGTTCCTTATTGGAAACCCGTTCTTTTGGTACCCTAAATACAAGATTTGGAGTTGAAACGAAAGATTGAAAATTTGAAACCCTTTGAAAATTTTAAAATTTTGAAACCCTAGTTTTGAAGATGATGAACATGGTGGATTGTTTGTTTTTGATTGGGGTTTGGTAAAAGTTGTTGGGGTTTGTTCTTTGTGATTGAAACAACATTGGGGTACCTTTGAATTGCTAAAACAACGTGAGAATTGTTGGAATTTTGGGTGCAAAACCCAGAAAACCCGAAGTGAAACTATGTTGAAGGTTGCAGGAGGCGGAGCGCCTAAATTTTGTGACCTCTTTGGAACTCTGTGAGGCGGAGCGCCTCCTCCAAAGAGGCGGAGCGCCTCCAACAGAGGCGGAGCGCCTCCAACAGAGGCGGAGCGCCTACTCTGCTGAGGCGGGGCGCCTACTTCTGGGAGTTGTTGCTTTGGGTAGTTTTTCGTAGGATCTCTTGTTTCTTTGATTGCATCGCATCTAGCTAGTACTTCTTTGAGTAATCTCTCCTACTTGAATTGTGCTAGCCCTTCTAAGCTATTAGGAAACTCAAGCCTAGACCGGAGACTAGAATTCAAAGAAGACTCGTAGTCTCTTTTGGCTCAAGTCTGCACTTAAAGAGCTTATCGTTCCAATAGAGTCATATCAACTCCACTCACCCCGGAGTGCATTTGGCTTTTGAGTTGAGTGATTAATTTGAGGTTTACTATTCAACTTAGTGAAGCTTTGGATTCAAGCAAGAGTGAAATAGCCACCCCCACTAAACGAGTGATCCGAGTGAAACACTTGTGAGGGAGTGTGTGAGGTTGTTTTGCTAACGTTTGTTTCTTGTGTAGGTACAATGTCTACCGAAGGAGAAGATTTTGCTAAGAGTGCCCTTGCTACTATCCTTGCCAAACTGGATAGTATGAACTTGAGGATTGAAAGCCTCGAGAGGGTGAACTCTAGTGCTCTAGTTGAGCAAGGGACTTCCAATGTCCAATCGGAGAAAGGGACCCCGAGTGTCCAAGTTGAGAAAGGGACCCCGAGTGTCCAAGTTGAAGTCTCAAGTACTCCTAACTTTACCCCGGAGCAAGTTAGCCATTATGAATAATGATTGAATGAATGTTCAAGAGTGGATTCTCTTAGAATGAAAACTTTTTTGAGTTGGTTTGAGTTTACTAGTGGATTCTAGTTGAACCCCAAACCCCCCGATCATTCTACTTGCGAGGCCGTTGTCGTCTCGAGGGTAGTTGCATAGTGTAGGTCCTCCTTGACGCCGATACGAGGGTATCTCGGGACGAGTTCCCCGGGGTTACTTTGTAGGGAGTTCGAGTAGTGTCTCGCTCTTTATCTTTAATTTCCGCGTTTGGGTTTTACCCCGTATCATATGTTAAATGTACATCACAGTTGTAAGAATCTGAAAGTAAATGATTTCTAAGCTTTTACAATAGAATGTCTCAACAGAAAGGAATGACTTGGTAATGCAAATATTTTCTGCATACTTATTAATATTACACGTGTACTTATTGAATATTCTCGGCATACTTAGTGAATATACTTGAAGGTAAGCACCTGTTAATAGGTTGTTGTCATTAAGATCTGTTGAAATTCATATTTTCAAACCCTATTACTTGAATGTTTGCCGATCCTTATTCAAGTTGATATGTTTAATGTACAACCCAGTTGTTACAATCTGAAAGAAAAAGATTTCAGATACTTTCACTATACTATGTATCAATAGGAAGAAATGAAGAGGTAATTCTAATGAAAACTTAGGACATAATGTGTAGAAAAGTAATAACAAAAAAGGTTATACACAAAGTTCGAACGAGATGCAGAGTAATGTAATATTCTGGAACGGTCATTGCAACAAAAAAAGACTGAAATATTACATGCATATCGGTTTGTGAAAATACAAATTAACACCACTGACAATACATTGCATGTAAATTAAAAAAATTCTGCTAACAACTTAGATCTAAAGATATTACTAAGAAACAAATAAAACCAGCAGCCATTCAGTCTTCCTCATCACTGGCAACACATTGCATCTGTTTCTTCATCCCATAATACCACAGGTACATGGCATAACGCCCCTGGACTCCAGACAAATCATCATCTTCAGAAGGCATTGACTGGTACTGCATATAATACTCAGCAAATACAACAGCAAACACGACATAATCACTGATGCAGCAATAAATGGAAATAATTAGAACCTTTACTAGTTAGTTTTTGCACAGAGGAACAAAAGCAAATGAATGACTATATACCGTTTCATCATAGCAGGTGGCCTTGGACTGAAAACCATTAAGAAGGGTTCACCCAAAGCTTTGTCGTCATAAGGAGAACCACTGTAGAACAACTCAGGCCTTTTCTTTAAGATATCAGTGGTAGATAAGAAAATAGGTAACATGTTTGCATATGGCTCCATAGCCCGGATAACTTCTTCATTGTATGAGGCATCTCCTGGTTTAGAGTCATAAACATTAATAACCCTTTCCTTCAAAGACAATCTAGCCAAAATCCAATGCCACTGATGACCAACCATGACAGGGAACAATATGTCATCAACAAGTACCCAAGGTGTATTGCACCGCAGAGTACGACCAGATATGTAATCAGTAATCGCTTTTGCAGAATCTACAACACCCATGTGTTTGCCAGCCATTATAAAATCAGCATACACATCTCTAAGCATAGCATCAAACTGACAATCCGTGGTTGTAACTCTTACAGAAATGTCTTGATCGTACTTTGCCTTCTTACGCAAATAGTAGAACAAGACATCCAGGTGCTAGATAAAAAACAAAAGGAAATATAGTTGTTAATTTATTTTTCTAAATAACTCAACAATGCATATAATAAACAAGCAAATCAGGGTGTTTCCTATGATATCCATTGCATACAACATGTTTAGTTTATACTTAACTAATATAAGATAAGTAATATAATACATATTTCATGTATACACATGACATATTCAATGCATATTACATTTACATTTTAATTTATCACAGTGATGGTTATCAAAAATTAAAAACAGGGGACCAAAAAAAGTATATCTGATTTTTTGTGATTTCTGTTAAGCATATTCATAGTATATTGCATGTATACTAATAAGATACTGACTACTTAATAATATTAAACAAGTAAATTCTGATATTCAATGATATCTGTTATGCATACTCATTGCATATTTCATGCATCTAGATAAGATTTGGCTGCATATTATAGTTAATTATAAAGTTATGACACTGAAAGTTGTAGAAGAATACCGTGGTGCGTAAATCCTTTGAACCATAGTTAAGTATATGAAACCACTCTTTCTTGTCCACAACATACACCCCAAAGTTGAATGCAGGTACCAGATTATTGATATTCGCAGGATACAAATTTCCAAGCCTACAAAAGAATTTAAAACAACAATGACCAAAGTAAATTAAAAAACTTATAGGCTGTAATATGCAATAGAATTTTACTTTTACTTACTTTAATTTTCAGATCACTTTATGATCAATCCACGGTGCCCATCTATTTACAAGCTTCATATCAGGCTCAATGTGTGTCTCACTAAAAAAGGGATGGATGAGACGAAACGTGCTTCTCTTAGCCAGCTGCGAGCATGGACCACTGGAGGAAGATTTTTCAGTCGACCCAAACTCATTGACAAAAGGTGACTTCTTGAATTTTGAAACAGTTCTCATACGAACAGAAATATGAGGTGTCGCATCCGGAACATCACGAGCAAGTCCTTCCACCTCATCCAAATTATCAACATCTTTCAAGGTGTCCTCTGCTACTTCATTAAGGTCAGGCTCAATAACTGAAGCAGTGTTTTTAGCTTCTTGAACTCGCTTCTTCACAGCTTCCTTAGCCCTTGCAGTCAACTCATGCCACTGTGATTCCCCCAATTGAGAAAGGGGGTCTACCACAGAGTCCAATGTGTTTCCCCCAACAGCGACATCAACATGTTCGCCAGAAGCCACGCTGTTCTCAAGTCTGCCATCAACTTGCATTTCCTGTCAATCTGACTGTTTCTCTATAATGATTTCAGCACTTTCACTTTGAATAAAACCTGCATAAGTGAATGGTAAGGAGATATGTTCTTAAAACAACAAACAACTTTTAAAATCAATAAATATTTTAAAAATGTATATCTTTACCAATATCAGAAGGACAACCTGTTTTGAGGATCTGCTCACCAATAACTCCAATTTTTTCTTGACCTGAAAATAGACGTAAAAACATTAATAGAATAACACAGTTAAAGGACCTACAACTGAATGAAAATAAATTAAATTAAGACACAAAATTGAATATTACCAGCTGCAATGTCATCCTGATTGCCATCTACAGCCTTCTCAACAAATATGTCATCAGAGCCAGTTTGGCTACAAAAATGAATATTTAATGAATACTGTGCAGATATTTGGTGCATACCAGTGTGATTTTCCATCTCAAAGTCACCCATTAAACCTTGAGTACCATCAATCATATTCTCTTGCACATCTTGTGTTTCTAAAATAAAAAAAAAAAAAAAGGGAACCTACTTAGTATTAAAGCATATAGAATGATAAATTTTTTTATAAAAAAAAAAAAAAATTCAGGCTGTTGGGAAACCTTAAGATTTTTCCATTTCATTCCCATCAGTGGCACCTTTGTCATCATCAAAGATTGGAGGTTGGTTTTCATCAGTCCCTGACAGTGAACTTGTTCAATATCAAACTATGAATGAATATATAGTGAATACAGTTTACACATTTTAAGAATACCATTTGGATTTTTCCAACTCAAAGTCATGCAATATACCTTGCATTTCAAAAAACATATTCTCTTCAACTCCTTATGTTCCTAAAATAAAAGAAAAGACGAAACAATACCCAGCAAACTACTTAATAATATGAAAAGAAGGTAGGTAAACACAAACTTCATACTAGCTGAATTGTACATTCGTATATGACAGCGCGAGTACCTTTAGAATTTTCCCATTCAGTCCCATCAGAGGCGCCTTTATCATCATCAAATTCCACTTCATTCCCATCAGAGGCGCCTTCCTCGTCATCAACGATCACAGGTTGTTTTTCAGCCGGTCCTAACAAAAGTAATAAAATTAAAAATGACAAAACTAACAAATGCATTGTAAAATACAATAAAAAAACAGCAAAACCAGTTACCATAAAACTGATACGCAAAAGGCACTTGCTCTTCCTGATGTAACTGCACATCTGAAGGGTCAACAGCTTGATCCTTGCCTTTTTCATCCGAGGCAAAGTCTGATCCAGGGACCTTTGAAAAAATTAACAAATAATGTATATTACATTTGTAATAATTCATACAAAATAAGCAGACTAAAAAGAACAAATACATACCCCAATAGAACAGTTGTTATCACTAATATCAACAGGATCGATATTAAGCTTCTTAAAGATCTTGTCAAAACATTTAACCAGATACAGCTTCAAAGCACACATGTCAGCTTGCAACATTTTTTGTTGCCCAAACAAGACTTGCATATCTGGAGACAACTGCTGACTTGCATCATTAGAATTTGATTGACCTGCAAAATCTACATTTGGTGAACCTTGATTGGCAGCATCTGCAGCATCCCGTGGAGATTCAACTCCAATATCAGTATCAAATTCATCTGGTATGGACTGTGGTAGTTGAAGTCTAGCATATTCTTCTTCAGTCGGCTCAATCTTTTTAAAAATAACCTAGGAAAAAAAACATACATATACAATATAAATGTTCAAAAGATATTAAAAGTACTAGTCATTTGCCATTGTTAAGAAATATTTATTAAATATTAAAAAACTTTATTAAATAACAATATTAAACCATTAATTAATAGAAAACGTAAGAAGTATACCTGAGACTTCTTTAAACTGAAAAAACCATTCTGCAACTCTTCAAAGTCATGCGTCCGCTTAACATGCCAGTTAAGAATTCGGGGAGATGAGTTTGCAACCCTATATGCAAGCTTCTCGTGCACAGTCGGGCAACATTCATAAAACCAAGCCTGCAAGGCATACGGCAAACCGGCGAAACGGTAACACTGTAGAGAGGGCCTCAATTTGGCATGCATCGACGTAATAGTTGAGAAAATCACTTTTGTACCCCAAGAGAAGGTCTGCCATGCGCCACACTCAACAATATTAAATTCCTTCTCCCCGATAGTGGTGTCATGGTTAGCAGAATTCTTAGTTGAAAAGAAAAATGTGTGGATGAAAAATAAAGCTGCTAGCTTTTTAGCATCTTCATCACTTTGCAATTTTTTACAAACAAAACGCTCAACTAATGTAGACTTTGTTACTTTTGACGCTCCACCAAAGTACAACTGCATAAGTCTGTTAGGTTCAACAGAATGATAATCCTTTAAGTGATCACCAACACAGCAAAGACCCGTTACTAGCCCAAATTTCATGAGACCAAACCTCAATTTTTTGCCATATAAATCAAACCACAATGCATCAGTATCATGCTTTGGAGGACAAATCTATCGCATCAACAATGCATTCAACAATTTATTACACGTTACAAAACTAGGCATATCCAAAAAAATGACCAAAGCAAGACTGCCTGAATATTTCCAACAAGCTATCAGTAAGAACATCCTTGATAGTTGGAACAGCTTCAACAGATGTATGTGTACATATCCTACGGCTTCGATATTGGTCCGGACGAAAATAAGGTTGCATTGGCTATAACAGATAAACAAAAATTATACTTTGGAAACTAGATGTGCATATTAGTTACATAACAATAAAAAAATATGCATACAATAAAATGCATATACTTAGGCATACATACAGTTATCCTCTACTTAAAAACAGAAATATCAAGCAATATGCAGAAAGTATATTGTGGATATGCAATTCAAATAATATTGTTTATCAGATACTGTGGATATGCAATTCAAAGAATATACTGTGAATATCAGCTACGTATGTACCAAAGGTACACTAATATCAATGAATAATCTACAAAGTAATCAACATATTAACAAATAGTACGAATAAAGATTATATGCAGTATATATACACTGTATATGCATATTAATATCATATTTTGTAGAACGGACCTCTAATATGCAGAGAATATCAAAGAGTATATAACAAATAAACTCTGAAAACTTATGAAATAATATAAATAACAAATATGCAGTAAATATGTAATAATCTTGATTATACATTAAAAAACTACAATATCAGTTAAACACTGCAAATATGTAGAATATATACACAAGATATGCAAACTGGATACATCTTATAAGTTACAAAATATCATAAATATGCAGAGTATATCATTGAAATATATACCAAAAAATACAGTGATACTAATAAATCAACATAAACAAATAGGCACGTGCGGAATATAATTATAATAACATACCTCCACGGGAACCAAAGGAAAGCCGTCATTCCTAACAGATTTAACTGATTTATTTGTCTTCACTTGAAATAACTTCTTTTTCGTAGAACACGAAGATGGGCTACCCAACACTTTCTTTTTCTTAACCTCGATAGGCTGGTCGCTATCGGAGTCGTCAGTCGATGAGCCAATTTCAACAGCTTTACCCTTAGAGCCAGAACCAACTGTTTTGGATTTAGGCTTAACATTGTCAACCTGTCGAGGCCTCTTCCTTTTATTCACTTTGGACGTTGACCTAGTGACTCGATTTGGAGTGTCGATACCAGTTTTGGTTGGTGAGGAAATATCAAAATCCTCGAAATCATCATCATCATCGTTGACATGCATCGGCTTCCTGACATTCTTTACCCATCGTCTAGCCATTAGAAATCTTCAAATTGAACCCAAAAAAAAAAAAACGAAAAAAATTAGTTAAAGAGTTACATTCTACTAAATATAACAAAATATAAGTGTACATTTAGACAAAGGAAATAATGAAAATTAAAAATTCATACCGGAAGAAAATCATACACCCGCCGGAGAAGATGTAAGTTCCGATGACTGTCTGAATAAGATGGAATCCCAAAAGAAGTGAAAGAAATGGAAGAAACTGAAGAGACGTGGGTAAAAACTGTTGCACGTGCTGTATTTTTAGAAGTTGGTATTAACTCATTAATGCTAGTTTAACTTAAAAATAGGAGATAATTGATTGTGAGAATTAATTAGATTTTAACCTTTACGTGGATATGCAGAATATTAACTGTCATTACCCATAAAATCCACAAATATAGGCTTTAAACTAGGTAAGTCTGATATTAGAAGTAATGGCCATAATAAGTGGAATACCTATGGTTAAATGTCTAGATAACATAAATAATGAACAATGTATCCATTTAATGTTAGGAAGACTAAAAAAGGTCTATTCTATGTAAAAATCACTATAATAAAATCTCTATTTTTTCTAACCTCCACATAAAAAAGTAAATTGAAAAAAAAAGAAAAAAACAAGAAAAACGATCTGCTATATGTACTAGAAGGAGTTTAAAAGACACAAAGCAACCAAAGTTCTTTTTTGTTTAGGGACCCCAAAAAAAAAACGATTAGATATAAGTTGACAATCTCTGAACTCAACTATAACAAAGTTAACAATCCTAACAAGAACCTCCAATTGAGCACAACATAGGATATTTGTTTAAAAACAAAAGGGATCCAATAGAAGGCGGTGTCGATATCGGGAGTTCTCTGTACAAGGTTTGTGCACGTGTAACTGAAAAATTTGTGGGGTGGGTGTATGTTGACGCAATGACCAGGAAAAATGAAAGAAGAAGAAGAAGAAGAAGAAGAAGAAGAAGAAGAAGAAGAAGAAGAAGAAGAAGAAGAAGAAGAAGAAGAAGAAAGAAGAAAAAAAAAAGAAAAAAAAAAGATATAAAATAGAAGAAAACTAAAATAAAGGAAAATATTAAAAAACATTTAAAAGAAATTTTAATAAAAATGTGCACGCATTTTTTTACGTGTCCAATGCGTGCACATTTTTATTAAAATTTCTTTTAAATGTTTTTTAATATTTAAAAAAACACATTGTAGCCCAATGCTCAAAGAAGCCGTTAGTAGCCCAATGCTCAAAAAAATTGTCAGTAGCCCAATGCTTGCCTCTAATAGAAAAGATCACTGCAAGAATGAAGTATTGGTTAGCAAACTTGTTGTCTTATGCTGGCAGGTTGCAACTGATAAAGACAGTAGTATTTGGGATACCGGCATACTGGGCACAAATTTTCCTCCTTCCTAAGAAGATAATGAAAGCAATAGAAACTGTATTGAATGAAAAATAACCGAGGTCTCAAGCAAGACCTTGGAGTGTAACATAAAGACTGCACCACGAGACAAGCTTCCGAGGAAAAGATTGCATGGTCGCTCACCCTCGGAATATGTCGAGCCAATCTTTGTAACTATCGACAGTTGCTTCGACATATAATAAGATAGATCGTGAGTCAACTATAATTATTTACAAAATAATGGCCATGAAGGCACCATTATGACATTCTACAACGTCATTCTTTCTCCTGATTATAAATAGGGCTCATTTGTAAACAACAGGACACGATCAATAGAATACAAACCTCTACTTTCACTTATTGTCTCGTTTATCTTATCACCTTGTTGTTTTTTCTAAGTTTATATTTAAGTCCAAAATCAATTTAGCTCGAATATTACTTCGATACAAGCAAATTACAAGTTAAACGCAACACAAATTCGATTTGTTGTCCTATCCTGATTTAGGCCAACACAAATTGGCGCCGTCTGTGGGGATATGTTAATAACGTTTGTTCCGAAGTCGAAATTTTTCAGGTTCAATATCGATAGCTTCGACGTGTCAAAAATCTGTAATCGTCATTACAGGCAGTATAGAGATAAACGGTATCGACTTCTCCTCGACGGGGAAGCTTGCGAAGCTCTCAGCTAATATGGAGAAAAGAACTCGAGTGGAGAGAATCGATGAAGAAATCATTTTCAACGAGGGAGACCACCACGAGGCAATGACCCCTCATCATGAAGCTTTGATTATTACTTTAAGGGTCAACGACTCGGATATAAGATGAGTCCTAGTAGACCCTGGAAGCTCCGTAAACATAATTAACCTCAGAGCCATAGAATGGATGAGGTTGAAGGACCTCGTCGTCCCGAAAGTGGCCATCTTTGGCAGGGTTCAATAACTCCGTGGAAAGAACTCTAGGGGAAATCACCCTGATAACCACCACCGAGGGAGTTGACAAGGAAACAGTTTTCCAAGTAATGAACAAGGACATGGCATACAATATTATCCTTGGAAGGCCGTGGATTCACGAAATGGAAGCTGTACCATCAACCTTTCACCAAGTGATTAAGTTTCCCACCCCATAGAAAATTCACGCAATTTGAAGTGACCAGTCAATGGCTCGGAAGTGCTATGCAGTCGCTACGCAAATAGGAGCACACGACCTCGAGTGCTAGGTCGGGGAGAACTCGTGACACGACCCGAATTTTCGGCTAGGCCGTGCGGGCACCCGACATCTTTCCCTTGACCCGTTGGGCGAACCGTTAACAACTGAATTAGGAAAATAAATATAATTCAATTCATAAATAAGAACAAAACTTAGAAAAAGCACAGACATACTGATACCTCTAAGTTGTACAAACGAAATTACAGCTGACTACCCAACATACTAGGTTTAGGACTATCCAGACTAGACATCTAAGAGTACGAAAGAAGACAGATACCTCCTGAAGGGAGCAAAATGATACTAAAATAATAAACATGAAACTGTGGCCATCCTGAATAAAAGCTGGCTCACCCTGACAGCTGAAGTCGTCTTCGCTCCTTCACAACGTGGCGAACTCAATCCTAGAGCGAACCTTGTTACAAAGTTAGCACAACCACTCAATAACCGCTTTGTCCTTTGGATTCATTGCCAAACGATCCCACTGAACATTTCGGGGTAAAAATTCTACTTTTCTTCGGCTCTTTTCTCATTTTCTAGCATTTTTTTCGGTGTGTTATCTCTGTTGGTTGCTTCTGTATCATTTTCTCCCTTCTCTTTTTCATTTCTGTTCCTTTTTAGTTAAGTTATGGGTAGGCCACCGCCTTACCCTTTTCAATCTCTGTCTTTTTTTTTTTTTTTTTTTGTCTTTTTCTTTTTTCTTTTCTCTTTTCTCGACGAAAATTAAAACGGAACTCTACAAAATTTGAAATGATCCCAAATTTTTCAAGCAAGTTATACAAAATATATGTGACACACTTGATAAGGCGGATCTCAAATCGGACTCCCAAAACTCAATATGCAAATTAAATGGAAAAAGCTCAAATTATTTAACTTTTGGCATTTTAGCGGAAACTAGCCGAAAAACATCGAAATTCACTTTCGAAAGTTCACGTAAGTAACAAATAATCATATGAACCTAACGGAACTTTCGAATTTTGAATCAGAGTTCATTTGCAAAAATCGAGCTCGAAAATCTCTTTTTAATATTTATCGATAATAAAAACTAAAATCTTCTTCCGATACGTACCAAACGAGGTCTAATTTAGCTCAAATTTTACAGACAGGTCCTAATAGACCTTACGTAGATTATAAAATTATTGGCACGTCAATCGGAGCCTAACTTCCGAAATGACTACCTAAGGTCGTTTCATTCTCCTCCACTTAAACTCTCGTTCGTCCTCGAACGAGCCTAAGTCTAAAGAAAAATTCACGCCGATAACAAGAGAACTTGCACGACCTTTATAAACTATTCCACGGATATTATTTCATGATTGCAGAATCAGAATTATAACACGCACACCGAACTCTTGGAAGTAAACATATCTGGATAATATCATAACGTCATTGCCCAGCTTATTCTGACTAAGCTGATCCTCCCTCGATCACGAGAGCTCTTCATTTTTGAAACAAAGATACACGCAATTCTAGATGGGTTAACATGATTCCACAGATGAATCACCTCGTCGATATCCTTTACGATATAGAACAGTTTGATAGAACAGTTTGATAGAACTAAGAGTTAGCTTACGCTCCAGCAACGCCTTAGAGAATTAATATTAGCATTCTGTATTGGTGGAAGACTCCTCCTCTCAGAGCATAAACTCATAAAGTTAATTTAAATAAAAATAGCCATCCTTGCATAGTCTGCTGGACTAAGGAAGACTTAGCTAAAACTATAATGCGGTTCAGACCTGAGCTACCAAATTACCCTCTCGAGTTGCCAAACAGCTACAACAATCGAGTTCACAATTCCATGCCCTTGCCATAAGAACCAGCGCCTGGTGGATCAACTCAGGGGCCAAATGTCGCCTCTCATTAACCTTAGTAGCCTTAAAACATAATGTGCATGCCCGACTACCTTGATACGCACTCTGCCTCAACACAGGGAACATCACAAGAGGTTACTGACTGCCCAAGCTCACTATTTCTGGACGAAGAAGAAATGGTGATAGACCAAGGATAGAAATAATTAGAACTTCAGGAAGCTCATCTTCTTATTTCTTGGCTACCAGAGCTAGACTACTTCTGAGTCAGGCTAGCCAAAGAATCGCAGTTGAAGAAATAAATATTAAATAAGCTTTATGGAATGACATCTATGCCAATTTAACCTCCCAATAAGAAGAAAACTCTGACAATTTACCAGAAAATCCTTTTATAACCCAGATAAGCTCATAGGATAACATGAGTTTACTAGCGTTTTGAACCAAGAGGAGATACGTAGATCGAATAATACTTACTAATCATTTTGCACCGGAAGAAATGATAACACTTTCTGATGGTGACGATTAAGAATCCCACAATCCTATCACCACTTAATTCCAAAGAGAGATGGACTGACTTGACATAATAAGAGAAAGTGGTACAACAGGATGCCGAGCAGACAATACCGATACTCACTATCAAATCTCTCATATTTAAACTAGATAAATTAGTAGGGTCTCACAAATTCCAGGAATAAATCATACTAGAAGCTCACCCCTCTACCGCAACCGATTCTTAATATAAACGACATCTAAGGAAACCATGGAAATATGATAAGACAAACCATTTCCAGATCGATCGAAAAAATAAATCTTACTCACAGATAAGGGAAGAAGAAATACATGGGTCTACCACATCGAATGCCTCAGCATCCTGCCAGACCAGCAGTTCATAGAACTGCCTCTGCAGCTAAGCTGAGCCGATACTCTGATAATTATTTCCATAAGAACCACAACCACCAAGCTCTCGAACTCTATTGGATGGTGGCATTTCTCTGGCTGATTAAAATCTAAATGAAATCCCCTGCGACTGTGTAGGTGTCTGATGACGAGAGAAAGGACGACTGCCTACTTGCCGAAGTAAGGAAAAACTCCTCAGAGGATAACCAGACTCACAACAGTGATAACACCTTTTCGCTGAAAATAACTGGACAGATTATTGATAGCTACAAAGAGAAAACTGAGTATATCTTGATGAACTACTAGCGCACTTTGAGAATTACGCTCTACAAGCTGTGATAACCTGGCAGGTGACCTCCCAAAATAATCAGGACTCTTACCTCCAAATGAGGTACCATGGTGCCCACCAGGGCCGTAGGATCTCTTGCTCTCCCGCTCTAACTTATGGTACGCCTAATACCTCTGAGCAATATCAACAACGACATCAAATGAAGTCCCAACCCCAATTTCTCGAGTCATCTAGGATTTCAAGGAAGGAGAAAGGTCACTAATAAATCTTCAAACATTCTCGGAAGGTTCATGGACTAGTTCTATAGAGCATATCCAATCATCCTGGAAAAAAAATTCAATTTCATATTCTGAAACCGACAGGCTACCCTGTCTAATCGACTTAAATTGGCGACACTCTTCATCTCGCTCGCTACTCGAAAGGAACTTTTCCATGAATCTAGAAGAAAAATCGAACCAAACTAGTTAATAAGAGAGCGGTCCACTAATTCAACGCTGGACCCCTAAAACTGGAAAGCAGAATAATCAACACCATACCGCTCGATATAATCAAGAGCCAGAGATGCGCTGACATCATATTATTTAAAAAAAAAATCACGAGGTTTATTTGATGCATTGCTTAAGAATATCAGAAGGTTCAACCGCGTAAAATAATGCAACCTCTTTAGGCACTTGGACCGAACTGTTACCTCGGCTGGCTAACCAACCAGAACAATTGGTGGCGCAACACATGCTGCCTGCCTCTGGAATATAATTTATTGGGCAAGATCAGGAACTGGAACAAGAGCTCTCTAAGTCCGAACATCTGCATTCGCAGCAACCTGATAGGAGGTTCTTGCAGTATCTTCGCCGCCAAGATTCTAGTAAAAGCATCGTAGAGAGCCAAGGGAACCACAAGGCCCTGCTCCCTTGCCCATCGCGAACTCATACAGCTGGGGCATGAACAACTGGATCGTAAGCATGATCCACAATTCTCGGGGCTTGAGTAGCTCTAGCACTAGGCTAGACTTATTCATCCTAAACTCATACCGTTTGCTGATTTATCGCACGAGGGTTTACAATTAACACGAACGAATTAACGAAAATACTTTTGCATCCTAGACCAATGCACAATCAGAAAAGAAGGAAATGAAACTTCCTAAATACCATCATAGCCTCTCGTAGATAAGTACAGACGTCTACGTACCCATCAGCAAGACTCTACTAGACACTGTCTTAGTCTGGATAGGCTCTAAACCAGGCTCTGATACCAACTGATATGACCCGAATTTTCGGCTAGGCCGTGCGGGCACCCGACATCATCCCCTAGACCCGTCAGGCGAACCCTTAACAACTGAATTAGGAAAATAAATATAATTCAATTCGTAAATAAGAACAAAACTTAGAAAAAGCATAGACATACTGATACCTCTAAGTTGTACAAATAAAATTACAGCTGACTACCCAATATATTAGGTTTAGGGCTATCCAGACTAGACATCTAAGAGTATGAAAGAAGACAGATACCTCCTGAAGGGAGAAAAATAATATTGAAATAATAAACATGAAACTGTGGCCATCTTGAATAAAAGCTGGCTCACCCTCAGCTGAAGTCGTCTTCGCTCCTTCACAACATGGCGAACTCAATCCTGGAGTCAACCTTGTTACAAAGTTAGCACATCCACTCAATAACCGCTTTGTCCTTTGGATTCAATGCCAAACGATCTCACTGAATGTTTCGGGGTAAAAATTCTACTTTTCTCCGGCTCTTTTCTCATTTTCTGGCATTTTTTTCGGTGTGTTATCTCTGTTGGTTGCTTCTGTATCGTTTTCTCCCTTCTCTTTTTCATTTCTGTTCCTTTTTAGTTAAGTTATGGGTAGGCCACCGCCTTACCCTTTTCAAAAGAGAACCTAACTTCGAAAGGCCCCACCCCCAGAGTGTGGAAGCTTTACTCAGATGGAAAGTCATGCAGGTACCCCGAGAGGAACTCCTAGGCCGATGCTCTAGCTCATTTGGCCTCGGTAGTGTCGGCAGACGACTCGGGGACTGATGCCACATTGAAGGTCCTCACGTCGGCTGCAAAAAAATTGAAGCTGGAAGTGAACGTAGTGAATCAGCATTGGGACTGGCGAACGAAATTCATCTCTTATCTAGAGTCGGGGACTCTACCACCAGATAAGAAAGAGGTGGCAAAATTTAGAAAGCAAGTTGTCCCGTATACAATAGTGTATAGACAACTATATAAAAAACTTTACCGCGGCCCGATGGCCAAATGTCTAGGCCCCAGAGAATATGAATGCGTAATGAGAGAACATGCGGCAACCATTCAGGAGCCAAGGCCCTCGTTCGCAAACTGCTCCGAGCCGGCTACTATTGGCCCGAGATGAGCGAGCATGCCAGAGTGTTCGTTAGAAAATGCGATAAATGTCAAAGACATGCTTCTATAAAACAAGCCGAGCCCTTGCACTCGGTAGTTTCACCATTGCCCTTCATGAAGTGGGGAATGGACATCATAGGACCCTTTCCCAAAGCAAAAGGCAGTGTCAAGTACATACTCGTGCTCACTGATTATTTCTCCAAATGGATCGAAGCACGAGCCTTTGCCAGGGTAAGATAGAAAGAAGTCATCGATTTAATATGGAAGAATATCATATGCCGGTTCGGAGTCCCAAAGAAAATTACTTGTGACAATGGTACACAGTTTGTTGGTTCGGAGGTCATAGCTTTTTTCAAAAAATGGGGAATCAAAAGGATAACCTCGATGCCCTACCATCCAAGTGCCAATGGACAGGCTGAATCATCAAACAGGATAATCGTTGATGACCTTAAAAAGAGGATGGACGAAGCCAAGGGCTAGTGGCCTGACGAGTTGCTAGAGGTGCTATGGGCAATGAGGACCACGAGAAGAACAACACAGGAGAAACGCCATTCTCTCTTGTTTAGGGGGTCGATTCGTTAATTCCTGTCGAGGTGGGTAAGCCGAGCTTTCACTATGCGCATTCCTCCGAGGAGTCAAATCAAAAAGCAATGAGGATAGAGCTGGATTGGCTCGAGGAACGAAGAGAAATAGCGTTGGAACGATTGAAGGCCCAAAAACAACGGGTCGAGGATTACTTAAACAAAAAAGCCAAGCTGCGAGAATTTAAGGTTGGCGACTACGTCTTAAGAGCCTCGAATCAAACAACCAAGGAGAAAAACACATGAAAATTGGCCGCCAATTGGGAAGGGCCTTACCAGGTGAAAGCAATTGTAGGGAAAGGATCCTATCAGCCAGCAGATCTTAAAGGAAAACAAGAGCATTTGAATTGGAATGTATCCAATTTAAAGAAATATTACTTATAACCGCACGAAGCGCGATGCCGAGGTCAACAGTGCCCGAGTCTTCATCCCTCACCCTCGAACACTGGGGGGTGACAAGGGAACAAAATCAATCCGCGATCGACTCACCGAACCTACCAAGCTCGCGGTTCGAGTACTTTTCAGAAAAATAACTCAGACTCGGGGACTTGGGCCCGAAATTTGAGATCTTCGCCCATACCGGCTTCTTGTAAAACAAATTATGCCTAAGTATAACTAGGCCTTATGTAAATTAACTCAATTTTTATCAATGGAATAAGAATCGATTTATCTTTTTATCCATAAAATTTTCGACCTCGGCTCGAGGGCGAGACGTTGCCCTAAGCTAGCTCTCTAACCTGTTAGAAATAGTGGATACTCAAAACAGTGATGTATTCACAAGGCCCAAAGGCCTAAATAATTACAGAAAAAGTAGCCCAAATGCACAAAAACAAAAGCTAACAAGCATTTACTCATGGTCACTATCACTGCCCGAGGCCTCACCTTCAGACGAGCTGTCACTGCTCGAAGCAAGTCGGTTTAAAAGGCCCCGAGCCTTGGCAACGTCAACCCTAAATTTGGCAATTTCTTCAACCAAGTTAATTCCCTTTTTGCACTGCTAAAGGGTCTTTAACTTGGTCTGGATAATCGCCCAGTTTATGTCAACCTTCGCTCGGGTGGCCCACAAATTCAGCTTAGACCTAAACTTAGACTTGAGCACAGAGGGAGATGCTGGTCTCTTAGCTCGAAGAATCTTTACTTCAGCTTCGAGAGCTTTATCCTTAGCCTCAACCTCGACCACTTTCGAGGTAAGTAGTATCATCTTCTCTTCAAACTGCTCATTCAAGCTTGTAAGTACTGTGTCGGCTTGCTTTCGAAGCTCAGCTTGATGATCCTCTTCCTGGGAGCTCCTCTTGGTTAAAAGGCTAGTAACTTCACCACGGGCCTGAGAAAGATTAGCACCGAGCTGCTTAACTTCCCTCTGAGATCGGCCCAAGTTAGCCTCCGAGCTAGCGAGCTGTTCCTCGAGCTCAGCAACTCGAGCCTCAAGCACGTTCCTCCGACGATCCCACTCGTCCCTAACCCGACGAAGATGATGTGCTCGTTGAGCTTCAACCTCAACTGCTTTCATAAAATAAATGTAACCCTACAGCCAAAAGGAAAAAGGGTTAAGGGTTTGAAAAATAATCAGAATAAGGAACAAGCAAAACAAAGCCTCACATGAATTGCATGCTGAGCCAAGTAAGCCATCAGATCGTCCGAAGAAAGGTTCTTCAAATGGTCGTTCTCTAATGGCCCAAGTAGCCCTTTGCAGCCGATGGCAACTCCCATGCTGTCGTACAATAGGAAAACATTTATTGGAACTGGGATTTGTCTAATACCTTGGGAGAGATACATTCTCGCTCGAGGTGGGTCAACATTCGCTTGCTTCAGAGGCGTTACTGCTTCAACAGGCTTGGTGGCCTCCTCGACAAACTTCGCCTCGCCGGACTCCAAGCCCTTCCGAACCTCGTCAGCCACTTGGCTCGGCTCCTTGACGACCGTCCCCTTTACTACGCTCCAAACCAACACATCATCAGGTTCGTCGATCAATCTTCGCCAAAAGGCCTTAGTCGATTCAACCCGAGGAACTTTAGCCTTAGTTGCCTTCCTGCGTGTATCGCCTTTTCTTTTTGAACCTGAAAAGAAACAAACGCATTAGTCGAAGGGGAAAACATATAGAAAAGCGCAAAGGTAGAAAGGAGTACCTTTCGGGGCCTGAGTAAGAGTCTCAACAGACTCCTCAAATGCAAACTAGCATCAGCATTCGGGACCTCGACAACTTCAGCTCGTCGTCCCGACTCCTTCTTCTTCTTCTTTTTTGTTTTTTTTTTCTTATCCTCTTCCTGCTCTGCCTCGGCAGGCGAGATGGTGAAATCTGAAAAAAAAAGGTAGAAAGGTAGAAGTGAGGAAAGCGCATCAAGAAGATAAATCGACCAAATTGGGAATATACTAACCCAATCATTTGCCCGACCACCCATTTTTCGCACGAGCGGCCAAGACCATCCAGTCCCTATCCAATCTCCCCTCGGCATTAATAATGGCTTGTACCCAAGCCTTCAAATCCTGAGGAGGATTGATTGGGGGTCTCTTTGCTAAAACAAAACACAACGAAAGGTCAGACTTTGTTGCATTCAAAAGCCAAAGTACAAAAGAGAAACGAGAGAAAGGCTTACGAGTCCTATTCCACGCCTTAGGAAAGCCAGGCTCGGCAGAAAGAAAAGAGGTGGGAAGAATAACAAACCAGTCACACCAATTCTGATCCTCGGTGTCATCGCTCTTGGTGATGAGGGAGAACTGACCCCGCTTGTTCCACTACACAACCCCATCCTTGTGCAGGGAAGGAGAAAATAAAGAGATCAAGTGGTCATACCCACATGAGACCCCAACTTTGCGACTAATGTAGTCGAGACACTGGAAAACCCTCCAAAAATCGGGGCCAAACTAGGCCAAGCAGACATTGTGCGTCCGGCAAAATGTGTCTGCTATGGGATGAAGCAGAAGAGAGAAACTGATCAAAAACAGGTAAGTGTAAACGAAGGATTGCCCCGGAAAACTATCACACATACGTTGATCAGGGGTGAGAATCGAGATTGAGACCTTGGGGCTCCAACCACATTCCTCTCAGATCGAAGCTATGTGCTCCTCCGAAGCCAGGCTCGGTTAAAGTTGAATGGGGAGGTTTCTCTTTCTCCTAATGTCAGAGGCCGATTGCCTCCTCATCTTAAAGTCCTTACTTGAGTCAAACCATCTTGGGATGACCCACTGAGGTTCAACCTCCCCCTGGTAAACTTGTTTCTTCTTTTTCCTCTTCGGGGATGAGATCTCGACTACCTCTATCATTATCCATGGCCCCCTCAGGCACCACCTCATCATCGCCGATGGATAGATCCTGGCTAGCTATGCTACTACAGTCTTCCGAGTGGGAAGAAGTTGCCAAGGGCGGGAAGTCTAACAAGCCTTCAGTGGAAGTGTCAATAACATCTTTACGATGGGATGGAGAAGACATTATGAAGTTCTAAAAATTTTAAAAAAAAGAAAGAAATATGAAAGGCTTTTGAAAGGGAATTGCGAAATGAGGAAGATAACAACAAAAATGGCCTATTTATGGAAGAACACAAGTAGATCAAGAAGTAATGATGGTAGTTACCTAGGGAAGATCAAACGAAAAGACACATCCGATCCAAATTGATCAGCCACGTGCAAGGAATGAGACATTGAAACGACGTACGTCTTTTCAAATTTCCTGGCCGAAAACGCGCCACGTCACTCTCCTGCTTAAATTCAATTGCACCCCTTGGAAAATCCTAACAATTATCCGAAGGGTGGTGGGGACTATCTGTATTGGGTGAAAAATCACCCAGGTCTCGAGCAAGACCTCGGAGTGCAACACAAAGACTGCGCCACGAGACAAGCTTCCAAGGGAAATATTGCATGGTCGCTTGCCCCGAAAATTGCCTTAGGGAACGAGGGGAGACAAGCTTGAAGAACTGAGCTCAGAAAAACCCTCTGCGACCTCGAGCGAATGACACACCTCGGAAGACAAGGGCCAACCTTTGTAACTGTCGACCGTTGCTTCGACATTTAATAGGATAGATCGTGAGTCAACTACAATTATGTACATAATAATGGCCATAAAGACACCATTATGACATTCTACAACGTCATTCTTTCTCCTGATTATAAATAGGGCTCATTTGTAAACAACAGGACACGATCAATAGAATACAAACCTCTACTTTCACTTATTGTCTCGTTTATCTTATCACCTCGTTGTTTTTTCTAAGTTTATATTTAAGTACAAAATCAATTTAGCTCGAATATCACTTCGATACAAGAGAATTACCAGTTAAACCCAACACAAATTTGATTTGTTGTCCTATCCCGGTTTAGGCCAATACAGAAACAGCATGTAGAACCTTTCTCTGGAAAAGAGCTGTATCCATCTCAAAGAAGTCCTTAGTAGCTTGGGATAGAGTTTGCTTACCATCAGCTACAGTAGGTTTGAATATCCTGAATCTTTGTATATGGAATAAAGCAGCACTATTGAAGCAACTATGGGCTGTCAATTGTAAGAAGGATAACATGTGGATCAGATGGGTACACAACTACTACATAAAGCAGCAACCACTGGATACTTGCACCACTCCTAAAGCTGCAGCTTGGGTGATCAGGAAGATACTAGAAGCACATAATGCATTACAGGGGGACCTAACCATGAGACTGGACACATTGAAAACTAAAGAATGAGGGTTCTCAATCAGGAATGCATACCTCATTGTATTGCCTCAACTCCCTAAAGTCCCATGGAAGAGCTTGACAATGCATAGCAGCATCCACCCAAGGCAGAAGTTCACTCTATGGCTTGATGTACAACAAAAACTTGCCACTGTTGAAAGGCTACAGAAATTTAGCATTCAGATACCTGCGAGCTGTGCATTTTGCAATAGTGCTGATGAAACATTTGAGCACTTATTTTTCAATTGCCAGGTAACAAGTGCTTTAAAACAGAGACTGTACAATTGGCTGCATACACAGGAACTACCTTACTTGGCAAGAGGGAGATAGCACTATATGTCCACATCAAGAGGTGCAAAATACAAAAATGGAAGAAACCTTTAGAACTATTGAACACCCTTAACTGGAAATAGGAGAGTTTTAGGACATTGTAATCTTGTATAGTAATAGATCAGTTAAGTAGAAATTACATGTCTAGTTAGTCTTAAAGTCAGTTTATTAGGAGAAACAAGTGATCGGCACTTGTCTGATTGGTAACGACAATATAGTGAAATGAAATTACTATTTACCAAAAAAAAAAAAAAAATGTGTACGTGTCTCTACACATGCAGCGCGTGCACTACACTTTGTGGCAGATATTTACTCTTTTAGTTTTGGGGGGCTAGTTATTCCATTCTAAAATAGTTCAAAGGGGGTGATAGGACGTCTGTAAAAAGGGGCGTGTAACTGATATTTTGACCTAAATGTAGAGGGTGTTTATACCTTTTGCCTATATAGAATTACAATGAAAACCATATACATTTACCTAAAAGAGTTGAATGCATAGTCCCAAAACAACCAAATTCTCAAAGTTACCTAGTCATTTTGCAAACTTCAATAAATTGTTTACTTTTGCCTAGCTAGCGTCTTCACTATTTATTAGAGTTGGTCTTTTGCTACTCTCAGCAAGCCAGCATCTTTCTAAAGCAACGACCCGAAATCCTAAAACAATACTTGATACTCGACAGCTGCCTAGTCAAGCAACCATTAGCAATAATCATAAACTGGCGGAAACATAATGGTAGCACCGATTTATAGATAAAATATTATCCATATCAAACATATAAAAATACGGGGCGGCCCAACAAATTTGATGGCCTAAAGCAAAATTTTGATGGGAGGACTTAATTTTTACTTTTGAAAAAACTTGTTGCTATATATAGTTTTAGTTGAAAGTTATGTGCTGCTTGTTTTTGTTTAGATCCAAAGCTATTTAAGTAAAGACATAATATGAATGTAAAAAATAACCTTTTTTAAAGCTCACTTTTCAAATTTTAACAAAATCTATGTCCAAATGCCTATGCATAAGGGGATCAAAATTGTGATACTTGATTTTCTGAATAGGAATTAGACAAGTAAAATAAAGCTGGTTTTACTTTACTTGTCACTTGTCAAAAATATCCTAGGAAAAAGAAGTTTACTATAAGCATATATGTAATGTCTAGGGGAATGATTCGCAGATAGATAATCTTTATGCCACAATATAATTATGTGATGCTCTTTCTTTTATATTTAGTTAAAAAAAGAATGACACCTTTATTCATTAATTAATAATTCAATCTTAAATTTCTCATTTTACCTTAAAGAGTTATTACTAGCCACATAAATTTTTACGACTTATTCTAGATAACTTTCAGAAGTCTTGATGTTCTTTATTTTTTAAACTTTGTGCAGACTCAAACACCTTCACATGTATTGAGTCCGAAGTACTTTTTTAAATTTTCCAAAAGTCTACTCACATTTCCAAAGTATGCTTGAATAGTCAGAGTGATAACTCAAATATTTATTTTCCTCTACTCAAATTTGTTTTTTAAATATATTATATAAGTAATTAATAAAAAAATAGGGTCCTAGAAAAAGTAAGGCCTAAAGCCCTTCCCTTACTTGCCTTAAGGTAAGGCCGACACTGGAAAATACATAGCTATCTCTCAACACTAAGGGGTCGTTTCGTTTGAAGTGAAGTTATGCGGGTATTAGTAATGTAGGTATTAATTATGCGGGTATTAGTAATGTAGGTTAGTTATGCGGATATTAGTAATGTATGTATTAGTTATGCGGATATTAGTAATGCGAGTATTAGTTATAAGAGTATTAATTATGTAGGTATTAGTAATGAGGGTATTAGTTATGCAAATATTAATTATATGAAAATGTAGTAATGTAGAGTTTATAATGCAAAAATTATTTTTTTATTAAATCATTGACATATTATAAATTAATATATAATGTATAACTAAAAATATGTATTTATTCTTCAAAGAAATAAAAAATGATTCAATTATTATAAGGGGTAGTTTTGTCATTTAAAATTTTACTACATGTATTGTTAATACTCATATTATTATTCTACATCCTACCCCGCATGAAATAATACATATATTCCCGCATAACTAATGCGGATATTAATTATGCTGAAATGAAAAGGTGAAACCAAACATTGCACAAAATAGTGCCAAGTTTTATGTTGAGGTGAAAAATATAACCAAACATTGCATTATGCAATGTGGTTTTGAATGAGGGTATTAACCCGTATGCTTGACAAACGGGGTCGTTTGGTACGGAGACAAGTGATAATACATGGATTAATAATGTATGAATATACAGGGATAGTAATACTGGATTATTCTTTGTCTAGTGTTTGGTACATTGCACCAAAATTGAAGATGTAAGTTATCATTTAATTTTTTTAAATTTTAAATTAAAAAGAAATAAATTTACAATCATATCCTTTGATGCTTGACTTACTTTGGTTTCAAGGAAAAAAAGAATGATAGTTATGTCCTTTTGATCCTTTATCCATGTATAACTAATACATGGATTAGTTATGCCATGTTGGTGGTGGGATTAAATAATGAGTTTTTTATACAAAGATACAAATTTTCATCCTTAATTACAAAATAAATAGCAATATTTCTCTAATTACAATGCATGACATTATTTTTCTAACACATTTAACAATAATCTAACACATTTTACTTTCACTTCCCATTTTCCTCAAATTAAAAATTCTCTCACTTACTCTTTCTCCCATCACCCCACACCCACCCCCACCACCCCAACGCCATAACCTCCATCCTAACACCATCACCACCACCCCGCCACCATTACCCCCACCACCGCAGCGCCATCACCCCCCTCCCGTTTCTATTTGGTTCTCTGTTACCAAGTCTGGATCAGCTCCAAATTTAGAGGTGTCTATTTTTTCTCTAGATGTATCCACATCAACAACAACAGCCAACACCATAACAGAAGTAAGAAATGTGAGAAACCAAGCTAATAGAGTTGTTTTCAACAGTTTAGCAGCAGAAAGCATGATGAAGATATCTGACGGACAATACAGAATTAACAGTACAATGCTTCGGCAATCAGGTGGTGTAGAAGTCAATGGTTCTAAAACCACAATTGGTAATAGAACAAAATGCTTTTCAACAGATCTATTACATCTGTAACTGCATGCATTAAATATTTCACGTATGTTGATATTATTTTAAGTAAACATTTAGTGCACTTGCAGCCTGCCAATTTGCTCTAAGTTGTTTTGGCACAGAGCATCTTCAAGTTAATGACATGAATTGCGATGAGCTTGAATCTGCCGAGGGTGCTTATAGATATTTTGAAGAAACCAGTGCTGGAGGTCATTTATTTAATTTGTTACATAATTTTTTACCGCTAATATAATTTGTTAATAGTGATTTTATCCCATTTTTACGGCAATTCTTCAAATATAGACGGTCTGAAACAGTTTGAACGATGTTGAAACAGTCTTGATACAGTGCAGAAACAGTTGATACTGTGCAGAAATAGTTAGATACGGTGCTGCAGAAACAGTTGAAACAGTGCAGAAACATTTAGATATGGTGTTGCAGAAACAGTTGAAACGGTGCAGAAACAGTTAGATACGGTGCAGAAACAGTAGAATCAATTGAAACGGTGCAGAAACAGTTAGATACGGTGCTGCAGAAACAGTTAGAAACAGTTGAAACGGTGCAGAAACAGTTAGAAATGGTGCTGCAGAAATAGTTGAAACGGTGCAGAAACAGTTAGATACGGTGCTGCAGAAACAGTTGAAACGGTGCAGAAACAGTTAGATACGGTGCAGAAATAGTTGATACGGTGCAGAAATAGTGAGATTCAACGAGATACATTGAGGATGGATGAGGAAAAGTGAAATTGGGGAAAATGGGAGGAGTTAAAGTGAAATTGGAGGGAAATGGTGGGAGGAAAAGTGAAATAGGGGAAATGGGAGGAGCAAAAGTGATAGTGGGGGAAATATAAGGAAGAATGTAAGGGTTTGGTATGTTATGTGAAAATATTGTTATATTTTTGCTATGTTTGTAATTATCTTGTGTTTTCCTCTATATAGGGCAATTTTACTAAAATGTTGCTATGTTTGGTAATTAAGCTCTAAAACTTGTACTTTTATGTAAAAAATCCTTAAATAATATACATGAATTAATTATACATGATTTCAAAATACCAAATACCAATCAAACATGAGATAACTCAATACCAAAATTAATACATGTATTACTTTGCCCAATCCCTCCTACCAACCGTCTCCTTAGTACATCCATTGTAATATGTATATACTAACTATATTTAGTGGCCGTTTGGCCATAAATTCAAAAAAATATTTGAAAAAGATTTTTTGAAGTTGAGTTGAAAAATGGTATTTGAAAGTTGAAGTAGTGTTTGGACATACAATTCACTTGAAAAAAAGTTGAAGTTTTGTGAGTAGAGAAAAAGTAGTTTTTGGAAAAACTTGAAAAAGTAGTCAAAAACACTTTTTGGTTTTTCAAAAACCGTTTTTGAAAAAATTTCCAAAAACTAACAGTTTTCATGGACAAACATGTTTTTCAAAAACTTTTTAAAATAAATAAAAAATTTATTCATGGACAAACGGGTCCTTAATAACGCTCGTTTATTTCCATCTCCATGTAAGAAATGATGTACACGAAAATCATATTGCATTCTCCTTTAACCAAAACATCATCGAGACTGACATGATAGAGACTGATATTTAAGATTTCACCAAACAAAATTTATGAAGGCAAATCATCAACCTCCTGTTATAAATTGGAGGAGCGCAAATTGGCTGTGAGATGCTCAAAACCTTCATGTCTGATTCCCAACATAATTCCAGTCAGAGAGTATCTTAAAGAATATTATAATGGGGCATCTTGCATTAGAAAGTGTACGTAATATTCATGCTATAGATATAATCTATTCTAGTATTTAATTTCTTTTGTGTTAATTCACTATATATTCATTCTTTCGTTTCAAATCATATACAACATCTTTGAAAATTCTTTTGTGGTTATGAGGTATAGGAGCTTGAGTTAATTGTAGCCCCAGCAAAAGGTGAAATCAACGTGCCACCATCACCAAGGAAGAATTTGTGTCTCAGTGTGGTGGAACCTAATGTTAAAGATGAAACGTCTTCCCAAGAACTGGACGTGGTTTTGATTCAATATATAGAGACACTTTCTCAGCGGAAAAAATATCATATAGGTAAGTATTTTTTTTCATTTATTTGGTAGATATAGTCAATTACTATCTTTTATATATTACCATTAAATAAAATTAAAATAAAAAATTAGTGAAGTAAAGGTCTATATAGACTATAAGGCCGAAAACTAGAAAAGGAAGAGCACTCATGAATTAACACCTTTGCGCACTCATGAGTCATGAGTACTATCTTGAATCTTGATACCAGCAGTCCCTCCCGGAAGGGATAGCTAATCCGAAAAGGAGATAGTACAAATCCTAACTTGCCCTAAATTTTGCCTAAACACGCACCATAATGCAACCTTCTTAGTCAACGGAATTCGCTAATTATTATGTTATTGTTTGATTTGCGGCCGGTAGAAATACTAGTTAAAAGATATATTCATGTTTTTAGAAATTTCGTACTCTTGCTAGTTCGGGCAGAATATCTTATTTTACTGATTTTTCTTTTGCATGTTTTTGAGCTATCATTTTCAGGGTGGATATCCTAGAAATTAAAGTTTTTCATGTTTAGTCAACTTTTCATCTTTGATGTATTAGAAACCTCCGTCCGTCAATAATGCCTACTTGTCCATAATTGAAGGAGATTTGTGGAATGAAGAACGTTCCTATTCAGATGTAAGCAAATTAAAGTTATGTAACATCTTGAAAGAGATAGTATGAATGCTTGGAGGTACGAGAGAAGTATTAAATATCTACCTAATCTTTTGTCACCCTTTAGCTACCGTCTTCCTCATGCCATATTAATTTAATTTCTGATAGACCTGTCTTCTCATGATTTTGCAATATATATCATCAATTTTCGGATAATTATATATGGACCATAAGCCTAATGCTCCACATGTTTTAATATTTTGTACTTTATTCGAATATGGCTCAATACCTTATTTATATATACCTGTACAATTTTCAATTGTTATTCAATTTGTTCCAGTTTATGTGATAACAATTTTTTATTAATCGTTCCAAAAAAAGTAACTTTTAAAATTTGAAAATAATTTAATTTAAAGTTCTTTTCTTTTACCTTTTCTATAGCCACAAAAAATATTTTAGATCATAAATTTCAAAAGTATTCAATTTTTTTTCTAACTCTCACATCTTTTTAAACTTGGTCACATAAAATAGAGCCAATGGAGTATCTACTTCCAAAACAACTAACAGTACCTATGCCAACTAATAGGTACATTACTGTTGAGAGCTGGTTTTGAAGTATGACAAACGAGAAGGACTCAGAGGTTCCCACTAAGAACCTAGTCTTTGGAATGAAGGGCACGCTTGATCGAAAAGATGACGGGTTGCAAATTCCTGCGGAACTAGGAGTAGTGGCTCGTGAATGAATATGCATTCTAGTCAGACTAAAAGAGGCGGTGTCCAGGCTATGTCTTCGAAATGTGAAAAGGAGTTGGACTAGGAATCCTGACTTGCCATAATTAAAAGGATTTCTTGTAGAACTCAACTAGGGTTTCAAGACCCATATAAATGCAAGTAGTGGAGACAGCCGTAAAGTAGTTATTCACAAACGGAGAGTTGAGAGCATACAAAGGCGATCTAGCATCTTTCTACGTGAGTAAACTGGAGAAGACAACTTGAGTACATGCAGTGTATTGAGTCTAGATATTCTGTCTAGGTTCGTCAAGTTGCAAGTTGTCTTTAATTCGAGCATTCATAGTTTTACCTATTGGTTTATTCAGAAGCGTATGTATTAGGTGAACTTTTGTGTAATTACTGAGAAGCTAGAGTTTAGCTTTGAGTAGTGATTAGGGTCTAGAGTGTAGCCCCTTGGTTACAGAGTTTGTAATCAGAAACTTTGCTCTTGTGTTAGTGAATTCAGTTCTAAAATCCCAGAGTGTGGGTCGTGGTTTTTCTCCCTTGAGCAAGGAGTTTTCCACGTAAAATTCTTGTATTCCTTGTGTGTGTGGTGTTGTGAGTTGTAGTGTTCAAGGCAGTATAGAAGATAAGATAAGAACTAGGTTCTACGTTAGAAGGTTCTCGTGACGAAAATCGGTAGACACTATTCAACCCCCCTTCTAGTGTCTTCAGGAGGTGCATAGAGTATAACAATTACAACATAAGTATTTTTGAAGTCTCCAGTTATAGAAACAAGAAAGACTACATCAGTTAAATTCATACACGTGCCAAAATCAATCTCAGTAGCTCACAACGAAAACTATGCTGATGGTTTAAAGATATTTTTACTGTACCTTTTCTAGAAATGGTAAATTTAGCATGTCTAACTCGTTTATTTATAGGTTTTCCAGTTAATATTTATTACGAGCATCATGCTACTTTAGCCCCCACTTTTGCAATTTCACTTGAACAACTGTGGAGATCCTTTCACTCATAACTCTGTGGATTTCCATTCAAAAGATTTTGAAGTTGCTATTTTAGATTGGTTTGCTCAACGGTGGGAAATTGAAAAGGATGAATATTGGGGATACATTACCAATGGTGGCACCGAGGGTAATCTCCATGGTCTTTTGGTTGGGTACGTATGGTTCAAAATTTTTTATAGTTGGAAGTTATGGGAATTGCATAAAGATTGTATGGATTCAATAGCCAAAATGTACATGACTTAATTTAAATATTTAGGAGCAACCAATATAACAAAACCAAAAAAAAATAAAATCAAATTATATATAATTTTTATAGGGATTATTGTAGATAATATAGGGGTGACCTGCTTGTGTAAATTTTTTCTTACACCATCGGTGCATATTAGTTAAACTCAAGACTGCAAAGTGTTACAAAATGCGACTCTTCTAATAAACCAATGTTTAGGAAAATTGTCTTTAATGCTTGAGAGACACTTCCCTTTTGAGATACTATTCACTTTCACACTTTCTAATTGTAACTGAACCCTTGAGATATTTGCGATCTTTTAAGTAGAATGAGCTTATAGACCAATCTTGTATTGGAAGATATTCTGCAATTGTACTTGATCTGAAAATAGTTATTGGAACAGAATTAGTGCAGAAGAGAGCTACTTCCCAGCGGCATAGTATATGCATCAAAGGATTCACATTATTAGGTCTTCAAAGCAGTAAAAATGTACAGAATGGAGCTAGAAACTATCAATACTTTAGTTAATGGGGAGATGGACTATGCAGATTTCAAATCAAAGTTACTTCTCAACAAGAACAAACCAGCCATCATCAATGTTAATATTGGTAAATGTTCTTAGATCCTACAACTCATACGTGGAGTACTCATATAATACTTTTGACTTTTACATATTAATTTGTAGGAACTACCTTCAAAGGAGCTATTGATGACCTTGATATGATCCTACAAACACTTGAAAGTTGCGGTAATTCGAATGACATGTATCACATTCATTGTGACGCTGCACTATTTGGGCTAATCGTCCCCTTCATTGGACATGTAAGTTTAGCTTTAGTCATTGTATATTTTCCTTAAAGAAAGTTTCCATCAAGGGAGCAAATATAAAATGATCTAGGTCCATATGCTATTTGACAACAGGTGACAACAATTACCTTCAAGAGGCCGATTGGCAGTGTTTCTATTTCAGGCCACAAGTTCTTGGGATGCCCAATGCCTTGTGGCATTCAGATAACAAGGAAAAGTTACATTAGTGAAATCAACTGAAGAATTGTATATCTTATTGTGTTCTGTGATGTACAATATATACAGCTACCAAGTGATCTATGAAAGAAAAATAAAGATTCTAAGTATCTCCCTATGATCTCGTTGGCTATACAAGGTAACAGTATATTCTCCTAATATTCCTAACACTCCCCCTCAAGCTGGAGCATAGATATTGATCATGCCTAGCTTGTTACACAAATAATTAACTCGAGTTCCATTCAATGCCTTTGTAAACAAATCCGCTGGTTGTTCTCCTGTCCGCACATAGCCGGTAGAAATCAAGTTTTCTTCAATCTTCTCGCGAATAAAGTGACAATCTACCTCAATGTGCTTTGTTCTCTCATGATATACCGGATTTGAAGCAATATGAAGAGCAGCTTGATTATCACACCATAGTTTTGCTGGTGGCAGATACTTTAACCCAACTTCAGTCAGAAGGTGACGAATCCACATAATCAGAATGAGTGCACCACCTACCATCACTGAAGGACAGTCAGTTCAGAGGCCCCCACAGTTTAATGGGCAATACTATGCATGGTGGAAGAACAGGATGGAGAATTACATATGTGCTGAAGACTATCAACTCTGACCAAAATAGTTGGTGAAGGAGCTACTGCTAAGCAAGAAACAAAACTGAAAGAAGATTTCAACGTGACGGATTATAAGATGATTGAAAAGAATCACAAAGCCAAACGTCTGGTCATATGTGGTCTTGGTCCTGAGGAGTTTAATCGATTATCATCTTATAAGACGGCTAAGGAAATATGGGATGCTTTGCAGGTTGCGCATGAAAGAACCATAGAAGTGAAAGACTCAAAAAGGAGAATGCTGAAAAGACAATTTGAACTTTTCACCATAGGTGAGAAAGAATCAATTCAGGATATGATGACCAGGTTGACTATCATTACAAATGAAATGAGATCTCTGGATATGGAATTGCCTGAAATAAAGATGGTTGATAAAATCCTGAATGTGCTACCTGAAGCATGGGAACCAAAGATGACTGCCATCATTGAATCCAAACCTCTGAGATCCATCAAACTTGAAGAACTGGTTGGAAGTTTGAAAACTCATGAGATGATGAAGGGCTCAAAAACTAAACCAGTTGTAAAGAAGGACAAGACCTTTGCCCTTGAAGCAACTGAAGAAACTGATGACTATGTTGATCTTCAATCAGTTGAAGCAGCAATGGTAAGTGCCTTAAGACAGAAGCTCAATCTGGGAAGGTTCAAAGGATTCAAAAGAAGTGGCAAGGAGAGTTCTAGCAGGAAGAACATAGTTGACAGTCCTGATTATTCAGGATGCTTCAAATGCTCCAAAAAGGATCATGCTGTAGTAGACTGTCCTATGTGGGAAATAGAATTGATGAAGAATAGAGCATCCAAGGAAAAGGAGAAGGAGACGCCAAAGGAAATTGACAAAGATAAGAAGAAGTCAAGACGACCTCCAAACTTCAGAGCAGAAAGAAGAAAAAAGAAGGAGGCCTTCTATGCTACATGGGGACCAACTGACAGTGAATCCGACCATGAAAAGGATTCTGAAGATGATCCACCACTGCCACTAATGGGTATGTCAGAAAATAGTTCTGATAAAGAAGACCCTCGAGAGTTTAGAGGAGGAAGAGATCCGTCAAAGCCTCATGTGTTCAGTGGAACTCACAACAAGAACTGGAAGAAAGATGAAGATCTTCTTGCAAGCAACAGACTATAGTCTATGGCTGATTGTGAAGAGAGGACCCCATGTTCCTGTAAAGAGAGCTGCAAATGGTGTCCTAGTGCCAAAGAAGGTAGAAGAACTGGATCCTCAAGACCTAGACTGGTTACAGGCAAACTCCAAAGCTGAATGGTACCTGAAAAGAGGACTTACCTATGATGTACTTGCTAAAATATCTGAATGCAAGTCGGCCAAGGAAGTCTGGGAAAGGCTGAAGGAGGTGTACTCAGATGACAGTCAAAAGAAGGACTCTGCTCTCATGGCAACTGATGGAACTGAAGATGCTCACTCAGCAGAGGTATGTCTATCTGAACTAAAGGAAACTTTGCACACATACTCTTCTGAAAACCTAATTTTAATCACTGCCACCTTGATCGAGGGTTATGAAAAGGAGAAGCTTGAAAAAGATAAACTGACTGAAGAACTAAGTAGTCTTAGAACTAAGCACAAGAGTCTCCTAGAACGGAACATTGAACTTGAAGAAGTCAATGCCACCTTGAAAGGACAGACTCTTGTGTCAAATTCTAAGATCACTGAGCTAGAACTGGAATGCAATCAGTTAAGAGAAAGTGCAAATGATAAGCAAGTAATAAGTAAAGTTCAAACCTTTTTGGAAAATGAATTGAAAAGATCAAATGAAATTCTGTATCAGGAAACTGAGAAGAACCAGGTTTTAAGTCAAAAGGTTGAAAAATCAAAATTTGAGCTTACCAGATTAACTAAATGGAATAAATCATCAGAGGCAATTAACTGGGTTCTTGAAAATCAAAATAAGGGAAAACAAGGATTAGGATTTAAGAAACCACTGCCTCCATATAACCCTAAGAGCAAGTATGTGGCATTACCTTGCAACATGTTATGTACTTTTTGTGGTGAAACAGGACATATCAAACAAAAGTGCATACACGTCAGCAAGGAAAAGGCCAAGAACAAAAGAAGTGTTTTACCTAAATGGGCTAGACAGGACTTGATTTACCCATTTTCTAGTAAGAAGGGACCCAAGCTTGTCTGGGTTCCTAAGGCTAATCTCTAATTTGTTTTGCAGGCTTGAGTGAGGGAGAACAACCCAAGCTGGATTCTTGACAGTGGTTGTTCGAGGCACATGATAGGAGATAGAAGTAACTTTCTCTCACTCGCAGCAGTTCAAGGAGGCAGTGTGGCCTTCGGGGGAGGAAAAAGTGGTCAAATAGTAGGAATTGGAAAGATTGGGAGAGCTCTGGATCATGCTATTGAGAATGTTTATTGTGTTGATGGTCTTAGACACAATCTGCTGAGCATCTCCCAACTATGTGATAGAGGAAATGAAGTGAGGTTCTCGTCTGTAGGATGCATTGTGAAGAACCTACAGAGTGGAGAAATTGTAATGGAAGGAAAGAGGGTGAACAATGTATACAAAGCATCGCTGAAGTCATTACCTGAAAATAACCTAACATGCTTGAATTTACATGAAAGTGACTCTCAGCTGTGGCACAAAAGAATGGGTCATGCAAGTCTCTCACAACTGAATAAGCTTGTATCAAAGGAGCTGGTTCGTGGACTGCCAAGTAAGAGATTTGAAAACATAAAGATGTGTGATGCGTGTGTAAAGGGAAAGCATGTGAGATCATCCTTTAAGTCCAAGAAGGTGGTAAGTACATCAAAACCACTGGAACTGTTGCATATGGATCTGTGTGGACCTATGAGAGTCAGGAGTAGATGAGGAAAGAGATTCGTGTTCGTAATTGTCGATGACTACTCTAGATACACATGGACTCTGTTCTTGGAAACTAAAGATGAAGCCTTTGACAGCTTTAAAGACTGGGCTGGTGTAGTTCAGAAGAGGTTAAGCCTTGAACTCATCAGTATCAGATCTGATCATGGAACTGAGTTTGAAAACTCAAAATTCTCTGAGGATTGTGCAAGGAATAGTATAGATCATAATTTCTCCGCTCCAAGAACTCCCCAACAAAATGGAGTGGTTGAGAGGAAGAACAGGTCTCTGGAGGATATGGCCAGGACTATGCTGTTGTCAAGTGGCCTTGCAAGAAACTTCTGGGCTGAAGCTATAAATACTGCATGCTACTTGCTGAATAGATGTTCCATTAGAGCAATTCTCGACAAGACCCTATATGAGCTACTCAGAGGTAGAAAACCAAATATTGCTTACCTAAGATCCTTTGGTTGTAAATGCTTTGTTCACAACAATGGAAAGGAACCTTTGGGAAAGTTCGATACTAGGAGTGACGAGGCAATATTTCTTGGTTATTCTACCCAAAGCAAAGCATACAAAGTGTTCAACAAAAGGACACAAACAGTGGAAGAAAGTATGTATGTTGTCTTTGATGAATCAGACAAGGCACTGGAGGAACGTGAGACAGAAGATCAAGTGATTGGCCTTAGCAGAGAAGAAGGAGTGAATGAACTGGAAGACTCAGAAAACAAGGAGACATCAGGTGAAGATCCAAGTACATTGGAACAAGGAGTCAACTTGACAGGGGGAACCTCTGATGAAGCTGATGATCCAGCAAGTCATGAAGAAACCCTTCAGGATAATGCTGCAGGTTCTTCCAGTCATATTAAACTCAGGCCATGGAAACATCAAAGATCTCATCCCTTGGAAAGTGTCCTATCGGAATTGGATACAGGAATCATGACAAGGTCAGCCTTGAAGAACTTCTGCGCCTTCTTTGCTTTCCTCTCATCTCTGGAATCAAAGAATGTAAAAGAAGCTCTAGAAGACCCAGATTGGATTCTAGCCATGCAGGAGGAACTACATCAATTCGAAAGAAGCAAAGTGTGGCACCTAGTTCCTAAGACAAAAGACAGATCAATAATTGGAACAAAATGGGTATTCAGGAACAAACTAGATGAGCATGGTATAGTGACAAGAAAAAAAGCAAGATTAGTAGTTCAAGGTTATAGTCAGGAAGAAGGAATAGACTACGATGAAACCTTTGCACCAGTGGCAAGGATGGAGGCCATCAGGATGCTAATTGCTTTTGCTACAAATATGGAGTTTACACTATATCAGATGGATGTGAAGAGTGCTTTCTTAAATGGCTACCTGAATGAAGAAGTCTATGTAATACAGCCACCAGGTTTTATAAACAATGAATTCCCTGATCATGTTTACAAACTGGACAAGGCTCTTTATGGATTGAAGCAAGCCCTAGAGCCTGGTATGAAAGACTCTCAGGGTTTCTATTGAAGAATGGTTTCTCAAGAGGAAAGATTGACAACACATTATTCCTCAAAAAGAAAGGAAAAGATCTATTGGTGGTTCAAGTGTATATCGATGATATCATTTTTGGAGCCACTGATGAGGGGCTATGCAAAGGTTTTGCTGATCTGATGGGAAGCAAATTTGAAATGAGCATGATGGGAGAACTAAATTTCTTCCTTGGATTGCAGATAAAGCAAATGCCTGAAGGAACTATGATTCACCAGCAAAAGTATGTCAAGGAACTACTGAAGAAGTTTGACATGGAAGGAGCGAAAGAAATGACTACCCCCATTGCACCTGGGACGAAGCTGGATTTGGACGAACTCGGTCCTTCAACAGACGAGACAAAATATAGAGGAATCATAGGATCACTTCTTTATCTCATATCCAGCCGGCCTGATATAGTATACAGTGTAGGACTGTGTGCTAGATTTCAGTCCAAGCCTAAGAAGTCACATTTGACAACTGTGAAGAGGATCCTGAGATACTTGAAAGGAACTCAGGACCTTTGTCTCTGGTACCCAAGAGGAGGTACTTTTGAATTAATTGGTTTTGCTGATGCAGATTATGCAGGTCATTTGGCGGACAGGAAAAGCACTTCAGGAATGGCACACTTTCTGGGTCCTTGTTTGATCTCTTGGGCCACAAAGAAGCAAAACTTAGTTGCCTTATCAACTGCTGAAGCTGAGTATGTGGCAGCTGCATTATGTTGTTCACAATTGCTGTGGATCAAACAACAACTGGAGGACTTTGGTATCAAGTGTGGTGCAGTGCTAATTTTCTGTGACAATACTAGTGCAGTGAATATTGCCAAGAACCCAGTCCAACATAAAGAACAAAGCACATTGATATTAGACACCACTCTTGAGAGATAATGTGGAAAAGGGTCTGATTACTATGAATTCGTGCAGGACTGAAGATCAAATTGCTGACATATTTACCAAAGCATTGAACAAGGTACAATTTGAGAGGAACATGTTGGAATTAGGGATGACCAAAATACACGGATGACCCAGCAGGTAATCCCTTTGTGATTGGTTAGTTAAGTATTCGATTGTCCATGTTTGAACTTTGTCATTGATGTCCAGTCTAACTTGGTACTTGAATTAGTACACTTGTTCAGTTTTTGAGCACCAGGTAAGAATAATGTGATCCCATGAAGAACCTACTATGTACTTAGAAGGAACCAACCAAAGCATGAGGAATCATATCCAGGTACATTCACACTACCCTGCATGATAGAAGTCATAACTGAAATTAAATTGTCAATCGTACGTGTGTCAAGGGAGATCCTCCATGTTCTTATAACTGTCCTAAATTATAGGAACACATTCCTTTTCGGGGTAGAATTCTATTTGACTGGTTTGACCCCACTACTTAAAAAGGGTATATCAAAAGAGTCCATAACCGTCAAATCTTTAACTCTTCCCGGTTCTCAAAAAGCTGCTTCTCTACTTTTCATCATTATTGCTTTGTCTTCCCTAGAAGTTGTCAAATCACAAACCCCTTCCCTTTGTTTGTCGATACACCCTGAATCCTTCACCATTCAACCACATCTTCTCCACTACACCAAATTTCTCTCTCAAGCCCTAAAACAGAAACCTCTCTAGAAATCTCAAAAACTATTCACAAATTCTTCACAATGTCTGAAAGACCACCCCCATCCACTCTTGCACAACGAATCGCAAGGGCCCGTACAAAAGTTCTTCAAAAATGGGACAAGAAATTGGTAAAGAAGATGAGGTCAAGAGCAGTTCCCACTACACCCACTGCACAAAGTTCATCACAATCACCGCATGAGGTAATCCCTAATCCTATTTCATCTACGCCTGTCGTTTCAGTAGATATAAACAGCCCTGGAACTATAGAAACTGAAACCCTAGTTACAGGACTAGACAAAATAATAGATGATGAGCATAATGACAGAATAGATAGGGGGAACTCATGTGATGCAGAGCGAGATAGTGCAAAGGATGAACTTAGGAAAGATTTGCAGGTGCCTGTGGTTGGTGAGTCTGGTGCAAAGTTGAATATTGCAGAAAGAGTGAAAGAACAACTTAGGGAACAAGACCGTGTGGAAGCCCTTAGAGAAAGTGAAGTGGAATCCTGTAAAGATGTTGGTAGTTCTGAGAATAATGAAAAAGAATCTGTGCCAATAAGTCCAGCAGTTGGAGGACTTGGCCTTACTGAAGCCTCAGAGAATTTGGTTCAAGAGCCTGATGCTTGTCCAAATTCCACTGGGGCTGATGATGCAGATTCAAAATTGGACAGATTCTAAGGAAGAAGGGAATAAGGAAATTGTTTTAGAAAAGGAAGAGATTGCCAAGAAAACTGAAGAACCAGAAAGAAAGAGGAAGTTTGGAGCAGAGGATGAGAAAATAGCTGGTGAGGAAGAAGAAGAGGAAGTTGTGTTTGTGAAAGAAAACATAGTGGAGCCTGAGAAAAGAAGGAGATTAGTGAAAGGGGGAAAGCCAGTGCTAAAAACAAGACTGGTTGATGAAGCTAGTGAGGAAAGTGATGACAAGGTTGTTAATGAGCCTGTTGTCAGGAGGGTTGGCACCAGGTCTGCATTAAAACAACAACTGGAGAAAGTTGGGAAGTTGGAAAGAACAGTGACAAAATTAAGAGATAGAGAGGCAAAGAAGAGGGAAGAAGAAGAAGAAAGAAGAGCTGAGGAAGTACAGGAGGAAAGTGATGATGCTGGGAGTTATGCAGAGCCAAGTGACTCTGATACAGACAGTGAAGCTGAGACCAGAAAAAGGAGTAGAGGTAGTGAGGATGAAGCTGACAGGGTGGCTTTCTTCTCTAAGCATCAGGTGTTGCCTGGCAGCATCCTGCATGATGAGAAGTAGTTTCACATGAAGCCACTGCTCAGAATGATTGCTAACCAGGGTTGGTTAGGTTTGTTTGCCAACAAAGAAAGAAAGTTGTATGTTGATGAGATCATAGAGTTCTACACAAATTGTAGGGTTAATGCTAGGAGAGTGTTCACCACAGTGAGGGGAATAGAGATTGAGTTTGGGAGACCTGAGCTTGGAGTGATTCTTGACATACCTGCTGAAGGTTATTGCAGGTATATAAAGCTGAAATGGCCAAAGAGGACTGATGGAGTCACTCATCTGGATGTTGTCAAGAAGTTCTCAGGGAAACCCAAGCTGAGAAAGGAGAGGAAGGTAGACAAGAAGGAAATGGAACCTGCACATCAGCTGCTGTTTGAATTTGTGCACAGGTTCCTTCTACCTAGAGGAGAGAGGAACTGCGAGGCTAGTGCTCTGGACCTGACATACATGGATCTGCTGGACAGGGGGGTAAAGATTAATTTGTCTGGGCTGATAATTACACATATAAAGAGGATTGCTGACACAGATCAGAAGTCACATTCCCTTGTGCATTCCTACATCCTCCAGCAGGTACTTGAACACTTTGGGGTTCCCCTGGAAGCTGGGAAGAAGCCAACCATTCACCAAATGTTTGGGATTAATGTGCTTAAAAATTGTGACTTCTTCAAAGAAAGCAGAGCTTCAAAGAAACCAATGCAGGCCAAGCAAGAGCAAGAAGAGGAAAGTGAGGACTATAGACCTGAAGAGGCCATTGATGCTGTGAAGGAGCTGGAGACTCATGTCCTTGAGGTTAATACAGAAAACACGTAGCTCCACAGACAGCTGAAGTTGAAGGATCAAGAAATTGATCGTTTGAAGATAAACTGCCACAAGTATGAGGCCGAGCTGGTGATGGAAAGGGCCAAGAATACGAAGCAACTTGAGGCGCTTGTCAAACACTTCAACATTCAGCTTTGAGTCCTCCTGTCCTGTCCTCCTCTTTCTACCTGTTGTCTACCCCTTCCTATTCTCTCCTGATTGCATGTTCTGGTTATTTAAGACAATTTGATTTTCAGTTGTGTACTTAATACTGGGGTTGTGTTGATATCACAACCTGGATGATGATTTTAATTTCCTTACGCTTATGAATGTTTCATGATTAAGCAATTGGTTCTTGATTGGGCCCTTATTACTGCTGTGTTTGCTTTTATTACTGACTTGTTGCCATGTGCTTTAGACTGGGTATTATTGCCAAGTTCATGCAGGTATTTGAATCTTTTCGATGATGCCAAAAGGGAGAAGAAGGAAATATTGGGGTGTTTGTGACCTAATTCATCTGTTTCGTTTTTCTTGAACTTGTTACCTTTTGTTTTTTTGTTTTGGTTTATGTCTACTCAGGTTCTTGGGCAACATTTGTTTGTCATCATCAAAAAGGGAGAATTTGTTGAGAGCTGGTTTTGAAGTATGACAAACGAGAAGGACTCAGAGGTTCCCACTAAGAACCTAGTCCTTGGAATGAAGGGCACGCTTGATCGAAAAGGATTACGGGTTGCAAATCCCTGCAGAACTAGCAGTAGTGGCGCGTGAATGAATATGCATCCTAGTCAGACTAAAAGAGGCGGTGTCCAGGCTGTGTCTTCGAAATGTGCAAAGGAGTTGGACTTCAACAAGGAAAAGAGTTACTAGGAATCCTAACTTGCCATAATTAAAAGGATTTCTTGTAGAACTCAACTAGGGTTTCAAGACCCATATAAATGCAAGTAGTGGAGACAGCCGTAAAGTAGTTATTCACAAACGGAGAGTTGATAGCATACAAAGGTGATCTAGCATCTTTCTACGTGAGTAAACTGGAGAAGACAACTTGAGTACATGCAGTGTATTGAGTCTAGATATTCTGTCTAGGTTCGTCAAGTTGCAAGTTGTCTTTAATTCGAGCATTCATAGTTTTACCTATTGGCTTATTCAGAAGCGTATGTATTAGGTGAACTTTTGTGTAATTACTGAGAAGCTAGAGTTTAGCTTTGAGTAGTGATTAGGGTCTAGAGTGTAGCCCCTTGGTTAGAGAGTTTGTAATCAGAAACTTTGCTCTTGTGTTAGTGGATTCAGTTCTAAAATCCCAGAGTGTGGGTCGTGATTTTTCTCCGTTGAGCAAGGAGTTTTCCACGTAAAATCCTTGTATTCTTTGTGTGTGTGGTGTTGTGAGTTGTAGTGTTCAAGGCAGTATAGAAGATAAGATAAGAACTAGGTTCTACGATAGAAGGTTCTCGTGACGAAAATCGGTAGACACTATTCAACCCCCCTTCTAGTGTCTTCAGGAGGTGCATAGAGTATAACAATTACAACATAAGTATTTTTGAAGTCTCCAGTTATAGAAACAAGAAAGACTACATCAGTTAAATTCATACACGTGCCAAAATCAATCTCAGTATCTCACAACGAAAACTATGCTGATGGTTTAAAGATAGTTTTACTGTACCTTTTCTAGAAATGGTAAATTTAGCATGTCTAAATCGTTTATTTACAGGTTTTCCAGTTAATATTTATTACCAGCATCATGCTACTTTAGCCCCACTTTTGCAATTTCACTTGAACAACTGTGGAGATCCTTTCACTCATAACTCTGTGGATTTCCATTCAAAAGATTTTGAAGTTGCTGTTTTAGATTGGTTTGCTCAACTGTGGGAAATTGAAAAGGATGAATATTGGGGATACGTTACCAATGGTGGCACCGAGGGTAATCTCCATGGTCTTTTGGTTGGGTACGTATGGTTCAAAATTTTTTATAGTTGGAAGTTATGGGAATTGCATAAAGATTGTATGGATTCAATAGCCAAAATGTACATGACTTAATTTAAATATTTAGGAGCAACCAATATAACAAAACCAAAAAAAAAAAAATCAAATTATATATAATTTTTATAGGGATTATTGTAGATAATATAGGGGTGACCTGCTTGTGTAAATTTTTTCTTACACCATCGGTGCATATTAGTTAAACTCAAGACTGCAAAGTGTTACAAAATGCGACTCTTCTAATAAACCAATGTTTAGGAAAATTGTCTTTAATGCTTGAGAGACACTTCCCTTTTGAGATACTATTCACTTTCACACTTTCTAATTGTAACTGAACCCTTGAGATATTTGCGATCTTTTAAGTAGAATGAGCTTATAGACCAATCTTGTACTGGAAGATATTCTGCAATTGTACTTGATCTGAAAATAGTTATTGGAACAGAATTAGTGCAGAAGAGAGCTACTTCCCAGCGGCATAGTATATGCATCAAAGGATTCACATTATTCGGTCTTCAAAGCAGTAAAAATGTAAAAAATGGAGCTAGAAACTATCAATACTTTAGTTAATGGGGAGATGGACTATGCAGATTTCAAATCAAAGTTACTTCTCAACAAGAACAAACCAGCCATCATCAATGTTAATATTGGTAAATGTTCTTAGATCCTACAACTCATACGTGGAGTACTCATATAATACTTTTGACTTTTACATATTAATTTGTAGGAACTACCTTCAAAGGAGCTATTGATGACCTTGATATGATCCTACAAACACTTGAAAGTTGCGGTAATTCGAATGACATGTATCACATTCATTGTGACGCTGCACTATTTGGGCTAATCGTCCCCTTCATTGGACATGTAAGTTTAGCTTTAGTCATTGTATATTTTCCTTAAAGAAAGTTTCCATCAAGGGAGCAAATATAAAATGATCTAGGTCCATATGCTATTTGACAATAGGTGACAACAATTACCTTCAAGAGGCCGATTGGCAGTGTTTCTATTTCAGGCCACAAGTTCTTGGGATGCCCAATGCCTTGTGGCATTCAGATAACAAGGAAAAGTTACATTAGTGAAATCAACTGAAGAATTGTATATCTTATTGTGTTCTGTGATGTACAATATATACAGCTACCAAGTGATCTATGAAAGAAAAATAAAGATTCTAAGTATCTCCCTATGATCTCGTTGGCTATACAAGGTAACAGTATATTCTCCTAATATTCCTAACACTCCCCCTCAAGCTGGAGCATAGATATTGATCATGCCCAGCTTGTTACACAAACAATTAACTCGAGTTCCATTCAATGCCTTTGTAAACAAATCCGCTGGTTGTTCTCCTGTCCGCACATAGCCGGTAGAAATCAAGTTTTCTTCAATCTTCTCACGAATAAAGTGACAATCTACCTCAATGTGCTTTGTTCTCTCATGATATACCGGATTTGAAGCAATATGAAGAGCAGTTTGATTATCACACCATAGTTTTGCTGGTGGCAGATACTTTAACCCAACTTCAGTCAGAAGGTGACGAATCCACATAATCTCGCATGTGGACTGTGCCATAGCTCTGTACTCTGATTCCGCGCTGGACCGTGATACAACATTTTGCTTCTTACTCCTCCACGATACCAGATTTCCACCGACAAAGACACAATACCCAGTAATAGACCGTCTGTCAGTCTTAGATCCAGCCCAATCTGCATCTGCAAAACATTCAATACGAGAGTGCCCATGATTGCTATATAATACGCCGAGTCCAGGAGCTCCCTTTAAGTAACATAGAATTTGTTCCAAAGCTGCCCAATGCTTAACTGTAGGTGCTGACATGAACTGGCTGACGGTACTCACTGCAAAATCAATATCCGGACGAGTCACAGTAAGGTAGTTTAATTTCCCAACTAACCTCCTGTATCTCCCCGGATCATCAAAAGGATCACCATCATCTCTCATAAGATGCACATTAGGAACCATCGGGGTACTACACGGCTTGGCTGCTAACTTTCCAGTCTCTGTAAGCAAATCAAGAATATATTTTCTTTGAGATAGAAATATTCCCTTCTTGCTTCTATTTACCTCTATACCCAGGAAGTATTTCAACTGACCCAAGTCCTTCGTACGAAACCTGGCATTCATAAAGGACTTAAGAGAAGAGATTCCTGCAAAATCATTTCCAGTAATGACAATATCATCAACATACACAACAAGAAGAATAATGCCACTCGCTGATCTTCTGTAAAAGACTGAGCGATCACAGTGGCTTCTTTTCAGCCCAAACTCTCGAACTGCCTTACTAAACTTGCCAAACCACGCACGGGGACTCTGCTTCAGGCCATACAAAGACTTCTTCAGATGACAGACTTTTCCATACTCCCCCTGAGCAACAAAACCAGGTGGTTGCTCTATATATACCTCTTCATACAGATCACCATGGAGGAACGCATTCTTAATATCCAGCTGATGTAAATGCCAATTTTCAAAAGCAGCTAAAGAAATGAACAAGCGAACAGAAGTGAGTTTGGCAACTGGGGAAAAGGTGTCTGAATAGTCCACCCCATATGTCTGAGCGTACCCTTTAGCTACAAGTCTGGCCTTCAGTCTAGCCACAGAACCATCGAGATTTACTTTGACAGTAAAGACCCATTTACATCCTACTGCTTTCTTTCCTCTAGGTAAATCCACCAATCTCCAAGTCTGGTTTTCCTCCAAAGCATGTATTTCCTTAAGCATAGCGGCAGACCATCCGGGATGAGCTAGAGCTTCCTTTACTGTTTTGGGAACAGTTATGGAGTCTAGAGAAGCAACCAAAGATCTAGAGGTAGGCGACAACTGGGCATATGAAACAAAGTTAGCAATAGAGTATGTGGATGGACAAGTACGTGTACCTTTGCGAAGGGCAATGGGAAGATCAAGGTCATCTTGGGGCTCAGGCGAAGGAGGATCTGATGACGAAGGAACTGGTGCAGGACATGTATCATTGGTCTTCTGCCTTCTCGAGTACACGTGAACAATCTCCGGTAATGCTCGGACAGATGGAGCAGGGGCAGGAGAATCAATATCCGGTTGAGGTTCAATAGAAGGACCAGGAGATGTATGAGAGACCTCATCTGAATTTTCTGTCACGTCATCAACAATCTGGTAGACTAACCATTCATCATCCTCCCCCTGACTCGGAGAGACCGGTGGTGCAAAGTAGAACGAAGTAGCTTCCGAAAACACAACATCAGTGGACACCAAGTACTTACCAAGTTCGGTAGAGTAACAACGATACCCCTTCTGAACTCGAGAATAACCCAAGAAAACACACTTCAAGGCCTTAGGATCCAATTTGCTAACAGATAGTCGAACATCTCGAACATAGCATGTGCTGCCAAATACCTTAGGTTCCACAGGGTATAGTGACTTGTTTGGGAACAAAACATTATATGGAATACCACCATCAAGCACAGTGGACGGCATACGATTAATGAGAAAACACGCTGTAGAGACTGCATCGGCCCAAAACGGCTTAGGAACCTTTGTTTGGAACAAAAGTGCTCGAGCTGTCTCAAGGAGATGCCTATTCTTCCTCTCAGCAACCCCATTCTGAGAGGGTGTATCAACACATGATGATTGGTGGATGATTCCATGTTGTTTCATGTAAGACTGAAAGGATGCTGACATGTACTCTTTAGCATTGTCACTTCTAAGTATGTGCACAGTGGAATTAAATTGTGTTTTAACTTCAGCACAAAAGGCACAAAAATGTGAGAACACTTCAGAGCAATTTTTCATAAAATAAATCCATGTCATTCGAGAAAAATCATCCACAAAAGTCACAAAATACTTAAAACCCATTTTCGAAACAACTGGACATGGTCCCCATACATCTGAATGAACTAGTTCAAAAGCAAAGTCTGCTCGCTTATTTATTCTAGGACTCGACGGGATGCGATGATGTTTTGCAAACCGACAAGACTCACATTCCAACGAAGAAACTTTCTGAAACTGAGGAAACAACTTCTTCAATGTAGGTAGAGAAGGATGTCCCAACCGACAATGTGTTTCAAAAGGAGACACGAAACTAGAGCATGCAACAGACCGAGGCACCCAATTATCAAGTATGTAGAGACCATCAGATATATGTCCTTTACCAATAATCTGCTTCGTCACAAGATCCTGAAATAAACAATGATCAGGGAAGAATGAGATGCAACAATTTAGATCTTTGGTAAGTCTACTCACATAGATTAAATTAAAGGCAAATTTTGGTAGACTTAAGAGTGATGATAGGGAAATGGATGAGGTTGGTTTAACTGTGCCAGAGCCCACAACATTATAAGTTGATCCATCGGCAATGGTCACAAAGGAGGGTGATCTGTGGGGATAAAAGCTAGTAAAGTTATTAGGATTACCTGTCATATGATCTGAGGCACCAGAATCAATCACCCATTTACTTGAGGCAGAACCAAGACATGCTTTACCTGACTCCTTCAATGATTCCTAATATTGAGAGAATTTAGCAAACTCCTCGGCTGAGATGAGAACAGATCCATCAGAAGATTGACTAGGAGCAGCTGCAACATTAGCCTTCCCTCGAGAACCAGCCTGATTGCGAGCTTTCAATTTCTTACAATCCCTCTTCCAGTGGCCGGGCTCATGGCAATAGTGACAAACATCTCTGCTTGAATCTGGATTATTTTGTCCTCCCTTGTTCTCAAACTTTCTTCCTGTGTCAACTGCTCTTCCCTTAGCAACGAGGATATTTTGTTGAGTAGATGATGTATTCTCCGTGTGTAGCACCCTGCTAAAAACATCCTTAAGAGAAGTAATCTCAGAGCTGGAAAGAATCTGAGATTTAGCTGTCTCAAATTCAGAAGGAAGACCGGCTAAGAAACTCATTATGTCCATCTGTTCTCTCTGCTTTTGTTGCACCTTGATATCCATACTAAATGGCAAAAGCATATTCAATTCCTCATAGGTTTTCTTGAAATCCATGAAGTAAGCAGTAAGGGATTTCTCACCTTTCTCAGCCCGATAAAAGTCTTGCACACATCGAAAATCCGGGACACATCATCCTTGCCAGAGTATAAAAACTCAAGATAATCCATCATTTCTTTAACAAATTCACAATGGCTAGTTAAACCAACAATGTCGCTATCAATAGAATTTCTTATTTGCAAGAGCAAACGAGCGTCATCTCTCAGCCAGGTGTGTTTAGTTTCATTACTTGGGGGGTTCCTTAGTCAAATGATCATCTTTATCCATACTACGCAAATAAACTCTAATGGTTTTACTCCATTCCAAATAATTAGATCCATTCAGTTTATGTTCAGTAATTCTGGACATAGTTGGAACTACTTCACTTACTATTGCCCTGCTATCTTTGTTATTCGCCATAATTCCAGTACTTCAACAACAGAAACTCACAAACAGAATACTCGAAACAAGAATTCCAAGGAACTAAACAATTAACCAAACAAATCAGAGAATCAACCAAGTATTTCAGAGAGAATCAGTAAATCTATCAGTGATAGTAAAACCCAAAACAATCAGTGAATGATAAGCAAAGCAAACAGATCTGACCGAGAATTTCAAAGGCAGAATACTGGTCCGTTGAACATAACCACCAAATGGGTCGGCCGGAAATAGCAGTCCGACACCCAGGAGAAAATTTCACTTCAGATGGTCAATCCACGCGCCGTCACGCGCCACTGCCGGAAAACAGACGCGCCGGCGATCTAGGTCACGCGCCACCCAATCGTCACGGGGAATAGTTTACTCCAGACGGAATCCTCCACTGAATCGTACCAAGGTGGAGGTGAGACAAACAGGCCACTCTAAAGTGTGACCCCAAAACAACCAGTGAAACAAAATTTTGAACTCAAGAACATTCAGACTTCGGATCGAGCCTTAGGGCTCTGATACCATGAAATCAACTGAAGAATTGTATATCTTATTGTGTTCTGTGATGTACAATATATACAGCTACCAAGTGGTCTATGAAAGGAAAATAAAGATTTTAAGTATCTCCCTATGATCTCGTTGGCTATACAAGGTAACAGTATATTCTCCTAATATTCCTAACAATTAGCAATCTCTCAAAAAAAGTTGAGTATATTGCCTCCGTAGATGCTACAATTTCTGGTAGTAGAAATGGCCTTGCACCAATATTCTTATGGTACAGTTTAAGCACCAAAGGGCATGCCGGATTGCAAAAAGATGGCAAAATGTGCAATGAAAATGCCCGATATTTGCAAGGCCGGCTTCATCAAGCAGGAGTTAGCACTATGCTCAATAAGTTTAGTATTGTCGTTGTCTTTGAACGACCTTGTGACCTTATGTTCATTCGTCGTTGGCAACTGTCTTGCACAAGAGATATGGCACATGTTGTGATTATGCCAGGCATTACCAAAGAAACCATAGACAATTTCTTCAAGGATCTAATGCAAGAGAGGAAAATATGGTACCAAGATGGAACAACTCTGCCTCCTTGCCTGGCAGATGATATAGGTTCTCAAAACTGTCTTTGCTCCTACTCTGTCCACGGAGCATCTTAGTATTTGAATCATCTATTTATCAATACCGAATAAAGAGAAAATCAGTGACAATCCTGGATGTTTTTGCATATACATTTCATGCCCAGTTGCTAGGAAAACTAGTAACACAGAGTGATAAAATTTGCAAAACTTCCTTCACAAAACGCCTAGCAGAATGCACTGTCTGGTGCAAAATGCAAATAAGCCCCAAGTTGAACATGCAACTCATTTCTTTCGAGATACATGCTTACTTGGTTCTTTTATCAAAAGCATCAACGTTTGAATATGCTTGTTCCTGCATGTTCCGAAATGCAAAGAATGAGAAGCTTTAAGAAAAATATATGAATAAGAAATAAAATTCCTATTCTAATATTAGCTGTTGGCCAAGACATTCTGGTGTGTTGTATATCTTAATACGAAAAGAATGAAATATACCTGGAGCAAGCTAACCAAACGTGCCAGCGACAGCAGAAGCAGTTTCCGTCTCTCCACACTTAGCCAAAACCTTAGCCAGTCCAACATCTGCAATTTTGGCATTCAGTTCATGGTCTAAACGGATGTTACTGCACTTAATGTCTGGTGGGAAGCATTTGTGAATCGTGATGCATGTAGCATAGACCTCCGGCAGCTCCAACGGCAATTTGCTGTCTATCATGCATTCCAAGATACAATATGCTGAAGTAGTACAATTACTTCTGTTGAGATGCAGCCAGTTGTCTAAGCTTTGATTTTTCATGTACTCATACACCAAAATCTTTGACTATTCACTAGTAATGCAACATAACAACTTCACAATATTGGAATATCGATTGATACCCAATACTCCAACTTCTGCAAGGAACTGTAAACTGTTTCTCGAGCATGTGGTCTAATTTCTCTTTCAATATTCTCTTAACTGCGACAAAGTTCCCATTAGGATTGACACCAACTCGACAGACCTTACCTGATCCTCTTCCTATTAAATTTTCTTCTGTCGTATTCACCAGAAATTGAGATTCTGTGACATCTAATAATTGGAAAGAAATAAGCATCCACTCAAGGTCTTGGTCTCATGCCTTTCTTTTCTCCACATATATAGCTCTGGAGAGAAATTCCAGCTCTTTTCTAACTATGTAGCATAACAATGCCACAATGAGTAAAAGTGCAACAAGGACCACAATGGCAATAGCAACGTTGAACTTGGATTAGTATAATTGCTAGAAAGGTTGAGGCAATAAGCAGTATAACTTAAAACATATCATTTGTGGACGGCTGTGGATCTTCCGTTAAAGTTGTAAAATAATAAGTGCAATGGAGAATGAAGATTTAGCTGATTCTTAGCTTTATAAATACTCTGCTGAGTAGACTTTATGCTATAACTATAGCCACAAGCATTCACATTGTCCAGTTTAAGAATATACCCAATTGCATCTACAAGTTGAAAAATATGAGATTGGCCTTTAATGTCACCTTCTTCCTGTTTTAAGTAAAGGACATATTATATTAAATGCAGTGGGGCATAAACTATGTAATGACGAATGACTGATAGTACTGCATTCTAAATCGCTAGCTGGACTTTTGTCAAAAAGGAGGCAAGTAATAAATGTTTCTGGCTTGTACACTAATTTTTTCATGTGTTACTATTAATTAGGAAAGAACAGTGAAGCTTCCACCCTAAATAAAGGAAAATGAAGTTAGTTGAAAGAGGAATACGTTGACTTAGAAATTGTTCAAAAAGCCTAGCTTGTTGCATGCTAGTCTTAAGTCAAGAGGAAGCAACTAACTGTTTATGAGTTATTTGTCAAATTTCATAGTGACTTGACTGACTTCATTTGCCAAATGAAAAGAACCACAAGAGAAATATCAATATGCTCCAACCAAGCTCTAGCCATATTATTCTTAAAATGCAAATCTCAGTCCTCATTTTTTTCTTCTTAATTAGCCTGTCTTTCCAAGAAAATTTACAATTTTCGAGCACGGATCAGTCCATTTTACTAAGCTTGAAACAACACTGGATCGAGTCGGAGTTCTTCCTATCATGGGATTTGAATTCTTCAGAATGCAATTGGTCAGGAGTTTCATGCATTAATGGCAGGGTAACAGAGCTACATCTTGGAGAAAAAAACATTACTGGAACAATTCCTTCAACAATATGCCAACTCAAGAACCTTACCTTAATTGATCTCTCCAGGAACAAGATTTCAGGAATGATACCAGTAAGCCTGAAAGATTGCTTAAAGCTACAACATTTGGACTTGTCCAAGAATTCTTTGAAAGGCAAGATTCCAGGTGAGTTGTTTGGGATGAAAATATTGGTCAATTTGTATCTTAACGGTAACATGTTGTCTGGTGAATTACCACATTCAATTTTAGCTTCACGACTGAAATATCTTGATCTTTCTGAGAACAACTTGACCGGTTCGATACCCGAAGATATTGGAAACTTGAAAAATCTTGTGAAATTGAACCTGTCACATAATTCTTTAAGTGGTTCAATTACTAATCAGTTGTTCCAGTTGAGTCAATTGCGGCACTTGTTACTAAGTTTCAACTACTTGTCTGGTGTAATACCTGATGCAATGGACCTGTTTAGTTTGTATGACATGGATCTTTCTCATAACCAATTGACTGGTTCTATACCAAAGGGACTTGGGAACTTACCTGGATTGCATGCTTTGGATTTGTCTTTTAATCAACTATCAGGAGACATTTTGGAGAATATAGATCATCTTAGGCCTAGAAATACTTTAAGGCTTTGTTCCAACGAATTCTCAGGGACAATTTCTGCTGAGTTTGTGAGGCTAACATATGAAGAGAATTGCTTCGACGAGTCCAATCTTTGTTCTACGTCAAACAACATACCCAGCTCAAGTATATCAGGCTGCTCTTCTGGTGATGAGTTTCGAAAATCTTCAAGACCAAAGCACTTGGTTATCATAATTCCCATTGTAGTTGTTGGAATAACTATACAGATTATATGGATCTTTTACATGGTCAGAAAGCCTTGGTGGAAGAAAAAGCAGCAGAATATCGAAGAGGACTTGAAGTTTATTTCATTTCAGAAGTTGAACGTAACTAAAGAGGACATCTTATCTAGCTTGAAAGACGAAAATGTAATAGGAAATGGAGGATCAGGGAAGGTCTATCGAGTTCTGATCGACCAAACAGGCAATACTTATGCTGTTAAAAGCATAGGGAATGACAGAAAATCAGGTGCAAGACTCCAAAAAGAGTTCTTGGCAGAAGTTCGAATACTTGGTAGCATTCGACACAACAACATTGTCAAGCTCATTTGTTGCATCTCGAGCGCAGAGAGAAACCTTCTAGTCTATGAATACTTTGAGAAACAAAGTCTGGACAAATGGCTTCACAGAAAGAAAAGAGCAGCACCACCAGGTCAAAGTAGTACCCCGGCCCTGGATTGGCAAAAGAGATTAAGAATAGCCATTGGTGCAGCTCAAGGATTATGCTATATGCACCATGATTGCAGTCGACCTATCATTCATAGAGACATTAAGTCCAGCAATATCCTTCTGGACTCGGAATTCAATGCAAAAATAGCAGATTTTGGACTAGCCAAAATACTAGGGAGGCGTGATGATGATCCTGAGACGGCTTCTGCTATTGCTGGAACATTTGGTTACATTGCACCAGGTACATTACAGTTCAAATGTCTATATTCCACTCTTGAATCTTTCACAAAAATTTATCCATTCTAATTTTAAAATCTTAATCCTAACAGAGTATGCCTCAACTTTCAAAGTGAATGTGAAGACTGATATCTATAGCTTTGGAGTGGTGCTATTAGAATTGACAACAGGTAGAGAACCCATTATAAGGGACGAGCAAATGAATCTAGCACAATGGGCTCAAAAGCGTTACAGAGAGGGAGATTCCATTCTTGAGGCACTTGATGAGGAAATTGTGGAAGGAAGCAATATGGAACAAATGAGAAGTGTTTTTAAACTAGGAGTGATGTGTACTGGAACATCACCTTCTGGTAGGCCATCAATGAAAGATGTTTGTTATGTTCTTCAAAGCTGCAGAGACCTCAATGTTTGAGGAAGTAGCATGTGTAGTCTTTTGTTGACAAAAATAGTTTTAACTTGTAATTGTATATAAAATAGAATGAGCAAGCTTTGTTGGTAACAATATGTAGCAGCGATGTTTACCCTCGTGACAGTCCTATGCTCAAACTCACTGATACTAATGGAACTGTCAGTTGAATTGGATAAGATCAGTAGCTCCCTCAGCTGCTAATTTGTTTAGAACTAAAGCTACAATCCAAGTGTTTCTGTTTTGGTGTTATTGATGAGTGTCATTCATGGAAGGGCCACGGTGGTAAATGTTCGGTTGAAGCACATTGCAGGAACAACATACCAGAGTATTATTTTAGGCAAGATTTTATGTTTGAAATACACTAATAATGTAAAATTTCTCTACATTGTCTATGTATATAACTAAATCCTTTTTCTAATCCCTACAACCAAACAACATACTAATATTTTAGGCAAGATTTTATGTTTGAGATTTCTTTCCCCAATGACTCTGTCATACACTCATATGTTGATCATATCAGAGGTTACACGCCAAAACAGCTTACCTTTTAGCAGGTGTCCCCTGAAAATGGTGCTATAAATTTTTTATAGCTTAACTTTTTAAGATGGACAGCTGTTGATTCTTGAACTTTGCTTATTCTAAACAATTATTAGGGTTAACATGAGTAGGATACTTTTAGCCATACAAAAATATGTTGCTGTAATTAAACTCTTTGTGTTTATGATGCTGCAATGGTAGTTTCCTCCTTCAGTTTGCTATTTTTTTCTATTCTGCCTATCCTTTTCTGCTGTTGTTGACATCGAGATACAGTTTCTGTCATGCATATGATTTAAAGTTTTATACCCGTCAATGAAAAGAATGTTTATACACCATCAATACAAATCCCACTTTTTATCGTCTAAAATTTTCTTTACATTGACAATGTATAAGAACGAACATTTTTTTTTCTTATGTGAGGTGATTTATGTTCCAGATCTAGATGGGAATTTAATATTCCTTTATGAGTGATGTGCTCTTATTTTGGTTAAAACTTACAAAAAAGTTTTGCTCCCAAAGTATATTCGAAATTTGAGCTCCAATATTTTATCCTTTCATACTGCAATCCAGATGGGGGAATCAATACTATAATTTGCACTTCTATGATATGTATATGTTTGATCCAACATATATAGTACTATAATTTATGATATAAGTAGATCATCCACAACGTTGTTTCAACATTTGAATAAAAAATACTCTAACTCACATGTTGGACCTGATGCTACTAATATATCAAAATGCAGTGGGGGGATTTAATTTAGTAAACTAATGATTTACAACTCGTGTGGCAGGCTAGCAAGACATCAAAAGGGAACAACTTGTCAAAACTTATCTGGCTTGGCAGTCTTTTATACTAATTATTTATCTCTTGTGTTGTATATTAGGAAAGGACTGTGCCAAAGCTCACATGGTTTGGCAGTTCTCTTTATCTTTTAATGCTTAATTCCTTACTATAGTTGAAGTTTGAGGTCTTTATCATGTTCATAGTGAGTAGTGATTTGACTAACTTCACAGACAAATCAAAAGAAACTCAAGGGGAAGTATCAATATGCTCAAAGCAAGCTCATGCCATTTTTTCCTAAAAATGCAAATCTTGTTCCTCATGTTCTTTTTCTTAATCAGCATGTCATTCCAAGAAAACGTACTATCAAGCACTGAACAATCCATCTTACTAAGCTTGAAACAGCACTGGACCAATTCGGAATTCCTCCAGTCATGGGATTTGAAATATCCGCCATGTAGTTGGTCTGGAGTGTCATGTATCGAAGGCATTGGTATCACAGAGCTAAATCTTAGTGAAAGGAACATAATTGGAACAATTCCATCAACAATATGCCAGCTCAAGAACCTTACCTTGATAGATCTCTCCAAGAACAACATTTCAGGCACCATACCAGCTAACCTGAGGGACTGCTGGGAGCTACAGCAATTGGACTTGTCCAAGAATTCTTCGACAGGCAAAATTCCAGGTAAGTTGTTTACCTTTAATTTTTAGTAAACTTAATTGGTAACATCATGTCTGGTGAGTTGTCAATATCAATCTTTGCATCCTAACTGAAAACTTTTGTCTTGTGAGAACTACTTGAACGATGGAATACCAAAATGAATTGGGAACTTGCACAACTTTGTGAAATTGAGCCTGTTAAGTAATTTATTAACTGGTTTCAATTGCAGGTCACTTGTTCCAATTGCATTATTTGCATCATTTGTCACTAAGTCACAACTGCTTGTCTGGTGTGATACCTGATGCAGTGAACTTGTTTAGTTTGTCTGATATGGATCTTTCTCACAACCAATTGAGTGGCTCCATATATACCAAAGGGACTAGGGGATTTACCTGGATTGCGTGCTTTGGATCTATCTTATAATCAGTTATCAGGAGATATTTCGGAGAATATAGATCATCTTAGGCCTAGAAAGACCCTTAAGCTTTGCTCCAACAAATTCTCAGGGAGAATGTCTGTTGAAGTTTTGAAGCAAACATTTGAAGAGAATTGCTTTGATGAGTCAAATCTTTGTTCCACATCTAAGAACTTGTCCTTCCCTGGCTTACCAAGCTGCTCCTCTGGTGATGAGGTTGGAATATTTTCAAGATCAAAGCACTTGATTATTATAATTCCTGTTTTAGCTGTTGGAATAGCAATACAGTTAATATGGATCTTTTACATGGCCAGAAAGCATTGCTGGAAAAAGGAGTGCATATCTAGGCAGTTAGTAAGGATCAGAAAGCCTTGGTGGAACAAAAAGCAGCAGAATGTCAAAGAGAACTTGAAGATCATTTCATTTCAAAAGTTTAAGGTAACTAAGGAGGACATTTTGTCTAACTTGAAAGACGAAAATGTGATAGGGCATGGAGGATCAGGGAAGGTCTATCGAGTTGTGATCACTCAGACAGGTAATACTTATGCTGTTAAAAGCATATGGCATGACAAAAGATCAGGTGAAAAACTCCCAAAGGATTTTTTGGCAGAAGTTCATATACTTGGTAGCATTCGACACAACAACATTGTCAAGCTCTTTTGCTGCATCTGGAGCACAGAAAAACAGCTTCTAGTCTATGAACACTTTGAGAAACAAAGCCTGGACAAATGGCTTCACAGAAAGAAAGGAGAAGCATCTACAGGTCAAAGTAGTACCTCGGCCCTGGAGTGGCAAAAGAGATTAAAAATAGCCATTGGTGTAGCTCAAGGACTCCGCTATATCCACCATGATTGCACTCGACCTATCATTCATAGAGACATTAAGTCCAGCAATATCCTTCTGGACTCGGAATTCAATGCAAAAATAGCAGATTTTGGACTAGCAAAAATACTAGCCAGGCGGGATGATGATCTTGAAACAGCTTCTGCTATTGCTGGAACTTTTGGCTACATAGCACCAGGTACATTACAGTTCAAAATTTGCTTATCTTCATCTCTTGAACTTTTTCAAAGTAATCTATCGAGATCTTGTATTATAAATTTTAACGTTTGGTCTTAACAGAATATGGCTCAACTTTTAAAGTGAATGTAAAGACTGATATTTATAGCTTCGGAGTGGTGCTATTAGAATTGACAACAGGAAGAGAACCCATTCTCCAGGATGAGCAAATCAATCTAGCACAATGAGCTCAAAAGCATTACCGAGAGGGAGATTCCATTCTCGAGGCACTTGATGAAGAAATCATGGAAGAAAGTAATTTGGAACAAATGAAAAGTGTTTCTAAACTAGGAGTGATGTGTACTGGAACATCACCTTCTGGTAGGCCATCAATGAAAGAGGTTTGCTATGTTCTTCAAAGCTGCAGAGACCTCAATTTTTGAGGGAGTAGCATGTGTAGTCTTATATGTTGACAAACATAGTTGTAATGGTACATAAAAAAGAATGAGAAAGCCATGTTTATAACAATATTCTCCATATATATATACACTATAGTATCAGTCCTATGCTTTCTCAGTATTCAACTTCACTAGTACTAATAGAACTGTCAATTGAATAGGACTGATATAAGCTCTGACATACCTGAAAGTGGAACGAGTTAAGGACAACCTTAATCCAACTACAGCAGACATGTTATCCATCTCAACCTTATAGATAGATCAGTACATTTCACATATTATTTGAAGCAAGATTAATTATAGAAATCATTTACTAATATTGTTCTCATTTATTTTCACTTGCAACTTCAGAAAGCTTAGGATTTCATGATATTCTTAGCTGCCAAAGAAAGATGACAACAGATGATGGGAAATCATGAATAGAGTAAACGACTAGTTTAATTCCACATGCAGGGGTGTTGGAAGAGGTAATACAACAGAGTAGATACTTCCTTCATGGAAGGTCTAGTAGAAGGTAACGTGCAGGTCTAAATCCAGTTGAGACAATTGGCATGAAAATTTTAGTTAATTTTACTTCCGTTGTACAGACTCAACTACATTGCTATTTTCCAGTATCGCCAAATTCTATCATCAGCTATGCAAGTAGTATATTTTACTTTTAAAAAAGATTAATTGTTGTTATCTATCTATTTATCTAAGTATCTATCTATCTATACTCTATACTATATTAAAAGCACGAAGGCCTTAGAAAATGTCACCCGACTTTTTTATCCTTCATTAAAAAATTCTATAATAGACAAAATACTAGTCATTTACTATTTTTTTTATATTTTATTTATTACATTTATTTTCTCCAAATTTTTCCATCATTGCAATTTGTTTTTTTTTTTTTCAAAGTCAATAAACTTATCAATTCTATATGGTTTCGTTGCACATATTAGTTCTATTCCAAGTCTATTTTTCACTATAGTTGAAGGTCCTATAAAACGGATTAGTTCACTGTAATTCCATTCCATGCTCTATTCCAACTCTATTCCAATTAAGAACCTTCAAAAGACTTCATTGTTACTTCTTTTTGGACTTTTTACGAAATAGAGTTGTAATGAATACTACTAAAAAGGGAGAGTTGTAATGAAATATTATTATCATTAATCTATCCATACTCCTAAGTCCTATTTCTAAGAAGAATTAAAATCTTATTGGGTTAGAAACTCATAATATTTACCATGGATGAAAAAAGAAAAACGTTAATTCTTGATAGTTTTCTTTTTTCATATTGGATTGAAGGTATGCATGCATTAGTTTGTTTTTTATTATGAGGTAAATGTTTCTATAATATACATGCGTTTATATATGATTGAGTGTGTATTTTCTTTGCAAACATAGTCATTTAGATCTTGTTAGGTAGAGAGACAAGCAAACTTTTTTGGATTCAACTGGTTACTGCATTCCATGGAAGAAAGATGGATGCTTAGAGCTATGATACCCCATCGTCAACCTTCTTATTAATTTTACTAAAAAAAGTAACAGAAAAAAGGTTGTGAACTTTGTGCAACCTTTCATGCAATTTTGAATATATTTTTCATATTACATCATGTCTATGTGATGATGTCTTCGCCCACAAAAATGCTAAACTTATGATTTCTCTATGCATTAGAAATAAATAATTTATTCTTTAACCTTCACAAGTTAATAGATATGTACTTTGTATTCTTAACCTAAAGATCAAGGAGGATGCGATAATAACACGTTTATGTACAACAAATAATGTCTCTTTTACTTCATATAACAATTACTAAATCAATTTATTTTGAATTTGAATATTAATTTGTGAAAGTTATCCATTAATATCATCGAAATATGCATGTAAAGAAAAATTTAACATGCTTTATATATTCATGAGAAAATTGTCTTTTTCAGGTAAATTGCAAGTCCTTTTTAGATAGATGGATAAAAGTTTGTGAAGAAGGTTCGAAGTCCTAGAAAATTAAGAAAAGTTAGAGTCCACGCGCTAAGAAGTTGTGCGTGTAAAATTATTAATACCGCAGACTACATATAAAAAAAGAAAAATATTTCAGAAATAGGCAGCCCACTACCCAAAATTACAAATGAGAGACCATATTTCATTCATAGCACCTCCTTATTTTTAAATTACATAACATAGAACCCCTTTATTTTTAAATTACATAATATAACACCCTTTTGAACTAAAAACCCTAGGAGCCCCTCCCCCCTCCCCCCCCGGCCACTGACCTGCCGCAGGCGACCCAGCCGCCGACCGTGACGTTGCCGGCCAGCGGCGGCCGAAAAATTGAAAACTTCACTGGATCTCATCGGACTGCTTATTTTATTGGTGGATTTGTTTAAATAATCATTTTTTGATAATTTTATACACCTAAATCTATCGAAATAATAAATTATACATGTAAATACATAGAAAAACGTGTATGCAAGAAGAAAAATACAAAAATATATACAAAAAACATAAATTTTATACAACTATTCATAAATTGTGCACAAATCTTAAATTTCTACAGCTTTATTCATTGTTCATACACGCGTATACAACTTTATACAAATTTACAGAAGTGCATAGAATATGTTTATTCACTGTATATACAAATATATACATTTTTATACAGAACTGTATAAACTTGTATAAAAATATATAAAATTATATAAACTCGCAAAAATAATTTTATACGGTGTTTCGGGTAGTTTCTACACAATATCTTAACAAATATACAAGATTTGTACAGTTTTATATAAGAAATATACTAAATCTAAACATTAGAAAAAAGTTATAACAAAATAGTAGATCTCACCGGACACTTATGAAAAATGTGAAAAAAGAAGAAAAAAATATGATAAAACGAAAAATCGACATTGTTATTTAAAAAAAAAAAAGAAACAGTGGCGGCGATGGTGGTGACGACGGAAGCAGCGAAGGCAGTGGCTTGGAGGAGAGGGAATGAAGGTGAGGCAGTAGTGGAAAGGGTGGTGGGGAGGGGGCGGCGGTGATATTGTAAGGGGAAGAGAAGAGAGGGAAAATGGGAAAGAGAGGGAAAATGGGGCCTATAGATTTTTTTTTCCTTTAAACAAGGGGTGCTATTAGTGAAAGGAAAAAAAAAGGAAAGGAGTGCTAAGTCGGATAAATAGGTAAAATAAAAATCTTTTTTAGTAATTTTTATGAGATGTGTGTCTCTTAATATAATTATCCTTTAGGTACATGTGTTTTAAGTTGGGCATAAGATATGTTTGCTTTTTCTTTTCCCACAATGTCAGATGGTTATTCTTGGTATTTATACTTTCTAAATACCAAGCATATTGCTTTGTGTTTGGATATTAGTATATATGAGATGCAAAATATGCTTCTTCCAGTAAAATATTAGTGGTTTGTCCGTTAAATTTTCTAACCGTAATCTGGACATACTTTGTGTTTATTTATATACCACTATTTTTAGGTCATTTAATGATTTATTTTCTTTTATTGGTACTTGTAACGGTTCTTCCTCTTAATTAGTTTGGTTTTTAAGAAAAAATTTGGGTAGGAATCTGTTTGGCGCACGCTAATTGATCTGTAGCCACCAAAAATAAATTTGCTGAGAAATAGCCACTTCCAGACAAATCCCAATATTTTATACTGGAGCTTTGAACATGTTAGTTCAAAGTCCTAGCATTTTATACTGGGACTTTAGATATATAAAACACCAGGGGACTATCCCATTATAAAATAATAGGACTTTGAACATGTGTAGTTCAAAGTCCCAGTATAAAAACCTGGGACCAGTTTGGGCTGTTTGTCAATGCTAATGGAGTGTATGTGCGCGCGGTGGCTAGTCTTCAATTAATTCTAAAATGGTGAATAATTCTCATTTAATACGTCCAAAAATGGCTACACATCAACATCACCGGTTTTTTAACTAAACTCTTACCGCTATATAATGTCTATATATACCTGAAGTACTACTTTACAAAGTGTAAGTGGCATTGATCTCTCCACAAGTATTAGACATGGTATATAATTTCATAATAAATTTTATTTGTGGTTGGCATATTTATTATAAAAAGTTTATATTTTGTGCTCCTAGATTAGGTCTTTCTATTTACGAAAAAAAATTAATTGAGTGTTATACCTTTTTTAATGTTATATTAATAGTCTTGACATATATATTTTTAATTATTTATATGTGCAACACACGTACACTTAAAACTAATTTAGTAAAATGAGTTAAACTAACCTTCCGCAAGTGAAATTGTCAAGCAAATTAGGATAGAAGGAGATGTTATTCTTGGGAGGCACATATCAATTATAAGTAGTATTTTTAGACTAATAGAATAAATCAATGGTGTTAGAATGAAGTTGGTGTTTGTGAAGTTTTAACAATTATTAGATTTTATTAATTCACGAAATATAAAATGTTAATGAGACATGTGGATTAAATAGTACTATTAAAGATTGACCTTTGCATTATCTATATATTTAAGTCTGTGGATCGAGTTATATAATCAATTTAAACGTGGGAAGTATATATTATTGTTTTAGAGGAATATTCTTATTGAATACTTTATTTGCACAATCTTATTACTTTAGAAATAAATAAAAACTAGTTTAGACGACTCAAATAATCTTGAGATTAGCCAAAATTAAAGGCGGAAAAAGGTATCTCAAATAAACTTTATTTCCCATTATGACAAAGTAAAATTAGGCAGAAAGGAAGGCTTTATTATTTCTTCCCTCATATTCAAATGGAAATCATTTTGACCCAAAGGAATTGTACTCTATTTTGATTTTTGACTAAACTACAGTTGGTACTGGGATTGATCATGCATGTGTGTACATGTGCAAATTAACTTAAAACGAAACCTTTACTGAAGAGGAAAATATAAAATAAAATAATTTTAAATTTCTTACTGCCTTTATATATACGGACCCAATTAATAAGAAATTAAAAAAGAAGGCATCTTAACTTAATGAATTCCAAGTTGTTTTTTTTTTTTTTTTTTACAGTTTGTCACTCTCTTTCTTATTGGCCCACACAAGTTGACCTTGCAATTTAAAAAACGGAAAAGGGTCATATTTGCCCCTCTAGTAATCGATATATCAATTAGTTGCCCTCCGTTATACTTTCTACATTTTCCTATCCCCACCGTTACCCAATCCGAAATATATACCCCCAAGTTTGACGCCCCCCTAAAGCTGGACACGTGGCGCAAATCCGAGGGGCGTAATTAAATTAGCCCCAAACCCCTCCCAAACGGATCCCACCCCGACCCAAACATAAAAAACCCACCCGCTTTAACACATAAATAAAACATCTCCAATATTATACTTCATTTTCTCCCCAAAAAACATACCGTTCTTCACGATAATCAGCCTCCTTTTTCTATTTAGGGTTCTTCATTTTGGGTACTATTTTGAAGTAACGGGTATGTCGGCTGGTACTTGTTGTTCTCAACAATGTCGGAGGTTGTGTGGTTGTGGCTTGACTCCAAGTTATTTTACTGCTTGGACACACTCTAACGCTGGAAGGAAGTTCTACAGATGTCCTAAGCCCGATGTGAGTAAATGTGCCTTTATCGTTTAATTATAATTTGTGTTTTAATTTGTTAAATTGATCCCACTGTTAGCGTGGTCGTTTTAATGCTATACTATGGTGACTGTAGAGGTATTCGTGTGGGTACTGGGAATGGGAAGATGAAAAGTTCCCTGATAGAGCTGTGATTGTCATCAAGGAGTTGAAGACTTCATTGGATGTTGCTGTGAAACAGAACTGCAAACTAAAGGAACAAGTAGAAGCAATGGAGTCGTTGAATCAGTTAAAAGACATAAAGATTAGAAATTTGGAGGAAAAATCACTGAAGTTGCAGAGAATTACACTGATATTGTTGGTGTTTATTGTTGGTTTTATTGGTGCTCGCTTGATGAACTAAAGTAATTCCAATTGTATGTATTTTTAATTATCTTGTTTCCAATGTAATGACTGGATTTTGAATTTTGGATTAACAAATGTTGTTAAATTCAAATGTTGTTGGTGATTTTCTTAAGCATTGATTTAGGATAATTCAAGAACATAACATAACATTCTCTTTATAACAAAGGATAATTCAAGAACATACTAGTACATTTGATTCTTTACTTAGACTAGTAGAAATGTAAAATAGCATAAAAACTGCTCCTAGATCCCTAAGCATTTCCTCCAGCATTATTTATGAGTACCATGAGAGTTTCCTTGACATGTTCGATACTTTCTTGGAAAAGTTGTCTCAAGCTCCAAAGTTGTTGTTTCAACTCTTCCATGCCTTCCTTCAAATCTGCTACTTGACGCTGCAAAACCGCTGTTTCCCACTGTCCTTGCTGCCTTGTTTGGTATCCGTTTGATGGTATTCCAGGCATATTGGTGCCTTGTTCTATCAAATTTTTGTACATGTATGGATAATGGGTAAGTTGTTGGTATTTTATAGTGTTATGATATAGTTGAAAGGTCACCACCGAAAGGTCACAAAGAATGGTGAAAAGTCACAACATTTAACTAGTACATTACTAATGTTAATAAGGAATGGTGTTATGATACGCTTGAAGGGTCACCACTGTTATTGAAAGGTCACAACCTTTAAGTAGTAATTACAAAGCAAGGAACATAAAAGAGGGATTTGAAGGCATCAATTAAAAGTCACAACCTTTAAGTTGTAACTATACAGCAAGGAACATAACATTAGGGATGTGAAGACAACAATTACTAATTACGGCAGTCATCATTAATTTCAACTTGCATCATGTATTTACATCCAGAAATGACACTATGGATGCCAAGTTATAACCTCAAAACAAGTTACAAAGTAGGTCAAAAAATGGCATCCCACTGTCAGCACCAATCACTAAAGTGATAAACTTAAAAGTGTCTAAATTGTACTGCCATACATAAGTTAATACAGAACTAAAATGTCTTGACAAACCAACTGTCACAAAAAATAACAAAGCCTTAACATTCACAGACCCTTCTTCCTTGGCTGTAATTTCTGAACTTTTGATCTTGCTTGCTTGAGTAATTCATTAGTACTTACTGCATCTGCTCCATTCCATGTGAGGCCTCTAGGTGAGTATGGCAGGTTGGATGGTTCAGCAACACCAGTTAATGGATCACCTCTGAAGTTGATCACTCTTGTTCCCTTGGACCTAGCTGGTAGCTTTCTAGCCTCAAGCCTAGTAGACTCTGAAACCACCTTTGGCCTTAAGCTGTGATCTTCTTCTTCAGGGGTGCTGCTACTGGACTGACCATAAGGGGTGCTGCTACTGGACTGACCATTATGGGATTCTGGAGTTGGCATGAAGGCAAATGTAGAGGCTTGACTGCTTTGAGACACTTGTGGTGCAGATAGCTGAATGATTGTTTCATCATGCACAACTCTCTTAGATCTTGGAGGCACTACTTCACTTGCAGCCCTTGTGTTCTTCATTACTTGCTTTCCCTTTGTTGTCTACAATCATAGTAGTTAATTTAAGTTAATTATACAGTAGTATATAATTAAGGAATACCATTAACAGAAAGGTTACCTTATGACAACCTCTTGCATTGTGGTTTGGCTCACCACAGTTCTTGCAAAACATAACCCTTCCATGCCTAGATGCTGACCATTCTCCCTGTCTCTTGCTAGCTTCATTTTTCTGTCTAGTTCTCTTAGTCCTTGGTCTGCCAGCTTGTTTCACCAACTGTGGTGGTTCCATTGCTTGGGACTCTTGCACTTTCCAGAATTTAGGCCCCCTGACAGGCTGCAACTTGTATGAGTATGTTTTCATGAAAGCCTCTTTGCTGTACCACCAGTGCATCTCAGACAGTGGGTTAATTCTCAGATGCAACAATGCTTTAATTGCATGTGCACATGGAATCCCACATAGGTTCCATGTCCTGCAAGTACAAGTCTTGGTGTCCAGCCTAACAGTGTGTGTAGTTTCCTCTTCAGTTATCTCAAAGCCATGATCACCATTAAAATTAGCCACACACTTATGTGCTATGGACAAATAGTCTGCAAACAAATCCATGCTTTGTGGGCTGAAATGATCCTTCCACTTGTGCCCCTCCTGCTCATGTTCTGTCAACATGGTCATAACCTTGATTCTAATGTCCTCAAGCATCCTGATTATTGGCTTGTACCTTGCATCTAAAATCCATGAGTTGAAGGACTCAGTGAAATTATTATCAACTCCCATGTTCTTGCACACAGTATCAAAGTAAGCCCTGCACCAATTTGAAACAGGATAATGGACCAAATCCCTTGCAGCTGCACTAGACATTTCCCCAATGGAATTGAGCTGTTCATGAAAGTCTTCTTCATATGTGCACCAAGCACACCACCACATCAGTTTCTTCATTTCCTTTGATCTCCATCTTTTGCACCAATTTGCTTCAATATGTCTTAACACAAAACCTATGTCTTGCATCAGGTAACACATCCTTCATTGCCAAGTCCAGCCCCTACAGAAAACCAAAACATGTAATATGCAGTTATTATCCAGAAATAGTTATATAAAAGATAAAATAAAAATAAGACAGAAACAATTACCTTTTGCATGTCAGACATGAATGTGTACCCTTCTCCTGTGTTCAAGACCAATGACTTCTGTAGCCATTTCAAGAACCATGTCCAAGTGGTCTTTGTTTCTCTATCCACTACAGCCCAAGCTATAGGATAAAAATGATTCATTGAGTCTTGTCCAATTGCCACTAATATCTGCCCTTTGGCCTTTCCTTTTAGAAATGTACCATCCAGTCCAATGAAAGGTCTCATACCTGCCTTAAACCCTTTCTTCAAAGCATCAAAACAGATGTACATCCTCAAAAACCTCCTCTTACCTTCAGCAAGAGCATCTTTTGACAAGTTTATCACTATGTCACTACCAGGATTACTCTTAATCAGCTCATTGGCATAGGCCTCTAGCTTATTGTATTCATCTTTAAAACTGCCTTGTAGCTTCTCTAGAATCAGTTGCTTGGCCCTCTTGCATTTACCATGACTAGCATTAAGCTCAAATGCAGCTTTTAAATCAGCCCTCATTTCTTTAACCCTATATTTTGGTTCATTTTGCAGCTTGTTCTTAAAGTAATATGCAATAGTGAAATAGTCAACCCTCTTGTTATCATAAGCAATACTACAGCTATGTTCAGATATCAATGTCTTTAACCTAACCCCTGGACAGTCTCCATCCCTAGATATTAGGCAGACAAATGGACAGCCATCAACACATTTGTACCTTAGCCTAGTCCTATCACTTTTAAGAAGCACCAACCCCTTTTTATTTGCCAAGGCATAAAGGTTCATGTGTTTCCTAGCTTCTGCAATGTTTTTCCAAGTCATATTTTTGTCCAGTTCCATAAAATCCATCAAATTAGGAGTAATACAAATCTTCCTTTGTCTAACAATAGAATCTAATTCTTCAGAATCATAATCTGAAGATTCAGTCTCATTATGGCTATCACCATCCCCATCAGTAGAGCTACAATCAGTGCCTACCTCCTGAACATGATCAAACCTAGGATCATACTCATCATCAGCAGATCCATCAGACATATGCACTTGATCATGCTCAGACATAGGCACTTCATCATGCACAGAATTAGGCACTTCATCATGCACAGAATTAGGCACTTGATCATGCACAGGAAGAGGCACAACAACATGCTCATGCTCAGAAACAGAACCCTCTACACCATGTTCAATAATATTTGGTACATAAACAGGCATCTCACAATCCTCTACAGCATATAAATTGATAACAGAATGTTCAACAGAAACTAAACCCAACAGCTTCCTAATACCCTCATCCCCTACAATTTCATAGTAGTTACCAGAGGTTTCCACTATTACTTGTTGAACCCCATCAAACAGCAAGTTCTTACAAAACTCATCTACAATGTCTATGAATGAGAGGTGATCAGAGTCATAACCTGTCCATGTGTGTACTAGCTTCTTAGCATACTTGACTTGAGGCTCTCTAGTCCATTCACCACCATAGTTGAATATTAAGTCCACAGTAACCATCTTAAAATAATCTGCAGTAAGTAAAGAAATAATAACATGACTCAGCCTAGTAAACAACAAAAGAAACTCTACATACCTAAAATAAACTAAAGAAAAGGTGCAGGGATATGTATAGAATAAAGACACAAGCTAGTGGAGGGGCCAACCAAAAAACACTATATTATTACTAAACAATGTCTGTTATACAGTCCCAATGACAATATGTTATACATTACTTGGTTCAATGACAATATGCTATACATATTTCAGGCATGCAATTCCAAACCCTAAATTTTAATACCAAAACCATCATGAAAAACCCTAAACCACCCATATTTATGCCAAATACTACACCAGACACTACCCTTAGCAAACCCCAAACAAGAGACCCTACCGTATTAAATTTTGGACACAATCAGTCACAATAAATTAAACCGGGACCACATTTTACAAAACAACAAAATTCTACAAAAACATTTACTAGAATAACACAAATGTTGTTAAATTTACAGTCATGCACAAATAATCAGCCTAATAACTAAAACCCTAAATAACTAAGCTTAAATATAAGACAAATACAACCCTATGTTATGAATAATGAAGTACATTTGATAAAAAAAACTCACCTCTTATACTATAAGGTCTTAACGCTTAAACATCGGTTTTATCGCCGGAGAGAAACCCTAGAACTGAACGGTATGTTTTTTGGGGAGAAAATGAAGTATAATATTGGAGATGTTTTATTTATGTGTTAAAGCGGGTGGGTTTTTTATGTTTGGGTCGGGGTGGGATCCGTTTGGGAGGGGTTTGGGGCTAATTTAATTACGCCCCTCGGATTTGCGCCACGTGTCCAGCTTTAGGGGGGCGTCAAACTTGGGGGTATATATTTCGGATTGGGTAACGGTGGGGATAGGAAAATGTAGAAAGTATAACGGAGGGCAACTAATTGATATATCGATTACTAGAGGGGCAAATATGACCCTTTTCCGTTTAAATATACCCCTTTACTTTCGACTATTGTTTGGCTCGCACCTTAGTTATACTATCCGACTAAATATACCCTTGCTGTCAAACGTTGGAGCACATATGCCCCTCTGGCTAACGGACTAGCTACGTGGTGGCCTCTTAAGGCCAAAACACATTAACCTACCCCCATAATTAAAAAATCCGACCACTAATTAAAAGACGCAATTAAAAAAACTCGACCCACCCCTCTTTCTCCCAATAAAACACGACCCTTCCACCCAATTATAATTAGGACAGTATTTCTTCTTATTTTCACTTCTAAGTTGTCTCCAATCTAGATAACTCGTTGAAAATTGAGCAAAATGTCCGAAATTAGATGCTCATCCAAGAGAAAGTGTTATTGTGGAAGAATTCCCAAACAATTTACTTCAAATACGGATACTAATCCCGGAATGATATTTTACAAGTGTGCTCTACCCAAAGTAAGTGATATAATTTGGTAAATCATAATTTTCATGTATAATTTCTTGACTTTATAATTAGTAGTATGCTTGTTTGTGGTGTTTAGAAACTTTCTTGTGGTTTTTGGGAGTGGGAAGATGATATATTGCCGGATAAAACAATGATTGAGAGGGACAATTTGAAGTCACTATTGGAAGTGGCAAGGGGTAAAATCAATTGCTTGGTTACATCCTTGGATGCACTTAAAGATGATCGGAATAAGTTGACTGCTAAAGTGGACAACAAAGTAATGGAATTGGAAGATAAAGTGTTGAAGTTGAAGATGTTTGTGATGGTGTTTTGTGCTTTAGTTGTTGGATTTGTTGCTGCATTTGTATTGAAGATGTAATGGAAGTGTTCTATTGTAATGAACTATTGTGATGAAGTTTCCTATTAGATGTAATGGAAGTTATCATTTGTAATGTGTTCTATATGATGTTTAGACAAATAAGGGCATAAAATGACCCATAACTAAGCATGTCAAAAACACAAGTGCATGCCAATAACATTGAAATAAAAAACTGAACATAAGTTGCACATAAGTTGAACATAAATTATGGAAACATAAAAAAACTGAACATAAAAGACCATAAAAACTGAACATAAGCTGCAATACTAGTTCTTACAAACCGTAATACTAGTACTTAGAGTACCAAAAGCTTATAGTCAATAACAAATAGATAGATGGATGCCATTGTATCACTCCAAAAACTTGCACAACCGAGTGATAACATGGCATCCATTCCTAATAAGCATCAAACTACCAATCAAGAATAATCAAAGGCATAGTGTACTTCTATTGTTTTGCCTTAATTACATCACCAAATCAGACATCCAAAACTAACAGAAACTAATCAAACTAACACTTATTCTCTCCTTCCTTGGCTTTAGCTTGTCCCTTCTTTGCTGGCTTTGTTGTTGTAGCTTCATGTTACTTATAGCAGCTGCACCATTCCATGTCAGATTAGGTGGTGAGAATGGGAGATTTGTGGGTTGACTAACACCACTTTTGTCACCCTTGAACCCTATCTACCTTCTCAAACCCTAGCAGCAGCAATTTCTTGCTCCTTCCTCTTTTCAAATAAACTTTCCTCTTCCGAAATCATATTTGGCCTCAAGTCTGGATCTTCTTCTTCTTCTTCAAAAATTGGGTTTTCAAAGTCAGCATCTTGGCAGTCATGCACTTGGCTTGTTGAAGATTGGCTTTGGAAAGTAGGAGTAGGCATGAACACAAAATTATTTTGTTGACTGTCCTGAGGGGCTGAGGAATTGATGTCCATGTCTTCCACTTCATCTTCATCTAAAAGCCCTCTGTTTCTCTCAATTTTTTGAGGTTGTTGCTGCTTACCCTTTCCCTTTCTATTCTGCCTGCCCTTAATTGGTTGCTTTAATTTTGCTTGCTGTTGAAAATGAAATGCATCAATAATGAGTATTAGATAATTAAAATTAATAAAAGTAGAGGGGATACCTTTGAACATCCTCTTGCATTATGGTCTGGCTCTCCACAGTTGTGACAAGTCATTACTCTTTCCTTTCTAGAGACTGAGTATTCTCCTGCCCTCTTAATAGCTTCATCTTTCGCCCTAACCCTCTCCACTCTTGGTCTGCCTGCTTGATTCACATAATCTGAAGGGGCCATGGCTTGAGAGGGGTCAATCTTCCAGAATCTCTCACCTCTAACAGGTTGCAATTTATGCTTGTAAGTGAGTAAAAATGCTTCTCTTGTGTAGAACCAATGTATTTCAGACTTGGGATCCACCTTTTTATATAAGAGTGCCCTGATAGCATGTGGACATGGTATTCCAGTGAGATCCCATGTCCTACATGTGAACCTCTTTTCAGCTAAGTTAACATTGTGTTTGTCTGAGGTATCTGTCACCTCAAAGCCATTGTTCCCATTGTAGTCAACCCTACAAGCTTGAGCAATTTTTATGTACTCATTATACAACTGAATTGCATAAGGACTGTAGTCACCATTCCATTTCATGACTGACCCTTCAAGTTCACCCAACCTTGTCATTACCTTCACCCTAATATCCTCTAACATGCCAATAATAGGCTTGTATCTTTCTTCAAGGATCCAAGCATTAAAAGATTCTGTAAAATTGTTATCAACTCCCTGGTTCTTATACACTGTGTCTAGGTATGCTCTACACCAGTTTTGGGGAGGGTAATTAAGTAAACTAGAAGCAGCAGCAGAACTCAACTCACCAATCTTTTGCAATTGATCTTTAAAGTCCTCCTCAAAGCTAGACCAGGCAGACCACCACAACAGTTTCTTAAACTCAAATGATCTCCATATTTTACACCAGTTTGCCTCAACATGTCTCACACAAAATCTATGGTGTGCATCAGATAGTACCTCCCTGATGGCTTCTCTTAATCCCTGGCCATGAAATTAAAATACAAAAATTAAACAGTTAGTTGTTTCAATAAGACATAATTGAAAATTTTTAAAAACAAGTCATTTAAGTTACCTTTTGCATGTCTGACATGAAAGTCATTCCTTGTCCAGATTGCAACCCCAATGACTACTGTAGCAACCCCATGAACCAGGTCCAGGTCCTCTTTGTTTCTTTGTCCACAACTGCCCAGGCTATGGGGCAGAAATGGTTCATGTTGTCTTGACCCACAGCAACTAAAACCTGCCCTTTGGCCCTCCCTTTCAGAAAGGCCCCATCTAACCTAATGAAGGGTCTCAAACCTAGCTTGAACCCCATCTTAAGTGCATTGAAACAAATATACATTCTGAGAAATTTTCTCTTCCCTTCAGCTAGTGCATCTTTAGACAGATTAACAACAACATCACTACCTGGATTAGACTCTTTCAATTCATTGGCATATGCTATGATTTTATTGTACCCATCATTATAACTGCCCTCTAAGGTTTCAAGAACCAATCTTTTTGCTCTCTTACACTTTTCTTTACAGCATTCAACTCAAAAACCCTCTTCAAGTCATCCCTCATTTCTTTAACCCTATACTTTGGACACCCTTGTAACTTCTTTTTGAAATACTGCGCCTATAGTAGTGTAGTCAACCCTAACATTATCAAATACAATATTGCAGTCATGCTTTGGGTTTAGTGTCTTAATTCTCACACCAGGTAAATCCCCATCCCCAGATATATGACAAACAAAGGGGCAGCCCTCTTGACACTCATATCTTACTTTACTCTTGTTACTTTTAACTACTTTTAACTCTTTCTTATTGGCCATAGCATAGAATTTATGACATCTCCTAGCCTCATGGATGTCCTTAAAGGACATGCCTTTATGCAGTAGCCTGTAATTTTTGAGGTTGTCATCAATGTCCCTGTTCTTTTGAGCAGCAAATGCTTCTAATTCTTCAGAGTTACCCTTTAGAGATCAGGCTCCACCTCACATTCAGACTCCACCTTACCCTCACTACAATCTGTTCCAACATCATTAGCTAGTGAAAAGAAGGACTCATTATGTTGACATATATTAGGAATAGGTACAGGCAGCTCGTATTCATCAACTACAAACAAGTTCAAAACCCTAAACTCTTCAGATACCAAAGACTGCAATACTCTAATACCCTCATCACCCTCTACTTCATAAAATTTACTAGATGGCCCATTAACAATTAACTGTTGAACACCAAGATACATAAACTTACCAGTAAACTCATTGACTATGTCTATAAATGAAAGGTGGTCAGGGTCATAACCTGTCCAACTATGCAGCAGGTTCTTTGCTATACAAGACATGTGGAGATCTGATCCATTCACCTCCATAATTAAAGAGTAAATCTACAGTAACCATCTGTCAAAAAAGGCCCCACACAAGAAAATATTAAAATTTTATTTTAATAAAGGGACCACAAGAAATATTAAAGCTTCCACTATGGTGACATACACCATACAACAAAGGTATTAAACAAGCTTCCATTATGGTGACATACACCAGACAACCTAGGCATTAAACAGTACTAGGGACCACAAGATAAAATTTTATACAGAAACCTTAACCCCCAAAATAATAAAGTAATCATCTCCCTAACCCCAAAAATGATAAAGTTATCAGCAAACCCTATCCCCCCCCCCCCCTCCCAAACTGATAAAGTAATCACATAACCCTAACCCCAAACTAATAAAGTAATCACCTAACCTTAACCCACAAACTGATAAAGTCCCAATAGTTGATAAACTAATCTTAACAATCTAATCCCCATAACTCTTATTGGGACCACAAAAATTCAACATTACTACACAACCAGGACCCACAAATATAGATAAATTAATTACACACTACACATGCAAACAAAAAAAAACATCTATATAATACCAGGTACAGGCAGTGAATCGTGTATACGTTCATATATTTATAAACCCTAAATTGATTACACAAAATCGATTACAAACTATACATGCAAACTAAAAAAATATCTATATTATACTCTATATTAACAGTGAATCGCGTATACCTTCGCATAGTTATAAACCCTAAATTGATTACACAAGATAATAGGGGAATAGAACCCTAAAACAATATTTAGTAGCAAACACATTAAAATACTAGAACTAAGATTAACAAAAGTTAAAGATCGTACCTTTAGTAGATTAAATCGAGTAGATTAACATGTGACCCTTCACTCTCTTCAGCAGATTTTTGTATAGGTTAAGTGAAGTTTTTGGTAGGTTAAGTGATTTTAGGAGTTTAATCATTTAGTAAGAAGAAAGGTCATGTTTTATTGGGAGAAAGAGGGGTGGGTCGGGTTTTTTTTAGTCGGGTCTTTTAATTAGTCGGGTCTTTTAATTATGGGGGTGGGTTAATGTGTTTTGGCCTAAGAGGCCACCACGTGGCTAGTCCGTTAGCCAGAGGGGCATATGTGCTCCAAAGTTTGACGGCAAGGGCATATTTAATCGGATAGTATAACTAAGGTGCGAGCCAAACAATAGCCGAAAGTAGATGGGGTATATTTGACCTTTTTCCATTTAAAAAATTATTATGAGATCTCTTTCCTTGTACAATATAATCATTTTACTAGGATTAAGCTGGAATATAGAAGAGATCAAGTGGTTGAGTCTCCTATCCTGCACTATCAATTACTATATCATTGTTAAATTCTGATTCTCCAATATTAAACAGAAAAAAAAAGAATAAATCAAAAAGTAGTATAGTCTCTCAAAATGAATAGAATATGTTTATGAAGGTTTTGAAAATGTTTTTTCATTCTAATCTTTTTTAAGCCCTTTTTCCATATTTTTGAAACTCACGTTTTACCTTGCTTACCTATAATCAAATATTTTTATTCTATCTTGTGGGCTGCTAACTGCAAAAAATTTCATTGGAAAAAGAATTCAATGGCCTACTCTATGTAGCCTTGATGAAACAAAAACGTTGAAGTCTCTCTAGATGCAATCTAGATCAAAGATATGTGTGGTGTGGTAATATTAGTAATATTGAGTCAGGTAGCCTACCATTTGCTCAATTGCTCTAAGCAATTATGTTCCAAAAGTAGTGCCTAATGACTCATGAATATCAAAGATAAAACCAAAAAGTGTTAATGATGTCTCCCGTTTATACCTGGTATTTTCTATACCGACGTAATTACTATTCCCTTAATCACAAAGGGCTAGTTTGATTTTATTATAAGAAAAGATCATTAGCACAGTGCCTGAGCAATTTTGCACCTAATATGGGTATCGGATAATTATATTCAATCTTAGGTAAATAGAAAGAATTCATCTAATGTCTCCTTTGCTAGATTTCTTGGTCTGTGGCTAAGTTTGCATATGCTAGAATTCCCTCGTCTATCCAATTTTGCAAAGCTTTCATGGAGCAAGAGTTAAAATTAGTAGAATTCAGAAAATTGATGGTTCAAATAGTCGCTCAATTTTGGTATTAAAAAAATACCTAGGCTTTTTATTATAGAAATATTATTTATTTTCCAAATAGAGAGAGGAGACCATCTTTTTATAAAAGATAGAGAGAAAGGCATTTTTTTCATAAAAAATAAAAATAAAAATGGGCATCTCAAATATAGTGAACCGATAATAATGAGCAGAGTTGGGTTATATATTTTGGGTACGGGTCCTAAGTAGTTTAGGATTTAAATTTAGTATTTTTAATGATAAAAAATATTTAAAAAATGTCGTCATATTTTAGTGATCGTAAAATATCAAAATTGGTGGAAATAATCATTTGAGCCAATTGCATAAAGTTACATGACTTTAAACGACAAATAAAAGAAAAATAATTTTTATGGTCAATTACTCAAAATTGATTGATCATTTGAACTATCATATCCCAAAATTTGCCTCACATCACACCTTTACTTAAAACATAGGCTCATTTGCAAAAATATGAGCTTAACAATTGACTGTTCTATCTCGGCCCAAGTAGCAGTAAGTTGAAGCTATATATTTATGTTACGAATATAAAAAAGGTAATATATTTATGTCACGAATGATTATCATAAATATATTTTATTTTATTTTATACATAATATATCTCTTACAAAATACAATACACAATATTTGACTACGACTGTTATAGAGAGGCAATCTTATGAAGAGTATATCGTTATAATGAACGACATTGTTGTTTTAGGTAGAATACTGTTATAGAGAGGTAAAATATAACTTGAAAAATCAGTTCTACAGAAAATTAGGTCGTTATACTGAAATGTTGTTATAATGAGGGGCTGTTATAGAGAGGTTTAACTGTATTATAATCTTACCACATACTTAATTTGTAAACATTTGCCTTCTTACTCTTACATCCAAAGGTGTAACTTAATAGTCAATAAGGTAAATTGATAATCGATCAAGTTCAAATAGCAATGGAGAAAAAAATTACTAGGTGATATATATATATATATATATATATATATATATATGTCACGCCCTAAAATTTTACTAAAAATAAATAAAAGGTGCAGTGACTTGGGTGTTTTAAGGTACACAATTTATTAAGAGATTTACCAGAGTCGCCACTTGACATAGTTCAAAGGTGTGCCAAGTCACCAAAGTGGTGTACCTGGAACACCCTTGACTCGTTTTAGTGGTCTGCGTCAGAGATTCGGGTAAGGTTCTCAGTTGATTCTCGGGAAGGTATTAGGCACCCTCGAGTCCTGTGCCGAGCACAGTTGCTTTATTGTCGCAATTTTTTATTTATTAAATATGGTTGTATTATTTTACCGTTTGATTTGAATTTAAACTTTAATTCGGAAAAATTTAAAGTGTTATTCTTATCCGACCTCACAGAGGATCGGACGGATTTACACTTTAATTCGAAGAAAATTAGAAGCGTTATTTTTATCCGACCTCGCAGAGGACCGGACGAATTTACGCTTTGATTCGAAGTAAGTGTATTACGGCGTTTCCAACCCCACAAAGGGGTTTGGTTTATTTAAAGGAATTTGATTAACTTCAATGAGACTATTTAATAAAAGGTGAAAAAATTGTATAAAGTAACCCACGAGGTGTACTTTAGAATCAATTGGCTATTTCAATTTAGTTTCTCTTAATTTAATTTCTTTTTATCTAATAAGCAGATCACAAATCATACTTATTTTTGCCTAATCGAGAATCTTTATTTCTATTGATTTGCCTAATCGTGTTAATAGATTTAAAGCTCAACCCCTCTTTCTTTCATTTTTCTTTAAGGATAACCCTCTATTAACACTTATGGCTATAGGATTAAAGGCTGAATTTAAACAGGCTGAAGTGGCAAATTTAGATTCTGCATTCCTGAGTGCTTCGGAGGAGCTTACAACCATGTCTCTATTTTGTGAAGAATTGCATGAGATGTCCTATTTTGCCTTCTGTTTCAAATTTGGCCCTTATATCTCAAATCATCACTTAACAAAGATAGCCATGGTTACTGCTTTTATTGTTTTCCTATTTGCTCAATTATTTCAGATTTGTTCAACGGCTATATTTCTTTTTACTTTATAGCGGCCATAAGTGAAGCATGACTTTCCATGAAAAGATAAAATAGCCACTTGATGGACCGGCCCAGATCTATGATGAAAACCAGATCTGGGCCTCATGGATCAAACCCACAAGTCTTCCAAGTAAATGCTGTTTGGGCTTAAGTATAACTGTCAGCCCACTTAGCTATTTTTGTTATTAAGTTCTAAGTTTTACAAAGATTACCTAACAGTACCATAACAAAATATTCTAGCCTTTACCAAGATTACATAATAGCATCATAACAAAATATAACAAACTCAGCAAAAGAAACTCTGAAATCTGCAGTAACATAGTCTAGTTTCATCATGCTCAAATCTTAAACATGGCCAAATTTACGTTAAAACAATAAGGGAGTTAGGAAATAAATACCTATAACAGCAAATAATGTCCCAACTAAACAAAGAGACCTGCTCTATCCCAAAATCCAAGCCAAAACAGCAACAAACTTCAGCCAAAGCGAACAAACCAGCAGCAAACAGAACAAACACCAAAATCTTAACTCAACTTCAAGTTTCAACTACAAACCCAGCTCTTTACCTTGGACTCTTGTGTAAAAAAAATTCAGATCTGGATGTTTTTTCTTTTTCAGAATGTTGGAGTGTTTTGGAGAGTATCTAGTGTTTTTCCAGATCAGTCCCTTTTTAGTTCTCCTCCTCTTCTTAAATAGACAAAGGGAGATGGGTGAAAAGTTTTGGGTAAAAACATCCCATGTGACTATGTTTTTACCCCTTCTGAAAATTCAACTTGGCATGCCAAGCTTTGCACAAAAATGGCAAAAAGGAAAAGAGACAAAGACTTTCTTCTAAAAGCTGTCCATACCCTTTTTACATTTTGACTTTTTGACTCTTTTTTCTGTTTTTTTTTTTCTTTTTTTTGAAACTTTTAAATCTTACATCCTGATGGACAAGCTCAAATATGCTCATCCTAAATAACTAAGACTCTAAATGATCATAACCAAACTAAAATTCACATTCCGGGCAAAACACTACTAAAACTACTAGAGGAGCAGACTTTAACATATTCATACTTGACCCTTTAGACAATAATCAGCCCAGAATAATTTCAACCTAACAAAGCTAACAACAATTTCACATACATGGTTCAAACCATGAGCAGCGGCCACGTTCAGCTAGCATCCGACCAACGACAAGATGGACAGTTTCATATTCGAACCAAACGATCAATTAACAACAAAATATTGACCCGGCTGAAACTCGTACACTCAACATTCTTAGGCTAGCAGATAGTCGGCAAAACCAAACTTCACCTTTTAAGGGGCTAATCACGACAACTTCACAGCTATAGTTTCAAGAACAGACTTGTTTCGTGCTAGGACAAAGCATTCAACCTCAAAACTCAAGAAAGGAGCAGTTACTAGGCAAAATCACATGAGTTCTAACTAAAACAATGACAGTCATGGCATTTCAAATGAAATTCGTATGGACAGACATTCATATGTGTTAACACTAAACTGAAATAAACCTAGACGTTTAAAAAAAAAATAAAGAAACAGGAACATTAAATAATAAAAGGGAGCGAGATTTTCTATCTAACTCGTCTAAGCTAAAGCAAAAACTCACTCGCTACTGCCTCGTCATCCTTGCTCCGTTTCATCACCATTCAAGGGTTCACAAGCTTTTTTACCCTCAGCAAAACAGCCTTGACGCCATAAACGATCATCCATCATCAATGCTGCCTTGCTCAGTTTCATTCATCATCGCAGCTTCAACTCCTCCTTATTGACGCCAACAAAACATAGGCAAACTGGATTAAAGCGAACCCGATACCAATCACCCACGCACAACCCCCGTCCAATCGACGTCAATCCATAATAGCATCGTCACCACTGCCTCGATTCGACAAGCACAGCAGCCCCGCCAACACCATCGTCATCATAGCAAAACAGCTCTCAACTCAATCAACACCATGAGTAGAATCAAAACAAGCCCCGATCCCTTCCTCGCCTCTGTTTTCTACCTCATCGCAGCTTCGCCATCAACTAAACAAACTCTAAGTACCTCAAACTAACGTCATAGCAACGACACCATCATGCTATCTAAAACAAACTCTGATCATCAAACCAAAACCCGTTACCACAGCGACAATGCCTCACTACCACCCAACTCCCTCACAGTCTCACCAACCTACAGATACGTCATCATCTCGGCATAAACAAAAGCAAATTCTATCATTCTTTTCTCGTTCTAATTGAAGCGATCCCATTTGGGATCGTCTCAATTAGAACAAAAGAAGGAAAATGGAAATAACGACACAAGAAAGAGTTAAGAAACCAAAACCTTGTAAATCATGTCAAAATCGGGTCCCAAAGCCCTATTGAAAAGAAAACGGAGTAGAGGAGGTGACAGAGGAAGGCATGAGGAAATCAAAGAGGTAAAAATCCAACAGAGAAGATAAGCCGTCGCCGGAGTTGAGTTTCGCAGTCACTTTCGACCTCGATCTACGCGAATTTGTTGCGATTTTGGGAAAAATAAGCTTGGAAACGGGATGAGGAGGTCGACCCGAGTCCAGGGGTGTAAAGTTGATATTTTCCGGTGGTGGTTCACGGTGGTCCGATGGTGGACTGCCGGCGGAGAAGTGGTGAAGATATGGTGGGGCGATTTCCGGTGGTGAGAGGAGAAATTGGCAAGGTTCCTCTATTTTTATGATGTTTTGTGTGTGTGTCTATTTTTAGCAAAGTTTTGTATTTATATGTTGTGAAAGTGGGCCGGGTCAAAGGGAATTGGTTGCACGACTAAGCTGATTGCATGGTTTTTATTCACAAAATAGCCAACTAGAGTTCCAAACAAATTAAAGCATAAACTAAAGATTAAAGCTACACAAATTACAACATTACTATAATTAAAATATGAAATCATAATCAAACACATAATAAGTATTTTTGTTAATTTTTTTTATTATTTTTATCATTTAAATGACAAATTTTAACTAAGATAAAAGACTAAAATTCGGCGAAAATCCTGGAAAGTTAGTTAGACTATTTTGAGCTATTTCAAGCTATTTTTAAATTGTCGTGCCAAAATTAAGTGATTACAGCTGCCCCTCTTTGTTCGAGAACATGAAGAGTTTTCGGACAAAGACGTAATCGACAACTAATTTTGGCTTGTTCGGTTCTAGCCGAGAATATGCTTGCAAAATTGCGACCGTACCTTGAATTCGGTTCTAACCGAGAACAAAGTTACCTACATATCCCCGGACTAAGGAAATCAGGTCAGTGTAGTTCCTTACGAGCGGTAGCTGGGACTACCGCATTCAAACAGACACCAGACTCTTCTAGACTCACTAAGACAACACTAGACACTCTAGACTATTAAGACAAAACTAGAGACTCTTCTAGACTAACTGAGACTGACTCGATGCTCCTAGACTTACCCGGACTGACACAAGACACTTTTGACATACTAGAGTTGTTGCTGCTGGTCACCTGTTGCTGGTTGCTGGCTGGTGATCATTGCTTTTACAGAGAAAAATGGGACTACCAAATTGAAAAGTGTAAAAGTTACAATTCCTAGACTACTCTCTATGCTTCCCAAACTGATGAACTGGTCCGAAACTCCCACTTCTCAAGTGGTTTTTTTGAAAACTTGAAATTGCCGCTCGGGCGGGCTTTAACTTGAAACTTGAAATTGCCGCTCGGGCGGGCTTTAACTTGAATGTTGAAATTGCCGCTTTGATGGGCTTGACTTGAATGTTGAAATGCCGTTTTGACGGGCTTTGCCTTGAGTGTTAAAATTGCCGAAGCTTGAAATTGCCGCTCGGGCGGGCTTTAATTTGAAGCTGGGAATGGTTGCTATCTTTGAGCGGGACCAACTTGAAAAGTAAGTGGTTGCTATCTTTGAGCGCAGATGACTTGAACCGAATGTGAATGCTATTTTCTAGCAAAACTGACTTGAAAAGAAAATGATCGCTATCTTTTAGCAGATCTTGACATGGAAAGGAAATGACGCTATCTTTTAGCGGGATTGACTCGGAAAGGAAATGATCGCTATCTTTGAGCGAAACTGACTCGAAAAATAAATGATCGCTATCTTTTAGCAGATCTTGACATGGAAAGGAAATGACGCTATCTTTGAGCAAGACTGACTCTAAAGGGAAATGATCGCTATCTTTTAGCGGATCTTGACATGAAAAAGAAATGATGCTATCTTTGAGCAAACTGATTCGAAAAGGAAATGATCGCTTTCTTTTAGCGGATCTTGTCATGAAAAAGAAATGATGCTATCTTTGAGCGAACTGACTTGAAAAAAGAAATAATCGCTATCTTTGAGCGAAACTGACTCGAAAAGGAAATGATGCTATCTTTGAGCGAAACTGACTCGAAACGGAAATGATCACTATCTTTTAGCAGATCTTGACATGAAAAAGAAATGACGCTATCTTTGAGCAAACTGACTCAAAAAAAGGAAATAATCGCTATCTTTGAGCGAAACTGACTCGAAAAAGAAACGACCGCTATCTTTGAGCGAGACTAGCTCGAAAAGGAAATGGGTTCCATCCGGCATCTAGCTCAACTATCCCAATTCAAATGGTCCTGTCTCTTTCTTGGCAATATAGCAAACATCATACTGACTTTCTGTATCATGGATACACCTTGTTTTGGATCTTGCAAATAAGCTTAATGACTTTTGTTCTATTCTTCACAGTACATGTGGGGTGAACAATGCCTAAAGCTTCTCCTAAACATATCCACTCTCCATGACAAAATTTTGGTATGTCATCCTTCCGGCCTGATGTGCGGTGCTGGGCTCCAATTATGAATGTTGATCATGACTTGCTGAGAACTTTTCCATTGTCGAGGGTGTGCCCTGCTTGCTGGAACTAAACCTGAATCATGAAAGACAGAGTTTTGCAATTTTCTTTTGTTGCTCATGGGGGGTTAGCGCCAAAGGGCGAGGAATTAAATGGTGAGGCAAAATGTACAAATGGAATAGTAAAAAAAAAGTTTAAGGACGAAAGTCGTTTGGACAGGGAACGTCTTTCTGAAAAGGGAAACTTATCTGGCAATATACTGGCGGCCTTGATGATCATGACATGTATCTTGGACGACCTCGTCCGACCAGTACCACTTGTTTGTTGAGAGTTGCTCCACGGAAGATATCAAACCATAACCAAGTTGAGGTGACTCTCAAGTCGACTAGCAGCGCCCTTTCGGGTTTTCGCCAACCAGCCTCTCTCTTTAATCTTTTTCCTCACTGTTTGTCTTGCGGCGCCTTCTCAGGTTTTCACCGACAAGACTTCTTTCTATTCTCTTCTTTTTTTTTTTTTTTTTTTCAATTCAATTTACAACACCAACATCTCTTGAAAAATGTGAATAGATGATACAAAAATTATAGAAGTTTGTTTTTATTTTATTTATGAAATAAAATAAAAACAAACTTCTGCCCCAGTTTAGCATGAAAGGGGGATCTAAATCTCCTTTGATGTTGGCCGCAAACTTGGAGGCAAGTTTTGCGTCAATAAAGGAAAACAGGGAAAGAGGAATTTTCTCTTGTTGCGACCGCACCGAAATGGTTGCCTACGTATCCTTTTAAGAGGAATCAGGTCAGACGTAGCTCTAGGCAAATGCCTAAGTTTCTTTTTGATGCTTTTCAGTTTCATTTCATCTTGGTACAATTACATTGATTTCAACTGAGAACATGCCTCAAAAGTACAACGTTCAAAATGCTAACAAGGGATACAATTTGGGATAGCAAAAGAGAATAAAAGCCTTGCATTCATCCTGGTTTGAAAGCCATCTTGAAATCAAATGTAGTACCTCTTAACCGCGTCTGCATTGATGGGTATTTCAGTTGTCCTGCCTTCTGGATCCGTAAGGTACAAGGCGCCATTTGGCAATACTTTCTTTACCAGGTATGGCCCTTGTCAATTTGGAGCAAATTTCCCTTTAGCTTCTTCCTGATGAGGAAAGATTCTTTTCAAGACTAATTGCCCTTCTTTCAAGTCGCGGAGGCGCACTTTCTTGTTGTAGGCTCGGGCGATTCTTTGCTGATACAATTGACCGTGACAAACTGCATTGAGCCTCTTTTCATCAATAAATGACAATTGTTCCAATCGGGTCTTGACCCACTCTGTGTCCTCAATCTCTGCTTCCACGATGATTCTGAGAGACGGTATTTCCACTTCAGCGGGTATGACTCCTTCAGTTCCGTATACCAATGAATACGGGGTTGCACCTATGGAAGTGCGCACAGTTGTGCGGTAACCAAGGAGAGCGAAAGACAACTTCTCATGCCAATCACGAGATCCTTGTATCATTTTCCTAAGGATCTTCTTGATATTCTTATTGGCTGCTTCAACCGCGCCGTTTGCCTTTGGTCGGTAAGGTGTGGAATTCCGGTGCATGATCTTGAATCTTTCACACACGTCATTCATTAAATGACTGTTCAAATTTGCCGCATTATCAGTGATGATGGTACTTGGGATACCAAAGCGACAAATAATATTAGAATGAACGAAATCCACCACAGCTTTCTTGGTCACGGACTTGAGAGTCACAGCCTCAACCCATTTGGTGAAGTAATCTATTGCAACCAGAATGAATCTGTGTCCATTTGATGCTTTTGGTTCAATAGGCCCGATAACATCCATCCCCCATGCTGTAAAAGGCCAAGGAGTTGACATTGTGTGCAACTCTAAAGGAGGTGAATGTATCAAATCACCGTGTACTTGGCATTGATGACACTTTCGCACAAAAGTAATGCAATCATGCTCCATGGTGAGCCAGAAGTATCCTGCTCTGAGTACTTTCTTAGCTAGCACATGCCCGCTCATGTGGGGTCCACAGATCCCCGAATGCATGTCATTGAGAATTTTCGTGGCTTCAGTTGCATCCACGCATCTTAACAGTCCCAGGTCAGGTGTCCTTTTGTACACCACTCCGCCACTCAAAAAGAAACCACTTGCCAATCGTCGAAGGGTTCTCTTTTGATTGTTTTCCGCCAATGGAGGATACGACCCATCTTGAAGGAAATTCTTGACATCAAAGTACCATGGTTGGCCGTCAATTTCTTCTTCAATCACATTGCAGTATGCGTGTTGGATTTGGACCTGAATCTCTAACGGATCAATATGGGCTTTATCAGGATGGACAAGCATTGAGGCCAATGTAGCCAATGCGTCAGCCAGCTCATTATGTATTCTGAGGACATGTCTAAACTTCAGAACATCGAACTTTTGCCGAAGATCGTCCATACACTGCTTGTACATGATCAACTTGAGGTCTCGAGTTTCCCATTCACCCTTCATTTGGCGTATCAAAAGATCTGAATCTCCGATCACCAGCAATTCTTTGATGTCCATGTCTAGAGCCATACGCAAACCCATTATGCATGCTTCATACTCAGATGTGTTATTAGTGCAACTGAACCGGAGTTGGGCAGCTGCCGGATAGTAATGTCCCGAGGGGGAGATGAGGACTGCTCCAATGCCATGGCCCTTTGAGTTAGAAGCCCCGTCAAAGTACATTTTCCACACATGTTCTTCTTCGTTAATCAGTTCTTCAAGCACATATACCTCCTCATCAGGGAAGTAAGTCTTCAGTGGCTCATAATCGTCATCCACCGGATTTTCAGCCAAATGATCAGCTAAGGCTTGAGCTTTTATTGCAGTTCTGGTGACATAAACTATGTCAAATTCCGTGAGCAAGATCTGCCATTTTGCAAGTTTGCCAGTTGGCATCGGCTTTTGAAATATGTACTTCAATGGGTCCATCCGGGAAATCAGATAAGTGGTATAGGACAAGAGATAATGTTTCAACTTTTGTGCAACCCAAGTTAGGGCACAACACGTCATTTCCAACAAAGTGTATCTGGCCTCACAATCTGTAAACTTCTTGCTCAGATAATAAATGGCTTGTTCTTTCTTTCCCGAAGCATCATGTTGTCCAAGTACACAACCAAAGGAGTTTTCATTGACTGACAAGTACAAAAACAATGGTCGGCCAGGTTCAGGCGGGACCAAAACAGGAGGATTTGACAAGTATTGCTTGATCTTGTCAAAGGCTTCTTGGCACTCTTCGGTCCATGCAATTGATGCATTCTTTTTCAACAACTTGAGGATCGGCTCACATATTGTGGTAAGTTGAGCAACGAACCTACTAATGTAATTCAACCTACCTAGAAAGCTTTTAACATCCTTCTTGGTTCGAGGCGGAGGTAGTTCTTGTATTGCTTTGATCTTTGCGGGATCCAGTTCAATACCTCGCCTACTAACAATGAAACCTAGCAATTTTCCAGCAGGCACACCAAATGCACACTTGGCTGGATTCAGCTTCAGATTGTACCTACGGAGCCTCTCAAAGAACTTTCTGAGATCTCTCACGTGGTCTTCAGCAGTTCTAGACTTGATGATCACGTCATCCACGTACACTTCTATTTCTTTATGCATCATGTCATGGAAAATGGCAGTCATAGCTCTCACGTAGGTTGCCCCAGCATTTTTCAAACCAAACGACATCACTCTATAGCAATAGGTTCCCCAAGGAGTAGTGAATGCCGTTTTGTATGCATCATCTTCATCCATCTGGATTTGATGATATCCAGCATAGCAGTCAACAAAGGATTGTATCTCATGTTTGGCACAATTGTCTACGAGAGTGTGAATGTTAGGCAACGGGAAATTATCTTTGGGACTTGCCTTGTTCAAATCTCGATAGTCAACACATATCCTTGTTTTTCCATCTTTCTTAGGAACCGGAACAACATTTGCAACCCAAGTAGTGTACTGAACCGATTGAATTACTTTCGCATCCAACTGTTTCATTATTTCATCATGGATTTTCTTGATCATATCAGTTTTGAACTTCCGTTGCATTTGTCTCACTGGAGGGAAACCAGGTTGAATTGGCAATTCGTGGACTATCAATTCGGAGCTCAAACCCGGCATCTCATCATATGACCATGCAAAAACATCACGATATTCAAAGAGCACCTTCCGAATATCGTTCTTCACTTCAGGTAGGGCATACATGCTTATCTTGGTTTCCCTCACATCATCAGGGCTCCCAAGATTAACATCCTCCGTATCAGCCAAATTGGGTTTAGGCTTGCCCTCATGGCGTTCAACTTCCAGGCCTATTTCAAAATCAGCCCGTTCCCCATCATATTCAACCTCATTAACAAATTCCTCAATGTTTTCTTCATCACTTTCAACCTCAACTATGGTTATGGGGTCAAAATCAGATTGTGGTCCCTGGGTGGACGATAAGTTTCTTGAACATGTCATGACATCAGGACCAGCAGATATATCACTACAGATAAACAAAATAGAATAAAATTAGGAATATGAACAGAGATTGAAAGAAAGCTTGGCTCTTGGCCTTTCATTAATGAAAAAGGGTTTGAATTACAAAAGGAAAGATGAGCAAAATAATACACTTGGCATACAACCCTTAGAATATCCAAGTGTATTCAAAAGAAAACTGTAAAACAACAGTCTACCAAGACCCCTTCCTGATGGGGAAGGGAGTTGCATTCCAGTTAGTCAGGTGCACGTCTGGGCCAATGTACTGAATTGAAGCATTACTGGAGCCTTCACCCGGCTGTACCATGCAGATTTCAAAGATGCCACCCAGATCAAATGGCGCATCCTGATTGTCTTCCACTATGTTGACATTTGTAGCGACAACCTTTGGTTTCATAACATAACCCACAAAAGACTGAGCGAGACACGGAATTGGCTTTGGGAGAGACCAAACTTCCGACTTCTTTTTCTTTGCTTGCTTGCGATCAACTGCTTTCGGCTTGAACCCTAGTCCCCACGTGCCTTGCACGCCATTTGGATAAACTGGATTTACCCTGCCTTGTAGTGATGCTCCCAAGCCCTTTCCAAATTGGAAACCATGCTTTAACATTTCAGATGCCATCATTATAGACGTCTCTGACACTTTTGGGATGGGTATAGGCTTCCCTTCTGTTACCTTTTCCACATACACAACATCGGAGGTTTGATACATGATGGTCGGGCGTGTAGTGACGGCTTCAAGGGCTGGTACGTCCAGGCTGTTGTTGAACTGCGAGTCATCCTCTCCATAAACCACGACAGCTTGATTATCCCAAGTAAACTTTACCACCTGATGAACTGTGGAGGGTACAGCACAAGCCATATGAATCCACGGTCGGCCTAGTAACAGATTGTACGATGCATCCGTTTCCATGACTTGAAACTCAATGTTGAAGGTAGCGGGCCCAATAGTTAACTCAAGATTGATGATGCCCAAAGATTCTCGAACTCCACCATCAAAAGCACGAACAGCAGAGGAACTTGCTCTGATTTTGCTCATATCCACCCTTAGACTCTTCAATGTAGACAGAGGGCAAATGTTCAATCCCGCGCCACCATCTATTAGAACACGTGTGACATAGGAGTCTTCACACTTAACTGAGACATGAAGCGCTCTATTATGACCGGTTCCTTCTGCTGGCAGCTCCTCATCGGTGAACATCACACGATTAGTCTCAAATACTCTGCCAGCAAGTGCTTCCAGATTAGCCACAGTAGTTTGTTCAGGAATGTAGGCCTCATTCAATATCTTCAACAGTGCATTGCGATGTGCTTCAGAGTTCATAAGTAGAGACAGAAGTGATATATGAGCTGGAGTCTTTCTCAGTTGCTCGACAATAGAATAATCCGTCGATCTCATTTTCTTCAAAAATTCTTCAGCTTCTTTCTCAGACACCGGCTCTTTGATGGGTCCTTGGTCTTCTCGACCTGGCTTTGCCTTTCTCAATTCTTCCGGGGTAAAACATCTCCCGGACCGAGTTAGACCATTTACGTCTGCAGCAACCTCCATGATTTCTTTGCCGTTGTAAGACACAATTGTTTTGTTGTAGTTCCAAGGAACGGCCTTTTTACTTTTGACAGGGAGTTGCGCTGCTTGAGTGATGATAACCGGTTCACACTTCTTTGCCTTAACCTCGAAGACCGGAGCTTTCTGGCATGATGCCCCTTGCACAATAAATACTGGTGCACTGTCATGAACCTTTTCCTGCTTTGCAGCCGGAATTGTGAAACTTGGCTCAACAGCAGTATCTTGCTTTGCTTTGTTGACAACAGATGCACTAGACTTTCCCCTGATTACAACAATAAATGGCTCAGGGCCTTTGATGTCTGGGGAGGGACCAACTGCTACAATCTGCTTGGCGGCTTTCCCTTTCATGTCCTCTTCTATGCATACCATCCCTACCATGTGTACGTTGTTTTGAACATCATGAGCTGGTAAAGGATTTTGATTTACATTTTGTGTTTCATCCCCCACGACTTTTATCTGGTTGTTGTCTATCATTGCCTGGATTGCCCTTTTGAGTTCCCAGTAGGATTCTGTGTCATGTCCAGGTGCTCCAGAATGAAACGCACAATGGCGTGAATGATCAACTCTTCCATTGGGGTTCACCTTCCCCGGGATTGGCTTCAACAGATTGGCTTGTTGCAACTTTTCAAACAAATTAGTGTAAGTTTCCCCCAGTGGGGTGAACTGCCTCTTCTCTTGTTTCATGTTTCTCTGTTGCATGTTTGGACGAAAGCCCGGCGGACCTCGTGGTCGATAAGGCGTCTCCTGGTGAGCCTGGAATTGAGTATGTTCTTGTTGATTGTTGTATTGGACTGGAGCAGGGGGTGGACGCCATTGTGGACCAGATAGCGGCTGAGCATAGGATGTTGCATTTACAGGGAATGAGAACTGCGGCATGGCAAATTGTTGGCCGTGAGTTGGATAGAATTGTTGTGGCGGGGGTGCCTGAATGTACCCTTGACGGTCATTGTATCTCCCATCATTTCTTCTCGGTCCAGGGCCAACCATTGCCACTTCATCTTTCTTTTCTTTCTTCTTCCCAAAAGTACCCGACCCTGATTGCAACGCTTGGGTCGTGGCTCTCAAAGCTGTTTGGCTAACAATCTTGCCTGCTTTGATTCCTTTCTCGATCATCTCCCCAATTTTTACTGCTTCACTGAATTGCTTCCCAAGGGCAGAGGCCATCGCCTGGTAGTATGTTTCGTCAAGCACTTCGATGAATTCTTCAACCATTTTATCGTCTGGGATCAAAGGGCTCACACGCGCCGCCTGTTCGCGCCACCTATAGGCATACTCTCTGAAGCTTTCGCCTGGTTTATTTGTGATCGTCTTCAAAGAAGAACGATCAGGAGCAGCCTCCATTTTGTAGCCATAATGATTCAGGAAAGCGCTGGCCATGTCGTCAAAGGTGACCCACTTGGAAACATCCTGTTGCACAAACCATTCTGTGGCCGGTCCTCCCAAACTGTCCGCAAAGTATGCCATCAATAATTCGTCCTTCTCAATACCCCTCATTTTGTTAAGGTATATCTTCACATGGATCCTTGGATCACTTTGTCCAGTGTACGGATCGAATTTGGGCACAACAAAACCTTCAGGCAATGGCACATGAGGGAATAAGCACAGGTCTTTGTATGAAATACTGGTTTTACCCCCTTGCCCTTGTATGTTTTTCACAGTTTGCTCCAAGCTTTTCAATTTCCGAGCAAAGTCAGCCTCTTCTGTTTTCCCCAATCTTTCGACATCAGCATGTGATTCTGGGTGGTGTCCATGATCATACGACTCAGTGGGGCGGAGTACATTACCCCGAGTTTGGTCGAATTGTTGATCACGAGCCCTCAACTGTGGGTCACTGTTTGACCTTTGCAAAGTGTGTCCTGCAGGAACAGTGAATACCGTGGCAGGAACTTGGGCTTGGCCATGTTGTCCATGCTGCGGGAATTGTGCCCCAGGTTGTACAGTAGAAGGTCCAGCTACGTTGTCAGTTTCTGGATGTGGACCGAACCCTGGAGGATAACGGGGGTCTTCTATCATTGTAGATTGCCCTTGCCCTGGTGGCTGAGCATTCGCCGTGAAACCAGCAGCACCTGGCGGAGCAGGAGGTGCCTGAACTGCTGACAAGTTACGGACCAGTTGCATCATCATTTCTTTCATGGCCGTGAAATCCTCGGCCATCTTAGCCTGTTGTTCAGCCAAGCGAACCAGCTCAGTGTTCTCAATTTCTTCGGCCATCGTTGCTGGAGTGTCTTCTTGAAGAGGTGCTTCAACCACTTCTGGAACGGGCAGTGGTCCCTTGATTCTGGTGGAATAGGAATGTGGGGCCAGCACGGCAGTTGCTCAAGCTCTAAACAAATCAAAACACGTTAGTGCAACAAGATAACATGGAATATGAATTTGCTCGTCGGCCTAAACAATGCCTAAGGTCGTTATGCGTCATCCCAAATTGGTTTAGATTAGATCCCCAAGTGTATTGTTTGACTTCTTCTTCTTTTCTTCTTTTTCTTTTTTTTTTTTCGTATATTTTTCAAGCGAGGCCAGAGGGTGAAATGAATTGACACATAAAAATAAGTAAAATACTTTCATTACTAAAAAAAAAAGAGTACATACAATGCTTCCGGAGCACGACAAAAAAGAAACGTACAACTGACTGAAAAAAGTGAAAATAAATTACAATATGCCAAATTCAGAAGCGACATAAAATACAACAATGCCAAGATGTAAAATAAATGACAAAAAACAACAATAATCTGCATCATCTTGGCCTGACGTATCTACTAAGGTGACTGGGGCACAAAGTCAGCTGGCTCCTCTGGGTCGAACTCGAACGGCTCCTCAGGATTTACTGGCGGGCCTTCTGCAAAGGTACGACGCAATCCGTTCAAATCTGTTGCAACTCTAGTGACGAAGGGAAGCACATGTGGGAGTATGTCCTCCGCGGGAAGCCTCCTATACTCATTGATGGACTGTGCAACATATGTAGCAGAGTCGTAAACCTGCCGATAAGCTACACTGATGGTCTGTCCTGCAGCCTGTATATCTCGAAGTCGGTCCTGTGCTAGCCTTCTGAGCTGCTCACCCTGCTCTAGTGCCCTGTCAAGTTGAGCTCGAGAATCTATGGCATCCTGTCGATGATAATCCTCCCTTCTCCTGCTTTCCAACAAAGCTGCCCTGTCGGCATCCCGCTCTGTCAATGCCTGTGAGTGCATGACACGGAGTCGTCTGACTGTGTCTAGGTGCTGATGCGCGAAACCCTCACTCTCTGACTGAGCAGCTCTGGCGGCATCCCTCTCTGCAATTAAGTTTTGTATGGTAGCGCGGTATTCTTCCCTAATCTCACGCCTAGCAAGTTGAACCTGCATATCCAGCCTAGCCTCAGTGTCGACCATGCCTTCTCTCGACCTCGCGGGCATCTCTCTAGGTATGGGCTGGTGGTAATACCACACCTTGTACTCCCGAACGACCTCCCCCTTAAGTCCATCCTGAACTTGTGTGCTTTCTGCGAGGCGCCTCCTAGTATCCCACAGGCGCAAGATCTCACCTCTAAGAGTAGCTGGGTTGAGAGGATAGTCTGAGACATATGCACTCATGTCCTCAACTATTGGGATCTCCTGCTTTCGACCCAACTGCCTAAGTACACGCAGAGGAACATAAGGCTGGGATGCTGTCAAACCCATCAGAACGAGAAAAGGACGATCCACGCATCTGTATACAACCTCCCTCTTAGGAAACCAGCTACACTGCCACAAAATCTTGTCCGGCGTGAGAGAGTTCAAGAAAGACCTCCAGTCTGGCTCATTTTCTGGGAATTTATACTTCTCGATGTGTTCGAGATGGTATTCAAGATAATCGATGTCACAGTACCTAAGAATATCACGAGGTGGGCAAGGGCGTACATGCTCCAAGAACCAGACCTGCAATAGAAGGTTACACCCCTCAAAGAAACCGCTTTCTCCCTTGTGGCATCGAGTCAAAGCATGAAATATGCTACCCAGAATCGTCGGGATGATCGTGGCGTCTGGTGCTCCACCATATAAAGCTGCCATTATCCAACTGACCTTAATAGATATCGCTCTATCCGGTAGTGGAAAAACCAACAACCCTAGCAAAGCGAACACGAAGACCTTAGGGCAAAGTAGCACCCAATCTCCATATTTCAGCTTGTCGTGGAACTCAAATCCATACTTCTTAAAACCATTATCGGCCCCAAAACGATCATACAGGTAATCAAATGAAATCCAGCCTTGGCGAACACTAGCGATCGAGAGGTCTGTTCGTACCTTGATATTATTGAAAAATTCCCGCTCATTAACCTTCCTTGGAGCAATCATATTCTTTTTCTCAAAATCCAGCTTAAGAAGCCCAGCTATCTCTTCGAGGGTCGGCGTCATCTCAAACCCCTTGAAACAGAAGGTATTTTGGCTTGGATTCCAAAACCCAACCAATGCGCTGACCAAGTCTCGACGCGGGACAATAGGTTTAGTCACAAGGTCAGTCAGAAAACCAATCTTTTCCTGGACTATATCTTTCTGCATTTGACTCATTGCGTCCCACCAAGACTTCAGAGATTTATCCGATTTGGGTGGGCCATCAGTCATCATAATAGAGGGTGGAGTGGCATCAGCAGGGTACTTTCTCTTGACTGTCCTAGAAGATGATGCAGCCATTGTTCCTAATAAAAAAATGTGTCAAATGTTTGAAAACCTGAGAACAACTTAGGACAACTGACCGACAGAGCAAAACAGATGCATAAACTGCTAATTCGAAACTCCAATTTTTTTTAATCAAAACTTTTGTCATTGTAATGACGTAAGGTTGACCCTAAGAGAATCGAAAAAATTTTGTCATTATAACGGCGTCAGGACTGATTCCAGGAAATTACCAACATTGATTTTTAGATATAATTTATAGAAGAAAAAAATTCGACGTTACAACGACGCCACAATGACACCAAAACAAAATTTCATTTCCAGTGATGAACACTACAGTACTTTTTGCAAAAATTCGCCGGCATAACGACGTGAAAAACTGGATCTCAAAAACTCCCAACATCGATATACGAGCCTTTTTCTAAAAAATTCGCCATTATAACGGCGTGAAAACTGACATGAAAATATTTCGACTTTCTAACTACTAAGTATGTACATATTTTTTTTTTTTTATTTTTTTTTTTTTGTAAAATTTTCGTCATTATAACGACACAAAACTGACATCTACAAAAGAAGGCCAACACTGGCGCTTTTTTACAAAAATTTGCCATTACAGCAGTATGACTCAATTTGATAAAAATAACAAGACATTTACATTAAAAAACATAAAATTCACCCTGCTTCCTCACTTTTTCCTTTCATTTTCATTTTTTTTTTCTTTTCTTTTTCTTTTGAAATCCGTCTCTCTCCCATTTTGTCAGCATAACAACCTTTCCTAGTCGCATGCAACACACAGAATGCTTTTTTCAGACAAGTCTTTCCCAGGAAGTGGGTCCCGTTTAGACAAAAGGTAGTCAGCCTAGACAAGTGCAATACCGGTGTATCGCACCTCACTAAGTCGGATATGATGCAGATAATTGGGCCTAAAGGTTTAACTCTAGGTGACACAACTGACTCAGTGTCTAGACTGGCTGAAAATCCGGTGGACAAACCGGGCGGAAAGCGCATCAGGGCCATCCGGAGACAGTGTGTCCGGCCTAAAACCCCGTCACGCCTTCCTCCTAAATCATGGGCAATTTAGTAAGAAAGTCCCAGATGCCACAAGCAATCTGGTAAGTGTACGTGTGTGTGTGTGTGTGTTTCAGAGACTCAGAGGGTTGCGGAGGAAGACAGTTTATATACAGTTCAAAAAAATATCAAAGCGGTAACATTCAACTTTTCATGTAATAACGACAATAATACAACAACCAAATATTTAAAAAATTAAAACATGCGACAATTTAATCAAAGCCGGAGATTCTAGTTTTCACTAATATCCCCAGCGGAGTCGCCAAGCTGTCACGCCCTAAAATTTTACTAAAAATAAATAAAAGGTGCAGTGACTTGGGTGTTTTAAGGTACACGATTTATTAAGAGATTTACCAGAGTCGCCACTTGACATAGTTCAAAGGTGTGCCAAGTCACCAAAGTGGTGTACCTGGAACACCCTTGACTCGTTTTAGTGGTCTGCGTCAGAGATTCGGGTAAGGTTCTCAGTTGACTCTCGGGAAGGTATTAGGCACCCTCGAGTCCTGTGCCGAGCACAGTTGCTTTATTGTCGCAATTTTTTATTTATTAAATATGGTTGTATTATTTTACCGTTTGATTTGAATTTAAACTTTAATTCGGAAAAATTTAAAGTGTTATTCTTATCCGACCTCACAGAGGATCGGACGGATTTACACTTTAATTCGAAGAAAATTAGAAGCGTTATTTTTATCGACCTCGCAGAGGACCGGACGAATTTACGCTTTGATTCGAAGTAAGTGTATTACGGCGTTTCCAACCCCACAAAGGGGTTTGGTTTATTTAAAGGAATTTGATTAACTTCAATGAGACTATTTAATAAAAGGTGAAAAAATTGTATAAAGTAACCCACGAGGTGTACTTTAGAATCAATTGGCTATTTCAATTTAGTTTCTCTTAATTTAATTTCTTTTTATCTAATAAGCAGATCACAAATCATACTTATTTTTGCCTAATCGAGAATCTTTATTTCTATTGATTTGCCTAATCGTGTTAATAGATTTAAAGCTCAACCCCTCTTTCTTTCATTTTTCTTTAAGGATAACCCTCTATTAACACTTATGGCTATAGGATTAAAGGCTGAATTTAAACAGGCTGAAGTGGCAAATTTAGATTCTGCATTCCTGAGTGCTTCGGAGGAGCTTACAACCATGTCTCTATTTTGTGAAGAATTGCATGAGATGTCCTATTTTGCCTTCTTTTTCAAATTTGGCCCTTATATCTCAAATCATCACTTAACAAAGATAGCCATGGTTACTGCTTTTATTGTTTTCCTATTTGCTCAATTATTTCAGATTTGTTCAACGGCTATATTTCTTTTTACTTTATAGCGGCCATAAGTGAAGCATGACTTTCCATGAAAAGATAAAATAGCCACTTGATGGACCGGCCCAGATCTATGATGAAAACCAGATCCGGGCCTCATGGATCAAACCCACAAGTCTTCCAAGTAAATGCTGTTTGGGCTTAAGTATAACTGTCAGCCCACTTAGCTATTTTTGTTATTAAGTTCTAGGTTTTACAAAGATTACCTAACAGTACCATAACAAAATATTCTAGCCTTTACCAAGATTACATAATAGCATCATAACAAAATATAACAAACTCAGCAAAAGAAACTCTGAAATCTGCAGTAACATAGTCTAGTTTCATCATGCTCAAATCTTAAACATGGCCAAATTTACGTTAAAACAATAAGGGAGTTAGGAAATAAATACCTATAACAGCAAATAATGTCCCAACTAAACAAAGAGACCTGCTCTATCCCAAAATCCAAGCCAAAACAGCAACAAACTTCAGCCAAAGCGAACAAACCAGCAGCAAACAGAACAAACACCAAAATCTTAACTCAACTTCAAGTTTCAACTACAAACCCAGCTCTTTACCTTGGACTCTTGTGTAAAAAAAATTCAGATCTGGATGTTTTTTCTTTTTCAGAATGTTGGAGTGTTTTGGAGAGTATCTAGTGTTTTTCCAGATCAGTCCCTTTTTAGTTCTCCTCCTCTTCTTAAATAGACAAAGGGAGATGGGTGAAAAGTTTTGGGTAAAAACATCTCATGTGACTATGTTTTTACCCCTTCTGAAAATTCAACTTGGCATGCCAAGCTTTGCACAAAAATGGCAAAAAGGAAAAGAGACAAAGACTTTCTTCTAAAAGCTGTCCATACCCTTTTTACATTTTGACTTTTTGACTCTTTTTTCTTTTTCTTTTTTTTCTTTTTTTTGAAACTTTTAAATCTTACATCCTGATGGACAAGCTCAAATATGCTCATCCTAAATAACTAAGACTCTAAATGATCATAACCAAACTAAAATTCACATTCCGGGCAAAACACTACTAAAACTACTAGAGGAGCAGACTTTAACATATTCATACTTGACCCTTTAGACAATAATCAGCCCAGAATAATTTCAACCTAACAAAGCTAACAACAATTTCACATACATGGTTCAAACCATGAGCAGCGGCCACGTTCAGCTAGCATCCGACCAACGACAAGATGGACAGTTTCATATTCGAACCAAACGATCAATTAACAACAAAATATTGACCCGGCTGAAACTCGTACACTCAACATGCTTAGGCTAGCAGATAGTCGGCAAAACCAAACTTCACCTTTTAAGGGACTAATCACGACAACTTCACAGCTATAGTTTCAAGAACAGACTTGTTTCGTGCTAGGACAAAGCATTCAACCTCAAAACTCAAGAAAGGAGCAGTTACTAGGCAAAATCACATGAGTTCTAACTAAAACAATGACAGTCATGGCATTTCAAATGAAATTCGTATGGACAGACATTCATATGTGTTAACACTAAACTGAAATAAACCTAGACGTTTAAAAAAAAACAAAGAAACAGGAACATTAAATAATAAAAGGGAGCGAGATTTTCTATCTAACTCGTCTAAGCTAAAGCAAAAACTCACTCGCTACTGCCTCGTCATCCTTGCTCCGTTTCATCACCATTCAAGGGTTCACAAGCTTTTTTACCCTCAGCAAAACAGCCTTGACGCCATAAACGATCATCCATCATCAATGCTGCCTTGCTCAGTTTCATTCATCATCGCAGCTTCAACTCCTCCTTATTGACGCCAACAAAACATAGGCAAACTGGATTAAAGCGAACCCGATACCAATCACCCACGCACAACCCCCGTCCAATCGACGTCAATCCATAATAGCATCGTCACCACTGCCTCGATTCGACAAGCACAGCAGCCCCGCCAACACCATCGTCATCATAGCAAAACAGCTCTCAACTCAATCAACACCATGAGTAGAATCAAAACAAGCCCCGATCCCTTCCTCGCCTCTGTTTTCTACCTCATCGCAGCTTCGCCATCAACTAAACAAACTCTAAGTACCTCAAACTAACGTCATAGCAACGACACCATCATGCTATCTAAAACAAACTCTGATCATCAAACCAAAACCCGTTACCACAGCGACAATGCCTCACTACCACCCAACTCCCTCACAGTCTCACCAACCTACAGATACGTCATCATCTCGGCATAAACAAAAGCAAATTCTATCATACTTTTCTCGTTCTAATTGAAGCGATCCCATTTGGGATCGTCTCAATTAGAACAAGAGAAGGAAAATGGAAATAACGACACAAGAAAGAGTTAAGAAACCAAAACCTTGTAAATCATGTCAAAATTGGGTCCCAAAGCCCTATTGAAAAGAAAACGGAGTAGAGGAGGTGACAGAGGAAGGCATGAGGAAATCAAAGAGGTAAAAATCCAACAGAGAAGATAAGCCGTCGCCGGAGTTGAGTTTCGCAGTCACTTTCGACCTCGATCTACGCGAATTTGTTGCGATTTTGGGAAAAATAAGCTTGGAAACGGGATGAGGAGGTCGACCCGAGTCCAGGGGTGTAAAGTTGATATTTTCCGGTGGTGGTTCACGGTGGTCCGATGGTGGACTGCCGGCGGAGAAGTGGTGGAGATATGGTGGGGCGATTTCCGGTGGTGAGAGGAGAAATTGGCAAGGTTCCTCTATTTTTATGATGTTTTGTGTGTGTGTCTATTTTTAGCAAAGTTTTTGTATTTATATGTTGTGAAAGTGGGCCGGGTCAAAGGGAATTGGGTTGCACGACTAAGCTGATTGCATGGTTTTTATTCACAAAATAGCCAACTAGAGTTCCAAACAAATTAAAGCATAAACTAAAGATTAAAGCTACACAAATTACAACATTACTATAATTAAAATATGAAATCATAATCAAACACATAATAAGTATTTTTGTTAATTTTTTTTATTATTTTTATCATTTAAATGACAAATTTTAACTAAGACTATTTTGAGCTATTTCAAGCTATTTTTAAATTGTCGTGCCAAAATTAAGTGATTACAATATATATATATATATATATATATATATATATATATATATATATATATATATATATATATATATATATATATATATATATATATATATGTTCAATTTTTGGTGGATAGAGAGGTGCACTAGTTGACTCACATACTGGTCACTGTTAATAAAAAAAAAGGAAAAAAAAAAAACTTGGTGGAGTTGTAGTAAAATTGGACGTCGTTTCTCAAACTGAATTGCTTTGACTCAAAGGAGTGGCGCTCTTTCTCTTTTCGGACTTTTGAATAAAGTATATTTACCAAAAATAAGTTGCTCATGAAATAATAGTGAGGTATATATAACATTATAAACAAAATACGAAAAAGAAGAGAGATAAATACATAGTAATTCCTTAAAAGGAACAATAGAAAAGTAATTGTAGGAAGAACTTGCAATCCAAAACGTACTATTTAAAAAAGTTTCTCTAAAGGATTCGAACCCATGGCATTGGGGTTTAAAAGTAAGCATTTTACCACTAGCACCCTAGGATCTTTAGTGAGTATGGGTGCCAAATCTATTATTTGTAAGATCTTTTGTATAAATATACATATATATATATCGAAGCTACCAGATGTCGTGGCAATCCCTCCCCCCCCCCCCCCCCCCTTAATCCGCCCCTGTCTAGCTTGTTCTTTTTTACAATTTTGTCACACTCAGCTTGTTCCTTTTTTAAAAGAGAACCTTCAGCTTGTTCTTTTTTTACAATTGATGGATATGATGAGATGGATGTAATATCTTTCATCTTTAATCAGAGATCTTTGATTTTGTGTTTTGATGATGAAAAAATCCAAAATGAATAGTGTTAGCCCCTTTAATTTTAATGAGACCCACACAATGTCAATCTAGACTAACCGTTTCGGTAGGCGTTGGATATCGGAAAGTTGTTTAAAGACGAGACTAATTTGAGAATGGTAGTTTTTTCCCCTCATTTTGTCATAGACTAGAATTTGGAACTCAGGGAGTTTACAATATTTTCTATCCTACACCAATGAAGTGCTGGTTCCAAATCTCATCGATCATATACTCCAAAATCGCCAAAATAAAATATTGAAAAGAATAAAATGTTTCAGGTGGCAAAGGTCAAAGTGAATGGAAGATGCAATTATGAAGGTTTTTATAAAGTTATTTTAGTTTTCCTCTTTTTATCTACTGAACCCTTTTTCATCCCTAGTTTTTTTGTTTTTCTTCCCTAGTCTTGAAAACCCATATTTGAACTTGCTAACCTATGGTTTTTATTCATTGTATTGGGCTGCTAACTACCCATTTGTTTTCACTGGACAAATAATTCAAAGGCTTTATCTTTTTTATCTGTTTATGAAAAAGAAGTTCTACCTGCACGGGTGCACCCAAGATCATATATATGTTCTGCTAATGTTAGGTTTTGACTACTAGTAGACGTGATCGGGTATCCTTCCATTTGCTACTAGGCAATTATGTCTCATAAATAGGATTTAAAATGAAAAGAAATACTCCGTTCCTTCCAATTTATGCTATCTTGTTCCTCTTTTTAATCTGTTCTTAAAATGATTGCTTACTGAATTTAGAAATAATTTAAAATGAAGCTCTTAGTTTATCTTTAGTAATAAACTTTTATAATCACAAGGATGTTATGTACTAATGTTTAAAGCTACAAGATTATCCTTCCCATCTCCAGTTGATGATCTTTAGAAGTTTTTATATCATCAAATTAAGTTCATCCATATCAACAAGTACTTATCATAATTAATTTGACATGGTATCCGAAAGCGTGTACAGTATTAGTGTGCATAATTTAAATTCTAAGCTATAAGATTATCCAATTAGTTTGACAAAATGGCAGCTTCGGAAGAGTAAGACAAGCCTGGCAGGCTTGCACATCTCCCACCAATTCCTGTTTTCTCAACTTATACAAAAAGTCGCTTTTACTCTACACAGTGATGGTTGTTTTTTAATACTAGTAAATTAATTAGAGTATTTTTATGCATAAGCTATTGCTCTAAAGGAAAGGAATTGGCGGTTCTTACTAGGACAATGAAATGTGCGTTGGATATGTAGCCTAATGGAGTTGGTATTGACTTTTGAACAAGATCACGTGATAATTTCTTCTTTTTATTCTTTTTTCTTCCTTATATGGAATAAATATAAAATCTTACTGCTCTATTACTTTTGCATCTGCACGACTGCACCATTCATTAAATATAGTAAATTTTGGTATATATTAAGTTTCTTTCATTAGTGGGAGTTCCTTTTCCCTTTTCTTCAAAGATGCTTTGAATTATAAAAGTTACACATTTAGTGTTGTTATCAACAATATAAATATTCCTGACGCAATTTAGTTTATGTAGGCATATTTCCAAAAATAATAGGTTTCCCATTTTTTATGTACAATGATGTTTTCTCCTATCTTGATAAGTATGTAGTACTACTATAGATGGAACAATAAGAGCGAAATAGATATATAAATAAAAACCAGAATAAAGTTCCTGATGGAAAAAAATATATATATGAAAGAAACAGCAACTAGTCCAGCATCAGAAATTGTCCTGTCATGAATAATATATCTGTAAATGGAAAATTTTCATTCAGCGTTCGATAAATACTTACCCACATCGGATGTTTACACCCAACTAATGCATACAATTTGTTTACAAATACTCAATTCTCACTCATCCATGATTAATTAATATTTATTATCTCTTTGTTAAATCACTTCACTATGATTAATTGGTATAATCGGGTGTAAACACCTAGTGTGGGTAAGTTTTACCATTCTTATACTACTTCTCCCTCTTTCTCTCCATTTTTCTTTTTTCTTTTACTTGAGATGTACTCCTTTACTCGAGGGGCTTGTCAATAAATAGATGAATTTCAAGCAAATGCTATATAAGGCTATTTCCTTTTTATAACAATTAACAAGACGTATCATGAATAATAGAAAACAAAATGAAATATAGAAACTGTTATTGGAGATTCTATTAGATCGTATCCCTACAATAGCAATACATGTAAGGTGAAATTTCAACTTCAACTCTACAACAGCAATCCTTAACTTTCTTAGGGATTTGATTAATGTTTATTTATGTATTTATTTATTTATTTATTTATTCTCAAGAGTGTGGTCTAAGTGTGGAGTTCAATGTTTTTGAGTATTCTGGTTTTGCACGACTGAGACCATATCTTAAAAGTAACTCTTAAGATGGTCCACATGACATGATTCTCATGAGAAGATTAGGGAGCAAAACTAAAGCAAACTCTTCTAGAATTATTATCAATTATTCTAAGTATTAGCTACACTGGTTGCAACTAATGTAACAATACTGGCTCAGCATATTGATAGCTTAGGTTTAATATGATATATCTATTCAATTGAATATAGATGATCAAATACTTGTTTCGAAATTTGGTGACGAGGCTGTTACTGTAACATAATTGGCTAAGCATATAGTAGTAACTGAACCCTGTAGAATTTCCAACGAATTATTGACGTAAAAATTTTTGTGAAGTGTTTTAAGTTTCAATATAAGAATTTGATGATCATCAAAGCCTTCTTAATGTCATGATTAAATAAACTAGGTTTCTTGTTATACACCTTATTTTTTGTGGTTGGGTTAGTTATGAAGGGGAGCCTTGGAGCAACTGGTAAAGTTGTCTTCGTGTGACATAAAGGTCACGGGTTCAAGCAGTGAAAACAGCCACTGATGCATCAGGATAAGCTGTGTACATTACACCTTTTAGTACACAACCTAATAGAAGGTTGGTGAGAAGTGCATCAACAAACTGGAAGATTGGAGAGAAGTGCTCCAATACATCAACAAATTGGAAGATTGGAGAGAAGTGCTCCAATACAACAAAGACTATACAACTTTATATTAAGGGAAAACCATATTAGAATAGGTTTTTTAGTTAAAGTTAAAATACGCTTTGTTTGTTATTATAAATAGGGGTGCTAGCCTCTATTATATCGCGTGGTGAAAAGAATAGACTTGAGATCGATAATATTTAGAGAGTTGTTTTTCTACATGGTATCAGAACCTCTACGATCTTAGTAGAGATTCAAATAACTTCCGAAACCGGCGGGTGGCGCCGGCCAATATGTGCCACCCGCTGGCCAAAACAACCACCAAACCAAAAAAATATACATATAAGGATTGAGAAAAGATTGCAAGTTTAAGCAAGGGAGAACAAATATGGCTTTAGAGGAAGAAAATCTTCTCTAAAAATCAGGGAGAAGTGGATAGAAATTGATAGTTGGAGAGAAGTGCTCCAACAAAAGGGCAAGTTGGTGAGAAGTGCACCAATAATTGAATGTTGAAGAGAAGTGCTTCAACGACAAAAAAAAAAAAAAAAAAAAAAAAAAAAAAAAAAGATGTTAGAAGAGAAGTGCTTCAACAAAAAAAAGGGACGTTGAAGAGAAGTGCTTCAACAATGAACGTTGATGAGAAGTGCATCAACAAAATTGAAAGTTGGAGAGAAGTGCTCCAACACAAATGAAGATTGAAGAGAAGTGCTTCAATAATAGAAGGTTAGTGAGAAGTGCATCAACAAACTGGAAGATTGGAGAGAAGTGCTCCAATACATCAACAAATTGGAAGATTGGAGAGAAGTGCTCCACTAAAACAAAGACTATACAACTTTGTATTAAGGGAAAAGCATATTAGAATAGGTTTTTTAGTTAAAGTTACAATATGTTTTGTTTGTTATTATAAATAGGAGTGCTAGCCTCTATTATATCGTGTGATGAAAAGAATAGACTTGAGATCGATAATATTTAGAGAGTTGTTTTTCTACACAGTCCTTCGCCAAACATACACAGCACTCCGCCAAACTCTGCGTGAATGCGCAATGCACTAAACTACCCTTTGCCCTTTGATTAGTTATAAAGACAATCCCATTTTTATCTTTTCTGGGACAAATATCCATCAGTTGCTGTAGACTAGTGAGCTCCTCTAGAAGCTAACCTTGCAGTCAGCGTCATGCACATTTTGTGTGTGGATAAAAATAACTAAAACTTTTGGACTTTATTGCCTAGCAAAGCCAAATTGGTACGTCCGAAACTAGACAAATTCTAAGGACGATATTTCATGTAGGAATGAAAAGAGGGGGCGACTCACCGATGTAGGTGTTGCTCCCAAACGCACACGCAAGTATATGTGGTCGACAAGTAATAAAATGATAAATCAAGTATCGTTCCCACGAGGACTAGTGTTAATGACTATATTCTAGCAAACAATTTCCTAAAAACTATTCAGGGATCTTTTTCAAATAATGGTTTGTAATTTACTAACTAAATAAATAATAATTAAAAGCAAGTAATTGAGATCAAGTAACAGAGCAAATTCTAGGTTGTTATCAATAAAAGAGAAACGGTCCAGGGTCAGAGCTACGAACAATCCAGTTGAGTTTTTCAGTTGATTCTACTTCTTGATTTCCTAGATTGCTAACTAACATGTTAATTATATTCGTGAAAACCTGTCGATTCTTCACGAGTCTATGCAAGCTACTCTAACGCCTATATTTCTATGGAATTAAATCACATGCATGCATTAAAGAACTCTGTATTTAGCTAAGCAAGGCGAATAAGTATATGTCTATCCTACCCGCAAATCGATTCCCTGATGCCCGAGTTCACAAGCAAGCCCTATTCTTTCTTATTTGCATTTACAGGTTCCCTCTGTCGAGTTCAACTTGTAAACCGTAGATAGTGTTCAATTATCAGGCCTCAATAACCAAACAATTAGGCTCAAGAAAGAATAAACAATCTGTAATGGTAAATTAATAGGTAGAAATCAACTTTCAAACATCAACCTTCATGTATTTGCTCTAACCCTAGAACGATATAAACTATAGAATTAAGGAGAATAATAAGAGAAAGAGAGAAATAACCTGTTTAGAAGACATCTAGGGCTCCTCCCCTCTTCTCCCCAAAACTGACTCCAAAATCTCCCCCTCCCTAAAATAACGAAATAATGAGGTTTTATAGTGTTTACAAAGTGCTAGGATAAGCTAAACCAAAGCCTAATCTAATTGGGAAAATTTATGTTCCGTCAGCCTCAAAGCTTTCGTGGAAGCCACGCTTCCACTATAGCTTCCAACTCTTCAGGGCTTTCTTGGAAGTCTTGCTCCCAGTATAGCTTCCAACTCTTCAGGGCTTTCTTGGAAGCCTTTCTTCCACCATAGCTTCCAATACGTCCATTAACTCTAATTTGATTGTTCTTGTCTCGAATTCATCGGCACCATTCCTAAAATCAAAAAAACGATTAGTGAACACAAGAAACACAATTATCACATATAACGAGTGCATAAAGTACCAAAATGTGAGAAGATATTAAGGTAAAATAGGCAAATATTGCCAAACATCAGTAGGTATAGTTAACGGGTCAATTGAACTTAAAATTTTTAACACAAAATTATATACATACATAAAAGTCATTAAAAGTTTAATAAATATAAGAATTTTCAATCAGTAATTTTAAAAATCCAATATGTTTTGAGAATTTTGAAGGTTTTGGATTTCGTTTTATCAATACTAATTTCTACTTTCTATTTGAGAATTGTCTTCTTCTGTCTCATACTCTAGAAGCTTTATTAGTATTAACATTGCTACGTCTTGCAATGTTGTTTCTAGATACCAATGGAACACCTCAAGTGTTTTACTAATTTGTGACGACTAGAAATTATGCGTGCTATTCTGCTGTCTCAAAATATTTATTGCTTTTTGCTTCTAGAAAGTTAATTAAATAAACGTTGGCCAACTGTTAAAATATGTCTTCTTCATTTCGACAAAATAGAAAGACTTTTCAAGTAGACATATGACCCTACCCTCCTTTCATGCATTAATCATAATTTCTATGAATTCTTGAGACTTTAGTTACTGCAACTTATATCACTTTCCTTGATTTGATATTAGAAAAATCCTCTTAATTATAGTATTCTTTGTGGAGTCTTCTAACATCTAAATTTTAAGAAAAGATTAGTTAAGTAGGACCTCTAGAAAATGAATAGAGGTGGATAATCCTCTAATTTCTACTTAATTAGCACATTACCAATTAGAGAAAGGGATAATTACATTAAGAGACATTTTTTCATGAAAATTACTAAAAATAGCTCATATTTGCATATTTTACCCGACCTAGCACCCGCTTTGCTCTTTTTTATTTTTTCTTTCACACATAGCACCCCCTATTTAAAGAAAAAAACCTTAGGCCCCATTTTTCCTCTCTTCTCTTTCCCTGCTTCCCATTTTTCCTCTCCTTTCCCCCCCCCCCCCCCTTACAATATCACCGCCGCCCCCCACCCCTTCCATCACTGCCTCACCTTTATTCTCTCTCATCCAAGCAGCAGCCGCCGCCACTGTTGTCACCGTCGCCGCCATCGTCATCACCGCCGCAGTCGCCGCTGTTTCTTCTTCTCTCTCTTTTTTTTTTTTTTTTTTTTGCTTTTTGAATAACAATATCGATTTTTTATTATATATTTCGGTCAAAACCCCCGTGAGGGGTTTGTTTATAATGTTTCTTCTTCATTTTTCATAGAAATTCGGTGAGATCTACTAGTTTTTGTTAAAACTTTTGTCCAATATTTAGATCTAGTATTTTTCTTGTATAAAACTGTATGAATCTTGGATATTTGTTAAGCTTTTATGTGAAAACTACCAGAAACACTGTATCAAATTACTTTTGCGAGTTTATACAATTTTATACATTTTCATACAAGTTTTTACACTTCGGTAAAAATGTATAAATCTGTATATGTGTGTATATACAGTGAATGAACATATTCTATGCACTTCTGTAAATTTGTATAAAGTTGTATACGCGTGTATGAACAATAAATAAAGTTGTATAAATTTCAGATTTGTACACTATTTATGGATGTTTGCATAAAATTTATATCTTTTGTATATATTATTGTATTTTCCTTCTTGCATACACATTTTTCTATGTATTTACATATATAGTTTATTATTTTGATAGATTTAGGTGTATAAAATTATCAAAAAATTATTATTTAAACAAATCCACCAATAAAATAAGCAATCCGATGAGATCCGATGAATTTACACTTTTTCGGCCACCAGCCACCGTCGGCCATTGGGTCGCTGGCAGCAGGTCAGTGGCAGGGGAGGGTGGGGGAGTGACTCCTAAAGTTTTTAATTTAAAAGGGGTGCTATGTTATGTAATGTAAAAATAAGGGGGTGCTATGTTATGTAATTTAAAAATAAGGGAGTATTATGTTATGTAATATAAAAATAAGGGATGCTATGAATAAAATATGGACCTCATTTGTAATTTTAGGTAGTGGATTGCATATTTTTGAAGAAATTAGGATGAATTTAGAGAAAGAGGAGAAATGAGTACTACTATATTATTTTATGAAGTATGATTCTCTCACTCTTTTTCAATTTATATGCCAATATTTTTTTTGAATTCATTAAAAAAATTACAGACTTTTAGTTAGAAATAATTTAACTTAAACATCTCATTTACCTTTAGTTGATACTCCCTCCGTTTAAGTTTACTTTTCCAAATTTAGTAAAGTCAAATTCTTAATTTACTTGTCCTTATAGCAATTCAAGATAAAATTAACTATGTTCTTCCTAATTTACCCTTGATATTAAATGGTCAAATTCTTCAAAATCCCTTTTCAATCAATTGGAAACTACAACAAAGTATAATAAATAAGAATAGATTTGTCAAGTTTAATTTTTCTTATTTTGTCTTGGTTGTAGTGCAAAGTTAAATTTGGACAAGTAAACTTAAACAGAGGGAGTAGTTTTTATGGTCACATAAATGCTACGAAATGATTAATGATCATAAGTTTCAAAAGTGGTTTTCTCTTTCTTAAACTCCATGACTATTCAAATCTTGCAACTTAAATTTAAACAATGGGATCGTTTGATAACGATGATAAGGATTATAATATCGGGATAGATTTGTGTTTGTCCTTATCTCATGTTTGGTTAGAAATACTAGTCCAAATTTTATACTAAAAAGATAACAATTCTAAAATTATAATTATTTGAGAATACCGGGATAACTCACTTTGCTACCAAACGATCCAACACAAGTACTTGAGATTTGCTCTATTTAGACAAATTATTAGTGAAACATTTATGTTTGTGATGGTGGGTGGTTGGACGGTAAACGTACTGTGTAGTCGTGCTCTTGAGCTGAGTACTTTTCAATAGTCAAACTATGTAACAAAAGACAATAAATCTCGAAGCTTTTTGTGTTTGGCAACTCAATAGAAGGTCCATTCAACTGAATCAATACTTTACTCTCCCACTAAGCTTTTTTAATCAATAGAATGATCCTTTTTTCTTACACCACATCTATATAAATATTGTCATTTTCCTAAACTTGTCATTTTGTTTAACACACACCAATGTTGACCAAACATTTCAAAATCTAGCCATAACTCTTTCTCCTACTTTTTCCCGGAAAAAAAACTGTGTATCCCATTTTCTGACCAAATGGTCACCAGAAAACACAAACTCCGGCTAGTTTATGTAATATTCATACTGAACTTCCTGCCATTTTTAGTAAATTCACAAACTGAACGTGACATATTACTAAAAATAAAACAAGAATGGCAAAATCCAACGTCATTAAACTCATGGAACTCGACCACTTCACCATGTACCTGGCCAGAAATTGAATGTTCCGGTGATTTTTCCGTCACCGGAATAAATATTCAAGAAAAAGACATCACTTTCCAAATACCATCTTCAATTTGTGAACTAAAAAACCTTACTTTCCTAAATCTTGCATGGAATTATATCCCTGGTAATTTCCCAACTTATTTATATAACTGTACTAACCTTGAGCATTTAGACCTTTCACAAAATTTCTTTGTGGGGTCCATTCCTGATGATATTTATACGTTAAAGAACTTGAAGTATCTTGATTTAAGTGGTAATAATTTTACTGGTGATATTCCTAAGGTGGTAGGAAATTTCTCTAAGTTGGAAAGTTTGTATTTGTATAAGAATTTGTTTAATGGAACTGTTCCTAAAGAAATTGGAAATTTGATGAATCTTGAAAATCTTGAATTGGAATTTAATCCATTTACTCCGGGGAGTATACCCCCGGAGTTTGGTAAGTTGAAGAAGTTGAAGTACATTTCGATTAGAGATTGTAATTTGATTGGTGAAGTTCCTGAAAGTTTTGGGAATCTTGAAGGTCTTGAGCAGATTGATTTGGCTTATAATAATCTTGAAGGGAATATACCTTCTGGATTGTTGTTGTTGAAAAATTTGAAGTTTGTTTACTTGTATAGGAATAAACTTTCAGGTTTGATCCCTGAAGTTTTGAATATTTCAAGTTTGATTGAGTTTGATGTTTCTAATAACAATTTGACTGGGACAGTTCCTGAAAGTTTTGGTGATTTGAGTAATTTGGAGCTTTTGAATTTGTTTGGAAACCAGTTGTATGGAGAGATTCCTCAAGGGATAGGAAAGATTCCAACTTTGAAGGTATTAAAATTGTTTAGGAATAAGTTGAATGGAAGTTTACCAGCTGAAATGGGACTTCATTCGAAGCTTGAAGCTGTTGAAGTTTCACAGAATTTGTTTAGTGGAAACTTGCCTGAGCATTTGTGTGCTGGTGGAACTCTCTTTGGTGTTGTTGCTTATGTTAATGAGTTATCTGGTGAAATACCAAAGTCGTTGGAATCTTGTTCCACTTTGCGTACGATCCAACTTTATAAGAATCGGTTTTCAGGTGAAGTTCCATCTGGAATTTGGACTTTGGTTAACATGACAAGTTTGTTGTTGAATGATAACTCGTTTTCCGGGGAGCTACCGAGTAAAGTTGCATTAAATTTTACTCGGTTGGAGATTAATAACAACAACTTTTCAGGTGAAATTCCAGCGGGGATATCTTCTTGGGATAGTTTGGTTGTACTTTTGGCGAGTAACAATTCGTTCTCGGGGCAGATTCCGGTGGAGTTGACTGGTCTTTCTAAGCTAACACAGCTAGAGCTTGATGGAAATTCATTGTCTGGTGAGCTTCCAGCCAATATAACATCATGGATGTCTTTGGCAATTTTGAATCTTGCTAGGAACAAACTCACTGGTAAGATTCCAGCAGCTTTAGGTTCAATCCCTGATCTTGTTGCTTTAGACTTGTCTCAAAATCAACTTTCAGGTCCAATTCCACCTCAAGTAGGTGTAAAGAGGATTACTAGCCTTAACCTGTCCTCGAATCAACTCACCGGAAAAATCCCAGATGCATTTGCTAACTTAGCCTTTGATAACAGCTTCTTGGACAATCCCAGCCTTTGCGCCAGCAACTCACTTCCATTTCTTCCAAACTGTGATGCCAAAGTCCACGGTTCCAAAAGATTGTCCCATAGGGTTCTAGCCTTGATTCTAGTCCTTGCTATTGCTCTTTTCCTATTTTCTCTTCTATCAACCTTGTTCTTGGTTAGGGACTACAGGAGGAAGAAGCATAAACGCGATGTTGCAAGTTGGAAATTGACTTCATTCCAGAGGTTGGACTTCACAGAGGCAAACATTTTGTCTAGTTTGACTGAAAATAACATGATTGGAAGTGGTGGATCAGGAAAGGTGTACAAGATATCCATTGGCAGACCAAATGAATATGTTGCTGTGAAGAGGATTTGGAGTGATACAAAAGTAGACTACGCGCTTGAGAGAGAGTTCTTGGCTGAGGTTCAGATATTGGGATCAATTAGACATTCCAATATAGTGAAGTTATTGTGTTGTATTTCGAGTGATGATTCAAAGCTGCTCGTTTACGAGTACATGGTAAATCACAGTCTTGATAGATGGCTCCATGGAAAGAAGAGAAGTTCCTTGAATAATAAAGTCATGGATTGGCCAACAAGATTGGAAATTGCCGTTGGAGCTGCTCAAGGACTTTGCTACATGCACCATGACTGCACTCCACCAATCCTTCATCGTGATGTAAAATCGAGCAATATCTTGTTGGATTTTAATTTCAAGGCCAAGATAGCTGATTTTGGCTTGGCCAAGCTTTTAGAGAAGAAAGATGAGCTTAACACCATGTCTGCTGTAGCTGGTTCCTTTGGTTATATTGCTCCAGGTAAAAGCAAGATCCAACTTTGGACTTTATTCTGCAATGACCCCTTTATCTCAATTTCTTTAACGTTATCAAAAGTATGACTAACGAAAAATTGTGTTTTTTGTTTCAGAATATGCTTATACAACGAAAGTAAATGAGAAGATCGATATCTATAGCTTTGGGGTGGTGCTATTGGAGCTAGTGACAGGAAGACAACCAAATTTTGGGGAAGAGCATACAAGCCTAGCAGAATGGGCATGGAAGCAGCATGGCGAAGGGGATAATGCCATCAATAATGCATTAGATGCAGAGATCAAGGAACGCTACTTGGAAGAAATGAAGACTGTGTTCAGACTCGGGCTTATATGCACGAGCAACTTGCCTTCAAGCAGGCCTTCCATGAAAGAAGTTCTGCAGATACTTCATCGATGCAGGTCCTTCAGGAATTCTGGAGGAAAATCACCAGATCAAGAATATGATGTTGCTCCACTCCTTGGAACCGACAGCGAAAAGTACATTGCAAGTTACAAGCGTATTAATTCAAATAAGGTAATAGATGATAGTGATGGTGGTCTAATTATCTCCACCATGTAATATATAGATAGTCAGAATGTAGAAAATTGGTGTTGCAGATGCCAATGTAATTTGAGTCTTTGTAAAATGACAGTAGATTCTAAGTCTATAGAGTAGTGGCACTATGTAAACTACAAGTTTGAGCGTTTTGTAAGTTTAAGGATAGGAAACTCCAATAAGAATGTTGTGTATTTTCTCTTGGAGCATCAATTACTTCACTGTTTATATGTCGAATGCATCATTACCTTTTGCTAGTTATGGAGAATGAGTATTATCAGAAAGTGGGAAATTGGAAATACTCGACAATGTAACTAATTATTAAAACAAAGGAACTACAGGGTGAAAGCTATGTGATTCTCTTCGTATATATATTATGCACACTTTCCGCTCAAATATCTTCCAGTTTTCTGAAACACCTAAGGGTTATGCTTCTGACATCACGTGAAGAGGAAGCAAGCAACGAGCTCTTCCAGGAAGCATCCTCAAAAGAGGGTAGGATTTTCATTTTCTTTTTTTCTTTCAAGTGGTGTCTTGTTTTATCACTATAGTATATTGTGCATACCTGTTCAGCTTTTTGTGCTATTTGATTGGTAAGAATTGAAACCAGGAGAGTCTTTTGTTTGCTTGGAAAGCCACATGTTTTCCAAATGATGATATTTGCCAGGAGGTGTCTTTTCGACTTGTAGACCCCTATACAGTATACACTGTAGCTATGATGATTAGCAAGCTGATAGTATTTCCTTTCCAATTATACGCTATATGGATAGTATCACACTAAACGCTGTTTATGTGGGGCTTTGCTTACTGAACAAGATGGAGGACGACAAGCTTTCAATTTCATTGAAGAAAAAAGCCGCGTGGGCAAGCCACAACCTGCCTCCGAGCAGGATGTTAAATGACTCTTGAAAAGTTCTTACCCTAGTAGTTATCTAATTCAAAAGATATCTTTTCCTTGGCACTATGTTACCGTTCTGAGAGTACAATTGGCAATACAATCACATCCATTGAAGAGGGTTTTTGTGAGAAGCTGATTAGACTACTCTTTTTCTTCTCTTTTTTTTTTCCTTTTCTTGAGAATATGGAAATATTCCATTTATACTACAGATAACTACATCAGTACCATCAGAGTCGGTGCCATCAAGGACACTCAAATTACCAAGTTTGGCCAAAACATTACAGTCATCAGCTAATACATATCTACCAAAAGAGGTTCCATCCTTGTCCATTGACAGTGAGCTAACTGAAGATGGCAGAACCACATGCCTAAATACTTTACTATCTACAGGCCACTTGTATGCCTCCTTCCCAAAAAGATGAGCCACTGCATTTGCCTTGTCTGAAACAGTGCCTAATTGCGAGGACCCCCAGCTGGTGCATCAACAATCTGCAATTCAAAATAGTAGAGTTATAAGTAGTGCAGCCATTATTAATTAGAGTAATGGCCTCCGTTGAATCAGATTCCACTTCCAGCTGATATGCATATATATCTTTTGCAAGCTCAAGGCCTTCCTTTAGGGCTAGAAGTTCTGCATGTACTGAAGATAGACAACAAGTAGTCTTAAGTAAACCTGCCACCCACTCCCCTTTACAATTTCGAATGAAGCCTCCCAGGCCAGCAACTTTATTTTCATAATCGAAGGAGCCATCAGTGTTTAGCACTTCAGCTTGTAATATCCAGAGATGGTTTATGCCTTACCACATCAGGCATCAGCTAGTTAGACTACTCAAGTGAGTGGAATGTTTTAGTTTCCTAATTTAACCTACTTTTTCGTATCTAACCTATGATTGAATCTGATATATAAGTCAACTGATGTTTAAGGCATAAGTCTCCTTCAGTAGTAATACCCTGCCATCCATCTACTTGCAAATATTGTTGGGAAGATGGACACTTGGTCCAAGGTATTTGGCATCTTAACGAGCTTTTAGAAGCTTTCGTGTTTGAATCTGAACACTTAAATGAATTAACCAATTTAAAAAGGAATAGAATAAAATAAAATGATTGAAAGGGAAAACATCTTAAACAGTATGCATAGAAGAGAATTCGGCATGTTCCTGGATCAACTTCAAATTTGATCCTCTTTTTTTTAGTTCATCTCTCGACCCTACAGCACTCTGGTTGGTCCACTACTGGATTTTGTCTAGCTCCTCTGTACATCTGGCCCTTCTAGTAGCATGCTACGCCGGGTAGCTATCATTTTTATTTCCTACACTATTCTTTGTTTACAGGTTTGTGGACAAGATTAATTTACTTTAAAAGTGATTGTTTCAGTGCAGCAAGATGTATGAACCATAATTTTTTTTATCTTTCATCCTAAATCAAAATGACTATCCATTCTTGTGCTTAAGATCGAGACACCCCGACCATCCCTCCCACCTTTTCAGCTTCATGAATTTTCCTCCCATCCACCTACGCCGTTCATTTGAAACTCTAGTTGACTGGTCTTTATTGGAAAATCTGAAAAAAATTCTAGTATTTCCTTATGGAAACACTTCCATTAACATCTAACCCCAATCATCTGCTGCCTAATTTGTAATGGCATCCAGAGACCCCACTCATTTGTTAAAGGTGCTCACAAACGAGATTTAGAAAATCTTCCTACTGCAAATGTGTTCGACTGAAGGTGTGGAAGCAGGTTCCTTGCCATGTTTCAAGTCTCTAGCAAGTCCCTCCCAACTCCAGCACTGACCATCTGAGCAGTGGGTTTTTTGGTACATTAGTTTTTAGTTTTTTCTGTGTTTCACTAACTTGGCCTTTTTAGATGTTTGATTTGCCAGTGGGACAAAATATATAGGTAGGTAGGATGGTTATAAGGAACTTGGAGTTGTCTGGATTAACGATGCAAGCATTTTCAAATGCTTGATGACTGCTTTTACAATCTCAAGTGGTGCTTTATACTTCCCTAAATATCTTAAGATGCTACTGAGATGACTGCATCACAAGCTTTGCGCTTTTCTATAGGTGCTTCTTGTTGATGGTTTCCACGTCAAGTTAATGCATATCTCAGGTGTGAAACCCGAAAGAGAGTCCGACTCACTTGTAAAATTGCTAGTGCCTCTGGGAGTGGTTTACTGGAGATCATCAATTATTTGACTTCCTTGCTGTTCTGTTAAACTACAACAACTTGGATGAATGCATTGTGCAAAGACCACTAGGAAAAAATGGAATTTTCAATTTTCTTTTTCTTTCAATCTTCTGCTACATGTAACTGTGCGAGGCAAGCATATTGTTTTATCTTTTACTAACGTCAACTATCTTCACAGCCCAGTGCAAGAGAACTGTCAATTTCTTGCTTGGCGAACTTGCTAGAAAACAATATTGAGGAAGATATTGTATGCCTCATTATAGCAAATATTAGCACTCGGGTACAGGTATGTGTTTAGGATTTGGAAGGAAAGCTAAAATATTCAACTCTTGCATACAATGTCTTCTAAGGTCTCAATAGATTTTGCAAATCTTTGAGTGGTTAAATAGGTGAATATGAGAGTGAATAGTTGGTGTAGAAGTTGGAAATAGTAATGGAGAATTCCTTTTTCTTTTTTGGGTGATAGACTGTTCATTTGATGAAACTTCCACATCACAGCCCTTTAATGAAAATGAAAGGCCATCTTTACTTTTTGTGAACTAAACATGACATGAATCTCAAAGCACAAAAGGTCAGCAGCTACTAATAAAAACAATTAAGATGAGCAAAAGTTGAATTTGAAAACCTTATGGAGGCAGCTACTCCCCCACCTGCAACCTAGTTTCACCGCTAGAGACAATGAGAGAGGGAGAGAACGGGGCAGGAAAGAGAAGTAAAAGAGGTTCACCAAAACATGCTGGAGCAAAATAGGGAACTTTCATTCCCAGTAGTAAGTCCTGGAGCAACTTCACTAACACTAAAAATTAAGGGGAAGGCCCGACATTTTTTATTAGAATAAGGCGCTAACTAGCGATACAAGGGCTTTCCACCACCATTTTCAAAATAAAACACAGGAAAAGTTATGTACGCCTTGTTCAAAAGTAAAACACATGAACTTTCTATGTTAATTAATTGGGGTGCGAGTGGGGAGGAGGGGGAAGGGGTAAAACAGATGAACTAAAGCGGAATCTACCTGAATTGTGTACATACATGATAGTCTCTAGAAAAGACCTTCAGAACCGTCTAGATTTCTGCTGTGGAGGGTATCCAGGCATTCCCATTCCGGGATCTTTCCTTCTCATCTGATTGTATATACAAAAGAATCAATCAATTAAGGGATAAACTATCTAACATATAATAGTACAAGCCTGACTATAGCAACCTGCTGTTGATGTGGCTGACCAGCAACACCACGCTGCATGGGCATGTTTCCAGGGTTCATTCCAGCACCCATGCCAGCTTGAGAAGCAAGATTATAAGCAGACATGCCCTGAGGTTGCATTCTTTGCATGTTGACCATTGGCATCGGTCGGGGTGCAGATCTAGTCGGCATTACATGAGGACCTTGCATGCCACCAGATGCTGCATTTCCAGATGATACCTGCTCTTAAAAAGGGTAATATGAGCAAGATGCAACTGACCAATATGCCGTTGCACGCTAATCCTTTCACATGGAAGATGTGACTTAGTTACATAATACTTTGTACCCACACACACACAATCCATATATTCTATGTATTAATAATAATAAGGTAAATACATCAACCACCCACCCACCCACCCACCCCCCCCCCCCCCCAAAACCAAAAAAAAAAAAAAAAAAAAACTATACCTATTTTGTTAGGTTCATACTTAAACTGTAGGGGTTTACATTACACCAAGTGGTGAAGTGTTTGAGTCAACTTCCTTACTAGTGCGTGAAGAGGTGAAGAAGACATAAATACTAACACACAAATTCAACTTCCCTTCAATAGCTTTTTAAATTCTTCTTACTTCATTGTTTCTTTTTTTCTTTTTTCTTTTTTTTTTTTTTTTTTTTTTTTTTTTTTTTTGATGAAGTATTAGTTTCATTCAAGGCATCAAGAAGATGCAAAGATATTAAAAAAAAAAAAAAAGAGGACTTCAAAATGTTATCAGCTCCTATACATAATCTTATATTGCTAATGAGCTGATAAAGTCCAGAAACATAACAGGGCAATTAACAGTAGGTAATCTTCTATACATTTTGACATTGGTAATCTTCTTCACCTTTCTTCTTTTACCAAAAACTCAGTTGGGTTTTAGAAAGTCAAAATTTCATCTTTCATCCTTTATTCTTCTTCATTTTTTTCCCTAATTATTGTATGAACACCTTCTTCAATACCCCTTTCTTAATTTCATCCAACAACTTCTTGAAGATGAAAATGAATGCCTTTTTGGGTAAACGCAACCGTAAATGTGGAAAGGTCGTAGTTTTGTTTTCAACTGCTTTATGAGGGTCATTCAGGAAGCACAAGTTACCGGTTGTACTTGAGTATAGTATTAATGTAATTGGGTTTAGATTTTGAACTTTATGATTTGATGAGTTTTACTTTTTGGAACTACTACTACCGTCCTTAATAGCGACAGGAACCAAACTATAATTGGCAAGTGCAACTCACGCACCTCCACCATTTTTCTTTTTTCTTTTTTCTTTTTTTCCCACCACCTCCACCTATTTTTTCACTATTCATTTTTTAGGACGTGGCTGCTCCTTCATAGTTCCCCCCTCATTTCTTTATCACTTTTAATCTGGGGGAGGTGTGAGCTATCACTGCTCCACTTTGTTTGAATCTTTTTATTTTTCCACCTACCATTATTTTCACGCTGTTTGAATTTTTTAATTTTTTCACTTAGCATTGTTCCACTTTGTTTGATTCTTTCTCAACAGGCAAAAAGAAGAGACCGATAACAGCTTGCTGTGCCATTGACTGCGAACTTGCTCTCACCTTTTTGCTAGAAATTTCAGATAAAATACATATGTACACACAGATCTGGTTGAACAATGGAGACCTACCAGAACCCACACACCACATTCCTCCGTTTCACCGGAAAATTAACAAAAACTCCAATTTTGTGCCCTACTTGTGATGAGTTACCCATCAGCTGATACAGGAATTACAGAAATTATCCATCTTGTTTCGGAAATGTTTTAAGAAAGATTGAAGAGGGGAGAAACCAAACCGTTTATTCAAGGAGGAAGTGATGGACGTGGAGATGGTGGTGGGGGAGTGGTGGTGAGGCACATAATCACTGGTAACTCAGAAAATAAACAGTCATTACCGTGTTGGTCTATGGAAGAACATTAGCAAACTTTTTTTTTTTTTTTTTTGAGAATGAAGATCATTAGCAAACATTGGGATGAGTTCTTTCTAATTGTAAAATTTAAAGTTGGAAATGAAACTCATGTTAAAATTTGGAAAGATAGATGGCTTGGAGAAAGACATGTTCCCCAATATGTATCAGATTGCCCTCAACACAGAGTCCACTGTTGCTCACAACAGAGAAAATGGCACCTGGTACCCACATTTCAGACCGGATTTGCAAGATTGGGAAGTCAATAATCTACTTATTATGCTAAGCTCCTTAGAAGGCCACAAGTACAACGTTGATGATCAGCAGCCAGACAAGCTCACTTGGGGTAGCTCTAAGGGTGGAAACTAAACAGTCAAAGAGGGTTACAAACACTTACGAGCCCAGAATGGTATGCTAACTAATTGGCCATGGAAGCATATTTGGTGAACTAAAGCACCTACCAAGGTGAACTGTTTCAACTGGTTGGCTCTAAATGGTGTGTGTCTCACTCAAGACAACTTAATTAAGAGGAGTATTTCACTAGTTAACAGATGCTACATGTTCTAACAGAACTTAGAAAGTGTCAATCATCTCTTCCTCCATTGTTCAGTTGCAAAAGAAATCCAGTCTACTCTATTTTTGGTCTGAAATGGGTTATGCCACAGAAAATAAAGCAAGCCTATGAAAGCTGGTTTTTTTGGAAAAGTTGATAAAACGTCAAAAAAAAATCTGGAAAATGGTTCCAGCAGTAATTTTTTGGCTTGATGGCATCTCAACTCCAACCTACTCCCTCAAGGCTGCATGTTTAATTATTTTTTTTAGCTGGAATTATCTTACCCCTGTAAATAGTGCAGAACTTTTTGTGGATTTACTAGCTCCCTGATGTTAGCATAGACTCATTTGTACTGGAACTAATTATCCTCACTTTTGCACTCTTTGCATCTTCTTGATGCCATTAAATAATTCACCTTATTTCATTTTTTTTTAAAAAGAATTAGATATAGGAAATGACAACTTTATCAGTAGTAAATAAACACCAAAACATAAACAAGTATGTATAGCTATATGAACCAACTTAAGATATAGTGAATTTTAAGCTTACTGGCTGAGAAGGTTGCAGACTGATTGTTCCTTCAAAGTCTGTAGTCGTGTCCACAGGTCGAATTGGATAGTTAACAACTTTTTCTCCTGGTTGTGGTGGTACAAGTGCACTGTCACAATTAAGCGATTTAAAGATTAATGGAAACTTCTAGTTTCATAAAGACTCAGTAGTTTCCCTGGAATGAAGGAAGATAAAGTATCTCCTAGTGCTACAGCTCCACTGTTCAATAACTATAGAATATAGATAAACCAACAAGTTACCATCCGAATGTGTTCTCTCACTGAGATGAATAACAAGAATACGAGGGATGAAATGTTTGCTGTTGAATTAAATAAAGTCCATTATCTGCTACATAGTGCCAAATGGGCTTATAAAAAAACGTGGTGGTTATCAAAGATAAACACGGGCAACCCTTTATTATCTTATAGTTATAGTTTTGGGTTAAATGCTAGATTCAGTATAAGCGTAGGTCTAGAAGCCCGTTCTTGCTTTCGTGAGCATATTCAAATCTAATCCAAGATCGAGTTATAAATATAAGATGGTACTAATTACACAAAGCCCCACATTAGCTATATACGGGTATCCAAATTGGTTTATAAATGTTTTGGGCAACCATCTGCTGAGTTAAGGATTTGACTTGGATGCTAACATTCTCGTCTGTTAAATGAAGTCCCACATTGGGCATATAAGGCCATCTACCAGGGCATATAAAAGGTCTTAAGCGACTGTATTTATTCTTTGGTTTTGAGCTGGATGCTCAATTTTTTCAAAAAATGTTGTCTTACCAGAATGAGCTACATAGATTTAAATATTAGGGAGTTGCAGTAGTAAATTGATGCTTGTAACAACTTAACCTTTGGTGTATATCAAACAAAAGATCCGAGGAAACAACAAAAGTATAAATTATAAAAAAGATAGCAACTGGGTATTTAAATGAACAAAAGTACTTATTCCGTTGAAAATCAAAGATGGATAGGCAAATCAATGTAACTGCCATTATTAAGCAAAAAGCGTAGAAAAGTGCCAACAGCCAAGAGTCAATAGAATATTCTTTATAGTGCAATCACTGACCATAAAATTATGTGTAACTTTTATGTCTAAATGAAATAGAAAGGTAAAACTTGCAATAACCAAATTTTCTTTAAAAATATTTGGGTGTTCTAGCATGGTTTATTCATACCAGTTGAAGTAAAACTTTTGTAAATCAATTGTTTGACTATGGAAAGCAAGTACTTACTTGCGGCCGGGTAGAGGCTCCATCCGGAAGTACCTATAAACCAGAAAAAGTAGAAAGCTTTAACAATAATACATGGCAACTCTTGACCCAATATCACAAGACTTCAGAAGAAACTCGGGCCATTCACTTTCCTAGTTAAGTTGTCAACCTGTCATTCATCATTTTATGTAAACTAACCTTGATGTATAGGAAATAGTAAAACCAAGCCAAAAATAATGTCTCCTCTATTTCATGTCAAGAAATTTCCAGAATCATGACAAATGTTCAATAATTCCACATGTCAAAACTTCCCCAGACCAAACACGGTACCAACTTTACCACCTCACGGAGAAAATCTATATCTATTGGCAAGAAGCCTCGCATGGCTGGAACACCAACTAACAAAACTGCGTGCTAAATGCAAATAGTGACAACAAGTGGACCAAAAACGCTCGATAATTGTTTATTAAATGTAAGCCCAGTGCTTAAAGGATGGAACTAGGAGGACATCGAAATGGTCAACTTTGTTAATTTGGCGACAATTAAATGTAAAAACGTAGTTAGTTTTGTCTACTCTGTTGATAAGGGACATATAACTAATCAATTAGTGAATACTTATGAGCTATTTTACAAATTTATTTTTGATAAACATGACGGCATATTCAGAACCATACTTAGTTAATAATGCAATAGTCTGCAAAGTATGCATGTGAGAGAGAGATGGAGAGCTCATACTCATGCTCAAGAGCTTGCGCTGCTGTTATTCTTTTGCGAGGATCATATCTGCATATTAGTCCAAGGACAGACATCAAAATAATACTGAAATATAGATGCTTCTAGAATATAAGTATGTCCACAACTGATGTGAAACTAACATTGGGGTATAAAGTCAAATGCTTGTATTACAAATTAGTTAGTAAGGAAATTCTATTTTTAAAAGGTAAGGCACTTCTATTATGTATAGCACTAAGAAAGTCCTTTTTTTAAGAGGCCACATGCATACCATCAAGGCATCAACTGGCAGGAATAACTTCATCAAAAAAAAAAAAAAAATCAACTGGCAGGAATAATGGGCATATCATCTTGAAAGCATTACAAACACATTGTTGCATTAACTAAGAAAAGAGCACATACTCAAGCATCTTAGAAAGGAGGTCGTATGCAGGACTTTTAGGAGATAGGTGTAACACACTATAAAGTGCAGGATTGTCACTGCAATGGAAACATCAAAAATTTCAGATAATAGATCCAATTGCAAGGCAAGGATGGCAATGCAATCACTTCTAAAAGAAATTTTTATTATTAAAAGCACGTGAATGAACGTACTACTTATGTCCTTGAATACGTTGCACGTCAGATTGCCAATGTGGAAGGTTTACAAGTGTAGGCCACTTTTCTGGTGTGGGATGACCTGACAATAGTATGAAGTTAAGTGCAGCATCCAAGGCAAAGTAAAAGCCAAAAGAAACAAAGAGAATATTCAAAATAATTACTCACCGAGAACCTTAAATATCTTATCAAGTTGGTCAAGCTACAATACAAGAATTGTGCATTAGATTATTATAATAAAGAGTTAAATGGTATGAACCCCAACCCCCACCCAAAAAAAGGCAAAAAAAAAAAAAAAAGCAAAAACTAACCTGGAATGGATTTGGTGTGCCTTTCACTTCTTGCCCTTGAAATAGTGGCTTTAAAGTAAGAAGCTCGGCAAATATACAGCCAACAGCCCACATATCTACATAATCAGAGTTTTATTCTTAGTAGGAAAAGATGAAAGAAAATGTTTACTTATTTAGAAGCATAGTTATTGAAGTTCAAAGGCGCCAAACATACCAACTGCACTTGTGTAGTGTTTTGCCCCAAGGAGCAACTCTGGCGCACGATACCAGATGGTCACTACAACCTGTCATCACTCCACGTACAAATTTTCAGAGTTACAAAGTTATGCCTGACAAAGAAAGTCAAATGTGCACATAAAGAGAAAAATGAACAAGGACTTCTTGTTCTCAATTTTACTTCCACCGCTGCTACTGCTCAATCAGAAGATTAGTTCTTATCAAAATCCAGGAGTGTTGAGTTTGTCAGGAGCAAAAGAATTAACACGGAAAATGTCGATGCTGGTCGGATCCAATTTGGTCATTCTCAAACTCTTCAAATTGTTCTCAGTTCAACAGTCCCCTCCCCCCCCCCCCCCCCCCTCTTTTTTTTTTTTCCTTTTGATGAACTAAACACTGTCCATTTTATTTAGTAATCCATCTTATCATCAGTATTTATGCAAACAGGGTTTGACAGATCAGTCGTATAGGCTACTTATACATAAATAAACTCATACTTATTACTTACATAATGTGCACCAAAGGCCCAGGGGATTTCTCGGCTATCAAAAAAATGGCAGTGTAGCTAAACGCATGTGAGCTGAGGGCCTGTTCTCTGTTCTTTGTGAATTTTATCCACGAGAGCCCTATTACTGTAGATGAATGGGTATCATTCCGTAAAGAACCATTAGTGTTTTTCGGTCTTCTAGTCTTTTGTTCAAGACCTGCACACTAGGGTCTCTCCACGACTCCAATAAATTATTATCTTATCATAAAATATAGTTAGGCAGCATTTTCAACAATCACATCTTTGCCTCCACCATCTATGGGCCAGAAGTAAAATTTTCGAGCATCAGATAGGCTTTTAACAAGTCTCTAATATACCAAGGGATGCATTTGACAGTTTAAATTTTTGTTTTCTCAAACTTGAACGAGTTAAACATTTTTCAAAATGGCATTTATCTGTTTTTTGTTTCAACCTTATCTGGTATCAAAAACCAAAGCATGACGCTAAAAAACAAACTTGGGGATTAGTTTCTGAAAGCTTAAAACTAAAACCAAGCCAAAGCTACTTGTTTTTGTTTGTTCTCCAACAACTCATTGGCCCTTCTCTATTTTTATTTATTTGTAATTTTTTAAGGGGGGGGGGGGGGGTGAGGGGGTGGGGAAGGGGAGGGAGGGGAACCAAAATTCTATATTTCTTCAAAACAAACTGTTTATTCAATTAGTAGCATCAGAAGAAAATTAGTTAGGTTAATCTACTTCTAACAGTAATGTATTAGGGCCTTAATGATATTTTTCATAAAACAAACACAGAGCTGAACCGATCTTTCGAATCCAAATATTCAGAATTGCTTCTTAAAAACAAAACAAAAAATGCATCTTAAAACGAAGCATTTTAAAATCAAAATGTCACCCAAAGACAAGCAAAGGAAATGCAATTGAGAATGGTGAGACCTCCTCCATTATCAAGCCGACACATAGCAAAGCAGTCCACCAGTTAAGCTAATTTAAAAGATTGAAGACCATAAAATTGCAGAACCTTTTGAAGAGAGAAAGAAAGGAAGAGACAAGGGAGCAAGGGAAGGATTAGCTTTAGTTTCTTTTCAGACCTTATCTACAGCATAGATATAGAATCGTGTGTTCCCTTCTTGGACAATAGTGGCGTCCAAGCCACACTGCATGAGCGTCAACAAATCAACCGGGTCCGTACTACTACCCACCAAAACCAGATAACTCCTATCAAAACTTGATAGATGAGAAGAAATCACCTAGCCCTTTTTGCCTCTAATGGGTGTTCAACTCTAATCTCTCATGTTTCCTTCCAGTTTCAAAGAACGTTAAACCGCAGATTTGTGCGTGACAAGATAGAGAATAGTTTTAACATTAATTAATATGGTGTAATTATTCTACGGCGGTAAGGGGGAGCGGAGGCACCACTCATAGCTGCATCACAAGCTAAAAGGAAAGTGATGGAGAAGCTATAGCTGTAATACGAAGTGTATCTCACCCCATTCTCGGCTAATGGTTTTAATGGAGCCTGATAAATTCTTGCAAGGCCAAAATCAGCGATTTTAACAAATCCGTGTTCCTCTCCGTCACCCATTACCTGTAGAGGGAAGTGAAGGATACAAAATTAGGAATATTTTAATTATAAGAATGTCACACGGACCTATGCGATGGTGAGAAAGTGAGGAAAAAAAAGATACATTAGGATGAAAAGGCCAGAATTATACCAAGATATTTGATGGCTTTAGGTCTCGGTGTACAATCCAATTACTGCAGCAAAGGGCATATTATAACATTATGAAAGGCAAAATAAGAAAGTAGTTACAGAAGTAACAAAAGGAAACTAATAAATAATGCTTGCCTGTGAAGATAATTGAGACCATTAAGCAGCTGCCATAACAGGGACTTGACTGTGTATTGATTAATTGCCTGATTGACCTTGTCTCTATGATGTCTGATAATTTCCTAATGTCAAATGAAGGTTCACTTTTTTCTGGATGATGGAGTCAGATGACAATTGTCACCCACATAGATCATTAAGACATTCAGGGCAAAAACTACACCTATATTGTCCAGGAACGCAGAGACAGTGATAAAGCACGGTTATCTTTGCATAGACAAATGAAATCCTCTTTGTTTTACCATCAAAATTTAAATTAAAGAGATTACTTAAATTGATCAAAGAAATTAAGAGATAATTTCTTTTGTTAACCTTAAAAGTTTAAACAGTACACTGTTGACATGTACAATGAACTCAGCGACTCTTGACATTTAGAACGGACAAGGCAAACTTCTCTAACATACGCAACAAAATAGAATTCAAGAATCAGTTTAGATAGTTAACATGAAGGTGGACATGATTCCTCTTTGGTTTTACCATCAGGTATTAAAATTATATAGATTAGTCAAACGGACTGATGATTTATTTCATCAACCTTCAAAGTTGGCATAACATACCTAAACAATTTTGGTTTAGACATGTAACGTAGTTTGGCATATATTATATTGGAATAAAATGTATAGAGTACTGACATAAAGGTCATGCTCAGCATAGTCGAAAGCGAGATAGAGGGACATATCAGCCTGGTTAATATGAACATTGACAAGCTTGACAACATTGTCATGGGTTATCTCCCGGAGCAACTGCAGCATCAACATTGATAAATTGGGGGTTATTATGCAATATATAGAATAACAAGAAAGTGGCACAAGTAAAAGTACCATAATTTCGCGAATAGCGGTGGGGGAAACGCCGTCGCCATCCTTGGACTGCTTAAACTTCTTAATAGCAATAGATTTGGAGCGGTTAGATTTGATCTTAGCCAAGAAAACTAAGCCGTAAGTACCTTCCCCAATTTTGCCAATTAAATCATACTGTAGCAACCACTCTGGCCTATTTGAACTACTTCTTCCCCCATCTCCCATCTCGATTCTCCAAACAAATTTCTTCCTATTCTTCGACTTCTCTATTTTTATCCTGCTACTGACTTCATTTTTAGTTATAATCTCATTTCTTTAAGAATAGATGAATGTCATTTTCTTTCTTTCTTTCTTTCCTTTTTTGGTTAAAGCTGTAGAAATTATTAAAATTACTCTTTCTATTTCAATTTAAGTGTAACTTTTTTTTTAAAAAAAAAATGATTCCTTTTTAATTCTAGATTATAAACAATTTGATGGGTTATTATATAGAGACAGCCAGCTTCAAAAATCTTCATTTGTTTATTGAACTTTCTGTCAAATCAAACATGTTCTAAAAAATTAAAATGGAGAAAGTAATACTTAAAGTGGCATTACAGCGTGGGAGTCATTACCAGCGTTTATAAGATACTAGTCCTCGACACACGCTTTGCGCGTGAACCCCATATCAATGAGTACACAACAAAGTAAATACTTAAATCAAGATAATGAAAAATACTACGCATGGAATAAGATATAGGAGTACAAAGATATAAACATTGGAATAAGAAAGAATTTGTCTCCATAAGTGACATTTTTCAAACAGTTATCAAGAACGCAAACATTCACCTAGAATAATCTGAGTATTAATACTCTATAAAAAATTCAAGGAGAAAACAAAAAGAATGTATAGTTAGAAACTCAAACTGTTTAATTTTCTAACAAGTTACAATTAAAATTGAAAATCACATTGTTGCACTTCCCGTTATCTAGCGATAGAACCTCCAAATTTTCTCTTTACTCGAAGCTTCTTACTTACTATGTCTTCAAGTAGTTTTGGAAGAAAATTTTGAAAATTGTGTTGATATTATATTTGATGGAGAAACAAAAAGGCATAATACTGAAGATCTACAAAAGTCCCATATATAGGAGATGTATGTGCTGAGCTTGGCGACTCTTGATGTTCATCACATTGTCTTGGAGTTTCACATTTTTTTTTATAATTTTAGTATTTTATACATTATGCCAATTTATGTTAATTTAAAGGAATGAATCTAGTCTATATTGCATTGTCCAATGCAACTGACCTTTAAGTTCCCTAATCTGTAACAGCAACAAAATGAAAATTGAACAAATTGAAAACCACAATGACGGTCATTTGGTATTTTATATTAAAATTAAAATCATTAAAATCAGGTATTTTAAGGTGAGGGAAAAATGAGTTTTTAATAGTTTAGTAGAGGTATTTTAGTATTATGACTTTACATTTAGGATTCTCACTTTTATATTAATTTTGTGCTACATACTATTTTTATGTTATAGGGGCAAAATGGTCTTTTACATTTTGCTTTGAGATTGGCTCTTTTAGTATAGTTAGATTTAATAGATCATTACGAGAAATTTTATTTTGAGTCTTATACGCCAACTCATACTTATATAAGGCATCTCGTTATTTTATATGTGGACTGATTTGGATCCCACATGCCAAATCATCAAAGCTAAATTAAGAAGGTTTTCTCTTTCTTCAACCAATTACCCCAGCTCCACCCCTTCGGGCGGAGATTCAGTCAAATATTATTGTGTCAAGTTATATCAAATTACTATTTAAATTTATGTCATGTGGTCTATAGAATAATTAAATGTTGAGATCTACTTAAATTTTACAATTATTAACTAATCAAACAAGGATAACAATATACTAACGACAGATTCACGGAAAGTTAATGCCACTTTTTTTATAAAAAAAAATAAAACCAAATAAAACTAAATGCACCTAAAAAATTCTAAACAATACAATTAACATGGCGGGAATTGGCTTTTTGATTTCTTAACTACTTGTTAGTCTTCTTTTTTTCGAAGTATATTACTAGTTGTATTTAACATAAAATCTTATACACTTTAAAGGCAGAGCAACCATCCAAAAATAATTACTCATATAACTTAATTTTATTTGGTATAATTAGAACTATGTACATTAATGTTGACCCTGATTTTTCATGCTTGAACACCAGTATACTTGGATTAGACGCCTTTTTGAAAAAGAATTCTGATATCAAATTGGTAATACCACAACCAACTTGTTCAAGCCAAACATCTGCAAACATTATGCAATCTTCTCCATTAACTTGAAACCATACGCTTCCAGAATATCAAGTGATGGCTCACAAACTTTTAGTCTATAAATAAAAGAAAATAAATTGAATCTCCATGAAATGACTATTGCTTCATTAAAGATGTTCACTTCACTTTGTGCAAGCAAAAGGGCACTACAGACCATATAAAGCAAGTATTTCTTGACAAGCTGAAATTTGAATGACATATGTCAAGACAATAGTACTTTATATTTTGCAAAGATACTACATGTCCAATGATCAAATTCAGAAACGAATTCAACATGAAAAGAAATTAACATAGATCATAATATATTGTTGTCTTGAAATTTTTGTGATCAATGGCTTTCCAAAAGGTTTGCCTGCAAAATGCAAATAACTTTCTTATGTTAATACTAAATTGAATACGTTAAAAGAGATCAATTAAAACTTCATCTATATATGAACCTGATCAAGAGGAAGTGAATAAGACTTTTGTGCATCTATTAAAGCATCAAAACGGTAAAATTCCTGCGGAAAAAAAAAACTGGAGTTAAATGAGAAAGAGATTTTATATTTGTCTTTAGATAAGAAAATATTATGTTAATACCACTGTTAACAAAAAAAAATATATATATTATCGTTAACAATTGAGTAAAGCTAGAATATGTCATAGGAAGAGAAAACTCTGAATGATGTGATAAATTAGCATACGTCGTAGTTTGAGAGGCACTTAAATCAGAATTTCAGAAATCCTTTCATTTGATATTGAATCCTGCCAATTAACAAAAAGATAATGTAATGGTATAAATATTATATAGTTGATATATATGAGATATTCAAAGAGTTATTAATAATGCGTGATGATGAATATAATTTATTCATGTATTTTCTAATATAAAATATGAATATTTTAAATAAAAGCATGAATAAATATATTTAGTTCTCCTATATTTCCTAGCAAATCTTGCAGTGAAAATTATACGTGGAAAGAGATATATATCATGAATAAAGCAAATAACAAAGGAAGAAGAGTTTTACGTCAAGAAGTCCATGACATGTCTTTCTCACTATGCAAGAAAGTTGCTACATATATTGGCTATTATATTTGCTTCTTATATGGAATAATACATTTAATAGAAGAATGTTGGAATTAAAGCAAAGAAGAAGCAAGAGAAGATTTCCACGTATTCATGCCAATATGCAAGACATTGCTTCATACGTCCCTCATTATGGCACATTGTTGTTATGCACGATCTCGTTTCATATCTCAACAATTGATGTTACAACTAGAAAGGAAGGAATTCTCCATCTATAAATAGAGGACAATTCCCGCATAGCTAGAGCACCAAATCATAGAATAGCTATTCTACTTTCTTAAAAGCTTTGGTCTTTATTTTCTTTCTCTTCTTGTAAGTTCCATATTTTCTAGAAGTATTGACAATATTGTCAATAAAATAAGTCTTTTCTTTTGTTTAAATACTCCAAAATGGAGTAATTTCTTTTTGTTGGGATTGTTGATGAAGCTTGATATATTTATAATATTTATCTCAGTTTTAATATATACTTGGCCTGAAATTTTGTATTTCACATTTTCACACTGTGCGGGAATGTTAGTTTTATTATTCTTTACTATCACTTTTACATATTTTATCTCGCGATTATTATTATATTAATTTTGTAATTCTCACGGAGCAAAATTAATATGTGATAACTGATGAATAAAATAAGTAGAGTGAAAGTAAATTTTAGTAATCTACCATTTCAAGGCCGTAGTCTTGCTTGCCTCAGTTTTAAATCTCACAGAGGAATTGTTGTAGGCAAGATTATTGATTTTTAGTAAAAATATTCTCACGAAGTTTTCACTACTTTTTAGCACAATTCAAGCAAGGAAAGTATTTCGGTTTAACTGTCACTTGTAATAACTCAACTAATTTACATAACCTCACGAAGTGTTATTAATTGATTATTTTCTTGTGAGCAAAATATAATTGAATTAGCAATAAGCAATTATTCTTAAGAGAAATATATGTCAAAATTGAGGTTTTTATTATAAATATTATCCAGTGAATTCAATACTTCCCAACTCTTTTTAAATTGAAAATCTTCCGCAAGTTCTTTTGTTTTAGTTAAAGTTAATTAAAAGCACAACAAACTCACTTTTCATCAATTTGATTCTCTCAAATAGTATTCGAAATATTACATGTCTGTAGCATAGATTTCTCAATCTCTGTGGGACGATATCTTAAACTATACTATAATATGACAAAATATGAGCAGAAAAATCCTATACACTTTGGCCTCATCACGCGACATACCTGGTTCAAACAATTTGTATTGTCAAATGGAGTTCTATCATCCACTTTAGATCCATTCTGAATTGTAGAACTTGACTTTTTTCTTTGAGTTTTCTTTCGACTTGAGTTTATCTCAAGTGAACTTTTGATCCTTTTCTTTATACGACGTAACCCATCTTTCTTTTTCAAATTTTTGCCTCGTGCGAGGATATCTTTGTTACAATTATTTTCTGGTAAATCTATTGCTGAACCACTAGTACAAAAGGATGGACCTGTCACCTCTAAAATTTTCTTCAATTTTGAACTTAGCTCATTCACACATTCTACCGCTGCCTTATAGTCATTATTTGTTTCAGAGGCTTTTGCTACCAGTCTAACAACTAAAGGACAAAGAGTTCTATAACGGTTCATAGTGATCAACTTCGAAATCTTGATTTCTACATCTTGCCCATCAATTTCTTTAACATTTTCAGTCTTTGCATTTTTTGTCCACCTTTTCAAAATGTACTAAGTTGGAATTCTACTAACTCTTTTTACCACATCGAGAATTCTTGTTGAATGACAACATAGTATGCCCATAGACTAAAACTTCATACAACTACAAGATATATGATCTGCCTCTGTCGCCTGAACAATATACTCTCGAGGATGTTTATGCTTGCTTACCTTGTACATGGTAAAAAAATTATTCTCCTCACATCCATTCACTTTGACTGACAAAGATTTCATATATTCATCTTGAAATTTGCAAAAATATTTGATGTATATACCTCTCTAGTATGAGCCAAAATAGGGACCTGTGATTTTAATACTGCAAATCGTTGTGATGCATCACAAGTATCTTGCAACTCATTACACCTCTTATCATCAATTGCCCGATCGTAATGCTTAAAAAATTGTATTAAATTATAATCAGATTGCAAGTAATCCTTCAAATCACTATTCAAGCTCTCACTCAATTGTGTGTTGTTCATCACCGGAAAAAAATCTTTCCATATGCTGCAAATAATTTTTTCCTCAACGCATATATTCCTTACAACTATTCATTTTCATGAAGATTGTATTCATCAAGCATAGTATTCCAAGCATTTAAAAATTCTTGCTCATCCTCATACTTATAAATACATTTTCTAAAATCACCACGGAAAGAAACATACCTTTTATAAATCTGATTGAGGTGTTTAGCTGCATTTTTCTCTATATGTCGGACACATAACCTGTGATGGACTTCAGGCATGACAAGTGAAATGGCCTTACTCATAGCAGCATCTTGGTCGGTGAAAAATATCGTTGGCTTTTTTCCAGACATAGCTCCAAAAAACATTTCAAACAACCATTGAAAAGACTCTGAAGTCTAATCGTACATTAAAGCACCTCCAAAAATAATTATTTTTCTATGATTATTCAATCCAACAAAACTAGTCAAAGGTCTATGCTCCATATTCGTCTAGTAAGTGGTATCGAATGAAAGCACATATCCAAAAGTCTCATAGTCTATTATCATATTTGAATCTATCCAAAATATATTTGTGATCATATCATCAACATCCAATTATACCGCGAAAAAGAAAGATGGATCTTCAATTCTCTTCTTCTCAAAACATTCTAGTAATACTCCTGGATGAAACAAGAAAGACATAAATTACTATTTCTAGTATGAGAAAATTACATTAAATAATAAGTTATGATACATTTCTTATTTGAACATCTTGTGTAAATTTATTTACCTGCTTCCCCTTGTCTCATAGCTTTTTGTCATTTGGTCTGAAGATAGTTCTTCTAATCTAACTTGGTATAGCTTAAATTTGCTCTATCTCTAGCTTGAAGACTTATAAAATCAAATATTGCTTTAAGAAATAATCCAACATGTTGTGCTAAATCTATTTCATGAGCTTGAACCTTATTAATCTTTCTGTGAGAGGGCAATATATGAACCATTGTCAGTGGAACAAATGAATGGTTATGTTTCTACTCAACCTTAGTAATACGATACGTTCCCACTGACTGACAGGTAGTAATAATGTGTGCTTGACACCATGTTCTAGTTTTTTTTTCAAAATTTTTTAACTTGATCTTTCCGTTTATCATCCCTAGGAAAACCCTCTTTGAAACATGCAATATTCCGAGAAGTTACATAACCTAATTTCTTATTCGTGTTCACGTACTCTTTGCAAACAAAAAAACCAATTCTTCTTGCATACTCATTGTAAAATTTAAATGCATTTTCATGGCTATTAAATACAAGACCAACTTTCGGTTCGGAATCTACCAGCTATTGAAAGTCACTCTCTAAAGCTTTTCCAAGAGTATTTCCACCCCTGCTTTTCTCGAAATTCTCAATTACACTTCAAGAAAAAAAATCAAATTCAAGGACGCTGACTTCTGAACAATGAGTCAAAGTCGAAAAAAGAAACAGATAAACTTATTAATGAAATCATCATAAATTAAAAATCATAATATAACCTTCTTGTACTACTTCATTTCAATTGAGCGTGAAAAGATATAATACTTGATCAAACAAATAACAATGAATCAAACTTCAAACTAAATAAAATCAAGCTTATTAATATCAAACTGTAAGCATTACTATTATTAAAAGAAAAGGAAGGGAGAATGTACCTTGTATTTCGAAAGGTACTGCTATGGTACTATTGAGTATCCCAATAATAGAGCTTTGGATTCTTAGAAGTTGAGTAAGGAAAAAAGATGATAATTGTAAACTCTAGAAAATAGATTAGTTGAAAAAATGGATACATATCTTTTGATGATACATAACCATGATCTTGGTGGGTCTAAAAAATCGGGAAGCCAATTCCCGCCATGTTAATTGCATTGTTTAGAATTTTTTTAGGTGCATTTAGTTTTATTTGGTTTTAATTTTTTTTTTAAAAAAAAGTGGAATTAACTTTCCTTCAATTTGCCATTAGTATATTATTACCCTTGATTGGTTATTTACTAATAATTATAAAATTAAGCAGATCTCAACCTTTAATTATTCTATAGGCCACATGGCATGAATTTAAATAACAATTTAATACAACTTGACACAATAATACTTGACTGAATCTCCACCCCGCCCCTTCTCCCCCACCTCTCCCTTTATCTTTTTCCCTTTTCCTTTCCTTTGCCATTAATATGTTTTACCTTGAATTGGTAAGAAATAAATCTTACTCCATTCTATTTTTCTTTTGTCAATGGTTGCAGCCAAAGATAGAAAGCTCCACCGTTACCATATTGTCTCTTTTTTTTTTTTCTTGTATCATTCATTTACCATTAATTTCTTTTTCATTCATCTACCAAAATATCTTCATTCTCTATTCTATCCAATATTTTTTTAAATGGATAAAGTTTGTTGAGTAAGTCTAAGAGCCTGTTTAGGTGAGCTTATTATAAGTAGCTTATAAGTCATAAATAGTTTATAAGCTACTTTTATGAAGTTAGGATTTCATAACTTTTCACTTTTGGCTTATTTTAAACACAAAATGCTTATAAGATCATTTCTTTTTTAGTTATCAAACACTCAAAAAGCACATCCAAACGGGCTCTAAATTATTTTTATAGCAGATTTAGAATGTTTGTATTTCAAAGGTTTAAATTTAGAGAATGTTTGTTAAGGGAATTTGGTTATCAGATCTGGTAAGTACTAGTAGTTTATTTATGTATGGTGAAGTAAATTTTAGAGCTTGCTTTCAACCCCACAAAGATACCAAACAGAATAGTGTAAGAAAAAACTTTCAAAAGAGAAAAGAGTAACATATTAATGGCAGAGTAATGGAAAAAAGAAGAAGACAATGGAGAGGGGAGGGAGCAGGGGGTAATTGGTAGAAGAGAGAGAAAAGTCTTCTTAATTTACTTTGATGATTTGGCATGTTGGACCCAAATCAGTCCACATCTAAAGTAATGAGATGCCCCATATAAGTACGAGTCGACGTGTGAGACTCAAAATAAAATTTCTCGATCATTACAAGCATTAGTTGATATTATAGTAGTTATAGCAACTTGATCTTCTTGGTCTGCTTTATAGGCCAACTCTACATACGTGGTGATAGATATATAGTTACAAATTTGTTTACTCCGTTGTGGGTATTTTTTTAAAACATGGTGGTGGTGATTTTCAATTTTGTATTTCTCAGAAATCATGAGAAAATCCTTGGCAATGAGATCTAAAAAAAAAAAACTCACTTTTTGTTAAAATGAATTAAGTGATCGATATTAAATCGAGCTGACCAAGCGAAATCTGTTCGTCAGTGTTTAGGTGACCAACCATACATTCGTCTGTCTATATCTATTATAGTACCATCAATTTATGACAAAACACATCGACAACCCCTTAAAGTTGTTCACACTTTTCACTTTGACACTCTAATTTAAGGTTATTTAGTTGAACCATTAAACATGACCTTTAAAGTGTCACTTAGATCATTAAATTTTTCTACAAAAATTGAAGATGACTAGTAGTTAGTATGATTGATTAAACATTAATCAAGTAAAAATAATGAGTGCGATTGATTGGCTAGATCATCATTGTATCATCTGATTGCCTTGTTGTTCTGCCCTTGCTCTTTTAGTAGGCTGAGACTAAGTTGGCTCTCTTTTCTTACCCCAATTCTTTCTCTTTGCACCACCCTTGGCCTTAGAGGATGTTTTCATGTGCAACTTAGCTATTGAATTGGCAGCCTCAAGCCGATCCTCTTCCAGCTTAAGAGATCTCCGAACATCTTCCAGAGACCTGACTAGCTGATTGTGGGTCAAATGCATCTTTAAATGATCCCAAGAATCAGGTAAGGACCGTATGACAGCTTGAACTTGTTGCTCATCGGTCAATACATGACCAACATCTTTTAACTCCCTAGTCATTTTTGTCATATGCCTCAGATGTGTTCTCACTGAATGTTCTGGGTGCTTCTTGTATGAATCAAACTTGATTGCTAAGGATCTAAGCCTTGCAGTAGAATAGGTACCAAACTTATTCTTCAAAGCAACCCTAAGACCCGTAGCTCTTTGGTGATCCTTAAATTCCCTTAAGATATCATCATCCAAGGTGCTTAGCAACGTAATGCGAGTTAAGGAGTCTTTTTATATTTCAAACATCATAAGCCCCAAGGTCAAGCCTATGCTGAGGCTTGGTACCCTCCTCAGGCTCATCCATGACAATGTTAATTACCTCCAGACCCTCTTGCTCTTCAAGCACATATTGAACTTTTAAGCTCCATGTCTCATAGTTGTCACCATTGAGTTTCAACCCTTTGTTGAGCTCAGCAACAATATTTTTAGCAGCAATGGACATTATTTTAACAAATAAAAAAATTATAGTGAGGATCTTAAAAGAAAATTCCTAAACGCAGGTTCTATGTTCAACATACATACATATTCGGAAAACAATCACTAATTTGATCAAGTTAATAAACACATATATTAATAATGGAGTCGAAAATTCACTATGTTCCCAGTCATCGTTCAAAAATTAAACACATGAAAATTAACCTAATCAACTACCTAGCTTAATGTCTTAATTATGTTTAAAATAATATTTTATTTTCATGATCTAATAATCTTGTGTGGATCTAAGTTAAATAAGTAAAATAAGTTAAATGTTAAACTAATTAACATTTATGCAATCGGTAAACTAATTAACTTAATAAAATCAATGTTAAACTAATTAACATTTTAGATTTGTTAAACTAATTAACAAATCATGCAATTGTTAAACTAATTAACAAATATACTTAATGTTAAATAAATTAACATTTTGGATTAAAAAATAATTATGATTTTATAAAAAAAAATAAGAAACAGAGACTTATTTTACAATTTGAACTTATTTAAAAAATTCAGAACTAGCTATACCTTTTTAATTAGGCCATTCCCTTAGGCTTCGGTGGGCTTTAGCCCAATTAATTCTGCCTTTTTCATAGAGGCTTGGTTAGCTAAACTGGACCTACCCATAAAACCTTTATCTTTTGGCACATGTTCGGTGTAGTTAATTAATTTTTTTGTCTTTTTTTTTTTCAAAAAAATAATACTTACTAAGTAAAAACAACTTTCTAAGAAATAACCTAGTCCTCTGCTTTCTCTTTTATACACAGTCGTCGCCAGCCTTTTTTTTTTTTTTTAATCCTATCATTACAGAACAACAGAGAAAAGAAGCCCTAAATTTCCTATCTCTTTTTTTTATGGCTACAACTACCATTATCTTTTAAAGAAGAAGACAACTTATTTCTTTTTTTTTTTCCCTTCAAATATCCATGGTTATGGAGCACCAAAGGTACACATATTTTTTTATTGCACCTCTATTGTGCAGACTTTAGAAAAAAAATTAAGAAAAAACTTTTTCTTCATAAATTATTTCAATGGCTAATCCGCCGCTCCTCGCCGAACCATTTTTCGGTGTTAAATGGTGTTCCATGGTGGCGGATTGCCAGAGCTTTTTCCAGATTACGATGACGGCTGGCCTTGTTTCATGGCGGCATTTAGGTGTGCATCTCGAAAACTGATTTCAGATGTACTTTTTCTTTAAAAAAAATTTTAGATATGATTTGAAAACTAATTTCAAATCTTTCAAAAAAAAAAAATCAGGAGTGACCATAACTTACGCAACAATAATTATATTCTTCTAATATAATTCGTTATATGATTATATATTAATATAAAAACGTCTTGAAACGCTTATATACATCAGTCCGGGTAAGGCTGACTGATTTTTTTTAAAAAAAATTATACTTAGGAATGTTCATATAACTAATTACATTCCAATGCGAAGCAGACATCCAAGGAATATTATATTAGCTATTATAAAATCATACTGTCAAACAGAAGAATATATAATTTACTTATGCGATCCGGATTGGTACTTTAAGTCGTGGAGGGTTCATGCTCGACATCCGGAGCTTGGAGTGTTTTAAGAGGACATGGAAAGCAAGAGCCAATTCAAAAGGATGGCCAAATGAGCAAAATGCAAGGCTGCAAGATTCTGAATTCTGGATTTTCTGGATATGCTAAGCGATCGCGATGCCATGAGCGCATTCGCGCAGAAAGACTCAATCAGAGTCTGCGATCGCTGTTTAACCTAGATCCGATTTTAGGCCAATTAATAATTAAATTTGTATTTGCGGAGTCTCGATCAATAGTTTAGATTAAGAGTTTAAATGGCGAATAGTGTTAATTGTAGCAATATGTTCGTAATTTCTAATGATAATAATGTGGAAACGAGATATAAGCCAAAGTCAATAAAGTTAAAGCGTAAGTGAAAATAGACAGAAGTAACCGTGTTGGATTGCTTAACCCCGGTGAGAGTTCTTCGTTACTGATCGCACCTAGAAGACTAGAGAGCAAAGTATTCAATGAATGCAAGAACAGTGTTTTTGCTAGAGTAAGAGAGAATATTCTTGTTGATATTCCAGACAAGAAGTAAAGTTGTTTTACAATGGTTTAGGATGAATGCTATTTATAGGTCTGATATGCGTCCGTTGAGTTTTGTAACCGCTGGGCACGTATCCGTTGGATACGTAACTGCTGGGTCATAATTACTGCCTTTATGACCATTCATTGAGTGATCGCACTGATCATGTTAATAATTGCTCGTTCAGATCGTGCTGATCTGGGAAGCGTTACATTGTCGTTCTGGGTCTGCACGTGGTGACCGCGTGGCAAGTTATATGTCCGCTAGATGTCTGTCCGGTGGAACCTCTGTCGGTGCCACGTGGCAGACACGTGTCACTTTTTCAGATGTCGCCAGTTTTCATCTAATACAGATAGTCCCCGCACTTCTCGAGCAGAGTATCTGACCGAGGAGTGGATGTGAATTTTGGCGGGAATTTTCACTTTGCAAAATCCAATCTTTGTATGACGAAGTTAGATGACGTACGCATCTTATCAGCTACGTGACAAATCCCTATGACGTGCGCAGTAAATGCGTAGTAAAAAGTAACTGCAAAGTGACAAATCCCTATGACGTGCGCATTAAATGTGCAGTAAAAAGCAACTGCAGCTGGCACGTCTGCGCGCCTGCAGTTTGCTTCGAAATGACCAGTGCACGTCTCGAGGTAAAAATAATGACTTTAACCGCCTCAATCGCGTGCACACGTCGACTGCTGATCGCGAGGTGACCGCTGCACTTCAAGGTAAAGATGACACTTCGAAAGTTGGTGAAACCTACTTCTTCTTTTTACGGTTGGATCTGATCGTGGCCTCTTGGATATTCTCCACGTGTCTCGAGGGAACTTGATGGGCCGTATTTTTGCTCTTATAAATAGGGGTTTGTTGAGTGAGAAACTTTTTACTTGCTTTCATTTTCTTTCCGCTAAATCTTAAAAATTCTTTGAACACCTCTCAACTTTTCTTGCGAACTCCTCAATTATGTCTTCAAGAGTTAGAAAAAGCCAAAATGTGGATGCAGCTGGTAGTTCTTCGGCTGCCACCCCCAGGCCTAGGGCTACTCAGGCCACTACTGCGGAGATTATCCCTAAGAAGTGGGGTGAACTGGAAAAGGATTGCAACATTAAAGCTTCCAGTAATCATGGAGACATACGCAATTGGCCGGCATATAGATTTAAGTCTGGGATCACATAAGAGCTGATCCCACAGGTCAGAATCGGCTGCGACTGGGACGAGAGTGTCCCCTTTTGCCGGTTTCTGAAGAGGAGAACATTACTTCACACAGGGCTGGGTGGACAGCTATGTGTACATACACTTTTACAGTTAGATGTAGACTACCCCTGCATCATGTGCTTGAAAGGCTCTGCAGGGAGTATTTGCTCTGCCCGGGGCAACTGTGCCCCAGCTTATATAGAATAGTTACACTCTTGGACTGGTTTGCGGCAGAAACCGACCAAGTTTTTGAATACGAACATTTTATTTCTTTGTATAATATACAAATTTTCAATGACGGTTTTGTAAACGCCAGGATGCGTGGGAGCAAGGGCTTGGTGCACAGCTCCGAAGACACCAGCGACCAAGGTTGGTTACACCGGTATGTGTTCGTGCGCACTACTGCCTTGTCCCTCAACTCCAAGGCTTACCTGCCCGAGGTCTGGAACAAGAAGCGTCAGTCCCCGAGTTTTCTTTTGAGTTTTTCGTGTTTCTTTTTTTTTATTGTTTGCTTAACCTTTTGACTCCTCTTTCTAGCTTCCAAGCGACCCTACGACAGGCTCATATCCGTTGATGAGCTGACGGCGTGGGTAGAGGCGATCTTGGAGGAGTTTTCTCCTGAGAGGAGAGAATGGGCGTACTTTGATGTGCATAAGAGTTTGACCGTGAAGACTCACGGTGAGAATTTTCTGCTGTTTGTAGCCATTTCTTTCCTTCGTATTTTTGTTGTGTCTGACCATCCTGCCTTTTGTAGGTCTGGGTACTGTTGACACCCAATTTCGTCCCGAAATTTTAATTAATTAAATAAAAAAATCAATTATTGAAATTAAAATTCATTAAAGTAAATTAATATATTTTGGAAGAAAAGGGTTAAATTACATTGTTTACTTTAAAAACCAGCTTATAAATGTAATTAATTTAACTAAAAGTAAAAAAATAAAGGGCTAAATGTGCAAGCCCCACCCAATTAGCCTACTTCCGCAAACCTATATATACAATACACATTATACACACACCTCACCATTTCAGTCAACCCAATACCCAGAAACCCGTTCCCAAATTCCCTTATTTTTTTGACCCGCGATCTTCTTCCCTCGACACGATTCCTCTCTCAAATCCCCTCGAAAATCTTGAATCAGTCCAAATTCCTTGTACCCGCTGGTCCCCCCCCCCCTCGATGCCATAACATCATCTCCGTACACAAGCTGTGTTGGAGCAATCCTAGTCGTGCGTTGGCGTGAGAATCTATCTAAACCCTTGGCTTTGATCCCAACGGTAGTTTTTTTTGTTTAGATGAGGATTAAAATTGTACTACCTTGAGGGTGAGACAATTTTGACCCTTATCTAACAAGAAATTGCAACTTTGGGGCTGATTTCAAAAAAAGATGGAGCCAAAAATCCGAAACCCTAGCTGCAAGGTATAAATTCTAATTTTTATTCTCATTTTAGAGGAGTTCAGTTTTTGGGGGTAGCCGCAGAGAGTGATAGGGTTTCAGTTCAAGAGTTTGAAATAGGAAGAGCATAAAAAACACTTTTCAGTTTAAGTTTTCCTAAAAAAAAAATTCGATAGTGTTACAGTTTCTGTTTGATTTTATGTGTCGCTGCTTTGTTACTCGAGTCGTCGACCTCGCTCGAGTCGCATTTCTTCGGATCGACTCTAGCTCGCTGCTCCAAAACAGGTAAAAATCTTCAACTTTTATCTTCTTTTCTGTTCTGAAGTTTGTTTTGCAATCTATCGTTTATTCTATATTAGTTTAGTCATACTTGAATCTGGAAATGAATCCCTGTTTCTTCTTTAGCATCTGTAAGTGCGAATTTTCTATTAACCTTGGTTGAATCTGTTTTGCTTGATTGTTACACATGTTATCATGGTGATAGCTTGAGTATAATCGTATGATTAAAGTTTCCATCTTTACTCTCCTTGTTTGATTTTAGTTAATCAAAGTTCTAGCTATGTAAAATAGATTGGCCGATCTTTAGTTTGTTCTTGAACTAGTGCACTTTAATTGAATCTTATCTCCTGTTTCTTATTCAGTTCAGTGTGTTTGTATCTTCTGTGTAAATCCTGGTTTGTCTAAGGAGAGGTAAAGAGAGGATGCTAAGTAATGAATGGTTGTTTCCGGTTATTGAATGGAGGATAGTTCTAGGATCTGTGGGGGGTTGTTTGTTGATTGTTGTTGTACGCAGGAGTGCAGAAGTTTGTGGGATTTGTTTCTGGATGCTTGAAGATGGTGTTAGGAAGTAGGGAAATTTAAGAAAGAGTAGAGAAGTTGCAGGTCCAGGTTTTGGTTTTTGGTAGTGTGGGAAGTAATAAGGGCTGCTATGATCAGTTTGTTATTTGTTCCTGTGTGAGTTGAGGGAGTCCAGGTTATAGGAGGTGAGGTTGTAGATGTAATGAGAGATTAGTTCTGAGTAGGAGTTTGGAAAGTGTTCAGGTTGGAGGGGATGTTTGTTCAGGGCAGTGTGAAGGCTTGATTGTGTGTGTGAGCAGCTATGTATGTGTGTGTCTGTTTCCACCTATGTGTGTCAGTTTGTAGGTGTGAATATCTGCTTGTGTGTGGGTGTGAGTTGGTATGCAGGCTTTGCCCTGTTTGTGTAAGTGTTTCAGGGGTATAGGGGTTTGGCCAAGAGTTTGTTCAGAGTTGGTTTGGTTAAGTGAGGGGTCCCTGTTGTGAATTGATGGAGTTGTAGTTATTAGCAAGGTGCTCTGGTGGTTCTAGGAGCTGTATTAGTGGCTGTGCTTCCTGGGAGTTTAGTGAAGAGGTCAGGGGCATGTTCTAGAGAGCTCAGGGCTGGTGAGTGTAGGGGTGCAGGGTATCTGTGAGCTTGTGTAAGGTCCTGAGTTCATGAGGAAGTTTGATTGTCTGGTGTCATGTGTGATAATTTATTTGGTTTGTTCAGGGAATTGAGAGTGTATGAGTTGGTGTTTTGCAAAAGCAGCATGGGTTCAATTAGGGGCGGTTTGGTTCATTTTTGTTCCGGGTTGTTTGCTTGGTATCCTTGTGAGTTTAAAGCAGAGTTTAGCAATAGTTTGGTAGGTTTTCGATTGAGTTCAGAGCTCTAGTTGTTTCCATATCTTTCTCCTTTCCTGAAGTATGTTTTTGAGCTTTTGGTTTTTAAGCTTTTTGGGGATTCGCTGAAAATTGAGAATGATATTGTGTATGTTCTGTTAATCAAACCAAATCAGAATTAAGTCATTGGTTGGCGTTTCCTGCGTATGACCTATTTTTTGTGTACTCTTTAGTATCCAGAATCAACAAGTTACGGTTCTGTTCTGCTTTGGGGTTGATCGTAGGTTAACCTGGAAATGTCTTTTATTAGTAACTGTATCAGTTGGGAGCAACTATGGTTGAAACTGTAGGAATGAGGCGATGGTCTAATACAAGTGAATGTAAAGATTAGTGAATTTATTTTCCATATTTCTTTTGGAAGCTCATGAATTGTTGATTCTCTTCATATTAGGTAACCTTGTATGAACTTTTCATTAACTAATTTTATAAATAAGCTTTTTCCTTATCTCTTCTGTTTTTCTTTTTCTTTGCATGAACACCTGCTCCGTACTTTTCATTTCTCAATTAGAACTATATCCAATCGCTTGTTTCTCTAGCGTAAGTTTTCATTGTGAAATAAAACCTGGAAGAATACCATGAGTTTAGTTCTTTATTTAGGATTTTGTAAAAAGGGATAATCTGAGCTTTGGATCGCATTGGTTGCTTATGTCTATCCGCGTGATTTCTCTCTACTATATTTAAGTTGACTCTTTTATATACTAATTGTATCTCTTTTTTTTTTTTTTTTTTTTTGACATACACTACCGGGATCGAGTTGATTAAAACTCACTAAACGGAGATGGCTACGTGCATTCGAAGTTACTTGAACCGCTCCGCATTTTCGGGACTTGATATTCCCGAAAATGTAAGAAACGAAAAAATGAAAATCACAAAGTCCAAGGCTCAATGATGAGTTTGCGCTTCCGGGTTCTACCTTCTGAACTCCCTCTCTCCCGTCCCCTTTAGAAAAGCATGTTTTAGGAGCCCTGTAGAATAGAATTGGTATTTGAATTGTGAATAACTATTGTAAATTAATTAAATTGATTTTTATATGAATGCTTTGTATCATTTCTTTTCGAATCGCCAATTAATTTATGGATGTTTAGAATCATTTGTCAATTAATGAGTGCAAAATTAAATTCGACTAAAAATCGTACCCTCGCATTAATTCGCATTTGAATTGCTTCTTTATTTATTATATTAAATATTCAATTATTTATTTATCTAATCTAATTTATTTATTTAGTTAATCAATTAAATTTTGATCCTTTATTTATTTATTTATTTACTTAATCTAATTTATTTAATTTCAATTAATTATTTATTTAATCAATTAAATATTTATTTATTTATTTAATTAATCAATTATTATTCATTTACTCCTTTATTTTATTAAAATTGACAAATATTCATTTAGTTAATTAAGTTATTTATTCGCTTATTTATTTATCTATTTATTCAATCAATTAATTAATCATTTATTATTATCCAATTATTTATCTAGTTTGTTTATTTATTTATCTAACTTCATTTAACCTTTTATTTATTTAATTAATTAACCAATTGATCATTATTTAATTATCCATTTAATTGATCTTAAATTTGGTCATTTATCTATATAAGTATCGGCATAACTAAAATCTTATCTTATTTTATTATTTCTATCATCCTTATTTAAAATTAATTTTATATACTTATTATCCTTAACAAATTCGTGAAAACCGCCGGATTAACCGCATTTAGCGGATTTTCGAAAGTGCTCCCGCAAGGGACCTTCTTTCGAATTTAATAGAACCACTTACTCAGAATCTCTGATTTTAATTTCATTTCATTTAATTAAAAAATAAATTGCACTCTTTAGTTAACTTAGGTTCCTAATAATCCTTAAATTAGGTGGCGACTCCAAATAAACCATTTGGAATCCCATTTTGTTGAAATATACCCGAAACTTGTCTTTTCTTAAAGAAAGTGTAATTTTTGAGGTTCAACAGGTACTCAGGGGGATTTTTTCCCTGCTCCTCATTCTCCGGTCGTGCCTCCTGAATCTACTGCCGATCCTGATGCCGAAGTAGCATCTTTACTGGCTTCAGTAGAGGCACTGCGCGGCAGGGAGGGTGGCGAGGAGCTCTTATCCAGTGGCCTTGGTTTTTTGAAGAGGAAGAAAAAGAGCCAAGGTGAGGGCGGAGCACGGAAAAGGTCTGCACGTAAGACTTCCGTTGCTGCCGGGCAAACCTCAACTGCTGGGGATGAGTCCTCGCCCAAAGCCAATGTACCAGAGTCTGCAGGAGAGAATATCAAGACTACTGCAGGAGTCCCCGAGTCTGCACGAGGAGAAGGTTTAGACAGGGGTGGTGATTGATGTTTCAGATACTGAGACTGAAACTAATGAACCCCTTGTGCGAAAACCTTATCTCTGTAGCGATAAGAGGAAAGTCGAGGAGGAGGCTGCCCGTACTCCGGAGAGGAGTCCCCGAGTTGATGACGGGGTGAAGGCGGCTCCTTCCTGTGTGGAAAAAGGGAAAAGGAAAGTAGGTGAAGAAGAAGAAGAAGAAGAAGAAACAAGGGAAGAGGTTCCCCAAGAGGGTGGCCGAGGTCCTCGTGTTTTTCGTTTCGAGGACCTGGAAAATGTGGCCACTGAGGAGGCGACGCCTGGTGGTCTTCGCGAGTGCGACACGATAGATCCTGGAGTGGAGGGTGATTCCAACTTATCAACAACAAGGCTTATTTGGCGGTCAGTCATTGACGGTCAGACCGGATTAAAGGACATTAGGGGTGTGCGCTACAAGTTTTGTCCAAACTACCCCTCTGAACAGGCTTGGGAACCCAAGTACTGCGAGAGGAGCATACCATGAGGCTAGCCCCTGATGTTACCTTCATATCCAGGCCGGGTAGTTTAGCCAAGGCTGTCTCTTCACTCATCGGCCCCCGAGAGGAGTGGACAATGAGAGAAATGAGTGACGATGAGTTGGCTTTTGTAATTGCCGCCGATTCTGCCCGGGTAAGTTTTTACTGCTTGTGTTGGAGATAGTTTGACTTCAGATTTCTAACTTTTGCTTATTTTGTTCCTCCAGTCAAGTATGATGTCTGCCGAGCTTATGTTCCACTCCAGGATCAACAACTTCGATCAAGTACTCGAGGTAAAGAAAGAGTTGATGGATGCTCTAAAAGAGAACAATATTCTGATAGAGCAGTGTGGTCTCCTTGGGGGTGAAGTTAATCGATTAACTGATGTTCACAACGAGTAATTTGAACGGATTAACGATCTCACCAAGGAGAAGGACCTTCTTTCTGAAGAGAAGGAAGGGTTCGCACGCTCTGCCTAGGGTCTGGAGATTCTACTCGAAGAATGCAAGGCTTCGCTGAACAGAGCTATTGGTGATCGTGCATCTCTTGAGATGGATCTGCAAAGGGCTAACGAAGAGTCCACTAGGGCCAGAGCTGAGCTCCAAGCTGTTAAGGACTAGGTTGCCCAGTCAATGAGTGCTCAAATCGCGCTATCTAAAGACTTGCCGAACCTGCGTGACCAATCTGAAATCAAGGCAATGCTTGCTGTGCTCGAAGCTAAGCGTTCATTGCTCGGGCAGGTCCAGGCTAAGAAGATCAATGTTGAAGAGATGTTGCAGAAGACAAAAAGCGTTGTTCGCGAAGTAAGACAAGTACTAAATCTCTCTCCTGAGGAGTCTGAAGGTGAAGATGAGGATGAAGACGAAGATGACGGTGAGAATTCGGGGGACGATGGCAGAATCGACGAAGTTGGTGCGTCGGGTTCTGATCGTAGCCCAAAAAACTGATGCCCCCAAATTTTGATTAAGTTGCAAGTTTGTACATCTGGCGAGAGCCGGATTAGTTGGTTGTGGGTAGAGGTCTCGTAGGGACTTTCTAATCCTTGTGTGGCCGGTTCCATTTGGCCTTTAATCACTCTGTAAAAACTTCTGTCAGCCGTTTTCGGCATTTTATCATTTTACAGGATTATGTATATATAACTTTAGATCTATTCAATGACTATATTTAGCCTGAGTTTTTGATCTTTCGTTTGTATGTATTGTGGCCTTCGTGCCTTTTTAGGAGCTTTTGAAGTTTGAACTTTATTAAGTTCTGGTCTCCGAAAGTCTGTCCGAATGTTTTAACTTAGCCTTTCCCAAGGAAGAGGTCATAGGTTATGAATAATCTGCGCAGATGTTTTTATTCTGACTGAGTCATGGTCGATAGTTTCTGGCCGAATCATTGGCCTTTGCGGACCAACTTTGCTTATCGTCTTGATAGTTGAAAGTTGTTGCAAGAAGTTTGTAGTTTAATTCTGGCCGAGTCGTTGGCCTTGTGAACAACTTCTCTTATTTTCGTGGAAGCTTTGTCACATAAGAAGTTTTTGTAACTCGCCTTTTTACAAGGTCTTTTGCCTTTATGAAGGTCTTACCTAGCCTACAGGGGCCTCTCACCACCCTCCTTGTTTTTATGTTTGGAACACGGGAAGTGATAACATAAAAAAAGTTAAGGCAAGTTGTATGATGCAGCCCGAACACGTGCTGATCAAGTGTTCGATCCACCGAGGCCAATGACACGAAGCCAATGTTGAACCCTCCAAAAAAAAATGCATAACAAGTACGCACCGGAATTTGATATCAACAAAATGGGACTCCAAAGGGTTTCTTTGGAGTCGCCACCTAATTTAAGGATTATTAGGAACCTAAGTTAACTAAAGAGTGAAATTTTATTCCTTACTTAAAGGAAAATAATTCAGAGATTCTTAGGTAAGTGGTTCTATTAAATTCGAAAGAAGGTCCTTAACGGGAGCACTTTCGAAAATCTGCTAAAAGCGGTTAATCCGGCGATTTTCATGAATTTTTACTAAAAAATTTAATTTAGGATAAATTTTAAATAAAATACATAAATAATGAATAATATAAATAAGATAAAATTTGATTATGACAATACTTGAATAAATAAACAATAAAATTTAAGATAAATTAAATGAATAATGAGACAATGGTTGATTGATTAATTAATTAAATGAGTAAAGGTTAAATGAAGTTAGATAATTAAATAAAACAAACTAGATAAATAATTGGATAGTAATAAAGAATTAATTAATTGATTGAATAAATAGATAAATAAATAAGCAAATGAATAACTTAACTAACTAAAAGAATACTTATCAATTTTAATTAAATAAAGGAGTAAATGAATAATAGTTGATTAATTAAGTAAATAAATAATAGTTGATTAATTAAATAAATAAATATTTAATTGATTAAATAAATGATTAATTAAAATTAAATAAACTAGATTAAATAAATAAACAAAGGACTAAAATTTAATTGATTAACTAAATAAATAAATTAGATTAAATAAATAAATAATTGAATATTAATATAATCAATAAATAAATAATTCAAATGCAGATTATGACGAAGGTACGATTTTAATCGAATTTTATTTGCACTCATTAATTGACAAATGATTCTAAACATCCATAAATTAATTGGTGATTCGCAAAGAAATGATACAAAGCATTCATATAAAAACAATTTAAGTAATTTACAATAATTATTCACAATTCAAATATCATTTCTATCCTACATGGCTCCTAATCTGGTCTACGGGGAAGTCCTATACAACATGCATTTTCTAAGGGAGCGGGTAAGGATGGAGTTTAGAAGATAGAACCCGGAAGCGCAAACTCAATCATTGAGTCTTGGACTTTGTGATTTTTATTTTTTTTCTTTTATATTTTTGGGGATATCAAGTCTCGAAAATGTGGAGCGGATCGAATAACTTCAAATGCGTGTAGCCATCCCCGTTTGTGAGTTTAGCCAAACTCAATCCCAAGGGTGATTTCATGCGAAGAAAGAAAATTAAGTGAAAGATTAGTACACCTTTAATTGGAAAGAAACCAAAGGGCAAGTATAGTCCGACTATCAGAACAAAGAAGAGCAAATAGGCGTTTGGTGTAATTAAGGTATAGCAGACATCCAAAAGAACGAGTTGGGAAACAAACGGATATCACTATCAATGGCAGATTGCAGGCATTTTATAGCTAAATGAAATTTGGAGTAAGCTTGCTAACAATCGGAGCTAAAGGTCTATTTAAATTAGATACGCAACATATTAATCAACTTTCATTTCACCTTACAGATGCTTCCAATAAGAGCAGGCTTAACAGATTTAAGACATGAACATGAGTTGCTACCGTATATAACTTCATAATAAAATCAAGCATGTATCAGGATATTATCACAATGCGAGCCTTAACTGATTATCCAAGTGTCATAAACATTATACAGAATCCATTAGGATCTTCAAAACAACTACTATTACCATAAGTCAGATCATCCTCGGCTTCTAATATTAGATATTTCCTCTATTATCCCTTTACCATCCATGGCATCAAAGAAGAAAAAGTTCTTAACAGGGTCACCTTAACAGCATAATGAAAATGCAGGTTCATTTGTCCTTTGAAAAGAAAAGGGAAACTAAAAGTAACAATGGTGCAGACGATCATAACACCAGAAACAAGATGTTGGAAAGAATTGCATTAAGAATTTCCACTAGATAACAAGCAACTTAATGCAAATGATTCACTCAAAATTAAGAGAGTTGGAAGGCAAAGTTCTAAATAAACAGTTCAAGATAGAAACAATGTTATTTTCCATGGCAACAATAACCTGTACCATAAGCTATTTGAGAGACCTCATCTAACAGCCAAGCAACATGGAAATGAACCACCCCTTACCTCTCTTGGCTGATCTTCTAGCAGAGAACAAATAATTCAATACCAATTCAGGCCTAAGCAACTCCTATCCTCAATGTATGACTCTAGATGCAAACTTTGGGACAAATTTCATAGCAAAGAAAGCAAACAGACTTCAATAGCACTAACTTTAACAGAAGGCTGCCTGGAACTTCCAACTAGCTACCAGAGACCCAAACCACAAATGAGAACCAAACCCACACCTCCTGGACATCAGAAACAATACCTTACACTACCTACTAGCTCCTAGACTCCCTCACAGACTCACACACCCACAGACAACTCCCTCACTCACTTCATATCTGACATCACCTGAGCAAATACCTAGACACCTACATAGTGCCTCCACAAACTGCACAAAAGCTTGAACAGAAAACAGAACCAGGCTGCACCAACAAACAACCTCTTAAACTTCTGCTTAAAACAACCTCTAGAAACTGGAATACCCTAAAACACCAGACTACTCTTTCTTGATTAGCTTTTAGGATTGCACATACTCATTACCTTTCTCTTTGGTGAATCTGCAGCTCCTCTTTACTACACAGAACCAAAAACCATCACCCTAGACTCATGCTACAATGCACATTCTCCTAAAAAAAAAAACCTTCAGACCTACAACATCACCTAACTTCCTAGGATCCAAACCAACTACTAAGGCAACCTGCTACCAGAAACAACTTCATTAGACCCCTGCTATTCTCCTTTCAACGGAAACCAAGCATACACTCTACATCTCCCTCAGGAAACCAGACTAAACAAACCTAGACATACCTTGCACTCTCACTGCCCTGAAACTCTCTACCTAAACTTCCCCTCCCCACACACACAGCCCACACTGCACTCCCTCACTGCCCACTACACCTGAACTCCTCTCACCAACACCCTTTAATACTGAACCTCCCAGCACCAAAAAAAAACTTAAAAAAAACAATAACAGAAGGAAGCAGGGAAGTTAGGGGGAAAACTAAGACCTAAAATGGAAACTGATCCAAAGAGAAGCCGGCTACTAATGCACAGCAGGAGGGACTAAAACAGGCTTAGACAAAACCAAAAGCTTAAGACTAGGTTAAAGCTTCATTTTCAAACCTCATAGATGTCAAGATAAACTTATCCAGCGAGAAGCAAACATACAATCATTTCTTTTGTAAACTTACAATTTCCAAAGATTCAAACTTTAGGCTAGGTAAGCTCTACATAGTATTCGTACTAATTGTATCATTTCAATTTAGAAAGAGAACAGTTATGGGTTACCTATGGTTTAAAACTTCAAATGAAACTGAAGGCTATTGTCTAAATGAGAAACACACACATACTTGCTAAAAGAAAACTTGAACGCATTGATTTTCATGCTTTAAATGTAATGAAGCAAACAACAACAATAAATCAAAAAAAAAGCAAGCATTACCTGTTTTAAAGCAGTGAACAGGGGCGAGGGTTCGGGAAAATAGCGGCTCGAACGAGCGACGACCCGAACAAGAAGATGACTCGAGCAAAGCGACGACTTAAACGTCGAAGCGACAACACAAACCAAACTCAGGAGCAAAAACCAGAAACAGAACCCTATGTATTTTTTCTTTTGAAGAAAACTTAAACAAATGTATCTTTTCCTATTTTCCCTCTGCCCCCTTAAGAACTGAACAAATAAGCATATATATACCTGCTAGGCTAGGGTTTCGGATTTAATTTAAATACCGAGACTAACCTCCCAACGGCTCTAAGGCCTCCTTTATAATTGTGTGAATTTTTTGATACAAAAATCAACAAGGAAAAATGGAATAATTCAGTTAAATTACCCAAAAGATCCTTTTCCAATAAAATAATTTCTATTTTCTAGTTTTTATTTTCCCTTCCATGCCATATTGTCATTAGAAGATTCTCCAATTTTGTTGTCCTCCTGGTTCTTTTGAAGCCAATCAATATTATTCCCTCCCATGCCAATAAAAGATTGAATGTTAAGTAATATAACCATCCCGAAAATGACAGTAGTTGAAAATTCATTTTCTCCTTCGTAGTAGTGTCATTTCCTCATAATTAAAGAAGTTACTCCAGACTTAAAGGAGTCCCACATAAAGAAACTCTGCATCCACAAACATTATCATCAGTAAATCAGATTTGCACGTTTATTTTAGCATTGTGTATTTATATCATAAATGTTATGGAGAAATGGTCATTGTCGCGAGCAATTTCAGGGGTAAGGAAGACCTACAAAATCTTGGGATCCATGCAGGCTTAGTAAAAAGAGGGGCATGGTATAAGAACAAATTCTATATAGATGAGAGTCACGAGACTTGTTGAGAATATGTTCATATCCTGTTAACACTTTTACGGTAGATCCTATACTCTCTAGGTGCTGTTCAGCCTCGAGAGATTTATATATTTGAAAAATATATAGAATTGTGCTTTTATTTGTATTTGTGTAATATTGGTCTGAGATGATTTAAAATATAGTAACAAAGTCGGTGAGAATTCACATAGCTGACCCCAACTTGTTTGGGATTGAGGCGTCATAGTTGTTGTTGGTATTGTAGTATCCTTCATATTTTGCCACTAGCGTTGAATTTTTGTGGATAAGAAGTTTGCAGATCAATATTTGACTGGCACATTAAAGTAGCTGCATTTTGCCTGCAGATTGTACTTTGTTGAGTCAGTCAATATCATCTATATACTAGTAAAGAGGTTCAGTCAAAAATTCTCATTTTGATTCGAATTTAAACGTTGGCTGTGGACAAGCTGGAACCGTACAAGAAGGACAATGCTGGAGGCTTTGTATTCGTCCATGGTACGATCTGATAGGGGTAGATTTAGGATTCGCTTTAGGGGATTAGGGCTCGATTTGGGGAAGGGGAAATGGGTGGATCGGGTTAGGGATTTCTGAAGTGGGGAGGGGATATGCGCGCGTGTAGTGTAAGGTGTTATAGGTATATATCTAATTGCGGAAATAAGCTAGATTGAAGGTGTAAAAAGCAATTTAAGCCCTCCTCTGAAAATAGACTAGGAAATTAAAGGGATTGCGGTAGGACAGAAATTAGGATAGGCCTTGCAATTTAACCTTCTCTTTTGAATTTAATTGATTTTACTTTAATTAAATTTAATTAATTAATTTCAATTCAATTAATTTTAATTATCTAATTTTAATTTAAATTTTATTCTAATAATTGATTCCGATTTAAATAATTAGCCATTAATTATACCTCGGGACGAAATTGGGTGTCAACAGTTGTCCCTCTTTACCTGAAAAGGATGAAAGAGTTTTTAGGGTAAAGAAAGTTGACGTGAAACCCATTTTGTCACGACAAAGCCAAGTACTTTGATTCCAAGGACCAAAGTACGAGGCTTATAGACATGGCCGAGCTTCGGTTTCTGAGTTGCCTACATATCTTGGGCTAAAAGAGAATCAGGCCATATGTAGTTCGACGACGCTTAGATACAGAGACTCGCACGATTGAAAAAAGGAAAGGACGCACGAATAGGAAAGAATTCAAACGGACGCCTAATCTGAAATGAAAGATTAGGTAAGACTTGCTTGTTCGAGTGCAATTCTTCAGATCCTCGTTGACGAGTCTAGCTCATATCAACGATTGCCCCAGTTCACTGCTAAGAAAGAGTTCCACGTTATGCTCCAGCTGCTGCGGCGTATCTAAAATCCTGTAATAAACTTGACAAACGGTAAGCGAGCAACTGCCAATAAACTATAATAATTGGAATGAGAAATAAAAGAATGATAACATAAAATTGTAAATGCAGGTTGTGATATCATCCATAAGTCCTTCTTTCGATCAACTGACGAGGCACTCCGCCTGGGGAACCTCTAGGCTGATCATTATTATCGCGAAACACTCCGAAAGCGGTGTTTCAGCCGACTTGTCTTAGACTATCATCTACTTGAAAGAAATCTGCATATCCTATTTGTGGGTGGAAGGACCCAGATATCCTATTTGTGGGTGGAAGGACCCAGATATCCTATTTGTGGGTGGAAGAACCCCAGATATCCTATTCGTGGGTGGATGGACCCAGATATCCTATTCGTGGGTGGAAGGACCCAGATATCCTATTCGTGGGTGGAAGAAACCCCAGATATCCTATTCGTGGGTGGAAGGACCCAGATATCCTATTCGTGGGTGGAAGGACCCATATATCCTATTTTTGGGTGGAAGAACCCAAGATATCCTATTCGTGGGTGGAAGGACCCAGATATCCTATTCGTGGGTGGAAGAACCCAAGATATCCTATTTGTGGGTGGATAAACCCTGTATCTTGCAAAATCTGAAATCGCATGGCCTGTGCTGGTGATGCGACAATCGATCAAAAGCTAAAATAGAGTTGTTCTGCATATGCGATAAGGCAAATATTCTTCGAGGAACTAATAGTTGCGAGTTCTTGTCGTTTCGCTGCTTGAGATTTCTGCATTCAAAGAAAAATTGTAAGTACTATAAAATTTCTGGGAAGTTGCGACACTTTGCATTGCTCCTTCCACCTTTGCTGAACTTTGCGGTAAATGCAAAATTTGCCCCTGTTTAATCAAAGAACAATTGTTAGTTTTTGATCAAATAACGGTTGACTTGATTGAACACCTAATTTGGCTTCGAATATGCATTTTGCTTGCATGGCGATCAAATATGTTGTTGTTGCGAAAAATCTGACATTCTTGAAACTCTTCTCTTTGCACAAGATAAACCATCTATAACTGCTTTGGCTTGGGTTATTTGGGAAAAAAATGAAATTTCATTGATTTTGGGATTAAGCCCAATAAGGGTAGCAAAACATAACGTAGTTCATTACAACTAGGATGGATAAAATTGCAACAGAGTAGTTAAAACATAAGATAGTTGGGCAATGAAATGCCATTTCAAGCTGCAAAAATGTGGTCTTTTCAGTCTTCTTAGCTTGCAAACCGCTTTTTCTTTGAATATCTTGGGGATGATGCCTCGCCTTTAACAAAAATCGTGCCTGCGGGAGGAAATGGGCTCGATTTTGAGTGGATTTTGAGTGGGGTAGATTTAGGATTCGCTTTAGGGGATTAGGGCTCGATTTGGGAAAGGGGAAATGGGTGGATCGGGTTAGGGATTTCTGAAGTGGGGAGGGGATATGCGCGCGTGTAGTGTAAGGTGTTATAGGTATATATCTAATTGCGGAAATAAGCTAGATTGAAGGTGTAAAAAGCAATTTAAGCCCTCCTCTGAAAATAGACTAGGAAATTAAAGGGATTGCGGTAGGACAGAAATTAGGATAGGCCTTGCAATTTTAACCTTCTCTTTTGAATTTAATTAATTTTACTTTAATTAAATTTAATTAATTAATTTTAATTATCTAATTTTAATTTTAATTTTATTCTAATAATTGATTCCCATTTAAATAATTAGCCATTAATTATACCTCGGGACGAAATTGGGTGTCAACAGCCAAGCCAAACTTCTGCACGATGTTCATATTCACTTGGCTTGGCCGAAGGAAAGCAACTACCCCGAAGCTGAATATTCGAGCTCAAGAACCGAAGGCTCCATCTACAAGCTTGAGCTCGAAGAGGAGAGTGACCGAACCTTAACCGAGTACTCAACATCGGCGCCGAAGTAAGTTCAATTAACCGAAGGAAGGGCGATCGATGTCGAGAAAGAGCCGAGCAGAACAACTGAGCACCGAAGTGAAGAAGCTACAAGCTCAAGTGTTCGAGGTCACGTGTTCGGTTGAAGGAGTGACCGAACACTCACTAAAACAGCCCTGCGTGGCTTACTCCTATTGGTCGCCTGTGACCCTTTACTATTTTGTCCTTAGCCTAGTCTATAAATACTCCTTACATTTTATTGTAAGAGAAATTATTGTTGAATGATTAAACATAGTAAGTGCTATTGTGAGTCTCCGATGGAGCCGAACCCCGACGTGAAATTTTAAAGAACTTGTGTCAATCGGTGTGAGTCGTTTGAACATTTTCTTCTTGGTCATTCAATTTGCAAGAAGCGTTGTCTTTCTTGTGGATTGTTGCATAGTATAGGTGATTCTTTGCCTCCGAATTCATCGAGCCCGAGACTAGTTCCTCGCCGTTCTTTGAATCGCAGCAAGTTTTGTCTTGCTTCTATCTTTTATTTCTTGTTGTTTCTTCCTCGTCTTCGTGTTTAGCTTAATCTCCGGGTTTGCTTGCACCATCTTGGTATCAGAGCAAGGTTTGAGTTTGTTCTTACAACCTCAAATCCTGTTCGTTTATTCGTGCTTGTGTCTCCAATTTCAGCTTTCTTCCTTGTTGTGGATTGTTGTTGCTGTGGTGTTTACAAAAAAAAAAAAAAAAAAAAAAAGTAGAAAAATAAAAAATCCAAAAATTTTGGTTGATTTATTGGTTGTTTGAATCAAACAACTATTGATTTGTGTTCACCACTGTCCAAGTATTGATTTGAGCACCCGACGTACAACGTTTGTGACTAGGGTTTCTCGACAAAATTTTGGACTGTTTTGAGCTTAGTGGTGATGATTTTGAACCCCAGTGTGTTTTTTGGTTATTTCCGATGAAGACTGGTGGTTCTTGATTGAATTGGGTGTGTTTTGCTTAAATTTTCAAAGTTCTATGATTTGAAAATCGTGTCCATACGCCGGAAAATTGTTACTGTTGTGACAGTGTACGAACACGAAAGAGCTAAGTCTTAGCTCAAAGAACTTTGGACTGATTTCCTCCGTTGTTGTTGTTACCGTAGTTGAAAGGACAACCCAAATCCTGTTGAAAATTTTGGTCAGTGAACGAGGTTAACGTTGTCCGTACACCGGAGCAAAACCTTCACTGTTCCATTGAAGAAGAAAGGGGTAAAGTATAAAGATCAAAACCCAGGTGAAAAGTTGTCGGCTAGAAAAGGGAATTGGATAAAGTAAAACCCTATCCATACCAAGGAGAGACCACTCTTGTACGGACAAGAGTTGGTGTCTTCGAAAGGGATTCCGAAGAGGAATCGAAGGGTAGATTCTCCTAGGTTTTCACTTTTCTTGCGTTTGATAAATCTAGTTAGTGGATCTTTTGAGTAATTTTTCCTACTCGAGGTCGTACTAACTCATTTGAGCTTAGAGGAACTCGTGCGTGGGGTGACCGAAGTCCAACTTTCGTAGAAAATTCTTTGACTTCCCGAAGCGCAAGAGTAAATAACATCCGTTCCCTCGACTCATATCAATTCACTCATCCCAAAGGAGACATTGTAACTTACCAAATTCGAAGTAACTGAGAGAAGTTGATCAACTGAGGAAGCCATTGGCTACAAGTTCTTGAGTGACCAAAACTGAACCCATAAATTGAGTGGACCCGAGTGCCACCCATCAAAGGTGAGGTAGTGTGTGAGGTGATTTCTAACCTTAACAATTGTTTGGTCTTTGATTCGTGCAGGTACCATGGCTGGGAATGGAGGCGATGGCAAAGGCATTGAGAAGCCCGAAGTGTCGTTAGCCGATCTCATGGCTGCGATACAAGGTATCAGTGCCGAAGTAAGAGGAGTGAGTGCTCGAGTAGCTCAACTCGAACAAGGGAGTGTGTCCGTGGCCTTACCTGGGTCCGGCGCTGGAACTAGCAACTCCACTCCAATGAAACCTGACCTGTTTGCTGAACTCATTCGACAACACCAGTTGAAGTTGAAGAGTGAGGCAATTCGAAGAGAAGTTTTGGGCAATCCCCAAACTCAGCAACACTTGGGCAATCCCCAAGCTGGAAATCAACAGTTGGGCATTCCCCGAGGTGAAAGAGTACCACTTCCAATGGCCCGAAGACAAATTGAGGTCGTTGATGAAGAGGTGGATGAAGTAGAATTTCCTGATGCCGAACCTGAATATGAGAAGCCGTTCGATCAACGAAGGCAAGCTCACCGAGGTCGTGGAAATTTCTGAGGTCGAGGCCGAGGCGCAAATATTGATCGACATATTGAGCGTGAGGCTGATGATCGCTATGATGAGTATCCCGAACAAGTTCGTGGTGTTCGAGACTCAAACTTGAGCAGTGTCAAGATCGCTATTCCACCCTTTAAAGGAACTAGTGATCCAGATGAGTATCTTGAATGGAAGCTTAAAATGGAGCGAATCTTCGAAACCAATGAGATGACCGATGAGAGAAAAGCTGCCCATGCCATTGCTTCGTTCGAAGCGTATGCCTCTACATGGTGGGAAGCTGACAAAAGGCATAGACGAAGGAATGCCTATCCCGAAGTCATTACTTGGCCACAATTGAAGAGATCAATGGATGCTAAATATTTGAGTGCTAAGTATAGGTAAACTCAATTGCAAAAGCTCTATGAGTTAATGCAAGGGTCCAAGTCAGTCCAAGAGTATCATGATGAGTTTGAGAGAATTTGATTGAATCTTGATCTGGAAGAAGATGAAGAGCAAGCTACTATTCCGTTCAAAAAGGGCTTGACTCGGGATGTGTCATCTCAATTGAGGCTGCACGTGTACCAACACGTTGGAAGATCTGTTCGAAGCTGCCACCGAAGCTGAGAAATTGGTGAAGGACGATAAGCCAAACCGGTATCGAGGAGTCACTACTTCTACTCCTTTGAATCGAGGTAAAGAATGGAAGAGCCATAATCCAACAAGTGCTAACATTGTTCGAGATTCGAAGAAACCCTTTGAAAGGGGTGTGACCGTTAACCAACTAAGAGAAGTGGGAGGTAAAGTTCAACTCAACTCTCCTAGTGCTTCAAATATTCAGTGTCATAAATGCAAAGGTTATGGTCACATGGCAAAGGAGTGTCCAACTCGCAAGGTTATGCTTTTGCTCGAAGATGGAACCGTCCATGAGCAAGTGAGTGACACCGAGGAGGAATATATCGAGGAGATTGACCGAGCTGAACAGTATGATAGTCGTGAAGCTGCCGAAGCTGACCATCCGGAATTGTTTCTTGTGGTTCGAAGGAATTTGAGCTGCATGACTCTCGAAGAATAGGACAACCAAAGAGAAAATCTTTTCCATGCCCGATGTCGAGTGAGGGGAAAGGTGTTTCGATGATCATTGACTCAGGTAGTTGTGCAAATGTAGTGAGCCAAACCTTGGTTTCACAAATGGGACTACCTACTTTGAAACATCCTCACCCTTACAAATTGGAATGGTTGAACGAGTGTGGAGAATTGAGGGTCGTCAAACAAGTGTGGATCAATTTTAGAATTGGCGAATATCAAGATGAGATGATGTTCGACGTGGTGCCGATGCAAGCTTGTCATTTGTTATTGGGTCGACCATGGCAGTATGACCGGTCGGTTGTGCACAATGGAAGATCCAACACTTACACTGCAAAGCTCGAAGGGAAGAGTTTTATACTCAAACCTTTGTCTCCAAAACAAGCCCGAGGACTATAAATGGATGAAAGAACTGAAAGAAGCGGCGAAAGCTAAGCTTCCGATGGGAACAAAGATTGGGGCTGAAGACACAAACTCATTGCCCGAAGTAAGAAGTGTCTGTGCAATCATGCAACCGGGTGAGTTTCCACGAGGCAACAACAATGATCAGATGATGATTTGCCTCGTACACAAGGGTATCTTTCTAAACTCTAATGATGATTTTTTTAATGATAACCCTTTGCCTAGTGCTATACAAAGTGTTTTGCAGGACTTCGGAGACATGTTTCCCGAAGAAATGCCAGGTGGATTAACTCCGTTGAGAGGAATCGAGCACCAAATTGACTTCGTACCGGGGTCTCAAATCCCTAACAAACCTGCATACCGGTGTAATCCCGAAGACACCAAAGAGCTCCAAAGGCAGGTTGATGAGTTGCTGAACAAGGGCCTCGTTTGAGAGAGCTTGAGTCCTTGCGTCGTTCCTGTTATACTTGTCCCAAAGAAAGATGGAACATGGCGAATGTGCATTGATTGCCGAGCAGTCAACAAAATAACGGTAAACTATCGTCATCCTATTCCTCGATTAGATGACATGCTAGACGAGTTAAGTGGTTCTTCATGCTTTACGAAGATAGACCTCAGGTCTGGTTACCATCAAATCCGAATGAAACCCGGAGACGAGTGGAAAACTGCATTCAAGACCAAATTCGGTCTCTATGAATGGTTGGTGATGCCTTTGGCTTATCCAATGCACCGAGCACATTCATGCGACTGATGAACCATGTGCTCAAACCATTCATAAATAAGTTTGTTGTCGTTTACTTCGATGACATACTTGTTTATAGTAAATCTGTGGATGAACATATCGAACACCTAAGGCTAGTGCTTGATAAGCTTAAAGAAGAGAAGTTATATGCTAACTTCAAGAAATGTGCCTTTTGTGTCGAACGTGTAGTCTTTCTAGGATTCGTTGTCAGTGCTAATGGTGTCGAAGTCGACGATTCAAAAGTTGAAGCCATCAGAGATTGGCCAACTCCAACCTCGGTATCACAAGTTCGTAGCTTCCATGGCTTAGCTAGCTTTTACCGAAGGTTTGTTCGTGACTTTAGCACCGTGGCAGCCCCTTTAACCGAGTTGGTTAAGAAAGACCATCCATTTGTGTGGGGAGAGTCCCAAGAAAGGGCTTTCCAAGAGTTGAAACAGAGGCTTTGCCCTGCCCCATTGTTGCAACTCCCTGACTTCGGCAAAGCATTCGAAGTCGAGTGTGATGCGTCCGGAGTAGGGATCGGAGGAGTGCTGATGCAAGAATCGAAGCTGATCGCTTACTTTAGCAAAAAGCTTAAGGGTGCAACTTTGAATTACTTTACGTATGACAAGGAGTTGTATGGCCTCGTTCGAGCACTCGCCCATTGGCAGCATTATTTGTGGCCTCGAGAGTTTGTGATTAAAAGTGATCATGAATCTTTGAAACATCTCCGAGGTCAGGAGAAATTGAATCGAAGGCATGCCAAGTGGGTTGAGTTCATTGAGAGCTTTCCCTATGTAATTCATTACAAAAAGGGAAAAGACAATGTCGTGGCCGATGCGCTATCAAGGAAATTTGCCTTAGCGACTACTCTCGCCTCTAGGCTCATGGGATTCGAAAGCATCAAGCTGATGTATGAGTGGCCGAAGGGTAGAGAAATATCAGTGGCACGATGGCTACCTCTTCAAGAAAGGGAGGGTTTGTGTGCCAATGTCATCGTGGAGAGAGCTCTTAGTTCGAGAAGCTCACTCTGGAGGCTTGATGGGACACTTCGGTGTCGACAAAACTCTTGGTATCTTAACCGAGCAGTTCCATTGGCCCAAAATGCGACGAGATGTGGAAAGGCTTTGCAACGCTTGTCTCGTTTGCAAGAGAGATAAATCGAAGTCCAACCCTCATGGTTTATACACCCCGTTACCTGTGCTTGATCGACCTTGGGTTGATAAATCCATGGACTTTGTCTTGGGGTTACCGAGATCGGGGGTGGACATGATAGCATCTTTGTTGTAGTCGACCGTTTTTAAAAAATGGCTCACTTTATTCCTTGCAAAAAGTGTGATGATCGACACTCAAAATTCTTGAGTCATTTTTGGAAATGTTTATGGGGGTGTCCTTGGCACCAAATTACTATTCTCGACGTCTCACCATCCTCAGACTGATGGATAGACCGAGGTAGTTAACCGAACCTTGGGATCTTTGCTTCGAGTAATGACCAAAGGCAAGGTCGGAAACTGGGCTGATCGTTTGCCCATGATGGAATTTGCATACAATCGAACGGTGCATCGAATGATCAATATGACCCCGTTCGAATGTGTGTATGGTTATAATCCTTTGATTTCACTTAATTTAACCCCATTGCCTCGAGATTCTGTTATTGATTTTGAAGGTACTCAGCAAGCCACTGCCTTGATCGAGTTGCATGCAAAGGTGAAGAAGAACCTCGAGGAAGCTTATGCAAAGGTTACATCAAAGAAAAACAAGGGGCGTAAAAGGTTGGAATTAAAGAAGGGGGATTGGGTTTGGGTTCACTTCCGAAAGGAACGTTTCCCGAACCAAAGGAAAAGAAAGTTGGCTCCTTGAGGGGATGGTCCATTTCAAGTGTTGACCAAGATCAACAACAATGCTTACGTGATCGACCTTCCTAGTGAGTATAACGTGTCCAACACCTTTAATGTTGCTGACTTAGTTCCTTGTGTTGCAGGTCAAACTTCGGAGGACGAAGATGGCTCGATTTCGAGGACGAAATCTTCTCAAGAAGGGGAGGATGATGCAACCTGAACACGTGCTGATCAAGTGTTCGATCCACCGAGGCCAATGACACGAAGCCAAGCCAAACTTCTGCACGATGTTCATATTCAGTTGGCTTGGCCGAAGAAAGCAACTACCCCGAAGCTGAATATTCGAGCTCAAGAACCGAAGGCTCCATCTACAAGCTTGAGCTCAAAGAGGGGAGTGACTGAACCTTAACCGAGCACTCAACATCGGCGCCGAAGTAAGTTCAATTAATCGAAGGAAGGGCGATCGATGTCGAGAAAGAGCCGAGCAGAACAACTGAGCACCGAAGTGAAGAAGCTCCAAGCTCAAGTGTTCGAGGTCACGTGTTCGGTTGAAGGAGTGACCGAACACTCACTAAAACAGCCCTGCGTGGCTTACTCCTATTGGTCGCCTGTGACCCTTTACTATTTTGTCCTTAGCCTAGTCTATAAATACTCCTTACATTTCAATTGTAAGAGAAATTATTGTTGAATGATTATACATAGTAAGTGCTATTGTGAGTCTCCGATGGAGCCGAACCCCGACGTGGGATTTTAAAGAACTTGTGTCGGGCTAATTCCCTTAGTTCCTCGAGGAAGTCCAGCTCTTCGGAGAGGTTGACCGAGTTGGATTCTTTAGTGGCATGTGCATACCGTAAACTGGGCTCTCCAATTTCGACTGGGATGAAAGCATCTGCACCGTACACCAATGAGTAAGGTGTCTCTCCAATACTCATTTTTATCGTCGTGCGATAAGCCCATAGTACACCAGGTAACTCCTCTACCCAACATCTCTTGGCCTGCTCGAGGCGCTTTTTGAGGGATTCAACGATTATTTTGTTGGTGGATTCTGCTTGTCCATTGGCAACCAGATGATATGGATAAGAAGTAATCCTCTTGATATGTAGGTCGTCGAGGAACCTAGTCACTTTCTGGCCGATGAACTGCGGGCCGTTGTCCATGACTATTTCTTTAGGTGCTCCAAAGCGGCACACTATGAAACGCCAAAGGAAATCAACGACTTCCGTTTGTCATATCCTCGTGTATGCTGCTGCTTCGACCCACTTGGTGAAGTAATCGGTGATGATCAACAAGAAGCGCATTCCTCTGGGCACCGCGGGAAGTGGACCGACTATGTCCATTCCCCATTTCATGAAGGGCCACAGGGAGATGATTGAGTGGAGTGGTTCTGCTGGTTGATGAAGAAGATGTGCGAACCTCTGACATTTGTCACATTTTTTGAAAACCTCGTTCGTATCCTTCTCCACTTTGTCCCAATAATATCCTGCGCGAATCAACTTGCGGGCTAATGCCTTGCCCCCGGAATGATTGCCACAGCAGCCTTCATGGACCTCCCTCATCACGTAGTTTGCTTGATTCGGTCCGAGGCACTTTACGAGGGGTCCTGCAAACATTTTGCAGTAGAGATTACCGTTGACGATTGTATACCGAGCAGCTTTTATTCTGAGCTTGCGAGCGGCTTTTGTGCCAACGGGCAGAGTCCCATGAAGGAGATAGTTCGTGATTTCATTCCGCCAGTCCCGAGTTGCATTGATGGTGTTGACTTCGAACTTTTCCCGGTCTGTGGTCGTGTAAAGGAGTTGAACAACAGCTGAAGAGCTGGCCGCCCCCATTTCTGCTACCGACCCTAGATTCGCGAGAGCATCGGCTTCATGGTTCTCTTCTCGTGGAATCTGAATTGCATTCCATTCGTCGAACTGGGCCAGGAGTTCTTTCACACGGGCAAGGTACACTTGCATTCTAGATTCTCGTACAATGAAGCCTCCGGTCACCTGGTTGACTACCAGTTGAGAATCACTCTTGAATTTGATGATGTTTGCTCCATAACTTCGGGCTAGCTCCAATCCTGCAATAACGGCTTCATATTCGGCCTCATTGTTAGTAATAAACGGGTATTTGATGGCCTGCCTGACGGTCTCTCCGGATGGAGTGATGAGAACCAGTCCGAGACCGGATCCTTTGACGCTCGAAGAGCCATCAGTGTATAGGGTCGATGCGCCAGGAGCCTGCCCAGCATATAGAACGACATCCTTTTCTGCCTCAGGAAATATATTGGTGCTAAAATCCGCCACGAAGTTTGCTAAAACTTGTGATTTTATTGCTACCCTAGGTTGATAGGTGATATCAAATTCACTTAACTCTATAGCCCACTTTACTAACCTTTCCAAAAATTCAGGTTTGTGCAAAACATTTCGCAAAGGAAAGGTTGTTACCACAGCTATTGAATGACTTTGAAAGTAAGGGCGTAACTTACGAGCAACAGTTACTAGTGCTAAAGCCAATTTTTCCAAGGGTTGATAGCGTGTTTCTTCGTTAATTAGAGCTTTGCTAATGTAATAGATAAGAAGTTATTTACCTTTTTCTTCCCGAACTAGAACGGCGCTTACCGATGACTCTGAAACTGCCAGATAAATTAGCAACTGCTCCCCATGTTGAGGTGTACAGAGCAGTGGTGGATTCGACAGATACTTTTTGAGTTCCTTCAATGCTTGTTGGCATTCGGGGGGTCCACTCGAACTCCTTGTTTTGCTTTAGAACATCGAAGAAACTCTTGCATCGGTCTGATGATCGGGATATAAACCTTCGCAGGGCTGCCACTTTCCCGGTCAATTTCATGACGTCTTTCCGATTGTGGAGTACATCTGGAATTAACTTGATGGCTTTGATCTGAGCGGGATTGAATTCAATTCCACGCTGAGAAATGATGAAGCCCAGGAATTTTCCCGATCCGACTCCGAATGCACATTTCTCCAGATTCAGCTTCATGTTATACAGATCAAGAATCCGGAAGGCTTCCTTTAGATGTGCTAGATTGTCCTCCGCTCGTTTGGATTTGATCAGCATGTCATCGATGTACACTTCCATAGTCTTACCGATATGGTCATGGAACATTCGATTGACTAGGCGCTGATATGTTGCACCTGCATTTTTCAACCCAAATGGCGTAACTTTATAGCAGTACGTACCTCTGCAGGTTATGAATGTTGTTTTCTCCTTGTCATCGGGGTCCATCAATATCTTGTTGTACCCAGAGTACGCATCGAGGAAGGTGAGCACCTCGTACTCGGCTGTTGCGTCAATCAGTTGGTCTATCCTGGGAAGAGGATATGAATCCTTCGGACAGGCTTTGTTTAGATCTGTGAAGTCAATGCAGATTCGCCATTTGCCATTCTTCTTGGGCACAACAACCACGTTGGCTAGCCAGTCTGGGTATTTGACTTCACGTACAGACCCAATTTTTAACAGCCGATCGACCTCGTCATTGATGACCTGATTCCGAAAAGCTCCTTGCTGGCGCGTCTTCTGTTTTACCGGGCGGTGGTATGGGTCGACATTCAACCTGTGAGTAATAATATCTGGAGAAATACCTGTCATATCTGCGTGAGACCAGGCGAACGTTGTATGCCGCTCCTAGAGGAACTGGAGGATATCTCCTCGTAAGTGTTCGCTCAACTCGGTCCCTAAGTAGACCTTCTGTTCTGGCTTGTCTGCAAACAATTCTTCGGGTTCCAAAGCTTCCACGGTCGGCATATGGCTCTCCCGCTCGTCCAGTTTTGTGACGAATTCCGGGACCTCGTACTTTGTTTCTTCGTACGGCATGTCTGGTCCCGGTCGCTGTAATTGCTATTTGCATTCTTCAGGAAGCTTGAGAGTCACTGAATAGCAATCTCGAGCAGAGTGTTGCTCTCCTCGAACCTCACGTACTCCCCATTCGGATGGGAACTTCAACGCTTGATGATAAGTGGAAAGAACAGCTTGCATGTCATGGATCCAAGGTCTCCCCATAATGATATTGTAGGCTAGATCCACATCAACAACATGAAATGTCGTCTCCTTCGCTACCCCTTCAGCGAGAGTTATAAGAGTAATCTCACCAAGGGTCTTCTCACTCGAGTTGGTGAAACTGGAAAGAACTCGAGATATCGGAACAATCTTATCCGACAGCTGCATCTCCCTTACAACTCGTGATTGAATAATGTTTGCGGAGCTGACCGCATCGATGAGTACCCTTTTGACGTCGAATTCCGCCACGCGTAACGTTATCACTAACGCATCATCGTGTGGGAACTACGAACCGTCTGCGTCGGAGTCTTCGAATGTTATTGTCCCTTCTGGTCGTGGTTGTTTGGTGTTTGTGATGGAGACCTTTGCATACTTCTTTGCTTTGAAGGTGACAGAATCCACTTCGATCCCACCCGAGATAACATTAACTGTCCTTCTTGGAGAAGATGTTCGTGGAGGGCCAGGTTTGTTCTGTTGCGCCTTCGCGTGAGTTTGCTTTCCCTTCTCGGTCAGGAACTCCTTCAAGAATCCCTGTTTCAATAAATGTGCAATTTCATACCTTAGGGCCTTGCAATCTTCGGTGGTGTGCCCGTGGTCGCGATGAAACTCTCACCATAAGTCCCAGTTTCGCTTGCTTGGGTCGGTCTTCATGTCCTTCGGCTATTTGACCTTCTCTCCCATATCTTTGAGCGCTGCCACTACTTCAGAAATTTCCACGTTGAAGCTCGGCAAGCTTGGGGCTCCACGGAGGCTTGATTCTGAATCATCTCTTCGGGACAACCCTTTGTTGTTGCAGCTGCGTCCTTTGGAGTTGCTGCGTGACTGGTCAGGGTACGGCTCGTAACGTACGTCTGATCTCTTCGTCTCTGCCTTTCCGCCGGAGCCGTCGTTGCGTGCCTGAGCCCTTCCTCGGGTACCTGCTCCAATTAATTTATCTTCGTCAATACGTACCTTTGAGTTGTAGCGGTTGTAGACATCCGACCAGTTGGCTGCTGGGAACTCGCGAAGAGATTCGTAGAGTCTGCGCGTAGCCTCTGAGCTCCTGATATCTAAACTGTTGGTGAATGCGATCGCTGCCCATCTGTTAGGTACTTTAGGCAGCATCATACGCTCCCTTTGGAAGCGATCCACATATTTACGGAGAGACTCATCGGGCCTCTGTTTGATCTCGAAGATATCCTCTACGTGAGTCTCCATCTTCAGAGCGCCTGTGTGTGCCTTCACGAACAACTCAGCCATCTCTGCGAAGGACCCAATGGAGTTTGGTGGCAACATTGAGTACCATCGCAGAGCTCCGTCTGCTAGGGTCTCCACGAACTTCTTCAATTGGACAGATTCGATCTCATCATCGGTGAGATCGCTAGCCTTTATAAAGTTACTGAACATCATGAGATGATCATTGGGATCAGATGTCCCACGATATCTCAGAATGTTTGGCATCTTGAACGTCTTAGGTATCGCCTTTGGGGCTGCTTCATTCTTCCAAGTCCGCTGGGAATATCGCTGGACATCAACCTTCTTTAGTGTGGGTGGAGCGCCCGGTATCTAGTTAATTCTCTCGTGGAGAGATTTCTGAAGTGCTTCCTGGCTCTCTTTGAACGGTTTGGTGAGAGCTTCCACGACAAGGCTCATTTCTGTAGATGCCATAGATCCTCCGTTCCGGTTTTGGTTGACTTGGGTCGTCGGATCTCCGGTTCCTCAGTTGTTTCGCTCTCCACCTTGCCTTGAAGTGTGTGAAGAATGGGCGTCACGGCCTGTGTTGCAGCATCAGCTCTTGCAACCGGAGGGTTTGTCCCTCGGAGGGAGTTGAATGCCTCGTTTATCCCTCGGTTGACCTCTGCCTGTTCCTGCATAAATGCATAGAGCGTCTCCTGGAGGTTCCCTTGGCCAGGGGAGAGACTCCTATTGCGTCTCTCTTGGGCGGAGTGGTGCTCTGAGAGCGCCTATGCCCACTTCGTTGCCTGACCGGTCCTTGGGAAGATTGTTGCTGCCCATCGGATGAATAATCGGGAGAATAATTTGGAGTTGACGAAGAGGTACGTACCTGACTTCCGTCGATGATAGTTCATTGTGAACTGCTTTCTGCCATGTTAGTTGTGAAACAAAAAGATCGACAAAAAGAGATATAACACTGGAAAGGATAATATATTAACCTATGAAGGCTATTGACCGGCTCCCACTGTGGTCGCCAAATTGTTTAACCTAGATCCGATTTTAGGCCAATTAACAATTAAATTTGTATTTACGGAGTCACGATCAATAGTTTAGGTTAAGATTTTAAATGACGAATAGTGTTAATTACTAAAATAGCAATATGTTTGTAATTTCCAATGATAATAATGTGGAAACGAGATATAAGCCAAAGTCTGTCCGGTGGGTCGTAATTACTGCCTTTATGACCATTCATTGAGTGATCGCACATGATCAGGTTAATAATTGCTCGTTCAGATCGTGCTGATCTGGGAAGCGTTACATTACCGTTCTGGGTCTGCACTTGGTGACCGCCTGGCTAGTTATCTGTCCGCTAGATGTCTGTCCGGTGGAACCTCTGTCCGTGCCATATGGCAGACACGTGTCACTATTTCAGATGTCGCCAGTTTTCATCTAATACAATCGCGAAAGACATAACGCGGTCGCGAGAAGATCTCAGCATACATAGCGCGATCGCGAGACCACGTGCGCGATCGCGATTAAAGGCGTCCTGGCAGATTCTCAGAATAAACACTAGGGGCTCTTTAGTCCATTTATCATTGTCATTACCTAGCTACTATAAATAGCCTAATGTAGTGTTTATTCATTAGTTAGACTTTTGATGATGAATGATATGAGTAAATATTGACTAAGTATATTTGTTGAGCACTTTATTTCCTTGGTTTGCAATTGAATGTTGATTCAATTGAGGACTAATTAGTATTGATTCTTTTTTATTATGTGTTTAACGGGGGTGATTAGGCTTATCCCTAATTTGTTTCCTTATGTCTCAATTAATCAAATCGGGTCTTGCTTTTATCTCTTTAATTTTCTGTTGTCTTCCTAATACTAGTTTAGGATCATATCATTTGGTATCAGAGCTGGATCAGTGTTTTTTCATACAATCACTAACCCAAATTTGTTTATCAAATCTGAAAAATCACAAAAAATTCAAAAAATAAGTAATAGGTTTAGATTTCCTTTGGATGAAATCTTTGTTACCAATTGTTGCTTGGTGATTCTAGAAGCTGATTCTCGAAGGAATTGAACAACAAACAACAAACAACATTTGGGGTGATAATTTGAAGAATCAAAATCGAGGGTTCTTCAACAAAGATTTAGGACTTTTGCATTTTGGGTGTTGTTCTTGAAGAATTGATTATGGGGTTTGTTCACGAACATATAAGGAGATTATATCTCAAATTTGGAGCAAAAATAAGTTGATTTGTGAAGATTCAAGTGAAGAAAATTTTCAAAAATTCGGGTTTCAAGTTCTGCATCAGAACCAGAATTTGCTCTTCGCAATCACACAGGCTTATTAATTATTGCTCTTCGCGATCGCGAAGCGACAGCGCAGAGATATTTTTTTACTCTTCGCGATCGCGCACAGACTGTCGCGATAGCGCTGAACAAGAAAATCAGTCAATTTACAGATTGCTCGGAACAACCCCTAAACAGTTTCAGATCTCCCAAACCCCTTTCATATCATCAAATACAATAAGTTTCTAGATCACACAAAAAATTTCATCCAAATCCAAATTCGTTTCGTGCCAATTCGATTTGAGCCTTTCTTTCTTTCCTTTCTTTGACTTTTTCCAATTCCGTCCGATTAGCTTTCATTGTCCCATCTTTCCTACAACAATTCCTTTCCGTCCCGAATTGGATTGAGTTCGATTTTCAAATCGAAATTTAGTTCGAAAAGCAACTTGACTTGGCCAACGAGAGGTAAAAGGCAAGAGTGGTGAGAACATTAGAGTGTGGGTCACAAAATCCATTGACCTTGAGTGTATACATGAGTAGAAAGAAAATTGAGTGAACATATATCGAGTGATACACGTGAGGGAATGAATTTGTGAGGTCCTTTTGTTATTATTGTTGCAAATATGTCATCGGATGATGATTGTGGAGGTTATGAATCCTATGGAGATGATGGGGATTGCTACGATGATTGTGGAGACTGTGGTTCCTATGATGATTGTGGGGGTTGCTATGATGATTCGGGGAACTATGGCTCTTATGAAGATGAAGCGAGTCACTATGATGATCATGAAGCTCGTGGAGACTATGAGGGTTATGAGGATGAATGTGGCTATGAAAACTCCTACTCCTATGCTTCTAGTCTTGGAGATGATGAAAGTGACGCTTCAAGGTACAATGTTCCTACTTACTCTTCTTGTGATGAACTTGAAAATGTAGATAGTGACATAGAGAGAATTGATGATGAAGCTTATTATAGAAATTGTTCATTTGCATCGCTTCTTTGTGTTCCTAAAAATAAATAAGAGAGTAGTAGTGGTCTTTCTATCTGTTTGAGGAGAAGTGGTAATTACTCCATGAGAAAAAGAGAGTCTACATATTCTAATTGTGCTAAAGTGTTTAATGTCTCTAATTCTTATGTGAAAGACAACTTGAGGCCTAGAGTGAGAAAAAGTGATACATGTACTACAAGTGATTTATCCTGGACTAACAATACTATGAGAACTATGTTTAAACGGAATCATTTTGTAGACAACCACGAGTGTGATGAAGTTTGTGTGGAGCAATTTTTGGAAGAAAGAAAGAACTTCTTCCACACAATTTATAAGGTTGGAGAGCGCACTTGTGCTATGATCATTGATTATAAGAGTCATACTAATGTTGCAAGTGTTTCTTTGGTTGAGCAATTAAAGTTGGAAACTTGTAGTCATCCCTTCCCCTATAGGTGGCCTTGGTTGAATGGAGATGGGTTTGTGGTCATTACACAACAAGTATGGGTAAAGTTCAAAATTGGCGATTATCATGATGAAGTACTATGTGATGTGATGCCTATAAAAGGTTGTCACTTGTTGTTGGGAAAACCATGGAAGCTTGCTAGAAATGCCAAGTATAGTGAGAAGTTTGGAAAGCATGCTCTCACTTTACGGGACCAAAAGTTTATTCTTGGCGCCGCTCCTCCAATGAAAGTCAAAGAATTTTATTTTGGGATGCTAGAAAAAGGAAGAAAGACAAAGGCAAAAGGAGTGAAGTAAAGGTTGGATAAAGTTTCTCTACGAGAAAAATTGAAAAGATGAGGTCAAGAGTACCCCTACTCCTTCCAAAGGGATTCTTGGCAAATATCCTAATTCAAATGAACTTGAGAGAGAAAAGATTGAGAGGAGTAAGGGAATGACAAGTGACAACTCAAGAGAGGAAAAATGAGAGCTTGAGTTGAGTGAAGTGAGTGAGTTGTCACAAGAAAAGAGGGAGGAGATGGAAAATAAAATGAGAGAAAAGAAAGAGGAAAAATAAAAGGGTGAGGGTGAAGATTATCCTTATTCTAATAATTCTAACCTTTCTTGTTTCTCTAGTTGTTTTATGTCTCTTGAAGGTACTCTTGAAGAAGCTAAAATTGGGAATCCTTCTTTGGAAGTGGTTCCATGCTTGGAAGAAAAAGAAGAGACCAATGTGAAGTCTCCAAATGAATAAGTGAGCTTCCTTTTGAAAAGCCAAGGTAAAGAAGAATCATTAGATATGCTACAAGGCAACAAATCTAATCCTAACTCTTGTATTCCTTTGGGTAATTTTGATCGAGACTTGAGTATGGTTGATTGCTTTACTTTTTGTGGAGTTAATGATTCTTTATCTTGCATTGATGATAGTGGTTGTGAGCATACACTAGTTGGACACACTTGTGAAAAGAAAATTGATGGGTTTTGTGTGTATGAATTGTCCCACACTAGTGATGTACAAATGGATGAGCTTGATGATGGATATAATTATTCATGTAATTATACTATATAAAAAGATACGCTTTTAAAATAAAACATGAATAATAATATCATATTCTCGCACTTTTCTAACAAATCTTGCAGGAAAAGAATACATGAAAAAAGAGAAGAAAAGAAGCTAAAAGTCAAGGGCGATAATGATACAACTTCATCTGCAAATATGAAATACTACACAGAAGAAAGATGGATTTGTCATCCAAAGGCACCCACGAGAAATTGCCAAATTATCGCCACGAGAAATTCATGAGAAATTTCCTTAATGCCAACCATGAGATTTTCCAAGGATTTTGCCAACTTTCAGCAAGTCTTTCGTAGAAAATTTTCTATTAATAGCACATGTTGAATAAGGAAGAGGCTATCAACTTTTTCTTTCTCTTTCTATCTACGCAGGTTTTCTAATAGCAGAGAGCTCTTGCTCCCTTTTTCTTCTCTTTTGTCTTTTAAAGTTTTTGTAGCTGTTCTTATTAGAAGAAATAATATTTCTTCAAAGTACTTTTATTTTTCTTACTCCATAATGGAGTAATCTCTTTTAGTTGGGATAGTTGATGAAGCTTGATATCTTTATAATATTATTTCAGTTTAAACAGGTTCTTGGCTTGATACTTTCTATTTTATATTTTATGTTGTGCAGGGATGATGGCTTTTTATTAATTATTATTATCACATCTACATATTTTATCTCTAGGTTATTTTTATATTAATTTTGTAATTCTCACGGAGCAAAATTAATATATTATGACTAAATGATAAAATAGTGGAGTGAGAGTAATTTTTAGTATACTATTATTCCAAGTCTATAATCTTGCTTGCCTCAATTTTAATTCTCACGGAGGAATTGTTGTAGGTAGGATTATTGATTTCAGTAAAAATATTCTCACGAAGTTTTTACTATCTTGGTGCACAATTCAAGCAAGAAAATATTTCGGTTTGACTGTCACTAGTTATAACGTAGTTAATTTACATAACCTCACGGAGTGTTATTAACTGATTATTTTTTAGTGAGCAAAATATAATTGAATTAGCAATAAGAAATTATTCTTAAGAGAAATACATGTAAAAGCTGAGATTTTATAATAATATTATCAAGTTAATTCAATAATTCCCAACTCTTTTTAAATTATAAATCTTCAAGAAGTTGTTTGTTTCATTTAAAGTAGATTATAAATTCAAAAACTCACTTTTCATCAACTTTATTCTCTCAAATAGTATTCGAAATATTACAGGTCTGTAGCATAGATTTTCCAATCTCTGTGGGACGATATCTTAAACTATACTATAATTTGACAAAGCACGAGCAGGAAGTTCCTATACACTTTGGCCTCGTCAAATTTTTGGCGCCGTTGCCGGGATTCGTAAATCTACTTCAAATTAAAATATTTTGTTACTAGTTTGAGCACTTATTACTATTCTCTATTTCTTTTTTATTATTAACATTTTATTTTCTTTGGTTAGTTAACTAAATTGACGTTCACTTTTTTCCAATTCTCTTTGCCAGTACTTGGTCTCTTAGTTCGTTGTATCTATTACTCACCTTTCCTTTACTATATCAATTATATTATTATACTATTATTATAATTCTTCTTTCTACCATATTACACTACTATTTCTAACATAAGCTATTCCTATCATCTTTCTGTATCTTTTTTACTCTTCTACTACTACTACTGCTGCTACTACTAATTTTATACATATAATAATAATAATAATATCTTATTACCTGCCTTCATAGCTAGTACCACTACTACCCGCTTTCAGACTTATTACTTTACTATAATACTATACTATTTATAATAATAATATTTTCGTACTATTTGATTTTTCTTACACTAATAATTTTCTTTTCTTTACTTTGTTTCTTAATATAATCCATACTTGAATTAACTATTTTCTTGTTCTCTTAAAATATTAGTATTAACATTTTATTTTTATTTCCCTAGTTAGTAAACTAAACTAGTATTTTTAATTAATATTGCATCACTTCATCTCAGTTCTCATTGCTTACTAGTTTCCTGCATACAATTATCCATCATCACGTTTCTTCTGTTATATCTATTAGTATATTATTATATTATTATATTTTTAAAGTGCTTCTTCCAACTGTTTTCACTTTTCTTAAACAATTACTCCTCCAAATCTACCTGTTATATATTAATATTATTTACTACTTCTCTTGATTGTGAGTATCTCACCTAGATATTTTGATTAGTACACTACCGATCTTTTCATTTTATCTTTATTTTTCTATTAGCAAGTACTACCCTTATTATTTGCTATATTACTTATTAATATTATAATTTTCGTTCTAATTTTTCTTTTTCTTGTTTGTTTTAATATCCACTTTCTTTAATAAGTTTCTTTACTTTTTTACTTAATATTAATACATTACTATCACCACAGTTCTTATCTATATTTATATAATTATATTTGGCAACTCTTTTTATTTTCTTCTTTCAATAATAGTATTTTTATGTATTACTTTTCTTTCCAATATTTTTTCCTAGCATTTTTAGTACTACCACGTTTACTACTATTCTAGGATCTAACTTTCTTTACTTTAAAAGTTTTAAGTAGTTTATAACCCGCTCTTCTAGTAAAGATTTGGTCAATTACGATCCTGAAATTGAAAAATCTTTGCAGTTGCGCAGGAAAGAACAGACATCATTTTCTCAAACCGTAACTTGTGAAGGAATGGAACACCAACTTGGAGATGACAACAACCCACTGAGAATTCCACCACCAGTCCATGTAGAGGAGCAGTTTGATGAGGTGGTACCAAGACCAGCAAATAAAATCCTAAGGGATTATGCTAGACCTGACCGTTTCAACTGTGAATCTAGTGTTAGAAACCCACCTGTGGCAGCCAATAACTTTGAAATCAGGACAGGCCTGATTCAAACAATTCAACAGTCTTGCACCATTACAAGTGATCCAAGTGAAGATCCACACGGTCATCTAATTGATTTCTTGGAACTAGTTGAAACTGCTAAATATAATGGAGTAATCTCCTGAAGCAATAAAGTTAAGGCTATTTTATTTTTCTTTGAAAGGAGATGCCAAGACTTGGTTGCGAAGTTTACCTCAAGGTTCTATTACTACATGGGACCAGATGACTCAGAAGTTTTTAAATAAATATTTTTCCCTGCTAAAACAACAAAGTTAAGGCAAGATATTTCTAATTTCTTGTAGACTGACACTGAGTCAGTTTATCAGGCATGGGAAAGATTAAAAACAATGCTAAGAAAATGTCCTCATCATGACATTCATGAATATATGCAGTTGTACATTTTCTATCATGGGCTAAAACCGTCTTTTAGAAATGTGATAGATGCAGCTGCATGAGGTTCCATAATGGGTAAAACAACAATCGAAGCATTGCAATTATTGAATGAAATTTCTGAAAATCCTATTCAATGGCCATATGATCGTGTTGTAATAAAGAGAACCACAACGGTAAATCAGGCAGATGCATTAAATATACTAACACAATAGATTGTTTCTTTGGCACAAAAGTTTGAATCATTTCAGGTTAATACACAATAATCAAGCCAATCTGAGGCTTGTGACATGTGTGGAGGAAACCATCTGAACCATGAGTGCCAAGAAACCAATCAAAATGATGAACATGTCAATGTCATCGGTTACAAGCCGTACCCTTTTGGAAGTCCAATGGCACAAAAACACCCAGGATTTCAATGGAGCAATCCAAATAGAGCGGAGAATTCTCAAAGTTTCCAGAAGCAACCGGTACAGGGTCCACTGGGTTACCAGAATCAAAATCGCGAGCAATCAAATTTTAGACCGTATCAGCAAGCAGTTCCCTATCTGCAAAGGCCTCAACAAGTCCATCCAAGTCTTGATGATCTTTTGTACAAGTACATTAAGACAACTGACGAGAAAATGGAAAGTCAAAATTCTGCCTTCAAGAATTTAGAAATTCAGGTAAGCCAATTGGCAACTCTTATGTCAAAAAAGATTCAAGGTCCCTTATCAAGTAATACAGAGAAAAATCTAAAGGAACACCTTAAGGCCATCGCCTTACGGTCAGTAAGAATCTTGATGAACCTTATGCAGACAAACATGACAAGAGTTTGTTAGAACAACATATCGATAAGGGTAAGAATGTTTACACACCTTTTGAACCATTAGAAGAGAAAGAAGTCAAGAAAAAGAAAGAAAAGAATATAGAGAAAATGACTCCTTTCCCTGTGACAATTTTTTTTCCACAAAAAATGAAAAGAGAAAAGCTTGATGGTCAATTTGCAAAATTTTTTAAAATTTTAAAACAGATTCACATTAATATTCTTTTTACTGATGCTTTACTACAAATGCCTTCATATGCAAAGTTTTTAAAAGAAATTTTTTCAAGTAAAAGAAAATTGGAAGAAGTTTCTGTGGTAATGTGTTGCTCCCAACGCACACGCAAGTATACGTGGTCGAAAAGTAATAAAGTGATAAGTCTAGTATCGATCCCACGAGAACTATTCGGACTGGACTCCTAACAAACAATTTCTTAACAACTACTGAGGGATCTTTTCCAGTAGTGAGAGTATTATTAACTAAAGAACAGTAATTTAAATGGTGGAAATTCAGTCAAACAAAGGAGCATACGTTGGTTGTAAACAATATTAAGGAGACGGTCCAGGGTCAGAGTTACGAACAATCCAGTTGAATTTTTCAATTGATTCCACTTCTCAAATCCCGGATTACTAACTAACAGATTAAATGTACCCGTGAAAACCTTTCAATTCTTCACGGTCTATGCAGGCTACTCCAATCCCTATATGTCTATGGGTTGAATCACGTGCACGCATTAATGAACTCTGTAATTAGTTAAGCTAGACGAGCAAGTATATGTCTATCCTACTCACAAATTGGTTCCCCAATACCCGGGTTCACAATCTAGCCCTACTCTTTCTTATTGCGTTCATAAATTCCCTCTTTCGAGTTCAATCTAAAAACCATAGATAATGCATAATTATCGGGCCCTGACAAGTACACAAGTGAAATCAAGAAAGAATAAGTAACCCGTTATGGGATTCAATTAATGGAAATCAATCTTCAAACATCAACTTTCATGAAATACTCTAACCCTAGAACGTAAGATTTAGCCACGCATACTCATAATAACAACACAAGGATTTGATGAAATAATGAAATAATGATGTAATAGATTAATAGAAGGAAGAAAAACCCTTGTTCAAGATGTTATGAGCTCTCCAATTTGCTCCAAAGTCTGAACTTCTATCAAAAACTAAGTAAAAGAGTATTTATAGGGTATACAAAGGCCTAGTAATAAGTTACACCTAAGCCTAGACGAAATAGGAAGTCCAAAAACCCGCTCCACGGGCGCTGTAGCTGGCGCCCCGCGCCCCCGAACGCGCTGAACCAAGCAGAACCCATCAAATCTTGGGCGCTTTTGGGGCGCCCCGCGCCACTCAAATAGCCAGAAGGCTGGGCGCTTTTGGAGGCGCCCCGCGCCACCCAAAGCGCCAGACATATTTTGCCTTGCCACGCTCCGCAGCTCGCGTCGTGTCATGCCTTCGTGTGCTCGATCCAATCCTCAATCAAAATCCAATCTTTTTTTACTCGATCATGCTCTTTAAAGCTCCAATTGCACTTCATAACAACCTACAATCATACGACATAAAATCAGTACAAAATCACATCCATCAACTAGAAAATGCGCGAATAAAGTACTCAAACGTGAGGAAATATTAAGAAAATATAGGAATAAAATTCCTAACATCACCACCCCACACTTGAACCTTTGCTCGCCCTCGAGGAATCACAAATAACTTCCCAACCTAGGTAGAACAGGTCTGCCTATGACTATGGTTGATACCGATCATTGAACAAATGCAGACACGACTACTATGGGTCCAACAAACATGCCAATAATTTATCAAACATCAAAACATGAGAACAACCACCCCAAGACAACTCAAATGCACAAACTCAACTCATTGCAACCATGCTCCCACAAAGTCACACCTATCTACTCAACCAAGAAGCCATGACTTCACCTACCTCATGCAAACCATGTGCCCTCACCAAAATGAAGCAAGAGAGTGGCCCCCAAGTGTCACACACAACAATGAATATCAAGAATAGAACGGGGACAATAGCATAGAAAGAATTCACTCACTCTCATGAAAAGCTCACGTGTCACACATGATGTACCATAGGCTTGCCCGTAGTGTAGGACTCTAATAATGTAAGCTCACTCCATTCGGGATTAACTAGGACTTTAAAGGGTTGTAATGTAGGCTAAGGGGCTGGTAGGATACATATGGGTAATAGCGACTACCTCCCTGAGCACTTTAATACATCACAATTAATTTAAGCACAAATCTCATCAAAGCTACCCATTTCACCCAACCAACAAATTTTTTCTTCACACACCTTTTTCAACAAGTAGCAATTTTTCTTTTAAGCACACACTAGCAAGGAAGGATATTCTTTTCTTTTCTCTTTATTTCTTTTCCATAATTTTTTTTCTTTTTCTTTTCAATTCACTCCAAACCTTGCTAATCTTCTTTTTTCAACTACTTCTCAAGTTACCACATATCCACCTCATTGGTTCCACTCAAAAACCTCCCTACATTCAACCACAACTCCACATAATATCAAATTATCACTTAAAGTGCTTAAGGAGTAAAGGGTCAAAAGAAAGCAATTTAGAACAAGAGGGTAGGCTTGCGGTGTGGGTGCCAACAAAAGGTCAATATGGTCACAACAATCAAGTCCAAAGGGTATGCAAATCAAGGTAAAAGGCAAATCAAGAAAGCCTGTATCATCTCCTGACTAGAGCAAACTTAGGATTTCGCTTTGCACACACACGGGGCAAGTTCTAGACACCAATATGCAAACATGGAGCAAAATAAGAATATGCCTCACAACACACATTGCACACAATCCACACAAAATGGCTCCATCACAACTCTCAATCAAGCAAACAGGGTGCAACTTGTGGAAATTTAAGCACTAATGCACAAAGGTTCACAACAAAGTCAAGTGAGTGGACTCAAGCATCTCAAGGGGGTCATTCCATTTTTTCTAGGCATGCATCACAATTTAAAACCAAAAGACACCACAAATCGCACATGCAGCAAGTCCAAGTCCACCGGTATAAAACAAATCAAAGGCACCTAGCATTCTACCTATTTCCTTCGTCTAGGGTCACATATACTAACTATTCTAATCCTAAAAACAAAAACTACCCGGTTCAAAGGCCTCCCCGTGTAAAAGAACCGAGGCCATAAGAAAAACCACGGGGTGGATGACATGTACCACTAATAAAGACTAAAAAGAAAATCTTTTTGAATTTTTTTTTCATTGATTTTCTAATTTTTTTTCATTTTTTCATATATTAACGCAAGAAACAAATAAAAATAACGTCAAGTGACAAAAGAAAATCCTAACGGTACATGCATCCCTAATCTAAAGAATAAGGGGAGTTCTCCACCCCACACTTAAAACTAAGCAATGTCCTCAGTGCGACAAAAAATAAAGTACAAGGGGTAAAAGAACTTCCCTGAAGGCTCTAGTCCTTGGTGCTAGCATCCTCCAAGCTTCCATATAGTATGAGGTACTCAGACTTCCCCCAACAGGTCATCAATATTAGGCAGGGGTGAGGACACCCCACACTTAAACTCGACATTACATGAACCTGCAATCCAAAGAAAAACAAAAACTACGTGACACTATAAATAAAATAATACAAGTGCAAAATCGGGTTGCCTCCCGAGAAGCGCCTTAGTTAACGTCGTGGCACGACGACACTTTTAGCTCACTTCCAGTATTTATGTCTTCTCTTCTTATGACGAACCTTTGCTTTCTTCCTTTCTTTGAGAGAACCCATCATCAACTTCACATGTGATGTGCCATTGCTATCTTGTTCCACACTCTGCTCACATACGTCATTTGGTTTACTTCCATGTTCTTGTTTGACACATTCAATCATAGAGCACTCTTCAACCTTAGTTATGTGCTCCTTCTCATTATAAACCTTGAAATTAACCTTTTTTCCATGCGCTCTAACAGTCATCTCTCCCAGCTCCATGTCAATAATTGCCTTTGAGGTGACTAAGAATAGTCTCCCCAAAATGATTGGAGCTTCTCGGTCCTCTTCATAATCTAGGACTACAAAATCAGCAGAGAATGTAAACTTACGAACTTTAAGCAACACATCTTCCAACTTACCATCAGGGTGAGTGAGTGATCCATCCGCCATCTTAAGAGTAACTGAAGAGGGCTTCATTGCTCATAGCCCTAACCTTTTGCAAACAGATAGAGGCATGAGATTTATGCTCGCACCCAGATCACACAATGCACCAGTGATATTATGCCCTCCAATGGTGCAAGGAATAGTAAACCTCCCAGGATCTTGAAGTTTTGGAGGTAGCTTGCTCAAGATTGTGCTACACTCCTCGACTAACTCAAATGTATCTATCTCATGAGGCTTTTTCTTCTTGACTAAAATCTCTTTTAAGAACTTCACAAAGGATGGCATCAATTCAAACACATTAGTCAAAGGAATGTTAACTTTAAGCTCTTTCAACATACTCACAAATTTTTTATACTGGTCCAAATCCTTCAATGGTATAAGTCTCTGCGGGAATGGTGGAGGCAGCAGAGGTGCCTCCTTTCTCTCTTCTTTCTTCCTTACCTTCTCCACTTTTTCAACTTTGTCTATTTCAGATTTCTCCTCAGACTTGGCCATTAGCTCTCCACCTTCAATTAAAGTCACTGCAAGACATTGCTCAGGCCCTTTTTTAACAGTACTGATTTCTCCCACCAACTGCCCCTACTAGTGCTCCAGGTTCTTTTGAGCATTGGCAAGATCTTGTATGGCCTGTGCATGGGCTGCAGTGTCAGCTATCATTCTCTGCTGGCCCGCCATTATCTGCTTTAGCATATCTTCAACTGAATTGCTAACCTGCTGTGTGGAGCTGGAAGTGGTTGGTAATTATTTGGGGCTCTCGTATTGCCTTGATAATAAGCATTACCAAACTGATTTTGACCCTGCAGCCTGTTTTGATTACCCACGTAATAAACTGACTGTGGATTAGAGGAGCAAACCTCTGTAGCATGATCTTGACCACAAACCTCACAAAAACTCTAGAGTTGTTGCACTAGAGCTACTTGTTGCTGAGTCTTTGGCAGAGCTAGCTTGCTAATTTGATTGGAAATAGCATCCATCTTCGCCCTCAGCTCTGAAACTGCATACTAACTGAAGTACCCCAGCAGATTTCTGTGTAGTAGCTCTACCATCTCCCTGCCAGTCAGGATTGCTCTGCGAAAATTTGTCTAGTAACTCATAAATCTGGTCAAAGTTTAAGGCCAGTACTTGGCCTCCAGCAGCAGCATCTACTACGATCTTAGTATGCGCAGTCAACCCCTCCACAAAAGTGTGTGCCAGTACCTCATTTGATTGGTTATGGTGTGAACAATCTCTCAATAAAGCTTTAAACTGCTCCCAGGCTGAATACAAAGACTCTCCTTCTATCTGTCGGAAGGACATAATTTCGCTCCTCAGCCGGGTTGTCTTAGCAGATGGATAAAATTTAGCTAAGAACTTCTTAGCCAAATCATCCCAAGTAGTGATAGACCCAGACTTTTCAGCCTTTAACCACCTCTTTGCTGCCCCAATCAGTGAAAACGGGAACAATGTCAAGCGAACATAATCAATAGGAACTCCCGTCGGTGTGTAAGTATCACTGATCTCCAAGAAATTCTGAATGTGTTGATGCGGATCTCATGAAGTAATCCTCTATATTGCCCAGTCACATGCAGCAACTGAATCATGCCGGACTTAATCTCAAAGTTTCCAGTAATTTCAGGCTTAACTATGCTCGAGGCTACTCCCTCCAGGCTGGGGAGAGCAACATCTCGCACAGCTAAATCTTGTTCTGCTGCCATTCCTGTAGGTAAAGATCAAGCAGGACCTAATACATGAAACATCACAAAACTCAACACAAAAATTAATCCTAAATAGATAATAAGTAATCGTCTGAAAAGAAAACAGTCAATTGTTTAGTCCCCGGCAGCGGCACCAAAAAACTTGTTGCTCCCAACGCACACGCAAGTATACGTGGTCGACAAGTAATAAAGTGATAGGACAAGTATCGTTCCCACGAGGACTATTCAGACTGGACTCCTAACAAACAATTTCTTAACAACTATTCAGGGATCTTTTCCAATAGTGAGAGTATTATTAACTAAAGAACAGTAATTTAAATGGTGGAAATTCAGTCAAACAAATGAGCAAACGTTGGTTGTAAACAATATTAAGGAGACGGTCCAGGGTCAGAGTTACGAACAATCCAGTTGAGTTTTCCAATTGATTCCACTTCTCAAATCCCGGATTACTAACTAACAGATTAAATGTACCCGTGAAAACCTTTCAATTCTTCACGGTCTATGTAGGCTACTCCAATCCCTATATGTCTATGGGTTGAATCACGTGCACGCATTAACGAACTCTGTAATTAGTTAAGCTAGGCGAGCAAGTATATGTCTATCCTACTCACAAATTGGTTCCCCGATGCCGGGGTTCACAATCTAGCCCTACTCTTTCTTATTGCGTTCATAAATTTCCTCTTTCGAGTTCAATCTAAAAATCATAGGTAATGCATAATTATCGGGCCCTGACAATTACACAAGTGAAATCAAGAAAGAATAAGTAACCCGTTGTGGGATTCAATTAATGGAAATCAATCTTCAAACATCAACTTTCATGAAATACTCTAACCCTAGAACGTAAGATTTAGCCACGCATACTCATAATAACAACACAAGGATTTGATGAAATAATGAAATAATGATGTAATAGATTAATGGAAGGAAGAAAAACCCTTGTTCAAGATGTTATGAGCTCTCCAATTTGCTACAAAGTCTGAACTTCTATCAAAAACTAAGTAAAAGAGTATTTACAGGGTTTACAAAGGCCTAGTAATAAGTTACACCTAAGCTAGACGAAATAGGAAGTCCAAAATCCCGCTCCACGGGCGCTGTAGCTGGCACCCCGCGCCCACGAACGCGCTGAACCAAGCAGAACCCGTCAAATCTTGAGCGCTTTTGGGGCGCCCCGCGCCACTCAAAGCGCCAGAAGGCTGGGCGCTTTTGGGGGCGCCCCGCGCCACCCAAAGCGCCAGGCATATTTTGCCTTGCCTTGCTCCGCAGCTTGCGTCGTGTCATACCTTCGTGTGCTCGATCCAATCCTCAATATAAATTCATTCTTTTCTTACTCGATCATGCTCTTTAAAGCTCCAATTGCACTTCATAACAACCTACAATCATACGACATAAAATCAGTGCAAAATCACATCCATCAACTAGAAAACGCGCGAATAAAGTACTCAAACGTGAGGAAATATTATGGAAATATAGGCATAAAATGCCAAACATCATAATGCTTACTGAAAAATGCAGTGGTATACTTCAAAACAAGCTCCCACAAAAACTTGGTGACCCAGACAGTTTTACAATTCCATGCACTTTGGGAGGAGTTTATATTGAAAAAACACTTTGTGATTCTGGAGCTTCAATAAATTTGATGTCATTTTCTATTTTTAGAAAATTGGTCTTGGTGAGATGAAAAACACAGTTGTTTCTCTTTAATTTGCAGATCAAAGTACTAAGAAACCTAAGGGAATAATTGAGAATGTGCTCGTAAAAGTGGATAAATTTATTTTCCCTATAGATTTCATAGTACTTGAAATGGAGGAATGTCCTGATGAACCAATTATTCTTGATAGACATTTTCTTGCTACAAGTAGAGTAATCATAGATGTCCATCAGGGACAACTAATTTTGAGAGTTGATGGATAAAGAGTCATCTTTGATATGCAAAAGATACTAAAGTATTCAGGACATGAAACATCATCTTCATGTTTTTCTATTGACATGATTAGTGATCTTGCAAATGAATTCAAAGATGACCAATTAATTTTGGACTCAATGGAAAGATGTTTGGCCAAATCTGGTACCACACAAGATGATGATCTAACCATCAAACGTGAAGCTGAAATATTGGAAAAAGATCACGAGGATGAGGAGAAGCAATCAGATGAAGTTCAACCAAAAATTGAACTCAAAACTCTCCCTTCCTATTTGAAATATGTTTATCTTGAACATGATTTATTTCCAGTAATCATTTTCTTCTTCTCTGACTCTAGAACGAGAAGATAGTTTGATTTAAGTACTGAGAGCACACAAATGAGCCTTAGGGTGGAGTATAGCAGATATCAAAGGAATTAGTCAAGCTATTTGCATGCACAGAATCCTCATGGAAGATAAGCACAAACCAATGGTCAAACCCCAAAGGCGATTGAATCCAAAAAATCAAGAAGTGGTGAAAAATGAAGTTATAAAGCTTTTGGCGGTAGGTATCATTTATCCAATTTCTGACAGTCCTTGGATAAGTCCTGTACAGATGGTACCAAAGAAAGGAGGTATGACAGTTATCAAAAATGAAAATAATGAACTCATACCTACCAGAACAGTTACAAGATGGAGAGTCTGTATTGATTACAGACGTCTGAATGATGCCACTAGAAAAGATCATTTTCCTTTACCATTCATTGATCAAATGTTGGAAAAAGTTGCAGGGTACAGTTTTTACTGTTTTCTTGATGGATATTCAGGGTATAACCAAATACCAATTACACCGGAAGATCAGGATAAGACAACTTTCACAGAACCTATGCATATAGGAGAATGCCATTTGGTTTATGCAATGCACCTGCTACATTTCAGTGTTGCATGTCAGCAATTTTTTCAGACATAACTGAAAAATTTCTAGAAATTTTTATGGATGATTTCACCCTTTTTGGTAAAACATTTGATGATTGTCTTAATCACCTGACTTTAGTTCTTAAGAGATGTGAAAAGACAAACTTGATTCTTAACTGGGAGAAATGCCATTTTATGGTTACTGAGGGAATTGTTTTAGGACATAAAATCACTGCTGAAGGGATAGAAGTTGATGAGGCTAAAATTGATCTTATAGCAGGATTACCCCCTCCCACAACTATTAAAGGCATTAGAAGTTTTCTGGGCCATGCAGGTTTTTACAGACGGTTCATAAAAGACTTTTCAAAGATTTCAAAACTGCTGACTAACCTTTTGATGAAAGATGTTAAGTTTGATTTTTCATGTGATTGTCTGAAAGCATTTGACACCCTTAAAGAAAAATTATCAACTGCCCATGTAGTTGTGTGCCCTGATTGGAATCAACCTTTTGAGGTCATGTGTGATGCTAGTGATACAACAGTTGGAGCTGTTTTAGGCCAGAGAAAAAATAAAAATGTTTGTCCCATTTACTATGCCAGTAGAACATTAAATGAGGCCCAACTGAATTATGCCACAACAGAAAAAGAACTGCCAGCTGGCAGTAGTATTTGCTTTTGATAAGTTTCGGTCCTATTTGATAGGAACCAAGGTCACTATTTTTACTGATCATGCAGCTTTAAAGTAACTCTTAACAAAAAAAGATGCTAGACCTAGATTGTTAAGATGGATTTTACTTCTCCAAGATTTTGACCTTGAAATAAAAGATAAAAAGGAAACGGAGAATCAGGTAGCAGATCACTTATCTAGATTAGAAAATTCCCCTTTTGAGTTGTGTGATATAAAAGAACAATTTCCTGATGAACACATTTTTTCTATCAACTCAATTGTTACTCAACCACCCTGGTTTACAGACATTGCAAATTACTTGGTTGGAAAATGGACACCCTAAGATCTCTCTTATCAGCAAAGGAAAAAATTCAAATCTGATGCTACATATGATATGTGGGATGACCCTTACTTGTTTAAAGTTTGTCCAGATAATATCATTAGAAGATGTGTACCTGAAGATGAGATGAACAAGATTTTATATCATTGCCATAATGGATCAATTGGAGGACATTATGCAGCAAACCGAGCTGCCTTTAAAGTTTTGGAAGCTGGATTCTTCTGGCCAACACTTTTTAAGGACGCTCGTGTTTATGTTGCACAATGCGACAGGTGTCAAAGAACATGTAATATCACTAAAAGAGATGAGATGTCATTACAGTCAATACAGGTATGTGAAATATTTGATGTCTGGGGAATAGATTTCATGGGTCTTTTTCCCGCATCTCACTCTTTTGAATATATACTTGTGGTTGTGGATTAAGTTTCACGATGGGTTGAAGCTATTCCCACAAGAAAGAATGATGCTCGAACTGTGTGTAATTTTCTCAGAAAAAATATTTTTACCAGATTTGGCACACCATGAGTCATCATTAGTGACCAAGGGACCCATTTCATAAATAGACAATTTTTTTCTTTGCTATCAACATATGGTGTGACTCACAAAACAGGAACACCATATCATGCTCAAACGCAAGGGCAAGTTGAGGTTTCTAACCGTGAACTAAAAAGGATAATTGAAAAAACGATTGGAATCTCAAGAAAAGACTGGGCTTTAAAATTAGATGATGCACTATGGGCATACCGAACGACGTTCAAAACGCCAATTGGTACATCCCCATACAGATTAGTCTTTGGAAAAGCTTGTCATTTGCCAGTTAAATTAGAACATAAAGCCTTTTGGGCACTGAAAGCATTGAATTATGACTTAACCTTTGATGGTAAAAGTAGATTTTTACAGGTTAATAAATTGGAAGAATTGAGGATGGAAGCCTATGAAAATGCTAAGATTTACAAAGAAAAAACAAAAAGATGGCATGACGATTTGATTCGACCAAAAAATTTCAAAATTGGAGATCATGTACTTCTTTACAATAGCCGTCTCAGGCTATTTCCAGGAAAATTGAAATCTAGGTGGACAGGTCCTTAGAAAGTTACTGATGTTACTCCATACGGAGCAATAGAAATTCAACAGATCAATGGAGGAGAGAAGTTTAAGGTCAATGGTCACATGCTAAAATTGTATTTTGGAGGACATTTTGAGCAACAACCATCAGTAACCATGATAGACTGATGAATTTTACAACTACTACGTCGAGCTGACGACGTTAAACTCAGAACTATAGTTTGTTACACGTAGCCATTGAAGGTGAAGCAATGGAGCCTCATAAGTCCAGCATAGATTTGGATAATCAAATGCTTAACCAATTAATCTGGTCAATATCCTGATTATTGTACAACCAAAGCATCTCATGAAGGCCTCTACAAAAACAGAGTCGCCTACACAGGAGCAACTCCATGGTGATCGGTATGCCTAAGTAACTGGTTGATTAGCCATTCAATTTTTCAAGTGTCTATTGTTGGCTCAGGTAATTTTTTTTATTTTAATTAAGACCCCATAATAATTAAATTACTATATTAATATAATATGTGTACACAATTTTTTTTCTCTCACAAAGATATTTTCTAAAGAAAAATTATTATTACTGCTATTTACTTATAAGATAATATTTTTATTTTATATATATATATATATATATATATATATATATATAGTATTTGAGGTTGAATTGTATACTACTCCCTCCGTCCCAAAATGAGTGTCTACCTTTCCTTTTTTGTTTGTCCCAAAATGAGTGCCTCTTTCTATATTTGGTAAGTTGAAAATTCAAAAATCACACATGGCAAGTTTACAACCACAAATTCAAAAGACATTTTAGTACATTACACTCATCTTTAATTTAGAACAACAAGATTGAAAAGTCTGCCTATATTTCTTAAACTCCGTGACAAGTCAAACTAAAATACTCAAATTGGGACGGAGGGAGTACTACTAGTTAGATATAGTATGATTATACTAGGAAAGAGTAAATGATAGCACATAATATAGAGATTTATATATAACTAATAAAAAGTATAGACAAAATCGTTGTGTGGTTTAAAAGTGTACACGGTACACCACGTCATTATCCCATATCTTCAAAGATTGCAAAATGAGTGTCTGGGTTTGACTGGGCACAAAGTTTAAGAAAATAAGAAAGACTTTTCAATCTTGTGGTTTAAAATGAAAGGTGTGTAATGTGGGCCAGTATCTTTAAATCCTGTGGTACAAAACAAATCTTAGATTTAAAGAGTTGCCATAAAAGGAAAGAACAACTCATTTTGGGGTAAACATAAAAGAGAAAGGTAGACACTCATTTTGGGACAGAGGGAGTACGTAGCTATCAATATGTGTCAGAGAAGGCGATCATTCCCATTTGTGAATTCCAAAATGTTTCATTTTTCTTTTCTTCTTTTTCGTTTTTCAATTTTTTTAAAATTAATATTTTATACAGTTAATTGCACTTGCATGTATTTTATAATATATTAGTCTATAATTATCTATAAATTTTGATATGTATATGTGTGTGAGAATATTTGTAAGCTATATAAAAAATATGTAGTAGTAAGAAAAAAATATAAAAAGAAAAGTTAAGATAATCATGTAGTACAAATACTCATTGTTTCTTGTGCACCACTCTCCATGTCAGATTTAAGTAAAAAGATAAAAACCTACCCACATCTTTCAAAAAAATGGTACCTATAGTTTAGTATTTCGTGCAAAGTATTTTTATATACATACATATATTATTCTTCTTTTGCCTTATACTTTTTAACAAAAATAACATGTAAAAAAAAACCCTATACCTACAAAAGAGAAACAGAACAAAATCAAAAATCTGGAAAAAAAGGGAGCAAAACCAACAAAGTAGAAAATACTTTCATAATTTGCTGAACTTCTATGTTGGTGGGCCCTAAAAAATAAAAAAATAAAAACAAAAACAAAGTTTTAACTTGTTTGTATAACTTTTTCACCCTCCTATATATGCAATAAAGGTGAACTTTATCTTTACCCAACTTTTAGCTATTGTAGTCGGATACTCACTACCACCACTTTTTCAACCATGTAATTTTTTTTCTTCTCTCTCCATTACTTTCCTCATCAATCTTCTCTAGTTTTTATTTAATTTCTCTCATGGCTTCTAGACTTTCAAGTTCTTCTGCAAAAACATGGGTTAAAGAAAACTCATTTAGGACCGAAATTCAGGAACAAGGGTTATTTTTTAATAAAGAAGATGGGGCCGAAGATGTTTTTATTGTTCAAACAATAGAGCACTTTAAATGGCATGAATTTGCAAAACCACCAGGGCCTTTCTCTTTAAGTCTTGTTTGGGAATTTTATAAAAATTTGGATCAAAACAAAAATTTCTCTACTGTACTAGGAAGAACTGTTGATTTTTCTCCTAAAGTTATAAATCAACTTTTCTTACTTCCTATAGTGGATGACAGGGCTACACTTCAAATTTTTGAAAATCCAGATCTTTAAAAATCATGTATCAATTGGAAAAATTTGAGAAAAGAGGCAAAACTATTATTGGCCTTTTTGAGCAGTAGGTTGCTTTCCAATACTAACTTTAGTAATGTGTATGTACCTTTGCTCTCTCTTCTCTATGCCATCTATGCTAGACTGCCTATTGATTTTGGTAAACTTATCAGTGCTAACATAAAATATTATCATCATGACTCAAATGTTCAAATGTTGTGGTTTCCATCAACAATTACTTTGTTGATTAAAAGGGCAGGAATTGTTCTACAATGCAGTGTGCAATATGATAAATATATAAGCAAAGCATTTTGGAATAGGTGTGAAAAGGTAGAAGGACCAAGAAATAGAAAAAGTTTTGAAAAACTATTGCAAGTTCTAGAGGAAAAAATGGTGCAGAAGCTTGATGAAATGAAAAATAGATTATTGCAAAAAATGGATTCAAAAGCACATCTAGCTTTACAGGTGGAATAGTTACTGATTGGAATTTCACTGATCCAATAGTGGACTTCCTACCACATGAATTTGTTGATCCATCTTCTAGTTCAACCCACAATTTTTTGTTTGATGATGAATATCTGGGTTTAACACAAAATCCACCACCACCTCTCCCGCCACTACCTCCAGCTTTTTCTGATATGGTTGACTTATCTGCACTAATCACTGAATTTGATGTCACACCTATCACACCCCTGACTCAGAATTTAAACACAGATCCAACAGAAAAGAGGAAGAGGCCATGTGATGATGTTGGAGAGGGTGAAGAATGAATGATTTCAGAGAAAATTAGGAGCAAATTCATCCGGGAGGATGAAATATCCAAAGTGTGGGGAAAAATTTTGCTATGTCTGTCTCTTTTGTTGTCTAATGCTTGTGATTGTTCATATACTATCAATGACTTATGCCTTAAATACCACTGTACACATGTAGGAATAATTTGGGCAACTGCTTTTGCTAATTTTGGTGGTATGTGGGGACCATGGAACATAATATATATTAGTTTTGTTTCTTGACTAACGTGTGTTGTTTCTTTTGTAGAATATCAGGAAAGTTTGGTTTTCTCATTTCTTATACATTTAGTAAATCAAAAAAAAAATGATGAAAAAACTTTTGTATTATGCGCTATCCAATGATTAAATTATGGGGAAGTATGTTTTCAAAGAACATAGTTTTGAAAATACACTTCATAATTGGCAATAATTATTAGATTTTATATTAACTAGCTTTACTCTTTTCAAATACACTGCAGTGTCTTTCAAGCTTTCTTCTGCGGTTGTACATTTGAAAGCCAAAAATATTTTTTATATATATTATATAGAGACATTTGATTTTTAATAAATTCTTTTATAATGTACCTCTTGTAAAATGCTAATTTGTCAATATAAAATTCTTGTCATACAATTGCAAATATATATTTTCTATGTTTAGCATATAACTTTCTTGTTTTTGAGTTTATTTTTGAAGGTAAGAACATAAAACTTCAACACTTGGCAGGATCAATCTTGAGATTGAGAAGCATTATGATCAAAAGCAAGTAGAATTCACAATCTTTAAGCTAGAACTTGCCTCGACTGTCTATTGAGACGAAATATTAGATAACATTGATTTTTGAAAAATAAAATTAGGCCATCTTTGTTTACCTTTGTCTTTCCTAAATATTACACCAAAAAGAGAAATATCTTAGCACCTATTTTTGAAGCCTGAATCTCTATCTTTCTTTCTTGACACCCAAAAAAAAAAAAAAAAAATCAAATGCCCAAATTTAAATACAAATCCTTGCTTATGGTTTGGAAAGTCCTTTTGCAGAAAATTTTCTTGGAGCTCGTTTTGAAAAAGAACCAGAATTATTCAAAAAAAAAATGAAACAAGAATAGTTTAATCATATTTACAAATATTAGAAGTACATTAAAGGAAAAAAAGGAGGAGGAGGAACAATGAGAAGAAAATTGATATCTAGCTTAAAATATTTTAAAAGTCTATATGAAAAATATTCTGCTCCAAAGCTGGAAAAATACAAGTCACTAAAAAAAAGCCTTTATCATATCAGCGTGAAGCCTATATTACAAGCCAAAAGAAAATGTCCTAAAAGATTTTAGAAATCAATGTCAGTCTACATTAGTGGAGATAGATATTACAGGCAAGCCTATGGACAAAGGATGAAGAATGCTCAGTGCAAATGATCATAAAGTTATCAATTTCAGAGAAGTCCCAAAAAACAAGAAGGTGAATTTTTTGTCATACAAAAATAAATACAGAAACAAGGTAAGGCTTTGATAAGCATAGAAAATTTATATAATTTGCTTGTATGATAAATTTTATTTGATTTAATTTCTATTTTACATGAGGAACATAATAATTATTTTTCTAAAAAAACAAAATAAAAAATTATGATTTTCTCGAGGACGAGTAAAAGTTCAAGTGTGAGGGAGTTTGATGGATATAATTATTCCTGTAATTTTACTATATAAAAATATACGATTTTAAAATAAAACATGAATAATAATATCATATTCTCGCACTTTTCTAACAAATCTTGCAGGAAAAAAATACATGAAAAAAGAGAAGAAAAGAAGCTAAAAGTCAAGGGCGATAATGATACAACTTCATCTGCAAATATGAAATACTACACAGAAGAAAGATGGATTTTTCATCCAAAGGCACCCACGAGAAATTGCCAAATTATCGCCACGAGAAATTCATGAGAAATTGCCTTAATGCCAACCATGAGATTTGCCAAGGATTATGCCAACTTTCAGCAAGTCTTTCGTAGAAAATTTTCTATTAATAGCACATGTTGAATAAGGAAGAGGCTATCAACTTTTTCTCTCTTTCTATCTACGCAGGTTTTCTAAGAGCAGAGACTTGCTCTTGCTCCATTTGTCTTCTCTGTTGTCTTTCTAAGTTTTTGTAGTTGTTCTTATTAGAAGAAATAATATTTCTTCAAAGTACTTTTATTTTTCTTACTCTATAATGGAGTAATCTCTTTTAGTTGGGATAGTTGATGAAACTTGATATCTTTATAATATTATCTCAGTTTAAACAGGTTCTTGGCTTGATACTTTCTATTTTATATTTTATACTGTGCAGGGATGATGGATTTTTATTCTTATTATCACATCTACATATTTTATCTCTAGGTTATTTTTATATTAATTTTATAATTCTCACGGAGCAAAATTAATATATTATGACTAAATGATAAAATCGTAGAGTGAGAATATTTTTTAGTATACTATTATTCCAAGTCTGTATTCTTGCTTGCCTCAGTTTTAATTCTCACGGAGGAATTGTTGTAGATAGGATTATTGATTTCAGTAAGAATATTCTCATGAAGTTTCTACTATCTTGGTGCACAATTCAAGCAAGAAAATATGTCGGTTTAACTGTCACTAGTTATAACGCAGTTAATTTACATAACCTCACGGAGTGTTATTAACTGATTACTTAGTGAGCAAAATATAATTGTATTAGCAATAAGCAATTATTCGTAAGAGAAATACATGTAAAAACTGAGATTTTATTATATTATTATCAAGTGAATTCAATAATTCCCAACTCTTTTTAAATTATAAATCTTCAAGAAGTTGTTTGTTTCATTTAAAGTAGATTATAAATTCAAAAACTCACTTTTCATCAACTTGATTCTCTCAAATAGTATTCGAAATATTACAGGTCTGTAACATAGATTTTATAATCTCTATGGGACGATATCTTAAACTATACTATAATTTGACAAAGCACGAGCAGGAATTCCTATACACTTTGGCCTCGTCACTTGAACATGATGAATTGAGTTTTGACACTCCACCTTTGTTTGAAAAATTTGCCAATGAGTTGCTTGATCTTAATGTGATAGCATTTGATAGCTGTCTTGATTGTGGTGGTGGTTTGTGTCAAGGTTTTAAACTATTTGAAAATCCATTGTTTGTTGAAAATGAGCAAGATGAAGTGTTGAAAGGTGCTTTTAGTATTAACAATCTATTATTTGCTCAAAATGATTCTTGTGACTTCCTTAAGAGTGATAAATTGTGTGGATGTTAGCAAGCTAACTCCTAAGATATTTGTTGAAAGCTTGTCCAATGTTTGGAAGTCTTCCAAAGGTGAATATTGCTCCTTAAAGAAGGAGGAAGGCACTAGTGATAGTGGTGGTAAATTGATAGATGCTAGCCTTAGTGTCAATTTCCTTACTTACTCTATTCCTAGTTTCGAGCATCCATTTAAAGTGGATTTTACTAGAGCCTCCAATGTTAAGAGTGATAAATTGTCAATGGAGGCTTGGTATGAGTTGAATGAGCCTAAAAATGAAGATTGTTTAGTGAATGAGCTTGCTTGTTGTTGCTTTTATAGCCAAGTTTTTTATGTCTGAATTGAAAAAATGTTCTTTATGATTGATTTTGATACTTGGCTATATCATAAGAGTGTGCACTTTGAGCATGAGTATGTGAGTGTTGTTCCATTCTCGTTATTGAGTAGTGCTTGGAAAGTTATTGAGTTGGTGCTTCTCATGGTTTTGCAAGGTACAAATTCGAGGACGAATTCCTTTAAAGAAGGAGGGAATGATGCAATCCGGATTGGTACTTTAAGCCGTGGATGGTTCATGCTCGACATCTGGAGCTTGGAGTGTTTTAAGAGGGCATGGAAAGCAAGAGCCAATTCAAAAGGATGACCAAATGAGCAAAATGCAAGGCTGCAGGATTCTGGATTTTCTGGATATGCTTCACGATCACGATGACATGAGTGCATTCGCACAGAAAGACTCAATCAGATTCCGCGATCGCGAAAGATATAATGCGGTCGCGAGGAGATTTCAACATACATAGCGCGATCGCGAGACCACTTGCGCGATCGCGATGAAAGGCGTCCTGGCAGATTCTCAGAATAAACACTAGGGGCTCTATAGTCCATTTATCATTGTCATTACCTAGCTACTATAAATAGCCTAATGTAGTATTTATTCATTAGTTAGACTTTTGATGATGAATGATGTGAGTAAACATTTGCTAAGCATGTTGCTTGAGCACTTTATTTCCTTGGTTTGCAATTGAATGTTGATTCAATTGAGGACTAATTAGTATTGGTTCTTTTTTATTATGTGTTTATGGGGGTGATTAGGCTTATCCCTAATTTGTTTCCTTATTTCTCAATTAATCAAATCGGGTCTTGCTTTTATCTCTTTAATTTCATGTTATCTTCCTAATCCTAGTTAGGATCATATCATTTACGGACCGGAAAATCAGCCTATGGAGCTCTGATACCAATGAAGGTTTCATGCATATGCTTAAATCTATACTAAATAGATTAACCAGAACATAAATCCGAGAACTTACTTGTTTTCCTTGTAACGGAAGTGGAAGGATCTTGACCACAGGCTGGAATTACTGGCCATAGCTGGTTGTCACGTGCTTGACGAAGCAACACCTTTTTCCACAGTCTAAACACTCAATATTTGGTAGAGAGAAAGAGTAGTAAGGAGAACAGTAGAAAAGTAGTATCTTTTCTCAATGTATTTGTATGTATATATAATTGTATATACAGTAGTTATCCTCTTATAGGACTCTATCAGGTAACTTATCTTTTTACCTGGATAGACTTTAAGAGCACACCTTTATGGGTGGACTCTTCAACAGATAAACCCAATAATAACATACAACGTGTTATCATACAACGTGGAAAACCACTCCATATGGTTACCAACAATGGACATCCATTATTTAGTAGATTTTATAACAAATGAGAATTATTGGAGCTAGAATAATGTGAAATATCAATAGGCTTCTCCTAAAATAGTTTGTGTCAAGAGTTAAATAACGAGAACTGATGATAGTTAGAAATTTTATAAGTTTTTTTTTCTGGATCATTTAGACAGCGAACTGACACGTCCAAAGTCTACCCTCAAAGTAGGGTAACATAGTTAGTGAAAATATAACGGGTTTTAAGTTCGGGTTGAATCTACAGATAACTAGCTTGATTAATTGAGTTATGATTTTCCAATTTGGTTCACTTAGTTTATTGCTTACTTGAAATCAAGTTTTATTTAAAGTAATGCTACAAGTTATTTCTAAGAATGTAAACTATTGCAAACTATTGAAATCGATTAAAGATAGTTATCAGATGGATAAAGAGAACTAGAGTTGTTTCCCTCACCTAAGCATGCACTCAATGGGGTTGTCAACTAGGTTTTGCCTTGTTGTATAGGTTTGCTTTAGTGGTCACACTTATGATTACTTACAAGTATCTCTCGATTACTGGCAAGCCTAATCCTAAAGAATCTCTCGATTTCTCTTGAATAGTGTGAAGAACAAGTGTTAACGACCAAAGTAAGAAGATTCCTATTTCTACTTCACTTCTTTTAAACCGGGTTTGTAAATCTCTTTGGGACCGGAAATCCTTGCTAACTAGTAGTTACCCAACCTTAATATTACCTTCTCAAAGGAAAATGGGAATGGAGTTAATGCTTGCAACCACAACCCTAGAATTTTAGCATGAAACTAGTTAGAGCCCAAAACCTACACTTAGACAATGTTTTTGCTAACAACTCATTAAGCACACACTTAGGTTGGTTTACAACCCTAGTAGATAAACTTAGTTACTCATAATATTAAAGAACACATCATATTGACATGAAAAATTGATCATATTTTTTATAGATCTAAAAGAGAAATAGTTACCCAAATGTTGATCATATAAAGGAGTGGAATTACCTACCAAGCTCTTAGAAATGTATTTGTGGACTGAATAATATGTAAGGTATGTCAAAATCCTAATAAGGTTCTATTATAGTGCTAGGAAATATTACTCAAAAATATGTCCTTGTGCGAGGCCGCACAATTGCTCGTCTCCCTTTGCACTTTGGTTTTCGACTACATTCTACATCACTCAGATGTCCAACTTTAGGCAATTTGTGCGGCCCACACTTCTTCCTTTTATGCTTGGCACTTCTTCTCAATTGGTTGAGTGTTGAGGTACTTCTTCTCTTGATTGTGTGGTCCGCACAATATTGTCCGACCATCACTTTCTCCTGATACTTGGCTCTTTTTGCAACGATTCCAACCTTTAGTCTGATAGGCTTATTTTTTGGGTTTGTTTCTATCTTTCGCTATCCTCAAGCTACGTTATCCATTACAACCTGGAATCATGCAATGAAATTAGTTTAAAGCCCATATAAAAAAGATCTTCATGTTGGTAAAATCGCTACTTATCAAGCATAAATTTGTCAACTTGAAAAAACAGAAAGAAGAACTTGGAAGAGATGCCTTTTTCACATGGTTTACTCCATAAAATAAAAAGACTATTTACAAATATAAAATTACTCTTGATTTGATTTGTTAGAAAATGGAGCATAGATGAATCCCCTTTTATTTGGAAGTATATGTGCTACACCCCAACTCATGTTGCTCTTTCCAAGTGACATGTCAGGTCGTGGACATCCCAATTGGATTGACTTGTGACCCTCTTAAATGCTAAGACTTGAAAAACCTTTAAACCAAACCTCCTTTGTCCCATAATAAATGGAAATTAGAGGAGAGATAACGTGGAAGTGATTGATCCACTCAAAAGCTTATAATAAATCATCACACACACACACACACACACTTCCCTGTTTGTTGCTTCAATGGACTGCTGCGCTCTTTCATCTTCAATCGCACTACTAAGCTGTAAGTCCTTTATCTTCATCTCCCATACCTTTAAATGTTTTCGAAAACAGCGTCTCCATCTTGTTGGGTCAAGTTCTACGTGCATTTCATCCTCCCCGAACTCTACTTGTGGTTTAACGCTGGAAATATTGTTGTTGTCGTTATTGTATGCCTTTAAGTGTTTGCTTATCTGCGTACATCTCATTCTCCCAGACCCCACTTGTGTGTATGTGTTATTGTTCTTGTTGTCGTCGTATACCTTTAAGTGATTGCTTAATTTTGTTAAGTGTTTTAGTTTTGCTAATTATATGTTAGGCCGCCAAATGCGATGGGGAAAGAGAAGTTTACCAAAGGTTTGGAGCAGTTCTGGTAGCTCAAGGAGGACTAGATCACTACGCACTGTCGCGTTGAGCACCACCGCTGGATTTGGAAGCACCACGGAAGATCCTCTACCCAATGCTCAACCTCTCAACTATATGTGGACTGATAACAAGGTCACACTTAGGCTATTTATGATATATGCAAAATGCAAATATAGTTGAATTACTTGCTGTCCAATTTAGCTTGGGAAATTATGCATTGTTTTGTATTGTTGTAATTGAATATAAGAATAATATAACAGCTAGTAGACTACTGAGGGTCTATCAGAAACAGCCTCGCTACCTACCTCACTCGAGGTATGGGTAAGGTTGACATACATCTTATCCTCCCCAGACCCTACTTATGGGACCATACTCGGTAGATTCTGATAACAGCTAGCAGACTAGCGACAGGATATGACAATTTGGAAAGACTTTGTTTTCGATGTAGACCAAGATTTACAAAGTGCCTGAGTTCTGATTTTAGTTGCAATAATATGGTTAATCAAATTGTCTGTACGGTTATATGTTTTGCACACCGGTGCAAGTCCGAGGGGCTACTCCAAGTTGAAACATAATACTACTTTAGAATTTGTTGAACTATGCTCATAGCCTATATCTATTCTTCCTCATAAGGTAATCAGAAAAATGCTGCTATATTTTTCTGCTTGGGGGTGGCCGACATATTGCTTAGTTTATTAAACAAGTTTTTGGTTTACTGATTTACAGATTCTAGCAATTTCATAACACAACATTTTCATGGATGCAGAGACCAAGAGTCTGCATAGTTGGAGGTGGGTTTGGAGGTCTTTATACAGCACTGAGGTTAGAATCACTCGTTTGGCCTGATGACAAAAAACCACAGGTAACTTCTGACTGTAAAGCTCCAATTTTTTTAGCCTTCCTGATGCATAGTACTTTATATTACTGCATTGAATATCACTTTGATCCCTAATTTATCAAAAAATCACCCAAATAAAATATACTGTAATGTCATACATCAACAAATCATTTCCCAGTTTGGTCCTTTTCGTCAGCTAACCAACAAAGGTAGATGTGACAGTGTCACATAATTGACATCAAGCAAGTACTGGAGAAAGTCTAGAACAGTAAAAGGGAAAAAAAAAAAACACATCCGAAATTGATATTTCCGGAATTGATGGAATATCTCACGACATTACCATTGCACTGCTTCCTCTGGAGTATGGTGATTCTTTGGTTTTAAAGATTTTCATGCCTCATCCCCAAATATGGCATTGGTTAAGGACCTTAAGGTCACACTTGATCTATCTTCGGATCAAAACCACCAAGTCCATACCTTTTGTTTCTTTCTCTTTACCCCATGTCATACTATGCTCAAATTGTTAGAAATTGTTTCATCCCTCTTTCCTTCATCTCTACCTCTTAGGCCTGTTTCTTAACTAAGTCTTGCAAAAATAATCTGTTTCCCTGGAATGGTCGTTTTCTTTGTGATCTAAATGTTACACAGTTTATTCTTGTGAGTTTGCATAACTTTCTCTTATTATCATGGATTCTTCTCATGATTCTGGAGTACGATACTTGGAGAATTAGCTCCTGGCTCCTGTCAGTCATATCTTTGTTGTCTATTCTTAACACGTTCTGGTGTTTGCTTGGTCTCTTCCATTTTAATCTATTCGAATTGGATGTTTATGTGCATTATTTACCTATTAACTAAGTTACTCGGACTCGGGTGCGGGTGTCCGATATGGGTACGGATCTAGAGGTCGGATCCTTCATGATCTATATTTTAAGATTCGGGGATACGAATCCAGTTATGGATACGGGCGTGGGGATTCGGCTAAAAAAAATTCAATAATCTAAAAATAGAGTTATAAAACCTAAATTATGAGATATTATATGGAAAACTTGAGGAATAAATATTGATCAGGACATAGAAATTTCTATATACAATAATACAAGGCATTCTATTTTCTTCAATTTCCCCTTACTTTGTTTTGATTAAAGAAATCATTGAATCTGTCCAAAAATTTTCTGTTGATTTTGGTCAAAATACCCAAAATCAGTTGACCAAATCGAGTACGTATCTCACACCCACACTCACACGGGTACGGATCCGACACAGGTGCGGCACCAAAAGTGAAGAGTTCGAGTAACATAGCCTATTAAGACTTTTTGATAAGGTAAGGTAAATTTACCTATTAAGACTTTTTAAAGTTAGATATTATCTGCTTTAGGAAAATAAGTAGATGTTGGTAATACAAGTCACTGCGACGAAAATGAATAAGTAAATGAATAAAGTGTGATAAAATACAACCTTTTTCTCCCTTCAAAGATTCAAAATGATATGATGCGTCATTTTTCCTACTATTCAACTATATTCACATTTCAAACTATTATCATGAACTTTCTCTGTTAACTACGTAATAAGTCAGTCAAACTTTCTTCTTGATTACCACACCAGTCAGATTGGGTCATCTATATGGAATCGAGGGAGTACTTTGGTGGACCAACTTATCTGCTACAAATGGAGGTTTTTCTGATAAATGGTCGATGCCTTTAATGTTGACATATCTATGGTGCTACTTTTCATTTGGTGTTAGAAGCACTAACTTTTGAAAATTTAGCTCTTGAAGGGATTGGTGAACTATCCTCCCATTTCTTTTGGTTTCTCTTCTGTCTTTTTCTTTTCCCGCTTTATTCGATGTATGAGCACTGTATCTGGCTGTGTGGTCTTTCTCTGTTCTAATATAGGCTTCCTTTATTCATCTGGTGAAAGACATAAACAGGATGTTATGTTGCGTGGTAAGAAAAAAATAGTGGCAACAAAATTTGAACAGTCGATGCTTCTCCTCTAGGCTTACCATGGAAGGAGTTGGTCTCTCTCTCCTAAAGCGTAGCTCGATAGCTTATGTATTTTCGTTGAGCTTTTTAGTTACTTATGCAACTCACTTTAGGTAGATATTAGAAAGAAGAGAATAAGACATGGACACTACCCTATTGAATGAAAATGTTAACTTGTTAGTTCACTGAGAATGTGTGTCATTGAACTAATTCAGGTAGTCCTCATCGACCAGTCTGAACGTTTTGTTTTTAAGCCAATGTTGTATGAACTTCTCTCTGGAGGTATGCTACCTAATTCCTGTTTGAAGTAACTGTTCCGGACCTTTATTTCTTATGTTTGTTAGTGTCTATGGTATAGCTTCTATCTTTATAAATCATTGCAAATGCAGAAGTAGAGACATGGGAAATTGCTCCAAGGTTCTCAGACTTGCTTGCCAATACTGAGGTGCGGTTCTTCAAAGACAGGGTAAAATTCCTAGATCCATGTGATCACTTAGGAACTAATGCACCTACAGGAGGGACTGTTCATCTTGAAAGCGGTCTCCTAATAGAATATGATTGGTATGCTTTTCTACTCATTTCTCAATTGACTGGCCATTGTAGAGGAATAATATTTTTCCTCTGAATGAGGCATTTATTATCATTAATCTGTGGATTGGCTGCTTAACTAGCCCTTAGACATTGTCTGATTTAAAGGACTTTTTCTATCTTAAATCTTTGGGAAGCCAGGTTGGTCCTTGCTGTAGGAGCTGAGGCCAAACTTGACATTGTACCAGGGGCTGCAGATTATGCGTTGCCATTTTATACGCTAGAGGATGCTCATGTGGGTACTTAAACTAGTTTACAAATTATTATTTTAAGTAAACTCAAATTTGTGATATTTGTTTCATTTGCAGATTTGAAGTGTTTCTAGCTCTGTATTTTCTGTGCAGAGGGTTGATAAAAAGCTAAGGGAATTAGAGCGCAAGAACTTCGGTAAGGACTCGGCAATACGAGTAGCAGTGGTTGGTTGTGGTTATGGTGGAGTTGAGTTAGCTGCGACGATATCAGAAAGATTGCAACAAAAGGGAATTGTACAGGCAATCAATGTTGAAAAGACAGTCCTGCCAAATGCTCCAGCAGGAAATAGGGAAGCAGCACTAAAAGTAAGCAATTTCTATCCTTTAGTTGGCATCAGTTCGTCAAAGGTGATTTTAGTGCGCATAGTTTTTCTCTCCTTATTGGTCCTGTCTCTAGAACAAAAAAAATCAGATCCCCTTCCCAATTTAAATCAGACTCCAATTAGCATATGTAGCTGTGATATTTGTTCAACTTGAGCACATCCGATTTCTTCAAAACCAAACTTTATTCCTTTTTTTTGCACCCTAGTAGAAATCTTGATTTGATTTGTATAGTGATAGTGTTATAAATAATTGATTGTGTTTATTAATTTGGTTTTCACAATCCTCTAAGGAGCATGATTAATGCTGTAATATACAAAAAACATGGTAATGTCGTAAATTAATTGGACTAAGACATAGTAATTTTTTTGGTTGATTAGAGACCAGTGTACATGGACTTGTCATTAATTAGAGCTCAACTAATATTTTCCCTTGGCTAATTTGAGTTCTTTGGTGCAATTTTAATCCTGTGCTGTGATGCCCAAGGGTTTTAGGAGTTAATCTTCTTTTGCTGGTTAAATTCCATCACTGTTTTCCATCCCTCGCTAGTCTGGTTTCATAATTTTCTAGCCCCTTTTAAGTGTTAATACCATTGGTACGTTAGAGAGTTCGTCCTCCTTAGCTATTCCTTGTGACTTTTGCCACATGTCTGCCTTTGAACCGGTAACTCATCATCCATAGGTATTAACTGACCTTTCGCAAGTCATACTCACTGCACTGCTTGAGCCTGTTTTCTCCCCATTTTATGGCATGATAAACTTCTTGTTGGGCCATGGTCCAATGTGTGTTGTGTCCTTTGTATTTGAACATAAGCGGTCTTGCTTCAGGTACTTTCATCCAGGAAAGTTCAGCTTTTGCTTGGTTATTTTGTCCGATGCATAACAGAAGAAGCGGAGTCTCGGACCTCTGATGCTGAATATACAAGTATGGACTCAGCAGCTGATCATTCTAAAAGTCTACTACTTGAATTGCAGCCTACTGAAAGGGGCTTGCAGGGTCAAATTCTAAGGGCAGATGTTGTTTTATGGACTATTGGATCTAAACCTCTACTTCCTCAGTTGGAACCTAGCGATAAACCTTACGACATTCCTCTGAATGCCAGAGGGCAAGCAGAAACTGATGAAACTCTCCGTGTCAAGGGTCATCCTCGTATATTTGCTGTTGGTGACTCTTCTGCATTAAGAGACCAAAATGGGAAGTTGCTTCCAGCTACCGCACAGGTAGTTGATTGAATTTTTCTTTGAACAAGCTTGTATTAAATAAATAAAGAAATTTAATTACTGATTTGCTATGGTTTTCATCACAGGTTGCTTTCCAGCAAGCAGATTTTGCTGGTTGGAATTTGTGGGCCGCAATTAATGACCGTCCACTATTGCCTTTTAGGTTTGTCCTGTATCTGTTATGTTGATTTGTTATCTGAGTTTGTCTATTATTGTTGAGTGATCGTCTGTCACATAGTTTAGTTCCATTAATTTTGAGTAAAGAGGTCTAATTTCGTGGTTTTGTTTTTGGGTTTAAATCCAAATTACACTTCAAATTGCACGCATTTTCATAACCAACCCCTCTACTTAGTTGATGTTCTAGAGGAACACCTATGCTTGTTGTAAACTATATAATCAACGCGTATAACCACTAACTGTAGTGTGTGCTTCTCAATTTTCCGTACGTGGCTAACACATCACCTAAATAATGACAGCCACCTGATGGAAACAAAAGCTTTCATGTCTTTCACCCTCTCTCCACCTTAATTCCATTTAAGCCTTCAAACCCTAACCTTTGTAAAAGCCCCTCAACACACCAGTGGAGTAAGAGGTTCTTTGGGTCCGAATCCGAACTGCTGGTATTTGGAGCACCACCTTGACGGTGACTCTCTTTTTCCCCAACCAGAAAAAACTCCCACCAGACACGCCCTCTTGTTTACGTCATAAACTTCTCTGAGATTTCAGGATGGAAATAGCTTCTTCAAATTTTAGTTTTACGATAGCTGTCTCACATTCTTTCCCGTTCTTCTACCATTTACTAGCTCGGAGTTAATTCTTTTTTTGAGTAATGTAGCAAAGCTGGAGGGCATCCTTGAGTGCACTTCTCTCTTCTATTTCTTAGAAAGTTCTGTTTTTTTGGGCAAAGAGGACGACATGAGAAGATTTGTGCTCAACTTGGATCTTTGCAAGAATATCTGGGTTGATTTCAAAGAGAAATAAGGCGTCCAGTTGGGATTTTGGTGGTGTAGAGAATTTTTGGTGTCTTTCAGTAGAGAAAAATTCTTCAATTTCCTGGTGGCATCTGATCATGTGGATAAGCTACAATTCTCAAATCTCCATGTATTATATACATAAATAAAGTTGTGATTTTAGTGTAATTGTCAAGTAAAAGTGGGTCTGGATTTTTTTTTTTGTTTTGACTGTGCATTAGCTCCTCTTGTTGGTTGAGCTGCTTGAATTTTGTGGTTTATAGATTGATTTTTCTTTCTGGGTTTTTTTAATTGGGTTTCAAGTATATCCGTCCCAAGCTCTTTATTTTGGGTCAGCAAATATGAGATTTTTTCCCTTTTCATTGAAGAAGGCACGATCACATGAATAGACAATATGAGGGAGGGAGAAAGAAGAAGTAATGGGTATAGTTGAAAGAGGATAGTAGAGGGAGGAGAAGGGATCAGATGACGAATTCCATCCGAAGTTATCAAAAATTAAATGTTCCGGAGAGAAATCTTGTTCATGAACTTTACCAATCAAGCCTCACTTTCGGAGTCTCTGAACCTGTCAGTACCAGCAACATGTGAATGCCAAGATTACCCATCTTGTAACTGGAATAATTGCTTTGCTGGTGGAAGAGACTGAAGAGGGTTATCTCTCTTTTAAGTTCTTTAAGTTCTGCTTCTGATGACTACCATTCTGCTTGTGTCTGTGGGTGAAAAACGGGGAAAGAAAAGGAAAAAAAGGGACACGTGGATTGTGGAAACAAACACGTGGGAGTCGTAAAAAATACGGAAGGAAAGGGAATGAAAGAAGAACATACAAACATATATACATATATATATACACACACACACACCTACATCAGACCCCTCTGGGGTGCAGCCCTTCCCCGGAGCAGCCCTTCACATACATAGAGTATGTATGTTTGACACGTGGCATTCAAATATGGTCTCAGGCACAAGTTTTTTTAATGTTCACTCGTTTATGTTTTATTTCAGACGTGGATGTCACATGTCCTTTTAGATTGTAATGGTTTCTCCATTACAAGTCAGTGTGTAAAAGAATGTCTGCAAAGAAAAGATATTTAAGGTATTACTGTGCAAGTTTGGGGATTAAAGTACATAGTAAGCCTGATTTTAACTACTTAAAAGAGGACTATGAGCAAGTAATTAGTGTTGGGGAACAATTTACCATGTGTAACAGCATTTTTTTTAATATTAAAAATTATGTTGTAATTTGGAACTTTCACAAACCACTGAGGTATATCATGGAGAATTCCATATCTATTTGCTACAATTTGAGTTTCGAGTTGGAATCATGGAGAAGAAACATAACAAGGTGATTATGTTAATTAATGTTATGTCATAATACCGCAGGTATCAAAATTTAGGTGAGATGATGACACTCGGCAGGTATGACGCTGCTGTTTCTCCAAGTTTCAGTGATGGGCTGACCTTGGAGGGTTTTGTTGGTCATACTGGTACTGTTCACTTTTAGTTTTCTGGCATCACATCATTCCATTTCATTCCCTGCTTTATTCTGCACTCTCCTCATTTTTCAGTTTGGTAATTATTGCAGCAAGAAAAATAGCTTATTTGATCAGATTACCAACTGATGAGCACCGCGTGAGAGTAGGAATCAGTTGGCTACTGAAGTCCACGGTGGATTCAGTTGCAACGCTGCAGACAATGCTCGCAAAAGCTCAATCAGATTCTTAGATCAGTAGGTCTCTGGTTGGCAACACGAATTTTACGATTCTTAATCTGTGTAGTATTGTTGAGAACACCTGTTTTGAGTTGCACAGACTATCTAATTTGGATTGTCCATTGAGATGTTAAATTATGTAGTTACTTAGTGAGATCCCCTACATAGCCATCTTTTCTGACTTGTTGTTCGTAATTGTGATAGTGGTCCGATTGATTGACAATATAAAGAATGATCGCAAGATTCAAAAATATGAGATCAAGTATTGGGCTGCCGCAGCAATTACAAGTGCTATTGACGGTGGGACTGACAATCATATAAGGTATGTAACATCTTTTTCAGGATAATCATCTCTCTGCTATCACTGATATTTTTACTAAATTCTCAATGTATTATTGTGCTCTTGGCTTTAGGTACTTGGCACATGCCGCCTGCATAGATGGTCTCTGTGATTTGCTTGTGTCCAATAGTAAACGAGTTGTCACCATGTGTTTAGAAGGATTAGAGAAAGTATTGGAGTTTGAGGGAAAAGATGCAAAGGGTAATGTTTACGCTCAGCGGATTAAAATGCCTGGGATAATGGAAACTATTAGAGACCTGCAGAGTAGTTCTGATTCACGATGCAGCTCAGGGTTGTTGAGTTTATAAAGAAATTATGTGTAACAAAGGATGGCATGGCATACTTTGAAGCTGAAATGGTTTCTAGTTGTACCTTGTTCCATGACATGAAAGGCGAAATGATTTACTTATTTAACAAATTCTGCTATCAGTAATATTTACGCGAGCCTAGTTATGTATCTCTCTTGATAGTAGCTACCCCCTAATACTAGATGTTCTAATAAACTGAATTTGGATAAAAAAAAATTGTACTTCTTCTATCTCTACCCTTTACTGTTGTAATAAGTGAGTTAAGTTAGCACCAGAAGTTTGATCTATTGGTAAGTGATTTGCCTGTTTTGTGTGTTAGGCACACCGCACACTATACAAGTTCGTCCTTCCAACACATAAAAGCTTGGTATTTAAATCAACACATAAAAGCTTGGTATTTAAATGTAAAGCGATGGGTTCATTATCCATTGAACTTCATCACCGAACCGATGATTTGAGTTTCATATCCTGTGCCATCGGCCCTCGAGGCTTTCTCGATTATTAGAAGAATGTAAATTATAGTTAAGTGCAACGTTTAAAGAGAGAAGTGATAGCTCAAATGTATACCTACGATTTGTGCGATTAAAAGCCTTTCTAAATGAAATGGGAAAATTTTACAAGACTGGCAATAAGAACATGGAGAAGCAGAAAACTGCTGACTCTTGACTTTTTAGTCAGTGTTAAAATAAACCAATTATGACCAATGTTTTTTCCAAACACGAATCAGTAGATGAGTTTGACTTGGTACGGTAGGACTTTGCGGTTTTCTTGGCACAGCGCTAGAAAAAACTGCTACACTTGATTGCCTGACAAATGGATGAGACTCTGGAAACAAATTTTCATTCCTGCTACAGCCACATAATATATATCGAGGAAAGTAACTGCAGAGTAGATATTTTTTAGTCTCGTCAAGTATTTAAATTTTAAATAAAATTGTACCACCTATAAAGACTAAGGTTTACTACGTCATTACATATATGACAAGAGTCTTTCAAAGACTCTTCAAAAGGAAAAATAGCCACACGCTACTTTTTTTTCTTCTCATATCAACATCTACATGGTCCTTAACAAATGAAGCATATTACCCACCAGTCTACACAAGGTCTCTTCTCGACGCTGCCTCTTGACTGCAGCAATGAGCAGGACATCAATTTAGCAGATAACAACCCACAGCAGGCATCCTGTTTTTTTTCCTTGTTTTTCTTCCGTTTTACCTTTTTTTTTCTTTTTTTTCTTTTGAGGAGGGAGTCAGAGGCACAGATTCCATCTTCGAAGAATCCATCATCCAACTTCAATATATGTGCTTGAAGACAAATCCACACACCGTAATCTGCAACCTGTTCTCACTTAAAAATGTGAGCTTGGAGCTAATCAAACACCTCAACAACAATCTTTAAAGGAGGCATTCTCACCAACACGCTTTCTTCAAAACACCAATCTTTGGGGTGTCTGCCCAGATTCAAGCTGTTGATTCCAGACTCAACCTGCTAGAAAGAAACCATCACAGCAACAAAGCAAGATAACATAAAGATAACATAACCTATCAAATCATAAAACACAGGGCCTCAGAAACACATGCCTTATTGCAGGCTCCTGCACAGCCTCTGAGCTTGTACTATCCTGTTGTTCCATAGTCCTTGCGAGAGAATGGTTTAGCTAGAAAACATAAATTGACAAGAGGGCATTAAGTTTTCCATCCTGAAATTACCATATATACAGCTTGATGCAGAGGCATTCTTAGCAAGCCCATATATAACCCATATTCAAAGCTACTTAGAGAAGTAGAAAGCTACGAGGACACCATGTATGGTTCAAAGACTTGCTGAGTAAGCAACCAAATTTAACGAGTAACGATTGTTCAAAATGAAAAAGGGAATTGAAAGCATTGCTTTTCGAGTTGCCAGAGTATAGACACAAATCATGATATATGTCCCTCTGCTTTTTTATCAAGATTGGATAAAAGTCTCCACACGCTTACAATCAAAGATCCCAACTTCATGAATTTTCCAATACACAACTGATGATATGCCCAGTCATCAATAGTCATAACAACCCTAACAAAAGATGAGATTGAACACTGGAAAATAGACGTGTCAACAACAATAATGCAAACTCATATAAACAGTATATATTGGTAAAAATGGACAAAAGAAATTTGCACTCCACCTGTGACTTCTCGTCCAAGCCATTACCCAATACTCCATTCCCACTGAGACATCCATCCCCTAGTTGTGAAATCCGGTCGACCAAGCTTATATCACCCTGAAAAGATCCTTAGCTCTCACTATCTTAAACAGTTCATAAATCACTGCCATCAGCTACAATTCAAGAGCCAAACACGCAAACAGAGAGACTCACCTCGCAAGTGAGGTTCTGAATGTTGGAATTTGATACAGGCAGTCTTTCGACTCTTTCTGTGCACCCAGTCTGAACGAATGGTTCACTAATCTGCCCAACATTATCCCGACGAAGTGATCGAAAAAACTCCCCCTTCTCGTCGCTCTGCAAGACTTCAAAAGTTTGGACGTTTCTTGTGGCAACATCTTCACATGGTCTGAGCACCTCCTGGCTTGGGAAGGATTTTGCGTTAGAACTATCTAAATCAACCTCATTGGAAACTCCGCAAAAAGTAAAACCTTTAAAACTATCAGGAGTACAAGTGGAACTGTCACCCAGAGAGGCATCATTTCTGCTGCCCAATAGCCTATGTAATGATTTATCATCAGAAGTTCTGTCCAGGGAGACACAACTCTCGAGCTCCCTCTGCGACTCATCAGAAATGATTATCTGTGATGATCCATCAGACCTACTAGAACCACTTAGAGGAGAAACAGACCCCATCCTCTGCGGACTAATGGAAGCACGTTTCCCTAGTTTGCCCGAATTTACATCAAATGGTTCGGCTTCTTGCTTCCTCTTTGGATGCCTTTCTTCAGGAGACATGCAGCTTCTATTAACTTTCTCAGGAGTACTATGAGTTGCATTCCTAGATGACCGTGGTCTCTTATACCCATCTGGAAAGACAAATGGAGGAATTTGCTTCCTCCGAACATGAGATACATAAATATCCATGCCAGGTCTCCAATAAGAATACATGCTTACGTCTTGCTTAAACTCATCAACTGTGCCACGAATATCAAACTGTTGTCCTTCTTGCACTTTGACACCCTGTTTCCTCTGCAAGCCCATAAAAAAGGCACAATGTGGACATGGTTTAGACAAGTCTACAAATTCATTCGGATACGGATGGCACTGCAACATCCCGTTTGTGTCCCGCTCTATCTGAAATGCATCAAAGGATAAGCATGAGTTCCAGTGATAGAATCACGACAACTGAATTAGATCCTTTCCTCCCAGAAGTGTTTTCTTTTTCCTTGTGCGCTTAGAATTCTCATCAAAAAATAAAACCGAAGAATATAAAATATACTTCACCTTAAGTGTTAGTTGTCTAAGCCGGGATTCCACCCAGCCTTTCCAAGCTAGCAAATCATCAGTATCTGCAGCTACAATGTCAACCTGCAGATAGTTTTTGTACACCTCAAAGAAAAGGTAATGCTCAAATAGAGCGGCCCAATCAGCTTTATTCAACTCTATCTCCTGGATGAAAGAAACAAGTGAAAACAGCAAGACTACCAATCAAAATGAGTCAGTGAGTGAAAAAGGAGGAAAACAACACTGAACTTTTAAGTTATACCTCACAAATCTTGTTACCAAACTGAAATTGGTCCATCATTACTCGAAGAGTACTTGGAGACACATTGTAGCTTGAGTTCATGCAAGGGTAAGCTGGAGTAATAATTGGCATATGATGAGTTCGATCTTTTGGATTCTTACGAGGATCCCAAACAAGAAAACCAAGTTCATCCTCTTCTATTGGGCATAGCATCACTGGATTTGGCCAACGCCATTGTGTATAAACTCTGAAGAACCTAGAAACAAGCATACTAGGGACTGCATTGGGATAAAACTGGCAAACGCGAGCAACCAAGAGAGCCCAATTGACACCACCAAGAAATCCGGTAACCTGAATAAATAGGGTGCAGAACGAGGGAAAGCAGAAAATCAAGCTCACAAACTGACCAGCTTGTGAATCCAATAGACAAACCACATCGAGGGAGTAAGAACTCACATTGGAATAAACACCTCGCCTTTTTGCCCAAAACTTGAGACATCTAAGAGTTGTGCGGAAGTGCTGCATAATTTTGAGAAAATCAACATGGAAATTCAACTATATTTTAAAGACGCCATTACACGAGGACAAAAGTAAACGTACCTCAGCATTAGGAACTAGTTTCAATATTTGGTCAGCAACTCGGCACCCATTGAGACTTCGAACAGTTGGTTCATCCACATTGTAGAGTACCGATCGATCTGAGATGTCTAAATCCTGTTAACAAATGAATAAGTTAAAAGCAATTCAGGACACAGCAGAGTTAAACTCTCAAGTAATATATTCAACTAAGCACCTCTAAAGTCTGGAAGGACATGAAATAAGGCAGACAAAGTACACATTTAAGCAAGCTGTAATAAGGAAGCTGCTATACATCCACATTGATCAAATGAAACTATAAATACTAATTCTCCATGAGTTAGCTACAGCAGTAAAAGCCTAAATTTCTACAGCTTTCACTTGTATATAAAGCCTAATGAATAAAGGATAAAAATCCAATAAGAATGTTCTAACTTACATCAGGGACCACTAAGAGAGATATACTTGCATAAAGGAGATCAACAGATATTCCTTGAAATTTGAATTTCATAACTGGGACATGAGCATCAGGAACTGGTTGAAGTTCACTAACTTCTTCTTTTTCAGCCAAAATATCATGCAGAATGATAAAGAAATCTTCCTGCAGAGGTAAAACAAAAAGAAAAATTCCATAAATGATAATGCATAATCATTCCTCAGATGGAGCAAAGTTTTGAACAGTACATGGAACTCACATCTCTATTGACATAAGAGGGGCCAACACACAATGTGTCTATGTCAGCTCCAGGCCCATGAACCTGCAAAGCATCCATTTTGTGACCAAGTGACATAATACTGGTATGCAAACATTTTTTTTCCCATATAAAAAAAAAAACAACGAAATAGTCACCATAGGCCATCCAGATTACTGAAAACAATAATATATAACTTCGAAATACTACCGAAAGAAATCACAGTATGTGATTGCATTTCTTTAAATACAAGAATCTATCTGCAGTCCAACAACTTAAAAGAAGATGTCAGTCACGTGATTTCAAAAAGCTCATTGAAAAACCTGGAACTGAAACCAGAAAAGTCCTATTAGCTGCACTTTAGCACCTATTACCAAGATACACTCATCTTTGTTCCAATGATCACGATATTACCCCAAGCTCAAGTATCTTTGGCTTCATCGCGGTTTTTTTTTTTTTTTTTTGAGAATGGTAACTACTTTGTCTATAATAAAGCCCAGCATCTAGGAAATGCTGTAAAATTACATACAACTCCAGAAAGACAAAAGATGAGACCCTGATCTATCTATCATTAACAAGGGTCATATAAGATCTATCAGGTCTCCTTCCTCCACCAAAAATTCCTGTTTACATCGTGGGGTCATATAGTTTATGAATGGATGAAGCACAAATAAGAAAAAAAAAATTTGTTGCTCTACAAAGAACCAAATACCGAAAAATTCAAGTGCTGAAATGTCACTTACTCCTAGACGATAAGAACCAAAAGTGAATATGAGAGCATTTGCATCCTCCACCATTTGATCAGTGTAGCCTCTCTGGCGAGTCATTTGTTTCACCCATGATTTTACAATCTGCAGCACAGTGGTAAGCAGTAATTACAACTTCTTTCGGGGTCAATTTACATCTGATCAATAGAACCAACAAGCACCTCAGAAGCAGCAAAATTTACAAGGAATGTAAAGAACTAATAAAGTCAATCAAAGCATCCGTCTCTACATATGCCATAGCTCCATTGCACAAAAACTAAGTAATGCAAAACATCCAAGTTTAAGACTGACTACATTTTTCTTCTTGCCATCAAAGACTCCAGAATTTCCCTCTCCATACAACCCACCGCACCAAAGCTGGGATGATCTTCCAAATGCCCCTGTTAGATTTGGATAAATACACTTTCTGCCAGGATAGGAGAAAATCCACTGTATTGAATGTCATACACCAATGGAACCCCAAAACAGTGAAAGAAATGCCAAATCTGCCATGTGAAGTTGCAATCTAGAAATAAATGATTAACATCTTCTTCACATAGCGGACATCTATTTCACAAAATAATGCCTCTTTTGAAGATTACCAACAGTGAGACATCTCCTATGTGCAACTATCCATGAAAAACATCTGATATTGTAGGGAGCTTTATTCTTCCAGATAGATTTCCAGGGCCAGATGGGAAGAGAGGGGGAAGGGCATGTCAACCATGAATAACAACTTTTCACAGAGATTGAACCATGGTTATTGGGTTTCCAGGAGATGGAATCCGGAAAAGAAGTAATCGTTGGAGCTGAGTTCAAAGAAGCCTGTAGACGAGCATATTCTTCAATCTCCCAATCATTTCAGATTCCTTCTAAAAGGAATTCAACATCCCTGGTTTAGCCTTAAATCAGCCAGTAAAGAATGTTTGTTTGCAACACATCTATAAAGAGCAGGGAACATGACCATACGAGGAGTATGGCCAAGCCACGCATCATGCCAAAAACTAATCTTTCTACCGTTTCCCACTTTTATGATAGAAAGATCCCAGAAATAACTCCAATGAACTCTGATATGTTTCTACACGCTTAAGGTAAATTATTTTTTTTGATGATTTTTTTTTTTTTTTTTTGATAAGGTAAATGATTTTATTTATAATGAAGGGGAAAACCCCGCACACAAGTAGTATACTCAAAGGTAGAGAACCTACAGAAACATAGTTTATTTTAAAGAAGGGAAAACCTCGTATACAAGCCGTATACATAAAGTAGAAAACTTAAATCAAAATATAGTTCTCCACAAAAGAAACCCAATCATCTATACATATTGGAACTTCATGGGTACACCAAAAAGTAACTAAAAGACAAAGACTACTTTGCAATTTAACAGAATCACTCTCGACTCCTTCAAAAGCTCTCATATTTCTCTCTCCATAGGATCCACATAATGGCTAACGGAGCAATTGCAAAAGTGGATGACATTCCAACAAAGGGCACTCTCCTCAAACAGTTTTTGCAATTATTAGATACTGGAAGCATAAACATCTCATGGAATATCTAAAGTCTAAGAACAAGGCGAAACTAGAAAGTCAATGTTGAACGAGGGGTAATTTTAGGTCAAGGAATATCTGATGTTCACTATTTTAAAGCTTCAAAGAAACAGTATAAAACTCTCTTTCCAGGTCAGTATACTACTCTGCAGTAATGCTTTCTATATCATGAACAGTAACAAGGCAAAAAATGCTGATCTTTTTTTCTCGACTACCGAATTAAATTTTCTGAATTATCATACCACCTTCACAATTAAATTTCCTTTACCAGATAGTTTCACATAAAGTGCATGATTGCATCTGTTTTCTTCTTTTTTTTTTCAAAACAGAAATAATTGATGAACATAAAAGATATTATAGCACCCAAGGGTGTGGTCTAGTGGTCAATGAAGTAGGATAGAACCTCAAGTTCAAATCCCAACAGAGGCAAAAAACACTAGGTCTTTCTTCCCATCTATCCAAGCCTTGGTGGATAGAGTTACCTGGTATTTGTTGCTGGTGGGAGGTGGCAGGTATCTGGTGGAATTAGTCGAGGTGCGCGTAAGCTGGCCCGGACACCATCGTTATCAAAAACAAAAAAAAAGATATTATAGAAGGGAATACTATTGGATCAAATGAAAATTGATGGATTTTCAGACTGAATCATGTAACAGGAAATAATTTCACTTTTTGTGTAGCTTTCCATGAAAGAAGAATAAGTAAAAAAGAAATGCCTAGGGAGTACAGTCGTGGAAACCACTTTACCAAACTATGGAGCATAGCTCCACGGAGGAATATTTTTTTCTATCAGTAGCTCCACGGAGGAATATTTTTTTTTCTATCAGTAAACTTCATCAAAAGTTACTGGAACAGAAGACAAAAGATTGCAACATTTCCCTATATTTATGCATTTCATCTGCTATTTAACCCCCCTTCTAACGAAATGAGGGGAAAAAAGTCTAGTCAATAGTAAAGCTCTTTTTCTCAGAGGAGCGCCTTTTACCTAATGTGAGATGGATTTTTCGCCCAAGCTAGGGAAATTGCATACCCGCACAACAAAACCTTGGCTAGTGTATTGTTACTATCTCTACATACAAGCTCATAAATTAGTGAGAGAGAACCTCTGATTGTCATTGATACATCTTAATTCTTATTTATCAGATCGTATAAGCATCACTATAAGAATTGATAAAACAATAATGGATTACAACAGTTCAGCAAGTGGTTTCCCACATGGGCGACTTGGGTTCGAAACCCCTTGTCAGTTTGAGCCTGTCGCACCGGACTTGCCTAGTGCGGGTTAATTCTCCTATGTGCAGGCTATTGAATCTGAAGCGGGGTTTGTCCGGAGCGCATCCGAAGGGTAGCGGCTGAGGGTTCCCTTGTGCCTTGTCATTAAGAAAAAATGGATTACAAGCAAGATGCTTCATAGTAAAGCCTTTTTGGTACTCTTTGATTTCACGCTTACCAAAAAAGGAGGGGGGGGGGGGGGGGGGGAGCAAACTGATTAGAGCACAGCGTTCTCCACCTATCAGTTTTACTTCATTTTTTTGGTGATTAGAAATAAAAACTGCAGCACCTTCCAAAAGGAGAAGCACGCAATGCCACCACTCCTAATTTCAGTGATCGAATACGATTCAATCTAACTTATTAAGTTGTGTGAAGTATCTCCTCTAAAAATTCTTCATTTTTTATCAAGCTCATCTACTCTTTACCATGTATTAAAGCATCAAAACAACATTGACAGCCAGTTAAGTAGATAATGCCTCTAGGCAAATGGTCTTATACACCCCTCCAGCTATACATTTCTTCATTTTCATTCATAATTCGCTACTTTTCCCAGTCTTATTGGCAGACACCTCTTTCATTGTGCTTCTTTAGTGATCCTTCCACTGGCACAATGTTTTTTTTCAATGCCCATATATGAAGCACCAGCCTCTTTTCCGATAAGAGTATTGGCTAACCACTTTATTCACGATTCCACAAACAACACTTCCCACGAATCCAGTTATCAGAACCTCATTCAACTACTTTAAAGACAAGTTGTTGAGCAGCTATTTACATTTGTAATTCTTTAAAATAAGCAAATACAGTTGATTAGGGATAACCTCACTTTAAATTTGACCGAATGTATAAGAAAGTGAAGTATTACCCTTTAAAATGTAGAATTAGACAGTGAAAGAAGTTAAGTTCTAAGTTAAATATTCACATATGTTGGACAAATATCATATGAGTATTACTGTCTATAACACCAATAAATAGGTGCATCTATTATCAGAAAATCACTGGTAAGAGGTTTAAAATGATGAGTTTCTTTTCTCTTCTGTTTTCACACAAGCTCTATGCCAACTCAATCGGACAACATCAAAAAATTAGCAACACTGTTCTCCATCTGTTGTATTCTGCCATGCACTCTATCCATCACATGAAAAAGTACAAAGACATTACTGTTGAATTCATCCCCCCACCATTGAGGCTCAAAATATTATGTCAAGGATCCTATTCTCTTCCCCGCATTTGCTCCTATACTTGTTTCCTACTAAAGCCCTAAAACATGGTATTAACCCAAGCGCAATAAAACCCAAAGTAATTTAATTCTTACAGACCCTTCATGATGCAGAGCTGAACAACAAATATGGAAGTCATCATGATTATTAACAAAAAAACTCACTCAGTCAACTCCACCCTATTCCAAAAACTGAAACTGAAGGCTACCAATCAACACCTCCAACCCAATAAGGAAAAGCTCTATTTTAACTTCTCATCTAATGTTTCCATTTGCTGGAAAACCTATATATCACGCACGTAAATTTATAATACCATAAAGCTGAAACCCAAACACATGCTAAGTTAATAACAGATCCATTGAACCATATAATGTGTAACTTCAACATATTTCTGGTCAAGTTCTGGTTACCTTTTGTCTTACACCAACTAAGCTTTTATGCAGCAGACAAGCGTATATTCATAGGGTACAGTGAGGTAGACAATTTGCATTGTAGTCAATCCGAATAACACAACAAGGCCTAGCTCTAAGTTGAACTTTGATTAACCAACAAAAATGGCATACATCTGAAATTGAGAATTATATCTTTTATTTTCCACATTACTTCAGAAGCATAATCAAAAGTAAAAGATATTCAGAAGCAAGCAGGATACTTGACAACTCATGCAACAACAAAGCTTGTATGCAAAAATTAATGTAACCCAACGCAAGAAAGTCGTCGCTCATTCTACTCTACCCTAAGCCCAAAAATAAAATAGAAGGCGGAAAAGGAACACCTCCAACCCAACAAGGAATATTTTTTTACTTGTTGAAAAACCTATATATCACACCTTGTGAATTTAAATATAACGTCGAACACATTTTAAAAGCTATCGAACACATTTTAAAAGCTATCATATGAGTATTGTCTATAACACCAGTAAATAGGTGCATCTTTACTCATAAAATCATTTATTAGAGTTTTAAATTGATGAGATTTTCTTTTCTTTTTCCACACAAGCTCTATGGTAACTCATTCCGGACAACATCACATATGTTGAACTTGGAAGAATTTTTCCTTTGACTGCTTGACTCGCACTATTCAGTTTTCCAGCAATCTTGTCTTCAACTTGTTGTATTCAGCCCTGCACTGTATTCCTCACCATGTAAAATTACAGACACATTATGCCAAGGATCCTATTATATTTCCCGTACTTCTCTTCCAATTAAAGGATGGAATAATCCAAAGTGCAATAAAAACACAAAGTGATCTCATATGGACGTCATCATGATTAATAGCAAGGCCCTAAAAAAGTAGTTATTCATTGCAAGACTTTTACTCCACCCTAGGCCAAAAAATGAGATTAAAGGCGAAAAACCAACACCTCCAACTCAAAAGGGATAGATCTCCTATCCAAGAAATCATGGCATACAGTTCAAAACTCTTTGGACAAATGGCCCACGCCTCTACCCTTACCCGGCTTTTGTGTTGGGCGGGTACAAACCTGTAACATGCACCTAACCCACATATCAAAAGCTGAGCTCTTATCACTAGACGAAACCCCTTGGGACAAAACAGAAAAATCCGTTTTAATATATCCGAGAAATCGCAAGGGCCAGTGATGCGCGGTTCAAAACTATGTGATAATAGGCGGTCCACCCTTCTACTTTTACCAAGATTTTGTCTGTGGCAAGGTTTGAACCTGTGACATGCGCCTAACCAATACATCACCAAAACCGGAGCTCTTATCACTAGACCAAAGCCGTCACATCTTTCTTTTCATAAGTAGAAAAGGAAAGATCTTTTTAACTTCTTTTTTGATAAAGAGAAAAGGAAAGATCTTTTAAACTTCTCTTATAGTGTTTCCATTTATAACACAAAGCTGACAACTCATGCAAAAACTAAACCATGTAGACACACAAAATTAATGTAAACTAAAGCAATGTTTACTACTATAACTAATTAATTATAAGCTAATTACTAATTAAAGCTTAAATAATTAACCTGATCAAGCTGACCCAATACTTCTTCTCTCCTTGCTGTCTCTTCTTCACTTTCATACAACCCTGATTCCCTCAAAAACTATTTAAAAAAACTCAAAATTCAGTACAAATTAATAGCCAAAATTGGATACAAAGTTAAAAAAGGGCCAAAATGTTATCACCTTTTCTAATGCAGCATTTCTTTGAAGATCTGTTTCGGTGGGCCCAGCACTAGATAGAGGCTTGGTAACACCATACTTCTTCCGCGGTGGTGGCGCCGCCGCCTCTATCGGCGGCGTTAAACTTTCTGAACCCACCATCAATTTACCCAACCCACCCACCCCCAATGGAAAAAAATTTAACAGATCAAGCCTAAAAAGTGGCTAAAAGTGAAATTGAGTGAAGAAAAGTGCTAAATTTCATATCTTTTTTTAAATTAAAGAGAAAGATTAAAAACAATCAAAACCCTAGAATTTTAAAAGGGGGAATTTTTAGGATTATAGCAAAGTTTTGTGTGTGTGTGTGTGTGTGTGAAAGAAAAAGAGAGAGATCTGAGGAGAAAGAAAAGGGAAGAATGAAGATGGAAAAAAAAAAAAAAAAAAAAAAGGGGGTCAATGAAAGCGGTTTTGGGGTTTTTGGGGTGGTTGATTTTTTTTGGATTCTTAGTCAATTTGGTCAATTTGATTATTTGTAATTTTGTTTTTATAATAATTTTCCAAAATCCAGCTGTTTTTGTCTTCTCATATTATATTTTCTTTTTTACTACTTACGCTCCAAAATATGAAGATGATATAGACCTACCCTACAGTTTTTGATGACACTCAACTTTTTTTTTTGGGGGAAAATATCGCATTTTATTCATCTTCAAGAGATTACATTGGGGTTGAGGGAGTGCCAAAAATTCTATCTACCTCCCTATTCATGTTTGAAAGATAGTACTCACTACCTTTGTTACAATTGAGATGAAGTAAATGCGTTGAATCCTATATATGCCAAAAAGGTACTCCAATATACTAATTCAGCTGATTGTACTCATGGAAGCTCACGGAGGCTCAAAGATAAGATTGGCTTTGCTTCTGTTGGATTTTCGAAAGGTAGGCATTCTCCATCTATCCATGTTCAATAACCCTTTAACTTGAGTAGGAAATTCAGTAAAGCTATTGTATTCATGTGATTGCATCAAACTGTAGCTTAAAGATGCCAACTTATCTGCAACTTGGTTGCTTTCTCTGAAGCAATGTGTCATGAGGAAACCTGATTGTGTCCTAGCTTGTTTAAGTTCTTGGACTTTAGAAGAGATCCTCCAAGGAATGGTGTTAATACCATTTACACTATCCACCAAAAGCTTAGAATCACTCTCTGCTTTAAAAAATTGATAGCCCTTTGATATATACCAATTGATTCCAAATAGTAAGGCAGAAGAAGCTTCTGCCCAGTTGCTAGTTCCTGGCCCCAGGACAAGAGAATAAGCATAAATCAGTCTTCCTTCACTATTTCTGACTACTCCTCCACCACCACAAATGCCATTCTTACAACTACCATCAGTATTTAACTTCACAGTGGGTGTAGCAGGTCTGGTCCATTAAACTAAAATGGACCTTTTGAAATGAATGGTGCCAGCTAAAAGTTGAGTTATTCCTGTCCAGTTATGTTCCAAATTAATTTTCTGAAACTGTTGATTAACCACTTGAGCAACAGAGAATGATATGAGAGATAATGATCTATTAACATTAGGTCTGACACTGTCATATTTGGCACGACACCTTGCTTTCCAAATTTCCCATGAAACAATGATAGGCAAGCATTTAGAGATATATGCATGTATAGGATTCTTTACCTTATAGCTCCACCAATTTATAAGCAACTGTCTGAATTGTATGTTTTTATAGGAAATTCCGTAGGGAGCACATACAATTTTCCAAAGATCTTGTGCAAATGTTCCATTACTAAAGTGATGATCAATGGTTTCAATTCCAGGTGATTTGCAACAATAACATCTTGAAGGGATTGAAATTCCCATTCTAATAACTCTGGAATCAATAGGAATTTTGTCCCTCAAAGCTCTCCATACAATGAAGCTCATTTTGAAAGGAACTCCTTTAAGCCAAGTCATTGAATTGATCCAAGATTTTTGCCTTTTCTTTCTAAATAAGTGCCAGGCCGAAGATACATAAAAGTCACCACTGTTATCAACACACCAAATAGGTTTATCAGGTGTGTTTGGCTTAAAAATGAATTTTATGTTGTTAATCTTTAAGAGGATATTTTGAGGGAGTAGTAAATCCCAACCCTCCCACTTTCATTGCTCATTTACCCACATGTTAGAGAGCTTACAATTTTTTGGTTTGCTTCCTGCGGGTAACAAGCTATGTAAAGGTCCCAAATTAGTCCAGTTGTCAAACCAAAAAGCAATATCACCTTTCCCTACTTTCCACAGAATATGTTTGCCAGCCACTTTCTTAACTTTGCTCATGGCACTCCAAGATTGAGATTGTCCAGACTGCCGTTGTTTCGCCACGGGGTGAACTCTTTGACAATATTTAGCCAGTAAGAAACTCTTCCATAGAGATTGGCCAGTTCTGAAATTCCACCATTGTTTTGCTGTGAATGCATTGCAAGTATCCTCAAGTTTTCTAAAATTGGCACCCCCTTCATCATATGGAAAGCACAAGTTATCCCAGGAAGCCCAATGAACTCTTTTCTGAGCATCTGCTCCTCCCCAAAAGAACCTCGCAATCATTCTCTCTATCTGATTCATGACACCTTTTGGAGGGTGAATTGCAGCTAAGATATGAACTGGTAATGCCAATAATACATGTCTGATCAACACTGCCTTGCCACCAGTTGATAGAAGTTTTGCATGCCATCCTGTGATTCTGCTAAGTATCTTTGAGATCATGTCTGAGAAAATAGATATTTTCTTCCTACCTACATATAAAGGACATCCAAGATATTTGATAGGAAGTTCTTTGTGTTGCATCTCTGTGATACTCTCCACTCTTGATATCTCTTCTGGTTGTGTATTGTGCGCTAGAATCACACAGGACTTGTTCTTGTTGACTAGTTGGCCTGACACCTTTTCATAACTTGATAAAGTATCCATCAACAGCTTCAAGGACTTCCTGCAACCACTAGAAAAGAGAATGATGTCATCAGCAAACGATAGATGGTTAATTAAGGGACCATTTTTATTCATGTAAAAACCAGTGAAATCATCATTATTAGTAATTGAATTTAATTTTTTTGAGAGAAATTCAGCACAAATGACAAACAAGGAAGGGGATATTGGATCTCCTTGCCTCAAACCTCTTTCTGATTTAAAAAAAGTTTGTCTAGTACCATTGACTTAGAGAATACCAATTACTAGAAACATGTCTATAGATGATATCAATCCAAGTTTCACAAAAGCTCATTTTTCTCAAAAGGATACAAAGATATGGCCAAGACACTCTATCGTATGCCTTTGCCATATCAAGTTTCAAAGCAACATTTCCTTTCTCGTTCTTTTTCCCAATGTCTTAGAGAATTTCGTGAGCAAGAAGTATATTCTCTGTAATAGCTCTGCCTTTAACAAAGCCACTTTGGTTCCAACTGATCAATTCAGGAAGAATTTTGCTCAATCTAGAGTTAAGAAGCTTAGAAAAAAATTTTGCTAATGACATTACAAAGGCTAATCGGCCTAATGTCATTAAATTGTTAAGGGGATGCAACTTTAGGCAACATAACAATACATGTATGTGTAAGCCATTTAGGAAGAACGGCTCCACAAAAAAAGAAAGTCATAGCCTTCACAATATCAGGGGCAACAATAGTCCAGCAAGATTGGAAAAACTTTAGAGTGAAACCATCAGGTCCGGGGGCACTATCAGGATCCAAAGAGAAAACACAGTTCTTCAGTTCTTCTTTTGTTGGAATGGCTATCAGAGTATTATTGGTTTCATCAGATATAACAGGTTCAATAATGTCAAGATCAGAATAATCATTCTCTGCAGGTTTTTGGCAGAAGATCCCCTGGAAATACTTGATTGCAGCATCTGCTATATCTTTAGTCCCTTCCACCCATTGGTAGTGCTCATTTTGAATCTTGTTGATACAAAGTCTTCTCCTTTTTTCTTTGATGACACTATGAAAATAAGCATTATTAGAATCTCCATCAGTGAGCCACTTGACTCTAGCCTTCTGCCTTAATATAGAGTCCTGGATCTTGAGATATCTAATGAGCTCAGCTTTGCTTTTGTTTAGCATGGTCCTATTGACATCATTGTTATTCCCAATCATCAGTAATTCTAAATTAGTAATGTCAAGTTCCAATTTTCTGGAAACTTCATTAATATCTCCAAACACCTCCCTGGACCAACTACTAAGTTTGGAAGCAGTACTCTTAAGTTTTTGATGAAGAGACCACATTGGGTTGCCTCGAGCTTCCTTACTCCAACTGGTTGTAACAATATTAGTGAATTCATCATGGTCAGTCCAGAAGTTGAGAAATTTGAAATATTTAACAACTTCTTCATCGGAGGAACCAAATTGTATCAGTAGGGGAGCATGATCAGAACAAGCAGTAGCAAGATGAGTAACCATAGTCTTTCCAAATAAGTCAAACCACATCGAATTATACACCGTTCTATCAAGTCGTTTCCAAATAGTGTTTGGAGAGCCTCTATTGTTGCACCATGTGACATTATTTCCTAAATAACCAGCATCTTGCATTCCGCAATTTTGTAGACAATCCAAGAAATCATAGCTCTTATCAATTCTATAAGGGGTGCCTCCTATTTTTTCTTCCGTATTAGTGATGGAAGTCACCAACAATAGCCCATGGACCATCAATACTGGTAGAGAGATATATTAAGTCCTCCCATAGTTCTTTCCTCAAGTTTGTTCTGCACTTGGCATAAACTATAGAGAAATAGAATACAGAATTTGAGTTGTTGTGAATCATCTTGCAAGTGATATGTTGGTCAGTGTCTTTCACAATGTTCACATCAAACTCATTGTTCCACATCACCCAAATTTTGTTATTACTGTTGGAGTAGCAACCATGCATACCAAGGCTTCTCATGTACTGATTCATCTTATCCACCTTCACTTTAGGTTCTTGCAAACAAATAAGAGTGAGATTGTATTGATTTCTTGAGAGTCTTGAGCCTTTCAAAGGCACTTTGAGTTCTTATACTCCTTATATTCCATGAAATAGATTTAATCATCGGAAACAAGAGGAGCAAGAACTTTGTTTTGTTTTTTGATATTTTTGTTCTTCATAACAGTAGACCAATCAACTTGACATCCATCAACACCTCTAGGAGATAGGTTGTTAATTTCATTGATCAACTTTTGATCTTGGCTTAACTTTCTACCATCCTCAGTGTCGTGATCCATAGATTTTTTGCTGCTTTTTTGAATTTCACCATCAGAAAGAGATATTGGCTCATTTTAGAACTGAGTCTCTTCAACCTCATCTTCTGAATCAGTCTCAAAACGAGAGTATTCATCATCTTCATTATCTTCATAGTGGGAGTTTGTCCCCGAAGAAATATTGTCTATAGACTCATTTTTGCATTTACTTCGGACCTCTTTACCAATTCTAGAAGGGCCAGCTGAGATACTCCAATTTTTATTGATCAACAAATCCTTATCGTCAGCAATTATACATGTTGGACTTTGAGATACAACAGAATCATCGGGAGGTTTGAGAAGCACAGTTAAAGCTTGCGTAAATGTGCCTTCAGACCCACCATTCCCTATTTGAATGGCTTGAATAGACTCTTTCTTCAATGGGTCACAATCCTTATATTCAGAAGTACATAAATTATCACCAGACTTCTCTTTATTTTTGCTCCTTCGTATGGGAGCAAGCTTTCACAAAGAAAGAATTATTTTTTTTTCTTTTGATTTTTCTTGTGGAACTATTTCCATTTTGCTCTTTAGCGTCCCCCATTAATTCAATAAGAGTTTGGTTTTGCTGCTCGGAAACATCACTCATAACTTGATCTTTTAATTGATTTGTAGCTTTGGCTTGTGTTGGCTTTTCTCTTGATTGTGTCACATTCATTTCAGAGACTTCTTTTTGCAAATTCTTTAAGACATCTTTGTTGTTTAATGTTACAATACTGGTAGGAGCAGTTTTAGTGTGCAACCTTCCTTTTGTCTTCCCTTTACCTTTACCCACAGTAGTCCACTCTTCATCTTCATTTGCAATCTCAACATCCATGGCAGAAGCAGCAGTCTCCTTATTTCTATCATCAGTTGAACTCTTTTCTTCTACTTGCAAAACATTATTGTCTGTTGCCCTTGGTTCTACTATTTTCCTACCTTTTGGTTCAAGTTCTTTACTATTTTTAGCAACAATTTGTACACTTGACCGCCTAAGTTCAGGGTGTAGTCTTCTACAATGCAGATCATTATGTCCCTGGAGTTTACAATTACTACAATATTCCGGAACAGTTTCGTATTCCACCTTTTGAACCACAGTTTCCTTTTGACCTTTCTCATTCAGGATGTCAATCAGAATTTCCTTGAGCCGAGGTCTAGTAATATCAATCTCAACTTTAATCTTAGCAGTAGTAGGTCGTGTTTTAGACAAGGTAGCTTTGTCAGTAATAATAGGGATACCAATTGGTTCGACAATTCGACATAGAGCCGGCCATTCAAAAAAATGCCAACGAAGATCAGGGAGATTGATCCATATTGGAGCCATGGTAGTTTCTGCTTCCGGATTAAAATCAGTAGTCCATTTGATTAATTTCATTTGCATGCCACCAATTGGGAGAAAATCTCTGCCACGGACGCTTTTATGATCCACCTCCAAATTGAAGTCAATGAAACATGATTCAGATCATAAGCACCAATTTTGACTGAACCCTTAAGAGGGATTGTTCTGATAAATTCAGACCGAATCTTTTCAGTTGATGGTCTTGTTCTAGAGAATTTACCCACTAAAGTAAGCCGACATGTTTCAGCCAATAAATCATGTTCTTCTTTAGTGAAGCTCACCACTGGTTTCCCATCGACCAATTCATAAGGTCTATGCTTTAGATGAATTTTCCTTCTTATGTTATTGTTCCTGCTTGAGCCTGCAACAATTGTAGCGAATTTCAAGGTATTATCCCCTGTTGAAAGATTGTGTGGAGCTAGTCCACTTTGTTGGTGAACTAGAGGGGAAAAGAGTTGTCTTGGTGTTTAGCAAGGTCAGGGGTGCAGGTGGAGGGCCGGAAAATATGCCGTGAAGATCCACAGGGAGCATTTTGTTTTCTAAATATATGTTACCGTTATGGAAAATTACCAGAAAGGGACTAGAATTGTTTTGTCAGTAATAATTGATTGTACGCATTATGACCCTCGATTTAAGGAAAGCATTTTTGGAAAATAGGTATTTTTAAAAAAAAATAAAAAGGTGAATGCGTAGAAAGTACAAACATAAAACTAAAAATAATAAGAGTCAAATAAAACAACAACAATAATAAAGTCGATAATATGATAAAAACAATATGTACAAAAATAAATGACATTAAAATATATATATTTTAATATTTCATAAAAAGTATTATAAGAACCTCAATGATTCTCCAAGTAGTAATTTACTTGAATTGCAAATAGAAGTAGTAGTAGTAGTAGTACTTCAATTTGAGCACTCTAATTGGAAAGAGAGTGGGGACTCAAGTTAAATGATATTTGTGAATGTACGAACACATATTGAGACAAGCTGTGAACTATGATAAATGACAAAAACATTTTCCATGAGCTTGGACGCCATGATGGATGCTTCTTGTCTCTTGCTTTTATTTTTTCCTTAGCTACAGATAATTAGATTAGCCAAGAAAAAATAAAAGAGATGATGAGTGCATAATCGTTTAGTTGAGTTGTCCTCTATTTCTATTCAATATTTTTTTAACTAGTACTATAGTCTTAAAATTCTTCTATTACACAGTGCTTTGTTCCTTGTTGATATATTAGTAGATTATGTAGTTCATGATCTAATTATGTGAGTATAATAACATAGAAATTGTGATATTGTAAGTAATAATACATTGTATATTTTTTTTTTACTAGTTGTTACTTAATGTTAATCATCCTCATGCATTTCTCACGCAGTTCGATCTATCATGAACTTTATCTAGGTACATATTAACTATACTATTTAATTTTTTTTTCGACGTGGAAGTAGAGATTGAAATATGCAAAAAAAAAAAAAAAAAAAAAATGCTATCGTTAGCGTGAGTATTGTGGCCTCAAGGTGCCCCTAAGCAACTGAATGTGTGTATGGTATTACCTTTTCTGGAACTCAGATTAAAGCCTGAAATGAGTCTTTCCCATTAAAATTATAAGAATAATCACAATTCACATTATCTTTCTTTCTTAAAAATATATATTGTCCTTGATTATTTTGATTGATTAATATAAATATTTAATTTTATGATTGCAAGAGTGATGAAGCTCAAAAGGACATATATACTAAATTGTTTGTACTAGTATAGTAACCAATAATGATTAAACTATTAATCTAAAAATTCATATTTGATACTCGAGCAACTTTAAGAACTACTTATTACTATTTAAAAATAAAGAGTAAAAGCTAATCGTTATCCATAAGAAGATTGTTGGGATAGTGCATGTTCATATTGATTGAAATTGGCTCAATGACTATGAAGAAGAGAAGTTGAAGAGTAATTAAACTCGAGTATAACATTGAATCTATCCATAACAACTATCTTACAATAGTTTAAAATACACAAAAGTATAACTATTGTTTTAAGTGGCAAATAGAAATTAATTATATGAACACATCATCATAGAGACATCAACGATTTTTATGCAACTATATGCATAATTTATTACTTCTAGTACGCATACTACCGCCAACCGACTGTTGGAATTTGCTTGAAGTATTCAACCACCGACAACTATTCCATGGCAATAAAATAGTAATATACAAGAAGTTCTACAACTTTCTGTCGCAATAAGTACAAATAATCCTATATTGAACATCCACATTGAGCTTACTAATATACTTTTCAATGTATTTTCGTCATGTCATCTACATTCCAAGAATATTGTTACTATTATAATATATGTGTTTGTTGTTTGACCCATTAAAATCATCACCTTCAGGTAGGGGTGTGTAAAATCGAATTGGTACCGATAGTCGAATCGTTATTGCTATCGATAAGTATAATGGTATCGATATAACGGTATATCGGTTCGTTAATAATATTGATTTCTAATAACATAAGATATCGATATGATAACAATATCTATCTTTGCAGTTACCGTACCGATGAGCGATAAAGTATTTTTTATAATTTTATACATTTATTTTATTTATTATTATTAAATTTAAATTTAGTACAATTTTAGTTTATATGTTAAACTTCAACTATTATTGCCGTTGGTAGTCATTACTCTTTATGAGGCTCGACCATTTCATAAGTTTGCTTATGCTTCTAGGCTTCTACTTTCAGGTCATCACACTCATTTGACAGTCAAAAATCTGTAACTTTTGTTATGAAACTCTCATTAACCAATATGTTTGCAGACTTAACATGACGATGTATTATTGCTTTACCGTAGCCAGTGTGAAACTAGTGAAGACCTCTGGTATGGTTTAAGAGTCTAAATATCTCATACATGAGTTAATTTTGCATTGTATAAGCATATATAAGTGTAGAATAAGAGTGGAATTTGTCCACTGTTGAAGAAACAACTTTGATGGAATAGATGGTGGAAGAATGCCAATAATGATGATAAGTAATGGGCCTTTTTGCAGAAATATGACACCATAAGCAATGGTTTGTCTGTTTGCTCGCGCTTAACAGGGTTTTGCAAAAATGCCCCTGTTAAGTTTAATGAAAAAATTTTGGACGAAAACACATCTGTCAATCTTTTGACATGGAGCCAAGACTTGTCTTTAACCCCTCTCTATTTGCCAACACTTGTACCTTGAAGTGTTGGCAAAAGACAACACTTCTCAGCACTTGATCGTAAGTGTTGGCAAAAGGCAACACTTGCACCTTCTAATCTCTTCCTGTATTCTCGTCATATAACTTGAAGTGTTGGAAAGACAACTCATGTCCTTGAAATTCCCGTGCCAACACTTACAATTTTATGCCTTGAAATCTTAGTCATGTGCTAACATAAGGGTATTTTGCTAAAATACTGTTAAAGGGGGAAAATCTTGCAAAACCACTTCTTATGGAGAGCACTCGGTGAATTTTTTTGTAATTAACGATGTTAGGTATTGAAGATTTTTCCTAGTCGACAATGTAAGTGGATCTTTGTGCTTTACCATCAACTTGTATTTCTTATTGTTACGTACGTACTAGTTGGTGGTTGCTTGGAAGCCTCCTATGCAGCGGTACTCTAATACGACCATCGAGCATTTGTAAATTACTTCGGTGGTACAAGTAATACCAATTACCGAACCGTTAAATATCAAACCGTTAAATACCGAATCGTTAAGAACCGATATACCGATAGCTTGTCGGTACGGTATTGATTTTGCATAATTACATACCGTTAATCGATATACCACAACCAATTAGCTAAAATCCAAACTGTACCGACCCATGAACACCCCTACCCTATGTGAAGGGGTGTCAATCCCCTTAGCCGAAAAATTATATTGTGTAGACAAGTAATTTTTTTATGTATATATGTCTTATGTTGAGTCTCCTTAATTTTTTTTCCTTATATATTTACTTGTTTATATCTTGATACCCCTTAGTAAAAAATCTGGGTCCGCCACTAATCACCTTAACTGTTTATCCTTTGCTCCGGTACGTTTTGTGAGATACTAAGTAATAGATCAAGAAATATAAATAGCATAAAAATAACTTAACTCATATCGATATAACCATCTAAAAATAACTGTTCAACTAACAACGCCCTATATCGAGCATGCATATCGTGGCTAAAGCATGCATTTTCTCTTGAGACCACCCTTTTATTAGCATCTTGGAGAATACAATATGATTATCGACATTGATAATTATATATACATAAATTTTACTTTATTCTAGTATTTTTCCATGATCATGAAGAACAAAGTTACTTACTTATAAATCATTATTCCTCTATATTCACGAAAGCTTGATGAATTTCTTCGTATAATTGAAAATTAAAATAATTATATTTTGAATAGTTATATGACAAGTTTTGCTACTCGATCTGTCTTAATTTAATATCATGTTTGCATTTTGCACGTCCCTTAAAGAAAATATTAATAACATTTTTTTTACTATGATATTCTTTGATACATCTTTAATCTTATACCAAACTAATTTATCTTCAATAAATATTTATTCCAGTTTTTGTTTTTAAGATCAATTGATACTAAGAGCAAAATAGGATGAAAATAATTAATTATATCTTGATAACTAACATAATAAATATGTTGAGATAAACTGTTTTAGTAATCATGACGAATAAAATGAGATGGAGTGAGTATTATCCAATATATATTTCAAATTTTTTTAACGAATTCTCCATAGTCAGGAATAGAATAATTGAGGAAAATATATACGATGATAAAAAAACAAAGGAGTGAATAATTATTTTGCAAGGAAAAGGTAAACAAAATAGAAATTTATACTCAATAATTCTAAAGTTAGCTAGGAATGCACTTTCAAAAGTAAGAAGAGATAATTATCTATCCATCTTATATCCATCCATCTTATATCCATCTTGCGACCACAAAACCTACTTTGTTGTTCATTAAAGATAAATGCAAGTACATGTGTGTCGTCTATTGCTCCACACATCCTATATATAGCTAAAACTAATAACATGTACCATTATTTATAAGAATTAATTAATTCATATTTTAGTATGTAACTTACTGCAAACCAAGGATAATATCGAAGGTTGTTCTCTTCTTTATTTCCAGTTGAATAGTATTAATGAGTGATTTCACAAGCATCAGATAGAGCTTCAAAATTGTTTGAAGCACATTATAGAGGCATCAATGAATAACTCAACTGACCTATAAAAATATGACCCAATCTATTGAATCCGTTCATTAAAATCAACAATCTCTAAAAAAAATTAATAGTTGTTCTTGCACGAACATATTTTTGATTGAGCTCGATAAATTATTCTTCTAAGAGCATTATACAATTCATAAAAGACAGGTTGACTCATTCTTATCCAACCCACAGAATGAGCAATACTTCTATTCAAAATACTATTCATGTTAAACTCCCTCTCTTGGTCTTTATTGGTATAAGGGGCTCTTGGAATGTTAATTTGATTTATAATAGCACTAACTGTTAAAACAAATGTGGCTGCTCCAACCATTGCATTATTGTCACAACTCATTTTCTGAACGAGCTGCGATCGGCACTTGGTACCTGAACTTGACCGAGCGAACCCTTTAAACCTGTCTATGATATTCTACTCATGTCATGTCATGCAAATGATGAAATCTTTAAAATAAAACTTCAATAATTAATTCCGAGTCAAAATCCATCTTGAAATTATATCAATAAAATAAATAAATATTCTGTGCAATATCATGTGACATGGACAACCACACCCAACTGCTAGATTGTCTATGAAGCCTCTAAGAACACTATAATATTAAGAAATAGTGGAAAACTATAATCTCCACGAACAAATACGGAGCTCACCAATTGACCGGGTAGTGGGAGGATATCCTAGCTCATAGCTTTCTTGCCTGCCTAATCTGTGCCTGCATTGACTGGTTCCCATGAAGAGAATGTCAGTACACCACGACAGTACTCAGTGAGTCTCAGACCCCCTGCTAAAGCGGGAACGAGACGTTTAAAAGAAATTTGAAATGCACATAATTCATTAAAACCATAGAACATAAAATACTTAAAGAAAACTGAAATAACCTGAAACAATAAAATTCTGACTTTTAAACATATATATATATATATATATATATATATATATATATATATATATATATATATATATATCGTTTCTTTACTTTTTGGGGAGTACCAGTTAACTCTGACATAACATGAATACATAAAGTCACCGTGTGATCGGCACGGGTTCGATCCCTGCCTGATCGAATAGGCCCCTTTGCTGTGGCGCCACACAGTTCCAGGTGATAGCATGCTGCGCGTTTTGTGCCTTGGCCGTGTCGGGCAAATCTTATACTAAACTCTCACTCTGGCACAAGTAGTTTGGGGGTCAACATTAACCACTAAAAGTCACGAGACCCTTCTCAGAATCTAAAGGTAACTCCCAAAACAATTTTCATAAAACTTTTACTTGATCGTTTTAATCTTCAATAAATTCTTGAAACATAATCCATGAACATAAACCATAATAGACGTAAACATGACATAAATATTTGAAGGAATTATTCAATATAATTCAAATAATTCTTTAATCCATGAAAACTTGGTATGTAGAACCACGTAAATTAACATAACAAATATGGAAATCAACTTGTATAACTCAAGGATAAACTTTTGAATGATAAATTGAATAGGGTTTAGCTAGTATGCACTCTATTGCTCCAATTAAGCACATATTAACTCTTTAAGACATTTTATCAAACACTTTATAGGCGGACTTTTGTGAGTAAAACCTCTTCAGTAAAGGGTTATATCAACTCACCTCGATTACTTCTCGAGCCTAAACGTAAGCTCCAATTCACGCACTTCACGTCACTCAACAACTACGATAACCACCAATTTGAATAATCAATACCAAAGTTTCAAACTTTTTCCTCAATTCAAGAACTTAGGTTCAACCATTAGTTTTCTAGGTTTTGAGGTAATTTTCTAAAAATATAATCTATTACCACATGGTATTCTTGTGTATAATAACATTGTCACTATTCAATTTTGTAGAAAAAGAATTACCTTAATAAGACCGAATGAAAAGCGCCCTGGAATGTTAAGTCTCTGTCGTTGTCTAAGCTTTCAGGCTTTAGTACACTACTTTGCTTTGTCTTTTTCCTTCCGTGAGAATACGCTAATGTGGGATTAAGGTATATTGTGTATGTAGGCCCATGTAACTTGCTCCCTTTTTATAGTTGTTATATTTTGTTTCATATATTACCATCAAGATTAATATGATTTAAGAGCTAGTTTGCTCTCTTGCTAATTTAAGGCTCTTAAATCAATGTCACTTAAAGTTTGACTTTTTAAGTTGGCTTTAATATTTGGCCTCTCTTACAATTTCTCCTTTCGCTTTAAATATAATTTATATATATTTATATCCCCTCCATAACAAATACTTTAATATACTTCCTCTATATATTTTACACTCGGACCTAATCATTGCACAAAAAAACACAGTTTGCTTATATTATTTCTCCCATCGACATAGTATTGAAGCTAAGGTTAGAAATTTGAGGGGCATAACAATTATCTTCGTCATCCTTTATCATCTGCATATGTTGAACCAGCTTTAGAACACTCATAAATGAAAACTATAAATAAAACGGGTTCACGAGACAAATAAATTAAGCCAAAATAACAACAAATTAGATATATTAACTTAAAATAGAACTTAGGCTTTTTGGGAAGCAACAAGATCGTTCAAAAAAATAAAATGACAACAGAGTTCATAAAGCAATGAAATAATAGAAAATAAAACGAAAAGTTCGAAATCACGATATCGAAAAACACCTTTGTATTCAATGTCTTAAATATCAGTAGCTGATGCCAGTAGAGAGCTACAAAGAGTGGCGACGAGTAGCAAAGAGCGGCAGAGAGAGGGGGAGAGAAAGGAAGAGAGAAGATTGATATGATTTTGGAGGGGTAGGAGAGAGAAACACATGTCTTTTGATTTTTACGAAAATATTTTTCCAACTTTTTATAGGGAAAATAATTTTCTCTATTTGGAGAAAAGTAATTAATTTAAGAAAATATTTTTCAAGTCATATTCTCCCATGTCAAACATACCCTCAAGTATCTCGGAACCGGATTTGCTCCAATATCATTACTAACCGTAAGCATTAATATAGGTGACGTGGCTATTTTACTTTAAATACTAAGATTCTTTTTTTCGTTATTCTATATTGTATTAAACATAATATAATTGAAAAGGTAAAAAGCTAAGTAATATGTCACGACTTCCAAGGGTCTACCCCTACACCTACCAAAAGATTACTCTTACCAACTACCACATTTTGCCTTTAACGTGAACAAAAGCAGTCGTTGTAAAACTTCTCTCATTTCCACCTTTTTTATTTATTCTATTAATACTAATAATAGATGAAATAGCCATTGACAAAACAAAAAATTTCTATCAGCTTAATTTTTTATTTATAATTAATAAAATTATATTTAGTACTAGTTAATCTTATATGTATACAACCAACATGGATTTAAATTAAAAAAGTCACCTACTTGTAAATAAAAAAATAGAATAGAATCTGCAGAGAATCACTTTAAACATTCAAACACAACATTATCAATAATAAATATTTAGGTGTTGCAATAGATTATTGAAAATCGTGACATAATTAGTACTTAGTTTTTCTATTATATATAAAACTATATAGAATAATAAAAAAGAATACAAAAAAAAAGTGAATCTTACCATTTAAAGTAAATTGCCATGTGTCAGACAACCAATGTTATATCGATACTTACTATTAGTACTAATACTGGAGCAAATCCCGTTCCTAAGTATCTCTTAGCCAAGTTGAAAAAGTTAAGCTCACATTTTTTTTCCAGCCAATAAGCATATATTATATTACTGCATCGTCGAAACAAACTGATCAAAGGTGCTCATAGCATCCTTTACAACCAACTGGGGAAAAAGTGCTCCCAAGATATTTCCTTCAACAAAGAAATAGAAAAACTAGCTAAACTATGCGCTGAGTTATTCATCCTTCTTGGAATATAAATAAATCAACGTGCTCAAACAAAGACGCTAAATTCCATATATCTTCACAAGTTACTTCTATCTCCCATGTTGTAGTAACTTTTTTGTGAATCATATCAATAACATTATTAGTGTCTGAAAATATCCTCACATTCTTCCATCCATTCTTGATTGCACGATCAAGAGCAATCCTTATAGCAAGCACTTCAGCAGTCATGGCCTTCCCAACAAATTGAATTGGGGACCCGTGGGCATGAAGCAATTTTCCAAGGCTATCCATAGCCGCAACACTATTGCATGCACGTCTAGCATCCATCTGTAAGTGTGCATCAGCAAACAATAATACACCATCTAGATGGTTTATCAGTGGTGGTACATAATGATTATCATTATGCGAGCATAGAGGGGCCCTAGTATTTAATACATCTTTAAATTTTATAATCAAATAGCGCCTTAGAAATAATGTTAGCCGGATCAAACATATCATGGTTAAAATACCAAGCATTCCTAGATTTCCATATCTTCCACATAATATTAATACTTAAAATGAGTACAATTGATTCAGGATATTTGCTAGCATTTGAAATCAATTGAAACTACCATCTTGAAAAATCATTAATCTTATCCAAATCAGGCCAATTTACAGGGCTTAGTTTCCATACAAGTTGAGAACGCTGACATTTAAACAACATATGCTCAATATCTTCTTTCTCATTGCCACAAAATTTACAAATATTGTCTACACTTGGCAGTCTTCTAGCTAGGAGAGCATTTACAGGCAAGAATTAAGCATGCACTTTCTTAAAAAATGTTTAAGCTTATTTTTAATTCTCAATCTCCACACCGTTTCCCAAAAAGATTTAGGAAAGGGATGCCAACTAGATTGGGCATTCAAATTATTATTGGATTGAATACCAAAAACCTGCTTAGCTAAATGATAACCTGATTTTACTTCATAATTACCAGTTTTAGTATGATGCCATATCAATCTATCCACAGAACCTGTGCATGAAATAGGAATAGACAAAATTGCATAAACATCATCTGAATCAAAATTAGCAAATAACTCTTGAATCTTCCATTTATGTTCGACATCATCAATTAAATCAGAAACTTTCAAATTAATATTCCTATCAGCTTGAATTATCTTTGGAATAAAACCGTTATTACTTGGAATCCAAGGATCGTCCCATACATTAATATTCGCACCTTGCGAAACTCTCCATCTCAATCTTTTAAATAGCAATTCATGGTCCCATAAAATACTTCTCTATATCCAAGAGCCAGAAGAAGAATTCGATACATTAAAAAAAATGAGATAGTTGGAAAATATTTACTTTTAAGCACTCTTGAAAGCAAAGAGCCAGGATGCATAACTATTCATGCTTGCTTTGCCAATAACGGCTTATCAAATACTTTTAAGTCCCTAAAACGAAGACCTCCATTTGATTTAGAATCACATAATTTTTCTCATTTTTCAAGATGCATCTTTCTTTTCTCCTTAGTTTGCCCCCACCAAAAATTACATAAAAGGGAAGTAATTTCCTTACAAAGATTATCCGAGAGTTGGAAACAGGATAAAGCATATGTTGGAATTGAAGAAAAACTGATTTAAGCAAAACTTCTTTACCGGTATTACGAGAAAACTACCCTTTTACCCTTTAATTTTGGCCTTAACTCTATCCTTAATAAATTCTAACATTTTCTTTTTCGAGCGACCTACAACAGCTGGTAAACCTAGATACATACCCATTTCATATCTTTGAATCTGACCAATCAAAGAACAAATCTCAGACTTTTTCTCCTCTAATACATTTCTAATAAAGCAGATAGCAGACTTATTTAGAATAATTACCTGGCCTGAGCTTTGCTCATATTTCTTTAAGATATCTCACACACATTGCATTCTGTGCAGACACATTACAAAATATAAAAGAGTCATTGGCAAAAAATAAATGAGTTATAGTAGGTCCATTCCTATTAAGCTTCAACCTTTGGATATCATTTCAATTTTTAACAATATTCAAAAGAGTAGGAAAACCTTCAACACAAATTAAAAACAAATAGGGGGATAGAGGATCCCCTTGACGTAATCCTCTTGACAGTTTTACATATCCCATTATCTCACCACTAAGATTAAATCCATAAGTTGGAGTAGAAATATATTGCATAATCCAATTAACAAACTTCTCATGGAACCCCATTTGTAAAAGTATTTTTTTAACATAAATCCATTCAACTCTATCATATGCTTTTGACATATCTAACTTCATAGCCATAAATTTTTGTCTACCCCGTCTTTTATTTTACAGCAATTGCATAAATTCATGAGCTAGAATGACATTATCGGTAATTTGCCTTTTTTCAACAAAAGCAGCTTGATTTGGGGATATGACATTAGGCAAGTATACTTTAATTCTAGCGGCAAGGATTTTAGCAATTATTTTTTAAAAAGTGGTACATAAACTTATAGGCCTAAATTGAGAAACCAAAGTTGGATTTTTAACTTTTGGTACCAAAGTTATCAAGGTTTGATTCCAATTAGGTAAAATATATTCCGAATTAAAAAAGCTTTTGACAGCATCACAGACGTTCTTTTCTAAAATGTTCCAATATTTTTGGAAAGAAAGAGGGATCATACCATCAACATCGGGAGCTTTTAGAGGGTGCATTGCAAAAATAGTTGTTTTAATTTCCTTATCAGTTACCTCTCTAATAAGATATTGGTTGTCCAAATCACCAGTATTAGCGGGAACATGATTTAAAATGTTATCAAAATTTGAAGAGTTAGAAGAAGAAAATAAATTATCATAAAAGTACTCTAGTTCATGCAAGATATCATGTTGTTCAAAACCCTATCTACCATCAGAGGTACGAAGGCCATTGATGATATTTCTTCTCCTTCTTTGTAAAGTGGACATGTGTAAGTAAGAAGTATTTTTATCCCCCTCTTGAAGCCACAAAGCTCTAGACTTTTGCTTCCAGAATATCTCCACATCCTCATAAGCTTTGCTTAAATCCATTTTCAAGGTTTTTAAAGATTCATATCAAAGTACTCGGGATTACTTCGAACCTCCCCAATTCTCTTAATACCATCTATTCTTTTCTTTGAATTCCCATTTCCAGCTCTAAGCCATCTAACCAAACACTTTCGACACTTTTTAATTTTAAACTTTATTCTATTTTGCAAAGAACCAAATGATTAGTCAACCAGGCTCTATTAATAATGTTAAATATAACATATCGCTCACTCCATCTTTTATCAAATTAAAAGCGCTTTTTCTTCTTAATAGGATAATCATCAGTTGAAAGAATTAAAACCACATAATCTGACACTTCACTATTAATATGAGTCAAATTGACATTTTCAAACTTAAGTTTCCAATTAGGAGATAGTATAGCTTTATCTAATCTTTCTTGAATGACTCCTTCATTTTCTCTATAACACTACCACGTCCAAGGTTTTCCATGAAATCCTAAATCAACAACACCTAACTTCCAAAAAAAGTCTTTAAAATCCTTAAAAGTCCATTCGTCTCTAATCCTACCACCATTTTTTCAGACATATCTATAATATCAAACTAAAGCCCAAAAAGAACCCCACTAACTAGAATTTTCATTCAATTCACGCAATTTTAATCTACGGACAGTTCTATCGGTGCTAAGATAAACAAATATATACCAAATATTACAGTCAGACAAACAATCATAAACAAGAACTTTAATATAAAAAGATGAAGTGTTGAATTGACATACTTGTACATCATCGTTCCAGAGTAAGCATAAGCCATCTGATAATCCAATCTGATCATCAATAGAAGCATTCTTCATATTAATCTGCCTTTGAACTCTTTTAACAGTAGCTTCTCTATTTTTATTTTCACTTAAACATACCATGCTCCGGAAGTGGAGACGCATTATCTCCTTTAAAAAGGGAACTGTCAAGGACCCTCCAGACCTCTACAATTCCACACCATAGCTTTCATTATGAAGAAGGAAGCCATTTAGGGCTGGCCTCCAGCTCCACCACATTTTTCAATTTTTTTCCAAATATTATCCCCTCTAATTCAAAACTTTTCCTTCTTTTCTCACCAATGATATTTGTTTGCATTTCAGTCACAGTAACATCAACTAATTGCTCTTCCCATATTTGCACAACCTGCTTTCTTTTGTTTCCTTCACGCACATAATGGTTTTCATTATCCAAATTTCTCCATTAGCGTTTTTTTTGTTGTCCAGTAGACTGTGACATAATGTTGTTAGTTCTCTCATTAGACTTTGTTATTCCTTTCATCTCAGGTTCCACATTTGTAGTACACTTCACTGAATGGATATTCACATTAGGTATAGGAAAATTAACTGCACCAGAGATAGTTAAGGAAGAACTACCATCCTTTTTGTTCACTAGACTTGCATATTGCATGTCAATCATCCTATACCTTTCATTTGCAGCCTCAGTAACATCTTCTACATCAATCCATGGTTTAGTACCAACATATCTTGCAAACAACTCTCGATCATTAGCATCAGTTCTCGCCCGCTCCTCAGAGTAGTTAAACTTCTTATGCACATTTGTTCCATGACTTGATACCTCCATATCTTCCTTATTTCCCCTATCATCCGCCTCCTTTTCAGCATTAAAACCTGCCCCTACCTCTTTTGATCCTTCATGCATATTATGAGTAATGTCTTTTTCAAAGTTACAAGGTTGCGTTTCAGTGGATCCAGGTCCTTCTATCAAGTGTTGAGTGTGACGCTTGTATTGATTCATATTAGCAGCCTGAATGTTTTGATTTGACGCCATCCCTAACCCATTTAAATCATCAATTTGCCCTTGGTCGTTTTTGAATTTCAGTAGCATTAATATGGTTCTCTGCCTTCAACCAAGTACCAAACTGATATGTCTTTAGATTGTCAGAATGCAAGTCTTTCTTTCTTTGAATACAAACTTTCTCACCGTGTTCTAGTATTCCACAGTAGAAACACACATAAGGTAGACTTTCATATCTTAGTTCTATCCATTTTGTTTCAACTCCTAATTTAATCAACTTCCCACGACGTAAAACCTTATTGATATTCATCATCACTTTTAATCTCATGTGACGCCCCTTCTTTCTTCCATTTTCAAGGATTACAATATCCAAAGTACCCCCTAATGCATGACATATCTTACGACCAAACTCTTTTGACATCCAATGCAGTGCAAATGTTCCAAGCTTGCACCCATAGTTCACAGACATTAAAAACTGCAGATTTATTGTCAGGCCCAGGTTCCCATGATTTTATATTAAGAAGGAAGCGATCATAAAGCCATGGAGTGCCGAACAACACTTTAGTCATGCTTTCTTTGTCCTTGAAAATAAATTGAAAGAAGTTTGTTTCTAGTTCATTAACTTTGAAGCCTGATGGAATTCCCCATACCAGCGTCATTGTATTTTTCACACCAACCAGATTAACCTTTTTGTTCGATATTAACTTACCCTATATACTCACTTCACAGTTTTGCATACTTACTTTGACATATTGAGAATCAATCTTTACAACATATTTTTCTTCCTCGGTCAGGATGAATTTCTGAAGACGTTCAGTAATTTCGTCTTCCATTCTTCAAGTTTGAATAATATTGTAGTAGTATTGTTGCAGTTGGATTTTGGAATGAAGAACAATAAAAGTAAACAGTTTTTTTTTAGAGAATTTGGATTAATAAAAATAGTTACGAGAGGAAACTAGTGTTAGTTTTGATAAGAACATGGATACGATAGTTTAGTTTAGTAGTTTTCTCTAAAAATTTAACTTTTACATAGAAAGAGGTTAATTCTCACATAGAGAGAAAAATTCCCTCAGCAGACGCGAAGGACTCAATTGAAAATCAAATCTTTAAATTCAGTTTTTGGGAAAAAAACTTTTTCCCACTCACAAAACTTCATTTTGTTTTCAAGTAAAATATAAATCCAAACACAATTTCAAATTTTTAAAAATATTTTTGTAACTCTCAGTTTTTGAAGTTTCATCAAATCTATGTCCAAAGTGTTAGTTTTGGCCCACGTTTTCATGTTTGGCCCACGTAAGTTTTTCTTTTAATTTAATAAACTAATTATTGTAATTAGCTAAATTCCTATTGGCTATAAAAAGGAAGTTATTTTGACTAAAACTTCCTATACCCACTTTGATGGAACGTGGGTTTTATGCCTAAAAACTGCTGGTCCTCTCTCTCTATCTTTAAAAAGCAAGAACAACGTACTCCATCGATGTAGTTCTAAAAGAAAGCAAGAAAGAAAAGAGGGAGAAACAAGTTTCTCAAAAATATCAAAGGAATTGCTTCTGCTCAAAACTATTCAAGAAGACAACAATGGATTCAAGTAAGTCTTCTTGTTTAAAGTATTTATGGTTGTGTATTATGTGAAAATCATTAAGTTCCACGACCTAAAATTAATTGATAGGGTTTAGTTTAGATTGTTTATGATTGCAATCTATTATTGAAAATCCTAACATGTGGTATCAGCGCCAGGTTTAGGAACTAATAATTTTCTGTTAAAATTAATATATAGTGAATCCTAATAATGTAATTTACGAATTAATGTCATTCCTTAATTTGCAAGTCATAAACTTTCTTTCATGGACGACTTTCTTGGTTTCAATTTGTGTAATGATAATATTGGGGCATGAAAGCCAAATTTGAAAAGGAATTACGATTAGTTTTTATTGAAATTAGTATGATCTTCCACTGTAGTTGACTTGGTAATTAAAGATTAAAGTTTAAAGTTTGTCATTGCTTAATTATTGTTTTATTTAAGTATATTGGCATTCTTTTACTGATGATGTATTACCAAAGGAAATAAAAGGGAATCTTGATAGTGCTTGATACTGTAAGCAATCATATAAAAGATTCCATGAATTTTGGCTCCTTCACCGTTTGATAATTTCCTCAAAGAAAAATATTGATAATGAATTCACTATTTATATTAGATTTGATGACGAGGATTCAATTCATATTTATGGGAATGACAGATTTCCTTATGAATAGTACAACATGGAATTAATGCATATCAGTTGCTTGCTACTATAACTCATGCAGTATTCATAATGGCTACTTCAAATTATTTGGAATGATTAGGTATGATTCGTTAATCACCAAAGTGGTCGAATCTTTATGAAGTTTAATTCCAAAATAATGATTGAATATATATTGAATTACCCATTAATTTTGATGCTTATAAATAATAAAATATTTATGGGTAAATTCAAGTTCATGATTATAGGATATTTATGGATCACCCAAAGGTTGATGATTTGTCTTATAATCATCGAACATTAAAGAGATAATTTAGATGTGCCATTAGTTTTATTTATTATCCAAAGATAGTAAATATTAATGATTGGTGTATCAAAATTATCACATTATGTTAAAATCTTACTAAGAATCATTAAGTTTAAAGTTAGTATTTTGGCGTTCTGCCCAAAGGTGAACATCGAGGTACACTTAAAGTATATAAATCTAATTCTGAATCTAATAGTATGTTTAGTTTATAGCTCAAAGCGTTAACGAATAGCATATTCTATTTGCAGCACTTGCTCTTCATTCGCACTCTACTTCTGTCACGGCTTTTAACGGACTGAACTTCTCAGAGTGGTGCGAACAGATCAAATTCCATCTCGGAGTTTTGGATCTTGATGTTGCACTCTACACTGAGAAGCCAGCTGCTATTACTGCAACTAGCACCGCTGAAGAAAAGTCCTATTTTAAGCAGTGGGACAGGTCTAACAGATTAAGCCTAATGTTCATGCGAATGAGTATTGCGGGCAACATTAAGTCTGCTCTTCCCAACACTGAAAGTGCCAAAGATCTTTTAAGACTTGTAGAAGAACGCTCTCAAACTGCTGACAAGTCTCTTGCTGGGACATTAATGGGTACTTTGACCACCATGAAGTTTGATGGTTCACGTACCATGCATGAGCATGTCATAGAAATGAAAAATATAGCAGCAAGACTTAAGACTCTGGGAATGGAAGTGGATGAAAATTTTCTTGTGCAGTTCATCATTAACTCATTACCGTCTGAGTATGATCCTTTCCAAATGAACTATAATACCATGAAAGACAAATAGAACGTGCATGAATTGCACGGAATGTTGGTTCAAGAGGAAACAAGGCTAAAGAACCAAGGAACCCACTCCATTAACCTTGTAGGTCATCAAGGAGCTGGAAAGAAAGGAAAGAAGCATGTTAAGGGCAAACAGAGGAACCATAATGTTAGTGAGTCCTCTCATCAAGTACGTAAGAAGGAACGCAAGAATGATAAGTGTCATTTCTATGGAAAATCTGGACACTTTCAGAAAGACTGCCTGAAACGTAAGGCATGGTTTGAGAAGAAAGGTAAGCCTTGTGCTTTTACGTGTCTCGAATCAAATTTAACTGAAGTTCCTTATAATACTTGGTGGATTGACTCTGGTTGTACTGTTCATGTTTCTAATACGATGCAGGGATTCCTTACAACCCAAACCATAAATCAGAATGAAAGATTTGTGTACATGGGGAATAGAGTGAAGGCTCCAGTTCAAGCTATCGGGACGTATCGTTTAATCCTCGATACTGGGCGTCACTTAGACTTATTTGAAACTTATTATGTACCTTCTATTTCTAGAAATTTAGTTTCTTTATCTAAGTTAGACAAGACTGGATACTCTTTTAATTTCGGTAATGGATGTTTTAGTTTGTTTAAGCATAATCATCTCATTGGTTCTGGTATTCTTTGTGATGGTTTATACAAACTGAATCTTGATAATCTGTTTGCTGAAACCCTCTTAACTCTGCATCATAAAGTTGGAACCAAACGTAGTTTGGTGAATGAACACTCTGCTTACTTGTGGCATAGACGTTTAGGTCGCATATCTAAAGAAAGACTGGAAAGATTAGTTAAGAATGAAATCCTTCAAGATTTAAATTTTACAGACCTAAATATTTATGTGGATTGTATTAAAGGAAAACAAACAAAACACACAAAGAAAGGAGCCACAAGAAGCACACAGCTTCTTGAAATTATACACACTGATATCTATGGTCCTTTTGATATTCCATCTTTCAGTAAGGAAAAGTACTTTATCACCTTTATTGATGACTTTTCACGTTAGAATTATGTCTATTTGTTGCACGAAAAATCTCAAGCAGTAAATACCTTAGAAGTATTTCTTAATGAGGTTGAAAGGCAATTAGACAGAAAGGTGAAAATAATTAGGTCAGATAGAGGTGGTGAGTATTATGGAAGATATGATGAAACTGGACAACACCCTGGTCCATTTGCTAAATTCCTCGAAAAGCGTAGCATATGTGCTCAATACACAATGCCTGGCACACCACAACAAAATGGTGTGCAGAAAGGCGTAATCATACACTAATTGAAATGGTTAGGAGTATGTTAAGTAATTCATCTTTACCCGCTTCATTGTGGATGTATGCTTTAAAAACTGCTGTGTACTTACTAAATAGGATTCCTAGTAAGGCAGTTTCAAAGACACCTTTTGAACTTTTGACTGGTAGGAAACCTAGTTTAAGGCACCTGCATGTTTGGGGCTGCCCGGCAGAAGTAAGAATTTATAATCCACAAGAAAAGAAACTGGATCCACGAACAATCAGTGGTTTCTTTATTGGTTATCCAGAAAAATCAAAGGGGTATAGATTTTATTGTCCTAACCATAGTACGAGAATTATTGAAACTGGAAATGCTAGATTCATTGAGAATTGTGAAGTTAGTGGGAGTGAAGAACCGCGTAATGTGGAAATTAGGGAAGTTAGGGTGCAAATTCCTTTACCCTGTACTTCTCCTAAAATTGTTGTTCCCGAAGTTGTTGTACCGCCTAACAACCAACAAGAACAACAAAATAATGATCCTGCTATTCATAATGAAAACATAATCAATGAACCTGCTGTAGACGTACTGCAAGAAGTAGCATTAAGAAAATCTCAAAGACAAAGGAGAAATGCTATTTCTGATGATTTTTTGGTATATCTACACGAGTTAGAAATTGATCCGGAAATTGATTTGGATGATTTGGAAATCAATGATGATCCAGTTTCATTTTCACAGGCCATTAAAAGTAATAATTCTGATAAGTGGTTAGATGCTATGAAAGATGAGTTGAAATCCATGCAACATAATGAAGTTTGGGACCTTGTTGAATTACCAGAAGGTTGCAAAAGAGTCGGGTGTAAATGGGTCTTTAAGACCAAACGTGACTCAAATGGTAATATTGAACGTCACAAGGCCAGACTTGTTGCAAAAGGTTTCACTCAGAAACATGGTGTTGACTATACAGAGACATTTTCACCTGTCTCTAAAAAGGATTCACTTAGAATTATAATGGTTTTAGTGGCTCATTAAGACTTAGAGCTACATCAAATGGATGTGAAAACTGCCTTTCTGAATGGAAATTTAGAGGAAGAAGTTTACATGAATCAACCAGAGGGTTTTGAAATTAAAGGAAAGGAACACATGGTATGTAAACTGAAGAAGTCAATATACGAGCTTAAACAAGCTTCCCGACAATGGTATCTTAAGTTTCATGAAACTGTTGTCGCCTTTGGATTCAAGGAAAACATCGTTGACCGGTGTATATATCTGAAGGTCAGTGGGAGTAAGTTTATAATATTAGTCCTGTATGTTGATGACATCTTGCTTGCTACTAATGATCTTTGTATGATGCATGACACCAAGAAATTTCTCTCTAAGAACTTTGAAATGAAAGATATGGGAGAGGCAACCCATGTGATCGGGATAGAAATATTTCGGGATAGATCACAAGGTTTGTTGGGGTTGTCTCAAAAGGCCTATATTAATAAAGTTCTAGAGAGATTCAGAATGGAAAATTGCTCATCAAGTCCCGTTCCAATTCAGAAGGGGGATAAATTCAGTCTCAATCAATGTCCAAAGAATGAATTGGAACGTAAGCGAATGAAAGATATTCCTTATGCATCCGTAGTTGGGAGCTTAATGTATGCCCAGACATGTACCAGACCAGACATCAGTTTTGCTGTTGGAATGCTGGGCAGATATCAAAGCAATCCAGGAATGGATCATTGGAAGGCTGCAAAGAAAGTGTTGAGATATTTGCAAGGAACAAAAGATTATATGCTCACTTATAGAAAATCTGACCATCTTGATGTGGTCGGATATTCAGATTCAGATTATGGTGGTTGTGAGGATACAAGAAAATCCGCATTTGGTTATTTGTTCCTGTTAGCTAGAGGAGCAATATCGTGGAAGAGTGCAAAGCAATCTATCACAGCTGGATCTACCATGGAAGCTGAGTTTGTGGCATGCTTTGAGGCCACAGTTCAGGCTAAGTGGCTGAGGAACTTTGTTTCAGGACTTGGACTAGTCGACAGTATTGCCAAGCCGCTGAAAATTTATTGTGATAATTCCTCAGCAGTCTTCTTCTCTAAGAATGATAGGTACACAAAGGGTGCTAAACCTATAGACTTGAAGTACCTTAAACTTAAGGAAGAAGTTCAGGAACAAAGAGTGTCAATTGAAGATATTAGCACCAAAATTATGATTGTTGATCCTTTGACGAAAGGATTACCGCCTAAAGCATTTATAGAACATGTTGAAAGAATGGGCATTATTGATAGCAATGTATGACTTTATGTAATGACTTTATGATGTTTATTGAATTGACACTTTGAGCTCATTAATGTAAATATTTCTGTTTTACCTATTTCTCTGGTACACATAATATGAGAATGATGGTGACAGGTTTTAGCTTAGATAAATATATTCTAAGCATTATTGTTGGACCCATTATGTATTAAAGGTTGTGTTGGGTAGTAGACTAATATTGTAGTACATGGAAGGGATTATGTCGAGTGGTGTATGACCGCCATGACTCATATTGGTTGGTCTACTCAATAACAACGAATGATGTCAGATTTAGCTTTATAACTGTGCACATGATGATTAAGATGTTTATTAAATCATTAAGTAAATAATGAACGTGTGCCAAGTGGGAGAATGTTAGTTTTGGCCCACGTTTTCATGTTTGGCCCACGTAAGTTTTTCTTTTAATTTAATAAACTAATTATTGTAATTAGCTAAATTTCTATTGGCTATTAAAAGGAAGTTATTTTGACTAAAACTTCATATACCCACTTTGATGGAACGTGGATTTTATGCCTAGAAACTGCTGGTCCTCTCTCTCTATCTTTAAAAAGCAAGAACAACGTACTCCATCGATGTAGTTCTGAAAGAAAGCAAGAAAGAAAAGAGGGAGAAACAAGTTTCTCAAAAATATCAAAGGAATTGCTTCTGCTCAAAACTATTCAAGAAGAAAACAATGGATTCAAGTAAGTCTTCTTGTTTAAAGTATTTATGGTTGTGTATTATGTGAAAATTATTAAGTTCCACGACCCAAAATTAATTGAGAGGGTTTAGTTTAGATTGTTTATGATTGCAATCTATTATTGAAAATCCTAACACAGTGTCCAAACGCTAAGTAATGATGCACAATGACTTATTAATATTTTTTTTTTTTTAAACTTTCATTAATACCATAAAGATATTTCTTCATTTTCTTTTATATAATTCCAAAATGCAAGTAGTATATAAAAGGCGAGGTCATGACTCATTACCTTGCACTTGCCGCCGTCTAATCCTCCGGTCATTACAAACGGTCGCTCTCGCTTACCCAGTTAAATAAAAAAATGCATTGTTAGCACCAAATATCCTGCATTTGCAACACACCACACAAACTGGCGCGTCACGTTTTATTCAAATATTATAAATACACCAAACAAGTTCCTGTTCATTTTTTCATCCTGAATGCTTTCTCGTCTTTCCCGCACTCCACTACCACCACTCGCCATGGCGGCGCGTGTCATTCCACGCGCTCTCCATTTCACCACCACCGCCTCCGCCATGGCCCTCTCCACGAACTCAATGTTCATTCTTCCTCAAATTTCCTTCCCAAAATCTTCATCAATTTTTATTTGGAAGTTTCATAATTATGGATTGAATTACAAAGAGGAGAAAAAATGGAGTGTTACCGGAGGGTACGGTAAGGTATTTGCATCTCAGAGAGATTATCGGAAGTATCGAAAACGGACGTTGAAGAAGAAGAAAGAAAAAGAGCTGGAACTCAGTGTTAAGATTTGTATTGAAGAACAGTTACCTGATGATCCTGAAATTTTGGTAATTTTTCATTAAAGCATCATTTTTTACTGTTTAAAGTATTGTATTTTAGTGTTCTAAGTTATAAGTAGCAATATGAAGAGCTGTCGTTAGGGCTTTGGTCGAGTAGTAGGAGTGCTGAGTGTAGCACGTGATGATGTGTGGATTAGGCAAACGTCATAGTTTGAATGCCATGGTCAAAAGCGTGGTATTTAAGTGGATAAAGGTAGCAATATGAAGAGCTGTCTTTAGGGCTTTGATGTAGTAGTAAGAGTGCTGAGTGTAGCACGTGATGTGTGGATTAGGCGAATGTCATGAGTTTGAATCCTGCCATAGATAAAAGCCTGGTATTTTAGTGGAGAATGGTACTAGAACATTATCCACTAAGTTTTGAATTGTGTGCTACTGGGCTTGGGGATTTCTCGGTTGTAGAAAGAATATTAATATGAAGAGTTTAGGAAAATCAAATGTATGCACATTTTTGGACACGTTCCTCGTGCATTTAAACAAGGTATTTGTGTGGAAATAAACCAGGAATTATGTAGATGAGCAATATTTGAGCTTTTTCACTCTGAACAATGTCTCAGAATCATTTTCCTTTGGGAAAAATAGCTACTTATTGTTTAGAATGCTCTGGACTTAACTGGAGAATAAGTAGGCTTTGCTAATTGAATTAAAACTTTCCCATAGTTTCACTTCCATCTAAGCTGTGCAAGAGAAGAAATCAGGAATTACTTGTAGAGAAGACAATGGTATGTGAATATTGCCAAAATGAGTTTCACGGGCCTGATGATACGACCAAGAAATACTTCCACAGCAGATAATAGAAGTTGAAACTGCAAGAACTTCAGTATCAAATATTCCAAAATCAGTAAATTAGGCAGGAAGATAAATGCATTTTAAGTACACTAAAACACCACCTTTTGAGCTAGTTCAAGAATTCCCAAATCATAGAAAGAAAGTTTCCTGCGCTACTTCTTTGCAGCAACTTTAATTTCTAAGTTCATTTTGTTCTATTTTATTCATCCCAATTCTGGAACTGCAGGATATTGCTGAGCTGCTTCGTCTTAATGTTCCAATGGCTATGAAATTAGCGTTTGATAATTTGAAAGATTCGGGGCATCAAACGAGGGATAGAGCAATTGATGACGTTGGTTGCTTTGAAAGTGTTGAACTATCTGTGATGCTTTGCAACGATGAGTTCATCCGCCAGCTTAATAAGGATTGGAGAGATGAGGACAAACCTACTGATGTCCTCTCAATGTCTCAACATATACCTGAAATTGAGCTTCCAATTGTAAGCTTTAGCTGCATTATTCGCATGTCACTTGTAATTGCTGACAGCCATGCTGTAACTCTGTATATTTTTGGTACCTTCTTGGTACTTATTTAATGAAACCATTTTCCTTATCGAAAAAAAAAAAAAAAATTATTCGCATGTCACACCTCATGTAACAAAGCTGACTAGATCCTTATTCTACAGCTAATGTTGGGAGACATAGTGATTTCGGTGGAGACAGCAGCAAGGCAAGCAGAGGAAAGAGGGCACAGTCTACTGGACGAGATACGAATCTTACTGGTAAGTTTCATGTACTTGTGAATAATTTCTGCATGCTGCTGTTAAGCTAGCGTTTGGGCATAGATTTGGTTGAAACTTGAGAATTTGGGTTTTTGAGGTTGGGTTGAAAAATAATTTTTGGACCTTGAAGTTATGTTTGGACATATATTTACTTGAAAAAAAGTTGAAGTTTTGTGAGTAGTTTTTCAAATTTCCCAAAAACTAGCCCAAAACAGCCTTTGAGCACTTTTTGGATTTACTAGTTTTTGGGTACGTGCTTTGCGCGTGGACCATTATAAATTAAATTAGATTTGAGTTACAAACTTCCTAAATAGCTAATCTTTAATCTGATTATACATTTTTTTTCTTTATTGAACTAATTTTTTGTAAATAATAATTGAAAGGTCTAACAACATCTAAAGGGTAAAATGGTCACTTACTTTTTACTTAAGGAATTGGCTCTTTTAGAATAGTATGATGAATTTTTTTGATTTCAAACTTGGCAATTTGGTATAAACAAACACTTTCTCAGAAAAAGTTCCCAAAAAATGTTCCCAAAAACTATAAACAAACAGGGACAAATCTCAGCTGTCTTTTTGATGACCACTTATTGTCCATATTTTGTGGTGCAATCTGTGGTCATCTTTGAATAATTGATTCCCTGAAAGAAAGGCTAATTTGCAAGCTTGGATGTCAATATATTATCAACGGCAAGTACCCTCGACATCTTTGTACTGGGTAGTCCACCCATTAATGTTCAGCATTAAATATGTGCATGGTTTCTTTGCTCCTTTCTTTCGGCTGTTTTGTTAGTATGGAGTTGTTTTCATGTGGTCATGTTATTATAGATTTTATGCCTTTTGATTATATCATTTTCTTGAAGCAGAATGGATTTTAATGAACACAGTATTTGAACCAACTATAGTAAAATTTGATACTGTCTTACAATGAGACAATCATTTTGTTCTCCCCTGCAGGTTCATGGTTTGCTACATCTTTTGGGGTTCGATCATGAGATTAGTGATGAAGCTGAAGCTGAAATGGAGAAAGAAGAGGAGCTTCTTCTAAAAAGTCTTGGGTGGAAGGGAAAAGGATTAATTCAGAGTGCATATGATGCTGAGGCCGCTGGAACTCCTCCATTGGAGAACACTGGTAATGTACCGAATTCTATTTAAAAGAACATGCCTTTCTTTGTTAATTATTCTCTTCAAGTTGTGTTGTTACTCTCCATGGTAAATTTATGTTCCTGATTAATCGGATTGAAGAGATAATCTTACATGCCAACTGTGTAAAGACAGGAAGAAAGAAGGGAGTCTTCGATTTTACAGACCAAAGTTTAGCTACATCTTCTGTGATATGGATGGTAAGGAAACAAACATGATGGTAAGAATTGGTTCCTTTAATCTGTTTCACCTGTTCGTTGTCTTGTTGATTTCTTCCATTATTGATGTAAGGTACACTCCTGAACAGCAGCAGTCAGATTAGTTTAGCAACTGTTGAAGCTCTAAAGGAGGCCACTTCAAGAGGTGTAAAAGTGGTGATAGCTACTGGCAAAGTGAGGATACACTCCTTTTCTATCTCCTACTGAAGTTCCGTGATTTCCTTCTGGTCTAATATTATCTTGACAACATCTTCACTTATCAAATAAGAAAGAGTATCTTGATGTAATTAGTTACTTATAACATTCTTAAAAAAAAAAACAAAACAAAAAAAGGAGTATCTTGATAAAATATTACAATGTTCTTTTTTCCTGCTTCTGTTCAACTATTAGAAAGATTTATATTTTGTCTTGGTGAACAGACTCGTCCTGCTGTCATTACTCTGTTCAAGGGGGTAGGTTTAGCTGGAAAAGATGGCATTGCTTCAGAGGTTTCTCCAGGAGTATTCGTGCAGGTCTAACTATTTCATTCCCAAGTCAATAGCTTCTTTTGTATTATCTTTCATGCCATTTAGTCTTTCCACTTTGAATATGGGTAATAGAGGTGCACTCGCAAAATTACATAGAGATTTGTTTTAGATGATCACAATGTCTTGTACTTCCTCTCAAGATTAGGAATTTTTGTTGACTGTTATGCTCCTCGTAGTTTCACACAATTTAAGTGAAATTGAAGATATTTACATGATTTCCTATATGCCTCTCCACGAATAATCATAAAGGGAAGTGGAGTTTTCTTGTCCTCCTCAAAAGAAGAAGTGAGTTTTTCACACTGTATGTTGACATCAATGGCTCTGGTAGTGCTGTGACTGAAATTGGAGCAAGTTAAGTGAGAAATAAAGATTTTGTGATTTCTCTATAAGAAGTGTATGAAGTTGATATTATCTTTTTAATCTTCTTTTTAGACAAAGAATAAACAAATATGAAGTAAAGTAACTAGTATCTTATTAAGTGTCCTATTCTAAATTTTGTTATTAGAGCTGGACATCATTGTATTTAAACGGAATGTGGTTTAGAGTGGGAATGAAGTTCAACCTTTTTTTGAAGATTTTAGAATCTTTAAGTATAAAGGTTGTCCCACTTAACCTTTTTGGTTATAAGAAACGAAATAGTATTGAAAAGTAGGACGAAAAGGTACCCTTTCAGGAAACAACACAGTTTTGTAATGTCCCAAAATATGAAGTTGGTCATTAGGTTAAGTTAAAGGAGTAAGATTAGCCTCCAAGGTTTTGGTCTAGTGGTAAGATTGTAAAGCATGATGTGTGAGTTAGGCGCACACCACAAGTTCGAACAGTGCCCTAGCTGGCCCTAGGGGATTTCTCGTTTATAAAGAGGAGTAAGATTTATTAGCAGAATTAGTTTCTTTGCTGATACAAAATTTATTAGCTTTAACTTTTATAAAATTTTTACCTGGCAATAAGTTTCTTACGATTTTAAAATCGGCTTCATTTAATATCAGGGGTTGCTCGTTTATGGCAGACAAGGACGGGAAATTTCTCGAAGAAACTTGGATCCAATTGTATGTAAAGAGGTATTTCCTTTGCTCGTGGGCGTCTGAATACCTTTTCATTGGTTTGTAGTCTTATTCTTTTTGTTCTTCCATATCAGGTTTGTATAGATGCTATTTCATATCAAGCAGCATGTTATACAACATTTCTGTCTATCCATTACTCCCGTAGCGTTATTCAATCTCTCTGCACCAAAATACATAGTATGCATATGCGTTTAGACTATATTGCCACATTTAAGCTTCACCCTTCCGAGAAACCAACTCATTATATATTTGACTTTCATTTTTTTAGTGAGGTTTAAGTTTAATGATTTCTTTGTTTAAGGAAAGGATCACAAATGTTTTAATAAAAAATTAGAGACACCTTTTATAATAACAACTATTTCTCAATCTTAAGCTAGTTGGGGTCGGCTATGAGCCTTCCACATCATGTACTCATTTCATTCCAATACTCAGTACTGTGTTTTCAAGACAAAATGTGGTCTTCTCTAAAGTTAGAAAGTTTCTACATCTCATACTATACCTACAACTGATACACAAATATCTAAACAAACACTATCAACCATCTGAGCTAATTTAAGTGTAACCATGACAAATCTTAATCCAACTAGTTATCTCGCCTATGGAGATGCATTCCCTCCATTGTTTTCTCAGATACTAAGTTGCGTGAAGTCTGAGATTTTAGGTCTTCCGACACAACGTTCCTCCATGTGATATTTTATCTATCTTGTCAATTCTTACGCTTACTATTATCATACTATATACCTATGGACCAGTGCATTTGGAGAACATCTTAGGTGACCTTTTCTCATTTTATCCTCTATTTGTGCTAGACATCACCACATAAGTAACCTGTTTCTGATGTTAAAGATGTATCGTCATATTTTTCTTCAAATTGCAGGCATTTCTCTACTCTCTTGAGCACAAGGTTCCTCTTATTGCATTCAGCGAAGATCGTTGCTTAACATTGTTTGATCACCCTCTAGTGGATTCACTTCATACCATATATAATGAGCCAAAGGTACAACACTTACCATTAGTCTACATTTTGCTTGCCATCATACATGCTTCGGGCTGAATGCTTCATATCTAATCTTTGACAGGCGGAAATTATTCCTTCAGTGGAGCAACTATTGGCAGGGACAGACATACAGGTACATTTCTAAAACTATCTACTAAGCATATATTCTGTTAAAAAAAAGAGCTGCGAAGTATATGTAACTAGTTAGTTTCCTTTTTTTTTTCCCCCAATGTCGGTCTAGGAAGGGTATGGGAAATAAATCGTAGAGTGACACTGTTTCCCTGAACATATGCCAGTGATCATCAGGAACAAATTGCAGTTTGCATTTGCACTGCACACGTAAGCTGAAAAGGAGGCAACAGGAGTCCCTGGAAAACTCCTCCTTATTTCACGGCCACATTGAGGGTCAGCTTGTTGGTGAAGCTGCAAATTTTCAGTTTGCATGTGCCGGTTATTTTGGGCTGTAATCATTATGATATTCTCATGCGTATGTTTATTTTGTACCTTTATGGTCAAAGCGAAAGGGACCAGTTGTATCATTGCACGATCTTATTTATCATTGCACGATCTTATTAGTTTTCTTGGATTTTATATTTTCTTTTTTTGAGGTGTTGATGGGAGCCTTCTCCTTTACTTTTTTTTGGTGGTGGCAGTGGCCAGTGGGAGGGGGGTTTAGGAAAATTTATAAACCCTGGTCACTTTTTGCACTTGATCTGTTGGACTAAGACCCACCTGATCACTCCGAGTATTTCATCTGCAGAGGGCGATTTTCATTTATTCAGCTTCCATTTCTACGTTCGGTTGTAAACAATACTTCTTTTCCATTTTGCAGAAGGTGATCTTTTTAGATACTGTGGAGGGAGTAGATACTACATTAAGACCGTACTGGGCAGAGGCAGTTAGAGATAATGCCTCTGTTGTCCAAGCTTGTCCAGACATGCTTGAAATTGTTCCTCCTGGAACTTCTAAAGGCAGTGGTGTAAAAATTCTTCTTGATCATTTGGGTGTTAGTCCCAAGGAGGTGAGTGCTGTTGCATTTTTTTCCATTATCTTTTCTATTAACCAAAAATAATGCAAACAGTTGAATAGAGGTTAATCAGAATAACATTGACTCATAAAATTGATACTTATCTTTCCAATGTGTAACTTAATTCTCATATACCTTTAAGACCGAAAACCCCCCAGGATACATTATTCAGCATAAATGTTGCGTCCTCCTAGATTTATATGGCTTCTATCAGTTTCTTTTTTGAAACATCCATCATCTCTCTGCGCAATACATGTCTGCAGAAGAAGTAACCCTTGAAATATGTAATAATAGAATACCAAAGAATCTACCTCTTGTATATGTGATCAAATGCATTTTATGTGCTAATAATGTCGAGCTGGTTAAGTTCACGGGGCTTTACTGTTTGCATGTACACATGTATTGATCTGTCAGAGAGACCAAACTGGTCAAATATGAGGATGGCACTCCCAAATTAGAGACACATTAATTGAGCAATGTCACCTTAAAAAATTTGAAAACATTCGGTGTTTCTCTGGTATAGACTTGTTCTTTCACAGGATATGGTGCACAATTTTCTGGATGATACATGGTGTCAGTGCACTAGTTTAAGACACATAATATATAGCCTATATGGAGTGAGCAGGAGATATATTGTTGAACCTCTGAACACTTGTGGAGCAATTTTAATTGGAAGACGTGTTTATGTTTTTGACTGAGCCTCTTAAAACACTAATGATTTGGTTGAATGTGGCGCTTCCTTCTGTTGCTTCTGTAGGGTGAACATTTCCTTGCTCTACAGCCTTAATGAGGCCATGACTTGGGAGAATTTATTGATTTTCCCATTGTATTTTGTCCACTACTCTAAGCTGGAGGTAGAAATGAAGCTGTATTAACTTGACTGTACCCAAATCATACATATGAGTGCCTGATCTATAAATTTGTAGTCTAGTTATAGAGCTCTCCCAACTCCTCTTCCGTTCTGTTTTTCAGATAATGGCCATTGGTGATGGGGAGAATGATGTGGAGATGCTTAAGTTGGCTTCTCTTGGTGTTGCTCTCAGCAATGGATCAGAGAAGGCAAAAGCCGCCGCAGATGTGATTGGTGCCAGCAATGATGATAATGGAGCAGCTGATGCAATCTACCGTTATGCTTTTTGAGGTTGTGATTCAGAAATGGAAGAGATCAGAAAATGGGTAATGGAGAGGGGTTCAACCTACAATTTTATAGAAGTTTTAAAGGTTTAGTTTTCTAATTTATTCAATTTTCAGAAAACTTTTCATTAAGCCTGCAATAAGGCTGAAGTGGAGCAATCACTCCCTTCTCATTCATCCCATAGGTCACATATATTGATTTTTGTCCAAGAAGTTGCTTCTTGTCATTTACCTTTGTTCTGAAAGAATGATGACTGAAGCATATTTTGTATCACAGAAGAGAGTATCATTTTTTCCCTGAATATACTGATGTCAACGGCATCTTTTTCTCAATGCATGTGGGAACCTGAGTTCCTCCATATCACAACCTTAATTTGATTCTGCGTGCAGAATAAATAGATACTGCTCTAATCTTGTATGTGATTTGACAAAATGCTGGAGCTTTTTATCATTAGGTCCAGACTTGAACAAGTTTGTTAAGGCATAACCCTTGAGTAACATGCATTCGTAGATTTACTGCTGACTGTATTTTTTTTGTGCCATTGCCATAAAAGAAACTCAATTGATATATTGAGTACATTTGAGTAGTTTGGGTGTGCTATCAATGAGAACTATATGGCAGGAGTAGGAAACTACCACTAACATCATTACGAAATAACTGTCCAGTAAATTAAGTGAAAAATAGAGGAATCCTGATCTCATGTGTTATATTTTATTGATGTCCTGTGAGAAGGATTATATACCGAAAATAACATTTGCAATGCCTACAATACCAAATAAGAGTATCTCACAATCTTCTGTGTCATCAACAATACTACACTCTATGGGAGATCTTCATCTACTTGAGTTTAAGAATAACAGCTTATAGTCTATCAGAAAGTTGAAAGAAACAGCTTATAGTCTATCAGAAAGTTGTATCCCATGGCTATATTATGGAAATCTTATTTTAAAATATCTCAAAAGATCTGAAGGGGAAAAAGGGGAATTATAGTCTCTTAACAAATAAGTGACTAGAAAAAAAATTACAAAATAAATGAAAAAGGACAACTTAGGCATCTCCATAAACTACAGCAAATTTACACACTTTTAAGTGAAATACCAAATCAAATAGCAAAATTTTTTGAGGATATTCTTCTTCTCATTGTTATAAGATTTGACCCTTTTTTTCTTTTGAAAGTTTTCTAAATTTTTATTCTTGATTAAACGTAGTCATGGTCAGCCCTCCCTTCCATGACCACGGTGCTTCTTCACCATGGATTGTTCAGCAAAGAAGGCAAAAGAAGCTGCAGTCACTGTGAAAAGAAACAAAAAGAAGCACCAAGATTGGTGAAAATTGTTAAAAAACATAAAATATTTTAATTGAACATAAGTAACAATGTTATGTCATAATTTTGGATTACTTACATGCAGATATGATGAATGTTCTACCCGCATAATTTATATTTGCTTTAGTCCATGGACAGTAGCGATTAGCAGCAAACTGAAACATAACATTTTTTCCAAGAAAAGAAATATTAAGACACACACACGAATATTTTTTAATAATGAGGAAGAAATTAACATTACCACAACAAGAGAAGTAAGAGCACATGTCGTGGCAGCTCCTTTAAATCCATCTTTAATGATGTCTGCATGATCAATCAAGATTAAATTTTTTAAAATAAATGGGAAAATAGGAAATGAGGGATCTTTAATTATCTCTTTAAAAGCAAACATAAAAAGTACTCTACTAAATACATAAATAATAAGTGGGAAGAAAGTACCTTGAACATCCTGATGCTTTTGTTCTTCAGTTGCGGGTGGCATTTTACTTTTTATTATCAAGAAAGTGATGAAAAGTTTGTGTATTTTACTTGGATGGAAAGGAAAAAGGCTTTTATTTGCAAGATAAACGCACAAAAATTAACACCGCATACTAATCTACAATCTTTTCATGAAAATCCTGCTAACCAAACGCATGCATGAATCATGCAGAATTAAAATTCAATCTGAAACTTTCTTTTTAAAGAAAAATATCTTGAGAAAATAATGATTTTTCCCATCTTCATGCTGGCACTTTTATCTCTGGTAATATGGTTAACCTTCTCTGTAGTTATTGTTTAACGAATTTGCCACAAATCAAGGGAAACTATGGAATTGAGTGGCCAAATTTTTTGTGTTGTTTACTCTTTGTTAGCAGGAAGAGAAAGTTTCACTTTTTGCCACAAATCCCTTTTTTCAATCTTTTTTCATGGTGAAGTGCGTGCAATAGGTCATGCATCATATATTTAACGAATAAGAAGAATACATAACTTACTCGCATAAAGTGTTCCAAATCAATAGATGCATACATATATGTGTGTTTGTACATAGACTTCTTTCACATCATCAAATCAATTAATTTTGGCAAGTTGTGTAATTTAGTGTAATATGCACTGCGGTTAAGTTTTAACATAATTTATGTCACAAGTTCGATTGATTTGATATTCGAGCACAAACATAATGAGATTGAAAATGGGGAGTAATGGAAATTTTCAGCTGATTTAGGGTATCTCCATTTAAGTAGGGAGGACAATGAGGAAGAAGTTCAAAAATTGTTCCTTAATTAGTTGTTTTTTGACTTTAACAGTCAAAAATCATCCCTACCCTTTGATATGGAGCACTCATACTTCTCATTGTTCGTCAAATTGGAGCAAATATCAAATTTTGAACCCGGTATACATTTTTATATTTAATTATATTCTCAACACGTCCCTCACGTGCGCGCTTGATTCTTTTTTTATGAGCCAAACATGTGGAAATTATTTATAATGCTAAAGTGCGTGATCATCTCATCTAAAAACTTAAGTTGTTAGATGTGATACATTTTTATTATTTAATTATATGATTAACCGTTAAAATCTACTAATTATGTATAAATATTAGTAATATTGAACCCCGTCCTAACCCATCCTGGATCCGCCGATGAATAACTGCTCTCTCATCATTGAATATATAATTGCTCTCCGCGTGGGAAGTTTCCTTAGCACCCTGTATTCGGCTGCAAAACTGTCGGATTTACTTTTTCTTATTTTCTGTCAATAGTAGTATATCTTTGGAAGAAAACAACCATTCTTGATTATACCTTAATTAGTATTGCTTGGAAATTCAACATCATGGCAACATACTATCACCATGATATTATCATCATTTTCTTTCTGTGTTTTCCGCTCCTCCTTCATTCAAAGTCTCGATCTACACTAAAAAAAGGTGATAAGACCATTTTGTTTGTGGGGAAATCCATATAAGTGGAATCTCAGTTCCTCCCCTTGCAATTGGCAGGGCATTTTCTGTTCTGATGGTTTTGTTATAGCCATTAGTCTTAGAAACATGAGTATCACTGCAAAAATCCAAGTCCCACCCATCATTTGTGGGCTTAAACACCTCACTATGCTTCAACTTGTAGACAGCAAATTATGTGGAGAATTTCCAACAGTTCTATACAACTGCCCAAAGCTGCAAACTCTTGATCTTTCTCTGAACCAATTCCATGGACCGTTGCCTGGTGACCTTCATCGAATGTCTAGCTTAAGTCTTTTAAATCTTTCAAGCAATAATATCAATGGAACAGTTCCAGGTTCGTTGATTAGTATGAAAAAATTGAGATTTTTATATCTAGACCATAATCAACTTACTGGCAGCTTACCAGTCCAAGTTGACTTTGATAAAGACACTTTTTATGACTTCTCTGGTAATCTTGAACTCTGTACTTCTAATCCAGATCGCGGTCCATGTGACGTTCCTCAAAATTTTCTAAGTTTTAGGACACTTATTGGCATGAGAGATAATTACATAAGTCGTTTCACATGTCATGGCGAGGGCCAGACCTGATGTACATTGCGAGAGTATGTTGTAGTATTTATTATGGATGGATATAAATTGAGTTATGTTAAGAAGTGGAAAGAGAAATTACAAAGACTAAAAGCTAAAGCCATCTCAAAAGACAAGCAAAATGGCATTATATTGCCAAGTCTTAAGTGCAAAATAAAATAAGGCTATTTGCGAAATAATGTTGTTCAGCCCACATTGGGCCTTTTTAAGAGAAAAACAGCCTATAGGAATAGAATTCCTTTGAGAATTACTACTAAGGAGCAGTAGAGCCCCCAACGTCCAAAGACTACAGGCAACAACAGTTCACCAACGTCTCAGGGAGTTTCCTTCAATATTATTGAGGTAATTCTTGTTCTACAAAATTGAATAGTGACAATCTTACTATACACAAGAATTTAACATCCTAATAGATTATATTCATTGGGGAATTTCTTTAAACCTAGAAAGTTAAGGGTTGAACCTAAAGTTCTTAAATTGGGGTAAAGATGAGAACTTTGGAATTGATTACGTAAATTGATTGTTGTAGTTGGTTGGTAACGTGAAGTACGTCGTTTGGAGTTACGTTTGGGCTCGAGGAACAATCGAGGTGAGTTGATATAACCCTTTACTAAAGAGGTTTTTACTCACAAAATTCCGCCTACCAAGTGTTTGATAAAATGTCTTGAAGAGTTAATATGCACCTAATTGGAGCGAGAGAGTGCACATTAGCTAAACCCCATTCAAGTTATCATTCATGAGTCTATCGTTGAGTTATATGCATTGATTTTCATATTTTGTTATGATAATTTACGTTATATTATATGTCCATTTTTTTATGGATTAGAGAATTACTTGAATTATATTGAATAATCCCTTCATATATTTATGTCAAGTTTACTCAAGAAATTATGGTTTATGTTCATGGATTATGTTCAAGAAACGTATTGGACCCTAAAGTGGTCAAGTAGAGTTTTATAAAAATATTTTGGGAGTTACCTTGAGATTCTGAGAAGGATTTCGTGACCATTGGTGGTTAATGTTGACCCCGAAACTACTCGTGCCAGAGTGGGAATTTAGTATAAGATTTGCCTGACACGGCCAAGGCACAAAATGCGCAGCATGCTATCACCTGGAACTGTGTGGCGCCACAGTGAAGGGGCCTATTCGATCAGGCGGGGATCGAACCCGTGCCGATCACACGGAGACTTTATGTATTCATGTTATGTCAGAGTTAATTGGTACTCCCCAAAAAGTAAAGAAACGATATATATGTCTATGTTTAAAGTTCGAAATTTTATTATTTTAAGTTATTTCAATTTCTTTAGATATTTTACATTCTCATGGTTTACGAGTTGTGTGCATTTCAAGTTTCTTTTAAAAGTCTCGTTCCCGCTTTAGTGGGGGGGGGGGGGGGTCGTTGAGACTCACTGAGTACCGCCGTGGTGTACTGACGTTCTCTTTTGGGAACCTACGTTGTCCTATTGTGCAACGTAGGAACCGGTGTTGCAGATACTCAGGCGACAGGCTAGGATTTTTCCCTCACTTCCAGTGCTATTGGTGAGCTCCGCTTTCGTTCGTGGAGTACTTTCCTTTCGAGTCAGCTTATTTAATTATTTATTTCGTTGTGAACTAGCCAGGGAGCTCATGTCCTGCGCAGTGCGTCAGTTTATCAGTAGAGGCTTCATAGACAGTCTAGTATTTTGGGTTTGTGGCCCGGTCTTGCATTGTTTTACACAGAAACGTAATTTGACTGTGTTATTTTCAAGAATGATATTTTCTTAAGAATATTATTATTATTTTTCAGACTATTTATGTTTAAGGAAACTGTTTAAGTTGCATGTATTCTCAAAGTTAAGACAGGATAGATAGGTACAAGTGGTTCGCTCGGTCAAGCTTAGGTACCGGGTGCCGGTCATAGCTCGTTCAGAAAACGGGTCGTGACAAACTTGGTATCAGAGCCACAGGTTTAGAGAGTCCTAGGGGTCTATGAAGCCGTGTCAGTAGAGTCTTGTTTATGGGTATGAAGCGCGCCATACTTATGAACAGGAGGCTGCAGACATTTAGGAAAGGTCTCGCTTTCTTTCATACTCTAGATCGTGCAATAGAGCTTAACTTTAAGAATCCTTCTAATCTATTCATTCTTTTGAATTCACAGAAATGGTTGGTACTCGAAAATCTAACACCAGAGCTCAAGCAGCTGATCAAGAAACGCTTGCGGCTATGGTGGCCCAGCGTAAATCTAAGAAAAGTAAGAAGGGAAAGCCAACTAAGAAGACTCCAGCGCCCCAGGTTGAACCAGAGGAGCAGGTTGATCAGGTTGAGATGGATGAGCAAGCTAACCAGAACGAAGTGCCACCCCCACCTGTTGTTCCAACTCAAGTTGTCTTGCCACCAGAGATGGGTGAGGCTTTTAATGCAATGAGAGGGGCTATGGAGATGTTTACTACAGTCATGGCTACTCAGGGTCATAGGGAGAATGAGGCACCACCTCAGGGCAACAGACATGAAAGTTCTATAACCTCCAGGGCACACGAGTTTCTCAAGTTGAGACCACCAGAGTTCTACAGTACCAAGGTGGGTGAAGATGCAATGTTATGGCTTGAGGAAGTTAAAAGGGCACTCCGGTTGATGAAAGCAGTTGATAATGAGGCTGTTGAATTAGCTGCCTACCAGCTGAAGGGTACGGCAGGAACTTGGTTCGAGATATGGGAAAGAGAGAGAGATGAGGATTATGGTCCACCTACTTGGGAGAAATTTGAGGAAGCATTCACAATGAACTTTATACCAGAAGAAGATAAGGCAGCTAAGGCTACCCAGTTTGAGCAACTTAAGCAGGGATCAATGAGTGTAGAAGAATACCAGATGGAGTTTATCAAGTTGGCTAAGTACGCTCCCCATATGATTCCAACAGAAAGGGCAAAGATTGATAGATTCGTTAATGGATTGGGTATTCACATTCAGGACACTACAGCGGCAGCAGCAGCAGCAGGTATGTCAGTTTTATCCTCTGTTGTGGGATTTGCTAAGCACATGGAAAGGAAGAAACATCAAAGAAGAGATGAAAAGGAAAGCTACAATAACAAGAGGGCCCGATCATCCAGCGGTTACAATGGTTCAATGGGAGGAGGAAAGAGCTCATTTAACAAGGCTACATCTGCACCAGCTCAGTCCTATTACCAGTCAGGTGGTGGGTCATAGTTCAAGAAGAACCAAAGCTATGGGAATCAATCCCTCCAGAATCAGAATTTCAAGGCAAATGTCTCTCAGAGTCAGAGCGGCGTTGGACAACAGTTTCAGCAGAAAGATCCTTGCACTTTATGTGGACGTGCACATTCAGGGCCGTGTATGATGAGTACCGGGGGTTGTTACTATTGTCATAAAGAAGGGCATTACAAATCTGAGTGCCCAAAGCTGCAGCAAAATTTTGGTAGGGGGGTAGCACGTCCAGCAGGTTCTTCAGGTACTACAGTTGCACCACCCCAAGCTCGTGGCCCTCAGTATCAGGCCGGGCGAGGGGCGGGTAGAGGCTCAGGCTCAGCTAATCAGGGAGGGGGACGACCTCGTTTATATGCTACACTTGATCGTCAGAGTGCAGAGGCATCTCCAGCAGTTGTCACAGGTATACTTCAAGTTTGTTCACATAATACATATGTCTTGATTGATCCAGGTTCTACATATTCTTATGTCACTCCGTATTTCGCTATGAGTCTCGGGCTAGAACCTGAACAGTTAAGTGAGTCCTTCTTAGTATCTACTCCAGTTGGTGAGCCAGTGAAAGCAACTAGAGTTTATAAGAGTTGCTCAATTTCAGTCCAAGGCCGCAATACCACGGCCGATCTCATAGAGCTAGAAATGGTGGACTTCGATGTGATCATAGGTATGGATTGGCTATCTTCTTGTCATGCCACGTTGGATTGTCGTGCCAAGATAGTCCGATTTCAGTTTCTAAATGAAGAAGTCCTAGAATGGAAGGGTAGTTCAGCATCTCCAGTGGGTAAATTTATTTCTTACCTTAAGGCGCAAAAGATGATAAGTAAAGGGTGTGTTGCCTATTTGGCTCATATCATTAATGCAGAATCGGAGGCGCCAACGCTCCAATCGGTGCCAGTTGTTAGGGAATTTATAGAAGTTTTCCCAGATGACCTTCCTGGACTTCCTCCAGAAAGAATCATAGAGTTTGGTATTGACCTCGTCCCGGGCACTCAGCCCATATCTATTCCTCCCTATAGAATGGCCCCTGCAGAGCTTAAAGAATTGAAAGAGCAGTTGAAAGATCTTCTTGACAAGGGCTTCATCAGGCCGAGTGTGTCACCTTGGGGTGCTCCGGTCCTGTTTGTCAAGAAGAAAGATGGGTCTCTCAGAATGTGTATCGATTATCGGCAGTTGAACAAAGTTACAGTTAAAAACAAGTATCCATTGCCTAGAATTGATGACTTATTTGACCAACTTCAGGGTGCAAAGTACTTCTCAAAGATAGACTTGAGGTCGGGGTATCACCAGTTGAGAATCAGAGAAGAAGACATCCCAAAGACGGCCTTCAGGACTCGCTACGGGCACTATGAATTTTTAGTGATGTCCTTTGGGTTGACCAATGCACCTGCAGCATTCATGGACCTAATGAACAGGGTCTTCAAGCCATACTTAGACACCTTTATTATTGTGTTTATAGACGATATTTTGGTGTATTCTACAAGCAAGGAAGAACATGCAGAGCACCTCAGGATAGCATTGCAGACTTTGAAAGAGAATCAACTTTATGCCAAATTTTCTAAATGTGAATTTTGGCTCCAGTCTGTGGCATTCTTAGGCCATGTGGTATCTAGCGAAGGCATTAAAGTAGATCCTCAGAAGATTGAAGCGGTTAAGAATTGGCCAAGGCCAACAACACCGACCGAAATCCGAAGTTTCTTGGGTTTGGCAGGCTACTATAGGAGATTTGTAGAGGGCTTTTCTTCACTTGCAGCACCATTGACTAAGCTGACTCAGAAAGCAATTAAATTTCAGTGGTCAGATGCGTGTGAGCAGAGTTTTCAAGAATTGAAAAAGAGGTTGACTACTGCACCTGTGTTAACTTTGCCGACAAGTTTAGGTGGGTTCACGGTGTATTGTGATGCCTCCAGAGTAGGGCTTGGTTGCGTTCTCATGCAAGAAGGAAAGGTTGTTGCCTATGCTTCCAGGCAGTTGAAAAACCACAAAAAGAACTACCCAACTCACGACTTAGAGCTTGCAGCAGTAGTATTTGCTTTGAAAATATGGAGGCACTACTTGTATGGTGAGCGTTCTGATATATATACCGACCATAAGAGTCTCCAGTACATTTTCAAGCAAAAGGAGTTAAATTTGAGGCAGAGAAGGTGGCTCGAGCTATTGAAGGATTATGACATCAATATCCTTTACCATCCGGGCAAAGCTAATGTGGTAGCAGACGCACTCAGCAGAAAGTCAATGGGTGTCTTAGCTCATTTATCAGTTCAGAGGAGACCGTTAGGCCGAGAAGTGCAAAAGCTGGCAAATGACGGGTCTAGACTGGATGAGACAGAAGAAGGAGATATGGTTGCTTATGCCTTAGCACGTTCATCACTTATTGCACATGTTAAGGCTAAGCAAGATGAGGATCCGTATTTGGTGAAAATAAAAGATGGAGTCAAAAATAAAGAAATCACTGCTTTCACTCTTGGAAGCGATGGAGTTTTGAAGCTAAATGACAGGTTATGTGTACCAGATGTAGATGACCTCAGAAAAGCCATCATGGAAGAAGCTCACAACTCGAGATACTCTATTCACCCAGGTGCTACTAAAATGTATCAAGATTTGAAGGATTTGTATTGGTGGAAAGGTATGAAGAAGCAAGTAGCAGAGTATGTGGCTAAATGTTTGAATTGTCAGCAAGTCAAGGCAGAGCATCAACGACCGGGTGGTCTACTTCAGGATATAGAGATACCGCAGTGGAAATGGGAAGCGATAAATATGGATTTCGTGGTAGGCTTGCCTCGCACATATCGTAAACATGATTCAATTTGGGTCATTGTAGATAGACTCACAAAGTCGGCTCATTTTCTACCAGTGAAGACGACAGACACTGCCGAACAATATGCGCAGTTGTACATCAAGGAAATTGTTAGGTTGCATGGCACCCCAGTCTCGATTATCTCTGACAGAGGTCCCCAGTTCACCGCTCATTTTTTGCAAGCTTTCCAGAAAAGGTTGGGAACCAAGGTCAACTTGAGTACCGCTTTCCATCCGCAGACTGATGGTCAGGGAGAAAGGACCATTCAGACCCTTGAGGATATGTTGCGAGCCTGTGTTATAGATTTTGGTGGTAATTGGGATGACCACCTACCACTCATTGAATTTTCTTACAATAATAGCTATCAGGCTAGTATTGGGATGGCTCCGTATGAGGCGCTATATGGGCGTAGATGTAGATCTCCAGTGGGCTGGTTCGAACCAGTAGAGGTGCCGTTACTTGGCCCATAGTTTGTTTATGAGGCTTTAGAGAAAGTCCAGCTAATTAGAGAAAGGCTTAAAACGGCTCAGAGTCGTCAAAAGTCTTATTCTGATAAGAGGCACATAGACTTAGAGTTTAATGTAGGCGATATGGTATTCCTAAAAGTGTCACCTATGAAGGGGGTTATGAGGTTCGGTAAGAGGGGCAAGCTTAGTCCTAGATTTATCGGACCTTATGAAATTTTGAGCAAGAAGGGTAATGTGGCTTATGAAATTAAATCTAGTAATATTCTTCTAGATGATGAATTGAATCCAAAAGTTGCAGATTTTGGACTGGCAAGAGTTCTATCTCAGCGTGGTGATCATCAAACTGAGACTGCTTCTGCCGTTGCTGGTACTTTTGGCTACATTGCTCCAGGTACATATTAGCTTCTTAGCTCCATGATTAGTTTTAGTTTCTTGGTTAATTTTCACAAGGTGACTAAAATGTCTCTCTTTGGATCATTCAGAGTATGCCTATACGAGGAAAGTAAATACAAAGAGCGATGTCTATAGTTTCGGTGTGGTGTTATTAGAGCTAGCTACTGGGAGGGAGCCTGTTAACAAGGATGAGCATATGAACCTAGCACAATGGGCATGGAAACACTGTGAAGAAGGCAACCCCATTATAGATGTTCTTGATGCAGAAACCATGGAACCAGCAGTCTTGAAAGCTATGACTGCTATGTTTAAATTAGGACTAATGTGTACTAACAAGTTAGCTTCTTCTAGGCCGTCCATGATGGAAGTACTGCAAACTCTTCTGTTCTATACTCACTAGCTTGACTCCATTGTAGGAATTGAGTAATAGGTTGAAGGGATGAAGCAACATATTTCAAAATTCAAATAATGAAGATGTTCCTCCTTGCTGATCAAATGACAATAGCCTTGGAGTAGTAGTTTCCTATTTCCCTTTTATTTGTAAAATTTTACATGGGGAAGGGGATTACTAGATGGAGAATAGAACTCCACTTATAGAGCTCAAGAGTACAATATGCATGGATTATTAAATTGAGTTGGACTAAAAAGTTTTCAAGTAGTAGTCTTGTGTACGTCCTACTATCGGACGAGTCAATAAATGTAGTCTAGAATGTATGTTATCTGTTGTCACAAAGAAAAAATTCTTACAATAAATGCAAATGGACACTTGAACCAAGTTGAGAACAACACGAGAAAAGAAGGAAATCAGTGCATCACCAGAGTAGCCACTGCAACACAGCAAGATTAATGCGTCGCATAAAGGCTGCTTTGTTAAAGAAAAAGAAAGCTACCATGTTAAGTACATTAAAAAAGGTCACAAAAAGAAAAAAAGAAAAGAAAAGACCAGGCAGGGGTGTTACATATTTAGTGGGTCAAGTCTTGCCATGTCTATTCGTCCTGTCCCATATATATCCCTTACTTATTGTGGATAAGGGTGACTAACGGCCTGGTCCGGGACCGGCACCGACAACGGGTTCCGGTCCGATCCGAGCAAAAAGAAATTCAAAGCCGTTAAAAATTCGGTCTGACCGATCCGGTCTCATCCGGTTAAAAATGTTGGAGCCGGGTCGGGACCGGAACCGGCGACCGTTAAGCCGGTCGGTCCGGTTTAACGATTTTATATATATTTTTTATTTTTTTCTTTAGGCAAATAAAGTTGAAAATTGAAAAACTTAACAATTTATTAATGAAAGTAAACACCATTTGTAATAATTATGTAAATTATATTTTTTAATGAAACAAAATAATTATGTAAATTATATTTTTAAATTTATTAATGTAAAGTAAATAACTAAACACTAAACAACCGTTGATTGGAAAAGAAATACACACAATTTATTGAAAATTCGGTAAATACATAATTGAAATGAGAAAAAACAAACTGAAATTGAAAATTACAAAGATACTAAATAAACTAGAAGTTCGAAAATACATAATTGAAATGACATAGATATTCCCTTAACCATCTCTTCAATCACGCGGATTAAAGCCATTTACTCTATCCCATTCGGTCTTATGATGTTTTTGTAAGTGCTTCCTAAACTTTCCCGTCCCTCCACCGTTCTCACCAGTGTAAATTTGCCACTCTATCTTACAGAGGCTACATTTAGCTTTCTGAGTTTCAGTATCTTTTATAATAATTTGCCATACTACAGAACGACATCTTCGTTCCGCAAGTCTTGTTTCACTAGGACCGGAAGCAGCGGGAGCTTGATTTTCAGCCATTATAATTGTTTGGACTTTGGAAGAAATTTAAAAAATAGCCTTTGAGTAATTTGAGAGATAAATTGATAGAAAGTGATGAATTGTGTGATATAATGATGAAATAATAGGGTATATATAGATAAAAATAGGTTGGGGAAGGGGTATGGGGGGGCGTTTGGGGGGGGGGGGGGGAGGGTGGTAGGCAAATATAGTCGTTTTTGGCCATTAACCAACGACTATATCTGAAAGAGAACCGTTGCCCCATTCAAACTGCCGATCCGGTACGGCAGTCGGCCCAAGTGTAATTTTTGTTTTTGTTTTTTTGTTTTTCCTTTGTGTTTAATTTAAAGTAATGGATAATTTAAAAAATATAACAACAAAATATTATCAAGTTTGTACATATGATTGGAATGTTTAGTTTATTTCAATGTTTAAAGTTTAAACGTAGAATTAAAAAACTTGTAGTATGTTTTTAAACTTTGAATTAATGAAATTTTTGAAATAATGATTCAAAGTTCAAACTTTTGAATTAATTTGTTAAGTTCAAAGTTCAAACTTTGAATTAATTTTATAAAAATCAAATTTGAACTAATTTACAAACTAGTAATTAATTATAGTATTTTTGCGCAAACTATAAATTAAAAATAAAAAAATATGAAGACAATAGTTGTGAGACTTGGAGTAATTTTATTGAATTGTATAAGACATAAGTAGTGCAATACATACTACAATAGCTAAACTTTCAAACTTGTAATTTCAAAAATTTGATTTAGAAAATTACATTCTTTTAAACATATTAGCTAGTTTCTTGATGATAGTCGTAGGCTTTTCTTTAGGAACTGGCCGTTGTTGTTCTTGTTCATCATCTCCTTCTGGTTCTTCATCATCATCATCATCATCATCATCATCATCATCATCATCATCATCATCATCATCTTCTTCTTCTTCATTGCCGGTTTGACTCCCTTCTTCAGTTGTTCCCTCGCCCAAAATTTGATCGAGATATGCTTTGCCTTTTTTCTCAGAAAGTTCTGGTAGACCAAAGTTTCTTCGCTCTGCTCTGATCCAATCCCTGAATAAAACTCCTGTCTCTATTGCCTCGTCCTTCAACGAATATCTGTGATCTCCAATTTGAAATCTTACTTGGCTAAAAGCACTTTCCGATGCAACTGATGAAGCTTGAATTGTTAATATATCCCGGGCCATTTTTGAAAGAATTGGAAATTGCGATTCTTGATTCTTCCAATAACCCAACAAATGATGAGTTCCAAGGTTTGTAAGTTTCTTCTGATATTGAATTAAATTCACTTGGAACTCGCTGTATTCCTCCCCGTACTCGTCCTGGTCTGAAAGCAACATTTCATCAAGTCCCCCAAAAGTGCTCATCCCCGCATTTATGCCCATTTGAGAAGAAATTTGCCCGGTGGATTGTGTTGGTTCTGTTGGTGTAGCAGTGTCTGCCCAAGCTCTATACTTTACAAAAACAGCCACGGTATCTGCATAAACTTTAGCAATAACATCTTCTACACTTGGATACCCGTAGTAGCAATTTCAATAGGAGTAATGTCTAAATTTGCATATATTTCTCTAACAAGTCGTTCAGTTAACTTAATTTTAAAAGCAGGATTCTACACAGAAGCAATGTAAAAAAGAGGAGGAATTGGAAAAAAATATTTTCTAAATTTTCGACCATAGCCTCTACAGCCGCTTTGTAAACTGCATATTGCTTATATACTTTCAATAATTTCGATATTCCAGCTATATAAGATAACATGGTAGGAGTAGTTGGATAATATTGTCCGGAAAATTCTAAAGTGGCTTGATAAAATTTTTGTAAAAACTGAAGGAGATGTTGAACAAGTTGCCAATCGTCCTCTTTAAGGTGATAGACTTCCATAAAATTTTTATTATACATTTGAGAAATAGGCACTCTATAATCGTAAGCGATATTCAATGCTTCACTTAAAGTGTTCCACCTAGTACAAACTTGGGACTCTCTTAATTGGCGTTCCTAATTCTATACATTTTCTGTCCCATTCTCTTCTTCTGTCTTGGTTTTTATTTCTAAAAATATAAGTAATAGCTATTTTCACCTTTTTGATAATGTCGTTAAACAAATCAAGACCATATTTTACTACTAAGTTGTAAATATGACATGCACACCTAACATGAAAAAATTCATCAAAAGGGGTGTTCAAAATAGGTTTCAAGTTCCTAAGTGCATATGTGTTGTTTGTAGCATTATCTACCGTAATACTAAAAACTTTGTTAGTTAAACAGTACATACGACAAATTGATGAAACTTTATTACAAATATAATTTTCTGTGTGTGGTTCATCAACAACTTTATAAGCAATAATACGTTTTTGAAATACCCAATCAGGATCTATCCAATGAACAGTAATAGTAATATAATCACATCCATTAGTAGAACGACCCATATCCGTAGTAAGACATACTCTAGTGTCAAAGTTATCAAATAAATATCGCAAATAATCCTGATATTTGTTCTTAAATTTAATAATATCATTTTTAACAGTAGTTCTTGGAAAACCTTTAAAAGAGGGATTATATATAGACTGAACATAACGAACAAAACCAGTAGAAGAAGGAAAACTATAAGGTAAACCCTCGACGACAACTAGTTTAGCAATAGCTTCCCTATTCTTTTGTTTATCATAAGTAAGAAGCCCTCACGTTGTTTGGTTAATTTTTATTTGGGTACCCGAAGATTCATCATGCGCTAAGCTAGTGTTTGGACATAGATTCCCAAATAATTTTTGGGAAACTTTTTTTGGTTGAAGTTTGATATGAAAATGAAAAACTGTTTGGACATACTTTTTGGGAACAAAATTTTTGGCTCAAAAAGAGCCTTTGAGCTCTTATGAAAATGAAATTTGTATGTAAATGTTAGTTTTTGGCCCAAAAAGATCCTTTGAGCACTTTTTGAGTTTTTGGGAGAAGTTTTGCTCAAATAGCATAAACAAACAGTTTTTCTCCCAAAAAATGTTCCCAAAAACTATAAACAAACGGGGGCGTCCCCCATGTTCGGTCCCTAAATATATATCACCCGCCCACATTGACTATTCTTTAGGATGTTTCTTTTGTAAGTGGGTCCTAATTTTACCCGTCCCACCATCATTACCCCCAGTTTTAAAAACCCACACCTTTTCACAAATTCCACATACCGCCGTCTGCGATTCAACATTCTTTGTTGCAAATTCCCACACCTCAGATCTATCCTTATGTTTAACCAGTATTCTAGTAGGAGGTACAGGAGGCAAGTCAGACTGAACTTCAAGTGGACTAGCTTGAAATTCAGGTGTTTCTTCTAAATTAACCCCCTCCGCTTTGATTCCCATATCGTGTTTCTAACATTTCATGATCAAGTATATTATTAGCGCTAACATCATGATAATATTGAGAATCATCTATGTGGGTGAACTGACTAGAACTACCAGCAATTTTTTTAATCCTATTTCCCCTACGATCACGTGCCCGCCCCCACTACTAGTTCCAATTGAACCTCTTTGAGACATAAAAATAGCAAATAAAATAAATATATGACAAAAAAATTATAAAAGAGTAGAAAGTAGGAACGACCAATCAAATACAACCGTATAATTGAGGTGAAGTTGAAACTTGAGCCTTCACTTCAATTAATTAGTTGAATACTTGATAATTGAAAAATTGCAAAAATAGCCAAATTGATATTTCAATCAAGTAGCGCCTTCAATTGACCCAATACTTTTTCTGAAAACTTCACCAAATAGCCAAATATAACTTTGATAGCAACTCCAATTAAAACTTGATAAAGTAGCCAAATTATAAACTTTTAACAAATAGTCAAAGTAGAATAATAGCAATATTGTATAAAATTTAAGAGAATTGGAAGATTTGTGTGAAAAATATGATGAAATAATGGGGTATTTATATTAAAAAAATAGTTAGGGGTGGTTATGGGTGGTAGAGGGGGTGAAAATGGTCGTTTTTGGCCGTTGGACAATAGCTAGAGGGTCAAAAGAGCCGTTGCCAACTGCTAGTTAACGGCTGAAAAATCTGACTTTTTTTATTTTTTTTGGACCGGTCCGACTCGGTCTGGCCGGTTCCGGTCCATTTTTTTACCGGTCCATCAGGTTTTTTTTAGACGCCGTTTCGGAACCGGGGTCGGAGGACCATTAGGGATTTTGGTCCGGTCTCAACCGATCCGAGCCGATTTTCGGCCCAAATCTGGCCCTATCCGGTCGCGACCGGCCCGTTAACCACCCTTAATTGTGGATACTTGCTGTCATCTTGGAAATTCTACTTTGCACCCTTTGTTACTCCTTTAATATGACCTCGTAATTGTGGAAAATTGAAAAGTCAAGAGTCAACCGCAAATTTGATGTACTTTTTTCTCTGTCATTTATACTTTGGAGAAAAACATTCTTTGCTGGTATCTGTACATATGTTTTGTCATTGTTGTTTCATGGAAAGTACTAAAATGAATGCAAATGGACGGTTGAATGCAGTAAATTATAGTGGTGCATTTTTGGTTTAACACTATATTAGTCACTGCCGCACAGTAAGACTTAAGGCATCACATAAAGACTGCTACAAATTTGGAAGAGTAACTAGAGGTTTGGTTTGGTTGGTTTTTATTTAAAACCATAACCAAACCAATATAATTGGTTTTTCAATTCTTAAAAGCAAACCAAACCAAATAAAAGTTATATCCATCGATTTGGTTATTGTCGGTTTAGTTCCGTTTGGTTCGGTTTTATCGGGTTTTGAGAAACAAAATAACAATGAAGATAATAAGAATGATAAAAAGAATTTTTCCTAAAAAATAAATAATAAAGATAATTTTTCCTAATAATGAATGATAAAGAGAATTGCTAGTATACTCTTAGTCTTATAGTCATTTGAGCAACTTGAAATTTTAACCTAACTACACCTAAAATGTTGCACTCTTGGAGTTACAGCAAATCCTGTAGCAATTGAAAATAAATATTTAGAACAAAAGAAAGAATTAAAGCAAACTTATATTTACATGATGTTTCTGCTTTCGATATGTCATGACTCATATATCAAGTTGAACATGCAATGGTTACTGAAAAAGACGATATCAAAACTAGAATTTGATTTGCCTTTAAACTTTATCGGTGCGTCTATGTGTCTGTGAGTCCGATTTTTTACTGAATTTAATATAACTACAAGTTTATTGAATGAATTGGACTCCTTGGACTAAATGAGTTGGTTTCTTTTTAAAATGGACTTAAAAGTTAGCCACTCCTCTGATTAAATGAGTTGGTTCCTTGTTAAAATGGACTTAAAGGTTAGTCAAAAAGTAAAATCTAATAACATTTAATCTACTATAAAATTTATTGAACAATGTATAAAATACTTAAATTACATTATAAAAAATATTATATTAATATATATAATTTGTCGGTTCGTTTTGGTTATTTCTTCGGTTATTTTTCATGAAAATCAAACCAAACCAAATAATGCCGGGTTTTAAAATTTGAAAAGTTAACTAAACCATATCCAAGAACGTATCGGTTATTTTAGTCGGTTCTGTTTGGTTTCGGTTTAGATCGGTTTTTAACCAAACCGTGAACACCCCTGCTAATGACTAATATTTTAAAAGTCCCTCAAATTTTTTTATTACACAAAGCCCCCACCTCTTATCTCCCCTTTCCTCAGCCCCCACCCTCCATCGGCTCCCACCCCAATCAGCCCCCACCCCTATCAACACCCTCGCCTATCCACCACCCCACCACCATTCTCCACCACTCTCTACTACTCACCGCCACCTCCTACCACCCTCCACCACCTTCTACTCCCCTCACCACCAACCACCACCCCCATCGCCCTCCACCACTCTAATAAAAGGATGAGTATACATCAGTCGAGATGTGTACACATATTATTATATGTGTACGCATATTATAATATGTATACACATATAATATACGTGTACATATGTGTACATCTACTACTACTCTATAAGTGGGAAGCCTCATATCTTGAAAAGCCAAAAGACCATAATAACCTTTTTAAACCACCTTATTACATTTTAAACCACCAAAAATTAATAGATAAACTTTTAAATTTACCATTTGAACATATTAATTAATTTTTTTTTTCAGCTGTTAATAAATTTATTGATCTTCCCAAAATTTGACCCACTAACCCCCCTTCTCGAAGTTAAACGGATTCCGAAAGTCACTCCAACTCAGACTCAAAATTACCTGAAGCACACACTCAATCACTCGGTCATATAACATGACATATGCAAGATAAAATTTTTTATTTATAGAAGTTGACTAAATGAGTGTGCTTTAAATGGGGAGGGAGGTTTGTTCATTGGTAATATAAATCTAATCCAACTCATGAAGATTTCATTATTTGCCAACTTTCGGTGGATACATTTATTTTTAAGGTTCTATTTTTTTTTTAACCAACGTTTGTTCCTTATTGTAGTTTTTGTTCTATTAAATCATTCATTCTTTAAGTTTTCAGGTCATTTTTTCTTTTCATGGATATTCAGGTATGAAATTTTATGGATATTCATGGATATACTCTATTTTGCTTAACAATTTCATATCTTTTATGTTCTTGTCTCTGACGTTCCTATGTCCATCGACATTCAGGTATGAAACTTTATTGATTCCCACCCCCACGTTCTCCATACCCCCTCTAATTGATTTATATCATTAATTAATTCAATACTATCAAATAATAATCTTTTGATTATCCCATGATTCAGACGTCTATTACTATAGCGGCTATTCATTAGCAAAAAGAAGGAGGTGTTGAATAGCTGATTAAATTTTATTAATGCTCCAGTTATGAATATGTGATTCTTCAAATTTCTCGGATAAGCCGTTAATGAATTAATCCACCAACTTGCTAATTAATTCTAATGAATACTCAACCTATATAATGTCATTCTTCCAACTTTGTTCAATCACACAACTTGCACAATAAAAAAGTACCAGCACTATTGAAGCAATAACAATACTATCTTCTACTAAGGTAATTCTCCATCCATAACTTATTTTCCTTTTTTTTTTCTAGGAATTATTCTGACTATGACTCGTAAAGATTTATTCATATATATAGTATCTATTTTAATTAAAAACTTCGCAGATGCTCTTGCTTAATATTTTCTATGTACCTAATTTTACTACTTTATTTAGATATTGTATGTATTGTAATAATGGTTAAACCATTACTTGGAGAAGGACGCACTAAACGGCGCGAAGTAATAGTTATGAATGAGAGGTAAATGATAATTACTTTCGTGTAAGTTATGCCTGCTTTATCTTGCAATATAGAGTGATTTTTAAATTCAACGATTCTATATCTTATTACTTAGGTATGAACGGGTATCTTTAATTTTATGGGATGAATTTGCTAAAATTGATGGAAAAGTATTGGACAACCTTTAAAATGATAAGCATTTGGTAGCCTTTTGTGATGTCAAAGCTTCTACTGACAAAGGTATTACACCGCTGATGTTATATGATTGTTAAAACAAAGTAAATTAATAAACTCAGTTAGTTGACAATAATCTTGATTATTCCCAAATATCATTGCAGGTAGTTTTTGCATCTCCACGACTCATATTTTGCAGCATGCTAATCAACCCAAATTGCCCAAAAGCTGAAGATCTTATAAAATAGTATGATGTACTCTCCAAATTATACTTAACCAGGTGTTAGAAAAAACGTGGTTCTTTCAACAATTAAACTAAAATAAACTACAGGAATGAAATCATGAGGGCAGTCAATCAGGACATAATTTTAATGCCAAGTACATTAATCAGAAAAGGCAGAGAGGTAAAAATATCCGATCTTACGAATGGCCTACTTAACAATGTGAAGGTACATTTTCCTTAAACTATTTTAACTAGATGTATTATCCTTTTATATGTATACCATCTAATAAGATACATGTTTTTGTGTAGGACGTCTATTATAAGTTCAATGCCATAATTACATGCATTAAATATAAGAATGACCCATGGTATTCTTCATGCAATAAGTGTTACTAGAAAGTAATTGTTGGAAATAATAGTGCAAGTTGTAACTTCTGTATGAGAGAAGATGTTGATTATGAAGACGTATAAGATACATGAGAGAGTAACAATTATATATTTTCCCAGATAAGTACTTAAAGAGGTACTGATACAATTATTGTACTGTGTAGATATAGGTTACAAATAGTCGCTTCACATACGAAAAGGAGATCAATGTTAGCGCGTTTGATGTTGCTCGATACTTGACTGGTTGTGATGTCAAGAATTATATACTGTCTACATCTATAAAGGTTAAATCTAAAAGTAACATGTTCAACTCGTATAATATTACCTAACAATATCGTACAAAATGTAATTACACATTGAAAACAACTAACTAAATAAAGTTCTCCACACTCGCAGGTTCAGACAACAACGGAAAAGTTACAAGATAGGAGCTCACTAAGTTGGTCAAATAGAAAGTTCCCACTTATAAACAAATTTCACTGATGTGACATTCAGAAGGTTTTATTTAATTACATGGGGCAAACGTGCAACGCACGTGTTCGGAATCTAGTATATATTATATGTGTAGGCATATATATAATAATATGTACACACATCAGTCGAGATGTGTACACATATTATTATATGTGTATACATTAGATGAGATGTGTACACATCTTTTTCAGCCGTAAAAATATGTCCAAAAATTGTAGAAATATATAGAAAATATGTTTATACATCCGAAAAGATGTGTAAAAAGACCAAAATTTAAAAAAAACATGAAAAAGAATGAAACTGGGACGAAGAAGAAGAAAAAATAAAATGGAACCGAATTCAAAAGAACAAAGAAAAATAACATAGATGGTGATGAAATGGAATTTGAAAAGAAATTTAGAAGAAAGAATGAAAAGGAAGAAGAAAAAAGATGGAGAAAGAAGAGAAGAGAGCGAAATAAAATTTGAAATGATTTGGATAAGGAGAGACAAGGTAAAAGTGAGTGGGAAGGCGGGAAATGAAATATTTGAATTATTTTTGAAAAGTAGGGCGTTTTTGTAAATATGAAGACTTTTTATTATACCCACAAGTTCTTAGAAAATACACTTCAACCCTCACTTAAACTAATCCACCTTTGACTTGGTCTTGTCCTAAATTCTTCTATTGAAATTTATGGAGATATATTGCCTCTTTCTTCTCGAGTAACTATACAACCCATCAACTTTTGATCTCCATCTGGTAGAAAGGACAATCTTTTAGTAGAAAAGAAGGTTATGCAAATAAAAAAGACTCCAATTCGGACCACCTACATGAAAATGAGACAGATTAAGACTAGCTTGCAATTCTGCCGGTGTTGCCAGAAAATATCCATCTGATGTTAATTCAAAGAGTGAAACGGAAGCAGCAGCAACTTAGCTTGTTTTTGGAAATGGGAGTTAATGTCTGAGTCTATAAGGATGGTCCAAAATTATGTTTGGATCAGGTCAGTTGTAATTGGATCAATTGAGTTTTATTGTGGTTTGGGCCTGCTCAGTTTTAGTTATGTTTTCATCAAGTCTTAGCCCAACTTATAATGTTCATCAGTTCGTATGTATATACTTCTTGTGCAGATATAGGATAGTCATGGACTAGATAAACTTGGTAATTCAGGATTAGGAGGAGTCTAGTTATTTTGTATAACACGTTTGGGATCTTAGAGTCCCTATCAGTTTTGGGACCTCTTGTACCTGTATAAATAAGGTTTCCCTGTACATCAATATATACAGAAGAAAGTTTTCTTCAAATTGTCATCTAAAATCATTAAATTCACACATGGTATCAGAGCAATTTGAAAAAGGAATTGCAATCAGTTTTTTTTTTTTTTTTTTTTTACAACTCATTTTTTTTTCATCCACTTTTCTATTGATCAGTAGCCATGACTTCGGGTACTGAATCTGAAAAACATTCTTCATCTATTGGAGCACTTACAAGTCCAGATAACTCAAAATTATCCGCTAAAAAAGGCAACTCAGAAGTGCTAGATGTATCTCACCCTTACTTCCTCTCCACATCTGATTCACCAGGGATGAACCTCGTTAATACAGTTTTTGATGGTACCAGATATGCAAATTGGAGAAGAGGAATGCTAATTTCTTTATCTGCTAAAAATAAACTAGGATTTATCAATGGTACCTCTACTATTCCCGATGAAGAATCACCTCTTTTGACAGCTTGGAACAGGTGCAATGACATGGTTATTGCATGGCTTTTGAATGCTTTGGATAAGAAAATTGCTGGAAGTGTGATTTATTCACAAACTGCTGCAGAACTATGGAGTGAAATTGAGGAAAGGTACGGACAAGCAGATGGAACCAAGCTCTATCAACTGCAAAGAGAATTAAACAACATCAATCAAGGTACTATGAATATAGCAGCCTATTTTAATAAATTAAAAAAAATTTGGGATCAATTGAAAGTACTAAACGCTTTTATGGTGTGCAATTGTGATTGCAAGTGTGGTGCTAAAACACACAATTTCAAGATGAATGAGGACCAAAAGTTGATCCAATTTTTAATGGGACTTAATGAGGCTTATTCAGGGGTAAGAGGTAACATCTTGATGATGAAACCACTTCCCACTACAGGACAAGCTTATTCAATTGTCTTACATGCAGAAAGACAAACAGAGGTACAATCAGGGAATCAAGTCTTTAGTGAACCAAATGCCTTTAATGCAATCGGGCAGCAGGTAAACTTTCAAAGAAATAACCAGTTTGATAAAGGAAAGTCATACAATACTAACTCAGGTATGAAAAGAAACAATCTTTACTGTACTACTTGCAAGAAGAAAGGACATCAGAAGCAAAACTGTAGAAGCAATATGTTTTGCACTTACTGTAAATTGCAAGGTCATCTCAGGGAAGGTTGCCATAAACTTCATGGATACCCTGATGACTTTAAATTTACCAATAATCAAGGAAGGACTAATGCTAATGTGCAGGCAAATTCAGCAAATATTGGAGACACAGAGAAGTCAAATGATTTGAATGCAGGGAACACAATTTCAAATTCACAAAGTTCACAAGGTTTCATAAAGGAGCAGTGTAATCAAATCATGCAAATGTTCAAGTCAATGCAGAGTGGTAACTCTAGTGCTTCTGGTTCAGAGGAAGTTGCAAATGCTAACTGTGCTGGTATTGCTTGTCACACTTTTACCTCATGTTTCAATTCTATTGTCACTAACCCCTGGATAATAGATTCAGGGGCTTCTCAACACATGACTTCCAATAAATCAATTCTTCACAACATTAAGCATCTTCAGAAACCAATAATAGTAAATCTACCTAATTCTTTTAAAGTAAAGGTAGAGTATGTAGGAACCGTCAGACTTTCTAATGAAATTGAGTTACAAAATGTGCTCTATGTACCTTCTTTCAAACACAATTTGTTGTCAGTTAGTCAGTTATCTACACAACTAAACTCCACTCTTATATTCACTAAGTCTGGATGTTTGTTACAGGTCCCTATGAAGAGGGAGGTAGTTTTTGGTGAAGAGGATGCAGGTCTCTACTTATTGAAGGATAACACATCACATGTCATTCAACCAAATTCTAGTTCATCTGAGTCTGTTATTAAGAATTTTTTATTTCCTGTCAAGAATCCAGTTAGTTCTAGCAAAGTTGAGTCTCCTGTTTCAGTTTCTAGTTTTGGAAAACAGTTGTCTTATGTTAATGAAGTTAGTGATATGAATAAAATGAATGTCATTCAAAAATCCATTGATTCTTCTAAGGTTTGGCATTATAGATTGGGACATCTACCAATTCAAGCAATGAAATACATAAAGGGAATTAAAATCTCAGACATGGAAAAACATGAGTTTCCATGTGATATTTGTCCCATGGCAAGACAAGCAAAACCACCATTTCCTTCCAGTACTATCTCTTCTAAAAGATGTTTTGAATTAATACATATTGACAGTTGGGGACCATACAAAATTCCTACCTACAAAGGGGAAAAATACTTCCTAACTATTGTAGATGATTTTTCTAGAGCTACATGGACCTATCTTCTGTCTACCAAATCAAATGCTTTTCCTACCTTAAAGCAATTTCTAGCATTTGTTGAAAGGCAATTTTCAGTTAAAGTTAACATTATTAGATCAGACAATGCGTATGAATTAGGATCTGGGAATTCACCAACTGAGTACTTTTCTTCCTTAGGCATTATACACCAAACTTCTTGCACAGCAACTCCACAGCAAAATGGAGTGGTTGAGCGGAAGTACAGACATCTTCTAGAGGTATGCAGGGCCTTACTCTATCAATCTCATTTACCTAAGAAATATTGGGGAGACTGCCTACTTACTGCAACACATTTAATCAATAGATTTCCTTCTAAAGTGTTGAAAAATAAATCTCCCTATGAGATATTGTTTAAAAAAACACCAGATTATAGTCAACTCAGATCTTTTGGATGTCTAGTATTTGCAGGGACTTTATCTTCTCATAGAGACAAACTAGACCCCAGGGCAGTCCCTGGAGTGTTCTTAGGTTATCCTTTTAACAAAAAAGGTTACAAAATATTATGTCTACAATCAAAACAGATAGTAATAACAAGAAATGCAAAATTTTGCGAAACAATCTTCCCTTTTGCTCAAGTTAATTCACTTGGCAGATTGTTTCCAGGTTCCTTTCCCTCACATGAACATTCAATTCCTACTGGTACTTCATTTCACAACCAGAACACATATGATTTTCAGTCCAGTCAACAGAATCCAAGCACCATCTCACACTCTACGCCTATTTCAAGTCAGCTTTCCAGTCTACAACAGTCTCCAAGTAAAAGTCCTTCTTCCTCTATAGGAAGCAGACACAGAATATCTCCCATTCCATTTCCAGTTATGAATGATGTGTTACATGAAGAAGAAGGGTCACACAAGTCTTCTAGAATAACTACTGCACCTAAGTACTTATCAGACTACATCTGTGACAATGCCTACTCAGTCGTATCTCCTGACCCACCAACCCTCCCTTTACATGCTTTTTCATTTTCTGCTTTTTCATCACAGAACAAACAGTTTCTACACAATATATCACAAATAAAAGAACCTAGCACTTATCTGCAAGCATCTCAGCACCCAGGTTGGCAAGCAGCAATGTCCAAAGAGCTAGAAGCACTTAAATCCAATTCCACTTGGGATGTTGTTCTTCTACCACCAGAAAAGAAGGCATTACCCTGTAAATGGGTTTATAAGGTGAAACTAAAATCAGATGGCAGCTTGGAACGTTTAAAGGCAAGATTAGTCATAAGAGGAGACATTCAACGTGACGGAATTGATTATACAGAAACTTATTCACCTGTGGTTAAAATGACCTCTATCCGTTGTTTAATTTGTATTGCAGTGAAGCGCAAATGGCCTTTATATCAGCTGGACGTCAATAACGCGTTCCTTCACGGTGATTTAAATGAAGAAGTCTTCATGAAATTTCCACCAGGAGTCACTCCTCCTTCACCAAAGCATGCTTGCCATTTGCGCAAGTCCCTCTACGGGTTGAAACAGGCTTCACGCCAATGGTATTCGCGTCTTTCTGCAGCACTAGGAACAAGAGGGTTTATATCCTCTTTGAATGACTATTCTTTATTTTATAAAGCTGCAGGTACGCTTGTCACTATTATAGCAGTTTATGTTGATGATATACTTGTGACAGGGAATCATCAGTCAGAAATTCAGGGTCTCAAACAGTATCTTGATTCGGAATTCAAAATCAAGGATTTAGGCACTGCAAATTATTTTTTGGGAATGGAATTATTACCTGAATCTGGAGGCCTTGTGGTTACACAACGCAAGTTTGCTTTGGACTTATTGGCAGATTATCCTTTCCTTGGAGCTCGTACTGTTAATTCTCCCCTTGATCCTACCATGAAATTGAACAAAGACTCTGGTGTGCCACTCTCCGATCCCACGGTTTACCGACGTCTCTTGGGGAAGTTAAATTTTTTATGCCATACACGTCCTGATCTTTCTTATGCCGTTCAGACCTTGAGTCAATTTATGCAAAATCCTCGATCTGATCATCTTTCCGCTGCTTATCATACTTTGCGTTATTTAAAAAGGGACCCTGGTTTGGGGCTTTTCATGTCCCCCTCTTCCTCTTTTCAGTTAATCGCTTATTGCGACGCCGATTGGGCTGCCTGCTCGGATTCTCGTCGATCGGTTAGTGGTTTCTTCATTAGTTTGGGCAATTCCCCTATTTCTTGGAAATCCAAGAAACAAGCTGTTGTTTCCCTCTCATCGGCTGAAGCCGAGTATCGATCAATGAGACGTATAGTTGCAGAGTTAGCTTGGATTGTTCGTCTTCTCTCCGATCTATCAGCTTCTCCAGCGTTGCCCGTTCCTCTACATTGCGACAATCAAGCTGCGATACATATAGCAAAAAATCCAGTTTTCCACGAACGAACAAAACATATTGACCTTGATTGTCATTTCGTTCGTGAAAAACTGGTGGATGGTCTAATTTCACTCTCTTTTCTCCCATCCTCTTTACAGATCGCAGATCTCTTCACTAAGGCTTTGGCAGGGCCTTTACATCGTCATTTCTTATCCAAGTTGGGTGTCCGATCATCGGATTCCCACTTGAGGGGGGTGTTGCCAGAAAATATCCATCTGATGTTAATTCAAAGAGTGAAACGGAAGCAGCAGCAGCTTAGCTTGTTTTTGGAAATGGGAGTTAATGTCTGAGTCTATAAGGATGGTCCAAAATTATGTTTGGATCGGGTCAGTTGTAATTGGATCAATTGAGTTTTATTGTGGTTTGGGCCTGCTCAATTTTAGTTATGTTTTCATCAAGTCTTAGCCCAACTTATAATGTTCATCAGTTCGTATGTATATACTTGTTGTGCAGATATAGGATAGTCATGGACTAGATAAACTTGGTAATTCAGGATTAGGAGGAGTCTAGTTATTTTGTATAGCACGTTTGGGATCTTAGAGTCCCTATCAGTTTTGGGACCTCTTGTACCTGTATAAATAAGGTTTCCCTGTACATCAATATATACAGAAGAAAGTTTTCTTCAAATTGTCATCTAAAATCATTAAATTCACACAGGGAGGTCCAAGTTTTGGCATCCGTATATTTGTGAAAAATTTAACAAGATTTGTAGAATAAATTAGTGCAAAATTATGCCACTCTGTCAAAACTTGAATAAGAATACATTTTCATTCTTTCTCATTGTGTAATGTCGAGGCTATTTTTGCAACACTTGCTTAAAAGGGAACAACTATAGATAAGGAAATATGTGTTAGTACTCTTTTTTCCTTAATAAGGTTTTGTTTTAATGAGATTTTTCTTGTAAGATTTTTTAATGAGGTAACTCTCAATGCGTATTATAGGATGCGTGTGCTCTTTTTCCCGCCATGTTTTTCCTATTAAAATTTTAACGAGATACATTATCTTCTAAATGGACATCCAAAGCTAATTCCCCATTAAATCATTTAATTGTTATAACATTTGAAATGCTTTATCACTCTCATGTATATGTATCCTATAAATAGAGCACTCATTGCTCCATGGATGATGCACTTGAATGCTTGAAAGATAACAAAAAAAAGGTTCGCCCTCTATATTTCTTGTTTACGCCTTGTAATCTTTTTTTTATTTTTACCACATATTATAATTTTTATAATTAATGACATGGACCGCCACATAGAATAAAACATTACCCCACCCTTTTTTATAGCTAGTGTCTTGTTCTCCCTCCCTAAAGATTCTTCCACTTGTTTTGGTTACAAAATTTCATTTTTGATTGTGATATATTTGTAACAATAGATTGCGTTACATTTCTTGGTTGAATTTATGTGGTTAATGAGAGCTATGGGTTCCACCCATAGTCAAATGATTGAGCTATGGTTAAGTTTCATGGAGTTCAAGATTATACTATAATACACTATATAACAAAGATATCAAACAGTAAACACATTGATCAAGACTTGCTCCACCTTGTGTCCCTGTCCCATTTGCACCCCTTATTACTCCTTTAAGATGGAATTCTCATCGTTTAAATTGTGAAGTCAAGAGTCAACCACAAATGTAATACTTTTTATTTATCAGTCAATTTATGCTTCGGAAAATTAACCAAAAAAAAAAAAAACATTATTTAATTTGTGTATAAGTTTGTATTGTCCATTTTTATTGTTTGAAAAAATCATTTTAGATCATGCCAAAAAGATACTATCAACATGAAATTATGTATCATTTTCTTTGTGTGGTTTTCAGTATTCCTTCACTCAAATCCTCAAACTAGTGCAAACCAAGATGAGAAGACCATTTTGTTGGAGCTCAAACGTTTCTGGGGAAATCCATATGTATTGCAGGAGTGGAATCTCAGTTCCTCACAGTGTAGTTGGGATGGCATTTTATGTACAAATGGTTCTGTCATTGCCATTAGTCTAAGGTACATGATTATTTTGGGAAAAAAACAAGTCCCGCCAATCATTTGCGGGCTTAAACAACTTAGAAAGATTGAACTATCATATGGTTTAACTGGGGAGTTTCCAAAAGTTGTATACAATTGCTCCAAGCTGGAAATCCTTGATCTTTCTTATAACAATTTCTATGGACCATTGCCTACTGACCTTCATCGATTGTCTAGCTTAACTCACTTGGATCTCACTGGAAATAACTTCAGTGGCACTATTCCATCAGCCGTGGCTCAGCTTTCCAAATTACACGAGTTGCTTCTAGGATCTAACAACTTCCAAGGCTCAATAACCCCAGAAATTGGAAATCTTTCAAACCTTCAAGTCTTGGATCTTTCAGCCAATAATCTCAATGGAACAATTCCAGCATCTGTCGCTGAGCTTTCAAAATTGCGAACTTTGTTTCTTGAATGGAACAAGTTCCAAGGATCAATACCCCCACAAATTGGAAAACTTTCAAACCTCGAGGTCTTGCATTTATCCTACATGGAGAAATTTGAGCTATCTACCATTCCAAAGGAACTAGGTGAACTGAAGATTTTGAAAGGACTTTATATTCAGCAGTCAAATTTGATTGGAAACATACCAGAAACCTTTTCTGATCTTTCTAATCTTAAAGTCTTGGATCTTTCAAGTAATAAGCTCAATGGAACAATTCCAGGCTTTTTGTTTAGTTTGAGAAATTTGACAGCTTTATATCTTGAGAATAATCAACTTTCTGGCAGCTTGCCAATTCCAGTTGGAGAGTCAAAATTGTCTCTACTAGATCTTTCGGGGAATCGTTTATCTGGAAAAATCCCACCACAACTTGATGAACACCTATACTATAGCTTCTATGGTAATCTTGACCTCTGTTCTTCTAATCCAGACCGTAATTCATCTCTATTACTCATGTGTGCTAACCAGAATCAAAGTCACCAGAACCAAAGTCACAAACACCGCAGAACCATGAGCCTCCCGGTTGAAGTTGTTGTAATTGTTCTTGTAATTGTTTTTGTAATTGCTCTACTTTGGGGTTTGTGCTACACTGTGAAGAAATCAACACTTCTCCTGACTATACAATTTTGGAAGATGAAGCAAAACAGTGACGATTATCAGCTAACTTGTTTTCAGAGAAGCTTAGGCTTCACGGAAAGTGAAATTTTGCTAAACTTAACTGAAGAGAACTTGATCGGGAGTGGAGGATCAGGAAAAGTCTATCGAGTTGGTGTCGGTCCAAATGGGAGTTGTGTTGCTGTCAAAAAAATATGCAATGGAAAAAAGTTAGAGCATAGGTTGGAGAAACAGTTTCTTGCAGAAGTTCAAATACTGGGCGGGATCCGACATGCCAACATTGTTAAGCTGATTTGCTGCATTTACAATGAGAACACAAAATTATTGGTGTATGAGTACATGCAAAATCAAAGCTTAGACAAATGGTTACATAACAAGAAAAGAAGTAAAATGTCGGTCAGTCCAGACCAGAATGTTGTCTTGAAATGGAATATTAGGCTAAACATAGCAATTGGAGCAGCACATGGTATTTGCTATATGCACCATGATTGCTCCCCGCCCATTATTCATCGAGATATTAAATCTAGTAATATTCTTCTAGATGATGAATTGAATCCAAAAGTAGCAGATTTTGGACTGGCAAGAGTTCTATCTCAGCGTGGAGATCATCACACTGAGATTGCTTCTGCAGTTGCTGGTACTTTTGGTTACATTGCTCCAGGTACTCCTTATCTTCTTAGCTCCATGATTAGTTTTATTCTAAGAATTCTTGGTTAATGTTTTTAAGGTAACCTAATATATCATTTTTGAGTTTCAGAGTATGCCTATACAAGGAGAGTAAATACAAAGAGCGATGTCTATAGCTTTGGTGTGGTGTTATTGGAGCTAGCTACTGGGAGGGAACCTGTTAACAAAGATGAGCATATGAACCTAGCACAATGGGCATGGAGATACTGTGAAGAAGGCAACCTCATTGCAGATGTTCTTGATGCAGATATCATGGAACCAACGGTCTTGAAAGCTATGACTGCCATCTTTAAATTAGGGCTAATGTGTACGAACAAGTTACCTTCTTCTAGGCCGTCCATGATGGAAGTACTGCAAACTCTTTTATTCTATGCTCACTAGCTTGACTCCATTATAGGTATTAAATAGTAATAGGTTGAAGGATAAATCAACATAATATTCAAGTAATGAAGATGTTCCTCCTACACGTGTGAAATCCTAATGCTAAAAACTTGATTCTTGATAATCAAATGACAATAGCCTTGGAGGAGTAGTGTCCTGTTTACCTTTAATTTTTTAAATTTTACACGGGGAAGGGGATTACTAGATGGAGAATCGAACTCTCACTTACATGGTGGAGGCATTAGAAGCCCGCCAAGTCAGCTTCCTTGATTTTCCCCGGATCACATTAGGAGAAAAAAGTTGTTCCATCCCAATTTTCAGTTGATCTAGTCAAATTTCATATAGTTCAAGAGAACAATATGGATTCTAAAATTGAGTTGGACTAAAGTTTTCATAAGTAATAGTACTTGTGTACGTTCTACCATCGGAGGAGTCATAAGTGTAGTCTAGAATGTATGTTATCTGTTGTCACAACAATTCTTATAACTAATACAAATGGACAGTTGAACCAAGTTGAAAACAAGACGGGAAAAAAAGAAGGAAATTGGTGCATCACCAGACTAGTCACTGCCACACAGCAAGATTAACGCAAGGCTACCGTGTTAAGTAAATAAAATAAATACTTGCAAACAATTTGGTTCTCCAATTCTTGCTACCTTCATTAAAAAGAGATAGTAGTAGATTATTAGATAAGTTAAAACATGACTTGTTTGAAACTCGACCTTGAAATAGCCCATCACCACAAGGATGAAACTTAGATTTTCTCTTGCTTGGATGATATGGATCTAAAAATAGGCATGTTACATATTTAGCGGTCAAGTCTTGCCCTGCCTGTCCCGTCTCTCTCCATATCCCTACTTATTGTGGAAATTTGCGAGTCAACTTTGATGTACCAGTACAACTGCAAATTTTCCTCTTTGTCAATTTATGCTTTGGAGAGAAGCCATGGTGTCAATACAGGAAAGTACTAAAATGAATGCAAATGGACGGTTGAACCATGATGAAAAGAAAAAGGAAATTGGTGCAATTTGGTGCAACACCATATAAGTCACTGCCGCACAGTAAGGATAAGGCAGCTATATGGAAGATTAATTACATTAGTAGGAGATAGATTATATACACTAAAAGAACAACTAGCTTGAAATTCAGCCGGGAGGTCCCAAGTTTTGCCGATCCATAAATTTAGCAAGATTTGTAGTGCAAAGTTATGCAACTCTGTCAAAACTTGAATAAGAATGCATTTTCATTCTTTCTCATTGTGTAATGTCGAGTCTATGTTTGCAACATTTCCTTGACGGGAACAAATATAGACCGCGGCCTAAAATCATCCTATCTGCTTAAATCACAAAAAGAAAGGATGAACTCAAACAAGTTGAAATTTGGTTCAACAGCCTTCAAGGAATGCATCCAAGTCATGTAAAATATATACTTCACATTGCAGCTTGTCAAACCATGTTTACTGTCAGCTACTCGTACCTTAGCTGCAAAAAGTTTTGATCATCTATAGTCGACCTCCACTTCTGGTACTGACCAAACATATCAAACACTAGACACATTGGTCAAGACTTGCCCCACCCTATGTCCCTGTCCCATTTGCACCCTTTATTAATTATTACTCCTTTAAGATGACATTCTCATCGTTTAAATTGTAAAGTCACGAGTCAACCACAAATGTGATATTCTTTTTTCTTTTACTTATCTGTCAATTTATACCATTCTTTGATTTATCTATAAATCTGTATTGCCCATTTGTTATTGTTTGGGAAAATCATTTTAGACATGGCGACAAGATACTGTCATCATGAAATTATCATCATTTTCTTTCTGTGGTTTCCAGTATTTCTTCACTCAAAACCTCAAACTACTGCAAACCAAGATGAGAAGACCATTTTGTTGGAGCTCAAGCGTTTCTGGGGAGATCCATATGAGTTATGGACCTGGAATATCAGCTCCTCCCCGTGCAGTTGGGATGGCATTTACTGTGCTAATGCTTCTGTCACTGCCATTAGTTTAAACCACATGATTATTTTGGGAAAAAAACAAGTCCCGCCAAGCATTTGCGTGCTTAAACAACTTAGAGAGATTGAACTGTCATCTATCTCTTTATCTGGAGATTTTCCAAAAGTTCTGTACAACTGCTCAAAGCTGGAAATCCTTGATCTTTCTCATAATAATTTCCATGGACCATTGCCTTGTGACCTTCATCAATTGTCTAGCCTAACTCTCTTGAATCTCAGAGGAAACTTCTTCAATGGCACTATTCCACCAGCTGTTGCTCAGCTTTCCAAATTACAGGAGTTGCTTCTTGGATTTAACAACTTCCAAGGCTCGATACCCCCAGAAATTGGAAATCTTTCAAACCTTGAGGTGTTGGATTTATCGTCCATGGAGAAATTTGAGCTATCTACCATTCCAAAGGAACTAGGTGAGCTGAAGAATTTGAAAGGACTTCATATTATGCGGTCAAATTTGATTGGAAACATACCAGAAACCCTTTCTGGTCTTTCTAGTCTTAAAGTCTTGGTTCTTTCAATCAATAATCTAAATGGAACAATTCCAGGCTTTCTGTTCAGTTTGAAGAATTTGAGATCTTTATATCTTGACCGTAATCAACTTTCTGGCAGCTTACCAATTCCAGTTGGAGAGTCAAACTTGTCCCAACTAGATCTTTCTGATAATCGTTTATCTGGAAAAATCCCACCGCAACTTGATGAACACCTTTCCTATCATTTCTATGGTAATCTTGACCTCTGTTCTTCTAATCCAGACCGTGCTTCATCTCTATTACCAATGTGTAATAACCACAATCATAGTCACAAACACCGCAGAACCATGATCATACTTCTCACGGTTGGAGTTCTTGCAATTGTTTTACTTTGGCTTTTGTGCTGCACTGTGAAACAAGGAAGATTTCCCCTAACTGGACAGTTCCAGAAGAAGAAGAAAAACAGTGACGATTATCAGCTAATTCGTTTTCAAAGAAGTTTAGACTTCACAGAAAGTGAAATTTTGCAAAACATAATTGAAGAGAACTTGATTGGCAGTGGTGGATCAGGAAAAGTCTATAGAGTTTGTGTCAATTCAAATGGGAGTTCTGTTGCTGTTAAAAGAATATTCAATGAAAGCAAATTAGAACATAGGCTGGAGAAACAGTTTCTTGCAGAAGTTCAAATACTGGGTGGGATTCGACATGCTAACATTGTTAAGCTGATTTGCTGCATTTACAATGAGAACTCAAAACTTCTGGTGTATGAGCACATGCAAAATCAAAGCTTAGACAAATGGTTACATTACAATAAAAGAAGTAAAATGTCCGTCAATCCAGACCAGAATGTTGTCTTGAAATGGAATATTAGGCTGAACATAGCGATTGGGGCAGCACTTGGTCTTTGTTATATGCACCATGATTGTGCCCTTCCCATCATTCATCGAGACATTAAATCTAGTAATATTCTTCTAGATGATGAATTAAATCCAAAAATTGCGGACTTTGGACTAGCAAAAGTTCTATCTCAGCGTGGAGATCATCACACCGAGACTGCTTCTGCAGTTGCTGGTACTTTTGGTTACATTGCTCCAGGTACTTATGATCCTCTTAGCTCCATGATTAATCTTAGTTTCTTGGTTAATGTTCATAATTAAGGAGACTAAAATGTCTCTCTTTGGATCATTCAGAGTATGCCTATACGAGGAAAGTAAATACAAAGAGCGATGTCTATAGTTTCGGTGTGGTGTTATTGGAGCTAGCTACTGGGAGGGAGCCTGTCAACAAAGATGAGCCCATGAACCTAGCACAGTGGGCATGGAAACACTGTGAAGAAGGCAACCCCATTGCAGATCTTCTTGATAAGGAAGTAATGGAACCAGGAGCCTCGAAAGCTATGACTGCTGTCTTTAAGTTAGGACTAATGTGTACGAACAATTTAGCTTCTTCTAGGCCGTCCATGAGGGTAGTACTGCAAACTCTTCTATTCTATGCTCGCTAGTTTGTCCTTTACAGGTAGTTAGTGGAGTAATAGGTTTAAGGGATAAATTTAACCTTTTCAAGAAATAGAGATGTTGTTCCTTATTGCTGATCAAATGAAGATAGCCTTGGAAATTTCCCTTTGCACCCTTTCTTACTCCTTTAATATGACCCCATGATCGCGGAAATTTGCGAAGTCAGGATGAAGAAAGGGGAAGGGAGAGGTTGAGAGGGGTCAGGCCCGAGGAAGTGGAAAAATATGGCCATGATAATCTCTCTCTCTCTCTCTCTCTCTCTTCTTCTTTTATAACAAGAATCCTCCAAGGGGCATGGCGGATGGATCGAAACTTGGTGATGGCCCACCCCTCTACCCTTCTCCACTCAAGTACCAAGCTTTTGTCGGCAATATGGTTCGAACTCGTAACTTGTACCTAATCACACATTACGTAATGCGCTCTTACCACTAGACCAAAGCCCTAGGGGCATGGCCATGAGGTCCATGACAGTCTCTTTTTTTCCCCTTTCATGATTTTGGGATATCCATGGTAGAAAATGTTATTTTCTTCACATAAGCTGCGGTCAATAGTTATCAGAATCAGGGGACTGGAGATAAAAGGAACTTGGAACAAATTAAAGAGCCAAAATGAAGTTGGAAGACAGCATTGTATGCCATAATAGCAAGAGTAAAGTCTAAAACCAAAAATGCTTGGAAAATAATCAGATCAAGAAGAGCTTGAATTCACAAACCGTAGGAATTGCACATGCAATTGCAGCTGTTTTAGACACCCTCTGCGAGTTCAGAAGAATGCACAACCATATCAGGTATTTGACATATATTATCCAATTAATGGAAATGACCAAAATTTGTAAAGAAGCAAGCTTCCCATATAACATGTACTTGTACAAATTAGCAGAGCAGAAGAAGAACGTATGTAACATTCTATTTACTTTGCCAACAGAAGAAACTAGTTGAACAAGATATACACACCACAAATAAATCAAAAATAGAGCATCCAGAATTTTGAACGCACTAAAATATAGCAGGAATATTTTCAATCAATTTTAACATAATAGAACTCGAGTTAACTTTCTAACAACTTCTATTTTCTTTTCAATAAGTATTCCTAAAAAAATGAGAAGACCATTTTGTTGGAGCTCAAGAGTTTCTGGGGAGATCCAAATGGAATTTCATATCCATATCAGTTGCGGACGTGGAACCCTAGTTCCTACCCGTGCAGTTGGACTGGCATTTTATGTACTAATGGTTCTGTCACTCACATTAGTTTAAGATTCATGATTATTTTTGGAAAACAACAAGTCCCGCCAACCATTTGCGGGCTTAAACAACTTAGAAAGATTGAACTTGTACATACCTACTCCATTTAACTGGAGAATTTCCAAAAGTTGTATACAATTGCTCCAAGCTGGAGATCCTCCATCTTTCTTATAACTATTTCCATGGACCATTGCCTGGAGACCTTCATCCATTGTCTAGCTTAACTCACTTGGATCTCACTCGAAATAACTTCAGTGGCACTATTCCATCAACTGTTGCTCAGTTTTTCCAATTACAGGAATTGCATCTAGGATTTAACAACTTCCAAGGCTCAGTAATCCCAGAAATTGGAAATTTTCCAAACCTTCAAGTCTTAGATCTTTCAACCAATAATCTCAATGGAACAATTCCAGGCTTTTTGTTTAGTTTGAAAAAATTGACAGCTTTATATCTTGAGAATAATCAACTTTGTGGCAGCTTACCAATCCCAGTTGGAGAGTCAAAATTGTCTCAACTAGATCTTTCTGGTAATCGCTTATCTGGAGAAATCCCACCACAACTTGATGAACACCTTTCCTATCATTTCTATGGTAATCTTGACCTACGTTCTTCTAATCCAGACCGTGATTCATCTCTATTACCAATGTGTAATAACCACAATTTTAGTCGCAAACACCGCAGAACCATGATCATACTTCTCCTGGTTGGAGTTCTTGTAATTGTTCTACTTTGGCTTTTGTGCTGCACTGTAAAACAAGGAAGATTTCCCCTAACTGGACTGTTCCGGAAGAAGAAGCAAAAAAGTGACGATTATCAGTTAATTCGTTTTCGAAGAAGCTTAGACTTCACAGAAAGTGAAATTTTGCTAGATTTAACTGAAGAGAACTTGATCGGGAGTGGAGGATCAGGAAAGGTCTATCGAGTTGGTGTTGGTCCAAACGGGAGTTGTGTTGATGTTAAAAGAATATGCAATGGAAAAATGTTAAAGCATAGACTGGAGAAATTCAAATATTGGGTGGGATTCGACATGCTAACATTGTTAAGCTGATTTGCTGCATTTACAATGAGAACTCAAAACTTCTCGTGTATGAGTACATGCAAAATCAAAGCTTAGACAAATGGTTACATTACAAGAAAAGAAGTAAAATGTCGGTCTGGAATGTTGTCTTGAAAAGGAATATTAGGCTAAACATAGCAATTGGAGCAGCACATGGTATTTGCTATAAGCACCATGATTGCTCCCCGCACATTGTTCATCGAGATATTAAATCTAGTAATATTCTTCTAGATGATGAATTGAATTCAAAAGTAGCAGATTTTGGACTGGCAAGAGTTCTATCTCAGCGTGGAGATCATCACACTGAGACTGCTTCTGCAGTTGCTGGTACTTTCGGTTACATTGCTCCAGGTACTCATTATCTTCTTAGCTCCATGATTAGTTTTACTCTTAAGAATTCTTGGTCAATGTTTTTAAGGTAACCTAACATATCATTTTTTAGTTTTAGAGTATGCCTATACAAGGAGAGTAAATACAAAACCAATGTCTATAGTTTTGGTGTGGTACTATTGGAGCTAGTTACTGGAAGGGAACCTGTTAACAGAGATCAGCACATGAATCTAGCACAGTGGGCATGGAAATACTGTGAAGAAGGCAACCTCATTGCAGATGTTCTTGATGCAGATATCATGGAACCAGACATCCTGAAAGCTATGACTGCCATCTTTAAATTAGGGCTAATGTGTACGAACAAGTTAGCTTCTTCTAGGCCGTCCATGATGGAAGTACTGCAAACTCTTGTATGCTATGCTCACTAGCATGCCTCCATTATAGGTATTGAGTAATAGGTTGAAGGGATGAAGCAACATATTTCAAATAATGAAGATGTTCCTCTTTGCTGATCAATTGACAATAGCCGTGGAGGAGCAGTTTCCTATTTATATTTCATTTTACATGGGGAAGGGGATTACTAAATGGAGAATCTAATTCCCACTTACATGGTGGAGGTATTAGCAGCCCACCAAGTAAGCTTCCTTGAAAAAAGTTGTTCCATCCCATTTTCGGTTGATCTAGTCAAATTTCATAGAGTTGAAGAGTAGAATATGAATGGATTCTTAAATTGAGTTGGACTAAAAAGTTTTCAAGTAATAGTCTTGTGTACCTCCTACCATTGGAGGAGTCATAAGTGTAGTCTAGAATGTATGTTATGTGTTGTCACGAAGAAAATTACTATAGTAAATGCAAATGGACACTTGAACCAAGTTGAAAACAAGACAAAAAAAGAAGAAGAGGAAATTGGTGCATCGTCACTGCCACACAGCAAGATTAATCAGCAGGCAGGCAGGGCAGGGCGTGTTACATATTTAGTGGGTCAAGTCTTGCCGTCTCTATTCGTCCTGTCCTATTTATTCCCTACTTATTGTGGAAATTTGTAAAGTCAATAGTCAACTGCAAATCTAATGTATATTTTCTCTGTCAATTTACACAGAACCATTATTTGCTGGTTAGTCATGGTTGTCAATCTAAAATGAATGCAAATGGACGGTTGGGCAAAGTTGAAAACATGATGAAAAAGTTAAGGTAAGTGATACAATTTGATGCAACACCATATTAGTAGTAAGCCTAAGGCATCGCATGAAGGCTACTATAAATTTGGAACATCAACTTTTTATCTCCATCTGGTAGAGAGGACAATCTTTTAGAAAAAAAGGTTAATCATTCAAATAAAAAAGACTTACCTTTCGTCCAAATAACCCGCTCGGACCACCTACGTTAAAAGGAGATAGATTATATACAGTGACTAGCTTGAAGTTCCAAGTAAATTTGTGAATAATTTATCAAGATACGTAGAATAAAGTTATGCCGCTCTGTCAAAACTTGAATAAGAATACAGTTTCATTCTTTCTCATTGTGTAATGTCGAGGCTATTTATGCAACACTTGCTTAAAAGGGAACAACTATAGATAAGGAATGCATTACTTAACATTGTAGCTTGTCACACCATGTCTACTGTCAGTTACTCGTACCTTAGCTGCAAAAACTTTTGATAATCTATACTACTGAGGCAAAGATATCAAACAGCAGTCACCGACTTGCCCCACCCTGTCCCCTTTGCACCCTTTATTACTCCTTTAAGATCACATTCTCATCGTTTAAATTCTAAACTCAACAAACGTGATACTACTTTTATTGTTATTGTTTGGGAAAATCATTTTAGATGATGACGACAAGATACTACCATCATGAAACTATCATCATTTTCTTTCTGTGGTTTCCAGTATTTCTTCACTCAAATCCTCAAACTGCAAACCAAGATGAGAAGACCATTTTGTCTGGGGAGATCCATATGAGTTGTGGACCTGGAATATCAGCTCCTCCCCGTGCAGTTGGGATGGCATTTACCGTGCTAATGCTTCTGTCACTACCATTAGTTTAAGCAGCATGATTACTTTGGGGAAAAAACAAGTCCCGCCAAGCATTTGCGTGCTTAAACAACTTAGAAAGATTGAGCTTGCCAATACAGCTTTAACCGGAGATTTTCCAAAAGTTCTATACAACTGCTCAAAGCTGGAGATCCTTGATCTTTCTTATAACAATGTCTATAGCTATAGACATCGCTCTAAATGTCTATAGCTTTGGTGTGGTGTTATTGGAGCTAGCTACTGGGAAGGAACCTGTAAACAGAGATGATCATATGAACCTAGCACAATGGGCATGGAAACACTGTCAAGAAGGCAAGCCCATTATAGATGCTCTTGATGCAGAAATCATGGGACCAGCAATCTTGAAAGCTATGACCGCCATTTTTAAATTAGGACTAATGTGTACCAGCAAATTAGCTTCTTCTAGGCCGTCCATGATGGAAAAACTGCGTATTCTTCTATTCTATGCTGACTCCCTCAAGTACACTCCCTATCTTTATTCTTAAAAAACACATGATAGGTGTTATCAAATCGTATCTACAAATTCCTTTCAGACGACGATCATCATCATCCAGTTGATTGCTTTGAGAAATCTAGTACCAAACACATGATGATAGTGACTTAAACAGTGTTATCTTAAACTTGAGCTTCAGTTTCTCACTACTAGGTCCTTAGAAATTAAATGCTACATGAATTTCTATTGCAAAGAGGATTTCCTTAATGGAAAAAGCAAAGAGACGCACTCTAGACGCATTTCTATTGCAAAAATGTGGATACAAATGGTACTAATCCGGTGGGAAAATTTGAGTAGGAAAAGTTGGGAGATAGAAAGAAGAAGAAGAAGAAGAAGAAGAAGAAGAAGAAGAAGAAGAAGAAGAAGAAGAAGAAGAAGAAGAAGAAGAAGAAGAAGAAGAAGAAGAAGAAGAAGATATACTCCATGAAAGATGAATGTTTTTTGATTTCTAAGGCGGATACATGATCGAGTTTACACAATCATTCTGACAAGAAATGAAGCTCCCGAAGAAGAAGAAGAAGAAGAAGAAGAAGAAGAAGAAGATATATACGGATACATGATCGAGTTTACACAATCATTCTGACAAGAAATGAAGCTCCCGTTTGGACATAGATTTTCTCTTCTTTTTTTTTTCTCAAAACAGGAATTGAAAATATGTTTGTTTACAAAATGTGATTTTTGGGCAGTTTGAAGACAATTACTATGACTTCTCTGGTAACGTTAACCTCTGTACTTCTAATCCACGCCGTGTTCCATCTCAACTCATGTGTAATCATAGTCACAAACACCGCAGAACCATGATCATACTTTTCCTTGTAGTTGTTCTACTTTTCTTTTGTGCTCCACTATGAATCATTCAAGACTTCTCTGACTGAAAAGTTTTGGAAGAAGAAGCAAAAGACTGAAGATTATCAGTTAACCCGTTTCGAAGAAGCTTAGACTTCACAGAATGTGAACTTTTGCTAAATTTAACCGAAGAGAAATTGATTGGGAGTGGAGGATCAGGAAAAGTCTATCGAGTTGGTCTCAATTCAAACGGGAGTTGTGAATATGCAATGAAAGCAAGTTAGAGCACAGACTGGAGAAATAGTTTCTTGCAGAAGCTCAAATATTGGGTGGGATTCGACATGCTAACATTGTTAAGCTGATTTGCTGCATTTACAATGAGAACTCAAAACTTCTGGTGTATGAGCACATGCAAAATCAAAGCTTAGACAAATGGTTACATTACAAGAAAAGAAGTAAAATGTCGGTCAGTCCAGACCAGAATGTTGTCTTGAAATGGAATATTAGGCTAAACTAGCAATTGGAGCAGCACATGGTATTTGCTATATGCACCATGATTGTGTCCCTCCCATCATTCATCGAGACATTAAATCTAGTAATATTCTTCTAGATGACATATTGAATCCAAAAATTGCGGACTTGGGACTGGCCAAAGTTCTATCTCATCACACTGAGGCTGCTTCTGCAGTTGCTGGTACTTATGATCCTCTTAGCTCCATGATTTTTTTTAGTTTCTTGGTTAATGTTCATAAGGTGACTAAAATGTCTCTCTTTGGATTTCATTCAGAGTACGCCTAAATACAAAGAGCGATGTCTTTAGTTTTGGTGTGGTGTTATTGGAGCTAGCTACTGGGAGGGAACCTGTTATCAAAGATGAGCATATGAACCTAGCACAATGGGCATGGAAACACTGTGAAGAAGGCAACATCATTGCAGATGTTCTTGAAAGCTATGACTGCCATCTTTAAATTAGGACTAATGTGTAGGAACAAGTTAACTTCTTCTAGGCCGTCAATGATGGAAGTACTGCGAATTATTCTATTCTATGCTGACTAGTTTGTCCTTTGTAGTTATTGAGTAATGAACATATGCTTTGAGGAGTTGTTTCCTACGTATCTTTCTATTTGTTTTAATTATAGATATTAGGAAGGGGAGGAGAAATGGGGAAGGGCATTAATATATAGGGAATCAAACATTCACGTATATATATTTGAAGTGTGAGCTATCGTTTCATCTTCTTTGAGAAAAGATCTGCATCTTCTTTCTTTTTTGTTACACGTTTCATCCCATATTTGATTCCACCTTCTACAGTTCAGCAAACCTGAATGCTCACCAAGAAATCATTTATATGAGTAGTTCAGTTCAAAATTCATTAGGATGCTTTTCAAGAATTATAGTCATTTCATTTTAATTCTGCCAACTTTGAGTCTTTTTCAGTGTGGGAACAGATGATAACCAATAGCTTGTCCTTTGAGAATGATCATGGATTAACCACTTCTTCCGTATGTTTTGAATACACGGACGCAGGAAAAACAGGAAATAAGTAACATGATCATTGTAAAGAGGACTACTTACAAATGATGCAAATCCAAACTAGCACTTTGTGCAAGATCAAGAAATAAATAAAAGTTACATAGGTATCCTTTAAGACAATACATAGCAAGGAAGCTGAAGTGTATGTTCTCACAGCGAGTTATTAGGATCTCTGTACCGTATCTTAACCAGATTTATCGTACTGAGTGTTTCTCCTTGCACATTCCAAGATTGTCTTGTCAGCAGTAATGAAGTATGCAGCAATGGAAGCTGTTCACAGTAAGGAAAAAATGAAATATCAACCAGAGACTAAGGGAGACTTGATAGGACCACAGAAAGAATTGAAGGTAACAGAGAAACTATTACTTAAGGATTTAAATAGAAGTGAGAGATCACCTAACATGCTATTGTATTCTAGAAGTACAATACATGATATAACGTCTGAAGACGGGAAAAAAAGAGGTTGCAACTACTAATTGGCGATAAGATCACAAGAATATTGTGGAAAGATGGAGCTTTGCGTGGGCGATACGCAAACTAGAGATACTACATATGATTTAGTCGCATGGAAAGTCCTATAGTATGATACTTATGAGCAATACACATGCCCATTCTCAGTTTGAGGAAAATAATCAAGAAGAAGAGGATGATCACATACGATGTAGTCAAATTAGATCAGAGAGATACAATTAGTAGCTTTTATGTGTCTTCACTTGTATACAAGCCTTCTCACAAATCACAGACCCCTTGCACTATTTAACAGTTGGAGGACTCATCAATATAATATGGAACACATACTAAGGTCATACCAGCAGATATGATGAGTGCTTGAGCAGTATAATTGAGATTTGCCTTTGCCCAAGGAATTGTCCGCACTGCAACCAACTGAAATTGGAGGGCCAAGATTTATAAGATACAGGCGATTGAGAGAAGAAAAATAACCTTTTTCCTTTAATGAATGTATATACTGTCACGGCAATGGTGTTACAGCATCAGGGTGTTAGAAAGAGGAGTGGATACCATTTAAAGAAAGGCATGTTCTATTAAGGTAAAATGTCATCAAACTTCACACCTATCCAGATCAAGATCATATTTTACCAAAAAAGATAAGTTGGCAAATTAAAATTAATCCGATAACAACTAAGGTTGGTACAGTTTGCAGATAAGACAATAGATAAAGGTGGAGTAACCCTCCTCACCTTGTATGTTATTTGGTTCATTTTTCGAAGCAGGATTAAACATGAGATTGTTTTCAATATAACATATTAACAGTCCTCAGATTATCAATGAGAATACCTTTTCATTTTGGTTTCATTTGTGATATAGTAGAACTTTATTAAGAAAACTGGTTAGTCTGTTTCTGTATGTTTAAGATCTTGCAAAAATTTCATCTCAAGTACGATCCTTATCTTAATTCTTGAACAATCACATGATAAGAGTAATCAAATCCAATCTACAAATTCCTTGCAGACGACAATCATCATCATCCAATTGATTGTATTGAGAAATCTTGCACCAAACACATGAAAATAGTTATTTAATCCAGTCCATAATTCCTTCAATCCGACAACCATCATCATCTACTTCAGATCAAGCAGAACTATAATCCCCTGATTTCGTCCATGAACCAAACCCAGCCAGTAAGAGACACAAGGAAAACAAAGGAGACCAATGAAGCCACAAAAGTTACAAGTGAAACCTAACAAATTGCTAGATCCTATTCTAAAGCAGATCTCCTGTAACATGCAGTTCTATCTGACAAAAAGATTTCCCTTAATGGAAAAAGCAAAGGGATGAATTCCTGTCATAAGTGTGAATGATAAAAACATAGTCAGCCAAAATGGATTCTCTCAACAATATAAACAGTGCTATCTTAAGCTTGAGCTTCAATTTCTCCCTACTAGTTCCTCAGAAATTAAATGCTACATGCAGTTTGTTGCGAAAGCACAGAGACACATTGCTGCAAAAAGTGTGGACACAAATGGTGCAGACATAACCAAAATGGATTCTCTCAGCAATACAGAAAATGTTATGTCAACCATGAGCTTCAATAGCTGTTTTTAGATGACTGAACAAGGGGTTTTCAAACCAGATATTCAAAATAAAAGAATTAACAAAGTAACGTGAGCTTACACTGTACCGAGTGCACAAAAGCGAAGGGTCAGGGAATCAGGCTGGAGGATGGGCAGAGGAGGGGAAAAGAAAGGGGAAGGGAGAGTATCTCTCTCTCTCTCTCTCCCCCTCTCCCTCCCCCCCCCCCCTCTCTCTCTCTCTCTCTCTCTCTCTCTCTCTCCTTTTTTTATAACCGACAATTCTCCAAGGGGCAACGGCGCGTGGATCGAAACTCGGTGTTGGCCCACCCCTCTACCCTTCTCCCACATAAGCACCAAGCTTTTGTCAGCGGTATGGTTCGAACCCGTAACTTGCACCAAACCACACATCACGTAATGTGCTCTTACCACTAGACCAAAGCCTTAGAGGCACGGCCATGAGGCCCATGACAATCTATTTTTTCCCCTTTCGTCACTTTGGGATATCCATGGTAGAAAATGTTATTTTCTTCACATAAGCTGCGTTCAATACTTATCAGAATCAGGGGACTGGAGATAAAAGGAAGTTTGGACCAACTAAAGAGCCAAAATGAAGTTCGCAGACAGCATTGTCTGCCATAATAGCAAGAACATAGTCTAAAACCAAAAATGCTTGGAAAATAATCGGATCAAGAAGAACTTGAATTCACAAACCGTAGGAATTGCACTAGTAACACACGCAATTGCAGCTGCTTTAGTTCCCGCACGGACACCCTCTGCGAGTTCAGCAAAATGCACAACCATATCAGGTATTTGACATATATTTTCCAATAAATGGAAATAACAAAAATTTGTAAAGAAACAAGCTTCCCATATAATATGTATTCAAACTAGCAGAGCAGAAGAAGAACGTATGTGACATTGAGAAACTAGTTGAAGAAAATATACATATCAAGAATAAATCCAAAATAGAGCATACAGAATTTTGAATGCACTAAAAATAATACTGTACACATAACAGAAATCAATCCACACCGAGCATTGAATATTCTCAATCAATTTTAAAATAATAGAACTTGAGTTAAATTTCTAACAACTTCCGTTTTCTTTTTGATAAGCCTTCTTAACAACCTTCAGACATGAGAATTGAAACAAATAAACTAAAAGAACTTGAAATCAGCAAGAAGTGATCCAATAAATAGTTTCTTTTCCTTCACGATCATGAATAGGTATATACCTACCTAGCAAACCACCAGAAGAAGCAATCCTGTTTCACAATCGTAATCACTTCAACCAACCAGAAAGCAAAACAGTTTCCAATACAAAGACTTAAACGAAATAGACTAAGTATGCCATACTGAAGTTATAAAGAATGCACATGTATCTGTTTATTATAAATTCCATCATAAATCCTCCTATTAAAAAGAAGAATTTGAGATAACATTTTTTATTAGGGAGTAGGGGATAGAATAATCTGATGTGGGATGTGTGATGAAGATGATACTTCAGTAGAATAATCAGATATGGCCATATGAGATGTATGATGAAGTTTGGTACCCGGATATTGATTGCTCGAAAATATATTTTGAAATCAGTGCACATGCAAACCAAAAAATGTGAAAATATTGAAGAATATACATGTTAACAGACAAATATTTAATACCAACCGCGAACTTAAATGTCTTCGATGCATACCACATCACCATTGCAAAGGATTTATTTCACATCAGTTCATTTTTTATGAAATACCTATCTCCAAAAAAAAAAAATCAACTATGCAGCATGAGAAATCCCACTGTAAGGATATGTCACCAGTTCCTCTTGGGAATAAGCCAAAGAAGCACAAGCCAGTCGAAAAAGCCCCAATGTGAGACCACATTCCCACATACGGTCTTGTGCAACTCAACCAAAAACTCTCTAAGAATCCCGCCTTAAACTACACAGGAACCACATTTCCCAAAGAGTCTTCCTTTTTCGTGACAGAAAACAAAATGTTATCTGGCGTTACATGATATTTCTAAGATCTGGAAAATATTCTAGGCTGTATATCATGTTTTATGCAATTCTGTATTACACAAGACTGATTCGATCCTACTGGGTTAAAGTACCTACTACCTTTTCCACAAGAAATCACAATACAAAATGTGCTGAAAGTAGCAAGCTTCTTAGTTTGTTCAAGTATCATAGCAATTGGTACATCCGGGGCCATGAAGACAAAGGATTATTCAACCATAGGAGGCATGTTATTTTCCTATTTTCAAGCTTTCGAAAATCAATCTAGACCCAAATAAAATCTTCTCATAACCTAAGGCTATAAAAGGTGCTTCCACAATATATAAAACTCACTAAACCAAGCTGTCTAAATAGTTAGCTTGTAGCTGCAAAAGGACACAAATTACAAATATGAATCAATTAACATTTTATTAATTCCCAAACTAGAGTTGATCCAGAAAAGAAAGAACTCCATATTATAAAATGGGGTCCATCTAGTTTTCAAGAATTGCAAAGTTCCAAGCAGAATCCTAAGCTAAAGGTAAGAACCAACAAGAATGCTAAGACTAAAAAGGTCCTATCTTTTCTCCAAAACCAATATGAGCAATTAAAGTAAATCCTTTTTTTTTCAACTTTCTTTTATAACAACAACATCCAGTATGGTCCCATAAGTGGGGTCCTGGGAGGTGTAGGTAGACCTTACCCCTACCTCGAGAGAGAGGTATAGAGACCATCGGCTCAAGAACTTCTTTTATATAAGAGGATGAGATATTACAAAAATACTTCAAAGTAACATCCAATTAAGCAAAACACCCTCATATCATCACTCTAATCACAAAACAAAAAGTAAAGATTCAATTTTTATTTCTCCAAACAATAATAAATAAGTAAAAATAAAAGGTGAAACCTTGAGTACATTCCCTAGACTTGCGAATTCTGTCCTCTTCAAATGCAGATGCAATCAACAAAGACTCTCTTCTTTTAGCCCATGAGTCCTTCATCTCTGATGCAATTCCCATTTCTCCTTTTTCTTGTTTGATTAATCAAGAACTCTGTTATAGCAAAAACCCAAATGGATTATATAACAAGAAAAAGCACAACTTTTTTCAAAAATTATAATTTAGAAAGAAAGATGGATCAAGAAAATGACCTGGGGTTGTGTTGTATTTTACAAATTTAGTAATGATGGAGAAAGCAAAATGAGAACTGAGGGCGGCTAGTTGAGAGTTGTATTTAGTTGAAGTTTGGACTGAATAAAGAAATGAAAAGGCAGAGTCAGTATACATAGAACCTCACCTAGTTTGGCAGCTTTTTTGTTTGGATCATTGCTACCTATTGTATTGTATTGTATTGTTATTATGATTACAATATTTATTTTGGTTCCTCCTTTAATTTAGTTATATTGTATTGTTAAGTTGTGTTGTTACTTAACAATAAAAAGACTCACTTTTTGTTACAACCGATTTGATGGTTTTGTATTGTTACGCTTTTACACTTTCCCATCATGTCCTTAATTATAAACTTATAATCTTATTTTACCATCTACCCTATTTTCTTATTTAAATATATTCAAGTAGTTATTTTGACCTCATCTCTCCTCTTTTCAAAATACAGTACGTTCCCTGCCTCTTTTATACTTTATATATTCTTTTTTTTAATACAAAATATATGATAGACACTTTTGTTATTTGTTCTCTTGTATCCATGAAGTTCATCATCAAAAGAACTAATATCTATTTATTTTATTATTTTATCTAAATTATTAATAGTGTGAACTTATTGTTATGTTTAATATTATTAAGTTATTTTTTTTATTATTTTCATTATAATTTGCATGAATATATTTACAAGGTATAGTTGGTGATAAACTAGTAAATATAAACAGTCTCAAATTATATTAAAGAAAATTTGTTACTTAATCTAATATTTAGAACAACTAAGGGTATATTAGTAAACTTATCAGTTATAGTACAATATAATACAATCAAAACAAACAATAACAATGTTACTAAACAACGAGAAACAATACAATCAATTCAAACATTGTTTTTATAATATAGTACGATACAATACAATACAATACAAAACAATACATTATGAAACAATAGGTAACAATGATCCAAACAGAATGTTAGTATTCCAATAATTTAAATTCACGTTGTAAAGTTAAAGCTAAATGAAAGCGGTATAAAAAAAATAGAATCTCTTACATTCTTCCTCATATTTACCTCAATATCACTTTTCTTCCTCCCATTTCTCCCAATTTCACTTTTCCTCCCATCATTTCTCCCAATTTAACTTGTAATCATCTCATTTTACCCAATTTCACTTTCCCTCCTCCCAATTTCAGATTGTTTCAGCGTCGTATCTCGCTGTTTCAGCATTGTATCTAACTGTTTTAGCACCATTTCAGGTTGTTTTGCACCGTATCTAACTATTTCTAGACTATATCTAGCTGTTTCTAGACTGTTTCAATATTGTTTCATCCCGTTTGTGCGTTGTCTCACTGTTTCTAAGTTATTTCACCTTTTTTTCATTGTTCCACATTATTTTTTATATTTTGTTTCAGACTTTTTCACTAGCCGTTTCAAACTGTATCTTACTGTTTCAACATTGTTTCATACTGTATTAGACTGTTTAAATAGCTGTTTCAGATTGTTTCAACAATGTTTCGGACTGTATCATAGTGTTTCAATGTCGTTTCAAACTGTATCGGATTGTATTAACACCGTTTCGGACTATTTCAGCTCTGTTTCAGACTGTATCAGATTGTTTTAACATTGTTTCAACTCCGTTTCAGACTGTATCAACTTCGTTTCAGATTGTATCAGACTGTTTTAACACCGTTTTGGACTGTATCAGACTGTTTTAATACCGTTTCGGACTGTTTCAACTCCATTTCAGACTGTATCAACTCCGTTTCAGACTGTATCAGACTGTTTTAACACCGTTTTGGACTGTTTCAACTCCATTTCAGACTGTATCAACTCTGTTTCAGACTGTGTCATAGTGTTTCAATACCATTTCAGACTGTTTCAGACTGTATCATAGTGTTTCAATGTCGTTTCAGACTGTTTCAATACCGTTTTAAACTATTTCAATTTCGTTTCAGACTGTATCATAGTGTTTCAATGTCGTTTCAGACTGTATCAGACTGTTTCAATACCGTTTCAGATTGTTTCAACTCTGTTTCAGACTGTATCATACTGTTTACAAGCTAAAAAGTACATTTGAAATATTAAACATCTCTTAATAATAAGAACAGCACTCCCGAAAACTCGAATCAACAACAAAAGAAAAAGAAAACTCAACATCACGGAACAACCAATCGATGGCTTAAAGGATAAGCTAACCAAAAAGTAATTATGAGTTCATTAATGTCATAACAGAAAAGTAAATAGATATGCCCGATTGGAGACTTAATATATACTATATATACAAATCGAAACCAGATACAAATGCGTGAAACGCGATGAGAAGCCATTTAATCTTTTCTTCTATTGAACCTAACTAGATTACGATGTTACTACCGAAGAAGAAGATGACGTCTAGCTGTATAAATTCCATTCTTGAAGTGAGTACGAATATTGCCAAGCTCTTTATCAACACAAAGATGCTCTTGTTCTTTGTTATGAGAATTATGATTGTCGCTTATAAATACTAACAAAACCCTCATCCCTGATAACGCCATTTTAGATCCAATTAATATCACCACTTGCATATCCATATAATATAATTTGTTTCATTGTCCAACTATATTAATGCTGACAGTAACTTGAAAATGCATTACTTGCATAAAAGTAGGTGAAACATAGCACAAAAAATAGATTCTTTCATCTCGGCTAAGACCAGTCCCCATCCTGGAATTTTCAATCAAATATGGCACTTAATTGAACTCCAATATATGAGATAGTCCTAAGCCGGTGCTCAACACTGGCCTAAGTAATCTGAGTGTTCATACACATCTATTTTTATCAAATCATTTGCGCTGCACCTAGCTGAGGTGTTACTATTAAAATCGTTAAACAAAGATAAATGATTACAACCCGAGATCACAATTCACCTCAATATATATGTATGTATATGTGGGTGGGGGTGGACTGAGGAATTTTGAAAAGCCGTCGGGTGGGGGGACAGTGGAGGAAGACGACTTATCAATCTGAGAATTTGTTGGTTGGGGGAAGTGGAGAAAGTGTTTTAGGCTTTGTAGGATAGTGGGTGTATGTGTAATTATTAAAAAAAAAATTATAAAAATGTGTTAGAAAAATATTGCTATTATTGTAATTTGTAAAATATTGCTATTTTTGTGTAATATAGGGGGTTTAGACGTAAAACTTTAACCGATTAATATATTTGAGAGAATTATTGTAATCAGATAATGATTATTTAATACCTCGAATATGACACTCATCCTATCTATTTTATCCAATGGTATTTGAACACGAGTATTAAGTTTAAAATGTTAGTACTAATTAAACTTACATATTATGATTAGGATTAGGGATTTTTACACATATATACAAATATACACCCCTAATTACACAAAAATATTAACATTATACAAATTACACTACATAGCAATATTTTAGCATATTTCATTTTTCCATTACCACCCCTTTCAATATTTTTGTATATTTACACATCTACTCCCTTAAAGCACATCTAAACAAAACTTCATGTATAAGAAATAATCCTCTCAGATCTGTCTTCGCCGGGAACCGCCACTGCCTGCGGCGATTGCCCTCCGACCACCATCATCCGGCTGAAAAATTACATCATCGGATTCATCATGACGTCTTCTTCTCCGATCTCGCCTTAGTTTACCCAAATAATCAACAAATCAACGTACATCGAAGGTTGAAAATCTAAACCCTAACTCCGGGGACAATGACTTTTCTGTTCACTCCATACATTCCGGTGCTCTGAACACTCTCCTCTCTCTCCCAGTGGACTCAATTTCATTAAACACTCTCCTTTGCGGTGACTCGATGATACAGCGGATTTGTTCAGATGAAAGCTCGTTGCGTGACCCTCGGCGACGGCGGACACAGCGGCGAAGGAGAACTGTTACGAACCCGTTTAATAATGGGTATTTTCAAGGTCCTGCTACGGCACCGTTAGCAGCTGTTTCGTCTTGTTCTGGGATGTTTGGGTCAGTTTCTTATGCGGGTTATCCAGGTCAAACATTAATTCGAGTTCTAACACCCACTGGTTCTTGCTTCCTGCCATCGAAATCTGCATGCTCGTTTGAATAATGATAATGAGAGGAAATGATGGCTTAGATGGGGGTATGGGAGAGTCTACGACAAGGACAATAGGCTATGGTCATTTTTGAAACAGTATCATTTTCTGTTTCTTTAGATTTGTTTCATTTTTGTTTTGTTTCCGTTTCTTTAGAATTGTTAAGATATCGTTTCTGTTTCTGTTCCTGGTTGTACAGATTTGTCAGATTAATAAATTTGAACTCTTATTTTCTATTGCTCATGACTGATGGCGTTGAAACAATATTATACAGTTTGAAACATCGTTGAAACATTGAAACAATTGTTGCAACAGTTTGATACATCTGAAACGATGTTGAAATAGTATGATACTGTCTGAAACGACATTGAAACAATCTGAAATAACTGTTGAAACAGTCTGATACAGTCTAAAATGGGAGTTGATACAGTTTAAAACAGTATGATACAGTCTAAAACGGGATTTGATACAGTTTAAAACAGTCTGATACAGTCTGAAATAGAGTTGATACAGTCTGAAACGAGACTTGATACAGTTTAAAATAGTCAGGTGCAGTCTGAAACAACATTGAAACACTATGATACGGTCTGAAACAGTCCGATACGGTCTGAAACGGGAGTTGATACAGTTTAAAACAGTTTGATACAATCTGAAACGGGAGTTGATACAGTTTAAAACAGTTAGATACAATGCTGAAATGAACCGAAATAGTGCAGAAACAGTTAGATACGGTGCTGCAGAAACAGTTGATACGGTGCAGAAATAGTTGATACGGTGCAGAAACAGTTGATACGGTGCAGAAATAGTGAGATTCAACGAGATACATTGAGGATGGATGAGGAAAAGTGAAATTGCAGAAATTGAGGGGAAATGGTGGGAGGAAAAGTGAAATAGGGGGAAATGGGAGGAGCAAAAGTGATAGTGGGGGAAATAGAAGGAAGAATGTAAGCGTTTGGTATGTCATGGGAAAATATTGCTATGTTTTTGCTATGTTTGTAATTATCTTGTGTTTTCCTCTATATAGGGTAATTTTACTAAAATGTTGCTATGTTTGGTAATTAAGTTCTATAACTTGTACTTTTATGTAAAAAATCCTTAGGATTATGGGGTTGAAGGGGAGATTGTACATATATAGAGACAAGAGGCAGAGCTAGAGTGGAAAGAATAGATTTGAACGAATTACTTAGTATATTTAATTTGTAGAATCAGTAATTCAAATGAGTTACAATCCCCAACTCACAAGGCGAGCTCTTATTTACCTAATTCACATCCCATAGCTTGAACCGTCCAAGCTAGACTCACCCTTTAGAACTATTGTTATTTGTAATAGTTACTAAGCTACGGTTTGGTTTGATTTTCTTGTACATTGCACCACAGGATGCAGGTTCTATTAAAATTGAGCGTACATCGGTGTACATTGTCGACACTCAGACACTGATTGATCCCTCATCTTCTCGCATTTATTTCTTCTTGAGACATTTACACATATATACAACCCTACACCCACAAATTATAACACATAGCAATATTTTTAGCACATTTCACAATAAACAAGATAAATCACATTTTTTCAAACAAACCCTAACTTCAACCCCTACCCCCAAAATCCTTCCCAACTCCCCTACCACCCATACCCCAAAACCCATGTCTCCCCGACACCATCTCCATATCACCTCGTCGTCTCTGACGCCGTCGTCTTCGTCGTCGCTAGCGCGACACTTCTCCTCTACCCTCTTCTCTCTCTAACACACCACCATTAAACACACCCATATACATAAACAAATAAGAACATATACATATACGACAGCGCCACCAATAAGTAACGGAGGGGACATCGGAATACACTACCGCCACCATCGGCGGTGGTGGAGATGACAGATCGAAAAGAGGAGAGGGGAATCGGGCCAGCCGTGAACAGTAACAACCATCGGCAGTAATGAAATAGCACCACCACCGTCGGAGTAAGCAGCAGAACGAGGGGAAAGGGATGACCGCTGATGGATTCTCCGATGGGAAATTCGGTGTCGCCACTTCCTCCAACCTCCTCTGTCTCTCGTCGTTCCTAATTTGTTTCTTTCTTCATTTTTTGCGTGTTCGTCCTCCACCAAAAAGTAGGATTGATGTTGTTCCAATGCCAGTGCGCCGACGTATTTTGTTCGGAGCATAGGTATTCCGATCGGCCATTAGATTTAGATCAGCAGAGATTGTCTGTTAAAATAAGTTGTTGACACTATTTTTGGGCACATCTGTAAAATAAGGGTTGGTAATAATAAAATAAAAAAAGGTGTGGAGTTACACTTTTTCTTCGTTTACCTTATTCCGGAATCTAATTAATCTACAACATTTCGTTTTAGTAAGTTTCTTTTAAAGTTGTATCATTCCTATTGAGAGGAAAGTGGAAAACAGAGAATTTGATCTAGTAATAATGTTTTAGAGAAACACATATGGAGATTTTGATACGCGTGGCTCATGTGGGTTTGAAACAGTCTAAAACGGCTCTGAAAAAGTCTGAAACAATGCTAAAACGGTCTGAAACGGCACTGAAACGGTGCAGAAACAGTTAGATACAATGCTGAAACAACCTGAAACAGTGTAGAAATAGTTAGATATAGTGCTGAAACAGTGCGGAAATAGTTAGATACAGTGTTGAACATAACCTGAAACGGTGCAAAAACAGTTAGATACAAAGCAAAAAATAGTGGAGATATAGCGTTGAAACAGTCTAAAACAGCTAGTGAAAAAGTTTGAAACAAAATGCAAAAATAATGTGAAACAGCACAAAAAAGGTGAAATAGTTTAGAAACAGGGAGAAACACGATGAAACAATGCTGAAACAGTCTAGAAACAGCTAGATACAGTCTAGAAATAGTTAGATATGATGCAAAACAACCTGAAACGGTGCTAAAACAATCTACAACAATGCTGAAACAACGTAGATACAATGAGATACAGTTTGATACGGAGCAAAAATAGTGCTAATAAAGTGAGATACAACGCTAAAACAGTCTGAAACCGCTAGTGAAAAATTCTGAAACAAAATGTAAAAAATAGTGTGAAACAATACAAAAAAGGTGAAACAGTTTAGAAACAGTGAGAAACAACGCACAAACGGGATGAAACAAATGCTAAAACAGTATAGAAATAGTTAGATACGGTGCAAAAACTACCTGAAACGATGTTGAAATAGTGCTGAAACAACGCAGATACAGTGAGATACGACGCTGAAACAGTCTGGAACAACTAGTGAAAAAGTCCGAAACAAAATATAAAAATAATGTGAAACAACGCAAAAAAGGTGAAATAATTTAGAAAGAGTGAGAAACAGCGCACAAACGGGATGAAACGACCGCTAAAACAGTCTAGAAACAGCTAGATACAGTCTAGAAATAGTTAGATACGGTACAGAACAATACAAATACAGTGAGATACGGAAAGATACAGCGAGATACGAGGTGGCTGGTAGTTGAGAAACATCGAGATACATTGAGGATGGGATGAGAAAAAATAAAATTAGGAAAAATGGGAGGAGTAAAAGTGAAATTAGGGGAAATGAGGGAGGAAAAGCGAATAGGTGGAAATGAGAGGAGCAAAAGTGATATTGTGGGAAATAGGAGGAAGAATGTAAGGTTTGTTATGTTATTGAAAAATATTGCTATATTTTTGCTATGTTTTGTTATTAACTTTTTTTTTCCCTCTATAATGGGTAATTTTGCTAAAATATTGCTATATTTTGTAAATAACTTCTAAAACTTGTACTTTTATATAAAAATTCCTTTCTTTTTACTGTTGCCATTAATCTTTTTTGTTTGTTTCTTTGGATACGGAAAATAATACTACTGCTATCATTTTCGTTAGAAACGCCTGTACTTGACAATCAACTATTTACATTTGAGGAAATACTTAAGCTTCTCCTTGAACACAATTTCTAAATATATTTGACGAATAATCCAACATCTCTCTAAACACAACTTTCTATTAAAAACAACTACGTTGCAAAAATTTTGAGGGAGATTTTCAAAAATACCCATACATCATATCTTATTTATAAGGCTCTTTCTATTACATTAATACCCATAACTTATTTACATCATATACCCATCAGCAAATTACTTCCTTATTTCGAGGCATAACACAAGGAACTCAAGTCACTCTCTCTCCCCATATCTTTTATTTTTTTCTCTCCTTTTCTTTTGTCATTCTTTTATTATTCTTTTCTCCTTCTCCATTTTCACTTTTTTCTTTTTTTCTTTTTTCTTTCTCATGTTCTAGCACTATTCATGTCTCCCCAATTTTTTTATTTTTTTATTTATTTTCTTTCTCTGTAATCTTATTATACTCATATTTTATTTTATTTTTGGCTTTTTTTTCTTTCTTCAACAATGTATACTTTGTTCAAAAATAAAAAAACTGAAATATTTATTTGCTCGATGGCATCGCACACATTAGTCCAAACACAAAAGGAAATATCAAAAGAGTATACAATATATCAAAAGGGTATACTTCTTTAAAAATAATAAAAATTAAAATATATATGTGTACTAAAACATCTTGCATTTCGATCCGAACATAACAATGTATACTAAAAGAGTATATAGTATACCAAAAGGGTACACTTTGTTCAGAACAACAAAAATTAAAATATTTATTTGCTCGATAAAATCACAAACCTTGATCCAAACACAAAAGGTTACACCAAAAGAGCATACAGTATAACAAAAGGGTATACTTTATTCAAAACAACAAAAACTGAAATATTTAGTTGCTCGATAAGGTCAGACACTTTGATTCAAACACAAAAGAGCATACAATATACCAAAAGGATATACTTTGTTCAAAACAAAAAAAAAATTAAAATATTTATTTGTTATTTAGCATCACGCACTTTGATCCAAACACAAAAGGGTATACCAAAAGAGTATACATTATACAAAAAGGGTATACTTTGTTCAAAACAACAAATACTAAAATATTTATTTGCTCGATAAAGTCACACACTTTGATTCAAACACAGAAGAGTATACCAAAAGAGTATACTTTGTTCAAAACAACAAAAATTAAAATATTTATTTGCTTGGTAGCATCACACACCTTGATCCAAATACAAAAAGGTATACCAAAAGAGTATACAGTAAACCAAAAGGGTATACTTTGTCCAAAACAACCAAAACTGAAATATTTATTTACTCGGTAACATCACACACACTTTGATCCAAACACAAAAGTATACCAAAAGAGTATACAGTATACTAAAGTGTATATTTTTTTCAAAACAACAAAAATTGAAATATTTATTTGCTCGATAAGGTCGCACACTTTGATCCAAATACAAAAGAGTATACCAAAAGGGTATACTTTGTTCAATACAACAAAAATTAAAATATTTATTTGTTCGGTAGCATCACACACTTTGATCTAAACACAAAAGGGTATATCAAAAGAGTATACATTATACCAAAAGGGTATACTTTGTTCAAAACCACCAAAACTAAAATATTTATTTGCTTGATAGGGTCACACACTTTAATTCAAACACAAAAGAGTATACCAAAAGAGTATACAGTGTATCAAAAAGGTATACTTTGATCAAAATAATAAAAATTAAAATATTTATTTGCTCGGTAACATTACACACCTTGATCCAAATATAAAAGGGTATAACAAAAGAGTATACAGTATACCAAAAGGGTATACTTTGTTCAGAATAACAAAAAAATAAAATATTTATTTGCTTGATAGGGTCATACACTTTGGTTCAAACACAAAAGAGTATACTGTATATCAAAAGGGTATACTTTGTTCAAAACAATAAAAATAAAAAATTTATTTGCTCGGTAGCATCACATACCTTGATCCAAATACAAAAGGGTATACCAAAAGAATATACAATATACAAAAAGTTATATTTTGTTAAAAACAACAAAATCTAAAATATTTATTTCCTCGATACACTCACACACTTTGATTCAAACATAAAAGAGTAAACCAAAAGAGTATACAGTATACCCAACGGGTATACTTTATTCAGAACAACAAAAACTGAAATATTTATTTGCTCGGTAACATCTCACACTTTGATCCAAATACAAAAGGGACTAAAAAAGTAGTACTATATATCAAAAAGATATACTTCATTTAAAACAAAAAATATTGAAATATCTTTTGGTTCTGTAACATCTTGCACTTCGATCCAAACACAAAAAGGTATACCAAAAGAGTATTTAATATACAAAAAAATGTATACTTTGCTTAAAACAATAAAAACCGAATTCTTCATTTGTTCGATAAATATTACACTTCTATCTAAATACAAAAGGATATACCAAAAGAGTATACGGTATACCAAAGAAGTATACGATTTAACAAAAAGGTATATTTTGTTTAAAACAACGAAAATCGAAACCTCCATGTGTTCGATAACATATCACACTTCAAACTAAGAACAAAAAAAATATACCAAAAAGGTATACTTTGTTTAAAATATATTGAAACTAAAATCTCAAACCAACATAATCAACTTTAAAGGAGTTCAGGAATTAATTAAAGAGGACAACTTAGAAATGGAAATAGTCAAATGAAACAGAAGCATACTCAACATAACTTTGCATAATCAAATGCCATTCATCATTAATCATGTTATATGAGCTAAGCAAACCAAAACTTGAGTCTTTTTAAAAGCTGAATAAATACAGTTACAACTATTAGCTCAATTCTACCTACATTATCATCTGGTCAATAACTTGCATCTTTGGTCAATAACTTGCATGTGGATAATGAGCCCGTTTGGTGAGCTTAAAGTGGCTTATAAGCTTATAAGCCCATTAATATATGTTTGATAACTTAAAAAATTTTGGACTTATAAGCTATCATTTTTTGAGAAGTTATAAGCCACTTAAAATAAGCTGCTTATAAGCCCACCCAAACAGGCTCAATTGTACATTATCATTTGCTATAATAAAATTTTAACTATTTAGAAAGACTAATGTAACTCTAGCACAATGACATGTACAACTAGTAGGCCAAAAGCCAATATCTTCACGTAAGTTTTGCAATTGGACTAGTTTCATAATCGTCATATATATAAAACAAAGCATAAAATAATTTTGTTCACTTTTTGCACTTTGCATTCACCCAATTCAATCACAATTACAGTTGCAAATTCTCTTCATCAGAACGATGGAATATAATTAGTTAGTAATTATCTAGCAACGGACACCTAACACAGAACCAAGATTTGGACAAGTTTTTTTCATGGGTGGAGCTCATATACCAATTTTGTCATGACAAAATCTAACTTCTTCATCCATTTTCTTCATTCCAGTTGTTGCATAAAGTAAATCCACAGCCCATTTTTACTAGAGTGAAATGAGCTATTTGACGAGTTAACTCAGTAAAATAATCTTCCTCATCACTTTCAGTTTCGTTGACCCAACAAGTGATTCCACTGATGAATTTGTATTATACATGTTAAACCGATATGAAAATTCATTTTGAAAATTACACCCGAAATCGCTGTACTCGCCAGAGATTCTCTCCTCACCTTGTATTCGAGCACATCGCCAGTTCCACAACCGGAGCTTCGCCATCGCGAATCCTCGCCGAGTTTGGGGTCTTCGCCACTGTCAAACTTAGATCTACATAAAATGGATTGGATTTTGTGAGAAATAATGGTGGAAATGAAAAGAGGACGTTGAGAGGGTTCGAAGAAGGTATGGTTTGTGTTTTCCGGCGGTGGTCGACTAACGGTTCGACGGTGGTCTGTTGGCGGAGCTTTGGCGGTGTGGTTGTGGAGGAGATTTCTGGTGGTGGGGCAAAAATCAAGCAGTGTAACTCCAACCTAGACAGCTAGGGTTTTAAATGAGGGAAGTGGGGGGACTTTGGGTCTTATTAAGGTAGGCTAATGAGCTGAACGGGTAAATAAAATGGGCCGGATGGGTATGGACAGTAAATAAAATAGGTAGAATGTGTACGGAGTGGAAAACAACTTTTAATGGGCACAAAAAAGTAAATAAGTTACGTTTGTGGGTATGTGGTGTAAAAATCTCAAGTTTTAATTCTAAAGAGTCAAGTTAGTCACTTTTTTTTGGAAATTTTTACACAAAAGTACAATTTTTCGAATTAATTACAGAACATAGCAACATTTTGACAAAATAACCCTATATAGAAGAAAACACAAGTTAATTACAAAATTAGCAACTTAGGTCAAATAATATTGTTATGTTTGTTTATTTCTTTATTTTGTTACAGTTTGGAGGCCTTTTGTAAGTTTTTAAACATTGGTGCCCTAATATATAAGTTTTTTTTCCTTATTTTCTATTTTATTTCAACATTTCTCAATTACTCCCCTCAGTTCACGCTTTTCTCGTGTGTTTCAGCCCCGTTTCTGCTCTTTCTTGACTGTATCATCCCTGTTTCTGAACCGTTTCTCCCCATTTTTTCTCCCCCATTTTCTCCCCCACGTTCTCTACTATCATCCCTGTTTATGAACCATTTCATAACTGTTTTCAATGTTTAAATTGTCATTTTTTTTTCATTTTTTAGGGTTTCATTTTTTTTCCACCTTCTTTTTTTATTTCACTGTCTAATTCTAGTTGATCTTCTGATTCTAGGGAACTTAGGATTAAAACGAAACATGATATAAATGTTTCTAAAAGTGGGTTGAAATCTATTTTAAAACTTAAAGTTCCTGTTTCTAAGTCGAAAGAAACCCCGCAACAATTGAAGCGTGTAACGCGGTCGTCAGCTTCTCCTTCTACGTGTAAAGGTAAATGTAAAATTGTAGTTGTTAATGATAATTTTGAAGAAGATGCTCCACCATTGAAAAAAAGTCGGATTTCTGTGTTGGCTGATGTAGCATTACAGGTACTTCTGTTTCCTTTTTATTTTTTATTTCTTTTTTCTATTTTTTGTATCTATTTATTTATTTTGTTGTTTCTTGTTGTATTTGTTGTGGTATTACATGTGTTTGTACTGTATTTTAGTATTTCTTCAGTGTATTTTCACTGTTTCTGTAGTGTTTTACCATTTCTGCTGTGTGTTTTAGTGTTTTTGTAGCGTATTATTACTGTTTCTGTAGTGTATTTACCGTTGCTACATTTTTTATACTGTTTTTGTAGTTTTTTCTATTTCTGTAGTGTATTTACTGTTTCTTTAGTGTATTTTTTGTTTCTTTAGCGTATTTACTGTTCCTATGTCCTTTACTATTTCTGCATTGTATTTTACTATTTCTGTAGTTTATTTACGGTTGATGTAGTGTTTGTACTGGTTCTATAGTTTTTTTTACTATTTTTGTAGTGTATTTACTATTCCTGTGTCTTTTACTGTTTCTGTATTGTATTTTACTGTTTCTGTATTGTACTTACTATGTTTTAACTGAGTTGAGTTTTTCCTTTTTAGGGTGTATCGTTTAATATACCCAGGATTTTTATTGGAAAAAGTTCCATCTACGGCTTACTATGGATGGTCATATTGGAATGCATTTGAAGGATGTCTTAAGTTCGGTGCACTTGGAAATGTTCAAAAATACATGTTTTGGTTATTTGTTACAGGTAGAACATCTGCCCGTTTTGACTCAGTTGCTTCGGTCTTTGCTGGTGTGTGAGATTGAGTCCTCCAAGCCTTGTACGTTTGAGGTTTGTGTGAATGGTTCGTGTTTGCAATTCTGGTTGTGTGAGTTCGCATTAGTGTTGGGTTTAAAGTACTATGAGATACACTGAGTTCTCTTGATAGGAGTGGTCCAAATCGGTTGATGAGTAGCTACTTCCTAAACCTGGAGAAGGTGTCTCACATAGATATTAAGAATGCTCTTACTCAACAGAAGTGGATTGGTGATGTTGATGCAGTTAAGATTGCAGTTTTGTATGTGATTGTGAATTTTGTGATGTATGTATCTGATGTGCAAACTGTTTCTAAGAAATATTTTGATTTGGTTGAGTCCGATCTTTACAAGGACTACCCATGGGGTATAGATTCTTTCAAAGATTGTTTGATAGTATTCACAAGAAGGTGAAAAATAGCAGTACATATTTTCGGCTGGTAAGTTTGCCTTCTGGGTTGCATGTATGGTTTTATGAGTGCTGGATAAACATTTCGTCATTAGTAGTTGTGCATGTTAGGATTCGAACTCCTCGTATCTTGAATTGGAAAGTGACGAGTAATCTTTCAAAGTATAAGACAGTTTGTAAGATTTTAGAGGACCGAGTCAACAAGGTATAGTTTCATTCTTTGTGTATCTATTTTATTCTTCATGTATCTGTTTTATTCTTCATGTATTTGTTTCATTCTCTATGTATCTGTTTGATTTCTTTATGCTTTTAAATTGATTGGTCTACTGTTATGTATGGTGTAGCCGGTTTTCCAGCCTATGCAGTCGACTGCTGCTGAGTTAGCCAGATTGGAGTTGGTGGTTGATACGGATGCACCTGTAGCGGATGCTATGCAGGATTCTTCTGAGGATGATAATTTTATCCGCCATGGAGGGCCTCGTCCCTTCTCTCCTGCCGCTTTTGTCCACCTTCCTTCTGAAGATGCTGGAAAGCAGGCACACTCAAGTTTATTGAAACCGGCGCAGGTGGTTGATTATGATGCTAAAATTGACATCTTGACTCGTTCAGTCGAGAAGGTATGTTTAGTTTTTTGAAGTAGGTGAAACAGTTAGAAATATTTGTGATACTGTTTTTGACACATTCTGATACAGCTTTTATATTTTGATTCAGCTCACTAATGACTTTGAGTTATTAAACGGTTATGTAAGCATTTTATTTTTATTGTATTGTGTTTTTTTTTAACTTTGTTGAAACAGTTAGAATTATTATGATACTGTTTTGCCTTTTTTTCTTTTGAAGGTTGATGATCAGTTTAACAATGTTAAGAAATTTTTTGGTGAGGAGCTCAGAAAAGTTGATGAAATTAAGCTACTTGTGCAAGGACATGTATTAATTATTGATGAAATGGTTTATTATTTCTTGTCGATGTAATGTTGGTTTGAATTTTTTTATTTTTTTTTTGGAAACAGGGTACTTAAAGTGGTGCATTTACTGCTCGAGATTCATCAAAGTCACCACCTGCTAGTGGTGATACAGAGAAGCTCAGTTTGGATGATTTTGGTGATACAGAAAAGTTTAAATCAGATGTTGGTGATACAGACACTTTTAATGTTGATACCGCTAATGTTACGGTATATATCTTATTGCAGTTACCTTGAAACAACTAGATATATTCAGATACAAACAGATACAGGTAGTTTCAAATAGAAACAATTCAACAATCTAATAAAATTGTACAGCTACGGTTTGTTATTTTTATGAATTATTTTTTCTTTTCTTTTTTTAGCCATGTGCTACTGGTGGAGCGACTGATGTAGCAAGCCGCAGCGAAAAACATGTTTTTGTGTCATCTGATACAGTTGCTAGTGGAAAACCCTTTCCATTGCCCGCAACGGTTGAAACCAAAGTTTCTTTGACCCCTTTATTTGATGGTGCTAATTTGCAATTCCCAAATTTCGACCTTGGTTTGAATTTCAGCCAAGACTTTCTGAAGACTCCTAAACCTGATGAGGTGCGTGTTTGCCTCTTTTTTTTTTTTTTTTTTTTTAACATATTGTGTCCTCTATATTTCTAAATTGTATCATATCATGTACATTGTTTCTTGAACTTATTTTCGTATCTTTAGGATTTATAGGGGTCTATTGTTTATTCATGTTTTTTTTTTGTATCAATTTATTCGATGTTATTCAGTTGATGGTACTGCATTTTGTAAGAAAGATACTCTTGGACCTTCTCATCCGACGAAGACTTTTGATGATTTCTTTGATAATTGGACTGAGGAGAAGTTTGCGGAGATGGACCGCAGCATTGCTAATACCATTAAGAATGTAAAGAAACGTTTTCAAACTGACAGTGTTGCTGAAGAACCTGGTGCCACTGTTGCTGAAGAGGCTGCTGATACTGTTGCTGCAAAGCCTGGTGCCACTGTTGATAAAGAGGGTGCTGATACAGTTGCTGCAGAGCCTGGTGTCACTGTTGATGAAGAGCCTGTTCAGCATGCCGCTAAAGAGCCTATTGAGCACAGTGCTGATGTTGATGATCGTGGTGAGGATTCTGATGTTATGCTGGTTAGTGACCCTGAGAACGAGCAGGCGAGCCCATGTGTGGATACTACTACACCTTCACAGGCATTGGTAAGGGTAAAGCGTCCTGGTAAATATGATGTTTCACCTTTTTTAAGTGAGTTTGCTTCTGGTGCCAGTAGCAATTATGTTTCGCCAAAACCTTTGATGTTGCAAAGGCATCCTTTTAGTATTTCCGTCACAGAGGATGTTGATGAAGAGTTAACAAATAAGTTTGTAGCATTTGTAGATGATCTAGCTAAACGGAAAATAAGAGGAAGGTGTGTGCCCCTTTAATGCTCATTTACTGTATCATTTATCGTGTGGATGTTGTTATAATTCATATTTCTTTTACTTTATATTTTTAGGATTTGTGCCTATTCCAAAACCGACAACATACTTCCATATGAGTTTAACTCTGGAGTCGAAACTGTGTCGACTTGGATGTGGTTCTATATTCTGTTGCATGGTGGTCATACGTTACAGGATTCAGTAAGTTCCTTTTTTTAGTCTGTGTGTGTCTTTTATCTTTAGTATATCATATTATTTCTTTTACTGTATTTGTGTGTGTCTTGTATCTTTATTGTATCTTTCTATTTCTTCTAGTGTGTGAGGGTGTTGATACGAGGCTAGATATTGCAATAATTTCTATACTTTCGCCTCGTGTTCATGCTTCGACTTGTGATATTTGTTGGTAGTTTGAACGGAATTGCTCTTATTTGGTGTGTTTCATGTTGTAAGAATTATGTTGATGATATGAAGTGTTCGTGGAGATAATTTAGTGAAAATAAGGGTTTTGTAGTCTGAGTAGAAGCCCGAGGGTCGAGCGAACCAAGGCATGGAGGAAAACAAAGAAAATTGGAGAAGCAGTAAATTAAGCCTGTTGCGCCGCACCAGGCGTTGCGTTGTGCGATGCAACAGGGGCGATATTCAGAGAACATGAAATTTTAAAATCCTGCAGAAATTAGCCTACGGAGCCGTACTGCACAATGCGTTGTGCGGCACCGTAGGCTTAAAATCCTGACATTCTCAATCCAACTTTATTTTGGATTTACGACTTGTGTGGGTCTATGGGGATGGTATAAAAGCCCTAAAACACATCCCAAAACATATCTTTTGACCTGGGAATGAGCAAAAGGAGGCTAGAGCTTTCCTAATTTTTTTTTGTAATTTATTCATTCATGAATTATCTTGACATGCTTATGATGAACATGAGTGACTAAATTACCCATTCTAGCGTTGATTGAACCACTCCAATATTTTTGTGTTATGAATTATTGCTTTAATGAATGAAACTTGTTAACCTTCCTATCTAAGTATTTATGATTTGTATGCTATTGATTGGTAAAGCTCCCAATTGATTGTGCCCTTTATTCTTGTGCATCTAGTTATAGATTCATGAGTTAGGGTTAAACACTTAGCAATATTTCAACCTAAAACAAAGGCATTACTTAGGTTGTCAAAAAGGTGATTTGTGACCATTGACCCCGATTGTGAACCATACTTGAAGTCCTACGTATCTTCATTAATTAATTGGGAAATTGGTTAGTGAAAGTTACAATTATTACACGTGAGTGAGTAGTTGTGAATTTGGAGCAAGTGTTCAATAGGAAGAAGCAAGTTGAATCTATCAATGCATTGTCTAACACATGAGTAGGAGTTGGGTAGATCAATCCTAGACTTCTAAACCCCTGAATTAATCTATTTCTTACTACTTTGCTATTTACTTTATTGTTAATTAGTTGTCACATTTAAACCATCATAAAAATATAAACTTTTGATGTTAATTGATTAGATAAGTTAGTTAGATTAGCAACTAGATTTTGAGTGTTCTCAGTAGGATTCGACCTCGAGACTATACGTACCGAGATATATTTGTTGCGACCGCTTAGTCCCTTTTATAGGGCGTAGTTGGACGTGATCAGTGTTTTTGTTTCTTTTTTAGTGTGTCTGGGCCTTTGTCCCCGTACCATTTTTTTTTAAATTTTTTCATGTGTTTTTGAGTTTTTGTGTTTGGTATCTGTATGTGTCCCCAAACTGTATTTTTCTGTTTCTTCTAGTGTGTGAGGGTGTGTTTCTGTTTCTTTTTTATTGTGTGTGTGCCTATGTCCCTGTACCGTTTCTTTCTCTTCCTCACTGTATCTGATTTGTTTCATTCATTTTAGTAACTGTAATTTTGTTTGTTTCTTCATTGTTTCTGTAATGTTTCATCCATTTATATCATCAATTTTATTTTTTGAATGTTACAGCATGTTAATGTTGTTTTCTACTACTTGCGTAAGCAAGGAAAGTATCGACCCAAGACGGAATTATCCTTCACTACTACTGACTGTTGGTTGAAAACCATGATCGAGACTGTCTATGAGAAGTATGTGAATAGTGGGAAGAATGTTTTAGTGTTGTCTGATGTTGATTATGTTGCTAGCAACATTAGAGGTTGCAAGATCCCTATAAATGTGCCTGGGACAGAGGTTGACTATGTTCTGCTACCACTTAATATAAAGGTTATCTGTCATTGGCTGTTGGGTGTAGTATCATTCAAGGATAGGTGCATTGGGATATATGATTCAATGAGTGGTGGGGGTGCTCGTCATAATGCGGTGGCTGTTGAAGTTGTTGAAAATATTGCTGAGTTGTTGCCACAGTATCTTGTATTGACTGATTTTTACCAGTCAAGGCCCGACATTGATATTCTTATGAGTGAAGCATATGTTGACGCAAATCTGGAGGATCCTTTTGGGTTTTTCTTTGTTGAAGAACTTCTGCAACAGAGTTCTGTTTCCTGTATGTTTCTTTTTCCTTTATTAGTTCAGATTATGTGAATCATATTTTTGACATAATTACTAAATATATGTATTGTTATTTTTTTGGTCACTGTTTTTAGGGATTGTGGAGTGTTTATCTTGGCGTATGCGGAGTACTTTATTTCTTCCAGTGATATCACAACTATCCCTGACTTTGATATAAGTCTTTACCGTGGCCGTGTTGCAATGCTGCTTTAGGATAATGGAAAATCGAAGATTGATATAGATGCAGTGAGTGCATGTGAAAATCCAGGGCGGCTTGCTAAGAGAAAAGGCACTATAAAGCGTCATTTACGAGTTGCCAATCTCAACCTTTAGTTGTGTTTCTATTGTGATGTTTCTATGTTTATGTTTCTAGGTCTTACCGTTTCCACTACTGTATGTTGTTTGTTGTGGTTACCGTTTTGGTAATGACAGTTTCAGAATATTTATTTTATAGCAATTGTGTTTTATTTTGTTCCTTTTCAATTGTGAAACAATTTGATACAATTATGAAACTATCTGATACAGACAGGAAAATTGACACAGAAACAGTTGAAAATATCTTGACACACTCAGGAAGCACTTGTGAAATTAAATCACTTCTAACCAGTTAGATTTAATGACAAAGAAACAGTAAAATATAACTGTGAAACAGTTTGATAAAATTATGAAACTGTCTGATACAGACAACTAAATTGACATAGAAACAGTCGAAAATATCTTAAAACACGAAGGAACTACTTGTGAAACTGAATCACTTCTAACCATTGAGATCCAATGAGAAAGAAACAGTAAAAATAACTGTGAAACGGTTTCATACAATCATGAAACAGTCTGATACAGACAGCTAAATTGATTAACAATTGTAAATATCTTGAAACAATAACGAAACAATTCTCAAACTGAATCACTTCTAACAAGTCAGATTCAATGACAAAGAAAGAACTAAAAAAAGTTTTATTTGAGCTTCAGAGGATGTGTGCAAGTTTTCCTGTTGTGTCCTTCGCGGCCACAATTTGCACACATAATCTTTGTCCTTTTTGCATGTACTTCCCATTGTGGTTTGTATCTAGTTGTTTTTGGCCTTCCTGGTGGCCGTCTAGCAACTGGTGGGAGTAGTTCAATTTCTGAAACGAATGCTGGAATCTCCCATCTGCTTTCATCCGGTATCAGATTAACATGGAACTCGTATGTCTTTACCAGGGACTTTGTTGAGTAGTAGATACAGATGTAATCTTCTTCTTCCAGGCCTTTGCACTTTATAATAGCCAAAGTATGCACACAGGGCTGTTCCTCCATTTGAAATTTTCCACAACAGCATGTCCGTTCGTTCAGATTAACAATAAATTTCTTGTCACCATCATAGAGAGCTGCTTGGTTCCCTGTTGAATGTATCTGCGACACACAGGATGATACATGGTTGAAACAGAAAATACAAGGAAGATACAGGATGAAAGAACTTAGATACAGTGGAAATGAAACAGTTCATATACTACCTTAAGCTGCATAGCTGTGTTTTTATAGCCATCCAGTATCTTGTTGTACTTGAATCCAAGAGGTGTGAATGTATCGTGTGCTTTCTTCCTGTTATCATCGGTCTAAGTCCCACTTATTGAGCGCATGTACTCCATAAATGCGACTACAGGCATATCACGCGCGTCCCTGTTCACCGCATTCAAGGATTCTGCAATGTTTGATGTCATTGTAAATCCTCTATTTACTGTTGAATGCGCCCTTGACCATTTATGGTATCTGACGTTTAGCAAGTATGTTTTGATATGTTTATCCATTTTTTCCACACTTTTCATGTATATATCAAATTCATGTATGTTGTATTCCTTCACCATACTGAAGAATGTCTCATAGAGCTTCTCTTCACATTTCTTGAACTTAGTCTTTAGGGTTCACAAGTGCCATATGCATGCATAGTGCGGGACCTGAGGATATACGATAGTAGTAGCCTTCATTATGCTCTCATTATGGTCTGAGACAATGCACATGTTTTCTCTCTCACCGTGAGAATATTTGAACTTCTCAAAAAACCACTGCCATGAGGCATCGTTCTCTGAATCAACAATTGCATATGCAAGCGGCAGTATGCTCCCTATGGAAAGAAACAGTAAGATAAATATTTGAAACAGTATCACACAAGTACAAACTGAAACAGTATGATTCAAATAAAAAGCAGAAACACTAAAGTATAGTCCTCAATGAAACTGATACTAAAATTGAAGCAGTCTGATACAAATAAACCATGTGACTGAAAAAGCTTGATACAAAAGCTGGAAATAGTTTGATACAAAAGTGAAACAGTCTGATACAGATAAAAGATGATGAAACAAAGAAAATATATGGTCTTAAAAAGCCTGATACCAAAGTTCAAACAGTCTGATACAAAGCTGATACCAAAATTGAAGCAGTCTGATAAAAATAAACCATGTGGCTGAAAATGCCTGATACAAAAGCTGGCAATAGTTTGATACAAAAGTGAAACAGTCTGATATAGATAAAAAATGATGAAACAGAGAAAATATATGGTCTTAAAAAGCCTGATACCAAAGTTCAAACAGTCTGATACAAAGCTGAAACAGTATGATACAAATGAAACATGCTGAAACTGTAAAATATTGGGTTGAAACAGTTGAAACAGTATGATACAACAGGCAGCGTTAGAAATCGCTTTACATGTTGCGTCTAATATACTGGCTGTTAGGAATTTTCCTTTGTGCGCTGCTTTTAGGAAGCTACAATCAACGACTACGATTGGTTTGCAATGTTGAAATCTCTTTTTGGAAGCATTCAAAGCAACAAAAGCGTACTTGAACAAATGCCCATCAGTTGCATGCGAAGCAACAATTGACCATGGGTTTCTTTGCTCTAACATATACAGGTAACTTGGTAGCTTCTTGTAAGATTCAGTTGGGTCTCCTCGTATCATTGCAATAGCCGTTTCTTTTGCTCTAAAAGCCTTCATGTAATCTATGTGTATACCGTAACACCTCTGCATATCGTCCATTATCTCTTTAGACTTGTAGGTCGACTTTGGGTGAGCGACCCTATCCTTGGCGATCATACCAATCATTCGAGATGTAAGTTGCGCTTGCCCATACACTCTTTCTTTGTATGGACATGTGTGTTCGTTTGTGAATTCCCTAACTTTGAACAAAGTTGATGAATTCAAGCTGGATGCCCTAAATTTCCATTTGCAATTTTTGCCTTTGCATATCAGGCAGTAGCTACAGATACAGAAAGATACATAGAACAGTTACATGATACAGAAAGCTACAGAGATTAGTTAACTGATACAAAATTATACAACATGATACAAATACGATTTAGTTAGCTTCTAACACCCATGTATGATGCATTCAGAGACGGTAGAGTTATACATCAGATACAATTAGATAATTCACACGTAATAAATTTGTACAACACAGTGATACAAAAGACACATTTCAGATACAAACTGGTACTACTTGAAACAAACTCATACAATGTGTTACAAAACACAAAATAAAAAATTGCATATACGCAAAAGACACATATCAGATACAGAGATAACAAAAACATCTCTTAGACTCTTTATGATACAGTTAGACAGAAACAGATACAATGATACAGTGTGAAATAAATTGATACAACATGATACAAAATACAAATGCTAAGATTTCATATCTTGTTGCACTTGATCTCTCAACCTTAAACTGAACCTTTTCTCTTATTGCAAATCATTTCATGGCCATTACTACAGTCTTTTTGTTAAGGTAGACTTGGCCCTCTAATATCTCGTTCTGCATGCTATTGGTAATTACTGCAACTTCATCTACCTCATGCTCATAACAAGTTCCTTTAATCTGTAGTTCCACCGTTTCAGCACTACTTATAAGTGTATGATCAGTGTTCCTGTCTCTAGTACAATTGTTTCTTTCAGTATCAATACAGTTTCCCATTGTATCACGACTGAATCTTTCTGTATTTCTACTCCTTATGCTTTGTCTATCACTCCAGAAACTTTGATCCTCAACAATATCCTCGAGTGTGATACAAAGTGGATACATTTCTATCCTTTTTTTTTCTATTTTCAATCATGTATACACTAAAACACCCATGTCATTATGTATCTCTAAACCTGGACTTTTTTCTATTATCTTATACTTTATTTTAACAATTTTTCTAGTCAGATCAATGTTCAGTTACTTCGCAACTGTATCACGAAGCATTTGAAATTTTGAATCTGAATTTATCGCGATCGCATCAACAACAAAATCGATATAATTGTCGATTTTTGTCCCATCTTCCACTATGTTTTAATAGAATTTATATTTGTTTCATATCTATTGTAAAGTTTCGATTTTGATCTGTTTAAACTGTAAAAAATGAGTAACAGTAAGGAGAAACAGACGCGAAACAGAGGAAACACAGATGCGAAACATTGGAGAAACGGTAGCAGCTTTTTAAAATTTTTGATCAAAAACAGGGGACGATGAGTAGAAACAAATAGAAACAGAAAAAATACTATTTTGAGTAGTTGCAGAATCGTTATATAGAAAATAATTGGAAGCATAGTGATTAAAGGATTGGAAGCAGGTAGAGAGAAAAAAACCAGAGAGAAAGGAAGAAGGATTTCAGCATAGTGGAATAATGAAACAGAGTTAGAAAGAACTATTTATACATTGCCATTTTGCTAGGAAAAATCTTGCTATGCTTTGTAATTTCAAAAATATTGCTTATTTTTTGTAATTAAGGGTAAAAATTTGTATATTTGTGCAAAAAACCCTTTCTTTTTCCTTCTGACTTCCGGATATACAGTTTCTTTTTAAACCAAAATAAAACAGCTTGATCCTTGTACTTTGCATCATGTCATTTTCTTTTATTAACAGCCTATTTGGTTAAGTTGCAAAAAAGTGAAAGTATTTTTGTCAAAAATACTTTTCAGGTAAGTACTTTTGAAGAATAAACAGTTTGTGGCCCACAATTTGTGTTTGGCCAACTCATTTGAGAAATATTTTTCAAAACAAAATGCATTTGGATAGTCTTTATAATAATTGATTTTAAGTGTCAAATTACGAGAAATGACAATTTTAAGATTTAGTTTGTAACTAATATAATTTAAACATACAAAAGTTTTTTTTTTTATTTTTATGAAAGACTTAATTAATTTTTTTTATTTTCATTTAGTTTAAGTGTAAAATATAAAATAAAAATATATACTATGATTTTTAATCAATAGGAATAAAGCTAAACCAAAAGAAGAAAGCTGGGAGCAAAGTTTTATTTACATTTGATAGAGATATTGGTTAAAATAATTAAAAATTGTACAGTAAAAAAATTTTTATGCAATGATATTTTGTCTTGAAAACTTAATAAAATGTTTTTGCTTCTGCGGAGAATTATGCTTCTGAAAACTGTCTCTACTTCTCAAAAACACTTTTTCCTTTTCACCAAACACCTTAAACTTTCGATAAGCTTGGCCAGACACGCTATAAGATGGGCTCCGAGCTTTTAGTTCTGACAACTGCACGCACGACCCTCTTCATTCCTTTTTCTTCGTTTTCTTTTTCCACATTTGGTACATCCCAACGGTATGATTGTGTCAATCATGTATTAAAATTACACGAGCACCTTTTCCTGTATACCACCACATCGGTCCCTTATATTAATCAAGAGAAATTGTCTAATTTAGTACAACTACTCTATATTTGGGATTTCACGTTCTTATATCCATTATCTCACTAAGAAATTCACAAATATGTCTTTGTATGGGCCTAAATCAGTTTTAGGATAACAAATCGAATTTGGATTCGAATATAATTAAATCTTCATATCAAAGTTAAATAAACACACAAAATAGATGTAAATGCGAAAGAATAACTTGATTTCAATATATGATTGTGAGTACAAATTTGGGCAGAGTTTCAGTATGTCTTTCTGGATCCCTATAGTACAAAATGAAGTGCTATTTATAGGCTTAGGAGCCTTGCCCACGTTCTCCACTATCCCTTGTGCTCTGGCCCACGATCTTGGCATTATTTGAAGGAGTTAGTGGGCTGAAGTAGTGGGCTGAAACCGAGGAACATATATATGACCTCGGTGGGGAGGCCTTGCTGTTCGCTCGAGGTGAACATCACCGAAGCTTAGCTTACGGTTTGCCTTCGGTGACTACCTTGAAGTATGACTTCAGTGACCCACTTGCTTGTGTCGATCTTTGGCTTGTTGTCATGTCCTCGGTCATTATCGGACAGCGCGACCGAAGCGAATCATCGCGAGTCGATTTTTACACAATACAGATAGTCCCCCCACTCCTCAGTTACTTACCGAGGTTACCGAGGAGTGGAGTGAAATTCCGCGGGAAAGCGACGTGGCTTAATCTTATCCAAGCGTTACAAATTTTTGTCAATGGTTTACGTCTCTTCAGGTCACTTCTCAATGACACGTGTCACCCGCTCGTTGGCTTTTTGAACGGTCGCGCCGTATTCCTTGGTTTCTCCCAACTTTACAATGATGACACCTTGCCAGTTGCTTTTTCCAAACCTATAAATACTTCCCCATTGGCTTCTCCTTCTCACCTTTAATTTCTTGTAAGCTATAGTGTTAAGAGAGAAAGCAAAAACTTCCATATTTTCATTGGCGAATTCTCCATCTTTGTGAGACTACAACTTCAGATTGCAACTATGTCTACCACTCAATCTAGGCAAGACTCGAGCGATTCCGGCGAAAGGGCGAAGATCGCCCAGTATGCCGCCATCATTTCTAGTGCTGAGTTTATCACAACCGTGCCGGCACTACAAGTGATAGAGGCGGAAGGAGGTGGAGAGGTGACCTCTAGTGCTAGGGGCCCTATGCACCGTAAGGCGAGGGCCAGGCGTGATCTGGCGGTGGAGGCGGAAGGCGCTGATATGGGAGAGGAGGATGACGTCATGCTCGATAATGTCATGGTAGGTGGTGTCAGCGACATCATCCACAGAGATGGTGATGATGGAGGTGATGATGAAGGCGATGATGCCGAGGGCGACGATGCCGTGGGCAAGGCAGAGGGCGGACACATCACCGAGGTGGGATCTTCAGGCCCGGTGATTCCCCTCGAGCAAGAGCTCGAGCCTCACCAAATAATCCTTTCTCATTTCGACAACGGCAAGGACCTCAAGCTTCAGGTTCAATCAGCAGATCAGGAAGAGAAGAATAGAAATATTCCAGTAAACACGACACCGACCCGCATAACGTAGGCTCACATTGAGCAGGTTCGGAGGAAATGCAAATTTGAGCCCGAGGTGAAAGTGATTATACCTGACCCGACGAGCAGAGTTTGTCACCATATCGAGGGACTTTCTTTCGCTTATACCTACCCTTTCACCCTCGGCTTCTCTCTTCCAGTGCACAAGGTCATTGATGACTTCTGCCGGGCCTACAACTTGTGTTTGGCCCAACTAGGCCCCGGCGTTTGGAGGGTCGTCCAGTGCATGGATTGGCTGAGCAAGAAGGCCAGGGTGAACTTCACTTTTCAGCATCTTATTTCACTTTACTACCCTTATTTCCACAAGGCCGGGGTCGTGGCTTTAAACAACCGAGGCAAGTTCGCTCTTCTTCATAAGAGCGAAGACCACGGGGACCGAGGCTGGAGTGATCGCTACGTCTTGCTGGAGACCAGCGTTCTGTCCGCCGAACCTGATTTTCCCGAGCGGTGGAACAACACACGTAAGTATCCCTTCGTTTGTGCTTCGTCCCTTGGTGATTATTCATATTTGCTAACCACGCTTCTCTGATATTTCTTAGACAACAAGGTTGATATCATTCCCCCCGTGGGGTTGACTGAATGGGTGAAGACGATGACCGGGGCTCGTAAACACCCCGAAAGGACATGGATGAAGATGGCCGCCGACTTCGGTTGGCAATGTAAACGACATGGTATGTTCTTTCGTGCTTTTCACTTAATATGTCGCTTTGGGGTTTTGGCCCTATTTTGCTGACTTCTCTCCCTTCGGGATTAGGTTTTCCAAAACGTGCCGTTAATACAAAGAAGAACAAAAAGAAGAAGAAAAAAGAAGAAGAAGAAGGATGGAGAGGAGACCGATTCAGATGACAACCTGGCTTCGGTGGCGGGAGAATTGAAGGGATTGAAAGAGTCGAAGGCTTCAAAGTCTTCAAAAGGGGCTCCCGGCCAAGGATCCTCCAAAGGTAATATTTATCTTCAGTCAACTCATCGGTTATCGTTCCTTTTACTTCCTTGCTTCAATTTCTTCCACTATTGTAGGCGTGAAGAGGAAGAGGGCAGTTTCAAAGAATCCCTCCGGTTCAATGGCCCCTCGTACCGAGGTGGAGGTTCCTCCCTGACCCGAGGTAGCGGTTGAAGGGCGTCGAAGATTGATCGATGAGCCCGATGACACAGTTGTCGAAGGTTTGGCCCGTAGAAAGGTTGAGTTCGTCGACCTCGAAGACCAGGAGCATGAATCCGAGGTGGCAGTTGCCAAGATTAAAGGTAAGGCAAAGGTTATGGAGGCTGGCGCTGCTACGATTGAAGAAAGGGCTGACACTAGTGCGGTTGGGGCGCAATCCAAACCCGCGAGGATTTCGTCCTCGGTGGGGTCTTATCGGAGACTTGAGGTGCCGACTTCCTCAAATTTATTGGCCTGCAACCGTGCTGACATCTTGAGCCTCACACCTTTGCTGGGCCCGGAGGAAGATAAGGTCGTGCAAGAATTCTCCCGAGGCCAACTATATAATACCATTGCTGCCAATGCTATCACAGTAAGTTTCACTGCTCTTGAGTTTTGCCTTAAAATTTCCTTCCATCTTCACCTTCGGTTCATAGCTGACTTCGGTTTTCTGATTACTCTTTGTTCAGAGCTTCATTTGTCACTGAGGGCTATCGAGGTTGAATCCTCGAGAGATGAAGAGGTCCGGCATGTTGCTCGTATGTGGGACAGGCAAAGAGACAGCTTTAATGCATAAATAGCTACATTGAAAGCTGATTTGTCCAAGTCCCAGTCCGATCTGCATGAGGTCGAGGCAGCTTCTGAGGCGAAAATCAAAGCCCTCGGTGATGGTTTTCAAGCTGAGCGCTCGAGGCTGGAGGCCGAAGTTGTAAAATTGAGTGCCGAGCTGACCCAAGCAAAGGCTGAAATCGTGGAGATGGCCAAGAACCATCACGAACAGCTGAAGAGGCATATGCTTCATATCAAAAAGCTGGAAGGTGAAAACTCCAAACTTTTAGCTAAAGAAGCCGAGGTTTAAGCCCTTCAGGATGAGATCGCTGATCGTAAGAGTAGGGCTGCAATAAAGGTTAAGAGAGCCGAGCAGGACAAATGATGGGCCATTATTAAATCTCGGCTAAGGCTGCTCAAACGGTGTCGCGCCGGGGAGCTCAACTTGGATGAGGAGATTGCAAAGGCCGAGGTGAAATCGGCGGAGGCTCAAGCAATCATTGATGAACTTCCATCAAGTGAAGCCTCGAGCGGCGATGATGATGAAGAGGATGACGAAGATGCCGAGGGGGGCTCCGAGGATGGAGGTGATTCTCCCGAGGCTTAGACTTCTGATAGTATTTTGTAATTCTTCGGGCGTTTATGCATAACTTTTGGACCTTTGGGTCTTTTGATGTAAATGTTTTTAGCCTTCGGGCTTTTTTAATGAAAGGTTCTCATGTTTTTCATCTTTAAGTGTTGGTTTTTGCATGTACCGAACACCTAATAGTAAATAAATAATTCGCTTGCAAGACTTGATTGAATTTTAATCGATGCAAACTTAGAACGACGTCTCGTCCTCGAGTTGATGCATTTAAAGTACAGCTTCGGAGTGCAAGATTCGTAAAGACAAATAAATATGGGATCAAAATAATTTTATTGATATTAACGAGCCAGAAATCGGCTTTTACATGGGACCAAGTCGAAGCGAGCCTCGGGTAAAAAACAAATTGACAATATGCCGCTGCCGGGCGAGATTACAATGTACTAAATCTATTCCCCGGGCATCAGTCCCCGGTTGTCGGATAGATAAGCTTCGGTTGGGAGGCTCTATGTCGACCTCGGTATCAACTCTCGCTTCTTACTCCCCCCCAGTGTTCGGCTGTGAATCTTTGATGAAGATCCGAGCACTGGAATTCGTTCTGTTCGCTTCCTAAAAAGGTCGAGCAAAAATGGAAAGAGGGGCAAGTTAGTACATTTCGATCGAGGCCATTGGAGCGGTATTCGGCTCGGGGCTATTGGCGAATTTTAAAGAGATTAAAAAGGCATTTACCTCGATTAGAAGTAGTACTGCTTTAGATTGGAAATGTTCCAATTCAGGGGTTCGGGCTCGCCTTGTAAGCTCTCAATTTGATACGATCCTTTCCCGACGATTGCTTTGATTTTGTATGGTCCTTCCCAATTTGCAACAAGCTTCCCTCCGTTGTCTTCCTTTGTTGACTGATTTGTGGCCTTTAACATATAGTCGCCAACTTTGAAGTCTCTGAATTTGGCTATCCTGTTGAGGTACGCTTCGATCTGCCTTTTCTGGGCGACTAGCCGAACCAAAACAAGTTCCCTTTTCTCCTCAAGCAGATTCAATTCTATGCGCATCGCCTGTTGATTTGCATCCTCGGTGGTGTGGGCGTACCGAAGGCTTGGTTCGCCCACTTCCACGGGGATGAGGGAATCCATACCATAAGCAAGTGAAAAAGGAGTCTCGCCAGTGCTGTTCTTCTCCGTTGTCCGCATAGCCCATAACACCCCAGGCAGCTCCTCGAGCCAAGGACCTTTCTCTCATCAAGCCTTTTCTTGAGATTTTCGATTATGATTCTATTTGAAGACTCAGCTTGACCATTGGCGCTTGGATGGTAAGGAGTCGAAGCAATTCTCTTGATACCCCATTGTTTGAAGAAATCAGTGATGGCTGCCCCCATGAATTGTTTGCCATTGTGGCAGGCAATCTCCCTCGGGACACCGAACCTGTAGATGATGTTCTTCTTGATGAAATCGATTACTTGTTTTTGCTTTACCTCGGTGAGAGCCCCTGCTTCCACCCATTTCGTGAAGTAATCAGTCAGCACTAGAATAAAGCGAACACCACCTTTTCCCTTTGGCAATGGTCCAACAATGTCCATCCCCCACTTCATGAAGGGCCATGGTGATACTACTAAATGTAGAGGCTCGACCTGCTGGTGGATCATCCGCCCATGGCATTGGCATTTATCACATTTCTGCACAAAGGCCTTTGCATCGGCACTGACAATGGGCCAATAATACCCAGCTCTTAATATCTTGCGCACCAAGGATTTCCCTCCCGAGTGATTGCCACACTCGCCTTCGTGTATTTCAGCCATCACATACCTGGCCTCATCGGGACCCAAACACTTGGCCATCGGGCGCAATATAACCTCTTGTGTAGATTACCCTCGATTAAGTGATACGAGGCTGCTAGGGTCCTTAACTTTTTTGCCTCCCTTTTATCTTGGGGGACAGTCCCCGAGTCGAAGTAAGAGATAAACTTACTTCGCCAACCCCACCTGTTGTCCACCGAATTGACCTGCAACTTCATCTCTCTCATTTGCGCGGACAACAACCAAACCACTGAATCAGTCCCCGAGTGGGCTTCGTCAACCGCCGAACCTAGATTGGCCAAGGCATCAGCCTCGGTGTTTTCTTCCTAAGGCACTTGTTTAACTCGCCACTCTTGGAACTGGGCCAAGATTCTCTGTGCCCGGTCTAAATATAGTTGCATTCTGGGCTCCCGAGCCGTATAGTCATCGAGGACCTGGTTCACCACCAGTTGCGAATCACACCTTAGTTCGATCCTTTCCACCCCCATCTCTTTTTCCAACTCCAAGCCCGCCAAAGCCGCCTCGTACTCGGCCTCGTTGTTGGTTACTTTTTTGAACCGAATCGAGTGTCTGATCTTCTCCCCGGTAGGTGCTCTCAAGACTATGCCTAGACCCGAACCTTTGGAATTAGTTGCCCCATCGGTATGAAGTATCCATAGCCCCAAAATGGTTCCCTTCGACATGGAGTTTTCCTTTTCCGCCTCGGGCATAATTCCAACACTAAAGTCAGCCACGAAGTCAGCCAGGACCTGAGATTTAATGGTTGTTCGAGGTTGATAGGTGATGTCGTATTCGCTCAACTCTACCGCCCACTTTGACAGCCTCCCCGATAACTCAGGTTTATGCAATATACTCCTTAAGGGGAAGGTTGAAACTACCGCTATTGGGTGACATTGGAAATAGGGTCGTAGTTTTCGAGCAGTAACAAGTAAAGCAAGTGCTAATTTCTCCAAGTGTGGGTACCTGGTCTCAGCGTCGAGGAGTGTCTTGCTTACATAGTAGATGGGCTGTTGCTTGCCATCTTCTTCCCGAACCAGCACAACGCTGACTGATACCTCGGACACAGCCAAGTAGACCAGCAATGTTTCACCTTCTTTTGGCTTGGCGAGCAAAGGCGCATTAGCCAAGTATCGTTTCAAATCTTTCAACGCTTGTTTGCACTCCGGCGTCCATTCGAAGTGATTATTTTTTCTCAAAACGGAGAAGAATTTGTGGCATCGCTCCGAAGACCTTGCGATAAATCGACTCAAGGCGGTGACTCGGCCAGTTAAGCGTTGAACTTCTTTCACCCCGGTCAGCTCCTCGGGATCTCTTCGATAGCTTTGATTTTATCTGGGTTAGCTTCGATCCCCCGTTCAGAGACAATGAATCCCAAGAATTTGCCTGATCCAATGTCGAAGGCGCACTTCTCAGGGTTCAATTTCATGCCGTATTGCCTCAAAACAGCAAAAGCTTCCCTCAGATTATTCAAATGATCCTCCATTCGGATCGATTTGATGAGCATATCATCTATGTAGACCTGCATAGATTTTCCAATATACTCCTTGAACATGCGACATACCAACCTTTGGTAAGTCGCCCCGGAGTTTTTCAGACCGAAGGGCATCACCTTATAGCAGAAAGTGCCTCGGTCAGTGATGAACGAGGTCTTCTCTTCGTCCTTCGGATCCATGAGGATCTGATTATAGCCCGAATAGGCATCCAAGAAGGTTAATAGTTTGTGTCCAGCCATGGAGTCTATTAACCTATCAATTTGTGACAATGGGTAGGAGTCTTTGGGGCAAGCTTTGTTCAGGTCGGTATAGTCTACACACATTCTCCACTTGCCATTCTTCTTTGGTACGACTACCATATTGGCCAGCCATTCGGGGTATTTTACTTCTCTTATGAAACCATTTTCTTGCAACTTTGTGGTTTCATCTTCGATTGCTTTCTTTTTGACCCCAGCATGAGGTCTATTCTTTTGTTTTAACGGGGTGAACTTTGGGTCCACATTCAGTTTATGGGTCATGATCTCCGGATCGATACCAATCATGTCTGAATGAGACCACGCAAAGCAGTCGTTGTTGGACTTCAAAACTTCAATAATTGCTCTTTTCGACTCTGGGTCCAACTTCGAGCCGACAAACACCTTTCTTTCGGGGAAATCTTTCGATAGAATGAAAGATTCCAATTCCTCAATGGTTGAGTCCTCGGCTTTTTGTTTCCGAGGTTCTTGAATTCAAACCGGGATCTTCTCAATTTCTTCTCGGGAGTCCCCCCTGTTCTACACCGCTGGCTGTAGTTGCTATTGCTTTGGCCCGATCGGGGCGACTCCATTTTTCAACGCAACCGAGTAGCATTCCCTCGCTACTCGCTGCTCTCCTTTGATTGATCGAACTCCCCAAGGCGTAGGGAATTTAATCACTTGATGCAGTGTGGAGGGAACAGCTTCCATGGAGTGGATCCATGGCCTTCTGAGGATCACATTATATGCTAGGTCCTCGGGCATTACTTGAAACAGCGTTTCTTTGCTTACTCCTTCAGCGAATGTTTTGAGCGTGATTTCGCCCAAGGTTTTCTCTATGGAGTTGTTGAAACCGGCTAGCACTGTTGCTTTGGGGACAACCTCCCCTTTGAGCCACATTTTCTTAACAGCCCCGTAGCTGATTATGTTGACCGAGCTACCGAGGTCAATCAAGACTCGCTTGATATCGGAGTCGTTGATTCTTAACATGATGACCAAGGCATCGTGGTGGGGGAACATCATCCCATCACAGTCATCGTCGTCAAACACGATCTCTTTGCCCGAGCCGCCAACTCGGGTCCTTTTCTCCATGGTGATCGACAACTTGGCGAATTTCTTGGCTGCTGTGGAATTCACACCGTTCACCTCTGATCCCCCAGTGATGACATTCACAACTCTCTCCGGGGGCGGAGCCCGAGGTGGTTGCCCATCACCTCGGTTCCTGGAGAAATTGTCCTTTCCTTTGCCGGTAAGGAAATCGGCCAATACTCCCTTTTTCAACAAGTGAGCCACCTCGAGGCGCAAGGCTTTGAAATCCTCGGTCTTGTGGCCATAGTCCGCATGGAACTCGCAATGCAGATTGTGGTCTCTCTTGTCTGCTGGAGTTCTCATATCTTAGGTCACCCTCACCCCGGCAGTCCCTTTGACTACATTGCCCAGCTCTGAGGTCGATATGTTGAAATTGTAGTCAGGGATCCGAGGCAGAACCTTCTTCGGGGCCGAAGCCGGGCCTGTGGAATTTCTTTGGTTCATGTTGGGTTGAACCTTTTCCACCGAGCCGTTGGCTTATGTGTGGGCTTGCATACAAATTTCCGAAGGAGTTTCTCAGCCTTTGGCTAACATGCTGCCTTGTTGAGGTATATGGTTCGTATCTTCCCTTCGCATTTCCTCGCGACGCCTCGGCGCGGTGCGATGATTCGCCTCGGTTCTTATAATTATAACCTCGACTCTTGAATTCAGCTTCTTCTAATCTGATTCTGGAGTAAGTCCGCTTGTGTAGATCCTCCCATGTCAGAACTTGGTATTGTTGGAGCTCTTTTCGCAATTCGGCAGCGGCGTCATAATTACGAATATTGATTCCCTTTTCAAATGCCATGATGGCCAGGGTATCATCCATCTGAGGCAATTCCATGCGCTCGGCGTGAAAGCGCTCGAGGAATTCCTTTAATGGCTCGCCGGGCTTCTGTTTTACTTCACATATATCCTCCTTTCTTTGAAGGATCTTTTGAGCTCCGGTGTGTTCCTTGACGAAGGCGCTGGACATTTCCTTGAAGGTGGAAATCGACCCCGCTGGTAAGCACATGTACCAACGCAGAGCTCCTTTCTCCAAGGACTCGCCAAACTTTTTTAGGAACATCGACTCGAGCTCTATTGTCATTAAGTCGTTGCTCTTTACCATGGCCATGTATTCTCTTATATGTTCCCTGGGGTCGGTAGTCCCATCATATTTCTTCAAAAACATGAGTTTGAAGTTCTTGGGGGTTGGGGCTGGAGCCGCTTCGGGCTTGAAGGGCAGCTCCCTGTATTGATCAATATCAAGATTATCTTCCTCCTTTGTCAACCCCGGCACGCCCTCAAGGCGCTTTTCCACGCGTGCCTCGATGCGAGCCTCAATTTCCCTGGTCAATTTTTCAACATCGACCGAGGATATTGTCTTAGCCACGATGGGAATCGTCCCGAATTGTGGCGTTGTGCCCGGTGCATTTCCCGAACCCCCAGACGTGGCTCCATTAAGAGGTCCCCCTATTATCGCGCCCGTAGGAACGAAAGTCGGAATGCCTCCTCCTGGAGCCGAAGGCTGGTTGCCGTTCGGTGCAGCGCTGTTCCTCGCTTCCAACGAAGCGCGGAACTCAGCATTGATGTTGGCTTGCTCATCCTGTCGATTTTGGAGAGCTCTCAACGTGTTGACAACGTAAGCTTGGAACTCTTCGGTTGTCATTGGTGATATAGGTTGTTGGCTCGACAGAGCGCCAGCCCGTTCATTAAGATTATCACTGTTATCAGCCATAACGTCGTTGAACTGTAAGCTTTGACGAAAAAGGACGTGAAACTTTGGAACAAAGTGTTTCTGCTTATATCCCCACAGACGGCTTCAATTTATATGGGCCTAAATCAGTTTTAGGATAACAAATCGAATTTGGATTCGAATATAAGCAAATCTTCGTATCAAAGTTAAATAAATACACAAACAGATGTAAATGTGAAAGAATAACTTGATTTTAATATATGATTGTGAGTACAAATTTGGGCAGAGTTTCAGTATGTCTTTCTGGATCCCTATAGTACAAAATGAAGTGTTATTTATAGGCTTAGGAGCCTTGCCCACGTTCTCCATTATCCCTTGTGCTCTGGCCCACGGTCTTGGCATTATTTGAAGGAGTTAGTGGGCTGAAGTAGTGGGCTGCAGAGCCGCTGGAACCGAGGCTGCTCACCGAGGCGCATATATATGACCTCGGTGGGGAGGCCTTGCTGTTCGCTCGAGGTGAACATCACCGAAGCTTAGCTTACGGCTTGCCTTCGGTGACTACCTTGAAGTATGACTTCGGTGACCCACTTGCTTGTGTCGATCTTTAGCTTGTTGTCATGTCCTCGGTCATTATCGGACCGCGCGACCGAGGCGAATCATCGCGAGTCGATTTTTACCCAATAAAGTCTTGGCACTTTACATCATTTTCGAATTTGTAAATCGTCGAATAGGAAAGTATCACGGCAAAAGTCTGACTCATTACTCACGCATAAAGGTAAAACGATTTGCACAAAACAAAAAGAAATGAGACCTAAACCTCCCTATATTTTTCCTTTCTATTTTGATACACGCTATACCTCAAAAACCAATACCACATATTAGGCGATACCATTTCTATCCTTATACTATAAATGGGAATAAGCACCTCATGGTCAACATGCTTACCGACCATGAGGACTTTTCCGGTATACTGTAATTTTAATTGTTTAACGTTGTTGTACTTGGAAGCTTAGTGTACGTACTGTTTCCGTATCTGCAGCTCTTATAAAACGTGGGACCCGCGAAGTTTTGAGTTCACACGTACTACGTAATTGGCAGCTTAGTACTCTACTTGATAGCCACGCGGCTAGAGTTGTCTAATGAGTAATGACTGCTAGATGAAAAATAAGTTCATAGATTCAGTTAGATACCCTTCCTATCAATTCAATGAAACTAAATGGACAAATTGTTTCAGTAGATTTCAATTCCCGTAATTGCAAAGGGAAAATCTAATTTTGTTTTTCCATTCTCTTAGCGGAAAAATAATAGTAGTATCGAAAGGAGACTTCATCATAAATTTGATTTTGTAATCCTTTATAAAATTGAAAATTTACCAAAATAACTTAACAGATTTATGTAGGGACATTTTTTTAGTCAAATTGCAAAACTGTATGAAAGGTCATTTCCTTTATTCCTCCTAAAACTCTATTCCTGAGATAGAGTTATACGACCATTATATTGATTAGCTTATCTCAGAGGAGAATTAATAGTAATTTTGACAAATAATCGCTTTACAAACATTGTGTAAAGTTTAGAAGTATAGCCATAACCGTCCAAACTTCAAGAAAAAAAAAATCATAGAGTTTAGTTCAAAGCTTTTCAAAAGAATCCTAAACTTTTGAACTAAACTCCAACAAAAGTAGAAAAAATATCCAAGAATTTACACTCCTGTAAAATCTTGAACTTTTGAGCTGAAAAATTGATATTCTTACATTTCAACCATAAACGATTAAAGAATTATATATTGCAATCTATAGTTGATTTCTCTAACAAAAGAGATTAAGAATACTGTGAGAATATGGGAGCGAAGCGGACCTCTATTTAATTAATGATAAATAAGTTAAAAAATCTGTTACACGCGATCAAAATAAGGAATGTAGGCGGAGTATTGCAAGCGATAAGGGAAGTCAGTGTTAGGAATCCAAACCAGAAGAGTGGTTATGAAATTATTATACAACAACAACAACAATAACAAGCCCAGTGATATCTCACGAGTGGGGTCTGGGAAAGATGAGACGTATGCAAATCTTACCCCCATCAAAGTGGAGAGGCTATTTCCAATAGACCTTCGGCTAAAAGAAAATAAATTATGAAAACGTACTAGAATAGAAAATACACAATAAAAATATATTTGCAAAGAGAACCTCATTCATTTCAATTATCTTTGAATAAAACAACCTTAATCATTTCAAATTATGTGCCAAAATTTGAACGGGCGCGAAGTTTTAGAGAAAGAAAAGAAATCTGATGAGACTTGCCGTCATAAACAACACTAAAACATTTTTATGGATATAAATGTTTCCATTTTAGATACAATAAGAATTTAGGTTAAATTGTTTTCAAATTTACAAAAATTGATATTTTCTTAAAATGAACTAAAAAAATATATTGTCACATAAACTCAAACGAGATAATACTATTTAATAATTATTAGGCCCGTGCTCAGCACGGGTCAACCGTAACTAGTCGCACTAACAAATCGAGATCCCAGCAGAGGGTATTAGCCCATTATAAACACCACAACCAAACATGTCAATCTAACCATTTAGATCAAAACTCCAAATTTAAGCCATTTCATTATATATAACCAACCAAGTGCTCAATGACAAAAGCTTATCAGTAAACAGAGAGTACAAAGAAATACAATGATAGAGCAGTTGACGAGTACAAACTTCTCCTCAATAAACAAGCACGCATGACTTCTTAACGGCCACAATTATGTAGGATGCTAACACACTGCAAAAGTTTCAACTCATCATGAGGTGATAAACGAGACCAAGGGAACTGATACTAATGCCAGAAATGAGGTGCAGAAATCAGCTTACCAATATGCCTAGAGACCTTGCTCAATAAGATAGTCACCCAGCCTTTCAACAATCATATTGCACTGACCAGGAGTCATTGGCTCATCATATATTCCAATGATTAAAGCCTGGTTGGTCTTCTTAATGGTGATACCACCTGGACCCTGACAATAACAAGCACAAAAGCAAAGAAGAAAATACAAAGAATTCAGACAAAGTCACCAAAAAGAATATATGATGTGATGGAAATAGAATACTGCGTAAGTAGACAAATACTCGAGCTGAATAATGAATATTAACAGAAATTGAAGGACCTCAAGCTCTCTATTTTCAAAGGAAACTCGACAAGTACACTTTATTTCAATACTGCGGCAAAAATATACTAAGGAAGATAAAACTTCAGTATTTTAGCATACCCCCTCTCTAGATGAGCTATGTCTGCGAGGAGACTAATAGTAGTTCAAGCTTTTAAAAGCAATAATCATGTACCTTCTTCCCTCGGATAACCGCTCCTGGCTCTCCTTGAATCACCATGTACTTTGTTCCCCCGAGATATAAACCAGTTGGAGCAAGTGTTCCAGGTTCCGCGAAGTCATTCATTATGCCAGTTATTTCTTCTGGCTTGAACTGTCATAAAAACACCATATCAATGAGTTCAACAAATGATTTAGTAGCAATAACAAAAGGCGAAAAACAGTCATGTGTCTCATACAAAAAGTGGCCTCTTACACCCATCCCTCCCCTCTTCACTCACCAGACTTCCCAGGGGTTAAAATGAAAAGCTTGAACTCTTACATCTCAATCTTCACATTGCAAACTTTCTTATTTCCTACTTTAGGGTTTAAGTACTTGAGGCATCTAGACGGGGCAAATAATCCAACATTCCTCCTTAGCGTGCTCGCTAAAATTCTGTGCTCCCTCAACTTTTTAGAATTTTTCTTGGTTAGGACTGTTCCTAGACATTTGAAGTTTTTTATGCTAAACAGTGTTTTAATCCCTTACTTCCTACTAAATATTAGCATTAATCATAACTGAACAAAATCAACATGATCTCAAACATCCTGACCATCCCAAGAGCAAACTAGGCTGAGGTACACAAATATCAATCAACTATGCCTCAATCACCAAATTAGTTGAGAATAACTATATGAATCTTTATATTTTATATTTTTCTTAACCGTGAGGGATGAAAACAACCTCTCTACATCACTCGAGGTAAGAATAAGGTCTACTACATCTCACCCTGCCAAACCCCACTTATGGGATTATAGTAAGTTTGTAGTTGTTGTTTGCAAAATCCCCAAGGGCCGTGCATGTGCAGATGTAGAGCCCTCAGGTCAGCAGAACACTGTATTTATGTTTAAAAATCCACTTAATTTTTATAAATAAACTATTCAATGGTCCAGAATCCGTAATAAATTTAAAATCCTAGATCCGCCTCACAGTACTAAACTAAAAAATAAACAACAAAGCAAAATAAAATTCAAGAAAAAAAAACACTTAAATCTTGAAAAAAATCTAGTAAAAATAAAAGTGGGGTAAAGAAAAAAAGAAACCTGAGGGAAATTAGCAGATTGAGCCCAAACGGTGCCGTCTTGACCAATAATAGCAGCAGAAGTGAGATGGTTACCTTCTATGTCACATAACAAATGGTCATCTACATATGTTTGCCACGACATGTTAGCTCTCTAAATTCAGATCTACTAATGTGTATGGGAAGTGATATTGAGGGTTTTAGCTTTTTGGGTTGATAAATGTGATAATGCTATTCTACAGGTTGCGTTCATATTAAGCTTATTTTTTACTACTATTTCTTTCTTTAATGTCAATAAATGGTCTATTATTTTTCTTTCTTTTTTCCTTTTTCTTTGTTGGTTGTAGAACATTCGGACAACTATAAAAATCTCCTTTTGACTTTGAAGTTGACACTTTATTGACTAATCTTTTTATAATGTGCGTCTTAATTTGGCTTAATGTTGTCCTTAAATTACTAGTAATTCTTTTGTTTTAGTTTACATAGATATTTTATCACATTGAAGCTAAAAAAGAGCATACAGCCGTATCAGAAAATGCTCTCCCAGCGCACGCTTAGCGTTTCCTGCTAACTTGCGCCCTCCATTGAATGCCAAGAGGAAGACCTAGAAAATCAACCATGAAAAACCAAGTTAACACTCGTAGAAACAGTAAATACAGAAACAAAACAGAGGAACTAAAAGCAGGGAAAGACAAACAACTATCAGTAGGCCCTAAAACCCAATCGCTAGATGAAGAAGAGGAGTGGCCAACAATACTGAACAATGTAACACCGCCGGCGACGATTAACAAGATACTCACGCAGAGTATCTCTAATCACTCTCAAGCTGCTTCAAGCTCAACCCAGGCTACTAAGAGCAACACCAGTCCAGTTGGAGCAAAAACTGATCTTAGCTTAAAGGAGCCAGTAACAGGGGGTCCTAGCTCGAAGGCTCCTGCAAAAGAGGACAATGAAGCAGGAGGAAAATTGTTGAGTTAAATAAGGATGAAATTGAATCTGAAACAATGAAATGGAAACATGCTCTAATCCTCTATGTATTGGGGGACTCTCCCACATTTGCAACCCTGGAGAGGTTCATGGCAAGTCATTGAAACTTTGTGTCCAAACCAGTAGTGTATTACCACAATGATGGTTACTTTGTGGTGATTCAGCTCCATGGAGGATAGGGATGTGGTGATGTACTTAGGATTCTATACCTTGTTTAATAGGCCAATTATCCTAAAGATGTGGGCGGCTGATTTTAACTTCAATGTTGAGATATTGCAAACAATTCCTCTATGGATTAAACTGTACAATTTGCCTCTAAATTGCTGGTGAATTGATTCTTTAAGTCGAATTGGTAGTGCATTGGGGGTTCCACTATATGCGGATGAATGTACTACAAAGGTTGAAAAGATTTCCTATGCTCGATTGTTGGTTGAAATGGATGTCACAAGAGAGTTGCCCAGGTCAATCAAGCTACAGGATCCCAATGGTAGGATCTTTAATCAGCCAGTGCACTATGAATGAGAGCCAATATATTGCTCCACATGCCTCCAAGTTGGACATAAGTGTCAGGAATCAGAGAAGCAGCCTGTACAACAGGCCTTACCACAGAGGAACAGAGTACACAAGCCTAAACAAGTGTGGATGGACAAAAGAGCTGAGGCCGCTGGGCAGCAAGCATCAAAGGGAGATGTTCTTCAGCAATCTAAATCAACAAAGGAACCTGAAAATATGACACAAAGAGAAGGGAAGCAAGCCCAAATAGATGAGCAAAATGATGGGGAAGGCTGGCAAAAAGTAACAGGAAAGCTGGTAGCAAAGGGAGGTCAAAAAACCAATGTGCAAGGTGCAGATATGGCAAAGGGCAATGGCTTTGCACCACTAAGCAGGCCTGAGCCCCGAGCCCCAACTGATAACACTGAAATTGAACATAAAGGCAGACATGAAGAGGTGGAGGTGAGGGATAGAGGACCAACAACTATCTTAACCTCATGCAAATAGTAGCCTGGAATATAAGGGGATTAAATAAGCTTTATAAGCAAAAAGAACTGAAACTATTCATTAGGAAAAATAGAGTAGTTATGATTATGATACTTGAGCATAGAATAAAGGCTGAGAAGCTAGAAAAAATTACAAAAAAAGTAGACCAGGGATGGTATTGGTGTGCTAACTCCACTCAAAGTCCAAAGGGCAGAATCCTTGTTATGTGGAACCCTCAAGATATTGAATTCCACCTGCTGCATGAGTCAATTCAATGTATGCATGGAATGGTTAATGTGAAGAACAAAGGAACAAGGTTCCACTTGACTGTTGTTTATGGTTTGCATAGAGTAGATGATAGAAAGAGGCTGTGGGCTGAACTGAAGATGCTACATAACCTGTGCCAGGGGCATTGGCTGGCCATAGGTGACTACAATGCTGTAAAAGATATTGATGACAGAATCCTAGGGAACCTTGTACAAGATGCTGAAATGATAGATATGAGACAGTTTCTAGAGGACACAGGCTCTACTGAACTAAAAGCTGTTGGGAGCACCTACACATGGTGTAATGGGACAGTCCATAGTAAAATAGATAGAGCCATTGTAAATGCACAGTGGATGCATACAATGGACATCCTAGAGGTGAATGTCCTTGACCCAGGATGCTCGGATCACTCTTCTTTAAGCTTGCAAGTAGACACGGTGGTGCTGAGAGGACCTAAACCTTTCAGGTTCTTTAACTACTTAGCAGATCAGCAAAATTTCATAGAGGTAGTCAAAGAAGCATGGCAGGTCCCAAAGATGCAGAACCGTATGAAAAGAGTCTGGCTGAATATCAAACAGGTGAAGATAGGGCTCAAGAGCATGAGCAGGACTGAGGTGGGTAGTATTGATAAAAAAGTACTTGATGTTAGAGGACAGCTACAGAAAGTTCAAGGACAACTCAGAGCAGGTCACCAACAAGAACTATTGATTGTTGAAAAAGAACTAAAAAAGAGTTTGGAGAAGTGGTCCAATATACAAGAAAGTGTTATGAGGCAGAAGTCTAGAATACAATGGCTCAAACTGGGAGATTCTAACACAGCCTTTTTCTTTGCTAGCATGAAGAATAGGTCTGCCCAGAATAAAATCCAGAGCCTGGTTACTGCCACTGGAAGCATAGTTCAAAGCAAAGAAGGCGTTGAAGAAGAAATCCTGGGATTCTACAAGGAATTACTAGGCTCTGCAGCCAGTAATCTATCTACCATCAACCCCACTATTATGAGAGATAGACCTGTAGTTAATAAAGAACAACAACTTCAACTGATAAAGCCCATTGCCAAGAAGGAAATCCTCTTAGCTCTACAAGATATCGGAGACCTAAAAGCCCCAGGATGTGATGGCATGAATGCATATTTTTTCAAAAAAGCATGGACCACCATAGGGGATGATGTCACAGAAGCTGTCATGCAATTCTTTAGCACAAGAGTAATGTATGAACCTATTAACTGCACAACAGTTACTCTAATTCCTAAAGTGCAGAATCCATCAAGAATCACTGAATTCAGGCCTATATCCTGCTGTACAACCATATACAAGATCATCTCCAAAGTCCTAACTAAGAGACTACAAAGTGTAATGGAGGGTCTAGTAGATAAGGGGAAATCGGCCTTTGTACCAGGGAGAATCATCACAAACAATATAATCATGAGTCATGAGTTAGTGAAGAAATACAACAGGAAGGGCATCTCACCTAGATGTATGCTGAAAATTGACATGAGAAAGGCCTATGATTCTATTGAGTGGCCTTACATGGGGCAGGTCTTGCAATACTTAAATTTTCCTGAGAAATTTGTGAGCTGGATCATGCAGTGTGTGACTACAGTGTCCTATTCAATCATTATCAATGGCTAGCCTACTAAGCCATTCCCAGCTAGGAAGGGGTTGAAACAAGGAGACCCTATGTCACCTTTCTTATTCGTCTTAGCTATGGAATATCTGACAAGAGTTCTAAAACAGCTAAGCAAGAACCCTGACTTCATCTTTCATCCCAGATGTGATAAGCTGAACATCATACAACTCAGCTTTGCTGATGACTTGCTATTATTTAGCAGGGGAGATGTAATATCTGTGGAGCTGGTGTATAAAGGTTTCAAAGAGTTCTCGGATGCCTCAGGACTTCAAGCAAACAAAGAAAAAAGCTCCATTTATTTTGGAGGGGTTCAGGAGGATAGTCAGCAGGCTATACTGGAGAAGCTAGGATTTATGAAGGGTGAGTTGCCATTCAAGTACTTGGGAGTGCCATTAAGCACCAATAGAATAACTGTTAGCCAATATCAACCACTGTTAGATAGAATGATGCAAAGAATTACCACCTGGACAACAAAATACCTGTCCTATAGTGGTAGGATCCAACTGATCAAGAGTGTGCTATCTGCTATACAGTCCTACTGGTCTCAAATATTCATCCTACCTAAGAAAGTGATAAAGAAGGTAGAGGCAATATGCAGGTGCTTTCTGTGGACTGGTAGCAATAACCCATCCAAAAAAGCCTTGTTGTTCTGGTCTAAACTGTGTGATCCTAAAGCTGCAGGAGGAATTAACATGCTGGACATTCAGGCCTGGAACAAAGCTGCAATAGGCAAATTGCTATGGAGTCTCAGCAGGAAGAAGGATAGGCTGTGGATTCAGTGGGTACATACTTACTACACTAAAGGGAAAGCAGTGTGGGAAACCCAGGCTAAACAGGCCTCATGGATGATTAAAAAGATCATAAGCTCTAAGGGATTCATGGAAGCAGCTGGATATAGTGAGGCAGACCTGATAAAAATAGACACCTACTCTATCAAGGATGCTTACCTGAAGCTGAGAGGGGATGTTACTAGAGTCCCTTGGAGAAGACTGATATGCAATAATCTCAGCCCCCCTAAAATGCATTTTATATTGCTCCTGGCTATCCACAATAGACTACCTACTAAGGATAGGCTTATGAAATGGAGTATTGTTAATAATGCTACATGTCCCTTATGTGAGATGGAGGATGAATGCCATGACCATCTGTTCTTTAGCTGTAACTATGCTAAAGAGGTGTGGACTAGACTACTAACATGGCAAGGTATCAAACGGCAAGGGTTAACATGGCAAGAGGAACTAAAGTGGGCAGAGAGGAATGCTAGAGGCAAAGGAGCTAAAGCTGAACTCTATAGAATGGCAATGGCAGAAGCTGTCTATCATATCTGGTTAGAAAGGAACAGTAGAGCTTTTGAACAAAAGAAGTGTGAAGTTGGAGCACTGGTGAGAATTATCATCCAGGAAATACATTGCAAGGGGACCCTCTATGGCAAGCTGAAGATCAAATTAGCACAACTAGATTTCTATACTTAGATAGGTATTTGATTATGCAATGTTAGAGAGTAGTATTCTAGTTTTTAAGCAGTAATGACTGGAGGAAGTCAATCGTGTGGACGAGTGTCAGTAGTGTATTAGATGAGTGTCAGTTGTGTCCTAGAGAAGTGCCAGTCATGCATTGGATAAAGTGTCAGTCGTATTGGTAGTGTGCAGGATACGAGTGGTAGTGCCGCACGTTTTGAAGCTATAATTGAAATCTTAGAATATAAGTAGACCTTATCCATAAGATGCTATGAAGTGTGCATACCAAATATGAGGTCATCCCAAAGATTGCTTACCTAAGGGCTTAACTTAACCAAGGATCAATGACATCGTTACAATTATGCAGAACTTCATAAAGGCATAGTAAAGCTCCCGAAAGCCATATATTTTTCCACAATATGGAAATGGGATCTGACTTCATAAAGGTGTGAACAAAGTTAAGACGAATTTCAAGAAACAAACGACGCCTTGTTTGGATATTGGAGTTGAGAGAAAAGCTAGAGTATGATTGTCTGGACAATATATAACAATTGTTAAGGCAATAATTTTTCTTTTAAAGACATATATAAAGTGGGGTGCTAACAGTGACAACTTACCAGCCCTCCCCGTGCATGTTGTCGGTATGTCACACCAAGTAAATTGCCTTGAGGGGGAATCTCAAGGGCTTGCCTAGGCATCTCTAAGGAGTGTCTAAGGTATCTATATTAGTTAGGAAACTCTATATAAGGCATGTGAACATGGGTCATCATTGGGTACCCAACGAGTGCCAGAGGCTTGACTGAGTACTCGAGGCGCCATCATTAAGAGTCTCGTGTATTGACTTGTGAGTGTGGCTTGGGATTAGCTTACCAAGCAAGGATCCGTTGGCTTGGACGTGCAGTTTTGCGGCGACGTTACACTATCCGGAATGGTAGCATGTTGCGAGGCTATGCTTGTCAATGCCATAAGACATTGAGGGCATCATATGCACATGACAAAAGTCAAGGGCTTAAGATTTGTCCTACTCGAGCAAAGCACAACCAAATCCCAGGGCATAGGATGAGTGTTAAGCTTGAGAATTGCACTGTGCGCGCAGGAGCTATGCTTAGTGCTAGGGTCTGACATGTATTTAGCCAAACCCTATGTGTACGCATGTAAAAGTTTTTTGCATATGAGATACGTACAAGGGAGAGACCTTCAGTCCTTCACACGGCGCATAAGTGAAGCTAAGCTTATGGGAAAGTTTTCTAAAAACCTAAGATAAAATAAAGATGAATTGTAGTCAGGTGGGACTACGGACACCACACACGTGTGCCCCTGACACTTAGGACGAGTCGGTTCGTGACAAACTTGTGACTATTGTATATTGGAGTGAATAAATAATTATTTTAACAATGTGTCATGAGTGAGAGAGTACCATGTTTAAAAATAATTATTAAAGACCTTTTATGCAAAAGATTCATGGCTAAAGTTTAAGGGTTGTTGACTCTCGTCATCCTTCTCCTTATCCGCATCCTCCTCCTTCTTCTTCGTTTAGATTTTACATTTTTGCTCTTGATGGTGTATTTTCTTTTTTCTTCTTTTCAAAGTTTCCTTTAATTCTCACAAGACTTTTCAATTTATCAGCCTTCCAATTGTTTAGATGAGCAGAGGGGCTAGACCTCAAAAATAACTTAGCAAATGTAGGAGGGTGAAGTGCACAAATAGTCACTTTTTGTGTCTGTCCTTACCGTTTCAGCCACTTATAGACGCATCTTTGTAGAGTTTGACCACTTTAGACTATTGAGATTGAAGTTCAAGCCAACTAAAGCTAACTTCAACCCAAAAAGCTGAAGTTAAAATCTGCTATTTTTTTTCCTTTTTGTCCACTCAAATTAAAAGGTTTGAATTTGGTTTAAAGTTGAGTCATCTTCACATTGAATTTGGTTCATTTTCAGATTAAACTTTTAAGTTGCAAGAACTCCACACTATGGGTAGCAACTTCATCCTTGATAGTTTGAAAGTAGGTGGCTACACTTGTAAGTATTTTTAAAAAATTATTAAAAATTAAATGATATGGGCAAAGCTGGCCGCCTAGTTAAATTCTCACAATGTAGAGGAAGTCGTTAAAAAGAAAATGTATTCGGTTTTGGTCAAGCACTTTGGAGGAGTTGATTTTCCACTCAACTTTGGGTAATAAACCACCATGATCACTTATTTTTGTTTTGTCTTTTTATGGTCACTCAACTTTACCCAGTTAACTCTCATGGTCATCCAACAGAAAACTCTACAAACTTCTGTTAAGTATATGCTGACTTGACAACTAATTTTTTTATGCAAATTACAGAAAATGAAAAAAACTAAAATCATTTAGGACCAACCCACTTTAGACCTCACCCAGCTCCAAGCTGAGTTAAACTTGGTCGTCTGACCTTGACGAGTTAGCTGCATTCATGCATTTTATAAGCAAGAATTTTTATTTAAGCGCCGTAGATTTTTAATTAATTATAAAGATATTTCACAGTTTGTTTAAGTAGTACTGCTTTTATTTATATACAGGTTTTTGATAGTTGATATTGATATCAATTTAGCAGATATGATAATAACTTCAAGTTGATGTTAAATGAACTGACTATAGCATATCATTTTGCTGGTTAAAATGGTTATGCTCTCTTGGAAGAAAGAAGCCATAGACATCAGTTTGATAGGATATGTTGTAAAGAAGTTAATTATATGGTTAAAATGGTTATGTTTTCTGTTGAAGAATTTAAATAATTTTACAGTGGTTTGATGTCTTCATTTTACTTTGGATAATATATGCTCCCTTTTTGTTTGATGTTTTACTTTATTCCTTTCACTTCGTAATGGTACGATAACTGTTACATATAATTTGTAGGATGAAATATGAAAAAGATAAAAGAAATAGAAAAAAAAAACAAGTTGTTTTGTAGTAAGGAAGTTCTGCTAAATTCAATTTTTGGGTCGGTTTGGGGCTGGGTGGGGTTTAAAGTGGGTTGGTTTAGTTTTTTTCAATATATGTAATTTGCATAAAAAATAAAGTTGCCACGTCAGCATATACTTAAAAGAAGTTCGTAGAGTTTTGTGTTGGATAACCATGAGAGTTAACTTGGTAAAGTTGAGTGACCATAAAAAGACAAAATAAAGACAAGTAACTATGGTGGCTTATTACCCAAAGTTGAGTGACCATAGAGGCAATCAATTCGATTTTGGAGGGAGACAAATCAATTTGCCTATTTTGCGGCAAACTATTATCACAACCATGAAGAATTTTTGGTAATTTGAGGAGACACACTTAAAAGATAGTATTGAGTTTCTTCTCGTGACAGATTTTGAGTCATCTGGCTTATGAAAGACTTTAAAATATTCACTTAGTTTTTTTTTTTTTGTTTTTTTATTTTAATATTCAAATGTGTCCGAAAGCTAAAACGTTCGTCATTCACAAACAAGAAACTTGTATAAAAGAAAAACTTGCTCTTCACTAAAATTTGTCCTACAGACTTTTCCTACAAATCCTGCACAAAAAAGTTAAAGATGTCATACTTTGAAATTTAAAAGATAAAGTCTTATTCGCCTTCTAGAGTTTTGTTAGTCAAATCCTGATTAAGAATGGCTTAGTTGCATGTCTAAGGCTTTTTCTCGTTGGCTCTTTGAACATGCAATACGTCGCAGGTGGTTCACTGCAAGATTTAGTTGTAGCAAATCTTAAGTTCTAAGATTTATACCTAGATACAAACCACTAGAAACTTTTATTGTCAAAGTTGGTGAAATTTAAGGTGAAGACTACAAAAGATCAAGGAAAAGGATCAGATTTTGTGCAATTAGAAAGTAGTGCTACAATTTTTTTGACAAATCTGGAGGATTAAAATATATGTCTATATAGGATATGTTACTCATGCGTCTCTAATATAAGTAGTTGTTTTTGCAAATTGAATTTGTTTAAATATTTGGCGCTTAGGAGAAAAAGTCATTCATTATTATTTTTCCAAATGTACATCTATTGTTAAAATAGTGGTTCGTTAATTTTATCGAGATAAATATTACCTAGACAAATTATACTCGCATAATTGAGATCATTGAATATCTTTGTTAAGAAGATTTCACAAAATCTTAAAAGTAATGAATTAATTATAACAAAAAAAGTTGATTCTGGACTCCAACGGATTGAGACTCCAACTTTGAATTCAATTGGCAAAAAGATTTGACTTTACTTTCTTTCCTTGGGGAAGGGTCCAAATGTACAGTACATCGTTTTTGTGGCTTAATCTATTACTGGTCTTAAGTTTACGCCAATCATAATAGGTCTATCTCATAAAATTCTAGTACTTTGTTATATTAATACGTATAGAAAAATTATCATGAAATGAGATGATTGATATTCCTCCACATAAAATTTTCACGTCATTATAGAATTTCACGTGTGCACTAATATAAAAGTATACAAACATTAAAGTAGCAGCCAACCATAATTCCAGAAGTTTGAAGCCACCTGTTGTGTTACCATACATGTTCTTTTTCCAAAACCATAGGCATAGGATAGTATTCTGGTTTGTAAAGTCTCATTTCAACATTATGACTCGTTCTTCCTTTCCTATTTTTCACTGACTTTTAGCCATTCTTGTCGCAGTTATTAGTCTTTTGTCTCATTTCATTCTTGCAAGAACCAAATAACCAATTCTTTTTCTTCTTGGAATTTCTGTTTGAATACAACTCTGCAAAATATATATTTAGACACCCTTTTGAGTTAGCATTGAAGTGATATTATTGGTTATAGAAGATATGGGAACGGAAAGTAAATATCAAATGAAGGTGGTGAAAGGAGATTTTGGCTACGTACTTGAAGATGTCCCTCACTTAACTGATTACATCCCTGATCTTCCTGTACTACTTTCTCCTCTTTTAAATCTTTATTAAATATGAAAATCTTATGATAGTTTTTCTTATGTGCATTTGTTTTTTAATGCTGCATGTTTGAGTCTTGAATTCAGCGATCGTGTCATTTTTATAATGTATATTCACTGGCTTTATTAAAGGGCTGATTTTGCATGTCTTTCTGCCTCTCCCCTGCTTGTGAGTTATCTAGTGGTGAAACCAGGAATTTCACTTAGGGTGTTCAAGAGTGTTTAAGATTTAATAGATAGGTAATTAAAGTAATATTTGATCTATATGCACGATACTAGCGAAGGGTGTTCAACTGACCACCCTTCGACATATGTAGCTCCTCCCCTAGGTTGTCGAGACTCGAGTTGCGAAACCATGAATTTTGTTAAGGGTGCTCGAGATTTTTTAAGATTTATTGTATATGTATTAAAAGTAATAGTTGACCTATATGCATAGTATAATTATCTGGCGAAGGGTGTTCAATTGACCAACCTTCGCCATATGTAGCTCTGCCCCTAGACTCAAGCATATGTTTCATTTGTTGAATAATGTACATGGTATACTGTTCCTTTTCAACATGATCAACTTTTTATTGCTAGTTTGATCAGTTTACACTATCTTAAAAGTATAATGAATTGTAAAGAATGCACCTTTGGCTTCACTTCTTTTCCTATGATTGTTGTACTCTTTAATTTTTTCCCCTTTAGATAGTAGTCATAGATCTGTTCTCTATGGTGGTTGATCCAATCCAGTACATTGAAGTAATATAAAATATTCAAGGCTGATTTTTGACATTATATATACTTTAATATTGTCATGGACACTGTTTTTTGGGGAGCTAGAAACAAAAATATGGTTAGCATGAGGTGCACATGTCCTCTTGACTGTTCACTGAGCAGTCTGAGCATGGCAGTTTCTGGATTTGGCTGTTTTAATTTTTCGACGGTTAATCTATGATAAGGCTATCTGTGAAGTATATAGAGAAAATTTCTCTTCAATTAGTAGCGCTAAACTGATATAAAGGGTTAAGTTAAAAAAATAGGGTAGCTATAAATCAAAATATCAGTTTTGTCCTTTGGAAGTTTACTCCATGATAACAAGGAGCTGATAGATTTCTTGATTTATTCAAGCACATCCTGACTTGATGGAGAATGAATAGGTTTATGAAATTACATTTACGTTTAAAAACTTTTTTGAGGCACATATGATATGGAGGACAAGTCCTAAAGCAAGTTGGTTTTGGAAATTCTGGATATGAATTAGAAAACAAGAGATGTTGTATGAACATGCATCAGCCTTTATTGTATTCTGAGGAGTTCTTGGAGGAGAATGACTAGATTTATGAACATGTATTCATGTAGAAAAGGTTCTTAGATCTAATTAGGTTAGATATATAAGTGAAACCAGGTATCTTGAAGTCACTTTTGTATTGTTCCAGTAATATCTAATTTATTGGAAGATCTAGCATCGTATAAAATAGAAATGATTTGCACTCTTTGCTTGACCTATATGTTCTTAAGTAAAAGTGAACTTGGAGCATTTTCTTAAGAAATTCCATATTTATTTATCTCGATTGAGATGAGAGAAAGAGGGAGAGACTTTGAGGGAACGTGCATTAGCTGTTGCTATATACTAATGAGTTCCTCAGCAATACTTAATGACTCGTGAAGAAAGGATGTTAGCTATAGCTCATGCAGAAGTAATTCATATCTAACTTCTCATGCTGTGTGAAACAATAGCATCATGGACGTTTAGCAAGGAACTATAATTCACTCTATTTGAGACTACAATGAACTTCTTCATGTTCTACATTGAGGAGGGCATCATTTTGATTTTCTCACATTCTCATTTAATTGAACGAACTTGAGCTTTGTATGAAAGAAGTTAAGTTTTCAGAAATCTAAAATTGTATCTGATAGACGTGAAATGCTTGATTTCGAATTTTTCAAATGTGTATCTATATTTATCCTCAACCATGCATGTTTACTATCCTAGGTGTTGTCTTGTTGATATATCTACTAACTTGACTTTATTCTTCATTTCACTGTTTGATGACAGACTTATGATAACCCATTGCAGTCTAATCCAGCATACTCAGTTGTGAAGTGAGTTTTATCAAAAAATTTATTTTCTTAATTCTAATTAGGCTGATATGGCAGTTATTACGCAATTGACCCTTGACAAGTTGTGAACTGCCTTCATGATTTCAGGCAGTACTTTGTCGACATGGATGATACAGTTCCTCAAAAGGTGAAATCTTCTTTTTAACTTGTTTTACTGGAATATTTAAATTTCTTTGTAGAAAATGTCTATATTTCTTTCCCTTTCAATGGTTAATAAGATGGTAAGGCGGATGACATATAACAGATAGCTATATCGATCTGCGAAAGTTGAGTTTGTGATTCTGCAAAGTGGGATGCTACTAATACAAAATGAACTACAAACATAATTATCTCAAAAGCAAAAGTAGAGGACCATTACTGTCTGATGTTGGTTTTGGAGAACATTGATCGCAAATTATGTCGAATTAGCGCTTCACAAGAATTCTGTGGACACATTTATCATTCCACTGCTATAAATGATTTCTATGCTCTCGAACATGTAATAAATGTGTCTCCCTAAACTATCAAAAAGCTGAAGTACATGTGACACTGAGTAAGAACTAATTGCAACTATGGTAGAGAAACTACTGGAAAGGAAGGCATGGCTGACTCTTCAGAGTGTCTGCAAAGAGTCCAATTCTTTGTTCTTGCAGTATTTGCCGAGCTCCTATGCCATTGCAATGAAAGGGCAAAAAAAGTGTGTAGATTTTTTTTTTTTTGGTTGAGTTGGCTTTCGCGGAGGAAAATATTTGATCACCCTCTATTTTACTTTTCTATTCTTTCTCGCCTTTTTTTTTTTTTTTTTTTTTTTACATTTACCTATAAGGAACATTTTTGTTAGAAAGAGATCATTTGTTCATCAACCCCTCCTCTTCCCTTGTGATAATTTTTATGAATTTATTTGGTCACTTTGTAGATTGTTGTCCATAAGGACAGTCCGCGAGGATTACATTTTCGGCGTGCTGGTCCCCGTCAGAAGGTATGTCTACTTTCTTCAAGGATGGAAATATACAATTTGTTGCCATTTACCAGTAGAACTATTGATTTGCAATCTTTCACTCAGAAGAAAGCTTCATTATGTTTCAGGTTTGTTTCAGCTCAGATGATGTTCGGGCTTGTATTGTAACTTGTGGTGGTTTGTGCCCTGGGCTAAACACAGTGATCAGAGAAATTGTACATAGCCTTGACTATATGTATGGTGTAGATAAAGTCCTTGGAATAGAAGTGAGTTGGCTGATATTCAACTCTTTTATCCTTGATAAGCTGTTTTGTCGGTGCAGCTAATAGCACATTTTCTCCTTCTTAGGGAGGCTACAGAGGTTTCTACGCAAAAAACACTATCAATTTGACACCAAAGCTTGTAAATGATATTCATAAACGTGGTGGAACAATCCTTGGGACGTCACGAGGAGGCCACGATACCACAAAGATTGTTGACAGTATACAGGACCATGGAATAAATCAGGTATGAAATTTTATCTAAGTACGTCTGTTGTTGAATCTTAGAGTACCTTTTCTTCTGTTAGGCCCTTTTCTCTTTGGAATGGCTTGGGTAATTGCTGCAAAAGCAGCTAATTTATGAAGAAAGTAATATCTTGGTCATAAGAAAAAGCTATGTATATTCGGCGGAAGTGGTATCATGGTGACTAGTATTGAGTTCTACTGTTACTGCAATGACTTTTAGAAGAAAACGTTTCATTTTTGCAATTTGCTAGTCGACTTCATCTGAGGCATCTTTGATTTCATCGCAAATATCTTATGGTGATGGCATTTCCTGCACAAAAGAATCACTTGGTATAATGAGTTTCTTATTTATTCAGGTCTATATAATTGGTGGTGATGGGACTCAGAAAGGAGCAGCTGTCATTTATGAGGTAAGTTAGATTCTGCAAATTAAGAGGCCTGGTAGATGCCCACCCAAACACATTAGTTAGTTCTCAACTTGAGGGCAATATGATTTACATATTTTTCTGAGAGTTTAAAAATCTATTCTTTTAAGTTAGTCTGTTGAGGGGATTCGGTATCACTCAACGACTTTCAAATCAACTATCTTGGTCCAAGTGTGACGTACTATGTCAACATCATCTGCATTCAGTTCATCATCTGCACAGAAATTCAACATGTTTGAATGTACCTTACTAGCTACTTACGGATAGCTTTTTGTCAGTATGTCCTAATAGTTTCTATGGATTTGCTGGTCTCTTCCATGGAAAATTTTCTTTTCAACATGCTAGATGCATATTTAGTTTCACTATAAAGGTAAAATGGAACCAGCTACTGTTATATGCATTGCTTGATATCTGGTTCCGAGTGCTGATGGCCTGTGGTGGTATCATTTCTTCGTTTGGTAAAAGATAAAATATGTTAATCTTTTCAAGATTTCTTAGAATATCGTACTCCCTTTTTGCAGGAAATTAGGCGGCGTGGTCTCAAAGTTGTAGTTGCTGGGATACCCAAGACAATTGACAATGATATTCCAGTATTTCTCATTTCTTTGTATTATTATTGCTTATATTTCCTTCTGGTATGATATATAATTTAGCAATCTTAGGAAAAGATTCTTGCAAAGTGAAAAGCATAAAGCTTACTACTCAATATTAAAAGTACGTTTCAATGTCTGGAAATCTCAGTTTGGTAGTTTTCCTTCCCATTTGACTTAAGTAACTAGTAGCTAATAGTGCTCTTCATTTTAAACTTCTGTTATGTGAAAACATATTTGTTCTTTTATCAGATCATCGACAAGTCATTTGGTTTTGATACTGCTGTAGAGGAGGCTCAACGTGCCATCAATGCAGCACATGTTGAGGCTCAAAGTGCTGAGAACGGTATTGGTGTGGTGAAGCTAATGGGCCGCTATAGTGGTAACGTGCTTTTACAAAATTTTGGAAACATTCCATGGATAGCAAATAGCCTCTTATAGAACTTATTCTACCAAGTTTTTCATAAAGATCATTTTATGTCCTTCACCGTTTTATCTGGCACTTTATTGTTGGTTGATTTGCTGTTAAATAATAAGCAGCTCTCGGCATAGTCAGCTCACAACTCGTCACTTGATAGGCTATAGCCTTATCGATTAAAAAAAAAACAAAGTGAGTTTGTATATGAACATTTTTGTTGGAGAGCACGAATAATGGTAAACGTATCTTTGATACAACAAATTGCTTCTTTTTTCCAAGTCATATTCTCGATACTTAGGAGCCCAGACTACTACATGCTGCCATAATCTATTTATTGTATGTTTTAACAACAAAATCTTGACTTTAGTTCAATTGATGGAATTTGATGCAGGATTCATTGCGATGTATGCCACTTTAGCGAGCAGAGATGTTGACTGCTGTTTGATTCCAGAATCACCCTTCTTTCTTGAAGGAAAGGGTGGTCTCTTCGAATTCGTAAAGAAACGGCTCAGAGAAGAAGGGCACATGGTTATTGTGATAGCCGAAGGAGCTGGACAGGAACTTCTTACAGAAGAGAATTCCCATGCTCAAAGTGAACAAGATGCTTCAGGAAACAAGCTTCTCCAAGACGTTGGTTTGTGGGTATCCCAAAAAATCAAGGTAATGGTTGTTATAGACTTGAGTTATCCCTAGTCTTATTGTTTATACGGAATGCAGAACTGGTTGATCTTGCTTTCTCTCCCTCTCTATAAGTGATTAAGTGTGAACGTGTCTACTTGAGCATGCGCTTTTGTGGGATTGTGAGAGCTAAGATTATCTGTGTCAGAAAATTACGTTCACTCCAGTCAATGAAGATGTACTAAAGCTCACACTATACTCGGTTTCCAGAAAATAAGGAGCCAATATCACCCAAATGGAAGAATTTGTTTGACAGAATTACTCCACTCTCTCTCAAATGCTCACGGGCCTCCAATATGAACTTGTATCTTTAACTACTCTTACCAAATAAATTCATGTATCCACCAAATATCAGTGTGCATCTTATAAAGCAAACTGTCTTAAATAACATAAGGAAAAAAAATACGTGAGGCATTACAATTCTATGTTTATAATATTTGTTATTTTTACTTTCGAATGCATTGTTGTTAATCTAGCTAACACTGATGTCATCATGAAATTTGTTAAACTTCTTGCTGAGATCACCTTGAAGCAAGGTGCATAAGTTGTTTGCCTTTTATCCTTTGTAAAGATTGCTATATGATCCAAAAACAAAGAAAATGGTTCTTGGTCCTACTTTTCGTTTTGTACTTCTCTCATAATCTACGGGGAAATCGTGATTGACCTTATTTAGATTAGGAAATATTATGCATTATCAATTTAACATTGTACTCACCATTTCTTTACTTCTTGCAGGATCATTTTGCGAAAACACTTAAGATGCCCATTACACTAAAATATATAGGTGGGAAAAATTTCAACCATCTGAATAGCTGATTTAGTTTGGAAAACCTATGGAGCTAATCAGCATTTCACATTGTTATGCAGACCCTACTTACATGATTCGTGCTGTTCCAAGTAATGCATCTGACAATGTATATTGCACGATTCTTGCTCAAAGTTGTGTTCATGGAGCTATGGCAGGATTCACAGGCTTCACCTCAGGTGTTGTCAATGGTCGGCAAACATATATTCCATTCAATGTAAGTATCAACATTTGGTTGTTGACTTTGTAGTTGTATCTTTGCTGCTTCTTGATTAACCCCAATGTATCAACAAATTCTGTCGCTGTGCCAATTGGAAACTGACTGAGGCCTGGCTTTGAGTTATCATACCATAGGCATTAATCTTAGTTCTTAGCTGCTTTATGTTATGCATCGCCCAGATCAATACCTGGTTTTATGGTTTAGCTTGAGGATGCAACTCATGTTCTTAAAAGTTTGATGTCCTTTATGATCACTCCTCCAACACTAGAACGTGCATTTGAAACACAATATCCAGTTCAGTTTTTCTTGTATTTTCTTAATGTCAAGGGAAGAGCTTTTGCTGCCTTTCAACAAGTATGTAAAACAGTCTCTGGAAATCTTGCTGAGTAAGATGCACTTGCACCTTAGGAAAGACATGGTACTCGTTTTTTCATCTTGCATGACAGAGCCACCACCGACATCGTGGCTGAAAGGGAATCAAAAGGCCATTCAATCAATTATGTCGTGGCCTTTTCCTTACCTTATATAATAAAATCATGTCATAGGCCCTCCTTTTATTTTGATTCGACTTTCAGAGGTGGATCCTTTGTACTATGGAAACACTATTTTCACAAGTTTAATCAGCATCTTCGCCGTGCAGCGCATTACTGAGAAGCAAAATAAGGTGGTCATAACTGACAGGATGTGGGCGCGACTTCTTTCTTCAACCAATCAGCCAAGCTTCTTGAGCACGAAAGACATTAAAGAAGTGCAAAAGGGGCCACACCCGCCAAGTCAGTTATTAGATGGGGATAACAATGACAGTGAGATTTCAGGTAAGCAAAATACTAGCACGGCATGAAATAAAAGGACCATTTGACACTAGAGTAGTGGTTCTTGTTTTCATCAGTAGTTACTGCAGTTGCTGTCTCTACTACCTTTGAAATGCCTACCATAATGTCAGGTTAATCGGGTCATGTAGGAACTTATTTGAAGGTTTTGGATCTGTTACCGTGCCTCAGCTGTGGGCAATAATAGATGTATATTCAAGGTTTTGTTGTATCTAGCAAGTTGCGCCAAAGCTTCCTTGTATTCATGATTATGGACCATATTTATTTCTATGTTGTGGAGGTGTTGCTTCACAATTTTTGGTTAGCTTATTTTTGTGATTTACACTTGGGAAAATGCTGCTGTGGGTGTCTCAAAATTCCTGTACCAAAACAAATATTGAGTACTGATATAAGAGTTTTAAAGTTGCAGTTACCATTTCTACTATGCTCCATTGGTCTTGAGTTTACTAAAACTTAAGAATTGCTGGTTACTTCTTTATGAGGTATGGGGTGGGGCAAGTCATTGGCCCCTTTCCCTTGTTGAAAGAGTAAATAAACCAATGAGGAAGAGGTCTAAAACTACATGATGACAAAGTACACACTTTTAGTATTCCATATCAAAATGCTAACTTCTCCCATATGCTGTGCTTATAATTTGTCATTCATATTTTAGACTTTTGGAATCACAAGTGTCAAAAGACCGTTTAAGTCACAGCGGAGGCAATATAGGCAAAGTATTTTAATTTACCTAAGCTATGCTGGTGGAAGAAAACAGTTTATCAGTAGATTGTGCATATAACAATGGTGTCTGGTCAGCTTATGCGCACTTCACTAATTCCATCGGATACTTGTTAAGTTCCACTAGCACATGTACCAATAATTCTTTCCATCATTGGTTAGACATATGAGAAGAAATTACCTACTTTTACATCATTATCAAATGAATGAAAACAACAAGTTTGGAGTAGATTATAATTAGGGAATGCCAGGGATCCTGATGAGGAAGTAGCTGATGTAAATGCGCTATCATAATGCGACTAGGCATTTTATTAAGACATCGTGCAATGATTCAAACATTTTATGGTATCTTTTGATAAAATACAATAACGATGCTGTATTCTTAAGTGCATTTTTAACATTGAAGGGAATTTAGGTTAGAACTACTGCAAATGATAAACTAATTCTGCAATGCAAAGAGGATAACGATACTCTTTTATTATAGGATAGATGGAATTTTATTTGGGTTTATTCTTTTAACATTCTTCTATGTTGCCAATATTTTTATAAGGCAAAACGCATAAGTACCCCCTCAAACTCTAAACGTTTTTGCTGTTACACACTTAAAGTTTGCGGGAGTCCTATTTCCTCCTTGATCATGTTAGAAATGGTATTAGTTCCACGCTACTTGCTGATGTGGCACAGAGAGTGAAACATACTCTCTTTGAGAGAGTGAGAAGTAAAAACCTTATACTTGAAATTTAATTTAATTTTGTTATATTTGTTTGTTTAATAGGAGTAAGAATATATATATATATATATATATATATATATATATATATATATATATATATATATATATATATATTCTATTTTTCCTTTTTCTTTCTCCTCTTTCCTTTTTGTTTAGTTGCCACCGCCACCTCTTGTTCTAATCACATTGTCACCCTCCACCAGATAAACAACTTTTTCATCAACAAACCACCCTTCACCTTCTTGACAATACAATCATTCACATAATCTTATAAACAATCACCATTAAAATCACCACAATACGCAGCCATCAACCACCTGCAAAAACACCAAATCAATTCATTCACCGTTGCATCGATTTTTACATTCTATCCGACACCCCATTAACACCACCATGAAATCAGCAGGCTCCAAAATTTTTCGGCGTAACCAACTCGATGAATCATGATTGTTCGACTGAAGTTTTAAAAGATCTATATACAAACAAGACCCTTTTCTTCATAACATCATTCAAATTCTAATTTTCAAGAGGAAATCAAAGTTTTGTTCAAACCCATATAGGAAAAATTTAACAAAAAAAAAAAAGATTTCAAAGTTGAATGGTAATTGGACGGGGAAGGGAACGATTTCAGTAAGGTGGGGGCAACGAGGAGTTGGGGGAGCGGGGGAGGGGATCTCACTAAGTGTTATCGGCCATGGTGGAGTCTTCCATGAGAAAAGAAAGAATGGAACCCACTTTCAAATATTGATTAAGAAAACAAAAAAAATGTAAAAGTTTCATCTTGATCTTGATTTGAAATGAGGGGAATAATTAAGGGAAATTTACGCCCCATGAACGTTGACAAAAAATAATTACTTTTTCTGTACACCTTTTCTTGTTTCTTTCTTTCCATATACATTTTACCCTTTTTAAATATATTTTAAATATGTATTTAATATTTTAAATATTATTGATATATATTTAATATATTAATATTATTAATATTTAATATATTTAATATTATTGATATTTCATATTTTAAATATATATCGAATATATTAATCTTATTAATATTTAATATTATTGATATATTTAATATTATTGATATTCCATATTTTAAATATATATATTTAATATTTTAAATATTATTGATATTTAAATATATATTATATATTTGGAATATATATATATATTTAATATTTTAAATATATATTTAATATTTAAAATATATATATGTAATATTTTAAATATTATTATGTTGATAGGACTCTATCATTAAGCCTAAAATCGTGCAACTACCATATTTAATGGTAATCTATTTTTTTTTTACCATTGATTGTTTCCTTTAATTAAGGGAGTTGAATATCATACTATTAAATATTAATATTAATATTAATATTAAGAAATATATTTAATATGAATTTTTGGATACAAAAAGTTATGGACACCTAAAAGTAATTATTTCTTGATGGGCGGATATATATGTAAAGAGCCCAATAATTAAGGGGAGGGGAAAAGTGAAACAGACGGTGGGCTAGAGAAGAAGCAGATGGGGTGAAGAGTTATTTAGTGGGGGTGGCTGATTTTGAGTTTTTTAGTCTTTTAAAAGTAAAGATAATTAAAAAAATGTAAAGATAATAAAAGGAAAAAAGAGTACTAGGTGGCAGTCATTTATTGGTGCGTGATAAGCACTATCTTTCTTATGTCTGGTGTTGTGTAAAAAGGGTGGTGCTAATACCACTTTCAATTTGTGCATGGGTAACTAGGACTCCCGCAAACTTGAGATGTGTCACAGCAAAAAGGGGTAAACTTAAAGTGGTACTTATGCATTTTGCCTTTTTATAACTAATTTCTTTTCCAACTGTTAATACAGTCCATTCATTTATTCAGCTTTTCTTGCATTGTCAATGTTGCGTAAGATCTTATTAATTTTTAAAACTTATTTCAAGTGGGACATTATTCAATAATTAATATAGACACATTTGAAAAATAATGAAGTTATTTTAATCTAAACAAGCTGGCAAGAAATGGTTAAAAGAGAAATTAAAGAACATGAGAGAAAGAGATAGAACTCTTCTTATTTCTTCAGGTATGTCCTCCAAAGGTACAGAACACTCCAATTTATAGGATGAAAAATATCAGCAAAAGGTTACAAATGTTAAGTTGCCTAATTAGTAGGTACATCTAACATAAAAGATTCATGGAACAAAGAAGATGTACATTCATACAGTTCATACCATGAACTACATATTTTGTAAGAAACAATTTTAGGGCCTTGAATTTTGGGGCCTAAAGCAATAGCTTATTGGCCTAGGGGTGGAACCGCCCTTGGTCACGGTCATGCACTCATCAGCCCTTGTATAGACACCTTATGTACTCATCAGCCCTTATAAACGCCTGAAGGATCCGCATTCTGCACAATCCAGGTATGCTCAAGTACCTTCTTCAGGGGAAGACGTTTGGAAGAATCCTTTACTAGCATCTATCCCACACAGCATGAATCAAAAGAATAAGTTAGCCCTGAGATTATGTGCTGCTGCGTTTCAAAAGTAACTTAATGTACTAGAGAAAAACCTGACTGATGAGGTCCTTGGCAGCTGATGAGACAACTGGTTTGGGTGGAAATTTGAGATCTACTTGCACAATCCTGCACATATATCCATAGAATAACCTTATCAATGTCTGCGAGTGTTAAGCTGGGAATAATACTCATAAAAGTCGTTATGCTATTTCAAACTCATCTGTGGCAGGTTTTTAGCGGTTGACAGAAGATTTTAAATTTATACTACTTATGTTCATTTTCACCATGAGCATAAGTTGTAGCCTTGTATGAAAGAATCATTCATGCTAAAAGCAGAACTTCGTTATAGAATGTACTAGTATTTATTCTAAAGCCCTTTTTTTGGTGCTTTCCATGTCAAGTTTTTCTCAACAAACTTCTAGTTCACAATTTGGAAGAAATGCTCACCTTCTATATGTGTCCGAGTGTTCCTTTGCTTCAAATGGAGGTACCCCGTACAGGAACTCATAGCATAGAACACCGAGGCTCCAAATGTCTACATTTGCGTCATGCTCAACACTTTCCACTGCAAGTTCAGCAATCAACATATCACAAAATGTAAAAGCATTTAATGAGTGGCTTAACTATGTTAATATAGTAACCCAATGCTTAAAACTTCCAATATCGATATATCTTGTATAACATGCATACCCATCTCAGGTGGCAAATAGTCTAGAGTTCCACACATAGTCCGCCTGCGATTAAAGGTGTGCACTGACCATCCAAAGTCAGCAATTTTGAGTTCACCCTAACAACAGAAAATTTAAAAACGGTTAGTTTGAGCTCTATCATTTTACTGCAGTGCAGTGTATAAACTGTTTACAAATGCAGAATGCTAAATGTATACCTGCGCACCAACCAAAAGATTCTCTGGCTTTATATCTCTATGTATCACATGCTTCCCATGACAGTATATGAGGGCTCGGGCTAACGATGCAACATACTGCTCCAAAACCCAAGATAAATGAAAACAAGTTAATACTTAAAACTTATGTTCTTTGAAAGTTGTTAAGATGTTGAAGGGCATCAATATAATTTAAGAGAGATATGAATCTGCTCGCACTCAAGGCTAATGGGATCAAAACTAAGAATTTCAAAGAAGAAACTCCTCACCATCTACCAATTCTCATGATTTTCTAATTAATATTTTTTGAAAAAGGAAATCCTACAGTACAGACAATGTATAAGAGTTTTATGATTTGACAGGAACTAACAGTTGCAGCACGCCGTTCACTAAAGTACTTGCATTTCTGCAGCTCCTTATAGAGTTCACCCTTGGCAGCATATTCCAGGATCAAATAGACACGTTTCTGCATTAATAAATTCTAACATCAGTCTCCTAAAAACTCTTATCAAGACCAGAAACTGGGAGCAGGAAATGCAGAAGACATTACAGGGAGAACCACAAGTTTACCTGGTCATAAAAGTAACCATAAAGTCTCAGAATATTTGGATGCCGAAGGTGGCTTTGTATTTCAACTTCACGGCGAAGCTGATGCTCAACCTGGGACTGTTTTAGCTGGCTCTTGAACAGCACTTTCAATGCAATAATATGATTGCTCTGTTTTCACGAAACAACTAATCTTAGTATTGGAAACGTGATTGTAGAATGTAATGTATGTCCAATAAAATACAAAAAATTCTTTTATTGCATATATGCCCATAAAGATATCTCTATCAGAAGGTAGCATTAGATGCTACAGAAATTTTCCGATATAGAACCCCAAGTACTACAGGCACTACTACTACAGCAGACAACTAATATGTTGAATGAGCTAAGAGCCTGTTTGGGTGGGCTTATATAAGCAGCTTATTTTAAGTGGCTTATAAGTCAAAAAGTGGCGTTTAAGCCACTTATGGCTTATAAAACCAAAAATTTTTAAGTTACCAAACATATATTAATGGGCTAATAAGTTTATAAGCCATTTTTAAGCTCACCCAAACGGGCACAAAGCATAAATATGAAGCAATTGAAAGTAAGTAGTATGACCCATTATGAACATAGAAACTAGTTAAGTTTGAAAGCACCGACCCTTTTCTCCCTAGCTAGATAGACATGACCAAACTTTCCTCTTCCAAGAGGCTTCCCAATGTCAAAATCATTAAGTGTCCACCTCTTATCCGCCACTGACGACGCCTGCAGAAGTTGAAAACTCATAATCATAAGAAGCATTTTATACTAATAAATCAATCAAAAAATAATAATAATAATAATAATAATAAAAGGAAATAACTATCAATTTCTCTTATTGAATTAAATCATAAAGTTATAACTCATAAAAATCTCATAAAATTACCATAGACGTCCGAAACCCTAACTTCTATTACAGTTTACAGCTGAGTGAAGAGTCACCCCAAAATTCTTGTATACATAACCTAAATTTCGAAGTCCTAGCACAACCAACGCATTTTTTTCATTCTAATAACATCTAACAGAAAAAATTGGGATACAGAAAATTTAATATCCCTAAATCAGAAATGTATAGTAATAGCAAAATCAAAGCTAAGATTTCTACAAATTTGCCAAATTCAGAAAGAAATTCCTAAGCAAATCAAGCTTTTCAAATGTAAAACCCTAGATTATCATCAATACACTTCAGAGCCAAATTCAGAAAGAAATTCCTAAGCAAATCAAGCTTTTCAAATGTAAAACCCTAGATTATCAATACACTTCAGATTCATGAAATTCCTATACATAATCCATCGATAATATGCATAATCGAAAAAAAGGACTAATAATAATTTAAAAAAAAAATAAAGCTAGAATTTCAATAAATATGCCTAAATTTTATATATATATATATATAAAATCTATGTAAAATTACTCTATACAATTCAAATTCATGGAATTCCTAAACATAATTCAGCGGTAATACGCTTCCCCATGGAATAAGGTCTATGTACACCTCACCGTCCCCAGACTCCACTTATGATATATCACAGGGCATATTGTTGTTGTAATTCATCGATAATACAAAAATATGGAATAATATGAAGGAAAAAAAACAGTGAAAATAGGTATACCTTTTGTTGTTGGTCTGTTTGATTATCCGTTGCGATCGCCATTTGTGTTTGGCTTACAAAACAGAAATAGAAAAGAGGGGACGGCTAATTAATGGTGATCAATCTTCTTTTAGATTTGAATATACAAACAAAGAGGGGGGGGGGGGGGGGGGGCGCACTTATTTTTCTCTTACAACGGTCATATTTTTCGTAACGTGCCACCTACTCTAACGTCATTGTTTACTTTTCTATTTTTTTAATAACTTAGGGGAGTGGATAATAATTTCTTCTCCTATGGAGGAGCGTCCTTCAACAATTCCCCTTGTGCGTGGGTGAATACAAAAATAGCTGACATAAAATATTACAACTACTCTGGATAAATAAAATAACAGCAGTAGTAGAAGATAAAGTCATAAAGATATAAAAATAACAACATTATAACTAGTGATCTTTAAAAATACTGTAATGAAGCAGCCAGTAGGATTCGATAAGGAGTCGTAGCTCAGCGTCTGGGAAGAAATAACTTGACACGTAGAGGACCGAGATTTAAAAGAAGATTAATGAAGGTCGACGGCTCAGATTAAAGTTGTTAGCAGTTAGGAGTTCGTTAGGATTGTTAGTTATAACTAACAAATGGGCAGGAGAGAGAATCGGCTCATGATTGAACCTTCTTCTCCACTCCTTTCTTCCCGATCCCCTCTCTCTTCTCTCTGTAATTCCCTTCTTCTTCTTGTTCATTTCCTTTCATTTTAGTTACAACAATTACCCTAGTTCTTGAACATTGTATACAAACTTAGTGAAATTCTGATTGTTCTTTGAATTTGATTCGATTGTGTTGATTGTGTGTAAGTTTCAACTCTAGAACCTTACAATTGGTATCAGAGCCAGCACGTCAAAGCTGTGCAAGATCAACAATGGCAGAAGGAACACGTATGAAGGCAATGGATGAACGACTGGCTAAATATGATGAGCAGTTAACTGGAATTCAGGGAACCTTGGAGATGGTTATAGACAAACTGACAGCAATAGAACAAAAGCAGATCAGTTGTGAAAACAATAATCAGCAAGGGAATGGATTGCTTCCTCTACCAGTTCAAGAAAGTGGACAAGAATGGGGTACTGCAACATCAAGATCACAGACAAATTAGAGGGGTTACAGGTTTGCAACTACAGGCCCATAAATTGGATTTTCCTCGTTTTAATGGCATTGAACCCAAAGTATGGATTAGGAAATGTGAAAGATATATCTAGTTGTATAAAATTAATGAGCCTCAAATGCTAGAGATAGTTGTATTACACCTTGATGATAGGGCTGAGACATGGTACCATTCTTTTCTGTTGAGTAATGGGGTTGTACCCTGGAGTGAGTTTAAAGAGGAGATCTGTGTGAAGTTTGGCCTGAACCTACTAGAAGACATAGTAGAAGAATTCCAGAACTTGAAACAAACATCCACTGCAGAGGCTTACTTGACTAAGTTTGAGGATATGAGGGCTGAGATGATCATTAGGAATCCTGCAATGAATGAAGCCCATTTTCTGTCTCACTTTGTGGGAGGACTTAAGAGAGAAATTAAGTATGCTATCAAGCTTTTCAAACCCAAAACTCTTAAGGATGCTGTTGAGCAGGCTAGGATGCAAGTCTCTGAAGAAAAGGATGAAACCAAGACTCCCAGTGCTGTAAAGCAGTACAGGAAACCAGCAAATCAAATCACTAAGACAAACCTCATCAGGTTGAGCCAAAAGACTTATGATTACAGAAGAGCAAATAGACTGTGTTCTAAGTGTGGAGAAAAGTTCATGCCAGGGCACCTGTGTAAGCTACAACAACTACATTGCATCATAGGAGAAACTGGGCAATGGGTTGAAGAACAGGAGGAAATTGAGGAGCTACAAGGCCCTATGGTTACTGAAGATCTGACTGAAGGTGAGGTACAGGAAGGTGTACGTTTGAATGCATTATTGGGTAGCAATAATAGGGTTAACACCATCAAAGTAAAAGGTACTACTAAAAGGAGAGAACTAACTATTCTCATTGATACTGGTAGCACACACAACTTTATTGATATTCAAACTGTCAAATAAACAGGCTATGCTCCAGCTTATTGTTACCCTATCAGAGTAACTGTTGCAGATGGTAACTATATGATTAGCAACTCCTATTGTGCGGGTTTCACTTGGTTAATGGAGGGAATGAAGTTCCAAGATGACCTCAGAATGATCAAGCTAGGAGGGTGTGATATGATATTGGGTGCAGACTGGATGAAATCACATAATCCTGTGACATTTGACTTCATCAAGAATAGAGTGACTTTGCATCAAAAGGGCAAGAAGGTACTGCTACAGGGTATGAAGGAGGATGGTGAACTCAGCCTTATTAGTGGTACTGCAATGGGTAAACTAATCAAGAAAGGTCAGATAATGATAGCACACCTGTTCATAGTTAGTACAACAGACAACCAACAAACACAGGATCACAATAAACCCCTTCAGACTCTGCTACAAAACTATGATGACATTTTCCAAGAGCCTAAAACACTACCACCACCTAGACAAGCTGAGCAGTAAGGCACTTTACTAGCAAGCTGAGCCAAAAAAATTTTCCAAGACTCTTTACTATCTGCAACATCTCCTTCACCTGTTTTACTAGCAAGCTGAGCCTAAAACATTTTCCAAGACTCTTTACTATCTGGTGCTAAACTGTCAGTATAAGACCCTACATATATAACCACTACCAAAAAAATGAAATGGAAAAACAGGTGAAGGAGATGTTGCAGCAAGGAACTTTTCAGCACAGTCAGTCACCCTTCTCTTCTCCTGTGTTGCTTGTTAAGAAAAAGGATGGCTCATGGAGGTTCTGTGTTGATTATAGAGGGTTGAACAACATTACAATCAAGGACAAGTACCCTATGCCCATTGTAGATGACTTGTTAGATGAACTATATGGCTCTGCACTATTCTCTAAGATAGACTTGAGAGCTGGTTACCTCCATATCAGAATGAAGGAAGAGGATGTGTACAAGACTGCATTCAGGACTCACATGGGACACTATGAATTTAGGGCAATGCCCTTTCGGCTGACTAATGCACCCGCTACCATCCAGGCACTGATGAACCAAGTTTTTCAACCCTTCATAAGGAAATTTGTCCTTGTATTCTTTGATGACATACTCATTTATAGCAAGGATATGACAGCACATTTGCACCACCTTGAATTAGTGTTTCAGACATTGAGGGTTAACACTCTCTGGGCTAAGAAGTCCAAATGCTCTTTTGGACAATCACAGGTTGAATACCTTAGTCATGTGATAAGTGCTGGGGGGGTGTCCACTGAACCTACTAAGGTTCAAGCCATGCTTGATTGGCCCAGGCCTACCAATATTAAGGCACTAAGAGGGTTCCTAGGCTTGACTGGCTACTATAGAAAATATGTAGCCAATTATGGCAACACAATTAGACCATTGACTGAGTTACTCAAGAAGAATGCATTCCATTGGAGTGACCAAGCAGAAGCTGCCTTCCAGGCCTTGAAACAAGCTATGGCTACAATACCAGTTCTGGCCCTTCCTGACTTTGAACAAGAATTTGTGGTAGAAACAGACGCCTGCCATACTGGCCTTGGTGCTGTCTTAATGCAATAGAATAGACCTGTTTCTTATCTTAGCAAGGTACTAGCCCCTAGACACTGGGGAAAATCAATCTATGAGAAGGAGTTCATGGCACTATTGAATGCAGTAGACAAATGAAGACATTATCTCCAGTATAAACACTTTGTCATCAAGACTAACCATCACAGTTTGAAGTTTCTGCTAGAACAAAAGGTGACCGCTACTATTCAACAGAAAGGCCTTACCAAGTTACTAGGTCTTGATTATGAAATCTAGTATAAAAAGGGTGCTGAGAATAGAGTGGTTGATGCACTCTCTAGGAGACAAGAGCCTGACTGCATTGCATCATCTACATATGCTATTACTGCAGCTGTACCATTATGGATGCAAGAGGTGCAAGATAGTTATGAGAGTGATACTGTAGCCAAGGAGTTGATTACTCAACTGGCAATAGCACAACAAAGGCCTAACATTTACCACTACTCAGGTGGGGTGTTGAAAAGGAAAGGGGAGATCTATATTGGCTCTACAGGGAATCTAAGACTGCAACTCATTAAAGCATTCCATGAATCAGCTATTGGGGGCCACTCTGGCCAACAAGCTACATATCAGAGGATGGCTACTGTGTTCTATTGGCCAAGCATGAGAAGCATGGTTATTGAGCACCTTCAGAACTGTGATGTCTGCCAGAGGAACAAAGATGAGCACATTCAATACCCAGGCCTTCTTCAGCCTTTTCCTATCCTTGATCAAGCATGAAGGCATATCAGCATGGATTTCATTGAAGGGCTCCCAAAATCAAAGGGAAAAGAAGTCATACTTGTAGTGGTGGATAGGATGACTAAGTTTGCTCACTTCACGACCTTAGCCCAACCCTACACTGCAGCATAGGTAGCACAGCTTTTTCTCAAAAGTGTACACACACTACAAGTTGGTGCATTATCGCTACATATTTTTTTTTACACCATTAGGTCTTATACATTATTAGTGTACAAAGCTTAAATCAAATCCTATAATGATAACAATACTTCAAAATAAATATTTTTGAGGGTGACTTACAAAAATACCCACACAAGGTAAAGTATTTACACCCCCTACCCACAACTTTCACATATTACCTCATCTACCCATTAAAATAATTACCTAAATACCCATTTAAACACTCTCGCTTCTCCCAGTCCAAAACAACCTCAACTTTCAGAATTTTACAACATCCAAAACACTCCCGCTTCTCCCGCTTAATCTCTTCCAATTTCACGCTTCCAAAACCCTAATTTCACGCTCACACCGTATACAGAGATCGGTATACTCTCTTCACTAATGGAAGTCGAAATTTTAGTCAATTTAACGGTCATTGGGATTCTGCTAATAGGTACTGTGATTTTCAAGTTGCTGGTTTTATGATTGAAAATAGCTGTAGTTTTAAACAATTTCAGACAGCTATCGCAGAGCTCCTAAATATCAATTTGTCGAAACAACAATTTGAGATCAAATTTGTGGTAAAAGATGCATATCCTCCCATGTCGATCAATAATGACATGTCAGTGAAGCTGTATATACAGCAAAAGAGGAAAAAACCTGACATGATTGATTTTCCAATCTCAGTAACCTTAGTCCGCAACCTAACAAGCGCGGGGAGTTCCACGGCATTGAATTATATGGAAGGGATTGAAATTTCGTCGAATGAGTTGGGGATGATCGATATGGAAATTGAAGAAGGCGATCACATTGTTCAAATTGATGAAGGCAACATCATTACAGATGAATATCATCGAAACATTAAAACTGGGCAAGTTTTCAGGGACAAGGATGTCCTCAGTAGTGTTATGAAGCACTAGGCGATTTACAGGAAATTTTAATTTAAGGTTGATCGATCGTGTTCAAGAAGGTAATATAACTATAATTTATCTATTATATACTATTTTAGTATATACTTCTATTGTAATAGTATACTATTCTAATGTACTCCAAATATAACAGAACTGTATGCGCTAACAAAATACTATGGAAATAACAGTATACCAAGCAGGTATACAGTACAATTGTACCCCCTAGAAGAAGTAATTTATCACTTTACTATTTCTGAGTAGTTGTATAACATACTGCATGCACTATGTTTCCTGTTTTTTGCGCAAATCTATGCCATAAGAAATATGTTGCAAAAATACCAAATATGTATACAGTGCAAATGCACTTGCCACTTCTGTTGTTTTTAGTGTAAATGTCGAGGCAGTAGCAACAGAGAAAAACTCTTCAGTGTATACCTTGGTAATGTACATTATACCCTGGAGGTATACTAGTTTTATGCCTCTGTATTACTGCTGCGCATGATTCCTTGGTACTCTTACGTAAACAGGTACTGTCTTATATGCATTGATGAGCAATGCGAGTGGGTTCTGAAATCGTCAAGTATGGGAAAGTCAAACCTATTTAAAGTAACATCTTTCAAGGATGAGCACACGTGCTCACATGAGCAGAGGTTTAATGCACAAAGACAAGCTACTGCTTCAGTTATTGGAGGAATGATAAAAGAAAATTATGAGGATCCGAGGACAGTCTACACACCAGCAGATATAATGAGGTATATGAAAAAAGAGCACAGTGTTGACATAAACTACATGCAAGCATGGATATCAAAGGAAAAGGCGTTACAAATAGTAAGAGGGAAACCTCGTGACTCTTATAAGAAGTTACCGAGTTATTTGTATGTTCTGCACCATGCAAATCCTGGATCAATAATACGCCTACCCACTGCAGCAAATGGGCGCTTCCTTTATGCTTTTGTTGCCCTTGTAACAGCGATTGAAGGATGGAAATACTGTAGGCCAACAGTTGTAGTCGATGCGAGCTTTCTCAGAGGTGCATATGGAGGGACATACATTATTGCATGTGCATAAGATGCAGGAGGTAAACTACAGCTTTTTAAAGAAGGAACATTTATCGATTTCAGCATCTTAGTGAAAGTTGTCAAAAAATAAAGTACACTCATGTTGTTACTAAATAATAACTCTTCTTTTTACAGGACATATCCTACCCCTAGCATATGCTGTTGTCGATTCTGAGAATTATGCATCATACCATTGGTTCTTTCAATGCTTCAAAGAAGCGTACGCTCAGAGGGATGGCATGTGCTTTGTATCTGATAGAAATGAGAGCATTCACAATGCACTAACCACAGTGTATCCTCATGTGCCGCACTGTATCTGTATATTCCACCTATGGAATAATATAATAGTTAAGTTCAATAGGACGCACAAGAAAATTTCAAAAACATACTATAAGTTAGCAAGAGCTTACACCGTTACAGAGTTCAACATACACATGGGTGCTATTGGGAAGATTGATAGCAATGTCAAACAGTACTTGATTGACGCTGGATATAAAAGATGGTCGAGGGCATATTCCATTGCAAATAGAACAAACACCATGACCTCCAACAATGCAGAATCGGTGAACTCTAGAACAAGGAACATAAGATACCTCCCTGTAATTAATTTTCTAGACTATATGATGCATCTGGTTAGGGAATGGAACTTTAAAAACAGGATGGAAGCTTTGGGTACTTGTAAGGAGCTGAAACTGTCTAAAAAGTATGATGATATATTGAGAGTAGAAATCATCGCATCAACAACAATGAAGGTATGATGTACTTCAATGTATACTTTCTGAAAGTACTGTATATTGTATGTTTCAATGTCAGTAATACAATTTGTTTCACAAAAAATGTAGGTCCTGCCATCAAATGACTTCTTGCATTCAGTAGTGGATGGTTTAGTAACGTATCAAGTGTCCTTGGCTGAAATGAGATGCACTTGTCGATGGTTTGATCTGGAAGACATGCCATGTCGTCATGCCTTGGCAGTGCTGGACAAATTTAAATTGTCTCCATACCAATACTGCTCTGAATACTACACTAGGGAGAGTTTTATTCAAACGTATGCAATACCAGTTTATCCTATACCAGATGAAACTACATGGCAGATACCAGAAGAGGTTTTATCACAAGAGGTGCTACCACCAATAGGCAGAATACCACCTGGAAGGCCAAAGACTGGGAGAATCAAATCAAATTGGAAAATGTCTTATGAGAAAGTGCAACTTACATGTCAACGGTGTGGAAGGAAAGGCCACAATCGTAGGACATGCAAAAATGTCCCTATAGACCCTTGATATACCAAGAAATTATGTTGGTTTCTTTTATTTTAGTGTTTGTCTGAAATAGCTGATACTTTCACTGTTGGTGCAATTTGTGCATAACTTTTAATTGTCTACATTGCTATTGTGTGGTATACCATATTGGTATACTGGATTTATTGTGTTGGCTATGAAATGTTATGGTGTTCAATATCAATTGTTCTCCACCATGTAGTAAAATTTGTTCAATATGGCTATTACACTGTACATTTACTCATTAATTCGTTTACAGGAGAAAATATATTACTACTTTTGCTTTAATGTAGTGGTGTTGATTCTGTATAATTGGTTTGTATGTACTTCTGACCACTTTGTCTGTATAAATAGTACTCCCTCCGTCCCAATTTATGTGGCACCATTTCCTTTTTTGTTTGTCCCAAAATAAGTGGCACCTTTCCTTATTTGACAACTATTTAATGCATCATCTCTATTTTACCCTTGTTGGGCCCTACATACTTTTAAATCTACCAACAACTTTTTTATTACTCAAATCTTCTCTCTCTTACTTTTTCAAGGGTAAAATTGACACTTAACAAGGTCAACCTCTATTTTCTTAAACTCCGTGTCCGGTCAAATGGTGCCACATAAATTGGGACGGAGGGAGTATTATTCTATTTGACCACTTTGTCTCGCCATTTGATACCTTTCTAATATATGATATTACGCCAATGGTATATGACTTTCCCAAAGGTATAAGGCTTTGCTTTCATTAACATATTTGTCCCTACTAACAAAAAGAATACCATTTTCAATTATATACTTTTCTAATAAACAGTATACCACAATGGTATACAGATTTGATATGTCACAATATATTTTTTATTAATAGAAAATCATGGTACAGTTGTATACCTTTGTAGTATACACGATAGCCCAAATGGTATACCATATCTGTCACATTTGTTTTGTCAAAACATACTTTCCTATTAATTATAAGGAATTATGTTGCAAGTGTATACCTTTCTACTCAAAACTATACCTAAAAAGGTATGCCTTTTTACTCTGTTTTTCACCTGACTTGCTTTTGGGTAACAAAAAATTTCTTTCTATTGTATACCATGGTGGAATACTTATATCCCAGATGAAAGGTATATAACAGTATACCATAAAAGTATACAGATTGGATTTGTCACAGTATACTTTTTATTAATAGAAAAACATGGCACAGTTGTGTACCTTTGTAGTATACAGGATAGGCCGAATGGTATACACATTTCTTTTGTCAGACCATTTTAAGTGTACTATACTGAAGTCTTCTATGATAAAATGTATACTGTTGGGTAGATAGCTATATACTAGTGTGGTATACAAGTTTCATTTTGTACTAGTAGAAATAGGAATAACTTTTTAGTGCATGATATGCCCCTGATGGTGTACAATATGACACAGCATACAAGTATACTTATATGGTATGCAGAGCACTAAAATAGCATACTATGAATTTTCGTTCCACACTTCTCTTTGCACTTCCATCGTTCGTTTCCCCTTAAGATATGCTGCACTTTTATGGGATCATGGTTGTCAGAAAATCTCTAACAATGAAGATAGTGATTCTGAATTTTCTAGTAAATGTATGGCGATGGTTGTTAGAAAATAGTTGGTAGCAATTAATAACGGAATGTATAGGTTTATATTGTACGAAGTAGTATTGTGCAACTACTAGATAAACTGTTGAATTGCAATCTTTTGTGGTAACTCTTTATAATTGAAGATCTTTGTTATGTTTTTAATTTATATTTCGTTCTTTCATTTGGCGGATGTAACTCAAAACGGACAGATTGTGTTGGTGTTGGTCAAATACTGTACAACTAGTTATACAGAAACTGCTAATATAACTGTCAATATAGTATACCATTAGGGTATACTGCATAATTAAAGAAGTATATCATTAGGGTATACTGAGCAGTTGACAGTCATATTGCATGAAGTGGGCAGTTTTTTTAAATGCAAACGTGTAATGGTGCAGCTGTGCAGTTCCCTTTTTTTTAGGCATGTAATGTGTGGAAGTTTATGTATGAAACCTGACCTATAAAAAGGGGTTATTTTGCTCTTTTATTCTTCAAAATCTAATATTAGCACAGTTTGTTTCATTTTCTGAAAAAAAAAATTACCAAAATACACGCACACAGAGAGAAATGGCTCGTAGACCAAGCACTGCAGGATCTTCCTCTGCACCAACAACAAAGATTGCAGTGCAGCAATTAAGAGATGAACTTGCAACTTTTACGGCTATTTTTGAGGAATTCCTTCAACAGTACAAGAAGGATGTTCGTCGAATGAAGAAAATGCTTCATGGACTTCTTGCAGATCATAACATGGACCCTGCTGACTACTATACTTCTCCAGAAATTTGAAGTCTTCTGTCAAGTTGTCAATTTAAGTAGTATTTTCTGTTTTAGGTGAAATACTTTATGGTTTGTTGTGTTCTATCATGTTTCTTCCAGTTAAGTAGCCTGTTTATGTTACATGTGTACTTGTTGTTGTCTTGTATTTTTATTGTAATGTATACTGTTCATAGAGCAGTTATAGAAGTTCTCTGATGTCGTCGTTTATGTTTATTCAAATCTCCATCTACTATGCATCTTTCTAATGTATACCTTCCCAGAATACTGTATACCATTGCTTTATGATATTAGGTATATGCCAAATGCTATACCTTTGCAGTATACAGTAAAATCGCAATGGTATACAACTTCAAAATTACTTATACCAGCCTTGATTGTTTCTTTCTATACAGCAGTATACCATACAGGTATACTTATAAGAAAAGTATACTACTTCAACTAAAAATATGATAATTCAAACTTTTATATTGACGGGAATAAATACATCTAAACAGTCAAAAAAGACCACCGTGTTTGGTACCCATTTTCATTTGAAGAACTTTTCTTCTCAAACTAGGGTGATTCAAAATCTAGGGTTTCAAGTTATGGAGCGTAAAATAAGGTCTTCCGCTAAGTTTCCAAGTTTTCGTATTGATCATGAAATGGATTCGCCATTATTTTCGAGTGATAGCCCTTTAACCCAAAATAGTCAAGATGCGACTAAGCTAAAGGTAAATTTTTGTTTGATTTTAAAGTTCCTTTATATTGTTTGCGTTATATCAACTTAGTATACTACTTTGAAGATTTACTTTTATATGATTAGTATAGACTATTACAGGTCTATTTTTAACAAAAAGGATACTTTTGATTTAAAGTAAACATTAATGGTATACCTGTTCTTATTTTCCAGTATACTATTAGTTTTATGTAGTTTAGTTTTACTTATTTCAATACGTTATATACTTACTTTCAACAGTTGAATATAACAAACATGGTGCCAACTGATTCTGAGCAGGGAGCGCTAGATGTAGATGCGGACCAACCTGTTCCTAAAATTAGTGGTGATGCTGAGCAGGAGTTGTGTACTGTTGCTGGGAAAACACAGAATGAGCAAACTCTTCCACAAGGTACTTATTTTGCTGAGGAAGACAATGAGCAAGCAGTTCCTAAAGCTAGTGATGTTGGTACTAGAAGACAACAACCACTGTCTGAAGAGGTTTTATTTATATACTTATAATTTAATTTAATAAATAACTACTATATCTCCATTTATTATACTTGAATATATTCTTGCTTTTGTGTTCATGAAGTCAAAAGGTATACAGCCTTGTCAGTCAAGCAGTGGTGATGGATCTGATTCTCTTGCTGATTTAAAGCAAATGGTATGCTCATTAGTTTTTTTTTTTTTTGGGGGGGGGGGAGGGAGAGAGTGCAGGGGGTTGTTTTACATGCTTTTTACATTTTTTTGTTTATTTTAGGTGCAAGATCAGTTTACTTCCTTAAAGACTGATGTTGTTGATATTAAGGAATATGTTGATGTGAGAATTGCAGAGGTGCTGAAAGCAATTGAATTAGTTGCGGGTTATAAGCATGTGGCAGATTCAAAGGTAGTTTTTGTTTTTTTTGTATAGTATATTTCCAGATTCTTATAGAATAGGCTTCCTGTTTATTTCTAGGATACGGATGCTATGAAGAATTTGGTTAAAGAAGAAATTGGTGTAGTCCTCCCTACTGATACACGTATTGCTTCCCCCAAAACATCAGTCCATCCACATGATATTGCTGACATGAGTATGACAGGGTATCAGTGTCATCGTCTAACTTCGGGTATTCCTAATGAGAAGGCACCACCTAAGAGTGTTCAAACAACTAGTGCCTGTCCCAAGTCAAAGGATATTCCTTATGATATTGCAGATTGGAGTGAGTCTCAACTTCAGCTTTTGAATTATGGAAATCGACCTGAGAAAGTAGAAGCCCAAATTTGCATTGCTACCCAAGGAAAGAGAAAAGATCCACCAGTCCAAGATTCATCTTGCAACTTATTCAAAAAGAGGAAACAAATTGTGACCGGACGGTGTCCATTTGGAATGTCTATTACAGCGGACTGTGATGACGAACCATTGGTTGCATTGACTGAAGCAATGCACAAGCGGAAGGGACAGTAAGTATTTGTACTTAGTTGGTATATCTTTACTGGTATACCAAATTTACTTTGTTTTACAAATTTGGTCATTATATAACTTAGTTAGTATACTTTTAAGTATATATTATACTTTACTGGTATATGAATTTGCTCACTTTGTGGTTTACTTTTTTATGTTTTGTCTTTCTTGTTTTATGTATTGCTGATTTGACAGCAAGAAAATAGATGATAAACTTGATCCGCCTCTTGATTTTGTGGTTGCCAAGATTAACGATAAGGATTGGTTCCGGGCGTTAAGCACTAATGGGAGCCCTTTGTCTTCTCAGGTATGTGATTTGTATAACTGTCTCTATATTGTTGTCACTTCTCATTTTGTGTGTTATGTTGTGGTAACTCATCAAATTATATTCAGCATCTAGATATCATCTTTTACTATCTGCGGAAGAAGATGAAGCATACTCTTGAAGCAAAAATTACAACTACTGATTATTATTTTCACAACACCATTCAAAATGTTTATCGGCAGTTGAGAGGAGCAGTATCTATTGAAATATTGGAGGGACGACATGTAATTGAGCAGTACATGACTGGTTGTTATTTGAATTGCAACACTGCATGGTATAATGTTGATGATGTGCTCAGCTTTGGTCATGTCGACGAAAAATCACATTGGATTCTATTGATATTGTCACTACGAACTAGGACTATCGTTGTATATGACTCAATGCAGTCTAGCTGGAAATCTAAAGCTGTTGAAGAGATGGTCCAAGCTTATGCCTTTGTAGTCCCTTTGTTTCTATGCAAAATTGGGTTTTATGATAAGAGGAACGATATTGTTTTGCATGATGGCTTACACATTGGCCAGGCATTGACAAAGCCGTATAAAGTTGTATTTGTTGAAAATCTTCCAAGCCAGTCATTAGCGTAAGAACTCTATATCCCATGTATAGTATTGACATTAGTTAATATGTTATTCAGGTTTGTGTTTTTGACATTCCGTGAAATGTATGTGTGTGCAGGGATTGTGGAGCGTTTGTAGCTAGTGTTGCAGAGCACCTCATAGAGAATATCCCTATTAAAGCTAATGATTTTAACATTGAGCGATTTCGGTATAGATATGCTGCACTTTTGTGGGAGTATGGCTCTAACAAAACCATGAACCATGAAGAAAGTGATCCTGAATAGAGGCTAAAATTCTGAGGATCCTGTTCAAAATGCTGCAAGATTACAGATGGTCTATGAAAACAAAACACAAGAAGTAGAAATGTGTTAATGAAGCAGTAATCCTATTGTATATTTAACTAGTAATCTACTGTTCTAGGAATTACTTTTTAAATCCTATTGAATGTTTTTGGTTAATATGGCTGTTTTCACTGTCACTATTCAGTGTAGCACTGATGCTTCTCTTTTATACTCAAAGAACTTGTAGTATGCTTTAATTAAACATTATTGTTTATTTAAGTTTGCTTACATATTTTATTACTAGTTTTATGTTTGAAAGTCAGTTTTGTGGCTTTATGGCCTATAAAATATGTGACTGTATACCACCAGCATATACTAGGACAAATTTAAAGAAGTATAGCAGAAAGGTATACTGGATATTACAAAAGTATATGTGAATTGAAGATTGTCAGCTTATGGCAGTATACAAATATCGTTCTGTATACCTTTATACTATGCAGTATACCCAAATGGGTACTGTTTAAATTTTGCTTACTTATTTTTTTACTAGTTTTATGTTTGAAAGTCAGTTTTGTGGCTTTATGGCCTATAAAATATGTGACTGTATACCACCAGCATATACTAGGACAAATTTAAAGAAGTATAGCAGAAAGGTATACTGGATATTACAAAAGTATACGTGAATTGAAGATTGTCAGCTTATGGCAGTATACCAATATCGTTCTGTATACCTTTGTACTATGCAGTATACCCAAATGGGTACTGTTTAAATTTTGTTCATATTTAAGAAATTTCTACAAAATAACCTCAAATTTGAAGTTCCAATAGGTGAATCAAAAGTTCAATTGCACACAAGGTTTTGCAAATTGACAACACTTAGGGATGCTGTCAAAACTCAAAGTTAGTGTTGTTGATTATAGAAAAGATTTAAACGGCCTGACCTAACCAGCAGGTACAAGCAGGTAAGACATAGATATGGTGGTTTTGTGGTCGTTAACTAAAAGCACAACACCTGTTGCACGCGATTGCCATTAAAGCGACCAATTTTTTATTAAGTCAGTATTAGTATACCTTTCTACTATGAAGTATACCCAAATGGTATACTGCATTGACTAGGTATACGCTCCCTAATACTTTCCTATTGTATACAATAGTAGCACTCTCAAGTAAAACTGTACAAGTTCACTTGTGTTGCAATATGTTCAAACAAATTTGATAAAAAAACACTCTGTATTCAGATAACATTATATTTAGTCCGAAATGAACATTTATAGTCGCAAAAGATATACACCTGTCTATCATAAACGACATCATGAGCCTCCCGTATGCATCAGTATTGAGAATATTTTCACAAAAAATAGGTTGGAATATTTAGGCTATATCTCTAGTAAGATGACATCTAAACTAAAAATACCACATTTTTCATAAGTAGAACAAAAATGACAATTTCACCACACAAATCTATTACTCATGCAACAATTATTCTGCATTTATAGTTCTATTCCAGCACATAGATGTCATTTTCTACTACCTTCGAAAGAAGGCAAAGTATGGAGTTAAAGCAAAGATGACAATAACAGACAGTTATTTTGACAATGCCATTCAAAGTCTGTATAAGAAGTCCATAGGTTTGGAAGGGAATCAGAGACTAGCAGGAACAAAACTTGCTTTGAAGGAGTATATACTTGGTCACAGGTTATTATGTAACACACCATGGAAGAATGTTGATGAGGTCCTCCTTCCTATGCATGTGTTAGTGGAGTGACATTGGATGCTAGGGAGAGTTTCGTTCCGTGATAGGTGCATATATGTATATGACTTCGATCAGAACACAGATGCTGCTCAAGAAGTTAAGTAAGTAGTAATGGCATATGCTTTCCAATTACCTTTGTTGTTAAATGCAACTAACTTTTATGCTGAAAGGGATGACATCATCTTGCAAAATGGATTGCACAATGGACATGCTTTAACAGATCCATTTAATATTATGTATATTCTAGATGTTCCCAAAGAGAAAACTACGTAAGCACTCTTTTTCTAATCTATTGTAACATTTTGTTTAAGTTTTTATACACTACTGTTTCACTAAAATTCCTGAGTGTTTCTATTCTTACAGGGACTGTGGAGCCTTTGTTGCTGTTTATGCAGAGTACCTAATTGAAAATATCCCAATTGATTATGACAAAATTTGTATACAGGCATGTCGAGCGAGATATTCTCTTAAACTGTGGAAATATGGTAAGCACAAAGTTGAGCAGAATGAGTGTAGTGATTTTGACGAATCTGGAATGGTTGATGAAGTTGTTGCGGCAAAGCAGAGCAAGAAGATGGTGGTCTCCAAAAACTAGTCATTTTATAAAGATGTCTGTTTTTTGTGTATGCTCGACCGTATTATTTTCATATGAAATTCTATCATAGAAGATGATGTCCAAACAGTAGTCTTTAAATGTTAAATGAAATATCAGTTGTGAAGTGCAGTTTCATTCTGTTTTTATGACATTCTGCCTATTTGAATACTGTATATATTAGGAGTTTTATCACCGGTATACCCTAATAGTTTATTATTTAGTTAAACTCATATAAACTGTTTTCTTCAATATACCTTTCTATTGTACAGTTTTCACAATAGTATACTACTTTACAGTCACTGCAGTATTAGAACTGTCAAATTACAACAGTATAGGACTTTTGTTCTGTATACCTTCTTAATTAATTTTGTGCTACAAGCCTTGGTATATATAACTTATAAAATATAGCACAACAAAAAATTAAAATCCTGAACACAAAAAATAAGTTCGTCAGTCAGAAAGTTATGAACTAGACTTTATTCTATGGAGAAAAAAAATCTAAACATTCTTCAATATACCTTTCTATTGTACAGTTTTCACAATAGTATACTACTTTACAGTCACTGCAGTATTAGAATTGTCAAATTACAACAGTATAGGACTTTTGTTCTGTATACCTTCTTAATTAATTTTGTGCTACAACCCTTGGTATATATAACTTATAAAATATAACACAACAAAAAATTAAAATCCTGAACACAACTTTTATAATCTGAAAGGCAAAAAAAAAAAAAAAGAATACAATTGAAACATAAATCTAGAACAACCATATAAAGTTACACAGAATACCTATAACTACCTATCATTATAAAAAAAATTAGTAAATATGTGAAAGAACAACAATAATTAATATATAAAATAAAAACCTTGTTTATTCTCCATAATTTCTAAACATTGGTTCCCCTGGCCCTCCATTGTGCAATTGCAGCGGATCTGCCATTACCTTAAGCAATTCCATCAATTTTTCGTAATATTGTCGCTGCGTGTACCTTAAATTCCACAACTCATCTTCACATTTCTTTCTGAAATCGTTCAAGGATTCCACCTCATTCTTCAGATTTTCAAAACGCCAACAGAGGTGTCTTGGTATTGAAGGTAAGTTTGTAACATGCCTTTGAGTTGATGGTCCATGACCATTCTGGAAAACCTGTCTTCCATTAGATGGTCCGTGGCCATTGGATGTTGCGTGACCATTCGATGGTCTGTGAGTATTCTCCATATGTACTTTTTTATTAGATTGTATATTTGACAGAATTTCTTTTTCTTTTTGGTTCAATAACAAAAATGACAGATTGGGTCGGAATTTATAGACAAAAATGGCATCTGTTTGTAAGAGTCACTTTAGAAATTCTCAAAAGGTACAATATTTACAATGGGTCACACTGTTTTTTAACAGATTTTTGAATTAGTTATATTGACAGATTGGGACATTGCCATCTGTGCGTGGTCTTATAATGACAGATTTAACTGTCAGTTTTAACAGTGCTATTATTTTAAATTTCAATTACTGTATCCGTGCAATTAATTTAATGTATAATACATTTTAACAGTCATAAGTTAAACTATTCAACCATGGGAGAGCAACAATCTGCAGAAAACTTCTGAAAGAAGAAAGAACTTAGCAATCAACTAGCCATCACATAGAAATTCAGTCACCACAGATAAAACCTGTCTAATCACGCATGGTACCTTGCTAATGTTGTATACCTTTGTAGTATACTATATAAATCCAATGTTATACGACTTTCTCAAGCATACAAGGCTTTGCTTTCATTAACATATTTGTCCCTACTAACAAAAAGAATACTATTTTTAATTATATACTTTTCTAGTAAACAGTATAGCACAATGGTATACAGATTTGATTTATCACACTATACTTTTTAGACTTTTTATTAATAGAAAATCATGGCACATCTGTATACCTTTGTAGTATACAGGATAGCCCGAATGATATACACCTTTGTGGTATACTATATAAATCTCGCAATTTGATACCTTTCTAATATATGATATTACTCCAATGGCGCACGACTTTCTCAAACGTACAAGGCTTTGCTCTCATTAACATATTTGTCCCTACTAACAAAAAGAATACCATTTTCAATTATATACTTTTCCAGTAAACAGTATACGACAATGGTATACAGATTTGATTTGTCACACTATACTTTTTATTAATAGAAAATCATGCCACACCTGTATACCTTTGTAGTATACAGGATAGTCCGAATGGTATACACCTTTTTACTTTGTTTTTGCACCAGACTTGCTTTGGGGTAACACAGCTATATCTTTCTATTGTATACAATGTTCGTATAGTTATATCCCAGGTTGAAGACTATAATATGTGAAAATGAAACAAAACAATCTGCTTTGAATTACAACGAGCAAATGAAACAAAATTCATCATTTATAAATGGTAAAAAGCTGAATCTAATTCAACAGTGAAGGTGGTAGTTCACAATATTACTTCCTAAAATGTAAACATATACATTTCATATGACAGAAAAAAAAAGTGAGCCCCGAAGTTTCTTCACTAATTACTAGTTACTATTTCCTGACAACCATCTCCATGCATTTTCCAGGATGTTCAGAATCAGTTTCTTCATTTTGTGAGATTTTCTGACAACCATGCTCCCACAAAAGTGCAGCATATCTTGAACGAAATTTGTGTATATCAAAACCATGTAATTTGATGGCGATCCCCTCAACAATATGCTCTGCAAAAGTAGCAACAAATGCTCCACAATCTCTGTAAACACACATAAATTGCACAGATTATTAAAAAAATATGAAAAAAACAATAAGTTATTGTAAAAGTATATGTGCAGAAAGGCTGCTTACGCTAAATTCTGCTTAGGAAGTTTCTCGATATACTCAACGTCGTATCGCTCCGTCAAAGTCTTCCCATTATATAATCCATTTTGCATATCAAGGTCATACCTGTTAGTATAAAACCCACTATGGCACAAAAGCAAAGGGACAACTACAGCATAAGCATTCACTGCATCTTCAATAGCTTTAGTTATCCGTCGAGTGGGCATCGAGTCGTATACATATATAACCCTGGTCCGTAGCAACAGTCTCAAGAGAATCCAATGGGACTTTTTGTTAATATAAACAAAAGATAGAACCTCGTCAACATAATTCCATGGAATGTTGCAGCAGAGACGATAACCAAGCATATACTTCTGAATTTCATCTGATCCCTTCAGCGTGTCCACTCGTGCTCCTCTTTTCATTAATTGATAAACATCTTGAATGGTGTTGTCAAAATAATGATCAGTAGTTGTAATCTTCACTTCAAGATGGTACTTTATCTTCTTTCTAAGGTAGTAGAAGATAACATCTAGATGCTGAAACAAATGTGTTTGCAGGAATTAGCATAAGTTGATAAACAAAATTAAAAAGAACACTATACTTCCAATGAATGATACAGAAAGCTAAACAATAAGAAAAAGTTGAAAAAGAAGTTGATATACCTCAGAAGATATTAGAGCACCACACGTTTGTAATATCCGAAACCAATCCTTACTTGTAATCTGAGCAACCCCCAAATCAATAGCTGGATCAAGAACATCATCTGCTTCCTTACTATATAATCAAAAAGACATAAAATCACCAAGCAAAATATATAAAAGTAAAGAATTAAAATAAAAGTATAGAATATAAAAAAGTCAAAAACCGCCAAGAGTCGATACTTACTGTCCCTTAGGCTTATACATCGCTTTCTTCAATGCAGTCAAACCATCAGAGCTACAACACTTTGAAATAGATTTTTCAAATGGCGACCGTCCAAACAATATCTTTTTCTTCTTCTTTGGCAATACAGTGACAACACTAGTGCCAGAATCACATTTAATGACAGAAGGTGAATGCTGCACACATTGAGTTATTCTTTTGGTTTGACGAGGACCAGAGATTGGAGAGCTTTGAGCCTTTCTTTTAGGACGACACTTGACAGGAGATATTTCATTTCTTGTAGAGACACTAGGATGTACACGTTCAGAATTCAGATCTGCATCTTTTAATCCTTTATTGATAACTGATGTTCCAACAAACAAACACTGGTAAGTAGCCAATCTGGACAGGTATGACAAAGTGCAGCTATAGGAAAATCCAAACCTGCAGTAAGATTGGGACCACTACCATCTACTACTACAGCTTTCTCATGACTTTTCTTCTTATCCGTTCGACCAGCATCGCCATGATTTGCAATACCATCAGAAACTTCAGTCATTGCACTGACACTGGGACCCAAAGTTTCATGATTTACCTCTAAATTAGCTCTGGTTGCATCCTAGAAATAAAGAAAAAATTAACCTTTAAGAATCTGGAAATATACAATAACTAAACAAGAAAAATACCTTATTATCTGTCAAATGTTTATCAATAATTGAACGAATATCATCTAGCTCGTTCGCAATCTTGTCGTCAATATACTGCTTAACCTATTAAATTAATAAACTAGATAAGATGCAGGCAAATTTTACCTAATATAAGAAGCAGGTATAATTCTAGGGGAAAAAGAAAGACAAATACAGGGGGGGAAAAAAGACAAATACAGTATACCTGCTTCATTAAATCAGGAGAGGAATCATTGGCACTACTTTCCTGAGTAGGGTTTTCCCTACATGCTGCATGTTCAGAATTTTTTCCTTCAGACCTGATAAAATCTCTATTCCTTTGACGAGCTCTATCACCAGTTTCCATAGCATCAGCCAGATCAGGTCTGGTGCCATCCTAGAAATAAAGAAAAAATTGATCTTTAACAATCTGTTAATATACAATAACAAAAAAAGAAAATTACCTTATTATCTGGAAAATGTTTATCAATAATTGAAGCAACTGCATTTAGCGCATCCGCAATCTTGTTATCAACATACTGCTTCACCTGTTAAATTAATAAACTATATAAAATACAAGAAAATTTCACGCAACAAAAAAAGGCAGTATAATACTAGGGGAAAAAGAAAGACAACTATGCTAACACCCATTTCATTAAATCGGGAGAGCAATCATTGGCAGCAGCACTACTTTCTTGAGAACGGTCTTTCCTACTCTTCTGCATACGGTTTTGGCTTTATAATCAGAAAGAGAACAATATAATATATTAAGAAATTACACTTAATCATCACATTAAAACATAAGCATATAAACTGAACCTCTTTGCCCAGTGGGTCTTGCATTGTAGCAGCAACATTGCTAGCTTCAGGAACAGAACTCTGATTATGAGTTTGTCCACCATCAGCACCCAAGTCTTGTTTACCAACATCACTAGCTTCAGGAGATGGTCCGCTTTTCTGTCTTTGCCCAACAGTGGAACTCAAGTCTTTTTCAGCAATATCAACAAATTGAAAACCATCTAGGCCTAACTGTTCGCGCTCAGCATTAGTTGGTAGTATGTTTCTTATGTTTAACTGTTCAACAAGTATTCAAATAAGTAAAAGCAAAGAACAAAAAACAAGCATAATTATAGATGTACACTGTAAAGGTATACTGCAATAAATAAGGATACCTTCACACTTACACAAAAGTATACCTTGAAACTATAGAAGTGAAGAAAACTAACTTGTTTAAATGACTTAGTAAATATGCCGAGCAGTTGAGAAATAGAAGCAGCATCCCTGTCATCTCCGTTCCAATTCAAAAGTCGTGGTATCTTTGAACCACCTACAGATAAAATCCGGGAAGCAATCACACCCGCAATTGGTGGACAAGTCTCACACAACCATGCTTGAATTGCAAGTGTAAAACCAAGAATTTTATAACTACTAGGCCTTGATAGAAGCTTCTAGTCTATTGACGCTTTTGTTATGTTGAAAACATCAACACCCCAAGGATAATTGTCATAGTCTCCCTTCTCAACAATATCAACATATTTCATGTCAACATAGCCATGATCTTTCCGTGTAGCAAATAGAAAAGTGCAAATAAAATACAGCAATGCTATCTTCAACGCATCTGCGTCATTGTTTTTCCAACATTTGTTACTGAAGCAAGTAGTTAAATCAGACCGGTAAAGACGCACCTTTCCACCAAAATACTTTTTCATCAAATAATTGTTCGTAGGAGATGTGTTCTGCTCCACATTTCCTGTACACTTCAACCCAGTGACCAAACGAAACTCACCCAACCCAAAATAAAGATGATGACCATTCACATCAAACCACAAATCATCACCAGATGCAGGCTTGATTTGCCTCATCATTAACCAATGAAGAACAGCATTCTGACGAATTTGTTGTGGCATATCCAAAAAATATCCAAAACATGTCCTACGAAACATCTCAAGTTGACACTCCGTCAAGTTGTCAGTTAACTCTTTAACGATGTTAACATTGAGATCATTGTTGATTTTCGGATTATACCGATCATACCTAGAAGGTGCAGCATAATAATTCCAATCCTAGAAAACATATAAGAAACAACAGAATAGTAATTACTTGCTATACATTATATTGGTATAAACAACACATATAAGAACACTTTTAATTAATTTTTAATAAGATATTACACAACCCTTTTATACTTTCACAGGTATACTACAAACAATTACTTACTATATACACTTTACAAAAAATTTAATTTATGCATGTACTAAAATCTGTTGACTAATAGAAATTTGCCCATAACAAATGAAAACTTACCTTAACCTTATATTTAGCATCATCAACGCGACTGCCACAACTATTAATTTGTTCAGTATTACAAATTTTTCGACTTGATGCACGACCCATTAGTGCATATCAAACACAAGAAAGAAATTCACCCAATTGAACGATTAAACAGTAAATTACTAATAGAAAGATGCAAATGCACACTTTTGGCGTGGGAGAAAGAAAGGAAGTAGCTGGAAGACAGACAATAAATAGTTAAATAAATAGAAAGGAAGCTGTGGAAGAGACGTTGGATGTGACTCTAAAAAATGTTGTGTAATATATTTTTGAAAAATATATTGTTTTGTAATACATTTTTTGACAATTAATTGATTTTTTAATATATTTTTGTAATGTGATTTAAAATATTGTATATTTTTAACATATTTGTCCCTATTAACAAAAAAAAAATACCATTTTCAATTATATACTTTTCTAGTAAACATTATACCAAAATGGTATACAGATTTGATTTGTCACAGTATACTTTTTATTAATAAAAAAATTGTGGCACAGTTGTATACTTTTGTAGTATACAAGATAGGCCGAATGGTATACACATTTATTTTGTCAAAAACATACTTCCCTATTAATTATAAGCAATTATGTTGCAAGTGTATACCTTACTACTCAGCAGTATACCTAAAAAGGTATATTGACAGATTTAACTGTCAGTTTTTTCATTAACAGTGCTATTATTTTAAATTTGAATTATTGTATCCGTGCAATAATTTAATGTAAAATACAGTTTAACTGTCATAAGTTTAACTATTCAACTATGGAACAGCTGTATACCTTTCGGGCTCTATCTGTGCTATTAATATAAAATACATTTTAACTCACCAAATTGGCAGTTTTTAGATGTGACACAAGGGAGAGCGACAATCTGCAGAAAACTTTTGAAAGAGGAAAGAACTTAGCAATCAACCAGCCATCATATAGAAATTCAGTCACCACAGATAAAACCTGTCTAATCACGCATGGTACCTTGCTAATGTTGTATACCTTTCTAGTTTACTATATAAATCCAATGTTATAGAACTACAAAAAACATCTCGCAATTTGATACCTTTCTAATATATGATATTACTCCAATGGTATACGACTTTATCAAACGTACAAGGCTTTGCTTTCATTAACATATTTGTTTCTACTAACAAAAAGAATACCATTTTCAATTATATACTTTTCTATTAAACAGTATACTACAATGGTATACAGATTTGATTTGTCACACTATGCTTTTTATTAATAGAAAATCACGGCACAGCTATATACCTTTGTAGTATACAGGATAGCCCGAATGGTATACACATTTGTTTTGTCAGAATATATTTCCGTATTAACTATAAGGAATTTATGTTGCAAGTGCATAGTTATGTACTCAACAGTACACCTTTTTACTTTATTTTTCCACCAGACTTGCTTTTGGGTAACACAACTTATCTTTCTATTGTATATTGGTCTATTTATATCCCAGATTGAAACCTATACTATGTGAAAATGAAACAACACAATCTGCATTGAATTACAACAAGCAAATGAAACAAAATTCATCATTTATAAATGCTAAAAAGCTTAATCTAATTCAACAGTGAAGGTGGTAGTTCAGTATATTACTTCCTAAAATGTAAAAATATACATTTCATATGACCAAAAAGAAAAAGTGAGCCCTGAAGTTTTTTCACTAATTGTTAGTCACTATTTCCTGACAACCATCGCCATGCATTTTCCAGGATATTCAGAATCTGTTTCTTCATTTCGTGCTATTTTCTGACAACCATGCTCCCACAAAAGTGCAGCATATCTTGAACGAAATTTGTGTATATCAAAACCATGTAATTTGATGGCGATTCCCTCAACAATGTGCTCTGCAAAAGTAGCAACAAATGCTCCACAATCTCTGTACACACACATAAATTACACAGATCATTAAAGAAAAAATATGAAAAAATAATAAGTTCTGGTAAAAGTATATGTGCAGAAAGACTGCTTACGCTAAATTCTGCTTAGGAAGTTTCTCGATATATTCAACGTCGTATCGCTCCGTCAAAGTCTTCCCATTATGTAATCCATTTTGCATAACAAGGTCATACCTGTTAGTATAAAACCCACTATGGCACAAAAGCAAAGGGACAACTACAGCATAAGCATTCACCGCATCTTCAATAGCTTTAGTTATCCGTTGAGTGGGCATCGAGTTGTATACAGATATAACCCTGGTCCGTAGCAACAGTCTCAAGAGAATCCAATTGGACTTTTTGTCAATATAAACAAAAGATAGAACCTCGTCAACATAATGCCATGGAATGTTGCAGCAGAGACGATAACCAAGCATATACTCCTCAATTTCATTTGCTCCCTTCAGCGTGTCCACTCGTGCTCCTTTTTTCATTAATTGGTAAACATCTTGAATGGTTTTGTCAAAATAATGATCAGTAGTTGTAATCTTCACTTCAAGATGGTACTTTATCTTCTTTCTAAGATAGTAGAAGATAACATCTAGATGCTGAAATAAATGTGTTTGCAGGAATTAGTATAAGTTGAGAAACAAAATTAAAAACAACACTATACTTCCAATGAATGATACAGAAAGCTAAACAATAAAAAAAGATCAAAAAGAAGTTGATATACCTCAGAAGACATTAGAGCACCACACGTTTATAATACCCGAAACCAATCCTTACTTGTAATCTGAGCAACCCCCAAATCAATAACTGGATCAAGAACATCATCTGCTTCCTTACTGTGCAATCAAGAAGACATAAAATCACCAACCAAAATATATAAAAGTAAACCATTAAAATAAAAGTATAGAATATAAAAAAGTCAAAAACCGCCAAGAGTCGATACTTACTGTCCCTTAGGCTTATACATCGCTTTCTTCAATACAGTCAAACAGTCAGAGCTACAACCCTTTGAAATAGATTTTTCAAACGGCGACCGTCCAAACAATATCTTTTTCTTCTTCTTTGGCAATACAGTGACAACACTCGTGCCAGAACCACATTCAATGACATAATGTGAATGCTGCACATATTCAGTTATTCTTTTGGTTTGACGAGGACCAGAGATTGGAGAGATTGCAGCCTTTCTTTTAGGACGACACTTGATAGGAGAAATTTCATTTCTTGTAGAGACACTGGGATGTACACGTTCAGAATTCACATCAACATGTTTTAATCTTTTATTGCTATTAGGTAATACGTGGGGTGGCCTAGGCGGGGCGCCTGGATATTGGGCGGAGCGCCCCAGTGTGCAGTGGTTTGGGTGGATCGCCTGGGAGTAGGGCGGAGCGCCCAGTTGAGTAGCTCCCAGAGTGTAGCGCCTAAGGCCTCGGGCAGAGCACCTGGCCCTGGGTCTTCTTCGATGCTGCTTCAATTCACTCCCCAAGCTGTTGACTTCTAGTCTTTGGCATCCTTGAAGCTTGGCACACGCTGCGATGTGTCTTGGCACATTGGGATGTACACGTTCAGAATTCACATTTACATGTTTTAATCCTTGATTGATAACTGATGTTCCACCAAACAAACACTGGTAAGTAGCCAATCTGGACAGGTATGACAAAGTGCAGCTATAGGAAATTCTAAACCTGCAGTAAGATTGGGACCGCTACCATCTACTAATACTACTTTCTGGCGAATCTTCTGCTGAATGTTGATATCATCTATATCCGTTCGACCAGCGTCACCATGATTTACATCTCTATCTTCTAATCCCTGATTGTGAATGGCTGTTGCATGGAACAAAGAGTGCTAAGTAGACAATCTGAACAGGTATGACAAAGTGTGGCTATAGAAAATTGGATACCTGAATAAATATTCGGACTGGTAGAACCTACAAATGCTGCTTGTTTGGAACTGTTTTGTTCAAACCTAATAAAATCTCTATTCTTTCGACCAGCTGTACCACCACTTTCCATATTATCAGACTGATTAGCTCTGGTCACATCCTAGGAATAAAGAAAAAATTAATCTTTAAAAATTTGAAAATATACAATAACTAAACAAGAAAATTACCTTATTATCTGTGAAACGTTTATCAATAATTGAAGCAATTGCATTTAGCACATCCGCAATCTTGTTATCAACATACTGCTTCACCTGTTAAATTAATAAACTATATAACATGCAGGCAAATTTCACCCAACAAAAGAAGGCAGTATAATACTAGGCAGTACCACTACTTTCTTGAGAACTGTCTTTCCTACTCTTCTGTATACGGTTTGGATTTATAATCACAAAGGCAACAACATAATATATTAAGAAATTACACTTAATCATCACATTAAAATAAAAGAATATAAACTGAACCTCTTTGCTCAGTGGCTTTTGCATTTGAGCAGCAACATTGCTAGCTTCAGGAACAGAACTCTGATTATGAGTTTGTCCACCATCAGCACCCAAGTCTTCTTTACCCACATCACTAGCTTCAGGAGCTGGTCCCCTTTTCTGTGTTTGCCCAACAGCGGAACTCAAGTCTTTTTCAGCAAGATCAATAAATTGAAAACCATCTAGGCCTAACTGTTCGCGCTCAGCATTAGTTGGTAGTATGTTTCTTATGTTTACCTGTTCAACAAGTATTGAAATAACTAAAAGCAAAGAACAAAAAACAAGCATAATTATAGATGTACACTGTAAAGGTATACTGCAATAAATAAGGATACGTTCACAGTTTGCTTCAAAATAAAAGAATCCTTGTGCAAACAAAACTGTACTGTATACTAATTACACAAAAGTATACCTTGAAAGTATAGAAGTAAAGAAAACTAACATGTTCAACTGACTTAGAAAATATGCCGAGCAGTTGAGAATTAGAAGCAGCATCCCTGTCATCTCCACTCCAATTCAGAAGTCGTGGTATCTTTGAACCACCTACAGATAAAATCCGGGAAGCAATCACTCCCGCAATTGGTGGACAAGTCTCACACAACCATGCTTGAATTGCAAGTGTAAAACTATAAATTTTATAACTACTTGGCCTTTATAGAAGCTTCTTGTCTATTGACGCTTTTGTTATCTTGAAAACATCAACCCCCAAGGATAGTTATCATAGTCTCCTTTCTCAATAATATCAACGTATTTCATGTCAACATAGCCATTATCTTTCCGTGTAGCAAATAGAAAAGTGCAAATAAAATACAGCATTGCTATCTTCAACGCATCTCGATCATTGTTTTTCCAACATTTCTTACTGAAACAAGTAGCTAAATCAGACCGGCTAAGATGCACATTTCCACCAAAATACTTTTTCATCAAATGATTGTTTGCAAGAGTTGTGTTCTGCTCCACGTCACCTGTACACTTCAACCCAGTGACCAAACAAAACTCGCCCAACCCAAAATGAAGATGATGACCATTCACATCAAACCACAAATCATCACCAGATGCAGGCTTGATTTGCCTCATCATTAACCAATGAAGAACTGCATTCTGACGAATTTGTTGTGGCATATCCAAAAAATATCCAAAACATGTCCTACGAAACATCTGAAGTTGACACTCTGTCAAGTTGTCAGTTAACTCGTTAACAATGTTAACATTAAGATCATTGTTGATTTTGGGAGTATACCGATCATAGCTAGAAGGTGCAGCATAATAATTCCAATCCTAGAAAACACATAAGAAACAACAGAATAATAATTACTTCCTATAAATTACTTTGGTATAAACTACACATATAGAAACACTTTTAATTAATTTTTAATAAGATATCATATAACCCTTTTATACTTTCACAGGTATACCACAAAAAATTACTTACTATATACACTTTACCAAAAATTTAATTTATGCATGTGCTAAAATCTGTTGACTAATACGAATTTGGCCATAACAAATGAAAACTTACCTTAACCTTATCTTTAGCATCATCAACACGACTGCCATAACTATTAATCTGTTCACTATTACAAATTCTTCGACTTGATGCACGACCCATTAGGGCGTATCAAACACAAGAAAGAACGATTAAACAGTAAACTCTCAATAGAAAGATGCAAATGCACACTTTTGGCGTGGAAGAAAGAAAGGAAGTACGTAGAAGACATACAATAAATAGTTAAATTAAAAAAAAAAAGGAACTAGTGGAAGAGACATTGGATGTGGCTCTAGAAAATGTTGTGTAATATATTTTTCAAAATATATTGTTTTGTAATACATTAATTAACTGATTTTTTAATATATTTTTTTAATCTGATTTAAAATATTATATATTTTCAACATATTTGTCCCTACTAAAAAAAAAAATCATTTTCAATTATATACTTTTCTAGTAAACAGTATACGACAATGGTATACAGATTTTATTTGTCACGGTATACTTTTTTATTAATAGAAAATCATGGCACAGTTGTATACCTTTGTAGTATACAGAATAGCCCGAATGGTATAAACATTTGTTTTGTCAGACCATTTTAAGTGTACTATATACACTGTTTTTATACTGAAGTCTTCTATGCTAAAATGTATACTGTTGGGTAGATAGGTATATACTAGTGTGGTATACAAGTTTCATTTTATAGTAGTATATATTGGTATACATGAAAGTATGGTTTTTTTTGTATAACTTTTGAGTGCATGATATGCCCCTGATGGTGTACAATAAGCCACAACATACAAGTATACTTCTATGGTATACAGAGTACTACAATAGCATACTATAGGAAAACAGATGATCACTTTTTCACAAAAGAATAGTAATTTATGTAAAAATTAAATCGACTGAAATACATAGATTTAGACGTTCAAACCCCATGTGTCTGCATACAATAAGAGTATCTTAGATGGAAATAATGCTTTTGCTCAACAGTATATCACTTAAAAGCATATGTATACCATTAGAATACATGAATAGAAACGACAAATTCCAGTACTAATATCCATAAGTACTAAACAAATTAGTACTGATATCCATAAACATAAGAAATTTCGAATAACATTCCAAGACAGTAATGTCTAAGATATTGCAGTTTCACCAGTAAGATGTTTAACATTTTACTGCTCATTTTAAAACGTATAAATCTAATCTATTTCTTGTGCTTCTTTCCTCGACGATGTTTACCCTGCCTTTTAGGATTCCGACCAGGATCCTCAGAGTCACTTTGTTCATTGCGTTCTTGTTTGTCCTTTCCATATTTCCACAATAAAACTGCAAATCTTGCTCTGCATGAGTGTACATTAAATTTGGCAATCTCTACACCTTCGATTATATGTTCAGCAAAGCTGGCGACAAAAGCCCCACAATCGCTGTATTACAGGCATTAGCAATATCTCAAAATCTAACATATACATTAGTTATAAATGTTAAGTAAATAAAAGAGCAAAGAATTCAATTCTTACATGCCATCCTGTGTTGGGAGATTACGAATATACTCAATTGTGTAAGGATCTGCCAACTCTCTACCCTTATGCCTACCACCTTGTATCTCAATGTCATCCATCTTCTCATAAAAATTAATCGTCAGCAGAAATAGTGGCAGCAACACAGAATAGGGTTGTAATGACCTCTTGACAGAAATTTCACCACTTGGATCCCCCCAGATAATCATACACATATATACATCTATCTACAAGAGATATTCTAGCCAAGATCCAGTGCCACCCAGTTAGGTCATGAACAGGACATAGAACCTCATCAACATCGTACCATGCAGTGTTGCAAAACATAGTAAAACCAAGCATATAGTCAATCACATCATCATACTTATCTATGTTAAATTTGTTTTCTCCATTTCCAGTTAAATCTTCATAAGCCTCTGTGAGGATCTTATGAAAGTTGTAATCTGTTGTTGTCATCTTCAAGTTAAGTGTGTATTTAGCTTTCTTCCTCAGATAGTAGAAAATGACATCTAGATGCTGAAAAAACAATATCAGTATACTGTGCATGTATACAAACAGAAAAACAGCTACAAAAAAATACGAATTTGAAACTGTACATACCAAAGAAGTCAGATCTTTTCTAGGAGTATATAAGGTACGAAACCAACTCTTACTGCTGATCTCACCAACTTCAAATTCAAATAATTTGTCAAGCTTCTCGGATTCCCTAATTTGAATTGAATAAAACCAAAACCAAAAACACAAAAAATACATTGTTAAACTCAAAAATCACACTTGTAACACAGTAATAAAAAATCTCATTAAACTCACCCCTTTTTCTTCTTCACAAAATTGTTGAATTCACACTCAAGATTGAAATCAACATGCTGTGTTATACTTCCAACGAACGGAAACTTCTTGGATACAACCTTTTTTGGTGATGATGTTGCATTTACGTTTCCCTCAGATATTGAAATAACACTTGCACCGGAATTCCATGTAGAGACATAAGGAGACTCTTTAACTGCTGCAGTACGTCTGCATCTTTTACGAACCACGGGTGTCTTCTCAATACTACGTCTTTTCATACCAGCTGTAACATCATTGTCACCTTTTTCAAACACAGCATCATCATGAGAATCAGTGTTATAATCCTTGGAATCATCTTTACTTGGGACATGCAGCTAAATAAATACAATTAAGGTTATTATATCGAAGTAAAATGAATGCCAATATACCCGCAGCATAAGTGTATAACATTAAAGTATACGTTCTAGTTAAAAATAAAGGTATACCAATTATAAACTTGAAAAAATCACCTTTGAATATGTCGCCGGGAGCGCAATGAGTGCAATATGACTGTAAGATTCTGACAAGCTCCTTTCCAGCTCAGAACCCTGAGCTACAGTTACTGATAAAAAAAGGTAATTAGATATTATGAAATTTCTATTCAAAGATGAACAAATTAAAAAGTGCATACCTGAGGTTTTATCTGCAGTATCATATGTTGCTTGGCGTGCAATACCACCAACTAATTCATTAAGTTGAGACTCAGTCATTTGAAGTTCACCATCATTTTCCATTCCATCAGAGAGTTCAGTTATTGTTCCTTCAGATGTTGCAGAGACGGTGGGACAAAAAGGTTCATGATTTATATCGCCATCTTCTAATATCTGATTATCAACTGCTGTTGCGCCAAACAAATACTTGTGAGTATCCAAATCCAGACCAGAAGGCCAAGGGTATAAATCAGACTGAAAAAGACCCATACCTGCAGTAGCATTGACACTAGTAACCCCTACCGATATTGCAAGTTCAAGACTATTCTGTTGCAAGGTAATATGATTTCTTTCCTTTCGACCAGCATCACCATCATTTTCCATTCCTTCAGAGAGTTCAGTTAATCTTCCTTCAGTTGTTCCAGAGACGGTGGGATGAAAGGGTTCATGATTTATATCGCCATCTTCTAATATCTGATTATCAACTGCTGTTGCGCCAAACAAACACTGGTGAGTATCCCAACTCAGACCAGAAGGCCAAGGGTATAAATTAGACTGAAAAAGGAGCCATACCTGGAGTAACATTTGGACTGCTAAGACGTACAAATATCGCTTTTTCAGGACTGTTTTGTTCCAACCTGATAGGATCGCTATCCAATCGACCAGTGCTACCATCATTTTCCACCACATTAGCCTGATGACCTTTGGTACCATCCTATGAATAATGAAAAAAGTCTTCATTGTAACATCAAATTAGAAAAGGAAAAAAATAGTATACCATTCAGGTATAATATAATTTAGTGTATGGCCTTTTACCACGATGTATACTATAATGGTATACCAGGCTTAACAATACTAAAAAACTTCTTTTTCTATTTGTATGCTCATTAATGCTAGACTGTATACCCACAAAACTATATACTACTTTAACTAAAAACTACCCACCTTTTTTGTTATAAATTAAGTTAAGTGAATTATATACATTTAAGAATCTAGAAATATACAACAACAAAAGAAAAAGATTACCATATATTCAAGCACACACTTATCAGGAACTAAAGCAATTCCATTTTCCATTCCATCAGAGAGTTCAGTTATTCTTCCTTCAGTTGTTCCAGAGACAGTGGAAAAAAAAAGTTCATGATTTATATTGCCATCTTCTAGTGTCTGATTATCAACTGCTGTTGCAACAAACAAACACTGGTGAGTATCACAATCCAAACCAGAAGACCAAGGGTATAATTCAGACTGAAAAAGGAGCCATACCTGCATTAACATTCGGACTGCTAAGAGATACAAATGCTGTATGATCAGGACTGTTTTGTTCAAACCTGATAGGATTGCTATTCAATCGACCACTGCTACCATCATTTTCCATAACATCATCCTGATGACCTTTGGCACCATCCTAGAAATACAGAAAAAAGTATTCATGGTAACATCAAATTACAAAAGGTAAAAAAAATGGTATACCATTCAGGTATACTATTATTCAGTGTATAACCTTTTAGCATGATGTATAGTACAATGGTATACCAGGCTTAATAATACTAAAAAAACTTCTTTTTTTTTGTATGCTCATTATGCTACACTGTATACCCACAAAAGTATATACAGTTAACTAAATTATATAATTTAAGAATCTAGATATATAGAATAACAAAAGAAAAATATTACCGTAGATTGGGGCACACGTTTATCAGCAACTAAAGCAATTGCCTTTAACAGCTCGTCCAACTTACCATTGATCTGTTCCTTGAAATCATCAAATTCTTTCTTTCCCTAAATTAGATGAACAAATGTATAAAGTCCTATAGATCATGGAAACACATAAAAAGTAGAAAAAACACAATGAACCTCTATAAATTTGGTATCAACGTAAGTCTGCAAAGACTGAAAGCCACTATCAACCTAATAAAAAAAAAGGTCAGAAATATGAAAAGTTTTAAAAATACTGTAGAGTAACTGATACTCAGCAAAACAGAAATGATTAAACATACCACTTTCTTGAATTCTGCGAGGTTTTCATTCGTATCAAAAGCTCTTGTTTGAGAAGGAATTGATGTTGAAGCAGCAAATGTCCTAGCTGCTTTGCTAGCTTTTGCAGTTGCAATAAACTCTTCATTCAATCCTTGTTGAATCTGACATGTTCTAATATCACCTTGCTTACTTTGCTGTTTATTCTTAGTATGGTCAATGACAATGAAACGACTGTTCTGATACTCATTGGGTATGCCAAATTCTAAACCATCCAACTCTAATTCTGCCCACTCAGCGTCACTTGGAGTAATGTTACTAGGCTTCAACTGTTGAATTATAATGCAACATGCAAAATCAAAACAAGAACAAAAATGTAAAGGTATACTTTAAAGGTGAAATACCACAAAGTAGTATACTGACCGTTTCAACAAGCAAATAAAATAACATATTCTATAAAAGTTACACTACATGTACCGTTTCAACAGGCAAATAAAATACATCCAACTCAGAACTATTAGCTGCAATTCGCTTCTTTCCTTCCCAATTGAGCATACAAGGAACCTTGGTGCCAACCCGAGTAGCAACTTTTCCCCCAATCAATGGACAGTACTCACAAAATCAAATCTGAAAAGCATGCATAAACCCAGCATGCCTTGCAAATGTAGGGACATCTAACAGCTTTTTATGAAGTGATTCCCTTGTAACCTTAAATATGTCGATACCCCATGGGTAATCATTAAAGTTACCACTATCAACCAAGTCGACATAACACCGAGCAAGACATGCAGTTTTTAATGGTAGAAAAAGAAATGAAGAAAGAAAATGCAAAACAGCAATCTTCACCGCATCAGTGTCAGAATTTCCCCAACATTTCGTTTCAAAACGATGCGCTATCTCCTGTCGGGTGACATTGGCAGACCCATTAAAATACATGCGTAATAGGTTATTGTCTTCACGATAAACCACCTCCTGGACACCCGTACATTTTAGACCTGTGACTAATGCAAACTCACCAAGTCCAAAACGTAATTGACAGCCATTCAAATCAAACCATAAAGCGTCTGGTGAATCATGATGGACTTGCCTACTCATCAAATACTGCACAAACCGAGTCTGCTTTGTTTGCTTTGGCATATCCAAGAAATATCCAAAGCAAGGTTTCCGAAATAGCTGGAGTTGTGTCGAGGTCAAGTTTGACTTCAAATCGTCAACAATATTTAGATTGGCATCATACGCAATCTTTGGGAAGTACGTTTCATGTAAAGGCAAATAAAAATCCCAAACCTACAAAAAAAAAAAAAAAAAAAAAAGTAGATTGGCATCATAAGCAGTACAATACATATGACAAAGTTTAAAACCTACTTCATGCAATTAAACTAATATTTTAATTAATTCAAAAAATTCTATTAGATGGTAATTAACAAAAGCTGAGAGTAAAAACATACTTTACTTAGGTGGTATACCTTTTAGTATATAGTATACTTTACTGGTATACCAATTTACTTCGTTTCACAAATTTGGTAATTTTATTACTTAGCTGGTATACCTTTTAGCATACAGCATACTTTACTGGTATACCTTTTAGCATACAACATACATTTAATATGTAACCTGCATTGCAGATTAGTTTGATGTTCTACATCTGTAGCACAATGTGCGACATGGTAGCTCATCTTCTATGTCCGACGTGTTTTATGTGCATTATGTACTTTATGGATGGCTTCAACAAAACTATCGAATGCTTTTTCTAAACATTGGGTACAACACTATTAATTGCAATAACCACCCAGTAAAAATGTCAAAAATGTCAGTAACAGTGGGCGCAAAACCAGTGAAACGAAGTAATTTTTTATACTACAAAAAATAAAAAAGTACCTTAGGCTCCGTAGTCTCCTTAGGCTCCGTAGTCTCCTCAACAGGAACAAGCGACATATTAGGTGGACTGTTACTACGGCGTCGACATTTATAAACGTTTTTCAAGCTCAATTTTGAATGTCTAGGGTTTGACATTTGGGATTGATTTGAGAGAATGTAGAATCTAATTATACAAGCTCAATTTTGAAATCGGTAGAGTGTATGCATCATAGATTTTGGGGGAGATGGGGAGATGGGGAAGATCAGAGAAATGGGAAGGGGCGGGAAAGGGAAAGGGAATAGGGATTTGAGGGAATGGGTATGGGCTGTAAATATTTTTCAATAAATGGGTAGGGAAAATTCAAATGGGTTTGCTCTGTAATTACTATCAAAAGGGTGGGCATACAGTGTAAATTACCCAATTTTTGAACCTATACCTGCTTTACGCAATTACGCTTCATCATTTTTCTAAAATCAAGACTTCGTCGTGCACGTAACAATTTATGTAGCCCATGAGTTAAAGCAGATAAAGTAAAACATACAATTCAATAACAAAGAAATAAACAGTGTGCGATTTCACTTGCAAGCAGGCCAACGGCCGTGAGCTATACAAAATTGAACTTCATTTATATTTTGCACAATAATGAGATCTACACTTTGCATTAGCATAAATGCCACTCCAAGCTGTAATTTTAGTTACAAAAAGTATAAATGAAGATGGTTTACTAATGGATCATCTGTCGTAATTGATAACTATTTCTTTCTTTTTTTTATTCAGTGTATCCGTTTTAGGGTTTGATTAATTTCGATTCGCACCGAAAGTCCTATTATGGAAGGCAAAATGCTTACTACCAAAGACGAGTTCACTCCTAATGCTACAACTCGAGACCTATAGCGATGGAGGAGTACTTATAATTCTACCACAATCTTTGATGATAAGTTTAATAAAATTAAGTAGAAGTATGTAGAGAAGATTAACACCTGTTTTTAACGGTGATTTTGAATGTGATTTTGCCTTCTAATACGAGAATACTCAATTTACCCCATGTTATGTTGTGACTTTGCACAAAGAAACAAAAAGGAGGAAGGAGTCGGACAAATCAAGGCTTTCTAGTATCTTCATGGCACTGAGTACTGACTTTACAGAACTTTTGTCAAATATTAAACAAGTGGAAGAACTAATGAGTAGAATAGCTTTTGGAATATTTATTTAAACAAATGAGATGCATAATTTAACAAAAAAATATAGATAATTAAATCCATGTACTTCCTCTATTTTCCTTCTCATTCTTATCCTCTCCGAAACAACATCGTCAGCATCATAATAGTGCATTTTTTATGTATGTATTTATTTATCTGAAAAAGAGAGGAAAGGAAAAAGCCAATTACGATTCAAAGACAGGATGGGCTCTATTTTGAGCTTGTCCAATCCTTCTCACAATTTTTCCTTTGTGTGGTTACTTTAATTCACAATAAAATTACAAATATCGAAAATAATATGAGTCCAAAGATTGACTATATGGAGAAATATCCAATGAATTAAAAATAGAAGTGGCTCATTTCATTTGAAAATTATGATTTTTCTCCAACACACCTTCATAGATGAAAGAGTTTGAATGGATGAGCGACTTTGTTTAGCCTTTTTAGCTGGTTGTTGAAATGTTAAAAGCCGAAACACAAGCCATTTACGTTGCAGTTTCAGAGAATAAAGCCATAATAGTTTGATTTCATTTATTAGAAAGGAGCAAATACAAACTTTTTGTGTCATTAACACTTGACCTTAATTGAGACAACGTTATGCCAAGTTCAGTCTAGGAACTGGACAAACCTCTTTATTCTTAATTTCTTTATTAGGGTGGTAAGAGAGCCTAACTTTCATTTCAAGATAAGGTAACACAAATTGCACTTGATAACTGATTTTCCTTTCAAATTATCAGGCTTGAGAAGTGTCCTGAGCCTTGTTCTGCACATTTTGTCCATACTCTTTAGCTCTTTCCTTCATATCCCAAGCTTTGCTTGCAATCCTCATCCTGGCATAATCAAGTTGGTCTGCCCCAAGTAGGCGTTTCCCGCAGGCGTTTCTATACAACCAGAAAATGGCAGCTAACGACCCCATGCCACACCCACCAGAGAATAAGAAACCGGCGGTCATCAAGACCTGAATTATCACAGCCGGGACAAGAATTGGGCTGGACATGACAAGGAATGGGGTGGCAACGACCAGGAATATCACTGTCCCTGCTAAGGTAAGACTGGACAAGCCTAACAAAGCAGCACCAAGTGTTCCTGCAGCCATGAACCTCATGGCTTCGTAATTAGGAGGTGATCTATGGAGTTCTCTTTGCTGATCAGACATGGCTAAATCTCTGAAAACAGTTGTTGTGAAAACAGTTGTTGTGATAACTTACAAAGGAACTGAGAATGAATGCAAAAGGACTAGATGAGGTTTCTATTATATATACGAGTTTTTGTGATAAAGTGGGACCCAAAGGACACATGGAAATACAGTTGGCATCATCTTCTTGGGTGGTGTGAGACATGAGGGGTCTAGCAAAGTATGGAGAGGGTGGCGTGGTGGGAGCTGGGTGGTATGTGTGAGGACTGAGGAGGGAAAGGAGGGGGCAGCTTGGCATGAGCCTTTTGTTTTATGAGCATTCAATATCAAACATTTGGCGGGGGGAAGAACAAATGATGGACACACCGAAAGTAACATATAATGTTTCCCCAGCTCTACTTTTTTAAATAAAGGCAGGGAAGATATGCCAAGTAGGAAGCAGAATAAAGAGAGAACCCTCCAATATCCTTAATAATACATATTTTTTATAGCAAAAAAATGTATTACAATCCTCCAATATCCAAATGTATATTTTTTTATAGTATGCCACCAAGGACCAGCTACCTCCTACTATCACAGACACCGGGTACTTACCCATCAAAACATAGGCATATGAAAAGAAAAAAGAAAAAAAAACGTATCAAGAAAAAATCCCGGTTTTACCTCAAGAAAGTAGCAAGAGGAGTAAGGAGCGTCACGTGTATTTTGATGCTCCCCCTCATTCTGAATAGGGTTAATTTCTTTCAGCTAATAACGAGGGGCACAATTATGAACAGAACCTACTAAATGTAAATCTGGTGTGACAGTATCACATGAAAATTTAGCAATTAGATACTTTGTTCAAGCAAAAAAAATGATAGAACAAACTACCTCCATGTTTACAGCCAAGAGAATGAAAAAAAAAAGTACAGAAAGCTAGAGAGAGGGGGTGAAGGTTTGCAATGAGTACTGATGCATATCTTAATCATCTGCAAGTAACAAAACTAGCTACAGAAAAAAATCCATTCTCCTCTCCAGGCCAGGCCAAAAGAAGTGTGATCTCAATTACTTGAGCTTCATCACCCACTAGTGTTGCTGATCTTACGACTAGTGACAAATACCATAACATGGTTAAGAGTCTTTAAAAATACCACGACTAGCTGCACTTAATTCTTGATTCCTTGGTAGAAGATATGCTGGAAGAAACGATGGGATTACAAGTGCCAATGCCAAGCAGAGCACCACCAACACTACGACATACCATGCTTGGTGAGGGATGCCAAAGAGTAGCTCATCACATACTGCCATGGAAATGCACATGACGTTGGTAAGACACTGTAAAGCAGTCAATTAAACAAGAATGCAAGGACACAGCAGCCCAAATAAACTTCAGCAAAGAGAAGATTGTTCCGGGGCAAATATATCATGAAACAGGTCCATAATCAACAAGAAAAGCTGTTCATTCGACCATACTCCACAAGCCAACAGTCATTTAAATGTTTTAAACATCAAAGGTTAGGAGCAGGAATCCATGAGCTGTCAGCAGCTTCACAAGTCAACTTTACAAATGTAGAATCACCAATATAAATATAAAGAAACATTTTTTTTTGTTAAAGGAATTTATTGATAGCCAGCAACCAGAAGGTACTGCAAATAACTAAATATTTACAGGAAAACAGTAATGTGCTCAAAAAGTCGGTAATGCCTTCTATGTCATTATATATTGGTGCCAAATCTGCCAAGACTAAAGCTCTAAAGCAACTTGGCTATGCCATACTATGGGGTTAATGGACAAACATCAACTCGTAATTAGCTTTTTTTATTGTTTCCACTCCATAATAGAAATATTTTATTGCTATGACACATTTATTAGCAAACTGCTTTGAGGCATTCTCTTAAGGCAAAAATATGTGTGAGGTTCAAACTGCTATAACATGATTTGATATTATCTTGCATTTCTCCCTTCTGAAGGGAGCATCGCAAACTACCTGCGAAGTTAAACCTCCTGAGAGCAAGACATCTACCGAGAGGAGTGCGCTGCTCGACATTTGTGCAAGAGTCACTGATGACAGCAGTTCTCATAAGTCTGTAGATCACGGCTCATATCTCCTCATCGCCGCAATTTTGAAACATGGTCTCATGCTAGTTTTGAACCCTTGACCTAGTGGAAAATTTGTATTTAAACAACCACTAATGCCAAGAAGTACTAGCAATTTTTCAATTTAAGAAATAATAACTTCACTGGTCCACTTCTTCAAGGCTCATGAATTCCACTTCTCGAGACAGTGGATCTTTGAAATAACATGCTTTCAGGAACTCTCATCCTATATAATGGGAGCTTCACCAGACTATTCTTTTAGCTTCTCCAACTGAGCACTTAAAATATGCAGAAGGCTTTCTATCTTTCTTCCCACATTATAAATTTGTTGCGGTTAACTACCTTTCTTTCTCTTTTTCAAGTGACAAGTAATGGTGAAAATCTTTTTAGTAACTATCAAAATTTAGCTTCATTTAATAGGAGAAATAATAAATAAATCACCAGTCAGGGGGCTTTGCATTCTCTATGCTCTTCCCTTTGACAATCTTTTTTTCTTTTTGGATGAAGTAAGTAGTTTCATTAATGGCATCAAGAAGATGTAGACAGTACAAGATATAGAGATTACAAAAGAGAGAGTGTCAACACCATTACAATGAAGCTTATATTAAAGATAGAGTGCTGACAAAGTCCAAAAAGTTGTAGGGGTATTAACAGGGGAAGGTTAAGCCATTCCCTTTGACAGTCCTTTGCAACAAGTTTTAGGGAGCCTTAATCTAATAGGGTCTTCTTGACACTTGGTTGATATTAATTTTTATATAATGACATGGTATGGTGATATGGGCTTAAGTGGAGCGGCATGGATAGAGAGGATTCATATAGCCAACCCCAACTTCCTTCTAATCAAGGCTTCGTTTTATATCGAAATAGCAGAACACTGACGACCTAAATAAATTTCAATCGTGCATACTTGAACCTGTTTTCTGTTTCACCTGAATGTGCATCCTAGATCAAAGAGTGTTACGCCAATATGCCTTTATTTTGTGACTTTCAATTGATTAAGAGGTAGCTCAGTTATTGCATTTCTGTTTCCTTTTTCATTTGCTATGGCAAGTGACTGAAACACAAGTCATAGGTGAATGTTCTTACCTCTAAATGATTGACACTTCAGAGCACAATCAGCAAGTTGGCAGGAAGATGATTAAACATGTTGAACGGAACATTAAGTATCTAAAGTAAAGGGAAAAAAATTACCTATATTATATATCACATATTTCCTCTCCTTCACCCCAGGTATTGCAACAATTCCCTCAGGCTCCACATTTACCAGGACAAACGTTCCACCCTGTGCCAAATTCCATTGTCAGTGCCTTTTCAAAGGTAAAAAAGCGCAGAAGACAACAATCACTATAGATCATGCCGACATAAGCAAACCTTGTCACCAAGCAATTGAAGACTGTCAGCCTGAAAAATAATCTTTTCAGTATTCAGTAACTTCCTGCCAACATTTATCCCTGAACTCCCCTTACTTAGTTGCAGAGAAAAAGTAGCTGGTATCTGTTACACATTAAACGGCAAAGGTCTAAGTTTTAGAATACCTATAGGGTACACAAAACTAGTAGGCAAGAATGCAAATGTACATACAGAAGCAGGATATGAGATCTTCACTTCATACCACTTATTCGAATTCAACCCTTGCAGTTCATATAGTCTCGATCCGGATTGTAATGGAAGAGTTTCCTTCATTAGCTCCTGCCCAACTTGCAAAACTTTTGTATCCAACCTATAACATTATGAAGCTTAAACCTTTGTACATTATCGGCATTTACTCAATCAGTTTATTTATATGCTGATTATAGCCCGAGTTTAGTTCTATACAATCAACGGTATAGGAAATAAGCACATGGTCAGGTCACTTAAAGAGCAATTGCACATTACTCTCTATAATGAGCACTGACTAGTAACTCAGGGAAAAGCATGCAAATTTTCACAATGTGACTGAATTTTTTGTAGCATATAGGCAACTGTCCGTGGAAAGTTTGAAATCGTAATCTGGGAAACAAATAGTGGGTTTGTAACCTGGAATTAAGTTACACCCATAGTGTCAAACTTATATACATTCTCACTCAACTGTTGGACTTTATTCCAGGGCTGAAACTCGAGACTTCTAGTAAGGTAGAGTGGTACTTCCCACTCCACCACAACCTTTGGTGGTCACTGTAAATAAGTTGAAACCAAAAATACATTGCTTTTTCCAAAAATAAAGCAAAAAAGTAATGAAAAGTGCAGCAAATAAATTGAAGATTCAGATATTGATAATATAAGGAATGGAATGACTTACATATTGGCATGAGTGAATGAGATTGCTGTTAGAACAAGTGTCAAAATTGAAGTAAACAGTGAAGGTGAAAAGCTCATAGTTGTTTGATCTTGATCTTGATCTTGACCTTTTCCAATGATGGATTGTTGAAGATGGCTGCTTGAACCGATGCCACCAAAATGGACCCGCTTTTACCGCTTCTTCTTCTTACACTTATACTTGATTTTGTTTTTAATTGAGGAAAATTACAATTTTTTGGTTTGGTTTTGTATTTATTAAAAAAAATAATCAAATGGACAAGAGTAGGGGTGTGCAAAATTGAACCGGTACTGATAGCTAAAGTGGTACTGATACTGATAAGCATAATGGTATATTAATTGATAATGATATTGATTTCTAATATGATAAGATATTGGTACTATAATAATAATTATACATTCTTACCATTACTTAATTGATATACAGATAAGATATTTTTTTTAATTTTTATATATCTTATTTTATTTATTATTATTTTATTAACCCTTTGAAACTTTAATTTGGATAACTTTAATTTATAGATTTAATAATGGTATTGATTTCTACTTTAAGTTAGCAAAACTTGGATGAAAAGTTTAGTGAGTGGAATCTTTAGTGCTTAGTCGTAGAACTGCTTAGATCTCTTTTGCAGATCCTTTCGTGGAGGATTCTCAATGCCTATGCATGGTTAACACTTCTGTAGTAAATTAGAATATATTTTTTATGTGCCTCATAGTGTTGTCTACCATCACTGTCCATTTATTCCATGTAGAGGTGTAAGATGCGATAATACTTACTATTGTGATTTAATTCAACAGTAGTTATTGTTAATACCTGTCACCAAACCAAGAAGAACTGATATCGATAAATCGATAGTTTATCGGTACGGTATTGATTTTGCATAATAACATACTAATAACTGATATACCTCTATCGACAAGCTAAAAATCGAATCGTACTAACCCATGAATACCCCTAGTTCACAAGAATAAGGACTATATATATATATATATATATATATATATATATATATATATATATATAAAAGAAAAAGGTTCTCAACAACACATCTTTATCCAAGGAACCAATTGCTTAATTTCCAGCTCAAGTATTTATTCATATACATGACTACTTACTTATAAAATCAGTTACAACACTTAAAAAGTATTTTTCAATACTTTATGCTCTTAAATTCAGCTAACTTAAATAAGCTATAATCTTATATAACAACAATGTTATATGACTGTCACGCCCTAAAAAAATATTTAATTAACTGCGAGGAGTTTATTATTTAAAGGCTCGTGACTGGTGTTCAAAAAGGTACAAAATTATTTAGAGAACTCGGAGTCGCCACTTGACATAGTTTAAGATGTGCCAAGTCACCAAAAGGTACCTTGGAACACCTCCGACTCGTCTAATTGTCTGCGTTAGAGATTCGGGTAAGGTTCTCAGTTGACTCTCGGGAAGGTATTAGGCACCCTCGAGTCCTGTGCCAAGCACAGTTTGCTTTATTGTCGCAATTTTATTTTATTAAATATGGTTGTTATATTAATACCGTCAATTTAAATTTATACTTTGATTCAAAAATTTAAAAGAGTCATTCCTATCCAACTTCACAGAGGACTGGTTAAATTTTTTTAAAAAAAAATTAATTAACCTCAAAAATAATTAATTTTACCAAAGCAACGAAATCATTTATTAAGAAAATGGGTAGTTCCTACAGAATTAGTAAAAAAAAAGATTGCTTACTAAGGAAGTTCAATTAGCAAACTGATTATAGAAAACAAAGAGAAAACGTCAAAGCTTACTGGGCCAATGGGCTATTTTGCAAAAGCAATTTGTACATTCAACATATTCTTTCAATTTTGTCCCTCATTTAGCAAGTTAAAATCAGATCTTATCTTTCTTGAATCGGGTCATGGAAGATGTTAAATCAATTGGAACCCACTTTTCGGCTTTGTTCAATCAAATGGCCTCTATTTATAAATAAAATTAAAAGTGTGGCCAAATTTTAAACGTCCTAGCTTGAATGCCTACACGTCCATGTTGCAGCTTTTGATTCATTTGCACTTGTAATTCGATTTCATCAAATTCTTTCGAACTTATCCAGATTTAAAATTGTACCACATAGCTTTGCAAAAGACAGTCTACATTTACATGCTCGCATTATATGGCTATTCTTTAAAAAAATAATAAAAAGAAAACATTCCAGATTTTTGTTCACGTGAAAATTGTTCTACATTAACCTTTGGATTAAGTGTCCAGTTTTGTACAAGTGTGACAATCTTAACAAGTTGATCTATTTGTATTCAAGTTCCACTTTGTTTATCTATTTCAATTTTGTCCAAATTTAACAAGTCCTAAATATAAGTCTCTGATGTTCAGCATATTTTAAAGAGGAAAAAAAAAATAATCAAAGAATGGAACAAACATTATGCATCTTAGAACTTCAATACATGAGCATACAATTCAATTAAACTCCTACATACATTCCTTTGATATATTTCATAGCAAGCATGTGACAAAGTTAGGCAAAATTACCTAATGGCTGAATTTCAAGGACTACAGACGAAGGTGACCAAAAGCTAAGTCCAAGCACAGCAAACAAACGCAGCAGTGACCAGCACCTAAACCAGCTCCTTTTTATCCTAAAACCAAAGATTTATACCCCCAAAAGACTCAATCTTTTGGTTCTAAACCTTACTACTTCACTCTATATTTTTTCAAAGTTTTTTAATGCTTCTTGCTCTCTCTTTTTAGCTTGTTTCAGCTTGGTTGATGGTGTCTTTAAAGAGGAGTAAATGACCCTCTTTATAGCTGAATTCCAAGGCCAAAAGGTGGAGTATGCACTTGTACAAGCCCACACCCTACACTTGAGCGTTTTTTGGCTATTTTCAGCATAGTAGAGCAGCTGAAAAATGACTATTTCAGCAGCCAAAACAGTCCTAAAAAGCTGAATTTGTACAAGTAGGGTCCTCTAAAGGACCCCCATTATTCATTACATTAACTAGAAGAAACTAGTACCAACTAAGCCAACTAAATTAGCCCAAACTAACCAAATGAACCAAACTAAAGCTAAAGACAGTCGGATTCTAACTAAACTAGAACAAAGACCATCCCAGGGTCCAACTTCTAGTTAGAAGTCAATCAAACTACAAATTTTATAGGCTGGAACATTAACTTGAAGCAAAGGAAACAAACTGGTTCACGCTATCTAGAAACATTTTTAACACACTAACTAAACTAGTACATACACTACTTGAATCAAGTCATAAGAAAGAACATACAGAGTGCATCAGTTATGACTTTCATGTTTAATTCAATGGATGACAACTTCAATTCACTTCATATTGTTACAACAGACCATGTAAAACTTCCCACTTAAGCCAGTAAAACTTCACAGCTATATTAACCAAGCTCCACTTTGAAAGTATTGAAACAACAAAATATTTTCAAACCTTTGCGAACTCATTATTTCCACATCTATACACATCAAGCTTTCACATGTAGGATTGACGTTCAAACACCAAAACTATATGGAGTTAATTAAACATAAACTAATCTAAACAAAAGGACAATTAAAGGGAGAAGAGGGGTCACAAATGTCGTCTAACCAGTAGTCAAATTCGAAGCCAATGCCTTCCTTACTTTCGTTGTCGTCTTGCCATTCCCGCCATCATCGAGCCACTGCTTGGTATTGCTTCATCAACTCATCATCGCAGCCACCATTGTTAAGCTTCAACAACACCCCTGCTTTGCTATACCCGAGCCCCCAATGTCATTGCCTAAACTATCGCTCCTAGCTCAATGAAACAGCCTCGCCACTGCCAACACAAAACAGAATCAACACCAACTATAGCACGATCATCATAGCAGAAGCAACCCCGACACCCTCGCCTAGCTGCTGTCGCAGCGCCAAAAACAGTGGCTCCCTGCAACTAAAATCAACAACTCCAATTTTCAAATCCACACATGCAATGCCAGACACGCTGTTGCCTCTCTATTTTCCCGTTCGACCCCAACACACTGCCAAACCACAGCCCCTCATCATCATCGAGTTATCCTCGTCACCCATACAAAAAAGAAAAGAAAATAAGAAGAAGAACAGAGAAAGCAGAAAGAGAAACAGAGAAAACGGGAAGGGAAAAACGGGAAAAGGGAACGGGCAAAAAGGAGATGGATTTTGGGAAACTGGGTACAAGAGGTGAAAGGGGAAGGTGAGAGGAAGAGGGAAAAGCCAAAGCATACCAGAAAAAACGGAGGTCGCCGGAGTTGAAGTTTGGCAGCCGCTTTGAGCCTCAATCTACGAAAATCGGCTTAGCTTTTGAAGAATCCGAGTTGAGAAATGGAATGGGGGGGTCGAGATCTATCCAATGGTATATTTTTCTAAATTTTCCGGCCACCGGAGGTGGTGGCCGGGGGCGGACCAGTGGCGGCTCCGCCGTGGAAGGCGATTTCCGGCAAGGTGAGAATTTTTTGGCATGGCTTCGCCAGTCTGAGGGACTAAAGGGGGTGTGTTAGTGAAATGGAGTATTTTAGGTTTATATAATGTGGGTTTGGGCTTGGGTAAACAAGTGGGCTAATGGGCTAAAGGGTTGGGTTGTTACTTTTTAACGAATAGCCATTAAAATGGCACTACATACTAAATTAATCAAGCACAATCACATAATCTACACTAATATTACAATTACGCACGTAATAATAAATTTTTTTTGTTAATTTTCACATTTTACTTCCTAATTAATGACAAATTTAGTTAGAACAAACACTAGAAGTTCAGAAAAAATTGACGAAACGTCCTAAGAATCTAATACGACTATTTTGAGCATTTTTTATGAATTTTGGTGCCAAAATTAGGTGATTACAGCTGCCCCTCTTTGTTCGGGAACACGAAGAGTTTTCGGACAAAGAAGTAATCGACAACTAATTTTGGCTTTTCGGCTCTAGCCGAGAGCATGCTTTTCAAAATGGTGACCGTACCTTGAATTTCGGTTCTAACCGAGAACAAAGTTACCTACATATCCCCGGACTAAGGAATTAGGACAGTGTAGTTCCGTACGTGCGGTAGCTGGGACTACCGCATTTAAACAGACACCAGACTCTTCTAGACTCACTAAGACAAACTAGACACTCTAGACTACTAAGACAAACTAGACTCAAGTCATACTTGGAGGCTAGTTGCGCCGCGGTCGTCGCAACATTGGGCGGGGCAGCGTGCGCCGTTCTGCTTAGTCTCGCAGCTTATGGGGCACATTTTGGGGCAGATTTTGGCCATGTGGACGAGCCACATGGCAGCACACTTAGCCTACATAGCACAACTTAGCTTACATGCTGATTATTATTAGCTTTGATAGTTGTAAACACATGGGGGGAAAACCAGCTTTAGTTTGAATAAAAGCAAGGCATGCAAGTCTGTAATGATGGGCAGCAGACTAGCATTTAATGCCATGTCTGCCTGCTTTTTCAGCATGCTGGCTGCACCTTTACTAGTATAAATAGGCAGCTTCCCCTTTGTAAATAAGGTCAGAACCTTTGTATATTGTAAGCACATAATAGAAGAGTGCCATTCTTCCCCATTTTCGTTTGTCTTTGCATCTATAGTTCCCTTTGACACTTGTTTTGCTAGGCAAACGTTGAGAGGCTGACCCGATCTAGGCAACACATAGGTTGTAAGATTAGGTGCCGGTGACGTGTTTTTAGCCCACAATCAGGACGTCACAAGGTTGCTGATACTAGACACTCTTAGGCATACAAGGGCTGTCGTTGCTGGTCACTGGTTGCTTGCTGATTGGCGATCATTGCTTTACAGAGAAAATGAAAGTACAACATTGAAAATGTAAAGTTACAATTCCTATTCTAAGTCTTCATCTTCCCGAGATGAGCTTCTTGGTTCTTGCTCCCCTCACTTGTTGAAAATAAAACCACCGCTCTTGGTTCAGGTGGGTCTTGTTCTTTGTAGAAAAGATAAACCCCCGATCTTGGTTCAGGTGGGTCTTCCCTCTTTACAGAATGGATTCCCTCGTTCTTCAGGTGGGCGCCTGGACTTCTTCAAATGTATTCCCTCGTTCTTCAGGTGGGCGCCTGGACTTCTTCAAATGTATTCCCTCGTTCTTCAGGTGGGCGCCTGCACTTCCTCAAATGTATTCCCTCGTTCTTCAGGTGGGCGCCTGCACTTCTTCAAATGTATTCCCTCGTTCTTCAGGTGGGCGCCTGCACTTCCTCAAATGTATTCCCTCGTTCTTCAGGTGGGCGCCTGGACTTCTTCAAATGTATTCCCTCGTTCTTCAGGTGGGCGCCTGCACTTCCTCAAATGTATTCCCTCGTTCTTCAGGTGGGCGCCTGGACCTTCTCTAAACTACTCCCTCATTCTCCAGGCGGGCTCCCTAACTTCTTAAAACTACTCCCTCATTCTCCAGGTGGGTTCCCTAACTTCTTAAAATAAAATCCCTCATTCTCCCAGGTGGGTGCCCTGACCTTCTCTAAACTACTCCGTCATTCTCCAGGTGGGTTCCCTGACTTCTTAAAAACTACTCCCTCATTCTCCAGGTGGGTTCCTTGACTTCTTAAAATAAAATCCCTCATTCTTCAGGTGGGTGCCTTGACTTCTAAAATAAAATCTCTCTTTCTCCAGGCGGGTGCCCTGACTTTCTCTAAACTACTCCCTCATTCTCCAGGCGGGCTCCCTAACTTCTTAAAACTACTCCCTCATTCTCTAGGTAGGTTCCCTGAATTCTTAAAATAAAATCCCTCATTCTTCAGGCGGGTGCCTGGACTTCTAAAATAAATTCCCCCATTCTCCAGGTGGGTGCCCTGATCTTTTCTAAGCTACTCCCGCATTCTTCATTCTTTTGCTTTCTTGTATTTCAATGGCCTTTGACACAGAACATCATGCGGCCAAGTGTTCGAACTAGTCATTATTCAAACTTTGTTAGGAACGGTATATTTTCCCTGATAGTCTCTTCTGCGGTGCAAACCTTGGCATGTCACTCCAGATGCCAAACTGCCTCATAGGCATTCCATTATCCAGGCGGGTCCTGACTGTGCTCTGCTACAACTGCAAAACAAGTGAATAATTTTTGCGAAACTCTCTTTCGCTCGTTTCAATGTTATTGTGAATGAAAGGCAGAAGTAGAAGAAAATTCGGATAAAGGACTCTGAATGAGAGATGCCCTTTAGGAAAGTAAAAGGACTTATCTGGAGGTGAAAGCGATGACCTCAATAACATGACGTGCATATTGGCCTCGAACCCTGATCCATTCACAATAGTTGTCCCTCGACTCTTTCCCCAATAGAAACATTCAAAGCAATACTCGTCAAGCCCCACTTGATGACAGTTACCAAAGCCCTCATTCGGTTAGCGGCGCCTCTTTCAGGATTTTCATCGACTAACCTCTCTCTTTGTTCTTTGCCTAACTGTTTGTCATGTGGCGCCCTTTCAGGTTTTCACCAACAAGACTTCATTTTTTTTTTCTTTTTCTTTTTTTTCTTCTCTTCTTTTTTTTTTTTATTTCTCCCGTGGACCTCTTTAGTTCCACCCATTGATGATGATTTTTGAGCTAACTCTCGCCCGATTGACATTCTCAAGAGTGGCCAAAATGGTCTATTGGACATTTATCTGAGTTTGGAAGCAATGTTTGGCCTGTAATTTACGGTGCCTTGAGCATCTTCCCCCCTTTCAAGAATGAATGAATGGTACAACAAAATAGAAGTTTGTTTTTATTTTATTTTATTGATAAAATAAAAATAAAATAAAAACAAACTTCTGCCCCAGTTTAGCAGAAACCGCGGATTTTAGATTTCTTTGACTTTGGCCGCAAACTTAGAGGCAAGCTTTGCGTCAATGTGAGATAGAGAAAAGGATGAAATATCCCCTGATATGAAACTAGGGAACTTTTAGAACCTTCTTTGATATGACCGCACCTGAATGGTTGCCTACGTATCCTTTTGAGAGGAATCAGGTCAGACGTAGCTCTAGCAACTTAATGCCAACTTTGTTTTGGATCTTTCTTTCTTTCTTTCTTCATTTCATCGTAATTACAAAGATTCCCAATAAGGATTTACAAAAGCAATACAAAGCCAAAGTCTAACAAGAGGGGTACATTATCTGGGTAAGGGAAACAAAGACTTTCGTTTCTCCACCCAAGAACATCAAATGTAGTACCTCTTCACTGCATCAGCATTAACAATCATTTCAGCCATCGTGCCCTCGATGTCTGTCAGGAATAGAGCACCATTGGGCAACACCTTCTTCACCACGTACGGTCCTTGCCAATTTGGGGCAAACTTGCCCTTTGATTCTTCCTGATGTGGAAAGATGCGCTTCAAGACTAACTGACTTTCGATGAACTTGCGTTGGCGCACTTTCTTGTTGTATGCTTTGGCCATTCTCTCCTGATATAGTTGACCATAACATACTGTATTTAGCCTCTTTTCGTCAATCAAAGCCAATTGTTCCAAGCGGGATTTGACCCATTCAGTATCCTCGATCTCAGCTTCAACAATGATTCTCAAGGATGGTATTTCGACTTCTGCCGGAATGACTGCTTCAGTCCCATACACCAATTCATATGGAGTTGTGCCTATTGAGGTGCGCACAGTTGTACGATAACCCAGAAGAGCGAATGGCAACTTCTCATGCCAATCTTGTGATCCATGTACCATTTTACGAAGGATCTTCTTAATATTCTTGTTTGCTGCTTCGACCGCCCCATTTGTTTTTGGACGGTAAGGTGTGGAATGCCTATGCACAATTTTGAATCTTTCACATACCTCATTCATCAAATGACTGTTGAGGTTGGCCCCATTGTCGGTGATAATGGTATTAGGAATACCAAATCGACAGATAATATTCGAATGGACAAAGTCGACCACAGCTTTCTTGGTTACTGACTTGAATGTCACTGCTTCCACCCACTTGGTAAAATAGTCAATGGCAACCAAGATGAATCTATGCCCGTTCGACGCATTCGGTTCTATCGGGCCAATGACATCCATTCCCCATGCTGCGAAAGGCCAAGGAGCAGACATTGTGTGAAGCTCCAAAAGAGGCGAATGTATCAGATCGCCGTGCACTTGACATTGGTGGCATTTCCGCACAAACCCTATGCAATCTCTCTCCATAGTGAGCCAGAAATAGCCTGCTCTTAAGATCTTCATGGATAGCACATAGCCATTCATGTGTGGCCCACAAATTCCTGAATGTACCTCGTTAAGAATTCTCGAGGCTTCTTGTGCGTCTACACATCTCAATAGTCCCAGATCTGGAGTTCTCTTGTATAGTATCCCTCCGCTCAGAAAGAAACCATTTGCGAGACGACGGAGGGTTCTTTTCTGATTGCTCTCAGCTAGTGTCGGGTACTCTCCATTCTTGATGTTGTTTTTGATGTCCAAGTACCATGGCTCACCATCAAGTTCTTCTTCAACCATGTTGTAGTAGGCGTGTTGGTCCCGGACTTGAATCTCAAGTGGGTCAATGTGAGTTTGGTCAGGATGACTGATCATTGATGCTAATGTAGCCAAAGCATCGACCAACTCATTGTGCATTCTTGGGATGTGCGTGAATTCAATAGAATCAAATATTTGGCAAAGATCTTCCAGACACTGCTTATACATGATGAGCTTCCCATCTCGAGTTTGCATTCACCCTTGATTTGATGTACTAGAAGGTCAGAATCTCCGAGCACCAATAATTCTTTGATGTCCATGTCTATCGCCATGCGTAGACCCATGATGCAAGCTTCATATTCTGCCGTGTTATTGCTACACCAGAAACGAAGTTGTGCAGCCGCCGGATAGTAATGACCTATCGGGGATATGAGAACAGCCCCGATACCATCACCTTTGGAGTTAGAGGCCCCATCAAAATAGAGCTTCCAATAATGTTCGTCGTCAGAAGGCAATTCCTCAATTGTGTCTACCTCTTCATCAGGAGAGTATGTCTTGAGAGGTTCATATTCATCATTCCACTGGATTCTCGGCCAAATGATCGGCCAAAGCCTGGGCTTTCATTGCAGTTCTGGTGACATAAACTATGTCAAACTCCGTGAGTAACATTTGCCATTTGGCAAGCCTTCCTGTTGGCATGGGCTTCTGGAAGATATACTTCAATGGGTCCATCCAGGATATGAGGTAAGTAGTGTATGACAACAAATAATGCCTCAACTTCTGCGCTACCCAAGTGAGGGCACAACATGTTCTTTCCAACAATGTGTACTTGACCTCATAATCCGTGAACTTCTTGCTTATGTAGTAGATGGCTTGCTCTTTCTTGCCTGTGGCATCATGCTGCCCCAGTACACATCCAAATGAATTATCCATCACCGACAAATAGAGGAACAAAGGTCGGCCTGGCTCCGGTGGGACCAACACAGGTAGATTTGACAAGTATTGCTTGATTTGGTCAAAAGCCGCTTGGCATTCCTCGGTCCACTTGACTGCAGCATCTTTCTTTAGCAGCTTGAAGATTGGCTCACAAGTTGTAGTAAGTTGAGCGATGAACCTACTGATGTAGTTTAATCTTCCGATGAAACTCATGACTTCTTTCTTGTTCTTTGGCGGAGGCAACTCTTGTATAGCTTTGATCTTTGTAGGGTCTAACTCAATATCCCGTCTACTGACAATGAAACCCAACAACTTTCCAGCTGGAACGCCGAATGCACATTTAGCCGGATTCAACTTCAAATTGTATCTTCTAAGCCTTTCAAAGAATTTCCTGAGGTCTTTAACATGATCCTCTGCTGTTCTTGATTTGATTATCACATCATCCACATACACCTCAATTTCTTTGTGTATTATATCGTGAAAGACGGTTGTCATGGCTCTCATGTACGTTGCCCCAGTATTCTTCAAATCGAACGGCATGACCCTATAACAAAAGGTTCCACAAGGCGTGGTGAATGCCGTCTTTTCTGCATCTTCTTCATCCATCAGGATTTGGTGATATCCTGCATAGCAATCCACAAAAGATTGGATCTCATGTTTAGCACAATTATCTATGAGAATGTGAATGTTAGGCAAAGGAAAATTATCCTTGGAACTGGCCTTGTTCAAATCTCGATAGTCAACACAAATTCTCGTTTTTCCATCTTTCTTGGGTACTGGCACGACATTTGCCAACCAGGTGGAATATTGAAGCGATTGAATCACCTTTGCTGATAGTTGCTTCATAATTTCATCATGAATTTTCTTGCTCACATCTGTCTTGAATTTTCTCCGAAGTTGTTTGACTGGAGGAAAACCAGGATTGATTGGTAACTTGTGAACTACCAAATCTGTGCTCAAACCGGGCATGTCATCATACGACCAGGCAAATATGTCTCTATAGTCAAACAAGACTTGGACTATGTCATCTTTCACTTTCGGTTCAGCGTGCATGCTTATCTTGGTTTCCTTAACATCATCGGCACTTCCCAGATTTATATTTTCTGTGTCATCCAGATTGGGCTTAGGCTTATTTTCAAATTGTTCTAATTCCCCATTTATTTCACCCTCGGCTCTCTCCTCATCATATTCTTCCTCAAAGATTTCTTCCGTATCAGCCTCTTCCATGTCGTCTACCTTCTCAACTGTCATTTCATACTCACTCCACTTCCCATCATTAATTTTCTTTATTTCTGGTTGGTTCAATGAGACCAAGTTAAACTGTGTGTTTAGATCAGGGCGTGATTTCAGCATGCATGTCATGTTATTAAGGCCATCAGAAACATAGCTACAGAAAGAAATAAAAATCAGAAATTAGGAAAGTAAAGAGATAGAATAAGGAGACAAGAAGCAATGTCTTGCTTTTCATTGAATTTGAAAGATAAAAGGGTTTGACATCTTAGTGAGCAAAATAAATATACTTGGATTACAACCCTTAGAATAACCAAGTATACAGAAAGAATAACAAAAACTTGCTACCAATAGCCCCTCCAAGTGGGGAGAGGCGTGGATTCCCAGTTGTTCAGCTTCACATCAGGGCCAATGTTCTGGATTTCTGCATTGCTAGGTCCTTCGCCAGTTTGCACCATGTTGATGCCAAAGACGTGCCTCAGGTCTGACAGCAGCCTCCTTTGTTCTTCAGTCTCTTCAGTATTCTTAGAAGCGGCCTTGCCTCCACTAGGCCTTGTGAAAGATTGAGCGAGGCAAGGGACAGGCTTCTCGAGAGACCATTCTTATTTCTTCATCTTCCTAGATCTTGCTCTGTTATCCCAGACCCCAGGTACCTCGAATGCCAAGTGGACTAATAGGATGTGACATTCCTTGTAGTGATGCTCCGATACCTTTCCCGGGTTTGAAACCATGCTTCAATATTTCCGTAGCCATCATGACTGCTGCTTCTGACAATCTTGCTTGGGGTAAAGGCTTGCCTTCAGGAACCTCCTCCACATGGACTGCTTCAAATGCTTGATACATCAGAGTTGGGCTATCATTAGTGGCCTCAATATCTGGAATAGACGGATCCTTGTAGATTGACAAATCTCCCTCTCCGTGTACCATGATCATCTCACGATTCCATTCAAACTTGATAGTCTGGTGTAAGGTTGATGGTACTGCGCCTGCCATATGGATCCAGGGTCTTCCCAACAATAGGTTGTAAGACGAATCCATATCAAGAACTTGGAAATCGATAGCAAAATCCATGGGCCCGATTGTCAGTATCAGTTCTATCTGACCAATCAATTGTCGTTTCTCTCCATCAAAAGTGCGGATACTCATGGTGTTTGTCCGGATTTTGTCCATGTTGACTTTCAATCTCTTTAAGGTAGACAATGGACAGATGTTCAGACCGGACCTACCGTCAACCAGTACCCTTGTGACATAAGAATTGTCACACTTGACAGTCAGATGCAGTGCTTTGTTGTGACCAGTGCCTTCCATTGGCAGTTCCTTGTCGGTGAAGGTGATCCTGTTTACCTCAAAGATACGACTTGCGACTTCTTCAAGATTGCTGACGGTCATCTTCTCGGAGACGTGAGCCTCATTTAGTATTTTCAACAGAGCATAACGGTGTGCCCCAGAATGCATCAACAAGGACAACAAAGAAATTTGAGCAGGGGTCTTCCTCAGCTGCTCCACAATGGAGTAATCTTGCACTTTCATCTTCTTAAGGAATTCCTCCGCCTCTTTCTCGGTGACAGGTTCCTTGACGGGGCCCTGATTTTCTCTAGTCTGCTTTGATTTTCTTAACTCTTCCGGGGTAAAGCACCGCCCAGAACGAGTAAGACCGCCAACTTGTGTTGTTTCTGCCACAACCTCTTTTCCCTTATATGTTACCAATGCCTTGTCGTAATTCCATGGGACAACATTAGTGTTTCTCATAGGAATCTGAGGTGCACTCTTTATGACAACAGGCTCACACAGCTTGTTTTGATCGTCTTCACAGGGTGAACTTCTTATAACCAACTTTGGTTTGGCCACACAATCCGCCTCCTCTCTATTTTTGGTGGTCCTTTGGATCACCAATTTTGGTTTTTCATTCACCTATTCCTTTCGCTCAACGGCTCTTCTCAATGTCAACACTGGCTTGTTTGGTTGGATAGGATGCCCCACTTTCCCCGGCACAACCGAAAGAATTGGTTGCATCTTTTCCACTCCAATTGTTATAGCATCGACTAACACTATTGGCCTTGTAGATTCGTCTTCAAATTCCCCTTCACATATACCCACCATGTGTACATCATGGATCGGTAAAGGATTGCGATTAATGTTTGGCATTTCTGCATCTTCGATCACTATTTGGTTATTGTCAATCAGATCTTGCACTGCCTTCTTGAGATAATAACAATCTTCTGTATCATATCCTGGTGCGCCCGAATGGTATTCACAATGCCGAGAGTGATTCACTTTCCCAATGGGCTGCATGTTTCCTTGAATTGGCTTTATCATATCCAAGGCTCTCAATTTCTCGAAGATACTGGTGTAAGATTCTCCGATTGGTGTAAATTCTCTCTTTTTCTCCTCTCGGGCTTTCCTGAATTCAGCTCTTGGACGGAAGCCTGCAGGACCTCTTGGTCGGTAGGTAGGGTTTGGCGGAGCCTGATAATGATTAGGGGGAGCTTTGTGCGTGTGATATGTAGGCTGTGGGGCTGGGGCACGCCATTGCGGATAGGATGTTAGAGCATATGGATGTGCTGCATGTACAGAGTATTGGGGTGGAGGCATGGAGTATTGTGCATTTTGTGGCGGGTAATAGTGTTGTAAATGGGGTGTTTGTGGAGCTTGGTATAAATTATGTTGATTGTATCGCTCCTCGTTCCATTTTCGCGGACCTGACCCTACCATGGCTACATCCTCTTTCTTCTTCTTACCAAACCCTGCTGCCCCGGTCCGCACAGCCTGTGTAGTCGCCTTTAATGCAGTCTAACTCACAATCTTGCCAGCTTTGACTCCCTCTCAATCATTTCTCCCATTTTGACGACTTCACTAAATGGTTCCCCAAAGGCGGCGATCAATGCACCATAGAACGCTTCATCTTGCGCCTCAATGAACAAACGAACCATGTCATCGTCTGGTATTGTGGGGCTCACTCGAGCGGCCTGCTCGCGCCATCTGAGGGCATACTCCCTAAAGCTTTCACTTGGCTTCTTTTTTATTGCATCCAAAGAGGATCGATCTGGAAAAACTTCAATGTGGTACTTGTACTGGTCGTAGAATGCATGCGTCATATCCTCAAATGACAACCATTTAGTTAAATCCTGCCTCATGAACCATTCGGCAGCTGCGCCCCCCAAGCTTTCAGAAAAATATGCTATCAACAGTTTGTCTTTCTTGACCCCTCTCATTTTGTTGCAGTAGGTTTTCATATGAACCCTTGGATCTCCTTGCCCGGTGTATAGATCAAACTTTGGCACTATGAACCCATCTAGCAATTGCAATTCAAGGTATGGACAAAGATCCTGAAAGAGATGTTAGTATGATCTCCATATCCTTGAATGGTCCTTACTGCTTGTTCTAGGCCTTTCACTTTTCGCAGAACCTCGCTCTCATCCAGCTTTCCCGATCGATCAACCCCAACCTAAGACTCGCGATGGAACCCCTGATCATATGAGTCATTGTGTCGGAAATGGGGTTCATGGTGCTGATCATAATGATGATCCCCTGCCTGGAGATGTGGTTCACTGTTGGATCTGGCCATGGCAGGCCTAGCTGGGCCCCGAAAAACTGGAACCTGTGGGGAAGGTGGTCCATACTGTCCCTGTGGTGGATGTTGTCCATACTGCCCTTGTGGTGGAGGTGGTGGTTGTGGCGCATGAGGGCGCACTTCAGCTTCTTTCGTTGCACCATGGTTAGGGCCAAAACCAGGGAGATATGTCGGATCCTCGACCGTTGTAGATGTGCCCGGTGCTCGTTGAATAGCTGTTGGCACAAGCCCATCTAAGAGGTTTGGCATGGGAGGAGGTGTCTGTCCCATGTTCATCGCATGATGCATGTCTACCAGGAATTGTTTCAAGCTTTGGACCTCCTCTGTCGTCTTTTCATTTTCCTCGGAACCGGCATCAGATTTATCTCCTTCAGTTGTCGTGTTACCAAATAAAATTTTGGATCCCTTTGATTTAGTTATGTGTGAGCGGGGTGATGCCAGAGCGCTGCACCAAATCACTGGTAATCTAGTCTTGTCTGCAAGCAAAACAGGTTAGGAAACACCATATTTTATGAGCAAAGCGTGCCTACAAGCCTAAGGTCATTATGCCTCTTCCCGAATCAAGACAAAGCGGATCCTTATTTTTTCTTTTTCTTCTTCTCTCTTTCCTTTTTTGTCCTTCCATTTTCTCTCCTTTTTTCTCTCTTTTTCATTATTTCATCATTTCATTTTTTTTTTCAAATGTAAGAGGGGGTCCAAAAATCAGATTGAAAAGTGCATTAAAGAAAATAAAGAGACACAATTTTGGATTTTCTGATTTCCCTTTCATAAATGCCGAAATAGTACAATACTACAATAACTGTCCCTCCGACAACGTGGAGGCAATAGTAGTATTCCTAAAAATTAAAAAAAAAAACAAACAAACTAGACAAATGTTCGAAATAGAAATACTAATACATAATGAAAAGCTACAACATGTCCAAGATGCTAAGTAAATGACAAAAGGCAATTAGCTGCATCATCTCGGACCATATATATCTGCTAAGGCATCTCGGGCTCTGCCTCAGCTGACTCCTCTGGATCTGACTCAAATGGCTCGTCAAGATCCTTCTCTGGATCAAACTCGGGTGGCTCCTCGGGGTCTACTGATGGGCCTTCTACCAAGGTGCGACGCGATCCATCCAAATCTGCTGCAACTCTTGTGACGAAGGGAAGCACATGTGGAAGAAGGTCCTCCGCGGGCAGTCTCCTACAGTCGCTGATAGCCTGTGCAACATGCATAGCAGAGTCATAAACCTGCCGATAAGCTACACTGATAGTCTGTCCTGCAGCCTGTATATCCCCAAGTCGGTCCTATGCTAGCCCTCTGAACTGCTCTCCCTGCTCCAATGCCCTGTCAAGCCGAGCTCGAGCATCCATGGCATCCTGACGATGATAATCCTCCCTCTCTTGCTCTCGGCTAAAGCTGCCTTATCGGCATCCCTCACTGCCAATGCCTCAGAGTGCAATTCACGGAGTCGTCTGACTGTATCCAGGTGCTGATGTACCAAACCCTCACTCTCAAACTGGGCGGCTCGAGCGGCATCCCTTTCCACGCGAAGACGGTGGACCAAAGCCGAGTACTCCTTCTCAATATCTACTCTGTGCATCGCCATCCTCACCTCTATTTTGCACTCCTCATCATAGGGTCCTTTGATTGGCTTTGTAGGCAGGGCTACAAAAACATGTTGCCGGCCATGCCAAAAAGCATACTCAGGGGTGACCATGCCCCTGTATCGATCCGAGATCTGTGTGGTACGTGGCATACTCTTCATATTCTTCCAGAGATCGCACTACTGCCTAGCTTCAGGGAACTCAAAAGTAATAGGCTCGAAGGACTACCTGCTCACGTCCTCAACCCTTGGGACATCCTGAACACGCCCCAACTGTCGCAGCACACGTGTAGGGCAATAAGGCTCAGTACTCTATGACCAAAAAGTACAAGGAATGGATGGTTCCTGCTATCATAATCGACGCAACCATAAACTACCTCTCCCGAAAGGAACCAGCTAACCTGCCACCGGATGCTCTCTGAAGTAAGCGCCTCCACATACTGTGTCCAATCATCCACACTCACCGGTAAGACAACATATCTAATGCGCCAGTGATGGGTGCCCAAATGACATTTGGGCGCATCGGGGAATAGTGCAGGGTCAGAACGCCCCAGTAAGTACTCGATGAACCAAACTTGCAACATCAGGTTGCAACCCTCGAAAAATCGGTCCTTTCTCTCTTTGCATCGGGTCAAAGCACGGTGGATACTACCCAGAATCATGGGCACAATAGTGACATCTCTCAATCCTCCAAATAAAGCTTTCATCACCCAGCTGAGATGGATAGATATTTGTCCATTTTCCGACGGAAAGACCATAGTACCTAAGAAAGCGAGAACAAATGCATTTACCCTGAATGTAAGCCACTCCTTATGCCCCATTTGAGGTCGAACACTAGTAGATATGTCGTGTAACCGTCAGCCTTCCCCTAACGAGCAAAAACATAGTCCAAACTGATAAATCCTGGCGATACATCAATCTGTGTATCCTGGCGCAGATGCATGTATGTCAAGAACTCCTCCCTACGTACAAATCGAGGCACTATGCACTGCTTGCCCAACTCTTTCTTAATTAATCCTGCAATCTCCTCTAATGTGGGGGTCATCTCGAAACCATGGAATACAAAGGTGTTTTGAGACGGCTCCCAACGCTGAATCAAGACATTAATTAGTTCCTGGCGCGGGGGAAACCCAGGTCTCAAAAGATGCGACATCTCACCCATCCTACCATTGACATTCAATCGGTTTGCATCGCTCATATTATACCACCAGTTCCTCAAATCGAGAGGTGCCTCGTCAACCATCCTAATGGCTGGTGGCGTAGAACCCTCGGGAAATTTCTTCTTCCCTACTCTAGACGACGATACAGCCATGTCACCTATTTTTTTAAAAAAATAAAAAATAAAAATTAGGACTATGCAAACTTGGACAAATTGTAGAATAATTTGAAAAGGGGCGGGCCAAACCCAACAAAAATATTTACACAACTGTCTAGCCCGGACAATAATAATAACAAAAAATTCCTTCATTTTTTTTTTTGAAAAATTTGCCATTTTAACGACACTAAATATACTTGCCGATACTCTCTCTTTTTTTTTTTAAGTCAAAAGTTGGCTACGACAATGACACAAAAATTGGGATTGAATTTACATGAACTTGGTCGTTTATAACGGCATGAGAAATTGAGTCAAAAAATTTTTTGTCAATGAAAGGGTGACAAAATAATTGCTAAATTTTTCTGAAAAATCTGAAATTGCCCCTCTTAAAGACAATCTCCTTTTCCCTCATTTTCTTTTCTTTTGTCCTTTTTTTTTCATATAAGTCCGCTTTCCTCGACTAACGGTCAGCATAACGCCTTTCTAAATGCAACACATAGAATGCTTGGGCCCTGAAGGCCCACTCGAACAGAAGGAGTCTGCCTAGACAGGCACAGTACTTGGGGGTACCATACCTCACTAAATGCTATGCAGATAGTTCGGCCTAAATTGGAGCGGGTCAAACTCTAGGTGACTCAATGGGTTCATGATCTAATGATTCAGCCATTTGGAAGTGCCTCAGGGGTACCAGTAGACAACGTCTAACGGCCTAACCCAATGCACCTCCTCCTAAAACAGGGTTAACTTTTTGTGCCCGAAAACACGACAGAAAATTTCAGCCGACAAAGCAAACCTAGCGTGTATATGTGCAGTGTTCCAGAAGACTCAGAGGGTTGCGGAAGAAGACAGTTTATATACAGTTCAACAATATCAAAGCAGTAACATTCAACTTTTCATGTGATAACGACAAGAATATAACAACCAAATATTAAATAAATTAAACATGCGACAATTTTATCAAAGCCGGAGATTCTAGTTTTTTCACAAATTTTCCCCAGCGGAGTCGCCAAGCTGTCACGCCCTAAAAAAATATTTAATTAACTGCGAGGAGTTTATTATTTAAAGGCTCGTGACTGGTGTTCAAAAAGGTAGAAAATTATTTAGAGAACTCGGAGTCGCCACTTGACATAGTTTAAGGTGTGCCAAGTCACGAAAAGGTACCTTGGAACACCTCTGACTCATCTAATGGTCTGCGTTAGAGATTCGGGTAAGGTTCTCAGTTGACTCTCCGGAAGGTATTAGGCACCCTCGAGTCCTGTGCCAAGCACAGTTTGCTTTATTGTCGCAATTTTATTTTATTAAATATGGTTGTTATATTAATGCCGTCAATTTACATTTATACTTTGATTAAAGAGTCATTCCTATCCAACCTCACAGAGGACTGGTTAAATTTAAATAAAAAATTTAATTAACCTCAAAAATAATTAATTTACCAAAGCAACGAAATCATTTATTAAGAAAGTGGGTTGTTCCTACAGAATTAGTAAAAAAAAAAAAAAAGACTGCTTACTAAAGAAGTTCAATTAGCAAACTGATTATAGAAAACAAAGAGAAAACGTCAAAGCTTATTGGGCAGTGAGCTATTTTGCAAAAGCAAGTGGTACATTCAACCTATTCTTTCAATTTTGTCCCTCATTTAGCAAGTTAAAATCAGATCTTATCTTTCTTGAATCAGGTCATGGAAGATGTTAAATCAATTGGAACCCACTTTTCGGCTTCGTTCAATCAAATGGCCTCTATTTATAAATGAAATTAAAAGTGTGGCCAAATTTTAAACGTCCTAGCTTGAATGCCTACACGTCCATGTTGCAGCTTTTGATTCATTTGCACTTGTAATTCAATTTCATCAAATTCTTTCGAACTTATCCAGATTTAAAATTGTACCACATAGCTTTGCAAAAGACAATCTACATTTACATGATCGCATTATATGGCTATTCTTTGAAAAAATAATAAAAAGAAAACATTCCAGATTTTTGTTCACGTGAAAATTGTTCTACATTAACCTTTGGATTAAGTGTCCAGTTTTGTACAAGTGTGACAATTTTAACAAGTTGATCTATTTGTATTCAAGTTCCACTTTGTTTATCTATTTCAATTTTGTCCAAATTTAACAAGTCCTAAATTTAACATAAGTCTCTGATGTTCAGCATATTTTAAAGAGAAAAAAAAATAATCAAAGAATGGAACAAACATTATGCATCTTGGAAATTCAATACATGAGCATACAATTCAATTAAACTCCTACATACATTCCTTTGATATATTTCATAGAAAGCATGTGACAAAGTTAGGCAAAATTACCTAATGGCTGAATTTCAAGGACTACAGCGAAGGTGACCAAAAGCTAAGTCCAAGCACAGCAAACAAACGCAGCAGTGACCAGCACCTAAACCAGCTCCTTTTTATCCTAAAACCAAATATTTATACCCCAAAAGACTTAATCTTTTGGTTCTAAACCTTACTACTTCACTCTATATTTTTTCAAAGTTTTTAAATGCTTCTTGCTCTCTCTTTTTAGCTTGTTTCAGCTTGGTTGATGGTGTCTTTAAAGAGGGGTAAATGACCCTCTTTATAACTGAAATTCAAGGCCAAAAGATGGAGTATGGACTTGTACAAAAGTACAAGCCCACACCGCTACACTTGAGTGTTTTTTTTGCTATTTTCAGCATAGTAGAGCAGCTAAAAATGACTATTTCTGCAGCCAAAACAGTCCTAAAAAGCTGAATTTGTACAAGTAGGGTCCTCTAAAGGGCCCCCATTATTCATTACATTAACTAGAAGAAACTAGGACCAACTAAGCCAACTAAATCAGCCCCAAACTAACCAAATGAACCAAATTAAAGCTAAAGACAGTCGGATTCTAACTAAACTAGAACAAAGACCATCCCAGGTCCAACTTCTAGTTAGAAGTCAATCAAAATACAAATTTTATAGGCTGGAACATTAACTTGAAGCAAAGGAAACAAACTGGTTCACGCTATCTAGAAACATTTTTAACACACTAACTAAACTAGTACATGCACTACTTGAATCAAGTCATAAGAAAGAACATACAGAGTGCATCAGTTATGACTTTCATGTTTAATTCAATGGATGACAACTTCAATTCACTTCATGTTGTTACAATAGACCAAGTAAAACTTCCCACTTAAGCCAGTAAAACTTCACAGCTATACTAACCAAGCTCCACTTTGAAAGTATTGAAACAACAAAATATTTTCAAACCTTTGCGAACTCATTATTTCCACAGCTATACACATCAAGCTTTCACATGTAGGATCGACGTTCAAACACCAATACTATATGGAGTTAATTAAACATAAACTAATCAAAACAAAAGGACAATTAAAAGGAGAAGAGGGGTCACAATTGTCGTCTAACCAGTAGTCAAATTCGAAGCCAATGCCTTCCTTGCTTTCGTCATCGTCTTGCCATTCCCGCCATCGTCGAGCCACTGCCTTGGTATTGCTTCATCAACTCTTCATAGCAGCCACCATTGTTAAGCTTCAACAACACCCCTGCTTTGCTATACCCGAGCCCCCAATGTCATTGCCTAAACTATCGCTCTTAGCTCAATGAAACAGCCTCGCCATTGCCAACACAAAACAGAATCAACACCAACTATAGCACGATCATCATAGCAGAAGCAAACCCGACACCCTCGCCTAGCTGCTGTCGCAGCGCCAAAAACAGTGGCTCCCCGCAACCAAAATCAACAACTCCAATTATCAAATCCACACATGCAATGCCAGACACGCTGCTGACTCTCTATTTTCCAGTTCGACCCCAACACACTGCCTAACCACAGCCCCTCATCATCATCGAGTCATCCTCGTCACCCATACAAAAAAGAAAAGAAAATAAGAAGAAAAAGAACAGAGAAAGCAGAAAGAGAAACAGAGAAAACGGGAAGGGGAAAATGGGAAAATGAAACGAGAAAAAAGGAGAGGGATTTTGGGAAACCGGGTACAAGAGGTGAAAGGGGAAGGTGAGAGGAAGAGGGAAAATCCAAAACATACCGGAAAAAATGAAGGTCGTCGGAGTTGAAGTTTGGCAGCCGCTTTGAGCCTCGATCTACGAAAATCGGCTTAGCTTTTGAAGAATCTGAGTTGAGAAATAGAATGGGGGGGTCGAGATCTATCCAATGGTATATTTTTATAAATTTTCCGGCCACCGGAGGTGGTGGCCGGGGGCGGACCAGTTGCGGCTCCGCCGTGAAAGGCGATTTCCGGCAAGGTGAGAATTTTTTGGCATGGCTTCGCCAGTCTGAGGGACTAAAGGGGGTGTGTTAGTGAAATGGAGTATTTTAGGTTTATATAATGTGGGTTTGGGCTTGGGTAAACAAGTGGGCTAATGGGCTAAAGAGTTGGGTTGTTACTTTTTAACGAATAGCCATTAAAATGGCACTACATACTAAATTAATCAAGCACAATAACATAATCTACACTAATATTACAATCAAACATAGAATTACAATTACGCACGTAATAATAAATTTTTTTTTGGTAATTTTCACATTTTACTTCCTAATTAATGACAAATTTAGTTAGAACAAACACTAGAAGTTCAGAAAAAATTGACGAAACATCCTAAGAATCTAATACGACTATTTTGAGCATTTTTTTATGAATTTTGGTGCCAAAATTAGGTGATTACAATGACAACTGTAGACACATAAATTTTGTTAATTTATTAAATAAATAAATTTATTGAATTCAATATTTATTAGTCCAAGTTCCCTGTCACTTGTCAAATGACATTGCACCAAGTTAAATCAAGGACCAATGAAAACGTGGCGTGTGTATAAATGATGTAGTATGCCTAGTCAAATTGATGGCCAATCAAAACCTTCCAAGCGTCCAAATGACACAGTTCTAGCCAGTCAAATACACGTTCATCACATATCTTTTGTGATCAAATACAAGTTCATCACATAATGTGGCCAATCAAGAAGTCTTTCCATACATAACTGCCGCCACGTTCGCGATCAAAGACTGCCGCCATGTTCGTGATCAGATCAAATCCATATATTCAAGATCAAGCTCAAAAACAGTTGAATCAAGCCAAATCCATATATTCAAGAACAAGCTCAATAACCCTTGAATCAAATCAAATCAAATCCCTAAAATTCAAGATCAAGCTCAAAAGCCCTTGAATCAAATCAAATCAAATCTATCAAGTTCAAGATCAAGCTTTAACGACCTCGAATCAAATCCGTGAAGAAAAGAATCAGAGGATTACATCTTTTAGATTTAAGATATTCTAGAGATTGTAACCCGCATCCTTTTTCTTATAAATCAAATATTACTTGTGGATATTTTTCTTGTCTTGATTATTTCCAGGCAACAAATTTATTGTCTACAATTTTGGCACGCCCGGTGGGACAATCTCTACCTCTCATCTCTTCTCTTGGAAGTACGAAACATCAAGATGTCTCTTAAGACTATCAATGTCGTTGACTCCAAAAACGAATTGGATGTTGTCATGTAGAGCATTCGCCAAATCAAAAGGAACGAAGTTGAAATGTTAGGCCGACAAGTACTTTAAGTACCATCCAATTCAACTCATACTTCAAGTACATCATCTCCAAAAGAAGCAAGGCCACCTTCCCTCATGCTTAAACGAAGGTCTAGTACAACTGAGGCGGTAGAAACAACTCTGTCTCAACTTAGCAAGTCCAAAACCCGTTCCATACAAAAGGATGATGATGTCTTCAATACTAGATCTACTCTAGTCCCTCCTCATGGAACACCTCCATCCGAGCTCTACCCAAGCGGTGACCAGTACCATTCTTCTTCCTCCTTGGTGGTTGCACAAGCAATGACGATTGAAGCCTCTACCATAGAAGAAGAAATTACAAAATTGACAAAAAAACAGTTGATGGCCAAACAAAGCACATGAAAGACCAAGACACTCAAATTTCTAAGTTAGCAAGTAAGGTGGAGATCATGGTGGAAACCAAACCAAGCACACACAAATCATCCTGAAGCACAAGAGAAGGAAAAGACATCTGACAAGCAAGTAGTTGCAGCCAAAGAAATTCAAGTCTCTTTAGAAGGTATCGTCTCTGTTGATCAATTAAAGGACTTCATCATGGGGGCAATTCAAGATAAAATTGAGCCTTCAACTAAATCTTGCTTCACATATGCAAAGCCATACTCACAAAGGATTGACAACTTGAAGATGCCTGCTTCGTATCAACCTCCTAAGCTTCAACATTTCAACGGTCAAGGAAATCCCAAACAACATGTGGCACACTTCATTAAGACGTGCAACAATGCTGGAACTCAACTCATCAAGTAGTTCGTTCGATCCCTCAAAGGAAATGCTTTCGATTAGTACAGACCTCGAGCCTGGTTCCATCGATAGTTGGGAGCAATTGGAGCATGAATTCCTAAACCGCTTCTATAGCACAAGGCGGATTGTTAGTATGGTTGAACTTACAAACACCCGTCAGTTGAAGGATGAACATGTCATCGACTTCATCAATTGTTGGAGGAGTGTAAGTCTAAATTGCAAAGACCGCCTTAGCAAAATATCTGGCATTGAAACGTGCATCCTAGGCATGCATTGGAGCCTCCGCTATATCTTGCAAGGAATAAAGCCCAACACATTTGAAGAGCTAGCTACCCGTGCACATGACGTGGAACTAAGCATGGCTATGAGCGGAAACCAAGGGCCTCCTGTTTACGATCCTTGTAAAGGTGAAGACATGCAGGAAGCCAAAAATGGGGACAACTTTGCAGCTGATGTTGAAATCGAAGAGTCCATGAATATCAACACTTCTTCCTTCAAAGTCAACGCAAAGGCGAGTAAGAAGAAAAGTGTTAAATCAACTTCCATACAAAGCAAAGCAAGCAAAAAGTTAACTTTGGGCGAAATGTAAGAAGAAGAATATCCCTTCCTCGACTCCGATGTTCCAACAATCTTTCAAGAACTCCTTGAGTTAAAACTCATTCAGTTGCCCGAGATAAAGCGACCAAATGAAGCTGGGAAGACTGATGGTCCAAATTATTGCAAGTATCATCGACTAATTGGTCACTCTATTGAAAAGTGCTTCATCTTTAAAGAAAAGGTCATGGACTTGGCTCGTGAAGGAAAAATCTTGCTGGAAGTAGAAATGGCTAGCACAAATCAAGTTTCTATCGCCTTTTATTCGTTCAATACTACAGTTGAAACAATCGAAGAATGTGAAGGCAAAGACACTTCGGCCGCAATGCTCCTCGAAGCACGAGCCTAAACTGCATACCACGATGCTCCTTGACACACGAGCTTAAAATGTATATTACTCCTGGCCCGCATGAGTTTAAACTGTGTAAGGCACAAAAAAAACTTATTTATCTGAACTACGTAATGACTTGATCTCATTCATTGGGGGTACGTAGGCAACTTAGAATTTCTTTCTAAGTTTAGTCGCATAAGCTAAAAAGAAATAGCATGAAAAGATCACCAAAGTTAAAATTGGCGGTATCACATCTATCCATTCAAGCAAATGCATACATGGTCAAGAAGACAATTTGCATAAAATTGCGAAGAAGAATTTTATTGCTTCAATATTGAGAGAATTTGATACATCAATCACGATTCATAAAAAAATAAAGTGGGATGTAAATTTCTATACATCATCCTATACAAATATCCTTATTCATGGGAAACAACTTGAAGAAAAAAGTTGCCGACAACTCATCTTGAATGCCTCTTCATAGCATGCAAACTTGTAGATTCGTTGTGGTCCACTCAACTTCGAGAATTGTTGCAACTAAGAAGAAATGACATCTCTCACAATACTTTCAGATGTTGTAGGATTCGGCACTGCCTTTATGACAACGCAAGCAAATCACAATTTGGAGTCTCCAACCTTGGGATATGAGCTTCTTCGCCGAAACTATACGCAGCTGAATGTTTTGTGCAGCTGGATTAAGTTTGAGAAATTACTGCAGGCGGCTTGCAATTCGGACTCTCCAAACTTGAAATAGGAATTTTTCCGTCAAAAGGTATATATCTAGACAAAAGATGTGCTGCATTTCGATGAACTTCAAGAAATTTTTGTAGCTAATCAGGAAAGAAATATGCCATGATATTTTTGTGAGTTGCTTCTTTATGTATCCATTTTCCAACGGCTCATGTGGCTTATAATTCGGAATCTCCAAGCTCAAGATATGAATCCTTCAATGCCAGCATGCAAAGCTGTAAATTCAACAAAGCAGACAACGAGATAAATTTAAAAAATTGATTTCTGTCGATCCTGAAGGACTTTGGAGCTGAGTTTTGGATATATCGCATTCTTTCAAGTTCTGATCACGTAGAAAAAATGGCTCTCAATTTGGATTCACCTGCATGGAGACACAATTTTTTTATAGCAAGACGCTCGAAGCTGTGAAAATAACAATGTCTGAATTCAGGAGTGATCTGAAAAATATGAACTGTACAAATCTGGAAATAATCAGCATCTGATTTTGATGTATGTCGTAGCATCAGAAGTTATCTTTCCAATAGTTAAAACGACTTATGATTCCGATACTCCTAACTCAAGATATAAATTTTTCCGCGAGACTGCGCGCTGCTGTAAAGTCAGAACGGGCAAACATCATAGCCAACTTCAAAAATTTATTCCAGATGATTCAAAAGGATTTTGGATCTAAATTTTTTGACATGTTGAAGTCCCTCAAGTTCCGAATCTCCAGAAACAAACGATATGTTATTTGAATGCTCCTATCTCATGTTACAAATAATTTGGTGAAAGGACGCAAAGCTGCATAAATCAGCATGGCAGAATCTGAGCGAACTTCAAAAAATCGCCTGAGACTATCAGGAAACAATCTGATTATGATTTTCATGTGTATCATCACCATGGGAGTCTAGTTTCTAATGCCTCAGATGGTTTGCGATTCAGACGTCTGTATGTGAAATATGAATTTTCTATAACAAAGGCTCAAAGCTGGTATGCGGTATTGTAAAAGGAAAAGCCCTTACATAACATCAAGGTTGATGCCGAAGGCCTAGCTTCTTTCCAGAACTGGGGGCATTGTCCATTTGCTCGGGTCATCTTTCAAGCTGGAAGGAGGAGATTCTGCATTATCTCTCACCAATAATAAATGGTAGATGCACCAAATGCTAGTTCATGAAAGCCTTGTTCCCAGAGATGGATGCGCCAAGTGGTCTTCTACAAGGCCGAGTGAGAGATAGATGATCCAAGTTATTTTTCTACAAGACTGTAAGGAAGATGGATCCTCTACAAGGCCGCAAGGAAGGTGGACGAATACTCCAAGTAATTTTCTACAAAGCCGCAAACAAAGTTGATGTACCAAATGGTTGTTCGCATCGCAAGTAGTTTTCACCAAAGCATTAATCAGAAGGGTTATGCACCAAGTGGTTGTTCAACTGCGAGCGATAGACATCTCGTCAAGTTTAGAATATTGTGAGAATATCAAGACGCTCCTACTGATTCGTCACCAATCTTGGGAACGACACTTACATCTTGATCTGATGTCAATCGATGGTGCTCCATCATAAACCTGGAAAAAATTGATGGAACCCATGGTGCAGGCGATCGCATGACGCTTCAAGTCAGCATGGCAAACATTGCGCCATATGCTTCAGCTCATCATGTACATGCAGATAGCTTCACGGCTGTCCAGATGCCACAATGAACGCGACCTTCATGGCTTAACGTATGTTCATGGACATCCGTATGTTGCTCCTTTGATTATGCCATCCGAACATGCAATGCTGCAAAATAAACAATTGAAAGAACTACAGCGATTGAGGAAACAATATTAGCACAAGAAAGAGAAACCATATGTGAACTCTTTTTCCAACGTTGATGCCCTGAAAGAGCATCTTCACCGGCCCTGTTGGTGGGGGCGAACTCCATTGTGTTTGCCATCAATAAGCCATGGCGACATATGAGCAAAACTTGGGGAAAAACGTTGAAGCTTGAGGCAAGTTCGGATACATAATTGTGTTAGATTGACCTCCTTTTATAGCCAACGTATGAAGAGGAATTTATCTTCCAGATGGAGTATTATTGTGGTGTCTTCTACTCCCTGAAGAGATCAAATTTAGATAGGAGAAAGTTGAATCATATTGAAACAAAGAGACTGGAAAAAAAAAAAAAAAAAGACGAAGTGGATTGGCAATGAAAATTCCAAAGGATGTCATTTGAAAGAAAGAAATCAGGCCAATTAATTTAGCCTTAAAGTAATACTTGAAGAATGGTGGCTATCTTGAATTTAGCCAAACTTAACGAAGAATGTCAAGTTCATTTCCTATTAAATCCAAAGATGGTGTCCACAAATCCTACAAAGATTTCTAGGTGGCATCTGGACATTATTATTTAAGTGGACATACTTAGATGGTCATGCATATTTTATGGGCTGCTTAATCCAATATTAAACCAAACAGATGCAACATGTTTCTACCGAGCGTCTTTGCAAAAGTGAAACAATTCAAGTGTCTTCAACCGGTACTTCAAGACTCGTTTTTGAGGTTCCACAAGTCTACACCTCGGCAACGACTTGAAGTAGGGGGCATTTGTAGACACATAAACTTTGTTAATTTATTAGATAAATAAATTTATTAAATTTAATATTTATTAGTCCAAGATCCCTGCCACGTGTCAAATGACATAGCGCCAAGTCAAATCAAGGACCAATGAAAACGAGGCATGTGTGTAAATGATGTAGTATGCCTAGTCAAATTGATGGCCAATCAAAACCTTCCAAGTGTCCAAATGACACAGTTCTGGCCAATCAAATACAAGTTCATCACATAGCTTTTGTGATAGCTTTGATGACTCAAATGGACCAATCAAATCAAAGTAAGACCCTTCCCCTACAACTGTAAATAGAGGGGTTACATAACTCTAGAAATAATGGAATAAGTTGGTGAAAGCATCCATCCACCAGTGGAGAAATCAAGGAAGAAATACATAGAAGTCTTACATTCTGCCAGAGATCAAGAAGTCTTCCATACATCAAGAAGTCTTCCCCCGGCTATGATCAAGAAGTCTTTCCATACATAACCGCCGCCACGTTCGTGATCAAAGCCTGCTGCCACGTTCGTGATCAGATCAAATCCATATATTCAAGATCAAGCTCAAAAACACTTGAATCAATCCAAATCCATATATTCAAGAACAAGCTCAATAGCCCTTGAATCAAATCAAATCAAAGCTATCAAGTTCAAGATCAAGCTTTAACGCCCTCGAATCAAATCCGTGAAGAGAAGAATCAGAGGATTACATCTTTTAGATTTAAGATATTCTAGAGATTGTAACCCGCATCATTTTTCTTATAAATCAGATATTACTTGTGGATATTTTTCTTGTCTTGATTATTTTCAGGCAACAAATTTACTGTCTACAACAACATCTATTCACGGCGGTAAAATTTGAACAAGTTCGCATTGTTCAGGAGCATATTTGATTTTTTTTCTTTTGATTAGGGTATAACCAAATTTAAGACAATTACATGAGCTCAATTGAATCTAGTACTACTACCTTATTAATTTTAATTGCATTATTATATATACACATGGAAAAAAATATAAGATTCAATTCAAATATGGTATTAACTTATACCACTTTTTATGCGTGTGTTATGCTTGCTACTAAAGGGGCTGAGATTATATTATCCCATGTTTGGAAGGAGGTATTACATAAATTGTGATAAAAGTTATCCCACATTTATGAAATTATTATCTTATCTCATATAGAGGTGTGATAAATTACCCAAGTGTTAGTCCCAATTTTAATACAAAGACAAATTTTATCCCAAAATCGTGGTATATCCCACTTTTAACAATTCATCTACAACCCATTAGGGGTCGTCCAGTTGAGAGAAGATTTACACGGGTATTAGCAATGTGAGTATTAGTAATGCAGGAATTCATAATGTGGAAATTTGTAATATGTGTATTAGCTATGCAGGTATTATAATGTAGGGATTATTTTCTTGAATCACTAATATATTACAAACTAATATACAATGTTATAATTTAAATTATTTAATTACTCCTTAAATAAAATTAAAATTATTATTATTATTATGGGGGTTAATTTTATCATTTTAAATTTTAATAACTACATTGCTAATACGCACATTACTTATTCCACCTTCTACCTCATATAAAATAGTATATAGATTTCCGCATAATTTATGTTGATATTAGTTATCCGGAAATGAAGAGATGACACCAAATATTGTACTAAATAATGCTAAGTTTTATGCAGGGGTGAAAGTTGTAAACATGATAATAAATAGTGCTAACTTTTAGTAAGAGGCTAGTGGAGCAACCGAACAACCCCTAGTGTTTAGCAACCAAAAAAAAAAAAAAAACAATAAGGCTAAAGTTTAAGCCAAAGATTGGTGTACGTTGTCAAACCACATATTATTATGTTTGCTGAGAATTCGTAAGAGGAATTTTCAGTAGGCGCCTAGTAGGTGGGTGGATTTGTTGCCGGTGCTAAGGGATCATACTCCTACGCTTGTGATGACAAAGGTTGTTTGGAGTCCGCCTCAGGTGGGATGGATCAAAATTAATACGGATGGTACTTCTAGAGGAAATCCAGGTGTTAGTTCTTGGGCATTTTGTGTTCGGGATAACAGGGGTGATGTTGTGCATGCTTGTGCTAAGGAGATAGATGATTGCATGACCACAAATACTCAAGCGGAGGCAACGACATTTCTTATGACCTTGAGGTATGTGGTTTCTACTTCTTATGCACAAGTTATTGTTGAAACAGACTCAATGTTGCTCAAGAATACAGTGACAAAAATTTCGGAGGTGCCTTGGCAAATTGTACAAATAATGGAGGAGATTTGGAGTTTGATGGAGGGTAGAGAGATGGTGGTTGATACGACCTCGGTCAGTCGTTTAAGTTACAAGTCCGATTGGCATGCTGATAATTTTAAAATATTCGTAAGGCCTATTAGGACCTGTCTGTAAAATTTGAGCTAAATCAGACCTCGTTTGGTAGACATCGGAAGAAGGTTTCAGTTTTTATTGTCGATAAATATTAAAAAGAGATTTTCGAGCTCGGTTTTGGCGAACGCGCTCCGATTCAAAATTCAAAAGCGTCGTTAGGTTCGTATGATTATTTGTGACTTTTGTGAACTTTCAAAAGTGAATTTCGAGGTTATTCGGCTAGTTTCCGCTAAAAATGCTGAAAGTTAAATAATTTGACCTTTTTCTATTTAATTTGCATCTTGAGTTTCGGGAGTCCGATTTGAGATCCACCTTAGCGAGTATGTTACATATATTTTGTATAACTTGTATGCAAAATTTGGATCATTTCGAGTTCTCTAGAGTTGCATTTTAATTTTAATCGTCGTAGCGAATTTATTTTTTTTAAAAAAAGAATGAACGTCGGCTAGCTAAGGGATAATAACTCCCTCAGCTTTATTTCTAATAGAAAGATAGAAAACGAAAACGAAAACAGAGAGCTATAATAGAGATATAACGCCAAAAATACCAGAAAATTGAGAAAAGAGCCACAGAAAAGTAGAATTTTCACCCCGAAATATTCAGGTAATGATCCTAATATACTATTTGATTTTATTACGTGTGTTTGAATATATTTTTACGGTAAAAATTGGGATATTAGACATCGTATTAAAAAGTTCAATTGATAGTTTAAGGGTCAATTGGACCCCGATAATGGAATTGATTATATATTAGTACTCAGTGAGTTATCGGCAACATATAAATGTAATTTATTTGGGGGGTTTTGTTATGTGGCTTTGAACCCTTTACATAGGCCTGGCCTGCGTATTGCATATGCGAATAGGGTATCAAGTTCCTAACCGGATTGCCCTAAGATGTGAGGAATGAAGCCTTTAGCCTAATTTGATATATTTTTCTGCTTATTGAATAGAGTGGGATCGTTTGGCAATGAACCAAGGGATAAAGCGGTTGTTGATTAGCAATGCTAAATTTTGGAAGAGGTAAGTATTTATATCCATTTCTTTGGAGGCCCTTGGCCTTGTGGATATTCTACCACGTGTTCCTTGCGTGTGCAGCTGCCGATAGGCATACTCATTACGCCTTAGCTTTGAATTTACATTGTATATTGTATTTCATGCCCTGTTGTTGGTATTGCATTGAGCATATGAGCATTGCCGGTTGGTGATGAGAGTCCCGCACCGGTGAAGGGTCATTATTGCATATACTTCCCGGTAATCGATGAGAGTCCCGGGCCGGTGAAGGGTCATTATTGCATATACTTCCCGGTAATCGATAAGAGTCCCGAGCCGGTGAAGGGTCATCATTTCATATACTTCCCGGTAATCGATGAGAGTCCCGAGCCGGTGAAGGATCATTATTGCGTATATCTCCTGGTAGACGATGAGAGTCCCGCGCCGGAGATATGCATCGCATACTGACTATTGTGTGTATTGTGTTGTGTTTTATGTATGTGGTATGTATACTATGTCGTGGACATATCTCAGTTTGCGTATATATTTCTGGCTCGTATTCTGGGTTGCGGGGATCGGGTTGCACGTCGCGACGGTATAAATATATGGATCGGATTGAACGCCGCAACAGTATGAACATATGGATCGGGTTGCATGCCGCAACAGGATGAATATATGGATCGGGTTGCATGCCGATGTATTTCTAATTGGTGATATGTTCGGGATACCTATATGTTCTGGCTATCTTACGTTCCTGGTTGTTAATGAGTTTGTCTTTCCATACGTATTTCTAGTTATTATCTGGCTCTGCCTTTTCATAATTTATATAAGAGGATTTGGTTTATCTGTTTCTTTTCTCCCTGGCTAGATATCCTATTCTTTGAGGTGGCTAGTCTGCCCCACTTATTGAGTCCTTTTGACTCACCCTTGTTTGTTGTTTGTTTTTGTCTATCTATTTCGTTTCGGCAGGTTCGCTCCAGGATTGAGTTCGCCACGTTGTGAAGGAGCGAAGACGACTTCAGCTGTTAGGGTGAGCCAGCTTTTATTCCGGATGGCCACCAATTTTATGTTTTTATTTCAGTTGCATTTTGCTCCCTTCAGGAGGAATTTGTCTTATTCTGTACTCTTAGATGTCTAGTATGGATAGTACTAAACCTAGTATGTTGGATAGTCAGCTGTAATTTCTTTTGTACAGCTTAGAGGTATCAGTACGTCTGTGCGTTTTCTAACTCTTGTTCTTATTTATGAATTGAATTATATTTATTTTCCTAATTTAATTGGTAAGGCTTCGCCCGACGGGTCTAGGGGAGGATGTCGGGTGCCCGCACGGCCTAGCCGAATTCCGGGTCGTGTCAGTTGGTATCAGAGCCTGGTTTAGAGTCTATCCAGAGTAAGACAGTGTCTAGTAGAGTCTCGCTGATGTGTACGTAGACTTACGTACTTATCTACGAGAGGCTATGATGGTATTTAGAAAGTTTCACTTTATTTTTCCTGATCGTGCGTCAGTCTAGGATGCAAAAGTATTTTCCTTAATTCGTTCGTGGTAATCGTGAACCCTCGTGCGACAAATCAGCAGACGGTATGAGTTCAAGATGGAGCAGTCTAGCGTGGGGCTAGCACTGACGAAGCCTCGAGAGTTTTTGATCGTGCTGACGATCCAGTTACGGAGGTCCCAGCTGTACGAGCTCCTGATGGGCAAGGGAGCAGGGCCTTGTAGTTCTCTTGGCTCTCTACGATGCTTTTACGAGAATCTTGGCGACGCAGATACCGTAAGAACCTATTTTTTACTGGGCAGCCTATCAGGTTGATGCATGTGCAGACGTTCGGTCTCAGGGAGCTCTTATTCCGGCTCTTAATATTACTGCAATAAATTATGTTTCGGAGACAGCAAGTGTTGTGCCTCTAGTTATTTTGGCTGGTTAGTTAGCCTGAGTAATGGCTCGGTCTGAGTGTCCGAAGAGGTTGTATTATTTTACGCGGTTGAACCTTCCGATATTCTTAAGCAATGCATCAGATAAACCTCGTGATTCTTTTTAAAATAAAATAATGTCAAAGTATCCTTCAGGTTCTTGATTATATCGAGCGGTATGGTGTTGATTATTCTGCTTTCCAGTTTTAGGGGTCCGGCCTTGAATTGGTGGGCCGCTCTCTTATTAGTTAACTTGGTTCAGTTTTTTCTTCTAGATTCGTGGAAGAATTCCTTTCGAGTAGCGAACGAGATGAAAAGTGTTGCCAATTTAAGTAGATTAGATAGGGTAGTCTTTCGGTTAGCATGTTGGTGTTTTAGAATATGAGATTGAATTCTATAGAATGGCTGAATATGCATTAGAACTAGTCCATGAGCCTTTCGAGAGATTCAAAGATTTATTGATTACCTTTCTCCTTCCTTGAGATCCCAGATGGCTCAAAAAATTGAGGTTGGGACTTAATTTGACGTCGTTGTTGATATTTCTCAAAGGTATTAGGCATACCATAAGTTAGAGGGGGAAGAGTTAGAGCGGGAGAGCAAAATATCCCGTGGCCCTAGTGGGTAACTATGGTACCTCATTTGGAGGTAAAAGTTCTGATTATTTTTGGGAGGTCACCTTCCAAGTTATCTCAGCGTGTATCACGTAATTCTTGGAGTGCATCAGTAGATTGTCAAGATCAGATTCAATCTTTTCTTAACAGCTATCAACAATCTTTCCAACTTCCATTTATCAGCGAAAAGGTGGTATCATTGTCGTGAGTCTGGCTATCTTTTGATGAGTTTTCCCTTACTCTGACAAGTAGGCAGTCGTCTTTTCTCTTGTCATCAGGCACCTGCACAGTCGCAAGGGATTTCATTTAGATCTCAATCAGCCACAGAAATGCTACCATCCAGTAGAGGTTGAGAGTCTGGCGGCAGTGGTTCTTCAGAAAGTCATAGTCAGGGTAGTGGCTCAGCTCAGCTGCAGAGGCAGTTGGCAGGATGCTGAGGTATCCGATGTGGTAGACCCATGTATTTCTTCTTCCCTTATATGTGAGTAAGATTTGATTCTTCCGATTGATCTGGAAATGGTGTGTCTTATCATGTTTCGATGGTTTCCTTGGATATTGTCTTTATTAAGAATCGGCTGTGGTATAGGGGCGAGCTTGTGGTATGATTTATTCCTGGTGTTTGTAAGACCCTACTAGTTTATCTGGTTTATATGTGAGAGATTTGGGAGCGAGGGTTAGTATTGTCGGCTTGGCATCTTGTTGTGCCACCTTCTATTATTATGTCAAATTAGCTCACCTCTCTTCTCGGAATTTCGTATTGGTTAGATGATGGGATTCTAATTCATCACCATCAGAGAGTGTCATTGTTTCTTTCGGTGTAAAGTTATTAGTAAGTAATATTCGATCTACGTATCTCCTCATGGTTCGAGGCGCTAGTAGAGTCATGTTATTCTATGAGCTTGTCTCGGTTATAAAAGGGTTTCTGGTAAATTGTCAGAGTTTCCTTCTTATTGGGAGGTCAAATTGGCATGGATGTTGTTCTTTAAAGCTCATTTAATGTCTATTTCTTCAATTGCTATTCTTTGGCTAGCCTGACTCGGAAGTAGTCTAGATCTGGTAGCCAAGCAATAAGAAGATGAGCTTCCTGAAGCTCTAATTATTTCTATCCTTAGTCCATTGCCATCTCTTCTTTGTTCGGCACTGGTGAGCTTAGGCGGTCAATAGCCTCTTGTGATGTTCCCTGTGTTGAGCCAGAGTGCGTGTCAAGGTGGCCGGGTAAGCACATTGCTGTTTCTCAAGGCTACTAAGGGTGATGAGAGGCGACATTTGACCTTTAATTTGATCCATCAGGCGGTGGTGCTTATAGAAAATGTATGGAGTTGTGAACTCGAGAGTTGCAGCTGTTTGGCAACTCGACAGAGTCATTTGGTAGCTCAGGTCTGAGCTGCGTTCTCTATTTAGCTAAGTCTTCCTTAATCCAGCAGGTTGTGCGAGGATGACTATTTCTATTCAAATTAGTTGTATGAGTTTATGCTTTAAGTGGAGGAGCCTTCCTCCAATTGATAGCGAATCATAATATTAAATCTCTAAGGCGTTGCTGAACCGTAAACTAATTCTTTTTTTTCATCGACTTGTTCTATATCGAAAAGTACGTCGACGAGGAGATTCACCGGCAGAATCATGTTAATCTATCCAGAGTTCCGTATATCTTTGTTTCAAAAATGTAGAGCTCTCCTCTCGTGATCAAGGAAGGATCAACTTAGTCAGAATAAGCTGGGCAATAGCATTATGATATTATCCAGATATGTTTATTTCCAAGAGTTTGATGTGCGTGTTATAATTCTGATTCTGTAATCATGAGATAATGTCTGTGGCGTAGTTTATGAAGGTTGTGCAAGTTTTCTTGTTATCGGCAGCATCTTGCTTTAGACTTAGGCTCGTATGAGGACGAACGAGAGTCTAAGTGGAAGAGAAAGTTAGTCGTTTTGGAAGTTAGAACTCTGATTAGCGTGCCGATAATTTTAAAATATTCGTAAGGCCTATTAGGACCTGTCTGTAAAATTTGAGCTAAATCAGACCTCGTTTGGTAGACATCGGAAGAAGGTTTCAGTTTTTATTGTCGATAAATATTAAAAAGAGATTTTTTAGCTCGGTTTTGGCGAACGCACTCCGATTCAAAATTCAAAAGCGTCGTTAGGTTCGTATGATTATTTGTGACTTTTCTGAACTTTCGAAAGTGAATTTCGAGGTTATTCGGCCAGTTTCCGCTAAAAATGCCGAAAGTTAAATAATTTGACCTTTTTCCATTTAATTTACATCTTGAGTTTCGGGAGTCCGATTTGAGATCCACCTTAGCGAGTATGTTACATATATTTTGTAGAACTTGTATGCAAAATTTTGGATCATTTCGAGTTCTCTAGAGTTGCATTTTAATTTTAATCGTCGTAGCGAATTTTTTTTTTTTTAAAAAAAAGAATGAATGTCGGCTAGCTAAGGGATAATAATTCCCTTAGCTTTATTTCTAACAGAAAGATAGAAAACGAAAACAGAGAGCTGTAATAGAGATATAACGCCAAAAATACCAAAAAATTGAGAAAAGAGCCGGAGAAAAGTAGAATTTTCACCCCGAAACATTCAGGTAATGATCCTAATATATTATTTGATTTTATTACGTGTGTTTGAATATATTTTAACGGTAAAAATTGGGATATTAGACATCGTATTAATAAGTTAATTCATAGTTTAAGGGTCAATTGGAACCCGATAATGGAATTGATTATATATTCGTACTCAGTGAGTTATGGGTAACATATAAATGTAATTTATTTGGGGTTTGATTATGTGGCTTTGAACCCTGTACATAGGCCTGGCCTGCGTATTGCGTATGTGAATAGGGTATCAGGTTCCTAACCGGATTGCCCTAAGATGTGAGGAATGAAGCCTTTAGCCTAATTTGATATATTTTTCTGGTTATTGAATAGAGTGGGATCGGTTGGCAATGAACCAAAGGATAAAGTGGTTGTTGATTAGCAATGCTAACTTTTGGAAGAGGTAAGTATTTACATCCATTTCTTTGGAGGCCCTTGGCCTTGTGGATATTCTACCACGTGTTCCTTGCGTGTGCAACTGCCGATAGGCATACTCATTACGCCTTAGCTTTGAATTTACATTGTATATTGTATGTTATGCCCTGTTGTTGTTGGTATTGCATTGAGCATATGAGCATTGCACTCTGGTTTTGAGCATTGCATATACTTCCCGGTTGGTGATGAGAGTCCCACACCAGTGAAGGGTCATTATTGCATAATATACTTCCCGGTAATCGATAAGAGTCCCGAGCCGGTGAAGGGTCATCATTTCATATACTTCCCGGTAATCGATGAGAGTCCCGAGCCGGTGAAGGGTCATCATTTCATATACTTCCCGGTAATCGATGAGAGTCCCGAGCCGGTGAAGGATCATTATTGCATATATCTCCTGGTAGACGATGAGAGTCCCGTGCCGGAGATAGGTATCAGGCATATGTGACTGCATTGCATTGTACCGCATTCATCCCATCTCATAGCATCGCATACTGACTATTGTGTGTATTGTGTTGTGTTTTATGTATGCGGTATGTATACTATGTCGTGGACATATCTCAGTTTGCGTATATATTTCTGGCTCGTATTCTGGGTTGCGGGGATCGGGTTGCACGTCGCAACGGTATAAATATATGGATCGGATTGAACGCCGCAACGGTATGAATATATGGATCGGGTTGCATGCCGCAACAGGATGAATATATGGATCGGGTTGCATGCCGATGTATTTCTGATTGGTGATATGTTCGGGATACCTATATGTTCTGGCTATCTTATGTTCCTGGTTGTTAATGAGTTTGTCATTCCATTCGTGTTTCTAGTTATTATCTTGCTCTGTCTTTTCATAATTTAAATAAGAAGAATTTGGTTTATCTGTTTCTTTTCTCCCTGGCTAGCTATCATATTCTTTGAGGTGGCTAGTCTTCCCCACTTATTGAGTCCTTTTGACTCACCCTTCTTTGTTATTTGTTTTTGTCTATCTATTTAATTTCGGTAGGTTCGCTCCAGGATTGAGTTCGCCATATTGTGAAGGAGCGAATATGACTTTAGCTGTCAGGGTGAGCCAGCTTTTATTCTGGATGACCACCAGTTTTATGTTTATTATTTCAGTTGCATTTTGCTCCCTTCAGGAGGTATTTGTCTTCTTTTGTACTCTTAGATGTCTAGTCTGGATAGTCCTAAACCTAGTATGTTGGATAGTCAGCTGTAATTTCTTTTGTACAGCTTAGAGGCATCAGTACGTCTGTGCGTTTTCTAACTCTTGTTTTTATTTATGAATTGAATTATATTTATTTTCCTAATTTTATTGGTAGGGGTTCGCCCGACGGGTCTAGGGGAGGATGTCGGGTGCCCACACGGCCTAGCCGGATTTCGGGTCGTGTCAGTGGTGATGCATGCGTTTAGAGAAGGGAATAAATTGTCGGATTACTTGGCGAACTTGGCTCTTGATCAAGGAGATGTCACGATTAATTCGTTTCATGAGTTGGATAGCATGGGAAGGAGGTTGGTGAATGGGGATAAGTGTAATGAGCCATACATTCGTACTAAGCCGAGGAGGAATGTTTAGAAACAAGGTAGGTGGAATTTTCCTTCATGCTCGAATCTATGTAGAGGAGAGCATCGAGGCTTTTACTACTAACTTTTTTTCTTTTTTGTAGGTACTGTCATTGTTCTAATTCATGGTGTGAAGATTCATCTTGCTCATGGTGGTTTTAAGGGAATTGTGAAATATTTTGGAATGGAAATTATTCATGTTTGTAGATATGAGGCTGCATTGATCTTGTTTGGAATGAGTTGTTGGGTAGCTTTGCATTGTGGAATGGCACCCAGAAAATTACCAAGCTCAACTAGCCTTCCCAGCGAGCAAATTTGGAGGCATTCGAGAAGGAGGGGCAACAAGTTGCTCGCCTCAACGAGCGTACCCATTAATGAACTGGTGCAGCATGAATTTTTTCGGGCAACAACGTGCTCGCCTCAACGAGCTAAGCCAGCGAGCGCAACCGAGGGTGTAAGGGAGATATGGGCAGATTTTCGCTCGCATCAACGAGCGTGCGAGAAATTGTTAGGCGCGCGTAGGAGGAAATACAAGGGAGCGGGCAGATTTTTAACCTACTCAACGAGCTCCTCAACGACCTATTATGTGAGAACTATCACTCCATTTTTTGGCTCTACTATTGGATGCTTCATCAAGGATATAATGCAACAAATTCAAGGATGTTTTTCAAGATTATTTCTCATGGTTTTAATCAAATTCTTAGCTACTATATATTTTATTTGTTTTTCATACATATTATTCTAAAGTAGTGTGGTGATTCATGTAAAGCAAATTATCTAAGTGTTAAATTTGCCTCAATTAGTGGTATTAGCATTGCACGATGCTCAACCCAATGAGGTGAACGCAATGCTTGTGTATTTTGCTATAATACCACTACCTAGGCATTATTTAGTCTTAGCAAATTTATAGTTCATTCATGATGTAAAGACTGAATTTATTGTTTTTGTTTGTTTATTAATAATAAAAATAGCGACTAAGCTACAAGCTGAGTGGTATTTTGCTTTTAAAAAAAAAAAAAAACCAAAGAAAATTCCAAGGCACAACACTGACATACCAACATGCTCAAATTGTCAAATTGCTACCTTTAGAAATGTCAAATACCTTTGACCAACGTCTCCTTGTTCAATTGATCTTTGCCTTTTAGCGTCTCTCACATTTCCCGTTCATTTCCTTGGTCAACAAAAGCCAGCTCTTGTTTCCTTATTTGGTGTTACAATGTTCCATTGATTCCATAATTTTCAATTCCATTTTCCAGGATCTGCTTTACAATTTTAACATTCTTTGGTGAGAATCTTTACAAACTGAAATTCTTCAAACCTTTGTTTTTTAAGTTATATTTGTAATGTAGATATATCCCGGGACCTACGTGATCGCGGGATGTTTCGTGTACTAAACTGCCCAATTTGGAGTGAAGAATTGGACACCCTTCTAGAATTTGAGCTCAATTTATGAATTAGAGTGAATTCTTGAATAATGGCTACTTAAATTTTCTTTCTTTATGCATAAAAACTGAAGCTTTAAATAACTAAATTAACCCATGTAATTATATCTTAGATCTCAGGTTATGGTTTATGAATCTTTTTTTAAGTGATCAATTGTACATCAGAGGATCTGTATAGTGTATGATTGTAGATGAGTCACATAATTGAATTTGAGAGTCTACTGATTGTAAAGATGATCAATCAATCAGCATTTTCGATAAAGTTGATGTCTTTTTGATGCTTAGCTTACTTTAGGTTATTTACTTTTATGTAATACGTTATATCAAACAATATATGTATTCCCAGGTTTCTTTTGTTTTAGTGTTTTCTTTTTTATATTGTCATTCATAAGCAGAATTTATAATGACTCGAGGATTATCGCTTGTCAATTTTTATGGTGTTTGTGGCAAATGGATTTGCTTCTCCTTAAGATATCTCTATCTGCCTGACAACATCATGAGTAACCTGTTCTTTTGGTTTTAAGTTATTGATCACCACATAGTAGGAGCAATGTGGTAATAAACCATTCTAAAAGAAATTTCATTTTATCTGGGGTTAAGTTTGTCGTTATCGTCTGTGTTTGGCAAGTTTAGATAATGGATACAACAGTGTCAGCACTTGCAAATGTGGTGAGAGCTACATCTGATTGGGTGACATCAACCTTTGAGGCTCCATTCGCAAGAGCTGAGATATTCGAGGTCAACATTGGAGGTAGTCTCGCCATTCTTTGGACGACACTCACCTCTTTGTTTATAAATTCTATTTTGTGCAGTGAATAATACTTTGCTTTTTTCCCATAGGACATCTGTTTGTGGAAGGTCTTCTCCTGGTGGTCATCCTTTTCCTATTGTCTCAAAAGAGTTATAAACCACCTAAAAGACCATTGACAAAGAAGGTTTGTCATATATCAGCATTTTCAAATGTCAATGGCCGTATGTATATTATGTCTTCATCGTTGTTCAAAGGCTACTATGTTTGGTCTTCCATAGTTCTCTTAATTTGCATCAATTCTTGGTTATAGTTCTATATCTGTATCAACTGATGATTAACTCTACAGGGCTGGCTTTCAACTAAGATAGTGATATTTATTCTAGGAATTCTTACTCGTTTCTACGATATATAATGAGAAAGGCAAAAGAAAAGGACTTCTTGTCTTTTAACTAGTCTCCCCTTCCTACCATCCGGATGTGCATAAATTAATTCGCTGGATATAAGGCTTAATTGACTGAAAATAATATGAGGTTAGGTGTTTAGTCTAGAAGTTCCGCTTAACTACTGCCAATTTATGAGGTTGACAACTCGTTAATTATAATTACCTCCGGAATACTGAACAATCGATAAGCTTATGTCATATTTGCATGTGCCAAACTGTATTTTTCCTTGCACTTCTGCTAACGTTATACTTAGCTGTCTATAGTAGCTTCAATGCGTGATGGATTTAATAGCTGCAGTTTTATATCTATTTAGCATTTAGGGTCAAGACAGGAAATAAGCATGCTCCAGGAAAACATAAGTTCAAGATATGCATAAGGAGTCTTTTCAGTTCTTTTAGCCATCCTTTCCAGTTTTGTGTGATTCACATGAAGATCCCTTTATATTTATCCTATACGCACCAATATGAGAGTCAAGAGAATCACACAGTGCCGCTGCCCCCACCCCCAACTCTTACCCTGTAAGAAAATAATTTAAGCTGATGAATGGCTTTACTGTTCTCAGGAGATTGATGAGTTATGTGAAGAATGGTCCCCTGAACCGCTTATCCCTTCCATCACAGATGAGATGAAACATGAACCTCCAGTTTTGGAAAGGTGGAAAGCTGTTTCTTGTTTTTCTTTTAGAACTGTCTGATAGTTGTATTTTGTTCAGCCTTACAAAAAGGTTGTATTTTGTTCAGATGATTTCAGTCAGATAACTCTTTCTTTAATCAACTGTATGCATTTAGAGAGTTAGAATTTTCTGGGAGAACATTTTGACTGAAAAGACACTCTGTAAAGATTTTGCATTCTCTTGAATGGTATGTTTTCTGTTCTCCGCGCTGCTCTCTCAGCTTTACATCATTTTAAAGTAGATTTCTTTTAGAGAATCAGTTTAGTATTACCCTCGGTTTTATTCTTGTATTATAAATGACTATTAGATAGCTATCTAAGGATAGAAACCAATAAAACAGTTCTACTGTCCTGTTGCTTGTTACATTCAACTATTCTTTTTATAATTAAAGGTTAATTTCATGAAGCAGCACTGAGATGTGTGCTGCATATGCATCAAAAAGCTTCCCGCCTCTTCAAACGTAGGAAACCAAGGAACTCCAACATGGTATGGATATCATACACATTTAGCATGTTACACCAAGAAGCCATGAAACATAATTACTTATTTTTGGAGGTCTTATCTGGAATTGATTTAGTAAAATCACTCAAGTTTGCTGAACAAGTTGTAACCAGCTTATTTTCATTATATGCTGATGTTTAGTAAGCTGCACTTGAGTCACATTTACTGCTAGAAGAGTTTTTATTCTTCTCCTATTATTCAAGTTCATGATGTAGATACTAAAGTTATCGAACTTGTAGGAATGGATAGCTTGATGTATTGCTTCTAATATCTTCTGTTTGTTCAGTGCTGCAGGGCCTCATACTATTGTTAATGGGAAAGACGTAGTGAACTTTACTTCAGCAAATTACCTTGGATTATTAGGAAGCCAAGAATTACTAGTAAGGTTCAATTATTTATGTAAATGTGATTTGAATTCAGTTCTTCAGAAGAACAGAACATTCAAACCTAATGTTGAATGACAGGAAACTTGTACTACAGCTCTAGAGAAGTATGGTGTAGGTTCTTGTGGTCCTCGGGGATTCTATGGCACAATTGGTATAATTTGATCATTTGTCTCTACTTACTGTTCTATGGTTTCGTTGCACTCTTCTCCTTCTTCATTCTCATATATATTAATCTGAATAGGCCCGTATCAAAAAATTCAATCTGAATATGCTATCTTTCATGCAGATGTCCACCTTGATTGTGAGGCTAGAATAGCAAAGTTTCTGGGAACTCCAGATTCCATACTCTACTCTTATGGACTTTCTACGATGTTCAGTGCAATTCCAGCATTTTGCAAAAAGGGAGACATTGTTGTTGCGTGAGTATTTGAATTCTTCTAGTTATTACTGCTTCATCTGTAGTCCAAGCTTTTAGTGTAAACATAAATGAAGATGTCAATACTTAACCATTTAGTGTGCATCATATACCGCAACTAGGAATTCTACTGTCGGAGGATATCAGTTATGTATGCCCGTCTGATATCCTCTATTCATGAAGCTAGCTGTTCTGGGCCAGTACTAGTTGAATGTCTTCTGAAGATGGTAGCAGTGCCTAACTAGGATCGGGGTCATCTCATCCCATTGTACAACAACAACAACAGACAACATAATTTTTAAAGATAACCAAAGTAAACACAAAACACCAATAACAATAAAGGCGAAAAATAAAATAAAAGTAGCATATATACGGATAATACTAATGTTATTATGCCTAGAAATCGTGCGAGTACTATCTAACCTTCTACCCGAATTCTCGACTTCCACGCTTTCCTATCTAGGGTTATCTCCTCGGTAATCTGGAGGTGAGTCATCCCCTGTTTAATCACCTCGCCCCAATTCTTTTCGAGTCTACCTCTACCTCTTCGTAGATCCATCACTGCCAACCCCTCGCATTTCCCTATTGGAGCACCTGTGTTCCTTCTCTTCACATGTCCGAACCATCACAGTCTCGCTTCTCGCACCCTGTACACCACCAATGCCACTCTTGCCTTGTCACTTATGACCTCATTTCTAATCTTATCCACCCTAGTATGCCCACACATCCATCTAAGGATTCTCATCTCTGCTATGCTCATCTTCTAAATGTGTGTTCTTGACTGGATTATAGCTCATAAAGCTCTTTACTGATGAATGAGTCTATTCACTGTTCAGCTACTAAATGGATTATAGCTCATAAAGCTCTTTACTGATGCATCTTCCGTATTTATGTATCTTTTGGGTCTTTGAAAGTTGATTAGCAAGTTATCTTTCCGTTCCTTTTTTTCCTTGTTGGGGGGGGGGGGGGGGTTGGGGATGCGCTTTGCCTCCTTTCAGTTTTTATGTTGCGACACCTGATACCCCTCAGTTCTAAAATGTTTGCATGTCCTTTGTGTTAAAAAAAATAAAGTTAGTTATCCCTTTTCTAGTGTCTGTTCTGATTATCTTGATAAATAACCTTAATATTGGCACCCGTCATCGAATTTTACTATTATTAACCATTGTTGTTATCCATTTTCTAGTATCTGTTCTGATTATCTTGATAAGTAACCTTAATATTGGCACCTGTCATCAAATTTCACTATTATTAACATTATTGTGCAATCCTTCTTTTCTCCTGTAGGGATGAAGGTGTTCACTGGGGAATTCAAAATGGCCTTCAGCTCTCTAGAAGCACCATCATATATTTTAAGCATAACGATATGGAGTCCTTACGAAATACTTTGGAAAAAGTTACCCATGAAAACAAGCAAGCAAAGAAGCTAAGGCGCTATATTGTTGTTGAAGCTGTGTATCAGGTATCAACTATTTATATTAGTCGAATCCTTGTTATGGAAGAGTACTCTGATTTCTTTTGTTTGGGTGGTATGGTGGTAGTTGAAGGGGATGTGATGTAGGGAATCAAACGCGGAAAGTAAAAGATAAAGAACGAGACGTAACTCGATCTCTAATCCCAAGTAGCAACGGAGAACTTGTTCCGTTACACCCCGGGAGAAGGACAAGAACACCTACGCTATGCAACTACCCTCGAGCTAACGCGGGCACGCAAGTAGAATGGTCGGAGAGGAAGAGTATTCATCTAGATCCGCTAGAAGAACTACAAGTCCCAAAACAAAAGGTTTCATTCAATAATCAAGAGCCTTGCTCATGTTCAACATTCATTAATCATCAATAATAAGCTAAGTGTAAAATAAGCTAGGCTTGGGTATTTATAGTGTTTTCCCAAGCTTACACAAAGACGTAATTACCCTTACTAATAAGGTTCATCAAATAAGCCACGTAGGGCAAAACAGTAAAAGAAACATAAGTTCAGCAGCTAGGTGGGGCGCCTGGGGCTGGGAGGGGCGCCTGGTTCATGCTGAAGCTAGGCTGGGCGCCTGGATCTAGGCGGGGCGCCTGGCTTGGCCTTCAGCTAGGCTGGGCGCCTGAAGCTAGGCGGGGCGCCTGGCTTGGCCTTCAGCTAGGCTGGGCGCCTAGCCAGGTGGGGCGCCTGGTGCTTTGCTGGGCCTTAGGCAGTGAGCTCCCTAGGCGGGGCGCCTGGGCTAGGCGGGGCGCCTAGCTCTGCTGGGCTCTCTTCTTCCTTAGGCGTGAGGCCTAGTTTGAGCACCCGGAATGGCTTCCAATCGCTTCCTTCTTCAAGGCCCTTCCTCACCAAGTGTATGTGTACTCCTTGGATCTCCTTAGCTTGACTACGTGTGAATGGTCTTGTGGGGGTTTGGGTCTCATCATCCTCCCCTTCTTGAGAAGATTTCGTCCTCGAAATTGAGGCATCATCACCCACGACCGCATCATCACCTACATCCAAAGGAACCAAGTCACAAACATTAAAAGTATTAGAAACTTGATACTCACTTGGCAAGTCGACCACATAGGCGTTGTTGTTTATCTTTGAAAGCACTTGGAATGGGCCATCGCCACGGGGTGCTAACTTCCCTTTTCTAAGGTTTGGAAACCTTTCTTTCCGGAAGTGCACCCACACATAGTCACCCTTCTTGAGTTCCACCTTCTTGCGTCCTTTGTTTTTCTTGGAAGCAACCTTAGCATAGGCTTCCTCCAAATTCTTCTTTGCCTTTGCATGGAGTTCCATCATTGCCTTCGCTCTAGCTTTACCTTCAAAATTAACAACCATTTCCCTTGGCAAAGGGGTTAGATCAAGGGGAATCAAGGGGTTAAAACCATAAACACACTCGAATGGAGTCATGCCAATCATTCTATGCACGGTTCGATTGTAGGCAAACTCCATAAGAGGTAAACGATCAATCCAAGTCCCGGCCTTGCCCCGGGTCATGGCTCTAAGAAGAGCACCCAAGGTTCGGTTTACCACTTCCGTTTGCCCATCGGTTTGTGGGTGGTGGGACGTGGAGAACAAGAGCTTGGTGCCTAAGGCACCCCATAAACTTCGCCAAAAATGGCTTAGGAACTTAGTGTCTCTATCACTCACTATAGTTTGAGGCACACCATGTAACTTCAAAACATTTTCAACAAACAAGGAAGCTACATGTTGGGCATCATCGCATTTCTTGCATGGAATGAAATGAGCCATCTTTGAGAACCTATCCACAACAACATAAATGCTATCATGGCCTCCCCTAGTCCTAGGTAATCCCATCACAAAATCCATTGAGATATCCAACCAAGGACTAGTAGGTACGGGAAGAGGGGTATACAACCCATGGGGGAGGGCTTTGGATTTAGCACGCTTGCACTCAAGGCAATTGTTGCAAAACTTTTCCACTTGCACCCCCATCTTTGGCCAATGAAATTGTTCTTTAAGAATAGCCAAAGTCTTTCTTGTGCCAAAATGTCCCATGAGTCCCCCGCAATGTGCCTCTTGCACAAGCAACTCCCTCCAAGAGGACTCCGGAATGCACACTCTACCATTTTTGAAGATATAACCTTTAACCCATTGGTATTTCTCAACTCTCTCCCCCTTCTCTAGAGCGTCATGGACACTCTTTAGCGTTGGGTCATGAGCATACATCAATTTAATGCTCTCAAAACCCATGAGCTTAGAGGTGAGAGTGGTGGCTAGAGCAAACTTTCTCGAAAGCGCATCCGCCACAACATTGTCCTTCCCTTTCTTATATTGAATCACATAGGGAAAGGACTCAATGAATTCAACCCACTTGGCATGTCTCTTATTGAGCTTCTCTTGGCCTCTCAAATGCTTGAGTGACTCATGGTCACTCTTGATTACAAACTCACGAGGCCAAAGATAGTGTTGCCAATGGGCAAGGGCTCTCACAAGGGCATACAACTCCTTGTCATATGTAGAATAGTTCAAGGAGGCCCCTTTCAATTTCTCACTAAAGTAGGCGATGGGTTTGCTATCTTGCATTAATACACCACCAATTCCCACCCCCGAGGCATCACATTCAACCTCAAATGCCTTTCCGAAGTCGGGCAATTGCAATAGAGGGGCGGTACTCAACCTACTTTTCAATTCATGGAAGGCCTTCTCTTGAGGCTCTCCCCAAACAAACGGTTGGTCTTTCTTCACTAATTCGGTGAGTGGAGCGGCAATGGAGCTAAAGTCCCTCACAAATCGCCTATAAAAGCTTGCGAGACCATGAAAGCTCCTCACTTGAGTCACGGTAGTAGGAGTAGGCCAATCACGTATGGCCTCTACCTTAGACTCATCCACCTCCACTCCTTGAGCACTCACAACAAACCCAAGGAAGACAACCTTATCCACACCAAAGGCACACTTTTTGAAATTAGCATAGAGCTTTTCGACTCTCAAAGCATCAAGCACTTGCCTAAGGTGGTCCACATGTTCATCCATTGTCTTACTATAGATCAAGATATCATCAAAATAGACAACAACAAACTTGTTGATAAAAGACTTCAAAACATGATTCATGAGTCGCATGAAAGTGCTAGGTGCGTTGGAAAGCCCGAAGGGCATTACCAACCATTCATAGAGACCGAATTTGGTCTTGAATGCGGTTTTCCATTCATCCCCGGGTTTCATCCGGATTTGATGGTAACCGGACCTAAGGTCGATTTTGGAAAAGACACACGACCCACTCAATTCATCCAACATATCATCAAGCCGTGGAATAGGGTGACGGTACTTGACCGTTATCTTATTCACGGCTCGGCAATCTACGCACATTCTCCAAGTGCCGTCTTTCTTTGGGACAAGAATGACCGGTACGGCACAAGGACTCAAACTCTCCCTTACCAAGCCTTTGGAAAGCAAGTCATCAACTTGTTTTTGCAACTCCCTTGTATCCTCGGGATTGCTTCTATAGGCCGGCTTGTTCGGGATTTGAGAGCCCGGAATAAAGTCAATTTGATGTTCAATTCCTCTCAAGGGAGGTAAGCCATCGGGCATCTCATCCGGGAACATGTCCCCAAAGTTTTCCAAGACATTTTTCAAAGCACTAGGCATAGGGCTAGAAGAAAAATCACAATTAGAGTTAAGGATCATACCTTTGTGCACTAGGCATAGGAGAAATTTGGTGCCATCATTACCTTTCAAGAGCTCGCCCGGTTGCATCATGGCACACATGCCACCGGTAGATGAAGTAGGTGGGATTGCCACCATGCTTTTGGACAAAGGGCTAGTCTCAATGAGTGACTTAGCCTTTGCCACCTCCCTCAACTCCTTCATTTTCTTGTAATCATCACTCACTTGCTTAGGAGTGAGAGGTTTTAACACAAATCTCTTCCCTTCATGTTTGACCGTGTAAGTGTTGACACGACCATCATGCACCACTTGCCTATCGAATTGCCATGGCCTCCCTAAGAGTAGGTGGCATGCTTGCATAGGCACAACGTCAAACAAATGCTCATCAACATAACTACCCATTCTAAACTTGATCATGGCTTGTTTCATCACCTTAAGCTCTCCACATTCACTAAGCCATTGTAACCGGTAAGGTTTAGGATGCTTCATGGTAGTTAACTTCAATTGAGCCACTAGTGATTGACTCACTACATTTGCACAACTTCCGGAATCAATTATCATAGAGCAAACAACATCTTTGACCCGGCACCTAGCATGGAAAAGATTTTCCCTTTGCAAGGTTTCACTATCTTCCACAATCATAGCTCCTAGGCTCCTTCTCACAACCAAGAAAGTATGAGGATCATCCTCCTCCACCGTGTCATCAAGCAAATCATTCTCCTCTACTCCCTCATCTCCCTCTACTCCCTCTACTCCCTCATCTTCCGATTCACTCTCTTTCTCATATGCATCATTACCAACAACAATCATGGTCCTCTTTGTAGGACATTCCCTAGCAAAGTGACCATAGCCCTTGCACTTGTGGCATTGTATTGAAGAAGAAGTAGGAGCATGTAATTGAGCTTTAGAGTTACCTCCCACATTAGGTGTGTTCTTCTCATACGGCTTTTTCACATCCTTGGTAGCATTTGCACCGCTTGTTCCACTTGCACTTGGAAACCTTGCATTTGTAGTAGGAGGCTTCCAATCCTTTGGTTTGCTTGTTGGAGTAGGAGTGCTACTCTTGTAGCGGAGGGATTTCTCCTCCTTGAGCCATTTCTCGGCCTCAACCGCATCTTCACATAGCTTGTAATGATCATCATATTTGTGGAACTTCAATTGTGAAGCTATGTCTCGGTTCAAGCCCCCTTTGAAACGGATCATGGCCGTCTCATTGTCTTCATCATCTAAGTCAAGGATCATTCGGATTTGCTCAAATTCATTGAAGTATTCACCAACCGATTTGTATCCTTGCTTCAAATCATATAGCCGCCTTTGTTGTTCAACCCGGTATTGATTAGTCAAGTACTTCTCATCCATCACACGGATCAATTCTTCCCAAGTAAGATTAATAGCCATACCCGTCCTTCTTCTATTTCTCTTCACCGACTCCCACCAAGTAGAAGCAAAAGATTCAAAGGAGGATATTGCATACTTGGTTTTCTTCACATCGGGCATATCATTGGTGTCAAAGATACGCTCCATAGCCAATTTCCAACCAATGTACTCCACCGGGTCACTACTTCCTTTGAAAGAAGGAATAGTGAGCTTCACACTATTAAGGTTGTTGTTGTTGTCACGACCCCCTTGGAATGGCTCCGGTTGGCCTCCATGGTGATCATCATAAGCAACATAGTCCCTTCTAACATTCCTCCCTCCATATCCTAAGGGTGGTCCTCGACCTCGACCTCTACCCCGATCCACATTTCGACCCCAATTCATAGCTCGTCTTGGTTGAAAGTGATCATCAAACCCATACACATCGTCACCATAATCAACTTCCTCCCCTTCTTGAGCCTCAACAACTTGCTCAAGAGGTTGCACATTTCGGACGGGTCTTGGTAGTGGAAAGTTCCTTGGAGGATTGTCCAAGATACAGGGAATGCCCGTTCGTTCAATTCTCTCTCGGTCCTCCTTTACCCGTTGTTGATTGAGCAATTCAACAACTTGCTCCGGGGTAAAGGTAGGGCTACTTGAGCCTTCACCGGTCTCAATTTGGACACTCGGGGTCCCCTTTTCAATTGGGACACTCGGGGTCCCATGTTCACCTTGAGTACTCGAGGCTCCCTTTTCGAGAGAATCAATTCTTTGGTTCATGAGGTCCATCTTGGCAAGAAGATTAGCCAAGGCCTCCTTAATGAAATCTTGACCTTCGTTGGCCATTGTACCTACAAAGAAAAGAAACAAGAGTTAGTTAAAACACCTCACTCGCTCCCTCACTTGTGTTCACTCGGATCACTCTTTTGGGTGGCGGTGGATATTTCACTCAACTTGTAGTTCCAAAGCTTCACGTAGATGATTAGCAACTCCTCAACTAAACTAAACTATTCACGAGTCACGCACACTCCGGGGTGAGTGGAGTTAATGGGACTCAATGAACGCTAGGCACTTTGAAGTGAAGGACTTGAGTTAAAAGATTCTACGCTTTTCCTTAGAATTCTACTCTCCTTGCTAGGCACGAATCACTTAAGAGCAATCAAAGGGTTAGCACTATTCAAGTAGATCGGTTACTCAAATTAGTACTAACTAGATGTTATGTTATCAAACAAAGGGAAATACCTACGAAAATCTACCCGAACAATGCGTTCAGCACTCAGGAGGGGCGCCTGAAACTCAGGTGGGGCGCCTAGATTGTGCTGTGTTCCAGGCGGGGCGCCTGGGTCTAGGCGGGGCGCCTGGGACTTAGGCAGTAGCCAAGTCAGGCGGGGCGCCTGGCTTAGGCGGGGCGCCTTGCCTGAAGCCTTTTCCAACTCGTTCCAAACTCGTTTCAAGTCGATTTTCAAGCCTCAAATCCGATGTTTTCAACTTGTTTTCACAATCCAAAGATACCCAAAGTTGTGTTTGATCTTCCTTAACAAAACCCAATCAAATTTTCAATCAAACAATCAATCAAATCAGGATTCAATCTTAAGAACTCAAGAACACAAGGGTTTAACAAAAGGGTTTCAACAAGGATTGTGATTCATCAAAGTAGGTGTTAAACATGTTCAAATCCCACAAAATTGGTACCGAATTGTTTGTATTTCAATGAAGATCAATCCCCAATAACAAGTTTCCAATCAAACATCAATCCAACCCAAGAATCAAGGCAAAATTCATCAAGAACAAGTTCTTCAAGGGTTTAAGGGGTTTTGGGGTTTCAATTTTTCAAACTTCACCAATTCCAACAATTTTGGTACCCAAGTAACGGGAAATCAATCACGATCAAGAATCCACAACACCCATATCACAAATCATCCAAATCAACAAGTTACACCAAATTTTTGTATTTTTCAATTTTTCAATTTTTTTGCAATTTTCTCCTTTCTAATAACTTCAACAACAAGAAAAACTAAAAGAAGATACTAGGCACGAAGAATCAAGGGTCGGGGGTTTGTAGAAACAAAACCCGAGCCTTGCTCTGATACCAAATGATGTAGGGAATCAAACGCGGAAAGTAAAAGATAAAGAACGAGACGTAACTCGATCTCTAATCCCAAGTAGCAACGGAGAACTTGTTCCGTTACACCCCGGGAGAAGGACAAGAACACCTACGCTATGCAACTACCCTCGAGCTAACGCGAGCACGCAAGTAGAATGGTCGGAGAGGAAGAGTATTCATCTAGATCCGCTAGAAGAACTACAAGTCCCAAAACAAAAGGTTTCATTCAATAATCAAGAGCCTTGCTCATGTTCAACATTCATTAATCATCAATAATAAGCTAAGTGTAAAATAAGCTAGGCTTGGGTATTTATAGTGTTTTCCCAAGCTTACACAAAGACGTAATTACCCTTACTAATAAGGTTCATCAAATAAGCCACGTAGGGCAAAACAGTAAAAGAAACATAAGTTCAGCAGCTAGGTGGGGCGCCTGGGGCTGGGAGGGGCGCCTGGTTCATGCTGAAGCTAGGCTGGGCGCCTGGATCTAGGCGGGGCGCCTGGCTTGGCCTTCAGCTAGGCTGGGCGCCTGAAGCTAGGCGGGGCGCCTGGCTTGGCCTTCAGCTAGGCTGGGCGCCTAGCCAGGTGGGGCGCCTGGTGCTTTGCTGGGCCTTAGGCAGTGAGCTCCCTAGGCGGGGCGCCTGGGCTAGGCGGGGCGCCTAGCTCTGCTGGGCTCTCTTCTTCCTTAGGCGTGAGGCCTAGTTTGAGCACCCGGAATGGCTTCCAATCGCTTCCTTCTTCAAGGCCCTTCCTCACCAAGTGTATGTGTACTCCTTGGATCTCCTTAGCTTGACTACGTGTGAATGGTCTTGTGGGGGTTTGGGTCTCATCAGGATGTTATTAGTGTGAAGAAACACAAGTGGTTAGCTCTAGGTATATGCTAAAAAACAAGCCTCATTCAATCTGTCCTGGAGAGTATGCATAATATACCCAATCCTGTTATAATGTTTAAAAATTTGCTCAAATTAGTGAGGGTCCACTATGTTCTAAATCATTTTCAAGGTTTTGCAAGGAAGTAATTCATCAAGGAGGATGGTATTAATGATCCTGGTGTCCTCCTTATTGTTGACAAAATGCTCTTTATGGGGATAACCGGTGTTTGTTGCTTCATAGCTACTTAGAGAAACTGCACTTCATCATGCCAGATTTCATTTATGTTGTTTAATTTTCAGAATTCTGGCAAAATAGCTCCATTAGATGAAATCATCAAGCTGAAGGAAAAATATCGATTCCGTGTGTTGTTGGATGAGAGCAATTCCATTGGCGTGCTTGGCAATTCTGGTAGAGGTCTAACTGAACATTGTAAAGTTCCGGTATGTTGATCGTATTATTTGGTTAATTTATGTAATTTTTGTGGTGCATCCTCTTATAGAATCATCCAATTGCAGTCTGACAAGATAGATATAATAACTGCGGCAATGGGACATGCATTGGCCACAGAAGGTGGGTTTTGCACTGGAAGTGCTAGAGTTATTGATCACCAGGTACTAAGGTGTACTCTGTCCACCGGTTCGAGTAGTGATAGTTTTTCTTCTACTCCTGATAGTTCCATTTTCATTTTTTCATTTGTTGCACTCTTAACTCTATATATTTTCCAGTCATCTTTTATTGACGGTTTATTTTGCTTTATGTTGGCAGCGCCTCAGCAGTTCTGGCTATGTCTTTTCTGCTTCATTGCCTCCTTACTTAGCGAGTGCTGCAATTAAGGCTATTGATATTGTGGAAGAAAAACCTGAACTTCTTGTCAAACTGAGGCAAAATATTGCTATGCTGACTAAAGGTCATTGTCCCATATGATTACCTTTTTCTTCTCCCTTATCCCCATTATGTGAGTTTGAAGAAACATTTGTTATGTACGACTGCAGGTCTATCAGATATAAAAGGCTTAGAAATAGTCAATGATCCACTTTCCCCTATTATATTCCTTACATTAAAAAAGTCCACTGGTTCTTCAAAGGGTGATCTACAAATGCTTGAAGATATAGCTGAACATGTAAGTTATTTTGCTTAATGCTTGTTACTTTGCCATTTTATTGAACTCATCATCTAGAATTACCTCACGAGTATGGTTTTGTACACCATCAAATACTCTGTAGGTCTTGAAGGAAGATTCCGTCTTTATTGTGACTTCAAAGCGATCAACTCTTGATAAATGTAAACTGCCAGTCGGAATTAGATTATTTGTCTCGGCAGCTCATTCAGAAACCGATCTGGTGAAAGCCAGTGAATCATTGAAAAGAGCAGCAGCATCACTATTACCAGTTCACGATTTATAGGAGTTCACTGTTTTACTCTCCAGAGATGCCAGTGTCAAAAGAACCACGAAAACCACTCATGGAGGTTCCATCCTACCTTTTGCTGGTCTTTCGGTTTTCCACCCAAAGCTGTCGAAGGATCCAAACGTTCTTGAAGTTGCACGACCACAGATGTTGATTCACTACTGTAGAAATGATTTGCCCAAGATTTTGCTTTTATTACCTATTTCATAGTTTTGTTTATTAGTCGAAGAAGAGATATAAAAAGGGTGGTAGTGTTAGTTGAATAGTTGAATGTGTAGACAGATCCCTGCTTCTACTTTTGTGTATGAAGTTAATTTTTGATGAGTTGAAGAGAAAAATTTGTTTATGGTTCTATGTATAATAGCTCCTCACATGCCATTTCATGAAGTACTGTTTTGTATTTTATGGATTAAGTCCTAAACTCACATGATCACATCAAACCACCAAGTAATACTAGTTCTTTTAAAATGAAATATTGTCTTAGTGTCCTTTTCAATCTAAAAGCTCATCGAAATTTAAGACAACTCTCTTTAATTAATGAATAATGATATGCTAAACTTTTTTCTGCTCTGAAATGAACTCTAACAGCTTGTTTGGATGGTTGTAACACATGGTATGGTATTGTATTGTTACCATAGCTACGACGTTTGTTTTGGTTGTTTCTTTAATTAACATTGTATGGTATCGTTAAATCCATGGTTATGTAACCATGAAAATTGTCATTTTATGTAACACCGATTTGGAGGGATCGCGTTGTTACCTATTTTTCTTACCCATCGTGCCCTCACTTATTATTTAATATTCTATTTTACCCTTTACCTTATTTTCAATTATTAAACTACGGTAAGCAATACAGTATATTCAAACATTATACAACACAATACGATACAAGACCATACGATACAATACAGTACAACACATTATGAATGGGTAACAACCATCCAAACAGAGTGTAAGAAGACAATGGAGAAGTAGAGATATGTTTAAGGAAAAATATTTAGCTTCCCGCAATCTAAAAGACACCTTTAGAGTGATCTAAAAGATTTTTCACCTGTCTCGTTCTTGTAATTTTTTTGGCTCTACTTAACAAAGATGATATTATAATTAGTAAGGAAATAAGGAAAAATCTACCTTTTAAATAGTCCAAAACGAATATAAAAATTGTGTTTTTTTTTTGTTTTTGGAGTTTTAAAATTGAACTTCAGAAGTTCTTATAAATTATAATAATTTCTTATCTCAAAACTGCTAATTTTAATTTTTTTTTTATGCATACTTGGGAGATGTTTAGAACGGAGCCTTCGAACAAGGGGTAAAATTGTCTTTGTGTGATATATATGTTACAGGTTCGAACTATGAAAAATAATCACTGATACTTGAATCATGATAGACTTTGTATATAAGGGGCATGAACTACCCCAAAACCTACATGAACCGAGATACATTGTGCATTGGAATGTTTTTATAGTTGTGAACTTTTAGGGTAAGTCTAAATTTCCAAAACTTCATACTTCCACGACAATCATCATAATATACCAAACTTTGGGGGGAAAACAACCATTTATCAAACATTCAAGAGTCAGAAACAATTGTATAGAGAGAAGGAAAGATTTAGCACAAAAACTGAACAGAAAAAATAAAAATTCTACCCCGCCCAATTTTCAACTTCTTAAATGGAGAAAACCCATTAGAGTTTAACTCAGTTTATAGTCATTGCTACAATGGTAAGTTACTAACAGTTCATAAAGATACAATCTTTCTTTATATTTATGATCATTTTCAACTGATTCTTTTCTTGTTTTTTTGATTTTTCAAAATTTGGGATTCAGTTTTCAATAGCAGCTATTAATGATACAGATTCAAAAAGCCAATGGGAACCTTTAGCCCCAACTAAAGAAGCACAGGTAAACTTCACTTCAAGTTGCTTTCTTGCTTTTTTCTATGTGTATGTGTGTGTAATTTACACATGTTTTTGGTGTAATTAATGTGTAAGCTTAAATGGGATTTTTTATGTAGTATTCTTTATAGAATTATTTTGGAATGCAGCAAAATAGTCTGATTAGTTGTTAAGATTATAATGATTCATGAATTAAGAGTAAAGAGCCCCTTGTGTTAAAGTACCCTAATTTTGAAATCTTACGGCCTAAAAAGAGATCGTTGATGGCCAGTGGGGCACGGTCCCAAACTCGATCGATGATGGGCCCGCCGCTCTCCTAAAGAAAGAGTTTTTTCTACTGAATTTTTACTTGGTTATTTTAATTTATAAAGCATTTAAAATTTCAGAAAGCTAGTTGCATTAGGACATTATAAATTGTATCTCTCGATTTCTTTCCCCCGTTAATTGTTGGCGATCTCTACCTTTCTCAAGGTAGGGGTAAGGTCTGCGTACACCTCATCCTCCCCAAACCCCACGTGCAGGAAATCACTGGGTATGTTGTTGTTTGTTGGCGATTCTATCTACTATACATGCAATGTTGTGATCACTTGTCTCTACATGGATGATATTTTGTTAGGAAGTTTATTATTCTACTGTCATGAAGCGGAAGCACAACGCTATTCTGATTTTTGTCTTTTTACAATGGATATATGATCACTTGGTTTTCCAGGAATTTCATTTATCCCAAACTTACCATGAAGGACTTTTGAAACTGGAAGCTAAAGACTATGAAAAGGCTCGTGAGCTTTTGGAGGCTGTATTAAAGGATCCTTTGATCACAAATTCTCAGGTAATGCTGATGGTTACCACGAAATCATCATCTTTTCTGCTACATGCTTACTGATGATTTTCTTCATTCTAGGTGGACCGGAATCCTAGCGATGAGCATCTTTTACAGCTCAGGTGTGTATTGTGGCCTAACTTCTAATTTGAACTACTGGTTCTAAGTTTATTGTAATTTCTTGTCTTACTTTCTTTTTCCTGCCTACTTGTCTAATAATATAGACTAGCAAGTCGACTACCATCTCTTCTTGCTGGCTTTAGGACATTTCCCATTTAACATTCCTGAGCATTTAAAACTAAAGCCCATTATTTGATCTTTCCCTCTACGTTCATTTTAAGAATCAATGACGGCCTTCAATCCTCCAAATAAAATCATTCTCATGATGCTATTAGTTTAGATCATAGAGGAACCAATCAAAAAAATTAGTTTAGATCATAGGGGAAGAGATATTGATGATTGAAATCAGGAGTATTTTGACGTTCTCTTCTAAAATTAGCAGCATTGTTCCTTCCATGTCTGTTGGCCTCTGACACACTTTAATCTCACAGTTACCCTATAAATACTTGTAAAAAATAAAAGATAGTTACCCTATAAATACCACAAATATAATTGACTACTATTTTAGAATAGTACTTATATAACCATATATATCTGATGCTGGGTTTCCTTATTCAATTCACATTTCTGCAGATTTTTAGCACTGAAGAATCTTGCCACTGTTTTCCTACAACAAGGTGCTCCTTACTATGAAAATGCTTTGCAATGCTATCTTCAAGCTGTAGAGATTGATAATAAGGATTCTGTTGTCTGGAATAAGCTGGGAACTTTAGCATGCTCTATGGGATTGTTGAGCATTTCACGCTGGGCATTTGAACAAGGGTTATATTGCAGTCCCAATAACTGTGAGCATTTTATATCATGTTTTAAGTTCTTATAGAGCTTTCTCGTATAAGCTTTCCCTGTTGCATGATTTGTATGTTAAAGAGCCCCCTTTTAAACCGTATGGCAGATATAATAATCTTTTTATTCATTCATCCTTTGCTTCTTCTTGATTATCCAGGGAATTGCATGGAAAAACTTTTAGAAGTGCTTATTGCAATAGGCGATGAGGTTGCCTGCTTTTCAGTCGCTGAACTAATTTTAAGACATTGGCCTTCCCATTCTCGAGCTTTGCATGTTAAGAGAACTATTGAGGAGTCTGAACCAATTCCATTTGCCCCAAGAGGGATAGACAAACTAGAACCTAAACATATGCGACTGAAATTCCCAGAGAAGAGAAAAGCTGCAGGCGATGACCTTGATGAGCAACCTGTTTCTAAAAAGTTGAAGCAAAATTTGGAGTTCTGCCTTACAGAAGTGTCCTGGACAGCTCTTGCTGGTGAACTCTTGAAAATTTTGCATCCATCAGTTGAATCTTGTTCTGAACTTGGACTAGGAAACAACATATCTGGTGATGTTAGAGTAACCATTAAATTGTCCAAAATACCAGGAAAATCTGAGGATCCTTCAGAAAGGAAAGATACTACACTCACCACAACTGGTGATAGCAGTTGCAGCATGGATTACAAGTCTGAGAAAGGTAGTCTTAGCAAAGAAAAAAAATCAAATATTAGTGGAGAACAACCTCAAGAAAGACGAAGCAGCCGTCGCAGAAGTCGTAAACCAGACAAAGAAGATTTTGATGTTGAGGCCAACAGGGACCTTGCTAAAGTTGTAATGCAATTTCTAGGACCCTATCTTGTGAATCCAGCAGGACGCACAGACCAACCTGAGGATCTTCCTAAATCACCAGATACAGAGTGTAGTGATGTTATTGAATTTGTCCTGAAAACGACAACAAATCATGGTGCTTACCACTTGGGTCACATGCTCCTGGAAGAAGTTGCAAGCAGAGGCATTTTATATCAGGATGGCATGCACAAATTTTTAGATTTGGAGAAGGTGATAAGGTTTTGGGGGCAGGAGAGGACTCCTGAGTGCAATTTGTTTCTTGCTGAGTTATATTATGATTTTGGTTTATGTTCTTCCGACACATCAGAAAAATCTGGCTTGATGTCAGAGGCTTCATATCATCTGTGCAAGATAATTGAAGGCGTTGCATTGGACTATCCTTTCCACGATATCGGCAGGAAAGAAAGATCTTTGATGAAGGAGCATTGTCAGAGTGATGGTCATAGTGAATATTCATTGAGTAAAAATAATGAGTTTTGGGTTCGCTTTTTTTGGTTAAGTGGGCAATTGTCTATATCAGATGGTGACAAAGCGAGAGCTCGAGAAGAGTTCTCTAGTTCAGTGGAGCTTTTGACAGATAAGGAAAGGAAGAATGACTTTGTTTGCTTGTCCCACTTAAAATTGCATAAGAGGCTGACTATCAATAGAATCCTCCATGAGATTCAGCTATTGGATGTTGATTTTCTAATGAAGGATGGCATTCATCAGTTAGTTGAGAAAAATCTGCACTCTGAGTGTGTACAGGCACTTGCTCCTCTTCTCTTTTCCTCAAAAGATGTCCGTGCCGAATCATTATGCGTCACCAATCATACCGGGAGAGGGCTGAGTTCAATTGAACTGTCCGCCTTAGATATTTTACTTAAAGGATGTGAAGAGGCAGAGCCATTGGACATTGAGGTCTATTTAAATTGCCACAGAAGGAAGTTGGAGATGCTTGTTACTGCTGCTAAAGAGGAAGAATGTCAGCTTTCTAACCAGATGAAAGGTTCAAATATTTTATCTGTCTCTGATGCAGAGTCGAAGGAAATCCCAAGTGACCTCTGTAACATGGTCGCTCAAGAAGTGAAGGCAATATCTCAATGTGTCTCAAGGATAAAGAGCATCACTTACCCTTCTGAAAACTCTGTAAGTCAGTTTTATCTCTGGAGTTTTTTTGCCATCTTTTCTTTGTTATTGCAGATGCATTGATCTTTAATTTAATGAAAGAGGCTATGCCACTATCAATATCGTGACGAAGAAAAAAAAATTGATGTTATGGGAAAAACCCTACATTCAAGTAAAGAATTTTAGAGAAAACATATAGGATGATCTTTTTATTGGAAGTACTAAAATGAATCATTGGTTTTTTTGTGGTTTGAACCTGTAAAATACTCCCAACTACCCCACCCCCCCCAAAACCAAAAAAAGGAAAAAAAAAGAAAAAAGATAGAAGATAGAAAATTCAAATTCTTTTTCTCACAAAAAAAAAAAAAAAAAAAAAAAAAATTATATCTTGCAACAAGGTCCTCACTGCCGATGAGCTAGGGAGTTTACCTAAGTACCTAACATATTGGGGGCACTAGAAGTACATGTAATACTTATCATTAAATGTTGTGCACAAAGTGGCAGATGTTGCATGTAGTCAGTGGGTTCAATTTAACCCAACATTTTTATCACGAAGCCTAGATATGTATGTGAAAAATCACTAAAATCTCTAACAATATTACAATATTAAATTTTGGACCCGTAATTCAGAAAGTGCTATGGGTTCTAAGGGAAGACCCTAAAAGGCAAAGGCTGATTCCATCATTTGATAAGTATTACATGTACTCCATCAAATCCTGGATCAGCCTCTTTATGCGCACTACTCTACATGTAGTTGAACATTTAGGTGCTGCATTTAGCTGACTTTTCAACCTTGAACTGGTGCAATGTAACTGCTGAGAGAACAAGGCTATGGGCGAAGGTGTGGGGTTGCTAGGATTTCAATCACAAGGTTCGGTTTGTTTAATGCTGTTATGGTCTTCAGTGTTGTGAGTTGTGCTGACTTTGTTAAGTAAAGCATTGATCTTTGCAACTTTTTTCCGGTGTTTGTTGGCTATCTAGTTGTCTAGTAATTTACTAGAAGATTGGAGCATCATGCATCATCCGGCGTACTATGTGATAAGAAAGTGCCGCCTACGCTTAAAGGCAAATTTTATAAAGTGGTCGTGAGACCAGCTATGTTGTATGGGGCAAGAGTCTTGGCCAGTCAAGAACTCACACATTCAGAAGATAAGCGTGGCAGAAATGAGAATGCTTAGATGAATGTGTGGGCACACTAAGATGGATATGATTAAGAATGAAGTCATGCGCAACAAGGTAGGCGTGGCTCCAGCGGCTAAGAAGATGCGAGAAGCAAGGTTGCGAAGGTTCGAACACATGAAGAGGAGTGTAGATGCCCCGGTGAGGAGGTGTGAGAGGTTGGCAATGCTGGGTCTACGGAGAGGCAGAGGTAGATCGAAGAAAAACTAGGCCGAGGTGATTAGACAAGACATAAATCAGATCTAGATCACCGAGGACACGACCTTAGATAGGAGAGCGTGGAGGTCGAAGATCAGGGTAGAAAATTAGATAGTAGTCGAGTGTTCTTTTCTCTTATTAGATATTATTATATAATATGCTATATAGATTAGTTCCATCTTAGTCTTGTGTTTATCTCTACTATTGTTATCTGTTTATTTTGGCTATGCTTTAGTTTTATTACTCTCTTTACCGTGCGTAGGTCTAGGACTTTTAAATTATTATTATTATTCTATAATAAGATTTATTCTTTCTAGTTATTTAAGGGTTGGGGTTTTTATTATTCTAGAATATTCTTTATGTTTTCTAGTTTCTTGGGGATTAAGTTTTTTTATTGATGTAACTCCCTATTTAAAGGGCACATTGAAGGAATGAAACCCTAAGTTATAATTCAAGAAAAAGCAAGAGATCAGAGTTCTCTCTTCCATTGAACTCTAAGGGGTCGTTTGGTAGGAAAGCAAGTTATACAGGGATTAGTAATGCAGGGATTAATAATACAGGGATTAGTTATGTAGGGATTGTTTTTATCATGTGTTTGGTATATTGTATTAAAAAGTAGTTGTAGATGATATTATTTAATATATGAATTTATTTTTAAGTTTTAAATCAATGAGTTTACAATTATACACCAATTGGTGGTGTATAAAGTTATACAAGGATTAGTTATACCAAATTTGAATGGCAACCAAACATTGTATAAACTAATACCAATTTCTATACATGGATTACCTAAGCTTATACACCCTACCAAACGTGCTCTAAGATTTCAGTCTCCCTTTAATGAGCTGAATTGCTATTCAAAATAGGTCGACCTACGAAGTCAAACAGAGGCAGAGGAAGGTCGAAGCCAATAAACCATCGTCCTGTGACTCGATCCTTTCCAAGAAATCCTAACATTAGCATGATTTTTTCCCCTTGTTTTCAAACGCGTTCTCTAAATATTTTCACTAGCCGAGGTTTTATCGGAAACAGCCTCTCTACCTTGGTGGGAGTAAGGTCTGCGTACATCTCACCCTCCCCAGACCCCACTTGTGGTGGGATTATACTGGGTATGTTGTTGTTGTTGTTGGTGTTGTTGTTTGTTATTGGAGCATCATGCATTAAGGTTATAATTTTAACTGCTTGACTGATCCTTTTCAACGATGCTTATGTTCAATAATGCCAACCTAGTTTCTAAGAGCTAATTGGACCTGAAACTATAGAACTAAGTAAACAAAGAGAAAAATGATATTTGAAGACGCAGATAATGCATTCTGTAAACTTCCACAGTTGATTCCAAGTATTGCTCAAATGAAGCATCTTTCTAATGGGGTTTGATCAACTTTAGTCACTTTATGCTTGTTTGATCAACTTTATCCTGTTTTTCCTTGTTTGACTTTGCATACTAGACAGTCAACTACAGCTCTATGGTCATGATGCTTGTTGCAAGTTTGGGAAGATTTCATTTGGTCAAAATCCTTTGTCCACATAGGAAAAGAAAGAGAGATGTTTGAATTGTTCCTACCTCTCAAAAAAGTATTGCATGCTCCTCTATGCATTTTCTGCCAACTCTAGTTCTAAGTCTTGCCTCTTTTTTGTCCCCCTTCTTCGTTACTCTCTCCATTTAAGACCACGTTCATTTGGAATTGGATGCTTTTCATTTGACTTGACTTTTTGCAGTTTCTCATCCTGAACTTCAGTCATATAGATGTGACGATTAAGGTTCATGTTATTATTGACAAATATTAGATGAACTGTAACTGTTGCTTGACATTTTGTTTTTCCAAGAATGATAACTTCTATTTTTGATGAGCCATGATCTTTGGACACCTAAACAATGTTTGCTCCATGTTCTTTTGATAAATGAGTTTTGTGCAACTGTTGCAGAATTGATATTTCTTTCCTTTACAGAATATGACTGTCATTGGTGATATTCAGTCGTTGCTGCTGAAACTTATGTGTGATAGTGCCAACACATTTTCTTGTAAGAAATTTTCTGGTCAAGGAACTTCAGATCAAAGGGAACAAAGAGAAATCTCCTACTTTGTAGATGCAGCTATTACATTCTTTAAACTTCAACACCTGATCCCAAATGTTCCTATAAAAGCTCAAGTGAGACATCTTTCTTTCTTAAGAGGGTTTGCACCGTCGAATTTCAGCTGTAACATCCATGTTTGTTAACTCTTACTGAATTTTTCACTTGAAAGAAGCTGATCTCTTTAACTTTATTATGCCAGACAGAATTAATCGTGGCAATCCATGACATGCTTGCCGAGTTTGGTGTCTGCTGTGCAAATGCAACTGGTGAAGAGGAAGAAGGGACATTTCTAAAAATTGCAATAAAGCATCTCTTGACTTTGGATATGAAACTGAAATCTAACTTCCACTCTGTCTGCAAGGAATTTGAAATGTCTCAGTCTGATGAACAGTCTTCCCACGATAATAATGTTCAGAGATCTGAACAACTTTCTCATGAAAGCCACATCAAAGTGTCATCAAATGTTTCAAATTTGGACAAGCTAAATGAGGAAGCAGGAGAGCTAGATAGAGATGAAACTAATGCTTCAGATAAAGATGTTGTTAAGAAAGGCAAAGTGGAGAACAATAAGAATGTTTGTGATGTCTCTGATGGTATGTACCCAAGATCGGAGAAATCAAAGGATCAATTGGTTGAAGGTGAAACTGAGCTAAGTGAAGATGAAAAAGAGGAGCTTGAAGTTGCCATCGATAATGCTTTGGATCAGTGCTTTTACTGTCTGTATGGATTGAATCTTAGGTCTGATGCATCTTATGAAGATGATTTAGCTGTACATAAGAATACAAGCCGGGGTGATTACCAAACTAAGGAACAGTGTGCTGACGTATTTCAGTATATACTTCCTTATGCTAAAGCTTCTTCTGTAAGTACTACATGACTTCTTTTTCTTGAATCCCTCACTCTTCTGTAAAAATTTCACTCAGAGGCCAGTTTTGCCGCTGGTCTTTGCTTTGAGGCCACTTTTTTTATTGGTTTTGCATGAGAGACCACTTTTTGGAACTTCAATCCTTGTGGGTTGAACTTCATTCAACTTCAGCCCACAAGGGTTGAAGTTTACGCATCTATGCCTAAAAGTTCAACCCTTGCGGGTTGAAATTGAACTTTATACCTTAAGCAGGAAGTTCAACCCACTGGTGATTGAACTTCAGCCCACAAAAATTGAAGTTCCAAAAAGTGGTCTCTCATGTAAAACCACTAAAAAAAAGTGGCCTCAAACCCAAGGCCACTGGCAAAAGTGGCTATTCGTGCACTTTGCCCCACTCTTCTTCCAAACCCTTATTCCCAGGGAGTAGCAGTTAATCTTTCCTCTCTAGGCATAATATATCATTTCAAAACTCACAATTTTGCTTGTCATTCAGAGGACGGGGCTCATTAAACTCCGAAAAGTCCTTAGAGCTATAAGAAAACACTTTCCACAACCACCAGATGATGATTTAGCTGGAAATGCAATAGATAAGCTCTTGGATAGCCCTGAGATGTGTGAAGACAAACTTTCGGAGGAAGCAGGATCCAGTGGCTTTCCGGAATCCATGACGAAGATATTATTACCAGATCCCGGAAGCCTCAAACAACAGAAAGCATCATCAGAAGGAAGGTAAATATGTTTGTCACGGCTTTATAGGATCGTACACTTTGAAACCAGTAGTACTTTGGACTATGGAATCAAACAGTTAGACGTCATTGCTTATTTGCAGTTCGGAGCCATACCTGGAAGTTTATAGCAACTTGTATTATCTTCTTGCTCAGTCTGAAGAAATGAATGCAACTGATAAATGGGCTGGCTTTGTTCTGACAAAAGAAGGGGAGGAATTTGTCCAGCAAAACGCAAATCTCATCAAATATGATTTAGTTTACAATCCCCTACGCTTGGAGAGTTGGCAAAAACTTGCAAATATCTATGATGAGGTCAGAATGTTGTGCTGTATATGTGTTGCAGCTATACATTCCCTAATTGAAGGCACTTTGTCAGGAGTTCATTGGCTTCGGAATTACTCACTCTCTTTGTTTCCGTACATCTTTTGGGGTATGCAGGAGGTAGACTTGCTGCTAAATGATGGAAGCAAGCAAATAAATGTTTTGGGATGGAGGAAAAATGCTGCTTTATCTGAGAGAGTTGAGGCAAGTCGTAGAAGGAGCAGAAGATGTTTGTTGATGACCTTGGCTTTAGCCAAAACAGCAGATCAACAGGTTTGCTTCACTGTCTAGTAATTTCTGGGAGAAGGTTTTGCTTTTGTTATATTTTATTTCCATCCTAGGAGTAATCAATGGCAGACATGCTACTGGAGTTGGAGTCTCCTAATATTACATGAATTTCATGTATCTAGGTTTCTTACTCTTTCTTGTTTGGTTGGTGGTCCTGAGAAATATATAGAATGACTTGAATGTTTATTGTTTACTTAGGTGTTAACATTTCTCAATAGCTTAGAATTTAAAGCGTCAATTGACTTGTTTTCAATTTTTATTTGGATAATACTTATCTTACCATATCCAAGAAAAAAAAATGCTGGAGCTAAGGGTGAGTGAACACATCTCGTTCTCACAGTCTACATGTGATTGTCCTGCCTCTTTCAGGCCGAGATACATGAGTTATTGGCACTAGTATATTACGATGGTCTTCAGAATGTGGTACCAATCTATGATCAAAGATCTGTTGTGCCATCCAAAGATTCAGCATGGATGATGTTCTGTCAAAATTCAATGAGACACTTCCAGAAGGCCTTTGCACACAAGTAAGTCTGTTTGGTGACCCTGTTTCCCTTGATCATTTCTTAAACTAATGTAACCTATTCTGTGATTTCAGGGAGGATTGGTCTCATGCATTTTATCTGGGAAAGCTCTCCGAGAAGCTTGGATACTCACATGAGATGTCTTTTTCATTCTATGCTAAAGCTATTGCTTTGAACCCTTCTGCCGCGGATTCATTTTACAGGATGCATGCTTCACGATTGAAGTTACTTTGCACATGCGGGAAACAAAATGAAGAGGCCTTGAAGGTTGATGCTTTCCTGAAACTTGGTTAATTCCTTTCTGTTTCCTTCCTTTATTGAGATAGCTATACTTGTAAGCGAACAATGACGTAAATAGGTGTTTATGATAGTTGTTAACATAGTTAATTTCTTTTTAGCCCTTTTCATTGTTCATAGACCTAATCTATCTCCAGTTGTACATAAAACTTTGAGAGACACATACACAGCAAAGCCACATTTCAACATATGGATACGAGCACAATAAAAATATGTTTCGCTAGATTATCTTAAACACGGCTTGCTTAAAATAGAGGTTTCTGTATTATATAATACTCTTCTATAATCAGTGATGCATACAGGTTCAGGAATTTTTGCAGCACGTTTGCAGTTTACCTTTTCTGTTCATAGCTTATCAGGGAAGAGTTTTCAAAACATAATTTGACAATTGCATCTGGAGAGGGAGACTTAGCATGTCTATATAAATGGTTTCTTCTGAATACTTTTAGTCTGTATGCCCCTTCTCTGGCCAGACTTGGAGATAGTTACCTTTTACAAGTGGTCATTTTCGATGTTTTAGGAGTACTATTGTTGGCTTAACTAGTGCCTGGATGCATTCTAGGTTGTTGCTGCATACTGTTTCAATCAATCAACTCAGGATACTGTAAAGGATATCCTCAGTAAGGGTTGCCCAGAAATTTCAGAATCAACGTGCTCTGAGGATGGAACTCTCAGTAAATACTCTGTAAATGATGGAAAAGGGGATTCACATTTGGAAGGGGTGTGGCAGATGCTTTACAATGATTGCCTTTCTGCCCTTGAAATCTGTGTGGAAGGGGACCTGAAACACTTTCATAAAGCTAGATATATGCTTGCTCAAGGCCTATATCGAAGAGTTGGAAATATGGATCTAGAGAAGGCAAAGGAGGAACTTTCCTTCTGCTTTAAGTCGTATCGTTCTTCGTTCACAATAAACATGTGGGAGATTGACAGTATGGTTAAAAAGGGAAGGTATATATATCTTTTTCTTCTCTACAGCCTTTTGCTGTTTCGTTCTAGATTGTTCTTTCTTGTATTTTGGAGCCGTTTTTATCAAAATCTTGGCATTAAATATAACACCAAGACGTAAGCTTTTAACATACGAAGTTCTTTTTTGTTAAAGTAAGAACCCTGGGCATGACTCAACCATAATAACTAACTCAAGAAATGGGATTGTCCAAGACCATCCCACTACTTAAGAGCCTATGTGGGATAACCAACAACCCCCACACCCATGCCTGGCAACTGGAGCGTGTACAACATAATATGGGGCCCAACATCGGGTTAACAATGAATTGGGATGGGTCTGGCTCTGATACCATGTTAAAGAAATGAACCTTGGGCGTAACTCAGGAGGTGAGGATTGCCCAAGATCATATAAAGAGACCATCCCTTAAGAGCCGATGTGGGATAATCAATACTTGATATTGTCGTACACTATACTTGCTTATGTATGGCCTCAGAGTTTGTATTTGTTGATTTGCTTGCTAGAACTGATCAATTGATTTGGTCTTTTGATGCCACCAATTTGCCAGATTGTTGGGCATGGTGAGTCAGCATTTGCAGAAGATAGTTTCTTGTGACTACTGAGAGTAGGTTATATCACTCACTAAGTAGGAGAGGAAGATATGTCACTGTCACAACGTAGGGAAATGTGAAAGTCAATATGAAGACTAACAGTTACTAAAGTTAAATTGATGAATGCCTATGATCGTTAAAGAAATGTGAAGTTTTTAGGTAGTTGTAGTCATCAAATGATACAATGGCAAGTTTTTCTTTTCTGCACCTGACAATGAGGGCAAAGTCGATTAAAATCATGTTCCTTGATGAATCTCTTTTGTAGTTCATTACTTGGTCAGTATTGGAGCCACATTTCTTGCCTCATTAACTGATTCAGAATGTGAATAGTTTAGATGTGTTAAACTGTGTAGATCATTTATTTAATACTTATTGCAGGCGCAGAACCCAAGGTTGCTCAGGGAACAAGAGAGCCCTAGAAGTAAATTTGGCAGAAAGTTCTCGGAAGTTCATTACTTGCATCCGCAAGTACATATTATTCTATTTAAAACTGCTGGAGGAGACAGGAGACATCTCTACCCTTGATCGGGCTTACTTCTGTCTTAGGATGGATAAAAGGGTATTGCCATATGAAATTTGGCTGCATACTTTGTTCACAATGACTAGCAGCATTAATGTTTAGCCTAATGAAAAAAAAAAAAAAAATTGAAAAATATTCCTTTGTACACCTTGTCCTTATTGTGTCACCCCTTTCTGGGGTCGCGTCTACCACTCACTACCAGCAAGCCTTTTCGAGTTTGACTTTCACACGAGAATATACTGCTCTATTTTATTTATTTATAAGAAACCTTTTCTAATAGCTAAATTTTTTGAGATAGATGCTCAGTTCATTATTTATAGGAAGCATTTCTCATGCCTTATTTAGAGCTCTACAAGTTGGAATAACAGTTGACAGAAAATACCAAAATTGCTGTTTTACCATGGCTACTAACATAGAACAATTAATGCAGAAAAAACATAAAAAAGCACTGGGAAGAACATATATTTTATGTTACATCTTACCGTTTAAACCTTTTCTTTTCGAGTAAAGTAAGGTTGTATTATCTTTTTAAACTCCCTGGTTTTTGATATTAAACTAAGACCTTCATTTCCTTTTCATATTTTTCGTCATTGCCTGTTCAGTTGGATACCTCCAGGAGCCTAAAACTCTGCCCGTTCTATATATATTTAAATAAATGCATCTCACTCTTGTATATTTAATATCAAGCATTTCTGATCTAATTGAAATTTCCTTGTCTGACCTATATATTTTTGATTCAGTTCTCCTTGTGTCTTGAAGATCTCATTCCAGTTGCTCTTGGACGATACTTAAAGGCACTAATTTCATTAATACATCAAACTGACCATAAATCTTCTGCTAGCAACTCTACTGAGCATCATCTGGAGAAAATGTTCTCTCTGTTCATCGAACAGGTCACCATGTGGTCTGATATTTGTGGCTTGCCTGAAATAAAGAGCCCAGAGCTTACCGAGAGCTGTTTATTTGGGTAAGTTCTTTTGAAGTGACCCTAAAATTAATGCATGCTGTAATAACTTGAAAATTTTCTGTGATTTTCAACTTTTCCTACAATGCAATCGGAAATAAAACTTGTTTTCCATCTTTATAGTAATAAAATAAGAAGGAATTATTCCATCTCTTCAGTAGTCTCAACAGCAATCCACACCAGTTGCAAGAGGAGCAAATTAACAATGTAATAAGAATAATTTATTCATTTTTCTAAGAACTATGTTCAGGTGTAGTTTTGTTCTAGCATGGTAAGTAAAAGGAGATGCTTTGTTATATATATATATATATATATATATATATATATATATATATATATATATATATATATATATATAATTTTTTTTTATGTAAAAGAGACATTACTTAGAAGGATATTTTGGATATTTATTGTCATAACTCTTGTACTGACACGTCCTGGGTGTGATATGCAATGAAATGATTTTGGGTTATCAAAACTCAAAAGAAAACTGTATGATTTTGTTCCTATAAAATGTGTTGGTGCACAAATAGGAAGTTAAGAACTATAATTAACAGGTGTAATTTGATAACAATCTGGTTAGGTAAGCACTTATATATGCATTGGTTGCTCAATATCCTCATTAAGTGCCTGTACAATCAAGATATTGTCTTTGCATCTAGTACTTCATATTTTTTTCATTTTTAGGATGCATGAATCTTTCAGTGTATCCCAGAAGTGTTATTGTTGTTTATTCATTGGATTCCTAAACTTTTAGATTGAGCTTTGATCCATATAAGGATACCATATGCATTTGTGTCATACAGTTTCAAATTCCTTTTATGGTATGAAGCCCACTGCTTGCCTACACTTAAAGCAGTTTGCTTATACAGATCGCCATGCTGACATTCCTTGCAGATACCTTTATCAATATATCCAGTCTTTAGAGCAACATATCAAAGTTGAAACACTTGAAGGAATAAATGAGAAGATACGCAAGCGTTTGAAGAACCCAAAGTTGTCAAATAGTAACTCTGCAAAAGTCCATAAGCATGTTTCTGCTGCTTGGTGTCGATCACTTGTAATAAGCATGGCTTTAATAACGCCTTTGCATTCAAGACTCTCCAGTGAAGTCCAAGTACCAAATTCGTCATCTAATGGATTAGAGAACCCACAACTGCTTTGTGTTGATCTCCAACTAGATGAACTATGGAGTTCATCTTTTGAAGACATGAATCATTTGAAGGATCTTGAGAGGAAGTGGAGCCCTTCATTGTCTAAGATAAAAAATGTAATAGTAAAAAGAGCTGCAGATGAAGATCTGGAAACTGCTTCTATGTTGCTTAGGTCTTGCTATAACTTTTACAAGGACACATATTGTGCATTGCTCCCATCAGGTATAAATCTTTATATGGTGCCACCTCAATTTGCCACAGAAACATATATCCAACCTGGGATAGACGTGGTTGACATACTTGATATGAACACTTCACGCAAGCTACTCTTGTGGGCCTACAATCTTCTGCATGGCCATTGCACAAATGTCTCAGCTGCTATTAAGTATTGTGAAGAATCTTCCAAGGTATTGCATTCATCCTTGCATAATAGTTTAGTGCTGGAGTGCCTAGGTGAGTCACCACTCACCAGTAAATCAAAGACCTTGATGGAGGACATCTCTGCTGATTGAGTAGTAAATAGAGCTGCAAACGTAAGGTGCTCTGTGGTAGCATCCTCTTAGCCCTTAGGTAGCATGTCCATGGATTGTGGTCTAAACTCAAACCATAGGGAATACCTTTTAACCTAACCTTATATCCAACTTGGTAGTTTTTCTGGTCCTCTGATTTCCATTTCCCCTTCCTTAGCTGCCAAATAACATAAACTGCAGATGTAGCTCCTTTGTTTTTCCATTTTCTCTAATTTAATCTCTATTCTATGTTAAACACATCCTTTTTTAAAAAAAAATCTCGACCTAGCCATGTAAGCATGACAGATACTTACTGCTAACTTTTTAAAGTATACTTCGAATCAGTGAAAATTTACACGTACCTGATCCTGATACTTACACTCATATATGATACACATCCTAAGCAGAGTCAATGTAACATAATTCTATTTTGTTTTTACTCTTTAGCCTACTGTACTAGCTTCAACAACTCACTTGTATTAGTTCAGGATCTCTCTTTTTTTTTTTTTTTTGGGGGGCGGGGGGCGGGGGGGGGGGGTGGGGGCTATGAACAGTATGTGGAGAAAATGATGGAAAAGAAAAATGAAAAGGAAGATCGCATAGATCATCATTTCTTTGTAACTGATGAATTTTGAATGTTGCTCTACGTGCAGTCGAGGACAAAAAAAGGAACTGGAAATTTGTTGCCTTCAGGTGCAAATGCATCTTCTGCCACAGCTTCCAATATAGGTGATCAACTACTTTCATTATCTTTGTCGAGTATGAAGCTAAAATGCCTGTTGTGCGTACATCTTTGTTTCCTCTCCAAACTAGGGGTGGCAATGGGGCGGGGCGGGGCGGGTTAAGCCTTTCCCCTGCTCAAATTTTGCCCCGCCCCGCCCCGCCCCATTTGGTTTATGTTCAGTTTCTTACCCGCCCCGCCCCGCCCCATTTGGTTTTCTGTCCAATTATGTTTTTTGTAGTTTTTTTGCCATTTTTTTACTTTAATTAGTTTTCTTTAATCCATTTATACACGTCAATGTATCTTGTGCCTCCTTTATCCTTAAAATGCTTAGTTTAATTCTCCATTTCTTAAATTCTACTACGAATAAAGTTTGTCATTTATATCGAGAAGAGGGTAGAGTGACAAACCTATGAGCGTCAAGTGTTGTATCTTAGATCCATACACTTCAAAGCATATCGTAATTTAGACTACTATTTGATTTCCTTTTTATAAATATGTGTTCAATGTTTAGTGTTAATATTGACGAGTGATCCAAGAGGAAGAGCACATAAGTTTACTACCACAAAATCATCTTAGAACTTACCGAAAAGAAAAGTAGAACTATATCCTTGCAAGAGTGAGAGTATTAATTATCACAAATAAGTACTCCAGTAACAATTAGAACTACTATTTGTTTAATTCCATTATTTTTTCCAAATGTATGGTTCCTTGTGATCTGCACTATGCGAAAGTACCTTCTTTTGATTATTAGTCCGACAATTTAGTAGCGTATTATTTGTAATTTCAACATTCTTTTTAACATAGTCTAATACACGAATTAAATTCCTGATAGTTCAATTTGCAATAAAAAGTATCAAAGGATTAATTAGATTTTCACTTGCTTCAAATCAGATTTAAATTGTTAAATCACCAATGAGCATTACTCTACTGATTCTTGCGAGATATACAACAAAAAGGACTAGTTTAATTAATACCTCTGGTGGCTGTGTAGCCGACGCAGCTAAGTTGCCCATTGTATTGGCATCCAGGGCAGGTTTAAAAATAAATCCCCGCCCCGCCCTGCCCCGCCTAGTTTTAAAAAAAAAATTACATTTCACCCGCCCCGCCCCGCTTAAGTTGTAGCCCCGCCCCGCCCCATTGCCACCCCTACTCCAAACTGATTTGTGATTGTGTTGTAGGTGGAGGTAAAGATGGGGTGAGTAAAAGCTCCGAACCAGACATTTCCCCATTATCAACTTCACTCAATGCACCATCTTCTGAAACCGATGGATCACAAAAAGTTACACCTCCCAGTTTGCCAGAACCTGAGAAGACGAGTGCATGTTCCTCCAAAATGGGGGGCACAATGGATGCATCATCAACATCTCTGCTTGAAGGAGAGAGTGGTTTCAACATGACATCCATATCTGTGTCTGAATCTTTAAGCACCGCTACTCCAAATGCTGTAACAGCTGATAAGGGCCAAAAGGTTCCATCAGCTGCTCCACATTTACTTCACGACAACAATCCTGTTGATGAAAGCAACAAATTGGACATGCAGAATGATTCAGAACCTAGAAACAGTTGATTATGTTGCATTCCCTTATTATGTTGCTTTACCCAGTGTCTGTAACTTTACCTTGTGTTTGGTCTATTGTTGTATATAATGAGTTTCCTTCTTTTCTCGAAGAGTCCTTGTTTCTTTCCTTTTTCTACTGCTTTTGGTGTCAAAGGGACAAAAATATTGGTTTCCCCTTTGTTGTGCTACACTACCTATTACGACAACTCTTCTGAGAATGATCTCTCTATCGATTGAAGGAAACAATTAAACAGACTAAACATTCAAGACAAGTAAAAATGGTATCACAAAGAATGAGTGGCATAATTAACTTGAGGTATGAAATTGCAACTCATAGCTCAATCCATCGTGGAGCTCTATATTTGAGTATAACTACACCTTGTTCCAAAGGCCTTGAGAAGAGGAAGGCTTGGGTCCTTCACTTCTGCTGGTTTCATTGTGACTTTCCGTGACGCTTTTACGGACATTGCCTTGTTAGATCTTAAAAAACTATTTCTGGATTTATATGTTGTTTGGTGTTGGGAAAGATTTGTCTCCTCTACTTTGATCTAGCTTTTTCAGAAGTAACTTAATTCTTTAGTGGTGGCAGTGGTGATGGGACGGAAGATGTTAGTGGTGCAAGAAGAAGTGAAGGGGAGGGATCGAAATGGGTGGTGTCCACATCATCAAAATGTGAATACCATGTGGGAGTAGAAGTCTACCTTAGACCGCCTTAACGGAGAAGGGTATATTTGAACCACTTGACTAACGATGTGATATTTTTGTTCACAAAGTATTATGAAGGATTAAACTAATTGTTTTTGTATAGTAGATGGGCAAATTTGACCCTTTTATGTTTTCCATTTTCCCTTCCCTCCTTCAATCCCCATTCCCCACAATTCATCTGCTTCAACCCATTGAGATTAAAGTCGCCGTTCACTCACTAACGGAGACCGAACTTTGAAGTCGACATCAATTTCAACTCAGAGTATGAACTTAAATGGTTACACTCTAAATGTTTTTATAAAGTGATTGAGCCTTAAATGCTGATATGCAAATAAACCACCATGGAAGTTTTGGCCTCTTCTTTAAGCTTGAGCTCGATACTAAAGTCCATCATAAAAATTACAGAACAATGACACCATAAAACCGCAGTAAATTAAAAAAAAAAAAGGAAAAGGGCCAAATTTGCCCCTCTACTATGGCAAATCGGACCAGTTTACCCTCCGTTAAGTTTTTGGATCTACCACACCCCTGCCGTTACCAAAGTACACCATTTTGCCCTTAAAACTGACGGGCCTCCAGCGTGTCAACAACGTGGCTGCCACCTCACTGCCATGTAGATCCAAACCATAGTAGAGGGGCAAATTTGGCCCTTTTCCGTTTTTTCCAAAGTCGTTTCTGGACTAAGTTTCAATACTTAGAGAAGACGTTTCGATGCTTAAGGAGTTATTATAAGAGAGAAAAATGTGCTAAGAATGGTAGATAAGATATTTTGCGAGAAATATGGAATTAAAATGATACTCCCTTCAGTTTGGTTCCATAAGAAAGATATACTTTTGAATTTTGTGACTAAAATTATCTTTATTAAAGATGAGATAAAAGTTTAAAAATAAAATTATTTCTAAATAAATATATATGTTCTTTTTAAAAAGACTAAAAGATAAAATATGCTACTCCTATTAAAGTGGAAGAACAGTTCTTTCCGGTGTTTCAATTTAAAAGATATTTTTAATTTATCACAAAAAGTGACTTTTGTTATATATTGACTTATTAACTTTAGTTTAATCTCTTTTCCTTTAATGGCATACTTTTTGTAACAGTAGAAAGAAATATAAGATTTTATGTATTAAAAATAATATTTTATTATATTTTTTCCTTTAATGCATACTAGAATTTGTGATTTTAAACATAATACTTTATTATATTTTTTCTATTGTTACAAAAAGTATGCCATTAAAGAAAAAGAGATTAAACTAAAGTTAATAAGTCAATATGTAGCAAAAATCACTTTTTGTGATAAATTTAAAAATATTTTTTAAATTGAAACACCGGAAAGAACTGTTCATCCACTTTAATAGGAGTAGCACATTTTACCTTTTAGTCTTTTTAAAAAGAACATATATATTTATTTAGAAATAATTTTATTTTTAAACTTTTATCTCATCTTTAGTAAAGATAATTTTAGTCACAAAATTCAAAAGTATATCTTTCTTATGGAACCAAACTGAAGAGAGTATCATTTTAATTCTGTATTTCTCGCAAAATATCTTATCTACCATTCTTAGCATATTTTTCTCTCTTATAATAACTCCTCTAAGCATCGAAACGTCTTCTCTAAGTATTGAAACTTAGTCCAGAAACGACTTTGAAAAAAACGGAAAAGGGCCAAATTTGCCCCTCTACTATGGTTTGGATCTACATGGCAGTGAGGTGGCAGCCACGTTGTTGACACGTTGGAGGCCCGTCAGTTTTAAGGGCAAAATGGTGTACTTTGATAACGGCAGGGGTGTGGTAGATCAAAAACTTAACGGAGGGTAAACTGGTCCGATTTGCCATAGTAGAGGGGCAATTTTGGCCCTTTTCCCAAAAAAAAAAAAAAAAGGCCTTTATTACCAATTAGGCTTAAGTTATAGTTTTTGCCTATGAGACGAAAGTTATTGATATTTCATGACTGCAAGGTTTCACTTAATTAAAACTTATGCCACACAATGCCCCGAAATGCCAATAATTCAAAACAATCACCTAAAGTTTGATATTTTAGTAAATTATGAGTCCAAGATAACTATCCCATCCTCAACAAAGAACACACGACTTTACCAGCCATGGGAACCATCAAAACTTTGCATTTACTGAAACCAACCACTCATTCTTTCTTGTTCAATTTCACTAAAAATGGCATTTTATCAATTGGGCCTAAGCATTCAACGGCCCAACGAAGCTACACTGTAAAATCAAGTGTTCTTGAACCTCCTAATGTTGCTCGTTTAGCTGAAACTGCTCGAATTTCACTCACACCTCATGAAGTAATCATTACCCTTTTCATTTTTAACCTTATTATTATTATTATTGTTTATACAATCAAAATATAATCTTGGGTTTATTTTCTTGGTTTTTTGTTTGTATGTAGGTTGAAGAATTTGCTCCCAAGATTCGACAAGTTATAGATTGGTATCTTTTTCTTTGTGTCTTTATTTGCTCGTTGGTTAATATTATAAAGAATTAAAATGGTGTTGTAATTATAGAAAATTTGTTGCCTTTTTGGTTTGCTTCTGTAATATAGGTACATTAGGTATATGTTCAGTCATAAAAAATTTTAAGATTGTATATGTAGCAAGTGTTGTTTTTGTTTTTTTGATAACCGTGGTGTTCGGACTAGCTTGTGCACACCTCATACCTGCTACCTACCAGCAGAGGTTTCAGGTCACTCTGTCCACCAAGGTTTGGACAGATGATATCTTATAAGTGTTGTTGATTACTTTTATTTTAGTCGACCGTGCTAAAGATAAACAATTTATGTCTTAAAAGTTAAAACTCCAATGGTGGATGCAACTGAAAATTTCATAAAATTGTTGCTCAGTTTTTTTGTATAAAGAGAACCTCTGATTTTGTATGCCAAAATGCTTCCTTTTTTTTTTTTTCCTGGTTTTCCTTGAGATTGAGGTGAGGAAGGGGGCAGTTTGCTGAATCTATGCTTATTTAATCACATAAATTTGCCGTCAGTTAATGTTCAGAGTCTTTGTTCTTTTTGAGTCAGAATTCCAGTCGTGTTAGAACTTGAAATAGTTTGGAACTTTTAAGGCATTAATTCAAGGTTTTTGTGGATACTTATTTGTTCTGTACAAACTAAGGGAAAGCTGAATGTTCATTCATTTCCTTAATAGAGATAACATTCTGTCTGATGGTGTATTTTCTACTTTCATTGTTTTGATTCTTGTGGTGTATATTTGCTGGAGAAACAGGTTTGGACAACTTCAAGATGTTGATTTGCAGAGTATTGAGCCAGCAATAAGAGCAGGTACTTGAGATACTTAATTAACTATTTTTTTATTCTTTAAAGATTTAAGTGAATTTCTTGAAGATCATGTCGTGTGGTTATCTAAATATTGCTTGCTTCATATGGCATCAAAATCAGAGAATGGTATAAGATATGAAAACGCTAACATGTTGTTATTATTATTAAGGGAAAAAAAAGGAATTGAAATGCTAACTTTATCAATAAAAATCAAAGTAATGGTATCAGATGGCTGTTTTTTTATCTCCAGTGTTATGCACCAACAGACACCTGCAAACACTCAACATATTTGCTTCTTCTGTTTTGTATGGTGACCCTGCCCCAAAAGTGACATGCCAAAGATTTGCTTGACTAATCTGTGTCTTCCATTTCACCAACAATGGGGAAATTAATTTGCTTGCAAATTGTAATCTGCTGAATAGACAGCGACACTGTTTTACCTCTGTGCCCCAGTGTCTTTAGGAATGGATTCCTGAAAGAAGCTACCGCATTAAGGTAGACAAGCAATTTTTTAAACTGTCAAAGGTTACTGGTCTTTTGCCATCTAGGTCTTTGTTGGACTTAAAAATCCTATTGAAACTTGAAACAGATTGCAAGGTAGTAAAGATGACAAAAGTTTGCTGTCAATCATATTCCTTGGAAAATTCTGTGTCACTTAACCTTGAACAATCTAAATGTTTTGTTTTATTTTCTTTGCCGACTTGAGTGCTAAAAATATGTGCCAGAGTGCTAGATCTTTTAGCAACAAAGTGTCCAATGCAACATTGAATTTTCGTGCTGACATTTTTCTCTTGATTTACAGATACCGAGGGAGATAATTTGCGCGGAGATGTACCTGAAAAGTTTGAGAATAGGTACTATTGTTCTCCACCTTCTACACTCTTTTTTGTTATTTGGCCCTGCAGTTCTCCAAGCAAACAAGTGATTTTGTATGTGTTTTCATCATTAGGGAAGCATTGATTTCTGCTGTGCCAAGCTATGAGGAGCCTTACATCAAAGTTCCCAAAGTGTTGAATAAGGAATGACATTGTTTAGATAATTTACATTTTACTTTTAAGGGGATGACCAAAATATTTCTATATATTTTGATCAGTAGAGGGAAGACGAGAATTCATCCACCAAAATCTTTTTCAAGTTGTATCTTGATGCAAATTATCTGGCTTGATGTGTAAAATGTCGTAGCTCCTACTGCCTTTTATCTCCAGTTTGTTGTTCAGTTCTTCACCTAAAAGGTCCACGAGTATCTGAATTGGTGTTCTTTACTTTTCCTTTTTTACAAGATCATCGATAGCTTTGATTCCAGACTTGATAAAAGTATGACTCAACCCTAAAAACTGGAGTAGCTCATGAGGTGAGGATTGTGTAAGACTATATAAAGAGACCAAATAACCCTTGTCATGATTGATTTGGGACTCTATCAAGACCTACTTGTCTAGTACCTATATGCATTGTTGTATGCTTGGTCCAACAAGGTTGTAAAACTTATTACAGAGAAAGGCAGAAAAGAGGAAATGTTTTTCAATCCCCTCCTTTTCTCTTGAAGGGGAATGAATGCAAAATTAGGATGAAATGAAGGTTCTTCCACTATGGCTTCGTTGTGATATAGACTCAAAATAGTTCACTAACCAACCTGAATCTGAATGGACCATTCAGTCTGTCCTCTTATAGATGGGTCCAATTTTTCAACTGGAGATTCACCACCGCAGAATAAAAACAATAGAAAATAAGGGGGGACTTCCCACTATTGCCTCGCTCTTTTACATATCCAAAATATTTCACCTTCTACTGGTAAGGATCCCAATTGGGTATCGGAAAAAAGTATACATTCTCTGTTCCATTTTATGTGCGGAGTTTGACTTAGACATGAAGTTTAAAATGAAATAAGACTTTTGAAACTTGTGGTTTAAAACAAATTATAAAAGTTTGTGTGGCCTGAAATCATTTCATGAAGGTATAATGTTTCTAGTATATTGTTTTTGCCTATAGAAAGACGGCTTTTTTTTTTTTTTTTTTTGACGGACTAAAGGGAAATAGTGCCACATAAATTGTTGTACCCAATTGGATTAAATTATGCTACTTAACCTTCACATTAACAATGGGTTGAAGAACAAGTTGCCATACCTCTACGTAATTATCCTTTCACTGCATTTTGGTGGCAAAGCTCCAAAGATTAGCATCAGATAAGTATTTGTTTTGAAACTTAAGCATCATCACAACAGAAGGCAATCCACAGAGTTGTCCTGAAGAAACCAAACCTCCCGCTCACTTCATATTTGTTTCCCATGTTTCATATAGGAAATTGGCAACTTGATACTTTGTACAATTTTCTACTTGTATTGTACTGTCTAATTTTATTTCAAGTTATTCATTTTGCGAGGTCCCCATTGGGTGCTAGCTGGGCGAAACTGGATAAGTTGTCTCAAATGGAACACATCCAGTGTTGAATAGGTAGCTTAACCTGTTAAAGTGGTACACATAAATTGAATGGAAAAAAAGCACAATTCTAAGTGCCTACTTTTTCTTCATTCTTATCCAAGGCATTTGATCTTTTTTTTAGCTGCTAGACTCAACCACAGCTATTTTCTGTTCAGAAATTATACAATAAATCCACAACTGATAGACAACAAAATTCAGCAAGAAAAAACATATCTTATTGAATAATATGAAGTAATAAACATCACCCGAAGATTACATTAGAATTCCAGAAGAGGTATCTCTTGGATATTTACAATGAAGAAACACAACTGCACAACCAAAAGCGGGGGGTGTTACACAATGAATGCCTCTCAATATTTCTCTATCTACTCTTTTACTTTCCTCTGTTTTCTACCCAATTTCTTTCTACATCTGTGGCAATTCACTCTATCTAAATGACTTTATAAGAAAAACCAAAAAAGTGGGTGATGTAGAAAAATCAAAATGGACCCAGAAAAAAGATAGGGTGTTAGCGGAATATTTCTGCTCAGCTGAGTATTACGACTGCCAAAACAGTTCAAAGTCATTGCTGTACAACGACCTATCTTGAATCTCTAGATTAGCGACGTGCCAATTTACGAGCTGCAATTGGATACATTTACACAAAACCAGTGCGAAAGGAAATATCCACCATTCACTTTCATCCCTGCAAGAACAAAAGCATTATTTTCACAGCCACCAAAAAAAAAAAAAAAATACAGATAATAACAGTGGACAGACTTCAGAATGCTTACATGTTCCATGGCTGGAAGTAAGGAAGCCTTTTGCTTGACTGGGTGCTATAGTGGACATATCCGCAGACAAATGCGACGATCTAGTATGAAATTAATTATATACAGAGCAGTAAGTAGGCGTAACCAGAAAAAATATCAGTTAACCATCTTGATGAAATGAACATATACTCTTTAAGTTTCCAAAACCACTAGTGGTGGATGGTCCTCTAATTTTGTCAAGAGAAAAAATCCGAACTTTACGATAAAATAGAAAAACAGAGATACACTAAGCCATCTAAGCAGATGAATGTACATCTCAAGATAGTTTTCACACACTAATCAAAACCGAACGGCATATTTTGACTTGGCCCACGTATTGACATGTGTGTAAAAAACGTGTACTCTGAGAGAATCTGGTATACTAGTTGAACCACCTTGTTTTGGTTGTAGATTATGTAACTGAGGGCCGGTGGCACATGGTTTTAAACTTGGCGGATAACCCCTCTACCCTTCTGCACCAAATACTACTCCCTTTGTCCCAAAAAGAATGTCAAACTTCCTTATTTAACAAGTATACTAAGCACTATCTCAATTTTACCCTTGTTGAGCCCTACATACTTTAAAAGCTACCAAAAAACTTTTTAATTACTCCAATCTTCTCTCTCTTACTTTTTCTTTACATCTAACAAGGGCAGTTTTGAAACTTTATAAGGTCAATCTTTATTTCATAAGCTCCATTCAAAGTCAAACACCGCCACATAAATTGGAACAGAGCGAGTACCAGGCTTTCGTTTGAGCCCGTGACATGCACCTAACACACACATCATGTATTGTGTTGTTACCACTAGACCAAAACCCTAGGCAGCAAATTCTTACTAACACTTATTCACGGCAAAAAAATCCTGACATATGAAAAAAATAAAAGACATTGACGAGGTATATCACCCTAAAACATGTAAATTCATATGCTAACAAGAATTCATATCGAGCATGAAGAGTATTGCAGCTACCCATTAAAGAGAAGAAAGGCACAAGGAATGGGAAGGCAGAATATAAGGTCCACTTAAAGAATGCTGACGATTTATGGGCCTGGTTGGGAAGGAACGGATAGATTAGCAAGTTCGTGACAGGCACAATTAGTCTGTTTCTCAAGGGTAAAGCTACTTACAACATTAATCAGGGATGCAATATTCCACAAAGCATATACACGCGCAAGACCAGCAGAACGCCTTTGCCCATGACTAAAGAGAGCATTGATTCCAGCAGGAAATGGTAGTAATATCCCAAGAGGTAACACAAACAAAACCAGAAAGACATCCACTAAGGAAATCGAATACAGCTGGAGCAAAGTCAGTAGCACTAAGCTAAAATCGCCTAGCAGCAGCATCGAAATGACCAAACCAACGAGATCCTGCAACATTAACAAATGTCCTCAGTAACTTAACTTCAAGGCCATCGGCCAAGAGACAGAGAGCGTGGGGCAGACCTGATGACCAACTGGTTTAGTGTTATGAACGAGAAAAGAGAGAACATAAAACAGATCTCGTTTCTCCTTAATCATCTTTAAGCTGTCAATATCTAAAATACCACCGTAAAACTTCCGCTTTGCGGTGCTTTTGTCATCCCCCATTAAATTTGATTCATCTCCAAGATACCCCGAAGAGTTCTGTCTGTCTATGTTGCTATCACTGCAAACATCGAAACAAATAGATCAGTTAGGCCCATCGCAATGTGTTTTGTGTGTGTTGGCCAGGGTGGGGGCAAAATAAAAAGGAATTATGTGAAATTAATACTGATAGCGTCCTTCACATTAAAAGGTGAATATTGGGGGTGCCTACTGCAAGTAGCAAAAATGGCAGAGACTGGCACATAGTATTCAAGGAAGCACTAGCGGTATGAATTGCTTCTTTTCGAGCAAGACATAAATTCCAGCAGGACATTGCAATTATTAAATGCTTTAACTTGCAGACATGAACTACTAGGATCTTCAGATGATTAAACCCCTGCTTCTTCTACTCGCCCTCCCCCCACCACAACTTTCTTCAGTGACCACAAATGTCCACATTAAAATTTCACAATAAATGACAGCATCTTAAAGCAACACAAACAATGCATATAGGATAGCATACTTATTAAATATGTATTCATGACTTGAACAAAAGATACAGATACAAGCTACTGAGAGCAATACAAACAATGCATACAGTCTAGCTATACTTATTTAATATGTATTCATGACTTAAACAAATGACACAAGTGGAACAACGAGAAGTATGCGACTCCAGATGGCGGAACGTCAAAATGGAGGGTTGCGGGGAGAAAAAGCGGGAGAAACATATTAGAGTATTTGAGGGAAACTCTAAGTGCAGACCATACCATGATAGTTCACTTCTGGAGCCTCCATCAAGACCTTCACAGGGCACTAGCCCAGTTTCTTCTTCGATAACAGACACCAAAAGTCCAAATTGAGTGTAACTGTCAGCTGTTGCTTGAAAGAATGCGAGATCTATGCGGATACTGTAGATCCTCAAAGCAGGATTTGCAAAAGTCTCAAGCCATCTAATCACCGGACGAAACATTGTACTAAGGCAACCCCGACGTACCAAACGCAATTGTGCATTCAAACCAGCCACAAGACGGTACCATGTAGTAGGTGGAATGGACTGAAAAGAATTGTGTATCTTTTTAAGTATAAAGTCATTAGAGCATTGGAATCCCTACTTCTGTCTATAAATTATTTTTGTTCGTAGTGGATGACTAACCTGACTCATAAGACTGGTAAGAACATTGTCATTATTAAGTGAGAATGGAGCCATATAACTTCCATCACCACCAAATAGCAGAGACATCGGAAACCTCTGGTGAAGACTAGGAGGAAGATCGCTTCGCTTCTCATCACCACCAAGAAAGAAGTCCACATATGCTAGCATTAGATCAGGTGTTGATGCTACCTGCAGTCATGAAGATCAATAAGGTCAGGTTGAGAATTCATTCTTGAACCATATGCTTTTGGGACTAGAAACATAACGAAACAAGGGAAATGACACATATTTTTGCAAATGAAAAAGGAAATCATCATGAATATATTAAGATTATAATTCACATCTGACATATCCAGGCATCATTTACAATATGTTAACCTTTAGAAGCGTCGACTATGGCTGAAAGACAAAATTTAGATGGAAGTCTTATTAGGATGAAATCAACAGCGGAAAACTGAAGAGACAGTGGATGAAATCAAAAAATTTAGTTATATCATGGCGATGGCGGTACGAAGTCAAAATACAAGTTAACGACAAGCATGTCAGCGTGGCTCTACTAACAATAAGTAGACCTATGACACAATTGAGATGCTGTGTTATCCTGCTCAACATGATATAGATTGTCCTCATAGTAACTCTAGGGGTAAGGTCTGCGTACATCACCCCCTCCCCAGAGCCCACTTGTGGGATAAAACTGGGTATGTTGCTGTTGAAACTCTTGACGAAAATGAAGATGCTGAAGTTTCAAACTTAACAAAAGACTAGTGCCACTTTATCAGCGTATCAAGTAAAGCTTACAGAAAAACATCAAAGAGAATGTCACCCGGATAAAACAAGCATAACAAAGCCATAGTACAAGAAATGGCAGATTGAACAGCAAATAGTAGAAAGAACCAGAAATTCAGATATCTAATTTCTAAACATGCTTAAAAATAAAATATGGCAAACAATAGTCCAGCACAATCTAACCTTCAGGCCCTCATAAAGAGCACGTGAGCGACAAGAACGCAAGCAAGCGTGATCATATTCTGATCTAACAAATTCACGAAGACGTTGTAATTTCATTCTACGCCGCCATTGCTGCCATGACCATGCAAGAGGATACACAAGGATACAAAGAATACTATGCACTGCTCCTTCCCACCACTGGTAGGCAGCAATAGTATTAATCTCATCCACAAAGGTGTTGAATGCTCCCTCAAATCTGGCAGTTAAATACACAATAGTGAATAGCTGTTTCCCAGTTTGTAAATAAGTGTTTTGAAGAAGATAGAGAGACAAACCAGATTAACAAAAGCATTTAAAATGAAGAAAAATACATCCAAAAACATCGGAGGCAGAAAGAGCAAAGGCTCATCCTAGATTTAAACTTTATGAGTTCTGGATTCAAGGACAACGACCTCAAGTGTTGGTACTTGAACTCTTAATTTACTTTTGTACAAAGTTGTTTTCTTAACACATATACAAGGTCTGGGCCAAAACTATTAGGTTCTGCCGAACCTACATATTCAAACCCTCACATCCGCCCCTGAAGAGATTATCAATCCCTCCTCAGTTATTTTCCTTCTTAATCAACTCAGGAGCAAACTTGAAAAGAGACGGTCAAATAACGACTTTCTTGAAACATGAGTAAAAACCAAAGCAAGACATTCAAAACAAAGAGTAAGCTGCCACGATAACAGGGAAAAGGGAAAAACAATGGACTTACACTACTTCTTTTATTTGCTGCGGAGGCGTATGAGACAGGTGCCAAGGTTCACTGAATGTATTTGGACCCAAAAAGTACAATCTATGGACATGGCTTTGGGACTCCTCAACCCTATTTGTTTCCAAAACCTGAAAGAAAGACATAGTAAAATTCCACTTTTACGTTCAAATTCCACATGGTCTCAGCAAAATGTATACAATCTATTACAGTGCATTATTGTATGACAAAAAGCAAGACATTTGGACAAACCTCATTCAATGACTCCAGAAATGGAAATGAGTGATCAATTTGAGAACCCTGCTGTGTTGGGCCAGGACCTGGAGACTCATCAACACCAACAAACTTCATCCGAGCTACACTAAGAACTAAAGCTAACAAAATGAGAAGACCCAAAAGGAGAAGAACAAACAGCCAAGGCCCGCCAAATGTGTAGATTAGTTCTTCAAGAGCTGTATAACAATGAGGCATATGATATCTCTCTGAAACACATTTGTAAGGACAAGGGTATTCTGTAACACCACCTATTACAAGGAAAGCTCCTTCAGGTTAGTTTAACAGTAATATCAATCACAAAAAGGCAAAGAAATTGCGTGGAGAACAGAAGTTCATGAATTCTGAACAAATAGGATAAGAAATTGAATCTGTTACAATGTAGGAAATTAGGAGCCTATACAACTTAATTTCACTGGCGTAGACGTTTTGAATGTTACTTGGTGTCTTTACAGATCCATTTCCCTTTTTTTAACACAAAAAAATAATATAACAATAATAACATCTACATCAGTGAAAGTAACTTGTATCTGGCCTCTGTATTTCCTCTATTATACAGAAACTAGTGTCAGCCTTTGCAGCTGCTACACACAACTCATCACTGATAATACCTCGGATAGAAATATAAACAGCTCGATGTGGGAGCTCATCACTCGGGCATGAAATACAAAGGCCACTATCAGATCCTGTGACATTCTTGAAAGTACCAAGTGGGCACTCCTGTATAGACACAACAAAGGAATTTCAAAATTGAGGAAAAAATCACACATCAAGTCACTTCTGTATTCAGGGAAGGATAAAAGAATGGAAACCCATACAATCAGAAATTGAAACAAGCTGATGATAGGAAAAAAGCAAACCACCACCCCCTCCTCCGGGAAGTTCTTTTTTTTTTTTTTAAAGCTGATTCAAGAAGAACCCTATAGAAAGAGAAGCTTATAGATACCATTAGGCACTAACCTCACAGAAAATCCCATAAAGCCCTTTTGGACATGGCTTTCCAGACAAAGTTCCACTTCCACCAGTACCACCTTGCTCTCCTCCCAATCCACCCCTGAGGAAACAGCACAATGACAGAAATACAATAAGGTACTACTGGGACCACTATTACAGTGATAAGCCAACAAATGGACTGGATTAGTAACTGATCCAAAGGTCCACTGAAAAGACCTCCGGTTAGACTCTTCATGCGATACTAACCTACAGTTCAACTTATTTACAATATTTTGAGCAACTTTCCCCTAAAAACGAACACATTTAAAATAATAAAAACATATGCATGAAAATACTAGATACAAACAAATGAAAAGATACTTCCTAGAAAATATAAGCATTATGAACGATTAAATCTTTATTTATGGATAATGTTTTATATATTTCAAATATTGTTATCCAAGGAACAATAGACCCAATAAGTCAGCCACAAGTGAAAGGAAGGGGGGAATCTCTGTATTTGTAAAAATCTTAATGGACGTGTGAGATGCACAAAGAAACCACAATAGAGTTCTTTGTTTGGTTATGTCACAATGGAGTTCTTTGTAACACCTTTAATTTAATGGGTACAATCTGTCAGGGACATCTTAAATACATTTGTCGGATCCATCTTGTACAAATGTACTAACGTCTAACAGTGGAAAAACTACTCTGTATCCCGGGGAAAAAAAGTAAGAGCTTCTATCCAGTCTCTAGCTTCATCTCTGATTAAACTGGATCGTAGACCAGCTGAGAAACCGCAAAGAATGAAGCAACAAAATTGAAGTTGAAGATCTGAAGCAGATCCTAGCCAGCAGGCCCATTGTAAAACTACTAATAGATGCAACTTAATAAATTTTAATTACTTTTTTTTTTTTTTGATAAGGTAATAAACTCTAATTACTTATAGACAAACATTCATTAGAATGTGTCATCAGATGCACAGGAAGTATCATAAGTGGTTTAATGACACACTTCCAAGGAGAAAAATGAAAAGGTGCTACAGCTCTATCTAGTCACTGAAGTAAAACAACGCATCTTCAAGTTATAAGCAGATAATTTGATAAGAAATGTAAATTACATAGCAAGTAAATCTGAGCAGCAGTATAAACAAATGCAATCACAACTTAATATTTGGAAATTTCTGGTCTCACTAATTGCATCTTTTGAAGGTGCAAAAATACAGTCTCAAAATAATGGTTCATGAATTCAGGTCTCAGGAAAGTGGGAAAAAGATTGTTCATGTCTCAATGCATTCAAACAACATAGAATTACCAGCAGTCTGGCACACAAAAAACAATAGACCTCTCTACTTCAGCAATTTCTATAGCACAACCTATAAAATGAACCGTGTTTTACCCGAATTACTACAACACTAGAACAACTCGTGAAAAAAAATTATTAGCAACATGTTGATGCATGTCCACACAAACCTTGTATAGATGCTCCCATTCACAGTCGCTATTGGCAGATATACATCTCCAGTAGGAATGTCAGACCAGTGAAAGTGTATGCGTCCACCACCTCCTCCTCCACCACCACTGGAACTGCTAGTACCTCCAATGCTTGACATGATGCCAGACTCACCAAGATGGAGTGATTTCAAGAATAATAAAATACTGCCACCGGATCCACCTCCAGGCCCAATGTACTGACTTCTAGTTAGATAACCTTTCTTCCTAAAGCTTTCTTCAAAGCTCTCCCCGTCAGATATAATTTTGCCTTTAACGGACAAATACATCAGGGGATGCTCCCACGAACCCATAACTGCATTTGATGGCAACAGAAAATGAGAAGAGAGAGCAAACAAATTTATACAATACTCCAAGATGGCTTAAAAACAAAGCACTACAAACAAATATTGTTATTCACGGCAGATGGTCAACCAATAGCATTGTAACTGGACCTCATGAAATGAGTAGCATCAGTAAAAGTTCAGACCAAAACTGATATAGCTTGACTTACAGGCTTTCAAGCAGAAATCCTACACTTAATACTGGCTTTAAATAGGTAGAAGAATACGGAAGGTGACAGATAAGAGAATTTGTTGTACTTCTGATACTCTATATTATCCGACAGATTTGAAAAATACACATCATATTTAGAAGAAAAAAAGTATGCTTTCTTGCTCGTTAAGGCTTCAGTTTTAAATAATTGGCAGAGCTTGAAGAAGCAATGTGAGCTTAGAAGAACATCTATTTTTCCAAGCCTCTATGATATGTTTAGTCAAGCCTATCTGTCTGAAGCAACATCCATGTCGAAGATGGTTAGTTTGAAACAATCCAATGGATCACCTCAACAGTCAAATAATTTTATCGTACAAAAGTACTTGGACCTTAGTGGAGGAAGCAATTACAAGTAGGAGATTGGAGAGAAATCTGATGCAAAGGGAATTTTTTTTTTCTTTTTACAGAAAGGTAATTGAATAAGGCATGGTGCAAAAGCGAATATGTAAAAGAGGCAATATTTGTTCTGGATATCACAGAATCCCTCATGAATAGAAATGGGATATACTTCTGGTCTTTTGCTTCCCTTTGTACATCATTGCCACTTTGCCAGCACCTCTTTGTGCTGAAGTTGTGAATAATGTTAGTCACCGTTTCAGGGAAAAACAAGAACCTGAAGATCAGAGAGGATCAGCAATGAACAGAAGGCAACATGGAAGACAACACCACCTTCTCTATCTTGGAGTTTATGGAACGAATGGAATAGGAGATTGTTTCATAATAGTGACAGTGATGTAGAAAATAATCTGGCAACTCTTAGAAAAGGAAAACAAGCAGTGTTACATGTGCAACTGCTCTAAATTACGGGGACCAATCGTTACTACACTTTTAGTTGCCAGTCAATTATGGTGCACGTCTGCATGGTACTGAATTTGTTACAGCGACATTACCCACTACAGTAAATGATGTGATGTTTAGTTGAGCTTCTGGATTGAAGGAATAGAAGATGAGGCATGCAAAGAAACCCCTTTGGCGATCATGTGGGTACTTTAGAGAGAAAAAAAAGGAAGCTTGTGAAAGTGTGGAAATCGATTGTGTACTGAATGCTAGAATCTACTGGTTAAAATTTAGGTCCACCGAGGTTCCTATGATTAGTATAAATAACTGGGTATTATTTGTAAAGAACCACATATTTGTGCAGGTTTTCTAGTTCTATATACCACTCCTACAGCGAGAATTAGAATGACATATATCTTTCTTTCAAAATCTACTAATAGAGGTGATCAATAAGATCAACAAATTCTGATTTCTGGATCAAACCAAGATGAACGGAGTTGGTTCGACTGCTTAATCGATTGTAAGATTCTAGCTGTTATGGATGCGACAAGAAGAAGCGCCATTTGAAGCTCCTGCTAGCTTAACATTTATATTTCTGCATTACAAAGCTTGCATTGTCTGTTTGCACTTGGGCAAACGGCATGTCATGATAATGATACTTTTCTTTTACTAAGTAATAACTAATAAGTTTCATTGATGGCATCAAGAGGATGCAGTGAGTACAAAAGAGTGTTTGCTCCAGCACACCTGCCACGATCGTGACTCTACTACATGAAGAGGAGACTTCAAGATAATATGAAAAATTTGCTACCTTAAATGCAAAAACGGTAAAGTAATAGATGTTTAAGCAACTTCTTTCACCACCAAAAATAGTTGATAAGCCATCCACAACTTTTGCTTCATTACCGTAGGGGAAGAAAGTGCACGTTAGAGATCATAGTAAAGAAGACAAACTCAAACTTACCTAAAACACCACCACCAGCAGTTGATCCAGCTAGGCTACTGTTCCCACTTCCACTGCCGAGTTCACATGGCAGATTGGGATCTCCATAAGTGATGCCACCCCCAATGCAGCTTCCATTATGATATCCATATCCGCCTTTACCACCATGACCAGCACCACTGCCAAGACCATTGCTGAGAACTTTTCCTTGACCAACTCCCCCAGTGCAGCCTGTGGAGATGACAAAATGGAATCAATGAAACTATGGGGTTACGCCTTTTTTATAAGGTAAATAATTTTACAAACGTGGGGGGGGGGGGGGGGGCACGAGCCTCTCAAAAGCATTGAATAGTAGATATCACTGGTATTTCTCAAACTTATCCAACATTTCGAATATCCTAAAGGTGGAAGTGTGTAACATTAGATTCAAGCAATCACCAACGCAGCCTAAAGAAGACCCATAAATATTAGACGCGCACATCAAAATACTTAAGATGGCCACATCAAATATAATGTGAAGGATTAAGATCAGACCCATCCCAGACGTGCTAATAATTCCGTAAGGTTGCACATCTATAGTCCTCGCTCTGTGGAAATGAACTACAGATCCTTCTATGAGGCCTTCAACAAGGATATCTTCAACTCGACAGATCTGCGGACAAAGGAAGAATCAGAATTGCACAAGTGCAAGCAATCCATACACACATCATGTACATATGTCTGTTCTGACACTGGGCAGAAAATAGAACCTGTAAAGTGAAAGATAGTGAAGAGTTCACGTTGCAGTCTTCAGGAGGGTGAAGCAATTCAAAAGGACAATCTGAACTTTCACAGTTCAACTTCGGTTTCCTACCAAGCACCAAATATCCCATTAGCAAAATCAAATAAAGCATCTTCTTTTAGAAACTAGGAGTAATTGAGAACTCACACAGCATCGTCTGTCGCATTTCGTGAAGGACCGCGCAGAACCGATCCTGGTCCAATCTGCATGCAGTAAGAGAAAAGTCAGCAAGAAAATTAACTAAATAGTAATGATAAAAAGAGTAAAATATTAAACTCAAACTACATATGAGGTTCAGGAACCAGAATACCAAGCTCCTCAGGAACTGAGGCAGAGCACAGACCAGGTGACAACCTGAGCAAAGATTATGCTCAGTTACCACCTCGTGAGTGAGACAAGAATTGGAAACCAACAGCAGATACACATGTATGTGTAGACTACAACAAATTGTCTAGCATCAGATATTCACAGAAAAGGCAAGGGAAAAAGATATTACTAGCTGCAATGCAAAAATCCATATACTGATCAAAAGAACATAAAAGATCAAACAGTCAAGAAATATCAAGAGTGTCATTGTGTCAAAAGGAAGCAAGTACAGGACCAGCTAGAATAAGACCAGCCAGAAATATATTGCACATCCTCTACAAAGAGTAGAAACAAAAGGATACAAAACAAGATTTCAGCTCACATTGACACTGTAAAACAAAGATAGGACCAGTCTTTGAGCTTCAATAGCATCCCCTGGTCCAGATAAATTCAGCAACCCTTGCCCATGAACTCCAAGATTTGCATTCGAACGAATTTGAGACGACTCCTGCATAGATGGCATGTGTAAGACATCTCAAAAAGAAACAAGTGCACAAAGACAACCAACAAACAAACAAGCAAAGGAAAAGGAAAGAGCACCTTAAGAACAATTAGGTTACTAGCCTCAACCATTGTTGTTTCGACATTTTGGTCTCCACCACCATCGATTAACATTCTTGAATTCCACATCAGAAACATTTTGACAGACATTCGTAGTGCTCCAAAAACCTGGAAAAAGAAAAAATCAGATAACAAACTGCCGAAACTTCAAAAATTCATTAATACAAGACACAGCATTTGGGGAGAATGAGTATAGGAGCTGCGCAAAATAATCATGGTTCTATGAGCAGAGTGAAGAACTTTATGCCAGAGAGACCAAAAGAAGCATAAAACCATATAAATTTTTTTAGAACTCTCCCTTAATATCACAATAAAACATCAATCTACAATCAATTAAGATACAACATTCAGAGGATCCCAAGTCATCTGGCTGCTTATGACCTCACAAGAATGAACATGGAAAGGAAAATCATAAACTCTACTTTGCTTCTAGACATGCAAAGCAATTTTTGCAATAAAAGGAAAAAGGTGCTAGACCACAGTTCTCAAATTAGTGCCGCGCAATGGACAGAAGTTTCAGACCCATCCTCACTATTATTAAATCCAATTCATTTTTAGTAAGCTAAATGATTATCGTCAAAATTTTAACGTTTAAATAACCGAAGGTAGAATCCTACATCTTTTTTTTTAAAGAATGGTAACATGTATTATATTAGAATTAACAGCACTAAGGCAGTACTGAAGCCATATGTACAAAAAGAGCCAAAAGGGAAAACTACTGCCCTTGAACTACTTACAAGGTTCCTATCACATATAGCAAATCTCCTACATCTTCTAGGTATTCTTCTTACACCAAAACTAAAAAAGGTAAAGACAATCCATTTTGATCTGCTGTATAGAGCTGTGTCTTCAATCATTTTTGGCGTACAGGTAAAATAGAATCCTACACCTTTTTGACATACAGGTAGAACCCTAAATCGTTTTTTATCAGTAATAAGATTTTATTGATGTAAAGCAAACAGAATTAAGCATATGCTGGGGCAAAGTACATCCAAAAGCAGCGCACTTTACAGGGAACGTAAAGAACTAAAAGTCAAACATGTAGGAACCTAAACTAACCAGCTCAAGATGTTTCTAACTTATATTCAGTGTGCTGTTGTGATACTTGACAGCTTCTGGCATCTATAGTACACGCATAGACTTTTCTTAAGTGCAAGGTGACATACCGCAGCAAGAAAAGCTGGTGAGACAAAGCTAAAGAACCCACACTTAACCCCGCCCACAAAAGAGGCTAAAGAAGCCTGATTCAGTCTATTCAGCTGTGGTGACCCCCTAGAGCCTTCATTAAAAATTATTTGTATGCTTCTATATTAGAGTCTCAAAAGATGCAAGACTCCGAGCAGACCTCATGGTTACTTATGCTGCTCTTAGAGTACGATTAAACACAACAGTGAGGATGCCTTATGGTTGGTTAGCTGAGTTTTTCCAACTTTCAGGCAGTAGCTTTAGAAAACACACACAGGAGTGCAAAATCATCTGATATAGTTGAAAAAAAGAATTATCTAACAACCATTGACATTCCGCAGGAAAACATGCATGCCGCCATATGTAATTGAATGTATTGATGTTTCCAGCGGACAATACAAGTAAATGTACCAAACGTAGGCACCCAAAAGGACAGGTATAAAATGATTCAAGTAGAGCCACAAGCTAGATTCTAAAAGTTTATGAAGACACTTGTTAACAAAATGACAAAAAGGGTATCCAATTGGAACATTCCACAAACACTTCCATAGATCACCAAAAGGAAGATATGAAACAACAAAATCTGTAGTTGCAAGGAGATTCTACTGCTTACCTTTATTACAGAATCACTCATCAAAAGCTCTTCCGCCAATAATTCAAACTCTGACATCGCATAACGTGCCAGCCCAAAGGTCAGTGCTCCATGATACAAAAGGCTAATTTGACCTTGGACCTATACGAAAGACATGAGATACTCAACAACAACATACCCAGTGTAGAGATGAGATACTCATATAACCAAAAAAACAGAGGTAGATGTATGATGAAATCTGCAAAACAGAAGGAAGCTGGAGAACCACTATTATGCTATAGGCAAGCAAATTTTCCCAAGGCATACATGAGGTCACCTCAAGGTGAAAAGACACCCCTTGACTTGTTTGACTTTTCAAGGGGCGAAAAATGGATAATTCAGGCTTCTGGATTATGCTACTTGAAAAATAATGCACCAATCATTTTTATCAAAAATAATGCACCAATCATTGAGAAACATATGTGATATCCTGAGGCGGGAGTTCGGTATGCATAAAACAGAATTTTTTTTTGAAAGGTATATGCATAAAACAGAATATAATAGTAAGAAGGGACCATCATTCTAAAGATTAAACAGCAAAACTTCTCATCATTTAATTTCTCGATGATGCTTCACTCAATAGATTCAGTGTCAAATAAGTTCAATCAATTGACGTACACATATATTTACTCACGAAAGAACTGAAAAGGAAAACAAAGATGAACTCCACCAACCTGAACACGACTCCACAGCAAGGGAACAGCTGCCTTCGCATAGTTGCGAATATAAACATTCGTCAATAGTGGCTGGGGAAGATCCAAGAGAAGTGTATCTGTAGAAGTTGATTTATTGTGGTTGCTGACAGTAAGACTGCGGAGGACATTGTCATAGAAAGTTCCTGCAGCACCTGCATTTTCTGGGCAACCACGACTGCTACCTCCTACAGGCAGAAACGCGGAAGGTTGTGTTGGCTTTAGTACCAGCTAAAGCAAAGTAAGAAATGTTCAACATTCACCTATCCAAAGGCCACAATTAACTACATTGAATCCCACATGTAAGTTTTTTTTTTTAACACAGGTATTTCTAGAGCAAGTCTTTCATTAAGACGAGAGGACAGACATGAACCTGCTAAGAAAGGAATAGTTGCTATGTAGAGATAGCTAATTGTTTAACAGTGCATGCTGCAATTAAAAAGCATGAGAAGGCCAATTATCATCGTTCATCTTCAGAATAACCCTGGAATTCTCCATGGCTTAGTTCCCTTGCTCAACCATTTGAATATCGCAAACAGGGTAGTTATCACACACTTCATATAAAAGATGCGTGAAGTAGAAGATTCTTAAACATGCAAGGTATACTTAGCCCTACCATGTGCAAAAATTTCTGGTTCATCGTGCCTACTAAAAATATCAACAGAAACTCTTCCACCACCTCCACCAGCAAAACCGTCACCCCCACAAGCACTAATTCTACCAATTCCAGTCCTGCATTGGTGACAAAGAGAGGGTTAAATGGAAGTGCAGGTACAGGCATTTGCCTCTCTTTTGCAACTTAAAATATACCAATAACGGGCTAGTCAGTTGCAATAAAATGTCAATAAACAACTGTTTTTTTTTTTTTTTTTTGAAGAAGGTAACAAATAAACAACTGTTTTCTTGGGCCATCGCCCATCCACAATATGTAAATACCACATAAAAAGCACCAAAATTAGGTATAATTTATGCAAGAAAAATATACTTTGATCACGAATGTAAAAGTTCAAACTAAACGCTTGGTTCAATCAAGAAAAAGGAAGGAGATATTGCAGATCACCAATTCTCTCAAGTTGAGTTGAATTTGCAGTGATGCTTAAAGGATAAAGTCAGCCAATTTTATCTGGCATACAGCTAAGCATGCTTCATAGCCTAGTAAATCTAGTTCCTTTGTACTAAAGAAAGGACGAAATCAAGAGTCGAATGAAAGAAGAATTTTAAAAAGTATGTGCTTATGTGTCCAGCAACAGATCATCTCCTTGTTTATTATATGTGGCTTTAGAATTAAAAAAGAAGAAAAGAAAAGGCAAAGTGAACGATATGTGCATAGTAAACCAGGTTGGGGACTAGACAATTTAAAGAAGAAGAAAATATAGCATTGTTACTTTGTGTTGCATGTGCAAGAACCATAGTAAGAATGAGGATCACCTCTCATTGCATTTCAGTAGTGCTACAAAGTTATTGGCCCAGGCCTTTTCAATAAACCATGGTTTCTCCCAGGGGTGGAGCCACCTGGTAGCAAGGGGGTTCAATTGAATCCCCTTCGCCGGAGATTTACGGATTTTAGATATGTATTTTTAACAAAACAAAGCCAATATATAGATCTTGCATCCCCTTGAATCTCAAAAGACTGGTGGCAAAGATTGTAAGGGGGTTCACGATATGGGTACAAGGAATTAGTCAATGTCTTGACAGAGTACGTGCATATGTTACCAACATAGAGGAATTATTTCTCATCATGAACACCAACCCTAACATCTGTCTTCTCCTTTCTTCTCACCCTTGTTTTCTAGCTAAACAGATTCAGGATAGATAAAATTACTGCCTTCCATAAGCTAACACGAGGGTACCAAGAAGCACTCCTCCAACGCTAGTGCATTAATGTAAGATAATCCTCTGCTTTCACTTGAGCCCACAGCAAAAAATTAAGCACCTCATGTATTCTTTCTTTTCCTGTCCCTTACTGGGACTTTCGTATTACTGATGATACATCAGCTTTCAAGGATGGGTTTTCAAGCCTAATCACATGCATCTCACGCTTATCCGTGAAACCAAAGGTTCATTGCATTTCATGCAAACTACCTAATGTAGCACCTTTACAAGCAAGAAACTCCTTTTGTTTCACCCACAGATGCAGAATTCCACGTATTCCCTCAAAACTAATCTAACATCTCCTATCAGCTCACAGTCTAGCACCTATCTATCCTATAGAAAAGAAAAACATCTCTAACACAACACATGACCCTACCATTTCTAGTAACACTAAGAATAATGGCATCACAAAAATAGCAATATGAAAGAATATCCACATCTCTAGTAACAGTAAGAATAATGCCGTTGCAAACCAAATATATGGAGGAAACCAAACCCACAGTGAGATACTAATACTGCTTTCGAAATTGAAATGCTAAATACATAATAAGAACATGAAAACAATGCAAAAGAGAAATTTACATCTTATACGCTTTGATGTAGATGCTACCACCAGAGCCGCCGCCACCTTTGACACCACCATCAGCTCCATCAGCCAACAAACTGCCATTCACTTCAAGATACTTATCCACCAACAGCATTATCCTTCCACCACCACCCCCACCATAATCCACAACCTTACTCGTAGTCCCACCTTTACTTCCATAGCTCCAAGGCGTCTGCAACGTGGACCACCCATACGCATCGCCACCCCAAACATCCTCCTGAATCTTCTTCTTATCCGTCAAACAACACGCCCCACGTCCCCCATACCCACCACCCGCACCCTCCACACCCTGTGGTGTCCCGCTGGTTTGAGCAGGCGCAGAACCAGCCAAACCAGTGGTATTCACAGCAGAACTATTACTAAACGACGCGTTATCAGCCACGAGCTGGAACGTACCAACTAGTATAACTGAATTATCACCTAACGTAAAATTCCCAGTAACATTAATCCCAATTTCACAACCAACAAAAGTACAATTTAATGTCACATTAGGAAGGACATAAAAATTTCCCTTCCCTTCTATATACACACTCTTAGTAATATTCACATTGGATACAATCTTGCAAGTTGTATCCAATGACCCCACACCACCAAGATCATCCTCACACGACACCGATGGCGGGTGAGGGGGCGGAGGCGGTGGCGCAGGGGGCGAGTAATCTTGATGAAATAAAATCAACTCTTCCTCTTCTAAATTACCAGAAACTACAAAAGGGTTTATGCAAAATAGCAAGAAAGGCACAACAGTTAACAAATGAAGTAATGATAAAGTAGCCATTGACTGATTAAAATAGTCATCACATCGGACGGTCATAAAGATCCAATCTTTGCATCCTAAAAAACTCAGCCCTTAAATCAATTGATTAATAAGCTTATACTGAACAAAACCCACTTGGGAATTTAAATAATACTTGTTATTAAGTGGGTTTATGGAAATATTATAGAGAAAACCCTAGAATTTGGTAATATTTAGAGGAGGTTTGAGGAGAAAAGGGGTTTTAGAGAGAGAGAGGGGGGGAAGTGGGAGATGAGGTGAGCAAAATGGGGAAAAAGGAAAAGGAGAAGGGAGATAGGGAGAGATGATATGGGGGTTTGGGGGTAGGGGTGGGGGGGTTTTGTTTAATGTAGGATAGGTAAAAGGTTTTGTGAATTAGGTAGAGGTGACAAGTTTTTGTAAAATCTTAATATTACCATTTTTAAATCATAGTATTGGGTTTTAGTAAATATTTCATTTGAATGTATTTTGGGAAATTTTACTAAATGTGAGGTTCTAAAGATTGTGTAAGGGAATATTCCCCTAGTAAGAAATATCCAAAGTAAAGCTCCTTGCTATTAAGGGAGGATAAGTCTTTGAATTCTGACTCGGTACGAGTTATGATAGGGATACAGAAAATGCTTTTCCTTTGATTGATTTAAGTATCATCTATTTAACTTATAAATTTATCTTTTTCAAAAAGAAGCTCCTCGAGATGGGATAGGTCTCGGATTCTAACTCGACGCATATTACTAACATGAGATGCTTCATTTTTAATGATCTTATGCATCGTCTGTTTGAAATAATCGAAACTATGTATATCGAATATTATATGGTTCAATATAACTAAGAAATTTCATGCCAAGAGGCAGGGAAAAAGAAAGCATCACCAATGAATTTTATATTAATTATTTTTTATTTATATTTTAAACTAACTCATTTTTAAAGAATTAATCTGGAGTAAGAATATTCCAACTAAATTCAAATTTTTGTTATGTGTTTTCAATTAAAATTTTTTAAAGTAAATGATTTTTTAAGGACATATATTGAGAAAAAAAAGGATATAATATGATAAGATGATAACATTGTCACAATTTTATTTTTGTACAGTAATTATTACGTCAAGAAATCAAAAAGAAAATGATTAAAGAGTCATTACAACAACATGGTGGAATCATTTCTCTTTTTATATGTTCTAACTACTTTGAGTAGTTTTTTATAGTTATCAGTATATATTTTGTTTTCTCTCAATTCATGTATATTTAAAAAAATAAATTAATTATGCATAGATAAAAAGAGGACATGATCTTAGATAGGAAATAATGGAGATCGAAGATTAGGGTAGAAGGTTAGATAGTAGTCGAGCAATTTTTGTAGCAGTAGTATTCCTATATATATATATATATATATATAAATTTTGTTTTACTAGTCTTGGACACGCGCATTGCGCATGAGTGACATTCAATGGAATGAATACTGAAAAATGTGTGTTTTGAGTTAGGAAAGAAAACCGCTTGTAGGTTGGTCTATTTATTCTTCTCTTATATAATGTTGTTTTATTAGATAATGGAAGATAGAACATTATGATATAGATTGTTTCAGTTAATTTCAATTAATATAACGTTTGCTAAGAGATTAACAAAGAAATACAATAATATATTTGTACCACAACAGGTAGTGACGGAAGAGCCTTTATTCTAGTTTTTGGACAGGCGCTTTAGTTCATATCGGTGAGAGCAATTTTTAGATAACATAAATGGTAGCAAAATACTGTCGGACATATACTCCATTATAATTCGTACAAATAGTTTAAAATGATATAAATTATATGTGCAATAAGTCACAAGAAATTTGAAGAGAAAAAATGCAAGCTCAAATAGATTATTTACTATTGTCGTTTCGAAATAAAAAATATTGGAAATTTATATCTAATGAAATTGAAAGGTCATCCTTTCAAAAACATAATTTAAATTGAATATAAACAAAAGCTATAGACCTCTAGTAGCAAATGCTTCACGTCTTAAGTTGTTTGCCTTGTCTTTAAGAAATTGCAACCTGCTCCTCCTTAAAGTCGCATACATATCAAGAAGTTGTTGCCGAATAAAAGTAATATTTTATAGTAGTTGTACATAAAGTCGATCAGCATACTGTTTCCATAGGATGGCTAGTAGATCATTATCAATTTCATGATGTTTACCTGCAAAGAAGTGCGAGTTATTTGTGAAAGAAATTCTTAGACTTTATTTTTAGGTATATGTCATAATTGGACGTACACATACCATTTATTTGACATAAGATTATGGCTCCTTTCATCTAAGGATTTAAAAGTAGAATATTAGTTGAATTTGAATTGGATAAGTACGATTGCATTACAAAATATAACACGTCAATCTTTTCTTATATATTAACATTACAAATTTTAGAATAGAAATATGAACTAAGGATTTTGTTACAATAGCGGTTTTTTTTCCTTTTTTCGTCTGTAAATTATTTTACAAATAATCATTTTGAAAATACTTACCTGTTTAATCATGAATAATAAATTAAAAAAATACATAAAAATAAATGAGGTATGTAGAAATTTCCAAACAACACTAAATTACAGAACAAAGGATCCACAAAACTACTAAAATAATAATAAAAATTAGCTAAAGAAGTTAAGATGTGAAAGACAAAAGATATATAAAGCCAAGAAAAAAAGTTTACCTTTTTTGACTTAACAGGTATAGACGATGTTGTAGATGGGAGATAAATGCAACTATGCAAGATTTGCTTAATTTGGATGTCCACTTACGAATCATATAAAGGGTGCTCAATGGGAGCGCTTATAAATGGACATACATTGTCAGTTGGAAACTGAAAAGATTGGATTCCAAAAGTTAGAAATAAATTGAACATAACCGATGAAACACTCTATTAATACTAAGTGAATAAAAGACTCATGCACAGAAGGCCAAACGCCTATACCTCCATGTAGTTTTACCCTTACCAAGTTCATAATAGTAAAGTTTTTTTTGCTCATTTATATTATATTAAATTCATGTACTAAGTTAAATGAAAAGTTTCCTTGGTTAAGCAATTGATGACTTAAGCAGTAGATATTAATTATTCAAGTTTTACTATATTTTTTATTTCATTCAATTTTTCACTTTTTAATTTTAATTTTTAAATATTAAATATTGTGCTATAGGGGCAAAAAGGTCGTTTACTTTTTGCTATAGGGATTGGCTCTTTTAGAATTGTATGATGATTGTTTGTCTTTATTGCTATTGGTGTTTTCTATGTACATTGGGTATTCTTTAGCTTTATGTCCGTCTTTTTTTTTTTACCATGATATTTTAATCTTTTTTTTTCAAACATATTTTAGAAAATTTTCTTCTTTAGTTGATTGAAAACAAACTCTCTACCTTTGTGAGGATAATTATGCGTACATCTCACCTTTCTCAAACTCTACTTGTAAAATATCATTGGGTATGTTCTTATATAGTTACGTATATATAAAAGTGGGTGATCGTCAACTTCATAGTTAAGACGGAGAGAACAAATCTTGGTATAATATTTTTCTTTATTTTTTATTTTCTAATTGTTGTTTATTGGCACTATCGACATAATTAAGCAAAACACATCGACAGTCCTTTAAAGTTGATCGCACTTTTCACTTTGACACTCCAACTTAAGTCTGTTTCATTTAAACACCCCAACGACATCTTGAATGTGTCATTTTTCCATTGATCTGGTGTAAACACCCGGTGCGGGTAAGTTTCTACCAGACAATGAGTGTGAATTATCACATTTGGAACTTTTTTTCCCTACTCTTACTAGAAAAGTCATTTTCCCCCCAATTTAAGGAAATGAGTCGTCGCCATGGAAAATATTTTTTCAAAAATTTTAAACCAACCAAACATGAAAAAATTGGAAAATCAGTTTTCGAAAAATAATTTTCTACATACTAAACACACCCTATAAAAATTGTCACTAAGAGAGTTTCGTGTAGGGGTGCCCATTGTACGGGATGGTTTTGAATATTTCGGTTCAGTAATTTCGATTATTGATTTTTAAAAATAACAGACCATTACCATATTAAACTAATTTGGAATGATTTCGGTAATTCATGGTACTATAAGTCGCTCACCATAATTTGTTCGATTTCGACTTACATATTATTTAGATATATGTTGCAAAAAAATAATAAAGGAAAAAGCTAAATATTAGAACACTTAAAAACTTCATTTGACATTCAATGGAACTTGGGCAACATCGACACAAAGTACGAAAAGATTACACGTAGAGCAGTCAAAGTTTCAAAATACAAACACTAGCCAAAATCCAAAAATAAACACGATCTTTTTACTCAAGCTTATACGAAACTTAGGATTATATCATAAGTTCTTAATAATCTCTAATCAACTAACTTTAGGATTTTATTAGTTCACATTTAGATCAATTAAATTATTGTTACTTATTTTGATTATGAATGTAAACTTTATAAAAATACATATCAAATACCATACCAAATATCAAAATATTGATACCAAAATAAAAAATATTCTGGTTAAGTACGATAATTCGGTATTTACCAAACTATGTACACCCTTAGTATTGTGTTCACAATAGAGAATATCAGGCCATGTTATTTTAAACAAAAAGGAAATACATATTTGACAATTGAAAATGATAGGATCAACTCTCTACTTAGTTGAATTGTTGAAATTTGCAAATTAAACTTATTCGATATATTTTTGGCGAGTAAACTAATTTGAAATATACTTTGGTCAACCAAAAACAAAAAATTTGATAGCATGATAGATAAATGATAGAATCATACTGTTGGAGTTGATATAGTACATACATGTTGTTTGATTGATAGGGTGTCAATTCTATTTTCTCCCTCTGTTCTTTTGTTCTCTGAAATACTGATAAACTATAATATATAGTTTCTGCTTTTCTAAAACTAATAAATTAAAGCTAAAACAAACCCACCGCATCAAAGAAATTGTTATCATGTTAAGGTTGATCCGATTATTTGGGTCGATTCTTCACTTTTCCTTAAACAATATCCCTAACTTTACATGATAACTCTCTAGCTTCCAAATTTGTTTCTAACAAGAGGTAAATGGGACCGAATTATTCATTCTTTATATTTTCCTCAGTCACCACCTATCTAGCTCATGCTCATATAGCTAAGGTTTATATCTTATGTCAGATTTCATCAAAGATTTATATTGTACATCAGATAGAAAATTTCAAAAAAATTATTCGAAGCTAACTCTTCGGAAATTTTACATTCCAATCAACGGTCTCTGACCGTATAATACTGAGGAGGGCCAGACTCTAGTAATAGAATTGATTTTTTATACAAAAGTACAATTTTTAGAATTTATTTACCAAACATAGCAACATTTTAGCAAAATTACCCTATATAGAGGAAAACACAAGTTAATTACAAATATAGCAACAACATAGCAATATTTTCCCATAACATACCAAACTCTTACATTCTTCCTCATATTTTCTCCACTAGCACTTTTGCTCCCCCCATTCCCTCCTATTTCACTTTTCCTCCCATCATTTCCCCCAATTTCACTTTTACTCCTCATATTTCCCCCAATTCCACTTTTCTCCCAATTTAAATTGTATCAAGTCCCGTTTCAGACTGTATCAGACTATTATAAACTGTATCAAGTCCCGTTTCAGACTGTATCATATTGTTTTAAACTGTATCAACTCCTGTTTCGGACTGTATAATACTGTTTTGGAATTTATTTCATCACGTCTGTGCGTTGTGTCTCATTGTTTCTAAATAATTTCACATTTTATTGTTTTACATTATATTTTACATTTTATTTCAAACTTTTTTCCTAGCTATTTTAAACTGTTTCAACGTCGTATTTGCACTATTTTTGCTCTGTATCTAACTGTTTCTGCACCATTTCAGTTCATTTCAGCATTGTATCTAACTGTTTCTGCACCGTATCAACTGTTTCTGCAGCACTGTATCTAACCTTTTCTGCACCGTTTCGGTTTATTTCAGCACTGTATCTAACTGTTGCTGCACCGTATCAACTGTTTATGCAGCACTGTATCTAACCTTTTCTGCACCGTTTCGGTTCATTTCAGCACTATATCTAACTGTTTCTGCACCGTATCAACTGTTTCTGCAACACTGTATCGAACCTTTCTGCACCGTTTCGGTTCATTTCAGTATTGTATCTAACTGTTTCTGCATCGTTTCAGTTCATTTCAGCACTGTACCTAACTGTTTCTGCACGATATCAACTGTATCAGCATTATTTTTGCTTTGTATCAAATTGCATCGAATTGTATCTCGTTATAGCTGCGTTGTTTCAAGCTAATTTAGTGACGTTTCCAGAAATCAAAATGACATAACTTTGAAGTAATCTTGATATGGGAACTAACTCGATGGAAAAAATAAGAGTTTAACGTCACCAAAACAAGAAAATGCAGCTAAGCATCAAACGCCACACTAAGAACAACATTGTACCATGTTTTTCCTTTTTCTCCATCCACCCCCACCCCACCCCACAGCTCAAATCTAAAGAGTGCAAACCCAAATTTCACCGAGAACCTCCAATCCATGGATACTACCAGAATCGCGAAACACGCTGCTAGTTAGCCAAGCAACGATAATAACAAACTGAAAACACATGCATATATTGCAGTGGATTGAGCTTTAACAAAGATGCCCGACAACAACACAAACTGAAACGCACAAACTGTTAAAATCTGCCGGATCAGTTCAGTTCTGGCATCGTTGCCGGTGAACGTAGCGATAGTGATGATTTTGATGATGGCGATGAAAGCGACGTCGGCACGGATCTGATCAGTTAATGGCATGGGTGGTGAGGATTTTATTCGATTTGTGTTGGAATTGAAAGGGAGGAAGAAATGGGTGCACTTGATTTCCGGTGGAGTTGTCCCCGTTCTCCTCCCTGTTGTCGTTGTAAGTTCGCCGGATCTGGGGTGGAAGTGATGGTGTTGGCGTGGTGGGGGTTGGGGATGGGTGGCGTCAGTGGGTTTTGGGTTATGAGTGATAGAGGAGTTAGGGAATGATTTTGGGGTAGGGATTGATTTATCTTGTTTATTGTGAAATGTACTAAAAAATATTGTTATGCCTTGTAATTAGAAAAGTATTGCTATTTTTTTTTTTTGTAATTAACGGGTTAAATTTGTATATTTGTATAAAAATTCCTAATAGAATTGAAAATTGAATAATTGAGCTACAATGTTTTCAATCTCCTAATGAATGATAAAACTCCACGAGTATGATTCTATTCCGTGCTCCTCCTTGTATCCTGGTGCTTGTCCCAATAGTATCAAATTTTGCACTTCAAATTTTCACAAATGTCACAAAAACATACTAATACTTCCTCTTTCACTCCAATTAAATTTTCAGCTTGTGATGGTGACACTCTTTTACACATGTCTTCATTCTTCAATCGTCCGTCCTTGTTTCAAGGACAATTATGCTGTTTCGTAAAAATGAAATCTCAATTAGCAAAGTTTTTAGCCAAAAGATATGTCGTCTATGATGTATTTGTTCTTTTCAATTAAATTTATGCAGTGAAAAGAATGTGTTGGATTGGAATGGACAGGTTTCTATTCTAATTTCTTTATGTTAAATCTGAATTGTCATTTGATGGTTCCCGCAAAGGACAATGTAGCATTGAATGAAGTTGGAAGCTGAAATGGGATTCCATTGGTACTGTGGTGATTTAAAGATAACATAATTGATGAAAAATGACAAAATATTTGATCGTTTGTCTGAATAATCCAAAATTGATGTAGCATAAAGTTAAAATATTACCAACTTGAGTCTTCAATCTATGTAGAGTTACTTTAATTTTGTCTTTCTTTTTGATTATTTCGATTTGGAATTGTTACACCTTAAGCCAAAATATATATATTTTTTTAAAAAATTGACTTACGATTATCATCAATGATTTTTTTTTTTTTTTTGGGCATAGCTATTGTTAAAAACAAACTTTTGTTAAAATCATCCGAAAAACGCTCCCTATCAAGGTTTTCTTTATTTCCAGAGTTTGAACTTGAATCTTTATTTAAGAGTGAAAAAATTCCACCACATCTTTTTGTAGTTTCTCATAATATTTATTTTGATGCGAGAAAATGTTGTAGTTTTTCTTAGTGCATTTTATGAGAAAATTGTTTCATTTATAGGATAAATGTTACTACTGTACAAATCTCTTAAGAGTTGTAGCTAGCGTTTGGACATTGATTTGGTTGGAACTTGAGAATTTGAGTTTATAAGTTGAGTTGAAAAATAATTTTTGAAACTTAAAATTGTGTTTGGACATGCATATTACTTCAAAAAAAGTTGAAGTTTGTGTGTGAGAAAAATACTTTTTTCTCAAAAATTTTCAAAAACTGGTTGATTTGGACATACATTTTACTTGTAAAAAAGTTGAAGATTGTGAGTGGAAAAAATTATTTTTCCCAAAACTTCTCAAAAAGGGAATTTAAAATCTTGGTTTCAGAATTCGCCAAGTTTTATAAACAAACAAGTTTTTTCCAAAAAATTTCCAAAAAATACTTTCAAATTTTATGAACAAACGGGAGCATAATATTTGACATTTTGTAAGCTTAATTTATCTCGTCTTATCTTATAAAAAAGATAGAAATTTTTTGTTAGTACAAAAGTGAGAGAATTGTGACTTGACAACATGTTTTTGGGATTATGAATACGTACATCTCGTTAACTATCAAATATATTGTCCATCTTTGGAGTAAATTAGTTATTACTCCTTCCGTCCCAAATTAGTTGTCATTTTAGTCAAATTAGTTACTACTCCCTCGTTAACTAAATCGATTAGTTCTTTCCAACTATACCCCTAATAATTAAAAAATTCTCAAAAAAAGTTAATGGTGAAACATTAAATAGGGATAAGATAGTAAAATAAATACCCTATTTAATGACTTTCTTAATGGGCGTGAAAAAACTTAAAGTGACAACTAAAATGGGACCGAGGGAGTCTTTCTTCGAGTATATCCCTTATCATGTGACGGAATCAATTTATCAAAATCTTGATTCTTGTTTTGCTCGTTTCTTTTTTAAATAACCTCAATGATTTGATAATTTTGGCGATTGGTGTCAAAATCACAAATCAACGGAGTATCATGTAAGGTTAGAAATGATAAATAAATGAATATGAAGTTTATACTTCAAGTCTTGAACCAACAAGATGAACTAGGTGCTGAGTTAATTTGAATTGACAAGTTCAAGTTTTACACTTTCACCCCTATATGTCTCTCTAGAAAGCAGACTTGTAGCAGTTGTCTCATCTTCCACAAATTTCATTTACAGCCTCTCATTTTTAGTGGATCAAACTTCAGTCCTTCTAAAAGTGATCAACTTTACTTTAAGACAAGTTACAGCTCAACTTTTCATCACCTTAATTTGCTTTCAAGATACCCTGTAAAGTGATCATCATGGACCTTTTTGACAACCTTACAAAAACCAAAGTACCAAATGGTACATTGTAAGTAATAGTGATTACGACTTACAATAGTTACATAAATCCTTTTCTCCGAATGAGTATTATCCTTATCTTGTATAGCACTACGTATGAAATTTGTAAAAGAGAAATAAGATACAGAGCCCATTTGGATGAGCTTAAAAGTGACTTATAAGCTTATAAGTCCGTTAATATATATTTGGTAATCTCAAAATTTTTGGACTTATAAGCCATAAGTTGCTTAAAAGCCACTTTTTGAGAAGTTAGTAAATTCTAACTTCTCAAAAAATAGTTTTTAAGTCACTTTTTGACTTATAAGCCACTTAAAATAAGCTGCTTTTAAGCCCATCCAAACAGGCTCACAGTTTCCATTCTAAGGCATCTCTCTTTAGGGAACTGACTCTCAAAACAAAATAAATATAGCCCATCCATATGTAAACAGAGAGAATTAAAAGGTGCGTGTAGTCCAGAGGCGGACCCAAAATTCAAAATTGCGGGTGCACCATATATTTTAATATTAAATTTATCACCGATTAGAGAAAATATAAAATAATTATGTGTATACGGCCGGTTCGGTTTGTTCGGACGGTTTTAAAATATTTGTTCAATTTATTAAGTTTTTTGATTCTTAATTATACATACCCTTATTGAATCAAGGTTAAATAATTCAGTTTTTCTCTCTCGATTTTCAAATAAATAGAAATTATAAAAAAAAAGACAGAACAATGCCAGCAAATCAGATAAAAGAGAAAGAAGTAGCAAACAAAGAAAAAAAATACAGAGGTGTGACGTTTTCACAGTGCCCCTTCTTCATTTTGTGGCAAGTTTACGTATACGACTTCTTTGCAGTAAATACAATACCTACATGTGAAAAATTGTAGAGGTCTATGGATGCCAGTGCACCCATGCACAATACATAGGTTTTCACCCCAATCATACAAAATATAAATAGAAAAGTTTAGAGGATGAGGGGAGGGGACCAAACTCCTATTTTCGTTAAAAAAGAATTTAGCGAAACATTCTGTGAATTGTTTGCAGTATCAAATGCCTATTATGACTTTCCGGGTCAAACTTTTCATTTATAATTATAGATCTCGAGTTTAAACATCGAGAATTTTTTGGTATTAGTATTCACCATATTGAATTTCATATATTTTAATAAGCATTTAATATGTCGTCAAATTATAGATTGTTTTCTTCTCATCAATCATCAGTGTTTTTATTTATGTATAACTTTTATGGAAATAAACAATTCCCAAGGGCATAAAAGTTAGTGGCTTGGTTTGGACAAAGGAACATAGTGAATAGTTTCAAGGGTTTGATGCCCCATAATATGCGTCATATCTTGAGAACTCTACAGTAATCCAAGATTGTCTCCTTTTTCTTGATTTCATATGGAACATGAGGGACAAAATCTTGAAGCAATGATTCTATCAAGTGGATGAAATTAAGTGAACGCAATAACAATAAACACCAATTGTAAATTCTTTATTTTTTTTGGGGAAAATCTTTCCTTTGCTTGTCCATCCGATTTGCCCCTTTTTGTTACACCCTGTGTCGCTGTAAGCACATTTTTTTTTAAATTAAAAAGATACCAATATTTTACCACTTTACCAAACATATTAATACTAATATTTTTAAACTATGCTACCAAACAAATCAAAAAAACAAAAAGTCCTAGTTCTCTTTCCTTTCTCTTCTCTCTCTCTCTCTTCTTTCTCCCCAACCCACTGATTCCGGTCACTACACCTGCCCTCTTCCCCGTTGCCGGGGTCTATCCCCCTATCCCTGTCGTCACCGGCATCCCCTCCCCTTACCCCTGTCGTTGCGGGCGACTTTTGCTAGTCGCACCGATGCTGCAGTTTCTTGTCCGTGTGCTACTGCCATCGGGTCGGCTATGGAGCTCCGATGGCTCCGTCGTCAGCCCTTGATGATTTACTATCAGATCTGAAACCGTTCCGTCACCGGCGCTGCACTTCCGTTCCTTTTCTTTTTCTTCAGTTTTTTGGTGTTCTCCGATATCTACAGTAGTTGTTGATGGTGGTTGGAGGTGAAAAAGTGTATGTCAATGGTACCCATTGTATGTCCGGTGTACTTTACATACAATAAATGCATACAATTGTATGTTTCTTTATTCATTGTATATGCTATATATATGCCATATATATGAACATGCATACAATAACCATATATACAGAGAATATACAAACATACTATAAACGTATGGGTGTATACCTACTGTATTTTCAATGTATGCACAGTGTATCATTGTCCATACAATGAAAAATACACACATGTTAAAAAAAAAATCAAAAAAAAAAAAAAAACTAAAGAACATTTTCCAGCGACCGGGCAACGACAGTCATGTGGTGGCGGCTGGGGGTTGGATGATAGTGCTGGAGGGAGATCTAGAGGTTTATCACCTTTTTGTATGTATTTGCTATGTGTTGAAAAAAAAGTTGCTATGTTTTAAAAGTTGGATAGTATTGATATTTTTGTGTAAAAAATAATGTTAGCTTGTATAGTAATGTAAAATATCTTTTATAATTTTAATGACTAAAATACAATTTAGACACATTTTAAAGTTAACAAAGAGTTTTACTATGTTCTGAGTAGTTGTTGCATCATTCTAAGAAATTTAACTAAAGCGACAAATTCATACAAAAAAAAAGTGTTTTGAGAATTAAGAGTGGGCATTTATGATTAAAAAAAAAGCATAGATTGCTAATTTTCTTATACAGATATCTGGTGTAAGTAAGTATATATCCAAATACTAATGTACATTAGAATTATAAATACAAATGCGTAAATGGCCAAACTCCAAGACTTAAGTTTTCTGGCCAAACTCATTTAAACTTTAATTAAAGGGAGTAACTTCAGTTACTTTAGATTTGACCACGTATCCATATTTTTCTTCACAATGTGTATTCTGTACGAACAAATTTAAAAGTTAATTTAAAGTCTGCGGCTTATTAAGAATGGAGGAAATAATTACCCATTTTACGTTTGAATTAAAAAACGTAGAAAATTGAAGGGAATCATCCTACTATGAGAACTTGAATGGAATCAATGTATAGAAAAAGCCTTTCTTATAGTACACAGCTCTTGTAGAGAGTATTAGTGTATTACATCTTTTTAATTCACATGAATTTGAATTAATCGAATTAGTGAGTTTTGGATACTGCAAATATTTTTTTTTCTAATAAGGAGCGGTCTCCTTTTAACAAGCCTACACAAATTTGAATAAATCGGGCCAGTGAATTTTGGATGCTAGATAAGTGAACAAAAAAAATATCTTAAATTGCAGTGTTGGTAATATCGTAGAAGTATATACTTTGACAATAAATTCTATGCCATTTACTGAGATATCACTGCTGTACAAATAGCTGATTCTCCAGTTGTGGTACAAAACCATTTGGAATCTTAAATGAAGAAACCATCTCTGAGTTGTATGCATAGGATGCTGGTAGGAGTTATTGAGTCATTGTAAATGTCTCTGCTTCAATGTTCTTACTTGTTTGTCCACACAACTTACCATCTAAACCAGGTTGTTGGCCAGTTTGTCAGTTATGGTACAAACATGTAATATATGCTTACAGATTTCACAGCTGTTCACAATTGCTCTGTTTGTCTTTTTTGTTTTTAGCCAAGTGAGTAGCTATAAGTATCTAACTTGTCAAAAATCTGATTGAAGAGTTAACTGAATTATGGCTTGATAGTTTTGCAAATCCATACTGTAGAGTTCAACATTAGTCATTTGATAGCTGGTGCTGACAATCAACAAAGTAAATTTATTCATCACACAGTCTTTATAATTTACAAGATGTAAATAACACAAATTCAATGGTGTATGACTACTCTATGGAAAAGAAGTACACAAGAAAATTATACTAGGAGATCATGTTTACAAGCTGATAAATACAAGAACTTATGCAATAATTTTGATAAATACACTAGAACTAGATAGAGTAATGAGTCAAATGTTGGAAACAATCCGCGCTTCTTAATTTTGTGAGAGCCCTTCGTTCTATTCTCCTAATCCACTCTTTACTTACTCCATAAAGCCTCCCGATCTCCTCAAGAGATTTGCGCTGATGATTTTCAAGACCAAACCTAAAATATATTACTTGCTGCTCTTTCGGATCCAAGCTTTCCAAAAGAGCATACATGTTGTCTATTATGTCTTCCCTCATGACACTTTCCTCCGGGCTTATGATTGATTTATCTGGTGTGAGTTCCTGCCAAGCAATGAGTCAATAGCATTAACATACTTTTCCAGAAGGCAGGGATGTGCCAAATAGTATAGTGGTAATAGTTGTTAAAGAGAATTATTATTATTATTATAAAGAAACAGAATAATTTATCATAAAGTGCTTAAGGTACATTTCTACTTTTTCCCCACAAAGATATGATGCGAGAAGAATTACCTTTCAATTAAAGAAAAATTATATGATCTAGAAGAATAGGTTTATTCGCATTTCTCTAGCTGTGATATTGCTACTTTAGATTTGAAATATATATTGGTGTATTTCTCAAAGAGTTCATAACTCAAGCTAGAAAAGCACTTCTTGATTAAAGTTCCAACTGACACAGTTTTCTGTCAAGTCTTAGCTTACAACAACAGAACGACTATGTGTCAGTCTCAAATTAGACGAGACCAAATCCAGATATTTCAGATTTTCCAAATCAAATGGAGATGGACACTCCCGTTTAAGTGGAAAAATAAAGAAAAAAGAGGATCACAGATATTTACCAAAACTTTTGCACTGATGCAATCTCCAACTTTTTGATCAATTGAACCCACAACTCTCAGGCATTTACTAGCCATTTCAATCCTAGCTGTGGATAGACCAGTGAACTTGGCAATTTCATGATCACCTGGAAATTTTCCATGGCTCCTACTGAGAGTTTTTCGAGCTTTACGTATCTGATTTATTGCTTTGCATATAGTGAACTGCATGAATCCATCGGAAAGAAAGAGACAGAGAGCTTTGTTAGATCTAAAAGAAACTGAAGAAGATGAGTGATATATCCCAGAGAGGATCACATACAGGAATCCGTATTCCTCTAGAATGCTGTGCCACCAATTTTGCCAATGACTTTCTAATCCAATACTGAACGTAAGTCGAGAATTTGTATCCCCTACTGTGGTCAAATCTTACAGCACCTTGTAGTACACCCATGTTCCCAGCCTGTAGCAACACAATTGAAAGGAAAAAATAAGTATTCAGCTAATATGATATCTAAGATGAAAAGATAGCGTCTAACATTCAGTAGTTTTCATCCAGAACCTGGTCTAACTAGTTGGTCATGTATTGTAAGCTAGCAGTAGTTATATAACTTTCTTTTGTTCATATAGGCTAAAACTGCTATATAGTTTCCAATGTATCTTTGTAAATGTATGCAGGAAAAACTTGAACTACTACTGAAAACCTATCATCAGACAATTTAAAAGGAAATAATTTTAGTACCAATCTAGTAAGCATACAGAGTGGGACAACATTTGTATGGAAGTTGTTTCAAATAAAAGCACACTATGTCTGCATAGTCTAGTTTCTGGGCATTCACGGAGACTATTCCTATCTGACTCGCTTTCTTTGTCATGTAATAGTCCAACAACAACAACAACAAATCTTTTAATCAGCATGACCTCTCCCTGGAAAGAACCACCTTTTCCTTATTAATTTGGATTCTGAATCACATATCAAGGTATGATGACAGAGTATGAGCATCTTCCTCTCTTTCTTATTGTGGCGGTTCCTTCACTGGCCATGATATGGATTGGGCCTATCGGAAAGTTTCTATAGACCTGATTTAATTGTGAATTTATTGATTTTTTTTCTTTAGTATATATGTAAGCAACTTGATGAAATAGGTTGTATCACGAGAGCAAAGCGATTTCCAACATATGGTGGAGCTCTTAAAGGTGATTCAGATGGTCAACTTGCACATCAGTTCCCAAAGTTCTCCTAGACAATTGGGATTTCAAGTAGTACGGTGTAATCATGCTACTATCTCTATGCCTAAAATAGGAATAACGAGTTAATAAAGGCATTTTATTAAGACATGGTACACTAACCTGAATTAAGTCTTCAAATCCCACTCCAAGCCCCCTGTAGTTTCTTGCCAGATATAAGACTAAGGACCGTGTACTTTTCAGAAGCTCATCCCTGCAATACCAGCCAAAATGCAAGCGTTGCTGCAGCTCCTTCAGTTCAATCCCAGCAGCTTCTGCCCAGCTACTCAAACTAGCTACTCGACCAGTTTCTTGTTCAAGGATTGACCTGATACTTTCCAATTCTGCCACCAACTGATTATAGCAAAAAAGTTAAATTAAGACGCATTCTGGATCTTTAATTACTGTAAATTAATATCTTTTCTAAAAATGTGAAACAACCTGAACGCCTCTTGACATTTCTGCTTCATTCTTAGCAATTTTCTGTCTTTTATTTCTAGAGGCATGTGTTCTTTTTCCAGAATAAAACTTCGGCTGCTGCAGATCCTCCTGGATGTTTTTGGTATGTGGCTGCACTGTAATAATGTCGTTGGGATTTCTGGATGCTTTGTTTCTTCTTGACTTCCCCTCTTGCTTTCTCCTAGAACGTATGACAATCTTATCTATTCCATTTCCCCCTAGGTCATCCCTCCGAATTTCTTCAATAAGCTCCCTTGGCATGTTAAACACTTCAGGAATAGAAGAATCAAGCGTCCTTGTCAAACGACTATGAAAGAATTCTAAAGCTCCAAGCTTTTCTAGTTGCACCAGAATATCTCTTTCTAATCTTGACACTTCTGAATCCGCAAACATGTTTTCCAGCATGTCCAGATTTTTCATCAGTAAACCAAAATTAAGAGCTTTGGTTGTGTTTAAATATGTTGGTGTCTCCCCCTCAGGTGATATCCCAATGTTATCACTGCCAAAATATATATTGCTAGAGGATCCTCTGCCGATTCGCATCTGATGAGAGAAAGCACAAGTAAGCTATGACACACAGATTCGAGAAAAGACAAAAGGCAAGAAAGATGCTCCTTAAGACAGGCTTTACTTCTAAGAAGAGAAGAAAGGACCTTTGCTTCTGCAATTACTGATGAATCACTAGGCCACAGTTGAGGTTCAGATAAACAAGTCCGCACTCTGAAAGGATCACTATGTGAAGGTTCACAGTCCCCGTTGATAAAAGGTTTAAGAGTCCGAGCTGGATCGTACAAAGCCTCCCTTCCTTTGACTGTATAACGAAGATGAGGTGTAATGAATACAAATTCTGTTTGTGGGGGTCTTCCATCGGATAATATAACGAAAAGTGACTTGAGTGACTAACTCTATTTATAATTTAAGAGCCATTACACAAACAGTTTGGCTTAGAACCAACAACCAGTGACATTCCCTCACCAAAGATGCGACAGTGTATAGACAATTAAAATAACATATTTATGCCAGTTTAGATTCAGAGGCATGTTGGACCAGATTGAAGGAACATCTTGTAGAGTTATATTATTGAATTGCTTTTAATCCCTTCAAGACTACATCTGTACAAATCAAACGTTACTCTAAGCACATCAAAGAATTACAAGATTTCCTGATTGTAGTATCTGCTAAATCTCTGATAATTAACGAGGAACCGGGATGAAAGGATGGCTTGCTTCCATGAACCAGAAATTCAGTACTTTGACAAGGACAATTGTATTTGGTGCGAACATTAGATGTTAAAGGCGAGAAGATCAATTTGTTTAATTGATTATACTAACAATTTAATAAGCCACAGATAATTTTCAATCTTATCCAATTACAACAAAGTGTTAAGGTAATATGATGCAGTTAAAGTAATTGTTGACATGATGCACATAAAGTAATTCTCAACAAATATTATTTTCTGAAGACTCTCAAAGTCGAGATTTATGCAGTAGGACAAGTTAGTTACCGTAACAAAACTCAAATTTACCATATAATGAATTCATTTATTTAACATGGTTTGCTTAGCACAAATAAATTATTTGAATGACAAGGATCTAGTAGCATGCGATAGCATTCGTCATCCAATCAGAGGAAAAATATTAGAACAAAGAGTGCAACTTCATTACACATAATGTTGAACCTTTCTTCTTCTTTATTTATTAATTTTAATGAAACCGAGAAAATTTTATTGGCTGCAACTAACAGCTAGCTTGCAAAATACTTAATGTAGCAGATAAGAATCATAAAACAACACCACACCAATAAAACTGGTTATAATTTGAGCATGGCAACTCTCTCTGAACAAAGGGCCGTATAGTTACCTAAACTGTAGGAATAATCTCTGATAATCAGCCGTTCAGTTGCCATTTAAGTTTTTGTATTACCAATATTCTTATTGAGTGTTCGAACAAAAGTCCCACATTGGTAGTTGAAAAGGTAAGGAATTACATATAAGGTGTAACGATACTCTTAATTGTGTGAGGTTTTTTGGGGAAAACTGTGCTGGCATGGCAGACAATATCACACCATGATAAAGAAGAGTATCAATTCTTCACCAAATTTAACTACAACAGCATAGATGTATTAGCAATACTTGCAAAAGAATGCATACATGACAAAATAACCTTCGTACTAATTCTACTTTTTAATTGTATGGTAACGGGCACACTCACTGCATTCAGCTTGACCTGTATGTGCAAAGTTGAATAACTTCTAATATATTTATAATTTTACCGTGTTCGCACTAATTATCACAAAGATTAGTCGATAAATATGCAAGTCAGACAATCTTGGTAGTAAGCCCATATACCATATGTGTGATCAAAACATAAAGGCAGGTAAACCATCTTATTGGATAAACAACTGAACTAAAGCAACAAATCAGATATTATACACAGTTCTTGATCATGCTTAACATTATGCAACAAGACATCGAGGTAGCAGGTACTCCGTGGAACTAATCAAAAGTGCGCACAAGCTAGCCTAGACACTACAGTTATACAAAAAATAAAAATTTATGCAACAAGACATGGACATGAAGATAAGTATCTTTATTAACTGAAAATTAAAAAAGCAAGAATGTTTAGTCATGTAAATAATTAAAGGGGGTACTCACAAGAATGTGAAGAAGGCAAAGGAGAGAAACCCCATTTAAGATGCAGCCTAAAACCCATCAAGAAATGAAGAGAAAGAGTTAGAGTTAGAGTGGGAGTTGGATATACAAAAATTCTTGTCAGACCTGAGCCACTGGTTTCCCATCGCCTATTTTTTTGGTGTAAGCTCTTCTTTCACTACTTCACTAATATCCACAATTTTCCATTTCGTTCACCCAATACTAGTATATAAAATTTCCATTTTCCTCTCTTTACATTTTCTTTTTTACTTTTTTTTTGATTTATGTATAATGCATTCATTTTATTTTACACGGCTAAGTTAAATTATGCACAATGTAGATAATATAAGAAAAGTTTGAGCGTCATGGTAGTAAATTAAATGCGTGTATAACATAAAGAAAAGCTACCGTTTAAATCTTTTGAATTTAAACATATTGGAAATAAATACTTTCTCAGTCTAAAAAGAGTTTTTTTTGAACACGCTTCTTTCTCAAAGTCCGGTTGTCATTCTTGTCGCTAAAAGAAATGAAATGATTAGCACAACGTGGTGATTTTTACTAAGCCGACAATACAATTGAACTAATATATTGTTATGATGCCTATTTATTCGATTCATGACTTTTAAATTATGATGCATCATCAAAGTTTCAGTATACGGCCGAGATGATTTGCAATTCTGCCCCTTTTTAACTCGACTTGACTCAATGAATTTCATTTTTTTTTTAAAAAAAAAATCTAATTTAGACGAGTATTGACAAAGTATTTGGTTATCTATGTGTATTTTTTATATGATCGTGGCAAGGTAGTGTATAACGTATTTTTAGTATACTATACGAAATTGGATGAAAAATGTCATTGAGATTTATGCAATGATTTTCGATTATGATATTTCATTAGTACATGTTTTAAATGGGAACACGTAGAGCCAAGATGCCTGATGAAGATTTTATAAAATATCTTCGACAACATTTCTTTTGTTAATCGATTCTATTTTCTTTATTCTTATCTTTGTATATTGATCAATATTCGCAAGTTGGCAATATTTGACAACAGTATGAACAGTAGAAACTTTTAATACTTCCAAGATTTAGCAACAAATATGAATAGTACTAAGATTTTTTTTTTGGAAAGCAAATTTTTTTTAATAAATATCAAAATATGCATTTTACATCCTAAAGTTAGCTATACATCATAGCCAGCTAATCTCATCTTATTTCTACCTCTCAAGCCATAGATTCTGTAACAATGAAAAGCTGCACACTGATTCTCATCTTCTTTTCTTTTTGACTTATATTTTTGGAAATTTTTTTTAAGTGTGGTTAAGTAGGGGAAGGAGGCCTAATTAAAAATAGAGAAACTTGTGGGTGGTTTTAAAACCTGTGGGAAAGTATACAAATCACTCAAAAGTGGGTTAATATTTTCCTGGTCAAAAATAAAAACGGGTCTTGCACTATTTTAAATCGTTTCTAAAGAAGCACAAGTGTTTCTGCTAAAGCTTGCTTCATTCAATAGAAAAATGTACAATATATACAATTGTACAACATGATCACAAACTGATAGGATAAGAACAAAGCGATACAAAGAGATATACACAAGTGTTTGAACTAGCTAAAGATGAGGAACCAATGAGATATGCTTTATCATTTGTTGAGATATGCTTGATCATGCCCCCGCAAGATTGGCTGGATTGGAAGGAGGCCAATCTTGGGTATTAGTTGAAGAAAATGCTGCTTGGGTAGAGGCTTGGTGAGCGGATCAGCTAGTTGATCAGCTGTTGGTAGATGCTTCATAGTGATATCATTTTTGGCAACTTGATCATGAACAAAATGAAAGTCAATCGCCACATGTTTCATCGTACTATGGAAAACAGGATTTTTACAAAGGTAGGTAGTACCAATGTTATCACAATATATTGTGGGGACTCTCTGAAGAGAGAATGACATCTCTCGAAGAAGATTAGTCAACCAATTCAGCTCAGCTAAGGTTGTTGCTACTGCTCTATATTCTGCTTCCGTCGAAGAGCGAGAAACGGTACGTTGTTTCTTGGAAGACCAACTGATTGGATTGGGGCCAAGAAAGATTAAGTAGGCAGAAGTAGACATACGATCATCATAATTTCCAGCCCAATCGGCATCGGAAAAAGCTGCAAGTGAAAGAGAAGAAGACTTTTTGATATGTAAACCATAAGTTATGGTGGATTTGAGATACCGAAAGAGGCGTTTAACAGCCTGCCAATGCTTCACTGTGGGAGAGTGCATAAATTGTGCAAGCTTATTTACTGCAAAACAAATATCGGGGCGAGTGAAGAATAGGTACTGCAAGGCACCAATAGCTTGCCGATATTCTGTTGCATCGGTTGGGGCTGACCCATCATGAGCCGATAAAACCTCTATTGTTGAAAGTGGAGTAGAGACACCTTTAGCATCTAGCATGTGGTGTCTTTCTAACACATCAGAAATATACTTATGTTGCGTAAGAATCAAACCACCATTATAAGGAGTAACTTCCACACCAAGAAAATAGTGTAGGTTACCAAGGTCCTTAAGAGAAAACCGGGTGGCAAGAGTTGCAATAAGAGAGCGCACAACAGAGGCTGAACAGCCTGTAATTATGATATCATCGACATAAACTAGAACGAACAGGTGAGTTCCACCAGAATGATAGGTAAACAATGAAGTGTCTGAATAAGCATTAGTAAATCCACATGTGATTAAAAATGTGCGAAGCTCCATATACCATGCCCGCGGAGCTTGTCGAAGGCCATAAATAGCTTTTTTAAAAGACAAACATGATTTGGAAAGTTAGAATCCAAAAAACCTGGAGGTTGTTTCATGAATACAGTTTCATGCAAGGTACCTTGTAAAAAGGCATTATTGACGTCCAATTAGTGAACGGGCCAACCAAGGGTGATAGCAATAGAGATGATAAGGCGGAATGTGGTGTGTTTGGCAACAGGGCTGAATGTGGAATCATAATCAAGACCTAGGCGCTGATTGTATCCTTTTGCTACAAGTCGCGCCTTGTAGCGTTCTATAGTCCCATCAGGATTATGTTTAATTTTAAAGATCCATTTGCAACCTATGATGTTTTGGTAAGGTGATGAGGGAACTAATGACCAGGTTTGATTTTGTTGGAGTGCATCAAACTCTGCTTGTATAGCAGCCCGCCAATGAGGATATTTTTGAGCTTGACGGTAGGTACTAGGTGCTAGAGGCAGCGGTGATGGACCTGTGGTTGCTAAATAATCAAAAACCTTTTTGGGCTTAAAAATATTATTCATGGATCGAGTCACCATTCTAGTAGGTTCAGTGGCCACGACATGTTGAGTTTGCTGGATAGGGGGTGGGGACATTGGTGCAAGAGAACTACTTGAAGCAGTAGGTGAGGAATCTGATTGGATTGGTTGTTGTGTGCTCTGGGAAACATTAGGTGAGGGGGAAGTAGTGTTTACTTTAGATGATATTATGGGTAAATAGATGAATGAGTCACGTGTACATACCTGTAAAGTGGAGGCCCCGGATGCATCACCCTGCGAGTTGGAAGTATGGTGAACTCTCTGAATGGGCACTAGTGGTGTAGTTTCTGGAAAATCAGTAGATGTTTTAGGAGTGTCTTGAGGAGATGGGTTAGCATAATTTCTGGATGAGAACCAACGATCTAACTCTACAAGTGTAACCCGAGGCAAAGAGGTGTCATAACTCTTGAATGGGAATACCGACTCAACAAAAACCACATGGCGCGAAGAGTAAAATTTATGTGCTTGGGGATCATAACAAATATAGCTACTGGAGGCTTTAGCATATCCCGTTAAAACACATGGTCTTGATTTATTTTCAAGTTTATGGGAGATGTACGGCTTTAGCCAAGGGTAACACAAGCAACCGAATACACGAAGTTTAGAGTAATTCGGTGCGATACGAAATAGTGCCTCATAGGGAGACATGTTGCTGAGATTAGAGGTAGGCAAACGATTGATTAAATATATGGCAGCTTGGCATGCGATGGACCAAAACTTAAGAGGGAGTGAAGCATGGTAGAGTAGCGTGAGAGCAGTCTCAATAATGTGCCGATGCTTTCTTTCGGCGGAACCAACATGTTGGGGGGGTATATGGAGGACTTGTTAGGTGTTGTATGCCATGTCTACTAAGCAATGAGCGCAAACCAATATACTCACCACCACCATCGCTATAGACCGAACGAATTGATGTGTTAAAATAATGCTCAACTTGAGACTTGAACTTTTCAAAAATTATGGTAACTTCTGATTTTTGTTTAAGTGTAAAAAGCCACGAATACTTTGTGAAGTGATCAACAAAAACAACATAATATCGAGCATTATCAAATGAAGGGATGGGTGAGGGACCCCATACATCTGAATAAAGAATGTCAAAAGGACGACAACTTGTCAAAGTACTTGTGCCAAATGAAAGTCTATGGCTTTTATTACATAAACAAGAATCAGAAAATGTAAAAAACAGAGATTTAGAGACAAACAGATTCAATAAAGAGACCATCAACTTGGTGGTTCGTGGTTGAGGATGTCCAAAACGAGCATGCCATAAATGAAGTGGAGTGTGACTACTAGAGAGTGCAAATTGAGCAGATGGTTGGCACATCGGGGTAGTGGTTTCTGTTGATGGCCATTCATAAAGATTACCATTATTCCGGCCTTGAATAAGTGCTGCCCCCGTAGTCGGATCCTTCACAAGAAAAGAATAAGGAAAAAATTCAATGGAGGTATTATTTTGGCGACAAAATTTAGCAACTGAAATAAGATTTTTGCGAATGTGTGGTGCACATAAAACATTATTGAGTGTAAAATTATTAGAGAGCTGAGAGGATTGAGGAAGATTGGTATGTCCTATGTGAGAAATAGGTATACCCTTACCGTCACCAATTATTATCTCATCTGAGCCAGTGAAGTCTGATGCATAGGTCAGACTTTTTGGATCATTTGTCATGTGATGAGACGCACCAGAGTCCAGAACCCAACGACCATTTGAGGCACTATTGCGAGCAGCAAAATTGGCTTGCATTTCAGCAGAGTGAGATTCAAATCGACAAACTTTAGCAATATGACCAAACTTATCACAGAGTTGGCATTGAACGCGCTGATTATTAAATGATTTAGATGGATAGTTCGAGGACCCATGTTGTTGATGAGGCCAATTGCTGTTGGGCTGTCCATTCGAAGAGAAAGACCTGCGATTATTGTTATAATTATTGGTGCGAGATCGATTACCTGAGTTTGTGGAGTTCCGCTGATTGAGTTGCGCTGTAATGACCATTTGTTCCTTTTTGGCATCTTCGTGTTTGAGGAAAACTTCATGTCCAAGTAGTTTGTCGTAGAGCTCTTCAAAACTTATAGGCGAATCTCGGGCTCGAATGGCGGCTGAAATCTCTTTGTACTCTGGTCCTAAACCACTAAGAACTTTGATGGTTAATTCTTCACTAGTAAGAGGTGATCCTGTGGCAGCCAACTCATCTGCAAGTGTTTTTATCTCCCCTATGAAATCAGCAATTGACTTCGTATGTCGTCGAAGAGTGGACAACTATTCACATAGACCAAAGATGCGAGCTTGTGATTTATTAGCATAGGTAGTGTGCAGGCTTTTCCAGGCAGCAATTGCCGTAGAAGCATTAACAATTATTGGAGCAATTGTACTGTCCACAGAGGCCATAATTGCATTGCGAAGGAGGCTGTCTTGTCGAGTCCAGATTTTATAGGCTGGATTGAGAGTTTGTTCCGTGGTTGAACCACTAATTGAGGTAAGGAATTGTGGTGGACATTGCTCAGAACCATCAATGTATCCTATGAGATCATACCCATAGAGAAGGGTGGAAACTTGGGCTTTCCAAGTAGAAAAATTATGGCTGCCAGTGAGCTTCAATGGTAGTTGCGAAGCGGGATTAATGGAGATTATCTGAGGAAGCTGTGGGATGTTGCTTGTGGTAGAGATGACTGCTGTACTGTTGGTTGAGATGGACATCTTATGTGTTATTGGGAAAAAAATAGATTAATGGAGTAGATTGAAAAATAATAGTCAAAGTTTAGAATTGGAGAGCTCGTTGGAGCGTGTGGCTCTTGATACCATAAAGAAACACAAGTGTTTCTACTAAAGTTTGCTTCAGTCAATAGAAAAATGTACAATATATACAGTGTACAACATGATCACAAACTGATAGGATAAGAACAAAGCGATACAAAGAGATATACATAAGTGTTTGAACTAGCTAAAGATGAGGAACCAATGAGATATGCTTTATCATTTGTTGAGATATGCTTTATCAGTTTCTTCATCCTCTCTTCCAATTTTTTCAAAATTCTTTCATCTTCTTCCATAAGCTTTTGCCTTCCCCCAAATTTTTTTCACCTCGTTCTAGCTCGAAAATAGACCATTTCAATACTTGAACTCACAATTTGTTTCAAACTCTTATAAATTTTTGTTCCATCTTCCTTATTTCACTATCCATTTCATAATTTTTGTTTGTAAGAAAGCTCTATAATTTTTTTATTTTTTTTGGAGCAAAATCTTCAATTTTTTCGATTTTGCAAGGTAATTTGTCACTACATTTGCTTGGGTTTAGCTCTTTCGAGATATGTGTTGTGTTTTCTTCATCTAATAAGCTTTAAAAACTCTGTTTTGTTGCTTTGACACTGCTCCATTAGAGGTCTGATTTTCAGATCTGCTGTAACTGTTTATCATCAACCAATCTTAGTCGATTGTAGACCTTATCGCAATTAATAGACCATTGGTGGGAGCTATGCAGTAGCGGATGCTAATTTCTTGAATCAATGGTGGAGATGACAACATGTTGGTTTGACATTCCAAGACAAGTGAAATTATCACTTATCTTCGCAGCACCTCTAAGAAAAATAATATAGAAAGCGAGATGGACGTTGATAACGCTATTTATTTTATCTTTTGTTTTCTTCTTCTTTCCAATTCATTATTTTTTTTTGAAGCAAAATCTTCAATTTTTCGATTTTGCAGGGTGTTTTGTCTTTTGAAGCTTATTAGATGAAGAAAACACAATGCATATCTCAAAAGAGCTAAACCCAAGCAAATTTAGTGACAAATTACCTTGCAAAATCGAAAAATTGAAGCTTCTGCTCCAAAAAAATAAAAAATTATAGAGCTTTCTTATAAAAAATTATGAAATGGAAAGTGAAATAAGGAAGATGGAACTAAGAGTTGTAAGAGTTTGAGACAAATTGTGAGCTTAAACACTGGATTTGGTCTATTTTCGAGCCAGAACAAGGTGGAAAATTTTTTAGGGGTCGGTGGATTTTGGGGAAGAAATTTTCTGTTTTTGGTAAAAAATTATTTTATGAAGAAAGACCATTTTGTTATATTCCAAATGTGGTTACAACTTCTATTTTTTGGTTGAAAAGATAAATATATTGATACCTAATATGCATCAAAACAAAATATAAGGAATAACGCGAACTAAAAGTTACGTGTAGAGGTAGTCCGTGGAGTAGTACTAATATTCAATATTCCTAAGAAAAGTAATTCCGACATTTTCTGCCATAATAATGTCGTTGGTAGACAAAGGAAGAACTGCTAGATACACAACGTGATCACTTTTGAGAGAGGGAATTTCAAAGTTCTAGTCGGGGAATTGTGCAGTTTCAATCTTGATTTCCTGAAATGATTATCAACAAAATACACATGATTTGAAATGTTATAATTCCGAAATAAAAAAATGTGGATATGGTCGAATGGTATAATTTCTCTTTTCCAAAGAGAAGATGCGGGTTCGATTCCCGCTATCTGGAAAATTAGAATCTCATACCATCAATTTTATTTTATTAAGTAGTAGAAAATAAAATTTAAGGGAAAGAAATCCCCCTTTTAGTTACAGATTGTATTTCATATTCGTAGAACTAGCACATATATACAACAATAAATTTTCGTAACTTGACAAAACTGGGTGAAAGAATAGAAAGCCCAACTCTTAAGAATACCTAATTCCCTCGTAAACGCAGCATTATATTAAGTACAATAGTAATCACCCATTATTAAACCCAAACCGTAACCACTGCAAAAGCAGTAGTACCTCAAACCCAAAATCATCCCCAGAATGCTTAATAACTTTCCCCAAGATATCTGTCACTGATAACCTTCTAAGGTTCAAAGGCGTTTGCAAATCATGGCGTTCTCTTATTAAAGATGGCCAATTAACACTATTGCACAAGTAATTATATAAATTGTTACAAAATCTTTGTGGCTTGCTGGGACAAATACTATGCAATAGACGCCCCACTTTGGCATGATTCTAGTTTTTTGAGCCTCTAGTTCCATACTACCATCATATATTGAGCGATGAAATTGTGAGTTTTTTCAATGGTTTAGTTCACTACCAGGAAAATACGTTTTTGGGACGAATGATACGAACGGGCTATGTGACGGCATCGTCCATCTGTATATCGCTCGACGCTAGACACGTAGCGACGGGCAGCCATCCGAGAGGTACGATGGCTAGCCTCCCAACGCGTTGAAATCTAAAATATAATTTTTCGTTTAGAGAGGGCTGGCCGTCGCTGTATGTTAATTTGTTGTCTATCTGAGATGGCTAGCCGTCCCTAAACGAAAAAATCTGATTTTTTTTATAGTTTAGGGACGGCTGACATTTTTTGTTTGTTAGAGACGGATAGCCATCACTAGTTTTATTAAACCTGTACAATAAATTGTCAAAAAATAGATACATGCCTGCCAAAAACCAATACAGATTCATATACACAGCTGTCCGAACAGCTTACTAAACTAAAATACACAAACAAAATATAAACAGGATAACAATAAACCTTAACAAATCAAACATAAAGTCTTAACAATAAACCTTAATAAACCAAACATAAAGTCTCACAACAGATCATAAACGGGGACGGGATAAAAACCACAAGTCTAAACTACAAGTCTAAACCACTAGAACATAAAGTTTTAAACTACAAGTCTCACAATAAGAACGAGATAAAAATCAAGTCTAGGACATAAAGTTTTTACAAATCAACCATTTACTCGACTCTATCCGAGTCATTACCATCACCCTTTTCCGACATGTACTTGGCCATAAATTTTTCCAACTTCTGATTTTCGCTATGTTTATAGCTTCTGTTTCCCTTAGCCTTTCTAACTCTGCAAGCACTTCATCATTGTGAACCTGGGAAGAAGAGGAGGAGCAAGCAGTAGAGATACCTACGAGGGATGGTCTCTTGTATTGGTTAGGTTCGAATCCGTAGGCTCTTCCTTTGCTGTAGCCACCACCTGCTTGAACAAACATTGATGTAACTTCTTATTGAGTGGGCTGGCTTGATCCAACATCAGATCCTTGGCTTTGAACCCATTGCTCCTGTGCAGCTCTAAATTTTTTCTGAAATAAACAAAACATAGGAAAAGTATACTTTCTTCATTTTTAATAAAAATAGAGGATTTAATTTAGTAACTTACCATGGTTTCCTCTGCACGTTTCTCTACAAAGCCTACGACATTACCATCCTCGTCATATAAAACATGAAACTTCTCGAAAAAGTCAATATCGAACATAGGTCCTCTATTTGCTTGCTCATACAAGTTTATAAACGTTAGCACCTACATTAATTATATTCAAGAAAATCTCAATTAACAACTTACAATTCTATGCCTATGCGTCGCCAAGCTAACCGAACCGCCAGTGTGCAAAGAGCCACCCCTCTTGGATGCCCGGGCAACCTTTGCTTGCTCTTATAAGGCCTTAAACTCATCAGATTCCCGATATTCCAGTAGTTTGATCCAAGCGTCTTCATAGACCCACTCTGGGCGTTTCCCAGTTAGTCTTGCATTATGAAATGCGTTACTAAGTCGGGCTGCCGCTCTCCGCTCAAAACACTGAACTATCCGGGACTCAGAATACACGTTACTCCAGGAAACCTTTGTCTGCAATGTTTAATAGTACTCCTTCCGTTTAAAAAAGGATGAACCTATTACTATTTGAAGGGTCAAATAAGATTATGTTTGACCACATGTCTTCCAAATATTTTGAATTATTAACTATTGTGACTTATAGTATTTTCATGTAGTTTCTAAATATATAAATTTTATTCAAAAAATTTAAAAATTCGATGTGCAAATTTCTGGTCAAAATTAGTCAATTTGACCCTCGTACTCCGCAAAGGTTCATCCTTTTTGAAATGGAGGGATTATGTTAGAAAACTATATCTAATCCCCAATTTTTCTCCAATCTCCCTAAATCTCTCCCTTGATTCACTCCCATTCACAATCTCCCTAATTCCTCTTCTTCCTAATTTTAGGTCACCTTTTTTCCCACTTTCAACTCTACATACATTATTGAGGAAAATCATATAAATCCCCCTCAAATCATTCCCCTTAATCTTATCCAATCAAATCCCTCCCATTAAGCCTAAATTCCCCAATCACCTCCCATTTTCCTTAACCAGTCTTTTTCAAAAATACTATAAATACACATACTTCTCACATTCATTCATCACTTACTCTCATCTTCTCCTACACACATCTTCTAACATATTGATTCATCATCACTTGCAATTACATCTTCTATACACATTCCAACATTCTCACTTCTCACAACTTAACCACATATTTCTCTACACTTCTTTTATCCTTTAACACACCACTCTATTTTTTATTATTTTATTGGGAGCCGCATTAAAGACTTGTCCAGAAGCTCGTATTGACAAAAGTTATCCATTCATTGGAAGGTAACTTGTATTGAACTTTTCTTAGTATTTTGTGCTAACGTTGCAGGTACAACTACAACTATATATAAGTTACTGCTATGTAATGTGAATATTTGGTTAAGCAGGGGCCACCTTCTACCCTCTATTTATTTGTTGTGTGTTGAAATGAGTGAAATCATAAGATATGTTGAGAATGTGAAGTGCTACTTGAAAACTGAAATATTTTGCGTGAATCTGGAAATCTGAGTTTTACTTAGTTAATGCATGACAAGTTTTTTTTTTAAGATTAAATTAGTGCAGGGAGCTGGCTTATTTCTGTAAAATTGAGTATTCTGAAAATTTAACAGTAGTATGAAGGCTTTGCATCTTTATTACAACTTAGTTGTTTTAATTTGGAGGCCTACTTTTAAAGCTTTTAAAATTATTTTGCTTACATGATATTATTTGACTTGTGTGATTTACATGATATTACTCTTTATGTAACGACTAGGAGAGTCTAGATTGGGGCATTAACACAATTAGGGAGTCTAGACATTTTACATTTATATTAGTAGTCTCAATGACCTCCGAGACATTAAGTGGGACGCTAGCAAACCTTTAGGACGTTTAAAATATTAGCTAGCGCTTTAGTTAAAAACTTAAAGAGGGTATGGGGGTTAAAGGGAACTAAGCCCCTCAGAAATAATGGAAATTACCCGAGCTACATTTGATAGTGGATTCTGAAACCATCGTCCCTTCCAAAAATCGGGTTCTGATCCGAATAGGATAACTAAACCTAGGGTCATTTATTCAAACGTTTAATTGGTTATTTATTATTCCGTGGCTATTGTCAACACAACTATTATTTCAAATTATTTATGCAAATATATTAAATTACCTATTTTACTTTGCATCTTATATATCATTTGTTTATTTATTTAGTTTCTATCATTTTTTATAAGAAATATAGTAAACCCAATATAAAAATCGGCCGGGAACCACGCTTAGTACCTAGGAGGTTCATAACCCCTTCCTTCTGGGTTACTTCGAACACTTACCCGAATCTCTGACTAGTAGACCAACCCGGAGTTATTCTTTAAATGAAATTAGAAATTAATAGGTGACTTAATACGCCTAAAATAATTTATTAGGTGGCGACTCCAAAACTCAATCCAAACGAGTTACCCAAGTCAAATCCGAAGCCCGACTCGCCTCGAGTTGAGTCCAAAATCGGGTGCGACAATAAGTACCCAGGTGCAGGCATAGAATGACAAGGCAAGCTGGGTGGACGCATAGCATGAGATGAGGGGCCTGGGGCACGAGGAGACTGATCAAACACTAGGGCAGAGGGCGGCCCTTCAAAAAAGCAGCGGCATATGTCATATCAAGCCTAGACGTTAGCTGTTCAGTCGGTATCAACTCAGGATTAATCGAGGATCCATCACCGGATGAAGTAGAAATCCTTCTTGGACCACTATCCAACCTGCCTCGACCCCTCTTACCTGTAGAAGACATCCCTGTAATGAAAACATTCAACGAATAATTTAATATGAATGTTAAATTAAAATATATAATATAAATTGATCATGTATGAATATTAGATCAACTACGTAATAAACAAGTGATGCAATATATTAAAACTACCAAATAATCAATCATCCTTGCTTGCATCATTTTCTTCAAGTAATTCTTCCTCGCTCGTATCATTTTCTTCAACAAAATATTCATCCTCAGCTGCCATTGACGTTCCTCCACTATGGTTGAAGACCGAAAAATCAAATTCCTCGTAAAAATCATCACCGTGATTCCACTGACCGGCTAATTCCTCGTCCACAATCTCCTGGACAGTTGAAATGTCGTTTTGGTATGCAACCTTTAATGCATCCTCAACTTCGAGTCTCCCAACCGGCTTAGCTTTTAAAACTGCCCACCAGTTTTCTTTAGCTTTATTTTTTAATTTATTCTTACGTCGTGGATAAGGAATGTAATACACTTATTTCAAATTCTGTGCGATGATAAATGGATCATAATGTGCATACGTTTTCTTGTGATTGACTTCCACCAATTTATACTGCGGATGCATCCGGGTACCTCGATTTGGTGTTGGATCAAACCACTTACACCGAAATAGCACCAACCGACGATCAGCTGCTTCATCTTTAACCCTGTCTAAAACTAATTAGTGATATATTCTAAAGGTAGAAGTAGGTAAAAAAACTTTATCTTGTGGATATATGCTAGAAACGATGTATCATAAAAAGTGTATCTCTGTAGAGGTATGGAAACTAGAGAAACACTTCTGAAGCTATCACCAAATAATTAGAAGGAAGTAGTCTGAGTACCAATCTAGTAATCGTACAGCAAGGACAACATTTGTATGAAAGTTGTTAAAATAGAAGCAACTGACTGTATAGTCCAGTTTCTGGGCATTCATGGAGATTCTCTGGGCGGTTTCTTTGCTGGCTATGAGTTAACTATGAATCTCTCACCTTTTTCTTTAATAAGCAAGTAAGAAACTTGACACAGTATGGTAGCACATGAGAGCAAAGTGAATTCCCAACATATTGTAGCTATTCAGTTGGTAAAGATGCACATCAAATGCCCAAGTCTTCCTTCTCAACATGATAGGAAATTGGAACTTCAAGCACTACGGTGTAATCATTATACTACTTCTATGTCTAAAATGGGAATAATGTGTTAATACAGAAATTTCATTGAGATGGTTCACCAGAATTAAACCTTCCAATGCCACTCCAAGCCCCCTGTAGTTTCTTGTCAGATACTGTAGAAGACTAAGGATGAGTACTTTCTAGAAGCTCATGTGTCATTGTTCCAGTATAAAACTTTGGCTACTACGAATCCTCCAGATGTTTTTGGTAGGTGGCTGCACTACAATAACATTATTAACATTTCTGGATGCTCTATTCTTCTTGACTTCCGTTCTTGCTTTGTCATCCTTTTCAATTTCTTCAATAAGCTGCCTTGGATGTCAAATACTTCAGGAAAAGTAGCAGAATCAAACGTCCTTGACACACGAGTATGAAAGAATTCTTAAGCTCCATATTTTTCGAATTGTACTAGAACATCTCTTTCTAGTCTTGAAACTATTTTTTTTAATTGGTAAAAGGCTATGACATTAATGAATCAGCAACCAGAAGGTGCTGTAGTTATGTACAGAGGAAATGAAAGACCTACTGACTACTATGCAAAGAGCTCAAAAAATCTACCATGGCTTCTAATTCAATTGCAATGACCATGTTACACCAAAACAAAATGAAGAGATTTGATTGTGTTTAAATATGTTGGTGTCTCCCCCTCAGATGATATCCCAATGTTATCACTGCCAAGATTTCCATATATATTGCTAGTGGACTCTCTGCCAATTTGCATCCTATGAGAAAAAGCATAAGTAAGCTACGTGTTATTTCCCAAGATACACCACTTTACTGTTTTAAGGACCAGTTCCTTAAAATCTGTTCCTTTACTATACTATATGCGGAATTAAAACTGTAAGTAATTGAACACCAGATATTAGCGTGGAAAAACCCCTTGACTCGGGATAAAAAAACCACGACCTACTTCTCAAGTAGGATTTCAACTTCACTATGTAAAAAAATCCACTTGGTTACAAGACTACCTTCTTACTAACCTAGGACTAACTCTAATCCTTTTGTGATCTTTCTCACGATCAGTGAAGTTGTGTCAAGTCCACGACTTGAACCAGAAAAGATACAACTCGATTATGCTTACTACAGTTGAACTAAGACTGAACTTTTACAAGACTCAATCTAAGGAACAGGTTCTAACTTAGTTCCACTGTAGCTAGCTGATCACACAAATATGCTAATGACTCTTTTAAGCTTTGCTCGATTCTCTCTGTATTTGTGCATACTTCAATGGCTGATATGCTTCACGTTTTATAGCTCCAGCAGCCAAGAAGTCTTGAGCAATTAGAACTCCAAAGCTCCCATGAGTTTGAGTCCTAATTGGATTCTTCTCTTTAGAATCCGGATCTTCTATCCTTTAACCTTTATTTATGTAATCTTTTCGTATCCGTTTAGACCTGCATAATTATCAAGATAAACATTAGGTTTAGGATAATTAATAATATCTCAGCTTAAATGATTTTGCATGAATTATCTATTTAGCTGCAGTGACTCAAAGGAACAGGTCCTTTGAATCCGTTCCTTAATCATCAGTCAAAACTCCAAACTTATCCAAGCTAACATTTTCCCCCTTTTTGATGATGACAAATTCATAAGCATAGCTGCATATCCTTAATGTCCTGAAGTACAACTTAAAGCTCAAAAACAGTTAGTAGGGACTTATTTATCATTAAGGACCAGATTTTCAATTAGGTATAAGTTCGCGCAAAATCACTTACTCTTCCCCCTTTTGGCATCATTGAAAAGGTTGCATAAAAAATATAACTCAAGTGTTAGAATTAATTAGCACTTGGCCATTGAGGCAACTCAAAATGCAAGCATAAATCAGATTAAAGCAACTGCAAAACAATGATATTAGCCATCAAAGACAATTCATCATTAATTAAAATGTTAAACCAGGGGATACAAGCAAGTATTACAGAATTATTCAAAGACTAGAGAAGGAAAAGACTAAGGCACTAGACTAGGCTAAATCCCACTGGACAAAAGATGGCTTATGGCTAAGGTGGTCAGGATGTGGAAGGACTAGGTCCCTGAGACTTGTTAAGCAACTCAAACATCTGCTTGAGCATTCCCTCATTGGTTTCCTTTGCCTTTGTGGCCTCTGCCTTCCAGTAGTTTTTCTCCTCTTCCAACCTTGCTATTTCAGCAGGCTGGATAGCAACCTGTTGCCTCAGTGCCCTTACCTTGTTGTTCAAAGGCTGCCTCCCAACACCAGCCTGTGGAGGATCAGCCTGAATAGGCAAGTCACAGCTAATCAATGTAGCACAGCCAAACTTTTCCTTCTTAGTAGCCTTTACTACCCCTTCTAAGGGAATCTTCAACTTTGCAAACACATCAGTTAAGATGAAACCAAACGGCAAGGAATGCTTCCTCTTCCCAGCTATCACTCTTTTGATCAGGTGGATCATAAAACTGAGCCAGTTGATCTACTTTTCAGTGTCCAACAGTTCCATAAGGACCAGGTCCATGAAACTGGCAATTCCTCTTTTCTCCTGCCTTGGCATCACAATCTTGTTCACAAACTCGAATAACACTTGGTGCTTTGTGTGCATCTCACTTTTCTGCACAGCCCTCGGTTTTTCTTCCCCTTCATTCTCAGCAAACTTCCTAGTGATCTCCAAATCAGTTGGCAAGTTTGTCAAGTCAGGCCATACCTTCTTGACATAATTGTCATACCCAGTAAAAGGAATCCCCAACAGCTCACCAAGTTCCCTGGTGTCAAACATAATCACATTATCATTAACAGAGGTAGTAATCCTGTCATCTTTGGTGGAGAAGTTCTTGTAGAAATCTTGCACCATCCCCTTTGCACATCTGCCAGAAATCTGAAGGACCATGTCCCTCCAGCCCTGAGCATGCAGTTTTTGCAGCAACCATAGCATTCCTTCTTCTTGTACATCAGATAATACTCTTCCCTTCAACACTTTCCTAGTAAGCATGTCATCATGAACACAATGTACAACATCATCTCCCTCAGCTTCACTGTCACTTTCATCCCCAGCAAAGGACTCATCACTATCACTAGCAGAACTTTCATCCACAACAGTTCTTTTAGAGGACCTGGTCCTCTTAGCAGACTTTTCTGCAGCCTTCACAGAACTTCTTGTTACTCGTCTTTGAACAACTTTTCTTTTCTTCGACTGAGCCACAACCTCCTCAGCATCTGCCATCTCATCATCTTCACCAACACCATCAAATTCTATCTCCTCCACTTCTTCATCTTCAACAGGGTCAACAACCTGTTTTCCTTTCCCTTTTCTGCTTCTTTCTAAAGCAGCAACTAAGTGTTCATCAGCAGCTTTAGCAGCACTTCTTGTCAACCTAACCCCAGAAACAGAGGTTGAGACAGAAGGAACATGTCCTTTTGCCTTGGAGGAACTTTCACCTTTCTTCTTAATTCCTGGCTTATAACTATCACTGATTTTCTTCAACTTAGCAGCAATTTCAGCAGTCACTTGGTCATCAATGGGTCCCTTTCTAGCTAATTTTCTTTTTAAACTCCTAATGTTGATCAAATCAAAAAGAGGCCTATCACTATCACTTATAGCATCATCAACATCTATAACATCCTCCATGGGTGCTCTAAAAGCAACCTCTGGAGACCCCGATGACCCATGCATGGGTGCTTCCAACCTTTTAACTGTTTCTTCTTCCCCCTCAAGAACAGCCTCAGACCCCTCTCCCTTTTCCTCCTCATCTATCACAACATTCAAAGGATAGGTAAAATTTACCTGATACTGATACAGAACCATAGCTCGTGACCAATCCTCAACCTGCTCAATAATTGATTCAGCCGTGGGAACTGCTCCTTCCCCCTGAATTTCAGGTTCAGGTACTTCTGGGATTATTTCAGGAATTTCAGGGTTTAGGTCAGTGGTATCCATGGGTGAAGGAGGGTTGAGATTTTGTGGTTGTTCAGTGGTGGGTGCAGTTGAATAATTTTCAGGAGAAAGAGACATTCTAGCAATTCGAATTAAGAGATAATTGATTATTCTTTCTGAAATTTTGAGAATTCAGTTTGTGAACAAAGTAAAAGAATAATGGGGGAGAAGGAGTGTATTTATAGAATGAATTAGGTATTAGAGATAGAGTATGAAACGATCACAATTACCTCAGCAAGACATGCAGCCGTTATGGACTCTTGGTAGTCTCCCGGTGAAATAGAGCCGTTGGACTGTTAAGTCTCCTTTTCAGAGTGGGAACTGTTCCTTCGATGGGACTCTTATGCAGTTTGGATATGGTTAGGAAACTTAGTGGGATTTATCCTAATTTCAAGTTACCTATAGCCTTTGCACTTCTAAATTAACTGAAGAATAATGAGTACATACCTGATTTTAACACAAAAATTCAGTGTCCTTCCAATTTACAACATTTTTGATCAATCTGAAATTCTAAGAGCATAAGGGTAACATCATTCAATTTTAGCAACTCTAAATAAGAAGTATGACATAAGATTATACATTTAAGTATTAAGCTGGACTGAATCACTCATAATAACTTGAATAAAATTCATTTTAAGTGCAATTTTCTAGCCAATTATGAAGTAAAGCATTGATGATTTTATGTAAATTTAATCATCCCTAATTCCAACCTATTTATTTCAAAATCATCTCTACCTAGAGCTTTTGTAAAGATGTCAGCAATTTGCTTTTCAGTGGGACAAAATGCTATGGTGATCAAACCTTTTTCATAGTTGTCTCTTTGGAAATGATGTCTTATATCAATGTGTTTAGTCCTTTTGTGATGCACTGGATTTTTTGTCATGTTAATAGCACTAGTGTTATCACAATAGATCGGAACAGTTCCTACATCAACACCAAAATCCTGTAATTGTTGTTTGATCCATAACAACTGTGAACAACATGAAGCAGCTGCCACATATTCAGCCTCAACAGTGGAAAGTGCCACTGAATTTTGTTTCTTGGTTCTCCAAGAAACCAAACACTCACCAAGAAAATGTGCCATACCTGAGGTACTTTTTCTATCAACAAGGAAAACTGCATAGTCAGCATCAATATATCCAACAAGATTAAAACCACCACCTTTTGGATACCAAAGTCCCAAGGGACCTGTTCCTTTCAGATACCTCAATATTCTTTTAACAGCTTTCAAATGAGATTCCTTAGGATCTGATTGAAACCTAGCACACAAACCAACATTGAACACAATATCAGGTCTACTAGCAGTTAGATACAGTAGAGAACCAATCATACCTCTATACAATTTTTGATCAACTGATATTCCATGTTCATCAAGATCCAATTTTGTGGCAGTGGCAATAGGTGTGTCAATTTCCTTAGCATTATCCATATCAAATCTTTTAAGTAATTCCTTAACATACTTTTGTTGATGGATCATAGTTCCATTTGAGGTTTGCTTAATTTGTAAACCCAAAAAGAAATTGAGTTCACCCATCACGCTCATCTCAAACTCACTCCCCATCAAGTTTGCAAATTCTTTACTTAAATTTTCACATGTAGCACCAAAGATTATATCATCTACATAAATTTGAACAACTAAGAGATGCTTACCTTTTTCTTTCAAAAACAATGTGCTATCAATTTTACCTCTCTTGTATCCATGCTAGAGTAGAAATTTTGATAGCCTTTCATACCATGCTCTTGGTGCCTGCTTGAGCCCATACAAGGCCTTGTCCAACTTGTACACATGTTCAGGGAACTGTTCATTTTCAAAACCTGGAGGTTGCTTGACATACACTTCTTTTTTCAAGTAACCATTCAGAAATGCACTCTTAACATCCATTTGATGTAGAGTAAATTCGATGTATGTAGCAAAGGCTATAAGAAGTCTTATTGCTTCCAGTCTTGCAACTGGAGTAAAAGTCTCATCATAGTCGATGCCCTCCTCTTGACTATATCCCTGAACAACTAGCCTAGCCTTATTTCTTGTTACCATGCCATCCTCATCGAGTTTGTTTCTGAGAACCCATTTTGTTCCAATTATGGACCTGTTCCTTGGCTTGGGTTCCAGATGCCAAACTTGACTTTTTTGGAATTGATTTAATTCCTCCTGCATAGCATTAATCCAATCTGCATCCTTCAGTGCTTCTTTCACATTTTTGGGTTCAACAAGAGATAGGAAAGCACTAAAGGCACACAGATTGTGATTTTTGACTGCTGATCTAGTTTGAATCCCAGCAGTCTTATCTGAGATTATTTGATCCACAGGATGTGACCCTTGATACTTGTAAGGCTTGGGTGTCAATCCATTATCAGAAGTCCTCTGCTGAGGAACAGTTCCTGATAGAGTAGCACTACCAGTTTGTGAGGTGGAACCAATATTTGTTCCCCCTGTTTCTGTGCCACTCTTCTCAGTTCTGTCCTGAGGAACAGTTCCTTGCAGTTCACTTCTCATATCCAGAGTCTGCATTTGTGGATTAAGTTCATAATCTTTCAGCATTCCAATTTCTTCATACTCCTGTACCTGTTCTTGAGTGAGACTGTCAGTTTCATCAAATTTAACATGCATGCTTTCTTTAATTTTCAATGTTTTCTTGTTAAACACCCTATAAGATTTACTATTTGAAGAATAACCAACAAAGATTCCCTCATCACTTCTAGGATCAAATTTTCCTAAGGCATTTTTCCCATTGTTGTGTATAAAACATTTGCACCCAAAAGCCCTAAGATGAGAAATATTTGGTTTTTTTCCTTTAAGCAATTCATATGGGGTCTTCTCTATTAATGGCCTTGTCATACATCTATTTATTATGTAGCATGCATTATTAATAGCCTCAGCCCAAAAGTTTTGTGGAAGATTTCCAGATATCAATATAGTCCTTGCCATTTCCTCTAGAGTCCTATTTTTCCTTTCCACTACACCATTTTGTTGTGGAGTTCTAGGTGAAGAAAAATTATGATTAATGCCATTTTCATTACATAAATTGAAAACATATGATTTTCAAATTCAGTTCCATGATCTGACCTAATGGAAACAATATGATTATTTAGAGTTCTTTGAGCTTTCTTAGCAAAAATTAAAAATGCATTAAATGCTTCTTCTTTAGATGCAAGAAATATAGTCCATGTAAATCTGGAGTAATCATCTACCAATACCATAACATACTTCTTACCTCCACGACTCATTGTTCTCATTGGACCACATAAATCCATATGGACCAGTTCCAAAGGTTTAGTGGTACTTATCTGTTTCTTCGGTTTGAAGGAGGATTTTACCTGCTTCCCCCTGGCACATGCTTCACATACTTTTTCATCATTAAACTTGATGTTAGGAAGACCTATCACCAAATCCTTGGACACAAAAGACTAGCATGTCCTAGTCTTTTGTGCCATAGAAGGGGATCATTTTGCACCACACTTAAGCAACTCAAGCTTCCATCAGATAGTGTCAGCAAGTCTACTTTGTAGATGTTTCCATGTCTATTTCCCTGCAAAATAATCTCTCCAGAAGTTTGGTTAGTCACAGTGCATCCAGTAGATGAGAAATTAACATTATTACCTTTGTCACACAATTGAGATATACTCAATAAGCAATGCTTCAGCCCATATACTAGAAACACATTGTCTATACTATGTGAATCAGACCTACCTACCTTTCCAATGCCTATGATTTCCCCTTTCTTACCATTACCGAAGGAAACACTTCCTCCTTGAAAGGCTGAGAGTGAAAGGAACAGTTCCTTATGTCGTGTCATGTGCCTTGAGCAACCACTGTCCATGTACCATTTGTGGTTTATCTCCTTCACTCTAGCCTGCAAAAGAAAACTAGGGGTTAATTTTAAGAACCCAAACTAGTTTGGGTTCCTTTCCTTTAGAACAAGGATGAATCAGATCTCTCCTAGCTCAGAATGGTAATGGTTTCTTTGTGTGAACAGTTTTCTTTCTTATAGAATGTTGAACAGGATTATAGGACCTATTCCTCTGTCTCACAGAATTTTGAACAGATTTATAGGACCTGTTTCTCTGGGCAGCCCTTTTTAAAGATTGACAATTTTATTTCCGGTGACCAGTGTTCCCACAATGAGTGCATAGCCAGTTTTCAGGAAGTGATAAGTACTTACTCTTTGGATCCCATTTGGATGAAGACTGTGCTTTCATGAATCCAATACCCTTCCTGTTACTACTATGATTTTCTTGTAACCATTCTAGTGCTTCAGAAGACTTGTTCCATTCTACAGTTTTTCTTAGCTCCATTTTTTTTAAACCAAGTCTTCTTCCAAAGATCTTATCTTCTCATCTTTTTCGCACAGTTCATCAACTGTGACTTTCAGTTTCTCTTCAGCAATGATCTGATGAGAATTAGCAATACCTTTACCTTTTTCAACTGTTTTAACATTTTCTAATTCCTGAACAGTTGATTCAAGTGTGAGGACCTGTTCCTCAAGCATGCTAATCTTTCTTTTCAGAAAATCATTTTTAATTATTTCCTCTTTGCATTCTTGCTTCTAAACAATCAATTTCATCATGCAGCTGATGATTTCCATCCCTTAGAGATTTAAATTCATTTAGCACAGTATGAAATACTTTAACCAATTTTTCTCTAGACATGCTTTTTACATCTTGTTTAAGTTTAGAAACAAATACCTCAGCATCTTCTTCATTTTCTGAATCTCCAAGAGCCATTAGAGCAAGATCCTCATCCAGATCATCATCAGTTATTTCGTCTTCACTGTCTTGCCATCCTGCAACCATTGCTTTGAGATTTCCACTTTTCTGATGGACCTGTTCCCTAGCCTTTTTCCTTTCCTCAATAAATCACTTCCTCCATTCTCCTTCCATAATTGGACATTTGCTGATGTAGTGCTCCGTGCTTCCACATTTGTGGCATTCTCCAGCCTGTTTCATGTTAGAAGACCTACCCTGTCCACTAATCGCCTTTTTCTTAATCAAATATTTCTGAACATTTTTAGCGATAAGGACCAGTTCCTTATCATCAATAATCTTATCAGCAGCAGTCAAGGCTAGGTTAGGTTCAGTTTTAACTGGTACTCCTATGTTTTTAACCTTTTTCCTTAGTTCATAAGTCTTTAAATTTCCTATAAGCTCATCTAAGGATAGAGTGGTTAAATCTTTGCTTTCTATGATAACACAAGCTTTGATCTCCCAAAAATCTGGAAGAACCCTAGTTAGAATCTTTTCTACTCTATCTTCCACAGTTAAAACCCTTCCAAAAGAAATAAGTTCAGAAGCAATGGCATTAAATCTAGTATACATTTCAGAGATTGACTCTTCTTCTTTCATTTTAAAACTTTCATATTCAGCATAAAGAAGTGTACCTCTAGACCTTTTTACCTGACTTGTTCCTTCATGTGCAACTTGTAGAGCATCCCAAATCTCCTTTGCAGTGGTATACCCTCTGATTCTAGTGCATTCGTCAGGACTGAGTCCACCAACAAGCCACTTCCTAGCTTTTGCATTCTTTTCCCATTGCTTTATGTCTTCACCATTACATTCTTTCCTGGTTTTGGGAACATCCTTTCCCTCAGCATCCTTCTTCATTGGGATCATGGGACCTTCAGTCACTATGTCCCATAATTCATAGTCCTCTGCTTGAAGATGACCACGCATCCTTTCCTTCCACCATGAATAGTATTTCCCATTGAAAAAAGGAGCTCTAACCATTGACTGACCCTCATTGTTCGCTCGTGATGTACTCATCTAATCCTAGGTGTTAGCCTTTTCAAGGATAACCCGCTCTGATACCAATTGTTATTTCCCAAGATACACCACTTTACTGTTTTAAGGACCAGTTCCTTTACTATACTATATGCGGAATTAAAACTGTAAGTAATTGAACACCAGATATTAGCGTGGAAAAACCTCTTGACTCGGGGTAAAAAAACCATGACCTACTTCTCAAGTAGAATTTCAACTTCACTATGTAAAAAGACCCACTTGGTTACAAGACTGCCTTCTTACTAACCTAGGACTAACTCTAATCCTTTAGTGATCTTTCTCACGATCAGTGAAGTTGTGTCATGTCCACGACTTGAACCAGAAAAGATACAACTCGATTATGCTTACTGCAGTTGAACTAAGACTGAACTTTTACAAGACTCAATCTAAGGAACAGGTTCTAACTTAGTTCCACTGTAGCTAGCTGATTACACAAATAAGGTAATGACTCTTTTAAGCTTTGCTCGATTCTCTCTGTATTTGTGCATACTTCAATGGCTGATATGCTCCACGTTTTATAGCTCCAGCAGCCAAGAAGTCTTGATCAATTAGAACTCCAAAGCTCCCATGAGTTTGAGTCCTAATTGGATTCTTCTCTTTAGAATCCGGATCTTCTATCCTTTATCCTTTATTTATGCAATCTTTTCGTATCCGTTTAGACCTGCATAATTATCAAGATAAACATTAGGTTTAGGATAATTAATAATATCTCAGTTTAAATGATTTTGCATGAATTATCTATTTAGCTGCAGTGATTCAAAGGAACAGGTCCTTTGAATCCGTTCCTTAATCATCAGTCAAAACTCCAAGCTTATCCAAGCTAACACTATGACAAATAGAGAAAAGACTAAAGGCAAGAAAGATACTACTGAAGACAGGCTTTACTTCTAAGGCGAGAAGGAAAGACCTTTACTTCTGCAGTTATTGATGTAGCATTGGTCTGAAAGGATCACAATGAGAGGTTTATAGTCGCCGTTGATAAAAAGTTTAAGAGTCCGAGCTGGATCATATAAAGCCTCCCTTCCTTTGACTGAATAATGAAGATGAGGTGTGATGAATTAAAAGTCTTTGTGGGGGTCTTCCATCGAGATAAAAGAATAAAAAGCAACTTGAATGACGTATGCAGAGAAACACTTCTGAAGAACTATCACCAGACAATTAGAAGGAAATAGTTTGAGTACCAATCTAGTAATCATACAGCGAGGGACAACATTTGTGTGGAAGTTGTGAAACTAGAAGCAACTAACTGAATAGTCTAGTTTCTTGGCCTTCATGGAGGTTCTCTGGTTGGTCCCGCTTTGCTGGCTGTGATTTAATATGTATGTAAGCTACTTGACACAGTAGGCTTGCACACTAGACCGGCTTTACTTCTAAGATAACAAGAAAAAACCTTTACTTCTGCAGTTACTGATGTATCACTAGTCCACAGTTAAGGATCAGATAAATAAGTCCGCATTCTGAAAGGATCACTATGTGAAGATTCACAGTCCCCGTTGATAAAAGGTTTGAGAGTCTGAGTTGGATCGTATAAAGCCTCTTTCCCTTTTGACTGTATAATGAAGATGAGAGGTATAATGAATATAAAGTCTGTTTGTGGGTGTCTTCCATCGAGATAAAATAATGTAAAGTGACTTGAGTGACTAACTCTATTTCTGATTTAAGAGTGATTACACAAACACTTTGGCCTAGAATCAACTACCAATTTCTCAACCAAAGATGCAGACAATGTATATACATTTAAAATAGCAGTTTATGCATGTTTAGTTCGGAGGCATGTTGGACCAGATTCATCGTCCAAAAAGGGAAACGCTGAACATTTCCGTAAGGGCAATAAAGAAACTTATTTTTTTTTGTTTATAACAAAGATAAGAAAATTTATTGGCTGCATCCAACAACTTGCTTGCAAGATATTATTGAAGTAGCAGATAAGAATCATGAAGCAGCAACACACTAATATAACTGATTATAGTTTGAGTATGTCACTCTCGGCGTGCCATACTGTTAGTTGTGTGAGGTCTTTTAGCGTTCGAGCATGACCCAAAGCGGACTATATCACACTATGTTAAGAGAAACTTTGGGCTGGCTTAACCCAAAGTAGTTGCAAGAGAACATATACATGACAAAATACCCTTTATACCATTACTATTCTTCACTTTTATGGATAGTGAGAGGGTCGGGGGCACACAATGCATTCAGCTCGACCTGTATATATAGTTGAATAATTTCAAACGTATCTATATTTTAACTTCTTTTTGCACTAACTGTCACAAAGAGGAGCACAAATATGCTAGTCAGACAATCCTTTAGCCTGTTAGTAAACTCATGAGTATGATCAAAACACAAATGCATCTTACTATATCAGTTCTTGATCATACTTAACACAATGCAACAAGACATGGAGATAGAAGATAACCTGTGTAATTAGTGCAGGTGCATGCAAGCTGGGAGTGACATAATATTTACGAAAAAAGATTATGGGTACTCACAAGAATGGATAGTCCGAGCCCAAAGCTAGTATTTTTATTAATTGAAGACAAAAATCTAGAATCTTTATCAAATGCGCATAAATTGGTGTACCAAAAACAGCATATAAAGAGACCCGGTTAAGATGCAGCCTAAAACCCATAGCCAAAAAAGTTTTTGAGTATCAAGAATTCAGGGTGGGTGGGTTAAAGAGAAAGAGTTGGAGTTGGATATACAATAGGTCTTGTCAGACCTGAGCCGTTGGTTCCCATCGAGTTGGTGTAAGCTCGCTCTTCTTTCACAGGTTCATTATATCCACAAATTTTCATTTCTTGACCCCCCAAAAAACAAAAAACATTTTATATTTTTCTCTCAATTTTATTTAGTTTTATTTTGGTTGATGTATAATCCAACTATTTATTTTATCTATCTCAGTTCGATTATGTGAAGGTAAATAATTTGGTAAATGTTTTAAATCTTATGATTTTAAAACTTTATAAATGTGTATAACATTAAAAAAACTAACCTTTGACTCTTATGATTTGAGCATGTCATGTTGTTCATATAAGAAATAGTCCTTGATGGTAAACTGAATATTGAAATTAAATAATTGCTAATGTACAAAGAATTCTTTCTCGAAATATGCTAAGAAAATAAGGCAAACTAAAACCGGTGGAGGGGTGGGGTTGTCATTTTATAGTATTGCCTTTTTGACTTTTTTTTTGGTCAATAAACTTTTTGTTTTTTAATCAAAGAATTACATATTAGTTCAAAACTAACAAAAAACTTCAATCTTCAATGTCTGTAATGGACCAATGTCGTCTAACATCACAGACTACTCTAGCTATATCCTAAGGTCCCTTTTAAGGGTAGAAATTCAAACAAGAAATAGCTCTCACTACTTTCATATTACTATAAGCTCTGCACATCACCACTTGGATTATCCGCCATACTAAGCCGTCCTCTCCTCGTTGTTTCTGTTGGAACACCCTGTTGTTCTCTCCTTCCACACATAATAGATACTAGCAGCCAATACTATCCTATAAATGTTAGCTCATGGACTCCACCCCCTTATAATTCTTGATAGTCGAATGCAGCTCCTTTCCCCATGTAAGTGTGTTAGAATTGATAAACAATACACAAATTTGGGTGAAGAACTTCTCACCTTTTTCATTAATCAATGACCCTATATATACAAGTAAAACTAAAAGACCTAACTTAGGGGCTAAGTAATTCCTAATGGGCTTGGCGCAATACACAACTTGTCTAAACTACACTATAATTTACACAAATAACCTATTTACAATAATAACCTCCTTTACCCCTCAAGTTGGAGCATGAGGGTTTTGAATGCCCAACTTGCTCAATAAATAATCAAATTGTGTTCGGCCCAGTGCTTTGGTAAAGATACCTGCCAATTGAGCGCCCGTTGGCATATGTCCGGGACGTATGGTCCCTCCAACAATCGCATCACGGACAAAATAAAAATCTACTTCAATGTGCTTCGTCCGTTCGTTAAATACCGGATTACGGGCAATATATATCGCTGCCTGACTGTCACACTGCAGATCTATCGAACGATGGTGCTCGATTCCAAGACTCCACAATAGCCCTTTCAACCATTTCAGCTCGCACACGATCATTGCCATCGATCAGTATTCTGCCTCCGCTGAAGAACGTGAGACAATTTGTTGCTTCTTCGTGCGCCATGATATCGGTGAATCCCCTAAAGACACATACCAACCAGTCAACGAGCGACGTGTCAACGGACACCCTGCCCAATCGGAGTCACACCAACCGTTCAAACGAAGATCACCTTTCGAACTCATCATAATACCTTGTCCCGGACACCCTTTCAAGTAACGAACAACTCGGAGAGCTGCATCCCAGTGCTCGACTCGTGGTTGTTGCATAAACTGAGACAACACATGAACACTATATGACAAACCCGGACGCGTGAAGCTTAGATAAATCAGGCGTCCGACCAATCTCCGATAACTCTCTGGATTTTTCATGAATCGACCACGTGCAAGCGCCAACCGATGATTCTGTTCTATCGGTGTGCCCGCCGGTCGAGCACCCAACAAGCCAGCTTCCGAAATTATATCCAATGCATACTTCCATTGACAGAGGAAGATTCCTTTAGGACCCATTTCTACTTCAACTCCTAAAAAATACTTCAATCGTCCGAGATCTTTCATGTGAAAACAGACAGATAGATACAACTTGAAAAGTCGGATTGCCTTTGGATCATTACCGAAGACAATCAGATCATCAACATACACGAGCACACTCAATTGCACATTCCCTTTCTTCATAGTAAACAATGAATAATCAGAATATGATTGTCGAAAGCCATAATTCTTTAGAGCTGTCGATAACTTTGCAAACCAACAACGAGGAGCTTGCTTCAATCCATATAAAGATTTTTGGAGACGACACACTTTGCCGGACCCATCATTTTTATACCCCGAAGGCAACTTCATATATACTTCCTCGTGAAGATCACCATGTAGAAAAGCATTATGCACATCCATCTGATGTAATTCCCAATTCTTAGCTGCAGCTACCGCCAAGAAGACACGAACAGTCACCATTTTAGCTACCGGTGCAAATGTCTCCGTGTAGTCAATTCCTTCAACTTGATGATTGCCAAAGATCACCAACCTAGCTTTGTACCGCTCAACGGTACCATCAGAGTTGTACTTAATTTTATACACCCGTCGACATCCGAGCGCCTTCTTTCCCGGAAGCAAGCGCTCGATTTCCCAAGTCTTGTTCGTTTCCAAAGCATGCAACTCTTGTTGCATAGCCGTCCGCCACTTTTCATCTTTCACGGCTTCAGAGAATGACCTCGGTTCATGTCCCTCCGTTATGGATGCAAGAAAGCACGCATTCTTCTTCGAAAATTTATCATAGTCAACATAATGTGCCACCGGATAAGGCGCACCCGAGGCATGTCGCTGCTCAGGTGAATTGTCTGATTTTGAACACAGGTCGACACACGATGACGCTGTTCAGGTGAACTGTCTGATTTTTCGAACACAGGTCGACACACGATGACGTTGTTTCTGAACAGTATTAGTTACATAGTCACGCAAACGAACACTCTCTGTCTTCGTTCGCTTCCCTCGGCCCAATTCTTCATCCATCACTTCCATTTCCACGTGTCCATCTTGATTCGGCCCCTCATTTTCCGGATGCAATACATCCTCCGCTTGAGCTTCATCGACAACATGCACTGGGGGAATCTCAATACCCCCCCATTCCGGAACTGTTCTCTTCTTCAGAAACTTCATCCACTTGATCAGTCTCAACATTTGGACTCGAACTCTCTTTCACACCATCCTTTGGTGCAAACGGAAACTCGTTCTCATAGAATGTAACGTCGCATGACATGAAATACTCTTTGGTATCCAAATCATACAACTTCCATGCTTTTTTCCCATTCGGATACCCCAAAAATATATATCGACGACTTCGACTGTCAAACTTATCATGCATTCGTCCTTGATTACGTGCATAGCACAAGCATCCGAACACTCTCAAGTGATCGAAATTCGGTGTCACATGCATCAGAACATCATATGGTGTCTTCCCCTTCAACACTGATGAAGGCGTTCGATTAATCAAATAAACGGCTGTTATTACACTCTCCCCAAAATTCAATCGGCAAATGTGCTTGAAATCGGAGTGCCCGAGCTACATTCAAAATATGTCGATGTTTTCTTTCAACTCTTCCATTTTGTTGTGGTGTTCCTACACACGAGGTTTGAAAGAGAATTCCTTGTTCCCGAAAATAGGCTTTCATACTTATAAACTCGGTCCCATTATCACTTCGGACAATCTTGACATATTTATGAAATTGTCTTTCGACCATTGCAAAGAAGTTTTTCAAAGCTCTTCCGACCTCTTTCTTATCAACCAACAAAAATACCCACACAGCTCGGAAAAAATCATCAACAATTGTTAAAAAATATGAGGCACCACATGAAGTTTCAGTTCTATACGGACCCCACAAGTCACAGTGTATCAATTCAAAACTCTCGGAGGCTTTATTCTCGCTCAATAGAAACACATTCCTAATCTGCTTTGCCCGATGACATACATCACATGCTTTCATATTTTTCTTGCTGCTACAATTCCTAATTTCTTGAATTGGGAGAGAATTCGTTACCTGAATAGAGGGATGTCCCAATTGTTGGTGCCACAGATTCAACACATCCGCTTTCATAGCCTTCACCGATGACACCGACTGAAAGTAGTACAAACCATCCGTTTGTTTACCCGTGCCAATCAACTTGCCCGTGTTCCTATCCTTCACAACACACCTATCCCCAGTAAACTGTACATCACAATCATATTGATTGATTAACTGAGACACCGAAATCAAATTGCACGTTATTCTAGGCACATAAGAACATTTCGAAGGGTCATGTGTTCATTAAGCCAGGTCGACCCTTCCTTTGTAGCCATGGTACTGCTTCCGTTAGGCAAGCCCACCGAACACTGTACAATATCCTGTAAATCGCTCAACACATTCAATTCTCCGGTCATATGATTCGAAGCTCCAGTATCAATTATCCATGAACCATTAGTCGTTTTAATTTTCACTTGATCAGCGTCCGACTTCTTTTGATTCAACAAACTCACCAATACCTGCAATTGTTCACTACTCAATCCTGACACACTAGAGTGTCCGAATCCAACTTCATTCATCGAACGAGCCATGTTTGCTTGTGTCTCTGCACGACAGCTTGACGACACCGTAACTCGATCACAAGTCCCATTCTCATTTCGTGAGCCAAATTTCCACCATTTTGGATATCCGATAACCTCATAGCAATCATTTGGATTATGCCCTGAACGATTACAATTTGGACACATTACCCCTCTCCATCGATTCATCACTCCTCTCCGGGAGAGTGTTGCTCTATTCACTGCAACTCTCTCCCGATCACTCCGCCTGTGAGCATCACCTTTCACTTGTTTATTCAACATATCTACTGGACCATCTTCGGGTAGTGGAATGGTTTCGCCCCCGAAACCTGTCTTCTTAAGAGCACTCAAGATTGTCTGAAACAATCTTTCCTTTTCAACATCGAACTCCTTGTCACACGATGACCTCGTTCGCCGTGGACTATTCCTCTTGTCGATACAAACACTAGCAACAGTGACACCAACTCCTTCCCTTCGAACGACCATCACCACACTCTTTCTTCACACTTTATAGAGAAGTTTTATTATACCGATCACTTTTCCGATCAACAGCGCGGTGGCTCTGATACCATGTTAGAATTGATAAACAAGACACAAATTTGGGGTGAAGAACTTCTCACATTTTTCATTAATCAATGGCCCTATATATACAAGTAAAACTAAAAGACCTAATTTAAGGGCTAAGTAATTTTTAATGGGCTTGGCCCAATACACAACTTGTCTAAGCTATACTATAATTTACACAAATAATCTATTTACAATAATAACCTCCTTTAAAGTGATGCTGAGCTATTTCAACATTTTGTTCTTGACCTTAGTTGAGTAACTACATTCAAAGAAGATGTATGTGGTTTATGCTTTCCAAGTGGTTCTGACATAATGCACATGTGTAGTTAGGAAACTGCATCCAGACTCCAATTCTATCCTTAGTCTGTAACCTCCCGTGAGTAGCAAGAAACAAAATAAAGATCTATTTGAGATGTCCTAAGTTGTAGCACGTAAGTCTTCTCCATTCAACGTTTTGGTATATAATTGAACTAATATATCATTATGGTGCCTACTTATTTGATTTACCACTTTTAGATTATGATGCATCATGAAAGTTTCAATATTTGAACGAGATGATCATCTACATTTCGACGCCTTTTCATCTCTAATTGAATCACAGTACTCCACTTTTAAGATCTAGTTTGGACGAGCATTGACAAAATATTTGGTCATCGATGTTAATTTTGTTATAGGATCGTGGAAAGGTAGTGTATAACGTATCTTTAGCATACTATATATTGGAAGAAGAAAGTTGAGATTTATGTAATAACTTCCGATTATGCTATTCATTAATACATGCTTTGAATGGGAATAGATAGAGCGAAGATGCCAGGTGAAGGTTTTTTTGAAAATCGTCAACAACATTCCTTTTTTATTTGATTCTATTTTCTTTATTTTTTTCCCGGTATATTAATCAATATTCGAAAGTCAATAATTTTTTCTTCATCCATATAAAAAGTAGAAACCTTTAATACTTCCAAGATTCGGAAAAAAAATATGAATAAAAATGTGAGTCGAATGACAGCCTTTTTTGGTAATAAAGAACTTTTTATAATTACCAAAATATGCATTTTACATACCTTAGCTTAGATACATCCCATCCAAAATAATCTCATCCCATATCTCTGTCTCAAATTATATAAGTATATTTTTAGATTTTGTAACAATGAAAAAATGCACATTAGTAATCAGGAACTAAGATTTTGCAATGAACTTTATAGAAGTGCAACTTTGATAATGCTGATGCACGTAATTTTCCTAGGTTGAAATCTTTTGCCACACCTTCAAAGATTCTAACATTTCTTTCTCTCTAAATTGCATTGGTAAATTTTGAATAGACCAATTTGATGCGTCGTGCTTGTGTAGTTCTCCCTTTACTTCTTAGCATAATCCATTCTAAGTGTTGACTCCAAGTTGCCCTAATATAGACATTCAGTTGCATGCCACCAACTGTTTCCAGATATCCTTAGTGAAGCTACAATCACAGAAAAGATGATCTCTTGTTTCCATGTCCAGACTTTGCACAAAACACATAAAGGACCTACATTCATCCCCCCATCTTACTAGCACGTCCTTAGTGAGTAGTTCCCCATGACAATACAGCCACACAGTGGAATTGCTTTAGTCCTTGATGCATTATTAAACGTTAACCCTTTCCGGAGGATTTTAATATTATCCCATAGTAACTGCAAGTAAATGGTCTTGATTTTCTTCTCATCTTGTGGTCTTTACAGTTGATTTAGCACATCTTTAGACCCAGTATCTTACTAACCATCCAGCTAGCCTGTTGAGGTATAGGTGAATTTCTAGAGTGTGCACTTTTTTGTACGTAGATATGGATCCATTCGATTTATAATTTGTGAGGCGAAGAGTTAAAGCAAGGGAATTTGGACCTTTGATGCAATGAAGCCCCATAGACAAGTGAACGTCCCAAATGTGGTTATAACTTCTATTGTTTTTTAGATAGTGTTGAACCCCCCAAAGAAATTAACCCCAAAAGGCTAAATTCAGGAATATCAACTGAATGGACCAATTCTTTTGGAGTTTTTGGAGTTGCCACCCAATTTAAGAAAAACAGGGAACGAAACAAGCAAATGCGTGCAAAAACTCAATTTTTGGAAAAAGGCACTCTTTCTTTTTGAGATTCTAAAGTTTAGAGGTTTTGTTAATTTCGAAAGAAGATTTTTAAGACACTTTCCGTTAACAACGGTTAATCCGACAGGTTTCCAAATATTTACAAGTGCGCTTTTCTTGCGAAACAATTATTTAAAAATAATAATAATAATAATAATAATAATAATAATAATAATAATAATAATTAATCGAATAAAAGCTTATTTACAAAATATGTTTTTACTTGCACGCATTTGCTAAGATGACCCCAATATGCAATAAATTAAATAACGACTTCAAAATAAAAGGTAATGAACATAAAATGAATCAAATAACTTAAACAAATCATATATATTAATAAATAAAATGTTTCTACAAAGTTTACATAAATATTGTAAAGGAAAAATGAAGGATAAGAGAAAAGATAGAACCCGGGAATTGACAAAACTCGCGGGAGCCTTGATTTCTAAAATTTCTTAAGGTCTCATTTCTTGAACGCTTGAGCCCGAACTCGACCCCAAATGACTCCAAGCCAATGTAGACCATTTCAATTTGTGAGTTTAGCCAACTTGTCTCAAGAGCGAGGTTTATCCAACTAGTTCCAAGTGGTTCATGCCAAAGAAATAAGGGAGGAAAAGGATTAGCCAATATACTGAAAAGAGGGTGAACTAAAGGAACTTGAGGCAAACATAATTAAATAAGCTAAAAAAAAAAAAAACTCACTCATTCAAGTCATGAAATATAGATAGCTAGCAATCAGATTGTTAACAACATTTAACCAAATAAAAGAACATAATAAAACTCATGTCTACGTTAAAGAAGTGCAACAATTTCAAACTTAATAATTTATTAAGATGAACCCAAGACTAACTATAAAATTTTAAAGTTAATAAAAAAGATGTATTATAGACTTCTTAACATACAAATAAATTGCATTTGACCTCCCTCCCTTTCCTAGCAGTAGACAGAAACCATGCCAAACTAATACAACCTTTAGATAAGCAGAGTACAACCAAATCATTGATAAACACTGCACAGGCTTAGGAAAATATCCACCGACGGGCCAAACATTCCAGTTATGCTAGTCTTTTATGCCATCTTAATTAAAGGGGAGACAAAATTCCCAAAATTTTGAGGAAAATTTATGTAGATAAATTAACACTTCATTTCGCTTAAATTAACACTACACAGAGGAAGAGACTTTCACAGCTTTGGTAAACAAGAAACGGATGCATAAACTTCAAACATATCCTAGTTCTTTTTCAAAGAAGTAAGCAAACAGTTCAACCAAAGGTTATAAATTTAAGCCAAGGATCTGCATACCTATTGAAACTTAGCTACTGACTTCCAACTAAATATCTTAACTCTAAGAAGTATCTTAAACATAGAACAATCTCAATTTCTCGCACAATGGCAGCTTGATTCGAGCCATATCTAAACAATTCACATATGGCTCCTGAAAACTATATAACCAAAATCCGAACACACTTAACAAGATGCAAAATTTGACTTTACATGCAATTAAAATAAAAAGTCGTGCTAAAATTTTAAGAAATAAACAGTGAGAAATTTTAAGAAAAGAAAATGACTTCTTTCGAAGAAAACCACACTTGCTTTCAAGAAATAAGAAGAGACACCTCAAATTTAGGAAAATGCATGTCATTTACTTAACTCAAATAATCATCAATTGTCATGCATAATATTTGGCTTCAGCATTGGGTTACTCGCAGAATTCAAGACAGTAGCAAATAGTTAGGTTGTCACTATTAAAGTAAACACGTAGTCTGCTCTAGGGGATATAAATGGATTCTATTTTCAAGAGTTTGTCCCGGCTTTGATAGTTTCAGGTCATGCATAAATCTCAGGGATGATTAAACTATAGCCATAATTCACACCTGCGTGGAAACAAGATTAGAATCCTCACAGCCCCTACACCTGCAAACTCACTAGGCTTTCATCATACTTCCATGGACCCTTTACTAGCCATAACAGACCCCTCGCACACTCCCCCTCATACCTGGAAACCAACTAGAACTACTCCCATCTACCCGCAAACATCCTCTGAACCTCAAACAAGCCCATACAGACCCTGAACACATAACAACCTGCAACAACTCTATATCTTACACTATCCTGCAATACCAAACACAACTCCCTGCCTCTAGACACCCCCTACACTGCTCTAAACTGCACACATTACACACACACAACCTCCAAAATATCACAGAACTCCAGAAATAACCTATAAAAACCCCTGAAACAACCAGAACAACCTGAAGCTCCAGACACTCACACACACTCCCTCCTGAACAACTCCATACATTCCCTCAGCTTACCATAAACTATATGGACAACCTTCATACCTTCAAGCCACATTCTAACACTGCTACTGCCCTTTTTAACTTGAAAATAACTTCCAAAATGACTCTAGGCAACAAGAAGCCTAGGCAGAAATGCAGAGATGAATTACAGTCTAAGTACCTTTTAAATATTTCAATATCCACCTTATACCTCCTCAAATACCCTGCTGCCTCTTCTAAGACACAAAGCCGACATTAAAGAACCTGAAACAAACCTGCAGCATCTCCCTTTCACTCACAGCATACCAGAAACAATGAAAAACACCATCTTTAACTCCCTACATCCCACAGTATATTCACATCACACTGAGACTCGACTACTGTAAGATGATCAGAACTTAAGTCAATGTTTATTTAGTAAAGGCCCAAAAGTGGCCTCTATTGTAAGACCAATAAAAATAGTGGTTTCAAACTAAATACCGGTATTAAAAGTGGCCTCTGGGCGAAATTTTTACCTTGGATTGGGTCAGGGGAAAGGCTGATGTGTGTGTGAAATGTGTAATATATGTATTTTGCGGGGATAGGCTGGATGTTTAGGCTAGAAATGATTTTAGCCATTAGGGATTAATCGTTAAAGGGAAAGTTGCACAGGTAGGCAAACATTTAGGTTAAGCATTGCAATCATGGCCCCTTTTCTTTAAAATTACTCAATTCGCTTTTGATTTTTAAAATTAGCCTTATTTTAAAATAATTAGACATTAATTCAAAAATTTTGAGACAAAATTGGGTGTCAACAGCTGTCTCTCTTTACCCGAAAAGGATTCATAACAATAGCGCCTTCGATTGTCTACGATAGGCTTCATATAAAGGCCTCCAACTGTTTATGGTAGGCTTCAAATGATAGTGACGTCTTCGATTGTTACGATAGACTTCATAATGAGGCCCCTGATTGTTTACGGTAGGCTTCATAACAATAGCGCATTCGATTGTCTATGATAGGCTTCATAAAAGGCCTCCAATTGTTTATGGTAGGCTTCATAAGGTCCGCGATTGCTTACGGTAGGCTCCATAACTATAGCGCCTTCGATTGTCTACGATAGGCTTCATAAAAGGCCTCCAATTGTTTATGGTATGTTTTAAATGATAATGACGTCTTCGATTGTTTTCGATAGACTTCATAATGAGGCCCCTGATTGTTTACGGTAGGCTCCATAACAATAGCGCATTCGATTGTCTACGATAGGCTTCATAAAAGGCCTCCAATTGTTTATGGTAGGCTTCAATGATAATGTCTTCGATTATATACGATAGACTTGATAAAGAACCACACCTCCGATTGTCTACGGTAGACTTGGTAAATGTGATGTCTCCGATTGTTTACGGTAGACTTCATAATAGAGCCTCCAATTGTCTATGGTAGGCTTCAATAATAATGTTTTCGATTGTATATGATAGACTTTCCTCCGATTGTCTACGGTTAGACTTGGTAAATGTGATGTCTCCGATTGTTTATGGTAGACTTCATAATAGAGCCTCCAATTGTTTATGATAGGCTTCAATAATAATGTCTTCGATTGTATACAATAGACTTGATAAAGAACCACGCCTCCGATTGTCTACGGTAGACTTGGTAAATATGATGTCTCCGATTGTTTACAGTAGACTAAATAATAAGGCCCCCGATTGTTTACGGTAGGCTTCTATGATAAGCCTTCGATTGTCTACGATAGGTTTCATGATAATGTCTTTGATTTTATACGATAGACTTGATAAAGAACCACGCCTCCGATTGTCTACGCTAGACTTGGTAAATGCGATGTCTCCGATTGTTTACGGTAGACTTCATAATAAACGTCTTTTGTTGTCAACGTCTTTGGTTGTCACCAATAGACTTAATGTTGGTACTTGTAAAATAAATTGTAGAATAGCCTGCAAAACAAAGTTTTCATTAGATGCATATAAACAGGAAAATGTCAAAGATAAAGGAGATATAAAGTGAGAGTTTAAGCCGTCTAGCTTATGTTTGATGAAGCCATAAAAAGTTGAGTGTTGTCCTTGAAAAAAACTGAGTTAATGCTTAATTCCCAGAAAGTGTGAAGTAAAGTTGTCAATAAATCAATGAAGTTTGATTTTGCAAGCGCAGAAATAGAGAGAAATAAAATCATTTTGCGTATGCGATGAATCAGATAACGCCTCCAATCTCGGTCAGTTATCTTGGCAACATTGTCCAATATGTATGGAAAATAATCTCCGAGGAATTAGTGGTTGCTAGTTTTCCTCATTTTGCTGCTTTGAGAATTCCTGCACTTAAAGAAAAAATTGTTAGTTTTGGGAGGGAGGGGAAGTGTTTGATCCATGCTGACTTGATCTTGATCTTGATCTTGTTGTTGCTGCTACTGCTGTTTCCTTGTCTTCCTCGGACTTGCATTTGTGAATCATGTTCAGAAGCTTGGCTCATGAACTTAATAGCATGGGAGTTTTGAGAAAAAAATAGAGGCAAGGGTAAATTAATTTAATGCAATATAGTAAGTAAAGCAAGCATGCAAATAAAGTCATGCATTTTGAAATTTTTTGCCTTGACTTAAACTTATAACATATTTTAAAACAAACTGAACGTCCTTTGTCTTAGACTTTGTACTGTTCGCTTAGCCGATTACAGAGTTTTTGCCAATTCATCTTTAATAACCAGCGCTGCTTCTGGCAAAATTCTGCCCCAGTTATTATCTTTCGCATCTTCAATTCATTTTGTAAAAATTGCTCCAGTTGCCCTTCTTGGGGGAAAATGAAAATCTAAATACTAAAGGGTCGAGCCCGATGGGGAAGTCTACGTATCCCTCCTTGGGAATCAGACTGTGCGTAGTTCTGCATGCAGATTGCCCCGGTTTGAAAGTCCCTCCACTTGAATTTCTTGCTAAATGCATTGCTGATTATATTTTGACAAAATTGCATATGGACTGCGCCTTATCAACAAGCATTAAATACTCTTTACGCATTTTGCATCTTTCCAATCATCCTCTTGATGGATTCTTAAAGGACATTTCATTTATTCGAATAACACTGCTTCAACGCCATATACCAACAAATAAAAACTGCCCCAGTTGAAGTTCTAACAAATAGTGCGATATCCAAAGAGCGTAGACAATAACTTTTCAGCGCGTCGTTTTCAAACTGTTTAGTTATTTTGCCATACGTCACAAGCAAAGATTTGGCAAGTTTATCAATTTTAATTTTGAAATAGAAACAAATGCAAGCGTAAATAATATAATAAGATCGCGATGCATTTTATTTCAACTTTAAAATGAGTTGATTCAGATTAATATAAGCGATAAAGTACAATGCAATTCAGGGCCTCAATCTGAATTAAAACTGAAAATAATGCTACTAAGTTCAATCGCCAAGTTCTTTCGAACAATGCCATTAGCTTCTGGTATTGCATCGTTCACGAGCTAGAGTGTCTGCCATCAATCAGATCTTGAATCTTGTGTGATTTGCATGGTTAACCACTTTACAAAATCGAACTTCTGCTAGAGAAATAAACAAAACAAAGAAACCCCAAAGGGTAACTATGTTAGTTTGCATGTCATTCATAAGATTGCATACAAGCAAGCAACACCTAGTATTTAACACATTTTGAGCAAATAAAGCAAGGCAAGCAATTAACATGTGACAATCACAAGTAGTTGAGCGTAAATAAATATGCAAACGCGTCCTACCCTGTAAGGTGCCTCTTTGTGCCAGAGGTAAGCCTAATCGCACAAACAAGTGGTAACAAAAAATAGTTCATGCCAGTTCTGAGCAATTCAGATTTAGAGTAAGCAATAAATAATAACAATAATTGATAACCATCATCTCTCCGCCTTGACACTCTAGTTCTGTTATCCCAACTATCTTCCAAAAATGGGTGTTAACTCGAGGTTCTAACACAACTCATGCACTCCACAACATCTACACCAAATTTTAAACCCAAATGGCTAAACCTGAAATAATCCTCCATATCTTTTGCAAACATCCACACTCCTCCTGGCACAACTCCAAATTATTTTACAACATCCCGGGGTGAAATTTCCAACTGCTCTCACAATACCAGACTACAGATCATTAAAGGTTCCAATTGACCTTTTACGAATAAAACCTCACTGGTCCTTGGCTTTGGACAAGCCTCTCAGCTTCCTAGGTTTTGCAAGGCTCACATACCTTGTTCATAGGGCTCCTCACTGGTCCTCGTCTTTGATCAAGCCTCTCAGTTTCCTAGGTAGCCAATACCGTACTGGTCTTCAAGGAGGGACCCCATTGGTCGTTTATAGACATAGGGGCTTCACTCTCCTAGTATGCGACAAACATACTTCAATTATCATGAATGCTGCTGGACAGTCAACATAGGACACACAAAGCCATTCATGAGAGGGACCCCACTGATTCTTTTAAAGACACCAGGGGCTTCGCCTATTAGATCTCACTACACTAGGCCATCTCCAAAACACAAACCAACCAAATCTACCTAACTTTCTCCCTGACTACAATTCTGTCTTGTTTACAAAATTCTGCACTATGATGTCAAATTCTCCGTGGACTGCTATGACCACATAGATTCTGCTAAATTCTTCCATTTTCTAACCTAAAAGACAACATAAGAGACAAAATTATAAATCTGATTTTGCTAAACATGGTTAGGAATGAGGATTCGTTATCACACAGCACATAATATGCATTGTCCTTGGGTTTCAAAAACCCGTTAACAAAAGGGCGGTTTCTTAATTCCTGGAGGCGGTACCAAGGACCGGGTCCAAACTAAGGTGTATATGCATGCATGACCTAATTTCCTTCTAAGAGTGGGCTAACGGTTGAGGCTGATTCGACCTATGCGGGATAAACCTGGCCTCATAAACCAGTAAAACCGGCCATGACAAACCAGGCAAACCATACCCCAACTAACTTTGGTGACACGAAAAAAATTCAAAGAGTTAGGAAGGACAATGCCCTTCCTGTATAATTGCCCGTCAACGGGCCCCCCGTGATGAAATCGAGGAGATGAAAGAGAATTGACAGGCTCCATGAGGGAGGAAATATGAACGGAATGCGGACTATGCACAAATAAAATCTAATACATGCTTTCTATAACAAACCAAACAAACAGATATAATAAAGTAAATAAATTAGGCATGCTAGTTGTAAATAATTGGAAACCTTTATGGTCAAAACCTTTATTGCTCCCCAGCGGAGTCGCCATACTGTTGAACCCTCTAAAAAAAATTAACCCCGAAAGGCTAAATTCAGGAATATCAACTGAATGGACCAACTCTTTTGGAGTTTTTGGAGTTGCCACCCATTTTAAAGAAAACAGGGAACCAAATAAGTAAATGCGTGCAAAAACTCCAATTTTTTGGAAAAAGGCAGTCTTTCTTTCAGAGATTCTAAAGGTAAGAGGTTTCGTTAATTTCGAAAGAAGGTTTTTAAGGCACTTTCGAAATTCCGTTAACAACGGTTAATCCGACAGGTTTCCAAATATTTACAAGTGCGCTTTTCTTGCGAAAGAATTATTTAAAAATAGTAATAATAATAATAATAATTAATCGAATAAAAGCTTATTTGTAAAATATTGTTTTACTTGCACGCATTTGCTAAGATGGCTCCAATTTGAAATAAATTAAATAACGACTTCAAAATAAAAGGTAATGAACATAAAAATGAATCAAATAACTTAAACAAATCATATATATTAATAAATAAAATGTTTCTACAAAGTTTACATAAATATTGTAAAGGGAAAATGAAGGATAAAAGAAAAGATAGAACCCGGGAATTAAGAAAACTCGCGGGAGCCTTGATTACTAAAATTTCTAAAGGTCTCATTTCTTGAACGCTTGAGCCCGAACTCGACCCCAAATGACTCCAAGCTAATGTAGACCATTCCAATTTGCGAGTTTAGCCAACTTGTCTCAAGAGCGAGTTTTATCCAACTCGTTTCAAGTGGTTCATGCCAAAGAAATAAGGGAGGAAAAGGATTAGCCAATATACTGAAAAGAGGGTGAACTAAAGGAACTTGAGGCAAACATAATTAAATAAGCTTAAAAAAACTCATTCATTCAAGTCATGAAATATAGATAGCTAGCAATCAGATTGTTAACAACATTTAACCAAATAAAAGAACATAATAAAACTCATGTCTACGCTAAAGAAGTGCAACAATTTCAAACTTAATAATTTATTAAGATGAACCCAAGACTAACTATAAAATTTTAAAGTTAATAAAAAAAGATGTATTATAGACTTCTTAACATACAAATAAATTGCATTTGACCTCCCTCCCTTTCCTAGCAGTAGACAGAAACCATGCCAAACTAATACAACCTTAAGATAAGCAGAGTACAACCAAATCATTGATAAACATAGCACATGCTTAGGAAAATATCCACCGACAGGCCAAACATTCAAGTTAGGCTAGTCTTTTATGCCATCTTAATTAAAGGGGAGACAATATCCCAAACATTTTGAGGAAAATTTATGTAGATAAATTAACACTTCATTTCGCTTAAATTAACACTACACACAGGAAGAGACTTTCACAGCTTTGGTAAACAAGAAACGGATGCTTAAACTTCAAACCTATCCTAGTTCTTTCTCAAAGAAGTAAGCAAACAGTTCAACCAAAGGTTATAAATTTAAGCCAAGGATCTGTATACCTATTGAAACTTAGCTACTGGCTTCCAACTAAATATCTTAACTCTAAGAAGTATCTTAAACATAGAACAATCTCAATTTCTCGCACAATGGCAGCTTGATTCGAGCCATATCTAAACAATTCACATATGGCTCCTTAAAACTATATAACCAAACTCCGAACACACTTAACAAGATGCAAAATTTGACTTTACATGCAATTAAAAAAAAAAGTCGTGCTAAAATTTTAAGAAATAAACAGTGAAAAACTTTAAGAAAAGAAAATGACTTCTTTCGAAGAAAACCACACTTGCTTTCAAGAAATAAGAAGAGACACCTCAAATTTAGGAAAATGCATGTCATTTACTTAACTCAAATAATCATCAATTGTCATGCATAATATTTGGCTTCAGCATTGGGTTACTCGCAGAATTCAAGACAGTAGAAAATAGTTAGGTTGTCACTATTAAAGTAAACACGTAGTCTGCTCTAGGGGATATAAATGGATTCTATTTTCAAGAGTTTGTCCCGGCTTTGTGAAACGACCCCGGTTAGTCGTTTCGGAAGTTAGGACTTCGATTGGCGTGCCGATAATTTTAAAATGTTCATAATATCCATTGGGACTTATATGTAAAATTTGAGCTAAATCAGGCCTCGTTTGGTAGGCATTGGAAGAAGGTTTCAGTTTTTATTGGCAATAAATATTAAAAAGAGATTTTCGAGCTCGATTTTTGCCGAATGAGCTCCGATTCGAAATCCGAAAGCGCCGTTGGGTTCGTATGATTATTTATGACATTTGTGAACTTTCGAAAGTGAATTTCGATGTTGTTCGGCTAGTTCCGCTAAAATGCCTAAAGTTAAATAATTTGATTTTTTTCTATTTAAATTCGCATCTTGAGTTTCGGGAGTCCAATTTGAGATCCGCCTTCGCGAGTATGTTACATCTATTTTGTATAACTTGTATGCAAAAGTTGGAATTATTTTGAATATCGTAGGGTACCGTTTTAATATTTACCGTAACAGCGAATTTATAAAAAGAAAAAAGAAAAAAAAAGGGAACACGAGACAAAATAGTTAGGCGGTCAATTGAGCTTATATGCTCAAGTGATTAACGAAGAAAAAAGAAGAGTATAAACAATATGAAACAGAGAAAAATAAAATGATGGGGAGGAAGAAAAAATGCCAGAAAATGAGAAAAGGGGCCGGAAAAAATAGAATTTTCATCCTGAAACATTCTGTGGGATCGTTTGGAAATGAAACCAAAGGACAAGCGGTTATTGAGTGGTTTTTCTAACTTTGTAACAAGGTAAGTGCTTATATCCATTTCTTTGGAGGCACCTGGCCTCATGGATTTTCTACCACGTATTCCTTACGTGTGTAGCTGCCGATAGGCGTACTCATTACGCCTTAGGTTTGGATTTACATTGTATATTGTATATTATATGTTATGTCCGGTTGTTGGTATTGCATTGAGGATTTGAGCATTGTACTCTGGCTATGAGTTGGCATCTACTTCCCGGCTGTCGATGAGAGTCCCATGCCGGTGAAGGGTTATTATTGCATTACATTGCATTCATATGCATTATATGTCATTCATATGCATTACATTGCATATCATATTGGGTGCAGGAGTATTCCGCCCCAGGAGCAGGAGTATTCCGCTCCATTGTATCATATTGAGGGTAGGAGTATTCCGCCCCAGGAGCAGGAGGATTCCGCTCCATTGTATCATATTGAGGGTAGGAGTATTCCGCCCCAGGAGCAGGAGGATTCCGCTCCATTGTATCATATTGAGGGTAGGAGGATTCCGCCCCAGGAGAGTGCAGGAGTATTCCGCCTCAGCTTTACATTATATCGGGTGCAGGAGTATTCCGCCCCAAGAGAGTGCAGGAGTATTCCACCTCTGGTTTATATTATATCGGGTGCAGGAGTATTCCGCCCCGGGAGCAGGAGTATTCCGCTCCAGTTGGTTATCAGATTGGATTCCCCTCGAATGCAGGAGTATTCCGCTTCGGGATGGGATTACGGGCACATGTGACCCTTTGCATCAGATTTCATTTCATACCATTTCATCTCATTTCATTTCATACCATTGTGTAAACTTGTGGTACATAACTATTGTCCTGATTATATATGCATTGCTTATTTGTTGATATGTTTCTTGCTCGTATCCCTAGTTGAGTTTATGTTTTCATACGTATTTCTGGTTGTTATCTGGCTCTGCCTTTTTATAATTTAAATAAGAGGAATTTGGTTTATCTGTTTCTTCTCCCTGGCTAGCTATTCTATTCTTTGAGGTGGCTAGTCTGTCCCACTTATTGAGTCCTTTTGACTCACCCTTGTTTGTTGTTTGTTTCTTGTCTATCTATTTCGTTTCGGCAGGTTCGCTCCAGGATTTAGTTTGCCACGTTGTGAAGGAGCGAAGACGACTTCAGCTGTCAGGGTGAGCCAGCTTTTATTCCGGATGGCCACCAGTTTATTGGTTATTATTTCAGTTGCATTTTGCTCCCTTCAGGAGGTATTTGTCTTCTTTTGTACTCTTAGATGTCTAGTCTGGATAGCCCTAAACTTCGTATGTTGGGTAGTTAGCTGTAATTTTCTTTCGTACAACTTAGAAGTGTCGATATGTCTGTGTTTTTTTTTAAGTCTTGTCCTTATTTATGAACTATTATATTTATTTTCCTAATTTAATTGGTAAGGGTTCGCCCGACAGGTCTAGGGGAGGATGTCGGGTGCCCGCACGGCCTAATCGGATTCCGGGCCGTATCAGTTGGTATCAGAGCCCGATTTAGAGTCTATCCTGACTAAGACAGTGTCTAGTAGAGTCTCGCTGATGGGTACGTAGATGTCCGTACTTATCTACGAGAGGCTATGATGGCATTTAGGAAGTTTCACTTCCTTCTTTTCTGATCATGCGTCGGTCTAGGATGCAAAAGTAGTTTCGTTAATTCCTTCATGGTAATTGTGAACCCTCGTGCAACAAATCAGCAAACGGTATGAGTTCAAGACGAAGCAGTCTGACCTGGGGTTAGCACTGACGAAGCCCCGAGTGTTTTGATCCTGCTGACGATCTAGTTACGGAGGTCCCAGCTGTACGAGCTCGCGATGGGCAAGGGAGCAGAGCCTTGTAGTTCCCTTGGCTCTCTACGATGCTTTACGAGAATCTTGGCGACGCAGATACCGTAAGAACCTATTATTCGCTGGGCAGCCTATCAGGTTGCCGCGTGTGCAGACGTTCGATTTCAGGGAGCTCCTTTTCCGGTTCTTAATATTGCTGCAGTGAATTATGTTCCGGAGACAACATGTGTTGTGCCTCTAGTTATTCTGGCTGGTTAGTCAGCCTGAGCAATGGCTCGGTCCGAGCGTCCGAAGAGGTTGCATTATTTTACGCGGTTGAACCTTCCGATATTCTTAAGCAATGCATCAGATAAACCTCGTGATTTTTTTAAAATAAAAGGATGTCAGCGTATCCTTCAGGCTCTTGATTATATCGAGCAGTATGATGTTGATTATTCTGCTTTCAATTTTCAGGGGTCCAGCCTTGAATTGGTAGTCCACTCTTTTATTACCTAACTTGGTTCAAATTTTCTTTTAGATTCGTGGAAAAGTTCCTTTCGAAGTGAGCGAGATGAAAAGTGTTGCCAGTTTAGTGGATTAGACAAGGTAGCCTGTCGGTTAGCCTGTTGGTGTTTGAGAATTTGAGATTGAATTCTATAGAATGACTGAATATGCATTAGAACTAGTCCATGAGTCTTTTGAAAGATTCAAAGATTTATTGATGACCTTTCTTTTTTTCTTGAGATCCCAGGTGGCTCGAGAGATTGAGGTCAAGATTTCAGTTGATGTTGTTATTAATATTGCTCAAAGGTACGAGGCATACCATAAGTTAGAGCGGGAGAGCAAGAGATCTCGTGGCCCTAGTGGGTAACCATGGTACCTCAATTGGAGGTAAGAGTTCTGATTATTTTGGGAGGTCACCTTCCAGGTTATCTCAGCTTGTAGAGCGCGATTCTCAGAGTGCGCGGGTAGTTTATCAAGATTAGACTCAGCTTTCTCTTTGTAGCTTTCAACAATCTGTCCAGCTCCCATATTCAGCGAAAAAGTGTTATCATTGTCGTGAATCTGATTATCCTTTGAGCATTTTTCCTATTATCATTGTCGTGAGTCTGGCTATTCTTTGAGGATTTTTTTCCTTATTCCGATAAGTTAGCAGCCGTCCTTTCTCTTGTTATCAGGTACCTGCACAGTCGCAGGGAATTTCATTTAGATCTTAATCAAGCAGAGATATGCCACCATCCAGTAGCGGTTGAGAGCGTGGTGGTAGTAGTTCTTCAGAAGGTAATTATCCGTGTAGCGGCTTAGTTCAGCCGCAGAGGCAGTTTTATGAACTGCCAGCCTGGCAGGATGCTGAGGCATCCGATGTAGTAGACCCTGAGATTTTTTCTTCTCTTAAATGTGAGTAAGATTTTATTCTTTCGATCGATCTGGAAATGGTGTGTCTTATAATGTTTTGATGGTTTTCTTGGATGTTGTTTCTATTAAGAATCGGTTGCGGTAGAGGGGTGAGCTTCTGATATGATTTATTTCTGGTATTTGTGAGACCTACTAGGTTTATATGTGAGAGATTGGGAGTGAGTGGTGGTATTTTCTGCTTGGCATATTATTGTGCCACATTCTGTTATTATGTCAAGTCAGTCTACCTCTCTCTTTGGAATTCAGTGTTGGTAAGATGACGAGATTTTTATTCGTCACCGTCAGAAAGTGTTGTCGTTTCTTCCTGTGCAAAGTGATTAGTAAGTAATATTCGATTTACGTATATCCTCTTGGTTCAAAACGCTAGTAAAGTTTGTTATCCTATGAGCTTATCTGGGTTATAAAAGGGTTTTCTGGTAAAGTGTCAGAGGTTCCTTCTTATTGGGAGGTTAAATTGGCATGGATGTTGTTCCATAAGAGCTTATTTAATATCTATTTCTTCAATTGCGATTCTTGGGCTACTTTGACTCGGAAGTAGTCTAGCTCTGGTAGCCAAGAAATAAGAAGATGAACTTCCTGAAGCTCTAATTATTTCTATCCTCGATCTATTTCCATTTCTTCTTCGTCCGGCACTAGTGAGCTTGGGCGATTGGTAGCCGCTTGTGACGTTCCTTGTGTTGAGCCAGAGTACGTGTTATTATGGCCGGGTAAGCATATTATTGTTTTGGAAGCATATTTATGTTATCAGTTTATCCGGGTATCCATTCCCATATATAGTATAGTGTTGGTTCTGTTTTTGCGGATCATCCAGTTTCAGGGGAAACTCCGCCGAAATTTTTATATAGAAGTACCATCCATCAGGCGGTGGTGTTTACGGCAAAGATATAGAGTTGTGAACTCAGGAGTTGCAGTCATTTGGCAACTCGAGAAGGTAATTTGGTAGCTCAGGTTTGAGCCGCATTCTATTTTTAGCTACGTCTTCCTTAGTCCGGTAGACTGTGCGAGGATGACTATTTCTATTCAAGTTAGCGGTATGAGTTAATGCTCTAAGTGGAGGAGTCTTCCTCCAATTGATACCGAATCATAATATTAAATCTCTAAGGCGTTGCTGAAGCGTAAGCTAATTCTTAGTTCCATCTACCTGTTCTATATGGAAAGGTATATCGAAGAGGTAATTATCGGCTGAATCCTGTTAACCCATTCAAAGTTCCATGTATCTTTGCTTCGAAAATGTAGAACTCTCTTCTCGTAATCGAAGAAGGATAAGCTTAGTCAGAATAAGCTGTGTAATGGTATTATCATATTATCCAGATATATTTTATTCCAAAAGTTCGGTATGCGTGTTATAATTCTGATCCTGTAATCAAGAAATAATGCCCGTGGAGTAGTTTATGAAGGTCATGCAAGTTCTCTTGCCATCTATATGAATTTTTCTTTAGACTTAAGCTCGTTCGAGGACGAACGAGAGTTTAAGTGGAGGAGAATGAAACGATCCCGGTTAGTCGTTTTGGAAGTTAGGACTCTGATTGGCGTGCCGATAATTTTAAAATATTCATAATATCTATTGGGACTTATATGTAAAATTTGAGCTAAATCAGGCCTCGTTTGGTAGGCATCGGTAGAAGGTTTCAGTTTTTATTGGCAATAAATATTAAAAAGAGATTTTCGAGCTCACTTTTTGCCGAATGAGCTCCGATTCAAAATCCGAAAGCGCCGTTGGATCGTATGATTATTTATGACTTTTGTGAACTTTCAAAAGTGAATTTCGATGTTGTTCGGCTAGTTCCACTAAAATGCCGAAAGTTAAATAATTTGATTTTTTTCTATTTAAATTCACATCTTGAGTTTCGAGAGTCCAATTTGAGATCCGCCTTCGCGAGTATGTTACATCTATTTTGTATAACTTGTATGCAAAAGTTGGAATTATTTCGAATATCGTAGGGTACCGTTTTAATTTTTACCGTAACAGCGAATTTAAAAAAATAAAAAATAAAAAGGGAAAACGAGACAAAATAGTTAGGCGGTCACTTGAGCATATATGCTCAAGTGATTAACGAAGAAAGGAGAGGAGTATAAACAATATGAAACAGAGAAAAATAAAATGATGGGGAGGAAGAAAAAATGCCAGAAAATGAGAAAATGGGCCGGAAAAAAATAGAATTTTCACCCTGAAACATTCAGTGGGATCGTTTGGCAATGAAACCAAAGGACAAGCGGTTATTGAGTGGTTTTTCTAACTTTGTAACAAGGTAAGTGTTTATATCCATTTCTTTGGAGGCACCTGGCCTCGTGGATTTTCTACCACGTATTCCTTACGTGTGTAGCTGCCGATAGGCGTACTCATTACGCCTTAGGTTTGGATTTACATTGTATATTGTATATTATATGTTATGTACGGTTGTTGGTATTGCATTGAGGATTTGAGCATTGTACTCTGGCTATGAGTTGGCATCTACTTCCCGGCTGTCGATGAGAGTCCATGCCGGTGAAGGGTTATTATTGCATTACATTGCATTCATATGCATTATATGTCATTCATATGCATTACATTGCATATCATATTGGGTGCAGGAGTATTCCGCCCCAGGAGCAGGAGTATTCCGCTCCATTGTATCATATTGAGGGTAGGAGTATTCCGCCCCAGGAGCAGGAGGATTCCGCTCCATTGTATCATATTGAGGGTAGGAGTATTCCGCCCCAGGAGCAGGAGGATTCCGCTCCATTGTATCATATTGAGGGTAGGAGGATTCCGCCCCAGGAGAGTGCAGGAGTATTCCGCCTCAGCTTTACATTATATCGGGTGCAGGAGTATTCCGCCCCAAGAGAGTGCAGGAGTATTCCACCTCTGGTTTATATTATATCGGGTGCAGGAGTATTCCGCCCCGGGAGCAGGAGTATTCCGCTCCAGTTGGTTATCAGATTGGATTCCCCTCGAATGCAGGAGTATTCCGCTTCGGGATGGGATTACGGGCACATGTGACCCTTTGCATCAGATTTCATTTCATTCCATTTCATCTCATTTCATTTCATACCATTGTGTAAACTTGTGGTACATAACTATTGTCCTGATTATATATGCATTGTTTATTTGTTGATATGTTTCTTGCTCGTATCCTTAGTTGAGTTTATGTTTTCATACGTATTTCTGGTTGTTATCTGGCTCTGCCTTTTTATAATTTAAATAAGAGGAATTTGGTTTATCTGTTTCTTCTCCCTGGCTAGCTATCCTATTCTTTGAGGTGGCTAGTCTGTCCCACTTATTGAGTCCTTTTGACTCACCCTTGTTTGTTGTTTGTTTCTTGTCTATCTATTTCGTTTCGGCAGGTTCGCTCCAGGATTTAGTTTGCCACGTTGTGAAGGAGCGAAGACGACTTCAGCTGTCAGGGTGAGCCAGCTTTTATTCCGGATGGCCACCAGTTTATTGGTTATTATTTCAGTTGCATTTTGCTCCCTTCAGGAGGTATTTGTCTTCTTTTGTACTCTTAGATGTCTAGTCTGGATAGCCCTAAACTTCGTATGTTGGGTAGTTAGCTGTAATTTTCTTTCGTACAGCTTAGAAGTGTCGATATGTCTGTGTGTTTTTTTAAGTCTTGTCCTTATTTATGAACTATTATATTTATTTTCCTAATTTAATTGGTAAGGGTTCGCCCGACAGGTCTAGGGGAGGATGTCGGGTGCCCGCACGGCCTAATCGGATTCCGGGCCGTGTCACTTTGCTAGTTTCAGGTCATGCATAAATCTCAGGGATGATTAAACTATAGCCATAATTCACACCTGCGTGGAAACAAGATTAGAATCCTCACAGCCCCTACACCTGCAAACTCACTAAGCTTTCATCATACTTCCATGGACCCTTTACTAGCCATAACAGACCCCTCGCACACTCCCCCTCATACCTGGAAACCAACTAGAACTACTCCCATCTACCCGCAAACATCCTCTGAACCTCAAACAAGCCCATACAGACCCTGAACACATAACAACCTGCAACAACTCTATATCTTACACTATCCTGCAATCCCAAACACAACTCCCTGCCTCTAGACACCCCCTACACTGCCCTAAACTGCACACATTACACACACACAACCTCCAAAATATCACAGAACTCCAGAAATAACCTATAAAAACCCCTGAAACAACTAGAACAACCTGAAGCTCCAGACACTCACACACACTCCCTCCTGAACAACTCCATACATTCCCTCAGCTTACCATAAACTATATGGACAACCTTCATACCTTCAAGCCACATTCTAACACTGCTACTGCCCTTTTTAACTTGAAAATAACTTCCAAAATGACTCTAGGCAACAAGAAGCCTAGGCAGAAATGCAGAGATGAATTACAGTCTAAGCACCTTTTAAATATTTCAATATCCACCTTATACCTCCTCAAATACCCTGCTGCCTCTTCTAAGACACAAAGCCGACATTAAAGAACCTGAAACAAACCTGCAGCATCTCCCTTTCACTCACAGCATACCAGAAACAATGAAAAACACCATCTTTAACTCCCTACATCCCACAGAATATTCACATCACACTGAGACTCGACTACTGTAGATAACAAGATGAATGCTTAACTATGTTTTTAAATTCTTACTGTATATATATCATATAAATGAGCTAAACTAGTGGAAACAACAAAGATACATCATAAGTTTCATCTTTTTACAGCTAAACAGTCATAAGAACATAAACAAGCATAAACATACTGCAATTTAATTCATAAACAATAAAAGAATGGTAAAGGAATAAGAGTATTACCTTTCTTAATTGAACCCTCCAATTTCGACCCAATAGTTCTCGGCACGGCCTACCCGAATCCATACTCGTCGCCGCCGAAAAATCCATCCTCCACCTCGACACCAATGTGGTCTACGGAAGTCCCTATCCATCTCTTTCTCTTTACGACATCACTTCATTCCTCCCAATCAAATCCCTAAATTATCCCCCAACAACCCGACGAACCAGCCCAATTTATACCCAGGTTGCACACACGACCGGATCACTCCACTCCTCCATTGAAATCTCAATCAAAGGTTGATTCTAGAATAGAAATTCCCCAAATGCAAGAACTCTTAATTGATCCTTATAATTACAGCAGCACCAAAGAAATTCGAAACAAAATTGAGAAATTCTTAAAATAAAACCAAAGCAAATATATACAAACTGGAGAAAAGAAGAGACGATTTGTGAGATATAGAGCATAAAGGTAGGTAAATCAAAGCAATATATGAGTTGGCATAGAAGGAGGAGTATCATAGAAGGAAACGGGAAGTGGAATCCAAATGTCACCTAAAAACGTCAAGGCTTTTGTTACATGGCGACAAAATGATTGATTTGCTAATGAAATATGAAGTGAATCAGTATATGGAGAAGTTTAAGAGTATAGATGGCAGTCATTTTAGTTGTGATTTATTTTGAAATGTTTGCTTTTGTAGTATGTTTCAAACTTAGCACAAATTCTTTTGAGACCTTGATATTTATACAGTCTGAAACGGAGTTTATACAGTCTAAAATGGAGTTGATACAGTCTGAAATGGTGTTGACACAGTCTCATATAGTTTGAATGGAGTTGATACAGTCTGAAACGGTGTTGACACAGTCTCATACAGTCTGAAACGGAGTTGATACAGTCTAAAACGGTGTTGACACAGTCTCATATAGTCTGAAACAAAGTTAAACAATGTGAAACGATATTGAAACACTATAATACAGTTTGAAACATTGTTGAAACAGTTTGAAACGGTATTGAAATAGTCTGAAATGACATTGGAACACTATGATATCGTCTGAAATATTGTTGAAACAATCTGAAACAACTATTGACAAAATCTAATATAGTCTGAAACGGCATTGAAACACTATGATACAATCTGAAACGGAGTTGAAACAATCTGAAATGGCTTGTGAAAAAGTCTAAAATAAAATGTAAAAAATAATGTGAAACAACGCAAAAAAGGTGAAATAGCTTAGAAATAGTGAGAAACAACGCACAAACGGGATGAAACAAGGTTAAAACAGTCTAGAAATAGCTAGATACAGTCTAGAAATAGTTAGATACGGTGCAAAACAACCTGAAACAGTGCTGAAACAGTTTGATACAGTACTGAAATAACCAGAAACATGATAGATATAGTGCTGAAACAAAGAGATACACCGCTGAAATAGTATGAAATTAGAGGAAATAGTGGGGGAAAAGTAAAATTAGGGGAAATAGGAGGATTAAAAGTGAAATTGGGGGGAAATAGGAGGAGGAAAAGTGATATTGAGGGAAATAGGAGGAAGAATGTAAGGGTTTGCTATGTTATGAGAAAATATTGCTATGTTTTTGCTATATTTTGTAATTAACTTTTCCTTTCCTCTATAATGGTAATTTTGCTAAAATATTGCTATATTTTATAAATAACTTCTAAAACTTGTACTTTTATGTAAAAATCTCAATAAAATATAAGGAACAAAGTTAACTAAAAGTTCATGTATATTGTGTTGAGACAATACTAAGAAAAGCAATTCCTAGGTTTTCTGCCATAATAATGTCATTCGTAAACAAAGAAGGAACTGCTAGATACACAACATGATCAATAGAGAAACATGTGGAAAAGTATACAAATCACCTAAAACGGGTTATTTTTTCCGGGGATTAAAAAAAAGGGGCCTTGCACCATTTTAAATCGTTTCTTCATCCTCTTTTCCAATTTTCTCGAAATCCTTTTATCTTCTTCCATAAGTCTTTGCCTCCGCCCAAAATTTTTCCACCTCGTTCTAGCTCGAAAATAGACCAACTTTCGGAGAAAAAGCATCAATTTTTCGATCTTGCAAGGTATTTTGTCACTACATTTTCTTGGGTTTAGCTCTTTCGAGATATGCATTGTGTTTTCTTCATCTAATAAGCTCCAAAAGCTCTGTTTTGTTGCTTTGACGCTACTCCATCAGAAGTCTGATTTTCAGATCTGCTGTAACTGTTTATCATCAACCAATCCTAGTCGATTGTAGACCTTATCGCAATTAATAGAACATTGATAGGAGCTATGCAGTAGCAGATGCTAATTTCTTAAATCAATGGGTGGAGATAGCAACATGTTGGTTTGACATTCCAAGACCAGTGAAATTATCACTTATTTTTGCAGCATCTCTAAGAAAAATAATATAGAAAGCGAGATGGACGTTGATAATTGTTATATGTCTACACTTTCGATAATGACCAAAACAGAATAGATGAAGTAGAAAAATTCCAAGCCAACAGTATACACTGCATGTCCTTAAGAAATCTAATCCCCTCACAGTTACCCAAAGTTCGTGGATTAATTTCTCCCAAGATAGAATGGAATTATCCTCACTGTGATAGCGGTAATTCAAATCACAGCGAACAGCGAACTAAAATAATGGTAGCAAATCACGCTGACTCAGAACTTACTTTTGTTTTGAAAACAAATGCAGAGAGTAATGAGAGGGAGAGTATGAAATTTTTGGATGAACAAAATGAGGCAAAATGCCTCTCTATTTATAGCCACAAGATTTGGAGTTAAAAGGCATGAAGATGTCTTTTGGTGAAATGACTGTTTATGAAAGGTAGCCTTCAAGGTGGCTGTTCAATGAAAAGGTACCTTTTCATTGGTGAAGTAGCTGTTCATGAAAGGGAGCCTTCAAGGTGGCTGTTCAATAAAAAGCACCATTTCATTTGGAAATGAATATTTGCATAAGTAGTCCACTTTTTAATTTCGTTACGAAACCGGCTCCATATCAAATATTAATATAAAATATTAATATTTATTTAATTTCCCATTCACACCACTTTACCTTCCATCAAAACCCAACAATCCCCCACATGAATGGGGAATGGCTATATGAAGAAAACATGCAGAAAACTATGTGATTTGCAAGTAAGAATTAATTGCATCTGGATAAGTGGGTTTCCCTTTGAACTTTCCGTAGTGAACATATATCGGATATACTCGGTCAATCGGTAGATTTGATATCTTTGAACCGTCGAATTTGGTGTATACCTAGACAACATATGTCACACAATTAATTCTTGACCATTTTTGGTTCTCATTGTTGTGTTCGTTTCAGCAATGAACACCGCCTGTTTCATGAATGCATAGAGAATTGGCCTTACAGAATTCTCCTTGAAGCGGCTTCCACTTCACACTCACATAGGTGATTTCTAAACGTGTAATCCCGTAGATCTACACTATTTGATAATTCACTAATCAAACTTAGATAATCATTAAAAAATGTCTTTAACATTTTATCCTTGGTACTGAACGTTGTCTTATTACGAGAGTGGGTTGAGTTGTTTGACAATGTTGGAGCGGTCGTACATAACTTTGTTTGAGCTCCTTGAACCTAGATCTTGGGATCTCCAGTCTTCTAGGTAGAGTTACCGCCATGACGACTTGTCCTCGGCCATAGTCCCATTCTCTTCGATGACCTCTACTACCTCTCCAATTAGCCTTTAGTTAGCTGATCCGACACATTATCACTTGACTTTACAATTTCAATATTGATAATCTCCTAGAGAGTAGTTGTCAAACGGTTTTATGTCTTCGTTGCACGTAACGATTTTCCGTTATACATATTGCTCCCAAACCTTCCTATTGACGCTTGACTATTGCAATGTATGCAAACTGCTATCAACGGCTAGAGCCAAAATTGAATATCTTCTAAAATTTTGGAGCCCTTCAATTTTTCCACTGTTTAATCTAGCATCACTATTAATAGCTGAAATGGTTGCATCAGTAGTGGCCACAACCTTTTTAATATTAAATATATTTCTCAACCATTTCCGTGTTGCTATTTACTTGATGCCTAAATTATAGAACCTTCAATTATTATACAAATCTAAATAAATATAGATTTTATAATTATTATTGGTTGGTTCATCGCGTAAATCTAACTAGATATGGATTTTATCATTAATATTTTATTTTCCGTCTTACAGACCAATATTTTAATGAATCGTCATGTCTATACAAAACGTTATCTATCAACCGATATATCATTTTCATGAAGTGTGACACCATTTTATGAAATTACACAACCTTTTTCTGAAAAAAGCACGTGACCAATTCTCTAATTGGTAGATTTATCAACTAGTTGCTCCAAAATAGCACTAGTTATGAATTTAAAAATTATCATGCCTTATTCACTAAGGACTCGTGGGGTTGCGAGAAAAAGAATCATATCTAATTCTTTTATATAATATTGACATTAAGTCTAATTATACATACGCCAAACGCCCCCACATTTCAAATATATTTTTATAATATTTACTCCTCCAGTTCAATACTTGATTACTTCACAGTAATAAGCTCACGCATGCAGGAAACTGAAAGCAAACCATAATATACTTCCATAAGACTAATGGACATGGACACAATGGACATCCACATGCCCGAGCCAAATTGCCGCACTTCTGAATCGGCAATACTTTGGTTGAATCTCCGTTCGGCATATCCACATTCTTCTCAGAAGAAATACCTCACAGGGAAAACTATTCTCTTCCCTACATCATTAGGGAAAACAAAGTTTCCGGCGCCACAAGCCCACGACCTTGTCTAACCAACACATTGAAATTTCTTTATAATTTAACAAACCGTTAAATTACTGGGTGTGAACTCATGGGATCTAATAAAAGTCAACCATCCAATTCCATGCTGGAATACATTCTATGAATTTCTTTGACTCGAAAATTACTTTCACATATGTAGGATACAAGTAAAGTAATGCAAATCAAAGAATGACAATAATTTAATGCCACCATGCTCGTGAGACCTAAAGATAGTCAGTGAAACACTTTTGTGTTTGCTTCAATTTAATTGAACGTATCAATTACCAGTGATGGTAACATTAGTTATTTTACCTCTTTATTGTTTGGCTTGCAATGAGCCCTAGTGGCATATTCAACGACAATAAACTGGTTCTCCAAATTGAGATCCATCTTCGATTTCGTAAGAAGAATTATTTTCCTTCAAGACAATTTACCAGGACTTGCTGGAAAAAGGTTTCTCACTATAGTTTATTTCTGCACCTCTCGGTGGAACCAAACAAAACTACACAGGTTTATTTTGGCAAACAGGCAACCGATCCTCCATTTCAGTCGGGCCATTTCCACTATGTTTTTCCTTTTATTATTGGAATATAACGCAACCAAATTTATTAAAACGGTGAAGTTTTTAATCTTCAAATCAAATTAAAAGTACAGTGAAGATTTTATATCTTCAAACCGATTTAACATACAGTGAAGTTTTTATATCTTCAAACTGCAAACAAAAATATAAATATTTTAATAATCCGGAAGTTTTTAATCTTCTGAACGGATTAAAACCACATTAATTTTAATAATCTGTTGAAGTATTTAAATCTTCAAAAACGGAATATTAGATTTGGAGTAGAAATTCTTTTCAGATTTTAGTCTCCACAACAGTTTGGAGTAGAAATTTTTTCAGATTTTAGTCTCCACAAACAACCTATTATCGATTAGCAGACCAAAATACAAATTAGATTTCTTAAGATTGTTATATGTCTGCACTTTCGATAATGACCATAACAGAAATAGATGAAGTAGAAAAATTCCGAGCCAACAGTATACACTGCCTGTCCTTAAGAAATCTAATCCTCTCACAGTTTTCCAAGGTTCGTGGATTAATTTCTCCCAGGATAGAATGGAATTATCCTCACTGTGATAGCGGTAATTCAAATCATAGCGAACAACGAACTCAAATAATGGTAGCAAATCACACTGACTCAGAACTTACTTTTGTTTTGAAAACAAATGCAGAGAGTAATGAGAGGGAGAGTATGAAATTTTTGGATGAACAAAATGATGCAAAATGCCTCTCTATTTATAGCCACAAGATTTGGAGTGAAAAGGCATGAAGGCGTCTTTTGGTGAAATGACTGTTCATGAAAGGCAGCCTTCAAGGTGGCTGTTCAATGAAAAGGTACCTTTTCATTGGTGAAGTAGCTGTTCATGAAAGGCAGTCTTCAAGGTGGCTTTTCAATGAAAAGCACCCTTTCATTTGGAAATGAATATTTTCATAAGTAGTCTACTTTTTAATTTCGTTACGAAACCGGCTCCATATCAAATATTAATATAAAATATTAATATTTATTTCATTTGCCATTCACACCACTTTACCTTCCTTCCAAATCCAACAATAACGCTATTTTTTTATCTTTTGTTTTCTTCTTCTTTCCAATTCATTATTTTTTTTTCGAAGAAAAATCTTCAATTTTCGATTTTGCAGGGTGTTTTGTCGCTACATTGGCTTGGGTATAGCTCATTCAAGATATGCGTCGTGTTTTCTTCATCTAATAAGCTTCAAAAGCTCAATTCTGTTGCTTTGACATTGCTCCAATAGAGGTTTGATTTTCAGATCTGCTGTAACAATTCATCAACCAATCCTATCGTTGATAGACTTTACTTATTACAATTAATAGACCATTGATGGGCAGTTTTGCACTACCGGATACTGATTTCTTTGAGCAATTGGTGGAGGTGGCAACATATTGGCTTGAGATTCTAATGCTAGTGAAATTATCACTTACTGTCGCAACACCTCTTAGAAAAAAATCTTGAATGCGAGATGGATGTTGATAGGGCTATTTAGTTGTGCTTGAATTGTTCCTTTAGGTTATAAAATGCAAGTTTATCGATTGAAGACTAACGTATTGAACAATCGACAAAGAAGAAAACTACGTCGCCCTTCCAACTTTACCAAGAGCCCCTCTATAATCTTCTATCTTTTATGTATCAAAAAGAATTTTCAGTAATGAAAGCTTTAAAATTATTGTTAGTTAAATAAGACTTTTGATTTATACAAATTTTATGTGCTTTCATTTACTTGGCTTGCGCCAATATTTAATCCAATTTACAAATTTATACCTTACATTAAAATTCCTAAATCAAACTTGAATGACACTTAACCAAAAAAATAATTATACTACTCAATTTATTATTTAACGACCATCACGAAGACAGTTGATTATTAAGCATAATGATTGATAGTATTTAACGAGTGGTTTACACTCAAGCAGTAAACAACCGATTATCAACTATTAGAAAAATGTATTTGATTTAAAATATTTAGCATTAAATTAATAAATAAGCAATATCTTAACTACTTACTTGTGGTCCATTATAATATCTCATCAACTTAACTTTGGTCTATTTGCAAACTTAGTGAAATACTAATTCAATAAAAAGTCTATGCACAACCTGGCTGTAGTCTATTGTACACCTATCACGTTTGGCATTTAGGGTTTGAAATTTGGGGTTTAGGGTTTAGTGTTTAGGGTCTACGCGCTTGAGATTTGGGGTTTTGTATTAGGGTACATGTAGATGATTCTGGCTTAATGAGTATTTTATCAACGACCTAAAATTACACTATATTTGATGATCAAACTTAGTCAAGTTGATCATATATGGACAGGGTTTTACTAAAATTTAATATAAAAAATTTATATTAAACAATAAAAAGGGTCATTTGATAGTGTACAAATTAGGAAACCATTGACATGACATAGTTCTTGCACAATGTACCATAGTAATGATCAATAGCACTGATAATGAATTACATTTGATAAAATACATGATCTAATATATACAAATGTTAAGGTTCTGGTGGAACAAGACCTTGTTCCCTAAACATAGAAGAAGATCGTAATGTGAGAAGCAACCGATGCTTCGATTTACTTGTATGGATTAATACCATCTCACAACATTACTAACATCTTTATTTAATATTTAATGATTTTTTACATATGTATCAAATGTATACAAATGTTACGGTTGTGGTTGAACAAGACCTTGTTTCCTAAATATAGAGGACGATCATAATGTGGGAAGCAAGCGATACTTTGATTTACTCGTATGACTTAAATTATCTCACAATGTTGTTAACATCTTTATGTAGTGTTTAAAGGTTGCTTCACATATGTCTCAGTGCTAATACCTCAATTTAATGTTAAATCGATATCGTCGATGATAAATCTATAATCTGTAGATTGTCAACCTATAACACTTCGGATAGCTGGACAGATACACGTGTAGTATTTTATTATTTATAAAATTAGGAGCGAAAATGTGTAATATTTTATTTTATATTAATTTTAAGAGGACACGTGTAGTCTTTATTCTATATTTATTACAAAATTATAGTTGGGATTAATATACTCAGAACTATGGACTATCAACTTAGCAGACTTGATTTTTTTTTCTTAAGTAATTCTTTGAATTCTATATTAGTTTTTAAGAGGACACGTTAGTCCTTGGTTTATTGTTTTTATTTTACGGTGGGGAGTAATATACCTAGGATGGTCGATTATCAAGTTCACAAACTTGGTATTTTTTTGAAAAGATTCTTTACGTTTATTTATATCAATTTTTTAGGAGACATTGTAAGATACCTAGGATGGTTGATTATTAATTTAGTAATATAGTGTTAGTTTTTTCTTTAAATGTATTTCTTTTAAAAAAATCAAATGACATCATATTATTGATTGATGAAAAAGATTATTATGTCGAGGCAGAGATATCCCTTCTGATATTTGAATGTATGCTTATTTTTGCTTTGTATCAAATTCGAAAGGGACGCGCGTCATCCTTCTTAATATTAACTAATTTTTATTCTACAATTATCTATAAATAAATCATACGTAGTTAATTATATATTTAATAAAGTGTTAGTATTTTTATGAATAAATATTTATTTTTATGATATCAAATTTGAAGTGTTCACATGTAGTCCCTCTTTATATTTCTTATTTTTTATTTACAATAATATATTAATAAACTTGCAATAGTTAATTATTAAATTAGCAAAGTGTTATTATTCTTTTAAATTTATATTTATTTTAATTGTTTCAAATTAGAAGTTTGAACCTTTCTGCAATAAATATGTTTAAACTAGGTCTACTGCTATTACTAGCGATATCAAGGAGAAATACACACATATTACTATTATTTTATGAAGGAACGAACTATTTCCCCCTTATATACGCAATATTAAGCATATATTTAATGGATGCAATGCGTCGGTAGAAAGTTAATTAACCATGTTCAACAACGTTGTTAACTAAGTTGTCATACATAGCGTCTAATTTTAAGAGAATAGGTACTGTTGCACTTGTCATGGAATATTAAGCAAACATGTTGCCATCTCCACCCATTGATCCTAGAAATCAGCATCTGCTACTGCATAGCACAACATCAATGGTCTATTAATTGCGATAAAGTCTACAATCGACTAGGATTGGTTGATGATAAATAGTTACAAAAGATCTGTAAACCACAGATCTGAAAATCAGACCTCTAATGGAGCAGCATCAAAGCAACAAAACAGAGCTTTTGAAACTTAATAGATGAAGAAAACACAATGCATATATCAAAAGAACTAAAACCAAGCAAATGTAGTGACAAAATACCTTGCAAAATCGAAAAATTGAAGCTTTTGCTCGAAAAATTTATAGAACTTTCTTACAAACAAAAATTATGAAATGGATAGTGAAATTAGGAAGATGGAACTAAGATTTGTAAGAGTTTAAAATAAATTGTGAGTTCAAGCATCGAATTTGGTCTATTTTCGAGCTAGAACAAGGTGGAAAATTTTATGGGGTGGGTGGATTTTGGGTGAAGAAATATTATATTTTTGGTAAAAAATTATATTTACGAAGATGGATCATTTTGTCATATTCAGAACTTAGGAGGGTTGGGGTGTTTCTATTTTTTAAAGGATGATTAAACTTTAAACGTGATTAAATAAATGGAGGTCATCTACCCAATATTTAAAACTTGGAGGCCGTTTTTTTAATTGAAGACTTGGGAGAGGTCAAAGAGCCAAATGCCCCTACAAACTTTCCCTATGATATCGTCACTGATATACTGCTAAAACTTCATGTAAAATCGATTTTAAGGTTCAAAGGCGTTTTGCAGATCATGGCGATTTCTCATTAAAGATAGCAAGTTCTTCAACCAACACTATGGCCACTGTTGCAAAAGTGATCATATAAATTGTTACAAAATCTTTCTGGCTCGCTGGGACGAAAAATATAGATACTACTCAATAGACTCCCCGCTTCGGCGTGATTCTAGAGTCTCTTTTCTTGAGCTTCCAGTTCCACACTATCATAGATTATATCGTGGATTTGTGAATTCTTGCAATGGCTTAGTTCTTCTGGCTAGCCATCTTCCTGTTAGAATTGTTCTGTGGAACCCAGCCATCAATGAATCGATAACAAATAAATTTGAGGGGCAGCAGTATGAAGATTCTTATGGTTTAGGCTACGTTTCTTCTTTAGAGGATTACAAAATATTTTGTGTAAGGAATTCATCTCCTAAAAATTTTCAAGTATTTTTGACAAAAAGTAACACATGCAAATCGATTGATCTCGAGTTACCTCCAAGATATTACAACATATATATTGGAAATATGGCTGTAGCTGATGGAATTGTTTATATGATCATTTCTTCATGGTCGGAGAAATCTATTCTATGTTGTTGGATTTATCTGTTTAAAGAGTCCACCCGTAAAGGGATGGTCTTAAAGTCTATCCAGATAAAAAAAGATAAGTTACCTGGTAGAGTCCTATAAGAGGACAACTACTGTATATTCAGTTAATATATACAGTAAAAGACTCAGATAAAAGGGACGTACTTTTTCTCTACAGCTCTTCCTACTTCTCTCTACAAATAAACTAATATTTAGACTGTGGATAAAGGAGTTGCTCTGTTACTGTGAAAACTACCGACGACTAGTAATTCCAGCCGTGGTAAAGATCATACCGCTTCTGCTTATAAGGAGAACATGTAAGTTCTCTTGTTTGATTAATCTATTTAGTATAGATTTGTGATAATATGTAAATGAATCCTTCATTGGTATCAAACTAGTGATATTGTCCGCGCCGTGGTAAAGATCCTACCGCTTCCGCTTATAAGGAGAACACGTAAGTTCTCTGGTTTGATTAATCTATTTAGTATAGATTTGTGATAATATGTAAATGAATCCTTCATTGGTATCAGACTAGTAATATTGTCCGCTCTAGGCCTAGGCCCTCACGGTTTTAAAACGCGTAGCTAGGATCTAAAGCCAGTTAACTTATATACCCATCATCTCTCCTGTGTTATGCTGATGTGGGATACTTAATCCTTAGCTGGGGTGTCACATAACAACCCAAGCCCGCTAGTGATATTATCCGTTCTGGACCTAAGCCCGCACGGGTTTAAACGCGTCACTATGGTCTAAGACATGCTTACTTAAATACCTAAGATTACTCTTGTGTTATGTTGATGTGAGACATTTATTAGCTGGGGTGTTACATACACTCCCTCTTATGGACTCAGCGTCCTCGCTGAGGTTTGCCCCGCATATATGTTTGAAAAATGAAAAATTTGATCAAATACAATTTCCAGGTCGGACTGACAAAACACAAACTCTATTTACTCAAGGAAAATCCATTTTCTTGGCTAAAGTATTGACCTCTACTAATTAATGAGTTGACTGATATGAAAGTTTGGTGTATGAAAAGGAACGGAATGAACAGTTCATGGGATAAAATATTGGAAATCCTATTTCCACAAAGTATTTGGAAGTACAGATATGATATGCAGCCCCTAGGCTTTACGAGGGATGGAGATTTGATATTTCTGAGGGATAGAACAACATTGGTGATATATGATTCAGAATTGAAAAAAGTAAAACTTGATGTACCGCTATCCCACCATATCGTTAGGGCTGTGACATATGCACAGACTTTAATCTCTCATATTTCTCTGTAGCATTGCTATTGAATTTGGAAGTTTTATTATTTTCTCTTTCTTTGAATTGATTTTAATTTAATAATCTTTTTTTTTTTTTTTTGAAATTTGCTCTCTTATGTTTGGGTCTGTTTTAAGGGGTGGAAGGAATTCAAAAGTAGTAAGAAAAATAGAGTGAATTCTTTTGCTCACAGAGACTTTAATTCCGTTCCTTTTCAGCTATAGATTTTATCATGGTATATGATTTGATTTCATAATATTAGTAAAATTTTGGCATTACTGTATTTCCAACTAAGAGTTTCGAGCTTTATGTATTTGATTTATTACTTTGCATATAGTGAACGAAATGAATCCATCAAAAATAAAAAGAGATCAAGCTTCGCTATACCTATATGAAACTGAAAGGAGATGAGTAAAATATTCAGAGAGGAAACCACATATGGGGATTCGAATCCCGCTAGCATGCCGTGCCCCCCAATAGTGACAATGATTTTCCTATCCAATACTGACTGTAAGTTGAGGAATTTGTATCCCCTATGTGTGATCACATCTTACTGCACCTTGTAGCTCACCCATGTTATCGGCCTGTAGCAACACGATTGAAAGGCAAAAAGTAATTAATATTCAGCTAATATGATATCCAAAATGAATAGGTAGCATCCAAAAGTCAGTTGCTTCCTCTTGTGGATATTCTAATGTTGAAGTAGGTAATTAAACTTCTCTTGTGGATATATGCTAGAAACGGTGTATAATTAAAGTTCCAATGCATGATCGAGATAATCTGCAGTTCGACCCCTTTTCAACCGACTTGAATAATAAAACTTCACTTTTTAATTACTCACAAAATATTTGATCATCGATGCATATTTTGTTATAGGATTGTGCCAAGGTAGTATATAACGTATTTTTAGCATACTATGACAAATTGGATGAAATTTTTTTATCGACATTTACGCTATTTCATTAGCACATGTTTTGAATGGGAACACATAGAGCTAAGATGCCAGATGAGGATTTAATTAAAAATCATTCAACACATTTCCGCTGTTATTCAATTCTATTTTCTTTGTCTTTATCCTTGCATATTAATCAATATTCAAAAATCGACAATATTTGACATCTGTACATACAGTAGAAACTTTTATTACTTTTAAGATTCGGCAACAAAATATGAATAATAATATGAGCCGAGTAAGAGTTTTTTGGTAATTAAAAACTATTTATTAAATAGCAAAATATGCATTTTACATCCTTAGCTTAGCTACGTCACAACCAGCTAATCTCATCGTATTTCTGTCTCTCAAACTACTAGTGGGGTAGCCCGTGACATCAGTAAGTTGATGGAAGGCACAAAAAGGTCCTCCCAAGTGTGGAATGAAAAAAAGGGTTCTCTATTTTATTTTTGCTTTTTTTTTCTCTCAAATGGGGGATTAAGTGTAAGTGGGGGAGGGGGGAGGGGGGGGTGATTACACACTTTTAAAAATTGTGGGACAAAATTAAAACACCCAAAACATAAAAACTTACCCACTACTCCTACCTACCCTTTACCCCCAACATCAGATTTTGAAAAATCAAAACACTCCAAACATCCCCAAACATTTCCCAAAAATCAAATACGACCCGCGTCCAACCCGATTTCGACCCGAATTTTTTTCTCAAAATCGGACTGTCAAACTCATCCATTGTCACCGAATCACTATTGTAAGTCTTCTCCGACACCAACATTGTTGTTTTCTTCATTTGTTTTCATGATTTTACCAATTTTTTGATCGAGTTTTGTTGTTAACAAAAAACCGTAGAATTTTGTTTTAAAAGTTATGTTTGTTTATGATTCTGTCTGGGTCGATTTGGGACGAGGAAATGATGAAGTTTTGACTGATTTTTTTGTGTAGTTGCCGGTGATATTGTTAAACAAAATCCGTTTGTTTCAAACATCCCGTAAGATGTTTGAAACATTTGTGTTGTGTTTGGCCATATCGCCGGATGTTTAGCCGGAGATGATTCAAACATCAATAGAGATGTTTAAACATCATCCCCTGTAGAATACAAACATTAAGCGTGATGTTTAAACATTACTCGTGATGTTTGAACTGCATTTTTAAAACATGTTTCCTATTCTTAAAACTTGTGAAGAGTGGTAATAACAAGCCTAATGTACACAATCATGATAGTTGTATATTTTGAATAGGAAATGGGCCTCAAGTTTTTTGAACCATATTTTGTTCTTATAAATATGGGAAATACGTGTAAAGAAACTTATTTGTTATTTGTGTATATAGGCAACATGCCCCCCAAAAAAAAGGCAACTGGTAAAGGCTACGGCTGCTGCTGCTAAGAAGGTCCAGAAGACCACAGCCAAAGCCACAGACAGGCAAATTCCCTTGGAATCTGAAAGTGAATCTCCTCGTGCAAAAAGACAGAGAAGCAGGGCAGTACCGGATCTTTTACAGGTCCCTTTCGAGAGCCCAAAAGCTAGTCGTGCTAGTCGTGCTACTCGTGCTAGTCAAGCTAGTCGGGATCTTAGCAAAAATCAACACGAAGAGGAACAACAAAGATCAAGAAGCAGTGAAGAAGGTACAGAGGATGCAGAAGCAGCAGAGCCAAGTATTGAACAAAGGGGAGAAAGTAGGGGTAGTGCTATGCCTCAAGTTAGAGTTAGTGAGGCAAGGGAAGGAAGAACAAAAGCTGTTCATGATTTGCCTGCAACAACAGAAGAAACAACAGAAGCAACAACACAAGCAACAACACAAGCAACAACAGATGATCAATTTGTAGAGGCAATAGAACAGGAGGTAACATCGAAGCTTATGTTTACACATCTTGTATGATGTTTCAAACATATACGGATATGTTCAAACATCACTCTGAATGTTTCAAACATTTTATATTATGTTTCAAACATAATAAATGATGTTTGGATTTATTTCAAACATTATAGATTATGTTCCAAACATATTATAAGATGTTTGAAACATGTTGGGTGATGTTTAAACATCTTAACAATGTTTTACCCATGAAAATATTTTCTTCATTAGAAATGTGACTGTGTAATGATTGTTTTTCTTGTATCAATTTCAGGTGGAGTTGGCTGATGAGGTTACCCCATGCATAAAGACTGACCTGCCTGATTTGAGTCAAATGAAGACGTGGATGGAGTATAATAATGCGTTCGCAACAAAGAAGGTGACGGTCAGATCATAACTGCACTCGAAGTTGGATAAATTTCGTAAAGCTTTACATCATTTTAATCTAATGGAAAGATTCAAGGAAAGCTGTTTCGGGCACCTAATCGATTTGCCCAAGTGTGTGTTTGCTCCAAAGCTTGTTCACAACATTTTACTTCGCCGGGTTATTTGTCAGAAGAAGTTTGAGGCGTGGTTTAAATTCCATGAACTGCCTCTTCGTTTTGGGATGCAGGAGTTTGCCTTGATGACAAGATTGAGTTGTGCCCTACCTCCCCCTGATGATTTCATGGATGAAGCCCGCAGCAAGGGGAAAGATTTGTGGGATTTGGTTTCAAGGAAGGGGAAGAAGGCTGCAAGTAGTGATTATATTCTGGAACTGATAGAGAGTGAAGACCTGGTGACTGATGATGACATAAGGTTTAGTTTATGTTTGTGTTGGTTCGAGCACCAAGTGTTGTGTTCAAAGGACACTAACAGTGGTATTGAGGAATGGGTAGTTTGTCTCGCGAGCACCCCTGAATACTTTTACAAGTACCCATGGGGAAGAAAAAGCTTCGACTTGACTGTGTTTTACATCCTGAAAGATTTTACAAGCTGGAAGGCTCCTGAGGATAGCTACACACTGTATGGATTTCCATGGGCTTTCATGGAATGGGTGTTAGAGGCTATTCCGGCACTTAGGCTAAGGGAATACCCTAAGGAGAAGACAATACCACGGATGAAACGTTGGTTGGGGGATAAGGTAGAAAAGGACCCAGATGCAGTGTTCCAGCATGTTGACATCCAGGTAGGATTTCTTTTACTCCCCAGTTCTTTCACATTCAACACTGCATTATTTGCTTAAACATTAGTAGTGATGTTTAAACATTACAAAAAATGTTTAAACATTATACTAAATGTTTAAACACCTGTACTGATGTTTAAATGTTACAATAAATGCTTAAACATTAGTAGTGATGTTTAAACACTGGTACTGATGTTTAAATGTTACAATAAATGCTTAAACATTAGTAGTGATATTTAAACATTACATGAAATGTTTAAACATTAGTCGTGATGTTTAAACACTGGTACTGATGTTTAAATGTTACAATAAATCCTTAAACAGTAGTTTTAACATTTGTGGTTATTTTATTGCAGGAGGTGCACCCTTACCTCGTACCCACACCCAAAGAGTTGAGGGATGTGCTGCATGACTTTGTGCCATTTGAGGATGTAGAGGACGTGGTGATTGATGGCTTGATGCGGCAGCTGGATGGGGTGACAATGTTGAGGAAACAAGCTGTTGTTCCTAACACCCCTCTAGAACATGTTGTGCTAAGTCGTGGTGCAATGTTGACGGGATACAGTGGGGGCAAGGGTGCTGATCTTTTTGGAGCAAGTGGAAGAGAGTACACTGGAATTGCTGGGGATCTTTTTGGATATGCTAGAAGGAAGGATGAGTGTGAGGATTTATTGGAAGAGAAGAAGATGGCAGCAGTAGAGGACCTGCAAGAAGAAAAAAAGATGGTGGAAGTACTAGAGGAGGAGTTGTGAGGAGAGAAGAAGCAGTTGTGGGTACGTCGACTGGAGAGTGCACTTGCAAATGCTTAAAGTGCAAGGAAGACACAGATAAATTGTTGTTGAAGGTTGGTGGGATTGAGACTATGGTAGTTGAGTTGAAGGAAATGATGAAAACACAGGTGCCCAAGAGAGTAGGTTTGAGAAGCATCTTCCCTAATAGAGTTCTGAAATCCCCATTTACTGCTTCAGGAAGAAGGGGGAAGAAGAAGACAGTGAGGGGGAAGATTGATATCTACAAGCCTGTGGATAAGAAGAGCAAAGATGCATTGGATGCCTTCTTGGCAGAGAAGAAAAATGAAAAAAGTCCACTTTTTCTTGGGCATGAGTACAATTACAAGGATCTGGAAGAAATCATTAAAATGGAAAGCAGTTTGAAGGAAAAGGTACACGCAATTCACCCTAATTCTTTTTTCTTAGTGCATATATCAGATCAGATATTTAAACATGGATTGGGATGTGCAAACATAACAAGTAGTGTTTAAACATCACAAATAACTTATGATATGTTTAAACATAATACAGAATGTGTAAACATATTAGTTAATGTTTAAACATTACGCATATATGTTTATATAATGTTAAACATCTATACGATGTTGCAACATATCACAGTATGTTTAAACATTATGTCTGGTGTTTAAACATTTCCCCTGATGTTGACATGTTCTGCCTGTTCTTTATGTGTTTTCTGTTTCCTTTTTTTTCCTTTTCTGCAGCATGTTGAGGAAATCATGAGCCTGATGAGGCTTAAAAAGAATGCCCACTCCCAGTTCTATCTCAAATCCGATGTCATTTTGGATTTGAATTTCTCTAAGAAATTGTGTGAGCTTTACAAGAAGCAGCATGTACTCGCTGATGCATTGGCTGCGCCCATAGAAGTACAATTTGAGACTGTTCCATTCAAGGATGACATGCTGGACTATGCACAAGGTAAGCAGCCGAACCCAGGGGGTGTGGAGTGGGCTGGGGTGAAGAGGATTTTCTGTGTTATGAAATTGAAAGGGGTTCATTTTGTCACTGTGGAGTTCCTTGTTGAGGAAGGTAAGATAAGGGTATACGACTCCATGTGCAGTGACAACATAAATGATGATGAATTTGCCACACTGATGAAGCCCATCACTTCCCTTTTCCCCATTTTCATCAGACAGTGCGAGATGTTCCAAAGTTTGCCGGAGGATATCCTGAACATAAAAGTGTGGCCATATGAGCGTGTGAAAGACCTCCCGACAAGCACCACTCGTACTGCATCAGGTGCTTATGCCCTTGCCTTCATTGAACACCTTCTTACAAAGACTCCCTGGGACAAGCTCTGTGACAACACCTTGGTGGATTTTAGGATGAAATGGGCTGTGGACATATTTCGTGGGAAGATGGTACCGTAGTTTGATAAGTTATGGTTGGACAATTAAGTATTTGTGGGCATGTAAGAATAATTACGTATTTGTTTTGGCTTGTTTTCTTAATTTTATGTTATGTTATGTTTTGTTGGAAGTCATGTAAGGATAATTATCTGTTTTATGTAAATAGTATGGTTGTGTGCAATCTCACTGATTTAAGAAACATCGTGTGGATGTTTAAACATTTCATCATATGTGTAAACATACTTGACTATGTTGAAACATAATTCAGATGTTTAAATTATTAATTGGAATATGCTGAAACATCATCCAAATGTCTACAAAACACGGCATCCAAATCTCTCCTTTTTGTTTTTCTTTTTGATAAGTAATACTTAATACCACTTAATAATTATTCAAAACAATGAAACGGAAAATGAAAATACAAGACTACAAAACACGGCATTGTAAACAAACTGAAAATTAAACAAACTACATTATATCTTCACTTCACATGTGTGCCGCTGGAGGACGTGGTGGTGTAGAGTAGTTCTGCGGGTCAATCTTGAGTTCAACTTGAATACCACGGAGCATACGCTTGATAAGATGTATATTTATCTTATAATCCTCAAGGAATTCGTCGAACCTAGTTGTTAATTGCGTCACTTGATCCTCAATATTTCCAATATATGCTGGTAATTGATCCACATCTGCGCTCAAGGTTGCAATATCTTCACGGACATTTTCGATTTCAGTGGTCCTTGGCATTCTACGATCACGTTCTGGTGCTCTTGGTGGCGTTCCTCGGCGAGGCATCTTTGTTGTTGTTAAAGTTGTTGCTTGCTGCAGATTCAAGTGCTTTCTAATAGTGATGGTTTGTGTTGTTTTCTTCAGATTTTGTTTGGGCTGGATGGAAGTAATTATGGAACATATATATAGGCTACATTTGGTGCCTTTTCGGTTGCATATGTGATGGTTACAGGAGGTGCCTATTCATATGTAGTTGTGTATGTGCCTATTCACATCCACCCCTTCATAAATTCAAACGCACCCCTTCATAACCCCACGTACACCCCTTCATCTTTTCCCTTTTACACATTAGAATAACTGCATACTTAATCATGGTTGCATACTTGCAAAAAAAATGTGTAATTATACGTCTCATAACTCAACACATGGTTGGATACTTGCAAAAAAATAGATTGCTTCATCCAAACATATCATGATATGTTTAAACATTTGATGAAATGTTAAAACATATCGTCATATGTTTCAAACATCTGTAGTGATGTTTAAACATACGATCAGATGTTTTAAACATCTGTCATGATGTTTGAAACATATCATGATATGTTTAAACATTTCATCATATGTTTAAACATATCATGATATGTTTCAAACATCATGACAGATGTTTAAGCTTAAGCTTGAGCTTTCAATAAGAATGAGTTCAATTATCAATATATACTTACTTTAAAGTGTTTTTTTAACTGTTTTGACTCCTAAACCCTTCAATTGTCGATGAAAACTTAGATTAACTCTAATCCCTTGATAGGTCACTCCAAACTCTTTTGTTAATGTTCATCTACATGAGTGAACAAGTTAAAATAGAGTTCTCACTCTAATTTTGTTCAAAATCATTCACATGCACATAGGAACGACTAATTATTTGAATTTAAACAACCAATATGTTCACCTTTCAATAAAAATACATGTAAACGCTTAGTTGTTGGTGTTATCACTCATAACACTAACACCTTTCACTCAAACACCTCCATCTTGATTGATAGAAACACCAATCATCAGTGTTATCATTTCAAACACCTTCAATATCGATGGAATTATACTTTGTATACTTAATCATTAAGTTCATCGTTCAAAATGTGTAATTATACGTCTCATAACTCAACATATGGTTGCATAATTGCAAAAAAATAGATTGCTTCATCCAAACATATCATGATATGTTTAAACATTTGATGAAATGTTTAAACATATGGTAATATGTTTCAAACATCTTATACGATGTTTAAACATACTATCAGATGTTTGAAACATCTCGTACGATGTGCAACATCTCACGAAATGTTAAACATCAGAGGGTGATGTTTTGTATATTTGGCAGAATCTTAAACATCTTCCATGATGTTTAAACATCACGTGTGATGTTTAAACATATATCATAATATGTTTAAACATCCCATGTGATGTTTAAACATAACATGATATGTTTAAACATCACACGTGATGTCTAAACATCATGACAAATGTTTAAACATAACATATTATGTTTAAGTAAATTAGCGAGATAGTAAACATAACGAAATATGTTTAAACATCGTGTTAAATGTTTAAGATTCCGCCTGCTTGTTAAAACATTGCAAGTACTAAACTAAACTGCTGAAGACGCAGTTGTAAAAAAGAGACTAAACGACTACATTAAATAATAGTAGAGTTTACGACGTACAGATATAAAGTTTATAACATAATAATACGTTACATGATATAAAGTCTACATGATATAAAGTTTACAATATAATAATATGTTAAATACGGAAACTAAGGTAATATATAACAACTTAAAATATATCATAAACTTCATTCGCCTTCAATCTCCAGGTCCAGTTCATCCAAAATTTGTGTAATTATTTGCATGACCCTTCGGTGATCCCTCGCGTGCCTGTACCTTAAACGCCATAAATCTGCTCGTACTGCTTCTATGGCTCGATTCATCTCTGCCATGTCGTCCTTTAGAATTGCAACTTCCCAATTTATATCGCCTCGCTGTTCACCTTGTGGCGCATTCTGTATTGGTTGGTTGTGACGTGATGCCTGGTCACTATTGCCAACCTGCAAGGGGTCGTTTGATCCTGCTTCAGATATATTTATGTTGTCGAAGTTGTTGGTGATGGAAAATTCACATATACTGTTGGTGCATATAGTGTTGGGTATTTATAGGATGTCAATGTGGTTTTTAAAAGTCACCCTTTATACTTTAAGAGGCACCTTGTGGAATGAATGTGTCTTTTCAGTGCAGTCGTGCAGTTTTCAAATGTGACTTTTCAGGAGAACCCGTCTTTTCAGTGTAGACGTTTAGTTTTCCACAGTTACTGTGAAACATCCGTCGTGATGTTTAAACATCCAGTTGGATGTTTAATATATTAGGTGGAATCTCAAACATTTCATAATATGTTTACACATTACACGTGATGTTGAAACATATTAACTTATGTTTAAACATTCGATCTAATGTGTATACATCTCCACTGATGTTTAAACATAGTTCAAGATGTTTAAACATTGTGTTATATGTTTAAACATTGTGCAGGATGTTTGGAACAGACTCAAGTGCGATCAAACATTTTATATGGATCAAGGAAACATGCAAAGAATAAGAAAACAAGACACACCTTAATAACTTAATACGAACATAAATAAAGGATTGTCTAAATAGAGATTACATATTAAAGGATTGTCTAAAAAGAGGTTCAGAAATTCAACAACAAACACCCAAATAAAAGGATTGTTCAAAGCAGCAGCTAAACACTTGTGGGATCGTTCTGACTTGGTCTTGTAACTGTTGGGCAGGTAGTTTTTTTGTGGCCAAGCTTTTTGCAAATCCCGCATTTGTTTCTCCTCTTTTTGAATCGCTCCCCAACGGATGGAATTCTCTTCATCCTCCTTCTTCCACGGCCAAGTTTCAAGTAAGGGCTAGGTAATTTCCATTCCTTAAGCTCTTGAGGACAGTCATGCCAACATTGTTCATCCGGAACTGGATAGATTGGTTCGGCATATGAGAGCAAGTAGGAATCTACATAATAATATGGCGACGTGTATTCATAGATTTTCCTCCCAAACTCATCTGGATACTTCAACCTCATAGCTGCCATAGCATGTGGACAAGGTATCTTGTCCAAATCAAACCGCTTGCAAGTACATGTCCTGTTGTGTAGGTCCACCTCATAAGTCATATTTGTTGGACCTCCTCCTTTAACTTTGAAAAAACAGGTATTCACTCGATGCACCAAAAGCTTGCTGCCCAATAAATTGTTGGCTGTTATCACCTCCTCGATTAAGGGGACACAAGTGTTCGAACTGTTCAAAAATTCCATGCGCCTCTGAAGAAACTTTTCAGCATAGTTCTCGCTTATAGCATTGAAAAGCGCATCAATTGGAAATTCTTTGTGATTCCTGAACATTGAGTTAACCGACTCGGCAATGTTTGTGGTCATCACATTGAACCTACAATATTAACAAACAATAAACAGGAAATGCAGTCACACATACTGGAACATTCGTTAATATGTTTAAACATCCAACACTATGTTTCAAACATCAACAATAATGTTTCAAACATCTAAGTATATGTTTGGTGTAATAAGCTGTACCTGTTTCCAGGGAAGTGTGCTCTGCTCCACTTCTCAACCCCAAGATCAACCAGGTAGTTGGATACCCTCGGGTCAATTTCTTCAATTTCTTTCAAATGCTTATCAAATTGAGCAACCGTATACGCCTCCGCTGCGGTAATGTACTTACCAATTAAATCTCCACAATGAAAAGTCGTGCGAAGGTTCTCACCAAGGTGCCTCATGCAATAACCATAGTTAGCAAATGGGAAAACTTTACAAACAGCTTTTTCAATGCTTCTGTGCCTGTCGGAGATAATGCACAACTCATCATCGTCCGGGACTATTCCGACCAATTGCTCAAAAAAGAATTCGTAGGCGGCATCGCACTCTTTGTCAACTACACAAAATGCAAGAGGAAAGATGTGATTTTGAGCATCCTGACCGACAGCGGACAACAACACTCCACCATATGGACCCGTAAAAAAAGTGCCATCAACAGCCAGCACTTTTCTAATAGTCTTAAACCCCCTGATCCACGATCCGTAAGAAACAAAAAAATACAGAAACCTCCCTTGTTCATCAACCTGTAATGCTGTCTTGCTTCCTTCATTTGACTGCCGAATCATATAGCTGTATGCACCAAGAATGGCATAGCCATGTTCGGGTGACCCCCTTGCCAAAGACTTTGCAATGTTGCTGCCCTTGAGACACTTCCAATAGCTTATTTTGAAACCCAACTCTGCTAGAACTGCATCCTTGATTTCTTTGGTGGATGGTGCTTTTCCATCATGAAATCTGTTCTTCATGTACTCTCCAACAACATTGCACGTGACGTGTGGATGATGGCTTTTAGAATGCTCAGAACCACAAGTGTGCTGGCTGTTGTAGACCGTGATATAAAACATGTCACAGCACTTGTACTTCATGGCTCGAATCCACCAGTGGCAATTCTTGTCCACACATCTAGCACAAAATACATTCTTCTTATTCTTCACATACTGAAAATAGAAAGGCACTCTCACTGCAGCAAGCTTCAACAGCACAACCAACTCGCGCTTGTTCGTGAATGTTTGCCCTGTGTAGAAACCAGTGCCGTCCGGCCGAGTGTGGCTGCCTTGTGATGGTATTGAATCAGGAAACTGTACCTCATTATCTTCTTGGATTTCTTTTGCTTCTTCATCTTCTTCCTTCTCAGCCACATTCATATTTAGTGAAGCCTCCTCTACAATGTCATCCAACCCATGATTTTGTTCATTAGAATTTTCAGTCCGAGGAACCACATTTACACGTAGAGTGGGCCTAGAACCAGATGCATCCACATCAGCCATAAAAAGAGAGACATCAATATCATTCCTAATGTGAGAGGGTGCAGTCTTTTGCTTTACAATGCTCAACAAGTACGTAATAGATAGATCCCTCGGATCATCAAGAATTCCCCAACTTTGAATGATTTTTTCAACCAGCTCATTATAAGTAACCTGCTTACTAACAAGAATAGGTCTACTCTCTTTCACAACGGGAACCCAAACAAAACTTTTAGCTTTCTCCACCCATTCGCCGAGATAATCAACTACCAATAATACGGGCCCCATTATTTGTCCTGAAGATACAAAGAGGGTCTAAATTAGATCCTTATAGCATAAATTTCATAATACAATTGTTTATAGAAGCCATATTCACAAAAAATGAAAGGTACTGCTTCAAACATTCTGTAAAAAAATTTACAGTGTTTACACATCGACACAAATGATTAAACATATTTTTAGATGTTTAAACATCATGCATGATGTTTGAATATGATTCAGGATTACTAAACATCATTGAGGTTGTTTAAACATCAGTTAAAATGTTTAAACATTTGGACTTATGTTTAAACATCATACATGATGTTTGAATATTTAGCATGATTACTAAACATCAATGAGAATGTTTAAACATACGATCATATGTTTAAACATTTGGACTTATGTTTAAACATCCTCAATGATGTTTAGTAATCCTGATTTATATTCAAACATCATGCATGATGTTTAAACATAAGTCCAAATGTTTAATGGTTTAAACATACGCTCAGCATTAGCACATATGTTTAAACATATGATACGATGTGCACAAAAACATCAACGAGATGTTTAAACATCAACCATCTCGTCGACGGATGTTTGACCAGAAACCAAACCCAGTTCTTCAAAATTCTCAATCCGGTAGCTTTTAGCTTCAAATCAAATTTCTCGACTATAAAGTTAAAGAACACTTACCAGAGACCAAATGTGGCTGAAAATCCAAGGCGATTAGTTGAGATTCGTGTTGTAAATGGCTGAGCAAATTTTGACAATTCTCAAATTTTTTGGAACAAATCTTTTGCAAATACACAATATACTTGTAAATAGTTGTTGAATCTACTTTGGGGAGCTGATAATGAACCAAAAAAGCAAAAAAAATGGCCGAAAACTTGCCGGAATCGGCGGAGCAGTGATGGGGAAGGTGGGGGACGGCGGGGGTGGGGAGCTTTTGGGTGGGAAATATTTTTTGCCATTTTGGGGGGGGGGTAAAATGAGGATTTAACTTTGGGTGCAAAGTGTAAACTTAAAAACTTGAGGGTTAAGTTTGTATGCATCTTTTACCCAATTAACACTAATCCTAATGGAGGACCCTCTACCTATTTTTTAAAACTTGAGGCCCTTTTCATTATTATATAACTTGCTTGGGACCTTTTTTTAAACTTACCCCAGTAAGTTTAAACTTTTCCTGTGTTTGATACAATAGTTTCTTCTCATCATTGATCCTAGTTTACATCAAATAAAGTTATAATACGCACTCATCTGGAATTTGAGATTACGACATATGATGGACAACCAAATACAAATGCAGGAGCTGATTACTAATTAGTCAGGAGTGGTGCTGCATAGTGAACCCTTCCAATTGTGTGCAACCCTTCTAGTAATGAAATAGGAGGCACTTCATGAATCTGGTTATGTTCATAGAAGACAAACCTAAGGTTACTAAGAGATAATGTTGCATATAAAGAGTGATACATTTACTGTTCTTAGAATATTCAAAGACTAATCTGATGGCAGTGAGAAGCATACTTTGATCATAGGATAAGACCAATAGTCAATTTTTAATTGCTCAAGGTGCATGTAATGGAGATAATTAGGATGGGCAGGATAGACTTGGGAGACAAGGCAACACCTTTTCTTTTTTTCTTTCTTCTTGATGCAATATCTAGACAGCTCTGAAGGCAGGATGATAGGGACCTCATCAGCTGCAACAAAATTTCTAATAATTAGGTAATTACTAAGGAAATTCAGATGTGTGCTCAATCCAATCAACTGGAGCTTTGTTCTTGAAGGAACTACACATGAAAACTGGGTGTACGACTTGTATGTTAAAGCATCGAGCGAACCATCTTAACTCGATCTGCTATTTACATCTCAAAAAACTTCACTTACCTAAAGTAGGACATAGTAATTTTCTAAAATGGAAAGCTAGCAGCACATACTTACCTTTATGGACTTCTTATCGAGGTGAAGATGGCACAAGCTTGCTTAGCATTTCAGTGTGTTCTGACTGGCTAAAATTCATTTGCGTTTCTTTGTCCCCTTCAATATCAAATCTGTAGAGTAAGCAATGCGCCAAAATTTGAGAGCATTTTTAATGGATGAGTAATACAAATAATGTAACTCATAAGTTAATAAGACATCAAATATCTCTAAATCCAATCAGATTAAACTGTCTAGACCTTATCCATTTACGTAAATGCTATCCTCTCTGGAACTGTAGCTTAAGATTACAACATTTTACTTTCTACTTGGTTACATATTGACATTATTGTTGTACCACGATTTTAAAAACATCATTCCATTTAATCTTCCTTTCCTGGAATACTGGTAGATAACAAAAAAAATGGAGAATTTTTGTTATTTCTCTTGAATAGTTTTCCGTTCCTCATATAAACCTTAGCTAATATTATACATTAGTGTGTGATAAGCAGATTAAACCAATTTCACATTGATCACGGCTGGCTGATCTGCGTATACCCACTTACCATTGTTTTGAGGACTGTTGATAGAAATTTCAGTCATTCATTCAATTAAATTTCTATAAAGATGAAATTTCTTATTTTTACGATGAAAAAAGAACCGACGGGGACTAAGTATAATAAATTAAATAATAAAAGAAATATTTATGAACACAGGTGATGGATGAAAATTACCGGCGGAACATGGATGAGAACCAATGTTTCTTCTTTGCCTTGATCTCTTTGTCTATTGTACTCTCACCTTGATCTGCTGCTACAACTGCTATAATCTCATTCCCATACTCACTCAGTGCATCAGCGAAAGGAATATGGTAGCAAATCAACCCAATTCCTAATTAAGAATACAGTTAAAAACTTGCTTAGATATTTTAGTAAACCAGTAAAATTACAGTAGAAGAATACACTAATTTAGGAATCTAAAACTTTTGAGCAAACATGTGACTTTAATCACGAGCTATATAAAATTCTGATAGATATCATCTAAAGAGAACTCCTTTTTATATTCAGTGGATCACACAGTGCCCATGATAGCAGGCCATATTTCGCACACGTGTTTTGTTCAAACATAACGTGCTTTCTCAAAGCAAAGTAAGAACATCCAAATCAGTTTAGCAAAGAAATGAAAATGGAAAACATAAATCCCGTTAACTTTATTTTATTCTCAAGCAGAGTTTCATCGTTTTTACCCTAATGGGAAGTCGTAGCATCAACTAAAGTACCAAATGCCTAAAATATCTAACAAGAAGGCCATATTAAGCTCATATTTTGTAAAATCTTATATCCTACGGTCATTTATAGCTCTCTAATGCAGTTTTATTTAGTTCAACAATAGTTCATCCTTTTTATAAATATTTTCCTTGCTACAAATTAAACAACAGTTACGCAGGTTGACAAACTCTTAACTTAATTTGATATTCCTCCCTCAAAATTGAGCTAGCTGTATCTTACTCAAGAGCAAAGCACTATATAGAACTTACTACTGCGGGATCTTCTTTAGTCAGTTCATTCTTAAATTCTCCGTGGCAAAGTCATCGACGTTCATTTACCTTCTTTCCAATACAATGAACTTGAAGGAAAATGTCTGTATATTACATTGTCTGTTGGATCTCTAGGAGCTCATCCTGTTGGTTCTCCAGCAGAGTAACAGATTCATACCTGTAGGAAGTGAAAAAGTTGAATATTAACCTTAAAGGAAAACCACAAAGTAATGAACACTTCATTATTGCTACCCATTCAACATGACACTATGTTATTTTTAGCTTGCATTGATGAAATGACACGGACATGGAGTAAAACAAACGATAATAAATCGCGTTAATGATTCAACTAAATACTGCTATGCATCTGTTCACTCGGCTTGCAATTTACTCTTAGGAAGCAATGTCGGATCAGCTGGAGCTGCTTTCACCTTTCAAGCTTCATCAATTTGCACTTGAAATAACCAAAGTTACATAGTATTACACAATCATCAACATTATAACTAATTAAACAACAAAAATTGTTCAGTTTAACTCAGAACAATGCAAACAAAGAGACTAATTTAGTTGAACTTCAAACCTTCAGATTTGAAGTTTGACATGGGAGGTGTGAAGTTCAAATAACTGACTAACAACTAAAATATTTTTAAAAATGACTAAAAATAAATAGCCAGGAGAAAAGTGGCTCGCTGGCGAAATTTTTACTACGCAACTGTCAGGTGATATGGGCTTTTATTAGTTAGATCTGATTAGGGCTCCTTATTCATTCTCCGCACATTCTCTGCATTAACAAAAACACTAAAAAGTAAAAATGATGAACCAATAGGGTGTAAAAATAAAATAAAATGATAAAAATATCATGGTAATTCATATACCATTAAGAAGTTTCACTTTACTAATTAAGAACAACCAGTTATGTAATGTTGAGACATTTAGACTTCAAATAATTAGAAATATCAGTAGACAGTCAATTCATTCTTGTTAAGCAAGATTAATGATTGTAAAAATATAATAAGCTCAGATTCGATTTTTGTAAACACTAAAAGATGAATATTATTCCCTCATTCGACAAAATTAAATGAACATCAATTAAAGTGTCCGTATAAAAGAAGTTACTAAGCAGGGGAAAAAGCAGATCACATGTCTATAAAAATAACAATCAAGAAGTAAACAAGGATTTACCTGTCTGTATTCCAGGATAATATTTTATTGTTGTAGAGATAGAGAAGTAAATATGGCTAAAACTAATTTTATCAGGAAAGAGAACAAGGCAATACCAGCATAAGAATTTGATGAGACCTGGAGCTAGTTTCATTACTACAAGTCTGCAGTATGTGTCTTTAAGCTGCAGAAAGACCATGAAAGTTGTAGCCTCTAGAGAAAATACATGTAGCTGCTAATTGCTAGACTCCAAAAAATCTAAAATGTATAGTAGGAGATTTACACTATCTTTACAGATGCGCAGCGCTCTTTCAAATCATCTCAATCCCTCAAAGTTTCCTCAGTGACTTTCTCAATGATGGTCCCTTTCTTACCGAACTCAAAATCATTAGACAATTCATCTGCTGACTGTTAGCGTATGCTACTATTTGCAGCAGCCACACGGTATTCTTTAGTAAAAGGCGAATGAATACTACGTTGCTGTGTAATCATCTGCTCACTGTTAAAACTAACAAATAGAAACTTACCTCAGGATCATCAGGCAGCCTTAATGCAGTACTATGTGAGCTGAGGAGGCGTCGAATACTCTAAAAATCAGTTGTACAGTAGTATATTTCGCTTTTAAATACAAGCAAATGCAGCACACGATAAATATTCTAATCACACCAACAGAAATAACACAAGTTTAATATGGCGAAAAGGGGGTACATCCATTGTACAAGAAGAGAACTTAGTAACAACATAACTCGGTCAAATTAATGGAAGCAAGTATATCACAAACTGAAATAAGTAAGAAAAAGAACAAATTAGAGGCTGTAGGAACCTGCTTAAATTTAAAACATTACAAGATTGTCTTTTGAATTATTTCATCATAAACTATATTACAAGTTGAATGGTCATCGTTACTTGTTGGTGTAGGCGGAGGTATCAACAATTTTACACAGTTCGAACTTCTTGCTCTTGAGGCAACATAAAGTTGTCCATGTGAAAATACAGGTTCACGTAAATAAATTCCTACAAAATCTAATGTTTGACCATGTGCCTTATTTATAGTCATAGCAAAGCACAATCTTACTGAAAATTGCGTTCTTTTAAATTGAACTGGCAATTTTTCATCCTGCGAAGATAATAGTGGTATTCTTGGGATAAATACATGCATATCTTTGAAATCACCTGTTGTAATCTTAGCACTTATAACATGAGTTTTAAATTCACAACATGTTAACCGTGTGCAATTGCATAAACCTTCATACAGATTTAAGTTTCTTAACAATATAATTGGACAATTTTCTTTCAATAGTAATACATAAGGAGGCAAACCAGCAGGACTAAAAGAATGCAACAGATCTTCAAATTGTGTTTGATTTTCCAACTCAACAGTTTCATCATTGCCAATAAATATTTTTACTTTTCCTGGGAATTGATCAATAAGCATGTCATTAATTTCATTAACGAAATTATTTTTTGTTGTCAAGATTACACGGGAATCTGTACAAGTAAAGTTGGAGTCAAATGATTTCAAACCTGGATTTGTCGCTGTGAATAACTTGTCTAAGGATTCTTTTTCGGTCGTGAAAGGAATAATTAAAGAGTGTGGAATTTCAATCTTATTTGCTAAGTTAACTGGTTCTTGTCCATTTCCAATTCTTAGCAAATACTCACAGAAAGTAGGATCCGTTTTTGCTCTCATATTCTCGGACAATTGTACCTTTTCAAGTTCAGTCCAGATGCTAGAATACATCAAACTTTCGTTAATGAAATCTTCTTTTTTTCCGCTTCGCACAACGGGGAGAGTTTGTCTGAAATCACCTCCAAGAACAACAACTTTTCCACCAAATAGTAGATTTGTATCCATAAGATCTTTTAATAGCAAATCAAAAACTTCCAACATTCTTTTTTTTGCCATAGATACCTCGTCCCACACAATCAGCTTTGCATCACGAATTAAACTCGCGAGTGTGCTTTGTTTACTGATATTACAACTAACATTTTCATCAATAGGAATTTTAAAGCGTGAATGTGCAGTACGTCCGCCCGGGAGAATCGAAGCAGCAACACCAGAAGTAGCAGTTGCCAAAGCTATATATCCCATAGATCTCACAGTAGCTAATAAAGCACGATACAAAAAAGTTTTTCCAGTTCCTCCTGGACCATCAACAAAAAATGCACCTGCTTTGTTCGAAAATACTTTCTGTATAATCAAATCATATGCGGTAAGCTGATTTTTGTTTAGTCTCTTGTGTAAGTGTAAATCTTCCTCACTGACAACAATAGTTCTCTCAAAATGAATCTCTTTTGCTTCTTTTGCAGCTGTAGAAGGCCTAATAGCTTCGGGAATGAGCTTATATTCATTTACATTATGGCCCATTGAATGCAAAATATCGTTAATATGATTCAGAACTTGATATCGAATTTCTTTTCTCTCAGTAGGCTGTAATACCTTGTAGTCTTCGGACATTGACTCTTCAAATTGGTCCCAAAGTTCTCTTAGATTGGTCGGATTACAGTACACCAACAATGTAGCAAATAAACGTCTTAAACTATATGGCATCCAATAACTCGCTGCTTCAGACATGCATTCCATCAAACTATTATCACAATGTAACAATCCTCTTTTCTCCACCGGTTATCTAAAGGAACTACAACATTCTCCATCTATTATCTGCAGATCCGCATATGATGTCGGTCCTCGCACATGCATAAGTAATAATCTAAGATAATATCGTTCTCCTTCCGTTGGATGACATGTTACAATACGACCAACGACTTGACGTTGTCGTCGACATGACCAATATTTATCACTGTAGGACCATACAAAATATTGAGGGAACTCTTTGTACAATAAATTCAGCTCCATAGCATATTTATCATTTCCGTTCATATAAAAGAATTCTGTTAGCATTGTTCTTTTAATCATTGGATTGTTCACAATTGCATTTACATCATCGTTGTTCTTAAAAGAGACAAATTGTTTTCCTTCAAGATGTAGTTGTAGCCGATAGACGCTTGGAGACATTTCGCTAATTGGAAAGCTAAAAAGACGCCATATAGCTTCTGGAGGTGAGACTCATCTGGCAGACTGATATTCCTTTACCTCATCTATTTCTACATTTGTGTCAGAATTTTGTACTGAAAAAGCAATTTTATCATGTCCTTTACAGATGTATTTATATAAGTACTTCACAACTTTAGTGTCAGAACAAACCTCAACATTCATATGACATTTGAATTTTCCAAGTAAATAAGGATTATATGGAACTACCCATGAATTATCCAGATATTGATCTCTTACCTTTACTCGTTCTCCTGTATTCGTCTTTTATAAATCAGGTAAGAATCGGTGCCTCTTGATGTCTGATCAGCAAATTTTTTTGGATATTTGAACTTGCAATGGCCCTTTTTCTTCATACAAGAGTTAGCCGGATTTAAGCTACCACATGGACCATGCATCATATGCTTAAGAACAAGCTTGCATAAGTATGGTTCTGTTTTAGCATCCGGAAGTTCTGCACTCACAATATCATCGTATGCCTCTGATGTCAACAATTTGTATTCTGGACTTAATATAATGAGAAAATGAGCATGCGGCAAACCTCGTTTATAAAATTCTACGGTGTACATAAAAGCAGCAACTTTTCCAAAGATATTTCGTTTCAATATGTCTGTCTTTAGTTCTTCTATTTTAGCCCGGAATATTCAACTAATCAAATCAGGTCTATTCTGTGCTTCATCACTTGCCGCTAAATATTCCTTTATTTCTATCCAAGTCGGATTACATGTCATAGTTATGAATAGATCAAGTTTCCCAAAATATTGTAATAATGTAATAGAATCCATATATCGTTGACGCATGTCTCTGGGTCCCCCTATAAATGAAGTTGGCAAAAACGATCTTTTTCATCATTAGAAGCATCTCGTGCACCGAGTCTTAAAATATCAAGAAGTCCTTCTAATACTTCCATTCTGAATAAATCTGGATTGAATGTGACAAAATCCAACCTTTGATTTTCCATTTTTATATATTCATCAACTGAATATTGCTGGAACAACCTTCCAGTATGTAAAATTTCATCTTCATCATCGTTTCTCATCTGTAGTTTCTAACAATAGTATTCGCGAACAGAAACTGTATCTCTTTTTCGTTTTCCTTTTTGCAGAGCTTGAGCTTCTATGTCAAGGTAGCCATCAACAGAACAGAAATTTTTTATATTTGGTAATTGTTCAGATTCGAACAAAGTATGACCTCTGCGAATATTTTCTGATTGTTGACACTTTTTAATACCACAGTGCCACCCACTTTGATAATATGGAAATAACAATGGATACTGTAAAGGATCATAACAACCAAAGTAATGGTTTACCCTTTGTACTTTGTCACTGTGAGTGTAAACCTGAATATGCGGCGCATGAACAACATCATTGTCATTTTCGTCAACCCATATTGCTGCAATCTCATTAGTAGTAGGCAAATTAAAAACACGTTGATCCAATCCAGAATCACATTTGAGTGCTATATTAAGACTTTGTAGGTTCGAAATTTCAGCTAGGGATCGAACAAATATTGAATATGGATTATCTTTTAATATGTCCATTAGTTCCGCTACTATCAACTCATCTATTTTGTCGGAACAAGCCATTCTATTTACCAGCTCATTCTCATTGTCATAGAAGTACAACTGCAAGTTTCTAGGCTTTTTTTCTTTAGGATATAAATCATCTATCAAGTGATACATTTGCCCTTGGACTCTAAATGTGTAGATACCACAATTTCTTTTTGCCAAATATTTATCATATTTAACACCAAGCGATGTAAAAGCAAATAGATTGTTATACATTCTAATATATGTCTGGAAATGCTTAGATTTTTCAGATTTTCCTGCATATAAATTTCTAAGTCTAGTTGGCATTTGGTGAGAACTTAACTTACTTTTACCGCTGGCACAACAAAATCCATGAAGTTCATATTCAAATTTTTTTGCAAAGAAAAAATTACAATCTGGAATCTTTTTAATGGAACATATTCGGAGCGTAACCGATTAATATTACTCACAATTCTTCTATCATTAGTCACAGTTCTTTTATTATTAGTCATTGTTCTTCTATTATTAGTCATTGTTCTTCTATTATTTGCATGACCTGCATATTCCAAACAACCTTAAGCAGCAAAAAATAGAAAACATATTGAGCAACATGAAATAATAACTATGATTATACTAACCGTCAGTCACAGTTGTTTCGAAGGTTGGTGTATATGGTTCTTTTGAGGTGCCTGATGTTGAACCTGGTTCAACACAGTTATTAATTAGATGGGTGAACAAAAGAATCTATGGAAGCGTAAACAAACATTATAGGTCTGCGGGCTTACCTTTTTCAAACACACAGAAAGTTTTCCCTTATCAAGAACATTTGAGCAGGAAAAAGTTTCGTTCTCAGAGATTGCTACAGGTAAAAAGAAATTTTATGACGACAACAACAATATACAGCAGCAATATAAGTAAAGAAATAAAGAATGAGTTTGAATGTAGACCTGTTTCTGTTTGTAAAACAGAAGAGCAGGCTGCAATTGCAAAATTATCCTGAACCATGCACGTTGGTTCAATGGGGTTCTCATTATTTGTATTTGCAAGAAGACGTATACTCGTTGCCTCTGTTTTTTTGATGTTCCGTTGCAGCAGCAGTGCATTTTTTTTAGCCATGCTCATATTTTCATACATCTCACGTCGTCTGGTATTCCTATAGTGTAGCTGCTTCGTTGAACAACTACGTTTTTTTTTGTTTTCAGAGGATCCATTTAATAAGGAAGCTTGATTATTGCAAATGTTAGTATTCCTATCACCTTATAAACCTACAAAATAATTATCATTCATTTTGGTCAGGCAAAACAAAGGACAAAATTTAGTGCAAATACCAAAAACTGAGCCCGACAAAATAAGGTAATTGTAAGCATTTAACAGGTAAACAACAAAGACAACCTATGAGCTCCCAATTGTTTCCAGAAGGGAAAAAAATTAAAACATAATTTCTATCTCGGCTTGAATTTGTGATAGAAAAATTGAAGATGTAAGGTAAAATATTGGCAATAAAAATCAAGTAGCCGATGCAAAAACCAAGACAACAGAATCATAACATTAAAAATACATCTACCTATGCTTACACAAAAAACATAACCTGAAACACAGAAAGATCAAATATCAACATAATGAAAATGGAATTCTTCAGCCTTTCTACTTGAATAAACTAAAAGCAGCATATAATAGTAAATTTAACTGGCTATTGATATAAGGATCAGCGTGGCGATAGGTAAAAGAAGAGAGGAGTAGCAACTACATTTTTGTATTCTCAAAGTTTTCTATTGTATTACAATCAAATTCCAAATGAAGTTGCAGTTTGTTTTTCTACTTCAGTGCTTTCTTGGAAACTATTTATCATTTCTTTTGTACAGACAAAGTAGGGCAGGAAAAAAATAATTTAATAGAGCAAAGATACAATTTTTACTTACAATAAAGCATTGAAGAAGATTGAAAAAAAACTAGATAGTAGAAACGGTACCCAATTTTAACCAATTTCAATCGTTGACACAAAAGAGCCAATTGAAAAGAGCAGATCAATTAGAACGTGGAAGAAAAGATTAGTGTAAGCTGTAGTAAAGGGAGAGACCAAAGCAGGAGAGGAAGTTGAAAAGTACTGAGAATAATATAAAAGCGGTGGCTGTTCAAGTTTTTTTGTTTTTCTGTAGTTATCCACAACTTAATCCACAACAGGAATTCCCGAAAATACCCCTGGAAGCTGGACGACACCAAGCTCCTCAAAGCTGCTTATTACTACTATTATAGAGACGGCAGTGAGGAGCTTTTTTGAGGAGCTTGGTGTCGTCCTGCTTGCAGAGACATTTTAGACATTTTATCTGCCTAATATGGATAAATATGCTGCCCCATAAAAGGGCATCCACGTGTGAGGATTCTCGCACTCACAATTATTGGAGAGTTGCCACGATGCCGGTGCATAGGAATATTTACAGTCAGAGATAACGTTGTACTCCTATATAGAGTGAAATATCTTTACTCTTGCTAGCGGTGTGGGACATTAAGCAATAAGAATACTGCAAAATAGCAAATCTCACTACATAAGCTTGTAACCATTCTGCCCGTTAGTACATAACTATATCCAGTACTAGGAAAAGGCTTTCTTACATGCAGAAAGTGTCATATACTAATGATTTGGCTTGTTTCACTTGTGATGCATTTGTATTTTGTACAACCATTCTTGGCATTTTCAACAGCTTTCAACATAAGTGATCACTGTTTGCTGCGCTTGTTTAAAGTTGACAGAACTCTTCCTTTTTTCTGGTATTTGTTTGAAGAAAAGTTTAAAAGTCAAAGTGGAGTGAAAATATTTACAAAAGCATTTGTTTCCGGCTATTTAAAAATGGCAAGAAAGAAAGAATACTTCATTGTCTTTTAACCTAGGATAATTCGAACTCATAGGATAACTCAAACTTATACACCATAATGGATTAACAATTGTTAAACTAAAGGACTTGTTTTGGAAAAAGAGTGCACATTATTTTCCGTGCTACACTCTGTTTAACTAAAAACTTATTGCATATATTTTATACTCCAAAGCGCAGTTTATATATAAACCGCCGCTATAAAAATTAGAGCACAGCTAATTACCTCCCATTAGGGGCAACTAACCAAACAACCAAAGAAGAAAATAATTTTACTAGCGTTTCAGCAAATCACTGCTAAAAATCAGCTACGAAGTGACTAACTTTTTATAGCGGGTGGGATATTTGAAATTTTCTTACGAAACCAGTGACTTGACTCTTTATTTGCAACATTTTCGAAGTGTATCACCTTTTTAACTTTCTCTATTGACAGAGCCACATAGAATATTAATTTACTTGAAATTGACTATTAGGTTAAGTTAACGAAGGTAGGTAGTACTTGATACTTAATTAAATTTGAATAAGGGCTGCTTTGATTAGTTGATGCGTTGCTTATCCGTTAGGCTTTTCCCTTATTTGCTGAGTTAAAAAGGGCAAATATTTTATAAAATTGTGTGCATTTAAAAAAAAAAATATTCGGTATAATTTTTTTTATATATATGAAATAATATGTTTTAATGGTAGCCCAATTATGATTCAGGACAATAATCAAAATAAACATTTTATCCATTGATGACCTCCTATAGCCTACAAAAAATTTAACTCTAATCACCTAGGCTAATGTTACATGAAATGCATGGTTTCGAGGCTTTTTTCGAAATCTTTGTTGTTTCCAAGTATGAAATTAGAGGATTTTGTCAAAGTTGTCTTTGAGGCACAAATTGTATCTTGAACATTCTTAAAATTGTTTGTTACTCTTTAAGGGTAGGAGCATCGGTATGTCATTTAAGAAAGTTATAGTATTATTCCCAGTGAAATGCCATTATGCATGCATTTTTGAAATGAAATGCTATTGTTGCTAAATAACATGACAATTTGATATTAGGCTGATATCCTGATAAACATAAATTAAAATTGAAAATAAATATTCCTTATCACATTTATAACTTTAAAAGATAATTAAAATCAATCTATATTCATTTATGCTTGGGCCCGGGCCGCCATCACTAGTAGTAATATACATTGTAGATTCTGTGACAACGTAAAATTGCGCACTTGTAATCAGGAACCAAGCTATTGGGACCAAGAATTTAGAAGCTAAGATTTGCAATGAACTTCGTAGAACCTGCGACATTGATATTCTAATGCGCGCAATTTCCCTGGCAATACTATTGAAATCCCTTGCCACACCTTCAAAGATTCTGATATTTCTTTCTCTCCAAATTGCATTGGTAAATTTTGCACTGACCAATTTGATGAGTCGTGCTTGTGTAGTTCTAGAACCCTTTACTCCTTTGCCTAACCCATTCCTAGTTGTTGACTCGAGGTTGTCCTCATAGTCATTCAGCTAGCTGCATCCAGGCCATAAATCTTTTCCATATATATCCCTAGTAAACTACATTCACAGATGATCTATTGTTTCCATGTGCAGGTTTTGCACACAACACATAAAGGACTTACTGTATTTCCCAAAAAATATATCGGGTTTTACAATTAGATTTATATTTAGTTGAGTCTAAGGCGACCGTTTTATATCTCAATTTGATCGTTTGATAGATAGTTTACGTGAACAAATTAATCGACCTCAAGAGTTTGATGTGGAAGCAATTCTAAAATCGATGTCAAGTAAATTCGGTATCAAGTAAATTCGATGTCAATTAAATCCGATGTCAGGCAAGGATATAAATGCTGTTAAACAAGTTCGAACTAAGTAAAAGGATAGTGATATACGATGAGATGACTTCGTTTTATCAAGATGCGCAGTTATCCGAACACGGTTATGATACTTGAGTCGATGAAAATAACAGCAATACGATGACAACCAAGTGAAATGAATAAACGTAAAACAATGGCGAATGAACAAATTTAATCGAACAATGGATCCGATGAACAAATCGATTAGTTGCCAAATGAGTGACGATAACAGATTGTTTAAATTAAACACAGATTAACAGGCAAAAGATGTTACGATCAAGATAAATGCAGATCTAAACGAAGCAAACAACAAATAAATAATCAAAGCAGTAAAGGCTTATTGTATTTGATGGATCGATGGATGTTGCTTCAATGGAAAGAACAGGTCTCCCTCCACGTTTGAACCAAATCACGATCGAAGCTTTAAATACAATGATGATCTTTGACGTAACAAATTGACAAAGGTAAAAGACACTGTTGACTATTTTCTTGACAAGAGAATAATGGTTTTGGAGAATAGAATAATATTTGCTCAGATGAACGTGTCCTCAAATGAAAATATAAGGCCCTATTTATAGGTTGAAATGGAGGAGAATCCCCAAACCCTAGCAGACTTCCACTCCCCCACGTTTCTCATCCCACTGTTGCACGTCGTCATCTGCTCCACTAAATTCGCCTTATCTGTTCCGATATTTTAGAGATGAGGGTCAGTTAATCTGATCTACAATAATGTTGTTTCCGATTTTATCCGATCAACATCGCATAACCGAACGAAACCAAACCGAAGCAGATTCTTTCCGATCTCATAACTTTCGAAGTGAGTCCGCATGTTGCATACGATCGAGTTTGCTTCTTTCGTGATCGGACAGAAAACCGACCAATACAGATAGTCCCCCCACTTGCCAAGTGTGTTCGTAAAGCTTTTGGCAAGTGGATTTGAGTTTTTAGCGGGAAAACACGTGGCACGTTTGTGTCCCTCCAATTTGAAATGTCAAAACGTCGCCTCAACTTCCCATCGCTACACGTGTCAGAAATCGTGCGGGCAGCAATCTTTGACGGTTCCCGAGGCAATGATGAATTTCTCTCTATAAATATTCGCTTCAATTCCAGCTTTACAACTTCTGAAACTTTGTAAAAGAAACCGTTTTGAAGAAATTAGAAACCGTTTTGCAAAAATTTCTTCAAATCCCAAAAATCTTCCATTTTAATCCGCTGATTCTTGCTGTTTCTGCCTTAAATCTTCCTATAAATTTCAAATCTTCTTACAAACTTCACTTTACAACGAATTCTAACAATGTCTACCTCATCACAGAACATAATAGAGGTTGATACCACTTCTACTACGGCAGTTACTGCCACGGCTCCGCCGCAGTCTGCTGCGGTGGTGGAGCGAACTTCCGCCATTGCTGACCCTTCAGTAGACAAGAAGGGGAAGAAGCGGAAAGAGAGGAAAGTGAAAGATTACGGTCCAAAAAAGTCATGGTCGGAGATCCTTCTGAAAAAATTTACATATGAGAACGATTGTAAAATCAGTGAAGCGGAGCAGGGGAAGAAGAAAAATATCCCGATCGACTCCGTTCACTGTACGATCACGCCGGAGGCGATTCCTCGGGTTCGAGAGGAGTGTGGTTGGAGAGTGGGTGACATCGACGTGATGTGCCCTCCAAGGAAGTCGACGTTGGCGACCCACGTTGAAGGTCATTCCGTGGTGCTGACTTACCCATTTACGATCGGATTCTCCCTTCCGGTCGATAACATCATCGAGGAATTTTGCAGGATGTACAAAATTTGCCTCGGTCAAATTTCTCCGATGATATGGAGAACGATCATAATTATGCGATACATCGCATAGGTGGCGGAAGTGGAGTTGACACTTCGTCACATTCTCAACATATACTCTCCTCGAGTTTATAAAGGAGGGGTGATAAATTTGGCTAAACGAGGTCAACGGGCTTTGATCTCTGACAACGATGACGATCTCCGAGGATGGGATCAGCGCTTCGTTTTTATTCCCATGGAGCAACTGACCGCCCCCGGAAGCGAGCCGCTGCCGAATGTCTGGAATCGGACTCGTAAGTATTTTGTTTTACCTTCCTTTTGAATTGCTTTTTAGCAACACAATCTAAGTTCCTCTGAAAATCTTCAGCTGAGGCAGTTGAATTCGATCAAGTTGCCGACATCATACCCTGGCTGATAAGGGTGCTTGAGAAGACGACCAATGACAAGCGAGCCTGGAAGCCGGTCGCAGCTTTGAAAACACTCAAAGCCAAAAATCATGGTAACTTCAGACTGTTTTTGTTTTTACGACTTCCGTCTTCGTTGGTGTTTTTCGATACTTAAGAAAATTTTTCTTCAGGTATCACCGGTGCTGGGGGCGAGCCAAGCGACGAGGAAGTTGAGCCCGAAGGCGGAGAAAAACCCGATGACGCTCCTCCCCCAAAGAAAAAGAAGAAATCATTCCAAGACTTGAGGAACAAGTATTTGCCCAGGGTAGTGGTTGAAAAAGGGCAAGGGGGTAGCTCATCAGCTGCGCCCCCAACCATAGAAGATGTGATTGCTGGCACGAGTTCAGCGATCGCGGCGGCGAAAGCTGCCGAAAGAGTGGCTCCGGTTATCGACATCGAGGAAGAGGGTCATGGGGAGGAGTCAACGTCTGATCAGTTGGTGCAGCGTCCCAAAAGGACAGCTAAGGAAAGACTCCAAGAAACGGCCATTCAGCTTAAAGTGGCCGAACAGGGGGATATTTCCGTGGACGACTACCATCTCTCCCCCAACGCTGAAGATGCTAACTCGGGTTCGGGAGGCTTGCCTAGCAGGGAAGGTGTTCTTGTTCCTTCAATCGCTGTCCCTGAAAATCAAGAGGAGATGATTGAGGCCCTCGATCGTGAACTTGAAGGGAGGGATCCTGCAAAGGGGAAAGCGCCGGCATTGGACCGGTCAATTGAGACGATGAAATCTAAATACGATGAGGAGACGGGGTCATCGTTTTTCAATACAGATCATGCCGATCCAATTGTTCCCCTTCCTCGAAGTGAAGAAGCCGCTGCTTTTGCTGCCTTAGGCGAGTCCGAGAAGAGGGGCGTTAGATCGCTCAAGATCGAAGTGCCAGCCAACGTCGATCTGCTTAGATGCCCAAGGAAATTGGCGAACTACTTTTTCGACGTCATAGGTCCGATGGAACAAGCTCGGCTGAATACACACGAGGATTTGAGTCTACCTTCCCAGATTTCCTACGGCGCTTTTAGGGTAAGTTCTATTTTTGGAGCTTTTTTGCTTTAGAAATTCTTTGCTTTGGATAGATTTCATGACTTTGAAATTGACCTTCAGAACTGCATAATGGCGATCGAGACTGCTGATCGGATCCGCCAACTTCAAGATGGGGCCAAAGTCTTGAATGAACAGATCGTTCATCTAACTTCAGCGGGAGAAGAGTTACATCGGAAACTTAAGGCATCGGAGGCCAAGAATGCTGAACTTTCAGCCAAATTTGACGAAAGCGTGAACGAACATGCTCTTCGTCAATCGGAGTTGGAATCTCAGATCCGAGCTTTGAACGCGCAACTGAGTGATCATGAAGCCAATTTTGATCTGAAATTGGCCGAACTCAACTCTATTTTGGAGAGTAAAGACAAAGAGCTAGCTGATCAATCTGAGGAATTGACTGCTCTTCGAAGAAGCAATGACGGAATAAAGGCTGAAGCTGCCAGTCTAACGGAGAGGAACTTGCTACTTCAGAAGGAGTCTAACATCCTAAGGCGTGACCTTGAAGAGGAATTTGATAAGAGAAAGGATTTGATCCTTGCCGAATCAAGGCGCGACGTCCTAAGGGAGATGTTAGACCGGACTGTCGATGTTCCTACCGAGCTGAGCGAAGCCATTGCAATCGTAAGATTGACTCGTGAAGAACTTGGTCTTCCAGCGAGTTCCTCCGATGAAGGTTCTGACGGGGACGCTGATGAATGATTTTCTTGCTTTTGTACTTAGTCGATTTTGAAATCCATGTATATATGACTCATGAAATCATCCATGTATATATGACTTATGAATGAAATCACTTTTGTTATTGCTGTGTTGTTTTTTGCTTTTCGAAGATAATTTAATCGTTCGAAGAATTCTTACGATAATCGTTGAAAGAAATGATTGGGGCCCAATGTCTTAGTGCGTAGTAAAGAATGACGTCTCATTTTCACGTAATGCACTCTTCGAACATTTTCATGAGTTCGGAATGAAGAATTTAACACTTGGTGAACAACTTAGATGTAAAATCTGATTAAAATTTGGAACGATCGCGGAAATCGAACAAATGTAAAGAATGAGTATAACCAGTGTTGTATTATTGAAGTAGACCGCTAATGGGTCTTCGATACATTTGGGATCGTATGATTCTATCGATTACAAGATGCAGCTGTAAGGCACAGACATTGATCACTATTGGATCGTTTACATGAGACTGATGACGCTTGATTTCAAACGAGCCGCCAATTCGGATGACTATTGGAGCTTTTGCCGAAGTTTGAACGAGTCCCCAGTTCGAGTGAACGCTTGAACTTGTGCCAAATTTTGAACAAGTCCCCAGTTCGAGTGAACATTGGGGCTTCTATCAAATTTTGAACGAGTCCCCAGTGCTGTCTTCAATCGATTCCGTTTCATTTTCCGACTGAAAGTTCCCGGTTATAGGGCAGTCTCTAGTGTCTGCCGATGACCCTCATGCTAACTCCATCCCCCCCAGTGTTTGGGTGCGAAGAATGAGTAGGCGAACACTGGTTCTTAACTTCGTTACCTGAAACGGAGTCATTGGGAGACCAAAGCCAAGAAACTCGTTATAGATGAAGACCACGTTAGAGTGTTCGTCAGACTTATCGACCCCGATCGGAGCGTTTTGAGCTCAAATGTTCGTGGGTGATGTTTGTCATCATTCGATTCCAACTATGCCTATCATCTAAAAGTGTTAGTACCAAATAATCGATCAAACAATTTCTTCCGATGGGGGAATAATAAAAATTGCTAAGTAAAAGTAAAGGGTGAAGGTTGATACCGCAGGACCTTAAAAATAGTATTTCTTCAATTGTGTGATATTCCAATTGAAGTCTACCGGTTTGGAGTCCATTGTTTCGAGTTGGTATGAACCTTTTCCGATCACTGCTTTGACGCGGAAAGGTCCTTCCCAATTTGCTCCCAGCTTTCCTTCGTTGGGTTCATCCTTCTTTGGTCTTTTGATTTTTAGCACGTAGTCACCTACATTAAAAGATCGATACCTGAGTTTTTTGTTGATGTAGTTTTCTGCCCTTTGCTTTTGTGCTTGTATTCGAACAAATGCCATATCCCTTTTTGCTTCGACCAAGTTCAGATCTACTAGCATGGTCTCTTTGTTAGCTTCTTCGGTGGAGTGGGCGAACCGAAGGCTGGGCTCCCCCACTTCCACCGGTATCAGCGCTTCTGTTCCGTAGACAAGTGAGAACGGTGTCTCCCCGGTACTGTGTTTTACCGTTGTCCGATGAGCCCACAGTGCTCCGGGGAGTTCGTTCGGCCAGTTGCCCTTTGAATCATCCATCCTTTTCTTCAAGTACTCGAGTATTGTTTTGTTGGAAGATTCAGCCTGTCCATTTGCGCTGGGGTGATAAGGTGTTGATGCAATTCGCTTGATCCCCCACTTTTCGAAGAAGGCTGTGATTCGTCTCCCCACGAACTGCTTACCATTGTCGCATGTGATCTCTTTCGGGATCCCAAAACGACAAATGATATTCTGATGAATGAATTTGATAATTTCCTGTTCACGAATTTTAGCCAAGGCAATAGCTTCCACCCATTTAGAAAAATAATCTGTGAGAATTAAGATAAATTTTACCCCACCGGGCGCTGTTGGAAGCGGCCCGACCAAGTCCATTCCCCACTTCATGAATGGCCACGGTGACGTGACCGAATGAAGTGGTTCTGCCTGTTGATGTATGAGATTTCCAAATCGTTGGCACTTGTCACATTTGCGGACGAATTCCTTGGCATCATCTGCGATCGTTGGCCAATAGTACCCAGCTCTTATGATCTTTCGAACCAATGACTTGCTGCCGGAATGATTGCCGCATTCGCCTTCGTGAACCTCTTTCAGCACATAATTTGTTCCATCTGGCCCAACACATTTCGCCAAAGGGCCGCCAAACATTCTCCTGTAGAGTTGATTTTCTAGGAGGCAATATCTTGCTGCTTTGGCTTTAAGTGATCGGGCAGACTTCTTGTCATCGGGAACAGTACCTGCCTGCAAGTAGGACAAATATTTGCTTCTCCAATCCCAAGTACGATTAACATTGTTTACCTCTTTAATGCTTCGACATAGTGGAGATTCGAACAAGTGAACCACAGTCTCATCGAGCTTTTCATCGATGGCTGCTGCCGATGCAAGGTTTGCTAAAGCGTCTGCTTCGATGTTCTCTTCCCTTGGTATCTGGGCTATTTTCCACTCCTGAAAAGAAGTTAGAAAATTTTGTACCTTTTCGAGCAGTTGTTGCATCCTTGGATCTCGAACACAGAAATCGCATTGGATTTGATTTACCACCAGTTGGGAATCACTTTTGATGTCTATTCGTTCGACTTTCAAATCTTTTGCGATCTTTAAACCTGCAGCGAGGGCCTCATATTCGGCCTCGTTGTTAGTTTTTGCATGTAATTTGATCGCGTACCTGAGCTTTTCACCCGAAGGCGCTATCAATAGAATTCCGAGGCCAGTTCCTTTGACGTTGGAAGCTCCATCGGTGTACATTACCCAGATTCCGGGGTCTGGATCTCTCATCATCAACTCTTCCTTCTTTGCCTCCGGTAAAATATTAGCGCTGAAGTCCGCTACAAAATCAGCTAAAACTTGAGATTTTATGGCGGTACGAGGCTGGTAAGTGATATCATACTCACTCAGCTCGACCGCCCATTTCATTAATCGACCAGAGAGATCTGGCCGATGTAAAATATTTCGCAATGGGAATGTAGTTATCACAGATATTGAATGACATTGGAAATAAGGCCTTAATTTGCGTGCAGCAGTGACTAGTGCAAGTGCTAGTTTTTCTAGATGTGGGTACCTTGTTTCGGCATCCAACAATGTTTTACTAACATAGTAGATAGGAAATTGGTTACCTCCATCTTCGCGAACGAGGACAGCACTTACAGCGACATCGGAAACAGCCAAATAGATCAGCAGCATTTCTCCTTCAATTGGTTTTGACAGAAGCGGTGGATTGGAAAGGTACTGCTTTAGTTCCCGAAGAGCCCTTTTGCATTCTGGTGTCCATTCGAAGCCTTTGCTCTTTCTCAGTACTGAAAAGAACTTGTGACATCGTTCAGATGACCTCGAGATGAACCTGCTGAGATAGGCTACTCGACCGGTCAGCTGTTGAACTTCTTTCTCCGTTGTCAGGTCCTCAGGGATGTTTTCGATTGCCTTGATCTTGTCTGGATTTGCTTCGATTCCTCTTTGCGATACGATGAATCCCAAGAACTTACCGGATCCAACCCCGAACGCACATTTCTCTGGGTTCAATCTCATGTTGAATTGCCTTAGTATTGTAAAAGTTTCCTCCAAATGACTTAGATGATTTCCCTTCTCAAGAGATTTGACCAACATGTCATCGATATAGACTTCCATGGTTTTCCCGATCAAATTTTTGAACATAGTGGTGACAAGACGCTGATAAGTAGCGCCGGCATTCTTTAGACCAAAAGGCATGACCGTGTAGCAATAAGTCCCCATGTCTGTAATAAACGATGTCTTCTCCTGATCTGATGGATCCATCGATATTTGATTATAACCTGAATAGACATCCAAAAAACTCAACATCTCGTGACCTGCCGTCGAATCGATCAATCTATCGATGTGAGGCAGTGGGAACGAATCTTTTGGGCAAGCTTTGTTGAGATCGGTATAGTCAACGCATACCCTCCATTTGCCATTTTTCTTTGGTACTACAACCGTGTTCGCAAGCCATTCTGGATATTTTACTTCTTTAATGAACCCATTTGCTAACAGCCTTTCTACCTCATCATTGATCACCTTCCTTCGGAATCCTCCATTTGGCCGTTTCTTTTGCTTCACCGGTCGATGTTTCGGGTCGACATTTAACTTGTGTGTGGCGACCTTTGGATCGATTCCCACCATATCTGCATGGGACCAAGCAAAACAATCAGAGTTGTCCTTGAGGAAGGATATGATTTTTGCTTTTACGTCGATGTCCAGTTCAGCTCCAACATAAACTTTCCGATCATGATTATCATCGAACAATGTTACTTCCTCAAGTTCTTCTATCGTAGAGTCTCCAGCTTCTTGTTTATGCGGTTCTCTCACACATGGTGGAACCTGTGCGAAGTCGCCTTCGACTTCGGATTCCGGTAGCTGCGTTTGATCGCACGACAGAACCGAAGTGAAGCTTTCGTTCACGGGTCCCACTAGCTTACATGGTGAAACCTGTGCGAAGTCGCCTTCGACTTCGGATTCCGGTAGCTGCATTTGATCGCACGACGGAACCGAAGTGAAGCTTCCGACCACGGGTTCCACTAGCTGTGATTGCTACAATCGGAAGCCTTCCTTGACAGCTACTGAGTAACAGTCTCGTGAAGCCTGTTGCTCGCCTCTGATCTCGCGAATTCCCCATGGGGTAGGGAACTTCACAACTTGATGTAAAGTCGATGGAACTGCTCCCATAGCGTGGATCCATGGTCGACCCAAAATCACGTTATATGCCATTTCGCCCTTCATCACCTGAAACGATGTCTCACTCTCCACTCCTTCTGCATAGGTTTTGATTATAATCTCCCCAACGGTCACCTCACTTGAATTGTTGAAACCTGACAGGACCGTTGAGCGAGGCACAATCTTATCGCTCAACTGCAATTGTTCAACCACTCTTGCATGTATGATGTTAACCGAACTGCCAGCATCGATTAACACCCTTTTCACATCGGCGTCGTCGATCCTTGTTGTTACTACAAGTGCATCATGATGGGGATGAATCCTTCCATCGAAATCAGAATCCCCGAACACGATCTCATCGGTCATGTCGTCGCGTGTTCGTTTGTCTCGTGTGAAAGAGACTTTTGCATATTTCTTTGTAGTGTAGGTTACCCCACAAACACCATCTCCTCCGGTAATGACATTCACCGTTTTCCTGGGAGCAGGAGGTTTTGGTGGTTCATCATCTTTCTTCCTATTGAAATTGTTTCGTCCTCTCTCAGTCAAAAATTCGACCAAGTGACCCTTTTCCAGCAGGCTGGCCACTTCATACCTCAGCGCCTTACATTCTTCCGTTGTATGGACGAAATCATGGTGAAATGCACACCACAGAGCCTCGTCCCTAGTATTTGGATTTGACTTTATGCGACCTGGGAATTTTACAACTTTGTCACCCATCCTTTTCAAGTGATTCACCAGATTCGGTGTCGATATGCAAAAATTGTATTCCGTTACTTTTGGAGGCAGTGGTCGATCTTTTGGAGCCGAGGATGTGTTTGGCTGGGCTTTCTTTGATTGATTTTTGGAGCTACCAGCTTCGTGGTTGTTGCTCCCCATCCGATGGAAACTGTAGGGCCCCCATAGTTGGTCCCTGTAGTCTCTTCTGTCGTTATCAACTCTTCTTGCCGGCCGATCATAATGATAATTATTTCGTGCTAGCTGCAATTCTTCCTCTTCGGCCCTGATCCTTGTCTCGCACTCGAGGTACAATACATCGAAAGTCCATGCATCAATCTCCCTAAGACGATCTTTCAGTTTCCATGCCTCAATTGAATCAGTGCGCAAGTTGTTAGCAAAGGTCAAACATGCCCACCTTTCTTCGAGATTTGGTATATGAATCTTTTCATCGTTAAATCTTTTTAGAAACTGCTTGATGGTTTCCCCGGGTCGCTGCCTTACGTTCAAGATGTCTTCGACCCTTGGTGCTATCTTTTTTGCTCCAGTATGTGAACGAATGAATTTCGCCGACATGTCGTCGAAACTTAATATTTCGTTTTCGGGCAGCTGTAAATACCATTTCAGTGCTGCCCCCTTCAATGTCTCACAAAACTTCTTAAGGCTGACCGAATTGATCTCCTCCGCGGTCAAGTCGTTTGCCTGAACCGCAACTGAAAACATATCAATGTGATCCCTTGGATCTGTGGTTCCATCGTATCTCAAGCTTTCCGGTAGTTTGAAAGTCTTTGGTATAGGTAGTGGGGCTGCACTTGCTGGAAAAGGACGTTTTGAGATCGATTTTGTAACGCCTTTGTCAGCCAATTTTGGAACGCCTGGCAATTTCTCCATAAATGACTTGATTTCGCTGAACTTCTTATCGATATTATCATTCAACAAGGTTTGCATCGTTGCCATCATTCTCACTTCTGCTGTGACCGAGGCCGGAACTCCCATGGCTTCGGCGGCAGTAACCGATCCCCCTGATCCGACCCCCGCTGCAAGTCCCCCTGTTACGGCGCCCTGAGGAACCGAAGTCGGAATGCTTGCTGGGGGTGTGATCGGAGAGGCAGGTGCTTTACTTCCGATAGAATTAGATAGTGCCTTCAACTGCTCTTGTATCATTTCGAACTGAGCATCATGCCGCTTCAGATACGCAAACAGTGCCGCGTTTGCGCTTCCTGATTCGGTTTCGACTGCGGGCTCCTCGCCTGAACGCCGCGCTTGGCGTGCGTTCAACTGTGAACCAGTAGGAATGTTGTTGTGAGTTGGATCCTGTTCGTTGTTGGTAGATTCATCGACCGCTTCAGCATGGGCCGGAACATGAACCCCGTCATTGGGATTGAGCTGTTGCTGACCGTTCAAAGCGTCGATGTTACGTTTATCTGCCATTTCAAGACAAGAAAGCAAACGTAAGTAGTATCAAGCGGTTCAAATTTCGGAATAAATCGATTGCCTAGACCCCACGGTGGGCGCCAAACTGTATTTCCCAAAAAATATATCGGGTTTTACAATTACATTTATATTTAGTTGAGTCTAAGGCGACCGTTTTATATCTCAATTTGATCGTTTGATAGATAGTTTACGTGAACGAATTAATCGACCTCAAGAGTTTGATGTGGAAGCAATTCTAAAATCGATGTCAAGTAAATTCGGTATCAAGTAAATTCGATGTCAATTAAATCCGATGTCAGGCAAGGATATAAATGCTGTCAAACAAGTTCGAACTAAGTAAAAGGATAGTGATATACGATGAGATGACTTCGTTTTATCAAGATGCGCAGTTATCTGAACACGGTTATGATACTTGAGTCGATGAAAATAACAGCAATACGATGACAACCAAGTGAAATGAATAAACGTAAAACAATGGCGAATGAACAAATTTAATCGAACAATGGATCCGATGAACAAATCGATTAGTTGCCAAATGAGTGACGATAACAGATTGTTTAAATTAAACACAGATTAACAGGCAAAAGATGTTACGATCAAGATAAATGCAGATCTAAACGAAGCAAACAACAAATAAATAATCAAAGCAGTAAAGGCTTATTGTATTTGATGGATCGATGGATGTTGCTTCAATGGAAAGAACAGGTCTCCCTCCACGTTTGAACCAAATCACGATCGAAGCTTTAAATACAATGATGATCTTTGACGTAACAAATTGACAAAGGTAAAAGACACTGTTGACTATTTTCTTGACAAGAGAATAATGGTTTTGGAGAATAGAATAATATTTGCTCAGATGAACGTGTCCTCAAATGAAAATATAAGGCCCTATTTATAGGTTGAAATGGAGGAGAATCCCCAAACCCTAGCAGACTTCCACTCCCCCACGTTTCTCATCCCACTGTTGCACGTCGTCATCTGCTCCACTAAATTCGCATTATCTGTTCCGATATTTTAGAGATGAGGGTCAGTTAATCTGATCTACAATAATGTTGTCTCCGATTTTATCCGATCAACATCGCATAACCGAACGAAATCAAACCGAAGCAGGTTCTTTCCGATCTCATAACTTTCGAAGTGAGTCCGCATGTTGCATACGATCGAGTTTGCTTCTTTCGTGATCGGACAGAAAACCGACCAATACACTTACATTCACCCAATCTTAATTACTAGCTTGTTCTTAGTGAGTAGTTTTCCATGCCAATGCAGTCACATAGTGAAAATTGCTTCAGGTCTTGCTGCGTAATTAAACGTTAACACTTTCTAGGAGATTTTAAAATGATCTCCTAGTAACTGCAAGTTAGTGCTCTTGATTTCCTTCCCATCTTCTTGTCATTGCAGTTAGTTTGACACATCTTTAGACCCCAATATCTTACTATCTATTTGGCCTTGCGGCATAGGTGCATTATTCAGAGTTTGCCTTATGTAGTAGATACGGATCCGTTCGATCCATAATTTGAGGCGAAGAGCTAAAAAGGGAATTTGCACCTTTGATGCAATGAAGGCCCATAAACGAAGTGAAGGTTCCAAATGTGGTTACAACTTCTACTTTTTGGTAGAAAATATAAATATAAATAAATTTTTAAAAAATAGCACTCCAAACAAAGGAACTTACAAATGAAGGGTCATTTTTATTTTCTTACACGTACATAGCACAATTCCTATTTTTCAAATTTAGGCACTCCTCCAGAATGAAAAATACTAGATGCCATTTTCCCCCTTCCCCTGCCGAAACGAATAGCTGACATAGTTATCCCGGTGATTTTGCCCGAAGAGTTTAGGGCAGAGTCTCCGGCGCTCTGAATATCGGGTATGATTGTTACTTTCTTGTCCTTCCCCGCCGAGCCGCCTTCGATGCTTCTGCCTTCCCTTTCTATAACATACCCAGGCACCCTCCTTTCCAATCACTAAGCGCCTCGACTCGAGTTTCCGCTATAGGATTGAGTGAGGTGACGAGAGCTGAAGCCAAGGTTCCTTGCTACGCTTACCACCGACCGACACTTCCAAGCCAGAGGTGTTTTTAAAAAAAAAAAAAAATTACTGAAATTAATTTTGTTGATTTTGTCTATATCATTGCTTTGGACAAGTTTATACACACAAATCTACCAAAAAAGAATTTATACATGAGAGATAAATGCGTAGGCAAGAAAAGAAATACAAAATAGACATAAAAAAACTAAAACTTTATATAAACATCCATAATACTACAGAAATCTGAAAATTTATACAACTTTATTCATTTGTACATACACACTTATAAAAAAATTAGACAAGTTTATATATATTTATGGAAGTGTATAAACTTGTATAAACTAGCGGCGGGTTGCTATTTTGCGTAATCGCTGCCATCTCGGATAAGAATCACAAATAGGGGCCAATTCTGATAACTTTTGTGCGTTGCTGTCGATTAGTATAAAAATCCATAACTAATACGCATCAAAACAAAATACAATGAACAACATGAACAAAAAGTTCATGGACATGTAGAGGTAGTCTGTGGAGTATAGCATAATATTCGCAATTTTCCTAAGAAAAGTAAAACCTAGCTGGTTTTCTACGGTAACAATGTCACTGGTAAACAAAGGAGAGGAACCGCTGGATACACAATGTATGCCTCCAAATATGATTTAGAATACAATAAAATTTATAATCGGGTTACAAGCAATTTGTTATATCAAATTTGCAATAATTGAGTGAATAACAAGAACTTGTACTGAAAATAATAGTAAGAACAAAGAAATTGTATGTACTGTTTTAGGAATACAGTTGGGCAGAGTTTCTGTAAATATTTCTGAATGAAAGTTAAAACAAACTAGAAGATCTATTTATAATCACACTAAACGGGCTGATTATAAGCATTTAAGATCCCAAGATCCTACGTCTGGATCGTGGGCAACCCACGATAGCAATAATGAAGCTGAGATTCCTCTGAAACTGGCTCAGACACTCAAGGGAGTTCGTATCCGAGGGGAATGATACGGGATCAGCATAATGTTTCCCTAGTTGCCATACCCTGACCATCAGTTAGTCATCATGGCTACTCTGTCACGATGGAGAGTCCAAGCTATAATCTTCGGAACCTCGCCTAAGCATGCCACGTTTCCATGTTCAAGTTATACCAATAAACACAACATTATCAATTTTGAAAGAGGGAAGTCAAACTCTAGTTGGGGAATTGTGCAACTTTAATCTCGATTTCCTGAAACTATCATCAACAAAATACACATGCGTTTTACACTTCCAAATTTATTTTATTAAGTAGAAAAATTCAAGGAAAAGAAATCTCCCTTAGTTACGGATTCTTGTTGTATTCGTAGAGCAATAAAAATATAGAACAAGAAAATCTCTTTTTTCTTTTTTCTCTTTTTATTGTATGTAATTTGACAAAATTGGGTGAAAGAATAGAAAGCCTAACTCTTAAGAATACATAATTCCACATAAATGCAGCACTATATAAAGTACACCAGTATTTTTAACGCCCCACACCGCCATTATTAAGCTCTAACTAACTAATCCTAGCAATAGCAAAGGCAGTATGTATAACAAACCCAAAATCTTGAGGAGAAGGCGTAATAACTTTCCCCATGATATCATTGCTGATATACTGCTAAAACTTCCTGTAAAATCCCTTTTAAGGTTCAAAGGCGTTTGCAGATCATGGCGATTTTTCATTAAAGATAGCCAATTTATCAACTAACACTATGGCCATTGTTGCAGAAATGATGATACAAATTGTTACAAAATCTTTCTGGCTCGCTGGGACAAATATGAATACTACTCAGTATGTTAGTAAAAGAGAACAATATAGAAGAAATGTTGTATACTAAACAAAGAAGAAGAGGAAGGAAAGAACACTTTGTATTTTGGGAGAGGAGTTGTTTTCATTCAACTTGACTTGCTCCAAATGTCTAGGAATACATGGCTATTTATAGAAGAATTCTTTCATGTATCTAGCATACACTACATGTAAACACATTAACTTAGTCCACACTTTACCTCTCCCAAGATACATGGATGACGCTAATACATAGATGAATTCACACTCTAATACATGTACAAACTTAATATTCTAGTTCATGAACTAATGTAAATACATGTAGACAAATGTAAACTAATGTGAACTAATGAGAACAAGTTTATTATTTTCACATTTCAACATCCCCTCTTAAACTTGTTTCATCACACCAACTGCCATTCTTAGCTTTTGAAAAAGCTCAATCTTCAACGGCTTGGTAAAAATATCTGCAATTTGATCTTGCGACTTCACATATATGAGCTCCACTTCTTTATTGGCAATCCTCTCCCTGATAAAGTGATATCTTGTATCAATATGCTTACTTCGTTCATGGTACACCGGATTCTTGGCAAGTTCTTGCGCAGATTTGTTGTCAATATAAATCTCTGTGGCTTCATCTTGTGGCAAATTGAGCTCCTTCAATAATCTCCTTAGCCAGATACCATGACATGTACATGATGTTGCAGCCACATATTCAGCTTCACAAGTCGACAGAGTAACAATATCCTGTTTCTTAGAGCTCCAACAAATAGCACATTTACCCAAGAAGAATAAAAATTCGGTGGTGCTTTTTCTATCATCAACGTCTCTCGCAAAGTCACTATCACAAAATTCCACAAGCTTGAAGTTGCTAGAAGATGAATAAAATAAGCCAAAATCAATCGTACCTTTTAGGTAATGAAGAATTCTTCTAGCAGCCTTTAAGTGGGTAGAAGTAGGAGCTTCCATGAAGCGGCTTACAACTCCTACCGCATATAGTATATCTGGCCTTGTACATGTCAAGTACCTTAGGCTTCCCACAAGACTCTTGAAAAGAGTAGGATTTACCTTTTCTCCATCATCAAACTTTGACAACTTTAATCCACTCTCCATTGGTGTGTTCACGGGATTGCAATCAAGCATGTTAAACTTCTTCAACACTTCCTTTGCATAGCTTTCTTGAGAGATAAATATTCCTTCCTCCTTTTGCTTCACTTCTAAACCCAAGTAGTATAACATGAGACCTATGTCCGTCATCTCGAACTCACGGGACATAGCCTTCTTGAAATCTTCAAACAAACTTGGGTTATTTCCCGTGAAAATAAGATCATCAACATAAAGACAAACAAGTAATATATCTCCATTAGAATATTTGATATAAAGAGCATATTCACTAGGGCAACGAACAAACCCATTTTCTTGAAAATACTTGTCAATGCGGCTGTTCCATGCCCGTGGTGCTTGCTTCAATCCATATAATGCTCTTTTCAGCCTCAAAACTTTATCTTCATGACCTTTGACGACAAAGCCCAACGGTTGCTCAACGTAGACTTCTTCTTCAAGATAGCCGTTCAGGAAAGCCGACTTGACATCCAGCTGATAGATCTTCCACTTCATTTGTGCCGCCAAAGAAATAAGCAAGCGAATCGTCTCCATGCGGGCAACGGGTGCATAGACTTCCTCATAGTCCACTCCATGCCTTTGCTTGTAGCCTTTTGCCACAAGTCTTGCCTTGTATCTCTCGACCGCTCCTTGTGAATTTTTCTTTGCCTTGTAGACCCATTTCACTCCAATTGCTTGATGTCCTTTGGGAAGAGTTGTTAGCTCCCATGTGTTGTTCTTTTCTATTGCCTTGATCTCCTCTTCCATGACTTGTCTCCACCAATTGTCCCTGACAGCTTCTTCAAAATTCACTGGTTCACTTTCAACAAAGAGACAAACTAAATTACTATAATCAAAATTAGTAATTCTTTCGGTATTCTCAAGAAGATCGACCAAAGTTCTCGTTTTCTCTGGCCTTTCTCCATTTGAGCTTTCTGCAGGGGAAGGAGATGCAACATTAGTTGGAGAAGGAGGAGGAGTTGGATCTTGCACAGGTGCCATGTGATCTTGTTCTTCTTCATCTTCAAAATATGGGAGAAAATCGTATGTCCTTTCTTCTTGAGCTTCATAATTCCATGCTGCTTCTTCATCAAATTCAACATCGCGGCTCACCACCACTTTTCCATTTGTTGGGTTGTACAACTTGTACCCTTTTGAGCTTGTTTCATAACCAACGAACACATGCTTGACACTTCGATCATCAAGTTTAGCTCTCCCTTGTTGTGGCACATGGGCATAGGCTATGCTCCCAAAAATTCTCAAGTGTTTGACACATGGCTTTCTTCCGCTCCATGCTTCTTGAGGAGTTTGATCTTTCACATTCTTTGTGGGAGACCTGTTACTCAAATAAACAGCACAAGAAACAGCCTCGGCCCAAAATTTCTTGGGCATATTTTTAGCTTTCAACATACATCTAGCCATGTTAAGAATGGTTCTATTTTTTCTCTCTGCAACTCCATTTTGTTGCGGTGAATAAGGTACCGTTAGAGGGCGACGAATTCCATGAGATTCACAAAATTCATTAAATTCTCTCGAAGTAAATTCGCCTCCTCTATCGGACCTTAAAGCTTTTATTTCAAAGCCACTTTCTTTTTCCACCAGTGCTTTAAAATTTTTAAATGCACCAAACACTTCTGATTTTTTCTTTAAAAAATAAACCCAGGTCTTTCTACTGAAGTCATCAATAAAGAGTAAGAAATATTTACTCTTACCAAAAGAAGGTGGAGTGATTGGCCCACACACATCGGTATGAACAAGTTGGAGTGGCTTGGTTGCTCTTGATGTTGCCTCCTTAGGAAAACTCCTCCTTGCATGTTTTCCAAGAAGACAGGCTTCACACAACTGATTGGGATGATTTATTAAAGGCATCCCGTGCACCATCTTCTTTTCTCCCATTGATTTAAGCGACTCAAAATTCAAGTGCCCAAATCTCATGTGCCAACACCATGATTCTTCTTTCACATTTGCATTCAAACACTTTGCTTCAATTGTTTTAAGATTAAAAAAAAACAATCTATTCTTTGACATATGAACTTTAGCAATTAGAGTGCCACTTGAATCTCTAAGCCAAAAGTTCATATCTTTCATATGTATGTCATATCCCTTTTCAAGAAATTGGCCCAAGCTCAGAATATTATTTTTTAACTTTGGCACATAGTAAACATCTTTGATCAATTTGTGACTACCATCTTTAGAGGAGATAAGAATCGTACCTATCCCTTCAATTTGGATCTTTGAAGTATCTCCAAAAGATACATTGCCTTTCACCCTTTTGTTGAGCTCCACAAACTTGTCTTTGTATCCGCACATGTGGTTGCTCGCTCCATTATCCAGATACCACGAACCACAATCATCTTTGTCTTCTTGCTTGAGTGCTAGCAATAATGTTGACTCTTCATCTTCCTTGTTGTCGTCAACAAGGATGGCATTTTCTTCAACATTGCTACGACATTCCCACGAATAATGGCCAAATTTATGACAATTATAGCACTCAACTTTAGATTTATCATACCTCTTTTCATTTGTTTCTTGATGGTAGCCACGTCCTCTTCCACCTCCTCGGCCACGACCTCTATATGTTTGGTGACTTTTCTCTTAATTGTTGGAGTTTCTATCATTGCTTCTTCCTCTTCCACGACCGCCACCACGTCCTCTGCCTCGTCCACGACCTCGATAGCTCTTTTCACCTCCATCATCCTTCAATGATGCCTTGGTTTTAAGGAGTTGCTCCATCGGCTCTTCTTGCCTCCTCTTGATTTTTTCTTCGTGGGCTTGCAAAGAACCTTCCAGTTGCTCCACCGTCATAGTGTCTAAATCTTTAGACTCTTCAATAGCACACACCACAAAATCGAATTTAGGTGTTAGGGAGCGAAGGATCTTTTCTACCACACGGACATCTTCAATTTTCTCTCCGTACCTTTTCAATTGGTTCACAACAGCCCGCACTCTTGAACCATAATCCGAAATGGATTCGGATTCCTTCATTTTTAAAGCTTCAAAATCAGCCCTTAGAGATTGAAGCTTCACCTTCTTCACTTTGTCAACTCCTTGGAGAGATGTTTGTAAAATCTCCCAAGCTTCTTTTGAGGTAGTTGCATCAGCCACCTTCTCAAACATGGTATCATCCAAACATTGATGGATAAGAGAGAGGGCTTGTTGATCCTTCTTCCTTAACTTTGCCAAAGCATCCTTCTCATTTTGAGGAAAAGTTTCGTCATTTTCGGGTTCTTCAAACCCTTCTTCTACAATCTTCCATGCATTTTGAGAGCCAAGTATGGCTTTCATCCTTATACACCATTTTTGATAGTTCTCTTTTGTAAGACGAGGAAATTGGAAAGCAAGTAGGCCATTGCCATTGTTTGCCATGGCTCTGATACCACTATGTTAGTAAAAGAGAACAATATAGAAGAAAGGTTGTATACAAACAAAGAAGAAGAGGAAGGAAAGAACACTTTGTATTTTGGGAGAGGAGTTGTTTTCATTCAACTTGACTTGCTCCAAATGTCTAGGAATACATGGCTATTTATAGAAAAATTCTTTCATGTATCTAGCCTACACTACATGTAAACACATTAACTTAGTCCACACTTTACCTCTCCCAAATACATGGATGACACTAATATATAGATGAATTCACACTCTAATACATGTACTAACTTAATATTCTAGTTCATGAACTTATGTAAATACATGTAGACAAATGTAAACTAATGTGAACTAATGAGAACAAGTTTATTATTTTCATATTTCAACACAGTAGACGCCCCACTTCGGTGTGATTCTAGAGTCTCTTTTCTTAAGCCTCCAGTTCCTGACTACCATCATAGATTGTGTGCTGGATTTGTGAATTCTTGCAATGGCTTAGTTCTTCTGGCTACCCCTCATCCTGTTAGAATTGTTCTGTGGAACCCGACCATCTATGAATCGAGAACAATTAAAATTGAGGGGAGGGTTACAATGACTGTTATAGTTTAGGCTATGTTTCTTCTTTAGAGGATTACAAAATAATAAGAGTAAGACATTCGGCTCCATATAACTTTCAATTATTTTTGATGAAAAGTGAAACTTTCAACTATTTTCGATGAAAAGTGATACGTGGAAATCGATTGATCACGATTTACCTCCAAACTATAACTTCTTCAATATTAAAAACATGGTTACAGCTGACGGAATTGTTTATATGATCATTTTTTCATGGCCGGAGGTATCGATTCTATCTCTATGTATGAAAAATGAAAAATTTCAGCAAATAAAATATCCAGATCGGACTGATCTACGGATTGACGAAACACCAACTTTATTTATTCCAGGAGAACGCCTTTTCTTGGCTAAGTTTTTTACCTCTATTAGTGAGTTGACTGATCTGGAAATTTGGTGTATGAAAAGAAATGGAACGAGCAGTTCATGGGCTAAACTGTCGAAAATTACATTTCCACGATGTACTTGGAATTACAAAGATCATATGAAGCCTCTGTGCTTTACAAAGGATGGAGATTTGTTATTTTTGAGGGATGAAAACACATTCGTGGTTTATGATTCAAAAAGGCAAAAGTTGGAAAAAGTTGAAATTGATGTACCACGATGTAGGGCTGTAACATATGTGGAGACTTTAATCTCTCCTAATGCGCTATAGCATTGCAAATTTGTAACTGCATTGGGAGTTTATATATTCTGTTTCTTCAAATTGATTTTAAGTAATGATCGTTTTTTAAAATTTTCGTTTTTATGTTTGGGTCTGTTTTAACGAGTGGAACTAAATCGAAATGCAAGCATTCACATTTTATTGATATATTTAATTTTATGGAGTCTCTAATTTCCGTTCATTGTCAACTTAAGATTTTAGACTGTTGGTATATGATTTGAATCCAAATATTAGTAAATTCTGCTATTGCTTTGCATATACTGAACTGCATGAATCCATCGAAAAGAAAGACAGATCAAGCTTCGTTATACCTGCATGTAACTGAAAGAAGATAAGCAAAATATTCGTGAGAGGAAATCACATAATTCGAATCTATGTAGCATGACGTGTCACCAAATTTGACAACAGCTCTCTATCCAACACTGTGCGTAAGTTGTGAATTTGTAAAATTGAAAGGAAAAAGTAAATACTTCAGTTAATATGATACAAAATGAAATGCTAACATCCAACATTCACTAGTTTCTTCCTTAACGCTGTCTAACTAGTTGGTTATATATATATATATATATATATATATATATATATATATATATATATATATATATATATATATATATATATATATATATATATAAAATCTATTTTTTTTTTGGTAACAAATATAAACATTACCATTAACAAACAAAACAATACACCTAAAGAGCATTTTGACTATGAATGTCTGCACCATTTGCTAAAGCCTCCAACAGAATAACTAATTACATAAATTCTCTAACCAACTTCTACTCCTACTTGCTCTTTTAGAAAATTGGAACATATCTATCCTCTCATGGATTTCCTTATGAATCTGTGACACTATAAACTCTCTATATGCTGTTATTCCCTGGAAAATTATCCAGTTCCTAGTCCTCCAGGTATAGTATATAATAGCTCCCAGAACTGCAGCAACCACCTCCTTCTTGAACTTTCCATGCTTGTTCTTAACCCATAGTAATCTTTGCAATACTCCTACTTATGGAAATGTTACATTTAGCCAGCTTTGCATCTCCTATTTCACTCCTTTAATCCAATCACAATCTGCAAACAGGTGCTGATGTGATTCAGCAGCTCCAGTGTCATACAAGCAACGTTGTGCACAAGCCTGTCCTTAGTGAGGAGTCTCCCCTGAGTAGCTAGCGAAAAAATAAACCTACGCTTGGGAATTGCAACTGAACACCAGATAAGCTGTGCTACCTCCATCTTATGCATGGTACCAAGCATAGCCAGATAACTTGCAGAGATGGAATATTCACCATTAGGAGTTAGTGAATAATGACTTTGCATATACCAACCTTTCATTTCATCTTTCAGCTTGTAGAGTTTCCTCCAATACCAGCTGCTATCTTGAGCTGGGCTATACTCTCAAACGTCTAGTTCTTGCTTCATGTATATCCCATGAACCTATTTAACCCATAGTATTTCCTTCTGGACCACCAGTTGCCATAGCAGCTTCCCTACAGCTGCAGTGTTCCACCTTGCACACCCTCTAATATTCAGACCTCCAAACTTTTTAGGAATACAGATTCTGTCCCAATTTTCTAGTGCCACCTTCTTCTTCTCATATATGGTTCCCCAGAGGAGTTCCCTACGCTTCCTATCCACTGCATTCACTACACTTTTAGGGAGTATAAAATCTGACCCCCAGGAATTATGTATAGAGAACAATACTGCATTCACCACCTGTAGCCTCCCTACAAAAGAAAGTTGTTTTGTCTGGCCTGCTCTGATTCTTGTTGTTATCTTCTCCACTAATTGGTGGCAATCTACTTTGTTCCATTTCTTTGAAGAAAGTGGAAGTCCAAGGTACCTTATTAGCAAGGTCTTAAAGTAAATCCAGTTTTCCCAAGGATCTCTGCTCTAATAACATCATCTGCCTCTGCCATGAATATACTGGATTTTTCATTGTTTTTTTCCAATCTAGTTAAATCAGAAAATGAGCTAAAGCTTCCATAACTCTACTAACTGAAGCCATGTTCTCCTTACATAATATCATCAAGTCATCAGCAAAAACTAAGTGAGTGAGTTTAGAACTCTTGCACATAGGATGAAACATGAAATCAGGCAGTGCACTCATTATCTTCAGTGTTCTAAAAAGATACTCCATAACTAGGACAAATATCAGAGGAGAAATAGGATCACCCTGCCCGATTCCTCTCTTTCCTTCAAAAAACCAATGGTATTCTTCCATTCACTTTGACAGAGAATTTTGGTATTGAAATGCACATCATTACCAGTTTAATAAACTTATCAGGAAATCTAAATCCTATCAAAGCTTCTTCTATAAACTCCCATCTAACCATGTCATAAGCTTTCCTTATGTCAATTTTCATTAAGCACCAAGGAGAAGTTTTTCTATTATAGTGCCTGAGAATATCATGACACACCAGCATATTATGTATCATGGACCTGCCTTAGACAAATACAGCTTGGTTGTTAATGTTTGGATATTTTACCTATATCTGGATGGTATTTTTACCATGTTTTGATAGTAAATTTAAGAGTTTATATGCAAAACTATCAAGATTTAACATTAATTGAGTTGTTTGGTATTGTAGGAATTGTACATGGTGAATTGAGGCAAAAAGCGCAAGTTTTGGCATTAAAATTGAAGATATTAAATATTTCAAGTGATCTGTGTGCCACGCGAGTAAAACGGGAAGAAATAGAATTTTTGCCTAGAAGTGAATAAAAGTTCCAGCGCATTTAGGTCGAATACGCGAGCACCACGCGAGCTGAATTGGCTGAAGAAATAGAGTCTGCGTGGCACGCGGAGCAGAATTTCTGGCAAAAATTTAAAGGCTTTTTGGGACTTTTGTTTAGTTTCCTACAGAGTATAAAAGTTTCTCATGCCTCCTTTATGAAGTTTGCACTGAGAAAGAAGCAAAAAGGAGGCTAGAGCTTTGGAGACTTCAAGAACAGAGTTTTTCCTAAATCCTTCCTTACTTTTTGTAATTTAATTATTCATGAATTATATTGACATGATTATCATGAATATGAGTGGCTAATTCACCCATTCTAGGGTTGATTGAACCACTCCAATACTTATGTGCTATGAATATTTATTTAAATGAATGAAACTTGGAAATTTCCTATCTAATGTTTATATTTTGATTGCTATTGATTGGAAGGGACCACAATTGATTGTTCCATTATTCTTGTGTGTCTAGAGATAGATTCATAGGTTTGGGTTAAACATTTAGCAATATTTCAACCTAAAATCAAGGTATTACTTAGGTTATCAATAAGGTGATTTGTGACCTGACCCTGATTGTGAACTATACTTGTAGTCCCAAGTATCGTCATTAAAAATTGGGAAATTGGTTAGTGAAAGTTACAATTATTACATTACATGGGAGTGAATAGTTGTGAAACTGGAGCAAGTGTTCAGTAGGAAGAACCAAGTTGAATTTGTTAAAGCATTATTCTAACACATAGGTAGGAGTTGAGTCGATCTATCATAGGCTTCTAAATTCTTGCTTAATTTATTTCTTAATAATTTGCTATTTACTGTTGTTACATTGAAACCATCATACAAACACAAACCTTCGAAGTTAATTGGTTAGATAAATTAGTTTGATTAACAACTAGATCTTGAGTGTTCTCTGTGAGATTCGACCTCGGGACTTTAAGTACCGAGCTATATTTGCCGCGACCGCTTAGTCCCTTTTATAGGGCGTAGTTGGGCGTGATCAAATTTTGGCACCGTTGCCGGGGAGCACGGTGTTATTTAGTTGTTAAGATATCTATTTAATTTTCTATTAACTGCACTCTTGTCATCTGGATCTCATTTTTTTTGGTGTTTACAATTGAAAGTTCAGATCCCTAAGAATTCAGGATGGCTCAAGATTTGGCTCTTAATGCTTTTGTGCAACCTGTGGCTGAGAATCTGGCGTCTGCTATTCTGCTCCCAACATTCGAGGCAGAAATTTTTTACATCACCCCGAGGATGGTGGCTTTTCTTGCTAATGCTGGTTTATTTGCAGATAGAACTACTGATAATCCTCAAAAGCATTTTAAAAAGTTCATAAGGGTTTGTGAACCTCAAAAATAGGCTCGAGTTCCAGCAGAGGTTATGAAATTGATGTTGTTCCCATTTTCGCTAACGGAAGATGCCAGTGATTGGTTGGACACGTTACCAATTAATTCTATTACATCGTGGGATGACTTGGTGATAAAGTTCATGAAGAAGTTCTTTCCATCCAATAAGACTGTCAGGCTAGTTGATGAGATACTTATATTCAGGCAGAACCCGCTAGAGACTTTGCCAGAAGCTTGGGAGAGATTTAAAGATTATTTGAGAAAGTGTCCTCATCATGGTATTCCTGACCAAATGTTGGGGAAAAGGATCTACATGGGCATGGGAGATCAAATTAAGGGCACTTTGGATGCAGCACGTGGATGAGCGTTTTTTAGTAAAACATTTGCTAAAGCGAAGGCCCTGCTTGATGTGATGGCTCAAAACTCAGGCTGGCTTAGAAGAGATGCATCTACTGGCCTAGGTACGGGGGATTTATCTATTGGTACTACTTCTGCAATGGAAGAACAGATGTCAATGTTGCAGACTACACTTGATGTTGTATTGAAATAACTAAATGAGAAGATGCTGAAACCTGTTAGCCAAGTGGATTCACGGGCTCAGACACAAGTCCTCGATCCTAATATTTTTTTTATATTGATTTGCTTGCTGGTACTGAAGATCTGAACTTCGTGAATTATGGGAAGTGCCAGCAACACAATCAAAAGGGTCAATTTATGTCAGTGCAACAACAAGCAACTTTACCCTTGCAGCAAGCGAATGGATATAGCTGAGATTAAGACTATAGTGCAGGTTATGATGGGATTTAATAAGCAGCTTTAAGACCAAGTGACAACACATGACAATGCAATAAAAGGTATAGAGACCGAGTTGGGACAACTGTCCCTATCTTTACATAATAGACCTCAAGATGCTTTGCCGGGCGATACTGTGGTGAATCCTAAGGATTCAAATCCTTATTAATTGATGTCAGCCACTTTGAGGAATGGTAGGGTTGGACAAGGAGCAAGAATTATCTAAAGGTGCACTACACACTATGCCAAACATTGAGCCTTTTGATGACTCTGCTAAACTGGCTGGCAATGATCACACTGAGAAAGAGACTACTCCAAAACCTATCCCTAGTACTGAGAAGATAATTGTTAAAGAACCTGATATAGAAGCTGAGAGGGTGGTTGAATAAGGTAAAGCATCAAGGGAGCAGAATTCCAAGGCAAAAACTCCACCACTTCCTTTCCTTAAAGATTGGCAAAGCAACAAAATTGTTTGAAGTTTAATAAGCTTTTTGATTTGTCGAAACAATTAAAGTTTACTATGCCTTTCATGGAGGTTATGCGAGAGGTTCCAGGATATGCAAAATTATTTAAAGATCTTCTGTCTAAGAAGGTTGATTTTAATGAGGTAGAGATGGCCTAGTTGAATAAGGTATGCAATGTTGTCATTACAAAGCCTGTAGCTAAAAAGAAGCAAGATCCTGGTAGTTTTACAGTACCGTGCTCTATTAGTGATCTCACAATTGGTAAGGCCTTATGTGATTCTAGTGCAAGCATTAATCTGATGCCGCTGGAAGTATACAATTAGTTGGGTTTTACTGGCATGAGAGAGTCTTCAATGCGAATCCAGCTGGCAGATAGAAGACAAAAGCACCCTGTTGGAATAGTCGAGGATGTACTTGTGCATGTGGGTAGTTTCATGTTTCCAGTTGATTTTGTGGTTCTTGACTGCCCCGCTGATAATAATGTTTCAATTATCTTAGGCCGTCCATTCTTGGCTACTGGTAGAGCAGTGATTGATGTTGATAAGGGAAAGATGACCTTGAAGCTGTATGATGAAGAAATAGTTGTTGACATTGGAAAAATGCTGAAGGGACAGTGTAATGATCTGAATTGTTCATGTGTACATACATGCGAGCCTGGTTAAGCCATGGGTTGAGCTGATTATGTCGTTTTACGATATTAAATAAGGCGCTTCTCCGGAGGCAACCCGTGATTTTAATTGTATAAAAAAAATAAAAAAAATTAAAAAAAAGAGAAAAAAAATGTTATCTTTTGAAGGATATTACTTGGTGAGTTTCTTTGTTTTGCAGGTTTCGACTGGTTTAAAGTCTAAGTGTAGGGTGCTTGCAACCTCATACGATTGGATGAGGATGTCCTGCTTGGGGGAAGTCTGAGTAGCTCGTGTCCTAAGGAAGCTCACATGGATGTTCTTCGGGCTTAGAGCCCCATGGAGTTTCTCTATCACCATTAGTTTTTATCTTTAATAGATTGAGGGTAATTCTTGTTTCTAAGTGTGGGGTGGGAGTCTTCCTATTGGTGCTAATAATTTTTTTTTTTGGTTTTTCTTTGTGCATCGGTTCTTTTCCAAATGAAGTAGTTTGAACCAGGTATAGGTAGATTTTTTTTTAGGATTAGAGTGTAGTAATTGGATGGGTGAGTCTTAGCTCCATGATTTGACTAGTTTTATATAGATACTTAATTTGGGGTATGTGAACTTCATGCATATATTCTACCATGATCCACTTTCCTTGAGAAACGTTGAGCGCATTAGTTGAAGCCTATGATCATGATGTTGACTCTAGATTTGCTTGAGAGTTTTCTTGTGTTTGTTTTGTTTGAGAGCGGGAATTGAGCCGTTTTGAGTAGGTTATGTGCCATGTGTGAGTGAAAATTTTGTTTTCTTCATGTTTAATACTTGACGTCTAGAACTTGCCCGATGTGTGTGCAAAGCAAAATGAGAAGTTTGCTCGGCTAGGAAGTGATATAGGCTTTTCTTTTATAGCCATTTATTTGAAGCCTCACAGTTAGATGTTTACTTGTGAAATTTGACCTTAGCTAACCCTTTTGAGCCTGTAGCCTTTTCTTTGATGGCCATTAGGATTCTTATTTCTTGTGCTAAATATCTGTGAGTTTTACTTGTGGTGTCATGAGCCTAAAATGCTAGTTAATGAAGTGAAAAAATTATGTTTGTTGGAGGAAGACAAAAGGTGCGTAGGAGGATGCTATTGGAGGGATTTACTAAAGGAAAAAAAAAAGAGAAAAAAGTGAAAGCTTAAAGTATTGTGCAATAATTGAAGAATGTATTGAAAAAAAATATATTTGTAAGATGGAAGAAAACAAAGAGTAGTCCCTATCATTAGCTCCTACTTTTTTTAAAGAAGAAGGTTGGTAAAGGTTGACTCTATGTTGGTAAAAGAAAGATTGGTTGGGAGGAAAAATGCTTGAATTAATTGTGGTGCATTAAATTACTTGGGGTGGTTAGTCACTATTATCTATATGTATCCTACCCATCCCATTGCCTACGTTACAACCAAAAGAAGTCCTAGTTGATCTTAGCCGAGTAGATGGACATCAGTCAAGTCCTACACTAAGGCCAAGCTTATGGTACGTCTTGTGTTGCATGTGAGTTCTTTTTTGAGAGTGAGTGTTCCATCTATATGTGAACTTTTTTTCATGATCATTCTCTTGAGTGAATTCCTTTTCTAATTTTTTATTTGATTGTGAGGGCACATGATTTATGATAAGCGAGCTCTTTTATTAGTCTCTTAAATACAGTGAGGACTTGTATGACTTATTGAGTGAGGCTATAGTTGATGTGGGATTGGGAGGTTGATTTGGTGCACTGGATTGTTTTTAAATATTCTTGGCATGGATTTTGTGCGAATAAAGCATAAGGAGTGCATATGCAACTTGTTAAGTGTCTATATAAATCCAAGTCATTGTGTGAGTTATTTTGGCGTATCTTGAGTTCAAGGGATAAGTTGCTCGAGGACGAGCAAAAGTCCAAGTGTGGAGTAGTGATGTTTGGATATTTTACCTATATTTTGTATGGTGTTTTTACCATGTTCTGATAGTATATTTAATAGTTTATATGCAAAACTATCAAGAGTTAATATTAATTGAGTTGTTTGGTGTTGTAGGAATTGTACATGGTGAATTGAGGCAAAAAGCGTAAGTTTTGGCATTAAAATTGAAGATATTAAATATTTCAAGTAATCCGTGTGCCACACGAGTAACACAGGAAGAAATAGAGTTTTTGTCTAGAAGTGTTTAGGCTGAATACACAAGCACCACGCAAGCTGAATTAGCGGAAGAAATAGAGTCCACGTGGCACGCGGGCGCCACGCAGAGCAGAATTTCTGGCGAAAATTTAAGGGATTTTTGGGACTTTTGCTTAGTTTCCTACAGAGTATAAAATCTTCTCTTGCTTCCTTTATGAATTTTGCACTGGGAAAGAAGCAAAAAGGAGGCTAGAGCTTTGGAGACTTCAAGAACAGAGTTTTTCCTAAATCCTTCCTTACTTTTTGTAATTTAATTATTCATGAATTATATTGACATGATTATCATGAATATGAGTGGCTAATTCACCCATTCTAGGGTTGATTGAACCACTCCAATACTTATGTGCTATGAATATTTATTTTAATGAACGAAACCTGGAAATTTCCTATCTAAGTGTTTATATTTTTATTGCTATTGATTGGAAGGGACCTCAATTGATTGTTCCCATTATTCTTGTGTGTCTAGGGATATATTCATAGGTTTGGGTTAAACACTTAGCAATATTTCAACCTAAAACTAAGGTATTACTTAGGTTATCAAGAAGGTGATTTGTAACCATTGACCCTGATTGTGAACTATACTTGTAGTCCTAAGTATCTTCATTAATTAATTGGGAAATTGGTTAGTGAAAGTTACAATTATTACATTACATGGGAGTGAATAGTTGTGAAACTGGAGCAAGTGTTCAGTAGGAAAAACCAAGTTGAATTTGTTAAAGCATTATTCTGACGCATAGGCAGGAGTTGTGCAGATCAATCCTACGCTTCTAAATTCTTGATTAATTTATTTCTTAATAATTTGCTATTTACTTTTGTTACATTGAAACCATCATACAAACACAAACCTTCGAAGTTAATTGGTTAGATAAATTAGTTTGATTAGCAACTAGATTTCGAGTGTTTTCTGTGGAATTCGACTTCGGGACTTTAAGACCGAGCTATATTTGCTGCGACTGCTTAGTCCCTTTTATAGGGCGTAGTTGGGTGTGATCAGTTGTCAGTTACCAGATACTCAACTACCCTTTCAACCTTTCACATATCATCCTTGAGATACATTTATACAGGACATTACAATATGATATTGGCCTGAACTGGCTAACATGTTTTGGAGCTTGAACTTTTGGAATCAAAGTGATCACAGTGGTATTAATCTGCTTTAGCAATTTGCGTTTGAAAAAAAAACTCTAAGATTGCATCTTAGATGTCCTTACCAACTACTCCCCAAGTTGCTTTAAAGAATCCACTACCAGAGCCATCAGGCCCAGGACTCTTATTTACATTGATACTAAACATATCTTTCTTCACATCCTTCTCTTCATGAGGCTTTATCAGGTTTAGCTGATGTTCCCAGGTCAGGATGGGTCCATTTCTCAAGCAACTCCATAATGCTCTACCCCTATATCGATCATTTCTACCCAGCAGATCTTTGTAATACTCCACAAAAATTTTAGCTATCTCCTCAGGTTCAGATTTCCAGTTACCATTCCTGTCCATTAGTTGAGTAACAGCCTCTTGTAATCTTCTTGCTTTAATGATGGAGAAAAAGTACCTAGTGTTATCATCCCCTAGCCTGATCCAATTTGCTCTACTCCTCTACTTTAAGAATACCTCAGCAAGGTATGATGACTGCTTGAATTTCAGAAATTTTGCTCTTTCAGCTTGCTGCATTTCAGTATTTAGAGGGTCAGCCTGGAGTAACTCCTGTAGTCTCTTTACTTCCTTCCTGTCCTCATCAGCTTCAGTGATGATATTCCTGAAAGCTTGTTGTTAAGGTCTTTCAAAGATATCTTCATGTTCTTTAGCCTCTTCACTACTTGTGCATCTTACACCCTTCATAGTATTGCTCCCACCCCTCTTGAACCTTCTCTTAAAACAAGGGGTGATGGATCCATGCATTGAAAAACTGAAACATCTTCTTATTTTTTGGTGCAACATTTGTTAAAAAAATACCCTAACTGGACAGTGATCACTAATGCCCTCTGGCAAGAAATTTGAAGCAGAAGGAGGTAGTTGATCAATCCATCTATCATTCACAAACACCAAATCCAACTTTGAATATATCATGTCATCACCTTGCCCATTACTCCATGTGTATCTCTGCCCTGAATGAGGTAATTTTGTCAAGTCATTCCCTTTTATGCTATTGTGAAAATAAGTAATCTCAGCCATTTGTATTGGGTTCCCACCTATTCTATACTCTGTATGTAGGACTGCATTGAAGTCCCCAAGAATTATACAGGGGATGTCAACTCCAGTCTTTATGCAAGCCACACTCTCCCACAGTTCCTTCATTTATTCTCTTGTGTTGAAGGCATAGATATATGTCACAATGAATTGAATTTGTTTTGGTACAAACTTAGCCTTTATTGTAAGGCTTTGTGCTGTCACATGCAGCAAATCAGCTTTATAATCCTCTGGCCTCCAAGATACCCATATCCTACTATTATAGTGTTGCACCAGGTTAGATAGATAAGTCCAACTGGGAAAGAGCTTTTCTACCACCTCTTTTATTCTATTCTCTTTAATTTTTGTTTCTAACAGTCCTACTATGCCAAACTCATACTGATCACAAAGTAGCTTAACCTCTTTTTGCTTATTGGGGTCATTTAGGCCCCTAATGTTCCAGCTTGAGAGACTAACCATGTTCATTGTGAGAATGCTGCAATCCTCTCTTATTTGATACCTTGCTATCTGGTGGCTTTTGCTTGGTGCCTGCATCCTCCTGCTGTAGTGCAGAAAAGAATTCACCACACTTATATTCTTTTGATCCTGATTTCTTACTTTCTTCCTGTTATGTTCTGGAGTAACCCACCCTGCCTTTCCATTCTGAATTTTTGTACTACCACCTTGTGAAACAGCATTACTTGTAGTCTGCACTGGTACATTCGTTTGTTGTTGAGGCTTTAGAATTGCCTCATTGATCTACTGCTGTTGACCACCCACTGTTGGTTGTCTATTTGCTTGATCAGTTTTAAGAACCTTCTTCTTCCTATATTCCTTTTCTTCATGCCTAAATTTATGATAGAAATTACACAAAACAGGCTTCCATTCATATGTCACCTTCTGTTCAACTATGACCCCTTTTTCATTCCTAAAGAAGATCATTTCTAGCAGCTTAGCTCCCATTTCCACTTCAATTAGCACTCTAGCAAAATTGAGTCACATCTTCTTCTCTGTGCTCTGATCCACCATAATAGACTTGCCTACTAAGCTTCCTATCTTACTTAATCCTTTCATACTCCAGTATTTGAAGTCCAAATCAAAGAACCTCGTCCAAATGGGAACTGTATGTATCTCATCTTTAGTGAACTCTATTTCTGGAGTCCAAGCCTTAACTATGAAAGGCTTATTATCAAAGTGGTATATCCCTCTTTGAATTGCTTCCGACTTTCTTATTTCTGTGTCAAACCTCAGTAGGACAATACCATTTTTCAACATTAACACTTTATTTATACCATGCTCTCCCCAAATTCTATGTATATTACTATTTAAAATAAAAAATGGAGGATGAGCTCCAAATACATAACACACTACATCATTCTTTCAGTATTCAATTTCAGATGTAATATCCTTTAATTCTATCTCAACAATAGGTTGCTCACCTTGTTTTTCCGCGGTTACATACTCCAATTTGAAGTCAGCGTTAGAGATTTTTGAAATATCGAACTTATCCCAAATTGATTCCTTCTTAGCGGAGCTAGCTGACTCAGCATCCCTTTGTTCTACTTCATCTGACCAAGTTAGCTTCCTGCTTGTTGTGGAATTATGATGTGATGACTGGATTACTGCTTCCCATTCAGATTGTGGATGTGACACGATGTTCTTCCCCTTTGCTTTTGTAAGGTCATTTGGTGGTGGACTGGTATTTTTTGGTAAATTAGGTTCACTACTAGAGTTATCTGTAGGTTCATCATTTTTAGTAAGAATTAATTGATTTTTGTTGTTATTCCTTCAATTTCTGATTGTATTTACATGAATTGAGTTTTATTGTGCTATTAGAGCTTTGTAAGAGGGAGCTCAAGGTGCACGTTAGCTACTGAGCTAACTTGCACCGAGAGGATTTCGAGTATGACATCTCTTTGCCCTTCTTTATATATTCTATTATTAATATTGTGTCTTTGTATAAATTTATGCTGGGGAAACTTGAGAGTTAATTACTTATGAAGAACAATTATTAGACAATTAGAGGGAAAATAATCTTAGTACAAATTTAGTATAATCATACATCGGACAACATTTGTATGGAAGTTTTGTCAAAATAGAAGCATACTATAACTGTATAGTCATGTTTCTGGGCTTTCAAGGAGACATCCACACCTTTCTTCCGGAGAATTTGGCTGAAAGACCCATTCAAGTTCTCAAGTAACAAGGCTTCTTTCTTTTTTTATTATTTTTCATTTCAAAATCAAAATAAATAACAAAAGACTAAGGACGTACTTAAGTGAAAGATGGGTTGTGAAAAAAATCTATTGAACACTACTTGATAGGACATGACGCACTTCCAGATTACCGAGGACATGACCCTTGACAGGAAAGCGTAGAGGTCGAGGATTAGTTCTCTAAGTTCATTCTAGGTTAAATATTTCTTTATTTTTTTATGTGATTATTAGTAACTATTGATTTTTATAATCTTCGTCTATCAATTTTGATCTCCGTGGTCAAGAATAAGCAGATTTTAGACATTACTAAATGAAATTTAGAAATTGGTGTTGATTTAGAATTTTTATGAAAAAGAAAAATTTAGAAACTTGGATATGAAGAAGAGATGGTCATTATATAAGAGAACATAAAAAATAAATATAAAAGAATAAAAAAATAAGAAAATATGAATTTATTGCTAAAGTCGTTGGGCAATCCACATCATAGATTTTTTTGAAGGGTCATGCGCTTCATAAAAAGTGGTAACAACCGCTATACCACTTGGCACGCCAAGGGGATAATAAGCCTTGAAAGTTATGGCTCAGAAGAGTAATGTGACCAAAGGATAATTTAAGTATGAAACTAGCAAAAACGTGATAGTTTAGGGGATTTTAAGGTCATTATCTCTTATTTATTCAACATGCGACTATTGAATATGAATTAATCATGATCAACTTTAGCTCTGTATTTAGACTACCATCTTTCTCATAAAAAAATTACTCAACTTTGAGTTTAACCAAAGATGTCAACGTTTTTTAACATTAAGGATGCTTTTTACTAAATTTAACATTCTAATGCTTTTGATTAAATTTAACATTCTAAGGATATACTTGAGCTTTAATTAGCTAAACATAAGGGAAGTTGTGTAAAAAGAACTCCTTATCAATATAGAAGACATTTTGGTGGATATTCCACCTCATGTCGTTCATCATATTCAAGAGTGTTAGAACCTTCTTCTACTGGTGATTCTTAGCATATGGAAAGAAGGGGATGCACCTCCTTGTTTATTGAATGGCATGCATAACTTGAAAGCAACATTCAAGCTTAAAAAATTAGTAGAAGAGCTAGTTCCTGCAGGAGATTTGTACCTCCGTTAGGTGTGTCTATCAAATTTTCCTTTATATCTTACTCCTTAAATACGAAGACTTATTTTCTCCTATTATGTAAAGTCAAAAGCTAAACTCGTGATTTACTTCAAATAAAAGATAGAACTGTCGAGTAGAAAACCAACACAAAGAAATGGATAAGTATCTCCTAAACGATCGAGTTCTTTGATTTTCTTTACTTACATTCAGTGTTTTCAAAAGCGCCAAGGACGAGGCATATTAAAAGCGGCCCCGGAAACTTAGAGGGCCGTAAGTTCTGGAAGACATAAGCCTCACAATTTGGGACACATGAGGGCATATGCTTGGGTGTTGGCGAATCTCAGTAAATCCTCTATTTAAAGTTTACAAACTTGTTAGTTAAAATCTCAAAAGTTTTTATTATATTTTTGCATTACGTAATTTCTTACTCTCAGCTTCACATAATCTTTGACTTTTTTTTAGAATTCTCACGTAAGTTTATCATTTTAATGTGATTTATGTTTTTTAAATATTTATATCAGTAATATTAATATATAATTCGAGACTTACACCTCGCCCAGTGATGGGTCGCGCCCACGCCTTTAAAAATATTGTTTAAATTCAACCAAAAACTTAAGATAATAGACGAATTAGTCCAATGTGATAAACTTATTTAAAGATTCTTACGTAACGAGCTAGAGAGCTGATTTTGTAATCCTTTCTACGAGATTAACTTACCAATCTCCAATCGTTGTCCTTATTTTCTCCTCAAAAATGAAGAAATCTCTAAAAATGGGGTAAACTTACTCCAACCATTCCCCCCATTTTTCCCTAAAATAAGAATATTCCTTTTTATATTCTTCTCTCTCTTCTATATTATTTTAGTATCTTTTATTTTAATTTTATTTTCTTATTTCTATTAAACAAATTCTATCTTTTATTTTAGTCTTTACATATTCATCACATATAATTTATCTTTAATATAAAATTATTTTGTACCATAAAATTATAAATAATATAATTTGTAAGCCAATACTATAGATTATATATATTAACAGATAATTCAAATAAAAGTGAAATTATTGTGATGCAAGATAATTAAATACATATTACATATGGTAAAATTCATTCGAAATACTACATAAATATTCAACTTCCATCTCTAGTATGCTCCCATAAATGATTTATTAATGTATTACGAAGTGCAAAAAGAGCATCTTAGTCCTTAATTCTTCGGTGTCAACCTAAAAATTATTGAAATCAGTGATTTTCATCTACTGTCATTTCTGCTATTGGAGGTGGACCTTCCCAGTCATCTTGAATTGGTGCATTAAAATCACACTCATTCTCGATTATCATGTTATGCAGTATAATACATGTAGTCATTATATCATGTAGTACTTTTTTTTTTTCCAAAAACATGACTGTCCTGCAACTATTGCAAAACGTTGTTGCAAAACTCCGAATGCACGTTCAATATCTTTTCGACATGATTCTTGTTTCATCGCGAAATATTTCTTATTATGTTATTTAACGTAGTTTGAATTTTAATATATTTTAATTTAATGTATTTTCAATTTTAATGTATTTCCAATTTTAATGTATTTTTATTTAACGTCTTTTCAATTTTAGCAACATCAAATATTTTATATTTGCACATTTCATTTTTTGTGATGGTTATATCTTTTTTATACAATTATAACTCATAATAAAATTAACTACCAATTTTACATAAAAAATAGATTTACTATAATTAATTTTTCAAGACTATACGCCAAAGTAAAGATGGAATAATTAAGTATATATAAAGAAATGAATTAAAACGTTAAATGATAAAAATAATATACTTTAATAGTGGAATAGTAATGAGGAGATGAATAGTTTTTCCCCAAATTTGGGAAGATACTATCCACCCCCATTTTGGGGGCAAAAATGGGAACCATTGGAGAGCAATTTTCTCAAATTTCACCCTGAAATAGAAAAATCTCCAAAATGGGTACTGCGTTGGAGTTGCCCTAAGACACTTTCACGAGAGACCATTGAAAAAATAAAATAGGAACTTTTGCAAAAATAACATAATGGATTTTCGTAAAGTCATTTTTTTAATTGAAATTGTAAAAAGCATAAGAGATCATTTTTCTTATGTAATTGAGGAACTCTTAAGTGTAAACAACAATAACATGTAATGAACTCTTGTTTAACCTATAAATCTTCTGTAACTTTCTTATTCAATTTATTGATTTATATTCCTTTGATACATCCTAAAGAACTCTCACCTTCTACTTAGATAATAAAATCTATTATTTCCATTTCAATTTAAAAGTCATAGACTCATTCTTTATTTCTAAATTAAAATTGTGACTATCCTTCTTTGGACAGACTAATAAGTAAATTGTGACATTCTTTTTGGAACGGAGTGAGTAGTAAATTACTCCAATTGTCCCATTCTAAAGCTTGATGATCCATCCTCCAGTTGCCAGTAAATATGATATGGCTCTCCATCTTCTCCGTTTTGTTTAATTCAGCAATGCTTGCCAGATGATATGAGCATTATTGAGCTTCACTACGATATGCACATTTTTTGATATATTTAGCTTTGAAAAATTAAAGCTGCCCCAAATAGTATTGTTTATACGAAGTTTCCGCCAAAATTCGAAAATAGATTTTGATATTAGAGTTTATGCACAAAATAAGATTCTATCCAGCTGTTCTTATATTCTATCAGCACATTATTTGAAGTACCAGTGCAAAGAGCCTTAGGTCTAACGTTTATCAGTTCATTTGTTAGTATTTTAGAATTATGATAGATAAGTCGATGTTTAACCCAAATCCGGTTTTAGGCCAATTAATAATTAAATTTATATTTGTAGAGTCACGATCAATAGTTGAGATTAAAGATCTACGCGATAAATCAAATAATGCTAATATAGAATGCTAAGAGCACAGTATGAACGTAAATAAGGAAGAGCAAACGTATCGTATTCTTTGATAGTCGACAACCACCACGCTGGATGATCCAATCGTTGAGGCAGTGGTCAAAATAAGAACAAAGGATATAATTCAATGACGGAAAGATAGAGAGTATTCTTATTGATCATATATGCCGAAAGTAAAAGTTGTTACAATTGGTTAAGATAAATGCTATTTATAGGCATGGAAGGCGCCTGTTGAAGTTGTAGTAGCCGTTGGGTGTAGAACCGTTCGGATAAGTAACTGCCGGGCGTCTTATCCAGAAAGGTTGTAACCGCTGGGTGACCGTAATTTGAATGATCGCACCCAATAATGCCAATAACTGCTTATCCAAATTACGCTGACTGTTGATATTTCTTGTAACTTCCTTGGGTCTGCCCGTGGGAAATGTCTGTCCGATGGACGTCTGTCCGGTGACACGTCAGCTCATGCCACGTGGATGACACGTGTCACTCTCCAAAGTCCAGTCAGTTTTTATCCAATACAGTCGATATACTTAAAGGAGGAAGTATGAAACTTGGTTTTGACTAATATCCTAACATCGAGTTGAATTAGTGGCAAAACTATTACTACTGCATGTTGCCCAGGCCTAGTGTAAACTTCAAAGCAGAATGCAAATTGACAAGGCAGTGAAATACAAAAAGTAGATGAACTGACGGCATGGGTTGAGCCGATTCTGGCGAAATTTGAACCAGAGAAGAGAGAATGGTCATTCTTTGCTTCTCTCAAGAGTTTGACTGTGAAACACCACGGTGAGGATATTTCTATCCTTTTGATAGCTCTTTCTTTCTGAATCCTTCTTGTGTCTGACCGTTTCACCTTTGTTGCAGGTTTGGGTACTTCGAGAAGCTTTTTTCCTGCTCCCCCTCAGGACAGACCTACCGAACCTGTCGCCGATCCTCTTGCTGAAGCTGAGGCTATACTGGCTTCGGCTGGCGCTCTGCGCAGCAGGGATGGAGGCGAAGCACTTCTGTCCGAGGGGTTGAGCCCCTTGAAGAGGAAGAGGAAAAGCTGCGGCGAGGGCGGAGCGCGGAAGAAGTCTGCCCGTAAGACTTCCGCTGCTACTGGACAACCCTCGACGGCTGGTGGCGGCCCTTCTGCTGGGGCAAGTGTCCCAGAACCCATGGGGGCGGATACCGAAGTCGCTGCTGAAGTCCCTAAGTCCGTTCGGGGAGAGGGTCCGGCCCAGGAGGTTATCCACCTGTCGGATACTGAGGTCGAGGCGGATGTTCCTCTCCAGCGGAGGCCTCATCTCCGTAGTGATAAGAGAAGGGCCGAGGAGGAGACCGTTCGATCTCCGCCAAGGAGTCCCCGAGTTGGTGATGGGGAGAGGGCAGGTCCTTCTCGTGCGGACAAGGGCAAAAGGAAAGTTTGTGAAGAAGAAGAAGTGAGAGAGGAAGTAAGAGAAGAAGTGAGAGAAGAAACCGGGGGAGAGGAGGTAAGAGAAGAAGCCGGGGGAGAGGCTTCCTAAGGAGGTAGCCAAGGTCCTCGTGTTTTCCGTTTTGAGGATCTGGAAAACATGGCTGCTGAGGGAGCAACCCCCGTTGTTCTTCGCGATTGTGAGACCATAGACCCGGAGGTGGAAGGTGATTCAAACCTTTCCTCATCAAGGTTTGTTTGGCGGTCAGCTATTGCGGGACGGACAGAGCTAAGTGACGTCAAGGGGGTTCGTTACAAGTTCGGACCGAATTACCCCTCAGAACAGGCTAGGGAACCCAAGCTTTGTGAGAGGAAACATACCCTGAGACTTGCTCCCGATGTCAACTTTGTGTCCAGGCCGCGCAGCTTGGTTAAAGCAGTTTCTTCTTTCATCGGTCCTCGAGAGGAGTGGGTGCTAAGGGAATTGACCGACGAAGAGCTGGCTTTCCAAATCGCTTCCGATTCTGCCCGGGTAAATTTTTCCCTCATTGCTTCAGCAGTGATTGCTAGCCTATGATTTTTAATCGTGACTTACTTTATGTTTCAGTCAAGCATGCTGGCCGCTGAAATCATGTTCCGCTCCCGGCTGAACAATGCCAATCAAGTGGTAGAGGTGAAGAGAGAATTGCTTGAGGCTCTGAAGGACAACAAAACCTTGATCGAGCAGTGTGGTTTCCTTGGTGGGGAAGTTAACCGGTTAACAGATGTTAACAATAATCGCCTTGAGCAGATCAATGCTCTCACCAGGGAAAAGGACCGTCTTTCTGAGGAGAAAGAGGGGTTCGCACGCTCCGTCCAGGTTTTGGAGAGACTTCTTGAGGAGTGCCACGATAGTTTGAACAATGCTAACGACGACCGTGCAACTCTTGAACTGAACCTGCAGAGGGCAAATGAAGAGTCAACCAAAGCCCGTTCTGAACTTCAAGCTGCTAAAGACCAGGTCGCCCAGCTGATGGGCGTTCAGGCTGTATTGACCAAGGATCTGGCAAACTTGCGTGACCAATCGGAGATTAAGGCCAAACTTTCGGCTCTTGAGGCCAAACGCACGTTGCTTGCACAGATCCGTGCTGGGCAGGTTGATGTTGAAGAGATGTTGCAGTCGACGAAGAGTGCTGTTCGAAGGATACAACAAGCACTGGGTCTCTCTCCCGAAGAGTCGGATGGTGAAGATGGCGATGATGAAGATGAAGAGCTGGGGAGTGACGACGGGCCCAACGGAGTTGGTGCGTTGAGTCCCGGTCACGGCCCTTCAAGTTGATATTTTCTTTTCTGAACTTATGTATTTTTGTTTCGTCTGGCGAGAGCCGGACTTGTTTATTTGGTGGGCAGAAGTCTTATGAAGATTTTCTGGCCCTTGGCCGGTTTGTTTGGCATGTTGGACACTCTATGAAATTCTGTCAGCCATACTCGGCGTTTTATCACTTCATAGTTCTAATGTATATATGCAGTTTCAGATCCATTCAGTGACTATGTTTAGTTTTGAATTCTTGATCCTTTGGTATGCATATATTTCGGCTTTCGTGCCTTATAATTGGGAATTGTTTTTCAAACTTTATTAAGTTCGTATTTTCTCAAGTCTCCCCAAATGTGCTGAACTTACCCCTTCATCAGGCAAAGGTCATAAGTTGTAGGTAGTTTGACCGGATCGTGGTCGCTTAGAGCTCTGGTTGAGTTGTTTGGCTTTGTGAATGACTTCTCTTATTTTCCGTGGAAGTTTTATCATGCAAATTGAAAAATTTGCTGCCTTTAAATAAGGTCTGCTGCCTGTATGAAAGTCTTCTCTGGCCTATGGGGCCCTCACCACCCCCCTGTTTTCATGTTGGAACACGCAAAGTGCCAATATGAAAAGAGTTGTCGGTGAGTTGTCTAATGAACACATATAACCAAACGAGGAGTGTGTCCGTTGTGGGACTCGAACCCACAGCCGCGAAGCTGAAGAACTTCGAGCTCTACCAGTTGAGCTAAACGGATCTGGCCTTGTACAGGCCGTTAGTACCATTTATGAAGAATGTATAACAAAAAGTAAGAACTTTTGTGTAAAGACAGAAGTAAGAACTTCTAATTTCTATGCGTGGATAAAAGTAAGAACTTTTATGTAAGGATAGAAAAGGTAAGCGTAGAGTGACTAACCGTCTCCGTCGCCTAGAAGTGATACCTTTTGAGATGAACTACATTCCAGCTGTTCGGGACGATTGAACCATCTGGCCGTGCCAAGCGATAAGATCCCTTGCCGGCTGAAGCGATCACTTTGTAGGGTCCTTCCCAGTTAGGGCCAAGTTTCCCGGAATTCGTTTCCTGTGTGTTCTGAGACACTTTCCTGAGTACAAAGTCCCCGACTTGGAAGTTTCATACGCGCAGTCCCCGATTGTAGTATTTTTCAATTCGTTCCTTCTGGGCAACCACTCGTACGAGGGCCAGTTCTCTGCGTTCTTCAAGAAGATCCAGTGCTTCGGACAGGTTAACTGAATTTGACTCCTCCGTGGCATGCGCATATCGCAGGCTGGGTTCTTCTATCTCGACCGGGATCAAGGCGTCTGCGCCATAGACTAATGAGTATGGAGTCTCTCCGGTACTCATTTTTACCGTGGTGCGGTAAGCCCACAGTACTCCAGGTAACTCCTCTACCCAGCATCCCTTTGCCTGCTCGAGGCGCTTTTTGAGGGATTCAACGATGATCTTGTTGGTAGATTCGGCCTGCCCGTTAGCGACAGGATGATATGGTGAGGAAGTGATCCTTTTAATGTGCAAGTCATCGAGGAACCTAGTCACCTTCTGGCCGACGAACTGCGGGCCATTATCCATGACTATTTCCTTGGGTGCTCCGAAACGACATACGACAAAGCGCCAGAGAAAATCGACGACCTCTGTCTGCCGTATCCTTGAATACACCGCGACTTCGACCCACTTTGTGAAATAATCTGTTATGATCAGCAAAAAGCGCATCCCCCGTGGTGCCGTGGGAAGGGGACCAACAATGTCTATCCCCCATTTCGTGAAGGGCCATGGGGAGATGATTGAATGCAATGGCTCGGCTGGCTGATGAAGGAGATGTGCAAATCTCTGACATTTGTCACATTTCTTGACGAAATCATTCGCATCTTTCTCCATTTTGTCCCAGTAATAACCTGCACGTATCAGTTTCCGTGTCAAGGCCTTTCCTCCAGAATGGTTACCGCAACAGCCTTCATGGACTTCTCTCATCACATAATTAGTCTGATTCGGTCCAAGACATTTTGCGAGGGGCCCTGCAAACATCTTCCGGTATAGCTCGCCGTTGAGGATGGTGTATCGGGCAGCTTTCACTCGGAGTTTGCGAGCGACCGTCGCGTCTGCGGGCAGGGTCCCATGAATAAGATAATTTGTTATCTCGTTCCTCCAATCCCAGGTAGTGCTGACAGTGTTAACTTCGAACTTTTCCCTGTCCATGGTCGTATAGAGAAGTTGAACGATAGCCGAAGCTGACTGCTCCTATCTCTGAAACTGATCCCATGTTTGCGAGAGCGTCAGCCTCGTGATTTTCTTCCCGTGGAATCTGAATTGCTTCCCAATCGTCGAATTGTGTCAAAAGCTCTTTTACTCGGCCGAGGTACGCCTGCATTCTGGGCTCTCGTGCGACGAAACCTCCATTGATCTGATTGACCACTAACTGAGAATCGCTCTTTAGCTTGACTATGGTTGCCCCATAGCTTCGCGCCAGTTCTAGTCCTGCAATAACGGCCTCATACTCGGCCTCATTGTTAGTAATGAAAGGGCATTTGATAGCTTGCCTTACCGTTTCTCCGGATGGAGCAACGAGGACCAGCCCAAGTCCTGACCCTTTGACATTCGAGGAGCCGTCCGTATGGAGGACCCAAGTGCCCGGAGCCTGTCCTGCATAGAGAATGGCTTCCTTTTCTGCCTCAGGGTATATATTTACACTGAAATCTGCCACGAAGTCTGCCAAGACTTGTGACTTTATTGCCACCCTGGGCTGATAAGTGATATCAAATTCGGACAGTTCTACAGCCCATTTTACCAATCTTCCTGAAAATTCTGGTTTGTGCAGAACATTTCGTAAAGGGAAAGTGGTAACCACAACTATAGTATGACTTTGAAAGTATGGACGTAATTTTCGGGCAGCAGTTACTAGAGCTAACGCTAACTTTTCCAGAGGTTGGTAGCGGGTTTCTGCATCAATAAGAGCTTTGCTAACATAGTAGATAGGAAGTTGTTTACCTTTTTCTTCTCGTACTAGCACAGCGCTTACCGATGACTCCGAGACTGCCAGATAAATCAGCAACTGCTCGCCTTCCACAGGTGTGGTAAGTAGTGGAGGATTGGAGAGATATTTCTTCAGATCCCTCAACGCCTGCTGACACTCAGGAGTCCATTCAAACTCTTTGTTCTGCTTCAAGACATCGAAGAAACTTTTGCACCGATCAGATGACCGAGAGATGAATCTGCGTAGGGCAGCTACTCTCCCCGTCAGCCTCATGACCTCTTTCCTATCGCGAAGTACATCTGGGATTGACTCGATAGCTTTAATCTGAGCGGGATTGACTTCAATGCCTCGCTGAGAGACGATGAACCCCAGAAATTTGCCCGATCCGACTCCGAAAGCGCATTTCTCCGGGTTCAATTTCATGTTATATTGATCCAGGATTCGGAAAGCTTCTTTCAGATGCGCCAGATGATCTTCTGCTCGTTTGGATTTTATTAGCATGTCGTCGATGTACACTTCCATAGTCTTCCCGATATGGTGGTGAAACATCCGATTGACCAGACACTGATAGGTTGCACCTGTATTTTTCAATCCAAACGGCATAACTTTATAGCAATACGTACCTCGGCAAGTTATGAACGCCGTTTTCTCCTGATCTCCAGGGTCCATCAGTATCTGGTTGTATCCGGAGTACGCGTCGAGGAAGGTCAGCACCTCGTGCCCGGCTGTTGCATCGATTAGTTGATCTATCCTGGGAAGGGGATAGGAATCCTTCGGGCAGGCTTTGTTTAGATCTGTGAAGTCAATGCAGACTCGCCACTTGCCGTTCTTTTTAGGTACGACAACCACATTGGCTAACCAGTCCGGATATTTGACTTCACGTACCGAACCGATCTTTAATAGGTGATCGACCTCGTCATTGATCACCTGGTTTCGGAAAGCTCCTTGTTGGCGCGTTTTTTGTTTTACCGGGCGGTGGTATGGATCAACATGCAACCTATGAGTAATGATGTCAGGGGAAATACCTGTCATATCTGCATGGGACCAGGCGAATGTTGTATGCCGCTCCTTGAGGAATTGCAGGATGTCTTTCCGTAAGCGCTCGCTCAGCTCCGTTCCCAAGTACACCTTTCGGTCTGGTTTATCAGCAAACAGCTCTTCGGGCTCCAGGGCTTCTACTGTTGGCATGTGTTTTTCCTTTTCTTCCATCTTGGCGATGAATTCCAGGACTTCATACTTAGCTTCCTCGGGTGCGGTACTTGGTCCCGGATGCTGTAATTGCTATTTACTTTCCTCGGGTAGTTTAAGGGCCACCGAGTAACAATCTCGTGCGGTGCGCTGCTCTCCTCTGACTTCACGCACCCCCCATTCTGATGGGAACTTTAACACCTGATGATAGGTAGAAGGAACGGCTTGCATGTCATGGATCCATGGTCTGCCTAGAATGATGTTGTAGGCTAGATCAGCGTCGACAACATGGAAATTCGTCTCCTTTGCTACCCCCTCGGTTAGAGTTGTTAAGGTGATCTCCCCGAGGGTCTTTTCACTTGAGTTGTTGAAACCAGAGAGAACTCGAGATATTGGCACGATCTTGCCTGCTACCTGCATTTCGTCTATGACTCGTGACGGGATAATATTTGCAGAGCTGCCAGCATCAATGAGTACTCTCTTTACGTCGAACTCCACTACTCGTAATGTTATGACCAGCGCGTCGACATGTGGAAACTGTGATCCTTCAGCGTCGGACTCCTCAAAGGTGATTACTCCTTCTGACCGGGGGCGCTTGCTGTTTGTAATGGATACTTTTGCATATTTTTTCGCCGTGAAGGTGACCGAGTCTACCTCGATCCCGCCTGAAATAACGTTGACCGTTCGCTTTGGGGAGGATGCTCGTGGTGGGCCCGGCTTGTTCTGCTGAGCCTTCGCATGAGTTTGCTTTCCCTTCTCGGTCAGGAACTCCTTCAAGAATCCCTGTTTCAGCAAATGGGCGATTTCATACCTCAAGGCTTTGCAGTCCTCGGTGGTGTGCCCGTGGTCTTGGTGAAACTCGCAGTACAGGTCTTTGCTCCGCTTGCTAGGGTCAGTCTTCATGTCCTTTGGGCACTTGACCTTCTCTCCCATGCCTTTGAGCACTGCCATGACCTCCGATATTTCAACGTTGAAGCTTGGCAGGCTTGGGATGCCTCGGGAACTCGATTCGGGGTTTTCCTTTCGAGATAGTCCCCTATTGCCGTTGCGGCTGCGTCCTTTGGAGTTGTTACGCGATTGGTCAGGGTAGGGCTCATACCGTGTACCTGATCTCTCCGTTTCTGCTTTTCTGCCGGATCCGCTGCTGCGAGGCTGCGTCCTTCCCCGAGCGCTAGCCCCGATCAGTTTGTCTTCATCGATACGTACTTTGGAATTGTAGCGATTGTACACGTCTGACCAACTGGCCGCTGGGAACTCACGAAGAGACTCATAAAGTCTTCGTGTGGTTTCTAAGCTCCTAACGTCCAGGCTGTTGGTGAATGCGATTGCTGCCCATCTGTCCGGCACCTTGGGGAGCATCATGCGTTCCCTCTGGAACCGATCTACGTACTTCCGGAGTGACTCGTCGGGTCTCTGCTTAATTTCAAAGATATCTTCTACCCGGGTCTCCGTCTTCTGGGCACCTATATGTGCCTTCACGAACAATTCAGCCATCTCTGCAAAGGATCCAATGGAGTTGGGTGGCAACATTGAATACCTTCGCAGGGCCCCATCTGCCAGGGTCTCTACGAACTTCTTCAATTGTACAGATTCGATCTCCTCGCCGGTGAGATCGCTGGCTTTTATAAAATTGCTGAACATCATAAGGTGATCGTTTGGATCAGACGTTCCGCGATACCTTGGAATGTTCGGCATTTTGAATGTTTTAGGTATCACCTTTGGGGCTGCTTCTTTCTTCGAGGGCCGCTGTGAATATCGCTGAACGTCAACTTTCTTCAGCGTGGGCGGGGCGCCTGGTATCTGATCGATCCTCTCGTGGAGAGCCTTTTGAAGTGCTTCCTGGCTTTCTTTGAATCCTTGGTGAGAGCTTCCACGACAAGGCTCATATCTGCGTGTGATGTAGATCTTCCACCCGGGTTCTGATTGGCTTGAGTCGCTGGATCTGTGGTGCCATTGCCGTCGTTACGCTCTTCTTCTTGCCTTGAAGTATGTGAAGAGGGTGCATTGGGGTTAGGCGCTGCAGCATCGGCCTCTGCGATCGAAACGTTGCTCCTTCGGAGAGAGTTTAATGCCTCGTTGATTCCCCGGTTCACTTCTACCTGTTGCTGCATAAAATCAAAAAATGTTTTTTGCAGATTCCCTCGGTCAGGGGAGGGACTCCTATGTTGGTGTCTCCTGGGCGGAGTAGCGCTCTGAGAGCGTCGGCGCCTCCTGGGCGGAGTAGCGCTCTGAGAGCGTCGACGTCTCCTGGGCGGAGTAGCGCTCTGAGAGCGTCGGCGTCTCCTGGGCGGGGTAGCACTCTGAGAGCGTCCACGCCTGTTCTGCCTGACCTGTCCTTGGGAGGACTCTTGTCGCCCATCGGACGAATAATCGGGGGAATAATTAGGGGAATAACTACGCGAAGGGGTGGCTGCTTGCTGGCCGTCTGCAACGGCTTGTTGTTGCTGGGAACCACTTTCTGCCATGTTAGTTATGAAACAAAAAGAATAGATGGAAACGAATACAGTGTCAGAGATAGACCTCTTAACCTACGAATTCTATTGACCGGCTCCCACTGTGGTCGCCAAATTGTTTAACCCAAATTCGATTTTAGTCCAATTAACAATTAAATTTATATTTGTGGAGTCACGATCAATAGTTGAGATTAAAGATCTACGCGATAAATCAAATAATGCTAATATAGAATGCTAAGAGCACAGTATGAACGTAAATAAGGAAGAGCAAACGTATCGTATTCTTTGATAGTCGACAACCACCACGCTGGATGATCCAATCGTTGAGGCAGTGGTCAAAATAAGAACAAAGGATATAATTCAATGACGGAAAGATAGAGAGTATTCTTATTGATCATATATGCCGAAAGTAAAAGTTGTTACAATTGGTTAAGATAAATGCTATTTATAGGCATGGAAGGCGCCTGTTGAAGTTGTAGTAGCCGTTGGGTGTAGAACCGTTCGGATAAGTAACTGCCGGGCGTCTTATCCAGAAAGGTTGTAACCGCTGGGTGACAGTAATTTGAATGATCGCACCCAATAATGCCAATAACTGCTTATCCAAATTACGCTGACTGTTGATATTTCTTGTAACTTCCTTGGGTCTGCCCGTGGGAAATGTCTGTCCGATGGACGTCTGTCCGGTGACACGTCAGCTCATGCCACGTGGACGACACGTGTCACTCTTCAAAGTCCAGCCAGTTTTTATCCAATACAGTCGATATACTTAAAGGAGGAAGTATGAAACTTGGTTTTGACTAATATCCTAACATCGAGTTGAATTAGTGGCAAAACTATTACTACTGCACGTTGCCCAGGCCTAGTGTAAACTTCAAAGCAGAATGCAAATTGACAAGGCAGTGAAATACAAAAAGGTGCAAATTAAAATTCCAATCCTACTCCGACTAGAAAAAGGGCAAAAATAGGTGACTATCGGTTGTTGAAAGTGTGCTTTGACAAATGGAAAATCATTGTGCACTATAGCAAGCTCTTAATTTCAGTTCACTGTCATGTCCTCATATGGTAAACAAAAAGCAGTTAAAGACGAAAGAAAGGAACACGACCATCCAAATCCGGTGTTTACATCAAACCAAATCAATAAATTATGATAATAATTTAATGAGGTGAATATATGTATTGATTAACCCTGGTAAATTAGGTGAAAGTTGATTCCAGTCGAAATAGAAGTAGTACTACTTTTTGCCCATAAATGCAAGTTAAAAACTCCAAATCCTTCTCCCACTAGGAAATTTGGGTGAAAGTATAGAAAGCCTAGCTCTTACAAATACTTAATAAACGCATCGTTAGCTTGTTTGTTTCACTAATCATATTAATTCTTACCCTAGCGACAGCAAGAGCTCTGCTGTAGTAGCACAAAACCAAAATCTTCAATAGAATGCCTAATAACTTTCCTGATGATATCATCACTGATATACTGCTAAAACTTCATGCGAAATCACTTCTACGGTTCAAAACCGTTTGCAAATCATGGTATTTTCTTATTTAAGATAAACAATTAATCAAGCATCATTATGACCACCTTTACAAAAGTTATATAAATAGTCAAAAAATCTTTCTGGCGTGCCCTGATCATAACTATATTGACCTACATTACTACTCCATAGACAGGCCACTTCGACATGACTCTGGTGTATCTCCTCTTGAGCCTCCAACTTCAGGATTCCATCATAGGTTGTGTAGTGGACTTTTGAATTCTTGCAATGGGTTAGTCCTTCTTGACATGCATCCCAAAATTGTTCTATGGAACCCGGCCATCAACGAATCAAGAATAATCAAAGTTGAAGAGGACGACTGTTATTATAGTTTAGGCTACGTTTCTTCTTTGGACGATTACAAAATTGTTAAAGTAAGGTCTAAAGGTTATTCAGTTGGTTATAAATTTCAAATATTCTCGACGAAAAGTGGTTCGTGGAAATCGATTGGCGAGCTAGATAAAAAATATTACTTCGATGGATACATGGCTGTAGTTGATGGAATTGTCTATATGATCATTAGTTTGTTGGAGAGATCTATTCTATCTCTCTGTTTGAAAAATGAATGTTTTGAGCAAATACAATGTCCAGGTCGGACTGGTCCATGTATCGACAAAAAGACAACTCTGTTTACTCAAGGAGAATGCCTTTTCTTGGCTAAGTTTTTTACCCCTATTAATGGGTTGGCTGATCTGGAAGTTTGGTGTATGAAAAATAATGGAATGGGCAGATCATGGAGTAAAGTGTTGTCAATTACATATCCACCAAGTACTTGGAATTGCAGATATCGTATGCAGCCTGTTGGCTTTACCAGGGATGGAGATATGTTGTTTCTAAGGGATGAAGACACATTCGTGATCTATGATTCAGAAAGGCAAACATTGGCAATTGTTGAAATCGATGTACCATTATACGACCATAATAGGGCTGTAACATATGTGGAGACTTTAGTCTCTCCTAATGACCCGTAGCATAGCAACTGTGTTTGGAAGTTTATCTAGCATCTCTTTAAATTGATTTTAGTTAGTGATCCTTTTCTAAAAATTTCTCTCTTTTATGTTCGGCTATATTCAGGGGTGGGAAAGAATATTGGTAGGAAAGTGGAAGAGACCTTTTTGTATATGATAATCAAAGGGAGTGGGAAAGCTGCAGTAATTCTTTGGAAAAGTCCGGTTCTCTTTGTCTTCGAACTTTCATTCCTCGCCTTTCTTTTCTTTGGGCTTGGGATTCAAAAGAAGAAAATCCCAAGAACTTTGCCACCTCTCTCACCATGCCTCACCACCCTTGCTGAAAGATAACTTTACCATAACATACCAAGCCTACAAGAATGAATCTTTCCCTTACCGCGGAGCTATTTTGGAACCTCTTTCTTGACACATTTCGAAGATTTTCGCCTAATTTCACGATTCCACCTTTCTCGACATGTCACCTTTTTCGAACATGTGCCTTACTACGGAGCTCGGGGCTTTGAGATTCCCTGTGATGGTGGGCCATTATGTTCCCTTGTAGAACTTTCACTCCTCTATATTCGAAATATGCCTTTCTAGGAGCATTACGATCTGCAGCTCAAATGGTCCCTTTTGCTTCTTTCCACTCATTGAAGATTCTATCTACAAAAGAAGGTCAACGGGGCTTCTTGAAGTCTATATTTTCAAAGAGAGACATAGAAGTCAAAAAGAAAAACGCTTACACCTCTCGCCTATCGGAACACCAACCCAATCTTAAAAGCTGAAGTGGGTTTGGGGAATGGAAGAACAAGACGTTCAATCTAAGACAGCGCTGAGAGCTGATAGCTTGTAGTGAAACGGCTCTGCTGCAATGGATGGCAGAGGGTCCGTAGTACTCGAAGCACTGGAGTGATCCAATAGCCGGAAAGATTCTGCTAGTTTAGAAACTAAGGAGAAGGACAGGGATCGCGCTAGGTCAGAAAAGCGAAAACTCAAAAATCTCCCCAAGTAGGATTCGAACCTACGACCAATCGGTTAACAGCCGACCGCTCACTGTAACTGACTGTCACGTCCAACGAGAGCGTGAGCATCTCACTATTCTTTCTTCTCGTGAGGGGCATTCTACTAGCAAAGAAGACTCCTATAAGTGGTAGTCCCTAGTTGGGGCTTTCTATCCATCGAATCTCTGAAGGTTATGAAAATAGACGGTTATAGACGACCTATGCTTGATAGCTATATCATTTATCCTGGATCCTAAATCGCTAAGTACCTTAGTACTCATTTCATCAAATTCTTTTAAGGTCCTGTACTCCTCACTGAAGTAGGTTTCAACATTATTATATTTGACCGGCTCGGGCGCTTTGTCACTGCCGATCACCACCTCTTGCAAGCAACCGTCGGTCACAAATGGGAAGAATAATATGCTCTCATAGGCGCTTCTAATTTCTTTGGATATTCTCAATGCAGCATGCGCTGAAATCCACCACATCATTGCATGCAAGGGGAGCTCGCTCGATTCGCAGATTGGTCCGACTCGTAATTCACTTCTGACCCCGTGTTCGATAGCCCGACCGTAGTGATGTTAATTGTGGTTACATTCATAAGTAGCTTGGTCCATCTTTATTCCATTTCATCCTAATCTCATCTACTGAAAAGGGGGCCGGGCGTAGCACGTTCTTTTTTGGGACACATAGGCTTCGAAGCGCGGAATCCCAGAATGGAATCATTGCAGAAGAAAGGTATAACAGTTGGGAACCGGAACATCGGACCAATGATCACCCATGACTTCTGTGGCACACTAGTGCCACAAAGGGTCTTCCCTTTATCAGCAGACGGTATAGTCGCATTGCAATTATTCCACCAGTATGGATCACTTTATCCGGATGTAACAGTGTAGTAGCAACTGTAGACGGGGTCGGCATGAGACGTCGGTTCTTGATTAACAGTCTTCCTTTTGCCACTCCTTATCACTATTTCGCTTTCTATAAAGCATAGTGTCAGTCTCCCTTACTTTATAGGGTAGGAGAAGGTATATCAAATCTTTCCACTGTCTACCCAGGGAGAAAGGGGCAACCTCTCTATAGAAGGGAAGGGAAAGGGTTATCCGCTCATAATGATTGTAGAGTCTCTCGGGGTTGGAGGTCTAATAGTAGTCACATCAAGTCCTCCCCCTCTTACTCATGCTATTTACCAAGGAAACACTACTTTTTTTTTTAATGAAAGAAGCCGAAGGGGTGAACGAGCGCTGCGGTAACGAGCCGTAAGAAAGATGAGCAGAGCATTCCTTCCGCCGGCCTTTATAGGAGTAGGGGAGCGTGCAATCTATCGAACAAGTCGGCGATCAAGGGAATAGGATATTTTTTCTTCACAGTTATCTTTTTTAGTGCGCGATAGTCGATGCACAGTTGTAATGATCCATCATGCTGACCGGAAGATAACTTCGATTTGCCCGGCCAGCAGGCAGGTGGCGTGCTTATCTTGTGTGACAACACTACAGAGCGAGTTGATCTTCTAGGCGGGCAGCTGTGTGACAACACTACAGAGAAAGCGGCGCTTTCGTGTAACATGCTATGGTCTCAACACCCTTACATTCCAAGCCCGAACAAGATCAGAAGAACTGATCGCTTTCTACAATAACAAAAGAGTTATTTACTAGCCATGTTTTTCTTTCTGTGATAATGCCGTAGCGTAGGACTCCAGGAATTTTGGAAGCTGAACTTGCCAAACTAGTAGCCCGAAATAGAGATCTGATTTAAAGGACCAGGTACAGCAAGTTATATTACGGAGGAGTGTCATACACATCCATCGGCAAATGCGGATAGAGTAGCATATCAAAATCCGGAAGTGAGCTTTGCATTATCCATGGAAACCAAGAGAGACATTAAGCGCGATTTTGTGTATTTCCAATTTGCATTTCAATTTTCTGATGTCTACCAATCGGATATCACCAAGTTAAATAGAATCCCATTTTTGAATATGAATTTGAAGAGATTCTCTTTATTATTTTAAATATAGCTTTTTTATCTTCCACCTTATCTCCACAGCTTTGGGCGACCCCTTCCTCTTTTTTCACATTCTCATATCCCTTGGTTCCTAACTTTTGCTATTCCCTTATCCTGTTGTTAACAGGTCTTTCCTCTTCCATTATGCACAATTTACGCATTTCGATCCGTCTACGTACCTACAGGAGGATCCGCCTTTACCAAACAACCTTCCCCACTACGGGCTATGTATTGCGATATAGATCTGAACCCAATCTTCCTTCTTCTTTGGCATCTCGACTGGGCAACATAAAAAGAAGACTGGAAGAGGGCTCAGGTATCAACGTCCTTAGCCCGCATTGATTTTCACTCTTTCAAGATCGAATTTCGAGTTTCGTACCCAGGCACGGAATCCACTTGCCAACTGATCCGAGTTTGAATTGGGGAACGAACGATCTAAGTAAGGAGGTAGCTCCAGGAAGGTAGTTCTTTGACCCAGTTCAGTGAGACCGGGGCTTAGCTCTTTGAAGCAGATGTTTAAGGAAGTTTCAAAATGCGGACTTTTGACGGGCCAGCCCTTTTTTATGCGCCGCTTTACCCTGAAAGGAAAATGAGCTTTGCTCCTCTGGGCGCTAGAAATCATCATCTGCAGAAAAATCCAGATTCTCTTTCATCATTAGCGAAAGTGGAATAGTATGACTACCTCGAACAAAAAATCGATCTCGCCATCAGCTCGACTAAGAGTTCCGAATCGAAAAAGTCAACTTCACTTTACTTAAGACGAAGGAAGCGAGTGCTGAAAAAAACCGCTTTCTTAAGGCTTCAAAAAATAGTTGGATTTGCCAGCCTTAGCCGAAGAAAACTGTTCGTATAGGTGTAGTGCTTGAGGGCTAGTGCTAGACTCCTCCTCTCCTCTATTTTTTTATTAATTGAAAAAATAGTCGATTGTTACTAGCCCCTTTTTGCCCACCCACTGAGCTGAGCCCTATGACTAGAAAGGCAGAAAGAATCAGCCAGACGGACTACTATAGTGAGTCTAGTGACTACTAGAGTAGAGTTAAGTCAAAAGGTGCCCCCTTTAAGCGTATGTGATATAATCATTCTTATCTCAGAAGAGAAGTATGCATTGTCCCCACCAATGGGTAGGATTACTGCATTTCTTATATTTGACTCTTCTATTTGATAATCTAGGGAGTTGGGGCAGGTTGAAGGGGAGGGGAAGTCAATTTAAACATAGTGCCACCATAACCCTAAGAAAACGAGATTGGGTTTGTCTTGTATGTGGGGAAGTACTTTGGCATCATCAATCGTCAACAGTACTCTTGGTCTTAACACTTTCCTTTTAACAAAACCTTTTGTTAAAGGGATAAGTGAAGTGGCTTTCTTGACTGGACAGAATGTTCCGCTACTGACACTTGAAAAAGCAGCTTCCAAGGTCTCGTCGCTTCGGTGAATCACTTGAGCCCTGATCCAAAAGGATCAGTTACGGAAGTACTGCGCTTCTCAGGGCCCTCTGCGTAAAAGCAACCCCGCCGGGGCGATCAATTAGCCACCCGGAGGCACCCCCCATGTTCTGGTACGTTAGGGGATTCAAAAGGCCGTATTGCTCGCGATAGATGCCAATTCTTAGGGTTTAGCGGCTGAGATGCAACCCCTGCTTTCTTGCTATCTGGATTGCTTTATGTTTCCCAAGGCAACAAAGGTTGGAACTCTTCTTGCCAAAAACAAGGGACCCCCTACCGGATCCAAGAGGGCCGATGCCCGATTCCCCGACCCATTACTCATTCCTTCCCGACTCGATAGGGATTGCAATCTCGAGAGAGGGAGCAACAATTGACCTCCCACACTACCCTACAACCTATAGGCGGCTGTCCATCCTACACCCGCACGAAAAGGAACTACAGTGATCTTGAATAGGGATCCTACAGCAATAAATAGAATCCCCATAAAAATACCACTAGATCGAGCACCAGTTAATCTCAATTTTACGACAAATCCGGTCCGATGGCTGTTCTCCACTAACCACAAGGATATAGGGACTCTTTATTTGTCTTATTATTAATTTTTTTCCTGGGCATTGATTTCTTCATGTATAGCATCTCTCCAGCTCGCCAAGAAGAGCGTAGTCATAGAAAGGGGTGGCCCTCTGCGGGTAGGCCTTCTTCGCTGCCAACCATACCAGATAATGGTGTGACAGGGCGAAAAGCGACCAAGAGCCGTAGTAACCCAAAGGATGTCCAGTCAAGAACTGGATAATGGGTGGGTGTCCAACAAACATTCCTTAGCTAAGAAGGATTCATTGACCGCAGCTTCTCTTACTAGCAGATGAAACTAGCAACATCACATCATATAGAATACCGATTGACAGGCATTCCAGTCTCACTCCCCCGGAGTGAGTTCTTTTCTGCGGGATTTAAGGATTCCTGTCTTTTGCTCATATTGTCTCCTATGGAGATGGACTGGTAAGAAAGAGCTTCCGTACGAACTGGAAGACTCTTGTATGTACGGTAACCCTCTCGTCCGCTACCGGTGGACTGTTGCACAGAAAGGGCGACCGAAGCAACCTTTCTTAGCGCGCACAGTTACGCCAATCCACGCCAGTGGCGAGCTAAGCGACCTACCCATACCAGTATAGCTACTTGGGCTTCCATCCCGAGACTCGCATCTTTGACATATGAAGATGCCCTAATCTACGATGCCATAACTCGACTTCATTATAAGAAAGTGGCTCTATTTCATTATACTCCATCCATATCCTAATTCCATTCATTTAATATCCCTTTGGTGTCATTGACATAGTGTAGCTAGGGTAGGTAGCGAGGTTGGTGTTTTCTTTAAGCTCTACACCGTGCAGGAACTCCTCATTGGAGTGAATCAATTCTTTCCAGCGTGCATTATCGCAGATCTCGGCAGTCGTGGCCCGTAGGGCCCGGCCTGCTTCCCGCCCGAAAGAACTGCTCACTAGCTAGCCGGACTAGTGGGGGCCCTATCTGGAGCTCACCTCTACCTTTTTTTGTGTCTATCTTCTTTATCTTCTGATCGGATCGCCTGGCTTCTTTCAAGCCCTACGGAGAAGGAGGAGGAGTAGGCGCTAGCTTTAGGGGCAGAATCGAATGATTACGAGATAAACAATGAGACAAAAGAGAGCACTTAGACAATTCACTTTGAGTACAGGGAAGTCTGCTGGTAGGAATTCCTCAGGGCGTATTACGGTTTTTCACCGAGGGGGTGGATCGAAGCGATTGCAGTGAAGAATTGATCTGAAATGAAGCACTTCGTCTATAGGATTCAGTCAAAAAGAAAGACCACAAAAAGTAACGACTACCAAGATAGGCATAGTAATTCGATCTTTTGATCACCCATTTTTTGAAAACTATTTTTGGGGGCTTCCGCCTTACACACGGAAGATTGGATTGCCTGAATCACGAGTCTTATATACTATGTTACGATCACCTCATATTGATAAAAAGTCCAGAGAATAATTTTATATGAAAATAAAGAAAGAATTTCTGGTCATAAAAACAGAAAGGCATGAATTGTGCAAGAAGTTCTTTCGGTTAAAACGCCGTGCGACTCGGAGGACATAAGACTTCTTGGTCAAGCCAAAAAGATTGCCGACTGGATGCTCCTACCCCACCATGCCTGGCCCTTTATCTTACCTTAAGAAGAAAGAGGAGGTATGAAGCGTGGGACAGAATGCAAGAAATGTATGATACAACAGATAACCTTAAGGAGTGGCGGAAACCCTCTTGATTGATCAACGCGAGTGAACTGTGCTTAGACGGTTCGTAAAACCACACCGATCTACGAGAGGAGCTGATAGATGAGTAGGCTTCCCCTTTTGATTCACAGAATGTGATCTGGGACACGATGGGAGTTTGCGTGTCTTAGTAGGAAAGAGATCACCGGAGTATAGCATAAGATCTTCTTTTCTTGCACCATCTTTATGGTTCTTGGGGAAATGGAACTCTTTCACTTTTACCTTTTGAAGGCATTCATAGCCGCGGGAAGCAGAATCGAATCTTTCTGTTGGCTTTCCCAATTCATTCGTGAATAATAATTCAAGGGCGTGAAGCGAGTACTTCTAGCTGCTTCGCCTGCTTCTTATTATGGAGGCTATATTTTCATGGCGAAAATGAACGAAAAGCAAGATGAGAGACTTGTTCTTGCTTACGGAAATCGCCGGTTGGGTTGGTCCAACAAAAAAAAAACATGGGAATAATTGGACGTAACATTCTTTAACGATGATGCCATAAGTCAAACGGGCGGGTGAGGCGAGGTTGCCCCTTGGTAGAGTGAGTCTACTTAGCAAACTGGCAAGACGCGGAGATCTATTGATCAATATAAATCTCGAGAGTGGATGGTTGATCGCCGCCTCCTTGTCCTGGAGGCTCTCCGGCCGGGGAGGGGCTTGCGGGGAAGGCTGTTTGGTAAAGGCGGATCCTCCTGTAGGTACGTAGACGGATCGAAATGCAGGCTCTGTCGAGACCTGTTGATCCATCAATAGCAGCATCCCTTCCTTTCATACCTGGTCTAGTATCTCTTTCTTAGGTCGATATCCCGTTTTCTCCGGTCTTCCTCAAAAAGACAGCTTTAGAGCGCAAGTCAAACTCATGATAGGCGAGAAATCACGCGCACATGGTTTAGCGGTTTGCTGTGCTTGCCTTTCCTGGAGTTTCTTTTTAAGTCTTTTCTTTCTTCTTCTATATCTGCTTTCTCTCCACTCCGGGCAAGTCCTAAGCTTTGCCTTTCCCCCCGTCTCCTTACTGCCCTACTCGGAACTTCTACAACTGCAACAGCACTTACTAAAAAGACTATTCTACGACCAGCCGCCTACTTAATTACACTTCCGGCATGGTTGAACCCTTTCCCCTTTTAATATAATAATAAGGTAAGCTTCCAAAGCTCCTTTCTTCAGGAATTGACCCTCCCCCCGATCCATGCTGTCTTTCGAATCCCTTCATCCGACCCCAGGAGTCTGCATTTCAGAACCTGCAGCTATCTCCAAACCAAGACAAGCCCTCGAAAGAATCTAGTGAAGCATTTTCTACGGGATCCCGAAACCACCAGCAACCCCGACTTAATTCATGATAAGCCCACCAACTTCTTGGCAAAATGCCTACGGTAGTTTTTGTTTTTGTACCTTTGCCGTCCCTCAGCACCTCTCCCACCTTTTCTATCTATCATTAGAAGTAGGGCGGAATAGGCAATGTACCGGCAACTCTAAGGTTTGGCTTTTTCTTTTCTTAACTTTTTTGAGTCAATGTCGCATTTCGTGTGCTTGGATCGAACGGCCAACCACTTGCTATTTTTATAGGAGATGAAATTCGAAAGACCATTATTAGCGTGTAGTAGATTGGCCTGGCCTTGGAGGCGCTTAAATCTTTCTTATTATTATAAATAATTGTTGTCTTAGTTTCATAACATGTTTCAACCCCGGCTTTTCATGAATATGGCGTAATTTACAACCACCACTCTATCTAGCCTAAGGAATTTGCTATCCGCGCTTTTTTTTCGATCTTGTACCTTAGTACACTGAACACTTACCTAATCTTGAATCTTGAAAGTTGAGTTTCTTTTTCAATCAACTGGCATACCTTTGCGCATACCTTGAACCTAGCCCAAAATTCTTTCTTTACTTTATCTTCCAAAATTTCGAGTACAAAAAATATACGTCACTTTGGGACACATGCGCACAGCCGCCGCGCGTGGCTAAAAGTAAAGCAAAAAAAAGAGCTCAAACTCTCGTGCGAGTCCCCATGCAAGAAGGAATTTTTCACATCTAATGTGGCGGTAAAAAGGATCTATTTGCTTTTGCGCATCTCTTTTGGTTCTTCGGTCATCCAGAGGTGTATATTCCCATTCTGCCTGGATCCGGTATCATAAGTCATATCGTTTCTACGATTCAGAGAAACGTGTGGTTTCTGAACCCATTGAGATGACCCAAGAATTTCGCTATATCGATTTTGCTAGTCCTTGGGAACAGCGGGTGGACGGTCTATTCGCCCTTAAGTGGTATTACCAGCCATTCTGGAGGAGCTGTTGATTTAACAATTTCTAGTCTTCATCTATCTGGTGTTTTATCCATTTTAGGTTCTATTAATTTTATAACAACTATCTTCAACATGCACTTCTGATCTTGATCGTACGATTGCAGTCAGGAAAGGGGGAAAAGAGCCTGTACCTAACTCCCTTTGAACTACTATATATCCTATCCATAATTGTCATCCTGTCGATGGATCTAGTGAAGGAGCTCACCAGCCCCCCAACCTACCTACCGTCCCCAGCCCACTTGAACAATTTGAAATAATCCCATTGATTCGGATATTTGGTTTTAACCGGTTGCCCTACCCCTTATAGTAAGTACTAGTGAGAGAGAAAGAGCGCTCCTGCCCTTTACATTCTATCGTCAAGTAAAGGGGCATGTATCCTTTTTTTGTAAAGAAAGAGGGCTACTTCACGAGCCGCTACTAAGAATCGAAAAGGTTCAAAGTTATCTTTCAGCAAGGGTGGTGAGGCATGGTGAGAGAGGTGGCAAAGTCAGTTATTCCTAAAGCTAATTCAATTGCAAAGAGAACAACGGCAACAGATATGGCAACAAGAGGATGATAAACCTTCTCAGTCCTTTCAAGCAGTGGCCGTTTAGTCCATGGTCCATTGGATGGTCGGTGCAAGGCCAGAAATTGGAACACATTGATTCCGCTCGTTCCCGTCCTTCACTTCAGGGCCTGTCCCTCGGTATGGTCAGTACTCCATACTGTCGGGCAGCGAAGCTTACACTTGTTCACCAAGATATTTCTATATTCGAATATCTGGAGCTCTACCAGGGAATCTTATCGTTAGGCCTGGAAAGAGTCTTCACTATGGAAGGGCCCCATAGGAATAGCACACTTGAATGGCTAACTAACTATTCCTAGCTCTCTTGCCCGACTCGCTGGTATCACTCTCTTGGGTTTAGCATTCCACGCATCAATTCCATCAATGAGCAGACGAATTAAGAGCATGCTATTAGAGACGTTGCAACATATGTAGGGAAGGCCTCCGTTGATTGTGTACGAACAAAATACGAATCCAAAGGCAGGGTAAGAAAGGGTTTAGCTAATGGAGATATTAACTCTTCTGGATGAGTCGATGTCGGTCGATGGTGTGAAAACACTTCCTGATGTCGAATTCCAAAAACCAGCGAGAGGTTCCCCACTCTTCTTTGATCCGTCTTAGGACGGAGTGGAAGCCTCGACCCGAGCGAAAGTGCGAGGTGTCTGGACACTCAAGATCGTATATGGATTCGAGTCGAAAAGGGCTTTCTGCAAGCAGGAAAACGACCTTTTTTACGATCCACAGGGTCTAGCTTGATCCCGGTCTCGGGACTTTCCAAGTCACGGAGTCTTTGATCAAGTTGTAAACTAAAGGAGTCTTTCTTTAATTCACAGGCACAGGAGGTCAAATTCCGATTGTTGTGAAAGTTACTGAATGAATCTATTTCATTCTAATTCGATCTAAGAAGAAAAAAATCACGCTCTGTAGGATCAACCCAAAAGTCTGAGGGATGAAAAGCTGAGACTCAAACTGCCTCTGAACCAACAATGGCGCGTAGCTGACAGCTCCCCAAGTAACATCTTCCGCATTTCCCCTGGGATTATTGAACGTAAATCTGTGCACGAGCATATGCAAACAGGGTTAAAAGCGGTAGATAGCCTGGTTCCTATAGGTCTAGGCACCCGCCTTTACTTTTATTACATAATGCATCCAGCCTTAAAGCGGCGTATGAGCATTCGGTACATGTATCAGTCCGTGGAAGAGTGAAAGGGTCACCACTACTGAGGATCCCCCCTAAACTTAGATAGGTCGTCTGAGGGTTCGCCGCGGTTCATTGCTGTGCTTACACACAAGGCTACCATTTTCCGAAAGCTCCGCAGGACCACCTACCACTATTCTTCGGCTGCGGGGGGTCCTGTCCCTTGGACGACTTGAGTAATGGGGGAATGGCAACTGGGCCCTGCAGTGGTAGAACCTCGTGAACCAGGCATACTATTGAAGAACCTTCTGTGAACTTTTCTTCTCTTATGAAATTTCTACTCAGCTTGAAAACTAAGAATCAATGGAATGTCCGTCTATCCATGAACATCTATTCTATATGTATATCTAGGGGATCTCTCTATACATATAGATTTTTTTATGGAATGATATGATCGGCTAGCCGTAGCCGCATATCAGCTACGCTCAATGCGGGAGTGGTACCCTTTCTTTAGAGTCCGGTAGGTCAATTAAGTTGCCTAAATCTCTTCCTTATCTGCTGCTCTATAGCTGCCTTCAAAGGCGAGCAGTATAAGCCCTTCTCCGGCCTGGGAAAAGCACCGAACTCTAGAAGCTAGGGCTTTGTTCACCTTTGGACATGAACACTATTCCGTTCTCAGTTAGTGTTCATTGCTGAGTGATCGCTCGCTATCTGGCTGGAAAAGATGGTCCGGAAGCTTGCTCTCTCCCAGCAAGCAAGACGAGATCACCACTTCGCTCAGTAATGGACTTCCTTTTCCGATCCTGGGAGAAGTGGCGACCATTCTCAAGAACCAAAAAGACTGAGCTGAGGGAAGCCCTATGAGTCACTGAAACGACGGCAGGAGTGCCCTTTTTCTATCAATAGAGGGAGACTAATCGTCTTAGTTCCCTTCAATTAAATCAATAAGGCTTTTTGATTGATTCAGGGCGACGCCCCCTTCTTAGAATTAGAACCCATTGAGGGGGGCCTCAACCCGGGAAGGGGAGAGTGGCCGAGTGGTCGGATTCCGAGGATGAGCCGGCCGATCCTAACATCATTTATGAGGATCAGGACGACGAAGCCTCCTCCTCAGATAAAGATGTCTCCGATGCTACTCTCCCGGCAAGAACAACTTTTTCAATTGTTATTTTTTTGGCGAGTTCCTTAGTTCCTTCCCTTAGGTCTAGGCTAAGCCTTAACAATCCCTTCTTGACGAAAAACGATTCTGTAACAACTCAACCTAAGAGCTGGGTTTGGAGATAGCTGCAGGTTCTGAAATGCAGACTCCTAGGGTCGGATGAAGGGATTCGAAAGACAGCATGGATCGGGAGGGTCAATTTTTCTATTGATCGAGAAAGCTTGGGCGGGCCCCCAACCATTAGCACATTCTAAGATTCAGATGACTAATTGGTTGGGAATCATGAATTATCACGTCTTGACGGTCAGTACAGAATCTTGCTCTACCCATTTTTCTTCTTTCCCTTTATTTGTAAGTAGATAGATTATGGCTTCCTCACTATCAGCAAGCTCCCACAGGCGATTAACTGCTTCCGACTTCTTCATTCGATTTGTAGCCATACCGTATAGAGTGAAAAATTCCTTTTAATGGGAGTAGTTATATTCAAGCAAGCATTCCAGCGAAACGATCCTTTGACAATGGGCTCTGCCCAACACTGGGACTGACTGACCACTTAGCACAGTGGAATAGGAAAGAGAGCGTCGAGCACAGCTTTCGTGTCACCAGAAATCCTTTTTCGTTGATTGGGAGACTGAATGAAAGATCTTTTATATTTCATAGGGGATCTTGGTCCTTTATTTATAGTTCTTGCACTAACCGGTCTGGAATTAGGTCTAGCTATATCACAAGCTCATGTCTCTACGATCTTAATCTGTATTTACTTGAATGATGCTATAAATCTTCATCAAAGTGCTTATTTTTTTATAATTGAACAGGGCCCCCCTCTTTCTCCGATCATAAAGCCCCCTGATCCCTTTATTTGTCTTTCATCCCCCCTGAATAAGTCAGACCCCGCTCTTTCTAATATTGCATCGAGATTGGGTTGGTTCAGTGTACCGCTTGTCTAGCCTATGCTTTGGAAAAGCATAAAAAAAAGGAATCCACTAATCCCGGTCATCCCAAGCACCCTCTACCGACCAATAACTAGAGCCAAGAGGTCCCAGCGTAAGGAGCCACTCCTCTCCCTCAGCTCCCTCCTTAATGGCTCGGGGAATTCTTTCTCTTGGTCCGCTAACTCCATAAAGGACTGGGGGGTGGGGGTAGAGCCTCTAGCGCCAATGTCGATGAATCAAAGGTATCTGTTTATGGTATGGAATAGGAAGAGCAAGAATGGAACCGCTATCGCTTGTCCTATCATCCGTGATGAGCTTGTTTCATTCATCAAGGCAAACTTCTTCTACGTCGAATTCACGAAAATAATCATATGAGAAATCGTCTGATGAAGAGTTCCCTAGCTAGACGATTTTCCATGAAGAGCCAAAAGCTCTTGATGTAGGGAGGTTCGGTCCAGTCTGTTCACCTCAATTTGCGCCCTATTTGAGACTAAAGCAGGCGGGGTGGCAACCTCGTCTTAAGATAAGATATAGGCAATAAGACTTTAAGCGCACCTGAGCCCCTTTGCCCACAGAGAATACTGGAGACGAAAGTCTCGGGGGGGGGGGGGGGGGGAGACAGTAAGGATCTGAAGGTGGAGGCTGACATGGTGTATGCGTGAGTTCTAGGCGGTGTCTCGGGAGTTGTTCCAATTTTTGGATTTGGCTAAAGATGGGGTTTGCCTTTTCTTGGTCTGGTGTGGCTAACAGGAGACAGAAGGATGACGGCTTTTTATTGGGAACGTAGCGTAGAAAGGGGTTCTTCCGCAGTGAAGCAAATGATCTAGCCAATCATTCTTTTACCGATTATCCAAGTTCGGTATTCTGTAAGTTCCTAGGTTATATCGAAGGCCATAAAGTGCTCGCTTGAGGCAGCAAACAGAGATAGAATGATTTTTTCCGATGAATTATCGGCACCTTGAACTGTACTATCGGAACTGTGCTCTGAAGATTGATTTAAAGTAACCCAGTCAGATGTCTCAGAAAGGGTAGTGATCTCCCCCTGAAAAGTCTCACAACCATAAAGAGAAGAAAAAGGAGATTGCACGTTGATAAGAGATATCCAATGAGTCTGATTGCAATGGTATAAGATATAAGCTTAAGGAATAGATAGGCGTAAGGTAAACGACAGAACCTTGTACTAACCGGACCGAAGGAAGAGGTCTCCTGTACAATCTCTGGCCCAAGAATCTGTCTCTTCCCTACTTCATCCCAGCATAGGGGAGTCCTGCACTTGCGTCCATAGAGTGCCGATTTGGCCAGGAAAGACTGCACTGCTATAGGCCCAGGAAGCGAAGGGAATGAGCTCGGCTGCTTCTCCACCACACTTCTTTTTCTCCGTGCCCGCCTCAGCTTCGCGGATGGAAGGAGGGCGAGAGCATAGCACGCACGCTCTATGCTTTTCGCCAGCTTTCCCTCTAGTAAAAGATTAGCTCGTACCCTCTCTCTGTGTCTAGGGATTCCTGGGTCATGAGTTAAGGTTAAGCATATAGTTGATTGCTCTTTCTTTCGATTGAGCATCGGACTGATGCCATTGATGTAAAAAAGACATCTAGAATAGATCGAGCTAAATGTTGAATCATAAGTAGGAGGGATAGCGCTTCCTTTTCTCTTTATAGGTCTACTTATTTCACTACTTATGCCTTATAGCGATAAAAATAAGCTTCTTCCGGGACCGGGGTATGGAAAGAGAAAATGTGGAACCTAATAGAAATTACTACTAGTTGGACCAAAAAAAAGATTTTTTCAAGCGATTGTGTGATAACTGTCTCATTAATGAGCGTAGATTAATAGCCAAGCCTACCCTTTTGTGCTTGTCAATCTGTATCCCATTCTTCAGGTATAGTTTTCTTTTATCACAGATCGACAGGTGATCCGTCCTTTCTCCCCCTTTCGTCATAAGGCCTTATAGCTTCAACTTCTTTCTAATAGCTGCTTCTTGGCTTCAAAGCCTTACCATCCCTTCGCCTCCTCCTTGAAAGAGAGGTGTCCTAACCACTAGACTTGTGGGGTGAGGGTAGGCTTTTGGCGGCCACAGAGACGGCGGATAAGGCAGCGGATGATACGTACTTGGAAATAAGCAGGTCATAGATAAGTTTTTTCATGCCTCGACTCTCTCTCGGTTCATTTGGAAATCGATTGCTGTTTTTTATTAGTGAGGACACTTTCATTTTCAACAAGCGATGCCTGTTGCTTCATCTGGGAGAAAAGAATCATAGATATGCCGGTCATTAGAAGGAAGAACCGCCATAAAAACATTCCTCGTGTATCATCTGTAGCAAAACTATGAACGGGAGCTAGCAGTCCGGACTGTGGGAGCAGTAGATCGTCGATTGAAGGGCCAAGTCAGTCAACTTCTATTGGGACTTTTATTGATTATTAATTCGACTCTAGGGACTCCTAGCAGCAAACTAGTATAAAAGGGTTGATTCTTCTTCGATATCCATATATTTTAGATATGCTTACTTATGTTGTAACAAACATTCAAAATAGCAGGTTCATGATAGACGGCAATCCACAATTACATTCGGAGTTGAAGCCATATGTATAGATATCATCATCTACATTCAGAAAGCCGTATGCTTTGGAAGAAGCTTGTACAGTTTGGGAAGGGATTTTGATTGATCAAAAGAAGAATCTACTTCAACCGATATGCCCTCTAATTTAAGAGAGACTGATTTATTAAAGCCCGATGAGGCCTCAACCGACAGCTAAGCTTCGTTCTGCGGCGGTTTTCAAGCTAGCACCCCTTTCAGCATATCATCTCGCTCGATTCCCAAAAAAAAAAAAAGATGAGAGGATTTCTCAAATTGATGTCCAAATGAGTAACCTGCAAAATGCAATTCAAGGGCGTCGTAGAATGCTAAACGCGCTTTTGCTAAGTGTTAGAACACAGGATCCTGCGAAAGGATCATGAAAGGCGATCAGAATGGCGATTATAAGTTCTCGTTGACCATGACCTATAGGAACCAGGCTATCTACCGCTTTTAACCCTGTTTGCACTTAGCATCTAGGATATTGAATAAAGGGACGACCGAGGGGGTACTGATTTGAGGGAAGCATAAAGGAAGACGCCGAAAGGTTATGTTAAAAGAGATGGCTATGAGACAACGGCTTGAATTGATTCTTGAATTGTTGCAAGTCTTCCGACGATATCCATTTCAGTCTTGTTGGGTCTGCTTAGTAGGGACCTAAACACAGGAATTTTGTTTCTCAGAGTCAGACCACGCCTTATGACGAAAGGGGGAGAAAGGACGGATCACCTGTCGATCTGTGATAAAAGAAAACTATACCTGAAGAATGGGATACAGATTGACAAGCACAAAAGGGTAGGAAAATGAAACTAGCAATATTTGTTCGCACAGTAAAATTAGTTATAATAGGCTTTAATTTTCTTCACTTGTGTTCCTTATCATCTTAAAATTTTGTCGTAGATTTATATGATTTGGATCCATATTGTTAGCAAAATATTGCCATTGTTGTAATTCCTACTGACAGTTTTTCAATCTTTATGTATTTGATTTATTGCTTTGCATATACTGACTACATGCATCCATCGAAAAAAAAAAAAAGAGATCAAGCTTCAATATATCTCGTGACCATCCCTAGTGACTATACGAACGAACGTTGCTACTACTCTGTCGAAGCCCCACTTTGACATGACTCTAGTGTATCTCGCCTAAGCGTCCAGTTCCAGAATTCAAATATAATTTTTTTAGATGGATTTAGGAATTCTTCCAATGGCTTGGTTCTTCTAACTCATTCCCTCGATATGGTTCTATGGAGGCCATCGATGAATCAAGAACGATCAAAATTGAAGAGGAGCAGTACTGTTATACTTTAGGCTTTTCTTCTTTAGACGATTACAAAACTTTGTTGGAGTACGACCTAAATTTATTTCACATTTTTGTTATAATTTTAATCTAGTCTCTACAAAAAGTGAGACGTGGAAATCAATTGGCGAGTCACTCCGACCAGGATGTTACTTGTTGCTCCCAAACGCACACGCAAGTATACTTGGTCAACAAGTAATAAAGTAGTGACTAGTGAGTCAAGTATCGTTCCCATGAAAACTATTGTTAATAACCATATTCTAGTAAACAATTTTCTAAAAACTATTCAAGGATTTTTTTCAATGATGGTTGTAATTTTTCTACTAACTAAGCAAACAATAATTAAAAGCGAGTAATGAATTCAAGTAATCGAGAGAGAAACGGTCCAGAGTCAGAGCGACATACAATCCAGTTGAGTTTTCTAGTTGATTCTACTTGGAAGCTTTGCCTTCAAAATAGCTCCCAAAGTATCAATTTGGTCCAAGCCTGGTTTTTCAAAGTATTTTGCTCTGCTTTGTTTGTTCTTTCCTCGATTTCATCCAAACCAATCCTAAAATCACACACACAATAAGTGAGCACAAGAATCACAATTATTCCATATAATTGACTAATAAAGTACCCAAAATGCAAGAAAATACTAAGGTAAACAAGGCAAATATAGCCTAACATCACCACTCCACAGTTAGAACTTTGCTCGTCCTCGAGCAATCACCGAATACAATCCCCCAACTAGATCCCAACACTCGATAGAACAGGTCTACATATGGTTATGGTTGATACCGACCATTAGACAAGAGCATAAATATATACCATGTGACCCACAACATGCCAAAAATTCACCACATTTCAAAACACTAGAACGACCAACTCAAGACCTCCCAATTTCAAAAACCGACTCAATAATACCAAGCTTTCACAAAATCACACTCATTCGCTCAACCAAGAAGTCTAATAATGTCACATATCTCTCGCAAACCATGTGCCCTCACCCAAAACAATAAATCAAGAGAGCGTCCCAAAAATCACACAAAGAATAAATTTAAAGAATGGATTAGGGGCATATATAGAAAGAATTCACTCGCTCTCACAAAGAAGTTCACATGCCACACACAACGTACCATAGGCTTGCACGTAGTGTAGGACTCCACTAATGTAAGCTCACTCCAATTCGGGATCAACTAGGACTTTAATGGTTGTAATGTAGGTTAAAAGACGGGTAGGATAAATATAGATAAAATAGTGACTACCTCCCTAAATACTTTAATACATCACTTTCAATTTTTTCACGATTCTTCTAAAAACCAACCAAGCAACCGCCAAACATACACTCAAGAACTCCCTTTCAACTTTAAGCAATTTGCAATTTTACTTTTTGCACAACACTAGCAAGGATAGAGATTTTTTCTTTATTTTTTTTATCTTTCACTTTTTTTTTCTTTTGCTTTCATTTCAATTTTTTTTTTCAATCATTGCCAGTGAATTATTTCTCAAAATACACCATATATTTTCTTCATTGGTTCCGCTCAAAAGCAACCCAATTTTCCCAATCATAGCTCCATAAACTAAAATATGTTTCAATTAAAGTGATTTAAGGAGTAAGTGTTCAAAAAGAGGACAATTAAGAACAAAAGGAGTAAGGCTTGTAATGTGGGTTCCAATAAAAAGATCAATAGGCTCAAAAGGGCTTACTAAGGATATATATTAAGGGTAGGCCAATCGAGGCTAAAAAGGCTATCAAAGAAATGCCTGTATCATCTCCCGACTAGAGCAAACCTACGATTTCGCTTTGAAGACACACGTGGCAAGTTCTAGACATCAATATACAAGCACGGAACACAAACTAATACCTCACATTGCACATGGCACATAGTTCACTCACGACGATTCCATTCCAATACTCGGGTTAAGCAAACAAGGTGTAACTTTTGAAAATTAAGCAATAATGCACAATAGTTCACAAAAGAGTCAAGCAGTTGAACTTAAGCATCCCAAAAAGGTCATTCATTATTTTCATTACAATTTTAAGACCAAAAAGAATTTACAAATAGCACATGCTAGAGTTTAAATTACCTGATATAAAATAAACCAAAGACACCTAGCATTAATATTCTACTAACCATACCATGCTACTCCTAAAAATAAAAATAACCCGGTTCAAAGGTCTACTCATGGAAAGAACCGAGGCCATAAGAAAAACTACAGGGTGGATGACATGTACCACTTAATAAAACTAAAAAGAATTTTTTTTTGAAATTTTCATTGGTTTTCTAAATTTTTCAATTTTTATGTATTAAAGTAAGAAACAAATAAAAATAAAGTCAAGTGAAAAAAATAAAAATTGCTAAAAATAAATTTAACGATATAGTCACCCACGACTTCAAAATTTTTGTAATCCCTTCAACCCACACTTAAACAGAGCAATGTGATGTTTGTCATTTTATGCCTATATTTTCTCACGTTTGAGTACTTTATTCGCACGTTTTCTAGTTAATGAATGTAATTTTGCACTGATTTTGTGTCGTATGATTGTAGGTTGTTATGAAGTGAAATTGGACTTTAAAGAGCATGATCGAGCAAGAAAAGATTGGATTTGGATTGAGGATTGGATCGAACATACGAAGGCACAACGCGACGCGAGCTGCAGACGAAGGAAGCAGGAAAATGCCTGGCGCTTTGAGTGGCACGGGGCGCCCCCAAAAGCGCCCAGCCTTCTGGCGCGGTTACTAGCGCGGGGCGCCCCAAAAGTGCCCGAGTTTCGACGGGTTCTTCCTGGGTTGCCGCGTTCGGGAGCGCGGGGCGCCAGCTACAGCGCCCCTGGAGCCTTTTTGGACTTCCTATTTCGTCTAGGCTTGGGTGTAACTTATTACTAGGCCTTTGTAAACCCAAGAAATACTCTTTTACTTAGTTTTTGATTGGAGTTCAAACTTTGGAGCAACTTGAGAGCACCATACTTCATTGAACAAGGGTTTTACTCCTATTTTTTCATCTATTAATCATCTAATCATTATTTCATCAATTTATTGTCTTGTGATTATGAGTATGTGTGGCTAAATCTTTCGTTCTAGGGTTAGAGTGTTTCATGAAAGTTGATGTTTGAAGATTGATTTACATTAATTGAATCCCATAACGGGTTACTTATTCTTTCTTGATTTCACTTGTTTAATTATTAGAGCTCGATAATTATGCATTATCTATGGTTTTTAGATTGAACTCGAAAGAGGAAATTTATGAACGCAATAAGAAAGAGTAGGGCTAGATTGTGAACCCGGGCATCGGGGGAACCAATTTGTGAGTAGGATAGACATATACTTGCTCGCCTAGCTTAACTAATTACACAATTCGTTAATACGTGCACGTGATTCAACCCATAGATATATAGGGATTGGAGTAGCCTGCATAGACCGTGAAGAATCGAAAGGTTTTCATGGGTACATTTAATCTGTTAGTTAGTAATCCGGGATTTGAGAAGTGGAATCAATTGAAAAACTCAACTGGATTGTTCGTAACTCTGATCCTAGACCGTTTCGTTAATATTATTTACAACCAAAGTTTGCACCATTGTTTGACTGAATTTCCACCATTTACATTATTGTTCTTTAGTTAATAAAAACTCTCACTATTGGAAAAAGATCCCTGAATAGTAGTTAGAAATTGTTTGTTAAGCGTCAGTCTGAATAGTCCTCGTGGGAACGATACTCTACTTATCATTTTATTACTTGTCAACCACGTATACTTGCGTGTGCGTTTGGGAGCAACAAGTTTTTGGCGCCGTTGCCTGGGACTAATAATTGACGGATTTCTTTTTGAACGATTACTTATTATCTATTCAGGTTTAATTTTTGTTTTGAGTTTTGTGCTGTTTATAGTATTAGGTCCTGCTTGATCTTTACCTACCGGAATGGCAGAAGAACGCACCTTAGCTGTGCGAGATGTTGCTCTCCCCAGCCTGGAGGGGGTAGCGTCTAGCATAGTTAAGCCCGCTATCACCGGGCACTTTGAGATTAAGTCCGGCATGATTCAGTTGTTGCATGTGACTGGGCAATATAGTGGATTACTTCATGAAGATCCGCAACAACACATTCAGAATTTCTTGGAGATCAGTGATACTTATATACCGACGGGAGTTCCTATTGATTATGTTCGCTTGACATTGTTCCCGTTTTCACTAATTGGAGCAGCAAAGAGGTGGTTAAAGGATGAAAAGCCTGGGTCTATCACTACATGGGATGATTTGGCAAAGAAGTTCTTAGCTAAGTTTTATCCATCTGCCAAGACAGCCTGGCTGAGGAGTGCAATTATGTCCTTCAGACAGGTAGAAGGAGAGTCTTTGTATTCAGCCTGGGAGCGGTTTAAAGCTTTATTGAGAGATTGTCCACACCACAACCAATCCAATGAAGTTCTTGCACATACTTTTGTTGAGGGGTTGACTGCGCATACTAAGATCGTGGTAGATGCTGCTGCTGGAGGCCAAGTACTGGCCTTAAACTTTGACCAGATCTATGAATTACGAGACAAGTTTTCGCAGAACAATCCTGACTGGCAGGGAGATGGTAGAGCTACTACGCAGAAATCTGTTGGGGTACTTCAGCTAGATGCAGTTTCAGAGCTGAGGGCGAGGATGGATGCTATTTCCAATCAAATTAACAAGCTAGCTCTGCCAAAGACTCATCAACCAGTGGCTCCAGTGCAACAACTCCAGAGTTTTTGTGAGGTTTGTGGTCAAGATCATGCTACATAGGTTTTCTCCTCTAATCCAGAGTCAGTTTATTACGTGGGTAATCAAAACATGCTGCAGGGTCAAGATCAGTTTGGTAATGCTTATTATCAAGGCAATACGAGAGCCCAAAATAATTACCACCCACTTCCAGCTCCACCACAACAGGTTAGCAATTCAGTTGAAGATATGCTAAAGTAGATAATGGCGGGCCAGCAGAGAATGATAGCTGACACTGCAGCCCATGCACATGCCATACAAGATCTTGCCAATGCTCAAAAGAACTTGGAGCACCAGTTGGGGTAGTTGGTGGGAGAAATAAGTACTGTTAAAAAAGGGCTTGAGCCATGTCTTGCAGTGACTTTAATTGAAGGTAGAGAGCTGATGGCCAAGTCTAAGGAGAGAGCTGAAATAGAAAAAGTTGAAAAAGTGGAGAAGGTAAGGAAGAAAGAAGAGAGAAAGGAGGCACCTCTGCCGCCTCCACCATTCGCGCAGAGACTTATACCATCGAAGGATTTGGCCCAGTATCAAAAATTTGTGAGTATGTTGAAAGATCTTCAAGTTAACATTCCTTTGACTGATGCGTTTGAATTGATGCCATCCTTTGTGAAGTGCTTAAAAGAGATTTTAGTCAAGAAGAAAAAGCCTCATGAGATAGATACAGTTGAGTTAGTCGAGGAGTGTAGCACAATCTTGAGCAAGCTACCTCCAAAACTTCAAGATCCTGGGAGGTTTACTATTCCTTGCACCATTGGAGGGCATAATATCACTGGTGCATTGTGTGATCTGGGTGCGAGCATAAATCTCATGCCTCTATCTGTTTGCAAAAGGTTAGGGCTAGGAGCAATCAAGCCCTCTTCAGTTACACTTAAGATGGCGGATGGATCACTCACTCATCCCGATGGTAAGTTGGAGGATGTGTTGCTTAAAGTTGGTAAGTTTACATTCTCTGCTGATTTTGTAGTCCTAGATTATGAAGAGGACCGCGAAGCTCCAATCATTTTTGGGACCATTCTTAGTCACTTCGAAGGCAATTATTGACATGGAGGTGGGAGAGATGACTGTTAGAGCGCATAGAGAAAAGGTTACTTTTAAGGTTTATAATGAGAAGGAGCACATAACTAAGGTTGAAGAGTGCTCTATGATTAAATGTGTCAAACTAGAACATGGAAGTAAACCAAATGACGTGTGTGAGCAGGATGTGGAACAAGATAGCAATGGCACATCACATGTGAAGTTGAAGATGGGTTCTCTCAAAGAAAGGAAGAAAGCAAAGGTTCGTCGTAAGAAGAGAAGACATAAATGCTGGAAGTGAGCTAAAAGTGTCGTCGTGCCACGACGTTAACTAAGGCGTTTCTCGGGAGGCAACCCTAGTTTGTACTTGTATTATTTTATTTATAGTGTCACATAGTTTTTGTTTATCCTTGGATTTCAGGTTCATGTAATGTCGAGTTTAAGTGTGGGGTGTCCTCACCCCTGCCTAATATTGTTGACCTGATGAGGGAAGTCTGAGTACGTCATACTATACGGAAGCTTGGAGGATGCTAGTACCAGGGACTAAAGCTTTCAGGGAAGTTCTTTTACCCCTTCTACTTTATTTTTTGTCGCACTGAGTACATTGCTTAGTTTTAAGTGTGGGGTGGGGAACTCTCCTTTATTTTTGAGGTTAGGGATGCATATACCGTTAGAATTTTCTTTTGTCACTTGACATTATTTTTATTTGTTTCTTGCTTTAATATATGAAAAAAAAATTAGAAAACTAATGAAAAATTTCAAAAAGATTTTCTTTTTAGTCTTTATTAGTGGTACATGTCATCCACCCCGTGGTTTTTCTTATGACCTCGGTTCTTTTCCACTGTGAGGCCTTTGAACCGGGTAGTTTTTATTTTTATTAGGATTAGAGCAGTTAGTTATAGGTGGCCCTAGACGAAAGGAATAGGTGGCATGCTAGGTGTCTTTGATTTATTTGATACCGATGGACTTGAACTTGTTGCATGTACTATATTGTGGTGTCTTTTGATTTTAAATTGTGATGCATGCCTAGAAAAAATGGAATGAGCCCCTTGAGATGCTTGAGTCCACTCACTTGACTTTGTTGTGAACCTTTGTGCATTAGTGCTTAAATTTCCACAAGTTGCATTCTAATTTCTTGAATGAGAGCTGTGATGGAGCTTTTTTGTGTAGTTGTGTGCAATGTGTGTTGTGAGGCATATTCTTATTTTACTCCATGTTGCATATTGGTGTCTAGAACTTGCCCCGTATGTGTGCAAAGCGAAATCCTAGGTTTGCTCTAGTCGGGAGATGATACAGGCCCTCTTAGATAAGTCTTTTACCTTGATTTGCCTACCCTTATATGCACCCTTGATTGTTGTGATTCATATCGACCATTTTGTTGGCACCCACACCGCAAGCCTACCCACTTGTTCTAAATTGCTTTCTTGGCCCTTTACTCCTTAAGCACTTTAATTGATAATTTGATATTATGTGGAGTTGTGGTTGAAGTATTGGGAGGTTTTTGAGTGGAACCATTGAGGGGAATACTTGATAAAATTGTGAAGTAGTTGAAGGAGCGTGGCAAGGTTTGGAAAGAAGTGAAAGGGAAAAAAAAAAAAAAGCTGAAAAAAAAATTGGAAAAAGAAATAAAGAGAAAAAATATCCATCATTGCTAGTGTGTGCTTAAAAGAAAAAATTGTTACTTGTTGAGAAGGTGTGTGTGAAATTTGTTGGGTAGTGAATTGGGTGGCTTTGATGAGATATGTGCTTAATTTGATTGTAATGTATTAAAGTGCTTAGGGAGGTAGTCACTATTATCCATATGTATCCTACCAGCCCCTTAGCCTACATTACAAACTTTTTAATGTCCTAGTTAATCCCGATTGGGGTGAGCTTACATTAGTGGAGTCCTACACTACGGGAAAGCTTATGGTACATCACGTGTGACATGTGAGCTTTTTATGAGAGTGAGTAAATTCTTTCTATGCTATTGTCCCCGTTCTATTCTTTATATTCATGGTTGTGTGTGATATTTGGGAGACACTCTCTTGCTTCATTATTGGTGAGGCCACAGGGTTTACATGAGATAGGTGAAGTCGTGGCTTCTTGGTTGAGTAGGTAGGGTGACTTTGTGGGAGCATGGTTGCAATGAGTCGAGTTTGTGCATTTGAGTTGTCTTGGGGTGGTTGTTCTCATGTTTTTTAGTTTAATAAATTGTTGGCATGTAGTCATGTGTGCACTCGTTCAATTAGGGGTGGGCACTAAACCGAAAAAACCGAAATACCGAACCGAAAAAATTCAGTATTTCGGTATTTCGGTTCGGTTCGGTCCTAAAAATTTTGAAATTTCGGTTTTTCGGTTCGGTTTTTGGTTTCGGGCAACCCGAAATTTCGAGACCCGAAAAACCGAAAAAACTGATTTTTTTTTTTTTTTTTTTTTAGGTATCCCTATGCGAGTCTGAAATTCAACTTTTTAAAAACTTTGTTTCGCAAAAGCATTTCAAACAAACAAGATTAATTTTAGGATCACATGAGCTACTTTTTGTTTTGACTGCTTTATGATTTTTCTCCCTTTACATATTTGGAAATGTGTATGTATAAGAATTGCAAAATGCAACGGAAAGAGAATCTTACACTAGAACAAAATAGCTAAGTTGGTTAAGATTTCACTGAGATTTCCCTTTCAGTAGAGATTATATTTGCATATAGAATTTTTTTTCTAGATTTACGAATATTGTATATAATGCAATTCTGCTGGACTGAAGGATATTATTTGTTGAACGAACTAACTCATTATTATGTTGAAGTGTTGCATACATTATGGAGAAAAAACAATTAACTCTTTGCTTTACATATATAAATCTATTATCAAGTCTACTAGTATAAGTTTGCATTCTCCTTTTCAAACTTTTTAACATAAATAAGCGTATACTAAATTATGGTGTGGTCGAGCCGTCGAGGGGACCAAATTATCCTAGTTAGTCATAGGCTATAAATTTTCTTGTTCGGACTTTTTTTTTTGTTTTTGTTTGCCATAAACTTTGGTTTAAACCGAAACACCGAAGTACCGAACTAAAAAACCGAACCGAAACGAATTATAAAAATTACGGGTTTTTCTATACTTCAAACCGAACCGAAAACCGAAATACCGAACCGAAGTTTCAAAAAACCGAACCGAAATACCGAACGCCCACCCCTACGTTCAATGGTGGTATCAACCATAGTCATAGGCAGACCTATTCTACCTAGGTTGGGAATTTATTTATGATTGCTCGGGGGCGAGCAAAGGTTCAAGTGTGGGGGTGGTGATGTTTGGCATTTTATGCCTATATTTCCTCACGTTTGAGTACTTTATTCGCACGTTTTCTAGTTAATGAATGTGATTTTGCACTGATTTTGTGTCGTATGATTGTAGGTTGTTATGAAGTGCAATTAGAGCTTTAAAGAGCATGATCAAGCAAGAAAATATTGGATTTGGATTGAGGATTGGATCGAACATACGAAGGCACAACGCGACGCGAGATGCAGACGATGGAAGCAGGAAAATGCCTGGCGCTTTGAGCGGCACGGGGCGCCCTCGAAAGCGCCCAGCCTTCTGGCGCGGTTATTGGCGCGGGGCGCCCAAAAGCGCCCAAGTTTTGACGGGTTCTGCCTGGGTTGGCGCGTTTAGGGGCGCGAGGCGCCAGCTACAGCGCCCCTGGAGCATTTTTGGATTTCCTATTTCGTCTAGGCTTAGATGTAACTTATTACTAGGCCTTTGTAAACCCTATAAATACTCTTTTACTTAGTTTTTGATTGGAGTTCAGACTTTGGAGCAACTTGAGAGCACCATACTTCATTGAACAAGGGTTTTACTCCTATTCTTTTATCTATTAATCATTTCATCATTATTTCATCAATTTATTGTCTTGTGATTATGAGTATGTGTGGCTAAATCTTTCGTTCTAGGGTTAGAGTGTTTCATGAAAGTTGATGTTTGAAGATTGATTTACATTAATTGAATCCCATAACGGGTTACTTATTCTTTCTTGATTTCACTTGTTTAATTATTAGAGCTCGATAATTATGCATTATCAATGGTTTTTAGATTGAACTCGAAAGAGGGAATTTATGAACGCAATAAGAAAGAGTAGGGCTAGATTGTGAACCCGGGCATCGGGGAACCAATTTGTGAGTAGGATAGACATATACTTGCTCACCTAGCTTAACTAATTACACAATTCGTTAATACGTGCACGTGATTCAACCCATAGATATATAGGGATTGGAGTAGCCTGCATAGACCGTGAAGAATCGAAAGGTTTTCACGGGTACATTTAATCTGTTAGTTAGTAATTCGGGATTTGAGAAGTGGAATCAATTGTAAAACTCAACTGGATTGTTCTTAACTCTGACCCTAGACCGTTTCGTTAATATTGTTTACAACCAAAGTTTGCACCATTGTTTGACCGATTTTCCACTATTTACATTATTGTTCTTTAGTTATTAAAAACTCTCACTATTGGAAAAAGCTCCCTGAATAGTAGTTAGAAATTATTTGTTAAGCGTCAGTCTGAATAGTCCTCGTGGGAACGATACTCTACTTATCATTTTATTACTTGTCGACCACGTATACTTGCGTGTGCGTTTGGGAGCAACACAATGCCTTCAATGCGATAAAAATAAAGTGCAAGAGTTAAAGAAACTTCCATGAAGGCCAAAAGGCCCAGCCTTTGGAGCTAGCGTTGCTGTCATCTCTATCATGAACAAACCAAGTGTCTGTGGATCACAGGATACTCAAATTTCTCCCAACATGTCATCATAATCAGGCATTGAGGGTGCGCGCATCCAATACTTGAGTTCGACATTACCTAAACCTGCGAAATATGTAGCAACAACACGTACAAGAATCAATGGGCGTCGCAACGACCCCATACTTACTGCTCATTATACTATACAATAAGTAAAGTTAACAAACTAACCTAAAATAATCAAAAGAAAATAGTAGGGGCAGCGGGAACGGGAACAGTCACACTTTGGCACATATCATGCGTGGCAATGGTTTATGGCAAACTGTAGCTCACTTTCAATCCAAATTTAGCACAGAAGTCACCAACTCGATCATGTGAATTAATTTAATGTTCAATTTATGCCTATATATAATTTTGCTACTCAAGAATTCGCACAAAAAAAAATAACTTTAACTCACTGAGACATTTTTCCAAATAAGTTATGTGCATAATATTCAAGTTGAAGTTTCATGAGTATTTGAAAGGGAAGAACCCACCCAATTTTCATGAGAGATCACTTTATGCAGATACCAACAACCCGACAAGGGTTCATCAACTTCGCAACCCGGCAAGGGCTCACAGAATTTACTATATGCAAATAACTTATCACCTAAGGGGGAGGGGAAGGGACTGTCATGGATGAGAAACAGTATGAAGATAAGAGAGAGAACGATAGGGAGGGAGGCATACCAGCAACAGTTGAAGCAGTGGAAGAGACGAAGGGAATTGCTTTTTAGATCGTTTTGTAGCGTTAGTTGGTTTATGTTGTTCCTGGTGTCTTACGTTCAAACAGGAAAAGAAAGAAAGCACTCTCTGGTTCAAGTCTTAATTCTCGCGGGTCAAATGGGCCGTAACTGGGTCGACCCGTAAAATTTTAAAACCTATCCAGAAGCGATTTGTTGTGCGATGCTTGATCAACGCTTGGTGAGTTTTAAAACTCACCGTTTTGCCAGAGCGTTATTGAGGGAGACGCCGTCCCAGTTTCTCCGCAGATTCTGACCAAAATAATTTTCTAAGTGTCACGAAACTTGAAGCCATGCTGAGGGCAACGCTCTAGAGACTGCTCCCAATAAATTTGGAGCTTCTATTTTCATCAGGCGATGCTGGAATCGCTGATTTGAATCAGTTTTAAACATGTCTGAAGCTTCTATTTTGCATGCACAATGAGTTGAAGTTTAGCACCTCTCACAGCCTCCTTCAATAAGTTTTCAACTATATTTTTTCTAGGTACTTAGATTCCACCATTATACTACTTCTCGCCTAAGTGGTCCTGCCACTGTTTGAAATTCATGATTCGCAATCCGAACTTCCCGAGCTCTTCAAAAACGACAAGAAATACTACGTAATACTACATAAATGAAAACGACTAAATCAATAAAAACTGGGTTGCCTCCTAACTAGCGCTTGATTTAACGTCGCGGCATGACTCTTTCTCTAGTTTTTTTCCTACTTTTTTTTTCTTTAATTTTTTTTAACAAGGCTCAGGTTGCCTCTCGAGAAGCGCCTTAGTTAACGTCGTGGCACGACGACACTTTTAAGCTCACATCCAAAATTAACGCCTCCTCTTTTTGCGGTGAGCTTTTATTTTCTTCCCGGCCTTAGGAGAACTTTTCTTTAACTTCTCGAGTGATATGCCATTGTCAAAAACTTGTTCTATCTTTTGCTCAACCGCCTCTTCAGCTTTACTTTTACGTCCTTGACTAACACATTCTATCAAACAACAATCCTCAAAGTTAGTCATGTGATTCTTGTCCTTATAAATCTTGAAAGTAGCCTTTTCTCCATGAGCTCTAACAGTCATCTTTCCCGACTCCATGACAATAAATGAGCATAAGGCAAATACAGCCAAACTTAATTACTTCAACAAAAACAAGGTTGTTGTTGATTGGTTTGTTTATATGATTGTTTCTTTATCGTCGGAGAAATCTATTCTTTGTTTATGTCTGAAAAATGAAAAATTTAAGGAAATATAAAATCCAGGTCTGGCTGATGATGCAAATAGTCCATCTTTATTTACTCAAGGAGAATGCCTTTTGTTGGCTAAGTTTAAAAAGGGGTCGGATGATGATTTGGAAGCGTGGTGTATGAAAAAGAATGGAATAAACTGTTCACGGAGTAAACTGTTGACAACTACAGTTCCACGAAGTAATTATTGGAATTACTTAAGCTTTCTGATGCAACCTATGCGTTTTACAAGGAATGGAGATATGCTTTTCCATAGGGGCGAGTGGGACTATATGATATATGATTCAAAAAGACTAAGGTTAAAAAATTTTGCAATTGTTGGGCTACGCTACCTTCGTAATCGTTCTGTAACATATGTGGAGATTTTGATCTCTCCTAATACGCTGTGACATTGCAACTGAAATTCATATTATGTTTTCAAAAGTTATTTGGTTTAAATGTCCTTTGAAAAGAAGTTTTAGAAGTTCTTTTATTGTTCCTTCGCACTCAATCACAAAGTATGTGCTTGGTGTCGCATTTGATTGATTTGTTTTCTGCTTTGCTATTTACCATTTTCTCTTTGAACGATGGTCTGTTTGGCGTTGTTCTTCTCATTACTTGTTCAAATTGTAACTTTAAGTGGATGTACTTACTGTTTTTTTTTTTTTTTGAGTATTAACTAGGGAAATAAAAGTATGTTGAAAGCTAGGTTTTAACTCTCGAATTTCTCTTGATGTCATAAATTGGAAAGAGAACTGAACACAACGATGTCATGGCTCTACCAATTTTCTAATTAATGATGTTTTAATGGATGCCTAAAAAACCTCAAACCGGTTCTGGGCATAACTTTGTTGGTTTATTTTCCATGATAGTATAATTCACATTTTTAATTAGAACCACGATGGTAGGACCCTATAGCAAACTTCTTTACTTGTATATTTCTATTTCATACTATTGTGTATATATTCATAGCTTACAAAGTAGAAAAGGGAATGCTTGTGATTAGATATCCAGCTGGCTATGTTGTTTTTATTTCTGCATATGGAGTGGGAAGAGAAAGCAAAGGAAACAATCCTCCCTTGGCACTAACATATGCTGTTGATGATATCTCAATGTAGCACAACTAAGTACATTATGATTGCTGGTACACTAGTCGGCGGTGCTTTTATTGCACCATTGAGTTTTTCTTCTGACGGTATATTGCATCTCTCTTTTTTCTCTTATTTTTTGCTTCTCTAGTATCTGGGGAGTATTACTTGTTTTTTGGGCTTGCTCAATTTTCTGCCCTGTTAAGCTTGAATGTTTTCTTCTCCAAGCCCAAGATCACTCTTTATTTCTTTCCTTTTTCTTTAACTACCCAGCAATATTTTTTCCTAAAGCTGCAGAGTTTGTTGTGCTTTCATATATATAGGAATAGTCATTCTGATGTCTTCTTCATAGTGTATATAAAGATGTTCTTTTTGTAGTTGTAGAGGGTAAGATTACATGGAGAGCAGGAGCTGTCATCTCTTTTGAATTTGGAACCTAACCTATTGGAGCTGTTTGAACAACTGATGGTCGAGATTGCTACTCTTTAAGTGATTTTGTTAGGAAAGAACTGTAAGGATGCATTGTGCTCCAAAGAATTCTGTTTGGCTTATTTCTAACCAAATTCTTTTTAAAGTCATTTATTATTTTAAACAGAAAAGGGTCATATTTGCCCCTCTACTATCAAATAGTCTTAGTTATTGATATCCTCTATTATAATATCCGAACATATTTATCTTTATCGTTATACTTTTGAATATATATGCGCCTCTACCATTAGGTGACCCGGACCCACCTTCTAAATCCCCATGTGGAGGATATCTATTTACCATATTAGGGCATCTCCAATCTTGTGCACCATTTTTTGCATCAAAATAATGCATGCACCAAAATGGTGCAAACTAACTCCAACTCATTGCACTATTCTTTGCACCAAAAAAGAATATTTCATTTATATTCTTCTCTCTCTTTTATATTATATTATTATTTTACTTAAATTTTATTTTTTAATTTCATAAAACAAAACTTTTCTTTTTATCTTTGTTTTACATATTTATCCATGTAATTCATAATCTATTGTTATATAACCATTTAATATCAAATTATTTTATACCATTAATTTTTAACTAATATAAATTGTAAGCAATATTATAAAATATTAAGACACTCCAAAATTAAGATATAAAATTGTAAGACACTCCAAAATTAAGATGTAAAATTAATATTATAAAATATTATATAAAAAAGTATTAGGTATATTAGGAATCTAAATGTAAAAATTAAAATTTAAAATATGTTAAAATAAAAGCGTTATATAATAAAAAATAAAATAAAGTATTAATGAATAGTAATGGGGTAGATGAATAGGTATATTATGAATGTAAATATAAAAATTAAAATTTATATATTAAATTAAAAGTGTTAAATAATAAAAAATAATAATAAAATAATGTTGAATAGTAATGGTGCAGGTGAATAGTGTTGCATGCACCAAAATGAAGCAAAAAATAGTGCAAGGTTGGAGCTCCATTGCGCCATTTTTTGCACCAAAATAGCATTTGGTGCAAGAAATGGTGCAAGGTTGGAGATGGTATTAGTACCCAATCATTCCAAGTTCGGTCAACTAATGACACAAATCATTTTCTTCTTTATCCGAACTCAACCCACTCTTTTTCGGATAATTTTGATGCGTAGCCATTTTTGGACGCACTCAAAGAGTTTATCCACCGTTTCAAAATTCATTGAAATAGCCAAAAATTCGGGTGCACACTTACGCTCCATTAGCGTTGGAAAAACACCCTAGACTAGTCCTATAACAAAATACTGGGGTTTTGAAAAAAAACCTGTTCAAAGCCAAGTATTTCGTTGTGGGACTGAAACTTTATACAAAGTCGCATAACAAAATAATCTCATAACAAAATAATGGGACCTTGAACTAACATGTTCAAAGGTCCCAAAGTTCCATAAGAAAATAATGGGATTTATCCCAAAACAAAGGTCTCATCAAAGGGATAAATCTCATTATTTTGTTATGGGACTTTATATATAAAGCTTCAGTCCCATAAATACTGGGGCTTTGAACTTGTTAAAAGCCCCAATATTTATACTGAGACTTGTCCGAAGGTGGCTATTTCTCAGCGAATTTATTTTTGACGGCTACAAATCAATTAGCGCGCGCCAAACAGGCCCCTATACGAAATTTTTACTATTTCTCCCATTTCCACCCTTTTAAAGAAGCATTTCTCCAAATTTTAATTGGGATTTTTACACCCTATACCCACATAATCAAAAGTAATTGCCTGCACTACCTACTACTAAACCTAATACCCAATTAATCTAACAATATTACCTGAACTACCCATTTTCCTCAATCCTTATAATCTGCCCCATTCTTATTTCTCTCATAATCATTCTCACCTCCATTCTTTATATTTCAGTTTTCTACCTAATCATTCTCTAAACACGTTGAAACTCTTTGATCTATTTCAATGAATCTCATATCTATCTACTCCAATTCACCTAATCTTTTCAAACTTCAATTAATTTTGATGATAGTAGTTTTTGTAGCAATTACAGTGGATGAGCCTTAACCAACACTGCTCTTACAATGGCGCTTGTTGCAGCAGAAATTTTCGCTATAAATCTGTAAGAAGAATTCAACTAGAAACTCATAAAAGAATAACTTTTATCTTTATCTAACATTATAATTGTAGAAGTAGATGATGCTATAGATCCTTCGCTCTGCTATTTTAGGGCTAAAATTAAATTTAGCAGCGGACTCCATTCAGTTAAAAGGTCAAAAAGGCAAATTGACCTTAGTATAAAAGAGTGTTTACCTTATTCAGGTCTTTAGGCTTTAAGTTGGCAAGTACTCTGTAAACACTAAACAGTACATTAAACATATGTATGTTTTGATTTATTGTTGTTATAAACATAATATACCTTTTTTGTGTACCGTATACTCTTTTGGTATGTCTTATGTGCTTATATCGAAGTATGTGAACTGTTATAGAATAATGTATATGTTTAAAAAATATTGTATACCTTGGTATACATTCTAGCGTCTTGGTCAAAGTGAGGCTTTTGCTATCAAATAAATATATGTTATGATTTTGTTGGTGAACATATATAGTTAAAAAGCTTGAGAGAACTCGTGTTGAATTGATTGTTGAATCTACTGAGCCATGATAAGTACATTATTTTTGTACATTGGTAGGATTTGGTCTTGATGTCATATTCCGTTATCTGGCTGTAGAAGCTATATGGAGACTACAGGTTGATGGGAAAATCCCACCCAAGTCAACTGGTAAGTTCCATTCCAAGATTGAGCTTGTTACAAAATACTTTATAGCAAGTCACTATGGCATGATGAAGATACTTGCAAAAATGAGCATATCAACATTGTCCTCGTACTAGGGTGTTCAGATTTTTGAAGCAGTTAACCTTTCGTCAGAAGCGATGGAGCGGTGTTTCAATGGAACTCCCGGCAGAGTAGAGGGTGCAACTTTTGATGCACTTGCAAAAGATTCACTTAAGCTGTATGAACTAGCATTCCCGTCACGAGCCTTGGCTTCAGGGAGTGCAAAGGTTGTAGTGCTCCCTAATCCTGGTGATTATCGATGGAGAAAAGGTGGCTCGTTTGGGTGGTTTAGACTGCATTTTTCCAACTTAGCAAGTAACATGATGCCATCCGAGTTTGTTGATAGTGTTGTTACTAAATGTGTAAATGGTGATAGCAAATAATAGCCTGATATAGTACTGAACAACTTTAAATGTGCGAGTCAATTGATATGGTCGTTTGTGATTGTGCATAAACCTTGTTCATATTTAGTTTCTCTAGATAGTGGTGTTTTTTTTCCCTTCATATTATATAGAATTCATTATTATTACATCTTCCATCAGCCTAAGCATAGTTACTTGGTATTTTTGTTAGTGAGAGTAGTAAGTACTTAGTGGAATATTTGATGCAACACATGGTGGCACAGACACTACCATTTTCACATACTTGGTATACTACTATTGTTAATTGCAACAATATACTACTATAGTATACAGTTTACTACATGTTTACTTAAAATGTATACTATAATAGTGTAATGTTATAGTTTACTGAAATAGTATACTACTGATATATATAGTTTATTACAACTGTATACTTCAACTGGATATTGTATACTCTTTAGGTATACACCCTTTTATTTTTGGATCGAAGCCCGGACTGCTATAAAATAAATTAATATTTTTTATTATTTTGAAAACTATATACCTTTTTAATATACCGTATACTTTTGGTATATACCTTTTTGTGTTTAGATCAAAGTGTGAGCTACTATAGAATAAATAGATATTTCGAATTTTATTATCTTGAATACAGTATACCTTTTTGGTATACTATATACTCTTTTAGTATACAACTCTTTGTGTTTGGATCGAAATGTGATATATTATGAAACAAATGAATGTTTCGAATTTGTTGTTTAAATACAGTATACCTTTTGATATACCGTATATTTTTCGGTATATACATTTTTGTGTTTGAGTCAAAGTGTGAGATTTTGTATTGTAACAAATTATATTTGTATGCCATTCATTTATACCATATACTAGAAAGGTATACAATAGAAGCATGATTTTCTCTTAATACAAAAGTATACTGTGACAAATCAAACTTGTATACCATTGTGGTAAACTATATAATACTAAAGTATATAACAGAAAACGATATTCTTTTACTTAGTAGACACAAATATGTTGACAAAAAAGAAAGCCTTTTACCTTTGGGAAAGTCATATACCATTGCAGTAATATCGCATATTAGAAACGTATCAAATAGCGAGATGATATTTTTTAGTTGTATACCATTGGGTATATCATATACTAGAAAGGTATACAATAAAAGCAAAATTTTCTTTTAGTTTATAGGCAAATATATTGTGACATTTTAAAGTTGTATATCATTGGGATATACCGTATACTTGAAAGATATACAATAGAACCATGGTTTCCTTTTAGTTTATACACAAATGTATTGTAACAAATTATATTTGTATACCATTCTTGTATACCATATACTAGAAAGGTATACGATTTAAGCATGGTTTTCTCTTAATACAAAAGTATACTGTGACAAATCAAACTTGTATACCATTGTGGTAAACCATATACTACAAAAGTATATAATAGAAAACGATATTTTTTTAGTTAGTAGACACAAATATGTTAACCAAAAAGAAAGCCTTGTACCTTTGATAAAGTCGTATATAATTGGAGTAATATTATATATTAAAAAGGTATCGAATAACGAGATATTTTTTTTAGTTTTATACCATTGGGGTATATCATATACTAGAAAGGTATACAATAGAAGCAACATTTTCTTTTAGTTTATAGGCAAATATATTGTGACATTTTAAAGTTGTATATCATTGAGATGTACTGTATACTGGAAAGATATACAACAGAACCATAGTTTCTTTTTAGTTTATACACAAATATATTGTAACAAATTATATTTGTATATCATTTCAATATTCTATACACTAGAAATGTATACAATAGAAGCATGATTTTCTCTTACTACAAAAGTATACTGTGGCAAATCAAACTTGTATACCATTGTGGTAACCCATATACTACAAAAGTATATATAATACACTGCATAAGGTATTGAACGAAAAATATACAGAAACAACACCACTACCAGTGGGCTCTGCCATGGGGTATATTGTATACAATAAAGTAATACAGAAGAAAAAAAATAATAGAACAAGTTGCACATCGCTAGGGGTATATTTTCTTCCGTATACCTTTCTTGTATTCAGTATATCCTGATGGTATACTACTTTAATTTAAAGGTGTATAGACAAACAAATTAACCAGTAAACGTACATGGTATACTGTACAATAGCAAGGTATACAATGAAATACCCATATTGAAGAAATTTTACTAAACGGTAAAGAAAAATTGATATTTAACTAAGTAAACCACTGTACGAACAACATACCATTTTGTCGTTTATTTAAAATAACAACTAGACGTACACAATAATTTAAAAAAGCTAACAGTGAAAACTGTCAACTTAAGTGTAGATAAAATCATGTTTCATTAATAGAATATAACTGCACGTTCAAATCAGCACTTTCTCAGAAAAAAACTGGACGTTCACAGTTTAAAAGAAAAATCCATCGTGTAATTGCCAGATGACAGCATTCAAACGGATCTGTTAAAGCCTTTTCATTGTACAATCCATCTTGCAAGATAATGGCTTCCCTCTGAGCATAAAAGTTAGTGGCATTTAACAACATAGGTAATTGGAAAGCATATGTCATTACTACTTGCTTAACTTCATCAGCAGCATCTGGGTTTTGATGGAAGTCATATACGTATATGCACCTATCACGAAATGAAACCCTTCCTAGGATCCAATGCCACTCCACTAACACATGCATAGTAAGAAGGACCTTATCAACATTCTTCCATGAACTGTTACATAACAATATGTGACCAAGCAAGTTTTGTTGCTGCTAGTCCCTGATTCCCTTCCACACATATGAAATTCTTATATAGACTTTGAATGACATTGTCAAAATAGTTGTTTGTTGTTGTTATCTTCGCTTTAACTCCATACTTTTCCTTCTTCCGAAGATAGTAGAAAATGACATCCATGTGCTGCAAGACAACTGTATTCCATGAGCATACAGTCTAACATAATAGTATTTACATTGATAATAACCAAAACTAAACATACCACAACAGAAAAGGAAGCAGTAGTCTTTTTTAGTTTTTCTCATTTTATCATGAATGAAATGTTCAAAGGAAAATGATCAGACTTTGAAAGACAGTTCATATTCTCATCAGTAAACCTCAAGAAGGCAATTCATCATAAACTCAGTAAACCAGTATACTTGTAAGACATACTATATACCAAAAAAGTATACAATTACCAAATGCACAGGAATTTCACTAGTAGGAAATGCTATGTTTTTCGTAACAACTATCAAAGAATCACAGTAAATGACAATGTGAAAAAATACATTTCAATTATATCAACATTCCGATTGCCTATTTCACAATAATATTGCTGAATTTCCAATGCCAGAAGATTCATAGTTTGCCAAAAAAAAGGGGGGGAGGGGGGAAGAAACCCAAGAAATCAATGGATCTTCAAATCAGCTAAGTAGTATACTTATAGAGTACATTGTATATGATAAAAGTATACAAGGATAATAAACAAAACTAGATATACCACAACGGAAAGGAAGCCGTACTCCTTGTTAACTCCCAAAACCATTATTTATCTTCTATTGTAGCAACCTCAAAGTTGTATGTTGGCTTGAGCACGTCCTCCTCCCACTTTCTATGCAGGTCCCTTTTCAGCTTCACAAAGATAATGTAAATAGAAGCAGTACTAATACTTTCTTTAAATGGGTACGATCCATACACAATAATCCATTTAGTTGCTCGTCGAACACGTATACCAGATCCCCATTCTGTGAGGTGACTGTGTCAGAGGTATACCTTTTGTTATCCTTGAAGGAGCGATAGCAGTTGTTTCAGATGACACCATACCTGGTGCTGCATAGTTCATTATTATACGTACTAGTAGATCCAAAGCAGCAACATCTGCGTCTCCATCACAAGCATTTCCACTCCCATAGTAGGCTGGTTGGGTCGTAGGAGTACTTGTATTCACATAGCCAGAACTTGAAAGTGGATCCACAGAATATTGCTCCAAACAAGTCATCAATCGAATTTTCACTTAAATGAACGTACTCAAAACTCGACAAGGGGTCTTCAAATGAATCTTGACAAGGAGTATCACAACCATCACTTCTCGGACTACCAAAGACTGGTTGTTTCAGAGGCCCACTTGTATTCATATTGTCAGAACTTGATAGTGGATCCGCAGAAGATTGCAAAGCACTGAAATCAATTGAATCACTTAAATTCACGCACTCAGAACTCGAGAATGGATAAACAAATGGATCATCTCTAAGTGAGGAAGTCTCTTTGTTAATGACATCATTGTCATATTGGGCAAACCAATCTTGATCTCTATTCATCACATCGGCACAACCGTTACTATCATCATTATCCTTGCGATCATCTCTAGATGTATCCTTTAAAAAAACCAAAAAAGTAGCAAACCTAAGTATTGTGCACTAAAAGAATCTGGTATACTCTATAGTAAAGCGTATACATTAGAGAAATTTTTTTGTCAACTATACAGTAGGAAAATAATTTTTTGTTATATTTCCACGGCTGGACCTACAATGTTAAGTTGGTATACCATTGCGGTATACAACATACTAAAAGGGTATACAACTTTGGATCATAAACCAAAAAAAGAAAGTACCTTTGGATGCGGCGCAACTTTAGCTTTGGCAAGTAATGCAATGGCTACAAGCACCTCATTAAATTTGGCAGCGAAATATTGCTTTAAATTCTCCAATTCTATCTTCATAGATTGAGACTCACTTGCTATCTGATGAAGCAAGTTGCAAAAATATAATCAGTAAATAATGTAGGAAGTGTTAACTAACAAAAATAAAATTCTTAAACATACAAGTTTCTTAATTTCTGCAACACTAACATTGGCACCAACATTGCTTGATTGAGGATCACATTTCCTACTTTGTGGCATAGATTTTTGATGTCCTCGCTCAATTTTACTTCCTTTCCAACATCAATGTTACTTGGTGCAACATCACTACTCTTACATTGGTAACTTTTATTGAAAGTGCTAGGCGGAGTGGTAAATTCATCATGACTCTGGGCTTGTCTCTCCTGAGTACAAGAACAAGCTACCGGTAACCAAAGGGTATATAATCAAAACATGGCACCTATTGACTTATAGAAATAAATAATCAGTAACCAATGTCGTAAACCGTATACTGCAAACTATATAAAATTAAAACTCCAATAACATGTATACTAAAAAGGTATACAGTAAAAACTAAAACATGGTTGCTAGTAACTTATAGACACAGATAACTGGTATACTAATGCCATATACAGTATACTCAAAATGTATACAGTTAAAGTTAAAACATGGCTTCTATTAAGTTACAAAAATATTTTATTACTTAGAAACGCAAATAACTGATATACCAATGACGTATATCGTATACTAAAAAGGTATACACTATATAGATAAATTACCATAAATTTTATAACATCAAAACCCCTTGTTGCCTTCTTCTTCGACTTGTCCACTGTTCACGCTAATCCTAGCCACTGTCCAGGCAATGTAAAAATCTCAAGAATTTAACACCCCCACACCCACACACACAAAAAAAAGGAAAAAGAACATCAGTAGCTAATTGAAATTGAGAGCTTTTTATTTCCAAATAATCTGCTATTTTTTTCCTATAGCTCACAAATAAGATCACCACCTTATAAAAAATTCAAAAAATATTAATGATATATTCAACAAGATCCCAAAAACTACAAGAACTTCAAAAAGAACAAGGGAGAAAATTAAATGAACAAAAATAAATCTTACTTGCAAATATTTTTCCAAGATTAACAACACTAAACTATTAAATGCATATAACTTAAAAAGCAATTAATAACAACTTAAAAAGCTAATAAATCTGATCAGCTCAAGCAACCTTAATCAATCTTTTTTTCCTCATAAGCACTCAACATGAGCTTAATTTTAAATTCACAAAACTTCCACGAAAATACCAAGAATTAATAAAGCATCAAACTTTACCTCAATAAACAGAAAACTCACCAAGGGTTTGTGAAATAGTGGACAAAAAATATAAACTTTAACTTATAAAAGAGGGACAAATTTTATATGTATGTAAAGGTTATGTAACATATAGATACAATATAGATATGAAGAGAAGTGAATAAAGGGTGTCAGCTGGTATATAGAGTTAAGGGGTAGGGGGTGGGTTAAAGAAGTAGTCTTTGAGTCTGGGGGAGATTAGCGTAGGTTTGGAGATATTAGGGTGAGTTTTGGGGAAATTTGTTGAGATTTTGGAGGCTGGGAGATGGCGGGAGTTGAAGTGGGTATTTGGGTAAATATTTTAGTGGGTAGATCAGGTAATATCAAAAGTGGTGGGTAGAGGCTTGTAATTAGTTTATGTTGTATGGGTATTTTTGTAAGTGTCCCATTTTAATTTGAACTAAATTAAAGGTGAAAAAAAAAAGCATGACAATTGTGGATCACGTAGCTAAAAGATTAAGCAGAACATGACTACAAGATAAAACATGGCTTCCTAAATGTTATTCATATGTAATTGTGAACAAAATTATTAATATCATGCCAGCAACCCAAACCTCTTCCCCAACCACAAAATTTAGTTACCAAATTAAAAAACTATCATGTCCAATTCAAAAGTACTGAGCCAAGAAAAGAAAGAAATACCCATTTAATTGCCTAATATCAATCTTGGCGGTTGGCACACTCACCTTCTTCTTCTTAAGTACAGAGCAATCGAAGTTACCCATGAGGCTATTGTTGTTCCTGTACTTGAAATAAATTAGAAGATACAAAAACCTGCAGCAAATAATCTGTTAGTATAGGAGATCCCGAGCCCACAAGTTACTTGTGTCTCCTTAAGAAATCTAACCCCCTCACGATGCCGAATGGGAACGGGATAACAGTTCTACCGTAGCGGCACTTCAAACGGTTAGAACATGGCGAACACAAAGGAACGGAGCAAATCACACGACTCACTTAATATGCAGAAGGGAGGGGATGCAGTGAGATATGCTTTCTGTCAGTGATTTTTCTCTGCCCGAGTGTTTCTATCTTCTGCCCGAGGTTACGTATCCTCTGTCCGAGGTTACGTCTCTATCTGTCCGAGTTTGAGTCTCTGTGGAGTCTCTATCTCAGAACTTCAGTCTATGTCTGTGTTCTATATTGTCTGTCGTGATCAAGGACTGACAAATGACCAGTTTATATAGATATCCAAGGGCGGTGAAGAGACACACCTGGTGATTAATGAGAAAACGTGGGAGACTTAATTGTCCACTAATGACTGACTTTAATGTGGAGCAATTCATCTACCAATAATGACTGACTTTAATGTGGAGGAATTAATCTTCCACTAATTACCGACATTAATGAGAAGACGTGGAGGGTGGAGGAACTAATCTGCTGATGTTGCTTCAGCTGCCCGGGTACTGAACTCACTTCAGCTGCCCGTTGCTGACTCACTTCAGCTGCCCGTTACACAAACGGAGCTGCCCGTTACACAAACGGATAAAATATTAATTAATTAATATTTCAGTTTTGTTGGTTTAAAAAGTTAAGTCAATCAATCATATCAATTGACCGAATCCGAATCCGAGACGAGCGAGCGACGACGACGGCGCGAGGCTTTCCTTCTTCTCAACCCTTTAAGAGCTAAGAGAAGTAAATCTCTATTTAAACCCAACAAAATCCTTTTCCTCTACTAATGTGGGAGAAAGTGCATTTTCCTACAAAAGGGAACCTTTCCCTACAAAAGGGAATCTTTTCACTTTTTATCCATTTCCCATTCACATTCTTCCATTAAACCCAACAGCTATAACCGACCTAAATGAGAAAGGCTACATGAAAGAGAGTGAAATGGAAAGAGGAATAACTGAAATAATGAAAATGCAGTAGTTATCGATTGATAAATTAAATCAAGTTAGATGATTCCGAGGGTCAAAATTATAGTATTAAATAACATCAGCAACAACACTTGCAAAAAGTAAAAAATTCTGCAACATAATATTGTTTTAATGACGAGGTGACGACAACGCTCCCACGCTCGTCATCCAAAATCTTGTTTTGCAGTTTTCAAACTTGAAAAAGACCTCCAAGTTTATTTACCGAAAAAATACCGACACGAACCGAATAAATTTTAATGCATGAACTATACTTTATATATAAAACTTATATGTATAACTATATATAATTTAATTAATTCAAAAACCAACAAAGTAGAAATTTTTTAATCGTTAATCACTGGGTGAAATTACTAATGAAAAGCATCCCAACCTACATAATAGTACTATTACTACTACTAAAAATTGAAACTAATATGTTTCAATAGTGTATTGATTTCACCATTTTAAACTCTAAATTCCTTAAAATCTAGTTCCTGCTGAAGTGATAAAATTTATTGTAGAAGGTCTTCGTGGACTCTTTTTGCGTTCGCTTTGTAAATTTTATCCACATGTGAAGGTTTAATCTCTTATTAAATTTATGTCAACTTATGTTTATTTTGAACTTTGATTTAGTATAGAACAATATATCATAATTAAATATCTTATTGAAAAAGTAAACGAACATGTGTTTAAAAGTCGAAATAATGTAAATAATCGTCTAACTTTTTGTTTATTATTCTTACCCACTCTTTCATAATGTTATCTAGAGACTAGGTATTGTAAAGTGCTTCACTTCCGCATATTGTAATAAATCATTCTGAGCATACTTCGTCAATATCCAATTGATTGTGATATCATTGTTATTCTAATATCGTTTAGTAATAATACTTATATTTTGATTCAATCATTAGAATTGTACTATGAGTTTTGCAATAAAAGTGATACTTATTTTTCAATGTTGTCTTGTATGATAAAAATGGTAGTTTTAGTCAATAATTCTTTAAAAAAAAAAACCGAAAAATTAACCGAACCGTACCGAAACGGAAGAGAAACCGATATGATTGGGACGGTTTTGAAAATTCAAATTTTGGTTATACATTCTACAATAACCGAAAAATTAGTATGGTACAAAAATTTCAAAATAACCGACCGAACCGAACCATTCACACCCCTTGGTGCTTATGAAGTACTAAAGATTGAAAATTGGTTTGAAGTTGATTTTTCTCTTCAAAAATTTTTATACTGGGTGGTTGTGATACCGGTGCCTGTAGTGAAGTTTTCCGGCTATGTATATTTAATTCCTATTTTTTTTAATTACAACAACAACAACAAACTCAGTGCAATATTACAAGTGGAGTCTGGAAATGGTGAGATGTACGCAGACCTTACCCCCACCAAGGTGGAGAGGCTGTTTTCGGAAGATCCTCGACTAGAGAGAAATAATTTGTAAACATGTGCAATAAGAGACAACAAGATGAAAACACAATAGCATCTATTAACACAAAAATAAACATGCAATACCGATAAAGAATAAGATAGAAATAGCAAATAGATATTAATCATACTCATGCCAAAATAACCTATAGCTCTCGACTATAATCTAGCCTTCTACGCTAATCCTCGACCTCCATGCTCTCCTATCTAAGGTCGTGTCCTCATTGATCTAGAGGTGAGCCATATCCTGTCTAATTTTTTTAATTGTTAAAGAAAAATGATTGGTTTTTTTTAGGTATAATTGGTTTTGAAATTGGAAATGGGTTGGCTACTGCATATTCAAAAAAATTCACCACATGTACCCCTTATCCCTGATATAGTTTTTTGTCCCCACTTAAGAATGGTTTAGCAAAATGGCCTCGGGGGCAGCACTTCAAGTTATAAAGTGACAAGTGCTACCACGGGTACAACACTTCAAGTTATACAGTTACAAGTGCTGCTTCTTCGAGAATATATTGGAGGGCGGGGTAGCACTTCAAGTTATCTGGGAGACCGTTGAAAGAGATAAAAGGTCAAGTGCTTCCACGAGGGCAGCACTTACTTAAAAGGGATGGCGGGATGCATCCATCAATATAAGATTTTGTAGGAGTATTTCCGTCTATGGGGTAGCACTTCAAGTTATAAAAGGTCAAGTGCTACCACAGGGATAGTAGTTACTTAAAGTTAGCAGAGGTCATATATTCTTGCAAACCATTTTAAGCGGGGTCAGTTAGGCAAACCATTGTCTAAGGTGTCATAGTTGTGTAATTCATCCATGTGGTTATTTAGAAGGTGGGCGTAGGTCACTTAACGACAGAGGGGCAAAAAAGTGTAACGGCAAAAATAAATATATTCGGATAGCATAATCGAGGATACCAATAGCTAATATTTGATGGTAGAAGGGCAAATATAACCCTTCTCCATATTTTGAACTATTTTGGTCATTCAACTTTGCATTGTCTTTCCTACTCATTGGAAGGATATGAGATTGTTATTTTGCATCTTTGTAATATGCAACTTTATGTTTTCATTTTCTATTTGTGATGGTTAACTAATGCTACAATTTTATAGTTTCCACGTCATTAGGTATAATGGTAAATCACAGTCTAAGATGTTGGGGCAGCCATAATCTCGTAAACTAATGAAATGTAGAGTTGGTTGAAGAGCTTGAGTTGAAAGAGAAAGCTCAAAGCAATAAATTATGTAGAGAAAATAGTTGCAAGACCCCTTGTTTCCATTTGACACTATTATAGTGTCTTGAAGCAGGGGCGGATCCACGTATGAAGTTGGGGTGCTCGAGCACCTAATAAACTCGACACAGAACACATGTAGGCGTATAGAAAATTTTCAGAAAATGTTCATATATTTTAGTGAGCACCAACTAAACAAGAAGTATTATTGCTGGGTTGGTAGAGGGCTTGGTGCTTGAGATCTAGAGCTCGATTCTTGTTTAAATAAAAAAAATATATACAAACAATATTGAGTTACATCAGGAAATTTTTTTAAAAGCTGACCTCTTCCTTTCCTATTCAAGTATTTTTTTTCTTTCTTGACTATCTTTTTTGCTGACTCTTGGTTTTTCCCCCTTTTTTATTTTTTGTTTTTAACTTTATCTAATTAGCTATGAATTACTCCTGTGTTTTTCTAAAGCCATAATAATAGAGGAGTCCTTTCTTTTTTCTTTTTTATTTTTGTAGTGAGACGAATTTTTGTTTAAGGGAACTTTTGTGTCAAGGCACAAAATGAAACTTCTTGAAATACGAGATCCCCTTGTCCCGAAATTGCATAATGCATTTAGCTAGTTCCGTTTCTTAATATATTTTTATGAAGTGTGATAACTATAAGAAGGTTCATGCATTAGCTATAATGATGTTTTTTGTTTTTCCACTTTTTCTTTATTTTCTATAGTTAAACAGCTCCCATCATGCCTTTTAGCAATTTAAGAATATTAGAAGTTCGTTAGTATATAATTAGGGTGATTTCTGGGAGGAGGGGATGCACCTCCCGATCAATAAAGGGAATAAGTTGGAAGCAACAATCAAATTTCAGAACTTTTCTTATTGGAAAATTGAACATTATTAAGGTCTCTTTACCTATTCAAATATTTTGAAGTTTAGCTTCATCAGAAGAATGTTTCTCTTCTCTCTTTTCTTCCTTTATTTAATAGAAACAACAAGGGATGAGAAAAACAGAAAACCAAAAGAAAGAAGTGGATATGAATCTTCCAAATTTGTTTCTTGATTTTAAAAAACTCTAGTTGAAGTGAGACACTTTAATAAGAAGCTCGACACCTTTACCACTTGATTTTGTTAGAGAATATGGGGATGAAGTAATATTAGACTAATGTAAAGGTTACATGACAACTTTAAAAGGAAGTGTAATAGGACACTTTAGAACTTGTGAGTTCGGGCTATTTTTCTTGATATTTCTTAAATAAGGGCAAATCTTAAACAGTGCCCTGCTATCATCTTATTTGTGCGAACTCTCCTTATGGTTACCAGGGGTCGAATTGTATTACACGGGAAGTAATGGTTTGCCAAAATGCTCTCAATAATAGTGGTTTAGCAAAACTGCTCTCCATTAGTTTATGAAACTTATTCCAGATGAAAATATCCCCTCACAACTAATAAAAAGATTCACACTATTCTCCCCTTTCTTTTCTCCATTCAAACAATCTCTATACCCTAAAAACCTACAACTTTTACAGATTCCTCCATTGAAACGAAGATTCAAGGTTAGATTCCTTCAAATTCCTACTCTCTTACATTCATTTGGATAATCTTGTAGAAAATCTATGAAAATGGGTATCTTATACAAACTTCTTGGCATTGGGCACCTTGCACAGACTTCTTGGCAATTGCGAAAACGTTTAGCTCTGTTGCAATGTGCAACTTGTCTCTGCAAGTCTTGGCTATGCAAAGAGTTTAAGCTCTGGTGCAATGACACCTTACACAGACTTCCCTGGCAATTGCCAAGACTTCAAGCTTTATTGTACGGGCCAACTTGCAAAAGAAAGTCTCTGCAAATCTTGGCTATTGCCAAGAGTTTAAGCTTTGGTGAAATGGGCACCTTACAAAGACTTCCTGGCAATTGCCAAGACTTCAAGCCCTGTTGTAGTGGCCAGTTTGCAGAGAAAGTCTCTGCAAGTCTTGGCTATTGCCAAGAGTTCAAGCTCTGGTGCAATGGGCACCTTACACAGACTCCTTGGCAATTTCCAAGACTTCAAGTCCTGTTGCAGTGGGTAATTTGCAGAGAAAGTCTCTTCAAGTCCTGGCTAATGCCAAGAGTTCAAGCTCTGGTGTAATGGACATCTTGCATAGACTTCTTGGCAATTTCCAAGACTTCAAGCCTTGTTGCATTGGGTAATATGCGAGAAAGTCTCCGAAAGTCTTGGTTAGTGCCAAGAGTTCAAGCTCTGGTGCAATGTGCGCCTTAACTAGGAAATCAAAGTGGAATCTTACACAAATAAACACAAGATTGAATGAAAGTTACGAACATCGCCATTAAGGGTCAATTTATCACTGGACAAATCAAGAAACCACTTCTTTTATCAATAGTAACACCACCCAAGTGATGTTACCAAATTCTCTGCAACTTTTGGTAACAGCCAACACTTTAAGATCGGGTGGAAGGAGGTAACTTGTAGGGGAAGTGCCAATACTTTACGATCTGGTGCAATAGGCAACCTGCAGACAAAGTCTCTGCAAGTATTGGCAATAACCAAGACCTTAAGGTCTATGCAATATGCAACTTGCAGAGAAAGTTTCTTCAAGTCTTGGCAATAACCAAGACTTTAATCTCTGTGCAATAGAGGCTACTTGCAGAGAAAGTCTCTGCATTAATGGCAATAGCCAAGACTTTAAGCTCTGTGCAATGAGCAACAACAATGTCTAGTTGTTATTGTTAATAAGAACCTTAAAATCATCTTAATCAAGCATAAGAAGTAAAAAAAAAATTACAGGAATGTCAAATTTAATTCAACGATCATCAATCAAAATGGAAAAAACTTACAGTTAAGTATATAATAATAATTACCAAAAAAATACAGAAAAAAATAAATGCAAATAAAAGATTAGACAAAATAAAAATTATATTATAACATAAATTAAAGAAAAATAATAAAATAAATAAAACTTTTACAAATTTCCTAAATGTCTCTAGGACACAAAAAAGAAATAAGGAAATGAAAAAGGAAGGAGAGAAGGAAAGGAGGGAGGAAAGAAAAGAAGACTGTTCCATGTGAATTGGGTTTACGCAGGGGCAAAATAGTCCTTTTGCATAGTGAGGGATGATGTGGAGGGCATTTACTTAAAATATTTGAAAGTGGGGGCAAATTGATAAGAGCAGTGCTTATGGAGGGCACTGCATAAAATTTTTTTGTTACCAGGTCCATAAGCCTAGATTAATGTTATATTCAGCTTCTTCTATCAAGTTTTGGCACGAGATGGACACTTCAAGCACCACTGCATAAATTTAACACCATAAGAAAATTTTTACAAAATAGGCCCTTTCTGGCAATCGTCAAATCTTTGTATTAGGAAAGACTTAGCGATCGCCATACTGGAAATCGCTAGGTCTTTACTGATAAAAGAATTTGAACATCTCCAAAAAAAGATCATTTCGTAAGACTTTTCTCATATGAGATCAAATCTCTGACTGGCGCAGAGTCTTAAATCTCTTCTTATTTCAAGGATGATTTATCGAAATAGTCTGTTCTAAAGGGAAAAGTGCATGAATGCATATTGCCACTGCTAGTATGTTTCAACTATTTTTTCCTTAGTTGTGCAAAAGTAGCCACTTTTTGGAACTTCAATTCTTCTAGGTTTAACTTCAGATCTTGTGGGTTGAACTTCATCGCTAAGGTATAAAATTCAACTTCAACCTGCAAGGACTGAACGTTTAGGCATAAAATACGTAACTTCAACCCTTGTAGGCTGAAATTGAACTTCAACCCTTGTGGTATGAAGTTGAGTCCACAAGGATTGAAGTTCAAAAAAGTGACTACTTTTGCACAATCAAAGAAAAAGTGGCCTGAAACTAAAGGTGTTCATGAGGCGGTATGGTTCGGGTTTTATCTTATCGGTAGTGGTATATCGGTTAGCGGTATCTAATTATATAAAATTAATATCGTACCAATAAGCTATCGATTATCGGTAGTTAATGGTTCAGTAGTTAACGGTTCGGTAAGCGGTATTAATAGTTCTCATTACTAGGAACTACTCCAAGTTAACTCTAAAGAAAAGGTGTACTGTAATTGAGCATTAACAAATGCACATGAAGAGTCGTTGTTGTGATGTTACTGTTGGTACTTGCCTTTGAGATCCAGTTACTATTCTCACTTCTAGATATAAAAAGTAAAAACTAGTTGTATGATGAATGTCAATAGATGCAAGTTTAAATTTAATACAAGCACACAACAGCCACTAAAGTAACAAACAAACCATCCAAATAAATTAATTAAATAAGTGTAGCCACTGAAGTAACAAGTGAGTCTGATCTATGACCCGAGCTTGGAAGCAAAATCAATTATAAAATAGGTTAGATCTTATAATTAAAGTGTAATGACTAATAGACACCAATAGCAATAGTAGTTTAAGTTTAACCTATAAATTAAAGTTTTTAATTAAAATTTAAAATGTTTAATACACTGACTATAAATAAAATAAAAATATATAAAAATTATAAAAAATACCTTATCGGTTATCGGTACGGTAATGTTAACGATATACAGATCTGTACCATACCGATATCTTATCGGCATTAGAAATCAATACCATTACCGAACCGATATACCGTTATACCAACACCGTAATGCTTATCGGTAGTAGTAGCGGTTCGATTATCGGTAGCGGTTCGATTTTGCTTACTCTTACCTGAAACCAAATAGCAGTGGTAAAAATGGCATCAAAACGAAATTTTTACGGTTCTAAAGGCTAATGTTTATGAAGTAGCTACTTTTTAATAAAGTTTAATTTAATCAAGCAGTATTAAGTAAATAACAATTTTTAGATTTTGTCGTACTTGATGGAAAATAGGTCAACTGTATACAAGTAATAAAACCAACCAATAGATTGGAAGTTTGGCAACAGATGCTAAGTAAGAACGCATTATCTCTACCAAGTGAAATGAGAAAGATACCAAAAAAATGCAATGAGATGATTAGTTCTCTTTCATCCTTAACTAGAGCACAAATACGAGCAGGATTGAATAGTCTTTATAAGAAATAGAGATTTTACTTCTTAAACGAAATATATTGGTATGAATCCTAATTAGTCGGGGACTTTGGGTGAGAAGGACTCACAAGTCTTATTAGTTATGAGAGACTCAAGTCTTGAAAAATGGCTGAAAGGGACAAGTGCTTAATTAAGTGGTTAATAGTTTAAAATCATTATCAAACAACGCCCCAAGCTTTTGAAAAATACAAAAGGGCCCTCCATATATAAAGGCTTTTATTAGCCAAAAATGGTCTAAAAAAACCCTTCCCCACATTCTCTCTCACATCTCCCCTCTCCGCCGACCATATAAAAAAAAATAAGTTCCCGCCCATTTTTTTTGCTTCAATCAGCTCTAAATTTTGCTCCCACATATTGATATTAATTTTTTTCTCATCAATTGTACTCATTTTATTATATTCCGATCGTAAAATCGATTTCCCCATTTCACCAATTATTTCATTTTTGAATCGGGTCTTTGAAAAGGAAATCTTTTGATTCTCGCTTCAAAGGAAGTCGTTCATCATCTCTGGTGAGTGTAAGGTTTTATTATTGTACAATGCATGTGGTTTCTATTCCATAAGGTTTTATTATTGTACAATGCATGTGGTTTCTATTCCTACAATCTGGGTTTCATTTCGTAAACGACGATGTCTGAACAGTGGCGACGACGTGCTGTAGCATCGTGTTATATGTGTGCACATTATGTGTACACATATTTACATATGTGTATACATATAAGACAAGGATACCAGATTTTCGTCTTACACATATTAAATTATGTGTACACATTTAAATTGTGTACACATAATTTAATATGTGCACATATATAACATTTTGTTAGCAGATTTTCTTCTTTCACATATTAAATTATGTGTATCATATGTATACACATAATTTAATATGCGCAAATATAATATCTTGTTAGCAGATTTTCTTCTTACACATATTCTTTCATGTGTACACATATTAATAATAAGTATACAGATATTACTGATGTTTCGTGGAGTGATGAAGAATCTTTATTTTTTACGGGTATTTTTTTCCAACAATGCTACTTTTAGCAATTGATTTTCTTGGGGAATGGGTGGAGAGCCGCGATTGTTTCACTTGGATTTCCAAGTCTCGGGAGACGGTACCAATTGTTGTGAATAATAAGGTTACGTATTCTGAGTTAGTTGAAAAGATTATTACCAGATGTTCGGTAAGTCACGATCCAAATACTCTTTGCATTATGTACATGCTCAGCATTTTTTCAAAGCAAAAGAGTCATCCTTGTAGAATAAATAATGATGACGATCTCCTTATTTACATGGCCGATGTCGATGGAGCTGGTAATAGACCGAATTTAAGGGTATACTTGGATAATAGGTCAGTGGAAGTTTCAAACATATATCGAATGCCAAATCATGGACGCTCTTATGATTGTTCTAGCAACGGATGGGATGACATTGGTGATGAAGAGCCGTTCAATATGCAAATATCAGAGAATGAAGGAGATGAAGAAGAACTTGAACGAGAAAAAGATGAGGCTGAAGAAGAAGACAATGTAGAGTTTACTCCTAATCCTGTTGTTGGGAGCAATGATGTATTTGTTGGTAGCAATGATGTAAATAATGTGGCAGCTACACCAAACAGCTTACATGGTAAGGATGACGGCACCAGGTTTTATAAGGGTTTAACTATCAAAAACAAGCACGCGTTAGTTGTGGCTTTGAAGATTAATGCACTGAAGAAGCATTATTGTTTCAAGTCAGTGAAGAATACAAAAAGTGTATATTTTGTCCGTTGTGTGAATGTTAATTGCAAGTGGTGGCTTCGAGCCACCAAGTATTTAAATGGTGATACCTTTATGATTAAAGTTTACAGGAATAAGCATACATGTGGGTTAGAGCATCTCTCAAGTCATCATCCACTCGCCTCAGCAAATGTGTTGGTGAATTAATGAAGTCCTCGTATGAAGAGGAAAAAGGTCCAACTACAAAGAAAATTAGGCAAGCAGTCAATAGGGATTTAGGTTCTAACATTAGCTATTGGAAGTGTAGGATGGGCGGTAATATTGCCAAGGCTTTGACAAAAGGGACTCCAGAGCACGGGTATGAGGTTTTTGGATATGTACTGTTATATGCTTAGGACTACAAATGAAGATACCAAGACAACTTTGGAGTTTGATCGCGATGGGAACTTCTTGTATTTTTTTGTATCTCTTGGATCATGGATTAGGGGATCTGCGTATATGAGGAAAGTCATTGCTATAGACATAACTCATATGTCTAGCAAGTACGGGGGAGTTTTGTTGTCTGCTGTGGCACTAGACGCAGAGACACATATTTTTCCATTCGCATTTTGTGTTGTAAACGTTGAGTGTGATGCATCTTATGAATTTTTTTTTTGAACAGTTTGTCGGTATACTCCCCAGCGACAATGAGTTATGCATAATTTCTGATAGGCATCCAAGCATTGTTAAGGCAGTAACAAAGATCTTTGCAAGTGGCACTTGTCTCAAAACATACGGACAAAGTTTCATTGTGGCAATTTCATGAGCAATTTTAATGCAGCAGCAGATTCATATACGGTGGAGGAATTTGAGAGGCATTTCGGTGAAATACGGATAAAGTGTGATAGGACGGCCACATATCTTGAGCGGGTTGGATTTGAGCGCTGGAGCAGAGCTTACTTTCCAGGAAACAGGTACTGATTACATATCTCGTTTGACATGTACGCAGTGGAAATATGTGTACACATAATCATAATATGTGTACACATATAATTATATGTGTACACATATTTAATATGTGTGCAGACGTTTAAGACCTCTCTACTCGCTTAAGATGTGTACACATATTATAATATGTGTACACATATTTACAGATACTATAACTTGTTTTGAAGTTTATATTTTTGAAATGCCTGGTTACACCTATTATAATGTTTACACATAATTGTAGGTTTGGTGTAATGAAGACGAATATTGCTGAGTCCATAAACTCAATGCTAAAGGATGAAAGAGAAATACCCATTACAGCTTTGTTCAATGCTATAATACGAAACTTTTCTGAAAAACTTCATCATAAGCGTACGATGTTCATGAAACATACAAAGCTATGTGTCCATGAAATTGAAAAGATATTAAAGAAAAATAATGACGAGGGTGCAAGGTTGTTGGTTATTACCAATGGCACGGATATGTATTCAATGGGTACAGGAAATGATGATGTCAAGATCAATCTACACGAAAGGACATGTTCGTGTCGAAAGTTTCAGATTGATATGATTCCTTGAGTACATGTTTGTGCAGCCATAAGACGTTAGTATGGAGAATACGGGAGCGAATTGTACAATTTTACTTCTCCGTATTATTACACCAATACGTATATTCTCACTTATGCATACATAATCCATCCAATCTTACCAGAGGAATTGTGGATGAGAGAAAGATGCGCCCACCTTATGTGAAGGTCCCACGGGGAAGGAGAAGGACCAAGAGAATGTCGTCTGTCGGGGAAGCTTTTAAAAGCAGGAGGAATAGATGTGGAATATGCAAAAGCTTTGGCCACAAATGAACGACATGCCCCTATCGAGGAGTACAATCAGGAGTTGGAAATAGTGGTATCGGGTCATAGAACATTTGTCCTTTGTAACAAATTATATGTTGAACAATTTTCCGTACTGTTGTTTGTATTTGATCTTCGTAACTTTTAACAATTAACCGTTCATCGTATTCATTATGTTTCGAATTATAACAAGGTCTCAGGCATATAGTTATTTTGCTTGATAACCATTTTGTTTAGAATGCTAACCGTTAATGCAAAGTACATAACTAATCTTAAGATCTGCATGGTTCATTTGCACATTTTATTTTATCTGTACACATATTATAATATGCGGATGGAACTACGTATAGTTACATATATTATAATATGTGTATACATATAATTATATATGTGTACACATATTATAATATATGTACACATATTGATGTAGTTTCTAAAACATAGTAAAGAATGAATGATCCCATTGCTTCTTGCACTGAATTATAGTGAATAGGTTGTGGTTTTACAAGATATTTACTCTTAATGTATCATTCTTGATTAATTTGATCATCTTCCATCGATACTAGCAAGCAAACAATAGGTTGATGGTTGAATTCAAACAAAGTGGTACACTTAAAGTTTAGAATAATGATGATGATAGTTCAAACGACACAAAACAAGTGTTACTTGAACATAGTTCGATTGTTTCACATAGAAACGTACTACAAGTCGATCAATTGAACCAATTTGTTTCTTTTCGCACTCATTATGAAGTATAGACTTGATGAGTACCAAACTAAACATAAAAAGGTAATTGAATGAGTTTTGATTAGATCAAAGAAACATATTACATACGAAATAGTATCCAAAATACAAGTACCAAAGCAAGAACGGGCAATTAACGTAATGCAAAATACATATCTAAGATCTGCATGGTTTAATTGCACATATTGAATGTGTACACATATCATGATATGTGTACACATACTATATTATGTGCAACTAAACCATGCGGATGGAACTACGTATAGTTACACACATTATAATATGTGTACACATATAATTATATGTCTACACATATTTTAATATATGTACACATATTGTTGTAGTTTCTAAAACATTGTGAAGAATGAATGATCCCACTGCTTCTTGCACTGAATTATAGTGAATAGGTTGTGGTTTTACAAGATATTTACTCTTAATGTATCATTCTTGACTAATTTGATCGTCTTCTATCGATGCTAGCAAGCAAACAATAGGTTGATGGCTGAATTCAAACAAAGTGGTACACTTAAAGTTTAGAATAATGATGATGATAGTGCAAACAACACAAAACAAGTGTTATTTGAGCATAGTTCGATTGTTTAACATAGAAACGTACTACAAGTTGATTAATTGAACTAATTTGTTTCTTTTCGCACTCATTATAAAGTATAGATTTGATGAGTACCAAACTAAACATAAAAAGGTGATTGAATGAGTTTTGATTAGATCAAAGAAACATAATACATACGAAAATAATATCCAAACTACAAGTACCAAAGCATGAACGGGCAATTAACGTAATGCAAAGTACATATCTAAGATCTACATGCGGATGAAACTACGTATAGTTACACATATTATAATACGTGTACACTTATAATTATATGTGTACACATATTTTTGTAGTTTCCAAAACATAGTAAAGTGAACAAAATTAACCATGATTAGATCAAAGAACATATTACATATGAACATACTATCCAAACTACAATGAGAATTAACATAATGCAAACTACATAACTAAGATCTAATCGCCATTACCGGCGTGAGGAGGAGAGTTGTCCAGGGTGAAGTATATGTCATTGAAATCCTTGACATGGGCTTCTAAGAGAACAAGAAATATCCCCGCAATCCTTCGAATATCCATCAATTGGCGTGTCCTTGTTTCTTCTAGACGGGCCTTCACTTCGTCAAGATCTTCCTTCAAGTCTTGAAGTTTGGTAATTGGTCGTCGTGCCATGATTTTGTATCTAGTTTTTCTTATGTGATTATGAAGAATTATTATGGTCTATTTATAAAGGTGAATCATACACAAAATGGTTTTTACTTGAAGCGGTTTTATTTGAACCATTTTTACGGTTTCGTTTACTTTTTGAACGGCTATATAATAACTACCCACATATTATTATTAGCAATCTATGTGTTAAATTCTCTCACAAATGTTGTTTTCTCCTTACACATATTTAATATGTGTACACATATTTAATATGTGGGTGTGTGCACATATTAAATATGTGTACACATATTGTGACATATTGGACATGTTTCAAGCCTGCACATATAATAATATGTGTACACATATTATAAATGTTTCGAAAACTTAAAGAGGAAAGACAGACTCATAGGACATATTAATGCATATAACCATAACTACATATTATATACATATCATTGACAAAAATAAAGCCAAGCACGGTTTAAATTATCCTTACATACCAAAATAAAGCCAAACACGGCTTAAAATTATCCACCATCAACCAAAATAAAGCCAAACATAGCTTATATTATCCAAATCATAACAAACATGTTAACAACAACCACAGTCATATGGGAGACATCTTTTCATGAAATATGTCCACTGCAAACTTGTACCTGCAATCCTCTATGGAATTATCGCTGAGTTTGGTCATTGGGGTATTGGTGATGAGGTGCTCGATGTACATCAATGCATACCCGCCACATGTTGTCCCGGTCTCATTCCTTGGCAAACCCTTCAACCTCTCATAAGGCCACATCTCTTTGTTCAATATTTCATCTGGCAAGTGGTTGAATTTGCCACAACCTCTCAAGAGCCTTGGGAACATAACCATAATGGGAAACATCCATGGTGCAAATATATCTTCATCATACAACCCCATATTACAGTCATAAACTTTAATCCTTGCTTCCTCGATCATGAAAATCACAGTCACATAATGTTCCTTGATAAGGTTCATGTGACTGTAAATATCTTTTTCACCACATTCCATCGGCGGCCACCTGGGTAAGGTTCCTTACCCATCGTATAATCCAGGAGTCCATCTACAGAAGGCATCAACTTCATATAGGCGTCCAAGGAAATCTTCAACTCTTATGCCTCTTTTTCAAGGTCCTTGTAGGATGCAGCCAAGTGGGTACGGAAGTTCATGTCCAGGATGAGATCTTTCTGATCATAATGACTTGTGAATTCCTTGTGTCTTAGCCTCAGTAGGCCCAAGATAGCATCAACCTGCTGCAGAAATAATGAAAAATAAGAAAGTTTATATACACAGTTTTTAAAATGTGCCAATGTGTAATACATAATGTGTACACATTTTATATATGTGTACACGTATTCTATGTGCGCTCATATTATAAAATGTGCACATATATTAATTATATGTACACATATTATTTATGTGTACACATAAATATGATAAGTCTCATGTTAAATCAACAAATATGTTTACCTGACTCTCCAACCATACCGTCATGGTTGTAACCTTTTAGAATTCAGTCTGGTCATATTCATGGCCAATCACTACTAACTTCTTTTGCTTTCTCTTTACACACAATTATGCATCAAAAAAAAAAATTTCCTTTGCGGATCAACCAGCCTATAAATATCAACAGGAATTCGCTCCTCTTGTTCTCCTGAATCTCTTCCTGAACATTTTGATGGACATTTTCCTGAACAGTTTCCTTAACATCTTCAAGGACATCTTTCTGAACTTCTTCATGAACAAATGTCTGAACTTCGCCTGCAATATGAGTGGTCTTTTTGCTCTTCACCAGCCTTGCCCCCTTCTTTATGGCAATATAAGGAGATACATGTGCCCTTGCAGGGTACACAATCCTCCTAGGTTGCTCCTTTGTCCACTTCAAAAGGGAATCAACAACCTCCTTCATGTCTTTCAACAGCTTTTTCTCTTCTTCTCTTTCTTCCTTGCAGTCATTGTACAATCTACACTTAAAGCAATAGGTACTATCTTCTCCACCATCACCTACAGAAGCAGTAGACGTTTTAAAATGTCTATGAACACCTCTACCAACATTATGATCCACACCAACACTGAAACTCACACGTCTTCCAGCATCTCCACCAACATCTTGCTCTCCAGCAACATCATGCTCCACACCAACATCTCTCAGTCTCTAAGTGAACCACCATCTCGAAAATCTCCAGCAACTCCACGATCTCCACTATTAACTTCATGCTCATCTATTTTATCATGAACTCCCAACTTCAATCTTGCCACACCATCCAGCCTTTGAGTCAAACTTTCAACCAATTTATCTTCCTCGTCAACATACGGAACCAACTTTCTCCAGAAATTCTTCTCCATCTCGCTTGGGGTAGGCAAGAGGCAAAGGGTCACCACCTGCACCCCCAACCAACCCAGAAATTAAAAAAAAAAAACAGAATAAATAGATCACAGGTGAGATGAATAGAACAAGTTCTATAATATGTGTAAACATAATTAAAATGTGTACACATATTAAATATGTGCGCTGAGGCCGATCGCATCCACTTTTGGAGCCCCTCGCCTTTAAGTACGGCAGCAGCCCAGACATAGACCGAATTAGGGGCCTAAACTCTTGAGGATATTGCCCATGGAAAGGAGCTTACTCCAAGATATGACTCCCCCCATGGCCCCCTCCCTCCTATATTGTAAAAGGGAAGTGCAGATCTTTATCTTTCTACAACACTCTTCCGACTTGATGTCGCCCCTGAATCCACAAGTACCGGCTTGATTACCATCTATGTGCACACATATATAAAATGTGTACACATATTATAAAATGTATACACACATTACAAAATGTGCGCACATATTATAAAAGGGTAAAGAACAGGAGACATGAAATTACAGACTTACTGGATTTTCAGTATTTTGAAACAACTGGTCACATTCACGCTCTTGCCTATCAGAAATCCACCTTAGCATCTTTGGCTCTGCTGGTTGTTCAGGAAATTCCCCATGCCGAAGCGACGGAATGGCTTCATATGCTCAGGCCAAGAATGCCCAGGGGAGGCCATACAGGTTTAAGGATTCTTTATCTTTGTCCAAAGGCTTGATAAGATACTTGATTGTCAGGTCAAAGCTCTCTCGATCCCATAGATAAGATTCAAAGTATGTATGGGGCTTGGATGCTAGGTAGACAAACTTTTTAGGAATGCTTGCTCGCACATCTTTCGAACAAAGAATTGTGTGCGCAAACTAAACAAGGCAAAGACGGAACTTGTGTTGTATACTTATTTTTTCACTCGTATTGATCAAATTCAGGAGTTGCTCTGAATTGATTAGACTTGTGCTTGCCATCATTTGTGATCAAGAACCATAATGTTTTATCCGTCTCAGCAACCTCCCCATTTAAAAAATTATCAGAGGGAAAGAGTGATATGGCAGACCAGTCATCAACGCAAATTCACGGATGCCAAAACGAGCAGGCAGTCTGTTAAAGTTGACCCATAACTCCTTCTTCTTTTTAGAAATAATTGTTCATTCATGGAGGTCGCGTACTAGTCTTGGAGCGAAGATGGAATGAGTATTCAAATCCAGAAGTTTCCCAAACACAGTCCTTCTGAAATTATCCTCTAATTCGAGTTTTACCAAGACTTTTTAGAAATTTTTCAGCATACCTCCGAGAGAGGATCTCACATCAAACTTTTGATTTTTGCACTCACCATGCTCATCCTAATACATCGTCAAGTTGTTTTGAGGAGTGAAAGTCAAAGCAACATCACCGTGAACCTGCACATTCAGAACCTGATCATCAAACTCACTTGTGTGTAAACATAAAATGAGATGTGTACACATAAGTAATATGTGTTCACATCTCATTATATGTGTACACATAAACAAAATGTGTTGCACACATATTACTTATTGTCACGCCCTAAAATTTACTAAAAGCAGATAGTGACTAGGTGTTTTATAGGTACAAATTATTAAGAGATTTTCAGAGTCGCCATTTGACAAGTTAAAGGTGTGCCAAGTCACCAAACCTATTACTAGTAAATGGTCTGCGTCAGAGTTCCGGATAAGGATCTCGGTTTACTCTCAGAAAGGGGTTAGGCACTTTCGAGTCCTGTGCCAAGCACAATTGCTTTATTGACGCATTTCGACTCTCGTGAGTTATGGTTGTTGTTTAATACCATATTATTTGTTACGCTTTAATTTTTTTAATTGAAATGTTACTTGTTCATTGATGGAAAACTCTATCGGAAATTAACCGCGGACACTTTGTTCATTCGAATTTTGATATAAGTGAGTTTAATGTGAACATCGAATATTCATATTTTGTTAAGTCGGTCTAAGCGTTGATTATGCTTTCAACTTACCTAAAAAAAATATTTAGTTTTCTTTGTTTAAAAAATTAATAAATACTTAGACTTTGAATAGAATGAGGTAATTACTTTGCCGTCTTTATGATTACTATGATGATCTGCTATTGTTAAACATATTTCCCAACAGACGTCTTCCTTTGATCCATTAATAATTAAACTCAATAATCACCATTCAATTAAACTTTTAAAAGTAACCTACTCTCTTAAAACTTGTGGTCTCTACTTAAGAGAGCCAAACTTATGAAAACTGGTTTACTTTACTAAAGCATCTATCGATAGTCCACCACTACCCCGTTATCTAAGTTTTGCACAGCTGCCCCCTATCTGTTAGCTTTTGCTAAATGTCCTATTTTTGCCCTTTGTCAAATTAATTTTAAACTAACAGGCCAAAAGCTTAAACTGAACTATCTTTGCAAATTTAGCCCACTGATCTGTTCTGCCCGTTTCCCTTTACTTTATTTTGCAAGACAAATCCCTTTTACTTTACTTTTTTCAAATCTTGCCTACTTTGTTAACAACTACACAAAATATGCAACAGTTCAAGGCATTCATGATCTCGGTTTATACATAGCAAACATCATACATACATATAAAAGAAACAGAGAACAGAGACAAAAAGTACTCCCTCCGTCCCAATTTATTTGTCGTAGTTTGACTTGGCACAAAGTTTAATAAAGTAAGAAAGACTTTTGAAACTTGTGGTCTAAAATAAGCCATGAATATTTGTGTGGCTATAAATGAGTCAAAAAGTAACTTTAGAGTTGAATTATTGCCAAATTCAGAAATATGACAATCTTTTTGGGACGGACAAATAAGGAAAGCATGACAAACAAAATGGGACAGGGGGAGTAACATGCTTTCGGGCCTTTGACTTGCTATACTTTCATTCTAGAACAAAATAAGATACAAAGGATAATTTTATTTACCTAGTGAGCAATCTATCCTCAAGTTGAAAGAGAGTCCCACCAATGACCCAAAAGAAAATCAAATGCAGTGAGCAAGACCAGCAGCAAAAACAATAAGAAACGACCTTCTCTTTTTCTTTTGTATTATTTTTTTTATTTTTTTTCAAAGTATTTCTTGCACTTTATTTTTCTCTACCTAACTCTAGCATTTTTTGCTCTCAACTTTTCCCAATATTTTCTTTAGATCTAAGCTCTCAAGTTTTTGAGTAGTGAATATCTTTATCTCTCTACGGTTTTCTTAAGAGTGTGAATGTGTAGTATTTTTCAAGAGTATGTGTATATTTTTTTTTCAAGTGTCTCTCCTCTTTCTTTTTTTGGTTTCTATCCCCCTCAATAAAAATTAAAAAAAAAAAAAAGTAGAGTAAATAGGTAGATAAAAGTACAATCATCCATGTGCTTTGTACCACTACTTTGACTCTCTTTTGACATCATCACATTTGACATCATCAATCCCATGTCACTTTTTTATTTATTTATTGAAAATCTTTTCAACATTTCTTCCTAATTAATTACTAAAAAATAACTAAATAATAAGAAAAAATTACAGGAAAATTACCAAAAATTTTATATAGTTTTGATATTTTGTGCCAAAATTAGGTGATTACAGCTGCCCCTCTTTTTTCGAGAACATGAAGAGTTTTTGGACAAAGACGTAATTGTAACTAATTTTGGGCTTTCGGTTCTAGACAAGAACATGCAAAATGGTGACCGTACCCCGACTTTTTGGTCCTAACCAAGAACAAGGCTACCTACATATCCCCGAACTAAGGAATCAGGTCAGTGCAGTTCCTCACGTGCGGTAGTTGGGACTACCGCATTTAGACAGACACTGGACTCTTCTAGCATACTAGGACTTACTTTTGTCACGACCCAATTTCCAAGGGCTCGTGATGGCACCTAAACAACATTTGCCTAGGCGAACCAATGAAACAAGATGCGGAAAAGAAGAATAATGTGAAAAGATCATAAATGGATATATAAATATAAAAGTGTGAAGTCCAAAAGAATATATCCACAAAAGAATTGGAGCATTCTAAGAGTGACTCAATAAAGTATAAATATACATCAAAGAAATCTGAGTCCTATCTCTAAGTGACTCCGGCGGTATGCCACCACGGTCTGTGTGGTCGGCTCACCTCAATCAAAAGTCTTAGAAGCCTCGGGAACCGCTAACGTCCGGGCTGCTGACTGGATGAAGGACCTGCGCACGTAGCAGAGTAAGTTATGAGCCGAAGCCCAGTAAGATCACCGACAGGCCCGCTAAGGTACCCTTGCGGGACAAGTCGCTACATGCATCATAAGCAACAACATACTATAGTAATCATACAATAAAGTAGTGAAATCACAAATAGATGTAACACATTCCATACACACAAGTAGTAACCAGAAGTCTCAAGGATTATGCCCATCCAACGTAAGGCATAGGTCAACTCAGCGGCAATTTGGAGGTCCAATCTCTACTCCTGTGCCGACTAACCTAGACCTACGATGGACTAGCAACACCACTACTAAGTATCAACCATATACCGTGACCCGAAGTCACTATCACAATCATGAATAAGTAGACCAACGACCCGTAGTCGTTGGCTCATCTCAAATCTGTCTACGATCGCACCACACCCCCTGTCAAGTGCGTCGTATCTCAATAAATCAAGTGACCACACCACACCCCCTGTCAAGTGTGTCACAACTCAAAGATCAAGTGTCCACACCACACCCCCTGTCAAGTGTGACACATCTCATAGTATAGGCGACACCACACCCCCTGTCAAGTGTCCCTCTAACAGTATTAATATCCACGACATTAATAACAATAACAGAAATAATAACAGAAATATTAATAACGATAATATTTCACAGTCACCGTAACCCAGGTTGGTTATGCTAGCTGAACGTAAGGCGAAGGTTAACCCGACCACAGTTTGGGGGTACAATCCCTACTCCCATGTCGTCCAACCCAAGGTTACGTATAGACAGCACTACCCAACCCGGCACGTGAACAAATCAAGTACCAATATCATACAAAAGCCGGCAAAATCCTCGGCAAGACATTTATCATGACATGCCGGCAACATCCTCGGCCATGTCCCAAGTTCTTGCTATCTAATCATGGCGTAGCAAGCGTTACTACGATATAAATTTAAGCTACCTCGACGTAGCGTTTAGACCGGCACATACCTCGGTCGAGTCACAATCTCGCTATTTATAACAAATAATAATAGCAAGTAATTCACATCATTAATCCTAACCATTGTTAGGTACATATATGCTTACATGAAGCATACTAGCATGAAGGAAGAGTCCACAAGCACAATAGAGGTCAAGTCTCACTTACCTCGAAATTCGGGCTCAAATGCCGGGAAGAATCTCCTTTCCCGCTCGCCTTGTCCGCGAAGGACTCTCCACTAGGTCTATTAAGACAAGATATAGCACATATGAGTGCTCAATTATAGCTATTTAAGCCTATAGGCATCCTAGGGTAAAAATTACCAAAATGCCCCCGGATAGGGCCGAGCCCTAAATTTACAAAATGTACTTTTCCAGACTCCCCACGCTCCCGTGAGTCCAAAAGTACACTTAGATTCCACATGCGAGCCTTGCTCGATGTCTTTCCCCAATTCTTAAGAATCTAGGGTTCTAACCCATTTCCAAGAATCAACCCTTTGATTCTTGTGTTAATCAACATAAAGATGGATTGAAAGGGCTTACCTTAAGTGTAAGTATGATTGGGTCTTCAAGAAATACCCAAAAATCGCCTCAAGAGCTCACCAAATGATTTTTATAAGTTATGAACCGAAATGGCCCGAAAATGGCCTTTTTATAGCAGTTTTTGCCTCTATGACGGCTTCTTTTGAAAAAATCATAACTTTTGATAAGAATGTCCAAACGACCTGAAACGAGTTCCAATAGAACCACAACTCAAAGGGATACAACTTTCATGTTTTGAGTTTTTCCTAATTCATTATGGATTGGCCGGAAAATCAGCTTTTATCCGGCTGTTTGCGCCAAAACAGAACAGAAAAGTCGCACCAGATTTTCTACTGTTTTAGGGACAAAACGGGACCCTATGAAGCTCGGAATGATCCCAAATTTTGCACACAAGTCATAAAATACATGGGTGACATGCTCGTCAAGACAGAACTCAATTCGGACCTCCAGAACTCAAAAAGTGGGTCCCACGGCAAAGGTTCAATTTTCGACTTTCGCCAAAATAACGAAATTTAACCAAACGACCACGGAATCCAATTCCGAAAGTTGCTACAAGTCACAAATGACTATACGAACCTAACGGAACTTTCGGATCTCTCATCGGAGCTCATTTGCTCAAATCGAGCTCGGAAACCTCATTTAACTCTTTTAAACTTCCGAAACGGGGACTTTATCAAAAGTCCTATCAAATGAGGTCCGTTTTCAATTTTGAAGGTTGCTACATATCATAAATGACGAGACGGACCTAACGGTGCGCTCGGATTTTCCATCGGGGTTCGTTTACACAAAACGACCTATCGAAACCCCAAATTCCTTTCCGGAATTTCATAAACGGATTCTTTTCTCGAAAACCTATCAAACGGACTCCATTTCGACTCAGATTTCACAGACGGGTCATAAATGACCTAACAGAGCTTTTGGGACTGTCGACACGCAAATTGAGGTCCCGGATCCTGTAACGACTATTTGAGGGTCGTTACATTCTCCCCCACTTAGACTCTCGGCCGTCCTCGGACGAGCCTAAGTCTAAGGTAGGATCCACACACTAGCCACGGAGCTGGCACGGATTTCGAGGACCCCTCGGTACCACCCGAAATCAATAAAACTTAAAAATGCAAATTCAGGCTTAGAAAATACAAGGATTTCATACCTGAATCATCGAACAAGCGCGGATGCCTCTCACGCATCTCGGACTCAAGCTCCCAAGTGGCCTCGGCAATGGAGTGATGCCCCCACTGAACTCTCACAAGCGGGATCACCTTCGATCTCATCTTACGGACCTCTCTAGCCACAATAGCAATAGGCTCCTCCGAATAAGCTAAGTCGCCATCTACCTCCACGGAAGCCATATCGATCACATGAGACAGATCGTGAACATACTTCCGGAGCATGGACACATGGAACACCGGATGAACAGACAGAGAGGGAGGCAAAGCCAGTCTATAAGCAACGGCGCCAACGCGCTCCAATATCTCAAAAGGCCCGATGAACCTAGGACTGAGCTTGCCTTTCTTCCCAAATCTCATAACACCCTTCATGGGCGACACTCTGAGGAATACCCGGTCCCCAACCATGAACTCAAGATCTCTCCGCCTCCGATCTGCATACGATATCTGCCGGCTCTGAGCCGTGCGGAGTCGATCCTGAATAACCCGGACCTTATCTAAGGTCTGTTGCACCAAATCGGGCCCCAACACCTGGACCTCACCAGACTCGAACCAACCGATAGGCGAGCGACATCTCCGACCATACAATGCCTCACACGGAGCCATCTGGATAGAAGCCTGATAGCTATTATTATACGCAAACTCTGCTAGCGGCAAATGGCTATCCCAATGGCCTCCAAAATCAATAGCACACGCCCTCAACATATCCTCGAGGATCTGAATGGTCCGCTCAGACTGGCCATCAGTCTGCGGGTGAAATGCAGTGCTGAGATCGACCCGAGTACCCAGCTCTCTCTGAAAAGATCTCCAAAACTGAGCTGTGAACTGAGCACCTCAGTCAGAAATGATAGAAACAGGAGCACCATGCAATCTCACAATCTGCTCAATGAAGATACGAGCCAGACGCTCCGAGGTATAAGTAGTCCTCACTGGAATGAAGTGAGCCGACTTCGTCAGTCGATCAACTACTACCCACACCGAATCATGCTTACCCATGGTCAGCGGCAAACCAACTACGAAATCCATAGTGATCTGCTCCCACTTCCACTCGGGAATGGGCATAGACTGGGTCGCCCCGGCTGGCCTCCGGTGCTCATACTTCACCTGCTGGCAATTCAAACACTGAGATACATAATCAGCAACATCCCTCTTCATCCCTTTCCACCAATACAGCTCTCGAAGATCATGATACATCTTCGCAGTACCCGGATGAATGGAATATCTCGAACTGTGAGCCTCTGCCAAAATCATCTGCCTCAGCTCCACAATGGCTGGAACACATACCCGGCCGTTAAGCCGCAAAGCACCATCATCACCAATCACGAACGAGGACACTCCCCCACTCAGGACCCTGTCCCGGAGATCTCTCAGATAAGGATCCTCGAACTGCCTTTCCCGAATCTGGGAAGCTAAAGACGACTGAGACCCCACATATGCAAGCACCTGGCCTGGAACAGAATCATCAAACCGAACCCCACTAATGGACAAAGCCTGCAACTCACGGGCCAACGGCCTCATATCAGCATCAAGATAGGCGAGGCTACCCATGGACTTCCTACTCAAGGCATCGGCTACAACATTAGCCTTTCCGGGATGATACCGGATAGAAAGATCATAATCCTTCAGCAGCTCTAACCAGCGGCGCTGTCTCCCGTTCAAGTCCTTCTGAGTGAACAAGTACTGGAGACTCTTATGATCGGTGAATATCTCACATGGCTCGCCATAAAGATAGTGCCTCCACAACTTCAGTGCAAACACGACAGCTAACAGCTTCAAATCATGGACAGGATAATTCTTCTCATGGACCTTCAGCTGTCTCGAGGCATAAGCTATCACCTTACCCTCCTGCATCAGAACGCTACCCAGACCAACACCCGAAGCATCACAATATACGGTGAATCCCCCGGATCCACTAGGCAAGGCCAACACTGGCGCTGAAGTCAACAGATTCTTAAGCTTCTGAAAGCTAGACTCACAGGCATCGGACCACAGGAAAGGAACATTCTTCTGGGTCAACTTCGTCAGAGGTGCTGAAATAGAAGAAAACCCCTCGACGAACCGCCGATAATAACCTGCCAAGCCTAAGAAACTCCGAATCTCTGTAGGAGAAGTAGGCCTAGGCCAACTCTGAACGGCCTCTATCTTCTTCGGATCAACACACACCCCATCCTTGGTCACCACGTGACCTAGGAAAGATACAGAACTGAGCCAAAATTCACACTTGGAGAATTTGGCATACAACTGCTGATCCCTCAGAGTCCGAAGAACAACTCTCAAATGCTGCTCATGCTCCTCCCTGCTCCTCGAATAAACCAAGATATCATCGATAAACACAATGACGAAGGAGTCAAGGTAGGCCTTGAACACTCGGTTCATCAGATCCATGAAAGCAGCTGGGGCATTCGTAAGCCCGAAAGACATCACCAAAAACTCATAGTGGCCATATCGGGTACGAAAAGCAGTCTTGGAAACGTCCTCGGACCGAATCCTCAACTGATGATACCCCGACCTCAAATCAATCTTCGAGCAGAAGGTAGCACCCTGAAGCTGATCAAACAAATCATCAATACGCGACAAAGGATACCTATTCTTGATAGTAACCTTATTCAGCTGCCGGTAATCAATACACATCCGCATAGAGCCATCCTTCTTCTTCACAAATAATACCGGGGCACCCCATTGAGACACACTAGGCCTAATGAAGCCCTTATCGAGCAAATCCTGAATCTGCTCCTTCAGCTCCCTCAACTCAACAGGAGCCATACGATACGGGGGAATTGATTTAGGCTGAGTGCCTGGCAATAGATCAATGCAAAACTCTATCTCCCGCATAGGCGGCAAACCCGGCAAATCATCAGGAAACACATCCGGATACTCACAAACCACCAGAACTCTATCAAGGGATAACTCCTCTGCCCGGACATCCCGAACTGAAGCAATATATCCCTCGCACCCACTAGATTTCATCCTCTGCGCCTCCAAGAAAGAAATGATCCTACTCTTCGGAGAAGGCCTGGAACCTCTCCATACAACCCGAGACTCACCCTCTGCCCCGATCGTCACGGACTTGGCATGGCAATCCAAAGTCGCATGACAGGAAGCCAGCCAATCCATGCCCATAATGACATCGAAATCAGACATATCGAGCAGCATCAGGTCCACTAAGGACTCTACACCACAGATGGAGATCATACACTGCCGATAACCCCTATCTACACATATAGAAGACCCGACAGGGGTGGCAACAATAAAGGGATCATCTAATAAGACCAGATCCTTGCCCAAGCAAGGGGTAAATCCCGGCGACACATACAAATAGGTAGACCCCGGATCAATAAGAGCATAAGCATCGCGGCCACAGACAGAAATAATACCTGTGATGACATCATTGGATGCCTCAGCATCCTGACGAGTCATAGCATAGACCTGCGCCGAGCCTCCTGAACCCGGAGCTCTCTGAGACTGCTGTCTAGGAGGAATCTGAGAAACGGGCCTGGCGGCCTGAGGACCAGATGGTACCATAGCTGCGGATCCCTGGCGACCTGATGAAACATAAGGGCAACTCCTGACATAGTGCTCTGGAGACCCACACTCAAAACATCCATCACCTCTACCTCCTCTACCGCCTCTACCACCTCTGCCACGACCACCTCCAGACGAACACCTCCCATAATGCCTCTGATGGCACCTCCCGCACTGCGGCGGACCAGACTGCGAAGAGCCACCCCGCCTCTGGGATGACTGAGGCCTCGGGGTCTCTGAAGAAAAATCCTGGGCAGGCAAAGCAGCAGCCTGGGGCCTAGACTGAGAACGGCCCTGATGACCCTGACCCCTCTGAGCGGATCCACTATACCCACCAGACTGACGCGACCTCTTGGCCGCCCTCTCCGCGTCAGCCCTGGCGAAGATATCCTCCATCCGCCGCGCCACATCAACTATCTCAAAATATGACTTGTTGCCCATATTAGGGGCAACAGCTACCTGCAAGCGGGGATGAAGACCCTCAACAAACCGGAGGACCTTGTCCCTCTCCTGAGCCACCATAGCTGGCGGAAACTGAGACAACCACAAGAACCTGGTGTCATACTCTGAAACAGACAGGTTTCCCTGCCTCAACCCCTCAAACTCGCGCCTCTGAGCATCGTGCTGACTCTGGGGCACGAACCTGCTCATGAACATAGACACGAACTCAGCCCAAGACAAATGAGGGAGGTCACTAGACCTCTGCCGCATCATGGAGACCCACCATGTCTCCGCATCTCCCGATAATCTGAAAGAAGCACACTGCACCCCTAAGGTGTCTCTAGTACCAAGAACTGTCAAAATCTTCTCACACTTCTGAATGTACCTCTGGGCAGTACATGTAGCTAAGGTACCGTCGAACTCTGGAGGCTGAAGCTTCATGAATGACTCTATCCTCCTGGCAACCTCCTCAGTGCCCATAGGAAGAGTAGAAATAACAGGACCTGCCTGAGGAGCAGAAGCAGAAGGCTGGGCAATATGATCAGGAGCAGCCTCAGAAGTAGGCGTGCTCATAACAGGTGTGGTCGGCTGAGGAGCCGAAACAGGAGCTGCAACATCATCTCTGACAGGGACCTGATGGCTAGACAAGGCCATCAGTCTCATATACTCCTCTGAAGAGATCACAACGGTGCCTGGCACAACAGCAGGCACAGGGGGAATAGATGCTGACAGAGTCACTGCGGACACCGCAGGGATAGCTGTGTCCTGCCTAGTGGCTGTCGGGCGACCTGCCCGAGTCTTCTTAGCAGCTGGCGGCTGCGTAGGTGCTGATGGCTCTCCCGCAGACGCGGGTGTAGAAGATGCAGCCCTCCTGGGTGAGGATGCTCGCGTCCTCGCCAGCTGATACAATACACGAAAAAGGGTCAGCACCTATATAAGCTACTCAGCACGAATAGAGATGAAACAAAGGGAAAACATTTCCTAACATGCCCTTGTAGCCTCTCGCTCATAAGTATGGTCCACAACATACCCATAAGCAAGACTCAACTCAGACACTGCTCAAAGACTCCTAGGACTCGAATTAGAACCTAGGGCTCTGATACCAAACTGTCACGACCAAATTTCCAAGGGCTCGTGATGGCACCTAAACAACATTTGCCTAGGCGAACCAATGAAACAAGATGCGGAAAAGAACAATAATGTGAAAAGATCATAAATGGATATATAAATATAAAAGTGTGAAGTCCAAAAGAATATATCCACAAAAGAATTGGAGCATTCTAAGAGTGACTCAATAAAGTATGAATATACATCAAAGAAATCTGAGTCCTATCTCTAAGTTACTCCGGCGGTATGCCACCACGGTCTGTGTGGTCGGCTCACCTCAATCAAAAGTCTCAGAAGCCTCGGGAACCGCTAACGTCCGGGCTGCTGACTGGATGAAGGACCTGCGCACGTAGCAGAGTAAGTTATGAGCCGAAGCCCAGTAAGATCACCGACAGGCCCGCTAAGGTACCCTTGCGGGACAAGTCGCTACATGCATCATAAGCAACAACATACTATAGTAATCATACAATAAAGTAGTGAAATCACAAATAGATGTAACACATTCCATACACACTAATCTTTCAAAATGGGATTTTGATTGGAACTTTAAAACTATCATACTCAGTCCAGGTAGTCCTTGCTTTTGCCAACAATGCATTAAATATCATTCTGGCATACTTTCATTCTGGTTACATAATCTCCTAAATCATGTCCTTGTAAAATGAGGTTGGTGATTCTTGGCTGGACCTTCAAAGTAATTTCAGACAAACAATATGTTGATATTTTCAATCAGTTTCTGATCTCCCAACAATAAGTCATTCAATGCCAAATGTTCTCCCGAATCTTCAGTTAAACACTTGTAGAAACAGTATGTCGTCCATGACGACTTATCTGGTACAATCCTGGCATGTTGTTTTTTGTACCAAGGTGCGGCATGGCAGTTGTCCATTTAGATCTTGACAATGATATGGTACAACTTTGAAACCTGTGAATAAATTTTGCAAAACTTTCTTTCTGCTTGTTTCATATTATCAAATGAAAAAAAATTAAAAGAATAGTGAAGGAAGGATGAATTGAAGAAAACTGAAGAGGAGACATCGAACAAAAGATGTCCCTGAAAGATAGAAGGAAAACTATTTAGAGGTGAAATGACAACTTCAATGAACATGACATACATCTTGGAATAAAGTCTTGACCTTTTCAGCACAGTCTATCCTTGATTTTGCCCCAGCTTGGCGATCTAGAGGCAATTGCATGCTTGGTCTGATCATGATGAAATCAGACATCCCTCATTCGACGAGTGGTGCCCTTTCGGGTTTTCACCGACTAGCCTCTCTCTTTGTTCTTTTTCCTCACTGTTGTCTTTCGGCGCACTTTTGGGTTTTCACCAACATGATTCATTTTTCTTTTCTCTTTTCTTTTCATTTTTTTTTCAATGACCTCCTTGCACATTCTTTCTAGTCTATCTATCCTTATCGCCATCATGCTTGCATCTCTTGATTGCTTTGATCAAAGATAAAAATACATACTTCCCTGAGTCGACTTGTCTTAAAGATGGTATACGTGGCGTGACATTCTCAAAGATCGGTCAGAAAGATCTTTATTTGGACCGTTGGGATTTGGTTGAGTTTAAAATAGTTAACAAAAAGGCTTTAAAAAAACCTCATAAGATGACTGGATGAACATTGCAACCATTGAAAACATCTCTTTTAAAATTAAAATAAACTTCTGCCCCAGTTTAGAATAAACTGGGGATCTCTTTGGTATGAAAGCATCTTATGAGATGTTTTGGATGTCTGTTACAACCTTTAGAATCAATTCTTGAAAAATAACAACAAAATATTGCCCTAGTTTAATTGAATCTAGGGACCTTGATTTTCTTTGATTTGGCTGCAGACTCAAAGGAAGGACTTGTGTCAATTTCTGATCAAGGGACTTTTTAACTTTCATAGGATGAGACTGAGAAAGAGCGGAACATCAAACTTCCTTTTTTTTCGATATGAAACGAAAAAGCAGGGGGATATTGAGTTTTCCCCTTGATATGAAACAAAAAAGCAGGGCGACATTGCATGTTTTCCCTGGGATAAAAACGAAGAAAACAAAGAGGAATATTGAATTTTCCCCTTTTCTTTAAAAATAAAAAACTTATGCCCAACTTTCCCCTATTATGACCACACCCGAATGGTTGCCTACGTATCCTATTGAGAGGAATCAGGTCAGACGTAGCTCTAGCACTTAGTGCTAGATTTGTGTTGTTGTTTTTTTACAAGTACAATGACATTGATTCCAAAGGAGGGTAGCCAAAAGAAAAAATACACAAGGCTCAAAGGGCTGGAAAATTGGTATAGTGTTTGGGTAGCAGAAACGAAAGTCGTTCGTCATCCCGACCTGAGAATGCCTTGCACAAACATGAACAATAATAAGTCGATCTAGTATTGTACAAAGACAAGACTAGATCCACTCAGCATCCTCGATTTCTGCTTCAATGATGATCTTCAAAGAATGGCATTTCAAACTTCATCCTGAGTGATTATGCGCAATTTGGAAACTCTTATGTGTCTCCTTATCACATTCGCCTAATTGTCCAGTTGGTTAATTTAGAAAATGCTAGATGATGTATTTAGATCAAGACGTGAATTCCTCGCGCATGTGATGTTATTTAAGCCGACAAAAAGTAAAACTACCAAAAAAGATAAAGGAACGAAATAGGAAATAGAAGAGATAGAGTGTTTTGAGACGAGAAGTGGAACTCGCTTTTCATTGAATCAAGGACATAAGGGTTTGAACATTAAAACAAGAAAAATAATGCACTTGGATTACAACCCTTAAATAATCAAGTGCACGGAAAGATTATCAAAATAAGTTAACAAGTGCCCTCTTAGAAGGGATGTCTGTTGCTCCTCAACAGTTCATTTTCTTATCGGGGTTGATGTATTGCACTCATGCCATATTGATCCCTTCATCAGATTGTGCCACATTGCTATCAATGACGTGCTTCAAACTTGGCAACATCTTCTTCTTTGCCTCATTTTCTTGAAATACCAGCGAGGTAGACATGTTTTCTTTGGAACAGATGAATGACTGGGTAAAGAACTGCATTGGCTAAACAACCACATCTTGCTTTGTTGCGTCGATAGTTGATGTATTTGGCCCACCGACTGATACAACAATAGATGACTCATGGCGTCTGGTGTCTAGGGAAGGACCAACTGCCACAGTCTGCTTGGCCTCATTCGATTTCAAATCTTCTTTTGTGAACATTGTCCTAACCATATCTGTATCATTTGGAACATTTTGAACCGACAAGGGAATTTGGTTCACATGTTGTTTCTCATCCCGCACCAGCTTTATCTGATTGTTATCTATCATCACTTCAATTGCTTTTTTGAGGTCCCAACAGTTCTCTATGTCATGTCCAGGCGCTCCAGAGTGAAAGGTGCAACGACGCGAGTGATCCACCTTCTCAGTTGGATTCATGTTTCCTGAGATGGGTTTCAGCATGTTAGCTTGTTGTAGCTTTTCAAACATATTGGTGTAAGATTCTCCGATTGGTGTGAACCTCATCATCCCCCTCGTTGCAACTTCTTATGTCATGCACTCGGATGGTAGCATGGATTTTTCCTTTTTTGGGAGGGAAGGTTAGGCAAAGCTTGGAAATGATTGTGGGGCATGTAACATATGATTTGTGGGGCTGGTGCGCACCTTTGCGAATAGAAAGATGATGGTTGCGCCTCTTGGAATGGATGCGTGAGGTATTTTAGATCATGTGGTGAGTGATCGTGTTGATGATGGCTTTGTGGAGTTCGGGAGTATGAGTGGGGCTGTTTGAATTCTCTCTTGTTCCACTTTCTGGGATCTTGTTCCCTTTATATTTCATTGCGAAGACTCTCTGACCTAGCTAGGACAGTGAATTGTGGAGCGGAAGCCATGGGTGGAGCAAGTGGAGATGGTGGTGCCAGAGAACACATTGTGGAGGATCCTGCCACTTTTGAAGAATTATAGTAGTAAGGAGATGTAGGATAATATTGAGGGTCCTCAACTGTAGTAGGCAGGCAATGTGCCTGATGTACGATAGTCGATGCAAATCTTGAGAGATTAGATGTCATGGGAGGAGGTGCATGTCTCATGGTAACGGCATGATGCAGTTCAGCCATAAACTGTTTCAGATTTTTCACCTCTTCAATCAGCCTCTCATTCTGCTCAACCACCACCTCTTTCATATCTTTTGCCTCTTTGGTAAACCTCTCATTCTGCTTAACCACCAACTGTTTTAGATTTTTAACTTCTTCAGTCAACCTCTCATTCAGCTTAATGAAACGCTCATAAGCGTCGAACTCAGAATTCCCACCTTCAGACTTCATGATCATGGGCCGCATTGATACTATTGTGTATGGGTGATGTGATGTCAGAATGTATGTCCAAGTTACCGTAGATGTCCAAACAACTAAGGGCAAACAAATTGGGTTAGCACAAAAACACACACTACAAGATAAGGTTGTTATGCGTCATCCCGAAAAGGTTCACGGCGTATGCCGCGCGTATCGAGTGTATCCCAGAAAATATTGTCTACATATCGCGTTGAGACAATGTCAAAATGTAAACCGTAGACGACACATAACTCGAGATGATGGACATGCTTGATTTTTTTTTTCTTTTCCTTTTACTTCTAATAATTTTTCTTGAATCAACTGACATAATTTAAACAATGACACGAGCCAAGAGTCAAAAGTAAAAACACGACATCTGGGTATTTACAGAATTAGAGAAATACGAGGATACGAAATGACAGACATAAGATACATGAAAGGTTAAGCTTTTTTTTTTTTTGCAGAATACATAGATGGCCCCTTCAAGTTGTACCCAATTCCCATATAAACACCACAACTTTCCTAGTGACCAGATAGACACCTCTTGTAGTTGCCAGTGTATCTTGTGAACACTTCAGGCTGACATGGCAAGTAGAGTGAGTTTCACAGATAATTGAGCGAGTGGTGTATTACAATTTTTTTCTCCTCTTCTTTTAAAGAATAAATTTAACTTTTAGGTGGGTCCCACTCAAAAATTTAACAAAAAAATATCGCGCTGCCATCTTTCATGGCTGCTAGCAGTGTTCCAATCCGCCACCTTCTACCACCAATTTCCTCAGTCTCAACCATCTCTCTACTTATTCTCTCTTCAAATGGAGAAAAATTAATCCCAAAATTCTCAACGAACAATATCCAGACTTTCAATTGCAAAAACGTTAAACCCCATGTCATCAAAATCAAATCTTTAAGCTCACATATATATTAGCCAAACATGTAAATACCCAAAAGACATGTATAATCTTGAAAATCATAAAAATTGTACAGATCTAAAGAATAAAAAGATATAAGAAAATCAAAGAATAAATTTCACAAGTACCCACTTGGCAAAATTAATCTTTAAGAAGAAAATTAAAGAAAAAGATGTTGGGGAAAATTAAGCAATTAGTTTCAACATTTGGGGATTGAAAATTGAAGCAGTAGATTCTTGGAATTATAAGGGGCGTGGGCAGCGGAGTTGGGGTACATTTTGCCGGGAGCGTATAAGCCATAATCCCAAGAATGGAGTTCACAATTTTTCCCCTAATCTTTAGGTTTTTTTGAATCTGATTTGTGTTCTATTGGATGAGTTTTAAGATTTGGAATTACTGTGGTGTTTGTGTAGTATATAATTGATGCAAAGTTCCAAAAAATAATGAGAGGAGGAGGGGTTAGAGGATTTGGAGTTTGGATTATTTTGGAATGGGATATGGAAGAAGACGAGGGGAAGGGGAAGGGGAGGGGGAGGGGGTGGGGGTTTGGTGTGGTTGAAAGGCATTTTTCATATTTATAAAGTTTTTCTTCTATTTTAATTTTTTTAATTTTTCTAAAAAAAATTACACGTGTCAGTATATTATTTGTTACTTTTCCACGTCATCAGAGAGTGTAACTCACGCATGAAGTCTGTTAGACTTAGGTGTTCCGGAGATACAGTATGGATTAGAAGAAGTGTCTAGTTGGTTATTGGGAAAGTTGGAGTGTTCAACTGCGAATTGAGTACAACTTCAAGGGGCTATCTATGTATTTTGCCTTTTTTTTTTTTTTGTGACTCGACACTCAAACCCCCATTCTTAATTAATTTTTTTGATGACTCAGATAAAGGTATTAAATTTACACGAATCTCAAAAAATTTGTCACTACAACGGCATTAAAATGACAATATTATTTGACAACTTGGGACAAGATCCCAGACTCAAATTTGGACTGTTCTTTTTTTTAAAAAGAAAAATCATCATCACAAGGAAGTAAAAACTGGACAAAACTAAGGAATCCTTTGACACATATTTTGACACAAAATTATAAAAACTTGCCATTATAACGGCGTATAAAATTATTTTCACATTTTAGGATAGACTGTGAGACTTGACTTAAACACAAACGGCCTAAAGAAAATTCGGCATTATAACGACACATATTTTATGACTAAAAAAAATCTTTTTTTATGAATTTTGACAGAATAACCTAAAAAAATGACGTAAAAATAATGACACATACTTTTTTTTTGGACCCAAAACTGTATGTTCATTTTGTATCCATTTCAATATACCCCGACCCCCAAACAAATAACGGTCAGCATAACAACCTTCCGAACATATGCAACACAGAAAATGCCATAAATGTGCAATTTTGGTATGCATGTCCCATCTTGACACGGAGGAGGTCAGCCTAGACATGTGCAGTACCGATGTACCGCACCTCACTAAACCATCAAATGAACTGCAGATAAATTAGGCCTAAAAGTTTAACTCTAGGTGACATAACATGACTCGGTGTCTACACTGGTTCAGAACCCGGTGGACAAACTGGGCGGAAAGCGCATCGAGGTTGTTCGGCAACGGTGTCTCCAACTTAACCCCGACACACCGTCCTCCTAAATCATGGGCAATTTTGTGTAAAAAGGTTTCCCAGATGCTGAAAGTAATACTGGTATATATACATCAGAGATTCAAAAGGTTTCATGAGAGGAGACAGTTTATATACAGTTCAGATAAATATTGAAGCAGTAACATTCAAAACATGGCAAACAACAAACAAATATTCACAAGCCTAAAAGCGACAATGATTAAAGCCTAAGATTCTAATTTTTCCCAGCGGAGTCGCCAAGGTGTCACACCCTAAAATTTACTAAAAGCAGGCAGTGACTAGGTGTTTTAAATGTACAAATTATTAAGAGATATTTGGAGTCGCCACTTAACAAGTTAAAGGTGTGCCAAGTGATCAAAGTGTACCTTGAAACACCTATGACTCGTAAATGGTCTGCGCCAGAGTTCCGGATAAGGATCTCGATTGATATGAACAATCAAAGACACAAAAGAAAAGACAAGAATTAAAGTGAGACCCAATTGATTTAGAAATAAAAAATAAGAAAGTTAATTAGGGAAAGATTAACCTAATTACTCTCTTAATCACCTAAACAATAAAACCCCAACTATTTGATCCTCAATTAGCTAAGCTAATTGCAAATCAAGGACAATAATGAGCTCAATCAAACAAGCTTAGCCAAATCATCACAATTATCAATATTCATCAAAACTAGGTCTACTAATGACTTTAGGAGTATTTATACATGGCACAAATTCCTTAATTAACCCTTAACAATGGGCCTTCAAGTCATTAGCCACTGTTGGGCTTTCTAGTCCTCGTCTCAACGCGATCGCGCAGTAATGGTCGCTATCGCGCTGAGCTTTAATTCATGCCAGCGCGATCGCGGCTATGGTCACGCGATCGCGCAGGTACTCCTTCAACCAGCCTCTTGCGCGATCGCGTATGTGGACGCGCGATCGCACAGCTCTGCATTTTCGACTCCTCGCGATTGCGTCTGGCTCTCGTGATCGCGAAGTTCTTCTCTTTTCCCTTCCGCGATCGCGTCTGTGCACGCGCGATCGCGATGAACACTTTCAGTTCTAGAGGCAGTAAGCATGCAAAACTGCCCTGGAACTTCCAAGACTTGCCCAATTAGCTCCAACTGTGTGAACATTGCCTGTAGCTGTTGCAACTCTCTAGCTTGGCTCCTCGTAAAGGGCTTAGATGAGTGTCAGGTTGCATCATTCTCCCCGTCTTGAGAAGAATCCGTCCACAAATTCACTTGATCTTTAACTTCGAAGGGAGACAAGTCACACACATTGAACGTGTTGTGCACTTGGTATTCACTAGGCAAGTCCACCTTGTTCGCGTTGTCATTAAGTCGTTCAAGGGCTTGTCGCCTCTAGGCATCAATTTGCTCGTCCTCTTGTTTTGGAACCTATCCTTCCGGAAATAAACCCACACCCAATCACCGGGCTCGAAGATGATTTTCTTCCTTCCTTTGTTTGCCTTCTTGGCAACTTCTTGATTTTTTTTCTCAAGTTGTTTCCTCACTTGCTCATGAAGTTGCTTCATCTCTTGAGCTCTCACCTTGGCATCTAAGCTTAAGACAACATCACTAGAAAAAGGCGTAAGATCCAAGGGGGTAAGGTGATTAAAGCCATACACAACTTTAAATAGTGTCATGCAAGTAGATGTGTTCATGGTCCTATTATAAGCAAATTCAATCACAGGTAGGTGTTCTTCCCAAGAAACTAGTTTCCCCTTGACCATAGCACTAAGAATGGCACCCAAGCATTGGTCACACACCCTCAAAATATCCACTTTCATTTTGGGCTAATAGAATTGTTCCTTAAGAATCTCCATTGTTTTGCCCACACCAAAATGCCCCCATTAGTCCCCCATTATGGGCTTCCCGCACTAGAAATTCCCTCCAAGATGAATTAGGCACACATAGTTTCCCATTCCTAAACAAGAAGCCATCAAACTTGTGAAACCTCTTTTTCTCCATATCACTACTAACTTCCTCCTCACCACACAATCGATTGACTCTTCTACCCCCTTTCCTCCACTTCACAATTAGCATAAAGTTCTCCAAACTCCGGATCATTAACATAGATCTCCCTCATACTCTCAAAGCCCATGAGTTTGGACTCCAAGTGTTCAACAAGAAGTGCCTTCTTGACTGAAGCACAAATTTTCTTGATAAGGCATCTGCCACCACATTCTCTTTTCCCTTTTTGTAATGGATGACATAGGGAAAACTCTTAAGAAACTCCACCCATTTGGCATGTCTATCATTCAATTTTTCTTTGGATTTAAGGTGCTTTAAGGATTGGTAGTCGGTTCTAATGACAAATTCTTTGGACCAAAGGTAATATTGCCAATGAGCCAATTCCCTTACGAAGGCATACAACTCTTTGTCATAGGTGGAATATTTAGTGGTTGCTCCCTTGAGTTTCTCACTAAAATAGGTAATAGGCTTTTGTTCTTGCATCAACACGGCTCCAATGCTTACCTCACTAGCATCATATTCAATCTCAAAGGTCTTATCAAAGTTTGGCAATTGGAGAAGGGGTGTGGAACTAAGGACTTTCTTCAATTTCACAAAAGCCTCTTCTTGCACTTTCCCCCCACACAAACACCTTATCCTTCCTTATCACTTCGGTCAACGGTGCGCCTATAGTGCTAAATCCTCTAACAAACCTCCTATAAAAGCTAGCCAACCCATGAAAACTTCTCACATCACCAATGCTTTTAGGAGTGGGCCAATCCCTAATGGCCTCCACCTTAGCCTCATCTACTTCCACACCATTGACACTCACCACAAAATCAAGGAAAACAACTTTTTCAACACAAAAAGAACACTTTTTCAAGTTAGCAAATAGTTGTTCCTTTCTCAAGACATCAAACACTTGTTTCAAATGATTAACATGCTCATCAATGGATTTGCTATAGATAAGGATGTCATCAAAATAAACCACAACAAATTTTCCAATAAGGATTTGAGCACATGGTTCATCAACCTCATAAAGGTTGAAGGAGCATTGGACAAGCCAAAAGGCATGACAAGCCACTCATAAAAACCAAAGTTGGTCTTAAAGGCCGTCTTCCACTCATCACCCAGTTTCATCCGGATTTGGTGGTATCCACTCCTCAAATCAATTTTAGAAAACACACAAGATCCATATAATTCATCTAGCATTTCATCTAACCTAAGAATAGGATGACGACATTTTACCGTGATCTTGTTTATGGCTCTACAATCTACACACATGCACCAAGTCCCATCTTTCTTTGGCGCTAGGATGACCGGGACCGCACATGGGCTCAAGCTTTCTTGCACAAGTCCTTTTCCAAGCAACTCCTCCACTTGCTTTTGAAGTTCTTTGGTAGCTTCCGGGTTGCTTCTATAAGCGGCCTTGTTGGGCAATTGAGAACCCGGAACAAGGTCTATTTTATGCTCAATGCCTCTTAGTGGTGGCAATCCACTAGGCAACTCCTCGGGGAAGATGTCTTCATAACCTTGCAAAAGAGAAGAAATAGAACTAGACAAAGAAGGGGTTAGTTCATTAGTAAGCAAATATGTTCCTTGTGTAGGAGGAGAATCATGGGTACTCCTTCCTCCACATCTCTCAAACATTCCTTCCTAGACAAGAACAAGTTCACTCCCTTTTTTGGTTCCTCACTCTTTTGAGTAACAACTCTCACTCTCCCTTCCTCCACAACTCCCTCTTTCTTTTCTTTCTCTCTTTTCAACTTTAACTCCCTCATATCCCTATAACCCTCACTCACTTGCGCCGGGGTCAATAGATTGAGAACAAATTTTCGACCTTCCACTTCCAAGGCATACCTATTGGTATTGCCATCATGCTTTGCCAAGCACTCATATTGCCAAAGCCTATAAAGCAAGATATGACAAGCTTGCATAGGGACCACGTTAAACAAAAGCTCATCATGGTAATCCCCAATCTTGAATTTAATCAAGGCTTGCTTGGTTACCTTAAGTTCACCACACTCGTTCAACCATTGGAGTTTGTAAGATTGTTGGCGATTTCTAGTGGGTAGTTTAAGTTGTTCAATCAAGGTGGTGCTCACCACATTAACGCAACTACCACTATCAATAATCAAAGAACAAGTAGCACCTTGAACCTTACAATAGGCATGGAATAAACTCTCCCTTTGATTCGACTCCAACTCCTCCTTTACTTGTGCCCCCATTATTCTTCTTACCACAAGAGTAAGATAGTTTTCCTCTAGTTGCCCATCTCCCGTTGCCTCCTCATCAAAATCATCGACACATAGCATACCCCTATCTATCTCATCATCACTTCCACCCGTTTCATAGCCCCCATCACCCAAAGCAATGATAGTCCTCCTATTGGGACAATCTCGTATCATGTGGCCACGGCCATTACAATTGTAGCATTGAATGTTAGATAAGTTTTCAAGTTTAGCTTTATTACCTTCCACCTTGGGCTCCTCCTTAGCTTTATCCCATGGGGTATAAGCCTTCGCATTATCCTTTCCCTTGTTCCAAGTGGATGGAATATTTTTGACTTTGTAAGACTTGTCTAGCTTGATTCCGTTCTCCATATTTTGAGCCGCTTGGAATGCCTCAATCAAGCTTTCAAACTGGTGCAATTCCATTGGTGAGGAGATCTCCCTATTCAAACCACTACGAAACTTTGGTATGAGAGACCGGTCATGATCTAGCACGTTAGCCCTTATCCTAGTCCTCTCAAATTCATCAAAATACTCCGCCACGCTCTTGGTTCCTTGCCTCAAATTGTAGAACTTTTTGAGCAATTCGTCCTCATAGTGTGGAGGTAGAAACCGAGCCTCCATCATGCCTTTCAAAGCCGCCCAACCCCCATTGGCAATGAGCAATTGTGTTTTCCTTTGCCTTTTCTTGGACTCCCACCAAGTAGAAGCATAACTTTCAAATTGTGATATAGCATATTTCACCCTTGTAGCATCTTGGACGTTGTTGATTTGAAAGATTCTATCCAATGAGACCACCCACTCCATATATTTATCCGGATCACTCTCACCTTGGAAAGGAGGTAGGTCGACCTTGATAATGTTCAACCCCCTATCTTCATCATGATACCTCCGTTGTCCACCATAACCCTTGTGGTCATAGTAGTCTCCATCACGGTCCGCTCTCTTTTGGTAACCTCCCCCAAATCGACCACTTCGATCTCTAGCTCCCCCAAAAGGAACTCCCCCTCGTTGGGCTTCACCCGGATAACGAAATGGTTCATTGTCATAGTTCTCATCCTCATGAAAACCCTCAACATCAAGTGGCCTTGGAGTGTCATTCCTTGGTTGCTCATTTCTTGGGAGGTCATGAGTAGGATCCCTCACTTGTGGAGTGACATTCGGCGAATAGGTATCTTGGACCACTATTTGAGAGTAGCGGTCGTTGGCCTGAGAGATTTGGCTTGGCCCATCACCCCGCACCCCCCACGGTTGGAGGTGTGCCAACCACTTGTTTTTCCTTTTTCCCGAAGCTCTTTCTTTGATGTTAGCTCCTTCACCATCCCATCCAACCCATCAATCTTATTTTCCAAGAAGTTCATCTTTTCCAACATGGCTTTCATCATGGTTTTAAGTTCCATGTTCCCGTCGTTCCCCTCTTGAGTCATTGTACCTACAACAAGTAAACAAACAAGGTTAGTAGAAAGAGTCCTCACTGAGTCGCTCCCTAAGTGTTTACACTCAAATTGATGTCACTCAATTCACTCGTGTTTGTACTTGAGGTTCGACTTTTACTTACTCTAATGCTCTCTCCTCACTTGCCTTTTTCCATTCTTTGGCTATTGCAAGTTTGTTTTTCGCAAAAAAAGACCAACTTGAAAATCAAACTCAACCAATTCGGGATCGGAAAGAATTGTTGTGATAAGACACGGACAATTGAAACTGGCAAAAGTACTTTAGGAAAGTTTAAAGAAAGGGAAGAAAGAAAATCACAAATCGGATTCGGAATTGGATGAAATTTGGTTTGTGATATAGAAACTCATTGTTCTTGATGCTGAAATTGAGCTCCGGTTGATTGGAAACTGTTACGGGGCTGTTGCGAACATTCTGTCTAAGAATCTGTTTTTCTGAAAATTGTTGTTCAGTCCGATCGCGTGCGTTGTTCGCGATCGCGAAGACTTGCTGGTGGTACTTGGTGCGATCGCGTGTGAGTGTCGCGATCGCGTAGGCCTTTTAATGATTGGCCTGCGCGATAGCGCTGAAGCTGGCGCGATCGCGTAAGCTTCTGGGTCTGAAGCAGAACCCGATTTTAAAGCTCACTTTTCAACTTGAATCTTCGCAAACCACCGTGTTTTTGCTCCAAATTTGAGATGTATACTCCTTGTTGGTCCGTGAACAAACCCAGTAATTGATTCTTCGATTTCAACAACCAAATGGAAAAACCACAAATTCTTTGATGAAGAACCCTAACTTTTGATTTCTTCAAATCAGCACCAATATGATGTTGCTTGTCTAATTCCTTTTGGAATTAGTTTCTAGTAATCACAATCTTCAAATGGTACCAAAAATTTCAACCAATAGAAACCTAATCCTAAGACTCATATTTTTGGATTTTTGACTCTTTTTTTTTTTTTTTGACTTGATGAACAAGAATTGGTTTAGTGATTGTTAAAACAAACACTAATCCGGCTCTAATACCAAATGATATGAACAATCAAAGACACAAAAGAAAAGACAAGAATTAAAGTGAGACCCAATTGATTTAGAGAAAAAATTAAGGAAGTTAATTAGGGAAAGATTGACCTAATTACCCCCCCTTAATCACCTAAACAATAAAATCCCAACTATTTGATCCTCAATTAGCTAAGCTAATTGCAAATCCATGGCAATAATGAGCTCAAGCAAACAAGCTTAGCCAAATCCTCACAATTATCAATATTCATCAAAACTAGGTCTACTAATGACTTTAGGAGTATCTATACATGGCACAAATGCCTTAATTAACCCTTAACAATGGGCCTTCAAGTCCTTAGCCACAGTTGGGCTTTCTGGTCCTCGTCTCAGCGCGATCGCGCAGTGATTGTCGCTATCGCGCTGAGATTTAATTCATGCCAGTGCGATCGCGGCTATGGTCACGCGATCGCGCAGGTACGCCTTCAACCCGCCTCTTGCGCGATTTCGCAGTTCTGCATTTTCGACTCCTCGCGATCGCGTCTGGCTCTCGTGATCACGAAGTTCTTCTCCTTTGCCTTCTGCGATCGCGTCTGTGCACGCGCGATCGCGATTAACACTTTCAGTTCCAGAGGCAGTAAGCATGCAAAACTGCCCTGGAACCTCCAAGACTTTCCCAATTAGCTCCAGATGTGTGAACATTGCCTATAGCTGTTGCAACTCTCTAGCTTGGCTCCTCGTAAAGGGCTTGGATGAGCATCAGGTTGCATCATCGGTTGACTCTCGGGAAAGGGTTAGGAACCTTCGAGTTCTGTGCCAAGCACAGTTGCTTTATTGACGCATTTCGACTCTCGTGCATTATGTTTGTTGTTTAATACCATATTATTTGTTACGCTTTGATTTTTTTTAAACTGAAATGTCACTTGTTCATTGATGGAAAACTCTATCGGAAATTAACCGCGGACACATTGTCCATTCGAATTTCGATATAAGTGAGTTGCATGTGAACATCGAATATTGATATTTTGTTAAGTTGGTCCAAGCGTTGATTGTGCTTCTACTTACCTAAAAAAATATTTATTTTTCTTTGTTTAAAAATTTAATAAATACTAAGACTTTGAATAGAATGAGGTAATTACTTCGCCGTCTTTATGATTACTATGACGATATGCTATTGTTAAACATATTTCCCGACAGACGTCTTCCTTTGATCCATTAATAATTGAATTAAACAACCACCATTCAATTAAACTTTTAAAAGTAGCCTACTCTCTTAAAACTTGTGGTCTCTACTTAAGAGAGACAAATTTATGAAAACTGGTTTACTTTTGTAAAGCATCTATCGACAGTCCACCACTACCCCATTATCCAATTTTTGCAGAGCGGCCCCCTTTTCTGTTAGCTTTCACTAAATGTCCTATTTGTGCCCTTTGTAAAATTAATTTTAAACTAACACGAATAAAGTTTAAACTTAACTATCTTTGCAAATTTAGCCCAATGATCTGTTCTGCCCGTTTCCCTTTATATATTTTTTTTTTTGCAAGACAAATCCTTTTTACTTTACTTATATCAAATCTTGCCTACTTTGTTAACAACTACACAAAATATGCAATAGTTCAAGACATTCATCATCTCGGTTTATACATAGCAAACATCATGCATACATATAAAAGAAACAGAGAACAAGGACAAAGAGTAACATGCTTTCGGGCCTTTAACTTGCTATATTTTCATTCAAGAACAAAATAAGATACAAAGGATAATTTTATTTACCTTATGAGCAAACTATCCTCAAGTTGAAAGAGAGCCCCACCAATGACCTAAATGAAAATCAAATGCAGTGAGCAAGATCAGCAGCAAAACAATAAGAAACGACCTTCTCTTTTTCTTTCATATTATTTTTTTTTTTTGTTTTTTTTTTCAAAGTATTTCTTGCACTTTATTTTTCTCTACCTAACTCTAGCATTTTTTGCTCTCAACTTTTCCCAATATTTTCTTAGATCTAAGCTCTCAAGTTTTTTAATAGTGAATATTTTTATCTCTCTAGAGTTTTCTTAAGAGTGTGAATGTGTAGTATTGACACGACCCGGAATCCGGTTAGGCCGTGCGGGCACCCGACATCCTCCCCTAGACCCGTCGGGCGAACCCTTACCAATTAAATTAGAAAAATAAATATAATAGTTCATAAATAAGGACAAGACTTAAAAAAAATACAAACATACTGATACCTCTAAGCTGTACGAAAGAAAATTACAGCTAACTACCCAACTGAAGTCGTCTGGCAAACTCAATCCTGGAGCGAACCTGCCGAAACGAAATAGATAGACAAGAAACAAACAACAAACAAGGGTGAGTCAAAAGGACTCAATAAGTGGGGACTAGCCACCTCAAAGAATAAGATAGCTAGCCAGGGAGAAGAAAAACAGATAAACTAAATCCATCTTATTTGAACTATAAACAGGCAAAGCCAAATAATAACTGAAAACACGTATGGAATCATAAACAGCCGGGGACATAAGGTAGACAGAACATATAGATATCCTGAACATGTCGACAATCTAAAATACATCCTGTTGCGGCGTGCAACCCGATCCATATATTCATACTTTTGCGGCGTGCAACCCGATTCGTATATTTATACCGTTGCGGCGTGCAACCCGATCTGTATATTTATACTGTTGCGGCGTGCAACCTGATCCGTATATTTATACTATTGCGGCGTGCAACCCGATCTGATCCATGTATTTATATTGTCGCGACGTGCAACCCGGGATACGAGCCAGAAATATATAGGCAAACTGAGATACGGTATACATACCGTATATATAAAACACAACACGATAGTCACACAATAGTCAGCACACGGTGCAATGAAATGGGATGAATGCAGTATGATGCAATGGTTTCATATGTGCCAAATAGATAGAGCGGAATCCTCCTACTCCGTGGCAGAATCCTCCTACCCTCAATATGATGCAATAGAGCGGAATCCTCCTGTTCCGTGGCGGAATCCTCCTGCTCCGAGGGCGGAATCCTCCTACCCTCAATATGATGCAATGGAGCGGAATCCTCCTGCTCCGAGGGCGGAATCCTCATACCCTCAATATGATGCAATGGAGCGGAATCCTCCAGCTCCGAGGGCGGAATCCTCCTAACCTCAATATGATGCAATGTGCATACGAATGCAACATGATGCAATAATAACCCATCACCAGCGCGGGACTCTCATCGACAGCTGGAAAGTATATACCAACTCACAACCAAAGTACAATACTCAGCTTCTCAATGCAATATCAATAACAGGACATAATATATAATATAGAACATAAATCCAAAGCTAAGGCGTAATGAGTACGTCTATCGGCAGCTACACACGTAAGGAACACGTGGTAGAAAATCCACGAGGCCAGGTGCCTCCAAAGAAATGGATATAAACACTTACCTTGTTACAAAGTTAGTACATCCACTCAATAACCGCTTGTCCTTTGGTTTATTGCCAAACGATCCCACTCTATTCAATAAGCAGAAAAATATATCAAATTAGGCTAAAGGCTTCATTCCTCACATCTTAGGGCAATCCGGTTAAGAACGTGATACCCTATTCGCATACGCAATACGCAGGTCAGGCCTATGTACAGGGTTTAAGGTCACATAACCAAACCCCAAATAAATTATATTTATATGTTGCCCATAATTCACTGAGTACGAATATATAATCAATTCCATTATCGGGGTCCATTTGACCCTTTAAACTATCAATTTACGTCATTATGGCGATGTCTAAGATCCTTATTTTTACCGTAAAAATATATTCAAACATACGTAATAAACTCAAATAATATATTAAGATCATTACCTGAATGTTTCAGGGTGAAAATTCTACTTTTCTCCGGCCCCTTTTCTTATTTTCTGGCATTTTATCCTCTGCTGCTTTTCATTTTCCGTTTCTATTTTTTTTTTTTTTTTGCGTCCCATTACTGTATCAATTAAGCTTTTGCTTAATTTTCCACCGCCTTTTATGTTGCTTTCCTTTTGTTTGTCTTTTTCTCTTTTTTTTTTTGTTTTTTATTTTATTTTCTTTTCTTAACGAAAATTAAAACGGTGTCCTACGATATCGAAATAATTCCAACTTTTGCGTACAAGTTGTACAAAATATATGTAACATACCTGCGAAGGCGGATCTCAAATCAGACTCACGAAACTCAAGATGCGAATTTAGATGAAAAGAAGTCAAATTATTTAACCTTCGGCATTTTAGCGGAAACTAGCCGAACAACATCGAAATTCACTTTCGAAAGTTTACAAAAATCACAAATAATCATACGAACCTAACGGCGCTTTCGGATTTCGAATCGGAGCTCATTCGACAAAACCGAGCTCGAAAATCTCTTTTTAATATTTATCGCCAGTAAAAACTGAAACCTTCTTCCGATGCCTGCCAAACAAGGTATGATTTAGCTCAAATTTTACCGACAGGTTCTAATGGACATTACGAATATTTTAAAATTATCGGCACACCAATCAGAGTCCTAACTTCCGAAACGACTGACCGAGGTTGTTTCATTCTCCTCCACTTAAACTCTCGTTCGTCCTCGAACGAGCCTAAATCTAAAGCAAGATTTACGCAGATAACAAGAGAACTTGCACAACCTTTATAAACTACTCCACGGACATTATCTCATAATTACAGAATCAGAGTTATAACACGCACATCAAACTTTTGGATAAAACATATTTGGATAATATGATAACATCATTGCCCAACTTATTCGGACTAAGCCGACCATTTCTCAATCATGAGAGAGGAGTTTTATATTTTCGAAATAAAGATACACGAAACTTTGAATGGGTTAACATGATTCAGCCGATAATTACCTCTTCGATATACCTTTCGATATAGAACAGGTCGATGGAACTAAGAATTAGCTTATGCTTCAGCAACGCCTTAGAGATTTAATATCATGATTCGGTATCAATTGGAGGAAGACTCCTCCACTTAAAGCATAAACTCATACAACTAATTTGAATAGAAATAGCCATCCTCGCACAACCTACTGGATTAAAGAAGATCTAGCTAAAAGCTGAACATAGGCAGACCTAAACTACCAAACTACCCTTTCGAGTTGCCAACTAGCTGCAACTCTCGAGTTCACAACTCCATACCTTTGCCGTAAACACCACCGCCCGATGGATGGTACTTCTATATAAAAATTTCGGCAGAGTTTCCCCTGAAACTGGATGATCCGCAAAACAGAACCAGCACTATACTATACATGGGAATGGATATCCGGATAAACTGATATCCAAAACAATAATATGCTTACCCGGCTACAATAACACGTACTCTGGCTCAACACAAGGAACGTCACAAGCGTCTACCAACCGCCTAAGCTCACCAGTGCCGAACAAAGAAGAGATTGCAACGGACTGAGAATAGAAATAATTAGACCTTTAGGAAGCTCATCTTCTTATTTGCTTGGCTACCAGAGCTAGACTACTTACGAGTCAGACTAACCGAAGAATCGCAATTGAAGAAATAGACATTAAGCGAGCTTTATTGAAACAATATCCATGCCAATTTGACCTCCCAATAAAGAGGAAACTCTGACAATTTACCAGAAACCCTTTTATAACCGAGACAAGCTCATAGATCAACATGACTCTACTAGCACCTCGAACCATGAGGAGATACATAGATCGAATATTACTTACTAATCACTTTACACCAGAAGAAATAATGACACTTTCTGATGGTGACGAACAAGGAACTCATCATCCTACCAATACTGAATTCCAAAGAGAGAGGTAAACTGACTCAACATAATAAGAGAAGGTGGCACAACCAGATGCCAAGCAGACCATACCGATACTCACTTAAATCTCTCACATTTAAACCAGATAAACTTGTAGGGTCTCACAAATGCCCTGAATAAATCATACCAGAAGCTCGCCCCTCAACCACAATCGATTCTATATAGAAACAACATCCGAGGAAACCATCGAAACATGATAAGACACACCATTTCCAAATCGATCGAAAGAATCAAATCTTACTCACATTTAAGAGAAGAAGAAATCTCGGGGTCCACTATATCGGATACCTCAGCATCCTGCCAAACTAGAAGTTCATAGAACTGCCTCTGCAGCTGAGTCGAGCTGCTACCCTGATAATTACTTCTAGAAGAACCACTACCACCACACTCTCGACCTTTATCAAATGAGGGCATATCTCTAGTTGATTAAGATCTAAATAAAATTTCCTACTACTGTGCAGGTGTCTGATGCCGATCTGATGTTGTGAAAAAGAACAAATGCCTACTTGCCGGAGTAAGGAAAACTCAACCAAAAATGACAAGCTCATGGCAATGATAACACCTTTTCAATGAAAATGGAAGCTGAACAGGTTGTTGATAGCTACAAAGAGAAAAACTGGGTCTGATATTGACGAACTACTGGCGCACTCTAAGAATCGTGTGACACAAGCTGAGATAACCTGGAAGGTGACCTCCCAAAATAATCAGAACTCTTACCTCCAAATGAGGTACCATGGTTGCCCACCAGGGCCGTGGGATCTCTTACTTTCCCACTCTAACTCTTCCCACTCTAACTTATGATATGCCTAATACCTTTGAGCAATATCAACAACGACATCAAATGAAGTCCCAAACTCACTTTCTTTTTTTCGAGCCATCTAGGATCTCAAGGAAGGAGAAGGTCATCAATAAATCTTTGAATCTCTAAAAAGGCTTATGGACTAATTCTAATACATATTCCGCCATTCTATAGAATTCAATCCCATATTCTGGATTACCAACAGGCTAACCGACAGGCTACCCTGTCCAATCCACTCAAACTGGCAACACTTTTCATCTCGCTCGCTACTCAAAAGGAACTTTTCCACGAACCTAGAAGAAAACCGAACCAAGTTAGCTAATAAGAGAGCGGCCCACCAATTCAAGGCTGGACACTGAAATCGGAAAGCAGAATAATTAACACCATATCGCTCGATATAATCAAGATCCTGAAGGATACGCTAATATCATTGTATTTTAAAAAAAAATCACGAAGTTTATCTGATACATTGCTTAAGAATGTCAGAAGGTTCAACCGCGTAAAATAATGAAACCTCTTCGGACACTCGGACCAAACTGATACCTCGGCTGGCTAACCAGCCAGAACAACTGGAGGTACAATACATGCTACCTCCGGAACATACTTTACTGCGGCAATATTAAGAACTGGAATAGGAGCTCCCTGAAATCGAACGTCTCCATCTGCGGCAATCCGATAGGCTGCCTAGCGAATAATAGGTTCTTGCGGTATCTGCGTCGCCAAGATTCTCGTAAAAGCATCGTAGAGAGCCAAGGGAACTACAACGCGCTGCCTCCTTGCCCATCGCGAGCTCGTACAGCTGGGACCTCCGTAACTAGATCGTCAACACGATCAAAACTCTCGGGGCTTCGTCAGTGCTACCCCAGACTAGACTGCTTCGTCTTGAACTCATACCGTTTGCTGATTTGTCGCACAAGGGTTTCACAATTACCACGAAGGAATTAATGAAAATACTTTTGCATCCTAGACCGACGCACGATCAAAAATAAAGGAAGTGAAACTTCCTAAATGCCATCATAGCCTCTCGTAGATCAGTACGGACGTCTACGTACCCATCAACAAGACTCTACTAGACACTGTCTTAGTCTGGATAGATTCTAAACTGGGCTCTGATACCAACTGACACGACCCGGAATTCGGTTAGGCCGTGCGGGCACCCGACATCCTCTCCTAGACCCGTCGGGCGAACCCTTACCAATTAAATTAGAAAAATAAATATAATAGTTCATAAATAAGGAAAAGACTTAAAAAAAAAATACAAACATACTGATACCTCTAAGCTGTACAAAAGAAAATTACAGCTAACTACCCAACATACTAAGTTTAGGGCTATCCAGACTAGAAATCTAAGAGTACAAAAGAAGACAAATACCTCCTGAAGGGAGCAAAATGCAACTGAAATAATAACCAATAAACTGGTGGCCATCCGGAATAAAAGCTGGCTCACCCTGACAGCTGAAGTCATCTTCGCTCCTTCACAACGTGGCAAACTCAATCCTGGAGCAAACCTACCGAAACGAAATAGATAGACAAGAAACAAACAACAAACAAGGGTGAGTCAAAAGGACTCAATAAGTGGGGACTAGCCACCTCAAAGAATAAGATAGCTAGCCAGGGAGAAGAAAAACAGATAAACTAAATCCATCTTATTTGAACTATAAACAGGCAAAGCCAAATAATAACTGAAAACACGTATGGAATCATAAACAGCCGGGGACATAAGGTAGACAGAACATATAGATATCCTGAACATGTCGACAATCTAAAATACATCCTGTTGCGGCGTGCAACCCGATCCATATATTCATACTGTTGCGGCGTGCAACCCGATTCGTATATTTATACTGTTGCGGCATGCAACCCGATCCGTATATTTATACTGTTGCGGCGTGCAACCCGATCCGTATATTTATACTATTGCGGCGTGAAACCCGATCCGATCCATGTATTTATATTATCGCGACGTGCAACCCGGGATACGAGCCAGAAATATATAGGCAAACTGAGATACGGTATACATACCGCATATATAAAACACAACATGATAGTCATACAATAGTCAGCACATGGGCAATGAAATGGGATGAATGCAGTATGATGCAATGGTGTCACATGTGCCAAATAGATAGAGCGGAATCCTCCTGCTCCGTCGCGGAATGCTCCTACCCTCAATATGATGCAATAGAGCGGAATCCTCCTACCCTCAATATGATGCAATAGAGCGGAATCCTCCTGCTCCGAGGGCGGAATCCTCCTACCCTCAATATGATGCAATGGAGCGGAATCCTCATGCTCTGAGGGCGGAATCCTCCTACCCTCAATATGATGCAATGGAGCGGAATCCTCCTGCTCCGAGGGCGGAATCCTCCTACCCTCAATATGATGCAATGGAGCGGAATCCTCCTGCTCCGAGGGCGGAATCCTCCTAACCTCAATATGATGCAATGTGCATACGAATGCAACATGATGCAATAATAACCCATCACCAGCGCGGGACTCTCATCGACAGCTGAAAAGTATATACCAACTCACAACCAAAGTACATTACTCAGCTTCTGCAATACCAATAACAGGACATAATATATAATATAGAATATAAATCCAAAGCTAAGGCGTAATGAGTACGTCTATCGGTAGCTACACACGTAAGGAACACGTGGTAGAAAATCCACGAGGCCAGGTGCCTCCAAAGAAATAGATATAAACACTTACCTTGTTACAAAGTTAGTACATCCACTCAATAACCGCTTGTCCTTTGGTTTTATTGGCAAACGATCTCACTCTATTCAATAAGCAGAAAAATATATCAAATTAGGCTAAAGGCTTCATTCCTCACATCTTAGGGCAATCCGGTTAAGAACGTGATACCCTATTCGCATACGCAATACGCAGGTCAGGCCTATGTACAGGGTTTAAGGTCACATAACCAAACCCCAAATAAATTACATTTATAAGTTGCCCATAACTCACTGAGTACGAATATATAATCAATTCCATTATCGGGGTCCATTTGACCCTTTAAACTATCAATTTACGTCATTATGACGATGTCTAAGATCCTTATTTTTACCGTAAAAATATATTCAAACATACGTAATAAACTCAAATAATATATTAAGATCATTACCTGAATGTTTCAGGGTGAAAATTCTACTTTTCTCCGGCCCCTTTTCTTATTTTCTGGCATTTTTTCCTCTGCTGCTTCTCATTTTCCGTTTCTGTTTTTTTTTTTTTTTTTTGCGTCCCATTACTGTATCAATTAAGCTTTTGCTTAATTTTCCACCGCCTTTTATGTTGCTTTCCTTTTGTTTGTCTTTTTCTCTTTTTTTTTGTTTTTTTTATTTTATTTTCTTTTCTTAACGAAAATTAAAACGGTGCCCGACGATATTCGAAATAATTCCAACTTTTGCATACAAGTTGTACAAAATATATGTAACATACTTGCGAAGGCGGATCTCCAATCAGACTCCCGAAACTCAAGATGCGAATTTAGATGAAAAGAAGTCAAATTATTTAACCTTCGGCATTTTAGCCGAAACTAGCCGAACAACATCGAAATTCACTTTCGAAAGATTACAAAAATCACAAATAATCATACGAACCTAACGGCACTTTCAGATTTCGAATCGGAGCTCATTCGGCAAAACCGAGCTCGAAAATCTCTTTTTAATATTTATCGCCAATAAAAACTGAAACCTTCTTTCGATGCCTGCCAAACGAGGTCTGATTTAGCTCAAATTTTACCGACAGGTTCTAATGGACATTATGAATATTTTAAAATTATCGGCACACCAATCAGAGTCCTAACTTCCGAAACGACTGACCGAGGTCGTTTCAAGTATTTTTCAAGAGTATGTGTATTTTTTTTTTTCAAGTGTCTCTCTTCTTTCTTTTTTTGGTTTCTATCCCCCTAAATAAAAATGAAAAAAGAGTGGAGTAAATAGGTAGATAAAAGTACAACCACCCATTTGCTTTTTGACTCTCTTTTGACATCATCATATTTGACATCATCAATCCCATGTCACTTTTTTATTTATTTTTTTTTTTTTTTTGGAAATTTTTTCAACATTTGTTCCTAATTAATTACTAAAAAATGACTAAATAATAAGACAAAATCACATGAAAATTACCACAAACTTTATGTAGTTTTGATATTTTGTGCCAAAATTAGGTGATTACACTTATGTGTACACATATTAGTTTAAACGAGCGCTCCGACCTGATCATGGGCAGCCTCACCAACTGCTCCCATTTCAACATCATCTTGTCTTCTCTCTGCTGACTCAGCATCATACTCTGGTATTGTCCTTAAAACATCACCAATAACAGCATCTGCATTGAAATCTTCTCCTCCACCAACATCACCAACATCATCACATGTTTCCTTTTCACCACCTTCTTCTTCTATATGCCTACCATAATCACCTTCTTCATTTACTACAGAATCACCAGCAGCATCACCTTCTCCGCTTTCTTCTACTGTACCTTCACCAGCAGCATCACCTCCAGCAGCATCACCTTCTCCTCTTTCTTCTACTCTACCTTCACCAGTAGCATCACCTTCTCTTTCTTCTTCTTCTCTTTCTTCTTCACTATCAAACTCAACTGCTTCTATTTCTTCTTCACCTACATGAGTTCTTCGTGCTTCTTTACCTGCAACAAACACTTCAGAAGCAGTAGCTTCGCAATCTACATCATCTAAGGTCTGCCCACATTCATTTGACTGTTCTGGAGAATTATTCATATTAATGCTTGGGTGGCTTTCCCCCTTCTCCTCATTAGTTCGTGGTTGAGAATCCTTACTAGCAGCTCTTTTGCTAAGCCCCTTTAGACGTCTCGCTTTCGTTTGTATCATCCCTCTTCCTCTTAGTCCTCCGTGGTTTTATAGAGCCATGTGACTGTGTCTTGTTACTACCACCACTACGAGTACTTACCATTATATCTACAAAATTAAACAAAAATATAAGGAACATAAAATACATAAAATATGATATGTGGACAAATGATTATGCAACAACGATTATATGTGTACACATAACACATATTATATTATGTGCACATATATTTTAATATGTGCAGACACTACAGTGATTTTGTTCCCGTTAAAATATGTGTACACATAAAGTATTATGTGTACACATAGTTCACATAAAACTTTATGTGTCAATATATTATAGCATATGCCCAATTTAAGAACCCCAGCAGACCAAACCATTTAAGGACATGTTCACAACATAAATCAAGATATTTCCCACATCTACTATTATGTGTACACATCAGGACATATGTATACACATCAAAGCTAATGTTTACACACAACAACAGTTATTTACAACAACAAGACTTGAACTGTTTTTGCATGTGAAATAAACTATGTTTTAAATCATAAAACCCATAAAAAATAGTGATACAAAAGCACAATGAAGCACAAGAAATAAACTATTCTTTAAATTGACCAACAATGAAAATTCATCAAAAAATTCGAAATTTTACCTTGATTTTGATGTTACGCTGTTACCCACTCTACGATGATCATAATTTCTGCTAAAATTAAACCAAATGACATTGATGTAGTCGAGAATCAGAGATTTTCAAGAGAGTTTTTTGGTTTGAGTTTGTATTCGGTTTGAGAGAAAATGGTTTAAGGTTTGAGTTTGTATTTGTGTGGAAGTGTATCAGTCAAGTGGAAGAGTGTAATAAGTGTGGAAGTGTATCAGTTCAAATGGGGATTTGAAAGGTCTAGGCTCTGATGGAGTTGATTTGATTATTGTGTTTGAAAAGTGTGTAAGACGGGGAAGGTGGGAAAGATTATGTGTTATTTACACTTTGATCCCGTAAGTTTTCACCCAAAGTTTCGAAACTGACGAAAGAATCCCTGGCCCCACTACTTAACCCACTAATGACAATATTATCTATTTTGGGAATAAAAGAAAAAGAAAAAATTATTGTCTCTTATTCTTCTACTAGTTTTTGGATACGTGCTTTGCGTGTGTAGTTCATATCAATGAGAGCAATTTTTTTTTATAACACAAATGATAGTAAAAAACTGTTGGACGTATATTTCATTATAATTCGTACAAATAGTTTAACGTGATATAAATTATTTGTACAATCAGTCACACGAAATTTGAAGAGAAAAAATGCAAGCTCAAATGGTTTATTTACTAATATTTATTGTCATTTCGAAATAAAAAACTATTAAAAATTTCTATCTAATGAATTTGGAAGGTCATCCTTCACTTTAAAAATATAATTTAAAGTGAATATGAGCAAAGCTATGACTCTAGTAGTAAATGCTTCACATCTTAAACTGTTTGCTTTGCCTTTAAGAAACTGCAACATGTTCCTCCTTAAAGCTGCATACATATCAAGAAGTTGTTGCCGAATAAGAATATTTTATTTATAGTAGTTGTACATAAAGTCGATCACCATACTGTTTCCTTAGGATGACTAGTAGATCATTATCAATTTCATGATGTTCATCTGCAAAGACGAGTAAGTTATTTGTGGGAGAAATTCTTAAACTTTATTTTAGGTAGCACGTACACATACCATTTGTTTGACATTAGATTATGGCTCCTTTCATCTGTGAATTTAGAAGTAGAATATTATTTGAATTTGAATTGGATAAGTACAATTGTGTTACAAAATATAACACGGTAATCCTGTCTCATATGTTAACATTCTAAATCGGAATAGAAATATGAACTAAGCATTTTGTTACAATAGTGGGTTTTTTTTTCCTTTTTTCGTCTGTCAATAATTTTACTAATATTCACTTTGAAAAGACTTACCAGTTTAATCATGAGTAATAAAGTATAAAAAAAATACGTAAAAAATAAATGAGGTATGTAGAAATTTCCAAACAACACTAAATTACCAGAACAAAGGATCCAGAAAATTACTAAAATGATAATAAAAATTAGCTAACGAAGTTAGGATGCGAATGGTAAAAGATAAATAAAGCCAACAAAAAAGGTTTACCTTGTCTGAATTGACAGGTATAGACGATACTGTGGGTGGGAGATGAATGCAACTATGCAAGATTTACTATTTGGTTGTCCACTCATGATTTATATAAAGGGTGATCAGTGGGAGAGCATATAAATGATCGTATATTGACTGTTAGAAACTGAAAAAATTGGCATTCTAAAATTTGCAAATAAATTGGACATAATCTATAAAAGTACTTTATTAATACTAAGTGAATAAAAAGACTCATGCACGGAATGCCAAACGCCTATATCTTCTTTCCATTTAGTTTTACCATTACCAGGTTTATAATGGTAAAGTTTCTTTTTGCACAATTATATTAAATTCATGTACTAAGTAAAAAAAGTTGTGGTTGCACGAAGGCCTAGGGCCTGTGCGCTATGCTTTCTTTCCATTTAGTTTTACTCGGTTTATAATTATAAATTTATCTTTCTGTAAAATTATATTTAATTCTTGTTTTGCACAATTGTTATACATTTATTTAATATATTTATATAGTCCTTTATATAGTATACTTTTAAAGTGAAGTGTAAAATCATCTTTACTTTTTGTCCGGCGACCTTTTAAATTACTCCCTCCGTCCCAAATTATTGTCGCCTTCAACTTTTTCACGTCCATTAAGAAAATCATTAAATAAGGTGTGTATTTTACTATCTTATCCCTATTTAATGCTTTTCTATTAAATTTTATTAAGAATTCTTTTTAATTATTAAGGGTATAATTGGAAAATACTAGCAATTTTAGTCTTGAAATCCTAAAGTGTCAACTAATGTGGGACAAATAATTATTGCTAAAGCGTCAATTAATTTGGGACGGAGGGAGTAGTAGTAACTCCTCAGATTCCCCATATCGTGAGAGGAAAAAAAGGCAGATATAATTTAATAGCAACTCATTGAAGAGATTATTATTAGCTAGTATTTTCGTAAAAACAAATACATGAATGAATCTCTTTCCTCTACTTTTAACAGTGAGCCGATTCATCTGTTTTTCTTATTAAATTCATCTTTATGTCTTTTAGTGCACTTCTGGAACCTAGTCGAGAATTTCAAAGATTAGGCTAACTTGTAGTATCTGCCATTCTAATACAAAAAATAAATACATTTATTAGAAACTTTTTTACTGTTTTATATAAATATTTCATATGAGTAGTATTTAAGTTGAGGCTAAAATGGTCATTCACTTATTTATGGGTATTTTAGTATTTTGATTTTTTATTTAGGGATTCTCACTTTTATAATAACTAGTTTCTCAACACGTGCGTTGCACGTGGATGCTAAGTTATACAATACATAATGTGTAAATAAGTTGAATGTTATTACAAAAAAGTTCCGAGAAAATAATGTTACCCAAAAAAAATATTGTAAAAGCAAGTTTGAGCGACACATAAATGTGGATCGACATATAGTCACTTATTTGCCATGGTTCTTTTGATTTTTGAGATACAAACATGTAATTGAGCAGTTATTACCTAAGACGGCTTTATAGGTAAAATCTTTATTAAAAAAAATATACATGAAAGAATAAAATTAAACGTGTAATCATCAATGTGTCATCATATCTAAAGTTGTTCATAATTATTAGAAAGTCCAATATTGGCTATAATCATAAGCCAAGAACCCTCCACATTATAAATATTTCAGTGTTTGCTTAACATATTTGCAACAGTTTAACTCCAAATAATTCATTTTTTTTATTAACAGTCCACCAATGTTATTCCACCAGTGGTGGTTAGATTTGGTAAACTGTTGTATACAAAAAGGAGGGGGTAAAACCTAAGCCTCTGCGAAAATGCAAAGCTATCCTATTCAAAAATTGCAATTGATTGGCCTAGGCCTATAAAAGGTAGTGTGCTAATTTCACTGGGCAATCAAACACAGAATTTAGGAAGCATCTTCTGTTACACTTCTTTACAGAATACTCTTGAATAAGATGCAAGTGTAGAAAGAACCTGACTCCTAATTGTCCCTGTAAATTGTAAAAGAGGTGATAAATATCAACTTTCAGACACAACCGCAGCAATCCTACAGAAACTAAAGTTGTCAGATACCCTCTAACAAAACGAATGATGAGAGGTGATAAATATCGGTCTTCTAAACCATTGATAAGAAGGTTGACAACATAAAATTATTTTCTACAAAAAAAAAAAAAAAAAGCTTCACAATAAAAAGCAATAAAGAAAGAAACCAAGACAGAAAGGAGATAAACTCACAATAAGCGAACACTGCAGATAAACAAAGGAGGTTTTAGAGCAAAATCAAGGCGAAACTTGAACTGGAATCAAAATATAGAAGGAAACTGAAGAAACTGTGTATATATCCGGCATGGGGAATGAAACGATGGGAAGTTGCAAGTGCTCTTTGTCAAAGGTCGTTCAATCAGAATCGTGTCTCTTCGTTTTTTCGGAAATTGATTTTTTTTTTTTTTTTGAAGTTGGATAATATATTAGGTTAGGGGGTATTTTTGTCTTTCATTTTCTTCTTTAGGGAATTTTTTTTATATTAATATGATATGATGATTAGGACTTTGGTAGACCTTTTGCCTCATTCTTCTCTAATTAGCCTAAGTTCCAAATGGCCAAATCGATAGAGACAAGAGGAGGGCGACAGTATGCAGGTGGACTAATGCCCCATTTTGTGTCAACTACGTAACTTACAAGGAAAACGAGGGAATGATATCCCTACCATGGGGACAAAAGCAACAATATCTCAACAACTCCTCTAGTAAACTCTGTAGGGTCCGTCACATCACTTTCTCAATTCTCATGCATAGCCCTTAGGTCTTAGCCCCTTGGCCAATATCAATACCTCTTACCTACTTACCTCAACGCCATCCCCCTAAAATCTGAGAGTTTGTTTGGTTTGAGGGAGTATTAAAAGTGGGATATCACACAAATTTAGGATAAACTTTATTATGGAGCTAAAAGTGGAATTAAACTTTTGAATTACTTATCCACCCTCTATATGAATAGATTAATATCATAATTGTGGGATACGTTTTATCCAATATATCTATTCCCTCCAATCAAATATGGGATAAATTAATTTCGAAATTAATTCTGAAATTATAATTCTTTATCCCCCAAACCAAACATACCTGAATCTTTTTTCTTCGTCTTAAATGGGACCCACGGTTCGGATAATATTCTAAATTCTTTTAAGCCTAAATTTCTCGTTATCTTGTTGCTTTATATTGATGATTTTTGTCAATGGACATCTCTATCTTGCTCAGTGACATTCTTTAAGGTTTGTTTGGTACCAAAAAAATATACTAACCTCTATCTTTTTTTGAAAAGGTCTTTTGCTCATTTCTGAAAAATACATTAAAGTTTTAACTTTTATAATAGTATTTGTCTGAACTACCAATTATCTCTTTTCAAAAGCCTCACTTAATTAACGTTGCACTTGAGACGTGATGTTTGCAAAGAGTTGCACATTTGTAATGACAACAAATATGTATTTCACTCTAAATACGTTTTCAAAGAATTCTAATATTTATTGTACAACTCATGGTAAAATAATAATAAAAACTCAGTATTTACGTATGTTTTCCTATTATTAACGGCGGCTGAACGGTAAAACATGTGCTAATCAGTAATCTCAAAGCTCCTATTACAATCAATTGCATTCTGCAAATAGTCAATCGAGCTTACTCATTGGCTAATAAAACATGATGAAACAAGGGGTGAAGTATAACCAGTGGAAACATATAAGAGTAAGAGCTAACGCCACATCTAGGGGTGTACACAACCAAACCACTACCGATAGCTGAACCGTTACCGCTACCGATAAGCATAACGGTATCGGTATAACGGTTATTGGTTCAGTAATGGTATTAATTTCCAATACCGATAAAATATCGGCACGGTAACGGTTTCTATATCTCTTTACCATAACCGTACCGATAACCGATAAGGGTTTTTTTTTAATTTTTTATATTTTATTTTATTTATTATTAATATATTAAGTCATTTAAACTCTTAATTTACAATATTAACTTATAGGTTAAACTTCAATTATTATTATTTTTGGTGGTTATATGTCAATACTCATACACTTTAATTAATGACTCCGGCCTATTTTATAATTAATTTTGCTTTCTCGGATCATTGATCGGACTTTCTTATCTTTTCTTTTTCTATTTTATTATTTTGTGTTATATTATCATATTGTTAAGACTTGTTGATTGCACTTGTTTACTTAGTTGGATGGTTTGTCTATTACTTTAGTGGTTATTCATATTAGTTAAAAAAATATTACCTATTGACTTCCTTCCACCAAGAATTCACGCATTATTTTGATGTACCGGTAAACCGAACCGTTAACTACAGAACCATTAAGAACCGATAACCGATTACTGATAGCTTATTGGTACGGTATTGGTTTTACATAATTACATACCGTTAACCGATATACCATTATTGATAAGCTCAAACCCGAACCGTATCGCCTCATGAACACCCACATCTCTTTCAAACACATTTTTTTTTTATCTTTTGGAACAATGTGAGGGTTAAGTTGGGAAAGGAATTAAGAATTATAACAAAAATAATCCAACTACCGTACACCAAATAACTCAACTATCAGCAACCAAATTTAATAAAGACCATATCCAGAGAGACATTTAACAAAATCTTTTTCCATTTGCTTCTTTGGAGAATGTGAGATTGCTCGCCTATAATAATCATTTTGTCCACTCTTTTTATTGATAGTACGATCTTTTTTAAAATGGGAAAAGGTGTACGAGCCTAAATCAGATTTTAAAAATACAATTGAATTTGTTTTGGGTTACAAGCAATTTGGTGTATCAAAGTCGCGATAAATAAGAAACTAGCTAGCAAATAGTAAACTAATAATATGAACACAAGATGAGCAATTTTTTAAAATACAATTGGTTAGAGTTTTGCCTATATTTATATACAAGATTATATAAGTGCTATTTATAGCAAATGAGTTAGAGACAAACATAGGCATTAATTAGCCCACAATTTAAATCATGGCCAATGATGCAATACGGTCTAAGGAAAACAAGAAATGAGATAAAACGATAGACACTCAATGATCTACCAAGAATTGCAAGTAGGAACTAGTCTGCTTACCTTCTTGATGAAGTCAAGAAGGACCTATTCTATGCAACAACCCTCAAGACAACTAAGGAATTGAAAGTTGAATGATCAATGGAAAGAAATAAGTTCAATTCATTTTCACTCAAAAAGAACAAGTTTTCTAACATGTATTGGGAATAGCAAAAAGCTGTGCTAGTTTTCTTATGATGTAAGGTGCTGAAAATAAACTAAGTGTTTGGCTTATATAGGTGAGTCTCACACGCCTAAAAAGTAAAGGAATAACTACCAATTGGGCTACATGTCAAAAGCCACGCATGGCTACATGAGTATTATGCAAAAGATAAGTCTAGCTATGAAAAAAACATGGGAATGACATAAAAATTTCAGCGCATTAAGGTCAATAAACGATCCCACCACGCGGCTGAATTGTCTAAGAAATATAGACCGCGTGCCACGCGAGTACCACACGCCGATAATTCTTCTAGAACGCCCCTTCTCTAATACTAACCAACGAATCCCAAGGCTCTTCTAACATACGCCCCCCTTCCTCAATACTTGCACAATCATTGCTCTTCATCACCAACAAGTGAACATCATGAAGCTCCTTAGCTTGGCTCCTCGTGAATGGTCTTGAAGGCACGAACGTAGCTTGATCAGGCTGGACTGCATTATTCTCCCTTCTTTAGAAGATTTCGTTCTCGAAATTGAGGCATCATCATCTCTCAAAATGGCACCACCTGCAACACAAGGAGTTAAATCAAAAATATTGAAAGTCTTAGAATCACTATACTCACCAGGCAGGTCTATAACATAGGCATTGTTATTGATCTTTTGTAGCACTTGGAATGGACCATCTCCTCTCGGGGCTAGCTTCCTCTTCCTTGGCTCGGGAACCTCTCCTTTCGAACATTCACCCAAACCCAATCACCTTTCTTTAAATCCAGCTTTTTCCGCCCCTTATTCTTCTTGCTCGCCACATTCTCATAAGCTTCCTCCAAGTTCTTCCTTATCTTGGCATGCAACTCAAGAAACACGGCTGCCCGGTTTTCACCATCAACACTAATAGCTGCATCTCTAGGCAAAGGACTAAGATCAAGTGGAATTAAGGGGTTAAAACCATAAACACATTTAAATGGAGTTATGCTAGTCATCCTATGCACAGTTCTATTATAAGCAAACTCCATAATATGCAACCTATCAGCCCACGTCTCTGCCTTACCTTTGCTCATAGATCTAAGAAGAGCTGCCAAGATTCGGTTAACAACCTCAGTCTGACCGTCAGTCTGTGGATAATGAGATGTAGAAAATAATGATTTGGTGCCAAGAGCACCCCACAAACACTTCCAAAAGTGACTAAAAAATTTAGCATCCCTATCACTAAATATAGTACTAGGCACACCATGCAGCTTTAACACATTATCAAGAAACAAGGAAGCAACATATTGTGCATCATCACATTTTTACAAGGAATAAAATGAGCCATCTTAGAGAACCTATCAACAACCACATAGATACTATCATGACCAACCCTAGAACGAGGCAGCCCCATAAAAAAATCCATGAAGATGTCTACTTAAGGACTAGTAGGGACGGGTAAGGGAGTATACAAACCATGATTACTAGAACTAGACTTAGCCCATTTGCAGTCAAAACAAGCATTACAAATACGCTCAACATCACGCCTCATCTTAGGCCAATGAAACTGCTCCCCAAGTATAGCTAAGGTCTTATCTACCCCAAAGTGACCCATCAAACCCCCACAATGTGCTTCACGCACCAGCAACTCACGCCAAGAAGACTCGGATATACAAACTCTCCCCTTCTTAAAAAGGTACCCATCATGCCATTGATACTTCTCTAGTCGCTGCCCACTAGCTATATCATCGCACACACTCTTAAGCTTAGGGTCATGCATGTACATAGACTTAATACTCTCAAAACCCATCAGCCTAGATGCTAAAGTGGTAGCCAAAGCAAACTTCCTAGAAAGTGCATCAGCCGCTACATTCTCCTTTCCCTTTTTGTAATAAATTACGTAAGGGAAACTCTCAATAAAATCAGCCCATTTGGCATGCCTCTTATTCAGCTTCTCTTGACCCCTAAGATGTTTGAGCGACTCATGATCACTCCTAATGACAAACTCCCTAGGCCATAAATAGTGCTGCCAATGAGCTAGAGCTCTCACGAGAGCATACAACTCCTTGTTATACGTGGAATAATTCAAGGCAGCCCCCTTCAACTTCTCACTAAAATAAGCAATAGGCTTCCCATATTGCATTAGGACGCCACCTACCCTAACCCCCGAGGGCATCACACTCAATCTCAAATGCCTTGCTAAAGTCAGGCAATTGCAATAATGGGGGCAGAACTAAGCCTATGCTTCAACTCTTGGAAAGCCTTTCCTTGAGGCTCCCACACACAAATGGTTGATCTTTCTTTACTAACTCAGTGAGTGGTGCTGCTATGGTGCTAAATTTTCTCGCAAAACGTCTATAGAAACTAGCTAAACCATGGAAACTCCTAACGTGCGAAACAGTAGTAGGAGTAGGCCAATCAATCTCTAATAGCCTAAACTTTACGCTCATCTACTTCAATACCATTAGCATTAACTACAAATCCTAGAAAAACAACCATCACCACATAAAAGGCACACTTCTCATAATTAGCATAGAGCTTTTCAGCGCTCAACACATCAACTACTTGCCTTAAGTGATTAACATGGTCATCTACACATTTGCGATAAATTTGAATATCATCAAAGTAAACAACCATAAACTTATTAATGAATGGCTTAAGTACATAGTTCATTAGTCTCATAAACGTATTAGGTGTATTGGAGAGGCCAAAGGGCATCACCAACCATTCATATAGAACAAACTTGGTCTTGAACGTAGTTTTCCACTCATCACCCGGTTTCATACGGATTTAGTGATAACCGGACCTAAGATAAATTTTAGAGAACACACTTGACCTACTTAACTAATCTAGCATGTCATCTAATCTAGAGATGGGATGACGATACTTTACCGTAATTTTGTTGACTGCCCGGCACTTAAGGCACATCCTCCAAGTGCCGTCTTTCTTTGGAAAAAGGATTACGGGCATGACACAAGGGCTCAAACTCTCACAAACCAGCTTCTTAGTTAGCAGCTCATCCATTTGATGCTATAACTCCTTGGTATCTTCAGGGTTGCTCCGGTAGGCTGGTTTGTTAGGAATTTGTGACTCCGGGACAAAGTCGATTTGGTGTTCTATCCCCCTCAACGGAGGCAACCTACTCGGCATCTCTTCGGGAAAGATGTCCACATATTCCTTTAAAACATCATCAACAACACTAGGCAAGGGGTGAAAATTAGTAGAAAAATCATCATTAGAACTCAAGTAAACACCCTTATGAACGAGACAAATTAACAGTTTAGAACTATCATTACCTCGTAATACTCACCTGGTTGTATCATAGCGCAAACATTACCTGGCAGGGCTGGTGTAATAGTAGTATCTACGGCCTCAGGTTTAAACCTCATAGAAGTCTTTGGTTTAGCCGCCTCTTTCAGCTTTTGCATGCGCTTGTAATCATCACTAATTTGTTTAGGTGTCAAGGGCTTGAGTGTATAACTCTTGCCCTCTAGCTTAGACGTATAAGTGTTGGCATTGCCATCATGAGCGACACCCCTATCAAATTGCCAAGGCCTGCCCAACAACAAATGGTAAGCCTGCATAGGCACCACATCACACATGAGCTCATCTTGATAAGCTCCCACTTTAAACTTGATAAGCGCTTGCTTCACCACCTTCATCTCACCACACTCACTCAACCACTACAATCTATAGGGATGAGGATGTTTTAATGTGGGTAGCTTAAGTTGAGTCACCAGCGTCTGACTCACTACATTAGTGTAACTACCCGAATCAATTTTCATAGAACACACATTGCCCTTTACCCTACATCTAGCGTGGAACAAGTTCTCACGCTGCACATCTCCCTCCTATTCTACACTTATGGCACTCAAGTTCCTACGCACCACTAAGAACATATTCACTCTTTCATCCTCCACTACCTCTTCCTCACACTCAACCAAATCAACCTCCTCATCTCCCTCAATCTCTTCATCACTCTCGGCCTCATAAACAGTAGAATCATCTAGAATAAGCATGGTTTTTCGCATAGGGCAGTCCTTTGCGAAGTGACTACAACCTTTACATTTATGACATTGAAAGGAAGATGCACTATGAGTATTAAGCTGAGTTTTAGAAATACCTCCCGACCCCTTAGGATCACATTCAGGCGTCAACTTCTCTGCTAGTTTCTTCACTTCACGGCTCACACTTGCTCCACCGGTGCTTGGTGTTCTCCGCTCCTTGTTTCGGCTCATAAGAGTAGAATTAGAGCTCCCTCTATAGGGGGCTGCCTTATCTTCTTTAATAATCTTTTTAGCTTCAATGGTAGCTATGAGTACATCATGGAGTGCTAAGAATATGTGTAACCTCAACTGATTGGAGATGTTACGATTCAGCCCATTCTTGAACCGTATGATAGCTTCGTCCTCTTCTTCTTCTTCTTCCATGTCAAATGATAGCTGAATCTTCTCAAATTCATCATGATATTCTTCAATAATTTTCATCCCTTGTTTCAAGTCATATAACCTCCGAAATTGTTCTTGTTTATGCTTTGGATTAACGTACTTCTGGGCCATTACTTGCTTTAATTCTCTCCAAGTTATGCGTGCGGGCTGATTATGTCTAGCTCTAGATCTTTTCTCGGCCTCCCACCAAGTAGAAGCATAGGACTCAAAGGCTGCAATGGCATAGGTAGCTTTCTTCTCCTCAGTCATGTCGTTAATCTCAAAAATCCTCTCAACTTGACGCCTTCACTCTAAGAACTTGTCAGGGTCACTAGTTTCCTTGAATGCGGGAATGGTAACATTGTCACTATTCAGACCACTCTCACGAGCACCACGAGTTGGTTCATCATACCCCTCATAATATTAAGCATATTCATCAAATTCATGCTCCAAATTCCTTCCACCATAACCCCCAAAGCCCTCTCGAGGACCACGGCCAAACCTACGACGCCTCATATTACCAAGGCCCCCACAAGCTTGTCTTACCCTCGGATTTTCCTGCCCCAAATCATCATCATCATACTCCTCAAGCTCGGGTTGATCATCATCATAGGTTGCTCTTATTTCCCCAGCGGGTACTATGTTTCTCCGGGCTAGCATCAATGGTGGTATATTGCCCTGGGGAATGCCCAAGGTTCTTACATTACAAGCATCTCTTTCTTTCAACTCTTGTTGACTAGCTATTTCAGCAAATTGTTTAGGCTTCACAGTCGAACCATCACTAGTTCCTTCGCCAGAATTTTTCTGAGCACTAGCTAATTTTTCAAGGTTTTCAACTCGTGTTCCAATGGCATCAATGGAACGTATCAAATCAGTCCTCATTGCTTTCATTTCAGCGAGAAGATTAGTCATGTCAACCTCGGGAACACCCTCACATTTATCTTTTACTCCAACCATGTACCTGCACAAGATCAAAGACTACAGAACGCATTAAGGTTAGTAAAATATCTCACCCGCTCCCTCACTTTGAATGACACTCGGATTCACTCAAATTTAAGATAGGATCTCACAAACGTGTCCAAAATGGCTTCCTCAAATTGATCAAGTTCCTCAACGACCTTTCAAGTTTACTAGTTCTCTTTGGGGTGAGTGAATTTATGAAACTCTATAGCCGGACAGCTTTAAAAGTGAGCACGGGAAGCCAAAAAATTAACTACGAAAGTTGGAAATTTTGAGTTCTAGCACGAAATTCTACAAGCTCAAGAATTAGTAATTAAATTAAGTAGAAGAATTACCTAAGAACTACTAATTAGAAGTGGGGTAAACAAACAAATAAGAAAATCCTAGAGAAAATCTTAATTTTGCACCCTTAAATTGGCGCCTAGAACTCTCCCGTTTAGAGTAGGATAAGTTTTCCCTCTTTTCCCTTGCTTTCCAAATCTAATTTGGAGAACTTTTACCCCTTTTTCCACACTCCAAGACCGAAATTTCCTTCCCTTTTCCCCTAGGATCAGCCGACCTCACACCACTTTTTAAGCCTTAGGAAAACTAATTTCCTTAACGTAACAAAAACATGGGTAAACTTTTTCTTTTTGAATTGGGAGTTATTTCCCTCTTGAATTAAGCTTAGGTTTACTTCTCTCCTCCCTTACAATTGCAACGCCTCCCTCTCTATTACAACTCAAAATTTCAGCCTTTAAGCAACAATTCCCAAAGTGTAATGGCTATTCTTTTCAAGATCAAATCAAGTTAGTTTAATTCCTACTCAACAACAACAAGTTGTTCTTCAAGAATTCTTAATTCCTAGCCAAGAAACACTTTCTAAAGGTTCAAGGGAGATCAAGAACACGCGGTACTACTTCTAATCGAGAGGGCTTTGGGGGTTATGGTGGAAGGAATCATTGGGAAAGAATCTTACCAAATTGAAGACCTGGAAGGTGTGCCCGAATCCTTAAATTGGAACATTTCCAATTTAAAACGGTACTACTTCTAATCGAGGTAAATACTCCTTAATCTTTTTAAATTTACCCACAGCCTCGAGCCGAACAACGCTTCTAGGGCTTCAGTTGAAATGTACTAACTCGCCCCTCGTTTCATTTTGCTTGACCTTTTCAGGAAGCGGATAAAATGACTTCCAGTGCTCGGATCTTCATCAAGATTCACACTGGGGGGAGTCAGAGGCGGTTTGCAACCGAGGTCGACACTTAGCCTCCCAACCGAAGCCTGCCTATTCGATAACTGGGGATTGACACCCGAAGAATAGCTTAGTACATTCTAATTACGCCCGATAGTGGCATGTTATCAATTTGTTTTTACGCCCAAGGTCTACTTCGACTTGGCTTTATGTAAATAGCCGATTTTGGCTCGTTGATCTTATCAATGAAATGAATTTGATTCTATATCTCTTTGTTACCACGATCTTGCACCTTGAAGTTGCACGTTAAATGCATCGGCTCGAGAACGAGACGTCGTTCTAAGTTCGCATTGGTTTTACTTAATTAACCTTTGCAAGTGAAACTACTCCCAAGTGTTTAGTTCGTGCAAGAATTAACACTTAAAAGTAAAATGCAAAATCATATCATCAAAAAGTCCGAAGGCTGAATGTATTCATTGAAAGCGAATTGACCCGAAGGACAAGATCATATATACATCCAAAAACCCGAAGGCTTGCATCAAAAGGCACAAAGGCCTAAACAAAAAAAAGAAGTACACAAAAATGAACTATTCTGTTCCTAAGGGTTCTCCCCTTCGGCATCATCACTGCCCTCCTCGGCACTCTCGCCCCCTTCATCTTCGGGTTCACCATTATTCGAACCCTCGCTCGAAGGAAGATCATCCACAATCTTTTGAGCCTCTGCAGCAGCATCCCTTGCCTTAGCGATCTCCTCTTCGAGCACGATCTGCCCAGCTTGGACTTGCTCAAGCGTGCTAAGCCTAGTCTTAACGACAGCCCATGCTTTCTCAAACTTCGCCCTCGTCGCCTTGACTTCAGCCCGCTCATTGAGGTAAGCAATTTTGCCTTCAAGCTCTGAGATCTTGCCTCGAAGAGATGGAACTTGGTCTACTTAGCTTTGCAGCCCAACGAGCTTGGTGTTGTATTCATCAAGCTTACCGCGGTATTTTCGCCCGCCTCAAGCACTTCGGTCCTGGCTTTGAAGAGTTCAGCTTCAAGGCGAGCATTTTCGAGGCTTAGCCTCGAATGTTCAGTGGTAAACTCATTTGTCGTAGCCTGAACCCTAGCCTCGGCAGACTCTACACCCCCATGCAGATCAGCCTCAGCTTTAGCCGAAGCCTCATTAGCACGCTCCAGCTCTTCGTTTAAAGTGGCAAATTGTGCCTCCAATTCAACAATTCTTCCTCTAAGTCCTCTCTTCTGCTCGCCCCAGGCAGCGGTAGCTGCCTAAATCTGCTCTGCCCGCTCACACTCAAGGTGAACAGCCTGCAGCGCAAGGACCAAGCTTTGCGTAAAACCAAAGCGTTAGCATCATAAGGGAGAAAGAGCAAATCATATGAATGAAGTGCATGAAAATTTACCCGAAGAGCAGAAGCGGCTGAAACGCCCATCAAACTCATAGGGCTGAGATTCCGAAGGGCATGAGCCTCGGTTGGTCCAAGCATAGCGTCAAGGGAAGCAACATCCTCCTTGGTGGGATCCAGCAAGTTGGCCTCAGGAACAATTTCAAACGCCCGAGGTATGGAGCTGGATGACTTAGCTGAGGCTCGGGAAGCTTTAACTGTACTCTTGATCAGGCCCTCGCTTGTTTTAGCCTTGCCTTTTCGCTTTGCAGCCTCTTGTTCAGATTCCTCTACGTTTATCACTTCGGTCATTTTAGTGACCTCGGTGCCTGGTTCTGGAGCCATCTTAGAGGCTGGCTTTGGCACTGCTTAGGGAGCCATATGATGAATCTCCTCGTCGTTGGGCTCATCGACAAGACCTCGGCGCTTTGTGCTTATCGCCTCGGCAGCAGGGGTGATAATTTCTTCGATCCGAGGTGCTTTCGCGTTCGTGGCACCTTTTGATTCAGCTCTCTTCCTTTTGGAGCCTGGGGAAGGAAGAGGCGAAATTTTGTAAGTGTGAGATGAAGTAGAAGTAGGAACGCACAGAAACCGACCTAGGAAAATTTCATCACCTTGTGATGTCCCTTGGCCCAACGAGCTTTTGGCTTTCTTGTCTTCGGCGAGCTGCTTCGCCACACTCGCCATCTTAGCGACACCCTCGGTAATGTCGAGTACTTTCTTCTCCTTCTTTTTCCTCTCTTTCTTGTCCTTCTTCTCCTCTCCTTCTCCATCTCCCTTCACCTCGGTTTCCTCATCCTCTTCCTCTTCATCTTCGATATCCTTCACAGCCCTGTTGGAGAAACCTAAATGAGAGGGGAGAGAGCATCAGAGTATAGTAATTTCAAAGCAAGTTTAAGGAATTGCAAGCGTAGATGTACGACTTACCATGTCTCTTGCATATCCATCGGTCCCCCTCCAGGGCGGCTAAAATCATCCATTGCCAACGCGGGTGCGTCTCCGACTACATGACCTCGATAATCCACTCAAGCAAATTCCTCGGTGGGATAACTGGAACTTTTTCAGTTGCAAATCATAAATAAGGAAATAAGCACCAGCTATGGTAATCGAGAGCCGAAGGGGAAACAAAAACACTTACGCTGAGCATTCCACACTTCGGGGAAGCAGGGTTCAATTGACAGCATCCTGGTAGGGATGAGCACATACTGGTCATTCCAACCTCGGTCCCCATGGTCTTCGCTTTTACTCAAGATAGCGTAAGACCCCCGAGGTAAGAGGGTTACCACCCCGACTTTATGAAAATAGGGGTAGTAGAGGGAGATCAAGTGTTGGAAGGTGAAGGAAAATCCAGCTATATCGCTTAAATATTCAAGGGCTTGAACAACTTTCCAAACCCCGGGCCCCAATTGAGCCAAGCATAAGTTGTAAGATCTACAAAATGTGTCGATTATAGGATGGACTGGCAAGTTAAACCCTATGGTGAAAGGATATGTGAAAACCGTAGAATACCCTTCAACGTGAGTGGAGGCAGCCGAGCCCGGGGCAGGAACTCTAATTTCTACTTCGGGATCCCATCGGCAATCAGCCCGAACGGTTTCAATCACGTCCTCGATTATCACACTTGGGGTGACATGCACCGGTATGTTCCTTTTCTTTCCTCTCTGGGCATCGGATTGGGCGTGTACCTTTAAGTGCTTCTCATTATTGAAGCTCGAAAGGATGACCAATTGAGGATCTATTTTCACTTCGAGGGGAGTCTTCTTCCTTGATTTCTTTGAGGTGCCAGCTTCGGTCTGAGGCCCCTCCTTGCTGGCTTCGGCTTCGCCTCTTTGGCCGCTAGCCTCTCTGCTCACTTTGGTTCCGCCCGTTGGGCCACCTACCTCTTTGGCACTGGTGACGTCATCCCCATCAACGTCATCCCCACCATTTCCGTAGTCGTCACCACCAACATCAATATCAACGTCATAACTGACTTCCGTCGTGTCGCGACCGGCCCTCGCCTTGCGCCGTTTAGGAGCAGTGGCTGTCGAAGTGGCCTCGCCACAACCCTCCGCTTCAAGCATCTGCAGCGGTGTCACAGTGGGAAAAACATCTCCGCTCATCACCGCCGCGGCTAAACGGTCGGCCCTCTCGCCAGAATCACTAGACCCATGTCCAGACATCGCCATTGGTGTAGTGTTAAGTTGGGAAGGAAATCGTTCTCAAGAAAGCTGGTTAAGAGATGGAAGCTTTTACTTCTTGGAATTTCACTATGTATCAAATATTTTCAGGTGGAGGAGGAGACTGTCGAATGAAGTATTTATAAGGTGCGTACACGTGCAAGTTGCGGAAGCAATGATGACTGTAACGTTGGAGAAAGCGAAAAGCCAGCGCGACCGTTCGGTGGCCAACCAACGGTCGCCACGTAATGTGGAATAGTAGTCCGAAAGACGTGCAACTTTTTGAAATTCTTGGATAGGGTTGAGCCACGTCGGCTTCCCGCTCAAATTCATTCCACTTCTCGATGACTCCGGCATTCATCCGAGGAGTGGGGAGACTATCTGTATTGGGAAAAAATTGACGTGCTCGGTTAGCACCTCGGCATGACAAACCGAAGAGAAAACGAGCTGACGCTCCGAAGGAGAACGATCGAAGCAGCCGATCAGGTTACCGAAGGCAAGCTTCGATGTCACTACCGAAGGCGAGCTACGAGCTGAGCTTCGGTGACATCCTTTTCAACCGAACAACAAGATCATTCCACCGAGGTCACACACTTGAACTTCGGTGGAACACCTCGGTTTAAGCGGCTCAGCAGCCCACTACTTCAGCCCACTAACCCTCCTATTAAATGTTCAGAACGTGGGTTGAAGCATGATCAGTCATGGAGAACGTGGGCAAAGGCCCTTAGCCTATCAATAGCACTTCATTTTACATTGTACTCATTGAGAAATATATAGAGAAACTCTAGCAAAATTTGTACTCACCACGATATATTGAAATCAAGTTATTTTCTCGCATTTTACGCTTATTCTTGGTATTTTGTTGACTTTGATACGAAGTTTTGCTTGTATCCCAACCCAAATTCGATTTGCGATCCTAAACCGATTTAGGCCCATACACCTTTTCCCCTAGGATCAGCCGACCTCACACCACTCCTTAAGCCTTAGGAAAACTAATTTCTTTAAGCCGTAGGAAAACTAATTTCCTTAACGTAACTAAAACATGGGTAAACTTTTTGTTTTTTGAATTGGGAGTTGTTTCCCTCTTGAATTAGGCTTAGGTTTACTTCTCTCCTCCCTTACAATTGCAACGCCTCCCTCTCTATTACAACTCAAAATTTCAGCCTTTAAACAACAATTCCCAAAGTGTAATGGCTATTCTTTTCAAGATCCAATCAAGTTAGTTTAATTCCTACTCAACAACAACAAGTTGTTCTTCAAGAATTCTTAATTCCTAGCCAAGAAACATGTTCTAAAGGTTCAAGGGAGATCAAGAACACGCTGCACTTCTACTTGTTTCAAGAACACAACTTAGTTTCAAGAATTGAACAAGATTGCTTCAAGAATCTTACTATACGTTTATTCCACTTTATTTTCAACGTGTCCTAGTACTTTTGTCAAGAACTATCAAGAACTCAATCAAGAACTTCTTAAATTGCTCAAAAACAATTTAAGAAATCAAGAAGATTAGTTCTACAAGTCCAAGAATGCAGCACCTATTCAAGATTCCAAGAAACAAGGCCAAATTCTTCAAGAAGCATGTCAAGATTCAGCTAGGATTTCAAGATTCAATCCAAATCAATCAAGCACTCAATATTACCAACCCTAGACGTCCCACAACAATTTCAAACTGTTGTTCTCTTTTTTTTTACACGTTTTTCTATTTTGTTTTTTTTAACAAAAATGAAAATTAATGGAAACTTAAAACTAAGAACCTAAAACTAAAGCACGAAGAACAAGATTGGGGTTGTAGAAACAAAGTCTTTTCAAGCTCTGATTACCAACTGATCCAATACGATCTAAGGAAAACAAGAAACGAGATAAAATGATAGAAACTCAATGATCTACCAAGAATTGCAAGTAGGAACTTGTCTACTTACCTTCTTGATGAAACCAAGGAGGACCTATGATATGCAACAACCCTCAAGACAACTAAGAAATTAAAAATGGAAAGGAACAAGTTCGATTCAATTTCACTCAAAAAGAATGAGTTTTTCAACATGTATTGGAAATAGCAAAAAGCTGTGTTAGTTTTCTTATTATATAAGGTGCTGAAAATAAACTAAGTATTTAGCTTATATAGGTGAGCCTCACACGCCTAAAAAGTAAAGAAACATCCACCAATTAGGCTATATATCAAAAGCCACGCAGGGCTACATGAGTATTATACAAAAGATAAGTCTAGCTATGCAAAAGACATGGGAATGTCATAAAAATTCCAGCGCATTAAGGTCAATAAACGAGCCCACCGCGCGGCTCAATTGTCTAAGAAACATAGTCCGCGTGCCACGCGAGTCCCACGCGCCGAGCATTCTTCAAGAATGCCCCTTCTCCAATGCTAATCAACGAATCCCAAGGCTCTTCTAGCATACGCCCCCTTCCTCAATACTTGCACAATCATTGCTCTTCATCATCAACAAGTGAACATCATGAAGCTCCTTAGCTTGGCTCCTCGTGAATGGTCTTGAAGGCACGAACGTAGCTTAATCAGACTGGACTGCATCAGCCAACCCACGATCTTTCGCATTAAATGCTGAGATGATGGGCTGAGATCGTGGGGTGCTGCCTGTTCTGAAGTCTAACCGCCTATTCGACTGTCCCGAGGTTTGGATCCTCCCACCTCGGAGAAGTGAACCATTTATTTAACCGAGAAAATCACACCCCTGGATTGAATAACGTCAGCCCTGGAGCCTGACCTTGGTCACACTAGCATCAACCCTCGTGACCGACTCGTAATTCACGTGGAAAATGCCTTGAGCCTTGCGTCTGGACTGCCACATGTGCAAGCTATATTTTACGAATAGGTAAGCTTTAATAATTCCAATATTTTTGAAGATAAAAGTACTAGACAGGCTGTGGCAACTAACTGAAAGATTAAACGTTGAATAGGGGACTCTTCATAACTAAATTATTACAGGTTTCAAGTAGCACTTCATGGAAGTAATAATACTGAAGGTCGTGGTTTTGTCACTGTTAAAAGTAAGGTGTGCTCTTGGTAGACTAAAGTGATTTGTGTAATTACCCGAGTTCTCACACTAGTATCATGGGTTCAATATATTTGAACTCTCTTAATTTGTCTCTGTTTACGACTAAAGTGTTGTTCCTGCGTTCAAATAAATCAGAAGATACAGAAAACAGAAGTATATAATCAGTTTCTTAGAGGACGATCCCGAGCCCACAATTTACTTGTGTCTCCTTAAGAAATCTAACCCCCTCACAGTTGCCCAAGGTTCACGGGTTAATTTCTCCCAGGATGGAACGGGATAGCAGTTCTACAGTAGCGGCACTTCAAACGGTAGAACACTGCGAACACAAAGGAACGGAACAAATCACACGACTTACTTAATATGTGGAAAGAGAGGGGATGCAGTAAGATATATTTTCTGTCCGAGTTCTATGTCTATGTTCCGAGGACTGACGAATAACCAGTTTATATAGCCACCCACGGGCAGACAAAAATACGAAGAGACACAGCTGCCTTTAATGAGATAACATGGAGGAATTAATCGACCATTAATGACTGACTTTAATGAGAAAACGTGGAGGAATTAATCTACCACTAATGACTGACTTTAATGTGGAGGAATTAATCTACCACTAATGACTGGCTTTAATGTGAAAACGTGGAGGGAAAACGTGGAGGAATTAATCTGCCGAACTTGCTTCAGCTGCTCGTTACTGAACTCACTTCAGCTGCCCGTTACAAAATCGGATTAAAATAAATAATTAATATTTTAGTTTTTGTTGGTCCAAAAAGTTAAGTCAATCAATCATATCAATCCGAAGCCGAAGCCGAGACGAGCGACGAAGACGGCGCGAGGCTTTCCTTCTTCTCAACCCTTTTAAGAGCTAAGAGAAGTAAATCTCTATTTAAACCCAACAAAAGCCTTTTCCTCTACCAGTGTGGGAGAAAGTGCATTTCCCTACAAAAAGGAACCTTTTCACCTTTCCACCCATTTCCCATTCACATTCTTCACATTCCAAAACAAAATCCAACAATCCTCCCACATGAATGGGAAATGGCTATATTGGAAATATGCATGACAGACTTGTGTGATTTGCAAGAAAGAATTAGTTGCTCCGTTCCGTTGTGTTCGCAGTGTTCTACCGTTTGAAGTGCCGCTACGGTAGAACTGTTATCCCATTCCATCCTGGGAGAAATTAACCCGTGAACCTTGGGCAACTGTGAGGGGGTTAGATTTCTTAAGGAGACACAAGTAAATTGTGGGCTCGGGATCGTCCTCTAAGAAACTGATTATATACTTCTGTTTTCTGTATCTTCTGATTTATTTGAACGCAAGAACAACATAAATGTAACGACCCTCAAATAGTCGTTACGGGATCCGGAACCTCGATTTGCGTGTCGACAGTTCCAAAAGCTCTGTTAGGTCATTTATGACCCGTCTGTGAAATCTGAGTCGAAACGGAGTCCGTTTGATAGGTTTTCGAGAAAAGGATCCGTTTATGAAATTCTGGAAAGGAATTTGGGGTTTCGATAGGTCGTTTTGAGTAAACGAACCCCGATGGAAAATCCGAGCGCACCGTTAGGTCCGTCTCGTCATTTATGATATGTAGCAACCTTCAAAATTGAAAACTGACCTCGTTTGATAGGACTTTTGATAAAGTCCCCGTTTCGGAAGTTTAAAAGAGTTAAAAGAGGTTTCCGACCTCGATTTGAGCAAATGAGCTCCGATGAGAGATCCGAAAGTTCCGTTAGGTTCGTATAGTCCTTTTTGACTTGTAGCAACTTTCGGAATTGGATTCCGAGGTCGTTTGGTTAAATTTTGCTATTTTGGCGAAAGTCGAAAATTGAACCTTTGCCGTGGGACCCACTTTTTGAGTTCTGGAGGTCCGAATTGAGTTCTGTCTTGATGAGCATGTCGCTCAAGTATTTTATGGCTTGTGTGAAAAATTTGGGATCATTCCGAGCTTCGTAGGGTCCCGTTTTGCCCCTAAAACAGTAGAAAATTTGGTGCGACTTTTCTGTTCTGTTTTGGCGCAAACAGCCGGATAAAAGCTGATTTTCTGGCCAATCCGTAAGGAATTAGGAAAAACTCAAAACATGAAAATTGTAGCCCTTTTAGTTGTGGCTCTAATGGCACATGTTTCAGGTCATTTGGACATTCGTATCAAAAGTTATGAGTTTTTCAAAAGAAGCTGTCACATAGGCAAAAAAAAAAACTGCTATAAAAAGGCCATTTCGGGCCATTTCGGTTCATAACTTATAAAAATCATTTGGTGAGCTCTTGAGGCGATTTTTGGGTATTTCTTGAAGACCCAATCATACTTACACTTAAGGTAAGCCCTTTCAATCCATCTTTATGTTGATTAACACAAGAATCAAAGGGTTGATTCTTGGAAATGGGTTAGAACCCTAGATTCTTAAGAATTGGGGAAAGATATCGAGCAAGGCTCGCATGTGGAATCTAAGTGTACTTTTGGACTCACGGGAGCGTGGGGAGTCCGGAAAAGTACATTTTGTAAATTTAGGGCTCGGCCCTACCCGGGGGCATTTTGGTAATTTTTACCCTAGGATGCCTATAGGCTTAAATAGCTATAATTGAGCACTCATATATGCTATATCTTGTCTTAATAGACCTAGTGGAGAGTCCTTCGCGGACAAGGCGAGCGGGAAAAGAGATTCTTCCCGGCATTTGAGCCCGAATTTCGAGGTAAGTGAGACTTGACCTCTATTGTGCTTGTGGACTCTTCCTTCATGCTAGTATGCTTCATGTACGCATATGTATACCTAACAATGGTTAGGATTAATGATGTGAATTACTTGCTATTATTGTTTGTTATAAATAGCGAGATTGTGACTCGACCGAGGTATGTGCCGGTCTAAACGCTACGTCGAGGTAGCTTAAATTTATATCGTAGTAACGCTTGCTACGCCATGCTTAGATAGCAAGAACTTGGGACATGGCCGAGGATGTTGCCGGCATGTCATGATAAATGTCTTGCCGAAGATTTCGCCAGCTTTTGTATGATATTGGTACTTGATTTGTTCACGTGTCGGGTTGGGTAGTGCTGTCTATACGTAACCTTGGGTTGGACGACATGGGAGTAGGGATTGTACCCCCAAACTGTGGTCGGGTTAACCTTCGCCTTACGTTCAGCTAGCATAACCAACCTGGCTTACGGTGACTGTGAAATATTATCGTTATTAATATTTCTGTTATTATTTCTGTTATTGTTATTAATGTCGTGGATATTAATACTGTTAGAGGGACACTTGACAGGGGGTGTGGTGTCGCCTATACTATGAGATGTGTCACACTTGACAGGGGGTGTGGTGTCGCCTATACTATGAGATGTGTCACACTTGACAGGGGGTGTGGTGTGGACACTTGATCTTTGAGATGTGACACACTTGACAGGGGGTGTGGTGTGGTCACTTGATTTATTGAGATACGACGCACTTGACAGGGGGTGTGGTGCGATCGTAGACAGATTTGAGATGAGCCAACGACTACGGGTCGTTGGTCTACTTATTCATGATTGTGATAGTGACTTCGGGTCACGGTATATGGTTGATACTTAGTAGTGGTGTTGCTAGTCCATCGTAGGTCTAGGTTAGTCGGCACGGGAGTAGAGATTGGACCTCCAAACCGCCGCTGAGTTGACCTATGCCTTACGTTGGATGGGCATAATCCTTGAGACTTCTGGTTACTACTTGTGTGTATGGAATGTGTTACATCTATTTGTGATTTCACTACTTTATTGTATGATTACTATAGTATGTTGTTGCTTATGATGCATGTAGCGACTTGTCCCGCAATGGTACCTTAGCGGGCCTGTCGGTGATCTTACTGGGCTTCGGCTCATAACTTACTCTGCTACGTGCGCAGGTCCTTCATCCAGTCAGCAGCCCGGACGTTAGCGGTTCCCGAGGCTTCTGAGACTTTTGATTGAGGTGAGCCGACCACACAGACCGTGGTGGCATACCGCCGGAGTCACTTAGAGATAGGACTCAGATTTCTTTGATGTATATTCATACTTTATTGAGTCACTCTTAGAATGCTCCAATTCTTTTGTGGATATATTCTTTTGGACTTCACCCTTTTATATTTATATATCCATTTATGATCTTTTCACATTATTGTTCTTTTCCGCATCTTGTTTCATTGGTTCACCTAGGCAAATGTTGTTTAGGTGCCATCACGAGCCCTTGGAAATTGGGTCGTGACAGTTTGGTATCAGAGCCCTAGGTTCTAATTCGAGTCCTAGGAGTCTTGGAGCAGTGTCTGAGTAGAGTCTTGCTTATGGGTATGTTGTCGACCATACTTATGAGCGAGAGGCTACAAGGGCATGTTAGGAAATATTTTCCCTTCGTTTCATCTCTATTCGTGCTGACCCTTTTTCGTGTATTGTATCAGATGGCGAGGACGCGAGCATCCTCAGCCAGGAGGGCTGCATCTTCTACACCCGCGTCTGCGGGAGAGCCATCAGCACCTACGCAGCCGCCAGCTGCTAAGAAGACTCGGGCAGGTCGCCCGTCAGCCACTAGGCAGGACACAGCTATCCCTGCGGTGTCCGCAGCGACTCTGTCAGCATCTATTCCCCCTGTGCCTGCTGTTGTGCCAGGCACCGTTGTGATCTCTTCAGAGGAGTATATGAGACTGATGGCCTTGTCTAGCCATCAGGTCCCTGTCAGAGATGATGTTGCAGCTCCTGTTTCGGCTCCTCAGCCGACCACACCTGTTATGAGCACGCCTACTTCTGAGGCTGCTCCTGATCATATTGCCCAGCCTTCTACTTCTGCTCCTCAGGCAGGTCCTGTTATTTCTACTCCTCCTATGGGCACTGAGGACGTTGCCAAGAGGATAGAGTCATTCATGAAGCTTCAGCCTCCAGAGTTTGACGGTACCTCAGCTACATGTACTGCCCAGAGGTACATTCAGAAGTGTGAGAAGATTTTGACAGTTCTTGGTACTAGAGACACCTTAGGGGTGCAGTGTGCTTCTTTCAGATTATCGGGAGATGCGGAGACATGGTGGGTCTCCATGATGCGGAAGAGGTCTAGTGACCTCCCTTCTTTGTCTTGGGCTGAGTTCGTGTCTATGTTCATAAGCAGGTTCGTGCCCCAGAGTCAGCACGATGCTCAGAGGCGCGAGTTTGAGGGGTTGAGGCAGGGAAACCTGTCTGTTTCAGAGTATGACACCAGGTTCTTGTGGTTGTCTCAGTTTGCGCCGGCTATGGTGGCTCAGGAGAGGGACAAGGTCCTCCGGTTTGTTGAGGGTCTTCATCCCCGCTTGCAGGTAGCTGTTGCCCCTGATATGGGCAACAAGTCATATTTTGAGATAGTTGATGTGGCGCGGCGGATGGAGGATATCTTCGCCAGGACTGGCGCGGAGAGGGCGGCCAAGAGATCGCGTCAGTCTGGTGGGTATAGTGGATCCGCTCAGAGGGGTCAGGGTCATCAGGGCCGTTCTCAGTCTAGGCCCCAGGCTGCTGCTTTGCCTGCCCAGGATTTTTCTTCAGAGACCCCGAGGCCTCAGTCATCCCAGAGGCGGGGTGGCTCTTCGCAGTCTGGTCCACCGCAGTGCGGGAGGTGCCATCAGAGGCATCATGGGAGGTGTTCGTCTCGAGGTGGTCATGGCAGAGGCGGTAGAGGATGTAGAGGTGATGGATGTTTTGAGTGTGGGTCTCCAGAGCACTATGTCAGGAGTTGCCCTTATGTTTCATCAGGTCGCCAGGGATCCGCAGCTATGGTACCATCTGGTCCTCAGGCCGCCAGGCCCGTTTCTCAGATTCCTCCTAGACAGTAGTCTCAGAGAGCTCCGGGTTCAGGAGGCTCGGCGCAGGTCTATGCTATGACTCGTCAGGATGCTGAGGCATCCAATGATGTCATCACAGGTATTATTTCTGTCTGTGGCCGCGATGCTTATGCTCTTATTGATCCGGGGTCTACCTATTCGTATGTGTCGCCGGGATTTGCCCCTTGCTTGGGCAGGGATCTGGTCTTCTTAGATGATCCCTTTATGGTTGCCACCCCTGTCGGGTCTTCTATATGTGTAGATAGGGGTTATCGGCAGTGTATGATCTCCATCTGTGGTGTGGAGTCCTTAGTGGACCTGATGCTGCTCGATATGTCTGATTTCGATGTCATTATGGGCATGGATTGGCTGGCTTCCTGTCATGCGACTTTGGATTGCCATGCCAAGTCCGTGACGATCGGGGCAGAGGGTGAGTCTCGGGTTGTATGGAGAGGTTCCAGGCCTTCTCCGAAGAGTAGGATCTTTTCTTTCTTGGAGGCGCAGAGGATGATATCTAGTGGGTGCGAGGGATATATTGCTTCAGTTCGGGATGTCCGGGCAGAGGAGTTATCCCTTGATAGAGTTCCGGTTGTTTGTGAGTATCCGGATGTGTTTCCTGATGATTTGCCGGGTTTGCCGCCTATGCGGGAGATAGAGTTTTGCATTGATCTATTGCCAGGCACTCAGCCTAAATCTATTCCCCCGTATCGTATGGCTCCTGTTGAGTTGAGGGAGCTGAAGGAGCAGATTCAGGATTTGCTCGATAAGGGCTTCATTAGGCCCAGTGTGTCTCCATGGGGTGCCCCGGTATTATTTGTGAAGAAGAAGGATGGCTCTATGCGGATGTGTATTGATTACCGGCAGCTGAATAAGGTTACTATCAAGAATAGGTATCCTTTGCCGCGTATTGATGATTTGTTTGATCAGCTTCAGGGTGCTACCTTCTTCTCGAAGATTGATTTGAGGTCGGGGTATCATCAGTTGAGGATTCGGTCCGAGGACGTTTCCAAGACTGCTTTTCGTACCCGATATGGCCACTATGAGTTTCTGGTGATGTCTTTCGGGCTTACGAATGCCCCAGCTGCTTTCATGGATCTGATGAACCGAGTGTTCAAGGCCTACCTTGACTCCTTCGTCATTGTGTTTATCGATGATATCTTAGTTTATTCGAGGAGCAGGGAGGAGCATGAGCAGCATTTGAGAGTTGTTCTTCGGACTCTGAGGGATCAGCAGTTGTATGCCAAATTCTCCAAGTGTGAATTTTGGCTCAGTTCTGTATCTTTCCTAGGTCACGTGGTGACCAAGGATGGGGTGTGTGTTGATCCGAAGAAGATAGAGGCCGTTCAGAGTTGGCCTAGGCCTACTTCTCCTACAGAGATTCGGAGTTTCTTAGGCTTGGCAGGTTATTATCGGCGGTTCGTCGAGGGGTTTTCTTCTATTTCAGCACCTCTGACGAAGTTGACCCAGAAGAATGTTCCTTTCCTGTGGTCCGATGCCTATGAGTCTAGCTTTCAGAAGCTTAAGACTCTGTTGACTTCAGCGCCAGTGTTGGCCTTGCCTAGTGGATTTGGGGGATTCACCGTATATTGTGATGCTTCGCGTGTTGGCCTGGGTAGCGTTCTGATGCAGGAGGGTAAGGTGATAGCTTATGCCTCGAGACAGCTGAAGGTCCATGAGAAGAATTATCCTGTCCATGATTTGGAGCTGTTAGCTGTCGTGTTTGCACTGAAGTTGTGGAGGCACTATCTTTATGGCGAGCCATGTGAGATATTCACCGATCATAAGAGTCTCCAGTACTTATTCACTCAGAAGGACTTGAACGGGAGACAGCGCCGCTGGTTAGAGCTGCTGAAGGATTATGATCTTTCTATCCGGTATCATCCCGGAAAGGCTAATGTTGTAGCCGATGCCTTGAGTAGGAAGTCCATGGGTAGCCTCGCCTATCTTGATGCTGATATGAGGCCGTTGGCCCGTGAGTTGCAGGCTTTGTCCATTAGTGGGGTTCGGTTTGATGATTCTGTTCCAGGCCGGGTGCTTGCATATGTGGGGTCTCAGTCGTCTTTAGCTTCCCAGATTCGGGAAAGGCAGTTCGAGGATCCTTATCTGAGAGATCTCCGGGACAGGGTCCTGAGTGGGGGAGTGTCCTCGTTCGTGATTGGTGATGATGGTGCTTTGCGGCTTAACGGCCGGGTATGTGTTCCAGCCATTGTGGAGCTGAGGCAGATGATTTTGGCAGAGGCTCACAGTTCGAGATATTCCATTCATCCGGGTACTGCAAAGATGTATCATGATCTTCGAGAGCTGTATTGGTGGAAAGGGATGAAGAGGGATGTTGCTGATTATGTATCTCGGTGTTTGAATTGCCAGCATGTGAAGTATGAGCACCGGAGGCCAGCCGGGGTGACCCAGTCTATGCCCATTCCCGAGTGGAAGTGGGAGCAGATCACTATGGATTTCGTAGTTGGTTTGCCGCTGACCGTGGGTAAGCATGATTCGGTGTGGGTAGTAGTTGATCGACTGACGAAGTCGGCTCACTTCATTCCAGTGAGGACTACTTATACCTCGGAGCGTCTGGCTCGTATCTTCATTGAGCAGATTGTGAGATTGCATGGTGCTCCTGTTTCTATCATTTCTGACCGAGGTGCTCAGTTCACAGCTCAGTTTTGGAGATCTTTCCAGAGAGAGCTGGGTACTCGGGTCGATCTCAGCACTGCATTTCACCCGCAGACTGATGGCCAGTCTGAGCGGACCATTCAGATCCTCGAGGATATGTTGAGGGCGTGTGCTATTGATTTTGGAGGCCATTGGGATAGCCATTTGCCGCTAGCAGAGTTTGCGTATAATAATAGCTATCAGGCTTCTATCCAGATGGCTCCGTTTGAGGCATTGTATGGTCGGAGATGTCGCTCGCCTATCGGTTGGTTCGAGTCTGGTGAGGTCCAGGTGTTGGGGCCCGATTTGGTGCAGCAGACCTTAGATAAGGTCCGGGTTATTCAGGATCGACTCCGTACGGCTCAGAGCCGGCATATATCGTATGCAGATCGGAGGCGGAGAGATCTTGAGTTCATGGTTGGGGACCGGGTATTCCTCAGAGTGTCGCCCATGAAGGGTGTTATGAGATTTGGGAAGAAAGGCAAGCTCAGTCCTAGGTTCATTGGGCCTTTTGAGATATTGGAGCGCGTTGGCGCCGTTGCTTATAGACTGGCTTTGCCTCCCTCTCTGTCTGTTCATCCGGTGTTCCATGTGTCCATGCTCCGGAAGTATGTTCACGATCTGTCTCATGTGATCGATATGGCTTCCGTGGAGGTAGATCGCGACTTAGCTTATTCGGAGGAGCCTATTGCTATTGTGGCTAGAGAGGTCCGTAAGATGAGATCGAAGGTGATCCCGCTTGTGAGAGTTCAGTGGGGGCATCACTCCATTGCCGAGGCCACTTGGGAGCTTGAGTCCGAGATGCGTGAGAGGCATCCGCGCTTGTTCGATGATTCAGGTATGAAATCCTTGTATTTTCTAAGCCGGAATTTGCATTTTTAAGTTTTATTGATTTCGGGTGGTACCGAGGGGTCCTCGAAATCCGTACCAGCTCCGTGGCTAGTGAGTGGATCCTACCTTAGACTTAGGCTCGTCCGAGGACGGCCGAGAGTCTAAGTGGGGGAGAATGTAACGACCCTCAAATAGTCGTTACGGGATCCGGGACCTCGATTTACGTGTCGACAGTTCCAAAAGCTCCGTTAAGTCATTTATGACCCGTCTGTGAAATCTGAGTCGAAACGGAGTCCGTTTGATAGGTTTTCGAGAAAAGGATCCGTTTATGAAATTCTGGAAAGGAATTTGGAGTTTCGATAGGTCGTTTTGAGTAAACGAACCCCGATGGAAAATCCGAGCGCACCGTTAGGTCCGTCTCGTCATTTATGATATGTAGCAACCTTCAAAATTGAAAACGGACCTCGTTTGATAGGACTTTTGATAAAGTCCCCGTTTCGGAAGTTTAAAAGAGTTAAAAGAGGTTTCCGAGCTCGATTTGAGCAAATGAGCTCCGATGAGAGATCCGAAAGTTCTGTTAGGTTCGTATAGTCATTTGTGACTTGTAGCAACTTTCGGAATTGGATTCCGAGGTCGTTTGGTTAAATTTTGCTATTTTGGCGAAAGTCGAAAATTGAACCTTTGCCGTGGGACCCACTTTTTGAGTTCTGGAGGTCTGAATTGAGTTCCGTCTTGATGAGCATGTCGCTCAAGTATTTTATGGCTTGTGTGCAAAATTTGGGATCATTCCGAGCTTCGTAGGGTCCCGTTTTGCCCCTAAAACAGTAGAAAATTTGGTGCGACTTTTCTGTTCTGTTTTGGCGCAAACAGCCGGATAAAAGCTGATTTTCCGGCCAATCCGTAAGGAATTAGGAAAAACTCAAAACATAAAAGTTGTAGCCCTTTGAGTTGTGGTTCGAATGGCACTAGTTTCAGGTCATTTGGACATTCGTATCAAAATTTATGAGTTTTTCAAAAGAAGCTGTCACAGAGGCAAAAAAAAAACTGCTATAAAAAGGCCATTTCGGGCCATTTCGGTTCATAACTTATAAAAATCATTTGGTGAGCTCTTGAGGCGATTTTTGGGTATTTCTTGAAGACCCAATCATACTTACACTTAAGGTAAGCCCTTTCAATCCATCTTTATGTTGATTAACACAAGAATCAAAGGGTTGATTCTTGGAAATGGGTTAGAACCCTAGATTCTTAAGAATTGGGGAAAGATATCGAGCAAGGCTCGCATGTGGAATCTAAGTGTACTTTTGGACTCACGGGAGCGTGGGGAGTCCGGAAAAGTACATTTTGTAAATTTAGGGCTCGGCCCTACCCGGGGGCATTTTGGTAATTTTTACCCTAGGATGCCTATAGGCTTAAATAGCTATAATTGAGCACTCATATATGCTATATCTTGTCTTAATAGACCTAGTGGAGAGTCCTTCGCGGACAAGGCGAGCGGGAAAAGAGATTCTTCCCGGCATTTGAGCCCGAATTTCGAGGTAAGTGAGACTCGACCTCTATTGTGCTTGTGGACTCTTCCTTCATGCTAGTATGCTTCATGTACGCATATGTATACCTAACAATGGTTAGGATTAATGATGTGAATTACTTGCTATTATTGTTTGTTATAAATAGCGAGATTGTGACTCGACCGAGGTATGTGCCGGTCTAAACGCTACGTCGAGGTAGCTTAAATTTATATCGTAGTAACGCTTGCTACGCCATGCTTAGATAGCAAGAACTTGGGACATGGCCGAGGATGTTGCCGGCATGTCATGATAAATGTCTTGCCGAGGATTTCGCCGGCTTTTGTATGATATTGGTACTTGATTTGTTCACGTGCCGGGTTGGGTAGTGCTGTCTATACGTAACCTTGGGTTGGACGACATGGGAGTAGGGATTGTACCCCCAAACTGTGGTCGGGTTAACCTTCGCCTTACGTTCAGCTAGCATAACCAACCTGGGTTACGGTGACTGTGAAATATTATCGTTATTAATATTTCTGTTATTATTTCTGTTATTGTTATTAATGTCGTGGATATTAATACTGTTAGAGGGACACTTGACAGGGGGTGTGGTGTCGCCTATACTATGAGATGTGTCACACTTGACAGGGGGTGTGGTGTGGACACTTGATCTTTGAGATGTGACACACTTGACAGGGGGTGTGGTGTGATCACTTGATTTATTGAGATACGACGCACTTGACAGGGGGTGTGGTGCGATCGTAGACAGATTTGAGATGAGCCAACGACTACGGGTCGTTGGTCTACTTATTCATGATTGTGATAGTGACTTCGGGTCACGGTATATGGTTGATACTTAGTAGTGGTGTTGCTAGTCCATCGTAGGTCTAGGTTAGTCGGCACGGGAGTAGAGATTGGACCTCCAAACCGCCGCTGAGTTGACCTATGCCTTACGTTGGATGGGCATAATCCTTGAGACTTTTGGTTACTACTTGTGTGTATGGAATGTGTTACATCTATTTGTGATTTCACTACTTTATTGTATGATTACTATAGTATGTTGTTGCTTATGATGCATGTAGCGACTTGTCCCGCAATGGTACCTTAGCGGGCCTGTCGGTGATCTTACTGGGCTTCGGCTCATAACTTACTCTGCTACGTGCGCAGGTCCTTCATCCAGTCAGCAGCCCGGACGTTAGCGGTTCCCGAGGCTTCTGAGACTTTTGATTGAGGTGAGCCGACCACACAGACCGTGGTGGCATACCGCCGGAGTCACTTAGAGATAGGACTCAGATTTCTTTGATGTATATTCATACTTTATTGAGTCACTCTTAGAATGCTCCAATTCTTTTGTGGATATATTCTTTTGGACTTCACCCTTTTATATTTATATATCCATTTATGATCTTTTCACATTATTGTTCTTTTCCGCATCTTGTTTCATTGGTTCGCCTAGGCAAATGTTGTTTAGGTGCCATCACGAGCCCTTGGAAATTGGGTCGTGACAATAAAGCAGTTCAACTTAATGGGATTACGATCAAACTTGAGATTCAAGTTGAGGTTCATAATACCATTGATCCGCCAAGAAAGGGTGAAAATAAAATAATTTATTAGTACGATATTTAATTTTATTTTTAAAAATAGCATGGCCAGTCACAAGAAATAAAGCGTGTGAGTGAGAACATAGCGACATTGTGGATAGACATGAGGATGTGGAGAATAAAAGTAGAAGCAAAGGGAGGGGATAACAAATGATAAATGAAAGAGGAGTCAAAATCATGGGGATCTCAAGGAAGATAATTTTAAAAGATCAAAGCACGGGGCTTTGAACGTTTCCCTCTTCCAACAACTAAACCATATCTAAATCTAAGTAAAATAGTACCGGATTTTGTAACAATCAAATTAGAACTATTTCATTCATTCTAATTTGGAGCACGGGGAATTTTAACTATAAATTTAAACATAAAATTTTTATATTTTCCAAAATAAATTTATATATCTGTAATTTACATAAAAGGCACTAAAAATCGTAATAAATTATAATTTAGAATACTAAAACATATAACAAAATGTGGTTTAAAAAAACTACTCCTATTTACTAAACACCCCAAATAATAAAAGTCTACCATAGATTAGAAAGAAAGAAGTACTATATGTTAAGAAGTTTCGATTTGAATTGTTAGAGGGATTGACTTATGCATGTGTCAGTTATGCAACCAAACAATGTATTAGACTTATGGTGGGCTTAAAATTGAACTAGTTGCAACCAAACATGGTATTATCTATGAGGATTTCAATGAGAGCATAAAGTGCCATTTGTAGGCAACCAAATATGGTACTCCACTTATGAGGATTTTAATGAGGATATTAGGTATCCTCTTATGTGGGTACCAAACGACCCCTAAGTGACTCGAATTCAGATATTATTGTAAAAAAATAAAGTGGTATAAATAATCATTGAATACCACGCATCCATTTGGCGGATCGAAACAAAAATATTTGCCACTTGGGCGAAAAGGAAGGGATAGCAAAGGACAGTTGAAATAACTACCAAACACGTGTACCCCTCCCCATCACGTGACTTTCTTTTCCCTCTTAGCTCCGTACGGATTCTGCCTTATTCCTCTTTGCCTGTTTTATATTTTTACTATCAAGATTTTCTCTTTTTATTCTTTTGTACGGTCAAAAATTTAACTACAACAGATTTTATTTAGCACTTTTAATAATTGTAGTAATTTGACAAATACTTGGGATATATGGGTCGTGTATATAAGTTTTTTATTTCCTACGTAATTGAATAATGCACATTGTTTCACTTTAATTTTTAATTATTGAACTTACATTTTTAATTGAGTATAATAAATATCAGATGCCAGTGAGTTTTTTGCTTATTGCTCTTGGTCAGCTTTTGGAGTCAACTAGTTACAGCTCGAGTTTTTCTCTTTTCACACACTGTGATGATGTACTCGTACATTTTTAATTTATGAATTCTTCTATAATTCATTGAATTTAATTATTGAGTTTTTTTAATCAGATTAAATTATAATTTTGAGTAGTTTATCAATTTTCAAATGATGTATATCCTTGCTAAATAGAGTATTTAAGTAGCTTTTTCAGTTAATACATTATTGTAACATTTCATTCCAGTGCATGTCAGTTCCCAATCAAATGCCCATATTATTTTGATTTATAAAAGAAAAAGAAAATATTCAGGTACATCTCCTATTGTTTTAGAAACAGAGCTAGAGAGAGAATTGGAAGCACCAAATAGTCACGCGTCCTAATTTAAGTAGGAAGGATTGAGCTGGCGTTTGGAGAAAGTTCTGGTTGAAATTTTAAAACAATTTTTTTTTTTAAAATTGAGTTGAAAAACATATTTAATATTTGAAATTTTATTTGAATGTATTTCACTTGAAATTATGCATAAAATTTCAAGAAGTTCAAAAGCTAGTCCAACGACCCACCATATCAAACTTGAAATCCATTTTAAAAAACTATCCGAGAACTATCACATTTTAAAAACAAAATATTGTTGTCAAAATTTGATTTGAACAAAACTTTAAAAAATCCTATGCTCGAACGGGAGGCGAAGAATAGATATTCTACAGTAATATCTAACTAATAGCAGCTACCCTAGTAAATGGAAATAACTTCTAGTGCTTTAGATGAGATGACCTGATTTTAAATTATTTAAAAAACCTATACTAACTTTGATTACTTATTTTATAGTCTTTGCCTTATGAAATAATGGAAAAAGTACTCTAATTCTGGGTTACACAAGTAGTTCTTTTTGTTTGTTTCTGATTCGGTTAAACTCCACACTAAGCCCCCGTTTGTTTATAGTTTTTGGACAATTTTTGGGTCAATTTTTGGGGATTTTTTGGAAAGAAGTTGTTTATTTATAGAATTTAGTAAGTTTTCAAATCCAAGATCCCAAATTCCCAAAAACATGTTTCAACCACTTTTTGGGAATTTCCCCCTTACAAACTTCAACTTTTTTTTCAAGTAAAATGTATGTCCAAACATAATTTCAAAATCCAAATTTTTTTGTTCAACTCAACTTCAAAAATTCAAATTCCCAAGTTTAACCTAATCTATGTCCAAACGCTAGCTAAGTATCCGATTTCTTAATCTCCTCCTATTCGAGCATAATTCATGAATAAGATTTATAGAAGTTGTATTGGGTAAAAATCGACCCACGGCGATTTGCCCCAGTCATGCAAATCCCAACGACCGAACACGTCGCGACTAAGCAACCGCCGAAGCGGTTGAGCGAGTCGCCGAAGCCTTGGAGCCGAAGGTGCGTCACCGAAGGCGAGCCATGAGCTGAGGCTCATATCTATAAATAGCATGGGCAGAGGCTCATATCTATAAATAGCAGTTCATTTCATGTAATAGGCATTCAGAAATATATACCGAAACTCTGCCCAAATTTGTATTGAACATCCATATATTGAAAGCAAGTTACTTTTACGCATTTGTCATCTATTTTGTGCATCGTTTATTGCTTTGATACAAAGATTTGCTTATATTTGAATCCAAATTCGATTTGTGTACCTAAAACCGATTTAGGCCCATACAAATTGGCGCCGTCTGTGGGGATATAAGCAATAACGCTTCGTTCCAAAGTTCGAAATCCGTTTTTCATCAAGAAATTTGTGACCCAACGCTATGGCTGATAACAACAATGGTGGTAATAGTGATCGGGTTGACGTTCCGACGAACCAACAATCCTTCACCCCAATGACAACCGAAGAGTTTCAAATGTATGTTGTCACCACGCTAAGAGCTCTCCAAAGTAAGCAGGATGAGCAGGCTAGTATCAACGCCGAGTTCCGCGCTTCGCTGGAAGCGAGAAACAGCGCCGCCCCAAACGGCACCCAGCCCTCGGCTCCTGGTGGAGGCACCCCGCCTTTCGTTCCTCCGGGCGCGACAACAGGGGGACCTCACAATGGAGCCGCGTCTGGGGGCTCGGGGAGTAATCCATCTTCAATGCCACACTTCGGGACGGTTCCCACCATGGCAGAAACAACGTCCTCGGTCGACGTTGAAAGAATGAGTAGAGAAATCGAGGCTCGCATCGAGGCGCGCGTCGAAAAACGCCTCGAGCGCGTACCGGGGATAAGCAAGGAGGAAGATGATCTTGACATCGAGCAATATAGGGAACAGCCCTATAAGCCCGAGGCAGCGCCGGCTCCAACTCCCGTGGGTTTCAAACTCACATTCCTCAAAAAGTACGATGGGACAACTGATCCCAAGGAACATGTTAGGGAATACATGTCCATGGTAAAGAGCAACGACTTGACATCCACACAGCTCGAGTCCATGTTCTTAAAGAAATTTGGTAGTTCGTTGGAAAAGGGTGCCCTCCGGTGGTATCTATGCTTGCCACCGGGGTCAATCTCTTCGTTCAAAGAACTATCCAGCGCCTTTGTCAAAGCTCACACCGGCGCGCAAAAGATCCTCCAGAGGAAGGAGGATATATGTGAAGTGAAACAGCGGCCCGGCGAGCCCCTAAAAGAATTTCTCGAGCGATTCCACGCTGAGCGCATGTTATTGCCTCGGATGGATGACACATTGGCCATCATGGCCTTTGAAAAGGGTATCAATAGCCGCAATTCTGGCGCTGCAGCTGAATTGCGTAAAGAATTACAGCAGTATCAGGTCCTGACATGGGAGGATCTGCATAGACGCGCTTACTCCAAGATCAGATTGGAGGAAGCAGAATTCAAAAACCGAGGTTACAACTACAACAACCGAGGTGACACTTCGAACCGCGCCGACGCGCCGCGAAATAATTCAAAGGGGAGGTATGAACCTTATACCTCGCCTAGGCAACATGTTAGTCAAAGGCTGGGAAACAACCCCGGCAACTCGTACTCAGCCACCCATATAAGCCAAAGGCTCGGGGGGAAGGTTCAAGCCAACATGAACCAAAAGAATCCCTCGAGCTCCGCTTCGGTCCCAAGAAAGGATCTACCACGGATCCAGGATTACAACTTTAACATTTCGACCTCGGAGCTGGTCGACGTTGTCAAAGGGACAGCCGGGGTGAGGGTTCCCAAAGACATGAGAACCCCGGCAGACAAGAGAGATCACAATCTACGTTGCGAGTTTCACGCAGATTATGGTCACAAAACCGAGGACTGCAAAGCTTTGCGCCTCGAGGTAGCTCACCTACTGAAAAAAGGAGTCTTGGCTCAGTTCCTCACTGACAAGGGGAAAGAAAATTTTTCCAAAAATCGAAGTGAAGGACCACCTCGAGCTCCACCCCCTGAAAGAGTGGTGAACGTTATAACCGGGGGGTCAGAAGTAAACGGCGTAAACTTCGCCGCAGCCAAGAAGTTTGCTAAGCTCTCCATCACCATGGAGAAGAGGACCCGAGTAGGCGGCTCGAGCAAAGATATCGTCTTCGACGAGGATAACTGTGATGGAATGATGTTTCCCCATCACGATGCTCTAGTCATCATGCTCAGGATCAACGACTCCGATATCAAAAGAGTCTTGATCGACCCCGGCAGCTCAGTGAACATCATCAGCTACGGGGCCATTAAGCAAATGTGGCTAAAAGGGGAGATTATTCCCAAATCAACGGTGTTGGCTGGCTTCAACAATTCGACTGAGAAAACGCTGGGCAAAATCACCTTAAAGATGTTCGCCGAAGGAGTCACCAAGGAGACGTTGTTCCAAGTTATGCCCGAGGATCTGGCTTACAATGTGATCCTCGGAAGGCCATGGATCCACGCCATGGAGGCCGTTCCCTCCACTTTACATCAAGTGATCAAATTCCCAACGCATTGGGGAGTTCGATCAATTAGGGGGGAACAACGAGTAGCTAGGGAATGCTACTCGGTTGCATTAAAAAGTGGAGTCGCCCCGAGCGGGCCCAAAAAATAGCAACCAACGCAGCCGGGGTCGAGCGAGGCGAGCCTCCAAAGTGAAATTGAAAAGATCCCGGCGTGCGTGCAAGAGCCTCGGAAGCAAAAAGCCGAGGACTCAACCATCGAAGAGCTGGATTCTTTCACTCTATCGAAGGAATTCCCAGAGAGGAAGGTACACATCGGCTCGGAGTTGGACCCCGAGTCGAAAAAAGCGATTATGGAAGTTTTAAGGTCCAACCATGACTGTTTTGCTTGGGCCCATTCAGACATGACGGGTATCGATCCGGAGATCATGACCCATAAACTGAATGTGGACCCAAAGTTTACCCCGATAAAACAGAAGAAAAGGCCACACGCCGGGGTAAAAAAGAAGGCGATCGAGGACGAAACCACCAAGCTGCAGGAGAATGGTTTCATTAGAGAAGTGAAATACCCCGAGTGGCTAGCCAATATTGTGGTCATGCCGAAAAAGAATGGCAAGTGGAGAATGTGCGTTGACTACACCGATTTGAACAAAGCTTGCCCCAAAGATTCTTATCCATTGCCTCAGATAGATAGGTTAATAGACTCCACGGCTGGACACAAACTATTAACCTTCTTGGATGCGTACTCGGGCTACAATCAAATCCTCATGGACCCGAAGGACGAAGAAAAGACCTCGTTCATCACTGACCGAGGTACTTTTTGCTACAAAGTGATGCCCTTCGGTTTGAAGAACGCCGGGGCGACTTACCAAAGGTTGGTATGTCGCATGTTCAAGGAATACATCGGGAAGTCTATGGAAGTCTACATAGACGACATGCTCATCAAATCGATCCGAATGGAGGATCATTTGAATCATCTGAGGGAAGCTTTTGCTTTGCTGAGACAATACGGTATGAAATTGAATCCTGAGAAGTGCGCCTTCGGCGTGGGATCAGGCAAGTTTTTGAGATTTATTGTCTCCGAGCGGGGAATCGAAGCTAACCCAGATAAAATTAGAGCAATCGAGGAAATCCCCGAAGAGCTTACCGGGGTAAAAGAAGTTCAACGCCTGACTGGCCGAATCGCTGCCTTGAGTCGCTTTATCTCAAAGTCCTCGGAGCGATGCCACAAATTCTTCTCCGTCATGAGAAAAAACAACCACTTCGAATGGACACCGGAGTGCAAACAAGCGTTGAAAGACCTGAAGCAATATTTGGCTAACGCACCGTTGCTTGCATAGCCCAAAGAAGGTGAAACATTGCTTGTCTATTTGGCAGTGTCCGAGGTGTCGGTGAGTGCTGTGCTGGTTCGGGAAGAAGATGGCAAGCAGCAGCCCATCTATTATGTAAGCAAGACACTCCTTGATGCTGAAACCAGGTACCCACACTTGGAAAAATTAGCACTCGCTTTACTCATTACTGCTCGGAAACTACGGCCCTATTTTCAATGTCACCCAATAGCGGTAGTTTCAACTACGTCGGAGGTCACCTCCTCACCGCCCTCCGCCTCCACCATCTGAAGCGGTGGCACGGAGGCAACAAGTTCACCGCCAGCGGTGATAGTAGCAAGTTGATCAACTCTGGCCCTCTCGCCAGAATCGCTAGAATCCTGCCTAGAAGTTGTTGCAGACATGATGGTGGAGCTAAAAGCTAGAATTTCACTGATTGATCGGAAATTTGGGAAGATTTGGAAGGAGATATGGAGTTTTTTCCTTTTTTGCACTGTTGAGTTTTCAAGAAAAAGTGAAGAAGAGGCTCAACGAAATGCCCATTTTATAGGTATGGAAGATTAAGAGGCGATGATGTCATGGTCATCATTATAACGTTGGGAGAAGCGAGAACTTCGGCGTGGAAGTTCAAGGGTCCAACGGACGAATGCCACGTGTTCGCGAGAAGTGACTTGATGGGACACGGACCGTTGACAACTTTTTAAAAACGCTTGGGTAAGATCTAGCCACGTCTCTCTCCCGCCAAACTTCATTCCACTCCTCGGTCTCCTCGGTAGGCAACCGAGGAGTGGGGGACTATCTGTATTGGATAAAAATCGACCCACGGCGATTTGCCCCGGTCATGCAAATCCCAACGACCGAACACGTCGCGACTAAGCAACCGCCGAAGCGGTTGAGCGAGTCGCCGAAGCCTTGGAGCCGAAGGTGCGTCACCGAAGGCGAGCCATGAGCTGAGCTTCGGTAACCATCGCCTCAGTCAAGCAACGGGGCCAATCCACCGAGGTCGCAAACTCCCACCTCGGTGGATCCTCCTCGGTTCACCCGGCTCTGCAGCCCACTACTTCACCCCACTAACTCAGCCACTACACCTAAAGATCGTGGGACAACATGGCAATAGATAGTGGAGATCATGGGCAGAGGCTCATATCTATAAATAGCAGTTCATTTCATGTAATAGGCATTCAGAAATATATACCGAAACTCTGCCCAAATTTGTATTGAACATCCATATATTGAAAGCAAGTTACTTTTACGCATTTGTCATCTATTTTGTGCATCGTTTATTGCTTTGATACAAAGATTTGCTTATATTCGAATCCAAATTCGATTTGTGTACCTAAAACCGATTTAGGCCCATACAGAAGTAACAAATACAAAGCTTTTAGAATTATTTGAAATTAAGCAGCTTACCTTTTAATATGACTAACATGTACTATTAGATTCACTGTGGGTTATAAATGTATGTTCATCATTTCGTTCAGAAAATAAAAGATTAACAATGCTTTAGATTAGTTTCCACACCAACAATCTTTTGTCTTGCTGTATTGAAAAACAACTGAAAATGAAGAACACTCACAGAAGATTCTAGAGAGGATTTTTATGTCTCTGTTGAGGAAGGGAAAGTGTGAGATTCTAAGCTAGCCCAGAGGGTGGGGGGGGTTAGTTATAACTAACTTCTCCTCTATTTATAAGAAGATCCCTCCACTTATTTAGTAACAACTTCTGACCCCTCAACATTTTTCTTATACCCCGGCAATCAATCACTTTATGCTTGGTTCTCACATGAAAAGTTGGATTTGCTGCAATCTGCATTACAGCTTTACTGTCATAATGAAGCTGAAAATGCCTATGTACTTCATTTCCCAGCTCCTCTAGAAAACCGAATATCCACACTATTTCTGCTATCACAGCTGCCATGCTTCGTTATTCTGCCTCTACTGAGCTTCTACTTATTGTTTGTTGTTTCTTTGATTTCCAGGATAACAAAGATTCCCCTAGCTTTAGAACATAACCTGACATAAATCTCCTGATATTTGGGTAAGCTGCCCAGTCTGAATCACAGTTTGCTACTAATTGATTACATGTTCCTTGTTTCAGTAGAACTCTTATTCCTGGTGACCCTTTAAAATATCTTACAACCCTCAATGCAGCATATCAATGTGACTCTTTTGGATGTTGCATAAATTAACTTAGAACCTGAACTACAAAGCCGATGTCAGGCCTTGTAATGGTGGATAGAGCAATCTGCCTATTAACCTTTGATATGATCCCACATCCTTCAGCTTAGTATCATCAGTTCTTCCCAAGTGTTGGTCATATTCAACTGTAGTAAGCTTATGATTCAGCTCCATTGGTGTAGGTAGAGGCTTGCACCTACTGTGACCCATGCTAGCTATAAGTTCTAAGGTGCATTTTCTCTAGTTCGGCAGGATTCCTTTACCATATCTCATCACCTCAATACCAAGGAAGTATCTTAGCTCCCCTAAGTCCATCTTGAAATTCCGATTCAGTGTGTTCTTTGCCTCTACAATTGAAGCACTACTACTACCAGTAATTAAGAGATCATCCACATATATGAGAATAATGACAATGTCAGTTCCATCTCTCTTGGTAAACAGGGAAGGATCATAGGCATTCTTTATGTAAGCAGTCTCTAGAAGAACTGTAGTAAGCTTGAGGTTCTGCTGTCTTAAGGCCTGTATTAACCCATAAAGGGATTTTAACAGCATGCATACCCTATTCTCCTCTTGTTTGTGAAATCCCTGATGCAAATCCGTATAGACCTCTCATGTGGATCACCCTACAAGAAGGCATTGTTGATATCTATCTAGTAAAGAGAGCATGTATTTGAAGCAACAACATTAATCACAGTACTAATTGCGACCATCCTGGCCACTGGAGAAAATGTATCATGATACTCTAAACCCTCATGTTGAGTATAAACATTAGCAACCAATCATGCCTTGAATCTATCCACCTCTCCATTTGCTTTGTATTTAATTTTGCAAACCCATTTGGAGCCTATAGGATGTCTCCCTGGTGGTAAAGTCACCACTTCTTAGGTGTAATTGTCTTCGAGTGCCTTGATTTCCTCTGAGATGGCTTGTTGAAATCTCTAATCTTGAACTGCTTCTTTGTAAGTTTTAGGTTCTATATCTACAGAAAAAGTACTGAGGTATGCTTGGTATGTTCTATAAAGATGAGTGTATGAACTGTAGTTTGCAATGGGATATTGAGTAGTTGTTGTGCTTTTCTTAAGTACTACATAATCCTTCATCCAGATGGGAGAGATATGTGATCTTTGAGACCTGTCTGATTGTGGTACATGCCAGTCTGATTGTGGTACATATTGAGTAGGATCAACCTGGGGAAAAAAAGATTCATGAGTAGGGCTGATCAAACTCAAAATTACTATGCTCAGCAGTATGTATAAGGTCGGGTGTGTCTGTGTGATGAGATGGTGGTATAGGGATGGTGGTTTCTGTGTAATCTTGTAATTAAAAAGTAGGCGGGGAAACTTCATTATGCACAAGCTGTAGAGCATTGTCATCATCATGAAATCTTGAATCAAACTGACTAGCAAACATGTCAGGCTCAGACTGAATAGAGTCTTTAAAAGGGAATATAGATTCATAGAATCAGACATCTCTGCTTTCATAAATGGTCTACATATCCAAATCATACAACCTATAACTATTTTGTGCTTCACTGTAGCTATTAACATCGTTTTCTTAGATGTGGGTGCAAATTTATCACCTTTATGCAATGCTGCAGCATAACATAAACTACCAAACACCCTTAAATAAGTAAGTGTTGCTTGCTTGCTATATAAAAGCTCATAGGGACATTTTCCATGTACGAGGTGAGTGGGTAACCTATTCATTAGATAAACAGTAGTCTTGACACAATCACCCAAAAACTTAATGGGAACACCACTTTGGAATATCATTGCTCTAGCCATTTCAAGAATATATCTGTGTTTTCTCTCCACAATCCCATTTTTTTTAGTGTAAGCACAACTACTTGATGAATAATGCCTAAGGAAGCTAGCAATTCATTGCACTTAGCATTGAAGAACTCAATGCAATTATTAGATCTCAGAACTTTCACAGACACACTAAACTAATTTTGTGTTATTGACTGGAAATTTCTAAGCACACGAGACACTTCATTCTTAGAATGTATCAAGCAGATCCAAGTGTATCTACTATAGTTACCCACAAAAGTAACAAAGTATTGTTTTCTATCATATGTAAACGTTTTATATGGCCCCATACATCTAGATGAGCAAGCTGAAAAATGCTAGTTATTGCAGTGGTATTGATAGGAAATGAGGACATGTATTGCTTGGCTAAACCATCGAAGATGACCTTATTCTTCAAATCTAGAATCTGTTTGATACACTTTATGGAAACATGACCCATTCTAAGATGCCACAAAGTAGATTCTTCTACTGCTTTATTTACTATGTTGCCTACTACTTTTGACTCCTTTTGTTGTCCTATCAGATACAATCCATTGACCTCTTTACCAGTCCCCAAAACCTTGTCATTGGAAAGACCCTGAAGCACAGAGTAGTCAGGATTGAAAGTAACTGAACAATGTAGGTGCTTGGTGAGTTTTGACACAAAGAGCAAGTTAAGCTTGAAATCAGGTATGTGCAGCACATTTTAAATATGATGATCTCCTAGAACAACAGCCTTTCCTGTATTTTTAATGTCATATCTATTGCCTGTGGACAATTGTATTCCACTCTCACCATGATAATTTACTAGCTTAATATCATCAAGCAATTCTTGTTATAAGTCACATGATGTGAAGCTTCTGAATCAACCATCCATTCTCTTAGGGAGGCATTGTATAACAATGAAATAGTACCTATCAAAATTGGGGCATGTTCTGAATCACAGGACTTATTTAGCAGAGTCATCAACTTTTCATACTCCATATTCGTTAAGAAATGTCCTTGTCCTTACCCTCTTTACTCTACAGATGAAGTTGAACTCTTGTACGTGTCTTCTACACTCACAGTATTAGCATAGGGCATGTTTCCCTAATTCTTCTTCTTTCCTTTACTGTCATCACCACCTCTCTTACTCTTAAAGTCATCTGGGAAACCCATGCCCCTGTAGCAGTTGTCCCTACTATCACCTTTGCAACCACATTCCTCATAAGTTACTTTAGGTCTTCTAGGTTTGTAACCTGGTTTGAATGGCTGACGTTTTCCTACCATCATAGTCAGTGGATCCATATTGGTGTCTAGCACTCCTAACACTCTCTGACTTTTCTTTTGCACTACAGTGGCATATGCTTCATTCAGTATGGGTATATGTACTCTCAATAACACGGTGCTTCTCACTATACTATAACTCTCATTCAATCCCATTATAAATCGCAGCAGACGTTGTTGTTCTAAATGCACAAGATATGCCCTAGTTTCCTCAGGTAAAGGCACCATAACATTTAATAAATCACATAGATCCTTCATTTTCGAATAATATGTAGTCACTGAATATGTTCCTTGAGTTAAAGTTGCAATTTAAGTCCATACCTGATAAACCCTAGTCAGATTCGAACGATCAAACCTCTCCTTGAACTCATTCCACACTGTCACGACCCAACTTAGGGCCGCGACGGATGACCAACACTAAGTGTCGATCATCACTAATCCTACTGATAATATGCTAACCATTATAACTGATAAACAGAATAAGCATAAACCTAGCTGATAAGGAGTATGCAATGCAAATAGCTGACAAGGCTAACATAAGCTGACATACATAACATACTGACTGCACCACACAGAGACATATCTACAGGCCTCTAAGAGTGATGAACTGAATATACAAAGGACGAGATAAGGCCCCGCCATACCCAAGCTGGCTGACTGTACACATACCAAAAGATAGGTAACTCCGGGAGTAAGCGGAGTGACTCCAGTAGCTGATAGATGGCCTACTAACATGGTCCAAGCATTGATCTATCTGCACCTGCGCGGCATGAAACGCAGCGCCCCAGAAAAGGGCGTGAGTACGATATGTACCAAGTATGTAAGGCATGAGCATATAATATGTCATAGCTGAATGAAACTGTAAGGCTGGAATATAAATATGTAAATATGAGCTGGAGCATAGCAATATAGCTGGAAATCTGAAGAACGTACTAAACATGATCTGAATATAAACTGAAGTCTAGCTAAATCTGGAACTGAAGACTGAGCTGAACTATACTGATAAATAACTGTAATATGACTGATAGCTGGTTACTAGAAACTGGAACTGATAACTGTCAACTGATACTGACGCTAAGAACTGGTGGCTGATAACTGAGAACTGATAACTGTCAACTGATACTGACGCTAAGAACTGGTGGCTGATAACTGAGAACTGATAACTGGTACCGAGCTAAAGCTGAACTGTTATCTGAACTGGTACCTGTCTGGTGTTATGGGCTATATCCCCCCAAATCAGGTAACTGAACATCTGAACTAGTACCTGTCTGGCGTTATGGGCTGTATCCCCCCAAATCAGGTAACTGAAAACTGGAACTAGCCTCATGTATAATCATGCAGTGCATACTGTGGCTATATACGCATATATAACAAACCTGGTGGGTGTTATGGGCTATATCCCCCCCAGCCAGTAATATTTAGTCTCTCTGGTCAGAGTGTGTGAATGACACCCGGTCACACTAGGTGTTTCAACTCCCGCCTGAACCAGAGGGGCTGTATCCCCCAGACGGGTAGTATCACACGCGACCGGACTGTGTGTCCAATGTCCAACCTCTATGGGGGACTCCAAATCACACATAACATGATCACAATATAAGCATAAGCATGTATGAGGCATAACACATGTGGCGACAATATATATGGACTCAAAGGAATGATAAGAAAACTCTGGATGGAATTGTAGACACAACCTGAAACTTAGAATTTGTCTAACTCTTTGATTTTTATAAAAATTTCGGCAGAGTTTCCACTGAAACTGGATGATACGCAAAAACAGAACCAGCACTATACTATACACGGGAATGGATACCCGGATAAACTGATAACATAAACAAATTAACTGGATAACAAGATGAGAGTGGCGTAACAATTCCACGGATGTACAGAATTTCTAGACAGTACCAGCGTCCTGTATTGCATCATAGTTTTGAGGGTGCAGATAAAAGTTATAGACCTCATGGTCTTCATGAAAGTTGTAGATATATGTCTTAGGGTTCTGGAAATTCTTAAAGAATCTAAATATCAATTTTGTACAAGGAGTTATGATCAATATACTAACAACTGTCCAAAAATAAAAACAATTTTCCAGATTTTGAAACGTTTTGCCTTTCTGATTTGGATGTCTTTCACCTTGGATTTTAGTACCAAATTAAGTATATACAAGGTTTCCTTGGTACCATACAAGTTTCTCACAAGAAAATCTAAGTTTAAAACTAATAAAAGCTTCAAAATCTAAAAGATACATGCCTTGCCAAAAGAAAGTTTAGCCTTACATACCTTTGATGTTTCTAGCTTCTAAACTTCGTTTCCTTTGAATTCCACACCTTCTAAAGCTTAAACAAGCTATAAAATAGAATTTAGATACTTTACTTAGCTATGAAGTAATTCTAAAACTCAAACTATAGACGAAATTGAAGGTAGCATAATGTTACCCTAATCGCGTAGAGCGTTTTGACGCAATCCGTCTTCCGTTTCGAGCTAAGATCAATGTTCTTTCTTCAAAACCATCAAAACATCTTTAGAACCCAAGAACACACTGCTTCTATCACTGAGTTTCTGGAAATGACGAGATGGAGGAAGATTTTTTCCTTTTATACTTGAAACATTTCAGTTTTAGTCCTCTTTTACGCTTATGGCCCTTTTTCTGGCCTGACTTCTGATGCTCATATCTTTTTATCTATAAGTTGTATGAACAAACCGTTAAAAGTGTTGGAAAGTACACTCCAAGACCTTCAATTTGGTATATGATATGTCTCCAAAAGACCTCATATAACACACTGAATTAATTGCTGAAAAAGCTCCATTACAAGGCAATTCCTTAATCGGTTTTTCCGCAACTTAAATCCGACTTTTCCCAAACTTTATATTCAATATATAAACATCTTATATGGTAATATTATGACTTTTAACTCTCTTAAATCATTCTTAACATGTCATTATAATGATATACGTCAATTTAGACGTACGGGGTGTAACAATATTCCCCCGTTAGGAACATTCGTCCTCGAATGTTAAATGAAGTATGTAGAAGCATTAAGCAACGATCTGTTACATACTCGAAGTAATGAAGAGATGTGTATATTTGGCCCTCATGTCATTTTCAGCTTCCCAAGTTATTTCTTCTATATTACTTGTTGGATTAAGTATGGACCTATCAATTGAGACTCGCCAACCTTGAACCATCATATAGAAAACCTGCATTTGTGCCCATACAAAGCTTCATATGGCACCATCTGTATGTTAGAATGATAGCTATTATTATATGCAAACTCTATCAACAGTAGGTGACCATTCCAGCTGCCTCTAAAATCTAACACGTAAGCTCTAAGCATATTTTCAAATGTCTGAATGGTCCGCTCAGCCTGTCTGTCTGTCTATGGATGAAATACTGTACTCAGATACACCTGTGTCCCTAAACCTGTCTGGAACGATCTATAGAAATTAGCTGTAAACTGGTGCGCCCCCGTCTGAAATAATAACTACTGGAATACCATGTAGGCGCACTATCTCTCTGATATAAAGTCTGGCATAATCCTCTGCTGTATATGTAGTTCTAACAGGAAAGAAATGAGCTCATTTAGTAAGCCTGTCAACTATAACCCAAATAGAGTCATATCTGCTCCGCATACGGGGAAAGCCTGTAATGAAGTCCATATTCACTGCTTCCCATTTCTATGATGGAATCTCGACTTACTGTAACAAGCCACTAGGTTTTTTTTTTTTTTTTTTTTTTTTTTTTTTTTGATTTTAACCTGCTGGCAGTTAGCACACTGAGCCACAAATTCTGCTATGTCACGCTTCATTTCGTCTCAACAATAAATCTGCTTAACATCATGGTAAATCTTAGTCGAATTAGGATGAACAGTGTATCTGGAATAATGTGCATCTGTCATAATCTGTCCACATAAATCTGCAACATCAGGAACACAAAGTCTATCTTTATATATAAGAACCCCGTCACTAGTAATCTATATAATAATTTTGGTTTTCTTCTGGCTATTTGTCTGTATTCAACTAGAACTGAATCCTCATACTGACGTTGTTTTACTTCTGTAACTAGGCAAGTAGTGGCTGCTTTCTGAATTGTAACTCCTGCGTCCTCTGAATCTATTAATCTGACTCCCATGCTGGCCAACTGGTAGAGTGTATGAGCGAACTTTATTTTCTCTGGTTGTAAATAAGATAGACTACCCATAGGCTTGCGACTAAGGGAATCAGCAACAATGTTCGCTTTACCCGGATGATAAAGAATGTCCATGTCATAGTCCTTCAGCAACTCTAGCCACCGCCTCTATCATAGGGTTAGCTAAGCTCCTTTTGCTTAAATATGTACTGGAGGCTCTTGTGATCCGTATAAATATCAACATGAACACCGTAAAAATAATGTCTCCAAATCTTCAATGCATAAATGACTGCTGAAAGCTCAAGATCATGGATGAGGTAGTTCTGATCGTGCTTTTTCAGCTGCCTAGAAGCATAAGCAATTACTCTTCCATGCTGCATCAAACACAACGAAGACCAATTCGAGAAGCATCACAGTAAATGACATAGCCCTCAGATCCCTCTGGAAGTGTAAGTACTGGAGCTGTTATCAACCTGTTCTTTAGTTCTTGGAAGCTGTGCTCGCAAGAATCAGACCACTCAAATTTAGCTGATTTCTTTGTCAATTTGTTCAGTGGAGCTGCAATGGAGGAAAAACCCTCTATAAACTTTCTGTAATAACCTGCCAAACCCAGAAAACTACGTACTTCAGTTGGCGTCGTAGGCATGGGCCAATTCTTCACAGCCTAGATCTTCTGGTCATCTATTTTAATTCTTTCTGTTGAAACTATGTGGCCAAGAAATGCCACTGAATCTATCTAGAATTTACACTTTGAGAACTTAGCATCTAATTGTTGGTCCCGATGAGTACCCAATATTATGCGTAGGTGCTCTGCATGCTCTGATTCAGACTTTGAATAGATGAGAATATCATCAATAAATATAATCACAAATAAATCTAGATAAGGGCTGAATACGCTATTCATCAGATCCATAAATACTGCAGGGGCATTAGTGAGTCCAAACGACATCACTAAAAACTCATAATGGCCATATCTAGTCCTGAATGCAGTCTTAGGTATATCAGATTTTCTAACTCTAACCTGATGGTAGCCTGATCGCAAATCTATATTCGAGAAGCATTTGGCACCCTGGAGCTTGTCAAACTAGACATCAATCCTGGGCAGAGAGTATTTATTCTTAATAATGACTTTATTCAGCTGTCTGTAATCTATGCACATGCGTAGAGAGCCATCTTTCTTTTTTTTACAAATATCATCGAGGCTCCCCACGGGGAAATGTTGGGTCTGATGTGGCCTTTATCTAACAAATCCTTCAATTGCTCCTTAAATTCTTTCTGTTATACAGGTGCCATCCTGAAGAACATGCCCCTGATGGCGTGCTGGTGCTGAGCAAGCAACTGCTGATCTAGCTGGCTGGGCTGTACAACTACCACCCCTAGTCGGGCAATCTCTTATGAAATGGCCTGCCTCGCAACAAATATAACAAGTATCAACTCCTAACTGACATGGACCCAAGTGGCGTTTACCACAATCTGAACATCTGGGATATGTCTGACTGGCCAGTATCGAAGTACCACGGCGCTGAAATCCTGAAATCTATGATGCCCGACTAGCTCTGGACTGAGGAGTTCTATCAGATCTCAGGCCACGAGACTGTGTAGGTATACTAGCTGGTGGTTGTCTAACACTCTGCTATCTACTCGCTCCAGACGTCTCTCCAAACGAACCAGAAAATCTGCCCCTCTTGTGTAACACTCTATCCCTGTCGGCTCTCTATTTTTGCTTCATCTCCTCAAGTAACAAAGCAAATGCCTGAATCTTATGTTCATACATGACTGCATAACAACTATCATACGCTCGTTCACTAGGTGTGGAGCTAGTCCCACTATATACCTGTGAATTCTATCCTCCATACTCACTACCACCGTAGGGGCAAACCATGCTAAAGAACTAAAGCAATAATTATACTCTTCTACACTCAAACTTCCCTGTCTCAAGTTCAGGAACTGATTAGCACGGTCTCCCTATGCCTCTATAGGCATATACTGATAAAGGAAGGCATCTGAGAATTCCTTCTGAGTCGTGGGAGTAGCATCGGGCCGTCTAGATAGCTCCTATGTCTGATATCACCCCGCTACTAGATTATGCAATCTGAATGCAGCCAACTCTACTAACTCTGTGTCTGCCACGTGCATAACCCTCAACACTCTGGCTATCCTCACTAGAAAATCCTGAGGGTCTTCTCCTGTACGGGATCCGGTAAAGACTGTAGGCTCTAGCCTGATAAAATCATTGATCCTGGATCCAATATCTCCCTGGGCATCTGCACTGTGTTGTCTAGTCTGAGCAACTACAACACTGGTCGATAATCTGATGGCATCCCTTATTTCCTGCCCCTGACTATCAGGCTGAGAAGGTGGAGGTATAGTAGCTGCAGTACCTCTAATATTACCCTGAACTGATAGGATCTGTGAGGCCTCGGATGGAGCCTGAGGTCTGGACTCCTCACTCTCATCCACCTTAGGTGGCACTCTACTAATACCCTGGCCGACAATAACCTTGCCCTTCTGGGCAGCTGTTAGTTTCTTTGGCGGCATCGCTTTGCTGAAATTACTATTGTTAGAGGGCTGAATTCTATAATCATGGCTCTATCGCACGATCTAGAGAAGAAAGAAAGACAACTGTCCTGAAGTGCCTTGTAGCCTCCTGTTCAAAAGTATGGCGCGCAACATACTCCTAAACAAGACTCTACTAGACACGGCCTGTAGACACCCTAGGACTGAACTGCTCTGATACCACTTTTGTCACGACCCAACTTAGGGCCGCGACGGATGACCAACACTAAGTGTCGATCATCACTAATCCTACTGATAATATGCTAACCATTATAACTGATAAACAGAATAAGCATAAACCTAGCTGATAAGGAGTATGCAATGCAAATAGCTGACAAGGCTAACATAAGCTGACATACATAACATACTGACTGCACCACACAGAGACATATCTACAGGCCTCTAAGAGTGATGAACTGAATATACAAAGGACGAGATAAGGCCCCGCCATACCCAAGCTGGCTGACTGTACACATACCAAAAGATAGGTAACTCCGGGAGTAAGCGGAGTGACTCCAGTAGCTGATAGATGGCCTACTAACATGGTCCAAGCATTGATCTATCTGCACCTGCGCGGCATGAAACGCAGCGCCCCAGAAAAGGGCGTGAGTACGATATGTACCAAGTATGTAAGGCATGAGCATATAATATGTCATAGCTGAATGAAACTGTAAGGCTGGAATATAAATATGTAAATATGAGCTGGAGCATAGCAATATAGCTGGAAATCTGAAGAACGTACTAAACATGATCTGAATATAAACTGAAGTCTAGCTAAATCTGGAACTGAAGACTGAGCTGAACTATACTGATAAATAACTGTAATATGACTGATAGCTGGTTACTAGAAACTGGAACTGATAACTGTCAACTGATACTGACGCTAAGAACTGGTGGCTGATAACTGAGAACTGATAACTGTCAACTGATACTGACGCTAAGAACTGGTGGCTGATAACTGAGAACTGATAACTGGTACCGAGCTAAAGCTGAACTGTTATCTGAACTGGTACCTGTCTGGTGTTATGGGCTATATCCCCCCAAATCAGGTAACTGAACATCTGAACTAGTACCTGTCTGGCGTTATGGGCTGTATCCCCCCAAATCAGGTAACTGAAAACTGGAACTAGCCTCATGTATAATCATGCAGTGCATACTGTGGCTATATACGCATATATAACAAACCTGGTGGGTGTTATGGGCTATATCCCCCCCAGCCAGTAATATCTAGTCTCTCTGGTCAGAGTGTGTGAATGACACCCGGTCACACTAGGTGTTTCAACTCCCGCCTGAACCAGAGGGGCTGTATCCCCCAGACGGGTAGTATCACACGCGACCGGACTGTGTGTCCAATGTCCAGCCTCTATGGGGGACTCCAAATCACACATAACATGATCACAATATAAGCATAAGCATGTATGAGGCATAACACATGTGGCGACAATATATATGGACTCAAAGGAATGATAAGAAAACTCTGGATGGAATTGTAGACACAACCTGAAACTTAGAATTTGTCTAACTCTTTGATTTTTATAAAAATTTCGGCAGAGTTTCCACTGAAACTGGATGATACGCAAAAACAGAACCAGCACTATACTATACACGGGAATGGATACCCGGATAAACTGATAACATAAACAAATTAACTGGATAACAAGATGAGAGTGGCGTAACAATTCCACGGATGTACAGAATTTCTAGACAGTACCAGCGTCCTGTATTGCATCATAGTTTTGAGGGTGCAGATAAAAGTTATAGACCTCATGGTCTTCATGAAAGTTGTAGATATATGTCTTAGGGTTCTGGAAATTCTTAAAGAATATAAATATCAATTTTGTACAAGGAGTTATGATCAATATACTAACAACTGTCCAAAAATAAAAACAATTTTCCAGATTTTGAAACGTTTTGCCTTTCTGATTTGGATGTCTTTCACCTTGGATTTTAGTACCAAATTAAGTATATACAAGGTTTCCTTGGTACCATACAAGTTTCTCACAAGAAAATCTAAGTTTAAAACTAATAAAAGCTTCAAAATCTAAAAGATACATGCCTTGCCAAAAGAAAGTTTAGCCTTACATACCTTTGATGTTTCTAGCTTCTAAACTTCGTTTCCTTTGAATTCCACACCTTCTAAAGCTTAAACAAGCTATAAAATAGAATTTAGATACTTTACTTAGCTATGAAGTAATTCTAAAACTCAAACTATAGACGAAATTGAAGGTAGCATAATGTTACCCTAATCGCGTATAGCGTTTTGACGCAATCCGTCTTCCGTTTCGAGCTAAGATCAATGTTCTTTCTTCAAAACCATCAAAACATCTTTAGAACCCAAGAACACACTGCTTCTATCACTGAGTTTCTGGAAATGACGAGATGGAGGAAGATTTTTTCCTTTTATACTTGAAACATTTCAGTTTTAGTCCTCTTTTACGCTTATGGCCCTTTTTCTGGCCTGACTTCTGATGCTCATATCTTTTTATCTATAAGTTGTATGAACAAACCGTTAAAAGTGTTGGAAAGTACACTCCAAGACCTTCAATTTGGTATATGATATGTCTCCAAAAGACCTCATATAACACACTGAATTAATTGCTGAAAAAGCTCCATTACAAGGCAATTCCTTAATCGGTTTTTCCGCAACTTAAATCCGACTTTTCCCAAACTTTATATTCAATATATAAACATCTTATATGGTAATATTATGACTTTTAACTCTCTTAAATCATTCTTAACATGTCATTATAATGATATACGTCAATTTAGACGTACGGGGTGTAACACACACCTTCTTTGCACTAGATGCATACACAATACTAGGTGTCGGCTCATTTGCCTCAGTGCTTCTAATTCACGATAACACGATTGCATTGCACTTCTCCTACAGATAACTCATTCCTTGGTATATGCTTTTCTCACAAGTTCCTGTTAAACCTGCGCTAAAAAATATCAGAAAATTCATCAAACAGAAATATATAAATAGTATATATCTCCTTAAGGAATCTAACCCCATTACTGTTGCCCAAGGTTAACGGGTTAATTCCTCCCAGGATGGAAAGGGATGAAATTTCTACGGTGGTGGCACTTCAAACTGTAGAACTTGGCAAACTCAAAGAAGCGGAGCAAATCACACGACACTTACTGTTTGTTTGCAGAAGAAAGGGAGGAGATAATAAATTTTTTTGGTGAGGAAGAAGTCTGAAGAAGGGCACGTATTTATAGCCAAGGGAAGGCTGAAATTGAAGAGACACCACTTTTCAAATGTGGCTGTTACAGAAACGACCACACTAATGGCTGGCCTTAATAAAGTAATGGGAAAATATTAATAGAGAGGAAATGAATTCAGATTGAATTCTGATTACCGTTACAAAAATGAAATATTAAATATTAATATTCAAAAAATATTAATATTATTTAATATTTTTAATTTTTGTTGGTCCAAAAAATTAAGTCAATCAATCATATCAATTGACCGAATCCGAATCCGAATCCGAATCCGAAGCCGAAGCCGAGATGAGCGACGACGACGGCGCGAGGCTCCCCTTCTACTCAACCCTTTTAAGAGTTAGAGGAAGCACTTCTTTATTTAAACCCAACAAAAATCTTTTCCTCTACCATTATGGGAGAAAGTGTATTTCCCGTATAAAAGGAACCTTTTCACCTTTCCACCCATTTTCCATTCACACTCTTCACATTCCAAAAAATCCAACAATCTCCCACATGCATGGGGAATGGATATATTAAAGAAATATGCATGAGAGACTTGTGTGATTTGCAAGAAAGAATTAGTTGCATCGGGATAAGTAGGTTTCCCTTTGAACTTTCCATAGTGAACATACATCGGATAATACTCGGTCAACCGGTAGATTTAATATCTTTGAACCGTTGAGCTTTAGTATATACCTAGACAACGTAAGTCACAACTAACCCTTAGCCATCTTTGGTTCTCACAATTGTGTTCGTTTCAGCCATGAACACCGCCTGATTTCATAAGTGCATAGAGAATTGGCCCTACATAATTCTCCTTGAAGCGGCTTCCATTTCACACTTACATAGGTGATTTCCAAATGTATAATCCCATTGATGTACACTATTTGATAATTACAATATCAAACTTAGATAATCATTAAAAAAACCTCTAGCGTTTTATCCTTGGTACTTGAACATTGTCTCATCACGAGAATGGACCAAAATTTTAATTTGACAATGTTGAACCGTCATACACAACTTTGTATTCTCCTTGAACCCAGTTCTTGGGATCTCCAGACTTCTAGGTAGAGTTGCCGCCGTGATGACTTGTCCTTGGCCATAGTCCCATTCCCTTCGATGAACACTTAACCGCCTCTCTAGTTAGGCCTTTTGTAAGTGGATTCGACACATTATCCCTTGACTTCATGTAATCAATAGTGATAATTCCTCTAGAGAGTAGATCCCTAACGGTTTTATGTCTTCGTCATATATAATGATTCTTACTGTTATACATGGCATTAACAGCTCGTCCTATAGCCAATTGACTATCACAATGTATACAAATTGGTGTCAACGGCTTAGGCCAGAACAGAATATATTCCAAGAAATTCCGAAGCCATTCAGCTTCTTCACCAGCCTTATCTAAAGCTATGAATTCAGCTTCCACTGTAGAGCGGACAATACACGTTTGTTTGGACGATTTTCAAGATATCGCTCCTCCACCAAGTTTGAAAATATACCCATTTGTGGACTTATAATTAGTTGTGCCGGTGATCCAGGTAGCATCACAATATCTTTCAATGACCGCATGATACTTGTTATAATGCAATGCAAAGTCTTGGGTGTATTTTAAATATCCCAAAACACGTTTCATTGCCATCCAGTGAGTTTGATTGGGATTACTCCTGTATCGAATTAGTTTACTTATAGCACAAGCTATATCTTGACGAGTACAATTCATGATGTACATCAAACTTTCCAAAACACGAGCGCAATCCCGCTGCGACGTGCTTTGACCTTTGTTCTTTTTAAGAGCAAGGTTTACATCAATAGGAGTCCTTGTAACTTTAAAATCCAAACACTTAGATTTTTAAAGCACACTATTGATGTAATGATATTGAGACAAAGCCAGACCTTGAGGAGTATTATGGATCTTAACACCCAGAATTAAGTCGGCAACTCCTAAGTCTTTCATATCAAATTTGCTAGTTAACATGCATTTTGTAGAATTTATATTGGCAATGTCATTACTCATTATCAGCATGTCATCCACATATAAGCAAACAATGACTACATAATTAGGAGTATTTTTAATATAAACACATTTATCACACTCGTTAATTTTAAATCCATTTGATAACATTGTATGTCAAATTTCGCATGCCATTATTTAGGTGCTTGTTTTAGTCCATAAAGCGACTTAACAGGTTTACACACCTTCTTTGATATAGTCAAGAACGCCTTGTTGTCTATAGCCTTTGACAATAAGCCTTGCCTTGTACTTGTCAATAGTGCCATCAACATTCATTTTTCTTTTGAAAATCCACTTAGAACCTAATGGTTTGTTTCCAGGAGGAAGATCTACAACTCCCAAGTATGGTTGTTCAAAATAGATTCTATTTCACTATTGACTGCCTCTTTCCAAAATAGTGAGTCTGAAGAAGACATGACTTCTTTAAACGTCCGAGGCTCCTTTTCCAAAAGAAAAGTGACAAAGTCATCTCCAAATGAAGTAGAAGTTCTTTGACGCTTACTACGTCTTGGTTCTTCCTTATTTGGTGTACTTTCTTTAGTTCTTTCCCGAGGTCGTTTGGATCTTTCACCAACTGACTCATATTCCTTCTTATACAGATATATATTTTTAAAAAATTCAGAACTATCGGAATCCATCACCGTATTAATATGAATGTCGGGATTTTCTGATTTATAAACCAGAAATCGATATGCTTTACTATTTGTAGCATATACAATGAAAACACAATCAACTGTTTTCGGTTCTATCATAACCCTTTTGGGTTTTGGGACTTATATTTTTTCCAAACACCCCCACACTTTGAAATAATTCAAGTTGGGCTTCCTTCCTTTCTACTTTTCAAATGGAATGGAAAGTGTTTTGCTATGAGGAACTCGATTGAATATTTGATTAACTGTAAATATAGCTTCTCCCCACAAGTTCTGGGGTAAACCCGTACTTATTAACAAGGTATTTGATGAATATAATTTATTCATGTATTTTTTATATAAAAATATAAATATTTTAAATAAAATCATGAATAAATATATTTAGTTCTCCTATATTTTCTAACAAATCTTGCAGTGAAAAGAATACTTGGAAAGAGATATATATCATGAATAAAGCAAATAACAAAGGAAGAAGAGTTTTACGTATGCAAGAAGAAGTCCATGACATGTCTTCCTCACTATGCAAGAAAGTTGTTACATATCTTGGCTACAATATTTGCTCCTTATTATACATCTTGGTAATATGGAATTACACATTTAATAAAAGAATGTGGAATTAAAGCAAATAAAGGAGCAAGGGAAGACTATCATTATGCAAGGACTTTCTAAACATATTCATCAAATTGGCATTTTTCAAGACTCTACGTATTATGTCATTATGCAAGGAACTTGCTACACATATTCATTCCTTGACATTACAAGACTTAATGAAGAAATGAGTTTCTATAAATAGGGAGCACTTCTCCCTTAGTTAGATATCAAGGGAGAGAATAGCTATTCTACTTTCTTAAAAGCTTTGGTCTTTATTTTTCTTTCTCTTCTTGTAAGTTCCATATTTTCTAGAAATATTGGCAATATTGTCAATAATATAAATCTTTTCTTTTGTTCAATTACTCCATAATGGAGTAATTTCTTTTTGTTGGGATAGTAGATGAAGCTTGATATATTTATAATACTTATCTCAGTTTTAATCTTGGCCTGAAATTATCTATTTCACATTTTACACTGTGCGGGAATGTTAGTTTTATTATTCTTTATTATCACTCCTACATATTTTATCTCACGGTTATTATCGTATTAATTTTGTAATTCTCACGGAGCAAAATTGATATGTGGTAACTGATGAATAAAATAAGTAGAGTGAAAGTAAATTTTAGTAATCTACCATTTCAATTCCGTAGTCTTGCTTGCCTCAGTTTTAATTCTCACGGAGGAATTGTTGTAGGCAAGATTATTGATTTTTAGTAAAAATATTCTCACGAAGTTTTCACTACTTTTTGGCACAATTCAGGCAAGAAAAATATTTCGGTTTAACTGTCACTTGTTATAACTCAATTAATTTGCATAACCTCACGGAGTGTTATTAATTGATTATTTTCTTGTGAGCAAAATATAATTGAATTAGAAATAAGCAATTATTCTTTAGAGAAATATATGTCAAAATTGAGATTTTTATTATAAATATTATCAAGTGAATTCAATGATTCCCAACTCTTTTTAAATTGAAAATCTTCCACAAGTTATTTTGTTTTAGTTAAAGTTATTTAAAAGTTCAAAAAATTCACTTTTCATCAATTTGATTCTCTCAAATAGTAGTTGGAATATTCAAAGTCTGTAGCATAGATTTCCCAATCTCTGTGGGACGATATCTTAAACTATACTATAATTTGACAAAGCACGAGCAGGAAAATCCTATACACTTTGGCCTCGTCAAATTTTTGGCGCCGTTGCCGGGGATTGGCAGACATCTACTTCGGACTAAATATTTGGTTACTAATTTGAGAACTTATTAATATAATTAATATTTATATAATCTATAAAATACTACTATAACTACTGATACTAATCTTTAATCTCTAACAGTATTATATCTGCTTCTAATATTTTTTCTTTGTTTCTAGCATTTTTTTTTTTATTTTTTTTATTTATTATTATTATTATTATTATTATTATTATTATTATAAACTTTCTCTAGTATATTAATTTTATTATTATATTATCATTTTTTACATTACAACCACTAATATTACTATTATTTACTAATATATTAACTATAACATTTCATTGTTACTTAAGTAATTTCTCTAATATTTCCTTGTTACTCAAGTACTTCTTCTAATATTTCCTTGTTACTCAAGTACTCCTTCTAATATTTCCATTACTACTTCTAACATTATCTCTTTTTCTTCTAACACTTATATTTTCTTTTGTATATTTTATTATATTATTATTTTTAGTTAGCAAGTAATATTAAAGTGTTTATCTAATAGTCCATGTCACTTCTTTCATCTATCATTTTATTTTCCCTACTACTTTTATTATAACGTCTACTTTAGTATATCTAAGTTTTATTATAAATTTTCTTTACAGTATTTACCATTACTAATTACTATAGTCTATTATATAATATATTAGTAGTTCTCTATATTAAGTATTTCTTATTGTTATTATTATTGCTACTAACCTTTTTAAGAAAAAGTTAAAAAAGAAAAAGAAAAAAGAAATTGTTGTATGTACTACTACGTAAGTACTGTTTTGACATAACAAGTCTTCTTTTTAATATTACAAGTATTATTATATTAGTATTACTTTCTTCTTAAGTTTCTATAGTGCTATTACTAATATTGCTTCTATTTATATTATAGTACAAATATATTTATTTTCCTATTTAAATTATAGTTATTACTATTATTTTCTTAATACTATTATTAGTTAGATATAAATAATAACTTATGTCATCTTATTATTTTTATTCTATCACAAACTAGTACTATCTAATTATCGTTATTTCTTTTTCATTGCTCATATAACAATAGTATTGTACTATTTTTATTTTTCTTTTGCTTTTTCCTTGAAAGGCCTTCTACCAATTTTTATTACTACTACTACTACTCCACTTACGTACTACATTCATTCTTTTCAAACTACTCAAGTGTTATCTATATTTTGCACTATTAGTACTACTTACTAGTTGCTATTTTATATATAGTACTTTTGTATTTTTATTTTTAGTAGTTAGTACTAATTCTTCCATATTCTTTTTTATTTATTATTATTATTATATTATACCTACTATTTTTATTTTTTTTATTTTTTTTCTTCCTTATACTATTTTCTTTCTGGTACTGATATTACTACTACTTTAAAATATTATTTAAAAAAAAAATTACTATTTAAAAATTTCAAGTAGTTTATGACCCGCTCTTCTAACAAAGAGTTGGTCATTTACGATCCTGAAATTGAAAAATCTTTACGGTTGCGCAGGAAAGGACGATCATCATCTTCTCAAAGTGCAACTTGTGACAAAATGGAGCAGCAACTAAGAGATGACAATAACCAACTGGGTGTCGATCCACCAGTTATTGTAGAAGATCAGTTTGACGAAGTGGCTCCAAGACCAGCAAACAGAATCCTAAGGGATTATGCTAGACCAGACCGCTTCAACTGTGAGTCTAGTGTGAGAAAACCCCCAGTTGCAGCCAACAACTTTGAAATCAGGACCGGCCTGATTCAAACAATTCAACAATCCTGTACTTTCACCGGTGATCCAAGTGAAGATCCACACAGTCATTTAATTGATTTCTTGGAACTAGTTGAAACTGCTAAATATAATGGAGTATCTCCTGAAGCAATCAAGTTAAGGCTATTTCCTTTTTCTTTAAAAGGAGATGCCAAGACTTGGTTGCGGAGTTTACCTCAAGGTTCTATTACTACATGGGACCAGATGACTCAGAAATTTTTAAATAAATATTTTTCCCCTGCTAAAACAACAAAGTTAAGACAAGATATTTCTAATTTCTTGCAGACTGACACTGAGTCAGTTTATCAAGCATGGGAAAGATTAAAAACAATGCTAAGAAAATGTCCACATCATGACATTCCTGAGCATATGCAGCTGTACATTTTCTATCACGGGCTAAAACCATCATCTAGAAATGTGATAGATGCAGCTGCAGGAGGTTCCATAATGGGAAAAACCACTGTTGAAGCATTGCAATTGTTGAATGAAATTTCTGAAAATGCTATTCAATGGCCATCTGATCGTGTAGTAATAAAAAGAGCTGCTACGGTAAATCAGGCAGATGCTTTAAATACACTAACACAACAGATTGTTTCTTTGGCACAAAAGTTTGAATCTTTTCAGGTTAATACACAACAACCAAGCCAGTCTGAGACTTGCGACATGTGTGGAGGAAACCATCTGAATCATGAATGCCAAGCAACCAATCAAAATGATGAACAGGTCAATGCCATCGGGTACAAGCCATACCCTTTTGGAAGTCCAATGGCACAAAAACATCCAGGATTTCAATGGAGCAATCCAAATGGTGCTGAAAATTCTCAAAGCTTCCAGAAGCAACAAGTACAAGGACCACCCGGATACCAGAATCAAAATCGTGTGCAACCGAATTTCAAGCCATATCAGCAAGCAGCTCCATATCAACAAAGGCCTCAGCAAGCCCATCAAAGTCTAGATGACCTTTTGTACAAGTACATTAAGGCCACTGACGAGAAAATGGAAAGCCAAAATTCTGCCCTTAAGAATTTGGAAATTCAGGTAAGCCAATTGGCAACTCTTGTTTCAGAAAAGATTCAAGGTCCCTTACCAAGCAATACGGAGAAAAATCCAAAAGAACACCTTAAGGCCATTGCCTTACGGTCAGGTAAGAATCTTGATGATCCATATGCTGACAGACATGAAAAGAACCAGCCAGAGCAACAGGTAGACAAAGGTAAGAATGTTGAAACACCCAGTGAACTGTCACAAGAGAAAGAAGTCCAGAAAAAAGAAAAAAATATTGAAAAAGTAACTCCTCTCCCTGTGACAATTCCTTTTCCACAAAAAATGAAAAGAGAAAAGCTTGATAATCAATTTGCAAAGTTTTTGGAAATTTTAAAGCAAATTCACATTAATATCCCTTTTACTGATGCTTTGTTGCAAATGCCTTCATATGCCAAATTTCTAAAAGAAATCTTGTCAAGCAAAAGAAAATTGGAAGAAGTTTCTGTGGTAATGCTTACTGAAAAATGCAGTGCTATACTTCAAAATAAGCTACCACAAAAGCTCGGTGATCCAGGAAGTTTTACAATTCCATGTACCCTGGGAGGATTACATTTTGAAAAAGCACTTTGTGATTCTGGAGCTTCAATTAATTTGATGCCATTTTCTATTTTTAGGAAATTGGATCTTGGTGAGATGAAAAATACAGTTGTTTCTCTTCAATTTGCAGATCAAAGTACTAAAAAACCGAAGGGAATAATTGAAAATGTTCTTGTGAGAGTAGATAAGTTTGTTTTCCCTGTAGATTTCATAGTACTTGAAATGGAAGAATGTCCTGATGAACCAATAATTTTAGGTAGACCTTTTCTTGCTACAGGTAGAGCAATCATAGATGTTCATCAAGGACAACTGATTCTAAGAGTTGATGAAGAAAGAGTCATTTTTGATATGCAAAAGATTCTAAAATTTTCAGGAGATGAGACATCTTCTTCTTGTTTTTCAATTGACATGATTGGTGATCTTGCAGATGAATTTAAAGATGATCAATTGATTTTAGACTCAATGGAGAGATGTTTGGCTAAATCTGGCACCACACAGGATGATGATCTTATAGTCAGAAGTGAAGCAAAATTATTGGAACATAATTCTAAGGAAGAGGATGAAATGCAATCAGAAGAAGTTCACACAAAAATTGAACTCAAAATTCTCCCTTCCCATTTGAAATATGTTTATCTTGAGCCTGAATTATTTCCAGTAATAATTTCATCTTCTCTGTCTGCAGAACAAGAACATAAATTGATTGAAGTACTCAGAACACATAAAGGAGCCATAGGGTGGACTATAGCAGACATCAAAGGCATTAGTCCAGCAATTTGCACACACAGAATCCTCATGGAGGACAGCTACAAGCCAATAGTCCAACCCCAAAGGAGATTGAATCCAGCAATGCAAGAAGTGGTAAAAAATGAAGTTATTAAGCTTCTCGCAGCAGGTATTATTTACCCCATTTCTGACAGCCCTTGGGTAAGTCCTGTTCAGGTGGTACCAAAGAAAGGAGGTATGACGGTAATAAAAAATGAAAATAATGAACTCATACCTACCAGAACAGTTACAGGATGGAGAGTCTGTATTGATTACAGACGTCTCAATGATGCCACCAGAAAAGACCATTTTCCTTTACCATTTATTGATCAAATGTTAGAAAGAGTAGCAGGATATGGTTTTTATTGTTTTCTTGATGGATATTCAGGGTATAACCAGATACCAATTGCACCAGAAGATCAGGATAAGACAACTTTCACATGTCCCCATGGAACCTATGCATATAGGAGAATGCCATTTGGTTTATGCAATGCACCTGCTACATTTCAGCGATGCATGTCTGCAATTTTCTCTGACATGACTGAAAAATTTTTGGAAATTTTTATGGATGATTTCACCCTTTTCGGTAAAACATTTGAAGATTGTCTCCACCATTTGACCTTAGTTCTTAAGAGATGTGAAGAGACAAACTTGATTCTTAATTGGGAGAAATGTCATTTCATGGTTACTGAGGGAATAGTTTTAGGACATAAAATCACTGCTAAAGGGATAGAAGTTGATAAGGCTAAAATTGATCTTATAGCAGGATTACCCCCTCCTACAACTGTTAAAGGCATTAGAAGTTTTTTAGGCCATGCAGGTTTTTACAGACGGTTTATAAAAGACTTTTCAAAAATTTCAAAACCTCTGACTAACCTTTTGATGAAAGATGTCAAGTTTGATTTTTCAGGTGATTGTTTAGAAGCTTTTGAAACTCTTAAGGAGAAATTATCATCTGCCCCTGTAGTTGTATCCCCTGATTGGAGCCAACCTTTTGAGGTCATGTGTGATGCTAGTGATACAGCTGTTGGAGCTGTTTTAGGCCAGAGAAAAGAAAGGATTTTTCGTCCCATATACTATGCCAGTAGGACTTTGAATGAAGCTCAGCTGAATTATGCCACAACAGAAAAAGAACTATTGGCAGTAGTATTTGCTTTTGATAAGTTTCGTTCTTATTTGATAGGAACCAAGGTCACTGTTTTCACTGATCATGCGGCTTTAAAATACCTGTTAACAAAGAAAGATGCCCGACCTAGATTGTTAAGATGGATTTTACTTCTGCAAGAGTTTGACCTTGAAATAAAAGACAAAAAGGGAACCGAAAATCAAGTAGCTGACCATTTGTCTAGATTAGAGAATCCTCCTTCTGAGTCTTGTGAAATAAAAGAAGAATTTCCTGATGAACATATCTTTTCTGTCAGCTCAGTTGTGACTCAACCACCCTGGTTTGCAGACATTGCAAATTACTTGGTTGGAAAGTGGACACCCCAAGATCTCTCTTACCAACAAAGAAAAAAACTCATATCTGATGCTAAGCATTATCTGTGGAATGATCGTTATTTATTTAAATATTGTGCAGATAATATTATTAGAAGGTGTGTGCCTGAAGAAGAAATGAGCAAGATTTTGCATCATTGCCATGATGGAGCAATTGGAGGACATTATGCTGCAAATCGGACAGCATTTAAAGTTTTGGAGGCTGGATTCTTCTGGCCAACACTTTTTAAGGACGCTCGTGCATATGTTGCACAATGTGACAGGTGTCAGAGAACAGGTAACATCACTAAAAGAGATGAAATGCCACTGCAATCAATTCAGGTATGTGAGATATTTGATGTCTGGGGTATAGATTTTATGGGTCCGTTTCCTTCATCTCATTCATTTGAATATATCCTTGTGGCTGTTGATTATGTTTCACGATGGGTTGAAGCCATTCCAACAAGAAAGAATGATGCTCGAACTGTGTGCAATTTTCTCAGAAAAAATATTTTTACCAAATTTGGCACACCACGAGTTATCATTAGTGACCAAGGCACTCATTTCATGAATAGACAATTTTCTGCCCTTCTATCAAAATATGGTGTAACTCACAAAACAGGAACACCATATCATGCTCAAACTCAAGGGCAAGTTGAGGTTTCTAACCGCGAATTAAAAAGGATACTTGAAAAAACGGTTGGAATCTCAAGAAAAGACTGGGCTTTAAAATTAGATGATGCATTATGGGCATACCGAACGGCATTTAAAACGCCTATTGGGACATCCCCATACAGATTAGTTTTTGGAAAAGCTTGCCATTTGCCAGTCGAATTAGAACACAAAGCTTTTTGGGCATTAAAAGCACTGAATTTTGATTTAACATCTGCTGGTAAAAATAGATTTTTTCAGGTTAATGAATTGGAAGAGTTGAGGCTGGAAGCTTATGAAAATGCCAAGATTTATAAAGAAAAAACAAAAAAATGGCATGACAACTTGATCCGACAAAAAAGCTTCAAAATTGGAGATCAGGTACTTCTGTACAATAGTCGACTCAGGCTATTTCCTGGAAAATTGAAATCCAGGTGGACAGGTCCTTATATGGTTACAGATGTCACTCCATATGGAGCAATTGAAATTCAACAGTTTAATGGAGGAGACAAGTTTAAAGTCAATGGCCACAGGCTAAAATTGTATTTTGGAGGACATTTTGAGCAGCAACCATCAGTAACCATGATAGATTGATGAGTTTCACTGTTACTACGTCGAGCTGACGACGTTAAACTCAGAACTAAGGTTTCTTACCCGTAGCCATTGAGGGTGAAGCAATGGAGCCTTATAAGTCCAACATAGATCTGACTAATTAAATGCTTAACCAATTGATCTGGTCAATATCCAGATTATTGTACAACCGGAACATCTCATGAAGGCCTCTACAAAAACAGTGTCACCTAGACAGGAGTAACTCCATGGTGATCGGTATGCCTAAGTTACTGGTTGGTTAACCATTCAATTGTGAAAATCTAATTTTGGCACAGGTAATTTTCTAGTTTATATTCAAACTAGGACCTTATGACTGTTAAGGTAATAAAATAATCAGTCTATTACACATAGAATATGTGTGGTCACAGTTTCTTTCAAGCTTTCTTCTGTGATCGTAATTTTGAAAGCCAAAAATATTTTTTTTTTTTAAAAAAAAAAAAAATTATTTAGTAGTATTTTCTATTTTAATTTTCCTAGTTTAAAAAAAAAAAATCCTTTTACTCCCTTTCCACTCGTGTTGAAACGTGTTTTCATTCTGGAGAATGAAATGTTCAAGTGTGGGGGAGGATTATTCTAATTTATATATTTTACATATAATATCTTCTTCTAAACTGTGATTTTTGTAGGTATTTAATTAACAACATAAATTCTTTACATTATGCTCAATATTATTTTTTTTTATTTTTCACCATATGTTTTTCATGAACGATTTTGATTTTGTGAAAACAGTAGCAAGCATCTTCGACTCAGGAAATCATTGGGATTGAGAAAAGTTATGATCACAAAAGCAGGAAGAATCAATAAACTTGGCTAGAACTTGCTCTAAATGTTTTTCGAGGCGAAATAATGGATGACACTGATTTTTGAAAAATGAACTTAGGCCTTCTTTGATTCCCAATTCTAGCCTCTTTATTTTTCATCCAAATATACATATTTTACCTCTTAGAACCTTTTTAGCCTTGATCCTAATTTTTTTAAACACCGTATTTCTCTCTAAAAAAAAAAAGAAGAGAAAAAAATATATATATTAGTCGTATATATGTATATATCTCTATATATATGCATAAAAATACACTTCTTCCAGCAGTTAATGAGCACAGATTGATATCAATAAGAGGAAGAAGTACCCGAAAAAGGAAAAAAAGAAAAAAAAAAGAAGAGAATATATGATTGTTAATGATATTGCAAAGGCAGAGAATGTAATAAGGAGGAGTGCTTAAAAAAAAAAAAAAAGGATGAAAATACTAAGAACCAAGAAATGTTTGCTCAAAGTTGGAAGGAGAAAAGTCACTATAAATATATCCTTACCCTACCAGCCTATAGCCTGACATTACAAGCCAAGAAAAGTCCTAAAAGATTTTAAAAATTAGTGTTATATCTATATTAGTGGAGATAAACATGAAAAGCAAGCATATGGACTCGGCTATGATACTTACTGAATAACTGATCATAAATTTATCAATTCTGAAAGATTCAAGGGGCGAAGAATGCTAGCTTTTGTTGATCAAGTCAGAATTCAGACATAAGGTAAAAGATTTGGTGAATTTAGAAAGGATAATTGCATTGAACATAATGAGAGATATTTATTTTGAATAAATTGCATATCCTACAAAAGTCGCAATTTTTGAAGAAAATCATTTTAAAAAAAAAAAAAATAAAAAATAAAAAATCTTTTTACTCGAGGACGAGCAAAAGTTCAAGTGTGGGGGAATTTGATGAATATAATTTATTCATGTATTTTTTATATAAAAATATAAATATTTTAAATAAAATCATGAATAAATATATTTAGTTCTCCTATATTTTCTAACAAATCTTGCAGTGAAAAGAATACTTGGAAAGAGATATATATCATGAATAAAGCAAATAACAAAGGAAGAAGAGTTTTACGTATGCAAGAAGAAGTCCATGACATGTCTTCCTCACTATGCAAGAAAGTTGTTACATATCTTGGCTACAATATTTGCTCCTTATTATACATCTTGGTAATATGGAATTACACATTTAATAAAAGAATGTGGAATTAAAGCAAATAAAGGAGCAAGGGAAGACTATCATTATGCAAGGACTTTCTAAACATATTCATCAAATTGGCATTTTTCAAGACTCTACGTATTATGTCATTATGCAAGGAACTTGCTACACATATTCATTCCTTGACATTACAAGACTTAATGAAGAAATGAGTTTCTATAAATAGGGAGCACTTCTCCCTTAGTTAGATATCAAGGGAGAGAATAGCTATTCTACTTTCTTAAAAGCTTTGGTCTTTATTTTTCTTTCTCTTCTTGTAAGTTCCATATTTTCTAGAAATATTGGCAATATTGTCAATAATATAAATCTTTTCTTTTGTTCAATTACTCCATAATGGAGTAATTTCTTTTTGTTGGGATAGTAGATGAAGCTTGATATATTTATAATACTTATCTCAGTTTTAATCTTGGCCTGAAATTATCTATTTCACATTTTACACTGTGCGGGAATGTTAGTTTTATTATTCTTTATTATCACTCCTACATATTTTATCTCACGGTTATTATCGTATTAATTTTGTAATTCTCACGGAGCAAAATTGATATGTGGTAACTGATGAATAAAATAAGTAGAGTGAAAGTAAATTTTAGTAATCTACCATTTCAATTCCGTAGTCTTGCTTGCCTCAGTTTTAATTCTCACGGAGGAATTGTTGTAGGCAAGATTATTGATTTTTAGTAAAAATATTCTCACGAAGTTTTCACTACTTTTTGGCACAATTCAGGCAAGAAAAATATTTCGGTTTAACTGTCACTTGTTATAACTCAATTAATTTGCATAACCTCACGGAGTGTTATTAATTGATTATTTTCTTGTGAGCAAAATATAATTGAATTAGAAATAAGCAATTATTCTTTAGAGAAATATATGTCAAAATTGAGATTTTTATTATAAATATTATCAAGTGAATTCAATGATTCCCAACTCTTTTTAAATTGAAAATCTTCCACAAGTTATTTTGTTTTAGTTAAAGTTATTTAAAAGTTCAAAAAATTCACTTTTCATCAATTTGATCATCATCTCCTTTAATGTTCGATTTTTTCTTTCCGTAATCCCATTAGATTGAGGCGTGTAAGGGGAAGTTGTTTGATGAATAATGCGATATTCCAAACATATTTGTTCAAAAGGAGATTCATATTCGCCGCCCCTATCACTTCTTATCATTTTGATCTTTTTGTTAAGTTGCGTTTCAACTTCATTTTTGTATTTCTTGAATGCGTCAATTGCCCCATCTTTACTACTAAGTAAATCAACATAGCAGTAACAAGTGCTATCATCAATAAAAGTTATGAAATACTTCTTTCCACCGCGAGATGGTATTGACTTCATGTCACAAATGTCCGTATGAATTAAGTCTAATGGTTTAGAATCCCTTTCAATTGACTTGTAAGGGTGTTTAGTATATTTAGACTCAACATATATTTGACATTTTAACTTTTCGCAATCAAATTTATGCAATACTTCCAAATTGATCATTTTCTGCAAGGTTTTATAATTGACATGTCCCAAACGAGAGTGCCATAAATTATTTGACTCAAGCAAGTAAGAAGAAGTTGAAATTTTATTCATAGTGTCAACGACTATTACATTGAGTTTGAAAAGGCCCTCAGGCAGGTAACCTTTTCCTACATACATCTCATTCTTAGTTATTACGACTTTATCAGAAACAAAAACACACTTAAACCCATTTTGCACGAAAAGTGCAGTAGACACCAAGTTCTTCCGTATTTTAAGAACGTGAAGAATATTGTTCAAAGTCACAACCTTGCCAGATATCATCTTGAGGCATATCTTTCCATATCCTTCAATTTTAGCCGTTGCAGAGTTGCCCATAGAGAGTGTCTCATTAGGTCCAGCGGGAGCATATGAAGCAAAGGCTTCCTTCACATCACAAACATGGCAGGTAGCTCCATAATCAATCCACAATTCTTTAGAATTTCCAACCAAGTTGCATTCAGAAATCATAACACACAAATCAATGTCTTGTATTCCTTGGGCCAATTTATTCTCTTTAACCATGTTGGCTTGACCTTTTTCCTTTTTCTTGTCCTTGTCCTTCTTTGCAACACGACAGTCTACAGACTTATGCCCACTCTTGCCACAGTTGTAGCAATTTTCCTTGAACTTTTTCTTGCTAGGATTGGTCTTCCCTCCAGAAGGCTTCTTTCTCTTATTCTGATTTGGATTATGCTCAACAATATTTGCTCCCGCTATTGTAGCATTTCCACGAGCCTTCTTTTCAGCATCTTTCTTGTCTTCTTCAATCCTTAAGCATACAATCAAATCTTCAAGGGGCATCTCCTTGCGCTTATGTTTCAAGTAATTCTTAAAGTCCTTCCATAACGGAGGCAACTTTTCAATCATAGTCGCAACTTGAAACGTCTAATTAATCATCAAACCTTCAAAGAAAAGTTTGTTAGCAACAATATAATTAATACTCTTAACATAAGTATTAATCAAGATCATACCTCAGCAAGGAGATCATGGTTTATGACTTGAAGTTTTTGGACTTGGGATACAACAGATTTGTTATCCACCATCTTATAATCCAGAAATTTGGTAGCCACAAATTTCTTCAGTCCAGCGTCTTCAGTCTTATATTTCTTTTCCAGTGCATTCCACAGTTCCTTTGACGTTTCAACATTACTATAAACGTTGTACAAGTCATCTTCCAAGCCACTTAGAATATAATTCTTGCATAGGAAGTCAGAATGCTTCCAAGCCTCAATCACAAAGAAGCGCTCGTTTTCAGGTGTTTCATCAGACAGGACCAGAGCATCCTACTTAATAAACCTTTGCAGACTTAAAATGGTCAGATAAAAGAACGTCTTTTGCTGCCATCTTTTAAAGTCCACACCAGAAAATTTCTCCGGCTTTTTCGCTGGTGGCATAACCGTTGCATTAGCAGCATGGCTAGACCCTGCAGCACCAGAAACTGTGGTAGCAGTAGCACTCACAACAGGGATATTTTGTTCCACTTCGTTTGTCATCTCAGTCAAAATGACACAAGCAGAAACAATATCAACAACCGATGAAGTATTTAAATCTTCAAACCAAAAACAAACAAATTATTTAAACAGTCAGAGTAGAAAAACCACGAAGGCGTTTAGTCTCCACAAACAAATTAATTAACAGTAAATAGGAGTAGAAAACTACGAAGGTTTTAGTCTCCCTAATCAGTCTCCTTAAATGATATATTATTTAAAACGCAGAAAATAAATAACCATAGATTCCTTAAGCTTGTTAAACATGCGTTCAAAATTATCAGAAAATACGTCAACCATAAATATATAAACAGTATATATCGGACAATCCCGAGCCCACAAGTTTCTTGTGTCTCCTTAAGGAATCTAACCCTCTCACTGTTGCCCAAGGTTAACGGGTTAATTCCTCCCAGGAAGAAACGAGATTACAGTTCTACGGTAGTGGCACTTTAAACTATAGAACTCGGCGAACTCAAAAAAGCGGACCAAATCACACGACACTTACAGTTTTTATGTAGAAGAAAGGGAGGAGATAGTAAGATTTTTTGGTGAGGAAAAATTCTGAAGAAGGGCACGCATTTATAGCCAACGGAAGGCTAAAATTGAAGAGACACCACCTTTCAAATGTGGCTGTTACAGAAACGACCACACTAATGGATGACCTTAATAAAGTAATGGGAAAATATTAATAGAGAGAAAATGAATTCAGATTGAATTCTGATTACTGTTACAAAAATAGAATATTAAATATTAATAATAAAATATTAATATTATTTTTTTTAGTTTTTGTTGGTCCAAAAAATTAAGTCAATCAATCGACTGAATCCGAAGCCGAAGCCGAGACGAACGAGCGACGATGACGACGTGAGGCTCCCCTTCTACTCAACCCTTTTAAGAGTTAGAAGAAGCACTTCTCTATTTAAACCCAACAGAAGCCTTTTCCTCTACCATTATGGGAGAAAATGTATTTCCCTTATAAAAGGAACCTTTTCACCTTTCCACCCATTTTCCATTCACACTCTTCACATTCCAAAAAACCCAGCAGTTCCATCCATAAAATCGAGCTTTCCTTTGCCTAAGAGTGCCATTTTCATCGATCTGCTCCATAGGGCATAGTTTTCTGGCACTGTAAGCTTAATCCAAATCAAAAGAACTCTCAGCGTGTCTGATGCTTGAAGGTAAAGCGAATGATTGTGATCTAAGGTTACAGTTTCAAGAACTGACATTGTTACTGTGTTTTGAAGCTTGTAGCTATGGTGGAATTCTTAAAAATAACTGTTAAATCTCAATATTCCGGCTATGATACTATGAAAAGTAACTGAAAATAAAGAACACTTCTCTTATTTACGCAAGATTCTAGAGAGGATTTTTACATCTATGTTGAGGAAGGGAAAGTGAGAGCTTAGCTTCTAAGCTAGCACAGAGGGGGGGGGGGGGTAGTTATAACTAGCTTCTCCTCTATTTACATGAAGGTCCTACACTTATTTAGTAACAGCTTCTAACCCCTCTATACTTTTCTTATACTCAAAGTAGTCCCTGTATTCAATAAAATTCACACTAACCACCTATGTAGCATGATCATCCATGCGTTAGAGGATAGACACTTTGAAAATGACTTGGAATAAAGACTCAGTCCAAGACCGAAAGTAGTTAGTAATACTAAAGCAAAACCGAGCATACAACAATCGGTTACGATAGATATCGGGAACGTATTAAACTTAGCATTGGATTTTATAGGACTAGAACTAAGAAAAGGAGGGATATGTCAGTTGCGCCAGTGCGAAAAATATTATTGTGTCTGATTATTATAATTCTTTTTATTCTTTTTTAGGTTGTAGTAATTCATTCTCTTGCTTCATTTTAGACGTACAAACAGATCATCCACATTTGATGTGGAGGGGGTGGAACAAGTAGACTCGCGACATAGACCATTCTCTTTTATAGTATTATATTTAAATCAAATTTAATTTGTGAATGATGTATATCTGCCACATATGCTTTTATAAATAATCAAAATTAATTAATCTATATTCTCACTTTCAAATTATCACATAACAATAACAAGTTTATGAGATCTGGCGTAAACATTGAACGCACTTTCAACCTTTTTATTTCTTCCTCTCGCATAATTAGGTGCCTCTGTCTCCCAAGTTGAAGCCAGGCACAAACGTAGTGCCATTTGCTGCAAATATTCAATGCAAAGGGAGTACAGTCATAAAGTCGGATAAGGGTCTAGGTATGGTGGCTTGTAATTGTCAAACGTCCTTTTGGTAACAATGTCCATTTAATTTAGGCACACTTCAACCGCAAGCATGATGTCTACTTAAATTGAAAATATTCAGGGATGGAACGAAAAAAGTGTCATAATCAGTGTTATCTATAGAGATGAGAACTAACTAAAACATACTACAACTAGGAAGTATGATAATTTTACTAGTTCAAAATTAGGCTGTCAAAATTAGCTAAAATTTTGTGGGATCTATTCAAACCAAATGGATTATGCGGGTGATATTCTTGAGGATTAATTGAAGTAGGTTGAACCCAAGTTTTGGGCTAAAAGGGGGACTAAAGAAAGTGTTACACAGTTAATTTCTGACATTTATTTGAAGATTAAGTTAAAAATCTCAACAAGTTATTCAGTTATCTGGGTAAAACTTCCATATAAATGAAGAAATAAACGGATAAATTATTGTCCCAAATTTAACATGGAATCGTTTAAATTTTTAGATTGAGCTGGAAAATTGGCTGTGACCCCATATTAAACTTATATCTAACGCTAAAACATTATCGAGATTAGATTAATGCTATAACCAGTACTTTTATTCAACCCATAAATGCTCACAATTAACCTTACTAGTCAATATTTACACGTACTACTGTGCTAGTTTGTTTCAATAAGTGTAATTATTCTATAATATAAAGTGTATTTTTCGGAGAAATTTTTTTATTGTTATTTTACATTATCAGATACTAATTCAAATTTCTAACCGAATATTATTTTGTTTGTCCTATGAACACTATTTGATCATACAACGTAAGATAGACTCCATCGTAAATATAGGAGTACCATTTATGGATTGTTTGGTTTTTAAAATTAAATCTTGAGACTCATAATATAATAATTAAATAATACTCCGTCTAAAGTAGCCAATACATTGCATCCCAGAAGCAAACTCTGAATAATCAAAAGTAGTGTCGCCTCTTGTAAACACAAATTCCCGCCAAAAAGAAAAAAGAAATTATTTGGATAAATATCTAAATATACTATGCAAACGTGTCCCTGTATATCGGGAACCACCTACTAGTGGACCTCGTAAACCGCGCCAAGTGGAAACCTACTCTCTATATTTACTGCTTTTCTAACTTCATTTTTAACCCCTACTAGTATAGTGTAAACAGTACATATTTTAACCTAACCATAGTTAACCCAACTCTCTTAACCATGGTTAACAAAGCAGTTTATATTGCCTACATCCCTTAGCTTCCTTTAAAGACATGGTAAAGAGAAAAATAGAGAGACACACACAACTATACCAAAATGATGATGATAGGTAGATCACCACACTCACATCCAACCGTCCAAGTTCCACCATGGGATTATTTAGATGATCCAACGGTTGATATTCATTCACCATATGTTTCCACTAGTCCTGATTCTGGTTATGATGTTTTTAAAGCGTTACAACGTTACTTACCATCTAATACTAATGACGTTATTTTTGATTCTGATGGTCTAGACATTCCAGTGGACACGTTCTCATGTGATAATTTCCGTATGTACGAGTTTAAAGTACGGAAATGTGCACGTGGACGGTCACATGACTGGACGGAATGTCCGTACGCTCATCCAGGTGAAAAAGCACGGCGAAGGGATCCTAGGAAGTATCAGTATTCTGGTACTGCTTGTCCGGAGTTTCGTAAAGGTTGTTGTAAGAAAGGAGATGCATGTGAGTACGCACACGGCGTATTTGAGTGTTGGCTTCACCCTGCTCGCTATCGTACCCAGCCTTGTAAGGATGGGACCCACTGTCCTAGGCGTGTCTGCTTCTTCGCACACACCCCCGAGCAGCTCCGCCTGCTGCCTCAGAACAGCAGCCCACGGAGCTGCTATCCTGATTCGTCGTCTGACGGGTCGTCTCCGAGTCGAGTACTCGGGTTTGACTCGCCTTACGATTCACCACCCATGACTCCAAATGGACTCGCTGAGTCGATGCGGAGTATGCAAATTGGTGTAATGAGGGGTATGAGTACTAGTACCCCTACACCTACGTGGGGGTTTGGTTCGCCAAGGAGCAGCCCATCAATGCTTCGACCCGGATTCATGAGCCTGCCAACAACTCCGACCCGGAACCCGACCCGACCCGGTATGTCCGTGTTCGATCAATGGGAGAAGGGCTGTGAAGAGGAGCCAGTGATGGAGCGTGTTGAATCGGGTAGAGATCTAAGGGCCAGGATTTATGCTAAGCTCAGTATGGAAAACTCACTTGACTCGGGTGCTCCAGATGTTGGGTGGGTTTCTGAACTCGTGAAATGAATCGGGTCGGGTCATGATTCGTTTTGGTAGTGTTGGGTTATTGGATCTGTGGCTTCTGACTTGTAAATACATGGTCATTAGTGAAGATTATTATTGGTGTAAATAGTTAGTTATTTCGGCTGGAGAGATTAGTGTTGTTAATCTCTATTTTGTGTTTGCTTATTTTGGGTAATCCTATTAGGCCAGAATTGGAAAAAAGAAAAAAAGTAAATGGGGAGGTTTAAATATTTTGTTTGTACATAAGAAAAAGATCTAGGAACCAAGGGATCTTTCTTTATTTTGCAGGAGCTGCAGATGTATATGAATGATGATTATCGATTTGCTTTTAATTTGTACTATCTTATTACAGCCAATGTTTGCTATTTTTAAGCTCTTTCCTAAGTTCTTACTTCTTGTCACTAAGGTTTATTAAGTTCCTTGATTTGATTATTGTTTGCATTTTGCAAAGATTCTAACTCTAATTTTTGTGTTTATAACAAAACAAATACTTTGAAATTAATTGAGACAAACAAGACCTGGAGGAATTTAATTGAGCTTATGAACAAGATTGCCCTGAAACTATATCGTGGTCAAAAGGTTTCTAACATTAATTATAAAACAGAGTACCAAAGTTTGTTGAATTGAAAATTGTATATTTTTGGGTAATCATAGTCTATGTACAATGGTCTAATAAATCTTGGATTTTCATGTGTTGGAGATTATCTTGGATCAACATGTCCAATCATAGAATTGAAAAGTTGGGTTTTGTTCTTGATTGGATTTGGACCACAATGCCAGCTTGATTGATGTATTTTTCTTCTATAAGTATAAAAATCTTTATCCTACAAAGTAAAGTTGCTTGTATTTGGTTCATGATTTTGTGTATCCTTTGCAGTGATGGCTCTGTTTTGAAGAGGCAAGGCCATAGTGTCTTGGCCGGTTCTATGCTTTGTGTCAATTTTTGGGGATATGATAATTCATAGGAGGATATGGTTGATGTGATTGTATTTTGTCGTGATAGAACAGTTCCTCTCTTTATGTTTATATCAATGTCTTGTTCTTGCTGTTGAAAATTGATTCTATAAGATATTTTACCTCAATTGTGATTTGTATATACTCCAAACTTAACAATCTAATCTAACCTAACCAGTTAGCAATCAATAGTGATAGAACTTCATATGTATTGACTTATTCTTAACCTATTTAAAGAAGGCCTAAGCTAAAAAATAAAATAAAATAGTGTAATCCTTATCCAAGTGAACCAATAAAGAGAAAGCTGAATTTAGCAAAAAAGGAGAGGTGTAAATATTAGTAATGAGTAGAGAGATTAGAAGGATGACATGGATGTTTGAAGTGACAAAGCCCGTCCTTATCCTTTGCTTAGCTATCACATCTTAGTAGTACTAGTTTGTATTTTTATATCCTTGATTATCACGTCCTCACTCCTTACCACTAATGAGATTGTACTTGGTACTTTTTTTTACTAATTATCTCTTTGAAATCTTGGAGATATGGAAGAAGTCTTTAACTTGTGATGAAGAAAAGAATACTTTTTTTAAGTAGTGATAAATTTATAATTAGTGTTTCTGGTCAGTATGTTGCCACTTGACCTATTCTTTGTGCCCCTTTTACTAAAAATCTGTCAGCTCACCTGGTTTTTTCTGTAATCTGCCCTAATGTCTCTGTTACTAAAATACATAGGGCGGCCCCCACAGAGAGGTGTTTATCGTTTCTTTTTGGAGCCATTTAAATTTTTAAACTTATTTACTAGATTAACACAAATTCCTGTGGGGTAAATTCAATTAGAAGAGTAACACGATTCATACTACGATGAATTTAATTCTCAAGATCGAGTTGTTTATCATGTTGTTACAGTACATTTGACATGAATATTGAAATTAGTTATTCTAAAAATTACTTTAAATTATTTTCAATATATAATTTCATGAGGTACTATATATATTAAGATACGTGACTCGTACAAAAAAATTAAAATGTGGAATGTATTCATAGGATATTTTGACGATAATTTGAGTATCAAATGTTGACAATTATGCTTTCATGTCTGTTGAAATAAGTAACGGACCTAGAGTAAGAATAAAGATAGTTGAAGAGGAAACTAATAATTACTCATCAATGTCATAATATTTCTTAGTTATAAAAAGAATTCGTAACGTCGAAATATTTTCTTATATGACTAAAATCATAAATAACGTATGACGAAGTTCCATTCTCTTTTATTAGGAGTGCTTCAAAAGAGATACGTAAATGAACGAAATACTTTTTAACTAAATAGACAAATAAACATGACATATAATTAATGAGGTGAGAATATAAACTAAATTAAGTGATGTATACACTTATACACTTGAATCGTGCCAATTTTTATTTAATTAGGCAGGAATATATATATATATATATATATATATATATATATATATATATACATACACACACACACTAGTTAAGCATTGTTGTAAATCCATGTATAATGTGGATGACCACTACTCATCATTTACTCAATTGTAACCTATGGTTTACTATCCCACTTTTTCCTACTTAATTCTTCCTCACTTTCTCCTACTTAATTCCCCATTTAGTCACCTCTTAATTTTTGTAACCTTTGGGATGACTTGTAACTTCCTATGTATTGGTGTCCTATAAATAGAGGACACTTTGTCTATGGAAGAGATACTTGAAACACTTTGAGAATAATACATGTTCTTCCTTCTCCTTTCATATTTTTTATCTTGTTCTGTACTACTTTACTATTAGTTTTACAACACGTTATCAGCACGGGTCTCTATTTTATTATACAATTTAGAAGAAATGAAAAGTAAATTATGATGCAATTGATAGAAGCCAACGTTCTGGTTGCTAACACAAGATAAATTTTTTTTTTTTGTTTCTAAATTCCTTCATATTATGGTTCTTGTTAATCTCAAAATTAATAGTACCCTATTTTCATTTTGTTTTATACCACTTTAAATTGTGGAAACCTTTCACTGACGACAATTTTTATCTATTCTTCTATTATTTGGTTGATTTTGTAGCTATCCTTTGACAACAATTTAAGGGTGCATGGCCTAGCAACATGATATTGTAGATCAGTTCTACTCATGTTTTAAGGTAAACTGCTCGTGAGAGCAAACATGGATTATGTAATATAGTTAATATTTTACTCTCACATGGATATATAGAATACAATGAAACAAATATGGTAACTTTTAAAGAATGCTTCTTTGGTTTATAGTTGGGTAAATTTTTGTACTCTTGGTAAGTGGAGACCGGAGAAATACTGCTTAATTTTTCTTATGATCTTTACCCGATATATTAGTGTTATATCATTGATACATGATTACAGTACTATGTTTGAATTACACGAAGCATGAGTACCTTTGAGTATTGTACTTCAAATCGCATCATATGTAGATACTTTGGCCTATTATGCCATTAGTTAAGGGTAAGATATTATATTCAACTCCCAATGCATTATGGCATAACACGCTTTTGCGATAATAAGATATTGATGGCATAATGATGATTGAGGCAAACTAAACTATTATTAAAAAGATAAAGTATTTTTGATAAAAGTCATGAAGCTCGTCCACTAAATAGGCTCCATTCATAGAGGTGAATATGGGAGAAATATATACTCCATTCCCTAAGATGAATGTTGTAGCAAGACAAGCTCCATTCCATAAGGTGAATATGGGAGCACAACATAATGCTCCATTCTCAGATGTGAATGTAGTAGCAATACATAATATGCCTGAAAGAAGGTAAATTATCATTATGTCTGAAAGAAGACACAACATAATATACCTGAAAGAAGGCAACATATCTTTATGTCTGAAAGAAGATACAATATTTTATGTCTTAAAAAAAGGCAAGTAATTTTATGTCTAAAAGACGATAAAATAATTACCATGGTAGAGACCATGGATGTGGACGTGGCAAAGGATGAAAAAAATAGTCATCATTGTGAAATAAATAAGAGGCAATAAAGGTTCTCAAAAAGTAACCGTTCAAACGGTAAATATAATAATGCTCTCAATGTATCAAATGAGCATGAGGCAAGTCCAAATGATTATGGTCCATTCCTTGCAGTGAATGAGACAATTCATAAGAAAAAAAATTATGAATATAGACCCATTCACCGAAGTGAACGTGGCAATATGTGATAAAATATCAAAACTCGCCTCCAGAAGAGGTTCGAGAAAGATGAATATGGACGTGCCCATGCGTGGTTGATAAAGTACCACAACTTACCTCTAGAAAATGTTCGACTATAATAATTCTATTATTTATTGTGGCATAAATGGTCATTGCTCTTGTACAGAACGTACGCCATAATTATGTATTATTATGAATTACATAAGAGCAAGTGAAGCAAGAAATTGATCTTGCCTATAATGATTTTACCATGAGAAAAATAATATGATTTTCTCCTTGAAAGGAGATAATCACCATATGGTTGGTGTAATAACATATTTGGTAGTACAAAGCTATTTGAGTGCTCTGGAAGAGCCAAAATATTACTACCTGGAGGAATGAGATTGATAAAATATTTATTGTAGTATGTTTCCAAAGAAACTTGTTAAGTTTCAAACACATTTGCCAAAAAGGCTAAGAGACTAAATTTGATGGAAAAATATGAATATCTTTATATTACTACAAGAATGTCGATAGAAATATATGTGCTTAAAAAGCTCCCTGTCTCTTCCTCAAGTATGTACTACTAAAAATATAAGTGTGGTAAAATTATATGTGCATGCCACAATAAACTTTTAGTTTATTGTTACAACGCCCATGCTATAGTAAATTTCTAGCTTACTAAATGAATAAATTTATAAGTTGGCATGACCGGTTTGACCATCCTGGTTCAAATATGATGCACAAAGTATATAAATGAGAATTCGCATGGGTATATACTCAAGAATCATGATTCTTCAAGAATTATTTTTGTGTTGTTTGTTCTCAAGATAAATATTCGACCAACTAAATTTGGGATCAGGATCCCCGCACTTCTGGAATGTATAAAAGGTGAATATGGGCTCGTTCACCTGCCATGTGGACCATATAATTATTATAAATAGATGCATCTATGATAAGGTCACATGTGCGTTTTATTACAAACCCGCAATGGTACTTGCGAGGTTAAGTATTTGCTCAAATAAATCTTATTATGAGCATATTTCCAGATTATGCAATCAAGACAAGTTATCTTGATAATGTTGGCAAGCAAGTTTAGTAGATTCATATATTGAAAGCCTCCAATTGCTAAACCATGCATATGAGAATAATGCTACCTAAATCAGGTATGAGGTATGGTATATCCATAAATCAGCACTTGTGCACGACATGCCACAAAATGAATTCCCCCTCATAATTGGTTCAGGGTCAGGAACTAAATATTTTCCATCTAATAATTTTAATGTGCGGCATGTTATCAATTGATCCACCGCAACGTACAAAGATGGATCCCATATAAGGTTGGGAACAAATGTTAGTTTGGCTAATATTAGGGGGAGAAATTAAAGCAGCTGAGGAATAAATAAATTAAATTATCATTTGATTATGATCCTCATATAAAGATAATGCAAGTCACTGCCAGACGCATTACTGACCTAAAGAAAATTATTATATTCCAGCTGCTAATGCTCTTGATGTCCTGGTGAGACAATCTATTTATGTAAATAAGTCTAAGGCACGCCTGAAGCGTGGTAGACCATTCGGTTTTAAAGGTGAAAGTCCTTGAAAAAGGAAAGGAGAAAATATTTGAGATAGTCAAATAAGGAGGCGGGCTCTAAAATAGCCCACGACATAGCACTTCATAAAACCTCATCAGGAAAGGTTCAGGCACCTGAAAATTTATGAATGTGAAGAGATCTCAATATGTTATGTCGGATTGGGAACCGAGATATGAAATTATCGTCGACGATATCTTACATATATTATAAAGCTCAATATTTATATGATTATGAGGATCTTGAGCTTAAGTCTGTTTGGAATACAGAAGTGAAATTATTGGCCAAAATAGAAAAATGCATTCAAGCAAAAATTGGTTTCACTCGGGTGACGTGATGTTTTTGGACCTACAGTCCAAACACCTGAAGGTGCAAAGTCAATGGTGTATAAAAATATTTTTGTGCAAAAATATTGATAATAATTAGTCGTTAAATATAAAGTACGACTTGAGGCACAAAGATCTGACATTGATTATATGGAGCTATATTCTCTTTTGGTGGATGCAATCACCTTCAGGTATGTTATATGTCTGGCAGTGCATAAAAGACTTGATATGCGTATGAATGTTGCAAAAACCTTTTATATGGCTCATTGAGCAACAATATATTTATCCTTGAAGGATTCAAGGTCCTAGAAGCATGTAAAGGTTCTCGGGAAACCTATTCAATGAAGCTTCATAAATATTTTACGGATTAAAACAATCCGGCCACATTTGGTAAAATTGCGTTTGCGAGCTTTTTGATATTGAAATATTATATTTTAATGCAATTGGTGCGTTGAAGCATCTTACCAAATATACTCCACTGGTTATAGCTTTTGTTATAAGTTTATTGGTAAGATTTAGTTCTTCCTCAATTCGAAGACATCAGAAGAATATATGGTATCTACTTGATCCACAAAGCCCGATATCAACTTGGTATTTATTTGTTGGGGTAGAATACCTATATTATGACATTTTATGACATCAATTGTTGCTGCTACATCTTCAATTTATGAAGAGATAATAGCCATGCTTGAAGCTATGAGACAATATTGGTGATTGAGATAAAAGACTCAACATATTCAGTAACAATGTGGTATTTCTTTGAAGACAAGGATCCCAGTAATATTATACTCCTATGGAATATTGCATGGATAGTTCAGCTAAAGGGAAGATACAACTGAGGAGACAAATATTCAACAAGATTCCTTTTCAGTCGTGATCTTCAAAAGAATGATGAAGTTAATGCTGAAGAATTCACTCCAGTGATAGTTTGGCGGATCTGTCCACTAAGTCATTGCCAATCTCAACACTTGAGAAGCTGATTTACAAGATTGGAATGTGTCGTCTTCAAGATATTGAATGATGTTTTCATCAGGGGGAGTAAAGTACGCGCTGCACTCTTTTTCCCTTAACAAGGTTTTATCCCACTTGGGTTTTACTTGTAAGGTTTTTAATGAGGCAGCTCTAAAGGCGTATTACAGGATGTGTGTACTCTTTTTCCTTCACTAGGCTTTTTCCCACCGAATTTTTCCTAGTAAGGTTTTAACGAGGCACATTACCTTCCAAATGGTCATCCAAGGGGGAGTGTTGTAAATCCATGAATAATATGGATGACCACTACTCATCATTTACTCAATTATAACCTATGGTTTACTACCCCACTTTCTCCTACTTAATTCTTCCCCACTTTCTCCTACTTAATTCCCCATTTAGTTACCTCTTAATTCTTGTAATCTTTGGGATGACTTGTAACTTCCTATGTATTGGTGTCCTATAAATAGAGGACACTTTGTCTATGGAAGAGATACTTGAAACACTTTGAGAATAATACATGTTCTTCCTTCTCCTCTCATATATTTTATCTTGTTCTTGTACTACTTTACTATTAGTTTTACAACAAGCATAATTAGGTTAAAAAAAGATATGTGTGCAAATACATATCATATGTATATACAATAGTTGGTGTAAACACTTCCATATGAATACATTTTTATCATGCAAGTTCGTATTAGAGTAAATGTATGTGAATGTCTTCCTATATGATGATCTCGCAAGTCAGCTTCCGGTTCACCTTTATCTGTCACTTGAACTCATGGCCAGAAAAATCAGCCAATACACTAATAAGTAACAACACCAATTTCTATGATTGAATCACCAAGTATCATATATGGAGTCAGTGGTGGAAGTAGAGGGTACACGGATTCCGTAGAACCCAGTAAATTTAGTATAGACAGTGTATTTGTATTAAAAAATTATTAAATATATAATACAAAAAACAAGTCAACAACTCAGCTACTTACCCTTGAAATCGTTATCCAAAAATTTAGAACCCATAAGGTTCAAATCCTGCATTTTCTTACAATATTATATGGCCCTTTCTAGGAGTACTCCGTTAATTAAGTCTCTGCATGTATAAACTACACAATCTTCACTATAATGAATTTGGAGTGTATCTTTTAGCAAACAAGAAGTTTACGTAGATTTTTTTTGCAAAACACTTGGTGAAAATTTAATTGCCATTTCAAGAACACACTACTGATCAAAGAGTTGGTTCTTTAAATATTTTTGCACTTCTTAATGAAGTTAAGTTATTCTCTATCTTTTGTTAAGCAATGCTATGTTTAATATTGAAATCGATATGTTCATTGTAAGCGCAAATCACTGCTCAGCAGTTTCTAAGATTCTTTAGAGAAAGATGTCAAATATTTTAAGCTGCGGATGATTGGAGGTAAATTTAGACTTTGAAAATATAATCGTCCAACATGTCCTTAAAGGTAGATAGGGCTGAGTAGTATATATTCTGTCAAAATTAACGGATTGAACCCAGATTATAGAGGGAGAAAGGAACTGTTAGAGAGAGAAAGTCATTCTCTTGATTTTGGGAAAATATCTGAATGAACTAACTAACTACCAGCATCAGCTGTTAAATAACTAATCCTACTAACTGATTTAACAAAGTAATCCTAAAATACAATATGGTACCTAACAACCTAACTATGTACACTTTAGTCCATAGAATATTATACTAAAGCCCCAATACTTCTAATACTCCCCCTCAAGCTGGAGGGTGAAGTATATTGAACACTCCTAGCTTGCCAAGTAGATAAGAATGCTGAGCTGATCCCAAGCCTTTTGTGAACAAGTCTGCCTGTTGATCTTTGGAACATACATACTGAGTGACTAAGCTGCCCTCCTTCAGCTTCTCTCTCACAAAGTGGCAATCTATTTCAATGTATTTGGTTATCTCATGAAAGATGGGGTTGGCAGCAATCTGCAATGCTGCTTTGTTGTCACAGTACAGCACTGCTGGTTGTTCCAACCTCACTCCTAGCTCAGTAAACAGTCCAATCAACCAAGTTAGTTCAGCTGTAGTAGAAGCCATGCTCCTATATTCTGCCTCTGCACTACTCCTGGACACTGTATTCTGTTTTTTTTTTATTTCCAGGACACAAGAGAGTCCCCAAATTTAACCACATAACCACTCACTGATCTTCTGGTAAATGGGCAAGCAGCCCAATCTGAATCACAATACCCCACAAGTCTGCACCTCTGATCCTTTTTCAACAATACTCCCATTCCAGGTACAAGTTTAAGGTATCTCACTATCCTTAAAGCTGCATCCATATGAGATCTCTTGGGATTCTGTAGTAATTGACTAAGACACTGCACACTGTAACTGATGTCTGGTCTTGTAATGGTTAAATAGAGCAACTTGCCAATTAGTTTATGATATTGAGTAACAGCTTCCAGTGGTGGATCATTGGTCAGTCCAACAAATTTGTCATTCTCTATTATGGTCATCTTCTGATTCACTTCAGTGGGTGTACATGCAGGTTTGCCCCCACTCAACCCAAGGTCTGAGATTAATTCCAAAGCATACTTCCTTTGATTGAGTAAGATGCCTTCCTTGGACCTCATCACTTCTATTCCCAAAAAATATTTGAGTTCTCCCAGATCCTTCATCTTAAATTCTTTGTTCAGGACTCCTTTGGCTTCCTTGATCAAGGCCTCTGAGCTTCCTGTTATCAGCAGGTCATCTACATAGATCAAGATGATGACTATATGTTCCCCTTCTTTCTTGGTAAAAAGAGAATAGTCATAGGCACTCTGAATGTAGCCAGCTCTCATTAGAGCATCTATGAGCTTGATGTTCCACTGTCTGGATGCTTGTTTGAGTCCATACAAGGACTTAAGCAACCTGCATACCTTCTGCTCCCCCTGTCTCTGAAATCCTTGAGGCAAATGCATATAAACTTCTTCATACAGATCTCCTTGCAGGAAAGCATTGAATACATCCATTTGATATAGCTCCCAACTCCTTGAGGCTGCTAATGCTATCACTGACCTTACTGTTACCATTTTTTCTACTGGTGAGAAAGTTTCATGGTAGTCCAGCCTTTCCTTTTGATTGTATCCCTTAGCTACAAGCCTTGCCTTGAATCTGTCAACTTCACCATTTGACTTGTACTTGATTTTGTATACCCATTTTGAACCAATGGCTCTTTTTCCTTTTGGCAAGTCAACTATTTCCCATGTTTTGTTGTCCTCCAGTGCCTTCACTTCCTGTTGCATCTTCATGAAATGTAGTTGGTTCTTTTAATACAGAGAATACTGACAGGTAATCTCTGTATTTCTGGGATACATTTGCATATGATAAGGTGTCACTCAAAGGGTACAAACAATTGGCTTGCTTAGCTGAAGTAGGTGTTACAAAGTCCTTCAACCAGGTTGGAGGCTTCTTGACTCTGCTTGACTTCTTTAATTCCTGCTCCACTATCTCTTCATGTTCCTGATGCTCTACAAACTGTTCCATCTCTCCAGTGCTGGGGTCAGCATTTTCCTCAGGGGGTTGTGACCCACTGACATGATGCTCAGTTTCTGGTGTGGCATTTTCTTGTAAGGATGCATCTACTGCTGGGACAGTGTCTGTACCTAACTTTGTACAGGGTGCATCATCTGCTAGAAACACTTCATATTGATGAAGGAATGAGTCCAGATCAGACTGAGGCACTTCCGCTCCACAAATGTCTATACTGAATGGGAATGCATTCTCCCTAAAAAGAACATCTCTGCTTACAAAGAAGCAGTTGCTGTTCAGATCTAAGAGCTTATAGCCCTTTTGAGTGGTGGAATACCCCATGAAAACAGACTTCCTAGCCCTTGGTCCAAACTTGTCTCCTTTGGTTAAGTTGGTTGCATAACACAAACATCCAAAATACCCTCAGGTGAACTAGAGACAATGACTTCTTATATACCAGTTCATAAGGACTTTTGCCTCCCAGGATCTTACTAGGTGTTCTATTAATCAGGTACACTGCAGTCTTGACACATTCTCCCCAGTACTTGTCAGGAACACTAGCTTGGAATTTGAGTGCCCTAGCTGTGTTCAGTATATGCATGTGCTTTCTCTCCACAACACCATTCTGTTGTGGTGTGTAGGCATAACTACTCTGGTGCACTATCCCTTGTTGTCTTAGGAGTGTATTCCATTATGAGTTAATAAACTCAGTGCCATTGTCTGTTCTTACTATTTTGACAGTAGCATCAAACAGAGTTTTAACATATGCCAAGAAATCTCTCAGAAAAACAATAGCTTCATTTTTAAACTGCATCAAATATATCCATGTTGCTCTTGAGAAATCATCCACCACAGTCAGAAAATAGTATTTCTTATCAAATGTAGCAGTTTTATATGGTCCCCAAACATCCATATGAACCAACTGAAAAACAGTATCACTCCTACTAGTACTTTCTGGAAATGTAAGTCTATGCTGCTTGGCTAGGGGACATACATCACATTCCTGATGTGCTACATATTCTATTTTATTCTTAAGAAAGGAAACATGCTGCATAGCTGCAGTTGAAGCATGTCCCAGTCTCTGGTGCCAAAGCTTGCAATCAGCTCTCTCTCTGCTCACTGCTCCTGCTAGCACTGTATCTTCCTGCTTGTCTTTGGTGCTATCTTTCACTACATACATGCCATTACACTCCTCACCAATCATCTTTACCCTGCCACTGTAAATGTCCTAAAATATGCAAAATTCAGGGAAGAATGTGACAGAGCAAGACATTTCCCTGGTCAGCTTAGAAACAGATATTAGGTTGAACTTAAAGTCTGGAACATGATAGACTTTTGTCAACTTGTGTGATGAATCAAGTGAGACTTCTCCAACATGTGTTATTTCTGTATGACTACCTGTGGGCAACTGGACTCTTTCTCTCTTCAACTTATCTATTTCCCTCACTTTGTTCAACAACTTCATGCTAGAGGCAATATGATATGATGCTCCAGAGTCAATAATCCAATTACTATTTGAGGGAGAACCAGACAATAAGGAAGTGACTGCATTACCTGCCATGTTGACATGGCCCTCTGGTGCTTGCCCTTTCCTTGATTCAGCATACTCAGGATCTGTTGGTACTGATCTGGTGTAAAGAACTGAGCACCTGCACTACTTCCATGTCCAGCTTGATTACCTGTAATATTCCCTGACTGATTTCCCCCACTCAGGGTACATTTGGTCTCCAAATCATCAGCAAAAGTGACATTAACATTAGCTGTGGTCAGCACACCTCTACTCCCAATATCTCCTCCTTTATAGCCATACCTTCTCTTGTAATCAGCAGGGTAACCAAGAACTTTAAAACAGTTTTCTTTGGTGTGATTCCTCAGATTGGGACAATTCTCACAATACAAATCATGTTGTTTCCCTTTATAACCATGTCTATTGCCTTGTCTACCTCCTGATCTAAAGGACTGACCCTGTCTATGTGGTTGACCCCTACCAGTTAGCAATGCAGTGGAGTCATTTAACTCATTCTGGACCAGCTGTTCCTGTTGGCTTTCAGTATCAATGATCATACTATAGGCTTCATCAACACTTGGTACAGGGTTCATTAATAGGATTTGACTTCTAACCGAAGCATAATGCTCACTAAGCCCCATTAGAAACTGATGCAAATGTTTTCTATCAATGTGAGCCAAATAGTCCTTAGACTCAGGGCAAGCACAACCAGGAAATGGAATTAATGCGTAGTATTCATCCCATAGATCTCTAAGGCGAGTGAAATAAGCAGAAACAGAACTTGTACCTTGTGCATGTAATGCAATTTCTCTGTGCAACTGATGTTCACGTGTTCCATTCACCTTGTCAAATCGTTTCTTCAGGTCCTTCCACACATTGTGGGCATTCGTAGCATATAAAATCCCGGTCCTCAAATCCTTGGCTACAGTGTTAGGATCCACGATAGGACGATAGAATTACATCGATCCCACAAATGCGAGTAAGCACCAGTGTAATCTCTCTTCTCATACGTTCCATCTAGAAAACCTAGCTTGTTCTTAGCTAGTATCGCCATTTTCATAGATCGACTCCAAATCGCATAGTTTTCTGATCCGATCAGCTGTATAGGGACCAAAATTGAACCAGGTGTGTCTGAAGAGTGAATGGATAGAACATGATTATGATCTATTTCAATTTCTCCTCGATTTTGCGCCATTTCAGCTGTCATTTTTCTAAGAACTTGATGAATTTACTGTGAAAATGTGTGAGAATATGATGAAGAACAGTGATGAATCAAACTCTAATCGCGTGGAATTCGATCATTCCCGCTCTGATACCATGTCAAAATTAACGGGTTGAATCCAAATTATAGAGGGAGAAAGGAACTGTTAGAGAGAGAAAGTCATTCTCTTGATTTTGGGAAAATATCTAAATGAACTAACTAACTACCAGCATCAGCTATTAAATAACTAATCCTACTAACCGATTTAACAAACTAATTCTAAAATACAATATGGTACCTAACAACCTAACTATGTACATTTTAGTCCATAAAATATTACACTAAAGCCCCGATACTTCTAATATATTCATTGGCGAGTTATTTTGACTAAAGTCCAAGTTGGTTCATCTAAAAAGTACTAATATGTTAGCTCATAAGAAAAATTATCATAACATAAAAATTAAGTGTGTGTTAAGTTTGGTTTATTTGATGTAGTCATGATAAATAAAAGAAAAAGAATTAGTTTTATTTTGATAATTAAACAAATTATCAAAGAACTAACAAGCAAATGAAAGATGATTTTGCGTTGGACATGTTAAATTATGATCCAAGTTGAGGTTCATCTTGACCCTAATTACAAACATTGAGAGGAATACGGCCTAACCCGTTTATTGAGTCTAATAATTTCTCAAATTTGTTCCAACTCGCTCATTCAACAGCTTTACAATATTAGTTTTGAACTGATTTACGATGTTCCAACTGATTAAAGAAAACCGAAGAACAAAGGTAAAGGCCGACAAAAAGGGCTCAAAAGAATTGGATTAGTTTTGAAGTCTCTTATTGAAGCAAACCAAACACGAATATGACAAAGTTAAACACCTAAAAAGTTGCATCATGTTGTGTTTGCTAGTGGGAGTTTCTCGAATCCTGTGTTTTCTTTCTTCACTTTTCCATCTTCCAAATCAAAATTGCAACAACTTCACCACTGCATTTTGATCATGCAACGGAATTTGTCTGCCAAATTGCAAATCTTTAAGTTATTTTTTCTCACAACCCTCGAGGAAATGTGTCAAATGATGTGAATTTGATAGTTAATTGCAACTTGCGACCTCTTTTAATCTCATTAGAAGGGATAATGGAGTATTTGATAACGTAGAAAATTATGTGATTACTTTTTACGTGGAATAGAAACTTACTTTAAAGAGGCACTTCACAAGAAATAGGGAACACAAGCCGCCATGTACTGTACGTGAAGAAATATCCATCGACCTTTAACTAAATACAAGTGTTTTGTCTTAGACTGTGGGTGAAAATTTCTGCTAGATAATGATATTTTAAGATATGATTATTGGACTAATGATCTATATACTCCTATTTTACACGGTGTGTTGAGGAAAGGTTAGTATTGTAGTGCATAAAAGAGAGTGTGTCGAATAAAGTAACGTAAAACTATTGTGATTTGTGTTGAATTTTTAAGTTTATAAAAACGAATATTGCTACGGATAAATAGAGGATTTAGCTTTACTAGTATTACTCATGATTAATAAATTCAAACCATGAATTGAAAGATGTCACGTACCTTGTGCCGAAGGTAAGATATGTGAACGTGATAGTCTTATTGATACTAGTGTTTTTGATGGACTAAACCATCAATTATCGGCTTCTATATGTTCATAGTCAGATCTATAAATATCTTTTGTCCGGGTATTTAAGTACGGAGAAGGGTCAGATTTACCCCACTACTTTTACCTATAGTATAGTCTCGTCCTCCGTTATACTATCGAGACAAATTTATCCTTAACGTTAACAAAGTAGCACATTTACCTCTATTTTTAACGGAAATATGTAGTGGCCAGTCTCCAGCTATTTAAATGCCATGCTGGATGCCCGGTGGAATCCACGTAGATTCCATGTGTGTAATTAATTTTCTTTTGATTTATTTTAAAAGCCCTCACCAACACCTTCGTATCCCTTTCATCTCTTCTTTACTCCCATAACCACCGCCATTTTCACCAACTCACCATTATAACCCATTTATCAATTTTCCACTTTTTTGAATTAGAAACAAAAGTATATTTTCTCATACAAAAACCACTTGCAAACAATGACCCTTTCCTTTTTTAACTTCATCAACAGTCAACACCAAACAAATTGATGACATACTCAACTGTTTAATTATAACTATACTTGCCTAACAAAATTGAGAAGCAAAAAACGTAGATAATGGCTAGAAACAGTTGGTAATCTCTGGGAAATTTTTTAGTTTTGAGGAAGTTTGAAAAATATAAAAAACTCATTTTGGGGTTCAAAAGTTGGGATCCAATTTCAATGTGACTGTTGCAAAATATTGTTCCAAATTGATTTGTTATTTGCTCAGTTTTACTTATCGAAATTGAAATGGTGAAGTGTTATTGTTTGTTTTGTGGGTGCAACTAAAGAATTTGTTGTTAAGTTTTTACTGAAATTTGAAAATTTGTTGTTAAATTTATTCTTATTGTTTATTTTTTTAGCTGAGAGTAAATTTTAGGTAGAGAAAAATTTTGAAAATCGAAATTTCTATTTTGTTGAGCTCTGTTTTTTTGGTGGAATTTTCAGAAATTTTAAACCAAATCTTTAGGTGAAAATAGTGGTAATTGAGGTGGAGATGGTGATGGCAGCGGAAGTTGAAGGGAGGAGCAGCTGGTGCCTTTGGGAGGTGGTGGTCTAGGTGGAAGGGGTAGGGTATTGATAGTGTGAACTAGCGGGAGGAAAGGGGTAAGACATGGGTGGGTTAGTGAGGTGGCATGCCAGGCTTCCACCTCACACAAAATGTCAGGCCACGTTGGATTTTATTAATCATAGTATATTTCCGTTAAAAATAGGGGCAATTGTGCTACTTTGTTAACGTTAATGGTAAATTTGTCTCGATAGTACAACGGAGGATGAGGTTATACTATAGGTAGAAGTAGAGGGGTAAATCTGGCCCTTCTTCGATTTAAGTAATTATTATAGCATGGTGGTATTATAGAAAACATAAATTTTAATCAACATCACACTTTTATTTTATTACTATAATTTTAACGTAACATGGAAAATTGAATTCAAAGATAACTTTATTGTTATAGTAAAATATTAATGACCTTTACAGAGATACATGATTATTTAACATTATTAGCTTGCTAAATCCTTTTGATCAATTAAAGGAGCAGTTCTTTTAATGAAACCCCAATGTGCCTTAGAGAGTCGAATGTTTTGATCTCCTCTGTGCATTAGATAGTCGAATGTTCTCATTAAATGTCAATGGTAAGAACAAGGAAAAAAAAAGAAGAGACATGTTTTATTGGGTGAAAATTGGCTCGCGTATGTGGGATTTTGGGTGTTCGGTTTAATATATATCGAACAGATATTTCTAAGCCAGAGCTCGAGGCATGCAGTGAGAATACCGAAGTCACCAACCGGTGCCATAATCCACAGAACACCTCAGTGAATGACCACCTCGGTCGAACTATCAGCTAGCCATATCTACGAGATCAACAACTTGAGCCTCGGTAGATTGCCCTAGCTGCAGCGGGAAAATCGCCCACGACCTCAGTCCACTAACTCCACTTCCAAAGATGTGGAACGTGAGTGGATCAGTGGGCGAACATGGGGGAAATATCTTATATTTGCTCATCTATAAATAGTATTTCATTGTATGGTGTACTCATCTAGAAATATATACCAAAACTCTGCCAAAATTTGTACTCATCATTGATATTGGAATTTACACCTTTATTGTTCATTTATTCATTCAGTTTCGTTGTCTCATTTCAAATTTGATACCTGGCATTGTTTGTAAACTTGCTCCAAATTCGATTTGTTGTCCTAAATTGATTTAGGCCAATACAAATTGGCGCCGTCTATGAGAATTCAAGTAATTATGCTTTGTTCCAAGGTTAAACAATAACTCAGTTCACGTCCACTTTCATACCTTATTCCAATAATGGCTAATAACGGCGAGCATGCCAACAGACACCAGTTACCTCCCGATGGAAGAACTGGTACATTTGTGTCGCCACTTCCAACAGAAAATACGCATGTACCACCATCGCCTCCGATAGACTCTTCCTCATCAGCGTCGAACGACCCCTTCCTAGCGTTTGTTATACGCTCCTTAAACAACCTTCAAGCGCGATTCGACGAACAAGCAAATTTTAACGCTGAATTTCAAAGCTCTTTGGAGGCAGTCTCGATGAAAAATCATGCTACCACTATTGACACTCCACCCGTAGCTCCGAATATAGGCATTCCGAACATCGTTCCTACGGATGCCACAACAGGGGGACCTCAAAATTGAGCCACGTCTGGAGGCTAGGGGACTGCATCGAACACAAATCCAACCTTTGGGACGGTTCCCAATATGGCAGAAGCTAACTCCTCGGTAGACCTCGAAAAATGGAGAAGGGAGATCGAGGCCCGAGTTGAAAAGCGACTTGAAAACGTCCTCGGGGTGAGAAAGATCCAAAGGGTGTTAGACATCGACAAATGTAGGCAATTGCCCTACAAGCCCGAGGCTGCCCCAGCACCAATTCCGAATCATTTCAAGATGCAGATTCTAAAGAAGTATGACGGTACTACCGACCTAGTCGAACATGTGAATGAGTTGATGGCCATGGTCAAAGGAAACGATTTGTCCGAAGTAGAGAAAGAATCAATTTTTTTGAAAAAATTCGAGGACACTTTGGAAAAGGAGGCGCTGTGGTGGTACATGCACTTGCCTTCGGAGTCTATCTCAGACTTCAAGGAGTTGGCTAATGTATTCATCAAGGCTCATACCGGAGCGCAGAAAATTCTTCAAAGAAATGAGGATATCTTTGAAGTCAAACAAAAATATGGGGAACCCATCAAAGACTTTTTTGAGCGGTTCCAAACCGAAAGGATGGAATTGCCACCCATAGGAGATAACTTGGCCATCATGGCCTTTGAAGAAAATACCAATGTTCGAAACTCTGAAGTACTGCCGAGTTGAGGAAAGAGCTTCAACAATATCAAGCTTATACGTGGGATAAACTACACGACAGAACTACCACCAAAATAAGGCGGGAAGAAGCAGAATGGAGAGCTGCAGGCCGAAGCTCAGGCTATAGAAATCGTCCAGAGTCATCACGACGCGCAGAAGCACAACGTTGGAGCTCAAAGGGTCGATATGAGCCATACAACCCACAAAGGCAACATGTGAGTCAGAGGCTCGATGGGCCACAAATGAGCCAGCGCCTCGGAGGCCAAGTAAACCATAATGCTAACCAAAAAAGCACAACGGGGCCCCCTTAGTATCTAAAGACAAAGACTTACCTCGGATCCCAGATTACAACTTCAACATATCAGCCACTGAGTTAGTAAATGCTTTGAAGGGGATGACAGATAAGGGGTGAGATTGCCGAAGGATATGAGGAAAGCCCCTGAGAAGAGAGATCAAAGTTTGCGGTGTGAATTCCACGCTGACTATGCCATCGTACTGAGGATTGTAAAGCACTTCGCCTTGAGGTGGCACACCTATTGAAGAAAGGCATGTTGGATAAATTTCTCATCGATAAAGGAAACTAAAGTTATTCAAAGAATAGAGGGGACGAACAGCCACCGAGGGCACCACCCCCGAAAGGGTTGTGAACGTGATAAGCAGGGGGACTGAAGTAAACTGTGTGAATTTCGCTGCCGCCAAAAAGTTTGCCAAATAGTCGATGACAATAGAAAAGAGGACCCGAACAGGAGGCTCGGGCAAGAAGATTGTTTTTGACGATGACGATTATGATGGGATGATGTTCCCCCATCATGATGCCTTGGTCATCATGCTAAGGATCAACGACTCAGATATCAAACGAGTCTTGATTCACCCCGGTAGCTCGGTTAATATTATAAGCCACGGGGCTGTTAAGAAGTTGTGGTTGAAGGACCAAATTATCCCAAAGGCAACGGTCTTAACAGGTTTAACAACTTCACAGAGAAGACGTTGGGCGAGATCACACTCAATACATATGTAGAAAGAGTTGTTAAGGAAACAATGTTCTTAGTCATGCCCGAGGACATGGCTTACAATGTGATCCTCGGGAGACCGTGGATTCATTCAATGGAATATGTACCATCTACTTTTCATCAAGTCATCAAATTCCCAACTCCCTAAGGAATTCGTTCTATTAAGGGAGAGCAACGAGTAGCTAGGGACTGCTACTCGGTTTTACTGAAGAGTGGAGTCGTCCCGAATTGACCGAAGAAATAGCAATCAGGGCAGCTGGGGACTAGCGAAGAGGAGGGTTCGGTTCTACAAATGGATCCCCCAGAAGAGATAGTAGAAAAGATCTCGATGTGCATTCAAGAACTGCGGAAGCAAAAAGCCGAGGATTCAACCATTGAAGAATTAGAATCCTTCATGTTGTCAAGGGATTTTCTAGATAGAAAAGTGTTTGTCGACTCGGAGTTGGACCCAGAGTCGAAAAAAGTTATAGTGTACTTGCTAAAGTCCAACAGTGATTGCTTCGCATGGTCGACATCGATCCGGAGATCATGACCCATAAACTAAACATGGACCCACGTTGTACCCCTGTGAAGAAAAAGAAGAGGCCGCATGCTGGCGTCAGAAATAAGGTGATTGAAGATGAAACTCTGAAGCAACAGAAGAATAACTTTGTGTGAGAAGTCAAATATCCCGAATTGCTAGCTAATGTTTTGTTCGTGCCCAAAAAGAATAGCAAGTGGAGAATGTGCGTAGATTATACAGACTTGAACAAAGCTTGTCTCAAAGATTCCTATCCATTGCCTCAAATAGATAGGTTAATAGATTCCACAGTTGGACATAAACTATTAACTTTTTTGAACGTCTATTTGGGATACAATCAGATTCTTATGGATCCGGAGGACGAAGAGAAGACCTCGTTCATCACAGACCAAGGTACATATTGCTACAAAGTAATTCCCTTCAAGCTCAAGAATGCAGAAGCAACCTACCAAAGGCTGGTATGTCATATGTTAAGGATTATATAGGGAAATCGATGGAAGTATATTATGAAGTTGAATCCCAAAAAGTGTGCCTTTGGTGTAGTCTCGGGAAAATTTCTAGGGTTCATAGTATCTGAACAGGGTATCGAGGCTAACCAAGAAAAAATAAAAGCTATTGAGGAAATCTATAATGAGATGTCCGGGGTAAAAGAAGTTCAGCGCTTAACTGACCGAATCGCTGCCTTGAGTAGATTCATCTCAAGATCCTAAGAGCGATGCCACAAATTATTTTCAGTCTCGAGGAAGAATAACGCCTTCGAATGGACACCGGAGTGCAATGAAGCGCTGAGATAGTTGAAACAATATTTGGCTAACGCGTCGTTGCCTACCAAGCCAAAAGATGGGAAAAATTTGTTAGTTTACCTTGCTAAGTCCGAGGTATCAGTAAGTGTTGTACTGGTTTGAAAGGAAGATGGTAGGCAACAGCCCATTTAATATGTGAGCAAAACACTCCTTTATGCCGAAACCAGGTACCCACATCTTGAAAAGTTAGCACTTGCCTTAGTTGTTACTGCTCAGAAACCTCGGCCTTATTTCCAATTTCATCCAATAGCCGTAGTTACCACATTTTCTTTGAAAAGCATATTGCACAGACTAGATGTATTGGATAAAAAACCACCGAGTCCTTGAGCGAGGATGCAAGGCTCGGCTCAGGTCAATCTTGAGAGTCGAGTCCACGAGGGGAGATGGCACGACCCTTTGCCTCGAAAGACCACCCCAGAGAAGAAGCAAATACGAGCCCAAGGTGTGGAGCTCGGAATGATCGCCAAGAAACAATGCCCCCGAGCAAAGCATGACACTTCGACAGAATGAGACCTGAACTTCGTAATTGTCGACCGTTGCCCAAGCATTTAAGAAGAAGATCATGAGCTGACCACGATCAAATGTGGAGTAATGGCCATAAAGGCATAGTTATTATGACCGTAATGTTATTCTTTTCGTCAATTATAAATAGGATTCGTTTGTAACCAACAAAGGCATTCAAAAATACAATACTCAATTTATATTCTTAAGCTTTGTCTCATTTTACTTCTTGCCTTATTTATTCTTTAAACACCATGTCTCGCTCAAATCCGATCTTAGCTCGAATACAACTTTGATACAAATAGATTATCAATCAGCCCCAAAATAAATTCGATTTGTTGTCCTACCTCGATTTAGGCCAACACAAATTGTTGCCGTCTGTGGGGACTTGGTAATAACGTTTGTTCCAAAGTCTGCAACTTCGATTTTCGCTTAAAAAATGGCCGACATTATCGATGACAATGTTTCCATCCAAATACCTGACCAAACAACAGGAGCTACTGAAATCAGTGGAAGGACCCTAATCCCTCCAATTGGGCCAACTCCTCCGACTGGCCTAACACCGCCTGTTAGCCCCATTCCGACAAATAACTCCACTCCGTTGGTAGAATTAACACCACCAAACAGATCAAATTCCCTGATCAGTCTAACTCCCCCTGTAGGAGTGACCTCGACCGATCCAACTTCCTCAAACTCAAGCGATCCATTCCAACAGTTCATGATGAGCTCGCTGCAGCAGATGCGAGAACAGACAGCCGCTCAAGCAGCAGTGCAAGCTCAATTTAATGAACAATTTCGAAGCTCATTGCAAGCCCTCACTGGGAGTGGGAGGGTCTCCTCCAACCCCGGCGATGCTCCCTTCTTGATGCGTAACGGAGGAATTTCCAACGCTATCCATATGGGCATCACCATGTGTTAATTTATGTGTTAGTATGCTATTGGGTCGACCCAATTCAAAAAATGAAAGGAAATGTGGCCAAGCTCACTCCCTTGATCCACTAGCTCAAAGCCCAAGTCTTAACTCGGCCCATTCCCCTTTGTATATATCAATTTCATTGCCATTTTAGGCAATTTTTGCCCAAATCTATCCAGAACAGCGAAGCTTTTGCCGATGTCCTACCACCACCTTAAATCGCCGCCAACGCTGGCGATAACCACCTCCTCTGACCAAAATTTCATCATCCCCAACTCTTTATCGTCCCATCTCTCCATTTGTGAGGTCTAATTTCTCAAAAAAAAAAAAACTTAGCGATTCGGTGTAGATTGAAGTAATGAAGACAGGTCAAATCCCTAACTCCGGCGAAGGTAAGTTTTTCTCCGGTCAATATATACGTCAATGGCTTCCCCTCAGTGCTCTCTAGCCGTTTCTGAAACTGATTTGCCTTGAAAAGGCCTACATCTTCCCCTTTTTATATCAGCCTGTTTCTATTTTTTACTCTTGGATTTGCTCAGATGTGATGATTGTTTCGCTTGGGCGTTTGTTTGGTTAGTGGTTTAGGTTATGCGACGGGGTGTCGGAGGCAGTGGAGAATTAGAATCCGTGGTAGTGATTGATGTGTTGATGTGAGGCGAGGCAGCGATGACTGCAGGGTGGCATATGGTGGCGCTGTTCATTGGAGGTTGTTCCGTGTGTTTGTGACTGTGACACTGCAGTTTGGCGCGGCCGTGGCGATGCAGTGATGGTGTTCCGTGGCAAGGTAAGGGCGATAGTATGCCTGGTCGTGGCGGTGTAACAGTGGTACCAAGGTTGTCCTGATAACTTGGCTAGGCTGGTGTGAAAGCTTTGATGATGATTGATTCTTTGAGCATCGAGACAACGTCGTGGAAGCTGTGATGAAGTTGACGATGTGACGATGATGTTGAATTGAAAAGGCGATGTTCGGCAGCGGAGCAGCGAAGCAATGTTGCAGCTGTGGCGACAAGACGAGGCAGCAGTCGTGTTGTTTGGTATTGACGGGTCAGAAGTAGATTCCCAACTATTTTCTTTATTTCCTTTACTATCATAGTGTAGTCCTTAGATTAGCATTAGTTAATTACTGTCTCGGGTTGAAAATGATGGTTTGTTAGTATTGACATAAAGTTGTTTGTATTCTGCTTACTTTGTTTAAATAGAAGTTAACGTGATTTGCGAGCTTGAAATTTGGTCCAGCTTGTCGTGTATTAATGTGGTTTTCTCTATTTTTTTGCTTGCTCGTTTTAGCTCTTTCTGAATATGATTCATGTTATTAGCACGAGCATTGTCTGGTTAAGCGGAAGCTATGCGATCCACTTTGTTTTGTCCTATGGTTGATGTCAGTTTTCTGGTAGAACACTTGGATTCCGGATAGTATTATGTGTTGGCATCCAAGCTTAGCATGTTGTTTCCCGGCTCTATGTATGAAGTATGGTCCCTTGTTAAGTTGGCTTTGAGTTAAACTTGGTCGATTGTGAGTCTGTTTGTTTTCTCAATAGTATTGAACTCCTGGTAATTAGCTTGTTCAGCTTCTGTTTCACTTTGTGAAGTTGTTTAGGTTGTAAGTGTGGAATGTTTTCAAGCATAGCCTTTGCCTAGTCAAGTTTGTCTTTAGCCCATTAAGTGAAATCTGAATTTTTCAAAAAGGATGTCAAAAGTGAGTCCAAAGGTCAAATGTAAAAGCAGAAGTGGCAGCCTTAGAAATAGACTTTACTGCTATCTCTTTGTTGTGTAGTAGTTGAGCATGCTGAAATTGAATTGTTTTGTCTGGAAAAGCAAAGGCTTGGCACATGTTGTTGTCCGTTTTACTCAACCACACACTCTTCCCTTTTGCTTATATATAAGAGCTGAAAACACACACACCAGGGACACAGGAGAGAAGCTGGAAAAAACAACTTGACAACTCTAGAAAATGTAGATCTGGGAGATAAAATATTGAGAGCCTAAAGAGAGAAAAGAAGTGAGAAAAATAGAGTGTCAAGTGAGTTCTAGAGGCGTTAGAAGGGTCTGTTCGTGGATTTTCCTGGTTGAGTTCCTGATTGTTGCTTGGTTGTTGATTCACTTGTTGGGTTGGCCTTTGAAGGCATCTTAGCTGTTTTGCTAGGGGTTTTCAACTCATAGGTATTTATCTTTAAGCTTTGGTATCTTATATGTAATTTTCAACCTTGCTTTTAAGCTTAAATATGCATGAGATAGTTTGATTTAAGCCCAAAGTAGTTTTGTTATACATGCTCTAATATTTGTTTTGCACTCTGGTTGGTAGATATGAACAAAATGAGAGACCATGGTTAACGTCTGGATCATGTTTAAGTTAATAGCAACTACTGTATGATTTAGCAAAAGTTGATGTTTAAGTTAATAGCAACCACCTATATAACTTAGCAAAAGCTGAGATATTTCTATATGTTGTTTGAAGTTTAGCCATGTTTCAAACAAACCAGATCTGGAAAAGTGAAATAACTTGTGTAAAAATGAAACAAATATTGACTGATTAGGCAAGCTGGGACAATTAGTGCAAATCCCTCTTAAATGAAACTGAAGGTGCAAACTTATACTGTGGATAAGTCAAACGAAGAAATGGGCCCTGAAATAAGATTTGAAAATTTGACTAAGCTTCAAAGTGTATTTCAAGGAAAGCCTACAATTGTGAAGCAAAATCTGGCCACTTTATAAAAGATATTAAAAAGAAAACTATTTGTTTTATTTGATAAAACCAGTAATGCCTCACTAGCGTTTCTAATCAAAAAGGCTAATAGTTAATCAAAATATGATTTAAACAATCACTAATTGTTCACTTAAAACTCAATTCAAATTGGAAGATTTCGTCCGATTAAGGTGCTCGTGCGATCACATCCGATTGAGTTCTCATTTAAATTGACGGTTGTTACTTAAAAATTAAAGCGTAGTAAAGGTCCAATGTTTACACGAAACTCATTTATATCAAGATTCGAATGGACAACGCGTCCACGGTTAATCTCAGGTAGAGTTTTCGTCAATGAACAAGCGACTTTCATCCAAATCAAAGCATAACAAAGTAATTTGGCAATCAAACGACAAACATAATTCACAAAAGCCGGAGAGCGTCAATAAAGCGACTATACTTGGTACAGGACTCGAGGGTGCCTAACACCTTTCCGAGAGTCAACCGAGATCCTTACCCGGAACTCTGACGCAGACCACTAAAAGAGTCATAGGTGTTCTAAGGTACCTTTTTGGTGACTTGGCACACCTTTGAACTATGTCAAGTAGCGACTCCATAAATCTCAATAATTAATGTACCTTTAAATACCTAAGCCACTGCTACCTTTTATTTTAGTAAATTTTAGGGCGTGACAGACCCCCAATCGAAAAGGATTCTATATTCTTAATGAAATTCGTCGATACCTTGGAAAAGGGGGCGCTGCGTTGGTACATGCTCCTCCCCTCCGAGTCCATCTCCAGCTTTGATGAATTAGCATACATATTCATCAAGGCTCACACTGGAGCCCAGAAGATCCTCAAGAGAAGGGAGGATATCTTCCACGTGAAACAAAGATACCTCGAGTCAATCAAGGACTTCCTCGAATTCTTTCAGGCTGAGAGAATGGATCTGCCAAAAATGGATGACAGTTTGGCGGTCCTGGCCTTTGAAAAGAATCTCAATGTGAGTAATTTCGAGGCCGCGGCTAAATTAAAGAAAGAGCTCAAGCAATGACAAGATAAAACTTAAGATGAGTTGCATGATCGGGCCACAGCGAAGATCAGGCTCGAGGAAGCAGGGTGGAGAAGGACGGGTCGAAACCATTCCTATTGAAGTCGATCTGAGTCCTCTCGATGCGCCGAGGCGCCACGAGTGAATTTAAAAAATCATTACGAACCATACAATAGGGCTCAAAAGCAACACGTAGGTCAACGCCTCGGGGGACATCAGCATGTGAGCCAGCGGCTTGGAGGAAAGTCTCGCCCGTCCTCCAATAAAAAATCCTCAGGCCCATCTTAAGTATCCAAGGAGAAAGACTTGCCTCGGATTTTTTAGTACAATTTCAACATATCAACCACTTAAATGGTGAATGCGATCAAAGGGATGACTGATCAAGGTGTGAGATTCCCCAAGGACATGAGAATTCTGCCGAGCAAAAGGGATCAAACTCAACACTGCAAATTTCAGATAGATTATGGGCACACAACCGAGGACTGTAAAGCACTACATCTCGAGGTGGCCCATCTACTCAAGAAGGAAGTGTTAGCTGAGTATCTTACTGATAAGGGAAAACACAACTACTCAAAGAATAAGAGAGAGAAGCAACCGCCTCGAACGCAATCACCGAAAAGGGTAGTGAATGTCATCACTGGAGGCTTCGAGGTAAATGGGATAAACTTTTCCGCTGAAAAGAAAATTGCAAAATCATCAAGTACTGTAGAGAAGAGAGTAAGAGTTGGTGGATCAGGTAAAGAAATGGTGTTTAGCAAGGAGGATTGTGATGGGATGATGTTTCCCCACCACGATTCGCTAGTGATCACAGTCAGGATCAATGACTGCGATGTCAAACGAGCCCTAATTGATCCTGGCAGCTCGGTAAACATCATTAATTATGGAGCAATCAAGAAGATGTGGTTGAAGGACCTTGTCGTCCCAAAGGCAACCATATTAACAGGGTTCAACAATTCTACCGAGAAGACTTTTGGAGAGATAACCCTCACAACAACTACAGAGGGGATGGACAAGAAAACCATCTTTCAAGTGATGGCCGAGGACATGGCCTATAATGTCATTTTTGGAAGGCCTTGGATCTACGAAATGGAAGCCATACCATCAACCCTGCATCAGGTAATCAAGTTCCCAACCCCATGGGGAATAAGAGCCATCCGAGGAGAGCAACGAATAGCACGAGAGTGTTATCCGATTGCAATTAAGAGTACGGTCACCCCGATTGGGCCAAGCAAATAATATGGTCAACTTGACAATACCCCTCATCTGTTTTTTCTGAAGAAAACCAGACCTAGTAATCAAGCCATGCACCATGCACTTGATCACTAGGGGAAGGAGAGAAGGAACGAATGGGAACTTGCCAAATTGATCGACCTTTTAGAATGAAAGTTTCTCAAATAAACGAAGACTCAACAATCGAGGACTTCATCAGACAAGACATTCGGAGAACGATCGATCACCTCACCGAGGGCTACCCTTGGAAACTCGCTCAATAGTTCATATTTTGATATTCTAATTTTCCTGCCTAAGTCATGCTGCGATCAGGCATCTATTGTAGTAAAGGCTCACAAATGCACCCTATCAATGAAAAACTTTGATTCAACATCTTTTTATTGTCATTTGATATGCATAGCCAATTGTAATTTAAGCCTCAATCTCGAAGGCAAGACGTTGTCCTAGGCTAGCTCGAACAAAGGAAAAATATAAAAAACCTTGCAAGCAAATTCAGTATTCTCAAAAAGAGTAGTTCCATTCATAAAAACGCTCAAAGGCCAAAGTATTTACAAAACAAACGGCCCGAAGGCCTTAACAAAAATATCAACAAAAAAATGAAAATACTACTCTAAGCTTCAGCCTCGGAGTCATCTTCCTCGTCATCTAAGCTCCCGCTACTCGAAGGAAGACTTTCCATTAACTTTTGAGCCGTGGTAGCATCGCTCTCAGCCTTAGCAATCTTGGCATCAAGGTTAACCCCGCTACGACACTCTTTCAGAGTTTTTAGCCTCGTTTGGATAACGGTCTAATTCTTGTCAACTTTGGCCCGGGTCCTAATCATTCCACTCCTCGAGGAGAAAGAATCAACTTCGCTCCTCAAATCTTAACCTCGTTTTCGAGCCGTTCTTTCTCCTTGACCAGCTGCTCCTTCTCTCCGACCATCTCATTCATCTTGAGCATCTTCTTCTTCAAGTCAGCATGAAATTTCTTAGCGTGCTCATTAATAACTGACTGGACCTCGGTTCTCACTCTCTTCGGCTCGGCTTCGCAGAGCTCCTTCAAGTGAGCCATCCTCTCCTCAACGACAGACTTAGCCTCAAGGGCTTTGACCATCTCAAGATCGGATTTATTAGCAGTATTTTTGGCTTGATCAAGCTCGAGCCTTGTGCTCAACAACTATTTCTCAAGACCCCTCATTTGAGACTCAAGGCCTGCCTGTTCTCGCCTCCATCTTGCCTTCATCTGCCTGATATTTTCATCTCGACGGCACTCAATCTCAGCGGACTTGACGGATTTGTTGTAACACTACAAAGGAAAATTCAGAATAATAAAAAAAAGGAAACAAAAACAAGGAAAAGTTGAGAGAAGGAAAGCATACATGAATAGCGTGCTGAGCAACATCGTCTATCAAGTCAGCAATATGGGCTTTTCCAAGGCAAAAATGTTCTAACAAACCCAGGAGTCCATGAAGACTAATCGTGACCCGAATATCACCATCGAGGAGACAGAGATTGCAGAGAATTTCGGTATAACAAAATTGTCTCCAAGAAGCTGCGTCGGGGGTAGGCTCGGACGCAGCTCGAGGAGTCTTGTCTCCCATTCGAGGTGGTTGAACGTCGTCCATTTCCACTACAGATGAAGGCCGATCTACCCCATTTACCTTTATCAGCAACCTGAACCGGCTCGGGCTCGCGAGGAGAGGAAACTACAACCTTGTCTTGATCCTTTTTCATCTCCTCGTCAGGAGTGAGCTCGGGAAAGGGATTGGCTCCATTCTGGCCCGTTTCACTGCCGGGGTTCTCTCTAAAGATGATCTCTTCCTTTTCAAAACTAAAAGGAATAGAAAAAACATAATTAGCGAAAGAACAAAGCAAAAGGGGAAAACGAGAACCGGAGAGATAAACACTCAACCTGTCTTTGGCCAAAGGTCAGCTGACCCCTTGGGGACTGTTCCTTCCTCTCCACTGTCCTTTTCTTCTTTTTCTTTTCCCTTCGAAAGGTTCCAATCAAAACTTGAAGGGCATTTAAAGCATCCCCCGCCTCGGGGACTTCTTCATTCTTATATTTCTTTCATTTTTTCTCCTTCGCCGTGGTGATCGCCCTTTTTGGGAGACCTACAACAAAGAAAGATGATGATTCGCCAGGAAAAGACGACTCGAAGAAAATAAGAAAGACATTGGTTTGGTTGAGAACAACTCACCATACCGTTTTTATGCCAATCGATTCTCGTCCAAGGCAGCCAAAACCATCCATGACCTTTCTGATCTGGGTTTAGTATCGATAATAGCTTGGACCTATTTGGGTCAAATCCTTCGGGCGGACAATCGGGATCGCCTCGGCTAAAGTGAGTCAAAGAAGAAGAGTTAAGCAAAAAAATGTCGAAGTAAAAATAAAAAATGACCGAGAAGAATACTTTACTTGCGTGCTCGATTCCATTGGTCGGGGAAATTAGGCCTCGAGGACAAAAGCTCAGTGGGTAGAAGAACGAAGTGCTCATTCCATCCACGGTTCTCAGTATCCTCGCTCTTTGTAATTAGCGAGTATGAGCCTCGCTTGTTAAGCTGGACGATTCCATCCCTGTGAAGGGAACAAAAGATGATCAAAGGTAAAAGTGACCCCGGCTAACTTACTCAAAAATTCAAGGCATTGAACATGCCTCCACATCCCGGGGCCAATTTGGGCTATGCATAATTGATAGATGCGGCAAAAAGAGTCCAACACCTCCGGAATAAGAATAGAAAACCATATTGTGAAGGGGTAGGTAAAAATAAAAGAGCGCCTTTCGACTCTCTCACACACCCTGCTCTCGGAGGCAGGAATACCAACCTTAATCTTAGGACCCCAATTGCAATCAGATCGGACCAGATGAATGTTCACCTGGGTAATCAAACTTGGCGTGTTTTGAACAGGGATATTTCCTTTCCTCCTAACATCCGACTTGGTCTGAAGCTTCATGACAAGGTCCTTCGAGAGGTCTATCTTCGAGGGAATAACGTGGAGGGGTTCGAGCTCAAGATCATCCGAAAGAAGTTCATCGTTACTAATGTCCTTCATGGTAACATCATCGTCGCCCACCATAACTGCCTCGGCAGATTCAGTCGCAACTCGGTGTTGTCCTTGGCCCAAGCCACTTGATTGAGGAAGATCATCCATTTTGAAATCAGGGGGAATAATAACACTCAAAGGTTCGGGAACGTTCCCAAATCATCGCCAATAATCATAGTGTCGATAAGAGACGGTGGAGAGTTTGGTGAATTTGACTTAGACATTTCTTAGAAAAAAGTTCTTGGACAACAAGAGAAGAAAATTTCACGAATTTTTACTGTTAAAAGCAAGGAGATACGTGAAGAAGAAGAGGAAGAAGAAGAAGAAGAAAAGATGTGACTATATATAGGTTAAGGCGCCATGATTACAGTTTCATGGGGAAGGCAAAGCAAGAAATCACGCCCAATCAGTGATTTCCATGTGTGATTGATGGGAATATGAAGCGACAACCGCTGCTTTTGAATTCCATGACACATAAGCGGCCATGTTGATCTCCCGCCTAAACTCATTCCACTCCTCGAAAAATCTGGAAACTACTCAATGAGTGGGGGGACTATCTATATTGGGTAAAAAAACTTCCGAGTCCTTGAGCGAGGGTACAAGGCTCGGCTCAAGTCAATCTAGAGAGTCAAGTCCACGAGGGAAATGGGACGACCCTTTGCCTCGAAAGACCACCTCGGGGAAGAAGCAAATCCGAGCCCAAGGTGCGGAGCTTGGAATGATCGCCACGAAACAATGCCCCCGAGCAAAGCATTATACCTCGACAGAACGAGACCTGGACTTTGTAACTGTCGACCGTTGCCCAAGAATTTAAGAAGAAGATCATGAGCTGACCACGATCAAATGCGGAGTAATGGCCATAAAGGCATAGTTATTACGTCCATAACGTTATTCTTTTCGTCAATTATAAATATGATTCATTTGTAACCAACAAAGGCATTCAGAAATACGATACTCAATTTATATTCTTAAGCTTTGTATCGTTTTACTTCTTGCCTTATTTATTCTTTAAACACTTGTCTCGCTCGAATTCGATTTTCGCTCGAATACAACTTTGATACAAATAGATTATCAATCAGCCCCAAAATAAATTCGATTTGTTGTCCTACCTCGATTGAGGCCAACACACTGGAGTTATCGGGGAGGCTATCCAAATGGGCAATAGAAATAAGTGAATATGACATTACCTATCAACCACGAAAAACTATAAAATCCCAAGCCTTAGCAGATTTCGTGGCTGACTTTAGTGTGGAAATTCTTCCCGAGGCCGAAAGGGAGAATTTAATGTCCAAAGGGACAACCTCGGAAGTCTGAACACTTTACACTGATGGGGCGACTAACTCAAAAGGTTTAAGGCTTGAAATAGTCCTGGTGACCCCAATAGGGGAAAGGATCAGACATTCGATTAGGTTTGAAAAGGTAATCAACAATGAAGCCAAATATGAAGTTGCCTTAGCAAGGTTAGAATTGGCCAAGGAGATGGGGATGGAGAAAGTTGAGTTAAAATGCAATTCACCATTGCTTGTGAATCAACTGCTCGAGGAATATTCGGCTCGCGAGCCCAGAATGCAGCAATTTTTAGCTCGGGCACAACAAATCCTGGGTAAGTTCCAAGAGTGGAAGATCCAAAAGATACCTCGTGAGGAATATGTTGCGGCTGATGCCTTAGCTAACCTAGGTTCAGCAGTTGAGGAAGAGCACTCGGCGACTGATTATATTATTCGGTTGCTCTTATCACAGATGAAAAGTACGAAGCTAGAAGTCAATTTGGTGAATTATACTTGGGATTGGCGGACCAAGTTCATCTTTTATTTATAATCGAGGACTCTCCCAACCAATAAAAGAGAGGCGAAGATATTAAGGACTAAGGCAGTTTCATACTCGTTAATTTTGGGAAAGTTATACAGGAGGATGTACTGTGGCCCGATAGCCAAATGTTTGGACCAGGGAGAAGTTGAATACGTGATGAGGGAAGTTCACGAAGGCTAATATAGCAACCACTCGGAGGGAAAAGCTTTAGTGTGCAAATTACTTCGGGCTGGATATTATTGGCCGACTATCAGCGCAGACGCCAAAGCTTTTGTAAAAAAGTATGATAAGTGTCAGCGACATGCCAGAATGATCCACCAGCAGGCCGAGCTTCTATATTCGGTTGTGTCGCCATGACCATTCATGAAATGAGGAATGGACATAATCGGCCCCTTGCTAAAGCAAAGAAAAATGTTCGGTTCATACTCATGCTAACTGACTACTTCACCAAATGGGTGAAAGCAGGGCTTTTGCTAAAGTTAGACAGAAGGAGGTGATAGATTTCATTCACAAAAATATCATCTACAAGTTTGGTGTCCCTAGAGAAATCACTTCTGACAATGGTACTCAATTTATAGGGTCAAGGGTCACTCACTTCTTAAATCAGTGGGGTATAAAAAGGGTAGGGTCAACCCCCTCATCCAAGTGCAAATGGCCCAGCTAAGTCTTCAAACGAAGTGATCGTCGAAAATATAAAGAAAAGGCTTTGATGTAGCATAAGGCCCATGACCCGATGAGTTGCCCGGAGCGAACAAAAGAGAAAAATGGCACCGGTGAAACTCCTTTCTCCATCGCTTATGGGATGGATTCACTAATTCCTGTGGAAGTGGGCGAACCCAGCCTTCGGTATGCGCATGCCACCGAAGATGCAAACCAACAAGCTATGCGTATAGAGTTGGATTTACTTGAAGAACCAAGGGAACTAGTTTTGGTTCGATTGGAGGCGCAGAAAAGACAAATCGAAGCGTATCTCAATAGGAAAGCTAAACTCAAGGATTTTAAAGTTGGTATTTATGTGTTGAAAGCTTAGAATCAATCAACCAAGGAGAAAAGGCTAGGAATCTCGTCACGAATTGGGAAGGACCCTCCAAAGTCAAAGCAATCGTGGGAAAAGGATATTATCAATTGGAAGACTTGAAGGACAATCGCGAACCTTTGAATTGGAATATCTCCAATTTGAAGCGGTATTATTTCTAACACTGAGGTACGTTACTCTTGATCAATGATATTTCACCTACAGCTATGAGACAAAAATATTCTGAAGCTTAAGTCGAACGACTCTAACAAACCTCTCGTTTACTTTGCTTGACCTTTTCAGGAAGCAGAGGGAACGACACACAGTGCTCCAGTATTCAGCAAAATCCATACCCAAACACTAGGGGATGTGAAAGATGGGTGCAGTCATGTTTGACTCGAAGCCTTTCATACCGAGAACTAGCTATTCAAACACCGGAGACTGTCGCCAGAAGAGTAGATCAGTACTTTGTATTTTCCGCCAGATAGTGGCGTCATTTTGAAATTTGCCTAAGTCTCCTTTCGACTGGGTTTCATATAAAAGCCAATCTTGGCCAGTTATTATTATCAATGGAATGAACTTGATTCAATATCTCTTTGTTTCTGCGATTTTATCTATCAAAGATATACTATTTGACCGAAGTCATTCTTTCATGCCATGGCTCGGGAACGAGACATCGTTTCAAGCTAGCATCAGTTTATCGTAAGTTATAAAGCCTTGCAAGCAAAAATTATCCTAAGTGTTCAGTTGAAAATTTCTAAGGCAAAATAAAGGTGTTACTTAAAGACAAAAAATGAGATTCGTTAACACAAAGCCCGAAGGTTTCTAAAAATCATTGAATTAGGCTCGAAGGATACGAAGGTCGTTTACATAATTAGGCTCGATGGCCATAACAAAAACAAAGTCTAGAAAGGAAAAAGCTAAGTTTGGGGATCCCCTTTCACCTCGGAAGTATCCTTCTCGGTGCTCTCCCCGCCGTCATCATAATCCTTGGATTCCCCACCATCCTAGCCCTCACTCGAGGGAAGCTCATCAATAATCTTTTAAGCTTCGGCGGCATCACCTTGCGCCTTAGCAAATTCTTCATCCAAAATAGTCTCTCCGGCTTTAACCTGCTCAAGAGCTTCAAGCCGAGTCTTGACCACGGCCCATGCCTCTACGAACTTCGCCCTAGAGGCCTTAATTTTGGATCGCTTCCCGATGTCTTTGTAATCTTCTCCCGTAGCCGAGCAACCTCGCCTTCAAGTGCTGAACTTGGCTCACTCGACTTTCCAACCCTTGAGGTTTGGCTGTGTACTCCTTCAATTTATCACGATACTTTTGGCCATTTTCAAGGAGCTCAGCCTTGACAAGAGATACTCCGGCGTGAAGTCGTTCGATCTCCACATTCAGCCCCATCAGTTCAGTTGTAAACCCCTCGTTCATCGCCTATAACCGAACCTCGGAGGCAGCAACAACCTCACGCCTATCTGATTCAGACTTGAAAGTAGCTTCACGAGCCTGCTTTAACTCGAGCTTCGATGCAACCAAATGGGATTGCAGCTTGGAGATCTGAGCCAACTACATCTTCTTCTGGCCTTCCCAAACATACTTCACATTTTGAAGCTGCTCAGCTCTTTCACGCTCCAATTGCACAGTTTTTCAGTGTGAGGACAAGGCTCTGAACAATGAGTGGCAAGAGTCAGACATTGAAGAAGTAACTTGAAAGGAAAGCTGAAATATAAGGAAAACTTACACGAAGGGCAGAAGCAGCTGAAGTACCCATCAACCTCATTGGGCTGAATTGCTCAAGTATTTTCTCCTCTTTTGGCCCGACCAGAGCTTCTAGGCCCATGATATCGTACTTGTTGCAATCCAACAAATTGGAACTGGTGGAAGCCCCCAACTTCCTCAAGGTATTCACCAGAACAGGAGTCTGAGAAGGTTCATTACAAGTTCGAACCACATTGGAGACAAAGCCTTCACCAACCTTGGCCTTGCCTTTCAGACAGATCTAGCTCCTCGAGGTTGGTCACCTCAGTTTCTTTGAGAACTTTGGGGACTGCCTCGAGGACTGCTTCAGGAACAGCCTCGGGCGTCTCCTCACTAGATTCGCCGACTAAACCTTGACGTCGTTCAGCCACAGTTTCGAAAGCCTGAGCAGTAGTCACTTCTATTCGGGGTTGCTTCACCTTGGTTGGCCTTTTCGAAACTGCCTTTTTCCTCTTCGAATCTATGAGAGGGGAAGAGAAGCTTATAGACAAAAGAGGAAGAAGCAGTCCAAACACAAAAAAAAAAAAAAAAAAAAAAAAAAATCGGGAAATAAGGATGTCATCACCTTTTGAGGTCCCCTGGCCCAGGAAGCCCATGGATTTTTTCTTTTCGGCGAGCTGCTTCGCCAAACTCGCCATCTTACTGACACCTTCCTTGGCGTCGATTGCTGTCTTTTCCTTCTTCTCTTTCTTTTTTCCTTTCTTCTTCTCCCATTTTTCATTGTTTTCTTTCTCCTCCCCATCGGCATCTTCGGCTGCCTTGTTTGGGAAACCTACGAAAAGAAAAAACGTCAATAGGAGATGCTTCGGGCGATTGATAAAAAAAGCCACAATGTGATGAATCACTCACCATGCCTTTTACACGCCCAGTTATTGTCCTCCTCGACAACCATTAGCATCCAAGTTCTAATAGGACGCTTTCGAGCCGCCATCACTGCCTTCACCCAACTGAGTAGGCCGCTCGGAGGGGTGACTGGAACGTTATTGGCTACATGCAAGAACAGGGTAGTGAGAAAGTTGGTAACTAACAAAATCCAGAAGGAAGAGTCAAGATGAAATACTGACATTGGGAATTCCACACCTCGAGGAAGCCGGGGTCAGCTAACAACAAACTTGTTGGTATGAGAGCATAGCGATCACACCAGCCTCGGTCGCCATGGTCTTTACTTTTCTCAGGATGGAATATTGACCATGGTTGTTCAAAGCTACGATCCCTGCCTTATGGAAGTATGGGTAGTAAAGAGCAATTAAATGTTGAAAGGTAAAGGGTAACTCACTTCCCGACTTAGAAAATCGAGACCTTGAACAATCCTCCAGACTTTGGGGCCCAGTTGTGCTAGGCACAGGTTGTACGCAGAAGATATCTATTATTCGGTGGACTGGTAAAATAAAACCTAAGGTAAAGGGGTAAGTACAGACAAAGGAGTACCCCGGTACATGATTGGAGACACAACTGTTTGGGGCAGGAACCAAAATTTCCACTTCAGGCCCCCACTTACAATCTCCCCGAACCACTTCTACCAGGTCTTCGGTTATCAGACTTGGTGCCGCCTGCACTAGCACATTCCTATTCAACCCGCACTGAGTGTCATATTGATTTTGTACCCTAAAATCCTTTTCTGTCTTGAAGTCCAAAGGGATAACCAGATGAGGTTCAATCTTGATCCATGGAGATTTTCTTTTTTCTAGATTTCTTCGAGGGACCATCTTCGATTTTAGATCCGGTTTTACCAGCTACCTCGGTAGCATCTTCCTTGTTGCTTACTTCCTCAACATCAGCGACGTCATCATCCCCTACGTCAGCTTCATTGTCAGCGTTATCGTCACCCTCAACATCATCGCCCTCATCATTAACCACTCTCTCAAATTTATCACGCCCAGCGGTGGCTTTACACTGTCTGGAACCACTCGCTTGGGATGTTCCTTCGTCATCACCGCCCGTCGGCGTGACGATCTTAAAGGGTTGTGCGACGTTCACCAATTCGTCGACGATGATCATGGTGGTGCGGTTTAAGAGTTTCTCCCCATAATCACTTGGATGGAGTTTGTTGCAGACATGATTAAAGACTGAAAAAGCAATGATTTCTTAGATACTTGAAGGAACAAATTTAAAAAAATATGGATCGAAATTCTTATTTGCTTTGGAATTTTTTTTTTTTTTTTTTTTACTGTTGCTGAGTGAGCACAAGTAGGAAGTGATCACTCGAGTGGATATATATATATAGAGGAAAACTCATCATTATTGTAATGTTGGGAAGTCCAACAGAAACAGAGTGACCATTCGATGCCAAGCAATGGTCGCCACGTTTCACTCAGCAGGAAGTTGAAGTGATAGGCATCATATTGAAACCCTTGGCGAATATTCAGCCGCGTCATTCTCCCGCTCAAATTCATTCCACTCCTCAGTAACTCTGGCACTTGCCTGAGGAGTGGGAGGACTATCTATATTGGGTGAAAATTGGTTCGCGTACGTGATACTTCGGGTGCTCGGTTCAACATATACCGAACATATGTTTCTAAGCCAGAGCTCGAGGCAAGCAGTGAGAATGCTGAAGTCATCAACCGAAGTCGTAATCCACATAACACCTCGATGAATTACCACCTCAAACGAACTATCAACTAGCCCACATCTACGAGGTCAACAACTTGAGCCTCGGTGGATTGCCCCAGCTTCAACGGGAAAACCATCCACGACCTCAGTCCGCTAACTCCACTTCTAAAGATGTGGAACGTGAGTGGATCAGTGGCCGAACATGGGGGAAATAGCTTGTATTTACTCATCTATAAATAGTATTTCATTTTATGTTATACTCATCTAGAAATTTATATCAAAATTCTGCCAAAATTTGTACTCATCATCGATATTGGAATTTACACCTTTATTGTTCATTTATTCATTCCGTTTCTTTGTCTCATTTCTATTTTGATACTTGGCATTGTTTGTAAACCTGCTCCAAATTTAATTTGTTGTACTAAATTGATTTAGGTCAATACATGTATAGTTTGAAAAAATTCCAGCAATTTTGCTCTACGTCCAGAGATATTTCAGTTTAAATAGGTTCTTTCAACTAAGATTTCTTTATCATGTATAAACTGTGAAATTACTGAAGTTGCATAAGTTTGAGGTCATGTTTAGAGTTTATGTCATATTGGAACAGTTTACAGTCTATAAATGTTTACACTCTTATACATACTCCAATTTCTTACTATTTGCCTACGATAACGTTCTTTTGAGGATTTTTTGTTACTAACATCAATGATAATCCTATGTGGTAATTAAATCCAAAGCAAACTTGCTCCCCCACTCTAGCTGTCTAGCACTATTCCTTTCGTTTTCTAGCATCATCTCAAGTTAAAGAGAGGGAGCAAGTTTGCTTTCGATTTTATTCAAAATTGAAGTGGTTCATCTTTTTCAAAAGTTTCAATTCCATATCAAATAAATATCCTCTTGGACCAATTATTCTTATAATTCAATTTGATCAATCATAGTCAGTTAGACTCAGTGATTACTCATTTTTCAACATTTCTCTACTAACCCAGTGTTTGTCTGTATCTTCACATGTCAAGCCATGCTATGCCCCTAGAGATATCACAACCAGAGTTTGTGGGTCGTTGTTTAGAAAAGGAAATGTGAATCAACTAGTCTAATTTAAAATTGTGCTTCACTCGCTTTCAAAAAGAATAATGCAATTAATTCTATTTAAGCAGTTCGCGGATAAATCTTTATCACAAATTTCAAGTTAATTTTTAATGAATTCTAATCATAAAGTATAGTGATTTGACCAACACAATTCTAAACATGTAAATGATATTTTAAAAATAAAGAAATGAATCTCTGAATTTGTACTGAAAATTAGATGCATTATATTATGTCATGTGCTTTTCTTTAATTGCATTGTATATTTGTATCATAATTAACTATCGATTTTGGTAATAGTAAACTCTTTATATAAATTCTTTTATATATATATATATATATATATATATATATATATATATATATGAGGTGAATCCAAAGCTGGTAGGTTTAGTCGTGGTTTTGAATAAAATATTTATACATAAGAAACAAAAATTCTAATATAATATAGAGTCATCGATCCGTAGATTTGAATATGTAATGTTTTTATGCCATCAAAAGGGCGACCGACTTTTATTTGACTATGTAAATAACACGATATCAAAATATACCTCTGCTTCCAGCGACGTAGGACATTTTCATTATTTGGTACAAGGTGCACTTGACCCTAAGTCACATCCATACCTAAAACTTACGTTGTTGGAACAGTGTCATCAATTGAAGGGCCACAAAAGGACGAAGAAAAAAAATTATAGAAATCAGTACGTACGCACAATGGATATTGATGAGAGATTAGATGTAGCGTTGATGATTAATGTGAGGACAAATGTACGAGGATATATATATATATATATATATATGGGATTTGCTAACCTACTACATGAAGGTAGTAAGTTAGCATTGTACCCATTTTTTAATTCACTAAAACACCCTTGCCACTTCAATAAAAGTAGGGATCTTTAGGGGCTTATTGGTCTTTTACTGAAATTCCCAATCTTCCTCCTCTACCGTTCACTCCCAGATTCACTTCAGCATAACCAACTGCATTTCGTCCATTATTGCTTTTCCATTTGAGCACCAACTGAGGTAGCCTTTGTGGAGAAGAAATGGAGAAAATGATTGAATGAAAGAACAATGATAAACAAATGGATTTTGCTTTCAGTTGAGAGAAGCTTGCTGGAGTTGAATATTTACAAAGTACAATTGCATACAATTATTTCATTTCTTTGTTAATGAATAGATGATGCAGAACTTCTAAATCTCTATTGTTTCAATTAATCATTTCTAACTTCCATTTTCTAGCGACAATTAATCTTTGACTTGTTACTAACAATTGTGGTAGAATAATAAGTAGTCTCATTTCTTGGTACATATTATAATGTTAGAATGCCTAACACTAGTTATTAATGTAAATAGATACCATATGGAGTATTAGTCGTGCTCCTTTTTTTTTTTTTTTGTAAGATTTCTCGCAGCAAGGATATGGCTTCGACCAATTAAGAAGAATAAGTCTTACAGAAGTTGGGTCCTAAGTTCTGTTGCTTCATGTAATTACTTATTGAATTTTTTATATACAAAGTAGAAGTCAATATCGTATTCCAGCATGCCAATATATCCAACAAGTAGAGGTGAAAATAAGTACTTTTACATTTTTAACAAAGTTTAAGGTTTGAGCATTCGTCGTTCCTTATTACTAAGCAATAAGATATGACTTTTCACTGTAAATTCAAATTATTCAAGCCTCAAAATAAATGTTTGACACTTCCTGAAAAAAATAAAAAAATAAAAAAATAGAAAGTATATGTTACTGAGAAATATTTCATGCTATTTCTTTAGATTTTTTTCTTTTGTAAACTTTCCTCCTCTTTCTAGTGTAACATATTTTGGTTCTCTTTTTTCCTTCTCATTTTACTCTCTTGATAATGTCGTTTCCGTTTTATTCCTTTAAACGCATTCAAGTAAAGAATATTTACTGAGGGATACATTTAGAAATCTACATCAGTGATTTTGTTTCCTCTCGTAGTAGTGAAAATTTTTACTAGTTTTTTTTTTTGAACGGCCATAAAAATATTAATATCAAGACGGCTTAGTTTGTACAAAAGAAGACTCTTCTTTCCCTAATTAAGATAGGAAAAAGAGTCTAATAGCAGTTCATAAAATACAAAAGATGGAATATAATCAAAATACATAATATCTAGAAAACATCTAAACAGCCATGTTTGGCGAAGAGATCTGCCATAAAATTTGATTCCCCATATATATGTCTAATACCATCCCTGCATAGATCAGCGAGCAATAACCTGCAATCATGAAGTAAATTAGCATAAGTTTCATTTGATCTTTGCAACATTTGGATGATGACTAATGAGTCACATTCAATTTGCAGCGGAACAAGGTTCCTCTCTTTCGTCATGCAAAGCCCATGGAACAGTGCTTGGATTTTAGAGTATGCCACCGAACTGATGGGAATGTGTTTACTAAACCCAGCTTTCCAGGAGCCAAGTTGATCTCTAATGACACCTCCAATTCCTCCTGATTTGGTAGTGGAGCAATACGCTCCATCTGTGTTGAGCTTGAACATATTAGCATTAGGAGGGTGCCATTTAAAATATATAGTTTTGGATACATGAGGATTTCTCTAGGTTGTGTTGAGAAAGAAGAATTCCACGGCAAGTGAGATGATATCTCGACCTGAGGTGATCTTCTCTTTGTTTTCACATAGGTTTTTATTCCTATTGATCCATATTCCCTAAAGAGCAAAAGGAATAATGACATTTTGAGGGGTGCCTGTGGAGTGCATAAGAGTATTGGACTTTTTACATTTTTCTTTTGTCCAAGATTGAATGTCTAGGTTCGAGCTAAGCTGAAGAGTATGCCACATTTGAGAAGCTTTTAGGCAAAAGATTGAAAATTTTTATTAGTTTCCATATTGTCTACTTATCATTAGTATGAAGTATGAACTAACTTTTTTTTGTTTCCATATATAGGCTCAATTAAAAGTGACCGCGGGGTAATGGGTGAGAACGCATCCCCGCAAATAAAGCAGAAAATTTTATCGAATATCCCTTTTGCTAGTTTTTGTTTAAGTTTAACAACAAAAATAACAACTACAATAATAAACTCAGTGATATCTCACAAGCGGAGTATGAGTAGACTGAAATGTACACAGATTTTACCCCAATCAATATAGAGAGGTTGTTTCCGATCAGCTTGTTGTTTAAGTTTTATTCGTATTAAAGAAATTTATGCAAAAATATTCTCAAGTTGTAAGTTTTGATGAACGTGCAAAAAGTTTAGAATTCAATCTTTCTTATAAGATTTGATGAATTTCCAAAAGTCTAATTGCTCACAAAATTATTCAAATTGAGCACTTTTGGACATGATCTTGAAGTATTGAGCACTTTTTATCATGATTTTTGACATTGTGAACACTTTTTTTCCTCAAAAAATATCAATTTAGTTTGTGAATCCATCAGTGGAGTTTTTAACCGATAGAAAAGGAAGAAAGGATGTTCTTCTCTAAATTTAAAAGTCAACCATCAGAGTATACGTCGGGCTTCATCGGAATCTGACGTCATCCGATCGGTGATTGAAACCTCCGGTGTAACCAGGACATTAAGTAAGCTTGTATCGACGTTACAGTACACAGTTACGCATGAGACTCTCCTTATCGATGAGTTTGTATATCCCGATGGTGGAATCGATAAAAATAGAAAATTTGGCGGTGGCAGTAGTGATGGCGGCGGTAGAGATGAGTTCGACGACGGCGATGGTTCGTGCTAGTGAGATAGAGATTTAGGTCCAATGAATTTGGGCTCTTCTAAGAAGCAGTGATTGTACAGTGAAGGCAACAGTGGTTCGTGGTTGTGAGATGGTTGGTCACTGTTATTTTTCAAGGATGTGGTGGTTTGAGGCTGTTTTGTGAAGGCTATGGCTTAAAAACATTGGTGTTGGAATGGTGACTTGAATACGAAATAGTGGTGGGGTCATGATGTTGCAGTTGTGGCTATAGCAGTAAAGCAATGGACATGACTAATATATTCTTTGGCAGTGTGTGGACAGCGAGGCAGCAGTGATGACAATGTACGTGGTGAAGTGATGAGAAATTGAGCGGGGAGGTGAGAAGAGTGTCGCAGCGATTAAGCTACAAGATGGTGTCGATGTTGGGTTACTATGATTATATTTGTAAAATGGTAGTGGTGACAATTTGACATCATCTATTTGTAATATAGAATAGTATTTTACTTATGAATAAATGATGCAAGATTGGCTTATGTTTTATTTTTTCTTAGGATTTTTGTATTTGAGCGAATTAATGACGATTTGATCTCAATTATTTGTATAATATATAATATATTTTGGCTCACTTATGAATAAATGCAGATGAATTGTCTTACTTTCATATTTTCATATGTTTTTTTTTTTTTTTTTGTAAATAAATGAAGTGAGGACAAAAAAAACACAATAGTTTGCTCATTGTGTGAATAAGTATGACCTAATTGTTAATATTTTTATATATTAGCAATTCAAGTGATGTTTTTGTGGATGTGCAAAGTGATATTGATTTGGCTTCATTTCTTTACAAAATGGTCATAATTTTTGGAGCCACTATGTAATATAAACACAGATGGATTGGCCTTATTTTCTACTTCGTAGGGAGCGGTGCCAATTTTTGTGAGTACAACTTCATTAAATGTAAAAGATTCGTGACATTTTAATAATTACGCCTTCATTAAATGTAAAAGTTGCGATGACATTTCGTAATTACAAAAAGTGCTTAATATTTAAGGACCGCCTTTAAAATGCTCACAACTTCAAGATCATGCCTTTTTTTAAACCTATTTGTGTAATCAGCCCAATACGGGACCTGACCCAAAAATTCCACCTGGTGTCCCCAAATCTGACTTGTTTTGAGAGTTTGCCCCGTTTAACATAATTTTAGGAAAATGCACTCCGTTTGATCAGTAGGCAACACTTCAAATTTTGAATTGGCAAGTATTGCCTATTAAGAAGAACTCAAGTGGCAAGACAACACTTTAAGTTATCTGGGATAATGCAATAAGAGATATGAAGGGATAAATGCTGCCTATGCAACACTTTATCTAAGAATTTGTGAGATTCAATGGAAAGTGTTGCCTATGAAAGATGATGCAAAAGCAAGTGTTGCCTCTTTGGTAGTACTTACGAAAAAAAGGACGGGAATGCATGCACCATTATAATATTCATAAGAGTATTTTTGTTCGAAATTTATTTATCAAATCACGCGGAGGACATGTTTTCTAAACCAGTGTTATGTTGGGGCGAAAAGGCAAACCATTATCCATGGTGTCGTCGTTCTGCAATTCGCTGGACTCTCATAGGGAAATTTATACAAATAGGACATTCTGGCATCAGTCTTACATTTTTGGCTCCTATGAAGAAATCTTACTACATATTTAGAGTCAATCGCTAGACTTCAGTGTAAAAGTCACTGACAGGTTTTGAGATTTCCAGGAACTCTTGAACTAAAGCTTTATGCGAATCCGCAAATTTCCTGATGGGCCTTGACGGCTGGGGCTAAAAAAACAATTTTTTTTACGGGAGCCAACTACATAATTGCGGCACAGAAATCTTGGTGTTGAATATGCGTGATTTTGATGCGTAGCTATTATTGGACGCGCTAAATAAGGATTATATATCGTTTCAAAATTAATTGAGGAATAGCCACCGCACGCACACTTACACTTCATTAGGGTTCGCAAACACTACAGACTGGTCTCAGTATAAAAAACTGAGACTTTGAACTAACATGTTCAAAGTCCTATTATTTTATAATGGGATTCATGTTTATAGTACCCTGAAACTTTATATATAAAGTCTAGTCTCAGTATTTTATACTGGAATTCATGTCTGAAGCTTTATATATAAAGTTCCAATATTTTATACTGAGACTTTGAACTAACATGTTCAAAGTCCCAATATTTTATTCTGGGATTAGTGTTTAAGTGATCCCAGTATTTTATACTGGGACTTTGAACTCATGTTCAAAGTTGAGTTCAAAGTCCCAGTATTTTTACTGTGACTTATCCAGAGGTGGCTAGTCTTCAAATAGTTTTGCGCTGCTGGCTAGTATTCATTTAGCGCGGTCAAAATAGACTACGGGACTAAAAAATTTACGTTGATTATTGCAGTAGTTTTTGCACGAAATATACACTTTCGGTGCCACTTCTACAATTCTGACCTATATAAGGAAAGTTATACAAAAATAGCCCCATTATAAAAAGTTGTTGGCAACACTGGAAGGGAACTTTTGACAGTCATCAAATCCTTGCTATTAGAAATCTCTGGCGATTTTCAGAAACTTTATTATGGGGGCAATTTTTGTAAGACTATTCTTATGGGAATGGTAGTAAAGATTTGACCCCTAGCCAGTTTGCAGTGAGTTAAATGAGAATAATTAGTATTTGAAATTCATTAGAAAAATAGTCATATTTAAGAAATACGAAAACATCCAGAAATTCTTAGAATTTTTTTATGTGACTAGTCTTAAAAAAAATATTTTACTCAAATTATGACTACTTTTTAAAAAAATTAAAATTATGATTATAACTAGTCATCAAAATCTCCTGGGGTGAAACAAGGAGGGATTTTTACCCCCCACATAACCATTCTCAATCCTTATCCACTTTTTATAACAATATTTTGTCATTTCTTTCTTTTTCTAGCATATTTATTAAATATAATTTGATGATATAAATATTTAAAAAATATAGGACAAATATATATGTGTATAGAAGGTATATATACAAAATATCAATATATTATATTTAATATTTTAATTATAAATTAAATTTTAAATATAAATATTATGGCTATATTATGTTAGTGCTAAATGACTTGTTAATATGAAATATTGTGGGCTATTTACGTGGAAATCGCAAAAGTAAAACTTTAGCACCGTAGCCTGTTTGCACCGCGCTAAATGAATACTAGCCAGCAGTGCAAAACTGTTTGAAGACTAGACACCTCCGGACAAGTCTCAGTATTTCACTTTGAACATGTTAGTTCAAAGTCCCAGTATAAAATACTGAGACTAGACTTTATATATAGAACTCCTGAGGACTATAAACATGAATCCCATTATAAAATAATGGGACTTTGAACATGTTAGTTCAAAGTCCCATTATAAAATATTGAGACTACTCTGGGGTGTTTGCCAGCACTAATGGAGTGTAAGTGTGCATACGGATCTTTGGCTATTCCTCAATTAATTTTGAAACGGTAGATAATTTTATTTAGCGCGTCCAAACATGACTACGCATCCAAATAACACCAAAGAAAACCCAATTCAAGTATTGGGCCTCGTAAACATAATTGATTTCTAAGTTGGTTTCAACTATCAAAAGCAATTCCAATATCCCATCTCCATAAAAGCTCCTGCAGATGGAAGCGGGGGGATTCGCAAAAATATGACACGGGAAGCTTTGGTTTGCCAAAATGTCTTCACTAACAGATGTTTAGCAAAAATGTCCTCATTAGTTTAATGAAACTTTTTTCGAACCAAAATATCCTTACAAATCAGTAAAAAGACGTGCCACAGTTCATCCCCTTCCTTTTCTCCATTCACACTATCAAGAAAACCACAAAATCTCATTCTTTTTACAGATTGCTTTGTTCAAGAGAATATTCAACGTAAGATTTCTTCAAGTTGCAAGGGTAAAGTTCTCTGCAACTATTGCCAAAAGTTTAAGTTCTGCTGCAAAGACTGAAAAATCTCTAAAGTATTGGCAATAGCCAATACTTTAAACTCTACTGCAATGGGAGGCTGTGTAGAGACTTCTTGCCTATTGCCAAGACTTTAAGCCCTATTGCCATGGTCTCTACAACTACAGAAAAAGTCTCTACAACTATTGTCAATAGCCAACACTTTAAATTTCAGTGGAAGGGGGAACTTGTACAAATAGTCTCTGCAAGTATTGACAATTGCCAGAACTTCTAGTGGAAGGAGCAACTTGTACAAATAGTCTCTGCAAGTATTGGCAATTGCCAAGACTTTTACTTATATTGCAATGCAAAACTTGCAGAGAAAGTCTCTGCAACTCTTGGCAATAACCAAGACTTTAAGTTCTGGCAAGGGGGACCTTACACTAAAAATCTCTATGAGTATTGGCAATTGCCAAGACTTCTACCTCTACTGCAGTGAATAAGTTGGAGACAAAGTCTCTGCAATTCTTGGCAATAGCCAAGACTTTAAGTTCTGGCAAGGGGGGCCTTACACTAAAAGAATCTAAGAGTATTGGCAATTGCCAAGACTTCTACCTCTACTGCAGTGAACAAGTTGGAGACAAAGTCTCTGCAACTCTTGCCGATAGCCAAGACTCTAAGTTCTGATGGAAGCGACAACTTACACAGAACATCTCTGTAAGTATTGGCAATGACCAAGACTTTAAACTCTACTACAATAAGCAACTTGCAGAGAAAGTCGTTGCAACTCTTGGCCATGGTCAAGATTTTAAGCTCTATGCAAAACATGAATATCTAATAGTCATAGGCAATAAAAACCTTCATATCACTAGAATCAAACAAACACAAAAAAAAAAAAAAAACCCAAATTTCTAGCACACAAAGAAGAAAGAAAGAGGACAGGAATAGGTGTTGACACCTAATTTTGTCCCGGAGTTATTGAAATGGATAATTTACTATGAAAAGGTTTTAATTAAGGCTTAAATTGAAAATAAAAGAGATAAAGCAATTGATTTTGATCAAAAGAGGCTAAAAGCATAATTCGTAGCCTAAATTCTGTCCTATCCATGCAAAGCATATATACATAACATTACACACACTAATCTTACCCAAAATCAATTCCTGCCCAACCCACAATCATACCCGTTGCCCACTTATCCCTAAATTTTTCTCAATTTTGAAATTTGAACGAAAAATCAAAAACCTCAATATTTTTCCACCCAATTTCCAGCTGTGAGATCGTACCATGGACGAATTATTGAGCTCCAGCTTTGTCCTTTCGATTGTATGAGGAGCGAATGAAAATCGTCCAAGTCATGATAATCTGAGCGTCCATTTTGAATCCGAGATTGAATTCAACGTAGCTGGTTTGTTTTCCTCACTTCACATATTTTCCCACATCGTTTTGCACCTTTTTTTCAAGCCTTGAATTTGCCCTATAAATACCCCTTCGATTCACTGATTTGGGGGTCGGATTTTGGTTGAAGGAATCGAGGGACTTCGGAAACGAGGACCCTCTTGGTGCTTTTTTCAATAAGCGATTTTATTTTTCCTTCCTAATCTCCGACCTTTAAATTTTGTGAATCATCGAATCATGGTCGCTTAGTTGAGTCGCGTATGCTTCGGATCCCTCGCCCCGGATCGCTGCTCCGCAAAAGGTAAACAACTCGACCTCGCATTTTTTTATCCTTTCTATCTATGTGATTATTTTACTTGAAGTATGAAATAAAAGGCTGTTTGTTTAGATTGATTGTTACGTTCTGAATTAAAATAACTTGTGTTAAATTGTGTCCCCTATTACTGCTGTCCTGCTTGTTTGGATGCGAGGCTTTTAATTTCCAAGTTTGTTTTGGAATTCATAATGGTTACTTTTAGGAGTATGAAAAAAAAATTCAACCTTTGCTGTCCTATTGTTTTAAAGCAAGTTAAAGGTTCTTGAGAATTAATAATGCAGCTTAGGTTACTAGTGAAAGTGAATCTTTGTCAACTGAAGTTGAAACCTGATCCTTTAAGGAGTGAGTATGAGCTTGATAGATCTTAGTGGTATTCTTGCTTATTTTCTTCTTTAATTGATTAGTTGTTCAGTTTTAATTTTAGTTGGATTGTTTAGGAGGAAGGACCATTTGTTTTGCTTGGTTCTTGTTTTGGGTTCTGTTTTCCTGGGATAAAGAAAGTTGTCAGGAGGCAGGCACCTAGAAGTTGGTCAGGTTTCATTTGTTGTGCAGGAAGTGTATTGGTTGTTTGAAATCAGTTCAGGAGGCTGCAGTCAGTGAGGGAGCATTTCAAGGAGCCTGGGTGTCCTGGTTTCATGTCTAGATGTTTTGGGTGTTGATATTTGAGGTCTGGTATGTTCCTGGTATGGGTGCAGGTGCTAGCTTAGCATGCAGGGGTGTTTGAAGCTGGTAGTAGTGTGTCTGGGCAGTGGGAGTTCAGGCTAGAGGATATGGAGTAGTAAGTTAGCTCTGATAGGCAGTGTATGAAGTGGGGTGTTCTGGTTCATTGTGCAGGGTAGTGAGGTTTGGTCCTTGATCCTTGTTCAGTTTTGGTTGCAGTTCAGGCAGTGTGGGAGTCTGCAGGCTTTAATTGATGCAGGTTAAGAGAGGAGGTCTAGTGGCTATATGTATTGTGGGTATGTATGCAGAGTTGTCTCTTGATCTGCAGGTTTGGCTTGATTAGTTTAGGATTTAAGATAAAGTTGAACACTAGGAGTAGGCAAATATTTGAGTATTGCATCTGTTTTGTGAGGCATGTTTAAGTTATTTTAAAATGCAAAGCTTTTTGTTTGTGCTATAAAACTGATGACTTTTCTCATGATCTTGAGGTTGGACAGAACTTTGTTTGGGATTTTATACATAAGTCCTACTCTATTTGCTATGAGTTAGTTGTCCAAAGAGAACACTTGATCAGTTTTACATGTCTGTGCATAGATGTTATCCAGTCACTAATCCTTAATTGCTTCAAGCATAAATGCAATAGTTGTAGTAGTCCTAGTTGATCCAAAGAGGTCTGATGGTTACTTTGTTCTGATTCTAGTCTGTCTAGTTTGGCATTAATCGATTTGAGTGGATGTTTATTTCCTGTTATGTCTCTTTAACTTTAAAGCTGGTAAAAGAAATGTATGAAGTAATATGATCCTGTTTTCTGAAAAATGTTTGGATATTTTGGAGTATCAGCTTATATGTTAGAAGAAATGAAAGCTTTTCGATCCAATTCTGTGTTAGGGCATGAGTTGTAATGCATTAACACTTAGGTTCCATGATGTATGTTTCAGGCTTGTATTTCATTTTCCATTCTCTGGTTTTCTTTTTTTAGTTTTTCAGCCTCAGCCTTAAGTGTTCTCTGCCCTGCTTTCTATATCTCTGAGTTTGATTCTCTGTTCCTTTTTGCCCTATTCCCTGTTTGTGTTAGTCTAGTCTCCTGATTAAATGTGTTTGTTTTCCTGTAATTAGGTAGGTATAAATCAGGTGTCTGATAGTAATCCATTTGGTCTTCTGTTCACTTGTTAATTGTTCGGTTACTGTGTATATGTGCTAATCTTTTACCTTTTGTTTATTTGACATGAACTCCACGGGATCGAGTTGGTAAAACTCAATTGGGGATTGCTTACATTGCATTGGAGCCGTTTGGGTTCAAGTCGGGGCTCAAGCTTTCAAGAAAGCGAAGATCTAGGAAAATTTTAAAAAATGCTTTGTTGAGTCATGTGATGTTTAGACTCATGGGCATAATGTATAAAAAATAAAATTCAAGGCTCCCATGAGTTTGTCAAATTTACCGGTTCTTCTTCTAAATCCTTCTCTCTACCCTCTATCCCTTAGAAATTGCATGTCTATAGGAATTCCCCGTAGATAATTATTGTAGAATAATTTATTTGATTGATTATTAATGAATGTTTCTTTATTGAGTTATTTTGCGAATATTTATTTCTTTTGAATTTCCGTCTTATTTAGGAATTTCGAACCTTTTAGTTAAATAGCGCGTGCAATATAATTTGGAAATAATAAAAGTAGTAACTTTGTTTCAAATCCCTTAAATTGCAACTTCAATTGAGATTTTCTCTATGATAATTAAATTTTTTATCTCTTCCCAAAATACATTTATTATTATTATTATTACATTTGAATTCATATTTATTTAAAGCGTAATTTATTACAATCTTAGATTTTAGCATTAATTTTAATATTTTTGAACTAAATTTTGTAAACTTGCATCTATAGAGCTATTTTGTGAAAACCGAAGGATTAACCACATTTTGTGGATTTTCGAAAGTGCTTTTCAAAATGAAAACCTTCTTTCGGAAATAGTTGAACCTCTTACTTAGAATCTCTGAAAATACCATTTTCCTTAAAACGGAGTGCTTGCACGCACTATTTAATTAATTGGTTCCTAATTCTCCTAAATTAGGTGGCGACTCCAAAGAAAGCCCTTTGGAGTCCCATATTGTTGAACATTATACCCGAAACCTATCTTTTCTTAAAAGAAAGGGTAATTTTTGGGGTTCAACAATAGGGAAAGAGAGAAGGAAATCTTTCAGCATGAATTAAACAAGTTGGGGGCCACACAAAGAAGAAAGAATGAGGCCATGAATGGGGAAAGAGAGAAGGAAACCTTCAGCATGAAGTAACACAAGTTGGGGGGCAAAATAGTCCTTTCATAAGGGGGGTACGATGTGGAGGGAATTTGCTTAAAACATTTACAAGTGGGGGCAATTAGGTAAGACCATGTCTTATTGAGGGCACTAGGTGAAATTTTTTGGATGGAAGCAAGTGTTTTTGTTCTTTCAAACATGAAATGCATTTTTATTTATTTTTCAACTTTGGGTAATTCAAGTTTGCTCAAATAAAGGAGGTCAAGTCCAAATTGACCCTACTGGAACTAGACTGATGCTTGGGATATCTGAGTCGGTATATACCAATATACTGCAAATAATGCAAGTTTCTATGTTGTTATCTTTAAATGTAGAATACTTGAAGTAACTAGAACATAACTTAGATTATCTTCTATTCATTTAAAAATATTTATTTCATTGGGCTAGCACATGTGGTGATTACCTGTTTACCTTGATTGAAGCTGAATATCACCCCTCTAACCAATCCAACATATGTTAATGTAATTCCAACAAATTCAAGTGCTAAACCAATTGATTTTGGAGAAATTCACGTGAAAGACAACTTACAAAGATTTAATTTGAACAAATACCACAAAGGATTTTAAAATACCATAAATACCACTTTTATAAGGTTTTTGCCACTTTTTAATATTTTATTCTCTAATATACCAATATACTATATACTCCATCACATAAATATACCATATATTCATAGATGGATATACTATGCATTAGACATTAATATATCATATATCATAAATAGATATACTATATATCTAGTATATTTATATTATATGATCCCATTTTTATTTTTTGGTATATCAATATCTTAACAACAATGCAATAAAAAGACAGTAGCATAACATACCATATCAAATTTATTTTTAGTATACATTAAATCAATATACTAAAAGTAAATACTATATATGAGAATAAATCATTCAGCTTTTAGAAGTTAACACATAATCAAGTGAGCAGTTTTTTTAATTGTTATGTACTCTTTATGATTGCCTTTGATTTGGCATAATATTATATATTTCGAATATATCTAGATAATTAGATATCTAAATGGATAGGGATTAATAGAATTTAATATATTTGAAATTTTATTTATGGTGCCCAATTAATGTGGTAGTTAATGCAAATAACTCTTCTAAAGTAGGTAGTTATGAAAAATTCCCGATTTTGTGAATTACCAAAACAGTCTGTCAACTCCCTCTCATTACTTTTTACTAGCCCTTACTTTTTATAGTCAGTGTACACAAAAATGAATACACAATGTATACAAAGGCTAGGAAAGGTATACAATTGGTATCCTCACGTATACACAATGGTTACACCAAAAAATATTATGTATACAATCAGTTTTATTGGGTATACACAATATATACATGCAACTTTTTCAGTTATTTTTAGTGTATACATTTTTTTTTTTACAATGTATACACTTTTTGTGTATACAAAAAAAAAAAAAAAAAAAAAAAAAAAAAGAGGGATCGATGGCTGGCTGCCCGAATCCGATCACCGGAGCTCCGGCAAGCTGCTGCACCAGATCTGCAGTGCCAGAGCATCGAGAAGAACAACCGGGCACATCAGCGGAGAGTAGAAGCAATAGAGGAGAACAACCAACGCACAGCAGCAGAGGAGCACCTGCGGAGGAGCAAAAGCAACGGCGGAGCATCGGTAGCTGGTTTCACCAAAAAATGCAGAAACAAATGTGCTCGATATCACCGGCGCCGGAAATGGGTATATATGGAACGGGGGAGTCAGGGGGCTGGAGGGGGAGGAGGAAGGGGGGAGGCGGCGGAACCTTAGAAAGAGAGGGGAGAGAACGGAAGAAGAAACCCTAAAGGAGTGTGGCTAGGTATTTATTTAGAGTAATTTTAAAAATAAAAAAAAAGGATTAAAAAAATATATTGTGAAGACTTTTTGTATACACAGTGTTATTTTTCTTTTGCCAATCAATGCAAAAATTTCTCTCAATAGGGTATAGAAGAAAAATATTATAATAATGTATTTCAAGTCAATACATCTCTCTAGACCTAAATGATGAATTTCAACAGGTCTCTCTAAACCTAGTTAATGATATTCTCATTAATAAAAAGAGAAATTAATCTAAATAGTCGTCGACCACGACGACTGAAATGACGCAAAAAATTCAGACTCGTAAAGGAGAAGGGCAGGTGGGGGGGGGGGGCATTCAAACAGTTAACTATTGGATATATAATATATATATGTATGTCTATGTATACTAGCTAGGAAAATCCGGTTGGCTATTTGTGTAAAAACACTTAAAAATAACCATATATATATATATATACAACGACCACTCAACAATGAAAAAAAAAAACTTTCTATTCCAAAGGGTCACTTTCGAATCAATTGTTATCATGGTGAGACTCTCCGTTACTTGAGAATCATGTTACATAATACAACGACCTTTAGTTGTCCTATGAAAAAAACATAGCAAAAGAATATACTCCTTCCGTCCCATTTTAGTTGTCGCTTTAGGTTTTTTCACGCCCATTAAGAAAGACATTAAATAGGGGGTTTATTTTACTATCTTATCCCTATTTAATGTTTCACCATTAACTTTTTTTGAGAATTTTTTTAATTATTAGGGGTATACTTGGAAAGAACTAATCAATTTAGCCTTGAAATTCTAAAGTGACAACTAATTTGGGACAAACACATTTTGCTAAAGTGACAACTAATTTGGAACGGAGGGAGTATATACTGTGCACAAGTTTCTTAAAGTCAGCAAGAAGATTCTTTACTGAGTGTAACCTCACGTATAATTTAATGTTTTTAGCAAGGTTGTAAAATGTCTTGTTGCAATATTTTGCTAAAATTTGTTAGGACCACTTTACAGGAGAATATTGTGTGCAGAAAATGTTTGTCCTATTAGACTATTGTTGAGGATAAAGAGTGTCATAGCAAACATTACGATTTACGTATATAGAAATTCATGTAAAGTACTTGATCAAATTCTTTTGGAATATTATATGACGAAATCAAACTGTTACGATCTTCTTTAGTCTCATTTACCACGTCAAATGGAAAAGCGAAAAATTAAAAACATTTACTTGATCAACTTCTTTTTGGATATATGATGGAATCAAACATTCACAATCTTCTTTAGTCTCATTTACAAAAAGAATAAGGGGAGTACGGGGAAGCAAACGGCCCAGATGAAGATCTGCAATGCACTTCTTGTTGGTATAATGTGGATAATATAATTGCATTATACAAAGAGAAGTACTATAATCATATTATCGTGTTTTGTTTCATCTTTAATTAGCAAAGCGATTACACTATAAAAAAGAGCGCGCCATGTATAGGTTAAAAGATTTAGAGCATGTACAAGCTGCCAAAAACTGTTTATTTTGAAAAGTATTTTTGTTAGAAGTACATTACAAATAAATACTTTTGAAGAATAAGCAGTTTGTGTTTGACCAATTCATTTGAAAAGTGTTTTTCTTAACAAAATTTGTTTGGATAATATTTACAAAAAGTATTTTTGTGTGTCAAAGACTCTATTGAGATTTACTTTGCAACAAACATTATTAATCGTACAAAAGAATTTTGATTTTTTTTATGAAGACTTAACTTAATTTTTTTTCATTTACATTAAGTTTAATTGTAAAAATATATACTATAATTTTTAATCAATAGGAATAAAGTTAAATCAAAATAGTGAAGCGCTGAAAGAAATTTTATTTATATTTGGAAGATATATTGGTAAAAATAATTAAAAATAGTACGGTAAAGAAATATTTTTGGTAAGGATATTTTGTCTTGAACTTATAGCTTCTCCCAAACAACAGAAAAATGCTTCTACTTCTTCTCAAAAAGCATTTTTTTCTCTTGGTCAAATGGCTTAAAATTCTTCAAAAATACTTTTTTCTTGAAAAAACCAAAAAAAAAAAAAAAAACAATTTTCACTTCTAAGAAGCTTGGCCAAATAGGCTACTAGCTCGTATGTGAAAAAGCAAATTATGGCTGATCAATTTTATCGTGACCTACACTTGTTAAAGCATGTTTGGGCAAACTACAAAAAAAACATTTATTTTGAGAAGTGATGTTCGTAAAAGTACTTTTGAAGACTAACGATTTGTGTCTGACCAATTTTTTGAATAGCAAATTTGTCAATATTTGAGCAATAACTTGTGTTTGGCCAAACTTTTCAAAAAGTACTTTTGAGTGTTAAATTACGAGTAAGGACAAGATGAAAAAGAATTGGGTACTATTTGTAGCTTTTACTTACTAATTTAAATAAATATGGGTAATTCGGTATATGAATATTTTTGGAATTTTGTAATGAAAGAAATTAAAAACAACTTCTTCTTCTGCTTTAGGGAGAAGCTACTTTTTTCAGCTTCTTCCTTACAGCAGAAAAATAACTTGTTTTGTAATTTAAGAACACTTATTTTCCCCTAAAAGCTTGACCAAACAATCCACTTTTTCAAAATAAACAAATTTTGAAAAAGTTAAACACTTTTGACATCTTAGAAGCTTAGCCAAGCACACTCTTATTACATGTGTTGAAAAACATATATAGAAGTAGAACGGTTAAGAAAATGTTAACTGAAATATAATGTTAGTTTAAACAAAATTATTTTGATCCTACCAACTTTACTGTATCTTTTAAAATAATCCAACTTCTTCACTATTATCCAAGTTATGGATTAACTCCTCTCGAGATAGAACGAGATTGTTTATAAAAAAGAACGGTTGATTGTTATTGAACAGTTATTGGTGGGATAAAATAATATTTTTTGGTCCGAAAAGTTAATCAATCAGATTTTTGACCAAATGTGAAGTCGAGCGAGCGACGACAATTTGAATCTTGCCTTTTTCTCAGCTCTTTTTAAGATGTTGTAGAATTATTGTTTTATTCAATAAAATTATTTTCCATCGACTGATGAGAGACAGGCTCCCTTTTGCATTGCTATTCACCTATCCAAATCCCAACACTAATTATAGTCGCCACGAATGCTATCACAAATAAGAGGTCGCCACGAAAGTAAAATCTTTTTATGTGACAAAGTTGAAGCAATAAATTTGTTGGCAACCTAAGCAAGCAGCCACAAATTAATTTATTTTTCAAATTTAAAAAGACTATTATTTTTAGAATAGATTAAAAAAAATAAGTTCTCATAAATCGAAAGAATTAGTGCATAGTATTCATTATTTGGTGGCTCTAATTAATCAGCATGCCTTATGTAAGGAAGTAAAGCGTCGAAGATGGTATATATCTAAAACCTTCTAATAACACATAATAACCATCAAGAATTGCATCTCACGTGGACGAAGATGATATTAAACATCAAGCATTCCATCTCGCATATCAGCAAGTCTTAAATCAAGAAACCCTCCAAAGATCCTAAACCCTTTGAAAGAGGCCACGCCTATAAAAGATAACCACAAGATGAGGATAGGTCATCTCCTTACTCTTTGCTTCAATTGTACTACTAGTCTTTCTGCAGTTGTAAACTCAACACAAACATAGTAGCTAAAGCTCATGTCAAGACTGGAACTTTGAATCTTGCAGCATGTTCTCAGTTATTATTTTTGGTAATATGAAGAGGAGTTCTAACTTCTAACTGGTCCTTTTGAGACAAATTAAATAGCAGTAGAAATGTGCACTTTTTTGGACAAAATAACTTATTAGCTACGGGATCATTCGAACTCAATATTTTTGACATTAAAAATTTAGATATATGTGTAAACCTACTAAATTTTAACAAATTAGTACAATATCCTAAACTCGTAATTTCAATTGTGCTATAAGTTTTAATATTAAGAAATTTAGAATTTGAACCCATCAAGTTCAATTCCTGGATTCACCTCTAACAATATTTTAGATACAAGATCAGCATTATTACCATGTATACTCCGGCGAAATATGTTTATCGAATTACTACTATTTTTCAGGGTTGAAGAGAGTTTTGAAAGTAGAAGAATGAAAAGGTAATTACACTAGTATTCATTGCAAATTTAGGCAGTATATTCATAGTAAAAACAGAAGCAACCATATATCAAGCAAAGTCTCCAAAGTAATCTTTTCTTTCTACTCTGGTGATGGAGTCATGTGATGCAGCAGATTATTTCCTCATGTCATGTGACCCTACTTTTTCTTGATTAAAAGAACCACAACATGCTAAGTCATACTGCTAAAATCATGCTAAGCGAAGGTTGAATTAAATTAGGGGTCTTGCTATATAAAGCAATTCAAGTGGGCAGTCACCAAAAATAATCTTGATTTACGTAAAGTGAAGAAATTGATGTCAATAAAACTCTTTTCTATTAGTTGTGTGTACTATGATATATCGACTGTTTCAACTTAATTAAGTTCCCTAGATTGCCTGCATCCTGAACCCAACTGCTTGCTTAAATTTCCCTGCTTCTTTCTATATATAAAATGTCCTTTGCACACTCCCCTCCTCTGTGTCAAAAGTGACTTGAAAAGTTTGTAGCATAGAATTAACATGGGAAGGACACCTTGTTGTGACAAGAACAAAGTGAAAAGGGGGCAATGGTCTCCAGATGAAGATGAAATTCTCAAGAATTACCTTCTCAAGCATGGAACTGGTGGCAATTGGATTACCCTTCCTCTCAGAGCTGGTTCTCTTCTCTCTCTCTCTCGGCACACACGTCAAAATTATGTTATATATGTTAATTAGTTGATTATCTTGAATTTTCTTTCATAATTTTTAGTCCATAATAAGTGTTGCTTTAAGAAATCAAGCAAGTGATTACATTAATCTCAAATCTACTTTTACTTCAATAAATAATTTGTGTACAAAATTTTAAATAACGTTCACGTGGGACATAAATGGTAATTTAGTGATATGATGATTAATACTATTTTTAAGTAGGAGGGCCAAAACCTTAAGCATTTAAAAAGACAGGTTGGATACTAATACATTATGTTGCACATGTTAATAGTTAAATTCTATGTATAGTCTTATGTTCTCACCCTTTAGATGATTCTTTCTGACATTTAGACCAATTAATTCATGTACAAACGCAGGGCTAAAGCGTTGTGGCAAGAGTTGTCGACTAAGATGGTTGAATTATCTGAGACCAGATATCAAACTTGGGAATTTTACACAAGAGGAGGATGACATTATCTGCTCTCTCTACACTCAACTTGGAAGCAGGCTAAATCTTGCTCTTCAACTATTTTTATTTTTCCATTCTCTTTAACTAGTTTTTTAGTATTTAATAATAACCCAAGTTTATGAACTTTTTTTACTATGCAGATGGTCCATTATAGCATCTAAGCTACCAGGAAGAACAGACAATGATGTGAAAAATCACTGGAACACTAAGTTGAAAAAGAAGCTACTAGCAAAAAATGCTAACCCCACAAGCAGTTTTGATGAAAGCAATGAAGTTTTTAATACCTCAACACCTAATGCACTTCTATTTATGGTACCTAAAGAGGAAGAAAAACAAGCACCCTATCAATTTCCATTTCCAAATATGGACTCTGCTGGGCTCAGTATTAATACCAACAACATTGACCAAAAACATTTTCCTATTCCAAGTTTCACTCAAGAAAATTCCAAGAATTCTGGAACATCTTCAGTTTCTTTTGATGAGACTAATTGGTTTGAGAAAGGAGCTAATGATTCATTTGAGGGGTTTCCATTGGGTTTCAGCACTGATGAGATCATGGATGGTATATGGAGTACTCAACAATCATTATTTGAAGAAATTGATTTCCCATCCACTTTTATCTGATTAATAGTCTCCTTTTTTATTATTTTAGCAACTAAAATCTCCATAAATATGTTAGCGATTGACATAAGTCATTGAAATGTCTGATTAAACAACACAGATTATGTGAACACTTACCTCTCATTGTTTATTATTAGTAGAATTATGTGCAGTGGAGGAGGTCAACTAGAAAGAAACATGAGCAAGTGTACAGCATTGAAGAAAAGGGGGTGTTTATTTTACACATTTATATATCTGATTTCAGTGTTTGCAGTTTTACTTTTTTGGTTTCAGATCAAGGAGTCTCTTGTGTTTTTCACCTTTTTTTTTTTGTAACGTACGTATTCGAAATTCTAATTTATAGCTTTATTACACAACATTCTGCTCCAACTTCCAATGTATTTCTTCACAATATGATTGTATTCTATAAAAGGTACTAATAGTTCTAGAAATGAAAACCATTATAGTTTATTAAGACCTTTGGCCTTTATAAAGTCAATTATGTATGTATTCATCCTTAGCTAATTTTCTTCTTTTCAAAACAAAATTCGTTTTTTTTTTCCTCAAACCAATAAGCTCTGCCACCAAATTATTTACCTTTGAGTAATAACCCAGAGTCTCTTATAGAAAGACCCCTCTCAGTCTCTCTCTCACTCTCACCTAGTCATTTGAGAGTAGAAACAGTAAAGCATGATGAAAGATGAGGTAGTGACAATGAGGGGCGGGTGAAAAGAGACTACGAATTTGAGTGTAAAGTCTAGTTGGTTGGGGATGGGTCTTGGAGTTTCTGTAAAATTAGTGGTAAAAGGTTGAGGTTTAACTTTTTCAAAAGAAAATCTTGGTGTATCATTGAACGATGCGGCCAGATGATTAAAATCCCTCCACTGTTAATCAAAGGTCTTGACAATGTCCTGAAAAGTAGAGAACCTTTATAGCAGGGAGCACTTTGGATGGTTAAACCCAAAACTTGAAGTGTTTTCTTAGTATAACATCAGAAGCTACTTGAGGCATGATTCTTGGCATATTAATGGCAGTTTATATCAAACAATGAGAAATCTTAAGTATAAGTTCAAGATTAACATTTCACACAAAAGTTTCATGCTCTTTTCTCTCTTCAACTTGACATAGAATTGTAAACTCTATCATGTTTCTGTCATTTATACAGTTACTTTTGATCCTGCATGCATCCCCAAGAATTCAACGCGACGACGGGAGGGAGACTAGATTCCCCAGGGATAGAATACATCAATTCTTTACAATGTCTTATGGAGGCAGCTTGAACTGCAGAAGGCATCAAAAAGAAGGAAGCGGTCAGGAAAGTTGAAAAGCAACAATACAGAATCCATCATAAAAACTGCAAACATTCTCAGCTGCATCATTGCGGTGAATTTGCAGCTATGAACATGAAATACAGTGAAAATGAAAACAACGCAGACAAACAATCATGGACTTGATAGGTCATTTAAAATGTTCAACTACTTTGTTGAAACACAGCACATCTACTGATCAACGTGAATAAGAAATAAACTGATATCTAGTTGGCATCTTGAAAGAGTAATGAAAAGAAAATGACCAAAACAGGAGCATTTTTTCCTGGTACACTATGATCCGTTTTAACATGGGATCTCGAAAAGGGTAACAATAGCTGGTTCTCAAGAATGAAGAATGGAATCACATTAGCAAACTGATAAACAAAAAGGAAGTCGTCTAACTGTGTCCTACACACTTATCCTGTAACCGGGTGGGAGATGAGTCAAGAATTTTTTCCCTTTAATTTAACAAGTTTGAATGACAAGAAGTTCATGTTATGCTAAGCCCATTTTGAGCATCCCTCTGCTCAATCTGACATCATTAAAGTTAGAGACCTAAGACCCATGTCAAATTGAATGATATAATCCACATTTAGGTGATGAAAATGGAGACTAATTAATAAAGCAGATTAAACCACCCACCACCACTGACCCAAAGACTAGGGGCTTCTGCAAGCATCGCAAAGGAAACCAAAGTATGGAAATAGACATAAACTAGACACCTTTTCAGAAACATTTAAATATAGCATGTTTCAGTAGTAATTTGCCCGTGTAAGTAGCAATATACCATCAGGTACATCAAAATATTATGCACACATATCAGGATTTCCTGTGTCAACACTCGGTGCAACATAGAAAAGAGAATAGGAAAATACCTGTTCAAAGAGCCATTTCAGCCTGCAAAGCAGCAAGCTCGTCTTCTTCTGTCTTCTGAGCAGCAGGACGCACTTGTTGTCTGCCAGCAGGTAGATTAACTGGCGCAGAAGGAGCAGTTGTAGCAGGTTGAAGGAGCTGTTCCTCCAATTCAGCTCCTTCCAGTTCTTCAAGTTCTGCCTCCAATTCATCCTGCAAGAAGATATATGTAAATTCTTGCCCTAAGAGTGAATTTTTTTTTTTTTTTTTTTTTTTTTTGGGAGTAAGAAGTAATTCACACATACTTCATCAAAATCAGCAGCTGCACCAATCGGTGTTGACAATGCTTCCTGAATAATTTTCATATTCTCAGTCTGCTCATTGATCTCATCCATGGTTTTGTCAACATCGTCAATATTTCTGAAAAAACAGAGTATATTAGCGAGTATCAGGGACAAAACCCCAAGTTAACAAAAACATCCCTGACGATAACAACATAGCGAACTAATAAGAACAAAGTGTTGGGAGTTTGATCTTAATGAATCAGAAATAGGAAGTGACACAGACAACACATATGGGTATGAGTGATATTGAATAACTGCACTCGTGCGTGCATGTGAGTACATGGCATACGGCAAGCCCGCAACCCTTAAGATACTAATGATTTTAATGTTATGGACTTAAAGATTATAGACATCTATTAAGATCAAGCTTCAAAGAGCAAACCTCTGTAGCAACTTGGGAAATAACAGGCTACATCTTTTATGCCATGAAATAACATTACAAGGGAAATTTGATGCTTTAACATGTATGCCAGGACGAGATCCCTCGATTCTCACTTTGATCAGTTTGCAATTTTGTAAAAGTCTATCTCTACGAAAGATGTAGCCATCTAGAGAATAGAAAAGCTATAAATAGCACCGCCACACTTAGCATATACAACTTACGTTGCCTTTTGCATAGCTTTCATTGCAGCAGCTCCAGTTCTTAAAGCATCAACAGTTTCCGTTGTGGCTTTTGCACCTTCTAACATTATCATCTGAAACCGAGATACAAATAAGTGAATTCAGACCATGTCTTGTAATGATGGTATTATACAGGAGAGGTGCAAAGATTCCAAGATGTGAGGAGACATGAAGAGCACCTGATCGTGTATACGCAATTGAAAGTTTCCAAGCTGCTCAACTTGCTGCTCATAAAGCCTTTTCCTTTTTAAACATTGTATTGCAGCTAATACAAAGAGAAATTTGTCACTTCTGTCAATAAACTAAATACAAGAATTTAGCAAGGGCATAATGAGTCAAAATATGAGGATATAACTCCCGACATAATCATCCAATTTAGTATGTCATCGCAATGCTTAAGTTAGTGAAAAATAAAATCCATGCCCATGAGCAAAAAAGAACGTTACTTATTTGTATCCAATTACCCTCTATCATCCATCGAAATCAAACCCAACAGACTGCAAATCAAACCCAACAGACTGCTTGAGCTGGTATGAGCAAGTAAGCCACGGCTTTTCCTTATCTTTAAGGTGGAAATATCCAGTAATACAGGAATATAAAGCAACGTATCCAGACTTCAGACAGATCAGCTGATTTAAATACTGTGTTCATAAAATGCATCTCTAAGCTTCTGTCATCTCTAATCAGCTCGTTCAGATGAAATACATAATTAACTACTACTTACATGTTCTGTAATATCCAAAAACCAAGTTATACTTCTATTGCCAAGTGACTCGCGTAGTTGTTTGGAATGATTTGGCTCCAAATAGAGTAGAATATGTTACTCGGACTCGGGTGCGAGTGTCGGATACGGGTGCGGATCTAGAGGTCGGATCCTTCATGATCTATATTTTAAGGTTCGCGGATACGGATCCAGTTATGGATACGGGCATGGGGATTCGACTTAAAAAAAATCAATAATCTAAAGTAGAGTTATAAAACCTAAATTATGAGATAATATGTAGAAAACTTGAGAAAAAATATCGATCAGGACATACAAATTTCTATATACAATTATACAAGGTGTTCTATTTCCTTCAATTCCCCCCTACTTTTGCTTTCATTAAAGAAATCATTGAATCTGTTCAGAACTTCTCCGTTGATTTTGGTCAAAGTACCCAAAATCAGTTGACCAAATTGGGTACGGATCTCACACCCACACCCACACGGGTACGGATCCGATACGGGTGCGTCACCAAAATGAGGATTCCGAGTAACTCTGTGGAACAGACTCAAAGGATTCATACAGCTGAGCCAATTTGTATGGACTTGAAGTTGATTGACCGATCATGTCTTGCATGTTGACTATAGCATGAGAATTTGCAAAGATAACCAGTGCAGCCTACTGGGTAACAAAAGGTGAGAGCCTCTCCCTATTGCACATCAACTCTCCTAAGAATTGTGATATTAAAATGCTCCATCTTTGAAAATAAATAGATAGATCAGTTAGAGATCACAATTTGTATCAGCAACTAGTGACGTTATTTTCTGTTTTGTTCCTTACTTCGAATTGTCGAGTTGAAACATTAAATAGAATCTCAGTGAAATTTGCGAAACGCAAGGACCTCAAGGAATAACCTCATGTATCAACCTGACTGGCAGGCAGCAAATCAGAGCGATAAGATCACGAAGAGATCCAATATGTATACTCGCTTTTTTTTTTTTTGGACGTATCAATGACACAGAAAAGACAACCAGTACAGTTAACCTAGCAGGAGCACCATACACAACCCACCTTGTCTCACACACACAACATGAAGTTAACGTAATCATCAAATCTTTAATATTACGTGATTCCTGAGATCATGCAAATATATAGAAATAATGGATGCTTCCAGCAAATTGACAGTACATGCACAATAATTCATAGTCTGTTGCATCCTTAAGTACATGACAATAACACTTATCATAAGAAAGCAAAATATCAATTTATCCAAAGCTAGTGAGCTACATAGGAAATAGAATCTCATCTTGTAAATGATTTTCAAAGGATCATACCCCTTTTGTTTTTGGCTCTCGTAAACTCCTTCGCTTTTTCAACCTCACCAGCAGCCTTCTTCAGTAAAACCTTCTCCTTTTTCTCAAGCATCTCAAGAGTCTGTCAGCACAACCAAAATCAAGTTTAAGCTTTTACTGATTTACTTGAAAATATTTAAACAAGCTAGAATTTACTTTGGCTGATATTAACAACAAAGTAGTGACAAAATGAGTCTAACAAAAGGATTTTGGGAACCACGGGACAGAAGATAGCATTCAATTTCGTCACCAAAATAGGAGGAAAACAAGGATAATACAAACACCTTTGATTCTAGCTTTACATTCGTCGCCGTAGATACAAGTGGATCCAAAAATTAGTTGTGCCCGAGTTGAGAATGAATTTGACCAAACATATTTTGCAAAGAGCCCACACCCTGATGAACTTGCCCCAACATATGACTAGGCCAAACAGCTGCAATCTCAAAATGATGATTTTTTTGTTCATAATTCCTTATATTCCAGTGTTTCAGAGGAATAAACACTGGAAGTTCGTGTTGTAGAAAGTAGAAGAAAAAGCTGGACTGCACTAATTTGAAAGTCACACCTACCAATCAGGATGCTCCAATAATAATGGAAGAAATGACAACATTTTCACCTAAATAAATAAAGAATATCAAACTTCGCAGCCCAGCTGTTTAGAAGAGGCCAGAGGGTACCCGGTATACATTCTCTCAAATACGATCGGGTTGCAAAAGAGTAGACACATGTAAAATCTATCTTATCCACATATGACAGCTAACATCTAGCAGGCCGAAACTGGTGTGCATATCGCATGTCCACTTTCTGTCCACCAGCAAAAGGGAGGAGGCTAGGAGCTTCGCTCCATTTCTTATAAGTTTGAATCTAAGCATAAAATGCATGAGATGAATTTAAAATGGAGTAACATGGACAGTGTAGGATTCGTATAGCTGGATTGAGGCGCAATTGTAGTTATCGAATCTGACCATAAAATAGGGCTGTTAACCCATATCGCCAACCAACATAGACATAGATCTGAAGCTAACTAGCTCTCTCCCAACCCCTAGGGTGGGAAGGGGGGGATGCTCTTATGTAAAGGAACACCATTAACTCTCTTGCATCAGTGAATTACTATAGATGGAACCAAACATCAATCTGCATTATGACTCGTTATTCTTTTATTCATTTTGATAGAACAAGCTGCAATACCAATAGATTATAGATACAATTTCTGAAAGGGCACAAACTTTTAGTTCATGCAATAAACATATAATAAACTGAAATAGAAGATGAAGATGATTACAACATCACCAAAATTTATAAGTGCAGAATTACAACAAACTTCTTTCTTGCAATAAATTTAACAAATAAAAAAACCTTAACTGCGCAGAGCTATTCATCTGCCAACTTCAACTGAATCCAGTTACAAAACTCGTATATTATAATATTAATACAGCTACTACTTGATCCCCCACCCCAAACCCCTCAATAACAATTACTCCCTCCGTTTCAAAAATGATGAACCTTTGCGGAGTACGAGGGTCAAATTGACTAATTTTGACCGGGAATTTGCACATCGAATTTTTAAATTTTTTAAAATAAAATTTATATATTTAGAAACTACATGAAAAATACTATAAGTCACTTTAGTTAACAATTCAAAATAATTAGAAAATATTTGTAAGACATGTGGTCAAACATAATCTTGTTTGACCCTTCAAATAGTAATAGGTTCATCCTTTTTGAAACGGAGGGAGTAGTATATAACAAAAAATTTCACACCATCAAACTTTAGAAGTGAATCTGAAAGACTCACAAAAATGAAACAAGATAAATACTCCATCCATTCCAGTTTATATGACATGTTTCGCTAGAGTCAAACTGACATGAACTTTGACCGACATTTTAAGACGTATTATATGAAAAGAGTTGCAATTTATCGTAGTTCTCACCATATTAATATGAAAAGATTATATTGAATATCAACATTTTAACTTTGAAATATTGAATTAATCTAATCCAACTAAGCTTCAAAAATTAGACGAGTCGTCTCTTGAAAAGCGAAACATGTCAGAAGGAAGTACACAAACAAAGTCTAAAGAAGAAAAAGAACAACCAATCAAGAAAGATGATACCTCATTTAACTTGTCAAGGGTAGCTAAAGCACTTGCTTCTTGTTTAGGTTTTCCAAAGATTCTTGTAAACATTGTAGACATTATTATACCAACAATTATAATCTAAAAACAAAAAAGCTTCAAGATGATAACTTTATTAAAAATCCTGCAATAAAAAATCAAGGGGTTCATTAGATCAACTGAAAAAAACCAATAAATATATGAATCTTGAAATATTTTCAAGAACTTTGTTAATTATTATTATTATAGAGTTTAATGGAGTGACCTGAGAAATATTGATGGGGTCTTCAAGAATTGGAATTAACAATTAAGGTTTTGACTTTGTAATGATCTGAGAAATTTCGAAGGTTGGATCTTTTTTGGAGAAAGAAAGATTGATTATGTGGAGAAGGAGACGTCAAGTGTTACCAGTCACAGCTTGTGGTTTAAGCTGCTTGACAGACCAATAGAATTTTTTTGCTTTTTTTACTTCTCAAAAGTTTCACTGAACACCCCTATGTATTAAAACCAAAAAACTGCACCCTCTGTATGATTGAAGTCTTAGCAACTAGTCCATGGGTCGGTATGATTCGGAATTAAACTTAATGGTATCAAATATTCGTATATCAATCTCGTTATATAAATTTGCAAAATCGATACACATCAATTTGTTATCGATTTCGGTCGTTAATAGTTCGATCATTAATATTTAGGGATGTTTAGTGAAACTTTTCAAATCATGGCTACAAATGAAGATAAGAGCAGAGTGACATGTCATAAAAGTAAGACTATAGCCAAGGACATGAGGACTATATATTTAACAAGAGATGAATCCGGCAAACTCCCTTTATGACCCTCACTATAAGAACTTAGGACTATATATAAAATTTAGCGACGGACGTAGACCTCATCCAACTTTAGACTCTTTCTCAAAAGACTCAAAAAGACGCCTAGGCCAGTATGCCAATATGAGGAATATTTGCAGATCGTATACTGACACCAGTTTCCATATTTTTCGAAAGGACAAAATTTTATCCCAAATTTTGTATGGACTTAATCCCATAAAATCACTCCTTTTTGTCCCTCATTCCATTCCTCCGACGGACTTTCTGTCAGAAGAAGATTAGAAGACAGCGGATGTGGTATCACAAACATTATCCGATTCCGTAGCAGAATCCGATCTTGGAATTGCTCGCGTTAAGCATTCGATTTCCTTGTCAAGATGCCACGTGGCTGGTACTCTGCCCCTTTACGGCTTGACACACTCTCTTCTCCGCAACCAATATTCTTGAGAGAAGGTCTCTTGTTACGGGATGTTATCTTGTGGAAGGTCGTGTCCAAGAATGTATAGAGAACCTTTAGGGTTAAAAAAATACTCTAATTACACCATTTTACTCACTTGTAAACAACACAATAACACTTGCTTACTGTTAGGTGGTTGTTTTTGTACAATGATTGGTGAAACACTAAGCTCTCATTGGAGTCTCTTGGATCTTTATTCAATAGAAATACTCTTACTCATTATTATTTCTCTTGTTTGATTAGCTTATGACACTTATTTAAAACTCACAACCTCGCTATTTAAAACTCACAACCTCGCTATTTAAAACTCACAACCTCGCTATTAAACTAGATCTAAATTTAGAGATAAATAGAAGTATTGATATACAGGGTCGGATGTAGAAGTCCGTCGACGGGTTCGGCAGAACCCAATAACTTTGATGCAAATACTGTATTTGTTAAAAAAATTACTCAATTTTTGTAAATGATCTTTTCAGAACTCAGACACAAGACGGAAAATCATTCAAAACACATAAACTTGAAATCATGAATATGCTTCTGTTGATATAAGACCTTATTTGTTACCTACTTAAATGTAAATTCATTGTTATTGATTAAGCCCCATTGTAGCTCATACAATTGATACTTTCATGGTTAGTTCACTTGTTTAGTCAAATAAATATGAACCTTTAATACTTAATAGGACTACTGTCACATATCTACATAAAATCTTACGGAGACAGAGAGAATATGAAATGTAAGGGAGCCAAATTCGGACTTGTTTTTGCTGGTAAGTATTGATGTACTTGTTTTTGGAAAATTGTTGCAAGCTTTTATACATTTTTTTTCTCTTCTTTTGAAAAGTTCTGTTAAAGAAGTACTCTGTCTTCGGGTGGCTCTTTTGTACATGTGTTCTGTGGTATTAAACTCACTAAATAATTATTAACAAAATATTACAGATTTCCTCTAACAGAAAAAGTATTATATGTTGGGTTTGGAAGAGGAAGATAAAGTGGTGTGAATGGGAAATGAAGGGAATATTTTTATATTAATATTTGATGTGGGCCGTTTTCGTAATGGAATTAAGAAGTGGATTATTGGTGCAAATATTCCAATGGTTGTGGAAACTGCCGCACGACGTTTCTCATGAGATGAAAAGATGTTTTCATTGAACAGCCATTTAGTAGGCTGTTTTTCATGAACACCCACTTAACCCAAAATGAAAAGACACCTTCATGCCTCTTCATTCCAAATCTTGTGGCTATAACTAGAGAGGTGTTGTGCCTCATTTTCTTCATCCAAAACTCTTCTCTCTCTCTCTCTCTCTCTCTCTCTCTCTCTCTCTCTCTCTCTCTCTCTCTCTCTCTCTCTCTCTCTCTCTCTCTCTGCATTTGTTTTCCAAAACAAAAAGTAAGTTCGAGTCAGTGTGATTTGCAACTATATTTTGAGTTCGCTGGTTACTGTGATTTGTATTACCGCTATCACAATAACGTTGTTCAGTTCTATCCTGGAAGGGATTAATCCATTAACCTTAGGTAACTGTGAGGGGATTAGATTTCTTAAGGAGAGGCAGTGTAGACTGTTGGCTCGGAATATTTTCTATTTCATCTTTTTCTGGTTTTTGGTCATTATCGAAAGTGCGGATATTTAACAATCTTAAGAAATCTAATTTATTTCTCTGGTCTACTAATCGATACTGAACTGGTAGTGGAGATTAAAATCTGAAAAGATTTTCTACTCCAAACTGTTACTGTTTTTGGAGACTAAAATCTGAAAAGATTTTCAACCCCAATTTTAATATTCTGTTTTGAAGATTAAAAACTTTAACGGATTATTAAAATTATTTATATTGTTATTTGTAGTTTGAAGATATAAAAACTTCACTGTACATCAAATCAGTTTGAAGATATAAAATTTTTACTATATATTAAATCAGATTATTTGAATATGACTGTGTTATTTTATTTTTACAGAATAATGACGAACACAGAAAATAACAACAGTGTTTCTGGTACACCAAATGCTTCCATTAGTGCAAGCTCCAGCCGCCCTGCATCTGCACCGGCATCTGCGCCAGCACCGGCTGAAAAGCCGGGAAAGTTTGGCGGGATTGACTTAAAAGGTGGCAGCAAAAGATGTTCTTTTATCTGACCACACTGAGTTTGCAACAATTCATTAAGGAGGACGTTCCTGTCCCAGCAGACGACACTCCTGAAAATGAACGTTTTATTGTTATTGAGGCATGGAAGCATTCTGATTTTCTATGTAAAAACTACATTCTGAATGGACTGGAGGACGACTTATACAACGTCTACAGTACTATTGCAACTTCGAAGGAGCTTTGGCTTGCTCTAGAAAAGAAGTACAAAACTGAAGATGCTGGGATGAAGAAATTTGTAGCCGCCAAATTTCTGGACTTTAAGATGGTGGACAGTAAAACTGTCATAAGTCAAGTCCAAGAGTTGCAAGTGATCATTCATGATCTCATTGCTGAAGGTATGATCCAAATTAATGCTTATAATAGAAGTATTAATTATCTTATTAATAATAAATTTCTCATTGAAGGTTTGGTCATCAATGAAACGTTTCAAGTGGCTGCGGTAATTGAAAGGTTACCATCTTTGTGGAAAGACTTTAAGAATTACTTGAAACACAAGCGCAAGGAGATGTAACTCGAAGATCTCATTGTTCGTTTGAGGATCGAGGAAGACAACAAGATTGCGGAGAAGAAGGTTACTCGTGGAAGTTCAACAGTAATGGGAGCAAATATTGTTGAGACAAATGATGCACCAAAGAACAACAAAAGGAAAAAACCTTCTGGACCAAACAATCAGCAGAAAAATAAGAAATTCAAGGGCAATTGCCGCAACTGTGACAAATATGGACACAAGTCTGTAGACTGTCGTGCCCCAAATAATGCCAAAAATAATAAAGGTCAAGCAAACATGGTAGGAGATACTATTTTTCAAGGAGTGCAAGAGATGGATCTTTGTGCAATGATTTCTATATGTAACTTGGTAGGAAATCCCAAAAAATAGGGGATTGATTCTGGAGCAACCCGCCATATTTGTGTAAATAAAGATACGTTTACTGGCTATGCTTCCGTTGGACCTAATGAGACACTCTTCATGGAAAATTCTGCAACAGCAAAGATTGAAGGTTATGGTAAGATAGGCCTAAAGATGACCTCGGGCAAGGTTGTGACTCTCAACAATGTTCTTCACGTTTCAGAAATACGTAAGAACTTGGTGTCAGCATCACTTCTCGTTAAGAACGGATTTAAGCGTGTATTTGTTTCTGATAAGGTTGTATTAAGTAAGAATGATAGTTTTGTAGGAAAAGGTTACCTAAGTAAGGGCCTTTTCAAGCTGAATGTAATGACTGTTTCTATCAATAATAAAGTTCAAGCTTCTTCTTACTTACTTGAGTCAAATGAATTGTGGCATGCACATTTGTGACATGTTAACTATAAAACCTTGCGAAAAATGATAAATATGGAAGTATTGCCTAAATTTGAATGTGAGAAATCAAAATGTCAAATATGTGTTGAGTCTAAATTTGTGAAACATCCTTACAAATAAATTGAAAGGAATTCTGAACCTTTAGACATAATTCATACAGATATTTGTGATATGAAGTCAATACCATCTCGCGGTGGTAAGAAATATTCATTACTTTTATTGATGATAGCACTCGTTACTGCTATGTTTATTTATTTGGTAGTAAAGACGAGGCTATAGATGCATTCAAGCAATACGAAAGTGAAGTTGAAACACAACTTAACAAAAGAATAAAAATGATAAGAAGTGATAGGGGTGGTGAATACAAATCTCCTTTTGAACAAATATGTTTGGAATACGGAATTATTCATCAAACCACTGCCCCTTACACGCCACAATCCAATGGGATTGCGGAAAGGAAAAATAGAACATTAAAGGAGATGATGAATGCCTTCATAATAAGTTCGGGTTTACCCTAGAACTTGTGAGGGGAAGCTATTCTTACAGCTAGTCGAATACTTAATCGTGTACCCCACAGCAAAACACAATCTATTCCATATGAAAATGGAAGGGAAGAAAGCCGAGCTTTAATTACCTCAAAGTGTGGGGGTGTTTGGCAAAGGTACAAGTTCCTAAACCTAAAAGGGAAAAGATAGGACCAAAAACCGTTGACTGTGTTTTCATAGGATATGCCAATAATAGTAAGGCATATCATTTTCTAGTTCATAAGTCAGAAAATCTCGACATTCATGTTAACACGGTTATTGAATCAGATAATGTTGAATCCTTCAAAAATATATATCCGTATAAAAATGAATGTGAATCATCAAGTGTTAGCACGAAACGACCAAGGGAAAGTATAAAAGGAAGTATGCCAAATAATGAAAATCCAAGACGTAGTAAATGTCAAAGGACGTCTACTTCCTTTGGACCAGATTTTATGACCTTTCTATTGAAAAATGAGCCTCAAACTTATAAAGAAGCAATGACTTCTTCAGAGTCTCCTTATTGGAAAGAGGCAGTCAATAGTGAAATAGAATCCATCTTCAGCAATCATACTTGGGAGTTAGTTGAGCTTCCTCCTGGAAATAAACCTTTAGGTTACAAATGGATTTTCAAAAGGAAAATAAAAGTTGATGGTACTATTGACAGATACAAGGCAAGATTGGTCGTTGAAGGTTATAGACAAAAAGAAGGCCTTGATTATTTTGACACATACTCGCTGGTAAGCAGAATTACATCCATACGGATGCTAATAGCTTTAGCTGCCGTGTATGGTCTTCAAATCCATCAGATGGATGTAAAGACAGCTTTCTTAAATGGAGATTTGGAGGAAGAAATCTACATGCAACAACCTGAAGGGTTTGTGGTTCCTGGGAAAGAAAAGAAGGTATGTAGACTTGTTAAGTCTCTTTATGGACTAAAACAAGCACCTAAGCAATGGCATGCGAAATTTGACAGTACAATGTTGTTAAATGGCTTCAAAATTAATGAGTGTGATAAATGTGTTTATATTAAGAACGCTCCAAATCATATAGTCATTATTTGTCTATATGTGGATGACATGTTAATAATGAGTAAAGATATTGCTGACATAAATGCTACTAGCAAGTTTGATATGAAAGACTTGAGAGTTGCAGATTTAATCTTGGGAATTAAAATCCATAAAACTCCTCAAGGATTGGCATTATCTCAAACTCATTACATCAAAAATGTCCTAGAAAAATTCAAGTATTTAGACTTCAAAACTTCAAAAACTCCAATTGATGTGAATCTTGCCTTTACAAAGAATAAAGGACAAAGTACTTCTCAACGAGACTACGCTAGAGTGTTGGAAAGTCTAATGTATATCATGAATTTTACACGACCAGATATAACTTGTGCTATAAGTAAACTGAGTCCATACACAAGTAATCCTGGATAAAATCACTGGATGGCAATGATTGGAGTATACACAAGACTATGCTTTACATTATGATAAATATCCCGCTGTTATAGAAGGATATTATGATGCAAATTGGATCACTGGCTCAAAAGAATCAAAATCCACAAGTGGATATATTTTCACGATAGGTGGAGGAGCGATAGCTTGGAAATCATCCAAACAAACGTTGTTTGCTCGTTCTACAATGGAGGCTGAATTCATAGCCTTAGACAAGGCCGGTGAAGAAGCTGAATGACTCAGAAACTTCTTAGAAGATATTCTATTTTGGCCTAAGCCGTTGACACCTATATGTATACACTGTGATAGTCAATCGGCAATTTCAATGGCTGGGAGCCTTATGTATAATGGAAAAAATCGTCATATACGATGAAGATATAAAACCACTAGACAACGTCTCTCTAGAGGAATTATCATAATTAACTATGTAAAGTCAAAGGATAATGTATCGGATCCGCTTAGAAAAGGCTTAACTAGAGATGATGTTGAGAGATCATCAAGAGGAATGGGACTATGGTCGAGGACAAGTCATCATGGTGATAACTCTACCTACAAGACTGGAGATCCCAAGATCTAGGTTCAAGGAGCTCAAACAAAGTTGTGTACGACCGCTCCAACATTGTCAAACAACTCAACCCATCCTCTTAATAAGACAATGTTTAATACCAAAGATAAAACATTAAAGACGTTTTTTAATGATTATCTAAGTTTGATACGGGGTTTGTCAAACAGTGTAGATCTACGGGATTACACGTTTAGAAATTACCTATGTGAGTGTGAAGTGGAAGCCACTTCAAGGAGAATTTTGTAAGGCCAATTCTCTACGCACTCATGAACCAGACGGTGTTCATGGCTGAAACAAACACAACAATGAGAACCAAAAATGGTCAAGGATTAATTGTGTGATATATGTTGTCTAGGTATACACCAAAGCTCGACGGTTCAAAGATATCAAATCTACCGATTGACCGAATATATCCGATATATGTTTATTACGGAAAGTTCAAAGGGAAACCTACTTATCCAGATGCAATTAGTTCTTACTTGCTATCACACAGTTTTCTGCATGTTTTCTTCACATAGCAATTCCCCATTCATGTGGGGGATTCTTGGGTTTGGAAGAGGAAGATAAAGTGGTGTGAATTGGAAATGAAGGGAATATTTATTAAATATATTAATATTTGATTTGGACCGTTTTCGTAATGGAATTAAGAAGTGGATTATTGATGCAAATATTCCAATGGTTGTGGAAACTGCCGCACGACGTTTCTCATGAAATGAAAAGATGCTTTCATTGAACAGCCACTTAGTAGGCTATTTTTCATGAACAGACACTTAACCCAAAATGAAAAGACACCTTCATGCCTCTTCATTCCAAATCCTGCCTCTTCATTCCAAATCTTGTGGCTATAAATAGAGAGGTATTCTGCCTCATTTTCTTCATCCAAAATTCTTCTCTCTCTGCTTTCTGCATTTATTTTCCAAAACAAAAAGTAAGTTTGAGTCAGTGTGATTTGCAGCAATATTTTGAGTTCGCTGGTTACTGTGATTTGTATTACCGCTATCACAGTAACGTTGTTCTATTCTATCATTGGAGAAATTAATCCATTAACCTTAGGTAACTGTGAGGGGATTAGATTTCTTAAGCAGATGCAGTGTAGACTGTTGGCTCGAAATATTTTCTATTTCATCTTTTTCTAGTTTCTGGTCATTATCGAAAGTGGAGACATCTAACATCATACAACTTGTAGGCTACTACATTACCATCTTTCAGTTAAATAACATAGGTCGATTTATTTTTACATGTATAAGTTCAAGTTACTTTGAGCCGCATGCATTAGAGAGTAAAATTAAAAGATTAAAAAAATAATTTGCAATGGTGGTTTTTTTTTTTTTAAATCGATGACTAATATGCACAATTTAAAAACTCTCAAACTTTTTCAAGAGTTGTTTGAAGAATGCAACAAACAAGCATAATGTATATTATTATAAACAGCTGTCGATTACACATTATGTTGAAAATTAGAACATACATATGAGATATATGGTGGAATAAACACATGACATTTAAGTAAAATTTATGAGTAAAGGTCATTAATAGCAATGACTTGCCAACAAACTCAAACTCACTTTCTTTCGGTCTTGTTGGTATTGAAACATTATTGTCGTAATATCATGTCAACTAATGTAAATAGACTGGAAACAACTAATAAAATATGAGGCTTGAATAAAGTGGTGGTAATTATCATTTATACATAGTGATATTTCTTTCTTATCATGTCTTGAACAAGTAACATGTATTAACTTAGTAAAGTTTTTTTAGGTAGAAAAGAAACGTACTAATAGCTTACTCCTCTTTTTCTTCTTCTTTTTATTATTATTATTATTATTATTATTATTATTATTATTATTATTATTATTATTATTATTATTCTTATTATTATTATTATTATTATTATTTTTGTTTCTAAGTTAGGTTGTGAATTAAGTAACTAACAATATTCAAGCCCATGCGTATTAGGAGATCAAAAGGGAAGTGAAATATGATACTAAACAGCAGCCTGAGGCATGAAGTATCCCGCAATTAAATAAAGTTTTTAGTCGTACTTTAGAAAAATGTATTATAGACAACTCATTTTGATTCAAATATCAGTGGCAGATTTTACAAAGATCGCAAGTGAAGTAAAAGATAACAGTGCAAAATAATGATTACAGTGAACACTTTTTTTCAATCGATTAATATAAAAGAAATTAGTGCTTATCTACAACAACAACATACCCAGTATAATTCGGGGAAGGTGGGATGTATGTGGACCTTACTCCCCCCCCCCCCCCCCACCAAAGGTGGAGAGGTTGTTTCTGATAATACACGTTTGAAAAAAACATGGAAATATCATTAAGCTAACGAGAGTAGTAAAACTAAAGCATATCAAAAAATAATCTGATAACAACAGTAAAAATAAACACAAAGACTAAGATGAGACTAATCTATATAGCATATTATATAATAATGTGTAATACGAGACAAGACACTCAACTACTACCTAACCTGCTATCCTAATATTTGACCTCCACGCTCTCCTATCTAGGGTCATGTCCTCGGTGATTTGGATCTGAGTCATGTCCTGTCTAATCACCTCGGCCCAGTTCTTCTTCGGTCTACCTCTATCTCTCCGTAGACCCAGCACTGCCAACCTCTCACACCTCCTCACCGGTGCATCTGCACTTCTCATCTTCACATGACCGAACAATCGCAGTCTTGTTTCTCACATCTATAAAGGTGAATAGGGAGGAGTTTGGGGTTGTCGTGTGTGCTTACTTTTAGATGTCAACTGACATCTCTGTTTCAGAAGGCAGAATGGGCTTACGCCCCAAGACCCACAAACACCTAATGTTCAGGGCTCACTCTACAACTCTCCTTGCAATTACGTCTAGCTAATTAGCCTTGTAAACCCCCTCCCCCCCTCCAAAATTGTTTTACTGACCATTGACTCAACACAAGTACTCTTCACTAATCACATATTATAAGTTAAGAACATTGAAACTTATAATTATATTTTAGATTATATATTGCACATAACCATGAAGAACGAAATGATATTGGATATGATAGGAACCTTTTGAAAACTATTCATATATTAACTATTTTTAGGTCATCATAATCTTCCATTTTTTAATTATTTAATCTCAATTTTTAAATAATTATTCCTTTTGTGTTTATGAGGTATAAAAATTATCAATTTAATAATTAAGTGATATGGATTAACTATCTAGCTATACAACCATATTCATATATTACCAATTTTATCATGGATTATACAGCATGTTGAGTTATTTGTCAAATTTTCAATTTGCTAAAAGCAAACAATACATAGAGTTTCATCATGAGTCTGTAAGTGATTCCTATAAAATAAAGGGATATTTACAAAACTATACAACCCTAACACAATATTTACAAAAAATAACGATACTTTATCACTTTACAAAATATACTAATAGTTTTTTTACATAGCATATACAAGTTTCAACAAATACCTACAATTTAGGGGTTTATCTCCTTCTTCCTTCCTTCTCCACCAATCACTGCCCTGGGGGGCTGCTGCCACAACTCATAGCCACCGGCCAGCCACCTCCGGCCACCAGACAGCTGATGCTGCCGCCACCGGATTTTTTTTTTAAATTTTTTTGGATCTATAAGATGAAACATACAAAAAATACACATGTATACAATAAAAAATTTAAAAATTAATGTTTTGAAACTATACATAGCCAAACATACACAGACATACAAAAAATATACAAAAACATACAAAGATATACAAAAAAATATATAAAATAGATATCTATTCTAGACATACACATACACAAAGTATACAATAACATACATATATATACAAAAACATACACATACAAAAGTGGAGATAAACATTTACATACAAAAAATACAAAGATATACGCATTTATATCAAATAAATATAAATTTATACATACAAATACCAATATATACACATATAAAAAGAAAAAAAAAGGAGCAGATCGGAGATGGGAGGCCGGAAAACGAGCACATCGGTGCGCCACCGCTGTGGTGCAGCACCACCACCACCGAGATTCGATAGCAGTAGCCAACGAGGCGAGATCCGAGTAGCAACAATGACGAACAAAAACAGCTGCCGGCGATGGGGGCTGGTCGCTGGCGAGGGGAGGGGGACGGCGATTGGGTGGTGTAGGTGGGTGGAGGAGGGGAGAGAAGGAGAGAGGAAAAATTAGGGTTTTATGTTTGGGAGAGAAAAAATGGTATGTAGGATAATATTTGAAAACTATTGTTATGTTTTGTAAATATGGTAAAAATTTTGGTATTTTGGGTAATTTAGCTATTAAGGTTGTCATGTGGTGTAAATTTTCCTAAAATAAATAATTTATTTACTTATCTAACATTCTGTTCTTTGTCAAAGGGAAATTCAATTATGAAAAAACCGTTATTATTGAAGAGAAATTTCAAATTATAGTATAAAAATTATTCTTTAATCATTTTGGAGATCCACATGACAATTTTTTATTTTAGGCTATTTGGACATTGTGCCTAATTTATATATATCATGATATATTATGTATTTTGGTATTATTCATAGTTATGTTATAATTTATTTTAAATTATTTTTAAAATTTTTGATTTTAATGTATTTCCGTAATATATATTTATTTTACACTATTTTAATAAATTTAGAAATTCGCAATATTTAAAGATTTGTGGGGCTCACGCCTCGCTTCGTCCTAGATAAAACCCTCGCCTCACGCCCTTGCCTTTGAAGTTTTGTTCAGCCACGGTCAAGGTTATAACTTGAAAGAATAGCCAAATTTTTATATAGATTGATAATTAAGTAGCTACTTTTGGGGTTCTTAATTTAAATATTAGACAATGATTGGTAGCCAATTTCTGCTCTTATTAGTAGGAAGGTAAGTACAAAAAACGGCGTTGGCAAGTAGTAGCCACTTTTAGTGCTGCTCTTTGAAATATAGCAATTTATTCGGCAGAACTTGCTCATCAGGTAGCCACATTCTGGTCTGATAATGGAAATCTGGCTAGTCCCGAACCACGTAGCCTTTTTTAGGTATGCTAATTAGAATATAATCATTTTTTCTAATAGGTAAAAGATAATAATAAATTTCACTACATGTACCCCTATGGGTTATGGTTTTTTGTCCCCACTTAAGAATGATTTAGCAAAATGGCCTTGGTAGGTAATACTTCACGTTATAAATTTACAAGTGTTCCCTCGGGGGAAACACTTCAAGTATAAATTGCAAGTGCTACCTAGGCAGCACTTCAAGTTATCTGGGGAGAATGTTAATAGAGATAAAAGGTCAAGTGCTGTCATGGGGACAACACTTGCAGCTTTTGTCATTTTATACTTGAAGTGTTTCCCCCGTGGGTGTACTTGTCAAATTTATAACTTGAAGTGTTGCCCTCGAGGGAGCACTTACTTAAAATTAGTGAGGTTATTCTTATAAAATCACTTTAAGCGAGATCAATAAGGCAAACCATTGCCGAAGGTGTCATAGTTTTGTAAATTACCCAAAAGATAATCACAACATCAAAATATGGCAAAAAAAAAAAGGTCAACATGATCGTCGGGTCTCTTAGAGTTTGAACTTATACAAGTAAACCACTACGACGCTATTTAGAAATTTTGGACTAAAAAGTTAAGTTTTAGGAACATCAGAAGTTTTAGAGAAATAGAAGTGCTTAAATAAGGTCGTGCAACTTAGTCGATCATACTAAGAGCTCAGTTATCTCAGTGAATATGTTGTTTATATATCCTTAATTGACTTAATAATTTATCAAAATAGCGTTTCTACCAAGTCTTTGTTCTTAAATAATAGGAATTCAATCTCTTGAAAGCGAAAGGCCTTGCTAATACTCTTGTATTGGGTAAAAATCGGCTCGCGATGACTCGCCTCGGCCCTGTGGTCTGATAGCAACTGAACACTTGACGATAAGCCAGAGACCGAAGCAAATAAGTGGATCGCCGAAGTCAGACATCGAGGTCGTCACCGAAGGCGAGCCGCAAGTTGAGCTTCGATGACATTCAGCTCGGTCAAGCAACATGGCCTAACCACCGAGTTCTTCTACTTGCACCTCGGTGAGTCCCCCCCGGTTCAAGCGGCTTTGCAGCCCACTACTTTGCCCATTAACTCCACCCATAAGTGCTCCAGACGTGGGTTGGCCATGAACAAGCAGTGGAGAACGTGGGACAATATCTTGTATCTATAAATAGCACTTCATTTTACCTTTTACACATTGAAAAATACATACAGAAACTCTGCCGAATTTTGTACTCATCACAATATATTGAAATCCAATTATTTTCTTGCACTTTACGAGTATTCTTGGCATTTATTGACTTTGATACGAAGTTTTGCTTATATTCTAACCCCAAATTCGATTTGTGATCCTAAAACCGATTTAGGCCCATACAAATTGGCGCCGTCTGTGGGGATATAAGCAGAAACGCTTTGTTCCAAAGTTCAACATTCTTTTTCATTAAAGCTTACAGTTTCTTCAACAACGTTATGGCTGATAACAGTGAAAATCCTAACGAACGGGCTGACGTTCCGTCGAACCAACAGTCCACATCACCAATGACAACCGAAGCGTTCCAAGCTTTTGTTGTCAACACACTAAAAGCTCCCCAAGATCGACAAGATGAGCAAATCAACATTAATGCCGAATTCCGCGCCTCGTTGGAAGCGAGGAACATCGCAGCACCGAATGGCACCCAGCTTTCGGCTCCAAGTGGAGGCATCCCGACCTTCGTTCCTACGGGCGCGATAATAGGGGGACCTCACAACGGAGCCACGTCTGGGGGTTCGGGAAATGTGCCAGGCACAACGCCACACTTCGGGACGATTCCCACCGTGGCTGAAACAACATCTTCAATTGACGTTGAGAGGTTGACCAGGAAGACTGAAGCACGCGTCGAGGCACGCGTTGAAGCTCACGTTGAGGCACGCGTAGAAAAGCGCCTCGAGAGCGTACCGGGGATAACAAAAACCGAAGACGAGCTTGACATAGATCAATACAGGGAGTTGCCCTTCAAGCCCGAAGCGGCTCCAGCCCCAACTCCTAAGAATTTCAAGCTCATGTTTTTAAAGAAGTATGATGGGACCATCGATCCCAAAAAGCATGTAAGGGAATACATGGCAATGGTAAAAAGAAATGACTTGACGATGATAGAGCTCGAGTCAATGTTCTTAAAGAAGTTTGGCGAATCCTTGGAGAAAGGAGCGCTACGCTGGTACATGTGTCTACCAGCAGGGTCGATTTCCACCTTCAAGGAGGACATATGCGAGGTTAAACAACGGCCCGGTGAGCCACTCAAGGAGTTCCTTGAGCGCTTTCACGCTGAGCGCATGGAGCTACCTTGGATGGATGATACTCTCGCCATCATGGCATTTGCAAAGGGTATCAATGTTCGCAATTCTGACGCTAGTGCTGAATTGCAAAAGGAGCTCCAACAATACCAAGTTTTGACATGGGAGGATCTACACAAGCGGGCTTACTCCAAGATCAGATTGGAGGAAGCCGAGTTTAAAAGCCGATGTTACAATTATAAGAACTGAGGCGAATCCTCACACCGCGCCGAGGCATCGCGAGGAAATCCGAAGGGGAGGTATGAACCATACACCTCTACAAGGCAGCCTGTCAGCCAAAGGCTGGGAAACTCCTTCGGGAATTTATTCACAAGCCGGCACATAAGCCAACGGCTCGGAGGAAAGGTTCACTCCAATACGAACCAAAGAAATTCCTCAACCCCAGTTTCGGCCTCGAAGAAAGAACTGCCTCGGACCCTTGACTACAATTTCAACATGTCGACCTCGGAGCTGGTCAACATAGTCAAGGGGACTGCCGGGGTTAGAGTGCCTAAAGACATGAGAACTCCAGCAGATAAGAGAGACCATAATTTGCACTGTGAGTTCCACGCGGATTATGGCCACCGAACCGAGGATTGCAAAGCATTGCGCCTCGAGGTGGCTCATTTGTTGAAAAAGGGAGTATTGGCTGTTGACACCCAATTTTGTCCCTCCTTTTCCCATAATTGGCCATAATTTAATTTAAAGGTGCAATTTGATTATTTGTGCACAATTTGCATTAGAAGGCATGCATTCACGTGTGTTATCCGCTAGTTATATATTATATACTTAAATGTGGCTATATTACATAATTTTGCATCACTTAGGCTATTTGTCAAAGAGTGACTGTTTGTGTAATTTTGTGTATTTATAGCATTTATTAATTATTTATAACTATTTATACTTAATTAATTTAAAGTTTCTTTATGTGTGCAATTTGGTTTTACTTGTCTTATTTTATATATATACATATTTATATTTTAATTATTTTGCACCTTTTAATTTAATATTGGTTCAATTTTTATTTAAACATTACCAATTTCATTTCATAATTTAAGTTTTATTATATTCATTTTGAACCTAGACTAAATTCTAACCAAATACATCCCTTGTCCTAAAACTAGTCCAAATTCATCCCCCCAAATCCTCATTCTAAATCCCTCCCCAAAATTATCTCCTAATAATCCCTACAATTATTCTCCTAAATCCCCTAATGTTCTCCTCCAAAATCCTATAAACACTTACACACACTACATTTCATCTTCCATCGGCAGACCCCACTGGCCCCTCTCCCTTCTTCTCCCACACGAGTTCCCACTTAATATTTTCCCCTCTTAGTCTCATCAAAACAAATCCACACACCAAACGATCAATCAACAAACACAATACACACACGCACATATCGGAGGAACTAGACCAGAAATGGAGGGGAGATAGGCGACTGGGGTTTGACGGATCTGAAACAGAGGGGTAACGGTGAGAGTATCATCACCAGATCGAAAACAGTAGCAGTGGACATCGAAATAGGGAAAACGGGGACGGGGTAGTAGTGACACCACCGGATTTCGTTTCCTCGCCGGAAAATCGGGTCGGAGTCGCTCCTCCGCCCTCCTCGAATGCCGCTCTGTTTGCGTGCCATTATTCCACCGGAACTTGGCTCGTTCTTTGTTTAACGATGTTCCTTGTCGATTTGTTTGGATGCTATGGTTGTGTTGATGGTTCTGCTATACGCTTGGCTTTGTTATTTATCTGCTCCGCTATAACCATCTGCTTTGACCAACGGGTTTTGACAATTCTAGTCTAAATAATCGTTGTTGCTACTGCTAATCACGCAGCAACCACTGCTTTCCCTTTTCTCGTTGCATTGCCAGTCGAGCTTTGACTCGACGAGTCACTGTTATGCCAATGGTTTCTTAAAATTTTGGCTACTAATTTTATTTGATCTTGCAGATCTTTTGGTAATCCTTGGAATTGCTTTGGCTTTGTTGGTGCTTCACCATCTTGACCCGAGTTGCTTTGACTGTTACTGCTTTCCCTTTAGTTGAATTGGTCAACTGAGTCCTTTGTGGAATATCGGTACCCTTTATTATTGATCCAAATAGTGTTGTACCGTGATGCTGTAAGCCTAAGAAGATATATTATTTGAGGCTATACACTGATTCGAACGGATACTACGCCGTTTAGGCTAATAAAAGAATATATTTATGTATGCTGAGGCCTCGGGACTGATTTGAACAAGATACTACACGGCCGATGACGTTTGGAGGCCAATACAAGTCCCGTCCCGTACTTACCATCCCTTACGTGTCCCGAAAACAAATAAAAAGGCTATGACGATGCATATCACTTTGCAAAGTAAGCGATAGCGGAGTAGTGGGATTGGAGGTGCTTGGCATGGCAACACGACCGGCTCCGTGTTTGCAGCCGTACCGACATCCTTAACCTCTTGTTGACGCAATACATATTCTGAGCCTAAACTTTCAAAAATTCCCTTTTCCCTTTTGTTTTCTTTTACTATTATTATTATAATTACTATTAGTTTTTACTAATACTAATATTTTCTTTATTATTATCGTTACTGTTATTTTCTTATAATTATTATCACTATTATTATTGATTACTTTATTTTCATTATTATTATTATTATTATTATTATTATTACTACTTTATTCTACTTTTATTTTTGCTTTATTTCGTTAGTTATATTACTAACTTCATTTTCATATTTTTGCGAGGTACTTCCTGACGAAATTCATTAAAAGCGACATCATGGAGGAGACAAATGTTTCAAAATATTTATTGTTGTATTTTTGGCTTATTGTTCAATTTTCGGCACACTAACTAATTTTTTTTATTTTGCAAGGTCCATTTAATTGAAGTTTGCTAAAGAAGAAAACATTTCGAGAAGATGAATCCTTTACTTTAAATTCAATTTTGTGTACTTGTATATTCTAGTGAAAACTGTCCAATTTTATTAAGTTTTAATTTATTTTAAATCCCAATTATTTAGTCCGCCCGGTAACCACATTTGGTGGGGCTCGAGAGGTGCCTAACCCCTTCCTCTCGAGTTAACCTGAACCTCTTACCTAGAAATTCTGGTTTGTAGACTAAAGTTTCAGAGTTAATTGTAAAATTTGCTAGAAATAAAATAGGTGCCCTAATACGCCTAGTTAAAAAATATGTTAGGTGGCGACTCCAGGTCTTTACCCGCAAGTCCCAATAAGTCGAGCCATGTTTCGAACCCTAATGGGGTTCGGGAAAATAGGCGTCGACAGAATGGCGACTCCGCTGGGGACATCAAGGTTCAAACCATAACGGACTTTTAATTGGGATTTTTTGCATTTATTTTCTTATTTTCGTTATTTCTCAAAACTAATATTTCTTTCTTTTCCTTTTGCAGGTTTGAAGTTTAGTTTATTTATTCCATTTGCGTTTTATTATCTGTAATTGTTGTTTTATTTATATTTCCTCCACTCCTGGAATTTTTTACACTTGCACACACCATAAACGGTTACGTGGATCTCACGGCCGTTTCACTCTCAAAAACCCTTTAGGGAGAACGGTTGGGGTATAGTTGGTCTGTGGTATAACCAACAACTCCAAACGTTCCCACCCCTTGGTTGTCCGCCTGGGGGAACCATATCCTTGTCTAGACTAACCCACTCTTAGAAGGTTCTTTTAGGATAACACAACATGTCCGAAACTTCAGTTATTTTTGAATCTTCTAAATCTTTTTCTTTAAAACAGTTTCACTTCATAATTCTTTTTCCTTTTTTCGAAAATTCAACCTATTTTCCAGAATCAACTTGTTTGTTTCGCCCTTTTTAAATTTGTTTCGATATGTGCACCATTTCCATAAATTTGCTAAATCTTCTTCTTGAAACAGGTTTCACTTCATAATTCTTTTCGCATTTTTGAAAATATATCGCCTAACTCTATTAGCCTACTTTCCAAAAATTAACTTGTTTTATTTTTCTTTCCTCTTTTAAAAGTTGGTAAAATATTTCAATATGTGCACCTTTTCTTTTTCGTGACTTTTTTTAACATTGTCTAGTTTATATCAATATCGAAACTAACGCGTTTGTTTTATTCTTATCCTTCTGAAATCATTTTGCGAAATACTTCAATATGTGTGTATCATTTTGCAAAACATATACATTTCTTTCAAAACTTGTGCATTTTTTTAACTTGTTCATATCATGCATACTTTCCGCCTCTCCTGGCAGGTTTCTAAATCATGCAATGGTTACGACCACCTCTTCCCTCACAAAAAAATCTCCTTTTAGGGGGAACAACTTGGAACCTATTTGGCCCGAGACGTTCCCGCTCATGAGTCGTCCGCTTGGGAGGATAATAAAACCCGGTCTAACTAACTTCATTCTTTAGTAGCAAGGCTAGGAATCATGCATCATGACATATCATTAATCGACTTGTTCTCAAGTCCAATAGGCCGACTTGTTCAAACAATATGAACGGGTTTTGGCCTTAAAAAATGGTAAACATGATTTATTAGCATATACTTAAAGGATTGAACGTGCAAATGTAGACCGTTTATGGGAATTATTCTGCATTCAATGCCATTCAAAGGCACAAATGGTAACCGAAGATGGTATCAAAGCCCAAAATGAATCAGAAACGACTGTTTATTCTTAAACGGTAGGAATCATTCGGTATTCAACGCTATTCAAAACGCACAAAAGGTAACCGAAAAGGCATTAAAGGCCCAATTTGAAGCAAAAATGACCGCTTAATAGACGGGATGACATATAAAGTGCATTTATCCTTTAAGCATTATATAAAGACTTGGCATCCTTAGCATGCCAAAGATCATTAACAACTGTTGTCTAAAGTGTCTAAAGGGTTCTCAATCCATAACGACACTTCTCTTCATATTTCATAATGCATTGTTTTCAAAAGCTCGTGCCACACGTTAATCGTTTGCTTACAACCAAAATTTAGGCATATTCCTTCCTTTTCTTCTCCTTCCTTCACCTTTTCCAAAAGATCATGGCCAATAGAACATTTGATATGGTCGCTGAAGTTCCTCAGTTACTCAAAGATTGGTGGAGAAACCTAAGTATAGATCAACAAGACCGAGTTAAGGCAGTGTTGGGGAACCTTATTTCACTAATGGAGCATACGTCAATGAAAGGGATAATAGAGGCAGTGGTACACTATTGGGATGCGGACCGAGCAGTTTTCCATTTTGGGAGTGTAGAGTTGACACTATTACTGGAGGAAATAGGTGGGTTAACTCAATTACCACTCGAAAGTGAAGAAGTCTTGATGCCTAAAAACATCACACCCGAGGAGTTCTTCGAAATGGTAGGGTTCAAGCCCGAGTTATGCACAGACAGTATAAGGCAGTCGGGAATTTCTCTAACTTCCCTCTACATCAAATTTGGGTATGGAGAAGCATTTCAAGAAGCCGAAGACTATTTCAGCATTAACCAGGCAGAGTGGCAAGAGCGGAGGGTACTTGCTTTTGTCACCAGCTTTTTAGGGACTGTCGGGTTTCCAGGACACAAAGGACGAGTTGATGTTTGCATGGTATCAATTTCCGACACCTTACTCAAGGACTTCAACAAGAAATACACTTTGGTACTGATGATTGTTGCAGAAATGTACCGAGCTTTAGAAAGGTGCAAGAAAGGTGCTGCCTTTTTCGAAGGTTGTAATTTACTCCTACAAATTTGGTTGATGGAACATTTGCAAAAGATAGATAGCACAGAGCAAGCTTTCCATTCCATACCAAGAGAAAACTACATCTTGACTCATACCGCCCGCATGGACAGTGCTCTTGAAAAGTGGGACCGGCCAACAACCACCGAAGGTTGGCACCACAAGCTTTCTCAATTGACATCTGAAAATATACAATGGATGTTTGATTACTTTCCCAGCACAACAGTAATCACACGATCCGAAAGAGACTCATTTCTCGTCTTAATGGGCTTTAGAGGAGTTTACCCATACACTCCTTTAAGGGCACTTAGACAAGCGGGGAGAAAGCAGATTGTACCCCAAATTGCAGACATCAGAAGTTTCAAAGCTGATATTTTCGGAGGGGTAATACCATTCAAAGACAAGATATTAGAACTTTGGAAAACAAGGCATCGAATGGAATTTGAGACTATTGGACGAGACAGATTTGATGCAGGCTATGATGAAGAATATCCAGACTGGCTAAGGAAATACATAGCAAAGGCAGTTCAACCAAGAGCAACAAAGAAAAGAAAAAGAAATGCCGATGAATTGGAATCTGAATGCAAGAGGCTACACAAACAACTGGCAAAGGCGCGAGAGAAAATAGTGAAAAAGCAAGGTTTGCTCGAAGCAAAGAACAAAGAAAAAGACAAATGGCGCAATAAGGCAGAACTTCTGATAAAACGCATAGAGTCTATCGGCGTGTGGGCTAGCGAAGGAATAGACTTTGTGGCAAATAAAAGAATAGAGGAGAAAGGAACAAAGGCTTGGGAAATATTGAAAAACTTCACATGCGACATATCCCGGCTCTTAACTGATGCAGACAATATCATCTTCCAAGGAGACTCGTCAGGGGCAAGTTCGTCTAGCGAAGATTCGTCCGAAGAGGAAGAAGATGAATCTTCTGGGGATGGATCAACATGAAAGATGTCACGACCCTTTTTACTTAAAAAAGAAAAACTACAAGTATTTTGAAAGGTTGCGACGGTGTTGATAGGTACACAAATATTTAAGAGATTTTCGGAGTCGCCACTTGACAAGTTAAAGGTGTGCCAAGTCACCAAAGTGGTGTACCTAGAACACCTATGACTCGTGAATGGTCTGCGTCAGAGTTCCGGGTAAGGATCTCGGTTGACTCTCGGGAAGGTGTTAGGCACCCTCGAGTCCTGTGCCAAGCACAGTTGCTTTTATTGACGCATTTCGACTCTTTGAAATTGTTTTGTTATATTTGCCTTGATTTGTTTCGCTTTGATTTATTGTTAATTTTTCATGTGATAATTGAAACTCCAATCGAATATAATCGCGCGAGAACTTCACTCGTTCGAAATCTTTCGACTTAAATCAATTAAATCGCGCAGGCACTTCACCCGTTCGAAATCTCTTGACTTAAATGGGTTCCAAATGGATAATTGAGCTATAATTGTTGCATACAACCTATTAACCGTGTTGAATTGGTTTAATGTATGAAGTCGATTTCTCATTTTTCAATCTAATACTTACGGGTAGGGTCCCTTTGGCCTATCATTTGCCTACACATTAGATTCAACTTACTAATTTGCATACCCAGCCCATTAATCATTAAATTTCAAATTTTCCATCTTTTAAAGTTTACAATGCAAACATATTTTGCCTACCTTCCAACTTTAACTGATTTTCAAGTAAATCTGATTATTCTGTTCATTCGCAAGTATCCCCTTATTTTTTCTCTTTACTTGATTTAGTGTGATCGAATATGAATAAAGAGTTGCCTAACGCCTTTGACTTCTTGCTTTTAACGCTAACCAACAATGTATAAACATAATAGTAAGAAATGAAAACTATTCAATTTTTTCCTTAAGAACCAACAAACAAGCAGATATGTAAGACATGTGAATAACTTTAATAGACCTTGAATAAATCAACTTACTACATGCTTGAGGCCTAACATGGCCAAAAATTAAATACATACCAGAGAGGGTTAAGAGAAAGTACCTAATAGCCAAAACGGACTTCCCAAAATAGCACACTAGCCCAAACCAAACAAACAAGCAGCAACAGCCAAACGAACAAGAACCAACTATTAGCAGACCACTACTCCCATATTCTTACCCTTTAAACACCAGGATTAAAACTACAAGTGTCTCACTCTTTTTCTTTCTCACTTTCTTTGCTCTCTTTTTAGGATCTGTTTTCAAGTTTTTTCTTTTTTCAGATATGAAAGTTTTGTAGGAGAGTAAATCTATGGATCTGTTGGTGTTTTTTTTCAGATTTGTTCCTTTTTTAGAGAGAGGATTGAAGTTTCAGAAGTTATCCCCAAAAGTGAGGAAAAAACTCCTCTTAAATAGAACTAAAGTAGGGGTAAAATTTGGGTGAAAAGGACAAACCCATGTGCCAATTTTTTTACCTCTCAGAAAAGGTACTTTTGGCATGCTTTAACAACAAAAATGATGGCAGGAAAGCCTATTCTTAAGCTGCCACCTTTGTCATTTTCTTTTGACTATTTTCCCTCTCTTTTCTATATCAATTTTTCAGATTTTCTTTTAGACATAAAGGAGTTGAACTTGCTAAAGTCCAAATTCCAACTATTTATTACTTAAAACTCAACTCCCAGTCCCATACTAACTAAATCATCCTTCAAAACTAACTAGGAACCTATCTTATTGAGCCAAACTTCAACTCCCAACTCTACTTTAAAGGTTCACCACAACTCAAAAGAAACTAAATAAATCAAGACTAGACTAAAACCACATATAGTTCCTAGACAATTGAAAATTTAGTAACTAGCTAAAACAAATGTCTTTCCAATGCGTTGTGAACTTAAACTCACAGAACATTCATTCTGCTTCCATGCTTGAACTACTGAAACTGACCAAAATCTAAACAAATTTTCACATCTAGGCACAGCTTAAAACCTCAATTTATCCATACTTTCAAGTTGATAAAAGAACTCCAAACTGAGCTAAACTTACAGTAAGCCAAACAAGAGAAAACACTAGCTCACTAACTATTCCAAATTGAGCAAAGACGATTATAAAAAACTGAATAAGGGTGACACCGAATCAAATCAATCGCTCTACCTTATTGTTCAAACAAAGACCATATAGCACACACATCTTTTACCATATACCATCACTCACAGTCACACCAGTTGGCAGGGCACAAACTTTATGAATCCCTAAACTTGAAACAAGAACTACATCCAAAGGGAGATATGATATGGTTTCAAATGCCAAATGTTACACCAGCACAAACGAACTACGAGCACTACTATTATGCAGTAAACTTGAACAAGAACACATTTATCAAAACGACATGATTTGTAACATTAACTGGTGTTGATCTCACGCTAGCTTACTACTGGTTTGCTAACCGCATACCTAGTTGACAAAGTAATGACAGCGAAGACAACAAGCTTACTGCTCGAATCAAAACACCGCAAACGTCATCGCGTCACCACCACTGCCTCGGGAAACAGCCAGCATCACATCTCCAAAAACTGCCTTGCCTCGGCTGCTGCATCATCGCTGTACCAGGCCTTCGACACAACCCCCATCGCAAGCTCACAGCATCAACACGTCACAAACATCGTCTCACAAAACACTGTCAAAGCGGAAGCCTACAATCCAATACTTCCACCATTTCTACGCCTCCAGCACCACGGCATCATCGCCTCACCAATACTAGTAACATCACTACAAACAAATCATCATCGCAGCACACACATCACCACTGACTCCAAGTTCCATCCAATACCGATGTTGCTGCGTCACTATTGTAAATCGAACACAAGCAAATAACAGTCCCCTCAAAATCCAACACCACACCCGCACCCTTCACTATCATCTATACCACACGGCATCACCATTACAGCAACACTAAACTCCAGTCGCTACACCATCACAGACCTCACAAATCAAACTCATCATCACAACCTCTCCGTTGTTTGACACCCCGTCGAACAAACACAGTTCACGCTTAAGCCGTTCGGACCCGTTCCCTTCTTCTTCTAACGGAAACGATCCCATTTGGGGTCGTTTCAGCTAGAAAAAGGAAAGAACGGAAAGAGGAGAAAGGGAAAAGTGTGTAGCCGTGTAAAATCACCCAAACAAATGAAGAAAACTCACCGGCGACATTTGAAGTTCCGATCTACGACGTACGGCTAAGTTTGGTGAAATTGATTCCGCAAATGATGAGAGGAGGTCATAGTGGTTCTGGAAAAGTAATTTGTTTGGCCGGAGGCAGTGGTCATCGACGGTCCACGGTGGGTTCCGATCGGGTCTAAATTAGGCATAGTTCCTTTGGTGTTCTGATTTTTGGGGGAAAAAACAAATGCCAAAATGGCAAAGTTTTGATTTATATAGTTGGGGAGGTGGGCCGGGTCAAGAGCAGAGGTGGGCTGGAGGATATGGGCCGATGGGTTGCACGACTAGGCTAGTTGCTTACCTTTTCATTCAGAAATGGCCACTAAAAGGTCCAAACAAATTAAAGCATAAACATTAAATTGGAATTAGAACTACACAAATTGCAACATTACATCAATTAAACACATAACAAGTATTTTCATTAAATTTTATTTTCTTTTTCATTTAATTTTAGCTAAAATAAAAGACTGAAATTCTAGAAAAAATTCGGCGAAAATCCTAAAATATTAGCTCGACAATTTTCGAGAAATTTCAAGCTATTTTGAATTTTTGCGCAAAAATTAGGTGATTACAAAAGATGCTCAACTGGCCATGATTTAATCCCCCATCAATGTTTAGTCTTTTCCTTCTCCTACACTGTTTCAATATCAGCCAATGTAATAAAGACCAATATTCAATAAGTGCAATATTCTCTTTTAGACTCCGCATTTTGTAGCAAATGAAATGATACATGTGGCACGAAACATTTTTCAAATCATCGTGCGTAAAACAGTCCTTTATATTATAGAATGCATTTCTTTTTTGATATGTGTGCATTGCGTGAATTTGCTTGTTAGCTCTAGGTCTCTTTCTACCTAAGTCAATCCTTTCCCAAATCCAATCTCCTACCAAGGCACCTCATCCCCCTACTCTATGCCCAAATCCTGATATCATAAATCTTTCGCATGTCTTGATTATCCAAAAGGTTGGCTTAAGTTCAATACCAAGACAGAAGATTTGGTTAAGCAAAGTGCACTTATTAAGGATGTTTCAAAACAAGAAGCGTTTGTAATAGCCGACACTATACACACAAAGCGGAAAATTGACAGGACAAAAGATTTGTTGGTCAAACTCAACCCTACCAACTAGCAAGTGTGGGACGAGACGATGATCTCAAAATGAAGCTATTTGACACACTTACAAAACCATGAATTAATTTTATAATAGTCTTGACTGAAGCAGTGATCTAAGAATATACATGATACACCGAGATGGGTCCCTTGGCAACAAAATCTACCTGACAAGCAAAAGCTAAGGTAAAAATTGAATTGCAGCAGTCGGTTGACAAGTATGCGAGTCATTGAGTATCTCTCTCAAAGACACATGGGCATCATGACACACAAATTTGCAAGAAAGGGTGACAAATGCACTGAGGTCTTGGTGTTCGACAAAAGCCGACTTCCTTTTCAGTCATATATATACCCCTTACCCGAAATCTTTGTCGAATTTTGATTGAGATCCAACCAGACCCATCTCCCGCTTAAACAAACATCGGTCATTCGACCAAGATCCTTGTCTTGACTGCTACATAAAGCACCCAAGCAATCTTTCAACCTCTATACAATTTGTCAGTCTCTAAAATTCAAGTGCTAATTTATCATCCACGGTCTAGGCATTCTCTTAAGCTATATGTGTTGTTTTTGCATCAAATTTTTGCTAAATGTCCTAACACAGTTTTGCGCATTTTATCACTCTATTACGGTCGCTTTGCATTTGAACACTGAAATTGGTCAAGAATCTGCATTCAGAAAAGCCGAAACGGCAAGCCAAGCTGATAACATTTACCTCTGAAATAAAGTCTTTCGAACCGCCAGCATAGGACACCAAGAAAACTTAGATAAGCCCAATTCCACTGTCGTACAACTTGTAGTATGAAAGAACCAGAATCAACTGGCATTATACCCATACAAGAGTCGCAAGAAACAAATCCAATCACAATATAACTGAAATTGGCAAAACTCAAAACCTCACACATTTACTCCTTTAGCTCAGTCAAAAGATATTGCAACCATCCATCAAAATTAGCTCCATGTCTGTCGAAATGAAAAGCATGAAAAATGAAGACACTCCGTCACAACCCCAAGACAAATACAATTTTGAACAGCTTCCAAATCTGATAAATCCAACCTCAGTCTGGGGATGCAAGTATCCACACAATCAGAGTCATCGAGATACTCAATCATCACACTTAAAGACGAATGCATATTCAAGCCAATACATTGGTGTTCAATGCAACGCAACCACTTTGTTTCGACTAATGAATCTTTCTTTGACAGCAAATACTTTCATGAACACAAGAGCAGCAGGCAAAACAATTGATAGCTCTACCACAAATCTTTTACTTGATAGACACTTGAAGAATGCACTTACGAGTTTCGGGACATGGCTCCTCCCATACGACGACTAGCCACGTCAGGCTTAAAATATGACGACCAGCCACGTCAGGCTTAAAATATGACGATCAGCCACGTCAGGCTTAAAATATGACGACCAGCCACGTCAGGCTTAAAATATGATGATCAGCCATGTCAGGCTTAAAATATGACGATCAGCCACGTCAGGCTTAAAATATGACGACTAGCCCCGTCAGGCTTAAAATATGACAGGCTTACAATACGACAATCAGCCACGTCAGGCTTAAAATATGACGACTAGCCTCGTCAGGCTTAAAATATGACGACTAGCCTCGTCAGGCTTAAAATATGACGATGAGCCCCGTCAGGCTTAGAATATGACAATTAGGCTCGTTCGCCTTAGAATTGGACATACTCATTCTTTCTATTTTGCAGGCACTACTATAATCAGCTCTGTCCGGCTTAAAATAGGACAAACTCATATATTTTGTTTTGCAGGCACCATTAAAATATGACGACTAGCCTCGTCAGGCTTAAAATATGACGATGAGCCCCATCAGGCTTAGAATATGACAATTAGGCTCGTCCGCCTTAGAATTGGACATACTCATTCTTTCTATTTTGCAGGCACTACTATAATCAGCTCTGTCCGGCTTAAAATAGGACAAACTCATATATTTTGTTTTGCAGGCACCATTAAAATATGACGACTAGCCCCGTCAGGCTTAAAATATGACAGGCTTACAATATGACGAATAGCCTCGTCAGGCTTAAAATATGACGCCTAGTCCCGTCAGGCTTAAAATATGACAGGCTTACGACAATCAGCCACGTCAGGCTTAAAATATGACGACTAGCCCCGTCAGGCTTAAAATATGACAGGCTTACAATACGACAATCAGCCACGTCAGGCTTAAAATATGACGACTAGCCTCGTCAGGCTTAAAGTATGACGACTAGCCTCGTCAGGCTTAAAATATGACGATGAGCCCCGTCAGGCTTAGAATATAACTATTAGGCCCGTCCGCCTTAGACTTGAACATACTCATTCTTTCTGTTTTGCAGGCACTACTATAATCAGCCTTATCCAGCTTAAAATCGGACAAACTCATTTATTTTGTTTTGCATGCACCACTACAATAGGCTTGTCCGCGTTAGAATTGGACACACTCATTCTTTCTGTTTTGCAGGCACTACTATAATCAGCCTTATCCGGCTTAAACTAGGACAAACTCACTTATTTTGTTTTGCAGACACCACTACAATAGGCTTGTCCGCCTTAGAATTGGACACACTCATTCTTTCTGTTTTGCAGGCACTACTATAATCAGCCTTATCCGGCTTAAAATAGGACAAACTCACTTATTTTGTTTTGCAGACACCACTACAATAGGCTTGTCCGCCTTAGAATTGGACACACTCATTCTTTCTGTTTTGCAGCCACTACTATAATCAGCCTTATCCGGCTTAAAATAGGACAAACTCACTTATTTTGTTTTGCAGACACCACTACAATAGGCTCGTCCGCCTTAAAATCGGACATACACACGTATTTTTTGTTTATTTTGCAGGCACTACCATGATATGACGATCTATCAAAGGCGATAAACTGGGGCAGAATTTTTGAGGATCCCCTCAAAAATTCCAAAAGACGCAAACTGACACTGGGGCAGAAATTTTTGAGATCCCCTCAAAAATTTCAAGAAAGAAAGCGAAGAAAGCTTGACCAAGGCCCAAGATTCACGAAAGGAGACACCAAAAGGCAAACAATGTGACAATCAGCATGACAACATTTCAAGTAGCTCCTGACGAGCAAACAAGTATCTCTTGACGAGAGGCACTTATGATTCCTGACCAATAGGCAAATATCTCATAACGAGGGACCACGACACATTGACAGTTGACAATCCAACGACAGGAAAGTCCATTTTACATTTACAAATATTATCTGCAAAAACTCACACTTTATTGCAGGAAACAGCGGGACAATGTTCCAAGGTATACAATCCGACACGACAAACAATTATCTCCTGACAAGATGCACATAAATGAATATTCCCAGAGGAGAAGCATATATTTCCTAACACTCAAAGCACCTGAAAACAGACTAGACAACCACATGACAAAGGAGAGCTCAACTTTACAGGGAGTTTACTTTATCATTATCTTTGGTTGCACGTATCCTACTTTTGTTGCAGGACACTCTTCGACCCCTTGACAGACCCTTGAGCTAATTCCCATATTTCCATACTTGCCCCGAAAGTCACTACCACACACGAAATTGTGCAACCGCAAAATCTCAAATGCATACTATGCACCATTCTAGAACACCATTCAAGAAGCTTAATCTCACAGACAATGCTTTTGCTACACCCGCAATCTACCTATCTTGCCAAGTTCTAAGCTGCAATTCCCTACTCGCGCAAGTGATCCACCTAATCTTTTATTCCTGATTGGATGTCAGGCCTATTTGTGTCAGTCGTGCGTGTCCTCGTGCTTAACCATGCCCATCTATTTGAATCGTGCTTCACCTTTCAATATTCACCAATTTGGTCAAGACAATATTAAAGACAAGATGACTCGATTATCGAGAGGAAGCGGAAATTACGTACGTGTAAACTCCTCTTTATGGGTGTGTCGTGCACCACATTTTCATAACTAGGATGATTACAAGTCTCTTTCCCACGCTCGATCTATTGATGTTATCTCAGTTTCGATAATGTCTCTGTTTTATTCCTCATTTAACTCGGCAAAAGGCTGTTACATTCAAATGTAAACTTTACATACTCCGACAAGTTCACTCTTGACATCAAAATCGTGTGTCATAAACATCTCAAACAGGCAACATGCCATTCTAGAACTACACACGGCCTGATTCTCGTGAAACCCGAGATATGTAGGCAACGCAGAGACCGGGGTTCGGCCGGAAACACCCAAAAACTCTCATTTTCCCTTCCTATCATTTTGCTTGCCAGTCGTGACAAAATTGGCTTCTCCGTCAACTATCTTAGCCCGAAGATTCATTTCATCATCCCCGGGCAAAGAGGGGCAGCTGTTGACACCCAATTTTGTCCCTCCTTTCCCCATAATTGGCCATAATTTAATTTAAAGGTGCAATTTAATTATTTGTGCACAATTTGCATTAGAAGGCATGCATTCACGTGTGTTATCCGCTAGTTATATATTATATACTTAAATGTGGCTATATTACGTAATTTTGCATCACTTAGGCTATTTGTCATAGAGTGACTGTTTGTGTAATTTTGTGTATTTATAGCATTTATTAATTATTTGTAACTATTTATACTTAATTAATTTAAAGTTTCTTTATATGTGCAATTTGGTTTTACTTGTCTTATTTTATATATATACATATTTATATTTTAATTATTTTGCACCTTTTAATTTAATATTGGTTCAATTTTTATTTAAACATTACCAATTTCATTTCATAATTTAAAGTTTTATTATATTCATTTTGAACCTAGACTAAATTCTAACCAAATACATCCCTTGTCCTAAAACTAGTCCAAATTCATCCCCCCAAATCCTCATTCTAAATCCCTCCCCAAAATTATCTTCTAATAATCCCTACAATTATTCTCCTAAATCCCCTAATTTTCTCTTCCAAAATCCTATAAACACTTACACACACTACACTTCATCTTCCATCGGCAGACCCCACTGGCCCCTCTCCCTTCTTCTCCCACACGAGTTCCCACTTTACATTTTCCCCTCTTAGTCTCCTCAAAACAAATCCACACACCAAACGATCAATCAACAAACACAATACACACACGCACATATCGGAGGAACTAGACCAGAAATGGAGGGGAGATAGGCGACTGGGGTTTGACGGATCTGAAACAGAGGGGTAACGGTGAGAGTATCATCACCAGATCGAAAACAGTAGCAGTGGACATCGAAATAGGGAAAATGGGGACGGGGTAGCAGTGACACCACCAGATTTCGTTTCCTCGCCGGAAAATCGGGTCGGAGTCGCTCCTCCGCCCTCCTCGAATGCCGCTCTGTTTGCGTGCCATTATTCCACCGGAACTTGGCTCGTTCTTTGTTTAACGATGTTCCTTGTCGATTTGTTTGGATGCTATGGTTGTGTTGATGGTTCTGCTATACGCTTGGCTTTGTTATTTATCTGCTCTACTATAACCATCTGCTTTGACCAACGGGTTTTGACAATTCTAGTCTAAATAATCGTTGTTGCTACTGCTAATCACGCAGCAACCGCTGCTTTCCCTTTTCTCGTTGCATTGCCAGTCGAGCTTTGACTCGACGAGTCACTGTTATGCCAATGGTTTCTTAAAATTTTGGCTACTAATTTTATTTGATCTTGCAGATCTTTTGGTAATCCTTGGAATTGCTTTGGCTTTGTTGGTGCTTCACCATCTTGACCCGAGTTGCTTTGACTGTTACTGTTTTCCCTTTAGTTGAATTTGGTCAACTGAGTCCTTTGTGGAATATCGGTACCCATTATTACTGATCCAAATAGTGTTGTACCGTGATGCTGCAAGCCTAAGAAGATATATTATTTGAGGCTATACACTGATTCAAACGGATACTACGCCGTTTAGGCCAATAAAAGAATATATTTATGTATGTTGAGGCCTCGGGACTGATTTGAACAAGATACTACACGACCGATGACGTTTGGAGGCCAATACAAGTCCCATCCCGTACTTACCGTCCCTTACGTGTCCCAAAAATAAATAAAAAGGCTATGACGATGCATATCACTTTGCAAAGTAAGCGATAGCGGAGTAGTGGGATTGGAGGTGCTTGGCATGGCAACACGACCGGCTCCGTGTTTGCAGCCGTACCGACATCCTTAACCTCTTCTTGACGCAATACATATTCTGAGCCTAAACTTTCAAAAATTCCCTTTTCCCTTTTGTTTTCTTTTACTATTATTATTATAATTACTATTAGTTTTTATTAATACTAATATTTTCTTTATTATTATCGTTGCTGTTATTTTCTTATAATTATTATCACTATTATTATTGATTACTTTATTTTCATTATTATTATTATTATTATTACTACTTTATTCTACTTTTATTTTTGCTTTATTTCGTTAGTTATATTACTAAATTTATTTTCATATTTTTGCGAGGTACTTCCTGGCGAAATTCATTAAAAGCGACATCATTGGAGGAGACAAATGTTTCAAAATATTTATTGTTGTATTTTTGGCTTATTGTTCAATTTTCGGCACACTAACTATTTTTTTTTATTTTGCAAGGTCCATTTAATTGAAGTTTGCTAAAGAAGAAAATATTTCGAGAAGATGAATCCTTTACTTTAAATTCAATTTTGTGTACTTGTATATTCTAGTAAAAACTGTCCAATTTTATTAAGTTTTAATTTATTTTAAATCCCAATTATTTAGTCCGCCCGGTAACCACATTTGGTGGGGCTCGAGAGGTGCCTAACCCCTTCCTCTCGAGTTAACCTGAACCTCTTACCTAGAAATTCTGGTTGGTAGACTAAAGTTTCAGAGTTAATTGTAAAATTGGCTAGAAATAAAATAGGTGCCCTAATACGCCTAGTTAAAAAATATGTTAGGTGGCGACTCCAGGTCTTTACCCGCAAGTCCCAATAAGTCGAGCCATGTTTCGAACCCTAATGGGGTTCGGGAAAATAGGCGTCGACATTGGCCGAGTTCCTTACCGACAATGGAAAGGACAACTACTCCAAGAACCGAGATGATGGGCAACCACCTCGGGTTCCACCCCTAGAGAGAGTTGTGAATGTCATCACTGGGGGATCAGAGGTGAACGAGGTGAATTTCGCAGCTGCAAAGAAATTCGCCAAATTATCAATCACCATGGAAAAGAGAACCCGAGTTGGTGGCTCGGGTAAAGAGATTGTATTTGATGATGATGATTGTGATGGGATGATGTTCCCTCATCACGATGCCTTGGTCATCATGTTAAGAATCAACGACTCCGACATCAAGCGAGTCTTGATCGACCCCGGTAGCTCAGTCAAAATAATCAGCTACGGGGCCATTAAGAAGATGTGGCTCAAAGGGGAAGTTGTCCCCAAAGCGACAGTGTTGACTGGCTTCAACAACTCCATAGAAAAAACTTTGGGTGAAATTACACTCAAAATATTTGCTGAAGAAGTAAGCAAGAAAACACTGTTCCAAGTGTTGCCCGAGGACATGGCATACAATGTGATCCTCGGCAGGCCATGGATCTATTCCATGGAGGCTGTTCCTTCCACGCTGCATCAGGTGATCAAATTCCCTACGCCTTGGGGGGTTCGATCAATCAAAGGAGAGCAACGAGTAGCAAGGGAATGCTACTCGGTTGCGTTGAAAAGTGGAGTTGCCCCGACCGGGCCAAAGCAATAGCAACTACAGCAACCGGGGTCGAGCGAGGAGGACCTCCGAAGAGAAGTTGAAAAGATCCCGGTTTGTATTCAAGAGCCTCGGAAACAAAAAGCCGAGGATTCTACCATTGAGGAATTGGAGTCTTTCACACTATTGAAAGATTTTCCCGAGAGAAAGGTATTTGTCGGCTCGGAGTTGGACCCAGAGTCGAAGAAAGCAATCATTGAAGTTTTAAAGTCCAACAACAATTGCTTCGCTTGGTCTCATTTAGACATGATTGGTATCGATCCAGAGATCATGACCCACAAGCTGAATGTGGACCCAAAATTCACCCCAGTGAAGCAGAAGAAGAGACCTCACACCGGGGTTAAAAAGAAAGCAATCGAGGATGAAACCACAAAATTGCAAGAAAATAGTTTCATAAGGGAGGTAAAGTACCCCGAGTGGCTGGCTAATGTGGTTGTCGTACCGAAGAAAAATGGCAAGTGGAGGATGTGCGTAGATTACATTGATTTGAACAAGGCTTGCCCCAAAGATTCCTACCCATTGCCACAAATAGACAGGTTAATAGACTCCACGGCTGGACATAAACTATTAACCTTCTTGGATGCTTATTCGGGTTATAAACAGATCCTCATGGACCCGAAGGACAAAGAGAAAACCTCGTTCATCACTGACCGAGGTACTTTCTGGTATAAAGTAATGCCCTTCGGTCTGAAAAATGCTGGGGTGACGTATCAAAAGTTGGTGTATCGCATGTTCAAAGAGTATATTGGAAAGTCTATGGAGGTCTACATAGATGATATGCTCATCAAATCGGTTCGAATGGAGGATCATTTGAATCATCTAAGGGAAGTTTTCACTGTTTTGAGGCAATATGGCATGAAGTTGAACCCTGAGAAGTGTGCCTTCGGTGTTGGGTCAGGCAAATTCTTGGGATTCATTGTCTCCGAACGAGGTATCGAAGCAAACCCCGACAATATTAAAGCTATCGAGGAAATCCCCGAAGAGCTGACCGAGGTGAAAAAAGTTCAACACTTAACTGGCCGAATCGCTGCCTTGAGCCGTTTCATCTCAAGGTCCTCGGAGCAATGCCACAAATTTTTCTCCGTCTTGAGAAAGAACAACCACTTCGAATGGACACCGGAGTGTAAAGAAGCGTTGAAAAACTTGAAATACTACTTGGCTAACGCGCTGTTGCTCGCCAAGCCTAAGGATGGTGAAACATTGCTAGTTTACTTGGCTGTGTCCGAGGTGTCAGTCAGTGCGGTCCTGGTTCGGGAGGAAGATGGCAAGCAACAACCCATCTACTATGTGAGCAAGACACTCCTCGATGCTGAAACCAAGTACCCACACTTGGAAAAACTAGCACTTGCTTTAATTGTTACTGCCCGAAAGCTACGACCCTATTTCCAATGTTACCTAACATCGGTAGTTTCAACTTTCTCCTTGAGAAGTATATTGCACAAAACGAAGTTATCGGGGAGGTTATCAAAGTGGGCGGTAGAATTAAGCGAATATGACATCACCTATCAGCCCCGAACAGCCATCAAATCCCACGTTTTGGCTGACTTCGTAGCTGATTTTAGTGTTGGGATTCTGCCCGAAGCCGAAAAGGAAAACTCAATATCGAAAGGAACGGCTTCGGGGTTATGGATACTTCATACCAATGGGGCAACTAACTCCAAGGGTTCGAGGTTAGGCATAGTCTTGAAAGCACCCATCGGGTAGAAAATCAGGCATTCGGTTCGATTCAATAAAGTGACCAATAATGAGGCTGAATATGAAGCGGCTCTAGCGGGCTTGGAGTTGGCTAAGAAAATGGGGGTGGAGAGAATTGAACTAAGGTGCGACTCTCGATTGGTGGTAAACCAAGTGCTCGGCGAATACACGGCTCGAGAGCCCATAATGCAGCTATTCTTAGACCGAGCACAAAGGATTTTAGCACAATTCCAAGAGTGGCAAGTTAAGCAAGTGCCTCGGGAGGAGAATACCGAGGCTGATGCCCTGGCAAATTTGGGTTCGGCGGTCGATGAAGCCCACTCGAGGACTGATTCAGTAGTTTGGCTGTTGTCCGCGCAAATGAGAGAAATGAAATTGCAGGTCAACTCGGTGGACAACAGATGGGATTGGCGAAGTAAGTTCATCTCTTACTTCGACTTGGGGACTGTTCCCTAAGATAAAAAGGAGGCCAAAAAGTTGAGGACCCAAGCAGCTTCATACCACTTGATCGAGAGTAATCTGTACAAAAGTTTATATTGCGGCTCGATGGCCAAGTGTTTGGGTCCTGATGAGGCTAGATATGTGATGGCCGAGGTGCACGAAGGCGAGTGTGGAAACCACTCGGGGGGAAAATCCTTGGTGCGCAAATTACTAAGAGCTGGGTATTATTGGCCCACCATTAGTGCAGATGCAAAGGCCTTCGTGCAGAAATGTGATAAGTGCCAACGCCACGCACGGATGATCCACCAACAGGCCGAACCTCTGCATTCGGTGGTATCACCATGGCCTTTCATGAAGTGGGGGATGGATGTTGTTGGACCTTTGCCGAAGGGAAAGGGTGGTGTTCGCTTCATCCTCGTGTTAACCGATTACTTTACTAAATGGGTGGAAGCAGGAGCTCTTACCGAAGTCAAACAAAAGTAGGTAATCGATTTCATCAAGAAAAACATCATCTACAGGTTTGGTGTTCCGAGGGAAGTCGCCTGTGACAATGGCAAACATGGGAGCAGCCATCACTGATTTCTTCAAATAATGGGGAATCAAAAGAATTGCTTCGAACCCCTACCATCCAAGTGCCAATGGCCAAGCTGAATCTTCAAACAGAATTATAATCGAAAATCTCAAGAAAAGGCTCGATGAGAAAAAGGGTCCCTGGCCCGAGGAGTTGCCAGGTGTGTTGTGGGCCATGCAGACAACGGAGAAGAATAGCACCGGTGAAACTCCTTTTTCACTTGTTTATGGTATGGACTCCCTCATCCCCGTGGAAGTGGGCGAACCAAGTCTTCGGTACGCCCACACCACCAAAGATGCAAATCAACAGGCTATGCGCATAGAATTGGATATGTTCGAGGAGAAAAGAGAGCTGGCTTTGGTTCGTCTAGTCGCCCAAAAAAGGCAGATCGAAGCATACCTCAACAGGAAACCCAAACTTAGAGATTTTAAAGTTGGCGATTATGTGCTAAAGGCCACAAATCAGTCAACGAAGGAAGAAAACGGGGGAAAGCTTGTTGCGAATTGGGAAGGACCTTACAAAGTCAAAGCAATTGTTGAGAAAAGGATCTTATCAAATTGAAGATCTACAAGGTGTGCCCGAACCCTTAAATTGGAACATCTCCAATTTAAAGCGGTAGTACTTCTGATCGAGGTAAATATCTCTTGCTCATTTAAATTTTTTTACCTACATCCTCGAGCAGAACAATGCTCCTAAAGGCTTCGATCGAAATGTACTAACTTGCTCCTCATTTCATTTTGCTTGACCTTTTCAGGAACCAGACTAAACGATTTTCAATGCCCGGGTCTTCATCAAGATTCGCACCCGAACACTGGGGGGAGTAAGGGGCGAGTTGCAACCGAGGTCGAAAATGCGTCTCCCAACCGAAGACCATCTATTCGACAACCGGGGACTGACAACCGAGGAATAGATTTAGTACATTGTAATTCTGCCCAGTAGTGGCACATTATTAATTTATTTTTTAACCCAAGGTCCGCTTCGACTTGGTTCCATGTAAAAGCCAACTTCGGCCTGTTAATATTTTCAATGAAATAAACTTCATTTCATAACTTTATGTTTCTATAAATTTGCACTCCGAAGTTGCACTTTGAATGCACCGACTCGAGGATGAGACGTCGTTCTAAGTTTACATTGGTTGAATGCGATTAAGTCTTGCAAGCAAGCTATTTATTCTAAAGTGTTCGTTACATAAAAAAACTAACACTTAAGATAAAAATACCAAGTCATTTCATTAGAAAGCCCGAAGGCTGAAAATATTTACATCAAAAGGACCCGAAGGTCCAAAACATAAGCATTGGAAAGCCCGAAGGCTTACATAAAAACAAAAAATGCTATCAGAAGTCTAAGCCTCGGGAGCATCACCTCCCTTCTCGGAGCCCCCCTCGGCATCTTCTTCATCCTTCTCATCTTTATCGTCGCTCGAGGCCTCACTTGATGGGAGGTCATCAATGATAGCTTGAGCCTTCACTGCTTTCGCCTCGACCTTCGCAATTTCCTCCTCCAAGTTGAGCTCGCCAGCAGGGCATTGCTTGAGCAGCTTCAACCGAGACTTAATGATGGCCCATTGCTTATCCAGCTCAGCCCTCTTGACCTTGATCTTAGCTCTATTTTTACGATCAGCGATTTCGTCTCGAAGAGCTTCGACCTCGGCCTCCCTAGCTGAAAGTTTGGAGCTCTCACCCTCCAACTTCTGGATATGGAGCACATGTTTTCTCAGCTGATCATGATGTTTTTTGGCCATCTCCTCGGCCTTGCCCTTTGCTTGAGTCAGCTCGGCACTTAGTCTCGCAGCTTCAGCCTCCAGCCTCGAGCGTTCAAATTGAAAGCCATCACCAAGGGCTTTAATTTTCGCCTCGGAAGCGGCCTAGGCCTCATGCAGATCAGATTGGGACTTGGACAATTCAGCTTTCAATGTTGCTATTTGTGCATTGAAGCTATCTCTTTGCCTATCCCATGTACGAGCGACGCGCCGGACCTCTTCATCCCTCGAGGTCTCAACCTCGATAGCCCTCAGTGACAGAACAAAACTCTGAATGGAGATCAATCAGAAAATCAAAGTCAGCCACGAACCGAAGACGAAGATAGAGGTAAAACTTAAGGTAAAGCTCAAGGACGATAAGACTTACTCTGATAGCATTGGCAGCAATGGTGTTGTATAGCTGACCTAGGGAGAACTCTTGCACGACCTTATCTTCCTCCGGGCCCAGCAAAGGCGTGAGGCTCAAGATGTCGGCTCGGCTGCATGCCAACAAATTTGAGGAGGTCGGCACCTCAAGCTTCCGAAAAGACCCCACCGAGGATGAAATCCTTGCGGGTTCGGAGTGCGCCCTAACCGCGCTGATGCCAGCCCCCCTTCGATGGTAGCAGCACCAGCCTCTCCAACCTTGGCCTTACCTTTGACCTTGGCAACTGCCGCCTCGGAGCTGTGTTCTTGGTCTTCGAGGTCAACAAACTCAACCTCCCTACGAACTAAGCCCTCGGCAGCTGCATCGTCGGGCTCATCGATTATCCCTCGGTGCCTTTCCACCGTTGTATCGGGCCGAGGGAAAGTCTCCACCTCGCGAGGAGCCACCGAACGAGAGGGTCTCTTGGAAACTGCCCTCTTCCTCTTCACACCTACAAAGAGCAGCATAGAAGAGTTTGAAACAAGGAAGCAAAGAAGAATGATAACTGGCAAGTTGATCAAGGATGGTGGTTACCTTCGAAGGATCCTTGAACGGGGGCCCCTTTGAAACTTTTGAAGACTTTGCAGCCTTCAACTCCTTTAGGTCACCTGCCACCGAAGCCAGATTGTCATCTGACTCGGTATCCTCTCCATCTTTCTTCTTCTTCTTTTCATCTTTCTATTTCTTGCTTTTCTTCGTGTTGACAGCACGGTTCGGAAAACCTAATACCGAGGGAAAAGAGGTCAACAAAATGAAGCCAAAATTCCGAAACAACACATCAAGTAAAACATCACAAAAGAGCTTACCATGTCGTTTGCACTGCCAACCAAATTCGGCAGCCATCTTCATCCATGTTCTTTTTGGGCGCTCACGAGCCTCGGTCATGGCTTTCACCCATTCAGTCAGTCCCTCAGGAGGAACGATGTCGACCTTGTTGGCTAAGAAATAACAATGGAAAAAGGTTAGCAAGCGTGAATGATCAACGGTGATGAAATAAAAATGAAGGGACACTTACGTGTGTTGTTCCACCGCTCGGGGAAATCGGGCTCGGCAGATAAAACACTAGTCTCCAAAAGGACGTAGCGATCACTCCAACCTCGGTCCCCATGGTCCTCGCTCTTATGGAGAAGCGCGTATTTGCCTCGGTTGTTTAAGGCCGCAACCCCGGCCTTGTGAAAGTAGGGATAGTAGAGGGAGATGAGATGCTGCAAGGTAAATTCAACCCCAGCCTTTTTGCTCAGCCAATCCATGCACTGAACAACTCTCCAGACGCCGGGGCCTAGTTGGGCCAAGCACAAGTTGTAGGCTCGGCAGAAATCATCAATAATCTTATGTACTGGAAGGGATAAGCCGAGGGTGAAAGGGTAAGTATAAGCGAAAGAAAGCCCCTCAACGTGGTGGCAAACTCTGCTTGTTGGGTCAGGGATGACCACTTTCACCTCGGGCCCAAACTTGCACTCCCTTCGGACCCGCTCAATATGGGCTTGTGTTATGCGGGTCGGTGTCGTGTTTACCGGTATGTTCCTATTCTTTTCCTCTTGATCAGCAGATTGAACCTGCAGCTTGAGGTCTTTACTGTTGTCGAAGTGAGAAGGGATGATTTGATGAGGCTCGAGCTCTTGCTCGAGGGGAATCACCGGGCCCGAGGATCCCACCTCGGCGATGTTTCCCCTTTCACCCTCGACCACGGCATCATCGCCCTCGGTGTCCTCATCCCTGTGAGTGATGTCGTCAGTACTAGCTGCTTCCATGACATCATCGCCCACGACGTCATCATCATCCTCTAGGCTGACGTCCTCCCCTACAACAGCGATGTCATGCCTAGCCCTTTCCTTTCGACGTTTAGAGCCACCAGCGCTAGAAGTCACCTCTCTGCCTCCTTCCACCTCTATCACCTGCAGCACCGGCACGGTGGTGATGAACTCGCCGCTGGAAATAATGGCGGCGTAACGCGCAATCTTTGCCCTTTCGCTGGAGACGCTCGAATCTTGCCTAGAATGAGTGGTAGACATGATTATAGTTTGAGTTTAGAGTTTTCTTAAAGATGGGAATTGATCAAAGTAGGTATGGAAGCTTTTACTTTTTTCTTGACACTGTTTTTTGCAGAAGTTAAAAGTGAGAAGAAGAGTTTGGTGGGGAAGTATTTATAGGTATGGAAGAAGCAAGTGGCGAAGGAAGTCATCATTATAACGTTGGAGGAAGCGAAGGAAATGACGTGACCGTTCGAACAACCAACGGACAATCGATACGTGTCATCGAGCAGTGATTTGAAAGGACGCGTACCATTGACAAAATTTGAAATGCTTGGATAAGATCAAGCCACGTCGCTCTCCCGCGGAATTTCATGCCACTCCTCGGTAACCTCGGTAAGTGACCGAGGAGTGGGGGGACTATCTGTATTGGGTAAAAATCGGCTCGCGGTGACTCGCCTCGGCCCCGTGGTCTGATAGCAACCGAACACTTGACGATAAGCCAGAGACCGAAGCAAATAAGTGGATCGCCGAAGTCAGACATAGAGGTCGTCACCGAAGGCGAGCCGCAAGTTGAGCTTTGATGACATTCACCTCGGTCAAGCAATAGGGCCTAACCACCGAGGTCGTCTACTTGCACCACGGTGAGTCCCCCCGGTTCAGGCGGCTTTGCAGCCCACTACTTCAGTGCACTACTTTGTCCATTAACTCCACACATAAGTGCTCCAGACGTAGGTTGGCCATGAACAAGCAGTGGAGAACGTGAGACAATATCTTGTATCTATAAATAGCACTTCATTTTACGTTGTACATATTGAAAAATACATACAGAAACACTGTCGAATTTTGTACTCATCACAATATATTGAAATCCAGTTATTTTCTTGCACTTTACAAGTATTCTTGGCATTTATTGACTTTGATACGAAGTTTTGCTTATATTCTAACCCAAATTCGATTTGTCATCCTAAAATCGATTTAGGCCCATACAACCCTTATGGACAAGTATGCTAAAAAGATTACATAAATAATATAATTAACTTGAAAGTTTAAAACGAGAAAGTAAAAGAATTATAGCTAGAGAGTGATACAACAATATAAATTCAATAAATTTTCAGTATAAACACGGGCCTAACGTCACTAGTATCACATAATCAAAATATCTCATGGATTATAAAGCATAAATAAGATAAAATATATTAATTTTAATATTAGAAGAAAAAAGATAATAAAAAGGGGGAAAATAATGATATAGCATCATGAAGAGTGTCGTTTTCTTCTCCCTTCCCTTTTAATAAAAAATTACGTTAAAAAAAGAAAAAGAAAAAGAGAGTTGTAAGTGATTGCTATTTCTCTTGGCAAAGCTATACTTATTTGCAGAGATCTCATCCTTTTTCATTTCAGATCCAATTTTCATAATTTTCCAAAAAACAATAGTAAAATATCAGTTTTTGTTATTAAGCAGATCCAAATTATGGATTTCATGAAAGTTTTCGACCAAACGGTCCGCGAAATGTAAGTTTTTTTTTTAAAAAAAAATTAAGATTAGCTGTAATTTAAATGTTTTATGTGTTAAATTTTAATTGAGATATTTGCAGAAAGAGGGAGGTGAATTTGAAAGTATTGAAGGTTCCTGAGATCGAGCAGAAGGTACAAAATAATAATTAATTTAATTGTTTTATCAGCTCAGTAATTGTTTTTCAAATGCTGTGGATTAATGACTGATTAATTAAGTTAAAAAACTAATTGAACCCAAATTAAGGACATTTCAATGATTAACAGAACTTTTCTGTAGTAAAATTGTGTTGCCTTTCATTTCCTAGTTGTTAAGTAAAAAATGAGAACAACCTAACGAATCTAAGAATATGTAGAGAACTCTATGCAATTGAACCATGGGAATGACCGCGTAAGCTGGCCCAGACACCATCGTTATCAAAAAAAGAAAAAAAAGGCTATCAGATTATTTGGCCAGAGCTTCTAACGTCTGATTTATGTCCTAATTGATTACGCATCTGTCCACTGAAAATGAAGTTTGGCAAGCTAGATCTCTTTATGAAAGCATCATTCGTGAATAGTTGAGATTCATGACGGTGAGATATGAAGGGTTTTCGGATGTCACATGTAGCTAAGCTCTTTGCCATACGTTTTAATTGTGCATAGGTCAATAAATATTCCTCTCTTTTTTTTTAGGCTGGTGGTTGTCTCCATTTATTCTAGAGTTCATACAAGATTAAGATGGATGATATTCTTTATTGCAGTTGCTTATCATCTATCAAACGCTCTCTTTTCATATTACTACTATTATAATCTAATCTATCCAAAATAATAGAGGTGTCCGTGTCCAAGATAAATTGCTAATGAAGACCGGGTCCCCAGTCGCTGACAATTGAGTGTGGCATTCCATGCAATGATTTATTTAGAAAGGATGTGCATAGAAAGTAGATTGGATGTATGGACTCTCTTGTATTATTTAACTTCCATTGAATAATGATGTGATTATTTCAACATGGTACTAGGTATTGGATGCTACTGACGATGAGCCTTGGGGTCCTCATGGTACTGCTTTGGCTGAGATAGCACAGGCCACAAAAAAATTGTATGACTTGGCATATTCTGGATTCAGTTGATATAATTCTTTGTTTGTGTCTTTTCTTCAGCTGGTTGATCTATTGAGGTATTTTGCAGCTCTGAGTGTCAGATGGTTATGAATGTGCTCTGGACAAGGTTGGCTGAAACTGGAAAGAACTGGCGTTTTGTCTATAAGGTAGGAACTGTATTTTTTATGGCATCAACTTTTGATGCTAAGGGAGTTAAAACTTTAGCACTGGTAAAAAAAAATATAACAAAAGGAGAGCAAATACTTAAGCTTCCAACGGTCAACTTTGTTATCTTTTTTGAGTTTCTTTTCTATACCTTCTCAAACAATATCTTATTTAAATTCTTATGGAATCAATTTTTGTACTAGTCGTTGGCTGTTATAGAGTACTTGGTGGCACACGGAGCTGAACGTGCAGTTGATGAAATCATAGAACATACCTTTCAGATCTCTGTACGTATTTTCATGTTAATGTGTCAAATTTCTTATTCTCTTTTTCCATTACCTACACATACAGCTTTTTCATAGTCTTACCTAAACTAGTATGGTCCTTTACCTTCTCCCGTTATATCTTATGTATTTATTGTTTCAATTTCCCTCTCAAGTCTCTCACGAGTTTCGAGTATGTTGAGCCTAGTGGGAAGGATATGGGGATTAATGTGAGGAAGAAGGCAGAAAATATTATAGCACTATTAAATAACAAAGAGAAGATACAAGAGGTTAGGAATAAGGCTGCTGCAAATCGTGACAAGTAAGTATATGATTTAAGTTCCGACTTTACTTTAATTACTTTAGAGTTCCTGAAATTGCATCATCACATGCTGATAATATCAGATGCCATCTTGTAGGTACGTGGGAGTATCATCCTCTGGAGCGACATATAAGTCAAACGCTGCCTCTTTTAGTAGCAGCAGCTTTCAGAGTAGCGAGCGATATGGAGGTTTTGGAAATAAAAGCGATGGTGATTCATTTAGGGATAGTGACAATGAGAAGGACCGGTACGATGAACATAAGGTTGATCAAGGTACTTATAAGTCAAAGAAGGGATCTTCTCGCTATGGCAGGTCTGTGCACCCGGCTATCTTTCTTGTGTATTAGTTTTTCTTAGATAAGTATAGCTGACTGACTACGTTTATTCCGCACTTCCTTTAGCCGATTAGTTGTTTAATCATAGGTTTTTGCATTGAAAAGACATTGGATTTGTGGCATAGGCAAGTTCATGATTTCAAGTCACTGCTGAACCTGTTATCTGGTGATGGATAACCATTCAACTACATTCTCTTTTTTTTTAATTGGTGCATTCAACTATATACTTTTTTTAGTTTTATTCAGATTACCCAAAATAATGGCAAAATATGTACACCGCTAATGATGCATGAGACTAAGGATCTATGTTATTATCTCCCCAGATGTTCATGTTGTTGCTAGCACAAAATTTTGCTCTACCAGTTTCTGCTTTTAGTAAAAGCAAGTTCTCTATGTTATCCCTACTCGACTTTCACCCAGAACGACCTATGTCAAGCAAGCTTGGTGGGTGCTGTTTTCTTCTTTAGGGCGGGGTGGGGGATAAAGGATGGGTGCTTCTTATGGTCCTTGTAACTACACTAGAAAATTTGAACTGACTGTAGTGATATTGCTTGTAACAGATACTCATACTCGAGTTACTGCTAAAAATGATCAGATATTCATAGATGAGTCCATGTAATATAGGTTCTTTGTACATTGATGTTTTTGATGTTCTGGTTAGCATTTACTCCATATTCAGGAATTTGATTCTTATTGATGATGGAACTGCTTTTGCTGGTGAACTTCATTGGTTTTTCCTCCCTTCTCTCTTAAAAGTGATGTAGTGATCCTGTAATAAGACGAGAGAGTAGAGTAACAGGAGTGTGGTGTCCATAGAGTTGGATAACCCCGAGTTCAAGTGGGAGATAAAATTAGAAAGAAAAATGCGGTAAGTGAAATGTAACAGCACTACAGCAGAGAGTAACAAGAAAATAAAGAAGAGAACGAAAGAGTGAAGAAAGAGATAGATAACGTCGAAAGGTTCTTATAGTTTCTTCGATTTGAAAAAAAAGAAATTTCTCTATTTCTTCATTTTCTTGTAAAGTGGACCTCCAACTGTTTATAGGTTCCATAGTCTATACCATGCTTGCTTTTGGCTCTCAAATTTGTGTTTTGTTCAGTCCATGTACTTTAAGCTACTATAGATAGCTTGCTAGAACTTTAGTTTCCTCTTTATTTTATCATAGATTTTGTATTGGCATTGACTAATGTTCAAGTAAGCTGTTTTTTCATGAATGGTTGGTTTACTTGCCTGTTTTAACTCGTCTCTTTTTGCCTAACCTTGACATCTGCAGCAAAGTTCAAGATACCATTTCTGCTAGTGGATCAAAGACAACGAAGAGGGTAGGTGAGCCTGAAAAATCTTCTTTGCGCCCTCCACAGAGCTCAACTGTACCATCAAGCAATTACGAGGAAGAGTTTGACGATTTTGACGATTTTGATCCTCGGGGGACTTCGACTGCTAGTAAGTATCTGTTAAGGTTTTGAAGAGGTGCAATTTGCAGTCTTCTTATTCTGTGTTTTCTTTGAGGCTTTCGTGTAAGTTCCCTATAACATGTTTTGCGTACAAAGGTTATCTGTAACTTTACAGATTCGATGTTTGGGCCAACAAACTTCTGTAAGTTTTGTGCATGCATGGGGGTGAGCGTGTCAACAAATTACAGAACTTTGTTGAGGTATTAGTATAAGTGATGCGTAGGTTGGGTTCAGTGAAAAATTGTAGGTGCTGCCCCGGGAATTTAGTCTAGTGGTAAGAGCTCAGCTTGTGATGCGTGCGTTAGGTGCAAGTTACAAGTTCAATCCCAACCACAGATAAAAGCCTCTTTAACTGGTGAAGGGTAGTTGAGGGGGCCCATGATCCGCCAAGTATCGAATCATGCGCCAGTGGCCTCGGGGGATTTCTCAGTTATTAAAAAGAAAAAAATTGTAGTTGCTGTTGGTTGAACCAAAAAATGCTATATCGAACAAGGTTCTCTTATCTTGCTGTCCTATTTTATTGGATACAATGATTAGGGAACTAATGCATATTAACATCAGTAGTGGTCGAAGAAAACAACAAATTATTACTCATTTTTTTTGGATATTTCTTCATTTTATAGAGAAGACAAAATCTTTATATTGAATTATTGTGTAGTAAGTGTCGCAGGTCTTTTGGGTGCAAAAGTAAAAATTGTGATAAATATCTTGGGTGGGGATGGAAGAGGGGTAATAACACGCATTGATTGGAGAGCACATATGCGTGTTGGGAAGGAGACCATTGAGGTTCTAATCCCATGTAGAATGTAACTTACAGCTTGATTTCTATTCTACCTATTGAGGTTTACTAAGTTATTTTGGCTGCCAAACAGAGCCTTCTACAGGAAATTCTAACCAAGTAGATCTATTTGGGCAAAATTTGATTGGCGACCTCTTGGATGCACCCGCACCTGCTCCAACTGCTACGTCTACTGTGAACACTGATTCGTCCGAGGTTGATTTATTTGCTGATGCCACTTTTGTATCAGCAAAACCACAGACTGATATTGGTGTAACTTCCCAATCTGCAGTATGAATCCCTTCATTACCCTGTTAAAATTCTTACTTTTAATATTGGTTGTTTAGTTACAAAGTAGTCATTTGTCTTTTCTGTAGATGGGCGTGGATCTGTTTGCCTCCCAGCCTGCCCCTTCAGCTGCAGCTTCAACAATAGATTTTTTCTCTGCACCAGATCCTGTTGTACAGTCTGATAACAGTTCCTCAAAACCAGACCAGATGAATATCAACACTGTTGATCCATTTGCTTCTGTTCCACTAAATACTTTTGATAGCTCTGATCCTTTTGGTGCATTTGTTACTCATAAACCTGTATCAGTGCCCGATGAAAATGCTAGCAATGGTGGGAGTCACGAGTCTCGTGATAAACTAAGCAACCTGTCTTTTGAAGCTAAAACACCACCAAAGAAGGACCCATTTCAAGTCAGGTCTGGAATATGGGCTGATTCATTGAGCCGTGGGCTGATTGATCTGAATATAACTGCACGTAAGTTCTGAGTGCTGGATAACAGCTCTTACATTTCTGTTTAATATTGGTAACGTGTACTGCTGCTATACATATTTAGTGATATGTCCTGCTTCATCAAATGTTGATTCTGGTGGTGTTGTGCATTAAGTTGAATTGACACAAATAGTCACTGGATATTCTTTAACTTCTGAATACTACCTTAAGAAAAAATTGCCTCCTGGTTTGTCCTATTCGATTTCAACATACATGGCATGAGTACGTTGGGTTGGATGATCTTGGTGCAACTTTGATACCTGGTGGGCATGTAGCCAGTTAGCAATTTTTTTTTTCCAGTCATTGATTGGATATTTCAACAATGTTAATTACAAGGATAGTTTAATAAGAATTGCGCCGATTGTGCTCGTAATATTTGATGGTTTTCCCTTACCTGTGAACATCCTGGAAAGATATAAACACTTTGATTGACAAATTACCCATAAATGGTATACAGAAGCTCTTGTTTTGATTGACATACTTTTCTAGTTACATGATGGCATTATACCTTTTAACTTGCTCTGTTTTCCACCTAAACTTGCAGCCAAAAAGGTCAACCTTGCAGATGTTGGCATCGTTGGAGGATTGACTGATGGATCAGATGAGAGAGAAAAAGGGCCTACTACCTTTTACACTAGCAGAGCAATGGGTCAAGGAATGGGGCATGGCAAATCCGGTTTTCCATCAACAGCGACAACTGGAGATGACATATTTTCGAGCTTAAACACTCAAAACTATCAGTTTGGCGGCTTCCAGAAGTGATTAATTGCCTCTTGCGACATATAATTAATTCACCCAGTTTCATTCAAGATATTCATTTGTGAGCTTGATGGATGGAGGCAAACAGTGTGATTTGTGTACACTAGGAAAGTGACCATATGGTCAGAAATCAGCCACCATTTGAAGTACCGTGCAGCTTTATGCCAATAGTCTCTTGTTTTGTGTTGTTTTTTACTGTTGAGCTTTCTTGTATCCAATTGGAAAGCATGCCTTTTGAGGTTTTTGTTATATACGTCAATAAACAGCACTCAATATGTTACAGTAGCTGAACCTGTGAGACAGTTTGATAGTCGTGGCGCCGTATTCAGATATCCATTGCTCCTATGTCAATGTTTCTATGATTAAGCGAAAATCCTTGTTTAATTCAGTGGTGGATTGAGTTTTGAGAAAGCTATGATTCATAACTGGAGATGGAACCTATGATACAAGAATTGATCTCGACAACAAAGCGATTGAAACTGTTTCTAATGAAATGAAATTTCCTCAGATTGCAAGTAAGGAGCAAATCAAATTTAGCATTGTAGTCATGCCAAACTGCTTATTTATTATACAGAGAGTATGATGGTCAGTCTATATTTTGCATTTTTTCCGAGTCTAAAGATACAAGTCCTGCATGAGCTTCCTGATTAAAAATCGAGCAATTTCCCCCTTAGTATGGCTTCAGCTTTTCTGGCCTGCTTCACTGGTCCAATGATGAAAACCTGCACCAAGTTAAAGCAATGCTAGGTGAGACAAGTACACAAGTATATTGGGACAGCAGTTGGAGCTATTCTTGAGGATTTTCTTTTGACATGTTTCTCTTCTAGTAGTACTTGAAGACCTTCGTTTAGGCCAAAATTATCCATTCATTTCCATATAAATCAACAAATCAAAGTGAACGGCTAGTAGAAACAGTAGTTAAGGTGGTAAACTCAACTATTTGCCATTTCCATCTAAGTTGATTAACCATGGAAATACAAAGAAAGAGGTAACAGACAAGAAGTAATTAAACTGTGTGACGATCTGAAGAGCTACAAAGTAAAAGTTAACAGCTTCACCATGGTTATTGAGCCTATTACAAGATTTAGGTAAAAGATGCATGAAGCAGCAGATCAGCATGATAATTATTCTTTTATTGGAACTCTTGGAAGTTATGAAAAGAAGACACAGCATATGTTACTAGTAATATATCAGCACTAACCTTGTCAGGAGGACCTTTTGCACCTCCTATGAATATCTCAGCACTGCAAATGAGAAGATTGTCAAAGTAAACACCATGATTACTACTTCACTGCTGATAAACCTATACGTTTTCTGAACTCTTTACTGAATGGGAACTGCAAAGTGAGGGTCAGATTGCAAAAACATAATATGTTACGATTTTCTTAGAGAGGCAACTTTTCAGAGTATTAGTTTCAGGCCACCCACTTGTCCTTTGAAATACTGAAATTTCTCTTTTTTCCAATTCTTCCTTTCTCTCGAAAAATAATATTTTCCCTAAAGGATAGAAAAATACTAAAGCTGACATTGCTCAAATTACACATGTTCGGACCTCAGGTATTATTGACTTGTAATATTATCACACCAAACTCGTCAAACAGGCCTATAAGGTTCTAATGTCCAACGATGGGCTAAAGTCCAACGACAAGCCACTAGACATGAACAATAGATACACACAGCTCTGCTATCGAGCTCAGGTCCTCATTTTTAAACTAAGCTCGGGGACAGTTATAAACCTTGAGAAACAAGTCGAGCAATATGTTGTTTGATATGTTATTGTCAATTGTCTTGCACTCTTACCCTCTCTTCCCCATTCTCTTTACGCAAGATTGGATAATAATATTAGCTTACGCTGTGTAAGCCCAAAAGTTGACATGTAAATAATGGCTGCATATTGAAGGTGAGATTTTACGCTCACATAGGCACACATTAAAGGCTTAAGCAAAGAAACATACTTGCATGACTCCTTTATCGACAAAATAGAAGCTCCCCTTCTGCCAATAACACGTCCCATTTTCCCCGGGGGGACATCAAGAACAGACAAGGTTTCTTCCTCAGGAATGCTTTCATCAGCAGCAATATTTTCTGCAATCACAACCCAGCTAATATTAGTTCTCCTGCTCTAAAGGTACAAAAATAAGAAATTCATCTGGACATGCTTTCTTCATCTACAACCAGCAGCAACATGTTTGGATATATGTTTGGATACATGTCTACATATGGTCATATAAAACAAGCACCTGCATGGTTTCGAAACTGAACAATCCATGAGACATAACTCATTGCTTTATCAAGTGCAATTTTCTTGTCAACCATCAATAGAGGTTTCAGAAATTTAACCTCCTTATCTCATGTCTAGATAATTTAAAAATCACGCTTCTTTGAAAGGTACTATTTATTAAACTTCTGACCTTGCAGAACCAATCAAACTTCTACCAGCATGCATGTTATAACTAGGTACCAATTAGTAATGTCGCAAATCCTTCATATCCATTCAGGTCCATTTCATCCAATACCAAATATTTTATCTTTAAGGACAAATTAGGATTCTCTGGACTAGAGGTTCTCTAAGTCTTAAATTTAGATTAAAATCATTTCTACGAGATAGACCACCAATGCTTTTCATATATACAAGAAGCTTAGGATAGAACCATACCAAGCTAACAGAAATTCTTTCCATCCTTTCCTTATTTGACCTCTGAATAATGAAAAGGCACTATAGAATAAAACTGAAAGAACAAAATCACATAGCCACAGAAGAATCTTGTATTGCTGGACAATAATACCATTCAAATCTCTGTATGCCCAAATTTACATTTAGAAGTGAAACAACTCCAGTATTGACTGAAAAGAAATAAACCTGGAATCGGAGGTAGAGGTGGCCAGTCTGCAAAATCATTGTCATTGATGCAAAAACAACGACAATAGAGGGCACCACGGACAGCCAGACGCCATAAGGACTTGGCATTCAGCTTTTGCACCATCTTATGATATATATAAAGAAGAAACCGGACATCATCTGCAGCGGCACGGATCATCTGTTCAGATAATGGTCTATATGTCCAATACTTAGGATCCTGGAAATGTGACAGTAATAATTAATCAGAGAAACTTGAGTACATTTAGTGACTGAAAACCTACACATACATCTTTACTCAAGTACAAGAAATTGACATGGAAATAGTAAATACTGTATTTCTATTCATATTAGTCTATCTGCTGGTTATAGATGCAAAACAGGCTTAGACAGATAATTCGTCATCTCAACAATCTTGCTGCTGACCTAGTATTAATCTGACCCATCAGAATTTCTCACGTGTGCTACTATTTAACACTTATGGGATGCCACTGGATGAAATGAGAATTATGCTCGAGACAAACGATGGATTTTCCTATAGCAATAAAGGGAATTCAGACAGCCTGAGAAAGATTTTTCCATCTTTTAGCCATAAAACTTTGGACAGGAAAGAGAATTACAAAACAGAAGAGGACAAAGAATCTCTTGCTTCTCTCATGGCTAGGACGCATTTCCCATTATTTGCTGGAACAAACTTGAGGTGTCTTATTTCCCTTCCCTTCCAATTTGGTTCTTGGCTCTCCAAATTGGGAATGTTGACAAAACTCCCCTTGTCTATCCCTGAAAGGCCGAATATTAAGGACTCTGACTACATTAAAATGGATCCATCATTTTCATTGACATACCCATGTTGAAGGGGTGTGATTTGGGTATGGTTACTTCACGCAAATTCTTCAAATTACACTAAATATTAGCAAAAGAAAAAAACTGCATATACCAGCACCAGATACTTATTCACACCCCATCTCGAATACATGCCCGTAAACAAATCCATGAAGACAAACAACAAATGGGAGCAATGGACAATTCAAAGCAAGGAAACAACTTCTCTTTGCTGTGTGCAAGCAACATTTTAACTCACCTGTCTTAGGAGAACTCTGACTTCCTCTTTCTCCTCATAAGATATTCCTGTCAATACAAGCAAGAAAACGTTTAGTTCCCACAAATTTCAATCTGCAACAGCTCAAAACTTACACCCTAGTAGAGAAGCATTAAGTTCATATAAAAACACAAGAGTTAATTGGTTTAGTAGGACACGAAAAGAATTTGTGCACATACGGGTATTATTTGGCAAAAACAACTAATTTTATCTCATGAAAAATGTTTAACGTGTATAATTTTGCCGCGGGGGGGGGGGGGGGGGGGGGGGTGGTTTATTATGAGTTATAGAAAGCCGAAAATTATGCACTGATCTACATTGCAAAGAAAAGATCCCAAGTATTCATAAAATTCCGAGAAAGTGACTGCATATATAAAAGAAGTATGCCTACTCTTGTAAGCTGGTTGATGCAAATGAAAGTGGACAAAATATTGATAGTTATTATAGAATTATCCTTTTCCTTATTGTATTGTAATTAGTTATGTTTCCTTGTTTAGCCCTAGGACTCATTGTATAAATATACCTCCTCATAGGTTGTAATATTCATTCAGAAATAATAGAAGAATTTTCCTTCTCTGAAAATCTTCATGGTATCAGAACCCGCTGCCTTTTGCAGCCTAGGGTTTCAGTGTCACTCTAAGAGGTCAAGTTTTTTCTTCCTCCGGTGGCTGTCCGCTTAAATTAAATTTTTCGTTGGTTTCTGAAAAAACTAAAAGTACCAAAAGCTTCTGTTTGCACCGGAGATCAAACCCCAAAAAGTTTCTGCCAGAAATACCCAGCCACGCGCCTCCACGCGCCGCCTTAAGATTCAATTCCGGCCGCCACGCGCCGGTGCGTGAGAGCAGATCCGGCAGAATTTTTTGAAAATTATTTTTGGGTTGAGGTCACGGGACAATTCCGAGCCTACCCATCCAAGTTTCATTATATTCCGACGAGGCAGACATTTTTTCCGGCGAGTTTTCTTGACTTCCAGCCACTGTTTCTACCAGATCTAGTTGCTGCCAGGTTTCAAAAAAAAATTTTGGTACCAAAATTCTGTTCATTCCAGGTTCAAGGTATACTTTTTAGTTGGTGTGATATTTTTGACTTATTGGAGACATAAAGATGAACAATCTGTCCAAACTTTACTCTCCATCCGTGGCAACATCCAATTATATGCAATCAGGTACTGCCTTTACTGCTCACTTAAATTCTTGGATGATTGATTCTGGTGCGAATAGACACATGACAGGCTCCTCTAGAAGCTTTCAAAACTACTCTCCATGTTTCAAAAATGATTATGTCAGAATAGCCAATGGGTCTTTAGCTCCCATCTCTGGAACAGGTTCTATTATGTGTACACCCAATATTACCTTATCATCCGTTCTCCATGTACCTGAGTTTCCTGTTAATTTGTTATCTATTAGTTCCATCACCAAAGACCTAAACTGTAAAATCGAGTTCTTCCCTGATCATTGTGTTTTTCAGGATCTTCAAACAGGGAAGACGATTGGCAGTGGTAGATTGCATGATGGCTTATACATGATTGAGGGAAGTAGAGACTCTAGTAAAGCATTTTTTGGAGGAAATAAGATTGTCAACCAAGAAATAGTTCAGTGGCATAGGCGGTTGGGGCACCCATCATTTTTTGTTTTAAAGAAATTATATCCTAGTTTGTTTTCTAAGACTGACTTTGAGTCCTTGTCTTGTGATGCTTGTGAATTTGCCAAGCATACTAGAAACTCTTACCCTTTGAGTGATAATAAAAGTACAATTCCTTTCTCGACTATTCATTCTGACGTATGGGGTCCAACTCAAACAGCTTCTTTATCTGGGAGTCGATGGCTTGTTAATTTTATTGATTGTTCTACTAGGTTGACTTGGGTATATTTGCTAAAAGCCAAAAGTGAAGTTTTCTCTTGCTTTCCGTCGTTTCATAAGATGATATGCACTCAATTTGATGCTAAGGTAAAAATCTTACGAACTGACAATAGAACAGAGTATATGAATAAAATGTTTGGTGATTATTTGGAATCTAATGGGATAATTCATCAAACTAGTTGTCCTTACACTAGTGCTCAAAATGGGGTTGCTGAAAGAAAGAATAGGCATTTGTTAGAAGTGGCACGATCTCTTATGTTTACAATGAATCTACCAAAAACTTATTGGGGGATGCCATACTAGCAGCTGCCTATCTTATCAATAGAATGCCACTTAAAACCCTCAATTTTCTAAGTCCACTTGAAGCTTTGAAAGGAAAAAATGAATATATTGTTCCTCCAAAGGTTTTTGGGTGTGTTTGCTTTGTTCACTCTAGAAAGTCTGAAAAACTTGATCCTAGAGCCCTTAAATGTGTGTTTATTGGGTATTCTCCGACTCAAAAAGGATACAAATGCTATCATCCTCCTTCTAGGAAAGTCTTTGTCAACATGGATGTTACCTTTCGAGAATTTGAGCCCTATTTCAGTTCTGCACGATCACATCTTCAGGGGGAGAATAATAAGGAAGAAGAGATGATCCTCCCAAGTTTTGTTCAGCCTCTTGAGGTTGATACCGCAGATAGAGTTCAGGGGGAGACTGTTGAGGGGGAGACTATTGATGGAGAGACTGTTGGGCGTTTACATGGCCTTTTGGATGTACCTAGTTTGAAAACGTACTCGAGGAAAAAGAAACTAGCTGAAGAAGCAGAAGAAGCCATCATGCAATCTGCTGAAGCTGAATCCTCTTCTACTGGTGAGTTACCTACTTTTCCTAATGAGTTAGATTTGCCTGTTGCTCACAGAAAAGGTGTCAGAACTTGCACTACCAAACATCCGTTATCTAATTTTGTCTCCTTTGATTCCTTATCTCCCTCCTATAGAGCCTTTGTCTTGTCTATTTAATCTGTGTCTATTCCCCAGAATTGGAGGGAAGCGTTTGCAGATCCTAAATGGAAGCAGGCTATGATTGAAGAAATGAAGGCTTTGTCAAAAAATAACACTTGGGAACTTGTCACTAAACCACCGGCCAAGAAGCTGGTTGGTTGCAGATGGGTCTTTACTGTAAAGCATAAAGCTAATGGCTCGATTGAGAGATTCAAGGCAAGATTGATGGCTAAGGAATTCACTCAAACTTATGGAGTGGATTATCAGGAGACATTTGCTCCAGTTGCAAAAATGAACACCATAAGAATCCTTTTGTCTTGTGCAGCTAATCTGGATTGGGACTTACAGCAGTTTGATGTAAAGAATGCATTTCTTCATGGAGATTTAAAAGAAGAAGTGTATATGGAGATCCCTCCCGGATTTAATACTGAACAGAGTCGAGGAAAGGTGTGCAAACTGAAGAAAGTCTTCTACGGGTTGAAGCAATCGCCTAGAGCGTGGTTTGACAGATTCCGCAAAGCTATAATCTCCTTTGGCTACAGACAAAGTAATGCTGATCATACCCTCTTCATAAGGCATAAAAAGGGTAAAACTCACTCTTCTCATAGTTTACGTTGACGACATTGTAATGACAGGAGATGACAAAGAGGAGATGACCCGATTGAAGAAGCTGTTGGCAAAGGAATTTGAAATCAAGGATCTAGGAAAACTCCAATACTTCTTGGGAATCGAGGTGGCTAGATCAAATAAAGGGATCTTTATTTCTCAAAGGAAGTATATTATGGATCTCTTGAAAGAAACTGGTATGCTAGGTTGTAAGCCAGCTGAATCGCCCATTGAAAGTAATCACAAGTTATAAGCAGGGATTGGAGAGCCAGTTGACAAAGGGAGATATCAGAGGTTGGTTGGGAGACTTATTTATCTCTCTCACACTAGACCAGACATAGCCTATCCAGTTAGTGTGGTTAGTCAGTATATACATAATCCCCGAGATCCTCATATGCAAGCTGTCTTCCACATCTTACGATATCTGAAGTCTGCTCCAGGGAGAGGTTTGCTTTTTTCTAAGCATGGTCACCTCCTAATAGAAGCCTTTAGGACGCGGATTGGGCTGGATCTTTAGATGATAGAAGATCTACCACTGGCTACTGTACTTTCGTAGGAGGGAACTTAGTTACTTGGAGAAATAAGAAGCAAAGTGTTGTTGCTAGATCTAGTGATGAAGCTGAATATAGAGCTATGGCCCAAGGGGTTTGTGAACTTCTTTGGCTACGAAGGTTACTGAAGGAATTGAGAATGTTTGGAAAAGGGAAACTTTCCTTATATTGTGATAACAAGGCTGCAATCAGTATTGCTCAAAATCCTGTCCAGCATGATCGAACAAAGCATGTTGAGATTGATCGACACTTCATTAAAGAAAAGGTTGCTAATGGTACCTTGAATTTATTTTACGTTCCATCAGAACAACAACTGGCAGATGTGCTCACAAAAGGTCTCAGCAAAAAGGATTTTCATACTTTGGTTTGCAAGTTGGGCATGCGCAACATCTTTGCACCAACTTGAGGGGGAGTGTTGATAGTTATTATAGAATTATCTTTTTCCTTATTGTATTGTAATTAGTTATGTTTCCTTGTTTAGCCCTAGGACTCATCGTATAAATATACCTCCTCATAGGTTGTAATATTCATTCAGAAATAATAGAAGAATTTTCCATTCTCTGAAAATCTTCACAAAAGTTCTTGATGGTTCAACAACTCAAAGAGCTGGAATGCTAGAGATCAGGGCCAAAATGTCAAGATCATCAAACTCGTAGATGACAGCAGTTTGAACGAAGGGCGGAAAAAGTAAAATGTTCAAAACTGTAATAGATAATGAAAACAGTCCACAAAACACCCACAAAAAATTCATAAGCAATAAAGCGACAGAACATGGTATTAAGGGATGCCCAGAAAAAGAGGATGCCAGACAACTTGAGTAGAAGCTCCAGCTGATAGAACTCATTAGTTTCAGTCGAATTGCATTCTTCTAGAAGACCGGATGGTAATTGTGAAAGTTTAGTTCTGCTAATGAGATCACTATTTCTCCCATGACACTTGTTATATAGTTATATAAAGAAATGCATTCAGAATACATGATAGCTTCCATAAGATGTCAAGCTTCCTTCAACCTAGCTTTCAAGCTCATAGCTAAGTAGCAAATCCACATAACAGGGTTGTAGAGTTTCAAGGAGCAAGTAAGTAAGTAAAAGAGATTTAAAACAGAAAAGATCAGTACCACAGTAACGTGGGTCAGCAAGTAGACCAACAAATGATATGTAGTCATCAGGGACCCGTGCATGTCCTTCTTGTTCCTTGATCAAAGAATATGCTATCTGCTTGAGGAGAGAGTATAAACATTAACAGTAGTATCAAACTGGTCATAACCATATTGCTCTGTTTATCACTTCTGGGCAAACAACCCCAGCTAAAGACAGTGTAACATATTAATGAGTGTCGAATTTATAGCAAGAATGGACATGTAAATAACATTATGGGAAAATAAAAACAGAAAGATAGAGAACAACTTATGGAAGATGTGACCACAGTATATTTTCGAACTCGTCCATTCAATCCACAGTACGTAACAATTACTATTAACCTCACACCACCTACCATTTGGGAAGTTAAAACTACCTTAAACATTCTAAAGAATGATCATTAAAAATCAGAAGACATTGAGGAAAGATAAATAAATGAAGGACCCATAGGGTGAATACGTACTAACCAAATATAATCGAATAGACTACCCAAGAGTTTTTACTCTTCAAATACTTAGCAGCAAGGCAGTAACGCAAATAAAAATGGCCCCTTACAAAATTGATTGACCACTTTCCGGAACAGCAAACTTTCTATGTCCAATATTCAAACTACATAAACGACCAATACTGCTATTAACTCTAGTTTCGTCTTTCAACAAACTGGTCCACGAGTACACATCTTAACTGTTACTCCCTCCCAATTTACGTGATTGTATTTCCTTTTTAGTCCGTTCCGAAAAGAATGACCCTTCCTAAATTTGAAAATAATTTAATTACCCTTGATGAGAAGCTCTTTATAGCCACAGAAATACTAAGGCATGTTTAATACCACAAGTTTCAAAAGAATTAGCCACACAAATGTTAAGTCATGTTTAATACCACAAGTTTAAATAGACTTCCCTTCTTTCTTAAACTCCGTGCGCAGTCAAATAGGTTCACATAAATTGAAATAGGAGTATTTTATAACATATACTAGTAATAATTGTACTTATGTGACGATCTTTAAGTGAATTGACACATACTTCAACTATTAATTAAAACTTAAACTAGCAAACCAACTCCATTGTTAAAATAAAAATCTTTCAACAAACAGCTCCACCTTCATATAATTCAACTACTATCCATAACACATCTTCAATTAAGGGCATGCAATAGTCAGTAGTCAAACTGGAGAATGCTTGCCTGTGTATCCACAACATTGTGCAACTTTATGCCAAATTGAAAATACAGTGCCTGAAAAAAGAATGAACAAGTAAATTCAACATGCAACAATGACTCCAATATACAAGAATTTGAACAAGAGAAGAAATGAATAAGAGACCTCACTATCTCGTTTGCAATCATGAATAACTTTTGTGATGTAATTAGACTCAAGTGCAGGCTTACAGGCTTTGATAACAGTCTCTCCACCTTGAATAGCATCAACCAAATATATTGCATCAGGAAAGGCAAGCTGCACAAGAAATTTTTTATCAAACTGGAAGTTTTTTTTTTTTTTTTTGCTTGGATAAGTTTTATTAACTGGAAGCATAATAAGCACTAGGTTAGGCTGCAATTAGAAATGTTGGTTTGATCTCAAAGAAACTAGAAGAAACAAGCTGACAAATGTACTAGCAAATTCTGAATATTCCATGGCGTTACAAGCCCTTTATTGATAGTGAAGCCCTCACCCCACTAGACAAGAAAAAATAAGGTTAATATTAAGGTTTGGAGTCCAGCTATTTGAGATTCAATGTTTTGAAGGCAAGGATACAAGCACATGAGTTGAATTTAGCACAAGGCACATTTAAAATCCTCTTGATATTTCCCAAAGCATAGTTTAACCCCAATCTTTCTTTTTTTTTAGGAGAAAGGATACTTGTCCTGCCCACTTTGGCTAGTATGAAGATTTAGAAAGAATTTTTTTTTTTTTTTTTTTTGATGACCGAGAAAACACCCCATGGCCAATTTAATACTCGGTATATAATGGGCATGCCCGTCTCCCTTTTCCATTTGAATATAGGGCTTTCGTCTACAACAGTATTTGAAGTCGTGGTGTGCGCCTAACCCACATATCATGCCTTGTGCTCTTACCACTAGACCAAAGCCCTGAGGTCGAGAAGTTTTTAAATTTTAACAAGTTGTAGTTAGTTAGAGGTGTTTCTAGACATAGCTTTGACTTTATATGAAATAACATATTGAGAAGATATCAAATCAACGCTAGAAATTACACAGCAATCAGCATTGCCTATTAACCAACGAAATGTACCGCATATTATTTGGAATTCTTGGAGACACTTATAGAGGGGTCAAAGCCAAGTGAAACAAGCCAACAAGCAGTGGAAGTTAGCAGCGTTTGGAATGGTTAGAACTTGTATAAAACATAAAATTAAACAAAGGGAATGCTGGGAGTACAAAAGTAGCACCAGAAAAGTAACGAAACAGGTAATAAGCACATAAAGGATATGATCAAATCATTCCTTTAAAAAAAAAAATACATGCTGCCACCACATTGCAAGATTTTTTTGAAATTCGGAATAAGAAAGCCTAAAAAGAAAGTCAAACCAATGTAAAACTGGCTATATAAACGCATAATAACTTCAAATACACTCTTTAAGGGACAATGTTCTGTAACCACAGCACTCCACATTCCTGTAAGTAGAGGATTGACCTTTGAAAATGTTCACATCCCTCTTTATTCGTCACTAAAAATTTCCTCCTTGAACCCACTTTCGTCTCAATTATCAATGTCGCAAGAATTTCTGACATTTATAAAATGTAAAGGCTAAAGGTATTTTGATTAATGCAAATCTTCCTAAATAAGAAGCTTTTTAATATTTTCTTTGATATAGTAATGAAATTTTATTAATTTCTGGGCAAAAATACCCGTTTATAAGAAGTAAAAAGGCTTTATAATATCAAATACACTTTTAAGGCGTGTAAGTTCTCTAACCCCAACAATCCCCACATCACCCCATTCTTCAAAGCTGAGGATTGACTTTTAAAATAGAAATTTCACTCTCCTTCACCAAAAAGTTCCTCCATGCCATTTGTCACATGTTTCAACTGCTTACTCTTCAGTCCACCTTTGGATCTTCCTTTTGTGCTAGTAAAAGAGTGAAAAAGGAAGGAAGAAGATCAAATAAAACTAGGTATGTTATCTCTATGTTGAACAAGCCGAAGATGTTTAGTCTCATATTTGTCTTCTAAAGATGTCTAATCTCCTATTTGTCTTCCAATCCATCCGTTTTCTTCCTTCCTTCTCTATCAGACATAACAGCTACCAAAGATCACAGATAGAAACAGCCAAACCAAACTTTCCATACACTACTCACAGCGAAAACCTTAATATGCTGCCCATGTGTATCCATGTGTATCATGACACCTTAGACCACCATCAGAGAACGTAAAAGGTTCTCCGTGCCAGTTTTTGTCAGCCACCAAAAGCATTTCAAAATACTGAATTAGTCAACTGGGGGATTTGAGCCTGTTACTGATGTTTATTAGAGTATTGAAGATACAAAAAACTGCATACCTCTTAAAAGGGCAAGCTACTGATGTTTATTGGAGAATATAAAAAACCGAAAGAAGGCAAGCAAGAAACACTAGCCTTTAGCCAATGACTCTGATGATCTAGGTAGTACATGATATGGAATGGTCAAAACGCATGTTTGCCATAGAAGAACCATCTTAGTTATGCCATAGTTCATCTTGTTTTGAATATAGAGCAGTTAAAAGATACTTCTCCAAGAAGAAAACCCCTTTAACCATTCCCTCCCAAACTAGGATTACCATGTCAAGGAAGAGAAAAAATTGAGAAAAAACATTTACCAACCAAAGGTACATAGTACATTTACAAGCTCATAACATTTACCATGTCGTAATTTTAAGGCAGCACGACACAATGTACACTCAGATTGTGGATTTACCTGCATAATACAAAGAGTCCCATGGCGACAAAGATCAACACCCTCACAATCAAAACCAATAACCAGTTGCGTCTCGGGAGAAGGCTCCAAGAATTCAACAGGTAGTTCGGATGGATTAGTGACAACATGGATTGGAACTGAAGAAAACTGTGCCTCATCCCCTTGGATTTTTTCACCTAAGAAGACCAACATCAAAGAAGCTTGAGTTGTCATCCTTTTATAATTTTCCTTTTCGTTAACAAACACACATCCAAACAAGAACATAGAGAGAGTATGGAGCAACATCCAATACTCATGGGTTAGTATGTCTATACAAACAAGAAAAAGGCAGTGCGGTGCACGAAGCATCCCGTGATCACACAGGGATTTTCTATGGTTAAACAACATCATGTACCACACCTATTGTTGAATATTTTCACATACAAGATGGGCAAGAAAGCAACAAATTTTAAAAGCCCATTTCATCAAAAAAGGAGAATATAATCAAAACCCAATAAAATAGAAAATACCAGGGTCAGGAGGCAAAGGAATGTGTGTTTGTTGATCAGAAGACGCCATGTGATGATGGGTTAAAGGCAAATTTGTTAGTATTCTCTTTTGTTCATATACATTGTAAATGTAACGTGACTTGAGTATCCCTACTTTGGAATCTTGAAATAAGATTTTGCCCGTCTCGGTTTTGGATTTTGCTAGTCAAACCGATCATGTGCCACTCACGTGAATCTAACATTACTTATTTAAGTCAAGTTTTTGTGGTTAGAAAACTAAGTTTGATTATTTTTCAATTATTGAGTGACTTTTATGTTATTAACTCCACTAAACTGCTAACACCCAGTGTTGTTGAATATAAATCCACATGTCATAGGGATGGCAGGCGGGGCGGGTATTAACCTATGCGGGGCGGTACATGTTGAATTAGTTATTGCATAGTTTTAATACGGAGAGGGGCGGGTAGTATAGGAAAGAAAAATTATAGACATATAGCAAAGAAGTGCTAAAGTTTCTATAAATTGAATATTGGTCACCTGTTCCTCTTTATTACTTCCCTCCGTTTCAATTTAATTTGATTCGCCACGAAGTTTAAGAAATAAAAGAATACTTTTGAAACTTGTAGTCTAAAATAAGACATAGATGTTTGTATAGTTATAAATTATTTCATTAATGGCATAACTGTAATTTTGGAGTTAAGTTGTTACCAACTTTAGAATGCTGTCATTCAGGAAAGCGTTAATCAATTGGATCATTTTAATCAAAGAAGCATTTCATAAAGCCTTGCCAAATGAGAGAGGCATAACTCAAGTAGTCTGTTTGTTCTTTGATGTTACTATTGATTTACAATCCAAACTTGCACGCTATCTCAACTACTCCATCAGATACCCAAGCCCTTAGAAATTAGCAACACTCAAGTAGACAACAATTCATCAATACTTGAGTAGACACGATTCAGTTAGTGCACATTCAGTCCTCCAAGGTGCCTTGAAACAGATAAATAAAGTAGGCATATAGCTAGATGAATGAAGGTCAGGCTGTCACCTTCTTTGGCAAGATATAGTAATCTAAAGATACGTGAATAAAAGGGTAAATTACAACTCAACAGCTGACTTGCAGTATCCCTTAATCCCGTTCGAGACATCTGATAAAATTGGAACGTTACACAACAATTTGAAATTACAGAACAAGATGACAGAATAACAGAAGAACGAATTACAACTCAAAATGATGACTTACACCACAAAATTGACTTCAGTGTACAACAGCTGGGCTAAGCAATCAGCGGGCAAAGGGACAATGTCATTTTTAGGTATCCTATCTACATAGTAACATAGTAACCAGAGTATCCAGTTATAACATACTATCAGAAAGGCTACAACAAATTGACCGAAACCGCTACATCTATCTGGATGAGCAACTGGCCATATTCACAACGAGTAACTACCACTTATAGGCGAGTGAAAGCTGAGTCATATTGTTTTCTCTCTTCTTGTATAGACTGAAATATCCTAGCAGCAGATTCTGTGGCAGACCTTGGATTGTGAGGTACAACTTTGATAACTCTTGCTGGATGATTGGGCACACAAGCCTGGGGGCTACTATCAGGGTTGTCAATATCTGGAGATGTGGGGAAAAGAGAGAGCATATTTCTTCCTTCCATGGTGTTACTCATGGCTGTTCCACGACCTCTCTCACTTGGACTACTTGCAGTGCTGGCTTGTAGCTCATTATCTTTGGTGGCCACATCCGGAATAGTTCCATTCTTTTCACTCTGAACATTACTCGAGTCCTGATGTTGAATGTTAAAGTCAGGTACCCCTCCTGATAACTGGCGATGTAAACCTGGCGAAGTGAACTGGTTCGATTCTTCAACAGCAGATGCTGAGTTTGGTGGATTCATAACTGGCATACCGTAAGGAGGAAAATAGCCATGACTAGTTGGTGGCGTGAAAGGAACTCCCATACCATGATACTGAAGATGAGGAGCAGGAACTCCATATTGTGGAGGAAAGAAGTTTCCCATCATTGGAGTTGATCCAGGAGGTCCACAACCTCCAGTAGCAGGACTCGTGAATCCAGGTCCAGGGAAAGGCTTGTATACAAGTCCTTCAGAAGGAGACATCACTGGAATCAACCATTGGTGTCCTGAAGGTTGCGGGAAGCACCACGGACCAGTGTTAGAATCATTTGGCACAGGCGTTGCCGGTGGATTTTCTGCAAATGGTCTGTGGCTAGAGAGCTGGCTACCATTTTGCACAGAAGAAAGTGATGCCTTCCCCACAGTGTTTTCAGCAGAGTACTCCATCCTGAAGTTAGGCTTCTCAGAATCATTCTTGCGCTTTGGAACACTTTGAGATTCTCTAACACCACATTCCAATGGAAGTCTTTTACCAGACGAACTCTTCAAAGGTTTGCCTAAATAAGCAACATCTTCATGCATACTATCTGGCGACCCAGCAATGAGTCTTTGGACCTGTAAAATAACAGGTGGAAATGTAAGAACATTGAACATAGCTTATATCCCCCCCCCCCCCCCCACACACACACCCAAATGCTTCATTTTGTTGTTGCCTTACCTTTAATAGTCGATGCAACTCAAACACTTGAACTGCAAATACTCTTTGCTGGCTGTACCAGGAGAATGGGTATGGTGTTAAAAGAAAAAGAAAATAATAAATGGAACGAGATTAGCTCTTTAGATGCATGCAGCCAAAAGTATCTACTGTATTTCATAAAATAAAACAAGAGAGTACACAGCAGAAAATCGTTTTGAAAAGAAAGAGCGAGCCAAATTATAGAAAGAGTAGAATGTCTTGATGACTACCCTAAAACCAATTGAACTACTCAGAGCTCCACCAAGATGCTTAAACAAAGAGTCCCTACACAGGTAACAGGCAACAATGGGAAATCTTCATCTACAATGACTCAATGAGGCTGTTTATAAATCAATACGCATGCAAAGAAAAAGCTCCGCGCATATCCAGTATCACATTATCATTCCAAAGTTCAAAGTATAAGTGCCACAAAATTTATTTCACGCAGAAACACATTATACAACATGCACTGATGTCCAGGCAGCTTAAAACCCCATCTAGAGGAGCAGACATGGTGACTTAGATAAGCGGAAAGATTTGGGGACTTCTCCTACTTCTTTGTGGATGATTCAGACTTTGACCAAATACAGCACAGATGGTCTCCTTCAGAGCCATTATCCTTTTTTGCTGGTTCTCAATTACGCATGCTAGTTGCCAGAGCTATCGTTGTCTCAGAGCAATGACACCTCCATAAAGTGGTTATCTTGCCCAGCAAGAGCGATTTACAACGTAGGATAAGAACAAAGAGGAAAGAGACGTCCCAGCAGAATATATTAAATCGATAATGAATATAATGATCCAGTGCCAGCCAGCTCACCTTGCACCAACTACACAGTCTAACATGGTCCCCACAGTGCTAATATATGAAGGTGATCCACTGCTATAATCTTTCAAAGGCTGCTGTAAACGACAATGACCACTTTGTGGGAACCATCAGACTCTGCACCAAGAGATGTACCCACACAACTCCTACAATCATGTCATATGTTCCCTTCAAGAATTAGTTCAGCCGCAACAGATGAAATGCGTGATACCAAATACAACCTTAATTCGGCATCAGACTATATACACCAGCAATACAATATCACTGACATCTCTAAGGAGAATAAAAGTTATCCAAAATAGTGACCCAAAAGCTAGTATCCCATCTAAATGAGCCTACACCAACTAATGCTTTCACAGTCTGATCAAACAGCAATACTCAGTCAAACCTAGATTGCTAAGAAAAAATCTTTTTTAACCTTTTGTTGGATAATACATTATTAAGAGTGAGAAAACACACTCAAGCAAACAAAGAAAGGAACACCAAATTCTAATGTGAAAACTGTGAAAATCTCAGATAGCAATTTAGTATCATAATATAAAAGAAGTTTTTTTCCCCAAAAAAAAGAAAAAAAAAAGTATATACAGAATGCAAAAAAACAGATGGGGAACTTCTAATTACATGCTACTCCTCATTAGTTGCTCTTGCACCTTCTTCATTAACATTTAAATAAGAAAGTTCAGCATTGTCATTCATGATGATCGACATACATAAACATGTAAACTCAAAGAGAAGATAAACAAGCACACAAAAAGATCATCTGAACTTTGGAGATATTGATGGACAAGTCATGATATAAATTTATTTTACAAAAGGAAAAAACCGCTAAGATAGTATCATTGAGCAAAAGGTACCAAGCGTAAACTGCCTGGTACAAAACATGTGCTGAACTCGATACATGCCTTAAAATTGCAAGCACACAAAATGAATAAGAAAATATATCAGAGAGCATACCTTATATGTACAAGTAAAGACCATGAGGATACATATAAGGGGGGTCATTTTGTCACTTTCTCTATAAATCATGATCTGAGTGGCACTGGGTAGTACAACCGTCAGGAAAATGAAAGTCAGGTCTAAAGAAAAGCTAATCAATAAAACTACTCCACAACTGACATAAAGAAGGGTAGAAATGTCATGTTTTGCATGATGTGAATGGGAAATTGCAATGTCAACCTGAAAGAAATGAACTTACTTGACAATCGCTCTTCTGGCTTTCCAGAAACGCTTTAGGCCAATTATTCCCACAACATCATCAGGAGAGATGTCAGATCCAGATATAGATTCCACAATGGAAGTCTCGGATAAGTCATCACCTCGGTCAACAACTCCTGTTTGTAATGATTTACATGTCCTGTCCTCCCGGGATCCCGTGTCATCAATAAGATTATTAGTAATAATCTGCTCTTCTGAAGCAACTTCTTTCATGGGATAAGAATTGTTATCATCTACGCGCATAACAGGTTCAGGTATGATGGTACAACCAACCTGAGGATCCACCCTGCATTCTGGTCATAAAAGAGATTGGTCTCAGATAATATGCCAAAATTATTATAAAGCTCATCTCCAAGTGTGAAATGAAAAATTACACCAATTTGTATTTGAAGACCTCTGACAGCTTACCCATGGATGGAGAGTTCGAGGATTCTTTATCCCCTCTACTAGCTGGAAGATGTTTGTGGTTCTCTTTATTCTGGCTGTTGTGCTGTTGTCTCTCAGTCCGATCAGAAACTCCTTCCAAGTCTTTACTAGGACGCCCTGAAAAGACTAGACCAAAGGGAGACAGCTTCTTCGAATCCAGATTACGACACATTGTCCCAATGGCCTGACCCAGCTTGGAGTTAACAAAGACGGGGACTGTAAAGTCATCCTCTTCTGTCCTCTTGTTCAGTTCAAATTGTTGCAAAAGAGTATTGGGATCAGAACTGTTGCCAATTGGCTTATCAGCTAGATGACTGGATGGAGGGCGTTGTACAGGGAAATACGCAACCCTTTCATGCCCACTCCCCTGCAAAAAGTTGTTGGTCAGACCAGTCAGCTTACAAATTCGACCATCCACTAAATTTACAGTTTCGGTGAACTACACAGTAAATGAACAGTTCAAACCAAAAGAGATGGCTTAACATCGTATAAAAAGCCCATAAGTACTATCACCAAACAATTGAGAACAATTCTTTTAAGGAATTTAAGAACAAAATTAGATGTGACCGCAAGATACAATATCTACATTTTCACAGACCACAAACAAAGCAAAAGAGAAGTATAGTGCTACACTTTGTTTTTTGTTGTTGGGTATAATGTACATCTTCCTGATGCGTTTAGCTGAAGAATCTACGGTTCTCTCGCATAGTTGGCAGACGAAAACACCCCCAGGAAAGAGCTCTCCAAATGAACTTCCCAAAAAGGTTTAAAAAAAAAATCTAGCACAACCAGATAATGATCAGCACGAGGTAACAATTAAAGAGAAGATACTTATACTAGACATAAGGAGCAGACAACCACCAAATCATATCCAGATAATTTCTAGCTTCATAATATTTCAAGCAATAGCACTGAAGAATAACCAAGTGAAGTGGAAACTACTACACCATATATCACCGAATCAGTAACATACTTATCCTAGACATGTCATAAAGAGCAGACAATCACCAAAGCACATAAAGGCAATTGCTTGTTTCATGATATTTCAAAAGCAGTCACTCTGAAGTTTAACCAAGTGAAGTGGGGACTACTACACCACCATACCCAGTGTGATCCCACACGTGGGGTCTGGGAGGGTGGTGTGTACCCAGAGCTTACCCCTACCTTGTGTGATCCCTATCTTGTGTGAGGTAGAGAGGTTGCTTCCGCTAGACCCTCGGCTCAAGAACTACTACACCACCATATATCGCCAAATCAATAAGCTACAAAACTTCATTTCCCAATCTTTTTCTAATCGAAACAACAAATAACAAAACTACTACGCCTCAACTCAACCAAGTCGGGGTCTGCTATATGAATCATCAGTGACCATATTTTTACATTTAAGCTCAATTCATATCATCAAGATACCAAAAATGTTAACAGCAAAAAGAAGTAACTATACTGAAAGTACATAAAGCACAAAAAATTGAGTTGAAAAATTCTTCTACCTGGCCTGATGAAGGAAGGCCAGACTTAGCAGTGCTGTTAAATCTCTGAGAAGGTATACTGAGCTGCTCATATAAAGCCATCTTGTTCCTTGGAGGTGCTCTTGGTCCTCCTTTTTCTGTATCATTAACATGTAGCCTTGGAAACATTGGCCCCATCACTTTCTCTTCACCCTTATTCCCTCTCTTCATTTTTCACCTTCCCTAGTTTCTTTCTCTATAAATCGACCAGCTTGCACGCACTCGACTAATTTTTAACCTCCAAATTTAACTAATTCAAACAATTCACCAATCAATCACAGCACCAAGAATTCAAAGATCAAATTTTTACACAAGATTCTCAAAGATCGAACAAAAAAAAACAGTTCTTTAACTGAAAATTTTCAAGAAATCAGAGAAAACCCATTAAGAAAAGCTCATAATTCGATGACCCAAAAACCAAAACTTACTCTTTACCTCAAAATCAAGTGATTTCTGAAATACCAACAAAGGGGAAATCAAAAAAGTCATGTACTTTAAACAGTACAAAAGTACTAGTTGGCAAAATAGCCAAGAAAAATTTACAAAAAGTAGCCCAAAAAACAAGAATTAGATTCGAAAAAGGGGCTAGAATTAGGGATTTTGAAAAGGCTAAAGAAAGATCAAAAGGGGGACTATTTGTGAAAGGGTACAAAAGTGCCTAATGAGTGGACCCAATAAGTTATGGATAGAGCATAGACAGAACCTAGAACCTACTAAAGTGAATTGTTTATTGAATTATAAAAAAAGATTTTGGTTGGAACATAAGATAAGATTTTGTTGCACTTTTTTATTGAAACTTTTGAACAAAATCTGTATTAACCAAGTCATTGGGTCTCTTTCAAGTTCAATTTAGACACGTAATCAAGCTTTGGCCTTTTGGTATAAATAATACTCCTTCCGTCCCAATTTATGTGGCACCATTTGACCGGACACGGAGTTTAAGAAAATAGAGGTTGACCTTGTTAAGTATCAATTTTACCCTTGAAAAAGCAAGAGAGAGAAGATTTGAGTAACAAAAAAGTTGTTGGTAGGTTTAAAAGTATGTAGGGCCCAACAAGGGTAAAATAGAAATGATACATTAAATAGTTGTCAAATAAGGAAAGGTGCCACTTATTTTGGGACAAATAAAAAAGGAAATGGTGCCACATAAATTGGGACGGAGGGAGTAACTACATTGGTGGTCACAGCATTTATGGCATAGGTGTGACTGGAATTTTGGAGCTTAAGATCGCTCAGGGGCTGATTTAGAGAAAGGAGAGGTGGCCACACCATATTTGTCCCAACTATGGCCACACTCGTGTAAGTCTTAATTTAGCCTTAATATATGTTTGACCACTCAAATAAATTTTTCCCTTCAAAACTTTCCCTCCCAACAATCTAATAAATATAGCTTATTTCCAAGATCTTGAGCCCTACAAAATATTCATGTGCGGGAGATAAAAGGTTAATTTTACATAGTAATATGTACATAGTGCCTAATTATACTTTTTTTTTTGTTTTTTAAATACACGTTAGAATATATTTCTTATACCATACACATTTGCACACTTAATGATGTGAAATTATAAACATAAACAATAATAAGATTGTTTGTTTAAAATAATAACCCCTAATTGTATATTTTGGACTGATATTATAGTGTAATTAAATTAATGACTCAATATAAATTATATTTAACAAAATATTTCAAATATTTTATGACATAATTAATTAGACATGAACAACATTATTTGTGGGAGGTCTAAGGATGTAATTGACTATGATCACTCACTTTAATTGCATCATATAGCCACAAGAATACAAATTTATGTGATCACATTTACACAATAGCATGATGTACACTACAACATTATACCGGTGACATTAACTCACCACAAGGACTAATGTGGGAGATCTAATTATGTAATTAACTATGATCACTCACCTTAATTGCATCATGTAGTTACAAGACTACAAAATTATATGATCACATTTATACAATAGCATGATGTACACTACGATATTATTATACCGGTGACCTTAACTCACCACAAGGACTAATGTGGGAGATCTAAGGATGTCATTAGCTATGATCAATCACTTCAATTACATCATGGAGTCACAAGAACACAATTATATGTGATCACATGTATACAATAACATGATGAATACTACGACATTATACCGGTGATCTTAACCCACCACACAGACCAATGTGGGATATCTAAGAGTGTTATTACATATAGTCACTCACTTCAATTGCATCATGCAGGAAAAAGAACACAATTATATGTGATCACTTGTGTATAATATCGTGATGTACAGTACGAAATTAGACTAGTGACCTTTAGGGTTTAGGTTTAGGTTTAGGGTTTAGGGTTTAGGGTTAGGGTTTAGAGTTTAGAGTTTTATGAATTTGGGTTTAAAAAGCACATTAAAAAAAAATTAAAAGAGCCTAACCAAACTCGAACCCTAAACCCACACCTCAAGTTATTACGCTTAACACCACTTTGCTAGAATAGAATCTCATGCCAAAACAACTAACTTTCATTTTTTAATTTAATGATGTAGTTGGTTGTGAATAGGTGTGTAATGTAATTTAATGTAGGCACACTTAACGACGAGAAATTATAAACATAAACATTAATGAGACTATTAGTTTAAATATTGACCCTAATTGCATATTTTATACTGATATTATTGTGTCATTTAATTAATGACTCTATACAAATTATATTTAATAAAATATTATCAAATATTTTACTGTTCTATCAATTAATCAAGAACAATATTATATATAGGAGATCTAAGGGTGTCATTAGCTATGGTCACTCACTTCAATTGCATCATGAAGGCACAAGAACACAATTATAAGTTCTCACTTGTATACAATAGCATGATGTACAAGTACGATATTATACCGGTAACCTTAACTCACCACATGGACCAATGTGGGATATCTATTGGTGTTATTACATATGATCAGTCACTTCAATTGCATTATGAAGGCATAAGAACATAATTATAAGTGCTCACTTGTATACAATAGCATGATGTACAAGTACGACATTATACCGGTGACCTTATCTCACCAGACGGACCAATGTGGAATATCTAATGGTGTCATTACCTGTGATCACTCACTTCAATTGCATCATGTAGGCAAAAGAACATAATTATATGTGATCATTTGTAGACATTTATACTGGTAACCTTAAGGGGTCGTTTGGTTGGCGGGACTAAATATCAAGAAAATTTCTTACCACAACCTCCATGTTATAAGTTATAAAAATGATTTAACAATAAAATCTATCCCGAATTAATTAATACTACTAATCAAACGGTGGATGACTATTATCCTTATCAAACCAACCAAACGACCTCTAGGGGTTACTAGTTAATGGTTTAGGGTTTGGGGTTTAGGGTTGGAGATTATGATTGTAAAAAACACATAATTAAAAAAAAAGTTAGAGCCTAACCAAACTCGAACCCTAAACCACCTCCTCATGTTAATACGCCCATAACCACTTTTGCTGGTGTATCATCAGCCATACGACTAACTTTTTATTTTTTTATTTAATGTTGTAGTTTATAATATTTAGGGGGAATTCAAGAAAGGAAAAATGTAGGCACACATTTTTAAACTAAAATATGTCACAAAATTCTTGGAGAAAAAAATTAAAATGGAGGGAATTATTAGGTGCGGCAGTCAACATTTACATATATATATTGCTCAAAGTATTAGGGTTATAAAATGACCAATGAAAAATAATAGTTGGGTATATAAATGATAAGTTTAGTATAGTATGTTGTAGTATATATACAATAATTGTAGTATAGTTTATGTATTTCGTATATATTTCATGTGTATTTTTATGGTATACCTATCATCATTAATTACTTTATGGGAAATAACCAAGTGCATGTGTAGATGTGAAAGTGCTTTGAGAAGTGAGATGAAATTAATATTATGAGAGAGAGTTAAACAAACTATTCAAAATTAAGCTAAAATCTGATGAGGGGTAGAAATGGAAGAAAATTAACGAATTAATTAAAAATAAGCGTGAAATTACTATAATGATCCTATTTGGGACGTTTGGGCCACAATTAGTGTGGCCAATTATATTTATCGTTAGAGAAAAGCCTTGACGATCATCCCATCTTCATAGTATAATTTACAAAAATATACAAGCTAACAAATTTCTTTACATAAAAATATTAATATTTTTTTATTTATAAAATATAGTAATATTTTTTTTCAAAACATAGCAAAAATACATAAAAGGGTGCTAAAAAACCTAGATCTTGCTTCTACCCACCCCAAGCCACCACCCCCATCACTGTCGCCGCCGTCGGATCGCCGAAAAATTCTGTTTTTTTTTTATATATATTTTTTTGTGCGTGTTGTGTATTTTCATTGTACGCACATGTATATTCTATGTATTCACAGTGCAAATACATTAGGCATACACAAAGTAGCTTGAAGGTGTGTTATTTGTATATTATGTGTATGACTAGTGTATGTAAAGTGTGTGAATAAGCCACACACAACATATACAATGAATAAACACAAGCATATGTTTATACGTATTGTATGTAAGGTGTATACCCAGTGTATGTCCAGTGACATACATTGAGTATACACATGACATATAGTTTTTTGCCTCCACCACCACCAACAACCACTGTCCACCACCGAAGAACCAATAAACAAACATACATTTATACGTGTTGTATGTAAAGTGTATACCCAATGTATGTCCGGTGACATACACCAGACATAGATGCGGTATACGCATTACATATAATTTCTCTACCGTCAAACCACCACTAACAACCACCGTAGCTATTGGAAAACACCAAAAAAAAAAAAAAAACCGTCGGATTTGTCCGGTGCTGTAGCATAAACATTAAAGCCGACAATGGAGCTAGATTTGGTAGCATAAACAGTAAAGCCAACGACGGAGCAGCCAGAGCTCCGTCGCCGACCTGTAACAACAACTACACACTGCAGCGGCGCTATAGCAGAAAACACCGGCGACAAAGGGGTGGGGAGGCTACGAGACAACTACGTGGATCTGCAGCGACGTGACGACGACGTGGATCTGTAGCGACGTGACGACGACGTGGATCTGCAGCAACGGGACAAAGGAGCGGCGCCATAGCAGAAAAACACCGCCTACGACGAGGCAACGACGGGGATGGGGGAGGCAGGACAACGACGGGGATAGGGAGGTGACGACTAGCCAGAAAAAACTGTGGGGGAGGGGGGGCGGGGGGAAAGAGAGAGTGGAGAGAAGAGAGAAAGAAGGGATTAGGATTATTTTGCTGTGTTTGGTAGCATTGTAAAAAAAATTGTTACGTTTGGTGAAGTAGTAAAATATTTCTATGTTTTTTAAAAAAAAATGGCTATAAGGACAGTGAGTGTAATTTAGTCATCTTCGGTATTAGCAAAGTTTACTCTGGCTATCGCTATCAACTTATTCAGTTAATATCATTTTTGTAAAACTTTTCTTACTATTGTCAAATATATAATAATAGCGCCAGATTTGCCTATTTCATGCAAAAACTTATTGCTCAGAACCGGTAACTCAGATGGGCCAAAATGTGAAGTTCGTGTAAAATTTTGGCTCTGTAGCCTGTTTGCACTGTGCTAAATGAATACTAGTCACCGGTGCAAAACTATTTGAAAACTAGCCAGTTTCGGACAAGTCCAAGTATTTTATACTGAGACTTTGAACTAACATGTTCAAAGTCCCAATATATTATATTAGAATCACTTAATCACTAATCCCAGTATAAAATACTGGGATTTTGAATTTGTTAGTTCAAAGTCCCAGTATAAAATACTTGGAATTTATTATATAAAGCTCAATGGACTTTGAACATGATTCCCATTATAAAATAATGGGACTTGAATATGTTAGTTCAAAGTCCTAGTATAAATTACTGAGACTAGTCAGGGGTGTTTGCCAACGCTAATGGGGTATAAGTGTACGCATGGATTTTTGGCTATTTCTCAATTAATTTTAAAATGGTGGGTAAAACTCACTTAGAGCGTCCAAAATTCGCTAGTTATCAATTTTTCTCAAGTTCGTACGCATTCAAGGCAAAACTTTCACCTGACGGCCAGTTTTGTGTAAAATTTTAGCTTCACATTTTATTTTTGCCTTGCCATTAGTTTGCAGCCATTTTAAAAAAAAATTACAATAGTCATTCACTTTCATACCATTTGGTTTAAAGTTATGTATTCCACTTTAAATCATGGTGTGAAGTTGACTCAAATTTATTTTTGTTCAATCCAAGTGTTGGAGTTCCAGAGCACGAGGGAATGGACTTTCATTCTCGCCTCGTCTATGTATTCGGCGCCTCCCCCGATTGCTCAAAGATAGGAGCGCGATACGATAAAAGCCCCTGAGAGAAATCAATGAAAAGCCAGGGTAGAGCCTCAGAGCTGACCCAAGCGAAGATCGGCACTCGATTGAGGAGCAGCCCAAAAAAGGTACCCAAAGTGTGAAGTTGGGTTCAATTTTAAACCAAATTCAAACCTCCCGCATGAAGTTAAGGGAAAAAAAGAGAAACAAAAAAGCAAAGAAAAATAACATATTCAACTTCATATCAAAAGGGCTGAAGTTAGTTAATATGACTTGAACTTCAACCCCAATAGTCTAAAGATAAGTAAAGTGGCTAACTTCTACAATAGTGCAACCAAAAGTGGTTGAAAATCTGAAACTGTAAAAGGGCTATTAATATAGACCATTCATACATTTCCCTAGTATTATCCATGCTATTTAGTTTATAGTGACTTCTTAAGAATTCTCTACAAGCATAGTCATTACGTTTAAACCATCGGGTTTGAAGTTATATATTCAACTAAAGTTTACTCAACCTATATATTTTTAATCTAAAATGATCAAATTCAGTTAAAAAAATGTGAAGTTGGATTCAAATTCAAACTAAAATTAAATTTTCATTTGAAGTTGAGTAAAAAAAAAAAGGCGGAATAGGTTGCCAGCTCCTTAAAGTTGGCACGAAAAGTCACTTGGCTCCCTCAACCCTCCTCTGTACCATCTAGCTCCCTCGACCCATTTTCGTTGTACCACTCAAGCACAAAATGCCTACATGGCACAAATCGTGTCTTGCAGTTTTCTTGAGCGCATGGGAGCCCTTTTATTCTTCCTACATGGCACTCCAACGGTAACAAACGGCCTAATTTCTTATTCCCTCTATAAATTCATGGCCAAACATCAAATTGGCCTTAATTTTTTCAACTTTTCTTCCCCAACAGCCCTTTATTTTATTTCTTTAAGGTTTTTCTTCAATGGCTAATTATCAAAATGTGTATTGTTTATGTCGAGTTGATGCTAAAATGTGTACATCTTGGACAGAAGCTAACCCGGATCGAAGATTCTACTGTTGCAAATTTGGCCGAGGAGAAGGTGGATGTAATTTTTTTATGTGGCATGACCAATAAATGACACCACAAGCCAAGAGAGTTATTTGGGATCTTTTGGAGAAGGTGAAGAAATATGAGGAAGAAAGGATTCAGTCTAGACGTAGGACTATTTTTAAGTTTATTGTCATTGTAATTTTACACATGATATATACTTGGCTAATGGCATAGGCAGTTTAGGCATGATGTATTTTGGGAATTCTAGTCGACTAGGAGGAGTTGTTAAATCTGCAAATTTTCATATGCTATGTAATTCACAATAAATAAATCTTCAAATAGACTAATTTTCATATGAAGTTCCATTAATTCAAACTGTACCAAAAGACACTTAAACAACATCCAAAAGGCAATTAAACATCATCCAAAAGGGTAACATACATGTACCAAAACAATAACATACATGTAGCAAAAGACAATGGTACCAGTCTACCATACAGTTCCAAAAACAAGATACATAGACACTAGTTTAGTCCTAAGTTACACTACTTAGAACTATCTTCCTTTCCTCAGATTCATACCCCAGAAGATGCCATACTTGTTTGTTTCCTGTTAGCTTTTGCCTTGTTGCTTTTCATTTGTTGTAGTTGTGTTGTTGAGATTTCCTTGTTTCCCTTCCATTTCAGACCTGTTGGTTGGAAATCAAGGTCAAGATTGGTACCAGCTGCTCTTTTAAGACTTTTTCCACGCATGAAAACTCTTTCTGCAATTGTACCAGGCTGATACAAAATTCAACACAACAAAAACATGAAAAAATTAGACACTTGATTGTACTAGCAGAAAACATAAGGACAGAGACATGACAAAATAAAGTTCAGCATAAAATATGGAAAATACTTACATTAAGGACTGTTCTTGATATGTTTGGATCTATGTATATGACATAGCCAGTCTGTTTTGGCTTCTTTGCACCACTTCTAACACTGGTACCAGCAGCTGCAGTGGCACCAGTAGTAGCAGCTGAAATTGAAGGCCCTTCCCTTGCCCTCTTCTTACCAGCAGCATCATTGGTAGTACTTGCAGCTGAAGTAGTAGCAGTAGTAGCTGAAGTAGTTCCTCTTCCCCTATTTTTAGCAGCATGACCAGCTCCCCTACCTGGTAGAATAAAGGGACCTCTTCCCCTAGCAAATCCTCTCCCTCTTGCATTGCTTGTAGCAGGTGCAGCAGCAGAACTTGCAACAGTATTAGCATCCATTGTTGGTGCTCTAGCTGAAGAGCTACTTGGGATAGCACATGAGTCTTGGTGGCTTGACTGAGTTGGGGCAGCATTTGAACCATTTTCTGGTTGTATCTTGGCTGCTTGGCTGCCCCACTCCACTCTAAAAATATCAGACAATCCAATTAGTATCTAAGACAACAAAACATAATTAATAATTAACATAATATAAACGCAATGAGCAGTACTTACAAGATTATAACACATTTTCCTGTTGTGGCCCAATTGATGACATTTTGAACAAGTCATCTTGACACCTTTTTTTGACAGCTTTCCCCACTTCTTTTTTGGCTCATCTTTAGACTTTCTTCTGTTCCTTTTAGGTCTGCCTGGCATGATTCTTGGGGCAGGAGGCTCAATGACAAGATTATTAGTAGGAGGCCACATTTTCATGTTTGGTATTGGTTGAATGACAAATTGGTAGGCTTTAAGGAAAACTTCCTTTCTATACCAATGTTCAACATGCTGTTCAGGCTCTATTTCAAGATGGAAATAAGCACACACAACATGTACACAAGGAATACCTCTTAATTGCCATAGTCTACAGGTGCAAGTTTTGTTTCCCATGTCAAGTGTATGGATAAACTCTCCATCTTCAACCTCACAACCAGTGTCCCCATTCCACAGAACCTCACAATCCCTAGCGGCATCTTTATTGTCATCTAGAATTTTCTTAGCCATTGGAGTTATATCCACAATCTTATCATTGGAAAACTTCCTCATGTCTACATGCCTCCTCATAATCTTATGTCTAATATCTTCTAGCATGCTTATCACAGATTTATGCCTAGCATCTAGAATCCAAGAATTAAAAGTCTCACACATGTTATTTTCAACAATGTCACATTTTGAGTGCTCTTGGAATAGAGCCTTACACCAAAACTCTTTGTTATAAGACAATAAAGACTCACAGATTTCTTTCTTTCCTAGTTTACCTAAGGCTGCAAATTCTTCAGTTAGTTTTACCTCAAATGAAGCCTTTGCACACTTCCAGAACTGCTTTCTTCTTGCTTCCCCCTTCCAATTCTTGGACCAGTTGGTATCAACCATAAGCAAAAAAATATTAAACATAAAAGGGAAAGGATTCCTTTTGCATGTCAGACATGACTGTTAACCCTTCACCAGTTCCTAACTCCAAATCTGCTATTAAATGCTGAATGAACCAGGTCCAAGAGTCTATAGTTTCAGTACCAACAACATCCCAGGCAATGGGCTACATTTGTTGATTCCCATTCCTACCAACAACAACCAATAACTCACATTTGCAAGCACCTTTAAGAAAACAACCATCAAATCCAATAATGTTTCTGCACCCTTCCATCCATCCCCTCTTTAAAGCATAAAAACAAACATAGAAGTATACAAAAAGATTCTTTCCAGGAACTGTTTCCCTATCAGTTTTAATGAAACAAGAACTACCAAGGTTTGTGGACTTAATTATCTCAGCATAGTCACAAAGTCTAGCAAACTCCATGGACCAGTCACCCATATATTTCCTTAAAACCCTCATCTTAGCTCTATAACACACTGATCTTCCCACATATATGCCCAGTTTTTTTCTAACCTCTTTCTGCACATCAAGAATTGACATTGAAGGTTGTCCTGTGATCCTATCTTTTACTCCCTCCGTCCCAAAATGAGTGTCTACCTTTCCTTTTTAGTTTGTCCTAAAAAGAGTGCCTCTTTCTATATTTAGTAACTTTTTAATTCCAAGATTTGTTTTGGACCACAAGATTTAAAGGCATTGGCCCACATTACACACAACTTTAATTTTAAACCACAGGATTCAAAAGTCTTCCCTATTTTCTTAATCTCTTCACCAAGTCAAACCCAGACACTCATTTTGGGATGGAGGGAGTAGTTTATAGGCAATATACTTTGAATTGCACAGTTTGTTGACATTTTTTGTGTCACAATTATGAACTGGATGGTAGTTCTTCACAATAAAGTCCCCTGAATCTCTATCATGACTTGCAAACAACAACCACTTACAATTTTTTCCCTTACACTTCACTCTAACCCTTGTCTTATCATTTGGCCTCATCTTCACTTGCACTTTGTTTTGAATGGCATAATCAGCAACAACTAATCTAAATTCAACAGCATCTTCAAACACCATGCCTAACTGAAAGATTGCAAGTGCAACATCTTTATCATACCTAAGTTTAGTAGTCTTTCTCCTCCTAGGTATATCAGCACCAAGTACAACATCTACATCAAACTCATCTTCATTGTCCTCACTCTCACAATCTAAACTATCAATATAGACTTCATCACCCCCTAGCTTACCAGCATACTTGCCTGCTTTGTCCTTGCCAATGTCCTCAAATCCTCTATCTATCCCTGCCTGACCTAAGCAAACCTCTTCTGCCCCTCCTGTTTTTTTTTTTTTGTTTTTTTTCAACCTCCTTAACAGCCTTATCTGCAGCCTTTTTTGATCTTTTTTTATCCCTAAATGCCTTTAGCTCTTCATCTATATCAGAATCATTTTCATCTGGAATGTTATCTAATTCAGATGCACTACTTTCAGCATCTGAATCAGTCCAATCCAGATCTGAAAGTTCATCTCCTAGCCCCTCCTCCTGCACCCCTGCATCTACCCCTTACTCTTCCCTGTTTTCAGTCTCAAAGTGTACACTCTCTTCTCTTTCTGTAGTTGTATTTTCTGAATTAGTTGCCCTAGATCTTACTGCTGGACCACAAGCATTAATAGATGCACTTTCAACAGGTTCAGGCCCACTTTCAGTTGGCCCAGTTTCATCAACAGGCCCAGTAGGACCATTGCATCAGCAGGCCCAGTAGACCCAGTTTCATCAGGCCCAGGAAGCAAGGCAACTGGTGCTCCTTCAATAGGAATGGGATCATCCATGATGTGATGGACATACACATTAAAAATGTCCCCATGTACTAGGTCTAATAAATACAAATCAATTTTAATTAGGACAAAGTCTTGAAGTGTTTGGTCAAAGTGGAAAAAGCCTTCTACAATATCATATCCCAAATCTTTACAATGAGCACACAATTCAACCAATGAAAAATGGTCTTTGTCTAATATAAACCCGACAGTCTCCTTAACAGTAGCATATTTAGGGACATGATCTTTTTTAAACAGGCCCCCATGGTTAAATCTAATAATAATATATTCATTCATCGCGATTAAACTAATTACAAGTGTACAGGAAATTGGAAAGTCACATGCACTTAATTTGATATGTAAAAACCCTAGGTTTTGTCCCAAATAACCAAAATACCATACAACTTCAAAAATTCAAAATAGGGGAGATAAGAGAACTTATTCGTGCAAATTCTTTTTTTCTTCTCCAAGAAATCACTCTGAATCGATTTCTGCAGAATCTCCACGACTTCGCCCTAATTTTTGACGGGTTCTTTTCCAAATGCTGAAGATTACCACGAAAAAAAACTAAACTACTGATCGTAATTGTTGAATTTAGGTTGGAATTGAACAGATTTTAGGAATTGAATCGCTTAGATTTTAGGGATTAAAATCGGGAGAGAATTGGGAATGGGTGTGGGTAAAATGAAATGGGTTAAATGAATTTGACCCCTATAGTGGAATATCTGATGTGGAGTTTTAATTTGACGTGGTTTTTTTGTATTGGAGCTGATTTACACGTAGGAAGCAATTAAATTCACGCGCATGAACTTTACAAATTCCACATCATTTTGTACTTGAGTGGTACAAAAAAATTGGGTTGAGGGAGCTAGATGGTACAGAGGAGGGTTGAGGGAGCCAAGTGACTTTTTGTGCCAACTTGAAGGAGTTGGCAACCTATTCCGCCAAAAAAAAAAAATCATCAAATTTCAACTTTAGGTCCAAAGAGCTGAAGTTACCTTAATCTGGCCTAAACTTCAGCTCTAATGGTCGAAAGATAGGCAATTTGATCTTAAATGACCAACCTTTGCAAATGCACACACAAAAGTTCACGGTAACTTGAAGTTCAACCTTTTAGTTCAAAATTTGAGGACACTATGTCCTGAAATTAAGTTTTTTAATTCAAAATCTTAGGACTAATAATTGACTAATACCTAAATACTTGCACTAAGAAGTGGATAATCCTGCATTTCACCCCATATTCAAGTCCAGTAGACTTGGGGTAAAGTACGCAAATAGCCACTTTTGCAACTGCTATTAAGGAACAATCACTTTTAAAAAGTATCTAAATTTCTGGCCACTTTATCAAATTCAGTTTAAGCCTAGCTTCAGCACCGATACTAAAGTAAAAATTTCGCGCAGGGGCATGTTTGGCGCGCGTTAATTGATTTGTAGCCGTCAAAAATAAATTCGTTGAGAAATAGCCACCTCCGGACAAATTCCAGTATAAATACTGGGGCCTTGAACAAAATTATTCAAGAACCCAGTATTTATACTGGGAAGCTTCAGTAAACTAACTGTAGTATAAAATACTGGGGCTTTGAACAAGTTTTGTTCACAGCCCCAGCATTTTGTTATGGGACTTTGTATAAAGCTTAGTCCCATAACAAAATGCTGGGGCTTTGAACAAAACAGCATTTTGTTATGGGACTGAAGCTTTATATATAAAGTCCCATAACAAAATGCTGGGGCCTTGAACAAAACTTGTTCAAATCCCCATTTTTTGTTATGGGACTGAAGCTTTATATATAAAGTCCCATAACAAAATACTGGGGCTTTGAACAAAACTTGTTCAAAGCCCCAGTATTTTGTTATGGGACTAGTCTGGGGTGTTTTTCCAACGCTAATAGAGCTTAAGTGTGCGCGCGAATTTTTGGCTATTCTTCAGTGATTTTGAAAACGGTGGATAGTCCCCAATAAGCGCGTCCAAAAATGGCTAGTGATCAAAATTTCCCGATACTAAAGTTGAGTTCTGTAGTTAAAAGTCAAACTTTGGACCAAGAGTTTGAAGTTAAAGCCAACTTAGAGCTTTTGTTTAAAATTGACCTCTATTTCGCTCTTTTGTTTCGTAGTTGGCTTAACTGAAACCAAAAGAGTTAGTAGTTGAACCCGACTATGATCCAGGCCTTTCTTCAGTTTCATGACTACACTTAAGTGACTACAAACTTCAATATTTTTCCCTTCACTGTATCTCAAATATGTAAATTATGATCACTATATATACATAATTTATATCTCAAACATATTAATATCGTTAAAATACATATGATATACAATAGTATATATGTGAATTTTACATAAATATTCATTAAATATAAATTATATAAACATCACATATTTTGTACACTAACAAATATACAATAAATATATTGATAGCAAAAAGCTTCGCAAAAATTAATAGAGATAAAAGTCATAGAAGAAATCCTCACAATATTCATTAGTAGCTATAGACGAAAGCAAAAAGTCTCACTAAAAATCGATGGAGAAAGCTGAGAGGTGAGGAAAATCTGGGCGACCCATAAGGAAGTTAAAATCGGATTATTTTGACGAATAACTAACTTAACTTGAATGTCCGAAAAAGAAAAAAAAAAAGCATCAGGTGTCCCTTTTGTGGCAGATTTTTAAATTTGTTCTCGTTTCCAAATTTGCAAGTAACGACTAAGAATGTGTGTTTGGTATGAAGATATTTTCTTGAAAATTATGTGAATTTCATACTAATTTTTTGGTATTTGGTTGTCAAAAATAAAATATTTTCCTAACTATATAATAAGGGATAAGATCGGGGTGTTGATTGTGGGGGGGGGGGGGGGGGAGGTTATGATTTAGGTTAATCAAAAAATAGTATTTTGATTCCAACAAAATCACCTTAGTATGATACTACCTTTTTTAACTTCACTAGCTTCTAGTTATTTTGTAAAAAAAGTTATTGCAAAATTTTTCAATTAACTCTCCAGATTTCCAAAGAATGGTACACATAATCTAAGAATAGTAATTTATAAATATGCTAAGTTCAGAAAGTAAGAATTGTGAATGAGTTAGTACATAATTAGTATCCATAAAGCAATCAATAAGCTGGAGTTGATGACTCAAATGATCACTCAATTTTGAGTAATTGCCCATTAAAATTATTTTTTTTAATTTATCTTCTAAAAGTTATCTAACTTTTGGTAATTGTCTCAAAAAGTCATCTTTGACTAAAAATGAATGATATATATTTTTTAATCTTTTAAATATTAAATTATCCATCCTAAAAAATATATCACCCAATATACAAACACAAACAATGGTTTCCTATTACATTGCTGCTCTCTTCCCTCTTGATTATCTTGCCACTAACTTGAGAATCAATGATTGATAGAAATTACTTGGTCAATGCAACAAATTCTTAATGTACATGTAAGCAAAATGAGAAACATTATATCTAGTATGATATGTCATCTTAATGTAGTATTTTCCTATAGAAGATAATCAATGATCTTGGTTTCTATGACTATATCGTAGTATTTTCCAATATAATTAACATAACAGGTAGGGGATAAATAATATTTTAAAAAATGTAGCAAGTGAATTTTTGTGATTGAATTAGGTAAAATAGTTACTAATAGTTAATGCTCATCTATTAAATGAAGTGCTATGTTATTGTTAGTAGTATTATAACTTGCATTGCTATGTTATTTTGAAGTGCAATAGTTTACTCATGTTAATATTTGAAGGATTACACACAATCCAAGAGCATACAATTCACCCAGGGTCTATCCGTATTTGTTTCACTAGTCGATTGTGTAATCACATGTTGTAGAAACACGAACTACACTATATAGTTCACAGTCTAAGGTCGTACCTGTTACAGAAGTTTGTTCCACACTTTTTGGAGAAGGTTCTTCACAAGAACTCTCACACAAGGACTTCTAGAATTGAGAGAGTAAAAGGAGTTTGCTTTAGTGATTGAGAGAGGAAACAAACATTCTGTTCCCCAAAAGGATCACTTGTTTTTAACGTTGCTAAGGAATGCAACTGTTTAGGACTCTTTCTAACAGTTTTATCCTTTCCTTATAAAGTTATAATTAGTAAATATATAACAAATTATAGATTTTATTAATTATTCTAATATGAATTCGGATTGACCCACATGGGTGATCCAAATCTGATATATTTTCAATATCTCCCACTTACACATAGTGGGTCAACTCTCAATCCTATTTTGTAACTTCCATACTTAACGACTAGACCGTGTAACCGGTGCATACTTCGAGAGCTTAGTTGTTATACATCTGTTAGGAATATATTGCATCTCGCTTAACGGAACCTTAGAGTAGATTATAGTTTGTAGTACCCTAGATCATTTATCACATTCATGTCTCTCACAAATCTCCTTGTAGTAATTTGAGTTCATCATTATGTTCTTGTTTTCCTAGACAAACATAAAGGGGGCCAATGAATACAAGTTATGTGATAATACCCAATAATCTTCCTCATCTCAAGAATCTTTTAATCCCAGTCTGACTTGCTTTTCTAGAAATGTCTCGCCAGACTATATCATCCATGATCTCTTGGCAACACGCTAAGATAGCAAACATCAAACTGAATCTGGAGAAACTGATCCAAGTCATGATGGTGCAAAGAAAGAAAATTGCTTATAATTTTCACGGCTTCACACGATAAGAAAGTAGAGAAAATTTGCTTATAATTTTCACGGCTTCACACGATAAGAAAGTAGAGACTAAACTTGTATCGCTCATAGGTCACTTTATGCATACGTGGAATGAATCACGTATCACAATATTGACTCATTTTTGTGGAGCGTATCTCTTCACAAATTAAATATTGTGCAGATGATAGGTCAAACAACCTATGTCTAACTTTGAGTTCAAATATCTACTCATATATTTTATCCTTCAGAACTCATATCTGGCATTAAGACAGACTGCCAAATATAATCATAAATGATTAATTATAATCCAAAACGACATTCATATATATTATAAAATTCATGTTAGTTTTCTATTACTATTACTTCCGATAATAATAAGTTTATAACTGTCTCATCCCCTTAGTCATCTAGATAATAGAGGCGTTTGCTTGTGTGAATAGGCCAATCATTTTGTCTATCTGACATACTTCTACACTTGTACTTTATGTACTAAACATAAGTACCATTATATATATATATATGAATCAACAACAAATAATTTAGGCTTCAACTACATTAACTTCAATAATGCAGTTTTATGTGAACATGCTTGGGAAAATTTAAATAAAAATATGATGCAGGCCAAATTGAGCCAAAGCACCAACCATCAAGAGCCAAGCTTGAAGGACACAAAGGTTACAAGGACAAGAGCTCCAAGAGCTTAGGAGGAGGGGAATGTGATGCAATCCAAGTTGCTCAAGACCATCTACTCAGAGTCAAGCTAAAGATATCCAAGATGATCATCTACACTTGGTATGGAAGGGCTTGGAAGATAGAGTCTTTGGAGATGATTTGAAGACCATGCACTTGAGCGCATGTGAAGCTACAGCCTCAGGCGGACCGCCCATGCTGCTAGGCGGACCGCCCAAGCCTGCCACCACTCTCTGAAGTTCCTGTGAGGTGGACCGCCCTGAGTCCACGCGGAGCGCCTCAATCTCTAGGTGAGGCGCCTGCCATTGTTAGTCTATGACGGGATTTTTGACTAGTTCCTTGTGTAATTCCTATATTAGCCCTAAGTGGCCTTTATTGTTTTAACCCACATGGGGGCACTTATGACCTTTCACAAATATGTAAGGAAGTACTATAAAAGCTTCCCTTAGGCCATTTACTTCATTAGTCTACTTTTATGAAAAACATGAAACTTGAACCCTTTGGGACTTGATTTCACTCGGTGAATCCAAATGAACATCGATCCTTTTTTATCTAACTTGATTGCAAGAGTCGAGTGCCTCTTGAGGTTAGTTTGCTTAGCGTAGGTGTCTCTTGACTTCACCAAAGGTGTATCGAGACTAGTTCCTCGGTGCTACTTGGGCTTTTGTTCGAGTTACGTCTTGTTCCTATCTCTTTTCTCCCTACTCTCTATCTCTTTGTATCGTGTTTGCTTCCGCGTCTATCTTTTATTCCTTCCGTCTATTTTATCCTGCATCAAAACATCCATATCTACGCCAATGACTTAACATGACTTTCATAAGCACAAAATACTACAGATTTCATTGGATCTACTATCATATAATGCATAGAGATGTATTCATGTTCACATATTCTCTGTACAACTATGTCTCCAACCAAATTATACTTAATATCAATATGTTTTGTCTTCCAACGATACTTGGGATTTTGTATAAGCTATTGAGATTTGACTATCACACTTTATTGTCACTAATTCAATAGCACTATCAAACACACCCAAAATTTATCATAAAGACATTTAAACCAAATAGCTTCTTGCACAGTTGCTGAAAACGCTACAAATTCAGCTTTCTTTATAAATAAGGTTGATGACTGTTTCTTGTTACACATCGCTATTGTATAGTAAAGAAGACATACTTAAATTTAGATTGCCTTTCATCTAAATCTTCTTTTCAATCATCATACGTATAGCCATTGAATTGCAGATCATTTCCTTAACAATACAAGGATAATCGACTATGTCTTTGAGATACCTTAGTATCCTTTAATTGCTTTCCAGTATTTCTTTTCTAAGTCAGATTGATACCTCCTAACTAGAATAACAGATATCAAGCTTCATGAAACAAATTATATTCTTGTAAATCTACAATAACACATCCTCCTACTTGAAGCTTCGCCTATAGAAATATGAGTATTAATGGGGTTTTCACTATTTTAAATCGTTCAAGAAAAATTTCTTAATATAGATTTTTTTGAAAGAGACAACAATCACTTCGAACGATCTCTTGAAATCTGAACTTCAAAAATTCACCCATATTTTTTTCTATATTAAGTCTTTTTTATTTACTGAGAACCCATTCCCAATGGCATTAGGCTCAAAGGTAGATCAACTAATTCCAATTCTTGGTTTGGTTTCACTAATTCCTTTTCATCTTCCATTGCTTAAATTATTTATCCTTAGCAGGGTATCTAAAAGCATTATTTATATCTCATAGCTCTTATTCATCTTATGGAGTAACTATATATGCTTCCCCTTCGATCTCAAAGCGACGACGGGGAATATCAAACGACTCATTGTCGAGGTTGACTCATTAACGGCGTCTCTATAAGTTTATACTAGTTTAGGACATACTGGATTTTATTGTCACTGTTAACAAGTTTGCTAAACTCAGAACAATATTCTCATAGCAGTTGACATATTGATATAAACTAGTATAAACTTATAAAGACAACTATGTACTTTCTTAGAGCCTAAAATTCATATAGATACTAATCCTTATAAAAATTTTAAAATTAAAATTATATTTCACATTAGATCTAGAATCGACAGTTCAATATGTTCTCAATCATCATCCAAATTCTAATATTCGACAGATCTAACATAATTAATTATTAAAAGAACGCTCATTTTAAATTACTTGAATACAAGACCAACTTAATAAGAATGTATTCTATAACAGATCCAGAATATCTAACAAGAATAATAATACAAAGTTATTAATTAAAATTCATACAAATACGCATACTTATATGAAAATAATGGCACACGAACAACTACACAAATAGATGTATCTTAACATAATTTTTCCTTTGTTAGAAAATCTGATTTCGTAAGTGACTAAAATAAAAAATAGATGAACAGAAATATGCAGAATTATATGTCCCGAGCCAACAAATTCCTTGTGCGCCCTTAAAGAATCTTATCTCCTCACTGTTGCCCAAGGTTCAGGGCTAAATTCTTCCCAGAATAGAACAGAACGTTCAACTTAGCGGTAGCGACACTTCAAACCACTAAGTTTTCGGCAAACTCAAGATAATGGTGCAAATCACACGACTGACTTACTTTATTTTAAAAGTAATGATATAGAAAGAAAGAGCAGATAAAGCAGAAAATTTCAGAGTGAAAAATTCTGAAGGAATGACTATCTATTTATAGCCAATGAAATTCTGGATGAAAGGGTATGAAAGTAGCTAATCACATGTAGGTGGCTATTCACGAAATGCAACCTTTCTGGTGGCTGTTTCTAGAATACGCGAGAATTTTCTGGAGCGGGAATTTCGTTACGAAAACGGTCAAATAACATATTAATATAAAATAAATAATCTAATTTTCTTGTTCCAAAAAATTAAGTCAATCAATCATAACAATTGATAAAATCCAAATCAGCCAAAGCCGAGGCCGAGCTGAGCGAGCGACGACGACGGCGACGACGCGAGGCCCCTTTCTCTTAGCTCCTTTTAAGAGCTAAAGGAAGTGACCTTATATTTATACCCAACAAAATAGTTATCTTTAACCGATGAGGGACAACGTGCAAAAGCCAAAGTTGCCTTTTCATCTTCTTCCCTCATTTCTCATTCACACTACCACACTTCAACCCCAATAATCCCCCACATGAATGGGGAATGATGGAAACATGCATGAAAAAAAACTTATGTGGTTCGCAACTAAGGACTAATTGCATCGGGATAAGTAGATTTCCCTTTGAACTTTCCGTAGTGAATATATATCGGATATACTCGGTCAATCGGTAGATTTGATATCTTTAAACCGTCGAGCTTTAGTGTATACCTAGACAACATATGTTACACAATTAATCCTTATCCATTTTTTGTTTCTCATTGTTGTGTTCGTTTCAGCCAAGAACTCCGCCTGGTTTCATAAGTGCATAGTGAATTGGCCTTACAAAATCTTCCTTGAAGCGGCTTCCACTGCACACTTACATAGGTGATTTCTAAATGTGTAATCGCGTAGATGTACACTGTTCGATAATCCTCATATCAAACTTAGATAATCATTAAAAAGCTATGGTGCTTTATCCTTGGTACTGAACATTGTCTCATCATGAGAATGGACCAAAATAAATTTAGTTTGACAATGTTGAACCATCACTCACAACTTTGTTTGAGCTCCTTGAACCTAGATCTTGGGATCTCCAGTCTTCTAGGTAGAGTTACCACCATGAGTCACTTGTCCTCGGCCATAGTCCCATTCTCTTTGATGAACATTCAACTGCCTCTCTAATTAGGCCTTTTGTAAGCGGATCCGACACATTTTCTTTTGACCTTACATAGTTAATTGTCATAATGCCCCTAGAGATCAATAGTCTAACGGTTTTATGTCTTCGTCGTATATGACGATTTTTACCATTATACATGACATTCCTAGCCCTTTCTATAGCCGATTGACTATCACAATGTATGCAGATTGGTGTCAATGGCTTTGGCCCGAATGGAATATCTTCCAAGAAATTCTGAAGCCATTCATCTTCCTCACCGGCTTTGTCTAATGTCGCACCCCACTTTTAATTTAGTAAAATAAGTGGGTTACAACTTGGAAAAACTCGTTTGGAGTTGGAAGTTTTGGAGTCGCCACCCAATATAATTTCTAAGGCGTATTAGGTCACCTATCAATTTCTAATTCCATTTAATTAACTCCGGGTTGGTATACGAATCAGAGATTCAGGTAAGAAGTTCAAATTAACCCGAGAGGAAGGTGTTAGGCACCTCTCAGGTTCCACAAATGTGGTTCCCAGCCGATTTCTATATTGGGTTTTAATATGTAACGAAAGTAAGAGGATAAAAAAATTAAATAAAATAAGCAAAGAAGACATGTGTGCAAACGAGTTAAAATATGAAAATAGACAGTTCAGCATAAATAATCTCAATTTGCAGACATGTTACATATATAGCTACAACTTACAACGTTAGACAAAATTAATCAATATTATCATATTAATTAATACAAGTTGACTTTTAAGTAACAAAATATGAAGTAAAGATATAGTAAAAAAAATGTGTGCCACTAAAGGATGGCATCATGACATTATTGGTCACATACCTTTAACTTTAGTTGCGACTTTTAATGAGAGGTCGCGTTTAAAATAGCTTGATTGAAAATAAAGAGAATATATTTAGAATACTTATACATATAAAGTAATATCTAATTAAACGCACAACATATTGAGCAAATATTAACGTAATTATATATACAAATTAAGTAAGAGATAACTATAAATTTACTATATAATTTAGTGAGCAAACAATGGTAAACACTTATGTAATTAAGGAGTGAGTATGACATTTAAAAAATATCAACATAATACGATAAACAATCAAAAGGCTAGCTTATAAATTTAATAAAAAATAATATAATTTTTAGGACCTGACCTCCAATGTCCGAAACTCCTCACAAATTATTAATTAATTTGAAGAAGTTTAAAATGCAGATTTTAAACTTTCCAAAAGAAGTAAGCTAGTTTTCAAAACAAACGACACTTTAGTCCTTTTAAATCTAACTGTAGACGTGCAAGATTTAAGATTTGCAGAAAAGGGTCAGCTTTAGGCAACAATTTCACTTTTAGCCTTTTAGCCTTTTTCAAAAATCATTTAGCTTCCATTATACCATAGTCTAGCCTAATATACTTTCAATTTTCAGTTTTAACCAGTAGAAATACTGCTGCAATTTTCAGTTTTGGAATTTGCATGGACAGTACAAATTTTAAGCTGCCTTACGATTTAAGCCCTTCAAAATACATCAAGCAAAGAGAGAGTTAAAAATTGCCCCTGTTTAGCCAATTTGACTGCATTCAGCAGTGTTGCACCTGTCCTATGCACCTTATGGTGCTTATACAAACCAAGTAATCCTAGCATATACAATTTTAAGCATTTGCTTTCTAGTTCTAATAACAAATCACCAAAAAAAATAAGAAAAAAGAGAAGGAGAGGGCCTTTGTCCTTTCAAAGTTATTTCCTGAACAAAACACATGTTCTTTGCCAAGTAACCTGCAATCAAAACTTAGTACTGGTATAGCCCTCATGGCTATCCTATTTTGATGAGAAAAACAACCTGCAGAAAGGGTTAGAGGGGCCAAGTAGACGGCCAAATACCATGCAAACCAACTTATACACACACAGTAAGGAAGGCAGCCTACTAAAATCAATATAGACTAAGAAACATCTATCAAAACTCAGTTTTCAAACTCACTAAAGGATCGTACAAACACATAACAAAGACTAACTTTGATAGCAATTTGCAATAGGAAACAAAGAGGGTACAGAATGATTGTGAAAGCAGCAGTATTCTTATAACTTGAAGGACCCTACTTTGGCTTAGTATGTCTGAAACAAACAGGAAAGAGAACAGGCAGCAAGAACAGCAAAACAGGTACGCTAAAAGCCTCGGTTTGGTTCTAAATCAGCTAAACAAAGATCCAAGCAGAATGAGGAGGGAGAATGTCTGTTAGAGATTCTCTGTGTGTATAGATATATCCAGGGGATGTACCAATGTGCCCAAAAGCTGTGTGGGAGATGTGTAAGGTCTGTAGTTGTATCAGTGTGTGTATCAGTGTGTGGATGATAGGTCTGAAGGTGTATTCCAAGCTGTATCAGTGGCTGTTCATGTTTTTCAGCTTGTGAAAGGTGTAGAGAGTGTCTGTAAGGAGAGGAAAAGAGTAGTGCATTACCATGCTGCTTTACAGTGTGTGCAGATCAGTTTTCCAGGACATATCAGTGTGTGTTGTCTGCCCCATAAAGGGAGAAGGGGACTGGTATTTATAGCTCAAGGAAGAACTACACTTTTTAAGAGAATCATTCAAAATCTCTCTTATAAAAGGTAAATGGAATTCTGTTTTCATATAAAAAGGAAAAGAGAGATGCTTTGCCTTTCAAATCACATGTAAAGAGAAAATTTTGGTCAATTACAAAAGGAGTAATTCAAGGGATTCGTATTTCTATAAAAGGAAAAACGTAACAACCTGGACTGCTATTGTCTTCAGATAATCAGAATATACACAGATTTGCATAGGGGAGGTGTAACATTAACGAGGCTTTCCTTATGCTATTAGCATTTCGAAGCTCAAACAAAGATCAGTAGCACATAATAACTTCATGACTCGAATACATACAGTTTTAATCAAAGCTTTCAACTGTGAATTCAAATAGTCAGACATTTCAAGATTCAAACCGATAGTCATTTACTAGTTTGGTTTTCCATTCAAAGGTTAATCATAAGGCATGACTTTGAGTACCAACGCTTAACTAATTCGAACAGTCCAAGCAATTCAGTGACGATTAATCCTAAAGTTACTAAAGTGATAAACTAATCTATGAATAATCGACGTGACTGAATCCAAACAAAGTGCACACGTTAAGCATAAGAGCAGGCCCAATATTTTTCCATGATTCAGCAAATAAGAATAATAAAAGAAAATGAATAAAAAGAAATGTGTTACCCATTTGGGATGATGGGTCGGGTCATGCCTAAGTGTTCAAGATAACCTAGAAGGAAGGGGTTAGGCACCTCCTAGATTTTTATATTGGGTTTAGGATGGACCAAAAAAAAAGGACAAAAACTAAATAAAGAATGTAAACTAGATCATGGTTCACAAATAATCAAAGTGAATTAAATAGGCTGAAATCTCAATAAATCTCATATCCTGGGACACTTATATAGATTCAGAATTCTGGCGAAGCAAAGGCAGATAAGCACTCGAGCATAATCTGCAGAAATGTACTTGGATAATGACTATACTGCATAAGTAGCCACAAATTACAATAGTTAACAACAATTAACTAATTAATCAACACTGTCATCTATCTTATACAACAGTTAAATTTTAATGACTAACACGGAGAAAACATATTGTATAAAAAAGTGTGCGCCACTAAAGGATGGCATTGTGACATCGTTGGTCACATACCTAAAACTTCAATGGCGACTTTAGTATGAGGTCGCGTTTAAAATATTTAACGTATATATATATATATATATATTGTCTTTAAAATATTGAGCAAATATATGAGTAAATAATAATAAACACACATATAAATATATATCTTAAAGTCAAGGTTTAAAAAAATATTAGTATAGCAAGCAAATAATAATAAATGCGTATATATATGTAAATTATGTAGAGGGTGAACATGATATTTAGGAATTGTAGCATGGAACTTGGCAAGATAGGTAGCTTGCGGGTGTAGCAAAAGGCATTGTATGTAGGGTTAGGCTTTGCTTTGTATGTGTTTGAGGTTTTGTGGTTGCATGATTGGTAGTGATATTGGGAACAGGCGTGAGAGTATTGCACAGGGGCTTGTCGAGAAATTAGGGAGTACCCTGCAGCAAAATCATGACAAATGTAATAGATATAAAGATAAAAGGTAAAGTAAACTTCCCTGTTGAGCCGAGCCTTCCTTTATCGTGTAGATGTTCAGTCTGCTTTCAGGTGTTCAGTGCTAAGTAATGTGTGTCTTTCCTCTGGAGGATATCCATTTGCTTAGTGCTTCTCGTCAGGAATAATTGCTTTGTCGTCTCGAGCTGTTGTTGGACCATCTTGCTAGTGCGGCGCCGAATTGTATGTCCTGCTATAAAAGTGAGTTTTGCAAAATAGTATGCAAATGCATAAAGAGACTTCCCTGTTGGATGGGTAGTTGTCTTGTCTTATGCTTGTTTGATTGATGTCTCATCCAAGTACTTTTTCAACGCTATGCCCACCGATGCGGACTTTACTCTGCTGCAAATTGTTGTCATGTTTACCACTGTGAACCTTATATATCTGCCGACACAGATTCTATGCTCCTTCAAATGATATCATGTCCACCGATGCGGACCCTATATATCCACCGACATGGATTCTATATATGTCATGCCCACCGACACGGACCCTATATCATTTCCATTGTTGAATGTGTCCACCGATGCAGACCAAATATGCTTCCTTAAATTGTTGGTTACGCCCACAAACGCGTACCTTATGTTGCTTTCAATGTTGAACTGTATCCACAGGCACAGATCCTGTGTTCCTTTAATTGTTGAACTGCCCGTTAACGCGGACCCTATCATCCACAATCACAAATTGTATGCTTGATCAATAGCCGGTCTGTCCACAATTGCGGACCTCATTTTGCTTCAAATTGCCGAACTATGCCCACAAACGCGGACCTTATACCTTCAATTGCTGGATTGTCCACAAACGCAGACTTTATATATCCGTCGACATGGATTTTATGCTTCTTTCATTGTTGTCATGTCCACAACCGCGGACCTTATAATGCTTTCACGGTTGAATGTGTCCACCGACGCGGACTATATATGCTTCCTCAGATTGCTGACTATGCCCACAAACGCGGACCTTATGCTGCTTCAAATTGATAGACTATGCCCACAAACGCGGACCTTACATATATCCACCGATGCGGATTCAATGCTTGTTCAAATGATGTCATGTCCACCGCTGCGGACCCTGTATATCCACCGACATGGATTCTATACTTCTCAAATTTATATGGTGTCCACCGCTGCGGACCCTATATATCCACCGACATGGATCCTATGCTTGTCATGTCCACCGATGCAGGCCCTATATATCCACCGACATGGATTCTACACTTCTCAAATTGATGTCATGTCCACTGCTGCGGACCCTATATATCCACCGACATGGATTCTACACTTCTCAAATTGATGTCATGTCCACCGCTGCGGACCCTGTATATCCACCGACATGGATTCTATGCTTGTCATGTCCACCGATGCAGACCCTATACATCCACCGACATGGATTCTATACTTCTCAAATTGATGTCATGTCCACCGCTGCGGACCGTATATATCCACCGACATGGATCCTAGGCTTGTCATGTCCACCGATGCAGACCCTATACATCCACCGACATGGATCCTATTCTTGTCAAATTGATGTCATGTCCACAGACGCGGACCTTATATATCAATCGACATGGATTTTATGATCTTCAAATTGATGTCGTGTCCACAGACGCGGACCCTATGTATCCACCGACATGGATTCTATGCTTCTCCAAAAGATGTCATGTCCACAGACGCGGACCCTATATATCCACCGATGCGGATCCTATGCTTCTCCTAAAGATGTCTTGTCCACAGACGCGGACCTTACACTGTTGTCATTGCTGTCATGTTCCCCACTGCGAACCCTATATATCCGCTGGCGCAGATCCTATGCTTGTCAAATGATGTCATGTCCACAGACGCGGACCCTATATATCCACCGACATGGATTCTATGCTTGATATATTTTGCTTTGCAAGAGTTGTTAGGTATACTCGGTACCTGTGTAAACCTGCGATCAAAGAAAGTTTGTGAGTATTCTAGGGGAGGTTGACTTGCGCATTTGTTGTGTTGTACTCTGCTGTTGCATCTTGTATAATTGTCTTATCTGTAATATCTCTCTTTCCGAGCATCAAACCTAAGTTGAGCTGTGGGCAAAAGGGATAACAAAAGGGATATGCATGTGTTTTGAGAAAAATAATGTTTAAAGTGTAATGTGAATTTATTCCATTGAATCATAGACTGCGACGCGTTGTCTGGATATAATCTCCTCTGTATCCGTTTGCTGCTCAAAGATCTTTCATCATGAAATTTTGAGGGAAGCTCACAATTTCTGCCCCAGTGTGCTGCTTGTATTTTCCTTGAATTTTTGAGGTCCCTCAAAAATTCTGCCCCAGTGTGTTATAATGCACTCTTTGAATTTTTTGAGGGAAACTCAAAAAATTCTGCCCCAGTGTCCAATAAAATTCTCTTATGATGTGACCGTGCCTTGGGTAGGCTGCCTACGTATCCCCTTTTGGGAATCAGGTCGCTACGTAGTTCCAATCCAATAAAAAATGGATGTTGCTCGATTTGTAGTAAATCTTGATTGCATCTGAATAAAGGATATTGTTAATTTTGTCTCGATTTAGAGAATTCCACTTTAAGATAAACTCTCTTGCTCCAACTTTTGGTAAATGCCCTTGTCTCTATTGCTCGTTGTATTCATACTTCGCTATCTATGAGTGTCAATTGTAGAGTATGCTTTTTGTCCGTTTGGGATTGTCTAATTCTGCTCTTTATATGTATTTCTACTGTTTTGCGTTGAATTGTAAGACATCTTCCTCAATATGCTCTTGTCTCAGTTGTCTGTTGTAAGATCTCCACGATTAGCCATGAAGTTCCTTAAATGTCCTTTGTCGAATCATCATAGTCTGGCTTCTACTCGTCGTCTTGGATTGCCTTCTCACATTGCAGTCGCAGATTCAATGGAATTATAATAATTTTGCTGATAGTGAATGATTCATACTTAAAATAAAAATGAAAATGATTTTATTATTGGACTTGAGAAAAAGTCTTCGAAAGGAAACAACGATGCAACAAAGTTGAAAAACAAAGAAAATAAAAGCTAACGACTCGGAGTCGTGCTTTTATTTAAGAAAATAGCTAATGCCCCAGCTCCACTAAGGTTCTCGGCATGCTCGAAATGTGCTGCAGGTTTAGTTGTTTGGCATAATTTCAGATTCATCTTTCTGTATGTTCAAATCCTCAGTATGCTTTTCAGGGACTGAATAACATTTTTCCATGAATAGCTCCTTTAGACCGGTCAGCTCATCTTCTATATCGTGAACACCTTCTACAAGTCCTTCTTCCTTGAGAGTTTTCATGCAGCTTGAAAAGATGGATGCTTGTTTCAAAGTTGGAACAAACTGCTCTAGTGAATGATAACCTCTTGTAGTGCCTTTTACTTTGCAAACCAGGATGTACCCCATGCCAAACTTGTATTCATCAAACATTGTTTTTGCTTTTATGATTGTGCCTTCCAGATTGCATTCTTTGCTGAAGTCGATCATATTCGCCTTCTCATCCCCATTATTGGGCAGAGGGTTTTTGTGCACATTTGGCGCCTTCAAATTAATGGCTTTTTCATCTATTAGGTCTTGAATCTTGTCTCTTAGTGCAAAACATCTCTCCGTCTCATGCCCCGGTCCACCTGAGTGATATGCACACCTTTTACTGTAATCAAAGTTAGGTGAAGGGTTGTCTGGCATCTTTTGAGGTATCGGGACGATAAGCCCGGCAGCTTTCAATCTCTCAAACAAATGAGTGCGAGATTCGGCTAGTGGAGTGTAGTTCCTTTTGGGTCTTTGGTTTGCCTCAGGGCGAGGCCTAGGGGGGTATGATGGTGCATTTCGGTAGTTGGGTTGAGCGTTTTGCTGGTATGGTGGATGATTTGGCGCTGGAGTGTGGAATATAGGTCGAGTGGCCTGCGTGTGGTAAACGGAATATTCAGATGGTATGTGATGGTAGGGATAGAATGGTGGCGGTGTTTGATAATAGTGATTGAAAGCAGGGTCTTGAATGGCTGCCGCAAAAGAGACTTCATCTTTCTTCTTTTTGGAAAGGCTCACATTTCCAGACTGGATGGCCTTATTAGTAGCTTGTAAGGCAGCTAGGCTAATAATCTTTCCACTTTTCAGCCCTTCTTCTATGTCATCTCCCATCAACACTACATCAACAAACTTTTGATTTTTCATATGCAGCAGCTTATCGTAATAGACATCCTCTTGAATGCGGATGAATATATTCACTATTTCCCTTTCATCCATAGCGGGTTGCACCTTGGCAGCTTCTGCTCTCCACCTCGTAGCATATTCTCTAAACGTCTCTGTGGATTTCTTTTTCAACTTTTCTAGGTAGAAACGATCTGGTACCATTTCAGTGTTGTACCTAAATCGTTCTACGAAATCTGCTGCCATGTCTTCCCAACCGAGCCATGTGCCAGGCTTCTGCTTAGAGAACCAACTCAAAGCCTCTCCGGTCAAGCTTCGACTGAACAGCTTCACTCGTACTCTCTCATCTTCCCCTGCTCCAATCAACTTGTCACAATATGCTCTCAGATGTGCCATAGGGTCTCCAGTGCCATTGAACAGGTCAAACTTTGGTATCTTGTATCCGTCTGGCAATTTCAAAGTAGGATAGATGCACAAGTCTTCATAAGCTAAACCTTTAGTAGTTTTGCCTAACTCAAACTTCTTAAAGGCTGCCTCTAGCTTACGAACTTTCTCTTTCGTCCCATCATCATTGGTCTCATCCTCCGCCCATTCATATTTGTCATGGTCTTTGATGGGTGAAGTGAATTGTTTGGTCTCGGCAGTGAACATGGGATTGTAAGGCTGTGGATATGCAGTGTTGGTGTGAGGTAGGCTTGTGTTTGGGTAAGTAGGGTATGTAGGAAGTGGTGCTTGATAAGTAGATGGTGGTGCTGGATAGGGAGGCGGTGCTTGATATGTGGCGGTTGGTGCGCTTTGGTAGGTAGCAGGTGGTGCTGTTTGGTAAGGAGCTGGTTGTGTTTTTTGGTAAACAACTAGGGGATCAGTTGGGTTTGTAGGGTCCTTTCCATTAGGGCGGGCTGACCCACTTGGATCGACTGATTCCCTTGAATGGGCGGAGTTTCCAACGGGTAAACTGACCATTGTCAGTTTCTCTTCAAGTTCTTTAATTTTTTGCTCTAAAGTAGCAACATGTTCATCATACCCAACCAAAGCAAGTTTGCGAGGTGTCCCATTATTCCCAATGTTATCATCACCAAGAGCAGCATTATTCAATTCAGACATGATGTTTCGCTTTCCTCTTCTTCTAGTTTGTGAGGGGGGAGTAGTTGTAACTGATCCCTTGGTTCTCGTCCGGTACTGATGCTCGGCCAGAATGCACAGGTCAACCTCAGGAGTGGGAGTAAAACTTAAACACGAAAATAATAAGTTAGTGTCGAGGTAATAATTATCAAATGCAAAATATATCAATCTTTATAATGCAAGGGGCCTCTCTTGTATCGGAGGTAGGCCTAACAAGACCAATACATATAAGATGCATGATAGGCGTCATTTGGACGGAGTTGGCTAATGGACTTTAACATGCCAAGGATGTTAAGTCTTCCTAAGTTGAGTATGATATTTAAAATTGGACGTGTATCGTGTGTCATCCCGTTTGTTCTCATAACCTAAAATTAGTGGACAAAATAATTTTATAAAATAATTGATTTTATTGTATTAATGTAGAATAACATCTTTTGGGTAAATAGGAATAATAATTGATCTTGCAACATTAAAATTTGAAGAAATTAATTTAAATTCTATGATTTGGTTTTCAAAAATAGAAAAAATTAATTTCGTTCATAACCCAAAAAATAATGTTATAAAATAATTGGTTTTGTATGAATGTAAAAAAAATTCATACGTAAATAGAAATGAACAATTGATTTCTATAACAATTTCCATTTATAGAAATAAATAGTTGACTTTGTTAAACAAAAGTAGAAAGATCAATTTAAAATTTGTTTTATTTGATCTTCCAAATTTTCGACTTGTGGCATCCTCCAACAAAAATAAATAATTAAATGATCCACACTTTTGAGAATAAATAGTCTACATTAGACACGTTCAACTTTAACTAGATGCACACACAACATATTTAAACGTCCCTTAGGGTTGGAGACCCGTTTGGTTCGTTCAAATATGGTGAGCTAATAGACTTAGACATGAGCCGAAGTCAAAACTCCTAATCATGACATGATGCATGGTCCCTAAAAAGAGGCTTCATTAAGAGTTGGCTAATCTAGACAAAGACATGGTTCCCCAAGGTGGACAACTAAGGGGTGGGAACGTTTAGAATTGTTGGTTGTACCACGGACCAACTAGATTCTAACCGTTCCTCCTAAAGGATTTTTTGAGAGTGAAACGACCGTGAGATCCACGTAATCGCTTGTGTGTGTGTAAGTGTCAATTTTCCAGGAGTGGAGGAATATGAACGAAATGCAACAAATAATTCAATAACATACTAAATATCAGATTATTAAAAAATTACAAAATACAAAAGGTTACCCACCTGCAAAGAAAAAAGTTAGTATTAAATAAAAAATAATAAAAGCAATAATAAACCCAATATAAAAATCGTAATGGTTAAAACATTTAATCCCCAGCGGAGTCGCCATTCTGTCGCACCCCACTTTTAATTTAGTAAAATAAGTGGGTTACAACTTGGAAAAACTCGTTTGGAGTTGGAAGTTTTGGAGTCGCCACCCAATATAATTTCTAAGGCGTATTAGGTCACCTATCAATTTCTAATTCCATTTAATTAACTCCGGGTTGGTATACGAATCAGAGATTCAGGTAAGAAGTTCAAATTAACCCGAGAGGAAGGTGTTAGGCACCTCTCAGGTTCCACAAATGTGGTTCCCAGCCGATTTCTATATTGGGTTTTAATATGTAACGAAAGTAAGAGGATAAAAAATTAAATAAAATAAGCAAAGAAGATATGTGTGCAAACGAGTTAAAATATGAAAATAGATAGTTCAGCATAAATAATCTCAATTTGCAGACATGTTACATATATAGCTACAACTTACAACGTTAGACAAAATTAATCAATATTATCATATTAATTAATACAAGTTGACTTTTAAGTAACAAAGTATGAAGTAAAGATATAGTAAAAAAAATGTGCGCCACTAAAGGATGGCATCATGACATTATTGGTCACATACCTTTAACTTTAGTTGCGACTTTTAATGAGAGGTCGCGTTTAAAATAGCTTGATTGAAAATAAAGAGAATATATTTAGAATACTTATACATATAAAGTAATATCTAATTAAACGCACAACATATTGAGCAAATATTAACGTAATTATATATACAAATTAAGTAAGAGATAACTATAAATTTACTCTATAATTTAGTGAGCAAACAATGGTAAACACTTATGTAATTAAGGAGTGAGTATGACATTTAAAAAATATCAACATAATACGATAAACAATCAAAAGGCTAGCTTATAAATTTAATAAAAAATAATATAATTTTTAGGACCTGACCTCCAAAGTCCGAAACTCCTCACAAATTATTAGTAATTAATTTGAAGAAGTTTAAAATGCAGATTTTAAACCTTCCAAAAGAAGTAAGCTAGTTTTCAAAACAAACGATACTTTAGTCCTTTTAAATCTAACTGTAGACGTGCAAGATTTAAGATTTGCAGAAAAGGGTCAGCTTTAGGCAACAATTTCACTTTTAGCCTTTTAGCCTTTTTCAAAAATCATTTAGCTTCCATTATACCAGAGTCTAGCCTAATATACTTTCAATTTTCAGTTTTAACCAGTAGAAATACTGCTGCAATTTTCAGTTTTGGAATTTGCATGGACAGTACAACTTTTAAGCTGCCTTACGATTTAAGTCCTTCAAAATACATCAAGCAAAGAGAGAGTTAAAAATTGCCCCTGTTTAGCCAATTTGACTGCATTCAGTAGTGTTGCACCTGTCCTATGCACCTTATGGTGCTTATACAAACCAAGTAATCCTAGCATATACAATTTTAAGCATTTGCTTTCTAGTTCTAATAACAAATCACCAAAAAAAATAAGAAAAAAGAGAAGGAGAGGGCCTTTGTCCTTTCAAAGTTCTTTCCTGAACAAAACACATGTTCTTTGCCAAGTAACCTGCAATCAAAACTTAGTACTGGTATAACCCTCATGGCTATCCTATTTTGATGAGAAAAACAACCTGCAGAAAGGGTTAGAGGGGCCAAGTAGATGGCCAAATACCATGCAAACCAACTTATACACACACAGTAAGGAAGGCAACCTACTAAAATCAATATAGACTAAGAAACATCTATCAAAACTCAGTTTTCAAACTCACTAAAGGATCGTATAAACACATAACAAAGACTAACCTTGATAGCAATTTGCAATAGGAAACAAAGAGGGTACAGAATGATTGTGAAAGCAGCAGTATTCTTATAACTTGAAGGACCCTACTTTGGCTTAGTATGTCTGAAACAAACAGGAAAGAGAACAGGCAGCAAGAGCAGCAAAACAGGTACGCTAAAAGCCTCAGTTTGGTTCTAAATCAGCTAAACAAAGATCCAAGCAGAATGAGGAGGGAGAATGTCTGTTACAGATTCTCTGTGTGTGTAGATATATCCAGGGGATGTACCAATATGCCCAAAAGCTGTGTGGGAGATGTGTAAGGTCTGTAGTTGTATCAGTGTGTGTATCAGTGTGTGGATGATAGGTCTGAAGGTGTATTCCAAGCTGTATCAGTGCCTGTTCATGTTTGTTGAGAGCTTGTTTTGAAGTATGACAAACAGGGAGGACCCCGAGGTTCGTGCAAGGAACCTAAGGAACCTGGTCCTTGAAGAGAAGGGCACGCTTGATCGAAAAGATTGCGGGTTGCAAATTCCTGTGGAACTAGGAGTAGTGGCGCGTGGTTGTATACGTATCCTAGTCAGACTAAAAGAGGCGGTGCCCCAGCTGTGTCTATGAAGTGTGAAAAGAGTCAGACTTTAACATGGAAAAGAGTTACTACGAATCCTAACTTACCTTAATTAAGAGGATTCCCAGTAGAACTCAACTAGGGTTACAAGACTCATATAAAAGCTAGTAGTAGAGACAGCCAAAAAGGATTATTCACAAGTAGAGAGTTGAGTACAAGCAAAGGCGATCTGATAACTTTCTACGTGAGTAAGCTGAAGAAGACAACTAAACTGCATGCAGAGTATTGAGTCTAGATTTCTTGTCTAGGATCATCGAGTTGTAAGTTGTCATAATATCGAGCGTTCATTGTTTTACCTATTTGCTTATCCTAGAAGCTTATGTATTAGGTAAACTCTTTTGTGATAACTAGAAAAGCTAGAGTGTAGCTTTGATTAGTGATTAGGGTCGAGAGTGTAGCCCCTTGGTTACAGAGTTTGTAATCTAAAAACATTGCTCTTGTGTTAGTGGATTCAGTGCAAAAATCCCAGAGAGTGGGTCGTGGTTTTTCTCCCTTGAGCAAGGAGTTTTCCACGTAAAAATCCTTGTGTCTTTGGTGTGTGTGTTGGGGTGTGTTCTTGTTAGAAGGAGGTAGAAGGAAATTCTAAGAACTTTGTTCTACGATAGAAGAACACGGTTCTTGTGAAAAATCGGGAGACACTATTCAACCCCCCCTTCTAGTGTCCTTAGGAGGTGCTTAAAGTATAACAAGTGGTATCAGAGCGGGTCTTCTCTTGTAAGGCTAACACCTTGAGAAGGATCAGAATGAGTGCACCGCCTACCATTACTGAAGGACAGTCGGTTCTGAGGCCCCCACAGTTTAATGGGCAATACTACGCATGGTGGAAGAATAGGATGGAGAATTACACATGTGCTGAAGACTATCAACTTTGGCTGATAGTTTCTGAAGGAAATCTGATTCCCACCAAAATAGTTGGTGAAGGAACCACTGCCACTAAAGAACCTAAACTGAAAGAAGAGTTTGATGAGACGGAATATAAGATGATCGAAAAGAATCACAAGGCCAAGCGTTTGGTCATATGTGGTCTTGGTCCGGAAGAGTTCAATCGAGTATCATCATATAAGACGGCTAAGGAAATATGGGATGCTTTACAGGTTGTACATGAAGGGACCACAGAAGTAAAGACTCAAAAAGGAGAATGTTGAAGAGACAATTTGAGTTGTTTACTATGGGCGAGAAGGAGTTGATTCAGGACATGATGACCAGGTTGACCATAATCACTAATGAAATGAGATCCCTAGAGATGGAATTGCCTGAAATAGAGATGGTCGATAAAATCCTGAATGTGTTGCCTGAAGCATGGGAACCAAAGATGACTGCCATCATTGAATCCAAACCTTTGAAATCCATCAAGCTTGAAGAACTGGTTGGAAGCTTGAAGACTCATGAGATGATGAAGGACTCAAAGGCTAAACCATCAGCAAAGAAGGAAAAGACTCTTGTGCTGGAAGCAACAGAGGAAACTGATGAATATGTTGATCTTCAATCAGTGGAAGCTGCAATGGTAAGTGCCTTAAGACAAAAACTCAATCTGGGAAGGTTTAAAGGTTTCAAACGAGGAAACAAGGAGAGCTCTAGCAGGAAGAACATAGTTGACAGTCCTGACTACTCTGGGTGCTTCAAATGCTTCAAGAAAGATCATGTTGTCATGGACTGCCCGATGTGGGAAATAGAGTGGAGGAAGAACAGAGCTGTTAAGGAAAAGGAAAAGGAAACAATAAAGGAATATGATGCAGACAGAAAGAAGTCAAGACGGCCCCCAAACTTCAGAGCAGAACGAAGGAAAAAGAAGGAAGCTTTTTATGCCACATGGGGACCAACTGATAGTGAGTCTGATCATGAAAAGAAGGCTGAGGATGACTCACCACTAGCACTAGCAGGTATGACAGACGTTGGTTGTGATGAAGAAGATCCTCAAGAACTTAGAGGAGGAAGAGATCCATCAAAGCCACCAGTGTTCAATGGGACTCATTACAATCACTGGAAGAAGTAGATGAAAAATTATCTGCAGGCAACTGATTACAGCCTGTGGCTGATTGTGAAAAGAGGACCTCATGTTCCTGTGAAGAGAGCAGTAAACGGTGTCCTGGTGCCAAAGAAAGTGGAAGAACTAGACCCTCAATATTTGGACTGGTTACAAGCAAACTCCAAGGCTGAGGGGGTATCTAAGAAGAGGACTCACGGATGATGTGCTTGCACGGATACTGGAGTGTAAATCTGCTAAGGAAATATGGAAGAAACTGAAGGAGTTGTACATAGCTGACAACACCAAAAAGGACTCTGCTCTCATGGCAACTGATGGAGAGGAAGCAGGATATTCAGCAGAGGTATGCTTGTCTGATCTAAAGGAAACTTTACATACATACTCTTTTGAAAATTTAATTCTAATCACAGCCACCTTGATTGAAGGATATGAAAAAGAAAAACTTGAAAAGGATAAATTAACTGAAGAACTGAGTAATCTTAGAACTAAGTACAAGAGTCTCCTGGAACAGAATATTGAACTTGAAGAAACTAATGCCATCTTGAAAGGGCAGACTCTTGTGTCAAACTCTAAGATTACTGAGCTTGAATTGGAATGTAATCAGTTAAGAGAGAGTAAGAATGGTAAGCAAGTTATGAGTGAAGTTCAATCCTTTCTGGAAAACAAACTGAAAAGAGCCAATAAAATTGTGTATCAGGAAATTGAAAAAAACAGGATTTTAAGTCAAAAGGTTGAAAACTCAAAACTTGAACTTACCAGACTGACAAAATGGAATAAATCTTCTGAAGCTATGAATTGGGTTCTTGAAAATCAAAACAAAGGAAAACAAGGATTAGGATTCAAGAAACCCCTGCCTCCATATAATCCTAAAAGCAAATATGTAGGTCTATCTTGTAACATGTTATGCACTTTTTGTGGTAAAACTGGTCATGTTAAACAAAAGTGTGTTAACATCAGTAAGGCAAAGGCTAAAAATAAAAGATGTGTTTTACCCAAATGGGCCAAACAAGATCTGATTTATCCATTTTCTCATAAGAAGGGACCCAAGCTTGCCTGGGTTCCTAAAGCTAACCTCTGATTTGTCTTGCAGGCTGGAGTGAGGGAGAAGAACTCAAGCTGGATTCTGGATAGCGGTTGTTCTAGGCACATGACAGGAGATAGAAGAAACTTTCTCTCACTCGCAGCATTTCAAGGAGGCAGTGTAGCCTTCGGAGGAGGAAAAAGTGGTCAGATAGTAGGCATTGGAAAGATTGGGAGATCTCTGGAACATGCAATCGAGAATGTCTACTGTGTGGATGGTCTTAGACATAATTTACTAAGTATCTCCCAACTGTGTGACAGAGGAAACGAAGTGAGCTTCTCATCTGTTGGTTGCATCGTAAAGAACCTACAGAGTGGAGAAGTAGTGATGGAAGGAAAAAGGGTGAACAATGTATACAAGGCATCACTGAAGTCCTTACCTGAAAACAATCTGACATGCTTGAATGTGCAAGAAAGTGACTCTCAGCTGTGGCACAAAAGATTGGGTCATGCAAGTCTTTCTCAGTTAAATAAGCTGGCTTCGAAGGAACTGGTTCGCGGATTGCCAAGTAAGAAATTTGAGAACATAAAAATGTCTGATGCTTGTGTAAAGGGAAAGCATGTGAGAACATCATTCAAATCAAAGAAAGTGGTCAGCACATCAAAACCACTGGAGCTGATACATATGGATCTATGTGGACCTATGAGAGTCAGGAGCCGTGGAGGAAAGAGATTTGTGTTTGTTATTGTGGATGACTACTCAAGATACACATGGACCCTGTTCTTGGTCTCTAAGGATGAAGCCTTTGAAAGTTTCAAAGACTGGGCTGGTGTGGTTCAGAAAAGATTAAGTCTTGAGATCATCAGTATGAGATCTGATCATGGTACTGAGTTTGAAAACTCAAAATTTTCTGAGTATTGTGCAAGGAATGGCATAGATCACAACTTTTCTGCACCAAGAACTCCCCAACAAAACGGGGTGGTCGAAAGGAAGAACATGTCGTTAGAAGATATGGCTAGAACTATGCTGTTATCAAGTGGGTTGGCAAGAAATTTTTGGGCTGAAGCTGTAAATACTGCTTGTTACTTGTTAAACAGGTGTTCTATCAGAGCAATCCTTGACAAGACTCCGTATGAGTTGCTCAGAGGTAGAAAGCCAAGTATTGCTCACCTAAGGCCTTTTGGTTGTAAATGCTTCGTTCACAACAATGGCAAGGAACCCTTGGGAAAGTTTGACGCTAGGAGTGATGAGGCAATATTTCTGGGATATTCCACTCAAAGTAAGGCATACAAAGTGTTTAACAAAAGAACACAAACTGTAGAAGAAAGTATGCATGTCGTATTTGATGAATCAGATAAGGCATTGAGAGAGGTTGAAGCAGATGATCAAGTAATTGGTTTAAGGAGAGAAGAAAGCATAGACGAACTGGAAGACTCAGACGAAGAGGAGAATCTGAACACTTCAGACGAAGGGGTCAACTTGACAGGGGGAACTTCAGATGAGGCTGACAATCTAGAAAGTCAGGAAGAACCTACCCAAGAGAATGCTGCAGGTCCTTCCAGTCAGATTCAGCTCAAGCCATGGAAGCATCAAAGCTCGCATCCACTGGAGAATGTCCTATCTAAATTGGACACAGGAATTATGACTAGGTCAGCATTGAAGAACTTCTGTGCATTCTTTGCATTTCTCTCATCCTTGGAACCAAAGAATGTAAAGGAAGCTCTAGAAGATCCAGACTGGATTCTAGCTATGCAGGAGGAACTTCACCAATTTGAACAAAGCAAGGTGTGGCACCTAGTTCCTAAGCCGAAGGACAGATCTATAATTGGAACAAAATGGGTATTCAGGAACAAGCTGGATGAACATGGGATAGTGACAAGGAACAAGGCAAGACTGGTGGTTCAAGGATACAGTCAGGAAGAAGGAATAGATTATGACGAAAATTTTGCACCAGTTGCAAGGATGGAAGCCATTAGGATGCTGATTGCTTTTGCCACGTACATGAAATTCACACTGTATCAGATGGATGTGAAGAGTGCTTTTCTAAATGGTTATTTGAATGAGGAAGTCTATGTGGTGCAGCCTCCAGGCTTTGTGAGCAATGAATTTCCTGACCATGTTTACAAACTGGATAAGGCTTTGTATGGGTTGAAGCAAGCTCCTAGAGCCTGGTATGAAAGACTCTCAGGGTTCCTGATGAAAAATTGTTTTTCAAGAGGCAAAATTGACAACACACTATTTCTCATGAAGAAAGGAAAGGATTTGCTGGTAGTTCAAGTGTATGTTGATGATATCATTTTTAGAGCTACTGATGAAGAACTGAGCAAAGGTTTTGCGGAATTGATGGGAAGTGAGTTTGAAATGAGCATGATGGGTGAACTGAACTTCTTCCTTGGGTTGCAGATAAAGCAGAATCCTGAAGGAACCATGATTCATCAGCAAAAGTATGTCAAGGAACTATTGAAGAAGTTTGACATGGAAGGAGCAAAGGAAATGACTACCCCTATTGCACCTGGAACAAAGTTAGACATGGACGAACTCGGTCCTTCGACAAATGAAACGAAATACAGAGGAATCATTGGCTCACTTCTATATCTCACAGCTAGTCGACCTGATATAGTATACAGTGTAGGACTGTGTGCCAGATTTCAGTCAAAGCCCAAGGAATCACACTTGACAGCTGTGAAGAGAATCCTGAGATACTTGAAAGGAACTCAGGATTTAGGTCTTTGGTATCCCAGAGGTGGGACTTTTGAACTCATTGGTTTTGTTGATGCAGATTATGCAGGTCATTTGGTGGACAGGAAAAGCACTTCAGGGATGGCACATTTTTTAGGTCCCTGCTTGGTTTTGTGGGCTACAAAGAAACAAAACTCAGTTGCTCTATCAACTGCTGAAGCTGAGTATGTGGCAGCTGCTTCATGTTGTTCACAACTGCTGTGGATCAAGCAACAACTGGAGGACTTTGGTATCAAGTGTGGAGCAGTGCCAATTTTCTGTGACAACACCAGTGCATTGAACATTGCCAAGAACCCAGTCCAACATAAAAGAACCAAGCACATTGATATCAGACACCATTTTCTGAGAGATAATGTGGAAAAGGGTCTGATTACTATGAATTCATGCAGGACTGAAGATCAAATAGCTGACATATTTACCAAAGCTTTGAACAAGGTACAGTTCGAAAGGAACAGGTTGGAGTTAGGGATGACCAAAATACACGGATGACCCAGCAGGTAATCCCTTTGTGTTTGGCTAGTTAAGTATTTGATGTGGTTGCTTGAAACTTGTTATAAATGTCTATTCTAACCTCTTGCTTGAAAAAGTACACTCGTGTTGTTGTTTTGATCACAAGGTACAAATAATGTGATCCCATGAAGAACCTACTATGTACTGAGAAGGAACCAGTTTGAACATGAGGAATCGCGTCTAGGTACATTCATCCTACTCTGTATGATAGTATTCATAACTGAAATTAAAATTGTCATCCATACGTGTGTTATGGGGGTCTTCCATATTCTCATAACCGTCCTAAATTATAGGAACACATTTCTTTTTAGGATAGAACTCTTTTTGAATAGCTTGGACCCCACTTCTTGAAAAAGGGCTTATTTAATTAGGTTCATAACCGTCAAATCTGTAACTCTTCCCGGTTCTCGAAAAATTCAAAAAGCTGCTTTTCTATTCTACTCATTACTTCTTGCCTTCCCTAGACAGTGTCAAATCACCAAAACCTTCTCACTTCAACCACACTCCTTCAATCCCTCAAAATTCATCCACTTCTCCTGCAAAACACCAAAACTCTCTCAAACCCTAAAACAGAAATTTCCTTAGAAATCTTAGAAATCGCTCATAAATCTTTCAAGATGTCTGATAGACCACCTCCATCCACTCTGGCTCAAAGAATCGCAAGGGCACGCATAAAATTCCTTCAAAAGGGGGATAAGAAATTGGCAAAGAAGATGAGGTCGAGAACTGTTCTCTCGACACCCACTGCACAAAGTTCATCACTATCATCACATGAGGTAATTCCTGAACCTATTACATCTACGCCTGTTGGTCCTGTTGATATAAAAAGCCCTGGAATTGTATAAAGTGAAACCCTAGTTACTGAACTAGACAAGATAATGGGTAATGAGGAAAAGGACAGAATAGATAGGGGGAATTCATGTGAGGGGGAACAAGATAGTAAAAAGAATGAACTTAGGAAAGATGTGCTAAGTCCTGCAGTTGGTGAGTCTGGAGATAAGTTGAATATTGCAGAAAGAATAGTAGAACAGTTTAAGGATCAAGATAATGTGGGAAATTTGAAGGAAGATGCATTAGAGCTAAGTAAAGAAGTGAGTGGAGGTATCGAATGTGTGAAAGAATCTGTGCCTAAAAGTCCGGCAGGTGGTGGACTTGATATTGCTGAAGCCTCAGGGGATTTGGGTCAAAAGTCTGTTGTTTGTCCAAATCCTACTGGGGCTGATGATGCAAATTCTAAGAGGACAGATTCTGAGGAGGAAGGGAACAAGAAAGTTGTTTTAGAACAAGAAGAGATAACCAAGAAAGTTAAAGAACCAAAAAGGAAGAGGAAGTTCGGTGAAGAGGATGAGAAATTAGCTGAGGAAGAAGAAGAGGAAGTGGTGTTTGTGAAAGAAAATCTAGTGGAGCCTGGGAAAAGAAGAAGGTTGGTGAAAGGTGGAAAGCCAGTGCTGAAGACAAGACTTGTTGATGAGGCAAGTGAAGAAGATGATGACAAGTTGGCTAGTGAGACTGCTGTTAGAAGAGTTGGCACCAGGTCTGCACTAAAGCAGCAGCTGGAGACAATTGAGAAAATAGGAAAGACAGTGACCAATGTGAGAGATAGAGAGGTAAAAAAGAGAGAAGAAGAAGAAAGGAGAGCTGGTGAAGCAGAGGAGGAGAGTGAGGCTGCGAGCTATGTAGAACCCAGTGATTCAGATACTAATAGTGAGATGGAGAATAAGAAAAGAAGAAGAGGGAGCAATGAAGAAGAAGTGGATAGGGAAGCCTTTTTCTCTAGGCATCAGGTGCTGCCAGGCAGCATTCTGCATGATGAAAAGGAGTTCCATATGAGGCCATTGCTGAGGATGATAGGTGATCAGGGTTGGCTTGGATTGTTTGTCAACAAGGACAGGAAGTTGTTTGTGAATGAAGTGAGAGAATTCTATACTAATTGTAGAGTAACAGCCAGGAGAGTGTTCACTACTGTTAAAGGAATTGAGATAGAGTTTGGAAGAACTGAGCTGGGAGTGATTCTGGACATACCCGCTGAAGGTTATTGCAGGCATGTTAAGCTGAAATGGCCAAAAAGAACAGATGGAGTCACTCCTTTAGATGTTGTGAGAAAGTTTTCAGGAAAACCTAGACTGAGGAAGGAGAGAAAGGTAGAGAAGAAGGAGATGGAACCTGCACATCAACTGCTGTTTGAATTTGTGCATAGGGTTCTTCTGCCTAGGGGAGAGAGGAATTGTGAGGCTAGTGCTCTGGACCTGACTTACATGGATCTGATGGACAGGGGGGTGAAGATAAATTTGCCTGGGCTGATAATTAGGCACATAAAGAGGATCTCTGATACTGATCAGAAGCCCCGTTCTCTAGTGCACTCTTACATCCTCCATCAGATTCTTGAGCATTTTGGGGTTCCTTTGGAAGCAGGAAAGAAGCCAACTATCCATCAAATATTTGGGAATAATGTGCTAAAAAACTGTGACTTCTTCAGAGAAAGCAGAGCTTCCAAAAGGCCAATGCAGGTAAAAGAAGAGCAAGCAGAGGACAGTGAAGAATTTGGGCCTGATGAGGCCATTGATGCTGTGAAGGAGCTGGAGACCATTGTCCTTGAGGTTAATGCTGAAAATGCAGAGCTCCACAGACAGCTGAAGGTGAAGGATCAAGAGATTGATCGTTTGAAGATAGATTGCCACAAGTATGAGGCCGAGCTGGTGATGGAGAGGGCCAAAAATACGAAGCAACTTGAGGCGCTTGTCAAACACTTCAACCTTCAGCTTTGATTCTTCCAGTCCTGTCCTCCTACCTCTACCTGATATCTACCCCTTCTCATTCTCCTGTGATTGCATGTTATGGATGTTTAAGACAATTTAAATTTGGTTGTGTAACTATTAACAGGGTTGTGCTGATGTCACAATCTGGATGATGATTTTAAATTTCTTATGTTCTTAACTGTTTTTCTGCTTAAGTAATTCGGTTCTTAGATGGGCCCTTATTTGTGTATGCCTGTGTTCTTATTACTAACGAGTTGCGTTGTGCTTTAGACTGGATTAACTTGACAAGTTCCTGCAGGTCTTCGAATCTTTTCGATGATGTCAAAAGGGGGAAGAAGGAACTGTTGGGGTGTTTGTGACCTAACTCATCTGTTGTTTTTCTTTCTGTTTTCTTGTTTTGGTTTTGGTCTATGTCTATTCAGGTTCTTGGGCAACAGTTGTTTGTCATCATCAAAAAGGGGGAATTTGTTGAGAGCTGGTTTTGAAGTATGACAAACAGGGAGGACCCCGAGGTTCTTGCAAGGAACCTAAGGAACCTGGTCCTTGAAGAGAAGGGCACGCTTGATCGAAAAGATTGCGGGTTGCAAATCCCTGTGGAACTAGGAGTAGTGGCGCGTGGTTGTATACGTATCCTAGTCAGACTAAAAGAGGCGGTGCCCCAGCTGTGTCTATGAAGTGTGAAAAGAGTCAGACTTTAACATGGAAAAGAGTTACTACGAATCTTAACTTACCTTAATTAAGAGGATTCCCAGTAGAACTCAACTAGGGTTACAAGACTCATATAAAAGCTAGTAGTAGAGACAGCCAAAAAGGATTATTCACAAGTAGATAGTTGAGTACAAGAAAAGGCGATCTGATAACTTTCTACGTGAGTAAGCTGAAGAAGACAACTAAACTGCATGCAGAGTATTGAGTCTAGATTTCTTGTCTAGGATCATCGAGTTGTAAGTTGTCATAATATCGAGCGTTCATTGTTTTACCTATTTGCTTATCCTAGAAGCTTATGTATTAGGTAAACTCTTTTGTGATTACTAGAAAAGCTAGAGTGTAGCTTTGATTAGTGATTAGGGTCGAGAGTGTAGCCCCTTGGTTACAGAGTTTGTAATCTAAAAACATTGCTCTTGTGTTAGTGGATTCAGTGCAAAAATCCCAGAGAGTGGGTCGTGGTTTTTCTCCCTTGAGCAAGGAGTTTTCCACGTAAAAATCCTTATGTCTTTGGTGTGTGTGTTGGGGTGTGTTCTTGTTAGAAGGAGGTAGAAGGAAATTCTAAGAACTTTGTTCTACGATAGAAGAACACGGTTCTTGTGAAAAATCGGGAGACACTATTCAACCCCCCCTTCTAGTGTCCTTAGGAGGTGCTTAAAGTATAACAATGTTTTTCAGCTTGTGAAAGGTGTAGAGAGTGTCTGTGAGGAGAGGAAAAGAGTAGTGCATTACTATGCTGCTTTACAGTGTGTGCAGATCAGTTTTCCAGGACATATCAGTGTGTGTTGTCTGCCCCATAAAGGGAGAAGGGGACTGGTATTTATAGCTCAAGGAAGAACTACACTTTTTAAGAGAATCATTCAAAATCTCTCTTATAAAAGGTAAATGGAATTCTATTTTCATATAAAAAGGAAAAGAGAGATGCTTTGCCTTTCAAATCACATGTAAAGAGAAAATTTTGGTCAATTACAAAAGGAGTAATTCAAGGGATTCGCATTTCTATAAAAGGAAAAACGTAACAACCTGGACTGCTATTGTCTTCAGATAATCAGAATATACACAGATTTGCATAGGGAGGTGTAACATTAACGAGGCTTTCCTTATGCTATTAGCATTTCGAAGCTCAAACAAAGATCAGTAGCACATAACAACTTCATGACTCGGATACATACAGTTTTAATCAAAGCTTTCAACTGTGAATTCAAATAGTCAGACATTTCAAGATTCAAACCGATAGTCATTTACTAGTTTGGTTTTCCATTCAAAGGTTAATCATAAGGCATGACTTTGAGTACCAACGCTTAACTAATTCGAACAGTCCAAGCAATTCAGTGACGATTAATCCTAAAGTTACTAAAGTGATAAACTAAATGAATAATCGACACGACTGAATCCAAACAAAGTGCACACGTTAAGCATAAGAGCAGGCCCAATATTTTTCCATGATTCATCTTATAAGAATAATAAAAGAAAATGAATAAAAAGAAATGTGTTACCCGTTTGGGATGATGGGTCGGGTCATGCCTAACCCGATCGGTTTCTATTCATTTTCAACGATTCGTGTTCGAATCGCTTACTACTTGCCTTGTGCGTGTAAAATCAGCGTGTATCGCGTCTTGTTTGATCCGGATTCGACGAGATTCGCTCAATCCTTTCTTCTTCCTTTTCGATTTCTATAGAAAGAGAGAGAAGATGATTTGTTCCCTTTTTCTGTGTGAAAACGACAAGGGAGAGAGAGGGATGAGCGGAGATGGCGGAGGAGGCGACGGGGTTTGGGCAGTTTTAGGGCGTATCGGGTCAAAAACGGGGGAAAGGGGGAGAGAAGAAGTGAGAGGGGTCGGCTTATTTTGTGGGGTGTAGAGGGTGTAAATGATTTTAGGGTTTCGGGTGTGAGTGTGTGTGTATAGATGTAAATGGGGGATTTATTTTGGGCCGTCGGATTTAAGGGATGGAGGGTCACGATCGTGCCACGTAGGCGCGTGTGAGTGAGTGTATATATGTGAGTATATGGAGAATGGGGCTTTGAGGGGTTGTACTGCGTGCTAGAATGAGTTGTACGCGTTCTTTGGAGAGTAGTACTTCATGCTAAACGTGTGTATACTTGTACTAGGAGTGTATTTAGTGAGGTGTAAGCTTAGGTGGAGCTTAGGTGGCGTACACGTGGACAAAAGACAATGACGTGGACTGAATGTAATAGGAATGGGATTGTAAAATAGCAAAATGACTAGTTTTAATTAAAATACTTATAAATATAAATAATTAGTATAAAATAGGAAATTTTGTAAATAATTATAAATAAATACATTTAATTATAAATATATATAGATGACCACAAATAATACTAATTAGATATAAATAGCCACCAATAATTATTGAATGATATCGTAATGCGTTAAAATACACAAATAGTACACATATTTTAGAAAATAGCCTAAATGAATGCAATTACGTAATTATGATCACAATTAAATAAATAATATATAAATATTACACACGTAAATGCACGTTGTCTAATGCAATTTTATTTGAAAAATTACACTTATCAATTTTAATTAAATATAGCCAAATTGCAAAAATAGAGGGACAAAATTGGGTGTCAACATCTAAAGCTACAAATTCAGCTTCCATTGTGGAGCGGGCAATTAGTGTTTGTTTGGACGGCTTCAAGACACCGCTCCTCTACCAATTGTGAAAATGTATCCACTTGTGAATTTAGACTCAGTTGAACCGGTGATCCAATTTTCATCACAATATCCCTCAATAACTGCAGGATACTTAGTATAATGCAAAGCAGACTTTTGGGTATATTGCAAATATTCCAAAACTCGTTTCATTACCATCCATTGAGTTTAGTCTGGATTGTATGTGTATCGACTCAATTTACTTATAACACAAGCTATATTTGGTCGAATGCAATTCATGATATACATTAAACATTCTAACACACGTGCATAACCCAGTTGAGACGTACTTCTACCTTTGTTCTTCTTAAGAGCAAGATTTACGTCTATTAGGGCTTTTGAATCTTTGAAGTCCAATGAACTTGTCAAGTGCTGATTTGATGCAATGAGATTGAGACAGGGCCAGACCGCCAGGAGTTTTATGTATCTTAATACTCAAGATTACATCAGCAACTCCTAAGTCTTTCATATCAAATTTGCTAGTCAACATACGCTTTGTAGCATTTATGTTGGCAATGTCATTACTCATTATCAACATATCATCCACATATAGGCAAACAATGACTATTTGTGTTGGAGTGTTTTTAATGTAAACACATAATCAAACTCATTAATCACAAAACCATTTGACAACATTGTATGGTCAAATTTTGCATGACATTGCTTAGGTGCTTGTTTTAGTCCATAAAGAGACTTAACAAGTCTACAAATCTTCTTTTCTTTTCCAGGAACCATAAACTCTTCGGGTTGTTCCATATAGATTTCTTCCTCCAACTCTCCATTTAAGAAAGCTGTTTTAACATCCATATGATGGATTTCAAGACCATACACAACAGCTAAACCAATTAACACCCATATGGATGTAATCCTTGTTACCGACGAGTATATGTCAAAATAGTCAAGACCTTCTTTTTGTCTAATACCCTTTGACAACTAGTCTTGTGTTATACTTGTCAATAGTGCCATCAGCTTTCATTTTCCTTTTGAAAATCCACTTAGAACCTAACGGTTTATTCCCACGAGGAAGATCAACCAACTCCCAAGTATGGTTGCTCAAAATAGTTTCTATCTCACTATTGACTGCCTCTTTCCAAAATGGTGATTCTGAATAAGGCATGGCTTCTTTAAATATTCGAGGCTCATTTTCCAATAAGAACGTCACACAGTCATCTCCAAATGAAGCAGATGTCCATTGATGCTTACTGCGTCTTGGATCTTCTTCATTTGATGTACCCTCTTTAGTTCCTTCCAGAGGTCGTTTGGATTTCTCACCAAACGATTCATGATCCTTTTTATATGGATATATATTTTCAAAGAATTCAGCAGTATCTGATTCCATTACCGTATTAACATGAATGTCAGGATTTTCTGATTTACAAACCAGAAAACGATATGATCTACTATTTGTAGCATATCCTATCAAAGCGCAATCAACTGTTTTCGGTCCTATCTTAACCCTTTTGGGTTTAGGAATATGCACTTTTTCTAAACACCCCTACACTTTGAAATAATTCAAGTTGGGTTCTTTCCTTTCTATTGTTAATATGGAATGAATAGTGTTTTGTTATGGGCACTCGATTGAATATTCGATTAGCTGTAAGTATAGCTTCCCCACACAAGTTCTGGGGTAAACCCGAACTTATCAACAAGACATTCATCATCTTATTTAAAGTTCTATTCTTTCTTTCGCAATCCTATTGGATTGAGGCGGGTACGGGGCAGTTGTTTGGTGAATAATACCATATTCTAAATATATTTCTTCAAAAGGAAATTCGTATTCACCACCCCTATCACTTCTTATCATTTTGATATTTTTGTTAAGTTGTGTTTCAACTTCATTTTTGTATTGCTTGAATGCGTCAATTGCCTCATCTTTACTACTAAGTAAATAAATATAGCAGTAACGAGTGCTATCGTTAATAAAGGTTATGAAATACTTCTTTCCACCGCGAGATGGTATTGACTTCATGTCACAAATATCCGTATGAATTAAGTCTAAGGGTCATAATTCATTTCAACTGATTTGTAAGGATGTTTGACATACTTAGACTCAACGTATATTTGACATTTTGATTTTTTACATTCAAATTTAGGCAATACTTCCAAATTGATCATTTTACGCAAGGTTTTAAAATTGACATGTTCCAACCGAGAATGCCATAAATTATTTGACTCAAGCAAATAACAAGAAGCTGAAATTTTATTCATATTGTCAACGACCATTACATTCAGCTTGAAAAGGTCCTCATTTAGATAATCTTTTCCTACAAACAGAGCATTCTTAGTTAATACAACTTTATCAGAAATAAAAATGCATTTAAACCCGTTCTTGAAGAGAAGTGCAGTAAAGACTAAGTTCTTCCTAATTTCAGGATCATGAAGGACGTTGTTCAGAGTCACCACTTTGCCAGAAGTCATCTTAAGTAAGACTTTTCCATATCCTTCAATCTTGGCCGTTGCAGAATTTCCCATAAAAATCGTTTCATCCGTTCCAGAGGGAGCATAGGAGGCAAAAGCTTCTTTAACATTACAGACATGACGGGTGGCACCATAATCGATCCACCATTCTTTTGGATTTCCAACCAAGTTATATTCAGAAATCACGGCACATAGATCAATGTCTTGAACTCCTTGGGAAATTACGCTCTCTTCAACCATGTTGGCTTGAACCTTTTCCTTTTTCTTGTCCTTATCCTTGTCCTTCTTTGGGGCACGACAATCAGAGGACTTATATCTGGCCTTGCCACAATTGTAGCAGTTACCCTAGAACTTTTTCTTGTCAGGGTAATTCTTCATTCCAGAAGACCTCTTTCTCTTATTCTGCTTTGGAGTATACTCAACAGTATTTGCTCCCTCAATTGTTGAACTTCCACGGGCCTTCTTTTCAGCAGACTTGTTATCCTCTTCAATCCTTAAGCAGACAATCGAATCTTCAAGCGATATCTCCTTGCTCTTATGTTTCAAGTAACTCTTGAAGTCCTTCCAAAGTGGAGTCAGCTTTTTAATGATTGCTGCTACTTGAAACGCTTCATTGATCATCAAACATTTAATGTACAAGTTGTTAATAACAACACAATTAATACCTCTAATAAAAGTATTAATTCGAATTATACATTCAACAAGGAGATCATGAATGATCACTTGAAGTTCTTGGACTTGGGACACAACAGATTTACCATCCACCATTTTGTATTAAAAAAACTTGGCAGCTACAAACTTCTTCCGCCCGACATCTTCAGTTTTTTTACTTCTTTTCAAGAGCATTCCACAACTCCTTGGACGTATCAATGTTACTATAAACATTGTACAAATTATCTTCCTATCCGCTAAGAATATAATTCTTTCAAAGAAATTCAGAATGTTTCCATGCCTTAGTAACGAGGAAATGTTCATTGTAGGGGTGTGCAAAACCGAACCGGTACCGATAGCCGAACCGTTACCGCTACCGATAAGCATAACGGTATCGGTATAACGGTTATTGGTTCGGTAATGGTATTAATTTTCAATACCGATAAGATATCGGTACAGTAACAGTTTCTATATCTCTTTACCATTACCGATAAAGTTTTTTTAATAATTTTTATATTTTTTATTTTATTTATTATTAGTATATTATGTCATTTAAACTCTTAACTTACAACATTAACTTATAGGTTAAACTTCAATTATTATTATTATTTTGGTGGTTATATGTCAATACTCATACACTTTAATTAATGAGTTCGGCCAATTTTATAATTAATTTTGCTTTCTCGGATTATTGATCAGACTTTCTCATCTTTTCTTTTTCTATTTCATTATTTTGTGTTATGTTAACATATTGTTAAGACTTGTTGATTGCACTTGTTTACTTAGTTTGTATGGATGATTTGCCTATTACTTTAGTGGTTATTCATATTAATTAAAAAATATTACCTATACCGTTAACCGATAGCTTATTGGTACGGTATTGATTTTACATAATTACGTACTGTTAACAGATATACTGTTACCGATAAGTTCAAACCCGAACCGTACCGCCCCATGAACACCCCTAGTTCATTGTATAGAGTGTCATCAGGTAATACAGGAACGTCTTCTTTGACGAACTTTTGCAGACTCAAAGTAGTCAGGTAAAAGAACATCTTTTGTTGCCACCTCTTGAAATCAATCCCATAAAATTTCTCAGGTTTTTTTGCCGGTGTTGGCACCACAACTGGCCTATTGGAAGACGGCTTGAACCTGCCCCCACATTAGCAGCATTTGTTGCATTATTTGCAACATTATCTGTTGTCATTTTTGTCAAAATAAAATAAACAGATTCAGTAAATGCTGAAGTATTTAAATCTTCAAAAAACATAGTGAAAAGATTATTCTTCAAACTGATTTAAACAGTACAGTAAAGAGATTATTCTTCAAACTAATTTAAACAGCACAATGAAGAGATTATTCTTCAAACTGATTAGGAGTAGAAAAATCACACATATTTTTAATCTCCAACTAACAGTAACGTTAGGAGTAGAAAACCACGAAGGTTTTTGTCTCCACAATCACTAAGAAATCAGAACATAAATTATAAATAAGATTCTTTAAGCTTATTAGAAAATCTAATTTCGTAAGTGACTAAAACAAAAAATGGATGAACAGAAATATGCAGAATTATATGTCCCGAACCCACAAATTCCTTGTGCGTCCTTAAAGAATCTTATCCCCTCACTGTTGCCCAAGGTTCACGGATAAATTCTTCCCATGATAGAAGGGAACATTCAACTTAGCGGTAGCGGCACTTCAAACCACTAAGTTATTGGTGAACTCAAAATAATGGTGCAAATCACACGACTGACTTACTTTATTTTGAAAGTAATGATGCAGAAAGAAAGAGGAGATAAATCAGAAAAATTTCAGAGTGGAAAATTCTGAAGGAATGGCTATCTATTTATAGCCAACGAAATTCTGGATGAAAGGGTGTGAAGGTGGCTAATCACATTGCAGGTGGCTATTCACGAAATGCAGCCCTTCCGATGGCTGTTTCTAGAATACGCGAGAATTTTCTGGAGCGGGAATTTCGTTACGAAAACGGTCAAAGAACATATTAATATAAAATAACTAATCTAATTGTGTTGATCCAAAAAATTAAGTCAATCAATCATATCAATTGACAAAGTCCAAATCAGCCGAAGCCGAGGCCGAGCTGAGCGAGCGACGACGATGGCGACGGCGACGGCGTGAGGCCCCTTTCTCTTAGCTCCTTTTAAGAGCTAAAGGAAGTGACCTTATATTTATACCCAACAAAATAGTTATCTTTAACCGATGAGGGACAAAGTGCAAAAGCCAAAGTTGCCTTTTCATCTTCTTCCCCCGTTTTCCATTCACACTACCACACTTCAACCCCAATAATCCCCCACATGAATGGGGAATGATGGAAACATGCATGAAAAAAAACTTGTGTGATTCGCAACTAAGAACTAATTGCATCGGGATTAGTAGGTTTCCCTTTGAACTTTCTGTAGTGAACATATATCGAATGTACTCGATCAATCGGTAGATTTGATATCTTTGAACCGTCGAGTTTTAGTGAATACCTAGACAACATATGTCACACAATTAATCCTTATCTATTTTTTTGGTTCTCATTGTTGTGTTCGTAAATATTCTTATTAACACAGAGGGAAGAACTTTAGGAGTTATCATAAATACTTCTATATGTATGTTTACCTTAAATATGGTATGCATATATAAAAATGACGACCATATAAAGTTTTACCAAAGAAATTTGATTCTTTATTTTTTTTCCTATTTTGGAACCAATAAAGGAAACCCCACAAAGATTGCTTTCTCCCTTTATATTTTCCTAAGCCATACATGACAACAAATGCACGTCAAAGAAAATTGGTTTGGTTTACGGGACCACATAGCCCTAATTATTTTGGTCGGCTATCACTGATGCAATTTTTTATAAGTCTCAAATAGTCGAATAGACCCAGCAACCAGTGATGCCAATAAACTAAAGAGAAAAACTAATGTCTCTTCCTCCACTTATCTAAGAACAGATAGGAAAAGTGGTGGTAGTTTACTCAAAAATTAAGACACCAATGAAATAAGATAAACATGAAGAAACTTGCATTAAATTGCCACAATGCAAAAGAAGGCGTGACTATCTATCAACTGAAACATCATATGGATATTGATACAAACTTTTAGAAAAAAGAACACCACTGCTAAAACAACTATAAACATTTTCTTTCAAAAAATTTAACCTGAAACTTGGATTAGAAGGAAATACAGAATACTCCTTTGGGATGTCCTGGGACAACAAATGTCCTTCTTTGGAAAAAATAATATTTGCCTTGTAAAAAATTTATTCCCTTTCATTTTGTGATATCTTGAAAATTTTAAGAGGAGAATTAAATTAACTGAAACTATCAATTCTAGAAAGTAGTAAAAAATTCAAGGAAGGCAAACAAAATTTAAAAACAATCAGTGTCCGTTGCTATGCTTTAGGATTCACAATGATTGACTAAAACAATATTAACATCTCACAACCATGTCGTTGCAATAGCTTAGAAACCAAAAGAGGTGCTCTAGAGATGTTTGACTTTTCTTCCCAATTCCAACTTTATCAACTAAGATAAATTTTATAAAAAAGCACTAGATTCGTAGACTGCAATATACATATGCCAATTGAGATGTTAGCCAACCAGCAATTCGCAGAAAAAACATCAAAGGCACTAAAATTCCACCACAGGTTTCTTCACCCGCGATCACAAAATCATTCCAGAACGTAAGTAAATAATTTTCAACAGGGCAAACTTCGCAACTAACATAAAACTTCACCCGACAATGGTTTTAAAGAAAGAAGATTGTGACTAGAAAATAAGTAACAGAGGCTCTGATATCAATGAAGGATTACACAATCCAAGAACATACAATTCACCTAGGATCTATTTGTATTTGTTTCACTAGTCGACAGTGTAATCACATGTTATAGAAACACGAACCACACTATATAGTTCACAGTCTAAGGTCGTACCTGTTACAGAAGTTTGTTCCGCACTTTTTGGAGAAGATTCTTCGCAAGAATTCTCACACAAGTGACTTCTAGAATTAAGAGAGTAGAAAAATTTTAAAAATTAATGTTTTGAAACTATACATAACCAAACATACAAAAAATATATACAAACATACAAAGATATACAAAAAATTACATATAAATAACTATCTATTCTAGACATACACATATATACAAAAACATAAACATACAAAAGTGGAGATAGACATTTATATACAAAAAATACAAAGATATACGTATTTATATAAAATAAATACAAATATATATATATATATATATATATATACACACACACACACACACACACAAATACTAATATATACACATATAAAAAGGAAGAAAATAAAAAAGAAAAAAGAAAAAGAGGAGTAGATCGGAGCTGGAGGCTGAAAAAACAAGCAGATCGGTGCGTCACTGCAGCAGCAGCAACATCGAGAACCGACACTGCAGTGACGAGATCCAACAACAACAGCAATAAAAAACGACAACAACAGCCGACAATGGGGGGTCGCCGGCGAGAGAAGGGGGACGACGGCAGGTGGGTGGGTGGATGGATGGAGAAGGGGGATAAGGAGAGAGAGAGAGAGGGGAAGAAATTAGGGTTTTGTGGTTGGAAGAGTGGGAAATGAAAAAAAATGGTATTTAGGGTAAATATTGAAAAGAAAAAATCACAATAAAAGAACAAAAAGTCCCCCATATATATATATATATATATATATATATATATATATATATATATATATTAGCCCCTTCTTTTCAAAATTACCCTAAACAAAAATTTAACCACACCTCCTTACTTTTTATAGCCATACCCATTTCTAGGGTTTCTGGCTCCCCTTTCTTCTTCTTCTCTCTCACATCCAGCCGCCGCCTCCTCTTTTTTTCTCTACCATTCGACGCTGCTTCCATCTTTCTCTCTTTTTACTGTGCCACCGCCATCGCCTCTTCATTCCTCCTCCTCCTTCTTCTCCTTGCTCCGCCGCCTCTGCCTCTCCTTTCTCTCTCTTCATCAGCCACTGCTTGGGCTTTCTCTCTCTACTTTTTCTTGTTTTCTTCTTTTTTTATTTTGGTAGATTTGATGTATACATGATGTATTCTCTGAATTTTTTAGCGTATACAGTATATACCCGCTGGTATACTGTGTATCTTGAAATACATTGAGTATACATTATGTATACATTAAATTTTATCATATATATGGTGTGAAATCAGAATGTATACTCTCTGTATCTTCAAATATATAGAGTATACATATAGTAAATATTTTGTATACATCGATTTTCATTTAAAAAATAAAAAAATACCATCTAAATATGTGTATACATATACAGGTATACCTTGGTATACAAAAAAAATACATTTCCAAATGAGTGTATACATTTCTGATATAACACTTTTTCTGATCTGTAAATACAAAACAAGAAAAAGAAAGAAAAAAAATGAAATCCGTGAGTAAAAATGACGAAGAAGATGGAGGATGAGGAGAGAGAAGAGGTGAAGAAGAACAACAACAACAGTCGAGGAAGAAGGAGAAGAAAAGGGTGGCGGCGACGCAGATCAGATCTAGGGTTTTTTCTTGTGTTGCTATAAAAAGTAATGGCCATTAGAAAGTTAGGGGAGGGTGTTGCTCTTTTTTTAATTATCCCTATTGAAAACTATTGCTATGTTTTATAAATGATGTAAGAGTATCAGTATTTTTTTGTAATTTAGTTATTAGGGCAGTCAACTGGTGTAAATTTTTCATTATAAAATTGCCATCTTGATCGGGAAATTTTGATCACTAGCCATTTTTGGACGCGCTCAATGGGGACTATCCACCGTTTCAAAATTCATTGAAGAATAGCCAAAAATTCGCGCGCACACTTAAGCTCCATTAGCGTTGGAAAAACACCCCAGACTAGCCCCATAACAAAAAACTGGGGCTTTGAACAAAACTTGTTCAAAGCCCAAGTATTTTGTTATGGGACTTTATATATAAAACTGAGTCCCATAACAAAATGATGGGGGCTTTGAACAAGTTTTGTTCACAGCCCCAGCATTTTGTTATGGGTTATGAGACTTTATATATAAAGCTTCAGTCCCATAATAATGCTGGGGCTTTGAACAAGTTTTGTTCACAGCCCCAGCATTTTGTTATGGGACTGAAGCTTTATACATAGTCCCATAACAAAATGCTGGGGCCTTGAACAAAACTTGTTCAAAGTCCCAGTATTTATACTGGGGTTAGTTTACTGAAGCTTCCCCAGTACAAATACTGGGGCCTTGAACAAGTTTTGTTCAAAGTCCCAGTATTTATACTGGGATTTGTCCGGAGGTGGCTATTTGTCAGCGAATTTGTTTTTGATGGCTACAAATCAATTAACGCGCGCCAAACAGGCCCCTACACTAAATTTTTACATCTTGATCCAATTGGGATCCGAATCCCGGTAAAAATTTAAAGGGAGCTCTCCGTTCCCCATTATATAGTGGAGTAGTAGTTTAAAATTAAGGTCAAAATTTCGCTCAGAGGTCAGTTTTGCCACCGGTCTTTGCTTTAAGATCACTTTTTTTTTTTTTATTGAGTTTGCATGAGAGGTCACTTTTTGAAACTTCAGTTCTTGTGGGCTGAACTTGTAAAAATTTCGTGTAGGGGCCTGTTTGGCGCGCTCTAATTGATTTGTAGTCGTCAAAAACAAATTCGCTGAGAAATAGCCACCTCCGGACAAATCACAGTATAAATACTGGGGCTTTGAACAAGTTTTGTTCAAGACCCCAACATTTTGTTATGAGACTTTGTATAAAGCTTCAGTCCCATAACAAAATGCTGGGGCTGTGAACAAAACTTGTTCAAAGCCCCAGCATTTTGTTATGGGACTGAAGCTTTATATATAAAGTCTCATAACAAAATAATGGGATTTATCCCTTTGATGTGACCTTTGTTATGGGATAAATTCCATTATTTTGTTATTGGATAGATTCACATAACAAAATAATGGGACCTTTGAACATATTAGTTCAAGGTCCCATTATTTTGTTATGAGATTTTTTGTTATGGGACTTTGTATAAAGCTTCAGTATTTTGTTCAAAGCCCCAGTATTTTACTATGAGACTAGTCTGGGGTGTTTTTCCAACGCTAATGGAGCTTAAGTGTGCCCGCAAATTTTTGGCTATTCTTCAATAAATTTTGAAATGGTGGATAGTCCCCAATGAGCGCGTCCAAAAATGGCTACTGATCAAAATTACCCGCTGAACTTCATACACAAGAGTTGAAGTTCAACTTCGGCCCACAAGGGTTGAAGTTTACGCATCTATGCCTAAAGTTCAGCCCTTACTGGTTGAAATTGAACTTTATACATTAGGCATGAAGTTCAGCCCACAGGGATTGAACTTCAACGCACAAGAATTGAAGTTTCAAAAAATAGCATCTCATATAAAACTATTAAAAAAATGGCCTCAAATCCAAAATTACTGGCAAAAGTGCTATTTGTGCACCTTGCCCAATATTAAGGGATAAATAAAGTAACATAATTGGTCGAACCTAATAATAACTTAAGTTAAAAAAGGGGAAGTTTTGATCACTAGCCATTTTTGGACGCGCTCATTGGGGACTATCCACCGTTTCAAAATTCATTGAAGAATAGCTAAAAATTCGCGCGCACACTTAAGCTCCATTAGCGTTGGAAAAACACCCCAGACTAGTCCCATAACAAAATACTGGACTTGTTCAAAGCCCAAGTATTTTGTTATGGGACTTTATATATAAAGCTTCAGTCCCATAACAAAATGCTGGGGCTTTGAACAAGTTTGAACAAGTTTTGTTCAAAGTCCCAGTATTTTATACTGGGGTTAGTTTACTGAAGCTTCCCAGTATAAATACTGGGACTTTGAACAAAACCCCAGTATTTATACTGGGATTTGTCCGAAAATAGCTATTTTTCAGCGTATTTGTTTTTGACGGCTACAAATCAATTAACGCGCGTCAAACAGGCCCTGCACGAAATTTTTACTTAAAAAACCAGTTAGCTAACTTATGGCTTTAACTTGTTTTAGCTCAAGAAACACAAACACCTCTTCATGCTTCCCCTTTTGGCGTTTGGTTTTTTACCTTTCCAAATCCTTCCATAATTTGTTCGATGAATCCTATGCAAAATTTGCTTAGGAAGGGAATACCACCCCTATAAATTTTTCTTTCTTCTGTGGCATTGTGTACTCCAAATTCTTTTCTTTTTCCAAATCCCTTTTTGAAAACTGTTTTTCTTTAACCCGACGGTCTTTCAGAAATAGCCAGCGTCTTTCACCATCTGGGTTGTTGTTGTTGTCCGTGGCATTGTGTACTAAAAAATTATTGATGGGAGGGCTAAGTAGTATGGATACAACAGATCGAATCTCTCAATTGCCAGAGCCAATTTTGGAGCACATCTTGTCTCTACTTCTTATTAAAGATGTTGCACGTATGAGTACATTGTCCAAGACTTTGAACAATGCATGGAGTACACACTCCTACCTAAATTATGGTGATAATTTTTTCCATAACTTAGAAGACATTAAAAGTCTTCTGAATGTTGTACATCGAACTCTAGCATATCGAAAAAAGCACAAGATTCCTGTACATAAGTTTTGGCTGATGTTACCATATTGGCCTAGCAGATCTAAGTGTGTGCCTAATTGGATTAAAATGCTTGTAGCTTGTAATATCCAAGAAGTGAATTTAAGACCAAACAGACCTTTTATTGAAGGAGAACGGCCATATAATACTTTGCCTGAGGTAATCTTTGAGGCCAAAGTACTAAAGGTGCTTAATTTGAGTGGATTTAAGATTGAATTACCCTCTAATGGTATAAAGTTTTCGTCTTTGCGAGAGTTGCACCTAAAAGATGTATTCTTGGATGAGAAATTTATTCAAGGTTTATGTAGAAGTTGTCACAATTTAGAGGTTTTGTATTTGCAGTCCTTTGATGGACTTACTAGTTTTCAAGTTGGTGAAAATTTATCTAAATTAAAGAAGGTTACACTGGAATTTTGCCCTTGTGAATTCCAGATGGTTGATATTGCAGCATATAATCTTGAAGAACTTAAGATATATTGCGCGGGTTTAGAGGTAGTTAAAATAACAGCTTGCAAAGCCCTCAAGAGTTTGTCCCTTAATGGTGTTGCTGTGACCGATAAATGGTTTGAGCAACTTTTTTCCAGCCTACAAAATCTTGAGAAGTTTAGCATATTCTGTTGTAAAACATTGAAGACAATGAAGATCTCAGGCTACAGGCTGAAACAGCTGACAGTATGTAATTGTCCTAATCTGGTTGATGCTCAAGTATATACTCCTAATTTAATAAGGTTCAATTATACTTGTTATTCATTGCCAACATTAAAGCTAAAAGCTTCGGCTTTACTAGAAGCCCATATCTTCTTTTACACATTAGAAATCCCTGGCAGTGATTGGTACTCCAAGCTCACTAATTTTCTAGGTAACTTTAATCATACCATAGCTATTGAATTATCAAGTGAGATTATACGAGGTATGTCCCATAATTCTTTAGATACATTGCTTGAAGAAGCTAATAGTTATGGATGTCTCATAAGTTCTTTTTTTTTTCTTCCTGATACAGGTGATAGTAATTCCAAAAGACATGAGAATAAACTTGCTTCCTCCACTTCATTCTACCAATAATTTGCACGTAAAGATCCAAAAACGATTGACCTATTCATCTGTGGATGTTGTTGATAGTTTGCTTTGGATTTCTTCTCAACTAGACAGTGTGTCTTTTCGCGAGACTCTAGACTTAAAGACCCTGAAGGTAATTTTGTTTATCTCTCAAAGCACCGACTTTGTAAAAGAACCAAATTTGCTAGTTGTTACTAAGGTTTTGTTGCTCCTTTGTGTGTTTTATTATGTAACGTCTTATGCAAGTCTTTTTTCCTTTTACATGCCTTTTGATTCTCTGTTCAGTCTCGTGATTTGTTAGTGACCAATCACTGAGGTTCTGAAATTCTTCTTAGCACCTTCAAAGTTGTTTATATATATTCTTTTTGCCCCAAAATATGTGGTCATATTGGCTTATTGACTGATGAATAATTATTAATTCATGCTTAGTCTGTGAACTTTCAAGACAAAATGTTTTCCATTGGATAAGTTGGAAGTTATATGCAGTTGATCAACTGCGATAAATACAGTGTAAAACGAGAAAATTAGCTGATAAGACAATGAAAGGAGGATAAAAAAATTTCCACATAAACTGCAGTAAAAACTCTACAAAAAGAGATTGTTGATCTCAAGCACTGCTAAGCTAAAACCACTAGATTTTTAACCCTTTCTAATCTTTTTTCATGATTGTTTACTAATGACAGAGAGTTTTTATCTTTGTAATACTTATTGATTTTTCACGTTTTACAGTTTATATACAACGATGCATCAAATGAAGATGAGAAGCCTTGTTGTACATCTCTCCCTTGGAAATGTTGGAGGCATAAGTTCAAGCAAGTCAAAATGCAAAATTTCTCATGTACGGAGCAACAGGAGTTGAGAGACTATTTTTCCAAGACTGCAGATATCTCCCAGATAATTGACGTTCCCCCAGAATGTTGTTGAGTCCAAGATTTTATTTGAATAAATGTACTTTAGATAGAAGCTTCCATGGGTTCCTCAGTGTGGTTCTGTAACTTCTGTCTAGTCGTATCTTTTTAAATGAGAAACGCTACCTCATAGCATGAATAGTTGTTTACTTCATTCAGCAGCTTGTCATTATTCGTCGAACTGACCTTTTCAAATCAGAAATGTATTCTACATACCTTTCTTTAGTTGCACTCAAAGCAAGCCAGTACTTGTTCTGCACTATTACTACCATTTTATAAATTTTCTTTTTAATGTAAGATGTACTCCTCCATGTTCTTGCATTACATCTATTTAATACTAGTCTCTAGATAATCTACTTTCGTATCTGGAACAACAGCAGCAGATTTGGCCCTGAAAGTTCATTCGGCAAGTTTGAGTTCCTTTCAAAGTGAACTGTTTTGTTTGGCTAGTGGCGAGGAAAGCTTGTCTCACTCAGGAGAAGCTTCAGAGAAGAGGGATTCAGTTGAGCTCCAGTTTGCAGTGTGGAGTCACCTTGCAGCTGTGGCAATTGTTTCTATCCTTGGGAAACATCAAATGGGTCATGCCTAGAAACACTTTAGATCTCTTATGCTGTTGGGACAATGCTGGAGACAACACTCAAAACAAAAAGTGGTGGAAGGCCATTCCATCTTGCATATGGCGGACAGTTTGCAAAAAAAGGAACTCCAGATGTTTTGAAAACAAAAGTAATAACTTCCAACTGTAGTTTCTCTATTTTTTGGTGTAAAGAAGCTTTAGTAGATGACTCAGAATCTTTACTTCAGTTCTTAGAAATTAGAATCGATGTAAGATGTAGCAAAGATAAGACCCTTTTTGTCTTGTAAATATGTCACCAGCTCAGTCTTTGTGCTGAATGAATAAACTTGTTACCTTTGAAAAAGAATTAATAATAGTCTCTATACTACAAAGCTTATTTGAGAAAAGTTCTACTGGAGTGAGTGATACATGAAGTTTCAGGAGAGGTCTTTTTTAGTTCCACCTTCTGATCAAATACAAATCCAGTACATCTGTTGACTTATCTGTAGAAGTGGTTCTACTAGTACCTTTTATCATATATCTGTTCTGTCATATGAGCTGTTTCTTCAGGGGTGGTTTGGGTGGAGAATAAGGTGGTACTGGTGGAAGTGGAACTTTGTCTGGAAACCCTTGCCTGAAGACACATTATGGGATTTTCTGTGAGGTAAGTGCCCAATAGTATCTATAAGCTTCTCCTTCTATCAGGTTACGTACCCAAGTGATGAGCTCTCACATCGGGCTGTTTATATTCTATCCAATTGATGAGCTGTTCATAGCAGCTGCGAAGGCTTTCACTAGTTTCTGTATAATATAGGAAATACAGAGGCAGGATACAGTTACTTTCACTGATATAGATTTAAATTTTCAGTGTTAGTTTCTTTAATAACCAAGAAATCAGACAGTGGTACTGCTCTAAACTCAATGGATAATGGGACCGTCTCTACCCTTCTTCACTTAAATACCAGGCTTATGCAGCCTGCAACATAGTTCAAACACGTGACATGCGCCTAACCCACACATCATGCGCTGTGATCTTACCAATACACGGTTTCTCTGCTGATTTATGTTTGATGACTACCACTAAACTAACTTTGAAGAGCTTTCCTTGTAATAGGTGGTGTTACAGAATGTCCTTGTCCTTACAAATGTGTTTCAAAGATACCACATGCCTCATTGTTATACAGTTCTTAGCAGGATTTTTTGGGTGAGAAGGACTTTCAAGTCTATTAAATAAAAAAAGGAGACAAAGTCTTTAAAAATTGGGTGACGGGGACACTTTGACTAATATTTTAAAAGCTCCCACCTTCTCATCTTCCACTCCAGGCCCCCCACCCCCATCGCCCCTCACCCCTCTGGCTATCCACCACTCCACCACCACCCTCCACCACTCTCCACTGCCACCTTCTACCACCCACCACCACCTTCTACCACCCTCCACCACTTACCGCCACCTCCTACCACCCACCACCACCATCCCACTGCCCTCCACCACTCTAATAAAAGGATGTGTACAAATCAGTCAGCTGTACACATATATTATATGTGCATATATTATATGTGTACACATATTTATTATATAACACATCTCTTCCAGCCGTGAAAACATCTCCAAAATTGTATAAACATATGGAAAATATGTGTAAAACGATTGGAATTAAAAAAAACATGAAAAAGAATGAAACGGGGACGAAGAAGAATAAAAAGGAGAAAAATGAAGAAAAAATAAAATGAATACGAAGAAGAAAAGAAAATGGAGACGAAGAAGAAGAAAGAAAAATAACAAGGAAAGTGATGAAATGAAATTTGAAAAGAAATCTAGAAGAAAGAAGGAGGAGGAAGAAAAAAAAAAAAAGAGGGAGAAAGAAGAAAAAGAGAAAAATAAAAGTTTGAAATGATTTGAATAGGTGAGAGAGTAAAAGTAGGTGGGAAGGAGGGAAAACAAAATATTTGATTTTTTTTAAATTTGGGGCGTTTTTGTAAATTTTAAAAATTTTTCTCCTACCCACAAGTTTTAAATGTTACAATTCGGCCTCATTTAAGTTAATTAAGTATTTGTCCCCTTTTCTTATTTAGAAACTTTGGAGGTCCCTTTACCTCTTTTCTCACTTAGTGTAGCTGGGAAGATGTTTGTTGGGTCCTTTGGGTGAGGGGGACTTTTAAATCCCCAAAAGAAAAAAGGGGACAAAGTTCTAAAGAATTGGGTGAGGGGGACACCCCTCTAATTCATACTTAATGGGGAGATATGTGGTCTCATTAAAACAGCCCCCAAAGTTTCATTAAGTGCAAAATGGCCCTCCATATATATAAAAATTCAATATCCAAAAAAGGCAAAAAACCCTACATTTCTCTCTCCTCCCTTCTTCTTCTTCTTCTTCTTCTTCTTCTTCTTCTTCTTCCCCATTTCCATTTCTTTTGCAGCAGCCGCTGCTGGTTCCCGCCTCCCCCCCCCTTTTTTTTTTTTCCAATTTCGCTTCAAATCAACAGCTCCATTGAAGGGTATTTTAAGCTTTTCTTAATCCCAAACCCGATTTAAACCCATTCAAATTCAAATCGAAAAGCTTTTTCCAAATATTCTTTTCCGCGATTTCAACCCCTCTTGAAGATCTGTGACTTTTCGCTTGAAAGGAGCTCTGGTAAGTGTTATGTGTTGTACACCGTATAATGCAGTTTGTTTTGTGATCTATGGGTTTCGTTTCTGCATTTTATGAAAAATGCTAATTCTGGGCAGCTGATGTGTACGGATGCGAAGATTATGTGTACACATATATAATATGTGTACACATCATATTAAGATGCACCCTGCACATCAGATATATGTGTACACATATATATTATGTGTACACATAATATATAATGTGTACACATCAGCTGACGTTGCATCCTTTTTGTTCGTACACATCAAATATACGTGTATGTGTACACATATTATATTGACGTGTACACATAATAAATATGTATACACATCAACATATGCGTGTACACATCAGACGACGTAGCATCTTTTTCTTACTTCACATTCAAAGTATGTGTACACATCAAAAACATATGTGTACACATCTTTTACTTTATACGTGAAAACATCTCAATTGTGTTTTCAGCTTCTAATGCATATCAATTTCTGATGCATCCAGGTATTTTTGCACCATAAATGGCTGTACTACTATTAGCAGTTGATTTTCTTGGTGAATGGGTTGAGACCCCAGAATGTTTCACGTGGATTTCTATGACAAGGGAGATGGTACCAGTTATTTTGAATAATGATGTTACGTATTCTGAGTTGGTTAACAAGATCGTTACTAGATGTGGGGGAAGTCATGATCCAAATGATCTTTGCATTACATACGTGCTTAGCATTTGTTCAAAGAAAAATAGTCATCCTTGTAAAATAAAGGATGACGAGGATCTCCTTGTTTACCTTGCCGATGTCGACGGATCTGGAAATAGGCCTACTTTAAGGGTATGTTTGGCTGAAAGGTCGGTAGAGGTTTCAAATGAACAACCTGAACGTAATGATGGGATGCGTGATGATTGTTCTGCTAGTGGATGGGATGACATGGATCTACCAGACCCGTTGAATATGGAAATTCCACTAACTCAAGGAGAAGAAGAAGGAAATGTTGGTGCTTCACACGAAGGAGGTGGAGGAGTAGGAGCAGAAGTAGAACTAGAAGAAGAAGAAGAAGAAGAAAAAGAAATAGAATTCAGTCCAACTCCTGTAGTTGAGAGCACGGTTATGGTTGGAGGTTTAGAAGCAGGTTGCAGCGTTCAAAGGGACGGGGACGACGACGGCACTGATTTTTATAAGGGTTTAACCTTCAAAAACAAGCGCGTCTTAATAAATGCCTTGCAGCTTGCTGCAGTGAAGAAGCATTATTGTTTCAAGAAAGTGAAGAATACAAAAAAGGTTTTTTGTGTGAGATGTGTACATCAGAGCTGCAAGTGGTGGATACGGGCCATAAAGTACGTAGACAGTGATAGGTTCATCATTACTGTGTACAGGAACAAGCATTCGTGCGGGTTAGAGCATCTTTCAAGTAATCACCCACATGCCTATGCGGAAAAGTAGTTATGAAGAGGGAAAAGGAAAAGGTATATCAATAAAGGATGTTAAAGCTGCAGTCCGTAGGGATTTGGGTTGTAACATTAGTTATTGGAAGTGCCGGATGGGGACAGTTATTGCAAAGGCTTTGACAAGAGGGACTCCGGAGCACAGTTATGCGATATTGGATGCGTACCGTTATATGCTCAGGACGACAAATGAGGGTACACATACAGCATTGAAGGTTGATGACAACCAAAGGTTTATGTATTTTTTTGTAGCTCTTGGTGCATGGATAACGGGTTTTGCGCATATGAGGAAAGTCATCGCCGTAGATGGAACTCATTTGTCAGGGAAGTATGGGGGAGTTTTGTTGTCTGCCATGGCACAAGACTCGGAGACGCATATTTTTCTTGTGGCATTTTGTGTTGTAAACGTGGAATGTGATGCCTCCTATGATTACTTCTTTGAAAATTTGGTCGGTATACTCCCAAGCACCGATGAGTTGTGTGTTGTTTCTGATAGGCATCCAAGCATCCCAAAAGCAGTTTCAAAGTATTTTCCACAAGCTAATTATGGAGTTTGCAAGTGGCACTTGGCTGAAAGCATTCGTGCAAAGCTTCACTGTGGTGAATTTGTATCCTATTTTTATAAAGCAGCCGAATCATATACGCCCACTGAGTTCGAGGAACATTTCCGGCAAATTCGTTCATTGTGCCCAAGAGTTGCCACATATCTTGAGCAGGTTGGGTTTGAGCGCTGGAGCAGAGCCTTTTTTCCAGGCCGCAGGTAATACTTTCTACACATATTTAATATGTGTACACATACTGCTATTATGTGTACACATATAACATATGTGTACACATCCTTTATATGTGTAGTCATGTAATACATTAGCCATATTTTTACACGTAATGTATATGTGTACACATAATATTATATGTGTACACATACAAATTATGTGTGTCCGTATGTTTTCAGTTTTTAAAATGTAGACTTATGTGCACATAATTAATACGTGTACACATATTAATTATGTGTAGTCATTTAAATAAATGCAGAATCATATGTACACATTGTAAGAAGCAGTTATATATGTGTAGGTTTGGAGTGATGACCTCAAACATCGCTGAGTCAATTAACGCAATGCTAAAGGATGAAAGAGAATATCCCATTGTTGCAATGTTCAATGGAATTTTGAGGAATTTTTCTGAAAAGTTTCATCATAGGCGTACCATGTTCTTACAGCACTCAAAGCCATGTGTTCCTTCGATTGAACAAATATTAAGGAAAAATGTCACAGAGGGCAACAAGCTTTACGTTTGTTGCGTTGGCAATGATGTTTACAATGTCGGTACTGGGGATGAGGTTGTTAGTGTCGATCTAATTCAAAGGACTTGTTCTTGTCGGAGGTTTGATTTGGACGAACTACCTTGTGCACATGCTATGGCAGCCTTAAGATGTCGATATGGAGGAGCGTTTGAGTTTGGGAACGAGATATACCAATATACATCGGGGTATTATTCTACAAATGCATACATTCTTGCGTATGACGACTTAATCTATCCAATGATTGCAGAAGAGTTGTGGAATGCACCACCAGAGCTTTATGAGAGGAAGATAAAGCCGCCTTTTGTGAAAATAACACGAGGAAGAAGGAAGATAAAGCGAATGCCTTCGGTGGGTGAAGCATTCACAAGTAGGAAGAATAGATGTGGCATATGCAAGAGACTTGGCCATAAGAAAACAACATGTCCGCAGCGGAGGGTTGTAGATTCCGGAGGTCCCAGTGTTGTTTTATAGAACCATATATGTTCATTTCTTGTATTTGTAACCATTTGTAAACCTATAGTTCCTATTTGTTTTTTTTTTAATCTATTTTCAGTTTAATATGTCTTTTGTGCAGACGTTACCTTTACTTTATTTATCCTTCAACGTAAAGCGAACAAACAAAATCATAACATGATAGGTAGAAACACTCAACAAATTAATGTATTGTGCACATATAACTTATGTGTACACATAATATAATATGTGTACACATCTCGTTTGACGTGTACACATCTTGCCGATGTGTGGGTAGATTACAATAAAAAAAATTCAAAGTCCTTTACACATATTAATTATGTGTACACGTAAACGTTATATGTGTACACATATTATATACGTGTACACATATAATAATATGTGTACACATAATATTATATGTGTACACGTAATTATTATGTGTGGGTACATTCAATCATTATCAACAACCAAAAGTATAGTAAGGAATGCATGAGAACTCGTATGAACACTCAAATAACTCCCATTTTAATGTAGGAACATGGATTCACCATTGTTGGCAATCAAACAACCAAGACTGGGGATATTTGAGAATCAATATGACAACTACTGTCTAATGATAAGGCCAAATCCTTAGATTCTAATGCTCCAATAGTAGGGAATGCATGAGAACTCGTATGAACAATCAAATAACTCCCATTTTAATGTAGGAACATGGATTCACCATTGTTGGCAATCAAACAACCAAGATTTGGGATATTTGAGAATCAATATGACAACTACTGTCTAATGATAAGGCCACATCCTTAGATTCTAATGCTCCAATAGTAGGGAATGCATGAGAACTCGTATGAACACTCAAATAACTCCCATTTTAATGTAGGAACATGGATTCACCATTGTTGGCAATCAAACAACCAAGATTTGGGATATTTGAGAATCAATATAACAACTACTGTCTAATGATAAGGCCAAATCCTTAGATTCTAATGCTCCAATAGTAGGGAATGCATGAGAACTCGTATGAACACTCAAATAACTCCCATTTTAATGTAGGAACATGGATTCACCATTGTTGGCAATCAAACAACCAAGATTTGGGATATTTGAGAATCAATATGACAACTACTGTCTAATGATAAGGCCAAATCCTTAGATTCTAATGCTCCAATAGTAGGGAATGCATGAGAACTCGTATGAACACTCAAATAACTCCCATTTTAATGTAGGAACATGGATTCACCATTGTTGGCAATCAAACAACCAAGATTTGGGATATTTGAGAATCAATATGACAACTACGTGTACACATATAAACTGTATGTGTACACGTAAAGTTATGTGTGAGTACATTCAATCATTATAAACATAGAAACATGATAATCATAGACTTCACACATACAAATACTTTAAGATTTATTCAAATACATATAATCATAGACTTCACATATACTAAAATTAAGACATAACTCGGATTTCACAATAAAAAGGGAATTTAACATTATAGATTCTAATTTTCAAAGCCGGAGCGAGGTGGAGAGTTGGGTGGAGTGTAGTAGATGTCCTTCAAGGACTTGCCCAAAGGTGCTAGGAGTAGTTCGAAGATCCTTTTAATCCTCCTTATATCCATAAGTTGGCGGTCTCTTGCTTCAATTAGGGCTTCTTTCATTTCATCAAGATCTTTCTTCAAGTCTTCCATCTTTATAATAGGACGTCTTGCCATGATTTCTTCGCTGTTTTTGCTATAGATACTGGAATAGTTTTTGCTTGTGTGATTATGAGATAGTATTTTTGACTATTTATAGAGCAAGGATGTGAAGGATTGCATCCTTTCATCTTTATGTGTTATGGACGGTTTATTGAAGGGTTGCATTAGGCTATTTTTATAACTGCCCTAGTTTAATTATCCGCCTTTTATCAATGATAACCGTCCGCACACAAGTAATTACCTACACATATTTTTTGCGTGTACACATATGTTTGACGTGTATGATGGACTTAGTAATTATCCACACATATTTATTACGTGTACACATATGTTTGACGTGTATTATGGACTTGTGCAAATTACACAAGTAATTACCTACACATATGTTTTACGTGTACACATAATTTTGATGTGTAGGAAATGCTTGTGCAAATTTATAAGTAATTTCCTGCACGTATTTCTTATGTGCACACATAAGTTATATGTGTACACATACGTCATATGTGTACACATAAGTTATATAAGTTTGAAAGATAGGAGGAAATAGGCAAGTCATTTCAACACATCCACAATAGGAAACAAATAAAAGAAAGCTGATCATGTACATCATGCAATATACTAGTCCACGACATCAAAAACTAAAATACAAAAAAAAGATTAAGATTATCATCCATACAGACCAACGAAAATAAAAAGATTAAGATTATCCATACAGACCAATCAAAGTAGTTCATCCAACACCATTTAAGGCTCCATTTCCTCATAGAATATGTCTACAACCCACTTCTTTCTCATATCTTCCATTGAACTATCATGCAGCAACGTCATTGGGGTGTCTGCCAAGAGATGCTCCATGAACATAAGCGAATACCCCCCACACGTAGTAGCTGTTTCGTTCCTTGGAAGATTCAGAACTTGTTCATAACCCCACAAGTCTGCATTCAAGATGGCTTCTGGTAAATGTTTGAATTTACCACAATCACGCAAGAACTTGGGGAACATAATCATAATGGGCAAGACATATGGAGCCAAATCATCTTCACTATAAAGTCCCATGTTGCAGTCATAAAGCTCAATCTTTCCCTGCTCAAGTAAGAAGACACATGTGAGATAGTGCCTTTTATCAATGTTAAGGACAGTAAATATCCTCTTGGCACCATCCCACTTGCGTCCACCAGGGTAAGGCAGCTTTCCAATAGCATAATCTAGGAGACCTCCTCACACTTCTTCATCTTCATACATTCATCAAATGAAACCCCAAATTCTTCAGCATCCTTTATAAAAGCTTGGTGCGCTGCAGTCAATTTAGTACAGAAGTTCATGTCCAAGATGACATCGGTCTTATTGTAGTGCCTGTGGAATTCCTTATGCCTTATCCGCATCAAGTTTAAAATTTCATCATCATGCTGTATGATAATGAAAAAATAAAACAAAAATGAATATAAGCATGTAAGATGGTATTTAATATAAAGAACAATCACAAGCTGATTATTTATGCGTACACATATTCTCTACGTGTACACATAACTTTGATGTGTACACATAATCTTGTTGTGTACACATATTCTTGATGTGTATAAATACCAGAATATGTCTACACATAAAAAATATGTGTACACATAAATAATACGTGTACACAAAAAAGGTACATAGAGAAAAGTATACCTGACTCTCCATCCACTTCTTCATGCGGATTACATCTTGGAAGTCGAGGTAGCTGTATTCGTGACCCAGAAAAAGACGTTTTTTCCTGTTTTTCTCCTTCATGTATGCATTAAAAACAGCCTCCTTAGCTGGATCAACTGGCCTATAAAGATCAACAGGCAGCCTCTCTTGCTCTTGAACATCTGCAGCCCTTGCCCTGGTTCCCCTAGCCCTTGTCGCCTTCGCGGCCCTCGCCTTCACTGCCCTCGCCTTCTTCAATGATGCAACGAATGGAGACATCTGAGCCCTAGAAGGGTACACAGTCCTCTTGGGCTTCTCCTCAGCACACCTTTTTAGGAATTCCGCAGATTCCTTCAAATCTTTAAACAATTTCACTTCATTTTCCTTTTCCTCCTTACATGCTTCACATAATGAGCATCTGATACATCCATGTCTTATAGAGGTGCTCTCACCAGCCTCACCTCCATATCCACCAGATTGTTCAAACAACCTACGACCACCACCACTACAGTCAACATTCTCTCTAACTCTCCCACCAAGAAAGTCAGCACTCATGCCAATAAGTATATCTCCAACAACATTATCTCCAACAGCTCCTCCTCCATCACCACTTGGCTCTCGACCAAACTCCATTCTTCTATCACTTTGCTCTGCTACAATATCGATCCTCCTATGACTATGCTCTGGAACATCATCCATTCTTGTATCAACATGCTTTGGAACAACCTCTGCATCAACACCAACAATTGCAAGTGCTCTGCCACCACCAACAACATCCCCCAGCCTCAAATTTTGCGCACCTTTAAGTCTTTCAGTCAATTGATCGATCAACTCATCCTCCTCATCCACAAACGGCAACAGATTTTCCATGAACACCTTTCTCTTCTCCCTTGGAGTAGGCACAAGGAATGGGCTCACCACCTGCAACCCCATAAAAAAAAAGGTGTATTAGAAAAGAAAAAAAAAAGATCAGGAAATAAAACATACGTGTACACATAAAGGTTATGTGCACACATATAACTTATATGTGTGCACATATATGTTATGTGTACGCATAAAGAACTGTGTAATATATTCTTACTTTTTACTTGTGTGTACACATCAAAGTTGTGTGTACACATATAACTTATGTGTACACATAAAGAACTATGTGTATATGTGTAAACACCAAATGGAAGATAACTGCAAAATCACTAACCGGGTTATCAACATGGCGAAGGATATGATCACATTCCCTCTCCTGCTTGGTAGGGATCCATCTTATCATCCTTGGTTCTGTGGGTTTGTCATCAAATTCCGGGTGCCGAAGGGATGGAATAGCTTCATATGCCCATGCAACGAATGCCCATGGGAAGCCATACATGTTGTATCCTTTCATTTCAACAGACATTGGCTTGATTAGGCTCTGAATTGTCATCTCAAAGCTTTTTCTCCCCCAAGGATACTTGGCGAAGAATGTGGTAGGCCTATGAGCCAACATTACAAATAAAGGATCAACACTTGTGCGCGCATCCTTCGAACATAAGATTGAGTGCGCAAACTAAGCAAGGGAAAGATGAAACTTCGTCCTGGCATCTAGATCACCTTCACTGATCACTCTCAAGAGCTCACTTCCAGAAACAGCCTTTTTTCCTTCATTCTCCTCGATTAGCATGTCCCACATCTCTTGCCCCTTCGCTTTCACATCATCCTGAAAAACATCACTAGGGTAATCATGGCAAGACAGTCCCGTCATTAATGCAAATTCCTTTAGTCCAAACCGAGCAGGAAGGTTATTAAATTTGACCCATACCTCCTTTGTCTTCTTGCACTTTATGGTCCGCAATCGGAGCCCATGGACTAGTTTTTGAGGAAAAATTGCTTTATCACTCAAACCCAACAAGTGCCCAAACACCAAACTTTTAAAATCATCCAACACATCCAGATTAGTCAAAGCCTCTCGAAATTTCTTCATATCCCCGGAAAGGGAGGATCTTTGTGTGACCTTGGCCACGGTGAACTCTCCATATTCCTCCATAAAGGTCCTGAGATTCATATCAGGATGGAAAGTCATTGTGCCCTCCTCAACCTGCAAATGATTAAGAGATACTGATCAGTTAGTCTTTTTCAAATATAATTTCTTTGTGTACACATAAGTTATATGTGTACACATAACTTATATGTGTACACATATAACTTATGTGTACACGAAATATCTGTGTGTACACATTATTTATATGTGTGCACATAAACACATACCACTTCTGGGGCTGCCTCTACTGATTTTGCACCAACATTTTCTTCTTCAACCGTCTCCTCATCATCATCATCATTGTTATCCGAGTTCTCAGCATCCTTCTCAGCAATATCCAACTCCTTCACAGCATTGTCATCATCCTGTATTATCTTTCTCAATGATGTTTGGCATTTTATGCCTATATTTCCTTAATATTTCCTCACGGTTGAGCACTTTAGCCGCGCGTTTTATAGTCTATGAATGTGGTTTTGCACTAATTTTATGTCGTGTGTATGTAGGTTGTTACACAGTGCATTTGGAGCTTTAAAGAGCATGATCGAGCAAGAAAAGATTGGATTTTGATTGAGGATTGGACCGAGCACACAAAGGGCACGACACGAACGAGCAAAGGAGCAAGGAGAGGAGCAGTTTGGCTGGGCGCCACAGGAGGCGCGCCGCGCCAGCCAAAGCACCCAGCTTCTAACGCGTTTCGATGCGCGGCACGTGGCAAAGGCGGATGAGTTTTGACGGGTTTTGTCTTGGCTCACGCGTTACGAGGCGCGGGGCGCCCGTTATAGCGCCCTGGAGCGGATTTTTACTTCCTATTTCGTCTAGGCTTGGGTCTAACTTATTACTAGGTGTTTGTAAACTCTATAAATACTCTTTTACTTAGTTTTTGATAGAAGTTCAGACTTTGGAGCAAATTGGAGAGCTCATAACATCTTGAACAAGGGTTTTTCTTCCTTCCATTAATTTATTTCATCATTACTTCATTATTACATCAAATCTTTGTGTTGTTATTATGAGTATGCGTAGCTAATTCTATCGTTCTAGGGTTAGAGTATTTCATGAAAGTTGATGTTTGAAGATTGATTTCCATTAATTGAATCCCATAACGGGTTGCTTATTCTTTCTTGATTTCACTTGTGTAATTGTCAGGGCCCGATTATTACGCATTATCTATGGTTTTTAAATTGAACTCGAAAGAGGGAATTTAATTACGTAATAAGAAAGAGTAGGACTAGTTTGTGAACCCGGGCATCGGGGAACCAATTTGTGAGTAGGATAGACATATACTTGCTCGCCTAGTTTAACTAATTACAGAATTCGTTAATACGTGCACGTGATTCAACCCATAGACATATAGAGATTGAAGTAGCCTGCATAGACCGTGAAGAATTGAAAGGTTTTTACGGGTACAGTTACTCTGTTAGTTAATAATCCGGGATTTAAGGAGTGGAATCAATTGGAAAACTCAACTAGATTGTTCGTAACTCTGACCCTGGACCGTCTCCTTATTACTGATAACAACCAAGTTTTGCTCTATTGTTTGAATTCACTTCTACCATTTTAATTATTGTTTTAGTTAGTAAAATCTCAACTATTGGCAAAAGATCCCTGAATAGTTTATAGAAATTGTTTGCTAGAATTCAGTCTGAATAGTCCTCGTGGGAACTATACTCGATTTATCACTTTATTACTTGTCGACCACGTATACTTGCGTGTGCGTTTGGGAGCAACAAGTTTTTGGCGCCGTTGCCGGGGACTAAATAATTGACTGATTTCTTTTTGAACAGTTTATTACTTTCTATTCAGGTTTAATTTTTGTTTTGAGTTTTGTGCTGTGTCAGGTATTAGGTCCTGCTTGATCTTTAACTACAGGAATGACAGCAGAACAAGCTTTAGCTGTGCGAGATATTGCTCTCCCCAGCCTGGAGGGAGTAGCCTCGAGCATAGTTAAGCCTGAAATCACCGGGCACTTTGAGATTAAGTCCGGCATGATACAACTGTTACATGTGACTGGACAATTTGCTGGATTACTTAGCGAGGATCCACAACAACATATCCAGAATTTCTTGGAGATCAGTGATACTTACACACCGAAGGGAGTTCCTGTTGATTATGTTCGCTTGACGTTGTTCCCGTTTTCACTGATTGGGGCAGCAAGGAAGTGGTTAAAGGCTGAAAAGTCTGGGTCTATCACTACTTGGGAGGATTTGGCTAAGAAGTTCTTGGCTAAATTTTATCCATCTGCTAAGACAGCCCGACTGAGGAGTGAAATTATGTCCTTCAGACAATTAGGAGGAGAGTCTTTGTATTCAGCCTGAGAGCGATTTAAAGCTTTATTGAGAGATTGTCCACACCACAACCAATCCAATGAGGTTGTTGCACATACTTTTGTTGAGGGGGTTGAATGCGCATACTAAGATCGTGGTAGATGCTGCTGCTGGAGGCCAAGTATTAGCCTTAAATTTTGACCAGATCTATGATTTGCTAGATAAGTTTTCGCAGAGCAATCCTGATTGGCAGGGAGATGGTGTTGAACCCCCAAAAATTACCCTTTCTTTAGGAAAAAGGTAGGTTTCGGGTATATCTCAACAAAATGGGACTCCAAAGGGCTTTCTTTGGAGTCGCCACCTAATTTAAGGAGAATTAGGAACCAAGTAATTAAATAGTGCGTGCAAGCACTCTGTTTTAAGGAAGTGGTCTATTTCAGAGAATATCAACAGGATGGACTAACTCTTTTGGAGTTTTTGGAGTCGCCACCCAATTTAAGGAAAAACAGGGAACCAGATAAATAAATGCGTGCAAAACTCCGTTTTTATAAAAAGACGGTCTTTCTTTAAGAGATTCTAAAGGTAAGAGGTTCAACTATTTCCGAAAGAAGGTTTTCATTTGAAAAGCACTTTCGAAAATCCACAAAATGTGGTTAATCCTTCGGTTTTCACAAAATAGCTCTATAGATGCAAGTTTAAAAAATTTAGTTCAAAAACATTAAAATTAATGCTAAAATCTAAGATTGTAATAAATTACGCTTTAAATATGAATTTAAATATAATAATAATAATAGTATAATAATAATAATACTAATAATAATGTATTTCGGAAAGAGGTAAGAAAATTAATTAACATGGGGAAAATCTCAATTGAAGTTGCAATTTAAGGGATTTGAAATAAATTTACTACTTTTATTATTTTCAAATTTTATTGCACGCACTATTTAACTAAAAAAGGTACGAAATTCCTAAATAAGATGGAAATTCAAAAGAAATAAATATTCACAAAATAACTCAATAAATAACTAAACATTCATTCATAATCAATCAAATAAATTATTCTACAATAATTATCTACGGGGAATTTCTATAGTCATGCAATTTCTAAGGGATAGAGGAAAGAGAGAAGGTTTAGAAGAAGAACCCGGGAATTTGGAAAACTCGCGGGAGCCTTGAATTTATTTAATTTTATACATTTATGCCCATGAGCCTAAAACATCATACGACTCAACAAAGCATTTTTAAATTTCTATAGTCTTCATTTCTTGAAAAGCTTGACCCCAAGTGACTCCAATGCAACTCCAAGCCAATGAGCCAGTCCCAATTGGTGAGTTTTAACCAAACTCGCTCCCAAGGGGTTTCATGCAAAAATAAATAAGAGATAAGGATTAATATATATCATGGACTAAACAGGAAACAAAGCAAAGAAGATTAATGAGTAAGTAGGTAAGCCTAAGAAAAGAAAAGGAAAGGATCAGTAACTATCCCGTGGATACAAATCCAAGATAAGCAGCAAAAAGAAGAAAGAAAAAACACTAACATGGACATGGATGCACAGTAGCACATGGTTATGTGGCTAACGGAGGTTTCATAATCTAACAAGGATTATCCAGGGGAAGAATAACATAATAAAGGATATAACCCTCAGCCATTAACTAAAAGTACTACTACTAAATTGATTTAAATGAAGAAATGTGTATGAAGACATCAATTTTCATGAACTACCGGAGTCACAAAATCAGTCTCAATGTGAACATTCAAAACTACTTAAGGCTCAAATGCAAAGAGTCATGCAACCACTATTTTCTACCTATTTAGCATAAGTTGAATAACCAAACTCAAACTGATAGAACTTTAAGCGACTGATAGAACTTAACTAAGATTTTAATCCATTAACCAACTTATGAATTAAAGAAATTTCTCTAACAAATGCAAGCCAAAACAGTCACAAAGTTGCACCAAAATCCAAGTAGATTACAGATGAATAATGCAATAAATAGAGCCGGACAAACTTTAGAAACATAGGGGACCAGGTAGAGCAATGCAAGAAGCTGTTCAAACCTATATTTCTTCTAATACCCCAATGTTTCAGCTTTAAAGCAAACATCTACATCCAGACCTACATTTCACAATAGCCAGACCCCCAACTATTCAAGCCTAGACGCAGCATCTATACCTCCAAGATTTTCCTGAACTGCACTCACATCCCTTGCTTACACATAAAGACACACACCTGAACACAGAAAACCACACGCACCTGAACACATAGCTCATACCAATAGGAACTAAGAACAACCCTTCACCTTCAAGATCAAACAACGGAAACATCCCCTGGAAAACCAACTCCCTCACTCACCTCTAATAATAGACTTAAACCTGAAGCAAAACAAGAAAACTACCCCTGCAACACCTATAGGCATATTCATATTACTTGCAGCCCAAAACCACCTCTATAATACCTAGAACAATTAAAGATAACAACAGGATCCCTTCAAACACCTATACACCACCTGACACTAACCCTACAACCTGGAACAAACCTGAACATAAACAGGACCAGGCTGCAGCAAAACTGACCCTCTCACTGACCTTACCTCCTCCAACAACCTGCAAATAACTTAGAAACAAACTCATTCCCTTCTACCTACTGCTACTCCTCCATACCAACACCTGCACACCCTAAACTTCATCTATACTTTCACAAAACCTCCATAGACACCCCTGCTAAACTCCCTAGCTACAGCAGACCTTCTCTCCATCCTAAGACCATTAAAGCAACTTCTAAAACACCCCTGCATCACCCTCTTATTCTCACACCTGCACAAACACACCCACCAGCCTCCCTACATTCTTTCACACACATGCAAATATATCACTTGCACCTGAACCGGATCAAGCAAACACCTCTTTATTCCCTAAGCTCTCTCCTGAACTCACAAAGCCAACAGAAACTAAGGAAGCAAAGGACACTAGGACTAAAATAAAGCCAGAAACCAGAGCTAGGAAGGAAACCTGCTACCTCACTACATTCTATCACCACCCTTACACCTTACATAGCTTCCTTGAGCTTAACAGAATCCACCTGCACACCCTCTTACACTGCCTATAACTACTTGAACCCTTCTACTACCAGCTCAAAAGACTTGAAATCCAGACAACAAAGAATTGAAACAAAGCAAGCAAGAAGGAAAGAGAACAAGAAAATGATTTCAGAAACTAGATAGAACAACATGAGGAAAAAAACCAACCTTATTACCTTGAAATACCATTTTTGAACAATTACAGCTTAGGATTAACTCACATGAGTGCTAAAGCAGGACTTTTAAACGGAAAAACATGGACAATCAGACCGTAGAGCAGGATACTTAAGCTTAACTATGTAGATGAAGTCATAAAGCATTATTAAGTCCTAAACAATCAAGGACCACTATGCTTAGACATGAATAAACTGTGTATAAGACATATTGGATATCATTCATACTCACAGACCTCCAAATCAACTCCTGCATACCATAGAACTAATACAAACATCTCTATTAAAACTCGACATACCTAAAGAGGTAATTTAAGCGCCCAGTTTCATCAATTTGACTATTAGGATGCTGAAATAGCATTTTTTTTTTTAAAAATCAAAGCAGGAGTGTATAACACTAAAGGAGGAAAGTCTTTCTTCAATAAACATTGTATCTCAGAAGAATGACTAGGATAACCAGTACAAACTAAGCTTATGTACTAGCAGAAACAGTGTTATTTATTCAAGAAACACATTAGCATCAAATACATAATTTCAGGCACATTATATTCAAAACAAAAGAAAATGAGTTAAGGTAAGGTTATTACCTGTTTTAGGGCAGCGAGCCGAGGCGTTGGACCTGAAGAATGTGACTCAAACACAAGTGACGACTCGAACAGGGTCGACGACTCGAATGATGAAGCGACGGCTCGAGCAACGGTACCAATCAACAGGACCAGTAATGGCTATTTAAAACTAAACTGAGAAAAATAAATTTTAAACCTATTCTTATCCGTCATTTTTTAAAACCAGCTATCGACTTCTATATGCTACTGCCTCTGTTTTAAATTTCGAACCCCATTCCCCCGGCTGCTGCTTTCTACTTATCTTCTACTATTTATAGAAGTAAAATTAGGGTTCTAGGTTATAGAATTGGTATAAAATTGGATGAAATCACCCCTAACGGTCTCAATTGGATAAGGTTTGTACGAATCTGAAGAGAGGAGGGGACTATTTGGATTTTTGGCGTTTTGCCCGTTTGCATTTTGGGAAAACGGGTAGGGGAGATTGGGAACGGATTCCGGGTCAAAATTGAGGAGAAGGTATTTGGGTCGTGGGTTGAGTTTTTGAAATGGGGAAATATATATGTTATATAGTGGTTGCATAGATAAGCCAATTTTACGGGGAAGGAACAGTTTTAGCCTCTATTTTGCATAATCAAATAAATAGTAAGGGTTGCGCAGGGCGGGTAGAATTAGGGCTGCGTATTGTAAAATTAACCACTTTTCTTTAGATTTCAACTGATTTTCTTTAATTATTATTAACATTAATTATAAAATATTGCAACAATTTATTAACTTTTTAAGAAATTTTCGGGACAAAATTGGGTGTCAACAGATGGTAGAGCTATTACGCAGAAATCTGCAGGGGTACTTCAGTTAGATGCAGTTTCAAAGCTAAGGGCGAGGATGGATGCTATTTCCAATCAAATTAGCAAGTTAGCTCTGCCAAAGACTCAGCAACCAGTGGCTCCAGTGCAACAACTACAGAGTTTTTGTGAGGTTTGTGGTCAAGACCATGCTACAGAGGTTTGCTCCTCTAATCTAGAGTCAGTTTATTACGTGGGTAATCAAAACAGGCTTCAGGGTCAAAATCAGTTTGGTAATGCTTATTATCAAGGAAATACGAGAGCCCCGAATAATTACCACCCACTTCTAGCTCCACCACAGTAGGTTAGCAATTCAGTTGAAGATATGCTAAAGCAGATAATGGCGGGCCAGCAAAGAATGATAGCTGACGCTGCAGCCCATGCAGTGGCCATACAAGATATTGCCAATGCTCACAAGAACCTGGAGCACCAGTTGGGGCAGTTGGTGGGAGAAATAAGCACTGTTAAAAAAGAGCCTGAACAATATCTTGCAGTGACTTTAATTGAAGGTGGAGAGCTGATGGCCAAGTCCGAGGAGAGAGGTGAAATAGAAAAAGTTGAAAAAGTGGAGAAGGTAAAGAAGAAAGAAGAGAGAAAGGAGGCACCTCTGCCACCTCCACCATTCCCGCAGAGACTTATACCATCGAAGGATCTGGCCCGGTATCAAAAATTTGTGAGTATGTTGAAAGAACTTCAAGTTAATATTCCTTTGACTGATGTGCTTGAATTGATGCCATCCTTTGTGAAGTTCTTGAAAGAGATTTTAGTCAAGAAGAAAAAGCCTCAAGAAATAGATTCAGTTGAGTTAGTTGAGGAGTGTAGCACAATTTTGAGCAAGCTACCTCCAAAACTTCAAGATCCTGGGAGGTTTACTATTCCTTGTACCATTGGAGGGCATGATATCACTGGTGCCTTGTGTGATTTGGGTGCAAGCATAAATCTCATGCCTCTGTCTGTTTGCAAAAGGTTAGGGCTAGGAGCAATCAAGCCCTCTTCAGTCACTCTTAAGATGGCGGATGGATCACTCACTCACCCTGATGGTAAGTTGGAGGATGTGCTGCTTAAAGTTGGTAAGTTTACATTCTCTGTTGATTTTGTAGTCCTAGATTATGAAGAGGACCGAGAAGCTCCAATCATTTTGGGGAGACCATTCTTAGTCACCTCGAAGGCAATTATTGACATGGAGCTGGGTGAGATGACTGTTAGAGCGCATGGAGAAAAAGTTACTTTCAAGGTGTATACTGAGAAGGAGCACATAGCAAAAATTGAGGAGTGCTCTATGATTGAATGTGTCAAACAAGAACATGGAAGTAAACCACATGTGAAGTTGAAGAGGGGTTCTCTCAAAGAAAGGAACAAAGCAAAGGTTCGTCGTAAGAAGAGAAGACGTAAATGCTGGAAGTGAGCTAAAAGTATCGTCGTGCCACGACGTTAACTAAGGCGCTTCTCGGGAGGCAACCCGAGTTTGTACTTGTATTATTTTATTTATAGTGTCACATAGTTTTTATTTTTCCTTGGATTGCAGGTTCATGTAATGCCGAGGCTAAGTGTGGGGTGTCCTCATCCTTGCCTAATATTGATGACCTGTTGGGGGAAGTCTGAGTACCTCACACTATATGGAAGCTTGGAGGATGCTAGCACCAAGGACTAGAATCTTCAGGGAAGTTTTCTTTACCTTGCACTTTCTTATTTTTAGCACTGAGGACAGTGCTTAGTTTAAGTGTGGGGTGGGGAACTACCCTTTTATTTATTTTTGAGGTTAGGGATGCATGTACCGTAGGATTTTCTTTTGTCACTTGACTTTATTTTGATTTGTTTCTTGCTTTAATATATGGAAAAAAAAATTAAAAAACCAATGAAAAATTCCAAAAAGATTCTCCTTTTAGTTTTCATTAGTGGTACATGTCATCCACCCCGTGGTTTTTCTTATGACCTCGGTTCTTTTCCACGGGGAGGCCTTTGAACCGGGTAGTTTTTTTTTATTTTTAGGATTAGGATAGTTAGTATAGGTGGCCCTAGACGAAAGGAATAGGTGGAATGCTAGGTGCTTTTGACTTGTTTGATACCGGTGGACTTGAACTTGTTGCATGTGCTATTTGTGGTGTCCTTGGGTTTTAAATTGTGATGCATGCCTAGAAAAAATGGAACGACCCCCTTGAGATGCTTGAGTCCACTTGCTGACTTTGTTGTGAACCTTTGTGCATTAGTGCTTAATTTTCCACAAGTTGCACTCTAATTGCTTGATTGAGAGTTGTGATGGAGCCTTTTTGTGTAGATTGTGTGCAATGTGTGTTGTGAGGCATATTCTTATCTTGTTTACTCCATGTTGCATATTAATGTCTAGAACTTGCCCCGTGTGTGTGCAAAGCGAAATCCTAGGTTTGCTCTACTCGGGAAATGATACAAGGCCTTCTTTTGATTTGCCTACCCTTACATTTATACCGTGAAAACAAAATTGTTGTGTGATTTCTTTGACCCTTTTTGTTGGCACCCACACCCCGAGCCTACCCATTTGTTCTAAATTGTCTCTTTTGGCCCTTTACTCCTTAATCACTTTAGTTGATATTGTGTTGTTATTTTGGAGTTGTGGTTGGATTTTGGGAGGTTTTTGAGTGGAGCTAATGAAGGGGAATAATTGTTAAATTTGTGAAGTAATGAAAATCATTGGCAAGGTTTGGAAAGTAATGAGTTGAAAAGAAAAAAAAGAAGAGCAAAGTTGGAAAAAATTGGAAAAAAAAATAAAGAGAGAAGAATATCCATCCTTGCTAGTGTGTGCTTAAAGAAAAATATTTCTACTTGTAGAGAAGGTATGTGTGAAAGTTGTTGATTGGGTGGCTTTGATGAGAATTGTGTTTGAAATAATTGTGATGTATTAAAGTGCTTAGGGAGGTAGTCACTATTACCCATATGTATCCTACCCGCCCCTTAGCCTACATTACGACCTTTTTAAAGTCCTAGTTAATCCCGATTGGAGTGAGCTTACATTAGTGGAGTCCTACTACGGGCAAGCCTATGGTACATTGTGTGTGACATGTGAGATTTTCATGAAAGTGAGTGAATTAATTTGTTATTGCCCCCGTTCTATTCATAATATTTGTTGCTGTGTGTGATCTTTGGGGGGGGGGGGGGAGGGGCACTCTTTTGCTTCATATTGGTGAGGGCACATGGTTTGCATGAAATAGGTGAAGTTGATGGCTTCTTGGTTGAGTAGATAGGTGTGATTTGGTGGGAGCATGGTTGCAATAAGTTGAGTTTGTGCATTTGAGCTATTTTGGGGTAGTTGTTCTCATATTTTTTGAGTTTGGTAAATTGTTGGCATGTTTGTGGATCCGTAGTAGTCATGTGTGCATTGGTTCAATGGTCGGTATCAACCATAGTCATGGGAAGACCTGTTCTACCTAGGTTGGGAGTTATTTGTGATTGCTCGAGGGTGAGTAAAGGTTCAAGTGTGGGGTGGTGATGTTTGGCATTTTATGCCTATATTTCCTTAATATTTCCTCACGGTTGAGTACTTTAGCCGCGCGTTTTATAGTTTATGAATGTGGTTTTGCACTAATTTTATGTCGTGTGTATGTAGGTTTTTACGCAGTGCATTTGGAGCTTTAAAGAGCATGATCGAGCAAGAAAAGATTGGATTTTGATTGAGGATTGGATCAAGCACACAAAGGGCACGACACGAGCGAGCAAAGGAGCAAGGAGAGGAGCAGTTTGGCTGGGCGCCACAGGAGGCGCGCCGCGCCAGCCAAAGCGCCCAGCTTCTGGCGCGTTTGGCTGCGCGGCGCGTGGCAAAGGCGGAAGAGTTTCGACGGGTTCTGTCTTGGCTCGCACGTTACGAGGCGCGGGGTGCCCGTTATAGCGCCCTGGAGCGGATTTTTACTTCCTATTTCGTCTAGGCTTGGGTCTAACTTATTACTAGGTGTTTGTAAACTCTATGAATATTCTTTTACTTAGTTTTTTTTTAATAGAAGTTCAGACTTTGGAGCAAATTGGAGAGCTCATAACATCTTGAACAAGGGTTTTTCTTCCTTCCATTAATTTATTTCATCATTACTTCATTATTACATCAAATCTTTGTGTTGTTATTATGAGTATGCGTAGCTAATTCTATCGTTCTAGGGTTAGAGTATTTCATGAAAGTTGATGTTTGAAGATTGATTTCCATTAATTGAATCCCATAACGGGTTGCTTATTCTTTCTTGATTTCACTTGTGTAATTGTCAGGGCCCGATTATTACGCATTATCTATGGTTTTTAGATTGAACTCGAAAGAGAGAATTTAATTACGTAATAAGAAAGAATAGGACTAGTTTGTGAACCCGGGCATCGGGGAACCAATTTGTGAGTAGGATAGACATATACTTGCTCGCCTAGTTTAACTAATTACAGAATTCGTTAATGCGTGCACATGATTCAACCCATAGACATATAGGGATTGAAGTAGCCTGCATAGACCGTGAAGAATTGAAAGGTTTTCACGGGTACAGTTACTCTGTTAGTTAGTAATCCGGGATTTAAAGAGTGGAATCAATTGGAAAACTCAACTGGATTATTCGTAACTCTGACCCTGGACCGTCTCCTTATTACTGATAACAACCAAGTTTTGCTCTATTGTTTGAATTCACTTCTACCATTTTAATTATTGTTTTAGTTAGTAAAATCTCAACTATTGGCAAAAGATCCCGTAATAGTTTATAGAAATTGTTTGCTAGAATTCAGTCTGAATAGTCCTCGTGGGAACGATACTCGATTTATCACTTTATTATTTGTCGACCACGTATACTTGCGTGTGCGTTTGGGAGCAACACTCAACAACGACCTCCAATTTCTCAAGGCACCACGTTTTGCCAATTTTTCTTTTTCCCCAGCAGCAGTACCAACAACAACATCTCCACCTTCTTCTTGTACTCCACAAGCAGTACCAACACCGTTCTCCACTTTCACGACTTTCTTGTTGTCTTCCACATTCTTGTTCTTCTACTTGTTCCCTTCCACTAACACCAACACTAACACCTTCTACTTGCTCTTCCCTTCCACTAACACTGGCAACAACATCCACTTCTTCTTCCCTTCCACTAACACTACCAACACCTTCTACTTCTTCTTCCCTTCCACTAACACCAACAACAACATCTTTTTCTACTCCATCCCTTCCACTAGCAGCTCCTTCTTCTACTCCATCCCTTCCACTAACAGCTCCTTCTTCTACTCCATCCCTTCCACTAGCATCACCTTCTTTTTCAATAACCTCACTAACCACTTTTTCAGCAGCCTCTTCCTCTCTATCACCAGCCTCTTCACCAGTAACTCTATCGTTTTCTTTCTCCACGTCATTCTTCTCTCCCTTATTGCATTCTGCATCGCCCTCCTTATTTTCACCTACCTGAGTTGTAGAGCCCTCATTTTTTGATCCACTATCTATGAGTGCCGCTTGTTGATTAACTTCTTCAACGATTTGATTAACATCTACAGGTGCACACATATCTATGCTGGCTTGGGTCTCTGATTGGGCCTCATTTGATCGTGCTTTACCGCTGGCAGTTCTAGTTCTTTTGCTAGCATTTTCAGACATCTCGCTTCTTCCATCAGCCTTCCTCTTTCCACCCCTGTTACTGATACCACTAGCCTCCCCACGACATGTGCTAACCATTGTATCTACATAGCAAATAAAAGGAATAACATAGTTAGGTTAAATGAAAACAGCTTCTAAGAGAATTACACATGGAAAGGTGCAGATACATAGTTATATGTGTACACATATAACAATATGTGTACACATCAAGAATATGTGTAAAAATAGTAGTTCATTTTTTACACGTCAAGAATATGTGTACACATAAAATAATATGTGTACACATATAACATTATGTGTACACATTTAGAATATATGTAAAATTAATAAACCCTTTTTTAAACTTCTTTTGTGTACACACATCAAGAATATGTGTACACATAAGGATATATGTGTACACATAAAATAATATGTGTACACATCAAGAATATGTGTACAGATCTTGCAGATCTATGCCCATTTTTTCAGATATACACTCATCTCTTGTTTACACATATGCAAAGATGTGTACACATTTGCAAATATGTTTACACATATTTCTGATGTTTACACATAATTTTTTCGTTCGAATCGAAGTCGCGATATAATTCAGTGTATTCTGGGTTTTCAAAACGAACTTGCACCAGAAAATCCATATACAAACTCAGAAAATGCACCAGAAAATAAACTCAAACCAGAAAATGAAACAAGATTTTTTAAACGAACTATGTTCTTATTTTTTCTTTAAAAAAGTTGAAAAACTACCTGTTTTTACTTGATGAACGGAAATATGCAACAATCGGTTTAGTTCCACCACAAATTTGACGGAATCAAAGAAAAAATGAACAAATCTGACGATGAACAGTTGGTTTTTTGAAAACTGAAGAGAGAGAAATGAGTGTAGTCGAAGAGCTTTTGTGAGAAAATGGAGAAATGGGCTTTTGCAGAAGAGAGAGAGTGTATATATATTTTGTACGTGTTTGCCCCACTGCTGCCCCACTCTTGTACTTCTCGGCCAGCTGTTTTGCCCCACTTGTATGATTATCAAGTTTTAATATCTGCAAAATAGTCCCTCCCCTTCTTAATCAGCCCCTTAAGCGAGATGTCAGTAACATATCTATGCTGGCTTGGGTCTCTGATTGGGCCTCATTTGATCGTGCTTTACCGCTGGCAGTTCTAGTTCTTTTGCTAGCATTTTCAGACATCTCGCTTCTTCCATCAGCCTTCCTCTTTCCACCCCTGTTACTGATACCACTAGCCTCCCCACGACATGTGCTAACCATTGTATCTACATAGCAAATAAAAGGAATAACATAGTTAGGTTAAATGAAAACAGCTTCTAAGAGAATTACACATGGAAAGGTGCAGATACATAGTTATATGTGTACACATATAACACATCAAGAATATGTGTAAAAATAGTAGTTCATTTTTTACACGTCAAGAATATGTGTACACATAAAATAATATGTGTACACATATAACATTATGTGTACACATTTAGAATATATGTAAAATTAATAAACCCTTTTTTAAACTTCTTTTGTGTACACACATCAAGAATATGTGTACACATAAGGATATATGTGTACACATAAAATAATATGTGTACACATCAAGAATATGTGTACAGATCTTGCAGATCTATGCCCATTTTTTCAGATATACACTCATCTCTTGTTTACACATATGCAAAGATGTGTACACATTTGCAAATATGTTTACACATATTTCTGATGTTTACACATAATTTTTTCGTTCGAATCGAAGTCGCGATATAATTCAGTGTATTCTGGGTTTTCAAAACGAACTTGCACCAGAAAATCCATATACAAACTCAGAAAATGCACCAGAAAATAAACTCAAACCAGAAAACGAAACAAGATTTTTTAAACGAACTATGTTCTTATTTTTTCTTTAAAAAAGTTGAAAAACTACCTGTTTTTACTTGATGAACGGAAATATGCAACAATCGGTTTAGTTCCACCACAAATTTGACGGAATCAAAGAAAAAATGAACAAATCTGACGATGAACAGTTGGTTTTTTGAAAACTGAAGAGAGAGAAATGAGTGTAGTCGAAGAGCTTTTGTGAGAAAATGGAGAAATGGGCTTTTGCAGAAGAGAGAGAGTGTATATATATTTTGTACGTGTTTGCCCCACTGCTGCCCCACTCTTGTACTTCTCGGCCAGCTGTTTTGCCCCACTTGTATGATTATCAAGTTTTAATATCTGCAAAATAGTCCCTCCCCTTCTTAATCAGCCCCTTAATGATGCCAAGACAATAAAAGAAAGTGGAAAAGAAATTTGTGTCCTCTTTTATTCACTTGAGAGGTCCCTTCACCTCTTTCTTCACATGTTTGTTAGTATCGATGAGTCAATGGGTCCTGCCCCCACACAACAGGGTTCTCAAGTTGATCACTCATTTCCATTTCTGAGAGTCATTGAATGAGCCCTGTTCAAATGTCTTGGTTTGTTGATATGTAATAATAGTAATGCTTTGTAAGAGATTAAAGGTATGCAATTGTTTCAGTCCATACAACCTAGTACCGTCCTGTTGCTGGCTTGAGTGCCCAACCGCACCTGCTACGTGGGGTTGCCTTGGTACAATGTTTTGCCTGGCATTAGATATAGCTTGAAACTTTCTCAATCCTGCTTTAAGGATCTATGGTATCCACGTATAAGTCGCGTGATTCCAAGCATCTGACAGCTATACTCATTTTGGACTTTGGTGCGTGTTATTATAGAAGAAACAGCACTAGTGCCATTGAAGGTCTTGATGGAGGCTTCTGTGAACAACGAGATGGTTTAGTGTGCACACATACACTATGAAATTCCTTCGTCTGTACTGGCATACTTCTCATTGTTCCACTTGAGTCTGTCTTCTATTTAAGTCATGAATCCATATATAATTAAATATGCTACGCATTGTTTGCTGTCTCTCATTGTGAGATATCTGTATGGACATCTCGTGTTCACTGAAGGGAGGGAGGGGGAGGGAAGTGGCAGAAGACGGCAGGGTTTAATCATCCAAAGATGCTATATTGATTAGTCCATGCCTGCATTTAATACTATCAATGCCCATCTGGGATTGGAGTCTAGCTCGAAAAGAAGAGCAATTTATAGCTTACCTACACGCAAAAGAGCAGAGCAATTCATAGCTAGTGCCTTGAACAATTATCTGAACCGATATCTGCCATTTTTGCTATTTGCACTTGGCACCCGAAACATTTTCACCTTTTAATGCGAAAGAAGCTATCACGAAGGATTTCACATCATTCCTTTATCTTTCTCCACCACACTATGACGGGCTATTTTAAAGATGAATCAAATATAAGCGGGGATGTCAAGAGCACCGTGAAGAAGAAGTTATGGTGGGATTCTAGACATTAACAGCTTAAAGATGCGGAAGGAGAAAAGAGATCTGTTTTACACCCTCTTTTCTAATTCTTGACAAAAAACCAGTTGGTCATCAGGTTTGCCCCACTCTCTCTGTGTCTCTTGTTAATGTTGCAGGATCTTGTTGGTTTGATCATTCAATACTGCTGCTAGGCGATTGTATTTTAGACTTTATTGCTGCTAAGTTTGCTCCAGCTGTATTCAATTTTCTTAGCGGATGTCTTTCTAGTTTTGTTTGTTTTACAGCTTGGGATATTACTACCATTTCCTGCTAGAGTAACTGCTCACTTCTGTCATCTTCAGTCATGGACAGAGGCGTTCTGCTGGTCTTTCACGTGTATATGCTTTGTGGAATACTGCATACCTGATTAATGTTGTAAGTAACCTTTATGCTTTAGCTTATAAAAGAAAAGAGTAATTGTGCCTGTCGAGAACGTGTTTCATTAATCTATCTTGTTGGAATGTGTTGGAATGGAATGGTGTTGGTGGACAAGTTGTCCCACACTTGTAGAATTGAATGGGCATGACACCCATATAAGCTTTGGACAAACCTCCCCCTTTGAGCTAGCTTTTGGGGTGGAATTAGATCCAAGCTTATGTGGGCACCCGAGTGTGATGGGTGCCCGGGTGTTGAAATTTGTCTCTGTTCAGTTTTCTAGCTTTTTATACCTTTTAGGTCCCAGAAATGGTGAGCGTAATATCGCTGATGCACGACTTAAAAATCTCAGTAGTAGAGGACTTCATATGGTGATATACTTAGTTAATTTCTGTTCTTTTCACCTGTCAGTTATGACTTTTTTCCCCTGATGAAGTGTCTCTTAGTTACTTCTAAGAGTTATTACCTCCTTATACCTCGAAATGCAATCCCGTTGAACCTGTCCTTTCTCTTTTGTCTATCCCAAAATCAGTGTCTTTTTCTCTAAAAGAGAAACTGTAGTACTGCATATACTACTATCAGAATCTCAGTTACATAATCTACATACAACCTAAGAAAAGATCAATTAATTATTACCATTTCACTTTAACAGTGCGCATTTTTGACACTCATGTCTATACCCTGTGCAAGTCAAAATATATCTTTCAGAAATGATTAATGTTCAAAACTATTTGGGATTTATATTGATCCGCTGAGATGGCTGAATTGCATCTGTGATTCTTTTTCACAACAAGTTCTGATTTTTTCTATTGACAGATGAAGACCACACGCCGTGTAAACCTCCACTGGGGGGTTTTAACAACTTTCTACTAGTACACATTCACTTAATCAAGATGGTTAATTAACAGAAAATTGGTTATGCTTTCTTACTGCTCTTTTTTATCATTAATGTCATACCGGATACGTTGTATTTGTCAATGGATATGTCCACTACAACACCCAGTCAAACAGAAAGCTTCCTTACCTTCAGTCATGGAACATGTAAGCATTCTGAAGTCTGTCCAATGTTGGCATCTGAAAATTATCCAATTTCGCTATTGCGATCAAATAACGCCTTTGTTCTTGCAGGGATGAAAGTGAATGGTGGATATTTCCTTTCGCACAGGTACTGTGTAGATGTATCCAATTGCAGCTCGTGAATTGGCACGTTGCTAATCTAGAGATTCAAATAGGTTGTACAGCAACGACTTTGAACTATTTTGGCAGTCAAAATACTCAACTGAGCAGAGATATTCTGCTAACACCCCATCTTATTTGTGCGTTCATTTTGATATTTCTACATCATCCACTTTTTTGCTTTCTTTATAAGGTCATTTAGATAGAGTGAATTGCCACAGATGTAGAAAGAAATTGGGTAGAAACCAGAGGAAAGTTAAAAGAGTAGATAAAGAAATATAACTTGATACATGTCCATAATCAGTGAACTATCATTCAATATAGAATTAAAACAGCCAAGCTACCATGAATCACCTAATAAACAGCCTTACTACTAATACCTTGACCTCAAGATTGGCATTCAAAAAATTGAAAGTGGAGAGCAGAAGTATGGTTTGTATCTGTCAAACATATCCTGAAAGTGAACCCAGTGAGGTAGTACTTTACCTTTGAACTCTTTTCAGCTAGACTAACTCAAAGCAAATTACTAGTCAGACAAGAAGGAAAAGAGAAAATGAGGCAAAGAAATCGAAAGAGAATATGAATTTGATCATTATTTTGACCTTCATCAACATGCACATAACTTAGTCAAAATGTTTGACCGGAAGAAGCAAGTTCTCCCTCTTAGCGACAACAGGTATACAATATCACTTATCACAATGAGTGAGGTCCTATCAAAAGGATATATGGGTCTTGAAACTTTAAAAGTAATCTACAAAGCTAAAACATATCCCATAAGAGTAGGTCAACAATGTAAAGAAAGAGTTTGGCCATAAGCCCAAAAAGTTGAATAACACCAGATTTAACAAGGCTGCTAAGGACTTCCATGCTCTAAGCCAGTACCCTCCCTTGGCTTTGAAGTAGCCTGTTGATGGACTGATAACCACATTAAGTTCCAAACTGGGAAGAATAATCCGATGAAGACCAAAAGCTTTTCAATAATGAATTTAATGCCACCAACTTACCACAATAATAAACCCTTTTCGCAAAGTTGGGAATTGCAGGCTTATGGGTCCTAAATTACTTCACATAAGAGTTCCAAATCTACTGTAAGCTCAGCCTCTAATGACTGAACTGGAAATATTATCATATCTTCCCCACTGGAGACATTCCATTAAACACCTGATTGCACATCTCCAGTAGCAACATCTCCAATTGTTATCGACCATATTATAGATGCAAGCCATATGTTTTCACATACACTTTTCTCCACTAACCATGGTTATTTTCCATGTATTCTAACTATATTTTGAATCATTTAACCATGCTAAGTTGGTAGGGGTTGATGTAAACACCCGGTGTAGGTCAGAGGCAGAGCCAGAGCCAGAGGTGGAGCCACAATTTTAAGCTTATAGGTTCAAGATTATAGTTCTTTTACGTTAAAAGGTTCTAAACTAAGATCAACATCATGAAATCAGAACTCCGGGAACTTAAATATATCAAGTAGTTATAGGCTGCGAACATCGCACCCATTGCTCCTTCCCAGGACCCTTCTCAGTCAATTCAGTGTAGTATCCACATTTCAGCTGCAAATACCATCAGATACCACAAATCCAGTGAAATTCAGAGATGTACACTAAGTAATAAAGAAAATCAACCACCATTATAACAGCCAAGCTACCATTACATCACCTAATAACAACCTTACTAAACCTTGACACGTGTCCATAAGAAGAAGTATAAACTTCTGGACTTCTTTGTAATTTAAATCTTGACTCAACTGTAAATAACAAAACTCAGAAAACTAATTCTAAAATCTAAGACTCTAGTTCAAATGATTCATCTGTTCCTTGTACAGCTAATACGCCCAACTGTGACAATGGAGTTCAACTTAACCTCCCTGACTACAAACCTTAAGAACACCACCATTCCCACCCCTTCTTCATTTTAAATGTGTTGGCATGCACCAGTGGAATGGTTTCACAACAGTAATCCTTGTGAGCAGAGAAGAACACATGGTCCATTGCACTTGCTATCAACTATGAAATTGATCTTTTTGGATCTTATTAACAAATTTCCAAGGAAATAGTATAGATTAATGCCTCACCTAAGTCATGATATAATCTATGACTAGCAGTCAATTCTTCTATTCAAAGCATACCATGAAATCTGCAACATTTGCAGCGCATTGCTTGAGGCTTCACCTTATATCTCCGCTCCTTGATTTTAATACTTTCCAGCCAGAATCTGAAGAATAAAATACTTGAAAGCAAATAGAATAGCTGTTGTATCAACACTTAACTCTTTGGCCTGCATCTGATGTAGTTATCATCAATGCATCTATCATAAAGTCAGCACTGTTTCTACATCCCTTCCACACCTAGAAAACTTCATAAGAAGCACATGCGAAATCCAATATCTAGTGAACCATTCAACCACTTTAGAGATCCTCTGCTTTTGATCATGGTTATAAGCTCCATGACAATCATCAATAGCAACCTTACTAATACCTTGACACGTGTCCATAAGAAGAAGTATAAACTTCTATACTTCTTTGTAATGTAAAACTAGACTCAAATGTAAACAATAGAACTCAGAAAACTAAATAAAAAAGGTTAAGACAACCCAAGGGTATGGCCTAGTGGGATGAGAACCATGAGGTCTCGGGTTCAACTCTCAGCGAAAATAGAAAAGCACTATGTCTTTCTAAAAGCTTGTTTGGATGGTTGAAAATAGAAATGTCTTGATTGTTTCTCTAATTAACATTGTATGGTATCGTTAAATCCATGGTTATGTAACTATGAAAACTGTCACTTTATGTAACGACCGATTTGGTGGGATCGCGTCGTTACCTATTTTTCTTACCCATCATGCCCTCACTTATTATTTCATATTTCCATTTTATCCTTTACCTTATTTTCAATTATTAAACCACGGTAAACAATACAGTCTATCCAAACATTGTACAACACAATACGATATAGTGTCATACGATACAATACAATACAACACATTATGAAACGATGGATAACGACCATCCAAACGGAGTGTAAGGGTAGAGTTACTTGCTATATGTTAGGTGGAGGTTGCAGGTGTTGAACCCTCCCAAAAAATGCACACAAGCATGCATCGGGATTTGATTTCAACAAAATGGGACTCCAAAGGGTTTTCTTTGGAGTCACCACCTAATTTAAGGATTATTAGGAACCTAAGGTTAACTAATGAGTGCAATTTATTCTTTAATTAAATGAAATTAAATTAAAATCAGAGATTCCGAATAAGTGGTTCTATTAAATTCGAAAGAAGGTCCCTTGCGGGAGCACTTTCGAAAATCCGCTAAATGCGATTAATCTGGCGGTTTTCACGAATTTGTTAAGGATAATAGAATTAATTCTAACTAAGGATAATATAAATAAGATAAGGTTTTGGTTACGCCGATACTTAGATAAATAAATGATGAAATCTTAAGATTAATTAAATGGATAAATTCAACATGGTTGATTGATTAGTTAATTAAATAAATAAAGGATAAATATATAAAATAAAATACACTAAATAAATAATTAGATAAGTAATAATAATTGATTAATTGATCACTTAGGTAAATGGATAAATAAATAAATAGATAACTTAATAAAATAAATTAATATTTATATTAATTTAATTAAATAAAAGAATAAATGAATAATAATTGATTAAATAAATAAATAAATAATAATTATTAATTAAATAAATAAATTATTAATTAAATTAAATAAATAAATAAGGTTAATTAAATAAATAATTTAATAAATAAATATCGCATAATTAATCTGATTAATGAATAAATAAGTAGATAGATAAATAAATATTTAATAAATGGATAAATAATAGATGGAGATGTATAATTTAATTAAATTTTAATTTCTTTTGCACTCGATAATTAACTATAGATTACTATTATCTTAAACTAATTGGCGAGTCCCAAAGAAACGGGATAAGCAATTATATAATCACCCTAAACATGCAATAAGATAACAATTCAATAAAGCGGCTATCCTACCAAGCTTCTAACATGCAAATCCTAGTCCGGTTTCAGGGCTTCTTAAAACATGCTTTCTAAAGGGAACGGAAAAGCGGGAGTTTTAGAAGGTAGAACTCGGAAGCGCAACTCAATCATTGAGCCTTGAATTTAGAGATTTTCATTTTTTTTTTAACATTTTCGGAGATATCAAGTCCCAAAAATGCAGAGCGGACCAGATAACTTCCAATGCATGTAGCCATCCCGTTTGTGAGTTTTATTTCAACTCGTCTCCGAAGGTGTACATGGCAAGGAAAAATAAGAGAACAAAAGATTAGCATACGTGAAATTAACTTGCAATTATATAACAGCATCTAGAACCATTTAATTATCTAGCAATTTGGTGGTAGAACTCTAAAAGATAAGACAATCAGGCCCAAAGAAATTAGTACTTAAACAGGTTCTAATTGATTACCATAAACGAAGTAGACACATCCGGTAAACAGAGATAGAAGCCAAATAAACAAGAACTGGACTGAGGCTTACTGAAATACGAAATCTTACTATAAATATGATCATAAACTAGAAATTTATGATATTTGCTAGTGTTTTATACTCTGCATGACCAAGTAAGGACAGACCAAGACCAAACTTGACCAATTCAATCTAACTAGCACTTTCCAACTCATGAAACTGCATCTAACCTTTTCAACTATTCAGACACCTACAAGCCAATCCTAGACAGAAACCATGAAGGAGCTAACAACAAACATCACCCTAGCAACCTCTAACAAGACTGCCAACACCCTGAACTGCCCTGCACACTTATCAGGACTCTAACACCTTCACAAAACAAACTGCATAACTCCTTGACACCTCTACTACCAAGCTGCATCATGAACAAATCTGCATCCACTCACATTCTCACCAACCCAACAGGCCACATACACACAAACACACACTGCACTCACTCATTGCCCTGAACTGAACCCACACACACACTCACAAGCAGATACTCACACGCAATAATACATTTAAACACAAGCAAAGACACACACGTTAAGAGCGCATACGTATCCCTCCCCGGGAATCAGACTTTGCGTAGTTCTGCTTACATAAAGATTTTTGGGGAAGTATGCCAATCTAAGTATGAAACCGCATCTGAATTGGAAGACCTACACATCTGCCCAGATGCGTAGTTCGGAATTACATCATAAAAGATAAACAAGCCTAAAGTGTTACAATATTTTGACCGAATCCGACGGGGATTGCCTACTTTTCCTGTTGCCATTCCAGGAATCAGGTCAGAAGTAGTTCAAAACTTACATAAAGGAGGAAATAGGGGATTCTTGTGCTAGTGCAACCGAACTCTATGTGAGTTGCCTACGTATCCCGCCTCGGAAATCAAGTTATGCGTAGTTCGCATTACATCAAAGATTGCATTCAACAATACTATCTTGCGGCTGCTTCAAATATAATGTCTTGTCACGATATCTGTGTTGATTGCTTTTGGCCAAACTTGACCATCCATTTCTGCCAGAATCAGTGCTCCTCCAGATAAAACCCGGTGAACCACATGAAGGCTTTATCAACTTCACGAATTTTGCATCTTCAACTCATCATTTTAAGCAATCCTCAAAGAAAGAATGTAGATAAAACTACTTCCACGTCGTATGCCAACAAATAAAATCTGCCCCAGTTGAAGTTCTAACGACAGTCTGACACCTCAAGAGTGCAAAATATCGCTTTTCATCGCATCATTCCCAAATTGTTCAGTTGTTTTGTTGTAAGTCACAAGCAATGCTTAGGCAGGTTTGATAATTATAAAATTGAAATAGGAATGAATATTTAGTCAAAAGCATACCATAAAGTAAACAAAGTATAATAACACAATGAGAATGCAATGTATTATTTATTCAAATTCTAACTTAAGGAGGCATAACGCGACAGACATGCAAAGACAGAAATTAAAAGTCATTTTCAAAAGACATAGACATACTTTAAAGGCAAAAACACAATTCAGGGCCTCAATTTCAATTGTGATGCAAAAAGAAACTCTTGAGCTCAATTGCCAAGTTCCTTTCAGAAGGGCATCAACTCAGAGATCATCATCTTCATTTTGAGTCGCATCGTCATAAGCAAGATGGAGTACTCCATCATCAATCAAATCTTGAATTTTGTGCCTCATAGTAATGCAGTTCTTAGTGTCATGTTGACAATATTCTCCATGGTAAGCACAATATTTGACCCTATGAATCAATCTTGGAGGAGGATCAGATGTCCCATCTCCTACCAAAGGCTTTAAAATTTTTGCACCTTTTAACCTTTCAAACAAATGCTCTTGAGATTCTATTGGAAATGTAAACTTTCGGCGAGCCCTCTTTTCAAAGTTGGACTTAGATCCAGACGCTAGGCTAGATAATAAGTATTGGGAACTTGGAGGAGCCGTCACCAATTGGATTTCTCCTGATCTTATCATTGTTTCAATCCTGTTTTTGAGTGCGTAGCAATTTCCGATGACATGCCCCGGTGCCCTAGAATGATAGGCACAATATTTGGTTTCATCGAACCATTTTGGAAGAGGACTAGGTGTTGCATCAGCGATAGGGTGAATCATTCCAGCTTCCCTTATCCTTTCATAAAACTGATTATAAGGTTCGGCTATAGGTGTAAAAGTTTTGAATACCTTTGTGCATGGTTTTTCTATGGCTGGGCGACCTTGGCGAACGGAAGCTATGGGTTGATGACTAGATGAAGGCTGGTGCTTCGGAAATGGTTGATAATCTGGGAGTGCATGGTTATTTGAAAGTGCTTGATGGACGTACAGTTGTGGGCAAGGCTGAAAAACAAGTGAGTTGCATTGATGATATTTTAATGGAGGGAATGGAGGGTTGAAATCAAGCATTGGCACAAAAGGAGTTTTGCATTGACTATGATGATTAAAAGTGAATTTGCTTTGGTAAGATAAATTGTAAGGTGGGTTTGGACAACTTGGAACCTGTACCCCCTTTCCTTTCTTCTTATCATTGGCAAACTGGGCCATTGCATTTTCATTTTTTGGAGTGATTGATTCAAGCATCATTTTGATTTCCATAGTTTCTCCCATCTTAACAATATTGGCAAATGTTATTTCCAATGTATCCGATATTTGGCGAAGAATTTGGTGGTAGAGCTCACTGTCCAGAGATGAAATGAAACATGCAATTGCTTCATTCTCTGTATAAGGTTGTTGGACCTTAGTGGCTTCACTTGTCCAACGGCTAGCATATTCACGGAAAGTTTCCGTCGGATTCTTTTTCAAATTTGACACATGGTATCGACTAGACTTCTCCTGTGTTTGCCAATGATACCACTCATTCGGACTGGATACATGTTCCACTTCTGATTGTCCCTTTTCCTTTGTAAGATCAAAGAGAAACCTTTCCTCATTCTTTGCATTTTGTTCAAAAGACGGGTCAGACACTGCCTTATTCTTTTTTATGATCACAATAGGAAGAGAATCTCCTTTTCTTGCTTTTGATTTTGTGAAGTCAGCCATTTCAAAGTCAACACAAATCAAACTTCTGCGGGGAAGGGAGTAAACACAACAAAACAAAAGTTCAAAGATAACTATGTTAGTTTGCATGTTATTTACGAGGTTGCACACAAGCACATAGCGCGTGTCAAGTAGCGCTTTGGCAGTTTGAACATGGAAGATATAACAATAAATTGGCATGTGGCAATCACACGTAGTCGAGCGTAAATAAAATGCGAACGCGTCCTATCCTATAAGGTGCCTCTTTGTCCCAGAGGTGGGCCTAAGAAGCGCAAACAAGTGGTAACGAAAAATGTTCATGCCAGTTTTGAGCAATTCAGATTTAGAGTAAGCAATAAATAATAACAATAATTGATAATAATCAGCTCTCCGCCTCGACACTGCAATCCCGAAATCCCAACTAACTTCCAAAAGTTGGTGTCAACTCGAAATTCTAACACAGTTCATGCTCTTCACATCATCTGCACAAAATTCTAAACCCAAATGCCTAAAACCTGAAACAATCCTCCATACCTTTTGCTAACATCCACACTCCTCCAAGCACAACTCCCAATTATTTTACAATATCCAGGAGTGAAATTTCCAACCGCCTTCACAATACCAGACTGCAAATCATGAAAGGCGCCAACTGGCCTTTCAAAAATAAAAACCTCACTGGTCCTCGGCTTTAGTCAAGCCTCTCAGCTTCCTAGGTTTTAGAAGGCTCACAGACCTTGTCCATAGGGCTCCTCACTGGTCCTCGGCTTTAATCAAGCCCCTCAGTTTTCTAGGTAGCCAAGACCGCACTGGTCTTCAAGGAGGGACCCTACTGGTCATTCAAAGAAACAGGGGCTTCGCTCTCCTAGTATGCGACAAGCATACTTCAATTTTTATAAAGTTGCAGCTGGATAATCAACATAGACCTGCACACACGCAAAGCCATTTACGAGAGGGAACCCACTGATCCTTTCAAAGACACCAGGGGCTTCGCCTCTTAGATCTCACTACACCAGGCCATCTCCAAAACACAAACCAACCAAATCTACCGAACTTTCCTCCGGACTGCAATTTTGTCTATGATCTCAATTATGCTAAATTCTTCCATTTTTGACCTAAAGACAACATAGGAGATAAAATTCCAAATCTGATTTTGCTCAAAACATGGTTAGGACTGAGGATTCGTTATCACACAACATATAATATGCATTGTCGTTGGGTTTCAAGAACCCGTTGATAAAAGGGCGGTTTCTTAACTCTTGGAAACGGTATCAAGGACCGGGTCCAAACTAAGGTGTATATGCATGCATGACCTAAAACCCCATCTAAGAGTGGGTTAACGGTTGAGGCTAACAGGTGAGTGGCAAGCGGTCTCGTAGTCGAATTACTCCTACGATGGCCGCCGGTGTACCAACTCGTCACAGGGTTCTTTAGTGGAAGAAGTTGCGGGTGTGCATGGGCGTACCTCACGGATATTTGGGGTGAAAATGCAAGAGGTTCCCAGAAGTGGGGGAAGTATGAACGGAATGTCAGTTTATATGTGCACAAATAAGGGTGTAGTAACATGCTTCCATGACACACAACAATCAATTAAATTAACTAAGCATGCTCGCAAATAAACAATAGATATAACCATGCTAGTTTCAACAATAATTAAATAAGCTACGCATACTAATATCGGCATACAATTCAAACAAAAAAAATTCGTGAAAGCCTTATGGTTAGAACCATTTGCTATCCCCAGCGGAGTCGCTTGTTGAACCCTCCCAAAAAATGCACACAAGCATGCATCGGGATTTAATTTCAACAAAATGGGACTCCAAAGGGTTTTCTTTGGAGTCGCCACCTAATTTAAGGATTATTAGGAACCTAAGGTTAACTAATGAGTGCAATTTATTCTTTAATTAAATAAAATAAAATTAAAATTAGAGATTCCGAGTAAGTGGTTCTATTAAATTCGAAAGAAGGTCCCTTGCGGGAGCACTTTCGAAAATCCGCTAAATGCGGTTAATCCGGTGGTTTTCACGAATTTGTTAAGGATAATAAAATTAATTCTAACTAAGGATAATATAAATTAGATAAGGTTTTGGTTACGCCGATACTTAGATAAATAAATGATGAAATCTTAAGATTAATTAAATGGATAAATTGCAACATGGTTGATTGATTAGTTAATTAAATAAATAAAAGATAAATAAATAAAATAAATAAAATAAAAAAAATAAAATACACTAAATAAATAATTAGATAAGTAATAATAATTGATTACATGATCGCTTAGGTAAATGGATAAATAAATAAATAGATAACTTAATTAAATAAATATTAATTTAATTAAATAAAAGAATAAATGAATAATAATTGATTAAATAAATAAATAAATTATTATTATTAAATAAATAAATAAATGATTAATTAAATTAAATAAATAAATAAGGTTAATTAAATAAATAATTTAATAAAAATATCACATAATTAATCTGATTAATGAATAAATGAGTAGATAGATAAATAAATATTTAATAAATGGATAAATAATATATGGAGATGTATAATTTAATTAAATTTTAATTTCTTTTGCACTCGATAATTAATCATAGATTACTATTCTCTTAAACTAATTGGCGAGTCCCAAGGAAACGGGATAAGCAATTATATAATCACCCTAAACATGCAATAAGATAACAATTCAATAAAGCGGCTATCCTACCAAGCTTCTAACATGCAAATCCTAGTCCGGTTTCAGGGCTTCCTAAAACATGCTTTCTAAAAGGAACAGGAAAGCGGGAGTTGTAGAAGGTAGAACCCGGAAGCGCAACTCAATCATTGAACCTTGAATTTAGAGATTTTCGTTTTCTTTTTTTTCTCTTTTACATTTTCGGAGATATCAAGTCCCGAAAATGCGGAGCGGACCAGATAACTTCCAATGCATGTAGCCATTCCGTTTGTGAGTTTTATTTCAACTCGTCCCCGAAGGTGTACATGACAAGGAAAAATAAGAGAACAAAAGATTAGCATACGTGAAATTAACTTGCAATTATATAACAGCAGCTAGAACCATTTAATTATCTAGCAATTTGGTGGTAGAACTCTAAAAGATAAGACAATCAGACCCAAAGAAATTAGTACTTAAGCCGGTTCTAATTGATTACCATAAACGAAGTAGACACATCCGGTAAACAGAGATTGAAGCCAAATAAACAAGAACTGGACTGAGGCTTACTGAAATACGAAATTTTACTATAAATGTGATCATAAACTAGAAATTTATGATATTGCTAGTGTTTTATATTCCGCAAGACCAAGTAAGGACAGACCAAGACCAAACTTGACCAATTCAATGTAACTAGCACTTTCCAACTCATGAAACTGCATCTAACCTTTTCAACTATTCAAACACCTACAAGCCAATCCTAGACAGAAACCATGAAGGAGCATGAGCACTCTGCACTCTCGAAGCCATGGGAAACATCACCCTAGCAACCTCTAACAAGACTGCCAACACCCTGAACTGCCCTGCACACTTATCAGGACTCTAACACCTTCACAAAACAAACTGCATAACTCCTTGACACCTCTACTACCAAGCTGCATCATGAACAAATCTGCATCCACTCACATTCTCACCAACCCAACAGGCCACATACACACAAACACACACTGCACTCACTCATTGCCCTGAACTGAACCCACACACAATCACAAGCAGATACTCACACGCAAGCATACATTTAAACTCAAGCAGAGACACACACGCATATATATATATATATATATATATATATATATATATATATATATATATGCACACCCATATATATAAGCAGATGCACACACAGAGACATGCACACACATACCACCCATCTGAACTTCCTCTCCAAACATCCTGAAACAAACTCCCAGATACCTGCTCCAAACTATCAATGCAACTTACACCTGCTGCTGCCTTGAGTAACTTGAAACAATGACCAGAAAACTCTTTTCAAAACACCTACAACTACCTGCAAACACCACAGCCTAACAGACCTAAGAAAATCAACTTACTACTCCACTACATTCTACAAAAACAGATCAGGCAACACTCTCCTCACACATGCCAATCTGCACACCATCACATTCCCTCCAATACTAGCCTATACACCCAACTACAAACTACAGACCAGCTGCTGCCCCTACGAGCTTCTCCTAAACCCCTGAAGCTGACTACACACCAACAGATCCTCCCTGACTCCCTGCATCCTAAAACAACCTGCAAACCAACCTAACATCTCTAAACAAGCTCACAGACCCTTCCCTCATCTCTCACACCTGCATGCTGCTGCAAAATGCAGACCTTCACAGAATCTAACACCTAGCTAAAACAGAACCCCTCCCATCCTGAAGACACTGGAACAACTACCTAAAGCATCCCATTTTCACTCCCAGGTCAGCTGCAGCACCTTCCTCTCAGGCCCTTGACACAAACTACTCTACCCTTCTTGCATTTTAATATATATACCAGCCCACACAACAATATAAATATTTCTTTCATGCAAACAGACACATATACATAGGATGCAAATACACACACAATGCAGACATACACACACTTGATGAATGAGTTCAAGGACTACTTATCAAAACCATCAAATTTGCTTTCCTTTTAAAGAACTCAATGAACATTTTATCAACTTAATGAAAACTGCACTTTATACCAACAATCACTCTCATTCAATTTCTTTTAAATTACTTTCACTATGGACTGAAACAGAGACAGGTTCAAGTAACAAAATGTAGCAGCTTCTACAACTTTTAAGAACAGAAACATAAAAAGATAACCTTTATTTTTAAGGAACCATTTGTTATCACAATTCATTCTTAATGAAAACAAAAACATCTCAACTTTAGCAGGTCTTTAACACTTTTAAACAAATCCGAAAACATCACACATATACACTTCTATAGTCTATCATATCAAAAGGGAACATGCTAACAACCAGGAAATAGCAGACCTTCCCCATACCCAAACTCTCACCAGAACCACTCTGCAGCCTAGCCAAAATCCCACTACTCTTCCAACCAAATAGACCTCTAGCACCCTCATTATCTTCCTAGCAGCTTCTAAACAAACCTTCTGAACAAGGTCTAAACGACCTGAACCACTCTCAGACACTTCACAGACAATCAGATCACAAACTTGAACTTCCATTTAACTTACACTCATTCTTGAACAACTCTACAGGCCCTTGCTACACTCTCAAAGACCTGCACAATAGCTATAGCTACCAACAAAAACTCCAGCCACCAAAACACACAAATACAAACTTGCAGGCAACCAAGATACCATCCCTATATACCTGCAAACACCAAAGCCTCTCTACAACTACTGCAAATTATCAGGATCCCTTCAAACACCCACACCATGAAACCACTAGAAAAACATCACCTGCACACAACCAGGGCACGAACAACAGGAAAACAAGCCTACTGACCCTATATTCCCTTTTCTAATGACCTGCAACTACAAGGAATAGACTCTGCATATCACCTGCACACGGAAAAAAAAAAAAAGAAACTGGAAACACTAACCTACACATCAACCTTCGGAATCTGCTTTCAGATACTAAGGAAATCAGACACCAAAATCTAACACCATGACTGAAAAAGCTTGAAATGAACTTAGCAACTACCTCACATGAAACTGGATTCCTACTGAAATAAAGTAACATTGAGATATGGAACTGATATTGACTCAAAACACCAGCAGCAAACAAAGAAATAACTTGAGAACTCTATGAACTGAGGTGATTAAACACACATAAACCTATCTTGATTCATAAAGATCATGTCTTTAGCTGATAACTGATAACGATCAAGATTCTGCAAAAATAAACTAAGTCGCAGAAAAACAGTTTTAATTCTTTTAATTTTGAGTAAAAATCTTCAGGCAATGATCCAATGAATGTACGCAAGTTCATGCTAACCAAAAACAACCTTAACTATTTATGAATACAATTATACGGAATTCCAGCATTAATCAAACACATAACACTTCACAAACACACTATATCATTGTAACAGATCACAATTTAAGCAGAAAAGAATTAAGGTGAGGTTTATTACCTCTTTATGAGCAGCGACTAGGGCGAGGAATTCGAAGAATGCGACTCAACAAGGTCAACAGCTCGAATGATAAAGAAGCGACGCGAAAACGATGAAGTGATAAATACACAAAAATGCACTGGAACAGTAAAAAACTCAAACTCAAAAAAAGAACTCTTATGTGAAATGCTGCCGTTTTTTTTTTGTCTCCCCCCCAAAACTGAAAACTCCCACCCCCAAAAAAATGAGAGAACATACCTTTATATAGTCACGGCTAGGGTTTCGGATTTTTGGGCTCCAAGGTTTTAAATCCATGCCCAAATTTGCAATTTCCTTGTGGAACAAGGGTGAATTTTGTCAAATCCACTAAGAATTGTACCAAATTCATCATTGTCATCAAGGATTTGCCCGTTGGGATTAAAGCCAAGGGCTCGGATGAACTCGCCTTTGGAATGCACGATCAAGATTGATACAGCTGGGTTTGTACGAAGAGGATGATGTGGGGACATGGGGGACCAGCGAGTACAAGGTTTTTTGGATTGTTCTGGTGGAGATTTGGGGAATTCGATCGGGATTAGGAAAAATTAGGGGTTAATCGGGTTTCTGAATTGGGGAAAAGGAATGAGTGTGGGCTGAGATGGAAATGAGTGTGTGTGGGGGGGGGGGGGTGTATGTATGTATATGTTTGCATAAATGAGCTGAAATTAAAAGGAAAGAACGATTTTGGCCCCCAGTTAGGATTAAATGAGTAATTGAGGGTGTTGTGCGGGTAGGACAGAAATTAGGATATGCCTTGTAATTTTAGCCTTCTTTTGAAATTAATTAATTTACTTTAATTAAATTTAATTAATTAATTTCAATTCAAATAATTTTAATTATCTAATTTTAATCTTAATTTTATTTTAATAATTGATTCTCATTTAAATAATTTAGCCGTTAATTATATCTCGGGACGAAATTGGGTGTCAACAGCAGGCATCCAGTAGAATTAGTCGAGGTGCGCGCAAGCTCGCCCTGACACCATCGTCATAAAAAAAGGAAAAAAAATTAAGACTCCTCTCATTCATATGTATTATTCATCTGAACGTAAAAAGGACAGCTTGGTACAGGAAACATCCAACAAAGACACAGGGTCCGGTGCATGAAACATCCTGCAAACACACTGGGTCCGGGGAAGGACGCAACCTATATCTCTGACTAAGTAACCGATTCCACGACTTGAATCGAAATTGACGTAAAAACACAAAAAAGAAAAAATTTAGTACACAAAAATCTCTTCATCAATAAAGAGAAAACTCAAAATCGATCAATTTTCACGTAAAAAAAAAAAGCACAAAAATATACTCAACTTTTCTAAAATTGAACAGATACACAAGATAAGAAGTAAAATGAACGCAAAATCGTGAAACCGAAAGCGTAGACATACACAAAAATCTATTCAATATTTCGAAAATATCATAGACATGCACATGTACTAAGTAAAAAAAAAAAACACCTTGAATATGATATGATTTGAGAAGATGATGATGGGAGAGAGGAAGAGAGAATTGAGAGAAACTGATTCAGTACATTGATGTTGAATTGATTCAGAAGCAGTGTACATGAGGGAGTATATAATAGTACTAACAATCCTAACTGCTGTAACTAATTTCTAGAAGCTGAGAAATTACCAAACTACCCTTACTTACTTAGCACCTTAACTAATATTTAAACTCAGCTTTAACTAACTTTTAAACCTATCTTAACTACTCGTTAACACTCTCTCTCAAGCTAGATGGTGAAAACACATCAAGCACACCTAGCTTGGACATTAATGCTGAACCCTGTTTAGTCCTTTTGTTAGTGCATCAGCAGGTTGGTTCTTGGTGGAGATATGTTCTGTCTTGATTAGCCATTTTTGAATTTTTTTTCCTTATGAAATGGAAGTCTATCTCTATATGTTTTGTCCTTTCATGAAAAACAGGATTATCAGCTATTTGCAGTGCTGCTTTGCTGTCACTGAACACTTTAACAGAAAGCTGTATGTCTACTCCCAGTTCCTTGATCAGTCCTGTTAGCCAAGTTAGCTCTACTGTAACAGATACAAGGCTTCTATACTCAGCCTCTGCAGAGCTTTTGGACACAGTTGTTTGCTTCTTAGATTTCCAGGACACTAAAGATTCCCCCATCTTTATTAAGAACCCTGTAACAGACCTCCTAGAGAAACAACATGCAGCCCAATCTGCATCACAGTAAGCAGTAGCTGTATCCTGTCGCTTGCTTGATAACAAGATTCCTTGACCTTGTTGATGTTTTATGTATCTGACAATTCTTAATGCAACATCCATATGATATTGTTTAGGACTATGAAGAAACTGACTTAAAGTCTGAACTCTGTAGGAAATGTCATGTCTAGTAACTGTCAAGCACAACAGTTTACCAATAAGCCTCTGATAGGAACCTAGATTGACAAGTAACCTGTCAGTTTGAGTCTTGGGATTTTTCACATGATCATCATATTCTTTGTTGTTGAGTTTGGTGTTGGGATCTATGGGAGTAGGTGCAGGTCTTCCCCCACTCAGTCCTGACTCAGATATTAGTTCTAATGCATACTTCCTTTGATGCATCAGGATTCTCTGTGAAGATCTTGCAAACTCAATGCCTAGGAAGTATTTTAACTCTCCCAAATCCTTCATTTTGAATGCATTATGTAGAGCATCTTTAGTGTCTTCTACCAGCTTCAAGTTGTCCCCAGTTATGAGCATGTCATCTACATAAACCAGTACTACTGCAATACCACTACCAGTCTTTCTAGTGAATAGTGAGTGATCTAGCTGACTCTGACTGAAACCAAAGCTCAATAAGGCTTCTGACAGTTTAGCATTCTATTGTCTTGGAGCTTGTTTTAGGCCATATAAGGATTTAATGAGCCTACATACATGATTCTCCCCTGGCTCCTAAATCCTTGAGGCAGCTCCATGTATATCTCATCAAACAAATCACCTTGTAGGAAACCATTGTATACATCCATCTGATGTATTGGCCAGTGTCTAGCAGCAACAATTGACAAGATTGTTCTCATTGTTACTATCTTCACCACTGGAGAGAATATCTCTTGATAGTCTATGCCTTCTTTCTAACGATAACCTTTTGCCACCAACCTTGCTTCGTACCTTTCAACCTCTTCTGTAGCTTTCTACTTAATTTTGTATATCCATTTACAGCCTATAGGTCTCTTGCCCTCAAGAAGTGGGACTATATCCCATGTGTGATTGTTCTACAAGGCTTCAATTTCAGCTTTCATAGCATCTATCCATTTTGGATCTTTAGCAGCTTCTGAGTAAGTAGAAGGCTCTATGATGGATGAGAAAGCTGCTAGATACTTTTTGTACTTAGCACTTATGCCCTCATAGGACACATAGTTACTGAGTGCATAAGGTTGATCCTTGGGGACATTTAATGATACAAAGTCTTTCATCCAGATAGGAGGATTGGTGTGTCTGCCTGACCTAGTTGTGTGTTCACTGGTCTGAGGCTGAGCCTGTGTGGCTGGTTGTATATCAACTTGTTGATTATGCATTTCAGTTGGAATCTGTTCTTCTTCATTCCAAACTTCTTCAATAGGTTCTTCTTCTATTTGTATGTCTAGGTTAATTTCCTGACCAGCTTCTTCAAGATCAGTCTGAAGTTCTGTGTCTAAAGGTATGTGTGTGCCTGGTTCATCAGGCCTTATTTCAGAGGTATAGTATTTTTGAATAATGGATTGAGCTTTCCTTGCCTTCTGAATGGAAAGATGTTTTCTCTGAAGGACACATCTCTGTTGACAAAGAACAGTCTGGTGTCTAAATCATAGAGTATATATCCCTTATGGACCTCTGAGTAGCCCATATGAACTGCGTCTTGGTTCTAGGTTATAGTTTGTCAGTCTGATGCACCATTTTGGCATAAGATAAGCAGCCTAGAACCCTCAAGTGACTCAATGATGGCTTCCTGTTGTGAAGTTTTTCAAAAGATGAAACATTACCTAGCACAGATGAAGGCATCCTGTTTATAAGATATACAGCTGCCACGACACAGTGACCCCAGTAGTGCAGAGGAATATTGTCTTGAAATCTTACAGCTCTAGTGACTTCTAAGATATGCATATGTTTCCTTTCAGCCACTCCATTCTGCTGTGGAGTATAGGCACAAGATCATTGATGAATCATACCAAGATCTTGGAACATTTTTCTAAAGCAAGAGTTTACAAACTCAGCACCATTATCAGTTCTTATGACCTTAACTGCTGTTTCAAATTGAGTTGACACATAGCTGAAAAACTATTTTAAAGCTGCATATGCATCACATTTCACTTTGAGCAGATAAATCCAAGTCATTCTAGACATATCATCAACAATTGTAAGGAAATACCTATAGCCATCCACAGTAGATATCTTATATGGACCTCAAACATCAACATAAATAAGATCAAAACACTTAGTACTTTTGATAGCACTTGTGGGAAAAGACTGTCTTATTTGCTTTGCACAGGGACACACTGTACATTTATCAAGTACAGTTGTTATTCTATCACCTTTTACAGAGAACAACCTTTTGAGAACACCTGTAGATATATGTCCTAGTCTTTTATGCCACAAGCTAATATTTGTATTATCAGATTGACTCACAGACAAGCTTATTTCCTCTTTAGCTTTAGTAGATTTCTTCAGTAACAGATACAAGCCATTTTGATCTTTACCAATCTCCTTCACTTCCCACTATAAAGATCCTGAAATACACAGAAATTGGGATAAAATATCACTGTGCATCCCAGCTCTTTGGTGATCTTAGAGACAGACAACAGATTGTACTTGAACTGAGGTATGTGAAAAACATTGTTAACTTTACTCCCAATAGATATTGTACTAGATCCAGTGTGTGTAACATGAGACACATCTCCATTAGGTAAGAACACTTTGGCTGGATTAGCATGTTTAACTACTGAAGTTTGATCTAGTAGGGATATATCAGACACCATGTGATTTGTAGCTTCTGTATCAATGATCCAGTCTTGCACATTATTAGAGACTAACAAGGCATTGCTTATACCTGCTATGTTAGCTGATGCAGCTGTGGAGGTGTTGTGGCTAGTGCCCAAAATTTGTAGTATCTGCTCATACTGCTCTTTAATGATGTTACATGAATTCATCTGATTCATATCTTGCCTTTTGGTATAAGGAAACTGAGACTCTAGATCTTGATATTCATGATACTGCAACCCTATGTTGCATAGTAAACCCTCAGAAGCTACATTATAAGTTCTAGGTACTGGATTCTCCCTTTTTCTCTTGGGTCTGTAGTCTGTAGGATACCTTGGATCTTCCAGCAACCTTCTATTATGCCCTTTAATCTTGCACACATCACAAAACAGATTATGATTCTTCTTGTACCTAGAAGTGCCTGCATTCCTGTTGTTGGTGTACATAGCAAGAGGATCAAGATTGCTCACAATTGGTGCAACACCTAAGACTCCTGGATTAGTGACTACCCATTTTTGGATTTCATCACTCATAATCATGATGTAAGCCTGATTTACAGTAGGCAAAGGGCTCATTAACAAGATTTGACTCCTAGCTTACAAGTATGAGTCATTGAGTCCCATCAAGAACTGATACAACTTTTGCTTTGCAGAAACATAACAAAATCCTTTGATCTTTCATAGTTACACCCAGGTGGAGGGACTAATGCCTCAAATTCATCCAGTAAGTCCTTTAATTTTGAGTAATAAACAGACACAGAATTGACACCCTGACTTAAAGTTGCTATTTCTTTATGGAGATTGAAGGTTCTTGAATCATTAGCCTTATCAAATCTTTCACGCAGGTCTTCCTACACAGTGTGTGCATTAGTTCCATAGACAATCCCCCCAAGAAGAATGCTAGTCACAGTGTTCATTAACCACGATAACACTATTGCATTACATCTTTCCCATTGGGTCCACAAAATTTCTGTGTAATTCTCTTTCCTGCAACTACCATCTACCAACCCTAGCTTGTTTCTTCCTAGTAAGGCAATACGCATAGATCTACTCCATAATGAATAATTTTCAGATCCAGACAATTGAATAGAGGTTAAAGAAATGCCACTTACATCTGAAGAATGCAAGTGAAGAGGATGATTGTGATCAATTGTGGTTTGTGCAGGGCCACCAGCTCCATTCATCTGAACTTCAGCTATTTGTTTCAGATCCAAGATTTCAACATGAACACAGATTCTTGGTGATATGATGTAACAAGGAAGGGAAAACATAAAGAAAAAGGAGAGATGATGAACTTGATTTTTTCAACTGAATTTTAGTACCGGTCTGATTAGATCCGGCCAAGCTCTGATACTATGATATGATTTGAGAAGATGATGATGGGAGAGAGGAAGAGAGAATTGAGAGAAACTGATTCAGTACATTGATGTTGAATTGATTCAGAAGCAGTGTACACGAGGGAGTATATAACAGTACTAACAATCCTAACTGCTGTAACTAATTTCTGGAAGTTGAGAAATTACCAAACTACCCTTACTTACTTAACACCTTAACTAACATTTAAACTCAGCTTTAACTAACTTTTAAACCTATCTTAACTACTCGTTAACATAATAGGTACATGAATGATGCATCATTGCAACCTCCTTCAGGTTTTAGATTGGCGATATTCTTGAGCTCTGCAGTAACCATGAGCATATACTTCACCATGTTTGCTTTTTTTTTTTTCCTCTCTCTATGAGCTCACACGTTTAGCACTGATTATGGGAACTAGGGTTAAAAATTCATATAGAGCTTGGTTGTTACCGTGGAACTGTAGTAAAAGAAAGGAGTCGCTTGTACAATTTTACACATTTACTGTATGTCTATTTTAACTTATTATGGAGTAAAAAGTTACTGTTTTATCTTACACCTAATTTACCATGGCATGTTATGATAGTATTGTGGGTCACTATAATATAATGGTGTATAAAAATTTTATACACTATAAGTAAACAGTTTATTAAAGGGGTCATTTGGTTGACGAGCTAGTTAAATAGGGATTGTAATGTATAAGCTGGTTATACAATGACTAATAATATGAGGATTATTATGTGGAGAAGAAATAATATTTGGACTATTATGTGGAGATCAAGTAATGTACATCCATTGTTATACAGTAATTAATAAATAATATGAGAATTTGTTATTTACCATTGCCTAATGTTAGGGCTTTTTTTGTCTATAAATGTTCTTATTTACATATTTTTAATACACGTTGTATTTATTACACCTTCTACAATAATACGTACATTTTCAGTATCCGTGTCATGGTTACGCGATATTTTAATACCCAGAACACAAACATCAAATGTGGAGCGAGGATATGAACTTCTCATTTTTCTTTTTTAATGCATTGTTATGATCTGCAACCTGGTGCTTCATCTTAGATCTGAGGTATAGGTTGAATCATGATAAAGAAGGCTCGATAGTTATATAATTTAATTTCTAAATAGTACCGAGATTAACTAGTAATGCAGGGTTTTATTACTTTATACGAAATGTTGTATAAATGAGTATATTGGGTAAAAATTGGTTTGCATGAGTGGCATTTTGGTGGGGCGATTCAGAGCTGACCGAAGAGATGATTGAGAGTTATGGATCGAGAGAGATAAAGAAATTACCGAAGTCAACAACCGAAGATGGGGCTTAAGTTTCACCTCGATGAAGTATTACCCCGGTCGAACCAATAAGTTTACTTTACCGAGGTCAGTGGGTCAGACCTCGGTGTTTTGCTCTGGTTTCAGCGACACAACTTCCCAGTACTTCAGCCCACTAACCCCATTATTGGAGATGCACAACGTGGGTAGGAAAGTGGTCAGATGTGGGAAACATGGTCAAGACTTATTCACCTATAAATAGCTTCATTTGTTATGTTGTAATCATTCAGATATATATACAGAAACTTTTGAAAAGTTTGTACTCAATCTCATATATCAAAATCTTGCTATTCCTTCGCTTTTACGTTCAATTTTACTAATTGTTTCGACTTTGATGCTCAGTATTGCTTGTATTCTCGACCCAAATTTGATTTGTTGTCCTACATCGGTTTAGGCCAATACAAATTGGTGCCGTCTATGGGGATATAAACAGTCATGCTTTGTTCCAAGGTTAAACGTTCAGTTCATTCGTGTCAATATTTTGATCCGTCAAAATGGTTAACAATGATGAAAATTCTACTGGGCAACAGTTAACTCTCGACGGACGTACTAGTGCTCACACAAACCCAAACCCCAACACACCTATAATACCACCAGTAGAGGATCCTTCCTCTTCGGGGTCCAGCGATGCTTTTTAAGCTTTTATCAACTAAACTTTGAAAACTCTTCAAGCACAACAAGCCGAGCAGATAATTATTAACTCAGAATTTCGCTTCTCGTAAGAGGCAAGGAATAATTCCACTCCAACTGGAACTCCACCTATGGCTCCAAATAGATGCATCCCGACTTTCATTCTTACGAGCGCGACAATAAGGGGACCTCCCAACGGGGCCACATCTGGAGGTTCGGGCATTATGCCTAGTACAACGCCACACTTTGAAATGGTTCCCAACGTGTCTGAAACTAACTCTTTGGTGGACCTTGAGAAATTGAGCAAGGAAATCGAGGCTCGAGTGGAGAAACGGCTTGAAAGTGTCCGCGAAGTAGGAAGACGCAAAAAATGATCGATATAGAAAAATATAGGCAATTTCCCTATAAGCCCAAGGCCGCTCCAGCGCCATCCCGAAGACTTTCATTATTCAGTTGTTGAAAAAGTATAATAGAACCACCGACCCTGTCCAACATGTGACCGAGTTCATGTCAATGGTCTTGGGGAATGATTTGTCAAAAATAGATAAGGAGTCAATGTTCTTGAAGAAGTTCGGTGAATCTTTGGAGAAAGGAGCAGTACGTTGGTATATGCATTTGCCCGCAGGGTCTATCTCCAATTTCGATGAATTGGCTAATTCATCAAAGCTCACACTGGGGCACAAAAAATCCTCAGGAGAAAGGAGGACATCTTTGAAGTCAAACAGCGGCCCGGAGAGCCCATCGAAGACTTCCTCGAGCGATTTCATGCCGAACGGATGGAGTTACCTGCTATGGAAGATACTTTGGCCATCATGGCATTCGAAAAAATTATCAATGTTCGTAACTCCGAAGCTACCGCCGAATTGAGGAAAGAACTTCAACAATACCAGACCTTGACATGGAATGAGTTGCATACTAGAGCATATACCAAAATAAGATTGGAAGAAGCTGAATGGAAGGTTGCTGGTCGAAGTTCTAATTATAGGAATCGACCTGAATCCTCATATTGCACTGAGGCACCACGAAGAAATTCAAAGGGTTGATACGAACCATATACTTCCCGAAAGCAGCACGTCAATCAAAGGCTTGGAAATCAGCATGTGAGCCAACAGCTCGGTGGGAAGGTTCACCCGAACACAAATCAAAGAAACACCTCAGGGCCAGCTCTAGTCTCCAAAAATAGGGAACTACCTCGGATCCCTGATTACAACTTTAATGTGTTGACCGTGGAGTTGGTGAAATCCATAAAAGGGATGGCTGGAGTAAGGGCACCAGAGGATATGAGAACAGCCTTAGAAAAAAGGGACCAAATTCTGCATTGCGAATTTCACGTGGAGTATGGCCATCGCACCGAAGATTGCAAAGCTCTGCGCCTCGAAGTGGCACACTTGTTGAAAAAGGGTTTGTTGGCAAAATTTCTGACTGATAAAGGGAAAGAGAACTATGCAAAGAATAGAGGGGATGGCTAGCCACCGAAGGCACCACCCCCAGAAAGAATCATAAGTTTGATCACTGGAGGATCAGAAGTGAATGGTGTGAACTTTGCAGCTGCTAAAAAGTTTTCCAAGTTGTTAATTACAATGGAGAAGAGCGCCCGAATAGGAGGTTCGGGTAAAGAGAGAGTGTTTGATTATGATGACTGTGATGGGATGATGTTTCCCCATCATGACGCCTTAGTCATCATGTTGAGGATCAACGATTCGGATATCAAACGAGTCTTGATCGACCCCAATATCTCTGTCAATATAATCAGCTACGGGGCTGTTAAGAAATATGGTTGAAGGACCAGATCGTCCTGAAGGCCATCATATTAACTGGCTTTAATAACTCAACTGAGAAAACATTGGGCGAGATAATGCTCAATACATACGCCGAGGGAGTTGCTAAGGAGACATTATTCCAAATCATGCCCGAGGATATGGCATACAACATGATCCTCGGAAGGTCATGGATCCACTCTATGGAAGCTGTCCAATCTACCCTCCACCAAGTCATCAAATTCCCTACTCCATGGGGAATTCGTTCGATTAAAAGGGAGCAACGAGTATCTAGGGAGTGCTATTCGATTGCTTTAAAGAGTGGAGTCGTCCCGACTAGACCAAAGAAATAGCAATCAACATAACCAGGGTCTAACGAAGAGGGGGAGCTGCATCCACATAATGATCCCCGAAGAGAAATTGAAAAGATCTTGGTGTATATCCAACAACCTTAGAAGCAAAAGGCTGAGGATTCTACCATCGAAGAGTTAGAGTGTTTCACGTTGTCGAAAGATTTCTCCGAAAGGAAAGTGTTTGTCAGCTCGAAGTTGGATCCAGATTCGAAGAAAGCTATAAACGAGGTTTTGAATTCCAATGATGATTGCTTTGCTTGGTCCCACTCAGACATGGTTAGCATTGATCCGGAGATCATGACTCATAAGCTGAATGTGGATCCACGCTTTACCCTGGTGAAGCAGAAGAAGAGGCCGCACTTTGGCGTCAAACAGAAAGCAATCGAAGACGAAACTATGAAGCTACAGGAAAATGGCTTCATAAAAGAAGTCAAATACCTCAAATAGTTGGCTAACGTTATAGTCGTGCCCAAGAAAAATGGTAAATGGAGAATGTGCGTGGACTACACAGATTTGAACAAGGCTTGCCCCAAGGATTCTTATCCTCTGCCCTAAATAAACAATTTGATAGACTCCACGGCTGGACATAAACTATTGACCTTCTTAGACGCCTAATCGGGATACAATCAGATTATTATGGATCAGAAGGATGAAGAGAAGACCTCATTCATCACAAACCGAGGTACTTATTGCTACAATATAATGCCCTTCGGGCTCAAGAGTGCATGTGCGACATATCAACGACTAGTGTGTCATATGTTCAAAGACTACATTTGGAAGTCTATGGAAGTGTATATCAACGACATGTTCATCAAATCTGTTCGAGTAGAGGACCACCTAAGCCACGTGAGGGAAGCCTTTGCTGTTTTAAGGCAGTACAACATGAAGCTGAATCGCAAAAAGTGCGCCTTTGATGAAGGTTCAGGAAATTTTTTAGGATTCATAGTCTCTAAACGAGGAATCGAGGCTAACCCAGAGAAAATCAGACCAATTGAAGAAATCCCCGATGAGCTAACCAGGGTAAAAGAATTTCAACGCTAACTGGTCGAGTCACTGCCTTGAGTAGATTCATCTCGAGGTCATCAAAGTAGTGCCACAAATTCTTCTCAGTTCTAAGGAAGAATAACACCTTCGAATAGACACCGGAGTGTAAAGAAGCGCTAAAGGAGTTGAAGCACTATTTGGCTAACGCGTCGTTGCTCGCCAAGCTAAAGGAGGGAGAAACTTTGTCGGTCTACCTGGCTGTATCCAAGGTGTCAGTAAGCGCTGTGTTGGTTAGAGAGGAGGATGGTAAGCAGTAGCCATCTACTACGTGAGCAAAACACTCCTCGACGCTGAAACCAGGTACCCCTACTTGGAAAAGTTAACACTTACTTTAATTATAACTGCTCGGAAACTATGGCCTTATTTTCAATGCCACTCAATAGCCATAGCCACTTCTCTTTAAGAAATATTTTGCACAAACTGGAGCTATCATAAAGGTTATCCTAATGGGCAGTAGAGTTGAGTGAATATGATATCACATACCAACCCCGAACAGCTATCAAATCCCAAGTTTTAGCAGATTTTGTGGCTGATTTTAGCGTTCGGATCCTCCCCGAGGCCGAAAGGGAAAATTTGATGTCCAAGGGGTCGACCTCAAGAATGTGGATGCTCTACACCGATGGAGCAACCAACTCCAAAGGTTTGGGGCTGGGGATACTCTTGGTAGCGCCAACAGGGGAGAAAATTAGACATTCGGTTCGGTTGAAGAAGATAACGAACAACGAAGCCGAATACGAAGCAGCTATAGCAGGTTTGGAATTAGCCAAGAAGATGGGGTGGAAAGAATCGAATTGAGATGCGATTCACAGCTGGTGGTGAATCAAGTGCTCGGGGACTATTCGGCTCGTGAGCCGAGGATGCAACAATTCTTAGCCCGAGGACAGCACATCTTGGCTCAATTCCAAGAGTGGGGAGTCAAAAAAATACCCCGAGAGGAAAACGCAGAGGCCGACGCCTTAGCTAACTTGGGTTCGGTCGTGGAAGAAAACATTCAGGGACTGATTCAGTTGTTCGGCTGCTCTCAGCACAGATGAAGGACATGAAGTTGGAAGTCAATTCGATGGACCACATGTGGGATTAGCGAACCAAGTTCATATCTTACGTTGAATCGGAGACTCTTTCCCCAACAAGAGAGAAGCAAGAAAGTTAAGGACCCAAGAAGCCTCTTGTTAAATGATTTTAAGGAGATTGTATAGGAGAATGTACAGCAGCCCGATGGCCTAATGTTTGGGTCTGGGGGAGACTAGCTATGTTATGAGAGAAATCCACGAATGCGAATATGGCAATCATTCGGGAGGAAAGGCCTTAGTATGCAAGATACTTCGGGCTGGATATTATTGGCCAACTATTAGTGCAGACTTTGTGAAAACATGTGATAAGTGTCAACGACATGGGCGAATGATCCATCAACAGGCCGAATCCTTACACTCGGTCGTGTCACCGTGGCCGTTTATGAAATGGGGGGTGTATATAATAGGCCCACTGCCAAAGGCGAGGGGGAGTGTTCGGTTCATACTTGTGCTAACCGATTACTTCACCAAATGGGTAGAAGCAGAAGACTTTGCCAAGGTTATCCACAAAAATATCATCTACAGGTTCGGCGTCCCAAGAGAAATTACTTGTGACAATGACTCTCAAATAGGATCGGTGGTCGTCGGCTTCTTGAAACAATGGGGTATAAATAGGGTGGTATCAACGCCTTATCACCCAAGTGCAAATGGTCAAGCTGAGTCTTGAAACAGAGTTATCATTGAGAATATCAAGAAAAGGCTCGACAAGGCGAAAGGTCCATGGCCCGAGGAGTTGCCCGGGGTGCTGTGGGCGATGCAAATTACGGAGAAAAATAGCACAGGTGAGACTCATTTTTCCCTCGCTTATGGGATGGATTCACTTATTCCAGTGGAGGTAGGTAAATCCAGTCTTCGGTTGCTTACGCCACCGAAGACGCAAACCAACAGGCTATGCTCATAGAACTAGACCTACTTGAAGAAAAAAGAAAACTGGCCCTGATTCGGTTGGAGGTTGAAAAGAGGCAAATCGAAGCATATCTCAACAGGAAAGTCAAACTTAGGGATTTTACGGTTGGTGACTATGTGTTGAAAGCCTCGAACCAGTCAATCAAGGAAAAGAACGCTGGGAAATTTGTTGCAAACTGGGAAGGACCTTATAGAGTCAAAGCCATAGTCGAAAAGGGGTCCTATCAACTTGAAAATTTGAAAGGCAAGCCCAAGCCCTTAAATTGGAACATCTCCAATTTAAAATGGTATTACTTCTAGCACTAAGGTACACAATCCTTGGCCAATAAAATTTTACCTACAGCTTCGAGCCGAAAATACTCCAAAAGCTTTGGCCGAATAGTTTTAACTTACCCCTCGTTTTGCTTTGCTTGATCTTTTTCAAGAAGCGGAGAGGACAATCTACAGTGTTCGGATCTTCATCAAGATTCATACCCGAACACTGGGGGGTGTGAGAGAGGTGCGGCCGAGGTCAATCTAAAGCCTCTCTCACAGAAGTCTGTCTATTCGACAACCGGGGACTGGTGTCCGAATAGTAAATTAGCCCTTTGTAACTTCCGCCCAGTAGTGGCATGCTTTATTTTTGCGCCTGAGTCTTACTTGAACTAGGCCCTATGTAAAAGCCAATTATGGTTCGTTGATATTATCAATGAAATAAACTTGATTCAATATCTCTTTACTTCTGCGATTCTATATACCGAAGTTATCTCTTACATGCATCGACTCGAGAATGAGACGTCGTTCAAGTTAGCATCGATGTTAGAGACTGCTAGCCGTCGCTATTTTTGATAAACCTGCACAATAAATTGTCAAAAAAAAAGATACATGCATGCCAAAAACCAATTCAGATTCATATACACAGCTAGTCGAACAAATAATTAAACTAGAATACACAAATATTTTAATAATAAGTCTACTAAATATTTCATACATTTCCTTTAAATCCTAAGCATAAAGGCACATAACACTTATGCCAAATCCAACTCCAAATATAAAGTTTCACAACTAACAATTAAAAATACATGCAACATAAAGTTTTAACAAAAGGACATTAATAGTGGTATGGAAGAAATATGTCCAATATTTTTTGTATTGATTTATTTTTTTTCAACTTCTTCATCCAAGTCCAATTCCGGCAAATCAACATCTTCATCCAAGTCCAACTCCGGTAAATCAACATCTTCATCCAAGTCCGATTCGGGCAAAACAACATAGTGGGGAAGAAAAATACGTATCATTGTGTCCAAAACTTTTTGTTTTTATTTCTTTCCTTTTTCAACTTCTTCATCCAAATCCAATTCCGGTAAATCAACATCATCATCCAAGTCCGATTCCGGTACCATATCAATTGAATCTTCAATCGTATCTTGAACGATTTCAATTGAGTCTTCGATTGGCTCTTGAGAAATATCAATTGAGCCTTTGACGTTGATATCCATGATAGATCTTGACGGAGGGGCTGCAAATTTTGAAAAAAAAATTAAATCCGTTTATGTTTAAATTTTACCTAGAAAAAGTATTAAAAAAAAAAAAAAAAGACGAAAAAACTTACCAATGAAGAAGGTGAGTCGTTTGATTTATGTTTTAGAGGTGTTTGAAGGAAGAAAATGGGTTTGGGGATGCTTGAAATCGGGAGAGAGATGTTTTGTAAGGAAGAAGATGATGTTTTGTGTGATATGCTCGTGTGTTTTGTAGGTGGATATGGTGGAATTTATAAGAATGGTTAGGGACGGCTAGCCGTCTCAAAGAAAATAGGGAGGGGTGGTCGTCCCTAACTTTTATATTTTTTAAAATTTGACAGATTGTGTTAGGGACGGCTAGCCCTCCCTAAAATAATAGGGAGGGCTGGCCGTTCCTAACTTTTGTCTTTTTAAAATTTGACAGATTGTGCTAGAGACGGCTAGCCGTCTCTAAGAAAACAGGGAGGGCTGGACGTCCCTAACTTTTGAAACCTTTTAAATCGTCAGAAGCTTAGGGACGGCTAGCCATTTCTAGGCAAATACGGACGGCTAGCCGTCTCTACCCTTCCGTCCCTAAATCGAGTTTTTCTAGTAGTGCTATCTACTAATCAACTTTCAAACAAAAAATTAAAAAAATTAGATTTCTTGAGATGGTTAGAATCTGCACTTTAGATAGTAAACATAAAAACAGAAAGAGATGAAGTAGAAAATTCTGATCTAACAGTATGCATTGCATGTCCCTAAGAAATTTAATCCCCTCACAATTATTCAAGGTTGTGGATTAATTTCTCTCAGGATAAAACATTATTACCCTTACTGTGATAGCAGTAATTCAAATTACAGTAAACAGCGAACACAAATACGGTAGCAAATCACACGTCTCTATAAGAGAGGAGAAGTATTTAGTTGTATATTTTTTAAAAATGAGGAAGTGTCTCACTATTTATAGATTAAGGATGTGTGTAGGAAAAAGATGTGAAACTTTTTCAACAAAGAGGTGCTTATGGTGCCTTTTCCCATTAACAACTATTCAAAAACTCCCAACAAAACAAATGATAATAAACATAAAAAATAACTTTTTATATTTTTAAGAATTTGAGATTTTCGTTTTCCATTTTCTGAGGATATACAAAACATTGTACAAGAATTAGTTGTAGCCTATGGTGGCGGTGAAGTTACTGGAAGCTATAGTAAATTGGATGAGTTTCTCCTCTTTGAAAGTTAATTTCATTTTGCATCACCATTTACTTTTTTGTTGTGCAGCATTGACTATGTCAGTGCCTCCGTTGAACTGTAACAATGCCTCCCAACATGAATGTAATCAATTCTACTACCAGATTCTCAATTCATTTAATTTTTTGCTTCAACACTACAGAAAAAATTATACATTATACTGCCCACCCTTTTAGCTACGGCTCCTAGTGATCCAAGGAAGAAGAAGAAGATGTAATTAGGGATAATATGGTGAAGGGCATGCTATGTGGCGTCCATCTTACCTAAATGTCAGGCCATGATGGATAACCGTTAAAATCAGGGATAGATTTGCTTACTATGTTAACGGTAGGGTGTTTTTTGACCCAAAGTATAACGAAAGACAAATGTAGACAATTTTCAATAGTAAAAGGGCAAATTTGATCTTTTTCCATTTTAAAATCTATTTGTGTTGTCTTATTTTTTATTGGGGAGACTGATTTTCTACTCCTATATTTGGCATGGAGATAAAATCCTAGTGATATTCTTTTTACTCTTATTTTTTAATGGTTTAAAGAATAAAAACTTCGTCGTTGTTTTAATAAATTGGTTTGAAGAGTTAAAAACTTCAGCGTCTTAATGAATTGGTTTGAAGAATAACAAACTTCGCCGTTTTATTAAATCAGTTTCGAACATTAAAAATTTCACTGATTTAATAGATTTGGTCGTGTCATATTGCAACACAATACTTCCAAAAATGGAACGGAGTATGTAAGCCATTTTAATGGTTGATGATTTCAGAAGTTTGAAATACCGTATGTTGACGCATGATCTAGTAAGATATAAGATGTGTTTTTGTTCTAAATGCTGCTTCAACACTCATTTAAATAGAGAGTGTTTGTAGATAATTACTATCCATAGCCATTATTTAGTTTGACTAAATATATTTTTTTCTGAGAATTTCCTTCGATGGAATTAAAGAAATAAAAGATGCAGAAATGAAATAATAATGTCTTTAATTTCCTTTGATAGAATTAAAGAGTAAAAGATGCAGATGGACGTCTTTGTAGATGACATCTTTTTGTGAGACAGCCTCATACGTATTGGGATCCTTTAGCGGGATAAATCAGATTGTGCATAACGGGCGAGATGTGCACTTTAATTAATCTTATATTCTTTCGACAAAGACGTCTTTTTGTGAGACAGCCTCATACGTATTGGGATCCTTTAGCGGGATAAATCAGATTGTGCATAACGGGCGAGATGTGCACTTTAATTAATCTTATATTCTTTCGGCGTAATGGTGATATTGATTACTTGTTTGCGTGGCATTTCAGTTTATTACTCCATTATGGTGGAGTTATGTTTGCTATTATGAATGATAGAGAGTGCACGTGAAGTATTTAAAATGTGGGGCATTTTAGATTTTTTAGATCCCTCCAAATCCTTAGTAGATATTGATATGGTAGTTTGAGAGTTCATAACTAACGCTATTTTGGAGTGACTAGTTGATGAAACTATCAATTCGAAGATCGGACGTGTACCTTTAGTAAAAGGTTGTTATTTCATGAAATGGTGCCACTTGATTTCATGGGGGAAAAAATCACTAGAAAAGTTATGATTTTTGTTATGACTTTTCGTGTAAAGATGGGTTGGTTGAAAGATAACGTTTTATATAGACATGCTCATTCATTGGCGGATATATGAATAAGTTGGTTTATCAACGTTAATCAATCGATCATATTAATAATAAAAATTCATATCAAGTTGGATTTAAGCGACGAACAAACCAATGAAAAATTATAAAATTCATATTGAGTGAGATTTATATAATGAATGAATGTGCTATAATTTGGGCATGAAATAAATAGCAATGTAGAAATAGTTGAGAAATATATTAAATGCTAAAAAGTTGTGGTCACAACTTATGCAACCATTTCAAGCTATTAATATAAAGATGCTAAATTAAAATAGCCAATAACTGCTTTATAATGAAAGCAGAGTTCATGGCCTTAGATGAGGTTGCTTAAGAAGTTGAATGGCTCGAAAATTTCTCGGAAGATATTTCAATATTGTCCAAACAGTTGATATCGATTTGCATAGATTGCAATAGTCAAGTGGCAATATCAAGGGCTGGGAGCCTTATGTATAATAGTAAAAACTGTCATATATGACGAAGACATAAAGCCATTAGACAACTTTTCTGTAGATGAATTATCACAATTGACTATGTAAAGTCAAAGATTAATGTATCGGATCCGCTTAGAAAAGGCCTAACTACAACGATGTTGAGAAATCATCAAGGGGAATAGGGCTATGACCGAGGACAATTCGTCTTGGCGGTAACTCTACCTAGAAGACTAGAGAACCCAAGATCTAGGTTCAAGGAGATCAAACAAAGTTATGTACGACAGCTCCAACATTGCCAAACAAACTAAACCCATTCTCATAAGAAGACAATGTTCAGTACCAAGGATAAAATGTTAAAGACGTATTATAATGATTATATAAGTTTGATATAAGAATTATCAAATAGTGTACATCTACGGGATTACACGTTTAGAAATTACCTATGTGAGTGTGAAGTGGAAGTCGCTTCAAGCAAAATTCCGTAAGGCCAATTCTCTACGTACTCATGAATCAGACGATGTTCATGAATGAAACGAACATAAAAATGAGAACCAAATATGGTTAAGAATTAATTGGGTGACATATGTTGCCTAGGTATACACCAAAGCTCGATGGTTCAAAGATATCAAATCTACTGATTGACCGAGTATATCCGATATATCTTTACTACAGAAAGTTCAAAAGGAAACCTACTTATCCCGATGCAATTAATCATTACTTGCAAATCACACAGTTTTTGTTGAAGGATGGTTTTGAAGATGACAAAGGACCTGGTTCTAAGTGGACTAGGAAAAGGTTCACAGTTGAAGTAGAAGACCTGACTGTTCAGGTTCCTTACTTGAGAGGTTGGCTAGCTGCCTATGGCACTAGAGTCACCTAGACTTAAATTAAGTTGAGCAGGTTCATACAACTGTAAACTTTTCGATGATGCCAAAAGGGGAAAGTTAGATGTTGTTTAGATCAGTTTATGTTTGTGACCTAATTTTTGCCTAATTATTTATTACCCTGGTTCTTGTTTAGTGTTGGTAGTATATAGGTTCTTGTGCTAATAACCCTCGGTGAGAAAATATTATATGTCATCATAAAAAAGGAGGAATTTGTTGAAGGATGGTTTTGAAGATGACAAAGGACCTGGTTCTATGTGGAATAGGAAAAGGTTCACAATAGAAGTAGAAGTCCTGGTTGTTCACGGTGATATTTGAGTTAGAGTCAAAGTGGGAAAATGGGAACAACTTGAGTTAAAAGTCTCAATCCAAGAAGAAGAAGGAAAAGCTTTCAAGGCAGTACCGAAGGAGAAGCTGTTTCCTAGGCGGAGAGGGATTGAAGACTTAGGCAAAACAACTTAGGTTTCTTATAAGGCAGTATAGGTAAACCTTATTAGAAACGGATTCCAAACGGAAAAAGGAGTTCCAAGTTAATTATGGAAAAGACTTTTCATGAACTCTATAAATACAAGTTGTTTTGACCTAATTAGTTTACGTACTCAAGAAATTTCAACCGAGCAAATAGAGAGCAAATTGATCGTGAGAGTTTTTGTGTGCAAGAGCATAAACAAGGTAGCAGAACCTAGAGGAGTTCGAGTTTCATAAGGTCTAGTCTGTTGTCTTAGTTTTCTGTTATAGGCTATAGAGTTGTAATCATTCAGCTTATTTAGAAGCATTATTTTTTATTACGTTTTGGTGAGGTAGTTCAACCTTACAAGTCATAGTGAGGCTTGGAAGGTTCTAGGTATTATTCAAAGTGAGGCTAGTTCCTTGACTGCATTGTGTTGTAATCTAAAACTTGCTCAGTTTCCTTGAGTGGAAAAGTTTAAATCCCAAGAGTGTTAGGTTGTGGTTTTTGATCCCTTGAATAAGGATTTTTCCACGTAAAAATCTCTGTGTTCTTTACGTTTCTGCATTGTGTTAAGTTTAAGAGATACGTGAAACTTGCAAAGAATCTGGTTCTTCGTGAGTTAGGCATATAAATTAAAAGCAAGTTTTAGGATTTTGAATATAGGGTAAGGACACTATTCATCCTCCCTCCCCCCCCCCCCCAGTGTCTTATGAAGGTGCACCAGGTGCAACAAGTGGTATCAGAGCAGGTTCTCTCACATAAAGATTAACATCTTGAGAAAGATCTGAACAATAAGTGCACCACCGATTATCACTGAAGGATATTCTATCAACAAGCCTCCGCAGTTCAACGGTCAACACTACAAATTCTGAAAATTTAGAATGGAAACCTTCATACAGGCAAAGAATTATCAATTATGGAAAATTATGACAAATGGTCCTATAGTTCCTACAAAACTTGACGAGTCAGGGAATAAAATCCACAAGCATGTGGAAGAATTAAATAAAGTAGATTTTCATGCACTTCAGATAAATGCTGAAGCCATGAAAATACTCCAATGTGGTTTGGGTTTTAACGTGTATAAGAAGATACCACGATGTTCAACAGCAAAGGAACTATGGGATACTTTAGATAATATTTACGGTGGAGAACCAGAAAAGAACAGTGAAGCTTTTGTCAAAGAATGGGAACCATCTGATAGCGACATTGATTCAGGAGAAGAAGATGAAGAATCAGATGATGACTCTCATTTTGCACTGATGGCTCTGGATGAAAAACCACCCACTGATGACCTGCCTGAGGTAAGTCTCGATGACTTGAAACTAAAACTTCCTACTTGTTCCTTAAGAGAATTGAACATGCTTGCACTTACTTTAATTGAAGGAATTGAAAGTCTAAGAGCTGAGAAGGAACAGTTGATTTCTGAGAAGGGTCATCTGATCTCAGTTGTGTCTGATTATAAAATTCAGAATAAAAACTTGGATGAAGCTAAAACAGAATTGGAAATTGAATCTGCTTCAACTAATGTGCAAGTTTTTCAACTTAAACAGAAAGTCTCAGCTCTGGAACTTGAAAACCTGAAATTAAAGGAACAGGTGCTTGAGGAGCAAAGAAAGCTTTAAAGTTTGAACTTGATAATCCTAAATTGAAAAAAACCCTTGCTAAGCAAGTAGTTGGTAAGGCTCAAATCAACCTTGAATTTGAGCTTAAAAAGAAAGACAAGGTTTTGTATCAGGAAACTGAGAAGAACTGTGTTCTTTAAGCAAAGGTTGATAGGGCCAACTATAAACTTACCAGACTTACTAAATGGAACAAGTCCTCAGAAGCTTTGAAATGGTTGCATGAAAATCATAATAGAGGTAAGAATGGCTAAGGACATAGAGAACCTTTACCAACCTGGAATCCTAGTAAGTATGTAGGACTCATTTGCAATAAACTTTGCTTCCTTTGTGGAAAGACTGGCATTATAGAAAAGAGTGTAATATTGCATCAATGGCTGTTAAAGAACCTTAAGTCAGTTTTACCTTATTGGGCTAGAAAAGATTTGATTCATCCATTCTATCACAAAAAGGGACCAAAGCTTGTCTGGGTTCCTGTTACTAACCCCTGATTATGTTTTGTAGGTTGGAGTGAGAAGGAACAACCCACGCTGGATTCTTGATAGTGGGTGTTCTAGGAACATGACAGGAGATAGAAGAAACTTTCTCTCACTCGCAGCGTTTCAAGGAGGTAGTGTGGCTTTTAGAGGAGGTAAAAGCAGAGAAATTGTTGGTATTGAAAAGGTTAGGAGGTCCCTCAATCATGCAATTGAAAATATGCTATGTGTTGATGGATTGAGACACTTTCTTCTAAGCATCTCCCAACTTTGTGATAAAGGAAATCAAGTTAGTTTCACGTCTGTATGATGCACTGTGAAGAACCTGCAGACTAGTGAAGTAGTATTGGAAGGGAAATGAGCAAAAAATGTGTACAAAGCTACGTTAGGTTCTCTTCCAGAAAATAATTTGACTTGTCTGAATGCACTTGAAAATGGTGCACAATTGTGGCACAAGAGACTAGGACATGCAAGCTTGACTCGGCTGAATAAATTGGTGTCAAAAGACTTGGTTCATGGATTGCCCAGCAAAAAGCTCGAGGACATCAAGATATGTGATGCTTGTGTGAGGGGGAAACATGTAAGATCTTCATTCAAGTCAAAGAAGGTGGTTAGTACTTCTAAACCCCTTGATCTTGTTCACATGGATTTGTGTGGACCTATTAGGGTTAGGAGTAGAGGAGATAAGAGGTTTGTAATGGTGATTGTTGATGACTACTCCAGATAAACGTGGACCTTGTTTCTTAGATCTAAGGATGAAGCTTAAGACATGTTCGAAGACTGGGCAAAGGTTGTTCAGAAGAAACTAGGATTTCAATTGTGTGTATCAGGTCTGACCATGGAACTGAGTTCGAGAATGCTAAGTTTACTGAGTACTGCAATAAATATGGTGTGGACCATAACTTCTCTGCACCAAGGACCCCTCAACAAAATGAAGTAGTTGAAAGAAAGAATAGGTCCTTGGAGGATATGGCTAGAACAATGTTGTTATCAAGCGGTTTGGCCAAAAACTTTTTGGCTGAAGCAGCTAACACCGCATGTTACTTACTGAATCGATGTTTTATCCGTCCTTTGTTAGAGAAAACTCCGTATGAGCTTATAAGAGGTAGAAAACCCAATATTGCACATCTGAGAGCGTTTGAATGCAAGTGTTTTATGCATAATAATGGGAAGAAACCTTTGGGGAAGTTTGATGCTAGAAGTGACGAGGTCATCTTCTTGGGATATTCTTCACAAAGAAAAGCTTCCAAGGAGTTCAACAAAATAACCTTGACTATAGAAGAGAGTGTAGATGTGGTATTTGATGAATCTAGAACGATTGCAAAGAGAGTAGAAGATGATGATCAGGAAATTGGGTTAGCTAGAGATGAACTTGCTGAAGACCCTGTGATAGTTGAAGAAGACATATTTGATCAAAGTGAAGATAAGGATTAGACTTTGGAGAATAGAAGAACCAGGAGAAGACAATACTAATACATACAATCCCTCTGGTACTACTACTCAAAAGATTCAACTCAAACCATGGAAACATCAAAGTGCTCACCTATTGGAGAATCTTATATCTGATTTGAATATTGGGATTGTGACTAGAAAAGCCTTGAATAACTTCTGTGCATTCTATGCATTTCTGTCAGTCGTAGGACCTAAGAATGTGGGAGAAGCAATTGAGGATCTAGATTGGGTGATTACTATGCAAGAGGAACTTCATCAGTTTGAACGAAGTAAGGTGTGGCACCTGGTTCCTCGACCTTCGGACAGGTCCATCATTGGAACTAAATGGGTATTTAGGAACAAACTGGATGAACATGGTATCGTTACAAAGAACAAGGCAAGACTGGTAGTTCAAGGTTACAGTCAAGAAGAATGGATAGATTATGATGAAACCTTTGCACATGTTGCTAGAATGAAGCCATTAGGATGTTGATAGCTTTTACAGCTTACATAGAATTCAAGCTGTATCAGATGGATGTGAAAAGTATGTTCCTTAATGGTTATTTGAACGAAGAGGTGTATGTGATTCAACCATCTGGTTTTGAAAGTTCGGAGTTTATTGATTATGTCTACAAACCTGACAAGGTACTTTATGGGTTGAAACAGGCTCCTAGGGCGTGGTATGAAAGGTTGTCTGGGTTCTTACTGAAGAATTGGTTTACAAGAGGAGAAATAGACAACACTTTATTTCTAAGGAAGAAAGCCAAGGACATGTTGATTGTGCAAGTGTATGTAGATGATATCATCTTTGGAGCTACTAATGAGAACCTTTGCAAGGAGTTTGCCGACCTCATATGATAAGTTTGAGATGAGTATGATGGGTGAGCTGAATTTCTTCTTAGGTTTAAAAATCAAGCAAACTCAGGAAGGAACAATAATCTATCAACAGAAGTATATCAAGGAACTTTTGAAGAAGTTTGATATGAAAACTGCTAAGGATATGAGCACACCTATAGCACCTGGAACTAAGTTGCATCTGGATGAACCTGGTGCTTCAATTGATGAAACAAAGTACAGAGGAATGATTGGTTCTTTGTTGTACTTGACTGCAAGATCGTCCAGATATTGTTTATAGTGTTTGTTTCTGTGCAAGATTCCAGTCAAAACCAAAGGATTCACACTTAACAGCAGTCAAGAAGATTCTAAGATATTTGAAACGAACTCAAGATTTGTGCTTATGGTACCCAAGAGGTGGAAGTTTTGATCTAATGGATTTTGCTGATGCTGACTATACTGGTCACTTGGTTGATAGGAAAAGTACATCTGGGATGGCTTACTTCCTAGGTCCTTGTCTTGTTTCATCGGCTACAGAAAAGCAAAATTCAGTTGCATTATCTACAGCTGAAGCTGAATATGTAGCAATTGCTTTGTGTTGTTCACAGCTTTTATGGATTAAGCAGCAGTTAGAGGAATTTGGAATTAAGTGTGGACGAGTTCCAATCTATTGTGACAATACTAATGCAGTTAATATAGCCAAGAACCCAGTCCAACACAAGAGAACTGTCGCATCATATTTTTTCCCGAACCGGTTAAAGTTCGAAATAGGGCTCGACTTATTGGGTAACTCATGGGTAAAGAGTTGGAGTTGCCACCTAACATATTTTTTAATTAGGCGTATTAGGGCACCTATTTTGTTTCTAGCCAATTTTACAATTAACTCCGAAACTTAGTCTACGAACCAGAAATCTAGGTAAGGGTTCAAGTTAACCCGAGAGGAAGGGGTTAGACACCTCTCAGTCTCCACCAAATGTGATTACCAGCCGGACTAAATAATTGAAATTCTAAGAATTATAAAATAACTAACTAATAATAGACAAATAATTAAATGACTATTTATATGCATGTAATAATTAAGATGAAAATATTTCAATTCGCTAATTGGCTTCTTCCTTGGAGAATTACACCTCGCAAAAAAATGTGAAAATGAATTAGTGCGTCAATTAATAATTATAATAGTAATAAATAATAATAATAATAATAATAATAATAATAATAATAATAATAATAATAATAATAATAATAATAATAATAATAATAATAATAATAATAATAATAATAATAATAATAATAGCAATAAAAAGATTTTCTTCTAGTTTTTCTCCTTCAAAAATAGGTCGTCTTTTATCCTCTTTTTTTTTTTACCACGCAAAATATAAAGAAAATATGTTAGTATTAATAATAATATTATTATTAATAATTGTATAAAATATCAATAATAGCAATAATAAGCATAAAATAATAAAATAAAGGGAAAATGGTTTTTTTTGTAAAAGTGTAGGCTCAGGTATGTATGAATCGGGTAGAGGTTAGGGACGTCGGTACGGCTGCAAACACGCCCGCCGATCGTGTTGCCATGCCAAGTGCCGGTCCCACCACTCCATCGCCGGCTCGTTTTGCAATTGCGGCTCGTTTTGCAATTGTGGCTCATACACGTCATCATAGCCTTTTTGTTTTAGGGACACAGGAATGGGACTGTTCAAGTGTAGTATCATGTTCAAACTAGTCCCGAGGCCTCAATATATGTAAATATATTTTTTTCATCGGCCATAATCGGTATAGCATCCATCAATTCGTTGTATATTTGTCAATTCCTTGTATATCCGTTAATTCAATGTGTGTAGGCCTCAAATTAAAATATTTTCATAGGCCGTCAATTCCAGCATAGTATTTGGTCAAATCAGTAATGCCAACAGAATAACCCACTGTAGATAGCGTCATTATTTTCTAGACAATTCCTTTCGCTAATGCAATCATAATAATCCCTGCAAAACTCACAATTAACAATAAGGTGTTTACACATTAAACCAAACAAAGGACAGCGGTACAGCAAGTAAAACACGCAGATATAACGGGAATGAAACAACAGAACGAGTAACCGATCTCGCCGGCGACAACACTAGTACAAAGCAAAAATCACACGGGGAGGAGGAGCGACTGCCTGTGAGTGGCGGCATCACTGGGACTCCACCCACTCACTTTTCGATTCTAGTCACAAATTAACTAGAAATGGAGGAAAATGTCGAGAACAGAGACCCCAGCAATGGGGTGATTTCCTAGTCACCGGCGACAGACAACAAAACCCCTTTTGGTTTCAGTATTCTCTCAACAGAACAAGGAGGAAATGGGGTCTCCGGTGAGCAATTGGAACAGGAAAAAAGGCCCAGCGGCGATGGGTTTTCCAGGCATTGCTACTGGTGTTTTCCCCACTTACTTCCCGATCTATTTGGCACTGGTTCCCGTGTTTGTGTATAGTAATGGTGATTTCCAATGCTGGTGGTGGTATGTGGGTGTATGTGACTGATTTTTGTGTATGTGTCGTGCACTCTGTTTTTGGATGGTTTTATGTATTCCAATGGGGGTCTTTTGTAATTTGTGGTGTGTATTCTATATATAATGGTGTATAGAGGGAGGATATAGGGTGTTCTTTGTGTGGGGTCTGTTGTTCTTTTCAGAAGATGGAGTATGCGTGAGTCTGTATGTATGTATAAAGAGAAGATAGGGGAATTGTGTGTTGAGTTGATTTTTGATGTGCGGTCCCTGTGTATTGTAATGTGTGTAAGGAAGAAGAAGACTCCAAAAAGTGGGGTCTGCTGTGTAGTTGTGTATTGATGATTGCCTTGCTGTGCTTTTTGTGCGTGAAGTGTAATATAGTATTGGAAAAAATAGTTGTTGAGTGATTAGCCCCCATTTTTTGGAGAAAATTGATAGGGAGAATTTTGTGGTATTGGGAGAGTGATTAGAAGATCACAAAAATCAAGGAAAATATTTGAAAAAAATACTCATTTCAAAATTCAAATGGTAAGGATGTATTTGGTTAGAAATTTTGTCTTCGTTCAAAGGAAAAATGTAAATTAATAAATAAAAATAAAGAATTTTGGTAGGAATTTTGAAATATGGAGGAATTAATAATAAAAAGGAATTTGGACATTTTTTTTTAAATTGACCAATATTCAACTTAAAGGTGCAAAGATATACATATTATATAAAATGCATAAATAATTATTAAATAAGTAATATTCAAATAAAATTATTTAAATATAGATAATCACAGATAATTACTAATTTGCACAAATGATTACAAATCGATACAAATTTGACATGTAGCCTAAATGATGTAATTATATATTATAAATGTACTCAATTGCGCAAACAGTCACAGTTTGACAAATAATCTAAATTATGTAAAATTACGTAATATAGCCATATTTACGTATGTAATATATAAATAGAGGATAACGCACGTAAATTCATGATCTCTAATGCACATTTTGCACAAATAGTCAAATTGCACCCTTAAGTTGAATTATAGCCAATTTTAGAAAAATGAGGGACAAAATTGGGTGTCAACAAGAACAAAGAACATTGACATTAGGCATCACTTCTTAAGGGATGATATTGAGAAAGGCCTAATCACTATGAATTTTTGCAGGACTGAGGATCAAATTGTTGACATCTTCACTAAGGCTTTGAACATAATACAATTTGAGAAAAACATGCTTGAGTTAGGGATGACCAAGATACACTAATCGAGGCAGCACCTTGTTTTCCCAATAATTGGCTAGAGAAGTTTCTTTGTTTAACCTTGTTTAACTTTGTATAGTTGACTCTACTTTTAAACGTAATTGTTTTGCTTGTTAACCTGTTTCGAACCTATTTTCATGACTTAGATACTGGCAAACTATTTTTTGAGTAGAGGATATATGCTAAAGAACCTGGTACATAGAAGTTTAGGTACGTATCCAATATTACTTACTGATTGTAAAAATCTGTCTTACGTGGCCAATTAGTTTCCAAGTTAACATGTGTGACGCCTCATTATTGGGTGATTTTAAATTTCAAATCCATTAAAACCAAAGCTCCCACACGTAATAATGGTAAAGCACATCTTTTCGCGTCCTATCGCCTAGTTCACCTTCCCGATACAAACTTTACACCCTCGTTATTCTCCTAAGTTATCTAAAAGGTTTTTTTTCAGTTGATACAATTTGTTTCTATCACTTGTCAAAACAAGCTAAGCTTATCTATCTCTAAAAACTCTCATCTTCTCTTTCAAGAAACCTTCTAAAACTTTCTCTCCATTTCAACTACTTCCAAAAATACTGAAAACCCTAACTCTAAAAAATTCAAGATATCCAAACTTAATCAAAAGGCAAAGCAACTGGCGTCGAGTAGATCAGTTGCAATAGCGAAAAAGTTTGCGATGTTAAGGCAAAGGAAGGTATCTGAAGAAGCCACAAGCAAGGGGAAAATTATGACAACTGCATTGGTAGAACAAAGGGTTGAGCAGAGTCAAGAGAAAATCCAAGAAACTGAAAAGGTAAACCCTAGTTCTTCTGTCGTTTCTATTCTTGTAGTTAGTGTTGTGAATTCTGAGCCTATAGGAGATTAGAAGGGGATACTGTTGTTGAATGGTCTAAAAAGGATAATGAAGTAGTAGTAGTAGTAGTAGTAGTAGTAGTAGTAGTAGTAGTAGTAGTAGTAGTAGTAGTAGTAGTAGTAGTAGTAGTAGTAGTAGTAGTAGATGAGAAAGAAAAGTACGATCATGTAGTAGAGATTGTAGTTGAAAAGGCGATTGAGGAACCTGCTCTCTCGGAAGTTCCTCTGGCCAGTATGCCTGTAGAAATTGAAGAAGAAAATGAGAATTCTGTTGAACCTTCCATGGAACCTGAGAAAGAATCTCATTTACTCTATGGTTCTAAGGATGGTAAAGATGTAGATTTAAAAAAGATTTATGCCTATGAGGATGATAAAGAAGAGGGAGTAGGTTACACTGAGCCTCTAATTGTGGTATTGCCTGAGGATGAAGAGGCAAACCCTACTCTTCATGAGATTGAGAGTTTGGTTGAAACTGATGTATTGGCTGAGTGTAAGTCTAAGAGAAGGATTGAGAAAAGATCAGAAGATGATGTTCTAGTAAAATCTGTGGGGAAAAAAAAAAGACTTGTGAAAGGGGGAGAGCATGTGGGTAGCTCTAGAATTGGTAGTGTTGGGCATGGTGATGATGAGGGGGGCGAGTTTAGCAAGAAAACTGGTTCTGTGGGAAGAAAACCTGCTATACTAGGGGCTCTATCAAGGGACAACATAGTAGGGTTGTTGGTGAGCCTAAGGTACATGAAAAACGAGGTTGAAATTAATAGCTGAAAATGAAAAGGAAGAAGAATAGAAAAGAATTGAATACTTTCGAAGGTTAACCCTAGTGAAGGATAAAACTCTCACTGATTTAGAACTGGAAGGTATGGTTCAGCTTGGCGACAAGTTGAGTGCTCAGGGCTGGTTGAACCTATTCAGGATAATGCAAGAAGATTGTATGAATAGAAGGTTCGAGAATGTTACACAAATTGTACAGTGAGTGAGGGGATTGTTACTGCTATCGTGAAAGGGTTAGTAATTCAATTTAAGTGTGAAGAGTTGGGTTCGATTCTAGGTATTTCATCTCAAGGCTATAGTGAGCATTTGAGAAACTCATGGCCTGCAAGAGGTGATAGCGTGTCTGCATTGGAGGTTATAAGAAAATTTGTAAGGAAACCTAGACTTGAAAGAGCAACGCAGGTGAAAAAGAAGGCCACGAAACCCTTTTACCAGTTGCTTTTTGAGTTCGTGCTGAAAAACCTACTGCAGAGGTCGAAAAGGCGCAGTGAGGCAAATTTCCTTGACATGACCTATATGGACCTGCTAGATAGAGAGGTTCGTATCAATCTGCCTGAGTTGATGATCAAGCTCATTGCTTGAGTGGCTGACATAGGGTTGGAAAAGTATGCCTTAGTCTATGAGTTTTTGTTGGGAAAAGTGTTTGAATTCTTTGGAGTGCCTCAAGGAAAATGGACTGAACCTGACTATAATGATGTATTTGGGAGGAATATCTTGATATTTTGTGACTATGTGTAAGATGGTGAACCTGTTGATGAACCAGCACATCTAGAGGAAGAGGTTGAGGAGAGACAAGGTGCTCGTATAAATAGGAGGGTGGAATTTTACAGGAGGCGGCTTGAGAGGCAGACAGATGAAATCGCCTGGTTGAATGCTGAGAACACTAGGCTTGATGCTGAGCTGGAACGAGAGAGACAAGAGAACTCTGCTCGCCTTGCCAAGTTGCTTGCTCATTTCAATATTCCTGATGCCCCTTAAATTATGAACATGTCCCTTCCTTTTGTTCTGAAGTTGGTTCTTACTCTGGCCTGGTTTAAGACAGTTTATTACTTTTGGTTTGTAATATTTTGGATGATTTGCCTGAATGTTTAAGCCGGTTTGGCACTTTTTAATATTTAATTATCCTTTGCTATATTTTTCTAGTGTTTATTGTTTGAAACAGGTTCCTTACTTGAAAGGTTGGCTAGCTGCCACTAGACTTAAATTAAGTTGAGCAGGTTCATACAACTGTGAACTTTTCGATGATGCCAAAAGGAGAGAAATTTTTGATGATGCCAAAAAGGGAAAGTTAGATGTTGTTTAGATCAGTTTATATTTGTGACCTAATTTTTGCCGAACTATTTATTACCCTGGTTCTTGTTTAGTGTTAATAGTATACAGGTTCTTGTGCTAATAAACCTCGGTGAGAAAATATTGTTTGTCATTATCAAAAAGGAGGAATTTGTTGAAGGATGGTTTTGAAGATGACAAATGACCTGGTTCTATGTGGACTAGGAAAAGGTTCACAATTGAAGTAGAAGTCCTGGCTGTTCACGGTGATATTTGAGTTCGAGCTAAAGTGGGAAAAAGGGAACAACTTGAGTTGAAGTCTCAATCCAAGAAGAAGAAGGAAAAGCTTTCAAGGCGGTGCCGAAGGAGAAGTTGTTTCCTAGGCGGAGAAGGATTGAAGACTTAGGCAAAACAACTTAGGTTTCTTATAAGGCAATATGGGTAAACCTTATTAGAAACGGATTCCAAACGGAAAAAGGAGTTCCAAGTTGATTATGGAAAAGGCTTTTCATGAACTCTATAAATAAAAGTTGTTTTGACCTAATTAGTTTACGTACTCAAGAAATTTCAACTGAGCAAATAGAGAGCAAATTGATCATGAAAGTTTTTGTGTGCAAGAGTAGAAGCAAGGCAGCAGAACCTGGAGGAGTTCGAGTTTCATAAGGTCTAGTCTGTTGTCTTAGTTTTCTGTTATAGTCTATTGAGTTGTAATCATTCAGCTTATTTAGAAGCATTATTTTTTATTTCGTTTTGGTGAGGTAGTTCAACCTTACAAGTCATAGTGAGGCTTGGAAGGTTCTGGGTATTAGTCAGAGTGAGGCTAGTTCCTTGATTTCATTGCGTTGTAATCTAAAACTTGCTCAGTTTCCTTGAGTGGAAAAGTTTAAATCCCAAGAGTATTGGGTCATGGTTTTTTATCCCTTGAACAAGGATTTTTCCATGTAAAAATCTCTGTGTTCTTTACGTGTCCGCATTGTGTTCAGTTTCAGAGATAGGTGAAACTTGCAAGGAATCTGGTTCTTCATAGAGTTGTTCCCCATTCATGTGGGGGATTGTTGGGGTTTTCTGAATAGTTGTGAATAGAAAAAGGCACCATAAGTACATCTTTGTTGAAAAGGTTTCACATTTTTTTCCTACACCCATCCTTGATCTAAAATAGTGAGACACTTCCTGATTTTTAAAAAAATATACAACTAAATATTTCTCCTCTCTTCTAGAGTGTGTGATTTGCTACTATATTTGTGTTTGTTGTTTACTGTGATTTGAATTACCCCTATTACAATAAGGGTAATTTTATTCTATCTGGGGAGAAATTAATCCACAACCTTAGGTAACTTTGAGGGGATTAAATTTCTTAAGGACATGCAGTGTATACTGATTGGCTCAAAATTTTTATATTTTATCTCTAAGTGTAGATTCTAACATGTTCTTGGGGTTTTCTTCAGATCAGTGATCAAGAATTTTACAAAAAAAATCTTCTTTTCTTTTTAATCTACGGATATCAAACAGTGGTTGTAATGAAATCGAACCTTAGCTTCATAGCTTGAAAATTCATTGGAAAAGTTTTTCAAATCTATTGAATGTGTGTAAAGTGATTTGTTGGTAAATCTTCTAATAATCATAACCAGAGCCCAAGCATATGGCACAAATTTTAGATAACCTTCAATCGTCTAGCATAGATTTATGTGAGAATTGAACTCACTTAAAGGGGGTTGAGTGATAACTTGAAGAATTCTGAAATGGATCTTTTTAGTTGGTGACGGTTCCATCTAAATTTTTCCTGGGGTTTGATCGGTCTCTACTGTGAAGCCTTAACAAAAATTTCTAGTCATTTGGTGAAGGATTTCTTGATTTGTTCATAAATTTTGTGCCAACTTCGAAACCAATTGTTCTTGGATATAGATAAACTGGTTTCTGGGTAAAGATTGGATGGTGGTGAGGTGGCAGCCACGTGGCGTCCACCCACCTAAATGTCACCTAATTAATGTCAGGCCATGGTGGACAACCGTCAAAATTAGGAGTAGATTTGCTTACTAAATGGTAGGGTGTCTTCTGACCCGAAAGTATAACGGAGGATAAATGTAGACAATTTTTAATAGTAGAAGGATAAATTTGACCCTTTTCCGTTTAAATAATCTAATTAATATCATGATGATTAAATGGCATAAGGAAACGTGTTAATTAGATTTTTTAGAAAAGGACTCTACATGGAAATGCTAATGTACGTAGTTGTTAGTTAGCGCTAAGTTAATTTTACCATAAAGTTTTAAAAAACTGCTGATGATGAAAATTGAGCTGGGCCAGATAAATTTCTTCATTTCTTTTAAAATACTTGAGGCTGATTTGATCTTACCGTATTTTGTGTTTGGACTGTAATTCTTTTGTTTTGAAGAATTATTTTATGATATTTAAGAATTCCGAACCAATAACTGTTTTGTCCTTTTGGTTCTAAATGTCAGAAAAACTCCATTTGTCCATTCTACTTATGCATGACATTATATGCGTCATAGCAGTTTCGCAATATTTGATTTCCATGTTTCAGCAAAGTTGTTGCTGTAAATTCCCAGAGAAAATGAATTGCAGCACAAAGTTTTTCGTTGTGATTTCTTGTTATGCGCATAGCACTTCCATCTGAATTAAGCTTTAGAGAAGGATGTCCAGTCTTGCTCCATATATACTTTTGATTTGGAAACTCATTTCTCTAGACTCTAGGTTAGTTTCTTTAAAATTAGCACGTCAATATAATTTTACGCAAAATTTGCTTGGAAAATTCATGCATGGGACTTGATTATTCTCTTTCCTTTTTCATTAAACTTGCACGATTGTTCTGTGTATATACACTATACAGTCATGAAATCTAAAATATGTACAGTAGATGACATTTCTTATGATGTAACCATCATTGTCCATCAAACTCGAATCCAAATTTTTTTTAACTTCCTAATTAAGAAGTATGGCTGCTTTCATTCTACAGCCGGGGTGGGGGTCTCTAACAAATTTCTCTTATTTATAGGTTAAAATCTCAATAATAATAAATAAAAATCTCCTCGCCATTTGATGTGATACTCTTTCTTTATCAAGCAGTTTGCTAAAAGAAAATGGCATTTTTTGAAGTTAGACTTTTAAACATCAGATTATACTCGACGTTTAAAATCACAATCCAAAATCCTCCTTTCTACTTTTTGTGCCAAATCATAAACCGTGGTATAAATTGTAATAGAGGGAGTAATATAACTAAAACATGGGAGCCCGACTCAGCTAAAATTGGATGGAACTCTAGCAGTTGACCAACCTCAACCTTTAATATAATATTTCCTACATATAGTTGTTTGCTTCAACAACCATATGATAGAAGCACTTTTTATGCATGGAGAAGGAAGAGAGTACGAACCTTATCTTTGTTTAGGTTCAAAAAATGTCGACACCATTTTAACCATGATTTACCTTATTGGAGTTGCGCACTTCTTTCCTTGAATATCAGGCCTAAGAACTTTCAGAGAACAAATATCCTATATATTTGTAGGCGCATTTCGTCTTTCCAACTTTCCAATTTACTAGTACTATACCCGGAAGAACTCCAAAAATCAATCTCAAATGAAAACATAAGGCGAGCCCCAACCATCCACCATGAATTCACCAACGCGTGGAGAGCAATTTATTCATCAGCAAATCTATAGTTATATAAAAAGTCCATTAATAAAAGGCATATATAGTCTATCGCTCGGGATTTTAATTGCATTATGATAGATTAAAGGTTCAATATTCACTAGCAACAATTAAGAACGTGGTGTGTCATTTCCATGTTGTTTTTTGTCATTTACATGAATATATAGAGAAGATATATAGGACACTCGTACGTTGTATCTATAAGCTGGTCCAACCCTCTAGTTCTATTGTTGGATTGCCACTGAGATCACCTGGGGGAGACTTTTGGTTACTACACCCAAAAATATTTAGGGTATACTCATTTATACAACATTTCGTATAAAGTAATAAAACCCTGCATTACTAATTAATCTCGGTACTATTTAGAAATTAAATTATATAACTATCGAGCCTTCTTTATCATGATTCAACCTATACCTCAGATCCAAGATTGAGCACCAGGCTGCAAATCATAACAGTGCATTAGAAAGAAAAACGAGAAGTTCATATCCTCGCTCCACATTTGATGTTTGTGTTCTGGGTATTAAAATGTCGTGCAACCATAACACAGATAATGAAAATGTACGTATTATTGTAGAAGGTGTAATAAATAATACGTGTATTACAAAGATGTAAATAAGAACATTTATAGACAAAAAAGCCCTAACAAATATTAGGCAATGGTAAATAACAAATTCTCATATTATTTATTAATTATTGTATAACAATGCATGTACATTACTTGATCTCTACATAATAGTCCAAATATTATTTCTTCTCCACATAATAATCCTCATATTATTAGTCATTGTATAACCAGCTTATACATTACAATCCCTATTTAACTAACTCGTCAACCAAATGACCCCTTTAATAAACTGTTTACTTATAGTGTATAAAAACTTTATACACCATCGTATTATAGTGACCCACAACACTATGTAACTTTTTACTCCATAATAAGTTAAAGTAGACATAAAGTAAATGTGTAAAATTGTACAAGCGACTCCTTTCTTTTACTACAGTTCCACGGTAACAACCAAGCTCTATATGAATTTTTTATCCTAGTTCCCATAATCAGTGTTAAACGTGTGAGCTCATAGAGAGAGAAAAAAAAAATAAACATGGTGAAGTATACACTCATGGTTACTGCAGAGCTCAAGAATAGCACCAATCTACAACCTGAAGGAGGTTGCAATGATTCATCATTCCTGTATCTATTCAAGGTGCTTTTTTTTACTTAGTACATGTGCATGTCTATGGTATTTTCGAAATGTTGAATAGATTTTTGTGTATGTTTACGGTTTAGGTTTCACGATTTTGCGTTCATTTTACTTCTTATCTTGTGTGTCTGTTCAAGTTTAGAAAAGTTAGAATATATTTTTGTGCTTTTTTTTTACGTTAAAATTGATCGATTTTGAGTTTTCTCATGAAGAGATTTTTGTGTACTAAATTTTTTTTTTGTGTTTTTACTTCAATTTCGATTCAAGTCGTGGAATCAGTCACTTAGTCAGAGATATAGGTTGCGTCCTTCCCCGGACCCAGTGTGTTTGCAGGATGTTTCATGCACCGGACCCTATGTCTTTGCTGGATGTTTCCTGCACCGGGCTGCCCTTTTTACGTCCGGATGAATATTACATATGAATGAGAGGTGTCTTAATTTTTTTTCCTTTTTTTATGACGATGGTGTCAGGGCGAGCTTGCACGCACCTCGACTAATTCCACCGGATACCTGCAACCTCCACCAACATATAGCAAGTAACTCTACCCTTAGAAAGACATAGTGCTTTTCTATTTTCGCTTAGAGTTGAACCCGAGACCTCATGGTTCTCATCCCACTAGGCCATACCCTTGGGTTGTCTTAAGCTTTTTTATTTAGTTTTCTGAGTTCTATTGTTTACATTACATTACAAAGAAGTATAGAAGTTTATACTTCTTCTTATGGACACGTGTCAAGGTATTAGTAAGGTTGCTATTGATGATTGTCATGGAGCTTATAACCATAATCAAAAGCAGAGGATCTCTAAAGTGGTTGAATGGTTCACTAGATATTGGATTTCGCATGTGCTTCTTATGAAGTTTTCTAGGTGCGGAAGGGATGTAGAAATAGTGCTGACTTTATGATAGATGCATTGATGATAACTACATCAGATGCAGGCCAAAGAGTTAAGTGTTGATACAACAGCTATTCTATTTGCTTTCAAGTATTTTATTCTTCAGATTCTGGCTGGAAAATATTAAAATCAAGGAGTGGAGATATAAGGTGAAGCCTCAAGCAATGCGCTGCAAATATTGCAGATTTCATGGTATGCTTGGAATAGAAGAATTGACTGCTAGTCATAGATTATATCATGACTTAGGTGAGGCATTAATCTATGTTATTTCCTTGGAAATTTGTTAATAAGAGCCAAAAAGATCAATTTAATAGTTGATAGCAAGTGCAATGGACCGTGTGTTCTTCTCTGCTCACAAGGATTACTGTTGTGAAACCATCCCACTGGTGCATGCCAACACATTTAAAATGAATAAGGGGTGGGAATGGTGGTGTTCTTAAGGTTTGTAGTCAGGGAGGTTAAGTTGAACTCCACTGTCACAGTTGAGCGTATTAGCTGTACAAGGAACAGATGAATCATTTGAACTAGAGTCTTAGTTTTTAGAATTAGTTTTCTGAGTTTTGTTATTTACAGTTGAGTCAAGATTTAAATTACAAAGAAGTCCAGAAGTTTATACTTCTTCTTATGGACACGTGTCAAGGTTTAGTAAGGTTGTTATTAGGTGATGTAATGGTAGCTTGGCTGTTATAATGGTGGTTGATTTTCTTTATTACTTAGTGTACATCTCTGAATTTCACTGGATTTGTGGTATACTGATGGTATTTGCAGCTGAAATGTGGATACTACACTGAATTGATTGAGAAGGGTCCTGGGAAGGAGCAATGGGTGCGATGTTCGCAGCCTATAACTACTTGATATATTTAAGTTCCCGGAGTTCTGATTTCATGATGTTGATCTTAGTTTAGAACCTTTTAACGTAAAAGAACTATAATCTTGAACCTATAAGCTTAAAATTGTGGCTCCACCTCTGGCTCTGGCTCTGCCTCTGACCTACACCGGGTGTTTACATCAACCCCTACCAACTTAGCATGGTTAAATGATTCAATATAGTGAGAATACATGCAACATAACCATGGTTAGTTGAGAAAAGTGTGTATGAAAACATATGGCTTGCATCTATAATATGGTCGATAACAATTGGAGATGTTGCTACTGGAGAAGTGCAATCAGGTGTTTAATGGAATGTCTCCAATGGGGAAGGATATAATATGATAATATTTCCAGTTCAGTCATTAGAGGCTGAGCTTACAATAGATTTGGAACTCTTATGTGAAGTAATTTAGGACCCATAAGCCTGCAATTCCCAACTTTGCGAAAAGGGTTTATTATTGTGGTAAGTTGGTGGCATTAAATTCATTATTGGAAAGCTTTTGGTCTTCATCGGATTATTCTTCCCAGTTTGGAACTTAATGTGGTTATCAGTCCATCAACAGGCTACTTCAAAGCCAAGGGAGGGTACTGGCTTAGAGCATGGAAGTCCTTAGCAGCCTTGTTAAATCTGGTGTTATTCAACTTTTTGGGCTTCTGGCCAAACTCTTTCTTTACATTGTTGACCTACTCTTATGGGATATGTTTTAGCTTTGTAGATTACTTTTAAAGTTTCAAGACCCATATATCCTTTTGATAGGACCTCACTCATTGTGATAAGTGATATTGTATACCTGTTGTCGCTAAGAGGGAGAACTTGCTTCTTCCGGTCAAACATTTTGACTAAGTTATGTGCATGTTGATGAAGGTCAAAATAATGATCAAATTCATATTCTCTTTCAATTTCTTTGCCTCCTTTTCTCTTTTTCTTCTTGTCTGACTAGTAATTTGCTTTGAGTTAGTCTAGCTGAATAGAGTTCAAAGGTAAAGTACTACCTCACTGGGTTCACTTTCAGGATATGTCTGACAGATACAAACCATACTTCTGCTCTCCACTTTCAATTTTTTGAATGCCAATCTTGAGGTCAAGGTATTAGTAGTAAGGCTGTTTATTAGGTGATTCATGGTAGCTTGGCTGTTTTAATTCTATATTGAATGATAGTTCACTGATTATGGACATGTATCAAGTTATTAGTAAGGTTGTTGTTATATGATATCATGGTATGCTTGGAATAGAAGAATTGACTGCTAGTCATAGATTATATCATGACTTAGGTGAGGCATTAATCTATGTTATTTCCTTGGAAATTTGTTAATAAGAGCCAAAAAGATCAATTTCATAGTTGATAGCAAGTGCAATGGACCATGTGTTCTTCTCTGCTCACAAGGATTTCTGTTGTGAAACCATCCCACTGGTGCATGCCAACACATTTAAAATGAAGAAGGGGTGGGAATGGTGGTGTTCTTAAGGTTTGTAGTCAGGGAGGTTAAGTTGAACTCCACTGTCACAGTTGGGCGTATTAGCTGTACAAGGAACAGATGAATCATTTGAACTAGAGTCTTAGTTTTTAGAATTAGTTTTCTGAGTTTTGTTATTTACAGTTGAGTCAAGATTTAAATTACAAAGAAGTCCAGAAGTTTATACTTCTTCTTATGGACACGTGTCAAGGTTTAGTAAGGTTGTTATTAGGTGATGTAATGGTAGCTTGGCTGTTATAATGGTGGCTGATTTTCTTTATTACTTTGTGTACTTCTCTGAAATTCACTGGATTTGTGGTATACTGATGGTATTTGCAGCTGAAATGTGGATACTGCACTGAATTGACTGAGAAAGAAACAGGGGTTTCCTTGGATTTCCGCATCCCCAAGCGAAACACTCATCTTGTTCAGAGATGCAAGGGATGCTCAAGGACTGGAACAGTTACAATGATTGCTGGCCAAGGCTCTCCTTTGACATTGGCTCATAGTAAAGCTGGAAAGTGTGCACCATTGATGGTCTTTGATTGCAGAGGATACGAGCCTATGGATTTTGTTTTTGGCCGAGGATGGAAGGCACAATCCGTAAGCATTTTCGTTGGTGCCTTAGTTACTTGTAATAATATGAATGTTTTACTTTGTTTTCTGATTGTATTTCTCAATTTACTCTTATACAGCTCAAAGGAACAACATTCGGCATCGACTTCTATCAAGGCGCATTTGAGGCCCGAGATGAGAAAGGGAAAAGAGTCGGGGTTTCCAACCCTCTTGCAAAGTTTGTATAGGAAGTGTATTCTCTTTGGAATGGTTTCGGTCCTATCATCCTAGGCACTGCTTTGATCTAATTGGATTGGCTTAGTTTTAAGTTGCTGGTGTTCTTGTTTTTGGTGCATGTTCACTGAAGAATTTGAGCGAAATTTTGATGACTAGCCAATTTTGCACACATTAAATGAGTTCCATCCACGGTTTCAAAATTCACTGAGAAATAGCCAATAAAACACTCACATACATTCAGGCTACTGCCGCATATATTGAATTTACTGTATTACCCTTAAAAACTACAGCTCAACAATAAATACAAATAACGCGTGGAAAAAAACAGAGCAAAGCACACATTACTTCTCTCAACTCTCCAGATCATCATTGTCTCTCTCCCGGAGCTTTTAAATTCAAACTATAAAAGGTAATTTCAGCTGCGTTTTCATAGTTTCTGCAACGTTTCTGTGCTGAATTTCAATTATTTTGTGTAAAAATATCTGTTTTCGTGATTATAATCTGAATTTGTTTTTCTGAAACGCGAATTTACTGTTATATATAAATAATATGAATCTGAATTAAGTTCATAAGAGTATGCAGCACCTAGTGCTGGGGTATTTGTTACATTTTTAACTTAGCACTTCAAAGTGACGTGATATCCCAACATATTGTAATGGGACCTTGCTTCAACGTAACACTAATCTCCAGCATTTAGTGCTGGGATTTCTGTTGAAGCAACGTCCCATTAGAAATATCCTGTTGTCCAACGCTAAAATGCTGGGGCTTAGTATTACGTTGGAGCAAAGCCCCATTATAATATCCTGTAGCTATATTAGGATATAAACTTGCACTTCAAAATTGCGTGATATCCCCAGGATATTGTGATGGGACATTGCTTCAACGTAACACTGCACCCCAGCATTTAATGCTGGGATTGCTGTTTAGGCAACGTCCCATTAGAAAAATATCCTGGGGCTTAGTATTACGTTGAAGCAAAGCCCCATTATAATATCCTGTAGCTATGATTACATTTTAAGCACTTAATATGCTGGGGGATTACTGCTGAGGCAATGTCCTGTTGTCCCCAGAACAAAATGCTGGGGTTTAGTGTTACGTTGAAGCAAGGTCCCATCACAATATCCTGTAGGTATGCTGTATTTTGGTATATAAAATGCTGCGGCTTACTGTTAACTTGAAGCAAACTCCCATTACAAAGAGCTGCACTTCAAAATCCCCCCTCCTGCTGTATAATTACCCATTAAACTATGGAAATGTGTATTTATCTTATAGGTTAGCAGTTCTTAAGCTTTCGTTATTAAGCTACAATTACAGTATTTTACCATGTGGATTTCTTTGTGACTTAATTTAGTATTTTTACTGTCTTTATAACTACAGGTGATGGCTAAACAGTGTATTGTTCTTGCATTCAATGGGAAATGGACACCAGATTATAAGTACATAGATCATGAGACAAGGATTTTTCTACATAGTGAAACAGATAGTTTTGAAGATTTCAGGAGAAACCTTTGGAAAAAGATAGATTTAGATGAAGAACATTCTGAGACATTCATATGGTTTGATATGGAACTTGGAACAAGCAAAGGTGTCCCTATAAAAAATACTGATGATTTAATCAGCTGTTTACACTTGATGAAGAACAATTCCGAGTATAGGAGTAGACGTTTCATAGTTGACATTACACAACGATCTCCACAGTCTAAGAGAGTTGATTACACTGAAGGGCAAATGATAATGGAAATAGACAACGATGATGCTTTTGAAGTGATAGTTTTGACACCTCCGTCTGTGGAAGCTGTAGCAATAGATCAACAGTTAATGCATGCTGAAAACACAGAACAACAGCTTGTAAATATTCAACTTCCTGAAACATCAAATGCTGGAAAAAAGAGAAAGAGGTATTCAAGGAAGAAAATAAGAGAATCTCCTCGTCCAATACTAAAAGAAAATGCAGATTTGGACGACATCAAGGTTGGATCAATTTTTTTAAACAAACAGTGTGTCACAAAATGTTTCCAGACAACTGCAATTGCACACCATTTTGAATTCAAGGTTTTGAGATCAAGCACAACGAGATATGCACTGGCATGCATGAATGAAAAATGTGAGTGGACTGTTCGATCTTGCAGAATTAAACAGTCCACACTGTTCAAAATACTGAAGTTTGAGAAGAATCACACTTGCTCGGTAGATGATAGAAAAAGAGACCAAAAACATGCTACATCAAAGATTGTTCGAGATGAGATAGTTGAGAATCTGAGAGACGATAATTATCCTGTTAAGCCTAATTTTGTTGTTGCAGAGATTAGAAGGAAAATGGGAGTTGAAATCTCTTATAATAAGGCATGGCGTGCTATAAAAGAAGGAGAGTCTTTAATTAGAGGGACGCCTGAGGAGAACTTTCAGAAGTTACCAGCATATTTATATATGCTAAAAGACATCAATCCAGGCTCACATGTTGCTCTTCAAAGAGATGGTGAGAACAGGTAAAAAAAAATGTCTACTTATATATTTTTGTGTAGAATTCCAGTAATGCCAATTAAAAAAATCCTGAGACTGCAGTGTTATTTGTTGGAGTCCCGTCACAAAATGCTGTGACGTCGTAATTATGTATAAGTAGGGTTCCAGCACTAAAACCTGAGACTCAAAAATTTTACTGATAACACTGCAATTCTATTATCCAGGTTCAAATATGTGTTTTTTGCTTGTGCGGCATCTATCAAAGGCTGGAAACATTGTAGACCTGTGATAGTTGTCGATGGAACATTCCTTAAGGGGAGATATTCAGGCACACTATTGGTTGCAGTGACGAAAGATGCAAATAACCAAATCTTCCCACTTGCCTTTGGAGTTGTGGACTCAGAAAATAATCTGGCATACAATTGGTTCTTTACGCAGTTGCGCATTGCATTTGGTTGCCGTGAGAATTTACTGTTCCTTTCATATCGTAATCCTGCAATTGCAAATGGGATTACAAATGTATATCCTGAATGTGCACATGGTATCTGTGTATATCATCTGGAAAAGAACCTTAACAAAAGGAACGTGAGTCCTGCAGTGATAAGTATATTCAATAGTGCATGTCGTGTCTACACGATTGCAGAGTTTAAAACAGACATGAATCAAATGAAAGAAACGGATAGGGCAACCTATGATTACCTCATGGAAGAACCACCAGAGAGATGGACTAGAGCTTGCTGTCGATATCGAAGATATGACATGATGACATCAAATATTGTGGAATCAATGAATAATGCTCTGTTACGTGCTCGGGAAATCGATACTGTCAATGGTGGACAACATAATGAACAAGCTACAGACCTGATTTTATGAGAGACGGAAGAGTGCACATGATATTTTCTTTGCAACATCAAAATGGACAGATGATGAATTGAAAAAATAAAATAAAAAAAGCATATAGAATGAATGTGAGTATATCAACTAATACAGTTATTTTGGGATGTCAATTGCATTATGTCAATGATAATTCATGAAGTCCCGGGTTTTGTGCTGGGACTACATGGTATGCAGAAGCGGGGGATCCAGTAATTTGCAGCATCATATGTGTTATGCTAGTCAAGTAATCTTATACATTACATTTTTACAGGTTGACCGGACAGCGGATCAAAGCTTTAAGGTAACAGATGAAGGGAGAGAATTCATTGTTTGTTTGAAGAAGAAAGAATGTCAATGCCTCAAGTTCCAGATGGATGAAATGCCTTGTGAACATGCACTTGCTGCTATAGACAGAGTGCACCTAAACAAGTCGGATTATTGCTCTATATGGTATAAAAGAGAAACATGGTTAAAACAGTATGAAGCGGAAATTAACACTGTTGGACATGAAGAATCATGGGTTGTACCTGATACCATTAAAGAAGAGATAACAAAACCTCCAGATTTTAAAGTTAAGACAAGTAGAAGACAGGAGAAAAGATTTGTCTCGACTGCAGAATATGTAAGACAAAAAGGGAAACACTGTGGGATATGTAGAAAGCGTGGACACAACAGAACATCTTGCAGACACACTCCAGTACTTCACCCATATTCAAAGAAACATAACTCCCAATAGGTATGTCTCTCTATATGTATTTTATTTTTTAATTCTATTTTAGTGCAATTCAACACCCGAAGCTGCTATGTTAAAATTTTTCTTTTTTTTTTTGTTTTTCAGTTAGGAAACGCGTCGACACTAGATAGATAGAAGACTATTCATCTCTATTTTCATCCAGTCGCAAAAAATCTGATGTCAAAAAGGACTATTCATTTATAGAGAACTTTTTTTTTTTTTTACATTTTACCTCATCTGTATTCTTTAACAAGGATTATTATATATAAAAAAAAAAAACACTTCTCACTCGTTTCTGTGCAAAATAGTTGTCTTGATTTATATATTTTCTAGTTTTTTACTTATTGAACAACAAACACTTTGATCTTACTTAAATAATAAAAACACAGTACTTAGAAACACAATTCATAATATGAAAAATCATTGTTCATAATTCATCAACTGCTGACAAAAGCTTAAAAAACACACATGAAAAAAAAAGACAAACAAACATCCCACATTAACTGAAAAAACATAAAAACTACTAAAACTTATTCAATCACAATAGGCTTCTGGGCTGATCCAACATCGTCGTCACTGCTGCCATCATCATCATTGTCGTCATCATCATCATCATCATTGTTGTGGGCTTGACCAACCTGACGGTTTAGTAATGAAATTTCAAAAACCATAGTGGCAACGCCGTTGTAAACCTCATGAACAACATGATTAAACCGAAGAACATCACCCAGTCTGTAGCCTTTACGCAGAAGCATCTCCTTCCATCCATTGCACAACCTTGAATGTACCTTCCCAGCCTTGAACTTCATTTCATAATCAGTGTCATCGTTTTCACAAAGTAAAAGTGCACTTCCGTTGACCTTTGGCAGCTTCTCTTTCCATCTCTCTGGAAAGATCTGAAAAAATAAACTTTAACAGTTAATACAAAAAAAACAATGAAAAATTAGATGAACAAAAGCATAAAAAATAATTGGTAATTTTTTTAACATACAAAATCATCTCTTTTGAAGTATGATTTTGTTATTTGCATACTGAAATTGCCTAGTTCCTCCCAACGATCATCCTCCATATTATTGTTTCAATGAAAAAATAAATTAGTTGCAATCTTTGTTATTGTTTATTTCAACTGCAAAGCCTTATTTATAGCCTAGGAGTTACTAACTTTTGTTCAACTGTTATGGTCAAAGTGAATATGTATAGTCAAAATGAGATTGAGTATCACTATAAATGTAGTCAAAAAAGCTGTGTTTCTATGTTCTTCCCTATGTTTCTTCCAGTTCGAGGTCTTCTCGTATGCCAATGTTATACTGATATAATGCTGGTACCCGAGATATTTGCTGACACACTCTTAAAAACTGTAACAGCTTCTATATTTACAATAACGTCTCAGGATAAAAACATTGAGCACCCATGTCCCTTAAAAAACTTGTCACAGCATAAAAATCTGGGGATTAGTATTACTTTGAAGCAAAGTCCCATTAAATTATACTGTAGCTGTGCTATTTTTTAGGTTATAAGGCTGCACTTCGAAATCATCCCCCCCCCCCCCCCCCGTTGTCCCAGCATTAAAATGCTGGGACTTCGTTTTACGTTAACGAAAGGTCCCATTACAATATCCTGTAGCTATACTACATTTATTAACAGAAGAGTAGTTACTTGTCACCTTAAATACCTACTAAAGAAAATGGTCCATTTGCTACTAGACAAAATATTAAGGGGGAAAAAAAAAAGAGGAACTCAAAATTCATCTGGACGATGTAAATTAAACGGGTATGCTATGGAAGAGAAGGGTTTTAATCAGAAATGCTGAGGAATGTATTAATAGGACTATACATAAACATTATTTAAGAGTCAACACTTTACACAAAAGGCAAACTTACAGCCAATTTCATTAACAGTGACGTAAAAATTACATAAAAGCATACTTCTAAAAAGAGTATCTGTTTGCCTTTTTGAATACATGATATCATTGTAAAACAATTACTAATATGTTAAAGAACAACAATACATAATATATCAAATTAAAACATTATTTATTCTCCATAATTCCTAAACACGGGCTCCCCTGGCCCTGCGCTGTGCAATTGCAGCGGATCTGCCATCACCTTAAGCAATCCCATCAGTTTTTCATAATATTGTCGCTGCGTGTACCTTAAATTGCAGAACTCATCTTCACATTTCTTTCTGAATTCGTTCAAGTATTCCACCTCCTTCTTCAGATATTCAAAACGCCAACAGAGGTCTCTTGGTATTGTAGGCAAGTTCGTAACATGCCTTTGACTTGATGGTCCATGACCATTCTGGAAAACCTGTCTTCCATTGGATGGTCTATGGCCATTGGATGGTCCGTGGCCGTTTGATGGTCGGTGGCCATTCTCCATAGATACTTTTTGATCAAATACTATTTGACACAATTTCTTTTTTTTATTTGTTCAATAACCAAAATGACAAATTGGATTCCTCTCTATCTGTTTTATGGGTGGAAATTTATATACATTGGCATTTGTTTGTAAGAGTCACTTCTGGAAATTCTGAAAAGGTACAATGTGTATTTTGTCATAAGTTCTGATAAGTCACACTGTTTAGAATGGGTCACACTGTTTAACCGGATTTTGAATTACTTTGTGTGTTGTCCAGCATTAAATGTTGGGTCTTATAAAGCTGGACTTCAAAATCACCCATGTTGTCCCAGCATACGAAATGCTGTGTCTTGGTGTTACGTTCAACGAAAGCCCCATAATAATATCCTGCGGTTTGGTGTAAAAAAATACTGGGGGAATATAAAAGTCGGCATTTTACACACAACACAACAGGCAAACTTACAGCCATTTTCATTAACACTAACATAAAAATTACATAAAAAGGATACTTCTAAAAACACAAAAGAAGTATCCTCAAGTACAATAAAGATAAATTACAGTTGCTTCACATGGAAGCATAAAAACAGAACACTGCGAAACACATAAAAAAAAATACAGTAAAACATTAATTATTACTAGGAATGCGAGAGCTAGAACCAGAGGTTGAATCTGTAAAGTTCTGCAATTCAATGTCCAAGAGTTTGTCAAAAAGTCGATCCATATCTCTGTTGTTTTTCTCTCTGAATGCTACAAAAAATTCAAACAACACATCCAAGTTATTCTTCACGACTGATACCTCAGTTTTCAAAAACTCAAGATCACTTTTCAAATTCCTAACATCGTTATTCAACTGGCGCCATTGTTGTCTTCTTACTTCATCATTGCAAGCCATTTTTTATTTTATGCTTTGTTATTTTTGGAATAATATTTTGTTTTGTACAAGTGAAAAAACAAGACCACTGTCTAATTTATAGAAAACAAAAACAGAAAAAACATGTAAAGAATATTTGTTCTATTTTAGCTGACATTGTAACTCAAAAAAAGCTGTAAAGATTCCTTGCTTTTCTCTCTGTAAAGAAGAGGTCGTATCTGAATAGGATAAGATTGAACTGAGATTTTCAGCTGTATTAAAGTAACAGTATTACACAGTTGACAACACAAAAAGAAATCAAACAGATTCTGGGAAGACTCTATAGTTTAGAACAAACTTCTGTTCCAAAAATATATTGATATCCACAAAATATTCCCTACTTTATCTTTGGAAATCCACAGCATTTGTGTACCGTCAAAAAAAGTAGATAGATTCTTTTGTCATTTTACATGACAAGTCAAGTCAATAAAAAATCTTACAAGATTCTGCAAGTTAAATTACTATAACAACTCTTTTACAATATTTAAAATGCACAAATAGATTTTGTTTTTTTAATATGAGCAACATTTTCATAATTACATAAATTAATAATATTTATTCATCATATTAAAAAGTGCTATCACATACATTAGTCCCCAGTACTTATGCCGGGGCCATGCTGTTATGCAGCTGAAAAACAGCAGCATTTTGATCTGAAGGGTCCTATGCTCATATTTGTAAACCTAATCCCAGTACTTGTGCTGGAGCAATGGTGTTATGCAGTTGAAAATAACAGCATTTTGTTCTCACTTATAGAGAATTTTTTTTTTTTTTAAATTTTACTTCCATTGTATTCTTTAACAAGGATTAATATATATAAAAAATACACTTCATTTGTTGCTGTGCAAAATAGTTGTCTTAATTTATCTATTTTTTAGTTTTTTTACTCATTGAACAACAAACATTTTGATCGACCACAACAAAACAGTACTTACAAACACAGTTCATAAATGCGAAAAAAGATTGTTCATAATTGATCAGCTGCTGAAAAACTTAAAAACACATATGAAACAAAAAAACACACACAAACAAACATCCCCATATTATCTGAAAAAACTTAAAAACTACAAAAACTTATTCAATCACAATAGGCTTCTGGGCTGATCCTACATCTTCGTCGCTGCTGCCATCATCATTGCTTTCATCATCTTCACCACCTCCCTCACCATCCTGATGGTTTATGACAGAAACTTCAAAAACAACAGTTGCATACCGTTCAATATAAAGTGGAAGTGGTGATCAAAATGAAGTATATTGCCTATCCTGAAGCCTTTTTTATTAATCATATCCTTCCATCCATTACACAACTGTGCATGCTTCCCAACTTTGAAGCTCATCTCATATACCTCATCATCATCTTCAGACAATATGCATGCCATTCCATTTATATTTGGCAGCCTCTGCTTCCAACTTTTTGGAAATATCTAAAAAGAATAATATTTCACAGTTAATAAAAAAATCACAAAACACTAAAAAAAATAAATGAAAAAAATAAAAAATACTTTGCTCATTTCTTTTAACATACAAAATCATCTCCATCAAAATATGATGATGTGATTTTCTTGACAAAACTTCCTATTTCCTCCATACGATTCTCTTCATCTGCCATATCTTCTTTTCAGAAAAAAACTTTACAGTTTATAAGAGGAGATGAAATCTCAAAAAACTTTGTAGTTTGCTTTAACTGCAAAGGGTTATTTATAGTAAAAAAAGTGACTAACTGTTAGTCAATTGGCATGTATTTTGGCAAAAATACATTAAATGTAGTCAAAGAAATTATATTTTCAATGGACTTTACAGTTTCTATAGGTTATCAATTTCAACAAACATTCTATTTATTTTAATAAATATATATTTTAATAAATATTTATTAAAATATAAAAAACTGCTCTCACATAAATTAGTCCCCCCCAGTACTTGTGCTGGAGCCATACTGTTATGAAGGTAAAATAACATCATTTTGATCTGTGGTCCTATACTAATAATTGTAAAATAATCCCAGCGCTTGTGCTGGAGCCATACTGTTATGAAGCTGAAAATGACAGCATTTTGATCTGGGGTCCTATACTCATAATTGTAAACTAAATCCCCCAGTACTTTTGATGGACCTATATTGTTATGCAGTTGAAAAATTACAGCATTTTCATATGGGATCCCATGCTAATGATTGTAAACTAGTTGGAAATTATAGACAAATAATTAAAAATGACAACATAGAAACTTCACATAAAACTTCATAACAACTATAAGTTGATATGTATTTATAGAATAAATTCAATAATGTAATAAGAGATGCAACTTATAATTAAAAAGGCACCATTACATAATATTTGTGATGTTGTTTACAGAACAATCACAATTCAAAAAACAACAGTTACATTACACATATATAACTGCAAACTCAGATATTGTTTACCAAAAACTCAGATATTGAACTAAAACACACAATATATGCTATCTTATTCAAGCATCTTCAACAGTAGAGCAAGAACTAGAACTTGAACTTAAAGGTTCTAGTTCAGGCTGCCATATACGAACATTTAAAACCACACGATCTAAGGATTCCAGACCCCTAAAATGTAACGTACTTCCTACTCCAAGATTGTTCGTACGAACAAACTCCCTCCATCCATTACAAAGTTTTCTCTGTCTTCTCACTTTTAGGTAGTTCATCTGGAAATGAATACCACGGCAAATAAGAGTGGCTGGAACATCACGTCTGGGAAGCCTAACTACCAACAATAGTGGCAAAATCTACAAAACAAAACAAAACAAGAAATGCAAACTTTTATAATAACATCAAACTAAAACAACACTTTAAAAAAATGCTATGATTAACTTACAAACTGATCTAATTCAGCATCCAATTCATTCAACACTGCTTCAACGACTGTTCCCATCTTCTATTGAAATAAAAATATTTGCCTCTTCTATTCAGTAACAAAGTAGTCTATTTATATTAAAATAATTATACAAGAAATCTTCTCTATTATACTATGTTGTCCTTCTGCTTTTGGATGGTAGTAAAGATTCTTCATTTTTTATATAAAAGCTGCACATTGCTTCTTCTTTTCCTTTATGATGCAGAACTGGGGCCAAGTAAAAAGAGCATTGCAAAAATAAAAAGAAAAACTCAAATGTCCATGTGCATTAATTTACTACCCACAGCAAAAACATCTGGGAGGGAGTGTGATCCATGCGCCTTGTTTTACTACCCACGGCAAAAACATCTTAGCCATCCCCCAGCATATTAGATAAAAAAATTTCACACAAAACAAACGCAAACTTACAGGCATTTTAATTAACATTATCATAAAAATTACAGAAAAATGATACTTCTAAAAACACAAAAGAAGTATCATCAAAGTACAAGAAAAGATAAAATTACACTTGCCGAAAAGATAAAAGATGCAACCATTAAAAACATAACATTTATAGGACCCAATCTTTCCTGTATTATCAAGTTAATACAACATAAGTTTATTAAAAATAGTAAAATTAGTTCTCTGGTGACCCTGGTGGAGTATGGACTTCATTATAGTTTGGCATTTGTCTGATTACCCTCATCATCCTTGTTATTTGTCGTTCTTTCCTTTCAATCCTCTGATCTTGCCGAATAATTAATAATCGGAGGTGATCTACAGTATGAGTCAACTCCTCGATGTCTCCCTGCAACCCTGCAATCTCCCAATACAAATTACGCCCTGTTTGATCTGTAGATTGCACATTTTGAACTGCATGTGCATTCTCAACTACATGCCCATTTTGAAGTGCATGTCCATTCTCAACTACATGGCCATTTTCCTGTGGGAGAGACATTTTTTCTTTCCAAAAAGACTGCAAGTAAAAAATTTGAGACAAATTTGAGTGATGATTCTATATTCAAAAACAGGAATGCTAGTAAACAGACCAAAAGGATCACAGCATTTGGTGCTGGGGTCTATGATGCTTTGTTATGCAAAGTCCCATGTTTTAGAACTGGGACACAAGCACTTGTTAAACAAAAAGGGTCACAGCATTTGGTGTTGGGGACTATGATGCTTTGTTATGCAAAGTCCCATGTTTTAGAACTGGGACACAAGCACTTGTTAAACAAAGGGTCACAGCATTTGGTGCTGGGGGCTATGTGCTTTGTTATGCAAAGTCCCATGTTTTAGAACTGGGACACAAGCACTTGTTAAACAAAGGGTCACAGCATTTGGTGCTGGGGGCTATGTGCTTTGTTATGCAAAGTCCCATGTTTTAGAACTGGGACACAAAGCACTTGTTAAACAGAGTCGCAGTACATACTTCTGGGGCAAAGGGTTTCACAAAAAAAAAAAAAAAAAAAAAAAAAAAAAACCGTTGTCCCCTTTCTTAAAAATAACCCACCATTTACAATGGAGTAAAAACACACAGTCCCCAGTTTTTTATCATGGGGCAACAGCCTATCCCAAACAGAAGGTCACAGTATATAGTTCTGGGGACAATGGGTTTCACAGAAAAAAAGCGTTCCCCTTAAAAAAACTCCACCATTTTAAAGGGAATCAAAAGCTTATACTGTAATCCAATGGAAAATCTAAACATTTTTTTTCCTAAATCAAATCTAATAACCCATATACACATACAAAAATGAAAAAAAAAAAACAATACGAAGTAAACACAATTACCTTAATATACGAAACAACAAAAGAATGTTTTTTCCCAAACACAAAGCTTCAAAATCTCAAAAATAAGAAATTGGTTTATCTGAGTTCGTATATTTTGATTGAATTCAAAAGTCACAGTATTAAACACAGAAACAAAATGACCGAATAAATAAAAAATAAGGAAGGGTAAAACCGGAATTTCCAAAATGTGTAAAACGACGTCGTGATACTATTATTTTTAAAAAACGCGTCTAGTGGCTAATTCAAAAGTCACAGCATTTGGTTCTGGGGTCTATGATGCTTTCTTATGCAAAGTCCCATGTTTTAGAACTGGGACCCAAGCACTTGTTAAACAAAAGGGTCACAGCATTTGGTGTTGGGGCGCAAGTACTTAGAAATGCAGAGTCACAGCATTTGGTGCTGCGGCCTATGATGCTTTGTTATGCAAAGTCCCATGTTTTAGTACTGGAACCCAAGCACTTGTTAAACAAAAGGGTCACAGTATTTGGTGCTGGGGCCTATGATGCTTTGTTATGCAAACTCCCATGTTTTAGAACTGGGACACAAGCACTTGTTAAAAGGGGTCGCAGTGTTTGTGATGGGGGGAGACTGGGGTGGTTGAAAACGTATGCTAAATTGCTTTTATACAAAGTCCCAGCATAATTTTTGAACTGGGGCACAGGTAATTAAAAATGCAGAGTCCCAGTATTTTATGATGGGCACGACAAGATTTTTCCGCTTGCGATGCTGGGTGCGCAAGTGCATCATATGTAAACTCACAGTATATAAAAAAACTAGGACTATTTACCTATAATCTATGTCCCACACTGAAAATTTTATGAAACGTTGCAGTGTTTATAACGATTAATTAACTCTCATTCAAGTAAATTAATATGTTGTCTTGCTAGAGTGCAGCGTTTTCAGTGAAAGTTGCACTCTAGCAAGGACAATACATTAATTTTAAGCACGACTTTTAACTTTAAACAATCGATAATGTACTAATAATTAATCTATATTACTACTACATTATCGACTGTTTAAAAAAATTATACTAAGTAATTATACCCAGTATATTAACTGCGACGCTGGTCCCAGTATTTTATAATGGGCACGAAGGGATTTTCCCACCCGCTCACAGGCATTGGTGCTGGGGCTGCAAGTGCTTCATATGTGAACTCACAGTATATAAAAAATACTACAATTAAACTATTAGCATTCCTATTTATATAGTTCAAAAGGTAATAAATAATAACAAACAAACAACATATTTAACTATACATACTTCAAAAAATGTGTACACTGCATTGTTTATAAAAAAGATTAATAAAGATTCAAAGAATAGGCAGCCTTCCATGTTCACAAGCTAGCTGCTTCTCATCATGCTCTCCATAATCATCATTCAATTTCTCTGGTGGAGTTTCATAGCCTTCATCTCTCTTTGATTTTCCATGGGTCAGTAGATTAGCAGCAACCATTCTCCTATAAATAGTAATAGCTTCTACTCCCCATTCATATTTAAACAAATCCTGTCCAAGCATGAGTAGATCTGTAAACCTTGTTACAAAAAGACCACAGTCTGTATCTCCTAATTGTTTTGGTGCTGTTTGATAAACAATATCAAGTTTCTTGTAGGTCGTACCAAAATTAGGATATTTTGTATGAAAATCCATCTCTTTTAGTAGCTTAGGTATAGCAATTGCATACATTGCCATCTTGATCTTCACAAAATGTTCATCCCCATCAAAAACCGAATCATACACATCTATTCTATGATCTTTTATAGAATACACTCCCAACCAATAATGAGTGCAAGACATGTAATCATCAGGATCAACTGAAGTCTTCCTAATTGGCATAAACACTTTTTCGACTTGACCCCATGCTATGCCACATTGATTAGTAGACCCATTCACACACTCAAGTAGGTTATTCTGTGTAGTTCCTTCAAACTGTGCTAGGTCAAAATCTAACTCAATCTTCTCTAAATCGTCCAATGTCAAGTCATGAATTCCAAAAACAACTTCTGCTGGAGGATTTTTTTTTTTTTTTTTTTTTTTGTTGAGCACGAGTCCTTTTTGCTCCTTTCTTTTGTTGGGCCTTCATTTCTTCAAATTTTTCTTTCTCCTTCCACTCTTCTTCCATTCTATCCTTCTTCTCTTTTATTCTCCTGGTCTTCTCTTCCTTTCCCATATTTTCAAAATAGGATTCAACCTTCGAAAAGAACAACGACTCTACAAAATAATCAAAATTCAAATCCGTCGTTGTGAACAACGCTGAGTAGTTTGTGAAATGATATACATGTTTCTTCCTCAGATAGTAAAATATAACATCAACATGCTGCATGACAAAAAAAAATCACAAAACAAAAACAAAAAAAAAACTAGTTAACAAATATATATATATAAAAGACTACAGAACCAATCTTAAAAAAAGCTGTAGAAAACCTCATTGGTAAGTGAATATCTTCTATCTGCAATCTCTCTAAACCACATTTTGCTCTTCACTGAAACACTATACAATCTAATTTTGTTCTGTGAATTGATGTCTGCAATTTTCTCATCATAAAGATCATCACCCCTGAAAAAGTTAAACACAAACAACATAAAAAATACAAATTTACTAATATAATCTACAACGCCCTCTAACTTAAAATACACAATAACTAAAAAAAATAAAATAAAATAACTTACACTTTAGAGATACTGTTTTGATCAGTCACTTTCAAGCCTTGCTTCAACCATTTATCAAAAATTGCCAAACAATTAGACGTGGCATTCACAGTATGAAAAAGGCATACACGCTTATAAGAAGGCTTCCAATCACACTTTTTTTTGCTCAAAAGGCATGAATGGAGATAATAAATGGCGGCTAATCTTACGAACCCTATGTCCCCTGCGTAACAGCTCTCCTCCTTCTGGATCATTTGATGGTTTGTCTGGCAAAACAGCAAAATCCATAACTTCCTCTTTTTTCACTGAACACTGCATAGCCGGTTGTTGTTTAGATGAACACACATCTGCATAATTACTTGCACTGACATCTGTTCCAACAACCTTCCATGGCTGTTCAGATGTTTTCATGGATGAATCCAAAGCAGCCTCTTGCTCCAGTACTACAACAGATGCATCAGCAAATGTCGTAAGTTTTGAATTGTCTTTCTCTATTAACGCCAATTCTGTACCACCCTTACTTTCTGAGCGATCAATATCCATAGAATCATGCCTGACACTATCAATCGCTGCTGCAGTCTCTTGCGATGGCTGTGAGAAGCCAATTGAAAATGAAGGTGCATCTATCAAACCAATATTCATGATGCTTTTGCTTGCACCAGCCAAATTTTCACCAATTTTAGGTTTGAGGGGAGATGTAATTTCAGGAGAAGCATCATTATCACGGTTCTTCCTTTTCTTGCTGGAAAATGCTTTCAAAGCCTTTTTGGGAGACGAATGCTCAACAGCTTTTTTAAGACCTTCTTTAGAACCTTCTTGGGAACCTTCTTCAGAACCTTTATAAATAAAGATAATATATCACACATTTGCGAACACAAAAATAACTATAAAAAAGACGATTACATACCTTCTGGTGTAAAAACAAGACCAGCTATGCAAAGCTCGCTGACAGCCTTAACTTCAAGTCGAACCTCAGCACTGTGACTGCGTTGATTGACAACATCTTCATTATCAGCTTTAACATTTGTTGCTTCGGTAAATGGAACAAGACACACTATTCATTGACCAACCAACAGGGTATTTTATGCTGGAGTGTGGACCATGCAAAATATGCAACATATTTTCGCGTACCAGGAGTCAAAAACATTTGCTTATCAGCAAGCTTAATTGCTAGACAACCTTCTTGAGAACTTTCTTGAGAGACTTCAAAACAAGATAATTTGTTACAGATTTTCAACAACAAAAATAGGAAACACTAATTATTATATAAAAATTACTTTTACATACCTACTGGTGTCCAAATACCAGTTTCAACAAGATGCTTTAATTCATTAATTTGTTCTTCAACCACAGCACTTTGTCCAGATTCACCATTATTACCTTCTGTAAAAATAAATAAGCACAATACATTACATTTCTCTATAGAAAACAGAAGTGCCAAAACACACATATTTCAAAATACATTTCCATTACTATAGACTTCCCAGACATTTGTGCTGGGGCACAAATACTTCATACAAAAAAGTCGCAGTATTTCAAACAAAGAGTCCCAGTATTTTATTATTTGGGACATTAGCATATCATAAAAACACAGTATTGGTGCATAATATGTTGGTTCAATATACCAACAAATTTTTTTCTTCTTACCATTCAGTGTGGATCTGTTGGATTCAAAGATACATCATCATCTTTACATGGACATTTGTCCAATAAATAAGATGAAGGATTATCTGCATATACAAAAAATAAAAAATCATTACATTAAACAAAAAAATTCCCTTTTATTTAGATTACGACTATACAGAATACTCTATTTGACTACCATGACTTTGTTGATGATGGTCTGAATTTGATGGCGCCTTTTCTAAACCATCTGTACCTTTTGCTTCATCAATAGGGTCACTGGTATCAGCTTTGTAATGCTCTAAAACATCCACAATTATTTGATCGCTTGTATCTATTAAAGGAGCTGCAATACCATGATCACTTTGTACACTACCACCAAGCTCTGGCTGATTACATGTTTCTTTGAAAAAACTATTGCGACCATCTGAATAAATCAAATGACTCTTTTCATTTGTAGTCCTGGTGTCCGATTTACTTACAGACACACCACAGTTTTCTCCAAGATCACTTGTCTTTGATTTTGCAAGAAGAAGCAGTAATGAATCAAACTTTGCATTCAACTTATCTGTAATCCTCTTCTCCATGTCAACAAGATCTTTCTTTACACTATTTTCTGAGGAATTGATCATATGTTGAATCTTGCTCTCAGTAGGTAAGTTTACTTTGAGATTAGCTGTCAATCTCTGGTAAAAGAAAAAACATTAAAACCACATAAAAAAATTAAAAGACAAAACCCACGAAGAATTTCACATTTACAACTTCATTCATGTCAATAGATTCTGCTGTTGAACTAGTCCTTGAAGATGACTTTGAGGGTGACTTTGAAGTTGAAGCATGTTTAGATTTATGCCTTATCGGTCTCACTGAGGCATCCTCCCAAAACTATTAAAAAGTACATTTCAAAACCAAGTACTCGTAAAAAAAAAAAATAACAAACAAAAGCAAGTACTCGTAAAACTCACCTGTTCATTATGAAAGTAGTCATCACACAAGACATTGTACTGAGGAGTAAAAGTACATGTATAACGAAGCATCACAGGTTTGATCCTAGGGCGAACAGTAAAATACTGCCTAAACACAGGGAACACCTCTGCCACCCAGCAACAGAATAGGAAGGGCATACCAGGAAACAAATAAGTAGAAGAATTTGGCTTTATGATTGATTGCAAATGGTGTACCATTTGACGATATATCTCAGTACCCCACTGATAATAGCTATGCACCTCTTCATTATCAATAATAATCATATGTTGATCATCCACTACTCTAGGTAATGGCCGGCCCAATAAAACAGAGTTAAGCAAATATACCTCAACTAGTTTAACAGCATCATCTTGCTATAATGGAACATCGAGTCGTGCAGCTGACACTCTATTCACATTGCCCTTGCTCTTTGGAGCCACTCTCACATAACTGGAATGATGTTCAATCAAATCAAGCAAGTCATATAACTTTAAAGTCCACTTGTTGTCCTTTTTATTAACATCGTCTTCAGGATTCCTGAAATACTTCTCCTTTAATCTACTCTTTGAAAGCTTAAAAATACTTATATCTACAATACTGGAAATATTAAGACCACTAACTACATGAAAATCATCAGCTGTGAAATCCACTATATCACCAAAAACTTTGAAGCTAAGCTTAGTGTTGTCTGAAGAAACTATTTGAGACTGGAGAAAACAATTTATAAGCCTCCCAGAATATTTAGCATCTTCCAAAAGCATAAACTTGCCGAATGGCCCTTTCTTCAGTTTCTCCAGGTAATCCGCAGACAACAACCCTTCGAGTAATCCACGATACTCTGTGTCACCTTTCCACTGGCAATCACGATTTTTCCACTGCGCAAATGGAAGCAATATACCATCGTCGTTTGGCAGATTATCCATAACCTCATCACTTGGTATAATCTCCATTGCTGTAAAATAAAAACAATATGTATTAAAATAAAAACAAAGGAAAATTAACACATATATGTTGGGGGTACAAGTAGTTTATCTGCACAGTCACAGTATTATGGATGCTGGGGGTACAAGTAGTTCATGTGCAAGGTCGCAGTGTTTGTGCTGAGGGAGAGCTTGGTAGCCTAACCCCTCCCCCCAGACATTGGTGCTGGTAGCACAAGTAGTTCATGTGCATGGTCACAGCATTTGGTGCTGGGGACTATGATGTTTTGTTATGCAAAGTCCCATGTTTTAGAACTGGGACACAAGCACTTGTTAAACAAAAAGGGTCACAGCATTTAGTGCTGGGGACTATGATGCTTTGTTATACAAAGTCCCATGTTTTAGAACTGGGACACAAGCACTTGTTAAACAAAGGGTCACAGCATTTGGTGCTGGGGACTATGATGCTTTGTTATGCAAAGTCCCATGTTTTAGAACTGGGACACAAGCACTTGTTAAACAAAAAGGGTCACATCATTTGGTGCTGGGGACTATGATGCTTTGTTATACAAAGTCCCATGTTGTAGAACTGGGACACAAGCACTTGTTAAACAAAGGCTCACAGCATTTGGTGCTGGGGCTATGATGCTTTGTTATGCAAAGTCTCATGTTTTAGAACTGGGACACAAGCACTTGTTAAACAAAGGGTCACAGCATTTGGTGCTGGGGACTATGATGCTTTGTTATGCAAAGTCCCATGTTTTAGAACTGGGACACAAGCACTTGTTAAACAAAGGGTCACAGCATTTGGTGCTGGGGGCTATGTGTTTTGTTATGCAAAGTCCCATGTTTTAGAACTGGGACACAAAGCACTTGTTAAACAGAGTCGCAGTACATACTTCAGGGGCAAAGGGTTTCACAAAAAAAAAAAAAAAAAAAAAAAAAAAAAAAAAAAAACCGTTGCCCCCTTTCTTTAAAATAACCCACCATTTACTATGGAGAAGTACCTGTTAAGAACACACAGTCCCCAGTTTTTTATCATGGGGCAACAGCCTATCCCCAACAGAAGGTCACAGTATATAGTTCTGGGGGCAATGGGTTCACAGAAAAAAAGCGTTCCCCTTAAAAAAACTCCACCATTTTAAAGGGAATCAAAAGCTTATACTGTACTCCAATAGAAAATCTAAACATTTTTTTCCCAAAATCAAAACCTAATAACCCATATACACATACAAAAATGAAAAAAAAAAAAAAAAAAAAAAAAACCAATACGAAGTAAACACAGTTACCTTAATATACAAAACAGCAAAACGAAGTTTTTTCCCAAACACAAAGCTTCAAAATCTCAAAAATAAGAAATTGGTGTACTTGAGTTCGTATATTTTGATAGAAGTCACAGTATTAAACAGAGAAACAAAAACACCGAATAAGTTAAAAATAGGGAAGGGTAAAATCGGAATTTTCAAAATGTGTAAAACGACGCCGTGATACTATTATTTTTAAAAAACGCGTCTAGTGGCTAATTCTCAGCGAATTTGTAAATACAGGCTACGCATCACAAAGCGGGTGCCAAAGTGGCTTCCCCGCGAAATTTTTACGAATTTGGTGGGTGCTTTGAGAAAATTGTGGGTTTTACTAGGTAGTTTCACTAGTAAAATGGTACACATAAATAAAGTAAAAAGCACGCAGTGGCCTTCTTATTCATTGTTATCGAAGTAGTATTTGACATATATTCTTTTACTTGCTAGACTTGCCACGGCTATTTTGCACGATACAAGCAACAACATCCTTTACACAGTACAAGGGAGAAAAAAAGGCCAAATCAATCCGCCTACTAATAAGTAATAAACGACAAAACTCATCAAGAAAAACACATCTTATTGAATAGTACTTAATATATAAACTAGTAGTAATAAGCTTCACCCGAAGATTACATTAGAATTCCAGAAGAGTATCTCTTGGGATATTTACAGTTAAGAAACACAACTGCACAACCAAAAGTGGGGGATGTTACACAATGAATGCCTCTCTCTCTCTTTTTAACTTGCTTTGTTTTCTACCCAATCTCTTTCTACATCTGTGGCAATTCACTCTTATCTAAATGACTTTATTTTAATTAAAAAGAAGAAGAAGTCATCAATGTGATGTAGAAAAATCAAAATGAACGCAGAAACAAGATAGGGTGTTAGCGGAATATCTCTGCTCAGCTGAGCATTACGACTGCCAAAATAGTTCAAAGTCAATGCTGTACAACAACCTATTTGAATCTCTAGATAGGCAACGTGCCAATTTACGAGCTGCAATTGGATACATTTACACAGTACCAGTGCGAAATGAATATCCACCATTCACTTTCATCCCTGCAAGAACGAAAGCATAACCAATTTTCTGTTATTTAACCATCTTGATAAAGTGAACGTGTACTAGAACAAAGCTGTTAGAGTGAAGGGGTTTACACAGCGTATGGTCTTCATCTGTCCATAGGAAAAATAAGAACTTACAGTGAAAAAGAATCACAGATGCAATTCAGCCATCTCAGTGGATCAATATAAACCCCAAAAAGTTTTGACACATTAATCAATTCTGAAAGATATATTTGGCTTGCACAGGGTATAGACACGAGTGTCAAAAGCGTGCACTGTTAAAGCGAATGGTATTAATTAATTGATCTTTTTCTTAGGTTGTAGATTATGTAGCTGAGATTCTGGTAGTAGTATATGCGGTACTACAGTTTCTCTTTTAGAGAAGGGGACCCTATTTTTGGGATAAACAACAGGGAAAGGATAGGTTCAACGGGATTGCGTTTTGAGGTATAAGGAGGTCAAACTCTTAGGAGTACTGGAGTAACTAAGAGACACTTCATCAGGGAACTGACAGATGAAAAGAACAGAAATTATCTAAGTATATCACCATACGAAGTCCTCCACTAATGAGATTTTTATGTCAAGCATCAGCAATATTAGGCTCACCATTTCTGGGCCCTAAAAGGTATAAAAAGCTGGAAAACTGAACAGATAGATTAATGAAACACGTTTGCGACAGGCACAAATACTCTTTCCTTTTATAAGCTAAAGCATAAAAAGGTTACTTACAACATTAATCAGGTATGCAGTGTTCCACAAAGCATATACACATGCAAGACCAGCGGAATGACTCTGTCCATGATTGAAGATGACGGAAGAGATAATTTATTCTAGTAGGAAATGGTAGTAATATCCCAAGCTGTAAAACAAACAAAACCAGAAAGACATGCGCTAAGAAATTGAATACAGCTGGAGCAAAGTTAGCAGCAATAAAGTCTAAAGTACAATCGCCTAGCAGCAGTATTGAATGATCAAACCAACAAGACCCTGCAACATTAACAAGAGACACAGAGAGAGTGGGGAAAACCTGATGACCAACAGGTTTTTGTTAAGAATTAGAAAAGAGAGGATGTAAAAAAGATCTCTTTTCTCCTTCAGCATCTTTAAGCTGTTAATGTCTAGAATCCTGCCATAACTTCTGCTTCACGGTGCTCTTGACATCCCTGCTTATATTTGATTCATCTTTTAGATAGCCCGCAATAGCGTGGGGGAGAAAGATAAAGGAATCATGTGAAATCCTTATTGATAACTTCCCGCACATTAAAAGGTGAAAATGTTTCGGGTGCCAAGTGTGAATAGAAAAATGGCAGAGATCGGTTCAGATAATGTCCAAGGCACTAGCTATGAATCGCTCTGCTCTTTTGCGTGCAGGTAAGCTATGAATTGCTCTTCTTTTCGAGCTAGACTCCAATCCCAGAGGGGCATCGATAGTATTAAATGCAGGCATGGACTAATCATATAGGATCTTTGGATGAGTAAACCCTGCCGTCTTCTGCCACTTCCCTCGTCCTCCCCCTCCCCCTCCCTCCCTTCAGTGAACATGAGATTGAGAAAAGTTTCACGCCATCTAACTGCAAGGTGAAACATTGTACCTAGGCAACCCCGCGTAGAGGTGCAGTTGGGCATTCAGACCAGCCACAGGACGGTACTAGTAGGTTGTATGGACTATGAACTTAAAACAATTGCATACCATTAACTTTTTACGTACAAAGTAATTAAAGCATCGAAAAAACCCTACTTCTCCTCTAAACTCTCTTTTTGTTTGTAGTGGATAACTAACCTGACTCATCAGACTGGTAATAATGTTGTCATTATAAAGTGAGAACGGAGCCATATAACTTTCACCGCCACCAAATAGCAGAGAAATTGGAAATCTCTGGTGAAGACTAGGTGGAGCAAGGGAGATCACTTTGCTTCTCATAACTACCATGAAAGAAGTCCAAATATGCGACCATTAGATCAGTGTTGCTACTACCTACAGTCATGAAGACCTATACATGAGGTAAGGCTGAGAAGTCATTCTTGAACCATACGCTTTAGTAAACTTTGCTTTTGGGACTCCAAACATAAAACCAAATAAAAATAGTGAAAAAATATACGTACATATTAATTTGCAACTGAAAAGAATATCATCACGAGTTCACGACTAATAAGAAAATAGTTAATTCAACATCTGACTTATCCAGGCATCGTTAAAAGTATGCCAACCTTTAGAGGAGTCGAGCAAGGTTGAAAGACAAAAATTAGATGGAAGTCATTTGAATTTAGGACCAAATCAACAGTGTAAAGCTTAAGAGGCAGTTGATGAAGTTATACATACGGAGACCGGTATGAAGTCAAAATACACTAAAAGTTAAAGCCACAATGAAATTATACACACAGATACCAGTACGAAGTCGAAATACACTAAAAGTTAAAGGCACACACATCAGTATGGCTATACTAATAGATGCCGTTTGTCCTGCTTAACACAATATATTTATCAACTTAGAAACTCTGATAAACTGAAGATGCATTAGTTAAAACTGAACAGAGTATGTATGCCTCTTTATAGATGAGCAAATAAAGTTTTTGTTAGAAAAAATCCCTGAGACTGTCACCTTCATAAAACAGGCGTCTACAGAGCCAGAAACTGGAGTCTGAACAGTAAATAGCACAGAGAACCCAAATTTCACCCATTCTAATTTCTAAATATGCTGAACAAAGTAAAAGATTTGATATTTGACGAAAGTCCAGCACAATCTAACCTTCAGCTGCTCATAACAAGCATGTGATCAACAAAGGTGGAGCCAGGATTTGAAGCTTATGGGTTTAGGATTCTAGTCCTTTTAAATTACGGGGTTCTAATTAAAAATTTGTACAAAGTAAATAAATTTCTTAAAACAAATACAAGGCCTGGGTTTGACTGAACCCGCATCCTACACTTTATCTCCGCCCTTGGTGATCAGCAAGAACATAAAAAAGTATTATCATATTTTGATCTAACAAATTCACAAAGATGTTGTAATTTCATTTTACAGTGTCATCGCTTCCATGACCATGCAAGAGGATGTGCAAGGATACAAAGAATGCTATGCATTACCACCATTCTTATTCAGCAATGGTATTGATCTCATGCACAAAGGTGTTGAAGGCACCTTCATATCTGGCAGTTAAATACAGAACTACTTTAATAGCTATTTCCTAGTATGTAGTAAATCTTTTGAAGTAGAAGCACAGAAAAAAACAGACCCATATATGGAAGGCAGAAGGAGATGTATCCCTCCTGCCTTTTCCTTCTAAGTTAACGCAAGACTAAACTTGAAAAGAGAGGATTAGAAGACATCAATAAAACATGAGTAACAACCAAAGAAGATACCCAAACTATGAGTAAACTGCAAAGGTAACAGATAATAAAAAGATTAATCAACTTATATGACTTCTGCTATTTGCTGGGAAGGTGTATAAGACTGCCAAGGTTCACTGAATGTATCTGGACCCATAAAGTACAACCTACGGACATGGCTTTGGGACTTCCTCGAACCTGTTTGGTTCCAAAACATGAATGACAGACAATATCAAAATTCCATTTCTACCAGTGCTAGGAAAAATGTCTATAATCTCATGCAGTGCATTACTATTATTGCATATCAACAAACCAAGACATTTGAACATACCTCATTCAACGACTCTCAGAAATGGGAATGAGTGATCAATTTGAGAACCCTGTTGTGTGTGATGGCAGGACCCATTGACTCATCGACACCAACAAACATCTTCCCAGCTACACTAAGAAATGTATAACAATGAGGCATGTGGTATCTCTCTTAAACACATTTGTAAGGACAAGGACATTCTGTGACACCACCTATTACAAGTAAAGCTCCTCATAGTTAGTTTACAATAAATCAACAGAGAAACCGTGTAGAGAACAAGAAATGGAATATCATAATATAGGAAGTACAGAGGTTTGATACTATTTCGCTAACTCTGATGTTTTGTTTTTTACATAGTTTCTTAACAGATTTGTTTCATATGTTATTAACTTAATTGAAAAAAAAGTGATAATAATAATAATAATAATAATAATAATAATAATAATAATAATAATAATAATAATAATAATAATAATAATAATATCATTGCTCTCAGGGCTTTGGTCTATTTGTAAGAGAACAACACATGTGTGGTATTTGAGTGAAGAAGGGTAGAGAGACGGTCCCATTATCCATTGAGTTTAGAGCAGTACCATTGTCTGATTTCTCGGTAATCAAAGAAACTAACATTGAAAATTTAAAAAGTAACTGTATCCTGCCTTTATATTTCCTATATTATACAGAAACTGCTGAAAGCCTTTGCAGCTTCTCTGAACAGCTCATCAATTGATAAAACATAAACAGCTCGATGTGGGAGCTCATCACTTGGGTACATAACCTGATAGAAGGAGAAGCTTATAGATACTATTGGCAACTTACCTCACAGAAAATCCCAATAAAGTCTCTTCGGGCAAGGCTTTCCGGACAAAGTTCCACTTCCACCGGTACCACCCTGTTCTCCACCCAATCCACCCCTGAATAAACAGCTCATATGACAGAAATATGATAAAAGGTAACTAGTAGAACCACTTCTACAGATAAGTCAACAGATGTACTGGATTAGTATTTGATCAGAAGGTCCATTAAAAAGACCTCTCCTGAAACTTCATGTATCACTCACCTCCAGTAGAACCTTTTCTTAAATAAGCTCTGTAGTACTATTGATATAAGATAAATATGCAGTGCACGTTCATAGAGACTAGTACTTAATTGTTTGTCGAAGGTAACAAGTTTATTCATCCAGCACAAAGACTGAGCTGGTGACATATTTACAATACAAAAAGGGTCTCATCCTTGCTACGTCTTACACTGATTCTAATTTCTAAGAACTGAAGTAAAGATTCTGAGTCAGATACAAAAGCTTCTTTACACCACAAATATAGAGAAACTACAGTTGACGTTAATTTTCTGGAAGTTTTCACTTTTGTCTTCAAAACATCTGGAATTCCTTCCTTTCCAAACTGTCCACATATGCAAGGTGGAAGGGCCTTCCACCACTTTTTGTTCTGAATGTCGTCTCCAGCATTTTTTCAACACCATAAGAGATCTAAGGTGTTTCTAGGCATGACCCATTTGATGTTTCCCAAGGGTAGAAACAATTGCCACAACTGTGAGGTGACTCTACACGGCAAAAAAAAAATGATAGCTATTGTCTTCCTCATCAGTCTGGCAAAGAAAATACCGGGAGCTCAACTGAATCCCTCTTCTCTGAAGCTTCTCCTGAGTGAGGCAAGCTTTCCTTGCCACTAGCCAAACAAAACAGTTCATTTTGAAAGGAACTTGAACTTGCCAAATGAATTTTCAGGGCCAAATCTGCTGCTGTTGTTCCAGATATAGAAATAGATTATGTGGAGACCAGTACTTGATTAACTAGATACTATGCAAGAACAGGGAGGAGTACCACTTACATTTTAAAAAAAAAAAAAAAAACATAAAATGGTAGTAACAGTGCAGAATAAATACTGGCTTGCTTTGAGTGCATCTAAAGAAAGGTATGTAAAATACATTTTCTGATTTGAAAAGGTCAGTTCGACGAAAAATAATAAAAGCTGACAAGCTGCCGAATGAATTAAACTATTCACGCTATGAGGTAGTGTTTCTCATTTAAAAAGATATGACTAGACAGAACCACACTGAAGAACCCATGGAAGCTTCTATCTAAAGTACATTTATTCAAATAAATTCTTGGACTCAACAACATTGTGGGGGCACGTCAATTATCTGAGAGATATCTGCATTCTTGGAAAAATAGTCTCTCAACTCCTGTTGCTCCATGCATGAAAAGTTTTGCATTTTAACTTGCTTGAACTTATGCTTCCAGCATTTCCAAGGTAGAGATGTACAACAAGGCTTCTCATCTTTATATGATGCATCTTCATATATAAACTGTAAAATCAGTAAGTATTACAAAGATAAAAACTTTCATTCATTAGTAAACAATCATGAGAAAAGAATGGGTCCTACGAAATAAACAAAAATAAGCTTACCATTTTGAAAATTGTAGGTTTGGGAATGATAGGAAATGATTCTAGTGAGATTTGTATCAATGGAGAAAGAATAGAGAGAGATAAGAGAGGAGAGAAGGCGGGGAGGGAGAATTGGGTTTGTTTAGTTGCAAAATGAAAAAAAGTGAAACAAAGCAAAACATCTCAGGGCTGTTGGGGACTGTGGAAATGGGAGTGTTGGGGTGGTGGAGGGGTTGGGGAAGGAGTAAGAGAAGAAAGTAACCAAAAAAATAAAATGAAATAAAAAGAAACGATTGGAAGAATAAAACGTTTTGGAAAATGCATTTAATTAAAAAAGTACTATAACATTTTACTGTCTTTGTTTTGGCTTCTCACTCTCTTAAAGAGAGTGATATTCACTCTCTATGCCACGTAGGCCAGTAAGGTTCTAATAATATCAATACAAAGTTGTTTAAGGTGGTACTAGGATCTCCGCAAAAATAAAGTGTCAAGTTGAAAAAAAAGTCATAGTTTAAGTTGTACATTAGCCATTTTACCAAAAAGTTATAGTTTAGGATGGACTTTAGATATTTTTCCTTAGTATTTTATTATCCTTTAAATTATTATATAAACCCCAAAATACCCCCTCCCTCATTAAACTAACGCATGTCTTTTCCTTTCTTCACTTTTCTTCCTTCCTGACCTGTTTGTCCATATAAATTTTTTTCACATTTTTTTAATTTTTTTTTTTTGAAAAACATGTCTATCCATGAAATCTTGTGATTTTTCAACTTTTTTTTTTGAAAAATCAAAAGGTGGTTTATCGAGAAAAAAAAACCAAAAAGTGGTTTAGGGTACTTTTTCAAGTTTTTTCTCCTCTCGCAAAACTCTACCTTTATTTCAAGTGAAATATATATCCAAACACAACTTCAACTTCCAAATACCATTTTTCAACTTAACTTCAAAAACTCTTTTTCAAATATTTTTTGGAATCTATGGCCAAACGGATAAGTATCAAAACATATATGTACAAAATACTTACACTAAATCATACCAACTAACTATGATAAATTGACTTAATTAGTGAGAATACATACTAATTAACCATAATTAAGAGATAAAAGTATATTTATAAATAAATAATATTTATTTGTTGATTAGATGTAAACACCCGGGTAAACTTTTACTCATATTTAACCCTATAAATTGTACATTCTGGTAATGAAAGCCTCCGATAAAGAAACTTGTGGGTAGTCAACATTGTTCCTCTTTTTATACACATCCCTCATCCATTTAAGTACTTTAGCCAAATTATGGTTTATTACTCCCTTCATCCTAATTTATGTGATTTAGTTTGACTTTACACGTGTTTTAAGAAAGATATGAATACTTTTAAAATTGATAGTTTTAATCAGATCATAGAAATATGTGTGGTTGTGAATTACTTCATAAAGTAAAATTGAAATTAAATATAAAAAGTGTCCATTCTTTCTGGACGGACTAAAAAATGAGATATGATCACATAAATTGGACGGAGAGAGTATATGTTATTTAAATTATATGATTAATATTCATTGAAAATTATTTTAGCAAAATAATTTATAACTTAAAATGAATTGAGACACGGACAATTTGTGTTTGAATTAATTTACAAATTAGAAATTTGCAATAATAAGCTCATTCTTAGTTTTAATAAGCTCACCAGTCTCTTGCTCGACTCAGTTAGCTCTATACATATAATTTATTCTTCAAAATATAACTTTCATTCATTAATTAAGCTCAATTCTTAAATAAATGAGAAATCAAGTATAGTATAGTGTATTAATGTAATAGTTAATAATTATAAATTTGTATTTCTTTTGTGCAAATTAGTCAATTATATTCTTTCTATTTTACCTATTCAACTATTGTTATGCTATTTGATCACGGCCAAAACTCGTCCTTGAATTGATAAGCGGTCGCCGTAAAAAAGTACCCGAATTAATAAGTCCAAGGACGAATCCCACAGGGATCAAACTGTAATTCGCAACTCAAGTTTTACCAAATTTACGTTCAAACAACTTCAAGAGAAAATAGAAATGATTTTTAATGTGAAAACTAGAAATAAATAGTGAGAATTAAAAACACGTAATAAATTTCGGAAAAGATTTCAAGATTAAAAAGCCTAGGACATGACATCCTCAATTATCGGAGTGATGTACCGAATAATACGCATTCAACCTCACTTGACTATCCGTAATGATAATGAGCTCATAATCTATCGCTAGTATTTTCCAATAACAAGCAATAAGTATCCTGAGTTACTTTTTCAAGTTAACAAAAGATGATAAGATGGACTACCCACGTGACGTTAAGGATTCGTTGTTACCGAACTCACCCTGCTCTTCTTCCCTAAATAATTTCTTATTTGGGTTAAAGTATCGTTATTCAACTAACCTTAACTCGAAACGCTCTTCCAAGAGTTACAAGAATAAATGACACATTTATTTGTGAACCCTACAATCAAAAGCAATCAAAACACAGTTGAATAATCATGAATAACTATGTCAAACTCGATTAAGCTAATGCAATACTCAATACATCATCTAATAATGGCTCCGTCAAACCCTAGAAGGGTGACTTAACTACTCATTTTCACGAGATTCATGACATAAGTAACCATAATCAGTAAAGTACAAGAAAAAGATTGAAAAAGTTAAGCAAACTCGTTAGATCTTCGTTCTCCACTGCCCTAGCTTTCTTCTTATTCTTTCTAGGTTGAGAACTACTCTAAAAATTGCCTTTCAGACCTCACGTTATTTAGCGAAATGATCGAACTGCCTTGCTTTACAAAATTGCAGAATTTTTGCATTTGTGCTATATCTGCGCGAAGCACAACCACAACACAAGATTCATGGAACTTTTCTGTAGTCTTGTGGGACGCACAGGACCCTTCAGGACCCCCCAGACTTGTTTTTCTCACCTTTGTGCAATGGTTGTGCGATGGGGAGTTAGCTCACTACTTCGAAAATATTTTTCTTCATCAAAGTATCATCTAAAGGCTGTGCTATGGTCATGCGGCGCACAACACCCTTAGAATTCTCCAGATTTTGCCTTTTGGCTCCATTTTTTTTTTCAAATTAACTTCTTTTCCTATACATCAAAATACAACTAATTAGCTCAATTCATCATATTTTTAATATAAAATATCACTAGAATACACTAAAGTATGGGTAAAACACATCCAATTATGTATAAATTTGGCCCATTATCACCACCCCACACTTGATCTTTTGCTCGTCCTCGAGCAAAACTAGGACTTAGCTAGGAATGGTGGCACTACCTATGACCATGGCTCATATGAAAACTTAGAACAGTATATATGCACTTTTCACACTCTACTTCACAAATATATTAATGCCAAGAATACTTTAAACAATTAAGTTCCCTCGCGTAACTTCCTAACATCAAGAACTGACTCATCAGCACCAACGCCCATACTCACTCACCTATTCTAACTGAGGAGCCTAATAACTTCTCCAATCCCTCATAAACTATGTGCCCTCACAACAAGAAACTGTCCCATTCACACACAAAGTTTCGAGTAACATTGGGACTTAACAAATGCAAGATTGACTCACTCTCAGAAAGAAGCCATGTACCACAGTAGACGTACCATAGGCTTGCCTGTGGTGTAACTCGACTAATGTAAGCTCGCTCGGTCTAAGATCAAGTAGGACTTTGATAGGTTGTAATATAGGCTGCAAGGCAGGTAGGTTACATTTAGTTTATAGTGACTAACCTTCATTGAGCAATTTAATACATCACATTTACATCACTTTCTTTTGCACACAGCTCTTCCTCATCTCCCAATGTTTCAATCAAGTCAAGCTTCCCTTTTTTTAAGCTTTCAAGAGTCACCACTAGTAATGGACTATATTTTATTCTTCTTTTTTTCCTCACTTAGTCATCATTTTTTTTCCTTTTTCTTTGTTTTTTTCTTTTCAGTCCATACCATCAGTTTCTCCCAAGTAACACACCTTTTTTTTCCATCTCATTACTGCTCTAATTACATCTGTCACAGCTCATACGAACCACAAATTCTCAAAAGAGGTGACATGGTTCAAACATGATCAATTCAAAACAAAGAGGTTCGACTTGTAATATGGTTATCAATGAAAAGATTTCAGGCTCAAAGAGGCTAACTAGGGTCAACTTTCATTGGGAAGGCAAGAAATTCATAGGCTAACAAAGAAACGCCTATATCACTTCCTAAATCAAGCAAGACTCATCATTTCACTTTGCACACACTCGAGGTAATTTCTAGACAATATAATGTAAGCACAAAGCAACAACAAATCTCACACACACATGGCACAAGGTTTACACATGACGGTTCAACTCTAGCTCTTAAATTAAAGCAAGTGAGCAAGCATTCAAGTATAGCACATAAGAGAGTCAAAACCTGAGTCTAGGCATCACGCAATGGTACTCAACAGTTATCAAGGCATAATATTACAAGTCATGAAGAGTGTATGTAGTTCACATATTCCGGCCTAAGTGTTCATATAAAACATGCCACAAATAGAAGATCACATGAGTTACTCTTCCTACTATCCTAATTCTAAAAGAAAAAAAATTTATCCTACACTCAGTTCAAACTACATCCCATGGAAAAGAACCGAGGCACGAAGAAAAATCAAAAGGGATTAATAACTCAAATTTGAAGACTCCCACCCACACTTAAAATCATGTATTGTCCTCGATGCATTAACATCAAAACAAGGGTGGCAGAGAAACTCCCTAGGGCTCTAAACCCGAAGAAAATCCTTGCGATCTTCTTTAGGGCACTGGGTGCTCAGACTTCTCCCAAACGAGACTTCATCTTCTGACATAAGGAGTTGCAAGCACCCAAACTTAGAATCCAAACTATTTGAATCCTACAAAACGAAAAGCTCACCAAATAACATCTTTCAAAAATAAAAAAAAATCTAAAAAAAAAATGAAAATAAGGAAGAAAATTGGGTTGCCTCCCAATCAACGCCTGATTTAACGTCGCGGCAAGGCGAAACTGACATCAACGCTTTTTTCTCCACCTTGAGCTTATGAACTGGACGCCCAATTTTAGCTCAAGTTTTTTATTATGCTCCTGAGGTAGCAGTAAGTATCTAAGTAGGCCAAGTAAAAAATATGTTATATTATACTTCTTGACCTTAGATCGAGGAATGACGTCTTACCTAGACGGCAGTATAAATTTAGAATGTATGCATCATGCACCTCGTCCTTAGACTTTTCCATTGGTTCGGAAGGATAGACGATTTCCATGTCTTCATCCAAACACAATGTTGAGAAGTGTATAAAATGAGGTCTATTTTTGGCACAAATCAGAATCAACTGAAATTCCATCTTGATCATTTGTATCCGACTCCAATTTCACTTCTTCAACATGAACATCATCAAAATTCATTTGGCCAGGTGGTTGGCATTCATCTCTTAACTCCACTATTGGGACTTCCATTTTTTCCTCCATCATAATTGCTCCTTGGTCACAATCCACAACGGTTTGCTGAGCATTAAAAACCTCAAGCAATTGATTCAATTGTACTTCAAGGTTGCAGATATTCACTTCATGTCTTTGTATCTGGAGTTGCTGCTTATTATCATTCTCCAATAAGAACTTGAACATATCTTCAATATTCTGCATGTCAGCCTTGTGCTTTCTATCAACATCTTCCACTTTATTGCACCTATTATAAGGGAAAAAAGAACCATTATAATAGGGGCTCAGGGAAGGGTAAGATAAATAAATACAACCAATAAAATGACCACCATGACAACCACACACATTGCATCTATTCAACAAATAAGGTTGACAATGCTGTCATAGATGATTTCCTCCACAACTAGAACAATAAGGTGCACGATAGGAATAACCATTACCTATCCTCACATAATTTTTAGATGCCATGTATGTAACTTATTCGTTTTTTTCAATTTTTTTTCTATAAACAAAATAAATATGTACAAGACCTACAAATTATCTAAACTAAAACTTAACAATTTTTACAGCTACAAACTAAACTAATGTTCCCCAGCAACAATGCCAAAAGTTTATCATGCCCAAAACTCATCCTCGAAATGATAAGCGGTCGGTGCAAAAATACTCGATTTAACAAGTTCACGGTTGAATTCCACAGAGAGCAAACTGTAATTCGTAACTCAACTTTTACTAAGTTTACGTTCAAACAACTTCAAGAGCAAATTGAAATGATTTTTAATGTGAAAACTAGAAATAAATAGTGAAAACTAAAAACACCTACTGTAATAAATACTGGAGAAATTTTCAAGATTAAAAAGCATAGAACATAACTTCCCTAATTATCGGAGTGATGTACCGAATATTACACATTCAATCTGAGTTGACTATCCCTAATATTCATGAGCTCCTAGTTTATCGCTACCATTTTCCAATAACAAGCAATAACTATCCTGAATTACTTTTCCAAGTTAACAAAAAATGATAAGATGGACTACCCACGTGACCACGATAAGGGTTCATTGTTCCCGAACTCACCCCGCTCTTCTTCCCTAAACAATTCCTTATTTGGGTTAAAGTATCATTATGTAACTAACCCTAACTCGAAACACTTTTACAAGAGTTACAAGAATAAATGACATATTTAGTTGTGAACTCTACAATCAAAAGTAATCAAAACGTAGTTAAATAATTAGGAATAACTATGTCAAGCTCGATTAAGATAATGCAATGCTCAATACATCATCCAATAATGATTCTGTCAAACCCTAGAAGGGGAGACTTAGCTACTCATTTTCACAAAATTCATGACATAAGCAACTATGATCAGTAAAATACAAGAAAAAAACTGAAAAAGTTAAGCAAACTCGTTAGATCCTTATTCTCCACTGCCCTAGCCTTCTTCATGTTCTTTCTAGGTTGAGAACTACTCTAAAAATCAACTTTTAGGCCTTTATATCACGTTCTTGAGAGAAATGAACGAACTGCCTTGTTTAACAAAACTGCATAGTTTTTGCTTTTGTGCTATATCTGTGCGAAGCACAGGCATAGCACAGGATTACTGGAACTTCTCTGAAGTCTTCTGCGACGTACAGGACCCTTCAGGACCCCCATACTTGTTTTTCTCACCTTTGTTTGATGGCTATGCGATGGGGAGTTAGCTCACTGCCTCACAAATATTTTTCTTCATCAAATTTTCATATAAAGGCTGTGCTATGGTCATGCGACGCACAACGTACAACCCCCTTAGAATTCTCCAGATTTTACCTTTTGGCTCCATTTTTGCTCAAATTAACTTCCTTTGGCCCCATTAGCCTCCTAACATCAAAATACAACTAATTAGATCAATTCATCATATTTTTAACATAAAACATCACTAGAATACACCAAAGTATGAGTAAAACACATTCAATTATATATAAATTTGGCATATTGTTACTATTTCTTTTATTTAACAAGTTTTAACTTTATTTCTGTATTGTATTATCAATGCACATCATCATTCTATATATTTTCAAATTTATATGTTAATGTAAATCATTATTGATATAAGTATGCATATATAAATATAGAAGAGTCAATTAGGGCTTGGTTTGAACATGATTAAACTAGCAAAGCTCGGTTGAGCAAGAAAAAATTTTTCATTTCAAAATCAAGGATCACGATCCACTGAGGTATTTTCTTGGAATAGAGTTGGCAAGAAATGCAGAAGGAATACTTATGCATCAGAGTAAGTATTGCTTGGAGTTAGTTTAAGATGCAAGACTTGCAGGTGCAAAGCCAGATGTATTCCCCATTAAAGCAGGGCAAAAGCTTACCACTATGGAATTTGACAAATATGTAGGTATTAGAGGGGATCCAACTCTAAAGGATCTAAGCACCTATTAGAGACTTGTTGGGAGACTGTTATACTTAACAATTACAAGACCAGACATCTCATATTGTGTAAAGTCTCAGCCAGTTTATGCATGCACCTAAACGTTCACTTGGATGCTGTAATGAGGTTGGTAAAATATCTTAAACAGGCACATGGAATGGGAATTATTATATCATTTAACACCAATGGAATACTAAGTGCCTATTGTGATGCTAACTGGGCTTCATGTCCTAATAGTAGGAGGTCTATAACAGGGTATTTGGTAAAGTATGGAGATTCATCCATCTCTTGGAAGTCAAAGAAGCAAGAAACTGTATCCAAAAGTTTAGCTGAGGCAGAGTATAGAAGCTTAGCTTCCACAGTTGCTGAGGTCATTTGGCTCATTGGGTTGTTTAGGCAGTTGGGAGCTGATGTGTGTCTTCCAGTTCCTCTATACTGTGACAGTAAATCAGCAATATAAATTGTTGCCAATATAGTTTTTCATGAACGAACCAAGCACATTGACATTGATTGTCATTTTGTGCGTGAGAAGATTCAATTAGGCTTGATCAGAACTTTTCATCTCAGTACCACAGAGCAGCCTGCTGATGTATTGACCAAAGGCTTGAGCAGATTGCAGCATGATCATTTAGTGTCCAAGCTAGGCATGAAGAACATCTTCATAACACCAAGTTTGAAGGGAGTGTTGAGGAGCTGACTGTGCACTGATGCTACGTGGCACCTATGTGGCACAATTAGTTAGTTAGTTAGCTTGTGTAACTTAAGTTAGCTACTCTCTCCGGTCCATTTTATTTGATTGGTTTCACTTTTCGAGAGTCAAGTTGACCAATTTTCGGAGTCAAATTGAACTAGATTTAGTCAAAATTTAAAAATTATAATTAGATATTAAAAAACTACACGAAAAGTACTACAAGTTGCAATTCTTGTCATATTAATATGGTGAAGAAATATATCTTAAAATGTTGGTCAAAGTTTACATTGTTTGACTTTTAAAAAAGGAAAGTGATCAAATAAAATGGACCGGAGGAAGTAGCTTAGTAATCTATATATAGTAGGTCTTAGCTCATTAGTTAGTTAGCTCATTTGTATAATTCAATTGCCTACAAGCTAAGCAACAACTCTCTCTCTCTAGAAGATATTTTTTCCCTCGTTCTTGTGTTGTGGGTATGAACTTTAAATCTCCATAATTTCTCACAGCTTATTTGAGTTTGAAGTATAATGGTTATTGTTTACTTAATATATTTGGTGTCTAACGGATCAAAACTCAATGACTGGTTAACTCTGCATTCACACTACGCATGATTCGCTAAAGTGGAAAGGAGAAGTCTCTTATTTTTTGTATATCGAACCCGAGATCATTGGGTGAGTGTGATGTATTTTTCATGAAGGAATACCAAACACCTCTAAGGCCAAAACCCCAGAAAAACCCAACCCCTCTAGGAAGTAGGACCCCACTCAACCAAAGTCTGCTTTCACCACCCTCACCAACCCCCACCACCCACGCACCAACTTGAGGGGATCTTTCTGCGCATGTGATGTGCCAACATTCTCAAACACGTTGCAGCAGGTTCTTTAGATCTCCGCCTATCTTCCTACCACCTTTGTAATTTTCACTATATCCCCTCCTTTATATCCTCAATTTCCTCTGCAAAAAATAAAAAAGAAAGTTTCCTCATTCTACTTTTTCACTTTTTCTTTTAACTATATACTCTCTCTTACTCCCTCAAAAATTCACTCCTTAAAAGTGTCAAAGACTAGACCAATAAAAGTTGACTAATTGTCAAAACCAGATTGGTGGTGTCATTAATATTACCTCATTCTCATTATTATGTGTCTAATGTTCAACAGAAGTTTCCAAAATTAACCTGATTCAGCATTTAATTGTAAACGGTTACTCTTTTTATGTCCTTTTATGCCCACATATTGCAACCTCCTATTTCAGCTCGTTACACAAAACATCCGTATGTATATGACTTTTAAGTCTTTCTTGTAACAAAAAGCTACAATCTTTGATTTGAAGAGGGTGATTCAGCAACTCACATGGTAAAAAGTTTGAAGCTTTATTCCTTTTTTAGCTGTAAATCTCTGTTTTCGCTTCTTGGTTTTTGAAAAGATTGTATCTTGATAATCAAAACATGCTTACAAGGGGAAGTTTGATGTTGGATTGTTGACAAGATTTGATTTGGCAAAATACCCAAAAAAGGAAACTTTATGGTTAATTAGATGCAATCAAGAATTGTTCAAATGGAGGAGAATAAAGATCCATTAGTTGTTGTAAGTAGGACAAATCAAACTAGACCTTTGCCACATAGGCTGTTACAGTTGCTGATGTTGTTTCTGTTTTTGTGTTTTACCTTTTCTGTGGGTAGTATTTATATGATCAAGTACTTTGGTTTTCATAGTATAGTTCCTGCAATAAAGCCTAGTTTACAGCCATGTATTGAGGAAGACTCTAGTAATAAATTAGAGCGTTGGATTAATCCTCCGTCGAATTTGTTGCATACTATGTCTGATAAAGAGTTGTTATGGAGGGCTTCTATGGTGCCCCGAATAAAGAAGTATCCCTTCAAGAGGGTTCACAAGATTGCATTTATGTTCTTGACTAAGGGGCCGTTGCCTTTGGCGCCTCTCTGGGAGAGGTTTTTTAAAGGGCATCAGGGGTTTTATTCAATTTATGTTCATCCATTGCCATCATATGAAGCTGATTACCGGCCGTCATCAGTGTTCTACAAGAGGCAAATCCCCAGTCAGGTATGTTCATGCCAATTTGCCTTCACTTTGCACATGTCAGCTGTATCAATCTATACCTAGATATTTTTCTTGTTTTATATTTGTATATTGTGTCTTCTATGTTGAAATCCATGTGCAATCAAAGGTGGTGGTCTCCTCTTTTGTTTGTGCATACAAGTGTACTAAATTGTGAGCCAGTTCTTCTGTTACGTATGACCGTATAACTTGTGCCTGAGAAATAGATGTGGCGAAGCATGTACTAGGTTGTATTTTCTTGTTAAGCCAAATCATGCATCCGTAATGAAAGGATCTTCATTCATCTAGTTTTCCTTGTTCTTTTTGTGTTGAGGGAACTCAGCTATTCTTCATGACCAGAATCACTCCTAATTAATGCCTAAATTGGGCTGACTCCACGAAAGGACTTCTGGCTGTTATGATTGATCCTACCTTAGCTTTGCCATTACCGGTGTGGATATTACAAAGAATAAATATTTCCTTTGATATTGTCTATCAAACCCCTCTAAGCACAGGAGTCAACAGTGAGCCTTCCCCAGTTTTCTCCCTTGGTGACCCAAAGCCACAACCTCAAAGTTGGAGGCGGAGGGTTGAGTTCACTAGGCTATTTGTATTGTTGTGCTTGTAGTTAGAGCTATATATTTTAATTTGAAGTTGGGGCTATTATATTAAAGACTTATGCGAAACTTGGTAGTTTATCAATATATCATGATGGACACTGCATACATTTTGGATGAAGTGTATGTTTGAGACTCTGGTGGAGCGTGATCAATTAGCTAATACTCTCTCTGTCCCAATTTTTTGTGACCTAACTTGACTGGCCACGGAGTTTAAGAAAGAGATGAAAACTTTTGAAACTTGTGGTTTAAAACAAACCATAGAATATTGTGTGGTTGTGAAATCATTTCATTAAGTAAAATTATCACTAAATACATAAATGTGTCATTCTTTCTGGGACTGGCTAAAAAGGAAACCGCATCACATATATTGTGACAGAGGGAGTATTAGATAGTGTTAAACACATGGATAATCAATACTTTGTTTTCGCGGTATGTTTTGTTTTCCTCTTTTTTGCATACCATCTGAAGATTGGATATTGGGACACATTGTTTCTAGTTCTTGTCAAGGTTTTGAACTTCTATGCAAATTCTCTCTTAGCTAAAAGATGATGCTTGATCTTAAATGTACACCATTAGGATGGGATTAATAGGATGGGATTAAGTGGGGAAGCAATCTATAGAGGTGCTTGTTTGATATTAACACTTCTAAGACCTTAATCCTGTAGTTTGAGCTGGTTACTACCGGGCCTTTGTTTATGAGTAAAAACCTATTGAACAAATTAACCTTTTCAAGTCAGCTGGATATTTGGCACCCAAGGGCGTGGCCTAGTGGTCCATGAAGTGGGTTGAGAACCATGAGATCTCAGGTTCAAATCCCATCAGAAGCAAAATACTAGGTGATTTCTTCCCATCTCACCAAGCCTTGGTAGACAGAGTGTAGCAGGTAACCCTGAGTTCTCAAAAAAAGTCAGCAGGATATCGTTTATGATTTCTCTTCTAATAAACTAGCATGAGTTAGCAAGGTTTGTACAGTGATTTAGTAAGTGTCTGTACTGTAATTCTTGTTGGACAATATCTCTCAAGAAGTCAAGAAGTCATGCAGAGTTGCCTTTCGCTGGTCGCAGTTTCTTAGGGGATTCCATCTCCTTGCCAAAGGTTGCAGAGTATTCTTAGAAATTGTGTGGAAGTTCGTGAATCAAGGGTTACTCTGAGGTTGAGGATACCTCCTTTGGTGTGTTTATGTCATTCTCCAGTTGTGCCCTGTGAATAACATATCAAAAGAAGGTATGCAGATCTGGAGTGTAGTTGTCTGTCCGGGCACACAACTTGGTAGTTGAGCTAGAAGTGGGTGACTTGGCTTCTGAATGGCCGAACCAGAGGCCTTGCCCTGTTAATCTAATGCTGATATTTATCTTTTTCTGACAGGTTAGTGTAGTTTAATGTTTTGGCGCATCCCATCATCCTGAAGGGCCATGGGCAGAATTTTGTTTTAGGTTTAAGACGTCTGCTCAAGTTTCTAAGCATCTTGTGTTGGCTGTGGTCTGATAATAAGTAAAAGCCCAGGCAAACCTGTATCTCACAGTCTAGCATCTAAAGTTGTTTTAAATAGCACAGGGGAAGATTGTGGAGGTTAAAGCTAATGTCAAGGATCTTCTTGAATCTTGCCTTATTATCTGTCTCCAGGATCATATATTTCTAGCATTTGGCAGTCATCTCATCCAAGATATGCAATCAGATAGTTCAGATAGTTTTGGCTTCATCTTTTGCTATCCTTGTGCTAACAATGTTCGGGTTTAGTTTTATATGTTCACTTCCGGGCATTCCTTTCCAGTGATCTTAGCTGATCTTCTCTTTGCCTTAGGTAGTAGGAAATTGGGCGGGATGATGAAAGGGGAATTTCTAGAGTGAAATATCAAAATTTATGAGAAGGCTAACAACAAATTACATTGCATCAGTATGCTGATTTCAGAGGATAACGTATGGCTGTTAGCTCATATATATGAATTTTCAATGTAATGTCAAATATACTTAGCATCTGTAATCCAATCAGCCAAAACAACAACAACAACAAAATACCCTGTATTATTCCACTAGTATTATCCCACAAGTGGGATCTTGGGAGGGTGAGATGTACGCAGACCTTACCTCCACCAAGGTGGAGAGGCTGATAGCATAGCTCTCAGCTTACTTATAAGAAAAGCAACTTAGCACGCCAACAGACAAGACTTCCTATGATGATATCAATCCTCTGTGACGTTCCTGGAGACTACTATCTTCCTCCCTATGTAGCTTCCTGCAAAAGCATTGATGAATGAATAGTGCATCCAAGTAGCGGTTCGTTTATGTAGCTTGCTGCAAAAGCATTGATGACAATTCTTAGAGAATAGTGCAAAACAAAACGTCTTTTTGTTTTTCCTTATTTTATTTGTATTCTATTTGTCTTCTTCTGCGCCAGTTGCTCAGACTACTTCTGCATGCTAGTAGTTATCTGATGTTCTCTATGGCTGTCTCTTTGGGATGGTTTTGTTTCCATCTTCATTAAAAGCTGCTTTCTGAATTTTGGTCTAATGGAATGTCTTAGTTGTGAGTAAGTTGCTGATGATCTTGTAACTTTGTTCTTTAAAAGGTGGCGGAATGGGGAAAGATGAGTATGTGTGATGCTGAGAGAAGACTCATTGCAAATGCATTACTTGACATCTCAAATGAGTGGTTTGTTCTGCTTTCCGAGTCATGCATTCCTCTCTACAATTTCAATGTCATTTACAAGTACATAAGTCAGTCGAAGCAAAGTTTTATTGGTGCATTTGACGATCCTGGACCATATGGAAGAGGTCGATACAATGAGAACATGTTACCTGAGGTTAACATTTCTCAGTGGCGCAAAGGGTCACAATGGTTTGAAATCAATAGGAAGCTTGCTCTTTACATAGTCGAAGACACAAAATTCTACCCCAAGTTTGAACAGTTCTGCAAGCCAGCATGTTATGTAGATGAGCACTACTTTCCGACTATGCTGACTATTCAAGCATCAAATCTCTTGGCAAACAGAAGTATAACATGGGTTGACTGGTCGAGGGGCGGGGCTCACCCTGCTACTTTTGGAAGATCAGATATCACTGAAGAGTTTATGAAGAAAATGCTGGAAAGGCGTAACTGTACTTATAACGACCGAAATACAACAACGTGCTTTCTTTTTGCAAGGAAGTTTGCTCCAAGTGCTTTGGAACCTTTGTTTATGCTAGCTCCAAAATACCTAGGTTTCTAGATTACAGAGGTCTAATTTTGTTGTACTTGTACTAGATAGGTTACACACTAGAGCTATGGCTCTTCAGAATTTCTTGAATCATGCCTATTAATTCTTTCTGCTAGCATGTTGATTTTGTCGGTGGACGGTTTTGCTGATACTTTTCCATAACAAGCTACATGGTCCTTTGCCATTCCTAACCTTGAAGCTATATACTAGATATGTACATGCAACAGAGGTTTTTAGCCTTGAAGATGTGATTTGTTTTTCCTTCTCTCTCTTGCCTTTTTCCAGTTACTGTTCCAAGTATTCTTGTGTTGGAATGTGTATGGTAGAAGAAAGAACATTCAGATAGTTAACTGTGAAGATTATGGAGGAGATGCTAAGATGCCTGCATAACTAGATGAAACCAATTGAAGCTAGAGAAGTGGTTCTTGTAATAGTTGAGCTATTCTGTGTTGCCTAGATATTTCTCTCCTCTGGTTGAACTGGAGCATTCAGCAAAATTGTCAATATGCTTGCAAGCTAGTTTATACCCAGTGAACATCTTATTGATGCTTAAGTTATCTTGTTTAAGAACCTGAAAACAAGCTTCAAGCTATCACTTTGACATTTTTTATATTTAAAAACTTCATTTGAAGGGAATAACGTAATGATGTACATGAACTATCTCCATTCTCTTTACCTATATTTGCTTGGAGGAGCCTGAAACCTTATTACATTATTCATTGAGTTCCCAGTAATCTAGAGTTTATAACCCACGCTACTTGTTGAAACGTCATGCAATGGATGGATAAAAATAAATATCACAAGGCATAAGCACAACAAATTCAAAGGAATGCATACAGAATTGTGGCTCATGATGTACAATTAGTCAACACTTGCTTTAAAGGAAAGCTACTCTAAAAGTGGGCCTAGAATAGAGGCATATGAGGAGTTATCACTAACTATATACAAGGCGACTAGATCGTCAGATAATTTATGAATCTACATATTGCAACTAACAATACGGTGAATGATTAGGTAGTCAGAACTCAGAACACTGGAATTAATGAGTAATGTGATCAGACTCACCATTTTTTACTCGAAAACCACTCTTACGCAGGTTCTACATGAGATTGGATATTTGAATGTTCTTTTTCATTAGGGACACTAAACTGAAAAAATCGAAGTATTGAAGAATCGAACAAGTCTTTTTTTTTTTTAAGCATCGAAGTATATATATGAACTAACTTATAATGCAATCATTCTAATTTGTAAGTTACATTCTTCCTTGCACAAATAAACAAAAATGTGGGATATCAATATTCATGTTCTTAAAAAAAAGATATAGTGTTCAAAACTGTCTTAATCACCATATATCCTATGTAATGTTAACCCATTGATTTACATCATGTTGAATGTCTCCCTCCAAATAGCATCGGAGTAACACCTTAAGCTATAAGCATGTATTTAGTCTATATAATTTACAATATCATGGTATCATAAGATGATGACCATTATGGGCGAGGTGCAACTCTTGAGATACTGGCAACTTGAAAGTACTTTAATTTATTGTCATAAAATTATAGAATTCCTTTTGATAGAGGAAAATAAGAATGAGATCAAATATTTCAATGAATCCTGAAAGGGAACTTCACAATATTATCATGGCCCCATGACCGACACTCATAAACCTTCTATTTATCAGTGCCTGCATATAATTTAAGGATTAATTTTTTCTGGGCTAGAAACTTTGGTTAAATTGAAAAATGGAGTACGGAATCGAATACTGAATTAAATAAATCAAACCGAACTATAAAAATTACGGTTTGTTCTACACTTTCAAAACACCGAATACTGAAGTATCGAACCGAAGTTTAAAAAAAATCGAACCGAACACCGAACGCCCACCCTTATTTCTCAGTATTTTGGATATGGAATATGTATCGCTGGAAAGGTTCTCCATGTCCCGATCAACCTCTCTTACTATATGATTCATAAAGTGAAGTTTAATTTTAAGATTGCATTTTGATTTAGAAGCCGCATCGGATAGAGAACACGAGATATTGCCTACAGTGAGATATTACTTGTTTTGTTGAAGATTTGCTCTCCAGCCTTTATACACTTTCATTTTCGTGCTTGGACCCTCCACTTAGGGTCATCAACAGGTACTAGGAGACCTCCCACTATGCACACGTGGACATCATATGATGGGTTTCGCCGGTATTAACAACGAGGAATAAACCAATTATGAAAGAAAAGAATGGCCGGAACATTTTATTCTTTTTCACCATTTTTTTAAATATATTGATTAACTATTATTAAGTGATTAATTTATACAGAATATCCTCTTTACCTATATCATTTGAAGATAATTTAATAAATATTTAAAAGGCACGCCATTTAAGAAATCAAGAAAGATTTCCCATATGTAAGACAAACATATCAAAAATATTAAAATTATCCATTTAAAACGAGCTATAAGAATTCTACATAAAATGGCACAAAGAAGCTTTATATATTGAAATGGCGCTAACATATTATATTAAAACGACAAAAGGTCCTCACTATAGAGAGATGATAATACGACTATAAAAGGTATTTTAGTTAACACAAAAAATAATGACAATGCCAACATATATATATATATATATATATAATGCATTTTATTAATTCAATTTATCCTAAATTACAATTTAACAATTTTTCATGTTTAATCTCACCACTTTAAACTATACTCTGCTTGAAATTTGTTTTAACTAGAACTAGAAGCCTTCATCTCGTAGGAGTAAGGCAATAAATTTAGGCAGCAAGAGAAGACAGGTAGACCTATGGGTGTCAAACGGGTAGGGGTATACCCGTCAAAACCCGGACCCGGACTCATTAAAACCCGACCCCATCCGGACCCGAACCCGTAGACCCGCTAAAATATCCCTACCCGAACGGGTTTTTTTTTTCTTAACAAATACCCGTATCCGTTAAGACCCGTCAAAATTATGGGGTATTAATGGATATACCCGTACCCATACCCGTTAAAATAAACTGAGTAATAAAACTTGTACGTGGAGAGAAATGTATACACAAATTTTTCACTCATGGTTTAATTTGTTTTGTGTCCATATTGTTAGTAGTAAAATATATTCAAGAGAAACAAATTATTTATTTAATTAAAAAAATACTATATATTCCATAATAAATCAACACTTTGAAGTTTGAATATATATTACTCTAATATGGTATAGAACTTCAACTATTAATTTCGATATATACCTCAGAAAATAAGCTACTTGGAGTCGGACAAAGTAATTATGGGATCGTATTTATTACAAAGTAATGGCACCTACACCGGAGCATGATGGAAATGACATGGAAGAAATTACACAAAGAATTAGGCATATTTAAATTTGTAATTTGAATTTTCATTATAGTTTTGATGTTGCACTTTTTAAATTTGGAAGTTTAATATTTAAGACTTTAATAGTTCAAGTATCTTAAATAAAGTAACTCTTTGAGTTTTTCCTATTGATCTTTTTTTAATTTGTTTTAAGTATTTAAAATAATATTATTAAAAAATAAAAGTATAACCCGTAGCCAAATCCGATTTGTTAAGACCCGACCCGTACCCGTACCCCTACCCGCTAAAACCCGACCCGTACCCCTACCCGCTAAGACCCGAACCCGCACGGGTTTTTTTTTTCTAGCCGAAACCCGTATCCGTTAAAAACCCGTAGTTTAAACCCGTACCCGACCCGTACCCGGAACCTGTGGGGTTACAATTTTACAACCCGAACCCGGACCCGTATATCCGTTTGACACCCATAGACCCATATCGGATGTGTGTGGAAGAGAGCATGTGATGCTTTTGTAGCATTATTCTATTCTACTACCTCTATTGTGAAAATGGGACAAATGAAACAACGCCAACGCCCACATGTTTGTGTCCCTTTAGACTCATGTTTTTTCACGCATTAAGTGTGTCTTCTTGTTATTGGCTTATTTTGAGTAAATTCAATGAGTTGGCCATATGCATTTGTGGGTCCAATCCAAACTGTAATTCAACTTACTAAACAAAAAAAAGCATATGTATGGGCAGTAGTCGCCTCATTTGCCACACTGTTGCGTTAAATCATTGTTCCTTTGCCCTTAAGTCCTCGCCTTTCCCACCTTCCCTTACCTAAGGCTTGCCTTCACGCACAAATATTGCACCAAATATTCAACCATAGTCCATTTTTTGCAAAGTTCAAAGAGTTGTGGCGTACGTAACCAAGTCTCGACTTTCAAATACCAGTACTCAACTTTAATTTAAATTAAATACTACTAGTTTCAACTATAGATGAATATTAATCATTATGTTTTATTTTATGTTATATTATTATTTTTTTTAAAAAGTTTCTTGTAAATTTGGAATTAATTTAAATTTAGCTTCTATAATAAAAATCTTTTATAGTAATATAAACATGTACGATATATTTAAGATCAAAAGTTTATAAGTTTCATAGCCGCACGATTATACATGTCTAAAATATAATTTTAATCGTTTATATTTATTTTTTAAATTTTGTGCATGTTCAAATAAATTTAGATGAATTGAAATAAATGGAATATCCAAACATAGATCGAAGGTGTGTTTAGAAATTTAAAAATGTGAAATTTTCTTCAAACCAGTTTTTCAACATCAAATTTTCCGTTGTAAGTTTTAATTAAGTTAAATAGATGATCAAATAATGAAACAAATATTGAATTAGTTGAATATAATTGAATTTAAAGTAAATACTACCTCTGTCTCATATTAGTTATTTCTTTAGCAGAAAATGATGCGTTTCAAATTAATTGTCCCTTTAAGATTTCAAGACTAAAGTTTTTTTTTAAAAATTATACCCTTAATAATTTAAAAAATTTTAAAAAAATTAATGGCCAAATATTAAATATGAATAATATAGTAAAACATACGCTGTATTTAATAATTATTTTAATAGGCGTTAAAAAGTACTTCATCCGGTCCATTTTATTTGATTTTTTAACCTACTTTTTTTGGTCCACAGTATTTGATCTTTTCAGAAATCAAGACACAATTTTACAATGTCACCCCTTGCTAATAAATGATTTTAAACAAAATGATAAGTAATAATTGCTTGAATAAGTGTGGGCACGACTTTTACTACTACAGTATCGGAGAGTAATCTTAAATATCTTGCTAAATTAGGAAACCTAAATGTGCTTAATGCACTTTCTTCTAATTCCTATGCTAGTTTTTGTACTAATGCGGGTCACCTTAATAGCCGCATGAACTCTCTTTGTAATCCTTCTTAGTCTTTGCTAAATTAATGGAATCTTGTTTTAATAAAAAAAAAAAAAACTTGAATAAGGGTTAATATAGTCAATTATATTGCTAATTAATATTAAAAAATGATTTTCTTAATATGCGTGATAACACCCAAAAAATCAAATAATATGGACCGGTGGGAGTAGCAAGTAATATGAGACGGTGGGAGTACAAATTTGTATGAACAACTGAGACGACGTGTGATCCAACACCTTGGGAAGAGAGTGAAGGTCAAAATTCTTTCAAAAAGTACGTGATTCCAACTCGAAAAATCGCATCGGATTCCCACTTAAAACGGCGTCGTGCGAACCACAAAAACCTTTCCGTGTGTAACCGTTAGTGGACCCCACAATAACCAGCTGTCCTTCAACTACTCGCCAGCCTGTGATATGCCCGGTCAGCTAGCTGCCCGTATAACCCGGGCAATCCTGCCCGAAAATCTCACTCCCTTGCTATATATATAAACCCTCACAACCGCTGTCTACTCCTCCAGTTGTTGCTTCATTCCGCCGTTCTCCGCCATTTTCTACATTTTAAGATCTCTGAATTTAAGCTCAAAATGGCGGTTTTGAAGTCAACTTCCTCTGCTCTTGCAATGTTCGTTGTGCTCGTCACAGTTTGCTCTCTCATCGGAGCTACGGTTGCTGCTGATGCACCGGCACCAGCTCCAGCTTCAGCTGCAGGATCTATCTCGCCGTCATTTGCTGCTGGTGTTGCTGTCTCTGTCGTCGCTTTCCTCTTCGGATCTGCACTCAGGATCTGAAGGGTTTTGATGCTACTGCTGGTTTACTGTTTGCATTTTTAAGGTTTAGTCGTGAGTATATAAATATGATATATTAGCAAGTGCTTCGTATTATGTATAGGCATTTGGATTTGTTCTATGGTTTTAATTTCTTAGGCATTTTGAGATATTATTTGCTGACTTGATTGTTATCTTTTGGACGGCTGTATGCATTGAGTATTACTATATGTCACTTTTATATTTCACAGATCTACTGTGTTTTTAGTTCATGTTATATTTTTTCCATTTTTCGTCCACTTTTTTGGAGATTAAAATGGATATTTGCCGTGAAACATGACATAGGAGTTATAATAATACATTTCGAATCAACTTTTAGGAGTTGATACTGAGAATCAAAAACTGCGAAAATTAGTTAGTATAAAGTATTATTTAAATCCACTTAATTTTGATGTGAATTTTCAATAGGCCAGAAAGTGCCAAATAAAACCTCAAAGAACACAGGGACTAAGGGAGTAAACCTGACGGTACCATAGACAGTTTCTAACTTTCTATGGTGCAGGCTTGAATTTAATCATGCAGGTGGAACAACAAAATTTTAGCAAATTGTTGATGGGCAACACATAGGAAGCATAGCAAGATTTTATCGTCAAATATAATCGTCCAGTCTTTCATCAGTTTTGAAAAAACGATGGAACACAGCTAGGAGTCGACAATTATTTTTCAATCATTTGGCAATTCTTGGACACCTTCATTGCAATGTATCTAGCGTAACATTGCAACTTGAAACCAACTTTTCTAATGCCAAAGAGAATCATTCGAAAAGTCACTTTAGTCTTGAGAGTGACGAATACCAAAAGTTGATGATCTGTTAAAGCCATGTTTAATTTTATTATTTTTTTTGAAAAAGAATCAACTTCAGATATTTACATTAGGACGCTATAATGAGCACAAATGATCTTAAGGCTGTTGCTTGCTATACTTTTATGCCAACACAAATGAGTTTGCTTCTCACGAGTCACGATCATGTGAGACTTAGTCTGAAGAGATAAGCCCTAAATGGCTTTCTGGGTGAACAAGGATGAAGTTGGCGTATCATCTGGAATCATTAGGCTGCAATATGGATCCGCTTTCAGGTGGAAAATTTATTTAGTACAAATCAACCAGACCACTACATTGGACCATCTTAAACTACTTAGTTTGGAGGTCACATTAGTATATTGCCTTAGATCAACCTATCTATAGTGAAATTTCGTCAAAAATTGACAAGAACAAATTAAAGGAGATGAGAATAGAGGAACAACTCATCCGTCTTTAGAGTTAAACTAATTTTTCGTGTGTGTGTGAGCCTGTGGCCGAAAGAATCCACATTTAATATGAGTCTGTAAGTCTGATATTGATAAAATCCACATTCTCTACTTGAAAAGTCAAGGAAAGTGTTAGCGAGGCAATGTGTGGCCTAATGCGGATATGTAACATCTCTAGAGATCTAATATGCTTGCTTTTATCAGACAAATTAAGACGACCAAACAAATATATTATAAAAAGAATAGTGACTTTGAATCGAGCAAGTTTGGATATTTTGCTAGTAAAAAGTTCACCACCCTAATTGAGCGAACTTTCTATGAAATTGGATCATGAATTCTGTTTTGACTCATTTTTAACCGGACCAAATTAAATCTAGCTTATGTGTTGGTGGAAAACTAAAAGACATGCTTGGGAGTTGGAAGTAGTTGGTTAAAAGATATACTTTGAGTAAGGCTAAGCAATCATCCTTGCTATTTTTCAATACTTTTCAAATAAACATACGATTAAACACAACTTCCAAACGCCTAAATAGTCGTTTATTATCAAGCGCACACACTTTGCCGGATAAGACATCCTTTAGTTCTATAGCGGTGGGAGGTTGACCCAGCTTGGAAGTGGTGTTTGGTGGATGAGTTTGAGTCGCACAGGATACCATACCAGCTGGGGCGCTGTCATCGCAATCGACGAAAGCTATCGTCCCTTTTTGGCTACTGAGCTCACCAGGACTCACTTCAGCTGCAGTTAATGCCTCCAAATATTTATAATCACGTGGAGCACAACCTCTGGCAACAAGAAAATGATGAAACTCGCCGCACTACTGGCAGAGGACCAACAGTCCACGTTATTACCGGAGTCCATGTTTAGATCCAATCTCGCGACAAAAGTTTTGTCAAACTCATTATTATTGTTTTGACGCACCTAAGTCTTGTACCATGAAACAAGACGACATCGTTGCAGCTGATCTTAATAGTAAACTGTGCCACCAACTATTCTCCATTGGTTGCTTTACCTGATGAACTGAACTGCAGCGCCTGCTGAACAAAATTACAGGAAAAGTAAAAAGGTCTAGTCAATTACCAAATTTATTGAAGAAACAATAATCTCACAACCCCCAAATCTTCACAATGCATTCAGAAACTCAAAAATCCTTCAGAAGAAAGTTCCGATAAGATGTATCTGTAGATCAAAATCAAATCCTAAAAACATAATAAAGCTCCACATTCAAATTTACAAAAATTATTCATCTTCTGTTTGTATTTCAAAAAATAAGATTGGAAGTTTATAGGTTCTTCATGCAATTAACAATTCAAGACATTTTCACTCGTTCAAAGTTCAACGAATTTTTCTAAGCACATTAAGAAAAGTTAAATGATTTTATTCGATTTTTTCATTTGTCAATATTTTAATCTTGGACCTTTCTTTTTTGTTTTTTTTTCTAGTATAATCTTAGGGGTCATTTATGGAGCCAGAAATGAAATTAACGAAATGGGTTCAAAAAATATTAGAATGTTATATTTGGTATTTGAACTCATGACCTAAAATGATTTTTGAATCCCCTTCACCACTTTACTAGCAAATTCCCTTGTGTTAAGGTAGTTCAATAGTGCGTATATTACCAAAAATTCTCGTTTTTACATTATTTGCGTAATGTAATTATTCGATGAAGGGGTTAATTGAACCCCTACCCAATGCCTAGCTCCACCCTCGGTCATTTGGTACACGAGTGGGATATTGCAGGATTATAATACCTGAGATTATAATCCTGGTATTATAATCCTGGTATTATAAACTCATATATTATACAAGATACTAATCCCATGAATTATCCCTATATATCCCACCTTATCCCTCTACCAAACATGGATAAATCATTTCAGATTTAATGTTCTTAGTTGCTGAGTCAAATATATCATACTTAAATATTCTATTCCTGCTCCTGTTTCAAGACATTTCTCCAATATTTTTTCCCATGCATGTATAGAAAATAAAGACAAATGCTTGAAAGTAACTTAATTATAATAATCTGTGTACAGTTAGCAGAAAACTTAAGCAATGTAATTATAAACTTCATCATGTAGAAAAAGTTTCATCCAAATTATAAACTTCAGTCTTCATCATGTAGCAAATGTAAACAGTTTCAAACAACATCTTTCTTTGTTAAATTCAAACATTTTCTCTTATCAAACAAATGGATGCAGGAGAATGCGTTTATTATTTCAAAATACATGTTTGGTCGTGCTAATAAAAACAAGCAAAAGTTGAGAAGAAATACTTGCCATAAAAATGTCAAACTAAGTGAGACTCGAACACGATTAATTGGCAATAACAATGTTTTCTTAACTTAAAACCAAGGTTATACAATTAACTGATTGAATCTATAATAAGGCTAGATGCAATATAACTACATCAATACTATTAATCCTTCTGAAATGATTAAGTGATCAAGATGAAGGAATTCGAATGAGTAAGTGTATGATAATGTCAAGATGAACGGTTAGCCACCATAGCTGGGGAGAGAGAGAGAGACGGTTACGTGGGAAAATGATTTCCTTGTTAGAAAATATCTCGGGCCCTACTATTTATATATGGGCCGAATTACATTCCTAGCTAGGATGAAAGGAAAAATAAATCTGGGCCAACATATCTGGGCTAGTACATATAAATAAAATACACATGAGAAGCTAACATGACTAACTATATGTACAAAATTAAACTAACTACATTAAATAGCTAATCTGGTACCTTAATCTTGTACTGGTTCTCAACACTCCCCCCTCAAGTTGGAGGATAGACAAACTCTAAACTTTGGGCAAAAAATCTTACGAATATGGCTAACCAGTGGCTTAGTCAGCTAGCTGGGGATTAGTCCGGACATGATGAAGATTAATGAGCCCTTCCAGCAACTTGTTCCGGACAAAATGGCATGCAACTTCAATATGTTTGGTGCGATCGTGGAAGACAGGGTTGTGGGCTATGTGGAGGGTAGCTTGATTAGCACAAAAAAATCAACACGTGTTAGCACAAGGAGGTCAAAGTCACCAATAAGTCTGATGAGCCAAGTAAGTTCAGCAACAACTTTGCTCAAGGCTCGGTATTCAACCTCAGTGGAAGAGAGAGAAACCACATGTTGTTTCTTAGCCGTCCAAACTATAGGACTACCACCCAAAGAAATGAAGAAACCAGTCACATACTTCCTTGTATCAGGGCATGCAGCTCAGTCACTGTCTGAATATGCAACAATGGAGAAACCAGCAGATTTGTTGAGCAAAATTCCATAATCAGCAGTACCTTTGAGATACCTCAGAACATGTAATGCATCAACCATGTGTGGAACTCGAGGGGACTTGAGAAACTGATTCAAGTATTGGACAGAAAAGGCCAAGTCAGGCCTGGTGTGAACCAAGAAATTTAACTTACCAATAAAACATCTATACCTCTCTGGACTGGGAAAAAGAGCTCATTTATCAGCAAAGAGTTTGGCATTCAAGTCCAAAGGGGTCATAATAGGGGAAACATTGGAGCAGTTGAACTCAGAAAACATATCATGAATCAACTTCCTTTAGGACAGATAAAGACCATCAGGTTCAGAACAGACCTCAATACCCAAAATTGTTCAATATACCAAGGTCCTTAATCTTGAACTGGTTGTCAAGAAAGGCCTTGAGGGACTTGCTCCCAGAAACATCATTTCTAGTAAGAATAATATCAACATACACTACTAAAATGAATAAAGAAGCATCAACATTTTTGATGAATAAAGTGTAGTCATTCATGGAGTGAGTATAGCCTCTAGACTGTAAAGCTTGGGCAAGCTTAACATACTACTGCCTGGATGCTTGCTTGAGCCTATAGAGGCTTTTATGAAGCTTGCAGGCAATAGGACTGGTAGAAGAGGAACTAGAAGGAGCAACAAGACCATGGGGAATCTTCATGTATACTTCTTTAGATAAATCCCCATAGAGGAAAGCATTGTTCATATCAAGTTAGAATAGACCCCAATCCAGTTTAACATGAATAACAATTAGATATTTGATGGTATTCATCTTAACCACAGGGGAGAATGTTTAAGTATAATCAATACCCTCTACCTGGGTGTCACCCCTAACTACAAACCTGGCCTTGTACCTCTCCAGGGACCCATCTGCCTTGTATTTCACCTTATAGACCCATTTGCAACTAATGGGTTTCTTCCTTGGGGGGTAAGGAAACAGTGCTACATGTGTGGTTAGCTTCCAGGGTAGAAAATTCATGCCTCATGGCTTCCTTCCATTCAGGAATGGGGGCTGCTTGTTGGTAAGTCTTAGGCTCAAATACAGCAAGCTTAGCAGGTGTGACACTGCTGGAAACCACATTAGAGTAAGTAGAGGGGGAAGATCATAGACATAATCTTGAAGATAAGAAGGTAAAGTGTGATGCCTAGAGGACTTTCTAAGGGGCTGAGGCAGTATTGAAGAAGGAGGTTGAGTGATAAGATAATGAGCAAAATCAGGCGAAGGAGAAAGTACATCATCAGGACTGGAAGAGGTAGGGGGAATTGGAGCAGGAAAATCTGAATCAGAAATATTATGAGGGAAATAGGGAAATAGACAAGGGTTTGTAGAAGACATACTAGTGAATGGAAAGATGGATTCATGGAATACTACATCCCTAGAAATAAAATTCTATTTGGTATGAAGATTGAGTAATTTATAACTTTTTTTAGCAAAGGGGTAACCAAGAAGACACAGGGAGTAGTTCTGGGTTGAAATTTGTCCCTGTTAACCTTGGGTAGGGTAGCATAACATAGGCAACCAAAATCCCTCAAGTGATAATAAGTGAATGGACTGCCAAATGATTTTTCATAAGGAGACAACCCATGAAGAACAAATGAGGGGAATCTATTTATAAGGTATGTGGCTATTAGGAGGCAGTCACCCCAAAATCTAATTGGTAACTGAGATTGATATAAAAGTGCTTTGGCTACTTTTAGGAGCTGTTTGTGCTTCCTTTCCACCACACTATCTGTTGAGGTGTGTGTGGAAAGGAAGTCTGATGCAATGCCCATATCTGAAAAGAACTGCATAACATAATTAGAGTAACCTATTTCTAAAGCATTGTCGCTCCTAATTGTTTATACCCTATGAATGAATTATGTCTGAACCATAAAAACAAATGCTTTAAGAAGGGGAAAAACATTACTTTTGGACCCCATCAAGTGTGTCCAAGTGGTTCTGTTATAGTCATCAACAATTATGAGAAAATACCTTGAACCACTGGTGGTTGAATGATGATAGGGTCCCCAAGTATCTACACGAACCAACTGAAAGGGGGCTATATTCTTAATACTACTATCAGGAAAGGACAATCTAGTCCGCCTGGGCATAGGACAGATAGGGCATTGGAATGACTGTTGAGATGATAAAGAAGAAGAAATAGCAGAAATATTTCTCATCTTTGCAAATGGTAAATTTCCTAACCTATGATGCTAAACCAAATCCATTTTATTCACTTTTGAGGAATGATTACAATGCTTAGAATGAGTACACTCAGAAATGCCATCAAGAGAAAAAACAACACTAAAAGAAGATGACTTATTCATATAAGATGTATCATCAAGAAGCATTAGGAACATATGACTTATTTAGAGAGGATGAATCAGTAGGTACTCTGAAGAACTTGTATAATCCATTGGTCTGTTTACCAAGAAACAGAGGTTTCTTCAAGGAAGGGCCCTAGATCACACAAGAATGAAGAGTAAATTCAGCAGTACTATCAAGTTGAGAAATCAGTTTATGCATACAAATGAGGTTATATTGGAAAGAACGAAGATATAACACATTGTGCGATGTAACTGATGATAAAAGATAAAGTGAACCCGTAGAGGTTACTTTAACTTTATAACCATTGGGTAAAGTGACCAAAAAGGAAACAGGAAGTGGTTGAATTTTGTAAAGTAGGTTAAGGTTGGATGTCATGTGATCACTTGCTCCAGAGTCAATTATCCAACAAGTGTCCTTAACCTGTGAGGACTTGCATGCACAAGGATTTTCAGAAATACCAGCAACCATAGCAGAGCTCATAAGAGCAGGCTGAGGAGGATCAGATTTCTTTGACTTCTGGAGCAACATCATAAGCTGATTATATTGAGTCATTGTGAGACCAGGACCCATAGGTCCAGGAGAAGACACATAGGGATTATCTTGAGAGTCAAATTCACTAGAAGAGTCATCATATTGAGTCACAACATTAGCTGCATCCTTTCTTCCCTTTGTGAATTTGAAGTCAGGAGGAAAGTCATTCGTGATATAGCACTGATCCAAAGTGTGATAAGGTTTGTTGCAATGTTCACATATAATAGGAGTTCTCCTCTGATTTCTCTGATCAAAATTCACCCTCTGAGAAGAAGATCTCTGATCATTATCCTATTAGAGGATGGTCCCATTCCAAAGATTCTCATTCTTCTCCATGTATTTGAATACATTCAATGAACTGGAGGAGCTGATGGCTGCCCATTTTGAAAAAGAAGAATAAATGGAAGTCTCTTCAGCTTTAGACATAACCAAGTTGTTATACGCTTAATAGAACGACAAGTCATTCTTTCCTTATATATGCTCTTCAATTTTGGCAACCTATATAATAGAGAAGTTGCAACCTGGGTGGTTGATACAAGACTTAACTCATCCCATAACCTCTTCATCATAGTGAAGTAGGTTGTAATATCCATAGATCGTTGGGAGATAAGAGCCAACTCTCTCTTCAATTCAAGAATTTTACCACCATTTATACCCCAAACCTTTCCTCTATCTCATGACATACATCTTTAGCAGAAGAGGCATACATCATACTATCTGAAATCTCTTTTGTCATTGAATTTAGCAGCCAAGAAGTCACTAATTCACTAACCCTTTCCCATTGCCTCAGATTGGGAGAATCATCTGAGGGCTTGGGGCAGGACCTATTGATAAACCCTATTTTGTTCCTCCCAGACAAGCTAATCAACATATTCCTTTTTATCCCCTAAACCACTCCCATTGAACAGAGTAGACATCAAAGGAATACTAGGTACATCTGAACTATGCACACAAAGAGGATTAAAGGGATCTAAAGCCATAGGGTTTGAACTACTAGCAATATGAGAACTCAAACCTATGTGACCATAAGTATAATAGATATTCTCTATATGAATAAAGGATTCACAACATTAGGGTTACAAATGTTCTCAGAAAATATCTAATTGAACAGAAATTGTGATTGCTAGATCTAAGTAATAATGATGAAGAAACCCAAATCGAACAAATAAGCAATAGGAGGAAAAGTTTATGAATGAAAAACTAGGGCTACCGAAGCCTTTTCGTGATGAGAAGACCATACCATCATCGCCGTAGATGATTAGTGTTTTGACAGATCGAATCAGAAGTTGCAGAGACTCCGCCATGAAACCCCATCAGTTGCAGAAAAATCCTCGCAAAAGTCACCGTAAAACACAAACTCCGCCGTGAACCGTCAATAAAAAATAAGTAAACTTCTCTGATCCACAATAAATTGACTATAGAATGTAAAAATTTTGCAATTTGAACAAAAGACTATATGAATCTTCACCAAATTTGGTGAGGGTAATATCAGAAGGAAGAGTAAGACAGGATATACACGATTCCCCGCTCTGATACCATGTCAAGATGAAGGAAATCGAAAAACATTAGAGGAAAAGCAGTTAGGGTTAGCCGCCATAGCTGGGTAGAGAAAGAGTTGGTTATATGGGAAAATGATTTCCTTGATAGAAAATATCTCGGACCCTGCTATTTATACATGGGCAGAATTACATTCCTAGTTGGACTAATGAAAGAAAAAATAAATTTGGACCAACACATCTGGGCCAGTAAATATAAATAAAATACACATGAGAAGCTAATAAAACTAACTACTTGTACAAAAGTAAACTAACTACATTAACTAGCTAATCTGGTGCCTTAATCTTGCACTGGTTCTCAACAGATAATAACAAATAAATAAAAATGAAAGCAAGAAGCGTTTATTCTGAAGAACAAGGTTATTTTGTGCTCAAAGAGACTGAGCAACAAAATGTAAAAATTGTATAGATATTCTTGTGTTCTCAAAAATGCCGTTTATAATGGATTTGTTCTGCTGTTGTGTTTTATGGATTTGTAGGCATTTGAGTAACTCTTTTGAAATATTAGTTCTGACTTCATTTGCATCTAATTGGATGGCTCCTATGTGTTGGGCCTGTTGGGATTTTTGTAGGGGTATGAATAGTAAATGGTGTCTTTTGCACCTTTTCATTGAAAAGGTTTCACACCTCTTCACTTCTCCCATTTGTTGGCTATAAATTCTTTTGGATTACCTCATATTATATTACACTTTTGGATACAAATTCTGAAATTCTCTCTCTCCTTCTTGCATTGTTTTATAAAACAAAAAGTAGAGTCGTATGATTTGCACCGTTCATTTGAGTTCGCCGATAACTCTGTCGTTTGAAGTGCCGCTACCACAGAGTTGGATGATTCTGTTCTATCTTAGGAGGAATCAATCCGTGAACCTTGGGCAACAGTGAGGGGATTAGAATCCTTAAGGAGACACAAGCAACTTGTGGGCTCGGAATCATTTTCGTACTAACGTTATATTTTTTGGTTTCTTATTTTTATTTGTCGTTTTGAACACAGGAGACAACAAGCTTAAGGAATCTAAATTATTCTTTCATGTGTTCGAAAAAGATAAATAAAAGCAAAACCAAAACGAAGTGTTAGTCAAATAATTATCGTTGTCAGCTATAGAAAGGACGAAAAAGTAAAGTTGTTTAGTTGGTCCTATGCGTAATTTGCTTGATCCAATTTGCCTCGAAAGTAGAAGAATCTTTGGTGCCAATTGCATGTTGTTTGGATATTAATTTTAAGTTGATTCCAAGAACATGTCATTTCTTTGACTTTTACAGGGATGCCTCTACACCAATATACAAGATGTCATACACCCACTACCGTTAATAGGTTGGCAATATGACGTGTTGGTATTTTTTAGCAAGACAATGCATACGAACTAGTGAATCAAAGATTCAAAGTTCTGTTCATTCCTAACATGTAGAACTAACAATTGAGAAGATCAGTGGTTAAGGTGAGAAGCGGCGTGAAGATATACATATGTCACTTTGCTCGCAGCCACTTCCTGATATCAAGCGCTTGAGGAAAGGCGAGAGTTGCTAATTGTTGAGGAATTTAACAATTTTATGTCTTCCAAGAGCCATTTAGCTTTTTTACCGCGCATTGTTAGAGCGGTCATTATGCATACATCTTCCTACTATCTTGTTTCAAGGAAGTGAAGCAAATATTTTCTAAACAACAAGGCCATGGGAAGTTTCATGGCAAAGATTGCAATTTCCAAGAGGTGAAAATTTTAGAATCCTAATAATAGTTTGGACCAATCAAAGAAGTTGTCGGATCACGGAAAAAAGTCGTGAACCAGCATGGAAAAATTGTTGTTTTCTCCATTCCAGATAGTCTTTTTAAATCTTCTTACTTATGTCGTGGAGATAAAAATCTTCGTGATTTTCTGCTCCTATTTCATATCGATTTGAAGACTAAAAATTTCTTCGTTGTATTAAATCGGTTTGAAGTTTAAAAACTTCACCGTTATATAAAATCGGTTTTGAAGATTAAAAACTCCACCAATTTATTAAGTTTATTTTGGCACAACAATTTATGGCATAAATCTGGTGTCGTGACAGTGGTTGCATGCTGAATGAGACCACCAATTTTCGCACAGTCTTGGAGAAATTTGTGGCCATAAAATTGAATGAACTTTTATTTTTTGAAAAGTTATGATGTTTGGATAAAGATTACTAGGGATAGTAATCTTGGTTTCCTTTGTGTAACTTTTTTTATGGTTAAAGAGAAGAGTGTCACGCAGGATATTAGAAGGCCATCTACTGTTATGTATTATGTTTTGGTTTTGACATAGAACTATTCTTGGTAAACTTATTTCCTTAATAAGGGAATATAGTGAAAAGCCCGCATTGGCTTTACAATATATTGTGAAATAATTCTTTCCTGCAATGAGGGACTTGTGGGTCTCATAAGGAGAATCGATAAAAGGACTTTTAGCTTCATTCCTAAGAAATTGGAATTTCAGTGTCAATATGGAATTTTCCAAATAACTGTGAGATGGTTTGGAAAGACAATAATACAAGCGAAAGACTTGGATGGAAGCAATGTGAATAAGATATAAATTACTTATTGACTTGGATGTTGCAAACTATTGGGCACCCAAATAAATCCATATCTGGAAACAGAAGACACAATAGTCACATGGCTATGTTCAAGAGGTTCCCTATGACATACTGGCGTTGAGTTGCTCAACACGAATTATGAAATATTAAAAGGCAGTGTATTTTTGGAAATTTTTCATTGTTTTTTTCATGTTCTTTCAACTTTTGTGTTCTATAATATGAGTTATGACACATAAAATATTTGAAATGTGGGGGCATTTATTAATATGCATTAAGATGATATGATCTCTTGAACCCCACTAATCATTTGTGGATATTAGTATGATAGTCGGTGAATTACAACGTGTCCATCTTAGTGATGAATAATTAGTGAAAGTACCGATAAAATGGTTGGTTTATACCTTTTCCTAGAAAGGTTATTTATTTCATGAAATGGTGTCATTTGAGATGTTATGTAAAGTCACTTGGTTGTGACTTTTCATGAAAAGATGCATCGGTTGAAAGATTACCTTTTTGTATAGACCTGACTGTTCATGAACGGATGTATTGAAATATTGGTTTGTAAAACGGTAAATCAATTGTAATATCCATATCAAGTTGGATTTGAGCGATGAACCAACCTATGACAATTATATAATTCATATCGAGTTGGATTTGTATAATGAATGAATGTGCTACAATTTGAGTATCAAATTGACTTGTATTTCTTTGTGGAACAAGAATGAATAGCACACAAATGCTAGAGATCAAGAGCGGAAATGGTTGAGAAATATATTAATATTAAAAGGTTGTGGCCACAACTAATGCAACCATTTCAAGCTATTGAGTTATGACGATGCTATCATGGAAGTTAAGTTCATAGCCTTAGACAAGACTGGTGAAGTTGTTGAATGGCTCCAAAATTTCTTGGAAAATATTCCATTATGGCCCAAACCGTTGACGCCGATCGACATACATTGCGATAGTCAGGCGGCAATTGGACGGGCTAGGAGTGTAATGTATGATGGGAAAGTCATTACATACGACGAAGATAGAGATCCGTTAAACAACTACTCTCTAGAGTAATTATCACATTTGACTACATAAAGTCGAAAGATAATGTGTTGGATCCACGTACAAAGGCAGCTAGAGAGGCGGTTGAGGTTATCAAATGGAATGTGGCTATGGGTCGAGGGCAAGTGACTCATAGCGGTAACTCTACCTAGAAGACTGGAGATCCCAAGATCTAGGTTCAAGGAGCTAAAAAAAAGTTGTGAGTGACGGTTCAACATTGTCAAACAAATCTTATTTTGGTCCATTCTCGTGATGAGACAATGTTCAGTACCGGGATAAAGCATCGTATCCTTTTAATAATTATCTAAGTTTGATATAGGAATTATCAAACAATGTACATCTACGGGATTACACATTTAGAAATCATCTATGTAGGTGTGAAGTAGAAGCCGCTTCAAGGAAAATTCTGTAAGGCCAATTCTCTATGCACTTATGAACCCAGATGGTGTTCATGGCTGAAACGAACACGACAATGAAAACCAAAGACGGATAAGGGTTAATTGTATGACATATGTTATCTAGGTATATATCAAAGCTCGACGGTTCAAAGATATCAAATCTGCCGAGTGACCGAGTATATCCGATGTATGTTCACTACGGAAAGTTCAAAGGGAAACCCACTTATCCCGATGCGATTAATCCTTAGCTGCGAATCACACAGTTTTCTGCATGTTTTCATCGTATAGCCATTCCCCATTCATATGGGGGACTGTTGAGATTTTTGTAGGGGTGTGAATGGTAAATGGTATCTTTTCATTGAAAAGGTTTCACACCTCTTCACTTCTCCCATTTGTTGGCTATAAATAGTAAGGTATTGCCTCATACTTTATTACACTTTTGGATATAAATTCTGAAATTCTCTCTCTCCTTGCATTATTTTACAAAACAAAAAGTAGAGTTGTGTGATTTGCACCGTTAATTTGAGTTCACCGATAACTCTGTTGTTTGAAGTGTCGCTACTGCAGAGTTGGACGATTCCCTTCTATATTGGGAGAAATAAATCAGTGAACCTTGGGCAATTATGAGGGGATTAGATTCTTTAAGGAGACACAAGTAACTTGTGGGCTCGGAATCATTTTCTTACTAACGTTATATTTTTTTGTTTCTTATTTTTATTTTTCGTTTTGAACATAGAAGACAATAAGGTATATTTCACTTTATTATTTCACAGATCTATTGTGTTGTTCGTTCCCTGTTGCTTTTATGCTTTGTAGTATATTTTAATTGAGATAAAAAATAAAAAGTTGAGATTAAAATTCTTTATGAGGTGAAAAATAGATTAAAAATTTTGAATGCTGATACAATTCAATTGAGAGAAAGAAAAAATAAGTAAATAACTTTTTCTTTCAGTAGACATCCAAGCAAGAGTTAGTGTACTCGCTATTATAGTTCATAAGTTGGCACACTCGATTATGATTTATGAGAAGCAGTTGTGCTAATTAAATATTCATTTCATCTTTGTATGGTGAAGTTTACCGATTTTTGAAGCGGAATTAGTTTGGAGGCCACCTTATTGTCCTAGATCAACCGCTATAATGGAATTTCGCCAAAAAATCGACAAAAACGGAAGAGATATGAGAATAAAGAAACAACTCATCCATCTTTTTGTGCTTATGGCGTGTCTCAATGATTCTTTTCGTAAATTTTAATTTACATTAATTTTCGTACGTGCGAATTTGTGACCGATAAATCCACATTCTTTAGAGATCTGATATGCTTACCTCGATCAGACAAATTAAGATGACTAGACTAACATATTGTAAAAAGACTAATGATTTTAAGTCAAGTATGTTTGGATATTTCCTACTAAGAAATTCACTTTAATTGAGTGAACTTTCTATGAATTAGATCATGACTTCTGTAATTACTCATTTTTAACCGACCAAATTTAATCTTCGCTTGTGTATTGGTGGGAAACCAAAAACTTGCTTTGGAGTTGGAAGTAGAATTGGTTTGAAAATATTTGAATAAGGCTAAGCTCATCCTTGCTAATTTGATATTGTTAAAGCCGGAAGCTAGGACAAGTTCTTTTCATGTGGCATATGTACATTGAAAAGAGAATGTCCACTCAAAAAATTTAGGTAGGATAGCTCCATAATTAGACAATTGAAAGCTTGAAAGTCATTCCAAGAATAAAAAAGAAAGCAATGCCTTGACCCATATGGAATCGATACCTATCTTTTTCCTACAAAAAGAAATGAATACAAGAAAATTACCTTAAAAAGATCTTTTGTGTGAATATTTTATTAAACAAATATTTCTTGCCGGACTAACCAAATTGTCATAATGTCCTAAATTATAAACCATAAAACTTTAGGGGGAAAAAAACTTGGGCATCAAGAAACGTACTTATAAATACCCCCCACAAATTCCTTACAAGCCCTCAAAACTCGAATGGCAAGTTTCGAGTATTCTATTAGATCTTTTGCAGATTTCAGTTCACTAAAAAGCCAGGCAAAAAATATGTCTTCCATCGGTGAACTTGCATGCGCTTACGCTAGTTTGATCCTTCATGATGATGACATTCCCATCAATGCTGAGAGAATTGGTACACTAATAAAAGCAGCAAATTTGAAGGTGGAGACATATCGGCCCAGCCTTTTTGCAAAACTCTGTCAGAAGATGAACCTCGATGACTTTGTCGTGAATGTTGAAGCTGGCTCTGTCACTTCTACCAACGCTGTCGCCGCTGCTCCAGCTCCTGCTACTGCTAATGATGCGGATGTTGCACCTGCCAATGACAATAAGAAGGACGAAGTAAAGGAAGAAAGCGATTATGAGATAATATGCAGCTTGTTTGATGATTAGAGTTGTTGTATGTGCTGAAACAAGGAAGGAGATGAGAATATTTTGGGGGTGAAATCTCACGTTTCCTATTAATGGATAACCCTATATATACAAGTGAAATACAAAAACTAAAAAAACCTTACTTTTTTCTAAGTAACTCCTAATAGGCTTGGCCCTATGTGCAATTAACCTAGAGTACAATTTACATGAATAAACCTAACTACAATAATGACCTTTATTAACTCTCCCCCCCTCCAAGTTGGAGCATGAGGATTTCGGATGCCCAAGTTGCACAAAAAATAGTCAAACTACCTCGTCCTAGCGCCTTTGTAAAGATATTGGCCAATTGTGTGGCTGTTGGGGCATGTCTCGGCCTTATTGTGCCCCCGATAAACTCATCGCGAACAAAATGACAATCCACCTCAATGTGCTTGGTCTGTTCACGAAATATGGGATTTCGAGCAATGTGCAAAGCTGCTTGACTATCACAATTTAATTGAGTCGCACACTGATGAGATATGCCAAGACTCCATAATACCCACTTTAACCATTTTAATTCACAAACGGTCATGGCTATTGACAGATATTCTGCTTCAACGGACGAGCGAGACACAATAAGTTGTTTCTTCATCCACCAAGAAATAGGTGTATCTCCGAGTGAAATATAACAACTCGTGAGAGATCTATAAGTCAACGGGCACCCTGCCCCATCAAAATCACACCAACCATATAAACAAATATCACGGTGAGAACTTATTACAATACCTTGTCCCGGACACTCTTTCAAATAGCGCACTACCCGGAGAGCTGCATCCCAATGCTCAATCCGTAGACGTTGCATAAACTGAAACAACACATGCACACTATAAGATAAATCCGGACGCGTAAAACATAAGTAGATCAGACGACCAACTAGTCACCGATATTGTTCGGGGTCATCAATATACCATCCGATGGCAAGAGCCAAATGATAATTATGCTTTATAGGAGTACCAATCGTATGTGCTCACAGCAGCCCAACCTTAGACTTTAATCTTTGTGAAATAGAGGTTACTTGCAGATAAAGTCTCTGCATTAATGGCAATAACCAAGACTTTAAGCTCTGTGCAATGAGCAACAACAATATCTAACTGCTATTGTCAATAAGAACCTTAAAATCATCTTAATCAATCATAAGAAGTAAAAAAAATCACAGGAACATCAAATTTAATTCAATGATCATCAATTAAAATGGAAAAAACTTACAGATAAGTGTATAGATAATAATTACCAAATAGAAATACAGAAAAAAATAAATACAAATAAAGGATTAGACAAAATAAAAATTATATTATAACACAAATTAAAGAAAAATAATAAAATAAATAAAACTTTTGCATATTTCCTAAATCTCTCTAAGACATAAAGAAGAAAGAAGGAAATAATGAAGGAAGGAGGGAAGGAAATGAAGGAGGAAAAAGAGAAGGAGATTGTTCCATGTGAATTGGATTTAGGCAGGGGCAAAATAGTCCTTCGCATAGTGAGGGATGATGTGGAGGGCTTTTACTTAAAATATTTGAAAGTGGAGGCAAATTGGTAAGACCAGTGCTTATGGAGGACACTGCGTGAAATTTTTTGAAAACCTTATTTTGTCCCAAAGTAACTTCTAATGGGCTTGACCCAATGTACAATTAACCTAGACTACAATTTACATGAATAAATTTAAAATTTTTTTTACAGTGTATAGACATTTATTAGTGGTATTTAAATAAAATAGACACATTTATTGAAATTTATTGTTTATAGACCTTTACCCCTTGGTATTCCATTTTTATAGCCATTTTTAAAAAAGACTTTAACTAAATCTAGTCCATGTTTCTAGGCAATATTTTTGATAAACATGCTTCTATTATAGGGAGATAGAGAGGCAGTCACCCAAATTAATTTATCCACCACTCCCTCAATAACGTGCTTCTATATCCACACCCCAACATCCATACACACTTCTGAGAAAGAAAATATATCCAAATTAATCATCTCTCAGATCCAAAAAATGTCAACATTCAGCGGAGATGAAACTGCTCCATTTTTCGGGTTCCTTGGGGCGGCTGCTGCTCTAGTCTTTTCATGTTGGGGAGAACTTTTCAATTTCCTAACCTTTCTTCTCCTCCTCTGTCGATCTCTTCCAATTTCCTAATCTTTGTTTTATTATAAATGTATCTTTTGACATATAAATTACTGATACACGATGCATATTAATGATATATAATAGATATAGTGTTATCATTGTTAAATATGCATACTAGTTATATCTAGAATATTTTTAGAATACGTACCACATATCTTAGATTACATCTGCATATTCATCAATAAAGCATACATTATAGACATATCACTTTAACTAATTAGTTGTATTCATTATGCAGCTTATATGCAATTCAATTTCCTAACCTTTCTTCTCCTCCTCTGTCGATCTCTTCCAATTTCCTAACCTTTGTTTTATTATAAATGTATCTTTTGACATACACTTTACTGATACACGATGCATATTAATGATATATAATAGATATAGTGTTATCATTGTTAAATATTCATACTAGTTATATCTAGAATACTTTTAGAATACGTACCACATATCTTAGATTGCATCTGCATATTCATCAATAAAGCGTACATTATAGACATATCACTTCAACTAATTAGTTGTATTCATTATGCAGCTTATATGCAAATAATATGCTGCATATAGACATAAAGTATGCACTTTAGATGCATAACTTCCCCGCCACGTATATTGTATATTTTCATATGAAAAAAATAGCTCTCTTAGTATTGTGTATCAGATACTCTATGCATATTTTAATTATATGCTACAAAAATAGAAAAAAAATCGAATTCTTTTATCTTGTATGAGACTGGAACGCACAAAAAGGTTATAATAAAAAAAATTTCCTAATTTTTGGGTGATATTGGATATATATTAGGAAGATAATAGGAAGACTTTTTTACTTTTTTTAGGGGCTCCTTAATTTTCTCCTTCTTGGATGGGAGTGGAGCTCCTTAATTTTCTCCTTTTCTTAACTACTTTTTAGAAATAGAATCAACTTAGATATATTTATATTGGGTAATTTTTTGCTAGCATATGTGAAGATGTTCTATGGCTATTTGAATGTAGGGCCATGGTATATATTTGGTTAAATATGAAATTTTCCCTAAATTTAAATACAATAATGACCTTCATTAGAATGTTGTAGTCCTAGAGAGTTTATGTTTTTTTGGCTAGTTTTTAAGTTTTAGTAATTTGGAATTATTGTAGATTAATCTTAAGTATTTCCTTATTGGTATTGAGACTATTTTACTTGCATTAAAAAAAAAGGAAAAAAAAAGAATCTTGAAATATTCGAATTTGACTGGCCTAAAGCGGACTTGTGCGGAATGAAGGCTTTAAGAAAATATTGGTTGTGTTGTAATGTCGATATTGCGGTCGAATGTTTGGTTAACTGTATTGAACTATACAGAGAAAATTGTTAATACTATTATCTTATAATTAGATATATTTACTACCTTAATCCAAATATGTTTCTCAATAAATTCAACCTTCAACATGATAAAGAAACGTAAGTCGCTAGACAATTATTCCAAACTTTAAATTATGTTGCGTCGTCCCGATTTTAATACAATCCTTGGCTAGTTTCTCTTTATTCTTCCGACATACTGTGCATTTGGGGCCAAGAATATAACAAACAATCCATTCTGCTTTTCCTACGACGTGTGCTGCTCTAGAGAGATCCATATTTATATATGTATTTAAGTGATTACAATTGCTATAAGGTATAATTCATATTATTCAATTTATAAAATGATGAGATTCTTTTCTTGGAACAACGCCTTGGAAGCTTTCGGTAGGAGCCATTCAATTATTTCGAAAAGCGAATAGAACAATAGAACTCACCTGCATCCAGAATAGGAACATAGCTGGAGTTTTTGAGAATAATATATTTTGCTAACCTCAAATTTATTAATCTTATCAAACGAACACATGCAGACGAATTTATCCTACTTTATTTAACCTAAACATTATAAAATGCATGTTTTCCTAAAGTTTCCTAGCATCGAACAAAGCTCAGAAAGGGATAAAATGGCAAGAGAAAAATAGCGTCGTGCTAAGAAAAATTAGCAAAAGTTGTAATCTCGTATTAATGCTCTTTACAACTTTGAAATAAGCTGAAAGATCCTTTGTGATAACGCACATAAAAGATCAAAATGTTACAGGGTCATGAGATTGCGTAACGCCCATATTTCATAAGTAAAATATAAGATCCCTTTAAGTAAAATATAAGATCCCTATAAATACACCAAACTTAAAGGGATCTAAAGTAAATGTTACTTTGCCCTTTAGCATCTGTCTTTCCTTTAATTTGCTTTTGTCCTGGATATGATCCCTTTTTTTTTTCCAATTATTGTTTTGCATAATCAATGAGAAATTTATAGCATATAATCTTCCTAAATTGTACAAGACGGAATTATTCTTTTTAATATTGCGTACCTCAAATGATGTCATCTTTTTGCAGAAAAATAATTTACTTTGCAAGATTAGAAATGACTTGGATAACTTGCAACACAAATTAGTTTTTATTTATTAAATATTTCAGTTATACCAGCATCATTTATTTCAGCCGACAAAACATTATGTTAGTAAATTTTTAATACATCAATCGACAGTACTATTTACCTTGTTTTCCATCTGACACTATTATATCATTGCACCTATCTTTACACAAAATCAAAAGCTGCCAATCCAAAAAATCACTAATGAACTCACATTTATTTAATCCAAAAAATCAATAATGAACTCACAATTAATCCTAAGAAATTTTCGAAATTCAGTAACGCCCAAGATCTGATTATGATAATGAACTCACATAATAACACACATAACGCTGCATTCCAAAATAAAGAGTTAAATTCTCGTCTTCAATTATAAAATTAAATTTTCATCGGTTAAGATTAGTTTTCGCTTTTCTTTGTTTTCTTTCTTTTTTGGCTTGGGAAGATTGAAGACAAAACGGGGAAAAAAAAACTTGTGCTAATCAATTTTATTTCTTTATTATCTTTATCTATGCCTTTTTTCTTTTTCGAAGGAAACCTGGTTAAGATACAACTAAAAATAGAGCTAGAACTGCATATAGCAAATTTTTTTTTCAACTTCTCATTGATGTAAAGGCGAAAAAGCCATGAAGAAAACGCACAAACAGCTCATATGTTCCCACTCACGAAGTTGTTTTTTTTTTTTTTTTTTTTTTTTTGCATTTGTTTCACTCAATGAAACTATCTTAAAAACATCACGCTACTCCGAGTCCGAGTCCATATTTCCCATTGCCTTGAGCCCTCTTGGTCTCTGCATAACAATATATATTTATAACGTTAATTTCTATTTCTACCCTCGAAATTAAATAAGAAATGAAAAATAATTTTGAAAGCCAAATTATATTTATATACCTTCTTGGTGACTTTCTTCTCTCTAACTTCGTATCGCTCTAAGGACAAATCGCAAAGCCATGCCCCTGGACTTATCAACTGCACATAATATGAAAATGAAGATTATTAGTTGGTATATTAAATAACAAATACATGAAAAGTTTTAAAACCTTATACTATTCATACTATTAACCCGGTCCATGAAAGGTTGTATGATAAATATATTTATTTATTTGTTAATGTAGAAATTTAAAAATTAAAAGCTAGAATAGAAAAGGAAAAGAAATCCATGTTGCAGACGTGTATTAAAAGACATTTCTTTGATTTTTCTAAATAATTTTTTTATTACATGGAAGGGAAAGATAAGGATAACTATTGAAATAAAAAAAATCCACACACACTGTAAAAACTGTTCATATTCATCAACATAAACCTTGATCCTGATATTTCTCACCGATAAAATCTTATCCCATGAGGTGTTTTCACCAAGCTAATTGGATACATTCAATGTGGTTGCACATAAATTTAACTATAATAAGAATAGTATATTTTTATCTTTGCTATATTTATTATTACTGCTAAGATATTTGAAATATTTAAATTTACCTAAATCAGATTATTAGTAGAATAAACTTCATTCCAACTTTTACCAGACATTCTCCAAAACAATAGTGGTTCCCAAAGATACGTAGAAGAGTCCCGTGCTAAAAGCCAATACGTGTCCCTCACAACGCCTACTTGCTGTCCTTTATTGCTCTTCGCTAACACTTTTTTCTCCTAGCCCTTTGTGCCACCCAAGAGAAAAGGCCAAAGTTCCAACATCCATTAATATCGTAGCCCCACCAAAAATACCACTACCCAAATACATACTCTAATTATTTACACAAAGTACCCGTCCATTTGATTATTTCGACGTGACCCATTCAATACAGCAACTTAATACGAGTCTTTTGCAGTACACAAGTTAATTAACACCTAACAAAATTAGTTTAATATTTTAAGTGGTCTAAATAGAGCTGAAATCACATCATATGTGACTCAAAATATGTTGTAATCACGACATTATTATCAATACCAATGTTTTGTATCAAGTAAAGTTAGGGATAAAAACACGTTGGAAATAAATGAAAATAAAATAATGGAGAAAAGAAAAAGGCTTACATTGAGGGTACGTTGAATGAATTTAGCTCTTTTTTTGGGTCGTTGAGGTAGCTTAGAGCCTTTAATGGCCATGAAATCCTCTTCTTTCTCCTTGTTTGTTAACCCGATCGCAAACTTCGGTGGCCACACCATCGGCAGCGCATCGCTTCCTGATGAAGACCCACCACCACCACCGTTTTTCTTGCTATCATGCGCCGTTTCCGATGATGCTGACCCACCCCCTCCTGCTGCACCCTGGTGGTGGTGGTTGTTACTAGCATCATCATTGTTGGTTGTCTTGTGGTGGTTGTTAACGTGCGCACTGCCTCGTTTATCGTGCGCACCCACCACTTTGTCCGGAGAAGACATCCCTCTTAACCCGTTGCTCCTTTCTCTCATCGCTATTGTATTCTCTGAATTCCTGTCAATAACAAATTCATCATATCAAAAAGTCACACACAACCATATAAAAACAAAAAAGCATTTCTCTTTTTTTTAAAAAAATATAAATAATTTAATATGACCAAAAGTGTAATTACCAAAATAACCTTGGGAGTCTTTCTAGATCTGAGATTCACAAAATGGGTTGATGGAACTATAATGGAGAAAATTAATAAAGGGGAGAAACAAGAAAGAAGATGGACCTTTGAAAGTGAATCCAATGAGCAAGAAAGAGAGATTTAGAGAGAATAGGAATAATGGGTATAGTGATTATTAGTCCTTAGATTGAAGAAAAAAGGGAGAAGAAGGGGAAAAGGTGTAATGGCACGATAGGAGTCGTCCGATTGGAATTGTAGACAAGGTTACGTGTCTTGATTACAAGATTGGATATTGTAATGTGCTGTGGGATGGTATCAAATTGTTGGACCCACAAACCTAAGCTTCCTTTTCTTCTTGAGTATGACGAATTAAAGTAGGAATTTCTTCAAACTTCACATGTACTACCAATCAATCCCACCATTTCCCCACTTCACCACCCTTTCTCCATCCAAATATTAATTAATTCAAGAAATTTATGTTTCATTCTTCATATTTATAGCTTTGAAAATTGCAATATTAAATCAGCAAACAAACACAAGTAACTTTGTTTATCACGGAATTGACACAACTCCTCACCTAATCTTTTTCTTTTGGAGAGTTGGGGATCATTTGGTACAACAACGGGATATGGGATAAATCAATCTCAAATTTAATTTTAAAATTATAATCATTCGTCCCTTTAATCAAACAATTCCCAAGTTTAGAGCATGCGGACAAAGGAGCCAGCGGGATTGGATATGAGTTCTTTAAAACCCCCTTTTGTCTTAAATACAATTCAGAAACAGGTTGAGGGCCATGTCAAGGTCATTTGATTTGATTATTCAAAATCCAAACAAAGCCACATAATTGACCAAGAAAAAAAGATCCAAATAGAGGGAAATGTTCATCTACAAATACAGTTGATCTGCCCACTAATTAATAAATTAAGGAGCAATTATTTAATAGTAATCCACCAGATTCAAGCTACCATGAACCATCAATTAGCTTAAGCCTGCGTTCAATTATTCCATTCAAACTCCTTCCCTCATTAAAAGCATCTGAAAATGGGTATCAAAGCCTAGCTACTTGGTTAAAGTCCATAACACTAGTAACACGTGAGTGAGCGCACTAGTTAAATTTCCAGCTCATCCAATTTATAACCAGGCTCACCGTACTTACGGCCTACTAGTGGTACCTACCGCTAACACAATTTAAGTAGGTAGTAATTCTGGTTCCAATAGAAAATTTTAATAATAACACTTCCTCCATACCAAAAAGAATGGGTATGTTAAATGACACAGTTTATAAAGTTAATACTAATATTTAATCAGTTAACTGACAAGTTTTTCAATTAACAAAGTATAAGATCACTACTTTCAAAAAGTTTTAACAGTACGAATATTACAACATATTTTAAACCATAAATTTTAAAAACATAACGTTCTTTATTTCGAAACTGTGAATTTTTATCAGCTTTCTCCAAATAGCTAACATTCTGGGAAAGAAATACTAGTATCAAAATACTCATTTGATCTACTTCCGAAAACTACACTATACTCTTTCTATTATTGTCAATGATAATAGTTGGCATTATAATTAAATATTTCCAAAATTAAAATACTAGAAAAAAGGAGAGAAAAGAACATCAAACATTAGATCACACAATCCATTAATCTGCTAGTACTGCCAAACATATCCAGAAGTAAATAAGGACACAAACCTTACCTGAGAGTACGATGAGAAGGAGACGCCGCGCGCTGCCGGAGATTCAAATAACCGTTACTGTTTGCACCGGTGGTAGTAGCGGGTTGATTGGCGGAGTCCTTATTTAGATCGGATCTCACAGCCCGTCGATCAGCTCGAACCGGAGTTCTCTGAACCGGTATTGAATCGGCCGAGTCATTGTTATTACTATTAATATTATGATTCTTATTTTGTACCTTCATGCACCTAAGTCTTTTACGATTCCCCCACTGTAACACGAAATCAGACGACGTCGTTGTAGTTGCACCACCTGACTTTGTCTCCTTTTGAGTATGATGAGTTGATCTTAATAACGATCCATCCCTCCAATTTTTCTCCATCTATATATACACCACCACGCACCTGTATTATCCAATCAAACAAATAGATTATTAACTCTGGTTAACCTTTTTCCACATTACTATTAACTGCAGTTAAATTCCACTAATTATAGCAACCAAAAAGAAAACAGGATAAATAAATTCATGATCAGAAATTGAGAGTTATCACATCTAAATTTAGCAAAATAAACAAAAAATCTCCAATTTCAGAAAGATGAAATTTATCAAATCCGACAAACTTCTGGTAAAATTGTAACATAAAAAAATAAGAAATCTAGCTAAGATACAATGAATTTGTGAAGAACTGCACCATCAGTCTGGTAGATTTTCTATACAAAAATATATTAAGGCAAAACAAAGCTCAAGCTATGAAAAAAAGATAAACTTGTATGGAGAAACAACATTTCACCAGCACTCTGAAAATTCTTTAAAATTATCGAAAACTGTCCAAAACTCAGAAAGATCAAATTTCTGAAATCCAACACCGATTCTGGTAAAACTGTACAATGAAAAAAAACAGATTTTCAATCAAAGATCAAATGGAGAACTCAATGAATGTGCGAAAAACTGCAACGTCTGTTCGGTGGCTGAGAAAATCACAAGGAAAGTTGTAGATTTTCTATCATAAGTGCATCAGTAACAATGAAAATGGATGCTTTCTTATTTGAAAACATATGAAGACCAAAAACAGCTCAAGCAAAGCATCTATGGAGAACCAACATTTCACCAGGACACTGAAAGTTGTTGAAATATAAAAAAATCAGGAAGAATAAGCCCCAAAATTGCTAAAAGAAGCAAAGAAAACACCCCCGAGTAAATCGAGTTGCAATGAAACCAAAAATCATCTGAGAATCAACATTTCACTCGTAATACAGAAAAACATAGAAATAAACAAAAACTAGAGAAGTTTCAGAATCAGGGAGGATTAGACCCAGAATTGCTTTCAGAGAAGCTCACTGAAATGATAGAAACAGAGATTATTGAAATTTTTTGAAGGAGTGATGAAAAATGGAGTAAATGGATCGAAACTGGCAGAAGAACTTCAATAAACTCATGAAAATGGCACCATCGGAGGGAAAAACACCAAAGGAATATGAAAATGGGCTAGTCTTCTTCCACAACTTTGCATTACCCAAAATCTTTACAACAACAACTACCGCTCCGTCCCAAACAAGTTGGGGTCGGCTATATTACCCGAAATCTTTACCTTTGTAAAATCGTTTCTCCTCTCAGGACTCAAACTGAAAATCGATGCTCGTCTGGAAATATCAGCACTAGGAAGAGTCTTCTCAAACAAGACTCTTTAACAATCAGGATCCGAAAAGAGTGTGCTGCAAAAACAAACATGAAATTATCGTTATCATCCAAAACGCAAAATCAAAGCAGATTTTCTCATAATACTTTATATATACATACCTTATCTCTTTTGATTTTGTCCTCAAAACTATCAATTTCTGTGTCTTCCAAACTTCGTCAATGGATAAATGAACCGATTTGTGAAGAATCGAGATTACTTATGGAGCTTAAACTCAACTTATATCATTCAAACAATGAAAGGTTCTTCAGTAAAAATGGCGACATTTTTCATCAGATTTTGATCTTCGACTCCGATTTTTAATCCTGTAACCTGATCTCTGTACTTTAGATTTCTCCCAATATCTGAACTGATTCTCTCCAAATGCAATAAGAAGCTACACAGAACATAACAAAACAAGTCAATTACCAAAACACAATGAAAATCCAGTAACAGTTCAAATTACAGACCTCAAATAAACATCATAATACCACAAACCCAAATCTTCACAACCAGCTGAAGAATTCAAAACTCAAAAAGCCTTCAGAAAAATGTTCCAATCGTCTTTAAAATGTATCGGTAAATCAAAAAGAAATTCTCAAAATATTCAATGTTACACAATTTGTTCATCTCCTCTCATCTTCTGTTTATATTTCAAAGAAGAATTGAATTTTACAGAGTTTTTAGATCTTTACGTAATAGAATTAACACATTTTCACTTACCAATATTTCGAAGAATTATTTTGAGAAAATTGAAGGAAAAGAAGGAAAAACAGAGAGAAGGAAAGTGCTCTCACTATCTTCTTCTTTCTTCTGATACATACAACAAAAAATAAGGCTCTGTGTCTGCCTTTTGAACCCATATTTTTATACAACCCCGTTTCATCTTCAACATGCCGTTTAATCTCTCACCGTTCATTTAACTATCTAACGGTCCAAACATCTCATCGTTTGAACCGTCAATGTTCCGTTACGGCGTTACTGTGCGCCTTCTTAGACACTACTCTCCATATTTTAATTTTTGTGTGACACTCTTTTTTACTATCAGTTCAAAATTTTACATATTTTCAGTGAGATGATTAAACTAAAGTATATATATTTTATACGTTATACTACAAATTTTAAAATTATTGTTTTATTTCTTAAATCTTATGCTTAGTTTAACGTTATTGAATCAGAGGCGGAATTATGTATAAAGACTTATATATACATACGTATAATTAATTCAAAAATTAAATATATATATTATTTGACATTCTGATATGATTGATATATTTATATTAAATTTACTTATGTTCCGTCGTGCTCAAATCCTTGGTTCGTTTCGATTTTGCATGCACTAGAACTGACGGACTACATTTTTCATCACGGCGTTAATTTGATGGACGGAATCTTTTATTGGGCGTCAGTTTTAATAAACTTATATTGTCAATATTTTAATCATGGACCTTTCTCGCTAACTGGTTCAAATGGGTCTTTAGAATGATTAACCTAACCTAAGTGGATTAAGTTAACTATGGTTAGCTTTTGCTGACTTGGAAGCCAAGGCTCAATAGTCTGGACAAATTTCTCTACCAAATTCAAAAGTCTGTCTCTCATCCACTCTTTCATTTTTCTTTTTCCTCTATAAATATTACACTAGCCTTATCACTTTGTTCCTCCCATGGCATTTGTCTCAAGCCTTTTTTTGTTCTACAACTAGTTCATCTTACTTCTAGTCTATGATTAGACTAGAAGAAAACTTAAATAGAAAACTTAAATAATAAATTATACTTGAATTGTAATGTGAAGCATATAATAGAAAACTTAAATAATAACGAGATTATTGGTGGATATATGTTTTATTATAAATATTTGATTTCTTGGAACAAAAATGAGATATATTAGCATAACAACTTAGCCTTCATGTAATTAAGATAAGAAAAAATAGTAACAAGCATAATATTTGATTCAATAATCGATAAGCATCACCATCTTTATAATATCTTAAATCTAATAAAAGTGTTTTTGCATTTGATCATAGAATTAATGGATTTGGTTTGATCCAATGGCTTCAAAGCTTGACTTGCAGAAACACAATGTCCCGATCACGAACATGGAGGCGGAATTGGTTACGAATATGGAGGTATATTTTGATGTATGAAGGTTTTCTATCATTACTAGAGGAGAAGATTTCTTGATGTATAGAGGATTTTTTGAACTCCACATGAGAGTAAGACATTTTAATTTTTGATATATGAAAGACTTCTCGATCACCACATGAGATGAAGGTCTTCTTTGATGATGCATTTCTGATATCCTAAGTTCTCTATTTATAATAATGAAATATAAGAGTTGTGACGAAGACAAATTCATTCGATTTTGATTTGATTAGTATGTTTGAATTACAGATAATTCTCATCTATCTTGTGGTAAGCTTCAATTTGATAGGACATAACTTATCATTATACATTTTTGCATGCTTATATTGCTGGTGGACTTGACTTTGCATACCACATCGCTCAACTTATGATATTATTTCGATGACAACTTCGTTTGACTTAGCGACACATAATTTGTCTATATTCATTACTCTCGGCTTTAAGATGAACAAATAGCTATCTAAACCTTGGATTTGTGGTATCATCTAATCTTTTGGTGATCACTAGTCCAAAATAAATTGGACTTATATTTAAAGGGAAAATAATACTACATAACCCCCCCCCCCCCAACACCTTTTATATATTTTGTTAGTCCATTTTTAAAAAAAAAAAAATTCAAAATGAGCATCAAACTACCACTCCTAACTTTTTGTAGCCATTCAAATTCTAGGATTTTTTAGTCTTCCCTTTCTTCTTCTCCCCTCCCACCGGTGTTGCCCCCCATCCTCTCTCTTCCCTCTGGCCATTGGCCACTCTCCCCTCCCCGAAGACAGTGGTGATGTCGTCGCCGCTGCTCCGCCATACTACTATAGATATGATTTTGCCGGACTTTTACAGCTCTGTCGTCCCAGATCTACTTCGATGCAGCTCTCCCATCGTTGCTCCGTCTGCTGTTCCTACAGACTGCTGGTGCTGCTCTGCCAGACTACTGATGCTGCTGGTCAGCCAGAATCTACTGCTATCTCCACCAGACTACTGGTGTTGGTTCGCTGGACTGCTGACGCTGCTGGTCCGCCGGAATCTATGTTATCTCCGTCGGACAGCTGATGTTGCTGATCCACTGGAATTTGCAATTTCATTTTCTAGTTTTTTTTTAATATTAGATGTATTCACAATGTTATTATACTAACATGTGTACACATTGTAAAAAAGTGCATATACACTGAATATAACTGAAAAATGTAAGTGTAAACATTGTGTATAACAGAGAAAACTGAATGTATATATCGTAAAATTGAACATAGACACTATGCATACATGAAGAGACCGTTTATATACACTATCAAATCATTTTTACACACTGCATATTATTTTGTATACTAGCTACAAAAAGTAACGGCTATTGAATAGTAAGGGATGGAAATTGACTAACTGTTTTAGTAATTATCCCTAATTTAAATTAATGTCTAAATTGAACGCCAGTGTTGATTTGATTTGGTTTTTCTAGAAATTTAGGGGCTTATTCAAATTCAGTATGGACTTTGGTCCCACAAAATTCATTTATCTAAATAGCAGGATAATTTAAAATATGTGTTGGTTTTACGCTAGAAAAAATAAAAATTCTTTGCAATTTTTACCCTAGACTTCTTAAATGATTTTGGTAGAAAAGCTTTGGAGAAGAGCATTTTTTAATCATGTTGTGCTACTGAGAATTAGTAATCCTAAAATAGTTATTATGCTATAAATATGATATCACAATTGTAGTATGAATGAAGCCTGGGAATATTTACCGCAGAATTAAAAAAAAATTGAACCAACATAAGAAAATTATAATCCAACATCTTATTTCGGAATTATTACACATAAACGTACGGTCTAACATAATTTAACTTCCAATAAATTATTACTAAGACGTATAGTAGATGTCAAACAAGTTATATTTGAACATAATTTGATTGATTTTACCATACCTATTACATCTAGTCTAACATAATTTGAGTTCGGCTAGAAAGTTCTTTTGAACCATGAATTATGATGGAAATCTCTTTTTTATACATTGTCTTGACTTCCAACTGCTTGATTAGTTAGTGTCTGATCGGATCCATACAGATTAGCAAAAGATAACGATTTTTTCCTCTTGAAAAAACCTGGAGGAGTATATTGACCAGTCTTTTAGGTTGGTGATTAATAGATATTCCTACATCTTTTCTTGGTCAAACTTGAGCTCTTTTCTAATTATTCCATTGCCAAACATAGAAGAAGTTTCACTCGATAGCTATTTGAAGGGATGTTATTTAACTTTTGACTACATTTATATATTTGTGTAAGAATAGCTCATATTTTCAAGTTCCGATGGATGCATCAAAAATCCTATACAAGACAAATAAATTTTATTGGATATAAATCCATAAAATGGGCGGCTATATATTAAAATCAAGATATATTAGTCCAAATATATTAAGTGGGCTAATATAATTGGATTAGGGTTTTTTACACATATTGTTGCTCCCAAACGCACACGCAAATATACGTGGTTGACAAGTAATAAAGTGATAAATCGAGTATCGTTCCCACGAGGACTATTCAGACTGAATTCTAGCAAACAATTTCCTAAGAACTATTCAGGGATCTTTTCCAATAGTGATGAGTTTTATTAACTAAAGAACAGTAATTTAAATGGTAAAAGTGAATTCAAACAATGGAGTAAAAATAGGTTGTTATCAGTAATAAGGAGACGGTCCAGGGTCAGAGTTACGAACAATCCAGTTGAGTTTTCCAATTGATTCCACTTCTTAAATCCCGAATTACTAACTAATAGAGTAAATGTACCCGTGAAAACCTTTCGATTCTTCACGGTCTATGCAGGCTACTCCAATCCCTATATGTCTATGGGTTGAATCACGTGCACGCATTAACGAATTCTGTAATGAGTTAAACTAGGCGAGCAAGTATATGTCTATCCTACTCACAAATTGGTTTCCCGATGCCCGGGTTCACAAACTAGTCCTATTCTTTCTTATTACGTAATTAAATTCCCTCTTTCGAGTTCAATCTAAAAACCATAGATAATGCGTAATAATCGGGCCCTGACAATTACACAAGTAAAATCAAGAAAGAATAAGCAATCCGTTATGGGATTCAATTAATGGAAATCAATCTTCAAACATCAACTTTCATGAAATACTCTAATCCTAGAACGATATAATTAGCCACGCATACTCATAATAACAACACAAGGATTTGATGAAATAATGAAATAATGATGTAATAGATTAATGGAAGGAAGAAAAACCCTTGTTCAAGATGTTATGAGCTCTCCAATTTGCTCCAAGGTCTGAACTCCTATCAAAAAGTAAGTAAAAGAGTATTTATAGGGTTTACAAACACCTAGTAATAAGTTAGACCCAAGCCTAGACGAAATAGGAAGTAAAAATCCGCTCCAGGGGCGCTATAACAGGCGCCCCGCGCCCACGACCGCGCTGGGACTACCAGAACACGTCGAAACTTGCCCGCTTTTGCCACGCGCCACGCAGCCAAACGCGCCAGAAGCTGGGCGCTTTGGCTGGCGCGGCGCGCCTCCTGTGGCGCCAAGCCATTCTGCTCCTCTCCTTGCTCCTTTGCTCGCTCGTGTCATGCCTTTGTGTGCTCGATCAAATCCTAAATCAAAATCCAATCTTTTCTTGCTCAATCACGCACCTAAAAGCTCCAAATGCACTGCGTAACAACCTACACACGCACGACATCAAATTAGTGCAAAACCACATTCATAAACTAGAAAACGCGCGAATAAAGTACTCAAACGTGAGGAAATATTAAGGAAATATATGCATAAAATGCCAAACATCACCACCCCACACTTGAACCTTTGCTCGCCCTCGAGCAATTACAAATAACTTCCCAACCTATGTAAAACAGGTCTGCCTATGACTATGGTTGATACCGACCATTGAACCAATGCACACATGACTACTATGGATCCACAAACATGCCAATAATTTACCAAACTCAAAAATATGAGAACAACCACCCCAAAATAGCTCAACTGCATAAACTCAACTCATTGCAACCATGCTCCCACAAAACCACACATATCTACTCAATCAAGAAGCCATCAACTTCACCTATTTCATGCAAACCATGTGCCCTCACCAATATGAAGCAAAAGAGTGCCCCCCAAATATCACACACTACAATGAATATCAAGAATTCACTCACTCTCATGAGAATCTCGCATGTCACACACGATGTACCATAGGCTTGCCCGTAGTGTAGGACTCCACTAATGTAAGCTCACTCCAATCGGGATTAACTAGGACTTTACAAAGGTTGTAATGTAGGCTAAGGGGCGGGTAGGATACATATGGTAATAGTAACTGCCTCCCTAAGCACTTTAATACATCACAATTATTTCAAACGCAATTCCCATCAAAGCCACCCAATCAACAACTTCCACACACACAACCCAATCAACAACTTCCACACACACACCTTCTCAACAAGTAGCAATATTCTTTTAAGCACACACTAGCAAGGAATGGATATTCTTTTCTCTTTATTTCTTTTTCCACAATTTTTTTCTTTTCAAATTTGCTCCTTTTTTTTTCTTTTCAATTTCATTATTTTCCAACCTTGCCAATGCTCATAAACAACTACTACACAAGTTTAACAAATATTCCTCTTCATTAGTTCCACTCAAAAACCTCCCAATATCCAACCACAACTCCAAAATAATATCACAATATCAACTAAAGTGCTTAAGGAGTAAAGGGCCAAAAGAGAACAATTTAGAACAAGTGGGTAGGCTCGGGGTGTGGGTGCCAATAAAAAGGTCAAAGAATTCACAACAATCAAGTCAAGGTGTATATGTAAGGGTAGGCAAATTAAAAGAAGGCCTTGTATCATTTCCCGACAAGAGTAAACCTGGGATTTCACTTTGCACACACACGGTGCAAGTTCTAGACATTGATTTGCAACATGGAGCAACCAAGAATAGGCCTCACACACACATTGCACATGATCTACACAAAAAGGTTCCATCAACAACTCTCCATCAAGCATCTAGAGTGCAACTTGTGGAAAATTAAGCACTAATGTACAATGTTCACAATAAAGTCAAGCAAGTGGACTCAAGCATCTCAAGGGGGTTGTTCCATTTTTTTCTAGGCATGCATCACAATTTAAAATCCAAGGACACCACAAATAGCACATGCAAGCAATTCAAGTCCACCGGTATCAAACAAATCAAGGGCACCTAGCATTCTACCTATTTCCTTCGTCTAGGGTCACCTATGCTAACTATTCTAATCCTAAAAATAAAAACTACCCGGTTCAAAGATCTCCCCGTGGAAAAGAACCGAGGCCATAAGAAAAACCACGGGGTGGATGACATGTACCACTAATAAAACTAAAAAGAAAATCTTTTTGGAATTTTTTTCATTGGTTTTCTAATTTCTTTTTCAATTTTTTCATATATTAAAGCAAGAAATAAATAAAAATAAAGTCAAGTGACAAAAGAAAATCCTACGGTACATGCATCCCTAACCTCAAAAATAAATAAAAGAGTAGTTCCCCACCCCACACTTAAACTAAGCACTGTCCTCAGTGCTAAAAATAAGAAAGTGCAAGGTAAAGAAAACTTCCCTGAAGATTCTAGTCCTTGGTGCTAGCATCCTCCAAGCTTCCATATAGTATGAGGTACTCAGACTTCCCTCATCAGGTCATCAATATTAGGCAAGGGTGAGGACACCCCACACTTAGCCTCGACATTACATGAACCTGCAATCCAAGGAAAAACAAAAACTACGTGACACTATAAATAAAATAATACAAGTACAAACTCGGGTTGCCTCCCGAGAAGCGCCTTAGTTACCGTCGTGGCACGACGACAATTTTAGCTCACTTCCAGCATTTACGTCTCCTCTTCTAGGTAAAGATCAAGCAGGACCTAATACCTGAAATAGCACAAAACTCAAAACAAAAATTAAACTTGAATAGAAAGTAATAAACTGTTCAAAAAGAAATCAGTCAATTGTTTAGTCCCCGGCAATGGCGCCAAAAACTTGTTGCTCCCAAATGCGCACGCAAGTATACGTGGTCGACAAGTAATAAAGTGATAAATCGAGTATCGTTCCCACGAGGACTATTCAAACTGAATTCTAGCAAACAATTTCCTAAGAACTATTCAGGGATCTTTTCCAATAGTGATGAGTTTTATTAACTAAAGAACAGTAATTTAAATGGTAAAAGTGAATTCAAACAATGGAGTAAAAATAGGTTGTTATCAGTAATAAGGAGACGGTCCAGGGTCAGAGTTACGAACAATCCAGTTGAGTTTTCCAATTGATTCCACTTCTTAAATCCCGAATTACTAACTAATAGAGTAAATGTACCCGTGAAAACCTTTCGATTCTTCACGGTCTATGCAGGCTACTCCAATCCCTATATGTCTATGGGTTGAATCACGTGCACGCATTAACGAATTCTGTAATGAGTTAAACTAGGCGAGCAAGTATATGTCTATCCTACTCACAAATTGGTTTCCCGATGCCCGGGTTCACAAACTAGTCATATTCTTTCTTATTACGTAATTAAATTCCCTCTTTCGAGTTCAATCTAAAAACCATAGATAATGCGTAATAATCGGGCCCTGACAATTACACAAGTAAAATCAAGAAAGAATAAGCAATCCGTTATGAGATTCAATTAATGGAAATCAATCTTCAAACATCAACTTTCATGAAATACTCTAATCCTAGAACGATATAATTAGCCACGCATACTCATAATAACAACACAAGGATTTGATGAAATAATGAAATAATGATGTAATAGATTAATGGAAGGAAGAAAAACCCTTGTTCAAGATGTTATGAGCTCTCCAATTTGCTCCAAGGTCTGAACTCCTATCAAAAATTAAGTAAAAGAGTATTTATAGGGTTTACAAACACCTAGTAATAAGTTAGACCCAAGCCTAGACGAAATAGGAAGGAAAAATCCGCTCCAGGGGCGCTATAACGGGCGCCCCGCGCCCACGACCGCGCTGGGACTACCAGAACACGTCGAAACTTGCCCGCTTTTGCCACGCGCCACGCAGCCAAACGCGCCAGAAGCTGGGCGCTTTGGCTGGCGCGGCGCGCCTCCTGTGGCGCCAAGCCATTCTGCTCCTCTCCTTGCTCCTTTGCTCGCTCGTGTCATGCCTTTGTGTGCTCGATCCAATCCTAAATCAAAATCCAATCTTTTCTTGCTCAATCACGCACCTAAAAGCTCCAAATGCACTGCGTAACAACCTACACACGCACGACATCAAATTAGTGCAAAACCACATTCATAAACTAGAAAACGCTCGAATAAAGTACTCAAACGTGAGGAAATATTAAGGAAATATAGGCATAAAATGCCAAACATCACATATATACAAATATACACCCCTAATTATACAAAAATAGCAATCCATATATAGCAATATTTTTTTAGCACATTTCTTCAATAATCAACCTATTTCATTTTTGATAACTACACTTACACCCCACTCTACAAAAAACCTTAAAACACTTCACCCTATCCCCTTTTTTCAGATCCAAACATACAACCTACCCCATACGCTGCCCTTACCCCACCCCTCACCCCCACCTCCACCACCATCACCCTTACGGCGTCAGCCATCTCCCGATTGTATTTCCGATTAACTGAAGCAACAATGAGACAGAAAGAGGGGCGCGACTGCTAGTGGTCTTTTCCGGCGTCGTCGCCGCGTCGGTGCTGCTCCCCCCAGTTCTGATGTCAACACTATAGTCCCGATCTATGATTCTCTTTCTCAACTGGTTGCCTGAGCCGGCGACAACATTTATGTATCCACGTCGCACCATTTCTTCGTTATAGAGCAATGTTGGAGACAGTGTTTCTCTTCTCCGGTCGCCAGTGCAGCTTCTGTTTTCTTTTTCTTTTTTTCCGTTTCTCCGTCGACTTTGTCTGGTGACAGATCTGATATTTATCAATAGGCTAGAGAGAAATTGATTTTGAAAAATTTCTTTGCTAGATTAGTAACAAACGTGTTCCCATAGTGCATACAAGAATTAAAGTTTGTTCATTTTTGGTTTAATGTTGGTTTTGAACAATTTCTTTGCTAGATTAGTAACAAACATGTTAGAAACGGAGTTGAAACAGTCTGAAACGGTGTTCAAACAGTCTGATACATTATGAAACGGCATTGAAACTCTGTGATACAGTCTGAAACGCTGTTGAAACAGTATGATACGGTTTGAAATGGTGTTGGAATAGTATGATACAGTCTAAAAGGACATTAAAACACTATGATACAGTCTGAAATAGAGTCGAAATAATCTGAAACGGTGTTGAAATGGTATTGAAACGGAGTTGATATAGTCCAAAATGCAGTTAAAACAGTTGAAACGGTATTAAAACACTGCAATACAGTCTGAAACGGGGTTGATACAGTCTGAAACGGGAGTTGATACAGTTTAAAACGGGCTGATACAGTCTGAAACGGGAGTTGATACAGTTTAAAACAGTCTGATACAGTCTGAAATGAGAATTGAGACAGTTTAAAACAGTCTGAAAGGGGAGTTGATACAGTTTAAAATAGTCTGATACAGTCTGAAACAGAGTTGATACCGTCTGAAACGAGAGTTGATACAGTTTAAAACAGTCTGATACAGTCTGAAACAACATTGAAACACTATGATACCGTCTTAAACTATGTTGATACAGTCTGAAACGGGAGTTGATACAGTTTAAAAGTGAAATTGGGGGAAATAGTGGGAGGAAAAGTGAAATTGGGGGGAAATAAGAGGAGTAAAATTGAAATTGGGGGAAATAGTGGGAGGAAAAGTGAAATAGGGGGAAATGGGAGGAGCAAAAGTGATAGTGGCGGGAATAAGAGGAAGAATGTAAGGGTTTGGTATGTTATGAGAAAATATTGCTATGTTTTTGCTATATTTGTAATTAACTTGTGTTTTCCTCTATATATGACAATTTTACTAAAATGTTGCTATGTTTGGTAATTAAGTTCTAAAAATTGTACTTTTATGTAAAAATTCCATTGGATTAATTATATAGGTCTAATAACCATGGGTTTAAAGGGGGAATTTTCATAAATAGGCAGCCCACTATCAAAAATTACAAACATGAGGCCATATTTTTTTTTCATGCATAGCACACATCCCTAAAATTATAAATTTTAGCACTCCTTCATAAAAAAACACCCTAGCTACCAAATTTTCTCCTCCCCAGCCACTAAGCCATCGGCAAACACCTTCCCCCGCCAGTGGTGTCATTATTTTTTTGTAATTTACAAGAATTTACGTTGTTTATTGCGTCTAAATCATTGCTTTGGACAAGTTTATACACACAAATCTCCCTCTAAAAATTAAATTATACATGAATATACATATATAAATACGTATCAATGAGAGAAATACAAAAATATACACAAAAAAAGTAAAAAATCATATAAACATCCTTAATATACAGATTTATTCATTCGCATATACACACTTATACAAATTTATACAATTTTATACACGTGTATAAATTTGTATAAAATTGTATAAACTTGCGGCAGACGGCTATTTCGGGAAAAAGGTGACAGCTCGGGTAAGATTCTAAAATATGGGCCATTTTTGGTAATTTTCGTATTTTGCTAGTCTTTTAGTGTAATTATCCCTTTAATAAAAAGGATAATTACACTCTAAGACAATTTAAGGAACCATAATTACACTAATAACAGGGTTAGTAAAACAATTCAAATATAGCAGGCTTTTTTACTAAAATAGCAGCTTTAATTATACAATTAGCAATTACTAAATAAATACTTATCCACAAATTAAGGAATTAGTTTCCTACTTTATCTCCGTCCATAACTATGGGGTTCTTTTCCAAGTCTTTCGTTCCCAGCTATGACATCCCCCCCCCCCCCCCCCCTTCGGTTTAAAGTTTATCAATTATCAGTTATCAACATCTTCAGCATTTTCTTGTTTTCAAATTAACTTTTACACTGTATATATTGTGTTTAAACACAGTACACAATGTATTTATTTTGTTTATTTAGATACAATATATTTACACCTCAAATACACTATATATATACAATGTATATTAATATTTATATATTATTATACCATGTATATCTAGATATACTATATTTACACTTCAAATACACTATATATATGCAATGTATATTTATAGTTATATAATTTATATTATGTTTATCCAGATATAATGTATTTAAAAACCTACAATCTTTAATATACCGAGTATATTTTAGATATACTTAAATACCAAACATAAACTTACAATACCGTGTTTAAAGTTAGATATATACACTTAAATAATTAAAATACCTACAATATACTGGTTATATATATATATATATATATATATATATATATATATATATATATATAAAACGTAAACCTACAACATATATTTACTATACTAGGTATATTTTTAGGAAAACTTATATAACAACATAAACTTACAAAATATCTTTACTAGGGTTTTAATTAAATATGAAATACACAACAAAACAAAAATTATAACATTATATACCATGTATATTCCTAGTATAATTCATAATTGGACACATAAGCACAATTTTATTGTACTATAATATAATAAGGCATATACATTTGAGAAAATAATGAAAACTTTATACACCACATATATTTCTAATAGCATTGTTCATAATCTATTGTTTTGACTCTTTAATGAAAGGAAATGAATCCTTTCATAAATATAACTCCTTTGAAAAGTCATGGACGGTTTTTACTACATTAGCTGATTAATAGATATGTCTCTAGTTTCTGCTATATTTGTTATTTTTAGTATGCTATATTTTTTTAGGTATTTAAAAGGATGCTAGGATGTTGTAATTAAGTTTTAAAACCTAGCTATTTACATAAAAGCCCCTTAATAAAAATTCAAATCTATTGGGCCACAAATTATGAGCCTATTTTATTAGCCCAAAGCTAATGGATATCATCTTATCCTAAAAGTCCAAATCAGTGCGACATGTGCAAGCGACGTGGCGCCAAATCAAATGGTAAAGCCAATAGGATTATGCGATATGCCAATGATATGGCAATCCTAGTCAAATCCAAATGACCAATAAAAATATGTCATGTGTTAGCTGATTAATAGATATGTCTCTAGTTTCTGCTATATTTGTTATTTTTAGTATGCTATATTCTTTTAGGTATTTAAAAGGCTGCTAGGATGTTGTAATTAAGTTTTAAAACCTAGCTATTTACATAAAAGCCCCTTAATAAAAATTCAAATCTATTGGGCCACAAATTATGAGCCTATTTTATTAGCCCAAAGCTAATGGATATCATCTTATCCTAAAAGTCCAAATCAGTGCGACATGTGCAAGCGACGTGGCGCCAAATCAAATGGTAAAGCCAATAGGATTATGCGATATGCCAATGATATGGCAATCCTAGTCAAATCCAAATGGCCAATAAAAATATGTCAGCTTAAATCTGATTGGCTTGTCTACGGGCCAAGGCCCGTTAGGTTTTCTTGGTCCCCACTCCACCCCATATCTATATAAAGGGGTCAAAGAACTCAAGAGCAAGAAGAATTCATAACAAGAAGCAACAAGGAGCTCGTGGATCAAAGGCTACAAGTTTCTTAAAAGCTGTGAGGAATTTCTACAAGTTCTAGAGATTCAAGCATTAAAAGGAAGATTCAAGATCAAGCTCAAAAATCTTTGGATCATTACTTAAAATTTATATTTGAAAAGACGAATCAGAGGAATTATAGAGATTGTACTACTCATATATTGAAATCAAATACTACAGTTGTTACAATATTTTCCTATCTTGATATTTATTTCTTGACGCGAATTTACTTGTTACAAAAATTGGCACGCCTGGTGGGACTGATTATGCTCTTCATCTCTTCCCTCTCGCAAATCCAAGTGAAAAAAATACCCAAAAAAGAAGAAAGAAACTAGCATCAAAATGAGTACTTGAAGGCATTGATGAAAAGAAATATTTTGGTGCAACAAATGCTCGCGTCAAGTTGGATTAATTATTTTGGATATTGAATAGTTCCAGCAAAGAAACTGTTGAACTCCACTAGGAACCTTTTTGTTTTGATCTCACGTTGCTCCTTATTAACAAGGAAAATTTAGTTGGGGCAAATTGAGATTGGTTTTTACAAATGAAAATTGAAGCTTTCTTTAAAGGCAAAAAGCATATGGTATGCAGGTCTTCGTTTGTGAAGCCTAAATCTTGGGCGGTGGAATTTTTTACTTCAAGACTCGTCGTTAAGTTCGACAAATTTAGCCCGACAAGCCTTGAAGTGGGGTATTTATAGACACTGAAAATTTGTTAAATTAGTCCTTAAAAAAGTTGGACTAGGGTTTTTATAAGTTGAAATCATTAGGGCTACTTGGAGGCTACTCCACCAAATCCTAACTCACTTTATAGGGGTCCAGGTATCTCAAAAGCTCCATGAGATTATTTCAAATCCCATAAATTCGAGATAGCCACAAATATTCAAGATACCAAATATGTCTTTCAAGCCTCTTCTTGATAATTAAACACATCAAGGAGATCTATATCATCCTATATTCGAGATATACGCCGCTAAGGCCCTCGAATTAGGAATACCAAATCAGAGGGAAGAATCAAGGGGTCACCAAAATTGTACTCACATATTTTATGAATATAAAAGTATTTTTCCTTATGTTGTTAGTAATTGCTAAATTTTATTGCAAACAACAAGCTCTAATGAATGAATCAAATATTAAGTTGTTCACAACTTCTAATGGATCTTGCCTCAAGTTTTGATGACTTTTGATAAATCTGTCAAATTTTTAATGAGATTGTTCAATTATGATGCGTTGTTCAAACTAAAAAGAAGGTTATTCTTGTAGAAATTTCAAAGAATAGGGTAAAAATTAGTGCCAAATCCTTGTGAGCTTACCCAGCTTAAGCAAACTTGCTTTATCATAAATTCGAATTAATCATCATACTATGTACAATTACCACTCCATAACTCAATTCATTAGAAATAAGAACTCACTTTACATCTAAAGAACTACAATAACATCATATATCTGAAATGAATTCATGGAACAAACTCTATAACAACTCATATAATTACTCAAATCATTTGTTGGAAAAAAAAAAACCTTGCTCAAATCATTGTAAAGTTTATGGAGTAAATTTTACCCATGGTCATCCAACTTTATCTTCATTACTCAAAAGTCACTTATTTTATTGTGTTACCCAAAAGTTATTTAACAATGTCTTCATTACCTAAAAGTCGCTTATGTTTGTTTTATTACCCAAAAGTCATTTAATAATGTCTTCGTTACCCAAAAGACACTTATGCTAATAGAGTCAAGTCATATCCTCTTAATTTTGGATTTGAGAAATAGTAGTCCCTTCAACTTTTGAAATTGACAATAAACAGCCTCGATCTCAAATCAACGTAAAAATGAGTTTATTAATCACATCTATTTTAAAAAGTCAAAATTAACCTTTTCAACTTATGATGTATTATTTCTGTAAAATGAAAAATATTATCTAAAACTATCAGTAATATTGTATGAAAATGATTGAATAAAATTTCATCTAAATGACCATACATTTTCGCCGCATAACAAAAGTCCATCTGGATTAATTAAGGTTGAAAGTACAAGAGAGGGTGATGGGGAGGGAGTTCATTTAAGATTAGTTAGTCGACTTAGGGATCAGGTAGTTGAATTGACAGTATAAAATTAAAGTTGAGCAGAAAATAAAAGTGCAGAAGTATAAAAGTAACAAAGTGATTTTATACTGGTCAGAACCAATGTGGTTCCTAATCCTGTCCCCTTGGGTCACAAGGGAGAGTATCTCTTTTAGCTCGTTTGGTTTCAAAGTACACTGTATGGTTTGTTTTTCATCATAAATGATTCTTTCGTTGGTTTTAGACTTTCGCTCACCAACAACGACACGGTCTGATTTATAGCTTATCAAACGAACTTCACCATAATACAACTATTACCTCTACTTTGATCTTCTCTCTTTTTTCTTTTGAAAACTCGTAAACTCTCAAATATACATTGATAGTATTAAGTAAAAGCTAGAGAATGGTGTAGACAGTGAATAGAAGCATGTATAGCTTCTTCACCGAGATCTTCTATTTATACAGTATTCCTATAGTCGTTGCACGAGCCTCATCAGTAGCGTCTTCAAATCAGCAGCCTTGTTTGATCTTTTTTGATAAGTTCCTTCGTGATTGATTTGATTGGAATCGTGATTTTCTTGACATAAGAGTTTGCAATATTCTTTATTGCATAAGAGATATTTTGACTCAAGAGAGTTGATCCTCAAAAAGATCCTTTAATGATATGGAATCTTTTTAAGAATAAAGGAGAGCTAGTAAACAGTGTTCACACGGTCTATTGAAACTGGCATTGAAGTCCTTAATTGCAGAGATTCTCTATTTGAAAAAAACTTTCCTTAGTTGGATACTGTGTTGGCCTAAATCGAGATAAGACAACAAAGCGAATTTGTTTTGGGTTTAATTGGTAATTTGCTTGTATCAAAGTGATATTCGAGCTAGGATCAGATTCGAACTAGAAAAAAGCATAAAAAATAAATGAGACAGACAATAAGCTAAATGATAAACGAGACAGAGCTTAAAAGTACAAGTTGAATATTGTATTTCTCTTGTCCCGTTTGTTTACAAGGGAGTTCTATTTATAATCAGAGAAAATGATAACGTTATGGCTATAATAATTATGAATTTACGGCCATTATTCCTCATTTAGTCGTGGTCAGCTCATAATCATTTTCTTAAATGTCAGAGCAACGGTCGATAGTTACAAAAGGCCAGGCCTCGTTCGCCGAGGTTTTTCAACTTCTCGAAAGGTTACCATGTCGTTTGTTCCTAATCTCGATTAGATTCTTCTCGAGGTAGTGCTGGTAATCATTCCCCTCGGTAGGATGCCCTCGTGAGTTTTGACTGTTCCATGGCTCGAGCCCTTGCACCGAGGCGGCTGTGGTTTTTTATCCAATACAGATAGTCCCCCCAACCTTTGGACAATTGCCAGAATTTTCCTAGGGGTGGAATTGAGTTTAGGCGAGAGAGTGATGTGGTGCATTTTTTGCCAGAATATTAGAAAAGGCGGGCGTCGCTTCAACATCTCATCCTCTGCACGTGGCCCAGTTCTGAACGGCTACGACTTTTCGCTTGGTCTTCTCCATGTAATTGTCATCATGGTATTTTGATCCATTTCTACCTTGCTATAAATTTGCCACTTTCTTTGTTGTTATCTTCATCATTCCATAATTCTTCTTAGAGCTATTTGCACCTCTTATCCTTTTTTAAACTTTCAAAGAATTTTTACCATGTCTTCTACATCCCAGCGTGAGAACGTTATTGATGCTGAGACTTTGGCTTCGACTAAGGATTTGCTAAATTCTCCCCCTTCAGCAACTTCTTCTCGTTCAGAATATAGTCCTAGCGCTGTCAGCCAAGAACCATCCACCGGCGATGATGATGCGGCGACTGAAAGAGCCGTTGACGGTGATGATGATAACGAGGTAGTTGAGACCTCGCCCCCAAAGAAGAAGAAAAAGAAACAAGTTTATCAAGGGGATCTCAAACCTCAATGGGTTATTCCAAGGCGGTTTGATTTAAGCAAGGATTTTAAGATGAGGGGGACAACGGCCTCGGACATTATTAGGAGAAGGAATTTCCTTATTCGACTTTCCCCGAGCCTCGTCTCGGAGGAACACATGGCTTTGATTCGAGAGGAGTGTACTTGGAGCCCCAAGATCTCGATCTCGATTCCTATCACCGAGCAGCGTACCTGTGATAATGTCCCGGGGCAGTCTATCATTTACACTTACCCATTTTTAAAAAACTTTTCCCTTCCTCTTCACCCTATAGCAGACACCTTTTGCAGGTTGCACAACGTCTGCCTGGCCCAGCTTGGCCCCGGCTTCTGGAGGGTCATTCAGTGCCTCGACTACATTAGTCGTAAAGTCGGGGTCACGTTTGGGTAATGACCATTTGATTTCTGTCTTCTCTCCTTCTCTGCACAAAGACGAGGTTGTACAGTTGAAAAAGCGAGGTCATTTTTCTCTTATTACCAAGAGCGACGACACCGAGGATCGAAGTTGGTGTGATTGGTTCGTCCTCCTTCATACTTCTTCTCTTTCTGCCGAGCCTAGGTTCCCCGAGGCCTGGAACAGGACACGTGAGTTTTCCTCTGGTTTTTATTCTTTACTTGGCTTTAATAAATGTGGGAAAACTAACTCTTTATCGTATTTTTAGCAAGAAAACCTCCGATCAATCCCCCTAAGAATTTGGAGGCTTAGGTGCAAGCCATAATCAACGCCGAGGGAAGGCTGGATAGAGATTGGATGGTTTTGGTTGCTCGCGCAGAAAATAAGTAATCGGGTAAGCGAATGGGTTAGTATGTTTCCAAATTTATTACTCCTTTTCCTCGAAGCGCCTCTTCTTAATTTTACCTTTCTTATCCTTTTTCAGATTTCAATGTGTTGCCTGTCGAGGCGGAAAAGGAAGAAGATAAGAAGGAGAAGAAGAAAGTGAAGAAAAAAAAAGCAGGGACGACGAGCGGAAGTCGTTGAGGTCCCTGATGGCGATGCCAGTTTTCATCTTATCGAGGAGTCTTTTCAGACTCTTACCCAAGCCCCGAGAGGTACTCTTGTCTATTTTTCGTATTTCTCTCTTTACTTTTCCTTTGAGTAACGTGTTTCCTTCTTCTCAGGTTCAAAAAGAAAAGGTGATACGCCGAAGAAGCCAGCTAAGGCTAAAGTCCCTCGGGTCAATTTGTCTACAGCCCCTCAGCGGAGACTAGTCGATGAACCAGATGATGTCTGTTTTCAAAGCATAGTTGAGGTGACGAGCATGAAGTAGCCGAGCCAAGTGGTGGACAAGGTTCGTGAGCATGAAGTAGCCGAGCCAAGCGGTTACCAGGTCTGTCGAGACGACCTCGTCTGCTGGACATGCGAGTATATATCCAACTCCGGCTAAGTTAAACCTTCCCCAAAAGATTAGGCGGATCCCAGTGCCAATATATATTTGTCTGTTGGATGAAGGCATGGGGGTCGCCATCAGCTGCAAAGAGTTACTTGGGCCTTTAGAGAATGATCGTCTCAAGAACATCCCCTCAAACGATTTGATGGCCTACTCAGCTCAACATGCAATCCATATAAGGTTTTGATTTGCTTTTACTGTTTTTTCGATTTATCCCCCTTTGGCTGTAGGGCTATGTCTATGCCATGAAAGCGGCTAAGATCGAGGCTCATCGGACAACACAACTTCAGCGGGTCGGGGATGAGTGGGATCATTGGAGGAATGTGCTCGAGGCCGCTGTTGCTGAGCTCAAAAGACAACTCTCCAACTCGGAAGCTAATTTGGGTCGAGCTCAAAAGAAGTCGAGCAACTAGGTGCAAAACTTTCTCAAGCTCGTGGAGAAGTTGCCAATCTTTTGGCGGAGAAGAGGTCTTAAGAGGAGAGTTATCAGGCCGAGCTCCAGAAGCAAGTTGATGCAGCCGATGCAGCACTCAGGGGGTTGACTGAGCAATTGGAGGAGAAAGCTTCACTGCTTACCTCGAAGGTGGACGAGGTTGAAGCTAAGAACAAGGTTCTTGAGGCCGAAGTGAAGACTCTTCGGACTAGAAAGCCAGCCTCTTCCTCCAAGCTTAAATCCAAGTTCAAGGCTAAGTTGGAGTTGAGAGCTACCCGAGCAAAGGTTGACAGAAATTGGGCCATCATTCAGACCAAGTTGAGGACCCTTGAACAATGTAAAAAGGGGATTAACTTGGATGACGAGATTTCCAAGGCCAAGGTAGATGTTGCTACAGCTCGGAGGTTTTTAGATCAACTTCCTTCGAGCAGCGATAGCTCATCTGAAGGAGAGGCTTCGGGTAGTGATAGTGAGTCTGAATGAGTGACTGCTCGTCTGTTTTTTATTTTTGGGCCTTCGGGCCACTTCTTTGTAATTACTAGCCTTCGAGCCTAATATATGAATGTTGAATATCAACTATTTCGATATATTTTTCAATTTCTGTTTGCTTGTAAGACTTTTTAAATGTATTAAAGAGCTAGCTTAGGACGATGTCTCGCCCTCGAGCCGAGGCTAAAGCTTTAATGGATAAAAAGATGGTAAATCAGTTTTTATTTCATTGATAGAAATCAAGCTAATTTACATAGGACCTAGTTGTACTTAGGCACATTTCGTTTACAAAAGCTGTTTGAGGCGAAAAATGTAAGTACTCGAGCATATCTTAGCTAGGTCTTCGAGAGGTTTTCTTGTTTCAAATTTTTCGAGCTAAGTCCCCGAGTCTGGGTTATTCCTCGAGTCTAGGTTATTTTTTGAAGAACTTTAAGCTACGAGCCTGTGAGTCGATTACAGACTGATCTCGTTCCCTTGTCACCCTCCAGTGGTTGAGGGTGAAGGATGAAGCCTCGAGCACTGTTGGCTTCGGGACCATGTCTCGTGTTGCTAGAAGTAGTACCTCTTCAAATTGGATACGTTCCAATTCAAGGGTTCTTGCTTCCCTTTATGGTCTCCAGTTGATAGGATCCTTTCCCTACAATTTCTTTCATTCGGTAGGGGCCCTCCCAATTGGGAGTCAATTGTCCTGCATTTTTTTCTTTGGTTGTTTGATTCGAGGCTCTTAAAACATAGTCGCCGACCTTGAATTCTCTCAATTTGTCTTTTTTATTCAAGTAGGCCTCGATTCGTTGTTTTTGGGTTGTCAACCATACCAATGCCATCTCTCTTCGTTCTTCAAGCAAATCTAATTTTATTCGCATAGATTTTTGACTTGACTCCTCGATGGAATGTGCATAGCGGAGGTTGTTCACCAACCTCCACAGGAATTAGCGAATCGACTATGTAAACGAGAGAGAATGGGGTTTCACCAGTGGTACTTCGGACAATGGTAGTGCCGTGATGAAGTCCATCGTGACACTATCCCATGGTTGCTCCGCCATTGGTAGAGGTTCCAAAAGTCCACCGGGCTCCTTGTTCTCCACTTTGTCCTGTTGGCAAATAAGACAAGTCCGCACGTAGCCTTCGATCTCGTCTCTCATTTGTGGCCAATAATATGCCAACTCCAAGAGTGCTCGCGTGCGTTGTTTCCCCAGATGACCAACCCACTTTGTATCATTCTTTTCTATTGTCCTCATTGCCCACAACACTTCTGGAAACTCATCGAGCCACGAGCCTTTGGCTTTGTCCATTCTCTTTTTAAGATTGCCAACGATTATCCTATTTGATGATTCAGCCTATCCACTTGCACTTGGGTGGTAGGGTGTCGAGGTTACCCTTTCGATCCCCTATTTTTAAAGAAGGTTATAACCTCTGAGCCAACGAACTGTGTGTCATTATCATAAGTAATTTTCCTTGGGACTCCAAATCGGCATATGATGTTTTTTCATATGAAGTCGATAACCTCCTTTTGTCTTATTCGGGCAAAAGCTCCTGCATCGATCCATTTGGAAAAATAATCAGTAAGCACGAGGATGTATTTAACACTGCCCTTTGCTTTAGGCAAGGGTCCTACGATATCCATTCCGCACTTCATAAAGGGCCATGGCAAAACTATTGAGTGCAAGGGCTCGGCCTTTTGATGGATCATAGAAGCGTGCCTTTAACATTTGTCGTAATTCCTACCAAGCACTCTAGCATGCTCGCTCATCTCAGGCTAATAATAGCCAGCTCGAAGCAGTTTTTGAACGAGGGCTTTGGCTCCTGAGTGATTGCCACAAGTTCCTTCATGTACTTCTTTCATCACGTATTCATATTCTCCTGGGCCTAAACATTTGGCCATTGGGCCGCAATCGAGCTTTTTGTACAGTTTTCTGTATACCATCATGTATGGGATAGCTTGCTTTCTGAATTTTGCCGCTTCCCTTTTGTCTGGTGGTAGATTCCCCAACTCTAGGTAAGAGATGAATTTTGTTCGCCAATCCCAATGTCAATTCACAATATTTACTTCCAGCTTCATCTTTCCCATGGCCGACGTAAAAACCCTAACTATGGCGTCAGTCCCGGAGTCGTCTGTTTCCACCGCCGAGGCCAAATTTGCTAGAGCATCGGTCTCAGTGTTTTCTTCTCGTTGTATTTGCATGACCTTCCACTCTCGAAAGGAACCGAGCGCTTGCTGCATTCTTACCACGTATTGCTTCATCCTAGGCTCTCGAGCCGTATACCCACCGAGAACTTGATTCACCACCAGTTGTGAGTCACACCTTAGCTCTACATTCTCAGCTTCCATTTCTTTGGCCAGCTTCAAACTGCTATGGCGGCCTCGTATTCGGCTTCGTTGTTTGTTAGCCTCTCGGATTTCATCGACTGCCTTAATTTCTTTCCTGTGGGAGCCTCGAGTACTATTCCGAGCCCTGAGCCGTTAGAACTGGCCGCTCTATCTGTGTAAGATTTCCTTACCCTAGGAGTGGAACCTTTTGATATTAGGCTCTCTTTCTCCGCCTCGGGAAGTAGTTTAACACTAAAATCAGCTAGCACTTGAGATTTTATGGTTGTGCGAGGTTGATATATGATGTCATATTCGCTTACCTCGACTGCCCACCTAGATAGCCTCTCCGACAACTCTGGCTTATGCAATATACTTCTTAAGGGGAAAGTTGTGACTACGGCTATTGAGTGGCATTGGAAATAGGGGCACAGTTTTCGAGCGGCAATGACTAATGCAGGCGCTAATTGTTCTAAATGGGGATACCTTGTTTCAGTTTGAGAAGAGCTTTGCTAACATAGCATATGGGTCGTTGCTTTCCTTCTTCCTCCCGAAACAGAACTGCGCTCACAGACACCTCGGAGAACGCTAAGTAACCAACAAAGTCTCGCCATCTTTTGGTTTGGCCAACAACGGGGTGTTGGCCAAATAATGTTTCAGCTCCCTCAAAGCCTCCCTGCTCTTGGGGGTCCATTCAAAGGAAGTGTTCTTCTTCAAGACGGAAAAGAACTTATGGCACCGCTCGGATGACCTTGAAATGAATCGACTCAAAGCAGCTAATCACCCAGTTAAGCGTTGGACTTCCTTCGGTCTTGACAATTCCTCGGGGATTTTTTGTATAGCTATGATTTTGTCGGGATTTGCTTCGATTCCTCTCTCCGAGACAATGAATCCTAAGAATTTTTCTGAGTTGACCCCAAAGGCACACTTTTCGGGGTTAAGCTTCATGCAATACTGTCTCAAAATCGCAAAGGCTTCCTTTAGTTGTTTCAAATGATCTTCTAGCCAGGCAAATTTCACCAACATATCATCGATATAGGCTTCCATCATTTTCCCGATGTAGTCTTTGAACATTTGACACACCAACCTCTAGTAGGTTGCCCCGGAATTTTTGAGACCAAAAAGTATCACCTTGTAGCAATAAGTTCCTTCATCCGTAGTGAAAGAAGTTTTTTCTTCATCACTAGGGTCCATCAGGATCTGATTGTACCCCGAATATGCGTCCAAAAACGTTAAGAGTTTGTGTCCAGCCGTAGAGTCTATTAACCTGTCTATTTGGGATAGAGGGTAGGAGTCTTTGGGGCAAGCCTTATTCAAGTCGGTGTAGTCGATCCACATCCTTCATAGGTCGTTTTTCTTGGGTACCACTACCACATTAGCGAGCCAGTCTGGGTACTTAACTTCTCTTATGAACCCATTGTCGAGCAACCTCTTGGTTTCGTCTTGGATCACCTTCTTCTTTACCCCGACATGGGGCCTTTTCTTCTATTTCGCCGGGCAGTGGTTGGGATCTACATTCAGTTTGTCGTCATGATCTCGGGGCCTATCCCCACCTTGTCCGCATGAGACCAAGCAAAACAATTGATGTTGACTCTTAATAATTCGATGAGAGCTTTTTTAGACTTGGCGTCCAGCTCCGAGCCCACAAATATTTTTCTTTTTGGGAACTCATCCGATAAGGCATGAGATTCTAGCTCTTTCACCGTTGAGTCCTCAGCCTTTTGCTTCCTAGGCTCTTGAATGAAAGTTGGTATCTTCTTTTTCTACTTTGGAGGAGCTATTTTTTGGGCCGAGCTCTCCTTTTTATGGGGCTCCGAGCCGCTTGATTGTGACCTCGAGTGCCCGATCGAGGAGTTCCCACTTTTTTGCAGCGACTGAATAGAGTTTTCAAGCCGCTAATTGGTCACTTTGAATTGCACGAATTCCCCATAGGGTGGGAAATTTAATTACGTGATGAAGGGTTGATGGTGCGACCTCCATTTCGTGAATTCAAGGCCTTCCAAGGATGATGTTGTAGGCCATACCCTCGTTCATTATTTGAAAAGTTGTTTTCTTGTCAACTCCCTCGGTGGTTGTCATGAGGGTGATTTCCCCTAAAGTCCTTTCCACAGAGTTGTTGAACCCTGCTAAAGTGGTTATTTTTGGGATGACAAGGTCTTTCAGCCACATTTGTTCGATGGCTCTGTGATTGATGATATTTACGGAACTTCCAGGGTCTATTAAGACTCGTTTTACATATGAATCGTTAACCCTTAAGGTAATAACCAGAGCCTCGTGATGAGGGGTCATTACCTCGTGGTAGTCTCCTTCGTCAAAAATGATTTCTTCGTCGCCCTCTTCCACTTGGGCTCTCCTTTCCATGCCGGTAGAGAATTTTGTGGACTTTCTCACCGAGGAAGAGTTGATGCCGTTTGTTTCTATACCGCCTGTTATGATGTTTGCATATTTTCGTGACATCGAGGTCATCGATATCTTGCAGAGATCTGGGAAAAGCTCAACTTTAGAACAAACGTTATTACCAATTTCCCCACAGACGGCGTCAATTTGTATTGGCCTAAATCGAGATAGGACAATATATCGAATTTATTTTGGGTTTAATTGGTAATTTACTTGTATCAAAGTGATATTCGAGCTAGGATCAGATTCAAACTATATAAAAGCTTAAAAGTAATCGAGACAGAGAATAAGCTAAATGATAAATCAGACAAAGCTTAAAAGTACAAGTTGAATATTGTATTTCTCCTGTTCCGTTTTTTTACAAGGGAGTTCTATTTATAATCAGAGAAAATGATAACATTATAGCTATAATAATTATTACTTTATGGCCATTATTCCTCATTTAGTCGTGGTCAGCTCATAATCTTTTCTTTAAATGTGAGACCGATGGTCAATGGTTATAAAAAGCCAAGCCTCGTTCGCCGAGGTGTTTCAACTCCTTGAGAGGTTACCATGTTGTTTGTTCCTAATCTCGATTGGATTCTTCTCGAGGCAGTGCTGGTGACCATTTTCTTCGGTAGGATTCCCTCGTGAATTTTGACTGTTCCATGGCTCGAGCTCTTGCACCGAGGCGGTGGGGTTTTTACCCAATACAGATTCCGTACTTCAACAATAATTATTTTTGTTCATACATAGCTGAGATCTTTCGTGCTATAATCTTCCTTTCTTGGATTCTCCAAAATCTTAGAGTATCCTTTCTTCTTGCTTGGATCTTTCGTGTCTTCAATCAACCACATAACTTGCCACATATATATCTAATTAATATAGTTTTTTCATAATCAAAATGAGTTCAAGGTGATTTTAAATTTTTTGAAATATAATATCAACTTTAAATTACATTAATACTTGCAACTTTCAATTTTATTTTCATAATAATTATCAATGAATATTTAAAAATATTCAAAACTTACAATATGTAAAGATGATATGAAAAAAATAATATTTATACAAAATTATTAATTTTGATAAAATTCTAACACTAGCCACTCAAAGTGATAAAGTGGATATAACCTTTGAATCTTAATTATAAAGAAACTAGTCCACATAGTAAAACTAGAAGGTTTAGCCCATGTTATGCATGGGCCCAACACAAGTTTTTCTAGTCAAGATATTTGCTTCATATTCAATCTGAATATTTGTTTATTTGTTGCATTTATTAGTCTCGAAAAATCTTTCTATATAACTCAAAACATAACACTTTAGCTTAAATCCTTCAAAATGAGCACATTATCACAAAAGAAATATTCACAGAACCTAGTGGAGAAACAACGTAAGAAAACACACAATAAGAGCGGCAAAAATGCTACAATGCTCGTCCACTTTTCTTTTAGCCCATTTATAACCGTTGTTAGTGTCCCTTGTTTCTTTTCCTAACTATCTGGGAATCCTTTGTTGCCACTTTTCTTGCATCGCTTCAATGATGTATTATTTCAAGTATCAATCATGTCAAAATTGCCTAGTCCTATAGGAATGAAAGGATAAATCATGTGAAAGACTTCCAATATTAGTAAAGCAAATAAATTTGTATTGGTGTTTCAACATTAGTAAAGCAAATAAGCACCACAGAGGGAAAAAGACCAACACTTTACCTTCACATTCCCCTCTAGATTCAGTACGTTTCACTAAGTTTGGACTTGAACTTTTCACCAGCAAATGAAGATTTGCAATTAAGCAACAAATGTGTAGGTATTGAATGGTCTTTAACTATATTGAAATTCTTACCTATATCCAGGAAGACAAGGGGGAGTCCACTTTGATAGTTGACTACTATATAAGTATGGCATTTACTGAGTTTTTTAAGTGTTGCTGCAACTACTAACCTATATTCAGGAAGATAGGGGGAGTCGATTATGTAAGTCTGTTTTAAGTCTTGTTGGAATTACTAACCTATATGCAGGAAGATAGGGGGAGTCAACTCTGATAGTAACTTAATTACTTCCTGACACTATAACTGTGTAATATGCTCTTGACGAATCCCAAAAGCTCTGTCTAAGTCTGTATGCAGGAAGATCAAATGAGTTAACGGGACAACTCGCTAATATCCATCCTTCACCTCTGGGGACATGAGTCAGGGAAGTATCTTCTCACATACATATTCCTCTTTTTGCCATCATAAAAAAAAAGGGGGAGATTGATAAACGTGTTTTGATTATGAAAAAGTTCAAATACTGAAATGGACTCACTAAGGATAAATGCGTATATGTGCTGTGATTTGAGCTAAGATGATCCAAGAACATGAACCCTAATTGGGGAGGATGAAGAGGAAAGAGGATAGTTGAGAGAGAGAGAGGAATCAGAATTCATATCAATGTAATGTATTCAGAATAAGGCCTAATCAAGGCTACTTATACAAACTGAAAAACAGAAGAATAAATCCTAACTAACGAATCAGTTATAACTAACTCCTTAACTAACTTTAGGAAGTGCCACTAATTACTAAACTGCCCCTGCTTAAGCTGGTTAAGTATCTGTTTGGTTAACACTCCCCCTCAAGCTAGAGGGTGCAAAGATATTGAGCACTCCTAGCTTGGAACATAGGTAAGCATACTGCACACGACTCAACCCCTTTGTGAGAACATCAGCAGGCTGATCTTTAGTAGATATGTACTGAGTAGCAATCAGGCCTTGTATAATCTTTTCTCTTATGAAGTGGCAGTCTATTTCAATGTGTTTTGTCCTTTCATGCAACACAGGGTTTGCAGCAATCTATAGGGCTACCTTGCTGTGAGAGTGAACTTTTATTGGTAGCTCACATTTAGCTCCAATCTCAGTAAGAAGATAGAATAGCCAAGTAATTTCTGCTGATAAGGAAGCCATACTTCTATACTCTGTTTCTGCAGAACTCTTGGATACTGTGGTTTATTTCTTGGACTTCCAATATACTAGAGAGTCTCCTAGCTTTATAAAGAATCCAGTGACTGATTTTCTAGTGAAGGTGCATGCAGCCCAGTCTGCATCACAATAGGCATTTATGTAGTTAATAGGACTGTTTGAGAGCAAGATTCCTTGTCCAGGCTGACTTTTGACATATCTGACTAGTCTCATTGCTGCTTCTAAATGAGATGCTTTTGGCTGATGTATAAACTGAGAAAGTGTTTGGACACTGTAGGCAATATCAGGCCTTGTAACAGTTAGATATAGGAGTTTTCCTATCAACCTTTGGTAAGAGGTAGGATCAGGCAATAACTTGTCAGTGAGTCCTTTCTTCTTCAAGTGTTTGTCATATTCCCAAGTAGTGAGTTTGACATTAGAATCAATGGGGGTGCTTGTAGGTTTGGCTGCACCAAGTCCAGCTTGAGAAATGAGTTCCAAAGCATACTTTCTTTGATGCATTAGAATCCTCTTTTCGGACCTTGCAAATTCTATACCAAGAAAGTATTTAAGCTCTCCCAAGTCTTTCATCTTGAAGGCTTGCTGTAACTTGTTCTTAGTTTCTTCTATCAGTTCCAAACTATCACCTGTGATGAGCATGTCATCAACATATACTAGGATCATCACTAAGCCACTCTTGGTTCTTCTTGTAAACAAGGAATGATCTAGTTGACTCTGATTAAACTGCATTTTCCTTAAAGCCTCACACAACTTTGCATTCCACTGTCTAGGAGCTTGTTTAAGTCCATACAGGGATTTGGTGAGCCTGCACACTTGATTCTCCCCCTGGCTCTTAAATCCCTGAGGTAGAGTCATATAGATTTCATCATACAGATCACCTTGAAGGAATGCATTAAAAACATCCATCTGGTGAATTGGCCAATTCCTAGCAGCAGAAACTGACAAAACTACTCTGACTGTCACCATTTTAACAACTGGTGAGAATGTCTTATTGTAGTCTACCCTCCTTTTGGCTAAAGCCCTTAGCTACCAGTCTTGCCTTAAACCTCTCAACCTCTTTTGAGGCTTTGTATTTAATTTTGTACACCCATTTACTCCCTATTGGTCTCTTGCCTTTAGGTAAAGTGACAACAGTCCATGTCTTGTTGTTTTCAAGTGCTTCTATATCAGCTTTCATAGCTTCAATGCATCTTGGATCTTTGGCAGCCTGATCATAACAGGAAGGTTCAGTTTCATTGGAGAATTTAGAAATGTAGGCTTGGTATTTAGGAGAGAGCTTGTCATAAGATAGAAAATCAGCTAGAGGATATACGATGTCATCTTGAACCCCTAGTGACACAAAGTCTTTCATCCAAAATGGTGGAGTCTTAGTTCTTGATGGTCTGATAGATTGTATCTAAGGACGATTTTGAGCATGCTAAATTTGAGGATGCTCTACTTGAGCTTGTGGAGGATGCTCTACTTGAGCTGGTGGATTCAGGTTCTGCATCTGCAAGTCTAATGGAGCATTAACTTCTTGGTCTGCACTTACTCCCCCTTGGTCCAAGGGCATATTGTCCTGTGGTAGAGGGTGTGTCTCCTGATCCTCAGTAACAGACCAAGTGTCTAGAAATATAGGAGGTGTAGTGGCCTGGTGTTTGAAAGGAAACTGATCTTCCTTAAACACCACATCTCTACTGACAAAGAACACTTTGCTTGTCAGGTCATAGAGTATATAACCCTTCTGTACTTCAGAGTAGCCCATGTGACTTGCTACTCTTACTCTGGATGCCATCTTGTCATGTTCCTGTACTACTTTAGCATAGCATAGACAGCCCAGGACTTTTAAGTGAGTCAGTGAAGGCTTCTTGTTGTACAATTTCTGGAAAGGTGAAACATTGCCTAACACCGAGGAAGGCATTCTGTTCATCAGATACACAGCAGCTGAAACACAGTGCCCCCAAAATTTGAGTGGTATGTTTGCCTGAAACCTGATTTCTCTGGTTAGTTCTAAGATATGTGTGTGTTTTCTTTCTGCAACACCATTCTGCTGTGGTGTATAGGCACATGACCTTTGATGGGTAATCCCAAGGCTTTGAAAAAAAGCTACACAGGTTGAGTTAAGAAACTCAGTTCCATTGTCTGTCCTGATAGTTTTGACAGATCTGCTAAACTGATTTCTAACTAAGATGAGGAAATTTTTTAATACTACACACACATCTGACTTTAGTCTGAGCAACACAATCCAGGTTATCCTAGTCATATCATCCACAATAGTCAAGAAGTACTTGTGTCCCTAAAAAATAGGAGTTTTATAAGGACCCCAGACATCAACATGTATCAATTAAAAAACAACACTGCTTCTTGTAGTACTAACAGGAAATGGAGGTCTAACTTGCTTAGCACAGGGACATACTGAACACTTATCTAACACTTTTCCAACTCTAGTGTATTCAACTGCTAAGATTTTCTTAAGTACTGAAGGTGATACATGAGCTAGTCTTTTGTGCCAAAGAGTAATATCTGCATCAGTAATGCTAGTAGCTAGACTGACAGCTTCTATTCTGCTTCTGCTTGAGGCTTGACCTTGCATTATGTATAGGCCACATTTTTCTTTACCAATCATCTTCACCTTCCCATTGCAAAGATCCTGGAACACACAGAAATTGGGATAAAAGGTGACTGAGCAGCCTAGGTCTTTAGTTATCTGAGACACAGAAAGCAGATTATATTTGAATTGTGGAAGGTGAAACACATTATTGAGGACATTATTCCCTGTCAGTGTGCTAGTTCCTGTGTGAGTCACACACACTGTATCACCATTAGGCAAGAACACTTTCTTTGGACAACTAAGTTGAGAAGAGTTCTTATCTAGTAGACTAATATCTGACACCATATGATTTGTAGCCCCTGTGTCAATTATCCATTCTATATAATTGTTAGACACTAGAAAGGCACTGCTAGTACCTGCAATATTTACAGCTGCAGTAGATCCTGTGTTATTCCCAAGCCTCTAAAGAATTTGGGCATACTGTTCTGGAGTGAAGGTACATGATCCTGTCTGCTGAGCACCACCTTGCGAATTCTCTTGGAAGTCATTATCAGCTTGAACATTATATGCAGCATTTTCAGTTCTTCTTCTCTTCTTTTCTGGGTGTAACTTCCAGCACTCTTCTTTGATGTGATTGGTCAATTTACAATGCTCACAGTATAGGGTTCTAGCTTGTCTCTTATTTTGCTGATATCCCCTAGTCTTAGTGTACATAACTACTTGATCCAAACCACCAATCACAGGTGCAGCTCCAAGAATGCTATTGTTTACAGTCAAGCTCTTCTGACTTTCATCCCCAATAATCATGGCATAGGCTTGGTTTACTGTTGGTGTAGGATTCATCAATAGAATCTGGCTTCTCGCTTGCAAGTAAGAGTCATTGAGCCCCATTAAGAACTGATATAATTTCTGTTTCTGCAGATACATCTTTAAATCCTTGGATCTCTCACAGTCACAACTTGGTGTAGGCACCAATGCCTCAAACTCATCCCACATGTCTTTCAGTTTTGTAAAATAAACAGCAACAGAGTTGGTCCCTTGAGTCAGTGTAGAAATCTCCTTGTGCAAGTTAAAATTTCTTGAAACATTAACCTTGTCAAACCTTTCCTTCAGATCATCCCAAACTATTTGGACATTTACAGCATATACTATTCCTCCTAACAGACTACTTGACACAGAGTTCATCAACCAAGAAAGTACAATCGCATTACATCTTTCCCATTGGATCCAAACATTTTCTGGGTACTTATCTTTACTACAAGATCCATCAACTAACCCTAGTTTATTTCTTCCTAATAGTGCAATACGCATGGATCTACTCCACAAAGAATAATTCTCACTACCAGTCAATTGGATTGAAATTAGAGATATACCACTAACATCATTAGAATTCAAGTACAAAGGGTGATTATGATCTAGAGTAAAGGCAGCATTTAGGTCACCAGTTTGTGCCATTTTTACCAGCGAAAGTCTTTGAATTATTCAAGAAATCAGAGAATAAAAAACAGGTAATGAACAGAGTAAATGTACCAGAATCGACTCACAAATCCAGTGACAATTTTTGCTCTGATACCATGCTATGATTTGAGCTAAGATGAGCTAAGAACATGAACCCTAATTGGGGAGGATGAAGAGGAGAGAGGATAGTTGAGAGAGAGAGGAATCAGAATTCATATCAATGTAATGTATCCAGAATAAGCCCTAATCAAGGCTACTTATACAAACTGAAAAACAGAAGAATAAATCCTAACTAACGAATCAGTTATAATTAACTCCTTAATTAACTTTAGGAAGTGTCACTAATTACTAAACTGCCCCTGCTTAAGCTGGTTAAGTATATGTTTGGTTAACAGTATGACAGATCTTGTGGATGATCGAAGATAAAGAACAATAAAAGGAAAAAAAGGGTTTTTACCAAGAAGAAGGAGACGACTGAAGTGAAGGGCTTTAGCTAACTAAGAAAAGTCAGTCAAAGCTGAATCTTGCCTCTAGATATAAGACGGCTGAATGGAAGGGCTTTAGCTAACTAAGGAAAGTTTGTTAAAGCCGAATCTTGCCCTTAAGAGCAATGGGCCGGCTGGACTGTGTGAACATATTTACTAGCTCTTGCCTTATTCCAAAAAAGAATCCATATCTCAAAGAATTTTTTTATTGGGTCAAACAGTATATCTTAAGCAAAAAGGAATATTGCGAATCAATCAAGACTTTATTTGAGGCACATCTCTCATTCAATTCAAATTAATTATGAAGATTGCTGATAACAAAGATATTGTTTTTCTAATTGGAAGGAAATCAATCAAGACCGAACATAATGAAGTTATTTGTCCTACACCAATTACGGGATTGGAGACTAACGAGCTAATTACAAGAAAACAGGCCACGGCTACCTCAAGAGCACTATAAAACAGATGCCTCCTTGGAATAGAAGATTCACACTACTACTTATTGTCTACTACATTCTCTAGCTTTTACTTAAATCAATCACTGTATACTTGAGATTTTTGCGAATGTTCAAAAAGAAAAGTAAAATAAAATCAAGGTAGAGGTAAATAATTGTGTCAAGTGAAGTTCGGTCTGATAAGCTATAAATCAGACAATGTCGTTTGTTGGTGAGTGAAGATTAAAACCAACATTGGGATCATTTGTGGTGAACGATAAACTATACGGTTGTACTTGGAACTAAATATCTAGAAGAGATACTATCCTTTGTGACCTAAGGGAACTGGATTAGTAACCACATTGGTCCTGAACTATTATAAAATTCACTGTGTCCATTTTTATTTTCAGCACTTTATTTTTTGTTCAGTTTTATTATATTCACTATAGTCAACTGCTTACTACTTAAAAGTTAACTAATAAAAGTTAAATTAAAAAATTCACCCCTCTTGTACTCTGAACGAGCAGATACGATACAATTAACAATCTATGGGAGTCAAAGAAGATACAGAAGCTAGTGAGAGGGACGATTAGAGATAAGTACACAAGTTTGATCTGATGGAAGAAGGAAAAGTGAATTGAAAACCAGTTGTTCTACATAAACATGTGTTTTACACAAGGAAGGCAACAATTTTGCTTACCAATAAGAAAGGACTAAGTGTACACGTACAACACACATTTCTTATTGTACAACTTTCATTTGCAGTGTTCGTACACCAAAGTCCTGCTTTTATATATGTAGAGAAAAGGTTCATGATGGAAAATGAAACTTTGAAATTTGAATTTCTATATAATCCGTTTTTAATTTTTATCGTATAGAAATATATATGTTAGCATTCAATGTATTAAGGGGTCGTTCGATTTACAGTACTAAATCTTAATACACGTATAAAACTCAGCGTTAATTTAGCGCAGCGTTCGGTTGGTTTTTGTGAAATTTTAATACCCACATAAAATTAGTGCAACGTTTGGTTGTGTTTTTGTATATTCCGCATTATTAATACCCGCATTATTAATGCGGGAATTTATGTATTATTTTATTGGGGGTAGAAGGTGGTATTAATAATGTGGGTATTAATAATGCAGGTATTAAAATTTAAAATGACAAAATTAACCCTCATAATAATAAGGATATTTCTAATTTTATTTAAGGAGTAAATAAATATTTTAACTAATAATATTTTTTGTTAATTTATAATATATCATTGATTCAACAAATAATCCCTACGTTATAATATAATACCCACATTATTAAACCCCACATAACTAATACCCGCATTATCAATACCTACATTACTAATACACACATTATTAATACCCACATTATTAATACCCGCATTAATAGTTAATATCCACGTAAAAAGAAGCCCAACCGAACGACCCCTAAATGTTGATTTTGACTTTCTAAAAATTCATGCACATTGTAAACTCATTTTTTACATTGATTTGAGATCAAGGGGATTTATCAGGCAATTTCAAAAATTGAAGGGAGTATTATGAGCCCGTTTGAGTCAGTTTAAAAAATGTAGCTTTTAAGTGCGAGAACTTATTTTATAAATAAGCAGTTACGTGTTTGGATAAAAGTGCTGTTATTGAAAAAGAAGTTGCAGAGGTGTTTGGTACAAAAATGCTTTTTTATGTTAAGCGATTGAAATATCCTTAAAATAGATTAAAAAAATTGAGAGGATAATCTAGAGCCTTTGTTAATGAGGGTATTTGTGGAATTAGAAAAAATTATAAGGGATAAAAAGGTAAAATACTTGATCAAACTATAACAGCTTTTAAGTCAGAAACAAAAAGTTAGGATTACCCAGCTTCTTGCTTTTGGCTTTTTTCTGACCGTCTTTTAAGCAGTTTGTAACTTACCTAACACTTCTATCAGCTAAAAGTAGCTTATATGCTGGTTTGACCAGTTTTTAAGCCCACCAAAACACTTTATTTCCCAAACCGAAAGGTTAAGGGGTTTAGTGGACTTTACGCTATTAGCATAAGCGATTTTTGGATAATGAAGACATTGTTAGATAAATTTTGTGTAACAAAACAAATATAAGTGACTTATTAATGAAGATGAAGTTGTATAACCTCCATACAATTTACTCAAGATTTATGTGAACACTCTTATTGACCAACATATTTTCTAAGAAGAAATTGCTGAAAACTCATTGCATTTGTGAGTTTCGAAATATCAGCGGTGTACAAAATAACACGAATGCTGTATCACCCCTACTTGATGGTTCAAGAAATCCAGCAAGGCAAAGCCATTGACCCACGAATATGGCATCGCAATTAATATTTGGGTTCAAAACACTAAATTCTCATTCTGTGAGCTTTAGTTTCTCAGTTACACCCAAGCAAGTATCACCCAATTTTGCTCCATAAACCGAGTTGCAGACCAATTAACTGCCTTTTGCAAAAAGAAAGAAAAATTATTGACGGCCAGCAGACAACTTAAAACTTTAAAATTAATTGGAAGTCAGAAGAGTTTTTTCTGAATTGCTATATAAAACATGGAAACTTAATGCCAATTTGCTTACTTTCAACTGCTATTGCAATGAGAAGAAAAGAAAGAAATAGGGCCAAGTGAAAGTTCTTTACGTTACTGGATGCAGCCATAATTGATCAGCTTATATGTTTTCTACAAAGCGGTAACTTTCTTTTTTGATTGCTTAATGGAGCATACTGCATGTTATATAAAGTTGAAGAATATTTATATAGGCCAAAACACACATTGTAAAGACCAAAACATGAACTAGACATCAACAGTTGTAATAATAAGGCCGGCATAGCTAATTATATTGTTGATAAAAAATGCGGTCATTTGGCTCATAAAATTGTACATATGCTGAAGAACATATATAAGACAATTGGAAACAAAAATAGAAGGTACTAGTTAAGTTAGATTTGTCACAAATATTGGCATTTTTTATTCTTTGTTTTTCTTTCACTATTAATTGATAGGTTTGAAGTTAATTTTACCGCTGGTCACTCAACTATCTTTTTATTACTACAAAGTCACTTTTGTTTATTTTGTTATCCAAAAGTCACTCAACTATTGCTTTATTACCACACAGTCACTTTTATTTCTTTTGTTACCCAAAAGTCACTTAACTTTCTTCCGATCTACACCAAAGTCACTCTAGCCGAATTTTACTTAAAACTCACCAGAAAAATGACATGGCATCATTAATTAAAAATAATTTTTCTTAATTATATTAATCCAATTCTTTAACCCATTACACAAATTTTATCCAACCCAAGACTCAAATTTTATTTCACTACTAATTTTACCCTGTGGAATTTCACCAATTCTCTTCAATATCTCCTTTCTTGGTCGCTCATCCACCCCAATAGCCATCACAACATGCTTTTTTGGAGCAATTCTTCCAACACTCATGAAGCTTACATTCACATTCTCCTCAGACAAGATGCTTCCCACCTTTCCAATCATTCCTGGCTAATCAACCTGTCTGCAGAGAATGATACTACATTCTAAGCTCACATCCACTTTAAAAGATTCAACTTTTGTTAAATGAGGATTTCCATCTCTTTCCCTGCCCCCCACTTTAATCTCTCCAGAATCAATAATAGCGTTAACAAACTTGGACTCCACATAGGCAATTTGAACGTGAATGAACTCGAGTGGACTTTCTGGTGAACTATCTAGAAGAATTCTTTCTTCGGCAATTCTTAGTCCCCACTTTTTAACAGTACAATAAACTAGAAATATTTTAATGACTTGATACAATCAATAGTGAACTAGGTTTGGGTCTTGGGGTGGGTAAAATTAATGTAATGAGTTAAAAATTAGGTTAATACAATTAAGAAAGATTATTTTTAATTAATAATGTCACGTCATTTTTCCGGTGAGTTTTAAGTAAAATCTGGCTAAAGTAACTTTGGTCCAGACCGGAGAAAAGTTGAGTGACTTTTGGGTAACAAAAAAAACAAAAGCGACTTTATAGTAATAAATAAATGGTTGAGTGACTTTTGAGTAACAAAAGAAACAAAAGTGATTTTGTGGTAATGAAACAATAATTGAGTGAGTACCGGCAAAATTAACTCACAAGTTTGCTGTTATGTAAAACCAAACCAAGTTGGGTCTTACGCAGAAAGACATCTTTTCTCTTTTTTCACATATTCCCAATTGTTGCGGAGTGTATGTCATCGTCGTGTAGGAGCTCGGAGGAGCTATTTTTTTTTTCTGGGGTTGGGGTCGGGGGTGGAGGAGAATATAGCTTTAGGTCCAATAACTGACCTACATACAAAATGGTGGTGCTTATCACCCATTTTCTTTGACCTAAAACACTAAGGGGTCGTTCGGTTACTCGTGTTGTTTACGCGGGTATTAATTTGTAATGTGGGTATTAGTAATGTGAGTATTAATAATGTATGTATTAATAATGTGAGTATTAATAATGCGGGTATTAGTTAGCACAGGGTTTAGTAATGTGGGTATTTTAGTAATGTGGGTATTAGCCATGCATATATTATACGGAAAATGGCCAAATTTGCCCCTCTACTATGGTTTAGGAGTCACGTTTACCCCTCGTTAAAATTTTGGTGCAACAATACCCCTACCGTTACCATAGTACGCAGATTTACCCCTCTCATTAACGGACCTCCATGCTGGACGACACGTGGCTGCCACATCAGTGCCATAGTAGAGGGGCAAATTTGGCCCTTTTCAGTTATTTCTAAAATCGTGTCTGGACTAAGTTTCAATAAAGTTTTGATGCTTAGAGGAGTCATTATAAGAGAGAAAAATGTGCTAAGAATGGTAAATAAGATATTTTGAGAGAAATGCGGAATTAAAATGACACTCTCTTCGGTTTTGTTCCATAAGAAAGATTTACTTTTGAACTTTGTGATAAAAATTATCTTTATTAAAGATAAGATAAAAGTTTAATAATAACATTATTTTCAAATAAATAGATATGTTTTTTTTAAAAAGACTAAAAGGTAACATATGCTACTCCTATTAAAGTGGATAAAGAGTTCTTTCATGTATTTCAATTTAAAAGATATTTTTCAAGTTATCACAAAATGTGATTTTTGCTATATATTGACTTATTAACTTTAGTTTAATCTTTTCCTTTAATGACATATTTTTGGATAAAGAGTTCTTTCATATATTTCAATTTAAAAGATATTTTTCAATTTATCACAAAAGGTGATTTTTGCTATATATTGACTTATTAACTTAAGTTTAATCTTTTCCTTTAATGACATATTTTTTGTAATATTAGAAAAAATAATAATAGAGTTTAATGTTTAAAATCACAAATTCTAGAATTCAACCATGACATTAAGCTAGCGTTTGTCCATAACATTAAGCTAGCGTTTGTCCATAAAATTAGTGTCATGATTGAATTCTAGAATTTGTGATTTTAAACATAAAACTCTATTATTATTTTTTCTAATGTTACAAAAAATATGTCATTAAAGGAAAAGAGATTAAACTAAAGTTAATAAGTCAATATATAGCAAAAGTCAGCTTTTGTGATAAATTGAAAAATATCTTTTAAATTGAAATACATGAAAAAACTATTTATCTACTTTAATAGGAGTAGCATATTTTACCTTTTAGTCTTTTTAAAAAGAACATATCTATTTATTTGAAAATAATGTTATTATTAAACTTTTGTCTTATCTTTAATAAAGATAATTTTTGTCACAAAGTTCAAAAGTATATCTTTCTTATGGAACAAAACCGAAGAGAGTGTCATTTTAATTCCGTATTTCTCTCAAAATATCTTATTTACCATTCTTAGCACATTTTTCTCTCTTATAATGACTCCTCTAAGCATCAAAACTTTATCTCTAAGTATTGAAACTTAGTCCAGACACGATTTTAGAAACAACTGAAAAGGGCCAAATTTGCCCCTCTACTATGGCACTGATGTGGCAGCCACGTGTCGTCCAGCGTGGAGGTCCGTTAATGAAAGGGGTAAATCTGTGTACTATGGTAACGGTAGGGGTATTGCCGCACCAAAATTTTAACGAGGGGTAAACATGACCCCTAAACCATAGTAGAGGGGCAAATTTGGCCCTTTTCCGTATATTATAACATAGGGATTATTTTTTGAATCACTGATATATTACAATATTATTATTTAAAATATTTATTTACTCCTTAAATAAAATCTTAAAATATATTCTCATAATGAGGTTACTTTTGTCATTTTAAATTTTAAAACCTGCATTATTAATACACACATTATTAATACCATCTTCTACCCCGCATAAAATAATACATAGATTCTCCAATTAATAATACAGTATTAATAATGTGGGATATACAAAAACGTAACCAAACGTTGTATTAATTTATGCAGGTATTAAAATTTCTCAGAAAACCAACCGAACGCTGCGCTAAATTAACGCAGAGTTTTGCGCGGGTATTAACTAATTAACCCAGTAACCGAACGACCCCCTAAATACTTTATACACGAAATTAGTGAAGTACAACACCCTTATCACTTTTTGTTTTTTCGGTAATGGTCTCTCATACTTGGAGCATATGCTCATAATTTTATCAGTTTTTTGCATCTTTATGAACGCAATTCAGCTCTACAAAGTTCATATTTTGGGCAATGGTCAATACTGATTCTGATTAATGAACCGGTTTTAATCAGAGTCGGAAAAATAAGTGCAATTTTAAACTAACCAATTTTGCCGTAAATGCAAGTAAGAAGATTGATCTTTTCTTCAAAACTTTAACTACATTATTCTTAATTTTCACTTTTCCTTCCGACTAACGTTAGGTAACAAAGGATGGTTAATGGATCAAAACGAAAATTTTCAGAAAAGTTGAAGGCGAAGCTAGCAGAAAAGTTTAAGAACTCATGATTCTCAACCCACTTCATTGCAACGAGGCCACACCTGGGTGCCACATGCTTATTAAAAATAAAAAGAAAGAAAGTTACACTAAAGTGCTCCAGCTCACTTTTAATTTATGCGTGTCAATCCTACCCATTTACACAACAAAGTGATACACATCAGTCAGCATTACTTATGTACAACATCAACAACATGCAAAGAAAGAAGCATATGTACAATCATTTTGCATATGTTAAACACGAACACAAACATACAAGATGTCGTATCCTGAGAGCCCAGAATTTGTGTTTTACAGACTATGCACTAAATCCTTCGTCAAGCGAATCCCAAGAATTGGAAGGGACATCCACACAAGCTTGTGCTGATGCCTTGGCCATTTGCTCCACTTTTATACTAGCGTTGCATATGTTAGCAATGGCACGCATATATTTCAACCCATACTGGGATAATGATCCACAATATGTCTCAAATGTTCCGACCTGCAAAACGATAAGAAGTTACATCTCTGATAAGCGCAAGTTCAAGCAGATTCATCATAATTTATCTAAATTAAACTCGCAACTGACCCCCAAGTGTTATATCTGAATAAAAAAAACAGGGAAATAAAATAAATGGTTAAGAAGAGATGTAGGTTATGCTTACAAAAGATTTAAGACAGTCCCAATCATCAACAAGAGGCTCGCCTGAAGGTCGGACTCTAGTCAGCTCCTCGGTACCTTTCTCAATTCCGAAGAGAAGCTTTCCGACAAGTGTAATGCTGTCGTCTATGTGCATTCTGTGTGTCATTGCTTCAGTCAGCTGCTTCTGGGCTTCTAGTTTCCTAGCTGAGCCTTGACGGGCCTTGAGGAACTACAAATATTGAGACAAGAACAGGATATTAACTGCATCTTTTAAATCAACCCAAATGAATAATATCCAGCAGCATAATTGATCAAGTCAAGTAATAGACTGATAATGTATAATTAGCTGCTATGAGGTTCCAGACATCATGATATTAGACCCAAGCATTATTATGCTCTCTCTCAGACAAACCCATGAAAGTTCCTACTTTAGAGTGCATCTTAATAACAAAACTCTCCGACCCATAATAATATCAAACCAATCTGTTTACCTTTCCTTGTTAACAAATCCATATTGAAAAGCTTATTCGGTCAAAAATTAAAGCAAGGATCCTTATAATAACTTAATGGCAGCAAAATTAATAGTTCCATTGCCTTGATTGCATCTCTAGAACACAAGAAGCATTTGGTTTTATGTTCACTTAACCAGCATTGATGACTCTGAAAGTAGTGCGCGCAACTTACAGCACTCGTACGATTAACAGTTCCATTGATTTACTAACTCAAGTGAAATATTCAGTCAAATTGCTTAGTTGACGTTTGAACTATTAAATCAGAATATTACTGTGTAAAACAACTTGGAGTTGATGCTTGAAATTAAAGAAGAATTTCACACTATACAAAGGAGCTCAGTGCATACCTTTTCCCAGAAATGCAAAAGATCTGCATCCCGTTGGTTAACAGGCTTTGAGGATAACAATGAGTTTTCATCCAAAAAACTGTAAGTATAATTTGCGGGATTGGTCCCCATATAAAGGGAAATAGGATCATCCCTTAGCTTCAGATCACCATATTGCATGACATGGGAACTTGCAAAGGGAAACGAGTTCGCCGTTCTTCTTCTAACCTGCAAAATCAGGACACCAGCAGAAGGATATCAAAAGCCTCTTTCTGAAGCAACAATCGAAAGAGTGCAGTGTTTAGCCATCTACAATTTTCCCAAGGATTGTCAGCTATTCTGCCTTATCATCTAAGAATAAACCCATCTAAAACCAAAATAATTAAAAAACTAACAAAGAAGAAAGAGAAACCCAAGATTTCCATACATACTCCTAGTTGTCAAGAAACTCTTACCAGCTCATATTGCATTCCTAAAGTTTCTGTCTGGAGATCGTGTTTTTCACTGTTCATGGAGACAGATCATAGTTAGTCAAGAGAAAGCAGACCTACAGAAATGATAGAAATAACCACCTAAAAGAACTGCAAATCATTAAATTTCTCTCAATTATATCATCAAATCCATAAAAGCAGACATGGACCTGCCTATGCAAGTGGCCTGCTCACAAACCAGCTGAAGATGGAATAGGAGAAAATGAAAGGAGACCGGAAGAACATCAGAGAACCTCTGGTTACCTGTCTTCCATCCAAGATACTGAGTACAAGTCACCCAAGCAGGTTTGATATTCTGGAGGAGGACTTTGATTGTCTCCTGGACAGTAGGTTCCCCAACTGTCCTCTTCAGCATTTGATGCTGTTGTTGCATAGATGTTAAGACCTTCAGGAAGAAGGCCCTCAAAGATACTCCCAGATTCACAAGCTTCAATGTAAAAGACCTAAGATCGTTTAAGCAAAATATAAATAAGAATACTGCATCAACCGAATAGATCACAAAAGTCTCTAATCCTCATCTGTTACAAGCCACAGATATAGAAAATTAAAACTGACAATAGAAGAAAAGAACTGACAAAAGCAACTTACTAGGCTTTTATATGTCCCTGAAGCATGCTTCCTTTTCAAGGCATCAATTAATTCATCAGCATAGAGATTAGGATAAGTAGGCATCCCTGATTTGTAAAGTATAACAATATGCAATGTTACAGACTAATTGTAATTATCAAACTTACAAACTAATAAACCAATAACAGACAAAGGTTATTAAAAATTAACCAACTTTAAGTTCAATCCTACAACAGTTTTATGGATGCTTCCAACTGTTGCATTCCTAATAATAAGTGACTCCTCAACATTCAGTCCACATAACCTACACCAACAGTTGTGATCGCTCCTGAAATGAAGCTAAAAGAGAAATGGACACTTTTCCCCAGCAACATTGACTTCCATGGTGTTCCAAACTACCCAACATGCAGCATTACAAGGAAGTCACACCAAATCTTCGAGTTGAGAAGAAAAAATGGATGAGTGAGTGTGTCCGTGTGTGTGTGTGTGTGTGTGAGAGAGAGAGAGAGAGAGAGAGAGAGAGAGAGAGAGAGATTTTCAACTTCCAAACGAAAGGTTCTGTCCCAAATATGTAGCCAGCATTCCGGAAAATAGAAAGCCAGATGCAAACTAATAGAAATAATATCTAAAGAAAACATTAAACAGAGATATAGCTAATTATATCCTATAAATTTGTCCTACAAAAGTGAAACAGAATAACAACTTAACAAGAACTATAAAAAGCCTCCTTTAAAGTAACCATAGAATTCTTGGGATAGTCCTTAAGGAAAAAAAATTATATGAGCGATAAATTAACAAACAAGCACTAATAGAGAGGCGTATAGATTCCACGCAGGCAACTAACCGAGCACCCCAGGACCGCCATGATCACTGTAAAAAATGAAGATATGATCATTTGGACCACTTTCCACCACTTTCCCACTGCCTCCAGTAAGAGCGGCTTTATCTCCAAGGATAACAGCTAGAAAGTTGTTGACTGTAACATTGTGCCCAGTATAATCCTGCCATAGAGTAATACCATCAGAGTAGAGTAAAAAGGAACAGTTTGAGATTTTACTAGTGATACATGCCTCAGAAAGAACCAACCTTTGGAACTCCTTTATAAACGTCCTCACCGTCGGGGCTATTTATGATGATTCCTGGCCTAGGATTCTCATAATTATTAGCAATGTCATCATACATAAACACAATAATATTCTCATCCTTGAGGCCACCTTTCTTCAACAGCTGATATGCATGACAGACATCCGCCTGATACAAATGATAAAATTTACAAGGCTTAAACAGGGATCATTCCCATTACACCAGTCATTTTCCTGAGGTCCATTTTAAGTCTTCACTCATGTCTAACCAAGGAAGTCTATCTACTATCAGGCAACGAAAAATAGTCCCTGTATTGAAGCAAAATCATTCATAGTACTCATTCAGCTTTTTTTAGATAAAGACACTTTTCCAATTTTCAATATCCTCAGTGTATTTATATGAGGACAAGATTATAAATTCACATTAGTAAATTTAGAGCTAATACAAAAAATAAGCGAGACGGCACTTGCACGTTTAGTAATTCAGTCCTTCCAGTAGCAAAGTCAGCTACCAATTTGCCTTATAGTAAACCAACATGGTCATACATAGTTATTCCTTCCGTCCCAATTTTTGTGAAAGAGATTGATTGGCAATGGAGTTCAAGAAATAAAGGAAGACTTTTGAAATTTGTGGTTTAAAACAAACCATAGACATTTACATGGTTCTGAATCATCTTATATAACCAAATTGTTGCTGCTAAATATAGGAAGGTCTCTTTTTTAAAGAGACAAAAATAAAAAGAGCCACATAAATTGGAACGGAGCGAGTACTTAACTGTAGATTCTAATACTAACAACAACAACAGCAGCAACAACAACAACAACAACATACTCTGTATGATCCCACAAGTGGAGTATGAGAAGGGTGAAATATACATAGACTTTACCCCTCCCTGGGGTGAAATAGAAATATTGTTTCCGATAGACCCTCGGGTCGAGAAATACTAACTGATACTAAAACCAGAAAAATTCAAAAACTTCAAAGCGATCATTTTTGTAATCAAAACAAAGAAATGCCAAAAAGAAAAAGTCTTTAATTTGGTAAAAGCTAAATTAGGCCAAAAAGAAAAGAGTAGTAAGTAAAGTAACCTGGTGCCTGTAATTCCAATAACCTCTTGATCCAGCTAACAACACACCCCATCTTGTACCCTCAACTGAACCATCACCATATTTTTCACTAAAAAACTTTGATGCTTCAGATGGTAATTTAAGTACATCTCTACCGTCAACAGCTGCAAGAATTGAAAGTCCGATGATTAAAAGAGCACTTCCAATCATTGTTGTAATAATTGAAGAGGACCAAAGTTATTTTGGGCAATAGAAAAAGCTTATCACTAACTCTTTAAATAGAGTCAACTAGGAGGAATAGTATGTAAAGTGAACTGTAATGTAAAGAGTAGCACGACTGACACGCCATTAACAAGTCGTTATCAAATTTATAAGAGCTTCACAATTACAGTTATTAATATCTTTCTAAAATAAAGAGGAGGGAAAATTAAATAGTTTGTAGTTGTGGTACAAAAGTTATTATTCTTAATAGATTTAGTTAGCTACATTAATTGAAATGGTCGTTCTCATAATTTATAAAGCAAGTATTAGTTGAGGGCAAAAAGACATACTAGTAATGCTTTCTTGATTTTTAACATGATACTTATTTTATACGGGCGCGTGTTCCCATATCACTAAGTAATTTCTTTCATGAAGTCACAAAAGAATTACTTACTGTATTAAAGAATGTGTTTGAATTATATAGTAAATGCTAAAATTTTATTACTCATTGACAATATATTTATCAACCAAATTATTATTTCTCAATTTAGTTTCTCAAAATGTTGCACATCTAATTCATGTCAAACATTGCAAATTTGTATTTGTAAGTATCTTTTCTAGTTCCATTGAAAATTACCACTCGATTAACATTTGAACTTCTACAGTAATTAAAATCTATCTTGCAAATAGAAAAAAATATTTTACTATCGATAAAAAAATCTATAAAAATATTATAAAAATTGACCAAATGTGCAAGATGCAAAAGCCGATAATTGTCATCAATTGAATTACATACAAGCAAGAGGAGAGAACACCTATATCCTAATCAACAATACTTAAACTTTTTACAATATCTTCCTCCATCATATTTCACCTGTGCCAATGTCAAAAGACGGGAACCTTTTGCCGGAGAGATCCAAAATTTGGTCGCCCCAAAATGTCATAAACCAAAGAAAGGACATCGTAATCGATTTAGTGAAAAGCACAATATATATATATTTCCTAAGACAACCAGTGAAATTATTATTGGATAAAAATGAGTATATATTATATATATTACATGTAACATCAATCTTGATTTTTCCCCTAAAAAGAGTTCGCTTAGATTGAATATCATCTTGATTCCTTACATACATTCTTAAAACAACTCAAAAAGGAGGAGGAGGAGGAGGAGAGTTAATTTGAGATATAAGTACTTTTAAATATCATTGAGAAGTCAAATTTGTTGATAACAATAGAAATTGATGGAACCTGGATGTTCCATTTGATAGACCGATGGCATTAATCAATAGAAATTGATCGAAGTGTTCTAATCCATACACAATTTTAATGAAGTAGTCATTACTAAAAACTAATAAATTAATTATATTTACACTTTTATCCAGCATAAAATACATTCATGAAGGATAAAAAAAATGAATTTAGAATAGTATAGATATATATATAGATAGATTTTATTTATGAAGTCAATGCTAAAAGTATCTACATGTATGTGCAAGTGCAAGCCTTTGACAGATATTCTAATTCAACACAAAAACTATACAGAAAATTTTACTTATATAAAATAATCGAAAACTAATTATTCAAGGCAAAAGAAAACCTCTATCTCCACTTCGACTATTACGCTCTCTTTGAACTTTGACTTGTGCTTCCGCAAGGTGGATAACATATTCTCATACAAACCTTCAATATAAATATATATTTAGTGCGTACAATCTCAACTCTGCATGAAGTAGAATTTAGCATAGCTATACCTACTTGCATTTTATAAGAAAAAGAATGTTTTTATTGTCTCAGAAATTTGAAAGACCATGCTCGGGAAAATAAGAATGGGAAAATTAAATATCTGGATATTGTAAAGCTAGCTCTTAAATGGTGATACATATATGAAAAAATGAAGAGATTGGTTTTGGAAAATGAAAAGATGTTAATCCTTAGCTATTTAATGAATCATCAATGACAAAGTTCCATCAATAATCAAGAGAGGCTGATGGGGAGATTTTAATAAGTAAAATCAAATACATGAATTATCTCCTTTTATTTTTGATATGGTGTATAAATTCTTCAATTTCATTTTTAATTCCTCTAATCATATTACTTAGTATCATTTATTGCACATCAAAAAACTAATTGTGCAATCCAACGTTTGGATTAAACTTCCAGGTTAAACATTATTTATCATATCTAATAGTAATATTTATTATAATGCCAAAAGAATAGGTTTAATAAGGTGTAATTGATATTTAATTGGAGGGTCAAAATGGCTATTCACTTTTAACTAAAAGGATTCCCACTTTTATAATTATATGATATATGATATGATGATTATCTTTAAAATGCTAAAAAGAACTTGAAGGCCATCCTGATACTTGGTCTTTTATCAACACTTACGATCAAGTACTGACAAGCATTGTCTTTTGCCAACACTTGAAGGAGTATTGGCAAATAGAGAGGAGTCAAAAGCGAGTTTTGGCCCCGTGCCAAAAATTTGACAGAAGTGTTTCCGTTTAGAATATTTTTATTAAACTTAACAAGAACACTTTTGCAAAACCACTATTAGCACGGTAAAAAAGACAAATCATTGTTTATGGTATCATATTTCTGCAAATAGGCCAATGTGAGAAGTAGGGGAAAATTTAAGGAGATTTTTACCCTATATGTCTAGTGACTTTTATTTTGAACTAAAAATAGCCATATTTAAAAATATTTATCTGAGCTGGCCCTTTGGCCAATAATATTTCATTCCATAGCCGCATATACCCCAAGCTTGTATACTTCATAGTTACAGTATACCCCAATAGTATATGGTATTTTCTATTGTATATCTTTCTAGTATACGTATACCCTAATGGTATATAAGTTTGACACCCCAATGGTATACCCTAATGTTGTGGCTATGCGGCTACCAAATGTTTAACAAAAATTGGGCCATTGTAGGGTAATATTTTAGTGTGGGCTGACTAGTTTTGAAAACTTCTCAAATATAAGAAATCGGTAAAAATGGGGGTAGTCTTGAAAAATTGAGCACTTTAAAGGCATTCTTTAAAAATTGAGACACTTTTACATTAAATGAAGGTGAAAGTATATAAATATCCTTACTAATCGAGCACTTCTCGCAATTATAAAAAAACCACCACACATTTTTTAAGCCATAATTACAAAATTGTCACCGCACCACAAAAATGCCACTGCACCTTTTTAAAGCCATAATTACAAAAATATCATTGTTTCTTACAAAGCAGAAAAAATGTCAACATGTGTTATTTACTCATATAGTCACGTCCATTTTGTGAATAAATAAGGCCAAATCATCATCGTTTCTCGCATATATAATCAAAGCAAAACATAACATAAGACCAGTTTGTCATTATTTCTTCATACAGAGAGCAAAAAATCATGTTCCTTTTGTAAATAAATGATGTCAAATCGTACCTACTTTATTCATTCACAAAAATATATATGAAAATATAAAATCAAGACTGTCACACCCCTTTTTTGTTTCCGATTGGATTCTCAGTTTTAGCACTTATGGAATTTTGATTAAATTTTGGCGCTATTTTTAAGGGTTTTTCTTTTAAGGAAGTGACGGTATCAAAGGTACCAAGATTTTTATTATTTTTGGAAGTCGCCACTTGACAAGTTTAAAGGTGTGCCAAGTCACCAAGAAGGTATCTTGGAACATCTTTTGACTCTTCAAAGGCCTGCGTTTGAGATTCGGATAAGGACATCGGTTGACTCTTGGGAAGGTATTAGGCACCCTCGAGTCCTGCGCCGAGCGCAGTCGCTTTTATTGTTGATTTATTGGCTTTAGAATTATGTTTTATATTTGCCATGTTAATTGTTAAGCATTGATTCGGGTGAAAGTCACTTGTTCATTGACGGTGGCTCTATTGAAAATTAACCGCGGACACATAGTCCATTTGAACTTCCAATATAAATGAACCCCATGTAAACATCAGACCTTTTATTTTTGTTAAGCTAGTCTAAGCATTGATTGCGCTTTGACTCACTTAAGATTATTAATAACTTTGCTATTATCAGTTCGAATACTTCAACTACGATGTAGTATATTCAACGCCTTTATGATTCGTTATTGTTAAACAAGAGTCATTTTTATTTATCGCATTGGTCAATAAATAGCCACTTCCCTTTCATCTTTAATAAATAAGTGTTATCCATGAAAATAATTATAGACATAAATGAAAAACTAGCTAGATTTGTGGCTATGTTTCAAAATATTGTAGAAGTAGCGTAGACCTGTGATTTTTATTTGGTCAGTCTAAGCTTTGTTCGCTTCGGCTTAGAATTATTGTTGTAGGATTACTTTGTTAAGTTTCTAATTTTTGCTATGTACTGAACTGATGTTAAAGAAAAAATCAGATAAATAAATAGTAATTTTACTTTTATTTTCCTTTACATTATGGCTTGTGTGTTGAACATTTGACCTCAGTTTAAATATTTTTCAAAAATGAGCTATTCTGCAAATTTAACAGCCCATTGGTTTCTGCCCGCTTTTAGCTTTTAGGAAATTCGCACATGTAGTCTATTTTATGAGGCAGTTTGTATCAAATGTCTTTTTGACTTTTGTTGAACTCTTTAATTTAACTGAATGTCCATACGTAAATTAAACCATCTCTGCAAATCTAGCCCATTTATCTTTTTCATCTTTTCCTGCCCGTTACACTTTTAACTTTGCAAGACATGTCTTTTTTTGCTTTGCTTATTGCATATCTGGCCTATTTAACCAAACATTGTTCTAGCCTAACACATCTGCTTTTCCCTTAGCTTAAGCATAACGGTCCATAAAATCGAGCACTAATTTTTAGCTGCGTTATCATGACAACAACATTAAAAGCAAAATACTAAAGTTTAAAACTTGAAACATATGTCATTTATAATCTAAGTCTCATGACATGCTTTTGGCCCTAAATATGACCACAATTTAATATCTCATACAAAGGGGTTAGGAAAATAAATACCTAATGAAGCAAATCCCACAACCTAGCAAAGTAAGCCAAAACAAAACTCAGCACCAGCTCTTAAACTCAACGTCCAGCAACACAGCCACTAATCAAACTTGCAGCCACTAGGCTTCTACTAGAAGAGGTCCCATACTCACTTTACATTCCTTTCCATTTCCCCTTTCTTTTCGTACTATATTTTTTCTCTTTTAACTCTCTATTTTCAGATCTATTTTGCTATGAGATGGTAGTTGGTGTGTAGTGATTGTCTCCCCAGTTAATATTCTGACCATCTTCCCTTTTAAGAGAATGAAAAGCTCTAAAAAATAGAAGGAAAAATGGGTGTGTCCTTCAGTAAAAGTTCCATGGTCATGTGCCCCAAGCCTTAGCATTTTCAGCCCATAATTTCTTTGGCATGCAAGGCTTGTACTAGACCAAAGAGGGCAGAACTTTCTGCTGCCACCCCTGTACTTCCTTGAATCAACTTTTGACATCACTAGGCCTATGTCATTCTAACTATCAGGAAACACCCAAACTATCCTAGCCATTTACATAACATGAACTCCTTTCATCATAACAGGAAACCAAAATAGGTTCAAACACAAGCATGACCATTACCCTAAAGTTATCTACTAGCTAAACATTTGAAACTACTAATTTCTCTTATATGTCTGGAATACACAGACCAACAAGATAGATTTACCCATGGCATGGCCACAAACACAACAAGACAAACACAAAACCTAAACAACATTGCAGTAGCATGATTGAACAGAGACAAAATAATAGATACCCTCATTAGGTACTTACAAATAAGTAAACTAAATAGCAAGTTCATACTAATATTCTATTGTTTCACAAACCAAAGCAAAGTGAAACAGATACGACCGTACTTACACTAAAATATACATGCTCATGCTCCACTTAAACTCAAAACAAACCAATGAGCAAGCTTTTATATTAGCAAACTATATTGAATAGGCAGAAAATGACATTCAAGCTTGCCTCATATAACTTAAACACACGCAACTATTGTTAATCAAACGCATACCAGCTCGAATAGATTTGATAGCACCAATTTTATGCAAGCTAACTTATCATTATATCAAATGTAATGCTCAAGCTAAACAAATATCTCATATCAAATTCAAAGCAGACAGATTTCGATGCCTACACCAATGAGATGACACAACAGAAACATCTATCTTCATTATCACTCACCCACTAAACACTATAGTTGAATCTATACATGAAAGCCATAGTAAAAAAACTAACATACAGGAAAAGAGAAAGTAATTGGGATTCTTCCATCTAACCCGTCGAGCCAATCAAACAAAACTGCTCGCCTAGCCATCATCGTCCCTGCTGTGCGTTGACACTCCACTGCCCTATGCCACTGCTGCTACTGTTGTTATTACAACGACAAACACCATGAGTCTCATTGAGGCTGCCTCATCGTCGTCATCACCTAAACACATCTAAGTACCTCAACCCATCACCATAGCAGCGACATCATCAACCCAACTCCCGATACCACAGCGACACTACCTCGCCACCACACTACTTCACTCATAGCCTCACCCTCTCACAGTAACATCATCCTCACGGCAGAAACAAGGAAATTCCATCATCCTTTTCTCGTTCTAATTGAAGCGATCCCATTTGGGATCGTCTCAATTAGAACAAGAGAAGAAATGAAAACGAGAAGCAGGAGAAAAATCTAAGGAAACAAGAACCTTGTAAAGCATGCCAAATTGGGTCCCTTGAGACAAAGGCAAAGTCCTATTGGTAAAACGAAGCAGAGGGGGTGATAGAGGGAGACGTGAGGAGTCCTTTCATGTAAATCTCAACGGAAAATATGGAGTTTTCTCCAGACTCGAAGTTCCGCCGCTACTTTCGCCTCCGATCTACAATGATTGGCGTGTATTTTGGAAAAAACAAGCTCAGGAATGGAATGAGGAGGTTGAACCGAGTCCAAGGATATAGAGTTAATATTTTTTGGTGGCAGCCAGCGGTTGTTCACGGCGGTATAAGGAGGCTGGCGGTTGTTAAAAATAGGGCTAGGGTTTTGCCATTCCGATGGTGTTTTTGTGTATATTGCTATTTTTGGCAAAGTTTCTTGTTTATATGTGGTGAAGGTGGGCCGGGTCAAGCAAAATTGGGCCGGCGAGTCTGGTGTGTGGACTGGGCTGTAATGTTTCTTTTATTGGACTTTGTAGTATTGGCAAGGCAAAATCATTAAACCAAATCAAATAAAAAACCACCATAAAATGCATAATTAATTAACTATAAATCTTATTAAAAAAGACCTCCAAAATTCACATTAATACAAAGGTGACCAATTTAACATAGACATCAGCATAACTATCTCAAGTAATTATCAATTTGGTGCCAAAACTAGGTGATTACAGCTGCCCCTCTTTGTTCGGGAACGCGAAGAGTTTTCGGACAAAGACATAATCAACCGCTAATTGGTTTTTGGTTCTAGCCAAGAGCATGCAAAAAGGCGACCGTACTTTTTCTTTTCGGTTCTAACCAAGAACAAGGCTACCTACATATCCTCGGACTAAGGAATCAGGTTAGTGTAGTTCCTCACGTGCGGTAGCTGGGACTACCGCGAACAAACAGACACTAGACTCTTCTAGACTTACATGGACTTACACCAGATGCTACTAGATACACTAGGATGGACACTAGATACTTCTAATACACTAGGACTGATACAAAATTAGGTGATTACAACTGCCATTCTTTGTTCGGGAACGCGAAGAGTTTTCGGACAAAGACGTAATCAACCGCTAATTTTGGCTTTTGATACTAGCTAAGAGCATGCAAAAAGGCGACCGTACCTTTTCTTTTCGGTTCTAACCAAGAACAAGGCTACCTACATATCCTCAGACTAAGGAATCAGGTCAGTGTAGTTCCTCACGTGCGGTAACTGGGACTATTGCAAACAAACAGACACTAGACTCTTCTAGACTCACATGGACTTACACCAGACACTACTAGACATGATAGGACGGACACTAGATACTTCTAATACACTAGGACTGACACAAATCACTGCTAAACACACTTGGGACTGTTGTTGCTGGTTGCCGGTCGCTGGTTGCTAGTTGTTGCTAGGTATTGCTTGCTTTTTCTACAACATTTTACAAGTGAAACAAAATTACAATATAAAATTCTGCAATTTTCTAAGGGCGGCTTGCTTGAGCTTGATTGCAGGCTTGTTAATCCAGGATTGATCTGCTGAAGATAAATTGCTTCATTGTCGGGAATGAGCCCAGTTGCTGACTACTTTGTTGTGAGCGGTGTGCGCCGATTGCAGAAAGATAAATGCTCCGTTGTGAGGGAGTGCTTCAATTGCTGAAAATAAATTGTCCCGTTGTAAGGGGAGTGCCCTATTGCTGAAAGATAAATGCTCTCCGTTGTGAGGGAGTGCTCCGATTATTGAAAATAAATTGTCCCGTTGTGAGAGGTGTGCCCCGATTGCTGAAAGATAAATGCTTCGTTGTGAGGGAATGCTCCAATTGCTGAAAATAAAATTATCCCGTTGTGAGGGGAGTGCACCGATTGCTGAAAAATAAATGCTCCGTCGTGAGGGAGTGCTCCAGTTGCTGAAAATAAATTGTCCCGTTGTAAGGGGAGTGCCCCGATGGCTGAAAGATAAATGCTCTATTATGAGGGAGTGCTCCAATTGCTAAAAATAAATTGTCCCGTTGTGATGGGAGTGCCTCAATTGCTGAAAATAAATTGGCCCGTTGTGAGGGGTGTGCCCCCATTGCTGAAAGTAAACTGCTAATCCTGTAGAGACAGAGTTTTGCGAGTTCCTTTTGTTGCTCATGTTAGGATAGTGCCGAAAGGGCAAGGAAATAATGGTGAAGTAGAATAAAATAAAAGGGACGGAAAAGATTAGAGCGAAAGTCATTTGGAAAAGAAACGCCTTTCTGAAAAGAGAAACTTATCTGGAGATATACTGGCGGCCCTGATGATCATGACATGTATCTTGAATGACCCTCGTCCGACCAGTGCTGCTTGTTTGTCAAGAATTGTTTCGATGCTGATACTAGACCATAACCAATCATAGTTGAGGTGACTCACAGGTCGGCTAGCAGCGCCCTTTTGGGTTTTCGCAGGTTACCCTCTCTCTTCAATCTTTTTCCTCTCCATTGTCTTACGGCGCCTTTTCAGGTTTTCACCGGTGAGACATCATCATTTTTTTTGTTTTTTTAAAATCAAATAACATCCAAAACGCATCAAGAAGTGACTGCATGAAATTCACCACCTTTGAAAACATTCTCCTTTAAAAATAAAAAATAAAAATCTGCCCCAGTTTATTCTAAACTGGGGCGTTTGTATTTCCCTTTGACAGGGCATAAACGTCCTCCAAGATGCATCAGGTAGATGACCTAAACCTTGGGATTATTTTGAAAAATAAAAATAAATAATCTGCCCCAGTTTAGCATAAACTGGGGCTCTGCATTTCTTTTGTATTGGTCGCAAACTTGGAGGCAAGGTTTTGCGTCAATGTGAGACAGGAAAGAAAAGAATTTTTCCATGGTATGACCGCACCCGAATGACTGCCTACGTATCCTTTTGAGAGGAATCAGGTCAAGACGTAGCTCTGAAAACTTAATGGCAATTTTGTTTTGATGTTTTTCAATTTCATTTCATTGATACCCAAACAGAGTTTACAACAGGGAGTGCAAGGCTCTAAAGGCCATTGAAGAGTACAATGTTCTGGGTAGGAGAATACGTATCCAAACAAAATAAAGTTGACCTAAAGCTCATATGTAGTATCTCTTAACTGCATCCGCATTGACTGGCATCTCGGTGGTCCTTCCTTCTGGATCCGTCAAGTACAAGGCACCGTTTGGCAACACTTTCTTTATCAGGTATGGTCCTTGCCAATTTGGAGAAAATTTCCCTTTAGCTTCTTCCTGATGAGTGAAGATACGCTTCAAAACCAATTGCCCTTCTTTCAGATTGCGATAACGAACTTTCTTGTTGTATGCACGTGTCATTCTTTGTTGATAAAGTTGGCCGTGACAAACCGCGTTGAGTCTCTTCTCATCAATAAATGACAATTGTTCTAGCCTGGTTTTGACCCATTCTGTAACCTCAATTCTTGCTTCTACAATGATTCTGAGTGATGGTATTTCCACCTCTGCTGGTATGACTGCTTCAGTTCCGTACACCAATGAATATGGAGTCGTTCCTATGGAAGTGCGCACAGTTGTGCGGTAGCCGAGCAAGGCAAAAGGCAGTTTCTCATGCTAATCACGGGATCCTTGTATTATCTTCCTAAGGATCTTCTTGATAGTCTTGTTTGCTGCTTCGACTGCACCATTTGCTTTTGGCCGATAAGTTGTGGAGTTTCGGTGCGTGATCTTGAATCTTTCACACACTTCCTTCATCAAATGACTTTTCAGGTTTGCCGCATTATCAGTTATAATTTTACTTGGGATACTAAAGCGACAGATAATGTTGGAATGAATGAAATCCACCACGGCTTTCTTGGTCACGGACTTGAGAGTGACCGCATCGACCTATTTGGTGAAGTAATCGATGGCAACCAAAATGAATCTGTGTCCATTTGATGCTCTTGGTTTAATGGGGCCAATAACGTCCACCTCCATGCTCCAAAAGGCCATGGAGCTGACATTGTGTGCAACTCTAGGGGAGTAGAGTGTATCAAATCACCGTGCACTTGACATTGATGGAACTTTAGCACAAAGGTTATGCAGTCATGTTTCATGGTGAGCCAAAAGTATCCTGCTCTAAACACTTTCCTTGCTAACACGTACCCACTCATGTGGGGTCCACAGATCCCTGAGTGTATATCATTGAGAATCCTCGTGGCTTCAGTTGCATCCACGCATCTTAACAGTCCCAAATCTGATGTTCCTTTGTACACCACTCTTTCGCTTTAAAAGAAACCACTCACAAGTCGTCGAAGGGTTCTTTTCTGATTGCTTTCTGCCGTTGGCAGATATGTCCCATCTTGAAGAAAATTCTTGATGTCTAAATACCATAGTTGGCCATCAATTTCCTCTTCGACCATATTACAGTAGGCTGACTTTGGACTTGGATCTCCAACGGATCAATATGAGCTTTATCAGGATGGACAAGCATTGAGGCTAGTGTAGCCAATGCATTAGCCAGTTCATTGTGTATTCTTGGGACATATCTGAACTTTAAAGCATCGAACCTTTGACGAAGATCATCCATACACTATTTGTACATGATGAACTTAAGGTCTCGAGTTTCCCACTCACATTTCATTTGGCGTATCAAAAGATCTGAATCTCCGATCACCAGTAACTCTTTGATGTCCATATCCAGTGCCATGCGCAAACCCATTATGCACGCTTTATATTCAGATGTGTTGTTAGTGCAACTGAAATGAAGTTGGGCTACGTCCGGGTAATAATGCCCCGTGGGAGAAATGAGAACCATCCCAACACCGTTACCTTTTGAATTTGAAGCACCATCAAAGTACAATTTCCACACATATTCCTCTTCATTGATCAATTTTTCCAATGTATCCACCTCGTCATTGAGGAAGTAAGTTTTAAATGGCTCATAGTCATCATCCACCGAATTCTCAGCCAGGTGGTCGACTAAAGCTTGACCCTTCATTGCGGTTCTGGTGGAATAGACTATGTCGAATTTCGTGAGTAGGATCTGCCATTTGCAAGTTTGCTAGTCGGCATTGGCTGCTGAAATATATACTTTAGTGGATCCATTCGGGAGATGAGGTAGGTGGTATGAGACAACAAGTAATGTTTCAGCTTTTGTGCGACCCAAGTTAAGGCGCAACATGTCCTTTCCAACAAAGTGTACCTGGCCTCGCCATCGGTGAACTTCTTGCTCAGATAGTAAATTGACTGCTCTTTCTTTCCTGTGGCGTCATGTTGCCCCAGTACACAACCAAATGAGTTGTCATTGACTGACAAATATAGAAACAGTGGTCGGCCAAGTTCGGGCGGGACCAAAACAGGAGGGTTCGACAAGTATTGCTTGATCTTGTCGAATGCTTCTTGGCACTCTTCAGTCCATGCAATTTTCGCATCCTTTTTCAGCAATTTCAGGATTGGCTCACATATTGGGGTGAGTTGGGCAATGAACCTGCTTATGTAGTTTAGCCTGCCGAGAAAGCTTTTGATATCCTTCCTGGTCCGAGGTGGAGGTAATTCTTGTATTGTTTTGATCTTTGCGGTATCCAGTTCAGTACCTCGCCTGCTAACGATGAAACCCAACAACTTTCCAGCGGGCACACCAAATGCGCATTTGGCTTGATTCAGCTTCAAGTTATACCTACGGAGCCTTACGAAAAACTTTTTAAGGTCCCTCACGTGATCTTCAACAGTTCTGAACTTGACAATCACGTCGTCCACATACACTTCTCTTTCTTTATGCATCACATCATAGAAGATAGCATTCATAGCCCTCACATAGGTTGCCCCATCATTTTTCAATCCAAACGGCATTACTCTATAACAGAATGTCCCCCAAGGTGTAGTAAACGCTGTCTTGTATGCGTCATCTTCATCCATCTGGATTTGGTGATACCCGGCATATCAATCAACAAAGGACTGTATCTCATGTTTTGCACAATTGTCAACGAGAGTGTGACTGTTAGGCAATGGGAAGTTGTATTTGGGACTTGCCTTGTTCAGATCTCGATAGTCGACACATATCCTTATTTTCACATCTTTCTTGGGAACCGGCACAACATTCGCAACCCAAGTGGTGTACTGGATTGGTTGAATGACTTTCCAATCGACCTGTTTCATGATTTCATCATGGATTTTCTTGATCACATCAGTTTTGAATTTGCGTTGTAACTGCCTGACATGAGGGAATCCAGGTTGGATCGGCAATTTGTGGACTATCAGATCTGAGCTCAAACCCGACATTTCCATGTGACCAGGCAAAAACATCCCGTATTCAAAAAGCATTTGTAAGATATCACTTTTTTACTTTGGGTTGGGCATACATGCTTATCTTGGTTTCCCTCACATCATCAGGGCTCCCAAGGTTAACATCTTCTGTATCGGCCAGATTGGGTTTTGTCTTATCCTCATGACGTTCCACTTCTAACTCATCATATTCAACCCCATTAACAAACTCTTCATCGTGTTCCTCATCACTGTCAACCTCAACTATGGATATGGAGCTAAAATCAGGTTGCAATTCCTGGATGGACGGTAAGTTTCTTGCACATATCATGATATCAGGACCATCAGATACATCACTACAGATAAAAAAAAAATAAAGAATAAAATTAGGAGGATAGACAGATATTTAGGGAAAATTCGGCTCTTAGGCCTTTCATTAATGAAAAAGGGTTTGAATTACAATAAAAGATAAGCAAAAATAATACACTTGTCATACAGCCCTTGGAATATACAAGTGTATTCAAAAGAAACTGCAAAACAACAGTCTACCAAGACACCTTCCTGATAGGGAAGAGAGTTGCATTCCAGTTAGTCAGGTGCACGTCCGGGCCAATGTACTGAATCGAGGCATTGCTGGAGCCTTCGCCCGGATGGACCATGCATATTTCAAAGATGCCACCCAAATCAAATGGTGCATCCTGATTGTCTTTCACTATGTTGACATCTGTTGCAATGATCTTCGACTTCATAACATAGCCCACAAAGGACTGGGCAAGACACGGAATTGGCTTTGGGAGGGACCAAACTTCGGACTTCTTCTTTCTTGCTTGCTTGCGATCAGCTGCTTTTGGCTTGAAACCTAGCCCCCAAGTGCTTTGCACACCAATTGGCTCTACTGGATTCACCCTGCCCTGTAGTGACGTTCCCAGACCTTTCCCAAATTAGAAACCATGTTTCAGCATTTCAGAGGCCATCATGATAGCCGTATCCGACACTTTTGGGACGGGTATGGATTTTCCTTCTGTCACTTTTTCCACATACACCACATCAGATGTTTGATACATAATCGTCAAGCAAGTGGTAACGACCTCGAGGGTTGGTACATCCAGACTATTGTTCATCCTCTCCAAAAACTACGACAACTTGATTGTCCCAAGTGAACTTAACCGCTTGATAGACTGTAGAAGGTACAACATATGCCATGTGGATCCATGGTCGGCCCAATAACAGATTATAAGATGCATCAGCTTCCAGGACTTGGAATTTAATGGTGAATGTTGCAGGGCCAATTGTCAACGATACCCAAAGATTCTCGAACTCCTCCATCAAAAGCACGAACAGAGGATGAGCTGGCTCTGATCCTACTGGTATCCACCTTCAAACTCTCCAATGTAGTGAGAGGGCAGATGTTCAAACCCGCACCGCTATATATTAAAACACGTGAGACATAAGAGTTCTCATATTTGATCGAAACATGAAGTGCCCTATTATGGCCAGTTCCTTCTTTGGGTAACTCTTCATCAGTGAATGTCACGCGGTTGGTCTCAAATACTCTGCCTACAAGTGCTTCCAGATTAGCCACAACTGTTTGTTCAGGAATATAAGCTTCATTCAGTATCTTCAGTAGTGCATGGTGGTGTGCTTCAGAGTTCATCAGCAAAGACAAGAGTGATATCTGAGCTGGAATCTTCCTTAAATGCTCGACGATAGAGTAATCCGTCGTTCTCATCTTCTCTAGGAATTCTTCAGCTTCTTTCTCTGACACTGGTTCTTTGATTGGTCTTTGGTCCTCACGACCAGGTTTTGCCTTTCCCAATTCTTCCGGAGTGAAACATCTTCCAGAGTCAGACCATTAACATCAGCAGCGACCTCCATAATCTCTTTCCCTTGGTAAGACACGATTGTTTTGTTGTAGTTCCAGGGAACAACCTTTGTACTTGTAATAGGGAGTTGTTTTGCCTTTGTGATGATGACTGGTTCACACAGTTTTGCCTTAACCTCAATGACCAGAGCCTTCTGACTTGGTGCTCCTTACACGATAAACACTGGCCCATCAAGCTGAACTTTTTCTGGCTTTACGGCTGGGATTGTAAAACTTGGTTCAACAGCTACATCTTGCTTTGTTTTGTTGACAACAGATGCATTTGGACTTGCGGCCGATACAACAATGAACGGCTCCTGGCATTTAATATCTGAAAAAGGGATCGACTGCCACAATCTCCTTGGCAGCTTTCCCTTTCAAATCTTCCTCTGTGCATACCATCTCAACTGTATGTGTGTCATTCTGAACATTTTGAGCTGGCAAAGGATTCTGGTTCACATTTTGAGTCTCATCTCCCACAACCTTTATCTGATTGTTATCTATCATTGCTTTGATTGCTCTTTTCAGATCCCAACATTGCTCTGTATCATATCCAGGCGCCCTAGAATGGAACGCACAGTAGCGAGAATGATCCACCTTCCCTGTCGGATTCATGTTTCCTGTGATTGGTTTAAGCAAGTTAGCTTGTTGCAGTGTTTTTGAACAGGTTGGTGTAAGTTTCACCCAGCGGGGTGAATTGCTTCTGTTCTTGAGGCATGTTCCTTCGCTGTATGTTTGGACAAAAATTTGGTGGACCCCGTGGTCGATAAAGCATGTCTTACTGACTTGGAAATTTAGCATATGTTTGTTGGTTGTTATAATGAACTGGGGCAGGGGGTGCATGCCATTGTGGACCACTTAGCGGCTGAGAATAAGATGCTGCATTGACAGGGAATGAGAACTGTGGCATGGCAAATTGTTGGCCATGAGGTGGATAGAACTGTTGTAGCGGGGGTGTCCGAATGTACCCTTGACGATCATTGTATCTTCCGTCATTTCTTCTCGGTCCATGACCAACCATTGCCACTTCATCTTTCTTTTCTTTCTTCTTCCCAAAAGAACCTGAACCTGATTGTAATGCTTGGGTAGTGGCTCTCAAAGATGTTTGGCTGACAATCTTGCTTGCCTTGATTCCTCTCAATATCATCTCCCCAATTCTCACTGCTTCACTGAATTGTTTCCCTATGGCGGAGGCCATTTATTGGTAGTAGGTCTCATCAAGTACCTCAATGAACTCTTTGACCATTTTATCATCGGGTATCAAAGGGCTCACACGCGCTGCCTGCTCGCACCATCTATAGGCATACTCCCTGAAACTTTTACTAGGCTTCTTTGTGATCGTCTTCAAAGAAGCACGATCTAGAGCAGCCTTAATGTTGAACTCGAAGTGATCTAGGAAAGCATTAGCCATATCATCAAAAGTTGTCCAGTTCGAGACTTCATGTAGGATGAATCATTATGTTGCCGGTCCTCCTAGATTGTCAGCAAAGTACGCCATTAGAAATTCGTCCTTGCCAGCGCCTCTCATCTTGTTACAGTAAACCTTTAGGTGGATCCTAGAATCATCTTTCCCGGTGTACAGATCAAATTTCGGCATGACGAAACCTTCAGGTAAAGGCACATGAGGGAACAAGCACAGGTCTTTGTATGAAACATTAGCTTTACCACCGTGCCCCTGTATGCTCTTCACAGTTTGCTCCAAGCTTTTCAATTTCTGAGCAAAATCATTATCTTCTCTTTTCCCCAACCGGTCGATATCATCATGTGATTCTGGGTGGTGTCCCTGATCATATGACTTGGTTTGGCGGAAGACATTACCCTGAGCTTGGCCAAATTGTTAATCGTGGGCCCTTAATTGTGGGTCACTGTTCGATCTTTGCAAAGTGTGTCCTGCAGGAATGGTGAATGCTGCGACAGGAACCTGGGGTTGGCTATGCTGTGCGAATTGTGCCCCACGTTGTACATTAGAAGGTTCGGCTATATTTTCAGTTGCCAGATGTAGACCAAATCCGGGAAGGTAACAGGGTCTCCTGCCACTGTGGATTGCCCTTGCTCTGGTGGCTGAGTATTTGCCATGAAACCAGCAGCACCTGGCAGAACAGGAGGTGCCTGAACTGCTGCCAAGTTACGAACCAGCTGCGTCATCATTTCTTTCATAGCGGCAAAGTCCTCGGCTATCTTGGCCTGTTGCTCAGCTAAGCGAACCAGCTCAGTATTCTCAGTTTCGTCAGCCATCATTGTTGGAGTACTTTCCTGAAGAGGTGCTTCAACCACTTCTGGAATAGGTAGTGGTCCATTGATTCTGGTAGAATAGGAATGTGGGGCCAACACGGCAGTTGCTCAAGCTAATGAAATCAAAACATGCTAGTGCAACAAGATAACTTGGAACATGGATTGCTCATTGGCTTAACCAATGCGGATTGGTTTATGGCATATTTCAAATGTATACCCAAAAGACTTGCCTATTTAGTACGTTTCTTTGCATCATTATTTTCTTTCTACTTTCCTATTATTTTTTTTTTCATAATTTCCATTAGCCATTTTAAGAAAAATAAAAATGCGAGACAAAACGGTAACACAGTTTGAGACCAAGTCAAGTTCCATTCCATTTAAGCTTTCAAAAATACATCAATGATACAATGACTAATCCCACAAAATAAAATCATAACTTTGGAAGACATCTCGACATAGACTAGAGAATAAAGTACTAGACAATAAAAGAGTTTGAAACATAAATAAGAAGTACAACATGTCCAAAAGTGCATAAATGAAAAAACATCCTAATCCCAAGTCTGGCATGACTACATGTCCTCCTGAGGCTCCTGCTGATCCTCTGGTGGGTCCCCTGCCAAAGTCTGGTATAATCCTGTCAAATCAGCTTTAACTCTGGTGACAAATGGCAGCAAGTGCTGGACTAACTCCTCGACGGGCTGCCTCCTGTAATCAACACACATCTGTGCGACATACACAGCAGTATCGTAAACCTGCTGATGTGTTGTCATGATGACCTGATCTGCAGCCTGCAAACCCTGAAGTCGACCCAATGCTAGCTCTCTGATCCTCACTCCATCCTCCAGTGCTCTGTCAAGTCGGGCTCGGAGCACTGCAGCCTCTTGACGACGATGATCCTCTCTGCGCTGGCTATTAGTCAAAGCTGCTCTGGCGGAATCTCTCTCAACAACAACACGCTACATATCCAGACGGTGCCTCTCCTCAAGACGGCGCGTCATGTCAACTAACCTCAACTCAATCCCCTTCTCGATATCAACAGTATCTGTCCCAGACCTCTCGGGCATGGCTGTGAGCGGGGGCTGGCGACGATACCATGTTGCATACTCAGGAGTGACCTCTTCCCTAAGTCCATTTTGCGCCCGTGTGCGATCATCTAAGAGCATTCTTGTCACGACCCAATTTCCAAGGGCTCGTGATGGCACATAAACAACATTTGCCTAGGCGAACCAATGAAACAAGATGTGGAAAAGAACAATAATGTGAAAAGATCATAAATGGATATATAAATATAAAAGGGTGAAGTCCAAAAGAATATATCCACAAAAGAATTGGAGCATTCTAAGAGTGACTCAATAAAGTATGAATATACATCAAAGAAATCTGAGTCCTATCTCTAAGTGACTCCGGCGGTATGTCACCACGGTCTGTGTGGTCGGCTCACCTCAATCAAAAGTCTCAGAAGCCTCGGGAACCGCTAACGTCCGGGCTGCTGACTGGATGAAGGACCTGCGCACGTAGCAGAGTAAATTATGAGCCGAAGCCCAGTAAGATCACCGACAGGCCCGCTAAGGTACCCTTGCGGGACAAGTCGCTACATGCATCATAAGCAACAACATACTATAGTAATCATACAATAAAGTAGTGAAATCACAAATAGATGTAACACATTCCATACACACAAGTAGTAACCAGAAGTCTCAAGGATTATGCCCATCCAACGTAAGGCATAGGTCAACTCAGCGGCGGTTTGGAGGTCCAATCTCTACTCCCGTGCCGACTAACCTAGACCTACGATGGACTAGCAACACCACTACTAAGTATCAACCATATACCGTGACCCGAAGTCACTATCACAATCATGAATAAGTAGACCAACGACCCGTAGTCGTTGGCTCATCTCAAATCTGTCTACGATCGCACCACACCCCCTGTCAAGTGCGTCGTATCTCAATAAATCAAGTGACCACACCACACCCCCTGTCAAGTGTGTCACATCTCAAAGATCAAGTGTCCACACCACACCCCCTGTCAAGTGTGACACATCTCATAGTATAGGCGACACCACACCCCCTGTCAAGTGTCCCTCTAACAGTATTAATATCCACGACATTAATAACAATAACAGAAATAATAACAGAAATATTAATAACGATAATATTTCACAGTCACCGTAACCCAGGTTGGTTATGCTAGCTGAACGTAAGGCGAAGGTTAACCCGACCACAGTTTGGGGGTACAATCCCTACTCCCATGTCGTCCAACCCAAGGTTACGTATAGACAGCACTACCCAACCCGGCACGTGAACAAATCAAGTACCAATATCATACAAAGCCGGCAAAATCTTCGGCAAGACATTTATCATGACATGCCGGCAACATCCTCGGCCATGTCCCAAGTTCTTGCTATCTAAGCATGGCGTAGCAAGCGTTACTACGATACAAATTTAAGCTACCTCGACGTAGCGTTTAGACCGGCACATACCTCGGTCGAGTCACAATCTCGCTATTTATAACAAACAATAATAGCAAGTAATTCACATCATTAATCCTAACTATTGTTAGGTATATATATGCGTACATGAAGCATACTAGCATGAAGGAAGAGTCCACAAGCACAATAGAGGTCAAGTCTCACTTACCTCGAAATTCGGGCTCAAATGCCGGGAAGAATCTCCTTTCCCGCTCGCCTTGTCCGCGAAGGACTCTCCACTAGGTCTATTAAGACAAGATATAGCACATATGAGTGCTCAATTATAGCTATTTAAGCCTATAGGCATCCTAGGGTAAAAATTACCAAAATGCCCCCGGGTAGGGTCGAGCCCTAAATTTACAAAATGTACTTTTCCGGACTCCCCACGCTCCCGTGAGTCCAAAAGTACACTTAGATTCCACATGCGAGCCTTGCTCGATGTCTTTCCCCAATTCTTAAGAATCTAGGGTTCTAACCAATTTCCAAGAATCAACCCTTTGATTCTTGTGTTAATCAACATAAAGATGGATTGAAAGGGCTTACCTTAAGTGTAAGTATGATTGGGTCTTCAAGAAATACCCAAAAATCGCCTCAAGAGCTCACCAAATGATTTTTATAAGTTATGAACCGAAATGGCCCGAAATGGCCTTTTTGTAGCAGTTTTTGCCTCTGTGACAGCTTCTTTTGAAAAAATCATAACTTTTGATAGGAATGTCAAAATGACCTGGAATCGGTGCCATTAGAACCACAACTCAAAGGGCTACAACTTTCATGTTTTGAGTTTTTCCTAATTCCTTACGGATTGGCCGGAAAATCAGCTTTTATCCGGCTGTTTGCGCCAAAACAGAACAGAAAAGTCGCACCAGATTTTCTACTCTTTTAGGGGCAAAACGGGACCCTACGAAGCTCGGAATGATCCCAAATTTTGCACACAAGCCATAAAATACTTGAGTGATATGCTCGTCAAGACGGAACTCAATTCGAACCTCCAGAACTCAAAAAGTGGGTCCCACGGCAAAGGTTCGATTTTCGACTTTCGCCAAAATAGCGAAATTTAACCAAACGACCTCGGAATCAAATTCCGAAAGTTGCTACAAGTCACAAATGACTATACGAACCTAACGGAACGTTCGGATCTCTCATCGGAGCTCATTTGCACAAATCGAGCTCGGAAACCTCTTTTAACTCTTTTAAACTTTCGAAACGGGGACTTTATCAAAAGTCCTATCAAACGAGGTCCGTTTTCAATTTCGAAGGTTGCTACATATCATAAATGACGAGACGGACCTAACGGTGCACTCGGATTTTCCATCGGGGTTCGTTTACTCAAAACGACCTATCGAAACCCCAAATTCCTTTCCGGAATTTCATAAACGGATCCTTTTCTCGAAAACCTATCAAACGGACTCCGTTTCGACTCAGATTTCACAGACGGGTCATAAATGACCTAACGGAGCTTCTGGGACTGTCGACACGTAAATCGAGGTCCCGGATCCCGTAACGACTATTTGAGGGTCGTTACATTCTCCCGCACTTAGACTCTCGGCCGTCCTCGGACGAGCCTAAGTCTAAGGTAGGATCCACACACTAGCCACGGAGCTGGCACGGATTTCGAGGACCCCTCGGTACCACCCGAAATCAATAAAACTTAAAAATGCAAATTAAGGCTTAGAAAATACAAGGATTTCATACCTGAATCATCGAACAAGCGCGGATGCCTCTCACGCATATCGGACTCAAGCTCCCAAGTGGCCTCGGCAATGGAGTGATGCCCCCACTGAACTCTCACAAGCGGGATCACCTTCGATCTCATCTTACGGACCTCTCTAGCCACAATAGCAATAGGCTCCTCCGAATAAGCTAAGTCGCCATCTACCTCCACGGAAGCCATATCGATCACATGAGACAGATCGTGAACATACTTCCGGAGCATGGACACATGGAACACCGGATGAACAGACAGAGAGGGAGGCAAAGCCAGTCTATAAGCAACGGCGCCAACGCGCTCCAATATCTCAAAAGGCCCAATGAACCTAGGACTGAGCTTGCCTTTCTTCCCAAATCTCATAACACCCTTCATGGGCGACACTCTGAGGAATACCCGGTCCCCAACCATGAACTCAAGATCTCTCCGCCTCCGATCTGCATACGATATCTGCCGGCTCTGAGCCGTGCGGAGTCGATCCTGAATAACCCGGACCTTATCTAAGGTCTGCTGCACCAAATCAGGCCCCAACACCTGGACCTCACCAGACTCGAACCAACCGATAGGCGAGCGACATCTCCGACCATACAATGCCTCAAACGGAGCCATCTGGATAGAAGCCTGATAGCTATTATTATACGCAAACTCTGCTAGCGGCAAATGGCTATCCCAATGGCCTCCAAAATCAATAGCACACGCCCTCAACATATCCTCGAGGATCTGAATGGTCCGCTCAGACTGGCCATCAGTCTGCGGGTGAAATGCAGTGCTGAGATCGACCCGAGTACCCAGCTCTCTCTGAAAAGATCTCCAAAACTGAGCTGTGAACTGAGCACCTCGGTCAGAAATGATAGAAACAGGAGCACCATGCAATCTCACAATCTGCTCAATGAAGATACGAGCCAGACGCTCCGAGGTATAAGTAGTCCTCACTGGAATGAAGTGAGCCGACTTCGTCAGTCGATCAACTACTACCCACACCGAATCATGCTTACCCACGGTCAGCGGCAAACCAACTACGAAATCCATAGTGATCTGCTCCCACTTCCACTCGGGAATGGGCATAGACTGGGTCACCCCGGCTGGCCTCCGGTGCTCATACTTCACCTGCTGGCAATTCAAACACCGAGATACATAATCAGCAACATCCCTCTTCATCCCTTTCCACCAATACAGCTCTCGAAGATCATGATACATCTTCGCAGTACCTGGATGAATGGAATATCTCGAACTGTGAGCCTCTGCCAAAATCATCTGCCTCAGCTCCACAATGGCTGGAACACATACCCGGCCGTTAAGCCGCAAAGCACCATCATCACCAATCACGAACGAGGACACTCCCCCACTCAGGACCCTGTCCCGGAGATCTCTCAGATAAGGATCCTCGAACTGCCTTTCCCGAATCTGGGAAGCTAAAGACGACTGAGACCCCACATATGCAAGCACCCGGCCTGGAACAGAATCATCAAACCGAACCCCACTAATGGACAAAGCCTGCAACTCACGGGCCAACGGCCTCATATCAGCATTAAGATAGGCGAGGCTACCCATGGACTTCCTACTCAAGGCATCGGCTACAACATTAGCCTTTCCGGGATGATACCGGATAGAAAGATCATAATCCTTCAGCAGCTCTAACCAGCGGCGCTGTCTCCCGTTCAAGTCCTTCTGAGTGAACAAGTACTGGAGACTCTTATGGTCGGTGAATATCTCACATGGCTCGCCATAAAGATAGTGCCTCCACAACTTCAGTGCAAACACGACAGCTAACAGCTCCAAATCATGGACATGATAATTCTTTTCATGGAACTTCAGCTGTCTCGAGGCATAAGTTATCACCTTACCCTCCTGCATCAGAACGCTACCCAGGCCAACACCCGAAGCATCACAATATACGGTGAATCCCCCGGATCCACTAGGCAAGGCCAACACTGGCGCTGAAGTCAACAGAGTCTTAAGCTTCTGAAAGCTAGACTCACAGGCATCGGACCACAGGAAAGGAACATTCTTCTGGGTCAACTTCGTCAGAGGTGCTGAAATAGAAGAAAACCCCTCGACGAACCGCCGATAATAACCTGCCAAGCCTAAGAAACTCCGAATCTCTGTAGGAGAAGTAGGCCTAGGCCAACTCTGAACGGCCTCTATCTTCTTCGGATCAACACACACCCCACCCTTGGTCACCACGTGACCTAGGAAAGATACAGAACTGAGCCAAAATTCACACTTGGAGAATTTGGCATACAACTGCTGATCCCTCAGAGTCCGAAGAACAACTCTCAAATGCTGCTCATGCTCCTCCCTGCTCCTCGAATAAACCAAGATATCATCGATAAACACAATGACGAAGGAGTCAAGGTAGGCCTTGAACACTCGGTTCATCAGATCCATGAAAGCAGCTGGGGCATTCGTAAGCCCGAAAGACATCACCAGAAACTCATAGTGGCCATATCGGGTACGAAAAGCAGTCTTGGAAACGTCCTCGGACCGAATCCTCAACTGATGATACCCCGACCTCAAATCAATCTTCGAGAAGAAGGTAGCACCCTGAAGCTGATCAAACAAATCATCAATACGCGGCAAAGGATACCTATTCTTGATAGTAACCTTATTCAGCTGCCGGTAATCAATACACATCCGCATAGAGCCATCCTTCTTCTTCACAAATAATACCGGGGCACCCCATGGAGACACACTGGGCCTAATGAAGCCCTTATCGAGCAAATCCTGAATCTGCTCCTTCAGCTCCCTCAACTCAACAGGAGCCATACGATACGGGGGAATAGATTTAGGCTGAGTGCCTGGCAATAGATCAATGCAAAACTCTATCTCCCGCATAGGCGGCAAACCCGACAAATCATCAGGAAACACATCCGGATACTCACAAACAACCGGAACTCTATCAAGGGATAACTCCTCTGCCCGGACATCCCGAACTGAAGCAATATATCCCTCGCACCCACTAGATATCATCCTCTGCGCCTCCAAGAAAGAAATGATCCTACTCTTCGGAGAAGGCCTGGAACCTCTCCATACAACCCGAGACTCACCCTCTGCCCCGATCGTCACGGACTTGGCATGGCAATCCAAAGTCGCATGACAGGAAGCCAGCCAATCCATGCCCATAATGACATCGAAATTAGACATATCGAGCAGCATCAGGTCCACTAAGGACTCTACACCATAGATGGAGATCATACACTGCCGATAACCCCTATCTACACATATAGAAGACCCGACAGGGGTGGCAACCATAAAGGGATCATCTAAGAAGACCAGATCCCTGCCCAAGCAAGGGGCAAATCCCGGCGACACATACGAATAGGTAGACCCCGGATCAATAAGAGCATAAGCATCGCGGCCACAGACAGAAATAATACCTGTGATGACATCATTGGATGCCTCAGCATCCTGACGAGTCATAGCATAGACCTGCGCCGAGCCTCCTGAACCCGGAGCTCTCTGAGACTGTTGTCTAGAAGGAATCTGAGAAACGGGCCTGGCGGCCTGAGGACCAGATGGTACCATAGCTGCGGATCCCTGGCGACCTGATGAAACATAAGGGCAACTCCTGACATAGTGCTCTGGAGACCCACACTCAAATCATCCATCACCTCTACCTCCTCTACCGCCTCTACCACCTCTCCATGACCACCTCCAGACGAACACCTCCCATGATGCCTCTGATGGCACCTCCCGCACTGCGGCGGACCAGACTGCGAAGAGCCACCCCGCCATTAGAACCACAACTCAAAGGGCTACAACCTTCATGTTTTAAGTTTTTCCTAATTCCTTACGGATTGGCCGAAAAATCAGCTTTTATCCGGCTGTTTCGCCAAAACAGAACAGAAAAGTCGCACCAGATTTTCTACTGTTTTAGGGGAAAAACGGGACCCTACGAAGCTCGGAATGATCCCAAATTTTGCACACAAGCCATAAAATACTTGGGTGACATGCTCGTCAAGACGGAACTCAATTCGGACCTCCAGAACTCAAAAAGTGGGTCCCACGGCAAAGGTTCAATTTTCAACTTTCGCCAAAATAGCGAAATTTAACCAAACGACCTCGGAATCCAATTCCGAAAGTTGCTACAAGTCACAAATGACTATACGAACCTAATGGAACTTTCGGATCTCTCATCGGAGCTCATTTGCTCAAATCGAGCTCGGAAACCTCTTTTAACTCTTTTAAACTTCCGAAACGGGGACTTTATCAAAAGTCCTATCAAACGAGGTCCGTTTTCAATTTTGAAGGTTGCTACATATCATAAATGACGAGACGGACCTAACGGTGCGCTCGGATTTTCCATCGGGGTTCGTTTACTCAAAACGACCTATCGAAACCCCAAATTCCTTTCCGGAATTTCATAAACGGATCCTTTTCTCGAAAACCTATCAAACGGACTCCGTTTCGACTCAGATTTCACAGACGGGTCATAAATGACCTAACGGAGCTTTTGGGACTGTCGACACACAAATCGAGGTCCCGGATCCCGTAACGACTATTTGAGGGTCGTTACAATTCTGTTATCCCACAATCTCCAAAATTATGCTCTATCTCGGCAATGACTAGTCTCATACTCGACAATATAAGCACTCATGTTTTCAACTCTGGGAACCTCCTGAATATAGCCGAACTGCCTGAGTACCCTAACAGGGGTATAAGGTTGAGCCCCTTTCAATCCCATCAACACAAAGAAAGCACGGTCCTTGCTTCTAATCGCGATCTCACTCTTCACAAACCAGCTGCAATGCCACAAAATCTTATGAGAAGATAGGTCATTCAGATATGCTTTCCACCCATCCTCATTGTCCGAGAAAGGAGTGTTTTTGACATGTTTCGGGTGATGGCTCAACTAGCTCGTGGAAAAATACTTAACTATGTCAGGAGGTGGACGGAGACATATATGTTCCATAAACCAGACATGCAGGAGCAAGTTGCACCCGTGGAAGAATGTTACATTTTTGTTCCTGCACTGATCTAAAAAATGATATATACTGCCTAAAATCATTGGGATGATAGTGAAATATTTCTCCGTATCGAACATAGCTGTCATGACCCAACTCACCAAAATGAAAATTCTTCTGCACTTCATCAGAAAAACCATCAAACCCAAGAAAGAGAACACGAACACTTGTGCCCTATGTAGGGTCCACTCATCGTAAGTCACAGTTTGATAGAACTCATGGCGATGAAGTTCATAACCATCGGACTTCCCAAAGCGCTTGTGGAGGTACTAAAATGAAATCCAACCTTTGTCCATGCCACCGACTGTGTTATCCACCGGCATCTTCAGGTTATCAAAGAACTCTTGCTTATTGACATACCTTGAAGCTAACATTCTTTTCTTTGTAAGGTCCATTTTGACCAACCCAGCTAACTCCTCTAGTGTGGGAGTCATCTCAAATCCGTTAAACGGGAAGGTGTTCTTGGTAGTGTCCCAATGCGGAATGAGGGCATTAACTAGTTCACAGCGTGAGACCAAAATAGGATCATCAAGTAAAAGATCAGTCAAGCACCCAATCCTACCAGTACAAGCTTTTTCTGCATAACAGGCATAGTTTTCCACCAATCCTTTAACTCCTCTGGTGGGCCATCAATCATCATAATAGCGGGTGGTCTGAAAGCTTCTGGGTATTTTCTTTTCCCGGACCTCGAGAACGATGTATCCATAGTACCTAATAAAATATGAGTTAGGGTTAATGCACAATTTGGATGACTTAAACAAAAAATAAAGCAAACAAGACTCGACACTTATTAGGACTCGATTTCATTTTCATCATTTTTTTTAGAAATTATATTTTATTTATTACTTTGTGAAAAAATAAGATTTGACTCGACGTTTGAAGAGAAGATCATACTAATCTATGAAGAAAAACAAAACCCTTAATTACAACACAAACCGTTGAAAATAGGACTCGGGACGAACAACTGACACAAACTTATGACGCAAGGATGATTTTCAAAAAATAATACCATCGTGACGACACAAAAGAAATGATGCAACACGAACATATTTTCCTTTTATATATATATATATATATATATATATATAAAATAATAATAATTCTTTTTGTGACGACTCGACATAAAACAAAGGTATAGAAAAAATTCGCCATTACAATGGCGTTAAAACGTAAGTATTTTGACACCTTGGGACAAGATCCCAGACTCAAATTTGGACAGTTATCGCAACGATGCAAAAACTGGATGAAATTGAGGAACCCTTTGACACACATTTGGACGCAAACTTTAAAAAAAATCTCCATTATAACGGCGCCAGAAATTATTTTTAATATTTTTAGAATAGACTACTTAAACACAAATGGCCTAAAGAAAATTCGGCATTATAACGACACAATCATATATTTTATGACTCGAAAAACTCTTCTTATGGATTTTGACACAATGGCTCTAAACAATTCTCCATTATAATGGCGCAAAAATCATTCTTAATTTTTTAGAATAGACTATGAGACTTGATTTAAACACAAATGGCTTAAAGAAAGTTCAGCATTATAATGAAAGAAAGTTAAAGAAATATATATTTTATGACTAAACAATAAAAACCTTTCTTATGGGTTTCGACACGATGACCAAATTTTTTTTCCATAATAACGGCGTATAATAGTGACCCTTTTTTTTTACCCAAATTCTATGTTCTTTTTGTATCCATTTCAGTGTACCCCGACTCCCAAACCAATAACGGTCAACATAGCGACCTTCCGAATATATGCAACACATAAATGGCCATAAATGTGTCTTTCTAGGACGTGGGTCCCGTCTTGATACGAAGGAAGTCAGCCTAGACAAGTGCAGTACCAGTGTACCGCTCCTCACTAAGTTATCAAATAAAATGCAGATAGATCGGGCCTAAAGGTTTAACTCTAGGTGACACAATTGACTCGGTGTCTAGACTGGCTGAGAACCCAGTGGACAAACCGGGTGGAAAGCGCATCGAGGTTGTCCGGCAACAGTGTCTATGACTTAACCCCGACATACCGTCCTCCTAAATCATGGGCAATTTTGTGTAAGAAGGTTTTCCAGATGCTGAAAGCAATACTTATATATATATCAGAGACTCATAGGGTTGCGTGAGAGGAGACAATTTATATACAGTTCAGATAAATATTTAAGCAATAACATTCAAAACAGGGCAACAAACAAAAAAATATTCACAAGCCTAAAAGCGACAATTATTAAAGCCTGAGATTCTAATTTCCCCAGCGGAGTCGCCAAGGCTGTCACACCTCTTTTTCGTAACTGATTGGATTCTCGATTTTAGCGCTTATGGAATTTTGATTAAATTTTGGCGCTATTTTTAAGGGATTTCCATTTAAGAAAGTGACGGTGTCAAAGGTACCAAGATTTTTATTATATTTCGGAGTCACCACTTGAAAAGTTTAAATGTGCGCCAACTCACCAAAAAGGTACATCGGAACACCTTTTGACTCGTCAAAGACCTGTGTTTGAGATTCGGGTAAGAACATCGGTTGACTCTTGGAAAGGTATTAGGCACCCTCGAGTCCTGCACCGAGCGCAGTTGCTTTTATTGTCATTTTATTGGCTTTAGAATTATGTTTTATTTTTGCCATGTTAATTGTTAAGTTTTGATTCGGGTGAAAGTCACTTGTTCATTGACGATGGCTCTATCGAAAATTAACCGTGGACACATAGTCCGTTCGAACTTCCAATATAAATGAATCCTGTGTAAATATCGGACCTTTTATTTTGGTTAAGCTAGTCTAAGCATTGATTGCGCTTTGACTCACTTAAGATTATTAACAACTTTGCTATTATCAGTTCGAATACTTCAATTATGATGTAGTATATTCAACGCCTTTATGATTCGTTATTGTTAAACAAGAGTCATTTTTATTTATCATATTGGTCAATAAATAGCCACTTCCCTTTCATCTTTAATAAATAAGTATTATCCGTGAAAATAATTATGGACATAAATGAAAGACTAGCTAGATTTGTGGCTATGTTTCAAAATATTGTAGAAGTAGAGTAGACCTGTGCTTTTTATTTGGTCTGTCTAAGCTTTGTTCGGCTTCGGTTTAGAATTATTGTTGTAGGATTACTTTGTTAACTTTCTAATTTTTTTGCTATGTACTGAACTGATGTTAAAGAAAAAATCAAATAAACAAATAGTCATTTTACCTTTATGTTCCTTTACATTATGGCTTGTATGTTGAACATTTGACCTCAGCTTAAATATTTTTCAAAAATGGACTACTCTGCAAATTTAATAGCCACTGGTTTCTGCCCGCTTTTAGCTTTGGAAATTTTACACCACATACCCATACTTTATAAAATATTATATATTTTTATCCATTTTAAACTTGATTTCATCACATGCCCATTTAGTAAACTTTATTTATTCCATGTTCATTGGATCAACTTTATTTACATGAATACCCAGTTTTCCCAATTCCTGAATAATCAACAAACCCCATTCTCTCATTCTTTTTTACTCACACTCCTTAAGCCTCTTAACAACCGCTAGAAACATTAGCTACCACCGGCTTCCACTGCTAAACCATCGTTCCTCCACCATTGACCATCATCGACTACCACCTTCTCTACCTAAGTTATACCTTCCCGGAACGATCTTGGCATCCTCTTCTCCAATATGGAATTATTTTCCCCAAAGAGTCACTGGTTTGGCATAGATCGAGGTTTAATAGGGCGGCCAAAACCTAACTCCGGCGACCCTTAACTTCTTCGGCCAAATCTTACAACAACGGCCTCGCCTCGCTCTCCTCTATGCATTTTTCAAGGTAATTTCCCCTAAAAATCCTTTATTTTTCCGTTTTTGATCACATTGCCCCATTCTTTTTCCTATTTTATTGATTCCACTACTGCTATGATGGTTTTCCTACCGTGGTTCTTGGTGGAGGAGTGGTGCTGCGATAACCAGGGAGCTTGGGTGATGACCTAGCCTTGAGGCAGTGACTGTTTTTATTAGTGATCTTATTGGTTGTTGGCGAATCTGCTTGTTCAAGTGAGTTTTTAGAAATATTTTACTATTACACATTCTAGTTCCCTCATTGCTTCAATGGTGTTAGAGAAAGTAAAAAGATAATGTGTATATCAAGTACTCTATGTTATACACCCGTTATGCACAAACCCAGACGCATATACCTGTTAGTTTGAGCTCTCAATATAAATTCCTTTATCTTATTTAGGTGTTCATAACTCTTGAGATTTTTGTTCTTCTATAGATCTTTCTTTCTGGCAGCATACCCTAAGCTTTTCAGAGTTCTTTCAAATCTTCTTCAGCAGGTATGTATGAAAATTGAGTTTTAGACTAATGCCTTGGCATCTTATTTGAGTTGAATCTAGTGGTTCATTGTGCTTTGGCCTTAATTGGATGATGTTATTTTATCTTTTGTCATGTGATCTGGCTTACATTGGAGAAGTTTGGCAGTGTTGTTGTAGTTGGATATCTCCAGAATAATTATATACGGCTTTACCTTGACCATGATTCTTTTCAGTAAAGGCTATAAAGGTAGTCATTTTTTATAAAAATAGTGTAATTACATGAAATGGTTGAGTAAATAGTGCAAGTTCAGTTATAGACTTGCTTGAAGGATGAAGATAATGCATACATTCTGAAATTTAAGTTACAAACCCATTAGGAGATAGCGAGTAGTGAATGAATTTCCTTTTGCAAATATTTAAACACATAAAAAAAATATTCATCAGTTAAACTAATATGAAGTGTAACTATTTTATCTATAAAGTGATTGCAGTACCAAATGCAATAGGGAAATAATTTATAGTAGATAAGAAATGACACTGAAAAAAGAAAAAAGTATACGTCTTGATCCCAACTATTTCTGTTGTAACAACTATTTTTTTATTCTTCTTCTTTTTTTAAGTCGTAAATCTAGGTGCATTTTTGTGCAAGATCTAAGTACCTTTCTTTATTTTTTGTGAAGTTGACAGGAAATGTAGATTAGCCTCCTAAACTGAAAGCGTTTCTGGATTCCCCTGCATCACTCATGATTTGGATCGCTCCTCACTCTAAGTGCAAAAGGGAAGAGTTTAGGTATAAGCATTAGATTATAACTACAATTGACATTTTCCAATTTCAGCTTCACAAAATATGCAATTCCTGAATGTCTAGTGCTTTCAATTTCTAAGTATATGGCTATCTATGGTAATAAAGCTTGTTGTTCATTCCTAAGTTGTATTATGTATAACAAGCTTACAGTCTGATGCAATCAACATGGCTATTAATTCAAGGGTTTAAATGAGACGAGTCCTATAGATAACATCATGGTAAGATATGGAATTATGTTGGCATAATACTTAATTGTTATTTAGACATATCACATATACCTATTACACACACACACGCACACACAAAAATAAATGAGAACAATCGACATCTTGGAATTTGAATGTTTCGTGCCAAGTAGCCTTTGATAAATGCTGACTTGTGCGATGTTTATAAAGATTGGAACATACTGGATCCTTGAAATTAATTCTATGTAATAAGTTTAAGTAACCTTTCATTCACATGATGTTCTGTTAGCTTCATGACTTATTGTGGGCTTAATGATTTTGGTGTACATCCTGTTGTAGTTTCCATCTAGGGTACTACATAGTAAGCAATGAACTAAAAATAGCTCATGTTCTTTAGTGGCCTTTTGTTGGTACAATCAGCGTAAATTGAGGAAATGAAAAATGGCATTAATTGAACCAAAAGTAGATTAACATGTAGCAAAGTCTCTAGTTTCATTTGAGTTGCATTATATGGTCAAAAGCACCTCCACGTATAGTTTTTGTATTATTGCTCTGTTCTTAGTTGTTGATTGAATTTGGTTGTCTTTCCAATTGTTACAGTTTCTCAACTCTAATTACCATTTTTTCCTTAATTGAACTTTGTGGAATTTTGACGTGTTTTGTAAATAATTCCTACTTATCATACTGCCAAGCATTTATTTTCTTTCTTTTGCTTCAACTTTCCTATTCATATACACATAGATGTTTATTTCTCTTTTGTTCTTTTATCAAGAGAGTAATTTTTTTATTTTATTTATAGGTACCCATTACCAAAAGCTATTGCTGAATTTCACATGTGATGCTCAAGCCATTGGAAGAAGATTTTGTTTGATATTGGATATATGATGTGCTTTATTTCCTTGTATACAGATACTACTAGGAATCACATGGATTTATCAATAGATGTTTATTGTAAAAATGTCATGTATTAACCTTTGATTTTATACTTGATATCAAAATGTGATAAATATTTCATTTTTTTTTTAATTTTGAACAAAGTATACCCTTTTGGTATACTGTATACTCTTATGGTATACCCTTTTGTGTTTGGAACCAAGTGTGCGATACTACCGAGCGAATAAATAAAACAGTTTTTTTGTTTTTTTATTTTGAACAAAGTATACCTTTTTGGTATACTGTATACTCTTCCGGTATACCCTTTTATGTTTGGATCCAAGTGCGGTGCTACCGAGTCAATAAATATTTCAGTTTTTATTGTTTTGAACAAAGTATCTTTGGCTATATTATATACTCTTCAGATATACCCTTTTGTATTTCGATCCAAGTGTGCGATGCTACCGAGCGAATAAATATTTCAGTTTTTTTTTTTGTTTTGAACAAATTATACACTTTTGGTATACTGTATACTCTTCTGGTATACCCTTTTGTGTTTGGATTCAAGTGTGCGATGGTACCGAGCGAATAAATATTCCAATTTTTGTTGTTTTGAACAAAGTATACACTTTTGGTATACTCTATACTTTTTTGGTATACCCTTTTGTGTTTTGATTCAAGTGTGCGATGCAACCGAGCGAATAAATATTTCAGTTTTTTATTGTTTTGAACAAAGTATACTCATTTGGTGTACTGTATACTCTTCTGGTATACCCTTTTGTGTTTGGATCCAAGTGTGCGATGCTACCGAACGAATAAATATTTCAGTTTTTTGTTGTTTTGAACAAAGTATACTCTTTTGGTTACTCTTCTGGTATAGCCTTTTATGTTTGAATCCAAGTGTACGATGCTACTGAGCGAATAAATATTTCAGTTTTTTTTTTTATTATTTTTAACAAAGTATACCCTTTTGGTATACTGTGTACTCTTCTGGTATACCCTTTTTTATTTGGATCCAAGTGTTCGATGCTACCGAGCGAATAAATATTTAAGTTTTTGTTGTTTTGAACAAAAAATACCATTTTGGTACGAATAAATATTTAAGTTTTTGTTGTTTTGAACAAAAAATACCATTTTGGTATACTGTATACTCTTCTGGTATACCCTTTTATATTTTGATCCAACTGTGCGATGCTACCGAACGAATACATATTTCAGTTTTTGTTGTTTTGAACAACGTATACCCTTTTAGTATACTGTATACTCTTATGGTATACCCTTTTGTGTTTGCACCCAAGTATGCGATGCTACCGAGCGAATAAATATTTCAGTTTTTGTTGTTTTGAACAAAGTATACCCTTTTGATATACTGTATACTCTTCTGGTATACCTTTTGTGTTCGAATCGAAGTGCAAAATATTTCAGAAGACATATATATTTTAATTTTTATTATTTTTAAAGAAGTACACCTTTTTGGTATATTATATTCTCTTTTGGTATACGCTTTTGTGTTTGGATCAAAGTGTGCGATGCTATCGAGCAAATGAGTGTTTCAATTATTGTTATTTTGAACAGAATATACCTTTTTGGTATACTGTATACTCTTTCGGTATACCTTGTTATGTTTTGATAAAAGTGTGAGATATTATCGAGCAAATAAAATATTTCAATTTTTGTATTTGTGAACAAAATATGCCTTTTTGGAGATGAGTATAATAAAATTACGGAGAAAAAAAAATAAATTAAAAAAAAACATGGAGAGACATGAATAGTGCTAGAAACAAGAGAAAGGAAAAAGAATAAAAAACGAAAAACAGAAAAGAAAAAAAACAAGAATAGTAAAAACCGAGAAGGAGAAAAGAATAATAAAAGAATGACAATAAAAAATAAAATAATACAAGATATGAGGAGAGAGAGGAACTTGAGTTCCTTGTTTTATGCCTTTAAATAAGGAGGTAATTAGTTAATGAGTATAGCGTGTAAATAAGTCATGGGTATAAATGTAATGCGTAGAACCATGTAAATAAAATAGGATGTATGTGTAGTTTTGTAAATCGCCCTATAGCTTTTAGGAAATTTGCACATGTAGTCAATTTTATGAGGCAGTTTGCACCAAATGTCTTTTTGACTTTTCTTGAACTCTTTAATTTAACTGAATGGCCAAACTTAAATTAAACCATCTCTGCAAATCTGGCTCATTTATCTTTTTCATATTTTCCTGCCCGTTACACTTTTAACTTTGTAAGACAGGTCTTTTTTACTTTGCTTATAATACATCTGGCCCATTTTAACCGAACATTGTTCTAGCCTAACACATCTGCTTTTCCCTTTAGCTTAAGCATAACAGTCCATAAAATCGAGCGCTAATTTTTTGCTGCGTTATCGTGACAACAACAACATTGAAAGCAAAATACTAAAGTTTAAAACTTGAAACATATGTCATTTATAATCTAAGTCTCATGACATGTTTTTGGCTCTAAATATGACCACAATTTAATATCTCATACAAAGGGGTTAGGAAATAAATACCTAATGAAGTAAATCCTACAACCTAGCAAAGTAAGTCAAAACAAAACTCAGCACCAACCCTTAAACTCAACGTCCAGCAACGCAGCCACTAATAAAACTTGCAGCGACTAGACTTCTACTAGAAGAGGTCCCATGCTCACTTTACATTCCTTTCCATTTTCTCTCGCCTTTCCTCACTATATTTTTTCTCTTTTAACTCTCTATTTTTTCAGATCTATTTTGCTATGAGAGGGTAGTTGGTGTGTAGTGATTGTCTCCCCAGTTAATGTTCTGACCCTCTTTCTTTTTATGAGAATGAAAAGCTTTCAAAAATAGAAGGGGAAATGGGTGTGTCCTTTAATAAAAGTACCATGGTCATTTGCCCCAAGCCTTAGCATTTTCAGCCCATAATTTCTTTCGCATGCAAGGCTTGTACTAGACCAAGGAGGGCAGAACTTTCTGCTGCCACCCCTGTACTTCCTTGACTCAACTTTTGACATCATCAGGCCTATGTCATTCTAACTATCAGGAAACATCCAAATTATCATAACCATTTACATAACATGAACTCCTTTCACCATAACAGGAAACCAAAATAGGTTCAAACACAAGCAGGGCCATTACCCTAAAGTTATCTACTAGCTAAACATTTAAAACTACTAATTTCTCTTCTATGTATGGAATACACAGACCAACAAGATAGACTTACCCATGGCATGGTCACAAACTACACAACAAGACAAACACAAAACCTAAATAACATTGCAGTAACAATATTGAACAGAGACAAAATAACAGATACCCTCATTAGGTACTTACAAATAAGTAAACCCAATAAAAAGTTCATACTAACATTCTATTGTTTCACAAACCAAAGCAAAGTGATTTTTTTCCAAAATTCAACCATCCAGGATAATACCAACTCTACCACTTCACATAAGCAATGCAGACATACTTGAAATCCAAATTCGGGGCTAAACTTTAGCGAAACAGATACGGCCGTACATACGCTAAAATATACATGCTCACGCTCCACTTAAACTCAAAACAAACCAATGAGCAAGCTTTCATATTAGCAAACTATACTGAACAGGCAGAAAATGACATTCAAGCTTGCCTCATATAACTTAAACACACGCAACTATTGTTAATCAAATGCATACCAGCTCAGATAGATTTGATAGCACCAGTTTTATGCAAGCTAACATATCATTCTATTAAATGTAATGCTCAACCTAAACAAATATCTCATATCAAATTCAAAGCAGACAGATTTTGATGCCTACACCAATGAGACGACACAACAGAAACATCTATCTTCATTATCACTCACCCACTAAAAACTATAGTTGAATCTATACATGAAAGCCATATTCAAGAAACTAACATACAAGAAAAGAGGAAGTAATTGGGATTCTTCCATCTAACCCATCGATCCAATCAAACAAAACTGCTTGCCTAGCCATCATCATCGCTGCTGTGCAGTTGACTCTCCACTGCCCTATGCCACTACTGCTACTGCTTTCATTACAACGGCAAACACCACGAGTCTCATCGAGGCTACCTCATCGCCGTCATCACCTAAACACCTCTAAGTACCTCAACCCATCACCATAGAAACAAAACCATCAACCCAACTCCCAATACCACAGCGACACCACCTCGCCACCACACTACTTCACTCACAACCTCACCCTCTCACAGTAACATCATCCTCACGCCAGAAACAAGCAAATTCCATCATCCTTTTCTCGTTCTAATTGAAGCGATCCCATTTGGGATCGTCTCAATTAGAACAAGAGAAGAAATGAAAACGAGAAGCAGGAGAAAAAGCTAAGGAAACATGAACCTTGTAAAGCATGCCAAATCGGGTCTCCTGAGACAAAGGAAAAGTCCTATTGTGAAAACGGAGCAGAGGGGGTGATAGAGGGAGACGTGAGGAGTCCTTTCATGTAAATCTCACCGGAAAACATGGAGTTTTCGCCATAGTCGAAGTTCTGCGGCTACTTTCGCCTTCGAATTACAACGATTGGCGTGTATTTTCGAAAAAAACAAGCTCAGGAATGGAATGAGGAGGTTGAACCGAGTCCAAGGATATAGAGTTGATATTTTTCGGTGGTAGCCAGCGGTGGTTCACGGCGGCATAAGCAGGTGGACGATTGTTAAAAATAGGGCTAGGGTTTTGCCATTATGATGGTGTTTTGTGTATATTGCTACTTTTGGCAAAGTTTCTTATTTATATGTGGTGAAGGTGGGCCGGGTCAAGCGAAATTGGGCCGGCGGGTCTGGTGTGTGGACTGGGCTGTAATGTTTCTTTTATTGGACTTTGTAGTAGTGACAAAGCAAAATCATTAAACCAAATCAAACAAAAACCACCATAAGATGCATAATTAATTAATTACAAATCTAATTAAACAAAGACCTCCAAAATTCACATCAATACAAAGGTGACCAATTTAACATAGACATAAGCACAACTATCTCAAGTAATTATTAATTTGGTGCCAAAATTAGGTGATTACAAAGACAATTCGTCTGCATTTATTTACAAGTGAGTCGAATTACTATGTCTATTTTATAAACAAATGACACCAAATCGGCATCACTTTTCTCATATACAAAAATTGAAAGTAAAAATAAAATAAAAAATCCATCTGCATTTACTTACAAGTGAGCCAAACTACTATGTTTATTTTACAAATAAATATTAATAAATCTTCATCACTTTTTTCATATACAAAAATTCAAAGTAAATATAAAATAAGGTCACCCCGACATCATTTGTTCATTATGTGAGCCATATAATATGTATATTTTATAAATGACTAAATTCAAATCGTCATCACTTAATTTATATGCAATAATTCAAAGGCAAAACATAACTACACCAATCCGTCCTTTTACTTCCATATGTAAAGTTGAAAAGTTCAAAACAAAACAAAACAAAGCAGCTAGGTAATGAGGATCTCATGTCTATTATCAAGAACTAAACTAAAGTACTAGCCACCAAATAATGAAATAAATAAAAGATGAATACATGGAAAGAGAAAAGACTACAGCAATGACCAAAATCAAAGGCAACTGCAGGCCATAGTAGGGGTAGGCATAAAATCGAAAGAATCGAAAATCGAACCGAATCAAACTAATTCAATTCTTCGGTTTCAGTTCTTTGGATCTGCGGTTCGGTCTTCGATATACTATTTTTCATACTTCAATTTTTTGTTTCGGTTCACGGTATTGGAGTAAACCAAAATTTCCGAACTTTATAATGTGCAAATTAGTTACCAGTATAGAAGCAAGTGAAATAAATTAAAGATTCTTTAGGACCAGTCATGGCATCAAGTGTAGAAGCATGACAATTAGATACGGTGCAAAAATAGTGTAGATAAAATGAGATACAACGAGATACGAGGTGGTTGGTTTCCTGGTGTAAGTTGGGTAGACACAACTTTTACGTAAAAATTCAGCTAATCAGCTCGAATCTACTGCTGCCTCCGTTAAAAGAAGTAGGGAGGAACTAAATTTGGGAAGTGGTGTAAGCAAACCCGAAGGAAATGCTAAACACGAACGCGGAAGTAAATGACAAATAAATAAAAGATACAAGCAAGACAAATCTTGCTTCAATTCAAAAGAACAGTGAGGAACCTGTCTCAAAGCTCGATTGAAGGGAAATCAAGACGCACCTATACTATGCAACAATCCTCAAGAAAGACCCGCTTCTTGCAAATTGAATGATCAAGAAGAAATTGTTCAAACGAATAACACCGGTTGACACAAGTTCTTTAAAAGCCCACGTCGGGGTTCGGCTCCATCGGAGAATCACAATAGCACTTGCTATGTTTTTCATATACTAAAAACTGGATTATCCTTTACAATGAAATGAAGTAAAGTATTTATACGCTATGCTAAGGAAAGAATAGTAAATAGTCAAAAGTGACTAATAAAAACAAGCCACGCAGGGCTGAGCTAAGTGTGTGTTCGGCAGCCTTGAGTTGGGTGCGTGGTTGCTTGCTCGAACTCATTGTCCTCGGCGCTCACTTGTCTTCGAACACAGAATCGAACACAGTTTGTTGGTGTTCGATCACTTTGTCATCGGGCTCAAATTTGAAGATGACACCCTCGGTTCTTGAGCCCGACCACTCAGCTTCGGAATAATTACTTTCCTTCGGCCAGGCCAAGTGGATGTGCACATCGTGCAGCTGCTTGGCTTGACTTCGTGTCATCGGTCTCCTCAGTGGATCGAATACTTGATCAACACGTGTTCGGGCTGCATCATCCTCCCCTTCTTGAGAAGATTTCGTCCTCGAAATCGAGCCCTCCTCGTCATCCGAAGTTTGACCTACAACACAAGGAACTAAGTCAGCAACATTAAAGGTGTTGGACACGTTATACTCACCAGGGAGGTCGATCACGTAAGCATTGTTGTTGATCTTGGTCAACACTTGAAATGGACCATCCCCTCGAGGAGCCAACTTTCCTTTCCGTTGGTTCGGGAAGTGTTCCTTTCAGAAGTGAACCCAAACCCAATCCCCCTTCTTTAATTCCAACTTTTTTCGTCCCTTCAAAATCAAGTGGAATCAAAGGATTAAAACCATACATACATTCAAACGGGGTCATATGGATCATTCGATGCACCGTTCGATTGTATGCAAACTCCATCATGGGCAAACGATTAGCCCAGTTCCAAACCTTGCCTTTGGTCATTGCTCGAAGCAAAGATCCCAAGGTTCGGTTAACTACCTCGGTCTGTCCATCAGTCTGAGGATGGTGAGACGTCGAGAATAGTAACTTGGTGCCGAGGGCACCCCACAAACATTTCTAAAAATGACTCAAGAATTTTGAGTCTCGATCACTCACAATAGTACGAGGTACACCATGCAATTTCAACACATTAGAAACAAACAAGATAGCTACATGTTGTGCATCATCACACTTTTTGCAAGGAATAAAGTAAGCCATTTTTGAAAAACGGTCAACCACAACGAAGATGTTATCATGTCCTCCCCCCGACCTCGGTAACCTCAAGACAAAGTCCATGGATATATCAACCCAAGGTCGATCAGGCACAGGCAACGGGGTATACAAACCATGAGGGTTGGACTTCGATTTAGCTTTCTTGCAAACGAGGCAAGCGTTGCAAAGCTTTTCCACATCTCGTCGTATTTTGGGCCAATGGAACTGCTCGGTCAAGATACCAAGAGTTTTGTCGACACCGAAGTATCCCATCAAACCACCGGAGTGAGCTTCTCGAACTAAGAGCTCTCTCCATGATGACACTGGCACACAAACCCTCCCATTCTTGAAGAGGTAGCCATCGTGCCACTGATATTTCTCAACCCTTCGGCCACTCAAGATCGCGTCACGAACGCATTTCAGCTTGGGATCGTCTTCGTACATCGACTTGATGCTTTCAAATCCCATGAGCCTAGAGGTGAGAGTGGTCGCTAAGGCAATTTTCCTTGATAGCGCATCGGCCACGACATTGTATTTTCTCTTTTTGTAATGAATTACATAGGGAAAACTCTCAATGAATTCAACCCACTTGGCATGCCTTCGGTTCAATTTCTCCTGTCCTCGGAGATGCTTCAAGGACTCATGATCACTTTTGATCACAAACTCTCGAGGCCACAAATACTGTTGCCAATGGGCGAGTGCTCAAACGAGGGCATACAACACTTTGTCATACGTAGAGTAATTCAAGGTTGCACCCTTAAGCTTATCGCTAAAGTAAGCGATCAGCTTCGATTCTTGCATCAGCACTCCTCCGATCCCAACTCCAGATGCATCACACTCGACTTCGAATGCTTTGCCGAAGTCAGGGAGTTGCAACAACGGGGCAGAGCAAAGCCTCCATTTCAACTCTTGGAAAGCCCTCTCTTGGGACTCTCCCCACACAAATGGATGGTCTTTCTTCACCAGCTCGGTTAAAGAAGCTGCCACTGTGCTAAAGTCATGAACAAACCTTCGGTAAAAGCTAGCTAAACCATGGAAGCTACGAACTTGTGATACCGAGGTTGGAGTTGGCCAATCTTTGATGGCTTCGACTTTTGACTCGTCGACTTCAACACCATTAGCGCTGACAACGAATCCTAGAAAGACTTCACGCTCGACACAAAAGGCACATTTCTTGAAGTTAGCATATAACTTCTCTTCTCTAAGCTTATCAAGCACTAGCCTTAGGTGTTCAACATGTTCATCCACAGATTTGCTATAAACAAGTATGTCATCGAAGTAAACGACAATAAACTTATTTATGAATGGTTTGAGCACATGGTTCATCAGTCGCATGAATGTGCTCGGTGCATTGGATAAGCCAAAAGGCATCACCAACCATTCATAGAGACCGAATTTGGTCTTGAATGCGGTTTTCCACTCGTCTCCGGGTTTCATTCGGATTTGGTGGTAACCGGACCTGAGGTCTATCTTCGTAAAGCATGAAGAACCACTTAACTCATCTAGCATGTCATCTAATCGAGGGATAGGATGACGATACTTTACCGTTATTTTATTGACTGCTCGGAAATCAACACACATCCGCCATGTTTCATCTTTCTTTGGGACAAGTATAACAGGAACGACGCAGGACTCAAGCTCTCTCGAACAAGGCCCTTGTTCAACAACTTATCAACCTGCCTTTGGAGCTCTTTGGTGTCTTCGGGATTACACCGGTATGCAGGTTTGTTGGGAATTTGCGACCCCGGTACGAAGTCAATTTGGTGCTCGATTCCCCTCAAAGGAGGTAATCCACCTGGCATTTCTTCGGGAAACATGTCTCCGAAGTCCTGCAAAATACTTTGTACAACACTAGGCAAAGGGTTATCATTAGAAAAATCATCATTAGAGTTTAGAAAGATACCCTTGTGTACGAGGCAAATCATCATCTGATTGTTATCGTTGCCTCGTAGAAACTCACCCGGTTGCATGATTGCACAGATTCCTTTTACTTCGGGCAATGAGTTTATGTCATCGGCCCCCAATTTTGCTCCCATCAGAAGCTTAGCTTTGGCCGCTTCTTTCAATTCCTTCATCTGTTTATAGTCCTCGGTGACTTGCCTTGGAGACAAGGGTTTGAGTATGAAACTCTTCCCCTTCCCAATAGCAAATGACAAGCTTGTATCGGCAGCACATCGAATATCATTTCACCTTGATATTCTCCAATTCTAAACTTGATCCACACTTGCTTGACAACCCTCAATTCTCCACACTCATTCAGCCATTGTAATTTGTAAGGGTGGGGATGCTTCAACGTAGATAGTCCCATTTGTGAAACCAAGATTTGGCTCACCAAATTTGCACAACTACCTGAGTCAACGATCATCGAACACACCTTTTCCCTCACTCGACAGCGGGCATGAAAGAGATTTTCTCTTTGGTTGTCCTCTTCTTCAAGAGTCATGCAGCTCAAATTCCTTCGAACCACAAGAAACATTTCCGGATGAGCAGCTTCGGCAGCTTCACGATCATCATCACCTTCAGCTCGGTCACCCTCCTCGATAGATTCCTCCTCGGTGTCACTCGCTTGCTCATGGACGGTTCCATCTTCGAGCAGAAGCATAACTTTGCGAGTTGGACACTCTTTTGCCATGTGACCATAACCTTTGCATTTATGACACTGGATATTTGAAGCACTAGGAGAGTTGAGTTGAACTTTACCTCCCACTTCTCTCGACTGGTTAACGGTCACACCCCTCTCGAAGGGTCTCTTCGGATCTCGAACAGTGTTGGCACTTGTTTGGTTTGGACTCTTCCATTCTTTACCTCGGTTCAAAGAAGTAGAAGTAGTGACTCCTCGATACCGGTTTGCCTTATCGTCCTTCACCAATTTTTCAGCTTCGGTGGCAGCATCGAACAGATCTTCCAACGTGTGATACACGTGTAGCCTCAATTGAGATGACACATCCCCAGTTAAGCCATTTTTGAATCGAATAGTGGCTTGCTCTTCTTCTTCGACCAGATCAAGATTCAATCGAACCTTTTCGAATTCATCATGATACTCTTGGACTGACTTGGACCCTTGCTTTAACTCATAGAGCTTTTGTATTTGAGTTTGCCTGTACTTAACACTCAAATACTTAGCATCCATTGCTCTCATCAACTGTGGCCAAGTATATGCGTATTGACTACGGGATAGGAATTCTTTCGTCTATGCCTTTATCAGCTTCCCACCATGTTGATGAATACGCTTCGAACGAAGCAATGGCATAGGCAGCTTTTCTCTCATCGGTCATCTCATTGGTTTCGAAGATGCGCTCCATCTTAAGCTTCCATTCAAGATATTCATCTGGATCACTAGTTCCTTTAAAGGGTGGAATAGTGATCTTGACACTGTTCAAGTTTGAATCTCGAACACCACGAACCTGTTCGGGATACTCATCATTTCGATCATCAGCCTCACGCTCAATATGTCGTTCAACATTTGTGCCTCGACCTCGAAAATTTCCACGACCTCGGTGAGCTTGCCTTCGTTGAGCGAATGGCGGCTCATTCTCATATTCGTCCTCGGGAAATTCCTCTTCATCAACCTCTTCGACAACGGCTCCAAGATCTCTTCGGGCCTTTGGAAGTGGTATCCTCTCTCCTCGGAGAATGCCCAAGTTTTGATAGTTAGCTTGGGGATTGCCCAAGTTCTGTTGCACTTGAGGACTGCCCAGGTTTTGTTGTGCTTGGGGATTGCCCAAGTTGAGTTCTCTTCGAATTGCTTCACTTGTCAACTGATGTTGTCGAACAAGCTTAGCATACAGCTCAGGTTTCATCGGAGTGGAGTTGCTAGTTCCAGCGCCGGACCCATTCATGGCCACGGTCACACTTCCTTGCTCGAATTGAGCTACTCGAGCGCTCACTCCTCTTACTTCGGCACTGACGCCTTGTATCACAGCCATGAGATCGGCTAACGATACTTCGGGATTCTCAATGCCTTTGCCATCGCCTCCATTCCCAGCCATGGTACCTGCACGAATCAAAGACCAAACAAATGTTAAGGTTAGAAATCACCTCACACACTCCCTCACCTTTGATGGGTGGCACTCGGGTCCACTCAATTTATGGGTTCGGTTTTTGGTCACTCAAGAACTTGCAACCAATGACTTCCTCTGTTGATCAACTTATCTCAATTCCTTCGAATTTGACAAGTTATGATGTCTTAGTTCGGGAAGAGTGAGTTGATTTGACTCGATGGCACGGACAGCTATTTACTCTTGCGCTTCGGGAAGTCAAAAGAATTTTCTACGAAGTCGGACTTCGGTCACCCACGCACGAGTTCCTATAAGCTCAAATGAGCTAGTACGACCTCGAGTAGGAGATTTACTCAAAAGATCCACTAACTAGAATTTCGGGCAGAAGAAAAGTAAAAACCTAGGAAAATCTACCCTTTGATTCCCTTTTGAAATCTTTTTCGAACACACCAACTCTTGTCTGTACAAGAGTGGTCCCTCCTTGGTACGGATAGGGTTTTACCTTATCCAATTCCCTTTTTTAGCCGACAACCTTTTCACCTGGGGTTTTTGATCTTTACACTTTACCCCTTTCTTCTTCAATGGAACAGTGAAGTTTTAGCTCCGGCGTACGGACAATTTAATTTCGGTTCACTGAACTTGAATTTCAACAGACCTGGGTTGCTTCTTCAACTCCGGTTCCAACAACAACAGAGGAAATCAATTCAAGTTCTTCGAGCTAAGAACCAGCTCGTTCGTGTCGTACACTGTTACGATTTTGTAACAATTTTCCGGCGTACGGACAACGAATTCAAACATAGAACTTCGAATTTAAGCACAAAACAAACCCAAATCACTCAAGAACCACCAATCTTCATCGGTTTCAACCAACACAGCTGGGGTTCGAGTTCCAGTCACCAATAAAACTCAAAACAGTCCAAAATTTCACCAAGAAACCCTAGTCACGAAAGTAGTACGTCGGGTACTTGTTGGAATCAGGAAACAATGGTGAACAAGAATCAATGGTTGTTTAATCCAAACAACCAACAATCAAACACAATTTTTGAATTTTTTTCTTTTTCTACTTTTTTTTTTTGTAAACACCACAGCAACAACAATCAAACACACGGAAGAAAGCTGAAACTGGAGACACAAGCACGATTTAAGTGAATGGGATTTGAGGTTGTAAGAACAAACTCAAACCTTGCTCTGATACCAAGATGGTGCAAGCAAACCCGAAGGAAATGCTAAATACGAATGCGGAAGTAAATGACAAATAAATAAAAGATAGAAGCAAGACAAATCTTGCTTCGATTCAAAAGAAAAGTGAGGAACCTGTCTCAAAGCTCGATTGAAAGGAAATCAAGACGCACCTATACTATGCAACAATCCTCAAGAAAGACCCGCTTCTTGCAAATTGAATGATCAAGAAGAAATTGTTCAAACGAATAACACCGGTTGACACCAGTTCTTTAAAAGCCCACGTCGGGGTTCGGCTCCATCGGAGACTCACAATAGCACTTGCTATGTTTTTCATATACTAAAAACTGGATTATCCTTTACAATGAAATGAAGTAAAGTATTTATACGCTATGCTAAGGACGGAATAGTAAATAGTCACAAGTGACTAATAAAAACAAGCACGCATGGCTGAGCTAAGTGTGTGTTCGGCAGCCTTGAGTTCGGTGCGTGGTTGCTTGCTCGAACTCATTGTCCTCGGCGCTCACTTGTCTTCGAACACAGAATCGAACACAGTTTGTTGTGTTCGATCACTTTGTCCTCGGGCTCAAATTTGAAGATGACGCCCTCGGTTCTTGAGCCCGGCCACTCAGCTTCAGAGCAATTACTTTCCTTCGGCCAGGCCAAGTGGATGTGCACATCGTGCAGCAGCTTGACTTGACTTCGTGCCATCGGTCTCCTCGGTGGATCGAACACTTGATCAGCACGTGTTCGGGCTGCATCAGGAAGGGGAGGTGGAAAAGTGAAATTGGGGGAAATGGGATGAAGAATGCAAGATTTTGCTATGTTATGTTATTCTTTGCTATATTTTGTAATTAGTTTTTCTAATCCTCTATATTGGAAAAATTTTGCTAAAATATCTCTATATTTTGTAAAGAACTTTTCAAGAGTGTACTTTTCTGTAAAAATTCCTAATTTAAACTCAAATTATTTAATTTGTTGATAATAGACCCAATTGAACACTGATATTTTATTTATTCCTTTTCTACTCAGGGCGGGTCTGACGGTTATTGGGTGGGGCGGAGACAAAAATATCTTTCTTCTTTTTCTCCTTTTTTTTTTGGTGAAAGTCACTTGCCATCTTCAGCCTATTATCCCTCTCTTCACCACCGTCTTATGCTCTTCTTCTCCACCAAAATTCTACTAGTTATGAACCACCTCTCAACTCCACTGGAGAATGCCTTGCAACTACAGATCTAGAATAGTGCATCGACAGTGAAACTTGTGTTTCGCCGGAATTTTTTTTTTCACCGATGACACATTTGATGTATAATTATTGTACACCCCCAACTTACTTTTTTTTGTTCATTTTCTCGTATATATTCATTGTATAATAATTGAATACTCAATATATAATGTATACACAATGATTACACATACATTAAAAAGTAACTATACATTGTCGTATACCTTGCATACATAGTGTATATATTGTGATAAGGAGAAATTTGGACTTGTATGCTATATACATAGTGTATATTGTGTGAAAACATAATGTATATTGTGTGAAATATGTGGAGAAGGAGAAATTTTGATTTTATATACCTTGCATACATAGTGAATATTGTGTATATAATATGACAAGGAGAAAACAAGGCATAAGCTTGGCTGAAGTTTTCCGGCTTATACCCTTTTTTGCTCTATATATCTCAATCTCTTTCTCCCATATTTTCACTTTAACATTTTCCTTTCAAATCTGAAATTTAGATATGGGAAGTGGAGTTGGGGGTGGTGTAAGGCTGGTAGACTAGTGATGGGGTTAGGCTTAGGTGCTAGCACAACAAAAACAGAGGTAGTTCTGGCCAACTTTAATTTTTAATTTGTTGCTTAGGTCAATTATGCTGTCCTTATTTTTTAAAGAGCTAGAACTAGATAAGTGACTCACTTTCTTGCTAAATGCTAAGTACCATCTTGTTTAACTATCTCAAAACTAAAACCTAATAAAAGCTTTTTGTCCTAGGTCTTCAACTATTCACACCAACAGTAAGTCACTTATCTCCGGAAAGAAAAACTGATTATATGAGTTGAGGTAGCAGATAATTCTTCTATATATAAGTCAAATCAACATATTAGACACAATGGTCAGTTAAATATATTAATCAAATAAATAAAGAGTGATGCATACAATAATAGAAAAACAAGATCCATGAGTTGAGGCAAGGGAGTCAGGTGCTGTGACTCAACAATTAAATTTTTGAATGGATCAAGGGATCACTTAAATATCTGTTCTATTACACAATACACTAGCTAGTTGCAAGAGAATCTCTTAGCTGGTTTGCCCGTTTAAGTTTACTTTATTTATACAAATTGAGTGTCAAAGCCTCCATATCAATATCGAGTTTTGTCTATAAAAATTAAAACTCTTCATGAAACCCAAACGCTATATCACTCAAAAAGCACTAGTATGAATAAGAAGTGCTAAATATTTGCCATATCAATGGGCATTATTAAGCAAACAGTACCAATCTGTTTCTTTGTTGTGGTCATATTTCTCTCGCTTTACTGTTCCTTTGGCAATGGTGAGTCTACCACACTCAAGGACAACAAGGCATTAAGCTTTCCCAATTTTGGAGAAGCAAAAACTGAAAGCACCAAATTTAAATCTGAAAAGTTCATAGTGTGGCCAAAGTTAAGAGGACTTCAAGCATGTAGCTGTTTTGTTTGCCCCAACCCTTGTTGTACACCATGCAACCTAACTTGCTGCGGAGTCGGAATATAATCAAGCAAGAATTGTATCTATCCAATAATGCTGCTTAGCTGTTTCGTTACTAATGTAATACGTTGTTTTATGCATTACTGAATCCTAATAAACCTTTTACTAGCTATGATGTTACGATGTATGGTAGTTACGGTTTGTGCTCTTCAAACGGTTTAATCAAAGGTAGTGTCGTGTCTTGTCATTTTTTATTTCTTTTTATTTGCAAGATTAAGTGTTTGATCTGGAACAAGATGTTCTGCAAATTAGAATGTTTACTTATAAGATACTCCTATAATGTATCTAGAAAAACATGTTATGATCATTTTTCAGGTTTTGTATACTTGCTAAGTATGATGTTAATCCTTTTGAACCAATTTATGCAATATTGAAATTGAAAATTGACATGCATGGACGAATTGCATTAACATCTTACTGAAATAGTGAAATGTCCTACTTTTCTATAAATCACCCGAAAAAGGAATCTCATTGTCTCGTAATACTCTAACTTTATCTTTCTTCTAAAATGGAAAAACTGACTGAATTATAACGATTTTAAACGATGCAAGCAGGAATTGTCCCTGTGGTCCTTTTAATTTCCTTTCTTTTGTAATCTTTAACTGGTAAAAAATATTTATTAGTAAGTATTTTTTTTTAAAAAAATTGTTTTATTAAGTGTTTGAACGTCTATCAAAAGTAACTTATGTCTGTAAATGATGAGCATTCATACTTTTCACAAGTTCTATCATACAAATATCTGAAAATTAACTTTATAGTCGTGCTTATATTTTGGTAATGAAATACATAGTACTCCATCCGTTTCAAAAAGGATGAACCTTTTCATTTTTTGAAAGTCAATTTGACTAATCTTTGAACATAAATTAGACTATATTAAATTAATATTTTGAAATAAAAATTTGCATATTCAAAAACTATACGAAAAGTACTATGACATGCAACTCTTCGCATATCAATATGATGAAAAAATCATCTTAAATTGTTGGTCAAAGTTCATCCAGTTTGACTCTCGATAAGCGAAAAGGTTCATCCATTCTGAAACAGAGGGAGTATATAATTATCCAGAAGATCAACTTTAGCGAAACATTCACAGTTTACCAAAAAAAAAAATTTAGTGAAACATTAGACACAAGGTTTTTGTATTTTTAAAGAGTATTATTTTTTGCGAAGAGAATATTGCTGAAGAGAGGGCATATGACCTGAAAATGGATTGAATGACACGACCCGGAACCCGGCTAGACCGTGCGGGCATCCGACATCCTCCCCTCGACCAGTCGGGCGAACCTTTACCAATTAAATTAGGAAAATAAATATAATTCAATTTATAAATAATAACAAGACTTAGAAAAAATACAAACATATTGATACCTCTAAGCTGTAAAAAAAAGAAATTACAGCTGACTACCCACATACTAGGTTTAGGGCTATCCAGACTAGACATCTAAGAGTACAAAAGAAGACAGATACCTCCTGAAGGGAGCAAAATGCAGCTGAAATAATAAACAATAAACTAGTGGCCATCCGGAATACAAGCTGGCTCACCCTGACAGCTGAAGTCGTCTTCGCTCTTGAACAACAAGGCGAACTGATCCTGGAGCGAACCTGCCGAAACGAAATAAATAGACAAGAACAAATAACAAACAAGGGTGAGTCAAAAGGACTCAATAAGTGAGGTAGACTAGCCACCTCACAAAAATAGGATAGCTAGCCAGGGAGAAAAAAACAGATAAACCAAATCCATCTTATTTAAATTATGAAAAAAAGACAGCGAGATAATAACTGGGAACACGTCTGTAATCATAAACAAACAGGGACATAAGGTAGACAGAATATATAGGTTTTTAAGTATCCCAAACATATCCACAATAAGAAATACATGCTGTCGCGGCGTGCAACCTGATCCGTATATTTATACTGTTGCGGCGTGCAACCCGATCCGTATATTTATACTTTTGCGGGTGCAACCCGATCCGTATATTTATACTGTTGCGGCGTGTAACCCGATCCCTATATTTATACTGTTGTGGCGTACAACCCAGGATACAAGCCAGAAATATATAGGCAAACTGAGATATGTCCACAACATGGTATACATACCGCACACATAAAACACAAGACAATACACACAATAGTCAGTACGCGGTGCAATGAGATGGAATGAATGTGGTACGATTCAATACAGTCACATATGCCTGATACCTATCTCCAACGCGGGACCCTCATCGTCTACCAAGACATATATGCAATGATGACCCTTCACCGGCTCGGGACTCTCATCGATTACCGGGAAGTATATGCAATGATGATCCTTTACCGGCTCGGGACTCTCATCGATTACCGGGAAGTATATGCAATGATGACCCTTCACCGGCTCGGGACTCTCATCGATTACTGGGAAGTATATGCAATGATGACCCTTCACCGGTGCGGGACTCTCATCGCCAACCGGGAAGTATATGTTACCTTCACCGGCTCGGGACTCTCATCGATTACTGGAAAGTATATGTAATAATGATCCTTCACCGGTGTGGGACTCTCATCGCCAACCGGGAAGAATATGCAAGAATGACAGCCAGAGTACAATGCTTAGATACTTAATGCAATACCAGCAACAGGACATAACATATAATATACAACGTAAATTCAAAGCTAAGGCGTAATGAGTACGCCTATCGGCAACTACACACGTAAAGAACACGTGGTAGAAAATCCACTTGATCAAATGCCTCCAAAGAAATGGATACAAACACTTAACTTGTTAAAAAGTTAGCACAGTTACCCAATAAGATCATCTCGTCCATGTCATCATCATCTCCTCGGGGTGCCCAATGCTCTCCTCCCTTGTACTCCTTGATCGTCACTTTGATATAGGTCTCTTCCAAGATCTCCCTTGCCTTAACATGGAGCTTAGGACCTACAAGCAACGTCAAGCAAACACAAAACCTCCTACTTATGAAAGTAGGTTAGTGCAAGAAGTGTGGAAAACACACTCTTATGGTATAACCAAGCATCAATAATAATCACAAAGATCAAGTCTCCAAGGAGAATAAAAAGTACATGGTTCAATGAAAATGTGCCCTCAACACAAGAATGAGCAAATAGATCACGGGGACATGGAAAATACAAGGTTAAGCTATCAAAATTCCCTTGATCCTTAAGCTCATGATCAACACACCAATCCCTCCTCAAAGTGTGATCAACATGTGGAGTGGAGTAAGTCAAATAACCCAACCTACAAGTAACATCAATTACTCCACTCCCCTTCTTTAGAGCATACTTACTCACACAAAGGGATTCCTTTTCACCTCCAATTTCATCACCTAAGCAACCCTTCTCAAAAGACAAGCTCTCAAGGAAGGTATTGATAATGATCTCTTCTTCATCATAACTCAAACATGCAATAGTAGGGTCACTCAAAGAGTCATTTACCTCACTCAAATGCTCACACAATAGGTTTCCTAAGGAGTCAAACCCTTCACACCATGGAGGTTCCATTTGACTACCGACCCTAGTCCGATACAAGTCACTACCACAAAAGAGGATGCCTTCAAACAATGGATTAGTAAAGCATGCATCTTAATGTCATGATCAAGCATAGGTAAGATATCAAGACTAGGTTCATTACTCTCACTTGAGGAGTCATCATAGACAACCTTGTCCAATTCATGCAATGTGGACTCCTCAAGGTCACTACTATCCTCACCACAATACATTGGTCCACCAAATAGAAGCATATCAATAAGGGCATGATCAACTATCTCATCTTCCCCTTTATCAAAGATTGGTGGTGTGTCATAGCAAATGTCACAATCATTGTCAACTATCAAGTGTACACTAGGGAGAGGTTCATTGAATAATGAGCTCACATCATGATGTGGCTTAGCATTTTTCTCCACTAGTAATACACAAGTACTCACAAGTTGACTACTAGACTCTTCACTAGTGGTATATTCACTTGATGCATCACAAACACCAACTAGCGTTGAGTCTTCACAAGACAAATAATGTGTAGGCTCATGAAAAGATGAAGCAACACTTACATTTGAAGTACTTCCTTGGTCACTCACAAGGCTTAAAGTGTCACATGCAACTCCTCCTTCATGAAGCTTACATTAAAGATTTTCCTCCTCTTGTCTTTCCTTCCAAGCACATGGTTGAGGTTCCAATGGCTTGTCTTCAAATGTACCTACACAAGAGCTAACACAAAAAAAAGTAGAAGATGAAGAATAGTTAGAACAATGGGTGCTCTCACTCTCAATTTTTCTTTCCTCACCCCTTTTTTCTTTGATTTTTCCCTCAAGGTCAAGTGTAGTTTGTGATGACAATCCACTCACATTACTCCTCAAATCCTCTCCTTTTTCTTCTCTAGGATTGTCACCAGTTACTCCCTTACTTCTCTCTTTCTTTTGTCTCTCATTTTCAAGTACATGAGACTCAAGATTATTATCATTTGGAGTAGAGTGACTCTCTCTTTCATCATGCAATGGCAAGACAATAAGATTATTGGCTTCAGGCTCAATTATCATGGGTGGCTTAGCTTTAGCCGCCTCCCTCAATTCCCTCATACGCTTGTAGTCTTCACTAACTTGCTTGGGCGACAAGGGTTTGAGCACAAACTTCTTTCCCTCATGCTTGACCGTGTAAGTGTTGGCACGGCCATCATGCATCACATGTCGATCAAATTGCCAAGGCCTACCAAACAAAAGATGGCAAGCTTGCATAGGCACTACATCAAACATGTGTTCATCCACATAGTTCCCCATCTTAAACTTGATCATTGCTTGCTTCACCACCTTTAATTCACCACACTTACTAAGCCATTGTAAACGATAAGGATTGATATGTTTCAAAGTAGGCAATTTCAATTGGGAAACTAGTGTTTGACTAACAACGTTAGCACAACTTCCCGAGTCAATAATCATGGAGCAAACTACACCCATGACTCGACATCTAGCATGGAAGAGGTCCTCTCTTTGTGTATTTTCATTATCCTCTACAACCATAGCACCTAAACTTCTCCGCACAATAAGGAAAGCATGAGGATCACCTTCCTCAACCGCATCCTCCTCCACAATAACCACTTCATCTCCCTCTACTCCCTCATCCTCCGGCTCACTATCTTGTTCATACACCAAATTACCTACCACAACCATGGTCTTTCGAGTAGGACAATCTTTAGCAATATGACCATAGCCCTTGCACTTATAACATTGAGTAGAAGTAGAAGTAGGGTTGCTCAAGCGAGTTTTAGAATTACCTCCCACATTTGGTGTAGACTTCTCATACGACTTCTTCACATCTCGGCTTGCACTTGCACTATTTGTGTTTAAAGACCTCCACTCTTTTGGTTGGCTCATGGGAGTAGAAGTGTTACTCTTGTAATAGTTGGACCTTTCTTCCTTAAGCCATTGCTCGGCTTCAATTGCGGCTTCAAAGATATCTTGACGTGAAAGATAAGCATGCAACCTCAATTGAGAAGTTATACCATAGTTCAAGCCATTCTTGAAACTGATCATGACTTGTTCTTCATTTTCGGTATCCATATCCAAAGCCATCCGGATCTTTTCAAAGTCATCATGGTACTCATGAACCGTCTTAACACCTTGCTTTAGATCATAAAGCTTCTTAAGTTGCTCTTGACGATACCTAGGAGTCATATACTTGGTATTCATAAGACCCTTCAATTTATTCCAAGTCACATTCACATGCGCTCCCATCCTTCTTCTTGACCTCTTCATGGACTCCCACCAAGTAGAGGCATAGGCCTCAAAGGATGAAATAACATAGGTGCCTTTCTTCTCCTCGGTCATTTCATTTGTGTCAAACACTCTCTCCATGAGTAGTACCCATTCCATGTATGCTTCCAGATCACAAGTTCCCTTAAAGGTTGGAAGATTGAGCTTAACGCTATTGATATTATTGTTGTCACGACCTCCATGGTAAGGCTCCAGTTGGCCTCCATAGCGGTCACCATAAGTTTCATAATCCCTCCTAGCATTCCCTCCAACATATCCCATGGGTGGCCCTCGACCTCGGCCTCTACCCCTATTCTCATTCCGACCCCAATTCATGGCCCTACCATTCGGATTGGGAGCCCTATAGTCACTACCACCGTACTCTTCTCCTCCCCTTCTTGAGCTTCTTCAACTTGCTCAAGAGGTAGAACATTTCGAATGGGTCTTGGAAGTGTAACATTCCTTTGGGGATTGCCTAAAAGGTGGGGTTGTCCAATAGGTGGGGAATATCCACTCGTTGGGGATTGCCCAAAACTTGTTCATTTCTATCACGATCTTCCTTTACCCGTTGTTGTCTAAGAAATTCAACAACTTGTTTCAGGGTAAAGGTTGAACTACTTGTGCCTTCACCGGCTTCAACGTGGACACTCGGGGTTCCTTTCTCAACTTGGACACTCGGGGTCCCTTTCTCAACATGGACACTCGGGGTCCCTTGCTCAACTTGGGCACTTGAGGTCACCCTTTAAAGAGTTTCAATCCTTAGGCTCATACTATCCATTTTAGCAAGGATAGTAGCCAAGGCATTCTTTACGAAGTCATCACCTTCATTGGCCCTTGCTCAACTTGGGCACTTGAGGTCGCCCTTTAAAGAGTTTCAATCCTTAGGCTCATACTATCCATTTTAGCAAGGATAGTAGCCAAGGCATTCTTTACGAAGTCATCACCTTCATTGGCCATTGTGTCTACAAAATGAGCAAACGTTAGTGAAATCACCTCACACACACCCTCACTTGTGTATCACTCGGTTCACTCTTTTAGTGGTGGTGTATATTTCACTCGAACTTGAATCTAAAAGCTTCAGGTAGTTGAACAACTATCCTCAACTTAATCAAACTATCCACAAGTCAAGTGTACCCTGGGGTGGGTGGAGTTTGTACGACTCAATGGACGATAAGCTCTTTAAAGTGAGGTCTTGAGTCAAAAGGATCTACGAATCTTCTTGGAGTTCTACTCTCCAAACTAGGCACGAGTCGCCTAAAAGCTCAATGGACTAGTGCCAATTCAGTAGGAAGGTTACTTAGATAAGCTCTAGTTAGAGGTTAAGCAAACAAAGAAACAAGAAAACCTAGGAAAATCTACCCCAAACCAACCTTCAGCACAGTAGGCGGAGCGCCTGGGGGCTAGGCGGACCGCCTTGGGAGGAGCGTCCCTAGGTAGGCGGAGTGCCTGCTCAAACAACTAGTGGAAAGGTTAGGCGGAGCGCCTGGGTTTCAAGCGGAGCGCCTGGAGCTCGAGCCTTTGTTCTTCCAACAACATTTTTCTTCAGTTTCAACCCAAATTTTAGATCGATTCCACCATGTTTTGCACAAATCCGAGGTACCCAAAGTTTTATAATGTTATTTTCTTCAAACCCCAATGGTGTTCACCCACAAACACCCAATAATCATAGCACAATCATCAATCAAAGATTCAAAGTGGGGATTTCAAAAGGGTTTCGAAATGGGTTTTGATTCTTCAATTTTGATGTTATATAACTCTAGATCTCACGAAATTTATTCCAAATCATTGAGTTTTCAATCTAGATCAAACCCCAATATTAATTCCACAAACAAACAACCAATCAACCCAAGAATTAATCAAGAACACCAAGAACAAGGGTTTATCAAGAGTTTAAGAAATTTGGGGTTTTCAAATTTTCAAATTCCGTAATACCAATCCAAATCACATGTTTTTGGTATCAAAAAGACGGGTTTTCAACAAGTATCAATCTTCAATAACACCCATAACATGAAACAAACATATCAAAAAGTTATGTTAAGTTTTTTGGATTTTCAACTTTTTCAATTTTTTTATATTTTCTTCTTTCCAATAACTTCAAACACAAGAAACTAAAGAGAAAAGATACTAGGCACTATGAACAAGGATAGAGGGTTTGTAAAAATAAATCACGAGCCGTGCTATGATACCAAACTGATGCAGGAAAAATACGAAAGCGATAAAGTAAAGATAAAAGCGAGACGTTACTCGAACGAATAACCCAAGTAGCACCGAAGAACTTGTTTCGATACACCTTGGGTGATTGACAAGGAACACCTACACTAAGCAACTACCCTCGAGTCACACTCGGGATCTGCAAATAGAATGATCTGGGCGCGGTTGAAGGTCAACTAGCACCCATTAGGAGATTCAAGTCCCAAACAAAGGGTTTCATTCAACACAAAGAGCATTGCTCAAGTTTCATCATTGATAAAAATAAGCTAAGTATGAAATAGACTAAGCTAGGCTATTTATAAGGTTTTCCAAGCTTTAAGTAAAAGGTCTAAAATGCCCACATGCTAGGCTTTAAGTTAATAGACCACACAGGGTCAAAATAGTCATTAACTACTCAAATTTTTGGGTGTCCAGCGTTTTGGGCGGGGCGCCCGTTTCCTAGGCGGAGCACCTACATCTTGATTAGTGGGGTGGTCTAGGTGGACCACCTGGTGCTTAGGCAGAGCGCCTGGCTCCTGTGCATCTTTGCTTGGCCTAGGCGGTGGCGCTTGGCCTGAGATCTTCTTGATGCGTCTTCAATTCACTTCCAACGCTCTTGACTTCTAGTCGTTTGCATCCTTCGAGGTTGATAGACGTTTGAAAGTGTTTTGACTCGATTTGCCCCGCATCACAAAAATCTTTTTCTCATCTTCATTAGAAGTTGACAAGAAAAAATTAGAGTCAGGAAGAGATCATGTTTCTAAAAAAGGTGTTGCCAGATTTCAATTTCCGCTTTGTATGAAGGCTGCCAGCAATGAATCAGTGTTCTTATAGTCAAGCATTAGAGTTTATCTATAGTTAGCATTCTTAGCTTGTACAAAGATGCATTAGGATACAATCAGCTTGTGTTGTTTGAGAACCATTATTTAATGGTGTTAAGAGATGTAGAAATAATGTGGAAGTGACGGTTTGTTTTAATCAAAATTCTTTTATGGTGTATGACCCTTGTGATATCAAAAATTTATGAATGATTATAATATTAGACAAAGTTTATTAAATTTTGTAGTGAATTAGAAAGTAAAAGAAGGAACATAAGACAAGAGTTACTGTCAAGGGATAATTTCTGATACTTCTGTGTATTTGTAGGGTAAATGGTTAATATTTGCCGACATTTTTTTATGTGTCGCTCAAAGCTAGTGACATTTGATAAATGTCGTAAATAGATGCCACTATTTATTTCTCGAAATTACGGTAAATGTCGGAAAATTAGACGATACTAGAATAGATGATATTTGATTTAAGTGTAAAATAAATATCGGTAATTCATTTTGTAACATTTACGTGACTAAAAATGACATTTAAGATATGTCGCCGTATCCTAATTTTCTTGTAGTGATATGAGTTGAGGTAGCAGATAATTCTTCTATATATAAGTCAAATCAACATATTAGACACAATGGTCAGTTAAATACATGAATCAAATAAATATAGGGTGATGCATACAATAATAGAAAAACAAGATCCATGAGTTGAGGCAAGGGAGTCAGGTGCTGTGACTCAACAACTAAATTTTTGAATGGATCAAGTGATTACTTAAATATCTATTCTATTACACAATACACTAGTTGCAAGAGAATCTCTTAGCTGGTTTTGCCCGTTTAAGCTTATTTTATTTATACAAAATGAGTGTCAAGGCCTCCATAATAATATCGAGTTTTGTCTATAAAAACCTCTTCATGAAACCCAAACGCTATATCACTCAAAAAGCTCTAGTAGGAACAAGAAGTGCAAAATATTTGCCATATCAATGGGCATTATTAAGCAAACAGTACCAATCTGTTTCTTTGTTGTGGTCATAATTCTCTCGCTTTACTGTTCCTTTGGCAATGGTGAGTCTACCACACTAAAGGATAACAAGGCATTAAGCTTTCCCAATTTTGGAGAAGCAAAAACTGAAAGCACCAAATTTAAATCTGAAAAGTTCATAGTGTGGCCAAAGTTAAGAGGACTTCAAGCATGTAGCTGTTTACTTTGCCCCAACCCTTGTTGTACACCATGCAACCTAAATTGTTGCGGAGTCGGAGTATAATCAAGCAAGAATTGTATCTATCCAATAATGCTGCTTAGCTGTTTCGTTACTAATGTAATACGTTGTTTTATGCATTACTGAATCCTAATAAACCTTTTACTAGCTATGATGTTACGATGTATGGTAGTTACGGTTTGTGCTCTTCAAACGGTTTAATCAAAGGTAGTGTCGTGGCTTGTCATTTTTTATTTCTTTTTATTTGCAAGATTAAGTGTTTGATCTGGAACAAGATGTTCTGCAAATTAGAATGTTTACTTATAAGATACTCCTATAATGTATCTAGAAAAACATGTTATGATCATTTTTCAGGTTTTGTATACTTGCTAAGTATGATGTTAATCCTTTTGAACCAATTTATGCAATATTGAAATTGAAAATTGACATGCATGGACGAATTGCATTAACATCTTACTGAAATAGTGAAATGTCCTACTTTTATATAAATCACCCGAAAAAGGAATCTCATTGTCTCGTAATACTCTAACTTTATCTTTCTTCTAAAATGGAAAAAATGACCGAATTACAACGATTTTAAACAGATTCAGAACGTACTCCTACAGATTTAGAACCTACTCTTAAACGCCCAAGAATAACTAGAACAACTTAAAGAAAATTAGTTATAGAGAGTGACGACGATCGCCAAGGAGAAGTAGTAGGTCCACGAAACAAAGATGATAAACAAGAGGAAAGCCAAAGTCCAGCACCAAGTTACGATCTAAGTAAAGGTGGGAGGATTTTGAGAGGGCTGCAGATGAGGGTGAAAGAATGATGGATTTAGATGACGCCGGTATTGATGAACTATTAAAAAGTGATTTTTTGAGGACTGGAGAGGAACATGGTGATCATGAAAAGAAAGAGGAAGATGGTGGTAAAAAAAATAAAGAAGCTGATGCTTTAAGTAAAGAACAAGGAGAAGAAGTAGAGGGGGAAGCAAATAAGATAGGGGAGAGTCCAAGAAGCGGTAAAAGAAGTAGAAGAGAGGCGAAGGATGTAATTTTAAAAAGCAACTTTCTGAAGGATCGTGTAAAAAGAGTTAAAATAGATGGAGAAGCTATGATAATGCAGGTGGAAATGTTGAAGAGGAAGCAGGTGAAGAGAAGGAAATTAAACTGCTGAAGGAACATCTGGATCGAAACTGGAGGAAGACAAGGTGATAGTTGAATTGAAACTCGTGATTGTTCGGAATGACTATGTTGATGTTCTACACGATATATATATGTTCCCAACATCAACATTAAGGCTGGTAGCTCTCGTTCTGAACACATTACGTAAAGTTCCAAATGATTGCTACTGTTGTTCAGAACCTCAGCATAAACATGTTCCGAACATTTCTGTTTTTCCTTTAATGTGATTTACTATCATTGTGATTCATTTTATTAATTTTATGCTAAAATTATGTGCAGTATGAAGACGTCGGTCATGCTATTTTTAAGAGTAACATTGAGGGTCTCTTCAAGACCTTCCTGACCAATAATGAATCTTTTAATGGGAAGATTACTGTTCGTTCTTCGTTCGCTAGGGGTATGATACAGTTGAAGGAGGTTCTGAAAAAATTGCAAGTGAGAAAGGGATTTTTCCATAGTTGTTTCGGTCCTTTCTTGCAATTACCGGAATATCCACAGTTTGGCACCAAGTTAGTGCATAACCTCCTCATGCAAAGGATTATTTGCAAGAAGCAGAAAGAGATTTGGATATCCTTCAATGGATTGCCAGCACGTTTTGGCCTATCCGAGTTTGCACTAATGACAAGGCTAAACTGTGGTGCCTATCCAAGTAAACAGTACATGGAAAAAATGAATGAAAAGGGGAAGGAATTGTGGAAGTTTGTTGTTGATTATTTCAAGGAGAAGAAGAGGAAGCAGAAGGAGAAAGAGAAAAAAGAAAAGGAGAAGAAGGAAAAGGAGGAGAAGGGAAGTGGGAAGCGGAAGGAGAAGGGGGAAGAATAAGGTGGAGGAGTCACCCTCACCTTCACCCGCCAACAGGAAGTTCAACAAGCCCAAAAATAAAAACAGCCGAATAAAAAGCAAGCTGTGAAGTCTGGTGACTTGCTTGAGTTGGTATGTTCTGGAACCTGTCCCAAGAAGTGGTATTTAAATCTGTGCATGGCTTGATTTGTTCATACTATTCTTTGTGCGAGGGATTCCAAATATAGAATAGAGGAATGAGTGGTGTGCTTGTCCGCCGTTTATGAGGCATTCTAGCATTATCCTTGGGGTAGGATGAGTTTTGAATTAACAATGGAATATCTGATAAAGCCCATGGAACCTCGTGCAGAAGGAAGCCAGACTTACAATCTGTATGGCTTTCCATGGGCATTTATGGGCTCGGCTCATGAAGCTATACCTTCCTTAAGGCCAAAGGATTTGCCAAAAGAAAAAACAATGACAAGGATCATAAACAGGCTTACTGAAATTTGTGAAAGAGATGCGGACAGGTTGTTTGAGCAACATGATGTTCCTGTAAGTATTCCTTTTTCCATATATGTTATAATGTTTGGAACAGCTTCGTGCTTGCTGAGATATTTCTAATTGATGTTCGGAACATCTACATGTATCACAATCAACTGCTTCAGTCATCGATGTTCGGAACATCACGACTTGATGTTTTCGAACAACATCACTTTATTCCAAACAACTTGAAAATAATTTTAAAATTTAGTTAAAATTTATTTAACGTTGTGGGAGTATATTAACAGGTTGTTCACCCTTTCCTCATTCTTACTGATGATGAGCTGGAGATAGATTTCTTTCTAGACCTTGTGCCATTTGAAGACTCTAAGGACGATACAATAGATCGGTTTTGTAAAATGTTTGTGGATGCTTCAAGCGTTGATCTTGTTGGTGGCACTACAATTTTTATCTTCAAGAACAATCCTGCAATCCCTCCAAGACAAGTGATAGAAATTAAAGCTATGAAAGGAGTAGAAGCGATGATTATTGGAAGTGATGGTGAATATAATGAAGAGAGAATTGGTGGTCTGCAAAATGTAAATATTGACATTGGAAACAAAGCTGATGGTGATGAAGTTGCTGGTGAATTTGAAGTTGCTGGTATCACTGAAGTTGGTATAGTGAAGAGGAGCTCCAATTGTAGAGGCTGCAAATGTGATGAATGCAGCGGATGGAGGGAAGCAAAGAAGCAAAAGATTTTTGCTTATGAGCAAAAGATCGTGGCTTATGAGCAACAGATCGCGCCTTATGAGACAAATATTGTGGCTTCTGAGCAAATCAAAGGTGATTCTTCTAGTGGAGATGGATTCGACATCTCCAAATGTAGCAGTTGCAATTGCAAAGATTGCAACTATTGGCGTAAAGGCATGGAGATGGAGATGGCGGCCATGCAGGAGACGATTGAGCAGTTGAAGAGGAAAACAATTATAAAACCTGCAAAGGCTGTGAAATCACACCAAACAGAAAAGAAGAAGAAGCAGGAAGAAGTTGCTCCGAGGCTGCAAGTGGATATTTACAAGCCATTGAAGCGGAAAAAAGTGGAGGCTTTGAGTGCATTTAATGGCCATGAAGTTTGGGCCAGGGTTCAGGGGTATCCTAAGGCAAAGGAGGAACAACTATTGCCAAGAATCTCGGGTTTCGGTGTTACACACAATTGAATGAAGCAAAGCATATTCTGGGAACTTCCTTATTGGAAGGATAATCTTCTTCGACACAATCTGGATCCAATGCATATAAAAAAAAAAATTTGATGTTGTCTTTCACACTGTGATGGATGTAAACAACAAAAAAAGGACAACTTAAAGGCAAGATTAGACATTCAGGCATACTGTCGGCGACCGGAATTGCACCTACAATTGGATGGGGTAAAGGTTCGAAAGCCGACTGCCAATTACACTTTTGACTTGGATGAGAGAAGAATGATTTGTGAGTGGCTACAATTAAGTTTCATGATGGTTGCGCTTCGAATATATCCAAATGTGTGGACATGACAGAAGGTAAGCTGATTGCAATGAAAAGCCATGATTGTCATGTTTTCATGGAAGACTTGCTGCCAATTGCATTCAATGGGTTGCCTGATTCAATCTGTAAACCCCTTACCGAAATGAGTGTTTTTTTTCAAAGACTTGTATTCTAGAACATTGAGGGAGGAAAATCTTCTGATGGTGGAAGCTAATATTCCCGAGATCTTAACTAAATTGACCAAGATCTCTCCCCCTGGTTTCTTTGATATGATGGAACATCTCCCTATGCACCTAGTGGAAGAAGCAAGGCTTAGAGGTCCAGTTCAAGGTAGATAGATGTATCCCACCGAAAGGTTAGTTTGCGTCTTAATTTTTTTAAAAATATTAATACAAATTATATAATGAAATATGTTGTGCAGGACTGTTGGTAAGTGTAAGCGGTCAGCAAAAAAAAAAAAGAAATAGAATTGAGGGGTCGATATGCAAGGCGTATCTTGTTAGGGAAACTTCCCATTTTTGTTCCTAGTATTTCGGGGAAGATGTGTCATCTCTAAGGAGTAGGCCGAATCGGCATGACGATGGTGGGAACGGAAATGAATTGTATCCTCAATTTTCCATATTCAATCATCCTGGTAGAGGATCAAAACAGGGTTCACAAAAAGGATTCAGCAACATCGATAGAAAAGTAGCTACGACACATGTATTGTTGAATTGTCCCGAAGTGCAGCCCTTTTATAGGTAATTTTTAATTTCTACAATTAACATAAATTCAAGGGAAGAGGAAACAGTTGACCAACTGGTGTTTTATATTGTGCCTAGTAGGTTATGTGTTAGTTGCTTTGGAATGATGATGTTACTGATAATTTTTTAGAGTGGTTTAGAGAATACGTAAGTATTTTTATATTAAATCATACCATGCCTTGAATACTCTATTTTAAATTATGCCACGTATATTCTAACTAATAAATTGTCATGACACCATTTAGGTTTACAATCCTGACAATGGAGTCAATCATCCACTCTTCTGTGATTTAGCCTTGGGCCCCGTTTATAAGTATAAACGGATGTCTAAGTACTTTATCAATGGGTTTAAGTTTCATACTGAAGAATGGTCCATGGGAAAGAAAACCTTTAATTGTGGGGTGTGAGTTAATGCAGGCACATGTGAAGGTAGTTTTGACTGCTACGATGTGATCCAGGCAAGCAGGAATTGTCTCTGTGGTCCTTTTAATTTCCTTTCTTTTGTAATCTTTAACTGGTAAAAAATATTTATTAGTAAGTATTTTTTTAAAAAAATTTGTTTAATTAAGTGTTTGAACGTCTATCAAAAGTAACTTATGCCTGTAAATGATGAGCATTCATACTTTTCACAAGTTCTATCATACAAATATCTGAAAATTAAACTTTATAGTCGTGCTTATATTTTGGTAATGAAATACGTAGTATATAATTATCCAGAAGATCAACTTTAGCGAAACATTCACAGTTAATAAAAAAAAAAAACTTTAGTGAAACATTAGACACAAGGTTTCGTTGGGGTCGAAACAACATGGCGTCATGCGGAAGCTAAGAAAACAAACTTGATTGACAATAAATCAGGCATAAAAGAAAACATATATGAAAAACGTTTATTTAAAGTAGTTTGGCCAACAAGCCTACAATATTTGGGAGAAAAGTCTCCCCTAAATAAAATTCTCCTAAGACTACATTGTGGAGTTTGTGGTGGTTATTTTGAGAAGAAGATATCATCTATTTATAGTTGTCAAGACTTCTCCCTTAAGCAAAGGATAAGTCCTATGAAGGAGATATATGACTACTAGAATTCTATTCCTTAAAAAAAAAAAAAAAAGAGTCCTAATAGGTATCAAATTCAGGGCAAAACCCTAACAATTCTCCCCTTGGCCTGAATTTTCTAACAAAATAAACTTGATCTTTCTTCTTCACATAATCTTCAACATATGACTGCTGCATGTTTGGTTAAAAGGAGCCCAACAATGGGTTAAAATAGGAGCTCATGCATTAAAAATAAGCATGAGTTAAAACTGGCATTGGAGCCCATGAATTATAAGTTTACATCGGTTGAAAGTGGCTCAAACATGGGTTAAAAAAAAGATTCATTTTTGAAGATGTAGCAGCAGGATTTTTTAAAGATATGGTCGAAACATTTCTCTCACATGTAGCACTTTGGTCAAATATATTTGGATAAAAACTTCATTATCGTCAAAGCAACTAGAACTGGACCGCCTTGAACATACTTTCAACCTTGGCTCATCGAACCATTGGTTGAACATGGCTCTGATACCACTTGTTGGGATCGAAACAATATGGCGTCATGCGGAAGCTAAGAAAACAAACTTGATTGACAATAAATCAGGCATAAAAGAAAACATATATGAAAAACGTTTATTTAAAGTAGTTTGGCCAACAAGCCTACAATATTTGGGAGAAAAGTCTCCCCTAAACAAAATTCTCCTAAGACTACATTGTGGAGTTTGTGGTGGTTGTTTTGAGAAGAAGATATCATCTATTTATAGTTGTCAAGACTTCTCCCTTAAGCAAAGGATAAGTCCTATGAAAGAGATATATGACTACTAGAATTCTATTCCTTAAAAAAAAAAAAAGAGAGTCCTAATAGGTATCAAATTCAGGGCAAAACCCTAACAGGTTTTTGTATTTTTAAAGAGTATTATTTTTGGCGAAGAGAATATTGCTGAAGAGAGGGCATATGACCTGAAAATGGATTGAAACAGAAACGAAAACATGGACGTTAAAATACAACTGCTGCCGGAAACACACAATTTTAGTTATTTTTTTTAATTTTTTTTAGTATTATAGCATTTAATTTGTTTCGAAGAGATTACCGAAGAAAACAACTATAAGAAACATGAAAATGTCTAGTACACAGGAAAATTTGGACATAATTAATAAAAGTACAATTGTTGTAAACAAAAAGAGCTCACGAGAACAACGAAGGAACTTAGTTATAAGGTACGAACATATATATTTGATAGGATCCGCACAAGCTGATTTCCTCTATGTGAATATATTTGTACTATACTGGCACAGTTTGGTCGCTTAAACTTCTGAATTTAGTTTTGACGCTATTATTATCATAATATTATCATTAAATTTATGACAACAAATCAGTATTAGCTCTTGAAGAATGGAAATGATCAAACAACGTATCTGAGGCTGTAGCAAAATGAAGTTTGACTTGGCTTGAATTTAAGAAGGATTATAACTTTTGAAACCGTAAAGTAAAAAGTTTAAAGTTAAATTGTTTTCAATTGTTTACAAATTTAAAATTGCCCATTATTTTTTAAACGAACTAATAAAATAATTGTGCTACCATTTTGAGCGGAGGGAGTAATTATGGTATTTTCAGATTGAGACTTTCTGAATAATAAGATGACCTATCAAATAATATTATTAGAATTAATCAGCTAATTATATATCATTGTTGTTCAACAATTTTTTCTTTTCTTATAGTAATGTTAGCTAGGATCAACTTACCTGAATTATCTCGATGGTATTGCATCCTATCTGTTACACGGCGCCTTCTTGAGTTTGCTTAGAAGGGCAACGTATGCCGGCCAATGGTCCCCTCCACACGCTAGACTAGAGCGTCAGTGCCGTGCGGGAAAACCGATGTCAATCATGGTGTGTATAAAAAGAGTAATTGAAGATGAAAGTCGTTGCACTAGCTTGTATTAATCGAAAGCCAACCGATTACAAGAAAGCCAACGTGGTGTCGAGGGGGTGAGACACCAGAGCAGAAATATGAAAGCAGCTTACAAATTGTTCGAATTCTTATACCCCCCTATATATGTTCTTAAAAAACAAACCCATGTCATAGCACCTGACACTAAGGGGCTAGACAATCATACTAGAAAAATACAGAAAGATAAACCTAACTATATTTACATGACGTGCGGCACTTTGAGGGGCCGCATCCTTGTAGGTCCTTGAAGGCTTTGAGGTCTGTTCCCCTCTCCCAGGTGTTCTTCTCTACATCACATCCGCTCCATTTCACCAAAAATTCCTGGTGATCTTTCCTTGAGGCATGAATAACACGGTCATCTAGGATAACTTCTGCTACTTTTTTCCCTGACCACTTGTTCTTCATGATGCTCGGAATGGTGAGCTGGCTTCTGGAAGGATCATCCTTATCTTCTTGGAAAGGCTTCAACAGGCTGACATGAAAAACGAGATGGATTTTCCACCAAGCTGGTAATTCAACTCGATAGGCAACTTTTCTAACACATTTCACAATGGACAGAGGTCCAATGTATTTCTACAAAAGACGCGTGTCACGAGCTTCTGCGAATAGATATCTCTTGGGGATCTTTACCATCACCTTATCCCCAACTTTATACTCCACAAAACGCCGGTTTTGATCTGCATACTTTTTCATCCTCATTTGTGCTTTTTCAAGGTAGCTCCACACTATCTCTAGATTTCTCTTCCAATCTCTTGAGAAACTCGCAGCTCGAGGGGACTTCGACACATTTGGTGCATCAACAGTATGCGGGAGAAGAGGTTGTTGTCCCATGATAATTTCAAAAGCGCTCCTGTTGGTACTTGAGCATCTTTGGGCATTGAAGCACAACTGGGCAGAATCCAGTAGCTTCACCCAATTCTTCTGTGATCCAGTCACAAAATGCCTAAGATATTCTTCAAGCATCCCATTAAACCGCTCCGTTTGGCCATCAGATTGTGGATGAGAGCTGGAGCTGTGGCTTAACTTCAACCCGAGACACTTGAGGAGCTCGGTCCAAAAGTTACTAGTGAATCGCGAGTCGCGATCACTAACAATATCTCTGGGCAGACCCCAATACTTCATCACATGAGCAAAGAAGAGCCTGGCTGTCTCTTCGGCTGCTATATATTTTGGGGCTGCTATAAAAGTTGCATATTTAGAAAACCGATCAACAACTACTAGAATAGTAGTTAAATCTCCGACCTTGGGCAATCCGGTGATAAAATCCAGAGAGACACTCTCCCAATGCCTTTTTGGGACAGGTAGCGGCTGCAATAGTCCCGCTTGTGTCAAACGGTCGGGCTTGTCTTTCTGGCAAACCAAACAGGTTCGCACATATTGATTACATCATCCGCCATCTGGGGCCAATAGTATGCGTGTTGAAGCAGCGCTAGGGTCCTATCTATTCCAGGATGGCCAGCCCAGAGGGTATCATGGCATTCTTTCAATAGGGTCTTCCGCAAATCACCTCCCTTAGGCACATAGATCCGTTTGCCTTTTGTCTTGAGAAAGCCATCATCCATATAGAACTGACGCGTCTTCCCTTGCTCTATGAGGCTGATCAAATATTGAGCAGCAGGGTCACGAACAAGAAGATCCTTGATTTGATCTTTAATATTGGTGGTTACCTCGCTTCCCCTAAGGGCGGCGAGCGTACACACCTCAGCTAAGTCGGCCCTCCGACTTAGTGCATCAGCAACTTGGTTTAACTTCCCACTCTTGTATTCCAAGTGGAAATTAAACTCAGCAAGAAGTTCTTGCCATCTCGCCTGCCTCCCATTCAGTTTTGGCTGTGACATGAAATAGCTGACAGCAGTGTTGTCAGTCTTAACAACAAAGGGTGCTCCCAATAAGTAATGGCGCCATAAGCGCAAGCAATGGACCACCACCAACAACTCTTTCTCATGGGCTGCATAACGTCGCTCCGCATCCTTAAATTTCCGGCTCTCATAAGCAACCAGGTGCCCCTCTTGCATCAAAACTCCACCAAGCGCAAAGTCTGAGGCATCAGTCTGTACTTCAAACGGCTTGGCCATATCAGGAAGGGCCAAGACCGGGCTGCTTGACATAGCCCTCTTCAAAGTAGCAAAGGCCTTCTCACGCCTTGGACACCACTCCCATGGCGTGGCCTTCTTCAAAAGTTTAGTCAGGGGCAAAGCAATAAGAGAATAATCTTTCACGAACCGCCGATAGAAATTACATAGGCCCAAGAAAGATCTTAGGGCATGAATATCTGTTGGTGGTTGCCAATCAGTAATGGCCTGAATTTTCCCGCCATCCATCTTGAATCGTCCCTCTTCAACTATATGCCCAAGGAAATCGATCTGCTTTTGGGAAAAAGCGCATTTCGATGGCTTGGCATATAGCTCATGCTCCCTTAGTCTTGTCAATACCTTCTTCAAATACATCATATGATCCTCCATGCTTTTGCTATAAATCACAATGTCATCCAGATAGAAAACCACAAATTCATCTATAAACTCCCGGAAGACTTGATTCATCAGCGTACAGAACGTTGCTGGAGCGTTAGTTAGGCCGAACGACATAACTAGGAAATCAAAAGATCCATATCTTGTGACACAGGTTGTTTTGTGCTCATCTCCTTCAGCGATACACACCTGCCAATAACCTGATCTCAGGTCTATTTTTGTGAATACCTTAGCACCACCCAGTCTGTCAAATAAGTCCGCCATCAAGGGAATAGGATATTTGTTCTTCACAGTAATTTTATTCAATGCTCTATAGTCCACACAGAGCCTTAAGGAGCCGTCGTGCTTCTTTTGAAATAGCACAGGCGACCCATAACGGGACTTAGAGGGCACAATAATTCCAGCATCCAGTATTTCCGTCAATTGTCTCCGAAGCTCGGTGAGTTCGGGCTGTGACATTCGATAAGGCGCACGGGCAGGAGGCCTTGTGCCCGGCACCAATTCAATCTGATGATCTATATCTCGCTTACGCGGCAGTCGCCTAGGCATTTCTGGTGGCATCACATCTTCAAAGTCCACCAACATATCCTTCACAGCAGAAGGAATAGGGCCAGATGCCCGCTCAATCTCATCCAAGCATAAGGTAGCCAAGAACGTTGGCTCTTGTCTCTTGACACCCTTCTTCAGGTGCATACCCGAGATGCTCCTCTCGTTCAACTTCCCAGACAAAGTTGAAACCGTGCATGGTATTTCCCCCATGATAAGTAGGGCATCACCATGCGGCAAGACCGCGTTATGAGTTTCCCGCAAAAATTCCAAACCAAGAATCAATTTGAAATCATCCATCGTGACTACAGATAACGTAGTCTTCCCTTCATAGGGGCCCAGTTTGATTAGGACTCCCTTCGCCACGCCTCCAACAGGTTGAGCTGGAGAATTAATAGCCTTCACTCGACCACGACCCTTCTCCACAACGAGTCCTAGCCGCTCTACCTCCGTAGCAGCCAAATAATTATGAGTAGCATCTGTGTCTATCATCGCACGAACAGGCTTGCCATTAACCCGAACGTCGATATACATAAGTCCCTTACTTTTGCCAACCCGAAGTTTGGCATCGGCTTCAGAATTCTTCTTCTGACTAGCATGATCAGCTTCCTTCTTCAACCGAAGACCTGCATTACTTGATTCACCCACTTCTTGAGAGATTGAGTAGAACGTGTGCGAGAACGCACCAATCGGAGCCTCACCATCATCCTCATCCTCTTCGTCTAATTCTTCTTCATCAAGAGTTTCATGGGCATTCAGTTGCTTCCTCTTCTTAAGGAAATTAGCAACCCTGTGAGGACCCCCACATTCGAAGCATCCACCTTTAGGAACAAAGGCGGCTCCCTTTCCTTTGTGTTGAGCTACCGTGTTGCTACTGCTCGAGGAAGAGGCCTTGGAATAATTATTACTTCGCTCTCCCCCACCTTTGCTAGGACCACTTTAATTGGATTGGCCTCCTTTGTAGTTGTTACCACCAGCAGAACATGGAGTCGTCTGCTATCTATCATTTCGAGTATCCACTTGATAGTCCGCAATGCATTCAGCAGCCTGAATAGCCCTTGCCAACGTGTCCACCCTTTGCCTCTGTAACTCGGCACGGGCGTAAGGTTAAAGTCCCTCCATGAAAGTAAAGAGCTTATCCTTCTCACCCATGTCGCGAATGCTTAGCAATAGGGCTGTGAATTCACGAACATATTCCCGCATAGACCTCGTCTGCCTTAGTTCCTTGAGCTTTTGTCGAGCACTGTACTCAACATTTTCTGGAAAGGACTGTCCACGGATAGCCGCTTTCAACTCATCCCACGTTGCCAGTTCTGGTTCACCATTCCCCGCGGCCTCAACTTTCCCACGCCACCATAGCTTGGCGTCACCCTCAAGGTACACGACTATAGCGTTGATCTTCTGATCATCATCTAACCCGCCGACTGCCTTGAAATATTATTCCATGTCGAACAAGAAATTCTCGACTTCCTTAGCACTCCGAGCACCATTGTAATGCTTGGGCTCTGGGAACTTCATCTTTTGTTTGGGAGCAAAATTCATTGCACCCCCACCTCCGTTTCCTCCGCCTCCTCTGAGAAGGCCCTGCATGACTTGAGCCATCAAGTTATTTACGGTGTTTTGCAGTGCCGCGTGCGACGCTGCATTCTCATCCAACTGTTGTTGTATAGTAGCATTCCTTTCCTCACTCGCATCGAGCTTATTCTTGACCGCAGCAAGCTCAACGCGGTCATTCTCCATGTCTTGGCTCATGTTAGCGATGTCAGTCTCGCTTCGATGTGCAAGACGAGTAAGATCGTCCAGTCTCTCCTCGAGACTAGCTTTGAGATCCGGGACCGTCCCCACGATCTCTTTTAGTGCCTCGACTGTTTCTTCGAGCGCACCAATCCTTTCACCGTTCGTTTTCGGTCCACCAGCCATGTTTCGTATTGTTTGTCAACCTTTTCCTTTGTCCGCTGTCGAGCCTATGCTCTAATACCAAATGTTACGCGGCGCCTTCTTGAGTTTGCTTAGAAGGGCAACGTATGCCGGCCAATGGTCCCCTCCGCACGCTAGACTAGAGCGTCAGTGCCGTGTGGGAAAATCGATGTCAATCACAGTGTGTATAAAAAGAGCAATTGAAGGTGAAAGTCGTTGCACTAGCTTATATTAATCAAAAGCCAACCGATTACAAGAAAACCAACGTGGTGTCGAGGGGGTGAGACACCAGAGCAGAAATATGAAAGCAGCTTACAAATTGTTCGAATCCTTATACCCCCTATATATGTTCTTAAAAAATAAACCCATGTCATAGCACCTGACACTAAGGGGCTAGAAAATCATACTAGAAAAATACAGAAAGATAAGCCTAACTATATTTACATGATGTGCGGCACTTTGAGGGGCCGCATCCTTGTCTGCGTCTTCATGGCTTGCACACAGGGCGCAAGGCTTTGGCGCGCGCAGGCGCGGGGCAATCTGCGTTGAGGTGCGCATGGGTTGGTCGCATGGCATAGGCGCACTCTAGTGCGGGATGGGCAGCATTGTGGCGCGCATGCGCAGGTCGCATGGCGTTGGCGCACTCAAGTGCGCGCTGGCTGCGGGCAGGCTTTGAGGGCGCTGTCTGCTTGCTGCGTGCGGGCACGCTCAACCGGTGGGGCGACATATGCAGATGTGCATATAGATCTTGGCGCGACCACAACCTTGGCACTAGGCATCTTGAGGCTTGCCAGGGCACCACGGGGCGTGCCCAAGGAGTCATGGGGCACGGCTGAGAGTCATGGAAATGATCAAACAACGTATCTGAGGCTGTAGAAAAATGAAGTTTGACTTGGCTTGAATTTAAGAAGGATTATAACTTTTGAAACGGTAAAGTAAAAAATTTAAAGTTAAATTATTTTCAATTGTTTACTAATTTAAAATTGCCCATTGTTTTTTAAACGAACTAATAAAATAATTGTGCTACCATTTTGAGCGGAGGGAGTAATTATGGTATTTTCAGATGAGACTTTCTGAATAATAAGATGACCTATCAAATAATATTATTAGAATTAATCAGCTAATTATATATCATTGTTGTTCAATAATTTTTTCTTTTCTTATAGTATTGTTAGCTAGGATCAACTTATATAAATTATCTCGATGGTACTGCATCCTATCACATACCGGTGCATGCATAACTATATAATTTGCCTACCAATAATTATTTAAGAGAAAGGAAATTATCAATTAACTACTAGAATTAATTTTACGAAGAAGATCGGCGAGAGAACCGTGTGCTTACGGTTCTCCAAATGCGCGGTAGAACCGTGTGCTTACGTCCATTTTTCGAATAAAATGCTTTTGTGTCTTCCATACAAATAGGTCAAGAAAAGTCACCAGTAGTGGACCAACCAGACAACATTCCATACGCAGAAAAATCATTTATTGTCCACATCAAATAAGCAAGCAAACTAAAAATTTTTTTAGTTGAACAATCATATGTTTCAACATCTTCGTGCCACAATATCTGTAACTCATCAATCAAAGGCTGCAAAAATACATTAATCGAGCCTTTTGGGTTACTAGGATCAGGGATAATGCAAGTCAGAAAAATATGTGGACTTGTCATACACATTTCTGGTGGTAGATTATACGGTGTGATGAATACAGGCCAGCAAGAATATGGGGCGGCAGAGATAGAAAATGGAGTGAACCCATCAGAACTTAAACCCAACCGGATGTTTCTAGGTTCACTATCAAATCCAAGATAAACCCTATCAAAATGCTTTCATGCTTCGCCATCACATGGGTGACATAGAATACTAGGTTGTTTTGCACGTTCATGATGCCATCTCATATGAGGAGCAGAGGTCATTGACGCATACAACCTCTTCAACCTTAGTATAAGTGGTAAGTAATGCATCAGTTTAATAGGGATCTTTTTCTGTTTAGCATTTTTGACCGGCTTATAACGAGCCTCACCACAAAATTTACAAAATTCAAAGCTTTCATATTCCTTATAGAATAACATGCAACCCTTCTTACAACAGTGAATTCTTTCTGAAGATAGCCCTAAAAATGAAACCAATTTTTTTGAATCGTAGTACAAGGTAGGCAGTGCCAAGTTACTTAGGTTTAGTTCATTCATAAGTCCAATGATCTCATCCATGCCTCCTTGAGATATATTATAATCTGATTTTATACTAAGCAACCTAACTGCAACGGACAACTTAGAATGCGTCGCCCCTCGTAAATTGGGCGACTAGCTTCTTCCAACTGTTCGTAAAAAAGCTTCGCCTCATCATTTGGTAACTCTTCAAAAGTAGGTTGAGATGGTTCCCCTTGGTACATCCCACATGGATCATTTATCATTTCATGCATATGATAGTTATACACGACATATGCACCGCTAACCCCAACATACTCATTTTGGTTGTTGACCTCATCGACACTAGGGTTAGACTCTCCATGTGCAATCCACACAAAATAATTGGGCATAAATCCTTTTTTTATAAAGATATAGAACAACGACATCTATTCGTTGCACGTTGCTACACTTGCATTTCAAACAAGGACATTTGATTTTACCCTCTCTCATATATTCCAGAAGCAATTTAGCTTTACAAATAAAGCGCTCAACCCCATCTACGAATGATTTCTGCAACTCCATATTATCATAAAATCTATTATACATCCAACTCCGATTTTCACCAGATTCCATCTACACAACGGTTACAATAAATATATTTAGAATAATACAATAAGGTATATCACTTGTACAATAGTTGTATTTAAATTTTATTAATTTTGCTAATTAAATCTTCCTTTGTTCATGAACTATTTTTTCACCAAGTTAACTATTTTTTATTGGTTCCATGTTCAAGGTTTACACGAAGCTTTACACAAATCTCACCAAATTAACCAACCACCATTATGCACAAATTAAGCTCGGAATTTTGCAATTACAATTATTTCCTAATTAATCAAACTAAGGCTAAACAATTTTTTCCTAATTACATCTCTTTCGCTAACCAATCACCATTATGCACAAACTAAGCTCTAAATTTTTCAATTACAATTATTTCATAATTAATTAAACTAAGGCTAAATAATTATTTCTTAATTATTTTCTAATTACAATTTACATCACTTTCTCTAATCAAAGTAAGGCTAAATAATTTGTGGCATTACACAATAAAATTTCATGATTATTAAGCCTAATTTATTAGAGGGATAATACTAAAAAAATCATAAGAATTAAGAGAAAGTTTAACGGAGATTGTTACCTTAATGGAGAGAACCTTGCTACAGTTGCCGAAGAAATTTTAATGGAGTCGCCGGAGAAATTATAACGGATCAGTGAGGTCGATGGTGGAGGCAGTGAGGTCGACGGTGTGAGAGAGTTTTTTTGTTTTGTTTTGGTTTGTGGAGTGTGCGAGTTGCTGTAAATGAAAGAGTTTGAAGTTTTTATTTCTTGATTGGCTAGGGAAGTCCCTCGCCAAACGCCTGACACATATGTTGCTTTTGATTGGCTAGGGAATTCCCAAGCCAACCAGGAGAGAGAATTTTTCTATTTTTTGCTTGGCGAGGGAACTCTCAAACTTTATTAAATATTTTTTTAATAAATTTTGGCGAGAGAATTCCCAAGCCGTGTAGAAGAGAGAAATTTTCAGAATTTTGGAATGGCGAGGGACTTCCCAAGCCAGTGTAGAAATATTTTTTTTTTTAAATTTTGGCGAGGGAAATGACTTGTTTGGCGAGGGAAGTCCTTCTCCATATTTTTGGCTTGGGAACTCCCTTACCAATCGTCCCATCGGAAAGGGCCGAGTTTCTAGTAGTGATTTTAGTTTTTTCTTTTTGCTCTTCTGGGACAAGTACCCTAATCCTTCATAGTCTTCATTCTAGTTTTACAGATCACTAGGTCACACATTATATGTTTTATACAACATATTCTTTAGTGATCGTGTAAAATGTTGTCAAATCACGACTTTAATTAATTACTAGGGAGTAGTCGTGTTAAATTTACAAATGACCTTGAGCTTAAGTACTTGGGGAATTTACACTCCATGCCCACAAAAATAAATTATTTACGTGTTTGTGCGCAAAAAAGAGTCAGTTTACATGGAATACCCATGCGCTCCATTTTATTTACAAAAATGCCCATCTGCCCTGTTTTATTTACTCTCTGCCCACCCGCCCATTTTAACTGTATACCGTGCAGTATTCTATATACCTTTTTAGGATAATGTATACCGTTTTAGTATACCAAATTAATTATACTTCTTTATAGATTTGAGGGTATACTGTAAAGAGTATACCATGTGGGTATATTGTATACTAGATAGGTATACAGAAGAAAATGCACTAAAAAAGCAGCGACACATATTCACTGTATACCCTCCACAATATACTACATTCTGAAGTATACCACCATGGTATACTATTAAGTTAGGTTGATGCATAGAAAGTAGTGGTCAAATAAGCACTGTATACCCCTAGAGTATATTGAATTCATTAGTATACCACTATAGTATACACTGCTGAATTAGGTATACCTTACAAAGAAAAGAAAGTGTGTGTTTTAATAGAATGGGTATATAGTGTAAATAAGTTTTGTGGGTAAAAATGTAATGAGTATAAAAATATAAATAAATAGGATTTGATGAGTATTTTTGTAAATCTCCCAAGTACTCACCTGATTGTCAAATTCACAATTTATTGTGGGCTTTACACAACCCAAAATTATTTCAAAGTATGAGAATTACACAAGGCTATATAAGAATTGACATTGAGCTTAACCCAACTTCCAAAAAGGGATGGGGTGGGGGGAGGGGAGGGGGAGAGGGTTCACTTGACTCTGAGATATCATGTCAAATTCGCAATGGGCCATGAGCTTAACTCAACGTCAAATACTAGATCAAAGGTGAGGAACACTAGACCATATAAAGGACAATCTATCCCATCACACAGTCAATATGAGATTACTCATATGTCAACACATTCCATACCATAGAAGAATAATCCAACATGCTATTTAGCCATGATATTCCTTTTTTCCAACTATGATATTTAAATTTTAATATCAGGAAGTTAAGGCTTGGGGATAAAGGGAGATAGAGAAGAGAATTAGTTGATTACTCAATGCATAGGAATAAACTTCAAAGCTTTGCAATCTACGAGGTCATTCCCCCATGCAAGAAATGTGCCTAATTGAAACGAAACTAATGGCTTAGACAAGCTCTATATAAATTTTCATAACCATGCAATTGATCATCTCACAAATCAAAGTACTTTCGAATTTCTAGTTTCCTTTTAGATCGATAACAATGAGTTGGTACAACAGTCGAGTGTTACTCCTAATTGTAATACTAACCATACTAGCTGTTACGGACACTACTAGAAATTGATGAAAATGCTACAAAAAGGTTGGAGACGGAATTCCATCTCTAACTGATTGGAGAGGGAATTCCGTCTCCAATCAGTGTAACAATAAAAAAATAATTAAATTTTTTAGAGTTGGAGACGGAATTCCGTCTCCAACCAAAAAGCAAAAAGCATGTCAGTGATTGGAGACGGAATTGGTTGGAGACGGAATTCCGTCTCCAACTCATAAATATACACGCACACTCTTCTTCCAGATTCATTATCTCTCCCAAATTAAAAAACCCCTCCCCAACCCGACTCACTGCTCCCTCCGGCGAAATTGCTCCCTGCCCGGTGAAATTGCTCCCTCCCCCGGCGAAAACTTCCCCAATCATCCTAACAACTTATTCAAGTAAGTTTTCTTCATCTTCCCCATTATTTTTAGCTATAATTCAAATTATTTTTCCCTCCCCATTTTTCCCACCATGAATTCGGCCTCCATTTTCCCCACCCCAATACCAACTTTGACACTCCATTATCAATATTGAATTTATTATATAATTCTATCATTTTTGTATACTTGTTTAATATTCTCCTAATTTTTAAGAATATTGGTTAAATTGGATTATTAGAAATGTCATTAGTTCTTGAAAATTTAGAAATAGTTAGAAAAATAATATAAAGTAGATAAATTTAATGCAAGAATAATTAGAAAGAAATAATTAAGAACAATGTTATTGAACATGGAAAATAAAATAAATGTAGGGAGTTTGATTTAGTTAGTTAATTAAAAAATTAATATACAACATAATTTAACAATAATGTTATACACCTATAGTTTGCTAGAAAAATTGCTATAATTTGTTGCATTGATTTATATTTATTTGTTTGTAACTTTTGTAGATGGAACATGATGAAAATCATAGTTGGATGTACAATATGTTCTATGAAAATATGGATTTGAGGAAAAGTTATGTAGACGGGGTTGACGGGTTTATTGCTAAAGCTAAATTACTTCCTAAATATATACGAGGGGGGTCAATCAAATGTCCTTGTATGAAATGCAAGTGTAGCCACGTGCAACCAATTGAAAATGTCGTGTTGCACCTTTATAGAAAAGGATTTATGCGAAATTATTTTGTGTGGACTGCACATGGAGAGTGTAACCCTAGTGTCCATAGAGAGAACTTCCAAAATGACTATGTCGGGTATAACTATCCTATGAATGAGATGTTGAATGATGCGTTTGGAATGTACCAAGGGGAAACCTCTCAACCGAATGTTGAGGAGATTCCCAATAATGAGGTGAAGCTCTTCTATGAACAGTTGGAAGAAGCAAGTCGCCCATTTTACGAGGGGGCAAGTCATTCAAAGCTGTCGGTGGCAGTTAGGTGTCTTAGTATTAAATCAGATTATAACATATCTCAAGGAGGCATGGATGAGATCATTGGACTCTTGAATGAACTAAACATAAGTAAATTGGGATTGCCTTTCTCGTACTACGATGCAAAAAAGTTGGTTTCGTTTTTAGGGCTATCTTCAGAAAGAATTCACTGCTGTAAAAAAGGTTGCATGTTATACTACAAAGAAAACAAAGATAAGCAATTTTGTACGTTTTGCGGTGAGGCTCGCTACAAGCCAGTCAAAAATTCTAAACAGAAACAGGTCCCAGTAAAAGCGATGCATTACTTACCTCTTATACCAAGGTTAAAGAGGTTGTATGCATCAATGGGTTCTGCTCCTCATATGAGATGGCATCATGAACGTAAACGACAATCTGGTATTCTATGTCATCCGTCTGATGGAGAAGCATGGAAGCATTTCGATAGAGTGTATCCTGAATTTGCAAGTGAACCTAGAAACATCAGGTTGGGTTTAAGTTCTGATGAGCTTACTCCGTTTGCTGTCTCTGCTGCACCATATTCTTGCTGGCCTGTATTCATCACACCGTATAATCTACCCCCAGAAATGTGTATGACAAGTCCATATATTTTCCTGACTTGTATTATCCCTGGTCCTAGTAACCCAAAAAGCTCTATTGATGTATTCTTGCAGCCTTTGATTGATGAGTTACAAATATTGTTGCGTGATGGTGTTGTAACATATGATTGTTCCTTGAAACAAAACTTTAGATTGCATGCTTGTTTGATGTGGACAATTAATGATTTCCCTGCATATGGGATGTTGTCTGATTGGTCCACTGCTGGTAAGCTATCTTGTCCTATTTGTATGGAAGATACAAAAGCATTTTATTTGAAACATGGGCGTAAGCACACATGGTTCGACTGTCAGCGCCAGTTTCTGCCAGATGACCATCCATTTAGGAGAAACACTAGTGCATTCATGAAGAACAAGGAGGATTTTGATGATCCTCCACAGAGGTTGACGGGGCATGAAGTTTGGTCTCGGGTTCAGGGGTATCCCAAGGCAACGGAGCAGCAACCATTGCCTAGAATAGCAGGTTTTGGTATTACACATAATTCGACAATGCAGAGCATATTTTGGGAACTTCCTTATTGGAAGGACAATCTTCTTAGGCATAATCTGGATCCAATGCATATTGAAAAAAACTTTTTTGATGCTGTCTTTAACACTGTGATGGATGTCAATAACAAAACAAAGGACAACTTGAAGGCAAGGTTAGATGTTGATGTTTGGCATTTTATGCCTATATTTCCTTAAAATTTCCTCACGTTTTAGTATTTTATTCGCTCGTTTTATAGTTTGTGAATGTGGTTTTGCACTAATTTTACGTCGTGTGTGTGTAGGTTGTTACGCAGTGTATTTGGAGCTTTAAGGAGCTTGATTTATCAAGAATTGATTGAAGGATGATTGAGGATTGGATTGAGCACACGAGAGCACGACACGAGCGAGATTTCGGAGCAAGGAAGGAGCAGTTTGGCTGGGCGCTGTGGGGCACGTGGGGCGCCAGTTATAGCGCCCAGTGCCCCAGCGCTTTTACTCACGTGGCACGGGCCAAAAGCGCCCAAAGTTGGGCGGGTTCTGCTTGTCCCAGCGCTTTACGAGGCGCGGGGCGCCCGTTATAGCGCCCCTTGTGCGTATTTTGACTTCCTATTTCGTCTAGGCTTGGGTCTAACTTATTACTAGGTATTTGTAAACCCTATAAATACTGTTTTACTTAGTTTTTTAGAGGAGTTGATACTTTGGAGCAATATTGAGAGCTACATACTCATTGAACAAGGGTTTATTCCTAATCTTTCATCTATTACATCATTTACTTCATTATTACACCAAATTATTGCCTTGTGATTATGAATATGTGTGGCTAAACTTTACGTTCTAGGGTTAGAGTATTACATGAAAGTTGATTGTTGAAGGTTGATTCCCATTGATTGAATCCCATAGCGGGTTACTTATTCTTTCTTGATTTCACATGTGTAATTGTTAGAGCTCGATAATTATACATCATCTATGGTTTTTGGGTTGAACTCGAAAGAGGGAATCTAATTACGTAATAAGAGAGAATAGAACTAGTTTGTGAACCCGGGCATCGGGGAACCAATTCGCGGGTAGGATAGACATATACTTGCTTGCCTAGTTTAACTGATTACATGAATCGTTAATGCGTGCATGTGATTTAACCCATAGACATATAGGGATTGAAGTAGCTTGCATAGACTGTGAAGAACTGAAAGGTTTTCACAGTTACATTTACTCTGTTAGTTAGTAACCCGGGATTTAAGAAGATGAATCAATTGGATACATCAACTGGACTGTTTGTAACTCTGACCCTGGACCGCTCTCTTGATATTGTTAACAACCAAAGTATTTCTCATTGCTTGACTACACCTCTAGCACTTTACTTACTGCAGTTTAGTTATAAAAACTCTTACAACCAAAGAAAAAGATCCCTGAGTAGTTTGTAGGAATTGTTTGCGAAGTATTAGTCTGCTTAGTCCTCGTGGGAACGATATTCGATTTATCACTTTATTACTTGTCGACCACGTATACTTGCGTGTGCGTTGGGAGCAACAAGTTTTTGGCGCCGTTGCCGGGGACTAAATAATTGACTGATTTCTTTTTAAACGATTACTTAGTTTCTATTCAGGTTTAATTTTTGTTTAGTTAGTATTGTGTTACTTGTCTTATCATGGCATCTTTTAATGAAAATTGGTCGAGTGGTTGTAATTCTAATTTTGATGATCTCTTTCTACTTTGCGGAGGAACCCACTTGTGGGAAAATTGTCCAACTCTTTCAACCCTCCGAGACTGGTTATGTGAATTTTCTACCACCTTTGATTGGAATTTTTGTAAATTGTGTGGTGGTCGGTGGAATGATTGTCCTAAGTGTCATGCTCCTTCCCCCAATAATTTTTGTGATGATTCTAATGATGTTTGTGAGTTTGACAGGAGCGATAAAGTGCAGGTTGTTAGCGAAACTTGGTTAATGGAGCAAGCCAAACTCTTAGAAGCTTATGGGGATTTCAGGAGTGAACTTACAAATATGACGAGACAATTTATGGAAGAAAGGGTGGTGTTCGGGCAAGAGATCGACGAATTTGGCTTGACTATTCACGACTTGGAGGAGAATTTGAGTGATATGGTTGAGGTGTCTGAAGCTCAATTATCAGTTGTCGTGATTAGTAGATTTGAGATAGAAGAGCTTAGAAGCCAATTTGAGGAGCAAAAAGTGGAATTCCTACCATTCGACCCAATATTAGTTGATGATGCCAAGGTTGAGGAAATCACATTAGAGTCAAGTGAGGAAATAGAAAATATCATATTTGAGGACTTTAGTATTTGTGCAAGTGAGGGTGTCAAAAGTAATGCAACTTTAGAATTGAAGCGCATTGGACCTCATTCCAATCATTTTTCAACATTGTGTTTGGATGGTGACATGAAAATTGAGCCACCCGAGCCTATGAAGAAACCAAAGGAGGAGGAACAAGGTGCTTATATTCTAAAGTTTGTGATGCCGAGGAGTTGAGACTTTGGAGCAAGTTTTGGAGAAGAGGAGAGGAGCCTTAGATGTCTTCTACACAAGTTCTTTCTCTCTTTTTCTTATTCTTCTCTTTAATTCTACAGTTTGTTTGTTCTAGGGTTAGAGTAAATACATGAAGGTTGATGTTTGAAAGTTGATTTCTATATGTTGATTTACCATTACGGATTGTTTATTCTTTCTTGATCCTAATTGTTTGATTATTTAGGCCTGATAATTGAACACTATCTAAGGTTTTTAGATTGAACTCGAAAGAGGGAATTTATTAACGCAATAAGAAAGAATAGGACTAGTTTGTGAACCCAGGCATCGGGGAACCAATTTGTGAGTAGGATAGACATATACTTGCTCGCCTAGTTTAACTAATTACAGAATTCGTTAATGCGTTCACGTGATTCAACCCATAGACATATAGGGATTGGAGTAGCCTGCATAGACCGTGAATAATCGAAAGGTTTTCACGGGTACAATTAACCTGTTAGTTAGCAATCTAGGAAATCAAGAAGTAGAATCAACTGGAAAACTCAACTGGATTGTTCGTAACTCTGACCCTGGACCGCTCTCTTTTATTGATAACAAGTTAGAATTTGCTCTGTTACTTGATCTCAATTATTTGTTTTAATTATTGTTTTAGTTAGTAAAATCTCAACCATTGGAAAAAGATCCCTGAATAGTTCTTAGGAAATTGTTTGCTAGAATTCAGTCTGAATAGTCCTCGTGGGAACGATACTCTACTTATCACTTTATTACTTGTCGACCACGTATACTTGCGTGTGCGTTTGGGAGCAACAAGTTTTTGGCGCCGTCATCACAAAATGACATCCCTCATGTAAAGGCCAAGAAGTGCAAAATGCGACATTGGTTACTTGGTCCTTTTGTATTTTTGCCACCACCCCAATACCATAGTCGTAAGCTTGAGGCAAAGTTGGGGATTCAATTCATTAGTTCAAGGTGGAGACAAAAGTGATGAAGTTGTCTTCGTCGTGCCGCGACGTTAAATCAAGCGCTTCTTGGGAGGCAACCCAATTTGCTTGCTTTACTTTTATTTATTTTTTTATTATTATTTTTATAGTTGTATATTACTTTGGGTGATTCTTTGGATTGCAGGTTCATGTAATGTCGAGGCTAAGTGTGGGGTGTCCTCACCCTTACCTAATATTGATGACCTGATGAGGGAAGTCTGAGTACCTCATACTATATGGAAGCTTGGAGGATGCTAGCACCAAGGACTAGAGTCTTCAGGGAAGTTTTCTTTACCTTGCACTTTCTTATTTTTAGCACTGAGGACAGTGCTTAGTTTAAGTGTGGGGTGGGGAACTACCCTTTTATTTATTTTTTTGAGGTTAGGGATGCATGTACCGTAGGATTTTTCTTTTGTCACTTGACTTTATTTTGATTTGTTTCTTGCTTTAACATATGGAAAAAAAAATTTGAAAAAAAAATTAGAAAACCAATGAAAAATTCCAAAAAGATTTTCCTTTTAGTTTTATTAGTGGTACATGTCATCCGCTCCGTGATTTTTCTTATGACCTCGGTTCTTTTCCACGGGGAGGCCTTTGAACCGGGTAGTTTTTATTTTTAGGATTAGGATGGTTAGTTATAGGTGACCTTAGACGAAGGAAATAGGTAGAATGCTAGGTGCCTTTGATTTGTTTGATACCGGTGGACTTGAATTGATTGCATGTGCTATTTGTGGTGTCCTTGGGTTTTAATTGTGATGCATGCCTAGGAAAAAATGGAATGACCCCCTTGAGATGCTTGAGTCCGCTTGCTTGACTTGATTGTGAACCTTTGTGCATTAGTGCTTAAATTTCCACAAGTTGCATTCTAGATGCTTGATTGAGAGTTGTTGATGGAACCTTTTTGTGTGGATCGTGTGTAATGTGTGTGTGTGAGGCATATTCTTGGTTGCTCCATGTTTGCATATTAATGTCTAGAACTTGCCCCGTGTGTGTGCAAAGCAAAATCCTAGGTTTGCTCTAGTTGGAAAATGATACAGGCCTTCTTTTGATTTGCCTACCCTAACATATACACCTTGAAAAAAATTGGTGTGAATTTTTTGACCCTTTTTGTTGGCACCCACACCCAAGCCTACCCACTTGTTCTAAATTATTCTCTTTTTGCCCTTTACTCCTTAAGCACTTTAGTTGATATTGTGATAATATTTTGGAGTTGTGGTTGGATATTGGGAGGTTTTTGAGTGGAGCTAATGAAGGGGAATAATTGTTAAAATTGTGAAGTAGTGAAAAGCATTGGCAAGGTTGGAAGATAATGAAATTGAAAAAGAAAAAAATAGCAAGTTGAAAAGAAAAGAGAAAATTGTGGAAAAAGAAATAAAGAGAAAAAAGATATCAATTCCTTGCTAGTGTGTGCTTAAAGAAATATTGCTACTTGTTGAGAAGGTGTGTGTGTGGAAGTGTTGATTGGGTGGCTTGATGAGACTTGTGCTAAATTTGAATGTGATGTATTAAAGTGCTTAGGGAGGTAGTCACTATTACCATATGTATCCTACCCGCCCCTTAGCCTACATTACAACCTTTTAAAGTCCTAGTTAATCCCGATTGGAGTGAGCTTACATTAGTGGAGTCCTACACTACGGGCAAGCCTATGGTACGTTGTGTGTGATATGTGAGCTTTTCATGAGAGTGAGTGATTTCGTTTGTTATTATCCCCATTCTATTCTTGATATTTATTGTTGTGTGTGATCTTTGCGGGACACTCTTTTGCTTCATTTTGGTGAGGGCACATGGTTTGCATGAAATAGGTAAAGTTGATGGTTCTTGGTTAATTAGATAGGTGTGATTTTGTGGGAGCATGGTTGCAATAAGTTGAGTTTGTGCATTTGAGCTATTTTGGGGTGGTTGTTCTCATATTTTTGGTTTTGGTAATTTGTTGGCATGTTGTGGATCCATAGTAGTCATGTGTGCATTGGTTCAATGATCGGTATCAACCATAGTTATAGGCAGACCTGTTCTACCTAGGTTGGAAGTTATTTGTGATTGCTCGAGGGCGAGCAAAGGTTCAAATGTAGGGTGGTGATGTTTGGCATTTTATGCCTATATTTCCCTAAAATTTCCTCACGTTTTAGTATTTTATTCGCTCGTTTTATAGTTTGTGAATGTGGTTTTGCACTAATTTTATGTCATGTGTGTGTAGATTGTTACGCAGTGTATTTGGAGCTTTAAGGAGCTTGATTTATCAAGAATTAATTGAAGGATGATTGAGAATTGGATTGAGCACACGAGAGCACGACACGAGCGAGATTTCGGAGCAAGGAAGGAGCAGTTTGGCTGGGCGCTGTGGGGCACGTGGGGCGCCAGTTATAGCGCCCAGTGCCCCAGCGCTTTTACTCACGTGGCGCGGGCCAAAAGCGCCCAAAGTTGGGCGGGTTCTGCTTGTCCCAGCGCTTTACGAGGCGCGGGGCGCCCGTTATAGCGCCCCTTGTGCGTATTTTGACTTCCTATTTCGTCTAGGCTTGGGTCTAACTTATTACTAGGTATTTGTAAACCCTATAAATACTGTTTTACTTAGTTTTTTAGAGGAGTTGATACTTTGGAGCAATATTGAGAGCTACATACTCATTGAACAAGGGTTTATTCCTAATCTTTCATCTATTACATCATTTACTTCATTATTACACCAAATTATTGCCTTGTGATTATGAATATGTGTGGCTAAACTTTACGTTCTAGGGTTAGAGTATTACATGAAAGTTGATTGTTGAAGGTTGATTCCCATTGATTGAATCCCATAGCGGGTTACTTATTCTTTCTTGATTTCACATGTGTAATTGTTAGAGCTCGATAATTATACATCATCTATGGTTTTTGGGTTGAACTCGAAAGAGGGAATCTAATTACGTAATAAGAGAGAATAGAACTAGTTTGTGAACCCGGGCATCGGGGAACCAATTCGCGGGTAGGATAGACATATACTTGCTTGCCTAGTTTAACTGATTACATGAATCGTTAATGCGTGCATGTGATTTAACCCATAGACATATAGGGATTGAAGTAGCTTGCATAGACTGTGAAGAACTGAAAGGTTTTCACAGTTACATTTACTCTGTTAGTTAGTAACCCGGGATTTAAGAAGTGGAATCAACTGGATACATCAACTGGATTGTTTGTAACTCTGACCCTGGACCGCTCTCTTGATATTGTTAACAACCAAAGTATTTCTCATTGCTTGACTACACCTCTAGCACTTTACTTACTGCACTTTAGTTATAAAAACTCTTACAACCAAAGAAAAAGATCCCTGAGTAGTTTGTAGGAATTTTTTGCGAAGTATTAGTCTGCTTAGTCCTCGTGGGAATGATATTCGATTTATCACTTTATTACTTGTCGACCACGTATACTTGCGTGTGCGTTGGGAGCAACAGATGTTCAGGCATATTGTCGGCGACCTGAATTGCACCTACAATCAGATGGGGTTAAGGTGCGCAAGCCATCAGCGAACTACACTTTTGAATTGGAGGAGAGAAGAATGATTTGTGAGTGGATACAGAATATTAAGTTTCCTGATGGTTGCGCATCGAATATATCCAAATGTGTCGACATGACAGAAGGTAAGCTTACGGCAATGAAAAGCCATGATTATCATGTTTTCATGGAAAATTTGTTGCCAATTGCGTTCAATGGTTTGCCTGATACAATTTGGAAACCACTCACTGAAATGAGTGTGTTTTTCAAGGACTTGTGTTCTAGTACATTGAGGGAAGAAAATCTACAATTGATGGAAAGTAATATTCCTGTGATCTCTACTAAATTGACCAAGATATTTCCCCCTGATTTCTTCAATGTTATGGAACATCTGCCTATGCACCTTGTTGAAGAAGCAAGACTTGGAGGCCCGGTTCAGGGAAGGTGGATGTATCCTACTGAAAGGTAATGCATATCATAGATTTCTTCCTATATTTAATATTTTTTAATTCATTATTAAATTATATGGCTATCTATGTTATACAGGACTATTGGCAAATGTAAGCGGACTGCAAAAAATAGGAATAGAATTGAGGGGTCGATATGTGAGGTTTATCTTGTTAGGGAAACGTCGCATTTCTGTTCTTATTATTTTGGGGCCGAAGTACCTTCTCTAAGTCGCAGGCCTAACCGACATGATGATGGTGGAAGTGGCAATTCACTGTATCCTCATTTTTCCATATTCAATCATCCCGGTCGAGGATCAGAAAAAGGTTGCACAAAACTATTCAGCGACATCGATAGACAAGTTGCTACGACACATGTACTGCTGAATTGCCCAAAAGTGCAACCTTTTTATAGGTATTTGTCACTTTCTACATAAAAAAAGGTTAATATATATATATTAATTTTTACATCCTGAATATTGTTGTTGTGCATAGCAGTTTATTTGTCACTAACTTTGGGCACGATGCTGTGACGGCCAAATTTTCAGAGTGGTTTAGAGAATACGTAAGTATTTTAGTGGCACATATCCCATTGGTGAATACTATACGCAAGTATGTTTTAACTTATAAATTTAATTGTATGCATGTTAGGTGCACAATCCTGAAAACGGCGTCAATCATCCACTGTTTTGTGATTTATCATTGGGCCCTATTTATAAGTACAGACAAATGTCTAAGTACTTCATCAATGGCTATAAGTTTCATACTGAAGAATGGTCCATGGGGAAGAAAACATATAACTGCGGAGTGTGGGTGAATGCAGGCACTGGTGATGGAGAGTTTGACTATTATGGTGTAATACATGAAATATTGGAGCTAGAGTTTAATGGTCATCCAAGGAAAAAGTTGGTGCTCTTTCGGTGTAAGTGGTTTGATCCAACACCACTTCGGGGTACAAAGGTGTATCCAGTATATAAAATAGTTGAAATCAATCACAAAAGAACGTATGCACATTATGATCCATTTATCATTGCTCAAAATGTGAAACAAGTGTATTACGTTCCTTATCCAAAGTGCAAAAATAAACTGAAGAACAAGGCAAAAGCAAATTGGTGGGTTGTTTTGAAAGCCAAACTGGTTGGAAGAATTGAGGTGGATGATGCATTAGATGAAGCATACCAAAATGATATTTCAACCGTTCAAAAAATTGTAGATGAAGAATTACCCGACGAGTTGCATCAGGGTGTGGATTATTTTGAAGAATTTGATATGTCGGTGCTCAATCAAACCATGGAAACGTCGTTGGAAAATGAAGAAGGGGAGTACATAGATGAAAATGATACCTCTGAGGATGAATTGCTTGATGAACTAGAAGGAAGCGATGATGATTGATGTTAGTAGTTGAATATTTGTGCGTTATATTGGTTGTTTGTGGTATTTTTGTCTAATATTTTGCGTAATATTTTTTTAATTAACGATGATACACTTTATTAAAAAAATTGTTCTATTGAATTTAATATTAATTTGCAGATATGGCATCTCGAGGTAGGAAAGGACCTAGGACCCGTGGTGGCCATACTTCCACAGGTCATACTACTTCTCCACTTCCGACATTGACCCCTACCTCTGCCTTGCTCTCACAGTTAGGTAATTATCCGCCTATATTTTTCGCTGGTCTCCCTAGTACCCCCACTATTCCATCAGCCACAGGCCCCTAGTATATCTGCATAGACCATGCCACATACGGGGCCACACTATCAGTTTGGCCAGCCTGCTGGTCCCTCTTTCCATTCCATGCCTATAGTAGGCACATCCCCTCAGTCTGTGCATGTACGGGCCCCTACATTTCAGTCATTCGGCGCACCGGGCCCTTCACAACTGATGATGATACCTACTCCTAGTATGCATCCACATAGTTTGCCATCTGCTACACCTTCCATTTCGAGTACTGTTCCATCTGCATCATCATCGGCATGCCCCAGTTCGAGTACACCCGTACCAGAGACTCAGCCAGAGTCCTCTCCATCTGTCACCACTACAGCGCGAAAGGGTAGGAAAAAGCGTACTAGCGCTACAGTTCAGTTGCCTGGTGGTATTGGATCTCTCGATGAGTCTGGGAGGTTGATTATCATGCCTGACAGCAAAGAAGGGTAAGATTTATTCATTAACCTTTAAATTATAAACTTTTGAATTGAATGCAATATATATTTATCAACATAATTTTGTATGTTAAATTTAATGCAGGTTTCTTCCATCGGACAAGGCAGTGAAACTTGTTGTTGAATCTATGACACCACACTTTACTAATGGTTGGCCGACCTGGGGAAAGGTGCCAGTACCTGTTAGAAACCGCATGTTTGAAGCTTTTACGGTATTAACTATACTTATGAAGCTTTTGTCATTTCATTATTTTATGTGTTTTATTAGTTTTCACTTATTATATTGTTATTGTTTCAGCACAAGTGTTCGTGGGATCCTATATATGATGATCAAGTCCGAGCAGTTTTTGAGAAAAAGACGGCTAAAAGGCTAAGTGATTCCTTGTCAAAATACAGGCAAAAGGGTAAAGTTCCCAAATGGATTTATCAACAGAATTGGGATAAACTCAAAATTTATTGGAAAATACCTGAATTCTTATCCCAGAGCGAGCAGGCTAAGAAAAACAGAGCATCCGCAAAGGGAGGATCGAAGCACACTTGTGGTTCAGTTAGTTTGGCCACCCATCGGGCACGATATGCAAGTCAATCTAATTTTTATATAAATTAAAAACTTAACACCATTTTGATTTAGCATTAACACATTTGCATTGTGTAGGAAGCGGTACATGGAAAAGTTAGTGATTATGAATTTTTCCGTTTGTTCCATTATTTATATGACGAACAAGGAAATCAGGTGGGATGGGTCGAGCCACTTGCACAACAACTAGAGGTGAGATATCATAAATAATTTTATTTTTTTAAATTATTCTTTAATTAATTATTCTAATCGCGTCGTGTGTTTTAGGAAAACTACAAAGCTTTACACCAAGAATGGCTTGAGAGCCAAGGGTCACAAGTCGATGAAGGCTCTCCTAAACCCACCCAGGATGAAGAAAATGCAATGTTCGTTCAGGCGGGTGGTGGCTATACTAGCAAAAATCGAGCCTATGGCCTTGGTCCTTCGAGGTACAAGAAGCCTTCTCGTGTAGCTATTGTCAATGCTAATTGTTCTTCTTCTTTTTCTTCACATGCACCACAAGCTGCGGATGATGAGTTGCGCGCTAGATTGGCGGAAATGGAGCAAAGGCTACTAGATAGTGAAAGGCAACGGTTGGAAGACCGTGAGAATGTGAAGAAATTACAGGAAATTGTGGCAAAGATTTGGAGAGATAAGGAGCAAGGAAGTGGCGCGTCCCAAGGAGCGATTAGTACTCTCATGGTTTGTTAAGTTGTGAACATGTTACTAATTAAATACTTTAGTTTTTATTTGTGTTGAATGCTTAATGATGAAACAATATGTATGTTGAATTGTTTTATTAGCCGTGGTGGCTTTGTTTTATGTTAAACGGGTATTTTATGTTAAACAGGTTGTTTTTGATTTTTGGTTGCTTTGTACCGAATTTCTAATATTTTTATTTAGCAGGATTTATATAGTTAGAGACGGAATTCCGTCTCTAACCAACCAAAAAAAAATTAAATTATTTTATTAGAGAGGGAATTCCGTCTCTAAACAACAAAAATAATTTTTAAATTTTTTACTAGAGAGGGAATTCCGTCTCTAAACAATAAAAATAATATATATAATTTATGTTGGAGAGGGAATTCCCTCTCCAAGCATTAAATTAATTTAATGCTTGGACACAGAATTCCCTCTCCAAGCATTAAATTAATTTAGTGGATCTAAAGTAGGTTTATGTTCAGCAACAGAAAGAGCTTGTGCTGTTCGGAGCATGATAAATAAAGTATTGATCACCTCTTCATCGGAGAGGGAATTCCCTCTCCAAATGCAAAAGTTAGTGCGCCCTGACACAGTCTTGGAGACGGAACGTCTCTAAAAATGTGCTTAAAAGCGAAGGACGCGCGGAGACGGAAGTTCGTCTCCAAACACCTTTTAGAGAGGGAATTTCGTCTCCAAACTGTGACGCAAATCAATTAATTTATAGTAGTGGGAGAGCCGTAAATTGGGAAAAAGAATTTCAGTGGGAACCAAATGGGCTGTGTTGGTAGCTGGTTCAAATAGTTGGTCTAATTATAGACACCAGGTCATCTTCTCAACACCCTTTTAATCACAATTTCATTTGTGTTACGTAGTTATTTTATGTAGAAATTTTCACGTGCTTGGCCATAAAGTTAATGTAAGAGGACGTACTGAAGAGATATTTAAGTAGACAACAATGTGATATTAGAATGAAGATTAGAGAAACTGTGACTTTTCACTTGACTTATACAAGGAGGAAAAAAAAACTCTAAGATAAGAAAAAGTTAAATTGAGCTAATTTGCCCTCCGTTAGACTTTTTTTCTATATTACTCGTTGTCCCATTCGATTTTTTGTCTAATATTCCTTCTATAATGATTTCAGGCTGATGTCTGCCATGCTTATAAACTATTAAGACAAGGAGGTCTGAAAGATGAAAACATCATTGTATTTATGTATGATAACATTGCTAATAATGCAAAGAACCCCAGACCTGGAGTCATCATTAATAGCCCACATGGCCAAGATGTTTACAAGGCGTTCCCAAAGTTAGCTGTTTTTTCCATTTGAACCATGAAAGACTACTCTAAGATATCCTCAATACTCTATTTTATGGATAGTTTGTTTTATGGATCTTAGCTACTAAGTAATAATTATTTTGGTTTGATCCAGGATTATACAGGAAAAGATGTGAATGGCGACAATTTGTTTGCTGTTATCCTTGGGAACCAAAGTGCTCTCACTGGGGGAGTGGAAAAGTTGTAGACAGCGGTCCAAATGATCATATCTTTATCTACTACACTGATCACGGTGGTCCTGGGATTATTGGCCTGCATTATGCATGTTGATTAAGTGCTATAAATTTTGTGTTTAATTTTGTGATACAATTGTTTCTTAAGAATTTGATACATTATATAAATACGCATATCATTGTATTTTTTGTATATAAATATCTATCTTCATTTTTGTATTAGCATATGTCCTGTATATATGTGCATGTTTTGTATGATTGTGTATGTGTATGTGTAGAGTAGAAAAGTTATGTCTTACCTTTTTTGTTTTATCTTTATATGTTTTGTGTATATTTTTTGTATGTCCAGCTTATCTAATGTGTATATCTTATTTTTTTGTATGTTTTGTTTATATGTAGTTTTAAAACATTAATTTTCAAAAAGTTTTCAATGTATATGTGTATTTTTGTATATTTCATTTTTAGATGCAAAACATTTAAAAAAAAAAAAAACCGTTGCCGGCGGTGAGTTGTGGCAGCAGTAATAGCATGGACAGTGACAGCTGGAGAAGTTAGGAAGGAGATAAAATCCTAATTAGTATAAGTTTGTTGAAACTTGTATATTTAAGGTAATAAAATATGTTTCTATAGTTTGTAAAATTGTATAATATCAGTATTTTATTTAGTTTTGAAATTAGAGTTGTATATTTATGTAAATTTCCCTTTAAGTTAATCCAAATAATTGGACATGTTTAATCTGTTGTATTTATTAGCTATTCCAAAGGTCAATATATTGACATGTATAAACAAAATTTAATTTGGAGAGATCACCAAGTTCAAGAGGTTACTAGGACTGGCAATAGTTTAATTGACATAACTCGAATTTTTAAATAGGCGTGTGGGCACCTGACTACCTCTCCTTGACCTTTCGGGTGAACTCTAGCTATAACTTAACTCGAGACAAATGCTACAAAATTTATTGGAAAATCAACTTTATTTACATAAAACGTCTCAAATGATATAAAGACGAGTATGGAAGTTTTGGATGGAAATCTTTCAACTATTTAAATTTTAGCTCCGAACCGAGTTCCTAGAGATGAGTAAGTGGATCGCCAGAACTTTCTCCGCGTCTAGCAATGGGGGCTCTGACTTATATGATTGTTTAAAATGGAGGCCGCAATTGTGACAGTTGCACGATTTCATCTTATTACTGTAAATCTCCCAACATAAATGGACAAATTTTACTATTTTCCTGCAGCATACTTATAATCAAACGTAAATATTTTTTAAATAATTCCAAAAGAAAAAAAGAAAGACAATATTGCACTTAAGAATTAAATTTGTGACCTAAAATAATTTGCAAATCTCATTTATTACTACACTAGACTCTTTCACTATATTGATGGGATTCAACGACGTAGAAAGTAACCAAAAAATATTCTTTTTTGTCCTATTTTCATATATCATTTTTTAAGGAATGAACTCAATTGAACTCTTTAGCGTAACTTAGCTTCGCCCTGAATTTAGCAGTTATCACACCTTATTTTTGAATCACGGATTCAACTTTTTATGGAGGACTGCCTGTCTTTTCACTCAAGTTAGATTAGAAATCATTGGTTTTATTCGAAAATATTCTCCTTGAAAAAAGTTTTCGACGGATAAATTATGCCTAACGAGAAATGGGCGAGTTCTTGATGAGGGGAAGCACATTTTATTTTTCACGCAAATTTGGAAGTTATTAATTTATTTTAATATTTATTAGTTTTAATTGAAGATAAATTACACTGATCAAATGTTAGTAAAGAAAAAAATAGTCCTAATTATCCTTTGTTGGTATTATTATTATTATTATTATTATTATTATTATTATTATTATTATTATTATTATTATATAAAAATAGGAATCTCTAAAGTATAAATTATTATTATTATTATTATTATTATTATTTAGAAGCAGGAATCTCTAAAGTATAAAAAGTGAAAGACGAACATATCCATAAAAGTTGACTAACTATAGTATTCTTCAAAATAAATAACAATCTATTTCTCATAAATTAGTATATTAATCAAACTTCTCTTTTACAGAGATTGATTTCTACAAATTTTCATGCATGTATAATCATTGAAAAGCTAGGTGCTAATTTCAAGTATTTACTCTTCATATGCTTGTTCTCACAATGCGGACCTTTCAATTACTGACATGGCGAATCCAATCTTCTTCTCATGAAGGTAATGAGACATATGTTCCTATATATTTGTGCTATCAATATGCATACTACTTCATCTGAAGAAGCAAAAGTCCAAGTTCGAAGAATTTAAAGTTTAAGAACCGGAATAAATATAATACTTAGTAATTATATTTATACTTTAAGGTGTTAGAGGTCAGATTTTTCTTATGTTGTTATGCAATGTTGTTATGCTCAACGTACTCAATGCAGAAAAAGTCGAAGACAAAATTTTATAGTTGTTGCCACTATATAGTTAACCACGCCCTAAATCAAATTTTCACAATTATTTGTACGAATATATGGTCTCCTAACAAAGGTTCTACAAGCTAAAATCACGATGCATTCTTCTTCTTCTTCTCGTTTTTGTTTCGTTTTACTTTTTTCGCTTTCCCCTTCTATTGTGAGGCTCTTATATATAAAATGATTAGAAATACAATGGTTAGTAAAGTGACAAATTGATATAAATGATAACTTTAAGCCACAAATTAACAGGTACTAAATTAGTCTATATCAACTCACCATTCAGTTATGTATGGTTATTTAGAATTTACTGATCCAGTTAATCCAAATTGATGTTCAATAAGGTATATTAAAGAGGGGAGAACTCCTTATCCTTTATATGTCCGGATAAACGAAAGAAAATTTCATACACTAGAATAATAGTTACAAGATTATTTCATAAATTAACGGAACCAAAAGTACTCCGATGCACTCACATAATTATTAAACAACCGCATTGTAATTGGCATGTGGTTTGATAGAGTATTTACAAGATGACCAAAAGAGAAGGTTTTCATTGTTAATGTATTATTTACTGTATTAGTTATTGTAGCATTATTCGAGTTCTTCCAACCAATTGGTGTAGTTGAGAAGATAAATGTATATCTTTCATTGTAGCAATCTCTAGGATTATTTGATAGCACTCAATGTCTATCTAATTGTATCTTGTACTACTATAAATAGATGAGCAACAACCTATATGGGTGAACATTTGTTTCATTTCATGATATCAGATTAAGTAACGATCCAAAAAAATTCACGGCTTCCGTTTCAAATTGAGAAATCCCTTCTCCTTCTCCAAAGAATTATTCTAGCAATATACCTTCTTCCTTATGGCTGCTCAACCTCTCAATAATCTCTACTCAGTTCATATCAAAGATTTGGTTCCTGTTTACCTTGATAATTCTAACTAAATGAAATGGAATTATCTTTTTCTTCATGTTCTTGATATTTATGAGCTTCAACATCACATTGATAGCAGCGACACTATCGCTTCACCTTATATTACTGATGCTAATGGAAAAGAAGTTCCTAACCCAGCGTATCCGAAATGGCGTCGTCTAGATCGTCTTATTATGACTTGGATCAATACAACTGTATCACCTGATCTTCTTCCACTACTCTATGCTGGAGACTCTGCTCATGAGGCATGGGTCACTTTGAAAGGTCAATTTATTGATCATACTATTGCCAGGGAATTGCAAAAAAAATGTCAGCTTCAATCTCTCAAAAAGGCCGACTTAACAATTGATTCCTAAATGGGAAAAAATCAAGAAATTAACATATTCTCTTTCGGCCATAGATCGTGTTTTACCTGACTCTAAGCTTCTTGTTTACATGTTAAATGGTTTACCACCTTCCTGCGAATTCTTTGTTATTGTAGCTGCTAATCAAACTATTGAGCAAGCTTATCAGACTTGATATTTGCGCAAGTTAGGAAGTTAGTGGACTGATATGTAATTAAGTTAACTTTATACTTATTCGGTTAGTTAGAGCAAGTTAGTTAAGTTGAGCTAAGATAGTTAGTTAGTATAAATACATATAGTGGTAGTGAATTGTATTCATTCATTCATACATTTTTTATTACACAATCCATTAAGGATCAGATATTTCTCTCTCTAAACTACATCAGTTCTTCCCCAACTCTGGAAGTTTCCATTAGAGCTTGAATGCATGATCATGGCTTCTCAATGTTCAGCTGTGGATCAGAAACTTAACATGGTATCAGAGCACGAGATACTGGTTTGAGCTTTCGTGCAAATTCAATTTTTTCGATCGTTCATTTTTCAATTGTTTGATTCAATCACTGAGTTAGGGTTCCTGCTACATTTCCTCATATTATAGTTGATTTAGTTGTTGAATTGATACAATGACTACTCATATTGGTAATCAAGTTCTGAATGAATCTATTGTGATAGATCACACACATCCCTTGTATTTGCACCCTTCAGATACTTCAGGTTCCATAAATGTACCTATACAACTGTTAGGAACTGAAAATTACACTGTTTGGCGTAAAACTATGGAGATTTGTTTGTTGACTAAGAATAAGTTAGGGTTCATAAGTGGAGCTTGTGAGAAGTCAAATTTTGATGATGCATTGCATCAACAGTGGGAGAGATGCAATGCAGTTGTTCTCTCATGGATAATGAGTACTGTGGCTAAGGATTTGGTGTCTGGGATTGTTTTTGCTTCAAATGCTAGGCGTGTATGGGAGGACCTCAAGGAAAGATTTGATAAGATCAACACTTCACGAGCTTTTCAGTTGCACAGAGAAATTGCAACTCTGACTCAGGGCATTTCCTCAGTGTCGACATATTTTTCAAAGTTGAGAAATCTGTGGGATGAATATGATGCTATGATAGCATCCCCAGATTGTGGTTGTCCTAAGTCTAAGGTTTTTACTGAGCACATCCTGTTCCAAAGACTCCTACAATTCCTCATGGGACTCAATGAATCTTACTCTCAAGCTCGTAGCCAAATTCTGATGATGGTACCAGTTCCCAGTCTAAATCAGGCCTATGCTCTAATCATGCAAGATGAAAGTCAAAGACCACTGGCAAGTGTGTCTAATGCCACTCCTGTTATGAATACTTCACAAGAATCTATGGCTTTCTTTACTAATAGAGATGGATCAACTTTTAAAGGAAGAAAGAACAGAAATGTACAATGTGAGCATTGTGGCATCAAGGGTCACACTAAGGATAGGTGCTACCAAATCATTGGATATCCTAGTGATTACAAACCCAAAAACAAAGGTTATGCAAACTCTGCTAGTGATAGCCCATCATTTGTCACTCCTCCAGCTGTACAAAATCACCAACACATGAATGTCCCTACTTATCAGCAAATGCCTCAGTTTATACCCTAGCACCCCTATAACTCCACACAATTCTCACAAAAACCTCTGCATCATTCTCAATCTCATTATGGACCTGCTACTTCAAGGTATCCTCAGGTGAACAATGCTGATTTTGGGCAGGGCATAGGGACTCAGGTCCTTCATCAATCAGCAGGACCTGGCTCATCATCCTCATACCTTGGACCTGGTCCATCAGCTCCATATCATGCTTATCAGGCTGCACCAGTTTTTTCCCAGGAACAGTATCAAGATATCCTTCACATGCTTGATAAAGGCAAAGGGATTACTGATCAAGCAAACAGTGCAGGTATTGTATCTGCTTTCCTAGCATACAATTGTAGTGATAAGTGGATAATAGACACAGGTGCTTCTTGTCACATGACTTCAAATCTGCATATGCTGAGTAGTCACAGACATATAGGATCAGATCAGTCAAGGAAAGTTCATTTGCCCACAGGTAGTTTAGCAGAGATCACTCATATTGGCACTGCTGCCATCTTTAACAATCAGGCCATTCATGATGTCCTCTATGTACCTGACTTTAAATACAACCTCCTCTCAGTGTCCAAACTGACCAAGGAACTGCATTGTTCAGCTACTTTTTTCCCTGATTTCTGCATCTTTCAGGCAATCTCAAATGGGAAGGTGATTGGGATTGGTAAGGAAGGACAGGGATTGTACATACTGCATGTAAACAGCAACTCAGGAGCAACAGAACTTGCAGACCTTTGTGGAGCAGCTAAGTGTGTTACTAATTCAACAGATGTGACTAGTGATGACATTGGGATTTGGCATAGGAGATTAGGGCATGTTTCTATGAATACAATAAAGAACATGACCATCTTGAAGGGCATCCCACATAGGGATCATCATTGTACTGTTTGTCCTTTGGCTAAGCAAATAAGACTACCTTTTCCATTAAGTCACACTGTTTCAGTTTTTCCTTTCCAGTTGTTGCATGCAGATGTTTGGGGCCCTTACAGGGTACCAACACATGATGGTAAGAGATATTTCTTAACTTTAGTTGATGATCATACCAGATTCACCTGGGTAACATTACTAAACACAAAGGATGAGACAGTAGTAGTATTGAAAGGTTTCCTGCAGATGGTTAAAAATCAATTTGGCTCGATGGTGAAAACCTTAAGGTCAGACAATGGAGGGGAATTCTTTAATTCCCAGATGACTGAATTGTTAACTAGTCTTGGGATCATTGACACGACCCGAAATCCGGTTAGGTCGTGCGGGCACCCGACATCTTCCCCTAGACCCGTCGGAAAATAAATATAATAATTCATAAATAAGGACAAGACTATAAAAAATTTACAGACATACTGATACCTCTAAGCTGTACAACAGAAATTACAGCTGACTACCCAACATGCTAGGTTTAGGGCTATCCAGACCAGACATCTAAGAGTACAAAAGAAGACAAATACCTCATGAAGGGAGCAAACTGCACCTGAAATGATAACCAATAAACTGGTGGCCATCCGAAATAAAAGCTGGCTCACCCTGACAGCTGAAGTCGTCTACGCTCCTTCACAATGTGGCGAACTCAATCCTGGAGCGAACCTGCCGAAACGAAATAGATAGACAAGAAACAAACAACAAACAAGGGTGAGTCAAAAGGACTCAATAAGTGGGGCAGACTAGCCACCTCAAAGAATAGGATAGCTAGCCAGGGAGAAAAGAAACAAATAAACCAGATTTCTCTTATTTAAATTATGAAAAGGCAGAGCCAGATAATAATTAGAAACACGTATGGAATCGCAAACTATTCAATAACCAGGAACGTAATACAGCCAGAACATATAGGTATCCCGAACACATCAACAATCAGAAATACATCCTGTTGCGGCGTGCAACCTGATCCATATATTCATTCTGTTGCGGCGTGCAACCCGATCCATATATTCATACCGCTGCGACGTGCAACCCGATCCATATATTTATACTGTTTCGGCGTGCAACCCGATCCCCGCAACTTAGAATACGAGCCAGAAATATATAGGCAAACTGTAATATGTCCACAACATGGTGTACATACCGCATACATAAAACGTAATATAATACACACAATAGTCAGTATGCGGTGCAATGAGATGGGATGAATGCGGCATGATGCAATGTAGTCACATACTCTTGATACCTATCTCCGGCGCGGGACTCTCATCGTCTACCAGGAGATATATGCAATAATGACCCTTCACCGGCTCGGGACTCTCATCGATTACCGGAAAGTATATGTAATGATGACCCTTCACCGGTGCGGGACTCTCATCGCCAACCGGGAAGTATATGCAATAATGACCCTTCGCCGGTGCGGGACTCTCATCGCCAACCGGGAAGTATATGCAATAATGACCCTTCGCCGGTGCGGGACTCTTATCGCCAACCGGGAAGTATATGCAATACTCAAAACCAGAGTGCAATGCTCATATGTTTAATGCAATACCAACAACAGGGCATAACATATAATATACAATGTAAATCCAAAGCTAAGGCGTAATGAGTACGCCTATCGGCAAATACACACGTAAGGAAACACGTGGTAGAAAATCCACGAGGCCAAGTGCCTCCAAAGAAATGGATATAAACACTTACCTCTCTCAAAAGTTAGCATTGCAACCAACAACCACGTTATTCTTTGAATTCATTGCCAAACGATCCCACTGTGATCAATAAGCAGAAAAATATATCACATTAGGCTAAAGGCTTCATTCCTCACATCTTAGGGCAATCCAGGTGGGAACCGGATACCCTATTCGAATACGCAATACGCAGGCCCGGCCTATGTACAGGGTTTATGGTCACATAACCAAACCCTAAATAAATTACATTTATAAATTGCCCATAACTCACTGAGTACGAATATATAATCAATTTCGTTATCGGGGTCCATTTGACCCTTTAAACTATCAATTTACGTCATTAGGGCGATGTCTAATATCCCTATTTTTACCGTAAAAATATATTTAAACACACGTAATAAGCTAAGATAATGAGTTAACATCATTACCTGGATGTTTCGGGGTGAAAATCCTAATTTTCTCCGGCTCCTTTTCCTTTCCCTTTTCCTTCCTCTCCACTTTTTTTTGCTCTTTACTCTTGTTTCCCGTTTCTGTTCTTATACATATCATGACCAAGGGCCACCGCCCATGGTCTTTCTCTTTTTCCATTTCTTTTTTCCTTTTTCATTTTCTTTTATTTTCTTTTCTCGACGAAAATTAAAACGGTACCCTATGATATTCGAAATAATTCCAACTTTTGCATACAAGTTATACAAAATATATGTAACATACTCGCGAAGGCGGATCTCAAATTGAACTCCCGAAACTCAAGATGCGAATTTAAATAGAAAAAGTCAAATTATTTAATTTTCGGCATTTTAGCGGAAACTAGCCGAACAATATCGAAATTAACTTTCGAAAGTTTACAAAAATAAAAAATAATCATACGAACCTAACGGCGCTTTCGAATTTCGAATCGGAGCTCATTCGGCAAGACCGAGCTCGAAAATCTCTTTTTAATATTTATCGCCAATAAAAACTGAAACCTTCTTCCGATGCCTACCAAACGAGGTCTGATTTAGCTCAAATTTTACAGACAGGTTCTAATGGATATTACGAATATTTTAAAACTATCGGCACACCAATCAGAGTCCTAACTTCCAAAACGACTGACCGAGGTCGTTTCAATCATACATCAGAGTAGTTGTGTATATACTCCACAGCAAAATGGCACAATGGAAAGAAGACACAGAACAATTCTTGAAACAGCTAGAGCCTTGAGGTTCCAAGCTGGTATACCATTAAGGTTTGGGGTGAATGTGTCCACACAGCAGTGTATCTCCTGAACAGGCTACCCACAAGGGTTCTCAAAGGCAAATCTCCTTTTGAGCTACTGCATAAGCACCCTCCTAGACTTTCCCATCTTAGAGTTATGGGCTGTTTATGTTATGCTAAACACTTGGGGGATCATGATAAGTTTGGTGCCAGAGCAGTCTCTGGTGCATTCATGGGCTACTCTTCCACTAAGAAGGGGTACAAGGTCTATGACTTCCACTCCAGATCCTTTTTGATAAGCAGGGATGTAACTTTTCAGGAATCAGTGTTTCCTTTCAAGGACATGAAGAATTCACCATCTCCTGGTGTTCCTGTACTACAGTTTCTTGATGAGGAAATCCCACCTATAGTCTCTCCTGCTGTTGATCACCCTTCAGAGCCACCTGCAGCTGATCCAACACCTTCTCCTCTTGTTCCTCCTGACTCATTACCATCACCTCCAATAGCATTGAGAAAATCTAGCAGAACCAGCAAGACACCTGGATGGTTACAAGACTTCATCACTCAGCCTGCCCCCAGTACTAACTGCACACATCCTATCTCCAACTCAGTTTCCTATGACTCTATTTCTCCTTCTTATAAAGCTGCTCTGCTTGCTCACTCCTCTTGCACTGAGCCCAAGAGTTTTGCTGAGGCCTCTAGAGATCCCAAATGGGTGAAGGCAATGCAGCAAGAAATAGAGGCCCTTGAGAGCAATCAAACTTGGTCCATAGTGAGATTGCCACCAGGAAAAAGACCCATAGGCTGCAAGTGGGTATACAAAATCAAGTATAAAGCTAATGGAGACATAGAAAGGTACAAAGCCAGGCTTGTTGCCAAAGGCTACAACCAACAGGCAGGGCTAGACTATCAGGAGACATTCTCTCTAGTTGCAAAAATGGTGACAGTTAGGAGTGTTATCTCAGTTGCAGCAGCTGCTGCTTGGCCTATTTTCCAAATGGATGTCTTTAATGCTTTTCTTCAGGGTGATCTATATGAGGAAGTCTACATGGAGGTTCCTCAGGGATTCAGAAGTCAGGGGGAGTATGTATGTAGGCTTCAGAAATCCCTCTATTGCCTTAAACAGGCTTCCAGGCAGTGGAACATTAAACTCACCACAACACTCACTCAACTTGGTTTCAGGAAAAGCTTACATGACTATTCCCTATTCACCTTGCATAAAGGTTGCAGCATTGTCATTATTCTCATATATGTTGATGACCTGCTGCTCACTGGGAATGATGAAGTGTTGGTGTCAAAGGCAAGGACAGATTTGCAGTCAACCTTCAAAATGAAGGATCTTGGACAGCTAAAATTCTTTCTTGGGATGGAATTTTCCAGGTCTGGGAAAGGAATTCTGATCAACCAGAGGAAGTATGCTTTGGAGCTCATATCTGAGCTTGGACTAAGTGGAGCTAAACCAGCAAACACACACCTAGAAGTTAATCAGAAACTGACATCAGTAGAATTTGACAAGCTGACTGGAAAGGAGTACATGAAAGATGACAGACTGCTTGAGGACATTGGGAGTTATCAAAGGTTGATTGGGAAGCTCCTCTACTTAACTATGACTAGACCTGATATTGCTTATGCAGTACAGATGCTGAGTCAATTCATGCAGACACCAAAGCAGTCCCACATGAATGCTGCCATCAGACTAGTGAGGTATATAAAGAAGGCACCAGGTCAGGGAATATTGATGAATGCTGGGAGGTGCTCCCAGTTAATGGTCTATTGTGACTCTGATTGGGGAGCTTGTGTGGAGACAAGAAGATCCATAACTGGTTACATTGTAAAGTTTGGAAACTCACTCATTTCCTGGAAATCAAAGAAGCAGGAAACAGTTTCAAGGAGCTCAGCTGAAGCAGAATTTAGAAGCATGGCTTCTGCTGTAGCTGAGATCATCTGGTTAGTGGGGATGTACAAAGAATTAGGTGTGAGAATTTATGTGCCAGTGCAGCTATTTTGTGACAGCAAAGCAGCCTTGCAAATAGCTGCCAACCCAATTTTTCATGAAAGAACAAAGAATATAGACATAGATTGCTATTTCATCAGGGAGAGAATTCAAAGTGGACTACTTCAGACAGCAGACATCATCACCAAAGAGCAGCTAGCAGACATCCTCACTAAGGGCCTAGGAAGAAATCAGCATGAACACTTACTGAGCAATCTGGGAGTGAAAAACATTTTTCACCCTCCAGATTGAGGGGGAGTATTGAGCAAGCTTATCAGACTTGATATTTGCGCAAGTTAGGAAGTTAGTGGACTGATATGTAATTAAGTTAACTTTATAACTGTTTCTTGTTAGCTGATTAGTTAGTAGTTATTCGGTTAGTTAGAGCAAGTTAGTTAAGTTGAGCTAAGATAGTTAGTTAGTATAAATACATATAGTGGTAGTGAATTGTATTCATTCATTCATACATTTTTGATTACACAATCCATTAAGGATCAGATATTTCTCTCTCTAAACTACATCAGTTCTTCCCCAAATCTGGAAGCTTCCATTAGAGCTTGAATGCATGATCATGGCTTCTCAATGTTCAGCTGTGGATCAGAAACTTAACACAAACTCCTTCACCAACATTCAAAGACCTTTAGAGTCGGCTTTTAACACATGAAACTGATTTTGAACAACTTCATGGTGTCCAAACTTCATCGACGCCTACTGCTCTTGCTGCAACAAATGTATCCAAATCTGAAACTAGTCCTACCCAAATGTCTTTTGCTCGTGGTGGTGGTCGATCAGGTCGTGGTGGACGCTCTGGTGGACGTTAGCAAAATCGTGGTCGGGGTTGTTGTGGCAGATTATATTCTCTAACTTTGGCAGCGGATATGGTGCGCCAGGTAGTTCTTTTGCAGGTACTCCGACTTCTCTGCCTTTTGCAACATCAGGTCGTGGCCTTCTTGGACCTCCTCCTTCTAACAATTCTTCTATTCTTTCCTTTTGCCATCCTAATTCCACATATAGTACCACCTAATGTCAAATATGCGAAAACTTTGGTCACATAGCCTTAGATTATCCTCAACGTCATAACCATACTTATACATCCTCTAATTTTAACAGTCAATTTTCTGGTCTCTTCCTTAAAGAGAATCTCTATCACGCTTGGTATATGGACAGCGGTGCTAGCTCTCACATGACATATGATCAAGGTCAGATACAATCACCCTCATTATCTTCGCATTCTCATTTTATTTCACTTGGTGATGGAAGTGTTATTCCTGTTTCCTATACTGGTCATTCATCTATTATTTCTCCAACTCTCACCTTTCATTTAAATTCAATTCTACATGTTCCTGCTTTGCGTAAAAATCTTCTTTCCATTAGACAATTTACTAAAGATAATAATTTTTATTGAGTTTCACTCTCGGGTTTTTTTTGTTAAGGATTTGAAGACCGGAAGAACTCTTCTCAAATGCCCTAGTGATAGTCCTATCTATTCAATGCCTGAGTTTCTTTCATCAAAGTTTGTTACTAACAACATGTCGTCCTCTGCTCTCTTTGCTTCTAGTGACAATGTTGCTTCTTGGCATGCTCGCGTTGGCCATCCATGAGTTGTTGTTTTACAATATTTGATTTCTCACAAACTTATTTTTAGATTTAATTCATTCTGATTTATGGAGCTCTCCTTGCTCCTTTATGAGTGGTTATCGATATTATGTCATTTTTGTGAATGATTTTTCATGATATGTGTGGTTTTATCCTCTTCGCAGTCCTCGATTCTTTCCGAATTCAAATGTTAGTTGAAAATTAGTTTTCTACCACTATTAAAACTTTTCGTTCTGATGGGTATAGAGATTACAACAATACTAAATTTCTCCAGCACCTTTCAGCGAATGGTATTAACTTTCAAACATCGTGTCCTCATACACCTCAAAAAAAGGGGATGTCTGAACGCAAGCATAGGCATATTAGTGAAATGGGGGTGCATAATGTTGTTTCATTCTAAAGCTCCACATATCTTATGGGTTGAAGCATTTTCTACCGCCGTATTCATTATTAATCGACTTCCTTCTTCAAGTCTAAATAATATGTCACCTTATGAGTTGATTTTTCATACCCTTTTTGCCTACGGATTTTTCCGTCCATTTGATTGTTTGTGCTATCCTAATCTTCAACCCTGTCGTCGTCATAAGTTGGATTCTCCTTTTACCCTATGTATATTTCTTGGTTATAGTCTTCATAAAAAAAGATATAGATGTATGCATTTATGTCACGACCCAACCTAGGGCCTCGACGGATAACCAACAGTGAGCGTCGATCATCGCTAAACCTACTAATAATCTATGAATAATGGAGATGAGCTGGAAACCTGGTTATATATATACATATTTACTGAAACATAAAGTCTGGGAAGACGACAAGGCTATCACACGCTGACATACATAACATACTGAATGAACCACACAGGGACATATCTACAGGCTTCTAAGAGTGCTGAACTGAATATACAAAGGACGGGACCAGGCCCTGCTATACCTACTCGGTGTCTGTACAACATACCAAAAGTAGTAAAATTCGGGAGGAGGTAGAGTTACTCCAACAGCTGGTTGATAGCCTACTAACGTGGCTCAAGGTCTGATCTCGCTGCACCTGTGCAACATGAAACACAGCGCCCAAGAGGGGACGTGAGTACGATATATAAAAAGTATGAAAGGCATGAGCATATAATATATAACATAGCTGAATGAAACTGTAAGGATGGAATATAAATATGAAAATATGTGCTGAAGTATAGCAATGAAGCTAGAAATTTGAAACATAAACTAAACATGATCTGAATATAAACTGAAGCCTAACTGAATATTGAAGACTAAGCTGAACTATGTTGATAAATTACTGTAGTAGGATTGATAACTAGTAACTAGAAACTGGAATTGATCGCTGTCAACTGATACTGATAGTAAGAACTTATAACTGGTACTGAACTTATAATTGGTACTAAACTAAAACTGAACTGTTATCTGAACTGGTACCTGTCTGGTGTTATGAGTTATATCCACTAAATCAGGTAACTGAACATCTGCACTAGCCTCATGTATAGTCATACGGTGTATACTGTAGCTATATATATGTATATAACATACCTGGCGGGTTTTATGGGCTATTTCCCCCCAGCCAGTAGTCTCTCTAGTCTGAGTGTGTAAGTGACACCCGGTCACGCTAGGTGTTTCAACTCCTGCCTGAACCAGAGGGGCTGCGTCCCCCAGACGGGTAGTATCACAAGTGACCGGACTGTGTGTCCAATGTCCAGCCTTTTTTAGGGACTCCAAATCATACATAATATAATCACAATATAAGCATAAGCATGTATGAGGCACAACACATGTGGAAACAATAGATATAAATTCAAAAGAATGATAAAAAAACCCTATATGGAATTATAGGCACAACCTAGAACTCAGAATTTTTCTATCTCTTTGAATTTCTATAAAAATTTCGGCAGAGTTTTCCTTATAACTGGATGATCTGAACAAATAAAACCAACACTATAATATACAAGGGAATGGATACTTGGCTAGACAGATAACATATACATATTAAATGGATAACAAGATGAGATAACCGGACGACATAACAAATCCGTAGACAGAATCTCTGGACACCACCACTGCCTTGTCTTGTGACCTAATTTTTATGGTCTAACTCGATGTTATAGACTTTATGACCTTCATAAAAGTTGTAGATATATGTCTTAGAGTTCCGGAAAATCTTAAATAATCTCCATATAAATTTTTTACAAAATGGTCAAACTACTATACCTGTCCGAAGATAAAAATAATTTTTTAGATTTTAAAACATTTCATGTTGCTGTTTTGGACATTTTTCACCTTGGTTTTTAGTACCAAATTAATGATACACAAGGTTCCCTTGATGCAATACAATCTCTCCACAAGAAACACTAGGTTTGGAACTAAGACAAGCTTCAAAAGCTACAAGATAGATGGTCGAAACAAAGGTTTAGCTTTACATACCTTTGATTTTTTATTCTGAACCTTGTTTCCCTTGCATTCCAAGCCTCCAAATCCTAAACAAGCTATAACATAGCATTTAGGCACTTTTCTTAGCCATGAAGTAATTCTAAAATTCAAGCTATAGATTAAATTTAAGGTAGCATAATGTTAACTTAACCGCGTAGAGCGTTTGATGCAATTCGTCTTAAATTTCGAGTTAAGATTGACATTCTTTCTTCAAAAACATAAAAATGGCTTCAAACCTCAAGAAAGAAGTGTTTCCCTTGTGTGTTTCTGGAAATGACAAGAAAATAGATGAATTTCTCTTTTATACTAAGAATATTTCACTTCTAGCTCTCTTTTGTGCTTATGTGTCTTCTTCTAGTATGACTTCTGACGCTCATATCTTTTTATCCACATGTTTTATGAACAAACGATCAAAAGTGTTGGAAACTAAACTCCAAGACCTTCGATTTGGTATATGATATATCCCTAAAATACCTCATATAATACACGAAATTTATTGCTAAAAAAGCTTCGTTACAAGGCAAATCCTTAGTCAGTTTTTCTGCAACTTAAATCTGATTTTTTCCAAACTTTATATTCAACATATAAACGTCATATATGGTCATATTATGAATTTAGAAGTACCTAAATCATTCTTAACATGTCATTTGTGTAATATACGCAACTTTAGATATACGGGGCGTAACAATCTCTCCATCTTAAGAATATTCGTCGTCGAATCATTAAGCAATGATCTGTTACATACCTAAAGTAGTGATCTTTTACATACCTAAAGTAGTGAAGAGATGTGGATATTAGTCTCTCATATCATTTTCATCTTTCCAAGTCATTTATTCTACATTATTGCTTCACCATAGCACCTTAACTGAAGGAATGTCTTTCGTCCTTAATCAACGAATATGCCTATCTAAAATTGCAACTGGCAGCTCTTCATAAGTCAACTACTTTGTGAACTGAACATCATATACTGGTTCAAATCGAGAAAGATCTCCGACACATTTTCTGGGCATGGAAACATGGAATACTGGATGTACCTCCAGAAGGTCTTCTAGAAGGTCTAACTCGTAGGCTACATGCCCAACTCGCCTGATAATCTGATATGGATCAATAAATCTAGTGCTAAGCTTGCCCTTCTTACCGAATCTCATAACGTCTTTCATAGGCGATTCTTTTAGGAATACCCAATCGCCAATCTAAAATTCTAAATCTCGACGCCGGTTATCTACATAGGACTTGTGTCTGCTCTGTGCTACTAATAATTTTTCCCTGATCAACTTGACTTTATCAACTGCTTTTTGGATTAAGTCTGGATCTATCAATTGAGAATCACAAACCTCGAACCATCCTATAGGAGACCTGTATTTGCGCCCATACAAAGCTTCATATAGCGCCATCTATATGCTTGAATGATAGCTATTATTGTACGGAAACTCTATCAATGGTAGATGTTCACACCAGCTGCCTCCAAAATCTAACACACAAGCTCTAAGCATATCTTCTAATGTCTGAATGGTCCACTCAGCCTGCTCGTCTGTCTGGGGATGAAATATTGTACTTAGATTCACCTATGTGCCTAAACCTGTCAGGAATGATTGCCAGAAATTAGCTGTAAACTGTGCGCCCCTGTCTGAAATGATAGATACTAGAATACCGTGTAGGCGCACTATCTCTCTGATAGAAAGTCTGGCATAATCGTCCACTATATATGTAGTTCTAATATGCAAAAAATGCGCTGATTTAGTATGCCTGTCAATTTTAACCCAGATAGAGTCATACCTGCTCTAAGTACGGGGTAAGCCTGTAATGAAGTCTATATTCACTGCTTCCTATTTCCATGATGGAATCTCTATTTCCTGCAACAAGCCACTAGGTTTTCTATGCTCGATTTTAACCTGCTGGCAGTTAGGACACTGAGCCACAAGTTCTGCTATGTCCCACTTCATTCTATCCCACCAGTAATTCTGCTTAAGATCATGATACATCTTAGTCAAACCTGGATGAATAGTGTATTTGGAATAATGTGCCTCAGTCATAATATGTCCACGTAAATCTGCCACATTAGGAACACAAAGTCTATCTTTATACATGAGAACCCCGTCAACAGTAACCCTATATGGTGGTTTCATTTTTCTTCTGGCTATCTGTCTGTATTCAACTAGAACTGGATCTTCATACTGGAGTTGTTTTACTTCTGCCACTAGGCAAGTAGTGGCTGTGTTCTCAACTGTAACTTCTACATCATCTAAATCTATAATCTGACTCCCAAGCTGGCTAATTGGTGGAGTGCATGAGCTAACTTTCTCTTCTGTGACTATAAATAAGATAAACTACCCATGGACTTATGACTAACGACATCAACAACAACATTCGCTTTACCCAGATGATAAAGAATGTCCACATCGTAGTCCTTCAGCAACTCTAGCCACCACTCTGTCGTAGGTTTAGCACCTTCTTCTTAAATATGTAGTGGAGGCTATTGTGGCCTATATAAAATATCAACATGAACACCGTACAAATAATGTCTCCACATCTTCAATGCATGAATGACTGCTGCAAGCTCCAAATCATAAGTAGGGTAGTTCTGCTCATGCTTTTTCAAATGTCTGGAAGCATAAGCAATTATTTTTCCGTGCTGCATCAATACACAACCAAGACCAATTCGGGAAGTGTCACTGTAAATGACATAGCCCTCAGATCCTTCTAAAAGTGTAAGTACTGGAGCTGTTATCAACTTGTTCTTTAGTTCTTGGAAGTTGTGCTCACAAGAGTCTGACCACTGAAATTTGGCTGCTTTTTGTGTCAATTTGGTCAGTGGAGCTGCAAGGGAGGAAAACCCCTCCACGAACCTTCTGTAATAACCTGCCAAACCCAGAAAACTACGTACCTCTGTTGGCATCATAGGTCTAGGCCAATTCTTCACAGCCTCGATCTTCTGGCCATCTACTTTAATTCCTTCGACAGAAACTATGTGGCCAAGAAATGCCACTGAATCTAACCAGAATTCACACTTCGAGAACTTAGCATATAATTGCTTGTCCCGAAGAGTACCCAATACTGTGCGTAGATGCTCCGCATGTTCTGAGTCAGACTTTGAATAGACGAGAATATCGTCAATAAATACATATCTCAAATAAATCTAGATAAGGTCTGAATACGCTGGTCATCATATCCATAAATATTGCAGGGGCTTTAGTTAGTCCAAATGACATCACTAAAAACTCATAATGGTCATACCTAGTCCTGAATATAGTCTTAGGTATATCACATTCTCTGCTCTAACCTGATGGTAGCATGATCGCAAATCTATCTTCAAGAAGCACTTGGCACCCTGGAGCTAGTCAAACAGGTCATCAATCCTTGGCAGTTATTCTTGATTGTGACTTTATTCAGCTGTCTGTAATCTATGCACATGCATAGAAAGACATCTTTTCTTTTCACAAATAATATCGAGGCTCCCCACGGGGAAATGCTGAGTCTGATAAGGCCTTTATTTAACAAATCCTTCAGATGCTCCTTAAGTTCTTTTAGTTCTGCTGGTGCCATCATGTAGGGAGGAATGGATATGGGCTGCATACCTGGTACTACATCAATAGGAAAATCAATCTCCCACTCTGGAGGAAGACCAGGTAACTCATCTGGAAACACGTCAGGGAACTCATTCACTACCGAAACTGAATCAAGAGTCGACGTCTCCTTCTCTGAGTCTCAAACATGAACAATATGATATAAACAGCCTTTTATGATTATCTTCCTTACCTTAAGGTAAGAAATAAAATATACCCTTTGGCGATGCAGAAAAACCCTGCCACATTATAGATAATTCTCCTGGAAAGTGAAATTGGACTGTCTTCGCTCTACAGTCAACATTAGCTGAAACGACCTTAGGTAGTCGTTTCGAGAGTTAGGACTCCGATTGGCGTGCTGAAAGTTTTAAATCTTTGTAAGGTCCATTAGGACCTTTATGTAAAATTTGAACTAAATCGAACTTCGTTTGGTAGGTATCGGAAGAAGATTTCAGTATTCGTTGTCGGTTGATGTTGGGCGTATATCTTGTGTCTCGGCATTGATTTCTTATATCTTTTGTGTATTTTCAGCGTATTATGTGCCCAACAATGTGAGATTTATAGTAAAATACTAATTTGAGGTGTTTGGATGATTTAGGAGCAAATTGAAGGAATTTGGAGCTTGATTTGGACAAGAACAAGGAAGAAGCAATGGGTACAGCGTTGGATGCTTGGCATGCTAGGCTGTATGGACTGGGAAGAGTGCAAATATTGAAGAGATTGAGAAAAGGAGCGCATACAGCCACGGATGCTTGGTATGCTCCGGTGTATGCGCTGTAAAATAGTCCCAGAGCTACCAGGACTAGCTTAAAACGTGTATTATTAGAGTATTTCGGGATTTAAAACCCTCGGAACGCTATTCCTTAGATAATTTACGTATTTTTGGAGGCAAGAACCATAGTAGAGGCGAGAGAACCAAGATTCATCAATTGAGTTGTAATTCTTCTTCCCTCTTTATTGTTTCATGAATTCTAGATTATTTTGTGAGAAAGCTAACTTGTCTATGAGTAGCTAAACCCCATTGTTCTAGGGTTATGGGTTAACCATGAAAGTTGTACTCTGAAGTTGGTTGAATTATATTAAATTTATTAGATTGAGTTGTTTATTTAATTCTGCTCTGAATTACTTAATGTCCTGGCCAGTTGTTAAGTATTACCCATGAACCTAAGGTTGAACTCGAAAGTGGGAACCACAGGTTGCAATAGAATTAAATAAAGCGTGTTCTTGAACCCGGGCATCGGGGAATGGTTTCGCGGTTAGGATAGAAATATACCTAACAGTCACGCTTAATCTGTTTACAGGAAAAACACATGCATTCTTGTTAATTCTAATTCCATAGACATATAGAAGTTAGGTTGGCTTGAATAGGCGAGCAGGGTATCGAAAGAGCTCTGTGAGTATAATTAACCCTGTGATTAACAACTCAGATAAGTAAAATTAATTCAACTAACGGATGAGTGCAACTGGATTGGTGATAGTCCCATAATCCTGGAATATTTCCTCTCACTGATATCTAGAACTCTTGAATTGTCTTGCATTCCATTTATTCCTATTACTTTTAGTTAATTAGTTAATTAAACACAACTTGAAATTTGGTTAAACTCTCTTGAACAATACTTGAATTGAAGTTTGTCTAGTTAATAGTTAATCAATAGTCCTCGTGGGAACGATACTTTCTTATCACTTTATTACTTGATCGACCGCGTATACTTGCGTGTGCGTTTGGAGCGACAAGTTTTTGGCGCCGTTGCCGGGGACTAAGATTTAATTAATTTCTAGATTAGCTTTTATTTGTTAATTGTTCAAGATTAATTTTTGGTTTTAGTTGTCTTTGGGTGTTTCAGGTTGTAGCTTGAATGCGAAGGAGCAAGAGTGGTGATAAACTCTACACTTTTGACCCGGAACCTGAAAGACTTTTTCACAGGCTAAGGAAGGAAGCCAGACTCAAAGCAAAGCTAGAGAAAGCTCCTATTTCTGAACCTGCAGAGATGGCTGGAAATCAAAACCGCGCGATACTGGATGTGGCCAGACCTACTCTCGATAACATGGCCAAGGCCATTGTGAGGCCCACCATTACTGGTAAATTTGAGCTGAAGGAGAGTATGATCCGACTATTCCAGTCTAATGGTCAGTTCGCGGGACTGTCAAATGAAGATCCTCAGCAGCACATGCAGAACTTTCTGGAGATCAGCGACACTTACAAATATGTTGATGTGTCGGATGAATACATACGGCTGACGATGTTCCCATTCACCTTGCTGGGTGAAGCAAAGAAGTGGCTCTTGGTCCAACCACCGAACTCCATTAACTCTTGGGACGAATTGGCAAAGAAGTTTCTGATCAAATTCTTTCCATCGGGCAAAACTGCAAAGATCAGAGGTGAGATAGTGTCATTCAGTCAGAATTCATCAGAGGAGATAGGTGAAGCATGGGAAAGGTTCAAGGCATTGTTGAGAAGCTGCCCACACCATGGTCAATCAAAGGAGGTGTTGGGACATATTTTTGTTGAGGGGCTGCAGTCACATAGTAAAATCCTGCTAGATGCTTATTGTGGCGAACCAAGTCTAGAGAAGCAGTATGATGAGCTTGAGATCATTCTTAACAAAATTTCAGAAGGTAGTCAGCATTATCATGGTGACTCAGGCAGAGGTAAAAATCTCAAGCTAGGTGGAAAGGTGGAAGTGGATGTACTGACAGCTATGAGAGCTGAAATGGCAGCAATGCAACACTCTGTTAAGCAGCAACTTGATGCAGTACTAGTTCAGGTAAGCAAGCCACAACCACCAGCTCCACCCCAGGTTCAACAAGTGCAAGCAACTCCATACTGTGATGTGTGTGGTGGATCTGATCATATAAGTAATATTTGCACGGACAACCCAGAGTCTGCATTTTACGTGGGTCAGCAGGGCAGGGGTTTCAACCAAAATGCTCAGTATGGCAACACTTATCCACCTAACTTTCGCAACCACCCCAACTTCTCATGGGGCGGTAATCAAGGTGGACAAGGCAGCAGACAACCTCAAGGTAATACTCAGCAGGTGCTGAATCCACCACAGCAGAAACAGCCTGAAACGTCGAAGATAGAGGCAATGATACAACAACTGGCTGTTGATCTGAATCAGAAAATTTCAACTCTACAGCAAAACCAGGACAGTGCCATTCGCTCTTTAGAAAAACAAATGGGACAGCCTGCCAGTAATCAAAATACAAGGCCACTTGGTGCTTTGCCAAGCACTACTGATCCTAATCCCAAGGAACAAGTGCAAGCAGTGTCATTGCGAAATGGGAGAGAGCTGGAAGAATTGCCAAAGAAGCCAAAGCAGTCTCACCCTGACAAAGTAAAAGAGCCAGAGTCAGTAGTCGAAGTCGAGAAGGAGGCAGAAAAGCAAGAGGCAGTGATTGCTGCTAAACCACCACCTCCCTTTCCTCGAAGGCTGCAAAAGAATTTGCAAGATCCTGCAGTTACAAAGATCTTGGGCATACTCAGTCAGACTAGTATCAATATTCCATTGGTAGATGTGCTCCGGGGAATTCCAAAGTATGCTAAGTATATCAAAGACATAGTGTCATCAAAGAGGAAGCTCAATGAATTTGAAACTGTAGCACTTACTGAAGAGTGCACATCCAGAGTTCAGAACAAACTCCCTCAGAAGTTGAAGGATCCAGGTAGTTTCACCATTCCTATCCGTGTTGGCAACGTAGCAGTTGGTAGAGCCCTATGTGATCTCGGGGCTAGTATAAATCTTATGCCATTGTCTGTGTGCAACCAACTGGGTCTAGGCACTCCAAAGCCAACAACAGTCTCACTTCAGTTAGCTGATCGGTCTACTACTTATCCTGAGGGGGTGATTGAAGATGTACTGGTTCAGATTGGTCAATTTATTTTGCCTGCTGATTTTGTTATTCTGGACTATGAGGCAGACAAGGAAGTTCCTATCATTTTGGGACGGCCTTTCTTAGCCACTGGTGATGCTGTGATCCGGGTCCGAGAGGGAAAGATGACAATGAAGGTGGATGATCAGGAAGCAGTTTTTAATGTGTACAAGGCTCTAAAAATGCCTAACCATCATGAAGAGTTGTCTATGATCACAGTGAATGACCCGGAGGAGAAGTCGACTGACCCAGCTGATTATGTCAATGATGACTTGCAGCGAGCACTGATGTTGGGAGAAGAAACTGGTGAAGATGCTGACATAGAGGAGATATTGCAGCTCTTAAACTGTTCTTGTGAATTTATTATTGGGTTCCCTAAGTTTGAGCCTTTAGATAGACCGCTCGGGCCACCACCCAAGCCATCTATTGAAGAGGCGCCCAAGCTTGAGCTCAAACCTTTACCTGCACATCTTCGGTATGCTTACTTGGGACAATCTGACACTTTACCTGTGATTATTTCTTCTCTGTTGTCTGACTTGCAGGTAGAAAAGCTGTTAAGAGTGCTACGAGAGCATAAGAGTGCTATTGGCTGGACTATAGCTGATATTAAGGGAATAAGCCCGGATTTCTGCATGCACAAGATCTTTATGGAGGACGGTTACAAGCCAAGTGTGGAGCATCAGCGTCGCCTTAATCCAATCATGAAAGACGTGGTAAAGAAAGAGGTGATTAAATGGTTAGATGCAGGTATAATTTTTCCTATCTCTGACAGCAAGTGGGTAAGTCCAGTGCAATGTGTCCCTAAAAAGGGAGGGATGACAGTAGTGCAGAATGAAAATAATGAACTTATCCCCACAAGAACTGTTACGGGGTGGAGGGTGTGCATTGATTATCGAAAATTGAATAAAGCCACCCGAAAGGATCACTTTCCCCTCCCCTTTATTGATCAGATGTTAGATAGGCTAGCTGGCCAAGAGTATTACTGTTTCCTTGATGGTTACTCTGGCTACAACCAAATATGGATTGCTCCCGAAGATCAGGAGAAAACTACTTTTACATGCCCTTACGGTACCTATGCCTATAGGAGGATGCCATTCGGGCTATGTAATGCACCTGCGACTTTTCAAAGGTGTATGATGGCTATTTTCAACGATATGGTGGAAAAATTTGTCGAAGTGTTCATGGATGACTTTTCTGTCTTCGGATCTTCTTTTGATGCTTGTCTAACTAACCTTGGTCTAGTGCTTGCTAGGTGTGAAGAAACTAACCTTGTTTTAAATTGGGAAAAGTGCCATTTCATGGTTCGTGAAGGTATAGTTTTGGGACACAAGGTGTCCAGTGCTGGAATTGAGGTTGACAAGGCGAAGGTGGAGGCGGTTGAAAAATTACCCCCACCCACGTCTGTGAAGGGAGTCCGAAGTTTTCTCGGACATGCTGGCTTCTATAGGAGGTTTATTAAAGATTTTTCTAAGATTTCTACTCCTTTGTGCAGGTTACTTGAGAAAGAAGCAGCATTTGTGTTCGATGAGGCCTGTCTGAGGGCCTTTAATGAGCTTAAAGAAAAATTGGTCTCTGCGCCAATAATAGTGGCTCCGGATTGGACTGCACCATTTGAATTAATGTGTGATGCTAGCGATGTCGCTATTGGTGCAGTCCTGGGGCAAAGGAGGAACAAGGTGTTCCATTCCATTTACTACGCCAGCAAAACTCTTAATCCTGCCCAATTGAATTACACAGTTACTGAAAAAGAGTTGCTGGCAGTAGTGTATGCCTTTGATAAGTTTCGGGCATACTTGGTTGGAACCAAAGTTATTGTCTACACAGACCACGCAGCAATCAGGTACTTAATTGATAAAAAGGATGCTAAGCCTCGACTAATTCGTTGGGTGTTATTGCTGCAGGAATTTGACTTGGAGGTCCGAGACCGTAAGGGAACGGAAAATCAAGTAGCTGACCACCTATCTAGGTTGGAGAACCACAAGCATGTGGATGAGGGAGGGTTGATCAGAGAAACCTTCCCAGATGAGCAACTTTTTGCCATCACCAATCACTCGGACCCATGGTATGCTGATTATGTCAACTATTTGGTAAGTGAGGCAGTGCCACCACATCTGACTGCAGAAGGTAAGCGTCGGTTCTTTCATGACGTGAGATTTTATGTTTGGGATGAGCCGTTTTTGTTTAGAGTGTGTGCAGATCAGTTGGTGAGAAGATGCATTCCTGAGGAAGAGACGGAGGCTGTTCTGCAAGAGTGCCATGCATCTCCTTATGGGGGTCATCATGGTGGTGATAGAACAGCCGCCAAAGTACTTCAGTCTGGTTTCTATTGGCCGACACTGTTCAAAGACGCTCACGCTTTTGTAAAGAAGTGTGATCGGTGTCAAAGAACTGGCACAATCACCAGGAAGCAAGAGATGCCTCTACAAGGCATTCTAGAGGTGGAGATTTTTGATGTGTGGGGGATCGACTTCATGGGTCCCTTCCCCTCGTCGAATGGTCACAAGTATATTTTACTGGCAGTGGATTACGTGTCTAAGTGGGTAGAGGCTGTTGCTCTTCCTACTAATGATGCCAAGGTGGTGGTGAGTTTCGTCAAGAAGAACATTTTCACTAGGTTTGGAACTCCGCGGGCTTTGATTAGCGATGAAGGTACACACTTCTGTAATAAGTTGTTAAACAACCTTCTAGCTAAATACGGGGTCAAGCATAAGGTCGCCACCGCTTATCATCCGCAAACTAGTGGACAGGCTGAGGTATCCAATAGAGAGGTGAAGCAAATTCTTGAGAAAACTGTCAGTGCGAATAGGAAGGATTGGGCTACCAAGCTCGATGAAGCACTCTGGGCATATAGGACAGCTTATAAGACCCCAATTGGGACTTCACCGTACAAGCTGGTATATGGGAAAGCGTGCCACTTGCCAGTCGAGCTTGAGCACAAGGCCTATTGGGCGATAAAGAAGCTAAATTTTGATATGGGCTTGGCGGGTGAGAAAAGATTGTTGCAACTCAATGAACTTGATGAGTTTAGGTTGCACGCGTATGAAAACGCCAAGTTATATAAGGAGAAGACTAAGCGGTGGCATGATAAGCGGATTCAGCATCGTCACTTTGAGTCGGGCCAACAAGTTCTTTTATTTAACTCCAGGTTGAAGCTCTTCCCTGGTAAGCTCAAGTCGAGGTGGTCTGGTCCGTTTGAAATTGTTAAGGTGATGCCCCATGGAGCGATTGCGTTGCGAGCCCCGGGCTCGGATAAGTCGTTTCTAGTGAATGGGCAAAGAGTGAAGCGATATTGGGGAGGTGATGTCGATAGGCTTAAATCCTCCATTTCTTTAGTCGACCCTTGGAAAAGGGTTGTACTCGTCGTGCCGCGACGTTAAATCAAGCGCTTCATGGGAGGCAACCCATGTTTTATCGTTTTTAGAGTAGTTAATCCGCATTTTCATTCAAAATAAAATAAAACAAAATAAAAAAAACAAAAAAATGAAAAAAAAAAAAAAAAAAAATTGAAAAGAACAAAAAGAATGGATTCTTGATGTGTTTAACGTGTTTGTGTAGTGTGTTTACAGGATGCCGAGGCTCAAAATAGGTTGGATCAACGAAATAGTCGATCCCGGACAACAAAATGGAGCAAAGAAAGCAAGAAAACTGTTGTGAGGCCGGCACAGCCTTGCATGCGTCGCATGCTTGGCTGTGCCCAGTTGGTTTTTGCGAAAAAAAAATTGGAACCAGGGCAGTGTTGCACGAAGAAAGCCCCCGCGGCTGTTTGCTGTTTTTTCTCGTCCAAACAGGCTCCTGCGCGACGCGCAGGGAGCTGTACTCTGCGATTTTGTTTTGAAATTTTTTTTGCTGTGGGACAGTATTGTGAGCTGGAAACGCACACCCCTGTATGCTGGTAAGTAACATTCCTTATACTAGTTAAACACACACACACACGACACAAAGCAAAGAACAGAACACGGAAAGAACAAAACAAAAGAAAAAAAAAAACGGGAACGAAAGAAAACTGGGAAAAGCTCACGCTAAATCTTCTTGGTTGCTTTCCATCTCTCAGGTATGATTTCTTCTCCTCCCTCCTGTGCTTCTCTCTCATCTCTGAAGCTACCAGCACTGTGGTCGTGCTAGAACTATTTCATCTCCCTCTTCCCTTAGGTTTAGTTTTTACTTAAAAGTTGTGATAAAACCATGCTTAAATTTGGTTTGTTTTGATTGGTATCTGCTGTGGGGGGTGCGGTGATGCACCATGATGAGTAGAAACGTAAGCTCCCGGAGTTGGGAGGTCCAAACATTAACAAAAAGTGCATACACAAGCTGTCCAATTTACTGCACATAAGGTGTTCGATAAAATTCCCCAACGAACAATTTGAGGTATTTGGTGAAGTCTGAGTAGCCAAATCAATTAGGGGGCATAACTTGAACATATATTAGTTAGAATCAGGACATGGGGCTGATTTTAAAGTGTTCTCTCATGAACAACACTCAATGCACTTTATTCCTACACTAGAAGTGTGTTTTGCACTTTACTTGAGCGAGGCATTGCCCCGTTGTGCAATTCACGGGCTGTTTAGATTGCTTTGCTTAAAATAATATTGCTCCATATTTTTGAGATGAAGTAGAGCATAAGTGTGGGGTGTGGAGACCCCGTTTGCACACTTTGTTGAATTTTAACCATGAGAATTTTTTCGAATAAAGGAGTGCGCGTCGAGGGAAGTCTGAGTACCTTGCGGATGTTACAATGAGCGTACTATGAGCATAACTTGATTACTTGTAGATTACACTTGAGCTATAAGTGTGGGGTGCGTGCGCACCAATGAGAAGTAGACGACTAGCTTGAATTGGCTTAGTTTCTAGCTACTTTAAAGAGCTCGGGAATAACTCATTGGCTAATTTTACATTGTTTGAATGCAGGTATTCTATTTTAAATGGCGATTGCAAAGCAACCATCCAAGAGTGGTGGAAGCGGGGACGGTGGCCAACCACCACGGAATCAACCTGAGGGCAAGGATAAAAGGGAGCAACGCTCAAAGAAGAAACAAGATACACCTGCTCCGGACATGACCATTCCCGCCTCTCAGGTAACCACGGGCAAGAGGAAATCAACCATTGCTAAGGAAAAGCCCGTGGTGATCCGTGAAGGTGGTGCTTCTAGACCACCGGCCAAGAAAAGAAGAGCAGTTCAGGGCAAGGGAAAGCAACAAATGGAGGAGGATGATGAGGATGATGATGCTGAGGAGGAGTACACTCCTATTCCAGAGCCTGAGGACATTCCCTCTACTAGTGGCCCGATTGACAGGGCATTGTGGGAGGACACCTTTGAGAGCGAGAGTGCATATTTAGCATATCAGTGGATCCTTAAGAAGCAGATTACACAGGAAAGACCACTGAACTATCATGCATGTGAGAAGGCGTGCCCGGCTATTCTGGAGGTTGTTAAAGATAGGAAGTGGGACAGGTTTATGCAGGGTCCCACGGGAAAGGGCAATGTTACTGCTGTGCAGGAGCTATATGCGAACTGGATCAACCCGAGGAGCAGCATAGTGCGGGTTCGAGATGTTGATGTTGATATTTCTGCCCGGGCTATTAATGCACATTACAGGGTGACTGAAGTGGCAATGGATGAGTATAAGAAGATGCTAGCAGAGCCGGATTTTGCAGATGTCATTGAGGTACTATGTGACCCACCAGCGGTTCTGGATGATCGTGAATCTTCGAAGCCAACTTGGTTACACAACACGCAGAGAAAATATGCCACTTTACCCAAGCGGTTTATGTCGAGGGAGAGTCGATCTTGGCTCAATTGGGTGTCTAACAGGATCATGCAGGCTGACCATCAGACGAATGTACTTCGGGAGCGGGTGCTTCTTATTTATGCTCTGATGACTGGAATAGTTCTGAACTTGGGTGAACTGATGTACGAGCAGATGATACGGACTCGTAAGGAGAAGACATTGAAGCTGTATTTTGTGCACACTCTGACAGCTTTGATGAGGAAGCACAGGGTACCATTCTATCCGGAGGATGATCTTTTGGAGGTGCCCACTGCTCATGACATCACTTCAGTGCTTGACCCGGTCGCGGCCAAAGCGGATAAGAGAACTACATCAGAGCGACTTGTGGGCTTTGAAGCTGAGCTAGCTAAGCTGAGAGAGGCGCAGCAGGCAGAGCTGACCCAGTTGAGACAGGAGCAGGCAGCTCGAGATACCCTGATGCAGAGCACACTGGCAGAGATCCTTGCCGCTATTCAGAGTCCCAGAGTGACGCGTTCCATTGGCGTCCAGACTGATGCAGGGTCCAGTGAGGAGGTTGTGGATTTGAGTGCTACTGATGGCACTACTGCAGAGCCAGCTCCGGCTTCTGCCACTACTATGGAGGGGTCGCTGATTGATGCGATGGATGCAGCTGGCACTACCTTGTTGGATCCCTCCACTGCTCAGACTGCGGGTTCAGACCGGTCTGCAGCACCTCCAGACTCTGCGGTTTGAGGGAGCTTTCTTGATACCCGCTCTTGCTATTATTTGTGTATTTGTGCAGTGGGGACCATGCACTATTTTAAGTGTGGGGTGGGGTATCATGATTTGTACTTGTATATTTTTACTGTATTTAATTTTTTAGATTAGTGGCATAATCCTTGGGTTTTCTTCAAGCCACGGTTCTTTCCCAAGGATGCCTTTTGTTTTGAACCGGGTGTTTTTAGATAAAAAATGAAAAAAAAAAATAGATATTTAAAATACAAAAAAAATTAGGAAATAGGAGTAGCTAAGTTGTAAGGACCTGTGCCTCCTCTGTGAATTGTTTGATACTGACATATTTAGTCCTTTACATGCGAGTTGAACTTCCCTAAAGATTTTTTGTGTGAGTTATATATTGGATTGATAGTCAGTCTTGTTGGTGACTCCTCGGCTCAGGTTTCTGACTCTGAGTGCTGACTGAATAGCATGACTTGTCTCACTTGTTTTTGTTAGGTGTTGGAATTGTTTCGCCTTGAGTAGTTCATGTGCCATGAGTGGTGAGGTGCTTTTCTTTATTCTCGTGCTTGCATTATTGGTCTAGAACTTGCCCCGCGTGTGTTCAAAGCGAAATCCTAGGTTTGCTCTAGTCGGGAGATGATACAGGCCTTCTTTGATAAACCCTTTCTTTTGCAGCCTTGATTAGCCTACCCGTTCATATATATCCCTTGTAATTTTTTTTGAGCCTATTAGTTTTTTTTTGTTGACACCCACATTACAAGCCTATTTCCTTGTTCTTAATCACCTTCTCTTTGAACCCGTACTCCTTAGAGCACTTTAATTGAAAAGATTGTTGTTAGTGGAGTTGTGGTTGGTGGAAATTGATGGCTTTTGAGTGGAGTCAATAAGAATAAATTTATGATGATATTTTTGGAGGAAAAAGTACATTGGCAAGGTTGAGGAAAAAAAATTTGATAAATGTTGGAAAAAAAAAAGAAAAGAAAAGAATCAAAAGTGAAAGAAAAATAAAAAGAAAGCAAAAGGAAAAAAATTCTCAATCCTTGCTAGTGCTGTGTACATTGAAAGAAAAAAATACTTAAAGGGAGGGAAGTGTTGAGTTGAAGTTCGGATGGTAGCTCGGTTGTTATTGCGAAGAGTTGAGCTATAAAAAGAGGAAGTGATGTATTAAAGTGCTTAGGGAGGTAGTCATTTAACCATTACCCGTCCTTTGGCCTACATTACAACCCTTAAAAGTCCTAGTTAATCCCGAATAGGAGCGAGCCTACATTAGTGGAGTCCTACACCACGGGCAAGCCTATGGTACCATTGTGTGGCACTTGAGATTCTTTTGAGTGTGAGCGAATTCTTCCTATCTTGAAAGTCCCTGATAATTCAGTTGATATATTTTTGTGTGATTGGGACTAGACTTTGATTGGTGAGGGCACATGGATTATGAGAGGTTGGAGCTTTTATTAGGCCCTAATCTTGAGCGAGTGGACATGTCGTGAGTAAGTTGGTGTAAAGAGTCATTTCTTGAGACTTGGTTATTGCTACTTGACTGCTTGATAATCCTTGTTTTCTAAAAGTGTGGTGTGCAAATATGGGGAGTTGTGTGCTTGTATGTCTAGTGGCTAATTGTTGGTATCAACCTATTTCATAGGTGCACTTCCTTGAAGTTCTTGAATTGGGTAGTTAAGACCTATTGAGTATAAGTGTGTTGGGTTTGTTTGTTCGGGGACGAACAAAGTTTAAGTGTGGGGTGTTGATGTTGGGCGTATATCTTGTGTCTCGGCATTAATTTCTTATATCTTTTGTGTATTTTCAGCGTATTATGTGCCCAACAATGTGAGATTTATAGTAAAATACTAATTTGAGGTGTTTGGATGATTTAGGAGCAAATTGAAGGAATTTGGAGCTTGATTTGGACAAGAACAAGGAAGAAGCAATGGGTACAGCGTTGGATGCTTGGCATGCTAGGCTGTATGGACTGGGAAGAGTGCAAATATTGAAGAGATTGAGAAAAGGAGCGCATACAGCCACGGATGCTTGGCATGCTCCGGTGTATGCGCTGTAAAATAGTCCCAGAGCTACCAGGACTAGCTTAAAACGTGTATTATTAGAGTATTTCGGGATTTAAAACCCTCGGAACGCTATTCCTTAGATAATTTACGTATTTTTGGAGGCAAGAACCATAGTAGAGGCGAGAGAACCAAGATTCATCAATTGAGTTGTAATTCTTCTTCCCTCTTTATTGTTTCATGAATTCTAGATTATTTTGTGAGAAAGCTAACTTGTCTATGAGTAGCTAAACCCCATTGTTCTAGGGTTATGGGTTAACCATGAAAGTTGTACTCTGAAGTTGGTTGAATTATATTAAATTTATCAGATTGAGTTGTTTATTTAATTCTGCTCTGAATTACTTAATGTCCTGGCCAGTTGTTAAGTATTACCCATGAACCTAAGGTTGAACTCGAAAGTGGGAACCACAGGTTGCAATAGAATTAAATAAAGCGTGTTCTTGAACCCGGGCATCGGGGAATGGTTTCGCGGTTAGGATAGAAATATACCTAACAGTCACGCTTAATCTGTTTACAGGAAAAACACATGCATTCTTGTTAATTCTAATTCCATAGACATATAGGCGTTAGGTTGGCTTGAATAGGCGAGCAGGGTATCGAAAGAGCTCTGTGAGTATAATTAACCCTGTGATTAACAACTCAGATAAGTAAAATTAATTCAACTAACGGATGAGTGCAACTGGATTGGTGATAGTCCCATAATCCTGGAATATTTCCTCTCACTGATATCTAGAACTCTTGAATTGTCTTGCATTCCATTTATTCCTATTACTTTTAGTTAATTAGTTAATTAAACACAACTTGAAATTTGGTTAAACTCTCTTGAACAATACTTGAATTGAAGTTTGTCTAGTTAATAGTTAATCAATAGTCCTCGTGGGAACGATACTTTCTTATCACTTTATTACTTGATCGACCGCGTATACTTGCGTGTGCGTTTGGAGCGACGGTTAATCTTAAAAAGAGGTTTTCGAGCTCGATTTTGGCGAATAAGCTCCAATTCATAATCCGAAAGCATCTTTAGGTTCGTATGGTCATTTGTGACATGTGTGAATTTTTGGAAGTGAATTTCGAGGTTGTTCAAATAGTGTCCGCTAAAATTCGAAAATAATTAATAATTTGATCTCTTTCCGTTTAATTCGCATCTTGAGTTTCAGAAATTCGATTTAAGATACGCCTTAGCGAGTACGTTACATAAATTTAATATAACTTGCTTGAGAAAATTGGGATTATTTCGAATTTCATAGGGTTCCATTTTAATTTTCGTCACAAAAACAAAAAAGGAAAAAAAGGAAAAGATAAAAGAAAAAGAAAAGAAAAAAAGGAAAATATAAGGCAGTGGCTAAGTGATTAAGATCCCTTAGCTTAAAGCAACAGAAACAGAAAAATAAAGAGATTATGCAGAGAAAGAACAAAGGCAGAAAATAGAGAAAGGAAAGAAAAATGAGCAGGATAAAAAAATAGAATTTTCACTCCGAAACATTCAGGTAATGATGTTAATTCATTATTTCAGTTTATTACATCTGTTTGAATATGTTTTAACGGTAGAAATTGGGATACTAGACATCATTCTAATGAGTTATATTGATATTTTAAAGGGTTAATTGGACCCCGATAATGAAATTATTCGAATTTCCGGAGTTATGGGCAACCCGTAAATATAATTTATTAAGAGTTTGGTTGTGTGATTTTAAAGCATGTACATAGGCCTGGACTGCGTATCCCGTATGCGAATAGGGTGTCAGGTCCCTACCTGGATTGTTGTAAAACGTAAGGAATAAAGCCTTTAGCCTTATTTGATATATTTTTCTTGTTATTGAATAGAGCAGGATCATTTGGTAGTTAATCCAAAGGACAAAGCGGTTGTTGAGTAGCAATACTAACTTTTGAACGAGGTAAGTGATTATATCCATTTCTTTGGAGGCCCTTGGCCTTGTGGATATTCTACCACGTGTTCCTTATGTGTGTAGCTGCCGATAGGCGTACTTATTACACCTTAGCTTTAGATTTACATTGCATATTAGATGTTATGCCCTGTTGTTGGTATTGCATTGAGCATATGAGCATTGTACTTTGGTTTTGAGCTTGAAATATACTTTCCGGTAATCGATGAGAGTCTCAAGCCGGTGAAAGGTCATTATTGTGTATACTTCTCGGTAATCGATAGTCCCGAGCCAGTGAAGGGTCATTATTGCATATACTTCCCGGTAATTGATGAGAGTCCTGAGCCGGTGAAGGGTCATTATTGCATATACTTCCCGGTAATCGATGAGAGTCCCGAGCCGGTGAAGGGTCATTATTGCATATACTTCCTGGTAATTGATGAGGGTCCCGAGCCGATGAAGGATCATTATTGCATATACTTCCCGGTAGACGATGAGAGTCCTGCGCCGGTGAAGGGTTATTATTGCATATATCTCCGGGTAAATGATGAGAGTCCTGCGCCGAAGATAGGTATCATTTACATATGACTGCATTACATTATACCGCATTCATCTCATTTTATTGCACTGCATGCTAACTATTGTGTGTATTGTATTGTGTTTTGTGTATGCGGTACGTTTACCATGTTGTGGAGATATATCAGTTTGCCTATATGTTTCTGGCTATTTTGTGTCCATAATTGGTTTATATGCTTTAGTTGTATGCATTTTTGGTCTGTATTTGCTCAGCTCTTCTCTCTGGCTAGCTATCCTATTCTTTGAGTTGGCTAGTCTGCCCCCACTTATTGAATCCTTTTGAGTCATCCTTGTTTATTGTTTGTTTCTTGTCTATTCATTTTTTTTCGACGGGTTCGCTCCAGGATTTAGTTCGCCACATTGTTGAGGAGCGAAGACAACTTCAGTTGCTAGGGTGAGCCAGTTTCTATTCAGGATGGCCACCAGTTGAATGTTTATTATTTCAGTTGTATTTTGCTCTCTTCAGGAGGTGTATGTATTCTTTTGTACTCTTAGATGTCTAGTCTGGATAGCCCTAAACCTAGTATGTTGGGTAGTTAGCTGTAATTTCTTTTGTGCAGCTTAGAGGTATCAATATGTCTGTGTTTTCTTTAGTCTTATTCTTATTTATGAGTTGGACTTATATTTATTTTCCTAATTCAGTTGGTAAGGGTTCGCCCGGCGGGTCTAAGGCAAGATGTCGGGTGCCCACACGGCCTAACCGAAAATTTTGGTCGTGTCATTAGCATAACAAGAAGACAACCAATCCATATCAAGAATAACATAGAAATAAACTATTTCTAGCTCAATTAAGTCAGTTGTAGTGCTATAGTCACCAATCATCACAGGGCAACCTCTACAAATATGCCTAGCTACTACTGAATCACAAACATGAGTGGCTACCTCGAAAGGTTTAATAACCTCTGCTTCTATTTTGAATTTAATAGCAACAAAGGGAGTAAGATACGATAGTGTAGAACCAGGATCTATCAACATGTATACATCGAAAGAATTTACTGATAGAATACTTGTGACGACATCTGGTGAAGCCTCTTGGTCCTGTCGGCCAATAAGAGAATATGTGCAGTTCTGAGGACCGCCTGCTGTAGGAGCTCCACTTCGGCCTCTACCATGACCTGCTGGTGCCTGAGGAACTTGCCCCTGAGGGCGTGCTGGTGCTGAAGATGCTACTGCTGATCTAGCTGGCTGGGCTGCACCACTACCACCCCTAGTCGGGCAATCTCTCATGAAATGGTCTGCCTCGTGGCAAATATAACAAATATCAACTCCTAACTGACATGAGCCCAAGTGGCGTCTACCACAATCTGGGCATCTAGGATATGTCTGACTGGCCATTACAGAAGTACCACGATGCTGAAATCCTGAAGTTCGTGATGCCTAACTAGCTCTGGACTGAGGAGGTCTATCAGATCCGAGGCCACGAGACTGTGGAGGTATACTAGTTGGTGGCTGTCTAACACTTTTCTGCCTACTCGCTCCAGATGTCTCTCCAGACGAACCAGAAAATCTTCCCCTCTTATGTGACCCTCTTTCCCTGTCGGTTCTCTGTTTCCGCTTCCTCCCCTAAATACACTCGTTCACCAGGTGTGGACCTAGTCCCATTACATAGCTGTGAATTCTATTCTCCATATTCGCTACCACCGTAAGGGCAAACCTTGCTAAATAATTAAAGTGATAGTTAGACTCTTCTACACTCAAACTTCCCTATCTCAAGGTTAGGAACTGATCAGAACGTGCTCTTTGTGTCTCTATAGGCATATACTGATGAAGAAAAGCATCCGAGAATTCCTGCAAGTCACCGAAGCATTATCTGGCCCTCTAGATAGCTCTCATGTCTGATGCCAGCCTGCTGCTAGGTCATGCAATCTGAATGCTACTAACTCTACTGACTCTGTGTCTGACACGTACATGAACCTCAATACCCTGGCTATCCTCACTAGAAAATCCTGAGGGTCTTCTCCTGTACGGGATCCAGTAAAGACTGGAAGCTCTAGTCTGATAAAATCTCTGATCCTGGATCCAATATTTCTTTGGGCATCTGCACTATGCCGTCTAGTCTGAGCAACTACAAGACTGGTCAATAATCTGATGGCATCCCTCACTTCTTGCCCCTGGCTATCAGGCTGAGGAGCTGGAGGTACGGTAGGTGTAGTACTTCTATTATCGCCCTGAACTGAAGGGATCTGTGAGACCTCAGATGGAGCTTCAGGTCTGGACTCCTTACTCTCATCCACCTCAGGTGGTACTCTACTGGTACCCTGGCCGACAATGGCTTTGCCCTTCTGGGCAGCTGTTAGTTTCTTCGGCAGCATCGGTGCATAGATATGAACTCAAAAGAATGATAAGAAAACCCTAGATGGAACTATAGATACAACCTAGAACTCATAATTGTCTAACTCTTAGAATTTCTATAAAAATTTCGGCAGAGTTCCCTATAACTGGATGATCCGAAAAAACAAAACCAGTGCTATAATATAAATGGGAATGGATACCCGGATAAACTGATTACATAAACAGATTAAATGGATAACAAGATGAGACGGCCAGATGGCATAACAAATCCGCAGATAGAATCTCCGGACAGCACCACTACCCTGTCTTCCGATCAAATTTTTAGGGTCTAAATAAAAGTTATAGACTCTATGATCTTCATAAAAGTTGTATATATGTCTTAAAATTCCAAAAAATATTAAATCATCTCAATATCAATTTTTTACAAAGAGTTATGGTCAAACTACTAACAACTGTCCGAACATAAAAATAATTTTTAGATTTTGAAATATTTCGTGCTGCTGTTTTGGACATCTTTCACCTTGGTCTTTAGTACCAAATTAAGTATACACAAGGTTACCTTGATGCCATACAATTTAGCTACAAGAAACACTAAGTTTGGAACTAAGACAAGCTTCAAAAGCTACAAGATAGATACCTTGTCGAAAGAAAGGTTTAGCCTTACATACCTTTGATGTTTTTGCTTCTAAACCTTGTTTTCCTTGTATTCCAAGCCTTTCAAAGCTTAAATAAGCTATAACACAACATTTATACACATTTCTTAATCATGAAGTAATTCTAAAACACAAGCTATAGACGAAATTGAAGGTGGCATAACATTACCTTAACCGTGTAGAACGTTTTGTTGCAATCTGTCTTAATTTCGAGTTAAAATTGACGTTCTTTCTTCAAAACCATAAAAATGGCTTCAAACCTCAAGAAAGCACTGTTTCCTTTATTTTTATTTTTTTGGAAATGACGAGAAAATAGATGAATTTCTCTTTTATACTAAGAATATTTTACTTCTGCCCCTCAAGAATATTTTCCCTTCTTCTGGCCTGACTTCGGACGGTCATATCTTTTTATCCAAATGTTGTACTAAAAAAATGGTTAAAAATATTGAAAACTATACTCCAAGACCTTCGATTTGGTTTATGATATGTCCCAAAAATACCTCATATAACATACTAAATTAACTGCTCAAAAAGCTTTATTACAAGGCAAATCTTTAGTCGGTTTTTCCCCAACTTAAATCCGATTTTTCCCAAACTTTATAATCAATATATAAATGTCATATATAGTCATATTATGACTTTAAAATACCTAAATCATTCTTAACATATCATTAGTATAATATACGCCACTTTTGACATACATGACGCAATAATTTAACTACAAAAAGAGTCTACATTAGTCGTAGTGTTAAATTCGTTGAGCATGTTTTTCCATTAAGCTCTATATCTCCTGTTACTTATTCATCTGCCTCTTCTCCTTCATTTATGTTTTCTGCTCCTATCATGGATACAGGGGCGGATCTAAGTGGGGTGGATGGGGTGCCACGGCACCCGCAAGCTTTGGTCGAAACTCTGTATATATAGGTGTGTATATAGAAGAAATGATACAAATATTAAAACTGGCACCCGTTGTCACAAAGGGTGCCCTGGTGCCAGTGGCAAAGGCTCTGAATTGCTGCCTCGTTAACTGCGGATCGATCCCCTGCAGTGTCACTTTTTTAAAATGTTTTATGGACTTTAGCCTGTACCAACTCTAAATTCAGAGCAGCAACGCCTAAAGTTCCAAAACATGACTTTTCTTTTTAATTATAACAATCTGATTGATTTTTTATCTTTTATTAATTGTTGACCTTCTTTTGGCTCTTAAACCTACAAATCTTATCTCTCAAATTGAAAAACCCTTGCTTCATCCAAAAACTTCACTTCCAACCCTTCGTTCACCTTCTCCTCTACTTCAATCTCCAATTCGCAAACAATTTTAAATTTCTTTCTTGACTCTTGTTAATTTCCTAGCTTTATTTGGTTACTTTCTTCTTTATTTTTGTTCTTTCTTCAAATATCTAGCCCTGTTTCAATTATTTTGCTTGAAAACTTTTGTTTGATATTATCAATAATGAATAAACAACAAAAAAAATTAATCTTTTCCAAGAGAATCTAAGCTTATGATTTATCAGTTGATCTATTTTGCTTGTTTACTGTCGATTATATGAACTGAAAAGACGAATAACCCGAACCGAAGTCTAAAGTTTATCAAATTGATCAAACTTTGCTCTATTTGGACAGTATAATAGTGACATGTCTAGTTCAAATCAACGTGGCACCCGGTACCTCCGTATCCTGGATCCGCCCCTGCATGGATACAGAAAATCTTACTTCCTCTTTGGCAACTCCTTCAGGAAATCAAGATTCTACTTCGTCTTGCTCTACTTTAAATTCTACTACTACGTTTTCTTAATCAACTAGTTCACCAACAGTAGCTTTGCTCACTTCTTCTCATTCTATGGTTGGTAGAAGTATGGCAGAAACTAAAAAGCCTAATCCTAAGTTTTCTTTAATTGCCTCTCATTTGGATTCTCTTTCTATTAAACCAACTTGTTTTTCCTCAGCAAAATAAGGAACCTCAATGGCGTAATGCCATGGCAGAGAAATTCAATGCACTTCTTTCTAATAAAAAATGGACTCCTGTACCTTATCACCCTAAAATAAATGTAGTTGGAAATAACTGGGTTGATCGAGTCAAACAAAAATTGATGGCTCTCTTGAGCGTTGCAAGGCGCGTTTAGTAGCAAAAGGTTATAATCAACAACAAGGTGTCGATTTTAGTGAAACCTTTAGTCCATTTGTTTGTCCCTCCACTTTTCTCTTAGTTATCTCTCTTGCTTTATCTCGTGGTTGGGATATTCAACAATTAGATGTTAAAATGCTTTCCTACATGACTTTCTTAATGAAAAGGTCTATATGTCTCAACCCCAAGGCTTTGTTGATCCTAACTTTCCTAACCATGTCTGTAAGTTTCAAAATGTTCTTTATGGCCTTAAACAGGCTCCTCGTGCTTGGTTTACTCATTTGAGTTCTTTCCTCCTATCTTATGGTTATCATAATAGTCGCGTTGATACCTCTCTGTTTTTTTTTTTTTTTTTTGGTCGTAGCTCTCACTATATTATTCTTCTTCTCTATATCGACTATATTATCGTAACAGGCTCTAGTTCTACTCTACTCCACAACTTCATTAGTATCTTTAAATCTCAATTTTCTATGAATGATCTCGGCCCTCTTCATTACTCCCTCTGTCCCAATTTATGTGGCACTTTTCGCTTTTCGAGATTCAAACTGCATGAACTTTGACCAACATTTCAAGACGTATTTTTTCACCAAAATAATATGAGAAAAGTTGTAACTTAAAGTACGTTTCAAGTAGTTTTCAAAAATATAAATTTTAATATTAAAATATTGAGTTAATCTAATCCAATTTAGCTTCAAAGTTTAGTCAAATTGACTCTCGAAAAGCGAAAAGTGCCACATAAATTGGGACGGAGGGAGTACTTTTTAGGTGTTCATGTAACTAAGACTTCTAAAGGTCTCCATTTATCTCAAGCTAAATATGCTTGTGATATTCTTTCTCGTGTTTTTTTACTTGGTTGTAAACCTGTTCTTTCTTCTACCTCTGGTTCTTGACCGTCTCTTAATGAGGGTGATTTACTCTCTGATCCTTCACATTATCGCAGTTTTGCGGGTTCTCTACAATCTCACTATTACCAGGCCTAACATTTCTTATGTCGTAAATATTGTTTGTCAATTTATGAACGCTCCTCGTACTGTACATCTTATTGTTGTTAAGCATATCCTTTGCTACCTTATTAGAACTTTAAGCCATGAGCTTCACTTAAATTCCAACTTATCTTTCTCTCTAACGGCCTATTCTGATGCTGATTGGGCTGGATGTCCGGACACTCGTAGATCAACTACTGGCTTTGCCATTTTTCTTGGACCAAATCTTATATCTTAGGAGCTGTAAGAAACAATCTACTATCTGTCGTTCTAGCAATGAAGCTGAATATCGAGCTTTATCTCATATGTAGCTGAATTATTTTGCTGCAACATTTGCTTCGTGAATTGGGTATTTACATTCCTGAGCCCCTTTTGGTGCTTTGTGATAACATTAGTGCCTTGTATTTGTCTACTAATCCAATATATCATGGTTGTACTAAACATGATTTTCACTTTGTTCGCGAAAGAGTTGCAACTGGTTCTATTTTGATTCGTTATATATCTACTTACAATCAACTTGTAGACATTCTCACCAAGGGTTTATCTTCTCATCAATTTTCAATCCTTCGTGACAAGCTTCACATTTCTTCTTCACTATGTTCAGCTTGAGTGGAAATGTCATTGTATTAGTTACTGTAACATTATTTGATTTCTTCCAACCAATTGATGTAGTTGAGAAGATAAATGTATATCTTTCATGTAGTAATATCTAGGATTATTTGATAGCACTCAATGGCTATCTAATTGTATCTTGTACTACTATAAATAGATGAACAACAACCCATACGGGTGACCATTGTTTTCATTTCACCCATAGCCTTCCCATACAAGTCGGTAATTGTTAAGCCCGTTGAAAGAGCTTCTCATTGCCTTACATTCGCCATTGAGTTATTGCGAGTAAATATATTTCTAAATCCAAGACATGAACCCCTACACTCAGTAGTTTGATGGTGTCATGTTTATACTAAATTGACATGAAAATATATTTTAATGGTAATGTATAATTTGGTGGTCATGTTTGTTGATCGGTAGAGAGATGTTTTTTGTATACAAAATTTATAAAATTAATATAGGATACCACGTACAACACACGTTTTCAAAAGCTTGTAATAATTAAATGTAAATCAGACTCAAGATGCCATTTTAATAAAAAAATATGGGCTTAGTGATTTTGTTACTCCATTATTCTCTAACTAACTACTGGATTTAAGGATTAATAATTCTGGACTATGGCTATCGCATTTTGTCATTTAAATTGGTTGAACGTTTTTCTAAAAGAAGAGAAACATATCAATTTGTAATATTTTGGAACCATGATAACTTTGGTTATATGTTGTTACTTGGTACTACATTTATGAGTGCACAATTGCATAATCTCAGATTACAATGTCGTTAGTTCAAATCAGTTACCAGATTTTGTCAAATAAAATAAGAAAGGTTTTGAACGCGTCTTTATTCTAACAAGTCTTTGCTATGTTTGATGAATGTTTATTATTAGATCAACCTTGTGGTAATACTACTTATCAAGAGAAAACAAATAAAGAAAAGTTCATAACAAATCTTCATAATTCATGAGGGACTATTAGGTCTATGTCCACACGTAGAATGTCTTATCACGCACGGAATGAGACAAGTAGGTTAGAAATTAGCTCTATAAATTTCGCACATCCAATGAATTAATTCACCAATCAAAGCACAACTCCAACTAATTGCTTTTCTAATTAAGTTAAAATCATTCTTATTGTGTGAAAATGGTTCAAAAAAATGGTGGTACCACATTATTCCTAGTTGCACTTTTTGTCCTAGCTGTTTGTACTGCTGAGGCTCGTAGCTTATTGCATGAGATCAGTAACGCTAACCATGACAACTCAATTGGAACCAAATGGGCTGTGCTGGTAGCTGGATCAAATTATTGGTTTAATTACAGACACCAGGTCATATTCACAAATTTCCTTCCCTTTAACTAGATTTTATTACTCTTTTCATCTCATTTAATTTGCTTTAGACAAATCGATGTTTGAGGTTGAATATATCGATCAATTAAATGGCTGAAGACGAAGTACTTATATTTTGGGGATGACATGTAAATAAGGGAGAAACTGGGTGCACTTGGTGGGGGATGTTGATCATGTAGGATTGTAGGATGGAGTTGTAACGAAAGGCTGGAACTACAACATCTAAACGAAAAATCTACTTTGAGAAATAATTAATATTTAATGCAATTGGGATGCATTTGAAATAATTGTAGTACTATTATTTTAAACGTAGGGTGATTTACGACATTGTGAGACTTTTCACCCCTACAAAAACCTTGTAAAATGGTTTTGGCGTCTTGGACTTCCTGGTGGAGCGCTACGACTTTAGTTCTCATCACCATAAAGGTTATTTCTGCAAAAAACTTCCCGCCTGTGCTAAATTTAAATTCCAGCTGTCCAGAAGGCTGCCTAACGTATAAAGTTGTTAAGTGTATGGCCTAAAAACTTGATTATTTTCTACAATTGAAACCACCAAATAACATTTCACTTGCAACGCCTTTCTAGCTAATTTCTTTCTTGAGATCTTCCTTAACCTTTTGGTTTTGTTGTTTGATAATTTCAGGCTGATGTATGTCACGCTTATCAACTACTAAAACAAGGAGGTCTGAAAGATGAGAACATAATAGTATTCATGTACGATGACATTGCTTACAATAAAGAGAACCCCAGACCTGGAGTCATCATAAATAGTCCTCATGGTGAAAATGTTTATGAAGGAGTAACCAAGGTTCCCTCTAATGCATTTGTTGTATGACTTGTCAAGATTTCAATAATATTTTATACTTAATTAATCATGTATTTCTTTTTTGTTTTTGTGTGAGGTAGGATTATACAGGAGAACATTGTAACGCTGACAATTTTTTTGCTGTTATCCTTGGGAATAAGACTGCTCTCACTGGGGGCAGTGGCAAAGTTGTGAACAGTGGTCCAAATGATCATATCTTTATCTACTACGCTGATCACGGTGCCCCTGGGATGATTTGTTTGTATTCTATTCTTCTGTTTCGTCGTACCACTATTTCTTTAGAATTTGAATACTGATTATGATATCTTAATACTTCTTCTTTTTGTTACTCTTAGCTATGCCTAATGATATGATCTTTGCCGACGATCTGATTAAGGTGTTGACGAAAAAAAATCTTGATGAGGCATATAGAAAGCTGGTAACATTTCCTGGTTCAATGTGTTACGCTTTCAATTGGTTCAACCATAAGATCCTTAAAAGATCTAATCCATTGCAAGTTTAAATTCTGAATCTTACTTTTTGTATAGGTATTTTACTTGGAAGCTTGCGAATCAGGGAGTATGTTTGATGGTCTTCTACCGAAAGGTTTAAACATATACGTAACAACAGCATCGAATCCTTATGAGAGCAGTTGGGCTACGTATTGTAGTGCAGATGGAGACGAAGGCTGCATAGGTGAATGTCCCCCAAAGGATTTCAAGGATGTCTGCTTAGGAGACTTGTACAGTGTTTCCTGGCTCGAGGACAGGTATAGCAAGCCCCAACTTATTTGGGATTGAGGCGGCATCATCGCCGTTGTTGGTGTTGTTATAATTGATTGATGGTTTAAGTCTCGTTTTTAATAATAGCTTGTCAAACTAACGCGCGCGCACTTGTTCACCAGTGATTTGCACAATCGGCAAGTTGAAACATTGGAGCAGCAATATCAAGTGGTAAGATGAACAACTCTCTTTTTTTGGATATATAAACCATTAAGCAGTTTTTAATTGTAAAATGAACAGGTTTTCAACAACAATGCCAAAAATAATCAATCAGGACATGAATGAGTAAAAAATATTAGTCACCATTTCATTTTGTAGAAGTTTCAAATCTCGCAGTCGTTGCTAGCACTTTCTTCTAATTGATAATTAACGTTTTCTTCATTGGCTAGTTAATTTCACAAAATTCAAGTTTCCTGACCTCTTTGAATATATTTACATTGTCAGGTTCGTAAAAGAACTCTAAATAATAATACACAAGAGGGCTCCCATGTAATGCAATATGGTGATTTACATCTAAGTAAAGATGCTCTTTTCGGATACATGGGTTCTAATTCTTCTACCAAAAATCATGAGTCAAGGCTATCCTCAAAGATGATTAACCAGCGTGACGTTCATCTCTGGTACCTGCGGTCTAAGGTACTTTGAACGAGTTTAACTTCTATATATTGCATATAACTTCTAAAAAGGATGTCCCGGTTCACATAAATACATTTGAGGACAGTTCTATTTGATGGAAATATATTGCTAACTTCTCTTTTCTTTCATCAATTATGACAGTTCCAGTCTGCTCCTGAAGGCTCTGCTAGAAAAAATGAAGCATCTAGGCAACTAAATGAAGCTATAGCACAGAGAAAACATGTAGATGACAGTGTAAGACATATTGGAGAACTTCTGTTTGGAGTTGAGAAAGGTCAAGAGGTGCTAAAGACTATTCGACCTGCTGGAGAATCTCTTGTTGATGACTGGGACTGCCTTAAATCCTTTGTAAGCACTACAAAAATGACTTAATTAATGTAACTTCTTGTCATAAAATGTTTATTAACATCACGGAAGAACTTAGTCATTTCAGGTGTTTTTTTTTTTCTTTTTTGAGTTTGACTTTTATATACTGACAGAATAAAATTTTTAAAATGTACAGGTCAAGACATTTGAGGAACACTGTGGAAAATTAACTCCGTATGGAAGGAAACACGTTCGTGGCTTTGCTAACTTGTGCAATGCTGGAATTCAGAGGGAGCAAATGGATGCAGCAGCTAAACAAGCATGTGCTCTTTAATTCTTAGGGAATTACTGATGTAAAAATACTCCTATAACATAGGAGTACTATACTATTTATGAAAAAGAAATACTCCTACAACTTTTGTGGGTTTTGTTGAGAGTTTACAAAGCTAGAATTTCCTTGCTTGGCCTATAATAACTAGAAGAATCAAGAATGCGTCCAATTAAATCAAAATCCTAGAAATTGCTGACAAGAAAGTGTTATAAAAACAAAGCCTATATATGGAAGATATTAACAAATCAAATTAGCACGTTTAAATCTTTGAGGTAATTAAGATGCCAAATTTAATTTTGCATGGGGTTGAAATTGAGGTACTAAACTGGTTAATAAGCCAGGTTTGGGCCTGAATTTTCCCAACTTTTGACCCGTTACATCTTCTATGAACCTAAAACATGACAAAATTCATGTTCCCAGCCCAAGCGCATATTCATTTTTATTTAAAAGGGAAAAGTACCTGAAACACCATGTTTAAATATTTAAATATTTTATTTACCTAATAATGTAAGTTAATAACTAAAATACCATTTTTGTTAAATTTATACTATATTTAGAGTTTTTAATTGTAGTAGTGCCACTTCTACTCATTTTCCTAAATTCAATGTTTAGATATACTACAAAATATATCTCTCCTAAAATAGTGTATTTTAACTAAATCTTTTCTCTGTAATAAACAACGTCCTAATTACAGTGTTCCACTTCTACTTATTTTCCTAAATTCAATATATTGCTCTTTTTTATGTTTGCTACTATAATCTTTTCTCTCCCTATTCTCGTTGCCATTGCCTTCTCTACCAAATTAAATGATGCATAAACTTCTTCATCTTCCTTGTGCATAATTTCTATTTTTTCTTGAATAATTGAGGACCTTTTTCATGTATTTTTGCATAATATCACTTTACAAATATATGATCTTATACTGCTAATATATTTACATATATTATTATTATTATATTAATGGTATTTTTTAGTACATTTAATATAGATTTTTGGTATATTACTGGAACCGTATAAATATGTGTTTCACCTCCAATATACTTTATATATATATTGTAGTATATATCAGGTGTATTGCGTTTAATGAACCAGTATATTATTGGTATATTTATAAGTTTGTCTTCTCTCCAGTATACTTAATGTATTTTATGGTATATATCAGGTATATTACACCTAAGCAACTGGTATATTATTGGTATATTTATAAGTTTGTCTTATCTCCAATATACTTAATGTATTTTGTAGTATATATCAGGTATATTGCACCTAAGCAACTAGTATATTATTGGTATATTTATAAGTTTGTCTCCTCTCCAATATACTTAATATATTTTGTAGTATATATCAGGTATATTGAGCCTAAGTAACTGGTATATTATTGGTATATTTATAAGCTTGTCTCCTCTCCAATACACCTAATATATTTTGTAGTACATATCAGGTCTATTGCGCCTATATAACTATATTACTGTTGATATTACATATATAACGAGTATATTTGTGTATACTATTACTTCAAAGTTGCCTCAATTTTGTGATACATTTGGTTCGAATTTTACCGATATTCTCGTTTTAAGTCATGTATATGCGAAGTCAAGCAGCAAATGTTAAAGTCTAACGAGGAAACATTTCTCAAAGTAGTTTATCTAATTTTCTTTGATTCATAACGTGATGGTAAAAGAAAGATCATTCATATTAAGATTTTTGGTGGAGATGTGCACAAATTGTATAGGATGTTTTACCTATTGAATTGGTAAAATGGTAGAGATGCCGTAGGAGAAATGAATATTTGGAAATAGTTGAGAAGATTTAGCAATTTATCATGCTTAATAATAGGGATATTTCTATATTTTGGATTAACTATTTTAAATTGATAGAGGATAAGATTTCGGTATATTTATAATTTAATAAATGGTACCGTGTACAAGTGGTATTCAATGAAATAAAATCTTGTAAGATAGGTAGTTATGAAAAAATTCCTTATTTAAATAGGGATCTTTACACAGTGGAGCATCCTTCTCAATCCTCATGTTCAGAATTAACATTTATAAAGGGAAAAGAGTATAAATTCGTAGAAATGGTAACATTACTCTGGATAGTGGATAGAAGTATAATATCAACATACCTTTAGATCATAAATACTAGAGGAAAAGATAAAAAGTTATAATTTGTCTAAATGTTTTTAATCACTTCATTGTGATCAGCTTATCTTTTTCCATAAAACATACAAGTTTTTATGTTAATGTAACTTTTTTTTTTTAAATCATTTACAGATCTAGATTGATGCTAGTGAAATCAAATTGACAGTAAAACTCAGTAAAATAAAAGAAAAATCACTAGTTTTGGATACAAATAATCATATTCCCAAGTATAATTATAGTACTTGTGTTAATAAAGAGTTCCTTTGCTGTGATTGTTTGAATTGTTTCAGAATTTTCAGTTAGAAATTTAGCTTTGGTGTGACACTGGGATTGATTATGAGGTTTTTCAACAGTAATGATTAGAAGTTTCATCGACAGCAAATTAAAAAAAAAATTAAAAGTCCGTTGCTTTACCCTAAAATCTTTTGAAGTGAAAAATAAAAATATTATCCTTGAACAAGTACAATATAGGTGTCACAAGTCTCTAGTATAAATATCCAATTAGATCCTTCTCGTTGAAGAGGTCTTAGTCTTGCTAATTTCAACGACTTTCATAAATAAATGGATTTTTTACTCTATATACTCATAATATTTAAAGTATTTACAAACCTACCTATTTAAAATTACACTACCCATAAAATTAAAAATATTTACCTAACCTACCCATTTATTATTGTATATATTTGTTATACCTTATGAGTGTATACTTTTAAGGTATACTGCATAAATAATAGTATACAAGTTTAAATGGGTAGGACATGTAAATAATTTATGGGTATGACTCGTAAATATGAAACTTATGGGTAGAGGTGGATAAATATTTTGATTTTGATGGGTATTTTCGTAAACCTCCCTAAATAAATTGGTTCTTCCGTAAAGTATCATCAGAATCTTCTACACCTAAGTTATATTATTGTTGGTGTCAAAATTACCGGTTATAAAGTAAAATTTGTGCACCATAACCACTTTTTAGAGCGTTAGATGATGTATATCCCACGTTTGCAATATTTTAGATGAATTAGTTTAGAAGGTGGGCATAAAATCCGAAAACCAAAAAATCGAACCAAATTAATTTGGTTTTTCGGTTTCGAAATTTCGGTAATTCGAAACACTATTCGGTGTAAAAATTCGATATTTCGGTTCGGAATTCGGTTTTGAAGTTCAAATTCCGAAATACCGAAATTTCGAATTTTTTTAATGTAAATTTAAAATCTATACATAATACAATTCTAATTAATAAAATCAAATTCAAGCTCAATTCTTTCTTAGCCCAAATAGCAAATAGACGCACACTGACACTAACGTCTATGATATTGTTAAAATGGATGGGGGTGACTAACTTCAAATATCAAATACAAATAGACACACATAAAAATCAAAAATAAAGTTGAGATGTTGCTTGTTAAAATTGAGCTGCTACTACTGTATTCTTGACTTCAAGGTTATAATTGAGCTGCTACTACTCTATTCTTGACTTCAAGGTTATGCTCGTAATTACTTCCAATTGTAGCTTATGAAAAAATGTCTCAACTTTTTATTACTGTTGTAAAAGGAGAAAAGTACAATTCAGATATGTTTAAAATTGAAACACAGTAAAAAACAACCCAGAGTTGTTTACAAATTCAACAACCATGAGATTTCTAAAGTAAAAGTAGTCAACTCCTTGGGCAACAATAATTAATGAGTTAATTTTTTGTCATGTAATTCCCATTAATTCCACCCCATGTAACAATGAATACTCGTAAAGCAACCTAATTAGAGATGTCACATAAAGTTTGTAAAAACTATACATGCCCGTCCTATTAAAAAATCAAATTATAAAATAAAAACCGAACCGAATTACATAATTCCGAACCGAACCGAACCGAGTATATTTTAGTTAGCTATTTGGTATCGACCTTTATGTACCGAAAACTGAAATTTTGAATTTAAAAAAACCGAACCCGAACCGAAATTCCGAACGCCCACCCCTGGTTTAGATGAAAGAATAGCCTTAGTTTTAAGACACCGAAGGCATTTTGAAGAATAGTCACTTTGGACTTGGTATAAAAGCCGAGTAGTAAAAGATGATGAATTTTCATGCCCAGCCCATTGAAAATCTCGTTTCAAAAAGTTTATTGTATGGGCCTAAATCAGTTTTAGGATCATAAATCGAATTTGGGTTAGAATATAAGAAAATCTTCGTATCAAAGTCAAAAAAATGCAAGAAATAAGCGTAAAACACGAGAAAGTGACTTGATTTCAATATATCGTAACGAGTACAAAATTTGGCAGAGTTTCTGTATATATTTCTGAATGCGTACAATACAAAATAAAGTGCTGTTTATAGATTCAAGGTCCTAGCCTACGTTTCTCATGTCTAGTAGTGCTCAGACTCACGTTCTGAGTGCTCATTAGTGGAGATAGTGGGCTGAAATTGCTGGCTGCAAAGCCGCTAGAATCGAGGCGATTCACTGAGGTACAAGTATGTGACCTCGGTGGTTGGGCCCTGCTGTTTGACCGAAGTGAACGTCACCGAAGCTCAGCTTACGGCTCACCTTCGGCGACGACCTCGGTGTCCGACTTCGGTAATAAACTCAACTGCTTCGGTTACTGGTTTTTCGTTACGTGCTCGGCGGTTATCAGGCTGTCTTGCTGAGGCGACTCATAGCGAGCCGATTTTTACCCAATACAGATAGTCCCCCCACTCCTCGGTTAATTACCGAAGTTACCGAGGAGTGGAGTGAGATTCCGCGGGAAAGCGACATAGCTTGATCTTATCCAAGCGTTTCAAATATTGTCAACGGTACGCGTCCTTTCAGATTTCTATTCAATGACACACGTCTCTTACCCGTTGGCTGATCGAACGGTCACGCTGCTTTTTTCGTTTCCCCCAACGTTACAATGATGAAGCCTTGCCACTTGCTTGCTCCCACACCTATAAGTACTTTCCTCACGACCCATTCTCATCATTTTCAATATTTGTAAGCAACAGTAGCCAGAGAAAAGGAACAACTTCCGTTTTCGTCTTGATTACCCCTGTTTTCAACAAGATCTTTGCACATTTAAAATCGTGATCATGCCTACTACAAATTCCAAACAAGACTCAAGTGACTCAGGCGAGAGAGCGAAGATTACTCGCTACGCCGCCATGATATCTAGTGGTGATTTTATCACCACCGTGACGGCGTTGCGGTGATAGAGGTGGAAGGTGTTGGTGAGGTGACTTCAAGTGCTGGTGGCTCCCAGGGGCGTAAGGAGAGGGCCAGACGCGATTTAGCTGCAGAGGGTGATGACGTCAGTATAGAGGAAGAGGGCGACGTTATGCTTGATGACGTCATGGTGGTAGCTGGTACTAATGACGTCATTCATAGGGATGATGACGTCGAGGGTGACGATGCCGAGGGCGAAGATGACACCGAGGCCGAAGTCGAAGCTGGGGATGAGCTGCTCGCCGCCGAGGGGGAGCACGAAGCCGAGGTAGGACCTGTTGAACCCCAAAAAATATAACCCCGAAGGGCTAAAATTTTAGGAATATCGACAGGATGGACTAACTCTTTTGGAGTTTTTAGAGTCGCCACCCAATTTACAGAAAATAGGGAACCAAATTAACAAATGCGTGCAAAACTCCATTTTTGGAAAAAAGACAGTCTTTCTTTCAGAGATTCTAAGTAAGAGGTTTTGTTAATTTCGAAAGAAGGTTTTTAAGGCACTTTCGAAATTCCGTAAAATACGGTTAATCCGACAGGTTTCCAAATATTTACAAGTGCGCTTTTCTTTCAAGAGAATTACTCTATTTAAAAATAGTAATAATAATAATAAGAATAATTAATTGAATAAAAGCTTATTTGCAAAATATTCTTTTACTTGCACGCATTTGCTAAGATGGCCCCAATTTGCAATATATTAAATAACGACTTCACAATAAAAGGTAATGAACATAAAGTAAAGCAATATACAAACAGTCAAATATTATTGATAAATAAAATATTTTACACATTTATTTGCATAAATATCTAAGGAAAGGAATGCAAAGTTAAAGATAGAACCCGGGAAATTGATCAACTCGCGGGAGTCTTGAATTTTCTAAATTTTTAATGTGTCTCATTTTCTTGAATGCTTGAGCCCGAACTCAACCCCAAATGACTCCAAATCAATGCATATCCCCATTTGTAAGTTAGCCCACGAATTGTTCGCACCAAAATGTTCCTCGCAAAAAATATGAAAATGAAATTGGATTAGTACAATAATAAAGTGAATAACTAGAAAATAAAATAATAATAATAATAATGTAATAAAGTAGTAATAATAATAATAATAATAATAATAATAATAATAATAATAATAATAATAATAATAATAATAATAATAATAATAATAATAATAATAATAATAATAATAATAATAATAATAATAATAATAAGGGGGTTTGTTTTTGCAAAATTTAGGCTCAGGTTTGTATGGCACGTCATGTAGAGGCTCGGGATGTTGGTACGGTTGCAAACACGCCGGCCAGTCGTGTTGCCATGCCAAGTACCAATTATATTACTCTATTCAACTTGCTTTGCATTAAAGTGCATACATTCATCATCGTCTTTTGCTTTAGGGACACGGGGACGGGACTGTTCAAGTGTAGTATCATGTTCGAATCAATCCCGAGTCCTCAATACGTGTATATGTACTTTTCATTGGCCAATGTAGTATCGGTTCAATATCAGTCCATAACCTCAAATTCAATATTTTATTAGCTAAGGAGTGCAGTATCATGTCCAAAATCAGTCATATAACATCAACAAGAGCCGTGTGTTACATAGCAAATAGATCAACAACAGTCAACACCAGTTAATGAAATGTCCAGCTACTATCCAAAAGAATATCACCAGCCAAGCAACTGCAGAACAATCCAATACACGGTAACACCATCCAACATCATCATAAACGGGTTTAATAGGGACAGTTCAATCATGGTTCTGCAGTGACTAATAACCGGAAAATAAATTCTCCGGTGAGGTTCAAAAGACCATACATTAGCAGCAAAAATAACAAGAATCAAATAACGGGTCAAACAGGTGTCTACGATAACAAGCAAAATTGCTTAAAACCGAATAGATATAGCAATGGCAATCAAAACCCAGATCTGTGATTCAATCCTCAGAACAAACTACAAGCTTGGAGCCATTAACTCATCTCCCACAAGGCACGATGCAGAACAGATGTCATGAGCCCCAATCAACTGGATTCCAACAAATTGAAGCAGTGATGCAGTAGAGGAACGGAGAGGAGGAAGACGAGCGACACCAACTGGAAGAAACCAGTGGCGTCGCTGCAAGACTCCCCCACCCCTCCCTTCAATTTCAGTAACGGAACAGAGAACATCGACGGAGCAGCGGATGAAGTTCCGGTCATGAACAAACACCAACACCCATTCACACCTCTGTCCTTGTCCCGTTCCCGAATCCCCAATCTCCTTACCCCCTGTTTCAGATCTGTGTGCATGTGTGTGTATGTATTTTTTCAATAAATGCCAAAGAATGACATGGGTTAAGAAGGAGATCCAGGGGTGTCGGGTGTATGTATATGAATGTGTGTGGATCTGATTTTTAGTTGCGTCGGGGGAGATGATGAATAGTGATTGTGTAGGATTTTTTGTGAGGGAGATCCATGAATAGTGGGTAGGGTTTTTAGGATTTATAAGGGTGATGGTTAGGGGTTTTAAAAATTGGGCTAGAAGAAAATTGGGTGTTGTATAATATGAATGTTGCGTAGATAGGCCGAGATTTAAAATGAACAACGATTCTGACCATTTTCTAAAAACTAATAGCTTTAACTAATTTCGTAAATCAATTTGAAAAACTTTCTAATTAGATAAATGCTCCCAATATTTTGCATATTGTAGGTAATATAAAGCCGAAAATATCATGTTGCTAATATTGAAAAACTTTGCAAACAATAGCCAAATTGCGACAAAACATCAAATTTTATAATTTCTTTTGAAAAGGGACATTTTTGGCTTTATATTAACACAAAATGCTATATTTTAAAATTTATATAAAAAGTAAGTGTCAGCAAATTAATTTCGAAATTTCGGGACAAAATTGGGTGTCAACAGCTGACCCTCTTTACCCGAAAAGAATGAAAGAGTTTTCAGGGTAAAGAAAGTTGACGTGAAAGCCAATTTTGTCACGGTAAAGCCAAGAATCTGATTCCTGGGATCAAAATGCGAGGCTTATGGACATGGCCGAACTCCGGTTTTCGAGTTGCCTACATATCTCGGGCTGAAGGAGAATCAGGCCATATGTAGTTCGACGCGATTTGAGAATCAAAGACGAGATAGCAACGACTACTCAAGCACGGGAAAAGAGGCTTGTAATCACCCAAGTTATGAAAATGTGGTCGACGACACATCCATAACGAGGGGTTTACACGGACATAGCTTCCACTGCATCTTCATAACCGAGCCATCTTGTCTTCAATCTCAAACCTCCGACTCAGGGTTAACAAGAGACTTACCTCTAGGGTTGATGACTTATGCGGGTGCGATTCTTCAGGTCTTCGTTGACAAGTCTAGCTCATATCAACGATTGCCCCGGTTCGTCGCTAAGAAAAGCTCCATGTTATGCTCCAAATGCTGCTGCGGTGCTGCTAAAAATCCTGTAATAATCTCAACAAACGGTAAGCATGCAACTGCTAATAAACTGTAATAATTGGAATAAGAAATAGATAAGGTGATAAAATTGTAAATGCGGGTTGCGATATCATCAATAAGTCCTTCTTTCAATCAGCTGATGAGGCGCTCCGCCCGGAGAACCTCTGGGCTGATCCTTATTCTGAAACAGTAAAGCAAGACAATAAGTAAAGCAAGAACGAATCGTAAAATACAAGGCTTTCATAAGATAAGTTAACTAACGAGACATAATGTCTCAAGTCGACTCGTCTATCGCTATCATCTACTTCAAATATAATATGCCAATATTACAAGACAACCGACATCGCGAAGCACTCCGAAAGTGGTGCTCCAGCCGACTTGCCTTAAACTATCAATCTATTTTAAATATAACATGCCAATATTGCAAGACAACCGACATCGCAAAACACTCCGAAAGCGGTGCTTCAGCCGACTTGTCTTAAACTATCATCTATGCAAGTTTTAGAATAATGTTTATTTTGAAATACGTGTCATAAAGATATAAATGTTGCCTGTTCGGCAACAAACCATGATAAGCATAATGCTTTTAATCATGAAGAGGTAGTTTGCAACGTAATCTTGGATTGTGCTCCAATCACTTGATAACACAAATGAGACATCTGGTTACGAAGCCTCCAGCGTCCCAATGCAACTTGAAATAAACCTGCATATCGTATTTACAGGTGGATGAACCCGAATTGTTCATTTATAAGGCGAACGGGCCCAAAACGTTCATTTATAAGGCGAACGAGCCCAAAACGTTTAATTATAAGGTGAACGAGCCCAAATTTGATAGCAACCTGCGAAACAAAGTTGCAAATTGGATTAATTAAGGCAACATAATGCAAAACAAATAAGAAAAACCGGGTCGTGTTGCTTGTATTGATAGTAATGCAAAGTGTTGAATGCTCCCTTCAGTTCATATTGAATCTGATGTTCAATTCCTGCAAATTTAAAGTAAATACGTTGGAAAACGAGTGAATAGTAAAGCAAAGGCTATAATGAAAAAGAAAGAAATAGATTTGCGCTGCATATGCGACAAGACGAATAATCTCCGAGAAATTGATGGTTGACCTTAAAAAGTAAAGCAAGGCATTAATTTAAAGCAAATATAAAGGCAGGATTTAAAGCAAGTGCAAATCAAAGCAGTGCAGAAATGTAATCAGTGCAATAGCCATTTGATAAATCAATTGGCGAGACAATCGGGCAATGATGGCCTTGAGTGGATTGTCAATTAAAAAATAAGGCAATGCTTATTTTGGCGTGATTTGAAAACACAACGCATGCCTCAGCTTCATTGCTTATTTGGGAATAAAAATCATAGAAGTAGAAATGCCGCCTGTTCGGCAATAACTCATGGCAAAGCATAACGCTTTAAGTCATGAAAAAGACAATGTGACGCAATCTGCAAGGAAACTTTGAATGCGCGTTCCATAAATTGTTCATCCATAGTGCAAATGATCCTTTCATTGCAAGCTTTCATGTTCCTGCTCTCAAAGAAAAATTGTTAGTTTTGGGGAGGGAGGGGGAAGCGTTTGCTTTGTGCAGACTTCATCCTGATCTTGCTGCTTCTGCTGCTTCCTCGTCTTCATTGGACTTGGATTTGCGAATTGCTTTCAGAAACTTGGCTCATGAACTCAAATAGCATAGATTTTGAAAAATAGAGGCAAAATAAAATATTTTAATGCAATATAGCGAGTGAAATAAGCATGCAAATGAAGTCAAAGATGCATTTTGAAAATTTTGCCTTGACTTAAACTTGTAACATATTTTAAAACAAATTGAACGTCCTTTGTCTTAGACTTTGCACTGTTTGCTTAACCAATTTCAAAATTCTTGCCGACTCTGCCTATTATAACCAATGCTGCTTCTTGCAAAATTTGCCCCAGTTATTGTCTTTCGCATCTCCAACTCGTTTTGCAAAAATTGCCGCAGTTGTCCTTCTTGGGGGAAAATGAAAATTTAAATGCTAAAGGGTCGAGCCCGATGGGGGAGCCTACGTATCCCTCATTGGGAATCAGACCGTGCGTAGTTCTGCATCACTGCTTCAACGTCATATACCAACAAATAAAAGCTGCCCCAGTTGAAGTTCTAACAGTATTGCGATATCCAAAGAGCGCAGACAATAACTTTTCAGTGCATTGGCAGGTTTGCCATACGTTACATTGTTCAGTTGTTTTGCCATACGTTACAAGCAAAGCTTTGGCAGGTTTATCAATTTTAATTTTGAAATAGAAACAAATGCAAGTGTAAATAATATAATAAGAATGAGATGCATTTTATTTCAACTTTTATAAATTCAAAATGAGTTGATTCAGATTAACATAAGCTTTAAAGTACAATGCGATTCAGGGCCTCAATCTGAATTAAAATTGAAAATAATGCTACTAAGTTCAATTGCCATGTTCTTTCAAACAATGCCATTAGCTTCTGATGCTGCATCATCCACGAGCTAGAGCGTCTACCATCAATCAAATCTCGAATCCCTTGCGTGGTGAGTGTTCAGCCACTTCACAAATCTAACATTTGCTAAAGAAATAAACAAAACAAAAGAAACCTCTCAAAGGGTAACTAAGATAGTTTGCATGTCATTCATAGGATTGCATACAAGCAAGCAACACCTAGTATTTAACGCATTTTGAGCAAATAAAGTAAGGCAAGCAATTAACATGTGACAATCACAAGTAGTTGAGCGTAAATAAATATGCAAACGCGTCCTACCCTATAAGGTACCTCTTTGTGCCAGAGGTAGGCCTAATCGCCAAGTTGCACGCACATGTGATTGTTATAACGACGCAAGCCGTTTGTCAATGCAGCATCTGAGATATAAATAAACCGACATAATTGTCGACTTCTCAAATTTGACATGGCAAATGGTTTGAGATTCGTTATAATATCCACACGATCACATAATATGCAGTGTCGTTGGGATTCAATAACCCGTCAACAAAAGGGCGGTTTCTTAATTCCTGGAAACGGTATCAAGGACCTGGTCCAAACTAAGGTGTATATGCATGCATGACCTAATCTCCTTCTAAGAGTGGGCCGTTATCGGGGCCCGCAAATATCCTGTTTGGTCATGGATGAAAATGGCTGCTGACTTCGGTTAGCAATGTAAAAGGCATGGTAAGTCATCAATAATTTACTGCATAAGTGTTTATCCCAACTCTTCTTGATTTTATCGCTGACCTCTTTCTCCTCGGTACCAGGTTTTCCAAACCGTGCCATCAACAAAAAGAAAGGCAAAAAGAAGAAGAAGAAGAAGAAGAAATACGAAGAAGATACCGAGTCAGATGATGATCTGGCTTCGGTGACGGGTCTAGCAGGTGACCTGAAGGAGTTGAAGGCTTCAAAGTCTTCAAAAATTTCAAAAAGGGCCTCCGGCCAGGGGTCCTCCAAAGGTAATCACCATCCTTGGTTAACTTATTGGTTCTTGCTTCTCTTCATTCTTTTGCTTAAAACTCTTTCATGTTTCCCTTTGCAGGCGTGAAAAGAAAGAGGGCAGTTTTTAAGAAACCCTCTCGTTCTGTGGCTCCTCGCACCGAGGCGACGACCTCCCCTCGTCTCGAAGTAATGGCGGGACAGCACCGAGGGTTGATCGATGAGCCTGACGATGTAGCCATCGGGGGCTTAGAGGTTCGTAGGGAGGTCGAATTTGTTGACCTCGAAGACCAGGAGTACAGTTCCGAAGCGGCAGTTGCCAAAGCCAAAGGCAAAACCAAAGGCAAAGCCAAAGTCGGAGAGGTTGGCACTGCTGTCGCCGAAGAGGGGGCTGGCACCAGCACGGTCAGGGCACAACCCGAGCCCCCGAGGATTTCTTCCTCGGTTGGGTCTTTTCGAAAGCTGGAAATGCCATCTTCTTCCAACCTTTTGGCGAGCGACCGAGGCGATATCCTAAGCCTTATGCCCTTGCTTGGCCCCGTGGAAGACAAAGTCGTGCAGACTTTCTCTCCAGGCCAGCTACACCACACCATCGCCGCCAATGCTCTCAGAGTAACTTTTAAGGTTTGCTTGTTTCTTAATTTTGCATCTCTATCTTCGGTCGGTTGCTGATAATGATTTCTTTGGTTGATTTCCTTTTAGGGCTTCGTTCTGTCATTGAGGGCCCTCGAGGTCGAGACTATAAGAGATGAGGAGGTCCGGCGTGTTGCCCCCTCGTGGGACAGGAAAAGGGATAGCTTCAACACGCAGATAGCGGAGTTGAAGGCTAAATTGTCCAAGTCCCAGCCTGATCTTCATGATGCTGAGTCGGCTGCCGAGGCGAAGATCAGAGCCCTCGATGATGGCTTCCAGGTTGAGCACTCGAGGTTGGAGGCTGAAGTTGCAAGACTAAACGCCGAGCTGATCCAAGCGAGGGGAAAGTCTGAGGAGATAGCCAAGAAGCACCACGAGCAACTGAGAAAACATGTACTTCATATTCAAAAGTTGGAGGGTGAGACCTCCAAACTTTCAGCTCGTGAGGCCGAGGTTGAAGCTCTTCGGGACGAAATCGCTGATCGCAAAGACAGAGCTAAGATCAAGGCCAAGAGGGCGGAGCTGGATAAGCAATGGTCCGTTATCAAGTCTCGGTTGAAGCATCTCAAGCAGTGCTGCGCTGACGAGCTCAACTTGGAAGAAGATATTGCTAAGGCCGAAGAGAAGGCAGCAAAGGCTCAAGCTATCATTGATGACCTCGCACTCTAAAGGCATCGACTCGAGAACGATACGTCGTTCTAAGTTTGCATCGATTTCATTTTTATTAAGCCTTGCAAACAGAACTGTTCATGTAAGCCTTCGGGCTCTTTTGTTCATACTTTGGGCCTTCGGGTCCTTTTGATGTGTAAATTTTAGCCTTCGGGCTTGTTAATGGAATGACTTAGTATTCCTCATCTTAAGTGTTAGTTTTTGCATGTACCGAACACTTAAAATGAACAGTTCTGTTTGCAAGGCTTAATAAAAATGAAATCGATGCAAACTTAGAACGACGTCTCATTCTCGAGTCGATGCCTTTAGAGTGTAGCTTCAGAATGCAAGATAAAAGAGAGAGAATCAAATTTACTTCATTGATAATATCAAACGGGCCAGAAATCGGCTATTTACATAAAGCCAAGTCGAAGTAGACCTTGGGCGTAAAAACAAAATTGATAACATGCCACTATCGGGCGTAATTACAATGTACTATGCTATCCTTCGGGTGTCAGTCCCTGGTTATCGAATAGACAGGCTTCGGTTGGGAGGCTTAGTGTCGACCTCGGTTTCAAATCGTCTCTCACTCCCCCCAGTGTTCGGTATGAATCTTGATGAAGATCCGAGCACTGGAAGTCGTTTTATCTGCGTCCTGAAAAGGTCAAGCAAAATGAAACGAGGAGCGAGTTAGTACATTTCGACCGAAGCCTTAGGAGCATTGTTCGACTCGAGGCTGTGGGTAAATTTAAAAGAGGTTAAGGAATATTTACCTCGATTAGAAGTAGTACCACTTTAAATTGGAAATGTTCCAATTTAAAGGTTCGGGTGCACCTTGCAGATCTTCAATTTGATAAGATCCTTTCCCAACAATTGCTTTGACTCTGTAAGGTCCTTCCCAATTTGTGACAAGCTTTCCCCCATTTTCTTCCTTCGTGATTGGTTTGTATCCTTTAGCACATAATCGGAAACTTTAAAATCTCTAAGTTTGGCCATCCTATTGAGATATGCTTCGATCTGTCTTTTTTGAGCAACTAGTCGGACTAAAGTCAACTCTCTTTTCTCTTCGAGCAAGTCCATTTCTATGCGCATGGCTTGTTGGTTCGCATCTTCGGTGGTGTGAGCGTACCGAAGACTTGGTTCGCCTACCTCCACGGGGATAAGGGAGTCCATACCATAAGCAAGTGAAAACGGAGTCTCACTGGTGTTGTTCTTCCCCGTTGTCCGCATGGCCCACAACACGCCTGGCAACTCCTCGGGCCAAGGACCTTTTTCTCATCGAGCCTTTTCTTGAGATTCTCGATTATAATCCTATTCGAAGACTCAGCTTGACCATTGGCACTTGGATGATAAAGGGTCGAAGCAATTTTTTTGATCCCCCATTGTTTGAAGAAATCAGTGATGGCTGCTCCCATGAACTGTTTACCATTGTCGCAAACAATTTCCTCGGGACACCGAACCTATAGATGATGTTTTTCCTAATGAAGTCGATTACTTGTTTTTGTTTGACTTCGGTGAGAGCTCCTGCTTCCACCCATTTAGTAAAGTAATCAGTTAAAAATAGGATGAATCGAACACCACCTTTTTCCTTTTAGTAAGGGACCAACAATATCCATTCCCCACTTTATAAAAGATCATGGCGATACGACCGAATGCAGAGATTGGGCCTGTTGATGGATCATCCGTGCGTGGCGTTTGCACTTGTAATCACCTAATTTTGGCACGACAATTCAAAAATAGCTTGAAATAGTTTAAAATAGGCAAGCTAATATTTTAGGATTTTCGCCGAACTTTTTCTAGAATTTCGGTCTTTTATTTTAGCTAAAATTAAAAAAAAAATTAAAAAAAAATTAAAAAAAATTAATGAAAATACTTGTTATGTGTTTGATTGTGATTATATAATTTAATTGATGTAATATTGCAATTTGTGTAGTTCTAATTCCAGTTTAATGTTTTATGCTTTAATTTGTTTGGACCTTTTAGTGGCCATTTCTGAATGAAAAATAAGCAACTAGCCTAGTCGTGCGACCCATCGGCCCATATCGGCCAGCCCATCTCTGCTCTTGACCCAGCCCACCTCCCCTCATATATAAACTAAAAACCTTGCCATTTTTAGCCATTCTCCACAAAACTCACACAACCATGGCAATTCTTTGCCAATTTTACAGAGCCCACTGGAAATCGCCTACCACCACGGTTCCGCCGTGGTTCACCGCTCCTCCGCCGGTCAAACCACCGTTGACCGCCACCAACCGCCACCGAAAAATATGAAAAATACATGTATCGACTCCGTTCGGCCTCCTCTCTTCATTTCTCAACTCGTTTCCTTCAAATTCATAGCCAATTCGCGTAGATCGGCGGTCAAAGCTTCGGTCAAACCTGAAATCCGGCCATTCCCAATTTTTTCCGGTATGTTGTTGTTTCTTCTTTTTACCCTTACCTCTCTCTATGATTTCCCATACCCCCTCTCTTAATAACCCTTTCTCCCTTGCCCGTTTCTTCACCCGCTGCTTGCTTTTTCGTTTTTCTTCTTCTCATTTCTTTTTTTTTTCTTTTTTCTCTTTTCTGTTTTCTGTTATGGACGTGGTGATAATGCTACTGTGAGAGGTTGAGGCTGCGTGGGAAGCCGTGTGACAGTGAGATGGTGTTGATGTGGCATCGAGTTTGAGTAAATGATGTAGTAGTGCAGTAGCGGAGACGTTGCAGTGACTATGGCACTGCAGTTTCGGCTAGGGGAGCTGAAGTAATGTGTGCGCGCAGTGGTGATGATGATATTAAATGTTGAGGATGGCGTGGAGCTGTGACGGAGCGACGATGGTGGTGATATGAATGGAAAATAGGGTGATTTGTGAAGATGTTATGGCGATGATGATAACTCGAGGTTGGTGATGGTGTTTGAAGCTGATCCGAACAGGCAGCAGCGAGGGTGGTTGTGACAAGCCAGTAGTGGTATGTTTCTTGCCCACGGGTTAGATTGGAACTTAGTCTTCCTTGATCTTCATTTTCATGTTTCTGAAAATTTGTTTTCAGTTTTAGTGGTAACTTTAGTCCGTAGAACCATTGTGTCTAGCTTGTGACAGTTTTGATCCATGATTAGTTTAAGTATGTTTATTAATTAGCTATTAGTGGTAGAAGAAAATGATGTAGCCTATTGATTGTATGCTTTGTTTGTAGTTAAATTAAAGTAAAGAAATGAAAAAATGGTTCTCATTTGAATTGTTTGCCTATAGTTTTTATTCAATCGTGAGTTTAAGTAGTTTGTTTCACTCATTGGATTGTAGTATCATTAGTTCTAACTGATTGCTAGTTTATATGTTAGTTCTAAAATTTTCCTTATCTGATTAGTGTATGAGAGTTGTTGAAAGGATTGCTTTTGTTTACTGATCTTTAGTTTTAGCTAAAGATGATGTTCAGATCTTTTAGGTAGTTTGTTCACAAAGTCTAATAAAATAGCTTTGAAATTTATTTAGGCTTAGTTTGAAGCCTAATGCCGATGGGTTTAGATAGTCAATTTAAGAGAGTTGGGGGATTGAACTTTAAGTCTAGGATCTCTCTGAATAAAATCTGAAATAAGGAAGGAGTTTATAAAAATTTGGAGTCCAACATTGAATATCTCCTTCATTAATGAGGCAGATATCAAGGAGCCTGAAATGGTAAAAAAGGAAAGAGGTAAGGCAGCTCCTTCTCTGCCATATTTCCCATTCGAGCAACACTCCAAACATGGCATTTATTTGCCATAGCATGCTGTGAAAAGCAGCTGCTTTTGGGTTTGACCCTGCCAGCTGTCCAACAGCTTCTTTTACCCCCTTTTCCCTCTTATAAAAGAGGGCATTTACTCCTTCATTCAGACATTAACTACATACACATTAACTCTCTCCACCTACCCATTCATAAAAAAAAAAAAAACAGATCTGAAAAAAAATTGGTTTGAAAAAAAAGAAAAATTGGTCTTGAGTTTCAAGTTTAGAGTAAAAGTCCATAGTTTTGAAGGGTCATTTTTTTGAGTTGTTGCTGTTAGTAGAGGTCTATTGTTGCTGTTGGCTCGTTTGGTTTATTGAGTTCCTGGTGAATTTCTTTCCACTTTGACTTGAGAAATCCTTTTTCGTCACAAGGTATTCCGTACAACCTTCTTGTGTATGTACTTAATTTTAGCCTATCAATCATGTATGAAATAGTTTTGTTCTAGCCTTTATGCTGTGAAAACCAGGCCCAATAGGCCTTTTTTAGCAAACAATAATTTTTTTTTACTGTACGTGTTCATGTAGCAACTAGTTCCATATGTATGGCGTGAATGGTATTCTTTTTTTGCAAGATTATTTATCTTTCAAGGCATGTTTAAAATCAGACCTCAACAAAAAAACAAAAGGGAAAATACTTATCATTTGTAAACTTGAAAAAAACAAAATTGAGACAAAGGAGAAATAGGGGTTAACTCTGCAAATTTGGTCCTAGACTGTAAACGTAAACACTGGCCCATGTTAAATAATGTTGAAAGGTAAACTTGTCTATTTTTAGCCCATTAAGATAAAGTTTGTTCAATAATTAGAGAATATGCCTTTTCTATCAAAAGGGCAAAATGTATAGGTTATTCGTTTCAATTTGGCAAGGCAAGTTATGTAGTCACAGTTAATAGTATAGTTTGACCAATTGGAAGTAAACGACAACACTGGGTGCGTCACATTTTGAATATGTATCTTGAATTAACAACCTTCACAACAAGATAAGGTTAAGGTCAAATAGGAAAAGTTTCGCTAAAGTGGCCTAGTTCGTTTTCTAACTAGTAACTAGCAAATTATACGAAAACTTGAATATAGCATAACTGAAGGTAAAAACTATATAACAAATAATATTTATGAGTAGATGTTATTTAGAGACACTTGATTAGGCAAAAAAAATAATAGGAACGAAAAGGCATCTCGTACGATTAGGCTTTTATAGGTATGATTCGTGATCTACTTATTAAGCCAAATAAAAACTAAATAAGATAAATCAATTTTAAATTAATTATTTTGAAGTTAATTAAGTCCTCGTAAAATAGACCAATCCTCTGTGAGGTTGGAAATGCGTAATATATCTAGCTATTATGAGTTAAAGTGTTAATCCGTCCGATCTTCCGTGAAGTTGGATAAGAATAATATTTTAAATTTTTCTGAATTAAAGTTTAAACTCAAACGGCAAAATAATACAACCATATCTAATAAAAAATTAAAATTGCGATAATAAAGCAACTGTGCGCGGCACAGGACTCGAGGGTGCCTAATACCTTCCCGAGAGTCAACTGAGAACCTTACCCGAGTCTCTAAACGCAGACCATTAGACGAGTCAGAGGTGTTCCAAGGTACCTTTGGTGACTTGGCACACCTTAAACTTGTCAAGTGGCGACTCCGAGTTTTCTCTAAATAATTTCGTACCTTCTTGAAACACCAGTCACGAGCCTTTACATAATAAACAACTCGTTAATTATTTTTTTTAGGGCGTGACAGCTTGGCGACTCCGAGTTTTCTCTAAATAATTTCGTACCTTCTTGAAACACCAGTCACGAGCCTTTAAATAATAAACAACTCGTTAATTATTTTTTTTAGGGTGTGACAGCTAATTTTGGCAAGCTAATATTTTAGGATTCATGTGAAGATATACCTTAACAAAATGAGGGGTATCGAGAAGGACGAATTATTGATGGCGTACTTTGCGGACAGTTTGGGAGGACCGGCCACAGAATGGTTTGTGCAACAAGATGTTTCCAAGTGGGTCACCTTTGACGACATGGCCAGCGCTTTCCTGAATCATTATGGCTACAAAATGGAGGCTGCTTCTGATCGTTCTTCTTTGAAGACGATCACAAAGAAACCAGGCGAAAGCTTCAGAGAGTATGCCTATAGGTGGCGCGAACAGGCGGCGCGTGTGAGCCCTTTGATCCCAGACGATAAAATGGTTGAAGAATTCATCGAAGTGCTTGACGAAACATACTACCAGACGATGGCCTCTGCCCTTGGGAAGCAATTCAGTGAAGCAGTAAAAATTGGGGAAATTACCGAGAGAGGAATCAAAGCGGGTAAGATTGTTAGCCAAACAGCTTTGAGAGCCACGACCCAAGCGTTGCAATCAGGGTCGGGTACTTTTGGGAAGAAGAAAGAGAAGAAAGACGAAGTGGCAATGGTTGGTCCTGGACCGAGAAGAAATGATGGGAGATACAATGACCGTCAGGGGTACATTCAGGCACCCCCGCCACAGCAATTCTATCCAACTCATGGCCAACAATTTGCCATGCCGCAGTTCTCATTCCCTGTAAATGCATCATCTTATGCTCAGCCGCTATCTGGCCCACAATGGCGTCCACCCCCTACTCCAGCCCAATATAACAATCAACAGGCACATGCTCAATTCCCGGCTCACCAGGAGATGCCTTATCGACCACGAGGTCCGCAGGGTTTTCGTCCAAACATGCAACAGAGAAACATGCAACAAGAGAAAAGGCAGTTCACCCCACTGGGGGAAACTTACACTAATTTGTTTGAAAAGTTGCAACAAGCCAATCTGTTGAAGCCAATCCCGGGGAAGGTGAACCCCAATGGAAGAGTTGATCATTCACGCCATTGTACGTTTCATTCTGGAGCACCTGGACATGACACAGAATCCTGCTGGGAACTCAAAAGGGCAATCCAGGCAATGATAGACAACAACCAGATAAAAGTCGTGGGGGATGAAACGCAAAATGTAAATCAAAATCCTTTACCAGCTCATGATGTTCAAAACAACGTACACATGGTAGGGATGGTATGCATAGAAGAGGACATGAAAGGGAAAGCCGCCAAGCAGATTGTGGCAGTTGGTCCCTCCCCAGACATCAAAGGCCCTGAGCCATTTATTGTTGTAATCAGGGGAAAGTCTAGTGCGTCTGTTGTCAACAAAGCAAAGCAAGATACTGCTGTTGAGCCAAGTTTCACAATTCCGGCTGCAAAGCAGGAAAAGGTTCATGACAGTGCACCAGTATTTATTGTGCAAGGGGCATCATGCCAGAAAGCTCCGGTCTTCGAGGTTAAGGCAAAGAAGTGTGAACCGGTTATCATCACTCAAGCAGCGCAACTCCCTGTCAAAAGTACAAAGGTCGTTCCTTGGAATTACAACAAAACAATTGTGTCTTACAACGGGAAAGAAATCATGGAGGTTGCTGCAGATATAAATGGTCTAACTCGGTCCGGGAGATGTTTTACCCCGGAAGAATTGAGAAAGGCAAAGCCAGGTCGAGAAGACCAAGGACCCATCAAAGAGCCGGTGTCTGAGAAAGAAGCTGAAGAATTTTTGAAGAAAATGAGATCGACGGATTATTCTATCGTCGAGCAACTGAGAAAGACTCCAGCTCAGATATCACTTTTGTCTCTACTTATGAACTCTGAAGCACATCGCAATGCACTGTTGAAGATATTGAATGAGGCCTACATTCCTGAACAAACTACTGTGGCTAATCTGGAAGCACTTGCTGGCAGAGTATTTGAGACTAATCGTGTGATGTTCACCGATGAGGAGCTGCCAGCAGAAGGAACCGGTCAAAATCGAGCGCTTCATGTCTCAGTTAAGTGTGAAGACTTCTATGTCACACGTGTTCTAATAGATGGTGGCGCGGGATTGAACATTTGCCCTCTGTCTACATTGAAGAGTCTAAGGGTGGATATGAGCAAAATCAGGGCAAGTTACTTTGCTGTTCGTGCTTTTGATGGTGGAGTTCGAGAATATTTGGGCATCATCAATCTTGAGTTAACCATTGGGCCCGCTACCTTCAGCATTGAGTTTCAAGTCATGGAGACGGATGCATCGTATAATCTGTTACTGGGCCGACCATAGATTCACATGGCTTGCGCTGTACCCTCCACAGTTCATCAGGTGGTCAAGTTTACTTGGGATAAATAAGCTATCGTGGTTTATGGAGAGGATGCTACAGCCTGGACGTACCAGCCCTTGAAGCCGTCACTACACGCCCGACCATCATGTATCAAACTTCCGATGTGGTGTATGTGGAAAAGGTAACAGAAGGGAAACCTATACCCATCCCAAGAGTGTCAGAGACATCTATAATGATGGCATCTGAAATGTTAAAGCATGGTTTCCAATTTGGAAAGGGTTTGGGAGCATCACTACAAGGCAGGGTAAATCCAGTTTATCCAAATGGCGTGCAAGGCACGTGGGGACTAGGGTTCAAGCCAAAAGCAGCTGATCGCAAGCAAGCAAAGAAAAAGAAGTCGGAAGTTTGGTCTCTCCCAAAGCCAATTTCGTGTCTCGCTCAGTCTTTTGTGGGTTATGTTATGAAACCAAAGGTTGTCGCTACAAATGTCAACACAGTGGAAGACAATTAGGATGCGCCATTTGATCTGGGTGGCATCTTTGAAATCTGCATGGTACAGCCGGGTGAAGGCTCCAGTAATGCTTCAATTCAGTACATTGGCCCGGACGTGCACCTGACTAACTGGAATGCAACTCCCTTCCCCGTCAGGAAGGGGTCTTGGTAGACTGTTGTTTTACAGTTTTCTTTTGAATACACTTGGATATTCTAAGGGTTGTATGCCAAGTGTATTATTTTGCTCATCTTTCCTTTTGTAATTCAAACCCTTTTTCATTAATGAAAGGCCAAGAGCCAAGCTTTCCTTCAATCTCTGTTCATATTCCTAATTTTATTCTATTTTGTTTATCTGTAGTGATATATCTGCTGGTCCTGATGTCATGACATGTTCAAGAAACTTATCGTCCATCCAGGGACCACAATCTGATTTTGACTCCATAACCATAGTTGAGGTTGAAAGTGATGAAGAAAACATTGAGGAATTTGTTAATGAGGTTGAATATGATGGAGAACGGGCTGATTTTGAAATAGGCCTGGAAGTTGAACGCCATGAGAGCAAGCCTAAACCCAATTTGGCTGATACAGAGGATGTTAATCTTGGGAGCCCTGATGATGTGAGGGAAACCAAGATAAGCATGTATGCCCTACCTGAAGTGAAGAACGATATTCGGAAGGTGCTTTTTGAATATCGAGATGTTTTTGCATGGTCATATGATGAGATGCCGGGTTTGAGCTCCGAATTGATAGTCCACGAATTGCCAATTCAACCTGGTTTCCCCCAGTGAGACAAATGCAACGGAAGTTCAAAACATGCAGAATCAAATTCTTGAGCTGCCTTATGTCACTAAATAAGAACTGCCCTTTAGGTACCGAAGAGTTCCACTAAGCACCAACAGATTGTATGTGGTACATTGTCAAGCATTAATTGAGAAAATATTTGGCAATATCACTTCATGGAGTAATCTTGTCATATGCTGGCAAGCTGCAAATACTGAAGTTATTCCTATTTTTATACAAATATATTGGTCATAGTTGTTTCTGATTCCAAAGAAGATAATCAGCATTATAGAGAAGATGTGCAAGACTTTTCTTTGGATAGGAAATGTGGAGACCTCAAAGAAGGCACTGGTAGCCTGGGACATATTATGTTGGCCAAAGTCACTGGTGGGACAGATTATAGAGAAGATGTGCAGGACTTTTTTTGGAAAGAAAATGTGGAGACACTCAAAGAAGGCACTGGTAGCTTGGGACAGATTGTGTTGGCCAAAGTCACTAGTGAGATGTACTTACTCAATCTAAACCTATGGAATAAAGTTGCACTCTACAAGCTACCGTGATCATTGAGTACAAAGAAAGATAAATTATGGGTGAGGTGGACACACACATACTATGGGAAAGAGATGCCCATGTGGGATGTGAGCTCAAAACATGCTTGTCAGATAGTGCAAAAGATTCTTAATGTTAGGTCATATATGCAGGAAGTAGTGATGATACAGACTTGCTCACAATTGGAAGCTTTTATATTAGAAGAATGTACTTGAAACACCTAGGTGATATTCCTAAGATGACATGGGTAGGGCTACTTTGCAATCAGTCGAGGGCCTCAAAATATGTGTTTATGATTACTCTGGAAGCTCATCTTTAACTATATATAACGGACATGCTCCACAAGAGGGGATAATAACTGATCAACATTGTCCACTGTACAACGATCCATAGAAAAGCATTGACCATTTCTTCTTTCAGAGCCTGACAACAACCTGTATTTGAGAGAAGATCCTACAATGGCGCAAGGGATAACAAGGCAGGCCTCACCCTGGCATGAAAATGTAAAGTGGTTTGAGCTAAACTGTAGCGACAAAAGTGTCGAATCTACCATATACAGAATGGAATTAAGTATTACAGCCTACTTTACATGGCAAGAAAAGAACCAAGTTGTATTCCAGAAAAAGAGAAAACAACCAAAGATTTTATATAGCTTATTATCCAAGAAGTATTCTATATAAGAGAGATGAAGCCTAGGATTGCAAAGAGGATGTGAACATTAAATTTCTACCATATATAGTAGGATTTAGTAGTTATTGTAAGGAAATTATTATATATATTTCAAAAGATTTCAACAAATGTCCTTCATGCAGTGATATATAATACAAGTGGCTATTTGTATGATAATAATTTACAAGTGTCATTGTGCATGTATAGCCATGGACAAGTGTCTTTTGCATGAAACCATTTTGAGAAGTGTCAAAAATCCCTTGACAAGTGGCTAATTTAGCAAGACACTTGCCATCCATGCAAAGGATGCTCTCATGAAAACTTCTCTATAAATAGAGGCTATTTTCGCCATCAATGGTACATCCCACAACCGGCGTAAAAATTTAGTGTAGGGGCCTGTTTGGCGCGCGTTAATTGATTTGTAGCCGTCAAAAATAAATTCGCTGAGAAATAGCCACCTCCGGACAAATCCCAGTATAAATACTGGGACTTTGAACAAAACTTGTTCAAGGCCCCAGTATTTGTACTGGGGAAGCTTCAGTAAACTAACCCCAGTATAAATACTGGGGCTTTGAACAAGTTTTGTTCAAGGCCCCAGCATTTTGTTATGGGACTATGTATAAAGCTTCAGTCCCATAACAAAATGCTGGGGCTGTGAACAAAACTTGTTCAAAGCCCCAGCATTATTATGGGACTGAAGCTTTATATATAAAGTCTCATAACCCATAACAAAATGCTGGGGCTGTGAACAAAACTTGTTCAAAGCCCCATCATTTTGTTATGGGACTCAGCTTTATATATAAAGTCCCATAACAAATTCAAAGCCCCAGTTTTTTGTTATGGGGCTCGTCTGGGGTGTTTTTCCAACGCTAATGGAGCTTAAAAGTGCGCGCGAATTTTTGGCTATTCTTCAATGAATTTTGAAACGGTGGATAGTCCCCATTGAGCGAGTCCAAAAATGGCTAGTGATCAAAATTTCCCACAACCGGCCAAACATTCCTTTTCAGCCAATATCCCTTCTTTAGCCACTGTTTCACTGTTAGCCACTATTTTATTATTTTGCCACAAATATTAGCCTAATCATTTTCCTTTGGCTACCTCCACCTTAGACTTGTTGGGTACATTATATAATTTTGTTGATTCCTGTTCCCTCTAAAATATAAATATAGGAAGACTTGTTTTATCCTGGGGAAACATTTCAAATTGCTGAAATGGTTTCTTAGGACAGTGCCCAGCACGACTCAAAGCATCGTACCTTTTGATATTAACTATATCCTTTTACTCGTTTTATATTCAACAATATTTTCATCATACATTATTATTATTATTATTATTATTATTATTATTATTATTATTATTATTATTATTATTATTATTATTATTATTATTTTCCCCGTTGTTTCCCTACAATCTAAGAAACTATGGCAAGCAACGCTGGCGAAATTATTGTTGATGTTTCCAATGGAGGTGTTGTCCCTAATGCTCCAGGTCCGATCGTTCCTCTATATGTGCGGAACCATAATAGCGATAATATGAGGTATGTTAATAAGTCTCGAGGTTACAAGCCCGATAACCCCAATTTTAAGAAAGACAAAGGCTATAATTTCAATTGTGATAGAACAGGTTATTATGTCCGGAAAAATATAAAAATGACAAGAAATGACAAAGAAAATAAAAATCATCCCAAAGCGAATTTAGCTAAAGGAGATGAAATTATTGCGGCTGTCATTTCTCAAGTGAACATTGTAGGCACTTTGAAAAAATGGGTGGTAGACTCTGGGGCTACTCGACACATTTGTGCAAATCGGGAAGCATTTACCTCCTATACTAATATAGAGGATGATAATGAAGTAGTCTACCTTGCAGACTCAGGAACTGCTAAAGTCTTGGGTAAGGGTAAAGTGCTCCTGAAACTCACTTCATGAAAATTTTTAGCCCTTGCAGATGTGCTACATGTTACTGATATTAGGACAAACCTGATTTCTGTAGCCTTGTTATTAAAAGCCGGGGTTAAGTGACTTTTGAATCTGATAAGATTCTATTGACAAAAAAATAATATTTTGGTCGGAAAGGGCTATTGTAACCAAGGACTCTTTAAACTTAACGTTTCTGATATTTTATATGAAATGCATCTGCGACTGCTTATATCGTTGACTCTGTTTCTTTGTGGCATGCTAGACTTGGACATGTTAGTATTACATATTTAAGGAAAATGCAATTACTAGGGTTAATATCTTATCTAGACTCCTATAATTTTGACTAGTGTGAAATATGTGCTGAAGCTAAAATTACCAGAAAATCTTTTTTTCCTGTAAATAGAGAGACTGAATTATTATCTTTGATCCACACTGATTGGGTGATTTAAAACAAACTATGACTAGAGGTGATAAAAGGTATTATGTTACTTTTATTGATGATTTTTCTAGATATTCTAAGTTGTATTTGCTTAGAAATAAAGATGACGCATTTGATGCTTTTATTTCTTATAAAACTGAGGTCGAAAATCAACCTAGTAGGAAAATAAAGAGAATTAGATCTGATAGAGGAGGTGAATATTTGGCCTTACCTGATTTTTGTAGAAAAAAATGAATTATTCATGAAATAACTCCTCCATATTCACCTGAGTCTAATGGAGTAGCTGAAAGGAAAAATAGAACACTGAAAGAAATGATGAACTCCATGTTAATTAGTTCTAATGCTCCTGATAATTTGTGGGGTGAAGCAATTTTATGCGCTTGTCACCTACAAAATAGAATACCACACAAAAGAACTGGCAAAACTCCCTATAAATTGTGAAAAGATTATAAACCTAACCTGAAATATTTAAAAGTGTGGGGGTGTCTTGCCATAGTTCTGTTGCTTGAACCTAAAAAGAGAAAAATTGGTTCTAAAACTGCTGATTGCATGTTAATTGGATATGCCGAACATAGTGCTTCATATAGATTTCTTGTTTTAAAAAGTGATGTGCTTGATTGTAACACCATTATTGAGACAAAGAACGCTGAGTTCTTTGAACACATTTTTCTACTGTTTGATAAAGTTTTCATGCGCCTGTTGAAAGAAATAAAGAGACTACCTCTGCTGAGGAACTAGAAGGATCAAAAGGCTTAGAAAAGACTATTTTTCTTATTGAAATAATTTTCAAACTTTTATTGTGAATAATGAACCATTGAATTATTTTGAAGCTATTTCTTCTTCTGAAGCTGAATTTTGGAAAGTGGCAATTAAAGTTGAACTTGATTCTATTCTTAAAAATAACTTGAGTTTTAACTGATTTACCTCCTGGTGCAAAACCTATAGGTTGTAAATGGATTTTCAAAAAGAAACTTAATCCTGATGGTTCTATAGAAAAATATAAAGCTCGTCTAAGAGCAAAAGGATTTTCTCAAAAACGAAATATTGACTATTTTGATACATTTGCACCAGTGACTAGAATTTCTTCTATTCGACTTTTAATTGCCTTAGCCTCAGTTTACAAACTTTTTATTCATCAAATGGATGTCAAAACATCGTTTTTAAATGGTGATTTAGAAGAAGAGATTTATATGGTTCAGCCCGAGAGATGTATTGTCCCTGGGCAAGAAAATAAAGCTTGTAAATTAATTAAATCTATTTATGGCCTAAAGCAAGCTCCTAAATAATGGCATGAGAAATTCGACCAAGTCTTAATAAGAGACGATTTTTCTTCTGTTTAGGTGGATAAATGTGTTTATACTAAATGGTGATTTTGTGATAATATATTTATATGTTGATGACATACTTATATTTGGTACAAGTATAAATATTGTGCAGAGTACTAAAATATTTTTGTCATCCAATTTTGATATGAAAGATCTGAGTGAAGTAAACATGATATTGGGAGTTAAAGTCATAAAAAGTGATGATGGTATTGTGCTGTCACAAGAACACTATGCTGAGAGACTTCTTAAGAAGTTTGATTGTTTTGATGTGATACCTGTGGCCACTCTTTATGACGCTAGCTCTCAATTGAAAAGAATAAAGGAGACCCAGTTGCTCAGTCTAAAGATGCTCAGATTATTGGGAGTCTGATGCATATAATGAATTTTACAAGGCCTGATATAGCCTATGATGTGTGTAGACTGAGTAGATATACTCATAATCTCAATCAAGATCATTGGTCTGCATTAGTGAGACTGATGAAATATTTGAGAGGAACCATGAATTATTGTATCATGTATAGTGAATTTCCCGCTGTATTAGAAGGATGCAGTGATGCTAACTGGATCTCTGATTCAGTTGTGACAAAATCCACTAGTGGCTATATGTTTTCTCTTGGTGGTGGCACAATAGCATGGAGATCAGCCAAACAAACTATAATTGCTAAATCTACTATGGAATCAGAGTTTATAGCTGTGGAGTTGGCTGGTTCTGAGGCTGAGTGGCTGAGAAACTTCTTAGCTGATATCCCTTTAATAAAGGATGTGTTGCCTCCTGTGTCTATCCATTGTGATAGTAAAGCGGCAGTTGATGTTGCCAAGAGAAAATATTATAATGGAAAGCGCAGACACATGCGTCTGAGCCATAAAGTTGTCAAGTAGCTGCTGAGAGATGGAATAATTTTCATTGATTATGTGAAGTCAGAATTGAATTTGGCCGATCCTCTGACGAAACCTTTGAGAAGAAATTTGATTCTTCATACCTCAAAAGAGATTGGGTTAAGGCTAACATGATTGTCAATAGAGATGGTAACCCAACTTATGTGATTGGAGATCCCATGAAGTAGGTTCATATGGGTAATAACAAGTTGATATTGACTCTGAAGCACTTAAATGAGAGTGCTTAACTGCTACTACTTGGAGGGTTGACTTATAACTTTTAATGAATTTATAGTCTTTATGGATGGTGTATTTAAAGCAGTGTACACTCGATGAATTCACCTATATGAGAGTGGAGTAGGGCCGCTCCTATGAAATTCTAGCCAAGTCTCTAGAGCTCTCATGAATAACCAGGCACGCGCATGGCCTAATCGCGCATAAAACGCGTTGAACAACAAAATTGTGGGTCAAAATGTGATTGGTAAGGCCTCTGGCTTACAACAATAATTATTGGTTCATAGAAATATTATATTTTACCAGTAATTCTATGAGTCAAGTTTTATTGGTCTAAGTTTGGTTCATAGTCCAAAAGACACCAAACCTATTGCATTTGGACCATGTAATTCCAAAAGTCTTACCCTCCGTACTTACCCCATTATTATGTACCTCTTGGTTTTTTAGATCTTTTGAAATATGTTGGGGACTGTAAGGAAATTATTATATATATTTCAAAAGATTTCAGCAAATTTTCTTCATGCAATGATATATAATACAAGTGGCTATTTGCATGAAAATAATTTACAAGTGTCATTGTGCATGCATAGCCATGGACAAGTGTCTTTTGCATGAAACCATTTTGAGAAGTGTCAAAAATCCCTTGACAAGTGGCTAATTTAGCAAGACATTTGTCATCCATGCAAACTTCTCTATAAATAAAATCTATTTTCAGCCATCAATGGTACACCCCACAACCAAAAAATTTCATCCAGTGCCCTCAATAAGACATTGTCTTACCTAATTGCCCCCACTTACAAATATTTTAAGTAAATGCCCTCCACATCATACCCCTCCCCTTATGAAAGGACTATTTTGCCCCCAACTGTTTTTCATTCACGTAATAGGTTTCTTTCTCTCTTTCTTCATTCCTGGCCTCCTTCTTTCTTCTTTGTGTGCTGGAATTTTGGGATTTTTTATTCTCTCTTTTTCGTATATTTGTTCCTGTTATCTTTGTATACTTATTGTTTATATATTATCTGTTAGTTTTTTTCCATTTCGATCTATGATTTTTGAATAAAGTTTGAGGTTCCTGTGGATTTTTTTTCTTGTGTTTGCTTGATTCCAGTGATTGAAGGTTTTTATTGCCTATGGCTATTAGATATTCATATTTTGCATAGAGCTTAAAATCTTGACCATGGCCAAGAGTTGCATAGACTTTCTCTGCAAGTTGCTTATTGCAGTAGAGTTTAAAGTCTTGGCTATTGCCAATACTTGCAGAGATATTCCGTGTAAGTTGTCGCTTCCACCAGAACTTAGAGTCTTGGCTATTGCCAAGAGTTGCAGAGACTTTGTCTCCAACTTGTTCACTGCAGGCAATTGCCAATACTGTTAGAGATTTTAGTGTAAGGTCCCCCTTGCAGCAGAACTTAAAGTCTTGGCTATTGCCAAGAGTTGCAGAGACTTTCTCTGCAAGTTTTGCACTGCAATATAGGGTAAAAGTCTTGGCAATTGCCAATACTTGCAGAGACTATTTGTACAAGTTGCTCCTTCCACTAGAGTTTAAAGTCTTGGCAATTGTCAATACTTGCAGAGACTATTTGTACAAGTTATCCCTTCTGCTGGAGTTTAAAGTGTTGACTATTGGCAATAGTTGTAGAGACTTTTTCTGTAGTTTTAGAGACCATGACAACAGGGCTTAAAGTCTTGGCAATACGCAAGAAGTCTCTACAAGCCTCCCATTGCAGTAGAGTTTAAAGTCTTACCTATTGCCAATACTTTAGAGATTTTTAATGTAAGATTCCCTTTGCAGCAGAACTTAAAATCTTGGCTATTGCCAAGACTTGCAGAGATTTTTTTTCTTGAAGTAGGTCAGTGCAAGAGGCTTAAAGTCTTGGAAAAAGTTGCAGAGAACTTTACCCTTGCAACTTGAAGAAATCTTACGGTGAATCTTCTCTTGAACAGAGCAATCTTTAAAAGGAATGGGGTTTTATGGTTTTCTTTATCGCGTGAATGGAGAAAAAGATGGGGAGGGACTGGGCGGGTCCTTTTATTGGTTGTGAGGGGTATTTTCGTTCGGAATAAGTTTCATTAAACTAATGGAGGGCATTTTTGCTAAACCACTGTCATTGAGGGCATTTTGGCAAACCAAAACTTCTCGTGTTATATTATTGCAAATCAGCCCCCCACAACCAACCAAACATTCCTTTTCAGCCAATATCCCTTCTTTAGCCACGGTTTCACTGTTAGTCACTATTTTATTGTTTAGCAACAAATATTAGCCTGATCTTTTGCCTTTGGCCACCTCCATCTTAAACTTGCTGGGTACATTATATAATTTTGTTGATTTCTGTTCCCTCTAAAATATAAATAGAGGAAGGCTTGTTTTATCCTGGGAAATATTTCAAATTGCTAAAATAGTTTCTTAGGACAGTTCCCAGCACGACTCAAAGCATCGTACCTTTTGAGATATTAACTATATCCTTTTACTTATTTTATATTCAACAATATTTACGTCATATATTATTATTATTATTATTATTATTATCGTTATTATTATTATTGTTCTTTTATTGTTTTCCCTGTTGTTTCCCTACAATTGTTGCTTTGATGTTAAGGACTGGATGCTTGATTTGCTGAAATGTCTATCAAGATTAGTATGTTTTCTTTTTACTAAGTTGTAAACTGTTTTTTGGTAATAAAACCAGTTAGTTACCAAAAAAAAATGTGAATATGAAGAAAATTGAGCTTTAGGGTAAAGTAGGTATTTTCTTACTCAAGTTAGACTTCAGCATAAAGACCTAAGATTTGTGATTAAAAATCTGATTTTTCAAGAAAACTTGAGCTTTGAGTTAAAGTTCGTTTGTATACTGTTTTTCTAGAAAAAGACACGAGTTTGAGCTAAATCTTTTTTTTAATCCTGGAGTTCGAAGACCAATACATAAACATTAGATTTGAAGTAAAAACATATATATATATACATATATATATATACATATATATATACATATATATATATATATATATATATATATATATATATATATATATACATATATATATATATATATATATGTATATATATATATGTATATATATATATGTTTTTACTTCAAATCTAATGTTTATGTATTGGTCTTCGAACTCCAGGATTAAAAAAAAGATTTAGCTCAAACTCGTGTCTTTTTCTAGAAAAACAGTATACAAACGAACTTTATATATATATATACATATATATATATATATATATATATATATATATATATATATATATATATATATATATATATATATATCAAGTACATACTTATTGAATAACGATCATAAAAACATAGTAAATATTATACGCATAGCATTTCCATAATTGCTGGTAGTGTTCAATAATTATACTTTTTTATAATAAATAATATATGCATATCAAGTAACTTCTTTTTGAATAAACGATCATAAAAACATACTGAATAATATATGCATACCAAGAGCATAAATTGACACGACCCGGAATTCGATTAGGCCGTGCGGGCACCCGACATCCTCCCCTAGACCCGTCGGGCGAACCCTTACCAATTAAATTAGGAAAATAAATATAATTCAATTTATAAATAAGAACAAGACTTAGAAAAAAAATACAGACATACTGAAACCTCTAAGCTGTTCAAAACAAATTACAGCTGACTACCCGACATACTAGGTTTAGGGCTTTCCAGACTAGACATCTAAGACTACAAAAGAAGACAGATACCTCCTGAAGGGAGCAAAATACAACTGAAATAGTAAACATAAAGTTGGTGGCCATCCAGAATAAAAGCTGGCTCACCTTGACTGCTGAAGTCGTCTTCGCCTCTTCACAACGTGGCGAACTCAATCCTGGAGCGAACCTGCCGAAACGAAATAGATAGATAAAAACAAACAACAAACAAGGGTGAGTCAAAAGGACTCAATAAGTGGGGCAGACTAGCCACCTCAAATAATAGGATAGCTAGCCAGGGAGAAGAAAAATAGGTAAACAAAATCCATCTTATTTAAACTATAAAAAGGCAGAGCCAGATAATAACTGCAAACACGTATGGAACCATAAACAACAGGGGACATAGGATAGACAGAACATATAGGTTTTTAAGTATTCCGAACCTATCAACAATCAGAAATACATACTTTTACGGCGTGCAACCCCATCCATATATTTATACTGTCGCGGCGTGCAACCTCATCCATATATTTATACTGTTGCGTGCAACCCGATCCGTATTTTATACTGTTGCGGCGTGCAACCCGATCCATATATTTATATTGTCGGGGTGTGCAACCCAAGATACGAGCCAGAAATATGTAGGCAAACTGAAATATGTCCACAACATGATATACATACCGCATACATAAAACACAGCATGATAGTCACACAATAGTTAGCATGCGGTGCAATGAGATGGGATGAATGCGGTATGATGCAATGTAGTCACATGTGCCTGATACCTTCATCGGCTCGGGACTCTCATTGATTACGGGAAAGTATATGCAATAATGACCCTTCATCGGCTCGGGACTCTCATCGATTACCGGGAAGTATATGTAATAATGACCCTTCACCGGCTCGGAACTCTTATCGATTACCGGGAAGTATATGCAATAATGACCCTTCACCGGTGCGGGGCTCTCATTACCAACTGGGAAGTATATGCAATAATGACCCTTCACCGGCTCGGGACTCTCATCGATTATCGGGAAGTATATGCAATAATGACCCTTCACCGGTGCGGGACTCTCATCCCCAACCGGGAAGTATATGCAATAATGACCTTTCACCGGCTTAGGACTCTTATCGATTACCGGGAAGTATATGCAATAATGACCCTTCACCGGCTCGGGACTCTCATCGATTACCGGGAAGCATATGCAATAATGACCCTTCACCGGTGCGGGACTCTCATCACCAACCGGAAAGTATATGCAATAATGACCCTTCACCGGCTCGGGACTCTCATCGATTACCGGGAAGTATATGTAATAATGACCCTTCACCGGTGCGGGACTCTTATCGCCAAGAAAGTATATGCAATGCTCAAAACTAGAGTACAATGCTCATATGCTCAATGCAATACCAACAACAGGGCATAATAATATACAATGTAAATTCAAAACTAAGGCGTAATGAATACGCCTATCGGCAGCTACACACGTAAGGAACACGTGGTAGAATATCCACAAGGACAAGGGCCTCCAAAGAAATAGGTATAAACACTTACCTTATTTCAAAGTGCTACTCAGCAACCGCTTTATCATTTGGATTCACTGCCAAATGATCCTGAATGTTAGGGGGTGAAAATTCTAGTTTTTCTCTCCTCCTTTTCCTTTCCTTTCTCTTTTTTTTTCTTTCTCTATGATATTTTCTTCGTTCTCTGTTTCATTTGTTTCTTTCTCTATTCAAGACGTGCAGCTGTAGCTAAGGGATTATTAAACCTTTAGCCCACCGCCATTCCCATTTTCTTTTGCTTTTTTTCTTTTCTTTTATATTTTCTTTTCTTTTCACGACGAAAATTAAAACGAAACCCTACAAAATTTGAAATGATCTCAAATTTTTCAAGTAAGTTATACAAAATATATATAATACACTTGCAAAGGTGGATCTCAAATTGGACTCCCGAAACTCAATATGCAAATTAGATGGAAAAAGGTCAAATTATTTAACTTTCGGCATTTTAGCGGAACTAGCTGAACAACCTCGAAATTCACTTTCAAAAATTCACAAAAGTCACAAATAACCATACGAACCTAACGGCGCTTTCGAATTTTAAATCGGTGTTCATTTGCCAAAATTGAGCTCGAAAACCTCTTTTAAATATTTATCGACAATAAAAAATAAAATGTTCTTCCGATGCCTACCAAACGAAATCTGATTTAGCTCAAATTTTACAGACAGGTCCTAATGGACCTTACGAAGATATTAAAATTATCGGCATGCCAAACGGAATCCTAAATCCCGAAACGACTACCTAAGGTCGTTTCATTCTCCTCCACTTAGACTCTCATTCGTCCTCGAACAAGCCTAAGTCTAAAGAAAAATTCACGCAGATAACAAGAACACTTGCACGATCTTCATAAGCTACTCCATGGATATTATCTCATGATTACAGAATCAGAATTATAACACGCACCCTGAACTCTTAGAATTAAACATATCTGGATAATACCATAGTACCACCGCCCAGATTATTCTGACTAAACTGGCCTTTCCTCGATCATAAGGGGAGAGTTCTACATTTTTGGAATAAAGATACACGGACTCTGGATGGATTAACATGATTTCTGCCGACGAATCACCTCGTCGATATACTTTTCGATATAGACAGGTCGATGAAACTAAGAATTAGCTCACACTTCAGCAGCGCCTTAGAGATTTAATATTAGCATTCAGTGTTGGAGGAAGACTCCTCCACTTAGAGCACAAACTCATACAGCTAATTTGAATATGAATAATCATCCTCGCACAACCTGCTGGATTAAGAAAGACTTAGCTAAAACATAACGCGGCTCAGACCTGAGCTACCAAATTACCCTCTCGAGTCGCCAAATTACCCTCTCGAGTTGCCAAACAGCTGCAACTCTCGAGTTCATAACTCTATACCTTTGCCATAAGCACCACCGCCTAATGGATCAAATCAGAGGTCAAATGATGCCTCTCATTACCCTTAGTAGCCTTGAAAAACAACAATGTGTTTACCCGGCTACCTTGACACGCACTCTGGTTCCACACAGGGAACATCATAAGAGGCTACTGACCGCCTAAGTTCACTAGTGCCGGACAAAGAAGAGATGGCAACAGACTGAGGATAGGAATAATTATAGCTTTAGGAAGCTCATCTTCTTATTTACTTGGCTACCTGAGCTAGATTACTTACGAGTCAAGCTAGTCAAAGAATCGCAATCGAAGAAATAAATATTAAATGAGCTTTATGGAACAACATCCATGCCAATTTAACCTCCCAATAAGAAGGAAACTCTAACAATTTACCGAAAACCCTTTTATAATCCAGATAAGCTCATAAGATAACATGACTTTACTAGTGTGTTGAACCAAGAGGAGATACGTAGATCGAATATTACTTACTAATCACTTTGCACCGGAAGAAATGATAACACTTTCTGATGGTGACGAATAAGAATCCACCATCCTATCAATACTGAATTCCAAAGAGAGATAGACTGACTTGACATTTTAAGAGAAAGTGGTACAATAAGATGCCAAGCAGACAATACCGACACTCTCTATAAAATTTCTCACATTTAAACAAGATAAACTAGTAGGGTCTCAAAAATGCCAGGAATAAATCATACCAGAAGCTCGCCCCTCTACCGCAACCGATTCTTAATAGAAACAATATCCAAAGAAGCTATGGAAACATGGTAAGATAAACGAAGTCCAGACCGATCGGAAAAATCAAATCTTACTCACATATAATGGAAGAAGAAATACATGGGTGTACTACATCGGATACCTCAGCATCCTGCCAGACTGGCAGTTCATAGAACTGCCTCTGCAGCTGAGCTGTGAACTACATCTGCAACTGAGCTGAGCCACTACCCTGATAATCACCTTCTGAAGAACCACTGCTACCATGGTCTTGACCTCTACTGGATGGTGGCATTTCTCTGGTTGATTGAGATCTAAATAAAATCCCCTGCGACTGTGCAGGTGCTTGATGACGAGAGAAAGGACAACCGCCTAATTGCAGGAGTAAGGGAAAACTCCTCAAAGGATAACCAGACTCACGACAATGATAATACCTTTTCGCTGAAAATAGAAGCTGGACAGATTATTGAAAGCTACAAAGAGAAAGCTGAGTCTAATCTTGATGAACTACTCGCGCAATTTGAGAATCACGCTCTACAAGCTGAGATAGCCTGGAGAGTAACCTCCCAAAATAATCAGAACTCTTACCTCCAAAGGAGGTAGCCCACCAGGGCCGCGGGATTTCTTGCTCTCCCGCTCTAACTCTTCCCTCTCTAACTTATGGTATGCCTCGTACCTTCGGGCAATATCAACAACAACATCAAATGAAACCCCGACCTCAATCTCTCGAGTCATCTGGGATCTCAAGGAAGAAGAAAGGTCATCAATAAATCTTTGAATCTCTCGAAAAGCTCATGGACTAGTTCTAATGCATATTCAGTCATTCTATAGAATTCAGTCTCATATTCTGAAACACAACATGCTAACCGAAAGGCTACCCTGTCCAATCCACTCAAACTGGCAACACTTTTCATCTCACTCGCTACTCGAAAGGAACTTTTCCACGAATCTAGAAGAAAAATCGAACCAAGTCAGCTAATTAGAGAGCAGTCCACACATCCAGGGTTGGACCTTGAAATTGGAAAGCAGAATAATCAACACCATACCGCTCGATATAATCAAGAGCCTGAAGGATACGCTGACATCATTGTATTTTAAAAATTTACACAGGGATTATCTAATGCATGACTTAAGAATATCGGAAGGTTCAATTGGGTAAAATAATGCAGCCTTTTCAGATATTCGGATCGAGCCATTACTCGGGCTAGCTAACTAGCCAGAATAACTAGAGGCACGACACATGCTGCCTCCGGAACATACTTTATTGCGGCAATATTAAGAACTGGAATAGGAGCTCTCTGCGACCGAACATCTGCATCTGCGGCAACCTAATAAGCTGCCTAGCGAATAATAGGTTTTTGCGGTATCTGCGTCACCATGATTCTCGTAAAATCATCGTAGAGAGCCAAGGGAAACACAAGGCCCTGCTCCCTTGCCCATCGCTAGCTCGTACAGCTTAGGCATGCGCAACTGGATCGTCGGCACGATCCGCAATTCTCGGGGCTTGAGTAGCTCTAGCCCCAGGCTAGACTACTTCATCCTAAACTCCTACCGTTTGCTGATTTGTTGCACGATGGTTCACAATTACCACGAAGGAATTAATGAAAATACTTTTGCATCCTAAACCGACGCACGATCAGAAATGAAGGCAGTGAAACTTCCTAAATGCCATCATAGCCTCTCTTATATAAGTACGGACGTCTATGTACCCATCAGCGAGACTCTACTAGACACTGTCTAAGTCTGGATAGACTCTAAACCGGGTTCTGATACCAACTGAAACGACCCGGAATCCGACTAGGCCGTGCGGGCACCCGACATCCTCCCCTAGACCCGTCGGGCGAACCCTTACCAATTAAATTAGGAAAATAAATATAATTCAATTTATAAATAAGAACAAGACTTAGATAAAAAATACAGACATACTGAAACCTCTAAGCTGTACAAAATAAATTACAGCTGACTACCCGACATACTAGGTTTAAGGCTTTCCAGACTAGACATCTAAGACTACAAAAGAAGACAGATACCTCCTGAAGGGAGCAAAATATAACTGAAATAGTAAGCATAAAACTGGTGGCCATCCAGAATAAAAGCTAGCTCACCCTGACAGCTGAAGTCGTCTTCGCCCCTTCACAACGTGGCGAACTCAATCCTGGAGCGAACCTGCCGAAACAAAATAGATAGATAAAAACAAACAACAAACAAGGGTGAGTCAAAAGGACTCAATAAGTGGGGCAGACTAGCCACCTCAAATAATAGGATAGCTAGCCAGGGAGAAGAAAAACAGGTAAACAAAATCCATCTTATTTAAACTATAAAAAGGCAGAGCCAGATAATAACTGGAAACACGTATGAAACCATAAACAACAGGGGACATAAGATAGACAGAACATATAGGTTTTTAAGTATTCCGAACCTATCAACAATGAAAAATACATACTGTTACGGCGTGCAACCCCATCCATATATTTATACTATCGCGGCATGCAACCTCATCCATATATTTATACTGTTGCGTGCAACCCCGATCCGTATTTTATACTGTTGCGGCGTGCAACCCGATCCATATATTTATATTATCGGGGCGTGCAACCCAAGATACGAGCCAGAAATATGTAGTCAAACTGAAATCTGTCCACAACATGATATGCATACCGCATACATAAAACACAGCATGATAGTCACACAATAGTCAGCATGCGGTGCAATGAGATGGGATGAATGCGGTATGATGCAATGTAGTCACATGTGCCTGATACCTTCACCAGCTCGGGACTCTCATCGATTACCCGGAAGTATGCAATAATGACCCTTCTCCGGCTCGGGACTCTCATCGATTACCGGGAAGTATATGTAATAATGACCCTTCATCGACTCGTGACTCTTATCGATTACCGGGAAGTATATGCAATAATGACCCTTCACCGGTGCGGGCTCTCATTGCCAACTGGGAAGTATATACAATAATGACCCTTCACGGGCTCGGGACTCTCATCGATTACCGGGAAGTATATGCAATAATGACCCTTCACCGGTGCGGAACTCTCATCCCCAACCGGGAAGTTTTTGCAATAATGACCTTTCACTGACTCGGGACTCTTATCGATTACCGAGAAGTATATGCAATAATGATCCTTCACCGGCTCGGGACTCTCATCGATTACCGGGAAGTATATGCAATAATGACCCTTCACCGGTGCGGGACTCTTATCGCCAACCGGAAAGTATATGCAATAATGACCCTTCACCGGCTCGGGACTCTCATCGAATACCGGGAAGTATATTTAATAATGACCCTTCACCGGTGCGGGACTCTTATCGCCAAGAAAGTATATGCAATGCTCAAAACTAGAGTACAATGCTCATATGCTCAATGCAATACCAACAACAGGGCATAATAATATACAATGTAAATTCAAAACTAAGGCGTAATGAATATGCCTATCGGCATCTACACACGTAAGGAACACGTGGTAGAATATCCACAAGGCCAAGAGCCTCCAAAGAAATGGGTATAAACACTTACCTTATTTCAACTTGCTACTCAGCAACTGCTTTATCCTTTGGATTCACTGTCAAATGATCCTGAAGGTTACGGGGTGAAAATTCTAGTTTTTCCTCCTCCTTTTCCTTTCCTTTCTCTTTTTTTCTTTCTCTATAATATTTTTTTCGTTCTCTGTTTCATTTGTTTTTATTTATATCATGACGTGCAGCTGTAGCTAAGGGATTATTAATCCTTTTGCCCACCGCCATTCCCATTTTCTTTTTCTTTTTCTTTTTTTTTTCTTTTCTTTTATATTTTCTTTTCTTTTAACGACGAAAATTAAAACGGAATCCTACGAAATTCGAAATGATGCTAAATTTTTTAAGCAAGTTATACAAAATATATATAACACACTTGCTAAGGTGGATCTCAAATTGGACTCCCGAACTGAATATGCAAATTAATGAAAAAATGTCAAATTATTTAACTTTCGGCATTTTAGCGGAACTAGCCGAACAACCTCGAAATTTACTTTCGAAAGTTCACAAAGGTCACAAATAATCATACGAACCTAACGGTGCTTTCGTATTTCAAATCGGAGTTCATTCGCCAAAATTGAGCTCGAAAACTTCTTTTTAATATTTATCGACAATAAAAACTGAAATCTTCTTCAGATGCCTACCAAACGAAGTTTGATTTAGCTGAAATTTTACAGACAGTTCCTAATTGAACTTACGAAGATTATAAAATTATCGGCATGCCAAATGGAGTCCTAATTCCCGAAACGAGGTCGTTTCAAAAATAATGATTATTTTTAATAATTATAATTTTTCAAAATTAGTAAAATTTGGATACATATCCTTAACCATTCTGTGTATTAGCCTAAATCAGCTTAGGATAACAAATCGAATTTCGAACAGGTTTACGAGTAATACTAAGTATCAAAGTCACTTGGAAACAGCGAATCAAAGTTAACAATTAAACAAAAAGCAATAAAATGTAGAATTTCAATAATAATGACGTTGAGTATAAATTTTGATAGAGTTTTGGTGTATATCTCTAGATAATTACAATACGAAATAAACTTCTATTTATAGACTAATGATTTGAAAAAGTTTCAGCCATATTGCCGATGTTCCAATAGTGGACATGCCCACGTCCTATTCCTATGGAAGTCATGACAGTGGGCTGAGATCGTGGGGCTACCACCCCACCGGAGTAGAGTAGATCCACCGATGCTAGGATCCTTCACCTCAGGGTCATGAGCCCGTTGATTCACCGAGGCTATTGTCCCCTGGGGCATATTAAGAGTTATGGCTTCTGGTGCTCACCTCGTTGGCTATGTTGTTTTGCCTCGGTGCGAATCTAATGGACATTCGTTTGATCTGCTCCGTGTTATGCGCTCGAGGCGCCATGTGGTCGAACTATTTTTATCCAATACTAATAGTCCTCCCACTCCTCGGGCAAGTGCAAGAGTTACCGAGGAGTGGAATGAATTTGAGCGGAAGAGTGATGCGGTGAAATACGCGCCAAAAATTTCAAAAGGAGTCAGTTACTTCAACTTCCCGTTGCGCCAAATGTGGTGACCGTTGATTTGCTCTGAACATTCACGCCGCTTTAGTTGGTCTTCCCAACGCTACAGTCATGATGGCTTTCCCTCTATAAATATACCCACTTGATCATTGTTTCTCCCACTTGGTGTATTGATTCAACAGTGAAATTTCTCTCCAATTTTCAAGCAATTTTCATCTTCCTTCTTTCAAAACCCTTCCTCAAAATCTTTGATTTTAGAATCAAGAATTTATATTCAACTTCTAAGCGACAATGTCTGCAACAAATTCCATCAATGGTTCTTCTGATAGAGAAATCCCAATCCCAGACACCGCCACCATGATCGTCGGCAGTAAGTTGGTAAACGTTATCCAGCCTTTGGACATCATCGCACAGACGGGTGGTGATGGTGAAGTGACATCTTAGGCGAGTGGCGTGAGGCGACGCAAACAAGCTGCTGGCCACGATAAACTTGATGGGGTGGATGACGATGGCGGTGATGACGTCGAAGGTGATGATGGTGATGATGACGATGATGACGATGTCACTGACGTCGAGGAGATAGTTAATGAAGATGTCGAAGCTGCAGTAGTAGGTGAGACCGAGGCTAAAACAGAGGATGGTCCCTCGAAGTCCACAATGAAGAAAATCCCCCCAGACCGGGAACTGGAGCCTCACAAAATCATCCCATCAAGTTTCAGCATTGACAAAGACTTCAAATTACAAGATCAATCGGACACCCAACAACGGTTGGATAGGAATGTGCCGGTCCAACCAACACCGATCCTTATTACACAAGATTGTTTAGACTAGGTTCGGGAGGACTACAGGTGGGGCCTCAAAGTTGAGATCGTGGTTCCAGCCCCGGATAGTTGAATTTCCAACCACGTGCCAGGGTACTCCTTCATTTATACTTATCCTTTTACTTTAGATTTTACCCTTCCCATTCATGGAGTGATTGATATGTTTTGACGAACGTACAACTTGTGCCTCCCTCAACTTGGCCTCGGGTTCAGGAGAGTAGTGCAATGCCTCGACTTCTTGAGCCAGAAATAAAGGTTAGATTTCACCTTTCAGCACTTAATTGCCTTGTACTATCCCTACTTCCACAAAGGGGGAATCGTAGTCCTAAACAAATGAGGTGACTTCTCTTTAATCTCGAAGAGCGAGGACCATGAGGACCAAGCTTGGTGTGACCGCTACGTTCTTCTGCCCACAAGACTGTTTTCCACCGAGCCCTGATTTCCCGACGTGTTGAATGGAGAACGTAATTGCCTCATTTTGATGTATCAATTCCTTCTCCAAACCTGGTCATCAGTTAATCAATTGTTTCTTATATCTTTTTCAACCAACAGAGTTCCGGTCAGCCCTCCGGCCAATTTGCTTTAGTGAGTAAAAGCGGTGATGAAAATCCGAGCCCGTCCTAATAGGACTTGGATGATCATGGCTGCAGAGGAAGACAACTATTGGGCATGTAAGAGGCACGGTAAGTTGTTAAACACATTTCAGTTATTTTAGCAGTCACCCGAGGTAATCTATTTAAGGTGTTCCTCCTTTCCTCTTTGCAGTTTCCCAAACAAAACCGGAAAATCGAAGGAGGTGGAAGGAGAAGAAAAAATCAAAGGAAAGAAAAAGGGGAAGAAGAAAGAAAGAACAGTGATCGATGTGGTGGAAGCCGTTAACAAAATGGCGAGCCTGGCTAAGACCATTGCTATGACCAAAATGTCCAAGGGCTCCCCGAGCCAAGGGACTTCAAAAGGTGAAGACATCTTCCTTGGTCGGCTTATCTGTGTCTCAACTTCTTCTTGTATTTTTATTTATCAGCTCCCTTTACACCTTTCCACAGATCCAAAGAGGAAGAGAGCAACCTCAAAGAGGCCAACCAAGGCAAAGCGCCCACGAGTGAAGGTGGTTGTTGCTCTGAGGTCGGGGGCCGCTGCTGAGCTACGCCGAGGTCTGTTTGATAAACCTAGTGATGAAGATCCCACGGTGCCTGTGGAGGCCGAGGTTGTGGAACCTAGCGAGATCGAGTTGATAAACCTTGAGGAGCCTCATCAGACTACCACTATGGCCAAGGGCAAGGCAAAAGTTGGCAAAGGCAGGGTGTCAAGCATGGCTCGAGCTTGTTCTGAGCCGCTCTTAAATTCGGCTCCGGTAAAGACTTTGAGGAGGTTGGAAACTTCGACCAGCTCCAACTTTCTGGACTGCACTCAGAGGAATATTGTGGGCCTCGATGCATTGATGGGGCCAATGGAAGAAAAGATACTCAATGAGTTTACCCTGATGGATGGCCACTTCGGTAGCTACTGCTCTTAGGGTAAGCCCTTCAAGATCACCACCTCATTTCAACTCAATATTGTTATTTCTAATTCTTTACCACTTTTGTTCATAGCCTCATCCTCTCATTGAAGGCTATGCGAATCGAGCGTGAGAGGGCTGAAGAGGTTAAAAATGTGGCAAGCGCATGGGAAGGCAAGAAAAACAAGTATTTGGCTAAAATTTCCGAGCTTCAATCCCAGCTAGCCAAGTCTCTCGTACTTTGAGGCGGAGAAGCGTGAGGCCGCTGCTGCCTTTGAAGCTCAATTGCGAACAATGAGTGAGGGCCATGCCGCTGAGTGTTCGAAGCTAAACTTGGAGATCGAGCAGCTCCATGCTGAATTAACTCTCACCAAGGCCCGACTTATTGATAATGGTCATAAATACCATGAGAAGATGAAGGAGTATACACTCAAACTTCAGCAGTTGGAGGGCCAAGTGGGTAGAGTCCTTAAGCTTGAAATTGAGGTTACGCGGCTTCGGGGCAAGGCTTTAGATCTCAAGAGTCGAGCCGAAGTCAAGGCCACAAGGGCGAAGCTTGAAAAGACTTGGGCCATAATCAAGACTCGGCTGAAAGCCCTCGAGGAAGTCAAAGACAAAGAGGCCATTCTAGATGAAGAGATTGACATGGACCAAGGTGATGCCGCTGAAGCTCAAAGGATAATTGATGAGCTTCCCTCGAGCGAAGAGCTCGGATGAGAGCGAGACAGAAGATAGAGAGGAGGGCGAGGAGAGTGCTGAAGATGGGACTTCCGAAGGAGAAGAGGATCCCAAAAATCTTAGCATTTTCTGTCTCTTTTTATTTTTTTTTATTTTTTTTTTCTTGTGACCATCGAGCCATTTTGTACATACAACTTTTTTTAGCCTTCGAGCCTGGTTTAATGTACAATTTCTGAAGCCTTCAGGCTTGGATTAATTAATATTATTTTCATTTCCAAGTGTGTCTTTACTTTTCTTTAAAAGTGTTTGACTAGGCACTTAGGTTAATTTTTGCTTGCAAGACTTAACAATTTTCAAATAATCAATGCTATCTTAGAACAACGTCTCGTTCCTGAGCCAAGGCATGAAGAAGTGAGCTCGGTCAAATAGCATATCTTTGTTAAATTAAATCATTGAAATAAAGAGATATTGAATTAAGTTCATTTCATTAACAGCAATAAGCCATGATAGGAATTACATAAGTTTCAACCTAGTCGAAGCCAGACTTAGGCAAAATTTTGAGATGTGGTCGCTATCGGGTGAAAAATACAAGATACTAAACTACTCTTCGGGTGACAGTCCCCGATGTACGAATAGCTAGCCTTTGGGTCCGTATATATTCCCCGGTATGAGAGGCATTGAGTCGAGCTTGAATGCACACCATCTCTTACATTCCTTCCCCCCTAGTGTTTGGGTGTGAACTTGGGTGAAGATCCAGGCACTGTATTCGTTTCCTCCGCTTCCTGAAAAGGTTAAGCAAATAAAAACGAGGGGTTAATTATAATTGTTTAGCCTAAGCATTGGAGCGTTTGCCGCTTACCACTGTAGGTAAGATTTTATTGATGAAGGATAATGTATCTCGATGTCAGAAATAGTACCGCTTCAAATTGGAAACATTCTAATTCAAGGGTTTGGGTTTGCCTTTCAAGTCTTCCGATTGATAAGATCCTTTCCAACAATCGCCTTGACCCGATAGGGTCCCTCCCAGTTAGCAACGAACTTGCCTAGGTTCTTCTCCTTTGTAGATTGATTCAAGGCTCTTAACAAATAATCCCCAACTTTGAAGTCTCTCAGTTTGGCTTTCCTATTGAGGTAGGCTTCGATTTTTCTTTTCTGAGCGGCTTACCGAACTAGGGCTAGCTCTCTTTTCCCCTCGAGCAAATCTAATTCTATACTCATAGCTTGCTGATTAGACTCCTTGGTAGCATGAGCGTACCGAAGAATGGGTTTACCAACTTCCACGGGAATCAAAGAATCTATTCCATATGCAAGGCAGAAAAAAGTTTCACCAGTTCTGTTCTTTACCGTGGTTCGCATTGCCCATAATACTCCGAGCAATTCTTCTGGCCACGGTCCTTTCGTTGCGTTGAGCCTCTTCTTTATATTTTCTAATGATCACTCTATTCGAAGACTCAGCTTGGCAATTCGTACTTGGATGATAGGGGGTCGATACAAGCCTTTTGATGCCCCATTTCTTGAGAAAATATGTGACATTTGCGCCTATGAACTGAGGGCTATTGTCACAAGTAACCTCCTTTGGAACACCGAACCGATAGATAATATTCTTCCAAATGAAATCAATCACCTTTTTTTCCCGACTTTGGTGAAAGACGCCGCCTTCACCCATTTGGTGAAGTAATCAGTCAGCACAAGTATGAATCAAACACTTCCTTTGGTTTTTGGAAGTGGCCCAATTATATCCATCCCCCATTTCATGAGGGCCAAGGTGACACAACCGAATGGAGAGGCTTGGCCTGTTGATAAATCATTCTTGCGTGTCGCTGGTATTTGTAACACTTTTTCACGCTTTGGCATCTGCACCGATAGTTAGCCAATAGTAATTGGCCCAAAGCAATTTGTGCACTAGCGCTTTTCCCCCCGAATGATTTCCACATTCGCCTTCGTGTACCTCTCTCATCACATATTCGACTTTCCCTGAACCTAGAAATTTGGCCATCGGGCCGCAATACATCTTTTTGTACAAGTTCCCTAGGACCATTGAGTAGGAAGCATCCTGAGTTCTCAACTTTTTGGTCTCTCTCTTATCTATTGGAAGAGTCCCCGAGTTGAAGTAGGAGATGAACTTGGTTTTCCAATACCAGGTATAATCTACAACATTTAATTTTAATTTCATTCCTTTCATCCTTGAAGAGAGTAACCGAACTATGGAGTCAAGCCCCGAGTATTCTTCTTCGATGACCGAGCCTAGGTTGGCTAAGGCGTCGGCCTTGGTGTTCTCTTCTCGAGCTATTTTCTGAATTCTCTATTCTTGGAACTTTGTCAAGTTTTGTTTTTCTCGGGCCAAGAAGTGCTCCATTCGGGGCCCACGAGCTGAATATTCCCCGAGCACCTGATTCACCACCAATTGCGAATCACTTCTCAATATGATCTTCTCCACTCTCATTTCTTTAGCTAATTCTAAGCTAGCTATTGCAACGTCGTATTCTGCTTCATTGTTGGTTACCTTTTTTAACCTGATTGAATGCCTTAATCTTTTCCCCGTTGGCTTTACTAAAACTATTTTGAGCCCCGAACCCTTTGAATTTGTCGCTCCATCAGTGTATAGTGCCCATAACCCCGATATCGACTCTTTAGATGCCAAGTTTTCCTTTTCAGCCTTGGGAAATATCCCAGCGCAAAGTCTGCCATGAAGTCTACCAAGACTTGGGATTTTATGGTTGTTCAGGGTTGATAAGTAATGTCATATTCGCTTAACTTGACCACCCATTTAAATAACCTCCCTGACAACTCTTGTTTATGTAATATGTTTCACATGGGGAAGGTTGTAACTATAGCTATAGGGTGACATTAAATGTAAGGTCGAAACTTTCGAGTAGTGACTACTACGACAAGTGCCAATTATTCAAGATGCCACATAGTAGAAGGGTTTTTGCTTCACATCTTCCTCTCGAACCAGTACAACACTCACTAACACTTCGAATACGGCTAGGTAAACCAACAATATTTCCTCATCTTTTGGCTTGGCGAGCAGCGGCGCGTTAGCCAAATAATGTTTCACCTCTTTCAACGTCTGTCTGCACTCCGGCATCCACTCTAAGGCAGTGTTCTTTCTCAATACCGAGAAGAACTTATGGCATCGCTCCAAGGATCTCAAGATGAATCTACTCAAGGCAGCGACTCGGTCAGTCAAGCGCTGAACTTCTTTAGTCCCCGAGAGCACCTCCGGAATATCTTCAATGGCTTTGATTTTCTCAAGATTAGCCTCGATTCCCCTTTCGGATACTATGAATCCTAATAACTTCCCCGAACCGACCCCAAATTCACACTTCTCAGGGTTTAACTTCATGTTGTATTGCCTTAAAACAGCGAAGGCCTCTTTAGGTGATTCAAATAATCTTCTACTCAAACTGAATTGACTAGCATGTCGTCTATGTAAACTTCCATTGACTTTCCAATATAACCATTAAACGTTCGACATACTAGTCTTTGGTAAGTTGCTCCCGTATTTTTGAGTCCGAAGGGCATCACTTTATAATAGTAAGTACCTCGGTCAGTGATGAACGAGGTTTTCTCTTCATCCTTCGGATCCATCAAAATTTGATTATACCCCGAGTATACATCCAAGAAGTTTAATAGCTTGTGTCCAACGGTAGAGTCTATTAACCCGTCTATTTGAGGCAATAGGTATGAATATTTGGGACCAGTTTTGTTCAAGTCCGTATAATCCACGCACATCCTCCATTTACCATCTTTTTGTACAACAACAACATTAGGTGCCTTCGGTGGAGGTGCCTTCCGCGGCTGTCCATCCCCTCTATTTTAGGTGAAGTTCTGCTTCCCATTGTCATAAGGAATTCTCCCAACAAGCTTTTTGTTTTTAACAAGAGGCCCCATTTTGAGGTCCCCCTATTATGGCGCTGATGGGAACGAAGTTCACGATGCCTCTATTTGGAGCTACAAATGGAGTCTCAGTTGGGTAGCATTATTTCTCGTTGAGGCTGCCTCTAAAGAACTACGAAATTCATCATTAAAATTCGCGTGTTCAGCGAATTATGCTTGAAGACTTTGATAGGTGTGTATAACGTATGCTTGGAAAGAGTCGTTAGATCCTGATGAAGAAGGATCCACCGGAGGTGGTGGTGGTACAGGTGTGTTTTCCATTGGAAGTGGAGGTGTGAATATACCAGTTTTTCCATCGGGAGGTAACTGGTGCCTATTGGCATTTTCACCATTGTTAAGAATCAGAAACGCAAACGTGAACTAATTTACTGTTCAACTCTGGAACAAAGCGTAATTGCTTGAATCTCCACAGACGGCGCCAATTTATATTGGCCTAAATCGGCTTAAGACAACAAATCTAATTTGGAACATGTTTACAAGCAATACTAAGTATCAAAGTTACTTGGAAACAGCGAATCAAAGTTAACAATTAAACGAAAAACAATAAAATGTAGAATTTCAATAATAATGACGTTGAGTACAAATTTTGACAGATTTTTGGTATATATCTCTAGATAGTTACAATATGAAATTAAATGCTATTTACAGACTAATGATTTGGAGAAGTTTCAGCCACATTCCCCATATTCCAATAGTGGACATGCCCACGTCCTATTCTCATGGAAGTCATGATAGTGGGCTGTGATCGTGGGGCTATCACCCCCCTGGAATAGAGTAGATCCACTGAGGCTAGGATTCTTCGCCTCTGGGTCATGAGCCCGTGGATTCACCGAGGCTATTATCCCCTGGGGCATATTAAGAATCATGGCTTGGGGTGCTCACATCGGTGGTTATGTTGTTTTGCCTCGATGCGAATCTAGTGGACCTTCGTTTGATGTGCTCCACATTATGCGCTTGAGACGCCACGTGGGCGAATCATTTTTACCCAATACCCTCTGTAGTTTTCTCCCAATATTCATTTATATAGAGGAAACTCCAATGTGTATAATAAATGGATACAAATTATATAAACAATAGATACTCCATTATACAAAATTGTAGTGAAGAATGATCGATGGCAAGGAAATAGATAAATAAACAAGAGAGATAAAACAATTTGAAAAATTTTATTAACTCCTAGTGGCTAACATAGGTGAAGGATATAAATGTTGAGAAAAGAAAAATCAATGATATTTGATCAATTATTAATTAATATTGTACCTAATCTCTTAAAATAAGGGTTGTTAATCCTTTAATAAATTGGTTAAATATCTAACTTAATATAATATAACATATCGGTTAGGAAATAAAATAAAATAAAATAAAATATGTTATTTGTTTATATTTTTATGGTTAAGAAAATGTGTTTAGAATTTGAGTAAATCTGTATATACGGTTCACCTAGTATTATTTCTCCAAAAGTTACACACATTTTTATAGGGATAAAAAGTTAAACATTGCCGCTGAAGTGTCCTATTTCCGTAAATACCTCATGTCAATTGGCATGCTTTCACAAGATAAACTAGAGGGTGTTTGGGTGGGATTAAAAGGTGGTCAAACTAGCTTTTAAGCCACTTTTAGCTGATAGAAGTGTTTGGTAAGCTAAAAATTACTTAAAAGTCAAGTGCTTTTAAGCCATAAAAAAGCTAAAAAAGAGAAGCTGGTAATCCTAACTTTTTACTTTTGGCTTAAAACTGTTATAGTTTGACCAAATATTTTACCTTTTTATCCCTTATAATTTTTTTCAATTCCACTAGTAGCCTCATTAACAAATGCCCTAAATTATCCTACATTTTTCTTTTATTTTTTTAAGGATATTTTAATCATTTTAATATAAAAAATACTTTTTAATCAAACACCTCTACAACTTTTTTTCAGTTTCAGCACTTCTATCCAAACACGCAACTACTTATTTAATAAAATAAGCTCAAACACTTAAAAGATTCTTTCAATCACTTTAGCTTAACTTTTTTTAAGCTAACCCAAATGAGCTCCTAGTGTATTATCTTTTTCTCGATATAAATAACTTAAAATAATCACAACTACTTATTTAATAAAATAAACTCAAACACTTAAAAGATGCTTTCAATCACTTTAGTTTAACTTTTTTTAAGCTAACCCAAACGGGCTCCTAGTGTATTATCTTTTCCTCGATATAGATAAATTAAAATAATCATTGTGTTTATTAAATTCAGGTGTATCACTGTATGTAAGACAATTTCAATGACCACGTCGATCTGCAGAGAGACGCGAATATATTTATCTACTATTAAAGGCAAGCCCGTGCCAGCACGGGTCCTATAACACTATCAGAAAAGGAAAAATTATCCCAGTGTCATTCTAGGTAAGTATTTTTTAAAACATAACAAAACTTCATCACTTTACCCAATGTAGCAATTTTTTTACAATGCTACTAAATATAGCATATTTAGAACAAACCATAATTTTCCTCTCCCTCTTCTCTCTTTCTCAGTCAAGCCGCCGGCGCCGCCAGCCACGCTCCGACAACCCATCGCCACCCATTCTCCATCATCCCCATGCCTCCCTCTATGTCGTCGCTGCTTTCTCCGGCACATTAACGTTGCTGCTACTGTAACGGTTTCTCCGGCACTGTAATGTCGCTGCTGTTATGCCGCTACTGTACCGTCGTTGTTGATGCTGCCATATTTGTTGGAGCTCCATCGTCGCCGGAGCAGATCTTCGGCGTGCAGCAGATGCATTTTTGTTGTAGATTTATGCCGTCCTTTAGCTACAGGCATTTTCGGGTAAGTTCTGGAGTTTTTAGGCGGCTGCTGCTTGCTTTTTTGTTTTTTTGAGTTTTTTCGATGGACACGGAGAAACCATGACGGTGATGGTGTATGTTTGGTAGTTATTGATTGTAGGGAATGTATGACACATGTATTTTCATTGTATGTATGGTGTATGTCCTGCATATATAGCATATATACACCAGACATACAATGGATGTATAAGTTACCCACACCTCAAGTATAAAACCCTTACATTTGTATGTGCACTGTATATATAGTGTATGGCTGATGTTTTCAACGTCCATACAATGAAAATACATCGGGAATACACATTATATACATATTCCATACAAAAATATACAAAAATAAACAAAAAGTAAAAACTTTTCCTGCGACCGGCAGTGCCGGACAGATATTATGGAGGGTGGCTGGCAGGTTCGGCAGATATATGTATTTGCTATTTTTTGAAAAAAAATAAAAATTGATATCTAGAAAATAGAAAAATATCAACATTTTGGTGTAAAAAAATGGTTAGCTTATATAGTTATGTAAATCACCCATGTCAAAATTGATGTACTTGTATTTGTACAATTTTTACTCAAACCGTCAATCATATTAATTGTGTGTATATATATTTCCTAATTGGTTTTCATAAATTATAATTCATTGATTATATATGAATTGTATATATATTATACATTTATTATAAATTGTCGGCAATTTTTCTTCGTTTAAATGGTTGAAAACTAAAAGTGACTATCTTAGTTGACATGTTATCCAAAACTTTGTCAATTTTCAACTCACAACCCAAAATAAGCATACAGGACGGCAACTCTTTCCATCCGCACTTATATATATGCTAGTTACAAAATTTTGTGCAAATCAAACATAGAATTTCATTCTTAACTATTTTTTATGTGATTCATCTTAATTATTTGTCAATTACTTTTTATTTAAGCAATTGCTTGAGTGACTATTTTGATTAAGTTTTCTAATTTTTTTTACCAACTCTATGAAATTACTCATAAATATAAGTTAGATAACTCAAGTACTTTAATGACATTGTTGGAGTGACATTGTCGGAGTGACATTGTTTAGATAACTCTATGTCAATTTAGGGAATTATTTTTGAAAAATAGCAATATTTTTACACTTTTCCATACATAACAATACTTCAAATGCTACCAAACATAGCATATCAAACAAAACTTTAACCCTAACATTCCCATCACTCAGTTCTCTCTTCTATCCCCTCTCTTCCACTTCCCCATCGCCGCCTAGCCCTTCCCCGTCGCTGGCGACGGCCACAACCCCCATCCCCGTCGTCTTTTTCTCTCCCCCCCCCCCCGATCCCGTCGTTTTCCTCTCTCCCTCCTGCTCCGACGTGGCTGTGCTGTGGTCTCCGCCATCGGCTGAGTTCCGGCGACACCGGATCTGCTACACTAGAGAAGATCTGGTGTTCTCCGGCTCGGATTCGGTGGAGCTACTCTTTGGTCATTTTTTTTTTTTTTTAGTTTTCCGGTGGGGCACGTACGATGTAACCACGGCAGTGATGGTGTCTATTTGGTAGCTATTGATTGTATGGAATGTATAGCACATGTATTTTTATTGTATGTATGTTGTATGCCTACTATATACAACGTATATACACCAGACATACAATGGATATACAAGTTACATATACCTCATGTATTAACCCCTTACATTTGTATGTGCACTGTATATACAGTGTATGTCCAATGTTTTGAACCTCCATACAATGAAAATACATCGTACATATACAGTGTATACACATTCCATACAAAAAAAAAAAAAAAAAAAAAAAAAAAAAAAAAACTTTTCCGGCGGCCGCCGGCTGGGAGGCGGCAGCAATGATGGGGGTGGTGACTGGGGGTGGTAGAAGCAAGATCTAGGATTTTTAGCACCTTTTTATGTATTTTTGCTATGTTTTGAAAAAAGAAATTGCTATCTTTTGTAAAAGGGAAAATATTGACATTTTTGTGTAAAGTAGTTTGTTAGTTTGTATACTTTTGTTAATTGCTCTAGTATTTTCATCTAATAACCCTAAAAGACACTATTTAGTTTGCAAGCTATGAAAAAAAAGGCCTTATGTTTAATTAGTGGCCCTAAAGTGGCTACTTAGATTTGCAAAAGCCGATTATATTTTAATTTATAGTTCTTGAAGTAGCTACTTGGTCTATGAGCGATTCAGAAAATAACTATATTTTCAATTAATAATCATAAAGGTAGCTAATCAGTGAATCATGAGTTATGCAAGAAAATTGACTACCTCTTCAACAGCAAGCCAAAAGGTAGCTATTTTGTTCATTCGGTTGCACGTGCCCATAGGCAGCACGACCCGAAGCTGCTGCAGTTAACTTTTATATATATGCACTAATACTAATGTTATACGTCTCAAGTACTTTTTCTTGAATATATGTCTTAGAATAGAAGTCTATCAAAACTGACTACTACTTTCAAAATTACATGAAAATTATATTACATTACACTATCTTTAACCTTGTTTAAAAAAGAAATATATGAAAAAGAGATTCGGGAGAGAGGGATGAGGAAGCACCTAAAACAAGGTAAATACTTATCCGCACCCGGTGTTTACATCAAACTATGCAAATTAACTATGGTAGTTAAATTTTAAAATATAAATTTATATCATCTAATCATAATTAAGCAATAGATGGATGTTTGCAATACACGTGACTTATCTTTATTGTCTTGGTATAAATATCGGATACGGATATTTAACCGCACTCGGGGTATATGATCATCAATTTTCCAATTTTTAACAACTGTATGACAGTAATGAAGCACAGAAGGACCCACAATAGATCATCTCGCCAAGCTGGTAGCGGCAAGTATATCTACCGATTTCATATGGTGAGGGAATAACCTCAGCTCAAGTCAGTTAACTTAGAGGAAAGTTTTAGCTTTGTGTTGTTCATTCCATTTTAGCAGGAGGACATCTGGCCCTAGAGGAAGTGACTTGGAGCAAGTATATCTACCGATTTCATATCATTCCCCAATAGATAATCAAATGAGGTGTTTACAAAAATATATCAGTTCATAATTAAATATTTACTTTTCATTGTCCTCAACATTTTCTAACCACAATATTAATACAAAATAAAGGAGATCCTTAATATTAAATTTACTACATTAAATTAGTGAATATTATTTTTCTAAAATAAAGGATTTCAACCATCCTTAAAAGATGGAGTGTGTTATTATAGGTAACACACTTAAATATGAGAGAGAAATAGCTAGTATTTCATTTTAACTTCAATTTCTTTTTTCTTTTTTTTTTCTTTTTTCTTTTTTACGTTTTAGTTGCAAAATATAATTTTTTTGTCTATATGTCGTTATATACTTGTATTGGGTGAAAATTTACCGAGCATTGACGATAGGGCTCGATGCATGGTTTGATTGAATCTTTTAGAAACGGTCTCTCAAAGTCGCACACTCAACTCCCGAGGCAACTGAAATGGATTTTGGCCACAAGCTATCCCACGAAGCGAACGGAAGATAACTATCACGAGGCATGTAACTCATCCCTCGATGGGGATTCAATCTTCAAAGAACGAGCTCTCTCACTTCTATAACCGTCGACCGTTGTCCACGTATTAAATGGGGAGATCATGGTCACACCACGATTGTACATGGAGTTATGGCCATTAAGCGCAGTAATGTTACTCTCATTCTTGTAGACTATAAATAGTCATGAAAACACTATGTATCCAACAAATATATCAAATACACTTACTCTTTGTCTCTTAGTTCTTCTCTGAGGTTCTCTTTATCAAGTTTCTTGTCTTTTCTGGCTTTGATACAAATAATTTCTAGTTAACCCAAAATAAATTCGATTTGTTGTTCTAATCAGATTTAGGCCAACACAAATTGGCGCCATCTATGGAGAACTGGCAATAACGTTTGTTCCAAAGTTGCGCTCTAGTCTCACATACTATCCTAATCAATTTTTTCATCCGATGACGGATAATACCCATCGTATAGGTACGAACACAGAAGCACAACCTCCTAAAAAAATGGTGAGCATTTAATGGGCGGATCAGCGGTGAATTGAGTTAACTTCACCGCTGCGAAGAAATTCGCCAAACTGTCAGTCACCATGGAAAGAAGGGCCCGAACCAATGGGTCGGAGAACGAAATAATCTTCAACCAGGAATATTGCGAAGGGATGATGTTTCCCCATCATGATGCTCTAGTAAACATGTTAAGGATCAATAATTGTGATATCAAGCGAGTCTTGGTTGATCCTGGTAGTTCGGTGAATATCATCAATTATGGAGCTGTTAAGAGTATGTGGTTGGAGGACCTCGTCTTCCTGAAGACAATCATACTGATGGGGTTCAAAAACTCCACGAAAAAGATGGTGGGGGAAATCGTCCTCACCACAACTACTGAAGGATTTTCGTAAGGAGAACATTTTTCAAGTAATGGCCGAGGATATGGCTTACAATGCAATCCCCGGAAGACCTTGGATTCACGAAATGGAAGCTGTTCCATCTACTTTCCACCAAGTTGTTAAGTTCCAAACTCCATGGGGAGTTCGAGCCATCCGATGGGAGCAGCGAATAGCTCGGGAGTGCTATTCGGTTGCTGCGAAAAAAGGAACCGCCCTGGCTGGGCCATCAACATCGCAATTAATCTGCTGGAAGCCCAACAAGGAGGAGGGTGTGGTTCTTGAAGTAAGCTCTCAAGGAGATATAGAGAAGGCTATGGTATTCATACAAGAGCCTCGAAAAAAAAGTTGAGGACTCCACCATCGAGGAGTTGGAATCCTTTGTTCTATCAGAGGAATTTCCAGAAAGAAAGGTATTTGTGGGCTCGGAGTTGGATACCGAGTCAAAGAAAGCTCTTATTGAGTTTCTGAAAGCTAATGATGACTGCTTCGCCTGGTCTCACACAAACATGGTAGGGATTGACCCAGAAATAATGATACACAAGTTGAACGTGGATCCCAACCACACCCCGGTGGAAAAAAAGAAGAGCCCATATGCTGGCATGAAGAAGAAGGCTATCCAAGATGAACAACGAGGCTGCTCGATAATGGCTTCATTAGGGAAATAAAATACCCCGATTGGCTCGCCAATGTGGTGGTGGTGCCAAAGAAAAATGGCAAGTGGAGGATGTGTGTTGATTACACCGATTTGAATAAGGCTTGCCCAAAAGATTCATATCCTTTACCCCAGATAGATAGATTGATAGACTCCACGGCTGGACACAAACTGTTGACCTTCATGGATGCCTATGTGGGGTATAATCAAATTTTAATGGAGCCAAACAATAAAGAAAAAACCTCTTTCATCACGGATGAAGGTACATATTGTTACAAGGTGATGCCCTTCGGTCTCAAAAATGCAAGGGCAACCTACCAAAGGTTGGTGTGTCGAATTTTAAAAGATTACATCGGAAAAATAATGGAGGCTTATATAGATGACATGCTAGTAAAATTAATTCGTTTGGAGGATCACTTGAACCATCTGAGGGAAGCTTTTGTAAATTTAAGGCAATATTGTATGAAAACCCTGACAAGTGTGCTTTTGGGGTCGACTTGGGAAAATTTTTAGGGTTTATTGTCTCTAAACGAGGCATCGAGGCAAATCTTGATAAAATAAAGGCTATACAAGAAATTCCCGAGGATCTGACGAGCCCAAGAGAAGTTCAGCATTTGACCGGCAGACTTGCCCCTCTAAATAGATTTATCTCGAGGTCATCTGAGCGATGTCATAGGTTCTTTTCTGTCTTAAAAAAGTACACAACTTTTGAGTGGATTTCAAAGTGTAGAGAAGCATTGAAAGAGTTAAAGCATTACTTGGCGAATGCCCCACTACTCGCCAAGCCAAAGGACGGGGAGACACTGTTGGTGTATTTAGCTATCTCCGAGGTGGCAGTCAGTGCAATGTTAGTTCGGGAAGAAGATGGGAAGCAACAACCAATATATTATGTCAGCAAGACTCTTCTCGACGCTAAACAAGGTACCCTCACTTAGAGAAATTAGCACTTGCATTAATTATGGCAGCTTGAAAACTACGCCTTTATTTTCAATGCCATCTCATAGTTGTAGTCACAATCTTCCCCTTAAGGACAATACTACATAAGCTTGAATTGTCGGGGAGATTATCTAAGTGGGAAGTTGAGGTAAATGAGTGTGATATTGTATATCAGCCTCGAACTGCCATAAAATCTCAAGTGTTAGCAGACTTTGTGGCTGATTTCAATGCTAGGATACTCTCCGAGGCAGAAAAGGAAAGTCTTCTCTCAAAGGGTCCAGCTCCTGGGGTATGAAAACTTTTCACTGAAGGTCAACGAATTCCAATGGCTCGGGGGCTCGGAATAGTGCTTGTGACTCCAACTAGGCAAGACTGAGACATTCAGTAAAATTTGAAAAACTAACCAACAATGAAGTTGAGTATGAGGCTGCGATAGCAGGACTGGAGTTAGCTAAGAAAATGGGGGCTGAAATGATCGAGTTAAAGAGTGACTCGCAGTTAGTGGTGAATCAGATCATCAGTGATTTTTCGGCTCGGGAGCCCAAAATGAAGCAATTCGTCATTCGGGCACAGAAAGCCCTCGGAGAGTTCCAAGAATGGTATATCCAGCAATTCCTCATGAAGAGAACACCGGAGCTGATGCGGTGGATAACTTGGCCTCGGTTATCGAAACTGGGGACTCGGGGATTGACTCAAAGGTTCGGGTACTCACATCTGTAGTAGGAAGAATGAAGTTGAAAGTAAATGCAGTAAATAAGCATTGGGATTGGTGGACCAAATTTATCTCTTATTTAGATTTGGGAATCTTACCAGCAGACAAAAGGGAAGCTGAAAAGCTCCGAAGCCAAGTTGTGTCGTACTCGCTCGTGCATGGGAAATTATACAAAGGGATCTATTGCGGCCCGATGGCTAAATGTTTGGGTCGAGGGAAGTATAGCTACGTAATGAGAGAAGTGCACGAGGGAGAATATGGAAATCATTCCAGAGGAAGGCCCTAGTGCGAAACCTCCTTCGAGCTGACTACTACAAGCGCAAGATGAGTGAAGATGCCAAGGCATCTGTTAAAAAATGCGATAAGTGTCAAAAGCATGCTTCATTGATTCACCAACAAGCGGAGCCATTGCATTCGATTGTGTCGCCGTGGCCTTTTATGAAATGGGGAAATTATATTGTAGGCCCATTTCCGAAGATGAAGGGTGGTGTGAAATTTATTCATGTGCTCACTGATTATTTCACCAAGTGGATCGAGGCAGGATCCTTTGCTAGGGTTTGGCAAAAAGAAGTCATCGATTTTATTTGAAAAAATATCATATGTCGATTTGGAGTCCCGAGGGAGATAACGTGTGATAACGGTAAGCAGTTCGTAGGATCAGAGATAACCACTTTCTTTGCCAAATGGGGAATCAAAAGAGTGGTTTCAACGCCTTATCATCCCAGTACTAACGGGCGAACTGAGTCCTCAAATAGGATAATTGTAGACAATCTTAAGAAGAGAATGGATGAGGTTAAAGGCTCGTGTCCTGATGAGTTGCCCGAGGTGTTGTGGGCAATGAGAACGACTGAGAACAATAGTATTGGGGAAACCCTATTTTCTCTCGCCTACGGGATAAACTCATTGATTCCCGTCGAAGTTGGTGAGCCCAGCCTTCAGTATGCTCATGCATCCGATTTGGCTTTGGTTCGTTTGGCTGCCCAAAAGCAGCAGATTAAAGCCTACTTGAATAGAAAGGTCAAGTTCAGAACCTTTAAGGTTGGCAACTACGTCTTGAGGGCTTCAAATCAAACGACAAGGGAAAAGAAAGTGGGTAAGTTAGCTACTAGTCAGGAAGGGCCTTATCAAATTAAGACCATCACAGGAAAATGATCGTATCAACTTTAAGACCTCCGAGGTAATCAAGAGCCTGTTGAACCATCCCAAAAATGCACACAAGTATGCATCGGGATGTATTTTCAACAAAATGGAGACTCCAAAGGGCTTCTTTGGAGTTGCCACTTAATTTAACGATTATTAGGAACCAATTGTTAATTAAAGAGTGCATTTCTTCCTTATTTTAAAAGGAAAATAAGTTTCAGAGATTCTTAGGTAAGTGGTTCTTTTATTTTCGAAAGAATGTCTTTTTTTATTAAAAGAGCACTTTCGAAAATCCGCTAAAAGCGGTTAATCCAACGGTTTTCACGAATTTTAATAAAGATAAAATAGTTTAGAATTTTAGAAAAAATATAGGATAAATAAATAAAGAAGTAAATAATAAGTAAATAAATAAAGAAGTAAGGTGATAATAAATCAATAAATAAGTAACTGAATATTGAATAAAATAAGTAAATTGATGAATAAATAATTTAAATATAAATAATGATAAATTAAAAATACAAATTTAATTGAAATTTAATTTGCACTCATTAATTGAAAAATGATTCTTAACATTCATAAAATAATTGGCGATTCGCAAAGAAAATAAACAAGACATTCATAAGACAAAGCAATTTAAATAATTCACATTAATTAACCATAATTCGACACAATTTCTATCTTACAGGGCTCTAGTCCAGTCTACGGGGAAGTCCTATACAACATGCATTTTCTAAGGGAGCGGGGAAAGAGTGAGTAACAAAAATAGAACCCGAAAATAGCAACTCGCAAAAACGAGCCTTGAATAACAACTCGTTAACTTGAAAACCGAACTCGACCCCAAGCGACTCCAATGCCAATTAGGCGTTCCCAATTTGCGAGTTTCACCAACTCGTCCCAAGTGTATTATGCAAAAGAAAAGAGCAAATAAAGATTAGTATATGTTAATGAGGAGGAATTCAACTAAGCAAACAAGTGAATTTCAGCAAAGAATACATCCGACTTCAACTCACGTCTAAGTGAATAAAACAAAAGGTCCTAATATAATTATGGTAACGTTCATATGAATTAATCAACAATAGGAGATATATGATTAGGTAACAAGGAATGGTTTCCAAGTATTAGACCATTAAAATTGGATAGATTTAAAACAGAGGAGAAACTAAGCAAAACAACTTAGGAACTTAGGTAACAGACTAGCAAAGCTGCACTTCAAAATTGATCTTCAGCTTAGACAAAGAGCAACAAGGGGACGATTTTTGATGAAACAAACAAGGCAAAATAAGGCCGAGAGTAACACCACAACCTGGATCATCATGATAGAATTTTATGACTTAAAGCCATAACCAAATTCACTTACCAAAATATGCAAACATGAAGGAACAAGGACAACTCAAACTAAGACTTGATACACTTCCTCTATCATTCAATATTCCAACTTCAAAACTTAAGGGAAATAACTAGAGCAAGAGGGGCAACATGCTAGATAATCCATGTGCAAATCGGAACTAAAAGATGAAGGAAAGAAAGACTTAGAAACTAATCCTCTACTTCATAACATAACTTGAAGTGGAGCTAAAACAACATTAAATTATTTATCATTTCAGCCTCCAAAACCTCTGAAAGAGCAAGACATTCAAACAGATTACTGCAAGACGAAGAGAGGACCTACCTAAACTGCCTCATATGCCTGCAACTTACCAGAACAACAACAACAACACCTATAAATCTTCGACATTTTACTACTGCAATCAACCCACAACTTAATACTTCTCATTCCCCCAGAAGAATAACCTGAGCAATACACACACATTCTCTTAATTCAATAAACCAGAACCAGCCACTCTTTACTTCCTATACTACCTCAAACACCACCTCCACACTGCTTGCATAGACTGAAATAGCACTAAGACTTGCAGCCTCTCTCTAACCCCTGCACCAACCTCCAGACTAATGACAGCTTCTATACCAAATTTCAAACACCCTACACCTCCTCCTTTAGGCCCCTGGAACAACTAGAACATTCCCTCAAGATTCCAACTTCTGGCCACTCTAAAAGAAAACACCTACTGCAAACAGGATCAAAGAAAACCCAAAAGGGTACACCCTGCTTTTCCACACACTCCTGATCTCCTACTACACAAATAACAGAACCTGCACATACACACACATACACACTGTGAAGCAGACAACCACTAAGCTTTCAGAACATATGAACCAGACCCTAAATCACCTTTCAATCTCCAAGAAAGAACCTGCAAACATCAACTCCCTCATGCCATCTAAGAACTAACTGAACCAACCTCCAAACATCCTACAAGCCTCTGCAGACCACTAAGACCAGAGAAAATCTCAACTCAGACCCTGGAACACTTACAGGAACTTGAACAACTCCACACACACACCTGCAGCCTCTAGCAATACTACGACTACTCCCTGACCTTACTGCACCTGCACAGCCCTTTAATCCTTCTTCCTACAACTTCACAGCTATGAATGCTCCCAGAAACTCCAAACATACACAGACCACCTGAGCTACTACCAGTGCAAGAACCATGTCCCTGCACCCCTTCAAACAGAAAAAGAAACAACCAGACAACTCCCTGAACCAATACAAGTTCATATTGCCTACAAATCACCCAAACATCTATCAAACAGCCTTGCCCACTCTTACATTAATCTGCAACATTTAAAGACATCTTCTTTCTAAAATACACCTACACAAACCCCTGAACTCCCTCGTACAGCTACCAAGAATCCATAAATCAGGTAAACCAACCACCAGAACCAGAGCTAAGCAGAACACCACAAATTTCAAAATTTAACATAGCAAAACCTGAAGAGATAGGGACTGGAAAACTAAAAAAAGCAACAAGGAAAACTGAAACAGAAATAACTAAGATATTAACTAGATTCTAGCAAAGACAAAGGGCCAACTTTGACACCATTCAGATGAACATAAAAACAACCCTACATGCCATTAACTTCTCACAGGAAACTGCATCTAAGCTTAGACCAGATCCGAAACCTTTTATTTAGAACAGTCATGAAAACATAACTACATATTCAAGACAGATATCAAGATGCAGGTTTTAACTCCTTTTAATGTTCTATCTATTCCTTAAAACTTCAGTTTTTCATTCATTTTCACACCTAAATTTTCTACTCATTGATTTCATGCTTCAGATTAATAGACAACAACTCGACTGTCACACAAAATTAGTATTTTCCAATCAAAGATAAAGACTTTACTGCTTTCAAAAGCTCACACACATAACAGGTATAAAATCACGCACACACAATGGGACTGATATAGAAAAACAAGAAAAGTCAAGATTTTACCTGCTGCAGTGCAGTGAAGAGGGGCTTCGATCTGAAGAAAAGCGACTTGAACAAGAAAGAGGCGACAACTCGAGCACAAAAAGCGATAAACAAATCCAAGACAATATAGAAACAGTGACATTAATAAAAACTTAAACTCTAAAGAATGCTGCTGCTGTTGCTATCGACTTCTATATGCTACTGCCTCTGTTTTTTAATTTCGAACCCCCCAAAAATAAAGAAGAACCTCACCTTTTATACCTGGGATGTTAGGGTTTGGACTGAGAGATATTATCTTCAAATTTAGACCTAAATCGGACATTTTACTTCAAAGATAGGTGTGAAAATCGTCAATACCCTAAAGGATATACGATTTTCATCCTTATCTTCCAAAAAAATGTCCCTTGGAAGAGTATCCACGGCTCGGATTGAACGATTTTGAAATGGACACGTGAGATTCGATAGTTTCTTGTATTAGAGAGAAGGAAAAGGAATAGGGACCATTTAGTACAATATTTTTGGTTATTTGTGTCATTAGGCTTGAGAAGAGAGGGGATTTTGGGGAAATCGGGTAAGGGATTAGGGCTGATCGCGGGTTGCGGGTCGAAGGGAAAACGGGTAAGGAGATGGGGATTTTGGGGAAGGGGTAACGGGTCAGCTGGAAATGCGGGGATGTTTTGAACATATTGCATATATGTAGTGCTTTGTAGAAATAAGCTGGAATTTAGGTTTTAGCGCGAAATTAGCCTCTTTTTCAAGATAATTAAATAAAGAAAAATTTACACCACATGATTACCCTAATAGCTTAATTACAAAACATAACGATACTTTTTGAATATTTACAATACATAACGATACTTTTCCCTAATTACCCCACATAAAAATTTTATCATTTCCCCTCTCCCAAACATTAAACCCTAATTTCCACTCTTCTCTCTCCTTCTCTCCCTCCTCCACCATCCCCCACCCATCGCTGCCCCTCCCCCTTCCCCTCTCTCCCTATTCCTGGCCGGAGTGGCTGCTCCCCCGTCTTTGTTGCGGCGCTGCTGCCGCCGCAGTGCAGCGGCGCTGCCCCTCGCGGTGGCGCTGCTGCACTACGGTGGCAAGCAGCCCCGATACGTGTGGCTTTGGTGTTTTTCCGGTGAGTTTTTTCTGATCTGCTCCCTTTCTTCTTCTTTTTTCTTTTTTCCTTTTTATATGTGTATATATGTATGTTTATGTGTATATTTGTATTTTGTATATAAATTCGTATTTATCTTTGTGTATTTTGTATTTTGTATATAAATGTCTATATCCACCCCTTTTTGTATGTGTATGTGTTTGTATATATGTGTATGTTGTTGTATGTTTGTGTAGAATGGATAGTTATTTGTATTTGTGTTTTTTGTATTTTTGTGTATGTGCAGTGTATATCTTTTGTATGTTTGTGTATATTTGGTTGTGTATAGTTTCAAAACAGAAAATATTTAAAGTTTTGCAATGTATATATTTGTATTTTTGTATGTTACATCTTGTAGATCCAAAAAAAAAAAAAATCCGGTGGTGGCAATGGCGGCCGGCGGCGGCTTTCTGGTGGTCAGGGGTGGTTGGCCGGCGCTGGTGAGTGGTGGCAGCAGCCTCCAGGCAGTGATGGGTGGGAGAAAGTAAGGAAGAAGGAGATGAAACCCTAAATTGTAGGGTTTTGTTGAAATTTGTATATGGATTGTGAAAAAACTATTGTTATATTTTGTAAAGTTATAAAGTATTTTTTTTTTTTTTTTTTGTAAATATGGTGTTAGGGTTGTATATTTGTGTAAATATCCCTTAAATAAATAGGGGTGTTGCACGGGGTAAACTGAAATTGAGCAATGTTTTGCAAAATTTAGCTTTTTCTTTCAAATTCCACTAATTCACTTTAAAATTTTAATTGTTTTTTATTTAAATAATTAGGCACTAATTAAAATTGCGGGACAAAATTGGGTGTCAACAAAGCCTTTAAAGTGGAATAGCTCCAACTTAAAGCGTTATTATTTCTGACGATTGAGGTGCATTACCCTTCGTCACGCATAGTCCTTTGCCCACGGCATCGAGCTGTCTGTGCTCCAATGCTTGGGTCGAACGGTATTGACCCTTCATTTCTCTGTGCTTGTCTTTCAGGAAGCGAGCATAACGATACACTGTGCTCGGTTCTTCATTCTTCACACCCAACCACTGGAGGGATGCAAGGGGAATCGGGGACTTTGAACAAAACTGAAGACTAGCTATCTGTACACCGGGGACTGTTCCCTTAAGAGTTAGCATAGTTATTTATCACTCTTATTTATCGCCTGAAGTGGCTTTGTAGTAAGAATTTTCCTAGTCTCAATATGGCTAATGATTTATGTAAATCGTCTCGAAACTCATCAATGGAATAAAACTTGAATCAACTTCTTTTTTATCCAATGCGTGAAGGCCAGTCTTTTTTATGCCTTGGCTCGGGAACGAGACGTCGTTCTAAGCTAGCTTACATTCAAATTTATCCAAGTCTTGCAAGCGAATATTCAAACAATATGTCTAAAGCTTTAAAAAACCAAAGCAAAGGTCAACACTGAGGAAACACTCAAATTCATTAAAAGGCTCGAAGGCCAGCATGAAAGTATTTACAATGGCTCAAAGCCTAAGCAAAAACAAAAAGATACATTGACTAAACATTACTCCTCGGTCCCAAAAGTTGAAGCATCAGAACCCTCGTTCTCCCCCTCCTCATCGCTCGAGCTTTCACTACTCGAGGAGAGCCAGTTCAATAGTTGTTGGCCTTCATAGCATCACTATCGGCCTTGGCTATCTCTGCATCCAAATCCACCCGGCTTGGCATAGCTTAAGGGTCGTTAACTTCGTTTGGATGATAGCCTAGTTCTTGTCAACCTTAGCTCTTGTAGCTCTGAGGGAACTTTCCTTCATCTTCAAACGATACTTCTCAGTATTTCTATTGAGGACAACTTTTGCCTCATCGGTTATACTCTTCCGCTCGGTTTCGATCTCAGTCTTCAGAGTCTCCTTCAAAGAAATCATTATAGCCTCAGTAGCCGAGGCAGCTTAATGGGCTTTGGCTGCCTCAAGATCAAACATGTTAGCAGCTATTCAAGCATCATCCAATTCGATCTTAGCATCAAGAAATCGATTCGCCAAGTCGATTATTCGAGATTGGAGATCATCCCTTATTCGGTCCCATTCATCCTTGGTTTCTTGTAGAATAGCGACCCGATAAATCTCAATCTCGATAGTCCTGATCGCGTGTACGTACCCCTACAAGGAATTAACTAAAGAGTTAAGACAAGAAATGAGGACATTAGAGTTCCAAGAAAGAGTAAAGGAGGCAAAAATACCTGAATGGCATGCTGGGCTGCGTTAGCCATCAATTTGGCTATGGGAGACTTCCTGAGGCGCTCTCGCTCCAACGGCCCGAGGAGCCTTCTGCAGCTGATGGCAACCGCCACATCATTGTCTAAAAGGCAGAGTTCGGAGGGAAGTTCAACTCTCCTTACTTGTCTTCGGGGAATTGAGCCATGAATGGGCTCAGACGCAGATCGCGAGGCTCCTTCATCGTTGCGAGTGGACTCATCCACATTCTTTCCCTTGTTTATTGTTGAAGGAACTGCCTCTTCAAATTTTTCAGCTGGTCGAGTTGACACCTCAAGGTCAATAGTCTCGACCCTCTTTTTGGCTTCCACCTCCTCGGGCTCATCAATTAAATATCTACGAGGAGAAGCGATCACCTTGGGGTTGACACCCTCGTCTACTCTGGCCCGCTTGGCCCCGATTGATTTCTTTTAAGATTGCCTTTTCCTTTTTGGAGCTTCGAAAAAGGAAGAAGAAGAAAGAATCAGTAAAGAATGATGGGATAAGATATTAGAAAGGAAAAGAAGATATATTTACCTTAGTCGGCTGACCCCTCGGGGATAGTCTTTTATTTTTTCCTTTTTTTTTCGTAGGATCCAACCAGATCCTTAAGTTCGTTCAAAGCTTCCATAGTCTCGGGGACTTTCTTCTTATTGTTGTCCTTCTTTCTCTTCTCCTTCAGAGCGGTAACCGCCCTACTAAGGAGACCTGTAGAAAGCAAGGGGTAGTAAGGAAAAGACTTTAGAAGAACGGATCAACAGAAGGGAGGAATAATTAACCATGACATTTGCATGCCCATTGGTTCTCGTCTAAGCCAGCCAAAATCATCCACGATATTTCTTCTCTCGGCTTAGCCTTTATAATAGCTTGCACCCAAGCTGTCAAATCATCAGGAGGCGTGATCAGAATTGACTCGGGGGAAAAGAATAAAGTTAGAGATATAAAATGATGAAGTAAGGGTTTGTCAAAAGCAACCGAGGCAAAAAGCTTATGCGTTCGATTCCACCGCTTGAGGAAACATGGCGTCGAGGATAGAAGGCTAGTGGGAAATAGAACGAAGCGCCCTATCCATCATCGGTCCTCAATGTCCTCGCCTTTTGTGATTAACGAGAACTTGTCTCACTTGTTAATCTGGACAATTCCATCCTTATGCAGAGTGGGAGAAAAAAGGTAGATGAAGTGATCGAAGGTAAAAGAGACACCTGCTCTCTTGCTTAAATAGTCAAGATATTGAATGACCCTCCAGAAACCAGGGCCAATTTGAGCTATGGAAACGTTCTAAGTCCTACAGAAAGCATCCACCACTTCGTGAATAGGAAGAGTAAATCCTATTGTGAAGGGGTAGGTGTAAACAAAAGAGCTCCCGTCTACTATGTCAAGAGTTTGACTCTCTGGAGCGGGGATGCTAACTTAGACCTCGGGGCCCTATTTGCAATATTCCCAATCCAAACGAATATTAGCTAGTATGACCAGGCTCACAGTGTCTCCCACTAGAATGTTTCTATTTCTTCTGATATCGGCTTCGGTTAGGATTTTCATCGAAAAGTCATTTGAGAGGTCAAGCTTCGAGGGAATGACATCCTCGGGAGCAAGTTCTCTCAAGGGAGACTTCTCTCTCCAGGGGTTTGGAGTTTCTGACTCAACAGCGCCACCCTCCGTGGTAGCATCTTCTTCCTCGCCACCCATCCCTTCAATGCTGGCACGGTTGGCGGTGGCTTTGCGTCGTCTTGGGATTATATCTCGAGGGTACGATGCAGCTTATGTGTTGCCTTCCAATGGCGGAAGAATATTTAGGGGTACCGGAACGTTTACCAACTCGTCACCAACAATCATGGTGGCAACATTATGAGTCCTTTCTTCAGAAGGACCTGAGGAGTTTTGCATAGAGTGGGTAGCAGACATTTTGGTTGAATAATTGATGGTGTTCCAAAACAAGAAGGAAGAATTCAAGGTGTAATTTCACTGTGAAAAATCACTGTTGATGGGGAAGATGAAAGTGAAGAAGGAGGAAATCAAGTTGAATTATTTATAGAGGAAAATCATCATTGCAGGTATATGGGGAAGGAGGAGCGAAAAGTCATGCCCAATAAGTGGAGGGCGTGTGTGAATATGAAGTGACAACCGCCGTTTTCGAAATTCATGGCGCATGAATAGCCACATCAATCTCCCATCGATTTTATTCCACCTCTCAGGCAATCTTGACTATTACCCGAGGGGTTGGGACTATCTGTATTAGGTGAAAATTTACCGAGCATTGACGACAGGGCTCGAGGCATGGTTTGATTGAATATTTTAGAAACGGTCTATCAAAGCCGCACACTGAACTCTCGAGGCTAGTTGCTTCGGGCATGAAATGGATTTTGGCTACAAGCTATCCTATGAGACGTTTGGAAGACAACTATCACGAGGCGTGTAACTCACCCCTCAGTGGAGATTCGCTCTTCCATGAACGAGCTCTCACCTCTGTAACCATCGACTATTTCTCGCGTATTAAATGGGGAGATCATGGTCAGACCACGATTGAATGTAGAGTAATGGCCATTAAGCGCAGTAAATGTTATTCTCACTCTTATAGACTATAAATAGTCAAGAAAATATTATGTAAAGGTATCCAACAAATATATCAAATACACTTACTCTTTGTCTCTTAGCTTTTCTATAAAGTTCTCTTTATGAAGTCTATTATCTTTTACGGCTTTGATACAAATAATTGCTAGTTAACCTAAAACAAATTCGATTTGTTGTTCTAATAAGATTTAGACCAACACAGTACTTATGTATTGATATTATATTGTTATATATATGATATATATTGATATTAATTGAGTAAATATTACATATACAATATTTTAAAATACTGCAATATTATTAAAAATATACAATATCGACTAAAAATGTGCAATATTTATTAAAAATATGCAATATCAGAGATTTATTTATTAAATACACAATATCGATTGCATATGTACTATTTATTCAGCTAATATTTTATATATTAATATTTATTCGGGAGGGAGGGAGGATGTAGAACTAGAAGAGGAAGGAATAGAGTTTTTAGTGGAGGAAGAGAAATGGTGGGAAAATGCCATAGTAAGATCTGTCTAAAATTTAGTCGATAAAATAATAATGACTTAAATGCTTTATGTTCTTGGATCTAGAGACCACTGGGTTTCATAAGGATAATATTCAAGTTCTTAACTCAATATTATAAGAAAAAATTAGATTTAGAAATTAGATATATAAATACATGTTTTGCTTTATACACAAGAGTTAAATTAGCTTATGTTTTATGGAGTTTCTTAACTAATGACCCAAAGTTAATAAATAACCAGATGTAAGCCTATTGAGTAATTTTTCTTGGCAAGTTAGCCATTTTTCTCAGAAACACTACTTACAGTGCATATCCGGAAAGATCACAGTGTCATTAGTTAAAAGATCTTCTTAACACATCAGTAAATTTAATAAAGGTGTATATAATAGTTCATATATTTATAGATCTAAATACTAGATCTTATAGTACCACATAAAAGCAAATAAAAAACAAGAATAATAATCCCTACTTCGCCCCATGGCTCTGATACCAAGATCTTCGGAGCTCCTCAGGATCCACCTCACCTTTATTACAGTCTAGAACTCAGACTGCTAGACACTCTGTCTCTTCGTTTCTTTCTAAAATCGAAACTGTTGACTTCAAATCTAGGATTCCTCAAGCAGATCCATAGAAACACCTCCAACCGAAGTTAACTTCGAAAGACCTCAGTTCCCTACTTATTAATCTCTACGCAATATAAATATTTAAGAAAAAATATAATATAAGAAGATTTTGTTAAAAACACTTAATTAAAATAGTACAAATTTAGCGGGAGTGCTCTAACCAATTTCTTAAGAGAGAGAGAGAGAGAGAGAGAGTGTATTGTGGTAGAAGTGGTGTGTGCTAATACAAGTGATGGGGGGTATTTATAGCAAAACTTTGGGACTGCTACAGTAGCAGTGAACATTAAAAGTGTTCGGTAAAAGTGAACATCGTTTCTACAGTATGTGTACAGTATATCTACAATAAATTTCAGAAAAATTTCTTACTGATGTCATTGATGATGTCAGATTTGTTGATATCATGCTTATGTCATCTTGATTATTCTTCTGCTAAGTCATAATCAAAGTCGTCTTCTTCTTCTTCTTCTTCTTCTTCTTCTTCTTCTTCTTCTTCTTCTTCTTCTTCTTCTTCTTAGGATGGTTGAGACTTTTGGATGGAGGATCGAGCTCTAAGTTGTTGGAGGATTTATTCCATTTGTTTAATAAAATCTCCTTTATTGCTGGAGTTGGCTAATTGTGCAGCTGCTATTGATTTTTGCTAAAAAATGATTATTGGACAGCATCTGTTGGAGACAAATACTTTGGATTTTCTAAGAACCATTTTTCTAATGCCGGAACATAAGCTTCAGAAAGATTTCAGTTTTTGTACCACTTGGTGTGGCCTTGAAGGGCTAACCATGGTAGTCCTTTTTTTTTTCATCTAGCTTATGAAAAGAAAATTTTTGGGAATAGATCCATTGAATATGACATCTATGGGAAAATTGGAGAAGTTCAGGTATCTGTTGTTGGCTAAAGAACCTAGTACTCAAATATTCATAACTTTTCTTAAGTTAAAGGGTGAGGATCTCAATTTTGTGTCCATAAACAGGCCACCATTCATGCAAAAACCACTAAAAAATTTCAAAGACTAATTGTTTACCCTAAGGGATAAACCAAGAGTATTTTTCAAGGTGATTTTGAAAAGTGAAGGCTTTCATCCAGGAAGCATTGTAGCCGTAGTAATTAAAATATTGGAGTTGAAAAGGACGGGAAAGTCTTTTATATTTTGATAGATGTATGCCCAATTCTTTTGGTAAGATTATTTTATTAATCTACACTGTTGTATGGATAACATATGCTTGGGTTTGCTTATCCTTGTAACGTTTGAATACGCAAGATTTGGTATCTGCAGGATAAATTCATAAAACGTCTGAGTATAGGCAGGAGTTTTTTGTATGAAATTGGTTGATGAGCTAAGCATTTGACTAACTACTTCTTGGGGGTTTGGATGCCAAAATTCTTGCTCAATTTGGGTAAGTGGATAAACATTGTCATTTTTAAAGTAGGTTGGTTCCTCGGAGGAGGAACTCTTGCATGAAGAAATGGGTTGTGGCATTGGTGAAGAAAATGCATGTTTGGTTGCCAAATACACCGTGCTTGTGCTTTTTGTAGTGGGCTTTTTGCCACCATTGGTGTTTGTGTGGTGTTTTTAGCAGTCACAGTTTGAGAAGAAGATGTGTGGCCTGATGCCGCCACAGTGAAACATAAATATTGAATCATAATAAATTATTTTCTTATTTTCGGGTCGCTTATGGGTGCTTTTATCCCCATAAGCTTACACCAGTTCAATAAGTCTATATCTGACCAGGAGTCAGATGAGGGTTGAGCAAGTTGAGATTCTTCTTCTTCAACTAGATCTGCCCATTTTTTGGGCTTACAATGAAATTGGTTCTGGTTTGTCAGGAGGTATGAAGGATGTATTCCCTTTGTAGCATAATTTGCTGGAGTTTGATATCTTGGCTGACTTGGGTCAGCTACATCTTTTGAAAGTTGCTTGGAGGCAACTGAAGTTAATTTTTGTTGGGAGACAGTTTTCTCTTGTTTATTTTCCTCTGGAGGAGAAAGGGCTGGAAGTTCTTCCTTCTCTTTTCTAGGCATTTTTATCTTCCATGTAAGAATTATCGAGTGAGAAAATCTGGAATAGAGTTTGAGCTCCCTTTAATATATTCTATATTAAAATTAAAAATAGATAAAATAGCTTGCCATCTAGCAGATATATATTTTGAGGCAAGATTTTGTACATCTTTTTGTAAAACAGATTTTGCAGCTTTACAGTCAATGCTTAAAAGGAATTTTTGGTTTAGTAAATCAGCTTGAAATTTAGAAATGCATAAAACAATTTCTAAAATTTCCTTTTTAATGGTATGATAACTTTGTTGAGCATTATTCCAATGCTTAAATGCAAATGCAATGATATGTTCTTTGACATCTTTCTTTTGTTTTAGTATACCACCATAACTAATATCTGATGCATCTGCTTCTACAAATTTGAATGCAGAAGGATCAGGCAGAGACAAACAAGAAAGATGTCTAACTTTTAGTTTTATATGTTGGACAATATTGGTACAAACATTACCCCATGTAGGAGGAGGCTTTTCCAACCTATTATGGAGAGGCTTCAATATATTGCTAATTCCTGGAATAAAATTAGATACATAATTCACACAACCTAAAAATATTTGAAGCTGGGTTTTATCTAGGATTTGATCAGGCAACTTATCAGCAAAATGAATTGATTTTTGGATAGGGACAATAGTTTCTTGTTGGATATTGTGACCTAGAAGTTAGATATTTATTTGAAAAATATTATATTTAGTTTTAAAAAGAACTAAGTCATTTTTTTAATGGTATTAAAGAAGATTCTTAAATGTTTGAAATGTTGATCGATGCTAGTCGAAATACTAAAACATCATTGATATAAACAATAATATATTTTGAAAAAGGATTAAAAACATTATTCACGATTCTTTAAAATTCAGAATGAGCATTTTTTAATCCAAATGGCATTACATTTCATTCGTATTTCCCAAATAAAACAGTAAAAGCAGTTTTATATCGATCTCTTGGATCAATTTGAATTTGCCAAAAACCTTATTTTAAATCAAATTTTGAAAAAATAGTAGCAGCATAAAGACGCTGAAGTAAATTCTTTTTGTTAGGAATAAGATATCTAATCCAACGAAGAGTTGTATTAGAGGTTTGTAATTAATGACTAAATGGGGTAAACCTCGCTCTATTTCTGAGTTTTTGTTAACATAAAAGGCGGCACAACTCCAGGGAGATTTGCTGGGAGAGATGATGCGTTTTTCAAGAAGATCATTGATCTCACTTTAATAATGAATTGTTAGCTCGTGATTCATTTTGATAAGACGAGCTTTTGCGAGAATGGTTTTCTCATCAAAGTCAGGTTCATAAGGAAGTCTCACTATGTATTTCTTGTGGTTCCAAAAAGTAGTTGGTAAATCAGCACAAAGTCCTTTTTAGATTTTGGCTTCTAAAGTTTTAACTTTAGCCTGAAGAGAAGGGTCTTGAAGCTGCTGTTGTAGTTATTGAAACGCAAATCTTCTTTGAGAAAATTGATCTGTGCTTCTTTATGTTTTAAGGTAGACAAGACTTTCTTGATAGGAGGTTTATCAAAGGGGAAAAGAATCTTATTTCCTATGCACTCTATTTGAATGTCTTGGTTAGTGACCATAAAAAACATGATTTCATGAATAAAAGGGGTGCCTAATATGACTGAATTGGTAAAGCCTTTTACTAATAAGAAAGAAGTTGAAACTGACAAGGAAATTTTTTCTAAGGAAGTTCTAACATCAACGTTAAAGAGCTTGAAGCTAATTCCTACTTTTTTGCCATTGGCGGCTCTAAGGATTTCTTTGGTTTTTTCAAAGTATTTAGTTGGGATCAGTCCTTCTTGTATACAATTGAGATATGCACCTATGTCAAATAAGGCAACAATATCTAAAGTGAAGGACTTATTAATAACTAGAGTAACCCTAATATGCTATTTCTGGATGGGAAGTCTAGAGAGTTAGTTGATGAAATCTTCATGATCAAATGATTTGGTTTCTGTTTGCCTGAGCTGTTCAGGCTTGGTAGAAAGCTGTTGGAGAACAAGACGATCTGTATCTTGTTTTGCTCTAATTTCACGAATTTCTTCCTTAAGGAGTGTTATCTCAGTTTGGAGATCCTGAATAGTTATAGCCTTCGGTTTTTGTGAAGGAAATCTATTGAGAATATCAGTAATATTGTAGGTATTAGCTACTTGAGGATGATTTGGAAAGATACTTGAAGATGTAGAAGGCTTATCTATGGTTCGTTTGAACTGCTCTAGAGAATGTTTCTTTTGATCCGAATTCTCAAGATTACTTATGAGTTCAAGAAGGAGATCTTGTTCTTTGGAGAGAACATTAATCTCGGGTTTACTATTTTGGTCTTATTGACTAGACTTGGATGAAGATTATTGTACCTCATCATCTTCGAGTTGGTTGAATTGTTGTTCAAGTTCATCGTCAGCAATATCAGAAGCATCACTATCTTTTAATAGAAATTCTATTTCGTTAAGAATAGAATCATCTAATTCAATGTTTCTAATTTTGCTAGCTAATTTGCAGTATCTAGTGATATGCCCAAGTTTGTGACATCTGTAAGATTTGTCAGAATAAGGAGATTTGAAGTCTGGTGCTTTGGGTCTACTGGGTAGAGCTTTGTTTTTAGAGTAGGAAGTTTTTATTTTCCTAAACTTAGGTGCAAAAGGTCTATATTTTAGGATCTCCTTATTTTTAGACTTTCATATTTTATGAGTTCTTTCAAAACGTCCTAAATCTCGGCGATTTTGAGCTCTATCTTTGGCTAATTGTCTCAATATCTTATCTTGCCGGCAGATTTTGAGAGCAATTTGTCGAATGAGATTGGTAAGCTGACCATAAGTGATTTGTTCGTAAAGAATAATATCACCAGTGTAAAGAATTTGGAGTTCCTCTTTGACTAAATATCTAAGGGACTTAGATAGGCCATCCAGGAATTTTTCTTTCCAATATGGGAGGTTTCCATCTGGTTTTTCATATATTCTGGTAAGAAAGGAGTCATTATACCACCTGAAATCGGATAGGGTCTTACACTTAAGGTTGTTGAGTATTTCAGAATATCTTTCTCTAAAAATACTTGGACTACCTATGAATGTTTTGATAACAGTGTAAATTAGAGTGTTAGTTGAATCAGGAATGGTTTGGCCATCTTTTAGGATTGGTTCTCCAGTTGGATCAATTCTAACACTGCAAAAGATTTTTCTATGAGCTTCTTCTCTAAGATGGGTATCCCACCAGCCTTTAAGTTGGCCTATAAAACCTTCTACCAATGTACGGGTAGTGAGCTGGTCAGAACAGTTATGAGAAGTTCTATAAGTAGTGGCTACCATAATCATCTGCTGTAATTTGGACAAAATATTGTATTCAGAGCAACCATCTATGTTCCATTCATAAATGTTGTTGTCATTGTAGTTATTCTACATAACACTAGGTTTGTTTTCTAAAAACATATCAGGATGGGTAGCTCTAGAATAATAGAGATTTTGGGGTTGACGCCAGTAGGAAAATCCTATTCTAAGAGGAGCAACTTTTAGAGAAGGATCGTGATGAAATTGATCAGACTGTCTATTGGATTATTGATCCGTATCTACCTCTCGAAGAACAACGATAGAAGAAGTGTCTTCTTTATTTGGGGCGTCCTGAACAACAAAGGTTTCCTTTATTTCGGAGATCCTACACTGAAGGTCAGAAAGTTGAGAGAAATCTTTAGGTTGGTGAATCTGGAGTTCTCTAGCAAAAGTTCTAAGGATCTCATAGGGTTTAAATAATGGAACTGAAGAAGTAGATATTTCAACTGACTTAGTACTAGTAGATGCAGAAAAGGATGATTTTGAAATCAGATATTCACCAAGAGTTTGTAAATACTTGTTTGTATAATTATTTGCTAAAAAGTATTTTTCATATCTTTGTATGTGATATGTTCACTTCTAGTTTTTAATTTGAAAGGGGTAGCTACCACTGAAGTTTTGCCATAACTTGTTGAAAATCCTTGTAGTGGAGGAAGTTCAGAGATGACTTCTTCCCCAGTTGAAGTTTTTCAAATCTTTGAAACATTAATAGATTTAGAAAAAAAAATTTATATTTGGTGGTATTCAGCATAAGCTTTAAACCACTCAAAGAAATTAATTTGTTCTTGAATCGAGTTCAAAGATTCATAATAAATTTTTTGAAGATTTTTTCTTTTGTTTTCTTGAAAGTTGTTAAAACCCCATGTTCTTTTAAAAAGGTTTTCAGGAGAGTGAAATTATGTCCTGAGTTTTTCTTTATCAATTTAAAAATCTTTTTCTTAAGCACCTAATTCAGCACCTAGGGATTAATAAGTAGGGGATTGAGGTCTTTTGAAGTTAACTTCAGTTGGAGGTGTTTCCACTGAGTATTCTGCTTGAGGAATTTTAGATTCTAAGTTTCAATTCTAGAAGGAAACGAAAAGACAGAGTGTCTAGCAGACTGAGTTTTAGACTGTACTAAAGGTAAGGTGGATGCACTTTGACTAAGAGATCCCCGAAAGGAAATGGTTACAGATCCGGAATAAAACGGTTGGATCCGGGACACACTAGTGTTTTCTGGCTTTAAGGCTAGAGTAGCATCCTATAATAGCCAATTGTGAGGTAAAGAAACATGATTCTAGGATATAGGTCTTGGAACTGACAGATGGAATCTTTGAAGATCTGTTTAAAAGAGAACAGTTTCATCTTTATGAATTATTTTCATGGCTCCAGAATTGAAGGTTGAATTCATAGCTTTATATTGAATTCTATAAATGATTGCAACTGGGAGAGATCCAGTTTTGGTTTTATAATTGGATGTCTTGACATTTAGTGTCAAAAAGTCTAGTATATTTCTATCTTTAAGGGATACAATAAAGTTGGGAAAGCAATCAAAATAAATTGGTCCACTACAAAGACTGGTTTCTACCATTCCTACAAGGAAATCATTGCAGTCTAGAAATCTAGTATACCTAAGGCAGAGGAGGAGAGATGTATCTAGTCCTTCTCTGGAAAGAGGTTTAGCTGCAATTTGTACTAAACTATAATGGAGATAGTTATACTTTTTTCTATATTTTTCTATAGATTTTGGGTTTAAAAGCTTGATGTCCTTATGATCTGACTCAAAAAGAATGGTTTGCTCGATGGTTAAAATGTGGTAGTCACTTGTAATATTCCATCTTGAAGTCTTTTAAATTATAGATGTGGATATTTAGGAATTTTTCAGTCATCAATTGATTGTTGTAAAGCAGTAAAACTAACCTCTTCTTTAAGTTTTAATTTGAAGTGGAAGAGGAGAATGTAGAACTAGAAGAAGAATGAAAAGAATTTGTAGTGGAGGAAGAGAAAGGATGGAAAAACATCATAGTAAGATTTGCACAAAATTTAGTCGATAAAACAATAATGGCTTAAATTCTTCCTGTTCTTGGATCCAGAGACCACTAGGTTCCATAAGGATAATATTCAAGTTCTTAACTAAATATTATGAGGAAAAATCAGATTGAGAAATTAGAAATATAAATACATGTTTTCCTTTATATACAAGAGTTAAATTAGCTTATGTTTTAAGGAGTTTCTTAACTAATGACCCAAAAGTTATAAATAACCATCTGTAAGCCTACTGAGTAATTTTTCTTGGAAACTTAGCCATTTTTCTCATGAACACTACTTACAGTGTAGATCCGGAAGGATCAAAATGTCATTAATTAAAAGATCTTCTTAACACATAAGTAAATTTAATAAATATGTATGTAAGAGTTCACATATTTATAGATCTAAAAACTAGATCCAATGATACCAAATAAAAGCAAATTAAAAACAAGAATAATAGCCCCTACTTTCCCCAAGAAATCGAAACTATTAGTTAAACTGTTCACTTCGTTTCCTTCCGTTAAGGAAGGTTATGAATATTTCAGTACTAGGTTCTTTAGCCAACATCATAAACCTGTACTCCTCAAATTTTCCCATAGATTAAACATTCCGTGGATCTAATCCCAAAATTTTTCTTTTTATAAGCCAGATAGACACAAAGGACTACCATGCTTAGCCTTTCAAGGTCACACCAAGTGGTACAAAAACTGGAATCCTTCTGAAGCTTATGTTCCGGCATTACAAAAATGGTTCCTAAAAAATTAAAAGTATTTGTCTCCAATAGATGCTGCCCAATATTCAATTTTTTAGCAAAAATCAATAGCAGATGCACAATTAGCCAGCTCCAATAATAAAGGAAATTTTAATGAACAAATAGAACAAATCCTCCAACAACTTAAAAATGCATCCTCCAGCCAAAAGTCTCAACCATCCTAAGAAGAAGAAGAAGAAGAAGAAGAAGAAGAAGAAGATTATGGCTTAGTAGAAGAATAATCAGAATGACATAAGCATGACATCATCTATGACATCAGCAAGATATTTTTCTGAAATTTACTATAGATCTATTGTACACGTACTGCAGAAACACTGATTACTACTACTATAGCAGCCCGAAATTGTTGCTATAAATACCCCCAATCACTTGTATTAACACAAACCACTTTTACCACAATATTCTCTCTCTCAAGAAATTGTTAGAGCACTCCCTCTAACATTTACTTTATTGAACTGCATATTTAATTTTTACATTCCATATTATATATATCCAATCCCATAAATTATGGGATTAATAAAAAATATTTAAATATTTATAAAAATAAATAAAATTATTAAAAATACCAATATGGCTATAGAAAGAAAGAAATGTTAAAAGGTGTTTATAAAAAGTGAATAATCTTTGTCAATATTTATGAAGGGTAAATTTTTCTCAACAAATCCAGGATGATTTACACAAAAATTGGACGTTTCTTGCACCCCGTCGCAGACTTGGCCTCCATACGTAGTACTGTCAATATGGGCCGGCCTAGCCCAACCCCACCTAGCCCACGAAGGCTTTGCAATTTGGCGGGCCAGGCCGGGCCAGCACACAATTAACATGGAAATTAAAGCATTAGACCAACCCAGCCCAATGTGGACTGCAAGCTGGGCCCGACCAGTTCACTATTATTTTTTTTAATATTTTTAAAAGAATATAAATTTTGATTTTGAATTTTTGATAACCTTTTGTACTTGAAGTATACTAGACATTGCTATCATTTTAATTTTGAAAACTAAACAATGCTAGTAAATGTAAAAATAATAATATGATTAATTAATTACTATGAGGTTATAGGATTGACGATACAAGTATTAACAATCACTTTAAGAGGATATAAACAAGCAAAAATAATAATAATAATAATATAAATTTTAATCTCAACAAATACCTAATTTAAACTTAAACTCATTATTAATAGAAAGCAAATCCTAATTTCAAAAGTTCCTGAACTAATTTAAGATATCATAACTATTAATAGCATAAGATAATAAGAAAAAAATAAAAACTTTGATCAAGTCACCACACATATTTGATGTTCTCTTACCAAATAACATTAAAACCAAAACATAAAGTGGTACCAATAATATAAATTTTGCCAGAATATAAGTACTTAAAATTTACAACAAAATATTTCAAATAAACTGCTAAAATCCATTCATGATATCCTAACTCCACCACATCATCTTTATCAAGCACATTTTAATCCACTTGTAATTATAAGGTTGACTTGATATCTGCTTCGGCTCTACCGGCTCAGGTTCCTCCTCCTCCACGCTTTCTTCGGGATAAGTTGTTTGCATCATCCATTATTCTTCCTAACTTCTTGAAACGAAATAACCCCCAAAAAATAACCAAAAGTAAATATACAAGTTAACAATACACAATGAATTGTTGAATTTAATGATTATAATGGCGATTATTGCGGTCAAAGTGATGTCGCTTGACTTACTATGATAAATTTTCTTGAAGAAAATAAAAATATTTAGTGTGCTTCTTTTACAATATCATAAACGAATATTTAGAAAAGAAAACAAACTAAAAGAATTGTTATGGCTCGTTCAACTCAATGCGATGAAGTTATATTATTTCATGTTAAATAATTAACAAAAAGTCATACTCATAAAATTAATCCAAACTCATATATGTAAATTAACTTGATAATATTTATTCATAATTATAACTTAATTTCTTCTTCATAATATATAATTACTGCATAAAAGAACGGACAAAAAAGTACTCAACAAAGAAGATTCGTTAACGAAAGAAGGAAACAATAAAGTATCAATATTATATTGAATTTAAACCTTCTGGCAATGACCAACCATTAATTATGACCACAAAAAAGCTTCAAGACGTACCATTAAGTCTTACCTGTTGAAGTTCTATGTTAGGCGAGAACAAGAAACAAATTAGCTGAAGCTTTCAATTTTTAAACTAATAATTAAATATTAGGGTTAGAGACTTACTACTTTGTTGACGCAATTGCAAGAATATTATTGGGACAATTACATGGGCTGACACCCAGCCCACCTAAATTATCAATATCAGCTCATATTTACTTACCTTACCCATTTTGTCACCCTTACTGTTTTTTTTTAAAATTTCTTACACAAAATAAGACCCCCCTCTTAAACACTTTCCAAACGGTAATCTCCCCTCCAAACGGTACACCCTCTCCAAACAGCTGCATATGTAACCCCTCACGAATTGCTGCTTCGATCATCTTCTTCAAATTCCAACTTTCTTCCATAAATGTAAGTCGCACTTCTGCATTCCTTTAATTCTTTTACTTCTGTTTGCTTTTGTGTAAGTTTTCATATTTTTTCATTTTTTTGCTTTTTTTTTTTTTAATTTTCTGTAGAAACAAATTATTTTGTTGTTATGATTATATTTCTATTTTATGTTTTATTTCCTTGTATTTGTAATTTTTTTGTTTTTATCTCACGTTAGGGTTTCTCTAGCATTTTGGTTATAGTGTAATTTTTTAGTTCGCTTTTTGCTACGCTATGTGTTCCATAAATTCGTAATTGTGTGTGTTTAATTTCCATCACTGGTCATTTATGTTATGGTTGATTTTTTTTTTAGATGCGAACAAAACAGCGTAGTCCCATGGATTCGAAGAAGATACTTGGTAAAGGTAAAAAGGTTGATACTAAAGTAGTGACTGGGTTGCCTTCACAGCGTAGTCCCATGGATGATGATGATTTTGAGTCTCCTGTTCGTTGTGCTGAAGCAGCAAGTGGCCGTCATACCCGGTCACAAACACCAATTGTTATTCCTTCAGGCAGTATGGATTTAAAGTCACCTAGTGCGAAAAGAGCATTGAAACTGAGTCTGCAGAAGCAGAGAGGTCCTAAATCTGTTCAGGTTGGTAAGAGGATTGTGAAAGGACCGAGTAGTAAAGAGGATGTAAATTTCGTAGCCGTTGATGCTGATTGTCGTCGTCCTGTCAAATCAAAAAAGAGAAAGGCCAGCGTTGATGATGCAAGCAGTTCTCGTGCTACTGGTAACAATAAAAGACAAAAGATTCGCCAACCAAAGGTGATGAAGCCCAAAGCTGTTGTTCAGGTACTGTATACTTAAGTATATATTTGTATAAAAGCTCATTTGTATAACCCTATATATGCTTTGCTAAACTATTGTATAAAACTGTATAAGCAGTATACGTTTGTATAACTTTTATACTTTCTATTTTTTGGATTAGATTACTTTTTGTCTCTTGATCGTTGTTCCTTGATTTTGATTTTCTATTCCCTTTTTCATGTAGGTTGGTGCGTTCTATTTAGCACCAGAAGACCATTTCCATACAAGGGTTAGTGCACATACCAACACGGATATTGTGAGTAACCTGAAAAAATACTTGACTCCTACACAGGTTGAGATGTTCCGAAAATGCTGTTTTGGATACTTCCTTGATTTGCCTCCTTTTGTTATCCAAAATCAGCTTATACATTGTTTACTACTTCGGGAAGTTGCACCTAGGCAAGATAAGGAGTTGTGGGTTAAGCTCAATGGTACTACGTTGAGGTTTGGGATTGCAGAATTTGCTCTTATTACTGGCTTGAAAATGAGTAAAGATGAGACCACTGTGTATGAGAGGCTAGAAACGAACAGGTTGCTGGATGAGTATTTTAGCGGAGTCGATTCAGTAAGTAGGAAAGGCTTGTTGGAGCGCTTCAAGGAAAAGGGTTGGAAATCTGATGAGGACGCACTGAAGATGGCTGTGATGGTGTTCATCCACACTTTCTTATTTTTAGACGCTGATAATCATTCTATTACGAAGAAAAATTTTGATCTTGTTGAGAGTGGTGTATATGAGAGATATGACTGGGGAAAACAAGTGTTTGATGACATGCTTCGGACTATGAGGGATAAACAGCGTGGCAACTTGCAAATGTACAGGTTAGGAGGTCTGCCTCTAGCATTCCAGACTTGGTTTTATGAATGTTGTTCTTCATGCGACAAGAAGCTTGCTGTTCGTGTTCAAAATAAGGTGCCGCGTATTCTGAATTGGAAATCAAGTGCCAATCCAAAATATGTGGACATCGTCGATGGTTCTATGATTAGTATTGATCTGGTAATGTTCGTTTTATGCTAATTTTTCTATATATTATGTATAAACATATATCTGTCAAGTTGTTATGTTTTGCCTGCGGTTTATATTGACATAATATCATTTTTTTTTCGTTGCATTATCGAAACATGTCTCCTACAAGTGAAGAGAAGTCCAAGTTGAACTTTGATCAGCTATTCGAAGATTTCAATCCTCCACCAGGAGATTTGCCTGCCTCTAATGTTGCTGATGGCATCTTCTCATCACCAGCTTGTCCTTCTGTGAGTGATAATCCATTGGCGGATGAAGTTGAGCAGTTGAGGGTTGACCTTCGACAGGTACTACACGCACTGCTTTGTTTTGGTTGTTTTTGGTTGTATAATATGTACACATTCAGACATTCTTATTTGTATAATATTTTTGTCCCTTTTTACTTTGTCTTGTCTAGCTTACGAATCAGGTTGTGATTCTGAACAAGTTTGTGGTTGATTCCTTTGCGAAAGTGTTTACAATTATTGAATCTAAGTCAAACGACTTAAAGGGAGGCGAGGTTCCTGTTTCTGAGGTATATTTTTGTACATTTTAGTTAGTTTTTTAAAATTAAAAAATGCTAGTTAACCTCTTTCCTTATTCTTATTATTATCATATTTTTTCTTTTGGGGCTTGGTGTTTAACTTACCATTTGCGTCCTCTGTGCAAGCACTCAAAAATGTGCCCTTGTGTGCTGCTGAAAGAAAGCTCCCATCAACCACCAACGTTGGCCTGCAATACTTCCAACCTTGGATTGATGAATTGAGCGCAACAAATGTATATAGGAAGCGCCCATCATCAGATTTATGCAACCTTGTAACTGAACCTGGATTTTATCTCCTCAACCATATACAAGTAACTTGGAAGGTGTTGATAAGATTCAGTAGGGACGCCCCTTAATATTTCTAAAGCAGTTTGTTTTGCTCGCCATGCTTTCATGTAGATTAATTCAATACCGTGGTCCTTCAGCATGTCAATCCTTATACTATTTGCATTGTAGATAGTTTTAGGATCTATATATTTGTCTTTGATCATTGTAGCAATCACAAACGCACTCGCTTGACGTTATTCTAAGTATCTTTCACCAAGTGAGCACGTATGACTATTAATAAAACTTCGCACCTTGAATATTTGCGCCTTGCCTACAGCTGAACTTTTGAAACTCCAGGTACATTTTGCATCAACACATGAAAGGTAATACCTATTGATAAAGAGCGTTGAACTGGTAAATACAAATTTATACACATAAATACAGTGCTGTTTTGATATACATATTTATACAAAGAAATATGTCTCTGTATATACAACAGTGTCGATGCAGCAAAGATGCTTTCTGTATTAATATACAACTTTATACAAAACAGTACGATCGCGAAAACAGTTTCGAATGAAATTATACGCAGTAATACAAAAACTACTTATATTAGTTTATACCAATTTATATCAGGTTTACTAAAGTCTCCATACTTGAAAATGTGATACTTAGTGACTCAAACGACAAAAAAATCCAAATACAAATTTATACACAATAATACAGTGTTTTTGATTTAACTTATACACAGTTATACATAATTATACATATCATTCAAACAGATTCAACCAAAGTTATAGACAGTAATATAAAGTTGTTTTATACTTGTTTATACAGTTATATACCAGAATAAACAGCTTTAAACATACCTTTTTGTACTTGATCTCTTCACCTTGAACTGAAACTTATTTCGCAGGGCATAGTGTTTCATTACACTAACAAGTGTCTGCTTGTCCTGGTAAACCTGATTCTCTTCATCTTTCTCATGTAGCATATCATCTATTATAGCACAATTATCAATCAATATATCTTCTGTATAATTATCATCCACCAATCCATCCACATCTATGTCACCTGCCTCATCAATCTCTTGTATAAGTTTTCCACTATTTATACAGTTAAAACTTATCGAGGCTGAATTAATATTCGAGCATCCAGCACCAGTTGACATCTCCTTCATCCTTACACAGAGCGGATAGGCAATGAAATCTGGATGTTTTTTCCTTAATTCAATGTAAACTTGAACACCAGTATCATTGTAGATCAGCACAGGTGGTAAATCATTACTCGGAATGAACTTGATTTCTATGCAATTCAATTCAACATTAATCACGATCTGCTTTAAAATTTCTGCAACTAAATTTTCATAATTGAAACTAGATCGAATAACAATGTAATCGGGGATGAAATTCACAAATTTATTTTCGTGATTCCATTCCCCTATGTGTTGAATGTATGTTGGAAAAGTGTCCATTGAAAAAAGTAGAAATTGAAATTCACAAGCTTCAATTTCGCATTATTTTTGGGGATGAAGAGTTTAGGGTTCGTAGATGGAAGGAGATTTTTTGCTCTCAGTGATGGTGTTTTAAAAGGAAACAGAGTTATGTTTTGATTCAAATTTGGAAGGGCTGTTTGGCGCGAGATTTATGCGCGACATTTATGGTATAATGAATGCTGCCATGCTGATGAAAGGTAAAATATGGGCCTCAGCGCTGTAAATTAGTGGACTGGGCTGCCTATTAGTGAAATTTTCCCAATATTATTGGTGTCTGATGGGCCGATGATGGGCCGATGAGTACGCTAGTTTAAGTCTTTAACATTCAGTTGGGTTCTATTTTAGTTTTATTTTTAGGTTTGAAACTTTTTTAAATATTTATTAATTATTTTATTTAATTGAGCCTGCGGGCTAGCCCGGCCTCAGTCAAGCCTCACGGGCCGTGGACTTGTGTGGGCCGGGCTAAAAGGCCCACGTCTTTTATGGGCTAATAGAATCATAGCCTAACCCCATCAAATTACGGGCTAGGCGGGGCCGGCCCACCGGGCCAAGTCCATATTGACGGTTCTATCCATAAGGAAGTTTCTTACAAATTTGGCCCTAGTAAGAAAGTTTTTGGCGAATGCCAGGTTTTTTCATTAGCAAAGACCTGGCTTCGTCAGCAATTTTTCTAGAGGGAGGCTATTTATGTAAGACTGTACTTACGGAGGTCAAAATTGTAATAGCAATGCCAAAACTATCTATTGGCACGAAACTCACAAATCTACAACACTAACTATAACTATAGGTTGTGGTGTGGTGAGTACAATACGGTTTCGAGCTCTGAAAATGGAACCACATTTGACAGAGAGTGCTTTACTTCTTTAAGGTAGGACTTCTCATACAAACTTGAATTAGTTGGGTAACAAAATGAATACCAACACTAGGTGAAAAAAAGTAAAAAAGCTAAATAATTTATCTGTATAGTGTTAGAGTTGACATTGTTGCCAAGAGTTTGCTTCAAGCAACTCTTTAACTTTCCACTAATTCATCTTCTAAATCATTCACGGTCTCTACATTTAATATATCCACTATTCCCGTAATGATTCTGAATCCTGATCTAGCCAATGAAGTAGTTCCGGTGGTGGTTATCTTTAATTAAAATGAATACATCCAGCGTACGGCATTGTGATTTTAAATCCTATTATTATTCTAGAAAATTAGACATTCCAATGATGGTTGCTTGCATGGATGGATTGGAGAAAAGGACTGTTTATTAACCATAATTTAAACTATCAACAATTATTCGAGGGGGAAGGGTTGTAAATATCAAATTCAGTGGCAAATTGCAAGAAGAAAACAACGACAAGCTATTGTGTCTGATCAAACGCCGAAATATTTGAAACTTCCCCATCTGAGTGTCACGTATTTGAAAAAGTAGGTACTATCTGATACTAGTGTTAATACACTCCAAAATTGGATACTAGCTAGTTGATACCAGTAAGTAACAGAGAATTTGATTCTTTGATACTATAGTAGAATACATTCTCAAGATTTCACCTTTCTATGCCAACGATCAAGAGGCCTTTTGGCCAAACTTTTAAAACTATTCTTTTTTCTTTAAAAAAAACTATTTTGACAAAAAAAATTCATATAAGTTTTCGAGAAAAATAATTTATATTTGGCCAACTCATTTTAGAAATATCTTTTTAAACAAATTGTATTTAATCAATCTTTTGATAAAGTATTTTTGAGTAGAGAAAGAATTAAATATTTAATTTTATGGATATTTAAGTTTCTATTTTATTTAGTTAAAATTGAAAATATAGAAACTAGATAAATTGGGGTTGTAATTATATTTGAGAGATATGTATGAGTTAAGTTAAGGAGAGGTTGGTAATTATAAATATTTGTAAGGATATCCTCTTGACATATTAATTTCTACAATGGAAGAAACAAAAAAAAATATCTTGTTCTCAATGGTAGAAAATCTATTATACACAAAAAAACTTTTGGGATTTGATTAGACACCTCAATTTTTTTTCTTTTAACATAACTTCTAAGAAACTTGGCCAAAAAAATACTGCAAACTCTTTCTTCTCTGATTAATTTTGCAACTTCTTTTAATTAGTTTGGTCATTCATTGAGCTGGAGAGTATCCGACATGACTAGCCGTCTAGATTATATTTAAAAGTGTACATTTCTTTCTTTTTTTTGAATATAGGAAAAATCTTTTTAAATGGTTGCTTGACTACTTAAGCAAAGCAACAAAAATTAAATGAAAACAAAAGGTATCTTCAATTCGTGTTGTCAAAATCAAAGGAACCATAGGTCCAGAGTAATGGACAAGTTGCAAGAAAGAAAAGTAGTCATCGTATGTGTCCCCCGTCAATAGTCCTTAATTATTGTCGGAATTATCCTATCTTGATTTCTATTAGAATATAGATATTATCAGATTCCTTCCAAGCCCAACTCTCTTGTATCTTTTGGTTATATCTTTTTCGTTTTCAACCTTGAATGATAAAGTCTCAGTTGCCACCACCTGTGTCATAATAGAAGAACATCGATACGATGACAAACGTAGTAGCCACACCCACAATTATTGGACTAGCTATCAGAATAACATTTTGCTTTCCAAATTTCGGCTCTTTGTGTGAAAAGAAAAATTCTGCTCTTTTGTTCTACCCCTTTTTTAATCCAAATCTTTCAATTTGAAATAGGATTTTCGCATGGGTTTCCCATGTTTTAATGTGTTCTTTTCTTTCCCTTTTTTTTCAAGCTTTATTCCCTCTTTTGTTCTACTGCTGGCTTCTTATTTCATAAAAAGACTTATATGTAACTAAAACCTACAAAGTCAATAATTATTCAAGGGGGAAAAAGTTATCAAAATCAAATTAAATCAAGTGTCAAATGCAACAAGAAATTGTCACTTATTTAAAGAAGATTATTGGATGGACGTCTCTTTGCTTTCCTTCTCGAATACACCTAAAGATTCCACTTTACCATTTGTAAGATAATGACAGTAAACTGCTCCAAAGATACTAAATTAAAGAGTCTCAGGATATCATGGTAATTCTAATAGGTTTTGTTTGTTGTTCATATATCGTGTCAAAATCAACTTGTGGTAATACATCTGCACAATGATTGGAATCTTGAAGTTTTTTTTTTTTTTGGTAGAAACTGAGAATAACCATTACTTAGCATAATACATTAGTAGTTATAGAGTCATGATCAGTTTTATGTACTCTATCTAATACAGAATTACCAAATGTGGCTAATACATTTATAGTGCCACTAGATACAGTCCTAGTAAATATAGTAGCGTTCCTATCATCTTGAAGGGCCTTAAGAACTATATCAGGTGGATGTGGCCATTGTAGCAGCTGATTGGAAGTATTAGAGGTCTTGCCAAGCTGAGCCAAAAAGTGTGAAACCATGTTGGCTTCACGGAAGGTGTGTTGAACCACTGGATTCCCCAACATCTGAAGATCGAACCTGCATTTTGATAACAAGTTTGCATATATTGGATTAGTATTCTCAAGTAGCTTAATGACTTCAATAGAATCTGTAGCAATTTCAATATACTGAAAATTGTGATTTAAGGCTACTTGGAGTCCAATGCAGAGGGCCATCAGCTCCATATAAGTATGAGTATGGCCATTAACTTTCATGGAGAAGCCGAGAATCCATTCTCCTTTAAAATTTCTAAAGACACCCCCAATACCTCCATTCCTGGATTGACTATTGAAAGCTCCATCAATGTTCAGTTTTAAATTAGGGTATACAGGTGGTTGCCATTTAAAGGTGACAGTGATTTTATCAGTAGGCATGTTATATCTATCAGTCAACTATTTATATTCCAAGGCCCTAGAAATTACATAGGATAGTTGAAGCTCCTGACGATCCTCATGGAAGACATTGTGGTTCCTATTAAGCCACAACAGCCACAGAGCAAATGGAATAAACTGAGCCCATGATAAGGAATAATGTAGCACTTTATCATTATTAGCATAACTTGACCATAGCTCTGTTAACCAATGTTGAGTTAAACCAAGTTGATGTATAGGAATATTAACTGATGTCCAAAACATAGATGCAATGGGACAGTATAAAAATATGTGGTCAATTGTCTCTAAGTGTTGACAGATATGACAGTTAGGGGAAATAGGCAGTCTAAGTTTATTTAAATAGACTTTTGAAGGCAATCTGTTATGTTGAATCTGCCAGAGCAAGAACTTGATTTTAGGAAGAGTTTTGAGCTTCCATATCCAGTCAAAACTTATATTAGTAGTGAGAGGAGGGGATGACAACTTGTAAACTGTTTGATTAGAGAACATTCCATTTGAAATTAAAGACCAGAAAGGTTGATCCTCAGCATTTGGATTGGGAATACAGACTGATTGGATTTGATTATGAATAAAGTCAGGTAATTCAAAAGACAGTGAGTGCAGAATCCAAGAGTTATTAGATCTAAGCTGCATGACAGACATTTTAGCTTCATTCTTTTGAAGGGGTCCCTGAATTAGAGACCTAATAGGTTGGTTAATATGATCCCACTTATCAAACCAGAAACTGACTCTGTTACCTTTACCTATGTTCCACCCCAGTCCCTGTTGACAAATGTCCCAACCTTTTAGGATATTCTTCCAGATGTAAGAAGGAGCAGAGGGCCTTGTAGTAAGTCTATACTTATGAGTCAGGGTTTTAGCCCATGGCTGAGATGGATTAAGGAACAATCTCCATGCTAAGCCGGCTAAAAGGGTAAGATTCTTTGGTAAGGCCATTCTGAGACCAAGGCCACCATTATATTTAGGTTGAGTTAGAATATCCCAGTTTAGATAATGAATTTTTCTATTGTTACTAGTGGAGCCCCAAATGAAGTCTCTTTGAATTTTATCTATAGTATTGAGGGTCCTCTTAGGAAGCAGATGGTATTGCATAACATGGGATGGAATAGCATTTAGAGTGGCAGTTGCCAAAGTGACTCTCCCAGCAAAGGTTAAGAATTTTGTTTCCCATGAAGCTAATTTCCTAATCATGTTATCAAGAATAAATTGGAAATCAGCAGCTTTGGGTTTCTGATTGACAGTAGGAAAGCCTAAATATTTTTCAAATGATGAGGAGACAGTATATGGAAGTTCCTGACTGATGTCTTCCTTAAGACTTGGAGAACAATTTGATGAGAAAATAAGTCTGGTTTTAGAAATATTGATTTTCTGACCAGATAATTTAGTGAAATAGTTAAGACACTGTGAAATAGCCTTAGCTGACTTTACATTGGCCTTACTCATTAAGGTAAGATCATCAGCATAAAATAAATGAGTGAGGGGAGGGTCATTTGGAGAGATTTGGAGAGGATCCCATAATGCATACTCCACATATTGGTTAATCAGGTTTGAAAGAAGCTCCATACAGAGAATGAATAGGTAAGGTGACATAGGGTCTCCCTGTCTGACACCCCTTGAGGGTGAGAAGAATGGTGTTAAGGAACCATTGACCATTATAGCAATATTACTGGTGGAGATGCAGGACATTATTAATTTGGAGATATTAGGAGGAAACTTGAAGTATACTAAGGCTCTGTAGACAAAGGACCATTCCAGCCTATCAAAAGCTTTTTCAAGATCAATCTTTAGGAGCATCTTACCTTTGCTACCTTTTATCTTATGAAAATGATGCATGATGTCTTGGATAAGTATTGCATTATCAGCTGTATGTCTTCCTTTGAGGAAGCTTGATTTATATGGGCTGATAATATCATTCAGAAAGGGTTTTACCCTATTAACTATAATTTTAGTAACTATCTTATATATAGTGTTACAAAGACCTATAGGCCTAAAGTTCTTTAGATTATTAGCATTGTGGAATTTTGGAATGAGACAAAGGTGAGTCAGATTGATGGAAGGAGGAATCCTAGAAGTATGGAAGATGTCATGACACAGAGCTTTAACAGAATTGCCTACTTTATCCCAATACTTTTGATAGAAAAAAGGATGTAGGCCATCAGGACCAGGGGCCTTGAAAGGTTTGAATGAGTAAACTGCCCTAGTAATCTCAGAGTCTAGTAGTGGTCTATCTAAGGAGGAGAGATCAAAGGTATGATAACTAGTAAGAGTAGAATGGATGGTATTAAGTGTAGTCAACTCTTGTTGAGTGGTAAAGATATTCCTGAAATAATTGGAAGTGTAGTCAATCAAGGTTGATTGATCATTGATCCAATTGTTATTTTCATCCTTGAAAAAATGGATTTTATTGACTCTTCTCCTATTAATAGAGCTCAGATGAAAGAATCTAGTATTAGAGTCTCCATCATTTAGCCAACTTATCCTAGATCTTAGCTTCCAATAGTCCTCTTCTTGTTGCAAAATATTATTATACTCAATTGTTGCAGAAAATTACTGGTAGGGTAATGGGGAGAATTTTGAATTCCTCCTAGCCTAGCCATCAAATTCTTTTTCTTCTTGATGATATTACCAAAGGTATCTTGGCTCCATTCCTTAATAATAGCAGTGAAGTGAGGTATAGCTTGTTGTAGAGAATTATTTGACCAACATTGATCCACCTTTCTAGGAAAGTCAGGATGATCACTCCAATATTTTCTAACCTAAAAGGTTTGGGAGGTCTAATATAGTGGGGGGCCAGGAGTGTAACTAACATAGGGGTATGATCAGAATGAGTTTTAGGAAGGTGTGTGATAGCAACATTTGGATAAAATTGGAGCCATGCATCATTGGTAACACACCTATCTAATCTTTCCAGAATTAAAGCTCTAGAAAATTTTCTATGGTTTGACCAGGTGTATTTACACCCTTTAAAGCCTAGATCCTGTAAGCCACAGTAATCTAAGCAGTGAGCAAAACAGTTCTTCCTTCTATTCCTAACTAGGTTACCCCCCACTTCTCATCTTGGGTTAGAACAGTATTAAAATCTCCACCTAAGAACCAAGGCCCCTTATAACTATCATATAGTTGTTCTAAGTTTTTCCAAAGTTGTAACCTTGTAGGGAATTTAGGACTGGCATATATTGCAGAAAATAACCATGCAGGGTGATTAGGAAGTACCTTGATCATGGCATGGATTTCTTGATCATTTGTCTGGATATCATACAGATGCAGTCTACTAGTTTTCCATAATACCACCATTCCTCCAGACCTACCCCTAGCAGGTACCTCTATCATTCTATCAAAATCAGAGAAATTCCTAAGGGCAACATGAGTGTACATTTTGGTTTCCACTAGTGCTACCAAGCATGGGTTGTGTGTTCTCATTAGATCATCAAAATTCCTTCTGAAATCCTGACTGTTACCCCCCCCCCCCTGATGTTCCAGATAATGAAGCTAGTTGGACTGTTCATAGTTAGGGGATTGGTATGGTATTTGTTCAGATGGACTCCCTCCCTCAGTGGCCTGAGATGGGTTCTGGCTATGCTGGGGTTCAGAACTACGGCATATTTTCCTGCTGCTTTGTTCACTGTTGATCTTATGTCCAAGGAGCACTTGTGGAGTAGGGATGGTAACTGTTGGACATATTTCTTGTCCTCCAGTTCTGGAAACAGCATGCATGTGGCTGTGTGAAGGTTTGAAATTTCTGTGAATGACCCCTGGGCTATGGGTTCCATTTCTACTACCTCTTCCTCTCCCATTTCTTCCATTTCTTGTTCTGGTACAGGTAGAGGTGCATCCTCCTGGTTCAACAGCTCCTCTTGCACCTCCTGTTGGGGGTGTAGAGGTTGATTCAAGTTCAAGTCCACTTGTGGGGGAACCTGGGGGTTCACCTGAGGTGGTGGTTGGACTTGCTGATTCATTTGGTGTTGCTGTTGGTGAACAGGAGGATGGTTTGCATGTACCTGTTGTGGTTGCCATGGGAAGAAAAGAGGTTGAGCATTGGGGTCCAGTGGTGGAAAGAAAGGTAGATTGTGAGGAGGAGGAGCATTTTGAGGTGGGATGAAAGGGTTTGGGAAGTTCCACTGATTCTGCATGTGAGGAAATAGAGCAGCTGCTAAGGCAGGAGCCAGTGGATCTAGAATGTTCAACATCCACAGGTGGTTGAGGTAGTTTTCCATGGCTAGTCTCATGCCTTCTGTGAATAGTTGGGCAAGGAATTGTGGGTTTTGAAGAAGCAGGATGATTTCCTGTCCATTCAGGTCCATGCTGAATGAGACTGCCCTCCCTATGAGTGAATGCTCCAACCAAGAGGTTGGTTGGTGGTTCTTTGGAGGTGGAGGTGGTGCAAATATTATGGGAGGTGGTGGATTGAATACAGGAGGAGGTGGTGGGGGTATGTTGTGAGCCATTGGAACTCTTCTTAGGACTGGAATGAGTATAACTCTTCTCCTGTACGCACGAGTTGGAAATGGGAGCATTGTGCCCTAGAGATAAAGGATTTGTAGTAACAGAGATGTCTAGATGAGAGTGCAAATCTTTTGAGTGTTCAGTGATTTGCATGGAAGGAATAGAATTAGACAAGGGGTTTTTATCATGATGAGAAGTATAGTTTTCTTCAATTTGCATGTCCACTTGGCCAATAGCAGTAGCCAAATATTCTACTTTAGAAGAGAGATGATCTGATTTGTCATTGAATGATGATAGAGAGGTTGCATGTTGAGCTGATGTGTCAGCCGCATGTACCTCATAATTTTTGTCTTTAATAGAGTTTAATTTTGATTTACTATAAAGGTTTACAGGCAATGATTGAGAATGTTTGTTGTTTTTGTCTTTATTATGTTGGGACTCCTTATTTCCATTTGGCACATTTTGAGTGTCGTGTAGACTTTTCTGTAAACTAGCCCCTTTGTTGGGTTTTGAACAGTGAATTTCATTGGAAGAGCTACAAAAGTGCTCTTTTGGGGGCTTTATGGGTAAAGTAGTATCATTGTCAGATATATTTGACAATGAGCTAAATTTGTTGCTATTATAAACATAATCAATATCAATATTTTTTGCTTTATCAATTGAACTAGCAGCATTCAAACCAGAGATAATATCAGGCTCACTTCTATTATAGTGACTAGTTTTAGGTAAATTAATATTCTTAATTCTAAACTCCATACGATTTGCAGAGATCTTACCATTAACAGGAAAAAGGTGAGTGTTTGGAATACCTGGGTTTGCAGATGAGCTTTGTAAATTAAAAGTTTTACCCGGACTGCGTCTCTTCTTAGGAAAATCAACAGTTTGCCAAGACGATTCTTGATGGGTAGCTACTGGTGTTGGTGGTGTTTGATGGTCTGACAATTTGGTGACCACTACCTTTGATATAGTTTCTTGAGCACAGTTGCCTGGTTGATGTCCCAGAACACCGCAGATTGTACATAGAAGTCCCGTACCCTCATATTGGATCTGCTGCATATGTTGTCCAACTCGGATCATCGATTTGACGGGTTTATTCAATGGGACCTCGATGCAGAGACGGGCATATCTTCCTCTTAACGTTGCACTCGTACAGTAATCTATCTTCAATAATCTACCTATAGCATTACCCACTCTTGAAAGAATTTGGGGGTCATAAAATTCAGTAGGAAGATGTGGAAGCCGAATCCAAACTGCTGAAGATAAAGTTTTTTCCTTCGATGCTATAAAATTTGGTTCCCACTTCCTCATCGTTAAGTAAAACCCATTTACAAACCAGGGACCGTTTGTTAAAAAAATTTTCATAGTTTCTTGATTGGAAAACTTTGCAATGAAGTAATCACAACCCAGATCTATAAGTGGAAAATCCTCCTGTATTTTCCATAGAGCAATCAGTTTAGACTTTAAGTAGTTGTGTTCCAAACGCTTACCAAATAGTTTGATGATAATAGAAGATTTCCAAGGGGAATAAATTCGTTGTTTATCATCCTTTGAAAGATCAATTCCTTGGATTTCGTCAACCAGATCCGATTCCTTGTTATTTTGTGTTGATTCCAAATCCTGCATATCTAAATCAGTGATATTTTGATCACAAATTTTTTGGAAGGTAATAAGTTTTTGTTTGAAGGAATTTTCTTCCAAATGAGCAATAGGAGGTGATGAGTCAGGCTTATCGGGTGGTTCTGGGGGAATACCAAAAGGTATTAATTGATTATCCATTGGGGCAAGTAAGCTTTTTGGAAGATTAAAACTTTTGAGAAGATGAAAAGTTGTCGGTGGAGTCAAAGTAGAGAGAAGGGAGACCGTCTCTCTCTAGAAACACTGATAAGCCATCTTAGGCCTTAATAAATTTTCCCTCTGTTAATTTTTGTGAAAGAGTCTATTATTATTATTATTATTATTATTATTATTATTATTATTATTATTATTATTATTATTATTATTATTATTATTATTATTATTATTATTATTATTTGCTTAGATGACCTTCAGTTTTGTTATTACAAACCACATAATGATCCTACGTACGGGATAAGGCCAGAAAATGTCATGTATATACTCCAAATATGACATTTTCATCATGAAACACTCGCCACAATATGTGTGTGCTTACTGTTTGTAATGAAGGTTATATTTTGAATAGGTTAGATATGTAAATAGGTTAGCTATGTAAATTGTATATTGGGCCAAGCCCGTTAAGCTTACTTGGTCCTAAGTTAGGTTTACTAGGTTTTCTCTAGGTTTTCTCTAGGGGCACCCTTCATCAATGAAAGTAAGAGTTTTCACCCAAATCTTATTCTACTCTTGTGTGAGTGTGTTAGGTTTTACATAGTATGAGATCCACCATGAAACTCTTCAAGTAGAAAAGTAATGGCAGCTCCAGTAGGAGATGCTACAGTCGTACGGAAGACAATCTCTCCGTACGATATCACCTCGAATGATAATCCTGGTTTGATTATCACACAGGTCCAGTTGACCAGTGAAAACTATGAGGAATGGGCGCGGTCGGTTAGAATGGCGCTGCGTGCAAGGAAGAAGTTTGGTTTTGTTGACGGATCGATCAAGATGCCCGATGAAAAGTCGATCGATTATGAGGACTGGTGGACTATCAATTCTTTTCTGGTGTCGTGGATTAGGAATTCGATCGAGCCTACTCTTCGGACCACCATATCGCACATGGAAGTGGCGAAAGATCTGTGGGAGAGTATTCGAGAACGTTTTTCCGTGGGAAACGGACCTCGAATTCAGGAATTGAAAGCGGCTTTGGCCGGTTGTAAGCAAAAGGGATTAACTATTGCTGCTTACTATGGAAAACTGGCTATGTTGTGGGAAGAACTAGGAAATTGTGATAAGTTTCCAACGTGTTGGAAACTGCACTTGCAATCTAACGGTTGCATTAGAGAAGAAAAGAGAAGATGATAGGGTTCACTTATTTCTTATGGGTCTGGATGAAAGCCTTTATGGAACCGTCCGTTCCAATCTCTTGGCTCAGGATCCATTGCCATCGATGAATCAAGTCTACCAAAAGGTAATCGAAGATGAACGGGTCAAAGGGATGGCACGAACTCAGGAAAAACGAGGGGAGGTGACAGCGTTTGCTGCACGAAGCTCACCTCCACCGAAGACAGGCTATAAGGAGTGCCACTTGTGTGATCGAGGAGGACATCCTCCGGAACGCTGCTATGAAGTTATTGGTAATCCGGAGGGTTGGGTGCATTATCCGAAGCAAGGTTCTTCGAATGGAGGACGTGGCAGAGGAAGAGTTGAAGGTAACAGAAGTGGAAGAGGTCGTGGACATCAGTAGTTTGGTTCGAATGCTGGTCGAGGACGTGGCAATAATCGAGCAAATGCTGCTCAAGCTGAGTTCGAGAATGGAGAAAACAGACACATGAGTGTGCCCGGACAAACTAACTTGTCCGGAATAACAGGTGATCAGTTGCAGATGCTATTCGACTTGCTGAAAAATGAGAAGGCAAGCAAAAGTGAACCATCGATTGGTAAGAAAATTTATCTTTCATGGATTATTGACATGGGGGCATCAAATCACATGACCGGTCAGATAAGTGCTTTGGAGAATTTACGAACAATACCAAAGTGTCTGGTAGGTCTACTGAACGGAAGCAGTACGATGGCGACTCAGGAAGGATCCATCAGATTTAACGAAGAAATGGTTCTTCACGGAGTGTTATATGTGCCCGAGATGACTTGCAATTTGATTTCTGTGTCTCAATTGATTAATCAAGTTGGTTGCAATGTAAATTTCACTAATGATTTGTGTGTTATGCAGGACCGGGCTACGGGGAGGTTGATTGGAGCCGGTGAACAAAAGAACGGACTCTACTACTTTCAGACGATACCCGTGGTGAAAGCTGTGAAGGTTGATGTGGTAGATTTGTGGCATCAAAGGTTGGGACATCCTTCGATGCAAGTAACAAAATCTCTTTCAGTTTTAGAAGATAGTGGGAAAGGTAGCTTAGAAGAAAAAGCATGTGATGTATGCCTTAGGGCAAAGCAAACTAAAAATGTATTTCCTTCGAGTAATAATAAAGCTGCTGAACCTTTTGATTTAGTTCATTGTGACTTGTGGGGTCCTTATAGAACTGAATCTTCGTGTGGTGCATCATATTTTTTTACTGTTGTTGATGATTGTTCACGAAGAGTATGGGTGTTCTTGTTAGTTGATAAGAGAGAGGTCGGACAAAAATTAAAAGGTTTCTTTGCAATGGTAGAAAGACAATTTAATAAACGGGTTAAGTGCGTCCGGAGTGATAATGGAACCGAATTTGTTAGTCTGAGAGGGTATTTTCTCGAACAAGGGATCTTGTTCCAAACTTCTTGTGTAAGGACACCCCAGCAAAACGGTAGAGTTGAACGGAAACATAGACATATCTTAAACGTGGCACGGGCGCTACGTTTTCAAGCCAATTTACCGATTGACTTCTGGGTCCAATGTGTGATGACGACATGTTATTTGGTTAACCGGACACCCACTAAGTTGTTGAATAGGAAGACACCTTACGATATCTTGATGGGTGTGACACCGAATTATGATCATTTGAGGGTGTTCGGTTGCTTATGTTATGCTCGCAATCAAGGACGAACAAGTGATAAGTTTGAGAGTAGGAGTTGTCGATGCGTGTTTTTGGGTTATCCAAATGGGAAGAAAGCGTGGAAAGTGAATGTGTATTGGGTGAAAATTGACGTTCTCGGTCAGCACCTCGGAATGATGGACCAAAGAGAAAGCGAGCCGACACTCCGAAGAGAAATGGTTAAACCCGCGACTAAATCACCGAAGTCAAGTTCTAATGCCGCTACCGAAGGCGGGTTGAACGCCGGGCTTCGGTGACACGTCCTCTTATCCTAACAGTGAGGTCAGATCACCGAAGCCTTGTGACCAAGCTTCGGTAACCACATCGGTTCCAGTGGCTTTGCAGCCCACTACTTTACCCCACTAACTTCTCCATTTAATGTCCAGATCGTGGGAAGATGCGCTAGCTGATGGTGGAGAACGTGGGCAAGGCTCTTAGGCCTATAAATAGTAGTTCATTTTGTATCATAGGGATCCAGAAATTTGTATTGAAACTCTGTCCAAATTTGTACTCACAATCATATATTGAAATACAGTTATTTTTTCCGAATCTTATATCTTTTTCGTGTGTTTATTCAACTTTGATACGAAGAATTGCTTATATTCGAATCCAATTTCGATTTGTATTCCTAAACTGATTTAGGCCTATACAAATTGGCGCCGTCTGTGGGGATATAAGCAGTAACGCTTTGTTCCAAAGTTTCACGTCCGTTTTTCATCAAAGCTTACGATTCAACAACGTTATGGTTGACAATGGCGGTAACAACAGCGAATGGGCTGACGTTCCGTTGAACCAACAGCCCATCTCACCAATGACAACTGAAGAGTTCCAGATTTATGTTGTCACTACGCTAAGAGCTCTCCAAAATAGACAGGATGAGCAAGCAAACATTAATGCTGAGTTTCGCGCTTCGTTAGAAGCAAGGAACAGTGCTGCCCCAAACAGCACCCAGCCTTCGGCTCCTGGTGGAGGCATTCCGCTCTTCGTTCCTCCGGGCGCGATAACATGGGGACCTCACAACAGGGCCACATCTGGGGGCTCGGGGAACAATCCAACTACCACGCCACACTTCGGGACGGTTCCCACCGTGGCTGAAACAACGTCCTCGGTTGACGTTGAAAAGATGAGCAGGGAGATCGAGGCTCGCATCGAGGCGCGTATGGAAAAGCGCCTTGAGGGCGTGTCGGGGATAACAAAGGAGGAAGACGACCTCGATATTGATCAATACAGGGAGCTGGCCTTCAAGCCCGAAGCGGCTCCAGCCCCAACTCCCAAGGGCTTGAAACTCATATTCTTAAAGAAATACGATGGGACTACCGATCCAAAAGAACACATCAGAGAATATATGGCAATGGTGATGAGCAACGACCTAACGGCTATACAGCTCGAGTCGATGTTCTTGAACAAAATTTGGCGAGTCCTTAGAAAAGGGGGCCCTACGTTGGTATATGTATCTGCCAGCGGGGTCGATTTCCACCTTTAAGGAAATGTCTAGCGCCTTCGTCAAGGCGCACACCGGGGCACAAAAGATCCTCCAAAGGAAGGAAGATATATGCGAAGTAAAACAAAAGCCCGGTGAACCACTCAAAGAATTTCTTGAGCGATTCCACGCCGAACGCATGGAATTGCCTCGGATGGACGATACCTTGGCCATCATGGCATTTGAAAAAGGTATCAATATTCGCAATTATGACACTGCCGCTGAATTGCGAAAAGAACTCCAATAATATCAGGTCCTAACATGGGAGGATCTGCATAGGCGTGCTTACTCCAAAATTAGATTGGAGGAGGCTGAATTCAAGAGTCGAGGTTATCATCAACGAAACCGAGGCGAATCTTCGAATCGCGCCGAGGTGCCGCGGAGCAACCCGAAGGGGAGGTATGAGCCATATACCTCGACAAGGCAGCATGTCAGCCAAAGGCTGGGAAACACCTTCGGTAAGCCAAAGGCTCGGAGGGAAGGTTCAACCCAATACGAACCAAAGAAACCCCTCAAGCTCAGCTTCGGCCCCAAAAAAGGATCTACCTCAGATCCAAGACTACAACTTCAATATATCGACCTCGGAGCTGGTCAGTGTAGTCAAAGGGACCGCTGGGGTAAGGGTTCTCAAGGATATGAGAACCCCGGCTGATAAAAGAGACCACAATCTGTATTGTGAATTCCACGCAGATTATGGCCATAGGACCGAGGACTGCAAAGCTTTGCGCCTTGAGGTAGCTCATTTGCTGAAGAAGGGAGTTTTGGCTGACTTCCTTACTGACAAGGGGAAAAACAATTTCTCCAAGAACCGAGGCGATGGACAACCGCCTCGGGCTCCACCCCCGGAGAGAGTAGTGAATGTCATTACCGGGGGATCGGAGGTGAACGGCGTAAATTTCGCCGCGGCCAAGAAATTCGCCAAGCTCTCCATCACCATGGAGAAAAGAACCCGAGTTGGTGGCTCGGGTAAAGACATTGTGTTTGACGATGATGACTGCGATGGGATGATGTCCCCCCATCACGACGCTTTGGTTATCATGCTGAGAATAAACGACTCTGACATCAAAAGAGTCTTGATCGACCCCGGTAGCTCAGTCAATATAATCAGCTACGGGGCCGTTAAGAAAATGTGGCTGAAAGGGGAAGTTGTCCCCAAATCAACAGTGTTAGCCGGCTTCAACAATTTCACGGAGAAAACGTTGGGTGAGATCACACTCAAGACATTCGCCGAGGGGGTTATTAAAGAAACACTGTTCCAAGTCATGCCCGAGGATTTGGGCTACAATGTGATCCTCGGAAGGCAATGGATCCACTCCATGGAAGCTGTCCCCTCCACCTTGCATCAAGTGATTAAATTCCCTACACCTTGGGGAGTTCGATCAATCAAAGGGGAGCAACGAGTAGCAAGGGAGCGCTATTCGGTTGCATTAAAGAGTGGAGTCGCCCCGATCGGGCCAAAGCAATAGCAACGACAGGAACCGGTGTCAAGCAGGGATGACACCCGAGGAGAAGTTGAAAAGATTCCAGCCTGCATTCAAGAACCTCGGAAGAAAAAAACCGATGATTCAACTATTGAAGAATTGGAATCTTTCACCCTATTGAAAGATTTCCCCGATAGAAAAGTGTTTGTCGGCTCGGAGTTGGACCCGGAGTCGAAAAAGGCAATTATAGAAGATTTGAAGTCCAACCATGATTGTTTTGCTTGGTCCCATTCAGACATGACGGGTATCGATCCGGAGATCATGACCCATAAACTGAATGTGGACCCAAAATTCACCCCGGTAAAGCAGAAGAAAAGACCTCATGCCGGGGTCAAAAAGAAGGCGATCGCGGATGAAACCACCAAGCTACAAGAAAATGGTTTCATAAGAGAGGTGAAATACCCCGAATGGCTGGCCAATGTAGTGGTTGCACCGAAGAAGAATGGCAAGTGGAGAATGTGTGTAGACTAGACTGACTTAAACAAAGCTTGCCCCAAAGACTCATATCCATTGCCACAAATTGACAGGTTAATAGACTCCACGACTGGACACAAACTATTGACCTTCTTGGATGCATATTCGGGCTATAATCAGATCCTCATGGATCCGAAGGACGAAGAGAAGACCTCGTTTTAGCACTGATCGAGGTACCTTCTATTATAAGGTGATGCCCTTCGGTTTGAAGAACGCCGGGGCGACTTACCAAAGGTTGGTATGTCGCATGTTTAAAGAATATATTGGAAAGTCTATGGAGGTTTACATAGACGATATGCTCATCAACTCGATCCAAATGGAGGATCATTTGAATCATCTGAGGGAAGCCTTTGCGGTGTTAAGCCAATACGACATGAAATTGAACCCTGAGAAGTGCGCCTTCGGTGTCGGATCAGGCAAATTCTTGGGATTCATTGTCTCTGAACGAGGAATCGAGGCCAACCCAGACAAAATCAAAGCTATTGAAGAGATCCCCGAGGAGCTAATCGGGGTGAAAGAAGTTCAACGCTTGACTGGCCGAGTCGCCGCCTTGAGTCGATTTATCTCAAGGTCTTCGGAGCGATGCCACAAGTTCTTCTTCGTTTTGAGAAAAAACAATCACTTCGAATGGACACCGGAGTGTAAACAAGCGTTGAAAGATTTGAAACAATATTTGGCTAACGCACCGTTGCTTGCCAAGCCAAAAGAAGGTGAAACATTGCTGGTCTACTTGGAGGTGTCCGCGGTGTCAGTCAGCGCTGTGCTGCTTCGGGAAGAAGATGGCAAACAACAGCCCATCTACTATGTGAGCAAGACACTCCTCGACGCTGAAACCAGGTATCCACACTTGGAGAATTAGCACTTGCTTTACTTGTTACTGCTCGGAAACTACGACCCTATTTTCAGTGTCACCCAATAGCGGTAGTTTCAACCTTTCCTTTAAGGAGTATATTGCATAAACCGGAGTTATCAGGGAGGTTATCAAAATGGGCGGTAGAGTTAAGCGAGTATGACATCACCTATCAACCTCAGACTGCCATTAAGTCTCAAGTCTTGGCAGACTTCGTGGCTGATTTTAGTATTGGAATTTCGCCCGGGGCGGAAAAGGAAAACTCCATGACAAAAGGAACCTCCTCGGGACTATGGATACTTTACACCGATGAAGCAACAAACTCCAAAGGTTCAGGGTTAGGCATAGTCTTGAGAGCACCCACCGGGGAGAAAGTCAGGCACTCGGTTCGATTCAAGAAAGTAACCAACAACGAGGCAGAATATGAGGCAGCTTTAGCGGGTTTGGAGCTGGCTAAGGAAATGGGGGTTGAAAGAATCGAATTGAGGTGTGATTCACAGTTGGTAGTGAACCAGGTCCTCGGTGATTATACGGCTCGGGAGCCCATAATGCAATTATACTTGGATCGAGCATAAAGAATATTGGCCCAATTCTAAGAATGGCAAGTTAAACAAGTGCCTCGGGAGGAAAATACCGAGGCTGACGCTTTGGCAAATCTTGGTTCGGCGATCGATGAAGCTCACTCGGGGGATTGACTCAGTGGTTCGGCTGCTATCCGCACAAATGAGGGATATGAAGTTGCAAGTCAACTCCGTGGACAACCGATGGGATTGGCGAAGTAAGTTCATTTCCTACTTCGACTCGGGGACTGTCCCCCAAGACAAAAAATAAGCAAAGAAGTTAAGGATCCAAGCAGCCTCGTATCACCTGATCAAGGGTAACCTGTACAAAAGGATATATTGCGACCCGATGGCCAAGTGCTTGGGTTCCGATGAGGCAAGATACGTGATGGCTGAAGTGCATGAAGGCGAGTATGGCAACCACTCGGGGGGGGGGAGTCCTTGGTGCGTAAATTGTTAAGAGCTGGGTATTATTGGCCCACAATTAGTGCCGATGTGAGAGCCTTCATGCAGAAATGTGATAAGTGCCAACGCCATGGGTGGATGATCCACCAACATGCCGAGCCTCTACACTCAGTGGTATCACCATGGCCCTTCATGAAATGGGGAATGGACATTGTTGGACCATTGCCCAAGGGAAAATGTGGTGTTCGTTTCATCCTAGTGTTAACCGATTACTTCACAAAATGGGTGGAAGCAGCGGCTCTCACTGAGGTAAAGCAAAAGCAAGTAATCGACTTCATCAAAAATAACATCATCTACAGGTTTGGTGTCCCAAGAGAAATTGCTTGTGACAATGATAAACAATTCATGGGGGCAACTATCACTGATTTCTTCAAGCAGTGGGGGATCAAAAGAATTGCCTCGACTCCTTATCACCCAAGTGCCAATGGCCAAGCTGAGTGTTAGAATAGAATCATAATTGAAAATCTCAAGAAGAGACTAGATGAGAAAAAAGGTCCTTGGCCCGAGGAGCTGCCCGGGGTGTTATGGGCCATGCGAACAACGGAGAAGAACAGCACCGGTGAGACTCCTTTCTCACTAGCTTATGGCATGGATTCCCTCATCCCCGTGAAAGTGGGCGAACCAAGCCTTCGGTACGCACACACTGCCGAGGATGCAAACCAAGAGGCAATGCGCATAGAATTAGATCTGCTCGAGGAGAAAAGAGAACTAGCTTTGGTTCGGCTAGTCGCCCAAAAAAGGCAGATCGAGGCATATCTCAACAGGAAAGCCAAATTCAGAGACTTCAAAGTTGGAGACTATGTGCTAAAAACTGTAAATCAATCAACAACGGAAGACAACGGAGGGAAGCTTATTGCAAATTGGGAAGGACCCTACAGAGTCAAGGCAATCGTAGGAAAGGGTTCATATCAAATTGAAAGTTTGCAAGGCGAACCCGAGCCTCTGAATTGGAATATCTCCAATCTGAAGCGATACTACTTCTAGCCGAGGTAAACATTTTTCAATCTCTTTAATTCATCCACAGCCCCGAGCTGAACAACGCTCCTATGGCCTCGATCGAAATGTACTAACTTGCTCCTCGTTCCATTTTTTGCTTGACCTTTTCAGGAAGCGAAGCGAACGATTTCCAGTGCTCGGATCTTCATCAAGATTCACAACCGAACACTGGGGAGGAGTGAGAAGGGTTGATACCGAGGTCGACATCGAGCCTCAGAACCGAAGCTTATCTTTCCGACAACAGGGGACTTACGCCCGGGGAATAGATTTAGTATATTGTAAATTAGCCCAGTAGCGGCATATTGTCAATTCGCTTTTATTGAAAATTTATTTTTCACCCAAGGTCCGCTTCGACTTGGTTTTATGTAAATCGCCAATTTCTGGCTCGTTGATATCAATGAAATGACTTTGACATTATATCCATTTTTATCTGTTTAAAACTTGCACTCCGAAGTTGCACAATGCATCGACTCGAGGACGAGACGTCGTTCTAAGTTTGCATCGATTAAATTCAATTAAGTCTTGCAAGTAATTTATTTATTCTTAGCAAGGTGTTCGGTATTTGCAAAAGCCAACACTCGAGACAAAAATACGAACTATCAATTTCCATTAAAAAGCCCGAAGGCTGAAAGATATTTACATCAAAAAGGACCCGAAGGTCAAAAGCCATGCATACATAAAAGCCCGAAGGCTGATGTCCGAAAAGGCGCGAAGGCCTAAAAACAAAATAAAAACATCAAAATGTTCATCAAACACTAAGGCTGCGCCCCATCGGCATCTTCATTGCCCTCTTCGGCACTATCGCCCTCGTCTTCGCCTTCGGGCCCGCCATCATCTGAGCCCCTCGCTCGAAGGGAGTTCATCCACAATCCTTTGAGCCTCGGCAGCAGCCTCCCTTGCCTTGCCAATCTCCTCTTCAAGTACAATCTGCCCAGCCTGGACTTGTTCAAGTGTGCTAAGCCTGGTGTTGACAACGGCCCATGTCTCTTCAAACTTTGCCCTTGTTGCCCTAACTTCGACCCGCTCATTAAGGTACGAAATCCTGCCCTCGAGCTTGGATATATTGCCCCGAAGGGATGGCACTTGGTCCACTTGGCTCTGCAACTCAACGAGCTTGGCGTTGTATTCCCCAAGTTCACTGCGATATTTTTTGCCTGCTTCAAGCACTTCAGTTTTGCCCCTGAAAAGCTCAGCCTCAAGGCGAGCATTTTCAAGGCTCAACCTTGAACGCTCTGCAGTAAACTCGTTCGTCGCGGCTTGGACTCGAGCTTCGGCAGATTCCACAGCCCCACGAAGATCGGCCTCAGCCTTGGCTGAGGCTTCATTGGAACGTTCCAGCTCTTCATTCAGAATTGCAAATCGAGACTCTAGCTTGGTAACTTGCCCCCTAAGAACTTTCTTCTGTTCATCCCAAGTGGCGGCAGCTGCTTGGATCTCTTTGGCTCGATCACGCTCGAGATGAACAGCTTGCAATGCAGGAACCAAACTCTGCATTTGAAACACAGTGTCAGTACCCGAAAAATGGCGAGATAAACTATGTAGAATGCACACTAAGACATACCCGAATGGCTGAAGCGGCGGAGACACCCATCAAGCTCATTGGGCTAAGATTCCGAAGGGCATAAGCTTCGGCAAGGCCAAGTATGCCATCAAGGGCCACGATATCCTTTTTTGTGGCATCCAGCAAATTCGCATCGGGATATATTTCCAAAGCCCGGGGTACAGTGCTGGCAGGCTTCGGCGAGGCTCGAGAAGCTTTGACCGTACTCTTAATCAGTCCTTCGCCACTCTAGCCTTGCCCTTTAGCTTTGCAGCCTCTTGATCAAACTCCTCCACGTTTATCACCTCAGTTGTCCCACCAACCTCGGGCCTCGACTCTTGAACCGCCTCAGAGGCCGGTTCTGGCCTTACCTCGGGAGCTAAGGGGGGAAGCTCTTCATCGCTGGACTCATCAATAAGTCCCGGCGTTTTGTGATCGATGCTTCGGCAGCAGGAGCAGCAGCTTCCTCGACTCGAGGTCCCTTCGCCTTGGCCGCTCGCTTCGGCACAACCCTCTTTCTTTTGGAACCTGGGGAAGGAAGGGAAGCAATTCGTTTAACATGAGAAAGGGTAGAGGTGGAAACGCATGAAAACCGACCCAAGAAAATTTTGTCACCTTGTGAGGTCCCCGGGCTTGACGAACCCTTGGCTTTCTTCTCGTCAATGATCCGCTTTGCCAAGGTCGCCATCTGGGCAACGCCCTCGGTGATGTCAAGCACCGTCCTCTCTCTTTTCTTCTTTTCCTTCTTATCTTTCTTCTCTTCTCAAGCCCCCCCCCCCCCCCACCCAACATCCGCCTCGGCACCTTCCTTCGCTTCGGCATCTCTCACAGCTCTGTTAGGGAGACCTACATAAATGGAAAATATTAGACTATGACAGCTCAAAGCGAATAAGAGATTTAACAGTTACAAATATGCACGCACAACTCACCATGCCTTTTACACACCCATCAGTTCTCTTTCAAACCGGCCAGTATCATCCACTGTCGATCTGGGTGCGTCTTTGCCTGCATAACCTCGGTAACCCACTCAAGCAAGTTCCTTGGTGGGTTAATTGGAAACTTTTCAGCTGCAAGCCAAAGATGAAAAGATAAGTATTAATTATGACAATCTAAAGCCGAAGGGAAAACAGAAGTAGGCACTTACGTTGAGCATTCCACACTTCGGGAAAGCCAGGTTCGGCTGACAGCAGCCTCGTGGGGATGAGTACATACCGATCATTCCAACCTCGGTCTCCATGATCCTCACTCTTACTCAGAATTGCGTAAGAACCCCGAGGCAGGAGAGCAACCACCCCGGCTTTATGGAAGTAAGGATAGTAGAGAGAAATCAAATGTTGAAAGGTGAAAGGCAAACGAGCTATGTCGCTCAAGTACTCAAGGGCTTGGACAACCCTCCAAGCCCCGGGCCCAAGTTGGGCTAGACAAAGGTTGTAGGATCGGCAAAATACATCAATGATGGGGTGCACAGGCAAGTTAAATCCTATGGTGAAGGGGTAGGTGAAAACTGAAGAGTATCCCTCGACATGCGTAGAAACAGGTGAGTCTGGCGCCGGGATCCTAATCTACACTTCGGCCCCCCACAGGCAGTCAGCCCGAACAGCTTCAAGCTTTTCCTCGGTTATAATGCTCGGGGTAACGTGGACGGGAATATTTCTTTTCTTCCCCTTTTGAGCATCGGACTGAACATGAACCTTCAAGTCCTCGTCATTATTGAAACTTGAAGGAATGACCAACCGAGGATCAATCTCAACCTCGAGAGGAATCTTCCTCTTCGACCTTTTTGATGGGCCAGCTTCGGTCTCTCCCTTTTGGCCACTTGTCCCACTCACTTCGGCCCCGTCTACCGAACCGCCCGCCTCCTTGGCACTGGTGACATCATCACCGTCGACATCACCCCTGTCCTTATCGCGATCGTCATCGCCCACGTCAAGCTCAAAATTGAAGCTGACCTCCGCCGTGTCGCGACTAGCCCTGGCCTTGCGCCTTTTAGGGGCAGGAGCCGCAGACGTGGCCTCGCCACCGCCTCCTGCCTCAACCACTTGCAATGGTGGCACAGAGGCGACCATCTCATCGTTCATGGCCATGGCGGCAAAGCGCTTCGCCCTCTCGCCAGAATCACTTGAGCCATGGCCAGAGTTTGTAGCAGACATGGTGGTAATCAAATGGGGGGAAGGAATTAAGATCAGAGAAGCAAGTTTGGAGAGTGAAGGAACTTTTTCTTTAAAGATTCTGGTTAATGTCAAGATTTCAAGTGAAGTGGAAGGAGGTGAAGTGAGGCATTTATAGGAGACTTACACGTGCAAGTTGGAGAAGCAATGATGACTGTAACGTTGGAGAAAACAAAAAGACGGCGCGACCGTTCGGTGACCTATCAATGGCCGCCACGTAACGCGGAACGGCAACCCGACTGACGTGCAGCTTTTGAAATCCTTGGATAGGGTTTCGCCACGTCGACTTCCCGCTCAAATTCATTCCACTCCTTGGCAACCTCGGCGTTCATCCGAGGAGTGGGGGGACTATCTGTATTGGGTGAAAATTGACGTGCTCGGTTAGTACCTCGGAATGATGGACAGAAGAGAAAGCGAGCCGACGCTCCGAAGAGAAATAGTTAAACCCGCGACTAAGTCACCGAAGTCAAGTTCTAACGCCGCTACCGAAGGCGGGTTGAACGCCGGGCTTCGGTGACACGTCCTCTTATCTGAACAGTGAGGTCGGATCACCGAAGCCTTGTGACCAAGCTTCGGTAACCACCTCGGTTCCAGCGGCTTTGCAGCCCACTACTTTACCCCCCCACTGACTTCTCCATTTAATGTCCAGATCGTGGGAAGATGCGCTAGCTGATGGTGGAGAACGTGGTCAAGGCTCTTAGGCCTATAAATAGTAGTTCATTTTGTATAATAGGGATCCAGAAATTTGTATAGAAACTCTGCCCAAATTTGTACTCACAATCATATATTGAAATACAGTTATTTTTTCCGCATCTTATATCTTTTTCGTGTGTTTATTCAACTTTGATACGAAGAATTGCTTATATTCGAATCCAAATTCGATTTGTATTCCTAAACTGATTTAGGCCCATACAGTATGATTTGGAGGAAAAGGAGTTTTTGTTCTCAATGGATGTGGTGTTTTACGAAAAGGAATTTCCGTTCACGTCCAAGGAAACTGAGGACGAAAAACGAACACAAGATACGGTTCCTGTCACCGTTGCATTGGATGAGGAAGAGGAGAGTGTGCGAGGAAGGGGGTGTTGAACCCGAAGTCATGACTCCGGAAATTGAACCCGAAGTGGTGACTCCGGAAGTTGAACCTGAAGTTGTTCCTGAAGTGGAACCCGAAGAGTTGGGTCCTGGAAAACGAACTAAGAAAGAGAATATCTTGCTGAGAGACTTTGTTACTAATACGGTCCAAAAGATGAGTCACCGGGTATCGTCCTGTGTTCGAAAGTCTGCTCTTTCATCCGTTTCTCAACAACCCTCTAGTAAGCCCTATCCTCTAGCACACTATGTCAATTGTGATAATTTCTCTTAGAAACATGTGAGTTTTCTTGCACCTATAACGCAAGGACATGAGCCTACCTCTTATTCGGAGGCGGTGAAAAGTGACAAATGGAGAATTGAAAGCATTGGAAGCGAACAGAACTTGGGAGATAGTTCGCTTACCTACGGGGAAGAAGGCCCTCGGATGCCGATGGGTATACGAGATAAAGTACAACTCGGATGGAACTATTGAGAGGTACAAAGCAAGACTGGTGATTTTTGGGAATCATCAAATCGAAGGAGTTGATTACACGGAGACATTTGCACCGGTTGCAAAGATGGTGACTGTCCGAGTTTTTCTGGCCATAGCAGCTGCCAAAAATTGGGAATTGCATCAGATGGATGTGCACAATGCATTTTTGCATGGTGATCTTCACGAGGAAGTATATATGAAATTGCCTCAGGGACATCGCATGACTGGGAGAGGAACTGTGTGTCGTCTTCGAAAATCATTGTATGGATTAAAACAAGCTCCCCGATGTTGGTTTGCGAAGTTGTCTGCTGCTCTTAAGCAATATGGGTTTCGACAATCATATTCGGATTACTCATTATTTACGATGAAGAAGGGAAATGTGCAATTGAATGTGCTTGTTTATGTGGATGATTTCATCATATCTGGTAATGATTCGAAGGCAATTCGAATTTTTAAGTTGTATCTCTCGAAATGTTTCCATATGAAGGATTTAGGTGCCTTGAAATACTTCTTGGGAATTGAAGTGGCAAGGGATCCGAAGAGAATCTTCTTGTGTCAGAGGAAGTATGCATTGGATATCATAACGGAAGCAGGCTTGTTGGGGGCAAAACCGGTTGGTACACCGATAGAACAAAATCATCGCTTGATGCTTGCAACTGGTCATTTTATCAAAGATCCTGAACGTTATCGGCGACTGGTTGGAAGATTGATTTACTTGTGTTTTACACGACCGGATTTGTCCTATAGTGTGCATGTGCTGTCGCAATTCATGCAGAGTCCCGGTATTGAGCGTATGGAAGCAGCACTTAGGGTTGTTCGATATTTGAAAGGCTGTCCGAGACAAGGCATCGTATTTGATTCTCAGTGTGATCTGAGATTGCACGGGTGGTGTGACTCCGATTGGGCAGGTTGTCCGTTGACACGTAGATCGTTGACAGGTTGGTATGTGTCGTTAGGGGACTCACCGATATCGATCGATGGCGATGACTGTGTGTGAATTGAAGTGGCTAAAATAGATATTATGGAACCTTGGAATCGATCACGAGTCTCCGATGAATTTGAAGTGTGACATTCAAGCGGCGTTACATATTGCTCGGAATCCTGTCTTTCACGAACGCACTAAACACATCAAAGTCGACTGTCACTTTGTTCGGAATGAAATTATCGGAGGAATCATTCGTCCTAGCTATGTGCCTACGACCACTCAACTTGCTGATATTTTTACGAAGGCGCTGGGACGTGCCCAGTTCGAGTACTTCCTTAACAAGTTGGGCATAAGGAACCCTCACGCTCCAACTTGAGGGGGGAGGGGTAATAAAGGTTATATTGTGAATAGGTTAGATATGTAAATAGGTTAGCTATGTAAATTGTATATTGGGCCAAGCTGGTTAAGCTTACTTGGTCCCTAAGTTAGTTTACTAGGTTTTCTCTAGATTTTCTCTTGTATAAATAGGGGCACCCTTCATCAATGAAAGTAAGAATTTTCATCCAAATTTTATTCTACTCTTGTGTGAGTGTGTTTGGTTTTACAGTTTGCCCTCTAAATTTGTTCGAAAAACTTCTCTCTCACTTAAATTTAACGTACTATCCGTTCGAGCTTGAAGAAAATTAACACCACCATTTAAAGATGGAGAAGAGAGGAGGATTCGATGAATAAGAGAGGAGGCATGAAGAATGAAAAAAGAGATAAGTGTGCAGGAGAAGAGTGAATGAGAGGCCCGTCTATAGGAGTAGAGAGGGGAGCGAGAAGGAGGAGAGGTTAATTGGTTGACTAGTCAAAATCTTTTGATTTACTTTTTTTACTCCTAATGAACTTAGGGGTCGTTCGGTTTACAGTACTAAATCTTAATACACGTATAAAACTCAGTGTTAATTTAGCGCAGCGTTCGGTTGGTTTTTGTGAAATTTTAATACCCACATAAAATTAGTGCAACGTTTGGTTGTGTTTTTGTATATTCTGCATTATTAATACCCGCATTATTAATGCGGGAATTTATGTATTATTTTATGCCGGGTAGAAGGTGGTATTAATAATGTGGGTATTAATAATGCAGGTATTAAAATTTAAAATGACAAAATTAACCCTCATAATAATAAGGATATTTCTAATTTTATTTAAGGAGTAAATAAATATTTTAACTAATAATATTTTTTGTTAATTTGTAATATATCATTGATTCAACAAATAATCCCTACGTTATAATATAATACCCACATTATTAAACCCCACATAACTAATACCCGCATTATCAATACCTACATTACTAATACACACATTATTAATACCCGCATTAATAGTTAATATCCGCGTAAAAAGAAGCCCCAACCGAACGACCCCTTATTTTTTGTAATTTTCCCCTTTTTTTCCCACTTTAACTCGTGGTACGGTATTACACATTAGGTTCACTTCGAATAAGATTGGAAATAAGGAACGTCCAAAAGGTTTATAAGTGTATAAAGCTGGCTTCCCAAATAGGAGTAGATGGTTTAACAAATTTATCTTACCACTCTATAGTAAGCTCAGATATTATTATAGAAAGTAAACCTGCTAAGCTTTACCAATCTTTTTATTTTAGTATATAATACGCTTTACCAATCCCAAGCTATCATTGTCAGAAGAGATTAGACGCAAAATTCAGCAAAAGTGTCAAAACTCAGAACACAAGCAACCAGGTGTGCTGTGGTTGCTTGACTAATTAAGCAACTTAACTTATGGGTGTCAAAAGGGTAGGGGTCTACCCGTCAAAACCCGGACCCAGACTCATTAAAACTCAACCCCATCCGGATCCACAAAAATCCGGACCTGGACCCGTAAACCCCTTAAAATACCCCTACCCGAACGGGTTTTTTTCCTTAACGAATATCCGTATCCGTTAAGACCCGTCAAAATTAGTGGATATTACTGGATATACCCGTATCCGTATACGTTAAAATAAACTGAGTGCTAAAACTTGTATGTGTAGAGAAAGGTATACACAAGTTTTCTACTCATGGTTTAATTCGTTTTCTGTCCATATTGTTAATAATGAAATATGTTTAAGAGAAACAAGTTTAGCTATTTAATTAAAAAAGAAACTTGATATTCCATGCAAATCAACAATTTGAATATATATTACTCAAATGTGGTATAGAACTTCAACTATTAACTTCGATATATACCTCAAATAGGTGATACCCGTCACTCTTTTGGGTAATAATGCTTTGGATGTTCTAATTTATTTATGAGACTGGATTAGATCGGAGCGAAGAAACCAAGGAATTGAAGACTCACTAGAACAAGATGATAACCTTGAACAAATTCTGTTAAGTGATCAAGCTCTATCAATGGCACCTACACCGGAGCACGAGGAAAATGACATGGAAGAAAATTATACAAAGAAATAGGCATATTTAAATTTGTAATTTGAATTTTCATTATCTAGTTTTGATGTTGCACTTTTCAAATTTAGAAGTTTAATGTTCAATACTTTAATTGTTCAAGTATCTTAAATAAAGTAAGTCATTCAGTTTTTCCTATCATTCATCTTTTTTTAAGTATTTAAAATAATATTATTAAAAAAAAAAATCCGGACTCAAACCCGATTTTTTAAGACCCGAACCCGTACCCGTACCCGCTAAGACCCGAACCCGCACGGGTTTTTTTTCTACCCAAAATTCGGACCCGTTAAGAACCCGTATCCGAACCCGTACCCGGAACCTGCGGGATTACAATTTTACAACTCGAACCCGGACCCGTATACCCGTTTGACACCCATAACTTAACTTAAATCAAAACAAAAGGGCTATGTGCTATGCAAGAGCTAAGGAAAGTTCTGTACTGTGAACGTCATAGGAAATGTAGGGCCATGGCAATGGACAAGTTGTAATAAAGACAAGCAGTCACTATAACTTTTGTGTGTCCATATCAATTGGCTGTAATTGGAATTACATTCTAGTTTGATTTTTAGTCCGAGATACGATTAGATTCCTTCCCAGCTCACCTCTCTCGATCATGATGAAAGAATATATATGCAGCGGAAGCAGTTCAAACCAGGGGCGGATTTACCAAGGAGGCAGGGGGTGCCACGGCACCCGGTAGCTTCGGCAGTGACTTTGTATATATAGGTATATTTATAATCGAAATAGTACAAATATAGAGAATGGCACCCGCAATCACAAAAGGGGTTGTGGTGCCAGTGGTAAAGGGCCCCTTATTTCGAAACTTGTTGGGAGCATTTGTTTTTTATTCTTTTAATCCTGATGATGTCCCGTACAAAAATAAAGACCATATGTCCCACCTAGACAGACAAGTAGGCATTTCTTTTCTTTCTTTTCTTTTGTTAAATCTCTCCTTTCTTTACTTTTTCTCCTCCTCTTTTTGCTCTTTGTTGTTGTTAATGTTTATTTTGTTTATTATTATTTCATTTGTAATTTATATTTAGTAAATAATTGAAGTTAATTTTAATTAATAAAGTTATTCACTTTTTGATGATGCAATATTAATTTATATATATTGAAGAATAATTTGAGTAATTTTTTATTGATTTTTAAAAACCTAAGCGGCTAATATATAAATTTATTTAATATTCATAAATTAAAAATTCGAAGTTCGCTTTAAAATGAAGAAATTAGCTCCATACTATTAAAGGTAAATTAATCAAGTGACACAAAAAATGTATAGTAATTAAGTAGTTTTTAAGAATTTTTTTTTAATTAGGGTGCTCTTTTATTAATTTTTTTGTTGCAATGTTCTTTCATATATAATTAAAATTTAAAGCAAGTGTAAAAAATAATAACCAAATAAACCCAAATTAATTTTCTATTGTAAATAACGACTTAATCAATTTAGCAGAAGTAACAAAAATCTAGACGATCAAAACGGCGTTCTTTTTTTTTTTTCCTTGTGCCTAAGCATAGATTTTTTAAAAAAAGTGGCACTCCCAATCCTTGAATTCTGGATCCGCCCCTGGATATCTGTTAAAGCCCACACAAAGACCTTCAATAACCTTATTGTCCAGTTGCTCCAGCTTTCCACGGTCTTCTGTTGTGTACCCGATCAATTCCCGGACCAACAGTACTTGGTGGAACAAGTGCTTCAGAGAAAGAGAGTGAAAAATATATATTTTTCGTGTGTGTGCAGTGGAGGCCGAAATCCTCTTTTTATAGGTTAAGTTTTGAGGTTTAAAACCCTTCTCCAAAACCTGTTAGGATTTTTCTTTTCCACCAAACAACTTTTCCCGATCCAAATTGGATTCGGTCACAACAGGGACCACAGAATCAATTAATAAGGCTTCCAATTATGGAATTAATTCTTTTTCTCTAGAATTAACCTTTCCATAATAAATTACAAATTATTTCCACTAGAAATTCGTAATTGCACTCCTTAGATGAATTTCGAATTCTTCCATCAAATCTTATTTAACTCCCCACGTTAAGATTACAGACACCAATTAATAATATTAAATTACTGACAACTTAATATATTGATTAAATGAATATCCTTTAGATTTCCGCTTAACTTATTCCATGTGCCGGATACATAATCCACTAGCTAGGTTTACACATAGAAGCTTATAAGCTTTCATAAAGGGATGTCCTCAATCTCTATAGCGAGGCGTGGATTCTATCAACTAGCTATCACTTCGCAAATGCATATTATCACTATCCAACTTATCAGGAATTATTTGACCCAAATATCCTGGACCTCACCTATTGATAAATCAAGACAATGAATAATATACATCACTCATAATAGCTATATCAAGATTAAGAGTATAAGTACATCTGATGAGCTAGAGAGTTTGTTTTATATAGTCAGTATAAAAACACTTATCTCTACTTGGTCCGTTCAATACACAGAAAGTGCACTAGCACAAGAAGTTGGAACTATACCGTTCCCATAATCAAGATAAATTATATATAATCTTGTACTACAATCATACCGATGGTTTTGTCCAATTTCCATCTTAGATTGCGAACACTACTTCATTATTTATAAGAACCGATGATTTAATCTTCCATGTATAAGCTTGGCTCTACACACTAAATCAACTACTGTATAAATAATAGGACACACATGACACAATTGATCGAAATAAATAATACTTTATTATATTTAATAAATATATAAAGCAACAATTTTTTAACAAGAAATAATCTAACTAACAACTGCATGGTTATTAGTATATTTTCCAACACATGATGGCTTCCAAACATGAAAGGAACTTCCAAAGATTCCATGTTAATTCGTTTTGGAGTTAATAACTCAAATGGTCATCCAAATTATGATAATTAGTGAGGAAAATTATTTATTTATTTTTAGTATCAACAAGGTCACTCATGTTTATCCAAATTATAATAATTAGTGAGGAAAATTATTTATTTATTTTTAGTATCAACAAGGTCACTCGTGTTTGTCTATATATCTCAAAAGTTTACTATGATCTAAAATCTTCCTTTCTCTCACTAGAAAGATGACTTGGCATGACGTGTCACTCTATTGAACTTTTAAATGTCACCTAAGTTAAGTATTCACCTATTAATTTATCCAATAAAACTTACTTGATAGATATATTTTTGATTCAAAAGATATATTGAATTGAGGAGAATGAAAAGGTAAAAGAATTGATGCAAAATAATGGTTTTTTTCATTGTATAAAAGTTAGAGGAACCACATTTGTTAAAGGGTAGAAAGAAAAAGTTGGTTTGTGGGGCACAAAATAACAAACATAAGATTTTTTTTTTAAATAAATAAAAAAAATCTCTAAGTAAAAAAAGAAATTAATCATAAACTTTGGGGACATCTGTCTATCGTATAAATGAAGCGCCAAAAATCGAAACTAAGATGTTAGCAACCTTTATTAGGTAATTTTTTTATTTATTGAGTTATAAATATCCTTTATTTGCACCAGCTTTTTCATGCTTTTATCCTTCCAATCAGATATTCTTTGTTCCGATATAATATTATACTTTTTCGAGTAAATTCTAACTGAGTAGGTTTTATTATGTAAATAAGAGAATATTTTATTTGGTGAAATAATGAGAAAATATTATTTAGTGAGAGAAAATATTAATCAAGTAAATATCACTGATCCGCAACAAAGTTTGTTTAAAAATAACATCAAATTTTGCTATGGTGACATGGCATGCCACGTCATCTTTCTAGTGAGAGAAAGGAAGAGTTTGAGGTCATAGTGACCTTTTGAGATGTATAGACAAACATGAGTGACCTTGTTTATACTAAAAATACATAAGTGATTTTTCTCACTAATTACCCTAACTTGGATGACCATTTGAAGTTAACTCTTCGTTTTGTGTTTCATTTGATTTTCCAACTGTATTATAAGTAGTATTTTGTGGGTGGTCATTCTAAGTGGCCGTTTGGCCATAGATACCAAAAAATATTTGAAAAAGAAATTTTTAAGTTAAGTTGAAAAATAGTATTTGAAAAATTGAGATTGTATTTCGAAATATATTTTACTTGAAAAAAAGATTGAATTTTGTAAGAGGAGAAAAACTCTTTTTGAAATAACTTGAAAAAGTGCTCTAAACCACTTTTTGATTTTCCAAAAATTTCAAAAAACTTTGAAAAAATCACAAATTTTCATGGACGAATATATTTTTGAAAAAAGTAATTTTTTTATGGACAAACGGGTCCTAAGTTTGTATTCATTACCCAAAAATTATTTTTTGTTATTTTTATGACGTAAAAATCATTTATAAAACTTTCAGCTACAGTATGGCATAATTAAGCAGTATAAAAAAGTTACTTTAACATATTCAAATAGAGAAACTAGGTTGAAGAACCAGAATTGACTGAATCAACAAAGTGTAAACTAGCTTACGTTGTGGGGGGGGGGGGGGATTGGGGGTCCCAAACACAAATAAAGGAGAAGGATTGAGGTTGGTTGGCTGACAGTATAAAACTCTGTTAATTTGTAATGAGTCCTCATAATAAATATACTGTTGTTGTTGGGGTTTTAGGTAAATGGTCAAGTCAAACTTCTCATTGTATTCGATCTTCGGGACTACCAACCAGCATATATAAGGCTGTTGGCTAGCGTAAATAATATGAGGTCGTTTGGTAAGGATACAAGTTATATAGGTATTAACAATATATATATGATGCGGAGCATACTACCTCAAGGCCGTTCACTAGAAGTCAAGCCAAGTTGATTCAAGACACTCATCTCCACTTGACTTGGAAGGACATGGAAGAATGCTCCGAGAGCGACTTGAAGATCATGCTTTGGAGTGCCATGGATGGAGGATCACCTAGGCCACTTGGAGAGACATCCGAGGCACATTTGGAAGCATTTCAAGAGCTCTCAGGAAGGAGCGGACCGCCTACTCCAACAGGCGGACCGCCTACTTGAAAACAGCTCTCTGGTTCTCAGCCGCCTACTAAATGGGCGGACCGCCTAGTAGGGCCGCCTACTCACTTCTTCAGCATTGGAACAACTAGGCGCCCGCGCCTAGTGCAAAGGGGCGGACCGCCCAGTCCCTGAAGCATTGCGAGATTTCTAATTTTTATGCTATGCTTTGACTATTATATCCCTACGTGGCCTTTATTATTTTAACCCACTTTGGGGGTATTTTAGGGCTTTCATTATGTATGAGTGAACTCTATAAATACTTCACTTGCCTTCATCAAACCTTAGCTTACTTTGATTATTGTTGAATGATGAATAGAGTTGAACTCTTGTTTATGAAGAAACCCTTTTGGTTGGCTTGAATTCACTAGCGGATCCTAGTTGATTATCGAACCGACACCCGATCATTCTACTTGCGAGTCCCGGGTACGACTCGAGGGTGGTTGCATAGCGTAGGCCCTTCTTGACGCCGATACGAGGGTATCACGGAACAAGTTCTCCGTGGTTAGTGTCACAGGGGCGGTTTTTGAGAACCAAAACCTGCCGAGGTTTGCCCCTGCGCGGCAATCAAGTCCCACTTGGCTCAGCCGACTTCCAACACTTTGTTAAAATAGGGTTGTTTGATTTCATTTTAAGTCTTGGAACATACATAGGCAGCAAGATAAGTAAAATAGGAACACAACGACATACGGGAAACCAATTCCCAACCTTTATATTAACCCGAAAATACAAAGGAACGGCCAGCCATGGCCAAAACGTCTCCTTCCCTAAGGAGGACGTTTATTCTAAGTGTTGTCTACATTATTTTCTGTCTAAACTGTTTACAATGAATAAAACAATCTTATATACAAAGGGGATCAGCCACAAAGGCATTACAAAAGGATAGGGACGAAATAAGACACTTGGCAGCCCACTTTCCCATGATTTCAGCCATGTCAGCCACGTTTTTAGCCATGCTTCAGCGCCCAACCGCCCGCTCATGTGCCCTGCACATGCCTTCAGCATTCAGCCTTTGTCCAGCCGACTCAGCTCATCGTTCAGCCGGTTCTGCCTTGTCGTTCAGCACATTACGTCCCAAATTTGACCGAGTGCCACGCACCACACTTAGCCAAGCCAATGCTTGCCTTGGCATCACAACACCATGTCATGACACCCCGTTGCCCACAACGTCGTTTGCTCGCTGCCCCGTTCGTTTGCCACCCGACAACCGAAGTCGTTCAATTCAATGTCCACACTTAGACACCCACAAGACACAAGGCTGCCTAGCCGTTGTGCCACCAAACGTTAGACAATCAGCCCACACATGTTCTTGATCCCACCAAGCACATTAAGCCCGCACTTGTCCAACCGTTCGTCAATCATGTTGAATTTCACCCGTTCTTGCCCATGGCCGAGCCAACATGCCCAAACTCGTGCCATGGCCGAATCCCACAAAACCAAGGGTCTAACAAACCACCCGCACCACCTGAATTCGACGCCCTCGTCGAACAGATTCAACAACACCCACAAATGCAACGAAACGCCATCAAAGTCACAAAAACCGTTTGCTACATTTTTCCTCCATGTGCAGCGTTTTTACCTTGCCTTTGCCCTTTTCCCTTGCATGTTTTATGTTGTTGCAGCGCCATTGTCAAGCCCTCCAAGCCGTTCACCACAAACAGCCCACATACGTCCGCTACTTGCAAAGAAATCACAAGCCAACAACCTTGAGTCTAGTGTCAAATTCGTTCCCAATGCAGCCCCAATTTGTGCACAACAAATTCAACACGTTTCTCCCATTTGTTCATCTTGTCTACTTCGTTTTTGCAAGTCCAACACGTTGCCATGCTCAAAAATTGAGCAACCACACTGATTTATCCCGAAATCAGCCCACTTGAGACAGAAAAATCACGTTTACTTACTTGTTTTGCCATTTCCAAGTACTAGACGGCTTCCTATTGAATCAAAGCCATCCCGAGCCCTCTCTTGATGTCTTGATCAATCCGTTACAGCCACCAAACGAACCTGCACGCTCTGATACCAGTTGTCACAGGGGTGATTTTGATCACTTAAAACCACCGAGGCTTGCCCCGTGCGGCAGCCAAGCAGTCCGCCCGCTAGGCTCAGCCGTTTGTCACTCTAACGATAATTTAGGGTCGTTTGTCTTAGTTTCAAAAATAGGCAGCAATGGTTAACTGTTTTGGGCAGAAAATTGAATGTGGATATAGTAAAGATCATGCACACCACTGAAACGTTAAGGCAAGAAAGTAAACGAGACAGCAAGTACGGGAAAATACAAAGGAACGGCCAGCCATGGCCAAAACGTCTCCTTCCCTAAGGAGGACGTTTATTCTAAGTGTTGTCTACATTATTTTCTGTCTAAACTGTTTACAATGAATAAAACAATCTTATATACAAAGGGGATCAGCCACAAAGGCATTACAAAAGGATAGGGACGAAATAAGACACTTGGCAGCCCACTTTCCCATGATTTCAGCCATGTCAGCCACGTTTTTAGCCATGCTTCAGCGCCCAACCGCCCGCTCATGTGCCCTGCACATGCCTTCAGCATTCAGCCTTTGTCCAGCCGACTCAGCTCATCGTTCAGCCGGTTCTGCCTTGTCGTTCAGCACATTACGTCCCAAATTTGGCCGAGTGCCACGCACCACACTTAGCCAAGCCAATGCTTGCCTTGGCATCACAACACCATGTCATGACACCCCGTTGCCCACAACGTCATTTGCTCGCTGCCCCGTTCGTTTGCCACCCGACAACCGAAGTCGTTCAATTCAATGTCCACACTTAGACACCCACAAGACACAAGGCTGCCTAGCCGTTGTGCCACCAAACGTTAGACAATCAGCCCACACATGTTCTTGATCCCACCAAGCACATTAAGCCCGCACTTGTCCAACCGTTCGTCAATCATGTTGAATTTCACCCGTTCTTGCCCATGGCCGAGCCAACATGCCCAAACTCGTGCCATGGCCGAATCCCACAAAACCAAGGGTCTAACAGTTAGCTTGTAGGGAGTTCGAGACGTGTCTCGTTCTCTTATCGTTCTTTTTGTCTTTTGATTTCGATCTTTATCATCTTGGTATCAGAGCAAGGCTCGGGTTTTGTTTCTACAAACCTTCGACCCTTGATTCTTCGTGCCTAGGTTAGTTTCTACGTTAGGTTATTGGTTGTTGTTGAAGAAAAAGAAGAAAAACACAAAAAAATAAAAGTCGAAAAGGTTGAAAAAAAACACCAAAAAAATTGATCATGAGTCCTTGGATTGTTGGACTTGTTGTGTGATTGTTATTGGGGTTGGTTCCTTGTTGGAAACCCGTTCTTTTTGTACCCTAAACTCGAGATTTGAAGTTGAAACACAAGATTTGAAAATTTGAAACCCTTGAAAAACTTTGAAAGTTTGAAACCCTAGTTTGAAAATTGATGAACATGGTGGATTGCTTGTTTTTTATTGAGGTTTGATAAAAGTTGTTGAGGTTTGCTCTTTGTGATTGAAACAACATTGGGGTACCTTTGAATTGCTAAAACAACGTGAGATTGGTTTGATTTTTGGGTGCAAAACTAAGAAAACACGAGTTGGGACTGTACTGAAGAACACAGTAGGTGGGGCGCCTAGTACAGAGGCGGACCGTGCATTTTTTTATCAGTCTCTGGATTTTGGGCCGCCTGTTTTTCAGGCGGACCGCCCACTGTCCCTATTCTGCATCAGGCGGACCGCCCACTCCAAGAAGGTGGGGCGCCTGTTTTCCTGAGTTGGTGTTTCGGGTAGTTTTTCGTAGGATCTCTTGTTTCTTTGATTGCATTGCATCTAGCTAGTACTTCTTTGAGTAATCTTTCCTACTTGAATTGTGCTAGCCCTTCGAAGCTATTAGGAAACTCAAGCCTAGAACGAAGAGTAGAGTTCAAAGAAGACTCGTAGCATCATTTGGCTCAAGTCCGCACTTAAAAAGCTTATCGTTCCAATAGAGTCACATCAACTCCACTCACCCCGAAGTGCATTTGGCTTGTGAGTTGAGTGATTAAGTTGAGGTTTGTTGCTCAACTTAGTAAAGCTTTGGATTCAAGCTAGAGTGAAATATCCACCACCACTAAACGAGTGAACCGAGTGAAACACTTGTGAGGGTGTGAGTGAGGTTATTTTGCTAACGTTTGCTTATTTTGTAGGTATGATGTCCAACGAAGGAGATGATTTCACTGAGAATGCCTTTGCTGCTATCCTTGCCAAATTGGATAGTATGAACTTAAGGATTGAGAACCTTGAGAGGGTGACATCAAGTACCCTAGTTGTGCAAGGGACTTCCAATGTCTAATCGGAGAAAGGGACCCCGAGTGTCCAAGTTGAGAAAGGGGCCCCGAGTGCCCAAGTTGAAGCCGTTGAGGGCACAAGTAGTTCGAACTTTACCCCGGAACAAGTTGTTGAGTTGCTTAATCAACAACGGGTAAAGGAGGATCGCGATCGGATTGAACAAATATTGGGCAATACCCAACGAGTGACCATTCCTAACCTTATGGGCAATCCTCAAAGGAATGTCCCACTTCCCAGACCAATTCGAAATGTTCAACCTCTTGAGCGAGTTGCACAAGCTCAAGAAGGGGAGGAGGATGATTATGGTGATGGTGGGTATGATGCTCACTATCAATTTAAGGGTCGGAATGTGGATAGGGGTAGAGGCCGAGGTCGAGGGCCACCCATGGGATATTTTGGAGGGAATTCTAGGAGGGATCTTGGTGGTTATGGATATTACTTGGGAGGCCAACCAGAGCCTTACCAAGGGGGTCGTGACAACAACAATCTTAATACTGTGAAGCTCACTATTCCTTCTTTCAAAGGAAGTAGTGACCCGGTGGAGTACCTTGAATGGAAGTTGTCCATGGAGCGGATATTTGACACCAATGATATGCCCAAAGTGAAGAAGGCCAAGTATGCAATATCCTCCTTTGAGTCCTTTGCTTCTACTTGGTGGGAGTCGATTAAGAGGAATAGAAGTAGGACGGGAATGGCTATCAATGTTACTTGGGAAGAGTTGATCCGTGTGATGGATAAGAAGTACTTGACTAACCAATACCGTGTGGACCAATACAAGCGTCTCTATGAGTTGAAACAAGGGTACAAGACGGTTGGGGAGTACTTCAATGAATTTGAACAAGTCCGGATGGCCCTAGACTTGGATGAGGAAGAAAATGAGACGGCCATGATTCGATTTAAAGGAGGCTTGAACTGAGACATAGCTTCACAATTGAAGTTTCACAAGTATGATAATCAATACAAGCTATGTGAAGATGCGGTTGAAGCCGAGAAATGGTTCAAAGAGGAGAAATCCCTTCGCTATAAGAGTAGCACTACTACTCCCATGAGCAAGTTAAAGGAGTGGAAGACTCCTACTACAAATGCAAGATTCCCAAATGCAAGTGGTGCAAGTGCTAGCAAGAAAGTGAAGAAGCCTTATGAGAAGTCTACACAACATGTGGGAGATAACTCTAAAACTCACTTGAGTAATCTTTCTTCTACTTCTACTCAATGCTATAAATGTAAGGGTTATGGACATATTGCCAAAGATTGCCCTACCCGGAAGACTATGGTTCTTGTGGGTGACTTGGTGTATGAACAAGATAGTGAACCCGAGGATGAGGGAGTAGAGTGTGATGAGGAGGTTGATAGTGGGGAGGATGCAATTGAGGATGATGTTCCCCATGCGTTCCTTGTTGTGAGGAGGAGTTTAGGAGCCATGTTTGTAGAGGATAGTGAGACTTTACAAAGGGAGAATATTTTCCATGCTAGATGCCGAGTCATGGGTATTGTTTGTTCCATGATTATTGACTCGGGAAGTTGTGCCTTGTCATTAGCCAATCACTAGTTTCCCAATTGAAGATACCCACCTTGAAACACCCAAATCCTTACCGTTTACAATGGCTTAGTGAGTGTGGTGAATTTAAGGTGGTAAGCAATTCATGATCAAGTTCAAAATAGGGAACTATGTGGATGAACACATGTTTGACGTGGTATCTATGTAAGCATGCCACCTTCTCTTTGGAAGGCCTTGGCAATTTGATAGACATGTGGTTCATGATGGCCGTGCTAACACCTACACGGTCAAGCGCGAGGGAAAGAAGTTTGTACTTAGACCCTTAACTCCCAAGCAAGTTAGTGAATATTACAAGCGTATGAAGGAGTTAAGAGAGGTGGCAAAGGCTAAGTTGGTTGTGGAGACTATTCCTTTGGCCGAGAGCTTGGTGGCAATCCCACCATTTTCTACCGGTAGCATATGTTCCATGATGCAACCGGGTGAACTTTTGGGAGGAAATAATGGCAACAAGCTACTCCTTTGCCTAGTCCATAAAGGTATGATTCTTATATCCGATGTTGATTATTTCACTAACCCTTTATCTAATGCAATTGAGAATGTTTTGAAGGAATTTGAAGACATGTTATCGGAAGAGATGCCGAGTGGTCTTCCTCCATTGAGGGGGATCGAGCACCAAATTGATTTCATCCCGGGGTCTTAAATTCCAACAAACCAGCTTATAGGAGTAATCCGGAGGACACAAGAGAATTGCAAAAGCAAGTTGATGACTTGCTCACTAAAGGCTTGGTCTGAGAGAGCTTGAGTCCTTGTGCCGTGCCTGTGATCCTTGTTCCAAAGAAGGATGGAACTTGGCGAATGTGCGTTGATTGTCGGGCCGTGAACAAGATAACGGTAAAGTATCGTCATCCTATCCCTAGGTTAGATGACATGCTAGATGAATTGAGCAGCTCATGTGTCTTTACCAAATAGACCTTAGGTCCGGTTACCATCAAATCCGGATGAAACCCGGGGACGAATGGAAAACCACATTCAAGACCAAGTTTGGTCTCTATGAATGGTTGGTGATGCCCTTTGGGCTCTCCAACACACCTAGTACTTTTATGAGACTCATGAACCATGTTTTGAAACCGTTTATCAATAAATTCATGGTCGTCTACTTTGAGGATATTTTGATTTATAGTAAGTCATTAGACGACCATGTTGATCACCTAAGGCAAGTGCTTGAAGTGTTGAGAGTCGAAAAGCTCTATGCTAATTTTAAAAAGTGTGCCTTTGGTGTTGAGAAGGTAGTCTTCCTTGGGTTTGTTGTGAGTTCCCAGGAGTGGAGGTGGATGAGTCTAAGGTAGAGGCCATTCGTGATTGGCCTACTCTTACTATCGTGACTCAAGTGAGGAGCTTTCATGGTCTTGCTAGTTTTTATAGACGATTTGTGAAAGACTTTAGCTCCATTGCCGCTCCACTAACCGAATTGGTGAAGAAAGACAAACCTTTTTTTTGGGGAGAGCCTCAAGAGAAGGCCTTCCAAGAATTGAAAAGTAGGTTGAGTACCGCCCTTCTATTGCAATTGCCCGACTTCGGAAAGGCATTTGAGGTTGAATGTGATGCCTCCGGGGTGGGAATTGGTGGTGTTTTAATGCAAGATGGGAAACCCATATCCTACTTTAGTGAGAAATTGAAGGGTGCATCCTTGAACTACTCTACGTATGACAAGGAGATGTACGCCTTAGTGAGAGCTCTTGCTCATTCGCAACACTACCTTAGGCCTAGAGAATTTGTGATTAAGAGTGACCATGAGTCACTCAAACATCTTAGGGGCCAAGAGAAATTGAACAAGCGTCATGCCAAGTGGGTAGAGTTCATTGAGTCTTTTCCCTATGTGATCCAATACAAGAAAGGGAAAGACAATGTTGCGGCGGATGCATTTTCTAGGAAGTTTGCTCTAGCCACCACTCTTGCCTCCAAGCTCATGGGTTTTGAGAGCATTAAGTTGATGTATGCTCAAGACCCTATGCTAAAGAGCATTCACGAAGCTCTTTAAAAGGGAGAAAGGGTTGAGAATTACCAATGGGTTAACGGATATATCTTTAAAAATGGTAAAATGTGTGTTTCCGAGTCCTCTTGGAGGGAATTGCTTATTCGTGAAGCTCATTGTGGGGGCTTGATGGGATACTTTGGGAGGAACAAGACTTTGGACATTCTAATGGAACAATTCCATTGGCCAAAGATAGGGGTTCAAGTTGAAAAGCTTTTGCAAAAATTGCCTTGAGAGCAAGCATGCTAAATCTAAAGCTAACGCCCATAGTTTGTATACTCCTCTCCCCGTGCCTACTAGCCCGTGGATAGATATTTCGATGGACTTTGTTATGGGATTACCACGGTCTAGGGGGGACATGATAGAATTTATGTTGTCGTGGATAGGTTCTCCAAAATGGCTCACTTCATTCCATGTAAAAAGTATGATGATGCACAACATGTTGCTTCTTTGTTCATCGATAATGTATTAAAGTTGCATGGTGTGCCTTAAACCATTGTGAGTGATAGGGTCACCAAGTTCCTTAGCCATTTTTGGAGGAGCTTGTGGGGTGCTCTTGGCACCAAGCTCTTGTTTTCTACGTCCCATCACCCTCAAATGGATGGACGAACTGAGGTTACCAGACTTTGGGTGCTCTTCTTAGAGCTATGACCCGAGGTAAGGCCGGGACGTGGGTTGATAAGTTGCTTCTTATGGAGTTTGCCTATAATCGTAATTTGCGTAGTTTGATTGGCATGACTCCATTTGAATGTGTTTATGGTTTTAATCCCTTGATTCCTCTTGATCTAACCCCTTTGCCAAGGGAAATAGTTGCTAATTTTGAAGGGAAAATCCGAGAGAAGGCTATGATTAAGCTTCATGCTAAAGCCACGAAGAACTTGGAAGAAGCCTATGCAAAGGTTGCTTCCAAGAAGAACAAGGGAAGGAAGAAGCTTGAGCTCAAAAAGGGAGATTAGGTGTGGGTGCACTTCCGCAAAGAAAGGTTTCCAAACCTTAGGAAATGGAAGTTGGTACCCCATGGAGATGGACCGTTTCAAGTGCTTTCCAAGATCAACAACAACGCCTATGTGATTGATCTACCCGGTAAGTACAATGTGTCAAATACTTTCAATGTGACTGACTTGACTCTCTTTAATGTAGGGGATGGTGTTGCCGGAGCGGAGGAAGCCATGGTTTCGAGGACGAACCTTCCCAAGAAGGGGAGGATGATCCAGGACATACTACCTCAAGGCCGTTCACTAGAAGTCAAGCCAAGTTGATTCAAGACACTCATCTCCACTTGACTTGGAAGGACATGGAAGAAGGCTCCGAGAGCGACTTGAAGATCATGCTTTGGAGTGCCATGAATGGAGGATCACCTACGCCACTTGGAGAGGCATCCGGGGCACATTTGGAAGCATTTCAAGAGCTCCCAGGAAGGGGCGGACTGCCTACTCCAACAAGAGGACCGCCTACTTGAAAACAGCTCTCTGGATTCTTAGCCGCCTACTAAGTGGGCGGAACACCTAGTGGGGCCGCCTACTCTCTTCTTAAGCATTGGAACAACTAGGCGGGGCGCCAAGTGCAAAGGGGCGGACCGCCCAGTCCCTGAAGCATTGCGGGATTTCTAGTTTTTATGCTATGATTTGACTATTATAGCCCTACGTGGCCTTTATTATTTTAACCCACTTTGGGGGTATTTTAGGGCTTTCATTATGTATGAGTGAAGTCTATAAATACTTCACTTGCCTTCATCAAACCTTAGCTTACTTTGATTATTGTTGAATGATGAATAGAGTTGAACTCTTGTTTATGAAGAAACCCTTTTGGTTGTCTTGAATTCACTAGTGGATCCTAGTTGATTACCGAACCGACACCCGATCATTCCACTTGCGAGTCCCGGGTGCGACTCGAGGGTGGTTGGATGTGTCACGGAACAAGTTCTCCGTGGTTACCTTGTAGGGAGTTCGAGACGTATCTCGTTCTCTTATCGTTCTTTTTGTCTTTTGATTTCGATCTTTATCAATATATTAGTTATTTATATATTATTTTTTGTTGAACGAATGATATACTGTATTAAAATTGTATAAGTTAAAGGCTCAATTGCAAAAATATGACAAGGGAAGGAATGGTTTGTCAAAATGCCCTCAATTAACAGTGGTTTAACAATATTGCTCTCCATTAGTTTAATGAAATTTATTCCAGACGAAAATATCCCTCACAACTAATAAAAAGACTCACAATATCCTCCCCTTCCTTTTCTCCATTCAAACAATTTCTAAACCCTAAAAACCTACAACTTTTACAGATTCCTCCATTGAAACGAAGATTCAAGGATAGATTCCTTTAAATTCCTATTCTCTTACATTCATTTGGATAATCTTGTAGGAAATCTATGAAAATAGGTATCTTACATAGGCTTCTTGGCAATAGGTACCTTGCAAAAACTTCTTGGGAATTGCGAAAACTTTAAGCCCTGTTGCAATGGGCAACTTGTCCCTGCAAGTCTTGGCTATGCAAAGAATTTAAGCTCTGGTGCAATGGTACCTTACACAGACTTCCCTGGCAATTGCCAGGACTTCAAGCTTTATTGCAGTGGAAAACTTGCAAAATAAAGTCTCTGTAAATCTCGGCTATTGCCAAGAGTTTAAGCTCTGGTGCAATGGGCACCTTACAAAAACTTCTTGGCAATTGTCAAGACTTCAAGCCCTGTTGTAATGGCCAATTTGCAGAGAAAGTCTCTGCAAGTCTTGGCATTGCTAAGAGTTCAAGCTCTGGTGCAATGATTACCTTGCACAGACTTCTTGGCAATTGCCATGACTTCAAGCCCTGTTGCAGTAGGTAATTTACAGAGAAAGTCTCTTGAAGTCTTGGGTATTGCCAAGAGTTCAAGCTCTGGTGCAATGGGCACCTTGCACAGACTTCTTGAAAATTTCTAAGACTTCAAGCCTTGTTGCATTGGATAATTTGCGAGAAAGTCTCCGCAAGTCTTGGTTATTGCCAAGAGTTCAAGCTCTGGTGCAATGGGCGCCTTAACTAGGAAATCAAAATGGAATCCAACATAAGAAGAATAAAAACAAGATTGAATGAAAGTCACGAATATCTTTATTAAGGGTCAACTTATCACTGGACAAATCAAGAAACCAACTTCTTTTATCAATGGTAACACCACCCAATTAATGTTACCAAATTCTCTGCAACTTTTGATAATAGCCAACACTTTAAGGTCGGGTAAAATGAGCAACTTGTAGGGAAAGTCTCTGAAAGTATTGGCAATTGACAATACTTTACGATCTGGTGCAATAGGCAACCTGCATACAAAGTCTCTGTAAGTATTGGCAATAGCCAAGACATTAAGCTCTGCGCAACAGACAACTTGCAGAGAGAGTCTCTTAAAGTCTTGGTAATTTTAATCTCTGTGCAATAGAGGCTACTTGCAGAGACTTTAATCTAATTGCTATTGCCAATAAGAACCTTAAAATTATCTTAATCAAGCATGAGAAGTTAAAAAAAAAAATCACAGGAACGTCAAATTTAATTCAACGATCATCAATCAAAATGAAAAAAACTTACAAATAAGTGTATAGATAATAATTAATAAAAAGAAATATAGAAAAAAATAAATACAAATAAAAGATTAGGCAAAATAAAAATTACATTATAACACAAATTAAAGAAAAATAATAAAATAAATAAAACTTTTATAGATTTCCTAAATCTCTCTAGGACACAAAGAAGAAAGAAGGAAAGGAAGGAGGAAGGATGAAAAAGAGAAGGAGACTGTTCCATGTGAATTGGGTTTAGGCATGAGCAAAATAGTCCTTTCACATAGTGAGAGATGATGTGGAGGACATTTACTTAAAACATTTGAAAGTGGAGGCATATTGGTAAGACTAGTACTTATGGAGGGCACTGCATGAAATTTTTTGTAAGTTAAAGGGACAATTACAAAAATATATAACTCTAACATCAAAATTCTAAAAATACCCGGTAGTATACAATTTACAAAATATACCAATACTTTTTTTTACATACCATATACAAGTTTCAACAAACACATACAAATTAGGGTTTTATCTCCTTCTTCCTAGCTTCCCCACTCGTCACGGCAGGGTTGCTGTCACCACTCACTGCCGCCGGACAGCCGCTGCCAGCACTGGATTTTTTTTAAATTTTTTTTTGGATGTACATACATTGAAACTTTATAAAAAAAAATAATGTTTTGAAATTACATAAATCAAACATACACAAACTTACAAAAATATACACAAAATATACAAAGATATACAAAAAATATATACAAATAAATTTTGGCTAAATTACATAACTATACCAGGTAACATTCCACTTTACACAAAAATAGCAATATTAATAGAATTTCAAAAATAACAATACTTTTTTATCAAAAAATAATAAGTATACATAAGGTGGAAATAAAACCCTACCTTTCTCCCTCCACACAGCCCCCCACCTCCGCCAACCCACTGCCTGCAAGCCGTCCCCTCAGCCAATCTCCACCGGGATGCCGCCGATCGCTGTATTCCAGTCAGCGGACCTTTTTCTTTAACAAAAAAAAAATGTTTTAAAAATTTTAAAAAGCACCATAACCACCATTATAAAAACCTTTAAAAAAAGAATGGGAAGAAGAAGAAACTTGTACACACATATATACAAAAGAAAAACAAAAGAGATATTATCATAGCTGACATACATGATTTTAAAATTTCCATAAAACATCGATATCCCATACAACTCTTATACAGTTTCCATACAATCCCGATACAACTTCTATACAACTGCCATACAACTCTCATACATTGCCATATACAATCTTAAAAAATCCAGATTTGCCAAACATCAGCCATACAACTTCGATAAACTGGCAGCAACAATGACATGGTGAAATCATGACGAAGTAGTGGCATCAACCTTGAGAAACCATAACGAAGCACCGGTAGCAACCTTCACTGGAGAAATGAACCAGCAATAACACATAAGTAGTGGAAGCAATCTTCGCCGGAGAAACAAACCACCAGCAACAGCAGCACATCAGTAGCGCAGAACTCGCCGGACAAATGCAACGGTAGAAGCACACCGTTGCCGGAGATGGCAACAACAGCTCCACACTGACGGTGGAAAGATTGGTGATGGAGAAGGGAAAGGGGGATAGGTGTTGACGGCCGTGTGTGATGCCGGGCAAACTAGCTCGAGACCTTTTACGAGAAGCCAAGCCAAAGCTATACAAGACGCTCACCTACACTTGGTTTGGAGAGGCGTGGATGATGTGAGCTCGGGAGGGGACTTGAAGACAATGCATTGGAGCTCAATCCATGTGGAAACAGGGCAAGAAACAGTGCAGGAAGCAGGGGAGCAAAACAGGGCAAAACAGGGGAGCACCTGCTGAGCTTACTACCTGAAGCTGAACTTTTGTTCTTCGCGATCGCATGCACACCATCGCGATCGCGAAGAGGAATCATTTTGTCTTCGCCGTCGCGCCTTGTCTCGCGCGATCGCGCGACCCAGCATTTAAGTGTGCCTCGCAATCGCATATATCCCTGCGCGATCGCGATGAACACTTGGGCAGCTGCGGACCAGAATCTAGGAAAACTTGTAAAGGGGTGTTATAAATACACCCCTCTTTCATTTATTGCTCTTTACCTTACTTTGAACACAAAACACATTAAATGAGCATTGCTCTTGACATTGTAACCATTTTGGCTTGAATCAATTGGATGAATCCAAGCTGCTCTTCAATCCGTCTTCGATCATTCTATTTGCTAGAGCCTCGTGTCTCTTGAGGATAGTTGCTTAGCGTAGGTGATTCTTTCCAATCGTTTGGGGTGTAACGGAACAAGTTCTTCGTTGCTACTCGAACTTTAGTGTAAGTCTCGTCTCGTTTTTATCTCTTTATCGCTTTCGTAGGTTTACCCTGCATCAGTTGGTATCAGAGCAAGGCTAGGGTTGCGTTCTTACGAACCTCGTCCTACTCTTCGTGCTTGTCATCTTTGTTTCGTGTTTATTTTCATGTTCTTGTTCTTGTTATATTGAAAAAGAAGGAAAAAAAATTCAAAAACTTGAAAACCCAAAAATTTGATAGAAATCGTTTGTTGTTACGATTTTGCTGGTGTTGATTATCGGGGATTGTTTGTTTACGTAATCTCGACAATTGGGAACCAACAAAACACGTTTTGGAGTTGAGAATCAAAAGTTGAAAAATTTGAACCCTAGGTTGAATATTTGGCAAAATTTGCTAGAACTCGATTGATGTTGTGAATTCTTGTTTGTTTGGTATCGGGGTTTACTCCTTATAGTTTTCCCATCATTTTGATACCACCATAACATCATTTGAAGTATTTTAGTGAAAATCAAAAAGTTGATTCTTGAAGGTTTTGAAATTTTTTGAAGAACTTGTCAAAAATCATTGAAACAAGTTGTTTGTTGGTTGTTTGTTTGATAAAATCAGTGGGGATTGTTTACTACAGTCGGGAACACCATTTGTAAGCTTGGAAAAATTGAAAACAAGTGAATTTGGGTGTTGTTTGTGCCAAAACTGCGGTTTACAGTCGAGTTTCTGGTTCTGCTGAACAGACCTGCGCGATCGCGCATTGCCCCACGCGAACGCGCCCAAAACATTTTTACTTCATCGCGATCGCGAAGGGAACTGAATTTCAAAAGATCCTGAAGTGGGACAGAATGCTCGCAAAGGCATCGTAACAGCTTCCAACCACCAAAACTCCCATAGCATCATCAAATATGGTGAGTTTCTATATCACAAACCAAAATTCATCCAATTCCGAATCCGTTTAGTGACGATTCGATCTTTGAACATTTGATCGCGTCACTTCCTGTTAGTACCTTGAGGGTAACACTTCTACCTAATTAGTACTAATCCATTGTGCGAATAGGATACTTGTGCCTAGAAGGAGAGTAGAATTCAAAGAAGATTCGTAGTTAATTGTTTGGTTCAAGTGCGCACCAAATAGCTTAGCGTTTATCGAGTCCCATTGAATCCACTCTTCCCGAAGAGAATTTGGTTCTTGTATTTTGGTTTGATCATTGAGGAGGTTGCGCAACTATGAGGAGGCCATTGATCTCAAGCTTGAGTGAACCTAACCCCAACTTGAGTGAACCCGAGCGACAAACAAAAGTGAGGGAGTGAGTGAGGACTTTTACTCTAATCTCTTTTCTTGTTTTTGGTTGTTGTAGGTAAATGGCGGAGGAGAAAGCAAAGAGTACCATTGAGGTTCCAACCGACGTCTTGGCTAGTTTGCTAGCCGAGGTGAAGACCTTAAACCTTAAGATGGAAACCTTTGAAAAGGAGAGGACCCCGAGTGTCCCAAAAGATACCGGTGAAGGCACTAGTGATGATTCAATCATGAAACCGGATCAATATGCGGAGCTAGTTCGTCGACAACGGTTGAGGGATGAGGCTCTTGCTAGAGAAAGATTGTTGGGCAATCCCCAACCCTTGGGCAATCCCCAAGGAGATGTTCAATTCCTAAGGCCTCGGAGAAACATTGCACCTCTTGAGCAAGTTGATGAAGCTCAAGAAGGGGAGGGCCTCGGACTTGATGATGATTACTTTGATGCTCCCTATCCAAAAAGGAGAGCGATGACTGGAGGCCGAGGTGTAGATAGAGGTCGTGGGCGAGGTCGAGGGCCTCCAAGAGCTTACATGGGAAGAAACTTGGGAAGGGAATATGATGATGTTGATGACAACTATGGGGTTCAACCGGAACCAAACCGAGGGGGTCGCGACACTAATCTCAATAGCGTCAAGATCACTATCCCTCCTTTCAAAGGGGCTAGTGATCCGGAAGCATTTCTTGAATGGAAGGTCCAATTGGAGCGAGTCTTTGACACAAATGATATGACCGAGGAGAAGAAGGCCACTTATGCTATATCATCATTTGAGTCCTATGCCTCTACTTGGTGGGAATCCATCAAGCGATCAAGGAGAAGACTTGGGTTGCGGATGAACATCACTTGGGAAGAGTTGAAAGAAGTTATGAACAACAAGTATGTGACTCCCAAGTATCGACAAGAGCAACTCAAAAAGCTCTATGAATTGAAGCAAGGTTACAAGTCTGTTGATGAATATTTCAACGACTTTGAGAAAAACCAGATGGCTCTTGATATGGAAATGGAAGATGAGGAACAAGCTATCATCCGTTTCAAAAGTGGCTTGAGTAGGGAGATTGCCTCCCAATTGAGACTTCACATCTTCCACTCCTTACAAGATGTTTGTGATGCCGCGGTTGAGGCTGAGAAGTGGCTCAAAGAAGAGAAGGCTCCTCGCTATAGGAGTACTACCACTACCACTCCATCAACTCGCACCAAAGAATAGAAAAGCCCATATGCTAGTGGAGAAAGTGGGAGCCGAGAAGTGAAGAAGCCTTTTGAAAAGGCCACCCCGAGAAGCGACCACAAAGAGGTTGGAGGTATTTCTAAAACTACTTTAAATACTCCTTCTTCTAGTTCTTTCCAATGCCATAAATGCAAGGGTTATGGACACTTTGCCAAAGAGTGCCCAACCCGGAAAACAATGATTGTAATGGATGATGGGTTGGTTTATGAGGGTGAAAGTGAGTCCGAGGGTGAAGTTGAAGAGGAGAGTGAGGAAGTTGAGGGAGAGGAGAGAGCGACGGAGGGGGATGATCCTAATATGTTCCTTGTGGTACGCCGCATTTTGGGAACCATGTTGAGTGAGGAGAGGGAAGATGAGCAAAGGGAGAACTTGTTCCATGCCCGTTGTAGAGTGAAGGGGCAAGTTTGCTCCATGATTATTGACTCAGGTAGTTGTGCAAATGTGGTGAGCCAATCCTTGGTCTCACAATTGAAATTGACTACCATTAAACACCCTAGTCCCTACCGTTTGCAATAGCTAAGTGAGTGTGGGGAATTGAGGGTAGTGAAGCAAGTCTTGATTAGATTCAAGATTGGGAACTATCAAGATGAACACATGTTTGACGTGGTGCCAATGCAAGCTTGCCACCTTTTGTTTGGAAGGCCTTGGCAATACAACAAACAAGTGGTTCATGATGGCCGGGCCAACACTTACATGGTTAGGCATGAGGGAAAGAGGTTTGTGCTTACACCTTTGACCCCAAAACAAGTAAGTGAAGACTATCGGCGCATGAAAGAGTTGAGGGAAGCGGCTAAGGCCAAGTCCCCGGTTGTGGCCAAACCTTTGGCCGAGACTCCACCATCTTCCACCAGTCGCATGTGTGCTATGATGCAACCGGGTGAATATTTGAGAGGTAATGATGGAACCAAGATGCTCATATGCCTAGTGCACAAAGGTATGGTTTTAAATTCCGAAAGTGATTTTTATCTAACCCTAACCCTTTGCCTAGTGCCATTGACAATGTTTTGAAGGTCTATGAGGACATGTTCCCGGAAGAGATGCCGGATGGATTATCTCCCTTGAGAGGTATTGAACACCAAATTGACTTCGTCCTGGGATCTCAAATTCCCAACAAGCCGGCATATAGAAGTAATCCCGAGGATACAAGGGAGTTACAAAAGCAAATTGATGAATTGCTTACCAAAGGCTTGGTGAGGGAAAGCTTGAGTCCTTGTGCCGTGCCCGTGATCCTCGTTCCAAAGAAGGATGACACTTGGAGGATGTGTGTGGATTGTCGAGCGGTCAACAAGATCACGGTAACGTATCGACATCCCATACCTCGTTTGGATGATATGTTGGATGAGCTTAGTGGTTCTAGTGTCTTTTCTAAAATAGACCTTAGGTCCGGCTACCATCAAATCCGGATGAAACCCGGGGATGAATGGAAAACCGCATTCAAGACCAAGTTTGGTCTATATGAATGGTTGGTGATGCCCTTTGGCCTCTCCAACGCACCTAGCACTTTCATGAGATTAATGAACCACGTGCTTAAGCCATTCATCAACAAATTCGTGGTCGTCTACTTTGATGACATATTGATTTATAGCAAATCAATAGACGACCATGTGGGCCACTTGAGTCAAGTGCTTGAAGTGCTACGAGCCGAAAAGCTCTATGCCAACTTTAAGAAGTGTGCCTTTTGTGTTGAAAAGGTTGTCTTTTTGGGCTTTGTTGTTAGTGTCAATGGTGTGGAAGTTGATGAGTCCAAAGTTGAAGCCATTAGAGATTGGCCTACTCCTACCACTGTTTCTCATGTGAGGAGTTTCCATGGCCTTGCTAGTTTCTATAGGCGCTTTGTTAGAGACTTTAGCACCATTGTCGCACCTCTCACCGAGTTGGTGAAGAAAGATAAACCCTTTGTGTGGGGAGAGCATCAAGAGAGTGCTTTCCAAGAATTGAAAAGTAGGTTGAGTACCGCTCCCTTGCTACAATTGCCCGACTTCGGGAAGGCTTTTGAGGTTGAATGTGATGCCTCGGGGGTGGGAGTTGGGGGTGTTCTCATGCAAGAAAGGAAACCTGTTGCCTACTTTAGTGAGAAGTTGAAGGGCGCAACCTTGAATTACTCCACGTATGACAAGGAGTTGTATGCCCTAGTGAGAGCTTTGGCCCATTGGCAACACTATCTCTGGCCTCGGGAATTTGTGATCAAGAGTGACCATGAGTCACTCAAGCATCTAAGAGGCCAAGAGAAGTTGAACAAAAGACATGCCAAGTGGGTGGAGTTCATTGAGTCTTTTCCCTATGTAATTCATTACAAGAAGGGCAAGGACAATGTTGTAGCCGATGCGCTTTCTAGGAAGTTCGCCCTTGCTACCACTCTTGCTTCTAGACTTATGGGTTTTGAGAGTATAAAATCTTTGTATGAACATTACCCAAAGTTCAAGAGCATTCATGATGCTCTAGTGAGTGGGAAGCGAGTGGAGAAGTACCAATGGGTAGATGGTTACATTTTCAAGAAAGGGAGAGTATGTGTCCCCGAGTCCTCTTGGCGAGAATTGCTAGTGCGTGAAGCGCATTGTGGAGGCTTGATGGGTCACTTTGGGAGGGATAAGACTTTGGCTATTCTTATGGAGCAATTCCATTGGCCTAAGATGGGGTTGCATGTTGAGCGGAAGCACGCCAAGTCTAAGTCGAATCCCCATGGCTTGTATACTCCTTTGCCTATTCCTACTAGCCCGTGGATGGACATTTCTATGGATTTTGTTATGGGATTGCCACGGTCTAGAGGGGGACATGATAGCATTTATGTTGTCGTGGATAGGTTCTCCAAAATGGCTCACTTCATTCCTTGTAAAAAGAGTAGTGACGCACACCATGTAGCTTCCTTGTTAATTGATAATGTGTTAAAATTGCATGGCGTGCCTCAAACCATTGTGAGTGATATGGACACTAAGTTCCTAAGCCATTTTTGGAGATGCTTGTGGGGTGCTCTTGGCACCAAATTGTTGTTCTCTACGTCCCACCACCCTCAAACGGATGGTCAAACCGAGGTGGTGAACCGAACCTTGGGGTCTCTTCTTAGAGCTATGACCCGAGGTAAGGCCGGGACTTGGGTGGAGAAGTTACCACTCATGGAGTTTGCATATAATCGCACCTTGCATAGAATAATTGGCATGACTCCATTTGAGTGCGTTTATGGTTTTAATCCTTTGATTCCACTTGATCTTACCCCTTTGCCAAGGGAAATGATTGTTAATGTTGAAGGTACAAGCCGAGCTAAGGCTTTGATGGAACTCCTTGTGATTGATCTACCCGGTGAGTACAATGTTTCTAATACTTTCAATGTTAGTGACTTGGCTCCTTGTGATATAGGTGATGCCGTGGAGGATGACGCCTTAATTTCGAGGACGAAATCTTCTCAAGAAGGGGAGGATGATGCCGGACAAACTAGCTCGAGACCTTTTACGAGAAGCCAAGCCAAAGCTATACAAGACACTCACCTACACTTGGTTTGGAGAGGCGTGGATGATGTGAGCTCGGGAGGGGACTTGAAGACAATGCATTGGAGCTCAATCCATGTAGAAACAGGGTAGGAAACAGTGCAGGAAGCAGGGGAGCAAAACATGGCAAAACAGGGGAGCACCTGCTGAGCTTACTGCCTGAAGCTGAACTTTTGTTCTTCGTGATCGCGTGCACACCATCGCGATCGCGAAGAGGAATCATTTTGTCTTCGCCGTCGCGCCTTGTCTCGCGCGATCGCGTGACCCAGCATTTAAGTGTGCCTCGCGATCGCATATATCCCTGCGCGATCGCGATGAACACTTGGGCAGCTGCGGACCAGAATCTAGGAAAACTTGTAAAGGGGTGTTATAAATACACCCCTCTTTCATTTATTGCTCTTTACCTTACTTTGAACACAAAACACATTAAATGAGCATTGCTCTTGACATTGTAACCATTTTGGCTTGAATCAATTGGATGAATCCAAGTTGCTCTTCAATCCGTCTTCGATCATTCTATTTGCTAGAGCCTCGTGTCTCTTGAGGATAGTTGCTTAGTGTAGGTGATTCTTTCCAATCGTTTGGGGTGTAACGGAACAAGTTCTTCGTTGCTACTCGAACTTTAGTGTAAGTCTCGTCTCGTTTTTATCTCTTTATCGCTTTCGTAGGTTTACCCTGCATCAGTGTGTGAGAGAGAAAGGAAGAGAGAGAAGATAAAGAGATGTTAGGGTTTGTTATTTTATTTTACCCATAATTTTTAGATTTTTGCTATATTTTGTAATAAAATTTTAAAATGTTGCTATTTTTTTTTTATAAAAGAAATCAAAGTATCTCTATGTTTAGTAATTAAATAAGATTCATAAAGTTATATGTGGTGTAATTTATCCATAAATTTTCTACTCTAGATATACACATACATAAATATATAACAATATACGCATATATACAATGCATATACACATACAAAAATGGGGATAGCCATAATATACAAAAATACAATGATATACGTATTTATATACAAAAAATTACAAATATATACATACTACATACATATATATACACATATAAAAGTAAAAAAAAAAAAAAAAAAAAAGGAGTAAATCGGAAAACCTCAGAAAACACGAGATCAGAGCAGCGCCGCTATAGTGTAGCAGTAATAACAGTGATAACAGCAATAGTAGCAGGGATGGTGGTAGATTTACTTCGTCGGAGGAACAACAACAATGACGATTGGCTAGTCGCAAGCAATGGGGGAAGGGGAGGGCGGGTTGGTGGATGGATGGGTGGAGGAGAAGAAAGAAAGAGATTAAGTGGAAACTATTGGCATGTTGTGTAAATATTGTAAAAATATCATTATGTATTACAATTTAGCTATTAGGGTTGTCTTCTGGCGTAATTTTTCCTAATTTAAATTATATGTATTTTAATTTTTCTTTTATGTAAAAGATTTTCGTTTCTTATTATCCTCTTTACCATCTTTAACTTTGTGTATTTTTGTCGCAAAACTATCTATTTTTTTTTATAAAAAAATAATTTAGTCATTCTTTGCAAAAAAGTTTTAAGTAAATTGGCAGAGATAATTCTGTCCTTTTGATGTTTAATCCATCTATAGTTAGTACATATATTATTGTTTTACCTCCCACCATGTACAAAATAATACGCACATATTCTCACTATTTTATGCAGGTATTATGTATTAAAAGAGCTAGGGATAAATCGATATGCAGAAATTGAAAAATCCAACCAAACTTTGTATGAGTTGTATCTTTTTTACTACCAGGTCCAAAACACTTATCAAACAGTGTAATAAATTATGCAGGATTTAATACATATGTTAGCCACTCCTCAAAGGCCTACCAAACACCCCTATGGGTATAATAAGATTGAGTACATTAATTTGGTCTAATTAAGTAATATTTTATTTTTTGATGTCATGTCACATTTCAAATGAGATTTTTGTAAAATTCAGGTAGAGAAAATTGGTGCAAGTACATATGATGATTTTTATGTACTAATAAAACAAAAATAATTAATGAAGTAGTACTAATTTTATATAAACAACACAAATCTGAATTATCACCCATACGAGATTTTCCTTATCTTCTTTATTTTATGTTGCTTCAACTATTCTGTAAGAATCATAATGACTTGAGTATCCTAGATGATTTTGGATAAAACTCGTAAGAATTGGGAGAAGAAATGTATCCTATAGGGGCATTTTTGTCCACCACTTATATCCATTGGATAATATAATTTCTAAGTTTGCATCATCTTTTCCCTGCTAAAGAATTAACTTTCTTGACTCATCAAAAAATGTCACATGGAACTGGTGGATTGTCACTCTTCACCGTCTACTTTGAAAAGCACATAATTTGTTCTATTTTATTTTCTAAAAATATCTCTGTTCTATTACGTAGCAAAGATAAAGTTGTAGACTCCTCGTAGTAAGAATTGGGAATTGAAAGATATACTGAGCTATCAACAGCCTACAGGAAGAAACCTTATAAAACTGAAGGCCGAAATAATCAAACTATCGGATGGATGAACTGACGATATGATGGTGGGTTCGAGCTATGGTTGCTCGTCCCGCCGAAAGACGACATTACTCAGCAATTTACTCTTCCACTCATTTCATTTAAAATTTATTTACTTTTTAATTTTTTAAATACCAACTACGCATTTTTTTCATCTTTCATCAAAAGAATACATGAGAGTTGAGGGAGTTGACTTGGCAAAAACAATCTCCCTGCTAATTTTGAAGGATAGCACAAGGTACCCTTGGTATATTTGAGATGAAGAAAATGCACTTGGTAAGATGAGGTATCCATCCTATACAATACTCAAGGGCGGATGTAGAGTATTGTATGTGGGTTCGGCAGAACCCAGTAGGTTTGACGCGGACAGTGTATTTGAGTTAAAAAAATTACTCTAAACATATCTAAAAATCAAATCGAGAACCCAGTTACTAACTATTGAAATCATTACTCTAAAATTTAGAACCCATAAGGTTCAAATTTTGAATCCGCATCTGACAATACTAGGACCTCCAAATTTGTTCTATCTCCGTTATGGGTGTCAAACGGGTAGGGGTCTACCCGTCAAAACCCGGACCCGGACTCATTAAAACCCGACCCCACCCGGACCCGGACCCGTAGACCCCCTAAAATACCCCTACCCGAACGAATTTTTTTTTCTTAACAAATACCCGTATCCGTTAAGACCCGTCAAAATTATGGGGTATTAATGGATATACCCGTACCCGTACCCGTTAAAATAAACTGAGTAATAAAACTTGTACGTGGAGAGAAATGTATACACAAATTTTCCACTCATGGTTTAATTTGTTTTGTGTCCATATTGTTAGTAGTGAAATATGTTCAAGAGAAACAAATTATTTATTTAATTAAAAAATACTTTATATTCCATAATAAATCAACACTTTGAAGTTTGAATATATATTACTCTAATATGGTATAAAACTTCAACTATTAATTTCGATATATACCTCAGAAAATAAGCTACTTGGAATCGGACAAAGTAATTATGGGATCGTATTTATTAGAAAAATATAATTATTTAATTCACTACATAAAATATTTTGAATTACATAGCCCGAGATGTTTTAGCTGTACCAGTTTCAACAGTTGCATCATAAAGTGCATTTAGCCAAGGAAGACAAATGATAGGTGGTACCCGCCACTCTTTGGGTAATAATGCTTTGGACGTTCTAGTTTGTTTACGAGACTGGATTAGATCGGAGCGAAGAAATCAAGGAATTGAAGACTCACTAGAACAAGATGATAACCTTGAAAAAATTCTGTTAAGTGATCAAGCACCATCAATGGCACCTACACCGGAGCATGATGGAAATGACATGAAAGAAATTACACAAAGAATTAGACATATTTAAATTTGTAATTTGAATTTTCATTATAGTTTTGATGTTACACTTTTTAAATTTGGAAGTTTAATATTTAAGACTTTAATAGTTCAAGTATCTTAAATAAAGTAACTCTTTGAGTTTTTCCTATTGATCATTTTTTAATTTGTTTTAAGTATTTAAAATAATATTATTAAAAAATAAAATTATAACCCGTAGCCAAACCCGATTTGTTAAGACCCGACCCGTACCCCTACCCGCTAAGACCCGAACCCGCACGGATTTTTTTTTTCTAGCCGAAACCCGTATCCGTTAAAAACCCGTAATTTAAACCCGTACCCGGAACCTGCGGGATTACAATTTTACAACCCAAACCCGGACCCGTATACCCGTTTGACACCCATAATCTCCATACAATTATCTAAGGCTTCAAGAGGATCAAAGGTGACAGTAGAGTTCTTCACATCTGACATTCTAAAAGTAGAGATACCCCATCTATCCATGTTGATGAGCCCTCTGATTTGGAGTGGTAATTCAGCATAATTTAAAATTTTATTACTACTTGAAAAGTTAGAAAAATTACTATGATGTTCCCAATCATTTCAAAAGACAAAAAGTAAATTATATACTATATTCCGTTAAATATACATATAAAGAGTTTGCAAAAACGAAACATATATAGATGACCTAAACACCACTACTTGATAACTACTGATATTTTGTTCACTGGTCAATCACCTCCTTTTGTGTCTAATTGAGGTTAAAGGGGTTCAAACTTTGATTTAGACATGCTTTTAAAAAAAATTAAGCTTATTATTGCTTAAAGAAAAAGACGTCGTCCAGATTTGATCCAATAATCTTGTCTAAGGAAATAATCAAACAAACCTACTATTTCCTAAAGTGATAATCAATAATTTGAGAAGCTAATTTAAAATCCTTATTTTGAAAAACACTACTCATCCTCCTTTGGTCTGACGTCTGAGTAGTGTTCATTTTCAATATAACGTCATTACAGACTTGCAGTGATCTGCTTATTTGTATGTAGGACTAAAAACCAGCCTTTTCTTTTCTTTTTGTGTGGATATTGAATTGATTGTGAGAGATCAAATGGATCTTCATTAGTATGATGCTGTACGAAAGCAACAGTGTATCTGCTCTCAATAATCAAGAAAAAAATTGATAATTATTCAGATGGCCTTCTTTATTTTCCCCCATATAAATTTTGTTTTTACATCAAATTAAAATGCTAATTTATCTTTATTGTTTTTCATGTGGTTAGATAGAGTCATTCTAACTTAGAACAACATAAACAGTAAAGATTTAAATTGTTGATATGTACTTGTTGGTGATTAAAGTATAATAATTAATACCAGTCGTCTTTTATCGTATTGCTATTGCTATTGTCATCCCACGGTTGATTTTTCATTTAATAAATTAAAGATTTGATTGCCAAGGTGAAATACACTGCTAGCTCAAATCAAAAGAACAATAAGCAACAAAAGTAGGCTTCATAATCAATATTGTTTTGCTTTGTAAATCTTACGATAAAATCTGAAATCTGAATGTCCACGTCTCTCAATTTCTCTGTCCTCTGTTTCATGGCAGATGAGTTTTAGCAATATGTAAAGATGCTTTTTCCATTTCCCCTCAGTTATTTGCAAATTGATCTAAGAAATTTGTATAAACATGGCACATGAAATCCATTATCAAGTACTTTCAAAGCAAGAGTGGGTGATAAAGGAAGCCAATTTCCTTTTTTTCTTGCTAATTACGAAATCAACATTTAGTATAAAGAACCATACTGTCAGTCCTTTTTTTGTTTTTTGTTTTTTTTTTTATATAGGGGTAAAGCTTGGATGATGATTTGGAAAAAATATAAATATCTTACTTCATGCGGTTCATTTCATTTGATTCTTTTTACCTTTTCTGTAGTTCAAAATAATTTATTTAATCGAAGATCATAAGCTATTAAGGTTCTTCTCAAATTTACACTTCTTATTAAATGATTTTAACTCATTTTTAAAAAGTAATTGCAAATTCTTATGAGTAAATTTGAAAGTGATAGAGATTAATATAGTAAATGGTCTCTTCACTACTAAAAAAACACAGTTCTCCGACCACCAAATCGGTCGCCAAGTCGACCGATCGGCGACCGATACGGGTGGTCAGAGAATTAATGGTAACAAAAAGCCCTGCGACCGAAAATTGGTCGAAACTTCGACCACTATGCGACCGAATTTCAGTCGCTAGGGAATGTCCACTGCCATACAGGAGGCAACTGAGACGGGGTAATAAGTGATACCTGATATGGGCCAGGGGGCCTGAAAAAAGCTGGATCATAACTAGATGGGGCATCAGTAGGCAGCGAATGCGGGACCTGTGAGGTCTGACTGTCATTACCCGCAGAACCTGAAGTCTCGCCCACAGGTCTCTTGCCCGACCTTCTTCTAAAAACTTTAGAGCATAACTTGTCCATCCCTGTTGAAACATTCAAATTGATTTATCAACTATATAATGAGAATACATCAATCTAAAGTGCTGAGAATAAATAAATTTATCAACTAAGTAAGCACATCACAATCAGAAAATGAGAATACATAAATCATATTATGTTCATATGTACATTACAGTAGGTAATTAATACTAAACTACAAAGTACAAATAGGTTCAATCAACTTCATCATCCGATTCATAGTCACTAGCAATTTCATCCTCGGATGGCTCGTCACTATCTATGTTTTCATCATCCTCGCATGCCCTTGAAGTTCCTTCTCCAAAACTAGCCGGGTTTTTTGCACGACTAAATTCAGATGCAGCCACCGGGTCATACGTCCCATCAATATGTCGCAAATTGTCTGCAAGTTCAATATCCGCTATCAAGGGAACAGTTGAGACCTCATTCTGGTATGCAACATCTAACCTATCAGGTACTTCAATTAATCCCACCGGTTTTCCCTTAAGAACCGCCCACCACTTGGATTTGGCCTTTGCTTTTGATGCGTTCTTCGTCCGAGGGTAAGGAACAAACCATACTTGTTTTACATTCTGTGCAATGATGAAAGGATCATAGTTTCCATATGACCTTCTGTGATTAACCTCAACTAGCTTTAAACTCGAATCCACCCGCGTACCCCTGCTACCTGGATCAAACCACTTGCACTTGAAGAGAACCAATCTTTTATGAGGCCATCCAACTCTATACTCAACCTCTAAGATCTCCTCAATCACTCTGTAGAACTCAGAGTCGCCCCTCTGGTCACCAGTTCCAGCACTCATGGACACACCGCTGTTGTAGGTTTTTTTTACCCTCTGACCAGCTGTGTGTATGAAACTTGTACCCATTTACGAAGTATGTATTCATCTTTTTATACTCGTAATATGGGCCATGACATATATGTCGCAAAAAATCAAAATTGATGCCATTCACCGGATTGTTTACCTATATTAAAATTAAATGGATTAGTGTAAATTAGTCAGAATTCGATGACGGTAGTAAGGTTTTTAAATCAATGGAAAAATATATGAGTTTCCATAACACTTACAAATGAGGTAAACCAATTTGTAAAATGATCACTGACTGCATTTGGACCAAATTCAGCAACAAAGTGACTGCGTTATGCAACGAAGAAATTTACATTAGAAAAAATACTTATGTTAGTCACAATTTAGTGGGTACCATTAAAATAAAACATACTTGTAATAAGGCGTGACTTCGGGACAGTTCAACAACACATGTGTTGTAGCTGCTTTCCTGATAACGCCAAATATAGTAATCTGGCATAAACCCCCTATCTAACAGATGCAGTTGTACGGTCGTTATATCTTGGAGGGTGCAGCATTTGCAATTTATGCAGGGGCACTTAATTGTACCACGCCTTATAAAAGGTTCGGTTGTTTTTACTAAAGCAACAAATTCCTGAAGACCCTCTTCAAATTCAGGTCTTATCCCCCACCGACCGGGGAAAAGTCGATTGTCCATCCACAAACGACGTGCGTTAAAGTCCATATCTACGCAAAAATTGAACAATTGAGAACAATCTAATAGGTACGATTTTTAATAATCCTAGCCTTTTTTTAATATCCGGTGGTCCGTTTGAATTCCATATTAATTACTATTAGCAATGCAATACAAAACGCATACAATTTATCCGGTTTAGGCATAAAATAATCCAAACATGAAGAGTGCAAACAACAATACCAAAACCCTAACTTTAAATGCATAGCAACTATCCCAAACACCACAACCCATGGCAAGGCATCAACACATTGCAAACAACTCTACCAAACAATTCCAACAAATCACAACAATTACCATAATTAATCCCAAACATCACAACCCTATATTTAAAGTTCATCAACCCAAAACAACTTACTCGACATCACATTATATAGAATAAACCAATTATAACTAACAACTAACATGTAAACAACATATAGGCCGAATTATTTAAAAATATATATATAAATTCGGATTATTAAACCAAAAAAAAAAAAATTACCTCAACTTTGTTTGGGATCCAATGACATGTAACTATGATTCACCAATGTGCTATCCACCCAATAACTACAAAAAAAAAAAAAAAGTGAATTAAAAAGTCATTATTTGAGTTTTTTAAAAAATAACAAAAATTACTAAAAAATAAAATTTACCTTGAATTAGTAGGTGTAGATTGTGTTAGATGTTATGTTGGAGATTATAGAGTAGTAATTTAAAGTTATATGGGGTATGTAATGGTGGATAGTTGGTTATGAGGTGGGGGGGGGGGGGTTTCGGTTTTTAGGGATTGGATGGGTTTTGGGTATTTTGAAATGGGGAAGAAAGGGCTGCTGCCCCGTTTTCATACAGAGTTAGGCGACCGACGCATAGCTTTGACTAAAAAATTAATTTTTCAGTGACTCACAAGCGGTCGCCTCTTCGACCACATTTTGATTTTATTTTTTCCGTGGTTTGTGCGACCGAAAATCGGTCGCACAACTGCACAGACCGATTTTCGGTCGCACAGTGGTGGTGGAAGAACTGTGTTTTTTTAGTAGTGTTTTAATTAATACTAAAAAATTATTTTTTAATAGGAACGAAAAAAAACCAAAAAAAAAAATCAATTAAAGTGCAGCGAAGTATTCATAAATCTCTATTTATCGATTCTAATACAATAAAATAATTATATATAATGACCAAACTTTTGAAAGTGGCGTATATGTCCCTTTCCAAACTTTCTGAAATTTTCTCCTACGAATTAACCGTATACCAAAAAAGATAAAAGAAAAAAAAACATAGTTTGAGAGAGAGAACCCAATACCTCTAGGAGTACTACGTTCTTACACTTGTATCAATATAATCGAAAATCTTAAAACTCTAAAACTTATTATTTTACAATAAAGAAGGAGGAAATAAATCGAACAATATCCCAAAATCCGTCCAGATTAATTGGAGTAGTAGAATAAGGAAATTAATTAGTGAAAAAATATAGTAAGCAAACGAGAGGTTGTATCATGAGCTACGTAAGAACATAACATAGGTGTAGTAGGGCCCACCAAGTACCAATGATCCAACTAAAAAGCAAATATCCGAGCTGAATTGAATCTTAACCGTACACGTTATATCAGTGAATATTCTTATCATCAAATTCTATAAGTACATGTCCATGAAAGAAGGAACCTTCAATAACAATAACAGACCCCTCCTTTATCTTTTTCTTGTATTACCGGAGCCGATAATGATTCGTTACGTTGCAACTACTTTGTTTCTGATTGGTCTATCACTAAACATATTTGTTTCAGAGAGCCGTAATGTTTTGAGACTTCCTTCAGAAGTTTCAAGATTCTTTGGTGCCGATGAGAGTGTACGTAATAAGGATGATGACTCCGTTGGAACCAGATGGGCTATTCTTCTTGCTGGATCAAACGGTTATTGGAATTACCGCCATCAGGTCATTATTATTTGTATATTTTTTCTATATTGATATCTACTTTTCAGGTTCATGTTTTTTTCTAATGTCATTTTGTTTGAGTGCTAGTGGCGTGAGCATAATATTAGTTCATTTAATCGATGTTTATATTATGTTTTTTAATTTAATTATTTGAGCAGGACTTTCCAGGTTTTTGTAAGCCTAATTGGTTAAAGTTCTTTTTTTAATTTCTTCTATGTAGAAGGTAAGTATAGTGGTCAAGAATTGCTTGTGTAACTTAATTTTCTTTCTTATAGTTGAAGTTGGTTAAAGTTGTGGTTAGTAGTAGCAACAATAAATATCTCAGGTCAGGTTCAAATCATAGTGACAACACTCAAAAGTAAGTGTGAATCCAGAGCTCACTTGCTCCAACTATGGTAAGCTGATTTACTTTTGTGAGAGCTATACAGAATACTTCACATAATGGATTAGTTGAGGTGGATTCAAGACACATATATGTGAACTACTCTCACAGATTTGTGATGGTCATTCTACCTTTTTTTGTTGCATCAAATTTACTAGACTATTTTTGTAACAAAAAAGTCAAGTCAACGTTACACAAGTATCATGAAAATTGCTAAACTATTTTTAGTGACAAAAAATTCTTCACTCAACTTTGTGTTACTATCAATGTCTTATTTGTTTCCTCCTAATGTCTTTTCTTTGGTACTTGGGTAAAGTTATGTGGCCCTTTCGGTACATTAAGTAAATAAGTAGTTTAGTGACTTTCTTAATGTTTAGGTAAAGTGCAGTAGAGGGGAAGTTGAGTGATCATCCATTTTATTATCGTATTTAATTTAATTTGATGTAGATGTGTAAACCTGTCAACAAAAGTTTATAACGTTAAGTACTTGTTGGATATATATAAACAGTAGCAAGATTGAGACTTCTTTGGTGCAACGTTATTGTACTTCAGTAAGCTGAAAGGCGTGTCCTTTTTGTCAACCGAAAGTTAGTTGGACATTGTAGGAGGTCATTAATAGTGACAGCCACGAAGGGAAATTTACTAATTAATTTATATATTGGACTTTCCTGTTGCGTAACCTCTTTTATTTGGCCTAATTATGACTCCGGTAGACACTAGATAACGCATGACACTGCGGACATCAGCTGTCCACTGGATAAAATTATTTTTATTATGAATGTATTTTAATATACTCGCTCTGTCCCAATTTATGTGTCACATTTTCCTTTTTCGTCTGTCCCAAAAAGAATGTCACATTTACTTATTTGTCAACTATTTAATGCACTATATCTATTTTACCCCTATTGGGCCCTACTTACTTTAAAAGCTACCAATAACTCTTTTTTATTACTTCAATCTTCTCTCTCTTACTTTTTCAAGGGTATATTTGAACATTTACAAAGTCAACTTCTATTTCTTAAATTCCGTGCCAAGTCAAACACCGCCACATAAATTGGGACGGAGGGAGTAGTAAAGACCACTTTTATGCTTACCATTATTATGCTCAAGAGTTTAATTTATATACATCAAAAGATGATAGCGTAAGAGATTTTTTACTGTAACAAGTTATATTTACATGTCGTGGCAAATAACCTGCCTTATTTGAAGATCACAATCACTTTTTATGAAAGCTTATCTATAAATATTTTAAGGTGACATAATAATGTAAATTTCTTTATATTGTCCGCGTAATAAATTAAACTCTATGGTGAATATATAACTTGAGAAAGCTGGTGTGGGGTGTGCTGCCACTGTGAGTATGTGCTAGTTGAAAATAATGATCTGGATAAGAGGTCGCCTTGTTTTCTGAGTAGCAAGTTTACTTGTAAGACCTAAACTTTTACCAGATATTAATTCCTTTCTGGATAATGTCTGCTGCTTCTATGAAGATTGGAAGGTCTTCTTAAGACAACTAACCTATCTAAAAAAAAAATAGTTGTGTAAAATAGCATTTTTTCTTCAATCAAAGAATCAATTAACTGTGCTATATTTACAAGTAGATGTGTTGTCTTTATGCACTCCAATAGTAGTATCAATTACAGATCTGATATTCTTAAACTAAATGTCAGATGTTTCCTAAATTTCACTTTGACACTGCACTATGATACAAGTATCTAACTGGATTAAAATACTCCTACAAACTGTGGATCAAATGTTAACATGACAAGAGCAGCTAAGTCTTAATTCTAACTAGTTGGTCATTACATATAGATCATTATTTTCCCTTGTTTATGATAGAGATCCTCTTGAAAGAAAAAAGAAACAAATGAACTTTTTCTTGATTAAAAGAATGTGTCGTATCTGCATCAGCATGGTCTTCATAGATTACTGATATGCCCTGCCAACCTTGACTCAGGCTGACATATGCCACGCGTATCAACTGTTGAAGAAGGGTGGTCTCAAGGATGAGAACATTGTTGTATTCATGTACGATGACATTGCAAACAATGAAGAGAACCCAAGACCAGGAATTATCATTAACAGCCCTCATGGTGAGGATGTTTACAAAGGAGTGCCTAAGGTAGATGTATTTCTATAATATGTAATACGAGTATATAGTACCTAGCAATATCCGTTTTTGAGACTATCTCTTGAGCCAGGATTACACAGGGGATGATGTTACTGTTGACAACTTTTTGGCTGTTATCCTTGGGAATAAAGCTGCACTTTCTGGAGGCAGTGGAAAAGTTGTGAATAGTGGTCCAAATGATCATATCTTCATCTACTATAGTGATCATGGAGGTCCTGGAGTGCTTGGTGAGTAACTCATTTATACTATTTCCTTTTGTAGCTATGTATTTTCACTAGGAACATCTTAATACCGACTGTTTCATGAAGATCTCTGATCCGCTCCTGTTCATGTATCCTCTAAGCCCATCTCAAGACATGCTGGTTTTATGGTGTTAAACAAACAAATGATTTAAAGCTCTTATCTGTTGAATCTGCGTTTGTTCTTTGAAATTTTGTTTCTACAAAATGTTTGGAAAACTCTTCTGATCGAAAACATAGGGCAGCCGACTTTACATTATCAGTAGTTTTACTGTAAATTTTGTTGGATCCAAGTGTTGAAGGCTTGCTGTGCATCAATTGTATTTCGCAGTTGCAAGATCGTCTAAATTATACATAGAAATATACTGTAGTCCCTGCACTTCATATATTAACTAGTCTGCCACGTATTCTAGGGATGCCTACTGATCCTTACCTTTACGCAAATGATCTGATTGACGTACTGAAGAAAAAGCATGCTTCCGGAACATATAAAAGCTTGGTGAGCTGTTATATTAACTTCAAACTCCTACTACTGTAGGTTTTTATATTTGTGGTGTTCTTTTACATTCTCTAAGCTATTTCTTCTTGGTCTATTTGCAGGTTTTTTACCTTGAAGCTTGTGAGTCTGGAAGTATATTTGAGGGTCTTCTTCCTGAAGGTTTAAACATCTATGCCACAACAGCATCAAATGCCGAAGAGAGCAGCTGGGGAACCTATTGCCCAGGAGAATATCCTAGCCCTCCTATTGAATATGAGACCTGCCTGGGTGACTTGTATAGTATTGCCTGGATGGAAGACAGGTATATACAACTTGTCTGAACTTCTACTGCTTTTATCTATCATTAGATAATCATGTGAAGAAATAGCTTAAAGACTTTTGAGTTTTATGTGTCGTGATTTTTGGGCTAGGTAATTTGTCAAATATGAGCTTTTTCTTAATTCTCCTTGCTTGGTCGTGTTTGAAACTTGAGTTCGTCATTCCTTTAAATTTCAATTTCTATGCGGGAGATCGTACAAGTTCTGTATCAGCAAACAACTATGTTTGAAAATCTTGAGTTAGTAGAGTCTTATAAGTATCATTGCCATAGAAAAAAAAAAGACATCCTTGACTTCTACACTGGAGACTATAAAACTCCTAAGTTATCTGCTCCAGCGTTGGTGACTTGCCAATGTGAGCAGGGACTTATTATACAAGATTTTTTTCCATTTGTTATTCCATTAAGTCCGACTTTTTTCTTTATGTAATTATGAATATGTTTAATTAGTGACTCCCAACTAGTTGAGATTAAAGCATAGTTGTTGTGACTATGAGTCTGCTTGTGAAACAATTGTTATTAGCTTCAGCAGCACTGTTTTGTTGACTCTGTTTCTTTTCTACCTGAGCAGTGACATTCACAACCTGCGGACTGAAAGTTTGAAGCAGCAATATCACCTGGTAAGAGCTAGTGGATGTGGAGAATTGTGGAAATCAAATAAAGTGCATGTTTCAGCAGAAAAGATAAAAATAATAATAAAATGAAGAACTTAGAATATTTCTCAGTTGTGGAAGTGATAGAAGAGGGGAAAAACGGTGGGGGCGGGGGAGGTTGTTTTATACAGATGATTTGGTTCGTGCTGAAAAATAATGGATGTTACTTCTTTATAATGGCATTTAAGAATTGTGGGTAGTCACCATCTCTATTTCGGCTTTGCAGGTCAAAGATAGAACTGCTAATGGGAATCCTTTTTATGGTTCACATGTCATGCAATATGGTGATCTAAATCTCAGCAAGAATCCTCTATTCGTATATATGGGTACAAATCCTGCAAATGATAATTATACTTTTGGGGCTGACAATTCCTTGCGAGTATCAAAGGTTGTCAACCAACGTGATGCGGATCTTCTGCATTTCTGGTACAAGGTATGCTCCGAGTTTAGGTGTTCTGTTATAAAAGTAGTATCCAAAAGTTGTAAAGAAGTAATTTACCATACAGATTAGAAGCAACACCTGTATAATGGCAGGAAATAAAGCTTTTGATTTTTGAAGTCCAGTCTGCAAGCTGTACAGTCATAGAGTAGTCGTTCGCCCCTAAAATATGAAATTTGTTATCTCTGAGTTCCTGTTCTTTTTGTCTAAAATGGCAGTTCCGCAAGGCTCCTGAAGGCTCTGCTAGGAAATTTGAGGCTCAGAAACAACTAAATGAAGCAATATCACATAGAATGCATTTGGACAACAGCATAGCCCTTGTCGGTAAGCTTCTGTTTGGAATTAAAAATGTTCCAGAGGTTCTGAGTAGTGTCCGCCCTGCTGGTCAGCCTCTTGTTGATGACTGGGACTGCCTTAAATCTTATGTAAGTACATAAAATTCCCTCCCCTATTTTAATCAATTTCATTAGAACTTATTGGTGGGAAAGAAAATGTTGTATTCTTGTAGCTTGTACGAATATAGAGTATGAGGCACATATGATTGGTATTGGATGTATCTGTTTGTTCGGATGGTATCATTGGTTCTATATTGACCGGCAAAATTATTAACTTAATCATGCGTTGTACAGGTAAGAACATTTGAGACACATTGTGGATCGTTATCTCAGTATGGAATGAAACATATGCGTTCCATTGCTAACATATGCAACGCTGGAATTAAGATGGAGCAGATGGTGGAGGCATCAGCACAAGCTTGTCCCAGGGTTCCATCCAATACTTGGAGTTCCCTCCACAGGGGTTTTAGTGCATAACTGGATGCAATACGCCATATGCAAACCTAGATGCTAGTAGCAGTAAAGATGCCAGTATGAAGATTGATATTACTATTGCAAGTAATTGGTTCTTTAGCGTAATTGCTTCCTTGTAAATACAGCTTAGAAGCACATCAATATTGAGTTGGAATGTACCACAAGTACATATCTTATGTAACTAGTGTTGTATAGTTTGTTCTCATTGTATATAACTTTTACTATGCAAGAGCTCTTCCTGAACAAACTTGGTTCGATATGGAATGTGAGCTTGACTTTCTCTTTAATTGGCAACAAAAATGTCTTTTTATGACATTAAGTTTCTGCAGACAGAGACTAAATGATTATGTTATCCATATGCATCTTATGTTTACCAAAGTTATAATATACGATATATATAAACAAATTAGTATCATCATGAGAGGCTTACCATCAACGAATTTATAATTGAGAAAAGAAAGCCCAAGAAACTTCTTTCTCTTCGAACCTACAGGTGCAGTGATCTGCGTCTTTTTCCGTGAAGTTTCAGACAAAACCGAGCCTTTAATGGAGCTGAACATGACTTGGCCAATGAACAAAAAAGTCAAAATGATTATTTATTGAGAAAGTAAAGTTACAATACATGGAAACGAGGCAAAGATTGCTTCTAAGCAGCGTTATTTTGAGTATAGCTATCTAACTGAAAGTGAAAATTTGCAGCCATGACACAAACTGGCTAAACATTCACTTTATCCCTTTGCCAATAGTACACTCTACTAACTTGAACATGCTTGCGCAGATGCAGCAACCATTTGCTCGCTCGTAATTCCAGTATTGCAGATGTTGGCTATACCGCGTATGTGCTTCCTTCCATACGAGGTTAGCTTTCCACAATGTGCCTCAAATATCTTGATCTGTTCATGGGCAAAGAGTAGTCATATATCCTCAGTAAGAGAACCAAAAACGAAAATTGGACTGAAGTATCAGATTGAATTTTTCTATTGTCGCCAAGCTAGTTAAATACTTACGTAGGACTTAAGGCAATCCCAGTTGTCAACAAGTGGTTGTCCAACCGGTCGAACACTTTGCAGCACCTTATTACCTTTTTCAACTCCAAACAAAATCTCTCCAAGTTGTTTTACATTGTTGTCCACTTGACTTCTCTGTGACATAGCTTCGTTAAGTCTTGCATGTGCTTCAGTTTTCTCAGTTGAGCCCTCAGGAGCATTTTTGTGCTGCAAACATAAAATTGAAATATAAATCTTGTGGTGTAGGATGAAGAATTCCCATTAATTATGCTTCCAAAGAAGGTAAAAACATACTTTGGTGAACAAATAAAAAAGCTCAGTGCTCCGCTGATCCACGTTCCTTGATGAAGTTGAGAATGCCATGGCGTCCGCAGAGGCATGACTATGGTTTGTGGAAACATTAGTAACACCCATATAAGCGGAAAGAGGATCAAAGCTCACCACTATATCACCATATTCAGTAACATGGGAGCCATAGCCACCATATGTTATGTTGGCTGCAGTTCTGTTTGCAACCTGAGCATGTACACAATGTAAGCATATTTTTTTTAATTCATGGAACAAAACGAAAGCGTAGATGTAGCATATAGGATCTTAAGCATTAACAATTGATCTTCTAATATTTGTCCAAATTGTGTACAAGGTATGCGAAATTTGTCCATAACAGTACAAGCTCTTACTCGGCTATACTGTCCTTGCACACTGTCAGCTGTTCGATCTTCTACATCACTGTTGACAAGTGCAAACAGTTAAAAGTTTGACATAATAATAATAAAATGATTTAAACTGTCACATTCCAAGCATAAAATTCGTGTCCTAAGCTTCATTTAAGAATTAGAGAAGAAAATACAAGACTCTTTACTTGGCATACTCCTTTCTAACAATGCGACAAGCTTAAAAATTAGGTACTGGGAAATCTTGACATAATCACCCTCATTCTTTTCCTGGAATTTAAAAAAGCGAAATGTATCTGCTTTTTAACAAGCTAGCTCATCAACAAGTCTAAAATCAGTAGAATGCATCAACTGACTTCTTGCTCTTTGGTTACCAGATAAGGGACCACAAAAAATGTTCATACCTGTCTTCTAGCCAGGCAATACTGTACAAGTCTCCCAAGCACACACCCTCAAATTCGGGAGGGGGGCACTCGACCAAACAAGGATCATCATCAGTACCCGTACCACAATACGTTGCCCAACTGTCTTCATTGGGCTTGGATGCAGTCATGACATACATATCTAGACCTTCGGGGAGAAGACCATCAAACATGCTTCCAGACTCACAAGCTTCTAAGTAAAACACCTGAAGATAATGGAAAATATCATCCAACACAAAAGATATTCGCTTATCAAAACTTGCTCCAAGGAAAAGAAAGCATGAGAAAGACAGACTAAAGAAGCAAGTTACCATTCTGTCAAATGTCCCTGAAGCATGCTTCTTTTTCAACACGTCGACCAGATCATTCGCAAATACATGTTCTCCACTTGGCATTGCTTATAACAGTAAAAGTATGAAACAACTAATATCAATTATGCATAATCTCTTAAGTCTCAAAGTATGATAAAAACCATGTGAGGGAGCTACTTACAAACTACTCCAGGGCCACCGTGATCAGTATAGTAGATGAAGATATAATCATTTGGACCACTGTCCAAGACTTTACCACTGCCTCCAACTACACCACTTTTGTTTGCAAGGATAACATTGTAAAAATTGTTAGCATTAACATCTTCAAGTACATAATCCTGCCTCAAAAAAAAAAAAAAAAAAAAAAAAACAAAAGACCCCCTCATAAGCAAACACTCTAATCTTGATTAGTTTTCAAAGATTGAACTCAACAAGAACAAAGACAAACCTTGGGGACACCTTTGTAAACATCATGGCCACGTGGGTTATTAATGATGACTCCAGGTCTAGGATTCTCTCTATTATGAGCAATGTCATCGTACATGAATACAATGATATTCTCATCTTTGAGACCCCCATCCTTAAATAGTTGATAAGCGTGGCAAACATCAGCCTGAAATTATTTAGTGACCAAAGAAATAACATTCAGGTTTCTCAGGCCAAAATTAGCAGAGTGGCCGTAGTTTTTTACGAATTTCTTTTTTCGTTTTATGAGACATTCTTTAGCAGTTGAGTTCATCCGTTGGTTCGGTATAGTTTTGAACAAATTTGGTGCCAAAATGCATAATTAAATTGGTTCGTTCGATTTTTCTCTATTCGATTTTACATTTCTTCGGTTCAGTAGCTCAGGCTGATATGCTTGGATTTGGTTGGCCTAACTTAGCTAGCAACATATTATTAAAAAAAAAATTTAAGTTGTGCTTGAAAAATAATTTTTCAAAATTAAATTGTGTTTATACATGCATTTTATTTTAAAAAAATAATTGGAGTTTTGTCAGTATTATTTGAAAAAACAATTGAAGTTTTGTCGGTAGAGAAAAAGTGTTCGTTGATTTCTAAAAAAAAAGTGAAAAATATTCTAAAGAGTAATAGCCAAACCATTTTTTCAGAAAGTTTTTTAAAAAAGTGGAGACTCTTTATGGCCAAACGGCACCAATTAGAATGTGCTGATAATGAATATTCTGACAAAAATACTGCAAAACATACCAAAAATACAATAATGATGCTATTGAAATCATAACTTTTTCACTCTCTTCTTTCTCTCTCTCACCCGCTGCACATAGTTGACGTTCCCCGTGGATGCCGGCGACGGAGCAACTGCTCTAATTGTCGATGACCCTAATAACCGCCACATCCGATATTCACTGATTTTTTTTGGAGGTTTCTCTCATGGAATAGAATAACAAACCAGATTCATCGATGGATGACTCTAACGCCGACGTTCGCTACACAGTACTTTGTCTTTTGACTTCCGCTGCTTCTTTTATCCCCAACCCCCCCCCCCCCCCCCCCCATTTTTTTGGAGATTTCTCCGATGGCTATAGTGGATTTGTAATGGTTATGGTGGGGTTTCTGTGGTGGTTGAAGGTGGAAGGGTGTATACCCATTCTATGACTAGTGTATATCTATTTTTAGTTGTATATACATTGGAAGTACAAAATATATACAAAGTATATACACTTGACATACAATAATTATGTCATTATATGTGTCGTTTATCTATTTGTGTACACATTGTATATACGACGTATGCATTATGTATTGAATAGATAAACTAGACATACAAAGTATATACAAATGCCATACGACACTATATTAATGTATGTATGTTCTATCATTGTTGTATGTACATTGTACAAGAATATATAATAGGAAAACATGAAAAAACAATTTTTGGGCAAAGGTGGCGCCCGTTTGCTAGTGACATGCGACGATGGTCGGAGGTGGCAACCTGAAGGGAGAGAAGTAGCTATCGGGGCGGCTAGAGGGTGTAGGAGGGGATCTAGGATTTTTTCCTTTTTTTTTTTTTTTTTTTTTTTTAAGTTATGTTTTGTGAATGGTATATATCGCTATTTTTGTGTAAAATGAAATTAGTTTTCATACTTCTGTAATTGACCCATTACTAAGAAAAAAGCTACCAGTCAATGCCACCGGAGAATTACACAACTATGACACCCATGTCAATGATTTGCCTAACTGTTCCCATTTAAAATGGTTTACAAGAATGGCCTCTGCTAACTTTAAGTAAGTGCTGCCACGGTTTTTTGTCTCTTTCAACATTCTCCCAGATAACTTGAAGTGCTGCCCCGCGGACGAAAATACTCCTACAAAATTTCATATTAACGTCCGCATCCCGCCCTCCCTTTCAAGTAAGTGATGTCTCCTAGGTAGTATTTGACCTTTTATCTCTTTCAACATTCTCTCAGATAACTTGAAGTACTGCCCTGTTCACCAAGATAACTTGAAGTGTTGCCTCGGCAGGACTTGCCTCTTTAATCTCTTCACAGGCAGCACTTGCCTTTTATATTTCCCGAAGAGGCAGCACTTGTCAATTTATAACTTGAAGTGTTGTCCGCGTAGGCGGCACTTCTCAATTTATAATTTGAAGTGTTGTCCCCAAGACCAATTTGCTAAACCATTCTTAAGTGGGTATAAAAATTCCATAACTAAGAATAAGGGGTAAAATTTTTTTCCAATGCTACCCACACCAACCCATATTCAAGTGGTGCAGGTTGCAAGTAGAAGTCAGTATGAACTTTTTATTTGACTTTGGTTAACATTTGCAACTAAGCGTTCCAACAAACTTTAATGTTTGACAACTGCAACATTTATTACACGAATCATACTACACATAACAATCGAATAATTACTTGTATATATTATGCTTACGATTGGAATATGAAACCTTCACTTACTTTGCTACATTGTTTTCTAGTCGGAATATTCTACCAAAGTCAGTTCTTGAGATAGTCTTTGCGGTTGTAGCGGCAAGAAGTAGTAACTCTATTTTTAAATCATTATTCAACAGTTATGCATAGTTCCTACTAATAAGGACTTTCAATTATCATACAGACTACTATTATAGTACTTTGGCATTTAAGAAAGTAGTGCAGAGCTCCTATTATTAAAAAAAAAAAGGATAAGATAATGTACACTAGAAATATAGTTGGGATGATAACCTGATGCCTATAATTGTACCATCCATTGGAACCAGCAACTAAGAGAGCCCATTTGGTCCCTTCAGATTCTTCGGCCAAGAATCGAGAGATACTACGACCCTCAACACTTGTCCAAATTGAGAGCACAACAAGAAAGACGACACTAATATTATGTCTAACCATTGTTATTGTTTTTTCTAGTTTACAAAGAAAGCACTCAAATAGGATGGGATTATTGAGTTTATGAATAATTGGTGTATGAGAAATTTATAGGAGTTCAAGTGACCGATGACTGATGAGGACAACATAGATTACAAAGGTGTGTAAGTGTGAAAACAATAATAGGAATTCACGAAATATGTCAAGAAATTGACAATTGCAATACATTTATTCTCATTGATTTACGTACGGCAAAATTTGTTTTCAGCTTCCTTGTTTTCTCTATTTTTTTTTCCAGTGGAGTGATACACAAATGAAACCATAGTACGGGTTATTATGGATAAAAGGACATAGTTTTAAAGCTAATACTATCATAATCATTACGAGATATCCACATAATAAAGGTTATATTAAACTATATATGATCATCACTTTACTCGTATAGATATTAGAACCCAAGGCTTCCAAGATCTTGATGCATCAGCTTTGTCGCTTTAGCAAGGCCTCTTTTGGCTATCCAAAACTAAGAGGACAGTGAAAGGCACCCATTGAGAGGTATATCCACTAAACAACTCATTTGGTTGCTTGAATTTAAGAATTAATCTCCTCATTAAATTCAACATAAACAATACCTTGTTTGGTCTTCTTATAAATAATATACACTCGCATAAATTATATGAGGATTTTTGTATTTTTGCATATTGAGTGGAATGTGGAATAAGAATACATGTATTAATAATGATATTGAAATTAGACTATTTAAGATAGAAATACCCTTAAAGCAAGTAGTTCTTGTATAACACTATTTCCTTCATTAAGAATGACCATATAACAATTGGTGCATTACTAGTCACTACGTAAAAGATCCTACATAAATAATACCGTACATGATAATTTCTGTATAACTTGTCTCCGAGCCAACCCATCCCTAATGTATATCCTAAAATCTGATTTCAGGTATTACAATTCAATTTATATTTAGTTGAGTCTTATGCGACCGTTTTGTATCGAAATTCAATCAATCGATCGATATTCTTACGTGTACAAGGTTGGTCGTTTTAATAAGCACTTAATCGAACTCTCTATGCAGATTTATCTCAAATGATGGTAAGTACGACAAAACATTGACTACCAAATTGACCAAGAAGAAATACGGTGAGAACAATGATTTGATCGGAAGAACACTTTAAATGAATGGAAACAACAAATGAGATTATCGAGAACAGTGTGCGATCGTTTGTAAACGAATAATAAGTTGATGATATTCTATTTTCGGATAAACGAAGCGGACAGGCGATGTATCGACTCTTAGTGATGGCTTAACAAGTAACTTAATCATTGTTGATCAAATTAAATGCGTGATCTTAAAAACGAATCAAACTATATCTCCACTTAAACAAGGTTCCGCTTAAACTATGTTTATTGACTTTGCAACATCGATGATGATAAACGAACATAATAAAGCAAACGATGAATAATCAAGCAAACAAGAATAAGCAATAAGATAAGCGGATGAATAATCAAACAAGCGATAATGAATGAATGGATAAAAGTAAAGCTTAGTGTATTTTGCAGTAGAAGATTTGTGCTCCGCTGAAAGAGACGATTCACTCCTCCAAAACGAAGCTAAGCAGTAGCGGCACAATGGCAGCGTAATGACAATAGCGGTAGTGATATAATGATAATGGCGATGAATATAATGATGACAATAAGAACTTAAAAGGGGAGGTTATTGTTCAGAAGAACGTAACCTTTACAAGAGGAAGAAGGGTTATATTTATAGCTGAGTAGTTCAAACCCTAGCAAGAGTCTATTCCACACACCTCTTCCCACCATCAGATAACGTTGTTATCCTCTTCCAACGGCCTCTGATTTTAGTGGGAATGATTGAAGTGATTGGAACTTATTCTAACTTGACTCCATTTCATTGAAATCAGTCAGTATCAAAGCAGCCGATCCGTTCCTTCGATTATATTGACAGCGTGTCTTGCGCCACTTATTTTGATTTCGATATTCAAGCTCCGCTTGCCACGTTGCTACTGACGTGGATTAGCTTCGCGTCCAATTTTTGCCCAATACACCTAAATATACCCTGAATCTTATCAAACGATTTGACTAAAGGAAACATTGGGAATCCAAGCATAAGGGGTGTTAATGTATAACCAAAATTTGTATTCACGAATCCATTTCAATGATATCGGTTTCTCTACGGTTTGGTTAACTTTCTGTATTTTTTAAGAACATCGTCTAAACTACACAAATAAATTTTTGTTTTTGATATACAAGAAAACAAAAATTATCAAAAAAAAAAAATGGATCTCACTTGCGTTGTAAAACTCTACAGTTCTAGTGACTAAACTAAAATATAAATTTCAACTTAGAATACCAAATCTCAAAATATCATTATCATAAAGTAGTTAATATTAATAAACAGAAAGCTAGACAACTATTTAGATTATTTTGACGGCTAAACTCACGTTCATTTATTTTTTCAAAAAGATATTTGATTATCAAATATTTTTCAATTTTAAATCAAAGTTCAAAATAAAAAAGAAAAATTAACACTTCAATCTACGGTAAACAAACTTTCATGGCGACACAAATAGTCGGCAAAGACCTCCTAAAACAAATTCGACACTTTTGCAAGAACTATATCTAGAGATCGAAACTTGTGGAAAGCATTACGCTATTGAAGCACGCCAGTTTCAACTTTTAGTAATAGCAGTACTAGTACTATTATAATAGGTTGGGACATTGGAGATTATAGATTTAACCCCAAGGCCTAAGGTGAATCATTCTATGCTTTATTATTTATAAAGTTAATTATAAATTATATATTCATACATATACGCATATAAGTTTAATATAAAGCATTTTATGCCTATAAATTTGTTTGGTTCCATAGTATTTCTATTTCTTTTTATTAAAATATAAAACCTAACCTAATGATCAGTATGGTCATGATGTTTTAAAGAACCTAAAAATGATTCAATATGGTTATAGTCTATTTTCAAATACCACTAATACCCTAAGCAAACAGTTTTGTACCATAAGATAACAAGAATAAATAGAGCAATTGGTCTGTGGGTGCTAAGATAAAATTCTCAATTGGGGGCTCTTGGATTAGGCCTAACTCCATCACAAAAGCTAGCTCAAAGGGATGAGGATTATGCAAGCCTTATAAAGAGACAAATTACCTTATCCCACAATCGATATGAGATTCATTCAACACTCATTCACATGTTACGCCCGTAAAATTAAGTCTACCTACTTTTGATTTTTTTTATTTTCTAAACTACCCATATTATTGGAATATGTGCTAGAAATGTGTGAAATGCTTCTTGTTAATGTTTGAATGGTGTGATGCATATTTCGAAATGAAATTGAGTTTATTTGGGATGAAATAAAGTTCCATGAAATAAAGTTCCCAAAATGTATCTAATGATATGGTCGAAGCAAGCGAAAGAGTTCATAGAAACAGGAAGATGGTTGTGATCACGAGAACGAAAGATAGGGATGTCAGTATTATCCTTTTGTATATTACTTATAGTAGGATTCTATTATGATTTATTCTATAGTTATCTATGATGTACAAAAATGTTGTAACTTGTCTATACAAATAAGAGTTCCAAGGGTGAGGAAACTCACGTCCTGATTATACAAACTTCTATTTCATCCTGGTATTAAGAGCCAATAACATCTCTCTCAATGGCTTCTGAAGTTTCTTCCGTTTCTACTAAAAAAATTTCAAATCAATCTTCTCTCAGTCTTCATGTTCCTCCTCCAGTTGTTTCTAATATCAGGGGTTTATTCCTATTGACTTGACATATCTAAAATACCTTACCGGGAAGAAAGTCTTTGTTACAGTTCTTAAAGTTACAACCTCCTATCGCTAGTAGATGGTATCATACCATGTCCCTCGTCAGATCATGAAGATTTTAAGTTATGGGTTCAGTGTGATACAATTGCATTAAGTTGGATTAATCCAACACTTTCTCCTGCCGTTCTCGACACACTCTTGAACTATGCTTGTGATGTGAGACATCTAAACAGGCTTGAGACACCCTAACATCACTATATTTGGATCAAGTATCTTCCTCGGCTATTCATCTTAAATCCAAATTATAAAATTTTAAGAAAGGATCCCTTTCTATGGAGGATTATCTTCAATAACTTCACTGTATTGCCTGCTCTCTAAAGGCAACTGGTAAGCCTCTGACGGATGATGATCTAGTTACTCAGGCTCTGCAAGGACTCCATTCTTCTTATCGTACATTTGTTTCTGGATTAAATGTCACTGGTTCACTCCCTACGACACTTCTTCTCACTGAAGAAGCACATATTTCTGCTAATGCCTCTTAAGAATCCAATCCTCAATCCGCATTGCTTGTTACAATGGAAGGGAAGACTACTTCTAATGCATCATCCGCTCCTATCACTCAGTATACAAAAAGGAATTCACATAGACGAGGTCGTGGCAAAACTAACAGAAGACAATATGGCAGGGGCCGTGGATATTACAACTCTTCATGGTCTGCTCCTCAACACCAGTTTCGCGCACCTTCACCTTCTAATGGTATTTTGGATAGACCTCTTTTTATCCCTACAAAACTATGTAAGATATGTTTTGAATATTTCACACAACACTGCAGTAACAGATTCAATCACTCTTATGTCGCTAAAAATATTCTTAAGTCATTTGCGGCAATAAATTTGGAAGAGGTTCAACCAACGGTTTGGTACCCCGACTCTGGAGCATCTTCTCACATGAAAAATGATCCTTCTATCCTTACTTCCCATACTCCTTATTCTGGTTCTGCTCAAGTTATGGTGGGCAATGGTACTCTAATATCTATTAACTACACTGGTTCTTCTAGTGTTCCTACAAGTTCTAGGCGTCTTCTTTTAAAGAATGTTTTATATGTTCCATCTCTTACTAAAAATTTACTCTCTATTCAAAACTTATGTGATAATAATAACTATTTCATAGAATTTACTAACTCTGCTTTCTTTGTCAATGACAAGAAGACCAAGACAACACTGCTCCATTGTAATAACACTAGATCTCTTTATCCACTCCGTGTTTCATCTCGCATCTCTAGTTTTGCTCTCTTTGCTAAAGTCGTGCATGCTTCCATTTGGCATCAGCGTTTGGGACATTCTAGTCACGAGTCTCTTAGTTCTTTAGTTGCGAGACGATTAATTGGAAGTACTTCTTCCTTTAGCAATAATTCTTGCAACGTTTGCCATTTAGGCAAACAAACTCGCATGCCTTTTTCTTTATCAAGTAGCAATGAAAATTCTCCGTTTGTTTTAATTCATTTGGATGTATGCAGGGGAGGATTTACACTAGAGGTAGCGGGTGCCACGACACCCGCTAACCCTGGCGGAAACTGTGTATATATTGGTATATCCATATTGGAAATAATACAAATATTTAAACTGGCACCCACAGTAACAAAAGCTCCCGGGGTGCCAGTGGTAAGGGTCTTTGCCTTCTTTCCAAATACCCATGTTTGAATACCACTAGACACATTCTCTTTTTTCGAATCCTACTAGACACACTCTTTTTTTTTTTTTTTTTAGTTTTATGCATAGTTATAGTCCCAGACTCCCATGTGTGCCTACATAGCCTCCCACTTAAATTGTATCTTCTTTTTCTTTTGTTTTTTGATTTCTCTCTCATTAATCATTTGACTTGCTTTTATAATTATGACAATAACTTTTGATTTTTCTTTTAATTTTTTAATTTCATTGACCTACTTGTTTCCTTTACACCAACATAATATTTTCGCCCAAATAAAAAATCAACCCTTCTTTATCCCAATTATAAACTAGCGACTCCTTCCCCCATATGGCCACCAATCCAAAATCGAAACAGCCCTGCTCCTTCCCAACAATTTCTAATTAAAAATCAAGCTTGCTAAAGTGTTGGCCAAGAACTCCTTCCTTTTGTAAGGCTTTTACTTCTTTTTTTATTTTTATTTATTTCCTAGTCCTATTTGGTAATTTTTTTGTTGTTTGTTTCATATGTCTCCTATTTCAACTATTTTATTTGTAAATTTGTATTTCACTTTTTGCTAATGTAAATAACGATACCATAATTTTCAGAGTATGAGAATTCGCCGACAATTACAAATGAATGATGTGTATTTAGTATTTATGATATAAATACTATCTTTTGGAACTATCTTGCCTCCTAGTTGTCATTAATATTGCATTTTTTAGTTTAATCGATTCATGTACGAACTTTTTTTTTGGATAATGTAAATATCGACACATTTATGTTTAAACCAATATGGCACCCGGTACCTTCGAATCCTGGATCCGCCCCTGATCTGTATTGTAGGCTCCTATTGCTTCAAATTCTGGCTATCGTTATTACATTTTATTCCTCGATGATTACACTAAATTTTCTTCTGAATCTTTCGATAAATTCAAAGAACTTCATGCGATGGTTAAAAATATTTTTCACGCTTCCATTTCCTATTTTCAATCAGATGGAAGTGGAGAATACATCAATAATAATTTTAAGTCATTCTTCAAACAAAATGGTATTGTTCATCGTCTCTCATCTCCTCATACGTCTGCTCAAAATGGTAAAGCCGAGAGAAAACATACATTACTAATGTCCTATGTTGTCTTATTTTTCAAGCGTCTATGCCCTTTCAATTTTGGGCTGATGCTTGTTTGTATGCTGTTTTTCTTATTAATGTCACTTCCCTTCCGGTGCTAAACTTTCAATCTTCATTTGAGTTGCTTTATGGTCATGTCCCAGATTACAACTTAATTCGTGCGTTTGGTTGTCTCTGTTACCCCTTTGTCACATTTGGTCACTCCTCAATCTCAGTCAAAACCTTGTTTGTTCCTTGGCTCATCAGATAAACATAAAGGATTTAAATGTTTGGATCCTTGTTCAAATAGATTAATTATCTCTCGACATGTCAATTTTTTTAAGATTCTTTTCCATTTCAAACTCTATTTTCTACTACCACATCAACCTCTTTTTCCAAGCATAATATTGCATTTTTCCCTAATGTATCTAACAACTCCTATGATCATTCTAGTAGTCCAGTTCATGTCACACGACTTGGTGGAAATTCTATTTGTTTTTATTCTGTAAAACAAACTCCTCTGGACTTATCTAATTCCCTTTCCTTATCTCCTAAATTTAATTTAGTTAGCCCCTCATACAACTCACAAGTTTCATATCTCCATGCAAACTCTACTACACATTCCTTTTTCTATTAATTTTCAGTAGCACATATCCATTGGAACTCCTTAAACTAAAATGAAAAATCCTTTAGTTAGCACATCAGTTCCTTCCCGTATTTCTTCTAACAACCTTCTACTCCTCTCTTACCTGACAACTCAAACTCCACCTTAGAACATATTGTTTCTTTTTCTGCACAGCCCACTCCACATCAGTCTTCTTCTGGAATGCCCATCTATACTTCAACCATGTTAAAATCACATCCCCATCACATGGTAACTCGCTCTCAAACCGGTTCACTTAAGCCTAGTGATATGATCCTAACTATGAAACAAGGAAATAATAAGAAGATTAAACAAGATAGAGGTAAGACCCACTTTGATTAGAAGATATTAAAGAAGTAAATTAGGGGCAAGACCTAATTACCCCTTTAATTATCCAATAAAATGAACCTAAACTATTTGATCCTCAATTGAATTGACATTCAATTGCAAACCAAGGAAAAGAGATGCTAAAGAAACAAGCTTAGCCAATGTTTACTCACACATTTAATCATCAAAAGTCTAACCCTAGCAAATGAGGCTAAGAGGGCTTAAATAGTAGTTTTTAAAAATGACATAACATTGCCTTAAATGCCCATAAAGTGGGCTGAAACAAAAGTCATTAACTTGAAGTGGGCTTCTGATCATCGTCTCAGTGCTATCGCGACATAATGGGCGCGATCGCGATGACCAAGCAAGCAGTGCTTCGCGAACGCGCCAAAGGCCACGCGTCCTCGAAGGGGAACTTCTTTAGCCTTTCTCGTCTACCTGCGCGATCGTGTCTGTGAACTTGTGATCACACTGCTCAGTAGTTTTTCCTTGCGGGATCGCGTCTGTGGACTCGCGATCACGCTGAGTTGCTTCTGGAGTTAAGGCAGTAAGCTGGTAAATAGGCCCTGTAGCCTCCAATATTTGCCCCAACAGCTTCACTTGTTCACTTCGGCCATCTTTTTCCTTGATTCTTAGCTTCCAATCTGTTTTGAAACACTCCAAGCTTTTGATGTTAAGTCTAAATCCGCCAATGTCATGAGTGCCAATTCAGTTTGTATCATTCCTTCATTCTTAAAAAGAAATTCGTCCTCGAATTTGGACCTAGCAAAACAATAACTGGAATAAGCACTAAGCTACAAGCTTTATAGACTTTGCATAACTAAGATGATGGAGTTGAATATTCCCACTCAAACCTCACACTTTTATGGTAGAGCCAAGAGTCAAATGACTCAAAGAAGATCAATTCTACAACTAAAGTTCCAAGAAGTTGGCCAAAGGATAAATATGCACAAGAGAAATCAAGGAATCCAATAGGTTTAATGAATACATAATGTAGATTGCAATTGGATCCTTTAAGCATAACACCACCAAGATCACTAATCATCCAATAATAAGATTTATCACAGGGGTCAAACACTACCCTCACATCCAAAACATCCTTCAAAATTCTACACATCACATCATCAAACCAACCAAATATTATTGACAAGGAATTAACATACAATACCACACATCCACTATTCAAGATACTATAAGTTTCAAAGGATAAGTTCCATACCTCAACGGCTTTGGAACGCCCAAAAATAAGAACTAGCCATTCAAACAATCCACTCTTGGCTTTAGAAGACAACCACACGTCAAACTTTTTTGTAGCCCAAGAAGATGCTTGCAAGTGTCTTACCTCTTTGTAGATCCTCTCTTGATTGTCTTTCACAAATGGGCCAAGATGGTTAGTAAACTCATCAAGAAAAGGATTATCATAATTATACCCATGGATATTTGGAAATGTCTCAAATGTGTTATTTTTGCATTTCTTTCTAGAAGCATTCACAAAATCCCTCCAAATTAAATTCTCAGAACTAGGAATAGAGTAAGTAAAGAACATGACACTAAAATTAGCATCTAGCAAGTTACTGCTACTATCACTAGTGCCTCCCTCCTTCTTTAAAAGACACTTTTCATTTTTGGAGGACTTACCAGCATAAGACAAGCTTTTAACAAATATTTTGGGAGTTAGCTTGCTAACATCCACACAATTAGCACTTTCAAGCAAGTCACAAGTATCATTTTCACAAGTTATACACTCTTTAAATATTGACTCATCATTTTCATCAAGTGCAAATAAGTTCAAAAGAAAGGTGTCATTCTAGGAAATATGATCAATGGTGTCTATAGATTCAAGCTCACTTTCCAAATTAGAATCTCTATCAAGCACAAGGTCAAAAATAGGACAATCCAAAGAACGTTTCACCTTTTCAAATGTACACTCACTTAACAACTCAAAACATGTTCCATCAATTTTTCAAACAAAAAGGAAGACAATTCATTATCATTCAAATACAATTCTTCACTTCCTTCAAGTAAGTGCACACCTTCCAATACATCACTATTTTTAACTTGACACAAACAACCACCAATACCAATATCAAGAATGTTATCACTCAAAGTATCACAAGGTCCAAGCAATTCTTTTTCTTCATTCACAAGAGAAAGATCATTGTCATCATAAGAATAATTAGTACAATCATCATCCAATCCTATATCCTTAATAGAACTCATGAAATAAAATAAGGAATGAATTTTAATCATGCTCTCTTGATTTTCAAGGTCACCAATTTGACCACTTTCTCTAACACATGACATGACATATACATTTCCCAACTTCATTTTATTGTTGCTTGTACAAATAGAATTCATGCCTTTACAAGTTAATGAATCTACACAATTTACTTTACTTGTAACAAGACAATCATTCTTTGGAAAATTAGCACCAAGAATAGTGCTCCTATTATATAAAGACAAAGTAAATTCATCTTCATGGCAAGAATTCAAAGAAATACTTTCTATCTCATGTGCTCCAACAATGAGCATAACATTAGTTTGACAATATTCACGCTCACAATCAATAACACACTTTGCTACTCCATTAAGCTCAACTAGTATATGCTCCAAACTACCAACTTGACTTTCAAGGTAGTATAAAGAATCATCAATTCCAACAAAAGTCAAGTTATCATCCATACTCAAATCTCTATCTAGCTCACCCAAAGAAATACAAGAGTTAGGATTAGCTATCTTACCTTGAAGCACCAAAGAACTTTCTTTACCTTGAATTTCAAAGTTAAGGCTTACTTGACCAATTGGAGAAGTATTTTCGGCCGCATCATTTTCTTCCAAGCAAGAGTCTTTTTCCAATGATGATTCATTTTTGCAATCACTTCCACAAGAACCTACAAAAGAGACATAACTACTAAAAGAAGTAGTGAGTATGTTAGAGTTAAAGCAATGAGTAGCCTCTCTTATTCTCTCTTATTTTTCTTGGCTCTCTATTTCTTTTCCCTCACTCTCTTCATTCTTTTCTTCCTCACCCTCTTCATTTTCTTTTGGTGACAACTCACTCTCATTTTTTAACTCATCCTCTCCTTTTTCCTCTCTTGAGTTGTCACTTTGCTCACCCTTACTCCTCTCAATCTTTTCTCTCTCATAATTTCTTTTGATTGGAGTATCAAGGTTACAAGATAAATCATCATGAGGAAGCTTTTCTTGTGTCACGACCCTTTTTCAACTTAAAAGAGAAAAACTTAATATAGTTTTAAAAAGGTGTGTGACGGTGTTAAAGGTACACGAATTTTTTAAGAGATTTTCGGAGTCGCCACTTGACAAGTTAAAGGTGTGCCAAGTCACCAAAGTGGTGTACCTAGAACACCTATGACTCGTTTAGTGGTCTGCGTCAGAGTTCCGGGTAAGGATCTCGGTTGACTCGAGGGAAGGTGTTAGGCACCCTCGAGTCCTGTGCCAAGCACAGTTGCTTTTGTTGACGCATTTCGACTCTTTTGAAATTGTTTATTATATTTGCCTTGATTTTGTTACGCTTCAATTTATTATTAATTTTTACCGTTTGACAATTGAAAACTCCAATCGAATATAATCGCGCGAGAACTTCACTCGTTCGAAATCTTTCGACTTAAATCAATTAAATCGCGCAGGTACTTCACCCGTTCGAAATCTCTCGACTTAAATGAGTTTCAAGTGAACAAAATGAATTACTTCCAAAGTATATTTAATCTTGAGTCATCCTAACTGTCGGCCTAATCAAGATTGCGACTCGACCAATTTTAAATAAATGAGCTACTACAAGTTTGTCCATATTTTAACTTAGAAAGAAAAGGAAAACAATAACTATTTGTCTATATTTTAACTTGGACAGAAAAAGGGAAAAGTAACTGTTGTACAAAATTATAACGGGCTGCTCACGAGTTACATTTCTGAAATGTCCTATGTTTGCCTATTTATTTCAAAGTTGGCCAGTTTACAAGTTATGTTCATTTGCCAAGTGGTTTTATTGTTTATATTACGAATAACCTCAAGCTTGCCTAGCGTTTGCAAATAAGAAATAAGAACATGGAAGAGGACCAACAAGAGTGGAGTAAGTTCAAATCTGGACCTAGAGTCCAAAATCTAAAGGAAAAAAAAAACAAAAAAAAAAACTCCAAACGTTTCCTTTTTGGGCTAATTGTGCTATTCTCCTCTTATTTGTTTAGACATTTCCAACATTATAGCAGAAAGTAAATACATAATTGCAAAATTGAAATCATGGTATAAGGTTCACGTTCTTTTCTTTTCTTGATAACGTGAGAGGAAATTTACAAAAAATGAGACAGACAAACTTCATACGAGCCTCTTTTTTTTGCATTTTTTCAAACCTTTAGATGGCCATTTTATACCAGTTCAGGACCTCAAAACAAGCAACATTCATACATACTACATAAAATAGAGTTTAAGGGATAAATATCTATTGAGGTAAGCTCCCTAGCAACAGCAATGGCAAGCCAAGGACACAGCAATCGGCAACTTAAACCAACCAAAACAAACAGCTGCAGCAGTGAACACAAACAGCAAAACAGCTCCCTTAAACTCAAACTTTAGACCACTCTTAACTTTAATTTGAACCCCTTTAATTTCTATTACCAGACACTTTCTTTACCTCCCCTCTTTCTCTCTATTTTCTCTACTCCCATCTCTCTATTTTCCCTTTCCTTGTTGTCTTTTTGTTCTCTCTCAGATCTGAATTTTAGAGTGAGAAGTAGTATTTTTAGCTCTTAGTGAAGTGTTTTTTCCAGATCCCCTCACTGTGTTTAGCTCTCAGATTTTTTGTGTGTGTGTCTGTCATCACTCTGTTCCTAATTTTCTGTTCTTCTTTGCTCACTCTCTGTTCCCCTCTCTTGCTCACTCTCTGTTCTTTTTTTTTTTTTATGTTCTGTTTGTGTTTCAGTTTTTCTGTTCTGTTTGCTATCTTCTCTGGTTTGTTTCAGTTCTGTTCCCCTCTTTTTAAAAGAGAGTCAAGGCTCTCAAAAATAGAAGAGGAAGTGGGGTTTGTGTACCAGTAAGGTACCAACCCATGTGCCCCCCAACCTTAGCATTTCAGGCCATTATTTCATTGCCTGCAGAGGTGTACTGGACCAAAAAAGAGCAGAACTTACTGCTGCCACTCTTGTACTTTCTTGACTCAACCCTTGACATCATCAAACCTATGTCATCCTAGCTATCTCAACAATATCACAACCAAACTAATTGAAACTTAATTAGATTCTTCCACTAAGTAAATAGGTTATAAACTTATCAGAAGGATAACTCCCAGGATACATGCTCTATTTTATCTTAGAGAGACACATTCACTAGTCACAAAAATAATTACATGACTAAGAGAACCTGGACAACATTGCAGGCTTAACAAACTGGACATGACGAGCCACAGCCACTGAAGACTTAGATGGAGCAGAAAAGCAATTTCTATTCGGATAGGTTCATGTTGCATAGATCACATAGCCAACTAACCAATTCAACAGTGAGACAAGCTAAGGAATTTCTACCAAACTAAGCAAAACAAGAGACCAATTTATGCATAACATTATCACAAATCCACGCATAAACAGGAAAGACACGCACAATCTGTTAATTGTTAACATAGTATTCGAAGAAACTACACTTAATGGCTTAAACAAACTTTAATACCTAATGAATACTAAACGAACAGTTCAGTCCTAAAATATTGAGACAGCAGCATGAACACACTTTCTTTCTTAAGCGATGAACAAAAGATCAAGTAAAACAATTTTCATACAGTCGAACAATCGTTCATATCAACATATACAACAGCCTACACAATGATTCTTTCATGCGACAACACCTGAAACTAATCTTCTGCAACCAAACAAATTAGGCGACAAAAGGATAGAAAAAACTAAAGGGAAAGCAAAGGAATTTCCCGTCTAACCGTAACTATTCCGTTACTAAGCTGCCATGGCTGCCTTGATGCGCTGATTGCACCACTGCCTCGGCATCTCCATCATCACTAGTTGCTACAAACCAACAGCCCTACTACTGCTATCCCTACGCCCCAGCCACAATCATCAACAACAGCGACGCCAAACCATCGACACAAGCTCGGATCAGATTTAACAACATGACATCACACTGCCCAAAACTACTTCCAACGCCTCTGTCATAGCTGCGTTGTCGCCATAGACTCATCAAACTATCATCACAGCCACCGTGAAACAAATCATCGCCACCTTCCCAGTTGCTCGTCTGCCAACACAGGGTCTCCACTGCCTTGTCTCTACATCAATAGCAACATTAACTAGCTGCCTCGTCTCGCAGCACCTCCGCGACTCAACACTAATGGTTTCGAATCAACACCTCGAGTCATTGATCACACCAAACGCCAAGATCGCACCATAGCTGCTGCCTCGTCAATACACAAGCATCACAAACATCTGCCACTACCAATGAGCAAAACAAAACAACTGCTTCACAAGTCAACAACATCGCATGATCCCAGCCATTGTCGAGCCAAATGTGTCGCCACTATCGCAGCCTATAGCCACCATAACAACTGTAAACAAGCATCACAATGCCACCAATAACATCGAATTGCACCACATACGACACGCGCTGAAACAACATCACCACGCCCTTCATCACCCTTGCCATCGCTGTAACAATCACCACCAATGCATTGAAACAGCCCCACGTTGAGTTCAAACACCAAACAAAGAAACAAATCATCACAGCCGTGTCATCGCCATCTCGCCTCGACAAACCGCCTCGGATCAGCTTCGATTACACACACACACAGCCCCCGACCCTCTCGTTAGCCGTTCAGATCCATTCTCTTCTTCTTCTAACGGAAACGATCCCATTTGGGGTCGTTTCAGCTAGAAAAAGGAAAGAACGGAAAAAGGAGAAAGCAAAACAGTGCTTACAAGTAAAAGCTCACCGGGGAAACAAACGGGGTCGACGGAGAAGAGTTTGACTCACCTTGGGGGGGCTCGATCTAAAACTGATTCGCTATGTTTTTTTGGCAAAATCGACCTCAAGAGTGGAAAGAGGGGTCGAAGAGGAGTCGGGGAAGGTTCTTTGGCCGGAGGAGACTATCTCCGCCGTCGATGATGGTGGATGGCAGCGGCCTTATGTGAATCGGCCTTGTTCCCTTAGGTTTTTTTTTTTAGAATTGGGAAAAATGGAATTATGAGGAGAAGGGAAGTTAAAACTGATGGGCTGGCGGGTCAAGCTTGATTATTGGGCTTGATTAGTTCTGCTTTTGGGTTTCACAAATGGCCACTAGAAAGGCTAAACTATTTAGAACATTTACAATTAACTAGAAATTAAAACTACTTAAATTGCAAATTTGTAGCAATCAAAACGTAGGATCACAATTAAGCACATATAACAAATATTTTTGGTATTTTCATATTTTCTCTTCTTTTTTTTTTTGACAAATTTTAGCTAAAATAAAGACCAAAATTCGGAGAAAATCCTACAAAGTTAGCTCGCATATTTTGAGCTATTTCAAGCTATTTTTTTGAAATTTCGTGCCAAAATTAGGTGATTACAGCTGCCCCTCTTTGTTCGAGAACATGAAGAGTTTTCGGACAAAGACGTAATCGACAACTAATTTTGGCTTTTTCGGTTCTAGCGGAGAACACGCTTACAAAATTGTGGCCGTACCTTGATCTTTCGGTTTTAACCAAGAACAAGGCTACCTACATATCCCTGGACTAAGGAATCAGGTCAGTGTAGTTCCTCACGTGCGATAGCTGGGACTACCGCATTTAGACAGACATTGGACTCTTCTAGACTAACACTAAGCACTCTTTAGACATACACAGACTAACTCTAGACACTTTCAGAACTAACTGGGACTGACTCGATGCTCCTAGACTTACCCGAACTGACACAAGACACTTTTGAGACACTAGAGTCGTTGCTGCTGGTCACTGTCGCTGGTTGCTGACTAGCTGGCTGGTGGTCACTGCTTTACAAAGGAAAAATGAAAATACAACATTTGAAATGTAAAATTACAATTCCTAAGCTAACTTCTTCATGCTTCCCAAGCTGATAAACTAGTCCGAAGCTCCCACTACCAAAGTAGTCTCGAAAACTTGAAATTGCCGCTCGGGCGGGCTTTGCCTCTAAAGTTGGAACTGCCGCCTTGACGGGCTTTGACTTGAAAATAAAATTGCCGCTTTGACGGGCTTTGACTTGAAAGTAAAATTGCCGCTTTGACGGGCTTTGACTTGAAAGTAGAAATTGCCGCTTTGACGGGCTTTGACTTGAATGCTGAAATTGCCGCTTTGACGGACTTTGAACTGAATGAAATTGCCGTTTTGACGGGCTTTGACTTGAAAGTTGAAATTGCCGCTTTGACGGACTTTGACTTGAAAGCTGAAATTGCCGCTTTGACGGGCTTTGACTGATTGCTGAAATTGCCGCTTTGACGGGCTTGACTTGAAAGTTGAAATTGCCGCTTTGGCGGGCTTTGACTTGAAGGATAAAACTGGAACCACCACTCTGATAGGTCTTGCTTTTGCTGAAAAATTAAAACCATCTCTCTGATGGGTCTTGTTCTTGCTGAATTGAAAATCATCACTCTGATGGGTCTTGTTTTTGCTGAAAAATTAAAAGATCATCACTCTGATGGATCTTGCTCTAACTGAAAATTAAAAACCATCACTCTGATGGGTCTTGCTAAACCGATCACTCTGACGGGTCTTGTTCATGCTGAATTGAAAGACTATCACTCTGATGGATCTTGCTCTTGCTGAATTGAAAACCATCACTCTGATGGGTCTTGTTCTTACTGAATTGAAAACCATCACTCTGATGGGTCTTGCTCTTGCTTGGAAATTGAAAACCATCACTCTGATGGGTCTTGCTCTTGCTTGGAAATTGAAAACCATAACTCTGATGGGTTCTGCTTCTTCTGAAAATTGAAAACCATCACTCTGATGGGTCTTGCTTTTTGTTGAAAATTATAAACCATCACTCTGATGGGTCTTGTTCTTGCTGAATTGAAAAACCATCACTCTGATGGGTCTTGCTTTTTGTTGAAAATTATAAACCATCACTCTGATGGGTCTTGTGTTTAAAGTTGAAAATTCTATCCCATTATCCCAATGGTTCTTGTCTTGAAAGTTGAAAACCACTGCTCCCTGCTCAGATGGTCCCTGATTTCTTTCTTTATTTCCCTTTCTGCTCTTCAAGTTTTTTCCCCGATGAGCAACCGACTTGATGTAGTTGTGTTCTCACACTTCCCAACCCAAAATCTCATATTGTTCTTTGGTCACATCTTGTAGAAATAACAAACCATTTCCTGGTGATCTTCATGGTACAATCTCGGCGCTGGACTACCATTTTCGACTTTTCGGGTACAACTGAAACTTGTAGACAAGTTTTGCAAACCTTTCTGAATGTTTGAAAACAATGAGAAAGAAACAAAAGAAAAGGAAAGTGAAGAAACTCAGAAGGAGACATCGAACGAAATATGTCCCTGGTAGACAGAAGAAACTTATTTGGAGGTGGAACGACAACCTTAGTAAAACATGACATGCAATTAGAATCAACTCTTGATTAGTTCACACAGTCTAACCCTGACCTCTCTCCCAGACTGACAACCTCGCTCAACCCGAACTTGACGATGAATTCCATGACCCTCATTCGACTAGTAGTGCCCTTTCGGATTTTCACCGACTAGCCTCTCTCTTTGTTCTTTTAACTCACAATTGTCTTGCAGCGCCCTTTCGGGTTTTCACCGACAAGACTTCACTTTTTTTTTCTCTCTTTTTTTTTCTTTTCATTTTTGTCATTTTTTGCTCTTTCCCAATCGACCTCCGATCTTTCCTTGCTGCTCCACCCCGTCTTTCTTTTCTTCTTTCAATTTTGGCCTTTATCTTGATTCCTCGGAGAATTTCTCCTTTAATGACCTTGGTGCTCCCAGCTCCCAAATGCGATTATCGGCTTATAAGAATGCGACTTTACAGCGTGGAACTTATCCCTTGATACCCTACTCGGCTTGACATTCTCAATGATCGGTCAGAAGGGTCTTTATTTGGACTGTAACATTGGATTTGGTTAGGCTATGAAGAAAAGGATTCAGCATAAAAACTCAGAAACATATCATGAGACGACTAGAATGAGCATTACAAATTTTGAAATCACCGCTTTTGAAAAATAAACCAAACTTTTCCCCAGTTTAGGCAAATTGGGGATTCCTTCTTTTTTTCTTTTCTCTTTTTTTTTTTTTTTTTTTTTTTTTTTTCTTTTCCCTTGGCTTAAAAGGCGGTATGAGAGCATCTCATGATTATTACAACCCTTGGAATCATTTCTTTTAAAATAATAACTAACTGAGACCCCGGTTTAGTGAAACCGAGGAATTATCTTTCGAATTTTCTAATATGCAAACATAGGGGATATTGAGATTTTCCCCCGAGATGAAAACAAAGAAAGCAAAAGGAATTGACTTTCTCCCTTTCTTTTTAAAAATAAACTAAACTTCTGCCCCAGTTTAGGATAAACTGGGGCGCCTTGAGTTTCTTCCTCGGTTTCGAGACTGATATCTCATGAAACATATGAATAGATGGTATAAAAACATAGAAGTTTGTTTTTTAAAAAAAATAAAATAAAAACAAACTTCTGCCCCAGTTTAGCATACATTGGGGATTCGAATTTCTTTTGACATTGGCCGCAAACTTGGAGGCAAGCTTTTGCGTCAATATGAGACAGGGGAAAAATGAAACTTTTCCCTGTGATGACCGCACCCGAATGGTTGCCTACGTATCCTTTTGAGAGGAATCAGGTCAGACGTAGCTCTACCACTTAATGGTAGATTTTGTTGTTTCTTTTTTAATTTTTTTCTCATTTTTTCCAATTTCAATCACATTGATTCCAAAGGAGGGTAGCCAAAGAAAAATACTCAAGGCTCAAAGGGTTAGAAAATTGGTATTGTGTTCGGGTAGCAGAAACGAAAGCCGTTCGTCATCCCGACCCGAGAATGTCTCGCACAAATAATGATTCAAAGAATTGATCTAGACTTATCCACGCGTGTCATCGACTTTTGCTTCAACGATGGTTCTCAAACTGGTATTTCAACTTCGGTCGAAGCGACCGTGCACAATTTGAAATTCTCACCGATCTCCCTTATCGGATGACTACTGATTAATTCCCAACTTATTTCACTCCATATTTTATCCCTCTATACTACTTAGATAGCTCACAATGTCAGAGCGTGTTTTTAGATCAAGACGTAAATTCCGCACGCATGTCATGTTATTAAGGCCGACAAAACATACGACAGAATACTAAGAAAACAAGACCGAGAAAGAAAATAAGAGAAATAATGTCGAGACGAGAGAAAGATCTCGCTTTTCATTGAATTAAAGATAGAAGGGTTTGAACATCAAAATAAACAAAATAATGCACTTGGGTTACAACCCTTAAATAACCAAGTACACAGAAAGATTAGCAAAACAAGCTACAATATTTTACAGTCACTCAATTGCAAGTCAGGAGCAGTTTCCTGCTTTTCATGCATTGTTGAGCCCTTCACAAGGATGCACCATGTTGACAACAAAGAAAATCCCTGAATCTGGCAATTTCTTCTTCTTTTCCTTATTTTCTTCAAGTCCCATCAGGGTGGACTTCACTTCTTTGGGACTGATGAATGATCAAGTAAGATTTGGAATTGGCTTCTCAAGAGACATGTTCGTCTTCTTCATTTTACCACCCCTTACTCTGTCTACTACCCCAAGCTCGATATCAGGAACACAGTTCACTGTCACAGGCATTTGTTTAGCCCAAATTGACACATCACTAACAGGTACTATCGGCATTGCAGATTCAACTCCCAAATCTTCTACATCTACCATACCCACCATATGCACATCATCACAGACTGACAAAAAATTTTGGTTGATTTTTGGGGCATCTGATCCCTCGACTTGGACCTGACCATCATCTATCAAGACCTGAATTGCCCTTTTGAGATAGTGGCAATCTTCTGTGTCATGCCCAGGTGCGCCCGAATGGTATGCACATCGGCGAGAATAATCAACCTTTCCCGTGGGATGCATATTTCCATAGATCGGCCTCAACATATCCAAAGCCTGCAACTTCTCGAAGACACTAGTGTAAGATTCCCCGATTGGCGTGAGCTTTCTCTTTTTCTCTTCTCGCGCCTTCTTGTATTCGGGTCTTGGGATGAAAGTAGAAGGTCTCCTTGATCGATATGGAAATCCTGATGGAGTCCGATATTGATTATGTGGAGCTTGGTGAGTGTGGTATGTGGGTTGTGGGGCAGGAGCACGCCATTGCGGATATGCAAATTTTGGAGCATATGGTCGCGCCTTTTGAAGTGGAGGAATGGAATGTTTTGTATAATGATGCTTCTGTGAGGCTCGAGGGTGTGAGTGGAGCCGTTTGTACCGTTCCTCATCCCTCCTTCCTGGACCTCGTTCTCTTTCATCTTTATTCCCAAGACTCTCCGTCCTAACTAAGCCTGTGAATGGTGGAACAGAGACCAGGGGTGAAGCACACGTCTGTTTGTGCGGAGGTGGTGGTTCCAGAGGACACACTGGGGAGGTTATCACAACATTTGTTGTGCTATAGTAGGGAGAGTCGGGAGAATACTGCAGGTCCTCAGCTGTAGGGCCTTGTGCCTGATGTAAGACAGTCGAGGCATGCCCTAGAAGACTAACTGGCATGGTAGGACAAGCTTGTCCTGTGTTCATGGCGATATACATATCAGCCACCAATTGTTTCAGATTTTTGACCTCTTCAGTCAACCTCTTGTTTTCCAGCACCAGAAGTTCATGGACGCCGATCTCAGAATTTCCCTTATCAAACGACATGGTAATGGGTTCCTGAAACGACCTCGCTCAGTCGTTTCGGAAGTTAGGACTCTGATTGGCGTGCCGCAAATTTTAAAATGTTCGTAATATCCATTAGGACCTGTCTGTAAAATTTGAGCTAAATCAGACCTCGTTTGGTAGGCATCGGAAGAAGGTTTCAGTTTTTATTGGCGATAAATATTAAAAAGAGATTTTCGAGTTCGGTTTTGCCGAATGAGCTCCGATTCGAAATCCGAAAGCGCCGTTGGGTTCGTATGATTATTTATGACCTTTATGAACTTTCGAAAGTGAATTTCGATGTTGTTCGGCTAGTTTCCGCTAAAATGCCGAAAGTTAAATAATTTGACATTTTCCATTTAAATTCGCACCTTGAGTTTCGGGAGTCCGATTTGAGATCCGCCTTCGTGAGTATGCTTCATATATTCTGTATAACTTGTATGCAAAAGTTGGAATTATTTTGAATATCGTAGGGTACCGTTTTAATTTTTACCGTAGCAGCGAATTTTAAAAGAAAAAAGAAAAAAAAAGGGGAAAAGACAAAATAAGGAAAAAAACAAAAAAAAAAGAAAGGATTGAAAGGTAGGCGGTCCTTAGCTTAAAGCTAAGGACGAGACTTTGTAATATAAACAGAACCGTGAGAGAAACAGACACAAAAATAGGAAATGGAGCAGAGGAAAAATATGCCAGAAAATGAGAAAAGAGCCGGAGACAAGCAGAATTTTCACTCTAAAACATTCAGGTAATGATCCTAATATATTATTTGAGTTTATTACGTGTGTTTAAATATATTTTGACGGTAAAACTTGGAATACTAGACATCGTTTTAATAAGTTCAATTAATAGTTTAAAGGGTCAAATGGACCCCGATAATGAAATTGATTATATATTCGTACTCAGGGAGTTATGGGCAACATATAAATGTAATTTATTTAGGGTTTGGTCATGTGACCCTAAACCCTGTATATAGGCCTGACCTGCGTATTGCGTATGCGAATAGGGTATCAGGTTCCTACCTGGATTGCCCTAAGATGTGAGGAATGAAGCCTTTAGCCTAATGTGATATATTTTTCTGCTTATTGAACACAGTGGGATCTTTTGGCAATGAATCCAAAGGACAAAGCGGTTATTGAGTGGCTGTACTAACTTTTTAACAAGGTAAGTGTTTATATCCGTTTCTTTGGAGGCACCTGGCCTCGTGGATTTTCTACCACGTGTTCTTAACGTGTGTAGCTGCCGATAGGCGTACTCATTACGCCTTAGCTTGGGATTTACATTATATATTATATGTTATGTCCTATTGTTGGTATTGCAATGAGGATCTGAGCATTGTACCCTGGCTGTGAGTTGTCATCTACTTCCCGGTTGTCGATGAGAGTCCCGCGCCGGTGAAGGATTATTATTGCATCACATTGCATTCATATGCAATATTTGTCATTCATATGCATTACATTGCATATCATATTGAGGGCAGGAGTATTCCGCCCCAGGAGCAGGAGTATTCCGCTCCATTGTATCATATTGAGGGCAGGAGTATTCCGCCCCAGGAGCAGGAGTATTCCGCTCCATTGTATTATATCGGGTGCAGGAGTATTCCGCCCCAAGAGAGTGCAGGAGTATTCCGCCTCTGGTTTATATTATATCGGGTGCAGGAGTATTCCGCCCCAGGAGCAGGAGTATTCCGCTCCAGTTGGTTATCAGATTTGATTCCCCTCGAATGCAGGAGTATTCCGCTTCGAGATGGGACGACAGGCACATGTGACCCTTTGCATCATATTTCATTTCATTTCATTTCATTTCATCTCACTTCATTTCATTCCATCTCAATTCATACCATTGTGTAGACTTGCGGTACATGACTACTGTTCTGCTTATATGTGCATCGCTTATTTGTTGATATGTTTCTGCCACGCACCCTTGGTTGAGTTTAGAAGTTTCTTACGTGTTTCCGGTTGTTATCTGGCTCTGCCTTTTTATAATTTAAATAAAAGGAATTTGGTTTATCTGTTTCTTCTCCCTGGCTAGCTATCCTATTCTTTGAGGTGGCTAGTCTGCCCCACTTATTGAGTCCTTTTGACTCACCCTTGTTTGTTGTTTGTTTCTTGTCTATCTATTTCATTTCGGCAGGTTCGCTCCAGGATTGAGTTCGCCGCGTTGTTCAGGAGCGAAGACGACTTCAGCTGTCAGGGTGAGCCTGATTTATTCCGGATGGCCACCAGTTTATTGTTTATTATTTCAGTTGCATTCTGCTCCCTTCAGGAGGTATCTGTCTTCTTTTATACTCTTAGATGTCTAGTCTGGATAGCCCTAAACCTAGTATGTTGGGTAGTCAGCTGTAATTCCTTTTGTACAGCTAGAGGTATCAGTATGTCTGTGTTCTTGTTTTAAGTCTTGTCCTTATTTATGAATTATTATATTTATTTTCCTAATTTAATTGGTAAGGGTTCGCCCGACGGGTCTAGGGGAGGATGTCGGGTGCCCGCACGGCCTAGCCGGATTCTGGGTCGTGTCAGTTGGTATCAGAGCCCTGTTTAGAGTCTATCCAGACTAAGACAGTGTCTAGTAGAGTCTCGCTGATGGGTACGTAGACGTCCGTACTTATCTATGAGAGGCTATGATGGCATTTAGGAAGTCTCACTTCCTTCATCTCTGATCGTGCGTCGGTCTAGGATTCAAAAGTATTTTCATTAAATTGGTTAATTCCTTCGTGGTAATTGTGAACCCTCGTGCGACAAATCAGCAAATGGTATGAGTTCAGGATGAAGCAGTCTAGCCTGGGGCTAGCACTGACGAAGCCCGAGAGTTTTGATCGTGTTGACGATCTAGTTACGGAAGTCCCAGCTGTACGAGTTTGCAATGGGCAAGGGAGCAGGGCCTTATAGTTCCCTTGGCTCTCTATGATGCGTTTACGAGAATCTTGGTGACGCAAATACCGCAAGAACCTATTATTCGCTAGGCAGCTTATCAGGTTGCCGCAGATGCATATGTTCGGTCTCAGGGAGCTCCTATTCTAGTTCTTAATATTGCCATAGTAAAATATGTTCCAAATGCAGCATGTATTGCGCCACCAATTGTTCTGGCTGGTTAGCTAGCCGAGGTAACAGTTCGGTCCGAGTGCCCAAAGAGGGTATATTATTTTACGCGGTTGAACATCTCGATATTCCCAGGCCATGTATCAAATAATCCCTGTGTAAGTTTTTTAAAAAAATAAAAAATAAAATGACGTCAGCATATCCTTCGGGCTCTTGTTATATCGAGTGGTATAGTGTCGATCATTCTGTTTTCCAGTTTCAGAGGTCCAGTGTTGAATTGGTGGACTGCTCTTTATTAGCCAACTTTGTTCGATTTTTCTTCTAGATTCGTGGAAAAGTTCCTTTCGAGTAGCGAACAAGATGAAAAAAATGTTGCCAGTTCGAGTGGGTTGGACAGGGTAGCCCGTCGGTTAGCCTGTTGTTGTTTCAGAATATGAGATTGAATTCTATAGAATGACTGAATATGCATTAGAACTAGTCCATGAGCCTTTCGAGAGATTCAAAGATTTATTGATGACCTTTATTTTTCCTTGAAATCCCAGATGGCTCGAGAAATTGAGGTCCGTATTTTATTTGATGTTGTTGTTAATATTCCCCGAAGGTTCGAGGCATACCATGAGTTAGAGCGGGAGAGCAAGAGATCCCGTGGCCATAGTGGGTAACCATAGTACCTCATATGGAGGTAAAAGTTATGATTATTTTGGGAGGTCACCTTCCAGGTTATCTCAGCTTGTGTCACTTGATTCTTAAAGTGCGCTAGTAGCTCATCAAGATCAGATTTAGTCTTTTCTTTATAGCTTTCAACAATCTGCCCAGCTTCCATTCTCAGAAAAAAAAAAAGGTGTTATCATTATCGTGAGTCTGGTTATCCTTTGAGGAGTTTTTTTCCTTACTCCGGTAAGTAGGCAGTCATCTTTTCTCTTGTCATCAGGCACCTATACAGTCGTAGGGAATTTTATTTAAATCTTAATCAGCCAGAGAAACGCCACGATCCAGTAGAGGTTGAGAGCGTGGTGGCAGTGGTTCTTCATTAGGTAATTATCAGTGTAGCGGCTTAGTTCAGCCGCAGAGGCAGTTCTATGAACTGCCAGTCTGGCAGAATGCTGAGGCATCCGATGAAGTACACCCATGTAATTCTTCTTTCATTATATGTGAGTAAGATTTGATTCTTCCGATCGGTCTGAACTTCGTTTATTTTATCATGTTTCCATGGCTTCCTTGGATATTGTTTCTATTAAGAATCGGTTGCGGTAGAGAGGTGAGTTTATGATACAATTTATTCCTCGCATTTATGAGACCCTACCAGTTTATCTGGTTTAAATGCGAGAGATTTGTGAGTGAGTGTCGGTATTGTTTGCTTTGCGTTTTGTTATGCCTCATTCTGTTATAAGGTCAAGTCAATCTACCTCTCTTTTTGAAATTCGGTGTTAGTAGGATGATGGGATTCTTACCCATCACCATTAGAATGCATCATTATTTCTTCTGGTGTAAAGTGATTGGTAAGCAATACCCGATCTACGTATCTCTTCATGGTTCAAGGCGCTAGCAGAGTCATGTTATTCTATGAGCTTGTCTCGATTATAACAGGGTTTCTGGTAAATTGTCAGAATTTCGTTCTTATTGGAAGGTTAAAATTTGTATGGATGTTTTTCCATAAAGCTTATTTAATGTCTATCTCTTTAATTGCGATTTTTTGGCTCGCTTGACGCGAAAGTAGTCTAGGTTTGGTAGTCAAGCAAATAAGAAGATGAACTTCCTGAAGCTCTAATTATATCTATCCTCGATCTATTTCCATTTCTTCTTCGTCCGGCACTAGTGAGCTTGGGCGATTGGTAGCCGCTTGTGACGTTCCCTGTGTTGAGCTAGAGTACGTGTTATTGTGGCCGGGTAAGCATATTATTATTTTGGAAGCATATTATTGTTTTGGTCCAGTTGTCTCATCTTGTTATCCGTTTAACATGTTTATGTTATCAGTTTATCCGGGTATCCATTCCCATGTATAGTGTAGTGCTGGTTCTGTTTTTGCGGATCATCCATTTTCAGGGGAAACTCTGCCGAAATTTTTATATAGAAGTACCATCCATCAGGCGGTGGTGTTTACGGAAAAGGTATGGAGTTGTGAACTTGAGAGTTGCAGCTGTTTGGCAACTCAAAAGTGTAGTTGATAGCTTAGGTCTGCCTACATTCAGCTTTTAGCTAAATCTTCTTTAGTCCAGCAGACTGTGTGAGGATGGTTATTCCTATTCAAATGGTTGCATGAGGTTGTGCTTTAAGTGGAGGAGTCTTCCTCCAAATACTGAATGGTAATATTAAATCTCTGAGGTGTTGATACCACTTTTCTCACGATCCAAAGTAAGGCCACGGTAGAAATCTGCAATGGGTGTCGATAATTGCTAAACCCACTAATAATCTATTAATGACAAAGATAAGCTGGCAACCTGATCATATATACCCACCTATCTGCTGAAAGCATAAATTCTGGAAAGATGACACGACTTTAACTGGCTGGCAATTAGAACACTAAGCCACAAATTCTCCTATGTCATAGTTCATTTCGTCCCACCAATAAATCTGCGTAAGATCATGGTACATCTTAGTCGAACCTGGATGAATACTGTATTTGGAATAATGTGTCTCCATCATAACCTATCCACGTAAATCTGCAACATCAGAAACTTAAAGTCTATCTTTATACATGAGAACACTGTCAGTAATAACCCTGTATGGTGACTCCGGTTTTCTTCTGGCTATCTGTCTGTATTCAACCAGAACTGGATCCTCATATTGACGTTGTTTTACTTCATGAAAAAAAATTTAGAGTTAAAGGTCCAGTGCAGATTGTCGTCCATCCATCATTGGCATATCTCCTTCACACCTCAACTCCTTGAGAAGTTACTTTAGCGTTATAAATGCACATGTAATCAACTTTATTGCTGGTATTCTGCCTCAGATGAAGATCCAACTACATGTCTCTTTTATTTGCACTTTTTCAAGTTATAATATTTCCAATCCAAAGACAATACCCTGAAGTAGATGTTCGGTCTGAGGATCATTCCTGGTCTGCATCATACTATCCAGTAGTAGTTGCATGATCCTTATCCTTATACGATAGACCCTGTTCAGATAAGCCTTTGGCATACATTATAATATGAGTAACTACATTCCCACGAGGAGCTTGCGGAACAACACTAAGATCAACTGAGATGTTGCATAGTGCATTCGTAAAAATAATATAGCTTGCATCAAATCTTCTAGAGTGTGTACTGACAAGGTACTTCAAAATCTTCCCCTATTGTATCAAGAGTGAGCTAATTCTTAGTTCCATCGACTTGTTTTATATCGAAAGGTATATCGAAGAGGTGATTATCGACTTAATCATGTTAACCCATTCAAAGTTCTGTGTATCTTCGTTTCAAAAATGTAGAACTCTCTTCTTGTAATCGAGGAAGGATCAGCTTAGTCAGAATAAGCTGTGTAATGGTATTATCATATTATCCAGATATATTTTATTCCAAAAGTACGATGTGCGTAATATAATTCTTATCCTGTAATCAAGAGATAAGGTCCGTGGAGTAGCTTAGGAAGGTCGTGATGGTTCATTTGTTATCTGTACGAATTTTTCTTTTGACTTAGGCTCGTTCGAGGACGAACGAGAGTTTAAGTGGAGGAGAATGAAACGACCTCGCTCAGTCGTTTCGGAAGTTAGGACTCTGATTGGCGTGCCGCAAATTTTAAAATGTTCGTAATATCCATTAGGACCTGTCTGTAAAATTTGAGCTAAATCAGACCTCGTTTGGTAGGCATCGGAAGAAGGTTTCAGTTTTTATTGGCGATAAATATTAAAAAGAGATTTTCGAGTTCGGTTTTGCCGAATGAGCTCCGATTCGAAATCCGAAAGCGCCGTTGGGTTCGTATGATTATTTATGACCTTTATGAACTTTCGAAAGTGAATTTCGATGTTGTTCGGCTAGTTTCCGCTAAAATGCCGAAAGTTAAATAATTTGACCTTTTCCATTTAAATTCGCACCTTGAGTTTCGGGAGTCCGATTTGAGATCCGCCTTCGTGAGTATGCTTCATATATTCTGTATAACTTGTATGAAAAAGTTGGAATTATTTTGAATATCGTAGGGTACCGTTTTAATTTTTACCGTAGCAGCGAATTTTAAAAGAAAAAAGAAAAAAAAAGGGGAAAAGACAAAATAAGGAAAAAAACAAAAAAAAAAAAGAAAGGATTGAAAGGTAGGCGGTCCTTAGCTTAAAGCTAAGGACGAGACTTTGTAATATAAACAGAACCGTGAGAGAAACAGACACAAAAATAGGAAATGGAGCAGAGGAAAAATATGCCAGAAAATGAGAAAAGAGCCGGAGACAAGCAGAATTTTCACTCTAAAACATTCAGGTAATGATCCTAATATATTATTTGAGTTTATTACGTGTGTTTAAATATATTTTGACGGTAAAACTTGGAATACTAGACATCGTTTTAATAAGTTCAATTAATAGTTTAAAGGGTCAAATGGACCCCGATAATGAAATTGATTATATATTCGTACTCAGGGAGTTATGGGCAACATATAAATGTAATTTATTTAGGGTTTGGTCATGTGACCCTAAACCCTGTATATAGGCCTGACCTGCGTATTGCGTATGCGAATAGGGTATCAGGTTCCTACCTGGATTGCCCTAAGATGTGAGGAATGAAGCCTTTAGCCTAATGTGATATATTTTTCTGCTTATTGAACACAGTGGGATCGTTTGGCAATGAATCCAAAGGACAAAGCGGTTATTGAGTGGCTGTACTAACTTTTTAACAAGGTAAGTGTTTATATCCGTTTCTTTGGAGGCACCTGGCCTCGTGGATTTTCTACCACGTGTTCTTAACGTGTGTAGCTGCCGATAGGCGTACTCATTACGCCTTAGCTTGGGATTTACATTATATATTATATGTTATGTCCTATTGTTGGTATTGCAATGAGGATCTGAGCATTGTACCCTGGCTGTGAGTTGTCATCTACTTCCCGGTTGTCGATGAGAGTCCCGCGCCGGTGAAGGGTTATTATTGCATCACATTGCATTCATATGCAATATTTGTCATTCATATGAATTACATTGCATATCATATTGAGGGCAGGAGTATTCCGCCCCAGGAGCAGGAGTATTCCGCTCCATTGTATCATATTGAGGGCAGGAGTATTCCGCCCCAGGAGCAGGAGTATTCCGCTCCATTGTATTATATCGGGTGCAGGAGTATTCCGCCCCAAGAGAGTGCAGGAGTATTCCGCCTCTGGTTTATATTATATCGGGTGCAGGAGTATTCCGCCCCAGGAGCAGGAGTATTCCGCTCCAGTTGGTTATCAGATTTGATTCCCCTCGAATGCAGGAGTATTCCGCTTCGAGATGGGACGACAGGCACATGTGACCCTTTGCATCATATTTCATTTCATTTCATTTCATTTCATCTCACTTCATTTCATTCCATCTCAATTCATACCATTGTGTAGACTTGCGGTACATGACTACTGTTCTGCTTATATGTGCATCGCTTATTTGTTGATATGTTTCTGCCACGCACCCTTGGTTGAGTTTAGAAGTTTCTTACGTGTTTCCGGTTGTTATCTGGCTCTGCCTTTTTATAATTTAAATAAAAGGAATTTGGTTTATCTGTTTCTTCTCCCTGGCTAGCTATCCTATTCTTTGAGGTGGCTAGTCTGCCCCACTTATTGAGTCCTTTTGACTCACCCTTGTTTGTTGTTTGTTTCTTGTCTATCTATTTCGTTTCGACAGGTTCGCTCCAGGATTGAGTTCGCCGCGTTGTTCAGGAGCGAAGACGACTTCAGCTGTCAGGGTGAGCCTGATTTATTCCGGATGGCCACCAGTTTATTGTTTATTATTTCAGTTGCATTCTGCTCCCTTCAGGAGGTATCTGTCTTCTTTTATACTCTTAGATGTCTAGCCTGGATAGCCCTAAACCTAGTATGTTGGGTAGTCAGCTGTAATTCCTTTTTTACAGCTAGAGGTATCAGTATGTCTGTGTTCTTGTTTTAAGTCTTGTCCTTATTTATGAATTATTATATTTATTTTCCTAATTTAATTGGTAAGGGTTCGCCCGACGGGTCTAGGGGAGGATGTCGGGTGCCCGCACGGCCTAGCCGGATTCTGGGTCGTGTCAGTTCCTTTGATCCTGTTGTGTATGTGTGGAATGATGCCAGAATTCCGTACCAAATCTCCAAATTCCAAAGCTTTGCACAAACAAACCGGGTTAGCACAAAAGAAGCACATATTGCAAGCCTAGGGTTGTTATGCGTCATCCCGAAACGGTTAACGGCGTAAGCCGAGTGTACCGATCGTATCCCCGAAAGATTGCTTATGTGTTTTGATCAAAATTAGAACAAAATTGTAACTGATACATAATCAGCACAAGGACGTACTTGGATGATTAATGTATTTTTTTTTTCCTTTCCCATTTTTTTTTTCTGACTCAACAAATGTAATTTAGACAAACGACACGAGACAAACTCAAAATAAAAGTGCTTGACATGATGCACGAGTCAAAGATATATACAAATTGACACATTGGGCGGGTACACCCATACGGTGAAAATAATGGGACCCGACATTTTAGCGGAGTCTGATTATTTCACGAGGATCGACACAAAATATAACGTAGCTAATTGCAATTTATCGCATGTACCCTGACTTGACCTTAAACAAAACAAAATAAAGCGGGACCTTAAAACAACATTTTTTTAAATTTTTTTTTTTAATGAAAAATTAAGACTCAACTGGAGATTCGAAACGGAACTTAAGAACGGATTATGAAACAAACTATTTTTTCTTATCCGAAAAGTGACTCCAAAATCGGACATTATGGTAATACAAAGACGAACACAATATTTTTATTTTTGTTTATTTTTTTTTCTTTTTTGAAACAAACTCTTTGATCTAATTCGAGAAAGAATCTTTAGAGTATTTACAAAATCTGGCAATTAAGACGACAAACCGACACAAAATAATACACGAATTAGACGCAAAATTGGTTTATAAAAATTGGCCATTATGACGGCGTAAAATCCCGATAAATTACCCTTTTTTTTAAAAAAAAAAATATGGACTAGATTTGGACACAGACTCAAACACAAAAGGATCCCAAAATTTCGTCATTATAACGACGCAAAACTATTACAAATTATTTCTACTACTTGGGACCAAACCCGGACGTAACATGAGACTAAAAAATTTTGAAAAATTTTCGCCATTATAACGGCGTAAAAGGACAACTAAATAAAAATATTTCAAGACACGGGACTAAACCCAATTTTTCTATCATTTTTATCTTTTTTTTTTCTTTTTTTCTTTTTTTCAAAATTTGGCTCTCGCCCCTCGGTGATCGGTCAGCATAACAACCCTTAGACTAGAACAAATGCAACACATTATATGCTCATGATGTGTCTTTTGGAGATGTGGGCTCCATTATGACACGAGGGAGTCAGCCTAGACAAGTGCGGTACCGGTGTACCGCACCTCACTAAGTCTAATGACAAGCAAATAAATCGGCCTAGATAAAAGCGCAGGTTCAACTCTAGGTGACTCAATGGGTCCATGTTCTATAGTTTCTGGCAATTTGGAAGTGCCTCGGGGGTACCGGTCGACAACGTCTAACGGCCTAACCCAACGCACCTCCTTCCTAAGAAGGGTTAACTTTTGTGTCCTGAGACACGACAGAAATTCCAGACGCCGAAGCGAAACTGGCGTGCATGTGTGCAGTGTTCCAGAAGACTCAGAGGTGTACGAGAGAAGACAATTGTGTATATACAGTTCAAACATATCAAAGCAGTAACATTCAAGGCAACATATACAAACAAAATTCAAAAGCCGAAAGCGACAAAGTTTAAAGCCTGAGACTCTCAGTTTTCACTTTCCTCCCCAGCGGAGTCGCCAAGCTGTCACGACCCTTTTTCAACTTAAAAGAGAAAAACTTAATATAGTTTTAAAAAGGTGTGTGACGGTGTTAAAGGTACACGAATTTTTTAAGAGATTTTCGGAGTCGCCACTTGACAAGTTAAAGGTGTGCCAAGTCACCAAAGTGGTGTACCTAGAACACCTATGACTCGTTTAGTGGTCTGCGTCAGAGTTCCGGGTAAGGATCTCGGTTGACTCGAGGGAAGGTGTTAGGCACCCTCGAGTCCTGTGCCAAGCACAGTTGCTTTTGTTGACGCATTTCGACTCTTTTGAAATTGTTTATTATATTTGCCTTGATTTTGTTACGCTTCAATTTATTATTAATTTTTACCGTTTGACAATTGAAAACTCCAATCGAATATAATCGCGCGAGAACTTCACTCGTTCGAAATCTTTCGACTTAAATCAATTAAATCGCGCAGGTACTTCACCCGTTCGAAATCTCTCGACTTAAATGAGTTTCAAGTGAACAAAATGAATTACTTCCAAAGTATATTTAATCTTGAGTCATCCTAACTGTCGGCCTAATCAAGATTGCGACTCGACCAATTTTAAATAAATGAGCTACTACAAGTTTGTCTATAAAGGAAAACAATAACTATTTGTCTATATTTTAACTTGGACAGAAAAAGGGAAAAGTAACTGTTGTACAAAATTATAACGGGCTGCTCACGAGTTACATTTCTGAAATGTCCTATGTTTGCCTATTTATTTCAAAGTTGGCCAGTTTACAAGTTATGTTCATTTGCCAAGTGATTTTATTGTTTATATTACGAATAACCTCAAGCTTGCCTAGCGTTTGCAAATAAGAAATAAGAACATGGAAGAGGCCCAACAAGAGTGGAGTAAGTTCAAATCTGGACCTAGAGTCCAAAATCTAAAGGAAAAAAAAACAAAAAAAAAAAAAAAACTCCAAACGTTTCCTTTTTGGGCTAATTGTGCTATTCTCCTCTTATTTGTTTAGACATTTCCAACATTATAGCAGAAAGTAAATACATAATTGCAAAATTGAAATCATGGTATAAGGTTCACGTTCTTTTCTTTTCTTGATAACGTGAGAGGAAATTTACAAAAAATGAGACAGACAAACTTCATACGAGCCCCTTTTTTTTGCATTTTTTCAAACCTTTAGATGGCCATTTTATACCAGTTCAGGACCTCAAAACAAGCAACATTCATACATACTACATAAAATAGAGTTTAAGGGATAAATACCTATTGAGGTAAGCTCCCTAGCAACAGCAATGGCAAGCCAAGGACACAGCAATCGGCAACTTAAACCAACCAAAACAAACAGCTGCAGCAGTGAACACAAACAGCAAAACAGCTCCCTTAAACTCAAACTTTAGACCACTCTTAACTTTAATTTGAACCCCTTTAATTTCTATTACCAGACACTTTCTTTACCTCCCCTCTTTCTCTCTATTTTCTCTACTCCCATCTCTCTATTTTCCCTTTACTTGTTGTCTTTTTGTTCTCTCTCAGATCTGAATTTTAGAGTGAGAAGTAGTATTTTTAGCTCTTAGTGAAGTGTTTTTTCCAGATCCCCTCACTGTGTTTAGCTCTCAGATTTTTTGTGTGTGTGTCTGTCATCACTCTGTTCCTAATTTTCTATTCTTCTTTGCTCACTCTCTGTTCCCCTCTCTTGCTCACTCTCTGTTCTTTTTTTTTTTTTTTATGTTCTGTTTGTGTTTCAGTTTTTCTGTTCTGTTTGCTATCTTCTCTGGTTTGTTTCAGTTCTGTTCCCCTCTTTTTAAAAGAGAGTCAAGGCTCTCAAAAATAGAAGAGGAAGTGGGGTTTGTGTACCAGTAAGGTACCAACCCATGTGCCCCCCAACCTTAGCATTTCAGGCCATTATTTCATTGCCTGCAGAGGTGTACTGGACCAAAAAAGAGCAGAACTTACTGCTGCCACTCTTGTACTTTCTTGACTCAACCCTTGACATCATCAAACCTATGTCATCCTAGCTATCTCAACAATATCACAACCAAACTAATTGAAACTTAATTAGATTTTTCCACTAAGTAAATAGGTTATAAACTTATCAGAAGGATAACTCCCAGGATACATGCTCTATTTTATCTTAGAGAGACACATTCACTAGTCACAAAAATAATTACATGACTAAGAGAACCTGGACAACATTGCAGGCTTAACAAACTGGACATGACGAGCCACAGCCACTGAAGACTTAGATGGAGCAGAAAAGCAATTTCTATTCGGATAGGTTCATGTTGCATAGATCACATAGCCAACTAACCAATTCAACAGTGAGACAAGCTAAGGAATTTCTACCAAACTAAGCAAAACAAGAGACCAATTTATGCATAACATTATCACAAATCCACGCATAAACAGGAAAGACACGCACAATCTGTTAATTGTTAACATAGTATTCGAAGAAACTACACTTAATGGCTTAAACAAACTTTAATACCTAATGAATACTAAACGAACAGTTCAGTCCTAAAACATTGAGACAGCAGCATGAACACACTTTCTTTCTTAAGCGATGAACAAAAGATCAAGTAAAACAATGTTCATACAGTCGAACAATCGTTCATATCAACATATACAACAGCCTACACAATGATTCTTTCATGCGACAACACCTGAAACTAATCTTCTGCAACCAAACAAATTAGGCGACAAAAGGATAGAAAAAACTAAAGGGAAAGCAAAGGAATTTCCCGTCTAACCGTAACTATTCCGTTACTAAGCTGCCATGGCTGCCTTGATGCGCTGATTGCACCACTGCCTCGGCATCTCCATCATCACTAGTTGCTACAAACCAACAGCCCTACTACTGCTATCCCTACGCCCCAGCCACAATCATCAACAACAGCGACGCCAAACCATCGACACAAGCTCGGATCAGATTTAACAACATGACATCACACTGCCCAAAACTACTTCCAACGCCTCTGTCATAGCTGCGTTGTCGCCATAGACTCATCAAACTATCATCACAGCCACCGTGAAACAAATCATCGCCACCTTCCCAGTTGCTCGTCTGCCAACACAGGGTCTCCACTGCCTTGTCTCTACATCAATAGCAACATTAACTAGCTGCCTCGTCTCGCAGCACCTCCGCGACTCAACACTAATGGTTTCGAATCAACACCTCGAGTCATTGATCACACCAAACGCCAAGATCGCACCATAGCTGCTGCCTCGTCAATACACAAGCATCACAAACATCTGCCACTACCAATGAGCAAAACAAAACAACTGCTTCACAAGTCAACAACATCGCATGATTGATGTTTGGCATTTTATGCCTATATTTCCTTAATATTTCCTCACGTTTTAGTACCTTATTCGCTTGTTTTATAGCTTGTGACTGTGGTTTTACACTGATTTTATGTCGTGCGTGTGTAGGTTGTTACGCAGTGTTTTTGGAGCTTTTAGGAGCATGATTAAGCAAGAAAAGATTGGATTTTGATTGAGGATTGGATCGAGCACACGAAGGCACGACACGAGCGAGCAAAGGAGCGAGAAAACACGAAAATTGGCCTGGCGCTGTAGGGCATGCCCCGCGGGCCCCACCGCGCCCAGTGTTCCAGCGCGTTTCCCAGCGCGCCGCAGGCCCAAAGCGGGCTGATTTCGACGTCCTCTGTCCAACCTCACGCGTTCCGAGGCGCGGGGCGCCCGTTATACCGCCCCTTGTGCGCGATTTTATGTCCTATTTCGTCTAGGCTTGGGTCTAACTTATTACTAGGTGTTTGTAAACTCTATAAATACTCTTTTACTTAGTTTTTCATAGGGGTGGAGACTTTGGAGCAAATTTGAGAGCTCATAACATCAAGAACAAGGGTTTTTCTTCCTTCCATTAATTTATTTCATCATTACTTCATTATTACATCAATTCCTTGTGTTGTTATTATGAGTATGCGTAGCTAAATCTATCGTTCTAGGGTTAGAGTATTTCATGAAGGTTGATGTTTGAAGATTGATTTCCATTAATTGAATCCCATAACGGGTTGCTTATTCTTTCTTGATTTCACTTGTGTAATTGTCAGGGCCCGATTATTACGCATTATCTATGGTTTTTAGATTGAACTCGAAAGAGGGAATTTAATTACGTAATAAGAAAGAGTAGGACTAGTTTGTGAACCCGGGCATCGGGGAACCAATTTGTGAGTAGGATAGACATATACTTGCTCGCCTAGTTTAACTAATTACAGAATTCGTTAATGCGTGCACGTGATTCAACCCATAGACATATAGGGATTGGAGTAGCCTGCATAGACCGTGAAGAACTGAAAGGTTTTCACGGGTACATTTAATCTGTTAGTTAGTAACCCGGGATTTAAGAAGTGGAATCAATTGGAAAACTCAACTGGATTGTTCGTAACTCTGACCCTGGATCGTCTCCTTATTACTGATAACAACCAAGTCTTGCTCCATTGTTTGAATTCACTTCTACCATTTAATTACTGTTCTTTAGTTAACAAAACTCTCACTATTGGAAAAAGATCCCTGAATAGTTTAAATAAATTGTTTGCTAGAACTCAGTCTGCATAGTCTTCGTGGGAACGATACTCATCTTATCACTTTATTACTTGTCGACCACGTATACTTGCGTGTGCGTTTGGGAGCAACAAGTTTTTGGCGCCGTTGCCGGGGACTAAACAATTGACTGATTTCTTTTTGAACAATTTATTATTTTCTATTCAGGTTTAATTTTTTTTATTTTATTTTTAGTTTATTTTATTACTAGTTTGCATGGCATCTTTTAATGAAAGTGGGTTGAATGTTGATTCTTGTCTAATTTGCGGAGGAACCCACTTGTGGGAAAATTGTCCAACTCTTTCAACCCTGCGAGATTGGTTATGTGAATTTTCTACCACCTTTGATTGGAATTTTTGTAAATTGTGTGGTGGTCGGTGGAATGATTGTCCTAAGTGTCATGCTCCTTCCCCCAATAATTTTTGTGATGATTCTAATGATGTTTGTGAGCTTGACAGGAGCGATAAAGTGCAGGTTGTTAGCGAAACTTGGCTAATGGAGCAAGCCAAACTCTTAGAAGCTTATGGGGATTTCAGGAGTGAACTTGCAAATATGACGAGGCAATTTATAGAAGAGAGGGTTGTGCTCAGGCAAGAGATCGACGAATTTGGCTTGACTATTCACGATTTGGAGGAGAATTTGAGTGATATGGTTGAGGTGTCTAATGCCCAATTATCAGTTGTCGTGAATAGTAGATTTGCGATAGAAGAGTTTAGAAGCCAATTTGAGGAGCAAAAAGTGGAATTCCTACCATTCGACCCAATAGCAGTTGATGATGCCAAGGTTGAGGAAATCACATTAGAGTCATGTGAGGAAATAGAAAACATCATAGGTGAGGACTCTAGTGTTTGTGCAAGTGAGGGTGTCAAAAGTAATGCAACTTTAGAATTGAAGCGCATTGGACCTCATTCCAATCATTTTTCAACATTGTGTTTGGATGGTGACATGAAAATTGAGCCACCCGAGCCTATGAAGAAACAAAAGGAGGAGGAACAAGGTGCCTATATTTTAGAGTTTGTGATGCCGAGGAGACAAAACGACATCCCTCATTTAAAGGCTAAGAAGTGCAAATTGCGGCATTGGTTACTTGGTCCTTTTGTATTTTTGCCACCACCCCAATACCATAATTGTAAACTTGAGGCAAAGTTGGGGATTCAATTCATTAGTTCAAGGTGGAGGAAAAAGTGATGAAGTTGTCCTCGTCGTGCCGCGACGTTAAATCAAGCGCTTCTTGGGAGGCAATCCAATTTGTTTGCTTTACTTTTATTTATTTTACTATTATTTTTATGGTTGTATATTACTTTGGGTGATTCTTTGGATTGCAGGTTCATGTAATGGCGAGTATAAGTGTGGGGTGTCCTCACCCTTGCCTAATATTGATGACCTGTTGGGGGAAGTCTGAGTACCTCATACTATATGGAAGCTTGGAGGATGCTAGCACCAAGGACTAGAATCTTCAGGGAAGTTTTCTTTACCTTGCACTTTCTTATTTTTAGCACTGAGGACAGTGCTTAGTTTAAGTGTGGGGTGGGGAACTACCCTTTTATTTATTTTTGAGGTTAAGATGCATGTACCATAGGATTTTTCTTTTGTCACTTGACTTTATTTTTATTTGTTTCCTGCTTTAATATATGAAAAAAAAATTAGAAAACCAATGAAAAATTCCAAAAAGATTTTCCTTTTAATTTTATTAGTGGTACATGTCATCCACCCCGTGGTTTTTCTTATGACCGCGGTTCTTTTCCACGGGGAGGCCTTTGAACCGGGTAGTTTTTTATTTTTAGGATTAGGATAGTTAGTTATAGGTGACCCTAGACGAAGGGAATAGGTAGAATGCTAGGTGCCTTTGATTTGTTTGATACCGGTGGACTTGGACTTGATTGCATGTGCTATTTGTGGTGTCCTTGAGTTTTAATTTGATGCATGCCTAAAAAAAAAAAACATGGAACGACCCCCTTGAGATGCTTGAGTCCGCTTGCTTGACTTGATTGTTAACCTTTGTGCATTAGTGCTTGAATTTCCACAAGTTGCATTCTAGAAGCTTAGTTGAGAGTTGTTGATGGAACCTTTTTGTGTGGATCGTGTGCAATGTGTGTTGTGAGGCATATTCTTGTTTGCTCTATGTTTGCATATTAATGTCTAGAACTTGCCCCGTGTGTGTGCAAAGCGAAATCCTAGGTTTGCTCTAATTGGGAGATGATACAAGGCCTTCTTTTGTTAGCCTACCCTTAGATATATACCTTGGAAAAAAATTGTTGTTGTGATTTCTTTGATCCTTTCTATTGGTACCCACACCCCGAGCCTACCCATTTGTTCTTAATTGACTCTTTTGACCCTTACTCCTTAAACACTTTATTGACATTGTGTTGTTGATTGGAGTTGTGGTTGGATGTTGGGAGACTTTTGAGTGGAGCTAATAAAAGGGAAATACTTATGAAAATTGTGAAGTGGTGGAAAACATTGGCAAGGATGGAAGTTAATGAAATTGAAAAAAATGAAATGATAAGAAAAGAAAAAAATAGCAAAGTTAAAAAAAAATTGTGGAAAAAGAAAAAAAAAAAGAGAAAAAGATATCCATTCCTTGCTAGTGTGTGCTTAAAAGAAAAAATTGCTACTTGTTGAGAAGGTGTATGTGTAGAAGTTGTTGATTTAGGTGACTTGATGAGATTGATGATTAATTTAAACTGTGATGTATTAAAGTGCTTAGGGAGGTAGTCACTATTATCCATATGTATCCTACCAGCCCTTAGCCTACATTACGACCTTTCTAAAGTCCTAGTTAATCCCGATTGGAGTGAGCCTACATTAGTGGAGTCCTACACTACGGGCAAGCCTATGGTACGTTGTGTGTGACATGTGAGCTTTTCATGAGAGTGAGTGAATTCTTTCTATGCTATTGTCCCCATTCTATTTGTGATATTCATGGTTGTGTGTGATACTTGGGGGACACTCTCTCTTGCTTCATTTTGGTGAGGGCACGTGGTTTGCATCAAGTAGGTAAAGTTGATGGCTTTTGGTTGAGTAGATAGGTGTGATTTTGTGGGAGCATGGTTGCAATAAGTTGAGTTTGTGCATTTGAGCAATTTTGGGGTGGTTGTTCTCATATTTTTGGTTTTGGTAAATTGTTGGCATGTTGTGGAACCATGGTAGTCATGTGCGCATTGGTTCAATGGTCGGTATCAACCATAGTCATAGGCAGACCTGTTTTACCTAGGTTGGAAGTTATTTGTGATTGCTCGAGGACGAGCAAAGGTTCAAGTGTGGGGTGGTGATGTTTGGCATTTTATGCCTATATTTCCTTAATATTTCCTCACGTTTTAGTACCTTATTCGCTTGTTTTATAGCTTGTGACTGTGGTTTTACACTGATTTTATGTCGTGCGTGTGTAGGTTGTTACGCAGTGTATTTGGAGCTTTTAGGAGCATGATTAAGCAAGAAAAGATTGGATTTTGATTGAGGATTGGATCGAGCACACGAAGGCACGACACGAGCGAGCAAAGGAGCGAGAAAACACGAAAATTGGCCTGGCGCTGTAGGGCATGCCCCGCGGGCCCCACCGCGCCCAGTGTTCCAGCGCGTTTCCCAGCGCGCCGCAGGCCCAAAGCGGGCTGATTTCGACGTCCTCTGTCCAACCTCACGCGTTCCGAGGCGCGGGGCGCCCGTTATACCGCCCCTTGTGCGCGATTTTATGTCCTATTTCGTCTAGGCTTGGGTCTAACTTATTACTAGGTGTTTGTAAACTCTATAAATACTCTTTTACTTAGTTTTTCATAGGGGTGGAGACTTTGGAGCAAATTTGAGAGCTCATAACATCAAGAACAAGGGTTTTTCTTCCTTCCATTAATTTATTTCATCATTACTTCATTATTACATCAATTCCTTGTGTTGTTATTATGAGTATGCGTAGCTAAATCTATCGTTCTAGGGTTAGAGTATTTCATGAAGGTTGATGTTTGAAGATTGATTTCCATTAATTGAATCCCATAACGGGTTGCTTATTCTTTCTTGATTTCACTTGTGTAATTGTCAGGGCCCGATTATTACGCATTATCTATGGTTTTTAGATTGAACTCGAAAGAGGGAATTTAATTACGTAATAAGAAAGAGTAGGACTAGTTTGTGAACCCGGGCATCGGGGAACCAATTTGTGAGTAGGATAGACATATACTTGCTCGCCTAGTTTAACTAATTACAGAATTCGTTAATGCGTGCACGTGATTCAACCCATAGACATATAGGGATTGGAGTAGCCTGCATAGACCGTGAAGAACTGAAAGGTTTTCACGGGTACATTTAATCTGTTAGTTAGTAACCCGGGATTTAAGAAGTGGAATCAATTGGAAAACTCAACTGGATTGTTCGTAACTCTGACCCTGGATCGTCTCCTTATTACTGATAACAACCAAGTCTTGCTCCATTGTTTGAATTCACTTCTACCATTTAATTACTGTTCTTTAGTTAACAAAACTCTCACTATTGGAAAAAGATCCCTGAATAGTTTAAATAAATTGTTTGCTAGAACTCAGTCTGCATAGTCTTCGTGGGAACGATACTCATCTTATCACTTTATTACTTGTCGACCACGTATACTTGCGTGTGCGTTTGGGAGCAACAATGATCCCAGCCATTGTCGAGCCAAATGTGTCGCCACTATCGCAGCCTATAGCCACCATAACAACTGTAAACAAGCATCACAATGCCACCAATAACATCGAATTGCACCACATACGACACGCGCTGAAACAACATCACCACGCCCTTCATCACCCTTGCCATCACTGTAACAATCACCACCAATGCATTGAAACAGCCCCACGTTGAGTTCAAACACCAAACAAAGAAACAAATCATCACAGCCGTGTCATCGCCATCTCGCCTCGACAAACCGCCTCGGATCAGCTTCGATTACACACACACACAGCCCCCGACCCTCTCGTTAGCCGTTCAGATCCATTCTCTTCTTCTTCTAACGGAAACGATCCCATTTGGGGTCGTTTCAGCTAGAAAAAGGAAAGAACGGAAAAAGGAGAAAGCAAAACAGTGCTTACAAGTAAAAGCTCACCGGGGAAACAAACGGGGTCGACGGAGAAGAGTTTGACTCACCTTGGGGGGGCTCGATCTAAAACTGATTCGCTATGTTTTTTTGGCAAAATCGACCTCAAGAGTGGAAAGAGGGGTCGAAGAGGAGTCGGGGAAGGTTCTTTGGCCGGAGGAGACTATCTCCGCCGTCGATGATGGTGGATGGCAGCGGCCTTATGTGTATCGGCCTTGTTCCCTTAGGTTTTTTTTTTTAGAATTGGGAAAAATGGAATTATGAGGAGAAGGGAAGTTAAAACTGATGGGCTGGCGGGTCAAGCTTGATTATTGGGCTTGATTAGTTCTGCTTTTGGGTTTCACAAATGGCCACTAGAAAGGCTAAACTATTTAGAACATTTACAATTAACTAGAAATTAAAACTACTTAAATTGCAAATTTGTAGCAATCAAAACGTAGGATCACAATTAAGCACATATAACAAATATTTTTGGTATTTTCATATTTTCTCTTCTTTTTTTTTTTGACAAATTTTAGCTAAAATAAAGACCAAAATTCGGAGAAAATCCTACAAAGTTAGCTCGCATATTTTGAGCTATTTCAAGCTATTTTTTTAAAATTTCGTGCCAAAATTAGGTGATTACATCTTGTATCCCAAAATGACTCCTCAAAATTTTCTTAATATCTTGCCAAGTGGGTTTTGGTTTCTAAAAATCTTCTCAAGGCCGCCCAAGACTTAGATTATAATGGTTTCTCAAGTTTATGGGAAGAGCCCATGCAACCAAAGTCAATTTATCCAACTCCTCGTAAATGTCTTCATGCACAAAGATTTCCTCCAATTGAGATTCCCAAATGACATAGAGTTCCTTTTTATATTTTGCATGCAACTTAGGCAATTCTATGCACCTCTTATCCCTTTTACTTTGGCTCTTTCTCTTGGCAAGTCTAAAGGTGCCATCCTTTTGTTCCAAGACTTCAACTACCACAACTTGCTTGATCTTTCCATTTCCACTATTAGGTAGTGGGCCTTACTTTGGAGGATCTTGAGTAGGATCCTTTATTTGCGGAATGACATTTGGAGAGTAGGTGTCTTGGTCATCATCATAATCTTCAAGTGTATGGTAGGATTCTTCATCATGTTGACGACCAACTTGTTGGCGCTCCGCACCTTCATGCCTTAGAGGATCATATCTTGGAAGGTCATGTCTTGGAGGATCATGAGATGGATCCTTTGCTTGTGGGGTGACATTTGAAGAATAGGTGTCTTGAGCTATCATATGAGAATAACAATCATTAGCCCGAGAAAGCCTACTAGGACCATCACCACGCACTCCCATGGTTGGAGGTGTCTCCACCACTTGATTTCCCGCTTCTTGGAGTATAGACTTGCGAGATAAGTCATCAACGGTTTCCTTGATCCCCTTGAATTCCTCTTGGAATACATCCAAGTGGGCCATCATCGCATGAATCAAGGTATTGGTCTCCATGTTCACTTCAACTTCCTTTTGAGTCATAGTACCTACAAACAATCAAAACACACATGGTTAGTAGAAAGTGTCCTCACCAATTCACTCCCTAAGTGTTTACACTCGATTTGATTGTACACAATCCACTCGTGTTTATACTCAATGATTGGCTTCTACTCGCTCGAATATTCTTACCACACTTGCCTTTTACCTCTGTTGGCTAATTCAAGTTGCTTTTCGCACTCAAGTCCGATTTAACTATCACTCAATCCAATTTGGGATGGAATGGAGTTGATGTAGCAAAGAACGAACATTTAAAGCTAACGGACGAGAATTAGAAAAAGTCAACGAGATGAAAGGAGAAAAGCACGAACCGAATTGGCACAAAAAAAATTTGGATTTGGATGAAATTTTATTTATGATCTAGAAACTCACAGTATTTGATGATATGATAGGGGTTTGGGTGATCTGAAACTGTTTAGGGGCTGTTCCGAGCAATCAGTAAAGTGACTGATTTTTTTGTTCAGCGCTATCGCGAAGAGTAAGTCAATAACCCTGCGTTGTCGGCACGCGATCGCGAAGAACAAATTTCAATAAGCCTGCGCTATCGCCGCGCGATCGCGAAGAACAATAATTACACAAGTCTGCGCAATCACGACAGTTGGCGCGCGATCGCGAAGAACAAAATCTGGGTCTGATGCAGATCTTGAAGCCCGAATTTCTAAAAAGAAAATTCAATTGAATCTTTCAAAATCAACTTGTTTTTGCTTCAAATTTGAGATATACGCACCTTATAAGTCCGTGAACAAATCCCAATGATCAATTCTTCAAAAAGAATACCCAAATTGAAAAAGCCTCAAATCACTTGTTGATGAACTTGAAGAACCCTAGATTGTGATTCTTCAAATTGATGCCCCAAACGTTGTTTATTGTTCAATTCCTTCAAGATACAACTTCTAGATTCATCAAAAAATAATCGGTAACAAAGATTTCATCTAAAGGAACCCTAAATCTATAACTCAATTTTTAGATTTTGGATTTTTTTGTGATTTTTTGGATTTTGATAAATAAAAACGTAGATAGTGTTTGTAGAACAAACACCAATCCAAGCTCTTAAGCCTAGTGATATGATCCTAACTATGAAATAACGAAATAACAAGAAGATTAAACAAGATCGAAGTAAGATCCACTTTGATTAGAAGATATTAAAGAAGCAAATTAGGGGCAAGACCTAATTACCCCTTTAATTATCCAAAAAAATGAACCTAAACTATTTGATCCTCAATTGAATTGACATTCAATTGCAAACCAAGGAAAAGAGATGCTCAAGAAACAAGCTTAGCCAATGTTTACTCACACAATTAATCATCAAAAGTCTAACCCTAGCAAATGAGGCTAAGAGGACTTAAATACAAGTTTCTAAAAATGACATAACATTGCCTTAATTGCCCCTAAAGTGGGCTGAAACAAAAGTCATTAACTTGAAGTGGGCTTCTGATCATCTTCTCAGCGCTATTGCGACAGAATAGGCGCGATCGCGATGACCAAGCAAGCAGTGCTTCGTGAACGCGCCAAAGGCCACGCGTCTGCGAAAGGGAACTTCCTCAGCCTTTCTCGTCTACCCGCGTGATCGTGTATGTAGACTCGCGATCGCGCTGCTCAGTGGTTTGTCCTTGCACGATCGCTTCTGTGGACTCGCGATCGCGCTGAGTTGATTATGGAGTTGAGGTAGTAAGGCTTGTAAACAAGCTATACAGCCTCCAATATTTGCCCCAACAGCTTCACTTGTGCACTTCGGCCATCTTTTGCCTTGATTCTTGGCTTCCAAGCCCTTTTGAAGCGCTCCAAGATTTTGATGTTAAGTCTAAATCCGCCAATGACATGAGCGCCAATCCGATTTGCATCACCTAGAGTCCTTCCTTCCTTAACTGCTTTAACGACTCATTCTTTATATGACCCTGCCTCCTTTGCTCAAGCTGACCCTTGTTGGATGGAAGCAATCAGTGTTGAATTTGATGCTCTCATCCGAAATAAAACTTGGACCTTGGTACCTCCTCCCTCTAAGGCAAATATTGTTGGCAATAAATGGGTGTTTCGAGTCAAGTTTTGTGCAAATGGCTCTGTAGAAAGATTTAAAGCGTGTTTAGTTGTTCAAGGTTTTTCGCAGCAGTTCGGGTAGATTATTTTGAGACATTTGCTCCTATTGTCGAGCCGAGCACATTCTGTTTAGTCTTATCTTTGGCTCTTTAACGAAGTTGGTTCATGCATCAGCTTGATGTGTCCAATGCATTTTTACATGATGAGTTATCTGAGACAGTTTATATGTGTCAACCAAAGGGCTTTGTGCATTCAGATTATCCTCCTTATGTATGCAAGTTGAAACGTGCCTTATATGGTCTTAAATAATCTCCGCGTGCTTTGTTCCAATGCCTCGCTTGTTTTCTTGTTCAACTAGGCTTTAAGCAATGTATTTCAGACCATAGCATGTTCATTTTTCACCTAGGGAGCAAATACATTATTCTATTGATTTATGTGGATGATATAACTGTGTTTGGCTTTTCCAAGTCGTTGATATCTCATTTCATCTCTTCCATGGGCACAACATTCTCAATGAAGGACTTGGGGCGTCTTGACTACTTTCTTGGAGTTGAACTAAAATACAATTCTTTGGGGCTTCTCTTGGTTCAACGTCGTTATATTACTTCTATTCTTCGTCGATTTAATCTAGAGAAGTGTAAATCTGTGCTTACTCCACTTCACAGTGAGCTTGATTAGAATTCTACTTCTTTGCCTTTGCTTGATGATCCTTCTACCTATCGTCAAATGGTTGGGTGTCTACAATACATGTCTTTTACTCGGCTAGATATTCAATTTGCTGTCAACCTTGCTTCCCAATTTCTTCACCAACCAAGAGAGTTGCATCTTCAGGCAATAAGACGTATCTTCAGATATCTAAGTGGCACTTCTGATTGGGGCTTGTAGCTGTACAAAAGTTCTCCCTTGGCACTTACTGTTTACTCTGACTCTGATTGGGCTGGCTGCTCTGCCACAAGACGATCGACCACTGGTTTATGCATTTTTCTTGGCTCTAATCTCATCTCTTGGTCTTCTAAGAAACAACCTACTGTAGCTCGCTCTAGCACTGAAGCTGAGTACCGAGCACTTGTTATTGCGACTGTTGAAGCTACTTGGCTCCAATATATTCTTCGCGTTCTTGTGTTTTTCTTACTACTATTGTCTTAGCTAAATGTGACAACATTGGAGCCATCCACCTAGCTCATAATTCAGTTTTTCATTCCCGTACTAAACATGTTGCATTAGATTATTATTTTGTTCGTGAAAAAATTAGTCTTGGTGATTTGTCAGTTTCTCATGTGCAGACCTCTGCGCAACTTGCTGATTTGTACACTAAAGTGTTGCGTTCTACTCGTTTTCGTGAGCTGACTGCCAATCTTTACGTTCATTCTTCCTGCTTAGATTGAGGGAGGGTATTAGCATTAGCATTATCCTTTTGTATATTACTTATAGTAGGAGTCTATTATGATTTATTCTGTAGTTATCTATGATGTACACAAATGTGGTAACATGTCTATACAAATAAGAGTTCTAAAGGTGAGGAAACTCACGTCCTGATTATACAGACTTCTATTTCATCTAGGGAGACAGTCACTTCAGACACAATATTCGAGATCGCGGTCCCTATTGGTATGGCAATCGCAGCTCATTGAAGGAACTCTTGAGGTAGTAGTCCTAGTTCCACTATCCGTGATGCTAGTGTTGGAGCCACGATCCTGATTCTCTCATTGCACTTATCAAATCTCTGTACTACACATTACCATTAGATACAAAAAAGTGGATTACATACCTACATATATGTTTCTTGCATAAGTTTTTAATTAAATTAATTTCAATGAAAGAAATTAAATGCAATTATACCTTAGAATACAATATTACTTATTGAATTTTTAAGTCAACTTTGGTTTCAAGTTCAACCCATAATACGTTTGAGAGAAAATCATAAACTTAATCTATATTATTATAAAAATACGAAGGCCTTAATGAAATGTCACTCGATTTTTTTATCCTTCTTAAGTGATTTTAAGTTAGACAATTTTGTAAATTTGACATATTTAATTATTTGTTGTACCTGATTTAACTTAATAATTTAATTAGTACTTTGAAACTAATTATTTTTAGAGCTATAATCTTATGAAACGTACGATATCAATTGTTAACCAACTTAGTTTCCAAACTTGCCTTATTAACTGTGTAAGAATATTAATCAGAACTCAACTATTTCTAATAATTAAAACTTATGAAACGTAAGATATCAATTCTTAACCAATTTGGTTTCCACACTTGCCTTATTAACTGTATAAGAATATTTATTAGGAGTCACCTTTTCCTAATAATTAGGACTTTGTGATCAATAAGGATGTTTAATCAAAGAAATTTTGCTTCCTTTATATTTTCTCATCGGGCAGAACAATTGTGACCGAACTTCTAACATGTGGAAACCAATTAATTAAGTGAAGAAAGAAACCAAGTTGGATATAACTTGGGAGTGTGGTGAATATACCTTTGACAGGAATTTTTTTGTTTGTTTTGGTTTCGAGTTTCATTTTGATTAGGAGTCTAGTGGACCTTTATATAAATTGTCTCATGAGCTGTGATGAACCAAGTAGGTTGAGGAGTTTAATCAAAATCCATTGTTTTCTCATCTTGTTTATATAGTTCGACCAATTGTTCGGAGAAACTTCATTGACAACTTTACTTTGCTTTGCTAATTTTCTATTTCTTTGTTTTTCATAGTTACTTAATGTTGATTTTGTGTCTCAACAATCTCTTTACGATTGGGTTGGATTACATCAACGCCATCTTATTTTTATTTATGTGCAGGAGACATTCAATTTGAATAGAAATGTGGTTACAATTTCACTAACTTGTCCATATTATAATTGCACAAAACTCCATTGCAACTATTAGTATACTTTTTTATATTTTGTAGTGTATTCCATATTCGATAAGAAAAGCATTTAGAATTGACAGTGTAAACACAAATTTTAGTCGGCAAAATTCATACAAAAAATGTGTAAAAAAAAATATAAAATTTTAATATGAATGAAATTGTGGATTGCAAATTTTAAGATGTTAGTGGATCAACAAATGGCGCCGCCTGATTTTTCTTCACGAACGTCGATTCAAAGACGCTTGGCTTGTTTGTCAATTTTAAGAGCGTTTGGTTTGTTCGTGAAGGGACGAGATTCGCTACAACAATTTGATAGGCGTTGACGAATAACTTTAAGGAAAAGATTTAGACTTCAACATCAATAAGCGCAAATGATATTGCCTTCAAATAGTTTTTTCTTGATCTTCTCTTGCTCAATATGCTTGTTCTTTTTCAATTCAATTAATATTTAAGTTAAATTTCTATCGATATTCTTGTTGTTTTTCCTTAATGTTGGTTGATACAATGGTCTACGTACTTCCAATCATACCCAATTGACTCAACTTTACAACCAATACAAGGATAAAGGTAGGTGATCTATTACCTTGATTAATATCCTCATTTTTTGTTAGTATATGCATAATTTCATACTTCTTGTGGTTTACAATCATTATATTTTAGTTCCATCATATTTGTTCACTCTTACAAGAAGTATTTGGTGCCTCTATATGATTAACGTATATATTTTAGTTGAGTTTCAGGTTTTGAAATCTTGGCCTTCCCTTGCAATGAATTTTTGAAGGAACACGATAAATTATTTGCGCACAAATAGAATAGAAAAATAACACTTATTTGAAGCTAAGAGAATTCGTATTTTAAATGATGTAGTTAATTTTGCTAATGCTTTAATTAGTGATTTCCTTATCAATTCTTTCTTAAAAAAACTCATGCAATATTACTGTAATGTTTACAGTTTAATTGTTTAGTTTTGTAAGTCTTTTATATATTCTTAAGATGACTTTTTGATTGGTGTATCTTATTATAATAGTATACAGTCCTAAAGTCATATATATTCTCCGAAATATTGCCAGACGAGCTTTTATCAGAACTTAGAAGCCATTTAAATTGCACAATCCCAGTACATTATGCTATGACAAGAAATAAAGCACAAGATCACACAATCCCTAATATTTGTACTTGTTGCGCCAGATTTTTTTCACAAAACAATTATATTTTAACTATCAAGAGAAATATCAGTGTAGTTATTGGTCACGAGACTCACGCAGAGTAACTGGAGAGGTGCACAGGAATATACACCAAAAGAATTGTTTATCAAGAAGTATTAGGTACGATTCAGCAACATCTTATTATCTATATTTACAATTAATATATAAATGACTTAAACTAATTCCTTTAGTTTTTGCAGATTCAGAAGATATCCAATTTTTAACGACATCCGAGGCAATGTTATCACATTATTTTTATCATGTAAATGACAGTTGGATAATAGACATCAATTACAATAATACATAAATTGATCTCCTTGTGTATGGTTTAATATTGATTGCATGACGTAACAACATGTATTTTTCTTATTAAAATGATCGTGGTATGTATCTAGGTGCCAATTACTATAATATATATATTTTTTTTCTCCTTAAGTACAAGTTATTTACTATAATTTGTTCTTTTTCGTGGATTACACACTTAAAACTAGTATTAATAAAATTAATGTTGGTAATTATCCTTTATATTACATAAGATTGGCAGTATACAAATCTGTCATTACAATAGTAAAAGTAATCTCATAATCTCCCAGATAATTTTCTGTTCAAATCTGTATATTTAGGACCATCTATCCCAAACTTTAAATGGAGTCATAATTGACCCATTTTCCGTTGTTCTGGAACAACCGTTGGCGAAGGTACTTTTGAGTTAGCTTAGCTAATGGGGAAGGTATTTTTGACCTACCAAACTAACGGCGAGGCTACTTTTATACCAAAAATGAAACTATAGGCATCTATCTAGGATACTCCGGGAGTATTTTTAGCCTGTTTTTGCAATTTAAAAATGATACCCCTCCGTTTCAGTTTGGATGAATCTTTTAGCTTTTCGAGAGTCAAACTGGATGAACTTTGACCAACAATTTAAGATGATTTTTTTCATTAAATTAATATGGGAAGAGTTGCATGTTATAGTATTTTTTGTATAGTTTTTGAATATGTAAATTTTTTATTTGAAAATATTAATTTAATATAGTCTAATTTAGATTCAAAGATTAGTCAAATTGACTATCGAAAAGCAAAAAAGTTCATTTTTTTTTTAAACGGAGGGAGTAGTAAAAATGCAACCACTGAGTCTTCCTAATCGTTTGGCTTGATTAGATGATATCTCGTTGAATGTCTATTCATAGGAGAGGGCGGCGATCTACAACGAAATTGTCAAATTTTTCTGATTGCTTCGACTTATGTTTTCAACCTTTTCTCTTTCGCTCGTGATAACTACATGACAGTTAATCAAATGTGAAAAAGTGAACACACATACTCTATGAGCATTTCAAACTTTCGATAATTTTGATTCCAAATGGACCAAATAAAGACTTTAATTGCTTATAAGAACTCTTTAAAAGTTCTAATTGATTTACTAAATGGAGACCGGATAAGGATGTTTTTCTCAGCAGTCATGTTATTCTCATTGTTGCTATCTATTGAAAGCTAAATTTTGCAGCCATGACACAACTGGCTAAAAAAACCTACTAAACTCCTTTGTCCAAGAGTACTCCTCTACTAACTTGAACATGTTTTTGCAGTTGCAGCAGACATTTGCTCACTCGTAATTCCAGCATTGCAGATGTTGGCGATACCACGAACGTGTTTCTTCCCATAAGAGGTTAATTTTCCACAATGTGCCTCAAATGTCTTGACCTGTACATGGGAAAAGAGATCAACACTTCCGACGAGATAACAGAAACATGAACTCTACTAAAGTAGCTCAAAGCATGTTGCTTTTATAACTAGACTTACATAGGTTTTAAGGCAATCCCAGCTGTCAACAAGTGGTTGTCCAGCAGGTCGAACACTCTGCAGCACCTCGTTACCTTTTTTGATTCCAAACAAAACCTCTCCAAGATGTTTTACATTGTTGTCCACTTGATTTCTCTGTGATAGAGCTTCGTTAAGTCTTGCATGAGCTTCAATTTTCTCCGCAGAGCCTTCAGGGGCGTCGTTGTGCTACAAACATTGAAATGTACAAATTGTAACCTCATAGTGTAGGAAGAAGAATTCCACAAAAATCTGCTACAAAAGAAGGTAGAAGAATACCTTGGTTAACAAATAAAAAAGCTCAGCACTGCGCTGATCTACACTCTTTGATGATGTTGAGAATGACAGGGCACCCGCAAGGGCACGACTGTGGTTTGTGGTATAGTTAGTAATTCCCATATATGCGGCAAGAGAATCAAAGCTCACCACTATATCACCATATTCACTGACATGGGAGCCATAGGATTCACCCATATATGTTATGTTGGCTGCAGTTCTGTTTGCAACCTGAGCATGTCCACAATGAAATCATAATCCCTCCTTTAGAACATGGAATAAATGAACGCATAGATGTAATATAGGATCTGAAGCATTAACAATTGATTTTGTATATTTCAAACAAATATATTCAAGCATACACACAATTTGTCCACATTAGACAAGCTCTTACCCTGTCATACTGCCCTGCAACACTGTCAGCTGTTCGATCTTGCACATCACTGTTCCAAAGTGCAAACACTAGTAAGTTTGTCATAACAATAAAGTGACTTAAAATGTCATCTTCCAAGTGAAAAATCATCTTTAAACTTCATCTTAAATTTAGGGAAGAAAATGAAAGAATTCTTGGCATACTCCTTTCTAACAATTTGACAAGCTTATAGTTCAGGTATTGACAGATCATGACATATTTCATAATTTTCTTGGCATTTAATGTAGCAAAATATATCGGCTTTTAACAAATAGCTCATATGGGAAGATATCCAAAATGCATGAAGTGCATTAACTGATCACTTTGCTCTTTGATTACCAGAGAAGGGGTCACAAGAATTGTTCTTACCTGTCTTCCATCCAGGCAATACTGAACAAGTCTCCCAAGCACACACCATGAAACTCTGGAGGAGGGCACCCAACCAAGCATGGATCGCCACGAGTACCCTCACCGCAATATGTTCCCCAGCTGTCTTCATCGGGTTTTGATGCTGTCATGGCATAGATATCTAGACCTTCAGGTAGAAGACCATCAAACATGCTACCCGACTCACAAGCTTCAAGGTAAAACACCTACAGATTGAAAACATTATTAAACATAAACCATATACCTTAAGTTTCACTGATAAAAAACTGCGCCAAGGAAAAAGAAAGGTAGCTGAAAGGCTGAAACAAGTTACCATTCTGTCAAATGTCCCTGAAACATGCTTCTTTTTCAACACGTCGACCAGATCATTTGCAAAAACAAATTCTCCACTTGGCATTGCTGATAACAGTAAAAGGATGAAACAATTATGCATAATCTAATTAGTTCCAAAGTATGACACAAACAAAGTGAGAATCACAAATTGTAATGACTTATAGCTTAACTCTACCAATTGCCTAACCGTGGCTTTCGACAAAAGGTTCCTGGCAAAAATTGATTATGCACGTTCACAACTTCTATGTTTAAACTCTAATCAAATGAGTTTAACTTATTTATACTGACAATGTAAATAAATTTTCAACCGTCAGGTCAAACAAAGATGTTTGCTTGTAACCTCCACAAAAATTGAAATTTAACCATGATAAGAAGGCAATTTACCTGTTTCAACAGTAAAAGTGACTTGATAGTGTTAAAAAAAATTATATTGTTAGTGCATATAGGTTAACCTCTAGTTCAATACATAGTGATACCTTAATCCCCTTCTCCTTTGAGATGACATTACCACAACTCAGAAATGTGAAAACAGAAAACTAAGCAAAAGCAGGCAAAATATAAAGGGTAATAATCTGAGGAAGCTACTTACAAACAATCCCAGGGCCACCATGATCAGCATAGTAGATGAAGATATGGTCATTTGGACCACTGTTCAAAACTTTCCCACTGCCTCCGGTAAGACCACTTTTGTTGGCAAGGATAACATTGTAAAAATTGTTAACGTTAACATCTTCACCTACATAATCCTGCCTCAAGAAGAAACAAACTACTCATAAGCAAACACTCTAATCCTAATTTTTTTTTTGAAGGAGTTGAACTTAGATAGAACAAAAAACAAACCTTGGGAACACCTTTGTAAACATCTTGGCCATGTGGGTTATTGATGAGAACTCCAGGTCTAGGATTCTCTGGATCGTTAGCAATGTCATCATACATGAATACAATTATATTCTCATCTTTGAGACCCCCATTCTTTAGTAGCTGGTAAGCGTGGCATACATCAGCCTGAAAATCATTTAATAACAAAAATCAGAAATAAGATTCTCAGATTTACGTATATCTTGTTTTGTTTTGTGAGTATTTAGTTTCTTTAAATTATTTCTGTCGTTTGATCTTTTATTGCAAGTTGGTAATAAAAATAATTAGACATGTACAAAGCAGTTAAAGTCATTTATGTTTGAATGAGAGGAGATGATCTCATATGTTCTTTGACAATTTGAAAAGGAAAAAACAATGACGCCATAAAGATACAAAGATCCTAATGTTACTTTTAAAAAATCTCTATATTATTTATCGACACAAAGATCAGATACTGAATTTCAATATGTACAAACAAAGAAATAATTTTTAGCCAGACGGAAATAATTTGGGTGTGGATTTGCTCCATTAAACATCAATATAGTTTTGGATTATTGCCATGTAGAGTAGTGCACTTGTAAGGCTAAGATTGAATGCTTTATTTTTGGATAAAATCTTATTAATGGTAAGTGAATAAAATTATAAAAAAAACTACACATTCTTCTTTAAGTAAATATTTTTTAATTGATCTTTCAGTTGTTACTTAACTAGTTCATTTGTATTTAGGGACTACTGCCAGGAACTCTATTATCCATAACTACGCTCTATTGTTCAATATTTATATGTTGTTTTCTATATAATATTTTGTATTATAAAGTCTAAACTATTAATTTATTTTTTAATTATTATTTTGAACTAAACTATTATAAAGTCTAAACTATTAATATATTTGATCCGCCAGATTTTTTTTACCCACTTACTATTAATAAGATTTTAATAATACGTGAAACTATGAATCAGCTGGTGTGTCTATATATAAGTCTTAATTACTACCTTCCAAACATATTAAGTACTATTATCATCTTTTAAGGTTTGTGTGCTCTTCATCAGGAAAAGATACTTAATATATAGATGTGTCCTTTAAACGTCCCATTAATTAACACTACATTAGTTGGAGGTAAATATGAAAAAGGCAATTAACAAATCATTAATTTATCAAAATGACTATTAATATTTGGAATGAGGGAGAGGGATAGATACTGAATAGTGTAATATCACCTTGGGTAATTAGAAAAATATTTACTTAAATAAGAATGTGTAATTTTTTATTATAATTTTATTCATTTACTATTAATAGAATTTTATCCAAAAATAAAGCATTCAATCTTAAGCTTATAAGTGCACTAGTCCACGTGGCAATAATTCAAAACTATATTAGATATTTAAGAGAGCACATAAATGGAGCAAATACTGACCCTAAACATCAACATAGCAAATTCGGCGTGTACTCTATCCTCTATTTTTAATAAATTCAACCTTAATCTCTTCATTATCTTGCAAAATGATAAAAGCACTCTTTTCACGAGTGCAAATTCTAAAAATTTAATAAATACGACAAGAAAGAAAGATACTTGCAAAATGAGTTGTTTTGAAAATCCAAATACCTAGTTTTCTTTGTATTGTGAATACTCATCTTGCCCTTCAAGGCTAGAGTTGGTGCAAGAGCCATTTGTGTTCATTTATATTTGTTCATAGAATTTCATTGACTGATGGATCTTGATTCTTGATTAATTTTTGGTGTGGCGCAATCTTTTCAGTTTGATAGAAAAAGCTTGTGCAGTGTGATGTTTAAAGGAATCCCTTTTTTTTTTTTAACAAAGAAAGTGATGTATTTGGTATAGGAATCCTTCATAATGTTAAAATGGTTGGAGTTTCTTTTTAGAGAATTTTGCAATAGGCAAAAGATCAAGATTCGTGATGTTTATTCGACTGCCATTTAAGCAAGCCATGATACGGCTGTCATGGTTAGTATTGTTTATTTATCAAATCAACCAGGATAAGTAAACTTTCAGTTGCTACAATCTTAGAGCACCAAATCCTTTTTTTTTTCTTTTTTTTTTTTCCTTTTATCATCTTTATTTTTTCAATTTTGCCCTCATGAGTAAATCCAGAAAAAGAGTTTTATAGTGTTTGCAAGAAAATAAAGAAATTAGGGTGTAAAATATCAAATCATAGGATAGGATGCAAGTTGTTAAATAAAGTATCAGTTACAAAAATGCAAATACTTATCGAAATTGTTTTTGTTGTTTTATCTTTTAAGTTAAAGAGAGTATACGTTGTTTTATCTATGCATGAAGTTAAATTATTTTTAAATTCAGAAACTGACATTCTTTTTGTAACGACAAGTAAAAAAAATGCTACTTCCTCCGGTCCATTTTATATGGTGTTTTGGGTGTTTTCAAACATATTAAGGAATTCACCTTTTTAGTATTAATTAGTAATGTAATTGACCATATTAGTCCTTTTCCAAGCTATTATTATCTAAAGTTTTGTTTTAAGTCATTTATTAGCCAGGGTGATATGAGAAAAAATCTTCTTGATTTGTGTAAAGATTAAATATTATGGATAAAAAAAAGTAGGTCAAAACATCATATATTGTGGACCGGAGGGAGTATAACATAAATTAGAACGAGGGGTATGAACTATTAGGAAATGTAAAAGTACTATAGTTGGGATGATAACCTGATGCCTATAATTAAACCAACCATTGGAACCAGCAACTAGGACAGCCCATTTCGTCCCTTCAGAATCTTCAGATAAAAATCGAGAGATACTGCGACCTTCAACACTTGACCAAATTGAGAGCACTACAAGAAATACGAGACCAATGTGATGTCTAATCATTTTGTTATTTTTTGAGGTTAACAAAGGAAGTGTTCAAGTAGGATGAGATTGTTAAGTTTTATGACTTGGTGCATAGAAATTTATAGGAATTCAAACACCCGTATACAAACATAAGAGCACTTGATAAACGTAGATTTCAAAGGTGTAAAGGGAAAAACAACCATAGGAATTCACGAAATATGCCAAGAAATTGTCAATTGCAATGCAATTATTCTCATTGTTGTTATGCTGTACGTACTAGAAAACTCTTGTCACTTATGATAGTTTTGTCATGCCATCCATTGTTATTGTGCGTTGTTTTTTATCCATTGGCGTGGGATTATACAAATAAAAGGAAATATATATTGGCGAGATTAGGGATTAAATTATACTCTGAATTTTACAAAATCACAAAACTACTCTACTCCCACAAGCAGAAAATCAATATACATAGGGAAATGCTTACAACTTTAAAAGTTTCAAAAACTTCAATGATTAGAGTCAACAATGAGGTGAAATGTGTGTTGATTGACTATGTATAGTCAGTTGATAACTGTTTATGTTGAATTTTTGAACACTTGCACACCCTTGGTAGTTGGGTCCATATACCACCGACTCCCTCTGTCTCAAATTATTTGTCCTCTTCATTTTTGTACGCTCCTTAAAAAATCATTAACGAGGGAGGATTATTGACTATTTTACCCACCTTATTATTCTCCCTTCAATAAATGTTATCTCTAGTTGTATTTTCAAGAACAATAATTACTAAGGGTAAAATAGGAAAAATATGAAAATTTTTACATTAAACTCCTGACTGGACAATTATTTTGAGACGACCATTTTTAGTAAGAAGGACAGATATTTTGAGACGGAAGGAGTAAATGGCAATTGATAACTGTTTATATAAAGGTACAATCATGTATTTAATAGGTTGATCCGAACATTTGATGGGTAAGTTTCTTCCTCGTAAATAGAATTGCCTATTTTAAAAAAGATCAGAACCCAAAGCATCAATACTTTTACACCTTAACATTATCATGTTAGTGTATAGATATCGAAATTTTGCGGATCTAAGTCCATACAAAATTCGAGGGTACGGTGGTATCATGGTATATTATTGCAGCTGACTTAGTTTTGGTACACGAAACACGGCGGAGTTAATGATAAACTGGAGGTCTGGAGACAAACTTTAGAATCCAAAGGTTTCAGGCTGAGTAGGACGAAACAGAGTACATGAAGTGTAAATTTAAGAATCCATCGCATGAGCCAGAGGGAAAACTGATGCTTGGTACACAAGTCATCTCTAAGAAAGGAAGCTTCAAGTATCTTGGCTCAGTCCTCCAAGGTAATGGAGAGAAAGTTGGCACTTTCTTCTTTTTTTTTTCCCTTTTTTCTCCCTTTTCTCTTTCTTTTTGGTGGTCTTCTTAATGGGGATGCCTACAACAGAAAGAATCCTTTACGTAAGGAAATTAGTGAAATATTCAAAGACTAAATACAGGAAAATACTCACCATATCTTTTCACAGCCCAACTATTTTTGGCTACAGAAAACCTCCAAGTTCTGTTGGCCCCAGGGAACTCACTTATAATGGCATATACCAGCCCTCGAGATTGGGAACGGATTCGACATCCACCACGGAGGCTGCAAAAGAAGAAATTTCTTCAAACGGGGTGATTAGAATAAAAAGAGGAGAAAAAAAGGAAACCATTTACGGATGAGATTCCATTTCCATGGAAACCCTGGAGCAGGAGAAACTCAGAAAGTAGGGACCGCAACGTCGCAATTTTTCCATCCGCGGTCCCCAAAATCTTCGCTGTTGCTAAGCAACGCGTATTTTCCATGGATGTTCAAAATCATGATACCTTTTTTATAAAATTAAGGAAAGTAAAGTGAAATAAAGTGCTGGAGGGTGAAGGGCACACCGGCCTCCATAGAAAAATAATAGATGCAACCAATTATCCTCCATTCGATGGGTCCAGGTTCCGCCAAACATATATTGTAGGCACGACATAGCTCGTCTATGATGTCGTGCACCGGAAGGGTAAACCCTGTCGTGAATAGATACATGTAAACGTATGAAATATCCCGCCATATGATCTGAGATTTTGCTAATAGGGTCCGGGCCATCCACAGTCGACGCGTAGGTGAGGAAGATGAGCTTGTTATACCGAAAAGGGGGTAGAATCAACTGGAACATTGAAACCTTGTTCCAGCTGCCGGATAGTTTGCTCAAGGAGGAGGAAGTCCTTCCGGGCATCGAATTTCTCTAGGACGATGTCACTGGCATCGACCTCTTCAATCTCAATGGTCGACATTTCTTCTCCTTCCTCTTCTTCCCATTCCTTAATAGAAATGGTGTAAGATCGAGCGGCTTTACCTTTCCTCCTCTTCAATTAGGCCACTTCAGAAATATTTTTCGGGTCAGACGCTGCAGGAATGACTTTGAGCGGCACCCGAACAGTGCTAAGAGCATCACCGGCGGCTGTTGTAGCAATATCAGTGGCTTCGCCACCTGATTGGTTGGTAGAATTTTGAGCTGAGTTTTTGAAAACATCTTTTACAGAAATATTTGAAAGGTTAAGATGATCAAAAATCAAGAATTGAATGGACAACTTTTATAGTTTTGATCGGAACAATGTTGGAGAAAAAAAAGGAGTGAAAAGGTTAGTTGGTTCACATGAGGGCTTTATATAGTGAAGAGAGTAATAATGACCTAAAAAAACTGATCCTGACATCACCGCAACTCAGGGGACACCACGTGGACGGGATGAGAATATGAAGTGACTACCGTTATTTTGAATTACTAGGTTCACGAAGGGCCACGTCACTTTTTGTCTTAATTATTTCACTTCTCGAGCGCTCTGTTAGTCACTCAGGATGTGGGGGATTATCTATATTAGTAAGAATATGTCACAAACACGTGCAAAGCGAATATGAAGCAAAGAAAGATTATCAGAGAAGAAGATCTCGCGGCCAGGAGACATGAGTTGTCCTATGGAGGGTTTGTATACAAAAGGTTTTGAAGTAAGGTCTTCGACAACGTACATTTGTATGAAACTGTCCTAGAACGAAGATGTAAGAAGTGTCTGAGTGGATCAGACCAGACTCTCCATGATTGTAACCATACATGATCGTGCATTAATTGAGCAAAAGAATATGCATTGTTCCAATAGGTGCACCTCTGTATGACTCTAGGGGGGGGGGGATAAATAGTGTTCTTACCCGATTTTTGATTTCCAAAACTTGCTTCTTGTAAAGTCCCTTAACTTACTCTGAACCAGGTTCTCAATAAGTTTCTCCTACCTTTGTAGCTTAAAGTAATGATTTTACCAGGTTCTCAGAGATTTTTTCATGGAATGATCCTTGCCCAAGGGATAAAAAACCATGGCCCAAACTCTTGAAAATTAAACACTTCCACTCAAGGAAAACTGAGTAAGTTTTAGGTTACAACGACTCTATAACTAAGGAACTAAAACTCTTAGTACCTAGAACCTTCCAAGCTTCACTATAGCTTGTAAGGTTGAACTTACTACCTCAAAATAATTCTATTTTCAATGCTTCTTAAACAAGCTAATAGAATTACAACTCGATCACCTATAACAAAAAACTAGACAAACAGACTTTAATTATGAAACTCTAACTCCAACGGGTTCTGCTGCCTTGCTGCTACACTTGGACACAATATTTCTCACAATGATTTTCTCGCGATTTGCTCTATTGAGATTTCTTGTATGCGTATATTATTCCGGCCAAAACAACTTGTATTTATAGAGTTTCTAAAATCCCTTTTCGGCTTAGCTTGGAACTCTTATTACAATTTGGAATCCATTTCTAGTAAGGTCTAAAAACTTTTCCTTATTCGAAATCTAAGTTGTTTTGCCTAAGCCTTCAATCCTTTTCTGCCTGGGAAACTGCTTCCTTTCATAACCCTTCTAAGCTCTTCCTTCTTCAACTTGGATTGAGACTTCAACTCCAGCTGTTCCTTTTTCCTTCTTCAACTCGACCTCGAACTTAACTCAAACGGCTTCGTCTTCAGCTTCAACTGTGAACATTTTTCTCGTTCACTTAGCACTTGTTCCTTTGTCAATCATCAAAATCTATATTCAACAAATTCTCCTTTTTTTCTGATGACAAACAATGTTGTCTCACGAAGGGTATTACCACAAGAACCTATACATACAAACACTACACAAAAACTAGGGTAACAATAGATAGGCGAAATGGATAACAAACATAAACTAATCTACGCAACATCCAACTCCCTCCTTTTTTGCATCATCGAAAAGTTCACAATTGTATGAACCTGCTCAACTTAAATTAAGTACATCTGACTTTAGTGCCAGAGGCAGCTTGCCAACCTTTCAAGTCAGGAACCTGTTTCAGACAGAGACTACCAGCAAATAGCAGTAAAGATTATTACATAATAAGAGCCAAACCGGCTTAAACATCCAAGCGTCATCCAAAATATTATATCACCAAAAGTAATAAATTGTCTTTAAAAATAGGCCAACCTAAGAAGCAACTAGGGAATATGATAAAAGAACGGGTTCAGATATTTAAGTGAGCGAGCAACTTGACAAGACGAGCATAGTTTCCTTGTCCATCACGTTCAAGCTCATCCTCCAGCCTAGTGTTGTCTGCATTCTACAAGGCTATCTTTTCAGTCTGCCTTTCAAGATAGACCACACGAGCAACGACCAGTTTCTCAGGTTCCTCATCCAGATTAATTGGTTCCTCAGCAGGTTCACCATCCAACATATAGTCACACGACCTCAGTATGTTCCTCCAAAACATGTCATTATGATCTGGCTCAGTCCACCCACTAACAGGTACCACAAAGAGCTCAAAGACTTTACCCAGGAGAAAGCCATAAATCACAACATGCTTACCCAGCCTCACATTTGCATATATGCTTAATCATAAAAACGGACAGATTTATACGAAGCTCTCTATCAATCAGGTCCATATACACCAGATTAAGAAAATTAGCTTCATTGCGCCTTTCTGACTTCTCAAGTTCTTCAACACAAACTCAAATAACAATTAGTGGAATGGGGTCATTGCCTTCTTTTTCACTTGAGTAGACCTTGTCAATCTGGGCTTCCTAGCAAACTTCCGAGACACCTCTAGGGCTGACACACCATCTCCTCTAGCCGGCCATGCATTCCTCAGATATTCACTATAATCTTGGGATGGAACACCCAAAATCACTCCCAACTCATCACAAATGAATTGGATCACCAAACCTTTCACAATCGTGGTCACTATTCCTTCACACACAGTGCAATTGGTGTAAAATTCCCGAACTTCCTTCTTATAAAGCCTACGAGTTACCTCGCTAAACAAGTTCAGCCAACCTGGAGTTCACAGTTTCTCTACCAGCTGATTCATACCATGTAACTCAAGATCAACCAGAAATTCACTTTTCACCAATGGCAATCCTCTAAAAAGTCTATTCTTCTTTTCTTCGCCAATCACCAGCGTAACCTTAGAACCTCTCTTGCGTACCTCACGTTCTTCTACAACCTTCTTTTGTTATTTCCTGACTGAACATCGAGTAGAAAGTCTCCTACCAAAGCACCAGCCTTTTTGCTACATTCACCAACACTATCATCAAAGTCTCAAGAACTTCCAACTTTTGAACTACCCACTTGTTCACCTCCTTTAACTAACCTCCTATTTACTTTACCAGCACCTCTTCTATAGATATTTTCTCTAACTTTCTCTGTTGTTCCTCCATAACTTCAGTCTCACTAGAGGAATTAACAACATCTTGAGGAGTTGGATCTGCCTTAGTTCCCTTAGGATATACTACATTCAGGGGCTAAGTAAAACCTACACCTTCTACTTTCTCTTCCTCATAGTCATTAATCTCTTTGAGATCTGCATCATCACCAGCCACAAACCAGAGAGTGAACCAGGATCTTTCTCAGGTTCCTTAGCAGGTTCAACAGACTTCTCCTTATCTCCCTCTCTTATGACAGTCACTTCATTTAAAGCAACTATCGCAGGAACAAGTTCCTCGACAGGTTCCTCAATCTCATTTTTACATGTTGTACCCTCTACATGATCAGATTTTTCTTTTTCAACTAATTCTACTACTTACTTTTCTTTTTCAGTACTTTCAACCACAACCACTTTTTCTAGATCTCCTATAAGCTCAGGGGCTACGCTACTAACAAGATTAACTGTAGCAGTAGAGAAAATAGGTTTTACCTTTTCAACTTCTTGGATAGTTTCTTGATTCATCTCAGCCCTTTCTACCACGATAGTACTTAGAGCACTTTTCCTTTTGCTCGTAGCCTTCTCTGACACTTTTTTCTACCTTAACATCGCAAATTTCTTCGCTATAACAACTGCACAACTCGCCGCCAATTGCTTTGCTTTTCTTTTTGGTTAAGTTTAGAAATTTTAAGTTTAGGAGAAGCAGGGTTGGTTGAGTTCTTGGATGAAGTAGACATGTTCGGGAGTTTTAGAGAGCAAATGAGAAAAAGTTTTCAGAAATATTTATGTTTAGAAGTGATAGAAACAATGACATAGTATAAACACTCATTCTGATTACGTGAGAGAATAGAGAAGGCTGACAGTTTGTAGCGGGAAGTGAAAGGGGGGTTGATTGGATGTGAAAAAGCAACTCAACATTATTATGTATAGGGGCTGATGTCACCAGATTCAAGGAATTTGAATTTTAAATTAACAACTAATTATTCGGCGCCATGTAAGGTTAGATGGTAACAAATTAGCCACGTAAGACAAGTTACACTTTCAGTAAGTAATTTTTGATGCACACCTGAACGTCCAAGCACTAGGTTCCTCGTATCGTATCCTCTACTAAAGTATATTATTTGCCAACTTCTAAGTCATAAAAACAGGTTCCAGCAAGGTCAGCAAACAAACATTTAAGTTTTAAAAGCAGAGTCAATAATACAAAGTTAAGACAAGGAAACAAAGAAACTTCTCTAGCCAATCATTGGAAGAACTAGGTGCTGCCTCGATCAGTGTATCTTGGTCATCCATAACTCAAGCCTGTTCTTTTCAAATTGTTCCTTGTTCAAAGTTTTAGTGAAGATCTCAGCAATTTGAGCCTTGGTCCTACAAAAGTAATTAGGCTTTTTTCAACATTATCCCTTAGAAAGTGATGCCTAATATCAATGTGTTTTGTTCTCTTGTGTTGGACCGAATTCTTGGCTATATTGACTGTACTGGTATTGTCACGATAGATTGAAACTGGTCCACACTTTATTCCAAATTCCTCCAACTGCTGCTTGATCCTTAATAATTGTGAATAACACAAAGCACCTGCTACATATTCAGCCTCTGTTGTAGATAAAGCTACTGAATTCTGCTTTTTTGTAGCCCATGAAATTAGACAAGGACCTAGGAAGTGTGCCATCTCAGATGTACTTTTTCTATCAACCAAGGGAGCAGCATAGCCAGCATCTGCAAAACCAATCAGATCAAAAATTCCACCTCTTGGATACCATGAGCACAGATCTTGAGTTTCTTTCAAATATCTCAAGATTCTCTTGATTGTTGCTAAGTGTGATTCCTTTGGCTTTGACTAAAATCTTGCACAGAACCCCACCCTATACATAAAGTTTGGACGACTTGCAGTTAAATACAATAGTGAACCAATTATTCCCCTGTACTTAGTTTCATCAACTGACGCACCAGTTTCATCCAGGTCTAACTTAGTTCCAGGAGCTATGAGTGTGCTCATGTCCTTAGCGGTCTTCATATCGAATTTCTTCATGAGTTCCGTAATGTACTTTTGTTGATGGATCATTGTGCCTTTCTGAGTTTGCTTGATTTATAAGCCTAGAAAGAAATTTAGCTCACCCTTCATACTCATATCAAGCTCATTTCCCATCAGGTCGGCAAACTCCTTGCAGAGGTTCTCATTAGTAGCTCCAAAGATGATGTCATCTACATACACTTGAACAATCAACAGGTCCTTGGCTTTCTTCCTTAGAAACAAAGTGTTGTCATTTTTCCTCTTGTAAAAATATTCTTACATAAGAACCCAGACAACCTTTCATACCAAGTCCTAGAAGCCTGCTTCATCCCATATAATGCCTTGTAAAGTTTGTAGATATAATCAGGAAACTCTGAACTTTCAAAATCAGGTGGCTGAACCATATACACCTCTTCATTCAGATACCCATTAAGGAACACACTCTTTACGTCCATCTAATACAGCTTAAATTCTATGCTGCAAAAGCAATCAGTATCCTAATGGCTTCCATTCTAGTAACAGGTGCAAAGGTTTCATCATAATCTATCCTTTCTTCTTGACTATAACCTTGAACCACTTGTCTTGCCTTGTTCCTTGTTACTCTGTTGTGTTCATCCAATTTGTTTCTAAATACCCATTTAGTTCCAATGATGAACCTTTCCTTAGGTCGAGGGACCAGGTGCCATACCTTACTGCGTTCTAACTGATGAAGTTCCTCATGCATAGCAATTACCCAATCTGAATCCTCAACTGCTTCTAGTACATTGTTAGGTTCTATAGATGAAAGGAACACATAGAATGCACATAAGTTCTTCAAAGCTTTTCTAGTAACAACTCCAGTATTTAGATCAGAGATGAGGTTCTCCAGTGGGTGATAACTTTGATGTTTCTAAGGTCTAGGTTGAATCGCCTAAGAGGTACCGTCAGAGGGACCAGATGCATTTGAATTGTCCTCTTCTGGTTCTTCAGTTTCCCCTGTCTGATTGTCTTCTTATTCCCCATGAGTCTGATCCTTATCATCACTTTACTCAGCTCTATTTTCTTCTAAGTTCTCAGGGTCTTTAGCAGGTTCATCTCTATCCAAGCCAATTTCCTGATCATCATTTTCTCCTCTATTTGCAACTGCTTCAAATTCGTCTAATACCACATGCAAACTTTCTTTCACATTCAAGGTTCTTTTGTTGAACACTTTATAAGCCTTGCTCAGTGAAGAATATCCCAAGAAGATGACTTCATCACTTCTAGCATCAAACTTTTCTAAAAGTTTTTTCCCATTGTTATGCACGAAACACTTGCACCCAAAAGCTCTTAGATGTGCAATGTTGGGTTTCCTGCCTCTAATCAACTTAGAGAGCCTTTTCTAACAAAGGATGAATAGAACACCGATTCAGTAAGTAGCAAGCGGTGTTTACAGCTTCAGCTCAGAAGTGTTTTGCCAAACTGCTTGACAACAACATAGTTCTAGCCATATCCTCTAAGGAGCTATTTTTTTCCTTTCAACTACTCCATTTTGTTGAAGGGTCCTTGGTGCAGAGAAATTGTAGTCCACACCATGTTTATTACAATACTCAGCAAACTTAGCATTCTCAAAATCCGTTCTACGTTCGGACCTTATACTCACTAGTTGAAACCCCAGTTACTTCTGAATAACTTTTTCCCAGTCCTCAAACATATCATATGCTTCATTTTTAGATTTGAGAAATAGGGTCCATGTGTACCTGGAGTAGTCATCAACAATCACCATCACAAACCTCTTACCTCCTCCGCTGCTCACCCTCATTGCCCACACAAGTCCATATGAACCAATTCAAATGGTTTAGCAATATGACTTAAAAGAAGATCTTACATGTTTCCCCATCACGCAACTATCACGGATTTTTTTGATGTCATCGAACTTTTTTCTTGGCATTCCAGAAACTAGGTCCTTTGACACCAACTTATTCAATTGATTTAAGCTTGGATGCCCTAATTTCTTGTGCCACAGTTGTGTATCATTTCAAGCACATTCAGATAGTCAAATTATCTTAGGAAGAGAACCTAATGTAGCCTTGTACACATTGTTTGCTCGTTTTCCTTCCAGTATCACTTCACCAGTCTGCAGGTTCTTAACAGTGCATCCTACAGATGTGAATCTCACTTGATTTTCTCTATCAGATAGTTGGGAGATACTCAGCAGGTTGTGCCTCAATCCATCAACACAGAGTACATTTTCAATAGAATAATTGAGGGACCTTCCAACCTTTTCAATACCAACAATTTAACCACTTGTGCCTCCTCCAAAAGCCACACTACCCATTTGAAATGTTGTGACTGAGAGAAAGTTTCTTCAATCTCCTGCCATGTTCCTGGAACACCCACTATCAAGAATCTAGCTTGGGCTGTTCTTTCTTACTCCAGCCTGCAAAATAAAATTAGGGGTTAGTAACAGGGATCCAGACTAGCTTGGGTCCTTTTTATGATAGAAAGGATGAATCAAATCTTTTCTAGCCCAGTAAGGTAAAACAGACTTTTTGTTCTTTATAACTGCCCTTTTTGCAACACTGCATTCATTCTTATAATGACTAGTTTTTCCACAAATAAAGCAGAGCTTGTTACAAGGAAGTCCTACATATTTACGATTAGGATTCCAGGCAGGTAAAAGTTTCCTATGTCCTAAGCTATTTTTACCTCTGTTATGATTTTCATGCTACCAGTTCAAAGCTTCAGAACAGTTGTTCCATTTAGTGAATCTGGTAAGTTCATAGTTAGCCTTATCAAAATTTTCTTGAAGAACTCGGTTCTTCTCAGTTTCCTGATGTAGAACTTTATTTTTCTTTTTAAGTTCAGTTTCAAGGTTGATTTGAGCCTCACTAACTACTTGATTATCAGAGATATTTTCAATTTGAGATTTCCAAATTCAAGTGCAGAAACTTTCTTTTGCTTATCAAGCTTTCCTTTAATTTTTGGTTTTAAAGTTCAAAGGCTGAGACTTTCTGATTTAGTTGAAAAACTTTAGCATCACTAGATGCTGATTCTATTTCCAATTCAGTTTTAGCTTCTTTCAAGTTTTTGTTTTTAATTTTAAAATCAGACACAACTGAGATCAGTTGGTCCTTTCAAAAAGCATTGTTCCTACTCAACCCTTAAACTTTCAATACATTCAATTAAAATTAGTGCAAGCATATTAAGTTCTCTTAAGGAACAAGTATGAAGTTTTGTTTCAAGTCATCAAGACTTACCTCAGGCATATCATCAGTGGGAGGACTTCATTAAGAGTCGTCAGTGCCAATGGAGAGTCGTCATCAAATTCTTCTTCTTGATCTCTCTCGCTTTTAGATGGTCCTCAAGTAGCATAGAATGCTTCCTTCTTCTTTCTCTTCATGGCTCTGAAGTTAGGTGGACGTCTAGTTTTCTTAGGTTCACCTTTCTTTGCAGCACTATTCTTCTTCCACTCAATCTCCCACATAGGACGGTCTTTCACAGCATGATCATTTTTATGATACTTGAAACAACCTGAGTAGTTTTGATTGTCAATGATACTTTTCTTAGCAGGGTTGACTTTGGTGAACTTTTTATATTTCTTTTCAAGACTCAGTAACTTCCCCACAACATTCACCAGTGATATCTCATGCTCAAAAACTTCATACTTAGAACCTTTAGTGGCTTCCAAAGCTAGAGTTTTTTTTCTTCTTGGGTTCCACCTTTATCCTTGACTATTTCATCAGCTCATGAGTTTTCAAACTACCAACGAGTTCATCCAACTGAATTTTATCTAGCTCCTTTGCCTCGATGATAGCTGTAACTTTGTATTCTCAAGAATTAGGGAGGATCCTTATGACTTTTCCACCAAGTCTTCATTAGTAAGAGTCATACCCAAAGACTTCATCTCATTGGTTATGATAGTGAACCTATTCATCATGTCTTGGATGGAATCAGTCTCTCCCATAGCAAACAACTCGAACTTTCTCTTTTGCAACTAGATTTTGGACTTCTTAACATGAGTAGTTCCTTCATGGGACACTTGAAGTGCATCCCAAATCTCTTTGGCCGTCTTGTATGAAGAAACTATGTTGTATTCATCAGGACCAAGTCCACATATGATGAGCCTCTTAAATTAGCATTCTTTTCAACCATCTTAAAATCAGCATCAGTATATTTAGATTTCTCCTTGGGGACAGTTTGTTAATTAGGTGGTTTATCAATAGTCTTGGTAGAAATAAGATGTCCATCAATTGTAATGGTCCAGAGCTAATAGTCTTCAGCCTGAATGAAATCTTCCATTCAATCTTCCACCATCCATAGTATTGGCCATTGAATTGAGGAGGACTATTGACATATTGTCCTTCAATTATGATCGGTGGTGCACTCGTAATTCAGATCCTTCTCAAGATATTAATCTTTATGTGAGAGAACCTGCTATGATACCACTTGTTGCACTTGGTGCACCTCTGTAAGATACTAAGGGGGTGAATAATGTTCTTACCCGACTTTCGATTCCCAAAACTTGCTTCTTGTAAAGTCCCTTAACTTACTGTGTACCAAGTTCTTAATCAGTTTCTCCTACCTCTGTAACTTAAAATAATTGCGTAAATAAAGAACACAGAGATTTTTACGTGGAATGATTCTTGCTCAAGGGATAAAAACCCATGACCCAAACTCTTGGGAATTAAATACTTCCACTCAAGAAAAACTGAGCAAGTTTTAAATTACAAGGACTCTATAACCAAGGAACTAAAACTCTTAGTACTTAGAACCTTCCAAGCTTCACTATAGCTTGTAAGGTTGAACTTTCTACCTCAAAATAATTCTACTTTCTATGCTTCTTAAACAAGCTGATAGAATTACAACTCGATCACCTATAACAAAAAACTAGACAAACAGACTTTAACTATGAAACTCTAACTCCGGCGGTTTATGCTGCCTCTTGCTGCTACTCTTGCACATAATACTTCTCACAATAATTTGCTCGCGATTTGCTCTATTGAGATTTATTGTGTGCGTATATTATTCTGGCCAAAACAACTTGTATTTATAGAGTTCCTGAAATCCCTTTTCGGCTTAGCTTGGAACTCCTTTTATAATTTGGAATCCGTTTCTAATAAGGTCAGAAAACTTATTCTTATTCGCAACTTAAGTAGTTTTGCCTAAGTCTTCAATCCTTTTCTGCCTGGGAAACTGCTTCCTTTCAGTGCCGCTTCTAAGCTCTTCATTCTTTAACTTGGATTGAGACTTCAACTTTAGCCATTCCTTTTTCCTTCTTCAACTCGACCTTGAATTTAACTCGAAGAACTTCATCTTCAGCTTCAACTATGAACCTTTTCCTCGTTTACTTAGCACCAGGTTCTTTGTCAATCATTAAAACCTATATTCAACATGTGTCCCCTACAATCAGACGTGGGGGACGTGGCTTCTTAAATGCGGCGAGCCGTTTTAGCTGAGTTTTATTATAAATACTCCTCAAACCCCATTGTAAAAGGCATCACAAATATAAGCCAAAACTTTGTCAAATTATACTCTCATCTTGAAAGCACTTAAGAGCCCTCAAGTGGTTATATCTTAATCTATACTATATCAAAAGCACGAAGGCCTTAGTGAAATATTGATTGAACTTTTTGCCCTTCATTAAAAGATTCCACAATAGACAAAATTGTCATTTATCATATTTTTTCTATATTTTATTTACTACATTTATTTTCTCCAACTTTTTCCAATTTATCAATCCAAATTTTTTATTCTAGAAAACTTGCCTTAATCGTATCTTCCAGCTATTTGTTTCTCTAAATATTGACTACGGTATAATTATTATTCCTAGATATTTGTGATGGATTATGTCTCTTATTCCTTAAAGAGTTTCCATTCAAATAGGAACTATTCCAGATTTTGTATTTAATAATTTTGTAAGTTACACCATATGCATTCTTCATCTGCTCATTAATTCACAATTTTTTGTCTTCGTTTGGTAAAGTTAACCACCTCTTTTATTTTTTTGCATTATTGTTTCTTTCTTTGTCTTGCCATGTTTTAATTGATTAATCATTTATTTTTCAAGTAGTTTCATGATGCTAAGAACAAAGTAATCTGTTTTCGTATTATATTTTTTTATTAATGTGATATATTTGGTGAGTTTATGATCTTTATATATATTTATACTTAAATTTCCTCTTCTTCAATGCAGATTTTGTATTTAATAATTTTGTATAAATTATGCCATATTCATTTTTCATCTGCTCATTTGGCAATTTTTTGACGGTCTCCTAAACCAGCTCCGTAACACATATTTTAGTAAGGTTTTATCTTCTTTTGACTGATGAATTCTTTTACTCTTTCTTTCCTAATGTGATTTTATTTTACTTTTTGGCTTTGTGGTGCATAATAGTCTTCGCATTTATTGATATACATGCATGTATCACATTCAGTATTTTGTTTGATAAGGTTTTGATCAAGTATATTTGGTCAAACAAAAGAAGAAATTCGAACTGAGGTGTATAAGTATGGCTTTCTCATGTCTGATACGAATATAAGCATTCGTCTATTATTAATTTGCTTTTAGCTTTTTCTTTTCAAGTTTTAGATTTTTCATAAATAAGATAATTCAAATATGTATTTTAAGTATATTCTTTTTTTTAACGTTCTTTTATTGGTATTATAGATTCTGAATACTATATATGAAATTTCTGAATTCTATTTATGTTATTTTTTTACTATATTTCTTACAATGCCACTTTGTAATTGTCACATTTTTTTTCATGTCGATATATAATTTGAGCTTGTTGAGTTTAGGTCACTCTAAAATGACAATATAATATGCAGTTTGTGATTGTCAGTCTGTTTTATTTTATGTTGATAGGTTAATTAGATGCTGAGATGATAAAATTGATAATTTCTCGTGCACTTTCACCATTTGAATTTTTAAGAAGGGTCATACCTAATACATCAGTGATTAAAGAATAAAAATATTTAGTGGTTGGATTCACTCTAAACTTCTAGCTAATCTAGAAAACTTATGCAAGACTCCTAATAGGCCAAACTTAACTAATTATTATAATATTTTTAAAGTTTTGTAATTGAATGTAATTTTCAATGTCTTACAGGTTCTTTGAAGTTTTAAAACCATACTAATTATCAGTTGATTAAAACACTATAACCGCCTCTTACCTTCTGTATATAAAGCTTCCATTGGTATATTGGAGTCTCACCGCTGCAGCATGGGATATGCTCTCTATACTAACTTTATATAAGTGCATAAATTTCTTTAGATGACTTACATTTTCGCTATATTATTATGATTCGTCGGTTAATCATTGAATAAACCCTCTTTAATCAGATACAAACAATTAACTTTTATGTAAATTTTAAGCGACAATAACATTTCCTTTGTTAGTTTTTATTTATTGTCTTGACATATATAATTTTTTATTATTTACGCGAAATAATACCTGCAACGCACGTATCCAAAAACTATTAAACATAAATGCACTTAATGCTTTGAGGTCTGAATCATTCATATTTAAACCTCTATTAAGTGCAAACAAATGAGTCCCCTCTTTCCTCTTTTATTGCTCATGTGCTAGTCGCTCACCCCACCCCAAATACTTTCAGAAGACCTGAAAATTATTTTAAGAAAGAAAAGATAGCACGTTTTAAAAATGAAAACCATTCTCTCTTTCTACCTTTGGTTAAAAAATTAAACAATCCCAATTATTTGGAGTTTACATCTACATGCAATATTTTACTAATATTTAAATATATATTCAGATTCAAATAATACAATCTTAAAAAAAAATGGACCTTAATGCAAAATCTTAATCTTCACACTATCTAACTTTAATATAGTTGTACATCGAAGCCCTTTCCTTTTCTTTTTTTTTTTTTTTTTTTTTTTTTTTTTTTTTTTTTTTGGGACAGGATGTGTAGGGGTGTTTGTTTTATAGCTTTGTGTTTTTGTTAATCATTCTGAGTACTGTCTTTGGTTTATGCTTCTTTTAACCTTTTATCTTTCTCCTCGTGATAATTAATTACATGACGTTTTGTGATTTTATCAAATGTGAAAATAGCAAAACATTTCATAGTACTTTCTCTCTGGTCATTCCAAAGTTTTCAGTGTTTGGACTTATTTCTTCTTTCATGAATTTGATTCGAAATCGTCCGAATTAGGACTTTAAAAGTTACTCAACAAGAACTCTTTAAGAAGCTATACTTGATTTACAACAGAGACTAGAAAAGATATTCTTCTCTAGAGTCATGCTATTCTCATTGTTGCTATCTACTGAAAATGAAAATTTTGAAGCCATAATACAACTGGCTGAATAAATTAATCCATTTGCCAAGAGTACCCCTCTACTAATTGTGACATGCCTGTGCAGTTGCGCCATTCATTTCCTCACTAGTAATTCCAGCATTGCAGATGTTAGCGAAAGCACGTATATATTTCTTTCCATGCGAGGTTAATGTTCCACAATGTGCCTCAAATGTCTTGACCTACATACATAAGAAAATTAAGATTTGTCACAATTTCGACGAAAGAACAGAAAGAGACTTCTAATGAAGTAGCTCAAATAATTTTGCGTTTATCATAAGGTTGAGTGCTTACATAGGATTTAAGGCAATCCCAGTTGTCAACAAGTGGTTGTCCAGCAGGTCGAACACTCTGCAACACCTCATTACCTTGTTCAACTCCAAATAAAAGCTCTCCAAGATGTTTTACATTGTTGTCCACTTGATTTCTCTGTGATATAACTTCATTAAGCTTATGATAAGCTTCGGATTGCTCCTTAGAGCCTTCTGCAGAACCTTGGTACTGCCAAACAGTAAGAAAGAATTAGAACTAATTATGTGGTCAAGAAAGAAAATTTCACATCACTTGGGTTGCAAGTTGAAGAAGGAATTTATAAACATACTCTGGACATGAAGAAAAAGAGATCAGTGTCTCTCTGGTCCACATTTTTGGAGGATGATGAGAATGATGTGGCAACCATGGGACTAGGAGCAGATGCCAGGGGACTAGGAGTATGAGCATCACTGAAAGCAGCACCCATGTACTGGTCAAGAGTATCAAAACTTATATCCATATCACCATATTGCATTACATGGGAGCCAGGATGTTTTAAGTTGGGTGCAGTTCTTTTTGCAATCTAGCATGTGACATGTCCAAAATGAAATAATTAGTCTTAGTTCCTTTAGAACAGGCGATAGATATAGCACCTAGGATCTGAAGTTGTGACAATATAGATAGTTGAGAGTTGTACAAGCTTTTCTTACCCTGGCATACTGATCATTCAAACTTTGAGTTTGTCGATCTTGTACATCACTGTTTAGTGCAAACAAGTTTGAAATAATTAATAAAGATATTTGTAAATGTCAGCTTGTAAGTATAAATATCATCTTTTAAGCTTCATCCAAGAACTTGCAAAGAAGATCCATCTAAACATGGCACACTCCTAACCATGTTATATATGACAGGCTTATAATATAATATACTGGGAGATCATGACATGCTCACCTATATTACTTTATTCTTTTTTCTGGCATATAAGAAGTAACAGAAGTGGCAAAAGAACAAGTCGGGTCAAACTTCGGCAGCTAAAATGGGGTATGTGAAAGTTAGTGTTTTTCTTAATTTATTAGCTTAAGTTCTTCTAGATATATACATAATTTGGAACCTCATACCTGTCTTCCATCCAAGCAACACTGTACAAGTCTCCCAAGCACACACCCTTAAACTCGGGAGGGGGACACTCAACTAAACAACGATCTTTACCAGCAACACCACAATATGTTGACCAACTGTTTTCATCTGGTTTAGATGCAGTTGTGACATAGATATCTAGACCTTCAGGGAGAAGGCCATCAAACATGCTTCCAGACTCGCAGGCTTCTAAGTAAAACACCTGAAGATATATAAAACATCATTCAACATAATATTAGACCGATTGTTGAGCTAAGGAAACAATGGCATTAAAGACTAACACAAGCAAGTTAAATGTGTACCATTTTGCTATATGTCCCAGAAGCATGCTTCTTTTTCAATACGTTAATCAGATCGATTGCGTGGACAATTCCAGTTGGCATTCCTGATAATTTTAAAAACATGGAACAAATGTACATACATAAACAGAAAAGCTATCAAATATTATACGAATAATACAGAGGAAAATAATGTGAGAAAGCTACTCTACTTACCAATGATCCCAGGGCCACCATGATCAGCATAGTAGATGAAGATATTGTCATTTGGACCACTGCTCAAAATTTTCCCACTACCTCCGGTGATACCACTTTTGTTAGCAAGGATAACATTGAAAAAGTTTTTAGCATTAACATCTTTACCTACATAATCCTGCCTCAAGAAAAAAATAACTCATCATAATATACACTGTAATCTTGAAAAAAAATTCCAAGATAGTTGAATTTCGAAAGATAAAAGAAACTAACCTTGGGAACACCTTTGTAAACATCTTGTCCATGTGGGTTGTTAATAATTACTCCAGGTCTGGGGTTCTCTTTATTGTTAGCTATATCATCGTACATGAATACAATTATGTTTTCATCTTTGAGACCCCCTTTCTTGAGTAGTTGATAAGCGTGACATACATTAGCCTGAAATCATTCAATGACCAAATTAATACTAGTAAGAAATATTGTAGGAAGATTAATTGTTTTGAAATTAGGATTTACTCAAGACTACATCTATTAGTTGTTTTTTTTAATTATATCCTTTATAATTAAACAAGTATTAGTTCTTTTTAAATTTGTTTAATTCTTTAAAAAAAATGGATAGGGATAAATTAGTAAAAAAATTAATTATTGTATATTTTAATATTTAACGGGCATGAAAAAGTGTAAAACTGTAACCAAAACAGGAAGGAGTGAATATTTAATAGTGATAGATTTAGACGACTAAAATGCATTAACTAGTTTTACAAGTGCATTAGAATTATAAACAGCACTTACCTCTTCCTATTAAATGATACTCACTCTGGTCCATATTATAAGATGTTTTAGATATTTTCATATATATTACAAAAATTATTTTTTTTGTATTAATTAGTATTGTAATTAATTATATTAGCCCTTATCCAAATTATTATTACATAGTGTTTTGTTTTAAGTCATTTGTCAGCAAAGATGATATCTTAATTTCTGAAACTGAAAAAATTAAATATTTGTGGATAAAAAAAAAATAGGCCAAAACATCATATAAAGTGAATTGGAGGGAGTATTAAAGAAGATGGGAGGAAAAAGATTTTAATAAGAAGGAATTTTTACACTCTATACCCATAAAATTCAAAGTATTTACAAGTCATACCCATTTTACACTACCCCATAAAACTAAAAGTATTTACCCAACCTACCTATTTATTATTGTATACTTTTGTTATACCTTATAGGTGTATACCTTTAAGTATACTGCATAAATTATGGTATAAAAGTATGGAGGGTCATTTATTACTGTATACATTTGTTATACCTTATAAATTATATGTGTATACCTTTATGGTATACTGCATAAACTATGGTATACAAGTCTGGTTTGGTAGAATGGGTAAATAGTTTAGTGGATAGGTTGAGTAATATTTGAAAGTAGTGGATAGTGGTTGTAATTATTTTTGGTTTTGTGGGTATTTTTGTAAGTGTCCTAATAAGAATCAAACATTAAACTTATGTAGTACAAGTGATCAGCGCAATTCTCAAAACAATGTATGGTTTAGTTTATACATTTTGGAAAGGGACGTTCAGCAATTTGGATAGCCATAGTTATTAAAGTAATGAAATATAATTAACTATCATATTATAATAGAAAGAATTGCAAAATAGTACTCCTATCTATTATTATAGTAGAAAATATTAGACTATTTAGAGGAAATATATATTAGGATCCATTAACCTGGTGCCTATAGTTCAACCATCCTTTGGAACCAGCAACGAGGACAGCCCATTTGGTCCCTACTGACTCTTCAGATAAAAATTGAGATATACTACGACCTTCAACATTGGCCAAAATTGAAAACACAACTACAAGTACGACACCAACGGTGAATCTGATCATGGTATTGGTTTTTTGAGGTTAACAAGAAAGTACTCAGATTTGATGAGATTATTGAGTTGTATGAATTGGCGAGGTGTACGAGAAATTTATAGGAGTACAAACGTCTCTGTGCCAACACTAGAGATATACTGATGAGATCGTAATCTAACGTAGATTTCAAAGGTCTAAAAAAAGGAAAAACATTTGTATAAGAATTCACGGAATATATATCTAGATACTGACAATTGCAATATATTTCATCTCCTTAGTTTACAAGAAATTTCTCTCCACATATGACAAGTTTTCATGTCATTATCGATATATACTTATGTCTATAAGTTAAGTTCTAAATAGCTAGCCAAGATTACTACATAGATCAAGAACATCATAAGAGAGGGATAAGACACGTACCTGCCAAGTCGTTTGTTCAACGGTGCGGAAGCTTTGCTCATGAACGATCCAAAACTGTGGAACATTTGGCTACGTGCCTATAACTAATAAGCTAAAAGAGGAGACCTAGAGGGTGTTTGGCGAAGCTTATACGCAGTTTTTGACTTATTTACGTGTTTGGTAAGTACCAAAATTGCTTATAAGTTAATTGCTGATAAGCCAAAGTCAACCATAAATAAAGCTAGCCCTCGAGGTAAACACGACTAACACGCCCACATCGAATCGTCCTGATTAGTAGAGTTAAATAATATACAGGCAGAGCCAATATTAACGTTCACACTATCTAGCTTATAAAGTGTCATAGAAGTAATTTCAACCAAAATGGTAGGAAACTTGTTTAAGTTTGAATCAATGTAGTAGTTCAAATAAAAGGAGTGAAATTACTCAATAGTAACTCTTGAGAAGTTCTGTTTGAGTTATTACATGGAGACTGGAAAAAAAGTATTTCTCAGCAGTCATATTATTCTCATTGTTGCTATCTATTGAAAGTGAAATTTTGCAGCCATGACACAACTGGCTAAACAAACATACATTGGCCCTCTACGAACTAGAACATGCTTGTGCAGTTGCAACACTCATTTCCTCACTCGTTATTCCAGCATTGCAGATGTTAGCTATACCACGGATATGTTTCTTTCCGTAAGAGGTTAATGCACCGCAATGTGCCTCGAATGTCTTGACCTATACATGAGAAAATTCAAAGTAGTCACATTTCCGTCAAAAGAAAGAAAAAGGCAAATTCTACTGAATTACCTTAGAGAATGTTGCCTTTATAATTAGGTGAATACTTACATAGGTTTTAAGGCAATCCCAGTTGTCAACAAGTGGTTGTCCAGCAGGTCGAACTCTCTGCAACACCTCATTACCTTTTTCAACTCCAAATAAAAGCTCTCCAAGATGTTTTACACTCTTGTCCGCTTGAAATCTCTGTGATTTAACTTCATTAAGCTTTTGATAAGCTTCGGATTGCTCGTTAGAGCCTTCTGCAGCACCTTGGTACTGCCAACATTAAGAAAGTATAATAGAATTAATCATGTTGTCAAGAAAGACATCAGTTGTGATGCAAAATGAAGAAGGAATTATTGAACGTACTTTGGTCGTGAAGAAAAAGAGATCAGTGTCTCGCTGGTCCACATTTTTAGAGGATGATGAGAAAGATGAGGCAACCATGGGACTAGGAGCAGATGCCAGGGGACTAGGAGCATGAGCATGACCGAAAACAGCACCCATATACTGTTTAAGAGCATCAGCACTTATCTCCATATCACCATATTGCATGACATGGGAGCCATATGTTAAGTTGGCTGCAGTTCTTTTTGCAATCTGAGATGTCCACAGTGAAATGATTAGTCTTAATTTATTTAGAATATGCAATTAGAGAAAGCGAAAATATAGCTCTAGGATATCTGATCGACTGTTTAAAGCATATAAATAGTCGAGAGTAGTACAAGGTCTTACCCTGACATACTGATCATCCAAAGTTTGAGTTTGTCTATCTTGTAGGTCACTGTTTCGATGTGCAAACATCAGTAAGTTTGACATATCTAATAAACATGATTCTGAATGTAGCTTCTAAGTAAAAATATCATCTGTTAAACTTCATCCTTGAATTTGCAAAACGAACAAGAATCTGTACTTGGCTTACTCCTTACTTCCTACGCGATAAGCTTACAAATTTAGCTACTGGCAGATCAGGTCATACAACTCCTCCTCTTTACTAGAAATTTGCACATCAATAAATTGCATCCCTCCCTGTTTGTTAACTAATTATGGACCTAACTGAATTTTAAAATTAAAGCTAGCTAGTGAGGATCTTCGAAATCATATGAGGAGACAATTGCACAATCTCCAACCAATGTGGGAAACTCTTAAGTCTATAACATAGGATATATAGGGGACAAGGGAAGTTATTTCGCGTACCTGTCTTCCATCCAAGCAACACTGTACAAGTCACCCAAGCACACACCGCCAAACTCGGGAGGGGGACACTCAACTAAACAAGGATCTTCACCAGTACCCTCACCACAATATGTTCCCCAACTGTTTTCATCTGGTTTAGATGCAGTCGTGACATAGATATCTAGACCTTCAGGGAGTAGACCATCAAACATGCTTCCAGACTCACAGGCTTCTAAGTAAAACACCTGAAGATATATAAAACATCATCCAACATAATATTAGACCAAAGTTTCACCCCAAAAAAAAATTGTTGAGCCAAGGAAACAATGGCCTTAACAACTAACACAAGCAAGTTAAATGTGTACCATTTTGCTATATGTCCCAGAAGCATGCTTCTTTTTCAATACATTAATCAGATCGGTTGCGTAAACAATTCCAGTTGGCATAGCTGATAATTATAAAAACATGGAATAAATATACACATATAAAGAGAGAAAAGTGAGCAAAATAATGCAAAATAAAAACATAGGAAAATAATGTGAGAAAGCTACTTACAAATGATGCCAGGGCCACCATGATCGGTATAGTAGATGAAGATATTGTCATCTGGACCACTGTTCAATATTTTCCCACTACCTCCAGTGACACCACTTTTGTTAGCAAGGATAACATTGAAAAAGTTTTCAGCATTTACATCTTCACCTACATAATCCTGTTTCGAGAAAAAGAAAAAAGCCCCTCATAATCATATACACTATAATCTTGAAAAATATTTCAAGGAATTGAAGCTCGCAAGATAAAAAAGAAACTAACCTTGGGAACACCTTTGTAAACATCTTGACCATGTGGGTTATTGATAAGAACTCCAGGTCTGGGGTTCTCTATATTGTTAGCTATATCATCGTACATGAATACAATTATGTTTTCATCTTTCAGGCCCCCTTCCTTCAGTAGTTGATAAGCGTGACATACATCAGCCTAAAATCATTCAATGACCAAATAAATATTAGTAAGAAATACATTATAGGAAGATTAATTGTTTGAAGTTACGATTTAATATTTAGTGATAGATTAGCGGACTAAAATGCATTAACTAGTTTTACAAGTGGATTGAAATTATAAATAATCAAATGACAGAACCCTCATTAAGTTTAAGCAGTAAGATCTTTTTTACGTCTATGTCAACTGCACTTACCTCTTCATATAAGAAAATGTTACTCCTACTTAATGAAAACGGGAGGGGAAAGGGTATATACTGCAGATTCTCAAAAACAAATTGTATGGTTGAAGTTAAACATTTTGGAAAGGGACGTTCAGCAATTTGTATGGATAATGGAATTTAATTATCATATTATCATAGAAAGAATTGCAAAATAGTTCTCTTATCTATTATAGTAGAAAATATAAGACTAGCTATTTAAAGGAAATATTATTGGGATCCATTGACCTGGTGCCTATAGTTCCACCATCCATTGGAACCAGCAACTAGGACAGCCCATTTGGTCCCTAGTGATTCTTCAGATAAGAACCTAGATATACTACGACCTTCAACATTGGCCAAAATTGAAAACACAACTACAAGTACGACACCAACGGTAAATCTGATCATTGTATTGTGTTTCTTTGAGATTAACTAGAAAGTACTCAAATTGGATGAGATTACTTAAGTGTATGAATTGGTAGGGTCTATGATAAATTTATAGGAGTTCAAACTCATTGTGCCAACACCAGAGACATACTGATGAGGACAACATAAGGTAACGTAGATTTCAAAGGTCTAATAGGAAAAACATATGTATTATAAGAATTCACGAAATATTTAGACATTGGCAATTCCAATAGATTTATTCTCCTTAGTTTACAAGAAATTTCTCTCCACTTATGACAAGTTTTCATGTCAAAAGAATTTCTTTTGTAATTCCTTACATAAGGATTCAGAAAATACCTGGTCGCCACCTACACTACAACGATGTATACTTATGTCTTCTTCTTGTTTCATTTTTTAATTCGAGCGTAGAGATGTACATAAATGACCAAAATGGAGTTTTAACACAAGTTGTGTGAGGGCAATGAGTATAGCAAATTGAGTGTTATGCTTTGTTGCGTTAGGATAGAGGGTCATTAGGAGGAAATATACTAATTAATTGTTCGTGAGGCGATGAATGCCAAGATTGGCTGCATTTTGCCAAGTCCAGATTCCTTTCAATTGTATTTCAAGAAATACGGGGTTAGGAAAAGAGTTCCTAGTAATGCTTGGGCAAAATACATACTTTAGTACCTTAACTTGTCCCGAAAACACAGTTACACACCCTAACTTTGCGGGCGACCTAAGACCTCCCTTAACAAAATCAGAGTGATATTATCATACACTTGAGACACATATAACCAGTTGCACTACATAGAGTGCTCCTCACTCGCCCCACTATTAGGCCACATCAGCTACACCAAGATTTTAATTCCTTTTCACTTTTTTTTTTACAATATTTATCAATATACACCTTTTTTTTATATTCATTTAGTATTTCTTTTTTTCTCCTTCTTCTCCACTCAACTTGCTTGAGATAAATTCTGCAGCAAATAAATTTTAGACACAATACTAACTATAATTCCTACCAGACGACTTTCAAATATACCCACATAGTCCAGGAAACCATGATTTACAAATATTATAATAAATCATTCACACATTAAAACCTCCAATTACCAGGAAAAGGAGCCTATTAGCCAGAACATTAGAGATCCCAAAAGCAGAACAATCAGTTGTTACCAACTCAGGTTTTCTACATCAATTCTTACATATTGATACAAGTAAACATGTCACTTAATAAACCAGTATTTTTCATAAGTATGTTAATTGATAAACCAGTAGTATAAGTTGTTTAGTATTCCAATGACTCCAATGCAAAGAAGGTTCGCTGGACAAACTAACGGAAGTTCTAAAATTATCCCATATCCTCATCAGATCTTGACACTTCTAAATATGTGATCAGCTAACAACAGAGTCTCAAATCCATTCTCACTTCATGTAGGAACTGGAAGATACAAAAAATATTTATCTTCTTCCTCTGCTACACCACATAATTATCTACACCACCCCGAATCGAGCTTCTTCAAATTATAACCCGAGTGTTCTAACTCCTCGGGCTTAAAACCGAAAATGCCATAGCCGAATTCGAAGGCGAATATTTCGTGATGAAGATTGAAAAAATTAAACATTTCGAGAAGATTTAGAAGGCTTTGATGGAAGCCATTGATGATGATGACGTGGTAGCAGGGTGGGCGGGGTTAGTGGCGGGGGAGGGGTGGTTGTGAGGAAAGTGGAGAAGATGTATGGGTACTTGAAAATTAAAGGAGTTAGTTTGCACAAGGATATTCTAGATCAAAATTCAATTTTTGGGGGCCAAAAAGTTTGTTTTTTTCTGTTAATTTTTTGGGTTTTGGATGAAGGTGGGTGGTGGAAATGGTGTTTAGGTGGTGGAGATAGAAAAGAGGAGGAGAGAGAATTAAGTTGAAGAAGAAAAGGAAAAGAAAAAAGAAAAAAAGATACAAATAATTAAGACTAATTAGCTTATATAATAGCCAATAGAAAGTTGACACGTGTTGGATTTGCTCAATAATTAATATCTCACTCGCTTTTAATTTCTCTCTCTTCCATGTCATCCTTTAGGTTTGTGATAATATCACTCTGATTTTGTTAAGGGGGGTCTTAGGTCGCCCGCAAAGTTAAGGTGTGTAACTGTGTTTTCGGGACAAGTTAAGGTACTAAAGTATGTATTTTGCCTAATGCTTGTGTGCGCTTTATTACTTGTATTCCGTTACCTTAATTAGTCTAATAGCCTTTTTGGCATTGCTTCTCCAAAGCCAAAAGTGCTTTTTTTTTCTTCAATAAAAGTACTTTTTTTGGAATTTTGAGGTGTTTGGCAACTAAAAAAAAGTATTTTTAGATAGAAGCAGAAGCAGTTTTTCTGCTGTTGGGGAGAAGTTACAAATAAGCAGTTTATTAATTTTTTCAAGACAGAAATATCCTTACCAAGAATTTATATTTACCATATTATTCCTTATAAATTAACCATATTTCTCTCAAAATACTATTATATTTTTCTTTTTCTTATTTTTTTCTACTACGTACTTTTACAAATCTTTTTCCTCTAGGACTAATTTTTATTTCTAGGTATTACTATCAACTGTATATAAGATGTCGGATGTCCTACTTTTTAAATCATCTTTTAAAAGCAAGTGATTACTAGAAATTCCTAATTCTGTTATCACTTTGATTTAACTATATTTTATGTTGTTCAATAGCTTAAATTTATATCTGACATTTAACTAAATAAATTTCTAATTAAAGTCTTTTATGATAAATATTCAAAATTATTTTTTTTGTTTTTATTAATCCAAATGTAAAATGAAATTAGATGTCCTTTTCGTAATTTGACACTAAAATGTACTTTTCGTAACGATTAACCAAACACAAATTATTTATCAAAAGCACTTCTCCAATGAGTTGTCCAAACACAAACTGTTTATTATCCAAAAGTACTTATTTAAAAAGTACTTATACCAAAAATACTATTCAAAATAAGCAGTTTTTGGCAGCAATCCCAAATAGGCTGTAAGTAACCTCAAAACTAAAACTTGGAAAAGGCTCACAGCTCGTTTGGATAGTTGTTACCTATTGCATTGGATTGTTATTTTAAATATAATATTTATTTTGGTTGCTACTTCAAGTTTAATTGCATAATGTTGTTAAATGTAACATTATGTAACCACGAAAAGTTGTCATATTATGTAAATTGGTGTGATTGCATCACCTTATTTTTCATCATCTTAGTCTTACTCACTATTAAAAAAATATATATTTTACCCTTTACTCTATTAACTCTATCCCTTCCTCTACTTTAGTTTCACTATATTACGGCTTCATTCTTCACATTACTAGTCTGTAGTTTTACGAAATGACAAAAAACAATACAATTTATCCAAATATTATATTAATAAAAATAATACAATACAATATAATATAATATGATATATTATGGTTTAAAACTATAAGTAAAAACCTTCCAAACAAGCTGTGGCCTGTGAGTCAAGAAGAAGTCTACCCCGGTGATTGTTACCATTTTACTTTACATCCGTGCAAGGTTCCAATCGATCGAGGTGATAAAATTGCTTTCATCTTTTACTGCTCATTTTCTATTCACGGGCTCAGTCCACCCCAAAATTTTTTTTAGAAGACCTGAAATATAATATTCTTTTTTTAGGAATGAAAAGATAGTTTTGTTTTATATTAGAAAACAAGAAAATTTGCAGAGCAAAATATTCCTTGTGTATTTCACTGATGTTCTGTACATGTATATATACTAGGATAAAAGAATCAAAATCTGTTACTAGCCTATACACTTGTAATAATCCTATTGATCATATACTAATAACCATAAAATAAAATAGTTACATGAGACAATGTTGTCTCCATTTTGTTTATTTACACTCTGCACCCAAGTATTTTCTGAAATGTGCAAGGTTTATCCATGCTGAGACAAAAGTACATAATTGTCAACCAATTGCCAACATCAAGGGCCCATATTAATTCCACTTTCCTCAAGTGAACGGTCAGGATTGTCTATAATGAATGTATAACTTTGACCGCTTCAAATTTTATTGTTTGGAACTTATTCCTTGGTTTTGTTGAACTCTTTCCTCTTCCATTTTCATCTTCTTCATTTCAACATCATCGGTAGAATTACCATTTATAGGAAGAGTGGAATTACTGGTGCCAACACCCCCCATGTTGGAGGGGGAGGAAACCACACCCAACTTGCCAACTGTGTACTGGTCCTGTCAATGGCTTTATAAAGACATCGGTGAGTTGAGATGCAGAGGGAACAAATGACAGTGAAATGAGTCCTGCAAGGAATTGTTGCTGGACAAAATGGCAATCCAATTCCACGTGCTTAATCCTTTCGCGGAAAACAAAATTTTTTGCGATGTGAATCGCCGCTTGGCTGATATGATCCTAATATATAAGAATAGGAAAACGAGCAATCAAATGATACAATCAACGACACAAAGTAAATATAGAAAGGAATAGGGGATAGATAGAAGAAAGAAATAAAGGAATCAAATCCCTTAATTATAGGTAAACTAGAACACTACAAAAAAATTTGTAATACCCTAATGTAGACGATACAATCAAAGATCAATATCCAAGGGGGAAGAGACTTGAACTCAAGTGATGGATCTCTTACATAAGAGAATCCAAGAGAGATCTAAGAAGAAGAAAATAGATACAACCCATACACACTCTCACAAGAATATTCTCAATCATTCGTCATCCAAAATCTGACTCTAAACCCCTAGAATTAGGCTATTTATAGTAGCTAGTTAAATACAAAGATAAATAGACTAAATAGCCCCTATTGCTAATTCTGGAAATATGGCCTTGCCGTTCTCATCGAGACCGCGCCTTGGATGTCGTAATCGCACTAGGTGAAATGAAGCTTCATCGCGATCACGTTGAGTATCTCGCGGCGCGTACTTAAATGGAATGCTTCATCGCAATCGCGCTCTGTTGCCTCGCGATCGCGCACTTGAGTTTACTGCTTCTGCGTGATCGTACTTGTTGCCTCGCAATCACGTGCATCTAAATTCCAGTAAGCTCTCGTTTGCTTGTTTGGACAATCCTTTGGATTGATTCTTGGCTTCCAGGCCCTTTTGAAGCATTCCAAGCTCCTGATGTTGAGCATGAACCCTCCATGGCTTCGAGTATTGATATGTTGGTATTTTGTGCTTAATTGTAACTCATTCCGACTAGCTTTTAGCCTTTTTAGTAATGTTATTTGAATGAATCTTATGTTAATCTTCATATTTCAGGTTTTTAAGAGAATTTACATACAAAGCCCGAAGAAAATGTACAAAAGAGCAAATACAAGTGCGCTTTGGCTACAAAAGTGAAGAACATGAAGACAAGGCAGCAGTGGAAGTGGCGCTTCCCCGAATTTGAGGCTAAAAAGAGCAATCATCCACCAAAAGAAGGGATAGTTCACAGCAGTCAGCAACTCAAAAGGCAGCCCGCCTATCTTTGTGCTAAACTCATCTGGTGGCCTGCAGAATGAGAGGCGATATCGCCGGTGCTTACAATGAGTTGATGAAATCTGCGAAGCTGAGGAGTTGGCCGTAATCACAAGGTCGGCCCGACTAACCTGCACCGCAAAAGAAAAGACAAGTTAGTAAAACATGAAAGCGGCGAGCCAGCAACCAAATGTGCGGCTCGCCTAACAAGAGGCGGCCTGGCGTGAAAGATAAATAGGCTGTTATGCCTCCGAGAAAATAGACCGTTTTTAGCTTAGAATATTACTTTAAAGCTTTTTGAATATTCTTGGAGTTTAAAGAGGGTTTCTACTTGAATCTTTGTAAGGAATTCAATCTTCAATCTAATTTCTTATATGATTATTGCTATTTCATCTTACAATATGTGTGTGTTAGACCCTAGTATGAGTAGCTAAACTCATACTAGGGGTTTATTCAAGAAGATATGATTATCTTAGCTTAAATCTTGTACTTAATCTTATAAAATTAATGGATTCACATAAATCTAGCTCTCCATCACACTTTCTTAACTAGGGTTTAAGGCATGACCGTACTTGAACCTAACTCTACTTTGCTTTTATCACCCGAAAGGGGTTGAAGGTGTAGGATAATGGAGACTAGCGAGAATTTGGGTTACATTGGTTGCGACCTACCCATCTAAAGTGGTCGACCTAAATAGGTCAACCCCGCTCGGGTCTTTGGACTAGGGTTTCTCGCGCTTCATTATTGACCCGAGAGGGCTTGATGAAGTAAAATGCTCCCTATCCCGAAAGGGTTTTGAGGAATACATTAGAGGTCTGACCATTAGTATTACCCATGAGATTTGTGAGATTAATATAAGTATTTAGCTAAGAGAACCTTGTTGGAATGGATAAACCCCTAGTATATTCCTATAGTCTACCACATCATCATTATTTAGTTTGCTTTATATTATTTGCTACTTTAGTTATAGTTAAACACTTTCACCCTTAATTATTAGGAACATTACGAATAATGCTTAGGACACGTAACTATTCAACCTAAGTCTAATAGATTATCTTGTTAGCTCCCTGTGGAAATCGACCCCGACTCATAAGTTGGGTACTATTATCTTTGACGACTGGCCCATCACCCTTTAAGGTGAGTGGATTGAGCATGGATCAAATTTTAGCGTCGTTGTCGGGGAGCTACGGTACATCTATTAGGTTGAATATTTCATGTTCTAGTCTTGTTAGTTGTTCCTACATTTTACCTCGTGCTTTTTTTTTACCATGTGTAGGTAAATTCAAGTATGAGAAGGAATCTGAATAAAGATATGAGGAACCCCTCTACAATCGTACTAATGAGGGAGTTCCATTTCCAAATGCTCCAACTGCTCCGAATGATTATTATGAAGAGTCTGAGGATGATTATGATGACACTTCTCTTAGTGAGGAGAGTTATGGAATTTATGGTGTCTTTAAAGAAAATGAAGACCCTCAAGTGGAAAATGCAGCCCCAAATGATGCAATTCCTCATGGAAATGCTCAAGCCAATGAGGGAGTTCGAATTGGTAACAATGATGGTGTTGCGGGCAACACAAACCGAAGAGGTAACAATGCTAATAGAGGAGGCCGAGGTGCAAACCGAGGAGGCCGTGGTGCTCAAGCTAATAGGAGAGTCAATGCCTATCGGGTGAATATTCACAATGACAATCGAAACGAAAGGATTGCAAGGGGTGGTCGAAATGATAATCAACATGTTCAAAAATTGGAAGATTCGGATGAAGAAGTAAATTTGGAACCCGAGTGTCTTATCATAAGATGGAACTTAGATTTCAAGTCGCTTTTTGCAAAGTTGTTTCGGGACATTTAGAAGTTAATTAAACTTCATTATAAATTTTGACTTTTTAAAGAAACTACTTCGTATCAATAAGATAGAAGTCTTTCCTTATAGTCATTATTAAGCGTGGTTTTTGAAAATTTATGAAATTTGGCACGCATTTGCTTAAATGGCCCGATTTGCAATAAATCAAATAACAAGATAAAAGGTAATGAACATAAAGTAACTAAGTAACTCAAATCATCAAGTATTTATTCATAAAATATAAGTACACAATTATTCTACAAGTAATTTATATAAATATCCTAAGGGCAAAGGAAAGACAAGAGTTAAAAGATAGAACCCGGAAAGCAAACTCGCGAAACGAGCCTTGGTTTTCCTAAAGTTTTTTATAATCTTGAGAACTTGAGCCCGAATCTTGATCCAAAAGCAGACTCCAAGCCTATGAGCCATCCTAATTCGAGTTTAGCCAACTCGTCCCAAAGTTCATATAAATAAGAAAAAGGAAAAAAATATTAGAACCTATACATCTTAAAGAAACAGGAATTGATTAAGCATACAACACAAAGACAAAATTAAAGGCTCAACATTGAATGACAACTCCAAGACAGCATAACATTTATAGCAGAAACATATAGGAAAAGATATGGCCTGCCTAAGGCATCAAGCCTGACTTAACTCTTTCAACTCGACACATTTCAAGAAAATAAAAAGGGAAACAAGGTGGATAACTAACTCTCTTTGTAGTAGTACTTAATCAACAACATTGAACCTACAAATGCAAAATGAAACTGCTACAAATTAAATGTACTTCTATTCAATGTCCAAGGAAACCAACGAACTATAGAAGGCAGAACCTCATATTTCAAAATATGGATCAAGTTCAAATGCATAACACACAGCTACAAGAAAAGATTTGACATTTAGCCAAGAAAGAAACTTGATCTTTCATACTTAATAAACTTTTACTTAATGAGCAGACCTCCTAATACTTCAAAAATCAAAACCAAGGCAAGAAACGACTTCTTTTTACAATAAAATTCTTAAACAAAGACAAGTTCCAATCCACTTATAACTAAGAAACGAAACATCCTTTATTCTAACTAACAGGCACACGCTTAAATGTTATAACCAGAGAAACTAATTAGCTGCATTAATTTACAAAATTCAGCCATAGCACATGTATCAGCTTTAAATAAAGTCAAACAGGGTCTGAGTTGACAACTACTCCCTCCGTCCCAATTTATGTGGCACCATTTCCATTTTTGTTTGTCCCAAAATAAGTGGCACCTTTCCTTATTTGACAACTATTTAATGCACTATCTCTATTTTACCCTTGTTGGGCCCTACATACTTTTAAACCTACCAACAACTTCTTTATTACTCAAATCTTCTCTCTCTTACTTTTTCAAGGATAAAATTGACATTAACAAGGTCAACCTCTATTTTCTTAAACTCCGTGCCCGGTCAAATGGTGCCACATAAATTGGGACGGAGGGAGTACTACTTTTCAAAAAAAAAAAAAAAAAACATATCTACATACACAACCACCAAGAAACAGTTTCAGACAAGATTAATGTAGGTATAACTAACTCCTTCTAAGGATCCTATCTTTGAAATTATTTGGAGAGCTAACACAGAATGTAATCTTATAGACCAAACAAACACTCAATTAACATGAAACACGATAGAGAAAACCAGGAATGAACTCCAACTTGAAACCATTTTACAACTAAACCTGAACCCTCTCTTTCAGTCTTTTGCAACCTGGATCTCCTCCAACCTAACCAAACTAACATCCCAGACTCCCTATGCAGCTACAGCAATCAGGACAACTTTCTAAACCCCTCTACATGAAACTAACTCCCATATACCTACTCCTAAAGCCATATGCATACTCCCTTAGAAAAAAAAACTGGAACCCATATAACAGGCCCTACCCTTTTCCAAGACCTGCAGCAATAATAAACTCAACCCTATACATGCACACCTACCTGAAGCAATCTCCCCTCTAAATATTCACACACACCAGCCACTCTTCAAACAAACCAAGACACGCCCTGATTCCATGAACCAGAAACAAACACCTGAAAAACCAGGAACCAACTCCCTGGAACAAACCTCATAGCACTTAAACAACATACAGACATACACCAAAGCTCCTAAGAAACAGAGAACCTCACAAGCACTCAAACACACACCCTACAGCCTCTTTACTTTCCTGAGCTAAACCAAAAACATCTTTGAAACCAGAATCTGATGCTATCCCTCTAACAATTCAGAAACAATACTCCATAAACTCCTTGCCCACCCCAAACATCAAGAATCACCAGGAAACAGCCTACACTATCTCCCCTCTTAAACTGCAGCACCAAAACTTCCTACAAGCCAAACGATAACCTGAACACCCTCCAAAAAACAACCCTGCAAAACTCCAGGAAACCAGAACTACCCTATAAACTACTTGCACATTCTCAGACAACAGAGACAAACTAGAAACCTTTCTATTAGCTAAAATACAGTAATAAAATTAAAAGAGTTAAAATCGTTCTCCAGAATACATATAAAGATGCAAACTTTGCTATTTTCAAACTTTTGAGATGTGATCAAAATCTTATACTGCTTTTAACGAAAATCATCAAGTTAAGAATTAAGCTATGAAGAAGCAAACAGGCAGTTCAACTATTTAACACTACTCTTTAAAGAAACAATATTTTCAGGCTTAATTGCAATTCTAGAAAATATTAAACCATCTTAAAGAGACTACTTGAAGTAATAACAATAAGAGAAAGATAGAGATATGGCGAGCAAGGTTTCACTCTTCCTTTTAAAAACACACATTGCATTTTATGAGACTTCAAACTTCAAATAACATTCTTGGCCAAAAACCACAAACCAACTGGAACTTATTCAATGAAAGTAAGAGATCTAAATGAGGTTAAGATATTACCTCTTTGCGAGCAGTGAACCAAAGGCGAGGGATCGAAAAAAAACAACTCGAACAAAAGCGATGAGATGACACAAATAATGAAGCGATAACACCGACACTGATTCCTGAACTTAACACAGAGCTCTATTCCCGGCTGCCCATCCAAAGCTGCGCATAGCTAACTATATATATAAGATCAAATTAGCGTTCTTCAAAGGGGTGAGAAATACCCAAACGACCCCTCCAACAGCTCTAATTGGATAAGCTTTTCGTACCATCTTCTGAGCTGGAGGGGGGACCAGTGTTTTTGGACTGATTCAAATTCTAGAAGAAAATTCAGTAGGGTCGGGTTAACGGGTTGAGCTTCTGAAATTAGGGAAGAATTGAAAATGGGTTCAAATGTTTTAGGCGTGTTTTAAGTTAATTATAAGGGTCTTGCACAGGAGGGTCAGGTCTAGGGCTATGGATTGCAAATTTTAGCCCATTTTCCTTCAAAATTAATTCTTTTGCCTTTGGTTTTTAAAAATTAACCTTATTTTAAATAATTAGACATTAATTTAAACATTTCAGGACAAAATTGGGTGTCAACAGCTGCCCCTTTTTACTCGGAAAAGGATGAAAGAGTTTTCAGGGTAAAGAAGTTGACGGGAAACCAATTTTGTTACGATAAAGCCAAGGACTTTGATTTCAAGGACCAAAGTGCGAGGCTTATGGACATGGCCGAACTCCGGTTTTCGAGTTGCCTACATATCTCGGACTGAAAGAGAATCAGACCATATATAGTTCGACGACACTTAGACACGAAGACTCGCAAGATTGACAGAAAAGACGCACGAATAGGAAAGAAACCAAACTGACACCCATATCCGAAATGAAAGATTAGGAGACTTGCTTGTTCGAGTGCAGTTCTTCAGATCCTTGTTGAAGAGTCTAGCTCATATCAACGATTGCCCCAGTTCACTGCTAAGAAAGAGTTCCACGTTATGCTCCAAATGCTGCTGCGGTGTTGCTAAAATCCTGTAATAAACTCGACAAACGATAAGCGAGTAACTGCAAACAAGACTTGGTAAATAGGATAATAAATAAATAGTGATAATAAAACTCGTAGATGCTGGTTGCAATATCAATGATAAGCTTGTCTTCAATCAACTAGAAGAAATTTGGCTTTGTGAGGCAAGATGACTTCAGGCTATTGGTAGACTGAAAATAAAACAATAAAGGACTTCAATCCATAGAAACATAAAGCAGACTTGAATAAAATATAAGGATGAAATTGCCGCCTTTCGGCAATGACTCATGATTGAGTCTCCAGTTGTCTATGGTAGGATTCATAACAATAGCGCCTTCGATTATTTACGATAGGCTTCATAATAAGGCCTCCAATTATTTATGGTAGGCTTCAATGATAATAACGTCTTCGCCTGTTCACGATAGGCTTCATAATAAGGCCTCCAATTGTTTATGGTAGGCTTCATAATAATAGTGCCTTCGATTGTCTATGATAGGCTTCATATAAAGGCCTCCAATTGTTTATGGTAGGCTTTACATGATAATGACGTCTTCGATTGCTTATAATAGACTCCATAATGAGGCCTCCGATTGTTTACGGTAGGCTCCATAACAATAACACCTTCAATTGTCTACGATAGGCTTCATAAAAGGCCTCCAATTGTTTATGGAAGGTTTTAAATGATAATAACGTCTTCGATTGTTTACGATAGACTTCATAATGAGGCCCCCGATTGTTTATGGTAGGCTTCATAACAATAGCGCCTTTGATTGTCTATGATAGGCTTCATAAAAGGCCTCCAATTGTTTATGGTAGGCTTCAATGATAATGTCTTCGATTGTATACGATAGACTTGATAAAGAACCATGCCTCCGATTGTCTAGGGTAGACTTGGTAAATGTGATGTCTCCGATTGTTTATGGTAGACTTCATAATAGGGCCTCCAATTGTCTATGGTAGGCTTCATATGATAAGGCCTTTGATTGTCTACGATAGACTTGATAAAGAACCACGCTTCTGATTGTCTACGGTAGCCTTGGTAAATGTGATGTCTCCGATTGTTTACGGTAGACTTCATAATAAGAGTCTCTGATTGTACACAGTAGACTTGATGAAGTAGTGTCTTCGGTTGTATACGATAGACTGGATAATAAAACTATCATAATAAACCCGTTGAGATAATAAAATCGATTGTATATGATAAATCTGATATATAAAATAAAGCCATTGGAACAAAATCACCAATTGTATATGATTGACCCAATATAAGAAAGTCATGAATAATTCTACCGATTGTATACGATAGACCCAAAGTAGAAAACCCTTGAGAAAACCATCGGTTGTGGACGATGAATCCGATATGAAAGCCTTTGGAATAAAATCATCGATTGTGTACGATGGATCCGCAAAGACATTGGAATAATATTATCGATTATGTACGATTGATCCAATATAAGAGGGCCATTGGAACAATATTACTGATTGTGTACGACAATTCCAAGAAACTGAAGCCATTGAAATAATACCATCGATTTGTGTATGATAGATCTAATATAAGAAACTGTTGGAGAAATACCACTGATTATGTCCGATGATCCCAGTTCATAAAGCCATTGGAATAATATCACCGATTGTATACGATGATTCACATATAGTAAGCCATCAGAATACTACTACCGATTGTGTACGATAGATCAAAAGTAGAAAACTCCTTAAAATAATACCATCGATTGTGTATGATGGATCCGATATAAAGGCTATTTTCTTCAATAATAACATCCTTGATGGTCTGCGGTGCCAATGATACCTCAATCAAGTGTCTATGACAAGTTTTGATAACAATTTTGTCAAAATAATATCACCGGTTGTCTATGGTAAATAATGACAATAAAGTGATGTCCTCGGCTGTCACCAATAGACTTGATGTTGATACTTGTAAAATAAATGGCCTGCAAAATAAAGTTTTCATTAAATTCATATAGACAGGAAAAGGTCAAAGATAAAGGAGATGTAAAGCAAGAGTTTAAGTCGTCCGGCTTAGATTTGGTGACGCCATAAAGGGTTGAGTGTTGTTCCTGAGTAAACTGAAGTTAATGCTTAATTCCTGCAAAGAGTAAAGTAAAGTTGTTAATAAAGCAATAAGGTTTTCATTAAGCAAGGGCAAAATATAGGGAAAAATAAAATCGTTTCGCGTATGCGATGAATCAAATAATGCTTCCAATCTCGGTTGATTATCTTGGTAACATTGTCCAATGTGTATGACAAAATGGTTGCTAATTTTCCTCATTTTGCTGCTTTTGAGAATTTCTGCACTCAAAGAAAAATTGTTAGTTTTGGGAGAGAGGGTGAAGCATTTGATTCATGCTGACTCGAGCCTTCCTCCTTCAACCTCTTCCTTCTTCTCCCTTTGTCTAGACTTGTGACGCGTCTTTTGAGACTTGGCCAACAAACTCTGTTGTATTTCAGATTGTGACATATATTTGAACAAATTGAACATCTTTTATCTTTGCAACTCTGCATTATCCCCCAAAATAACACTCGAAATTTCATCAACTTATCTTTGTTAAGCAATACGGCTTTTGGAAAATCTGCCCCAGTTATGATCTTTATGCCTTTAACTCGCTTTGCAAAATCTGCCCCAGTTGCTATCTTTCAAATCTTTAACTTGCCTTAAAAAATTTGCCCCAGTTGAATTTTAGGGGGGAAACTAAAAATATTAATATTGTAGAGTCGAGCCCGTTGAGAGCGCCTACGTATTCCTCCTTGGGAATTAGACAGTGCGTAGTTCTGCTTACATAAAGCTTTTGGGGAATATGGCAATCTAAGTACAAAGTCGCATCCGAATTGGAATACCTACACATCTGCCCAGATGCGTAGTTCGGAATTACATCATCAAAGATAAACAAGCCCTAAGTATTACAAAATCTAATCGAGTCCGATGTGGATTGCTTACTTATCCTGTTGCCATTCTAGGAATCAGACCAAAAGTAGTTCAAAATTACATAAAAGAGGAAATAGGGGATTCCTATGCTAGTGTAACCGAGCTCTATGTGAGTTGCTTACGTATCCCAGCCCTGGGAATCAGGTTACGCGTAGTTCGTATTACATAGAAAATACATTGAAATGAAAAGACTGATTTTGCCGCTTGTCAAATGTAGTATATCTTGATTGTTCTTGATTTGATATTGGCTAGGCATTTGCAAAGATCTTCTTTGGCAACAAAAATTCCTTCAATAAAATCTGCCCCAGTTTGGGTTTGTCTTGATTTGTCCTCTATGTTGAAAGCTTTTGGTCCTCCCGACTTTATAAGTTCGAGAGCTCTTCTTTGTTATTTGGCTCTTAGGGATCACAGTGGTCCTCTTTTCAGCCTCATCAACTAATATCAAGTGTATGCCATACTCATCATCTACTAAAGGGTTATTATCAGTAGGTGTATTCCCAATGAGTTGAATCGAACCTTCTTGGATTAAAGTTTCAACTACATTTTTTAAACTGTAGCAATTTTCAGTGTCATGCCCTGGAGCCCCTGAATGATAGGCACAATATTTGGTTCCATCGAACCATTTCGGAAGAGGATTAGGGGTTGCATCAGCAATAGGGTGAATCACTCCAGCTTCCCTTAGCCTTTCATAAAGCTGGCTGTAAGGTTCCGCTAAAGGCGTGTAGGTTTTATATGTCTTCTTGACAGGATTAGTGCGTGGCTTTGGTACGGCTAGGCGATTTTGAAAAGTGCAGACTTGGGGATTGGTAATTTCTGATTGGTGGCCAAATGATTGCTGGTAGTAAACGGGTTGAGCATTGTAGCCTGGATGTGGATTGCTTTGGTGAGTAGGCTGGGATAATGAGTTCTTGGTAGTAATAATGCCAACTTCCTTCTCTTTTTCCTCTAAATTTCCCAAACCAGTCAGGATGGCTTACGCAGTTGCTTTCACTATAGCAAAACTTACAATTCTCTCCGTCTTAATCTCCTTTTCAACCAATTCTCCCATCATAAGAAGTTCAGAATAGGGTTTACCCATCATAGGGAGCAAGTGCATGTAATAAGAATCATTTTGGGCTCGGATGAAGTACTTCACCATGTCTTTCTCAGTCATTGGTGGTTGTACCCTTCCAGCCTGTTCTCGCCATCTCAATAAGTATTCCCTAAAGGTTTCTATTGGTTTTTTCTTCAGATTAGACAAGGTTATAAGGTCAGGAGCCATCTCAACATTGTACTCAAACTGCTTTGTGAAATCATTGGTTATGTCATCAAACTCACGCCACTTGCTTATATCCTGTCTTGCAAACCATTCAGCAGCAATACCTTCCAGACTATGACCGAAGAAGGCCATCAAAAGTTCCTCTTTACCTTCCGCAACCCTCATTCGGTTGAGATACTTGGTCAAATGAGCAAATGGGTCACTATGACAATCATACATATCAAATTTTGGCACTTTAAACCCGGGAGGAAGAGTAACGTCAGGGTATAGATAAAGATTGCGATAAGAGATACTTTGACGCCCTCTAGACACTTGCAAATCCTTGATAGATTGCTGCATGATTTTCATTGCTTGGATTATCTGACATGACCCGGAATCCGGTTAGGCCGTGCGGGCACCCGACATCCTCCCCTAGACCCGTCGAGCGAACCCTTACCAATTAAATCAGGAAAATAAAAATAACAATTTACAAATAAGGACAAGACTTAAAATAAAAACACGGACATACTGATACCTCTAAGCTGTATAAAAGAAATTACGGCTGAGTACCCTATATACTAGGTTTAGGGCTATCCAGACTAGACATCTAAGAGTACAAAAGAAGACCGATACCTCCTGAAGGGAGCAAAATGCAACTGAAATAACAACCCATAACTTGGTGGCCATCCGGAATAAAAGCTGGCTCACCCTGACAGCTGAAGTCGTCTTCGCTCCTTCACAACGTAGCGAACTTAATCCTGGAGCGAACCTGCCGAAACGAAATAGATAGACAAGAAACAAACAACAAACAAGGGTGAGTCAAAAGGACTCAATAAGTGGGGCAGACTAGCCACCTCTAAGAATAGGATAGCTAGCCAGGGAGAAAAGAAATAAATAAACCAGATTTCTCTTATTTGAATTATGAAAAGGCAGAGCCAGATAATAATTAGAAACACGTATGGAATCGCAAACTATTCAATAACCAGGAACGTAATACAGCCAGAATATATAGGTATCCCGAACACATCAACAATCAGAAATACATCCTGTTGCGGCGTGCAACCTGATCCATATATTCATCCTGTTGCGGCGTGCAACCCGATCCATATATTCATACCGCTGCGACGTGCAACCCGATCCATATATTTATACCGTTTCGGCGTGCAACCCGATCCCCGCAACTTAGAATACGAGCCAGAAATATATAGGCAAACTGTAATATGTCCATAACATGGTGTACATACCGCATACATAAAACACAATATAATACACACAATAGTCAGTATGCGGTGCAATGAGATGGGATGAATGTGGCATGATGCAATGCAGTCACATACTCTTGATACCTATCTCCGGCGCGGGACTCTCATCGTCTACCAGGAGATATATGCAATAATGACCCTTCACCGGCTCGAGACTCTCATCGATTACCGGGAAGTATATGTAATGATGACTCTTCACCGGTGCGGGACTCTCATCGCCAACCGGGAAGTATATGCAATAATGACCCTTCGCCGGTGCGGGACTCTCATCGCCAACCGGGAAGTATATGCAATAATGACCCTTCGCCGGTGCGGGACTCTCATCTCCAACCTGGAAGTATATGCAATACTCAAAACCAGAGTGCAATGCTCATATGTTTAATGCAATACCAACAACAGGGCATAACATATAAAATACAATGTAAATCCAAAGCTAAGGCGTAATGAGGACGCCTATCGGCAGCTACACACGTAAGGAAACACGTGGTAGAAAATCCACGAGGCCAGGTGCCTCCAAAGAAATAGATATAAACACTTACCTTGTTACAAAGTTAGTACAGCCACTCAATAACCGCTTTGTCCTTTGGATTCATTGCCAAACGATCCCACTGTGTTCAATAACCAGAAAAATATATCAAATTAGGCTAAAGGCTTCATTCCTCACATCTTAGGGCAATCCAGGTAGGAACCTGATACCCTATTCGCATACGCAATACGCAGGCCAGGCCTATATACAGGGTTTAAGGCCACATAACCAAACCCCAAATAAATTACATTTATAAGTTGCCCATAACTCACTGAGTACGAATATATAATCAATTTCATTATCGGGGTCCATTTGACCCTTTAAACTATCAATTTACGTCATTAGGGCGATGTCTAATATCCCTATTTTTACCGTAAAAATATATTTAAACACACGTAATAAACTCAAGTACTATATTAGGATCATTACCTGAATGTTTCAGGGAAAAAATTCTACTTTTCTCCGGCCCTTTTTCCCTTTTTCTGGCATTTTTTCCTGTATTTTCTTGTTTCTCGTTTCCTGTGTTCTCGTGGTCATATATCTGTTTGCGTTCAACCTTGTAAGGTAAATAAAGTGCACCGCCTAACATTTTATACATTTTGTCTTTTCCCCTTTTTTTTTCTTTTTTCTTTTAAAATTCGCTGGTACGGTAAAAATTAAAACGGTACCCTACGATATTCAAAATAATTCTAACTTTTGCATACAAGTTATACAAAATATATGTAACATACTCGCGAAGGCGGATTTCAAATTGGACTCCCGAAACTCAAGATGCGAATTTAAATGAAAAAGGTCAAATTATTTAACTTTCGGCATTTTAGCGGAAACTAGCCGAACAACATCTAAATTCACTTTCGAAAGTTCACAAAGGTCATAAATAATCATACGAACCCAACGGTGCTTTCGGATTTCGAATCGGAGCTCATTCGGCAAAACCGAGCTCGAAAATCTCCTTTTAATATTAATCACCAATAAAAACTGAAACCTTCTTCCGATGCCTACCAAACGAGGTCTGATTTAGCTCAAATTTTACAGACAGGTTCTAATGGATATTACGAATATTTTAAAATTATCAGCATGCCAATCGGAGTCCTAACTTCCGAAACGATTGACCGAGGTCGTTTCATTCTCCTCCACTTAAACTCTCGTTCGTCCTCGAACGAGCCTAAATCTAAAGCAAGATTTACCCAGATAACAAGAGAACTTGCACAACCTTCATAAACTACTCCACGGATATTATCTCATAATTACAGAATCAGAGTTATAACACGCACATCAAACTCTTGGATAAAAACATAGCTGGATAATATGATGTAGACCAGGAATGATCTTCAGACTGAACAACTACTTCAGGGTATTGTCTTTGAATTGGAAATATTATGACTTGAAAAAGTGAAATAAAAGAGACGTGTAGTTGGACCATGGGCTGAGGCAGAATACCAGCAACAAAGTTGATTACATGTGGACTTATAACACTAAAGTAACTTCTCAAAGAGTTTAGGTGTGAAAGAGATATACATACCAATGATGGATTGTCAACAAGCTGCACTAGACCTTTATCTCTAAATTTTCATGAAGTAAAACAGCATCAGTGTGAGGATCCGGTTCTAGTTGAATACAGACAGATAGCCAGAAGAAAACTGGAGTCACCATACAGGGTTACTACTGACGGTGTTCTCATGTATAAAGAAAGACTTTGTATCCCTGGTGTTGCAGATTTACGTGGACAGATTATGATAGAGGCACATTATTCCAAATACATTGTTCATCCAGGTTTGACTAAGATGTACCATGATCTTAAGAAGATTTATTGGTGGGACAGAATGAAGGGTGACATAGCAGAATTTGTGGCCCAATGTTCTAATTGCCACCAAGTTAAAGTCGTGTCATTTTTCCAGACTTTATATTTTCAGCAGATAGGTACATATATATGATCAGGTTGCCAGCTTATCTCTGGCATTAATAGATTAATAGGCCCTAGGTTGGGTCGTGACAAAAGTGGTATCAACGCCTTAGAGATTTAGTATTACCATTCAATATTTGGAGGAAGACTCCTCCACTTAAAGCACAAACTCCCGAAGCTATTTAGATAGGAATATTCATCCTCGCACAACCTGTTGGATTAAAGAAGACCTAGCTAAAATCTGAACATAGGCAGACCTAAACTACCAAACTACCCTTTCGAGTTGCCAACTAGCTGCAACTCTCGAGTTCACAACTCCATACCTTTGCCGTAAACACCATCGCCCGATGGATGGTACTTCTATATAAAAATTTCGGCAGAGTTTCCCCTGAAACTGGATAATCCGCAAAAACAGAACCGGCACTATACTATACATGGGAATGGATACCCGGATAAACTGATAACATAAACATGTTAAACGGATAACAAGATGAGACAACTGGACCAAAACAATAATATGCTTCCTAAACAATAATATGCTTACCGGGCCACAATAACACGTACTCTGGCTCAACACAGGGAACGTCACAAGCGGCTACCAATCGCCCAAGCTCACTAGTGCCGGACGAAGAAGAAATGGAAATAGATCGAGGATAGAAATAATTAGAGCTTCAGGAAGTTCGTCTTCTTATTTGCTTGACTACCAAAGCTAGACTACTTCCGCGTTAGGCGAGCCAAAAAATCGCAATTGAAGAGATAAACATCAAATAAACTTTATGGAAAAACATCCATACCAATTTTAACCTTCCAATAAGAAGGAAATTCTGACAATTTACCAGAAACCCTTTTATAACCCAGACAAGCTCATAAGATAACATGACTTTATTAGCGTTTTGAACCAAAAGGAGATACGTAGATCGAATATTACTTACTAATCACTTTACACTGGATGAAATGATAACACTTGCTGATGGTGAAGAATTAGGATCCCATTATCCTACTAACACGAAATTCCGAGAAGAGAGGTAAACTAATTTGACATAATAACAGAAGGTGGAACAATAAGATGCCAGGCAGACAATACCGACACTTACTGCCAAATCTCTCATATTTAGTCTAGAAAAAAATAGTAAGGTCTCATAAATGCCAGGAATAAATCATACCAGAAGCTCGCCCCTCTACCGCAACCGATTCTTAGAAGAAACGATATCCAAGGAAACCATCGAAATATGATAAGACACATCTTTTCCAGATCGATCGAAAGAATCAAATCTTACTCGCATTTAAGAGAAGAAAAAATACATGGGTGTACTACATCAGATACCTCAACATCCTGCCAGACTAGCAGTTCATAGAATTGCCTCTGCAGCTGAGTCGAGCCACTACCCTGATAATTACTTCTAGAAGAACCACTACCACCACGCTCTCGACCTCTACTGGATGGTGGCATTTCTCTGATTGATTAACATTTAAATGAAATTCCTGCGACTGTGCAGGTGTCTGAAGGCAAGAAGAAGGACGATTGTCTACTTGCTGGAGTAAGGAAAAACTCCTCAAAGGATAACCAGTCTCATGACAGTGATAACAGATTTTCATTGAAAATGGAAGCTGGACATATTGTCGATAGCTATAAAGAGAAAAACTGGGTCTAATCTTGATGAACTACTCGCGCACTCTGAGAATCACGCTCTACAAGCTGGGATAACCTGGAAGGTGACTTCCAAAAATAATCAGAACTTTTACCTCCAAATGAGGTACCATGGTTACCCACCAGGGCCGTGGGAACTCTTACTTTCCTGCTCTAACTCTTCCCGTTTTAACTTATGGTATGCCTAATACCTTTGAGCAATATCAACAACGACGTCAAATGAAGTCCCAACCTCAATTTTTCGAGCCATCTGGGATCTCAAGGAAAAAGAAAGGTCATTAATAAATCTTTAAATCTCTCGAAGGCTCATGGACTAATTCTAATGCATATTCAGTCATTCTATAGAATTTAATCTCATATTCTAAAGCATCAACAGGCTAACCGACAGGCTACCCTGTCCAATCCACTCAAACTGGCAACACTTTTCATCTCGCTCGCTACTCGAAAGGAACTTTTCCACGAATCTAGAAGAAAAATTGAACCAAGTTAGCTAATAAGAGAGCGGCCCACCAATTCAAGGCTGGACCCTGAAACTGGAAAGCAGATTAATACACAGCATATTGCTCGAGATAACCAACAACCTGAAGGATATGATGACATCATTTTATTAAAAAAAAACTTACACAGGGATTATCTAATGCATTGCTTGGGAATATCGGGATATTCAACCGCGTAAAATAATGCAACCTCTTTGAGCACTCGGACCCGATAATTACCCCAGTTACCTAACCAGCCAGAACAACTGGAGGCACAACACATGCTGCCTCCGGAACATACTTTATTGGGGCAATATTAAGAACTGAAATAGAAGCTCCCTGAGACCGAACATCTGCATCTGCGACAACCTGATAATATAAGCTTCCTAGAAAATAATATGTTCTTACGGTATCTACGTCGCCAAGATTATCGTAAAAGCATCGTAAAGAGCCAAGGGAACCACAAGGCCCTGCTCCCTTGCCCATCGCAAGCTCGTACAGCTGAGACCTCCATAACTAGATTGTCAGCACGATCAAAACTCTCGGGGCTTCGTCAGTGCTATCCCCTGGCTAGACTGCTTCGTCTTGAACTCATACCGTCTGCTGATTTGTCGTACGAGGGTTTACAATTTCCACGAAGAATTAACAAAAGTACTTTTGCATTCTAGACCGACGCATGATCAGAAAAGAAGGAAGTGAAACTTCCTAAATGCCATCATAGCCTCTCGTAGATAAGTACGGACGTCTACGTACCCATCAGCGAGACTCTACTAGACACTGTCTTAATCTGGATATGCTCTAAACCGGGCTCTGATACCAACTAACACGACCCGGAATCCGGTTAGGCCGTGCGGGCACCCGACATCCTCCCCTAGACCCGTCGAGCGAACCCTTACCAATTAAATCAGGAAAATAAAAATAACAATTTACAAATAAGGACAAGACTTAAAATAAAAACACGGACATACTGATACCTCTAAGCTGTATAAAAGAAATTACGGCTGAGTACCCTATATACTAGGTTTAGGGCTATCCAGACTAGACATCTAAGAGTACAAAAGAAGACCGATACCTCCTGAAGGGAGCAAAATGCAACTGAAATAACAACCCATAACTTGGTGGCCATCCGGAATAAAAGCTGGCTCACCCTGACAGCTGAAGTCGTCTTCGCTCCTTCACAACGTGGCGAACTTAATCCTGGAGCAAACCTGCCGAAACGAAATAGATAGACAAGAAACAAACAACAAACAAGGGTGAGTCAAAAGGACTCAATAAGTGGGGCAGACTAGCCACCTCTAAGAATAGGATAGCTAGCCAGGGAGAAAAGAAATAAATAAACCAGATTTCTCTTATTTAAATTATGAAAAGGCAGAGCCAGATAATAATTAGAAACACGTATGGAATCACAAACTATTCAATAACCAGGAACGTAATACAGCCAGAATATATAGGTATCCCGAACACATCAACAATCAGAAATACATCCTGTTGCGGCGTGCAACCTGATCCATATATTCATCCTGTTGCGGCGTGCAACCCGATCCATATATTCATACCGCTGCGACGTGCAACCCGATCCATATATTTATACCGTTTCGGCGTGCAACCCGATCCCCGCAACTTAGAATACGAGCCAGAAATATATAGGCAAACTGTAATATGTCCATAACATGGTGTACATACCGCATACATAAAACACAATATAATACACACAATAGTCAGTATGCGGTGCAATGAGATGGGATGAATGTGGCATGATGCAATGCAGTCACATACTCTTGATACCTATCTCCGGCGCGGGACTCTCATCGTCTACCAGGAGATATATGCAATAATGACCCTTCACCGGCTCGAGACTCTCATCGATTACCGGGAAGTATATGTAATGATGACCCTTCACCGGCGCGGGACTCTCATCGCCAACCGGGAAGTATATGCAATAATGACCCTTCGCCGGTGCGAGACTCTCATCGCCAACCGGGAAGTATATGCAATAATGACCCTTCGCCGGTGCGGGACTCTCATCTCCAACCTGGAAGTATATGCAATACTCAAAACCAGAGTGCAATGCTCATATGTTTAATGCAATACCAACAACAGGGCATAACATATAAAATACAATGTAAATCCAAAGCTAAGGCGTAATGAGTACGCCTATCGGCAGCTACACACGTAAGGAAACACGTGGTAGAAAATCCACGAGGCCAGGTGCCTCCAAAGAAATAGATATAAACACTTACCTTGTCACAAAGTTAGTACAGCCACTCAATAACCGCTTTGTCCTTTGGATTCATTGCCAAACGATCCCACTGTGTTCAATAACCAGAAAAATTATATCAAATTAGGCTAAAGGCTTCATTCCTCACATCTTAGGGCAATCCAGGTAGGAACCTGATACCCTATTCGCATATGCAATATGCAGGCCAGGCCTATATACAGGATTTAAGGCCACATAACCAAACTCCAAATAAATTACATTTATAAGTTGCCCATAACTCACTGAGTACGAATATATAATCAATTTCATTATCGGGGTCCATTTGACCCTTTAAACTATCAATTTACGTCATTAGGGCGATGTCTAATATCCCTATTTTTACCGTAAAAATATATTTAAACACACGTAATAAACTCAAATACTATATTAGGATCATTACCTGAATGTTTCAGGGTAAAAATTCTACTTTTCTCCGGCCCTTTTTCCCTTTTTCTGGCATTTTTTCCTGTATTTTCTTGTTTCTCGTTTCCTGTGTTCTCGTGGTCATATCTCTGTTTGCGTTCAACCTTGTAAGGTAAATAAAGTGCACCGCCTAACATTTTATACATTTTGTCTTTTCCCCTTTTTTTTTCTTTTTTCTTTTAAAATTCGCTGGTACGGTAAAAATTAAAACTGTACTCTACGATATTCAAAATAATTCCAACTTTTGCATACAAGTTATAAAAAATATATGTAACATACTCGCGAAGGCGGATTTCAAATTGGACTCCCGAAACTCAAGATGCGAATTTAAATGAAAAAGGTCAAATTATTTAACTTTCGGCATTTTAGCGGAAACTAGCCGAACAACATCCAAATTCACTTTCGAAAGTTCACAAAGGTCATAAATAATCATACGAACCCAATGGCGCTTTCGGATTTCGAATCGGAGCTCATTCGGCAAAACCGAGCTCGAAAATCTCCTTTTAATATTAATCGCCAATTAAAACTGAAACCTTCTTCCGATGCCTACCAAACGAGGTCTGATTTAGCTCAAATTTTACAGACAGGTTCTAATAGATATTATGAATATTTTAAAATTATCAGCACGCCAATCGGAGTCCTAACTTCCGAAACGACTGACCGAGGTCGTTTCATTATCTCCCCTTGCTCAACCGTCCTTCCCCGCTTCTTCACGGTTACGGGCACTTCACTTTGTAGCACATAGTTAGTGAAATCCACGTTCTTACCATTGGGGTCATGCTCATAATATTGGGCTTCAGGATATCCTTGTCTTGGGTCATTGACATTTTGAGGAGCAACAGCCACAGAAATGGGTGCTTTGGGTTGTGGAGGACGAGGAGTATCTTTGGCAGGTAAATATTGATAGTGAGGCAAGTTGTTCTGGTTAATGAATGCATTTGAGATGTTAACTGGTGCAAGCATATGAATGACATTGGAATTTAAAGGCGTGTTCGGATTGACAGTTTCAACATATGGATTCAGAGTTGATAGCACGGTTGGCGCGTTTCTGTGGCTCGACCCTTTCATTCTTTCTAGTTCAGCTTGCATACATTCAATCTGCTTAGCCATTCTAGCAATTTGTTCATCAGGAACATCAACTGGTTGCTCATTAGAAGATGCAGGGATACCAGTCTGATTATCAGTCATTGCTTGCTTCACTTTAGTTTAGACACTTAACCAACTCGGGAGTCAACATGAATCAAACTCTCTCTTTTTGGGGAATAATCAAATAAAAGAAAAATTCAAAAGGTAAACTATGTTAGTTCGTGTGTCATTTACAACATTGCATACAATCACGTAGCGCGCGTCACGTAGCGCTTTGCATTTTAAACAAGTTTGACATGTGGCAATCACAATTAGTTGAGCGTAAATGAAAATGCGGGCGCGTCCTACCCTGTAAGGTGCCTCTTTGTGCTAGAGGTAAGCCTAATCGTCAAGTTGCACGCACATGTGGTTATTATAACGACACAAGCCGTTTGTCAATACAATATCTGAGATATAAATAAACCGACATAATTGTCAACTTCTCAAATTTGACATGGCAAATGGTTTGAGATTCGTTATAATATCCACACGATCACATAATATGCACTGTCGTTGGGTCAGCAATAACCCGTCAACAAAAGAACGGTTTCTTAATTCCTGAAAACGGTACCAAGGATCAGGTCCAAACTAAGGTGTATATGCATGCATGACCTAATCTTCTTCTAAGAGTGGGCTAACGGTTGAGGTTGATTCGACCTATGCGGGATAAACCTGGCCTCATAAACCAGTAAAACCGGCCATGACAAAACCAGGAAAACCATACCCCAACTAACTTTGGTGACACGAAAGAAATTCAAAGAGTTAGGAAGGACAATGCCCTTCCTGTATAATTGCCCGTCAAGGGGGCCCGATGAAATCGAGGAGATAAAAGAGAATTGACAGGCTCCATGAGGGAGGAAATATGAACGGAAAGGGGAATATGCACAAATAAAATGTAATACATGCTTACTATAACAAACCAAACAAACAGATATAATAAAGCAATTAAATTAGGCATGCTAGTAGCAAATAATTGGAAACCTCTATTGTCAAAACCTTTATTGCTCCCCAGCGGAGTCGCCATGCTGTTGAACCCCCAAAAATCCACCCCAAGAGGCTAAATGTAGGAATATCAACGGGATGGACCAACTCTTTTGGAGTTTTTTGGAGTCGCCACCCAATTTAAGGAAAACAGGGAACCAAATAAACAAATGCGTGCAAAAACTCCATTTTCGGAAAAAGGCAGTCTTTTCAGAGATCTAAGTAAGAGGTTTTGCTAATTTCGATAGAAGGTTTTTAAGGCACTTTCGAAATTGCGTTAAAAACGGTTAATCCGACAGGTTTCAAAAATATTTGCATGTGCTATTTGTGCGCTTTTTCTAAAAATAACTAATTGAAATATTAATTAATTCAACTAATTAAATTTAGCAAGTTTTCAAAAGATTTACAATTTATTTGAAAGCTTTAACTATTTTCAAAATATAATAAAGTAAAATAAAAGCGCATTTTCTTTTGAAAAAAAGGAGCGATTCAATCGTCCTAATTTCTTTGCGAACTCGTATGAGACAGTGTATAAATGGCACTTGCTTAATTTCAACTTTATAACCCAAGTGTCACATCATAAGATGAAACTTAGATTTCAAGTCGCTTTTGGCAAAGTTATTTCGGGACATTTAGAAGTTAATTAAAATTCATTATAAATTTTGACTTATTAAAGAAACTACTTCGTATCAATAAGATAGAAGTCTTTCCTTATAGTCATTATTAAGCGTGATTTTTTAAAATTTATGAAATTTGGCACGCATTTGCTTAAATGGCCTGATTTGCAATAAATCAAATAACAAGATAAAAGGTAACGAACATAAAATAACTAAGTAACTCAAATCATCAAGTATTTATTAATAAAATAAAAGATACATAATTATTCTACAAGTAATTTATATAAATATCCTAAGGGCAAAGGGAATACAAGAGTTAAAAGGTAGAACGCGGAAAACAAACTCGCGAAACGAGCCTTGGTTTTCCTAAAGTTTTTTATAATCTTGAGAACTTGAGCCCGAATCTTGATCCCAATGCAAACTCCAAGCCAATGAGCCATCCCAATTCGAGTTTAGCCAACTCGTCCCAAAGTTCATATAAATAAGAAAAAGGACAAAAAGCTAAGATTAGAACATATACATATTAAAGAAACAGGATTTGATTAAGCATACAACACAAAGACAAAATTAAAGGCTCAACATTGAATGACAACTCCAAGACAGCATAACATTTATAGCAGAAACATATAGGAAAAGATATGGCCTGCCTAAGGCATCAAGCCTGACTTAACTCTTTCAACTCGACACATTTCAAGAAAATAAAAAGGGAACCAAGGTGGATAACTAACTCTCTTTATAGTAGTACTTAATCAACAACATTGAACCTACAAACGCAAAATGAAAATGCTACAAATTAAATGTACTTCTATTCAATGTCCAAGGAAACCAACGAACTAAAGAAGGCAGAACCTCATATTTCAAAACATGGGTCAAGTTCAAATGCATAACACACAGCTACAAGAAAAGATTTGACATTTAGCCAAGAAAGAAACTTGATCTTTCATACTTAATAAACTTTTACTTAAAGAGCAGACCTCCTAATACTTCAAAAATCAAAACCAAGGCAAGAAACGACTTCTTTTTACAATAAACTTCTTAAACAAAGACAAGTTCCAATCCACTTATAACTAAAAAATGAAACATCGTTTATTCTAACTAACAGGCACACGCTTAAATGTTATAACCAGAGAAACTAATTAGCTGCATTAATTTGCAAAATTCAGCCATAGCAGATGTATCAGCTTTAAATAAAGTCAAACAGGGTCTGAGTTGATAACTACTACTTTTCAAAAATAACATATCTACATACACAACCACCAAAAAGCAGTTTCAGACAAGATTAACGTAGGTATAACTAACTCCTTCTAAGGATCCTATCTTTGAAATTGTTTGGAGAGCTAACACAGAATGTAATCTTATAGACCAAACAAACACTCAAGTAACATGAAACACGACAGAGAAAACCAGGAATGAACTCCAACTTGAAACCATTTTACAACTAAACCTGAACCCTCTCTTTCAGTCTTTTGCAACCTGGATCTCCTCCAACCTAACCAAACTAACATCCTAGACTCCCTATGCAGCTACAGCAATCAGGACAACTTTCTAAACTCCTCTACATGAAACTAACTCCCAGATACCTGCTCCTAAAGCCATTTTCAGACTCCCTTAGAAGAAAAACCTGAAACCCATATAACAGGCCCTACTCTTTCCCAAGACCTGCAGCAATAATAAACTCAACCCTATATATGCACACATACCTGAAGCAATCTCCCATTCACACACACCAGCCATTCTTCAAACAAACCAAGACACGCCCTGATTCCAGGAACCAGAAACAAACACCTGAAAACCAGGAACCAACTCCCTGGAACAAACCTCATAGCACTTAAACAACATACAGACATACACCAAAGCTCCTAAGAAACAGAGAACCTCACAAGCACTCACACACACACCCTGCAGCCTATTTACTTTCCTGAGCTAAACCAGAAACATCTTTGAAACCAGAATCTGTTGCTATCCCTTTAACAATTCAGAAACAATACTCCATAAACTCCTTGCCCTCCCAAACATCCAGAATCACCAGGAAACAGCCTACGCTATCTCCCCTCTTAAACTACAGCACCAAAACTTCCTACAAGCCAAACGATAACCTGAACACCCTCTAAAAAACAACCCTGCAAAACTCCAGGAAACCAGAACTACCCTATAAACTACTTGCACATCCTCGGACAACAGAGACAAATTAGAAACCTTTCCATTAGCTAAAATACAGTAATAAAATTAAAAGAGTTAAAATCGTTCTCCAGAATACATATAAAGATGCAAACTTTGCTATTTTCAAACTTTTGAGATGTGTTCAAAATCTTATACTGCTTTTAACAAAAATCATTAACTTAAGAATTAAGCTATGGAAGCTATGGACAAGTCCTTTAAAGAAGCAAACAGGCAGTTCAACTATTTAGCACTACTCTTTAAAGAAACAATTTTTTCAGGCTTAGTTGCAAACTAGAAAACATTAAACCATCTTAAAGAGACTACTTGAAGCAATAACAATAAGAGAAAGATAGAGATATGGCGAGCAAGGTTTCACTCTTCCTTTTAAAAACACACATTGCATTTTATGAGACTTCAAACTTCAAATAACATTCTTAGCCAAAAACCACAAACCAACTGGAACTTATTCAACTGAAAGTAAGAAATCTAAATGAGGTTAAGATATTACCTCTTTGTGAGTAGTGAACCAACGGCGAGGGATCGAAAACAAACAACTCGAACAAGAGCGATGAGACGACACCAATAATGAAGCGATAACACCAACACTGATTCCTGAACTTAACATAGAGCTCTATTCCCGGCTGCACATCCAAAGCTGCCCATAGCTAATTATATATATATAAGATCAAATTAAGGTTCTTCAAAGGGGTGAGAAATACCCAAACGACCCCTCCAACGGCTCTAATTGGATAAGCTTTTCGTACCTTCTTCTGAGCTGGAGGGGGGACCAGTGTTTTTGGACTGATTCAAATTCTAGATGAAAATTCAGTAGGGTCGGGTTAACGGGTTGAGCTTCTGAAATTGGGGAAGAATTGAAAATGGGTTCAAATGTTTTAGGCGTGTTTTAAGTTAATTATAAGGGTCTTGCATAGGTGGGTCAGGTCTAGGGCTATGGATTGCAAATTTTAGCCCATTTTCCTTCAAAATTAATTCTTTTGCCTTTGGTTTTTAAAAATTAACCTTATTTTAAATAATTAGACATTAATTTAAATATTTCAGGACAAAATTGGGTGTCAACACCATCAAGTAGCCCCAATTGGGTATGTTAACCCGGAGGTCCACCTTTAACCCTTCTTCAAAGAGGGCAAGAGGAGTATTTCCCGAAGCAATGTTTCAATGTCCAAAATGAAGAAGAAGTCAACTTTGTGGCTTACCAACAAGGTGGTTATCAAAGGCCCTCTCAACAAGGCCAATGGAGGCAAGATCAAGGAAGACAATATTGAAACAACAATCAAGGTGGAAGAGGAGTTGGTGCTTCTCAAACTATGCACCAAGAGCTCCTTACAAGCAAGGTGAGAATGAAGGGAGAAGTCAATCAAAATTGGAGGAAATGATGGGGGAATTCCTTAAGAATCAAGAAAGTTATACCGGTGATATCAAGGAGATTAAGCAAACGGTTAATGCTCATAGTACTTCCATCAAAGCCCTTGAATCTCAAATGAGCACCCTTTCTCACCAAGTGAATCAAAGGCCTCAAGGAGAATTGCAAAGTGACACGGTAGTGAATCCTAAGAGGAACGGGAAAGATCATGTGATGGCAATTATGACAAGGAGTTGAAAAACATGGGAAGATTCTAAATCAAAAGTAGGTGTGGATGAAGTAGACATGCAAATGGGAGAGCAAAACAAGGAGGAAGAGTTACATCAAGATAAGGCAATTGATGTGGAAGTAGAGATTTCAAGAAATGAAGTTGATAATGAGGCAATCCCTCAAGAACCAACCACCGAAGTCACTACCTCTCAAAAAGCCAAACCAAAGAAAACTCCACCACCAAAATAAAGCCTTCCTAGTCCAAGCTCCATACCTAAAATTCCACTTCCTTTCCCACAAAAGAGTATGAAACAAAAACAAGCATCTAAAGCTAAGAAAATTTGGGATAAGATAGCATCAACATCCATCAACCTCTCTTTGGTTGGCACATTGAGTCAAATACCAAATGTTGCAAAGCTTGTGAAAGATCTTGTGACCAAGAAAAATTATGAGGACTATGAGCTAAGCAAGATGACCCATCAATGTAGTTCAATTGTCTCAAAGCATATGGCAAGGAAGATGGAGGACCCCGGAGCCTTCACGGTTCCATGCACAATTGGAGGGAAGCATTTTCGTAAAGCTCTATGTGATATTGGAGCTAGCATCAATTTGATGTCGTATGCGGTCTACAAGACTTTGACTACCAAGGAAGTTCCTAAGGCCACAATTTGCAAATGGCCGACTGCTCCATGAAGCAACCAATTGGAGTTGTCACCAATGTTCTAGTGAAGGTGGAGAAATTTATATTCCTGACGGACTTTGTGATCCTTGATTGCCCAATGGATTTTCATGTTCCCATTATTCTTGGGCGTCCATTTTTAGCTACCGAGAGAGCGCTTTGTGATTTGGAGAAGGGGGAGTTTACATTTTGTTTCAATGGTGAGAAGTTGGTGTTTCATATATTGGACATGGTTGTGGAAGTACTTATGAAAAAGGAGGAAGCCACTTATTCTTATGTGGACATGGTTGTGGAAGTACTTATGAAAAAGGAGAGTATTCTAATGAGTCAAGTGGATGAATTGACTATGGTGATTTGTAACATGGATATTGATAGTGAAGAGATTATTGCCGAATGTGTGAAAGCATTGGAAAGACTTGGCACTAATCCCTATGTTCCCAAAAAGCTTTACCTTGATTTTGAAAACCAAACCATTCCTCCCACAAAGCCCTCCATTGAAGAACCTCCGACACTTGAACTCAAAGTACTCCCAAGCCACTTGAGATACACTTTCCTAGGCCAAAACTCCACTCTTCCCATAATCATCTCTTCCCACTTGACCAAAGAACAAGAAGATCAATTAGTAGGAGTGGTAAGAAGAAGAATTAAAGCAATTGGGTGGACTCTTGCGGACATAAGAGGAATTGATCCGGGAGTATGTACTCATAAGATTCTTCTTGAAGAAGGATGTAAGCCAACGGTGGAATATCAAAGGAGGTTGAATCCTCTAATGCAAGAAGCTGTCAAAAAGGAGTTCATCAAATGGTTAGATGCGTGGGTGATTGTTCCACTCTCTGATAGTAAATGGGTCTCACCCGTTCAATGTGTGCCCAAAAAGGGAGGGATGACGGTAGTTCACAATAAAAAAGGTTAAGCTATATCAACTCGAACTGTTACCGGTCGGCGAGTATGCATGGACTACCGTAAGCTCAACAATGCAACAAGAAAAAATCATTTTTCCTTTCCCTTTATTGATCATTTGGCGGACCGAGCTTACTGTTGTTTCCTAGATGGATATTCGGGGTACAATCAAATCTCAATTGAAGTAAATTATCAAGACAAGACGACCTTCATATGTCCTTATGGTACTTTTGCATTCCGAAAAATGCCTTTTGGACTTTGTAATGCCCCAGCTACTTTTCAAAGATGTATGCTTGCACTCTTCCATGACATGGTGGAGAATTTCTTAGAAGTGTTCATGGATGATTTCTGCGTAGTGTGTGATTCTTTTGAAGATTATTTGTCTAATTTGGAGAAAGTCTTAGAAAGGTGTGAAGAATCTAAACTTGTACTCAATTGGGAAAAATGTCATTTTCTTGTTCAAGAAGGGATTCTTCTAGGGTACAAGGTGTCCAAGAAAGGAATTGAAGTAGATCATGCAAAGATTGAAGTCATCTCTAAACTTCCACCTCCTACAACCGTCAAAGGAGTAAGAAGCTTCTTGGGACATGCGGGATTTTATCGCCGCTTCATCAAAGATTTCTCCAAGATTGTCAACCCATTGTGCAAATTATTGGAAAAAGATGCTAAGTTTGAATTCAATGAAGCATGTTTGAAAGTCTTTGAAGAAGTCAAATTGAGATTGACAACTGCACCGGTAATAGTGAGTCCAAGATGGGATCTCCCATTTGAGCTCATCTGTGATGCTAACGATGTGTATTTGGGGCCGTGCTTGGCCAAAGAGTTGAGAAGATGTTTCACCCTATCTATTATGCTAGCAAAACCATGAATGGAGCTCAACAAAATTATATGGTGACAGAAGAGGAGTTGTTAGCCATTGTCTTGGCTTTGAGAAATTTCGATCTTACTTGATTGGATCTAAGGTCATTGTGCATACCGATCATTCCGCAATCCGATACTTGATGGCCAAGAAAGATTCAAAAGCAAGATTGATTAGATGGGTACTTTTGTTACAAGAATTTGATCTTGAGGTACTTGATAGAAAGGAACCGAGAATCAAGTGGCGGACCACTTATCTTGTTTGGAGGAGGAGGGTCGCCCAAAAGAAACCCTTGAGATCAATGAATCTTTCCCGGATGAGAGGCTATTGGCAGTATCTTGGGAGGAAACTCCTTGGTATGCGGATTAGCCAATTACGTTGCATGTAGGGAGATTCCGGGGGATTTCTCATTCAATCAAAAGAAGAAGTTGATCAAAGATGCACGACAATACTTTTGGGATGATCCCTTTCTTTTCAAAGTATGTGTCGATGGAATGATAAGAAGGTGTGTTACCAAAGCCGAGCAATGAGCTATTCTTGAAGGATGTCACTTCGCTCCTTATGGAGGACATCATAGAGGTGTTAGAACGGCGGCAAAGGTACTTGAATGCGGTTTTTTTGCCCTACGTTGTACAAAGATGCTTATGAAGACACAAAGAGTTGTGATCAATGTCAAAGAACGGGGGGGGGGGGGGGGTCTCGAGAAGGTATGATATGCCCTAAAACCCTATTGTGGAAGTTGATCTCTTTGATGTATGGGGAATCGACTTCATGGGTCCTTTTCCAAGTTCTTATGGTATGAAGTATATCCTTGTGGTGGTTGAATATGTGTCAAAATGGGTTGAGGCAATATCCTTGCCGAACAATGAAGCTAGAAGTGTCACCGTCTTCCTCAAGAAAAGCATTTTCACAAGATTTGGCACCCCTCGCACCATCATAAGTGATGGGGGTACCCACTTTTGCAATCGGGCCTTTAGCTCTTTATTGGAAAAATACGGGGTGAGACACAAGGTTGCTACACCTTATCACCCCCAAACAAGTGGCCAAGTGGAAGTGTCAAATCGAGAGATCAAGTAAATTTTAGCCAAGTCGGTTAATGTAAAGCGGATGGATTGAGCGAAAAAGTTGGATGATGTCTTATAGGCATATCGCATGGCATACAAGACTCCTATTGGGATGTCACCGTTCCGTTTAGTCTTGGGCGAAGCTTGTCATCTCCCCGTGGAGTTAGAGTATAAAGTTCTTTGGGCTTTGAAAAAGCTCAACATGAATTGGGAAGAAGCATCCAAGTCCCGGGTGGAGAAGCTAAATGAACTTGAGGAGATGAGGTTCCTTGCCTATGAAAATGCAAAGCTCTACAAGGAAAAGATGAAGATCATCCATGACAAGAGGATATGGAATCGAGAATTCAAGGCGGGGGACATGGTGTTGTTGTTCAATTTAATATTGCATTTATTCCCCAAAAATTTGAAATCTAAGTGGAGTGGACCTTTCAAAGTGGTGGGAACATCACCTTATGGATGGGTCGGGTTGCAAGAAAAGGGAAGTTCTAAAACTTTCCAAGTGAATGGCCAAAGAGTGAGAATTACTTGGGATGTGAAGCCGAGCCTAGGAAGGTCACTTGCTTCTATTTCATGGATCCTTGAAGGTTGATGTTACACCGTCATTCTGCAACGTTAAATCAAGCACTTCTTGGGAGGCAACCCAAGTTTTACTTTTAGCAATTTTTGTTGTAATCATGTAGTTAGTGTATAAATTTCATGAGAAGTTCTGTGATGAATGCATTTGATCTTGGTTGGAGTGGTGTTAATGCAGGGAATTAAGAGGAAAGAAAAGTGGGAAAAGTTGAAGAGTGGAAAGGACCGCCGATTAAAGTCCAGAAGCAAAAGGACGGCCAAACCAAAAGAAATACGGGCCGCCTGTATATGCAGTGAGAAATTTTTTTCTGCAGAGTGAAGGACTACTCAGCCTTTCATTCAATTCCACAGAACAATCAGCTGGCCAACCCACTGGTGCACATTTGTAGGACTTAAGTCCCACTCGCATTCACTTCAGGGACCCAATCAATGAAGTGCGAGCCGCCTCTTTCATAGGCCTAACAGGTTTTTACCCGACTATATAAGGCTCCAAGGTATGTTTCTTTATAACTTTTCACCTCAACCAAGAAAGCACAACCGCCACCGAAAACCACTGTTCTGACGCAGCACCACCATAACCAACACTCCAAATCACAACACACACACTCGATTTCACCAACCCACCGTTAATCCCTCAACTCGATTTGAATTTCTTCACAGATTTGGTAAGAGTTCAACTCTTTGTTTTAAAATTTTCATGTTTTACATGTGGGGTAGTTAAAAACTTCATGTTGGGGGTGGGGTTTGGTTGATTAATCTCATTATCCATGATTAGGTTGATTTTAGGGTTTGTTCTTAATTTTTATTTCATGAAATTGGAACCCTAGAATGTGTAGTTGTGGGTCTACTTTGCTCTTAAGTGAAGAAATAAGAAGATGAAGAGAGTGAAAGTAAAAATAACCAAAACTTGAACTTGAAAGATACCATGAACATACCTTGTTTGCCTTAAATCTTGAAAAAAGCTTTGAAATTTGGTTGACTTTTTATGAATTTTGGTTGAAAACGTGGTGTCGTTCTTGAGAGAAAATGTGAGAGATGTGAGAAGTTGAAAAGACCACTTAGGAGTGTGTTTGGGGGTGTTAAGGGAAGTGAGAATTGGAAAACTCTGAATCTGTGCACTGTAGGAAAAATGGGCCAAGGACTCGGCAAACCGCCGATGAGGCAAGATGCTGCACAATCAAGTGTGTACAACACCAGGTGTGCCTGCATAAGTAAGTGTGTGGCCATTGGTGTGATCAGTGAGCTCGAAAAAAAAGGCGAGCTAAACTTGCTCATCGCAGGAAAAAGGGCGACTCGCCAACCCCTTTGGTCAAAAGTTGTGCGAGTCGCCTAAGTCAAGGTGCGCCTCGCAAATAAAAGGGCTGAATGAGTAGGTGAGCTTTCATTGACAAGTGCGAGCCACCGACTCTAATAGAGAGGAAATTTTTTCTGCTGCTTGACTTTCCACCTCGCACTTCATGCGGCGACTCCCCGGTTCTTCACAACACTTGCTTCTGCAGGCCGCCTCTTCATGTCTGCGAGCCCGCCACTTGTTCTGCATCCCGCTTTTACTTTTGCACCCTGTGAATTATTTTAATTTCCTAAGTGTTATATTCAATTCCATTCCATAAACTTCACATGCAAGTTTAGGATAATTACAACTTAGTTAGGAGTAGGATAGTGTAACAGATTGAGTGACTCACATTGCTCTTTGAGTTTGGTTTTGCTCAGATATTCAAATGGCTCAAGAACCCAGGAAAAGAGGGAGTCTCAGCCCTCCACTTTTTGACAGTGACTCCTTCAATATTAACATTAGCACAGATGAGGAAAAAGATGAGGTGATGTGTGAAAGAAGGGTGATAATGGAGAAGCTTGAGGAGCTCAACCCCAACTTCTACAATCTATTTATCGAGACTGGTTGGGCTAAAATTTTCACAAAGAGGTTAGGTCCAGCAGCTATAGAGTTGATAGAGGAGTTCTACTCGGAGCTGAGTAATCAATCAGGACCTGAATTCACAATTTAATGTAGAAGCCAGGTGGTGTGAGTGTCAGCTCAGGCCTTGAACCAACACCTGAACCTTCCTAACTTTAGAGCAGATGAATACTTGGCTAAGTTAGGGATGGGAGAAAGAGCTCAAAGAAAATGGCTTATTCCCATTATCTGGAGAGAGAAAAGCCTGTATGGAGAAGACTTGGCGCATCAATTACCTTTCAAGACTTGAATTTTGAAGCCAAAGGATGGCATGCCATTGTGAACTCAAGAATTATTCCCTCAAAGGACACACAGCTGATCTCTCTCAGGAAGGCTATCATCATTGGATGCCTCATGACAGGGGTGAGAATTAATCTGGGAACTGAAATGGTAAGAAATATGCTAGAAGCTGCCCACACTGAAGTGACAATCTCCACCTTTGCCAACACACTGACTGAGTTTCTCATGGAACAAGGGATCAGTATATCGATGATGACTTTGCCTTTCCAATGAAAGCTTTTGACCTATACGCCATTGAAGATGAGAACAACCCAAGCAATCCAATACCTCCTACACCCAATCAGAGGATGCCATCAAATATTGCCGGCCCATCCTCTTCAACCCAACTGAATTATCAGTTGAGCGAAGCCATTGATGCACAGGCTAAGGATATCATGAAGATAAAGAAGTGCATTCATGTGTTCGCAATCACACATCGAGACATGGCTAATAGTGTGAATATACTGTGGAATGAAAGGGAGCAAAGACAGGAAGGGTTGAACCATCCACAGCCCCCGAATCTACACACCAAATGAACATGAGAAGAATGCAAGAAGAGGCACTTGGAAATTTAGGTGTGCTCAGAAATAGGGAGTTTTGATGAGGAAATCCATATGGATATGGCCAGAATGGCCTCAAGAGAGGAAGCTGTTAGAGAGTGAGAGGGGAGAGGACAAAGAAGGCAATCATCCCCGAGAGGACATGTTGAGGGCAAGGGTAGAGAAATTGCCCGAGATGAATAGGGAGTCCTTCTCTCCCTTTTTGGCTAACTCTTTTGCTAATCACTTTTGTTCTATGTTTAGTTGCTTGGGGACATATAAACTTTTCATGTTGGGGGTGGGGTAACTATTTTTGTTTGATATGTCCCAAAACCATCTTTATGTTATGCTTGTTTTATGTTGACATGGATGTTTAATTTAGGTTGTGTTTGTGATGTATATAATCGTGTGATGTTGTTTATATTCGTGTCTTGTGTTATGTTTTTAAATTTATAGTGTAGTGTGTAGTTGTTGTTAATATCATATCATAAAAAAAAAATCTAAAAACCCAACCAAATTAAAAAATTTTAAAAAAATTTCAAAAAGAAAAAGATCCCAAAGGTACTCCCGTGAACTACGCTTGGGATGTTGTCTTCTCTCCTCTGATTCGCACTTGTTGCGATATGTAGGCGACCCTGGTGAAACTAATTTTTACTTGGGCCCGAAAACAACCACCCATTGTAAATATTACTTGTGTAAATAGTTTTAACCAGTAAATATTGGTTTTCTTATACTCGGTTCTTTTTCCAAGAATGCAATTCTTTTGAACCGGACACTTTTTAGGACCTAATTATAGAAGTGTCATCTTTGTTTCGTAACTTGTTCGATACCAACACATTAGCAGCACACATGAGAAAGTTTGTGGATTGTTTGTTGAGAGTCGTACCTATAACCTTTAGGTTCTTGTGATGACTTTATGCATGTGTAGTATATGTTAGATCCTCACCTTAAGTGTTGGAAAGTTGATGTTCTTCTCTCTTGTCCCGTATGCTAGTGAGGAGAGTTCTTACTCAAAAGCTTGTTAATTGCATATGCATGTTAGAACTTGGCTTGTGTGTTCTTGAAAATGAATGAAGTGACAATTTAATTTTTGGATATGATAATAGGCTTTTCTTTGATCGTTTGAGCCTTTCAAGCCACCAAATGAAATTAATCCTCCGTTAGCCAACTCTGAGCCTTAATATCCTTTCTTTTTGATAGCCATATAATTAGCCCGAGCCAATTCTAAGTACTTAATAGCACTAACCATTCTCTTGACTCTACCTCCTTGAGGCATTAAAAGACGTGCAACTTAGACTAAAGTCTAAGTACTGGGGAGGGGAACAAAGAAGTCAAACCTATGTGGCTCTTCGAAAAGGAAGATGGTTGTATAAAGAAAAGTTGCAAAAGAGAAAAGAAGAAAATCAAGAAAAGTACAAAAATAGCAAAAGACAAAAATAGAAAGAGAAGCAAGTAAAAGAATAAGAGCCACAAAAGCAAAGATCAAGAATGAAAAGGGGAATAAGGGCTAAAATGTGAAAAGAAAACTCAAAGTGAAAAGTTTGCAAAGATGATGTAGTGCCCAAGGAGGGAATTTAGTCACCTTTTTATCCAAATTATACCCTACCTGTTTAACCTAGATCCGATTTTAGGCCAATTAACAATTAAATTTGTATTTGTGGAGTCACGATCAATAGCTTAGATTAAGAGTTTAACCAAATTAAATACAGAATTGCACTAATTACTAGATTATGAATATATATATATGCACGATTTCTGATGATGATAACTGATGATATGGAGATAATACGGGATAATCAAAGATAAATAAGGTTAAAGCGTGAATTAAGTAAATAGAAGGAACCGTATCGGATCACTTGATCTCGGTGAGGATTCCTTGATATTGATTATACTTGAAGACTTGAGAGCAAAGTATCCAACAAATGTAAATGATGAACAGTATTGAGCAAGAGTAAAGGGGGTATTTTTATTGATATTGCCAGTAGAGAAGAGAATGTGTGTTACAATGATTCGGAAATGAACGCTATTTATAGAGTTACTAGGCATCCGTTGGGTTTGTAACCGCTGGGTATGTAACCGTTGGATACGTAACCGCTGGGTGTGTAACCGTTGCCTTTATAACCATTCATCGAGCAATCGCGTATGATTAGGTAACCGTTCATTCAAATTATGCTTATTTGGAGAAGCGTTACGTTACTGGTCTAGGCCTGCTCGTGGTAACCGCAAGAATTGGGGTGAACTGAAAAAAGACTGCAGTGTCAAGGCCTTCAACAATTATGGAGATGTACGCGTATGGCCGGCGTACAGATTCAAGTCTGGGATCACGTCTGAGATGATCCCAGGAGTTAGAATGGACTGCGGCTGGGACGTGAGCGTTCCCATTTTCCCGGTGTCTGAAACGGAGAACATTACTTCGCATAGGGCTGGGTGGACGGCCATGTCCACCTACCCATTTATAGTTGGTTGCACGTTACCCCTACATCCTGTACTCGACAGGCTTTGTAAGGAGTATTTTCTCTGCCCGGGGCAACTGAGCCCTTGTACGTATAGAATGATAACACTCATGGACTGGTTCGCCGAAGAAACCGGTCAAAGTTTTGAATATGAGCATTTTATTTCTTTGTACAACATACAAGTTTTTAAGGATGGTTTTGTTAACGCCAGAATGCGTGGAAGCAAGGGCTTGATACGCAGTTCTGAAGATACCAATGACCGCGGTTGGTTACACCGGTACATATTTGTGCGCACCCAGGCATTTTCCTTTAACTCCAAGGACCCTCTCTCCGAGATCTGGAATAAGAGGCTTAAGTCCCCGAGTTTTTTCTTTGGAATTTCCATATTTTCCCTTTTTGTTTGTTCATTCATTTGATTCTTCCTATCAGCTGCCAAGCTGCCCTACGATGAGCTCATATCTGTTGATGAGCTGACAACGTGGGTTGAGGCTATTCTGGAAAAGTTCCCTGCTGAGCAGAGGGAATGGGCATACTTCGCCACGCAAAAGGGGCTGGCCGCAAAGACTCACGGTGAGAACTTTTCGCTGTTGCAGCCGTTTCCTCTCTTTGTGGTTTTGCTGTATCTAACCATTGCGCTTTTTGCAGGTCTAGGCACACAGGGAGACTTCTTTCCTGCCCCCTCCCATCAGGCTGCACCATCGGGACCCGTTGTTGACCCTGAGAATGAGGTCGCAGCCATAAGGGTCGTAGGGAGGCAATGCGCAGGAGGGAAAGTGGCGAGGAGCTATTGTCTGGCGGCATTAACTCCCTGAAGAGGAAGAAGAAGAGCCAAGGCGAGGGCGGAGCACGGAAGAAGGCTGCTCGTAAGGCTTCCGTTGCTGCTGGGCAGACCTCAGTTGTTGGAGGTGAGGCCCCGCTTGGTGCTAGTGTGCCTGAGCCTGAAGAAGAGCGTGTCAGGACCTCTGCTGAAGTCCCCGAGTCTGCACGGGGAGAGGGTTTTGACAAGGAGGTGATCGACGTTTCAGATACTGAAACTGAAACTACTGAAAACCTAGTGAGAAAGCCTTTTCTTCGCAGTAACAAGAGGAAGGTCGATGAGGAGTCTGCCCGTACTCCGGAGGGGAGTCCCCGAGTTGATGACGGGGTGAAGGAAGCTCCTTCTCGTGCAGATAAGGGGAAAAGAAAGGTTGGCGAAAAAGAAGGAGGAGGAGGAGGAGGAGGAGGAGGAGGAGGAGGAAGAGGAGAAGAGATCCCCCAAGAGGGTGGCCAGAGTCCTCGTGTTTTTTTTTCGAGGACTTGGAGAACGTGGCCGCTGAGGGGGAAGTGCATGTCTGTTTGCTTGAATGAGACATAAGAGATCCTGGAGTGGAAAATGATTCTGATATGTCGAAGACAAGGCTCACTCGGCAGACCACCATCAGCGGCCTGACTGGAGCAAGAGACATTCGGGGTGTGCGTTACAAATTTGGCCCGAACTTTCCCTCTGAGCAGGCTAGAGAGCCTAAGTACTGTGAGAGGGAATGCACTATGAAGCTAGCCCCCAATGTCAACTTCGTGACCAGGCCGGGCGATTTAGCCAAAGCAGTCTCGTCGCTCATTGGTCCCCGCGAAGAATAGACAATGAGGGAAATGAGTGACGAAGAGCTGGCTTTTGCCATTGCCGCTGACTCTGCCCGGGTAAGTGTCCCTTTAAAACTTTTTTGAGTTGGAAGTAACTTTGAGTTTATACTTCTAACCTTACTTATTTTGTTGTTTCAGTCAAGCTTGATGGCCGCCGAGTTGATGTTCCGCTCCAGGATCAAATACCCTGATCAGGTGCTCGAACTGAAAAAAGATCTGCTGAAGACTCTGAAGGAGAATAAGGTTATGGCAGAGAGGTGTGGTTTCCTCAGGAGTAAAGTTAACCGGTTGGATGAGACCAGCAACAAACAAGTTGAACCAGGTTAACCAACTCACCAAGGAAAAGGACCTTCTTTCTGGAGAGAAAGAAGGGTTCGCACAATCTGCTCGGGACCTGGAGCCTTTGCTCGAAGAGCGCAACTCTTTGCTAAACAAGGCACTCGATGATCGTGGATCTTTAGAGATGGACCTGCAAAGGGCTAAGGAAGAATCTGCTAAAGCTAGAGCTGAACTTCAATCCGCTAAGGACCAAGTTGCCCAGTCGACGAGCGTTCAAGACGCGTTATCCAAGGACTTGGCCAACTTGTGTGATCGGTTTGAAATCAAGGCGAAGCTTGCTGCGCTTGAAGCTAAGCGAACATTGTTCGAGCAGGTCCATGCAGGCCAGATCGACGTCGAGGAAGCAATGCTGAAATCAAAGTGCGCCGTTCGCGACGTGAGGCAAGTGCTGAACCTTTATCCTGAAGAGCCTGAAGAAGATAAAGATGGTGATGAGAGCTCGGGTAACGATGACAGAGCCGATGGAGCTAGTGCATCGGGTTCTGCTCGTAGTCCCTAAAGTTAATGCTCCCCCCCCCAATTGATTAAGTTTGTAGGTTCATGTATCAGGCGAGAGCCGGATGATTGGTTGTGGATAGAGGTCTCTTAGGGACTCTCTGATCCTTGTTTGGCCAGTTCTGTTGTCCTTGATCACTCAACAAAACTTCTGTCAGCCGTTTTTGGCATTTTTATTGTTTTGTCAAAATAATGTATATATTTTCAGACCTTTTTAATTCAGTGACTGTATATAGCCTGAATCCTTGATCTTACGTTGGGATGCATTGTGGCCATTGTGCCTTTTGTTTAAGAGCTTTTTAGAAGCTTGAACTTTGCTAAGTTCTGGTCTTCAAAAGTCTGTCCGTATGTTTTAACTTAGCCTTTCCCAAGGAAGAGGTCATAAGTTATGAACAATCTGTGCAGATGTTTAATTCTGACCGAGTCGTGGTCAATAGGTTCTGGCAGAATCGTTGGCCTTGCAAACAATTCTGCTTATCATTTTTTGATAGTTGAAAGTTTGTAGTTTAATTCTGTGCAGAAGTTTGTAGCCTAAGTTATGAACAATCTGTGCAGAAAGTTTGTAGTTTAATTCTGGCCGAGTCGTTGCCCTGGTGCACGACTTCTCTTATTTTCGTGGAAGCTTGTCACATAAAAAATTTTGAAAACTCGCCTTTTTACAAGGTCTTTTGCCTTTATGAAGGTCTTATCTGGCCTACAGGGGCCTCTCACCACCCTCCTTGTTCTTATGTTGAAACACGGGAAGTTGTAACATAAAAAGCGTTAAGGCTGGTCGTAGATAAAAGAACACATATAACCAAACGAGGAGTGTGTCCGTTGAGGGATTCGAACCCACAACCGCGAAGTTGAAGAACTTCGAGCTCTACCAGTTGAGATAAATGGATCTGGCCTTGTTTAGGCCGTTAGTACCATTTAGTAAAGATATAACAAAAGTAAGAAGGCCATAAAAGTAAAAGGTAGGAATAGAATAACTGACCGTTTTACCATTCAGATGTGATACCTTTTGAGGTGAATCACATTCCAATTGTCTGGGACGATTGAGACATCTGGTTGTGCCAAACGGTAAGATCCCTTGCCGACTGACGCGACTACCTTGTAGGGGCCTTTCCAGTTAGGGCCTAATTTTCCCGAGTTCGCTTCTTGCGTGTTCTGGGATACTTTTCTTAGTACAAAATCTCCAACTTGGAAGCTACGTATGCGGAGTCCCCGATTATAATATTGTTTGATTCATTCCTTCAAGGTGGCTACTCGAACAAGTGCTAGTTCCCTTCGTTCTTCGAGGAAATCTCACTCTTCGGAGAGATTGATCGAGTTGGATTCTTCGGTGGCATGTGCATACCGTAGGCTTGGCTCTCCAATTTCAACTGGGATTAGAGCATCTGCGCTGTATACCAATGAGTAAGGTGTCTCCCATGTATTCATCTTTATTGTCGTGTGATAAGCCCATAGTACACCGGGCAGCTCTTCTACCCAACACCCCTTGGCCTGCTCGAGGCGCTTCTTGAAAGACTCGATGATTATTTTGTTAGTTGATTCTGCTTGTCCATTGGTGACCGGATGGTATGGGGAAGAAGTAATCCTTTTGATATGCAGGTCATCGAGGAACCTAGTCACTTTCTGGCCGATGAATTGTGGGCCATTGTCCATGACTATCTCCTTTGGCGCCCCAAAACGGCATACGACATATCGCCAAAGGAAGTAAATTATCTCTGTTTGTCGTATCTTTGCATACGCAGCCGCTTCGACCCATTTGGTGAAGTAATTGATGATGATTAGCAAGAAACATACCCGTCTTGGCGCGGCAAGAAGAGGACCAACTATGTCCATTTCCCATTTCAAGAACGGGCACGGGGAGATAATTGAGTGGAGTGGTTCTGCCGGTTGATGGAGAAGATGCGCAAACCTTTGACATTTATCACATTTCTTGACGAAATCATTTGTATCTTTCTCCATCTTATCCCAATAATACCCTGCGCGGATCAACTTGCGTGCTAATGCTTTGCACCCAGAATGATTACCACGTGCGCCTTCGTGGACCTCTCGAATCACATAGTTGATCTGGTTTGGTCCTAGGCATTTTGCGAGGGGCCCTGCGAACATCTTGCGGTAAATATCGCCGTTGATGATTGTATACCGAGCAGCTTTTATTCTGAGTTTGCGAGCGGCTTTCGCATCATCAGGCAAAGTTCCATGAAGAATACAATTCGTGATTTCATTTCGCCATTACCAAGTTGCATTTATTGCATAAACTTCGAACTTTTCTCGATCTATGGTCGTGCAGAGGAGTTGAACGACAGCTGAGGAACTGGCCGCCCCAATTTCTGCTACCGACCCTAGATTTGCTAGGGCATCTGCTTCATGGTTTTCTTCTCGTGGAATTTGGAGCGCTTCCCATTCGTCGAACTGGGCCAAAAGCTCTTTCACACGGGCAAGGTATACTTGCATCTTGGATTCCCGTGCAACGAAACCTCCGGTCACTTGGTTGACTACTAGTTGAGAGTCATTCTTGAGTTTGATAATGTTTGCTCCATAGCTTCGGGCTAATTCCAATCCTGCAATTACGGCCTCATATTCGGCCTCATTGTTAGTAATACATGGGCACTTGATAGCCTGCCTGATGGTTTCTCCAGACGGGGGTGACAAGAACCAGCCCAAGACCGAAACTTTGACGCTCGAGGAGCCATCAGTAAATAGGGTCCATACACCAGGGGCCTGCCCAGAATAGAGAATTGCATCTTTTTCTGCCTTAGGATATATATTAGCGCTAAAGTCCGCTACGAAGTCTTCTAGGGCTTGTGACTTTATTACTACCCGGGGCTGGTAGGTAATATCGAATTCGCTTAATTCTATAGCCCATTTAACCAACCTTTCCGAAAATTCGGGTTTATACAAAACATTGCATAAAGGAAAGGTTGTTACTAGAGTTATTGAATGACCTTGAAAATAAGGACGTAATTTACGGGCAGCAGTTACGAGTGCTGAAGCCAGTTTTTCTAAGGGTTGGTAACGTGTTTCCACATCAATTAAAGCTTTACTAATATAATAGATGGGAAGTTGTTTACTTTTTTCTTCTCGAACCAAAACTGCGCTTACCGAGGATTCTGAAACTACCAGGTAGATCAGCAACTGTTCCCCGTGCTGAGGTGTAGAGAGTAGTGGTGGATTGGATAGATATTTCTTCAGATCTCTCAGCGCTTGTTGATATTCGGGAGTCCAATCGAATTCCTTGTTCTGCTTCAGGACATCAAAGAAACTTTTGCACCGGTCTGATGAGCGGGATATGAACCTGCGCAAGGCTGCCACCCTTCCAGTCAATTTCATGACGTCTTTCCGGTTGTGGAGTACGTCTGGAATTGACTCAATTGCTTTGATTTGAGCGGGATTGACTTCAATTCCGCGCTGAGAGACGATAAAGCCTAGGAATTTTCCCGAGCCAACTCCAAATGCACCCTTCCCTGGATTGAGCTTCATGTTGTATTGGTCGAGTATTCAGAAAGCTTCTTTCAAGTGCGCCAGATGATCTTCTGTCCGTTTTGACTTGATCAGCATGTTATCAATGTATACTTCCATGGTTTTACCGATATGATCGTGGAATATTCAATTAACCAAACGCTGATATGTTGCACCTACATTTTGTAACCCAAACGGCATGACTTTATAGCAATACGTACCTCTGCACGTTATGAATGACGTTTTCTCTTGATCGTTGGGATCCATCAATATTTGATTGTACCCAGAATATGCGTCAAGGAAGGTGAGTACCTCGTGTCCGGCGGTTGCGTCAATCAACTGATCTATCCGGGGAAGAGGATATGAGTCCTTCGGACAGGCTTTGTTCAAATCAGTGAAGTCAATGCAAACTCGCCATTTGCTGTTTTTCTCAGCCACAATGACCACGTTGGCTAGCCAGTCGGGATATTTAACTTCGCGTACAGATCCGATCTTCAACAGTCGATCGACCTCATCGTTTATGATTTGATTCCGAAAAGCTCCTTGTTGGCGCTTCTTCTGCTTCACCGGACGGTGGTATGGGTCGACATTCAGCTTGTGAGAGATAATTTCTGGGGAAATACCCGTCATGTCTCCATGAGACCAAGCGAACGTCGTATGTCACTCCTTGAGGAATTGGAGGATATCTCCTCGTAGGCGGTCATTTATTTCGGTCCCTAAGTAGACCTTTCGCTCCGGCATATCCGCGAACAGTTCTTCGAGTTCCAAAGCTTCCACGGTCGGTGTATAATTTTCCCGTGCCTCCAGCTTTGTGATTAATTCCGGGACCTCGCACTTTGCTTCTTCACTTGCTGCGTCAGATCCCGGTTGTTGTAATTGCTATTTGTTTTCTTCGGGCAGCTTGAGGGCCACTGAATAGCAGTCCCGAGCAGAGCACCTCAGGTATTCCCCATTCTGACAGGAATTTCAATACCTGATGATATGTGGAGGGGACAGCTTGCATATCATGGATCTAGGGTCTTCCAAGGATAATGTTGTAGGCCATGTCCCCGTTGACAATTTGAAATGTCGTTTCCTTTACTACCCCCTCGACAAGAGTCGTGAGAGTAATCTTGCCAAGGGTTTTCTCACTTGAGTTGTTAAAGCTGGAGAGAACTCGAGATACTGGCACGATCTTCTCCATCAATTGCATCTCCTTGATAACTCGTGATTGAATGATATTCGCAGAACTACCCGCATCAATGAGCACTCTTTTGATATCAAATTATGCCACGCGCAATGTTATGACTAGCGCGTCCGCATGTGGGAATTGCAAACCATTTGTGTCTGAATCTTCAAACGTTATTGTTTCCTCTGGCCGTAGACGCTTGGTCTTTGTAATAGAGACCTTTGCATACTTCTTTGCTGTGAAAATGACGGAGTCCACTTCAATCCCGCCTGAAATAACGTTGACTGTCTTCTTCGGGGAAGATGCTCGTGGAGGGCCAGATTTGTTTTGCTGAGCCTTCGCGTGAGTTTGCTTTCCCTTCTCAGTTAGAAGTTCCTTCAAGAATCCCTGCTTTAATAAATGCGCGACCTCGTACCTTAAGGCCTTCCAATCTTTGGTGGTGTGGCTGTGGTCGCGATGAAATTCGCACCAAAGGTCTTGATTCCTCTTACTCAGATCAGTTTTCATGTCCTTTGGTCATTTGACCCTTTCGCCCATATCTTTGAGGGCTGCAATTACTTCCGTCATTTCTACATTGAAGTTTGGTAGACTTAAGACTCCACGAGTGCTTGACTCTGAGTCGTCTCCTCGTGCTAGCCCTTTGTTATTGCGACCGCGCCCTTTGGAATTGTTGCGTGATCGGTCAGGGTACGGTTCATAACGTACATCTGACCTTTCCGACTCTATCTTTCCGCCAGAGCCGCCGCTTCGTGATTGATTCTTTCCTCGGGAACTAGTCCCTATCAGCTTGTCCTCATCAATGCGTACTGTAGAGTTGTAGCGATTGTAGACATCTGACCAATTGCCTGCTGGGAATTCACGAAGAGATTCGTATAGCCTGCACGTACCATCTGAGTATTTGACATCCAAGTTGTTGGTGAATGCAATGGCCGCCCATCTGTCTGGTACCTTGGGAAACAACATGCGTTCCCGTTAGAAACGGTCCACATATCTTCGGAGAGACTCGTCGGGCTTTTGCTTGATCTCAAAGAGGTCTTCCACGCGAGTTTCCATCTTCTGAGCGCCTGTATGGGCTTACACGAACAACTCAGCCATCTCCGCGAAGGATCCAATGGAGTTTGGTGGCAACATTGAGTACCATCGTAGAGCTCTGTCGGCTAGGGTCTCCACGAATTTCTTTAATTGTACTGACTCAATCTCCTCATCAGTGAGATCGCTTGCTTTTATAAAATAGCTAAACATCATGAGATGATCATTGGGGTCAGATGTCCCACGATATCTCGGAATGTTTGGCATTTTGAACGTCTTCGGTATCGCCTTTGGTGCTGCTTCCTTCTTCCAAGGCCTTTGCGAGTAGCGTTGAACGTCAATTTTCTTCAATGTGAGTGGAGCGCCTGGTATCTGGTCAATTCTCTCGTGAAGAGACTTTTGAAGCACTTCTTGGCTCTCTTTGAATTGCTTGGTGAGTGCCTCCACGACGACGCACATTTCAGTGGACACCGTAGATCCTCCGTTTCGATTTTGGTTGATTTGGGTTGCTGGATCCACGGTTCCTCCATTGTTGGCCGCATTTTGTTCTCCATCTTGCCTTGAAGTGTGTGAAGAAGGAACATCTCAACCTTGGGCTGCAGGATCAGTCCTTGTACCTGGTAGAATTTGCCCTCGAAGGGAATTGATTGCCTAGTTTATGCCCCTGTTGACCTCCGCTTGTTGTTGCATAAATTCGAAGATCGTCTCTTGGAGGTTCCTTTGATCAGGGGAGAGTCTCCAATGGCGTCGTCTTCTAGGCGGAGTGGTGCTCTGAGAGTGTCCGCGCCTGTTCCGTTGTCTACGTGGTCCTTGGGAAGAACGTTCTTGCCCGTCGGACGAGTAATCTGGAGAGTAGTTAGGGCTTGGCGGAGGAGTACACGCTTGACTTCCGCCCACCATAGTTCTTTGTGAATCTCTTTCTGCCATGTTAGTTGCAACAAAAGATCGACAGAAAAGAATATAAAGCAGGAAAAAGATAAACTATTAACCTATAGAGGCTATTGACCGACTTCCACTATGGTCGCCAAATTGTTTAACCTAGATCCAATTTTAGGGCAATTAACAATTAAATTTGTATTTGCGGAGTCACGATCAATAGCTTAGATTAAGAGTTTAACCAAATTAAATACGGAATTGCACTAATTACTAGATTATGAATATATATATGCACGATTTCCGATGATGATAATTGATGATATGGAGATAATACGAGATAATCAAAGATAAATAAGATTAAAGCGTGAATTAAGTAAATAGAAGGAGCCGTATCGGATCACTTGATCTCGGTGAGGATTCCTTGATATTGATTATACTTGAAGACTTGAGAGCAAAGTATCCAACAAATGTAAATGATGAACAGTATTGAGCAAGAGTAAAGGGAGTATTTTTATTGATATTGCCAATAGAGAAGAGAATGTGTGTTACAATGATTCGGAAACGAATGCTATTTATAGAGTTACTAGGCATCCATTGGGTTTGTAACCGCTGGGTATGTAACTGTTGGATACGTAATCGCTGGGTGTGTAACCGTTGACTTTATAACCATTCATCGAGCAATCGCGTATGATTAGGTAACCGTTCATTCAAATTGTGCTGATTTGGGGAAGCGTTACGTTACTGCTCTAGGCCTGCTCGTGGTAACCACCTGGCCAGTCATCTGTCCGTTAGATGGCTATCCGGGGAAATCTCTGCCCGTGCCACGTGGCAGACACGTGTCACTTTTTAAGTGATGTCGGTTTTTATCCAATACACTACCTTTGTCCAAAAGCCTACATTACAACCTTAGAAGTCCTATTTGATTCTCCTTTGATTAACATGAAAGGAAATGGCAAGTGACACTAAGGTCAAGCCTATGACATTGTATGTGCTTAACTTGCATTCATTTTTTAGAGTGAGAGTTTAAATTTTTAGGGTTCCTTTGGTTTGAAGTATATTGAGAAATAGGGACCCATTCTTTGTGGCGAGAGCATTAAGGGACTTGAGACTTGAAGGTGCAACCAAGAAAACCTTAGGTGAGTTGAGAAAGCAATTGTGTAGTGCATGCTCTAGTCCCCACTAGAAGCTTTAGTTGATGTAGTAATGACTATGGATCTTGTGGATTGATTGGTTGGATTCTCATGTGTGAAATTAAGTGTTAGTATCAACCAAAGTCATGAACTCCTCTTTTACTCATTTCCCTTGTTGAACTCAATCCCGGTGCTTAAAAAAAGGAAACAAGAGTTAAGTTCTTAATGTTGCTTGAGGGCAAGCAAAAGCTTAGTAATGTTATTTTAATGAATCTTATGTTAATCTTCATGTTTCAGGTTTTTAAGAGAATTTACAAACAAAGCCGAAGAAAATATACAAAAGAGCAAATACAAGTGCGCTTTGGCTACAAAAGTGAAGAACATGAAGACAACGCAGTAGAGGAAGTGGCCCCTCGCTGAATCTGAGGCTAAAAAGAGCAACCATCCACCAAAGGAAGAGATAGTTCACAGCAGTCAGCAACTAAAAAGGCAGCCCGCCTATCTTTGTGCTAAACTTATCCGGCGGCCTGCAGAATGAGAGATGATACCGCCGGTGCATACAGTGAGTTGATGAAATCTGCGAAGTTGAGGAGTTGGCCGCAATCACAAGGGCGGCCCGCCTAAGCTGCACCGCAAAAGAAAAGTCAAGCTAGCAAAACATGAAAGCTGCGAGCCAGAAACAAAATTTGCGGCTCGACTAACAAGAGGTGGCCTAGCGTAAAAGCAAGGAAAATGGCATTTTTATAAATAATAGCACAGTTTTGAAACTCATGCCTATAAATAAGTTGTTATACCTCCGAGAAAATAGACCTTTTTTAGCTTAGAATATTACTTTAAAGCTTTTTGAATATTCTTGGAGTTCAAAGAGGGTTTCTACTGAATCTTTGTAAGGAATTCAATCTAAAATCTAATTTCTTATATGATTCTTGCCATTTCATCTTACAATATGTATTTGTTAGACCCTAGTATGAGTAGCTAAACTCATACTAGGGCTTTATTCCTGAAGACATGATTATCTTAGCTTAAATCTTGTACTTAATCTTATAAAATTAATGGGTTAACATAAATCTGGCTCTCCATCGCACTTTCTTAACTAGGGTTTAAGGCACGGCCGTACTTGAACCTACCCTACTTTGCTTTTATCACTTGAAAGGGGTTGAAGGCATAGGATAATGGAGACTAGCGAGAATTTGGATTACATTGGTTGCAACCTACCCCATCTAAAGGGATCGACCTAAATAGGTCAACCCCGCTCGGGTCTTTGGACTAGGGTTTCTCGTACTTCATTATTGACCCGAGAGGGCTTGATGAAGTAAAATCCTCCCTATCCCGAGAGGGTTTTGAGGAATACATTAGAGGTCCGACCATTAGTGTTACCCATGAGATTTGTGAGATTAATATAAGTATTTAGCTAAGAGAGCCTTGTTGGAATGGATAAACCCCTAGCTCATTCTCATAGTCTACCCCATCATCATAATTTAGTTTGCTTTACATTATTTACTAATTTAGTTATAGTTAAACACTTTCACCCTTAATTATTAGGAACATTAGGAACAATGCTTAGGACCCGTAACTATTCAACCTAAGTCTAATAGAGTATCTTGCTAGCTCCCTGTGGAAATCGACCCCGACTCATAAGTTGGGTACTATTATATTTTCCAATTCCAAGATCAAAAGCTCGCCTAGAAAAGCAACCACTATCAAGTTCATTCATAAAACAATCTTCATTTTTAAGCTTGTTCAACTCGTGCCAAGCCTCCATTGACAATTTGTCACTCTTAACCTTAGAAGCTCTAGCAAAGTCTATTCTAAATATATGCTCAAAACTAGGAATATAGCAAGTAAAGAAATTGACACTAAAGCTAGCATCTATTACTTTACCACTACTATCACTAGTGCCTCTCTCCTTCTTTAAAGAACAATCTTCATTTTTGGAGGACTTCCCAACATTAGACAAGCTTTCAACAAATATTTTGGGAGTTAGCTTGCTAACATCCACATAATTAGCATTATCAAGCAAGTCACAAGAATCATTTTCACAAGTTATGCACTCTTTAAGCATTATCTTATCATTTTCATTAAGTCAAACAAGTCCAAAATAAAGGTGTAACCAAGGAAATGTCATCAAGTGTGCCCTCATATTCAAGCTCTCTTTCAAATGCACACTCACTTAACAACTCATAACAATATTCATCAATTTTAATCATAAAAGAAGATAATTCAATGTCGTTCAAAGACAATTCATCAACTATTTCACTTCCCTCAAGCAAGTGCACACTTTCCATTCCAACGCTACTTTTAACTTGGCACAAACTACCAGCACAATCAAAAATGCTATTAAATGTAATCACATCAAGATCAAGCAATTCATTTTCACATTTATCAAACAAATTATGCAACCCGATGCCCAGGAAAACTATTTACAAGGAGCCAAATACGGGAGTTGCAGCAGTTGCAGTCCATGTTTGCACAGTTGGAGCTGCTGGGGCAAGTGCTAGAAGCTTCAGGGCAGTTCTGCCTACTTTCTAGATCAAAAGTTGAGAGTGTTCATCGTGATCGCGAGTGCACAGGCACGATCGCGGAAGGCCAAAAAGAAGACAATCGCGATTGCGCGCCATCAGACGTGATTGTGCAAGAAGAGAATGCAGAACAGCAAGATCGCGTGTCCTCAGACACGATCGCGAAGGAGGCTGCTATTTGTTGAAGACCCACGCCTTCGCGATCGCGAGACCGTAGCTGTGATTGCGAGACTCTGATTTAATGCTCAGCGTGATAGCGCCAGTTCTTGCGTGAACGCGCTGAGACGAGGACCAGAAGCTCATTTTCAGCTAATGACTTTGAAGGCCCCATGTTAAGGGGCAATTAAGGCAAATTGTGCCATACTATATAAGTTCTTATTGTAATTAGTTTTAGACTTAGATTTTGATGACGTTAAACCTAGTGAGGATTTTGACTAAGCTTGTTTGCTTAAGCACACTTATTACCTTGATTTGCAATTAGGCTTAACTAATTGAGGATCAAATAGAATTGGTTCAAGATGATAGACAATTAAGGGGTGTTTAGGCTAATTTTCCTAATTTACTTCCTTAATCTTTAATAATCAAATTTGGGTCTTTCTTTAATTCTTGCTCTTTTAATTTCTTGTCTTTAATTTTTGTATCATTTGGTATCAGAGCTGGATTAGTGTTTGTTTATACAATCACGAACCCAAATTTGTTCCTCAAATCACAAAAAAAAAAAAAAAAAAAATCAAAAATCCAAAAAAATGAGTCTTAGGTTTAGGTTTCTTTTGGGTGAAATCTTTGTTACCAACTGAAGATATTGGTTCCTAGAAGGAATTGAACAAACAACAACAAATTGGGTGCTGATTTGAAGATTCAAAAAATTAGGGTTCTTCATCAAGAAATTGGGGATTTTGAAATTGGTTGTTGCTATTGAAGATTCAACTACTAGGGTTTGTTCATGGACCAACAAGGAAAATAAATCTCAAATTTGGAGTAAAAATACGATGGTTTATGAAGATTCAAGTGGAAAAGAGGGTTTTAAAATCGGGTTCTGATTTAGGCCCAGAAGCCTACGCGAACGTGTGCTATCAAGCACTATCGCGCAGGCCAAGAATTAAAAGGCCTACGCGATCGCGACTGTCCTATGCGATCGCGCAAGAACTCCCAGAATAGCCCTCGCGATCGCGACGTGTCTCACGCAATCGCACTGAACAGTAATTTCGGAAAAACAGTTTCTTAGACAGATTGCTCGCAACAGCCCCGGAACAGTTTCCAATCAACCGGAACCCAATTTCAGCATCAGGTACAGTGAGTTTCTAGATCATAAACAAAATTTCATCCAAATCTGAATCCAATTTTGCCAATTCGATTCGTGCCTTTCTTCTTCCTTTCTTTGAATTTTCATAAATTCCGTCCGTTAGTTTTAGTTGTCCGTTTCTTGTCACAACAATTTCTTTTCATCCCGAATTAGCTTGAGTTTGATTGTCAAGTCGGATTTCTGTGCGAAGAACAAACTTGCAATAGCTAAGAGTGGAAAAAGGCAAGTGTGGTGAGAGTATTAGAGCGAGTAAAAGCCAATCATTGAGTTCAAACACGAGTGAATTGAGTGCCATCAATTTGAGTGTAAACACTTAGGGAGAGATTCGGTGAAGACTCTTTCTACTAACCTTGTTTGTTTAATTGTTTGTCGGTACGATGGCTCAAAAGGAAGTCGAGGCGGACATGGAACTTAAAACCATGATGCAAGCCTTGTTGGCAAGTGTTAACTCAATGCAAGATGAGTTCAAGTGAATAAAGGAGATGGTTGATGATCTATCCCGAAAAGATAAGCTTCGGGAAATAGGTAAGCAAGTCGTTGAAACACCCCAACCGTGGGGGTGCGGGGTGATGGACCTAGCCGAATCTCTCGGGCTAATGACCGCTACTCTCACATGGTGGTCCAAGATACCTATTCTCCAACTGACACTCCACAAGCAAGGGATCCTACTCATGAGTTTCAAAGAAATGAACCACCAAGGGATGACACTCCAAGGCCACATGAAGATGAGTCTTTTCATGTGCATGGGAACTATGATAATGACCCATTTCACTATCCAGGGGATGCACGATAAGGGGGGGCTAGGAGTCGAGGTGGTCGATTTGGGGGAGGTTACCAAGGGAGAGTGGAGCATGAAGGGGACTACTATGACTACGGGGTTATGGTGGACATCGGAGATATCATGATGATGATGATGATAGAAGGTTGAACACTATTGAGATCAACCTACCTACCTTCCAAGGAGAAAGTGATCCCCAGGAGTATCTAGAGTGGGTTGTCAAGATAGAGAGAATCTTTCAAACCAACAACGTTTAAGAAGCTACAAAGGTCAAGTATGCCATCACTCAATTTGAGAATTATGCTTCTACTTGGTGGGAGTCCAAACGAAGGCAAAAGGAAACTCAAGGGCTAATTGCCAATAGGGGATGGGTGGCTTTGAAAACCATGATGGAGGCTCGATTTCTACCTCTAAACTATGAAGATGAGTTGATCAAGAAGTTCTACAATTTGAGGCAAGGGAACAAGAGTGTGCCAGATTACTTTGATGAATTTGAGAAGACAAGGACAAGGGCCAACGTTCAAGATGGTGATCGATTCATCACACCAAAGTTTTGTGGAGGTTTGAATAGGTAAATCTCTTCTCCCATGGAATTGCACCGATATAAAAGCTTGTATGATGCTTTTCAAGTGGCTCTCAAGGTGGAGAAAAGGATTAAATTGGACAAGTCCAAAAACATCTCTTCCACTTGGAACAAAGGGAAGGATAATGTGAAGGCCTATACCCTATGGGACAAAGCAAAGGAGCTCAAGCGAGAGTTCAAAGGGCAATTTGACAAAGCCAAGCCCAAAGAGGAGCCAAAGGTGGGAGGTAACAAAGCTAAACTTGAAAACTTATCTAACATTCAATGCTATAAGTGTAATGGCTGAGGCCACATGATGAGAGATTGTCCAAATAGGAGAACTATTGTTGCTTTGTATGATGGGGGCTATGAAATGGGTGGTAGTGATAAAGAGGAGATAGATAGGAGTATGTCATGTGATGATGATTTTGACGAGGGCCCGTTGATAGGTGAGCAATTAGAGGAAGACTACCTTACTCTTGTGGTAAGGAGAATAATGGGGGTGCAAGTGAAGGAGGAGTCGAATCAAAGGGAGAATTTGTTCCATGCATATTGTAAAGTTCAAGGGTCTACTTGCTCTATAATTGTCGATGGTGGTAGTTGTGTCAATGTGGTGAGCACCACTTTGATTGAACAACTCAAACTACCCACTAGGAAACGTCCATAATCTTACAAGCTACAATGGTTGAATGAGTGTGGTGAGCTAAAAGTGACCAAGCAAGCTTTGATTAAATTCAAGATTGGGGACTACCATGATGAGCTTTTATTTGATGTGGTTACGATGCAAACTTGTCATATTTTGCTTGGTAGGTCTTGGAAATATGACCGCTTGGCAAGGCATGATGGCAAGACTAACAAATATGCCTTGGAAGTGGAAGGTCGGAAGTTTGTTCTCAACCCATTGACCTCGGCGCAAGTGAGTGAGGGTTATAGGAAGATGAGGGAGTTGAAGTTGAAAAAGAGAGAAAGAAAAGAAAGAGAGAGTTTTGGAGGATAGGAGAGTGGGAGTTGTTGCACAAAAGAGTGAGGAAACAAAAGAGGGAGTGAACTTGTTCTTGTCTAGGAAGGAGTGTTTGAAAGATGTGGAGGAAGGAGCACCCATGATTCTCCTCCTATACAAGGACCATGTTTTGCTTACTAATGAACTAACCCCTTCTTTTCCTAGTTCCATTTCTTCTCTTTTGCTAGGTTATGAAGAGATCTTCCCCGAGGAGTTGCATGGTAGATTTCCACCACTAAGAGGCATTGAGAATCAAATTGACCTTGTTCCGGGCTCCCAATTGCCCAACAAGACCGCTTATAGAAGCAACCCGGAGGCCAGCAAAGAGCTCCAAAAGCAAATGGAGGAGTTTCTTGAGAGAAGACTTGTGCAAGAAAGCTTGAGCCCATGTGCGGTCCCGATCATCCTAGTGCCAAAGAAAGATGGGACTTGGCTCATGTGTGTGGATTGTAGAGCCATCAACAAGATCACGGTAAAGTATCGTCATCTTATCCCTAGATTAGATGATATGCTTGATGAGTTATGTGGATCTTGTGTGTTCTCTAAAATTGATTTAAGGAGTGGATACCACCAAATCCGGATGAAATCGGGTGATGAGTGGAAGACGGCCTTTAAGACTAACTTTGGTCTATATGAGTGGCTTGTCATGCCTTTTGGCTTGTCCAATGCTCCTTCAACCTTCATGAGGTTGATGAATCATGTGCTCAAATCTTTCATTAGAAAATTTATTGTAGTTTACTTTGATGACATTCTTATCTATAGCAAATCCATTGATGAGCATGCTAATCATTTGAAACATGTGTTTAATGTTTTGAGAAAGGAACAATTGTTTGCTAATTTAAAAAAGTGCTCTTTTTATGTTGAGAAAGTTGTTTTCCTTGGTTTTGTGGTGAGTAAAAATGGTGTGGAAGTAGATAAGGCTAAGGTGGAGGCCATTAGAGATTGGCCCACTCCTAAAAGCATTGGTGATGTGAGGAGTTTTCATGGGTTGGCTAGCTTTTATAGGAGGTTTGTGAGGGGATTTAGCATTCTAGCCGCACCATTGACCAAAGTGATAAGGAAGGATAAAACGTTTGTATGGAGAAAAGAGAAAGAAGAGGATTTTGTAAAATTGAAGGAAGTGCTTAGTTCCACACCTCTTCTTCAATTGCTAAACTTTGATAAAACCTTTGAAATTGAATGTGATTCTAGTGGGGTAGGAGTTGGAGTCATGTTGATGCAAGATCAAAAACTTATTGCCTATTTTAGTGAGAAACTCAAGGGGGCAACCACTAAATACTCCACTTATGATAAAGAGTTGTATGCCATGGTGAGGGCATTGGCTCATTAGCAACATTACCTTTGGTCCAAAGAATTTGTCATTAGAACCGACCACCAATCCATAAAATACCTCAAATCCCAAGAGAAATTGAATGTGAGACATGTCAAATGGGTGGAGTTCCTTGAAACTTTTCCTTATGTCATCCACTACAAAAAAGGGAAGAGAATGTGATGGCGGATGCCTTGTCAACAAAGTTTGTGCTCGATCAAGAAGGCAATTGTTGTTGAATACCGTGGGGTCCAAACTCGTGGGTTTTGAAAGTATGAAGGAGATGTATGCTAATGATCTGGAGTTTGGGGTACTTTATGCTAATGGTGAATTGGAGGAAAGAGGTAGAAGAATCAATCGAATGTGTGGTGAGGAGGAAAGTGGTGGTGATGTGGAGAAAAAGAGGTTTCACAAGTTCGAAGGCTTCTTGTTTAGGAATGGGAAGTTGTGTCTGCCTAGTTCATCTTGGAAGGAGTTGCTAGAGAGAGAGGCACATAGTGAGGGACTAATGGGGCATTTTGGAGTGGGCAAGACCATGGAGATTCTTAAGGAGCAATTTTATTGGCCTAAGATGAGGGTGGATGTTGTGGGGGTGTGTGGTCAATGCTTGGAGTGTAAGCAAACTAAGTCAAAGTTACTTCCACATGGTTTGTACTCACCCCTCCCTATTCCCTTAGATCCTTGGCTTGATATTTCCATGGATTTTGTGCGTGGATTTCCTAGGACCAAAAGGGTAAAAAGATAGCATCTTTATGGTAGTTGATAGGTTTTCCAAAATGGCTCATTTCATTCCATGTCACAAGGTTGATGATGCATCTCATGTAGCCAATTTGTTTGTTGAACATGTGCTTAAATGCATGGGGGTCCCAAAAACTATTGTTAGTGATAGGGATCCCAAGTTCCTTAGTTATTTTGGAAAGAACTATAGGGGAGGCTTGGCACTAAGTTGTTATTTTTCACTTCTTGCCACCCCCAAACCGATGGCCAAACTGAGGTTGTCAATAGAACCTTGGGTGCCATGCTTAGAGTATTGGTTAAGGGGAAACTAGCTTCTTGGGAAGAACATCTACCTTTGATTATTTGCATATAATAGGACCATGCATACTTCTACTTGAATGACGCCTTTTGAGGTTGTGTCTGGCTTTAACCCCCTTACCCCCCTTGGATCTTACGCCTTTTTCTAGTGATGTCGTCTTAAGCTTAGATGCCAAGGTGAGAGTTCAAGAGATGAAGCAACTTCATAAGCAAGTAAAGAAACAACTCGAAGAAAAATCAAGAAGTTGCCAAAAGAGCGAACAAGGGAAGGAAGAAGGTTATCTTCAAGTCTGGTGATTGTGTGTGGGTTCATTTCCGGAAGCATAGGTTTCCAAACAAGCGGACGAGCAAACTGATGCCTAAAGGCGATGGCCCATTCCAAATCCTTGAACGCCTTAATGACAACGCGTACAAGGTGGACTTGCCAAGCAATTACCAAGTGCACAATACTTTCAACGTGTGTGACTTGTCTCCCTTCAAAGTCGAAGAACAAGCGAATCCATGGACGGATTCTTCTCAAGACTGGGAGAATGATGCAACCCGATGCCCGGACAAACCATTTACACAGAGCCAAGCACGGGAGTTGCAGCAGTTGCAGTCCATGTTTGCATAGTTGGAACTGTTGGGGCAAGTGCTGGAAGCTTCAGCGCAGTTCTGCCTACTTTCTGTCTCAAAAGCTGAGAGTGTTCATCGCGATCGCGAGTGCACAGACGCGATCGTGGAAGGCCAAAAAGAAGATAATCGCGATCACGCAAGAAGAGAATGCAGAACAGAGCGATCGCGTGCCCTCAGACGCGATCGCGAAGGAGACTGACATTGGTTGAAGACCCACGCCTTCGCGATCGCGAGACCATAGCCGTGATCGCGAGGCTCTGACTTAATGCTCAGCGCGATAGCGCCAGTTCTTGCGCGAACGTGCTGAGACGAGGACCAGAAGCTCATTTTCAGCTAATGACTTTGAAGGCCCAATGTTAAGGGGCAATTAAGGCAAATTGTGCCATACTATATAAGTTCTTCTTGTCATTAGTTTTAGACTTAGATTTTGATGACATTAAACCTAGTTAGGATTTTGGCTAAGCTTGTTTGCTTAAGCACGCTTATTACCTTGATTTGCAATTAGGCTTAACTAATTGAGGAACAAATAGAATTGGTTCAAGTTGATAGACAATTAAGGGGGTGTTTAGGCTAATTTTTCTAATCTACTTCCTTAATCTTTTCTTATCAAATTTGGGTCTTTCTTTAATTCTTGTTCTTTTAATTTTTTGTCTTTAATTTTCGTATCAACAAATGTGGAGTGTCTAACCAAAAATCACTTTGTTCAAGCTCACTCATTTGCACCTCACTAGTATGGAACAATTCACACACACAAAATCCATCAATTTTTCTTTCACAAGTGTGCTCAACTAGTGCAAGCTCAAAATTTTCACTTTGACTATCATCATTGCAAGATAAAGAATCATCAATCCCATAAAAGTAAAGCCATCAACCATACTCAAATCTCTATCAAGCTCACCCAAAAAAGTACAAGAGTTGGGATTAGTTTTGTTACCTTTTAGCAAAACTAAAGATTTTTCTTTACCTTGGCTTTTCAAATTTAAGCTCACTTGTTCATTTGGAGACTTCATCTTGGTCTCCTCTTTGTCTTACAAGCACGTAACTACTCCCAAATAAGGATTCCCAAATTTATCTTCTCCAAGAGTACCTTCAAAAAACACAAAACAAGTAGCAAAACAAGAAAGGTTAGAATCATAAGAATAAGGAGAATCCTCACCCTCACTCTTTTATTTTCCCTCTTTCTTTTCTCTCAATTTTTCTACACATTCTTCTCTCTTTTCTTGTGACAACTCACTCACTTCACTCAACTCAAGCTCTCTTTTTTCCTCTCTTGAGTTGCCACTTGTCATTCCCTTACTCCTCTCAGTCTTTTCTCTCTCAAGTTCATTTGGACTAGGACATGTGCCAAAAATCCCTTTGGAAAGAGTAGGAGTACTCCACCTCAACTTTCAATTTTTCTCCTTGAGAACCTTCACCCAACCTTTGCCTCAACCCTTTTTCTTTTGCCTTTCTTGCCACTTCTAGCATTCTCAAATAAACCTCTTTGATTTTCATTGGATGAGAGGCTTTAAGAATAAACTTTTGGTCTGTTAAAGTGATAGCATACTTTCCCAACTCCTCATTATACTTAGCATTTCTAGCAAGCTTCCATGGTTTTCCCAACAACAAGTGACAAAATTTTATGGGCATCACATCTCATATCACTTTATCTTGATAATTTTCAATTTTGAACTTTACCCACACTTGTTGTGTAATGACCACAAACCCATTTTCATTCAACCAAGGCCTCCTATATGGGAAGGGATGGCTACAAGTTTCCAAATTTAATTGCTCAACCATAGAAACACTTGCAACATTAGGATGACTCTTATAATCGATGATCATAGCACAAGTGTACTCTCCAATCCTACAAGTTGTATGGAAGAATTTATTTCTTTCCTTCCAAAGTTGCTCCACACAAACTTCATCAAACTCATAGTTGTCTACAAAATGATTCCACTTAAACAAAGTTCTCAAATCATTGTCAGACTAAGACGAACCATTTGTAGCACATGTAGCACTTTTTCTCACTTTAGGCCTCAAGTGTCCTTTCACATAAGAATTAGAGACATTGAACCTTTTAGCACAATTAGAAGATGTAAGCTCTCTTTTTCTCATAGAGCAATTACCACTTTTTTTCAATCCAATAGAAAGACCACTACTACTCTATTTTATTTTTAGAAACATAAAGAGAAGATGCAAATGAACAATCTCTATAATAAACTTCATCATCAATTCTCTCTATGTCACTATCTACATTTTCAAGTTCATCACAAGAGGAGTAAGTAGGAACATTGTACCTTGAAGTTCACTATCATCAACTCCAAGACTAGAAGCATAGGAGTTTTCATCATCACATTCATCCCCATAAGCCTCATAGTCTTCACAAGCTCCATGATCACCATAGTAAATCGCTTCATCACCATAAGATCCATAGTCCCCCGAATAATCATAGCAACTTCCACCATCATCATAGGAACCATAGTCTCCACAATCATCGTAGCAACTCTCATCATCTTCATATGAGTCATAACCTCCACAATCATCATCCGAGTATATATTTACAACAATAAAGAGAAAAGGACCTCACAAATTCACTCCCACGTGTATCACTCAATATATCAACACTCAATTTTCCTTCCACTCGTGTATACACTCAAGTTCAATGGCTTTTATGACCACACGCTAATGATCTCACCACTCAAGCCTTTTTCCACTTAAGGGTTCTCTTAATATCTTTAAGCCTCCACAACCTCAACTTCTCAAGAAAAGAGTCCAAGCTTCGGTTCGGAGTGGAGTTTAGAAGACACCAAAGAAACGAACAAAGACTTACTAACGGATAGGAAAAAAATAAACACACAACGAAACTAAAAAGAGAAAAACACGAATCGAATTGGCACGAAACGATATTGAAATTGGATGAAATTTTGTGTGTGATCTAGAAACTTACTGTATTATATGATATGAATGGTGTTTGGGTGATTTGAAACTGTTTAGGGACAGTTCTGAGCACTCTGTAAAGAGACTGTTTTTTATTTTTTATTTTTTATTTTTTTGTCTTGCGCTATCGCATGAGTTTTGTCGCGATCGCGATGAAGAAGTCAACAACCTTGCGTGATCGCATCAGTTTCGTCGCGATCGTGAAGAACAATCAGGCAATAGGTCTGCACGATCGCGAAGAACACTCCTGGGTTTATGAAGAACCCGAATTTCTGGAAATTTTCTTCACTTGAATCTTCACAAATCAACTTGTTTTTGCTCCAAATTTGAGATATAAGCTCCTTATAAGTCCGCTAACAAACCCCAATGATCAATTATTCAAAAACAACACCCAAATCGAAAAGCCTTAAATCACTTATGGAAGAACTTGAAGAACCCTAGATTTTGAACCTTCATATTGATGTCCCAAACGTTTTTTGTTGTTCAATTCCTTCCAAACACAGCTTCTAGTATCAACAATAAACAACTTCCAATGAAAATTTTATCCAAAGAAACCCTAAATCTATGACTCAATTTTTGGGATTTTTTTTTTTTGAATTTTTTAGTTTTTTTTTTTTTTTTTGTGATCTCCAGATTTAGAAAATCAAAACTAGACAGTGTTTGCAGAAACAAACACCGATCAGAGCTCTGATACCAAATGATATGATCCTAATATTTAGAATAGGAAAATGAGCAATCAAACGATACAATCACCGACACAAAGTAAAGATAAAAAGGAATATGGGATAGATAAAAAAAAGAAAGGAATCAAATACCTTAATTGTAGGTAAACAAGAACACTACAAATAAATTTTAATACCCTAATTTAGTCGATACAATCAAAGATCAATATCCAAGGGGAAGAGACTTGAACTCAAGCAATAGATCTTTCACACAAGAGAATCCAAGAAGAGAAAAGGGATACAACCCATACACACTCTCACAAGAGTATTCTCAATCATTCATCAACCAAAATCTGACTCTAAACCCCTAAAATTAGGCTATTTATAGTAGCTACTAAAATACAAGGATAAATTGACTAAATAGCCGTTATTGCTGATTCTGGCAATCTGGCCTTGTCGTTCTTCATCGTGATCGCGCCATGTGACATGAAGCATCATCGTGATCGCGTTCAGTATCCCACGGTTGCGTACTTGAATGGACTGCTTCATCACAATCGCGCTCTATAGTCTCGCGATCGCACACTTGAGTTGACTGCTTCTGCGCGATCGCGCCTGTTGCCTCATGATCGCGTGCATCTAAATTCCAATAAGCTCTCATTTGCTTGTTTGGCCAATCATTTGGCTTTATTCTAGGCTTCTAAGCCCTTTTGAAGAATTCCAAGCTCCTGATGTTGAGCGTGAACCTTCCATGGCTTCGAGTACTAATTTGGATCGCATCATTGGCTTTCGGAATGAAGAGTTATTGGTAAATCCAGAGAAATTGATAGATCGGCGAATAAACGCAATAACCAGGTAACTTCTGCAACTACCCTTCTCATTGAACGATATTCCGTTTCTGCGTACCAAGGTTATGCAGAAGCCACTAACAGATCGGCGTGTGTCCAAACACAAACCCCAGTTGGAATCGCAGAATGCGAGGAGATGACAAGATGGATCGGAGCTCATAAATAAACCCAAGCCTGGATAGTTGAGAAGGTAGTGTAAATAATGGATTGCAACATCAAGATGAGGGCGGTGGAAAGCCTGCATGTACTGGCTCAGATGTTGAACGATGAAAGATAAATCCGGCCATGAATTAGTCAAAAAAACTCAACTTTCCAACAAGACGGCGCAAATAAGTTGGATCATGAATCAAATCACATTCATCAAGACGGATTTTACGAGTTGGATCGAGTGGGGAAGATGTAGCACGACAGTCCAAACACTCAAACTCAATGAAAAGGTCCAAAGTAAATTTTCTTTGGGTAACAATCAGCCCTTTTGACTCTCTTAAAATTTTCATTCCTAAAAATTAATGTTCAAGACCAAGGTCTTTGATTTTAAACTCCGAATCAAGGAATGATTTTAGAATTGACTGCTCATGTAGATCATTTCCTATCATTAGAGTGTCGTCGACATAAGCGGCAACGATAGTAATCTTCCCATCGGAATTTTTAAAGAACAAAGAGTAGTCATTGAGTGAGTGAGAGTAACTTTTGAAATTTAGTGTTGCGGTAAGCCTTGCATACCATTGACGAGAGGCTTGTTGTAGACGGCCATAAAGGGATTTCTTGAGTAGGCAAGCATGATAAGGCGGGGGTGGAGTTATGCCTGCTGGAAATCTCATGTAGGCCTCTTTCTGCAAATATTATTTACGTCACGTTGAAAAATATCCCAACTTTCTTAACTGCAATTGCAAGGAGACACCTGATTGTGGTCATTTTGACCACAGGGGGAAAAGTCTCAGTAAAATCAATCCCTTCTCTTTGGGTGTCTCCTCGAATGACTAATCGAGCCTTTTACCTCTCTAAAGAACCATATGCCTTATACTTTTGCCTTAGGCCCATTTACAAGGCAAGGCCTTTTTGCCTTTGGGTAAAGGAACCACAACCCAAGTCTTGTTATCATTAAGAGCCTGAAATTCCTTAGCCATTGCCTCCTTCTAACCAAGATGAAGAGCTGCCTGGGAGTAGGGAGTAGGTTCTGGTATGTAGGAGATAGTAGTGAGGAGTGACTGATTGTTGTGAGAAAGAGCAGAACGTGGCATAGACGTAGGAGAAACAGAGGCTAAAAAACAAAAGTTGGTGAGGTTTGATAGGAAAGCAGAGTTGCACACATAATCTTGTAAGTATGTAGGAGGATGAGAAATCCTAGTAGTCTTTCTAGGAGGTGCAGCGGGTGTGAGTGGACCAAAGGGAACAGGTGAGGGAAGTGGGAGTGGACTATGGGAAGAGGTTGTGTTCTGAGTAGGAGAAGAATCTGTGTGAGATGTTAGAGAGGAAACTAAATATGAATGAGAATGAGAGGTAGAGGATGAAGGTGAATTTGGTGAACGAGAGGTAGTAGTAGAGTTGGGGATGGTGGAACTGCAGGAGTGGGACTAAATGGGTAGATCAAAGGGTAGTGAAACTGGATGAGTGGAATTTGTGACTGGTGAAGGTAAGTATGAGGGAATTTCTGTGTTAGAAAGAAAATGAAAAATTGATTCATTGAATTTGACATCTCTTGAAACAAATATCTTCTTACTAGATAATTCAAGCAATTTATATCTTTTCTTCCCAAAAGTATATCCCACAAATACACAAGTTGTGGCCTTGGGCTCTAGCTCTGATCTGGTATGATCTAAGGTGCTAGCATAAACCAAACACCCAAATGATCTGAGTGTTGAGTCATCAGGAGTACTTCCAAATAGGACTTCATAAGGTGTTTTAAGATTGAGAACCTTAGAAGGAAACCTATTTATCAAATAGGTAGCAGTGAGTAAACATTCTCCCTAATAGGCAATAGGCAAATTTGACTGAAATGGAAGTGCCCTGCAGGTTTCCAGGAGGTGCTTGTGTTTCCTCTCCACAACTCTATTTTGTTGTGGAGTGTAAACATATGCAGTCGGATGGATGATCCCCTAGGAAGAGAAAAATTGGGAAGTTTCCAAGCTGCTTCCCAATTCCAATACATTATCTAACCTAACAATTTTCACCTTCTTAGAAAATTGTCTTTCAACCATAGCTAAAAACTGTTTGAATAGAGTAAAAGCATTTGATTATGAGAGAAGAAAAGTCCATGTACCTCTATTATAATTATCAACTATAGATAGGAAATACCTATACCATTCATGAGTAGGTTCTTTGTAAGGTCCCTAAGTATCAATATGTATCAACTCAAAAAAAAAAAAATTTGGTACGGATAACACTAGAATGAAAAGGCAATTTAACTTGCCTTATTTTTCACATATGTCACAAGATGCAAAAATATCAACAGAACTTGAATAAGAAATGGAACTAATATTTCTCATACATGAAAAAGGTAAATGACCCAATCTGTCATGCCAAAGGCTTACATTCCGAGGAAGAAATACTGAACACAAAACATTGGAAACAAAATCCTCACTAGACAATCTATTATATTTTAAATATGATGAACTAGAACTCTTATTTTCATTTTAATAGAAAGAAACTGAAACTCAGACTGGCTTGATAGATTAAAGAAGATAAATCCCTTGTTGTTGCTCACCAAGTCCCACTGCCTCTTCAGAGAAGGGGCCTGCAAAACAGCACCAAGGGATAAAAAAGTGAGTTTATACTGACATTGTTTACAAAGTTTGTGAATATGCAACAAATTGAACTGAAAACTTGGAACAAACAGAACATTGCTGAAGACAAAATTTGGAAAAATATTGACACTACCAGCTTTAGAAACCTTGACCTTTTGTAAATTAGGAAGATTAACATACAAAGGCTTAGTAAGAGATTGAACATTAGATAATATTCTTAGATCACATGTCATGTGCTCAGAAGCAACGGAATCCAGAATCTAAGAAATATAATTGAGATTTGAAGAGTTAGTTGAGACTGTCTTAACATTACCAGAACAACTTGCTGAAACAAAATCTTTTGTGCCTTGTTGCCCTAACTTAACTTGCTGAGTCATTTGAACAAGGCTATTGTATTTTTCTTGAGTGATTGGTTTGTCTCCTGACTGAATATGAGTAACTGACTGAATTTTGTTCTCTTCTTCCATTACTGCTGCATTTCCATGAGCACCTCCTTGAGTCCTCTTTCCTTTGGTAAATTCAAAATCAGAGGGAAACCAATGAGCCTAAAGCAGTGCTCCATATCATGCCCAGCAATAGCACAGTGTTCATACTCAACATAAGATTTCTTTTGATTAAATTTTCCAGATCTCTGATTAGGGTTACTCTTCTTGTTGTCAGAATAACTTGATTGCTGATTTTGCAAAATTTTTCTTTGCAACTATGAGAGTAGAACAGAGGCTGCTGAGAGATGTGAATCTCTCTCTGTTTCTCATCCTGAATCATTAGAGAGTAAGCCTGACGAACACTGGGGAGAGGAGATTGCATCAGAATATTACTCCTAACTGCAGCATAGGCCTCATTCAGGCCCATAAGAAATTGAATCAATCTTCCATCCTGAATTGACTTTTGAGTTCTGCTCTTTCCTCTACAATAGTAGTCACAACTACAATAAACACTTGTATCAAGGCTATCTAGTTCATCCCAGATCCTTTTCATTTTAGTATAGTAACCTGGAATGTCAGAACTTCATTGAACTAGGTCACTTAGTTCCTTTTGTAATTGATAAAGAATTGCACTATTGCTTTGACCAAACCTGTCTTCCAATTCTTTTCAGATCTGCCTTGCAGTCTTTGAGTACAAGACACTCTCTGCTATCTCTTTAGATAGAGAGTTGAGTAACCATGAAATCACCATGTTATGATTCAGAGGTAGTTTCAGGTGCAGAGAAGCTACCATCAATAAATCCTAATTTGTTCTTGGCTGACAAAGATACAAAGATGGGTCTACGCCAACCTCCATAACTTTTTTCATCAAAGATTGAATTGACAAGCACTATTCCTGGAGAATCCGAATGATGGAGATAAAATGGGTGAGTTGAATCATTGGTTGAGGAGGATGAACTAGAATTTGGATTAGTAAGAATTGAGTTGAAAGTATGGTGATAACATGAGATTGAATCCCATATTCATCACTGGGTAACTTGGATCGATCAGTATTTGCCATGAAGAAGAAGAAGGTTTGAAAAAGGCTTGAAGAAAAAGTTTATGAGGAATCTTCTTGGATCGTAAGGTTGCTACTCTGATACCATATCAGAAAACAAGAGAATTTGCAGAGCAAAATATTCCTTGTGCATTTCACTGATGTTCTGTATATGTATATATACTAGGATAAAAGAATCAAAATCTGTTACTGGCCTATACACTTGTAGTAATCCTATTGGTCCTATACTAACAACCATAAAATAAAATAATTACATGAGACAATGTTGTCTCAATTTTATTTATTTACACTATACACCCAAGTATTTTTTGAAATGTGCGAGGCTGATCCATGCTGAGTAGACAAAAGTGCTACACAGCTGTCAACCACTTGCCAACATCAACGGCCTAGATTAATTCCACTTTCCTCGAGTGAACGAGCAGGATTGTCTATAATGACTGTAGAACTTTAACCGATTCAAACTTTGTTGTTTCAAACTCATTCCTTGATTTTGTCGAACTCTTTCCTCTTCCATTTTTATCTTCTTTGTTTCAACATCATCTATAGAATTACCTTTCATAGGAAGAGTGGAATTAATGGTGCCAACATTTTAAAGGAAGAAAACCATTCTCTCCCATTCCACTTTGGGGAAAAATCAAACACACTCAATTATTCGGAGTTAACATCTAGATATTAAGATATAAATTCAGAGTCGGGCTCATAATTAATAAAATACCATATCTTAATACTTACATTGGTAGAGCCAATATTAATGTTCACGCTAGCTAACTTATATAGCAAAAGTAAATATAACAAAATTACTTCAGCAAAAAGAAAAAAGAAAATAAAAACAAAGGAGACTTCGCGACTTGGAATGTCTAGAATACAGGTCTCGAGTCAATGACGAGCTTTTGAAAAAAAAAAAAAGTTATACAGGTAATTTGGAAAAAAATGTAGGGAACCTGTTTGAGTTTGTCAAATGATCTGGGAAAGAGGTAATTCTAAAACACCATGGTAAGTCCTTTCCTTTTCTTTTTTTCTTTTTTTTTTTTTTTACAGGGTGCGTAGGGGGTGTTTGTTGTTGTGCTTTTTTTAAATCTTTCTGATTGTCTTTGGCTTATGCTTTTTTAACCTTTTATCTTTCTTCTTGTGATAATTAATTACATGACGTTTAATGATTTTATCAAATGTGAAAATAGCAAAACGTTCATAGTACTTTCTCGGTCATTCACAAACTTTGCAGTGTTTAGACTTATTTCTTCCTTCATGACTTTGATTCGAAATCGTCCAAATAAGGAGTTTAAAAGTTACTACTCAACAAGAACTCTTGTAAGAAGCAATATTTGATTTACAACATAGAGACTAGAAAAGATATTCTTCTCTGTAGTCATGTTATTCTCATTGTTGCTATCTACTGAAAGTGAAATTTTTGCAGCGATGATACAGCTGGATGAACAAATTAATCCATTTGCCAAGAGTACCCGTCTACTAATTGCGACATGCTTGTGCAATTGCGACATCCATTTCCTCAGTCGTAATTCCAGCATTGCAGATGTTAGCGAAACCACGTATGTGTTTCTTTCCGTAAGAGGTTAATGCTCCACAATGTGCCTCGAATGTCTTGACCTATATACATGAGAAAATTAAGATTTGTCACATTCTCGACAAAAGAACAGAAAGAGAAATTCTAATGAAGTAGCTCAAAGAATTTTGCTTTTATCATAAGGTTGAGTGCTTACATATGATTTAAGGCAATCCCAGTTGTCAACAAGTGGTTGTCCAGCAGGTCGAACACTCTGCAATGCCTCTTTACCTTTTTCAACTCCAAACAAAAGCTCCCCAAGATGCTTTACACTGTTGTCCACTAGAATTCTCTGTGCTATTACTAGATTAAGATTCTGATTAGCTTCATAGTGCTCGTTAGAACCTTCAGGAGCACCTTGTAACTGCAACATTAATAGAGAATGAATCAGAATTAATCATGTGGCAAAGAAATTAAGAAATCACTTTTGTTGCAACAAGAAGTAGGAGCGAACATACTTTGGACATGAAGAAGAACAGATCGGTGTCACGCTGGTCCACATTTTGTGAGGATGTCAAGAATGATGTTGCAACCGCTGGACTAGGAGCAGATGCCAGGGGACTAGGAGCTTGAGAATGACTGAAAGCAGCACCCATGTATTGGTAAAGAGCATCAACACTTATCTCCATATCACCATATTCCATGACATGGGAGCCATATGTTAGGTTCGCTGCAGTTCTGTTTGCAATCTGAGTCCATAGAGCAATAATTAGTCTAAATTTCTTTAGAACAGGCAATAAAAGAAATCATAGACATAGATCGACAATATGATCAACACGTAGTCGAGAGAACTGAGTAGTACACGAGCTCTTCTTACCCTGTCATACTGGTCATCCAACGTTTGAGTTTGTCGATCTTGTGCATCACTGTTCACAAGTAGAAACAGCAACAAGTTTGACATAAATAACAAGGATAGATTATAAATGTCATCTTATAAGAAGAAATGTCATCCTGGGATTTGCAAAAGTACGAGAATCTTCACTTGGCATATATAGTCCTTACAAACTATGTGACAGGCATAGAGTTAGCTACTGGCAGCTGACATATTCTATTAAGACATAAGCATCAAAATGACAAGCTACCATATGGAAAAATTCTAAAAAGCTATCCGAATTTCCTGTCTGAGCTGAACCACTCTGCATAGCAAGTACTCATCGAAACAACTCGCCCATTGGAACACCATAGTACTTAACCCAACACCAGAATACAGAGAGAATTTTAACACATGTTTATCAATCCTACTATAACCAGAGCACTCATGAAACTCACTTGTTATCCGATCAACTCGCCTTTCGCTCATTGATTACTGGAGAAAGGACCAGAAAAGTTGTGCATACCTGTCTTCCATCCAAGCAACACTGTACAAGTCTCCCAGGCACACACCCTTAAACTCTGGAGGGGGACACTCAACTAAACAAGGATCTTCACCAGTACCCTCACCACAATATGTTCCCCAACTATTTTCATCTGGTTTAGATGCAGTTGTGGCATAGATATCAAGACCTTCAGGGAGAAGACCATCAAACATGCTTCCAGATTCACAAGCTTCTAAGTAAAACACCTGAAGATATATAAAACATTATCCAACATACGATTACACCTAAGTTTTACTAAAAGTTGTTTTTGTGACAAGGTAGTAAAGACACTAAAGAAGCTAGTTACCAGTTTATTATATGTCCCAGAAGCGTGCTTCTTTTTCAACACGTTAATCAGATCATTTGCGTAGACAACTCCATCAGGCATTGCTGATTATTGAAAAAGCACAAAAGAAATATGCATAATCGGAATCAGTAACCAGTACGGTAAACGTAGATATATACATGCAAACCACTCAAGTTCAACGGATGTTAAATTCTGAACCCATTGGAAATAAAATGAGTTCAGTTGGAAGAACATTAAAGGTTGAATCTATCAAATTTAATTCTGAATCGGCTCCTGTCACAACTCCCGTTGCAAAAATAGAAAAATACGCTATGCAGATTACATGGGGAACTAATGTGAGGGACTGGAGCTACTTACAAATGATCCCAGGGCCACCATGATCAGTATAGTAGATGAAGATATTGTCATTTGGACCACTGTTCAATATTTTCCCACTGCCTCCAGTGATACCACTTTTGTTAGCAAGGATAACATTGAAAAAATTGTCAGCATTAACATCTTCACCTACATAATCCTGTCTCAAGAAAAAAAAATAACCCCTCATAAGCATATACACTGTAATCTTGAAAAAAATTGCAAGGAATAGAAACCAGAAATTAAAGAACAACAACTAACCTTAGGGACACCTTTGTAAACATCTTGACCATGTGGGTTATTGATAAGAACTCCAGGTCTAGGATTCATAGGATCATTAGCAATATCATCGTACATGAATACAATGATGTTTTCATCTTTGAGACCCCCTTTCTTCAGTAGTTGATAAGCGTGGCACACATCAGCCTGAAATCATTTGACGACCAAAGAAAGAAGATATTGTCATTCAGATTCTTGGAAAAATAGCAGAGCACCTAGTGATCGTATTTGTTTTTGTTCTGTTCATCTTTAGATGTAAGGCTAATTGTAAAAGTCTATCACTAAATATATGGACGAAATGCAACATTAATTTTACTAGTGCATGGAGAATAAAATATCAAAGATGAGGTTCATTTCTTTCTGTGGTTGTAGTATTTAAAGTCAGGCTAATTCCAAAAACTCTCCAATAGTCCACTGAAAATTAGTTCATCTGTTATATCTTTTTTATTAGTAGCTATCTGTGACAAAGTTCTGAAATCAAAATTATGCCACAAAACGTGGTCATTTTGCTCTTTGCAATAAATGTCGGAGACGTAATTGTTTGAAATTACTAAGCTTTAGTAATTACATGTAGAGGAATACTAATAATATTACTAGTTCATTGGAGAATCAATTATCAAAGGACAGAGACTCATTGAGTATAAGCAATTAAATCTTTTGTCATAAGAGTTCGATAGAATCAGACATTAAACTTACACTAAGAAGTTGTAACTTTATAAGTAGTCAACTCTTAGTTCTCAGAAGCAGCGAGTTTTAATTAAAACATGTAAAGGAATGTTCAACAATTTGTATAGTTTTCGATAACATTTAACTGACATAATGACTATTAGTATAATTAATAACATTACAAATAATTTGCAAAGCTAATTATACTAGATAAATTAGACAACTAAAAGAAAATTGGAGTAATATAGTGTTCGATGATAACCTGATGCCTGTAATTCCACCATCCATTGGAGCCAGCAACTAGGACAGCCCATTTGGTCCCTACTGTTTCTTCAGCTAAGAATCGAGATATACTACGACATTCAACACTTGCCCAAATTGAGAGCACAACAATAAGTACGACACTAGTATTATATCTAATCATTGTATTGTTTTTTTAAGGTTAACTAAGAAAGCACTCAAATAGGATGGGATTATTGAGTTATACGAATTGGTGCGGGATAAATTTATAGGAGTTCAAACTGCTTTGTGCCAAACATTAAAGCCGTATCAAGGGAGATGAGAACAAGGTAGATTCCAAGGTCTAGACATTGACAAATATCGTAATAGATTTAATCTCGTTGTATACAAGAGAATTCTTCCCGCTAATGACATTTTCCAATAAGTTTCCTACCCCTGTGTACAAATATGAGATTCGAGTTACAATTTAATTGATGCTTGGGTAGTATAACTAATTAAGTGAAAGCTCCAAGGAAAGATACCATGCATATTAAGAAAAATGCACGTCAGAACATTCAAAGCATTTTCATGCGTGTCTTGATAACATGTCTAACCCTTCGTTTTCAGAAAATGAAATCGATAACCATAAGGTGATAGAAGTTGTATCACTCAAAACAAACTAGCGCGTACAAGAAAGTATTTGAAGTCAAATCAACATTGTGTATACGGAAAGTCTTATGGTACAAGGACATTGATGTTGTTCTCTTCCTTGAAGATAACAAGTTTGGTCATAGTTTAAGCATAGTTTCAATCAAGACATAAGCCGTCTTTGAATGTTGCAATCTTTTTAATAATTTTTCACCTCCATCCCTCTTACAGAGACAATAGAATTACGAACGTCCCTCTACTACAAATTGTAACGAATGCAGAACATGGTTAGCGTTTCATTCTAATTATATTATGCGTGTAAATATTAGTACAGTAATATTTATGTTTAACAAATATACGAATATGCTTGGCTACCCGCTTGAAAATTGAAATAAACCACTTACAAATAAAATCAGGTCGACATCACTTCCATATGTTTTGCGATTATTTTCAGCCAAGAAATTGCGTGGGATGTCCCCCATAAAAGTGGTCTTAAACTTTAGCTTCATTAAAATAGAATATTTAAAAATTGACCTTTGCTTAAAAACTCTACTTGATATCAAAATGTAGGAATGTATGCCCAACCTCACTACCTCACACTTAACCTTTTGTATGTCCTCGGACAAAGCAACAATAAGATCAATTTCTCTTCTAACTCAAAGGAACTCAAAATGATAGCCAAGTCAAAACGTCAAGCAAGCTCACATTTTCCTATTATGTTGGTTGATACCCACAATTAGTCTAAATGCATACAAGCCACCAACTTTTCATTTTTTTCCAAATCACATTTTCACGAATACAAAAATTATCAAAACAATCAAGTTGTAACATCTCAACATCAAGAACTAACCCCTTTCACTAATTCACTTCAAGGGTCATAGTATGGCTGCCATTAAAATTGGAATAAGGCCCAAAAAGGTTAACTAAGGACAAACATGCAAGGTAGGTAAAGAAATAGTTGAAACGATTCCAAAAAGGCCTACTATCATCTCCTAAACCACGTGTTACCTGGGATTTCGCCTCGAAACACAACCGGGACAAGTTCTAGACCATAAATGCAAATAAGTAAATTTTTTAACTAGGCCTCACCACACATGGCACATGAAGTAGTCAAGATGGATCAACTCCAACTCCTAACAAGAACAAAAGAGACGAGGACTATTCAAAACAATACCAATTAGTGAGCAAGGAGTCAAAAAGTGAGCTTGAGCATCACAACAAAATTATTCTTCCAACTTTAAAGCAAGTTCTAGTACAAACTATATTTTTTTAAAGGAAAAGTTCCAAACTCATATGCAAAAAACTAAGTATGAAGGTATCAAATAAGTTACAAAGTAACTAAGCAGCAATATTCTACACTACGCTTTCTTTTCTTCCATTTTTTGTATTTTGTATTTTCTATTTTTTTTATCTTTTCAATTTTTCGGAAAGCAATAAAGTTCTAACTAACTACGACTATCCCTAAAAACACCCGATTCAAAATAAAAGACGTCCCTGAAAAAGAACCATAGCTTGAAGAAAAATCAAAGACCATACTACTAAAAGAAAAAATTATTATCCTAAAAATAAAGACAACTAAGACAATTGGATACCTCACCCCATATTTAGAATTATACATTGTCCCCAATATATGAGGAAAAAAATAAGTAGAGTGAGTATCAAGAAAAATTCCCTCAATCCGGTGTCTCCGGCTCAACAACAGTAGTGGTAGCAGCCGAGTCAACTGCAGGAGCACACTTGCCATCACTAGAACTATCCACAATTGGAAGAGAAGCGACAACATCAACTGATGCTAGTGAAGCCGAACTTCCTAAAGTATTAGCCGGGATAGCAGTACTCGCAACAACCGAGTGAGTGGTTGAAGCATCTAATGCATCAATCAATGAGCCCTCCGACACAATAGAAACAATGGGAGCAACTTCATGCTTGTGTCCAGACCTATTATCTTCAGTGTTGACACCCAATTTTATCCCTCATTTTTACATAATTGGCTATAATTTAACTTAAAGGTGCAATTTAACTGTTTGAATGAATTTTCATTAGAAGGCATGCATTTACGTGTGTTATCTTCTACTTATATAATGCATACTTAATTGTGGCTATATTACGTAATTTTACATCATTTAGGCTATCTGTCAAAACTATGACTGTTTATGTAATTTAGTGCATTTATAGCACTTAATAAATATGTGTGGCTAATTATGCTTAATTTATTTGACTTGACCTAAGTTGTATGCATTTTTCTTCTTTTATATACAATATATTTCTTTTGCTCAGCACCTTTAGTTAAATATTAGTCCAATTAATTGTATCTAGTCCATTATTTTTAACTTGTGCGTCGTATCTTTTTGGAATTCAAGTTCTTTTTTATTTTGAATAATTTTCTTAATCTCTACTTAATTCAAAATATCTAGCATATTTCATTCTCTTTTTATCAAAATCATATCTTGAACCTGGACAGAGAATTTTGCCAAATACATACTTTTGTTTAAATTTCAAAATCTGATTTGGTGTAATATTTTCAATTAATTCCATAATCTCTCAAATCATCTAATCACTCCTTCAATCTCTCCCGTTATCTCCCTCAATCTATCCAATCACTCCTTAATCCACTCTCATATAATTAACATATAGATCTAATGTATTTATCCCTCTTTTGATACTAGATACATCACCCTCAAATCCTCCAAATCTCCTACAATCTCTCACAATCCCTCAAAATCAATCCACTAAAATCCTCCTCCTCAATTTTTCCCAGCAGTCTAATCCCTATGACCACCCTAAATTGAAAATCAAATTCTTTCCAAAATAAGGCTCCAGCAATGATTAATAAGCAGTACCAAATGGGGATAAAGGCACTGGTCATTCTCCTTCTGAAACAAAATACACATTCAAATACCTTCATCTTCCTTCTCTTTACACCGTGCCACCAACAATAACAGTACACACGCCCATACACGGTGACCAACATAGATACACTTCTCTATACACACCAACACAATAACATATCAAAAGGGGTTATCTTCTTCACCCTTTGCACCTACAATCACACAAACACTCTAACAATACACACATCCTCAGTACAAATTGATCCACGCTCAATCCTGCACCTTAATTGGTGTGGGACGGTCGTTAAAATATAATACCCGATATGAGTCGGGGTCGATTTCCCAAGGAAACTAGCTTATCAAGTAAGAGAGTTGCAAGTAGAGATTCAAATGAAGTTTAATATTGAGTCCTAGAAGTGGGGTTGTTTTTAAGTACGCTACAATTAACTACAAGACATACAATTAAGCAAGTAAATTGATTAGATATTATGAGACTATGGGTGCAAACAACTAATAGCGATTTCCAACCAACGGGTGTCTTCACTTCACTTTCCCAACACAAGTATAATTATTGTCGAGTATTCCGATTGTGATCTCTAGAATCCTTCCGGCCTAGAAGAGATCTTTCAGAACTCGCTCGTCAAAGCCTTAGTTGAATACTCAAAGCGCTACTCAAAGACCTAAGGAAAGGAGACCTCTTCCGAGCGTAACTCCTTTAGATGAGTTAGTCTATATGAATAGCCTATCAACTCAAATCCTCGCCAACTCCACTATTCTATACTAGTTATTTTCTTCCGAGTCTCTAACTAGCAATGTAGACAAGAAATCCCAAATATCATGGATTTTGGAATTTTGATGTTATTGTAATGGGGAGTTGGATAATTGTTATTTATGTTATGGTTAGTAAAATGGAACAACACCCATTGATTTTCTATCACTATAGCATATTTACACCCCTAGTTATGAATTTAGCTACTCATAACTAGGGTTTGAATCAAAGTAATCAAGATGTAATGAAATGATGGATTGAAATCAAACATAAATTTTGAATTGATATATGAATTAATATTCAAAGATACAAGTTTGGAAGCTTACAAAATGATGTTAAGACTCCAACTTAGCTCACAAAATCGCCCAAAATCTCTAGAGTGTAAATATAGAATTGGATAATGTCAAAACTCTAGCTTTTGGTATTTATAAAAGTTCAGGATCCCGTGTTTTAGGTGGAGCGCCCCAATTCTAGGCGGAGCGCCTGGAAAATGTGCATAATTGTGCAGTGACTTGGCTCAGGCAGGGCGCCCATTTGCCAGGCGGAGCGTCTGGACAATGCTTGTCTTGGGTGGAGCGCCTAGCTTCAGGCGGAGCGCCTACATATTGCTTGTCTTGGTCGGAGCGCCCCAATTCTAGGCGGAGCGCCTAGAAAATGTGCATAATTGGACAGTGGCCAAGCTCAGGCGGAGCGCCTAAACACTGCTTCCTCTGGGTGGAGCGCCTACTTGTCAGGCGGAGCGCCTCAAGCTGTGACAAAATTCTCGACTTTTTGGCTCCAATTCTTGCTCTTTTAGCTTCACTTTTCAATCGATGTTCTTACCATCTAGTATAACCTGAAATTGAGCAATTTACGACATTAATAACACCAAACGTTGCCTTCGGATTCAAAAACGAAAGCTTAGGATAGTCTTTACGTTGGTAAAATACCAACTTATCAACTCCCTCAAACTTAAGTCTTTGTTTGTGCTCAAGCAACTCAAAATCAAGCATGTCGAAGCACTTTTTCACATTTAAGCTCAGGGTCAAGTCATGTTCCACACTTCGAACTTTATAAACAATACTTTTGTATTAATGAATTAGTTGGTACTAACTAGTCACACACTCTAATATGAACAATTGACAAGCATCTATGCACTTTGCTCGGACTATGGCAAAAAGGAAACTCATGAGCCTTTAGAGCTATCTCACGGTTATCGGCTTGCTCCGATTGTTCATGAGCCTCAATATACATCCAAACCCCTCGCTCAAAAGTTGCTTCCTCACGAAAAAGAATGGAGTCCTTCACTCACAAAATATTCTAACACAAAATTTGGACTCCAAGAATTTGAACTCTCACTCTCACAAAGAAATGCTCGTGTATGCTTCTCAAAGATTCAAAGACTTGCTCTTCTTATACTTCTCCACTAATGTAGGGCCACTTGACTAGAGATCAATTAGGACTTGATATGGTTGTAATGTAGGCTTTTGGTTTAAGGTGTGGTAGATTTGGCTAAATAGTGACTTATACCTCTATAGCACTACATCATCTTACTTTCTTTTGTGCAACTTTCCTTTTCTTTCCATTTAGGCTCATTCTACCTTTCTTTTGAAGACGTCACTAATTAATACCTCCATAGCACTACATTTCGTTTCTCTTTTCTCTTTTCTTCTTTCTTTCATATACTTCACTTTGACATTCACAATGGGATTCCAAGCTTTTGCCATCTCCCCTAAACTTAGATTTTAGCCTAAGTTGCACGTTTTTCAATGCACACATGGAGGTTAAGGCTAAAAAGAGGGTTGGTGCCTTAGCACACAAGAATTGACTTGGTTCTCAATTTTAGTGACTGCCAAATGAAAGGTTAAGGCTCATAGGGGCTAAATAGGATAAATACGTATAGGTAGGCCATTTAGGATAGTAGCGGTCCAAAGAAAGCCTAAAATTATATCTCAAGTCAAGTTTCACCTAGGATTTCATCTCAAAATACATTAAGGGCAAGTTCCAAACTTTCAAGTCACACACACAAGCTTATTAATCAAGAGCTCACTACACATGCAAGTAATCTTTCAAGTTAAGAATCTAAACACACACTAAGGACACTCACTCACAAAGCATGTAATGGTTCAAGATTTTAAACCATGCCAACAACACAATTGAGCTAGCTAAAGAACCTCGTGGTCTACAACTCACACCATGTCATTCAAAGTCCACAACTACTTGTCAATATTACCATAAAAGTAATGTACCAATAGGTAGTACCACATAATCCATTAATACTTTTCAAAATATTTTATATACAAACTTGGTTCAAAAAGAACCTCCGGAAAGAACCAAGTAAAGAAAACCGGAGGCTTATTTGAAAAATAAAAGGATGGAACATGAAATAACTACTAGCTAGACTAAAGAAGTAGATATATACAAGATGGTTCGAATTTGTACATGGATATCATTGAGCATAAAATCTATCCAAAATACACATACAAATTCGAACCGCTCCCCCAACTAAAGACTCTAGCATCGTCCCCGCATGCTAAGTGAAAAAGTAAAGTACAAAGGGGGGTAGAAATGGGACTCCCTGATAGTGATCAAGCCAGGACTTTACCTTTGCCATCTGAAGGCGGCCGTCTGTGGGTCTCCTTAAGTGACAAGTGGGTAGCCAACTGCAAGTCAGTATCATCATCCCCTGGGATCATCATCTGTGGTATCACCATCCTCATCATCATACCTCATGGCCCGTATGGCCTCTAGATCTCTCCGAATCTCATCATCAATACCTGCACCGACAATCTTCACCACCCGACGAGAAGCCTTAGAGCTAGACGGCCCAGGCAAAGTAGAAGATACTGGAGGTGGAGCCTTCGAAGGCTGAATAGTAGGAGCAGCAGTGTCAGGAGCAGTATTGGTAGGAATGCTGAAATCTGCGGGTCCAATAAGGCCCCTACTGATCTTCTAGTCCCATGAGATGAACTGTTGAGTCATGCCTGTGACAGCTCTCTCTAGGCAGGCAACTGTCTGCTGGGTGGCCTCAAGTGCAGTGCTGTGGTGTGGGCCCTAATAGGTGTAGTGTGGTCCCGCATAACCTGCATCAACTCAGCAAACTGCTCGGGTGTGGCAGCCGGCGATGGAGGAGGTGGTGGTGCCTGAGGTAAGTTGGAGAGTAAGGTCTTGATCTCTTCTAACTTATCATCTAGGTCTAAAACTGCTCGAGGTAGTGCCTCAGGCTCAGTACTCCTAGGAGGCTCATCAGCTAGAGGAGAATCAGGGTCATGTGGAGAATCCGCCCTTGAGGTGGACGGCAGAGCAGGCGCATGAGGAGCAGCTGAAGCTGAGAGAGCTGGAGGATCATCTTTAAATGCATACTAGTTGAACGGGTGCCTCGGGGGTGTGTAGCAGTCACCATAATAATGCTCAACTCCCTTGGACTCTAGATAGGCTGTCAAAGTGTTATGGAAGGCAAGTTTCTTCTTCTCAGAAAGAGCTACTTCAACCATTTCCTTTGCCATTTCCGCACCCAAGTTGATTTTTATCCCTTTCATAAGACATCCTACCATCACTGCCTGAAGCATAGTAAGCTTGTTATCTTGACTGGTAGGGCGTATCCTAGAGATAAGGTTATAATGCCAACCCTTGGCTTCAAAGTTAAGATCACTCCGATGAATTTGGACACCATTTTTCTTCCACTTGGGATCCTTTTCTCTCCCAATGATAGGTACAAGTCGTGCTCTCTTTTGTTTCTTAGTCATCTCACACTTCCTCATGAATCTTGTTGGCTTAATATTGTCAAGCCCTAGACACTCATTCAATGGACCCGCGTCCACATCCACATACTTACCCCGACAAAACACCTTTATGTCGCCTTCTTTGTTCGATGCCAAGTTGGCATAAAACTCTGCCACTAATTTTTCATTAGTGTCACAAAGTGGCTTGCCCAATACCTCCTCCCATTTGGCATGCTTTTGGAACCTTTGGTAGATGTCTGGGTTTTTCTTGTCAACATCTTTCAAGCTTATCACCCGTTCTAGGTTGAAGGTTCTATACTTGGTGTTATCCATGTGGAGTTTGTAAGCTCTTCTCCTTTTAAACAAATTCCTCCACTCCTCGTTACCGTCGGACTCGTCATCGGATGGTACTTGTGTTGGCACTAGTTCATATCCCCCCTCCCTTCGAGCCTGTGAAGAAGAAGCATCTTGCTTCTTGCTTCTTCTTTGTTCTTATCTCGTCCCTTGTTTGCCGTTGTAACTTGACTAAGGGTACATCATCTCTCGAATCTACATTGGAGGGGGTCGATGAAGTTTGTTTTCTCTTTTCAGGTTTGCCTATTGTACCTAAAACACATACAAAGCATTATTAGACGTGTGAGAGTGCATGACATAACGGAAACAATTAAAAACAACATCATAACACATTGGAGCAGGGGCCAGGCGGAGCGCCTAAGGGCCAGGCGGTCCGCCTGGAAAGCATCACTGAAATAGGCAGATTGGGGAGGCAGGCGGAGCGCCTTGGCGCCTGTGAACAAAACTGGGCGGGGGGGCGCCTCTCCTTGGGAGGTCCGCCTGGCATGGATCAAACTGTGGTTTTTCTCAACTCTTCTCACATGAGTTGTGTGTGAGATTTAGTGGATTGAGCAATTCCATGCCTTCAAGAATGTCATGAACACCACAATTACATAGAGATCACATTGAGTTGGAGACAACAATTGACTCTACATGTATGAATTTGGAGAATTTAAAAGCAAGCAAAGTCTTAAAACTACGCTCATGGTTCCAATCCATCTCAATCAACCAACTAAAGCATGAAAGTAGCATACTATCAAGACAATTTTGATTTGCGCTCAAACACTTCAAGGTCAAAATTTTCTAGCATGCTTCACTTTGAATTCATTTCGGGCAACTTCAAACCAACAACCTACTTTCAATACTCCTAATCCCAACTCAAGAATTTGAACAAGCGCAAGTAAGGTCATGCCATCTAGAGTGATATCAAGCTCAAGCGCATTTTACTCATTGTTCCTTGAGTTTTCACTTTTCCCCAACTAATGGGTTTTGCACATTTCAACATTCAAGACCTCTCCATAGATTTCCCCACATTCTAACACACTCCAAGCAACTAATTTTAGCATATTCAATCCATAGTTGTAAGATTTTCACCAAAACATGAATTTTCAATTGTAGAATTTCAAATTTGCTCACTAATTTCGATCCATCCTACACTCTTCAAACTTGGTTTACTCTATCATGAATAACTTAGACACGACTCAAGCACCCCAAATTCATGGAAAAAATGTCAAGGGTTCAAGTTCATCCAAATTCCCAATTTCTATATCATGAACCCTAACTTTTTCCATGTATCAACATCAATATATATATATAGCATTTGAGCACAAGTAATACTAGATTAATCTACTTTTAACTACTCCTAATCCTAAGACATGTTTCTACAAAGTTGAAGAAAATTAAAGCAAAAATTAAAAAAAAAAAATATTCAAACACATACTCGAAATTAAAGTGGGTTGATGATGAAAAGTGATTGTGGATTGATTTGTGTGTGTTGTAGATGAATGAGAATGGTTTTTTATGGAATGGGGTTTGATTTTTGGCCAAGGGGTACTTTTCCTTTGTTAAAATTTTGAAAGAATGAAAAATGGGCAAATTTTTGGGTATTAAAACCATTGCCCGTCGGGTTAAGTAGTCGAGTGGGCCGGGCGGAGTGCGCCATGGGCCAGGCAGAGCGCCCCACGGGCCAGGAAGAGCGCCCCATGGGCCAGGCGGAGCGCCCCATGGGCCAGGCGGTCCGCCTAGCCTTGTTCCCCCTTTCTTTGCTTATTTTTCATCTCTAAACTTACCTGGGCGGTCCTCCTCACAATTTAGGAGGTCCGCCTAGCGTTGTACCAAGCTATTCTTGGCCTTTTTCCTCACTTTTCAACTCTCGAACTCACCAACTCTCGAGCACCTGCACAAGTAACAATTAATTACACTAACAACATGGGTTGCCTCCCAAGAAGCGCCTGATTTAACGTCGCGGCATGACGGTGATGACTTATCCACTCACGGCTCATCAAGATAGATGCACGCCACTTCACCAACCTCGGCGTCGCATCCCAAATAGTATTTCACCCGATGCCCATTGACTCGGAAAGTTCTTCCTCCTTCTTTCGATTGCAAATCCACCGAGCCAAAAGGTGTAACACCTACCACCTTAAACGGACCCTTCCATTTGGACTTGAGCTTCCCGGGGAACAATTTCAAGCGAGTGTCAAACAACAACACTAAATCCCCCTCTTTGAACGTCCGGTTCCAAATTCTTGAATCATGAAGCACCTTCATTTTTTCCTTGTAAATTAGCGCATCTTCATAGGCCAAGAACCGGAATTCATCAAGTTCATGCAACTTTGACACTCTTGCATTTGCGGCGTCGCTACAATCCATATTCAATTTCTTCAATGCCCACAAAGCTTTGTGCTCAAGCTCAACCGGTAAATGACAAGCTTTACAACACCAACTTGAATGGAGACATCCCAATCGGAGTTTTGTAGGCAGTTCGGTAAGCCCATAAAGCTTCATCAAGTTTTCTAGCCCAATCGGTACTATTTGCATTGACCGTTTTGGCTAGAATGTTCTTCACTTCCCGGTTTGAGACTTCAACTTTCCCGCTTGTTTGAGGGTGGTAGGGCATTGCAACTTTGTGTTTCACTCCGTATTTTTGGAGGATATTTGCAAAAGCTCGGTTGCAAAAATGGCTTCCACCATCACTAATTATTGCCCTCGGGGTCCCGAACCGTGAGAAAATATTCTTTTTCAAGAATTCCAACACACTCTTGGCTTCATTGTTGGGGAGAGCAACCGCTTCCACCCATTTGGACACATAATCAACCGTCACCAAGATGTATTTGTTGCCATAAGAACTCACAAACGGCCCCATAAAGTCAATTCCCCACACATCAAACAACTCAACCTCAACAATAGGATTCATCGGCATCTCGTTCTTCCTTGATATTCCACCCATTTGTTGGCATTGATCACAATTTTTCCCCCAAACGTGGGCATCTTTGTACAAAGTTGGCCAAAAGAAGCCACATTGTAATACCTTGCCGCCGTCCTCACTCCACCATGATGTCCTCCATAAGGGGAAGAATGACACCCTTGCATAATAGCTTCTTGTTCGGACTCGGCAACACATCTCTGGATAATTCCATCAACACATACCCTAAAGAGATGGGGTTCATCCCAATAATAGAATCTTGCATCCTTGGCTAGCTTCTTCTTTTGATAGAATGTGAAGTCTTTGGGATAAACTCCCCCAAATATGAAATTGGCTAGGTCGCCATACCAAGGGATTGGTTCCCAAGACACGGCCAAGATCCTCTCATCCGGAAATGCATCATTCACTTCTATCTCTTCTTTTGGCCTACCCTCCTCCTCCAAGCGGGACAAGTGGTCCGCCACTTGATTTTCGTCCCCTTTGCAATCAATCACTTCAATATCAAACTCTTGAAGAAGTAACACCCACCGGATAAGCCTTGATTTGGAGTCTTTCTTCGCCATCAAATACCGAAGGGCAGAGTGATCGGTATGAACAATTGTCTTCAACCCCACCAAGTATGATCGGAATTTTTCAAAAGCAAACACAATAGCCAAGAGCTCCTTCTCCGTCACCGTATAGTTCAATTGAGCTCCGTTCATTGTTTTACTTGCATAGTAGATGGGATGAAACATCTTGTTCACCCTTTGACCTAGCACGGCCCCCAAAGCCACGTCACTAGCGTCACACATGAGTTCAAACGGAAGCTCCCAATTAGGACTTACAATTACCGGTGCGGTTATTAACCTCTTCTTCACTTCTTCAAAAGCTCCCAAGAAAGCCTTGTCAAACACGAACTTGGCATCCTTCTCCAAAAGTTTTCACATAGGATTCACAACTTTGGAGAAGTCCTTGATAAAGCGACGATAAAATCCCGCATGCCCCAAGAAACTTCGGACACCCTTCACGGTCTTTGGAGGTGGAAGTTTTGAGATCACCTCAATCTTTGCTTGATCTACTTCGATGCCCTTCTTGGAGACTTTGTGTCCCAACACTATGCCTTCTTGAACTAAGACTGGACATTTCTCCCAATTGAGCACAAGCCTTGTTTATTCGCATCTCTCTAGCACCCTCTCCAAGTTTGACAAACAATCATCGAATGAATCTCCAACTACCAAGAAATCATCCATGAAAACTTCAAGAAAATTCTCCACCATGTCGTGGAAAAGAGTTAGCATGCACCTTTGGAATGTGGCGGGAGAATCACAAAGACCAAATGGCATTTTACGGAATGCAAAGGTGCCATAGGGACAAGTGAAAGTGGTCTTGTCTTGATCCTCGGCCTCAATGGATATTTGGTTATAGCCGGAGTACCCATCCAAGAAACAATAGTAAGCACGACCTGCCAATTGATCAAGCATTTGATCAATGAATGGCAAAGGACAATAATCCTTCCTTGTAGCGGTGTTGAGCTTCCGATAATCTATACACACTCTCCACTCGGTTACGGGTCTAGTTGCAATGGACTCACCTTTGTCATTTAGAATCACCGTCATCCCCCCTTATTGGGCACACATTGTACGGGTGACACCAACTTGCTATCGGATAATGGAACTATCACACCCGCATCTAGCCATTTGATAATTTCTTTCTTCACCACCTCTTGCATAGGAGGATTCAACCTCCTTTGGTGTTCTATACTTGGCCGACACCTTTCTTCAAGCAAGATCTTATGAGTGCATACCCCCGGATCAATCCCCCTTATATCCGCCAAGGTCCAACCTATAGCTTTAATCCTCCTCTTCACTACTTCCACAAGTTTAGATTCTTGAGTTTTGGTCAAGTGAGATGAGATGATTATGGGTAGAGTGAAGTTGGGACCAAGGAAAGTGTATCTCAAATGGGATGGTAGGATTTTCAATTCAAGTTTAGGTGGTTGTTCGATGGATGGTTTTGTAGGTGGGGTTTCTCGGTTTTCAAGGTCTAAGGATAGTTTTTTAGGTACATAGGGTTTTGATCCAAAGCCTTCTAATGCCTTCACCACCTCCGCTACACTCTCTTCATTTTCCACATCCATGTTCCAAATTACCGCCGCCAATGTGTCTTCTTGACTAGCTAAGACACTCTCCTTCTCCACTAGGGCATCAACCACGACATCGACATAAGAAGAAGTCGCATCATTATCCATTGGTTACTTCAAGGCCTTGCAAATATGAAATACGGCCTTCTCTCCATTGAACCTAAAAGTAAGTTCACCTCTCTCCACGTCACAAAGAGCTCTTCCGGTTGCCAAGACTGGTCTCCCAAGAATGATAGGTACTTCAAAATCTACGGGGCAGTCGAGAATAACAAAATCCACCGGGAAGACGAATTTGTCTACCTTCACCAACACATTGTCAATAATCCTAATCGGACTTTTCATGAAGCGATCGGCCATTTGTAGGTTCACGGTTGTTGGTCTAGGTGCTTTGGTGTCATATATCTTATACACCGCATATGGCATTAAGTTGATACTTGTACCTAGGTCACACAAAGCCTTCTTGAAGTGTCTTCCACCAATTGTGCATGGAATGGTAAAAGCCCCGGGATCTTCCATCTTCGGAGCTATGTGTTTTGACACAATTGCACTCATTTGATGAGTCACCTTGACTGTCTCAAAATCTCCATATGTCTTCTTGGTCACCAAGTCTTTCATGAATTTAGCAATGTTGGGCATTTTTCCCAAAGCATCAACCAATGGAATGTTGATGGAGGTACTTGTTATCTTCTCTCAAATCTTCTTTGCATGGGATACTTCTCTTTGTTTGTTGCTCTTTTGAGGGAAAGAAAGTGGTATTTTAGGAATGGAGCTTGGGTTAGAAGGGATTCCTTTGGGTTGTGGAGTGTTTTTTGGTTTGGCTATTTGTGTAGTGGTGTTTTGGGGGGTAGGCTTTTTAGTGACTTCTTGAACATCATCATCATACTCTTGCACTAACACGTCACCTTGCCTCTCCATTTCTTCTTGCACCATCTCCTCTCCAATAGCTTCATTATCATTCCACTCGGCACCCACACGATCATCTTGCATTCTCAACTCCGCATCATCATTACTCTTGGCTTTTGGGTCTTCCCATGTCTTGCCACTTCGTGTTTTAATGGCCATCATTTGGTCTTTACCGCTTCTTTTAGGATTCACTACCGTATCACTTGGTAGTGCTCCTTGCGGCCTTTGATTGACTTGATGTGCGAGTTGGCTCATTTGCGACTCAAGTTCTTTGATGGATGTGAAATGTGATGTTATAGTGGCTACATGTCTTTCATGTCTCCGGAGTAGCCTTGTTGATTTTGAAGCATTTGACTCATCATTTCTTCCAATTTTGTGGGAGCCTTTGTCTCTTAATCATTTTGCTTAAATGGAGGTCTTGGAGCATATTGTTGAGAAGAACCGGCTCCTCTCCCCTCTTGGTTGCTACTCTAATTACCTCTTCCTTGACTCGGCCTCTATTGCCCTTGTTGTTGGTAGGCTTGTTGATATGGTTGTTGGTAGGGTTGTTGATAAGGTCTTTGATAACCACCTTGATCATACCCTCTTTGCCCTTGGTAGTTACCCACATAATGTACTTCTTCTCCATCTTGCACATGGTAGCATTGTTTTGGATAGTATCCTTCTTGCCCATGTTGGAGAAGGGACATAGGAATACCTCTGGGAGTCACATAACCCATTGGGGCCACTTCATGTCTGGCATTTGTGGAGTGGATATTCTCCACCTTGTGCAACTTTTTTTCATTGGCTTCCCTATCGGCCTTCTAGTTCTTGTTCATAAGTTCCACCGATGTCAAGATTCTTGCCATTTTCTCATCTTGGGCTTCAAATCTTTCCATCATCTTTGGACTAATCCCAAATTCTCTTCCCGGATTCTTAGCTCTTGATTGCCATTCTTGAGATCTCTTGGTCACTTTGTCTAGGATATCTTTCACCTCTTCATACCTCTTGTCCATGGTGACATCATCACATAAAGTGTCCAAGGCGGATTGGTTCATCTTGTTTAACCCTTGATAGAAGCTTTGCAACAACATGCTCCCATTGAAACCATGATTAGGACACCGAAGCAACCCATCTTGGAAAGCCCCCCAAGCCTCGGTCAAAGAATCGGATGCCTCTTGCTCAAACATGTAGATCTTATCCCTCAATACCGCTTGCTTCCCTTTTGGTGAAAACTTCCCTAAAAATTGTTTTACCAACTCTTGCCAAGTGAAAATGGAGTTTCTCGACAACTTGTTCAACCAATCTTTAGCTTTTCCAGTGAGAGAGTAAGGGAGCACTCGCAATCTCAATGATTCTTCCGATACCCTTGCCGACTTGTACAGATTACAAGTTTGCACAAAATTTCTCAAGTGATTATTTGCATCTTCATTCTTAGTACCACCAAATCAACCATATTGTTCAAGACTTTGAAGAATTACATTTGGGATGCTAAAACTAGCATTGCCATGAATAGGAGGAGGAACTATGGCACTTGCAAAACAATTCATATCAATTTCTTCCTCGATCTCCTCATCATCTTCATAGTCTCGCATCTCTTGTTGATAGTCCCGAGCGCCTCTAGCATACTCTTGTTGATTGTCTCGAGCACTTCTAGCATACTCTTGATTTCGGTTGACATTGCGAGCATCAACTCTATTGGCATTGCCCCCTCGGTTGACATTTGCTCTACCTCCACGGTTCACACCTCGACCCCCTTGGTTTACACCACGGCCGCCTCGGTTTGCATTGTTGCCACCCCGATTAGCATTACCGCAACACCTTCATTTTCTCCAAGATTTCCTTCTTCATTTGCTTCGACCCCCCCCCCCCCATTTGCTTGGCCAAAAGGGTTGTCATCATGAGGGTTCACATTCTTCACTTGAGGATCATTAGCTTCCTCTTGTATCTCATCTTCGTCCACTTGTTCAACATGGAATGGATAGCCCTTTTGGTTGAGTTCTGACACGACCCGGAATCCGGTTAGGCCGTGCGGGCACCCGACATCCTTTCCTAGACCCATCGGTCGAACCTTTATCAATTAAATTAGGAAAATAAATATAATTCAATTTACAAATAAAAGCAAGACTTAGAAAAAGTACAAACATAATGATACATCTAAGCTGTAGAAAAAAGAAATTACAGCTGACTACCCACATACTAAGTTTGGGGCTATCCATACTAGACATCTAAGAGTACAAAAGAAGACAGATACCTCCTGAAGAGAGCAAAATGCAGCTGAAATAATAAACAATAAACTGGTGGCCATCCGGAATAAAAGCTGGCTCACCCTGATAGCTGAAGTCGTCTTCGCTCCTGAACAACGTGGCGAACTTAATCCTGGAGCGAACCTGCCGAAACGAAATAAATAGACAAGAACAAACAACAAACAAGGGTGAGTCAAAAGGACTCAATAAGTGGGGCAGACTAGCCACCTCAAAGAATAGGATAGCTAGCCAGGGAGGAGAAACAGATAAACAAAATTCCTCTTATTTAAATTATAAAAAGGCAGAGCCAGATAATAACTAGAAACACGTATGGAATGACAAACTCATCGACAACCATGAACGTAAGATAACCAAAACATATAGGTATCCCGAACACATCAACAATCAAAAATACATCCTGTTGCGGCGTGCAACCCGATCCATATATTCATCCTGTTGCGGCGTACAACCCGATCCATATATTTATACCGTTGCGGCGTGCATCCCGACCCATATATTTATAACGTTGCGGCGTGCAACCCGATCCCCGCAACCCAGAATACGAGCCAGAAATATATAGGCAAATTGAGATATGTCCACGACATAGTATATATACCGCATACATAAAACACAACACAATACACACAATAGTCAGTATGCGGTGCAATGAGATGGGATGAATGCGGTATAATGCAATGCAGTCGCATATGCCTGATACCTATCTCCGGTGCGGGACTCTCATCGTATACCAGGAGATATATGCAATAATGATCCTGGCTCGGGACTCTCATCGATTACCGGGAAGTATATGCAATGATGACCCTTCACCGGCTCGGGACTCTCATCAATTACCGGGAAGTAGATGCAATGATGACCCTTCACCGGCTCGGGACTCTCATCGATTACCGGGAAGTATATGCAATAATGACCCTTCGCCGGCTCGGGACTCTCATCAATTACCGGGAAGTATATGCAATAATGACCCTTCACCGGTGCGGGACTCTCATCGCCAACCGTGAAGTATATGCAATAATGACCCTTCACCGGTGCGGGACTCTCATCGCCAACCAGGAAGTATATGCAATAATGACCCTTCACCGGTGCGGGACTCTCATCGCCAACCGGAAAGTATATGCAATAATGACCCTTCACCGGTGCGGGACTCTCATCGCCAACCGGGAAGTATATGCAATGCTCAAAACCAGAGTGCAATGCTCATATGCTCAGTGCAACAACAGGGTATAACATATAATATACAATGTAAATTCAAAGTTAAGGCGTAATGAGTACGCCTATCGACAGCTACACACGTAAGGAACACGTGGTAGAATATCCACAACGCCAAGGGCCCCCAAAGAAATGGATACAAACACTTACCTTGTTACAAAGTTAGCACAGCCACTCAATAACCGCTTTGTCCTTTGGTTTCATAGTCAAATGATCCCACTCTATTCAATAAGCAGAAAAATATATCAAATTAGGCTAAAGGCTTCATTCCTCACATCTTAGGGCAATCCGGTTAGGAACCTGATACCCTATTCGCATACGCAATATGCAGAACAGGCCTATGTATAGGGTTTAAGGTAACATAACCAAACCCTAAATAAATTATATTTATATGTTGCCCATAACTCACTGAGTACGAATATATAATCATTTCCATCATCGGAGTCCAATTGACCCTTTAAACTATCAATTTAAGTCATTAGGGCGATGTCTAATATCCCTATTTTTACCGTAAAAATATATTCAAACACCCGTAGTAAGCTAAGATAATGAGTTAACATCATTACCTGGAGATTTGGGGTAGAAATTCCATTATTTTTCCACTCCTTTTTCCCTTTTTCCCCTTTCTCTTTGCGTTGTTGGTCTCTGTTTCTCGTTCTATGCCTTTCTGTATTAAAATGAAGCTAAGGGATATAAATCCCAAAGCTAGCCAACATTCTAATTTTTTTTTTAATAAATTCGCTACGACGATTAAAATTAAAATGGAACACTAGAGAAGTCGAAATGATCCCAAATTTTTCAAGTAAGTTATACAAAATATATGTAACATACTCGCAAAGACGGATCTTAAATCGGACTCCCAAAACTCAAGATGCGAATTTAAATAGAAAAATGTCAAATTATTTAACTTTCGGCATTTTAGCGGAAACTAGCCGAACAACATCGAAATTCACTTTCAAAAGTTCACAAAAGTCACAAATAATCATACGAACCTAACAGCGCTTTCGGATTTCGAATCGGAGCTCATTCGCCAAAACCGAGCTCGAAAATCTCTTTTTAATATTTATCACAATAAAAACTGAAACCTTCTTCTGATGCCTGCCAAACGAGGTTTGATTTAGCTCAAATTTTACAAATAAGTCCCAATGAATATTACGAACATTTTAAAATTATCGGCACGCCAATCGGAGTCCTAAATTCCGAAACGACTAACCGAGGTCGTTTCAGAAGCTAGGTCTCCGTGGGATAGTTTATGAAGGTCGTGCAAATTCCCTGATGTTGCAGATTTATGTGGACAGATTATGATAGAGGCTCATTATTCTAAATACAGTATTCATCCAGGTTCGACTAAGATGTACCATGATCTTAAGCAAATTTATCGGTAGGACGGAATGGAGTGTGACATAGCAGAATTTCTGGCTCAGTGTTCTAATTGCCAGCAAGTTAAAGTCGTGTCATCTTTCCAGACTTTATGCTTTCAACAGATAGGTACGTATATATATATAATCAAGTTGTTATCTTATCTCTATTATTAATAGATTATTAGTGGGTTTAGCAATGATCGATACTCATTGTAGGTTTCTGTCGTGGCCCTAGGTTGAGTCATGACAAAAGTGGTACCAACGCCTTAGAGATTTAGTATTACCATTCAGTATTTGGAGGAAGACTCCACCACTTAAAGCACAAACTTATGAAGCTATTTGAATAGGAGTAATCTTCCTCGCACAGTCTGCTAGACTAGAGAAGATTTAGCTAAAAGCTGAACGTAAACAGACCTAAGCTACCAACCACCCTTTCGAGTTACCTAACAGCTACAACTCTCGAGTTCATGACTCCATACCTTTGCCGTAAACACCACTGCCTGATGGATGGTACTTCTATTACCCTTAGAAGTCTTGAAAAACAATAATATGCTTACCCGGCTACAATAACACGTACTCTGGCTCAACACAGGAAACATCACAAGCGGCTACCAACCGCCCAATTCACTAGTGTCGGACGAAGAAGAAATAGAAATGGACCGAGGATAGAAATAATTAGAGCTTCAGGAAGCTCATCTTCTTATTTTCTTGGCTACCAAAGCTAGACTACTTACGAGTCAGAGTAGCCCAAGAATTGCAATTGAAGAAACAGATACTAAATGAGCTTCATGGAACAACATCCATGGCGATTTGACCTCCCAATAAGAAGGAAACTCTGACAATTTACCAGAAACCCTTTTATAACCCAGACAAGCTCATAGGATAGCATGACTCTACTAGCGTTTTGAACCAAGAGGAGATACGTAGATTGAATATTTCTTACTAACCACTTTACATCGGAAGAAACAATGACGCTCTTTGATGGTGATGAACAAGAATCCCATCATCCAACCAACACGGAATTCTGAGAAGAGAGGTAAATAGACTTGACATAATAAGAGAAAGTGATACAACAGGATGCCAAGCAGACAATACTGACACTCACCCCCAAATCTCCCACATTTAAATCGGATAAACTAGTAGGGTCATCATAAATGCCAGGAATAAATCATATCAGAAGCTCACCCCTCTACCGCAACCGATTCTTAATAAAAACGACATCCAAGGAAACCATCGAAACATGATAAGACACACCATTTCCAAATCGATCGAAAAAATCAAATATTACTCACATTTAAGAGAAGAAAAAATCTTAGGGTCTACTATATCGGATACATCAGCATCCCGCCAGACAAGCAGTTCATAGAACTGCCTCTGCAGTTGAGCTGAGCCACTACCCTGATAATCACTTTCTGGAGAACCACTGCTACCACGCTCTCAACCTCTACTGGATGGTGGCACTTCTTTTGCTAATTGAGATCTAAATGAAATCGCCTGCGACTGTGCAAGTACCTGATGACAAGAGAAAGGACGGCTGCCTACTTACCGGAGTAAGGAAGAACTTCACCAAAGATGGCAGGCTCGCGACAATGATAATACTTTTTCGCTGAAAATAGAAGCTGGAAAGATTGTTGATAACTACAAAGAGAAAAACTGGGTCTAATATTGACGAACTATCGGCGCATTCTAAGAATCGTGTGACACAAGCTGAGATAACCTGGAAGGTGACCTCCCAAAATAATCAGAACTCTTACCTCCAAATGAGGTACCATGGTGCCCACCAGGGCCATGGGATCTTTTGCTCTCCCGCTCTAACTTATGGTATGCCTCACACCTCCGAGCAATATAAATAACAACATCAAATGGAGTCCCAACCTCAATTTATCGAGCCATCTAGGATCTCAAGGAAGGAGAAAGGTCACCAATAAATCTTTGAACATTCTCGGAAGGTTCATGGACTAGTTCTAGCGCATATCCAGCCATCCTAAAGAATTCAAACTCATATTCTGAAACACCAACAGGCTAACCGACAGGCTACCCTGTCCAATCTACTCAAACTGGCGACACTCTCCATCTCGCTCGCTACTCGAAAGGAACTTTTCCACGAATCTAGAAGAAAAATCGAACCAAGTTAGTTAATAAGAGAGCGGCCCACCAATTCAGGGCTGGACCTTGAAACTAGAAAGCAGAATAATCAACACCATACCGCTCGATATAATCAAGAGCCTAAAGGATATGCTGACATCATTGTATTTTAAAAATTTACGCAGGAATTATCTGATGCATGGCTTAAGAATATCGGAAGGTTCAATTGGGTAAAATAATGCAGCCTTTTTAGATACTCGGACCGAGCCATTACTCGGGCTAGCTAACCAGTAGAATAACTAGAGGCAGAACACATGCTGCCTCCGGAACATACTTTACTGCGGTAATATTAAGAACTGGAATAGAAGCTCCCTGAGACTGAACATCTGCATATGCGGCAAACTGATAAGTTGCCTAGCGAATAATAGATTCTTGCGGTATCTGCGTCTCCAAGATTCTTGTAAAAGCATCGTAGAGATCTAAGGGAACCACAAGGCCCTGCTCCCTGGCCCATCGCGAGCCCGTACAGCTGGGACCTCCGTAACTAGATCGTCAGCACGATCAAAAACTCTCGGGGCTTCGTCAGTGCTAGCCCCAGGCTAGACTGCTTTATCTTGAACTCATACCGTTTGCTGATTTGCCGCACGAGGGTTCATAATTACCACGAAGAAATTAACGAAAATACTTCTGCATCCTAGACCGACGCACGATCAGAAATGAAGGAAGTAAAACTTACTAAATGCCATCATAGCCTCTCGTAGATAAGTACGGACATTTACGTACCCATCAGCAAGACTCTACTAGACACTGTCTTAGTCTGGATAGACGCTAAACTGGGCTCTGATACCAACTGACACGACCCGGAATCCGGTTAGGCCGTGCGGCACCCGACATTCTTCCCTAGACCCGTTGGGCGAACCCTTATCAATTAAATTAGGAAAATAAATATAATTTAATTTATAAATAAAAGAAAGACTTAGAAAAAGTACAAACATAATGATACCTCAAAGCTGTAGAAAAAAGAAATTACAGCTGACTACCCACATACTAGGTTTGGGGCTATCCAGACTAGACATCTAAGAGTACAAAAGAAGACATATACCTCCTAAAGGGAGCAAAATGCAGGTGAAATAATAAACAATAAACTGGTGGCCATATGGAATAAAAGCTGGCTCACCCTGATAGCTGAAGTCGTCTTCGCTCCCGAACAACGTGGCGAACTCAATCCTGGAGCGAACCTGCCGAAACGAAATAAATAGACAAGAACAAACAACAAACAAGGGTGAGTCAAAAGGACTTAATAAGTGGGGCAGACAAGCCACCTCAAATAATAAGATAGCTAGCAAGGGAGGAGAAACAGATAAATAAAATTCCTCTTATTTAAATTATAAAAAGACAGAGCCAGATAATAACTAGAAACACGTATGGAATGACAAACTCATCGACAACTAGGAATGTAAGATAACCAAAACAATCCGGTTAGGAACCTGATACCCTATTGGCATACGCAATACGCAGGCCAGGCCTATGTACAGGGTTTAAGGTCACATAACCAAACCCTAAATAAATTATATTTATATGTTGCCCATAACTCACTGAGTACGAATATATAATCATTTCCATCATCGGGGTCCAATTGACCCTTTAAACTATCAATTTAAGTCATTAGGGCGATGTCTAATATCCCTATTTTTACCGTAAAAATATATTCAAACACCCGTAGTAAGCTAAGATAATGAGTTAAGATCATTACCTGGAGATTTGGGGTAGAAATTCCACTATTTTCCCACTCCTTTTTCCCTTTTTCCCCTTTCTCTTTGCGTTGTTGGTCTCTGTTTCTCGTTCTATGCCTTTCTGTATTATAGTGAAGCTAAGGGATATAAATCCCAAAGCTAGCCGATATTTTAATTTTTTTAATAAATTTCCTACGACGATTAAAATTAAAATAGAACCCTAGAGAAGTCGAAATGATCCCAAATTTTTTGAGTAAGTTATACAAAATATATGTAATATACTCGCGAAGACGGATATCAAATCGGACTCCCGAAACTCAAGATGCGAAATTAAATAGAAAAAGGTCAAATTATTTAACTTTCGGCATTTTAGCGGAAACTAGCCGAACAACATCGAAATTCACTTTCGAAAGTTCACAAAAGTAACAAATAATCATACGAACCTAACGGCGCTTTGGGATTTCGAATCGGAGCTCATTCACCAAAACCGAGCTCGAAAATCTCTTTTTAATATTTATCGACAATAAAACCTGAAACCTTCTTCCGATGCCTACCAAACGAGGTCTGATTTAGCTCAAATTTTGCAAATAAGTCCCAATGGATATTACGAATATTTTAAAATTATCGGCACACTAATCGGAGACCTAGCTTCTGAAACGACTAACCGAGGTCGTTTCAAGTTCTATATGAAACTCTTCATCATATTCTTCTTCATAGCCTTGCGGATCCCTATGTTGTTGATTATAATAATTATTGTAATTGGGGTTCCGCAAATTCCGTTTAGGATTTCTCCTATAAGACATGTTCACCTACACAAGGTAAAACAAAAAAAAAAGTAAAATGCTAGGACTTGTGAACTAAACAACTTTGATTAAACAATGCAACTCAATATTGAAACCGTAGTTCCCCGGAAACTGCGCTAAAATTTGATCCACGCTCAATCCTACACCTTAATTAGTGAGGGACAGTCGTCAAAATATAATACCCGATATGAGTCGGTGTCGATTTTCCAAGGGAACTAGCTTATCAAGTAAGAGAGTTGCAAGTAGAGATTCAAATGAAGTTTAATATTGAGTCCTAGAAGTGGGGTTGTTTTTAAGTACGCTACAATTAACTATAAGACATACAATTAAGCAAGTAAATTGATTGGATATTATGAGACTAGGGGTGCAAACAACTAATAGCGATTTCCAACCAACAGGTGTCTTCACTTTACTTTCCCAACACAATTATAATTATGGTCGAGTATTCCGATTGTGATCTCTAGAATCCTTCCGGCCTAGAAGAGATCTTTCACAACTCGCTCGTCAAAGCCTTGGTTGAATACTCAAAGTGCTACTCAAAGACCTAAGGAAAGGAGACCTCTTCTGAGCGTAACTCCTTTTAGATGAGTTAGTCTATGTGAATAGCCTATCAACTCAAATCCTCGCCAACTCCACTATTCTACACTAGTTAATCTCTTCCGGGTCTCTAACTAGAAATGTAGACAAGAAATCCCAAATATCATGGATATTAGAATTTTGATGTTATTGTAATAGGGAGTTGGATAATTGTTACTTATGTTTATGGTTAGTAAAATGGAACAACACCCATTGATTTTCTATCACTATAGCATATTTACACCCCTAGTTATGAATTTAGCTACTCATAACTAGGGTTTGAATCAAAGTAATCAAGATGTAATGAAATGATGGATTGAAATCAAACATAGATTTTGAATTGATATATGAATTAATATTCAAAGATACAAGTTTGGAAGCTTACAAAATGATGTTAAGACTCCAACTTAGCTCACAAAATCGCCCAAAATCTCTAGAGTGTAAATATAGAATTGGATAATGTCAAAACCCTAGCTTTTGGTATTTATACAAGTTCAGGATCCCGTATTTTAGGCGGAGCGCCCCAGTTCTAGGCGGAGCGCCTGGAAAATGTGCATAATTATGCAGTGACTTGCCTTAGGCGGTGCGCCCATTTGCCAGGCGGAGCGCCTAAACAATGCTTGTCTTGGGCGGAGCGCCTGGATATTGCTTGTCCTGGGCGGAGCGCCCCAATTCTAGGCGGAGCACCTAGAAAATATGCATAATTGGACAGTGGCCAAGCTCAGGCAGAGCGCCTAAACACTGCTTCCTCTGGGTGGAGCGCCTACTTGTCAGGCGGAGCGCCTCAAGCTGTGACAAAATTCTTGACTTTTTGGCTCCAATTCTTGCTCTTTTAGCTTCACTTTTCAATCGATGTTCTTACCATCTAGTATAACCTGAAATTAAGCAATTTACCACATTAATAACACCAAACGTTGCCTTTGGATTCAATAACGAAAGTTTAGGATAGTCTTTAAGTTGGTAAAATACCAACTTATCACAAATACGTACACACATCCCACATATCTCCTCATATTCTTCACCCCTTACATCCATTATCAGAACATATACACACATAATTCACCATACAAAACCAAGGCCAGCAGAATATACACCATTCCACACACACCACCAAGATCAGGAGCACCAGTACATATCAGAAACAGCTATGCTTATATTAACAGATTCTATACACGAGGCTACACAGTTGTGGCCAAGGAAAAATATTTATTTTGAGGCCTATACACTGATTTGAACGGATACTACACGGCGAATGACATATTGGAGGCCAATACAAGTCCGGTCCCATTATATACAATGTCCCTTTCGTGTCCCAAAAAACAAAACAATAGGCGATGACGATACGTATTATTTTACAAAGTAAGTGATAGTGGAGTAGTGGGATCGGTGGTGCTTGGAATGGCAAACCGGCCCGGACTCCGTGTTTGCAGCCGTACCGACATCCCTAACCTCTACTTGATGCAATACATCAATCTAAGCCTAAACTTTTTTTTATAAAATATTTTTTCCCTTTATTTTTATTTATTATCATTTATTATTATTATTATTATTATTATTATTATTATTATTATTATTATTATTATTATTATTATTATTATCACACTAATCCATTTTATTTTTTTGGTGAGGTATATTTGGGTAGATATTTTCAAGACGATGCTCCAAAATGCTTCTAATTCAACTTTATATTGCATTCTTTTAATTTTTGGTTTATCATTATTAATTTATTTTGATATACTAACTAATTTATTTTATTTTGCGAGGTGTATTTGGTTGAAGTTCCCCAAGGAAGAAGCAAATTAGTGAATTTGAACCTTTTATTTAATCTTAATTGTTATATGTATCTAACTTGTATATTATAGTGGAAATTGCTTAGTTAGATTATATTGTGAATCTCAATATTTAGTACGACTAGTAAACACATTTGGTAGAACCTAAGAGGTGCCTAACACCTTCCTCTCGGGTTAACTTAAACTCTTACCTAGAATCTTTAGTTTGCAAGACCATGTTTTTGAAGTTAACTATAAAAATTGGCTAGAAACAAAGTAGGTACCCTAATACGCCTAGTTAAAAAATATGTTAGGTGGCGACTCAAAGTCTTACCCAGGTGTTCCAATAAGTCGAGTCCTATTTTTGAACTCTAACTGGTTTGAGAAAAATGGGTGTCGACATCTAGATGGAGCAGTAGCCTCTGTAGGTAGTGCAGAGGTCGTAGCAGCAGCAAAAGTGGTCTTTGGGGCAGCAATAATAGGTGTAGAAGAAGATGGATTAGAAGTAGATGGTGGAGAAAAAGCAGCAGTAGTGTCGATGCTAAAATGTTGGCACAATAATTGCATCAGGATTGCTGTGTATGAATCTGTTGGAACCAATGTGTCGAAGTAAACTGAGAAGTCCTAACCTTTGTTGAATCTTGCACTGTTGTAATATCATATGCCTTAGGTGCAGGCTTTTTATCATCAGATATTCCCTCTGGAACACCCAAGTGTCGGATATATGCAATCAAAGTGTTATCATAGAACAAACGCCATTTAAAGTTTCTCCTTGTGCGCTGCATTTGCTCAAGCACAATCTCTCCTAAATTCAGCTCAATTCCAACCATCAATGCATAGATCAAGGAGACTATATCTTTTGGAACATTCGTCTTATGTAGGCAAGGCATCAACCAGTTTCATACCCAATTAAGTACCACACAGGCTAGAGCACACATGAACTCCTTTGCCAATTAATGAGATTCCGTGGTTCCACTATTCCATATGGCATCATCTCTCTTTGGATACACTACAGAGTGGAGGTATGAGAAATCAAGATTTTCAGCAAACTTATTGTACCTTTCATGGAAATATTCGGCACTTGTAAGAAGTCGTTCAAAGCTTGTGCATATATGTCAACATCTTCCTCCCAAACTCAAATTTCATTGTCATCAATGTGTCTCCAGTTTGCATACAATTCTATTACCTACGTCAAATTTGCATTACTGAAGCCCTTTAAGATCGGATGCCACTTCAGCTTGTTATGAAGTGTCATCAGGAAGGTAGGATGCTTCATACTAAAAGCTGAAATGGGAAGTGGCTTTTCTGAGATGTAAGCCCGGTGAGCCTTTGTGCTGACAAATTTGCCTACACATTCATGTTCCTTAACCTCATCTTCTTCATTCATGTTAACTTGTTCTTCTTCATGATCTAATTTGGACTCGAAACCTGACTCATACACCACAGGCTATTTCCTTTTGTCTTTTTCAGTTTCTTTTCCTTTTTGTGAACTCTTCTTTTGCTTGCTTGGTTGTTCTCCCATATTTTCTGTGATTACTATCCCAAGTTGAGAAGCTTTCTTTGATTTGCCAACCTGCGTTGCTTTCCCTTTGCCTTTGTCTGGAGACGGCATATCTTGCTTCTACTTCTTCCTTTGTTCCCTATTATCATTATTATCAGATCGCCTTTTGGAAGGTTGGCTTCTGGTGACACTTCTCAAGGCTCTTGCCATTTTCTTTTTCAATAAAGAAGGTACTTGGATACTGCAATCACAAGAATTAACTGTAAGTTAATGACAAGGTCGACGATTACAGTTCATATACACGCTGCCGTTACGAGTAACCATCAGTAAGCTCACTTCAGACTTCTGCTAGCTTATAAAGAGTATATGCAGACCCTTCACAAGCTGTTGCTACTAGTTCATCAAGCTAAATGATCTGTATCTATAGACTCTTGCAATTAATTGGCACTTTTGTATTATAGGTAGTCTACATGACCATCATGTCTATATTCATGCACAATTCTAGCCGGTAACAACTCATAAAGAGCCCTATACTTTATTCTTTTACATGTACTTGCTCAAATAACTTCGTAGCAGTCTGAATGCACAAAATAATCAGTTAGGCATTCTTTCGAATACCTAGGGTGCATATGTGTGTGCTTAAGGTTTCAAAAACTAGTAAAGTAGTGACCCTCCCAAAAATTGAACTGTAGCGAATTATAGTTTAGCAGTCATGATATCATACAACACTCAACATCAACCAACTGTTGTATCAAGCAATTTGAAACGGGGCAGAATTCTACCTTAATTTTGCACCAAAACAGTCTATGGGAGAAGGGGAAAGGGGTTTGCGTGGTAAGATATTGAGCGAGATAAAGAGGAGAAATCATACTTGGAAGCTTTATCTAACAGTGGGTGGTGGTTTCCGGTGGATCATAGTCGCAAAGGTGCGTGTTTGTGTGTGATCATGAATAAGAGTTTGAAAGAGGAGGGAGCACGAGGCTTAGAAAAAATATGAGCAGTGGTTTTCGGACTTGTTAAAACTTCAGACTATCGAACTTACCTGCGTGCGCTAGCTTGGAAGCGACGCATCCAGAAATATTTTCCAGTTATAATTGGACGCTAAGTTGTGCGCTGTGGCCAAAACATCACTACCAACAATTGGAAATTTTTTTATTTCCTATGCTAAGGAATACGACACCTCACCCTCTATTTCCCATAATTTTTCACTTTACCTATGCATCAGACATCTGTGGTATCATATCCCAAAAACTAGACACCCTCATGTGCTTCTTGAAACTAGTTTACACTGCTTCCACTGATTCCATGACCTTCTTTACCAGCTCTCATGACTGCGAACTATCCATAACACACCTAAACTAATCTATATTAGCAAAAAATTTAATGACAAAAAGAACTAGAACAATTTTAACAACTAAGAAAAAATTAACAACTAAGAAAACGAAAGCGATAAAACTTGGGTTGCCTCCAAGAAGCGCTTGATTTAACATTGAGGCACGATGATACCCTTTATCAAGCATCCTCCAGGATTACAGAGGTTTTGTGACGCTCCACATCACTTCCTAAATAATGCTTTATCCTTTGGCCATTCACCAAAAATCTCCTTTCCATGTGAAGTGCGCGCAGCTCGACTGCTCTATATGGCATAACTTTGACTACCTCAAACAGACCCGACCACCTTGATTTTAACTTGCTAGGAAATAATTTCAGCCTAGAGTTAAACAAAAGAACCAGTTGGCTCGGCTCAAAATCTCGACGTTAAATATGCTTGTCATGCCAACTTTTAGTATTCTCTTTATATAGCTTGGTATTCTCATAGGCGTGAAGGCAAAACTCGTCTAGCTCATGAAGCTGCAACATCCGCTTTTCTCCCGCTAACTCTAAATCTAAATTGAGCTTCTTGATCGCCCAATATGCTTTATGCTCAAATTCAACCGGCAAGTGACACGCTTTACCGAAAACCAACCTATATGGAGATGTTCCAATAGGTGTTTTATAGTCTGATAAGCCTATAATGCATCATCTAACTTGGTCGCCCAATCCTTTCTATTCACACTCTCAGTTTTCTCCAAGATTTACTTGATTTCTCTATTTGAAACCTCAACTTGTCCACTCGTTTGAGGGTGATAAGCAGTCACAATTTTTTGTTTCACCCCATACTTCACCAAAAGAGTCTTCATCAACTTATTACAAAAATAAGTACCTTCATCACTTATCATGGCCCTTGAGGTCCTAAAACGAGTGAATATATGCTTTTTCAAGAACTTGATGACCACTTTGGCGTCATTAGTTGGGAGAGAGATGGCTTCAGCCCACTTTGACACATACTTGACCACTAAGAGAATGTATTTGTTACCATAGGACGGTGGGAAAGGTCCCATGAAGTCGATGCCCCAAACGTCGAAAATTTCAACTTCCAAGGTTTTTTTTAGAGGCATCTCTTGTCTACTTGAAATATTACAGTCCGTTGGCACCTATCATAGCTCTTCACAAACACATAAGCATCTTCGAATAATGTCGGCCAATATGACCCAGATTGAAGCACCTTAGCGGCTGTGCGATCCCCACTGTGATGTCCACTATAAGGCGACGAATGACAACTTCATAGCACTTGATTTACCTTGCTTTGAGGAATTCTATGTCTTGCTAATTGGTCCGAGCCTATTTTATACAAGTAAGACTCATCACATACATAGAATTTAATCTCATGCAGTAATTTCTTTTTTTTGCTGTGAATTTGCACCAGGTGGAAATACTCCACTCACTAACAAGTTAACTATGTCTGCATACCATGGAACCTCAACTACTTGTAGAGAAAAATGTTGCTCATCTGAAAAAATTTCATTTTACAAGACCCTTCATCTGCATGTTTTCTATCCTCCAACCTCGACAAGTGATCGACTACTTGATTTTCGGTCCCTTTTCGATCTCGAATCTCCACATCAAATTCTTGCAGTAGAAGAACCCAGCGAATCAATCTCGGCTTTGAATCTTTCTTATCAAATGGACATCGGATTGCGGCATGATGTGTAGAGAATAACTGGAGTACCAACCAAGTAAGATCTGAATTTGTCAAAAGCATAAACAACCGCCAACAACTCTTTTTTAGTGGTAGTGTAATTTGATTAAGCGGCATCAAAGGTCATGCTCGCATAATATATAGAATGAAAAACTATACCCTTTCTTTGCGCAAGCACCGGTGTCACTTGCATCACACATTAACTCGAATGGTAAAGACCAATCAAGAGCAATAATAATAGGTGTAGTCACCAACCTCCTTTTGAGCTCTTCAAATGCCTTCAAACAGGCATCATCAAATTCGAACTTTGCATCCTTTTCTAGCAATTTTCACATGAGATTTTCTATTTTCGAGAAATCTTTAATGAATCGCCTATGGAAACTCGCATGTCCCAAGAAACTACACACGTCTTTGACAGAGGTAGGTGGTGATAATTTCCCAACTGCTTCAACGTTTGCTTTATCGACCTTGATTCCTTACTTAGAGACTTTATGCCCAAGTAAAATGCCCTCGTGGACCATAAAGTGACACGTTTCTCAATCAAGTACCAGGTTTGTTTCTTCACTTCGGCTAAGCACGGTGTCCAAGTTCTTCAAACAATCATAAAAAAATTCACCAAAAACTGAAAAATCATCCAGGAATACCTCACCATATTTTTCCACCATGTCGGTGAATATCGCCATCATGCATCTCTGAAAGGTCTCAGGTGCGTTACATAGTCCAAAAGGCATTCTTCCAAATGCGTAGGTGCCATAAGGACATGTAATCGTAGTCTTTTCTTAATCTTCTAGCGCTATCACGATCTGATTGTAGCATGAGTATCCATATAGAAAACAGTAATATTCATACTCGGCTAGCTTGTCCAACATCTGATCGACAAGGGGAAGTGGAATGTGATCTTTTGTGGCGGATTTTTTTTAATTTTCTATAGTCAATGCAAATTCACCACCTCGTGACTATCCTTGTAGGAATCAACTCATTATGTTCATTCTTCACGACTTTCATACCTCCCTACTTTGGAACACATTGGATTGGACTCATCCAATTGCTGTCAGAGATTGGAAAAATAATTCCAGCATCAAGCCACTTGATGATTTCCTTCTTTACAACCTCCTTCATGACTGGATTTAGTCTTTGTTGATGCTCGACACTGGGCTTGTAGCCTTCCTCCATAAAATTTTATGCATGCAAAAAGAACGATTAATCCCTCTAATATCCGCAATGGTCCATCCAATTGGCCTCTTACGCTCTCGTAATACCCTTAAAACCTTCTCAACTTGCACCTCAGACAACATAGAAGAAAAAATTATAGGCAAGGTGTTATTTTCTCCCAAATAAGCATAACGTAAATGAGCCGGTAAGGTTTGAGTTCAAGAATATGAGCCTACTCAATAGATGGTTTAGGAAGAGCTAATGTCAGCGGTCTATCGAGTTCCTCAACTTTTTCCATCCTTGAACATATTGACATTCCATGTTGAGAATCTCTAAGTATTCCTGAGTTTCATCATCATTGAGCACATTATCTTCATATATTAATGCTCTTTCAAGAGCATCCTCTTTAGATGCTAAAAATCCCTTCTTAGACTTAGTCAACTCCTCGTCCCCTACTTTTACCATAGATAACTCTTCATAATACAATGGAAGTTGAGTAGCCCGAAACACATTAAAAGAAACTTCTTCATCATTCACCCCCATGATCATCTTTCCCACTCTAACTCGAATAACAATATCAGCAGTAGCCAAAAATCCTCTTCCCAATATGACAGGAACCTCTTTGTCAGCCTCATAATTAAAAATAATAAAATCAACAGCAAGAATGAATTTGTGTGCTTGCACAAGAACATCTTTAGTAACACCTCAGGGCATGTAATGATCTAGCTATCAACTAACTGGAGAGTTACTGTGGTAGGTCTCAGTTCACCCAGGCCCAACTTCCGAAATACCGGTGATGGTATTATATTTACGCTAGCACCTAAGACACATAAAGCTCGTCCAACGTCATGTTTCCCAATTTTTTAGGAATGGTGAAACTTTAGGGATCTTTCAATTTTTGGGGAAGCTTGCTTTACTCTAGAACTGCACTCCTCAGTAAGTGCAACTGTCTCGAACTCGGTCAATCTTCTTTTATTAACCACAATATCCTTGATGCACTTAGCATATTTTGGAACATCTCGCAAAAGTTTCACCAAAGGAATATTGACTTGTACTTGACTCAAAATCTCTAAAAATTTCTTACAAGCTACGTCGATTTTCTGCTTTTGAAGCCTTTGAGGAAAAGGCGGTGGTGGAACAATATCATGTTCGGGCTGCTTCTCTACCATTTTTTCATCTTTTTTTCAGTTTTTTTTTTATTTTTTTCGCACTAGTTCACCAACAAAATTCTTTGGTTTTGGAGGTATTTCTTCTAAAGCTCGCCCATTCCGCAAAGTAACTACTTGCACATATTCTTTTAGATTTTTCTTAGAATCCCTTGGCAAGGCACCATATGGTCTAGTATTTTGTGCTCCAGCTAACTGACCCATTTGGCATTCCAGATCCTTTTGAGCATTAGCAAGTTCCTTCATGGCTTATGCATTGGTTGCATCGTCAGCTATAATTTTCTGCAGGCTGGCCAACATCTACTTCATCAACACTTCGACTGAATTGGATGTCTGTTGTGGTTGAGCCTGAGGTTGCGAATTTTGAGAGTTATTTTGAGCTCTCATATTGCCTTGATTGGCTTGGTTACCACCCCAAGAGAAATTTGGATGGTTGCGTCAGGTGGAGTTGTAGGTGTTATCAAACTGATTCTGATTCTATGCCTGATACCTACTATGATTTCCCACATAATAAACTGACTCTAGGTTGATAGGGCAAACATCAGTAGCATGATCTTCTCTGCAAACTTTACAAAAGCTTTGAAAAGTTTGCACTTGTTGAACTATTTGAACTTGTTGTTGAATTGGTGGTAATGTTAGCTTACTGATCTGGTTAGCTATTGCATCTATCTTTGTTGTTATAGCTGACAAGGCATCCAATTGAAGTACCCAGCTGCCTTTTGACTTGGAGCTCTACCATCACCCTTCCAATCAGGATTGCTTTAAGAAAATTTATCTAACAGTTCATAAATCTCATTAAAATTCAAGGCCAAGACTTGGGCTCGCATATATCTCCTGGTAGACGATGAGAGTCCCGCGTCGGAGATAGGTATCAGGCACATATGACTACATTGCATCATACCACATTCATCCCATTTTATTGCACCGGATGCTGACTATTGTTTGACTATTGTGATGTGTTTTGTGTATGCGATATGCATACTTGGTTGTGGATATGTTTCGGTTTGCCTATATGTTTCTGGCTATCTTGTGTCCCTAATTGTTTGTATGTTTTAGTTATATGCGCTTCTTATTTGTATTTGCTTAGCTCTTCTCCCTGTCTAGTTATCCTATACTTTGTGGTGGCTAGTCTGACCCCACTTATTGAGTCATTTCGACTCACTATTGTTTTTTTGCTTGTTGTATCTATTCGTTTCGGCATGTTTCACTCCATGCCGAGTTCGTCGTTTGATTGAGGGGCAGAGGCGATTTCAGCTGTCAACGTGAGCCAATTCTTCTTCAGAACGGATACTAGTGCTAATTTTATTTTAGTAATCTAGTTATGCTCCCTTCGGGAGGTGTATGTATGCTTTTATACTCTTAGATGTCTAGTCTAGATAGCCCTAAACCTATTATGTTGGGTAGTCAGCTGTAATTTCTTATGTACAGCTTAGCCGTATCAGTATGTTTATGTTTTTTTCCTAAGTCTTGTTCTTATTTATGAGTTGGTTTTACACTTATTTTCCTAATTCAGCTGGTAAGGGTTCACCCGATAGGTCTAGGGGAGGATGTCGGGTGCCCGCCCGGCCTAGCTAAAAATCTAGGTCGTATCAGCTGCTCTCCCGCAACATCATCTACCACGATCTTTTTATGAGCATTCAGCCCTTCCACGAAAGTATGAGCCAACACCTCATTAGATTGGTTGTGGTGCAGGTAATCTCTCAACAGTGCCTTAAATCTCGCTCAAGCTGAATATAAAGATTCTCTTTTTCGTTGTCTGAAAGACATCATCTCGCTCCGTATCTTAGCAGTTTTAGAATAGGGATATAATTTAGCCAAAATTTCTTAGCCAAAGCATCCCAAGTTGTGATAGACCCACGCTTTTCAACCTTTAGCCACTTCTTTGTCGCCCCAATTAATGAAAACGGGAAGAGTGTCAATCGAACATAGTAAGTTGAGGCGCCTGTTGGTGTGTAGGTATCGCTGATCTCCAAGAAATTCAGGATATGTTGTTGTGGATCTTCATGTAGTAATCCAGCAGATTGCCCCGTCGCATGTAGCAGTTGTATCATGCCGGGATTAATCTCAAAATATCCAGTAATTGCAGGTTTAACAATACTCAGAGCCACACCATGTAAACTGGGGAGAGCAACATCTCGCACGACTAAAGCTTGATTTTCCACCATTCCTATAGGTAAAACAGCATGTATTATTTCAAGTGCTTTGCGATCTCTTACTTCTCTCTCAACCGGTGTAAAGTTCTTTCAGGCTCAGGATCAAAAGGCTTGAGGTTGTCGTCTTTCTTATCCTTTTTCATGCAAGAACTACTACCTGTAATAGCATAATAACTCAAAATAAATTAAAAAAAATTAAACCTGAACAGAAAATTAGTAATCGTTCAAAAAGAAAATAGTCAATTTTTCAAACCCCGGCAATGTCGCCAAAAAATTGTTGCTCTCAAATGCACACACAAGTATATGCAGTCGACAAGCAATAAAGTGATAGGATCAAGTATTGTTCCCACAGAGACTGATGTTAACTATTAACTAAATTAAACGATTTCGAATTATCTAAACAAGCAAGAGTTTTGGATTAAAGAGGTAACTAAAAACTAAAACTTAAAATTAGAATTATAACTAAGGCAAATAATTTGATCAAAGCACACAAATAAAGTTTTGGATTTCAAGGGGAGAAATCATTCCAGGGTTATGGAATATCTGGAAATCCTACTGAATTCTGCAGTTAATTAGAACCCTTAGTTTATCTGAGTTACTAATCGACAGGGTTAATTTTACTTATATGAATCTTTCGATATCCCACTCATCTATTCAAGTTAATCTAACGCCTATATTCCTATGGAATTAGAATTAACAAAAATGCATTAAGGATTATTGTATAATGATTAAGCAAGGCAAAAAGATATATCTCTATCCTAGTTGCGAATTTGTTCCTCGATGCTCAGGTTCAAGAACATGCCCTATTCAATCATATTGCAATCAAGAATTCTCTTTCCCAATTTCAATTCAAGATTCGTAGATAGTATTTAACTATTGGCCAAACAATCAAATAATTAAGCACATTATATGAATAAATACCCAAAATAATAAATTAATTAAATCAAACTAACTTTTATATATCAACATTCACGACGAACCCATAATCTCAGAACAAAGAATTTAGCTACACATAGTCATGGTATAAATTCAATAATTAATTTTAAATATGAGCTTAGATAGACATTACAATTTTCCTACTTAACTTGGAATTAGAAAACATGTACGAATTGTAGTTCCAGCTTCATGTTGCTTAGGAGAAGTATCTTTTCCCAGTTCTCGTGAACTTGAACTCCTAGGTTTTTGGCTTGTTTTGTTGAATTCCTTTTCCAAGTTGGCTTGTTTAATTCCTAGGAATAGAGCTGTCAAGGAAGAGGTTTGCTGTTGTTTTACATCTCCTAATTATGCATATTAATTTTGCAGCTTCAGCTTGAATTTATGCGTTAAAATCATGTCCTTGCTTTCAGATGCCAACCTGGATGACATCAACTTGGCTATCTTCAAACTTTGCGCCACAAGCTCCATTTCACTCCAAAAAAAAAAATACTACAAATTACCTATTTTATCAAAATATAATCAAGTAGTGAAATATCAAATGTTTGGCAAAATTAATCACTTAAACTGTTACAAATATATTAAAATCCATAAGAACTTGATATCAAAATCTAACAATGTATGCCCAACATCAGAATGTATGATCTTTAGTTTTTGTTCTCCTTCTGATAAATATCAGCTTGTACCTTGAGAGTATGTGAGCTCTAGATTAATTTCCTTGTTGGTATATAAATTAGCTCAGGAGCAACTTCTTCACTACATTCGAGTCTTTCTTTTTTAAATTCGCTTCTCTTTTGAGTTGAAAACATAATTTTGCGTTAGTAGAACTATTTATATAAAATTAACAATATTCTAACACATTTAAAATATAGCAATATTCTTTTCTCAATCCCTATACAGTCTTCAATAAATTTTGAAAAAATGGATTTTTTTTGTTACTTTTTTCTTTTTTCTTTTCTTCTATCTCCCATAAATTCTATCCACCACCGTTCAAATCCACTACTGCCCCTGCCACTGGCTGCTAGCTTGTTTTCTTATTTTTTGATATTTTTTTCTTTATTCTTTCCTTCTCTATTGTACAGACCGTAAAAGTCAATGCGTAATCACCCCGCCGCCCTCTACTGATATAAAAAATTGCTAAAAAATAAAATTTTTTCAAGATATAAAAAATGCACAAAGATACAACAATGTATATAAAATATACAAAAAAAACATAGATACAAAAATGGAGATATACTAGATTTACATTATATAATTGTTGTATGTCATTATATATTTTTTTAGTATCTCTATTGTTTGTATAGTGACACATACACTGTATATATAATGGAGACATACAAGACAAACAATCCTTCCACCTTTAAAACACCACAAAATATACCATTACCACTGATTAGACATACATAAATTGTATGTGTCATTATATATACATTGATATATAGTAGATACACTAGACATATAATAGATATACACGTAACATACATTCCCTTCTGCCTTCAAACCACCACAAAAATTATCATAATCGCCATAAAATAAAAAAGTAGGAGGAGCTAGCTTTCAAAAATAGATTTATTCAAATCTACTTTTCTTCTTTAAATTTGTCAGCAACAAAATGTAGCATGGTCATCGATGGGAATGGAAAAGCGGCAAACAGATCTCCTCCCTTTAGATCTACTCGAGTCAGCTATACTTTTGTTAAAGAAAAAAAGGCTTGATCGGAAATAGAAAAGGTGACAATGCATAGATCTACTTCATTGAGATCTGCTTCATCCAGATATATTTGCCCTTGTTAGAAAGGAAGAAGCTTGATCAGTGGGATGAGAGAGAGAGTTATGTTTTACCCACCTTATATTTTATTTTTGCTATGTTTTTAGCATTTTAAATAGATATTGTTATGTTTGAAAAGTAGAAAATAATATCTATATATTTACAACTACCATGACAAATCGTTATCACTTCAATGCACGGTGCTTATCCAATGGTGCAGATTTAAGATTAATTTGTATCAAACTGCACAAAATCACTAAACTCATTTGTTGCTTCAAGCTTCTTCAAACACCTTTAATGGAACTTTGAGTAGCTCATCACTTGTGTCTTCTTAAGATCAATAAAATAATAGTTAAAAGAAGAAAAAAATTGAATAAAAAAAGAAAAAAAAACCGTCATTGGGGTCAAGTTCGTGTTCCGGTCGAGGTTCCACATCCAGACTATGGTTCTGGTGCTAGATTCATTATTTTGTTTGTAATTCCAATAATGCTTTGCTGATTAAAGGCCTATTCATTTTTCTAATCTACTTTAATAGTATTTCAAATACTTTTTCGGAGGATAACAGAGGGACACACCTTAAAAGTCGCCATCATTATTTTCTTGTGCACCATTATCATCTTTGCCAAGCTGGTTTCTTTTCCGAGAACAAAACAATTCATGACACGCATAAATACTAGCTTCATCCATTTTGAGTTCATCCTATGCAGTTAATTTAGGTTTAATCCAAAAAAAAGAGCTTTTATTTTCTTTTCTTAGATCTTTTTTCTACGCCCTTGTTCTTCTTCCGTCGATTGCTTTTGCCAACAATAACTGTTTCTGCAATCGTAAAACAAATTCGAAAGTTGGGAAACAAATGGGTAGGATTAAAAATCATTTTAAAAGTACTCAAAAACTCAATAGCACTAAAAAAAGTGCTCAAAAAATTCAATACCGGATACCAAAATGTTTAATTTGCACAAAAAAATTATTTATATTTTGTCTATTTGTGTGTGAAGATTTGGGCCTCCTTTAGAAGAAGGAGGAATTTCAAAACTAGCTCCTCAAAGTAAAATAGTTACAAATGAGAGGCCATATTTTTCTTATAGCACCCCCTTATTTTTAATTTACATAACATAGCACCTCCTTATTTTTAAATTACAAAACATAGCACCCCTTTAAACTAAAAATCCTAGGACCCATTTCCCCACCCTCCCCCGCCACTGATCTTCCGCCGGAAACCAAGCAGCCGGCGGCAGTGGCCGGAAAACTAAAAATCTACCGGATCTCATCGGAGTGCTTATTTTATTGGTGGATTTGTTTAAATAGTTATGTTTTGATAATTTTATACACCTAAATCTATTAAGATAATAAATTATACATATAAAAGTACATAGAAAAATGTGTATGCAAGAAGAAAAATACAAAAATATACACAAAAAATATAAAATTATACAAACATCCATAAATAGTGCACAAATCAGAAATTTATATAACTTTATTCATTGTTCATACATGCGTATACAGCTTTATACAAATTTACAGAAGTGCATAGAATATGTTTATTCACTGTATATATACACATATACATATATCTATATATTTTTATACACGTTTACAGGAGTGTATAAACTTGTATAAAAATGTATAAAATCGTATAAACTTGCAAAAATTATTATATACAGTGTTTCGGACAGTTCTACACAAAATCTTAACAAATATACAAGATTTGTATAGTTTTATACAAGAAAAATACTAGATCTAAAAAGTTTTAACAAAAAACTAGTAGATCTCACCGGATTCTTAAGAAAAATGCGAAAAAAGAAGAAAAATCATGATAAACAAACTCCTCATCAGAGTTTTGACCAAAATATACAACAAAAAATCGACATTATTATTTAAAAAGCAAAAAAGAAAAAAAAAAAGAAGAAGAAGAAGCAGTGGCGGTGGTGTCGCTATGACGGCGGCGGTGGCAGAGGCAGTGGCTTGGAGGAGATGGAATGGAGGTGAGGCAGCAGTGGAAGGGGTGGGGAGGGGGGGCGACATGATATTGTAAGGGGGGAAAGAAGAGAGGAAAAATGGGAAGGAGGGAAAGAGAAGAAAGGAAAAATGAGGGCTATGATTTTTTTTCCTTTAAATATGGGGGTGCTATAGAGTGAAAGAAAAAATAAAAAAAGAGGGGGAGGTGCTAGGTCGGATAAAGTAAGGAAATAAGGGCTATTTTTTGTAATTTTTATGAGTGAAGTGTTTCTCCGTGTAATTGTACCTTAGAAGAAATGAGTGAAAGTTAGACCGGAAAGAGAACTTTCTTTGCTAATCAATTCATATGACCTCACTTTACCCGGGTGATTTGCTAGAATGGCTTCCATAAAGGGGTGGCTTTAAGCTTCTGAGTTCTGACCCTATTATGAAAAATCTTTAAAATGACATCGATTTGTCCACATGACATAAATAAGTTTTTCCTACGAGGTATGAGTTCATGACATATTAGAGAAGTTAAACTTGCTCAATTGACCATAAGTTTTGTCTCAGAGAAAAAAGTTGTATGTATTAATCAACCGTTCGTAAAGCCAATACAAATCCTTGCCCAATAGATCACACATTATACTTTTGTATGTAATTTCTTGAAAGATCCTAAACTCTTACCTCATCGACAAAGCCGACTCATTTGCCCATTACAACTAGAAATTACGGACATCTTGAAAAGAATTTGTTAAGCGGGGAGAAAAGTTGAAGACCACAATTTATGGTGTCTTATTTTCGCAATTTGTTTCACTGTTCACATATAGCCCAAAAGAGTCGGTCCAAATAGCCCAAGCCGAAGCCCAATCGGAATTATATAAACCTCTCGCCACCACTTCTTTTAGAGCTCACTACGATTTGAAGGTTCGTTTCCTTTTTTGCCGAAACCCTAACTATTTATCTCTATTTTTACAAGTTGTTATGTATTTTTACAAGTTTTAGTAATTCTAGGGTTATAAGTTGTAAGCATGAATTTAAAATTCTAAAGCTAAGTAGTTGGTTTTATTTAAGTTTGTTATTATCATGAAAATGTAGAATTGTTATTGCACCTCTATTTGATTCTGATTTTAAAGTGTTTGCTGGGGAAGGGGCTGCGTACTGTTTTACTTTTCTTCTCTTTTTCTTTTTAAAGAAATATTTTGAGTATTCCTTTGTTCCTGTTTTCGGGTTTATTAAATTTCGACACTCAAAAGTGGGACTTGAGCTTCGTATTTGCCTGTTTAAATGCAAAATATTGGAGTTATTTGCATTAGGTTGACGATCAGCGTGAAAATAGATTAAGATAAGAAAAGGAATTGTTGTTGCTGGCTTTCATATTATAGTCTCTTTAAGGGTGGCGCCTTTCTCTGGACCCTGCCTGAATGCGGGATGCTTTGTGCACCGGGCTGCCCTTTTTTAACGATCAAAAAAGGAAAAAGAAAGGAGAGGATGAAATGACAATAGGAATATTAATCTTATTTGTGAACTGTTGTGGATTTCATCTTCAGAATAAAATTACACGCCAGAAGTACCTTATGTATCTCTGTTCTCTCCATTCTTACTTACTTTCAGATATGACTATAGATAGCTGAAGAAAACAGGACTACAGGGTAAATAAATATTCTACTAAAGTTTCAGCTCGAAATGGCTTATTATGCTTACATTCTATATTAATGGATTCCAATCTGTCTCGACTCTTGTCGAGCCTAGGTCAAACAGGAATGACATGGGCTTTTGATACTCCATGTGGATCCTTCAGTAGAAACTAATGTTAAAACACTAGCACCGTGAAATTTTTTGCTAAGCCCTTATCTAAAAAAATCGAGTTCCATGAAAATTTTTGTTAGGCCCTGTACGTCGCAACTTACTTTACTTCCCTTATACGTGTTACTTCCTCCTTTTGGCATTGTAGAAGGATAAATTTTCTTTAAATCTCTGTGCAGACTTTTTATAATTTGATGGAGCTAGAGGATAGCATTTTAGATTTCTCTGATGAAGAAGCGAGCTTTGAGGATGATGAAGATGTTAAAATGAATGATATTGAGGAAGGAGAATTGGTTGAGAAGATATCTAAGACTGCATTAGAGGAAAGTGGTGGTGCATGTGCCAGCTCCACTAATCCTGATTCCGGCAAAAAAAATCAAAGACGCAGGAAGAACAAGAGGAAGAACAAACGTAAGAGAGGTTCTTCAGGTCCAAAGGGCACAGATATTAACAGGTTTGTTACGCCAACTGTAGTCAATATACCTTTTAAGTGTTGCATCGCTTATAACCATAAGCATATTCTGTTTATTACCATACATAAATCGTTATTGAGCATGATATTGAGCATACCTTAAGAGGAATAACAAGAAGATTTCCTCAGGGTAATCAAGGAAAGATAGCTCTCTTATGTTGGATAACATAAGATATGCATGGATTTATTTTCCTTTTTAATCTAGCCATTTATCCCAGTCCTTTGTTGTTGGGGAGCTATCTCATGGACTTTTTATGTTACTATTGGCACCTGTTTCTGATTTTGTATCAACCTTTTGGTCAAAGTTTTTGCTTCATTTTGCATACCCTTGTCTTTTACAGGACTTGGCATTTTTTATATAAGTTATTGTAGTGTATCAGCTTTTGACGTTCTCGTTGAATATTTGTCTTTAGATTTGTTATGGATGTTTGTAAACGCTTGAGGGAGAGGAAATGTTATCTCATATGGACTGCGGTTGGCTGTCTCGGGATATCTGCTTTGAGTGATCTTGTCAAAGAGGTATGCTTCTTGTTCTATATGCTTGCTTTCTTGACTCATGATTTTAGCTGTGTTGTATCTCTTGGTGATTTGACTGTTATACTTAATTTTTCATTTGGACATTAGAGTTAGCAAACTTATCCCACCCCCACCCCCCTAAAAGAAAAAAATATTTGGTCACACATACCCATGAAATTACTTTTTGGGTTGGTAAGGTGTTATATGGATGCCAAACCAAAACTTTTTGTTTACAATGGTACTTGCGTTTATCAAGATATATGTGCTCTAAGAGCAGCTTTATCATTTACTTGCAATCCAAATGATTTTTACTGTTTCAGAAGTCATTTCATGCTAGATAGCAAGCATGAAGTTGTACCAAATACCCTTAGCCTCAGAACTACTTGCCTTCCCCTAGGTACTTCATATTCGCCGAAGCTTATGGCCTCCATGTTGGTGCTCACAAAGATGATATTTTCTTTATTTCTCTAGCTATCAGAGATTGGCATTCTATAATTTTCTTCCCATTGGTCTTGGGTGAATAGAGAAAGAATTACTCAGTATTGCTAAGAGGTGAGAGATGGCCTAACTTTCTAACACGATTTATTCAAGGTCTAATGTTTTTTGTAGTTTCTGATGCTCAATGTTGTCCTACACTCGCAGATGCATCCTGTTGTTGAAGCCATTTTCACTGCTTTCAGTACCATGGACCTTTCCTCCAAGATAGCTTCTGGCTAAACTACTTTATGGTGTTCTATTTAGGTTGATTCCGATCATTTTCCTATCTTTGCTGTTCTACCGATGGTATGCACATAGTAATGACATGCAAAGTTGCATCGTGTTCCTCTTTCTTTTTTCCCCTTTTCTTGTCGAAGTTAGAGGGGAGGTGGAGAATTTGGAAAGCGTTCTAAAAGGTTAGGTTGTGGAAGATCACAAAAGGGTCAGTGAGGAAGTGTGAACTATGGATTAAGCATTAGCCTTAGATGTAGACGCTTTCCGGATGTGGGCTCTACTAGTTATTCTTATTGTCAAATGCGCCATACGACTCCGTCATAAGATATCAGCAGATCTCTTCATACATCTTCGTCCCTTAACTTTTTCTGTGTTTTAGCTAATGTTGTTCTCAAAAGAACAAAAAAAGATGTCATCCCTCCACCCAGTGTTTTGGATGGCGTAAGGCGACAAAAGGCGACAGGGGTCAATTTCACCGAGGCGAGATGCGATAGGCGAGGCGCTTGCCTTTTTGATGTAAGGCGCCAATGAATAAAAAAAAACCAAAATATTATAGTGCTTTCAAAATCTCAATAGCAATAGCATAATAACAAACATTTCAATTTAATAACTAAAATAGATAGTCATAGTAGATACTAAAAGTCTAGAACTTGAAGCCATTTTGCTGTTTTTAGTAGCTACCACTATCCTCTGAAGCCAATTTACTGTTTCTAAGAAGAAAAGAAAAGCTGTGAGCAAAACAGGAAAGAAGAAAAAGGAACATGAAAATAATGAAGCATAAAAAAAGAAGAGGAAGAAGAAAAAAGAAAAGAAAGAGTCTGCTATAAACTTGAAAGAAGAGAGGAGAAAGAAGAAAAAAGAAGAGGAAAATAATGAAGAAAGAAAGAAGAAAGAAGAACAGTAGAGAATGAACGTACAATAAAGAGAACTCAGGCAGTTTTTTTTTTTTTTTTGTTTGGTTTTATGAAACACTAATTGTGGGCTTTTTATGTTTTAAAGTGTTAGCAGCCCCTTTTGAAAAAAATAAAAATAAAAAGGCGACTGAGGCGCTGAGGCGAGGCGAGAAAAAGGCGAGAAAAGCGTCGCCTTTTTACACCCACGTCGCCTCGCTGTCCAAAGGCGAGAACCCATCGCCTCGCCTTGTCGCCTTAGGCGAGAGGCGCTCGCCTTTCACAACACTGCCTCCACCATCATCATTTTGTTTGTAGTCTTTATTACATCGTCATTAGCAGAAAAGGCCCGCTTCTGTATAATCTATTGGGTTTTCTCATTTCTTTGTTTCTCTATCCTGAACCTTTTATCTTCTTTTCCACTGCCTTAGAAGTTGATCTATAGTTGTCTTTCTCTTCCAAGGAGAAAAGAAAGGCTAAACAGAGAAATGGGAAGAAAATAAAAATCAAAGCAAAAGCAAAAATGATGGAAACCAACTATGAGCTGGATTCCCCAATAGAAATGTTGAGTTCAAAGTAAGGCAACTCTGTAAGCATATACCACAAATTCAGACTTAAAGTTATCTCATACTTCACTTTATACGGAAGTGAAAGGAAGAGAATGGAAGCCATTTATCCTTGTGGGTTGCCAAACAGCTTTTGGATTCGTTTATTATTGTTTGGTCTGTAAGGGGGGTCATGCTAAGCTCCAATGAATGACTTACTGTGAGGTAGAGGTGTCAAAGGAAAAAAAGCTTTTGAAAGATAACTGGAAAACTGCTCCAGCATGTGTTGGATTCTATGAAGAGGAATTCTAGGTGTTTTGAGGGCAAAGTAATCACTGTACACGAGATGAAATATAGGTCCCTATATATTCTAGTTTTTTGATGTAAACTTCAGGATGCATATGAGAAAGAAAATGTTAGATCTCAATTACTTGCTTCAGGAATAGGATCGTTTTTATAGTAGACTATCCCCTTCTTTTGCTGTTTTTTTTTTTTTTTTTTTTTTTGCATAGCCTGCCAAATTCTGTACATTCCGATCACCATTTTGGTCTCTGGATCTGCTCTATTTGTAAAATCTCCTGTTTACTGATTACAGAAAAATCACTTCCCACAGAAGTTACCTATCTTTATATTTTTTTTTTTCTCAAGGAGAACTGTGTTTGTCTAAACCAGTTTTATGATTCTTGAGTTTGCCTTGCATGTTTTCCAATTGTGACTCAGTTGATGATGCTGCACCAACTTTACAGGTGGATGCCGTCCAGAAATGTGGTGGCCAAAAGACTGTTGATGGCAGGCGTTTCCGAACAGGTGGTGGAGTATTATGGAGCATCCTAAAAGTGCGAGATCCAAATGCATACAAAGAGATAATGAAGAAAGGGAAGGAGTTTGAGGTGGGTCATTAGATTTATTTAATTCATATTTATCCCAGTGCATTTGGCAATTTTATTGACAAACCTGGAAAATAGGTTAGCCTACTATTGATCATGATTTGCATCATCAGGTTCAGTAAACACAAACATCTTTGCTATGCTGAAGGTTTCTGTTATATCTGCTCTAAAACAAAAGAAACAATGAAGCAGGTAACCTTAGGAAAGAACTTTAAGACCTTAGGAGGTAGGATATCGATCCTTGTAGCACATTGTTCATGACTCCATTCTACAGTACTCATTGCAAGTAAAATAAAATTCAATTACCAATTTAACTGTTAATTGCTATGCTGACATGTTAGTAATTTAAGTGGAAAAAAGGTGTAACGTTAAGTGTTTATTTTTTTCTGGTTCAGTATCAATTCCTCGAGCCATGGTCGTTTCTAGTTGTAAGGACAATATTTTCCTTATGTCCTCAACTATCAAAAACTAGTATCTCAGTTTGCTATTTTTCATACAGCTAATGATCTTTCCAGCTTAGCATGCTGGGTTTCGTAAACAATGGCATTTTATATCTAAACAGTTGATCTGCTGGTGGCTTATTGTACTATTTCATGTTCCTAAATTCCAGTGTTTATTAAGAGCTTCATTTCAATCAATTTTGCAGAAGCAATTTAAGGAGCAGGCCAAGCTTAAGAACGAACCACTTCAAATTGAAGGAGCTTCTTTTGAGAGATCTAGTGAGACGATGGGAGACAAGACTACAGCCAATTCTTCAGATATTTTGCTGCAACAAGATCCTGTTGAACAGCCAAATACTGAAGCCAAACGTGCACCAGTTCATGATAGAATAAGGATGCCCGTCACGTATGATGATCTATTTGAAGGAAATGATGGAGGGATTTAAAAGATCAGTTGGCTTGATGTTTTCTGAAAATACCTCAGATAATATGGTGGAATGAGGTGATCTAGGAATTTGTAAACTCTGAGCGAGGTGCATATGAAATCAGCTTACATTAGGGGCTCTGGGAGATGAATCAACTTGATTTTGTTAAAAGGCCTGATTATCATGGCTCTTCAAGTTGAATTTCAATTATGAACTTCTAGGATCCTCTTCCATTTCTTTTTATTTTCTAATTTATGTAAATACATATCTTTACATTGGCCAGATATGGTTAAATCAAATCAAAATTTTGCCATATTTTTGGCAGAGAAGGCAAATTGTGAATTTGATTTTCTGTATATTCTTCTGAATGAAACTTGCAAAATCGTGGCCTTATTTTAAGTATTTCCTGGTGCCTAGTCTTTTGGATTTTGTTGATAACCAAGAAGTTTATGGTGGGGCAGCGCTCCATTCTTTTTTATTTCTGTTTCTCGTTTGTTCCTGAACGTGCATGCGCGAGGATGTCTGGCACGAGGATAGGTAGTAGGTACAGACATATTTCGTTGTATGTAAAGACGTTTATTTATATATGCACGCACACATGCAAGCGTGAGTGTGTACAGACATATATGCATACACATGTTTATATATAACTATACACAATGTATTATATGTACACACAAGATGTTTATTTTTACTATATAGAAGCGCCCTAATGGGCTGAAGCAGGCAGGACTTCGTCAACATGCCTGCCTGGCTCATATGAGGGCTTTTACGGTATTTCCCTGCTTTTGTACTTTAAGGCTTACTATACATCATTGCATCATGGTTGTACTGTTTACAGATAAGATAAAAAGAACAGACCACGTTAAGTTATTTCCTCAATTATCCTATGAACGATAAGCGCCCTAATGGGCTGAAGCAGGCAGGACTTAGTCAACATGCCTGCCTGGCTCATATGAGGGCTTTTACGGTATTTTCCTGCTTTTGTACTTTAAGGCTTACTATACATCATTGCATCATGGTTGTACTGTTTACAGATAAGACAAAAAGACCAGACCACGTTAAGTTATTTCCTCAATTATCTTATGAACGATGCCTTTTCTATATAGCGGGCCCCAAAACTTCTCACTTCGCTAAAGTTTCCCGACACGTATATACATGTGGGACTACCTAAGGATTCCTTTTCATCAAGTAATGTCGACACTATTTAGATTAAAAAGTCAATTTCTGTTTTCAAAGCCACACCAAAGCTAATGCAAAACACAGATTTTCACCGAAACAAGCAATATAAACTTATCTGAAATTAATCAAGCTAACAACTATAACTACCACTTAATTATAGCTGTATCATAATTTGTTGTCATTTTACACTTTTTCAGAGCTTCATAGTTTCTTATGATTTTAAATTGAAAATCCTTCCCTTTTTAGCATTTTAAATTTTTAATGCAATTAAAATATCATATTATTACATTCAAATGACAAATTTATCCTTGTAATTTTACTTTGAAAATTTACAAATCACTGCTTAGAAAAGTGTAACATGATCAGAACTCGGTAGACACTTTGACTATTTCATTTACATTACAGGCGTGTAGTTGTTCACTAATGTGATATCTGAAAAAGTTAGAAGTGTAAGTTAGCCTTACGTAAAGCAATAAAAATGTAAATATAAGTTGGAAAATTTTCAAAAATAGGCAGCCCACTACTCAAAATTACAAACAAGAGACCATATATTTTTTTCATGCATAGCACCCACCCCTAAAATTACAAATTTTAGCATTCCTTTATAAAAAATACCCTAGCAACCAAATCTCCTCCTCCCCAGCCACTAAGTCGCCGACAGACACCCTCTCCCGCCAGTGATATCGTTATTTTTTTTGTAGTTTACTGAATTTATGTTGTTTATTGCGTCTAAATCATTGCTTTGGACAAGTTTATACACACAAATCTCCCCCCAAAAAATAAATTATACATGAATATACATAGATAAATGCGTAGCAATGAGAGAAATACAATAATATACACAAAAAAGTAAAAATTCATATAAACATCCTTAATATACAGATTTATTCACTCGCATATACACACTTATACAAATTTATACAATTTTATACATGTGTATAAATTTGTATAAACTTGTATAAACTTGCGGCGACCCTATCTCGGGAAAAGGGTGACAGCTCGGGTAAGATTCGAAAATATGGGCAATTTTTGGTAATTTTCGTCTTTTGCTTGTCTTTTAATGTAATTATCCCATATAAGTTAGCTTAGCACGAGCCCAATAATTTGTAATAACGAATTTTGTTCAAATTTATCCCCTATTCTTTTTGTTTGTTGATGTTTTACTCTATAGTTATCATAAAATATTGTAACTATACACCTAATCTCTATCCCCGCGCTTTTCTTCTTTATTCTCCTATCCGCATGATTTTTGTTCTTAGTACTCTTTGAAATTATACTTATTCTACCGTAATTTAAAGTTACATAATTTTGCATGAATAAAAAATAAAACGTATAGATAAATCCATAGACAAAGTTTCCACTTAATGGAAAAAAATATAAAAAAAAGATTGTGCGGCCGCCCGTACTATAGGACAACTTTTTTTTTTGTTCACTATATATCTTCCCCTTTCAAATCATTTATGCGTTCTACCTTCTTATTAGATTTCTTGGCATAAATATCAACCTTCGGCACAAAATTTCAATTTATGAATAATTACCATACACAAAAAAACAGTGTTTGAAAAGGTGCTATCAGGGCAAGGGGCAAGCTCCAGGCGAGGCGTAGTAAAATTACATTAGGGCGATCTATCAGGTTTTAAAAATTATGGGGACTGAAGTTGTGCATTGAAATTCAAATCAATTCAAATCATGATTTGAAATTTACTCAACTTGAAATTTTTAGTATAGATATGAACCAAATCCATAGCAAAAGCGTGAAGTTGCCTAAACTTAGATTTTCTGGTTTGAAGTTTAATTGAACTTCAACTCCAAAAGTTTGAAGATAAATATTTTGTCTTAAGTGGCCAGTGCACACAACTGTTTACAACTACAGTGCAACATGCAAAATAAGCTATTTGTATTTAGCTTGATAGATGACGTGTAAACACAATTTCAACACTAAAATTTCACGAAAACAATAACAAATTACAGTCCATTTCTTAATCCTACCTCCATTACAGATCATGTAGACTCACAAAGAATTTTTTTTTAGTGAATGTTGGGCCCGTGCTGGCACGGGCGCCTCAATCTAGTTTCCTACTATATAGAAGTCGCTTGAGAGCTAGTGTTCGTCAACATGTCTGTTTCAGCAAGGGCACTCTGGTCTTTTCACTAATATTTAATTTTCTAAAAAAATAATGAAAGGTTTTCACGCTGCCTCTGAGATATGTTTTGACTTTCATCCTTTCTTATCTCTCTTCCACTCTCTTCAGTATCTCCCCTGTTTTCCTTCATGCGATTTCTCCTTCTTCACTGATTTGCTTTAGAAAGTACTTCTCCCTGTATACCTTCAATCCGCACTTTGTTGTTGGAAATTCTCCATCTCAATTTCTGGTGAGCCTTCTTGTGATAGTGCTGTGTTTTTATTGTTTGCTTTAGTATCTACAACATATTTTTTGTTTGCTTATTTGACTTACTTTTAAAGGGTTCACAAACTATTTTCTTCTAACAACTGTAAGTTCTTATGTGATAATACTTCATAACAGGTTGCTTTTCCGTTGTTGAACTAGCATGGATTGAAAACTTATAACCATGTTGTTTGTGATGTTTATTTAAAATACTACATGAGTGATTTTTACAAATTTTCCACTACTTCAGATTATCTTTTTGTAGATTAACTATTGAAATTCGGTATTGTAGTTGTATAAGTTGCTGCAAAGATGCCTATAGATAAAAACACCCTGCCTGGAACTTTTGACGCACAAAAAAATAAGTGTCAAGATTCAGCGGACAAAGTCGCTTGGAATAAGTGTAGGCGGCGTGATCAGTACAAACAATTCTCTTCTGATAAAAGAGAGGCAATTCTTTCACAAAGACGGACAAAATACCGTGAAACAAAGAGCAAAAATCATCCGAATAACTCTTCGACTTGTAACAGTTATGAAAGTGCATCATTTGTTAATGTTGTTGCTGAGTTACCTGGACAAGGAACTCTTACTATAAATAAAACAGGTTTGATACATATCATTCATATTACTGTACAATTATGTTTATGATTAGACATAGTTGTGATCTACTAATGTTAAGTACACTCTTATTTTAATTTCAGCAAATATCTCGCCCGCTGATGCTTGTACTCTTGTGTCGGGCAAAGGGAAGAATATAGTTGGCCATACTTGTATTTTTGAAGTTGGTAAGTCATATATAGATGGTGCTAATATGTATATTCTTAAAAGGTTTAGCTACTAATTAGTTCTTGGCGATGAACTGCGTCGCTCGTAGGTAATAACTTAAGTTGGTATTCTAATGTATCTGCCCTCCTCCTTGCAGCTGTCAATTATTGTAAGGATAAGGTTAATTCTATAAAGTGGCGAATAACACAATGTCGGTTTTTCTAGAGTAGAAACACAATTTCAATTTTATTGATGCAAGATAGGGTTAACAATTTTTGAAGTTATTGATTGTTAAAAAAGTTTGAAAATTAAGGCATATTCTGCTCTCCTGAATGTCCTATACTATTTTACTTGAGTAAAGCATTTACTAAGTCATGGAAGTGCCATGTTGCATTAACACATGTCAACTTCCTCTTGTACTCTCGACTTATTTTTTTAATATTATATTACTATGTAAAATAAGAGGCACTTCATCGATGTTGAATTTAGTCGATTCGTTCAACTTGGTTTCTCTCTGCTTTGTTTTTATGAAATTGTCAAAAGTTCATCTTTGTCATTTTCGCCAAATTTTGGAGTGCATGAAACTTCCGAATGTTAATTGGAATTATTTTTATGTTAGGTTCAACATCAGGTACGGTTGAACAACTTAATCCAGAGGTAACATCTGCCACAAACAAAGGTTTGCCTCACTCTAAAGTTATGAAATAGTTTACTGTGATCTCTTCTTCAAGTTAACCATAAAAAAATTCGGCAATTTAATTGGAATCATATATGTGTTAGGTACAACGGTAGCACATAATCCAGGGGCATTGACTGGCAGAAACAAAGATTCATCTTGCTCTGAACTTACAACAGTATTCATTTGTGTCTTGTATTATACTTTCTTACAATTGATTTTACACAGGCAAGAAATCAACGTGTATAAGATGTTGGAATAATAAGCAGCTGCCTGAAAATGCAAGCATTTTAAAAAAGGTGCCAAATTGTGAATATTGTGGAGCGAAAAAATTTGAATATGAATCAGTGGGATTCTGTTGCAACAATGGCTCGATTAAATTGACGTCAAATGAAATGCCAGCTGAGTTGCTGAATCTCTATCTGGGTAATTCTAACGAATCAGAGTATTTTCGTACATACATTAGAATGTACAATAACATGTTTGTATTTACTTCTCTTGGAGTAAAATATGACAAAGAACTAGCAAAACGAAATCGTGGTACCTATACTTTCAGAGTTCAAGGACAAATGTATCATTTCATTGATGATTTGATCGCTTCAAATCAACAACCAAGAAATCTACAGTTATACTTTTATGATGATGACAGTGAAACGTTGAATCGTACGGCAGCCTCTGATAAACTTGAGAAAGGAGTTGTACAAAAATTGATGAATATACTGAAGGAAAATCCATACTCTATCTTCTTGAAATCTCTAATGCAGGTTCCTGAATTGCCAAATTTTTATATTGCGCTCAAGTGTGACTCAGGTTTAAACCAGCAGGTTTACAACTTGCCAACTGCATCAGAAGTTGCAGCAATATGGTTAGAACAAGAACCTGACAATAATAGTTCTACACCACATGTTCGGATTTATACTAGCAGCAATGAGAGCCAATTAGTAAATTACTACTATGGTTGCTATGATCCTTTACAATACCCTTTGTTATTTCCATATGGTCAAAATGGATGGCACTGCGGGATAAAAAAGATTAAGGAACCTTGTACCAAAAGAGGCCAGACTCGCCGTGAAAACGAACATCTTCCAAGTATATCAAATATGTGTTCAATAGATGGACTGCTTGATATGGAAGCAGAAGTTCTACAAAAAGGAAAACGAAAAAGAGATAACATTTCTTGTCGTGAATATTATTGTTATAAGTTTCAGATGAGAGATAATGAGCAAAATGGAGTTCTACATTCTGAAAGATTGTTCCAACAATACTCCGTCGATGAATACATTAAAGTGGAAACTCAAAGGTTGGATTTTGCTGCATTTAACCCAGATTTATTTCGAATGGACGCGCTGCAAGGACTTATGGACTTTCTAAGACATGGAGAAAGAGATGCTACAAAGATAGGAAAAAGGAGTTTTCTTCCAGCAAGTTTTATAGGAGGTCCGAGGGAATGCGTCAGCGTAATATGGATGCTATTGCATTGGTTCAACATTTTGGAAAGCCTGATTTATTTTTGACTATGACATGCAATCCCTCTTGGCTAGAAATAAAAGAACATTTGCTACCAACCGATGAATCTCATAACAGACCTAACTTAATAACTTGAGTGTTCAGAGCGAAGGTAGAAGAGATGAAGACAGATATATTAAAAAGAAACATATTTGGAAAGGTTGCTGCTTTTATGTATACTATTGAATTTCAGAAACGTGGCCTTCCGCATGCTCATTTCCTTGTTATTCTTACTGATGATTATAAATTGTTGACAACTGAAGCGTACGATCAAATTGTTTCTGCTGAGTTGCCCGATCCTCATGAAAGCCCTTACTTGCACAGACTTGTCAAGAAATGGTCCTTGCGGTCATTTGAATCCTACAAATTCCTGTATGAAGAAAAAAGGATACTGTAAATTTAACTATCCAAAGGATTTTGCTAGCCAAACAGTGCAAGGGAAGAATTCGTTGCATTTTATAGAAGGCGAAATACGGGTAAATTTGTGGAAATTAGAAGTCAACTTCTTGACAACTCATGAGTGGTTCCATACAATCCTTATCTGCTGTGCAGATATAACTGTCATATTAACATTGAGATATGCTCTGATATAAAAATTGTGAAATATCTTTATAAATATATATGTAAAGGTCATGATAAATTTTTTTTTTCTGTGCAGGAGGATAATACAAATATAGAAATAGACGAGATAAAAGAATATCGATCTGCTAGATGGGTATCGCCACCATAGGCCGTGTGGTGCTTATTTGGTTTCCCTATCAGTGAGATGAACCCAAGTGTTTATCATCTTCAGCTTCATCTGGAAGGTCAGCAATTTGTCTCTTTTAAGGCTGCGGAAAGCTTAGATAGAATTTTGAATAATCCTATGATTGAAAAAACAATGCTTACAGAATTTTTCCTAATGAATAAATTTAGCAAACATGCCCGAGAGCACAACTTATTATATAAAGAATTCCCCCAGTATTTTGTGTGGTTACCAGCATACAAAATGTGGACGCTAAGAAAGCGTGGCACTGTTATTGGACGTGTTGTCACGTGCCATCCAACAGAAGGTGAAAGATATTACCTTAGATTGTTATTAATGAATGTAAGAGGACCACAATCATACGAAGATCTTTTGACGGTGAATGAAATATGTTATAGCACGTTCATCGAATCTGCAGAAAAAAAGAGGCTTACTACACTGTAATAACAATTTAACTGAATGTATGGCAGAAGCGGCATCCTATCAAATGCCTTATAGTCTGAGACGATTATTTTCTACAATATTAGTATATTACAATCCAATCAATCCGAAAGAGTTGTGGGAACAATTCGAAGATTCGATGTCTGATGACTTCAAGAGCCTGCCGAACATGGATTCAAAAAGAATTCGTCATTCCGTTTTGAACCATATCAATGATATATTACATTCCATGGGGCATGATTTTAACGAGTTTAAACTTGTTTCAAAAAATATCGTCTGCTCCAGAGTAGCATCCGAGGCAAAAGATGTTAACTTTGAACGAAATATAGTTGTACTGAAGAAGATTTATTACTGCATACAAAGTTGAATCGCGAACAAAAAATTGCATACGATACAATCCTTCAAAGAGTTTTCAGCAGCAAAGCAGGAGCTTTTTTTATAGACGGTCCAGGAGGAAGCGGAAAAACTTTCTTATATCGTTCTTTGTTAGCCGCTATAAGATCCAAAGGGTTCATAGCTTTGGCAACAACAACTTCTGGTGTTGCAGCATCGATCCTTCCCGGAGGACGAACAACACATTCGCGTTTCAAGTTTCCGATTAATATTGATGAGGAGTTCTCATGTAATATTAGTAAGCAAAGTTCGCTCGCCTGTTTAATTCGTGATGCAAAATTAATTGTGTGGGATGAAGTATCAATGGCAAAAAAGAACATGATCGAAGCATTTGATATGCTTCTGAAAGACTTGACGGATACAAATGTGCTCTTTGGTGGAAAAGTAGTAGTATTCGGAGGAGATTTTAGACAAACTCTTCATGTCGTCCAAAGTGGAAAAAAGGAAGACTTTATTTCTGAAAGCATATTATACTCCAATATTTGGAATCAACTTGAAATTCTACGACTATCAAAAAATATGCGTGCCAGGAATGATCTTGCTTTCTGTGAATATTTGATTAAAGTTGGAAACGGAAAAGAAAAAACAAACATGAATCACAAAATAGAAATCCCGAAGTTTTTCATCATTCCTTTTACTACAGAAAAGAGTTGTTGGATCTGTTATTCAAGGTAATTTATCCGAATTTGTCTGCATCTTTTCATGATTCTTCTTTTATGACTTCACGTGTTATTTTAACAACGAAGAACGATTTTGTTGATGAAATTAATGACAGACTTATAACTCAATTTCCTAGAGATGCTAAGATATTCACTGCGACTGATGAAACTGTTGAACCAAGCGATCAAAGTCAATTTGAGGATTTCTTGCGCACTTTAAACCCTGATGGATTACCTTCGTACAAGTTAGTATTAAAAGAGAATTGCCCCGTTATATTATTACGAAAGTTAAATCCTTGTGAAGGTTTATGTAATGGTACAAGATTAGTCTGCTGCGATTTTAAGACGCATATCATTAGTGCTAAAATTACAAGTGGCGATTTCAAGGATGAACATGTATTTATTCCTAGAATACCATTATTATCGTCGGAGGATGAAAAATCACCCGTTCTTTTTTAAGAGAACACAATTTCCAGTACGTTTGTGTTTTGTCATGACTATAAATAAAGCACAAGGGCAAACATTAGATTATGTTGGTATTTATTTACGTGAAGCAGTTTTTTCCCATGGTCAATTATATGTTGCTTTATCGAGAGCGAGAAGTTCGAACTGTATAAAAATATTGATTAGACCTCCTGTTATGGATAATCACGATGATCACTCTACCTATAATGTAGTGTACACCGAGATTATTGAAAAATCCTTATTATAAATCTATCCTACTTCGATTTATATAGTGAAAGTTGAGATTACTTCCTGCCATGAATACCTTTTACTTGCTTGGTTCGTGACTAATATTTGCAGAAGTGCCTCCACGTTCATAACATGAGGTAATGTTATTTTTTATTATTTGCAAGTTATGGGTTCCGGTTATTCTCTTTTTGTCCCATCAAACTGATTCCCATCTCACAACAAGAGTACAAAAGAAGAATCACAAGCCAACGCCAGGGAAGAACTGTAAAGAGAAGCCTTAGCTACTCAATATCCTCATCGTTATTCTCCTTGGACAGATCAAGATGACATTTTTAATTTCCTGCAACTATTTGATTTTTCAACCCTTTCAGTGTTTAAAAAATTATCATTATTTATCTACTTTCAGTGTTGGAATCATCCTACTGCCTGGTCTTCGGGGGCACATTGTCTCCTGACACGCTGCACTATCTACCTTTGATCTAATTAAAAAATGGTCTTAGTTTTATAACGAAAGGTAAGTTTCGTACATCACGTTGACTTTCCCCCCCTCATTTGATTTATTTTGTAAATAGTTACAACCTATCACAACTAAATTTCTCCTGCATATTATCCTTCTCTCTTTTAAATAAATATTTGCCAGTTGCTCCTTTGGCTTTCTTTAAGTTGGAATTATCGGTTTGACTTGCGAATAATAATGTTAGCTAAATAATAAGGCAGAAGGGTATATTTTCCCTTTAGTTGTTCTCAACCAATTTAACTCACCTCTTTATGTTGTCTTCTTTCTTGGCTCTACTTGTGCCATTGCGTATGTATTATATTATATTATTGTTGGATGATTGTCTATTATTTTTTGTGCACATAGCTTACTGATTTCCTTCCAATATTTTGCAAATTAATTTTTATAACAATGTTAATGTGAGACTAGGACCGAGACCTTAACTGAGATAATGATCTTATGCTTTCTCATGACAGTCATAAAATTTTTTGTTTCCCCTGTTGATACTTATCAACCCATTGATGCAAATCAATTCTCCTTATGTTAACAAATTCTTTAAGGTATCAATGCGAAATTATTTTATTTGTTAGTTGTAGAAAGCTACCGTTTCATGTGATATTTCAACGTCAAGATGTTGTATATCATCTCATTTTCTTTTTCTATTTTTTTGGATTTACTTCTCTGTGTAAAATATTAATTTTTGTTCCATTTGACATCTGCAAATCTGCAGGCAATACTATTACTGAGCTTTACCACTGAGCTTGATGGTTTTAAACCACACTAATACTATTGTTACACTTTACCACTGAGTTTCATGGTTTTAAACCGAAGTACATTGAGGTTGTCGCACCAAAAGTATGTTTGAGGTTAGTTAATTTTTTCTATTCTCTGATTAGTATATCGTTTAACCATAATCACACAAAAATGCATATTGAGCACTCATTCTGGTTGATTGCAGTACCTAAGATTGAGGTCTGAACAGTCACCTTTGATAAAATGTTGTTCCTATCGTTAGTAGAACTCCTCTCTCGCCAATATGCTGAATTGCTTACAGGCATGCTCTTTTTTTCTCCATCTATTATATTAGCTACTGTGACGACTGCACATTCTGAGGCCATTAGCTTTGATGAAATTATTTGGGATAACGTAGGTCTTACTGCTAAGGTTATTTCTGTGCTTATGCAAAGAGAAAATTAACAACTGATCAAATTACACCTTTGGTAAAAAAGGATAAAATTAATTGTCAATCATCTTATACTTCAAGTTTCACAGAAACTGAAAGCTTTCAAGAAAGTTGGACTTATCAACACCTGTCGATAATCTCCTAGATTCTGTTACTAATTTACTTCATTGAGCTGACTGTCTTAATTAGAACATCTGGAGTTGCACAAATATTTATAAAGGAAGTGACTGAGGCCATCACTTCCATAAATTAGGTGCTGGATTTCCCTAACTTTCATTTCTGCTCCCCCCCCAACAGATTTTTTCTTGAGTTCAAAAACTGAAATGTGATTTGCAGTGTCCTCTCATTATAGCCTGTGCGACCATCTATTGAAAAACTTGAATTGTTAGAGAGCATATGTTTTTCAACCTAATTATATCATTATGTTTCTACACACACTGTACACTCACAGACTTCTTATTGGTTTTTGAAATGGGTCGGGCTGTGCATGCAAGTGGAAGTGCATTCCCTCCAGTACATTATGACAATAAGCTTTACATTCCTGGCCAGGTTTTCAGGTTAATATGCTCCCTTTGATGAGTCGTTTCACAATCAACGCGATTGGCGCCTAATTTTATGTTGTTTCTTGCAATGTATATGCAAACAACTGTTGCATATTCCCTGCATTTGATTTTGCCTCGGAGCGTACAATAAAGATACCACCAACTACTTTTCCCTTGTTACATCTTTTCCCTTAAACAACACATGAATAACCTAAACAACACATGAATAACAGATGAGAACGACTTGATCATATCCTCGCAATAAACACACAGAAACAAAAGAAATTATTGTCCTGAGTATTAAACTTTCAGAACATGATAAAGGCGTGTGATAAAAAACCATAGGTGCATGGTGTACCTCATAATTCTTTGTTTTCCTTGTCACAATATACGAAAGATTGGCAGCTTTAGTGTAAACCAAAAATGGAGCTGTACTTTTGCGTGCACAAAAGAAGTCACTGTAGATGATATGTGACCTATGTAATTCTGCGTTTCCTGGACTCTCCAAGTGACTAACAGAAGCAGGAATTTTAACAAAAGGATCTAAAAAAAAAAAGATAAAAAAAAAGTGCAACATTGATTTAAACTTGCCAACTGAAATATCTTTTAAATTTGTTTTGCTATTTTAATAGAAACTTTCCTTTTTGTCAGTGGTATCAGCAATGTATACTTATTGAGAAAAATTTACTTTTGCCCATTTGTACAGTATATTTTCCAACATAGGGAAGCAATCGAACTCCATTTTGCCCCGTCTTTTCCTTAGGTTGTATCAATAGATCGTCCTGCTTATAAGTATTTCAATAAAGATGTGATAGATTTTCAACATTGGCCATGGAAGTTCGGTATTGAACGCTCCCTGCAATATTCCTCCTTTTGTTGGTGTTAGCTCATGATTGATGTCCTGCCTATCAAATCCATAGAAAGAGGATTCATATATGTAGCACCTGCTATTTTTCTGAAGAGAGAGAGATTCTGATCATTCATTTGTAGGCTCCTTGGTCCGCTGTTTCAGCACATTTTTAGTGTGACTTGGGTACTGTCTAAGTCAGCAAAGGAAGTCCTTGGGGGCTGATTCGCTACAGCTGCAAAACAGTGCTCAGGGAAGTAAAAAAACTAAATCTTGCTGTGTATGCTATTTGGAAGGAGTCGAGCAGAGGCACTTTGAAAAGAAGTCAACCTATGCACATATATTGAAGTATTGTATGTTTCTATTATAGATCTTATTTTACTGAACAATTCAACAACACCCAAGTGCTGTGAACTAATTTTATTAATCAAGTCTTCCACATTTGTTGTTCACAGATTCACATAGTTATTTCATTTCCCCATCCTTTAGTATCCTTGGTGGGAGGTGACTTTTTTTTCTCTCTACTCAAACAGAAGAAACACAATCATATGGTTGGCGAATGCTTGATGACTTGATCCTACGGTCCTGATTCTTCTATTGTAAGCTGGATATATGGAATTCTTCCGAAATTATACAGGTCTTTTTCTAAAGTTTCTTTGCTCTTAATTGTAGTATTTTTTTAGACTTGCTATAAAATGGTAACACTTTCAATTGTAAGGTGGCAGATGTAAAGACCCTTTTTCTCCGATGGTACCTTGATTGACCTTCATATATTCCAATGTAATACACCTCTAATGTATGAATACCTGAATATATGCCTTCACTATTGCGGTGCTCCCTTTTCGCTTGTCAAGCTATCTTCTTTCTGCTGAGTTGTAGCGTAACGTGGATTCAAAGTGGAGCAATTTTTTGAAATCAATGTTGGGCCCGTGCTGGCACGGGCGCTCCCACCTAATACTATATAGAAGTGCCCTAATGCGCTGAAGCAGGCAGGACTTCGTCAACATGCCTGCCTGGCTCATATGAGGGCTTTTACGGTATTTTCCTGCTTTTATACTTTAAGGCTTACTATACATCATTGCATCATGGTTGTAATGTTTACAGATAAGACAAAAAGACCAGACCACGTTAAGTTATTTCCTCAATTATCTTATGAACGATAAGCGCCCTAATGGGCTGAAGCAGGCAGGACTTCGTCAACATACCTGCCTGGCTCATATGAGGGCTTTTACGGTATTTTCCTGCTTTTGTACTTTAAGGCTTACTATACATCATTGCATCATGGTTGTACTGTTTACAGATAAGATAAAAAGACCAGACCACGTTAAGTTATTTCCTCAATTATCTTATGAACGGTGCCTTTTCAATATAGCGGGCCCCAAAACTTCTCACTTCGCTAAAGTTTTCCGACACGTATATACATGTGGGACTACCTAAGGATTCCTTTTCATCAATTAATGTTGACACTATTTAGATTAAAAAGTCAATTTCTGTTTTCAAAGCCACACCAAAGCTAATGCAAAACACAGATTTTCACCGAAACAAGCAATATAAACTTATCTGAAATTAATCAAGCTAACAACTATAACTACCACTTAATTATAGCTGTATCATAATTTGTTGTCATTTTACACTTTTTCAGAGCTTCATAGTTTCTTATGATTTTAAATTGAAAATCCTTCCCTTTTTAGTATTTTAAATTTTTAATGCAATTAAAATATCAAATTATTACATTCAAATGACAAATTTATCCTTGTAATTTTACTTTGAAAATTTACAAATCACTGCTTGAAAAGTGTAACATGATCAGAACTCTGTAGACACTTTGACTATTTCATTTACATTATAGGCGTGTAGTTGTTCACTAATGTGATATCTGAAAAAGTTAGAAGTGTAAGTTAGCCTTACGTAAAGCAATAAAAATGTAAATATAAGTTGGAAAATTTTCAAAAATAGGCGGCCCACTACCCAAAATTACAAACAAGAGACCATATATTTTTTTTCATGCATAGCACCCACCCTTAAAATTACAAATTTTAGCATTCCTTTATAAAAAATACCCTAGCAACCAAATCTCCTCCTCCCCAGCCACTAAGTCGCTGGCAGACACCCTCTCCCGCCAGTGATATCGTTATTTTTTTTTGTATTTGACTGAATTTATGTTGTTTATTTCGTCTAAATCATTGCTTTGGACAAGTTTATACACACAAATCTCCCCTCAAAAAATAAATTATACATGAATATACATAGATAAATGCGTAGCAATGAGAGAAATACAATAATATATACAAAAAAAGTAAAAATTCATATAAACATCCTTAATATACAGATTTATTCACTCGCATATACACACTTATACAAATTTATACAATTTTATACATGTATATAAATTTGTATAAACTTGTATAAACTTGCGGCGACCCCTATCTCGGGAAAAGGGTGACAGCTCGGGTAAGATTCGAAAATATGGGCCATTTTTGGTAATTTTCGTCTTTTGCTTGTCTTTTAATGTAATTATCCCATATAAGTTAGCTTAGCACGAGCCCAATAATTTGTAATAATGAATTTTGTTCAAATTTATCCCGTATTCTTTTTGTTTATTGGTGTTTTACTCTATAGTTATCATAAAATATTGTAACTATACACTAATCTCTTTCCCCGCGCTTTTCTTCTTTATTCTCCTATCCGCATGATTTTTGTTCTTAGTACTCTTTGAAATTATACTTATTCTACCGTAATTTAAAGTTACATAATTTTGCATGAATAAAAAATAAAACGTATAGATAAATCCATAGACAAAGTTTCCACGAAAAAAAAAAAAAGATTGTGCGGCCGCCCGTACTATAGGACAACTTTTTTTTTTTGTTCACTATATATCTTCCCCTTTCAAATCATTTATGCATTCTAGCTTCTTATTAGATTTCTTGGCATAAATATCAACCTTCGGCACAAAATTTTAATTTATGAATAATTACCATACACAAAAAAAACAGTGTTTGAAAAGGTGCTATCGGGGCAAGGGGCAAGCTCCAGGCGAGGCGTAGTAAAATTACATTAGAGCGATCTATCAAGTTTTAAAAATTATGGGGACTGAAGTTGTGCATTGAAATTCAAATCATGATTTGAAATTTACTCAACTTGAAATTTATAGTATAGATATGAGCCAAATCCATAGCAAAAGCGTGAAGTTGCCTAAACTTAGATTTTCTGGTTTGAAGTTGAGTGCTAGAGTTAGCTTAATGTTAATTGAACTTCAACTCCAAAAGTTTGAAGATAAATCATTTTGTCTTAAGTGGCCAGTGCACACAACTGTTTACAACTACAATGCAACATGCAAAATAAGCTATTTGTATTTAGCTTGATAGATGACGTGCAAACACAATTTCAACACTAAAATTTCACAAAAACAATAACAAATTACAGTCCATTTCTTAAGCCTACCTCCATTACAGTTCATGTAGACTGACAAAGAATTTTATTTTTAAGTGAATGTTGGGCCCGTGCTGGCACGGGCGCCTCAATCTAGTTTATATAGATATAGTTTGAAAGACTTTACTATCATCTCGCGCCTTTGAAGTTTTCATACATGGAACTCCAAAACTGGCCAACTTTATACAACTCTATATCTGATCCAGTGATTAGCTATACTGCTATATTACAATCATGGCACTAAAAACCATCGCTGTTGAAGCATGAAGGACAGTCGCATTCGTCCCAGTACAGTGAGTTGCTGTATTGCTGTGATTTTTGCAGTCTAGAATGATGAAAAGCTTGTGTTTGCTTTGCCATAGCTCAAGTACTATTTAGCAGAGAAGTATTTTGTTGAAAGTTAAGGCAAACTGCAGTGCAGTCATCTCTCTTAGCGTTAGGAAACTTCTGCTTCCATGCATCTATAGAAGCCTCTACCACTGCCTTTGCAGCTGCTGCTGCATTATCTGTTGCGCACACTATGGACACCACTTGGTCGTTGCTAAGCACATCCCACACCTATGTTACAATGAAGGGGAGATGTCAATTGTTCTAGAAACAGAAAATAAATGACTTGATTTGAAAGACGAGAAACAGAACTTAATAATGTATGAACTTACCCCATCGGATGCTAGAACAAGAAACTGGTCATTGGGTGAAAGATGGTGATAGGACACATCTGGCCTGCAGATTATGCCATAATTCTTCAGCAAGAAGTCTCCAAAAGCTCTAGACATGGCTAGCCCAGGAGCATCTCGATGGGGCAACCACACTCTCTGTATATGTGGCTCTGCTTGTAGCGCAAGTACTCTGCCACCGCACTTCATTATTCTTTCTGCTTCAGCTGCATCAAACATATGATGTCAGAATTAGAAACTAGGTATGGAGTAAGTCTAGGGAGAATATATGTACCTAATCAGCTGAATTTATTTCATTAGTGTTATCATTTAAGCAAGTAGGTGCAGTTGGATTATACCAAAAAAGAAAAAGAAAAAAAGGAGTGCAGTTGGATATATAATGACAAATGCATTAGAAAGGAGTTCTAGCAAAACATGTGTCATGAAAATATCTCCAAGCATCATATCAATAGCTAGTAACAAGACTCTTACAGGGCACACTGGGCTTCAAATCATTAGTTAATTGAACAGCTTCCATCCCTTCCTCAGTCTTTCTTCCAAGAACAGCTCGGGAATCGCCAAGATTAGCGATAATAAGATCATTATCCTGTGCCATAAAAACATTCAAAATAAAAAGAAGTGAACACTAAATGAAATGCTCTAAGACCTTTACAAAGTCCAAATAAATAAAGTTTTGATTTCTGAATGATTACAGAAGTCATTACCTGTTTTATTGCAACCACAGCAGTTGTTCCACTGAATGAACAATCCAATTTTTCAAGATGTTTAATTTCTTTATCCATCACCTTAAAGGAACTCTGATAGGCCTCTTCCCATTTGTTGAAATTCTTGATTTTCTCTGGTTCAGCATCAACAAGTTTCACATTTTGTTTTGAAGAAGTGATCTTTGGAAGAGAAAGTACATGCTTCAGAAGCAAAGATGGTAGTTTATTCATAACTAGCTTGCTAACAATATGTCCATTCTCTCCATGCCCATCAAATACTGCACTTAGAGCTCCATCTTCTACTCCAAAACCCTGCCAGAAAAGGAAATTTTCAAGTTTTAGGTAACCATATACACATTTATTTTTTCTCTCCATAGAGCTTGACTGTATCATAGTAGATCTTTTTGTAGCTCTAATCTGTTTTTCTTTCTTGAGAATGTCTTTGATGTTGTTGCAATGTTTCACCCCTCAGGAAGGATTGATTTTTCTTTATAACGGTCGGCTAACTTGCGCACCTCGGCTATTTCATAGAGTGCCTACTATATTCCACTAGCACAAGCAGGGGCAGATGTAGAGAGCAATTGGTGGGTTCGGCGAAACTCAGTAGGTTTGGCGCAGACAGTGTATTTGTGTTAAAGAATCACCAAGTATGAACAAAAATTAAGCTCGGGAATCCAGTTAGTAGCAATTGAAATCATTAAGTTAAAATTTAGAACTCATAAGGTTCAAATCCTGAATCCACCTCTAAGCACAAGTACAAAATAACTCTGTTAGCCAAGACTAAGACAAATGGAAAGAAATTACGTGACATTGTTTTGTCGCCTTTGAGATTTTAACCATGATCACGACACACTTGAGTGCAACCCCTCAAAGAGGATTCATTATAGTTCTGTTCATTATGTTTTTCATCCCTTGAAAGAAAAGAACCTAAGACCTCTCAGTTGTGATAACAAAACTCACCAGACATGCAAATGTACGAGGGAGTGATGACAAACCTGATAAAGAATAGCAGAATCTTGATTTACTCCTTTGCTTCCTTGATGAGAATAAACAGAACCAGTTACTTGTTGGTTTCCAATAATGTTGTTTTCTTCATAGTAAACCACATTTTCCTGGCCATAATCAATAGCATGAATCTCAAAAGATTCACTGGATATGCAGATACCCATTCTGTCAACTTCTTTTCTTTTTCCTATTTTTCCTTTGTTTGTGGCTCCCACTTTAGAAACTGAAATAGAATCTTGTATATAAAGGAATTTCAGACCTTCCATAGGAGTTGAAAATAGGATAAGTATATTCTGAAGTAACAGTTGTGGCTCCCCAAGGATTAGAAAACTCATTCAGGATCAATAATTCACTATTCTTAATTGTGATGTATTATTTTAGATTACCCCAAGATTCACTTTAAGGGGCATCTGAGTTGTACTTATGTAGGATCCACATAAGCAGACTTTAATCATTAAATAAAGGTTAGACTTGTCTCCAATGGATGTTACAAAGTCACACAGGTTTTCTGTCATTGTAGAATAACTGTTTTATGGTCAGCTCTAGGTAATTAAGAACTCAATATTACTCCTTTTGAAAACAAAGTAGCAACAAAAGAATGTAAGTGAATTTTAGCTAAGGCATGAAAAGAAAAGTAGATGGTTGACAAGAACCACTCAAATGAACTGTATAGGAAACTGTGATTGTTCTTTAAGCTGCTGGCATTGTTGTTACAAAGGAATAGCCCTTTCTGTCTATTTTTGTTGAATAGAAAATTTCAAATACGTAAAAATAATTAAGACAATACATCTTTACATAAATAGTATATAGAATGAAAGGAATGTTATACTAAGATGATCCGGCCCCTTTTAGTTATTATATTTGCCATTTACATGCCTCTTAGGAAATCATAAATAAGTAAAATATTTTTACTACTCCCTCCATTCCATTTTAAGTGTCACTTTTAGCTTGTGCACACATATTTTAAGTAATCACATTTAATAAGTGGGTTATTTGACTACATTATCCTATATATACTCTTCAACGCAGGGGCGGCCCAATGGTAAAAGTGGCCTAAAAGCCAATGTCTAAAGTGAGGCCTTATTTTGTCAAAGGTGACCTAAAGGCTATATCTAAAATGAGGCCCTATTGTGTAATTACGAGGCCCAATAAATTTTGGGGCCTAAAGCCACTGCTTTAACGTTGGGCCGGCACTGCTTCAACGTTTAGAAATAGTACAATTGGGATGAGTAAGGGTATTTTGAATAATAATAATAATTAATACTTTCTTGATTTTGCAAAGTGACTTGTTTTGAACTATTTTTAAAAGCTAAAGGTGACACTTACAGTAAAGTGGAGGGAATAATAAATTTTTTTGTAGTTTGAACATGAGTTCATAATTGAGGTGTTTGTACTATTCAAGAATAAAAATGCTAAAAATATAATAGATTTAAAATATAAATTGCATCTTGATTTTTAAAATAACAAATATTTTGATTCAAATATTTATGGTAATTGTGACACTTAAGTGAATAGTTAATAAGGTGGTGATCCAATAAACTATCATCCCTAGGATGAGTAGCCCGCTCATTCTTCAACAAGTATGCAGTCAGATAGCTCTATGTGACGTCCCGCCATATGAGTCAAATAATGTACACAAGGCAACGGAAGCTTCTAGAGAGGCCAAGAGTGGTCTAGAGTGTGGAAGACTCTAGAACCTTGAAGGCCCTTGACTTATGGCTTCTTTGGAATGAGTAGAAGTATCTAGATCATGGGAGAATATTGGTTGGAGTTGGAAGGAACCAATAACTTATGGAACACTCTAGAAGAGTCAAGAGAGAGCATGCCAACTTCCAATATAATTAATGTAGTCTAGAACCTTCCCTAGAGTAGTATAAATAGGAGTAGGTATTTCATTTTCACTTGTCCAACATCCAAGTCTTCTAAATAGGGTCTAGCATTGTAACCCAGCATCCAACCAAGTTCTTTAGCTTTTCTTTCTTTGTACAAAATATTTGATCTTAATATAAGTGTTTTGCCAACAACTTGTGCCTTAACCGTATGCAATACTTGGCTACTTTGCTTGCTTGACTTAAAGATCATCCAAGGATCTTAGCTAGTCACTTTAGGTGTCCTATATAGGTTCAAGGCTGAACTTGGGCGTTGCTTTTTGGTAGCAATTGTCTAAGTGCTGACACGCCGTCTAGAGCAAGTCTAGGGTTGTGACAATGTGGTATCAGAGCGGTTTAACACCGAGAGTGTTTTACGTGGGTCCTTTGCAGAGAAATCATGTCAAGTCATAAGGTAACTAATATTTCCTTGGAAAACGTTGGTGGTCGGGTGGAGCTTTTGGAAACTAGTCTCGGCACCTTGAATCGACGTGTGGAGGCCATGGAGTCCAACCTCACTATATCGGAGAATCAAGTTGTTGAGGAGTTGGAGGAATTTAAACGGACCATGATGGAGGTACTCAAGGAGGAGGAGTATCGCAAAGGGAGAGTCCGCGAGTTGGAAGATATGCTTGGGGTTACCATTGCTAACCTATAAGGGAAAATGGAGGCCTTACAAAAGAGCTTGGAGAGGACCATGGTCGGGACCACCAGGGGCATAGTACTTGCACCAGGGGCTAAGGTGAAGGTCCCTAAGCCAAAGGAGTATGGCGGTGTGCAGGATGCACGCGAGGTGGACGACTTTCTTTGGAGGATGGACAAGTACTTTGAGGTAGTCAAGGAGGACAACGAAGTTGCCAAGGTACGCAATACCACAATGTACTTGACCGAGGTTGCCGCGGTGTGGTGGCATCGGAAATGTGCCGACATGGAGAAGAGGCTATGCAAGATTGAGACGTGGGAGCAGTTCAAGAAGGAGTTGAAGAAGCAGTTCTACCCGATGAATGTGGTGTATGAGGCTAGGCGGAGGCTAAGGGAGCTCCGACAGACGACCATGATTCGGGAGTACGTGCGCGAGTTCACCACCTTAATGCTGCAAATCCCGACATTGTCCGAGGAAGATTCCCTCTTCTACTTCACGGATGGGTTGCAAAATTGGGCAAAGTAAGAGTTAAGAAGACATCATGTAGCCAATATGGACGATGCTATAGCGGTAGCCGAGTCGCTCATTGACTTCACGATGGAGCCTGCCAAGACCAAATGGGGCAAAATTGAGAAGGGCGTGGGAGATCATGACAAGGACAAAGGGAAAGGCATAGCCGAGGCACGAGAGGGAAATGGCAAGGGGCCATCCCGTAATGGATAGGGGTCCAAGAGCAACGGCAAGGGGCCGAACAACGGTGGCAAGTATGTTCCCAAGGGAGGGTGCTACTTTTATAAAGGGCCACATCGGGCGATGTAATCCCCGAAGTTAGGGAAGCTTGCCGCAATGGTTGAGAACTTTGCGCAAGCACACGAGGGTGACACAGAAGAGACCGCTTGCATCGGTGGGATGCGGTTGGAATCTAAGCAGCGAGCAGAGGATACTATAGCTTATCTTGGTGCCATGTATATGGATCATGGTGGCAGCAAAAAAAGTTGGGCGGATATGGTTGAAGAGGATGACGAGTTGCAAAGTGGTGGCACGCTATCAGACTTAGACGATGCACCAAGCAAGAGGGGCAAGCTTGCTCGCAAGGCTGGGACCACGGAGGACAGCCAAGTCGGAAGTGGAAGTATGGACCCGGTGCTTGATAAGCTGCTAGACTTGGTCGAGTTATGGGGAGATTCAGGCCAAGAACAAGGAGAGGTATCCGATGGGCGGAGGAACGATGCCATAATTGCTAGTCATCCAAAGTACAAATGGGGCAATAAGAAAGGTGACCAATATCTTGTGGCGTGGGTAGGCGAACCACTCCATAGGGCATCATGGCTAACAGAAAATATCTTCGATAGCGCCAAGGCGAGGTACGCGCGTATTTATCGGTACTTGTGCCGAGGGCGGCACAAAATCAGGTGGGGGAGAGTGTGACGTCCCGCCACATCATGAGCCAAATAATGTACACAAGGCAACAGAAGCTTCTAGAGAGGCCAAGAGTGGTCTAGAGTGTGGAAGACTCTAAAACCTTGAAGGCCCTTGACTTTGGGTTTCCTTAGAATGAGTAGAAGTATCTATATCATGGGAGAATATTGGTTGGAGTTGGAAGAAACCAACAACTTATGAAACACTCTAGAAGAGTCAAGATAGAGCATGCAAACTTCCAATATAATTAATGTAGTCTAGAACCTTCCCGAGAGTAGTATAAATAGGAGTAGGCATTTCATTTGCACTTGTCCAACATCCAAGTCTTCTAAATAGTGTCTAGCATTATAGCATCCAACCAAGTTCCTTAGCTTTCCTTTTTTTGTACAAAATATTTGATCTTAATATAAGTTTTTTGCCAACAACTTGTGCCTTAACCGTGTGCAATACTTGGCTACTTTGCTTGCTTGACTTAAAGATCATCCAAGGATCTTAGCTTGATACTTTAGGTGTCCTATATAAGTTCAAGGCTGAACTTAGGCGTTGCTTTTGGATAGCAATTGTCTAAGTACCGACACACCGCCTAGAGCAATTCTAGGGTCATGACATCTAGTCCTTTTATTTAATTGCTTGGAGTTTACGGTTTCATATTCTACTTAAGCCGGTTAATAAAATTGAGTTGGGAGGGGGTGCAGGGTTGTTTGAGTTGTAAGTTGACCTTGGAAAATATAACAACGTTAACCAAATATGGGGTTTAGCTTTTTTGCTCTGGTTAGTTAACCCAAAGATCAATTGGACATCTTGTATCATTTTGAAATGTGTTGACTTTGTAAAACCATTTGTTTAGATATAAGAAGTCTTATTCCAACATGTAAGGATCGTCATGGAAATGTTGGGTAGTTGGGAATTAAACTATACATGACTCTTTATGATTGGAGGTACCATAAGGTTTGGAAACTAACCGATATATATTGACAGAGATGACTTATTCGTATTCCTAGAACCATTTAACTTCAGAAAAATAAGAGTACAATCTGTTGGTGGTCCTTAACTGCTTATCCTTTTTAATGATAATTCAGAAAAAAGAACTATTGAAAATGCCTTTTCAAATCCTTGAAAACTTATCAAGAACTTGATCTAATAATAAAATCAGTGGATGACGCAATATAACATATATATTTCCAATCAAGGTTTGTGAAAAGTTATAATCTTCATTAATATTAGTCAAACCAGTTCCTTTTCAATATCTTAGATTGAAAACCATTAGTTTTACGTTAAAGGACAATAGTGTTCGGAAAAAGAATTTATTCATTTCATATTCTTCTTCCATCATACTTCTTCCTCCTTTTATTTTTTCTTGGGGGTCTAGGTGGGTCTTCATAATTTTCCATATCTAGGCTTTGCTTTGCTTTAATATTGATTTTCAAAGCGAGTTATGCTTAAAAAGTTAAAATATAGTCATGGTTTAGCTAAAACTAAGATAGAGATCTATAGAACCCGCAAATAGAGAACCAATAGGAATTAAATGCATTGACAAATTTAGTGGAAATTATATCCAGCATCTCTATATCTTACAAGGAAATAATTAAGATTATGTTTCTCATTTTCTCAAATGTACAAAACAGAAAATTAAACATGACATTCACAAACGCAATAATGCAAATGGCATATAGAAGAAACTGATCATAAGGATAGACACTTATATTGTTCCTCTTCAACTTAAATTTTCATTATTTCGGCAAACATTTATTCATTTCTCGAATAATCCTCTCTTTTTCCTTTTAAGAAAGTAGTTTTCAATGAGTAGGCTATGAACAAGCTGCCCATATGTACGATGTTGAGAATTAGTAGTGGAGTAATGTTATCCTAAAATTTTATGATATTAAAATGTGACTATTATGCACCAGATTATTTATTGTTGGAAAATTAGGCCAAAGCTAGGAAACTAAGGTGGATTCATGGAGTGTGGTTGCATGATGGGGGATATGACTCATTGAATCTATCCAAAAAGAGAGGACCTTTTACACTTCAAGAATATGCCTAATCAGAATCCTTTTTGTTCATATTCTTTAACTTTCTTCATGACTATCATATGGTTGGTCCAATTTTCTGAATGTCCTCCAATAATAAAAGTCTACATGCGTCAGATGTATCTGATAAGAAAAGTTCATTTGACGCTGCTTCTTATCTTTGAGAAAATAATGTTCCCCTCAATGCCTTAAAAACTATGGTACGGAAACTGAAAGTACAAGAGGGGCGGTGAATTGAAATTTTCTTTTAATACAGTTGACTTAAACAGATTTATAGTCGACTAAGCAGTATGTATGTAAACTTAAGCAGATAGTAAGAGATAAGGGAAGAAGAAGAACAAAGGATTTTATACTGGTTCAGAACCAAAAAGGTTCATAATCCAGTCCCCTTGGGTCACAAGGGAGTATCTCTCTTAATAAGGCTCTTAGTAACACGGAGTACAATGAATGGTTTGTCGTTCACCAAAAATGTCTTGACAAGATGGTTTTTATCACTCGATCACCACCAACGTATTGTTTGGTTTATAGCTCATCAAACCAACTTCTGTTTCGACACTACTATTACCTCTACAAGAACCTCTCCTTCTTTTCTTTTCTAACACTGATTACTAACTTGTTACAGTATTTTTGTAAAGTAAAAGTATGGAGAAAAGTAGACAGTAGAATAGAAGCGTAAGCCATAGTCTGCAATTCTTCTGGAATATATAGGGCTGGATGAGAGGCAGACAGGTCAAGCAAATCAGTGAGGGCGCAGATCGTGGAGGCTATATTTGGAGCGGAGATTCTGAGAGATTGGACCCAAGAGATTTGATTCTTGGGGAGGTATAAATACCTTCCAAGAATACGGTGCAGCCTTTAAGGAGTCAATCCCTAGATTAAGGGGATACCAATCACAACCAGCTGTAACGGACAACCTAGGCAAATCTTTCCTTAGTTGACTGAAAGAGAATCCTGCAAAATATACGCACATTAGCAACTGATTATTCTTATTTGTCATAAGTCAAAATCTTAAGTTCAACAATCTCCCCCTTTTTGATGATGACAAATAGTTGTTGCATGTTTTAAGTCGACTCCCCCTGAGTGTTTTGAGATGGAGCATAGTTAACTGATTTCCTGCAAAGAAAGCACAAGTAGCATATGTATTGTAGGGGAACTCCCCCTAGCTAAAAGACTGTTAGTATAGTCGACTAGACTGATTTCCTGCAACGAAAGCACAAGTAGCATATGTATTTCAGGGGAACTCCCCCTAGCTAAAAGACTGTTAGCATAGTCGACTAGAACCTGCATTCACAAAGTTTTCCAGGAAATAAGAGTTAAAGGATAAATAGAACATAGCAGCAGGCATTGTCTTCTCCCCCTTTGGCATCAGCAAAAACAGAGGGGAGGCAGGAGTAGCAAAAAAAGGTTCATATTTACAGACCCGAATTAAAAGCATAGTCTAGCGAGGTGCAAGAAAGTAGGTGAGAGTGTTCACAACGTTATCTGTCATTCTGTCAAGTTTGGTCTGAACATCAGCTGAGAGAGTGTCAATTCGTCCCTGAATATCTGTGGAGATGGCATCTAGGCGGGCATGAAGCCTACGAACAGCAGCATCAGAACTTGTCACAGCAGTATCCAGTTTGAGACTGAATTTTCCAACATCCATCTTGACTTCGTTCACCTCTTCGGCTGCTTTGTCTTCTTTGAGGTGAAGACTGAGGAGGAGATCAATGATGTCTTTGACATCCTCTGCAGAGTTTTGAGGCGGCAACGAGGGACTAGTTGGACGGGAAGGACCAGCTTGATCACCAGGGGTTTTGACAGCCTTAGCTTCCTTTCTTACCCATTTCTCATCAATATGGACATAGCCCATGGAAGCAAATGCACGAGAGTTGTAGCAAGCACTCACAGACACAGTTTTCCAAGCAGAAATATCAACACGATAAAAATGTAAAATTCTAGAAATCAGGAGTCCATAAGGCAGGGAAGCACAGTCAGCAATACTTTCTAGCATATACTCAATTATCCAAGCACCAAGATCCAATTTTTTGTTCGTTAAGAGACAGTAAACTATCAGAGTGTCACGCTGAGAGAGAGAGCTAAGGGAGCCAGTACGGGGCAATAGAGTAGTACCAACAATGTGAGCAAGAACACGCACAGAAAAGGGCAAGTCTAGAGGACCTAAGTGACCATCAGGAATATCATCAGACTTTTCACAAAGGCATGCTTTTGCTTGTTCAAAAGTAACTTCAAAATCAGACGGCCAAGAGTTTTTGAAGAAAACGGAGTAGCCAGAGAACTTACAGCCCAAAATTCGACAGAGGATCTTGTTGGTAATTACAATTCTAGTATTCAGGACCATAGTTTCAACGCCATTACTAGGACAGGGGCGAAGGTTTGCATAAAATAATCTTACCAGGTCTTCAGGGACATCAGTAGGATCAGAAGAGAAGAAATTTGTCCATTCTTGGTCAGCAAAAAATTGTTTGATATCACAGTTGAGAGATTCCAGAAGATCCAAATCTACAATGCGGCCATGGGCGAGGGGCTTTTCCTTTAGGGTTTCCAACCGTTCATAAGCCGAAGAATCCCAAAAGTCTAGGGTTTCATCAAGATCAGCAAGAGAGTACTCCTTTTTAGCCCTTTTAACACCCTCTGTATCATCAAAATCACTGTGCATGGGCCTTTTACCAAGTTTTGTATTTCGAGAGGGAGTAGGAAAAACAGAAGTAGTATTCTCAGAATGGTCAGAATCAATGTGAACTGGGATGGAGGGATTTTGAGGTTTGGTCTTGGCGCGTTGGCTACGACGGGCAGATATAGTAGATTTTTTCGCCATGGGAGAAGAGATGGAGAGTAGGAATTTTGGTTAATTTGGTGAGGAAGGATTTTAGGGAGAAGAGCTTTTTAAGTAGTGGAGGAGAGAGAGAAATTCAGGGAAGGTGGAAGGTGTGAGTGAGATATGAAAAGGCGTGAGAGAAGGAGATAATGATGGGAAAGGTACTGCAGCGTCAGGGAGATAGACCGACGTGACTACTGAGAGTCTTGGAAAGGAAAACCGACGGCTGTAATAATGACAAACAATAATTACTAAGCAGGCGGTTAAAAAGTAAATAAACAGATGCATGCGACAAAACAAAAGAAATTATGCAAAAAAACAAAAGATTTTTTTTTTTTTTGGTTTTAATAGAATGCATGCGAAAAAAAATTATGCTTTTGAGTAGGGATCTGAAATGATGCCAAGTAAGTCTCTTAGAGTGCAGAAACGTTCTTCAAGCAAGGGTTTAGTAAAGATATCTGGCAATTGAAAATCAGTACTAACAAATGCAATATCAATATCACCAAATTGAACATGATCACGGATAAAATGATAACGAACATCAATATGCTTAGTTCTAGGATGATCTACAGGATTGTAGGATAACTCAATGGCACTAGTATTATCACATAAAATAGAGATAGGTTTAAAGAATAAGTTATAATCAGATAGTTGAGTATTCATCCAGAGGAGTTGAGTGCAACAATGTCCTAGAGCAACATATTCTGATTCGGCAGTAGAAAGAGCAGTGCAATCTTATTTTTTGCTATGCCAGGAAACAAGAGATTTTCCTAAAAAGAAACTTGCTCCACTGGTGCTTTTTCGATCAACCCTGTCACCTGCGTAGTCAGCATCTGAGAAACCAATGAGATCAAAGTGTTCTGTGAAGGGATACCACAGACCATAGGAAATAGTTCCAGCAAGATATCGTATAATTCTTTTTACTGCAGTTAGATGAGAAACTTTAGGAGCTGACTGGAATCTGGCACATTTGCATACAGCAAACATGATGTCCGGTCGACTAGCAGTTAAGTAGAGAAGAGAGCCAATCATACCTCGGTAGACAGTGGGATTTACACTAGTACCTTTTTCATCTCTTACCAGATGAGTGGCTGGACTCATGGGAGTTTTGGCTATGTTGGCATCTGCCATGCCAAAACGAGTGAGTAATTCTTTTGTGTACTTGGATTGGTTGACAAAAATACCTTCTTGATGCTGTTTGATTTGTAATCCTAGGAAGTAAGTCAACTCCCCCATCATACTCATCTCGAATTCTCCCTGCATTAGGATCTCAAACTTCTTGCATAATTTGGCATTAGTACTTCCAAAAATTATGTCATCAACATATACTTGAATGAGCAGAATATCATTAGAGGTCTTTTGAATAAATAGAGTTTTGTCACTTTTGCCTCTAGAGAACCCGGGGCTTAATAAGAAGGAGCTTAACCTTTCATACCAAGCCCTCGGAGCTTGTTTGAGACCATAAAGAGCTTTAGAGAGTTTGAAAACATGGTGAGGAAAATTTTTATTTTCAAAACCAGGGGGTTGTTTTACATATACTTCTTCTTTTATAAATCCATTTAGAAATGCACTTTTCACATCCATTTGAAAAAAGTTTAAATTGTTTAAAGGAGGCAAAAGCAAGCAACATACGAATGGATTCAAGTCTAGCTACAGGGGCAAATGTCTCATCATAGTCGACTCCCTCTGTTTGAGAGTAGCCTTGAGCAACTAGACGAGCCTTGTTTCTTACCACCTTACCTTCTTCATTCAGTTTGTTTTGAAAGACCCATTTTGACCCAATGATAGACTTCATTTTGGGTCTTGGACCCAACTTTTAAACCTCATTTTTATCAAACTGATCAAGTTCTTCTTTCATTGCTTGAACCCATGATTCATCTTGTAAAGCTTCGTCAATTCTTTTGGGTTCAATCTGCGAGATAAAAGCAATGTTAGAACTATGAGCTCTTCTGGTTTTCATACCTTCCCTTGGATCACCAATGATGTATTTCTGAGGGTATTCAGGATCACTCTTCCATTCATTTGGAACAACAAAGTCGTGATTTCTTGGAACTTCATCAAAAGTTGACTCATTCTCTTCATTAATCGACTCAGGTTCTTCAGAAATCTGAACTTCCTTTTGAGCTCCAGGATTAGGAGGATTTTCAGAGATGTGAGGGTGGAATGGGATCTCGTTTTCATCATCATCTGCAGAAACTCCTTTCTCGACAGATTTTAAAGCATCATCAAAAACAACATGCATAGATTCTTCAACAGATAAGGTGCGCTTATTAAATACTCTATAGGATCTACTAGTGTTGGAGTAACCTAGAAAAATGCCTTCATCACTGCGAGGATCAAACTTTTCAAGATTATCTTTGCCATTATTATGAATAAAACATTTACACCCAAACGGATGAAAGTAACTTATGTTAGGCCTTTTACCTTTCCATAGCTCATAGGGAGTTTTCATGAGGATAGGACGGATAAGACATCTATTTAGAATATGACAAGCTGTACTTACTGCTTCAGCCCAAAGATGATTTGGGAGAGAATGTTCTACCAACATGGTTCTTGCCATATCTTGAAGAGTCCTATTCTTCCTCTCAACAACACCATTTTGTTGAGGAGTGCGGGGAGAGGAGAAATTGTGAGTGAGCCCATGAGTATTGCAGTACTCTTCAAAGATCTTGCTTTCAAATTCCCCTCCATGATCACTTCTAATGGTGGTGATGAAATAACCCTTTTCTCTTTGTACCTTTTTGCAGAAAACTTCAAAACTAGCAAACGCATCATCTTTATGTGACAAAAACATGACCCAAGTAAATCTTGAGAAATCATCAACAATTACTAATGCATACTTCTTTCCATTTATGCTAGCAGTTCTAGTTGGCCCAAACAGATCCATGTGAAGAAGTTCAAGTGGCTTTGAAGTGGAAACAATGTCTTTACCTTTAAAAGATGTTCTAGTTTGTTTACCTAGTTGACATGCATCGCATACATGGTCTTTGGAGAAATTTAGTTTTGGTAAACCAATAACAAGATCATGTTTTGAAAGTTTTTCAATTAAAGACATGCTTGCATGACCTAATTTTCTATGCCATACCCAAGGATCATTGGTAATAGATGCAAGACAGATGCTTACTTGAGGAAGTATTGTCGTTATTCAAGACATATATATTGTTTTCACGTGCGCCAGAGAGAACGACTTTACCTTTGTTGTCATGGATGATACACCTACTGGACTCAAACTTTACCTTGAACCCTCCATCACAAAGTTGACTTATGCTGAGAAGATTATGTTTAAGCCCTTCCACGAGAAACGCATCTTTAATATCACATGATGGGTTCAAAGAGATAATGCCTATTCCAACAATCTTTCCTTTTGCATCTCCTCCAAAACGTACAGATCCTCCATCAAAACTTGTGACTGATTTGAAAAGCTGTTTGTCACCAGTCATGTGACGGGAGCATCCACTATCTAGAAACCATTTTCCCAGTTTTGCCTTTTTCTTGTGGAGTCCCTGCAATATGATGGTATTAAAGAGTTTTAGGTACCCAAGCTTGCTTGGGTCCTTGGGGGTTAGTGTTAGAGGTGCTAGCCTCGGTTTTAATTTTTGGTCTCCAAATCCATATTTCAGGATTCTTTTTGTAACATTTTCTTTGAACATGACCAATCTCACCACAATGAAAACATATAGGAATATTTTGAGAATTAGAACTGGAAGTAGTAGGAGAGATAGATCTAGCAGATTTATATGAGTTATAAGATCTGTCAGATTGATAGCTTTTAGCTCTTCGAAGTTTGTTTAGTTTAATTCTGAGTTGTTCCATTTCTTCTTTTAAAAATTCATTTTCAGTTTCAACTACTTCTAGTTTCATTTCCCATTCTTCCTTTTCTTTAGTTAACCTTTTGATAACTTTGAGAGCTTTTTCAAGTTCATCAAGGACTTCATCGAGGTTTTTAGAGTTTTCAGTGCAAAGATCACAACATACCTCATTTGTGTTAGCCATGAAGCATATGTTTGCTGCATCCTCAGTTTCCATATCGACCGCTTCATCTTCACTCCAGGCTGAGTATGATCTGTTCTTTCCTTTCCTTTTAGCTTCTGGACAATTGTTGGCAATATGTCCTTGCTTACCACATTCATAGCATCGTCCTTCTGCTTTATAGTTGGTCTGCTCTTTCCTGAAGGGAGTCTTATTTCTGCGGAACTGTCTTCTTCTGTTGAGAAGGCCATTTATGTTTCTGGACATCATAGCAAGTTGTTCCTGTATGTCATCTTCCTCAGCTTCATGTTCATAGTCGACTTCTTCAGTGATAGTGCTGAATGCTACAACCTTTTTCTTCTCCTCTTGAGCGTTGCGATTTAGATGAGTTTTTTCAAAGGCAATAAAATCTCCTCTGAGTTCATCATAGGTAAGTTTATTAAGGTCACTGCTTTCAATGTTGATAACTTTTGGTTGCCAGGAAGTTGGGAGGCTTCTTAGAATCTTCCTGATCTGTTGTCCACTAGTGTAGACCATTCCAAGAGCTTTAAGTTCTCCAATAATCTTGCTGAATCTGGCAAACATATCTTCAGCAGATTCTCCTTCTTTCATTTGAAATAGCTCATATTCATAAACGAGAAGATTTATTCTTGTTTCCTTGACTTTGCTGGTACCTTCATAAGTAACCTCCAATTTGTCCCATATTTCTTTTGCAGTATCACAACTGGAGATCTTCTCCCATTCTTCACCACTTATAACATTGTAGAGAATATTCACAGCTTTGTAATTCATTTGAATTACTTCTCTTTGTTCATCTGTATAGTCATCCACGTCGAGGGGATCTGAGGTTTCAGTCTTATCATCTTCCCTCTTGGTAGCGGTACTAGTAGAAATGGTGTAGGGGCCCTTCTTGATTACACGCCAGATCTTCAAGTCGACTGACTTGACATAGGTTTCCATGCGAATTTTCCAGTGGCTGTAGTGTTTCCCATTGAAGTAGGGAGGCCGGGTGGCAGAGGTTCCCTCTTGCAAGAGTGCACCATTGACAACGTGTGCAGACATGATCTTTTCTCACTTGCTGTAAGGCAAAAAAAAGATAAAATGTGAGACCAAGCTCTGATACCAATTGAAAGTACAAGAGGGGGGTGAATTGAAATTTTCTTTTAATACAGTTGACTTAAACAGATTTATAGTCGACTAAGCAGTATGTATGTAAACTTAAGCAGATAGTAAGAGATAAGGGAAGAAGAAGAACAAAGGATTTTATACTGGTTCAGAATCAAAAAGGTTCCTAATCCAGTCCCCTTGGGTCACAAGGGAGTATCTCTCTTAATAAGGCTCTTAGTAACACGGAGTACAATGAATGGTTTGTCGTTCACTAAAAACGTCTTGACAAGATGGTTTTTATCACTCGATCACCACCAACGTATTGTTTGGTTTATAGCTCACCAAACCAACTTCTGTTTCGACACTACTATTACCTCTACAAGAACCTCTCCTTCTTTTCTTTTCTAACACTGATTACTAACTTGTTACAGTATTTTTGTAAAGTAAAAGTATGGAGAAAAGCAGACAGTAGAATAGAAGCGTAAGCCATAGTCTGCAATTCTTCTGGAATATATAGGGCTGGATGAGAGGCAGACAGGTCAAGCAAATCAGTGAGGGCGCAGATCGTGGAGGCTATATTTGGAGCGGAGATTCTGAGAGATTGGACCCAAGAGATTTGATTCTTGGGGAGGTATAAATACCTTCCAAGAATACGATGCAGCCTTTAAGGAGTCAATCCCTAGATTAAGGGGATACCAATCACAACCAGCTGTAACGGACAACCTAGGCAAATCTTTTCTTAGTTGACTGAAAGAGAATCCTGCAAAATATACGCACATTAGCAACTGATTATTCTTATTTGTCATAAGTCAAAATCTTAAGTTCAAGAGAAACCACATCAAATTAAATGCAAATAACTAAATTTCCAAACATAAAAAAAGAAAACAATTAAAATATATAAATACTAGTAATAATTTTATATCGTACTTTATGGGTATTTGGTAATTTAATGTTATGTTACAGTTTAACAAGTTGATGAATTATGGCAGTTTTTGTTTTATGTGTTCTATAGCTATAGATAATGTTTTATCGGTAATTGAAATTTAATTTAGTCTTAAAACTTTGGTACAATAGAGTATAGACCTTAGTTCGAGAATATACATGAAATTAACTCCTCAATATATACGTTTGAAAAAAAAAAAGTTTGTTAGTTCGTTTTTTTTTTTTGGAAAAAAAATGAAGTAATTTGACTACTAACTCTATACACGGAAAACGCAATATTAGCATCAAGGTGAACCCACTAATAGCATATAAAAAAACCCCATGACGTATAAAATGAAGTTTAAAACCCTAATGTCACACCCCGTAAAAAATGCTACAATTCTGCACAAGCAACAAAGAATCGTGAAGTGGCCAAGGATGAGGCTTTAGAGCTGTTTGAATAAGTTTCTGAGAACTAAAAGTGTTTATTTTAGAAAGTGCTTATGTTAAAAAATTGTAGTGTTTGGCCAAAGTTCTACTTGAAAAATATGTGTCTTTGAGTGGCGAGAAAAATTGTTTTTATGCTAAGAGAAAGAAGCCTCCCTAAAAGCATAAGCAAAAGTTATTTTTAATTGTTATCATTACAAAAATATTTGTATAAAAATACTTATATATCGAATTACCGCTATTTATTTGACCTAATCATTATAAGCTAGATAGTCACTACTAGAAAATGCGCGTTCTGCGAGAGTATTCTCTCTCTAAACACGCGATCGAGAGGGATTTTCCTCGCTGCACGCGCCTCGTAAAAAGCTTCGTAAAAAATCGTGTAAGCGGGGGAATATTCCTCGCCAACAGCGAGGTAGGCCCCTTTTGATAAAGTGTGTCCGATGTAATTGGCGAAGGAAATTATAATCAAAAATTTATTTTTTATACTTTTCGGCGAGAAAATTCCCTCGCTAAGTATTGATTTTTTTTTTATATTTGGCGAAGGAATTAGTATATAAATCCTGCTAAACGAAAACATTAGAAACAATATATAAAGCAGCAACAAAAACCATTACAAGCCATTACAATGGCACCACAACGTATACAACAATAACAAAAACCAAAATAGCAATTACTATGGCACCACAACCTGGCTAACATAACAATAAAGCCACCACCGAGCAATTAAACTTATCTACGTACTTGTTTCATAAATTGTTCAACATAAACAACAAAAATACTAAAATCATTTATAGAATTACTTAACGCGTGCCACTACCAAGTTTAATTCGACAAACACTTAACTAACCATGAGACTACTCCGTCCTCTGAGAATCATTGTCATGCCCTTTTCCCATAATAAAGTTCAACACCAAGGACCCTAATTTTGACATCTTTTCATGGTGAGCTTGGCGTGGCAACTCTTGGTCCGCTAGCCTTTTCTCTAACAACAAAGCCTTTTCTCTAACTCTTGGTCAGCTTGGCGTTGCAACTCTTGGTCCACAGTGAATTCTTTCTGAAGAGAGCCCTAAAAATAAAACAAATTTTTTTTAATCGTAGTACGATGTAGGCAACCCCAAGTTGCTTAGGTTTAGTTTATTCATCAACCCAATGATCTCATCCATGTCTCCTTGAGATATATTATAATCTGATTTTGTACTAAGCAGCCTAACTGCAACGGACAACTTCTAATGCGCTGCCCCTCGTAAAATGAGCGACTAGCTTCTTCCAACTGTTCATAAAAGAGCTTCGCCTCATCATATGGTAACTCCTCAACAGTAGGTTGCGATGGTTCCCCTTGGTACATCCCAAATGCATCATTTATCATTTCATGCATAGGATAGTTATACCCGACATACGCACCGCTAACCCCAGCATATTCATTTTGGTTGTTGACTTCAGCGAAACTAGGGTTACACTCTCCATGTGCAGTCCACACAAAATAATTGAGCATAAATCCTTTTCTATAAAGATGTATAACAATGGTATCTGTTCATTTCACGTCGCTACACTTGCATTTCATACAAGGACATTTGATTTTACCATCCCTCATATATTCAGGAAGCAATTTAGCTTTAGCAATAAAGCGCTCAACCCCATCTACGAAAGTTTTCCGTAAACTCATATTTTCATAAAATCTATTATACATCCAACTACGATTTTCATCAAGTTCCATCTACACAAAGGTTACAAACAAATATATTTAGAATAATGCAAGAGAGTATATCACTTTTACACTGGTAGTGATATGGTATGATAAGAGCAATTTATAGTAGTGATATGATAGGGACATCAACAAAGAGATTTTAATTCTAAGCTTTGTATTATGGACTAATTGGTCTATCAAGTTGTTTTTAAATTTTATTGAATTTTGCTAATTAAAATTTCTTTTTTTCTATAAAATATTTTTTCAACAACTTAATTAAAAATAATTAAGTTTATAAACACAATTTTACAACACAAGTGGACACATATCAACCATTCATTCACCATTAAATTTTCACTAAACAAATTAATATAGTAAAATTTTAACAAAATACAAAAAATTAATAAAATGAAATAAACTGAAAAAATAAAATATACATTTAACAAATTCTCCGGTGGCAATGTTATATACGGTCTGTCACTGAAAAAAAAAACAAAAATTAAACAGGGAAGGGGAAACGGGCAGTGTGTAAAGGAAAAAGGAAAGGGGAGTAACGGGCAGTGTGTAAAGGGAAAGAGGAAGGGGAATAACGGGTTACGTGAATTCCTATGTGATGTCACCGGTGGGATTGAATCGCCGGTGGGAAGGGGGTTTTTAGAAAAGGGGTTTTTTTTCCTAAGGTTGGGAAAGAAAGAGGGACGAATATAAACGAAGGACGGAGAAAGAATAATGATTTTTTTATGGTTTTGGCTAAGGAGTTTTCTCGCCAAGTGCCTGACACAAATGTTTTTTAATTGGCGAGAGAATTCCCTCGCCAATGAGGTGAGAGAGTTTTTTTTTTAACTGGCAAGGGAATTCTCTAGCCAAGTTAATTTTTAATTTTTTTTTTTTTTTTTTACACATTTTGGCGAGTGAATTTCCTCTCTGGGTGTTCAGAGAGGGAACTCCCTCGCCACCTCTTTCCTCACAGAATATGCATTTTCTAGTCGTGAGTACTTATTATTTTTCTCTTTGTCTTTACCCGTAATGTAACACTCAAAATGACTTTTTGAAAAGCTTGACCAAACACAAATTGCTACTCAACTATTGACAAAAGAGCTTCTTAAATGAGTCAGCCAAACACAAACTACTTCTCTCCAAAAGTACTTTTGCAAAAAATACTTTTGAACAAAAACACATCTCAAAATAAGCAGTTTTTAGAAGCTTGGCCATACATGCTCTTAGAGAAAAGTCGAGGAACATATTGGCTTGGAGGCATGGCCCATATGCATAGAATCGTTGGCACAAAAGGATCCTGCAATGATGGAGAACGCACTAGATAAGGTTGTTCGAGGAGGCATGACGTTCAAACAAGGCTCGCGACATAAGCATTACATGGTGCCCGACGAGATCAAGGCATATGCAAGACGACAAGATGCAAATGGATTGGATAATGTTAGGCATGTATTGTGAATGGCACATAAGGATACACGATAGATGCATAGGGTTGCCAGTCGAGCGCTTGTGTGTGACGCGTCACAATAGGTGATATAGCGTAAGAGCATGAGCGGCTTAAGGGTATCATGTCAGAACAAGGATACATGTGGTGGAATTGCCAAGAGAGAACCAGGAAGCTTAAAGAAATCAGCACAATAGTGTCCTATAGAAGGTTCTAGAGAAATCATGAAGGTTCTAAAGTGTAATGGTGTGTCATGGGTTGGGCATGGGCTAACAACATGTCTTTATGGGCTACTGTTAAGGTATCGCCCACTTTGACAACCTAAAGTGGTTTGAGCATCACGGCCTTGTTCCACTTGGTATTAGACAAGAAGGCGCCTCAACAATTGAACTTTGAAGTTACTTTTATATTATTCAATTTTGGATTTTCCTTAAGACGATCTTTACAGTGAACCTCCTTTCAAGTTCAATTATCAGGGGTGTGTGGGCTATACATTCACCACTCCATACGAACTTAGCGTCTTACAGAGATTGGATATGGCCTCCATTAAAAAATATTTAAGTTTTAGGCCCCATCACCAAAATACGAAGCAAGCTCTGGCGATCGTCCAAGACTTCTCTAGAAATTTAGTCCCACAATTTAGAGTGGGAGCATGTTGGGATTATCTAGCTAAAACAAATGCAATTGAGGTATTGTCCTCTTTAGCCCTTCCCCTTTTGGAAATCTCAAAGCTTTTGGGCCTCACGGTTTTGTCCTTTTAGGCTTTAGCCCAGAGGTGCCTCAACAGTTGAACCACTACTCGCCCTCATATGACCCTGACTTTTTTCTCTCATTCCGATGTGGAATTTGTCAAAGGCAAACTTCAAGGCGAACTTCTTTTGAGTTCAACTACTGAAGGATGGCTACATGAGTCTTAAAGCCCGGCCTCAAGGCAGTAGTGCTAGCTAGGAGCATGCGGAAGGGTCCGGAACTCTTTTTGGGAATTGCCTGCGGGCACACAAGCAGATCAAGGGGCTACCTACTTGGCTGCTACCCATTCAACTTAATATGGCATTTAGAATGTTCCTTGGGGAGGGCACCACCACCATTTGTAACCTAGCAACCTGCCAACTGTCCGAAGCAACTTACCAAAGTATCATTCCAAAATGTTCCTAAACCATTTTAGGAGTGTCAAAGTGCTTGTAAACTTTTAAAACAAGTGTTGTGTAATAAAAGGCTATTTCACTCACTTACCAAGCTACTCTACCAAGACGCAAGCCAGTAGGAGGCTGAACCAAGTATCTACCAAGAAGATAGTCGGATTAGGTGTTTCACTTGACACTAGTCGAGACTAGGTCAGTGACAAAGTCCCTCAAGAAATCAACCGCAGGTAAAAGAAATAAAATTCGTTAACAACATATGGAAAAAACATGGACATGAGTAAATTTTAAAAGGGAGCAGATACTTCTCAAACTTACTACATAAATATATACAATTGGTTAAGACATCTCACATCAGATGGAAATTGTTGGCAAGAAGGTGCATACATCAAACAACTAGCTAGCCACAGTTCTTGATAGAACACTAAAACAAGATGGATAACAATCTGCAAATTTTGTCATCATATGTGGCTACTAAATTGTAATAGCAACCAAAAGTATTGCAGCTCAAGATGGTAGGTAACCTTAGGCGTTGACATCCAAAGTACATGAACTTCGACATCACTCTGTGCTTCGCAGTCTGGAATATCAGTATAATTAAAAGCTTCTATTTTCTTAGACATAGCTCAAGTACTATTTATTGGTGACACATTTTGTTGCAAGAATAGGCAGATGACAGTGCAGTCATCTCTCTTGGTGTTGGGATACTTCTTTTTCCATGCATCTATGGAAGCCTCTACCACCGCCTTTGAGGCTGCTGCTCCATCATTTGTCGAACATACTATGGATATGACTTGATCATTGCTGAGCACATCCCAAACCTATGTCACAATGAAAATGAGATGTCAATTTTGTAGAAACAGACAAACAACAGCTGAATTTGAAAGATGAGAAACAGAATAAACAATATGTAGTGAAAATGGGCTTACCCCATCGGATGCTAGAACAACAAACTGATCATTGGGAAAAAGATGGTGATAGGAGACATCAGGCATGGAAATTATGCCATAGTTTTTGAGAATGAAATCTCCAAAAGCTCTAGACATGGCTAGTCCAGGAGCATCTTCATGGGGTAACCACACTCTCTGTATATGTGGCTCTGATTGTAGTGCAAGCACTCTGCCATCACACTTCCTTATTCTTTCTGCTTCAGCTGCATAAAATAGTTTATGATCTAGGCATTTAGTAATTCAATTTGTAATAGAACTATGCCAAGTATCATGTCAATAGAAAGGAGGAGGAGTCTTACAAGGCAGGCTAGGCTTCAAATCAGTCGTTAACTGAACAGCCTCAATTTTTCCTTCCTCAGTCTTTCTTCCTAGAACAGCTCGAGAATCGCCAAGATTAGCGATAATCAGATCATCATCCTGTAATATACAAACAGTTAAAAACAACTCAATATATATTCAATTCTTTAAACCTTTGCAAAAATCCAAACAAATATCTGATATCTAAACGATTACTAGAAGACTTTTTCTTTACCTGTTTTATCGCAACCACGGCAGTTGTTCCACTGCAAGAACAGTCCAATTTCTCAAGACGTTTAATTTCTTTATCCATAACCTTGAAGGAACTCAGACAGGCCTCTTTCCATTTGTTAAAAATCTTGTTCTTAACTGATTCATCATCAACTACTTTCACATTTTGTCTTGGAGAGTTCACAGGAGAAGTGATCTTTGGCAGAGAAAGTATATGTTTTAGAAGCAAAGATGGCAACTTATTCATAACTAACTTGCTGACTATATGTCCATTCTTTCCATGCCCATCAAAAACTCCACCAAAAGCTCCATTCTCTACACCATATCCCTGCCACAAAAGGAAAGTTTCCATTGAGTTTAACTTCTAAACAATGATTGTGAAATAGAATTTTTATCGTGTCAGCTATTTTTAAAAATTAGCTACGAGTAACTGTTCATAAAAGTGGAATAGCAACCTGAAAAATAAGACAAGTTCCGCCTAAATCAAGTTAAAATACACGTGCAGTAAAAAGTTCTATATTTTGTTCGTGTATATAAGTAAAAGCATTCTCTATTCCGGTAATACAACTCAAGAAACATGCAAATGAAAGAGGGATTAGATGATAAACCTGATAGAGAATAGCAGAATCTTGATTGAGTCCTTTGCTTCCTGCATGAGAATAAACAGAACCAACTACTTGTTGGTGTGCTCCATTGCTGTTGTCTTCATAGTAAACCACATTTTCATTGCCATAATCAACTGCATGAATTTCAAAAGATACAGATGATAAGCAGATACCCATTGTGATAAAGTGTTAACTGCTCTTTTCTTTTTTTCTCTCAAACTGAAAGAGAATCCTGTATATAAAGGAATTTCAGACCTTTCAAAGGAGTTGAAAATGGTATTAATGAATTTTATAAATAGTAGAATAATAGTATGTGGCGCCAGAGAAATCAAAAAACTTATTCAGATCCAATAATACTTTTCTTAATTGTATTGTATTATTCTAAAGTACCCCAAGATTCATTTCAAAGGGCACCTGAGTTGTACACTTGTACATATTGTAGATTCTCCACACGCAAATCATAATGTTATTAAATACATGGTTTGCTTGCCCCTACCTGTATGCAAATACATGTTCAAGAGAAGACTTTCTTTTGTGCCATTTCTGAAAATTTAGTCTATAGAGCTGGCTCTAGGTAATTATGAGCTCTTCATTTTATCTAGAACAATGGGTAACAAGGATTATTCACAACTTTAGCTCTTCCTCTTAACACTTTGTGGAAGTTGGATCGAAGGCATAAAGATAACAGTTGATGTATATATGATAGATGACAACTAAATAAACTACTGTTAGACCTTTTTATAACAGCTCGCCTTTGTAATAACCAATATATTTCGTGTTATATATATATTATATTATATGCTCTCTACAACAACATATTGCTATAGCAACTAAAAAATATATGAATACAAAGCCCTTTAAGGCAAAAATTATTGGTTATACAAGTTAAGTTTAGATTGTTTGTACAGTTTGTTTGCTTTGTTGCTCCTTTAATATACTATAAAGATTAAAGAATTTCTCGAAGTAATGATTCAGTTAAACAAAGTAAAACTATATGTAACCTAATTTGAGTACTTTTGGTCGAACGGTTGATATTAGGGGTGGGCATTCGGTTTTTCGGTTCGATTTTTAACTATTCGATTTCGATTTTAAAAAAACTTCAATCCAATCCAAAATAAATTTGGTTTGGTTCGGTTTTTCTCTTTTCGATTCGGTTTTTTTCGGTTTAGTTTTCAGTTTTTTCAGTTTTGTCATATAAGACAAACTTTAAAATGAAATACTTGAAAGAATATAAATACAAGTCAAAATATTAAACATTAAATCTAAACCATAATTCTAGATAAAGAGAGAACATGAATCCTAAGTAAAAGGAGATCTTACCATTCAAGAGGTAAAAACTGATTGAAACTTTTGATGAAAGCTTTACACGTATTATACTATAATACAAAGAGGTAAAATAATTGATGGCATAAAGTATTGAAATATTCAAACTCTAAAACCCTTAAACAAGTTTAGGTTAAGAGATAATATGAGAGCCTTTCTTTGTGTGTGTATATATATATATTTCGATTTTTTCGGTTTCTATGATTTGAAATCCGAAACCAAACCAAAACACCAAAATTTTCATATTCTCAATCCAATCCAAACCAATTATTTAAAAATTCAAACCAAATTAAAAAACTAATTCAGTTCGGTTTGGTTTTTTCGGTTTAATCCGAATAGTGCCCATCCCTGGTTGATATATAAAATGGACGGAGGGGATTTAAAATATTAAGTCTGACCTTCGGAAAAACCATATTTTTCCTCTCTATTTCCCTAACTTTATTTGAAATGTGTAGCACTTGTCTGTTTAAATATCAAACAGTTCAAATTTATATTAATAATTAAGCAACTTTTTTAGCTATTATTAAGGACTGAACAGTTCCAAATATAAATCTCTCAAGCTTTGATAAGAAACATGCATCATCTCCCAAATTTTCTATCAAGACCCTCCAATTTGCCTCAATTTTTGTCTTCCGCCAAATATCGATCGATGTAGTCAATATCTTAGAGTATTAATTAGTCTTAAGCAAAGTAGGTGCAGAATTACCCCAACTTCGAAACAAAAGTGCTGAAGAAATACATTAGGTTTTAGTTTTTTTGCTCACTTTTTTTTGGGGGTCAAACAATGTATAGTTTAGTTGATATAGCCATTTATGTCTGCCTAAAGAATATTGTTGTAATTTTTTTTTTTTTTTTCAATTTTTTCCTAAAGTTAGTGAGAATTAATTTTTTTTTTCAACTGCACAAATTAATCATAGTTAAGGCACTTGCTTAGTTACATAAATCTCAACCTTTGAAATTTAAATTATAAGACAATTATTACGAAAATCAAAGGAGGTTCAGGTTGTCGAAGCTGTTAAGTAAACCCAAAGAATTATTGGACAAGTTGGACATTGACTTTTAGAACCATTTGTTTAGAATGTTAGTAATTTTCTAATGTAAAGTCTCCTTCCAACATGTTAGGATCTTGTCATGTAATATCTGTATTTAGAAGCAAAAAGTATAAATAGCTACCCATGATTGGAGGAACCAAAGGGTTTGGAACAAATGGCGTCAGAGCCGAATTTTGAGAAGCGTTAAACCGAGAAAATATAAACTACGTAGTATATAATTTCGTGATGACACTTTAATTAATTCATAGGAAATGATAAATTGAATAAAACAAATACTTGAAGATGCCCTTTCAAATCTTTGAAAACTTATCAGGAATTTGATCTAATTATAACCAAATGTCGTCATTCTTTTTTTCCCTTTAAACTTAGTCTTTTCTTTATCTTGTGGAGGAAAATCAAATGATACATAGTTTCTATAATTAATAGGCTATCCACCAATGATGAAGCAATATAACATAGTCCTAATCAAGGATATGGAGAGATGAAATTTTCACCGCTGATAGTGTTTTAAAAAAAAATATAATACAATTCATTTTTAATATTGTACGATAGAAAACTTTAGCCTTACATGAGAGGAAAATACTGCTAGAAACTGTAACAAAGTCGTGTTGAGTAATAGTATCAGGTGACACTTGACACTGTTTTGTTATAAAAAAATAAAAATAAAAATAAAAAAAGAAAAATCCTAACACGTACTCAATACACACACACAACATTGTAATGGTTTAGCTAAAGCTAAGATATAGATCTATAGAACCCGCAAAAAGAGAACCAATAGGAATTAGAATCTCCTTATTGAAAAGTACTTTTGTTAGAAGTATATTTGAAATAAGTACTTTTAAAAATTAAACAGTTTGTATTTGGCCAACTCATTTAAAAAGTGCTTTTATAAAAAAATTATGTTTGGATAATCTTCACAAGAAGTATTTTTGAATATCAGATTATGAGAAATGACAAAGATTTAGTATGCAACTAATTATACTATTCTAAAAGAGCCAATCCCTATAGCAAAAAGTAAACGACCATTTTACCATTCAAAAACTAAATAATGCCTTTGATTTTAGTATATACAAGTTTAGTTATAGGGTTAGTCTTGAAATTTTGAATTATATATTGGGATTTTCATAGAACTATTAAGATACATGTATTTGTAATATTCAGAGTATACAAGTTTAATTGTTTTTATTAAGATTCATGTATCACTTTCAACAAGTAACTTTTACAAATGCAATGTTTTTCATAAAATACAAATGTTCAAAGTGTTCTATGATTAATGCGAAAAAATGAGTTTTACATCTAAGATTTACTCGACACTTCCTTTTTCACGTGTCCTACTGTCATGCCGTTAAGTCTATCCCTCCTCTTAATTAATATCAACATTCAAGTACTTAATTACGTCATCAATAGCCTTTTGTTCTATCATCTTCTATTTCTTTAGTTTTTTCAATCTAGAGAAAGATGACATTTCCATGCGGGACTACAAGAGATGCTTGCCATCATCGAGATGGAGAGTGACAATTGACTTAATTTTACTGAGATAACTTTAATCTCTTCGCATTTTTTACTTTCCTTTTTTGTCCTTATTAGATTCTCATGGTTTGAAATAATTTTGCACGTGATAGGTAGAAAATAATAAGTTAGTAGCATATAACTTTGACATGTTAGACAATATAATTAGACATTTATTAGTAGTATATAACTTTGACATATTAGACAATATAATTAGACATTTATTTGTCTATTCAACCACTTTCTACCCTTCATGACCTTTAAAAGTTATTTATCTATATTTATGGGCCTCACGCGCGTGGCGCGTGCGAAAGACTAGTATATCTTAAATGTACAAAATATTTAAGTATTTTTTATGAAGGACTTAATTTATTTATTTATTTTCAATTAATTTAGTGAAAAAATAAAAAATAAAAAAATATACTATAGTTTTTAATCACTAGGAATAAAGTTAAACCAATAAATAGAAGCGGAAACAATATTTTATTTATATTTGAGAGATATATTGGTTAAAATAATTAAAATTAATATGTTAAATAAATATTTTGGTAAGGATATTACTCTCTTAAAAAATTAGTAAACTGCATCTGATTCTGCTTCTGGGGAGAAGCAGAAATTTGTAGTTTCTCCCAAACAGCAAAAAAACTGCTTCTGCTTCTTCTCAAAAGCATTTTTTTTCTTTTGGCCAAACACCTAAAATTTCTTGAAAAGCACTTTTTTCTTGAAAAAAAGTACTTTAGGCATATGAAAAGCTTGGCCGAATAGGCTATTAATAGAAATTATATCCAGCATCTCCTTTATCTTACTAGGAAATAATTAAGATTATGTTTCTCAATTTTTTCTAATGTACAAAAAGGAAAATAAAACATGACGTTCACAAACTCAATAATGCAAATGGCATATAGAAGCAACTAATCATAAGGATAGACATTACATATATCATTCCTCTTTTCAACTTAAATTTTTTAATTTCGGCAAACATTTATTCATTTCTCGAATAATCCTCATTGGATGAGTAGGATATGAACAAGCTGCCCATATATACAAAGTTGAGAACTAGTAGTGGCTACTAATAATAATGTTATCCTAAAGTTTTATGATTTGAATTAAAATGTGCATTATTATGCACCAGATCAGATTATTTATAGTTGTCAAATTATGCCAAAGCTAGGAAACTAAGGTGGATTCATGGAGTATGGTTGCATGATGGGAGATATGACTCATTGGATCTATCCAAAAAGAGAGGACCTTTTACACCTCAAGAATATACCTAATCAGAATCCTTTTTATACATATTCTTTAACTTGATGGACTATCATATGGTTGGTCCAATTATCTAAATGTACTCCAATAATAAATCTGTTCTACATGCGCCAGATATCCTATAAAAGAATTCATTTGTATGCTGCTTCTTATCTTTGAGGATTTTGTACGGAATTAGTTCCACCTCAATGCCTTAAAAACTAATGTACGGAAACTACATCAAATTAAAAACAAATGCCATTGATAATTAAAATATTCCATGTGTTTCAATATATGTGAACCTATAAAATTTGACGCAAAAGTTTAATAAAGAAATGAAGACTTTTAAAACTTGTGATTTAAAAACAAATACGATCAATATCTAAAATGTTTCATGTGTTTCAATTTATGTGAACCTGTTGGACTTGACACAAAGTTTAATAAAGAAATTGAGACTTTTAGAATTTGCGGTCTAAAATGAGTTATCTATTTGTGTGGCTAGAATTTATTTCATTAAGGGTACCGTGATAAATTTGGACTTAAATTGTTTCCTAGTTTAGAAAGTGATCGTTCTTTTTTTAACAAACTAAAGAGAAAATATGTTCACATAAAGTGGAACGGATGGAGTACTGACTAAATTTCCAAACATAAAATAAAAAACCATTAGAATATAAAGATGGTAGTAACTTGAAATCGTATTTGATAATTTGATAATGTGTATATTTGGCAATTTTAGCTTATGCTACAGTTTAGTTGTAAATTTCAATGACAAGTTGATGAATTTTATGGCGATTTTTATTTATGTGAATTATACCGATAGTTAATGTTTTCATTATTGATGAAATTTAATCTTAAAAATTTGGTTAATATATAGAGCTTAGTTTGAGAATATGTGTAACGAACTCCTCATGATATACAAACGCTTGAGAAAAACATAACCCAAATATATATACTACAATTCTGCACAATCAACAAGAATCTTGAACAACGGCGTACTCAAGATTTCATTAGTGGTGTCAAAATATAAAGAAGCGAATAACTTACTAAAGTACTATAAAAATCTGGATTTCAACGCTGCGCGCTGGTGGAATTTTTGATAAGTGAAATGGAGCAAAAAATGAAGCTCAAGCAGCCATTGAAGGCACTGGTGGTTTTGGGCGGTAAAGCTTGGTGGGAAGAAGAAGGTAAATGGAGAGTAGGGATTTTGGTGGGAGATTTAATTTTTTTTTTCTATTTTAGGAAAATAATAATGTTTATATAGTAGATCGAAGTGTTGTTTTTATAACTTAGGGCGGGGGGTTTAAGACTTGAGAACTTAGGTAAGATCATTAATGTTAAAAGGTCATTAAAGAATTAAAGGGTTATGCATTCAATTTTTAAGACTTTGGAGGTTATTCTCTTATTTTTCTTCATTGCAGGGATTTTTTAGCCAATGCACCCTAGTTTCTATAATTAATAGACTATCTACCAATGATGATGCAATATAACATAGTCCTAATCAAGGATATGTAGAGATGAAATTTTCACTGCTGATAGTGTTTTTTTAAAAAAAAAATACTATCCATTTTTAATATTGTACGATGGAAAACTTTAGGCTTACATGAGAGGGCAATACTGCTAGAAACGGTAACAAAGTCGCATTGAGTAAATAGTATCAGTTGACACTAAGGGTGGCTAATGGTCCGGCTCCGACCGGACTAAGCCGATTTGAGTTAGAAACCGGCTCGGGCCGGTTGTGAATGGACCAAAAACCCAAACAAGCCCCAAAATCCGGTTAAAAAACGGCCCATTGATTTTCGACCGGATGGACCGGTACAAAATTGGACCGAAATCGGCCAGACCGTATCGGATCGGCCCAAAAAAAAAAGCAGATTTTCCAGCCGTTGGCAACGTCTCTTTTGACCTCCTAGCCGTTGTCCAACGGCAATTTTCACCCCTCTACCACACCATAACCACCCCTAACTATTTTTTTCCTATAAACACCTCATTATTTTATCATATTTTTCATACAGATCTTCCAATTCTCTACGATATTGCTATTTTGCTACTTTGGCTATTTGTTAAAATCTACCATTTAGGTACTTTATCAAGTTTTAATTGGAGTTACTATCAAAGTTATATTTGGCTATTTGATGAAGTTTTCAAGTATCAAGTATTGGGTTAATTAGAGGAGCTACTTGGTTGAAATATCAATTTGGCTATTTTTACAATTTTTCGATTATCAAGTATTCAACTAATTAATTGAAGTGAAGGCTCAAGTTTCAACTTTACCTCAATTATACGGATATATTTGGTTGGTCGTTCCTACTTTCTACTCTTTTATAATTTTTTGGTCATATATTTATTTTTATTTGCTATTATTATATCTCAAAGAGGTTCAATTGGAACTAGTAGTGAGGGGCGGGCACGTGGTCGTCAAGGAAATAGGGGTAAAGAAATTACTGGTAGTTCTAGTCTGTTCACCCACATAGATGATTTTTAATATTATCATGATGCTAGCGCTAATAGTATACTTGATCATGAAATGTTAGAAGCACAATATGGCTATCAAAATGGGGTTAATTTAGAAGAAACACATGAATATCAAGCTAGTCCACCTGAAATTCAGTCTGACTTGCCTCCTGTACCTCTTACTAGAGTACCGGTTAAACGTAAGGATAGATATGAGGTGTGAGAATTTGCAACAAAGAAAGTTGAAACGCAGACGGCTGTATGTGGGCTTTGTGAAATGGAGTGAGTTTCTAAAACCGAAGGTAATGATGGTGGGACAGGTAAAATTAGGACCCACTTATAAAAGAAACATCCTAAAGAATGGTCAATGCGAGCGGGGGGTATATATTTAGGGACCGAACATGGGGGAATAACGCATGATGAATCTTCGGGTACCCGAACAAAAATTAACCAAACAACAGGAGGGCTTCTTACTTATGATAAACAAAGGGATAGGGAAGATATTGCTAAACTAGTTGCGGTCGAGGGTTTACCTTATAGTTTTCTTTCTTCTACTGATTTTGTTCGTTATGTTCAGTCTATATATAATCCCTCTTATCATGGTTTTCCAAGAACTATTGTTAAAAATAATATTATTAAATATAAGAACGAATATCAAGATTATTTGCGATATTTATTTGATATTTTTTATACTAGAGTATTTCTTACTACGAATATGGGTTGTTCTACTAATGTATGTGATTATATTACAGTTACTGTTCATTAAATATATCTAGATTGGGTATTTCAAAAACATATTATTGCTCATAAAATTGTTGATGAACCACACATGAGAAATTATATTTGTAATAAAGTTTCATCAATTTGTCGTACGTATTGTTTAACTATCAAAGTTTTTAGTATTACGGTAGATAATGCTACAAACAACACAGAAGCACTTAGAAACTTAAAACCTATTTTGAAACCCCTCCCTCCCCCTTTTTGAGGAATATTTTCATGTTAGGTGTGCATGTCATATTTACAACTTAGTAGTAAAAGATGGTCTTGACTTGTTTAACGACATTATAAAAAAGGTGAAAATAGCTATTACTTATATTTTCAGAAATAAAAATCAAGAAAGAAGAAGAGAATGGGAAAAAAATGTATAGAATTAGGAATGCCAATTAGGAGAGTCCCAAAGGAAGTCTGTACTAGATGGAACACTTTATATGAAGCATTGAGTGTCGCTTACAATTATAGAGTACCTATTTCTCAAATGTATAATAAACATTTTATGGAAATCTATCACCTTAAAGAAGAGGATTGGCAACTTGTTCAATATCTCCTTCAGTTTTTACAAAAAATTTATCAAGCTACTTTAAAAAATTTCGGACAATATTATCCAACTACTCCTACCATGTTATATTATATAGCTGGAATATCAGAATTATTGAAAGTATAAAAGCAATATGAAGTATATAAAGTGGCTGTAGAGGCTATGATTGAAAATTTTAGAAAATATTTTTACCCAATTCCTTCTTTTTTTTACATTGCTTCTATGTTGCATCATGCTTTTAAAATTAAGTTAACTGAACGACTTGTTAGAGAAATATATGCAAATTTAGAAATTACAGAAACTGAAATTGCGGCTAATGGATTTCCAAGCGTAGAAGATGTTATTGCTAAAGTTTATGTAGATACCGTGGCTGGTTTTGTAAAGTATAGAGCTTGGGCAGATACTTCTACACCAACTGAACCAATACTATCCACCGGTGAAAGTTCTTCTCAAATGAGCAAAAGGCATGCGGGGACTTGATGAAAAGTTGCTTCAGAACAGGACGAGTACAGGGAGGAATACAACGAGTTCCAAGTGTATTTAATTCAATATCCAAAGAAACTTAAAAACTTTGGAAATCATGATTTGTTGGGTTATTGGAAGAATCAAGAATCGCAATTTCCAATTCTTTCAAAAATGGCCCGAGATATATTAACAATTCAAGCTTCATCAGTTGCATCAGAAAAGCGCTTTTAGCCAAGGAAGATTTCAAACTAGAAATCACAGATATTCGTTGAATGAGGAGGCAATGGAGACATGAGTTTTATTCAGGGATTGGATCAGAGCAGAGCGAAGAAAATTTGGTCTACCAGAACTTACTAAGCAAAAAGGCAACGTATATTTCGATCAAATTTTGAGCGACGGAACAAGTGAAGAAAGGAGTCAAACCGAAGAAGAAGAAGAAGAAGAAGAAGAAGAAGAAGAAGAAGAAGATGATGATGATGATGATGATGATGATGATTAACAAGAACAATAACAACCAGTTCCTAAAGAAAAGCCTACGACTATAATCAAGAAATTAGCTAGTATATTTAAAAGAATGTAATTTTCTAAATCATAATTTTGAAATTACAAGTTTGAAAGTTTAGCTATTGTAGTATGTATTGCACTACTTATGTCTTAAACAATTCAATAAAAGTGCTCCAAGTCTTGGAATACCATCACAACTATTATCTTCATATTTTTTATTTTTAATTTATCGTTTGCGCAAAAATACTACTATTAATTACTAGTTTCTAAATTAGTTCAAATTTGATTTTATAAAATTAATTCAAAGTTTGCACTTTGAACTTAACAAATTAATTCAAAAGTTTGAACTTGTCAAATTAATTCAAGGTTTGAATCATCACTTCAAAATTTTCAATTAATTCAAAGTTCGAAAAATACTACAAGTTTTTAATTCTAAGTTTAAACTTTAAACATTGAAATAAACTAAACATTCCAAATATATATATACAAAGTTGATAATATTTTTTTGTTATATTTTCAAATTATCCATCACTTTAAATAAAACACAAAGGAAAAACAAAAACAAAAATAAAATAAAAATATATATGAGCCGACTGCCAGACCAGACCGGGCCGGCAGTTTCAAAATTTGGCCCAACGGCTCTCTTTCAAATATAGTTGTTGGCCAACGGCCAAAAACGGCTATTTTTGCCTACCACCCGCCCTAAACGCCCCTCCCCTCAACCTATTTTTATCTATATATACCCTATTATTTTATTATTATATCACACAATTCATCACTTTCTATCAATTTATCTCTCAAATTACTTTCAAAGGCTATTTTCTAAATTTGTTCCAAAGTCCAAATAATTGTAATGGCTGAAAATCAAACTCCCGCTGCTCTCGGTCCTAGTGAATCACAACTTGCGGAACGAAGAGGTCGTTCTGAAGTTTGGAAATTTATTATAAAAGATACTAAAACTCAGAAAGCTACATGTAGCCTCTGTTAGAGAGAGTGTCAAATTTACACTGGTGGAGGGACGGGAAAGTTTAGGACCCAGTTAGAAAAACAACATAAGACCGATTGGGCTGCTCGAGGAGGGGATGTTAATCTGCGTGATTGAAGAAATGGTTCAGGGAATATCTATGTAATTTTCAATTTCCTAGTTTGTCTTTTGAATTATGTATTTCTTGAATTTTCAATAAAATGTTTATATTTCTTTTCCAATCTATCAAAGTTTGTTCAGTGTTTGTCGTAATAATTTTTATAGCAGTTTTTTTTTTTAAATTTTCATACAATTTGCTTTAAAAAAACCAAAAAAATTAAAAAATATATTAAAACCGGACGGACCGGACCGATCCGGGCCAAAAAAACCGGCCTAGTGGTCGTCGGTTCCATTCCGGCTCAAGAATTTTACACCGGATGAGACCGAACCGGTAAGGCCGGTTTTGCAATTCCCCTTGGCCCGGACCGGACCGGAACTGGTTATCGATGCCAGTCCCGAACCGGGCCGATAGTCACCCCTAGTTGACACTTGACACTGCTTTGTTTAAAAAAAAAAAAAAAGAACTAAAAAAAGAAAAATCCTAAAACGTACTCAATACACAGACACACCCACAACATTGTAATGGTTTAGCTAAAGCTAAGATAGAGATCTATAGAACCCGCAAAAAGAGAACCAATAGGAATTAGAAATATTGACAAATTTAGAGCCTATTTGGTCAAGCGGCTAGAATCTGCTTTTTCTGAAACGTACTTGAAATAAGTACTTTTGAAATAAGTACTTTTGAAGAATAAACAGTTGTGTTTGGTCAACTCATTTGAGAAGTGCTTTTATAAAAAATAATATGTTTGCATAATCTTCACAAAAATATTTTTGAGTGTCAAATTACGAGAAAGGAAAATATTAAGATTTAGTATGCAACTAATATAACTTAAACGTACAAAAGATTTAAGTATTTTTTATGAAGGACTTCATTTATTTATTTTATTCTAATTTATTTATTTTATTTTCAATTAGTTTAGTGAAAAAATAAAAAATAAAAAAATATACTATATTTTTAATCAATAGAAATAAAGTTAAACCAAAATATGGAAGCGAAAATAATATTTTATTTATATTGAGAGATATATTGGTTAAAATAATTTAAATTAATATGTTAAATAAATATTTTTGTAAGGATATGATTGTCTTGAAAAATTAATAAACTGCTTCTGCTTCTGGGGGGAAGCAGAAATTTGTAGTTTCTCCCCAACAACAGAAAACTGCTTCTGCTTTTGCTTCTTCCCAAAAGAACTTTTTTCTTTTGGTCAAACACCTAAAAATTCTTCAAAAGCACTTTTGTCTTAGAAAAAAAGTACTTTTCGCTTCTAAGAAGCTTGACCAAACAGGCTATTAGTGGAAATTATATCCAGCATCTCCTTTATCTTACAAGGAAATAATTAAGATTATGTTTCTCAATTTTTTTCTAATGAACAAAAAGGAAAATAAAACATGACGTTCACAAACTCAATAATGCAAATGGCATATAGAAGCAACTAATCATAAGGATAGACATTACATATATCATTCCTCTTTTCAACTTAAATTTTTTTAATTTGGGCAAATATTTATTCATTTCTCGAATAATCCTCCTTGGATGAGTAGGATATGAACAAGCTGCCCATATATAAAAGTTGAGAACTAGTAGTGGCTACTAATAATGATGTTATGCTAAAGTTTTATGATTTGAATTAAAATGTGCATTATTATGCACCAGATCAGATTATTTATAGTTGTCAAATTATGCCAAAGCTAGGAAACTAATGTGGATTCATGGAGTATGGTTGCATGATGGGAGATATGACTCATTGGATCTATCCAAAAAGAGAGGACCTTTTACACCTCAAGAATATACCTAATCAGAATCCTTTTTATACATATTCTTTAACTTGATGGACTATCATATGGTTGGTCCAATTATCTAAATGTACTCCAATAATAAATCTGTTCTACATGCGCCAGATATCCTATAAAAGAATTCATTTGTATGCTTCTTCTTATCTTTTGAGGATTTTGTACGGAATTAGTTCCACCTCAATGCCTTAAAAACTAATGTACGGAAACTACATCAAATTAAAAACAAATTGTTAGCTTGGATAAGCTTAGAGTTTTGATTGATGATTAAGAAACGGATTCAAAGGACCTGTTCCTTTGAATCACTGCAGCTAAATAGATAATTCATGCAAAATCATTTAAAGTGAGATATTATTAATTATCCTAAACCTAATGTTTATCTTGATAATTATGCAGGTCTAAACGGATACGAAAAGATTGCATAAATAAAGGATAAAGGATAGAAGAGCCGGATTCTAAAGAGAAGAATCCAATTAGGACTCAAACTCATGGGAGCTTTGGAGTTCTAATTGCTCAAGACTTTTTGGCTGTTGGAGCTATAAAACGTGGAGTATATTAGCCATTGAAGCATGCACAAATACAGAGAGCATCGAGCAAAGCTTAAAAGAGTCATTAGCTTATTTGTGTAATCAGTTAGCTACAGTGGAACTAAGTTAGAACCTGTTCCTTAGATTGAATCTTGTAAAAGTTCAAGTCTTAGTTCAACTGTAGTAAGTATAATCGAGTTGTATCTTTTCTGGTTCAAGTCGTGGACTTGACACAACTTCACGTATCTTGAGAAAGATCACTAAAGGATTAGAGTTAGTCCTAGGTTAGTAAGAAGGAGTCTTGTAACCAAGTGGGTCTTTTTACATAGTGAAGTTGAAATCCTACTTGAGAAGTAGGTCGTGGTTTTTTTATCCCGAGTCAAGGGATTTTTCCACGCTAATATCTGGTGTTCATTTACTTACAGTTTTAATTCCGCATATAGTTTAGTAAAAGAACACATTTTAAGGAACTGGTCCTTAAAACAGTAAAGTGGTGTATCTTGGGAAATAACAATTGGTATCAGAGCGGGTTATCCTTGAAGAGGCTAACACCTTAGGATTAGAATGAGTGCACCACAAGGAAACTCCGAGGGTCAGTCAACTGTTAGGCCACCATTGTTCAATGATGTTGCAGGTAAAGAAATCTGGGATGCATTGCAGGTTGCTCATGAAGGAACCAATCAGGTTAAAAGATCTAGAGGTACACTTCTCTTTGCTGAATATTAAAATTTTAAAATGAGAGAAGGAGAAACAATTTCTAAAATGTACACTTGGTTTAATGGTATTGTAACTGAACTTATCTCTCTTGGAAGAATCTTAACTGTAGAAGAAAGAGTTGAAAAGATCTTGACTAGAGTACTTCCAGATTCTTGGAAAATTAAAGCATGTGCTATCATTGAAAGCAAGGATCTTAGTACTCCCTCCTTAGATGAACTTATAGATAATCTAAGAACATATGAACTGAGGAAGAAAGTCAAGAACATAGGAGAATCAGTTAAAACTGAACCTAATTTAGCTTTATTTGCTGCTAACAATTTTGTTAATGATGAGAAGGAACTGGTCCTTATAGCCAGAAATGTCCAAAGATTCCTGAATAAGAAGGGATCTAGAAGACAAGATAGATCTTCTAACATGAAACAGAGAGGAGAATGCTTCAAATGTGGAAGCATGGAGCACTACATTAGAAAATGCCCAGTCATGGAAGAAGAATGGAGGAAAAAGTATGATGAAAAGAGAAAGGCTAAGGAACAGTTCCGAAAGAATAATGGAACTCTCAAAGCAATGGTTGCTGGCCGGCAAGATAGTGAAGATGAGCGGTCTGATGATGATCTGGATGATGAGCTGGCTCTAATTGCTCTTGAAGATTCAGATGATGAAGAAGATGCAGAGGTATTTTCTAAACTTAGACAAGATGTGAAAAGCATGCCAAGAGAGAAATTAGTTAAAGTATTTCATACTATGTTAAATGAGTTTAAATCTCTAAGGGATGGCAACCATCAACTGCATGATGAAATTGATAGTTTAGGAGCAGAATGCAAGGAGGCATTAATTAAAAATGACTTTCTGAAAAGAAAAATTAGCATGCTTGAGGAACAGGTCCTCACACTTGAATCAACTATTCAGGAATTAGAAAATGTTAAAACGGTTGAAAAGGGTAAAAGTATTGCTAATTCTCATCAGATCATTGCTGAAGAGAAACTGAAAGTCACAGTTGATGAATTGTGCAAAAAGGATGAGAAGATAAGATCCTTGGAAGAAGACTTGGTTAAAACAAAAATGGAGCTAGGAAAAACTGTAAAATGGAACAAGTCTTCTGAAGCACTAAAATGGTTACAGGAAAACCATAGTAGTAACAGGAAGGGTATTGGATTCATGAAAGCACAGTTTTCATCCAAATGGGATCCAAAGAGTAAATACTTATCACTTCCTGAAAACTGGCTATGCACTCATTGTGGGAACACTGGTCACCGAAAAGAAAATTGCCAATCTTTAAAAATGGCTGTACAGAGGAACAGGTCCTATAAACCTGTTCAAAATTATGTGAGAAAGAAAACTGTTCACACAAAGAAACCATTACCATTCTGGGCTAGGAGAGATTTAATTCACCCTTTTGTTAAAGCTAAAATTAACCCCTAGTTTTCTTTTTGCAGGCTGGAGTAAAAGTGAAGAGCCACAAAATGGTACATGAACGGTGGTTGCTCAAAGCACATGACAGGACACAAGGAACTGTTCCTTTCACTCTCAGCCTTCCAAGGAGGAAGTGTTTCCTTCGGTAATGGGAAATAGACATGGAAACATCTACAAGGTAGATTTGTTGACACTATCTGATGGAAGCATGAGCTGCTTAAGTGTAGTGCAAAATGATCCCCTCCTATGGCACAAAAGACTAGGACATGCTAGTCTCTCACAATTGAACAAACTTGTGTCCAAGGATTTGGTGATAGGTCTTCCTAACATCAAGTTTAAGGATGAAAAAGTATGTGAAGCATGTGCCAGGGGGAAGCAGGTAAAATCTTTCTTCAAACCAAAGAAACAGGTAAGTACTACCAAACCTTTGGAACTGGTCCATATGGACTTGTGCGGACCAATGAGAACAATGAGTCGTGGAGGTAAGAAGTATGTTATGGTGTTGGTTGATGATTACTCCAGATTTATATGAACTATATTTCTTGCATCTAAGGAAGAAGCTTTTAATGCATTTTCAATCTTTACTAAGAAAGCTCAAAGGACTCTAGATAGTCACATTGTTGCCATTAGGTCTGATCATGAAACTGACTAGGAAAATTTGATCCTAGAAGTGATGATGAAGTCTTAGTTGGTTATTCTTCAAATAGTAAATCTTATAGAGTCTTTAACAAGAAAACATTGAAAATTGAAAAAAGCATGCATATTAACTTTGATGAAACTGACAGTCTTACTCAAGAACAGGTACAGGAGGATGAAGAGATTGGAATGCTGAAACATGGTGAAATTGATCCACAAATGCAGACATTGGATGGGGATACTATGAGAAGTGAACTGCAAGGAACTGTTCCTCAGGCCAGAACTGAGAAGAATGGCACAGAAACAGGAGGAACAAATGAGAAATTGAATCAATTTCAAAGAAGTCAAGTTTGGCATCTAGAACCCAAGCCAAGGAACATGTCCATAATTGGAACAAAATGTGTTTTCAGAAACAAACTCGATGAGGATTGCATGGTAACAAGAAATAAGGTCAGGCTAGTTGTTCAGGGATATAGTCAAGAGGAGGGCATCGACTATGATGAGACTTTTGCTCCAGTTGCAAGATTGGAAGCAATAAGACTTCTCATAGCCTTTGCTACATACATGGAATTTACTCTACATCAAAGGGATGTGAAGAGTGCATTTCTAAATGGTTACTTGAAAGAAGAAGTGTATGTTAAGCAACCTCCAGGCTTTGAAAATGAACAGTTCCCTGAACATGTGTACAAGTTGGACAAGACCTTGTATGGACTCAAGCAGGCACCAAGAGCATGGTATGAAAGGTTATCAAAATTTCTACTTCAGCATGGATATAAAAGAGGTAAAATTGATAGCACATTGTTTTTGAAAGAAAAAGGTAAACATCTCTTAGTTGTTGAAATTTATGTAGATGATATAATCTTTGGTGCTACTTGTGAAAATTTAAGTAAGAAATTTGCAAACTTGATGGGGAATTAGTTTGAGATGAGCATAATGGGTGAACTCAATTTTTTTTTTTTTTTTTTTGGGTTTACAAATTAAGCAAACCTCAAATGGAACTATGATCCATCAACAAAAGTATGTTAAGGAATTACTTAAAAGATTTGATATGGATAATGCTAAGGAAATTGACACACCTATTGCCACTGCCACAAAACTGGATCTTGATGAACATGGAATATCAGTTGATCAAAAATTGTATAGAGGTATGATTGGTCCTTTACTCTATCTAACTGCTAGTAGATCTGATATTGTGTTCAGTGTTGGTTTGTGTGCTAGGTTTCAATCAGATCCTAAGGAATCTCATTTGAAAGCTGTTAAAAGAATATTGAGGTATCTGAAAGGAACAGATCCCTTTGGACTTTGGTATCCAAAAGGTGGTAGTTTTAATCTTGTTGGATATACTGATGCTGACTATGTAGGTTTCCTTGTTGATAGAAAAAGTACCTCAGGTATGGCACATTTTCTTGGTGAGTGTTTGATTTCTTGGGGAACCAAGAAATAAAATTCAGTGGCACTTTCCACTGCTGAGGCTGAATATGTGGCAGCTGCTTCATTGTTCACAGTTGTTATGGATCAAACAACAATTATAGGATTTTGGTGTTGATGTAGGAACTATTCCTATCTTTTGTGATAACACTAGTTCTATTAACATGACAAAAAATCCAGTGCATCACAAAAGGACTAAATACATTGATATAAGACATCATTTCCTAAGAGACAACTATGAAAAAGGTTTGATCACCATAGCATTTGTCCCACTGAAAAGAAAATTGCTGACATCTTTACAAAAGCTCTAGGTAGAGATGATTTTGAAAGAAATAGGTTGGAATTAGGGATGATTAAATTCACATAAAATCATCAATGCTTTACTTCATAATTGGCTAGAAAATTGCACTTTAAATGAATTTTATTCAAGTTATTATGAATAATTCAGTCCAGCTTAATACTTAAATGTATACTCTTATGCCATACTTCTTATTTAGAGTTGCTAAAATTGAATGATGTTACCCTTATGCTCTTAGAATTTCAGATTGATAAAAAATGTTGCAAATTGGAAGGACACTGAATTTTTGTGTTAAAATCAGGTATGTACTCATTATTATTCAGTTATTTTAGAAGTGTAAAGGCTATAGGTAACTTGCAATTAGGATAAATCCCACTAAGCTTGCTAACCAAATCCAAATTGCATAAGAGTCCCATCGGAGGAATATTTCCCACTCTGAAAAGGTAACTTAACTGTCCAACGGCTCTATTTCTCCGGGAGACTCCCAAGAGTCCATAAAGGCTGCATGTCTTGATGAGGTAATTGTGATCGTTTCATACTCTATCTCTACTACCTAATTCATTTTATAAATACACTCCTTCTCCCCCCATTATTCTTTTACTTTGTTCACAAACTGAATTCTCAAAATTTCAGAAAGAATAATCAATTATCTCTTAATTCGAATTGCTAGAATGTCTCTCTCTCCTGAAAATTCTTCAACTGCACCCACCACCGAACAACCACAAAATCTCAACCCTCATTCACCCATGGATACCACTAACCTAAACCCTGAAATTCCTGAAATAATCCCAGAAGTACATGAACCTGAAATTTAGGGGGAAGGACCAGTTCCACGGCTGAATCAATTATTGAGCAGGTTGAGGATTTGTCACGAGCTATGGTTCTGTATCAGTATCAGGTAAATTTTACCTATCCTTTGAATGTTGTGATAGATGAGGAGGAAAAGGGAGAGGGGTCTGAAGCTGTTCTTGATGGGGAAGAAGAAACAGTTAAGAGGTTGGAAGCACCCATGAATGGTCATCGGGGTCTCCAGAGGCTGCTTTTAGAGCACCCATGGAGGATGTTATAGATGTTGATGAAGCTATAAGTGATAGTGATAGGCCTCTTGTTGATTTGATCAACATTAGGTGTTTGAAAAGAAAATTAGCTAGAAAGGGACCCATTAATGACCAAGTGACTGGTGAAATTGCTGCTAAGTTAAAGAAAATTGGGGACAGTTATAAGCCAGGAATTAAGAAGAAAGGAGAAAGTTCCTCCAAGGCAAAAGGACCTGGTCCTTCTGCCTCAACCCCTGTTTCTGGGGTTAGGAGGACAAGAAGTGCTGCTAAAGCTGCTGATGAACACTTAGCTGCTGCTTTAGAAATAAGAAGAAAAGGGAAAGGGAAACAGGTTGTTGACCCTGTTGAAGAGGAAGAAGTGGAGGAGATTGAATTTGATGATGTTGGTGAAGATAATGAGATGGCAGATGCTGAGGAGGTTGTGCCTCAGTCGAAGAAAAGAAAAGTGACTCAAAGACGAGTAACAAGAAGCTCCGAGAAGGCTGCAGAAAAGTCTGTTAAGAGGACCAGGTCCTCTAAAAGGACTTTGGTGGATGAAAGTTCTGCTGATAGTTACAGTGATGAGTCCTTTGATGGGGATGAAAGTGATAGTGAAGCTGAGGGAGAAGATGTGGTTCATTGTGTTCATGATGACATGCTGACTAGGAAAGTGTTGAAGGGAAGAGTGTTATCTGATGTACAAGAAGAAGGAATGCTATGGTTGCTGCAGAAATTGCAAGCTCAGGGCTGGAGGGACATGGTCCTTTAGATTTCTGGCAGATGTGCAAAGGGGATGGTGCAAGAGTTCTACAAGAACTGCTCCATCAAAGATGACAGGATTACTACCTCTGTTAATGATAATGTGATTATGTTTGACACCAGGGAACTTGGTGAGCTGTTGGGGATTCCTTTTACTGGGTATGACAATTATGTCAAGAAGGTATGGCCTGACTTGACAAACTTGCCAACTGATTTGGAGATCACTAGGAAGTTTGCTGAGAATGAAGGGGAAGAAAAACCCAGGGCTGTGCAGAAAAGTGAGATGCACCCACAGCACCAAGTGTTGTTCGAGTTTGTGAACAAGATTGTGATGCCAAGGCAGGAAAAAAGAGGAATTGCCAGTTTCATGGACCTGGCCTTTATGGAACTGTTGGACACTGAAAAGCAGATCAACTGGCCCACTTTTATGATCCACCTGATCAAAAGGGTGATAGCTGGGAAGAGGAAGCATTCCTTGCCGTTTGGTTTCATCTTAACTGATGTGTTTGCAAAATTGAAGATTCCCTTGGAAGGGGTAGTGAAGGCTACTAAGAAGGAAAAGTTTGGTTGTGCCACATTGATTAGTTGTGATTTACCTGTTCAGGCTGATCCTCCATAGGCTGGTGTTGGGAGGCAGCTATTGAACAACAAGGTAAGGGCACTAAGGCAGCAGGTTGCTATCCAGGGTGCTGAAATAGCAGGTTGGAAGAGGAGAAAAATTACCGGAAGGCAGAGGCAACAAAGGCAAAGGAGACCAATGAGGGAATGCTCAAGCAGATGTTTGAGTTGCTTAACAAGTCTCAGGGACCTGGTCCTTCCACATCCTGACCACCTTAGCCATAAGCCATCTTTTGTCCAGTGGGATTTAGCCTAGTCTAGTGCCTTAGTCTTTTCCTTCTCTAGTCTTTGAATAATTCTGTAGTACTTTCTTGTATCCCCTGGTTTACCATTTTGGTTAATGATGAATTGTCTTTATGGCTAATATCATTGTTTTGCAGTTGCTTTAATATGATTTTTGTTAGCATTTTGAGTTGCCTCAATGGCCATGTACTGATTAATTCTAACACTTGAGTTATATTTTTTATGCAACCTTTTCAATGATGACAAAAAGGGGAAGAGTAAGTTTAGTAAGTCTGATTTTGCGTGAAATTATACCTAATTGAAATCTGGTCCTTAATGATAAATAAAGTCTCTACTGATTGTTTTTTGAGCTTAAGTTGTACTTAAGGACATTAAGGATATGCAGCTATGCTTATGAATTTGTCATCATCAAAAAGGGGGAAAATGTTAGCTTGGATAAGCTTGGAGTTTTGACTGATGATTAAGGAACGGATTCAAAGGACATGTTCCTTTGAATCACTGCAGCTAAATAGATAATTCATACTAAATCGTTTAAAGTGAGATATTATTAATTATCCTAAACCTAATATTTATCTTGATAATTTTGCAGGTCTAAACGGATACGAAAAGATTGCATAAATAAAGGATAAAGGATAGAAGATCCGGATTCTAAAGAGAAGAATCCAATTAGGACTCAAACTCATGGGAGCTTTGGAGTTCTAATTGCTCAAGACTTCTTAGCTGCTGGAGCAATAAAACGTGGAGCATATCAGCCATTGAAGCATGCACAAATACAGAGAGCATCGAGCAAAGCTTAAAAGAGTCATTAGCTTATTTGTGTAATCAGTTAGCTACAGTGGAACTAAGTTAGAACCTGTTCCTTAGATTGAATCTTGTAAAAGTTCAAGTCTTAGTTCAACTGTAGTAAGTATAATGAGTTGTATCTTTTCTGGTTCAAGTCGTGGACTTGACACAACTTCACGTATCATGAGAAAGATCACTAAAGGATTAGAAATAGTCCTAGGTTAGTAAGAAGGAGTCTTGTAACCAAGTGGGTCTTTTTACATAGTGCAGTTGAAATCCTACTTGAGAAGTAGGTCGTGGTTTTTTGATCCCGAGTCAAGGGGTTTTTCCACGCTAATATATGGTGTTCATTTACTTACAGTTTTAATTCCGCATATAGTTTAGTAAAGGAACACATTTTAAGGAACTGGTCCTTAAAACAGTAAAGTGGTGTATCATGGGAAATAACACAAATGTCATCGATAGCTAAAATGTTCCATGTGTTTCAATATATGTGAACCTGATAGACTTGACGCAACGTTTAATAAAGAAATGAAGACTTTTAAAACTTGTGATTTAAAAATAAATGCGATCGATAACTAAAGGCGGAATAGGTTGCCAGCTCCTTAAAGTTGGCACATAAAGTCACTTGGCTCCCTGAACCCTCCCATGTACCATCTAGCTCCGTCGACCCATTCAGATTTGTACTATTTAAGTAAAAAATGCCTGCATGGCACAGATAGTGTGTTTTAGACATAATTGAGCGCGTGAAAGGCTACCAAATCAAAGTTTTTTCTTTTTTATTTTCTTCAACCAAATTAATATATCCCAAATCATCACACTATTAAAGCTACCTCCATCACCGCCATTCCTCAATCGTTGCCGCCACTCGTTATTTCTCTTCTCCTCCCCTAGTCCCTACTCTCATTTGGTGCCACCTCCACCATCCTATATATTTTGTTCTTGTTAAATATTGTCTTTCTTATTTTCTGATTCTGATTTTGTTCCACCAATACTAACATTGTTCAAAACAAGAAAGAAAAAGAAAAGACTATTGATAGTTGCAACCATCGAAATTACAACAGCATAGTTCAAATTCGACCTGAAAGAAAAATGAATTGATGAATTGGGCAGATCGAACCCGCATATGTGAAAAGCCCAACGAGCTCCGGCTAAGCAATTTCACCTCCAGCCGTCTGACGTAAATTTTTCAGTCTAAAACTAGTATTGTTACTACCTTTGATGAGTTCACTAAACACATAAATGGTGCTTCTTACTCCTATATATGTGGAAATTCTGCTACAAATGGATTGGATGCACGAAACTCTTTCTTTCCTTGATCGTCGTTGGTCCTTCTTTCTCTTGTTGCTCAAGATGGTCGATTGGTTGGTGCGTGATTATTCGTGGAGTACAAGGCTCTTTCTTATTGGGTATGTAGATCTAAATCTTAAATTCCAGGCTAATTGATTCTTCTACTTTATCTGTTTCCTTATTGTCCCTTCTAACTTCCCTGGAGCATCCCCACTTAGTGATCGGTTCGCTAGTTCACGCAAATTCGAAGAAGTTATCACGGACTTGAAATAAATCCAAGTGAAGGTTCTTTCTCAGGGCGTAAGGAATAGCACACAAAAGACATCCCCGACTTATTTCTAGAATTCGAGTTCGACCGCGGTTTCCCCCTTTTTTATGGATCTTGTGGATCATGGAAGCCAAAGTGAATACTTTTTCCAAGTATTCCCCTTGGGTCCTACTTAAAGTTAAAGGTAGTTCTTTAGTTAAAGCAATGAGAGCAGAAATTGTTATACTCATAGACAGGGTTCAGGTTAACTACGCAACAAAAAAATAGGATAAATCAATGCTCCATCTCCCCCCTTCCCCCGGGCCGGGGGGTTAAGGGGGAGGATGTACTCTCCTTTTCAGTAAATGTAAGGCCCAATTGTTTGTACTAAAAATTATTGATTACATTATGGCATATTTATCGGAGGTTTTAGCGTGATTGAGGAGAGTTGGAGTTTTTGAAGGAGATGATGAAAATGGCGAGGGGAAGCTACGGGTGGTTGTGGGGACATAGAAGAGAAAGACAACTCTTGATTGTATTCTTTTGTTTTTATTTCTTTTTTCTTAAGATTTTTTTCCCCTCATATTCACATATATGTGGCATTTTTAAGTCAAAATCTTTCTTACACTACCAATAAAAGATTAAATATTTATTTATTTTAATCTTCCACATGTTGATTTCTAATTTGTTGTTTTTGCCATGTCACAGCGCTTGAGATTTACGCACCATGTTTTTGCTAGAAATTATCAGTGAAGTATCCAAACGGAACACTTTAGACTTAAGTTGAGGTAGCCAAAAGGTACATGAAAGGGTTGAGGGAGCTAGATGACTTTTCGTGCTAAGTTTGAGTAGTTGCATATAGTGTTTTAAAAGGCGGGGGCGCAAGGCGAGGCGTTTTACTTATAATGAGGCGAGGCGCAAGCCCCGAGACATGGGGCGTAAGTCCCATGGATCTTATTTTTTAATTAATTTCAAATTAATAAAATATCATAATGAGCCAAAAAAATATCAAAAGTACAAAAAAAAATTAAAAATAAGAAAGAAAATTATAGAAACAAAAGATCTAACCTTTTTAACAGTTGTAAGAAATTGAATAATAATGTTGCAGTTTTTATGGGATACAAATAAACTATAACGCCTTAACTTTCAAACAATTAAAAATAAAAATTTGTTACTATAAAAAGTGAATAAACAATAAAATTTATAACTATTATAATTTAAAACATTAATTCTTCATTGATAAATATAAAATTTCTTCTATATTGCAAATTAATTGAAGTCTAAATCTTTTGACTGACAGAAATAAAATATGAAAACCAATAACAAGAGATGATATTATAAACATCGACTATGCATTTTCAGATTAAGTATACATATGATATTCACCATTATGATATTCTCAATTATAATACATGTAATAGTATGTCTCGTTAATTGAGTTATATTCAATTTTTGAAAATGCTATAGATGAATATAACTTTATTTTTTTAAAAAAATTGTGGATGAACAATCTTAATTAGGGAATTGGACAGATCATTTCCATAGGTTCTATAAGGCGAGTCCCGAGCGTTGAGCATTGGGCATGCTCTGAGTGCATCGTCGAGTGCTTGAGGCGTAAGCCTCACGGATCTAAGTCACGCCCGAGAGTCTCAGGGCATTTTGCATGTGCCCCGCCCCGGGGCGAATCCCGGGCGAGTCCCAAAACTGCCTTTTAAAAGAGAGGATGCATACCTATTCCGCCATAACTAAAATGTTCCATGTGTTTCAATTTATGTGAACCTGTTGGACTTGACACAAAGTTTAATAAAGAAATTGAGACTTTTAGAATTTGTGGTCTAAAATGATTTATCTATTTGTGTTGCTAGAAATCATTTCATTAAGGGTACCGTGGTAAATTTGGACTTAAATTATTTCCTAGTTAAAAAGTGATCATTCTTTTTTGAACAAATTGAAGAGAAAATATGTTCACATAAAGTGGAACGGATAAATTTACAAACATAAAATAAAAAACCATTAAAATATAAAGATGGTAATAACTTGAAATCTTATTTTGATAATTTGATAATGTGTATTTGGCAATTTTAGCTTATGCTACCGCTTAGTTGTAAATTTCAATGACGAGTTGATGAATTTTATGGCGATTTTTATTTTATGTGAATTATACCGATAGTTAATGTTTTCATTTTTGACGAAATTTAATCTTAAAACTTTGGTTAATATATAGAGCTTAGTTTGAGAATATGTGTAACGAACTCCTCATGATATACAAACGCTTGAGAAAAAACAATTCATCGTCTTTTGGGTAATATAATGAAGTTATTTGACTACTAACTATAACCTAATATAATGAAGTAATTTGACTACTAACTATAACCTGAAAACGTAATATGAGCACCAAGGTGAACCCATACAGCTTCGAAAAGGAACTCCATGAAGTATTCAATGAAGTTTAAAACCCTACCGTTGTAACCCATAAAAATATACTACAATTCTGCGCAATCAACAAGAATTTGAACAATGGTGTACTCAAGATTTCATTAGTGGTGTCAAAATATAAAGAAACGAATAAATTACTAAAGTACTATAAAAAATCTGGATTTCAAGGCTGTAGGATTTGACCCCTAGATGCCAGACATTATAACGCAGAAACCAACTCAACTCAGCTACAACACATCTTGTTTCAATTGTCATTTTATCATTTTATATGAAATTTTCTGTTTTTTCTTATTGTTATAATATATATATTTAGCAAAACATTTTATCAAGTGGGGTTGGATGTTACCGGTACCATATGGGTCACTACAAAGTCCCACGATAAATCAATTGTATGTAAAAGAAATAAAATTGGTTATCAACATCTGGAAAAACATGGACTTGGAGTACAAATTAAGGGAGATACTACTTCAAGTTTACTAATAAATATACACAATTGGTTTAGACATCTCACTTAAGCTAAAAATTGTTGGCAAAAAGGTGCATACATTCAAACAACTAGCTATCCACAGTTCTTGATAGAACATTAAAACAAGATTGATAACAAGCTTCAGATTTTGTCATCATGTGTGGCTAGTAAATTGTAATAGCAGCAACCAAAAGCATCACCGCACAAGGACGGCAGGTAGCTTTAGCCATTGACATCCAAAGTACATGAAACTTCTACATAGCTCTGTGGCTTTTGCAGTCTGGAATTATCAGAATAATTTAAAGCTTTTATTTGCTTAGACATAGCTCAGGTACTATTTATTGGTGAAACATGTTGTTGCAAGAATAGGCAGATGACGGTGCAATCATCTCTCTTGGTGTTGGGAAACTTCTGTTTCCATACATCTATGGAAGCCTCTACCACTGCCTTTGAGGCTGCTGCTCCATCATTTGTTGAACACACTATGGATACGACTTGGTCATTGCTGAGCACATCCCACACCTATGTTACAATTAAAAGGGAGAAGTCAAGTGTCGTAGAAACAGAAGAGCGTCCCGACTTTAAGATGAGAAACAGAATAAATACTAGTCCTATGAATGAGCTTACCCCATCGGATGCTAGAACAACAAACTGATCATTGGGAGAAAGATGGTGATAGGAGACATCAGGCATGGAGATTATGCCATAGTTTTTGAGACTGAAATCTCCAAAAGCTCTAGACATGGCTAGTCCAGGAGCATCTTCATGGGGTAACCACACTCTCTGTATATGTGGCTCTGATTGTAGTGCAAGCACTCTGCCATCACACTTTCTTATTCTTTCTGCTTCAGCTGCATAAAATAATTTATGATCTAGGCATTAGTAACTCAATTTGTAAAAGAACTGTGCCAAATATCATGTCAATAGAAAGAGGAGGAGTCTTACAAGGCATGCTAGGCTTCAAATCAGTAGTTAACTGAACAGCCTCAATTTTTCCCTCCTCCGTCTTTCTTCCTAATACAGCTCGAGAATCGCCAAGATTAGCGATAATCAGATCATCATCCTGTTATTTATAAACAGTCAGAACAAGTTAATTTCATATTTAAGTCTTAAACCTTTGCGAAAATCCAAACAAAGTTCTGATATATAAAGGATCACTGGAAGACTTTTTTATTACCTGTCTTATAGCAACTACAGCAGTTGTTCCACTGCAAGAACAGTCCAATTTCTCAAGACGTTTAATTTCCTTATCCATCACCTTGAAGGAACTCAGACAAGCCTCTTTCCATTTGTTAAAATTCTTGTTTTTCACTGATTCATCATTAACCAGTTTCGCATTTGGTTTTGGAGAGTTGACAGGAGAATTGATCTTTGGCAGAGAAAGTATATTGTTCAGAAGCAAAGATGGCAACTTATTCATAACTAACTTGCTGACTATAAGTCCATTCTTTCCATGCCCATCAAAAACTCCACCAAAAGCTCCATTTTCTACACCATATCCCTGCCACAAAAGGAAAGTTTCCATTTTTAGGTACATTATAAACAACAAATAGGAGTACTATTTTCACTTGGAACCTTTCTGTTGGTTTTTTTGATCCGTATGTTTCTTTATAGAGCCTGAGTAAAAAATGAAATTTCAATGTAACTATATCATAAATAGGACATTTCTATTGAGTTTAACTTCTATACCCTAACACTGAGATAGAATTAGTATACTACTATTAGCTCTTCTAAAAGAGAACTACGAGTAACTATCAACAAAATGCATTAGTAACCCGAAAAATAAGACAACTTACCAGCTACATCAAGTTAAAATACACATATAATAGTAAAAAATTATTTATTTGTGTTAGTGTAGTTAAATCATTCTCTATTCTGATATTAAAACTCAAGAAACATGCAAATGAAAGAGGGATCAGATGATAAACCTGATAGAGAATAGCAGAATCTTGATTGAGTCCTTTGCTTCCTGCATGAGAATAAACAGAGCCAACTACTGGTTGGTGTGCTCCATTGCTGTTGTCTTCATAGTAAACCACATTTTCATGCCCATAATCAACAGCATGAACTTCAAAAGATACAGATGATAAGCAGATACCCATTGTGATAAAGTGTTAGCTGCTCTTTTCTTTTTCCTTTTTTCTCTCAAACTGAAAGAGAATCCTGTATATAAAGGAATTTCAGATCATTCAAAGGAGTTGAAAATGGGATTAATAAATTTTATAGACAGTATAATAATAGTATGTGGCGCCAGAGTAATCAAAAAACTTATTCAGATCCAATAATGCATTCTTAATTGTATTGTATTATTCTAGATTACCCCAAGATTCATTTCAAAGGGCAGCTGAGTTGTACACTTGTACATATTGTAGATTCTCCACACGCAAATTATAATATTATTGAATACATGGTTTGCTTGCCCCTACTTGTATTAAATAGATGTTCAAGAGAAGACTTTTTTGTGCTATTGCTGAAAATTTAGTCTATAGAGTTGGCTCTAGGTAATTATGAAAAAAGGAAAATGGTAACAAGGATCGTTCAGCAACATTTAGCTCTTCCTCTTAACACTTTGTGGAAGTTGGACGGTTAAAAAAAACGGAAAAGAACCGCGGCATACCATTTTGGCGCGCGTATTGCCGCACCATACGTGGCTGCCGTATGAAAAGACGGAAATATCCTTGAGTCTTATTTTGTCCGTATTAGGCGCGTGGCTTGCACACTCGAATCCTCTCACTCTCTCACTCAGCCGCTGCGGGCCCAATTTTAAGTATTTTAGTTTAAATTATTGAAATCTTAATAGGGCCTATATTCAAATATTTGTTTTAAATAAGGTCGTTATTTTCGGACACAATTTTAGAATTAGAGAAATCATTGAAAAATTGTATCAAAAATATTTTGTGGTGCCATAATATTCAGAACATATATTATTTTTACTTTTTATTTATTTTTGTTATTAAACGACTCTTTCATTTTCTGATTTTCTTTTGTTTTATTTCGGTCACAATTTTATTTTTACTATGAAATTTGAGAAATCTTTGAAAAGTTGTATCAAAAATATTTTTGTGCTGCCATAATATTCAAAACATATTTTATTTTAACTTTTCATTTATTTTTGTTATTAAATGGCTCTATAAAATTGGTGAAATCGTTGAAAATTTGTATTTAAAATTAAACAGTGTAATTAAATTAATTACTCTATGCAAATTACATTTAACAAAATATTTTTGAATATTTTATGACATCATATTATATATTTATTATAATAAATTATATTTATTTCTTTCTTTATTATTATTATTAAAGTGGGAATCCCCTAATCATAAGTCATTTTACTAAAAAAACTCATGTGTTGTAAAACTAATAGTAAAGTAAGAACAATACAAAAGTATATGAGAGGAGTAGGTAGAACTGTATTCTCAAAGTGTTTCAAGTCTGTCTTCCATAGAGCCAAATGTGCTCTATTTATAGGATACAAATACATAGGTTACAAATCAACCCAAAGGTTACAAGAATTAAGTAGTGACTTAATAAGGAATTAGTGGTCACTTAGTGGGGAGGAATTAAGTAGGAGAAAGTGGGGTAGTAAACCATATGTTACAATTGAATAATGGTGAGTAGTGGTCATAATCCACACAAATAAATAAATTTATAATATCCTGTTAATTTTCGAAGCCGGTCTAATGTTTTTTTTTTTCGGTTTCTCTTTATTAATGACAAAAGTTTAAAAAATTCAGAACTAGCAATATTATTTTGAATATTCTTGATGAAAAATATCCTGAAGCAATATTTTTTACCAACACTAGAACATATTATTCTATGCGCATTAAGGGGTATGGTGGTTCTTGTTAGTAGATGTAAAAACACAATCTTGGTCATCGTATTACTTGTTGATCATAACCATTAACTAGCCACCCATACACCTTTCACAGCACAAGGTTACCTTATTTATATTGAGTTGATTTCAAGTGAAACTTGTAATAGTACTCCTCCAAAAATATAGTTGCAGACCTCCATTTAGTCATTTGAGTTGACGTTTCGCGTTCTAAAGCGGTAGTTGGCGTATTTAGTGCATCCAGTGTAGTTGGACTTTTGATGAGGATAGTTGAGGTTGTAGTATTTATGTTTTGTGTATGGTTTCAATGCATCGTCTATGAAGTTCAAGTGGAGCTTTTAAATACTTCTCACAAACCATATTGGGGTTTCAGTCCTCCATCTTGAAAAAATAATTGTTGTTCTCGTATACTTGTCCAAACGTGATGAAGCAAGAACCGTATCTACTGGACCTTCCAGCAACAGTTGTAGAATCAATAATCCATAAATTTATGGAATTCGACCTTTCTGTTGCTGATATCTCAAATCTGACCTTAGTGTGAGTTCAAGAATGATTTGTTGATTCTTTAATGCACTTTTTTATACCTTAGTACTTGCCACGACGTTATCATACATGCATTTTACAATTTCAGGTGCGACCTTACACGTAAGCTGGTGTTTACAGGGCAATTTCAACGATACCTGCCTCTGGAGAAGATCTTGGATAAACTGCAACGCTGCGACCGTGGAAATCTTGTATTTCTATATGGACTGAGCAGCAAAGGAATTGATTATGCTACCCTACTTCTCGGGACTCATATGTTTTTTGTTGCCGGTAACAAGGAGGGGTTACACTATATGGCCCAAGTCGCTAATAATTCTTCGGGCGAGGCCCAATTCGTTAATAATTCTGTTGTGGCCCAAGCAAAGTACAATTACGGGATTGCATTGCTGATGTTTGATAGGGAAGATGAAATTAGCATCAACTCGGGGGTGGAAGTGCTGCTTAGTCTATTGAAGGAGCCCGACGGAAGAAATAAGACGATTGAATGCAGAAGATGTCTCAAAAGGATGATTGGTTCGGCAAACTGCAGCAAAGTCGTAGAGACTGGGTGTTGTCACTTTCAGGGGCCAGGGCACTGGAACGGATATATGACAGATATTTACGGCTGCCGTGAATGATTTGTTAATTGTGATCTATGTCTCATTGACGTTGAAACCACGAAATTAACCTTTCCGATGTTTGACTTTGAGATGGGAGCTCCTTGTCATTCAGATTTAAGTTCGGATGATGGTAGCTTTGGTTCTAGTCTGGATTATTAGTGATATATATACTTTGTATCACCTTTTTGGGCTCTATATATGTAGTACTTACTTCATCGTGGACTGATCGTGCGCTTGTACTTGTCTAACGATTGTCCAGTCTGAAGTTGTAATGTACTTAGTACTTAATAGCAGTATTGACTTTCTCCTTTTTGTCCATGTAGAATACACCAAGTTTGCATACGCTGGGCTGATTTCGTGCATTCCCGTTATTTGTATTGTTGCAAGGGCAAAGAACTTGTCTACTAACCAAAACAAGTTCTACCCATTTTGATTAATAAAGAAGTACCAGGGCATGTGATAACTGCTCAATATTAAAGAGTACCTAAAATTCGATTAAACAAGTGTCCTTATTTTACACATGTCGTTGGCTAAACTTAAACAACAGCGAGCGTGGGAATGTTGAATTCCTATCAGGATTCATACGTGCAGGAATAGATTATACGACCCAACTCCTGGGGACTCGCCGAAAACGTGTTGGAGGGCTTACCCTACATGGGCCGAGCACATGCCTTCATTGATGGTGCGGCCCAATTCGCTAATTAATCAGCCGTGGCCCACAAATAGTCCAATTATGTGTTTGTGTTGCTCCTGTTGACAGAATGAACAAATTAGAACTAATACGGCAATGGTTTCGTTGATTACCCTATTGGTTGAGGACGACGGTATACATACGGTGGTTAAAACCAGAGGACCTGCCATTAGTGATGGTAACTGCAGCAAATTAATGGATTCTAAGTTCTGAGGCGAAGTCGGAGCAGGACACATGAATTTATAATGCAATTCATGGCAATATTGCACCCGTTAGTTAACAGTCATCTACGTGTTGTTGACATCGAAACTTTCGCATTAACTTATCCGCTCTTTGATGGTGTCAAGCAGAAGTCGTTGATTCACACGAAACACCTACTTCTATTTGGATGAATAGGTGTCCAGACAACGTACCTGCTCAATCCTGATGCAGTACTTATTAATTTGTGGTTTTGATTTAGTTCGTATCTAATGGACTGATTTCTGACTTCAATTGTATTCGTCAATGGTAATTGGAAATAAAAATAAAAATTTATTAATAACGTATGACATTCGGGGGAACATAGACCAATATTAGTCAAGAGCGGGGTATTTGGAGGTACATCTGTGCACGGAACACTACACCACATAAACTAGACAAGTTTCCGGTACAAACAAGCGTAGCAAGAACAAAAAATCTTGTGATTAGACGATGTTCAAAGAACGGACCCGTTATTACTTTTGTAGCTCAGAGGATTTTGTAAGGTAATGGCAGTTGGAGACGAAGACTGACGGTCGCCATCGTTGGGGTTCCGGCGACCTCTTTCGTTCAGATCTGAACGGAAATCCATTCACAATTTTCAAATGTGACTGAAAAAAGATGATATGTGCAGTTGGAGACGAAGACTGACGGTCGCCATCGTTGGGGTTTCGGCGACCTCTTTCGTTCAGATCTGAACGAAAATTCATTCACAGTGTTCAAATGTGACTGAAAAAAAGATGATATGTCACACGCTACCTCAGCTTTTGTGTATTTGCAATCCCACTCGCGCGACTGAATGGTGAGCTAGAGTAAGTGAGGACATTTTCGTATTTTCACACGTAGGCCACGTATGGCGCGGCAAATTTGCCGGCAAAATAGAATAGTATGTATCACTGCCCTAAAAAAAATCTAGTCATAAAGAGAAAAGTTGGTCCATGATAGATGAAACCTAAATGAACTACACATAGACCTCGATCTTTCTAACAGTCGACCTCCCTAATAGCACGCCACATTTCGTGTTATATTATACTATACGTTTTTCTACCGTAACACTTCGTTATAGCAATCAAAAATATTCGGACTAATAACGCCATCAATAGAGATGCTTGACTGTATAAAGCCCGGCGCTTTAAGGCAAGCTTCATTAACAAGTTATTGTACGGCTCGTTTACTTTGTCTCTCATTTTAAATACAAAGATTTAAGAGTTTTGAACTTATGACTCAGTTAAATAGAGTAAAACTATACGCAACCTCATTTGAGAACTTTTGGTCGATCAGTTAATAAAATGGAAGAAGGGATTTTCAAATTTTAAGGCAACCTTAGGAAAAACCATACGTCTCCTCTTTATTTCCAAGATTGATTATCCTACCTCTGATGTTGAGGGAGATCGTTCTATTTTATTGTGTGCAGAAGTTGTCTATTTAAATATCAAACAATCCAATTTTGCTAAACTAAGCAAATTTTTACCTATGATTAAGAAATGAATTAGTTCCAAATATCGATCGATATATAGTCAATATCTTAGAGTAGTATATTAATTAGTCCTAAGCAAAGTAGGTGCAGAATTACCGCAAACTTTGAAACAGAAGAGCTGAAGAAATTACATTAGTTTTTAGTTTTGTTTGCTCTTCCTTTTTTCTTTTGTCAAGTAATGCATTAACTACTGTTGATATAGTCATTTATGTCTGTCTAAAGAGAATGTTGTGTGTGTGTGTGTTTTTTTGGGGGGGGGGGGGGGGGGGGAGGGTTGGAAATGTAACTTTTTCCCTAAAGTTAGTGAGAATTAATTTCTTTTCAACTATCTTCATATTAATCATAGTTAAGGCCCTTGCTTACTTATATACTCCCTCCGTTCCAAATTAGTTGTCACTTTAGCAATAATCATTTGTCCCAAATTAGTTGACATTTTAGATTTCAAGACTAAAATTGTTAGTCTTTTCCAATTATACCCTCAATAATTAAAAAAATTCTCAACAAAATATAGTAGTCAAACATTAAATAGGGATAATATAGTAAACTACACACTCTATTTAATGGTTTTCTTAATGGACGTGAAAAAGCTTAAAGCGACAACTAATTTGAAACGGAGGGAGTAAATCTTAATCGTTGAAATTTAAATAGACAAGTATTACGAAATCAAAGGAGGTTTAGGTTGTTTCAGCTGTTAAGTAAACCCAAAGAATTATTGGACAACTTGGTCATTGACTTTTTAGAACCAATTGTTTAGAATGTTCATTTTAAAATAAAACGTCTCCTTCCAACATGTTAGGATCTTGTCATGTAACGTCTGTATTTAGAAATAAAAAGTATAGATAGCTTCTCATGATTGGAGGTACCAAAGGGTTTGGAGAAAAACCAGATGACGACAGAGCCATATTATGGAAGCATTAAACCGAGAAAATAAAACTACGTGGTATATAATTTCGTGATGACACTTATCACAAGAAAAAAAATACTACTTGAAGATGCCCTTTCAAATCTTTGAAAACTTATCATCTAATTATAACCAAATTGCGTCATTCTTTTTTCCCTTTCAATTTAATCTTTCATTTATTTTGTGGTGGGAAATCAAATGATATGTATGTCTATCAACCATTGATGACGCAGTAGAACATAGTCCTATCAAGGATAGGAAAGATGAGATTTCAATGCTGATAGTGTTAGCATTAGTCAAATGTATCCATTTTTAATACTCCTATTGTACATTGGAAAACTTTAGCCTAACATGAGAGGGCAATACTGCTGGAAACTGTAACAAAGTCGCACTTAGTAAGTACTATCGCTTTGTGAAATAAGTTCCTAAAAAAATACCATTTGAAAATAATACATATAAATATCTTTTTAGAATATACAGTAAAACATTACAAATTAATTATCATACTTTAACTACTTATAAGTTAAATTGCTACAGTAGATCAATACAGCTTATGCGAAATACTACATATACCATTGATAAAAATATATGTTAAATAGTATTCCAATTTTGTTCGTCTGATGTCATCAAAGTCCTTGTTTCTTTTCTTTTAGTTTTTGGTAGGGGAAGGGGTGGGGTATCTAGTTGTGTCATAGTGTTTGTGTCTTTCCATGAGTATTACTTTACTATGTGGGGATGCATTAAACTTGAGATAAACTGAATTAGGAATCGGGCGCCAAAATGGATCAAAAATTAAACAATGCAACAGAAATGGGGTGCTCAAATATATTGTAACAAAAATGGGTATATCGGTACAATTTGTGCCGACTTACATCATTAATTAGACGGCGTTGCTGAGTAAAGTAACGGAGCAAATTTTCACGCAGTTATGCCGACTTAGTAAGTCGGCAATTGTTCTGCCAACTTAGTAAGTCGGCAAAATTAATGCCGACTTACCATTTTTTACAAATCCACATATCGGCATTTGTTTTGCCGACCTGCAACTTTAATTTTACACCCAACAGATTAAAAATTTTCACTTCTCGCAACTCTTTTACCCTTTTCCACCTCACCACCGCCGCTAACCCCACCACCACCGCAAAGTCCACCATCGCCAACCCCAGCAACTTTGCTAACCCTACGGCACTAACAAAGCAAATCAAGTCACATCTAGAAGGCAACATACAAACATAATCATACATAGTGAAAGTAAAGTCAAAATTATGGTTCCCATCAAAATCAACTGATGACATACTTACTGTAGTAGTAGTAGTAGTAGGGCTATCGTAGCTTTTCTCTCGAAGCAAAAGAAAGTTGGGTTTTCGAGAAGAACGAGCTTTGTGAAGGGATTTGAACAAAAGGCTAGAGAATAAGCTTCTCAATTCTTTGCAAACGCACCTTAACTCATCCAGGTATGTTTTGTCTCCTTCCTTTCTTTTCTTTAACCCTCTAAACCCTAGGTTTGTAACTGAGGTGAAATGGTGATCCAAAGGATTAGCTTTTTCCTTTAGTTTTAGTAAATTTAGTTGGTGATTATGAATAATAGAGAACTTAGTATCAATAGTAGAACTTACCAATTTATGTTCGACTGGGGATACTTTGGTGTGACCATCTTTACAGTGAGATGAAGAGAGCCAAAATTTATGAAGTGTGATTAGATTCACAAAGCTACTAGGAAGAAACTACTAACATAAATTTTTGGTTGTGTGCCTCATGAATGTAATAAGTAATATGCCCTTACAGATATTTGGATTCAAGAGGTAAGGATGCCTCTGCGTCATCTGATCTCCTCCTAATGAAATTTGAGATTGTCCAGTAAAAGTGGGGAGAGGTCAGAATGTATGGAGGGAAAAGGGTCTCAAATCATTCTATCTGGGTTCCTTTTAGAGAGAACTTGATTAGGATATGTAATAAGTTCACTTTCTTCACTTGGAGGGCACTTAGTCCATGCTCCATATACAGGTACTTAGACATCTCTGTTTTATCAGTAGTAAGATTTCTAGGAGGTGAAGGCATACTTGTAATTGTGTCTTGTACAACTAATACCATTTTAGTGTATATTAATAAAATTTTATTGCTAACAATCTTTGGTTTATTATAAACATTAAAGGGTGTTCTCTAAATAAAAAAAGTATAAGATGTTGTACTACTAGCACTAGTTAAGATGTTCAACACATAGTTTCATTCATTTTTCCCACACAGATGGAGTACAAGATTTAACAGTAATATGTAGTGAAAGTGGATTAATTAATTCGTGACCGGATTACGCCAACGATGACAATTATCTTGTATTCATCTGTTATTTTGTTAGTAGTATTATATGGAACATGACTTGGCAAAAGCTACATAACCTTCCAAATTTTTCAGTTCATATTAAATTCTCCTTTTTTATTTCTAGGACTATAAGTATTACGTAGATCCATAGTTTAATAAACTGAGTAGGTTGGATCTTGTTTAAATCATGATTATTGACCTACATTTGATTGTTTCTCTACAAAGGTAAAAAAAAAGGAAGTTAGATGTGACTACAAATGATACTTTTGAATCTTTTAAGCAATCTTTATAACGGGGCAAACAAACAATTTCAAGAGTAAATACTTGATCATATACTATTATTAGTTAGAATAGTTAATTCTCTTAGTTTTAACTTGTAGTCGAAATCATTCTTATTTTCATAAAAAGTGGTTTATTATCTTATTTTGTGATTTTCTTTCTAATTCATATTTCTTTCCTTTTAATATTTTTTGTAGGTGCGTATTTACAATGTCTTGTGTTATTCATCTTGGGCCAGGAGACTTTAGTGTGTTGTCACTACAGTCTACGCATCGATCTACAGATATTTGGGAGGGACGGGGATTAAAGGACTGTATTCGTCCACGATGATTAGACTTGAACCTTTGGCCTCTCATCGCTGAAAGGCCTTTTCATGATTGTATAATGAATTATTTTAATACATCAGGATTTATTGGAATAATAAAGGCTGGACGCATACAGTATGATTGGGCACTAATTACTGCTTTATTGGAGAGATGGCGGCCAGAGACACACACATTTCACCTTCGATGTGGTGAGGTTACTATCACACTGCAGGATGTGGAGGTGATGTACGGTTTGCCTGTGGATGGGCTTCCAGTATTTACTTTAAGTAGAGATCGTACGCTTGGACAGTGGCAGGATGAGATGTATCGTTTGACTGGCTTTTGACCGGAGGCCTCACACTTCAACGGCAAGAGCAAGCTGAGCATTACGGATTTTCAGGAATACATTAGGCAAATACCGGAGATTACCCAAGATGATCCAGATGAGGTTGTACAACAATATTTTAGGGCTTACTTGTTATGGATTGTTGGTGGTCTACTCTGCCCTGATAATTCAGGGCGTTATATTAGGCTTAATCTGCTACCACTTCTGGATGATGTAGATGCTATCGATTCTTATAGTTGGGGCTCAGCCGTCTTAGCCTACATTTATTGGGCGATGTGTCGGTCGGCTGTAAGTGGAGCGAGCGATTTTTGTGGATATGCAGCACTTCTACAGTTAATGTAATTACTTTTTATATAAGATAACAATGAAATGTGCGTGTAGCATTAATCTGTACGATATGCAAGTATGGGCTTGGGAGCGATTGATACCATTTCAACCAATTCCGCATGATCCGCCAAAACCAAATCCACCTGATCTATCGATTGAACTTTTTTTTGAGTTTTATGCGGAGAGATGGAAGGCTAGAGTTGATCGTGATGTTGCGCTTGCAGATCTACAAGTATATAGGGACGTACTGGATGGCATGGCATCTGACATAGTATATGTATATTATTTTTGTTTTTCTTGTTTATATAATTGGTTCAGGTTCATAGTAACTTCTATTTAATGGTATTGTTTATAACCCTATTATTATAGTTCATTTGGCAGCCATATGACGAGAATACTATCCAGCGACTATCTCCTTAGTGTTCTCATGGGAGACACTTGTGGATGGCAGAAGTACCTATGCTTTGCGATGAAATAGTCGAGCATCACTTGCCTGGTCGTGTGTTGAGACAGTTTGCTTGCCGACAGGGTATCCCACCTGCTGTTTCCTATGACATGAAACACTTTAATAGGGACATGCGCAGTAAGTTGGATGACGTGTTCAGGCGCTATTTGGAAGACATTGTTGCTTTGTGGGAGAGACGCGCGGAGCATGTTGTGGTTGCGGAGCCGGCCGTTGGTATTATTGCTGATAATGATCCGTACATGATATGGTATCGGAGAATTACTCGGACATTGATAGGAAATCCGGTTCATCAAACCAAACGTGGCTACCATACGTTTGCAGGAAGGCACGAGGCACTGGTAATTAGCTACTAACCATTGATATACAGTTTTAATATTTATTTTCGTAGGCATTTAGTTGTTCAATTTAACTAACTTATGCGATTTTTTAATATCTATAGGGCAGGGGGTTGCATCGTCTCTACCACATGGGAATTGAGATGCAGGCGCCTGACAATAACTCAACCACACAGCAATGGGGTCAACGGGTGGCTGCAATTGCAGTTGAAGCACTACTTGCTGCTAGTCAGGGTACGCGACTGATGTTTGACCCATCTTATGATCCAGCGGCCTCATATGACGGTGGTCCACCTGTGAACTTACAGAGAGTTACTCGTGCCCCTAATCAATTACGAGGTCGTGGTCGTGGTCGTGGTCGTGGTCGTGGTCGTGGTGGTAGACATGGACGTGGCGATGGGGCTGACAGAGAAGCTCTCGTTGGTCATAGACTAGTTGATGAGGCTGTTGACAATCCACCTCCATTTGTCGTACTATCTCCAGCTACCATGTCAACTTCATTGTCGCAACCTGCTTCATGCCCACCAGTGTCAGAACAAGAAATTCCTGAGTCGTCACAGTGGTCAGCTGGCCATTTTAGCACTTTGATTGGCGGGGATAGTTCATTTTTGAATTTATTGCAGCAGTATGATGAGATTCCTAGTACAACACAGGTATTTATTTTTGGACTCTAATGACTTTAATTGGCGCCTTGCTGGCCTACTCAGTTGTTATCTTTTCATTAATTTAGTCTAATCTCTTGTGTATTTTTTGACTACACTACATTTGCTCATTTGCACGTTTAGCCTACATCTGCGACTACGCTTGCTACACAAATGAGGCGTGTTGAGACATCTAGTACAACACATGTACTTTAGATATATTTTATTTTTTATTTAGCTGGTTGTCCTTTTTTCATTCAACATTATAATGTTATTAAAATGTAAAGGGTTCTCTTAATCAGTCTGACGATTCTTCAACTAACACGTCAAGGGACTACGCTAGTGACGAGGAGTATGGCGAGTCATTATTAAGTTGTTGCCTGTTAAATGTTATCTCTGTTTGCCCTGTTCCTATTTTGATTCTCTGCTCTTGACTGGTTGGGATGTGAGTTGAGGTATTCAGGTATGAGAAAGAGCTTATTGTGGTTTCTGTGGGAGTCTAGAAGTTGCTGGAGTTAGAGGTGTGGGCTGTTTCTGTATTCCTGGAGGAGCAGCAGTAAGTTTTTAGATTCTGGAGGTTGTTTTGGTGGCTTTAGGATGGTGTTAGAGGGTCTGCTGGTGTTAGTTGCAGGTGTTAGTAATGTGTATAGGGGGCTGTTTGTGTAGGTTTCTGCAGGTGTGCAGTAGATTTATAGGTTGAATCCTAGAAGACACTTGATTGTTTGTTGTCTGTGCCTTATAAAAGTAGAGGATGTTACTTGTTTTTAGTTACATTCATTCCTTATAGATTTTGTGATGTTATAGCATTGAAATCAAGATGTTTATTCATTCAGCTATAACTTATGCAACAGTGTGAAAGTAAATGAAATTAGCTGGACAGTTGGAGTAGATTCATTCAGCTATAACTTAATTTATGCATTTTTGTACATTGTAATTTCCTTTTGCCCGTGACTGAGTTTAACTTCAAGTAGTTTGATCCATTATTCTGATGCAAAATGAAAATTATAATGGAAGCCATGTGTTTTTGGAAAATGAAAATTATAATGGCCCGTGACTGAGTTTAACTTTATGCATCTGGAAGCTATGTGCTTTTCCTTGGTTATTATGGAAAGTTATAATGGAATCTTTATAAGAAGAAGCCATTAAGGTGGAAGTTGTAATAGAAATGAAAGTATTAAGCAAGATTTTACCAAATATCAAGTGGTTGTCTAGAGTATAATATTCTTTAAATTTGAGTATTCTGCAATAACTAAGGATTGGTGTCATGTGTTCTGTTAATTAGGTACTTGTTTAAGTGCTTAATGTTTAAATTTCATCGTTCTTAGTCATGCAAACAGTTTAGTATAGAAAGTTGATATCTTTTAAACACTCCACTTAGCAGCTACTTAGTGAAATAGAAAATTTTGGAGGTCTGGACACTTAAGTGAAATAGAAAATTTTGTGACCATCAAAGTTTAGTATTTGGTCCTTGTCATTGCCAATCAACTACATTATTTTTCATTGCCAACCAACTTTTCTTGCTGTGCTTGTGGAGTAATTTATATTGCATATTAAGTCCCTGTTTTGTGCTTGGGATACTCACTACCGAGGGGTGAGATCTTATATGTGATGTGTGATTGCCATAGCCATGTGCCTGCTGTCAAAGACCTTTACTACTATTGTCCACTTTTCAGAATGGAGTTTTTTGTTCCTATATCAGCTTTAGACTATTTTGTCTGACCTTCATCTTTTTGTAGGGTCATATGGATGTTGCTCAAGATTCTCAAGTTCAACTGGCTACACCTCCCGTGACATCTTTCGTATATGTAATTATTTTATTTTTTTATTTCTGTTGGTGATACGCCTTTTCCAATAGTCATTGTATATTTTCTTGATTAATAATTAATATTAGTATTCATCAATTGTTTGAATTAAAGGATGACTCGATGGATATCGTGGGAGACTTACCGGGTCAAAAAGAGCGTGCACACAAGAAGAATAGACTTGTTAGGAAGGCGTTCAGTAAAGAATGTGTTGATGGAAGTGCGGATGCTGGAGTACTTAGGCCGAAGTCTAAGATTAGGCATATAGCTTTTGATTGAAGACTAGCTTTTACTCTGTGCTCTCTACTCTTTTGTTGGCATTATTACCATGTATAGGCCATGTGCAAAAAGATTGTAGCCATATTTTGATCATATATATTTGTACAAATTATTATTTTTTGAAAAGAGTAGTCTTTGTACATATTCTAGACACTGAATGACTTCTTGGTCTCCAATTCAATGTAATATCAAGCCTTGTTCGTATTATTGATAGCATTATTACTCTCTAGCACATCAAAAGGAATTGTCAAATCACCCTTCACAAGTGGACTCATGGCATAGACTCGTCTAGTCAGATGTTAAATTATTGTACCCTACTACAAACATTATTATTGAATCTAAAGAGGCATGTCGGCAATGCCTCGAATGCAACTTTCCACGAAAGCTTGTGAAGTGACTACACACTCTTACCCTATCTAATTGGAATGCGGACCTTGGATTTTGTATTCACATTGTCTAATGTAATTGACTTGTCTAGTAGATTAAAAAATATTGGTGACTACCTACAAATATAAGGAGAACAATTAAGTCACTACTAAGAGAAAGAACAAGACTACACATAAAAGAAATAATAGTAATAACAATACGCGTATAAATAAAACATAGATTCATATTTAATTGAACATGGATAGTTCTAAAATAAGAGTTAATACAACAATAAGAAATATAGAAATTTTGCTAAAACAATAATAATAAATTTAGTGCCTAGCACTACTACTTCCGCTTGCACGCGTTGGACAATTGCGCTTATCGTGGCATGTTTCCTTGCATGATCCGCACTTCCTAACATATCGAGAAGGCCCTACATCTATTTGGTTAGGAATTCTGGACCTTCTGTTGACACCTGTCCTATGCAAATAACTTTTGTTCAAGACCATCTCGAATGGCTCCTGTGGCCAGTATGCCTCGTGCCCGAGCGGTTGAAACAACCCACTATATGTTTGTAAATAGTTTGCCACGGTGTAATGACTATTTACTAGAGAATTTGCATTTTTTCCAAAATGTTCACATACCTTCATTGCATGAGAACATGGTAGATAGTATGACATAAGCTTATTGCAATCACATTTTTTTTCTTGCATGCAAACCTTCTGCAAGTTATTACCTTTGTCACCGTGAATACCCGTGATCACCTCATAAACTCCAGTTTCCTTATCAAAACGATCCGTAACAGTGTGCCATTTCGAACGTTTCTCATACTTCCTTATCAAATCTTTTGGCCGCTTAGGATATCTCTGACCTTTACGAACTAAAGCCTCTGACAATTGTTTTCTGTCATAAAAGCGCTTAACAACCTTGCTAAAACACAACCTAACCATTACAGTGACAGGTAATCCTCGAGCCATTTTTAACACCCTATTGAATGACTCGGATACGTTAGTGGTCAAAATACCCCACCTTTTACCACCATCCATGCATAATGTCCATTTCTCTACTGGAAATTTTGCCAACCAATTATACGCCTCGATATTGCATTCTTGAATTTCCGTCATCCTCTTACAATACTATCTTACTTGATGCTCCGTAGTAGCCAACCACATTAGGTTCTCAAGGTGTTTGTTTTGAAACTTCGACATAAAATTGCTCTTCAAATGTCTAATACAATACCGATGGCTTGCTGCAGGCTCATTCCATTCAGGCAAGGCATCCACACTAGAAAGAATGCCTTTATGACGGTCTGATATCAAACAAATACCTGATATATCCTTGACAACATGCTTCTTCAAAAGTTGCAAAAACCATGTCCATGTCTCAGTGCTCTCGTTTGCAACAATTGCAAAAGCAAGTGGAAACACATTAGTGTTCGCATCAACTACAATAGTAATCAACAACTTTATATCGTATTTCTCGTACACGTGTGTGCCGTCAATTGAAATCACTGGCCTACACTTTTTAAATCCATCAATGCATGGTTTAAATGCCCAAAACACATATTTGAATACTTTAAATGAAATAAAAGCCGGAGTGTTCTCGTGCCACCATTCAACAACGGTCCCAGGATTAAAATGTTGTAGTGCAGCCATGTATCTCGGAAGTTGTGCAAATGACTTGTCAAAATTATCATACACATTCTCGAAGGCACGCCTACGACCAAGCCACGCCTTCCTTATTGATGGCTCACTACCATATCTTGTTTTAATAGTAACGATGCAGTCCTTTACATTATATTGCGGGTTATTTGTGATCAAACCAGTCAAAGCTTTTGCAATTATTTTAGTATCCAAGTTAAAATGATCTCCACGTATTTCTCCTATATCACAAGTGTGCTTGCCCTTATATTTCCCAATCTTCCACATCCCTCTTTCAACCTTCCTTGCACGCAACATCCAACTACAACCTTCTTGGGACCGTCGACAAACAACTTTCCAATAATCACCCTTTGCCTCGTCAACAATGAATTCTCTATTCTTACGAATGCTCCAAATCTTCACCGCCGTTTTCATTTTTTCCTTGGTAGAGAATGACATACTTGACTGAAGATCTGGCTTGTCTGCTGACCACATTGATATGCGGATATGATCATCCTCTCGTGTTAAAGCAAACACATCATCTCCCTCCGGTAGGTCATCTAGATATGCAATATGGTCGGCATGATAATTCATATTTCCCTCATCATGCACATGTAAGGGGTGCTCCTCTTCACTTTCTTCTCCCGAAAATGACATTTCATCATCTGAATTATCGGCATCATTTGGGATGTCACTCTCCGATTCCTCACTACCTCCATCAGCAACATCATTATTTGTCACCCGATTATTGAGATTTGTAAAAAATTAATCATCTTCTTGTTGATGCAGCCTAACAAATATTAAAGTAATAAAAGATAATTAAAAATAATAAAAATACAAAATATTTGAATATATCAAGAAAGGTGCATATATTACCAGTCATGATGGGTAGCCAACTCATCAATATGAGCAACTTCGTTTCCTCTCATTGTTTTACTAGGAACCATTTCAGGTTGATAACACCTGCAAGATTAAAGATACATAACTGTTAATTCTACTACAACAGAAATACACTCATATTTTAGCCAATTGATAACAATTTTAAAATAAAGTAAAATCAATCAATTACCCATCAAAGTAACCGGACTATTGTAATATGCCATCATAACGTGTTTGTTCATAACCTCTTGACATACCATACGAGTACGTAGTCTCTAGTGGAGAAAAACTGCATAAATAATGTAATGTATAGGTTATCGTAACATCGAAAACAAAATGACTAAAACATAATATACCATTAAAAAAATTATATTCACCATTTATTTTTGTTCATAACAATATTTTAAACATGTACCTAGAATTCTGTCCAAACTGATTAGAAGGCCTCTCTGACAGCATATTTACTTGCAATTGATTAAATTCACTTGGAACATTAAGATCAACACAATGTTGCTCAGAAGGAACTTCATTCATCACGTGTGGTTCAGTATGGACATAAATTTCAAGCACTCGTATGGACATTTCTTCCGGTAACTTTAAAAATTCCATCAATGTGTCATCGTCATATATATTCCACTCACAATATATTGGCACACCTTGACTAGTAGATGAGTGTGGATACCTACCAAAAATTAAAATATTTTCCCGTGTTGGATCAATATTCATTTTCTTAAATAAAATACCAACAAACCTATCATACGAAATAGTAGTAGGCACTTTGGAATTACTTTTAGGAGGTAAGCTATATCTGATTGAATCGTTTTCATGTAACACTTCGCCATCCCAATAAATTGATACATTTACTTTGGCCATGATGAAAAAAAATTGATTTTTATTGTTGATAAGAGATAAGAAATGAGAGATATGTAGTGGAGAATGAAAGATGTGAAGTAATCTATAGTGGAGAATGAGAGATGTGAAGGAAGAGTTATATAGAGCGGAAAAAATAAATGTATAAGTCGGCAGAAGTTTTACCGAATTAGTAAGTCGGCAAAACAAATGCCGATTTGTTAATAATAACAAAACAGCAAGTCGGCATTTGTTCTGCCGGCAAAACAAATGCCGACTTATGCATTTGTTTGTTCTGTTACTTTCGTCAAATTTCACCGTCTATTTTTTGTTGTAAGTCGGCGGAAATTGTGCCGATATACCCATTTTTGTTACAATATATTTGAGTACCCCATTTCTGTTGCATTCTCAAATTTTTGACCTATTTTGGCGCCGAATTCCTGAATTAGGCCAAAATTGTGTTAACCACTTGTAAGAACCAGCGGATATTAAAGCAATCAAATTTCTAAAAGAAAAATTTACTCCATATAACAATACTTTTATTACAACACATATTATTTTTTATTTTCCTTTTTTTCGGCCATTTTCATTTCCTCTCTCCCTAATATAAAATCTAATTTCTCTCTCTCTTTTTCTCCCCTCCTCTACCCGCCGTCCTTCCCCTATCTCGGGCGACCAGCCGGTCTATTTCTCTGGCGAAGCAGCGTCGTTTATGTTGATGTTGCCACTGTGTCGTGTCATTTTCGGTTGTTGCGCCGTAGCCGGACTGGTGGCGCTTGTGTTGGCCTAAATCAGGATAGGACAACAAATCGAATTTGTGTTGGACTTGACTGGTAATTTGCTTGTATCAAAGTGATATTCGAGCTAGGCTGAATTCGAAACGAATGAAAAGCTTTAGAAAAATAACGAGGCAAGAAATATTTTAATAGATAAATGAACCGACAAATAAAAGTTGAATATTGAATTGTATTGATTGTCTCATGTTGTTTATAAAATGAGCCCTATTTATAATCAGGAGAAAGAATGACGTTGTAAATGTCATAATGGTGTCTTTATGGCCATTACTCTGTGTTCAATCCTGATTGACCCACGATCTTTCTCTTAAATGCTAGAGCAACAGTCGACGGTTACAAAGGTTGGCCTTCATCTCTCGAGGTGTGGCATCCGCTCGAGGTTACAAGGGTTTTCTCCGAGCTCCGTGCTTTGAGCTCACTCCCCCTCGTTTCCTAAGGAAATTTTCGGGACGAGGAACCATGCAATCTTTCCTCGGGAGTTTGCCTCGTAGAGTGGGCTTCGTGTTAGGCCTCGAGGCCTTGTTTAAGACCTCAGTGACTTTTCACCCAATACAGATAGTCCCCCACTCCTCGAGAGGTTGCCAAATCTGTCGAGGAGTGGAGTGAATTTTAGGCGGGAGATTGACGTGGCTGTTTTCGCGCCGCGAATTTTTAAAACGACAGTTTTCACTTCGAATTCCCGTCAATCATGCATGGCGATCGCTGATTGGGCGCATTTTCTGGCTTTGTCTTCCCCATGTGGCTGTAATCATGGCGCTTTGTAACCTATATATAGTCGAACCTTGCCTTCTTCTTCTTACTTCTCCTTGCCTTCAACAGTAAAACTTTTGCATTTTCTCCCAAAATATCTTCGAAAGAAAGATGTCTCAACAAGATTCATCATGTTCTCCAACTTCCCTTGTCGACACCATGATTGTTGGTGGGGAACTGGTTAATATCCCTAAACTGCTGGACGTTGTTGTTCCTCCTGACTTCAACATGGAGGATCTTACTTGTCCCAGCATTGTGGATCAAGAACACCGCTCAGCTATGGCTGGCACCGCCGGAGTAGCTACGGCGGAGGATGAGGAGGTCTCTACGAAGGATGTGGGTGACGAGGAACCTCTTTCTGACGACTTGGAACTTAAGCCACACCACATCATTCCTTCGAAAATTGATCTTTCAAAGGATTTTGTTATGCAGCTGCAAATTGAGTCGGTGGCTAGGGAATGAAGGAAGATTCTTGTGGGGAATACGTCGAGCTTGATTACTTAAGCAAATATTCATCTGGTTCGTGCTGATTGCAAATGGGGCCCCGAGGTGAGGATTGGTATCCTGCCCCCGAGAGCCGGATGTGTGATCGAGTCGAGGGGCGTTCCTTCGTTTCCACTTGTCCTTTCACGACGGGTTTCTGTCTCCCTATCTCCGAAGTGCTGGATAATTTTTGCCGAACTTTCCAAGTCTGTCTAGCTCAGATTGGACATGAGGTATAGAGGCACATTCAGTGCCTCGAATTTTTTAGTAAACTAGCGGGGGTACCTTTCACCTTCCATCATCTCTTGTATCTATTTTCCCCTACCTTTCACAAGGATGGAGTCATTCAGCTCAATAAACGGGGCTCATACTCGCTGATTACGAAAAGCGAGGATCTCGAGGACCGTGGGTGAAACGAGCGCTTCATCCTCTTGCCTACCGATCTCCTCTCCTTGAAGCCTAATTTCCCCGAGCGGTGGAATCGAGCCCGTAAGCTTTTCCTCCTTAATTTATTTTCGTTTTACTTTTTTCTTTTCCTGACTCCTTATTTTTATTCCTCTAGCCGAGGTGGTCTCGATCGTTTGCCCAAAGAACTTGGTTCAATGGGTTCAGGTCATTATTGATGCCAAGCCTAGGCTAGAGAGGTCGTGGATGGTTTTGGCTGTTTTGGATGAAAACCAATGGGCATGTAAACGGCATGGTGAGCTATTTTTTACCCAGCCTTTGGGTCTGATCTAGTTTTCTGAGGTCCTGTACTTCGATGCCTCACTATCTTTTCTCTGTTATAGGGCTCCCCGAGAGGGCGATCACCGCACCGAAGGAGAGATAACGAAAGAAGATAGGAAGGACAAGAAAGAAGAGGTTCCCGAGGTTGGGGATGCCTTGAATGCCCTCAAAGATTTGATTGGAAACCTTTCGAGGGGAAAGGGTGAAAAGGGAAAAGATAAAGAGAAGAAGAAAATGGCTCCCGAGGGGTCACCGGAACTTGGGGCTAAAACAGGTCGAGTATTTTTCCTCTTGTTTTCATCATTTGTTTCGTTCGCTCCGTTTATCACCTCTTTCCTTTCTTCTTTCAGTTTTGAGAAAGAAAGAGTTGTCCTCGGGGGAAACTCCGGAAGCAAAGTAGGCTAGATTGGAGCATGTCCCATTTCCTGAGCTCACTTATATTGGCAAGGCAGAGTTAAGACAGAATGAGGTTGTGGTTCCCTCTACTCATGAGCCTGGACCAGTTCAGGTTTCTGATAAAGACATGGGGAACATTCATCCCCTTCCTTTGATGGAAATTAAAGTGGACGAGGCTGGGCCATCTCGAGTGGGGGACAAGGCTCTTCGAGCTGCCTCCAAGCCTGCTCCTGATGTGTCTTCTTGGAGGCAATTTTGCTATATTGAGATTCCTTCCGGGATTTGTCTTCTTGATATCGACATCCAAGTAACGATCAGCCTCCGTGGACTCCTAGGTCCTAAGGAACGCGATCGTCTTAAGGAGTCTCTCATCTCTGATTTGATGGCTGATGCTGCTCAAATGCCATTCATGTATGCTTTCTCTAACTTTCTCTTTTCAATTTGTCGTTTCACTTCCTTCTCTGATTGTTTAGAAATCTTTTTTGTAGTGTTACATGAACTCTATCAGGGCTGCCGAGATAGAGTACAGCCGAGACGAAAAGCTTCGGCAGTTAAGGGCTGGATGGAGCCGAGAGAGAGCGGGTCTCGAGGCTCAGATGAGTGGTCTCGAGATGGAATTAGTGAACGCAAGGCTCAAGTTGGAGCAGGCTAAAAAAGATGCAAACAAGTCTGACCTCGAGATGACAAAGGCCCTCGAGGCTAAATCTGACATCGAGAAGAAGATGGCCCATTTGAAAAAACTTTGTGATGCTGAGCTGAAGCGAGTGAAGAACGAGGCTTAGTCAATTATTAATGAGAGGGCCAAGAGGTTTCATGAAGACTTAAAGCAGAAGCTGCATAAGATGAATGAGATGGCCGTGGAGAAAGATCAGTTGGCCAATGAAAAGAGTCAGCTCGAGAGCGAGGTCAAGCTCCTGAGAGTCAAGGCTGATTCTTTCTCCTCGAGGCGGATAATGAGAAGGACTCGGGCCAAAGTAGATAAGAATTGGGTCGTTATTCAGACGAGGATGAAGAATCTGAAGGAGTGCCGCGGCGGACTTGACCTTAATGCTGAGATTGCCAAGGCCGAGAGCGATGCTGCTGTGGCTCAGAGGCTGATGGAATATCTCCCTTCGAGCAGTGAGAGTTCAAACGAGAGAGGTGATGACTCCGAAGCGGAGGCTTAGAGTAGAGCTTTTGTTTCTTTTTTGGTTAAGGCCTTTGTGACATTTGTCTTGTAAATATTTGGGGCCCTCGAGCCTCTTTATTAATGAAAATTCTTTTTATAAATTTGCTTGCAAGACTTTTTCATTGTTTTGAGCTAGCTTAGGCCGACGTCTCGCCCTCGAGCCGTAGGCTTAACTTATGACTAGCTATGCATGTTCAAATGAGAATAAAAAGATGACGAATCCAAGTTTATTCCATTGATCTAATCTACATGCCTTCATTACAATGGATGCCTGGTCATAACAGGACTTAGATAAAAGAAGCTATATGAATTTATTCGAGCAAGTCCCATGGGTGATTCTTTGGCGAGGTAAATGCTCGTGCTCCGAGGACTTTGCCTGGCGAAGTTCCCGGTTATTGAGTCTTTACTCACTACTACTTCCTTGGCCCTATCAGAGAAACTGTACTCTTCATTGCGATTGAATAACACTCTCGTATTGTTCGTTGTTCTCCTCGGATGGCTCTTATTCCCCATGGAGTTGGGAACTTGATCACTTGATGCAAAGTGGACGGCACGGCCTCCATTTCGTGGATCCAAGGCCTCCCAAGAATGATGTTATAGGCTATGTCCTCGGCCATAACCTGAAAGGTGGTTGGCTTGTTTACTCCCTCTACAGTAGTTGTGAGGGTTATCTCTCCCAAAGTCTTCTCGGTAGAATTGTTGAACCCTGTCAGTATGGTTGCCTTTGGTACGACTAAATCTTTCATCCACATATTTTTTATCGCTCCATAGTTGATGTTCATCGAGCTACAAGGGTCAACCAAAGCTCGTTTGAGATCACAGTCATTGATCCTAAGCGTGATCACTAGCGCATCGTGATGGGGAAACATCATCCTATCGCAGTCCTCTTTGCTGAATATCATCTCTTTGCTTGACTCTCCTTAACTTGCTCTCTTCTCCATTGTAATGGATGATTTCGCCACTTTCTTTGCTGTAGAAAGTTTATTCCATTCACCTTCGAGCCCCCAAGTGATGACATTCATTATCCTCTTCGGTGACTGTACTCGAGGTGGTTGCTCTTCTCTTCTATTCTACGAATAATTATGCTTCCCTTTGTCAGTTAGGTATTCTGTTAACACCCCCTTCTTGAGCAGGTGTGCCACCTCAAGACGCAACGCTTTGCAGTCTTCAGTTGTGTGCCCGTAGTCCATGTGAAATTTATAATGTTGGGTTTGGTCCCTCTTGATCGGGGGCATTCTCATGTCTTTGGGTAGCCTCACTCCTTGGTCATTCATTCCCTTGATCGCGTTAACTAGCTCGGAAGTGGATATATTGAAATTGTACTCAGAGATTCGAGGGAGATCTTTCTCCTTGGGTACAAAAGATGGGCCCAAAGATTTTTGGTTGGAGGATGATCTAGTTTTTCCTCCTAGCCTTTGGCTCACGTGTTGATGCCTCCCGAGGCGTTGACTTACGTGCTACCTTTGAGTTCTGTTGTATGGCTCATATTGTCCTTTTGAATTCCCTCGTGGAGCGTCGACGCGTCGAGAGGACTCGGATCGACTTCGGTAGGAATGACCTCGTCCCGTTCTTCTCCACTCCGCTTCCTCGAGCCTGATCTTTACCGTGGCTCGGTCGTGCAATTCGTCCCAGGTTCGAGCTTGCCACTTCTGGAGCTCTTTCTTCAACTCAGCCGCAGCCTCTAAATTGCTTACATTAAGGTTCTTTTCAAAAGCCATGACTGCCAGGCTGTCATCCATTTTTTGTAGGTCCATCCTCTCGGCTTGAAAGCGCTCGAGGAAGTCCTTGATGGGCTCGAGGTATCCTTGTTTTACGTCAAAGAAGTCTTCCTTTCTTTTAAGGATCTTTTGAGCCCCAGTGTGAGTCTTAATGAACATTTCTGCCAATTCATCGAAGCTGGAAATGGACTCATAAGGGAGGAGCATGTACCAACACAATGCCCTTTTTCCAGGGTGTCGGCGAATTTCTTCAAAAAGATGGATTCTTTTTCAATCGGGGTTAGGTCGTTGCTTTTTGCCATAGCCATGTATTCTGTAATATGGTCAACTGGGTTCGCTGTCACGTCATACTTCTTCAGAATTTGTAATTTGAAATATTTTGGGAAAGGTGCTGGAGCAGCTTCAGGCTTGAAGGGTAATTGGCGACATTTTTCAATGTCCAATGCTCGTTGGGGTTTGCGAACCCCTAGCACGTTCTCGAGTCGTTTCTCCATGCTGGATTCGAACTCTTTTTTCCACTTTTCAAAATCAGATGCGACGCTCGTTTGAGACGCTGTGGGAGCTATAGTCCCCGAGACCCCAGACGAAATCCCATTTAGGAATCCTCCTGTATTTATTCCAACATGAGTAGTGGCGTTGTTCCCTCCACTAAACATCATGTAGGGACATCACCGATGGCAGAGTGAACTCTCCCGTTCCCAGCGAGGGCTTGTAAGAACTCCGAAATTGCTCATTAAATTGGGCTTCCGCGGCTGCTTGAGCGGCGGCCTGCTCTCGCATTTGTTGTAGCGAGTTTACCATGAACTGTTGGAAGGGGTCGCCCGAATTTGAGGATCTTGGTTCGGAGACCAATGCTCCTATGGGAGTTATTGGACCGATCAGTGGAGTAGACCCTCTTGGGGGCGTCAACCCAATTAATGGAGCTAAGGTGTTTGTTGGGATGGGACTAACGGGCGGTGTCGAGCCAGTTGGTTGCAATGAGATTCCACCATTGATCTCAGTGATACCCACTGTCTGATCGGGCACTTGAATAGTTATATTGTCATTGACAGTGTCTGACCTTTTGTTTTCAATAGAAAGTCGAAACTACGGTCTTCGGAACAAACATTATTACCAGATTTCCCACAGACGGCGCCAATTTGTGTTGGCCTAAATCAGGATAGGACAACAAATCGAATTTGCATTGGGTTTAACTGGTAATTTACTTGTATCGAAGTGATATTCGAGCTAGCCTGAATTCGAACCGAATGAAAAGCTTTAGAAAAATAATGAGGCAAGAAATATTTTAATAGATAAATGAAACGACAAATAAAAGTTGAATATTGAATTGTATTGATTGTCCCCTGTTGGTTACAAATGAGTCCTATTTATAGTCAGGAGAAAGAATGACGTTGTAAATGTCATAATGGTGCCTTTATGGCCATTACTATGTGTTCAATCATGATTGACCCACGATCTTTCTCTTAAATGCTGTAGAAACGGTCGACGGTCACAAAGGTTGGCCTTCGTCTCCCGAGGTGTGGCATCCGCTCGAGGTTACAAGGGTTTTCTCCGAGCTCCGTGCTTCGAGCTCACTCGCCCTCGTTTCCTAAGGCAATTTTCGGGAGGAGGAACCATGCAATCTTTCATCGAGAGTTTGCCTCATGGAGTGGGCTTCGTGTTAGGCCTCGAGGCCTTGTTTGAGACCTCGGTGACTTTTCACCCAATACAGCGGTACTGTTGTTTCCTCGGTGGCGGCCGGAGCTACCTCCACCGATCTACTTCTCCCCCTCCCTCCCTCCCCCCTCCTCTTTCGATGTGTATTTATGTATATATACATATGTTCCTTTTTTGTATTTATATGTATGTTTATTTTTTGTGCATAAATACACTTTAAAATCTTTTTGAATGTTTAGTTGAATTTTTTGTATTTTTATTGTTTGTATGTGTATTTTGTATTTCAAGTGTATGTTGCCAAATATTTTTGGTTGTGTATTTGTATATTTTTATATATATTAGTATTTATGTGTATGTGTGTTTCATATGTATGACAATAAGTCTTTTGTATATCCATAAATTCATTGTATGGTATGTATGGGTTATATAAGTGTATATTTTATATATTCTAGTTTTATGTATATTTATGTAGTTTCATTGGTTAAATTTACTATATTTTTAAGTATGAATGTGTATTTTGTATGTGTTATGCTTCTTTATATTTTTTCAGATTTAAAAAAAAAAAAAAAACACAATTCTAGTGACTGGACGGGGGTGATCCGCCGTCGGCCGACGGCAGCAAACACTATGCCTGGAGCAGTGGGAGTGGGAGGGAGTAAACCCTTTGTATGTTTTTAATGGAAGTTGTATATGGTATGTAAAAAACTTATTGATATATTTTGTAAAGTGGTAAAGTATCGGTATTTTTTTGTGAATTTGGTGTTAGGACTGTATATTTTTGTAATTGTCCTTTTATTAAAATTGTCAAATTTTGTAAACTTTATGTACAAAATCTCAAATATTCTTACTAGGATTTTCAATAAAAAAGTTTAATTTTCCAAAATATACCGTCAAAATAAAAAAATAAGGTATTAACAAAAGCTCAATTCAAAAGGTATATGGAATTAACCTCTTTCTTAATTCTTCTTTTCTGGATCTCCCAATACATTGACATCGTGGTTAGCAGCAACTCTTCTACCAACACTTAAAATGGACGATAATTAAGACTTCCGTAGTCTCGTATAACCTTCCTAATAATCTTGTTTCTATTTTATTTTTTAACATATAGTTTCAACTCACGAGGATGAGTAAGCTATGAATAAGCTGCCCACACGGAGTTGATTAGTAGTAGTAGCTAATAAATGAGATTTTACCCTTGAGTTGACAATGTGAATTATTATGCACCTTATCAAATCACTAAATTTATAGTTGGAAATGAGCCAAAGCAAGGAAATTAAGGTGATTCATGAAGCTGCATAATTGGAGATATGACTCAGAATCTTATCCAATAAGAGGGAACCTTTGACATTTTCTTAGTTATTCATATTCAGAACTTACTTGACTATTGTATGGTTGGTTCAATTTTCCAAAGGCGCTCAACAATAACAGTGGTCTTCTTCATGCTTCAGATATCTTATCAAAAAGTGTTTATCTTGAATGCTTCTTCTTATCCTAGAGAAATATAGGGAAATTTATCCAGTCAATGCCTTAACTCATAATTATCAAACAATTTAGAAGAATTAACATTTTTTAATTGAATATTTTATGACATGCAGCAAAATAGACGGATTCGAATAATGTGAGCTCTTATCGTCCAGAGAGTGGCAGCATAATTGGAGATCCGACGCATTGAACCTATCCAAAAAGAGTGGAGTTCTTCATAGGTTATTTTTTTAAATCTTCTTAGGTTGATGATAAGGCATAATCACAATACCTTACTTTATACCTCATTTGATATTCAAAAAGTGCTTGACCATTGAACGGTCGAGTCAATTTTTAACTTCTTTAGTGTATGTTTCTTATCAGTAAAATTCGTCTTGGATGTTCCTTCTTATCGCTTGAGGACTGCGTGGAAATTTGAATAGATGCCTTAGTCCTAGTTTCATTATTATTACTTACTAAGAAAATAATGTTTAGTTAACAACCTAGAATGCTAGAGCCATGAATGTATCCCTGGTTAAATATTCCAAGACTTTCATGTATGCGTTTATATGATCCATTGAAACTCAAAGATTAACTTAATACTGTTAGCAACAAAAGGGTCATACATTTTAGACAACTACAGTTATTCATAGAACAATAAAACAAGATGGATAATAAATAGCAGTTCCTCGAAAATCTACAATGATACAATTGTTTGTTTACTGTATTATTGGCTGGAAACAACAGCATTTTCTTCAACTGGTACAAGATCAGTCACAGGCGACTTCTTTGCAAGGGACTTGGGTATGTCAATGTCATCTTGACAACAACGTTGCTGGGGATGGGCTAATAGTGTGCAGATATGACGGAAGAGGACTCGAGTAAGCCCCTGACCACTCTCAAATATGTATCCCTCGTACTCACTGACAAGTTCAAGGGCCTCCACGAGGGCATCATACACCTTCTGAGGACAGTTATCAGGTCCAGGCTTGTCATGAAGGTAAATTACATCCAATGTGAAAAGCTTCTGAGTAGCAGGCCATTGATGCTGTGGCGGTATTGATGACCTACAATATAGGAGTATCTGCATATTGAAGAGAATTACGAATGAGATGCTTCCCATGAAATGCAAATATAAATACTTACAAGGCAATATCAGCTTACAACTACAAGACAGGATATACGAAGCAGTTCCCAAAGCATACTGAGGGAGCATATCAACAGTATCAACTAAGGATCGGAAGATCCGACGAAGCATCTAGAACTCAAGTTTATTGCTGTCGGATATTCCGTCATCTGAAGTAGGCAGACTTTGCTCCTCTTCTTTTTTCTTTTGGGATGGGGAGGGGGTGGCCTAGGTGGACTTCTAACCACTGAATTTTTAATATCCAGATCGCTACTAGCATGAGGCTATCATGGTGCACTAAGTGTCCAGCATGATACCCTACGGGTGCAGAAGTGCATTTCAGTGTATTTGAAGCAGCAATTTTTTTGAAATTCCAACTTCATTTGGGATGGCAACAATATGTGCAAGTAAACCATTAAATGATTTAATCAAACACAAAATATTTAAGATTATCTTTCCAATTCATTTTACTGTAACCTCTTTCATTACTACAAATAATGGATGTTTTACTAGGAAAAGGGGGAAAAAGCAATTTCTATATAGTAATCTGAATCACTTATGAAATGGTATTAAGATTAAGTTGCACTTGATAGAATAGCATGTTAAAATCTTACAACCCTGCATTTTGAAAACAAGTATTTAGCACAGGCAGAAAATATCATGAAGTTTTAAAGAGAGAGAATACAATAATAAGAACAATAACATTAATATCTATTTTTTTGGATAACAACAATAACATTAATATCTACTTTTTTGTCTTTCTTAACCTTTTATTTCTTATTTCCTTGCTTTATTTTGATAAGTAAATATTTCATTTCACCAAACAAGGGTTGAAACCATGTACAAGAGGCCGACATCATACAAGAACCAATAAGAAAACAGTGTCCACAAAACTATAATAAAGCAGGTTGTCATGTCAAAGCCATACTGGTCAGATGGAGACCAAGGGAAAGCTTGTAAAAGGCCGTTATGTAGCAAAGATGAGTATTGGAATAGTTTTCTTAAAAACCAAAGGCAAATAATGCAACTAACAACAATAGTAAGTAGACTTCTTCTTCAAAAAACAATAGTAAGTAGACTTATAACAAAGTTATAATTAGATGTTATTACATAAGCAAGAAGACACTAAACAACTTCATCCTAAACTAACTATTCCTACACCATCTTGGAGCCGCATATGATAAAATTTACCTCAAATAAATGATAACCCTTTTAATGACAGACTGACAGTGGTGTCTGGCCTAGGTTGAGTGCACCCTGGCTATTCCACCAATAACTTGCTACCTCCACCAGCATAGGTAGCGAGTAACTCTGCTAACCAAAGTTTAGACAGATGGGAAAAAAGCACCTAGAGCATTTTGTCTGGCTGACTGCTACAGTACTAGACTACTAGAGCCTGTTTGGGTGGGCTTAAAAGCTGCTTATTTTAAGTGGCTTATAAGTCAAAAAGTGACTTAAAAGCTACTTTTTGAGAAGTTAGGATTTCCTAACTTCTCAAAAAGTGGCTTTTAAGCAACTTATGGCTTATAAGTTCAAAAATTTTGATGTTACCAAACATATATTAATGGGCTTATGAGCTTATAAGTCACTTTTAAGCTCACCCAAACGGGCTCCTAATGAATGGTATCAACCAGCTATGCCTCAATCCCAAACTAGTTGGGATCGGCTCTATGACTCACATGTATTCGTTCTGCTCTCTATGTAGACCTATTTCACTCCCGTACTAAGATAGTAATTTATATTTCAAGATTAAGGGTTCACAAAGAGTGCCACTCAAAGCAAAACTACAGTTTTATTCTAGCATTTGCTCGTCCCTCCACCACTTGTAGGCATTATTAGCAGAATCCAACCGATTTGTGAAGCAAACAAATATATTACAGTAACTATTTAAGTGGCCAAGGTTGAAACATACGTTGTTAAGCCTATATAGACTGCAAGGCTTATTAACTTTCTAAGCATGACTCCGGTTCAAGAGATATTGTATTTTTCTATTTTGTGAATTTGTTGGTTATTTGGTGGTTGCTCTCTTCCATTGATCACTAAATATGAAATTTTTGTTTATGTGGCATGAGTTTGGGGTTGTGAAAGTGATCGGTTTGTGCGTACGGAGCTGTTGAATTCCCAAGTTTTAATTTCCAACATTTAGCTTTTGCGACTTATAAGTTGCTTCTTAGAATATGCTCTTCCTATAATTTCCAATAAGCATGATGCGCTTGACTACTATTTCAATTTTTACCTGAATAAATATAAATTCCCATAGAAGATCGAGGTTTCAAAATCAACCTAACTGAGAAGAAACTGTAGTCATATAAGAAATACCATCGCATTCTTCTAGGAGGAGAACTTGATTTAAATACTCTTTAGGTTAGTCCACCTGAAAGACCTCCAGTTTTATTCTATCATCAAAACCATCGTAATGAAATAAGGAGGGCATAACTTTAAAATGATAATTATCAATCTCGGAACCATGACTTTCCTCAATTTGACTTTCTTGGATCAAAGCGTTGTTTCATCCTAAAAGGTTTGATGATTATCGAGATTGATTGGAGTATAGTATGAGTACAGACGCACAATATTATTGCCTACTTAAATATTCAAAGGCGAAAATATTCATCAAGATGGAGGTGATGTACTTTCAAGTAAAGGGTTTCGAAATTGTCATAAGAAAAATATAAGTTTTGAAGATTTATGCGGCAACATCAATGCATTCATGTTGCATTTGACAAGCAAGCTGATCAAGTTAAGCATGAATATTGGTCTCGCTTAAATGCTTCAATTAATTGCAAAACTTCTCTTGAATCAAGGATTGGTGGTTTACGATCATGATGAAAGTAAGTCATGGCACGCAGAGATGCTTATCCCGATCCCTGAGCTTTTTAATCTAAAGTATTTCCATCTTCAACAAGAACATCAAATACATCAACAATAGAACCAAACAAAATATTAAAGTTTTCAAATGACTTGTAGTGAGAACGCCAACGAGATTCATCAGCTCTAACAAGATCGAGTTTTTGATTCAAGACTCTACCCGTTTCTAGCTACATTTATCTAATGCCTCGAGGAATTTTCCTTTTGATCATTCTCGAAGTTTAACCAATCCCAACACATTTGAAATTATTGGAACCAATAGTAAAAGTTCTCACACTTGAATATACATTTTAGAAACCTCAACTAACAGTTAATTGAAGTTAATTAGAAAGCATTAATAGGCCGATCCAACATTTTAAGACCACTAGTATCACCTTGCATATTGTTTGCCCCATCACAATTTTTTGCCGACACACATAAGATAAAACTTAAAGTACGATGAGCAAGTACGTCCAAATTCGTTCTAAGAGATAAAGCACTTGTATCTTGAGCTGAACAAATACAATATACGCCTCACCTCTATCACAAATCTTTTTTATCAACATGTCGTAAAAAAATAATCATTTGTTATTCGTGTGACATGTCAAAAGATTCATCTTACTAATAGAGCAACGCAATCATCATTTAGATCATCTATTATATTTTTAATTATTTCTATCTTACATAGAAACACAATTTATCTTTAGATATCTTGAGAAGTCTATCTGTTATTTTTTGTAGCATCTTTAATCCAAAAGGTTTAATCTTTTCCAAGCTATTTGCATACTATGAAAGAACTTCAAAAATTGCCCATGTTCAACAACAATGCATTTTCATCATTATTGTGGAGTGTCAATCTTTGATTCGAGAAAAGTCTTACACATCAATTGAAGCATTTAAGCGAAGCCAAATTTCATGCTTAATCAAATTATTTGTCAAATGCAGCATGAAGGGACTGATGTTGCCGCTTAAATCTTGAAAATTTATTTTTTCTTGATTTTGAACGCTATTAGGCCTGCTAATATGCTTTATAAAGTTGTACTTTCTATGTCAATCCTTAACACTTTAATTGAAAGTACATGACCTCTACTTGAATATTATTCACCTTTAAATAAATAAAAAGGCAAATAAATGTTGCATTTGCACTCGCACTATACTCCATTCAATCATGATAATCATCAAGATCATTAGGAACGAAACAGTGCAATGGTTCAAAAAAGTCAGATTGATGGAATTCATGATGGCAAAGAACATTTGGAAGGTATGCCCTCATCCCCTCCTTATTTCCTCATGATGATTGGATGATAATTCAAAACTGGAGTTCTTTCCGCTGGTTCAGCCTTTAGGGTATTTAAATCAAGTTCTTGTCTCTTAGAAGAATGTGATGGTATTTCATTTTGGTCTATAGTTTCTTCTTGGTTAATTTCGAGACGTGGATTTTTGGTACGTTACTAAAATATTTCTTCATGTCATTGAAACTTCAAACTAAAATAAATAGTCCAGTGCATCACGCTTATTAGAAATATGAAGAGCATATTGAAAGAAGCTTTTTATAAGTCAAAGAAGATAACTTAGAAATCTTAATTTAGGAATTCAAACACAGCCCCAAAGCCGTGCTCCAAACATACAAACACATCAACTTCTCTGATCCTCAAACTCACGCTACATAAACAAAGATCAGTAGTAGTGAACTACGGAAGAGGGCAAGCAATAGATTAACAAAATACAGATATGCAATATCTCTTGCATACATAATTAGAATACCATAAGTTTAAAAAGGAATTAGAATACTGGAAACTGGAAAGCAATCAATTGAAAACTGGAACACACATATTTTGTCTTTGTTTTCTTATTTAAAGAAACAAATAAATGCTCTACTTGGGAAATAAGATGAGGGTAATATTGAGATAAACTTAAATTAAGATTTTTGTAGCAAGAAGAAATGCAGTCTTACTGATTTTTTGGCTCAACATAAACAGAGAGAGAGAGAGAGAGGACTATCCAACCTCAAGGGAAGACTTTCGAGAGGCGAAACAAATCACCTTCAAGCTTTCCGCGGTGTCCAATGGTGGCGACTGTGGGGGAGAGGCGCGCAAGGAGAACCAGAACAAGAGGTTTTTTTTCTTTGTAGAGAGCCCTTTTTCCGAAAGATTCTTTGTAGAGATCTAATGACTTTTGAGTTTCCTTTTGTTTAAGCAAGTTTCAACTAAAATTGACTTTTCACTTTGGTTTTTTACACCACTTTTAAGATTTGTTTATTAAACAGAGTAACAAACCACTGTCATTTGGTTAGTTTTGTTTTTCCCCAAAAATAAAATAAACAAAATAAATAAATAAATAGGCCCTTAACCAAAGCAGAAATGAGGATCAAACTAAGGCACTTTATATCATTTTGAACGCCCTTCACCATTGGGCTATCCTTCTCGGTTGTGTCAAGGGTGTTCAAAACGTAACATATATTTATGTAAAGTAATATTTGGCCTATACACACAATATATTTCTAGAGCTTTACAATCAAGCAGTTTACTATCCATGCATGCATGAATTTGATGACCTTCAAGCATCTTATGTGCTAGCTACATATTCAGTTTTGACACATGGCCTGCATAAAGGGAGGAGTATACAGCGAGTGTATTTGGCTTCAATAACACTTCCCTATTTTAAGTTAATCTCATGTGTAGCGCAGGCACAGTTTAAGGGCATTTCACCAAGCAGAATTCAAGGAAGAGCCTGTATAGCAAAAACTCCTGTTGACCCTCTAACTATTCATTGTTAACACTAGGGATATGCTACAGTAAAAGGCATAAGCCTATTAAAGCATTTCCATTTAAACATGAAAAGTGTTACCAATCAGAGAAAATGAAAGACAACTCAACACATTTGTGCTAGAACCAAATACTTACCACCCGGAGTATTCGATTTTGCGCACGTGACTTCTTTGCTTCATGGGCAGCGAGCCGAAATAGTTGAGTAAGGTCAGCATGACCACTAGATGAATTCACTGAGAGACCTCGAAGAGCAGAATTGGCCAACTCAATGTCACTGCTGAACTCTTTCTGGAGCTTCAAGCGTAGAAAAAATTGGGAGATCATTTAGTTTCAAAAAAGTTGTGATCATCCACAGCAACTACTAATTAGAAGGATCATGAGGGAGATATGTCGGTGAAAGGACAACTTAAGTGCAGCAGACAAACTTTTGAGTTGAATTTGCACTAGGTAAAATAACGCGTCTACATAAGCTCTTGGCTAGCCCAACCAATATGCCAAATTCCCTGATGTTTGAATAACTATCCGAAATAGGAAAGGAGCCATTTTTTTTATAAAATACACATGAAAAAATCTAGAATTCAGCACATTCTCGGACAGACATTCATATTTAATCCGTTAGTAGGAAGCAAGTATACCTCAAAAACAAAGATATTTAAGGTTAAGTTAGAGTTAAACCCAGCCATATACTTAGCAGGAAGTCATCGACCATAAATTCATTTTCATCTTGATATTATACAGCATGCAAAATCAAGATTGTACGTGCAGGATAGGAATGAGTGGATATTCTTTTTGCTCATGGTGGAAGTACTTAACCTTCTCTCATATTTTGCTCAATCGGAAAGGCTTTAAATTACATGACGTCTCATTTTCATCTAACTCTACAGGGGCAAAAAAAGTAGAGAGAGGAGCTACCTGCTACCCACCTCTCCGCTTATACTTCCTCTGTTCTTTTTACTTCCCAAGAGAACAAAGAAAGTACATTAACAAATTTCACCATTCTTTTTACTTCCCCACCTATTACTCCTCTTACCACCCAAACAATCACAGTCTTGGGGCAAATGCTCATCTTATTTCTAGTCCTTGTAAATGGCCCGGAAAATAGGCACCATGAGCCAAAGATTATTAATATTGTATTTCATAATTAAACCATATGCCTCCTATTTTTTATGAAATAAGTGGAGCATTATTAATAAAAGCATCAAGAAGATGCGTAGATTACAAGAGGGAGGGCTTATCAGCCCATGATGAATGACAAAAATCTGGTATAGAGCTAAAGAGCTGATAAATTCCTAACAAGAGTCGAGACTAAGTACAGGAGTGTGATTAACCAAGCTATAAAGATTAACCAAACATCTAGCCTTGAGAGAGTGATTGGCAGTTGAGGTGCCATCAAGGCATCTTCGATTCCAAGCTGATAAACCATATGCCTTTTTTATCCGAGTTTTGGATTTCATAATATCAAACATCTCTAAGGAAAATGAATACAAATTTCAAGCTGAACTAAACGGTACCGGCAGCTTTTGTGTCTATTTTATCTGCACACCCGAGGCATCGGTGACCTTTTTTCCCATACAAACATTGAGTTATTGCCACCCCTCTTTCTTTTTAAATACTTCCAAGTGAACGCCATAATGTAGTCTCCCATTTGTCGAAAGTTTACTTCCTTTTTTATTTTATTCCATTACGTATAATGAACATAACTGCTAAGTCTATTCCGTTTTTACCACATCCATGTCCCTTCAAAGTTTCAAGAATTATATACACCATGACATGTTACAAATAGTAAACAAATATACGGTACTAGAAACATTCAATAACACAAAAAAACCACCCTCCCCTAAGTCTTTGCATCAAATACCCACAAATATCCAAGCAGGAAATGCAAATAAAAATACGCATCAATACCAAACTAATTAGACTCTGAACCAATCACTCTCTAACTAGACCCGAAATAACAAGGTAAAAAAGGTCAAATTTGCCTCTGAACTATTCGATATTAAGCAAATTTACCCTCCATTAAGTTTGGCATTACCCCTACCTCCCAAAAAAAGACCTGTTTATTTTTTCTCTTGAACTTTCTTACACAGAGAATTTAGTTAATGGTAATTGTAGATGGTAAAAAATTAGGTGCACCGGTTGTTTACACCAAACTGACAAATGTATGGCTACATATATATACTTTTACTACTTGACCATAGTTAAATAGTGTATATTCTTACTCTAAAAAATCAATTAACCATGGTGAGCTACTATAGTTTGGCATAAACACTCGGTGCAGGTAAGTTTTTACCATGGTATATACAAGACAACACATGGGTATGAATAGGCCAAAAGGGTAACTAATGGCGAATTCAAACATGGCCTCTAAAAATGTCTTTCTCTAGCCGAGGGACTATCGGTAACAACCTCTCCACCTTGGTGTAGGTAAGGTGCGTACATCCCACCCTCCTCAGACCCCACATGTGGGATAACACTGGATATGTTGTTGTTGGTAAGTATTGGCAGAATTGAGATAATAAATGCGCAAATTTGGACCGTTTCCCAAATACTACCAAAAAAAAAATGAATTCTTTGCTAAAAATTAGAGTAAGTACCACGAAGGCGGATTTGGCAAGAGCAGCGAAAGCGAAACGGTGATCAGGGTTGATGGTGAGTTTAGCATTGATGAAAAGAATGATGGATTGCTTAATAGCGTCTAATCTTGTATAGGGTCTCCCACCTGCTGTTGATACTTTCATTTCAACAACTGATTCACTGTCAACATCTATGCAAAATAGTATGTCTTCACTCGCTAATCTACTTGGTTGTAGACTGTATGCACCTGACCCTCCTTCTCCCTCTATTGCCTCCATTGTCTTCTCCAGCACACAAATTGATCGCTCTCTTTTTCTCTGTGCAACTCTTTCTCCTACATTTGCTTCTTTTTTTGTCTTATAAATTTTCCTCTATTTGCCCTTGGTGAATTTTAGTGGCCGTTTGGCCATAGATTCGAAAAAATATTTGAAAAAGAGTTTTTGAAGTTGAGTTGAAAAATGGTATTTGGAAGTTGAAGTAGTGTTTGGACATACAATTCACTTGAAAAAAAGTTGAAGTTTTGTGAGTAGAGAAAAAGTAGTTTTTGGAAAAACTTGAAAAAGTGGTCAAAAGCACTTTTTGGTTTTTCAAAAACTGTTTTTAAAAAAATCTCCAAAAACTAACAGTTTTTCATGGACAAACATGTACTATTTCAAAAACTTTTTGAAAAAATGTGAAAAATTATTTATGGACAAACGGGTCCTCATCAAGCACAAAATTTTAGGTACCCCATCCCTAGTTATCTCCTTTTGTCCTCATTAAAAAATATTTTAACAAATAATCTTCTATCTATTTTTAAACATGTAAAAAGACTATTTTTCTCCCGACCAAAACAAGTCCTAATTCTATGTTCAAGCGGCCCCTTTTCTTCTTCTTCTTCTTTCTCTATCTCTCTCTCTATCTATATCTCTCTCTCCCACCCCTTCCCCTTGCGAATTAGGGTTAGTTTCCTTCTACTTTATTTTTTCTTTGTTTAGTTTACTGCAAATTTGTTTTTTTCTTTAGTTGATGTTCATTATTTATCCAATTTTTCGTTCCGTAAATATTTAAATTTTATTGTTAATCGGTAATGTTTATATAATTTGTTATATTAAATTATTTTAATTAGGTAGTTAATGTAATTTTTAGTAAAGTATTGTCATTACACTTTGATTTCCTTTAACTGTAGAAACTGTTCACCACAGGGCAACAATTGACATAAATTATATTAATTATGTAGTTAATTTAGTTCTTAGCAAAGTGTTGGTGTTGTAATTTATTTTCCTTTTACTGTAGAAAGTGTTGCCCACAGGGCAACAATTGACATAAGATTCAAGCATAATCTTCCTTTTTTCTAGAAGTTGTTGCCCACAAGGCAATAGTTGACATCATAACGTCTAGTATGGGTTGTGCTTTTGTATGGGAAGTGCTGCCTGACAAGCTGCATTTTCCTTACTGCTTAGTAGTAGATATTTTTTTTATTCTTATTTCTTTTTGGATGTTGATATTGCATTTTTTTGCTGGTACAGGAGAAGTTGTTGGTGTGAGTTCATTATGGGGTTCATTGTTGGTGTGAGTTCATTATGGGAAGGACCAAGCAATGAAGTTGTTAGTGAAACTGCTTCGCAGATTATTGTTAAATTGCAGAGTGGAGAGATTAGTATTTTGACTCCAGAAGAACCATCTGGGAAAGGAGTATGCATCTTTATATGATGTTTACTTTCATTATTTTTTCTTCTTGTTATTGTTCATGTGGTTTTCAATGTTGTGCTTCATTTTTTCAGGTTATGGGAATGAGCCTTATGAATTACAATCCATAGACGAGATGGAAGACTATATAAATCAACCAACTGTTTCTAAGGACGTCGTTGCTAGTAAACAGCAAAAATATTGATTTGATTATGAATATGATATGCCATCATTCTGTCTGTTGGACAAGTCAGAAAATGATGTGTCTGTTACACCATCTAGTAATATGGAGATCGAGACATTTTGTACAACAGACGATTTAGAAAAAAGTAATGTTTAGATTCTATATAATTTTGTAATAGTATAACAGACTTTTGACCTTGTTCTTGTTTTATTTTACATCTAAATTTAATTTGTGTTTTGTTGCACTATATTAATGTTATTAATTATATATTAGGCGTTATTACATGTGTTCCACATTTTTTTTTCATTTTATCTAGACTTTTAATCTTGTTGGATGTGAGGGAGGGGGGACTTGTTATTTGTCTAAGAGTTCGATGAAGTGTTTTCCAGGCAATTACTGAAGGGTGTTTCCATTAGGAAATATTGTTAGTTGTTGATGTTTATGTGATGCTTGGGAAGCAATACTCCAAGGTTATTGTGTGAGATAGGTTGTGGGAGGGTAAGGCAACATGCTGCCTGGGAGGCTGCACTTCTTAAATCTATTGTCTAGTAGGTTTGGTTATGTTACCAGGATTAGGAAGTGCTGTCTTGGAGGCAATACTAGGATATTGTGTGAGATAGGTTGTGGGATGGTGGTGCCTGGGAGGCTGCACTTCTTAAATCTATTGTCTAATAGGTTTGGTTATGTTACCACGATTGGGAAGTTCTGCCTTGGAGGCAATAGCTCCCATTGGACTTCTTATGTCGGGATATGGATCAAATAATAAATATTCCTTTTTAGGTGGCCTACGGGCAGCTGCTCAATCAATTAGTTATGAAATACCATTAGCTCTATGTGTGTTATCAATATCTCTACGTGTGATCCGCTGAGACCTAAAATTTCGCCAAATTCTTTTCTTTCTAGAAACAAAGATAAAAAGATTTAATTGAATATATATTTTTTTCATTTTTATTTAGCATTTTAGTTGATGAACTAAACCAGATAGTTATATGAGTAAAATAAAACGGCTTCTAAATTTGCAGTAAAAGTGTTGAGTCTCATTTTCTATGTACAAGAATGAAATGGTGAAAAAAAGTAAACATAAGCAATAGATACTTTTTACCCCAAGATTGGTGGATTGTCATGATAGCTTGAAGCGGGTTCAAAAGATCAACTGTATGGAGTTTTTACTGTCTATTACCATAGATGGATTTCCACAACGGGAGGTTGAAAAGATAGTATATCCAGATAATAGGTAGGAGCATAAACTGAAACATTCTGGGGCTACAAAGATAGTTATTAAATCGTTAGCACCGCATAAAAACATTCCCCCTAGAGTAGTTGTTAATACGAACAAGAGAAACTCTGTTATAGCCATTTCTGTACATTCAATGTACTCTACGGATAGAGGAATACATAGAGTTGAACATAGTAAAATAAGAAATTGAAAGATTTCGTACTGTAGGATATTGTGAGGAGATAGGTTGTGGGATGGTGCAGGCAATTATTGCCTGGGAGGCTGCACTTCTTAAATCTGTTGTCTAGGATGTTTGAATATGTTTCCGGGATTGAAAAGTGCTGCCTTTGAGGCAACACTCCAGGGTATTGAATGAGATAGATTGTGGGGTGGTGAAGGCAACATGCTGCTTGGTAGGCTGCACCTTAAAGCTATTTGTCTAGGTGGTTTAGTTATGTGGTAAGGGTAGGAAAGTGTTGCTTGTGCGGCAACATTTTCAAGCCATTTTGTTGAATAATTTGTAACATATTAGAGGGTAAGTGTTGCTTAAGCAATACTTTGTGGTTATTCAGATATGTAAAAGGTGTGAAAACTGCTACTTGGGAGTCAACACTTTAGTGCTATTAGCCAGTAGAAATTGGGACATAGTGGAGAAAAGTGCTATCTATGCAATTAATTTTTAAAAAAGATGTCACTTGCACACCAGGGGAAAGTGCTGCCCCTGGCAGCAGTTCATGGCAATAATTAGGAGAAGGTTTTGAGGAGTTGAACCTAAAGTGCTACCCATCATGTGACACTTTGGGGCAATTAATCTGGGTAAATGTGTGTAATGGAGTTTGGATAATTGTTGCCTATTTGCCCATAGTTCAATGCATTTTAAGTGCATCATGAGTGAAAGGATTGAGGAGGAAACCGATGCTTATTTACCACACTTTTAATACAAATCAGAGATCAAATAATTTATAAAGTGAATGTATTCATATAACAACAATGAGTATGATAAATAATTGTAATTACAACAAAAAATTGTTAACAAATTCAATGCAAGTTCATAAGAAAATTTATGCCACAACTCTGTTTCTGTATCTTCTTGCATGTGGTTGTTGGAATGGAGTATAAAGACAACCCGTTCTTTTGTGTCCTAATCTTTTGCATCGCGAGCATCTGATCTTGCTCTTGAGAAATTCTGCTCTTGGAACATATCTTTTTATTTGTCTCCTTCCGAAAGCCGAATTTTTGTATACGGTAGATGTATGATGAATTCCTTTATACTTTGTGGAATATCCCACGAGCTTGCACTTCCTACTAGGAGAATTTCTCCTTGATATGCTTGCATCCAAGTGCTTCTTGTGAACCGTTGTGCACAATAAGTCGACTTATTCAAACTTCTTCTATCCATTGTTGCAATGACATGGGTGCATGATATCTCGTATGTTTAAAACTACAAGCAGTCGCATGACCTCTCTATTAAGTCTACTGGAAATTCATCAGGTCCATCTTTGATAAAAAATCTTGTGTCATTGATAGGATTTACCTGCGCGCAAAAGTAAAAATCAACTAGACAATAAAGTCAAGAGTCTGAATGTTATTGGATTCTTTGTTTACAGAGATAATAGCGAAGTATTTTTTGTTGTTGAAGAAGTGCTACTTGCTGTCAGCCTAAAGGCAGTAGCAATCCTGTCGTTCAGCTCTTTTTCGGCCCAATATTGATGCACTTTATTTCCATCCAAATGATGCACACAATGAAACAGAAACACGAGTTTAAAGTTTGTTGAATAAATTAACTATATAGAAGCAAACATTAATATTCCTCTGTTAAGTGGTACGCGTAGGCGGTGGAGCTCACGTGGTAATTAACAAGTTGTAAAGACTTTTCTATACCAATGCTTAAAGTTATGGGCTTCAGTGACAACTTGTAAGGAAAATCACTACAAGTTATGGCAAGTGTATGTAGAGATCGCACCACAGCTAAAATGTTACCTATTAGGCAACATATGTCAAGACTTCTGTACAAGGTGTTTTGCACCAAACATTTAACTGCTGCCCGTAAGGCACCACTTCCTGAGATAAGAAGTGCTACCTATTAAGCACCAGATGTAGAGTTTCTCATTGAGTTTTAGTTTCACCACACCTTCAAGTGTCACCCACAAGCAAGTTAGTGCAGCGCAAACATTTGTCCTTGCACCATAACTTAAAAGTGTTGCCCACTACATACAATTGTAGAGATTCTCTAAAACTTATTGCAAGTCAATGTAGGGAAAATTGTTGCCTTTCTAACCAGATAATAATATTATCAATCTATCAATAAATTCTACAAACAATACATATGCAAAATAGTATAAAGTTTCTTCACTACGTGATAATCAATAGAACGTTAATTGTTAGATATGTTGCAGTAGTTTTAGATCTGTATCAACATAATTCACAACTAGGTTTAGCTAATATGCAATATCAAAGATTTTGAAATAAAAAAATATGAATTTTTAACGTATTTATAGGAAATTTAATAATGAATCTACGTATAATCAATATGAATTTGATGATATTTACCTTTGAATTTTTGATTTCTTGAAAATTTGAGATTTTTAGGGTTTGAATTGGTGAAACAGAGGAATGGAGAAACAAAGGGAATGTATAGGGCCAGTTCTTTTATATGCTTTGCACAGATATTTTGGTCCAAAAAATATTAACTTAAGTTGGGGAAGTCATTCTTGCAAAGCCCTTCTTAGTGGTGTCAATTAATCAAACCATTTGCTATGGTGTCATAGTTCCGTAAATTCCCCACACTTCGGTCACAATTTTAGTTTTTGAGCCGGTTTGGGTGGGCTTAAAAGCCGGTCAAACTAGCTTATAGCTATTTTTAGTTGATAGAATTGTTTGGTAAGTTAAAAATTGTCTTGGCTTTTAAGCAGAAAAAAGTCAAAAGCAAGAAGCTAGGTAATTCTAGCTTTTTGTTTTTGGCTTAAAAACTGTTATAGTTATTTTACCTTTTTATGCCATATAATCCTTATTGAAAATGCCTTAAATTATCCTCCTTTTCTTTTAATTTCTTTTAAGGATATTTTACCATAAAAAATACTTTTTAACCAAATACCTCTTTCCAAACACGTAACTTCTTATTTAATAAAATAAGGTCAAACACTTAAAAGATACTTTAAAGCACTTTAGCTTAAAAGCTACATTTTTTAAGCTAACCCAAACAAGCTCTTTGTCTCGTTAAAAAATGCTTTATAAAAATTGAGTCTTACCTCGTATTTTAAAGCGAGAGTCGTCATAAGTTGTTGAGTCTTATAACAAATTATGACAATTCGCAACAAATTACTGTTGTGTCATAATAATTATTGTGTGTAAATCACCACATTGTTTTTCTTCAAATTGCTCTAAATTGATTAGAATCAATTCTAATCTGATATTTTATATTCTAATCTAAATTTTAATGGTTAGACTCAATTCAAATATTCTAAAAACAGTAGACCTGCTTTGTCGTCTTCAATAATCAAGCTCAATAAAATATAGCAGTTATGTTATTTAAGTTTCTTCGACCAAACATAATCCAAAACAACTACTAATAAGCAATGAGTTGTATTTATTGCAAGAACTAATTTTGTGATTTTGGTGTGTTAGCCATCTTTGGATGCGCTAAGTGAGAATTATCCACCGTTTCAAAATTAATTGAGGAATAGCCACAGATCCGCGCGCACACTTACACTCCATTAGTATTGGAAAAAAACTCCAGACTGGTCTCAATATTTTGTAATGGGACTTTAAACTAACATGTTAAAAGTCTCATTATTTTATAATGAGCTTCATGTTTATAGTACTCTGTAGCTTTATATATAAAGTCTAGTCTCAGTATTTTATATTGTTTATAATGGGATTCAAATTTATAGTACCCCTGGAGCTTTATATATGAAGTCCTAGTATCCCTGGAGCTTTATATATGAAGTCCCACTATTTTATACTGGAATTAGTGTTTAAGTGATCCCAGTATTTTATAATGGGACTTTGAACTAATATGTTCAAAGTCCCAGTATAAAATATTGGGACTTGTCCGGAGGTGGCTAGTCTTCAAATAGTTTTGCACTGCTGGCTAGTATTCATTTAGTGCGGTGCAAACAGGCTACTGGGCTAAATTTTAAGGGGAATTTTCAAAATTAGGCAGCCCACCACACAAAATTACAAATGAGGGGTCACATTTCATCCATAGCACCACTTTATTTTTACATTACACAACATATCACCCCCCATATTTTCAAAATTACATAACATAGCACCCATTTAAACTAAAAATCCTAGGAGCCACTCCCTCACCCTCCCCCACCACTGCCCCGCCACCAGAAACCGAGGCGGTGGCCGGTGGCCGAAAATGAAAAATTCACCGGATCTCGTCGGATTTGCTTATTTTATTTGTGGATTTATTTAAATAATTATTTTTTGATAATTTTATACACCTAAATCTATCAAAATAATAAATTATACATGTAAATACATAGAAAAATGTGTATGCAAGAAGGAAAATACAAAAATATACACAAAAAATATAAATTTTATACAAAATATCCATAAAAAGTACACAAATATGAAATTTATACAATTTTATTCATTTTTCATACATGCATATATAACTTTATACAATTTTACAATGCATAGAATGTGTTTTATACACTATCAATACGTACATATACAGATTTATACATTTTATACACGTTTACAGAATTGTATAAACTTGTATAAAAATGTATAAAAGTTTGTAAACTCACAAAACTAATTTTAAACAGTGCCTGGGGTAGATTTTACACAAAATTTTAACGAATATCCAGGATCTATACAGTTTTATACAAGAAATACACTACATCTAAATATTAAACAAAAGTTTTAACAAACAACTAGTAGATCTCAACGAATTTTTATGAAAAAAGTGAAGAAAAAGAAGAAACTTGATAAATAAACTCCTCACCGGGGTTTTGATCGGAATATACAACGAAAATTAATATGTTATTCAAAAAGCAAAAAAGAAAAAAAACGAAAAGAAGAAGAAGAAGCAGCGGCGATGGTGGTGGTGGTGACCATGGCGGCGGCGACGTCAGTGGCTTGGAGGATAAGGAATGACGGTGGGGCAGTGGTGGAAGGGTTGGGGAGCGGCGGCGCTGTTAGGTTTAATGTGGATGAGAAGAGAGAAAAATGGGAAGGAGAGAAGGTGAAGAGAGGAAAAATGGGGGCTAGGGTTTTTTCCTTTAAATAGGGGGTGCTATAGAGTGAAAGAAAAATTTTAAAAAAGGGAGGGGAGTGCTATGTCGGGTAATGTAGCAAAATAGGGGTCTTTTTTGGTAATTTTCATGAGTGTGATGTCTCTCAATATAATTGTCCCAAATTTTAACGAACTAATATGAATGGGTATAATTTTGACGACTAGCCAGATTTTGGATCTCTCAGAGAGAAACGGTCAATAGTTCCTAACTTTGAAAAAAAGAAATCATATTTTAGATACACAGGTTTTTTTTAGACTAGCCACATTGTGGGTGTCAAACGGGTACGGGTCTACCCGTTAAAACTCGGATCCGGACCCATTAAAATATGACCCCATCTGGACCCGCAAAAACCTGTACCCGAACCCGTAAACACCCTAAAATACCCGTAGCATACAGATATTTTTTTCTTAACGGATACTCGTACATGTTAAGACCTGACAAAATTAGCAAGTATTAACGGATATACCCGTACCCATTAAAAATAAAAAAAAAATAAAAAATAGAGATATCAGAAATCAGACCGTTAGCAAATGGTCAACCAATTTTTTGAGATGCTAAAAAGACTTGGTGATACCCGCCACTCTTTGGGTAGTAATGTTTTGGATGTTCTTGTTTGTTTGCGAGAGTGGATTAGATCGGAACGAAGAAACCAAGGAATTGAAGATTCACTAGAACAAGATGATAACCTTGAAGAAATTATGTTAAGTGACTACAGTCAAGCACGATCAATGGCACCTACACCGTAGTATGAGGAAAATGATATGGAAGAAATTACACAAAGAATTAGGCATATTTAAGTTTGTAATTCGAATTTGCATTATTTAGTTTTGATGTTGCACTTTTTAAATTTGGAAGTTTAATGTTCAAACTTAAATAGTTCAAGTATCTTAATAAAAGTAAGTCTTTGAGTTTTTTCTATCGTTCATCTTCTTCTTTTTTTTAAATTTGTTTTAAGTATCTAAACTAATATTATTAAAAACAAAATTAAAACCTAGACCCAAACCTGATTTATTTAGACCCGAATCCGAACCAGTACCCGCTAAGACCCGGACCCGTACGGGTAATTTTTTCCTACCCGGACTCGTTAAGAATCCGTAAGTTAAACCCGTACCCGGACCCATTAAGAACCCGCAAGTTAAACCCGTATCCGGACCCCTAACCCCCGAGGTTTACAATTTTACAATCTAAACTCGGACCTGTACACCCGTTTGATACCCATAAGCCACAAGAACAAATTTGGAAAATTCGAACTAAATTTCGAGAAAAAATTTAGGGATCAGTTCAAAGTCCCACAAAAAAAAAAAATTGGAACTTTAAGGGCTAGGTTTTATTTTTAAAAAAACTTTAAGGGCTAGGTTTTATTTTTTAAAAAAATAATTCAGTGATGGCTATTTTTCTATTGGATGTTTCTCTTTCAACGGCCTATAAAGTGGTAAAAATTTCACTCTGGGGCCAGTTTCGCCACTGGTCTTTGCTTTGAGGCCACTTTTTTTGTTGGTCTTACACTAGAGGCCACTTTTGGCTCTTTACTAAATAAACTCATTAAACACACCTAACTACAAAAGACTAAAATATCCGTATGATTTTTTGTAATTCCAGGGTTTTGTCAAAACCATTCCTACACATTTTTGATTTTGCTACCATGCATTAACTGCCATTTTTGCTTCAATTTCTCAGCTTTTTCTTCGATTTTTGTCTCATTTTCTTTGTATAACCAGTATTTTTGTGCACTTGTTAACCATACTGCGTAAATCAACGAATATATTGTGGTTTTTTCCAGTGTGAAACTTAGGGTATTAGGTATGACGCTTTTTCGTATTTTTTTAAAACATATGTGTTAAATTTGTATGTATTAAGTTATTTAAGTTTAAATTTGTATGTATTACGTTATTTAAGTTTAATTTTGTATGTTTTTGTTAAATTTTTAGAGATTTGTATGTTTGATAGTTAGTAGTTATTTTTGATATTTTGTATGTTTGCGGTTGGGGTAAAATGTAGATTGTTTGTTTGATGCCAATCACCATATACATCGGCCAAGTTTTTGCATAATTATTCTGTGCCACGCAACTCGTTTAATTGTGTATGTGTGTATATGTGTATGTGTGTGTGTGTGTGTGTGTGTGTATGTGTACTAGTGAATGTATGTGTAAACTAGGGTGTATTGAAGTGCAGTCCCATTACTTGATTGAAGTTTGAAATGCTACTGATTGAAGTTCAAATCATATAGACTGAAGTTCTATCCATAAGGATTGAACTTTATTACCCTTATGGATTGCAGTTCTATCCACAAGGATTGAACTTCCCCGCTTCCACTTTGTATTGAAGTTCTATCCCCAAGGGTTGAACTCCCCCCCCCCCAACCCCCTCCTTATGGACTGAAGTTCAATTCAGAATGATTACATTTATGTACTTATGAATAGAACTCCCCTACTTGAACTTCCTTACCCTTATGGACTGAAGTTCTATCCACAAGGATTGAACTCCTTCGTTCCCCTTTGTACTGAAGTTCTACCCCCAAGGGTTGAACCCCATCCCTATGTTACTGAAGTTCTATCTACAAGGGGTTGAACTCCCTGTACTGAAGTTCTATCCAAAAGGATTGAACTTCCCTACCCCTATGATCTGAAGTTCTATTTTACAAGGATTGAACTCCCCCACCGCTATGTACTGAAGTTCTATTCATTTCTACTGATGTTCAGTTTGATACTTATTCGCATTATTTTATTCAATTTGTGTGTGGGCTTATACTGTATTTTATGTACTGAATTTGAGGTTTTTGGTTTGAAGTTTGCTGTATTTTTAATTTTAGTTTTGTATGTGCAACTGATAGTTTGTTTTTATTGCTAGTTTTTTGCAATATGGATGCTGGAACGACAGGGAATCTAGTGTATCCGTTTGAAGAATGGTTCAATTTGAATCCATATTGGCACGGGGAGCACAAGTTTGATAAATTAATATCAGACTTCTTAACTGTAGCACAGTATAATAAGCTTTCAAATGGTGTGTTTGGTAGCTTTGTGAAGTTACAGTCGCACAAAACTTCTATGAGATTACTGCACTGTTTACTGGTGTCTCGCATTACGACCAGTGATCCAAACGTATTCAGCTTCAATGTTTTTGGTCGTGTAATTCATTTCAGTCCTGAAGAATACCATATTTTCTCTGATTTGAGATTTTCTCCAAGTTGCGAGGATCTATTTGATAAACCAGCTCAGAATATAGATAGGAGGCTTCTCAAGCTTTACTTTGATGGTAAAGAGAATGTTCAGTTGTCTGACATTCATGCGTTTATAGTATCCAATTCAAGTGGAGAGTTAGTTGTGCAAGACGAAGATGATGCAGTGAAGATTGCAGAGTATTATGTTCTCTTGTCAATTATATTAGGTTGTAAGAAAAAGAATAAGGTGGTGTCTGTTCATTATATGGACATAATTGACAACAATGATCTTTGTGCAGCTTATCCGTGAGGTAGTCTGGGTTTTGAAAAACTTGTTGAGTCTGTGAAGGCACCTCTTAAAAGTGTTGAAAGTTCAGTGACAGATCCGTACTATGTCATTTGGGGATTCCCTTTTGTGTTGTGCGCTTGGTTTGTTGAGTTATTTCCAAAAGTGTGTTATAGTTTTGCTAACTTTAAGAGTGATGGCTTTCCGAGGATTCTGAGGTTTATTAAGTTCAATCATCCTCAGTATAACAGTTTGGTTGAACAGTATTTTCAAAATGTTAATGTAAGTTTCTATACCTGTAATTAATTTTTTGTTTGCTTGAAGCTCAGTCAATAAGGATTGAAGTTCAATCTATATGGATTGAACTTCATAGCTTATCCTATGAGTTTGTTAAGTTCACTCCTCTAGTTCAATCCATATACAGGGAAAATAGTGTTTGAAGTTCAGTCCAATAGGAATTGAACTTTAAAACTCATACGCTATAAAGTTCAATTCCTATTGACTGAACTTCATAACCTTTCCTGTGACTTTCTTAAGCTATATGGCCTAGAATTTCTATCCATAAGGTTGTTAAAGTTCTGTACCTATGGATTGTAGTTCTGTCCATATAGTATTTAAGTTCTATCCATAAGTGTTGAACTTCTATCTATACGGCCTTGAACTTCTATCCATAAGCCTGTTAAAAGCTCTCCCCTTATGGATTGAACTTATATTCCTATTTACTGAACTTCTATCTCTACACATAGAATTTTTTATTCTTATTTTACTGAAATTTTAATATATTTTTCATGGTTTCTTTTTTAATAGATGTTTGACAAATTTGAAATGGTTCCAATTGTTCTTTCTGAGGAAGAAAAAAGGTCGGTAAAATTGAATGTGGTAACAGAAGTGACTGATATTGCTTCATTCAAAGAAAGAAAAAGAAAAGAAGTTGCTGATACTTTTGAACATAGTGAGGATACTTCTGATGGTGTACAGTTTGATCAAGATTTAGTTGATTCTATTGCTAAAGTGATTTTTAAGTATTATGTACATTCATCTTTTATAATTATATGTTTGTATTTTAATTGATAAAGTGAGTTTTAGTGGCATATTTTTGTCGGAAGATGTTACGTAGTCACCAACGCCGCATTAGGGGGTATATTGGTTGTTTAGAGAAGAAAGTTAACTGTGTTCTTGATTTTTTGAACAAGTGGGGCAAAAAAATTGAGGAAGATGAGGAAAATTGGCGGAAAAGCGAAGTGTAAAAAAGGGCAAGGAACAATCTGGCAGCTATGGTGATTCCTTAAACTTGTATTCACATGGAGGTAATGCCAACACTGGAAGGAGAGACATCTGATGCGGGGCAAAATATCACGAGACCGTTCACCCAGAGTCAAGCCAAAGAGGTCCAAGACGCTCATCTAAGCTTGGTGTGGAAGGGGCTTGAAGATGGAAGCCTGGGAGGCCATTTGAAGAAGTACAACACGATCACAGCCCAGGCGCTCCGCCCTGAGCACCATACAGTTGGGCGCTCTGCCCAAGGGCCAGGAGCACTGCCCACCCAAGTTTCTGCCCAAAAAGTTGCACGAGCTCCAGGCGCTCCGCCCAAGGCTGGGCGCTTTGCCCAATGCGCGGAAGACCCGAGATTTTTAGTGATATTTTACTGTTTTGGCCCTGCGTGGTCTATCTACTTAAGCCCAACTTGTGGGGGCATTTTAGACCTTATCTAGACTTGGGAAAACACTATAAATACCCAAGTCCTCTTCTATTTTCACTATTTCACCTTGAATATTGAACTTGTTGAATTGAGATGAATTCTCTAATGGAAGAAACCTTTACCATTTTTGCTTGAATCTATTGGTGGTACCGATTGACCTTCATTCTAAATCTGACTGGGCCTTTTGCAAGACCCAAGTGTGTCTTGAGGACCGTCCGAATAGTGTAGGTAGATTTTGACCCAAATCGAGTGCGTCACGGAACCCGTTCTCTGTGGCTACTTCGTAGGGAGTTCAAGATCCGTCTTGCTTCTTTATCTTGTTATTTTCATTTCCGCTTTTACCCTGCATCAGTTTGGTATCAGAGCAAGGCTCAGGATTTGTTTCTACAAACCCTCGACCCTTGTTATCGTGCCTAAGTTAGTTACAATTTTAGGTTCGTTGTTCTTGTTATTGGAAAAGAAGAAAAATACAAAAAAAAAATGAAAAAGTTGAAAAACACCAAAAAATTAGCTTGTGATTCTTGGATTGATTGACCCATTGATTGATTGATATCGGGGCTTGTTCTAGATTGAAAACCCGTCGATTTGGTACCAATATTTTGAGATTTGGAGTTGTATAACAAAAGATTGAAGAATCCAAAACCCCTTTTGAAACCCTATCTTGAAACTTTGAATCATGATTGTGCATTGATTATTAGATGTTTGTTGATGAAAATTATTGGGGTTTATTGAGATTAATATTATACAACTTTGGGTACCTTGAATTTTGATAAAAAAACGGTGAAATCGATCCAAAATTTGTGTTGAAATTGAAGAAAACACGTTGTTGGAAAAGCTGAAGCTCCGTGCTAGGCGCTCCACCCAGATTCGGGGCGCTTCGCCTGATCTAGCTACTGGTTGTTTGGTGAGACGCTCCGCTCTAGGCAGCTCAGTCTGCCCCTAGGGGCTCCGCCTAATCCTGCAGCATGGTTTTCGTATTTTATTTGATTGCATTGCATCCGTTTAGTACTATTAGAGTAACATTCCTACTCGATTAGTACTAATCATTTGAGCCTTTAGTATTATCATGCTTAGTGGAGAGTAGAGCTCAAAGAAGAATTCGTAGAACCATTTGTTTCAAGTCCGCACTTAAAGAGCTTAGCGTCCATCGAGTCCCATCAATTCCACTCGTCCCGAAGAGTTCTTGATCTTGTGGATTGCTTGGTTGTTGATTAGGAACGCGGTGCAATTGCGTGTTCACCTTTTGTTCAAGCCTGAGTGATATATCCCCCACCACTAAACGAGTGTACCGAGAGACATTCAAGTAAGGTGTGTCTGTGAGGTTGTTTCACTAACCGTTTGCTTATTTTGTAGGTACCATGGCTAGTGAATGTGAAGATCCTATGAAGAGTGCCTTGGCTACTATCATGGCCAAGTTGGATAGTATGAGCCTAAGGTTTGAAAATCTGGAAAGAGGGACCCCGAGTGTCCAACTTGTACCCGGGTGAAGGTACAAGTGGCTCAACTATTACCCCGGGACAAATTGCCGAATTGGTTGAACAACAAAAGCTTAAAGATGATCTTGCTAAAAGTGAGCATGTGTTGGGCAATCCCCAACGAGTGGGCATTCCCCACCTTTTGGGCAATCCCCAAAGAAATGTACCACTTCATATGGCCCGTAGAAACATTGCACCTCTTGAGCATGTTGATGAGGCTCAAGAAGGGGAGGAGGACGAGTATGGTGATGGAGATTATGGGGCTCCCTATCTGTTTAGGAGAGCTATGAATGGAGGCCGGGATATGAATAGGGGTAGAGACCGAGATCGAGGTCCACCCATGGGGAATGTTGGAAGAAATAGTAGGAGGGATTATGATGCTTATGGTGACAACTTTGGAGGCCAACCGGAGCCTTACCGAGGGGGTCGTGATAACAATAATCTCAATAGTGTGAAGCTTGCTATTCCCACATTCAAAGAGGGTAGTGACCCGGTTGAGTATCTTGAGTGGAATCTAACCATGGAAAGAGTGTTTGACACCAATGACATGACCGAGGAGAAGAAAGCCAAATATGCCATATCTTCCTTTGAATCCTTTGCTTCTACTTGGTGGGAGTCGGCCAAGAGGATGAATGATATGGCCGTTAATCTTACTTGGGGTGAATTAACCCGTGTGATGGATGAGAAGTATGTGACTCACCAATATCGTCAAGACAAACTCAAACGTCTTTATAAGTTGAAACAAGGCTACAAGACGGTTGGAGAGTACTACAATGAGTTTGAGCAAATCCGGACGACCTTGGACATGGATGCGGAGGAAGATGAGCCGGTCGTGATTCGATTTAGGAGTGGGTTGAACTGAGAGATAGCCTCTCAATTGAGGTCTCACAAGTTTGAAACTCATCATGAGCAATTTGATGCCGTGGTTAAGGTCGAGAAATGGCTCAAAGAAGAGAAGTCAACCCACTACAAGAGCAACACTCATACTCCCATGAGTAAGCCGAGGAGTGGAAGACTCCAAATACAAAATTTTCAAGTGCAAGTGGTGCAAGTGCTAGTAGAGATGTGAAGAAGTCGTATGAGAAGTCAACACCAAATGTGGGAGGTAATTCTAAAACTCAATTGAGCACTCCTACTTCTTCTTCTATTCAATTCCACAAATACAAAGGGTATGGTCATTTTGCTAGAGATTGTCCTACTTGGAAGACCATGATTATTATAGATGATGGATCGGTGCATGAACAAGAGAGTGAATCCGAGGATGAGGGAGTGGAGGAGAGAGAGTTAGTTGAGGAAGGAGAGGAAGAGAAAGTAGATGACCCTAACATGTTCCTTGTTGTTAGGAGAAGTTTAAGTGCCATACTTGTAGAGGATAGTGAAAATGTGCAAAGAGAAAACCTCTTTCATGCTAGATGCCGAGTAATGGGGCAAGTGTGCTCAATGATAATAGACTCGGGAAGTTGTGCCAACATGGTGAGCCAATCTTTAATCTCCCAATTGAAGTTGCCTACATTGAAACACCCAAACCCCTACCAATTACAATAGCGAAGTGAGTGTGGGGAGTTAAAGGTGGTGAAACAAGTCTTGATAAAGTTCAAGATTGGGAACTATCAAGACGAGTATATGTGTGATGTGGTGCCTATGCAAGCTTGTCATCTCTTGTTTGGTAGGCCATGGCAATTTGATCAAAATGTGATGCATGATGGCCGTGTCAACACCTATACGGTCAAGCATGAAGGAAAAAAGTTTGTGCTCAAACCCTCGTCACCCAAGCAAGTAAGTGATGACTATAGGCATATGAGGGAGTTGAAATAAGTGGCAAAGGGTAAATCAATTGTTGAGACTAGACCTTTGACCGAGAGCCTAGTTGTGGCTCCATCATCTTCTACCGGTAGCATTTGTGCCATGATGCAACCGGGTGAGCTTTTGAGAGGAAATGATGGTGACAAACTACTCATTTGCCTAGTGCACAAAGGTATGGTTCTAACTTCCGAATTTGATTATTCTTCTAACCCTTTGCCTAGTGCTCTTAAAAGTGTTTTGAAGGTTTTTGGTGATATGTTCACGGATGAAATGCCAAGTGGATTACCTCCATTGAAGGGTATTGAACATCAAATTGACTTTGTCCCGGGATCCCAAATCCCAAACAAGCCGGCCTATAGAAGCAATCCCGAAGATACCAAGGAGTTGCAAAGGCAAGTAGATGAATTGCGTACAAAGGGCTTGGTTCGTGGGAGCTTGAGTCCGTGTTCCGTGCCCATAATACTTGTCCGAAAAAAGGATGACACATGGAGGATGTGCGTGGATTGCCGAATGGTTAACAAAATCACGGTAAAGTATCGACATCCCATACCTCATTTAGATGATACGCTTGATGAGCTAAGTGGTTCTAGCATCTTCTCAAAGATAGACCTCAGGTCCGGTTACCACCAAATCCGTATGAAACTGGGTGATGAGTGGAAGACCGCATTCAAGACCAAGTTTGGTCTATATGAATGGTTGGTGATGCCCTTTGGCCTCTCCAACGCACCTAGTACCTTCATGAGGTTAATGAATCATGTGTTGAAGCCATTCATCAACAAATTTGTGGTTGTCTACTTTGATGACATTTTGATATATAACAAGTCATTAGACGACGATGTTGATCATTTAACGCAAGTACTTGATGTGTTGAGAGCCAAAAAGCTCTTTGCTAATTATAAAAAATGTGCCTTTGGTGTTGAAAAGGTAGTCTTTCTTGGGTTTGTTGTGAGTGCCCAAGGAGTGGAAGTGGATGAGTCCAAGGTAGAGGCCATTAGAGATTGGCCTACTCTCACTACCGTGTCTCAAGTTAGAAGCTTTCATGGTCTTGCTAGCTTCTATAGGAGATTTGTGAGGGACTTTAGTTCCATTGCCGCTCCACTCACCAAATTGGTGAAGAAAGACAAAACTTTTATGTGGGGAGAGCCTCAAGAGAAGGCCTTCCAAGAATTGAAAGGTAGGTTGAGTACTGCCCCTCTATTGCAATTGCCCGACTTCTGAAAGGCATTTGAGGTTGAATGTGATGCCTCGGGGGTGGGAATTGATGGTGTTTTAATGCAAGATGGAAAATCCATAGCCTACTTTAGTGAAAAATTGAAGGGTGTAACCTTGAATTACTCTGCGTATGATAAGGAGTTTTTGGCCCTAGTAAGAGCTCTTGCTTATTGGCAACATTATCTTTGGCCTAGGGAATTTTTGATTAAGAGTGATCACGAGTCATTCAAGCATCTTAGGGGCCAAGAGAAGTTGAATAAGAGGCATGGCAAATGGGTAGAATTCATTGAGAGTTTCCCTTATGTGATCCAACACAAAAAGGGAGCCAAAAATGTTGTGGCGGGCGCGCTTTCTAGGAAGTTTGCTCTAGCCACCGCTCTTGCCTCCAAGCTCATAAGTTTTGAGAGTATCAAGATGATGTATTCTCATGACCCAAAACTTAAGAGCATTCATGAAGCTCTTGTGAAAGGAGAAAGAGTTAAGAAGTACCAATGGGTAAATGGCTATATCTTTAAAAATGGTAGAGTTTGCATACCCGAGTCCTCATTGAGAGAATTTCTTGTTAAAGAAGCACATAGTGGAGGACTCATGGGTCACTTTGGAAGGGATAAAACCTTGGCCATTCTTATGGAACAATTCCATTAGCCTAAAATGGGGTTGCAAGTTGAGAGACTTTGTAATTCTTGCCTTGAGTGCAAGTATGCTAAGTCCAAATTGAAACCCCATGGTTTGTATACCCCTCTCCCCGTACCTACTAACCCGTGGATGGATATTTCTATGGATTTAGTTATGGGATTACCACGTTCTAGGGGGGACATGATAGCATTTATGTTGTCGTGGATAGGTTTTCCAAGATGGCTCACTTCATTCGATGTAAAAAGTGTGATGATGCACAACATGTTGCTTCTTTATTCATTGATAATGTGTTAAAGTTGCATGGTGTGCCTCAAACCATTGTGAGTGATAGGGAGACCAAGTTCCTTAGCCATTTTTGGAGGAGTTTGTGGGGTGCTCTTGGCACCAAGTTGTTGTTTTCCACGTCCCACCACCCTCAAACGGATGGATAAACCGAGGTGGTGAACCAAACTTTGGGTGCTCTTCTTAGAGCTATGACCCGAGGTAAGGGTGGGACGTGGATTGACAAGTTACCTCTTATGGAGTTTGCATATAACCGTACTTTACATCATATGATTGGTATGACTCCATTTGAGTGTGTTTATGGCTTTAATCCTTTGATTCCACTTAATCTAACCCCTTTGCCCAATGATGTGATTGTTAGTTCTGAAGGTAAGAGGCAAGCCAAGGCCATGCTTGAGATCCATGCCAAAGAAAAGAACAACTTGGAGGAAGCCTATTCCAAGGTAGCCACCAAGAAGAACAAGGGGAGGAAAAAGTTGGAGCTCAAGAAAGGAGATTGGGTGTGGGTGCACTTCCGCAAAGAGCGATTTTCAAACCATAGAAAAGGGAAGTTGGTACCCCGAGGAGATGGACCATTCCAAGTGCTTTCCAAGATAAAAAACAATGCCTACGTGATTGACTTGCCTGGTGAGTATAATGTCTCCACTACTTTCGACATTTCTGACTTGACTTCTTTTGATGTAGGTGATGAAGGGGCTGTGGTTGATGATGTCGTGATTTCGAGGATGAAATCCTCTCAAGAAGGGGAGGATGATGCAGGGAAAACCATCACGAGACTGTTCACCCGGAGTCAAGCCAAAGAGGTCCAAGACGCTCACCTAAGCTTGGTGTGGAAGGGGCTTGAAGATGGAAGCCTTGGAGGCCATTTGAAGAATTACAATACGATCATAGCCCAGGCAATCCGCCCAGAAGATCCAAGCGCTCCGCCCTGAGCACCATACAGTTGGACGCTCCACCCAAGGGCCAGACGCACCGCCCACCCAAGTTTATGCCCAAAAAGTTGCACGAGCTCCAGGCGCTCCGCCCAATGTGCTGAAGACCCAAGATGAATTCTCTAATGGAAGAAACCTTTACCTTTTTGGCATGAATCTATTGGTGGTATCAATTGACCTTTATTCCAAACCCAATCGGGCCCTTTGCAATACCCATGTGTGTCTTGAGGATCATCTGAATAGCGTAGGTAGATTTTGACCCGAATCTAGGGTGTCACGGAACCCATTCTCCGTGGCTACTTCGTAGAGAGTTCAAGATCCGTCTTACTCCTTTATCTTGTTACTTTTGTTTCCGCTTTTACCCTGCAGCAACATCTCTGCTTATAGCGGTGGGGATGTTGGAGTTGGTGATAGTCTATTGGGGAAGTGAAGGTCTCCTCCAGATGTAAGAGTATCGCAACGTGAGTTAGTCAATAAATCAGCTATACAATTACATAGAGAATCACGAGGAGAGTAAGTGAGCAAATCACCTACTAAATTGCATGCACAATCAGGAGGTGAATTAGACATGTTTGGTGAGTTGAGTGCGGTAGGGAAAGAAGTGCTTGAAATTGTCTTGCAAGTTGCTAGTGGAGATATTGTTATATCTACGCCGCGTCTCACTTCTCAGGATGTGAGTGTGGGGAAAGGAGGTAAAACTTATATGCCTATTGTTTACATGTCGAGTCGTTATGTTATGGAGTTGTCATCAAATGTAGTTTCTACACATGTCCAAACAAAAAAATATCAAAGGAAAAAGAAGAAATTGAAGAAACAAAGTTTTCCTGATATCTTAATTTTAATCTCCTGCCATCGAATCAAGAAAGTGGTAGTGAAGGTTCATGTGATACTGAAGATACACCAAGGGTCGAAGTAAATCAGCATGATATGTCAGAACATCAGCACCAGGGTATTGAGAATGTCATGGACAAAGGCTATTCGATTGATCAACTGGGGAAAGAAGAAGGCATAACTCATGAACATGAGAGGCCTCTTGATATTGTAATGCAGAATGTTGAGGCAAGTGATCGAGCAGGAAGAGAAGAGGACCTGACTAAAAAACAACGGGCTTTTGAAAGTGCTATGGACAAAGGGCAGTCAAGCGACCAAACGGGCAAAGAAGAAATGATGACGCAGGAACAAGATGGGCCTCTTGATGCTGTTATGAAGAATGTTAAGGCAAGTAAGTCAAACGACCAAGCGGGCAAAGAAGAAGTGATGATACAGGAACATGAGAGTTCTCTTGATGTTTTTATGAAGAATGTTGAGGCAAGTAAGTCAAGCGACCAAGCGCGCAAAGAAGAAGTGATGACGCAGGAACAGGAGAGGCCTCTTGATGTTGTTATGGAGAATGTTGAGGCAAGTGATCATGCAAGAAGACAAGGGCACCTGACTGAACAACAACAGGCTGTTGAAACTGTTATAGACAAAGGGCAGTCAAGCAACCAAGCGGGCAAAGAAGAAGTGATGACACAGGAATAGGAGAGGCCTCTTTAGATTGTTATGGAGAATGTTGACACAAGTCATCAAGTAGGAAGACAAGAGCACCTAACTGAACAAGAACAAGCCCTTGAAAGTAATAAGGATAATCCTGAGGCAAGTCATCCAGCAAACAGAGAACAGTTGATCCAAGTCGAGAAGCAGCTGGAGCAGCATCATCTTCTAGAGAAAAGGGAATGAAAGCCCATTCAGTGGTTACTATCTCCATATTTTGTTTCAAAGACTAAAAATAAGATCACTGACTAGAAGGACAATCGTATACGTAGTTTTCCATTCCACTACTTGAAGATTAATCCGGCAGTGTTGGAAGTATTCACAAATTGGTTAAAACTTCAAAGAAATGGCACTGTACTTAGATCATAAGTCTATTTATAATTTTATGATTTCTTATCTGCAGTTTTTTAAGTACAGTCCACAGGGGATGAATATCAAAACTTATAGTTCAGAGTTTCTTTAGTTCATCCCCATATGGATTGAACTTCAGTCCATATACTAGGGACATAGTGTTGAAGTTCAGTCCAATAGGGATGAACTTAATAGTCCATAAGCTATGAAATTCAATTCCAATGGACTGAACTTCATACCCAATGAGTTTCTCAAGTTCATCCCCCTATGGATTGAACTTCAGTCCATACACATGGGGAAATAGTGTTTGAAGCTCAGACAATAAGGATGAACTTTAAAGGTCCATAAGCTATAAAGTTCAATCCCTAGCGACTAAACTTCTTACCCTATGAGTTTCTCAAGTTCATTCCCCTATGGATTGAACTTCAGTCCATACACGGGGGAAATAGTTTTTGAAGTTCAGTCTAATGGGGATGAACTTTAAAGGTCCATAAGCTGTGAAGTTCAATTCCTAGTGATTGAACTTCATACTCAATGAGTTTCTCAAGTTCATTCCCCATAGAATGAACTCCAGTCCACATAGGAAATGTAATATAGTGTCTGAAGTTCACTCCATTTGGGATGAACTTTAAAACTCATAAGCTATAAAGTTCAATTATAGACGGGACTTCATAGCATATGAGTTTCTTAAGTTCATTCCCTATGCATTGAACTTCAATCTATATGGAAAATTAACATGTTTTGTATTTTTGTATCTTTTAATTAGGGTCAACCGTGCTGTTTTTATACCCGATAATGATTATGATGGAAATCCATATGAGTTGGACACTACCAAACCAGACAAGCAGAGGTTTTTGGAATTCGTAAATATTGTCTATCCTCTGACTGATAATGTTAGTGCATATTCGTTTCTGCGTTGTTATGTTCTTTATTACTTGTTTGTGTGTTTAGTAAACAGGTTCCCTTTTTTTTAAAAAAAAAAAAAATTTTGCAGCATGTTAATGGCGCTATGTAATATCTCACAAAGAGGTCATGTTACCATTTGTTCTAGCTTTATCATACACTTTCAATTACCGCTATAGATTTTAATAGTTATATTTGCTCTACTTATAAGTTAAAATTTGAGAAAAAAATAAGATGATTCGATGTGGGTCGATGTTGTCAGAATGTACATGTGCAATTATGTTTCTGGCATGGAACGGAGGTGTTCAATTCCATGAACTGGAGTTGATAAAGTCTATTTTCCATGCCGACTCGAACCAGAACATGGTGAAACAGTAACACATTACTTTTTAGCAAGTTTGAATTTGCACGAGAAGAATATATGTGTATATGCTTTGATGGTCACCAATCCATAGCAGCCAGGAAAAAAAATTAGACCACATGAAGTGTTATGCTATTGTGCTCCCATATATGTTGAAGTATCTCAAGTTTGGCGACCAACATGCTTCATTTAAAGGAGATAAGTTCAATAAGGCCTTTAGAACCCAATGGATACTATCACCACAACAACTAGATGGGTAAGTCTTGTCAATATCATGTAAGTTTTAGTGCAAATTAGATATAATGGACTAAATTTACAAGCTCTTGACTACTTATGTGTTACTTTTTATCTGGTTTGTTTTTTTAGGACTAGTTGTGGCGCTTTTGCAATATGATATGCTGATCAACTGATCAGAGGTAGAGATGTTCAAGATATTCAACCATATCTAGTTGATAGGTACATGAGCCGGTTTTCTTGTCAGCTTTGGCCTCATGGCCGTGCAAAGGCTAGGAATGAATTTGAAACTCCACCAGAATTGGTTGACCATGATTATGGAGAATATGATGAAGACATATGTCGGTTATAAATATTTTTGTTTTTAGCTTCAAACTGCCTAGTAGTATTATTTAAAGTTTTACGTAATATATGTTGAACAAATATTATGTACAGATTTATGTAAATGTCATGTTGTTGCAGTGATATTTTTTAACATGAATGTATTTTTATTTGTTGCCATATCTTATAGGTAGGGGTGTCAATGGTTTATGAAAAACCGATCTAACCGACCGAACCGAACCGAACTGATTTTTAGGTTATTTTTACTAAAACCGATGGTTTGAATATAACTCTAAAACCGTACCGAATAATTAGGATAGGTTTTTCGTAAAATAAAAAAATTGAAAAAGTACCGAACCAAACCGAATATATTTACACACACAATATATATATATATATATATATATATATATATATATATATATATATATATATATATATATATATATATAATATATATATATATGTTTTATGTGTTAAGTCTAAAAATAAATATAAGCAAACTTTTTTAATCTAGGCCTTGGACCTTGAGATGATGGAAAAAACCGTTGCATATACCAATTAGAACTAAAAGTGCAAACTACCAAACTCATCCGCACTCATATAATCTTGTTGAAACTAAATCAATTGGTACGACTAATAAACTTGAGCATAATCAACCTACTAAGTGACCAAGATATCAAATATTTTTCTACCCTTTTAAATTTCTCTTATCATATACTTAATCTTTTATTACCCTGCTTCAAAAGTTATATTTAATCAATATCTATCAACTCGTGTTATTCAGAATTTTTTTTATCTTTGCTTCATTGATTTTATAATATCACTATAAAATAATGTTCTTTGGATTAATTATATTATAATAAAGTTTACCAAAGCCATGTACAAGGTACCGTGTTTTATTATCCACTTAATATAGAGTGACAATCATCTGTAGCTCGATATTAGAGAACGAAAATATGTCGAGTACTTAAATATTGGTTACAGACATTTAAGAGTTATTATTTATCCAAATATTATCTTAAACTATACTTTATGTGCTAATTAAAATTATAGGTATTTTACATAAAATTGGAATATTCTAATAATGGTACGACTCTACCATAGAGTTCAAAAGAATTTATCGAAAATTAATCGAACCGAAACCGAAGGAAAAGCGACATGAATGAGACGGTTTTGAAAAGTCTTATTTTGGTTATGCATAATAGAGTAACCGAAAAGTTGATATGGTATAAATTTCATGAAAAAACCGATCGAACCGAACCGTTGACACCCCTACTTATAGGAGATTTTTTTTAAGAAAGTGAGTGAAGTTATAGGTTCTTAGTCCATAAAAGATTGAATTTCTATCTCTAAGGATTTAGTTCTGTCAATAAGTATTGAACTTCTGTCCCTATGGATTGAAGTTTCTGTCTATATGGATTGAAATTCTATCTATTAGGATATGTGAACCTCTGTTCCTATAGATTGAAGTTTTTGTGCCTGAAGTTCTATCCATTAGGATATGTGAACCTCTGTATGGACTGAAGTTTTGTGCCTGAAGTTCTATCCCTTAGGATATGTGAACCTCTGTCCCTATTGATTGAAGTTTATGTACCTGAAGTTCTATCCATTAGGATATGTGAACCTCTATCCCAATGGATTGAAGTTTATATTCTAATGGACTGAAATCACTTATAAATATAAGTTTTAGTTTGCTTACAGATAAATTGACAATCGCTTAACAGTTCTAATGGACGTAGACAAATTTAGTCCTAACTTGTGCTAATGTTGAAAAATCAGATATCTGTCTCCAAGGATTGAAGTTTTTATAGGCTAACATTAACTTTTGTGCTCAAGGATTGAATTTTTATAGGGAAATATTAACTTCTATCCTCAAGGATTGAACTTTTTATAGGTTAACTTTAACTTCAATCCTTGAGGACAAAAGTTAATGTAATAAATTCTCTTTTAATTTGAGCCATCCAATTTTATTAAATCAGACTGGATCCCATGATGTCCTCCTCTTCTTAACCCTAAAAGATTACCCTTGTATTTCATTTTCTTTAAGCCGCATCTCTAACTTTTTTCTTTCCTTCTTCCTTCTTTTAGTTTCTCTATTGTTCTTCCACCATGAAAAAATACAAAAATATGACCCTTTTCTATATTTCAAACAGGATCCCATCTTTTGAAACTGCTCTGACAGATTCATACACTCTCACCGACGATTTTGTAGTTAACTTTGGCTTTGAAATTTTACATTTTTTTAAAGTAAATTTTTAAATAATTGTCATTTAATGTATACTTTTATTTTTTCGCAGATTCTTCCAGTGGATATCCGTGGATATCTTCCTCCTGATGTGAACACTGCCATTCTAGAGCGCGATGGGAAGCTATGGTCTATGAAGCTTATGAGTAGAAAAAATGGTCGACGAAGGTTAAACAAGAGGTGAGCAATATTTATAACAACAAATAATTTGAATACGGGCAATTATGTTAACTTTAAACTTGTTGAAAGTACTGTCGAGTATGTGAAGTTTGCCGTTACCGTTTTTGACCCCCTGGCCCCGAAGATGAATGTGATTCCCTCTGTGAAGTTTGTCGTTACAATGAAGGAAGTTCCGACGATGACAAATCTGATGATGATTCGATAAATGGTGCATGAACTGCTAGTGATCCAGTAATGATTGATTAATGGAGCAGTTGAAATATGAGTTGTAGGAGTTTAAATATCAGTATTAGGACCTTTAATTTCAGCATTGTTTGTCTGTATTTTGCAGTAGTACTACTTGAATATTTTGTGTAATTGAATGTCTGTATTTTGCAGTAGTACTACTTGAATATTTGTGTAATTAAATGTCTGTATTTCGGATATTATGTTGTAGTAATTGAATGTATGTTTATGTTGTTTAAGTAAGCATTTTAAATTATGTGTTTTCAAGGATTGGAATATGTATGGCCTGAACTTTTCTCTATAAGGATTGAAGTTTTTATAAAAATGTCAAAAAATGTAACATCAACCTTTAACGGTTGAAATTTTCATATTCTCATATATTTCAATTTGTATGGACTGAATTTCATTGGCTCTGAGTTTCTCAAGTTCATTCCATAGGGAATGAACTTTAAAACTCATAAGGTATGAAGCTCAATTCCTATGGACTGAACGTCATTAGCTCTGAGTGTCTTAAGTTCATTCCCCTATGGATTGAACCTTTAACGGTGGTAATTGAATGTATGTTTATGTTGTTTAAGTAAGCATTTTAAATTATGTGTTTTCAAGGATTGGAATGTGTATGGCCTGAACTTTTCTCTATAAGGATTGAAGTTTTTATAAAAATGTCAAAAAAATGTAACATCAACCTTTAACGGTTGAAATTTTCATATTCTCATATATTTCAATTTGTATGGACTGAATTTCATTGGCTCTGAGTTTCTCAAGTTCATTCCATGGGGAATGAACTTTAAAACTCATAAGGTATGAAGCTAAATTCCTATGGACTGAACTTCATTGGCTCTGAGTGTCTTAAGTTCATTCCCCTATGGATTGAACTTTAGTGCATGGGGAATGAACTTTAAAACTCATAAGGTATGAAGTTCAATTCCTATGGATTGAACTTCATTGGCTTTGAATTTCTTAAGTTCATTCCCCTATGAATTGAACTTTAGTCCATGGGGAATGAACTTTAAAACTCATAAGGTATGAAGTTCAATTCCTATGGACTGAACTTCATTGGCTCTGAGTTTCTTAAGTTTATTCCCCTATGGATTGAACTTTAGCCTATGGGAATGAACTTTAAAACTCATAAGGTATGAAGTTCAATTTCTATGGACTGAACTTCATTGGCTCTTAGTTTCTTAAGTTCATTCCCCTATGGATTGAACTTTAGTCCATGATGAATGAATTTTAAAACTCATAAGGTATGAAGTTCAATTCCTAAGGACAGAACTTTATAAGCTCTGAGTGTCTTAAGTTCATTCCCCTATGGATTGAACTTCAGTCTATACACAGTGGAAGTTTCCATATTCTCTCATTGAACTTCTTTCCATAAGGATTGAAGTTTTATTAAAAAGGTCACAAATGCAACTTCAATCTTTTCAGGGTTGAAGTTTTTTCTATTCAAATCATAAACTTCTCTCCATAAGGATTGAATTTTTATATTGCAATTGTGAATTTATCTCCATAAGGATTGAAGTTTTTATCCCAGTGATCATTTGTTGAAGTTTTTACACTATTCAAATCATGAACTTCTTTCAATGGGAGGAAGTCAGTCTTGTTCGGCTGATTTTACTTCAAACTCAATTTCTAATTAACTGAAACTACTTCAACTTCAGTCCTAATCTTAATTTTCAAGATTATTGTGTTTTAATTTCAATATTTAATCTTTAAAAAATGCAGCATCAGCCTTTAAGTGTTGAAGTTTTATATTCAAGCCATGAACTTCTCTCCATAAAGATTGAAGTTTTATCAAAGTTCAATCAATGCAGCATCAGGCTTTAAGGGTTGAATTATACATTAAAAATCTGATTTTCAACAAGAGGAAGAATGAAAGTGTAGAAACAAGTAGTTTACGTCAAATACTAGTATTAAATTCATTAAAAAATAGTTAAAGAACATGAAATATCATCCAAACAAACTATAATAAGCTACAATTAAAATTTTTGAGTTCATATCTTGAATGTTGGTAAGAAACTATTAGCAATTTGATTATCTTCATGTATTTCTGCATCATCATTCACCACCAAGCAGTTTCATGCAACAAAAAAGAAGTTAAAAAATAAAATTAGTAGGAGGAAAATATTTAGTAAAAAAAGTTTATGGATAATGAAGGAAGTAGCAGTACCTATATATCCTTGAGTAGGGTCGGAGTACTAGAGTATATGTACATGAGGTTCTATTATGTTCTCTATTTTTGCATCGACTACATCTGGTTGATTTGACTCGTACAGATTCAGCAATCGAGATGTATCTATTTGTTTTCCTTCTTCCAAGTTGTATTTTAACATTAGGAGTTTCAATTCTTTGGTTTTTCACAGTGTCTGGTACATTCCTAGAGCTTTTGTGGCCTATCATATTCACCTCACCTTGATATGTATTTAACCAATAGTCTCGTGAATACCATTTCGACCAGAACTTAGATTTCACCTGGCGTCTTTTCTCAATGCATGCAATTGCATGTACACATGGTAGTTCATCAGTCTAGAATTCAAGACAGTTACACATCCTATTCTTTAAGTCGACGTTGAAGCTTGTTCCTTCATGTTACTTATTAAATGTTGTTGTACCTGTTGGGAATACCTATTTGAAATAAAATGAATAACTTTTATAAGTCAGTACAGATGGAATTTAAATCGGCTATTACTAATTCAGAGCAAGAGTTCATGAGTACATTCCTAGTAGACTGAACTTCAGTTTTCTTTGTTCTGTGTTTCCAGACATAAATAGGATATAAGTAATGCAGGGAGGGAAGAACAAGTCTTGAATTTCAGTCTACCTGGACTGATCTTCAGCGTCCATGGTCTATATTTTTAGACACTATTAGAACGGCATAGTTCAGTCTACTTGCAGCAGTCAATTTTTCAGTGAATTTGGCGCGAGTGAAGTGCTCTATACTTATATTTATTGTGAAGGCCATCTGAATCTTCTTGTTCATTTCATCTTCTGCCCACCTTGATAAGTTATGAAAAGTCTCTTGAGCAGTAGTTCTTCTTTCACAAAACCATTTTTGCTTCTTAAGTATGAGTAAATCCAAAAGGCTTAAAATGGGCAACTCTCTTGCTTCAAGTAACACAGAATTCATTGACTCCACCATATTTTTTGTAAGCATATCATATCGTCATCTCGGTTAGTAAGATCTAGCCTATCTTTCAGGTGGTTCTTCCATTATGTAGTTGAATGTTTTTCTATCTATTCCCTCTATTTGCGACATGAGGTTATTAAAGTCTTCACGCTTATAAGCTCTTGCTGCGGTTTGAAACAAACTTATCAATGTGGTTCTCACGTTCCTTTGGTTTAGGTTTTTTTCAAAGTGGTAGATACATATACCATGGTGGCTATCAGGATAAACTTCTGCAATCCCTTGCGAAATTGATTTGTTTCTGTTTGACAGAAACACCAGTTCAGCATGACTACCTATTGCCTTTCGTCTCTCGGTGAAGAACCGAGTGTAAGCTTCATTATTTTCAGAGTCTGCAATTCCATAAGCTAGAGGGAACAATTGATTATTTTTATCTTTTGCTAAAGCAATGATGAGAGCACCTAAATATTTCGCCTTTAGAAATGTTGCGTCTACTTCTATCATTGATCGACAATACCTCCAACTGTCAATTAATGGCTTGAAAGCAACAAACAAATACATAAACCTGAAAAGTTTTAACATAGGACAAAGTTAATTCTTAGAAAGTTTTGAATTTCATATAGGCATTGAATTCTTTGTTGAGAAGTGTTTACCGATAAAGACTGTCTATCTTTATGTTAGTGTGTGCGCCTGAATTTCTCTCTTTCTGCACATGCAAGTATGAAGGGAGGAGATGATAATTCTCATCAGGCCGCCCCCTAATCAATGTGTTTGCTTGTTGAATTGAACGACATGCCATGTGATGTCCTATTTCAATCTCATGTATTATTCTCATTTCATTGACAATAAATGTTGGTATAACTTCAGTTCTATTGTCTCGGATGTTTTCAAGAAAGTATTCACTTATCAATGTTGACGTGGCATGTTTCTGATCAGCCTTCCTAATGTCAACAGAGCATTTATGTATATTCTGAAACTTAATTACCTTAAACAATGAGGAATCTTTTATCCATTTGGCACGAAGATTCAAATCATAGTTGGAATCAATGCATTTCAGTTAATATCTTGTACTATGTGATCTGATAACCTTGAACTCAAAATGTTCCTTGATTGTCGTCTTGGCAAAACACTTCATCATGGTTTCCTTGTTGTCAAATATTGAGTAGGCTGTTATATCTTTCGATGATACATCTCCTTTTAATATCATCACTGGAGATTGTTTCTGTTTTACCCTGGACCTTTTCCTTCCGTTCTTGGCAAATGATGTGGTAGGAGGGCATTCAAGTGTTGGTGTTGGTGACTGAAACCGATTATCATTTGGTTGCAGGTTCTCAACAATTTCAGGCATTTCAATAGCTTGATTGCAGTCAATCTGCATTATCAAGTCCCCCTCTTGTTGTGAAACCTCGGTGCATGCAGTCTGATTCTCTAACTTATCGATGACAAACCGACTATTCTTGAAAGATGAATCATTCTTCAACAATTGGATACTTGTCCTGAGTTCTTCTTCTTTTATTACAAGCATTCCTTTGTTCGAATTCATTCTAATATCAAACCATATATTCATATCTCCAGTGAAATGTATTGCTTCATAAATCTTCTCCACAAAACTTCTTAATTCAACCATTTCATTAACAAGTAGAAGTTTTGTTTCATGATCCAAGTAGTTATAATCTTCTGTCCAATTCCCATTGAAAGCAACAACCAGATAAACTGTAGTCATTCTGCATTGAATAAGTAACCAGAGAAAGAAATTGTATTAGTATAGAAATTTTTCATATGGACTTAAGTTCTATCTATATGGCCCTGAACCTCAATCTATAAGGACTGAACTTCTATATGGCCCTAAAATTGTATCCATAAGGCTGTTGAAAGCCCCTCCTATGGTTTGAGATTCTATCATTATGGAATTAAGTTCTATCCATTAGGATTGAAGTTCTATCTATATAGCCATGAACTTCTATCCATAAAGCTGTTGAAGCCTCTTCCCCTATGGATATGGACTTCTATCCAAAAAGTTGTTGAAGCTTCTCCCCTTATGGATATGGACTTCTATCCATTATGATTGAAATTCTATCTATATGGCCTTGAACTTCAATCTATAAGGACTGAACTTGTATCTATATGGCCATGAGGTTGTTGAAAGCTCCCCCCATGGGTTGAAGTTCTGTCACATGGAATTGAGTTCTATCCATTAGGATTGAAGTTCTATCTATATGGCCCTGAGCTTTTTATCCATAAAGCTTAAGCCTATCCCCCTATGGATTGAAGTTCTGTCCATATGGACTTCTATCTATATGGCCTTGAACTTCTATCCACTAGGATTGAACTTCTATCTATATGGCCCTGAACTTCTATCCATGAGGCTGTTTGAAAGCTCTCTTCATATGGATTGAAGTTCTGTCCATATATGACTTAAGTTCTGTCCATAAGAATTGAACTAACTTCAATCTATATGGCCCTAAACTTCTATGCATAAGGATGTTGAAGGCTCTCTCTCTCTCTCTCTCTCTCTCTCTCTCTCTCTCTCTCTCTCTCTCTCTCTCTCTCTCTCTCTCTCTATGAATTGAAGTTATGTCCATATATGACTTAAGTTCTGTCCATAAGGATTGAACTTCTATTCCTATTTACTTAGCTACAAGAAAACATCCTTCAAAACTCAGTCCTATCCAGTATTTAAGTATTGAAATTATCATATACACGGAATGTACTAAAAATTCCACCATAATCAGCTTAATGTACTTCAAACTCACTCTAATCGAGTCAATCTAATTCAAACTTAGTCGTACTTGACTGAATTTAGTTCAACTTCAGTCCTAATGTTCTGATCCTTCATTCAACAATATGCGATAACGAATCGTCAAGTTTATATATAAATTTTTTAAGTATTAAGCATTGAAGTTATTTGAAATTCAGTTCTAATGTAGTGAACTTACTACAAATTCAGTCCTAATGCAAAATTGAAACGAAGAATACTCACAGTTTTTCTTGTCGATGAAGAGAAACATAGAATTGAGCTGAAACTGTAATCGAAATTAAATTGAGCAGCAGCAGAGGAACAGAGAACGAGAGAGACAAAGTGTGACACTTATATATTGTGTTTGAAGTTCGGGGAGGGGGGAGGGTAATTTAGTCTTTTCTATTTTTTGATTTTTGGTGGGTGTAATGAAAGTGGCTACAAAGTAAATATTTTGGTATTAGTGGCATGTGCCCAAAACCAGTGCCAAAAGTGGCCTTTTGCGCACTTCGCCCTACAAAGTAGCGATGAGGTCCAATCTTTTAGCTTAGCTGGTGGCCCCAAAAATCTTTCCGGATGTCATTTCTCGATGATTGTTTTAAGTTTTTTCCAGATTTAAGGAGTTTGTGCAAAATTCAAGTTTAACACTCATATTACAAGTTTTGATGAATCGACAAAAGTTCAATTATTATAAATTTTGTCCGTTCAGCAAAGCTTGAGGTTACCATTTTAAACTTAAAAGTTAAAAGTGCGCATTGATGATTCAATGAAATTGTTGAATCACTGAATGTCAATATGACAAACTTGAGTTGGAGTTATTTTGACACGACCTGGAATCCGGTTAGGCCGTGCGGGCACCCGACATCCTCCCATAGACCTGTCGGGCGAACCCTTGCCAATTAAATTAGGAAAAGATATATAACAATTCATAAATAAGGACAAGACTTAAAAAAAAAACACAGACATACTGATACCTCTAAGCTGTATGAAAGAAATTACAGCTGATTACCCAACATACTAGGTTTAGGGCTATCCAGATTAGACATCTAAGAGTACAAAAGAAGACAGATACCTCCTGAAGGGAGCAAAATGCAACTTAAATAATAACCAATAAACTGGTGGTCATCCGGAATAAAAGCTGGCCCATCCTGACGGCTGAAGTCGTCTTCGCTCCTTCACAACGTGGTGAACTCAATCCTGGAGCGAACCTGCCGAAACGAAAACAAACAACAAACAAGGGTGAGTCAAAAGGACTCAATAAGTGGGGCAGACTAGCCACCTCAAAGAATAGGATAGCTAGCCAGGGAGAAGAAATAGATAAATCAAATTACTCTTATTTAAATTATAAAAAGGCAGAGCAAGATAATAACCGGACACGTACCAAACCATAAACTCAATCAGGAATACGAGCCAGAAACATATCAACAAATAAGCAATGCACGTATAAGCAGAACATTAGTTATGTACCACAAGTCTAACAATGGTATGAAATGAAATGAAATGAGATGAAATGAAATATGATGCAAAGGGTCACATGTGCCAAATGAATGAAGCGAAATCCTCCTGCTCCTAAGGCGGAATCCTCCTTCCCTCAGTCTGATGCAATGGAGCGGAATCCTCCTGCTCCTAGGGCGGAATCCTCCTACCCTTAATATGATGCAATGGAGCGGAATCTTCCTGCTCCTAGGGCGGAATCCTCCTACCCACAATATAATGCAATGGAGCAGAATACTCCTGCTCCTAGGGCGGAATCCTCCTACCCTCAATATAATGCAATGGAGCGGAATCCTCCTGGTCCTATAAATCAGAGGCGGAATACTCCTGTACTCGGTAAATTATATAGCAACCCATGGCCAGAATGCAATGCTCATATGCTCAATGCAATACCAACAACCAGGAATAACACATAATATACAATATAAATTCAAAGCTAAGGCGTAATGAATACGCCTATCGGCAGCTACACACGTAAGGAACACGTTCTAGAATATCTACAAGGCCAAGTGCCTCCAAAGAAATAGATATAAACACTTACCTCTTCCAAAAATTAGCATTGCTAATCAACAACCGCTTTATCCTTTGGTTTCATTGCCAAACGATCCCACTCTATTCAATAAGTAGAAAAATATATCAAATTAGGCTAAATGCTTCATTCCTCAAATCTTAGGGCAATCCGTTTAGGAACCTGATACCCTATTCGCATACGCAATACGCAGGCCAGGCCTATGTACATGGTTTAAGGTCACATAACCAAACCCTAAATTAATTAAATTTATATGTTGCCCATAACTCACTGAGTACAAATATATAATTAATTCCATTATCGGGGTCCAATTGACTCTTTAAACTACTAATTGAACTTATTAAAACGATATCTAATATCCCAATTTTTACCGTTAGAATATATTCAAACACACGTAATAAACTCAAATAATGAATTAACATCATTACCTGGATGTTTCGGGGTAAAAATTCTATCTTTTCTCCGGCTCTTTTCTCATTTTCTAGCATTTTTCCCGTTTGTTTCTCAGCTTTTCCATTTTGGTTTGTTTCTGTTTCAGCTTTTCCTTTTCAACTTGAAGATAAGGGATTCTAATCCCTTTTGTCCACTGCCTCCAATTTTTATGTTTTTGTCTTTTCCTTTTTTCTTTTATATTTTATTTTATTTTTGTATTAAAATTAAAATACAGTCTTACGAAATTTGGAATATTCCAAAATTTCTCAAGTAAGTTATACAAAATATATGTAACATACTTGCTAAGGCGGATCTAAAATCAGACTCTCGGAACTCAATATGCAAATTCAATAGAAAAAGGTCAAATTATTTAACTTTCAGCATTTTAGCAGAAACTAGCCGAACAACCTCGAAATTCACTTTCGAAAAATCACAAAAGTCACAAATAATCATACGAACCTAACGGCACTCATTTGCCAAAACCGAGCTCGAAAATCTCTTTTTTAATATTTATCGACAATTAAAACTGAAACTTTCTTCCTATGCCTACCAAACAAGGTCTGATTTAGCTCAAATTCTACAGATAAGTCCCAATGGACCTTACGAAGATTTTAAAATTATCGGCACGCCAATCGGAGTCCTAACTTTCGAAACGACTACCTGGGGTCGTTTCATTCTCCTCTACTTAAACTCTTGTTCGTCCTCGAACGAGCCTAAATCTATAGCAAGATTCACGCAGATAACAAGAGAACTTGCACAACCTTTATAAACTATTCCACGGGCCTTATCTCCTGATTACAGGATCAGAATTATATTACTCACATCGTACTTTTGGAATAAAATATATCTGGATAATATGATAATACCATTGCACAGCTTATTCTGACTAAGCTGATCCTTCTTCGATCACTAGAAGAGAGTCCTAAATTTTCGAAGCAAAAGATACACGGAACTTTGAATGGGTTAACATGATTCAGCCGATAATCACCTCTTCTATATACCTTTCGATATAAAACAGGTCGATGGAACTAAGGATTAGCTCACGCTTGATGCAATAGGGGAGCTTTTGAAGTACCTTGTCACTATACACTGTAGAAGATTTGATGCAAGCTATATTATTTTTACAAATGCACTATGCAACATCTCAGTTGATGTTAGTATTGTTCCGCAAGCTCCTTGTGGGAATGTAGTTACTCATATCCTAATGTATGTCAAAGGTTCATCTGAACAGAGTCTATCATATAAGGATAAGGATCATGCAAATACTACTGGAGAGTATGATGCAGACCAAGAATGATCTTCAGACTGAACATCTACTTCAGGGTATTGTCTTTGAATTGGAATTATTATGACTTGAAAAAGTAAAAATAAAAGAGACATGTAGTTGAACGTTGAGCTGAGGCAGAATACCAGCAACAAAGTTGATTATATGCGCACTTATAACGCTAAAGTAACTTCTCAAAGAGTTGGGGTGTGAAGGAGATATGCCAATGATGGATGGACGACAAGCTGCACTAGACCTTTAACTCCAAATTTTCATGAAGTAAAACAGCGTCAGTATGAAGATCTAGTTCTAGTTGAATACAGACAGATAGCCAGAAGAAAGTCGGAGTCACCATACAGGATTACTACTGACGGTGTTCTCATGTATAAAGATAGACTTTGTGTTATTGATGTTGCAGATTTATGTGGACAGATTATGATAGAGGCACATTATTCCAAATACATTGTTCATTCAAGTTCGATTAAGATGTACCATGATCTTAAGCAGATTTATTGGTGGGACGGAATGAAGTGTGACATAGCAGAATTTGTAGCTTAGTGTTCTAATTGCCAGCAAGTTAAAGTCGTGTCATCTTTCCAGACTTTATGCTTTCAGCAGATAGGTACGTATATATGATCAGGTTGCCAACTTATCTCTATCATTAATAGATTATTAGTAGGTTTAGCAGTGATCGACACTCATTGTAGGTTTCTGTCGTGGCCCTAGGTTGGGTCGTGACAAAAATGGTATCAACGCCTTAGAGATTTAGTATTATTATTCAGTATTTGGAGGAAGACTCCTCCACTTAAAGCACAAACTCATGCAGCTATTTGAATAGGAATAACCATCCCCCTACAGTCTGCTGGACTACAGAAGATTTAGCTAAAAACAGAATGTAGGCAGACCTAAGCTACCAACTACCCTTTCGAGTTGCCAAACAGCTGCAACTCTCGAGTCACAACTCCATACATTTTCTATAAGCACCACCGCCTGATGGATCAAACCAAAGGTCAAAGGACGCCTCTCATTACCCTTAGTAGCCTTGAAAAATGATAATGTGCTTAGCCGACTACCTTGGCACGCACTCTGGCTCAACGCAGGGAACATCATAACAGGTTACTGACCGCCTAAGCTCACCAGTGCCGAATAAAGAAGAGATGGCAACGGACTGAGGATAGAAATAATTAGAGTTTTAGGAAGCTCTTCTTCTTATTTTCTTGGCTACCAGAGCTAGAGTACATCCGAGTCGGTTAACTCAAGAATCGCAATTGAAGAAATAGATATTAAATGAGTTTTATGGAACATCTATGCCAACTCAACCTTCCAATAAGAAGGAAACTCCGACAATTTACCAGAAACCCTTTTATAACCGAGACAAGCTCATAGAATAACATGACTCTACTAGCACCTCGAACGATGAGGAGATACGTAGATCGAGTATTACTTACTAATCACTTTACACTGGAAGAAACAATGATGCATTCTGATGGTGACAGGTAAGAATACCATCATCCTACCAATACAGAATTCCAAAAAGAGAGGTAGACTGACTTGGCATTATAACAGAATGAGGCACAATAAGATGCCAAGCAAACAATACTAATACTCACTCACAAATCTCTCACATTTAAACCAGATAGGGTCATCATAAATGCTAGGAATAAATCATACCAGAAGCTCACCCCTTTACCGCAACATATTCTTAATATAAACGACATCCTCGGAAACCATGGAAACATGATAAGATAAACCATTTCCAGATCTATCGGAAGAATCAAATCTACTCACATATAAGGGAAGAAGAAATCTCTAGGTCTACTACATCGGGTACCTCACCATCCTGCGAGACTGGCAGTTCATAAAACTGCCTCCACAGCTGAGCTAAGCAACTACTTTGATAATCACCTTCTGAAGAACCACTGCCACCATGCTCTCGACCTCTACCGGATGGTGGCATTTCTCATGCTGATTAAGATCTAAATGAAATCTCTTACAACTGAGCAGGTGCCTGATTACGAGAGAAAGGAAGACCGCCTATTTGCCGAAGTAAAGGAAAATTCCTCAAATGATAACTAGACTCACGACAATAATAACACCTTTTTCGCTGAAAGTGGGAGCTGGACAGATTGTTGATAGCTGTAAAGAGAAGACTGAATCTGATCTTGACGAGCTACTGGCGCACTCTAAGAATCACGTGACACAAGCTGAGATAACCTGGAAGGTGACCTCCCAAATTAATCAGAACTCTTACCTCCAAATGAGGTACCATGGTTGCCCACCAGGGCCACAGAATTTCTTGCTCTCTCGCTCTGACTCGTCTTGCTCTAACTTTAGGTATGCCTCATACCTTCGAGCAATATCAACAACAACATCAAATGAAATCCCGAACTCAATCTCCCAAGCCATCTGGGATCTCAAGGAAACAGAAAGGTCATCAATAAATCTTTGAATCTCTCGAAAGCCTCATGGACTAGTTCTAATTCATATCTAGCCATTCTATAAAATTAAATCTCATATTCTGAAACCAATAGGCTAACTGACAGGCTACCTTGTCTAATCCACTCAAACTGGCAACATTCTTCATCTCGCTCGCTACTCGAAAGGAACTTTTCCACGAATCAAGAAGAAAAATTGAACCAGGTCAGCTAATAAGAGAGCTGTCTACCAATCAAGTGCTGGACCTTGAAACTGGAAAGCAAAATAATCAACACCATACCGCTCGATATAATCAAGAGCCTGAAGGATACGCTGACATTATTGTATTTTAAAATTTTACACACGGATTATCTGATGCATGGCTTAAGAATATCGGAAGGTTCAATTGGGTAAAATAATGCAGCCTTTTCAGATATTCGGACCGAGCCATTACTCGGGCTAGCTAACCAGCCAGAATAACTAGAGGCACAACACATGGTGCCTCCGGAACATACTTTACTGCGGCAATATTAAGAACTGGAATAGGAGCTCCCTGAGACCGAACATCTGTATCTGCGGTAACCTGGTAAGCTGCCTAGTGAATAAGAGGTTCTTGCGGTATCTGCGTCGCCAAAATTCTCGTAAAAGCATCGTAGAATGCTAAGGGAACTACAAGGTCCTGCTCCCTTGCCCATCGGGAGATCGTACAGCTGAGGCCTCCATAACTAGATCATCAGCACGATAAAAAACTCTCGGGGCTTCGTCAGTGCTAGCCCCACGCTAGACTGCTTCGTCTTGAATTCATACCGTTTGCTGATTTGTCGCACGAGGGTTCACAATTACAACGAAGGAATTAACAAAAATACTTTTGCATCTTAAACCGACGCACGATTAGAAAAGAAGGAAGTGAAACTTCCTAAATTCCATCATAGCCCCTCGTAGATAAGTACGGACGTCTACGTACCCATCAACGAGACTCTACTAGATACTGTCTTAGTCTGGATATACTCTAAACCGGGCTCTAATATCGACTGACACGACCCGAAATTCGGTTAGGCCATGAAGGCACCCGACATCCTCCCCTAGACCCGTCGGGCGAACCCTTGCCAATTAAATTAGGAAAATAAATATAACAATTCATAAATAAGGACAAGACTTTAAAAAAAAAACACAGACATACTAATACCTCTAAGCTGTACGAAAGAAATTACAGCTGACTACCCAACATACTAGGTTTAGGGCTATCCAGATTAGAAATCTAAGAGTACAAAAGAAGACAGATACCTCCTGAAAGGAGCAAAATGCAACTTAAATAATAACCCATAAACTGGTGGCCATCTGGAATAAAAGCTGGCCCACCCTGACAGCTGAAGTCGTCTTTGCTTCTTCACAATATGGCAAACTCAATCCTGAAGCAAACCTGCCGAAACGAAATAGATAGACAAGAAACAAACAAGGGTGAGTCAAAAGGACTCAATAAGTGGGGCAGACTAGCCACCTCAAAGAATAGGATAACTAGTCAGGGAGAAGAAACAGATAAACTAAATTTCTCTTATTTAAATTATAAAAAGGCAGAGCCAGATAATAACCGGACACGTATGAAACCATAAACTCAACCAGGAATACGAGCCTGAAACATATCAACAAATAAGCAATGCACGTATAAGCAGAACAGTAGTTATGTACCACAAGTCTACACAATGGTATGAAATGAGATGAAATGAAATAAAATGAAATGAGATGAGATGAAATGAAATGAAAATATGATGCAAAGGGTCACAAGTGTCAAATAAATGGAGCGGAATCCTCCTGCTCATAGGGCGGAATTCTCCTGCCCTCAATATAATGCAATGGAGCGGAATCCTCCTGCTCCTAGGGCGGAATCCTCCTACCCTCAATATAATGCAATGGAGCGGAATCCTCTTGCTCCTAGGGCGGAATCCTCCTGCCCTTAACATAATGCAATGGAGCGGAATCCTCCTGCTCCTATATAATATAAACCAGAGGCGGAATACTCCTACACTCAGTAAATGATATAACAACCCATGGCCAGAATGCAATGCTCATATGCTCAATGCAATACCAACAACCGGGGATAACACATAATATACAATATAAATCCAAATCTATGGCGTAATGATTACACCTATCGGCAGCTACACACGTAAGGAACACGTGGTAGAATAACCACAAGGCCAAGTGCCTCCAAAGAAATGGATATAAATACTTACCTCTTCTAAAAGTTAGCATTGCTACAATAACTGCTTTATCCTCTAGTTTCATTGCCAAACAATTCCACTCTATTCAATAAGCAGAAAAATATATCAAATTAGGCTAAAGGCTTCATTCCACACATCATAGGGCAATCCGTTTAGGAACCTGATGCCTTATTCGCATACGCAATACGCAGGCCAGGCCTATGTACAGGGTTTAAGGTCACATAACCAAACCCTAAATAAATTATATTTATTTGTTGCCCATAACTCACTGAGTGCAAATATATAATTAATTCCATTATCGGGGTCCAATTGACCCTTTAAACTATTAATTGAACTTATTAAAACGATGTCTAATATCCCAATTTTACCGTTAAAATATATTTAAACACATGTAATAAACTCAAATAATGAATTAACATCATTACCTGGATATTTCGGGGTAAAAATGGTATCTTTTCTCCGGCTCTTTTCTCATTTTCTGGCATTTTTTTCCCGTTTGCTTATCAGCTTTTCCGTTTCCATTTGTTTCTATTTTAGCTTTTCGTTTTCGACTTGAAGATAAGGGATTCTAATCCCTTTTGTCCACCGCTTCCAATTTTTATGTTTTTGTCTTTTTCTTTTTTTTTTTTCTTTTCATACCAACTTCAGTGATACCAGCTACTTCAAACTCACCGCCAACTTCATCACCATCAGCTTTGTTTCCAATGTCAATATTTACATCTTGCAGGCCACCAATTTCCTCTTCATTGTATTCACCATCACTTCCAAACATCAGCGTTTCTGGGGCTTCCATAGCTTTAATTTCTATCACTTGTCTTGGAGGGGTTGCAGGACTGTTCTTGAAGATACAAATTGTAGTACCACCAAAAAGACCAACGCTGCAAGCATCCTCAAATACTTTACAATAACGATCTATTGTATCGTCCTCGGAGTCTTCAAATGGCACGAGGTCTAGAAAGTAATCCATGTCCAGCTCGTCATCAGTAGGAATGAGGAAAGGGTGAACAACCTGTTAATATACCCAACAACATTAAATAAATATCAACTAAATTTTAAAAATCTTTTAAAGTTGTTTGGAATAAAGTCATGTTGTTCGAAAACACCAAAAAGAGATGTTCCGAACATCGTTGACTGAAGCAGTTAACGGTTCTTCATGAAGATGTTCCGAACATTAATTAGAAATATCTCGGCAAACACGAGGTTGTTCCAAACATTACATAACATATATGAAAAACGGAATACTTACAGGAACATCATGTTGGTCAAACAACCTGTCCGTATCTCTTTCACAAATTTCAGTAAGCTTGTTTATGATCCTTGGCATTGTTTTTTCTTTTGGCAAATCCTTTGGTCTCAAGGCAGGTATAGCTTCCTGAGCCCAGGCCATGAATGCCCATGGAAAGCCATAAAGATTGTAAGTCTGGCTTCCTTCTTCATGAGGTTCCACTGGCTTGATCAGATATTCTATTGTTAATTCAAAACTCATCCTACCCCAAGGATAACGTTGGAATGCCTCAAGATCGGTGGACAAGAACACCACTCATTCCTCTATTCCATATTTGGAATCCCTCGCACAAAGAATAGTATGAACAAACCAAGCCATGCACAAATTTAAATACCACTTCTTGGGACAAGTTCTAGAACATACCAACTCAAGCAAGTCATCGGACTTCACAGCTTGCTTTTTCTTCGGCTGTTTTTGTTTTTTGGGCTTGTTGAACTTCCTCTTGGCGGGTGAAGGTGAGGGTGACTCCTCCACCTTCTTCTTCCCCTTCTGCTTCCCACTACCCTTCTCCTTCTCCTCCTTTTCCTTTATCTCTTTCTCCTTCTCCTTCCTCTTTTTCTCCTTGAAATAATCAACAACAAACTTCCACAATTCCTTCCTCTTTTCATTCATTTTTTCCATATACTGTTTACTTGGATAGGTACCACAGTTTAGTCCTGTCATTAGTGCAAACTCGGATAGGCCAAAATGTGCTGGCAATCCATTGACGGATATCCAAACCTCTTTCTGCTTCTTGCAAATAATCCTTTGCATGAGGAGGTTATGCACCAACTTGGTGCCAAACAGTGGATATTCCAGTAATTGCAAGAAAGGGCCGAAACAGCTATTGACAAATATCCTTCTCATCTGTAATTTTTTCAGAACCTCCTTGAACTGTATCATACCCCCTAGCCAACGAAGAACGAACAGTAATCTTCCCATTAAAAGGTTCATTGTTGGTCAGGAAGGTCTTGAAGAGACCCTCAACGATACTCTTAAAAGTAGCATGACCAACGTCTTCATACTGCACATAATTTTAGCATAAAATTAATAAAATTAATCACAATGATAGTAAATCACATTAAAGGGAAAACATAAATGTTCGGAACATGTTTATTCTGAGGTTCTGAACGACAGTAGCAATCATTTAGAACATCACGTAACGTGTTCAGAACGAGAGCTACCAGCCTTAATGCTGATGTTGGGAACATATAAATGTCGTGTAGAACATCAACATTGGCGTTCCGAACAATATGAGTTTCAATTCAACTATCACCTGGTCTTCCTCCAGTTTCAATCCAGATGTTCCTTCAACAGTTTCCTTCTCTTCACCTGCTTCCTCTTCAATATTTCCACATGCATTATTTACAGCTTCCCCATCTATTTTAACTCTTTTTTCACGACCCTTCAGAAAGTTGCTTTTTAAAATTACATCATCCGCCTCTCTTATACTTCTTTTACTGCTTCTTGGAATCTCCCCTGTGTTATCTGCTTCCCTCTCTACTTCTTCTCCTTTTTCTCTACTTCAATCATCACCTTCCTCATTTTTTTTACCACCATCTTCCTCTTCCTTTTCACGATCACAATCTTCCTCTTCCTTTTCACGATCACCATTTTCCACTCCAGTCCTCAAAAAATCACTTTTTAACAGTTCATCAATACCGGCGTCATCTAAATCCACCATTCTTTCACCCTCATCTGCAGCCCTGTACAAATCCTCCCCACCTTTGCTTAGATCGTAACTTGGTGCTGGACTTTGGCTTTCCTCTTGTTTATCACATTTGTTTCGTAGACCTACTACTTCTCCTTGGCTATCGTCGTCACTCTCCACAACTAATTTTCTTTTAGTTGTTCTAGTTGTTCTTGGGCGTTTAGGAGTAGGTTCTAAATCTGTAGGAGTACGTTTCGAATCTGAAGTAGTAGGCTTCTCAAGTTTCTTCTTCGGCGAAGGGCCCTTTCTTTTAGAAATTGCCTTCTTGGGAGTCTTTGTAGGCTGCTTCTTCTGCTCATCTTCATCTTTATTTCTCGGTCTTAAATTTACCATTTTTCTGCAAAGCAAAACAAGGGGATACAAAATTTAGTTACAGAAAATCATGAACATCCAATTAGATATTTAGAACCTCAGCTACACTGGTGTTCGGAACATCAAGATACATAACAACAATAACTTCAATTTGCAACTAAATAAACCAGCGTTGGTTCACACAAAACCCTCAAATAATCACAATTTAACCAAAAAATGTAAAAAGCCTAACAATTTCAGTTGAACATCGAAAATCCTCTTTGTAGTTCGGAACTACTTTACCCATTAAAACACATAATGCCATTCAATTTCAACACAATATTACACCTTTTGTACAAAAACAAACACCCAAAGCATCGTTAATCACTGTCGACGAAAAAATTAAAAATAAAAACCTAGGTTCGAGATTTACACCACAGTTTAAATGATAATGACGTTGTTTACCTTTTGTTGTATTGCTGATCGGATTACTTGAAAACCACAGAGAAGTTGGAGAGTATTTGGTTTAGATTTGGCCTGACTTGGGAGATGAAGTGAAGTGAAGAAGTAGTTCAAAAGGCCACGCGGGGGGTGGGGAGGGAGTTTAATGTACGTTGTTCCCAATGTTTGAAATTATTATTATGTATGTTTTAAGAAAAACCCTCAAGTTTTAAAAGTGTTAATTTGGTCCATAATTAGTGTTAATCACACTTAGAAAAAAAAGAAAATGAAAAAGAAAAACAGGGATCTTTTCTGCCAAAAAAGACTTGTGGCGTTTTCTGGAACGCCACAAGTCACAAGTAATTACCCGGCAGTGTAATTACTACCATAATAATTACACAGCCTAATAATTACACAGTGGTTTCAAGCAGACTTTTAGTTTCTAACAATGGGTCATTGACATTTAGAAAATTTTCGATTATCAAAAAATAAAAAATGCATTAATTTGTACTTCATTGTTATCCAAAATGCATGGAATGAGGGCACTTGGCCATTTAGGATAGGAGCATTTGGAAGGGTTATGTGTCCAACTCGAGTAAAGATTCTAAGAGCCTGTTTGGCCAAGCTTCTAGGGAGCCGAAAGTGCTTATTTTTCTCCAAAAGTACTTATTTTGAAAAATTGAGGTGTTTGGCCAAGCTTCTAGGAAAAAATAAGTGCTTTTGAGTGGCAGCATAAGCTGTTTTTCTGCTGTTGGGAAGAAGTTGAAAAAAAGTAGCTTTTTCCTAAAAGTGCTTTTGAGTAGAAGCAGAAGTTATTTTTAATTTTTATGATTCCAAAAATATCCTTACCAAAAATACTTATATAATTAATTACCCCTATATATTTATAACTATAATATATAAATAGCACATTACTTTTTTAATCACTATTTTTTATATGTACGCCTACATCACTATTGTTACAAACTTTTAATATAATATCTTTTTTTAAGGTATAGATCAAGAATATTCAATTATGAATGCTGTATTTTGGAAAAAAATTACTAAATAAAAAAAATTAATTATATAGTGTTTGAGAATAAATATTTAAAATCATTCATTTAGTTAAATAACTGTAAAGTGAGTATTTAAATGTCCTTACTCGTAATTTAACACTCAAAAGTACTTTTTCAAAAGCTTGGCCAAATACAAATTACTACTCAGCTGTTGACAGAACTGATTCTCAGATGAGTTAGTCAAACACAAACTGCTTTTCTCCAAGCACTTCTCAAATAAGCAGATTTTAGAAGCTTGGCCAAACAGGCTCTAACTCAAAAAGAAAGAAAGAAAAAAAGAAAAGGGAAAAAAGAAAGAAGCAAAAGCAAGGAAGTTCTATTGGACAACTTAATAATATTCCTCTAGAGTCCAAAGCATTCTCTTCTGTTAGAAATCAAAAGCAGAAATCATTAGCTTAAAGGATGTCTTGCTTGCACGACCATGATTGTGCCGACCACAACTGTTCCTCAGATTGGTCTCTCTTCAAACATATTGATCTTTCTAAGGTACCCTTCTTTCCATTTGTGTGTGTATGTGTTTTCTTGTTTATTAGATTGATATCATTTATAAAATGCTGGATAAACCCCACTTGCCCCAACTATTTTGGCAACTTGGGATTTCATGATTGTTCTTTTTCTATTCTTGATTCAACTGCAAGAATTTAAAAGTGCTTGTTTTGTTGGTTCTTGATTATAGTTTTAGCTCTCCTTCAAGGCTTTTACCCAGTTGTAAATGAGTATTAGTACTAAAATGTAGAACCCTTGTTTTACCTGTACTGGTGGGAGTTAGCAGGTACCTCGTAGAATTAGTCGAGGTGCATGTAAACTGGTCCGAACACCATGGTTACTTTCAAATCTAATTCCAGGGTCTTTTTGATTTGTGATTCCCTTGTTAGAGATGGATATAAACTTCAGAATTGTGATTCTAGAATTTCACAGTCCGATTACTTATGCATAGATTTCTTAGCTGCTTCATGTTCCTTATACTTTCTTTTGGTGGTGCCAAAAGGTCTCTGCTTTGAATGAGGCTGTCAGAGGAAGTGTCAAGTCAGTTTTTAAACCGTGGGAGCAGCGTTTGAATTCTTCGGAGGTAATTTCTGGCAAAAAATGACTGGATCTACAGACCGTTTACTTTGTTATATCATGTAATCGGTAGTGATGACTGAGGTTGTGCAGTAAACATATTGAATTAGTTTGTGCAGATATACTTTTGATAGTCTTCTTATGATCTTGCCTAAGTCATCCTGTTGAAAAGAACAGACATGTTATGCTTGGTGCTTGTTGGACTTGAATATCTCTCTTAAAACTAGGGAAAAGAAAAGGAACAAACTTCTTTTAGCTATGTATTACTTTTTGAGAAATTATGGTGTAGGTGCTGCTTGCTGACAGTGTTTGTTTGACATGAAAAATCTTCGTACACCTTATTACTTTTAAGTTTAATGATAGTTGTTAGTGTAATTAAAAGACTCATTGTCTCACCTACGTTTAAATTGTCATCCTAATTGATTTTTTCTCATAGTCAAGGCCTCTACTTTCTTTTAGTCCTACATTCTTATACTTATGTTTATTTCATCTTACCCTGGTAAGCAAAGTTATATCGTCCGTTTAAGAACATGGACTTTGGGCCTACACAACCCCAAAAGCTATTTAATGAGGTGAGATTACACAAGATCATGGAAGAAGATAACATGGACAAAATTTAAGAACATGGACCAGGAAAGGAACACAACTTTTGCTAATAGATGAAATGTTGTATAAAGTCATACGCGTTGAAACTTGTACCTGTAACTTTTAAGTTATCAAACATTCTTCTTCTCCTCCTAAAAAAGAACTCTTTTTTGTACAATACCTAAAAGGAGAGTTTAATTCGATTCCTTAAAGTACCTGTGAGACACTTTAACGAAATGGCAGCTATGCTCTTTCCCTTCTCAGGCAACCTTTTAATAGATTGTAATTTGTACAACGGAAAGAGTTTGGCTGCTTTCTGGTGTGCTATTTTATTTTCTGGATCCTTCTTTATATATACTTCTACCCTCTTGGAGCAAGAACACTTCAAAGTTTTTCATTGAGCTGGTAATACATACTTATTAGATCTAATAGAATGATGTACTGTATCCAGACTAATATCAATGTCGTCCTTTCACGGATAAATGTGACCAATTAACCAGCCAACACAACCACTTGTTACTAGTAATAACTTGTTGCATCAAAAGAGATAATATTGACTAATTTCGAACATTCAACTTGTTAAAAATGAGATTCATCGGCAATAATAGGTATTTATATTACTTTCTGATGGTAGCGATCATCTTTCTTCAAATGTTTAAGAAAGAAGACAGAGTACTAACTGTTGTATATATATGAACTTTTTTCTTGATAAGTAGTTGCTTGTATATGCATACTTAGTATTTCATGAAATTTGGTCATTTTCTCTTTCTCTTTGTATGTCTCTACCCTGACTTATTCTTTGATACAGGGTCACTTGGAAAGCAATGAAGGTGATCCGGAGCTGATTGTTTTCATTCCGTAAGTGTCAGCTTTTTTATTTGTTCAGCTTTTTCACCGCCATCTGGCTTATTTCTGTTGGGCTACATTCCTGTTTTCTCACATTTTGGCATTCCTTTTCCTCAATGTCTCTTAGTCACCTTCAGAAAGGCTCCTCGGCCCCAACCAATGTTCAGTACCTAATAACATTATTTCTGTGTATTTTGAATTGGAAAACTTTACTCTTTGGATGAGTTCCCTATTTTGACTAGTTTGCCTCTTTACTAATAGTTTTCTTTGCCATTTTTGTTGAACATAGTGTCATATGTTTGTTCTGGTCCTTTCACCCCCTAAGGTGTCTTCTTGTCATTTGTTTTGAATCAACTGTTGTCATTCAAATAGTAAATATGCCCAATTGATAAAGTAGGAGCGCTGTGAGAAAGGGTTTTACTTTGCTTCATGTTGAAGCACTTGTTTCTTTGAGGAAATGAAGGAAATATATTTCAGAGAGGGCCAATAGCTAAAAGTTCTGGAAGATGAACTTGAAGCCAAAGGCAAAGTAATGTTGATAATACGAGGATGGTTCTTTATAAGGACATTTCTAGTGCTATTTGAAAGAAAAAAAGTAGCAGGAAAAGGGATGAGGGGAGATGAATTATAATTTGTTTTTGCTTTTGGATTGATTGTGAAAGAACAGAAGGGAATATGTTTCATTTGACAATAGTTCCCTTGATGAAGTCTTTCTCCTGATAATAATTTGCAGCTCGTTTATGGCATTATAAAATTTACTTAGAGGGCCCTCCTCTTCCTGTCATAACCCACTTTTGGGCTCAGAAATGAAACATATGCTTTATTGATCACTGTTTATCTCAATTTCTCTCTTTCTGCGCCCCTATCTCCTCCCAAAAATTATCAAAAAAATTGAACTTAGCCCTTTCCTCACCTCTCTTTTTTTATTCCCTCTTTCAATCCAAAAGACCAAAAGGACTAGATTGCTTTGCATATCATGAAGCATGAACAGAACTTATCCTTTTTCCCCCTTTCTTCCTGCATTAGCTCTTCTTGGATTGGGTAAGATCTTGTCCACAACATAACTGGCCTTGATCAATAGGACGTCCAAAAGACTCTCTCCTGCATTTCTCCAACCCTCTTTCCGAACCTGAATCTTAGAACTACAGTTTGGCTTCCTCCTTTTTTATTCTTTTGGCTAACCCGTGAATAAGAAAATTTATAATCTGCTTCAATCGTAACACACGTTTCCAAATTCCTTGCTGTAATTGCCACCAAATAAAGTATTTAGTTCATCAACTATATTATTACAGAAATCGGGTAATATCAAAGTCACGCGGTCGTGACGCAGAAATGGAAGCAAGAAAGTTTTATCTTCAAAGCAGTTTGAGAACAGAAAATTTGTGTCTGTAGATATTGATAGTCATTCTCTTAACCATCCAATACCGCCATGTTATTGTCATTTAATATTCATAGTTGGCTGAACTCAATCATGATAGGTTCACAGCAGATGTTAAAATCAAGAGCATAGCAATTATCGGTGGTGCTGATGGAACAAGTCCAGCTAAGATGAGGGCGTAAGTATATTATTTCATTTCTTGCATTGTGAAGTCATTCAGTTGCTGGTTAATTTTTGATGAATAGTGGATTGTAGACTTCTAGTAGGAGAGGATCTTATATATGCTCCCTTCTTTTAACTAGCACATTCAATCTGCTGCTACCACTAATAACTCTTCTCTTGAACCGAGGCATATATACTTTCTTCAACATGTGTCCTGGAAGTTTTAACTTTTATCTTTATCTGCCCTAATAAATTCATGCAATTAATTCAGATTCGTCAATCGAGATGGCATTGATTTTTCAGATGCTCAAACTATGCAACCAGTTCAGGTACTTATATATAAATGTTTTCTTCTTTTGTTTTTGATAAGTCCAGTTTAGGTATCTTTTCAAGTTAGCTTTTGAAAGTTTTGATGCCTAGAGTGCCCCTTCTTGTCCACCCCAACCACTTTTGCTGACACTTGCTTTACTTGCAAGGAGTGGGATTTAGCTGAAAACTTGCAAGGAGTTCTAGAGTACCAGACAAGGTATACGTCTCCTTTAATCCATAACATTGCTGCTGCATGGTCTTTATGGCGATTGTATAGTTGCAACTTTGGACACTGTTCTCGTGCGCGTGCACACATTGCCATTTGTATTTCATTAGCGCAATTTATGTTCTCTAGATTTTCTGATATTTCGTGGGAGCAAATTGTTTGGATCACTATTATAAAAGGTTGCTTTTATTCTGGATGTCTATTTTGATTGTCTTGTGATGTCTACAAACGTTCATTCAGGTATTCTAGGTTTCAAAGTGTGGGGAATATCACTCTGCATTTCCCTGATAATTTTGGTGGTGATACAACACAGATACATTATATTGGCTTGAAAGGAGAAGCCACCCAGGTAACCAGAGTGAAAATGTTTGAATTCTATGGTCACTGGCTTCAGATAGTAATCAATAATCATAACCTGTTTCCAAAATAATGCTGTACAGATGAAGAGGGATGTTGTTGCAAATATTGTTTATGAGGTTGTACCTAACCCCTCTGATCACAAGTAAGTTACTCTTTGCCCTTTTAGACAGATATTATATGTTTGGTTTCTGTATTCTTAATTCCTACTTTCGTAGTTCATTTTGAACGCAAAATTAACGTTGGTTATGTATTCCTGAAATGGCTTCACTCTCTGGTAGTATATGAAATATTAAGGGCAAAATTGTTCAGGCAGTCCTCATGTAATACCAGAGAGACTTTGAACTGTGTTAGCTTGCAGGTTGAGTATTAGTAGGAAATATACTCTATTCTCAATCTTAAATGCATGAGGCGGTTAAACATTTTTTTGGACTGCAGACAATAGAAGCACTTAAGCTTTTCAACAGAAAGTGTACTAGCTTTACATCAGAGCTTTTTCTTCACTTACATAGCCCTAGCCTTAAACTTCTCCAAATGAACATTTGCTGTACTTTTAAAAAACTAAAAAAAAAAAAAAAAGGGGGGGGGGGGGGGGGGGGGGATAACATGTCATGACCATGCTAAGAGTGGTTCATAAGTTTCTTATCTAAAAGCAAATGTTTAAAAGAGTTGAAAACACTTGAATATGTACTAGTATATTTGCCTATTTTGGAGCATTGCAACAGTCCTGGAAAACCTGATGTTTGTGAAGGATTATCTGCTCTTTGTATGCATCTTATATGGCTGTTTTCTCCTTCAAAAAGAAGAAATGTTGAGTGGCCGGCAGAAAGAAGCCAAAAACCAAGACCACTTTGCTGGAAGCTGGGGGTTAATGGGATCTTCAGCACAATTCTCTCAATTAATGCAATGCATTTCCTAGAATGAGTTTCTCTACAGCTAATCTGAGATAGTTCAGCATAGAGGTTATTGAGTCTTAAAAATGTTCGAAGCTATCTTGCTGTGATAGCTTTCTTTTCGATATGCTTATATGTTGTTTGGTGCAATCTACTCATCTACTATCATCAATTCCTTCCCCCTGTACATGTAGATCCGGCTGCAACCTTCTTTCCTTTCTGGTGCAATCTAATCCTGGCACCTCCCTTACTTGCCCCCCCCCCCCCCCCACACACACACACACAGACACTGCATTCTTTAATTTTAGCTCTCTTTTGCATTTCCCTGTTGCCCGTAACTCTACTAAGAGATGCTATATCTGTATGCAGGACTCGAGCTGAGAGTGGCGGAGGCCTTTCACGTGTGGAGTAAATTGTGCTCTTTGCAGCTTTGCTTTCTTTCTGATGTACACTGTGATAGAGTACCTATACCAAAATATACCCAGAATCCTTAGAAAATTTACTGAAAAGTGCAGTTACTGCCCCTCCAGCTCTCTCCCTTCTCTTTTTGTTTTTTATTTCCTTCTTTCTTTTAACGCGATCCACTGGATATTCATTTGTCTCTTATGGAAAATATCCCCTTTGACTTAAAGGGTGCCATATCTACACTCATTCAAGCTTTAAGGCTTCTCCTACTTCACAAATCGGATGCCATAAATGGGTTTCATGTGTCATTCTTGCCTATTAAAGATTCCCAGCTTTTGTTGCTTGAATTGTGCGAACAAAAGCTTTGGTTTGCATTTGCATTTCTTAGTAAATGCCGTTTTTAAGTAGATTCTTGTGCACCTCCGTGATGCAGCGGAAGAAAACTTAACCCGGCTTCTGCTTCCCCACTGCATGGCTGCAGCTTCACTTTCTTCACAGCGTGGCCTTATGAAGAGTAAATTTCTGCAGACATTCTACCTTTTAGATTTAAGATGTTACTCAAGTCAGGATGCTTAAAATGGGTTCCAGGAATGAATGTTGCCTTCTATTTCCCAATATTTGTTGCTTGGATCTGCCTTCTCAGTTTTCACCAGCAGAAGTCAGAGTTCAAAGTAGAAAATAGAAACCATGTAAGTGGAAAATATAGGCATATTATCAGAACTAGTGTTTGGACACGCGCATTGCGCGTGTGTACTTATAAGTACAAATTGCGTGTTGCACGTATATTTCATGAATATCTAACTTTAAAATGATATAAACATCATTAAAACTAAGGTTGTCCAGTGGTCCGGTTTGCACCGGACCGGCGCAAACTGGACCAAATAAAAAAATTTGACACGGTTCGTTCCCCGACCCATCACCCCCAAAATGAACCGACCAAACCGGACCAAAAAAGACCGGAAAAATTTAAAAAAAAAAAAAAAAAAAAAAAAAACTGGTGGGCTTGTGCAAAAAATAGCCGTTGGGCAACGGCTCTTTCACGCACAGCCGTTGGCCCAACGGCAAAAAATGGCCATATTTCCTCCCCCACCCCCTAGGCGCCCCCATACCCTCCCCTCCCCCCCAACCTATTTTTTCTATAAATACCACTATTTTTCATCAATTTATTCACAATTTCTCTAATATTCTCTCTAAATCTCTCTCAATCTCTCTTATTTATACAAAGGCTATTTGCTAAATAATTCAAATTTGCTCTCGCAAAAAGGGTTTAAGTGCTAAATTGCATTACAAAAAAATATTTGGAGTGAAATGGAAGATTGTTCGGTGCGGTTCCGGTCAAGTTTCAACTTTCACTTCCTAAGTTTTACATTCTAAGTTCACGATATCAAGTAAACTCGTTCTTACTTTTTATTATCTATTTTAATTTTTGTGCAATATTGTTTCTAGCATATTTTAGTAATTTATTTGTTTGATTTACTTATAAATTATAAAAATGTCTAGACTGTGGAGATCAATTACTGGGCGTACGGGTAGCGGTCGTAGATCACGTGCTTCTAACCGAGGGGGGATGATAGACGTAGTCGTGCTTTAGGTAAAAGACCAATTGTTACTTCTAGCGCTCCTTCTCATCTAGATGATTTTACTCAGGAAGATGACACACAATTTTATCATAATTTTGATTTTGATCAACCACTAGATAATGATATGTTAGAGGCACGATATCAAGAAAATACCGAAGGGTTTAATTTAGAAGATGAAACACCCACTAGTCAATTTCATGGTGAACCTGAAGAAACTGAATCTGAATTACCACCTATGCCTCCTAGTAGAGAACCAGCTACACGACCGAAAAGATCGGATGTGTGGAAATTTATGACTAAAAATGTTCCGGCTCAGACCGCTAAATGTAATCTTTGTAAAAAAGTTTGGGATTTTAAAACCGGCAGGCATAATGGTGGGACGGGGAAGTTGAGAACACACTTAGAAAACCATCATAGAATGAATGGGAAAAGAGGCCGGGTGGCACTCGTTCAGGGAACAGAATGGCTCCATCGCAAGGTAGTAGAGTTCAACAGGAAATTAACCCAGTGACGGGGGGCTTATGCATTATGATAAGAAGAAAGATAGGGAACAAATGGCAAAAATGATTGTGGTAGAGTGCTTACCTTTTACATTTGCTTCTTGTCAAGGTTTTATTCGTTATATTCAAACCGTATATAATCCATCTTTTCAAGGTTTTCTAAAACCTACGGTTAGAAGTGATATTATAAAATTTAAAAATGAATATAGACAATATTTTCACTTTGATTGTTGAGTTTGTCTTACTACTGATTTGGGTCGTGGTGTTAACGGGTATGACTACATAACAGTTACTTGTCATTGGATAGATCCAAACTGGGTAATGCAAAAAAGAATTTTAGCATATTGCGCTGTCGATGAACCACACACGGGAACATTTATTAAGAGAGAAGTTTCTGATATTTGTAAGGCGTATTTTATTAGTGACAAAATTTTAAGTATAACTCTTGATAATGCTGCAAACAATGATTTTGCTATTGGTAAGTTAAGACCCGCATTGCATCCCCCTTTTGAAGAATTGTTTCATGTTAGATGTGCATGTCATATATATAATTTAGTTGTAAAATATGGCCTTCAGTTATTTGATCCTACTATTGTGAAGGTTAGACTCGCAATTAGTTATATATTTTTATATCTAAAAAATCGGATAGATGGAGGGACTTTCAGGTAGAGTGTGTGAATGAAGGTTTGAGGCCTAGAAGAGTTCCTAAGGAAGTTTCAACTAGGTGGAACACTGTATATGACTCTTTGTCTGTTGCTTACACTTTACAAGCGCCTATAACTAGTTATTTTAATGGCAAAGTGGCTGTAGAGTATCACCTAGAAGAATCTGATTGGAAACTTGTTGAGCGTCTTCTTCTTTTTTTAGAAAAGTTTTTTTATGGTACTAAAGAATTTTCCGGTTAATATTATCCTACAGTTACTACCATGTTGTATTTTATAGCTGGAATAGCAGAATTACTTAACGAAGAGTAGTGCCTGGTTATGAACAAGCCGTAGAAGCAATGATTGAAAAATTTAAAAACTATTTTTTTCCTATTCCACCACTTTATTGCATTGCTTCTGTATTACATCCCTGTTTTAAACGGTTTAATACCGAAATGCTTATTAGAAAAATTTATCGGAGTTTGAGAATTACTGATGAAGAAACACCAAGTGTAGAAACAGCTTGTGCGCAGGTAATTCTAGATTGCCAACGGATTTATGAAAGATATAGGAGTGCAGTTGATAATGTTGTTCCAAGTGTTCCAAGTGGAGCTGGATCAAGTTCAACGCAGGCGAGTAAAAGAGCTGCAGCCGGATTGGGAAGTTTTTCCAGCCTTAATCAAAGGCTTTCTAGCAGGCATTCGAGTAGCGGAGGGTTCAACGAGCTTGATGTTTATTTACTTCATGGTTGCAAGGAAATTGAGTATTTTGGAAGCGATCAACTACTGCAATTTTGGAATGATCAACAAGCATAGTTTTCAGTTTTAGCAAAAATGGCGCGGGATATTCTAACAATTCAAGTATCATTAGCTGCTTCAGAAAATGCGTTTAGCCAAGGAAGATTACAAATTGGAGATCATAGACACTCATTGAAGGAAGAAGCAATGGAGACGGCCGTATTATTCAGAGATTGGATTAGATCGGAGCGAAGAAATTTTGGATTTGCAGAAGATGAAGCAGCAGATGCAGAAGCAGCAACCGAAATTTTATCAGGCAATGGAAGTGTGGACAATGAAAATGATTATGAATACGATGAATCTTTGCCACCGGTTCCTCCAGAGGTGCCAGAAGAAATTATTCATAAAATGAGAAGTTTTTTTATTAATATGTAGTTTTGTAATTTAATATCTATGTAGTATGTAATATGTACTTTGCAAAAAAAAAAAATTCAAACATTATTCAATAAAATGCGTTACGCCTTGCTATTAAGTTATAATCCTTTGTTATATTCTCAATTATCATTTGCTATTAAGTTACCTCTTTGCAATTCAATATTTAAATACTACTAGTAAATACTAAATACTAATTACTAAAATACTAAATACTACTAACTTAATTCTAAATACTAAATACTACTAATTTAATATTTAGTATTAAGTTTGAAAAAATAACAAGTGTTATGTCTTGCTATTAAGTTATCATTGTTTTATATATTCTCAATTATACTTTTACAATTTAATACTTAAATACTAAATACTAGATACTAAATACTACTAACTTAATTAGTATTAAGTTCGGAAAAATTAGCAAGTGTTATGTCTTGCTATTAAGTTATCATTGTTTTATATATTCTCAATTATACTTTTACAATTTAATACTTAAATACAAAATACTAAATACTACTAACTTAATACATAGTATTAAGTTTGAAAAAATAACAAGTGTTATGTCTTGCTATTAAGTTACCATTGTTTTATATATTCTCAATTATACTTTTACAATTAAATACTAAATACTAAATACTACTAACTTAATACTTAGTAGTTAGTATTAAGTTTGAAAAAATAACAAGTGTTATGTCTTGCTATTAAGTCATATATTTTAATTTAAAATTCAAAAACTACAAAGGCTATTAAAAACAAAAAAAATAACCAAAAAAAAAAAAAACTAAACTAAACGTCCAGACCGGGTCGGACCGGCCCAATACATCAAAAATTCAAAATCAGCTCCCTTTTGAAAAATAGCCATTGGCAACGGCCATAAACGGCTATTTTTCCCACCCCCATAAACGCCCCAATAGCCCTACCCTACCTATTTTTCCTATAAATACTCCCATATTTCATCAAATTAATTACAATTCAATATTTTCTATTCATTTCTCTTAAAAAAAATTCTAACAAAGGCTATTTTTATAAATTTTCTATCAAAATGGTTGCAAATGCAAATACTTCTACTCAAGCTCAAGGTGCTACTACTGAAGGTCCCTCCAGCCCAAGAACTGAAAGATCCCAAGTTTGGAAATTTATCACAAAAAATAATGATACCGGCAAAGCTCAGTGTACTCTTTGTAAGAAAGTTTGGAATTATGAAACTGGATCACTTCATGGAGGGACGGGGAAGTTTAAAACTCACTTGAAATACCAACATGCCCCCGATGGGCAGCTCGTGGTGGTGGCATATATCTGCCACCACGCGATAATTAGGTCGTTGAAGTTGAAGATTTATGTATTTTTCTAATTTCTAGTCTATTTTCTAGTATATCATTTTAAATCTTTAAGTCTTTAATTATGCATTTCCAACTTAATGTACTGTCGTATTATTGAATAAAATGTGTGTTTTGGGTTGTTTATTTAGTCTACCATATTTTTTTTATCTATTTCAAAGAATCAAAAAATTAAGTTAAAAAAAAAACTTAACGCGAACCGGACCGGACCGGGTCGAACCGGAACCGGATCAGTCCCACCTTGCCGGTACCTGTTCCAATCCAGCATTGGTGCAAATGCACCGTTAGACCGGGCCGGGACCGGGCCGTTTTCGAGTTTTTTTTCCTTTAGCACCGGACTAGACCGGGCCGGTGGACAGCCTTAATTAAAACATATGTATACGGTATCATCATATCATATTATATTAAAAGTGAGATCCTAATGTAAAGTCAGATTACTAAAACACCCATATTAATTATTTAGGTTACAAAAATACCCCTGATAATAATAATCATTATAATATTATTAATAATTTAATAATATGAACTATAAAGGTACTGAAGAGCCTAAAGACTTAGCAAAAAGGAAAAGAAAATCTTAATAAACGGCTGCATGACATGGATGAATTTATATGTATCGAATCTTGAGAATTTTGGAGTTCTAATTGTTTCTTGTTCATTTAATTTATTGACCTTTCAATTATAACTCTTCAAATTCCAAAATTTTTAATCTGTATAGGAAGATGAAAGCAATACTAACTATGTAGCAACTTATTTAATTTAATATACAAAACATAAAGATAGTATTTAGTTTTGGAGGCGAAAAATGGGAGTTTAATATTTTAGGGGTATTTTCGTCTTTTACTTTTTTACTTTAAGGATTCCGACTTTTATATCAGTATAGATAGATAGATAGATAGATAGATAGATAGATAGATAGATAGTAGAACCTACTAGTTCGTTGAAGATAAAACCATCACTGTTGCAACACTTGCGAATGACCATTGATTCCTTTAGAGTTGAGGAAAATAACAGCAAAAAAAAAAAAAAAAAAAAAAGCCAAAAATAATCCTTTTAAGTTCTTCTATGACCTATTTAGATGATGATTGAAGATTACCTAGTTGAACAGAAACATAAATTTTGTTCCCGCGACATGCAAAAATATAGTATAACTTAGTTACCCATGCCAGGCAAAAAGAATTAAAAACTGATCGAAAAATGACAGTTTTTTCTTGTCTATTTCATAAATATTGGTGCATGTATATATTCAATACGTTCTTAAATTTACATTCTGGCTTTTCTCTTAAAAAAAGGCGTTCTTCCACAATCTCAGTCTCACTCTCACGTGCAAATACGTATTTTTGTATAAACTTTGTAATTAGTCAAACATCAAATACCATCATATATAATTAATCATATTGTCTATTAAATTCGATTGCACAAGACATTATCGGTATTACATCATATACAGGGGTGGACCTAGAGCGACTAAAGAGGTATCAATTCGTTGAAAAGTTACACTATATATTTAGGTAAAAATATATTTTTATACAAATCATACTAGCTTTGAGTCCCTTATCAACAATGTCGGCTTAAGGGTAAAACAGCCAAGACAGCTGCTTTAGAGGCCCCACAATTTTCCTGAGCCGCCAATTTTTGTTATATACCTATGTAAGTGGATTAAAAAGGACACTTAGACCTATAATATACTCTAGAATGGAAAATTTTTGGGGGAAAATGGTACAGTGATACGAGCTTTACAAAATTAGTTCCCTTTTTTGATATCTTCCGTTTAAATGCACTATTTTTTTTTTGCTCGAACAGGCCATATTACATATATTAACAACTGAATGTATGATTATTACACAACTTGACTCTTCTAGATGTAGTAGAACTAGAAGAGTCATGAGCTAGATAAGACAACACAAAACTAGGTGCAGTGTCCAAAACATAAGCGTGCCCCAAGAAGGAAGCATTACAACCCAACGTATGCCGCATTTCTAATATACCAGAATTACAACAAAAAGTAGCCATGGAATCAGCAGCCATGTTTGCTTCTCGGAACACGTGATGCACCTTATTCACATGGAGATTACCCAGTAAGTACATGCAGTCAAGTAAAGATGAAGAGTAAGTATCCTTATCATCTAAGAGCATTGAGCAGACTGCCTTAGACACTGCTAGAAATCGTGTAAAATGCTACAAAGAAGGTGGAGACGGAATTCCCTCTCTAATTGATTGGAGAAGGAATTCCGTCTCCAATCAGTGTAATTCCCTCTCCAACTAAAGAAAGAATAAAAAAAAAAAATTTTAGAGTTGGAGACGGAATTCTGTCTCCAACCAAAAAGTAAAAAGTGTGTCAGTTGATTGGAGACGGAATTCCGTCTCCAATCAACTGACACACTTTTTACTTTTTGGTTGGAGACGGAATTCCGTCTTCAACCCAAAATAATTAACCCGCTGCTTCTCTCTTCCACATTCAGTTCTCCTCTCCCAAAATTAAAAAACCCCCCAAACCCCCCACGGCGAACTCTTCATCCCCGGCGAAAACATCACTGCCTCCGGCGAATTTCTTCCATCCCCAGCAAAAACATCCCCAACTTATTCAAGTAAGTTTTTTCTTCATTTTCCCCATTATTTTTAGTTATAATTCAAATTATTTTTCCCTCCCCATTTTTTCCATCCATGAATTCGACTCCCATTTTCTCCACCCCAATACCAACTTTGACACCCCAACTATCATGTTTGTATACTTGTTTAATTTTTGTTAGATTGGATTATTAGAAATTAAATGTCATTAGTTCTAGAAATAGTTAGAAAAATAATATAAAGTAGATAAATTTAATTCAAGAATAATTAGAAAGAAATAATTAAGAACAATGTTATTGAACATGACAAATAAAATAAATGTAGGGAGTTTGATTTAGTTAGTTAATTAAAAAATTAATATACACCTATAGTTTGCTAGAAAAATTGCTATAAGTTGTTGCATTGATTTAAAATTGCTATCATGTTTGTATACTCGTTTAATATTTGTTAGAGTGGATTATTAGAAATTAAATATCATTAGTTCTAGAAATAGTTAGAAAAATAATATAAAGTAGATAAATTTAATTCAAGAATAATTAGAAAGAAATAATTAAGAACAATGTTATTGAACATGACAAATAAAATAAATGTAGGGAGTTTGATTTAGTTAGTTAATTAAAAAATTAATATACAACATAATTTAACAATAATATTATACACCTATAGTTTGCTAGAAAAATTGCTATAATTTGTTGCATTGATTTATATTTATTTGTGTGCAACTTTTGTAGATGGAACATGATGAAAATCGAAGTTGGATGTACAATATGTTCTATGAAAATAGTGGTTTGAGGAAAAGTTATGTAGATGGGGTTGATGGGTTTATTGCTAAAGCTAAATTACTTCCTGAATATATACGAGAGGGGTCAATCAAATGTCCTTGTATGAAATGCAAGTGTAGCCACGTGCAACCAATTGAAAATGTCGTGTTGCACCTTTATAGAAAAGGATTTATGCCAAATTATTTTGTGTGGACTGCACATGGAGAGTGTAACCCTAGTGTCCATAGAGAGAACTTCCAAAATGACTATGTCGGGTATAACTATCCTATGAATGAGATGTTGAATGATGCGTTTGGAATGTACCAAGGGGAACCCTCTCAACCGAATGTTGAGGAGATTCCCAATAATGAGGCGAAACTCTTCTATGAACAGTTGGAAGAAGCAAGTCGCCCATTTTACGAGGGGGCAAGTCATTCAAAGCTGTCGGTGGCAGTTAGGTTGCTTAGTATTAAATCAGATTATAACATATCTCAAGGAGGCATGGATGAGATCATTGGACTTTTGAATGAACTAAACATAAGTAACTTGGGATTGCCTTCCTCGTACTACGATGCAAAAAAGTTGGTTTCGTTTTTAGGGCTATCTTCAGAAAGAATTCACTGCTGTAAAAAAGGTTGCATGTTATACTACAAAGAAAACAAAGATAAGCAATTTTGTACGTTTTGCGGTGAGGCTCGCTACAAGCCAGTCAAAAATTCTAAACAGAAACAGGTCCCAGTAAAAGCGATGCATTACTTACCTCTTATACCAAGGTTAAAGAGGTTGTATGCATCAATGAGTTCTGCTCCTCATATGAGATGGCATCATGAACGTAAACGACAATCTGGTATTCTATGTCATCCGTCTGATGGAGAAGCATGGAAGCATTTTGATAGAGTGTATCCTGAATTTGCAAGTGAACCTAGAAACATCAGGTTGGGTTTGAGTTCTGATGGTTTTACTCCGTTTGCTGTCTCTGCTGCACCATATTCTTGCTGGCCTGTATTCGTCACACCGTATAATCTACCCCCAGAAATATGTATGACAAGTCCATATATTTTCCTGACTTGTATTATCCCTGGTCCTAGTAACCCAAAAAGCTCTATTGATGTATTCTTGCAGCCTTTGATTGATGAGTTACAAATATTATGGCGTGATGGTGTTGTAACATATGATTGTTCCTTGAAACAAAACTTTAGATTGCATGCTTGTTTGATGTGGACAATTAATGATTTCCCTACATATGGCATGTTGTCTGGTTGGTCCACTGCTGGTAAGCTATCTTGTCCTATTTGTATGGAAGATACAAAAGCATTTTATTTGAAACATGGGCGTAAGCACACATGGTTCGACTGTCAGCGCCAGTTTCTGCCAGATGACCATCCATTTAGGAGAAACACTACTGCATTCATGAAGAATAAGGAGGATTTTGATGATCCTCCACAGAGGTTGACGGGGCATGAAGTTTGGTCTCGGGTTCAGGGGTATCCCAAGGCAACGGAGCAGCAACCATTGCCTAGAATAGCAGGTTTTGGTGTTACACATAATTGGACAAAGCAGAGCATATTTTGGGAACTTCCTTATTGGAAGGACAATCTTCTTAGGCATAATCTGGATCCAATGCATATTGAAAAAAACTTTTTTGATGTTGTCTTTAACACTGTGATGGATGTCAATAACAAAATGAAGGACAACTTGAAGGCAAGGTTAGATGTTCAGGCATATTGTCGACGACCTGAATTGCACCTACAATCAGATGGGGTTAAGGTGCGCAAGCCATCAGCGAACTACACTTTTGACTTGGAGGAGAGAAGAATGATTTGTGAGTGGATACAGAATATTAAGTTTCCTGATGGTTGCGCATCGAATATATCCAAATGTGTCGACATGACAGAAGGTAAGCTTACGGCAATGAAAAGCCATGATTGTCATGTTTTCATGGAAAATTTGTTGCCAATTGCGTTCAATGGCTTGCCTGATACAATTTGGAAACCACTCACTGAAATGAGTGTGTTTTTCAAGGACTTGTGTTCTAGTACATTGAGGGAAGAAAATCTACAATTGATGGAAAGTAATATTCCTGTGATCTCTACTAAATTGACCAAGATATTTCCCCCTGGTTTCTTCAATGTTATGGAACATCTGCCTATGCACCTTGTTGAAGAAGCAAGACTTGGAGGCCCGGTTCAGGGAAGGTGGATGTATCCTACTGAAAGGTAATGCATATCATAGATTTCCTCCTATATTTAATATTTTTTAATTCATTATTAATTATATGGCTATCTATGTTATACAGGACTATTGGCAAATGTAAGCGGACTGCAAAAAATAGGAATAGAATTGAGGGGTCGATATGTGAGGCTTATCTTGTTAGGGAAACGTCGCATTTCTGTTCTTATTATTTTGGGGCCGAAGTACCTTCTCTAAGTCGCAAGCCTAACCGACATGATGATGGTGGAAGCGGCAATTCACTGTATCCTCATTTTTCCATATTCAATCATCCCGGTCGAGGATCAGAAAAAGGTTGCACAAAAACATTCAGCGACATCGATAGACAAGTTGCTACGACACATGTACTGCTGAATTGCCCAGAAGTGCAACCTTTTTATAGGTATTTGTCAGTTTCTACATAAAAAAAAAGGTTAATACATATATTAATTTTTACATCCTAAATATTGTTGTTGTGCATAGCAGTTTATTTGTCAGTAACTTTGGGCACGATGCTGTGACGACCAAATTTTCAGAGTGGTTTAGAGAATATGTAAGTATTTTAGTAGCACATATCCCGTTGGTGAATACTATACGCAAGTATGTTTTAACTTATAAATCTACAATTGTATGCATGTTAGGTGAACAATCCTGAAAACGACGTCAATCATCCACTGTTTTGTGATTTATCATTGGGCCCTTTTTATAAGTACAGACAAATGTCTAAGTACTTCATCAATGGCTATAAGTTTCATACTGAAGAATGGTCCATGGGGAAGAAAACATATAACTGCGGAGTGTGGGTGAATGCAGGCACTGGTGATGGAGAGTTTGACTATTATGGTGTAATACATGAAATATTAGAGCTAGAGTTTAATGGTCATCCAAGGAAAAAGTTGGTGCTCTTTCGGTGTAAGTGGTTTGATCCAACACCACTTCGGGGTACAAAGGTGCATCCAGTATATAAAATAGTTGAAATCAATCACAAAAGAACGTATGCACATTATGATCCATTTATCATTGCTCAAAATGTGAAACAAGTGTACTACGTTCCTTATCCAAAGTGCAAAAATAAACTGAAGAACAAGGCAAAAGCAAATTGGTGAGTTGTTTTGAAAGCCAAACCGGTTGGAAGAATTGAGGTGGATGATGCATTAGATGAAGCATACCAAAATGACATTTCAACTGTTCAAGAAATTGTAGATGAAGAATTACCCGGCGAGTTGCATCAGGGTGTGGATTATTTTGAAGAATTTGATATGTCGGTGCTCAATCAAACCATGGAAATGTCGTTGGGAAATGAAGAAGGGGAGTACATAGATGAAAATGATACCTCTGAGGATGATGAATTGCGTGATGAACTTGAAGGAAGCGATGATGATTGATGTTAGTAGTTGAATATTTGTGCGTTACATTGGTTGTTTGTGGTATTTAATTAACGATGATACACTTTATTAAATATCTAATTCTATTGAATTTTACATTAATTTGCAGATATGTCATCTCGAGGTAGGAAAGGACCTAAGACCCGTGGTGGCCATACTTCCACAGGTCATACTATTCCTCCACTTCCGGTGGTGACCCCTACGTCTGAGTTGCTCTCACAGCTAGGTAATTATCCGCCTACATTTTTTGCTGGTCTCCCTAGTAACCCACTATTCCATCAGCCACAGGCCCCTAGTATATCTGCACAGACCATGCCACATATGGGGCAACACTATCAGTTTGGCCAGCCTGCTGGTCCCTCTTTCCATTCCATGCCTATGGTAGGCACATCCCCTCAGTCTGTGCATGTACGGGCCCCTACATTTCAGCCATTTGGCGCACCGGGCCCTTCACAGCTGATGATGATACCTACTCCTAGTATGCATCCACATAGTTTGCCATCTGCTACACCTTCCATTTCGAGTACTGTTCCATCTGCATCATCATCGGCATGCCCCAGTTTGAGTACACCCGTACCAGAGAGTCAGCCAGAGTCCACTCCATCTGTCACCACTACAGCGCGAAAGGGTAGGAAAAAGCGTACTAGCGCTACAGTTCAGTTGCCCGGTGGTATTGGATCTCTCGATGAGTCTGGGAGGTTGATTATCATGCCTGACAGCAAAGAAGGGTAAGATTTATTCATTAACCTTTAAATTATAAACTTTTGAATTGAATGCAATATATATTTATCAACATAATTTTGTATGTTAAATTTAATGCAGGTTTGTTCCATCGGACAAGGCAGTGAAACTTGTTGTTGAATCTATGACACCACACTTTACTGATGGTTGGCCGACCTGGGGAAAGGTGCCAGTACCTGTTAGGAACCGCATGTTTGAAGCTTTTACGGTATTAACTACTTATGAAGCTTTTGTCATTTGATTATTATATGTGTTTTATTAGTTTTCACTTATTATATTGTTATTGTTTCAGAACAAGTGTTCGTGGGATCCTATATATGATGATCAAGTCCGAGCAGTTTTTGAGAAAAAGGCGGCTAAAAGGCTAAGTGATTCCCTGTCAAAATACAGGCAAAAGGGTAAAGTTCCCAAATGGATTTATCAACAAAATTGGGATAAACTCAAAATTTATTGGGAAACACCTGAATTCTTAGCCCAGAGCGAGCAGGCTAAGAAAAACAGAGCATCCGCAAGGGGAGGATCGAAGCACACTTGTGGTTCAGTTAGTTTGGCCACCCATCGGGCACGATATGTAAGTCAATCTAATTTTTATTTAAATTAAAAACTTAAAACCATTTTGATTTAGCATTAGCAAATTTGCATTGTGTAGGAAGCGGAACATGGAAAAGTTAGTGATTATGAATTTTTCCGTTTGTTCCATTATTTATATGACGAACAAGGAAATGAGGTGGGATGGGTCGAGCCACGTGCACAACAACTAGAGGTGAGATATCATAAATAATTTTATTTTTTAAAATTATTCTTTAATTAATTATTCTAATCGCGTCGTGTATTTTAGGAGAACTACAAAGCTTTACACCAAGAATGGCTTGAGAGCCAAGGGTCACAAGTCGCTGAAGGCTCTCCTAAACCCACCCAGGATGAAGAAAATGCAATGTTCGTTCAGGCGGGTGGTGGCTATACTAGCAAAAATCGAGCCTATGGCCTTGGTCCTTCGAGGTACAAGAAGCCTTCTCGTGTAGGTATTGTCAATGCTAGTTGTTGTTCTTCTTCTTCACATGCACCACAAGCTGGGATGATGAGTTGCGCGCTAGATTGGCGGATATGGAGCAAAGGCTAGTAGATAGTGAAAGGCAACGGATGGAAGACCGTGAGAATGTGAAGAAATTACAGGAAATTGTGGCTAAGATTTGGAGAGATAAGGAGCAAGGAAGTGGCCCGTCCCAAGGAACGGATTAGTACTCTCATGGTTTGTTAAGTTGTGAACATGTTACTAATTAAATCATTTAGTTTTTATTTGTGTTGAATGGTTAATGATGAAACAATATGCATGTTGAATTGTTTTATTGGCCGTGGTGGCTTTGTTTTATGTTAAACATGTATTTTATGTTAAACAGGTTGTTTTTGGTATTTGGTTGCTTTGTACCGAATTTCTAATATTTTTGTTTAGCAGGATTTGTATAGTTAGAGACGGAATTCCGTCTCTAACCAACCAAAAAAAATTAAATAATTTTTTTAGAGACGGAATTCCGTCTCTAAACAACAAAAATAATTTTTAAAATTTTAATTGGAGAGGGAATTACGTCTCTAAACAATAAAAATAATATATATAATTTATGTTTGAGAGGGAATTCCCTCTCCAAGCATTAAATTAATTAAATTAATTTAATGATTGGAGAGGGAATTCCCTCTCCAAGCACTAAATTAATTTAATTGATTTAGTGCTTGGAGAGGGAATTCCCTCTCCAAATGCAAAAGTTCACGCGTACTGACACAGTCTTGGAGACGGAATTCCGTCTCCAAGAATGTGTCAGTGTGTCAGCTGCTTTTGCATTTGGAGACGGAATTCCGTCTCCAAGCAGTCCAACGACGCGCTTAAAAGCGAAGGACGCTCAGAAACGGAATTCTGTCTCCAAACTTTGACGCTGAATGATTAATTTCTAGTAGTGAGAGTCTGTTTCGATAATTAAATATATGATACATTGTTGAGTGGCGACTTTAAGACCAATCAGTAAAGCTGAAATTTCAGCATCCAGTGGCGGGGAGTGCGTAAGTTGCTGCATGAATCCACAGACTCATTGCCCATCATGATCCCTGATTAACCCCCTGCTCCTCCCTTCCCAGTATTCCTATCAAAGGCCCCATCCGTGTTGAGTTTAAAAACGCCCCTATCAGGTGGGTGCCATTTGATGTGGGTTACAACTGTGGACACAGTTGGTTTAGTCTTAAAAGCTAAGTAGAAATACTCTGCTGTTGCATTGACAATGGGTCGAACATCAATATTGGCACTCTTGCCTGTCTCTGTGAAGAGGAACATGAGTGTTTTGTATAATCTGTATGATGTCCAGAGGAAATTCAAAAGCAAATTTTGAGAGGTCCCAGCGGTCCCCACTTAATAATGTAGTAGCATGCTGTCTTCTCCCTTTGCTAAGGGCCCCTCTATAAGATTCCTCAAGCACACATTTTGATGTGCCCATTTATCATGCCATACATTAATGCTTTTGCCATCACCAATGTTCCAAGAAATGCCATTTCTGCATATGGGGTCCACTGAAGCTATGCTTTTCCAGATATGTGAGTCCAAATTTTTCGCATGCATGCACACCAACCCGTTTCTCCCATATTTTGCTTTAAGCACTTTTGACCATGGGGAATTGTCTTTACGCAGTCTCCACGAGAGGCCAGCCACTAAAGCCTTATTTTTATACTTAGCCTTTACTAAGCCTAGGCCTCCATCTCTCTTTGCACGAGTCACCATATCCCAATTTGCATGGTGGATTTTCTTGCACGTCGGAGTAGTACCCCAAAGAAAGTTCCTTTGAATTCGATCTATGTTGTTATGTGATCTTTTTTGGAAGAAGATTAACCTGCATTGAATAAGATGGAATGGATGATAGAGTTGATTGAATTAGAGTCGTTCTACCTGCCATAGAAAAAAGCTTTGTCTTCCACCCAGTCAATCTTGAATTCATGTTATCCAAAATGAATTGATAATCACTACATCTAGGTTTTCCATTGGTAATTGGGAAGCCAAGATACTTTCCAACACCTACAGCAACCTTTATGTTCAAAATGACTGAGATGCTTGACTTGACATCCTCCTGCACATTTTTTGAGAAAAGTATAGTTGATTTCTGAAAATTGATTTTTTTGGCTTGAATGAGATCCAAATGTCTTGAGGACATCATCAATGGCTTGGGCACTTTCTGTGGTGGCCTGTGAAAATAAGATGAGATCATCTGCAAATAAGAGATGAGAAAGTTTAGGACCTGATCTAGACAGCCCAATGGGAATCTAGGATTTTAAGTCCACTGCCTCCTCAATTCTTCTGTAGAGAACTTCTATGCAGATGATGAATAGATAAAGCGAAAGGGGATCACCTTGCCTCAATCCCCGACTCGGGGAAAAGAAATCAGTTGGAGTACCATTAATCATGATAGCTACTGAATTATTAGTAATGCAAGCCATGATGAGTTGAATTAGCTTATCTGGGAAGTGAAAATAGGACAAAGAATATCGGACAAAAGACCATTCGATTCTGTCAAAAGCCTTTTCAAAGTCAATTTTTATCATCATTTTCCCCAGCTTCCCTGTGCATGTCTTGAATAAATGCACGGCCTCCTGGACTATGATAGCATTATCTGATGCCCTTCTATGAGGAAGAAAGCTTGATTGGTATGGCCTAATGATGGTCTGCAAAAAAGGTCTAATTCGATTGACGATTATTTTCGTAATGATCTTGTAAATTGTATTACATAAACTGATCGGACGGTAATGGCCAATCGAGGATGGGTTTTTTATTTTTGGTATTAGGGTTATGTAGGTTCTATTTAACTCTGGGGGAATTGAAGAATGCAAGAAAGCATTATTGCATGTTCCTCCACCACACCTTTGGTTTGCTCAAAGAATCTTTGGAAAAATAAAGGGTGGAGACCATCTGGTCCTGGAGCTTTTAAAGGCTTAAATGAAAAAATAGCTAATTTAATCTCCTGCATGCTAGCATTTTGGGTCAGCATCAACCAGTCATCCTGCGTGAAGGGATTGGAATCACTGGTCTCAGGCAAGCAGGGATTAGAAATGTCCAATTCAGATGAATAGACATTATGAAAGTGGTTAAGAATTAATTCTTTGATGATTAACGAGTCCCACGACCAATTCCCCACTGAATCCACTAATCCCATAATTCTATTTTTTCTACGCCTATGGATTGTGGAAGTTTGAAAGAATTGAGTATTTGCATCTCCATCGTGCAACCATTGAATGCGAGATTTTAGTTTCCAAAGCTCTTCTTCACTTCTTAGAATATCATTAAATTGAGTGATGAGAGAGTTTTCCAAATTCAAGTGAAAAGCAGTTTTCCTAGTAGGATCCATGCGTTGAAACCCTACTATTCTATTAATCAAGACTCGTTTCTTATAAAAAATATTTCCAAACGCATGCTTATTCCAGTGCCTGACAGTTGTGGTAAAATCACGAACAATAGTTAAGTAGCAATTGGAGCTATACCAAGAATGGTTAACAATATTATGGAAGTCAGGGTGACCCAACCACATAGTTTCAAAGCGGAAAATATCATTTGTTGGACCCAAAGCAGGAATAAGATTAAGAAGAAGAGGGCAATGATCCGAATGGGTCCTTGGCAACTGGCAAATGTTGAACAGAGGAATCTTTATAAATATCCAACCATTCCTGATTCCCCAAAAACGTGTCTAGCCTTTCATGAATGATGCTCCTACTATCCTTGCTATTATTGCACCATGTAAATTTAGAACCACTAAATCCTAGGTCTAGCATGTTAAGATTATTTAAACAATTAATAAAAGCGGTAATTCTATTTACATGATTCAGGTTCCCGCCAAACTTCTCAGATGCATTAGTGACTTCATTAAAATCACCACATAGTAGCCATGGCGATGTTAATGCAGAACCAAAGGCACATAAGCGTTCCCATAGCAATTTACGTTTATTAAAATCACAGTTAGCGTAGCATACAGTTAGGAACCATGAATAAGAAGGTTGGGAGTTTACCTTGACAGAGGCATGTATTTCCTGAGTCATATTAGGGAGGATAGTTACCTCCACCTCTTCTTTTTTCCATAGCAGTGCAATGCCTCCAGAGTAGCCCTCTGCTGGAACTGAAGCAAGGCCATCAAAGGGAAGATCGTAGTTTAATCTGGAGTGCTCTCTCATACGTGACTCAGTCAGAGCTAATATAGTAGGGCCATATATGGTGCATAGTTCATTGGCATTTCTTCTAAACGCAGAGTTGCTCGCACCTCTGCAGTTCCACATCATAATACGCATAGATTTAAGGTTGGTTGGGGAGGAGCATTCCCCCTGGACAACCATGTTTGTCTTGTTCATTGCCATGCATGATGTCTCGACCCTCTCGCCCTGATAGTCCTCCATCATCGTTGGGCACAGTTCGTATGAGTATTTTCGAGGAGTTGTGTGACGTCGAAGACTGAAGGATGTTCGAATCAGTGATTTGGAGCATCTGACAAGCAAGTGTCTTTCTTTGTTTGCACGGAACTGAAGCTAAAGTTGAAGATCCATGTAGATGTTCTCGATCAAACCCTCGTGAATGCTTCCCAAGTTCCCCCCCCCCCCCCCTCCGAGAATTCGTTCTCTGTTGGTATGGGTGGAAGGGCCACTGGAGTCTGCTCTTGTTGTGGTTGGTTTTGCATTTGAGTTTGGGGATAATCCATCTGCACATGAGGAATTTGAAAGAAGAAGTTCCCGAAGCCGATGGGTGGGGGTGAGTTCCACAGTAATGTTGGCCAAGTTATGGGTGTGTAAGCCGGATTTTGAACCAACTGTCGATAGAGCTTGTGAGGCGCTAAGTGCAACATTTCTAGTGCCTGCAGTCCTGCAACCTGGTTTATGGCTGTCCGCTATGTAAGTTGCGTGCATCCTCGGATTGTTGAGTCTCACAATTAGAGGCTGAGTAGTTGTGGTTACAGTTATCTCCATGCCAAAGCCTGCCAATCCCGTTTCTAGCCATGTCTGAGGTGGCAGACGACTCATATCCATAACTATCCGATAGGAAACTGCAGGGTGATCGTCTAGGGGTAGCTCTGCTGATTGGAGAATCCATTGAGTCTGTGGTTGTGCCTGGGGTGTGTTTGGAAGTGGGGTGGTGGGTGATCGTGGGGGACTTGGTGTTGGTGTCGTCCTTTCCTATGGTGAGGGGAAGTTGGTGGTGTGGCGACCCCATGGCGGTGAGTGGTGTGGTAACCTGGGCATTTTCCTTAGTGGGAACAGACGAAGAGGGGTCAAGTGGTATTTGGGTATGATCTGTGGCTAAACTATGCTGGGGAGTTATTGGTTTTAAGGTAGGGAGTGATTTATTTAATTATGGAGCCTGATTGGTGGGGGAAGGGATACTAGGAATGACAGGTGGATTAGATTACTGATGAGGATCCATGTGTATAGTGGTGGCACTAAATTCGGAGGATGTGTCATTCTTTATGTCGCAAGATTTTGGGCCGTATTGTGAGTGTTGTAAAGAAGGCGGTGGTGTGGGCCCTTTAGAAAGATCTTCAGCAAGTTGCTTTTCTGAAATAACTATAGGATCAACTTTGCTGAATTGAGTAGTAGTCTACTTGGACGGCTGAGTTATTTTAATGGTTTGGGTCCCTTCAGGAACAATTGTTGGGCTCTCTAAATTCTGCTCGTTTGTGGCTTGTGTGGTGCATTAATTTTGAGGCTTCGGCTGAATAACTGAAGTTGGTTAGCTTGAATAAGGTGAAGCCAGATTTATGGGGCCCTTTGCCACGTACGATGACGTCTTGAAGCCAGTGTTCATTATGTTCTTCGTATTAGCTACTGTGAATCTTTTATTTCGCTTGGGATAAGTCACCGTAGTCCATTGCTCATTGATTTTGTTTACTGATGCAGGTTCGTCATTGCTTGCCCGTGGATCAGGACCCTGCTCCGCTCTTTTTTTGTTCGAGAGATGATCTTCTTTCGGATGAGAATCTCTCTTCGGCGTGGTGTTTGGCTGCTGATTTAGTGTACAACTATGGATGAAGTGGCCAATACAGCCACATTTAATACAAAAAGCCACCGTGGGTTCGTAGTGGATTCGCTGCAGATGGCGTCCTATTTGTATTTCCATTGGTAAAGGTCTTCCTAGAGGTGCCATAACACACGGTCTTGCATACTTTCCCCTCGATGCTTGGGATGTGCAACTATCAACCTTGATCAGAGTGCCAATCATATTCCCAACGCGGCGAAGGATGTCTGGATCATAATATTCTGTTGGGAGTTCATGCAGCCTCACCCGAATGGCTGCTGATATAGTGGTTGCTTCAGATGCCAAGAACTTTGGCTCCCACTTACTAACTGCTAAAAAATGCGCTCCAATAAACCATGGTCTGTTGTGCAATGCAGTTGAGTAACTAACTTGTGAACGCAATTTAACAAGATAGAACTCGCCACCAGGATCAACCAACGTAAACTCCTCCTTAACCTTCCACAAGTTTTGTATTCTTGATTTGAGTGTGACATGATTTAATTTTCTACCAAGTAGTTTAACAATAACTGCAAATTTCCAATGTTCATAGGTTCTAGCTTTGTCATCTACACTAACAGGAACAAAGTGCGGATGATTGGTTAGATTTTCAGACTCATTTTCCAAATCTGCTGGTTTCAAAGTTGTTTCCTCAAATGAACAAAAATCTTGTTCCTTCTGCTTACCAATAAGTTTTTGCACAAAGCTTTCAGGAGAATTAGGCCCAAAAGCAGACCGATTAGGAATGTCAGTGCTTTTTCGTGAGAAATCCTCTTCCTGCGGGGCCATTGTATTGGTCGATTTCTGTTCGATCACAAAAAGAACGGATTCGTTTATGTGGCAAGGCATTAATTGATTTCGAGGATATTTATGATCAGAAAGAAGCAGCTTCGCTCGACGGTGTGATCGATTATGCTGTGTTGTGATCGGAGAGTTTCGAAGACAGTTGTTTCAGCGGATAACTTAGGTTGTCCTCATCCCAAATTTATCGGAACAAATCTAGCAGATTCGGCGGAAGTGGGTGAAAATGGGCAACTGCTGTTGCGTGATTAAAGAGAGACGTGAGGAAGTAGGAGTTCTTCTAGGGTTGAGAACTTTATCATTTCAATCTATAAATAGGACTCTACTTCTTCATTTGAAGACTTACGTTCATGAGAACAGTACCTTTTCTTATTCATCATCTATACAGGCGCTCACTACATTGTTATTTTACTGTCATTATCAAAACAACACACTGTATTAAGCATAATTTGTGGCTCGATTTGGACTTGGAAGAAGGATTCATCTTTCATCAAAGCACAGACTCCTGATTCTTCAATACAATAAGCTTTATCGCTTTATTCCTTTATTACTGATTACTTCGTTGTTTGCATGCTATTTCTATTATCGATGCATTAATTCATCGTTGTCGATTTCATTGATCTGTTGTCGTTATTTTGATCATATAACTAGTTCATTATCTAATCTGCTTATTAGTATCGAACACATCAAGCAAGACATTACTATTACACTCTGTGCTAACCTGCCTGGGTGCATTTTCATTGATCGCATTTTTTGTCATCCTATCTGAGTTTGTCATCGAATCTAGTCACGGTCGCATGTATTCAACATCAAACGAAGTCAGTGTGTAAATCATTTTCGGTAAAAACTTGTCTGACACTAAGCTAGAATTAGTCATTGTAACTTACTAATTCATTATTTGCCTTCGTTCACTTGTTTACATTTGCCTTCGAATTGCTCATTAAAACTGCGATATCGGAATTGCATATTCATACCTTCGAAACTGATATTTGCATTGTCTTCGAATTAAAGCCCTAAAAATCGACTACTTATCAACGTAAACCGTCTATCAATCGATCGAATTGAGATATAAAACGGTCGCCTTAGACTCAACTAAATATAAATTTAATTGTAAAACCGTGGGGTCTAGGCAATCGATTTATTCCAAAATTTGAATCGTTTGATACTACTTACGTTTGCTTTTTTGTCTTGAAATGGCATATGAACGTAACATCGATGTTACCACTGCTCTGAACGGTCAACAACAGCTCAATCCCAATGACGGGGTTCATGTTCCGACCAACGCTGAAGCGGTCGATGAGTCTACCAATCACGAGCAGGATCCGATTCAGGACGACATTCCTACTGGTTCACAGCTGAACGCGCCCCAAGGACGATGACCTGGTAAGGAACCCGCGGTCGAAACTGAGTCAGGAGATACAAATGCGGCACTGATGGCGTATTTGAAAAGGCATGACCCTCAGTTCGAAATGATACAAGAACAGTTGAAGGTCCTGTCTAGCTCTATCGGAAACAGAGCGCCCACCTCCCCGATCACACCGCAAGCATTCCGACTTCGGTTCCTCAGGGCGCCGTAACAGGGGGACTTGCAACGGGGGTCGGATCTGGAGGATCGGGTACGGCCGCCGTGGCTACGGGAGCTCCGGCCTCCGTTACGACAGAAGTAAGGATGTTGGCTACGATGCAAACTCTACTGAATTACACAGCGGATAAAAAGTTAAATGAGATAAAATCATTTATGGAGAAACTGCCAGATGTTCTGAAGTTAACAGACGAAGTTGCTAAGAAATCGATTTCAAAGTGTCTGTTTCCATCAAGTGCAGCCCCACTACCAATCCCTAAAACCTTCAAGTTACCAAAAAGTTTGAGATACGATGGAACCACAGATCCAAGGGATCATATTGACATGTTTTCGGTTGTAGTTCAGGCGAACGATATGACTTCGGAAGAGATCAATTCAGTTAGTCTCAAGAAGTTTTGTGAAACGTTGAAAGGGGCAGCACTGAAGTGGTATTTGCAGCTACCTGAGAATGAGATACTGAATTTCGATGATATGGCGGCTAAGTTCATCCGATCACATACTGGAGCAAAAAAGATAGCGCCAAAGGTGGAAGATATCTTGAACGTTAAGCAGCGGCCCGGGGAAACTATCAAACATTTTGTGAAACGGTTTAATGATGAAAAGATTCACATCCCAAATCTCGAAGAAAGGTGGGCTTGTTTGACTTTTGCTAATAACTTACGCACTGATTCAATATAGGCGTGGAAGTTGAAGGATCGTCTTAGGGAAATCAATGCATGGACATTCGAAGATCTATATCGTGAGTGCGAACCAAGGATTAGGGCTGAGGAGGAGGAGTTGCAGCTAGCCCGAAATAATCATCAGTATGATCAACCACCACCACGGAGAGTCGAGAACGATAGGCGAAACTACAGGGACCAACGATGGGAGCCCTACAGTTTCCCTCGAATGGGGAGCGACAACCACGAAGCTGGTAGCTCGAGGAATCATCCGAAGAGGGGGCAGTTGAACGCATCTTCGGTTCCAAAAGATCGACCACTGCCTCCAAAAGTGACGGAGTATAACTTTTGCATATCGACACCGAATTTGGTGAATCACTTGAAGGGGACGGGTGATAAGGTCGTAAAGTTTCCGGGTCGCATAAAAACAAATCCAAATACAAGGGATGAAAATCTATGACGTGCATTTCATCACGACTTCGGCCATACAACGGAAGAGTGTAAGGCATTGAGATACCAAGTGGCCAGCTTGCTACATAAGGGGCACTTGGTGGAATTATTGACTGATAGAGGACTAAAAAATTTTAATAAACAAAAGGACGATGAGCCGCCAAAACCTCCCGCTCCTAGGAAAACGGTGAACATTATTACCGGAGGAGATGACGTTTGTGGGGTGACTTACACTACAAAGAAGTATGCAAAGGTCTCGTTCACGCGAGACAAACGAACGCGGGAGGATATGAACGACCAGATTGTGTTCAGGGATTTCGACTTCGATGAAATGATTCATCCCCATCACGATGCATTGGTAGTAATGATGAGGATCGACGATGCCGACATAAAGAGGGTATTAATCGATGCTGCCAATTCGGTTAATATAATACATGCAAGAGTAGTGGAACAATTGCAGTTGAGCGATAAGATCGTACCTCGCTCAACGGTGTTGTTGGGATTCAATAATTCAAGCGAAGTGACCGTTGGGGAAATCATAATTAAGACATATGCGGAAGGCGTTGAAAGTGAGACATCGTTTCAAGTGATGAAAGGCGAGATGGCATACAACGTGATACTGGATCGACCGTGGATCCATGCCATGGGAGCGGTCCCATCGACTCTACATCAAGTTGTAAAATTCCCTACCCTATGGGGAATTCGTGAAATAAGAGGTGAACAACAGCCTTCTCGAGAATGTTACTCAGTAGCTGTTAAGGATGGCTTACGAAAATAGCAATTACAGTTAGCGGAATCCGTGGCTGAAGACTTCACTGCGACTCCGTCATGTGCTCCGTCACAGTTAGCGGAGTCCGCATTCGAAGATGAATTCGCACCGATTCCGTCATGTGTCAGAGAACCGTACAAACAAAAAGCCGGAGACTCTACGATAGAAGAATTGGAAGAAGTAATATTATTCGATGATAAGCCTGATCGGAAAGTCTATATGGGAGCAGAATTGGATCCCGAAGGAAGAGCAAAAATCATATCCTTTCTTAAGGATAACTCTGATTGTTTTGCTTAGTCCCACGCAGATATGGTGGGAATCGATCCAAAGGTTTCCACACACAAATTAAACGTCGATCCAAAGCGTCGGCCAGTAAAGCAAAAGAAGCGGCCGAATGGAGGATTTTAAAGGAAAGTAATCAAGATGAAGTAGAAAAATTGTTAACGAATGGGTTTATTAAAGAGGTTAAGTATCCAGAATGGCTTGCAAATACCGTCGTAGTACCGAAGAAAAACGGCAAGTGGAGAGTATGCGTCGATTATACCGACCTCAATAAAGCTTGCCCAAAAGATTCGTTCCCACTGCCTCACATCGACAGACTGATTGATTCGATGGTAGGGCACGAGATGTTGAGTTTCTTGGACACCTACTCAGGTTATAATCAAATTTCGATGGACCCAGTAGATCGGGAGAAAACTTCATTCATCACAGACACGGGGACTTATTGTTACACAGTTATGCCCTTCGGTCTTAAGAATGTTGGGGCTACTTATCAACGTTTAGTTACCACCATGTTCAAAGATTTGATAGGAAAAACGATGGAGGTATATATCGATGATATGTTGGTTAAGTCTTTAGAAAAGAAGAATCATTTGAGTCATTTGGAGGAAACTTTTACGATATTAAGACGCTTCAACATGAGATTGAACCCAGAGAAATGCGCGTTCGGGGTCGGATCCGACAACTTCTTGGGATTCATCGTATCACAAAGAGGAATCGAGGCCAATCCAAACAAAATCAAGGCAATCGAAAGCATTTCCGAAGACCTGACAACGGTGAAAGAAGTTCAACAGCTGACCGGTCGAGTAGCCTATCTCAGTAGGTTCATCTCGAGGTCATCTGAACGATGTCACAAGTTCTTTCGGTGCTGAGGAAAAACAAAAGTTTTGACTGGACACCAGAATTCAAAAAGGCTCTCAAAGAACTGAAGCAATACTTGTCCAACCCTACACTTCTATCAAAGCCAATCGAAGGAGAAATATTGCTGATCTACTTGGCCGTTTCCGACGTTGCTGTAAGCGCTGTCCTCGTTCGCGAGGATGGAGGTAACCAATTTCCTATCTATTATGTTAGTAAAACATTGTTAGATGCAGAAACAAGGTATCCACATTTAGAAAAACTAGCAGTTGCACTAGTCACTGCTGCACGAAAGCTAAGAACTTATTTCCAATGTCATTCAATATCTGTTATAACTACTTTTCCATTGCGAAATTTTTTACATCGGCCAGATCTCTCTGGTCGATTGATGAAATGGGCGGTCGAGCTGAGTGAATACGACATCACTTACCAGCCTCGCACCGCCATAAATTCTCAAGTTTTAGCTGATTTTGTAGCAGACTTTAGTGCTAACATCTTCCCGGAAGCAAAGAAGGAAGAGTTAATGATGAGAGATCCAGATCCCGGAGTCTGGGTAATGTACACCGATGGAGCTTCGAATGTGAAAGGGACTGGCCACGGAATCCTGTTGATAGCACCTACCGGCAAGAAACTCAGGTATGCGATTAAATTACATGCAAAGACTAACAATGAGGCCGAATATGAGGCACTCGCTGCAGGTTTAAAGATCGCAAAAGACTTGAAAGTCGAACGACTAGATATCAAAAGCGATTCTCAGTTGGTGGTAAATCAAATCCAAGGCGATTTTTATGTTCGAGATTCGAGGATGCAGCAGCTGCTCGAAAAAGTACAAAATCTTTTAACTTCTTTTCAGGAATGGAAAATAGCTTAGATACCGAGGGAAGATAACATCGAGGCAGACGCTTTAGCCAACCTTGTTTCTGCAGCAGTTATTGATGGAAAACTCGACGAAACAGTGGTCATTTGTTCGAATCCCCACTTTGTCGAAGCATCAAAGAGGTAAACAATGTTAATCATACTTGGAATTGGAGAAACAAATATTTGTCTTATTTGCAGGCAGGCATCCTTCCCGGTGACAAAAAGTCTGCCTGATCATTGAAAGCTAAAGCGGCAAGATATTGTCTCGTAGACAATCAACTCTACAGACGAATGTTCGGTGGCCCTTTAGCAAAGTGTGTGGGAGCAGATGAAATAAGTTACGTGCTGAAAGAAGTTCACGAAGGCGAATGCGGCAATCACTCCGGCAGCTAGTCGTTGGTTCAAAAGATAATAAGAGCTGGATTGCCAACAATCGCGGATGATGCCAAAGAGTTCGTTCGTAAATGCGACAAGTGTCAACGATTTGGCAACCTCATACATCAACAAGCAGAGCTACTTCATTCGGTCACGTCACCGTGGCCGTTCATGAAATAGGGAATAGATTTGGTCGGGCCGCTTCCAACAGCGCCCGGTAGGGTAAAGTTTATTTTAATTCTTACGGATTATTTTTCTAAGTGGGTGGAAGCAATTTCTTTGGCTAAAATTCGTGAACAGGAAGTCATCAAGTTTATTCATCAAAATATCATCTGTCGTTTTGGGATCCCAAAAGAGATCACATGTGACAATGGTAAACAGTTCGTGGGAAGACGGATCACTGCCTTCTTCGAAAAATAGGAGATCAAGCGAATTGCCTCAACACCTTATCACCCCAGTGCAAACGGACAAGTTGAGTCTTCCAATAAAACAATAATCGAGTATTTGAAGAAAAGGATGGATGAGTCAAAGGGCAATTGGCCAAACGAACTCCCTGGAGCGCTGTGGGATCATCGGACAATGGTGAAACACAGCACCGGAGAAACTCCGTTCTCACTTGTCTATGGAACAGAAGTATTGATTCCAGTTGAAGTAGGGGAACCCAGTCTTCGGTTCGCTCATTCCACCGACGAGTAAAACAAAGAAGCTATGCTGGTGGATTTAGACCTGGTCAAGTGAAAAAGGGATATGGCGTTCGTTCGAATACAAGCACAGAAACAAATGGCAGAAAATTACCTCAACAAAAAAATCAGGTACCGATCTTTTAATGTAGTTGACTATGTGCTAAAGATCAAAAGACCGAAGAAGGATGAGCCCAACGAAGGTAAAGTGGGAGCAAATTGGGAGGGACCCTATCGGGTCAAGGCAGTAATCGGAAAAGGTTCGTACCAACTCGAAACAATGGACTCAAAGCCAGTTGACTTCAATTAGAATATCACACAATTGAAGAAGTACTACTTTTTAAAAAAAAATTCTACGGTATCATCAAATTTCATTTTCTATTTTCCTTTACAATTTTCATTTCCTTTCCATCGGAAACGACTGTTTGATCGATTATTTGATACTAACATTTTTAGATGATAGGCATAGTTGGAATCAGATGATGACAAACATCACCCACGAACACTTGAGCTCAACGCTCCAATCGGGGTCGATAAGTCTGACGAACATTTTAACGTGGTCTTCATCTATAATGGCTTTTTTGGTTTTTGTCTGTCAATGACTCAGTTTCAGATATCGAATTCATGGACCAGTGTTCGACTGCTCATTCTTCACACCCAAACACTGGGGGGATGGGGTTGGTTAGATGGTCACAGCTGAATACTGGGGATTGCCTAGGAACCGGGGACTTCACATCGGAGAGGGAACGAAATCGACTGAAGACAATACTAAGGACTCGTTCAAAATTCGACAATAGTTCAAGATCCCAACACTCACTCAAACTGGGGACTCGTTCGTATTTCGAATCGAATTAAAGATCCAACTTCGTCGAAGGCTTCAAACCCCAACGCCTTTATTCAAAGTCAGGGGTTATGTAATATGAGTTACGCAATATGTAAACGATCCGTTAGCGATCAAAAATCTCCGTGCCTTCAAACGGCCACATCATGTAACCGATCGAATCATCCGATCCCAAAATGTATTAAACGCCCGATAGCGGCCAACTTTTCAATGACATACAACACTTAGTCGTATTTCCGACTTTTTCACATTGGCTGACTTGTGTTATTAGTCTAAGCATTGGCAAATTTTACAATTCCAATTTTTCACCAAGTGTTCAAAGTAATTTTTCATTCCGAACCTAAAGATGTTCGAGGAGTGCATTATGTAAAAGTAAGACGTCATTCTTTACTACGCACTAAACATTGGGTCCCAATCACATTCTTTTCCAACGACAGTTGCTTAAACATTAAAACTTCCGAACGATCAAATTGAACTTATCTTCGGAAAACAACACAGTGATAAGAGGAACCAAAAATAATTCATTCATTTAAAAATATGTACACAGCTGGTCAAACGACCACATTACATCGAAAAACCAAAAAACGACTAAACCACTAGTCGAGAACAGCTCCAGTTCATTCATCATCTCCATCAGAACCTTCATCGGAGGAACTTGCTGGGAGACCAAGATCTTCGCGGGCCAACCGCACAATGGCAACGGCATCATTTAATTCGGTAGGAACGTCAATATTTCGATCCAACATCTCTCTGAGGACATCGCGCCTCGATTCAGCAAGGATCAGATCCTTCTTTTTTTCAAACTCTTCTTCAAGATCGCGCCTCAAGATGGTGGATTGCTTTTGAAGCAATAGGTTCCTCTCCGATAGACTACCAGGCTGAACCTTTAAATCTTCGTTGCCTTTCCGAAGGGCGCTTAGCTCCTCGAACATGTTAGCCAACTCCTGGTTTATGCTCTCCAAAGCAGAGTTGATTTCAGCCATTTTTAAATCCGAGTTGGCTTCGTGCTCGCTTAGCTGTTCGTTCAAAGCTTCAATCTGAGACTCTACCTCTGATTGGGTAAGAGCATGTTCCTTCGTCCTCCTGTCGAAGTTTGTCAAAAGTTCAGCATGCTTAGCCTCCGCAGCTTTCAATTTTCGATGTAGATCCTCCCCCCCTGAAGTAAGATGAACGATTTGCTCGTTTAAAACCTTGGCCCCATCCTGAAGCTGGTGAATCCGATCGGCTGTCTCGATCGCTAGTATACAATTCTGAAAACAAGTCACAGTTAAAATTCAAATGAGAAAAAATAGAGGATTTTACACGAAGCGAAGGAAGAAAGTGAAGTCTTTACCCTAAAGGCGTCGAAGGAAATCTGCGAAGGTAAGCTCAGATCTTCGTGCGTGTTTAGGCGAGCCTGTTCCATCGGGCCAATGACATCAAATAAGTAGTTAGCAAGCCACTTTGGGAATCTGAGCAGATCGACATTGGACGGCACAGCGATCTATCGCCCAATGTTTTAGATTCGCCCAAAGCGGCGAAGGCAGCAACCTCTTCACCTCGAGGAAGAGGGACGATCGGATCAGCATGATCCGCACCGAATAACGATGACCCCGTTTCTTCACATATTTGGACTTCGTCGTCGCTATCGGCCGATCCGAAGCTGGCATTTTCCCTTTTGCTAGATCCCTTCCCTCGAGTTTACGATCAAAAGCTTCAATCATTGCCCCTCGAGCCTCAGGCGCAATACCCAAAGAAACGATGGCACCTTCTCTGCTGGGCAAGCCTCCTGAGCCCGAGTTGACTTCTTCGGCTACAGGGGAGAGGTGATAATCATCAACTGAAAGATCCCCCTGTTCAGCCACTTTGAGCTGGATGGCCGTTTCTTGAAGCCTTTCCTTCACGGGCTTCTTGGGACGCCTCACTAATCGGTCAGATCACGATTCGTCCCCAGCCTCTTCTTCCTCGATGTCGATAACCGAGGTCGTTCCTTCGGCGGCTTTCGCCACTTCAATCGCTGAACTTGTTCCAGCAATCACATCCTCAATGGTTTGGGGCGTGGCCGATGAGCTACCCCCTTGCCCTTTTTCCACTATCTTGGGCAAATACTTGCTCTTCAAATCTTGAAAGGACTTCTTTTTCTTCTTCGGAGGAGGAGCGTCATCGACTTTCTCACCGCCTTCGACTTCAACTTCCTCATCACTAAGCTCACCTCCGGCACCTGTGATACCTGTGAGAATTTGAAAATTTTCAAAATTATCAAAGGAACGAGTCAAGTTACAAGTTCAACACAAGTTCGAAAGAGAACTTACCATGATTTTTGGCTTTAAGGGGTTTCAGAGCTGCGACCGGTTTCCAAGCCCTCTGGTCGTTGGTCGTCTTATCAACCACTCTGATCAACCACGGTATGATATCAGCAACTTGGTCGAACAAGACCTTGTCGGATGAAAAATTTGGGAAGAAAACTTGTAAGGTTAAAACTGCAGGTTCATTCAAAAGAGGGAGAAACGAACAAAGCACTTACGAGTTCGGTTCCAAACGCTCGGGAGCAACTCCTTTCCGGGGTCAGTTAACTGCTCCGTAGGAATAAAGACAAAGCGTTGATCCCACCCCCGAAGATCATCATCGTTGTCGGATATCAGGGCCCGCTGACCTCGTTTCGCCAAGTTGATCACTCCTCCTTTGTAAACTCGAGGGGAATAGATGTTGAGAATATGGTGAACGTCAACTCCACCTCCGCTTCCTCTGTAGCCCATCTCATGATCACTATCGTTCTCCATATCGCCGGAGAAAGTTGCCCAAGGCAAACGTTGTACATCCTGCAAAACTCCTCGATCACGTTGTCGACCGGGAGAGTAAAACCGATGGTAAAAGGGTAGGTCAGCACTACTGAATGATCTTCGACGTGAGTAGCCAGAGTCAATTTCCTTGGAGGGCACATCACATCGATGTCACCAACCTTCCAGCCACATTCTTCTCGAACTCGTGGTATCGACTCCGGTGTGATCGCGCAATATACCAAGTCGATCGGAATATTCTTCTTCTTATTTTGCTCCGCTTCGCTCTGAACACTAACCTTGCAGTCAATCTCATAAGTAAACTTCTTCGGAAGAATCTCCGAATACGACTTTTTGGGACCAAAGTCTTTCACTTTTCTTTCTTTTCATTTTTTGTCTTTCTTGTCCACTGAAGTGCCAGCGGCGGTGGAAGTCTGCTCCGCCACTATGCCAGACTGCGGCGGGGCTGTGGCGGCAACTACCGCAGCAGAAGTAAGTTCAACATCAGTTACGTTTTGGGAAGAAGAAGACATTATCAAAATCGACGATTTGAACAAATAACTTAAAAGACCTGAAGCAGAAATTGACGAAAATCAGCAAAAAATTCCTGAGATTTGTTTAGAAAAGTTGAAGAATTTTGAAAGATTTGGAAGTTGTAAAGTTTGTAAAGTGAGTTTGAAGTTAGTATTTACAGAGCAAGAGCCATCATTACCTCGGAAACCGATGAAAACTGCCACCTGCACGATCTCTGACACGTGCGGCGATGGGAAGTTGAAGCGACAGCTTGACGTTTCAAAATGAAGGGATGCAAACGTTCCATGTGTCTTCCCGCCTAAAATTTCAAGCCACTTGCCAAGTTTTACGAACACACGACTCGGCAAGTGGAGGGATTATCTATATTGGTCGATTTATGTTCGATCACAAAAAGAACGGATTCGTTTATGTGGCAAGGCATTAATTGATTTCGAGGACATTTATGATCGAAAAGAAGCAGCTTCGCTCGACGGTGTGATCGATTATGCTGTGTTGAGATCGGAGAGTTTCGAAGACAGTTGTTCCAGCGGATAACTTAGGTTGTCCTCATCCCAAATTTATCGGAACAAATCTAGCGGATTCGGCGGAAGTGGGTGAAAATGGGCAACTGCTGTTGCGTGATTAAATAGAGACGTGAGGAAGTAGGAGTTCTTCTAGGGTTGAGAACTTTATCATTTCAACCTATAAATAGGACTCTACTTCTTCATTTGAAGACTTACGTTCATGAGAACAGTACCTTTTCTTATTCATCATCTATACAGTCGCTCACTACATTGTTATTTTACTGTCATTATCAAAACAACACACTGTATTAAGCATAATTTGTGGCTCGATTTGGACTTGGAAGAAGGATTCATCTTTCATCAAAGCACAGACTCCTGATTCTTCAATACAATAAGCTTTATCGCTTTATTCCTTTATTACTGATTACTTCGTTGTTTGCATGCTATTTCTATTATCGATACATTAATTCATCGTTGTCGATTTTATTGATCTGTTGTCGTTATTTTGATCATATAACTAGTTCATTATCTAATCTGCTTATTAGTATCGAACACATCAAGCAAGACATTACTATTACACTCTGTGCTAACCTGCCTGGGTGCATTTTCATTGATCGCATTTTTTGTCATCGTATCTGAGTTTGTCATCGAATCTAGTCATGGTCGCGTGTATTCAACATCAAACGAAGTCAGTGTATAAATCATTTTCGGTAAAAACTTGTCTGAAACTAAGCTAGAATTAGTCATCGTAACTTACCGATTCATTATTTGCCTTCGTTCACTTGTTTACATTTGCCTTCGAATTGCTCATTAAAACTGCGACATCGGAATTGCATATTCATACCTTCGAAACTGATATTTGCATTGTCTTCGAATTAAAGCCCTGAAAATCGACTACTTGTCAACGTAAACCGTCTATCAATCGATCGAATTGAGATATAAAACGATCTCCTTAGACTCAACTAAATATAAATTTAATTGTAAAACCTGAAATACATTTTTAGGAAAGACAGCCATATCCTCGTCTTTTTGGAATGCCATCTAGCTGTAAATTAAAATTTTGACCAAAATTTAAAATTTTCTATCAATATTTTTTTTCAGGAACTAACTATGGAAAAAGTAAGGTACTATACAGCTGATAATTATGATAATAATGGTAGAAGTGAAGGTAGATGGAAATAAAGCTGAACGTTGTAAACAAGAAAGGAAATAAAAGGTTATTCTTGGAAATGAAGCTGAAGTGTTATTTGAGAAAAACTGTTTGGATTTCTATGTTTCTGCAATTAGAACCATGACTATTTGATAGTCACAGTTTCGAAGTTCCTATTATTTGAGGTGCCTAGTAAGCAGTGGCGTAGCCAGAAATTTCTCAAAGTGTGGTCAAGCTTCAAAGAAGAATTTTTTTTTTCCCCAAAATATATAACCTGAGACTTTATCCTAGGTTGTTTAGCTAATTTTGAACACCCTACACCAGTAAGTTAGCACTATCATTGTGTCAAGAGTGTTCAAAACCTATTATTTAACCGTAAATAACTACATTTAACCTATCTCCGCAATATAATTTTTCGGCGAAGGGCGGTCGCCTGACCACCCTTACTTGCATGCGGCTCCGCCAATGCTGGTAAGCTGTTTAAATGCACTATTGAATGTACAATGTACTGTGTACATTTTTTGTAGCTATTTTTTTTTATATTACAAGTATTTTTAAGAAAGTTAAAACTTTAAAATGATCCCAGGGTCTTGATGAATTTTTAATAAAAAGATTAAAATAATAAATTATAACTTACGGAAGAATGTTCTTGTATGACAGGTCACTAATCTAATTGAGGTAGATGATAATGAAATTCAAGAAGAAGAAGCTAGTATAACACACACATATATGAAGTTTAAATCTCAAAAATAATAGATTTTTTTAAAAAGAATTATTAGATTTGCATGGGTAAAAATCATTTACACTTATAACTTACGGAAGAATGTTCTTGTATGACAGGTCACTAATCTAATTGAGGTAGATGATAATGAAATTCAAAAAGAAGAAGCTAGTATAACACACACATATATGAAGTTTGCATCTCAAAAATAATAGATTTTTTTATTTTAAAAAAAGAGTTATTAGTAATTTTGCATGGGTGAAAATCATTTACACCCCTAACTTTGCTTTAAAAATCAAACCTCCCCCCCCCCCCCCCTCAACTATGAATAATAGTCAATCTCCCCCCTTTACCCAACACAATGTCTGATTTGCCCTTAATATTTTTTATCCCCTATCTATGTAATATATTTTTTGTATGTTTTTTTTAACAAAGATTTTTTACCTATAATTAAAGATTATATTTTATTATCATACTAATTTATGTTCATTAGCATAATAAATAGGATAATATGAATTTATTACAAAATCTACCACTATTTTAATTACATGATTGTTAATTTAGTTTTAAGTGCATCAAGTATGTATGTAATATCTCTCTCTCTCTCTCTGAATGTGTGGGCAGGATACATATACTTATACGATGGGGGAAGGGTGTCTCTATTTGTATAAAATTTTACTTTTATTTTCTACCATCTATATAGATTTTTGAGTTTTGAGTTTGACTATAAAATAAAATATAAAATTCATTTAAAATGTAAATAAATAATATTTTGAAATTTGTTACAGATCAACTAACATTTTTTTTTTTGTGTTGCAAACATTAATTATATGATTATGAAAGGTCACTCCATTTTTAAGACTTATCATATAATGGATTAATATTTTAGTTTTTATTTTAATTAATAAAATTATATTTATCCTAGCTTTTGTATTTGCTCATTTATTACATTAAACTTCATTATTTATATGTGTGATTGTCATTTCTCACTATTTTTTTTATTGAAAATAGTATTTATTCATTATATAGATAAGTCCTTACCATAAAATAAAATATAAAGATAATAACAAAATAAAAAAGCAAAAGGGTTAAGTAGGCATTTTTAAATGTCAATTGAGATAAAGGGGGAGAATGACAATTGTCCATAGTTGAGGAGGGAGTTTAATTTTTAAGGTAAAGCTGGGGGTGTAAATGATTTTCCCATAATTTTGCATCTCAAAAAGAAAGATAGAGTTGAATATGAAATTTCTTTCAAAAATAATTCAAAGCCTTTTATTGGAGTTTGGCTTTAGGCCCCAAAATTTGTTGAGCCGCCGTTGCTCGGCAACAAATGATTTTTCAACCTAGTGGTGGAGAATATCAAACTTATGAATAATTCAAATAACATGAACAACAACTATATTATATGAGTCTCCTTAGAAAAGCTTATCGATTTTATTTGTTGTTTTCGTTTTTAGAATTTGGTCCAGATTAAATTATACTTTTCATTCATTAATTAAGGACCTAATAATCAATAATTATTACTTAATAATATTAGTGAAGTTCCTTTTTTAAATTGTTTACGGAAAGAATAAGTATATTATTCCAGTGAATTGCATGGGATATTATTACTGGTTCTGTTTTGCGGACAGGACCAGAGCACGAGCGGCGCGCAAATTTCTAAGCACACTAGGGTTCTTTTCTCTTCTTTCCCTTTATATCCTAACTTCTCCAACACTACCAAAAAAACCACATAACATAATTTGTCGAATATAAACCAAAAATCACCAAGGTTAAGCATATTTATATTTCATTTCAATTATTCATTTTTTATTAAACTGAAATTTTTGAGCTTTTTTAAAGTGAAGGGGTCATGGAAGCTTGTTGTGGAGCAGCTACAGTAATGGGTTCCCTTCAGCAGCCTATTTGGGTTAAAGGCTCAACTTTTCCTTCTAAACTGGCTAATGCTATTAATGTAAATTTGAGTAAGGTAAAATTATGCTCTGTGAAGCCGTGTAGAGCATCTCCAATTGGAGGGACTTTGGTTACAGGAAAGCCTAGCTCTTCTGTTTCTGTAGGTAATCTTTTAATCCTTTGTTTTGTTCTATAGTACTATATTTATGTCAAATATGTTCTTTTGAATTATTTTGGTTTTATCTTTTATGCGAAAAAATCTATTTTTTATTGGTCTCCTTTATGCATATTTATAGTTCAAATGGGGTTTTGATGGACCTGATTTTGTTTTTACTAAGTGTGTAATACAGTTTTCAGGAGTTGGTACTGTCTTGGCATGGGCGGAGCTAGAAATTAATGAAAGGGGGTTCAGTAATTATTAAATTGCTATACTTGGGAGTTGAACTTGTGACCTAGAGCAATTCTTGAACTCCATTTATCAGTGTTAGTTCTCTTATGCCAAGGGGGTTCAATATGATGTAAATAACCAAAAGAACTCAATTTTACCTAACTTGCGCAGTATAATTGTTCAATGAAGGGGGTTCAACCTCCTTGGTAATACATAGCTCCGCCTCTGTATCTTGGTACTTTGAGCAATTAAATTTACTCCACAAAAACAATATGTTTTTCACGAGTTGTTTGTAACGATTAAAAAAAATGAGTTGTTTGTCAATAGTTTTTAAAATGATGTGCTAAACCAAATTAGTTAATTTATCTGGTTATACTGCGGACCAACTTCACAATTGTGAAGTTAAAATGCAGTTGAGACAAAAGTTAAGCATGGATTTGTTGGTCCTGTAAAATTATTGCTAAATTTTTATTCCGATCTTATTATACTCCCTTAATTCTGGGTGGGTGGGGGGAGGGGGAGTGTGTTGGTTAATTTAATAGCATTTGATACTGCTGATGCGAAAGTTTGTTCATTTGACGAATTATAAATGTAGACTCTTGTCGCGATATATTTTATATCCTATTCGTTACTCTTATTGCCTTATGGTCTGAACTTGTTAGATCATTTCAAGGTGGAATGTGGTATTTGTAGGGCTTGGATTTTCCCGGTAGGCTTCTAAAATTGGAGTGTTGGTGACTTGTCCATCTACTTGGGGAGTGTCTTTGATTTTCTTGTTTATTACAACAGACATGAAGAAGTCATCCATCTTGTTTTATCAGCTCTTTGGAATTAATGTGACACCCTATGCAAACCTCACATCAACAAAAGAGATGTTGGGTATATACAGGTTGTATAAGAGCTACTCCACGTGCAACCTTGTGCGATCGTGGGGCAAAATCTCTACGTTCAACTAGGTTTAGGAAAATCCTTTCGCAGTGGGTCAAACTTCAATGCCTAGTTCAGTAAATTCCCAGGATGGTGGGGCAAGCCTCATTGAGGAAACTAAGTTTCTAAGAGGAGGGAGGGGGTGGTTGTGACGCTCATGACAGAGGGCAGGTTGATAAGGGTGGGTCGAGAAGGACTGGTAGGCTTTTAGATTGGTAAGCCATGAGCAGTGTTTTGGAGAACGTGAAGCAAAGAAAAGCGACAAGGCCCCTAACGCTTAAAGCGTGAAGCGAAGCGCTCGCTTCATTGAAGTGAAGCGAAATTTTTAAAAAAAATTCTTGCAAAAATAGCTAGAATGAATAAGAACTCACCAAGAACATTTAAGCAAACTTTATATTTAAAATTAAAAGCAAAGAACCAAAGAGTCAATAATCATCCATAGAACAAGGTGATAAGCAAAATGAAAATCAAATTAAAAATGAATCATCCTATTCGTCTTCACTAAGATTGTCATCATCCGAAATCTCTTCATCATCATCTTTATATTGCTCATCATCTTCTTCATCCTCCTCCTCAATTTCGGGAAATTTTGATCAGTAGCCATTTTTTGACGCGCTCATTGGGAAGAATAGCCAAAAATTCGCGCGCACACTTAAGCTCCATTAGAGTTGGAAAAACACCTCAGACTAGTCCCATAACAAAAAACTGGGGCTTTGAACAAAACTTATTCAAAACTTGTTCAAAGCCCAAGTATTTTGTTATGGGACTGAAGAAGTCCCATAACAAAATAATGGGACCTTGAACTAACATGTTCAAATGTCCCATTATTTTGTTATGGGATATTATCCCATAACAAAATAATGAAATTTATTCCCATAACAAGGGTCCCATCAAAGGGATAAATTGATAAGAATCAAATACGAAACGCGGAAATAAAGATAAAGAGCGAGACACTACTCGAACTCCCTACGAAGTAACTATGGAGAACTCGTTCCATAATACCCTCGTATCGGTGTCAAGGAGGACCTACACTATGCAACTACCCTCGAGCCACACTTGGGGCTCGCAAATAGAATGATCGGGTTTTCGGTTCAAGAGTCAACTAGATTCCACTAGTGAATTCAAGCAACCAAGGCAAAGGATTCTCCAAACAAGAGATAGTTTCTTTTCATCATTCATATAATTCAAGGTAGACTAAGGTTTGAATAGGTTTGTGAAGTATTTATAGACTTCACTTACATGTAATGAAAGCTCAAAAATACCCCCAAAGTGGGTTAAAACAATAAGGGCCTCATAGGGCTATACTTGTCCAAACATAACATAAAAAGTAGCAATTCCCGCACCCCTTCACAAAGTAGGCGCCCAGCCTACTTCTACTAGGCGCCCGGCCTACTCTTGGCATGCTGAAGGAGTGGGCGGTCAGCCCCTTTGGAGTAGGCGGTCCGCCCGTTTTACAGAGGCGGTCCGCCCGGTGGAGATCCAGAGAGTGAGCAAAAACTAGGCGGCCGGCCTAGTTGAGTAGGCGGTCCGCCTGGTGCTGTAGCCTCTTGAGTTGCTTCCAAAAGTGCTCCGGATGCCTCGACAAATGTACTAGAAGGTTCTCCATCCATGGCACACCAAAGTATAGTCTTCAAGTTGGTCTTGGAGCCTTCTTCCATACCCTTCCATATCAAATGAAGATGGGTGTCTTGGATCAACTTGGCTTGACTCCGAGTGAATGGTCTTGAGGGGGTTTGGGTCTTATCATCCTCCCCTTCTTGAGAAGATTTCGTCCTCGAAATCGAAGCATCATCCACGACCTCTTCAGCATTAAGCACAGCCTCTTCATCACCTACATTCAAAGGAACCAAGTCACTAACATTGAAAGTATTAGAAACTTGATACTCACTTGGCAAGTCGACCACATAGGCATTGTTGTTTATCTTCGAGAGCACTTGGAATGGGCCATCTCCTCGGGGTGCCAACTTCCCTTTCCTAAGGTTTGGAAACCTTTCTTTCCGGAAGTGCACCCACACATAGTCACCCTTCTTGAGTTCCACCTTCTTGCGTCCTTTGTTCTTCTTGGCGGCAACCTTAGCATAAGCTTCCTCCAAGTTCTTCTTCGCCTTTGCATGTAGTTCAACCAAAGCCTTGGCTCTAGCTTTACCTTCAAAATTAACAACCATTTCCCTTGGCAAAGGGGTTAGATCAAGGGGAATCAAGGGGTTAAATCCATAAACACACTCGAATGGGGTCATGCCTATCATGCTATGCAATGTACGATTGTAGGCAAACTCCATAAGAGGTAAACGATCAATCCAAGTCCCGGCCTTGCCTCGAGTCATGGCTCTAAGAAGAGCACCCAAGGTTCGGTTTACCACTTCCGTTTGCCCATCGGTTTGGGGGTGGTGGGACGTGGAGAACAAGAGCTTGGTGCCTAAAGCACCCCATAAACACCTCCAAAAATGACTTAGGAACTTAGTGTCCCTATCACTCACTATAGTTTGAGGCACACCATGCAACTTCAAGACATTTTCAATAAACAAAGTTGCCACATGTTGTGCATCATCACATTTCTTGCATGGAATGAAATGAGCCATTTTGGAAAACCTATCCACAACAACATAAATGCTATCATGGCCCCCTCTAGTCCTTGGTAATCCCATCACAAAATCCATTGAGATATCCAACCATGGACTAGTAGGTACGGGGAGAGGGGTATACAACCCATGAGGGTGGGCTTTAGATTTGGCTCGCTTGCACTCAAGGCAATTAGCGCAAAACTTTTCCACATGCACCCTCATCTTTGGCCAATGGAATTGTTCTTGAAGAATGGCCAAAGTCTTTCTTGTGCCAAAATGTCCCATGAGTCCCCCGCAATGTGCTTCATGCACAAGCAACTCTCTCCAAGAGGACTCCGGAATGCACACTCTACCATTTTTAAAGATATAACCATCAAACCATTGGTATTTGTCAACTCTCTCCCCTTTCTCTAGAGTGTCATGGACACTCTTTAGCTTTGGGTCATGAGCATACATCAATTTAATGCTCTCAAACCCCATGAGCTTAGAGGTGAGAGTGGTGGCTAGGGCAAACTTCCTTGAAAGCGCATCCGCCACAACATTGTCTTTCCCTTTCTTGTATTGGATCACATAGGGAAAAGACTCAATGAACTCAACCCACTTGGCATGCCTCTTATTGAGCTTCTCTTGGCCTCTCAAATGCTTGAGTGACTCATGGTCACTCTTGATTACAAACTCACGAGGCCAAAGATAGTGTTGCCAATGGGCAAGGGCTCTCACAAGGGCATACAACTCCTTGTCATATGTAGAATAATTCAAGGAGGCCCCTTTCAACTTTTCACTAAAGTAGGCGATGGGTTTGCTATCTTGCATTAAAACACCACCAATTCCCACCCCTGAGGCATCACACTCAACCTCAAATGCCTTCCCGAAGTCGGGCAATTGCAATAGCGGGGCGGTACTCAACCTACTTTTCAACTCAAGGAAGGCCTTCTCTTGAGGCTCTCCCCAAACAAACGGTTGGTCTTTCTTCACCAATTCGGTGAGTGGAGCGGCAATGGAGCTAAAGTCCTTCACAAATCGCCTATAAAAGCTTGCGAGACCATGAAAGCTCCTTACTTGAGTCACGGTAGTGGGAGTAGGCCAATCACGTATGGCCTCTACCTTAGACTCATCCACCTCCACTCCTTGGGCACTCACAACAAACCCAAGAAAGACCACCTTTTCCACACCAAAGGCACACTTTTTAAAATTAGCATAGAGCTTTTCGGCTCTCAACTTTTCAAGCACTAGCCTAAGGTGTTCAACATGGTCGTCTATTGATTTGCTATAGATCAATATATCGTCAAAATAGACGACCACAAACTTGTTGATGAATGGCTTTAGAACATGGTTCATTAGCCTCATGAAAGTGCTAGGTGCATTGGAGAGCCCAAAGGGCATCACCAACCATTCATAGAGACCAAATTTGGTCTTGAATGCGGTTTTCCATTCATCACCGGGTTTCATCCGGATTTGATGGTAGCCGGACCTAAGGTCAATTTTGCTAAACACACATGAACCGCTCAATTCATCCAACATATCATCAAGCCGGGGAATAGGATGACGGTACTTTACCGTTATTTTGTTCACGGCCCGACAATCAACACACATTCTCCAAGTGCCGTCCTTTTTGGGAACAAGGATCACGGGCACGGCACAAGGACTCAAGCTTTCCCTCACCAAGCCTTTAGTGAGCAATTCATCAACTTGCTTTTGCAATTCCCTTGTATCTTCCGGATTGCTCCTATAGGCCGGTTTGTTTGGGATTTGGGATCCCGGGACAAAGTCTATTTGATGCTCAATGCCCCTCAAAGGAGGCAATCCATCCGGCATTTCATCCGGGAACATGTCACCAAAATCCTTCAAAACATTCTCAAACACACTAGGCAAAGGGTTAGAAGAAAAATCACAATTAGAGTTTAGAACCATACCTTTGTGCACTAGGCATATGAGAAGCTTGTTGCCATCATTTCCTTTTAGGATCTCGCCCGGTTGCATCATGGCACATATGCCACCGGTAGAAGTAGGTGGGATTGCCACCAAGCTTTTGGACAAAGGGCTAGTCTCAACAACCGACTTAGCCTTTGCCACCTCCCTCAACTCCCGCATCCGTTTGTAATCATCGCTCACTTGCTTGGGAGTCATGGGTTGGAGCACAAACTTTTTTCCCTCATGCGTCACCGTATAGGTGTTGGCATGACCATTATGAACCACATGTCTATCAAATTGCCAAGGCCTACCAAAGAGTAGGTGGCATGCTTGCATAGGCACGACATCGAACATGTGTTCATCCACATAGTTCCCAATCTTGAATTTGATCAAACATTGCTTAACCACCCTCAACTCACCACACTCACTAAGCCATTGAAGCTTATAAGGACTTGGGTGTTTCAAGGTAGGTATTTTCAATTGGGTAACAAGTGTTTGGCTAATAACATTAGCACAACTTCCCGAGTCAATGATCATAGAGCAAATGAGACCCATGACTCGGCATTTGGAATGAAAAAGATTCTCCCGTTGCAAAGTCTCAACATCCTCTACACACATGACTCCTAGACTCCTCCTCACAACAAGGAAAGCATGGGATTCATCATCTTCAATCATAGTAATCTCCCCTTCATCTTCCTCACCCACATCACCCTCTACTCCCTCTTCCTCCTCGGGTTCACTATCTTGCTCATAGACCAAGTCACCAACAAGAACCATAGTTTTCCGGGTAGGGCAATCTTTAGAGAGATGACCATAACCTTTACACTTAAAGCATTGAGTAGAAGAAGAGATAGGATTACTCAATTGGGTTCTAGAATTACCTCCCACGGGTTGTGTTGACCTTTCAAAAGGCTTTTTCACTTCCTTGCTAGCACTCGCACCACTTGCACTTTGGAATTTGGCATTAGTTGTAGGAGACTTCCAATCCTTTGGCTTGTTCAATGGAGCAATAGCATTACTCTTGTAGCGAAGGGATTTCTCCTCTTTAAGCCACTTCTCGGCTTCAACCGCATCCTCACATAGCTTGTAATGATCATTGTACTTGTGAAACTTCAAAAGTGAAGCTATGTCTCGGTTTAAGCCCCCTTTGAAACGGATCATGGCCGTCTCATTGTCTTCCTCATCCAAGTCTAGAGTCATCCGGACTTGTTCGAACTCATTGAAGTACTCCCCAACCGACTTGGAACCTTGTTTCAATTCATAGAGACGCTTTTGTTGGTCCACTCGGTATTGGTTAGTCAAGTACTTTTCATCCATCACGCGGATCAACTCATCCCAAGTAAGATTAAGAACCATCCCCAACCTCCTTCTATTCCTCTTTACCGACTCCCACCATGTAGAAGCAAAGGACTCAAAGGAAGAGATAGCATACTTAGTCTTCTTCACTTCGGGCATGTCATTGGTGTCAAATATACGTTCCATGGACAACTTCCAATCAAGGTACTCCACCGGATCACTACTCCCTTTGAAAGGAGGAATAGTAATCTTCACACTATTAAGATTGTTGTTGTTGTCACGACCCCCACGGAATGGCTCCGGTTGGCCCCCATAGTGGTCTTCATTCACACCATACTCCCTTCTCGCATTCCCTCCAACAAATCCCATAGGTGGCCCTCGACCTCGGCCCCTACCTCGATCCACATTACGACCCCAATTCATACCACGTCTCGGTTGAAAGTGGTCATCAAGCCCATACATATCATCACCATACTCGGCCTCCTCCCCTTCTTGAGCTTCATCGACTTGCTCAAGAGGTTGCACATTTCGGATGGGTCTTGGTAATGGGTTGTCTCTTGGGGGATTATCCAAGATACGGGGAATGCCCGTTCGTTCAATTCTCTCTCGATCTTCCTTTACCCGTTGTTGATTGAGCAATTCAACAACTTGCTCCGGGGTAAAGGTAGGGCTACTCGAGCCTTCACCGGTCTCAATTTGGACACTCGGGGTCCCCTTTTCATTTGGGACACTCGGGGTCCCTTGGTCTCCTTGGGTACTTGAAGCACCCTTTTCAAGTGACTCAATCCGTTGAGTCATAACATCCATCTTGGCAAGAAGGCTAGCCAAGGCCTCCTTGATGAAATCTTGACCTTCGTTGGCCATTGTACCTACAAAGAAAAGAAACAAGAGTTAGTTAAAACACCTCACTCGCTCCCTCACTTGTGTTCACTCGGATCACTCTTTTAGGTGGCGGTGGATATTTCACTCTTGCTTGAACTCAAAAGCTTCACAAAGTTGAATAGTAAACCTTAACCTAATCACTCGACTCAAGAGCCAAATGTACTCCGGGGTGAGTGGAGTTAATAGGACTCGATCGGAACGCTAAGCACTTTGAGTGAGGACTTGAGTCAAAAGGCACTACGGATCTTCTTTGAGTTCTAGTCTCCGTTCTAAGGCACGATAATTCCTAATAGCTTGAAGTTATTAGTACTAATCGAGTAGGATTATACTCTAATAATACTAATTAGAAGCGATGCAAACAACAAAACAAGCGAACCTAGAAGAAACTACCCGATTCCCAACTCTCCAGGAAGTAGGCGCCCCACCTGTTTGGACTAGGTGGTCCGCCCAGTGTCAGCAGAGAAGAGTGGGCGGTCAGCCTACTCAGAGTAGGCGGTCCGCCTCTGTAAAGTCCAGAGAGCACTCAAAAATCAGGCGGTCCGCCCGTTTCCCTAGGCGCTCCGCCTACGGCAAGTTACAGCACAGTTCAAACACGATTTTCTTGGTTTTGCACCCAAAAATTCATCAATCCACACGTTGTTTTGGCAAATCAAAGGTACCCCAATGTTGTTTCAAGCACAGAGATCAAACCCCAATCAATTTTATCAAACCCCAATCAAAGTTCAACATTCCACCATGTTCATAGCTAGGGTTTCAAATTTTCAAGTTCTTCAAGGGTTTCAAATTTTCAATCCGTGTGTTTCTACTTCAAATTCAATGCTCAGGGTACCAAAAGAACGGGTTTCCAACAAGGAACAAATCCCAATATCAATCAAGCAATGGGTCCAACAAACCAAGATTCTATGATCAAATTTTTGTGTTTTTCAACCCTTTTCTATTTTTTTTTTTTTTTTTTTTTTGTGTTTTCTTCTTTTTCTTCAACAACAAACAAGAACCTAAGATAGAAACCAACCTAGGCACGAAGAATCAAGGGTCGGGGGTTTGTAGAAACAAAACCCGAGCCTTGCTCTGATACCAAGATGATAAGAATCAAATACGAAACGCGGAAATAAAGATAAAGAGCGAGACACTACTCGAACTCCCTACGAAGTAACTATGGAGAACTCGTTCCATAATACCCTCGTATCGGTGTCAAGGAGGACCTACACTATGCAACTACCCTCGAGCCACACTTGGGGCTCGCAAATAGAATGATCGGGTTTTCGGTTCAAGAGTCAACTAGATTCCACTAGTGAATTCAAGCAACCAAGGCAAAGGATTCTCCAAACAAGAGATAGTTTCTTTTCATCATTCATATAATTCAAGGTAGACTAAGGTTTGAATAGGTTTGTGAAGTATTTATAGACTTCACTTACATGTAATGAAAGCTCAAAAATACCCCCAAAGTGGGTTAAAACAATAAGGGCCTCATAGGGCTATACTTGTCCAAACATAACATAAAAAGTAGCAATTCCCGCACCCCTTCACAAAGTAGGCGCCCAGCCTACTTCTACTAGGCGCCCGGCCTACTCTTGGCATGCTGAAGGAGTGGGCGGTCAGCCCCTTTGGAGTAGGCGGTCCGCCCGTTTTACAGAGGCGGTCCGCCCGGTGGAGATCCAGAGAGTGAGCAAAAACTAGGCGGCCGGCCTAGTTGAGTAGGCGGTCCGCCTGGTGCTGTAGCCTCTTGAGTTGCTTCCAAAAGTGCTCCGGATGCCTCGACAAATGTACTAGAAGGTTCTCCATCCATGGCACACCAAAGTATAGTCTTCAAGTTGGTCTTGGAGCCTTCTTCCATACCCTTCCATATCAAATGAAGATGGGTGTCTTGGATCAACTTGGCTTGACTCCGAGTGAATGGTCTTGAGGGGGTTTGGGTCTTATCATAAATCCCATTATTTTGTTATGGGACTTTATATATAAAGCTTCAGTCCCATAACAAAATGCTGACTGAAGCTTTATACAAAGTCCCATAACAAAATGTTGGGGCCTTGAACAAAACTTGGTCAAAGCTCCAGTATTTTATACTGGGGTTAGTTTACTGAAGCTTCCCAGTATAAATACTGGGATTTGTCTGGATGTGGCTATTTCTCAGCGAATTTGTTTTTGACGGCTACAAATCAATTAGCGCGCGCCAAACAGGCCCCTACACGAAATTTTTACCTCAATTTCATCAACTTCATCAATTAGGGAGTATCTTGAACTTGAAGCTACTTGTTTTCTCCTACCACGTGAGCTTGAACTCCCCCCTTAAACCATACAAGTTCTCATTAACTCCACTTGCCTTGGCAACATTCCAAGTAAAAGTAGAATCTCCTTCAAAAACTTCTTCATCATCATGATTTTCAGGGGCTTCAATTAGCCATTCATTAGACTCATCAATCTCACGCATAACAATTGGATCTATTTTATCACGCAAATTCCAACGACGTCTCAATGTTCTATTGTATTTAACAAACACTAGATCATTGAGACGCTTTAGTGCGAGCCTATTCCTCTTCTTGCTATGAATCTGCAAATAAGTTGTCAATTAACTTAAAGGCAACTAAGAAAACTAAGTAACTAACTAATTTAGTTGAATAATTTACTAAATTTTTTTCTTACATGTTCAAAGACGCTCCAATTCATCTCACATCCGGATGAGCTACAACTTAGACTAAGAACTTTGATGGCAAATTTTTGCAAGTGTGGAGCATCACCACCAAATTGATTCCACCAACTAACTGTAGTAGTAGCACAATAATTAAACAAGTAAACAAATTAAGTAACTAACAGTAAAAAAAAACAAGAAAACTAACCGTAAGCAACCTAGTAGTAAACTAAGTAACTAACAGTAAGTAATCTAACTTATAAACTAACTTATTTACACTTAAACCTATAGTAAGTAAATCAACTTAAAGTAAGTTACTCACCTGGAGAAATTTTTTTTCTTTGTCTAATTGTCCTGTCATATCCAAAAAGTCCCGCGGCTTCCTTGTATTGAGGCAATTCATTAAGAATCCGATCTTGCTCCTCGACATTAGGAACCAACTTTGCTGCACACTGAAAGAATCCCTTCCAGACTTCTCCACCTCCTACCTCCAAGCTAGTATTTTCATAATAGAGTTCCGGGTTCAAAATATTTCCCGCGGCATGCAAAGGTCTATGAAGTTGTTCATTCCACCTCTTATCAATGATCTCAAAAACTCTTTTATACTTTGCCTCATTAGTAAATGTGTTTTGCACTGCTTCCTTAGCCCTATCCATAGCTTCATAAATGTAGCCCATAGCCGGTTGTTTCTCTCCGTCTACCAAACGAAGTACTTTAATCAACGGACCACCTATCTTTAGTGCATGAACAACACTATTCCAAAAGCTAGGCATAAAAACAATTCTTTTAGCTTCTTTTGCCCCCGCTTCCTTTGCAAATCTACTATTGGTGTATTCTTCAGATGAGAACATGTTTCTCAAATTACTCTTTTGCTTATTAAGCCTTTTCAAAGTCAAGAAAGCGGTTGCAAATCTAGTCTGGCGGGTTTCACCAAATTTTTTTGGATGTGAATCTCCTCATCATATTCAACAACAAAGGCCTTTGACAAATGTAAGAATGCAACCTAACTGCCTTTGTAAAAGCCCCATTGAACGGTTGTTCCTTGAAAATGTCACCGAACATCAAATTAATACAATGAGCCGCACAAGGAGTCCAATAAATATTGGGGTAAACTCCCTTAAGCATATCACCCGCTTTCACATTTTCACTAGCATTGTCCGTAACAACTTGAAAAACATTCTCTTTACCAATTTTTTTTATGGTGCGGTCGAACAATGAAAACATTTTCAAGGAATCAGTGGAAGAGTCACTAGCATCAACAGACTCAAGAAACAAACTACCATTTGGAGAATTTACCAACACATTAATAATCATCTTGCCATTTCTTGCTGTCCACTTGTCCATCATAATTGAACATCCAAATTTGCTCCATTGTACTTTATGCTCTTCTACAATTTTGTTTGTCGCCTCCACCTCTTTTTTCAAGTAAGGAACTCTGACTTCATGATAGGTGGGTGCAGCCATTCCTGGACCATGTTGGCCTACAGCTTCAATGAAATCTTTCAAACCATCATACTTAACACAATTGAATGGAAGGCCTGCATCATACATCCATCTTGCAAAAGCTGTAACTGTACGTTCCCGCAAAATTCTCTTGGCAGCTTCTTGTGGATTTTCACCTCTCTTCCTTGGACCTTCTGGATTTTGTGCAAAATAAACATTCATAGGACCTTTAATCTTCCCGGTGGATCCACAACTTGAAGAGATCTTTCTTTTCCCTGTAGTAGAAAGCGGGGTTGACGAGTCAATTTCTTCCTCTGTGAAATCATCACAATCATCAAGGCTGGTCACAAATGGTTGATGACGCATTTGATGTTTAATATCATTTTTTTTGCTGCATATAACTCTGAATTTCTTCCTTTAACATGTTTCGGGCAAGATGGACAAGCTGTAACATTTGGATAACTACCAATGAGATGTTGTTTGTGCCGAAAAATTCCACCTTTGATGACCTTGTTACAAAAGAGACATCTGATTGAGCTTCGATCCTTCTCATCAACTTTTGATCCATAAGCCCAAGCCGGATCTTTTAGTACTTGGCTGGATTTTTCAGCCATATAAATCTGTTGAACAAATAAAAAATACATAAGAAATACAGAGCAATAAAGGGAAAACAAAGCAAGAAAGAATAAACAGAGCAAGAAAGAACAAAGGAAGAAGAGAGAGAAAAAACAGAGGAAGAAAGAAAAAACAGAGCAAGAAAGAAAAGAAGAAAGAAACCCTAGCAACTAAAGAAGAAGAAAGAAGAAGATCAAGTAAGAAGCCTAGCAACTAAAGAAGAAAGAAGAAGAAAAAGAAAGAAGATTACCTTGAGTGCAGCACCTCCAAGAGAGAAGCAGCGATGAACCCTAGTGCCTTTGTCCAACTCCCAGCGTGAATTTTCTCCAAAGACTTTTTATTTCTTTAAGTTATCAGCTCTTTGATACAGCACCACCAAGTTTCATTCTTTACAAATTGGTCCCTGTTTTTTATTTTTTCTTCAAATAACACTGATGGTAGCTTTTTTCACTGAAGCGTTGCTTCAGGCTTCAGCACTTGAAGCGCACGCTTCAGTAAACTCGCTCCGCTTCACAGACTTGAGGCGCTGAAGGGTCGCCTTGCCTCGCTTCATCGCTTAAAGCGATGAAGCGACCGCTTTTCAAAACACTGGCCATGAGACATTGAGCGAATACCACATCAGAATGGGAGAAGAAAGGACACTAAACTGGAAAAAGAGTCAAAGTTAATATTTGTCAATCTCATTCCAATGGTGTAATCAATATGTCTAATCATTTTGACTCTTCTCGTTCATGGATACTTAATTAGCAATTATGATGACCTTTTAAAAATAAGAACTAATGCATTTATGCTATTTATTGAGCAACATCAATAACAATTGTCAAATTTTGAAGTAGAAAGAAATAGCTATAGCAATGCAGTGGAGCCGCGATTGCTTAGTTCTCCATTTCCCCCAAGGTTTTTTCCCTTAGTCATTTCAATGCTATCCAAGACAATGTCTTTTATATGTCTTAGGAATGAGAGCTAGCAAATACAATGTGGGTCTAGCTCATTACTTCACTCCTAATATACTGATAGAATCTTTTAAAGCCCAACTAACATGTGAAATGTCTACTTGGTCCATCTCTTTATTTAACCTTTTCTACATCTTGCAATTTTTATATAAATACTATATGTATTAACCTGTTAAAATAACAAAATTATACGAAAATAGCTCATCTAAAAAAATACTTTTAATGTGTGAAGGCGGATCAAGTAGGCCATAGACGAATCCCACATGGGAGAGAAAAGTTGAGAGGTTTATAAGTCATAATTAAAGTTCAAGCGGTACGCACTTTCGAGACTCTATGTGGCGTAGCTTGAAAGAGAATTTTGTGCGGGCCTAGGCCCAAAGGTATTATTACACGCCATGGACTTGGCTGTGATAAATATGGTACCAACGCCATGCTGCTGATATGGACAGCTTTTGAATTTTTAGATAGTCCAATATGCCCGAGAAACTGTGAGAGTTTTGAAAATTTTTAGGGAGTTAAAGTGGGATTTTTGAGTTACTACTATGTGGAGGTGTGAAGTAAAAGAAGTTGCGTTGTGTTCTATCAAGTAAAAATGAGTTAAGATAGTCGTGAGCCTTCAAAACGAACACCTAGTCTCGTTCATCATCAAACAATAGTTTAAGTGGGGAAGAATGTAAAAAATCCACATGAAATAAGTATTTTTTAGATGAGATATTTTCTTAGCTATACCTTAATTATTATGACGGGTTCAGATTCATAAATTTTGAGATGGAGAAAAGGTTTAATGATTAGACTATTGGGTCAAATTGATATTTCACATATTAGTTGGGCTTTAAAAGATTATGTCATATTTCTGCATTGAAGTAATGGTCTAGGTCCACATTTTATTTGCTAGCCCTTATTTCTAGGGCATATTAATGACTAAAGAGAGAACTTTGGTTAATGGAAGTATGAGCTACCTCGACTCTACTGCATTGTTATAGTCATTTCTTTTATTTCAAGATTCGAGAATTACTTGGTAGAAAACAAATTCAGTATTTATATTGTTCATTTAAGTAATTTGCCACAGTTTCTTTACTTACTGTACCTTGTGTTTGATTTCAATAATAGTTCATCATTTATTGAAAAATTATTTCTTTATGATTATTATCTGAAGTATTGAAGCATTAAAATATTAGGTATATTTAATTGAATATTTAGTGTGTTGATTTATAATATCACCTTCAAATTATGGGATCGGAGCTAGTTCTCCCTTGCTATGCTAGTGGGATGAACTTCAGCGAGGATGCTTAGTCTTGAGTCAAGAATGACTGGCAGGCTTCTAGCCTGTCAAACTTCTGAAGAAAGAGTGCCCATGAGACCTTATGCGCACCCCACATCAAAAGAGAGAGGAAAGTTTAGAACTTTATTAAGGCATAACAAAAGGTCACATCGTACACGCTTTTGGGATTCGATGTGGCGTAGCCCGAAAGACAAATCTGTGTGCGCCTAGCCCCAAAGCGGACAATATGTGACAAAAAATTGGTTTGTGACAATCAATGTGGAGACATTGGTGTCGGAAGTGATTTTAATTGAAAATGTGAATTTGTTTTTTCATTTCTTTGTGAGGAATGTAAACACTGGAGAGACCGAAGCCATTTTGTGGTGGTTAGGTATTTGATACAAATTTGTTCGATGATATTTACTTTCTTAGACTTTCTTCATTTACTCTGTATTCCGCTGCCTTTTCTAGGTGCTGGGAGCAGCTTTGAAGACTATGGATTGAGTGAAGCTGATCCTGATGTCCGTGCTATTATTGACAAAGAGAAGCAACGCCAATTTAGGAGCTTAGAACTTATTGCCTCTGAGAATTTCACTTCAAGAGCAGTAATGGAAGCAGTTGGTTCTTGCCTTACAAACAAATATTCTGAAGGGCTTCCAGGCAAAAGGTGAATCAAATATTAATCATGCATTTCTTCCTTAGGAAACTTGTCTTCTTTTATGTGGCTTGTTTAATGACAATTATCCAATTTTTATTTGTATCAGATATTATGGCGGGAATGAGTACATTGATGAATTGGAAATTCTCTGTCAAGAAAGAGCATTGGCTGCTTTTAGTTTAGATGGAAAGCAATGGGGTGTGAATGTTCAACCATTGTCTGGTTCTCCAGCAAATTTTGCAGTTTACACCGCAGTTCTTAATCCACATGACCGAATTATGGTTAGTTATAACTGATAAGCAGTTTTCTTATTATTGGTACTTTAATAGTTGTTTGGGCTGACATTTATATTGTGTGGTGGTACCTTAGGGATTGGACTTACCTCATGGTGGCCACTTGTCCCATGGATTTATGACTCCTAAAAGACGAGTTTCAGCCACCTCTATTTACTTTGAGTCCATGCCTTATCGACTTGATGAATCTACAGGTAACTGTGTGCTACTACTTTAACATATTTCATTTAGACTCTTAACGGGGAATGAAGGGGAGCCTTGGAGCAACTTGTAAAGTTGTCCTCGTGTGACCTTTAGGTCATGTGTTCAAGCCGGGAAAATATAGTAGGCTGCGTATATCACACCCCTTAGGGTGCGGTCCTTCCCCGGACTCTCAATGAACGCGGAATGCTTTGTGCACCAGGCTTCTTTTTACCCTTAACTGAAATTATTAGCTTGCTGAAAGTTTGTCTTAACTCTAAACAGGACTCCTCGATTATGATATGCTTGAGAAAACAGCAATTCTTTTTCGGCCAAAACTTATTATTGCTGGTGCTAGTGCATATCCACGTGATTTTGATTATCCTCGTCTGAGAAAGGTACAATTATATAATAATTGAATTGCTACATTGATCATTGATGACATCTTCTTCTTGTTCTCTTTGGGGTTTGGCATCTGATATTATGCTTCTGACATGTCCTGGAAGATAGCAGATGCTGTTGGAGCTTTCCTAATGATGGATATGGCTCATATCAGCGGACTTGTTGCTGCCTCTGTACTTGCTAATCCATTTGAATACTGTGACATTGTTACTACCACTACTCACAAGGTATCATAATTTGTTGCTGAGCTAATAGTTATGTGCTAAGCGCGTCCCTCCCTTCCTGCTCCTTAAAAGAAATTCTATAAGCTATACCAGTTATATTTCAGTGTGTCTCTCTCTTGTGCTCCAATTCCCTTCTGCTGTTAGATTTTCAAATGCATCAAGTCTCATTTTTCTTTTCCCATGCTTAGATAACTTTAAGCAACTCTGTAGAGTAAGATATATGGGATTAGTCTGGTCTTATATTTATACATTAAGGAAAAGTGGGCCCTCCGGACAAGGGAACTTCTTAGTATTACAGCTTTAAATTGTGCACGGAAGCTAATGCATGGGAGATGTTCTATTATTGGCGAAAAAGTAGTGTTTCTTCTCGGACATAAGTGATCAAATTCAGATTGTACAGTGAAGTAGATCAGTTTGCACAAGCAGGAAAATGAAAGATGTTAAGTACGTTATGTTTTGAGGAATATGTGCTGCATGCATTCTAGATTAACGTGTAGATTTAAAAAATGTATCCTAAACAGAAGATAGAGAAATTTTGGGCCTTACAAAAAAAGGATGGAGCATTTTGGGAAGACTACTAATTCCATCTTTAAACTCCAATAATTTACGTAGTAGCTAAAGACGAGGTTTCTTCTGTGCGAATATACGTTCACTTTGATGAAGTATGGCCTATTGGTGTTTTATATTCCTGGTTAGCATTAGTCTTTATGTCATTATTTTCTTCACCATGGTATTTTCGGAAGTGTTTCTCTAGCCGAGGGTCTATTCGAAACAGCCTCTCCACCTTGGTGGGAGTAAGGTCTGCGTACATCTCACCCTCCTCAGACCCCACTTGTGGGACTATACTGGGTATGTTGTTGTTTTGATTAAGTATGGCCTAACTTGGACTTGTCTGTCTAGTCGCTTAGAGGTCCTAGAGGTGGAATGATCTTCTTCAAAAAAGATCCAGTTTTGGGTGTGGATCTGGAATCTGCCATAAACAATGCTGTTTTTCCTGGTTTGCAGGTCAGCTCATTTTTTCATTCTTTTCTTTTTCCTTTTTCTGAATATGTTCCTTGATTGCCCAGTACCCACCAAAGATAAGAACTACTTTTTGTTTTTGGGTATATTATAATTTGGATACTGTGAATTGAGCTAGCAATGTTATTGTTTGTATCCACAGGGTGGTCCCCATAATCACACAATTGGAGGACTGGCAGTTTGCTTGAAGCATGCTAAATCACCTGAATTTAAGGCTTATCAGAACCAGGTAAGAAGTTTGGCTTCTTTACCAAATTGTTTCCATCTGTACTGAAATGCGACTCCATTTATCGTTTATCTTTAGGTGGTCTCCAATTGTAGAGCTCTTGCAAGCCGGTTGATGGAATTAGGCTACAAGCTGGTCTCAGGAGGAAGTGACAATCATTTAGTGCTTGTGGATTTGAGGCCCCTAGTGAGTTTTCTGGGTTATTCCTTTCTTTTCTTTTTTTCTTGTGCAGAAATACTCTATTATTGCCTTCGATGATTATGTTTCAATGGTAATTAAGAAACTATCAAAGTTACATTAGCAACATCAAGGCATTTACAACTATATACTAGTTTTGCTAAAGTAAATCCGGAAAAAAAAATGATGGTTAGACAACCTTTGCATCCTGCTTGCGACAAGCACCAGTATCCAGTCAATTGTGTCTGATAAACTTGCATAGATTAACAGTTTCATTTGTCAATTAGGGAATAGATGGTGCTAGAGCGGAGAAAATACTCGACATGGCATCAATCACTCTCAATAAGAATTCAGTACCTGGTATGTGTAGCTTATGCAGTTTAATCATGATTTTTTTTTTTTGGGAAGTTCTTTTGGATTTACACTGTCAAATCAAACTGTAGGTGATAAAAGTGCACTGGTACCTGGTGGCATCCGCATAGGCTCACCTGCAATGACCACTCGAGGTTTCACAGAGAAGGAATTTGTAGCAATTGCAGACTTCATTCACGAGGGCGTGCAAATTACTGTTGATGCCAAGAAGTCTGTTTCTAGTTCTAAACTCCAGGATTTCATGAAGTATGTTACAGCCTCTGACTTCGATTTGACTGATAGGGTGTTGGATTTACAAAGAAGAGTCGAAGCTTTGACGACTCGGTACCCATTGCCTGGTTTATGAAGTGGTATTGGAAGGTCTAATTGCCTGATGATAATACAACTGCCCTTCCCTATTTTATGACCCCTACAATTTTGCACCGTGTTGTTTTGAATGATTGTCCGCATGGATACCTAAAGTAGTTTGCTTTGAAAATTATCTATGTTCTCGTGGAAAATATAGCGGATTTATAATCTATGGGTTGTGTTGTAAACAAATGAATTTCATCCGAGTTACTGAAAACTACGAAGATATTGTTGTTCAGTTTGTCAGCGGATTGAAATTTGATCATTCTGAAATATTAGGTTCGTTATTTAATGCAACGTACATAGAGTGCATGTAGATTGTGCATCCTCACAAATTTGGTATCCACGAGAGGAATGTGCAGCTTGATTTTAAAATTCATTACATTAAGATCTAAGATATGATATTAGGATTAGAGACTCGAGGATCACCTAGGCTTTGCTCTCACCTGAGCCCAGCCAATGGCTTTGGTGGCAAAGTTACTCGGTATCTACGCAGATACAGGTGAAAGTTAGCAAGTTGTGTTGGAGATGTGTATTCTAGCGAGGAGATTAGAAAAAAAAAAAAATGCAACAACGAGATACCAAGCTGCTTAAAAAATGCAAAATGAAAATACCAAGCTTTCCTTATGTGTGCCCGTGCGTATATATACTGTATTATATACAGTTGCACAGAAAAAAGATTTGCTTTGCGCTACTTGCATTAGGACTTTGGCGAATGGGATTCAATTGAATTTTCTTTTACCTCCTCATCAGTGATAACAGGTACCCAAGTAGATTAGGTTGAGCTGCACCTTGTCTTGCTTCAGTGTCGTGGATGTTAATATTAGACGAACAGATGGTTTTGTCCTAGCTTTGCCTTTCTCAGTAACAGTGAGCTAGCAGAAAAATTGCTATTAATCAATTTGAGTTATGATTGTGCACGAACTGGTGGCTAATGAGTGAGGTGTATTCGATTTGACCAATTAAAACAGGCATGTCAATCGGGGACATATAATGCGAGCAAAAGACGAATTGAGTAACAGTTGAGGTCAGCAAAAGGTTTGGAAACAATTTTTGGTCAATTTTTTACACACTGTTAATACAAAAACTTTGATAATACACTTATTTAAAAGAAGCTTGTTTGAAACATTTAAAACGTATCTAATTTGTTACATTTATGTATCTAATTATTTACATCTGATTAAAAGTTACTACAAGGTTAATAAGGGAAAAACATGTGACTGATTGATTACTAAATGCTTGTGATAATTCTCTCGTGATCCAACTGAAGGATTGGAAAAGTGAGGATTGGGACGGAGTGTCCATTTCTCATTGGAGTACTTTACAGTCATTGGATGGCTCTTTCTAAACACAATTACTAGATAACTGTGTGCTCCTTTTCGATGGATGAGATCACTTCTTGGCATCTTTTACAACATATACCGTATACGTCTTTGTTTTTTATGCAATTGATTATTTTAATATAGACTAATAATTAGATACATTTTCAATGTTTCAATCTTAGATAATTGTCCGTCAAACTCTAGTAACTGTAACTTTAAACTACTCTTACGATAAATCTCTTTAAAACTCCTACTTTGATGTTGATTTATTTCTCACTCCTACTTTGATGTTGCTTTATTTCTCATGAAAGAAGACGGTCTGCATATGATTGTAAATCCAATTCTTTTTAACAGTTTATCTCATCATGACGTTCTCATATTCAATTTTAATTTTACATACATTTACTCATTTTTATCTGTTTTAGATGTAATTCATGTTTCTGTTTAACATATTTAAAATTCATCAATCCCTCCTTTACTTCTTGGATTATCTTGAATCTTTAATATACCATCAAAGGTTTCTTATAAGCTAGTATGCTACATTTCCTTTGAATGATACCACTCATCCACGAACTAGTAATGCTTCATATTTTATGACCAAAGGACCTCTTTCAATTGAATCTGAGAAAAAGCAATCAATTCAGTGGTGACAATTTTGCATCAGCCAATAACAGAGCTGACTAATACCTTTCCAAACTTGCAATGCCTTAACTGATTTAGATGAACATACATTGTCTAAAGCTGTATGAGTTTGGTTAAGCTGCTAAAACTAGTACATTGCCAACTTTAGAACCTGAGTGTCAATGAAAAGAATCAATTACAAAAAGTATAGACATGAAACATAGTTTACTGAACCTTTCCATCATGAGGGGTCAGGAGGTTCACCCAATAACCATGCTTATTTTGATTTCCCTGAATTTAACGAGAGACTTATTCACAATAAAGGCAATAAGTCCCTGCTTTTTTCATCAGGTTGTAAAAGAGAAAATACCAATTCAAATAAAATTTTTGCTCAGAAGCCAAGCGTAACAAGAAAATTTCATCGAAGATCCAAGCTGATCCAAGCTTAAAATAGATCTTCTTACATGTTAGCAACTCATCACCGCAAAATACAAACAATGTAGTAGTAAAAAACAAATGTTTAACAAATTTGGCTACTATTAATTTGAAGGAATGCCAACAAAAACATCCTCCAATCGTGATAAGTAGCTAATGTATAGGCACCGTGCAAAAGGTGGTTTCTTATTATATAAACAAATAAACCCCCGTTGTCTGAAAAATGCCTTTTCTCAATAAAGGGTAGTCCGATACACAAAGCATTTTGCATTTGCGCATCGTCCAAGGAAGGGTCGAACCTACCCTGATGCATAAAATGCGTAAAATACATTGAAGACAAATATTATAAATGTATACAAGAAATTGTGTCATGAGACAAGAATTAAATCTCATGGATCTTCATCTTGTATATAAATTTATTTAGGCTTCATGCGGCAGTCGGGTTACCATTAAGAGGTACCTGCTGCTGACTCTTGTTGTGAAGCCATTAGTGACATGTTACAAGTGACATAAAGATTTCATTTTGCAAATGTTTTTAACATAGGCAAATCAAGAACTTGTTCTATGGTATGACTAAATTGAATTCTTGCAGCTTAAATTATATGACAAATAACATTTTCATAATATATACATAGCATAAAATAAGTATACAGCAAAAGATAAGCTAATTACCAACAACATTAGCAGACTTGTGAAGTGGAGTGGCCATTGATGCACTGATGATTTTTTCAGGGGTGGGTTACTCTGTATATATAGGGTTTAATAGAAACCCTAACACGGCTATAATGTTTTTAATTGCAATGAAGGACAAAACTTTGGAGGCTGTACACGTAGGTATTGTTGTTAAGGAGCGAGTGTTTCCGAGGCCCAACAATGTCATACATGTAAGAAGAAATTGAGCAAATGAGTAAAATGACCCCTGGACTTTTGAATGTAGTGATCAAGTCCTTAGGATGTTGTCTACTCGTCAATAGTTCTAAATAAAGTAAATTCTAATACTTTTTAATATCTGAATATACATTAAATCAATCATATATTTAAAGAAAATCCTAATTCAACAAAAAAAAATTATTATTTGATAAACTAAAATCGTTAACACAACTTTGATCATCAAGTCAATCAACTTTTGAAAATGCGCAATGTGTCCGCTCTCTTAATCGAGAGAGAACTCTCATAAACACCAATTGATAGTTCAGTGAGTCACAACATTAATTTTGACTTGTAGAATTCAGAAGAAGTTATGTTCCAACTGTAAAAGAGTAAAAAAATTGTTATTCAAAAAGCCAATAAAAAGTACTCAACCCAAGATTTTGAGCAGCTCTTTTTTGTTATGGAATTAGTCCAGTACTCCATCCAAACCACCAATCCATTCTCACAAAATGCCTCATTCTATTTAGACCAATGTTTAAAAAGACGGGTGCATGAGGCGAGGCATTTTACCTGGCACATAATAAGATGTAAACCTCGAGACACTAGGTATAAGTCCCATGGATCTTTAATATTAAATATTTTATAATTAAGATAATTGAAATAAATACTTTTACAAAATATAAATTATTTAAAAAAAGTAGATTTACGTATAAATTCTATAAATTTCAAAGATTACAAAAGGCAAATAAGAGAAGAAAATATTACGTAGGACTGAGAACAATTTTTTTTTGATAAATATTTTGAGAATTTAATTAGTAAGATGATATTTGAGTGTAGGCATTACATAGAAGACTATTGAGAAATTTTCTTTAAATTTTTTTTTTGGGGACTTACGCTCCGAGGATCGCCCAACGCCTAAGCGTACGCCTCAATACGCTCAAAAATTGTGGGGCTTAAGCCTTTCAGCTGCTATCCCCCTCCAGATCGCCCTGGTGTATTCGACGCAGGATAAACTAGCGGAAGCAAATAAAATGGACGCGGAAAGCAAGCAAAACACGATAACAAGAAAGTCGAGACTATGAAGAACAAATATAGAAGATAGAATGGATAAAACGATTCAAATCATGAACTGATTATCCAAAGGGAGAAGTGAAACTCGAACCTTACAAGGATTTCATAATAGGATGAAATCCACATGATTCCAAGTCAAGAGATAAACAAAGCTTCAAGTTTCAAATAAGAGAGGCCAAACCACTTCTATATCTATTCTTCAATGTCAAATTCTAACTTTCCAAATAAAATGACTAAGTGTGGTATTTATAGGTTTCCCACACTTCTAAATGAAATGTCTAAAGGCCCTCAAGTTAGGTCAATACATAAAAGGTCACTTAGGTCTAGAATAGGAAATACACTCAAAACTAGAAGAATTCCCGTCTTGCTAAAGCAGTAGTAGGTGCCCCACCTACTAGAGTAGGAGGTCCGCCTGTTTCATGGTGGAGCAGAGTAGGCGGCCCACCTACTAGAGTAGGCGGTCTGTCAAAAAAGTAGGCACCCCAAAGTCCTGAGAGCTGATTTCAACTGGGCGGTCTGCTTGGTGCAGTGGGCGGTCCGCCTGGTGCTGGGACAACCAATGCACTCAAGTGTATGGCCTTCAAGTCCTCTCTAAAGCCTCCCTCTTCAAAGCTCCTCCAAACCAAGTGTTGGTGAGCATTTTGGATCTCTTTTAGCTTGGCTCCGAGTGAATGATTTTGAGGTAACTTGGATGACATCATCTTCCCTTCTCCGAAGCTCTTGAAGCTCTCGATCTTGCATCCTATGAACCCTTCAAGCTTGACTCTTGATCGTTGGCGCTTTGGCTCAATTTGGGATGCATCATCCTCCCCTTCTTGAAAGGATTTCGTCCTCGAAATCAAACCATCAAGACCTACAAGCTACGGTAAACACAATGTCACGACCCAAAATCTGGATCCGTGATGGCACCTAAACGATATTGCCTAGGCGAACCAACAGAAACAAAAATGCGGAAATAAACTGAAAGAAGAGAAACATGATGAAATATATATATAAAATTGGAATCCAAAAGAAGGTAGACACCCCTGTCTACTATACCCAACAAACACCAATGGAGCATCTATAGAGTGACTCAATCGAAATAAAATACAACAGAAGTGAAGTGGAGTCTATCTCTATACAACACTGGCGGTACGCCACCGTGGACTGTACGGTTGGCTCACCTCAACAAAATAATACAGCAGCCTCGAACGGTCGCTACTGTCTCGATGGCAGAGTAAGTTATGAGCCGAAGCCCAGTAAGATCACTGGCAGGCCCGCTAAATCACCCTTGCGGGACAAGTCGCAAACATGCATCGCAAGCAACTAAGCACGTCGTTTCTACGTAAATAAATAGCGCAGTCGCACATATTCACAATATATATATATATATATATATATATATATATATATATATATATATATATATATATATATATATATATATACCTATGTACATACAGATAGCATATGTCACATACACATTAAGTAAGCCAGTAGTCTCAGAATATCATACACAAGTCAAAGAGGATTATGCCCACCCAACGTAAGGCCTAGGTCAATCAAACAGTGGTTTGGAGGTCTCATCTCTACTCCCACGCCGACTAACCTAAACCTACGGTAGGCTAGCAACACCGCCAACGGACGTAGGCAACAATACATTCATCACTCAATATCAGCACGCACCCTGTGCGGCTCCGTCTATAGGCCATAACGCCATTGTCAACATAAACAACATACCAGTGACCCGTAGTCACTGTCTCAATCATAAGGAGGTAGACCAATGACCCGTAGTCGTTGTCTCATCTCATCTATATACGACCACACCACACCCCCTGTCAAGTGTGTCGTGTCTCAACAATCTAGTGACCACACCACACCCCCTGTCAAGTGTGTCACATCTCAAATATCTAGTGACCACACCACACCCCCTGTCAAGTGTGTCACATCTCAATAATCAAGTGTCCACACCACACCCCCTGTCAAGTGTGACACATCTCATAGTATAGGCGACACCACACCCCCTATCAAGTGTCCCTCTAACGGTATTAATATCCACGACATTAATAACAATAACAGAAATAATAACAGAAATATTAATAACGATAATATTACACAGTCACTGTAACCAAGATTGGTTATGCTAGCTCAATGTAAAGCGGAGGTTAACCCGACGACGGTTTGGAGGTACAATCCCTACTCCCGTGTCGTCTAACCAAAGGTTACGAGGAGTCAGCACTACACAACCTGTCATGATAACCATACAAGTACCAAATTCGTACATAAGCCGGCAGAAACCTCGGCAAGACATAATCAATGATATGCCGGCAACATCCTCGGCCATATCCCCAGGTCCTTGCTATCTAATCATGACATAGCAAGCAATCCCACAATATAAGTCATCGCTATCTCAATGTAGCGTCTAGACCGGCATACCTCGGTCAACTCATGTACTCACTATTTATGATCAAATAATAGTACGCAATCCCACAATATAATTAATCGCTATCTCAATATAGCGTCTAGACCGGCACATACCTCGGTCAACTCATGTCTTTACTATTCATATTTAATTAATAGTAATATACCTAGCCAACGCTAGTCAATACATATTTAACACATAGCCCTAAGCTAATCACATAAGAGTACCCGAAGCGTACTAGCATGCTGGACGTATCCACAAGCAAAGTAGAGGTCAAGTCTCACTTACCTCGAATTCCGGTTCAAAGCTAGGAAGCAATCTCCTTTCCTGCTCTTCTTGTCCTCGGGGAACTTTCCTCTAAGTCTATCAAGACAATATAGCACTCATTAGTGCTCCATTATAGAGAACTAAGCTCATATACGACTTAGGGTAAAATTACCAAAATACCCTCGGGTGGGACCGAGCCCAAAATTAATAAAATATACATTTCCGGACTCCCCACACTCCCATGAGTCCAAATATGCAATTAGATTTCTCATACGAGCCTTGCTCGTTGATTTTCCCCAAATCTTAAAATTTAAGATTCTAACTCATTTCCTATGAATCAAGCTTTGATTCTCATGATATATGATATGAAATGAGTTATGGAGGCTTACCTTATGATTATACACGTTTTGAACCTTCCAAAATCGCCTCCAATTCGCCTCCTTTGAATAAAAATTCGGTTTCCCGAAATCTGTCCCGAAATGACCCCTTTATAGCAGTTTTTACTACTGTAACAGCCTTTGTTCCAATAATCATAACTTTTGATAGGAATGTCCAAATGACCTGAAACTGATGGCATTAAAACCACAACTCAAAGGGCTACAACTTTCATGTTTTGAGTGTTTCCTAATTCCTTACGGATTGGCCGGAAAAATGCCATTTTTCCGGCTGTTCGCAACAGAAACAGCAGTTTAGCACCAGAAAAGTCCGAACTGTTTTGGGTCCAAACGGGACCCTACGAAGCTCGGAATGACCCCAAATTTTGCACACAAGTCATAAAATACTTGGGTGACATGCTCGTCCAGACGGAACTCAATTCGGACCTCCAGAACTCAAAAAGTGGGTCCCACGGCAAAGATTCAATTTTCGACTTTCGCCAAAATAGCGAAATTTAACCAAACGACCTCGGAATCCAATTCCGAAAGTTGCTATAAGTCACAAATGACTATACAAACCTAACGGAACTTTTGGATCTCTCATCGGAGCTCATTTGCTCAAATCGAGCTCGGAAACCTCTTTTAACTCTTTTAAACTTCCGAAACTGGACTTTATCAAAAGTCCTATCAAACGAGGTCCGTTTTCAATTTTGAAGGTTGCTACATATCATAAATGACGAGACGGACCTAACGGTGCGCTCGAATTTTCCATCGGGGTTCGTTTACTCAAAACGACCTATCGAAACCCCAAATTCCTTTCCGGAATTTCATAAACGGATCCTTTTCTCGAAAACCTATCAAACGGACTCCGTTTTGATTCAAATTTCACGAACATGTTATAAATGACCTAACGGAGCTTTTGAGACTATCGACACGCAGATCGAGGTCTCGATTCCCGTAACGACTATTTGAGGGTCGTTACATTCTCCCCCACTTAGACTCTCGGCCGTCCTCGGACGAGCCCAAGTCTACGGTAGGGTCCACAAACTAGCCACGAAGCTGGCACGGATTTCGAGGACCCCTCGGTACCACCCGAAATCAATAAAACTTAAAATACGAATTCAGGCTTAGAAAATATAAGGATTTCATACCTGAATCATCGAACAAGCGCGGATGCCTCTCGCGCATCTCGAACTCAAGCTCCCAAGTAGCCTCGGCACTGGAGTGATGTCCCCACTGAACTCTCACAAGCGGGATCACCTTCGACCTCAGCTTACAGACCCCTCTAGCTAAAATAGCAATGGACTTTTCCGAATAAGCTAAGTCGCCATCCACCTCCACGGAAGCCATGTCGATCACATGAGATGGATCACGAATGCACTTCTGGAGCATCGACACATGAAACACTGGATGAACTGACATAGTAGGAGGCAAAGCTAGTCTATAAGCAACAGCGCCAATGCGCTCCAATATCTCAAAAGGCCCAATGAACCTAGGACTGAGCTTGCCTTTTTTCCCAAATCTCATCACACCCTTCATGGGCGACACTCTGAGGAATACCCGGTCCCCAACCATAAACTCAAGATCCCTCCGCCTCCGATCTGCATAAGATATCTGCCGGCTCTGAGCCGTACGGAGTCGATCCTGAATAACCCGGACCTTATCTAAGGTCTGCTGCACCAAATCTGGCCCCAACACCTGGACCTCACCAGACTCGAACCAACCAATGGGCGAGCGACATCTCTGACCATACAATGCCTCAAACGGAGCCATCTGAATGGAAGCCTGATAGCTATTATTATATGCAAACTCTGCTAGCGGCAAATGACTATCCCAATGGCCTCCAAAATCAATAGCACACACCCTCAACATATCCTCGAGGATCTGAATAGTCCGTTCGGACTGGCCATCAGTCTGCGGATGAAATGCAGTGCTAAGATCGACCCGAGTACCCAGCTCTCTCTGGAAAGACCTCCAAAACTGAGCTGTGAACTGAGCACCTCGGTCGGATATGATAGATACCGGAGCTCCACGCAACCTCACAATCTGCTCGAGGAAAATACGAGCCAAACATCCCGAGGTATAAGTAGTCCTCACTGGAATGAAGTGAGCCGACTTAGCCAGTCGATCAACTACTACCCACACGGAATCATGCTTGCCCGCGGTCAGCGGCAAACCAACTACGAAATCCATAGTGATCTGCTCCCACTTCCACTCGGGAATGGGCATAGACTGAGTCACCCCGGCTAGCCTCCGGTGCTCATACTTCACCTGTTGGCAATTCAAGCCCCTAGACACAAAATCAGCAACATCTCTCTTCATCCCTTTTCCACCAATACAGCTCCCGAAGATCATGATACATCTTCGCAGTATCATGATGAATGGAATATCTCGAACTATGAGCCTCTACCAAAATCATCTGCCTCAGCTCCTCAATAGCTGGAACACAAACCCGGCCGTTAAGCCGCAAGGCACCATCATCACCAATCACGAACGAGGACACTCCCCCACTCAGGACCCTGTCCCGGAGATCTCTCAGATAAGGATCCTCGAACTGCCTTTCCTGAATCTGGGAAGCTAGAGACGACTGCGACCCCACATATGCAAGCACCCGGCCTGGAACAGAATCATCAAACCGAACGCCACTAATGGACAAAACCTGCAACTCACGAGCCAACGGCCTCATATCAGCATCAAGATAGGCAAGGCTACCCATGGACTTCCTACTCAAGGCGTCGGCTACAACGCTAAATTTCCCGAAATGATAGCGAATAGAAAACATTATAATCCCTCCAAATAATTCTGGGTCCATCACGCTACCGCTGCGCCATTCTGATCCCGCCTTCAATACCGATAGCCACTGACTCGACATGGCAACCCAGTGTCGCATGACAGGATACCAATAAATCAATATCCCCAGTGACGTCAAATCCGTCATATCTAAAACCAGCGAGTCTACTAGGGACTCTACACCGCATATAAGAACATAAGCGCTGCCAATAACCCTTATTCATACATATAAAATCTCCCGATAGATATACCATCCATTTAAGGATCATCAAATAAGGGCAAATCCAATCCTTGCCCTAATAAGGGCAAACCCAGGCGATAGATATAAATAAGCAAAACCCCGGGTTAAATAAACAACGGCACTGCGACCACAAATAGAATGCATACTTGCAATATCATCAGTAGGTGCCTCGGCACCCTGCCTGGTCATAGCATAGCCTGCACCGCTCCTCCTGAACCCTGGCATGGGCATCCTCCAAGCGCCTGGCAGCATCCACTACCTTGCGATAAGTCATGCCAATCGCAACTGTGGTGACAGCAAACTGCAACAGAGGGTTAAGACCCTCAATAAATCTCAACACCCTGTCCCTCTCGAGTGCCACCATAGCTGGCGTATAACGGGACAGCTCCAAGAACCTGGTGTCATAGGCAGACACCGACATGCTTCTCCGCTGCAACCTCTAAAAATCTTCTCACACTCCTGAAGAAAATGATGGGCAGAACAAGTGGCAGATGTGCCATCAAACTGAGGTGGCCTGATCTTCATAAAAGACTCAATCCTCCAAGCTACCTCCTCGGTACCCATAACCGGAATAGGAATAGCGGAACCCGGCTGAACAACATGACCCATATCCGGAGTAGCCTCATAGGTCGGCGTACTCATAACTGGAGTGGTCGGCTGAGGTGCCGATACAGGTACTGCAGCATCCCTACTAGCGGGGGCCCGATGGCTGGCCATGCCCACTAGTCTCATATACTCCTCCGAATAAATCACAACTGCGCCCGACACGATAGTAGGCAAAGATGGAAGTGGAACAGGTGCTGATGGTGTCGCTGCAGACACCGGAGGAATAGCTGTGTCCTGCCTAACAGTTGGCGGACGACCTTTCCAAGCATTAGTAGGGGCTCGCATCTGTGCTGGTGCTGATGTACCAGCCTACGCTCCCTGAGCGGCTACCCTGGCAGAAGATGACCCCGTCTTCCTCATCTCAGCAGATATACGAAGGAAAAAAAAGGGTCAGCACCCGTACACTACATCGCACGACAGAGATGAAACGAAGGGAAACATTTTCCTAACATGACCTTGTAGCCCCTCGCTCATAAGTATGGTGCACAACATACCCATAAGCAAGACTCTACTCAGAAACTGCTCCATTGACTCCTAGGACTCGACTTAGAACCTAGAGCTCTGATACCAAACTGTCACGACCCAAAATCTGGATCCGTGATGGCACCTAAACGATATTGCCTAGGCGAACCAACAGAAACAAAAATGCGGAAATAAACTGAAAGAAGAGAAACATGATGAAATATATATATATAATTGGAATCCAAAAGAAGGTAGACACCCCTGTCTACTATACCCAACAAACACCAATGGAGCATCTATAGAGTGACTCAATCGAAATAAAATACAACAGAAGTGAAGTGGAGTCTATCTCTATACAACACTGGCGGTACGCCACCGTGGACTGTACGGTTGGCTCACCTCAACAAAATAATACAGCAGCCTCGAACGGTCGCTACTGTCTCGATGGCAGAGTAAGTTATGAGCCGAAGCCCAGTAAGATCACTGACAGGCCCGCTAAATCACCCTTGCGGGACAAGTCGCAAACATGCATCGCAAGCAACTAAGCACGTCGTTTCTACGTAAATAAATAGCGCAATCGCACATATTATATATATATATATATATATATGTATATATATATATATATATATATATATATATATGTACATATATATATATATATATATATATATGTACATATATATATATATATATATGTACATATATATATATATATATATATATATATATATATACATATATATATATATATATATGTACCTATGTACATACAGATAGCATATGTCACATACACATTAAGTAAGCCAGTAGTCTCAGAATATCATACACAAGTCAAAGAGGATTATGCCCACCCAACGTAAGGCCTAGGTCAATCAAACAGTGGTTTGGAGGTCCCATCTCTACTCCCACGCCGACTAACCTAAACCTACGGTAGGCTAGCAACACCGCCAACGGACGTAGGCAACAATACATTCATCACTCAATATCAGCACGCACCCTGTGCGGCTCCGTCTATAGGCCATAACGCCATTGTCAACATAAACAACATACCAGTGACCCGTAGTCACTGTCTCAATCATAAGGAGGTAGACCAATGACCCGTAGTCGTTGTCTCATCTCATCTATATACGACCACACCACACCCCCTGTCAAGTGTGTCGTGTCTCAACAATCTAGTGACCACACCACACCCCCTGTCAAGTGTGTCACATCTCAAATATCTAGTGACCACACCACACCCCCTGTCAAGTGTGTCACATCTCAATAATCAAGTGTCCACACCACACCCCCTGTCAAGTGTGACACATCTCATAGTATAGGCGACACCACACCCCCTATCAAGTGTCCCTCTAACGGTATTAATATCCACGACATTAATAACAATAACAGAAATAATAACAGAAATATTAATAACGATAATATTACACAGTCACTGTAACCAAGATTGGTTATGCTAGCTCAATGTAAAGCGGAGGTTAACCCGACGACGGTTTGGAGGTACAATCCCTACTCCCGTGTCGTCTAACCAAAGGTTACGAGGAGTCAGCACTACACAACCTGTCATGATAACCATACAAGTACCAAATTCGTACATAAGCCGGCAGAAACCTCGGCAAGACATAATCAATGATATGCCGGCAACATCCTCGGCCATATCCCCAGGTCCTTGCTATCTAATCATGACATAGCAAGCAATCCCACAATATAAGTCATCGCTATCTCAATGTAGCGTCTAGACCGGCACATACCTCGGTCAACTCATGTACTCACTATTTATGATCAAATAATAGTACGCAATCCCACAATATAATTAATCGCTATCTCAATATAGCGTCTAGACCGGCACATACCTCGGTCAACTCATGTCTTTACTATTCATATTTAATTAATAGTAATATACCTAGCCAACGCTAGTCAATACATATTTAACACATAGCCCTAAGCTAATCACATAAGAGTACCCGAAGCGTACTAGCATGCTGGACGTATCCACAAGCAAAGTAGAGGTCAAGTCTCACTTACCTCGAATTCCGGTTCAAAGCTAGGAAGCAATCTCCTTTCCTGCTCTTCTTGTCCTCGGGGAACTTTCCTCTAAGTCTATCAAGACAATATAGCACTCATTAGTGCTCCATTATAGAGAACTAAGTTCATATACGACTTAGGGTAAAATTACCAAAATACCCTCGGGTGGGACCGAGCCCAAAATTAATAAAATATACATTTCCGGACTCCCCACACTCCCATAAGTCCAAATATGCAATTAGATTTCTCATACGAGCCTTGCTCGTTGATTTTCCCCAAATCTTAAAATTTAGGATTCTAACTCATTTCCTATGAATCAAGCTTTGATTCTCATGATATATGATATGAAATGAGTTATGGAGGCTTACCTTATGATTATACACGTTTTGAACCTTCCAAAATCGCCTCTAAATCGCCTCCTTTGAATAAAAATTCGGTTTCCCGAAATCTGTCCCGAAATGACCCCTTTATAGCAGTTTTTACTACTGTAACAGCCTCTGTTCCAATAATCATAACTTTTGATAGGAATGTCCAAATGACCTGAAACTGATGGCATTAAAACCACAACTCAAAGGGCTACAACTTTTATGTTTTGAGTGTTTCCTAATTCCTTACGGATTGATGGAAAAATGCCATTTTTCCGGCTGCTCGCAACAGAAACAGTAGCAGAAACAGCAGTTTCGCACCAGAAAAGTCCGAACTGTTTTGGGTCCAAACGGGACCCTACGAAGCTCGGAATGACCCCAAATTTTGCACACAAGTCATAAAATACTTGGGTGACATGCTCGTCCAGACGGAACTCAATTCGGACCTCCAGAACTCAAAAAGTGGGTCCCACAGCAAAGGTTCAATTTTCGACTTTCGCCAAAATAGCGAAATTTAACCAAACGACCTCGGAATCCAATTCCGAAAGTTGTTACAAGTCACAAATGACTATACGAACCTAACGGAACTTTTGGATCTCTCATCGGAGCTCATTTGCTCAAATCGAGTTCGGAAACCTCTTTTAACTCTTTTAAACTTCCGAAACGGGGACTTTATCAAAAGTCCTATCAAACGAGGTCCGTTTTCAATTTTGAAGGTTGCTACATATCATAAATGACGAGACGGACCTAACGGTGCGCTCGGATTTTCCATCGGGGTTCGTTTACTCAAAACGACCTATCAAAACCCCAAATTCCTTTCCGGAATTTCATAAACGGATCATTTTCTCGAAAACCTATCAAACGGACTCTGTTTTGATTCAAATTTAACGAACAGGTCATAAATGACCTAACGGAGCTTTTGAGACTATCGACACACAGATCGAGGTCTCGATTCCCATAACGACTATTTGAGGGTCGTTACACACAACCAACACTTCATACTATAAGAGTAGGTTAGTGCAAATAGTGTGGAAAACACACTCTTATGATAGATCCAAGCATCAATAACCATAAAAAAAGTCATGTCTCCAAATGAAACAACAAGTACTTGACTCAAAAAAGAAAGTGCATTCAACACAGGAAAAAGCAAAGAGGTCAATAGGACATAGAATGTGTAAGATATAACAATCAATTTCCCTTTGACCCCTAAGCTTACTACCAACACACCAAGCCTTTAATGCATTGTCATCACAATGTGGCACATTGACTTTGGCATGCTTAACACTCAAGGTGTTATCAATAGATGGAATGGAGCAAGTAAAATAATTCAAGCGACAACTAACATCAAATACTCCACTCCCCTTCTTGGAAGCACTCTTACACACACCTAGAGGTACCTCATCACCTCCATATTGTTCCCCAAGACAATCCTCCTCACTAGATAAACTCCCAAGGGAGGTCCCCATAATAGCTTCTTCATCATTGTTGAAGAATAAGTTTTGAAAATGACAAAGGACCTAGTGCTAAGTGGACTACGAAAAGGTCCACAGTTGAGTAAGAAGACTGAGTTGTTCGATGGCTTATTCAAGTAAGAGTTGAAGAAGGAGTACAAAAACAGCTGGAGTCAACGTTTCAATCCTACCGGGAAATGAAAAAGCTTGTGGCGGTGCTGAAATAGAATGCGGTTCTGAAGTAGAAAAGGATTGGAAACTGTTGACACCCAATTTTGTCTTGGAATCTCTTAAAATTAATAAATTATTGTGATATTTTATAATTAAGGTCAATTTTAAAATTAAAATAAATTATAATAATAAAAGAAAATCAATTAATTTTGAAAGAAAAGAGGCCAAATGTGAAGGCATAAGCTAAATTCTAGCCTACCCCGCGCAACACTTCTATTTTATTTAATTATCCTTAAAGGGCTAAATCAGCTCACAGCCTAAAAAACCTCCTATCTATGCAAAGCCTATACATATACATCACAGACCTCCCTAGCCCATTTCAGCTTTCCCCCGATACACAATCCCTAACCCGATCCCCTGAATCCCTAAACCCGATTGCCTTTTAATTTTCCCCCCAAAATCGCCATCAGCCAAAATCTTGTCACCACTAGTGGTCCCTCACCCCTCCACCTCATATATCCATACCAAAATCGCTGGAATGCATCTCGTTCGTTCATTGTGAGTTAAAGCGATCCAAGCGGTCGATTCCAACCCCAACGGGAAAATCCTTCGAGATACGAAATGTGTACAAATTTCAGGAATTTGGACAAGTTTCTCCCTTATCTCATAAGGGAAATGTCCAATTTGGGTTTAGGAAAATTTAAAAGATCAGAGGGGAAAAACCCTAGCGGAGGAGTATAAAGTTCATTATTGTTCATTGTTTTTAGGGGTTCGGTTCATTATTTTTAGGGAGGAGAGGCAGAGAATATAGGGAAGGTTCAGATAAAGAACTTAGTTTTTTTTTCAAAAGTAGCAGCAATATACATACATACATTTTATTTTCAGTTTAAGTTTCGGTTCAAAATACACATAGTGTCACTGTTATTGTTGTTTTCAATTTTTTATCATCGACCTCCTTCGAGTCGTCGACCTTGTCGCTTTAGTTCGAGTCACATCCTTTGATCCAACGCCCCCGCTCACTGCTCGCAAAAAGGTAATATCATAACCTCATTTAAATTTTATACTTTTAACACTATGAGAATAATGTGTTGTGTGGTTATTGTTTATGTGAAGTATCTGTTCTGTATCCTTAATGCTAAAAGAATGAAATCTTGTGCGTAGTAGGGACTGTATTTTAGGTTACTTTTGTGTATTGTCTGTTTACTCCTGGAAGTGTTCTTAGTAAGGTATTAGGTATGATAAATTTTGATTTGGAAATATAATCTTTATGTTTGACTATTCTTTCTCTGTTTTAAAGATTGGTTCTTATTGTTTTTCGAAAATATAAGAGAGAGTTGTTAGAGATATGATGTAGTCTAGTGTGGCCAGATGTTAAGATCTGTTCTTGGCAATAATATTTAGATTATTCTTGAAATGCAAAGTTTTATATTGATCAGAAGTGTGAAGACATCATGTTACTGTTCTGCTTGTTGAAAATTTTTTTAAAGCCTCAAATGGTATTTTGCTTCTTAATTAAAGTTTATGTTTGGTCCGGGAGGTTATAGTTTGCTTGCATTCTGTTAAGGTTTGTCAGTTGGTTTCTGGAAGGTCTCTTTGGTTTGTTGATTTGTTTGGAGGGTGTTCTGGGAGTCTGTAAGTATATGAGGGCCTAGTTGTATGTAGGTGGAGTAAGGGAGGTCTAGGTGGCTGTAGTTAGTCCAGGGGCTATTTAGGAGTTGAATTGAGGAAGTTTGGAGGATGTTTTAAGTTGCCTGGAGGTCTGGTTGCTTAGAAAGGGGTCTAGGCAAGATCAATTTAGTTTTCTGGAGATCTGTTAGGATGCCGGGGTCTGTATAATGGTGCAGGGGTGTCTATGGAGTAGCTGGTTCCCTGTGTGGTTAATGTGAGTGCGTGTAGGTAGTTTGAGGGTTGTCTTTAGAAGTCCTGGTGGTTTGGATTTTGTTTTGTAGAGTGTGAGAGAGAGTAGTTCAGGATTTGTTTTGTTGAAGGAGTCCAGGTAGTAATTGTTTTGTTCAGGGAGCAATTGGTTAGTTTTTTTTAAGTATTGCAGTGGGTATTGGTATTTTCAGGGTGTTGGTAGTTTAAGGAATTGGTAGGCTAGTGTATGAGGTTTTGCTTGCTCTTGTTTGCCCTGTTGTCTAGGTAGTTTTGGAGAGGTGTCTTGTGGAGAGTGAAAGAGTGAGGTGATCGTTTTGAAATTTAGCTTCAGCTTGCCTAATCTTGCACTTTTTGCTCATTCATTAGCTATGGAGAATTTCCAGATTAGTTCAAGTTGTTCTTTTATGCTTCCCAAATGTTACAATGATCTTTCTGCTTGATGTGTGTATTGAGGATGATGCTTTCAAGGGTCTCATTGCAGCGTGTCCTAGAATTTAATCCTTATACATCTTTCTCTGTTCAAGTCCTCTTCCCTAATCCTTTTGCATTTCCTTCTAGTTTCAGTATTTAACTTATGCTTCTTCAGCTTTGAAGTGCCTCTAGGTCTTATCTTGTAGCATATTAAAGTATTTCTGGTCCTGAAAGTTTTAAGATGTTGTGGATAGAATGTTTTCCCAGCCTAGAACTCTCTAGTTGGTTTGTTGTCAAATTCTCTTCCAGTTTTGTTCAGATTGTCGCAACAGGGATGAGTTCTGTTATTTCGCATTAAGGTTTAGCCATTAGTTGGTATTGAAAGCATGCTTAATTTGGCCGACTCTGTTTAGCTTTCCTTTCTGTTTCTTCACTATTTTTCTTTTTTAGAAGCTATTGATCAATGTCATCTTGCTAATCTTTATCTCTTTATCGTTTTCTTTGCATGATCCTCCTTGGGACTAGTTCGGCTAAAACTCTAAATTGGAGATGGCTTATATTTAATCGACATTGGAGTTTCATTGGGGTCGAGTCCGGGCTCAAGCATTCAAGAAATGAAGACCTATAGAATTTTAAAAAAATACTTTGTTGAGCCGCTTAATATAACTTAGGATCATGGGCATAATGTAAAAAATAAAAGTAGTCATTTAATCCACAATCTCCGGGTTCTTCTTCTAAACCTTCTCTTTCCCTTATCCCGTAGAAATCCATGTCTATAGAAGTTTCCCATATAATTAATTATTATAGAATAATTTGCTATTTATGAATGAAAGTTTATTTATTTATTGAGTTATTTTGTGAATAGTTTATTTCTTTTAAATTTCCATCTTATTTTAGGAATTTTGAATCTTTTAGTTAAATAGTGCGCGCAATAAAATTTGAAAATAATAAAAGTAGTAATTTTGTTTCAAATTCCTTAAATCGCAACTTTAATAGAAATTTTCTTCATTGATTCCTCCCTATTTCTTGGAAAATTATATTTTTTATCACATTTAAATTCATCTTCCTTTAAAGCATAATTTATAATAGTTTTGTATTATAGTATTAAATTTAAGATTTTTAATTAAATATTAAAAGTTAGAAATTTGTAAGCTATTTTGTGAAAATCGAAGGATTAACCACATTTTGTGGATTTTCGAAAGTGCTTTCAAATTGAAACCTTCTTTCGAAAATAACTGAACCTCTTACTTAGAATCTCTGAAAAAGACTATTTTCCTTAAAAAGGAGGAATTACACGCATTATTTAATTAATTGGTTCCTAATTCTCCTAAATTATGTGGCGACTCCAAAGAAACCCTTTGGAGTCCTATATTGTTGAACATTATACCCGAAACCTATCTTTTCTTAAAGAAAGGGTAATTTTTGGGGTTCAACAGCGTGGCGACTCTGCTGGGATACCTTAAGGTTCTAACCGCAAGGTTTTCACAAGATAGCTCTTTATTTGTTTATTATTTGCAAAATAGGATGTTTAGTTAATTTGATTATTTGAAATTATTTGTCACTGAAAGCATGTCACTACACTTTTATTTGTGCACATATAAACTGGCATTCCATTCATATTTCCTCCCACTCCTGGGAGCTTCTTCATTGTTACTTATATCCGCGAGGTGTATGCATATATACCCGCAACTCACAAAAAACCCTTTAAGAAAGAGTGCGCATACCTGCAGGGTGAGCGGATAGTTTTACTATTGCGTGACCGCTTGCCACTCAAAACAACCTTGTGTCTAGTAAACCCACTCTAGAGTTTCCGTTAGGAATATGCATGCATAAACCTTAGATTGGACCCGGTCCTTGGTACCGCCTCCATAGTTAGGAAAACCGCATTTTTTCGTTGACGAGTTTTAAACCCAACAACAGTGCATATTATGTGTTTATGTGATAACGGAACTTCCAGTCCAAGCCAAGTTTTGCAGTTAAATATATTTAGAATACTTTTATTAATTTGTAGACTAGAAGACACTTGAATTCAAGATGTATTCAAATTATCATCAGATTGAATTATGGAGATCCTTGCAAGAAGATAACAAGCTAGGGGCAAGAGACGTCAAAAGGACAATAAGACATTTGATTTATTTGAGTGATGTCTAATTCGAGCAAGTTTTTTTTTTTTTTTTTTTTTTTTTTTTTTTTTTTTTTTTTTTTTGGAGTAAACCACATTTGGGACCAGATGTCAGAAATTACGTAGACTGTGTAAACAAGGATTGATCGAAACAGGTCCGCACTTCAGTTCCATTGCCTCTTCGAGCCTGATGCAGTGTAGTTATAGCAGTTATTTATATTTTCATTGTACTCAAAATGATGTATTTAAATTATGATGTACTCAAAAGCAAGTTATAATGAAAGAAAAAATTATTATTACTGTTATTGTCACTTATTCTAAATCCGATTATTGCAAAACTGGCTTGGACTACTTTTCATTATCACATGTTTGCGCGATTAGACTTACCTCTAGCACAAAGAGGCACCTTACAGTATAGGACGTGTTTGCATATTTATTTACGCTCAACTACTTGTGATTGTCACATGTTAATTGCTTGCCTTGCTTTATTTGCTCAAAATGCTTTATTCAAGACTTACCTTGCTTTGTTTTGTTTATTTCTCTAGCAGGAGTTTGATTTGTAAATTGGGTGACCATTCACCATGCAAGAGATTCAAGATCTGATTGACAGTAGACGCTCTAGCTCGTGAACAATGCAGTACCAGATGCTAGTGGCGTTGTTTGAAAAGAACTTGGCGATTGAACTTAGTAGCATTTTTTTTTTCAATTTTAATTCAGATTGAGGCGCTGAATTGCATTGTACTTTAAAGCTTATGATTATGTAAATCAACTCTTTTTTTTTTTAAATTTTATGAAAGTTGAAATAAAAGGCATCACATTCTTATTGTATTATTGACGCTTTCGATTATATTTATTCATCTTTCAAAATTAAAATTGGTAAACCTGCCAAGACTTTGCTTGTGACATAACGAAACAACTGAAAAATTTGAGAATGATGCGCTGGAAAATTGTCTTTTGCACTTTTGGATATCAGTATTGTTAGAACTTCAACTGGGCAGCTTTTAGAAAGCAATTTGAAGTATCAGAATTCACAATTGGGGCAGCTTTACAAAGCAATTTGAAGCATCGGATTTCACAACTGGGGTAATTTTTGCAAAACGAGTTGGAGATGCGAAAGATAATAACTGGGACAAAATTTTGCAAGAAGCACCGTCGATTATCAAAAGATGAATTAGCAAGATCTCGAGAATTGGCTAAGCGAACAGTGCATAGTCTAAGACAAAGGATGTTCAATTTGTTTTAAGATATGTTACAAGTTTAAGTCAAGGCAAAATTTTCAAAATGCATTTTTGATTTCATTTGCATGCTTGTTTTACTTGCTATATTGCATTAAATTATTTTAAATTGCCTCTATTTTTCAAAACATCTAGCTATTGAGTTCATGAGCCAAGTTTTTGAACATGATTTGCAAATGCAAGTCCGAGGACGACAAGGAAGCAGCAGGAGCCGCAAGTTCAAGACCAAGTCAGCGCAAATCAAACGCTCCCCCCTCCCTCCCAAAACTAACAATCTTTCTTTGAGTGCATGAATTCTCAAACCAACAAAACGAGGAAAACTAGCAACCATCAATTCCTTGGAGATTATTTTCCATACACATTGGACAATGTTGCCAAGATAACTGACCGAGATTGGAAGCGTTATCTGATTCATCGCATACGCAAAATAATTTTATTTCTCTCTACTATTTTTGCTTTGGCATAATCAAAACTTTATCGCTTTATTGACAACTTTACTTTACACTTTGCAGGAATTAAGCATTAACTCCAGTTTTGCTCAAGGACAATACTCAAACTCTTTATGGCTTCACAAAACATAAGCCAGACAGCTTAAACTCTCACTTTATATCTCATGTATCTTTGATATTTTCCTGTTTATATGCATCTAATGAAAACTTTATTTTGCAGGCTATTCTACTATTTATTTTACAAGTACCAACATCAAGTCTATTGGTAACAACCGAAGTCGTTTATTTATGAAGACCGCATACAATCGAAGACGTTATTTTGGAAGTCTACCGTAAACAATCGGAGACATCACATTTACCATCGAGTTGTAATCTATCAGCTTGTTAAGAAGCATTTAGTAGAGGTTACTCTTTGGTGAAGTAGAGTCAACCTGACAAGCTAACGTGTGGCTTGAAAGGTTCTAGGTACTAGGGAGGTCTAGTTCCTTGATTACATTATGTTGTAGTATAAAACATGCTCGGTTTTCCTTTAGTGGAAGGTTGAAATCCCAAGAGTTTGGGTCGTGGTTTTTGATCCCTTGAGCAAGGATTTTTCCACGTAAAAATCTCTGTGTTCTTTACGTTTTTGCATTGTGTTTAAGGTTCAGAGATAGGTGAAACTTACAGGGAATCTGGTTCTTTGTAAGTTAGGCGATAAAAGTTAAAAGCAAGTTTTTAGGAAGTTAAGAATTGGGTAAGGACACTATTCACCCCCTCTAGTGTCTTACATAGGTGCACCAAGTGCAACAATCATTATAGCCCACACAATCAAGATTAGGACTACTAGAAGAGGGACCATCACAGTCAAGACGAATGTCTCTCATCTCACTTGGAGTTTCAAACAATGGATTATCAATAGAGTTAAGCTTTCCAATCCATGGAGGTTCTAACTCATTCCCTACTCTAGTTTGATACAACTCACCACCTCTATTGAAGTTGCCCTCAAACAAAGGATTAGTATAGGCACACTTCTCAAGATCACCAACTAACAAGGGTGAAGTATCCAAACTAGATCCAACATATACACTAAAGGAGTCATCAAACACAATCCTATCCATCTCATACACTAGAGACTCCTCTAGGTTATGATCACCCTCACTACGTCACATAAGACCACCATTATCAAATAAGCAATCACAGGGTTAGGATATTCATTCAACTCATCTTCTTTTCTATCAAATATGGGTGGTGTGTCATAACAAGGTTCACAAACAAGGTCAACTACTATTCTTTCACTAACGAGAGGTGCATTGAATACCGAGATCACATCATGATGTGGCTTATCAACCTTCTCAACTAGTGGTTCACATGCACTCACAAGTTGACCAACAGACTCTACACCAGTTGCAAACAAATTGTAATCATACAAATCATCAACTAGTATGGAGTTTTCACAAACACTATTACAAGACAAGGAAGTAACATGCTCATGGAAAGAAGAACTAACACTTACACTTGAGTTGCCATCTTGATCTCTCAAAGCACTTGAAGTATCATGGCTAGTCCCTCCACATTGTAGTTTACAATGGAAATCTTCTTCACCTTGCCTTCCCACTTTGGAACATGATTGAGGATCCATCGGTTTGCCTCCAAGAATACCTACACAAGAATTCAAACAAATAAAAGAAAAAGATAAAGAGTTAAGGTTAGGATAAGGGGTGCCCTCACTCTCCATGATTCTTTTTCCCTCTCTCTTCTCCCTCATTTTTCTTTCAAGGTCGGGTGTAGATTCGGGTGGTGACAACTCACTCACATCACTCAACACAACCTCTCATTTTCCCACTCGAGAGTGGTCATCGGTCACTCCCTTACTCCTCTCAACCTTTTGTCTCTCATATTTGAGCGAGTTGGGACGAGGCCCAACAATACCCATAACCGGAGTAGGTGGACTCTATACATCAACCCGGAATCTAGGACTTAGAGACTCATCACTTGATGTCTCCTTCTTCTTTGGTGAACCACTTGATTTTGAATCTTGTGGTTTCGGGTTCACCTTGTTGACACTTGTCAACCCTTTACTTGCACCATTTCAACCATGGAATGAAGTTCTCGCTCCTTGCTCTTTTGAATAGCCAAAGAATGTGCACTAATAAGCAACTTGTCTCTTGTCCGGCAAGGTGTAAAGTCATAGACTTTTTTACCTATGCCCACAAAATACGCATCATTCCTAATATTATATCGCACCCTCTTATCATTCAACCATGGCTCACGTAGCCATATATCACTATGCCGCATGGGATGCATATCACACCAAATAAATCACTCATAATTCTCATGAGATATGAGCACCCGAGCTTCCTTAGAAACCCACACTCCATTATACTCATAAGGATGTTCTAGCTCACGGCATGGTATCCTTAGTCTATCAATCAAAGAGGTGCTAATGCAATTGGCATCGGTTTCCCTAATTTTGAGCAAGTTTCCCTTATACTCATTTGCATCAATAATGAACCCACGCCTATCCAAGTATTGTAGATATACATCCATGCAAAGACTTGAATGCCTAAGAGTAGCAACACCATCAACTTGGGACTTTTTTATCCCTCCTCTCCTAGCAATATTGCTAGAGTAACTTCCACTTCCCGTCACTCTTCCAACATTAGATATGTTGTTGAAAGTCGAGGAAGGAGTCTCACCATGGAACCCACAAGAATTTCTCCTAGGGGTAGGAGTGTGGTGGAAACTCTCTCCCATAGCCTTGGTTCCATAGCCAATAGCACCACTGCTACTACAACTACCCATACCCCTCACGACATTGATAGAACAATACAAGTCTTTTGAGAGAGAGAAACCCCATGTCTCAAGTCACCTTTACATGGGAATAAGGAGCATTGAGCCCTTTAGTACAAGTGGAAGATGTAAACCTTTCCTTTTCCATGGAACAACTACCACCTCCTCCCAAACTAATGGAAGTGCCTCTACTACTCATTTGTGTATTTGGAGCAACAAAAAGAGAAGAAGATGCACATGAATAATCTTTATAACATTCTTCATCAACATTCTTTATGTCACTATTTTCATATTCAAATTCATCACAAGAAGAGTAAGTAGGAACATCAAACCTTGAAGCGTAACCATCTTCGACTTCTGGACAAGAAGCATAAAAGTCTTCACATTCATCTTCACAAGCTTCATAGTCTTCATGAGTGATGCAATGTAAACACAAAAGCGAAAAAAGTAACGATAAAAGTGAGACGCAACTTAAACAACTTACGAGGTAGCAGCGAAGACCGATGTTTCGATACACCCCGGGTGAATGTCAAGAATCACCTATACTACACAACTACCCTCAAGAGGCACGTGGCTCTTGCAAATAGAATGATCAAAGAGGTTTGATGTTCAACTTGAATTCGACCAAGTGAAATCATGCCCGCTCACGGGTTCTTCATTGAGATTCACTCAAATGATACATAATTTTATATTCAAGGTTTTCTAAAAATAAAATGAACGACTAAGGAAGACTTTTATAGTCTTCATCTATGCATAATGAAAGGTTTAAAATACCCCGAAAGTGGGTTTAAACAATATAAGCCACGTAGGGCTAAAGTAGGAATTACACATCAAAAATAAGGGAAATCCCGTAAAGGCTGATTCAGTGGAGGCGCCCCTCCTCAAATCGGAGGCGTGCCTTGCCTTTTCTTCAGCACGCCTTGATTTTGGGCGCCCCTCCCTCAAACCTGGAAGGTCCTCCCGGGCACTCCTCCCTCAAACCTGGGAGGTCCTCCCACGCTGAAGCCTTGCTCCCTTCATGCATGGAATGGCTTGAGGCGCCCCTCCTCCAAACCTGGGAGGTCCGCCTTCCCTATAGCATTAGCTACACGTCTTCAACTCTTCTTCGAAGCTCTTGACCTCCCGTCCTTTTCGTTCTTCAAGATTGGCTCTTGATGGTTGGGTTCTAAGCTCAATTTATATTGTATCATCCTCCCCTTCTTGAAAGGATTTCGTCCTCGAAATCAAACCATCAAAGCCTACATCCAAAGACAATCACAACAAAAAATTTCCTACTACTAGAGTAGATTTGTGCAAAAAATGTGGGAAAACACACTTTTATGGTACAACCAAGTATCAATATCAATGGAAAAATTTAATGTTCCCAAAGGAAACAACACATACTTGGTTATCAAAGAAGTGCACCCAACACAAGAACAAACAAAGAGATTAATAGTGCGTGGCATATGCAAGATCAAGCTATCAAAATCCCTACGATCCCTAAGTTCATGATTAACACTCCAAGACTTCCCGCTACACGAGTAGGCAAGTCCAACAAGAGTGAGTATAAGTGATATGGAAAATTCACTCTTGTGATAGAGACGAGTATCAATACTAATAAAAAAATTTATGTCTCCAAAAGGAAACAATAAGTTCTTGGCTCAACAATGACAATCACTCACAACCATAATAAGCAAAGAGATCAATAGGACATTGAACATTCAAGATTAAGCAATCAAATTCCCTATGACCCCTAAGCTCATGACCAACATACCAAGCCTCCAATGCAATCTTATCACCAAGTTACACAATGGCTTTGGCATGCTCAATTCTCAAAGTGTGATCAACATGTGGGATGGAGTATGCCAGGTAGTTCATTCTACCACTAGCATCAATTATTCTAGTCCCCTTCTTAAAAGCTCTCATACTCACACTAAGAGATACCTCCTCACCTCCAAGTTCATCCTTAAGACAACACCTCTCACTAGGTAAACTCTCAAGGAAGGCATTAATAATGGTCTCTTCATCATCGTAACCCAAACCAACAAGAGTAGGGCCACTAGAAGAATCATCTACCTCACTCGAAGCTTCAAACAAAGAGTTGTCTATGGGATCAAATCCCTCACACCACGGAGGTTCCAACTCATTCCCAACTCTAGTTTGACACAACTCAACACCACAAATAAAGATGCCCTCAAACAAAGGATTAGTAAAAGTACGCATCCCATTCTCAAGGTCAAGCAAAGGTGAAGTATCATAACTAGGTTCATCACCCACACTTGAGGAGTTATCGAATATAATCTGATCTATCTCATCCACTAGGGACTCCTCAAGGCTACTACCATCCTTACTACGACACACAAATCTACCAAAATAAATTTTATCAACAAAGGTGGAGTTAAATAACTCATCTTCCCCTTTATCAAATATGGGTGGGGTGTCATAACAAGGGTCACAAGCAACGTCAATTACCACTTCATCACTAAAGAGAGGTTCTTTAAATATTGGACTCACATCATGATGTATCTTTTCAACGCCCTCAACTAGTGGTTCACATGCACACACAAGTCGACCATTAGACTCTTCACTAGTTTCAAATTCAATAAATGCATTACAAGCACCAACTAGCATTGAGTCTTCACAAGATAGGGGATTAGCAAGTTCATGAAAAGGTGAAGTAACACTTACACTAGAGTTGCTTCTTTGAGCACTCATAACACTTGAAGTATTAAGTTCAACCTCCTCTTCATGAAGCTCACAATGAATATATTTATTTCCTAGCCTTCCTTCCAAAGCATATGGTTGAGGTTCCATTAGCTTGCCTCTAAGAATACCTATACAAAAGCTATAGCAAGAAGAAGAAGAAGATAAAATATGGTTAGAGCGAATGGTGTCCTCACTCTCATTTTGTCTTTCCTCTCCTCTCCTTTCTTTCATTTTTCCCTCAAGGCCAAGTGTAGATTTGGGTGACAATCCACTCACATCACTCCTCACTTCCTCTCCTTTTTCCTCTCTAGGATTTTCACCGCTCACTCCCTCACACCTCTCTTTCTTTTGTCTCTCATGTTCAAGTACAATGGAATAAGACTCAAGATTGTCTTCATTTGGAGTAGAGTGACTCTTTACTTGTTTCAATTCATCACCTTGGGGATTGCCCAAGGTTGTGGGGAAAGCCCAACGCCCAATCTTCACGGGCTAGACCTTGGGGAATGCCCAACGGTTGGGGAGTGCCCAACTCACTATCACAAGTGCCTTCTCCGGCATCTTTTAAAACACTTGGGGTCTCTTCTCTTTCAAGGCTCTCAAGCCTCGCATTTATTGCTCTCGGCCAAGAGAGTGGGAAGATTCTTGTCGGGGCCTTAATGGTGTCGTCAACGTCTTCGGCCATGTACTCACGCACTCCCTCTCATTTGAATGTCACTCGGGTACACTCAAGTTAGTGGGTAGGATCACTCAAGCTTGATTCCAAAAGCTTCCTCGTAGTTGAACAACCTCCTCAATAACCAATCAAGTTCACAATAACCAAATATTCTCTGGGGAGAGTGGAATTAATGTGACTGTATGGACGAACGGCTATATGAGTGAGCACTTGAAGCAAAAAAGTTCTACGAGTCTTTTTTGAATTCTAATCTCCTCTACCCATGAATGTCCTAATACGCTCAAGAGTTAGTGTCTTTCGAGTAGGCCAATTACCCTAGAAACACTAACCAAGAATTTCCCGGAGCCAAAGAACAAGTGAAAGCCTAGGAAAAAGAACTACCCCAAAACTGAAACAGTGGAGGTGCCTCTTCCTCAATTCTGGGCGCTCCGCCCATACTAGTAAAAAATGACCATTGAGGATGTCCAGCGGAGGAGGTCCTCCCTGAAATTTGGGCGCCCCTCCCAGCGCTGCACCAACAACTTTTCAACAACGAAGTTTTGGTGCGATTTCACCCGTTTCTCAAAACCAACGATACCAATAGTGTATTCAACTATTATAAACAATCCCCAATGGTTTTTCAACCCCAAACAACAACAACAAACACCGATTCAAGTTCGAAGCGATTTTCAAAGGTTTTCAAAATTTTGAGATTTGATTTTCGAATTTTTGAATCGCAACACCAAAACATGTTATGAGGGCATCAAATCAATGAGAATACATAATGGAACAATCTACAATATTTTTTAACACTTGGGGATTCAAATCCAACCCGATCTAGGAATATTTTCAAGTTTTCAACTTTTTTAATTTTTTTTGTTTTCTTTTTTTCTTCAAGAACAAGAACACAATAACAACAAGAACAAGAACGAGGATTCGTAAGAACGAAATCTAGCTGTGCTCTTATACCAACTGATGCAATGTAAACACGAAAGCGATAAAAGTAACGATAAAAGTGAGACGCAACTTAAACAACTTACGAGGTAGCAACGAAGAACGATGTTTCGATACACCCCTGGTGAATGTCAAGAATCACCTATACTACGCAACTACCCTCAAGAGGAAATGGCTCTTTCAAATGGAATGATCAAAGAGGTTCGATGTTCAACTTAGATTCGACCAAGTGAAATCATGCCTGCTCACAGGTTCTTCATTGAGATTCACTCAAATAATACATCATTCTATATTCAAGGTTTTCTAAAAATGAAACAAAAGCCTAATGAAGACTTTTATAGTCTTCATCTATACATAATGAAAGGTCTAAAATACCCCTAAAGTGGGTTTAAACAATATAAGCTACGTAGGGCTAAAGTAGGAATTACACATTAAAAATAAGGGAAATCCCGTCAAGGCTGATTCAGTGGAGGCGCCCCTCCTCGAATTGGAGGCGGGCCTTGCCTGTTCTTCAGCACGCCTTGATTTTGGGCGCCCCTCCCTCAAACCTGGGAGGTCTTCTTGGGCGCTCCTCCCTCAAACCTGGGAGGTCCTCCCACACTGAAGCCTTGCTCCCTTCATGTATGGAATGGCTTGAGGTGCCCCTCCTCCAAACCTAGGAGGTCCGCCTTCCCTATAGCAGTAGCTACACATCTTCAACTCTTCTCTGAAGCTCTTAACCTCCCGTCCTTTGCGTTCTTCAAGCTTGGCTCTTGATGGTTGGGTTCTAAGCCTAATTTATATTACATCAATGAGTCTCATGATTATCATAGTAACCCGCTTCATCACCATACGAGCCATGGTTCCCCGAATCATCATAGCAATACCCATCATCCCCAAATGAGTCATATACTCCACAATCATCATCCCACATAGTTGCAACAATTAAGAGAGAAGGACCTCACAAGTTCACCCAATATATGAACACTCAAGGTAGATGCATCAATCCCTTAGGAACCACGGTGAATATCAACAAGTAATATATACAAGTATTGGTTCGGAATGGATTAATTGTGACTCGATGGACGGACGACTATTTAAAGTGTGCACTTGAATCCAAATAATTTTCTATGAATCTTCTTTGAGTTCTAATCTCCACTACGCACGAATATCTTATAAGCCCAATGAAACTAGTACTAAAAGAGTAGAATAAATACTCAAGGATAACTAGCCGGAAGCAATACAAGCAAAGGAAACACGAAAACCTACAAAAAAAAAACTACCCGGAAGCAATACAAGCAAAGGAAACATGAAAACCTACGAAAAAAACTACCAGGAAGCTGAAACAGTGCCTAGGCGGAGCCCGCTAGGGAAGCGGTCCGCCCAAACCAGTCATTGCCTCTCTGCTGAGGCGCTCCGCCCAGTACTGAAGGCTGTGCAATTTTTTTCAAACTCATTACGGGTTCTTCTTGGCCCGTTTTCCAATGCAAATTCCAATCGATTTTCACTTTTTTTTTTCAATTCCAATGGTACCCAAAGTTGTATCTAATGATTCCCAACAAACCCAATGATTTTCAAGTTCAAACAATCAAAAACACACATTGATTCATGATTCAAAGGGTTTTAAACAAATTTTCAAATTTCAATCCACAACTCCAAATCACGTAACAAGGGTACCAAATCAATGGGTAATCATCAAATAACAATCCCCAATAAATATCAATGATAGGGGAATCAAATCCAATCCAAACTATGATTTTTTTTATGATTTTTCAATTTTTCAATTTTTTTCTTTTCTCACGAACAATAACAACAATGAAGTAAAGATACGAGATAGATGAACAGGACAATACATAAAAATCCAGATAAGGCTAGAATAGGAAATACACTCAAGACTAGAAGAATTCCCGTCTTGCCAAAGTAGTAGTTCGAACCCCACCTTCTAGAGTAGGTGGTCTGCCTGTTTCATGATGGAGCAGAGTAGGCGCTCCGCCAAAAAAGTAGGTGCCCCAAAATCCTGAGAGCTGATTCCAACTAGGTGGTCCGCCTGGTGCAGTGGCGGTCCGCCTGGTGCTGGGACAACTAATGCACTCAAGTGTATGGCCTTCAAGTCCTCCAAAGCCTCCGTCTTCAAAGCTCTTCCAAACCAAGTTTTGGTGAGAGCATTTTGGATCTCTTTTAGCTTGGCTCCGAGTGAATGATTTTAAGGTAACTTGGATGGAATCATCTTCCCTTCTCTGAAGCTCTCGATCTTGCATCCTATAAACCCTTCAAGCTTGGCTCTTGATGCTTGGCGCTTTGGCTAAATTTGGGTTGCATCAGTATTTTTGCTATGCCTCGCCCTGAAGCTCGCCCCAAAAACACCTTTAAAACACTTATTTAAACCTTGTTCTTCATTCAAAACTAGTCATTTTAACCTAAAGAATACATATTTTACCCACTGAACTTTACATAAAATTTCGGTGGCACACTTATTCTTTACGGACGATCTTTGACACTCTAAAGTTTAAAAAAGTACAACTATTACATACTAATTTGACCCATGTACGCGAGAGTGTGCAACAACATGGGCAAGCGCGTGAAGCTTTCATTAAAACCCACCTCAGCTATATCTAACGATCCAAACTGCTAAAATTAATGGCTCTATTCAACTTTTTAATAAATTGGGTCTCCTTCTTCCCCAAATCAAACCAAACCCAATTTGAACCCATTCCATTACCAAAATTTGAGCTTTTGTAAAATTCTTGTCCAAATCTTGCTACATTTTTCCTTATATCTTTTCCTCTTCTCTTTAGAACATATATTTCTAATATTTGTGCACTAAATTTCTACATTTAGGGTGTAAAAAAGAATGGCTAATTTTTTGAATTTTTATCGTTGCGGTGATGAAGTGGTTTTAACAACATCATGGACTATCGACAACCCTGGTCGACACTTTTATGCTTGTAAAAACTATAGGGTAATTCTTTAACTCATTTATTAATGGATACAATAATATTGCTTTAAAAGATTTTTTTTGTTTGTTCTTAAAGAATAATGGCTTCACAGGTTGTAACTACTTTGCATGGTGTGATCCTCCAACTTCAGAGAATCAAAAAAAGATTATTTTAGGACTGCTAAAAAAAAGGAGTTAGAGCGTGATTTCAATATATTGCAGTGAGTACAAATTTTGCCAGAGTTTCTGTATATATTTCAGAATGCGTACAATGCATTGTTGAAGAAAAATCAAAAGCAAAGAAATTGGAAGAGATTGTGTCCACTTATTGCATATTTGATTATGATCAAAGTGTTGTTTTTTGGCAAATTTGCTACTTAATTTAATGGTCTTTATGTATTAGTCATTTTAATGTCTTGTTGTAAGCTTGTTCATCAATGAAGTTGTTTATCAATGAAGGTTGTTTATCAATGAAAGAATGAAGGTTGTTGTTAACTTGTCTCTTTGGTTCCATGATGTGCATAACCATGTAGATTATCGAGCAACTTAATGCAATACAACTAGGAATTGAATTCAATATAGAGAACACATATATAAGACATGATAACACTAATTTCATCGATAATAAAAAGAGGTGTTCATACATAAATGACACCAATGAACTTAACAAAACAAGGGTGTTCATACACACACCAATTAATTTAACAAGAAATGGTGTTGTAGACACCACACAGATTAACAAAAAAGGGTGTTCATACAAAGACACCAACACCAAATATTACCAAATAAGTCTAATTGGTTGAAACAACTATTTGTTCATATACACCAGTCACTAACAAACAACATCCATAACATAGGATATTTAAGTAGAACTTCCTTAACTTGGATTGGGCTGTGATGAAGCAGTTTTTTGTAGTTCTTTCCTAGTGATAGCTGGACTTCCATTCCACCTCAGGCCCCTCTTTTCTGGTTTGTATGCACACTCCTTGACTAAAGTAGATGATCTCAAGCCACCAGTATCAATGACTCCTGCATTACAAGAACCAGTCTGTAAAATTTAACAGTCAGTCATTGCCAAAAAATATTAAACACATAAAACAGCCATTAGTGCAAAAATAAACAGTCATTACTTATAGAAAAAGAAGTGAAACCATTGCTTGCTTGGAAAAGTCCAATGTCATTCCTTCCCTTGCCTCTTGCAGCACCCCTTCTTCTTGCAGAATTGCCTCCTTTACTAGAACTGCCTACTCCACCAATATTTGTACTAGAACCCCTTCCAGCACCCCTTCCCTTTCCAACACCCTTACCCCTAACACCTGGACTGCCTGCTCCACCAACATTTGTACCAGAACCCCTTCTAGCACCCCTACTTCTTCCAGCAACCCTACCCCTAACACTTGAACTGTTTGCACCATCTGAACTGACTGGGACACCAGTTGCACTATCAGTTCTAAGGGCTCTAGGACAACCTCTTTTGTTGTGTCCATTCTCTTTACAATTAGAGCATGACACTTCCTGCCCCTTCCTAGATAGTTTCTCAACCTTAGGATGTTCAGTCTCATCTCGTCTTCTTTTCTTCTAAGGCCGACCAGACATCCTCCTTATTAGTGAAGGCTCAACAGGGGGATTGTTGGTAGGTGGCCACATGGCCATGTTGTTCATAGGCTGGATAAAGGTAGAGTAGGCCTTCAGATAGGTATCCCTTCTATACCACTTAGAAACATACTCTTTTGGGTCTTCATTTATGTGGTGCATTGCTGTAATTGCATGGGCACATATAATGCCCTTCAAGTTCCAAGCCCTACAACTGCAAGTCAAGTCACTAAACTTGATAGTGTGGATGAACTTGTCATCTACCACATCATATTCTTTATCCCCATTCCACTTCAAGTTACACTTCATTGAATGTTCAACATTATCCCCAAGCACTTTCATTGAAATGAGGGATATGTCTTCTTTCCAACCCTGTCCAAACTCCCTCAACTTACTCACCCTTTCCATCATTTTCACCCTGATCTCCTCCAACATTGTGAGCACAGTCTTGTGTCTGGCTTCAAGTATTCAAGCATTGAATGTTTCACACATGTTATTGTCAATAACATCACACTCTACCCCAACATTAAAGTAGGCCCTACACCAGCCTTCTTGTCTATAACACAATAGGCTTTCACAAATTTTATTCCCTAGCTTATCTAGTTCTTCCATTTTTTTTGTTCATTTCAGCTATACAAAAAGACATAGCAATCTTCCAGAAACAGTTCCTTCTTTCCAACCCCCTCCAATTCTTTGACCATTTAGCTAAGGCATATCTAGCAAACATCCTATGTTCAACTTCAGGTAGCAAGTTTTTAACAGCTATAGTCAACCCTAAAGTGAGTAGGAAAACAATGATTATTAGATAAATTAAGAAACTAACTTAAGTAATTAACTTAAGTATGAAACTGACTTAACAGAAAACTAAAGTATGCAACAAAATTAATTAACACTAGAAAACTTAAGTTAGAAACGGATTTTAACTTATTAAACTGTTTCTGGAAGATAAGTTAAAAATTGATTTAAACTACTAAACTGAATTAAGTCATTAAACTGAATTAAACTTAATAAACTGAATTAAGTTAGTAATTAACAGAAAACTAACCTTCTGCATGTCAGATATCATGGTCAGCTGCTGTCCATCTCCCAAATTCAAGTCTTGGACGATACACCTTAGAAACCACTCCCAGTTATGTGTATTTTCAACCTTTACAATGGCCCAAGCTATTGGGAAAATTTGATTGTTCCCATCCTTGGACACTGCCACAAGAAATTGCTCCTTGCACATACCCTTCAAGAAACATACATCCAGACCTATTATTCTTCTACATCCTTCAAGCCACCCTTTCTTCATGGCATGGAAACACACATAAAAACTTTGGAACACCTGTTTTCCTTCACCCTTATCTTTTGACTTCACAACACAAGTACTTCCTGGGTTTGTCTGTAGTATCATGTCCCTATAGTCATAAATCCTTTTCAACTCAGCATGAACATCACCAATTATCTCTTTCAGAATTTTGGCCCTACCTCTATGGACCACAAATCTGCCAACATACAGATCAAGGTCATCCTTTATCTTCCTCTTTAGCTCCCACTCTTTTATGTTGGGTTGTCCAACTATGGTCTTCCTGTAATGCTTTGCTAGCCACCTTGAATTGCATAAGATATTTTTGTTTGTCCTGTAACATGTGTGAACAGGATTGTACCTTGCTAAAAAAAATAGAAGACATCAATTAAGTAGCTTATCTAGTGAGATCGAAAAGACTAATATCAGATAGAATAGACTAACAGAAAAGTTAAGTACCTTTTAACCTTAAAATTGTTGCTCATGTTATCAGTACTTGCTACCAGCTGCCATGGACAGTTTTCCTTGCATCTCACCCACACTCTTTTTGGTTCATTAATCCATTTTTCAATTTGAACTCTTCTTTGAATTGCATAAGTTGTAACAGCATCTCTAAATTGCTGAACACTTTCAAATATTAATCTCAACTCCCATATTATCTTCTGGACTGTAGGATCAAATATTAATGCCTTTTTCCTCATATTTTCAGTCTGCCTCTTCTTGTATTCTTCATTAAATTCATCCTCTATGTCTGAGTCAAAGTTTTCAACATCTGAAAAGCCATAATAAGGATCATATGCACCAACCAATTCAGCATATATGTTTGTCTTACTGCCTGTCCTCAACTCATCAAACCCTATGTCAACACCAGCCTCTCCTAAATTTATGTCTCCCTTGTCTTTTGGTCTTTCACACCTCCTCCTTCTCTTATATTTTCTCAATTCCTCCCTAACTTCTGCAAATTCCTCATGAATATCTGACTGATATTCCTTATCATCAGGCACCTCTACATCAACACCCTCACTCTCATCACTGGAACTAAAGTTATAATCTTTGTCAGACTCACCATCATCCTCACCCTCATCTTCATGAGAATTATCTTCACCTTTACTTATGTCAATAACCTCAGAAAAGTCTACCTCTTTTCTAGTCTTAAATGTGCTATCATCAACACATAAAGGGGCAACATGAGTCACATATATATGGAGGGTATCCCCATCTACTAAGTCCTTACAAATGTCTAATAAGTCCTTGTCAGTTACTATATTTACTATCTCATCAGACCTATTATTTGGATATACATACAACTCAGCCACATTAATAAAGCCTATTTCCCTAGGGTAGTCCATAAGCTCAAAAAAAGACACTTTATCTACATCCACATCAGTTACAATAGTCTGTCTTCCACCTACATATTGAGCAAATAGATCAGGAACATATTCACCATCATAATACCATTTCAAAGATATCAAAGTAAAAGCCATATTATCTGTAAAGGAAAATGACAACACAAATTAATAAATCATGTATTCTGCCTATTTTGTAATTATTTTAGATAATTAAGGAAGATTAATTAAGAAAGATTAACTAATACAAAAAGGCAAATTTCAGTTACTAAATGCAGCTTTAACAAATACAAAAAAGATGTCAAATTAAGACAGTCGACAAAGTTGTTCCATAAGGGACCACTGTCACATGCAGTCAACAATAACAACACAACAACTATTTTCAATACATTTGTAACTCTAGATGAAGACAACGCAATTTTTAACATGGCCCAAGACATAAAGGCAAAAGATTCGTACTTTACATACAATAAAGTAATTTTGACTAAGGAATTTACCACAAACCTTAAAAAATTAATTTGATTTACAAAAAAATCCATGTCAACCCACCCACCCGATAATAAAGAGAAACGGATTGCCCGATTAACTTATCTTAAAATTTTCCTTTGAATTTTACTACAGAAACATCACAATCTTGAATCCCATGTCTGATTTGCCTTAATCGCAGCAGCAAAATTAGAAAGGGCGTGTGAGTTATATGGTTTATTTCTTTTTGTTATGTGGGGTTAATTAGGATAAATGAAAAGAGGGGTAGTTTTTAGGTCGGGTTGGAAAATGAAAAGAACGGTCGGGTTGTTTTTAAGTCGGGTTGGAAAATTAAAACGTTAAAAGACCCGATGGGTCGGGTTAAGATGCACTTGTATAACACAGCTTGTTTATTTAATAAAGCTTGGTCAAAGTTGTATATAATAGTTACACTTTTTAAAACCTTAGTGTGCCAAATATCGCCTGCAAAGAATAAGTGTGTCAGCAGGATTTTATGTAAAGTTCAGTAGGTAAAACATATATTCTGCCTTTATTTTATGTTGTGCTTCTCATACTGTCATATTTCATTGGGCCTTTTAAAACCAATCTCAAACATGAGGTTCTTACACATGAATTGCCTAATTTAGTTTTATTTTTCTTAAGATGCTTGCTATACATACATCATTGGTGAAACAAATCAAGCTTGCTTTTGACATCTATAGGGAACAATTAATTGAGTTATCCGTAGAAAATATCATTTGTTACACACCTATTGTGATTGATTATCAATATAGAAATAATAGAAAATTATCTTGGTTGTTACCATATCAATCACAAAGATCTCATCCCTTAACATATGCTACTATCAATTTCTGTGAATTATGCGAAACGATAAATAAGAAGAGAATACTATATATACTTGCTTGTATTTGTTGATGTATATTTCTCATAACTTATCCACTATTTGCAAGACTATAGCTATATTTTTTTTTTTATCAAGTTAACTTTATTTATCGTATATTTGTTTTATATGACATATGTTAGAAACTAAAGTTCAACACTGGAGAATTCTTGTGTGTATATGAGGAGGGAATGCCCCAGTTAGCTAAGGCAATTAGATGTCCGGTTGAGCTTTAAACCACATAATTTTCAACCCCGCTTCACTTAGCAATTTCGATAGTTTTTTTGTTTATTTTGGGTTCATGATTAGATAGAAGAAGATAGTAGAAGGTCGTCTATGTAAAAGTGTTTCGGAAAGGAGGTGTTATGGCTGAAGTAGGGGTTCGACGATTTTTAAAACTCCAAGCTACACTAATTTAGTGTGTATCGGAACAAATCACAAGTAGAAATGGGTAGAGAGGGTCACAACAAGTCTGAAAATGTATTTTTTTTATATTTTTACGACGGTGGCATTAGTAGTCTGCCGGTGCTTTGGCGGTGGCAGATTGTGGTAATTTGTGGGGATTTGATTTTCTGACAGTTGTTATAAAATTGGCAAGAGTTTGTCTAGTCTCATGGACTTGTGGGTGTAAATGGAGAAATAAGGGCAAAATAATTTATATGAGGAAAAGTGAGGATGCGGATACTTTTTAGAATCCTATCTTAGCCCGCTTAATCTGAGTCTTCAATCCACAAATGAACGGTGGAGATGGGATATACCTGTGGGCTTTGGTGGGTCAAATAGGATAGTGACTTCTTCTCGTCTTTTCTAGAATTTCCTAACCTAATAGCATGTTAACTAAGTTTTATCACATATTTTAATTAGCAATTAACTTAACTAATTAATAATAAATTTTACAAATAAATTAAAAGAGATTTCTAATTAACAGAACATGTCAAACAATCATATTCATAAACAAAATATTATTTTTTGTAATTTTTAGTATTTTTCTCTTAACTGATTAAGCTAAAAGGCTAGATAAAAATCGAAAAAAATCTAAGAAAATTGACAAAAATTCTAGGGCAATTTACACAAGTATTTTGAAAAATAATATTTTGTGCCAAAATTAGGTAATTCGATGATTTTTAAAACTCCAAGCTACACTAATTTAGTTTGTTTTGGGACAAATCACAAATAGAAATGGGTAGAGGGGGTCACAACAAGTCTGGAAATATTTTTTTTTATATTTTTACAATGGTGGCGTTGGTAGTCTGTCGGTGTTTTGGTGGTGGCAGATGGTGGTAATTTGTGGGGATTTGATTTTTTGACAGTTGTTATAAAATTGGCAAGAGTTTGCCTAGTCTCATGGACTTGTGGGTGTAAATAGAGAAATAAGGGCAAAATTATTTATATGAGGGAAAGTGGGGATGTAGATCCTTTTCAGAATCATATTTTAGCCCGCTTAATTTGAGTCTTTAATCCACAAATGAACGGTGGAGATAGATATACCTGTAGGCTTTGGTGGGTCAAATAGGATAGTGGTCTGGACTTCTTCTCGTCTTTTTCAGAATTTACTTACCTAATAGCATGTTAACTAAGTTTTATGACCTATTTTAATTAGCAATTAACTTAATTAATTAATAATAAATTTCACAAATACATTAAAAGAAATTTATAATTAACAAAATATGTCAAACAACCATATTCATAAACAAAATATTATTTTTTATAATTTTTAATATTTTTCTCTTAACTGATTAAGCTAAAAGGCTAGATAAAAATTGAAAAAAATCTAGAAAAATTTACGCAACTATTTTGGAAAATAATATTTTGTGCCAAAATTAGGTGATTACTATATATATATATTTATATTATATTGTGTGTGTGTGTGTGATGAAGTAGAGAAGAAATTAAGGATAGAGATGTACTTCATATGGCTAAAAATGATTAACTTTAAGAATGTTCTCTAATGGTTGTCCTAAAATATTTTAACTTTTATAGTAGTTTGAGCTATCATTGGCCTAATAAATTAATTAAACTGAGAGGGTCAATTCGATACATTTAGGGAACGATTGGTTTGAGGTATTGGCAAAACAATCTTAGTATAAAAGTCGGTATTGGTTTATTCATTGTTTGGTTACAAATTTCACTTCGAATATATTTTTTATCATGGTATCACCAATACGCCAATTCCTCTACTAATTTATACCGTCTACAAGATGGAATACAAGTACCATGATTGGCTATACATGGTTAAACAATCATAATAATGACAAAATTATCCTTGAGTCTCCTCACCCTTTCTAAATAATCTGCCAAACCTGTTTCAGAAAATTAGATGAAAATGGCAGCTATTTTCACTCTCCGGCAATGATCAAGCGGTAAGCAATGCCGGAGAGACAGCTCAACATCTACGCCAACCTTATAACCTTCTACTGTGTGTTTTTTCTCCACAAGGTTACGAATTAGAACTTTTATAAATTCTTGTTTTCGGAAATCAAATATTGGGGGAGCAAAATACTACTCCCTCCGTTACAAAAAGGATGAACCTATTACTATTTGAAGGATCAAACAAGATTATGTTTGACTACATGTCTTATAAATATTTTCTAACTATTTTGAATTGTTAACTATTTTGACTTATAGTATTTTTCATGTAGTTTCTAAATATGTAAATTTTATTTCAAAAAATTTTAAAAATTCGATGTGCAAATTTCCGGTCAAAATTAGTCAATTTGACCCTCGTATTCCGCAAAGGTTCATCCTTTTCGAAATGGATTGAGTATTATTTATGGAGAGGATTGGGTTAAAAGACCCTCTCAAGTCTTTAATGAAGAAAAAAAGACACCTTTTCTTTTCTCTTTTGTTTTATTTCTAAAACTTACTTAAAGATTAATTGGGGATCGAATTAGAAGTTTTAAAAGTTGGGAGTAGATGTTAAATTTCAAATTTTCATTTTTTCTTCCCTTTTTTCTTATCTACTTCTTCCTTCTCTCTTACTTTATTTTGAATTTTTTCTCTATTATGTTCTTCGTTGTCCTTATTCTCCTCCTTATTTTCTTCTTCTTTCTCTCCTTCTTGTTCAAATTTATTCATGTTCAACGTTAAGATCATCATCTGCTTCATTCATTTTTTTCTCAAATGACCAGAACATCTGTATTGATGATCAAAATGCCCGAACAGATGGCGAGAACATCTGAATATATGGCCGGATCATCTGAACTAATGGCCAGAATATATGATCGAAAAATGGACGAACATCTATCTAGATGTTCGGGATATCTCGAGTGATGGCCGGAATATCTGAATCGATGATTGTAACATCTCTGTAGAAGTTCAAATATCTATACATATGATCGGAACACATGAACAGATGGCTAGAACATCGGGGCCTCGGGGGTAAGGGCGAGTGAGGGATGAGAAATAAGGGCGGAGAAAGGTGAAAGAGGTAGAGGAGGAGGTGGATGAGGGAAAAAGAGGGTGAAGGAGGTTGGTGGGTTAGATGGGGGGAAGGAGAGTAGGGAGCATTGTGTAAATAAGAAAATTTTGGGGCTTTTAAAAGTAGTCATAAATATTAATTATAATTGTGTCTCTTTTACTTCATTATTCAAGACTTTGTCACTTTTACTTACATAAAGATTTAAGAGTGCCTTTTAACCAAAAGACCCTTGTTTCCGGCAATGTTAAGAATATCTAACAATAAAGGAGGAACAAAGAAAGGGAGGCTAAGGTTACGAAGTAAGGTCAGCTGGTTAAGGAAAGCTCAGGTTATGAAATCGCTTAGCCGTTAATGAATTTCAAAATAAAAGAAAAATGAAAGTAGTAGTGAGGCGTCGGTACGGAGTTGCGTCAGCTGTGGATATAGACTAGGCTAAGGGACGGACTTCATCTCTTCTATTTTCTTCACTTACTTCTTACACTTCAGCTGAGTCTAACGAGGCTCAGGTGCGGAGCCTTCCACTGTGGACCGAGACTACGCAAAGGTAGAAGACCATGGAAACTTCGCTGACTTTATCATCAACCTTGATTTCACTACGCTCAATAAGAACCCGGAATAGCGGAAATAGGTTCGTGTTTCGCTTCCAAAGTCAGTCGTCTTTGCCCAAGTGTGAACTGCAGACGACTCTCCAGTGGTTCCATTCCTTCTTACTGTACTTCTGGGTCAACCCAACCCGAATGGGAAGAAGAGGGTCAGCTAAACTGCGGTCCACTTTGTACGTTTGCTGAGCAGACCACTCAGGCATTTTAGAAAAGGGAAGGGAACTTCTCACCCCGAGGGAGGCGGGAAGCTACCGCTTCTAGAATGGAAGCTTCTCTTTTACTTTTTTAGAGTGTATCGCTATTTTGAAATAAAAAAAAAGTTTATGGATGAAGTAATCGGAATGACAAGTGGTTACGGTTGCGGAAAGCGGAGAAAGTCGGGAACCGTCGGTTACCTTTTGAATCAAAGTAGCGACAAGCCGAGTATTACGACTACAGGGGGAGAAGCAAAGCTTCGTAGACAGCTTCGCTTCCTCCTCGCTTCTTTTCTGGTGACTAGCTTCTCAAGTGGGCGGCTTGGTAAGCAAGCTATCTTCAGCATCGGTAAAATCCCTATCAATATTAGGCCGGAATGGTGGGGAAGGAGGCCCTCCCTACTTCAATGGAAAGGGGGGAATCACCCTTTCACAACTGCTCCTCTACAACTACCTTTCGCCCAACATGATCACGAACGAAGACAGAGAATTGGGTAGATAGGAGGACGAAACGAACCAACCCACTTGTCCTGATCGGAACGATTGAAGAAAGAAAGAGAATGGTGGCTCCTTTCGCCCAGGGGACATCGTCGGAGAACAATGTCGGGGACAGGGTGAGAACCTTCCGTTGGTTACGCCCTTTAAGTGTCAGTTCTTCCATATTTAGATATGGAGATAGATCCATATAGAGATCTAGATCTTTCTATCGATAAATAGATCTATTGAGAAATGGATATTGATCTGGTTTCAAGATCTATGAACAAGAGAGATCCCTAAATATCCATTTGAGAAAATAGATGAATAGATAGGGCGAAGCCAGCGGAAGGAAGGTCGCGTTAGCGCCCCTTATTTCACTAAAGCAAGAAGGTTTGAATATTTATTGGGAAAGGTTTGAATATCACCCTATGTGAGTCATGTTGAAAGATCAAGATGGTTTTAATTATTTTTTTCAGTAAGTCATTATTGAGGGCTCATGAACATAACGATTATTATCAAAGACATACAAATGGAACTTTAGGTTACTGGAGTTGATTGTTACTCTTGCCACAAAAATTCCTTTAACGAAAAAGGGCCAAATTTGCCCCTTTACTGTTGAAAAAGGATCAGGTTTACTGTCCATTAAATATTTGGAACAAAAAAACCCCTACCATTTATAAAGTAAGCAAAATTACCCTTCTCTATGGCGGAAGTGTGGGACCCACCATTAAAAAAGGACACTTTAGAGTCCTTGTGTATATTTTTTTTTTCACATCTATTAAATTAGTTAAATAAATTCATAAAAGATAAAGCTTCTCCTCCTTAAGTAATTTGATAAACATCACTCTGAACAGTAACTCATTCTTCCATAGACAACACAACCGTCATGTTTCACTCACCTAAAAGCCATACTTATTCCAATACTGATATCACATTCAAGTCACATAAAATCACCACTAGAAAGTTTACCTTGGTTTCTTCTCCATCAATAGCAACGCAAACATCCTTCCATATTTTTTTTTGTTTCCTCTACATGACTCACCAAAACACCCCATCATATTTAGCTCTCGAAACTTTTTAATTATTTTTTGTCTGAAATTGTTCAAAAAGATTGAAGATGAGTTCGAAGAAATTGTTCAAAAATGAAGGTGGGAAAGTTCTTGATGTCTTTTGTCGAATATTTATTAAAGTTTATTAGGGTTTGAAATTGATGATGAATTATAATTCAAATGATGCAATTGCTAAGAAGAAGCTGGGAGAGTGAGCTAAGAAGAAGAAGAGTTGAACCTGTAGCTGAGCTGAGAAGAAGGAGAGCTGAAGCTGAGTAGCTGATGGTAGAAGCCTGCAGACTACCACATTATGTAAAAATTTCCAATGGTTACTACAAGGAACTACATTCACCACTGATTTAATGTTGTTACCCTTGGGTAGTTTCGACATGGTGTTGGGATGCCAATGGTTAACTACTTTAGGTGACATTAAGTTGAACTTTAATAACCTGACTATGGAGTTCAAGTATCAGGGCAAAAAACACTTGCTGAGAGGGGCTACCAGTAAGGTGAAGGGGGTCCAAGCCAAGAATGTCACTCTGAAAACAGCAGAAGGAGCTCACTTTTTTATGATGTCAATGACCAGCAGCCCAGATTCAGCTGTCTTCAATAGCTTGCAGGCTCATCAAGGTGAGAATCTACCACCTGAACTGGCTTCCTTGCTTGAACAGTACACTAGCATCTTTGAAACACCCACTGCATTGCCCCCACATAGAGGACCATTTGATCACAGAATACCATTGACTCCCCAAGCAACCACAATCAGTAAAAGACCATACAGATACCCTGGAATTAAGAAGGACATAATAGAAAAACTGGTACAGGAGATGATGGATCAAGGAGTAATCCAACATAGCACCAGTCCTTATGCCTCACCTGTTGTGCTAGTAGGGAAGAAAGATGGTACTTGGAGACTCTGTGTGGACTATAGAGAGCTGAACCAGCTGACTATAAAGGATAAATTCCCCATCCCAATCATAGAAGACTTATTGGATGAGCTAGGAGGAGTTGAAATCTTTTCCAAGATTGACTTGAGAGCAGGATACCATCAGTTGAGAATGGCACCAGAGGATGTTCACAAGACTACCTTTAAGACTCATGAAGGGCACTATGAATTCCTAGTCATGCCCTTTGGCTTGACTAATGCCCCATCTTCCTTCCAGAGTCTCATGAACTCTGTGTTCAAGCCATTACTGAGAAAATCTGTCCTAGTCTTCTTTGATGATATACTAATCTACAGTAAGGATATGCAGTCACATGTAACTCACTTACAAGCTGTCTTTGAACTCATGAAGCAACATCACTTGTATGCCAAGCCTTCTAAGTGTGAATTTGGTGCAAAGGAAGTAGAATACTTGGGACACTTCATTAGTGGTAAGGGTGTTGCCACTGACCCCAAAAAGATCTCAGCAGTGAAGGCATGGCCCACTCCTACTAACATCAAACAGTTAAGGGGATTCTTAGGCTTAGCTGGCTACTATAGAAGGTTCATCAAGGGCTTTGGAGCCATTTGCAAGCCCCTGCATGAGCTACTCAAGAAGGACAATTACCACTGGTCTGCTACAGCTACCACTGCATTCAATCAGCTTAAGGAAGCCTTAGTTTCAGCACCTGTGCTGGCCTTACCTGATTATTCTAAACCATTCATTATTGAAACAGATGCTAGTGGCACAGGTACTGGAGCTGTGCTGATGCAACAAGGCCACCCTATTGCCTATATCAGTAAGTCTTTAGCTCCCAGACATCAAGCTATGTCTATGTATGATAGAGAGTTACTGGCCCTAATATTTGTTGTCACTAAGTGGTCACACTATCTCCTGGGGAAACAGTTCATCATCAAGACTGACCAAAAGGCCCTCAAACACCTTCTGGAACAGAATATACACACTGACTTCCAGGTGGCTGGTATTTCTAAGCTTATGGCCTTTGACTTCACCATTGAATATAAGAAGGGCAAGGAGAACAAGGTTGCTGATGCCTTATCCAGAAACATTGGTGCTGAATTGCTGGCTATGTCCTTGCTGAATCCTAATGATCACTTATTTGAAGAAATCAGGCAAACTTGGGTGACTGAAAACACCTTGCATGAGCTGATTGAGAGGTTAAAGAGTCAACCTTATAAATCCTACACTTGGTTCAAGGATCAGTTAAGATGGAAGGGCAGATTAGTAGTGGGGAACAACCCTCAGCTGAGACAGCTCATCATTCAAACATGGCACTCTACTACACAAGGAGGGCATTCTGGCATGGATGCCACTATTAAGAGGTTGTCCTCTATTTTCTTCTGGAAATCCTTAGCTGCTGACACTAGGGAATTTATCAACAAATGTGATGTCTGTCAAAGACACAAGTATGATGTTGCAGCATCCCCAGGCCTGCTTCAACCTCTACCTGTACCTGAAGGTGTCTGGACTGATATCTGCCTAGACTTCATTGAAGGACTGCCCAGTGCTAAGGGCAAGACTGTGATTCTGGTAGTAGTGGACAGACTCAGCAAGTATGGTCATAGCCTTCAACACCCCTACACAGCTCAGTCAGTGGCTCAAAGTTTCCTGGACAATGTCTTTAAGTTGCATGGGATGCCTATGACTATGACTAGTGATAGGGACCCTATCTTTCTCAATTCCTTCTGGCAAGAGCTATTTGCCTTACAGGGTGTTCAATTGCAAAGATCCACTGCATATCACCCTCAGACAGATGGCCAAACACAAGTCCTAAATAGAACACTAGAGACTTATTTGAGGTGTTTTTGTTCTGATAAACCTAAGGAGTGGTCCTTGTATCTGCCACTCGTTGAATGGTGGTATAACACTACCTACCATTCCACCATAAAGTGCACTCCCTATGAAGCTCTCTATGGGCAAAAGCCACCTATCCATTTGCCTTTTTGGGTAGGAGATGCCCCATCTGAGATGCTGGACAGGTCATTGGCAGCTAGAGAAGCCATCATTCAGTTACTGAAATTCCATTTAGCTCGAGCACAACAAAGGATGAAGGATTTGGCTAATAAGCACATGAGTGATAGGAGCTTTGAAGTGGGAGATTGGGTATATTTGAAACTGCAACCTTATAGACAGATTTCTGTTACTGTTAGGCCCTTTAATAAACTGGCAGCTAAGTACTATGGGCCTTACCCCATTGTGGCCAAGATTGGAGCTGTTGCTTACAAGTTACTACTACCTGCTGATGCCCTCATTCATCACACATTCCATGTTTCTCAGCTTAAGAGGTGCCATGAAGTTCCTGCCATTATTAACCATCCTCCTGTCTTTCATCTCTCCAGTCCTCATTGCCCATATCCTGAAGCCCTTCTAGAGAGAAGATTGGTCAAGAGAGGCAACAAGGCTGTAAGCCAGGTCCTAGTCAAATGGTCAGGAGTTGATGAAGCCCAGGCTACATGGGAATTTCTCTCTGATCTGAAGGTCAGGTTTCCATCCTTTCACCCTTGAGGACAAGGGTGTGCTTGTCGAAGGGGTATTGATGAAATTGCTAAGAAGAAGCTGGGAGAGTGAGCTAAGAAGAAGAAGAGTTGAACCTGTAGCTGAGCTGAGAAGAAGGAGAGCTGAAGCTGAGCTAAGAAGATGAGGCTGACGTGGCGAGTTAGTTAGAAGTTAGTTAGTGTCAGGCAGTTAGTTAGAGGAGTTAGTTAGGATCTTAGCTCAATTCATTGTAATCCTATAGCCTATAAATACATTGTAACTAAGTGTAAAGATTCATTCAATATATCAATACACATTTCTCTTCTCTTATTCCTTATTCTTCTTTGCTTTCCTCTCGATTAATATCCTGAGCTAGCTTTCATTTTCCTCGAGGAACACTCCTGGATCAGTTACATTTCCATTTTTGATTTGATCGTGCATCATCAAATGAAATTCGAAATTAAAGCTTTCTATTTATTATGTCGATTTAGAGCGTATAGTCAGTCAAAGTTTATTGTAATTTTAGGATATGAAGGGGTTCAGTTTTTCTGGGTGTTTTGACGGATGAGAAAAGTAGTGGCATTCATCGAATCTCCATTGTTTCCTGTGATATCCACATTTGAAATCTTAATTAATATGTTGATTTGTTCCAACTGATCTAAATCTGCACATGAAATTTGTGAAATAGTTTATTCTTGATGGATTTATTTAGAGACCATGAAATTAATATATTAATTTAATTTTGTAGCAGGTATTGATGTAAGATGGATAGAAAAGATGAGATTGGCGTGGGAGTTTATTTGTAGTGGTGGAATTTCCGGCGAAGTGGAAGCTCCGATTTTGGGAAGGGGAGGCGTCTAGTTAGGGTCTAACAAAACAAGATGAAGAAAAATAAAATTAGGAAGAAGAGAAAGAATTTGAAAAAGAAGATAAAGGAATGGTAATTGGGTTTGTCAAATGGGGATGTCTTCTTTAGTAGAGAAACGAAACAGAAAAAGGAAAAAATGTTAAAAAGAGAGATGGGTCCCAAAATAAATAGATATCTCAAATTAAAAAAAAAAAAACATAAAGTATTAGTAAAAGGCAAATTAGGCTTGGACGGTGAGGTGGCAGCCATGTGACATCCACCTCACCTAAATGTAATGACATGTAGTATTTTTAACTGTCATGGTGGAGGCCCGTAAAAAATAGGGATAATTTTGCTTACTTTATTAACGGTATGGGCTTTTTTGTTCCAAATATTTAACGGATGGTAAACTTCACCCTCCCTTTTTCAATAGTAGAGGGGCAAATTTGGCCCTTTTCCGTTCCTTTAAACCCAATTCAGTAAAATAAAAAGCCATAATAGTTCAAGTGTATAATCGTAACCAAAAGTTTGTACAACTTTAAACTAAATACAAGTTTAAGTTATACATTGTATATTCAGTTTTTAATATAATGAACCAAACACTAGATAAAAACTTGGGATAATTACCAAAACAACCAGTCAACTCCCACCACTTACTTTTGACTAGCCATTACTTTTTATAGCCAGTATACACAAAAATGAATACCCAGTGTATACAAACGATAGCACGCGTATACAAAAGGTATCCTCACGTATACACAGTGGTTACACTCAAAAATATTATGTATACAGTAAAATTTTTGGGTATACACAATGTATACATGCAACTTTTCCAGTTAATTTTGCGTATACACATTTTTTTTACAGTGTATACACAATTTTTGTTTATAGTTTTTTGTATACATTCAATTTATGCCAAAAAAAAAAAAGGGGGCTTGGACTACAGATTCTCAGCTTCTCCAGAGCTCTGGCGAGCTGCAACAGTTTCATCATGGTAGCAGCTCGCTGGAGCTCCGACGTAGCTGAAAAGTTGCAGTCCAGTCGCGAGATAATAGAGACGATGGTGGCGAGCAAGCGAAGGTGGTTGAGTAGCAGCGACGGGGAGGCAGGGGTTCGCCGGAGGGGAAAGGAGGAAGGGGGCAGTGGCGAGGGAAACAAAAACAGTGGCAGCCATAGCGGATTTGGGACGCGGGAGGCCGAAAAATATAGCAACACGATCCCTCGACGATGGATCTCGGACGGGGAGGCAGAGGGTGGCTGGAGAGGGAGAAGGAAGGGGGCGGCGCAGGTAGAGAGGAGAAGAGGAAGGAGAAGACAAAAAAACCCTAGTGGCTACAAAAAATAAGGGAGATGGGCTAAGAGTTTATTTAGGATTATTTTGAAAAAATAAGGCTAAAAAAATATATGAAGAGGGTTAAACGTATACTAGCTGTTATTTTTCCTAAAAACTAATCCTTACATTACTAATCAATATATTACTGCAATATTAATCAATATATTACAATTTATGTATAACTTGTTTTTCCACCAAACGATCCCTTGGTAAATTAATGAACACTAGTTAAACTGTAGTCAATTTTTTAAAAAAAAAATTATTTTAAGCGAAGCACCTTGCAATAAGTAGATAAAATTTGAATAAAAGTACCTCCATACTTATCATGGAATACTTCATATCATGAAGTCTAAAGTTAAGCATGAAGGTAAAGTCAACTTTATATAAAAATTGTGAAGTTTAGACAAACTTCAGACTAAAGATTTAAAGTTAGAACTGCATTGTAATTTCGCACCCAAGTTATGTTTTTTGGTGATCTTCAAGCTGTAGGGTATTTGTGTAACTTCCCCGTACATTTTTTTTGAACCTTGGTCCTTTTATTCGCACTTTGTAAATCAAAAAAAAACAAACCTAAAGAGTTAAGTAGTCCATGTATTTACATTTTATGAAAGAAAATCAATCTATAGTAATGAAACTTTTATTAATTATTATACCGTAAACTATTACAACAAGTAAATAACCTACACAATTGTTAAAATCTGTAATGAGTAACCTTATAGTACATGGTTAGTGGTGTTAGCTTTCATATTTCAGCACTTTGAAACTTGAAAGTGCAATCTAGAACCTTCAAATAAGATACATCTAGTGTCATCTAAACCGAAACTTGTCCATATCACAATCAGCAACTCTGGTCATTGCTCTTTTTTTCCAAAACTAAATGATACATTGAGCTTTCTCGAGTCTTTGAAAAACCAAAGCATCTCAACGCCTTGACAAGACAAAGTCAACCAACACCTTATCATACAAATTACAATTAACGGCAGGCTGCAAGGATCCAATATTGCCCATTATCAAAAATCAAACTTCAATACTGAGGAAAAAGTCAGAAATTTGATAAAAAGGATAAATAGCAGTACTGGTCAAAGAGTGCCACCACATTTCTCTGAAATCGGCTTAATGTGTAGGGATAGTGTTTAATTTAGTTAAGGGATAGTGTTTAATTTAGTTTGTTGTAAGAATAATTTGTGGCTAAATTTTATTCTTTGACTACATCACTTTACCGCCGAATAAGTATGCTAATTCAACAGTTATTTCATCAAATAGAGATACTTAAATGACAGAAAGAATCAACGAGCCAACTTTGAAAATTGGGACAAATACAATGTCAATTTAGGTACTACCCTATCCCTCTCAACTTAAACATCTTGGTCCCAATCATCAATATAGCGAATGCTATAAATAGGAAAGTTAGAGTGTAAACCATAAGTTTGGCGCAGGATTTCGTTCCAAGTTTCCATCAACTTTGGGGTCCCTTTTAACTACTCTCTTTTACCCAATTTATATGACACAATTCTCTTTTAATTTGTTCAAAAATCTATCTCTACTTTTTTATTATATTTATACTCTATACAAATTAAACTCTGTCACATAAATTGATGCGGGATCTTGCTCGAAGAAAGAATAAAAGTCTCAAGTAGCAAGTTGTGTTAGGTGTAGTTGCTTCCTTATTCGCTAGCCCTCCATTCATGAACACGTCTTCTTTATTCTCTTTTCCCTTTGACTCTTCTCTTTAATTAATAACAAACCAACCAATTATTTCCCCTAAAACCCCTTTACTAACCCCTCTTTGAATCTTGTCAATAGTATTTTATTTATTATTATACGTAACCCCCTTTCTCTCCATAAACTATACACTTTCTTCATTTAAATATTAGTACTAGTACCATTTCAAGATTTATAAAAACTACACATAAATATTTATTTCTTCTTGTTGAAATTTGCCATATCATGGAAGCAGGGAGCATATCAAGAATTGTTCAACCAATCAAGTTTCAAAGTTCCAATTTCAGCTCTAACTCTTCCATGTAAGCTTTTGTGTTTCTTTTTTCTGTTTATTTGAAATTCGTTTTATTTTAATTTTAATAAGAAGGCAGCTCGGTGCACAAAGCATTCTCAGTTACGCCACAGTCCTGGAAAAGGTTGCACTCCAAAGGTGTGATGCGCTCAACATATTCTGATGCAACCACCGCTCGAACCCGTGACCTATTATGATCTTATATGGGTTGGTGTATACATTTTGATACGTAGAAGCTGATCACTGTCAATTATATGGATCTTTTATTAGCAAAATTGTATTTTCTTGATTGAAATGTCTGATTTGATCAATTATATGTCAACTGTTTGAAAAGTCTGAATTTTGCTAAAAGATGCTCCTTTTTTTTTTGGATGATTTGGGTTTTGGTAGTGATTGAGGTCATTTGGTAGGAAGAAATTGTTGGGTTTTCTCTAATCAGAGTACTAGCTTATCATATAGTATAACTTTTGTAATGACAATTTAACAAGGGGAGTGTATCAAGGATGAATCGATAGACATTCAACAATAACAACATATCCGGTATGATCCCACAAGTAGGGTCCGGGGAGAGTGAGGTGTACGCAGACCTTACCCCTACCTCGAGCGAGGTAGAGAGGCTGATTCAGGAAAACTCTCAGCTCAAGAAAAACAGTTTTGAAAATGGGTTTGGCAAAAGGAAAGGAAAAGGTACAATAGAAAATGCAAAATTGGGAAATACCAAGGTCAAAGCAATGACATCAAAATGTTAAAGCTAGCTAGGTTAAATGAAACAACATTACCAGTAACAGCGATGAACAAGATAAAATAGAAAAATATCAATAATACTGATAGGGTTCTCTTAGACCCCACACTAGATGAATCGATAGACATTCTTGTGGGAAAATGAGTCCTATTTTATGAGTTTGATGTTCTTTTTGCATTGTCATGCTAGCTGCAAAATGAGGTGCTGAAAGTGTATCTTTGTGTTGGCAGGTTCTGCCCTCAGGCAAGGTTAATGCCTGCTTGCCATCTCTCACTTGGCGTACAAGAAACGAATTCTAATGAGCGGGAAATGACATTTTTGTCTTCTGAATCAACTAATAAAACAAGCAGTGCACTTGGGGGATTGTCTTTACATCGTCCAGTACAGAAGAGAGATGTAGTCAGCAAAACATTCTGCTCTGTTGGTTTGTATACATATCCAGGGAGCGCTGTTGAATCTTCAACACAGACAGCTGAAGAAAAGATTGGAGTGCTACTTTTGAATCTCGGAGGACCAGACACACTTCACGATGTCCAGCCTTTTCTGTTCAACTTATTCGCTGACCCTGTATGTTAGCATCAGTCTAAGTCCCTTTTTTCCTAAGTTGAAGTTATTGACAATTTAGTTTTTTTTTTTTTTTTTTGGTTATGCTAATGCTATGATTTTGCGGGGCAGGATATTATACGTCTCCCGAGATTGTTCCGATTTCTCCAGCGCCCATTGGCACAACTCATCTCGGTTCTCCGAGCTCCGAAGAGTAAGGAAGGGTATGCTGCAATTGGAGGTGGCTCCCCTTTGCGAAAGATAACAGATGAGCAGGTATAGAACACCCTCAGTTTTATCCCTGGTCTTACATGCTGAAAAGCTCTTTTTTGTTCTGTCTGTGATGGTGGTATCATTTTCAACAAATTAACCCTCGTAACTCACTATTACAGGCTAGTGCTCTAAAAATGGCACTAGAAACAAAAGAAGTTCCTGCTAATGTCTATGTCGCAATGCGATACTGGCACCCATTTACCGAGGAAGCTGTTCACCAGGTAGGTCTGAAATGCCTCTTCTTGGTGTCTTCTCTCATGTGTATATTTTTTTTATCAAGCCAAGTTGGCCCACTTGAGTGCGTCTTCTCTTCAATATTTTTGTTTGAACATATGATAGAAAATGGCCTTTTTGTAAAACTTCTAGCTAATCTGCTCCAAATTTCATCAGTAATTTACTGTATAATGAGTGTAAATAACACTATAACATATGATAGAAAATGGCCTTTTTGTAAAACTTCTAGCTAATCTGCTCCAAATTTCATCAGTAATTTACTGTATAATGAGTGTAAATAACACTATACTTTTTGCTCCTTTCTTTTCCAGTTATGTTCATATCATATATAAACCAATATTACATATTTTTACTGGCTTTCTATATTCTTGAGCTTCGTTTTCGCATTTACACATTTAGCTTTACGTCTTTTTGATAACCAAGAAATCTGCGAGGGTCAATGACCCTCAAGAAAATTCATTACATTTTTGTTACTTGTAGCGATATTTTGCTTACGTACGGACTTTGTTTTTTGAATCTAAATATGAAGAGTTTGCAATTTTCCGTCGGGTTCGGATTGAGTTACGTGGCAATAGAACCTCAGGAAAATTCACTACTTTTTTTGTCCGTCTGATTTTTACTAGGTTTGGCTTCTGGTTTGCCTGGCAAAGCCTTATTAGTACGCAGTGTCTGTAATACGCTCTTTCAGCTTCATCTACACATTTCGGTAGATGCTGATTTTTTTTTTAAAAATCACCAGCTATTAATATGAGATCCTTTGTTTGCTTCTTTTTTTTTTCCTGTTTCTTTACTTTATTTTTAAAAAAAACTATGTGCTGAAAGTCTTGGGTGGTACATGTTTTGTGCTTATATCCAATCCCAGCAGCAGCGATCCTCTTTTAAATAAAGCACTAAATTGAACGGCTGGGATTGAATGGGGCCAAGAATCGGTCATCTCTCCTAAGTGCGCAAATTTATTGTCTTCTCTTTGATCTGAATGTGCATTCCCTGTTATGCTGCAGATAAAAAGAGATGGGATTACAAAGCTCGTCGTGCTGCCTTTGTATCCTCAATATTCCATCTCTACAACTGGTTCAAGCGTCCGCGCCCTACAGAATATTTTCAAGTAAGTCTTTGTTTTCAACTTGGTCATTGCATGTGCCGAATGTCATATTCTCTTATTCAATAGAATTACATATACTTCTTCCTGACTCTAAATGATATATGAACTTTGTTTCTTCTCAGGGAGGACTCTTATCTGTCTAGACTGCCAGTTGCTATCATTGAATCCTGGTACCAACGACAAGGGTACATCAGGTCGATGGCAGACTTGATTGAGAAGGAGCTTCATAATTTCGCTAAGCCTGAGGAGGTAGATTATCATACTTTCATTAGTTTTATGGACTCAAATCCTGATCATCATGTTTATACTTGTAATTCTCTGATTAACTCCTTTCTTTGCTATTATTGGAGCTGGGAGAAGCTACTGTTGCAACCTAATCCGAAGCTTCTTGATGATTTTAGGTCATGGTTTTCTTTAGTGCCCATGGTGTGCCGGTTAGCTATGTTGAAGATGCTGGTGATCCATATAGAGATCAGATGGAGGAGTGCATTTCCTTGATAATGAATGAGCTGAAAGCTAGAGGAATAAACAATGATCATACCTTGGCTTACCAGGTCTGTTATAGAGCTCAAGTCCTCCAGATCATGTTCTCTGTGTTACTCATAGTTCTTGACCTTTTGTAATGCCTACATTCAGCTCTCCCCTACAGTGTCCTCTATGCAAAGTCTTAGTAACTAAGAAATAAATGTAGATTCCACATTGTATTCAATCTAAGTTATTGCCTAACTGAATATTCTTATGCTGATCAGTTCATGGGAAAGTGGAAATACTCCTTGTGTTCCTCTTTTTCCGTTTCTTTAACCTTTTTTTTTTTTTTTTGGTTTGGGGGTGAGGGACCCTGTTGGTGTTGAATATTTGATACCTTTGACCATGTTACTTCTATTTACTCCATCCAAAAAAGATGACATTTCCCCCCATCAATTTAGATTTACACTGATACTACAATATGTTATTTCCAATTTGATATGTCATAGGGACTTTTCTGTATCTAGGACGGAGAAATTTTATCTATCTGATGTTGAATTTTATTTAATATCATTTGTTTTGGCATTCCAGAGCCGAGTTGGACCTGTACAGTGGTTGAAACCATACACTGATGAAGTTCTTGTTGAGCTTGGCAAGAAAGGTGTGAAGTCTTTGTTGGCTGTTCCAGTAAGGTAAGAGCCACCTTAGTTTTCTCCATTCTGCGCAGCTCTTATAATATGATAAAATTAAACCAGTGTTTGAATTTATTGGGAAATATTTTGTTGGGTTTGTATCCCACTATTAGACTTACATAAAGCTATTATTTTGGGAAATTCTTTCTTTGGACTAGCATGCAAGTGTAACATGCCTACATCTTGTTGGGTACTGTTTTTAAGTCTATGATGGTCTGTAGCCAGACCCAATTTTCTGGAGATGTAACAGGAAGACTGCATGATTCATGGATGCTATTTTCCCGATTAAGTAACTGAATCTGTAAAGCCGTCTATGCTTAGGTAGCTAACCTCTTGTGCATTTAAAGAGATTGAAAGCTTAAGATGATTCAACTACTAACAGTGAGATGCTACTTTTTGACTAGTCAAAAGAAGAAGACGAAAAAAGGGCAGTGAGATGCTACCTTTGACAGTACTTTTCTCGAATGTTCTTGCAGTCTAGTTAAGGGAATCCTTCTTATGCTTTGGATATCTGAACATTCATTGAATTTTTGTTGGGAAGTTGGTCACATTTAGGTCGTATGATATATGATTTTCCAAGCAAAGAAGCTGCATGCAGCTATCTAACATATACCGAGCCAACCGTGGGTTTTGAGATACCTTATAGTTGGGATTTGGGAAGGTCAATGCTTCTGTGACTTGGTAGCTGGTAGGGAGTGACAAAAATTAGGGGTTTATGTGTTGTGGATGCTTGTGCAATCAGTGCATCAGGAAGATAAAATGGAAAATGTTCCAATGATCCTTTGCAGGGAAATGTGAGGATTAAGTGCTTAAATCATCTAACTGCCCCATCCAAAAGTATTGAGGGCTTTCTTGTTGAAATGGCAGTTAAATTACTCTTCTTATGTATCTATAGGCTTTCTTAGCACTTGTCAGCAAGATAATTTCTCAGCTTACCAATAAAAAAAAGATACTTTTCTCAGCTTTCTTATTAATATCTCGTCTTAATGTATGCATGCTGTTGGAATTTCAGCTTCGTGAGCGAGCATATAGAGACTCTTGAAGAGATTGATATGGAGTACAGGGAATTAGCACTTGAATCAGGAATTGAAAATTGGGGCCGTGTTCCTGCACTGAATTGCACCTCCTCTTTCATAACTGATCTGGCAGATGCAGTTATTGAAGCATTGCCTTCGACCATGGCAATGTCAACATCAAGTGGTACAGAGGAAGAAACTGACAATGATCCATTGCAATATTTCATAAAAATGCTTTTCGGATCGCTATTAGCATTTGTTTTTCTGTTTTCACCAAAGATGGTATCGGCGTTTAAGAAAAACATCCTTTAGGGAGGACAAATGATGATTATTTTCAGAAAGGCTGGAGAATTAGTATAGAGAGGGAAAGAAGAAATATTTGTGTTGCCACCTGAAAGTTTCTTAATTTTGTGAACAGTTTACAAGTTCTATTCCAACTAAATATAGTAGGTATTACTTTTGTTAGAGAAAATGGATACAACAGTTTCGAAGTGTTAGTTTGCTGAATTTCGGGCTGTAGTGCAGTATGTATGCAACAAGAACACACAAGAGGTAATGCTGCAATCTATGTGGCCTTGGTTTTCGACCTATTAGAAGTATCTTGTATTTTTGTAAATATATGAAGTTTATTAGATTATACGATAATTTCTTTTGGTTAAGCATTCATAGAATAACCGGCAAGAACAAATTAATTATTGCAGTAAAGCATCGCGGCGGATAGTTCTGCCAGAGGTTACAAGATTAAGATGTGAAAACAACAATTTGCACTAGTGATCAGCTAAAACTTTCTGGTGTAGACATCTTAAGGGCAAGTGATTGTGTAAACTTTTTTAAGACTCTTGAGTTTATATAAGGTAAACTCTTTGCGGACATGCAAAGTAAGACTCATGATAAACGCTTTAACTGGATGCAGATAGCAAGAGCTTAATGAATTGTACGGCATCTCTACTATTAACACATTACAATGAGTTCCCTGGACAATTCTCAGTCAAAACTCGCCAACTGTATTGAACTCCCCAGTCCCAGATTTAGACTTTTCTTGCAGGAGAGACACAGAATTTAACCATATTTGCAGTTGTCATCTGTCAAGCCAAACAAGTTGGTAACAAAATTTTCAAGATAAAATCTCCACTTCAATACGCAAGAAACTTCTCTTTTCAATTAAACTGCCTTACGACAATATGGTGACAGTGTTCTGAATACATCGTGTTGCACGTTTCATAGGAAAAGACAATACAGATACGCAGATGTTGGAAAAAGTCATCTACAACCACATTTCATAGGACTTATTTTGATTCCAGAAGAGAAGAAATACGTAGCAATAAACACTAATCACCAAACATGCTCAATTGCCCGCCTTATTAAAGCAAATATATTGCTCCTACCTCAGCCTTTGAAATCTATTAGCAGAAAGCTCATCATCCTCTGCATACATTATACTTGCTAAACATGAAAGTTTTGAAAATATGAACCTCATCGTGTTATCCCGCTCAAGTTAGAGATTGACAAAATCATTTATCAACAGTGATATCATCCTTTGAAACCTAATATTTGGGAAATTCAGACATAATAACCAGTAATCGTGAACCCTCGTCCTACGATCTCCCCGGCGCAAAACCAAGCAAAACATTCTAGTCCGAAAAGAGCAGCAATGCCAGCATCCTCAATTTTCAGCTCCTGTCTGTGCTTCCACAACTGCTTGATACCATCAACTTCCTTCCAGAATGCTTGGTAACGGCCAGGAATACTGTCCCAGGTAGCAGAGAAATCATTAGCAAAAGATTAATGCCAATATAAATGGAACAGGTTTTCTTACATTTTATCAGACAACAGAAAGGAGCTCACGTCTAAACTTTCCGCTCAGACACCATTCAAAGAAGTGCCCATAATATAGAGAGAAACATAATGGTCTTAGCAACGAATAACTATGGAAAATTAGAAGTAAAATTACTCTTTCTCCCAGCAAAACCAACAAAAGCTTGAGCAGATAGTATATTCCAAATGGTGCAGCCCTTTTTTTTCCCTTAGCGATCAGGAATAATTCAGCAGTTCAGTTTTCCTTGCAATAATAAATTCAAACGACCTAGTCACTCTCTCCCATTTCATTACATACTACACATATGGTTTATCATGAAATGTTTCTGGCACATGTAAATACTCAGTTCCGACTTTCAAGAATACAAATTAAGCAAATCAAACTTAAACATCCCATGACATATTCGCCATCAAAACGAACCCATACACAGAATCCAGCAAGTAAACAGGAAGGTTAGAGCTTAATAGTATAGTAAATTAGAGATTGTTACCCTTCTCTCGAATTGGTAGGGTTGCAAAACATTAAAAGGCAGTAAGTACTGAAGACAGGCAATAGACTCTGTTCAACTTTGACAAATGACTATAGTCTATATAATAATATGATAAACCTTCTCTTCTTTTAAGATACATAAAGTCAAGTTACAACAGGTAGAATAGTTAAACCATCAAAGAGTAATATTCATTAGCTCACCTTCTAAGTCATCAACAGTGAAAGCAAATACACATTCTTAGACGAGTGGAGCCAAATCTCCGAAGATGTCTTATTAGCACATACACAAGACTTCTTTCTTTCAAACCAATACTCTGAATCTATTATCCTGTTCGGTCTGAATCTATCTGATGGCATAAAACCCATTAACCAAACAAGACTAGGTACGTAGGAGCTAACAGAAAAACACTGACATCATATAGCGTAATTCCCAAAAAAAAAAAAATCCGGGATAACAATTTGCACCCTTCTACTCAAAAACAGATTATGCATATCGGGGTTTTCCACCTTTGTGCAACAGGCAACAAAAGTTCAATATACCTATTGAAAAAACACTTTAATAACTTATGCAACTATAAGACTTGCCGGTTAAATGAAGCAAATTTAGCCACAGTACATCTCCCGACTAAAAACAAGATTTACATGCATGAAAAATGTATAAACAGGAGGCAATATGCATTGTTGGCTTTGTTAGAGAAACAAAAGTCACCTTAACTTTGGAGACCAGCTCGAACACAAACTTTCTTTTTACAAATGGTGGTGCTTGGACTAGTTTGCATGCAATTCAACTAATCTACCGGGTAACTGCCACCTCCCACAACAAAGCTACCAAAGCTACCAGGTAACTTTGCCCACCAAGGCATAGGATGATAGGAAAAAATCACCTCGTGTTTTTATCTCTACTCGTATTTAAAGCATGGTGTCAAAAGTCCGCACCCAATTTATTAACCATTAGGTGGTACCCTTCGTCCTAGGATGAGAGAATAGAACAATTAACTTTTATGATCAAGGGAACTTACTTCTCCACTATAAAGAAGTGATTCTTCAATGATGAACCACTACTTTCCCAGAAGTAGGGGATAGAAAAAGAATAGTATACAACCACAAGATGCTGAGCAGTCTACGCTCTAAGCCCCTACAGCTCCAAGCAAAACCTAGCTACACCAGACTTGTGAATAACATGAATAAAATAGAGTGAGGAAAATTATCTAACAATTCAAACGACCGTCCATATCGCCTACTGATAACCATCTGAGTAATATCAAAACTTCTATGCACGGGTAAGGTCGAAGAATAGCAAACATCACTAACTACCTTAAAAGACTAAGTATCTTGTACATTAAACTGATAGAAGTTCCGAATAACAAACCTAGCTAAGCGAGTATAGAACACTTGTTTCGCCAAATGCTGGCATTTCTCCACGGTTGGTGGCTCTTGAATATATTGCTTGTTCTTCTCCAACGTCTGCTTGTAGTAAGCACATCCATGCTTGGTCAAGAACTTTGAAGCTTCAACTGCCTTTGCTTTCACTATAGGTAGTTTTGACGCCATAGTTCCCTAACAACACATAGTACACACTGTGAAAAACATTGTCACCAGTGTTTCCAAAGGAGAAAAAGCATGGAGAAGTGCGCTTTAGCGTAGAAATGCTCCGATTAATATGAATATGACTAAATTAAAAGGAACTGCATAGACAACAACAATTGATGGACAAAAATTAAAACTGCATTTCAAGTGAGATGTATGAAGGCAAAAGTCAAAACCTTGTCAATTGATTAAAATTCTGATTGAGATAGAAGATTTTGTTAGTAACTACTTTTCTTATAGTAGATGGCTAATTCTATACACCTAATCACAATAGATTTACCAATAATGTTCTTAAATATTAACTCATCACTATAAAGATGTTTACTGTTCAATGATGCCTCTTCATAATAAAGCTACCTTATGCCATGGTGCGAGCCACTCAGCAAGGTAGAGCGCCCAACCTACGCTAAACCTAGAGCTTCAGAACTTAAGCACGTCAAGAGCGCTACAACTTAAAGTGGCCCTCATCCTTAATAGCACACGCCCTCCTATTGGCCTAGTAGTTGAATACGGTACATCATACAGAATTAAAGTAGTTCGTTCTGTTTTTCTCAACCCAACAGGAAGCTTCAGTTAGCCATGTCTGGATTAAGCAAGGAGCTTTTCTATTAAAGGCAAGTCATTTAACTATTAAAGACCCAACTCCTACACATTTTTTTGCAACAATTGATTTATTCAAAATTATGAAAACTATAATCACTCTATAACATCTCCATGGAAATCATCGGCTGGGGGAGACACACTTATGCATCGCCCACGAAGCAGCCCACAAGGTTTAATTTTTATTTATCTTTTATTTTGCCCTTCTAGAATTTCACATAATCTGAAATTTTCCTTAAAAATGTATTCTTTCTTTTTCAAAGACCGACATATCTGTCTAGCGGCAATACTTACAACCAACCACAACCTTCGAAACTCGGGGATAATGGGCCCACCCCTCTACCCCTTCTCCACTTAAATACTAGGCTTAGATGGCATGGCGCAGGGCTCGACCTGTGACCTACATCACAAGTCCCTCAACCCTTACTACTTGAGCTAAGTCCTAGGTGCTCAAAAATGTACTCTTTATCCCACCCACAACCCACACACACAAACACACATAATTTCCTGGTCCGATTCCAAGATGCTAGCTTTGCCGCCATTGGAAGCATGAAATGAATCCTCATAAAAACCCCATTTGGATAATTAACCTAACTAACTCATTTGATCAAACTTTATAAGGGTCTCTAATTTCAAGGTCGTAACTTTATTCAGGACAAGCGCATAATTACCCTCTCAAATGGAAAAAAAAAAAAAAGGGTAAATAAACATTTACAGATATTTACAGCAGCGCATAATACAAGATCAAAAAACCCAAGAACAAAAAAAGACAAGATAAAAGAAATATCAATTGAAACACATTTGAAAATAATCAAAGAATACAAGTTAATAAAAAATACCCACCTCCAAAATTCAATATTGTGAATTTGTGATGGCTCCTTTAGTGGCAGAGAGTGAGAAAAAAAGAGTGAATATGGGTTTTGAAGCTTAATATATAAGTGGTTTTGCGGCTCACCCAAGATTAAAACCAGATATCAATAAGGACTCCTCAAGTTTTACTCATATGCATAAACCTCCCTTAAGTTTAAGGATGTAGCATGTTTGTGTCTTTTCAGTCTTACAATTTTTACAACAACAACAATATATCCAACGTAATTTCACAAGTAAATTCTGGAAAGGACGTTACCCCACTAAGGTGGAAAGGGTACTTTTGATTGACTCTGACTAGAGAAAAAGTCGTACAACTTTTACATAACCTATATTTCAAAAGAACAATAATTATGAAACACACATGAAAGGAAGCTCATTGAAAATTGTAGGACCAGTATTAGTTGCTCATTAGATAGCATGGTTGAGGTACTTCCCTTTTTTAGCACTATAACTATTTCCCATATTTACCTAAACACAAAATTAATAAGATAAAAGACTTATGACATATATCAAAAGTATCCATAGAATTTGTAGTTATGGAGGTAAGAACATGTCATTATTAAAGATGAAATGTAGAGTTAAAAGTTAGTTAATAATTTCTCCAATATGAAAATGTGTTGTTTTTGTCGACAGTTTAAAAATTAAAATATAACAAAAAAAAGATTTTTTTTTTTTAAAAAAAAAAAAAAAAGAAGAGCAGACTTATGTTGGACTCACTTTTTCTTTTGTAGTGCATAGTGTAAGTTGTAACTACCCATACATTTTTGTCGATGTACAAAGAAAGAAAGGATTAGGAATTTAGCGCATGTAAATATAGTCTCTCTAGACATATAAATTGTAAAGGAAACAAACATCCTCTACTGGTCATATTTATTTTAATTTGCAATCATGTTTGTTTTTCCTCCATATATTACGCCTATAAAGAGAGGCTTTACGATAAAAAAAAAGGGGAATTTACGCTCCATGCCCACAAAAATAAATTATTTACGTGTTTGTGCCCAAAATAAATTAGTTTACATGGAATACCCATGCACCTCATTTTATTTACAAAAATGCCCATATAGCATGTTTTATTTACGCTATGTGCCCACCCTCCCAATTTTAACTGTATACCATTGCATAATATTGTATACCTTTTTAGTATACCAAATTAAGTATACTTCTTTTATGGATTTGAGAGTATAGTGTAACAAGTATACTATGGGAGTATACTGTATACTAGATAGGTATACAGAAGGATGGGTATACAGTGTAAATAAGTTTGTGGGTAAAAATGTAATGGGTATGGAGATGTAAATAAGTAGGGTTTGATGGGCATTTTTGTAAATCCCCCTAAAAAAAGAGCAGGCACAAAAGAGTACTCAAGACAGAGGAGTAGTAATTTTGGTTCCAATTCAAATGTAACAGGGAAAATTTATACACACCCAGTATGATGCCAAAAACAAACTTAACTCACAGACTCTTATCCTAATACACCACTCCATAAGACCTAAACATAATACCTAAGCAAACAAAATGCAGGAAACAATCTTAAAGGAACTAGCTATCACTCTACTCTTCAAAGTTGACGCCCATTAGCTCTGAGGTGAGGCTTTTGGAGCCCCTGTAACACTAGTAGGCTGAGCAGACTGGGATGCCGGATTTGCGTCATAGGTTCCACGTGCACTGCCACCACTGCCATCAGAAGAGTAACCACCAGCGTAGGTACTACTGTAAGATGGTGGCTGTTGTCCATAGCTAGGCTGGGCCATGGGTGGAGCCCCATACCCAGGGTGAGCTGTTGGAATGCCATAGCCAGAGGATGGAGGTCGATGAACCCCAGAATCACCCGGTCCATAACCTGAATGTGCAGCTGGTGGCTGTGGATAACCAGGCTGCACCGGTGGAGGCTGAGCATAGCCCCCATGAGCACTAGGAGACTGCTGTGGCTGACCATAAGCTGGCTGAGAAGTTGGAGGCTTTTGAGCTTGAGGGTGGGCATAACCAGCGCCATAACCTGCTGCTGGCTGGGTGCCATACCCGCCTTGGGAAGTAGGTGGCATTCCATACCCGGCCTGAGTAGACCCTTGGGATGGGTAACTAGGATTAGGACTGGGTTGCTGGCCAGACTGATATCCTTGTTGACCCATGGCTGATGACTGAACTGGAGCAGGTGCTTGACTGCCATCACCTTGCGTAGCATATGAAGTAATGTGGCCATCAGAAGTTGGGTTCGAGACATTCCCATAGCCAGCAGTAGAACTATAACTTTGTTGCTGATCATACCCAGGACCCTGATAACCAGATTGAGGAATAGGTGCATTATATCCACCATAGCCATCTTGGGAATAACCTTGACCCTGGTTGTAACCTGAGGCTAATTGCTGATTATAACTGTTAACACTATTATCAGTTGAAGCAGCTGAACCTCCAGGGGTTTGCTGTTGTTGTGGGGTTGCCTGCTGACTATAGTAATCATAACCACCTGCACCACCTGCCTGGGATGTTTGTTGATTTGGTGCTGTTGACTGATCCCAACCAGAGGCATATCCACCGGATGCAGGTTGTGAAGGGTAACCAGGGTACGGTGGTTATATTGCAGGGGTGGACCTGGGTATGCGCCAGGTTGAAGGTAACCATAACCAGGTTGTTGCATCTGTGCACTTGGAGGAGCCCAGCTTGCAGGAGGTCGAGCTTGATAACCTTGCTGATGATATCCTCCAGTCATTCCTGGATTTCTAACACGATTCTGCAGAAAGAATTGTTTGTCTAAAATGACCAAGTACAATAGATCCAGTGCATATATAAGAAAATTGAGGAAGGCAAAACAAGCCACATAGAGAGAACACGAAAGAAGCAGCATTACCACAATACAAACCCAGCATAACTGATTGATATTAAGCAACCAAACGTGATATAGAAAATATAGATGCATCAAGACAGGTGTAGACGCCTACATACCGTACTGGTTGGGTGGTACAAACTCCTGCAGAAGCCCATCTTCCCCCTATTGAAGCGGCGGGTACCAAAGCAAATAGCTAAAACCATACAAATTCTACATATGGGCAAAATAATTCCTAACACAGGAAAACACTGGCAACAACCAACTAAAAAATATATGTCTAAATGACTGTCATGATAAATAGATGATCCCACGGCAGGTGAGAGCTTTATACCGTTGGCGGAGCAATAAAGTTATATATTGAATGCAGTTCATCACTACAGCCTAAACTAAATTAGACATACCAAGTCTACTGCCGTCCAGAATAAATATCTTTGATGAACATTTAATTTATCCATAATAAACGCAACAGCACCACAATTTTTAAGGCTCCCAAGATGAACAGTCCGGGTGCTGTCTTCACAGATAATGACGAGGAGAAAGGATCAAAAAGGGAAAAATGTGCATAAAAATGGATGACATTGGTGAACACCAACAGGAAAAAACATTGCAAGATATCTCTCTATGGATATCTCTCTATGGATATATGGTATCTGAGATAAATCAGTCATAAAGACACAGCAGTACCCAAATACCGCAGTTACTAACTGGACGTACATAAGATTGAGTTTAATCTTCAGCTATATCACTAAAAAGGTTTATGAAAGGAGAAGAATGATCTCCAGTGCTATCACTAAAAGGTTAACGAAGAATCTCAGATGTAAGGGTATACAATCACCAGCTATGCACAATAACTGGATTTCTAATTTTCAGATAAAAGAAAATCATTGAAGTAAAGCGAAATCCACACCAGCACAAGTTATAGCTAAAATGTCCTAGAAATAATTCCAGTTAAAATTGACTGGTATGAAGTAATGACAATATCTCAAATTTGAATCCATAGAGATAAAAATAGTCTCACAAAGAGTTAGTCAACTCCCCTGCAAAAACGAAGGGTCTCTTTTACTCCAAACATAAGGTAAGTTATCATTTATCATTAGGTTTGGAAACCATACCAGAACACTTCTGAGGGAACACCAACACTAAAAGGTTCATGTTGGTGTCACCAATTGCCCAACACATACTAACCTACAATATTTCCCAATAACAATATCAATGACCAGATACAAAATTAACTGCACATTTTATGTCTTATCCTGATATTAACTAGAGAACTCGAACCAAGAGCAATCACAAATCTTATAGATAAGATTTAGATTGGCCTTTATTACCTTCATGGAAAGGCTTGTCCCAACCTGACTCACTCAAAATGAAATATTCAGAAGTCCAGTATAATGTTGAACAGATCAAATACAGAAAATAAGGCTATGTCTAAGTCTTTTGATGAGCCATCATCAATATAATAACTTAAACCTACCACGGGATTCAAATAAGAAGCCAACCCTGGACCAACTACCCAACTTGTAAAGAATATAATAAGAAAATTGGCAGGCATAGGAAGATGTCATTTCATACTGAAGATATATCCTAAAGATGGACCATTCACCCAAAATCAATATGCAGTTCTACTGTAGAGTAAAATACCGCACTCTCAAGACCTATTTGAACTGGAAAAAAAGCTTATGACCAAAAAGAATAAGAGAGGACCTATTTGCAACTAGAAGAGAAGATATAACTAGAAGGAATAAGAATTCTCCCCTCAAAAGTAAAGCAGAGCAGGGGCCCATCTCCGTCATCCAGGGATAATTTGAAATGAACAAGAAAGTCCCATGGACTTGAGCTGTTGATTAAAAAGAAGGCTGCAAAAATGACATCTGCAAACTATCCAATTCCAGCGAGACACATAGGAGACCAAAATAAAGCAATATATACATGTATCAAAATTTTAGATACAATTAATGACCGCCTAGTGGAAGTTAGACGTAGAAACGTTCAGCTCATCTTTCATGATGCTTTAACAACAGAAATATATTTTAAATATTGTGATTAGAACAATCCTAATTAAGAATTCAACCATACACTTACCTGTGCTAAAATTAGTTAACATATTACCTCCTTAATATGCTAAGAGAGGGAAAGCTACAACATTCAAGATAAAATGCAAATCTTTAACAACATTAAATCAACCCGCACAGTAAAAAAGCAATAAAACCACATCACAAATAAGACACAATCATACACACCTTAACAAAGAGGAAGGAGATAGATGAAAAGGACATTTCCTCACAGAGTTGATAAGCACCAACGATGTGAGCTGTCAAAGATAATACAACTACAAATACCTCACTAGTAACTTCATACACCAGCTGCTTAGCAGCCTCTATTTGTTCACTTGACCCATCAATTTGTACTGTCCTCTCGGTTGATGTATCACCAGGAGGCAAGCGTAAGGGAATCACCTGTGATAAATTGTGAAAGGTGAGATAGCTGACTTTGATTCTCAACCAAACTGATCGGTGCTCCTAAGTTCTTTTAATAAAAAATCACTAGAATCCTTGACAAAGCAGCATCACTACGGTTGTGAAAGTTGAAACATTATCTGAGAAAGGTTTTATCATTACCTGTATACGAGCTCCAGTCCTTGCTTGCATATTTTTTATGGTTTCACCTCCTTTACCGATAACAAGACCAACCTAAAAGCATACCAATAGGTATAAGAGAACTAGATAACTGGAAACAGCTTATTGTAAGATTAACTAACTGCAGCAGTAAAAGTCACCTTGTTGTTGGGGACTTTCATTACAAATTGTTCTGCTCCAGACACCTGTCCAGTTATCCTCCGGGAAACTACGCCAGAACCACCTGTATCAGCCTATTTAATAGGCATAGAACATACACAGTTAACATGGCAAAAACGGATCAGTTTGGTTTTAATTGAAACATGAAAGCATCTTAAGGTACAGTATCACTAAGGTATTTCCAGAAAAATATAGCACCTCAGCAAGGACGTCATTAATTAATTGTTCAGCCTTAGCTATTTGCTCCGGTGTTCCCATCAGTTCAACCGCTCTAGTTGGAGAGTAAGGATCAGCATCCACGTCTCTCGTAACCTGAATTTTGGCTCCAGACTGTATTTGAAGATACTTGATGGTCTCCCCACCCTTGCCTATGATCACTCCAACTCTCGCACTTGGTACCTCAATCTTCTTGCTTGGCTCCGGATAACCATATGAACTTTTCACTGGAGGAGTAATAGTAGGTTTATCTGTGGTTCAATAAAAACGCAATAGCTTAATTGTAAGCGGACCCATAAGTTCATATTAAAGAGAGGAACATAAAATCATGAAGACATATAAAAAAAAGGAAAGAGTGACCACATTAAAAGTGAAAAAGAAGCAGCAACCTGAACTGGTTCTGCCACTATAAGTTTATAATATCACTACTGACATCTAATCATTCACATACACCTCAAAATATTCTCATGAAAAAATATCAAACAGCCATTCATCTACAATACAATGTAATTAAGTGATATGGAGCAACAGTTGGAAGCTTCCTAAAAGAAAATAACTTATGACTTACTCCACCGCATAAGGGAAGTTATTTCCCACTTTCAGGGAAAAATACTTTCCCCAGGAAAAAATCAACACCATACCCAGTATAATTCCACAAGTGGGTTCTGGAGAGGCTGAAGTGTACGCAGACCTTACCCCTACGTTGAATGAAGTAGAGAGACTGTTTTGATAGAGGCTCAAGAATAATAGTTATGAGCACAAGTACGTAAAAGGAAAGAAAAGAAATTACATGAACATAATGCAAAGATAGAAACACCAAGGTAAAGAAAAGCAATGTCATAAAAGTATTGGAACCCAGAAATAGGGGTGTCAATGATTTTTTAAAAACCGACATAACCGACCGAACCGAATTTTAGGTTCTTTAATATAAAACAGTAGGTTTTTATGCAAAGTCATAACCGCACCGATTATTAAGTTAGGTTTTTTATTTTTTAAAAAGAAACCGAAAAAATACCGAACCGGATAAATTTATATGCATAAAATATACTTTATATATATATAAGTTTGAAACTTATATGTATAACTATATATAATTTAATTAATTTTAAGATCAACAAAACATAATTTTTTAGTCGTTATTCCTAGAGGTGACATTAGTAATGCAAAACATCTCAATCTACTTTAATAGTATACTCCCTCCGTCCCAATTTATATGGCATCATTTGACCGGGCACGGAGTTTAAGAAAATAGAGGTTGACCTTGTTAAATATCAATTTTACCCTTGAAAAAGTAAGAGAGAGAATATTTGAGTAATAAAAAAGTTGTTGGTAGGTTTAAAAGTATGCAGGGCCCAACAAGGGTAAAATAGAGATGATGCATTAAATAGTTGTCAAATAAGGAAAGGTGCCACTTATTTTGGGACAAACAAAAAAGGAAATGGTGCCACATAAATTGGGACGGAGGGAGTAATTATTACTACTAAAAGTTGAAACTAAGATGCTTCAAAAGTGTAGTACTTTCGCCATCTTTAAACTTTAAATTTCATAAAATCTAGTGCATGCAGAAGTGACAAAATTTATTGTAGATAGTCTTCGCGGATCATTTGCGTCCATCTTGTAAATTTTGTCTACTTAGGTGAAAGTTTAATCTCTTTTCAAATTTATGTCGTCTTATGTTTATTTCTAACTTTCATTTAGTATAGAACAATACATCATAATCAAATATCTTATTGAAAAGTAAATGAACATGAGTTTAACAGTTGAAATAATGTAGATAATTGTATAGATTTTTGTTTCTTTATTCTTGCCCAATCTTTCATAATGTTATCTAAAGACTAGGTAATGTAAAGTGCTTCACTACCGCATATTATAATGAATCGTTTTAAGCACTATTCGCCAAATATTCAATTGATTGTGATATCATTATTTTCTCTGATATCGTTTAGCACTTAAGTAAGATGATACTGATATTTTGATTTAATCATAAAATTTTTGCAATGAAAGTGATACATGTTTTTCAATGTTGTTGTCATGTATACAAAAATAGTAGTCTTAGTCAATAATTTTTTTTAAAAAACCCGAAAATTAACCGAACCGTACCGAAACCGATATGATTGAGACGGTTTCGAAAATTCAAGTTTTGGTTATACATTCTAGAATAACCGAAAAATTGGGATGGTATAAAATTTTCAAAATAATCGACCGAACCGAACCATTGACACCGCTACCCAGAAAGAAACAACAGTACCAGTAAAAGGGATTTCCTGGCAAAAGAATGATCTATAATTCAAGGTAGCCAATTTTCAGTAAAACAATCTAATCAAACCAAACACACCCATAAGACCTAAAGGATACTCGCAACAAAAATAAAAAGTTCCAGAAAGTAACCATTTATAATACAATTGTGAATAAGTAATCATCAACACAGACCTGATAAACAATAAATAGTCATATTCACGCAGTCCGTGATTCTTGCAAATAGAAAAAACTGTATGATCTTATCAACTACACCCCTTATCTACAACAGAAAATGTGCACACATGCAATAGTAACTCAAAAACAAATCTTCCTCTAAATAAATATAGAAAAACTAAACCCCCATATTAATATTAAAATCAGGAAAAAAATATGCGAACAGCTGCAACAAGTAACTCAAAAAGTCTTCCTCCATATAAATACACAAAAACTACACACCCATTTTCAGAAAACTGATAACAATGTATTAGTATCAAAAGAAAAAAGTAGAAAATATAAAGCAAAAGCTCAAGACCCAATTTCTCACGATGATAGCCAACCGTCACTGCAACTAGACATGATAAACGATCAAACATGCACATCACAAACCCTGACAATAAGATCCTACTAATTTATCATTTAAAAACCTAAAAAAATAATCTCTCCCCAAATATAGACTACATAGACTTTAATAAAAATGCTTTAACAACATTATAAGCTCTGACCCAATTCCTCACGACTACTATAGATATAGTCCTACTATTGTCTCAACTACACTCCTTATTGATTAAAATTATACAAAAATAACACGCAGACACACAACAATTAACTTGAAAAAGTCTTCCTCCTAATACACAAAAACTCCGCATACTTGTAGTGGGAGACCAAATATAGCATGTACGCCCTACCAGCATCACTAGCTAAAGCCTCGACCGATCCTTATTCTATAAAAGCCCAATGCAAGGATTTGGTTCAATATATGAGCTACCTCAAAAATGCTTTCACGATTAAAATGACTACTGTTTATACGTTGACCGGGTCCAAAGGTATAAGGTTGACAACCTAACGGAGTGTCAACCATCCTTGAGATATCGTGGCTACCATATTGCCAACAAAGACAGCTCTGTTTCTCTCTCTATTTATTTACTTTGTTTCATCATTTTCTAATTCAACTAGGATTACTGTAAGCTGGGTACCGATGGCTTATTATATTTTAGCATCTACAATATACATATTCCAAAAATAAATGGTAGATTTTTATTGCAAATTATTTTTCTTTAGTCGAGGGTGTATCGAAAACAACCTCCCCCACTTTGGGTGTGGGGGTAAGGTCTGCGGGAGAACACTGGGTATGTTGTTGTATTTCAAAAAAAAAAGAGCAGAAAAATGCTTACGCTGAAAGGAATCAAATCCAGAGGTATCATCAAGTCGAGGCTTTTTGGGGTCGGCGGCAGTGTTCAAGAGCCGAGCCGCGATTTCCTGAGCCTTTTGTTTAGCGAGCTGAAAATCATCCATAGGTGGAGGAACGCTATTGTAAGTACCCACAGCAGGAGCAGGAGCAGGAGCAGTAGGTTTGCGGGGAATAGTAGACGGCGTCGTTTGGTCCTCGTCGTAGTATTTCCTCTTATTTGTTACAATTTCCGATGATGCATATTCCTCTTCAGCCATAGTTGTACAAGATTCTGTTTACTATTGTGATGAAACCCTGAGATGGGTAGCTAGAGAAAATGACACAAAAAGGTCCTCCCAAGTGTGGAATGAAAATATTTTATTTTTGCTTTTCTTTTCTCTCAAATGGGGGATTAAGGGTAAGTGGGGGGTGATTACACACTTTTAAAAATTGTGGGACAAAATTAAAACACCCAAAACATAAAAACTTACCCACTACTCCTACCTACCCTTTACCCCCAACATCAGATTTTGAAAAATCAAAACACTCCAAACATCCCCAAACATTTCCCAAAAATCAAATACGACCCGCGTCCAACCCGATTTCGACCCGGATTTTTTTCTCAAAATCGGACTGTCAAACTCATCCATTGTCACCGAATCACTATTGTAAGTCTTCTCCGACACCAACATTGTTGTTTTCTTCATTTGTTTTCATGATTTTACCAATTTTTTGATCGAGTTTTGTTGTTAACAAAAAACCGTAGAATTTTGTTTTAAAAGTTATGTTTGTTTATGATTCTGTCTGGGTCGATTTGGGACGAGGAAATGATGAAGTTTTGACTGATTTTTTTGTGTAGTTGCCGGTGATATTGTTAAACAAAATCCGTTTGTTTCAAACATCCCGTAAGATGTTTGAAACATCTGTGTTGTGTTTGGCCATATCGCCGGATGTTTAGCCGGAGATGATTCAAACATCAATAGAGATGTTTAAACATCATCCCCTGTAGAATACAAACATTAAGCGTGATGTTTAAACATTACTCGTGATGTTTGAACTGCATTTTTAAAACATGTTTCCTATTCTTAAAACTTGTGAAGAGTGGTAATAACAAGCCTAATGTACACAATCATGATAGTTGTATATTTTGAATAGGAAATGGGCCTCAAGTTTTTTGAACCATATTTTGTTCTTATAAATATGGGAAATACGTGTAAAGAAACTTATTTGTTATTTGTGTATATAGGCAACATGCCCCCCAAAAAAAGGCAACTGGTAAAGGCTACGGCTGCTGCTGCTAAGAAGGTCCAGAAGACCACAGCCAAAGCCACAGACAGGCAAATTCCCTTGGAATCTGAAAGTGAATCTCCTCGTGCAAAAAGACAGAGAAGCAGGGCAGTACCGGATCTTTTACAGGTCCCTTTCGAGAGCCCAAACGCTAGTCGTGCTAGTCGTGCTAGTCAAGCTAGTCGGGATCTTAGCAAAAATCAACACGAAGAGGAACAACAAAGATCAAGAAGCAGTGAAGAAGGTACAGAGGATGCAGAAGCAGCAGAGCCAAGTAATGAACAAAGGGGAGAAAGTAGGGGTAGTGCTATGCCTCAAGTTAGAGTTAGTGAGGCAAGGGAAGGAAGAACAAAAGCGGTTCATGATTTGCCTGCTAGAACAGAAGAAACAACAGAAGCAACAACACAAGCAACAACAGAAGCAACAACAGAAGCAACAGCAGAGGATCAATTTGTAGAGGCTATAGAACAGGAGGTAACATCGAAGCTTATGTTTACACATCTTGTATGATGTTTCAAACATATACGAATATGTTCAAACATCACTCTGAATGTTTCAAACATTTTATATTATGTTTCAAACATAATAAATGATGTTTGGATTTATTTCAAACATTATAGATTATGTTCCAAACATATTATAAGATGTTGGAAACATATTGGATGATGTTTAAACATCTTAACAATGTTTAACCCATGAAAATGTTTTCTTCATTAGAAATGTGACTGTGTAATAATTGTTTTTCTTGTATCAATTTCAGGTGGAGTTGGCTGATGAGGTTACCCCATGCATAAAGACTGACCTGCCTGATTTGAGTCAAATGAAGATGTGGATGGAGTATAATAATGCGTTCGCAACAAAGAAGGTGACGGTCAGATCATCACTGCACTCGAAGTTGGATAAATTTCGTAAAGCTTTACATCATTTTAATCTAATGGATAGATTCAAGGAAAGCTGTTTCGGGCACCTAATCGATTTGCCCAAGTGTGTGTTTGCTCCAAAGCTGGTTCACAATATTTTACTTCGCCGGGTTATTTGTCAAAAGAAGTTTGAGGCGTGGTTTAAATTCCATGAACTGCCTCTTCGTTTTGGGATGCAGGAGTTTGCCCTGATGACAAGATTGAGTTGTGCCCTACCTCCCCCTGATGATTTCATGGATGAAGCCCGTATCAAGGGGAAAGATTTGTGGGATTTGGTTTCAAGGAAGGGGAAGAAGGCTGCAAGTAGTGATTATATTCTGGAACTGATAGAGAGTGAAGACCTGGTGACTGATGATGACATAAGGTTCAGTTTATGTTTGTGTTGGTTCGAGCACCAAGTGTTGTGTTCAAAGGACACTAACAGTGGTATTGAGGAATGGGTTGTTTGTCTTGCGAGCACCCCTGAATACTTTTACAAGTACCCATGGGGAAGAAAAAGCTTTGACTTGACTGTGTTTTATATCCTGAAGGATTTTACAAGCTGGAAGGCTCCTGAGAATAGCTACACACTGTATGGATTTCCATGGGCTTTCATGGCATGGGTGTTAGAGGCTATTCCGGCACTTAGGCTAAGGGAATACCCTAAGGAGAAGACAATACCACGGATGAAACGTTGGTTGGGGGATAAGGTAGAAAAGGACCCAGATGCAGTGTTCCAGCATGTTGACATCCAGGTAGGATTTCTTTTACTCCCCAGTTCTTTCACATTCAACACTGCATTATTTGCTTAAACATTAGTAGTGATGTTTAAACATTACACAAAATGTTTAAACATTATACTAAATGTTTAAACACCTGTACTGATGTTTAAATGTTACAATAAATGCTTAAACATTAGTAGTGATGTTTAAACATTACACGAAATGTTTAAACATTAGTCGTGATGTTTAAACACTGGTACTGATGTTTAAATGTTACAATAAATGCTTAATCATTAGTTTTAACATTTGTGGTTATTTTATTGCAGGAGGTGCACCCTTACCTCGTACCCACACCCAAAGAGTTGAGGGATGTGCTGCATGACTTTGTGCCATTTGAGGATGTAGAAGACATGGTGATTGATGGCTTGATGCGGGAGTTAGATGGGGTGACAATGTTGAGGAAACAAGCTGTTGTTCCTAACACCCCTCTAGAACATGTTGTGCTAAGTCGTGGTGCAATGTTGACGGGATACAGTGGGGGCAAGGGTGCTGATCTTTTTGGAGCAAGTGGAAGAGAGTACACTAGAATTGCTGGGGATCTTTTTGGATATGCTAGAAGGAAGGATGAGGGTAGAGGAGGAGTTATTGGAAGAGAAGAAGATGGCAGCAGTAGAGGACCTGCAAGAAGAAAAGAAGATGGTGGAAGTACTAGAGGAGTAGTTGTGAGGAGAGAAGAAGTAGTTGTGGGTACGTCGACTGGAGAGTGCACTTGCAAATGCTTAAAGTGCAAGGAAGACACAGATAAATTGTTGTTGAAGGTTGGTGGGATTGAGACTATGTTAGTTGAGATGAAGGAAATCATGAAAACACAGGTGCCCAAGAGAGTAGGTTTGAGAAGCATCTTCCCTAGTAGAGTTATGAAATCCCCATTTACTGCTTCAGGAAGAAAGGGGAAGAAGAAAACAGTGAGGGGGAAGATTGATATCTACAAGCCTGTGGATAAGAAGAGCAAAGATGCATTGGATGCCTTCTTGGCAGAGAAGAAAAATGAAAAAAGTCCACTGTTTCTTGGGCATGAGTACAATTACAAGGATCTGGAAGAAATCATTAGAATGGAAAACAGTTTGAAGGAAAAGGTACACGCAATTCACCCTAATTCTTTTTTCTTAGTGCATATATCAGATCAGATATGTTAAACATGGATTGGGATGTGCAAACATAACAAGCAGTGTTTAAACATCACAAATAACTTATGATATGTTTAAACATAATACAGAATGTGTAAACATATTAGTTAATGTTTAAACATAGCGCATATATGTTTATATAATGTTAAACATCTATACGATGTTGCAACATATCACAATATGTTTAAACATTATGTCTGGTGTTTAAACATTTCCCCTGATGTTGACATGTTCTTCCTGTTCTTTATGTGTTTTATGTTTCTTTTTTTTTTCCTTTTCTGCAGCATGTTGAGGAAATCATGAGCCTGATGAGGCTTAAAAAGAATGCCCACTCCCAGTTCTATCTCAAATCCGATGTCATTTTGGATTTGAATTTCTCTAAGAAACTGTGTGAGCTTTACAAGAAGCAGTGTGTACTCGCTGATGCATTGGCTGCGCCCCTAGAAGTACAGCTTGAGACTGTTCAATTCAAGGATGACATGCTGGACTATGCGCAAGGTAAGCAGCCGAACCCAGGGGGTGTGGAGTGGGCTGGGGTGAAGAGGATTTTCTGTGTTATAAAATTGAAAGGGGTTCATTTTGTCACTGTGGAGTTCCTTGTGGAGGAAGGTAAGATAAGGGTGTACGACTCCATGTACAGTGACAACATAAATGATGATGAATTTGACACACTGATGAAGCCCATCACTTCCCTTTTCCCCATTTTCATCAGACAGTGCGAGATGTTCCAAAATTTGCCGGAGGATATCCTGAACATAAAAGTGTGGCCATATGAGCGTGTGAAAGACCTCCCGACAAGCACCACTCGTACTGCATCAGGTGCTTATGCCCTTGCCTTCATTGAACACCTTCTTACAAAGACTCCCTGGGACAAGCTCTGTGACAGCACCTTGGTGGATTTTAGGATGAAATGGGTTGTGGACATATTTCGTGGGAAGATGGTACCGTAGTTTGATAAGTTATGGTTGGAAAATTAAGTATTTGTGGGCATGTAAGGATGATTAAGTATTTGTTTTGGCTTGTTTTCTTAATTTTATGTTATGTTATGTTTTGTTGGAAGTCATGTAAGGATAATTATCTGTTTTATGTAAATAGTATGGTTGTGTGCAATCTCACTGATTTAAGAAACATCGTGTGGATGTTTAAACATTTCATCATATGTTTAAACATACTTGACTATGTTGAAACATAATTCAGATGTTTAAATTATTAATTGGAATATGCTGAAACATCATCCAAATGTCTACAAAACACGGCATCCAATCTCTCCTTTTTGTTTTTCTTTTTGATAAGTAATACTTAATACCACTTAATAATTATTCAAAACAATGAAACGGAAAATGAAAATACAAGACTACAAAACACGGCATTGTAAACAAACTGAAAATGAAATGACTAGACTTAAAAGGAGACAATTCAAACTACATTATATCTTCACTTCACATGTGTGCCGCTGGAGGACGTGGTGGTGTAGAGTAGTTCTGCGGGTCAATCTTGAGTTCAACTTGAATACCACGGAGCATACGCTTGATAAGATGTATATTTATCTTATAATCCTCAAGGAATTCGTCGAACCTAGTTGTTAATTGCGTCACTTGATCCTCAATATTTCCAATATATGCTGGTAATTGATCCACATCTGCGCTCAAGGTTGCAATATCTTCACGGACATTTTCGATTTCAGTGGTCCTTGGCATTCTACGATCACGTTCTGGTGCTCTTGGTGGCGTTCCTCGGCGAGGCATCTTTGTTGTTGTTAAAGTTGTTGCTTGCTGCAGATTCAAGTGCTTTCTATTAGTGATGGTTTGTGTTGTTTTCTTCAGATTTTGTTTGGGCTGGATGGAAGTAATTATGGAACATATATATAGGCTACATTTGGTGCCTTTTCGGTTGCATATGTGATGGTTACAGGAGGTGCCTATTCATATGTAGTTGTGTATGTGCCTATTCACATCCACCCCTTCATAAATTCAAACGCAACCTTCATAACCCCACGTACACCCCTTCATCTTTTCCCTTTTACACAATAGAATAACTGCATACTTAATCATGGTTGCATACTTGCAAAAAAAATGTGTAGTTATACGTCTCATAACTCAACACATGGTTGCATACTTGCAAAAAAATAGATTGCTTCATCCAAACATATCATAATATGTTTAAACATTTGATGAAATGTTTAAACATATTGTCATATGTTTCAAACATCTGTAGTGATGTTTAAACATACGATCAGATGTTTTAAACATCTGTCATGATGTTTGAAACATATCATGATATGTTTAAACATATCATGATATGTTTCAAACATTATGACAGATGTTTAAGCTTAAGCTTGAGCTTTCAATAAGAATGAGTTCAATTATCAATATATACTTACTTTAAAGTGTTTTTTTTTTACTGTTTTGACTCCTAAACCCTTCAATTGTCGATGAAAACTTAGATTAACTCTAATCCCTTGATAGGTCACTCCAAACTCTTTTGTTAATGTTCATCTACATGAGTGAACAAGTTAAAATAGAGTTCTCACTCTAATTTTGCTCAAAATCATTCACATGCACATAGGAACGACTAATTATTTGAATTTAAACAACCAATATGTTCACCTTTCAATAAAAATACATGTAAACGCTTAGTTGTTGGTGTTATCACTCATAACACTAACACCTTTCACTCAAACACCTCCATCTTGATTGATAGAAACACCAATCATCAGTGTTATCATTTCAAACACCTTCAATATCGATGGAATTATACTTTGTATACTTAATCATTAAGTTCATCGTTCAAAATGTGTAATTATACGTCTCATAACTCAACATATGGTTGCATAATTGCAAAAAAATAGATTGCTTCATCCAAACATATCATAATATGTTTAAACATTTGATGAAATGTTTAAACATATTGTCATATGTTTCAAACATCTGTATTGATGTTTAAACATACGATCAGATGTTTTAAACATCTCGTACGATGTGCAACATCTCACGAAATGTTAAACATCAGAGGGTGATGTTTTGTATATTTGGCAGAATCTTAAACATCTTCCATGATGTTTAAGCATCACGTGTGATGTTTAAACATATCATAATATGTTTAAACATCCCATGTGATGTTTAAACATAACATGATATGTTTAAACATCACACGTGATGTTTAAACATCATGAGAAATGTTTAAACATAACATAGTATGTTTAAGTAAATTAGTGAGATCGTAAACATAACGAAATATGTTTAAACATCGTGTTAAATGTTTAAGATTCCGCCTGCTTGTTAAAATATTGCAAGTACTAAACTAAACTGCTGAAGACGCAGTTGTAAAAAAGAGACTAAACGACTACATTAAATAATAGTAGAGTTTACGACGTACGGATATAAAGTTTATAACATAATAATACGTTACATGATATAAAGTTTACAATATAATAATATGTTAAATACGGAAACTAAGGTAATATATAACAACTTAAAATATATCATAAACTTCATTCGCCTTCAATCTCCAGGTCCAGTTCATCCAAAATTTGTGCAATTATTTGCATGACCCTTCGGTGATCCCTTGCGTGCCTGTACCTTAAACGCCATAAATCTGCTCGTACTGCTTCTATGGCTCGATTCATCTCTGCCATGTCGTCCTTTAGAATTGAAACTTCCCAATTTATATCGCCTCGTCGTTCACCTTGTGGCGCATTCTGTATTGGTTGGTTGTGACGTGATGCCTGATCACTATTGCCAACCTGCAAGGGGTCGTTTGATCCTGCTTCAGACATATTTATGTTGTTGAAGTTGTTGGTGATGGAAAATTCACATATACTGTTGGTGCATATAGTGTTGGGTATTTATAGGATGTCAATGTGGTTTTTAAAAGTCACCCTTTATACTTTAAGAGGCACCTTGTGGAATGAATGTGTCTTTTCAGTGCAGTCGTGCAGTTTTGAAATGTGATTTTTCAGGAGAACCCGTCTTTTCAGTGTAGACGTTTAGTTTTCCACAGTTACTGTGAAACATCTGTCGTGATGTTTAAACATCCAGTGGGATGTTTAATATATTAGGTGGAATCTCAAACATTTCATAATATGTTTACACATTACACGTGATGTTGAAACATATTAACTTATGTTTAAACATTCGATCTAATGTGTATACATCTCCACTGATGTTTAAACATAGTTCAAGATGTTTAAACATTGTGTTATATGTTTAAACATTGTGCAGGATGTTTGGAACAGACTCAAGTGCGATCAAACATTTTATATGGATCAAGGAAACATGCAAAGAATAAGGAAACAAGACACACCTTAATAACTTAATACAAACATAAATAAAGGATTGTCTAAATAGAGATTACATATTAAAGGATTGTCTAAAAAGAGGTTCAGAAATTCAACAACAAACACCCAAATAAAAGGATTGTTCAAAGCAGCAGCTAAACACTTGTGGGATCGTTCTGACTTGGTCTTGTAACTGTTGGGCAGGTAGTTTTTTTGTGGCCAAGCTTTTTGCAAATCCCGCATTTGTTTCTCCTCTTTTTGAATCGCTCCCCAACGGATGGAATTCTCTTCATCCTCCTTCTTCCACGGCCAAGTTTCAAGTAAGGGCTAGGTAATTTCCATTCCTTAAGCTCTTGAGGACAGTCATGCCAACATTGTTCATCCGGAACTAGATAGATTGGTTCGGCATATGCAAGCAAGTAGGAATCTACATAATAATATGGCGACGTGTATTCATAGATTTTCCTCCCAAACTCATCTGGATACTTCAACCTCATAGCTGCCATAGCATGTGGACAAGGTATCTTGTCCAAATCAAACCGCTTGCAAGTACATGTCCTGTTGTGTAGGTCCACCTCATAAGTCATATTTATTGGACCTCCTCCTTTAACTTTGAAAAAACAGGTATTCACTCGATGCACCAAAAGCTTGCTGCCCAATAAATTGTTGGTTGTTATCACCTCCTCGATTAAGGGGACACAAGTGTTCGAACTGTTCAAAAATTCCATGCGCCTCTGAAGAAACTTTTCAGCATAGTTCTCGCTTATAGCATTGAAAAGCGCATCAATTGGAAATTCTTTGTGATTCCTGAACATTGAGTTAACCGACTCGGCAATGTTTGTGGTCATCACATTGAACCTACAATATTAACAAACAATAAACAGGAAATGCAGTCACACATACTGGAGCATTCGTTAATATGTTTAAACATCCAACACTATGTTTCAAACATCAACAATAATGTTTCAAACATCTAAGTATATGTTTGGTGTAATAAGCTGTACCTGTTTCCAGGGAAGTGTGCTCTGCTCCACTTCTCAACCCCAAGATCAACCAGGTAGTTGGATACCCTCGGGTCAATTTCTTCAATTTCTTTCAAATGCTTATCAAACTGAGCAACCGTATACGCCTCCGCTGCGGTAATGTACTTACCAATTAAATCTCCACAATGAAAAGTCGTGCGGAGGTTCTCACCAAGGTGCCTCATGCAATAACCATAGTTAGCAAATGGGAAAACCTTACAAACAGCTTTTTCAATGCTTCTGTGCCTGTCGGAGATAATGCACAACCCATCATCGTCCGGGACTATTCCGACCAATTGCTCAAAAAAGAATTCGTAGGCGGCATCGCACTCTTTGTCAACTACACAAAATGCAAGAGGAAAGATGTGATTTTGAGCATCCTGACCGACAGCGGACAACAACACTCCACCATATGGACCCGTCAAAAAAGTGCCATCAACAGCCAGCACTTTTCTAATAGTCTTAAACCCCCTGATCCACGATCCGTAAGAAACAAAAAAATACAGAAACCTCCCTTGTTCATCAACCTGTAATGCTGTCTTGCTTCCTTCATTTGACTGCCGAATCATATAGCTGTATGCACCAAGAATGGCATAGCCATGTTCGGGTGACCCCCTTGCCAAAGACTTTGCAATGTTGCTGCCCTTGAGACACTTCCAATAGCTTATTTTGCAACCCAACTCTGCTAGAACTGCATCCTTGATTTCTTTGGTGGATGGTGCTTTTCCATCATGAAATCTGTTCTTCATGTACTCTCCAACAACATTGCACGTGGCGTGTGGATGATGGCTTTTAGAATGCTCAGAACCACAAGTGTGCTGGCTGTTGTAGACCGTGATATAAAACATGTCACAGCTCTTGTACTTCATGGCTCGAATCCACCAGTGGCAATTCTTGTCCACACATCTAGCACAAAATACATTCTTCTTATTCTTCACATACTGAAAATAGAAAGGCACTCTCACTGCAGCAAGCTTCAACAGCACAACCAACTCGCGCTTGTTCGTGAATGTTTGCCCTGTGTAGAAACCAGTGCCGTCCGGCCGAGTGTGGCTGCCTTGTGATGGTATTGAATCAGGAAATTGTACCTCATTATCTTCTTGGATTTCTTTTGCTTCTTCATCTTCTTCCTTCTCAGCCACATTCATATTTAGTAAAGCCTCCTCTACAATGTCATCCAACCCATGATTTTGTTCATTAGAATTTTCAGTCCGAGGAACCACATTTACACGTAGAGTGGGCCTAGAACCAGATGCATCCACATCAGCCATAAAAAGAGAGACATCAATATCATTCCTAATGTGAGAGGGTGCAGTCTTTTGCTTTACAATGCTCAACAAGTACGTAATAGATAGATCCCTCGGATCATCAAGAATTCCCCAACTTTGAATGATTTTTTCAACCAGCTCATTATAAGTAACCTGCTTACTAACAAGAATAGGTCTACTCTCTTTCACAACGGGAACCCAAACAAAACTTTTAGCTTTCTCCACCCATTCGCCGAGATAATCAACTACCAATAATACGGGCCCCATTATTTGTCCTGAAGATACAAAGAGGGTCTAAATTAGATCCTTATAGCATAAATTTCATAATACAATTGTTTATAGAAGCCATATTCACAAAAAAATGAAAGGTACTGCTTCAAACATTCTGTAAAAAAAATTTACAGTGTTTACACATCGACACAAATGTTTAAACATATTTTTAGATGTTTAAACATCATGCATGATGTTTGAATATGATTCAGGATTACTAAACATCATTGAGGTTGTTTAAACATCAGTTAAAATATTTAAATATTTGGACTTATGTTTAAACATCATGCATAATGTTTGAATATTTAGCATGATTACTAAACATCAATGAGAATGTTTAAACATACGATCATATGTTTAAACATTTGGACTTATGTTTAAACATCCTCAATGATGTTTAGTAATCCTGATTTATATTCAAACATCATGCATGATGTTTAAACATAAGTCCAAAAGTTTAATGGTTTAAACATACGCTCAGCATTAGCACATATGTTTAAACATATGATACGATGTGCACAAAAACATCAACGAGATGTTTAAACATCAACCATCTCGTCGACGGATGTTTGACCAGAAACCAAACCCAGTTCTTCAAAATTCACAATCCGGTAGCTTTTAGCTTCAAATCAAATTTCTCGACTATAAAGTTAAAGAACACTTACCAGAGACCAAATGTGGCTGAAAATCCAAGGCGATTAGTTGAGATTCGTGTTGTAAATGGCTGAGCAAATTTTGACAATTCTCAAATTTTTTTGGAACAAATCTTTTGCAAATACACAATATACTTGTAAATAGTTGTTGAATCTACTTTGGGGAGTTGATAATGAACCAAAAAAGCAAAAAAAATGGCCGGAAACTCGCCGGAATCGGCGGAGCAGTGATGGGGAAGGTGGGGGACGGCGGGGGTGGGGAGCTTTTGGGTGGGAAATATTTTTTGCCATTTTGGGGGGGGGGGGGGGGGGGTAAAATGAGGGTTTAACTTTGGGTGCAAAGTGTAAACTTAAAAACTTGAGGGTTAAGTTTGTATGCATCTTTTACCCAATTAACACTAATCCTAATGGAGGACCCTCTACCTATTTTTTAAAACTTGAGGCCCTTTTCATTATTATATAACTTGCTTGGGACCTTTTTTTAAACTTACCCAGGTAGCTAATAGAAAATTATAGAGTGCGCGACAAAAAAAGGGGGTCAATTGAGCATTTTATAGCTGAGACGTGACTCGACTCTGTTATTGGGATTTTAGCTAGTATAGTATAGTATTGAACTTTGATTATTGAGTTTTTTACATTTATATACAATTTTGTGGTCTTAATTACTACAAAAAAAAAATAGTAATATTATTGATATTACAAAATATAGTATTATTTTTTATATATCATACCAGTTGCTACAAACAACTAAAAAGAGAAAAAACTAGCCTCCGCCTCACATCCATCTTCCATACCGCCTATTGCCCCCACTGCCATTGTCGGGCTGACTCCGCCCTCGCCCAGGTCTACAACAACCGTACAGAAACAGTGTATATACAGTCAAAAACAGTGTTGAACTATTAGAGATATTGAAGATACAGTGAAGAACAATGCAAAGACAGTGCAAAAATGCATAAACCGTGTAAACATGCCGAAAAGGGGCAGAAACAATTAGATACAATGCACAAACAACGATAAAACGAAGAAATAGTGCAGAAATCATTTAGAAATAATTAGATACGGTGTAGAAATACTGAAGATATAGTGCATATACAGAGAGATACGAAGGAAATACAATAAAATAAAAATATGAACACGACAACAAATCTGGTCGGAAAAATACAAATGTGGTAGAAAAGCATCATATTTGGTCGAATCATTTACATAAAACTTCTTTACGAAATATTTGCCTTCGAATTCAACTACAACTTTTTCCAATGCAGATAGCATCAAAAAGTGAAATGCATAAGTAAATTAAACCAAAATATAGAGAGACGAAAACGAAGAAAGAGCTTATAATTGTTAAATTCTTATTGAAAAAAGTATAGTGAACCCATAAACATCTTCGCCATATTTAACAGTAAATGCGAGGGAAGAGGAGAGGTAATAGCTCATCATATGAAAACAATATGTTTACTACATATGAGACCCGAATAATAATTGCACAACCAATGAAACATTGAACAAGAAATTTATACATAAAGAAAATAAAAGAAAGTTAACAGAAAACTTTGAGAAGTTCAAGTAAAGCAAAACAATAATATGACTAACATATTATTTGGTTTATATATAGGTGAACTGAAACTAAAAATATCATTAAAAAATAAAAAAAATGCGGGGAAGATGTCGAAACGTACCTGGAGACTCAGTCCCGTTTGTTTAAATTTTTTGGAGAGATTTTTGGGAGAAAGCTGTTTGTTTATAGTATTTGACCAAAATTTGGAGAAAAAAGTCCCAAAAATAAAAAAGTGGTCTCACTCACAAAACTTCAAATATTTTTGCAAATGAAATTGTAACTGTTAGATGTCTGCACTTTCGATAATGACCAGAAACCAGAAAAAAGATGAAATAGAAAATATTCCGAGCCAACAGTCTATACTGCCTCTCCTTAAGAAATCTAACTCCCTCACAGTTACCCAAAGGTAATAGATTAATTTCTCCAAGGATAGAACAGAACAACGTTACTGTGATAGCGGTAATACAAATCACAGTAATCAGCGAACTCAAAATATGGCTGCAAATCACACTGACTCGAACTAATTTTTTGTTTTGGAAAACAAATGCAGAAAGCAAAGAGAGAAAAGAATTTTGGACGAAGAAAATGAGGTAGAATGCCTCTCTATTTATAGCCACAAGATTTGGAATAAAGAGGCATGATTTTGGAATGAAGAGACATAAAGGTGTCTTTTCATTTTGGGTTAAGTGGTTGTTCATGAAAAACAACCTTCTAGGTGGCTGCTCAATGAAAATACCTTTTCATTTCGCGGGTAAAATTTTCACCCACAGGCCACTTTTGTCACTGGTATTTAGTTTGAAGCCACTTTTTTATTGGTCTTATATGAGAGGCCACTTTTTGGAACTTTAATCTTTGTGGGCTGAAGTTCAAACCTTGCGGGTTGAACTTCATGCCTAAATTATGAAGTTTTAACTTCAATCTGTAAGGGCTGAACTTTTAGGTATAGATGCGTAAACTTCAACCCTTGTGGGCTGAAGTTGAACTTCATTCCTTGTGGTGCGCTGAACTTGAACTTCAATCCTTGGGGGCTGAACTTGTGTGAAGTTCAACCCAAAATAACTGAAGTTTCAAAAAGTGGCCTCTCATGTAAAACCAATAAAAAAAGTGGCCTCAAACTAAAGACCACTGCCAAAAGTGGCCTTTAGTGCACTTCGCCCGACGTGCGGCGCCTATTGGAATATTTGCATAAATAGTCCAATTCTTTATTCCGTTACGAAAACGGTCTAAATAAAATATTAATATATAATATTAATCCATAAATATTAATATTAATATAAAATATTAGTCTTTAATAAATATTCCCTTCATTTCCCATTCACACCACTTTAACTTCCTTCCAAACCCAACAATCCCCCACATGAATGGGGAATGGCTATATGAAGAAAAACATGCAGAAAACTGTGTGATTTGCAAGTAAGAATTAATTGCATCTGGACAAATAGGTTTTCCTTTGAACTTTCCGTAGTGAACATATATCGGATATACTCGATCAATTAGTAGATTTGATATCGATGAACCGTCGAACTTTGGTGTATACCTAGACAATACATGTCACACAATTAATCCTTGACTATTTTTTGTTCTCATTGTTGTGTTCATTTTAGCAATGAACACCGCCTGGTTCATGAGTGCTTAGAGAATTATATTGGCCTTACAAAATTCTCCTTGAAGTGGCTTCCACTTCACACTCACATAGGTGATTTCTAAACGTGTAATCCTATAGATCTACACTATTTGACAAACCCCGTATCAAACTTAGATAATCATTAGAAAACGTCTCTAACGTTTTATCCTTGGTACTAAATATTGTCTTATTAAGAGGATGGGTTGAGTTGTTTGACAATGTTGGAGCGGTCGTACACAACTTTGTTTGACCTCCTTGAACCTAGATCTTGGGATCTCCAGTCTTCTAGATAGAGTTACCGCCATGACGACTTGTCCTCGGCCATCGTCCCATTCCTCTTGATGATCTCTCAACATCATCTCTAGTTAAGCCTTTTGTAAGAGGATCCGATATATTATCCCTTGACTTAACATAGTCAATTGTGATAATTCCTCTAGAGATAAGTTGTCTAATGGTTTTATGTCTTCGTCGTATATGACGATTTTTACCATTATACATAAGGCTCCCAGCCCTCGATATTGCCGATTGATTATCGCAATGTATACATACATGTGTCAACGGCCTAGGCCAAAATGGAATGTCTTCCAAGAAGTTTCGGAGCCATTCAGCTTCTTCACCGGCTTTGTCCAAAGCTATGAACTCAGCCTCCATTGTAGAGCGAGCAAGCAAGGTTTGTTTGGACGATTTCCAAGTTACCGCTTCTCCACCTATTGTGAAAATATATTCATTTGTGAAATACATAAGTAAATTAAAGCAAAATATAGAGAGATGAGAGCGAATAAAGAGCTTATAATTGTTAAATTCTTATTGAAAAAAGTGTAGTGAACCCATAAACATCTTCACCATATTTAACAGTAAATGCGAGGGAAGAGGAGAGGTGATAGCTAATCATATGAAAACAATATGCTTACTACCTATGAGACCCGAATAATAAGTGCACAACCAATGAAACATTGAACAAGAAATTTATGAAGAAAGAAAATAAAAGAAAGTCAACAGAAAACTTTTGAGAAGTTCAAGTAAAGCAAAACAATAATATGGCTAACATATTATTTGGTTAAATATGTAGGTGAACTGAAACTAAAAATATCAGTAAAAAATAAAGGAAATGCGGGGAAGATGTCGAAACGTACCTGAAGACTCAGTCCCATTTGTTTATACTTTTTGGGGGAGATTTTAGGCAGAAAAACTGTTTGTTTATAGTATTTGACCAAAATTTAGAGAAAAAAGTCCTAAAAATTAAAAAGTGGTCTCACTCACAAAACTTCAAATATTTTTTCAAGTGAAATTGTAACGTCCTGCATCTTTACACTTAAATGCCACCAATTAATAACTGCAAGTGTATATAATAAATACTTGAGTTATGCCATAAGCGTGATTATTTTATTTTTGTTAGAATTTATATATACTTGGTGGATGAAAAGAAATGACATAATTATGTTAAAGAATGATCTTAAGTAAAGAGCTTCAAGAAGTGTCATATATACGATTACATTAGTTGGTTTAGATTAGTTGTTTCGTGTGATTTGGTCTGTAATAGGGAATTACTTTGGTTAAGCTATACTTTAATATTAATTTCAATTATTATAAATGGGATAGTTGGTTGACAATTAAAATGGCACAGAACTTATGCTTACTTTGTCTCTGATTTCTTCTGAAGCTCTAACCGAGTGGCAACTCAAAGTCTTTAAGTAGGTCCCTTTTAATTATTCAATATAATAGATGAATATTTTTTTAAAGGTTTAATAATGACAAGTGTAGAGAAATAGTAAATTAGGTTTGTGGCTTATATTGGAAAGAAAGTGTTGAAGAATGAGTTTTGAAGATGACAAAGGGCCTGGTGCTACGGGGACTACGAAAAAGTTCACAGTTGAGTAAGACGACTGAGCTGTTCAAAGGGATATTCGAGTTAGAGTTGATGAAGGAGAAAAAGAACAACTGGAGTCAAAGTTCCAATTCTACCGGGAAAAAAAAGAAGCTTGTGGCGGTGTTGAGATAGTATGCGGTTCCTAAGTAGAAAATGATTGGGAACTAAGGTAAATTAACTTAGGTTTCAAATTAAGCAATATGGGTAAACCTTCTTTGAAACGAATTCCAAAGTAGAAAAGGAGTTCTAAGCTTAGTTGGATCCGGCTAAGTCAAACTCTATATATACAAGTTAATTTGGCCAGAATTGATTTACGCACTCAAGACATCTCAATAGAGCAAATCAAGAACAAACAGATCGTGAGAGACATTATGTACAAGAACAAAGGCTGAGCAGCAAATCCTTACGAAGGAGCAGTTTCATAGTTAAGTCTGTTGTTTTAGTTTTTGTTATAGGCTATTGAATTGTAATCTATCAGCTTGTTAAGAAGCATTTAGTAGAGGTTACTCTTTGGAGAAGTAGAGTCAACCTGACAAGCTAACGTGCGGCTTGGAAGGTTCTATGTACTAGGGAGGTCTAGTTCCTTGATTGCATTACGTTGTAGTCTAAAACTTTCTTGGTTTTCCTTTAGTGGAAGGTTGAAATCCCAAAAGTTTGGATCGTGGTTTTTGATCCCTTGATCAAGGATTTTTTCACGTAAAAATCTCTGTGTTATTTACGTTTTCGCATTAAGTTTAAGTTTCAGAGATAGGTGAAACTTGCAAGGAACCTGGTTCTTTGTGAGTTGGGTGATAAAAGTTAAAGGCAAGTTTTAGGAATTTGAAAATCAGGTAAGGACACTATTCACCCCCCCAGTGTCTTACATAGGTGCACCAAGTGCAACAAGTGGTATCAGAGCAGGTTCTCTCACATAAAGATTAACATCTTGAGAAGGATCTGAACAATGAGTGCACCACCGATCATAACCGAAGGACAATCTGTCAATAGGGCTCCTCAGTTCAATGGCCAATACTATGGATGGTAGAAAGGCAGGATGGACGATTTCATTCAAGCTGAAGACTTTCAGGTATGGATCATTACTAAGGATGGACCTCTTATTCCCAGCAAGACTGTTGGACAGCCACCCAATCAACAAACTGTTCCCAAAGAGATATCGGAGTATACTGATGCTGATTTTAAGATGGTTAAGAAGAATGCCAAAGCTAAGAGGCTCATCATATATGGACTTGGCCCCGATGAATACAATAGAGTTTTTTCATACAAGACTGCCAAAAAAAAAATTTGGGATGCTCTACAAATTGCTCATGAAGAAACCTCACGAGTAAAGAAGTCAAGGATCCAGATACTGAAGAGAAAGTTCGAGTTATTTGCTATGAGAGAATCTGAGTCTATCCAGGACATGATGTCTAGGTTCACAATCATAACGAATGAGATGAAGTCCCTGGGTATGACTCTGACCAATGAAGATTTAGTAGAAAAGATTTCTACCTGATTCATGGGAATCAAAGGTTACAACTATCATTGAGTCAAAAGAACATGATAAGATTGAGTTGGATGAACTCGTTGGTAGTCTGAAAACCCATGAACTAATGAAACAGTCAAGAATCAAGGTGGAACCCAAGAGGGAGAAGAACCTAGCTCTAGAGGTAACTGGAGGTTCTAAGTATGAAGTTTCTGAACATGAGATGGCTTTGGTCAATGCAGTACGAAAGTCCTTAAGTCTTGAAAGAAGAAGAACCAGAGTTACTCCTGCCAAAAATAACATAGTTGATAGTCCTGACTACTCAGGGTGTTTCAAGTGTAACAAGAAGGATCATGCCATAAAGGACTGCCGTTGTGGGATATTGAGTGGAAAAAGTCTGCGCTACAAAGGAGAATGAACCTAAGAAGACCAAACGTCCACCTAACTTCAGAGCATTAAGGAGAAAGAAGAAAGAAGCCTTCTATGCAACATGGGGACTTTTTGAATAGCGAAAGTGATGAAGAAGAAGGAGAACCTGAAGATGACTCTCCAATTGCTCTGATGGCTCTTGATGACGAACCATCCACTGATGATCCACCTGAGGTAAGTCTCGATGAACTGAAAACTAGACTTCATACTTGCTCTCCTAGGGAATTAAATTTGCTTGCTCTGACTTTAATTGAAGGCATAGAAAATTTGAGGACTGAGAAGGAACTAGTACTTTATGAGAAGGACCAACTAATTTTGGTTGTGTCTGATTTTTCAATGAAAAATAAAAACTTGGAAAAAGCTAAAGCTGATCTTAAAAAGGAATTAACTGCTAGTGAAGCTCAAGTTTTAGAACTAAAACAGAAAGTCTCAGCCCTTGAATCTGAAAGTCGTCAATTAAAGGAACATGTGCTTAGTGAGCAAAAGAAAGTTTCTGCAATCGAACTTGAAAATCAAAAACTGAAAGAAGCGTCTGATAAGCAAGGATTTAGTGAGGCTCAAATCAACCTTGAAGCTGAGCTTAAAAAGAAAAACCAGGTTCTACTTCAGGAAACTGAGAAGAAACGGGTTCTTCAGGAAAAGGTTGTAAAAGCTAACTCTGAGCTCACCAGACTCACTAAATGGAACAAGTCTTTTGAAGCTTTGAACTTGTTGCATGAAAATCATAATAGAGGTAAAACTGGTCTAGGACATAGAAAATATTTACCTGCTTGGAACCCTAATAGTAAATATGTAGGACTTCCTTGAAACAAACTCTGTTTCTTGTGTGGTAAAACTGGTCATATCAAGAATGAATGTAGTGTTGCAAAAGTAGCAGTGAAAAAGAATAAAAAGTCAGTTTTACCTTATTGGGCTAGAAAAGAATTGATTCATCCATTCAATAACAAAAAGGGACCCAAGCTAGTCTGGGTTCCTGTTATTAACCCTTGATTTTCTTTTACAGGCTGGAGTAAGATGGAACAACCCAAGCTGGATTCTTGATAGTGAGTGTTCTAGGCACATGACAAGAGATAGAAGAAACTTTCTCTCACTCGCAGCATTTCAAGGGGGTAGTGTGGCTTTTGGAGGAGACAAGAGCGGTGAAATTGTTGGTATTGCAAAAGTTGGAAGATGCCTCAATTATGCTATTGACAATGTACTCTGCGTGGATGGATTGAGGCACAATCTTCTAAGTATCTCTCAACTATGTGATAGAGGAAATCTAGTGAGTTTCATATATGTAGGCTGCACTGTTAAGAACTTGCAGACTTATGAAGTGATAATAGAAGGGAAATGAGTAAATAATGTGTACAAGGCTACATTAGGTTCTCTTCTTGAGAATAATTTGACTTGTCTGAATGTGCTGGAGAATGATAGTCATTTGTGGCACAAGAAATTAGGACACGCAAACTTGACTCAGTTGAATAAGTTGGTGTTAAAGGACCTGGTTCGTGGAATGCCAAGCAAGAGGTTCAATGACATCAAGATTTGTGATGCGTGTGTGAGGGGGAAACATGTAAGATCTTTATTCAAGTCAAAGAAAGTGGTTAGTACTTCTAAACCACTTGAGCTGGTTCACATAGACTTGTGTGGACCAATGAGGGTGAGGAGCAGAGGAGCTAAGAGGTTTGTAATGGTAATTGTTGATGACTACTCTAGATACACATGGACCCTATTACTCAGATCTAAGGATGAAGCATATGATATGTTCGAAGATTGGGTCAGAGTTAATCAGAAGAAACTGGAGCTTCAACTGGTAAGTATCAGGTCCGACCATGGAACAGAGTTTTAGAATGCTAAGTTTGCTAAGTATTGTAACAAACATGGTGTGGATCACAACTTCTCTGCACCAAGGACCCCTCATCAGAATTGTATTGTTGAAAGGAAGAACAAGTCCTTAGAGGACATGGCTAGAACTATGTTGTTGTCAAGCGGTCTGTCAAAGAGCTTTTGGGCTGAAGCAGTCAACACCGCTTGCTACTTACTCAATAATTGTTCTATTCGTCCTTTATTAGAGAAAACTCCCTATGAGCTGATTAGAGGCAGAAAACCTAATATTGCACATCTCAGAGCTTTTGGGTGCAAGTGTTTCGTGCATAATAATGGGAAAGAACCTCTAGGGAAGTTTGATGCTAGAAGTGATGAGATCATCTTTTTGGGATATTCTTCACAATGTAAAGCTTATAAAGTGTTCAACAAGAGGACCATGACTGTAGAAGAAAGTGTGTATATGGTATTTGATGAATCTGAAGCTGTTGCAAACAGACAAGAAGATGATGATCAGGAAATTGGTCTTGCGAGAGATGAACCTGCTAAAGACCCTGAGAAACTGTATGAGGATAAAAATAATCATGGTGATAAGGATCAGACTCAGGGGGAACTAGAAGGCAATCAGACAGGGGAAATTGAAGAGCAAGATGAAGACGACGTGGATGACTCAGCTCCTCCTGGAAACACAACTCAGCAGATTCAACCTAAACCTTGGAAGTATCAAAGTTCTCATCCACTAGAGAACCTCATATCTGATTTGAATACTGGAATTGTTACTAGAAGAGCTTTAAAGAACTTCTGTGCATTCTTTGTGTTTCTATCCTCAATAGAACCTAAGAATGTACGAGAAGCACTTGAGGATCCAGATTGGGTGATTGCTATGCAAGAGGAACTTCATCAGTTTGAACGAAATAAGGTATGACACCTGGTCCCTCGACCAGCAGACAGGTCCATCATTGGTACTAAATAGGTCTTTAGAAACAAGTTGGATGAACATGGCATAGTAACAAGGGACAAGGCAAGATTGGTGGTTCAAGGTTACAGTCAAGAAGAAGGAATCAATTATGATGAAACCTTTGCACCTGTTGCTAGAATGGAAGCCATTAAAATGCTAATTGCCTTTGCAGCTTACATGGAGTTTAAGCTGTACCAGATGGACGTGAAGAGTGCATTCCTTAATGGTTATCTGAATGAAGAGGTATATGTGGTTCAACAACCTGGCTTTAAAAGTATAGAGTTCTGATCATGTCTACAAACTTGACAAGGCACTGTATGGATTGAAACAAGCTCCTAGGGCTTGGTATGAAAGGCTGCCTGGGTTCTTATTGAAGAATGGTTTTACAAGGGGTAAAATAGACAATACATTATTTCTAAGGAAGAAAGCCAAGGACCTGCTAATTTTTCAAGTATATGTAGACGACATCATTTTTGGAGCTACTAATGAGAACCTTTGCAAGGAGTTTGCCGACCTGATGGGAAGTGAATTTGAGATGAGTATGATGGGTGAGCTGAATTTCTTCTTAGGCTTACAAATCAAGCAAACTCAGGAAGGCACGATGATCCAGAAGTACATCAAAGAGCTTTTAAGGAAGTATGATATGAAGTCTGCTAAGGATATGAACACACTCATTGATCCTGGAACGAAGATATATCTGGATGAAACTGGTGCTTTAATTGATGAAACTAGGTACAGAGGGATGATTGATTCTTTACTGTATTTAAATGCAAGTCGTCCAGACATTGTTTATAGTGTGGGGTTGTGTGCAAGGTTCTAGTCAAAGCCAAAGGAGTCACACTTAACTGCAGTCAAGAGAATTTTGAGATATTTGAAAGAAACTCAAGATCTTGGTTTATGGTATCCAAAAGGTGGAAGTTTTGATATAATTGGGTATGCTGATGCTGACTACGCTGGTCACTTGATTGATAGGAAAAGTACATCTGGATGGCACACTTCCTAGGTCCTTGTTTAGTTTCATGGGCTACTAAGAAGCAAAATTCAGTGGCATTATCTCAGGTGAGGCTGAATATATAGCAGCTGCTTTGTGTTGTTCACATCTATTATGGATCAAGCAACAGCTGGAGGACTTTGGAATCAAGTGTGGACCAGTTCCAATTTGTTGTGACAGTACAAGTGCAGTCAATATAACCAAGAACCCGGTCCAGCACAAGAGAACAAAGCATATTGATATTAGGCATCACTTTTTAAGGGACAATGTTGAAAAAGGCCTTATTACCATGAACTTTTGCAGGACTGAGGATCAAATTACTGATATCTTCACTAAGGCATTGAACATGGTAAAATTTTAAAAAAAAACAGGCTTGAGTTAGGGATGACCAAGATACACTGAACGAGCCAGCACCTGGTTCACCCAATTATTCGCTAGAGAAGTTTCCTTGTTTTATCTTGCTTAACTTTGTTTAGTTGATTCTAAAAATGAAACTTAATTGTTTTGCTTGCTAACCTGTTTGAAACCTGTTTTCATGACTTAGATGCTGGCAAAATTTTGAATAAAGGATATCATTGAAGAACCTGGTGCATGGACATTCAGGTACACATTCTATTTTACTTACTGAGAATAATACTTGTCTTACGTGGCCAATATGTTACCAATTATCCTCACTTGGCGCCGGATTAGTGGTAGGTGTTTAAAATTCAAATTCATTGAACCCGCTAGCATCAGCTCCTAGACGTAATTAAGTTTTAACAGCTTTTTCACATCCCATCACTCGTTCCCCTTCCCGATACAACCTATAACCTTCTCTATTCTATTAAGCAATTAAAGATACATTGTTTCTATCGGTGTAAAAGACAAAAATTCTCTCTAGACAATTTCTTTCATTCTCTCTCTAAGAAAAACTCAACACTCTGTAACAATGTCGACTGGTTCTAAAATCGACTCACATCCCTCCTCTCCTAAACCCAAAATTTCTAAACTAAATCAAAAGGCAAAGCAACTGGCTGCAAGTCGCTCCGTAGCGATGGCGAGGAAGTTTACGAAGTTGAGGTAGAAGAAGGTGACGGAGTAAGAAACTAGCAAGGGGGAAAGTGTCTCAGTGGCTGGTACGGAAGAAGGGGTCGAAACTATTCAAGAAAGTGTTCAAGAAACCGAAAAGGTAAACCCTAGTTCTCCTACTGGTACTGTTGTTGTAGAAACTAGTTTACCTTATGAGCCTGTAGATTTAGGAAAGGAAGTAGTGGCTGAAGTTAGCGAAAAGGAGAGGGAGGTAGAAGAAAATCTTGGAAAAGAAAAGTCTGTTAATACCGAGGTTGGTTTAGTTGAAAAAGAAACTGAAGAAGCTGTCGAGGAACCTATTCCTCTGACAGTTCCTGTGGTGGAAAAGCCCAGTAGTGATAAGGGAGAGGAAAAATCTGCTGAACCTACCAAGGAACCTGAAAAAGAACCTGGTTCGTTCTCTGGTTCATTGGCAGGTGATGATGCAGAATTGAGGGAAATTGATGATTATGTGGAAGAAAATGTAGAGGGTGTAGGATTTATCGAACCTTTGAATGTTGTATTTCCTAAGGCTAATCCAACTCCTTAAGCAAGTGAAGGTTCCTCCAGTGAAGCTGATATTGTGGTGGTGGAGGAACAGAGGAGATTGGGTAAAAGGCCTGTGATCCAGAAACAAGGAAAAACTGTGAAGCAACGAAGGTTGGTAAAAGGAGGAGAATTTGTGGGTAGTTCTAAGATTGGAAGTTCTGGTGATGCTGAAGGTATGGGAGAAAGTAGTAGAAGGACAGTGAGTCATGCTAGGAGACCTGCTACTCGAGGTTCTGTTAGAGAGCAGCAGGAGAAGGTTGTGGAGGAACCTGAGATTCATAGGAGAGGTTGAAAGACAAAATTGGTGGCTGGAGATAATAAGGAAGACAAGAAGAGGAGAGTGGCTTACTTTAGGAGTCTGTCATTAGTGAAGGGTAAAATTCTCACCGACCTAGAGCTAGAAGGGATGACACAGCTTGGTGCTAAGCTAAATGCTCAGGGTTGGTTGAACCTGTTTCGTGATCGAACTAGACAACTGCATGAGAAGGAGGTTCGAGAGTTTTACTCTAATTGCACAATAAGTGAAGGAATTGTGACAACTATAGTGAAAGGGCTGGTGATCCAGTTTGATTGTATAGAGCTTGGTGAGATTTTGGGTGTTCCTTCTCAGGGCTACAGTGAATACATGAGAAACTCGTGGCCGGCTAGAGGAGATGGTGTGTCTGCATTGGAGGTGACCCAAAAGTTTGCAGGAAGACCTAGGCTAGCAAGGGCAACGCAAGTAAAGAAGAAGGCAATGCAACCCTTCTACCAGTTGCTATTTGAATTTTTGCTGAAGAACCTGTTACAGAGGTCGGAGAGGCGCAGTGAGGCCAACTTTCTAGATCTTACCTATATGGACCTGCTAGATCGCGAGGTTCGTATTAATCTGCCTAAAGTGATGATCAAGCACATTGGTAGGGTAGTTGATATGGGGTTAGGTAAACATGCCTTAGTCTATGGATTTCTGCTGAGCAAAGCATTTGATTTTTTTGGGGTACCTGTTGGAAAGTGGACTGAGTGGGATCACAATGATGTATTTGGGAGGAACATTCTGAAATCCTGTGATAATGTGTTGGATGGTGAACCTGCTGATGAACTATAGCATATGGAGGAAGAAGCTGAGGAAAGAAGAAATGCTAGAATAGACAAAAGGATTGAGGGGTTCAGGAGGCAGCTTGAGAGGCAAAATGATGAGCTGGCCTGGATGAATGCAAAAACACTAGGCTGGATGTGGAGCTGGAGCGTGAACGTAAAGGAAACTCACGTCGCCTTGCCTTGTTGATTGCTCACTTTAATATCCATGTAATTCTGAACCAGTTCCTTTCCCAAGTCCCCTCGTTGGTTCTTTCTATGGCCTGGTTTTAAGACAATTATTATATTTGGTTTGTAATATTTGAATGATGTTCTGGATGTTTTAAGCCGGTTTGCCGCTTCTGTTGATATAAATATCCTGCTTTGCTAGTATTTATTGTCTGAAACAGGTTCCTGATATATAAAGGTTGGCTAGCTGCCTATGGCACTAGAGTCAACTAGACTTAATCTAAGTTGAGCAGGTTCATACAACTGTGGAACTTTTCGATGATGCCAAAAGGGGAAAGTTAGATGTTGTTTAGTTCATTGTATGTTTTGTGACCTATTTTTTGCCTAACTGTATTACCCTGGTTCTTGGTTAGTGTTTGAAATTTTATAGGTTCTTGTGCTTACTTACCCTCGATGAGACAACATTGTTTGTCATCATCAAAAAGAGGGAATTTGTTGAAGAATGAGGTTTGAAGATGACAAAGGACCTGGTGCTACGTGGACTACGAAAAGGTTCACAGTTGAGTAAGACGACTGAGCTGTTCAAATGGATATTCGAGTTAGAGTTGAAGAACGAGAAAAAGAACAGCTAGAGTCAAAGTTCCAATCCTACCGGGAAAAGAAGAAGCTTGTGGCGGTTCTGAGATAGTATGCGGTTCCTAAGTAGAAAAGGATTGGGAACTAAGGCAAATTAACTTAGGTTTCAAATAAGGCAATATGGGTAAATCTTCTTTGAAACGGATTCCAAAGTAGAAAAGGAGTTCTAAGCTTAGTTGGATCTGGCTAAGTCAAACTCTATATAAATAAGTTAATTTGGCCAGAGTTGACTTACGCACTCAAGACATCTCAATAGAGCAAATCAAGAACTAACAGATCGTGAGAGGCATTGTGTGCAAGAACAAAGGCTGAGCAGCGGAACCTTTCGAAGGAGCAGTTTCATAGTTAAGTCTGATGTCTTAGTTTTTGTTATATGCTATCGAGTTGTAATCTATCATCTTGTTAAGAAGCATTTAATAGAGGCTAATCTTTGGAGAAGTAGAGTCAACCTGACAAGCTAACGTGTGGCTTGGAAGGTTCTAGGTACTAGGGAGGTCTAGTTCCTTGATTGCATTACGTTGTAGTCTAAAACTTGCTCAGTTTTCCTTTAGTGGAAGGTTGAAATCTCAAGAGTTTGGATCGTGGTTTTTGATCCCTTGAGCAAGGATTTTTCCACGTAAAAATCTCTGTGTTATTTACGTTTTCGCATTAAGTTTAAGTTTCAGAGATAGGTGAAACTTGCAAGGAACCTGGTTCTTTGTGAGTTAGGCGATAAAAGTTAAAGGCAAGTTTTAGGAATTTGAAAATCGGGTAAGGACACTATTCACCCCCCTCTAGTATCTTACATAGGTGCACCAAGTGAAAGAGAAAGACTAAAGGTTACAAAAGTTTGTTTTACTTTGTCCATTTGGACTTTGTTATGAAAAGCCAAAATGCAGAGCTGCCAACTAGTAAAGAAGAGAAAATGTTACAACTTTTTCTTTAGTTCCAAGTGAAAAGCTTTTACTTTTTTAGCTAAATATATGAGAGGCATGGTAGATCAAGTGTATTTCAACCCCAAGCTCTTGTTCTACTTGTGTAATTTTTCAAGGTAAACTTTGTACTCTTTTAGTTTTGTGTAGTTACCTTGAGAAGCATGAGTATCAATTCTTAAGATGTCAATATTTTGGGGTTTTATTCAATTAATTAAAGTAAATAATTCTTCTCTAATCCTTGACCCTATCCCATGATTTTAACAAGGAACAATTTCTTATAAATTTGTGAAATTGAAGAACCTTGGGAGATGATAGTGTTCTTGAGTTTGAACTCAATAATGGAGTAAAAAGGAGATTTGAAGATGTTAATGGGGTTGGATTGACTTGATATTCGAACGTATGAACTCGTAAGTTAATGGGTAATATTTTATTAAATTCGGATTTAAAATCCGAGATGGGGCCCGATGGACGGGTTTCGGGCCGAGGTGGGCCCGGGCCCCAAAAATTAGGGGGTTTTCACCATCCTAGGTTATTTTAACGCTCTAATTATGTTTTTGAATAGTGTGATTGGATTGGAGTTCGGCTTTGGTGACTTTCGAGACTTGTTCGGGTGTAGTACTTTTTAACTCTTTTCAAGTAAGTGAGACTTGACCTCTATTTTGCTTGCTTTGTTAAATGGGCATGATTTGAAATTGTGTAACGAGTTACGAGCTTCTAAACGATTAGTATATTGTGGGACAAGCGCATACTTGAGATTGTTTACGTTACTTGAACTATCAAGTTAGCTTTATGACGTTTAATATTTGACTTGAATATGGTACTACATCATACCTATACTACATTTGAGCAAAGAGCACGACATTGATATGTGCATTATATGTGTATTTAACACTAGATGTGTTTCTTTCTATATTATGGAGTTATATGTATACATTTCGGATTATCCATATTATAGTTCTATTTTCTCATTGGTATTTGGATTGTGGGCCATTGGTCTAGCCTTATATGGTGATGGCCTATGCCATTAGATATTTTTAGCCACTGGTCTAGCCTAATATGGCGAGAGCCTATGTTATAGAGTTTATGAACCACTTGTCTAGACACAATGATGGTGAGGGCCTATACTATTATGTTGTATTATATTGTATAAGAAAAGTTTGACAAGTTATAGTGAATGATGGTACTTGAGTATTCCTTTATTATATTTATTATATCTTGGTGAGTATGTAGGCCTTATTGATGTTACCTTCTTATGTATTTTCAAAGACTTGTCCCAAAGGATAAAGTAGCGGGCTTGTCGATGATCTTAGTAGGCTTCGGCTCATAACTTACTGCTTGCATGTGCAGACCCATCTTCTAGCTGGGCAGCTGGACTTTCTTGATCCGTTCGAGGCTGTGGACTAGAGTAGGTTGAGGTGAGCCAACCGCATTGTTCATGGTGGCACACTGTCCTATCTTCTTATATATTTTAGACTTTCCTTATATTTTGGGATGTGCCCTAGATTGTATGAACTCTTAGTATGCTCCATTGATATTGTGTATTGGGGATAGCTACGTCGAGATTTTTGGGATGCTTTTCTTTAATTATGGTATTGCTCTGTTCTCATTTAGTTCTATCATCTTTTAAAACTAAGTGTTGATTTACTCGAATTAACATTTTGAACTTATTACTCATCGCCTAAGGGTAGAACGCTTAGGTGCCATCACGGTCCTAGAATTAGGGTCGTGACATAAATGTATGTCCAAACACAATTTCAAGTTCCAAAAATTCTTTTTCAACTCAACTTCAAAAACACAAATTCCCAAGTTTCAACCAAATCTATGTCCAAACGCTAGCAAAGAGACACAGATAGAGACAACAATAGAAAGAGAGAGTGAAGCGGAGTTCAACTAATTGTACTACTCCTTCTCACTTTAGATATATTCAACTGAGCACAAGAGAAACTAAAAATTCGAAAAAGTTATGTAAAATTGGGTGAGGGAAGGAGGAGAAGTGAAATTGGGTAAATGGGAGGAAGAAGGTAGCATTTAGCTATGTTAGACTATTTTTTACTATGTTTTGTAATTAAGTTTTTCTTTCCTCTATATTGGGTAATTTTATTAAAATGTCTCTATATTTATTAAATAACTTCTCAAATTTGTGTAAAATTCCTTCATTATTCATAGTTAATTTGAACATTTTTGGAGTAAATTTGACTAGATTAATTAGATTATGATTTTTGGTTGAAAAATTATAGTTTTTGAATTTTCAAAAATCATTTTCGGCAAATTTCAAAATACTATCCAAATTTTACGGCCGAAAAATGCTTTGCATGGCATAGAAAGCATTTTTGTGTAAGGTTCCCACATCCAATAGATAAGGGATCTTCTGATCGAGCTCTCTTGCACCGAAGATGAACGATTTTTCTTTTGAAAGATTAAAAAATAATAGGTTATTCACATAAATAGCAGCTTATATGAAGATATTTACTATCCTTTAATTCTTACTTTTTGTAGCCACAACATTGCACTAAAATAATAAAAATTTTTTAGTGTTTATAATCATTTAATACTATTTCCCTTAAATAAAAGATATATATCAATACTAAAAAAATAAACAAAATATTAAATACTAGTATTGATTTTAGTATTTATTTTCTTCCTAAATTTAAGAGATATCATTCAATTTTAAATAATATGCCATGAGATAAAATTGGTATATACCAAAAAATACCCACATTTGAATGACAATTTTTAGGCGATTTTTTTTCTTCTTCTTTTTCCTTTAGTTGCCATATTTAATATTTGCACAAATGAAATACAAATCACCTGAAAATAAGAATTAAAATATTAAAATAAATAAATATTGAATACACAATAGATACAAAAGCGTGATATATTCTGTTAAAATAGTAAATAAATATTCAATACATAATATGTTAAAAATATTAATTGAATAAATATTACATACACAATATGTTAAAATATTAAGTGATTAAATATCATATACATATAAAAAATCATGTATTTTAATATTTATTTATTAGATACACGATAAGTATGATATTTAATATTTATTACATATCGTGTATTCAATAATTATTCACTAAATATTTTAATATATATTATGTATGTACTATTTATTTAATTAATATTTTATATAGTAATATTTATTTAATTTTAAATAAATATGAGGGAGAAGAAAAACATGAGATATTGGATCATGTGTGAAAGTGGAAGAGAAATAGTTGTGCATTGATTGTAACACCTTAAATAAAGCACACTTCATTACATGAAATTTAGGGATTTAAAAAGTTTTGGGTTGTATCTTGATTTGTGATTAATCGCTAAATAGAAGAGATAAATATCTCACAGCATTTAAAATTATATAATTTAATTAATAAATATTTAGAAAAGAATCTAAATGTCTAGAGAAAGGAAATGGAGAAAAAAGTGGAGTTAGAAATAGTAAATAAGTAAAATTGGTGTGCTTAAAAGGTAAATTTCCCAAAAATAATGGTCAAACAAGGCCTACATATACCCACATTTAGAGCCTGTTTGAGTTAGCTTAGAAAAAGTAACTTTTAAGCACAGTTGCTTAAAAGCACTTTTTAAGTGCTTGAACTTATTTATAAATAAGCAGCAACGTGTTTGGACAAAAGTGTTGAAACTTAAAATAAGCAGTTGATGTGTTTGGTAAAAAAAAGTGTTTATCTGTCAAAATGACCAAGATGTCCTCAAAGCTGTTAACATAAAAATTAATTTATTTCAATCTTTTTAATATTAATTAATTCAAAAACTATAATTATAGCTAACTACGGTAAATATCACATTCCAATGCTAGATTCCTTCAGCATATGCTGGTATTTCATTTATGTGGAAGTGTTCTCGTTGCTATTAAAATATGGGAAAGACAACTTGTTGATCGGTAAGAAGCTTAGGTCCAAGGAGGATATGGAGACGATGGCAGATGGTCGTCTTCAATATTGGCACAACATCATCTTCAACGAGTAATCATCCAAATAAAATTTTTATTGTATTTGTTAAAAGCAACTGAGAGTATTCCAGTGGAAATGAAACTATGAAATCAATGAAGTGAATGCATATTAAAAATAGAAATACTTCATATATGAGAGGTTCTTGTTATGGCTGGGATGAACAATCAGAAAAATGTAAGGAAATATGGAATTAGAAATTTTAGGAAGAGGAGGATATTTTGGGAATTTTAAAATTTAAAGGGGATTGTATTGTAAATTACTTGGTCAAACCTTACTACCTTTTGAGCTAACAAGCTACAAGTTGCGGTATATAACTTCTAGCTTTTTTTGACTTAAAAGTTAAGTGCTTTTAAGCACTTTTTTACTTATCCAAACACTTCTATATGCCCAAAATGGCTTAAAAGCTGGTTTGTGTTAATCCAAAAACCCTCTTAATAAGTTGATTACAGCTGCTTCCCCATCTTAATTTATACGATTCTATTTGACTAAATATAGAGTTTACGTAATAAATAAAGACTTTGAAATTTGTAGTCCTAAATAAATATAACATTTGTGTTGTTATCATTTTTTTAAAAAATTTTATGGTATTAAACTTGTCGACATGGCACACATTCTGACCAACTATGGACATGACTCTAGATAGAAGAATGTGGAGGTCGGAGATTAGGATCAAAGTTTAGATAGTTAAGAGATTCTTGTCATATTAACATTAGAATTATTCTTATCTATACTAGATTTATTTTATTTTTTATTGTTATTACTATTGTTGTTTCATTTACTATGGTTATTCATAATTTTTTGATGTATTTCCTTGACTTGGTATTTTCTTATTAGTTTTTTTTTTAAAACTTGTTTTAAAAAATAATTTTCTTGACTTAATGGTCTATTAAAAATAATTTTTTTACTTCATTCAAGATAAGGGTAAAGTGTGCATACACCTTATCAAATCCCATTTATGGAATAGGAAGTGAGATGGAATGAGGTGGAAAGACCTTTTAAGTTTGGAAGGAAAAAAAAAGGGATTTCTATTTCTTTTTTCATTTCTTTTTTTATTTTGTGTTAATTAAGTGGGTTAAGGGGTGGGAGCCATAGTATAAATATTAAAAGTTTGGGGTAAAAAATTAAAAGTAAAAAAACTTCAAAAAGACCTTATCTTTTCTCTTATTTTACTTCTTCTTCTACTACACCTTCTCCTCCTCTTCCTCTTCTTCCTCTTCCTCCTCCTTCTCCTTCTCATTCTCCTCATCTTCTTCTTATGTTTCTCAAGTATATTGTGGTAGCTACTCATAATTAAGCAAATAAAAATTTCATATTACACCAAAAGTCTTACAAAGTCACTACCCACCATTTTTGCTACAACAAGATCTCAATAAATTAATGAAAGTTCAGTAACTAAAATAAATTATAAAGCCTTGAGTCTCTTTTTTGCTTCCTCAATACTCTGAATGTTAGTTTCTTCTTGAGATCTGAAACTTAGTGTTGTTTGAATTGCTGTTATTTGGATTATTTGAAATCACCATAGAAGATTGCATTTCAAGTGGGTTTGATTTTTTGAGCTTGATTTTGTGTCATTTTAAAGTGGGTATTTTTTAAAATTGTTGAGAGTAATAATTGGAGATTAATTGTGAAAATTGAGATAATTTAAATTTTATTTGTAGTGAACTTGAACAAAAGATTGTTGCTAAAAATGTTGTCAATGCTTCTAGTAAACTTAATTAAATAATTTGTGGTCGTTTAAACAAATATTGGTTGTTTACAAAAAAAACAAGCATAAATTATTTAGGCAACCACATGTTCATAGTTTACATAAAAAACGCACTTGTTTGTAACTTAAGTAAAATAGATGATTGATGTGTTAATATGTTGTGTTTCTATGTATATAGATATTTGGTTGCTTATACATTTGTAATTTATTTATTACAAAATACAGAGAGTTGATCAAATAAGCTAAGGATGAATACATACTTTACTCTATGTACTTGCGTCGAAATCCTTTTGACACGCTCGATATCCACGGATATGCCTTTACATATAAAAGAATCTCCATATTTTGCAAACATTAGTAAATAACACGTGGTCGCTTAAACAATTATATGTTGTTTATTCACACAATATACAGTTATTTAAACAGCCACTGGTTACAAGGATCTCACCATCATATGAACCTAACAATAAGTGGATGTTGAAACAAATATTGGTTGTTTATAATAAATAATAAACAGTTGTTAAAACTTGCCTTTGTTGTTTATATAGAAACCCACAATTAAATATATGTTTAAACAAATGTTGATTGTTTATTGTAAACAACGAAGAGTTGTTTAAACAAATATTTATTGTTTACACATTTGTTTAAATAAATGCTGATTGTTTATTATAAACAACACAGAGTTGTTTAAATAACCACTGATTGTTTACGGAAAGCACCAATTTCTTGTGAACTATATAAATAACCTGTGGTTGTCTAAACAAGAATCGATTATTCACGATAAACAACAAAAAATTGCTACAACATTCAGTTATTTATTATTTTACTAATAGTAGAACCACTCAATTAGCATTAGATCAAGAATTTATTTAAATCAATAGTAGAACCACCAAATTGATGTTTAATTAACAATACGTCAATAGGTGGTTTTTGATCAATAGTAGGACTACTTAAATCATGTCCATGTATAATCAAATAAATAAGTTAAGGTTTAATTGTCCATCAAATGACCCAATTGATGTTCAAGTAGCAGTAGATTAATAAGTTCTTGTTAAGTTAATTTCAAACAATCAAAGCAACATATTAAGATTTAATTATCCATCATATCATTTAGTTAATGTTCAATTAGCAATAGATCAATTAGTTATATTAGATTAGTGTAGAATCACTCAGTTGATGACTTGATTCTCAATTGTAATCAAATCAATAGATTACAATTAACTATCCATAGAATCACTTCAATTAGCAACATATCAATAAGTTATTATTGAATTAATATAGACCACTCAATTAATGGTTATTCGTAATCAAATCAATAAGTTACAGTTTAACTATTCATCGGAATTCAGATCACCCAATTGATGTTTAATTGGCAATACATTGAATAGTTATCATTATATTATTAGTATAACCTCCTCACAAATTGATGTTCAACTGTAATCAAATCAATAAGCTAAGATTTAATTATCTGTCGAAACATCTAATTGTTGTTCAATTAGCATTATGTTAATAATAAATTAACAGCAAACCCCTTAGTTGATGTTCAATCATAATCAAGTCAATAAGTTAAGGTTCAACTTTTCCTCATTAGATATTCTATTATAATCAAATAAATAAGTGTAACGGTTAACTATACAAGAAGTACTCAACTGATGTCCCATCAGCAATAGATCAATAAGTTGTTGTTAAACTAATAGGAACATCACTCAATTATGTTTTACATAACCAAATCATTAAGTTAGGGTTTAACTACCCGTTAAACAACTCAATAGATGTTAATTAGCAATAACCAAAAAGTTAATGTTTAATTACATGTCGAATGAATTGTTTGATTTTCAATAATTAAATCCATAAATTAAGGTTTAACTATCTAATAAGCCACTCAGTTGATCGACAGGTGATCCGTCCTTTCTCCCCCTTTCGTCATAAGGCGTGGTCTGCTCAATAACAATTTGTTAATAAGTTAAGATTTAAGTATCTATCAAATAACTCGATTGATATTTAATAAGTAATAGATCAATAATTTAAGGTTCAATTGTTCGTCGATTGACTCGTACAATATCTAGTTGTAATCAAATCAATAAGTTAAAGTTTAAAAATCCGTCAAACGATTTTGTTAATGTACAATTATTATAACCTCAATATCTTAGTGTTTAATGGTAATCTAACATCAACTCAATAAGTTAATGTTTAACCACTTGTTATTATTTGTTATTAACAATAAATTTTTATTCAAATAACAACGAGTTGTTATAGTTTCAAAGAAGTGTGCGCTCTACATGTAAACAACTAGTTATTGTTTAAACAAAAAATTATTATTTATTGTAAATAATTATTATTTGTTTAAACAACCACATATTGTTTACTAATATTTACAAGATGGTGTGTTCCTATATAAACAACTGGAACAATTATTTATTTTTATAGTAAACAACTACCGTCTGATTAAACAATCAAGTATTGTTTACTATAGTTCGTTAGATGGTGAGTTCCTATTAAATAACCAGTGGTTGTTTAAAAAACTGTTTACTATTGATAATAAACATCAAGTATTTGTTTAAACAACATTGTTCTTTACAAATATTTGTAAAATTGTGGGATTCTTTTGAAAACTTTGCTAGAAACTTCTTTTTTTTTCCGTAATAAACAATGAGCAAATTTTTAAGCAATCAAAAACCCATATACATTAAAACATGATGGATTAAGTACAAATAACTCCAGTACAAAAACATAATGGATTAAGTACAAATTACTCCAGTACAATATCTGGTTGGTGCAAATTGTTATAAGTACAATTTCATGAAGGAAGAAGAAAAACGAATTGTAGCTACACAACTATCAAGAACAAAGAAAATTTATATGGATTTAATTTTTTCTCAAAAGTTTTTTCACTGTTCCGAAGAAGGAAAAAAAGAAGGAAAATATTATATTTTTGTTTCATAAAAATAAATAACATTTTTTTGATTTGTGTTTGAGAAATTAAAATGGTTTGAGATTGATAAAGAAGGAGAAGGAGATGTCTGAAGAATGAAAGGAGGAGATGGAGAATGTTGATGGCTGCTGAATATTTGGATTGGAAAGGTTTTTTTTTTTTTTTTTTTGGCTAGACTAACTCATTAGCCTTAATTAAGAAAAGGTCCTTTCTACTATATTTTTAAGACTTGAGTCTTATTTTCTTCATTATGAGACTTAAAAATCACTTTTCCTCCAAAGCTCGAAAACAATTAGTATGTTATTGCTGTTGTGGTTATTGTATGCTAATATTTCGGTGGACTATAACAGCTTGTTTGGATGGTATTGTATTGTTGCTATGGGTACAACGTTTGTTTTGGTTGTTTCTTTAATTAATATTGTATGGTATCGTTATGGTTATGTAACCATGCAAACTGTCATTTTATGTAATGACCGATTTGGTGGGATCGCATCGTTACCTATTTTTCTTACTCATTGCCCTCACTTATTATTTAATATTCCAATTTTACCCTTTACCTTATTTTCAATTATTAAACCACGGTAAACAATACAGTCTATCCGAATGTTGTACAATACAATACGATAAAGTACTATACAATACAATACCGTACAACATATTATGAAATGATGGGTAACAACCATCCAAATGGAGGGTAAACGATCATCATAATTAAAATTGTTGTTAGGTAAAACATGTTTTCTTTGTTTTAAAAAAAATTTCTCCAAAATATTTTGAAGTTTAACGCTATAGAGATGGGCACGTAAGTGAGTGTTGTACAAAGCCCGACCGCCCAAACTAAACCGACCCAACATAAACATTTCTATATTTCATCTCTCCCTCTAATTCCATCAAATCATAAAACAATCCCAAAAAATGGCATTGCTGGTTCGAAACGCACACCGGCTAACAAAAACGACGCCGTTTTACCATCAACATTCGCTAGCATCAATCCACACGACACTTCCATCCCTATCTCAATCATCATCATCTCCGGCTACCTATTCCCGGCCACTCCCGCCGTCCACGTCATCACCGGCAGGAATATCAAAGACGGCTGAATATGTGATATCGAAAGTAGACGATCTAATGAATTGGGCCCGGACCGGGTCGATTTGGCCCATGACATTTGGGCTGGCCTGTTGTGCTGTTGAAATGATGCATGCTGGTGCTGCCAGATATGATTTTGATCGGTTTGGGGTTATTTTTAGACCTAGCCCTAGACAATCTGATTGTATGATTGTTGCTGGTACTCTTACCAATAAAATGGCACCTGCTCTTCGCAAGTATGTCCATTATAACCCCCATTACTTTTTAATTTCGTCGAATTTACCTCCTAAGTGGAACATTATTATTATATTGTACATGTTCTGTTAATGGTGTTCAAGGATAGTATTTTATTTGAAGGGAAGCCTTGGAGTGACGGGTAAAGTTGTTTTCATGTGACCAATAGGTCACGGGTTCGAGCCGTGGAAACACCCACACTTATGATTGCATCTGGGTAGGGTGCGTACATCACACCTCTTGGAGTGTGGGTCTTACCTGGATGCTTTAGGCATTAGGTTGCTCTTTTAAGGATACTATTTTATTTTGTGGGAAATAACCGGATTTCGTAATACAAACGACAAATCCCAAATAAGGTGGGGTCGGCTCTATGAATCCTTATAGACCATTTTTCTCGATTTAAGCTCAATTCATATTATCGTGATATCACATAGGAAAAAACATAAAAAATAAGATAGATATATGAAAATAATAGTAATAATAATAAAAATATTATTAGTATTAAAAGGTCCCTATACGGATTATTTTCTTCCATTGTACCCCTATCTTTATAAAGGAAAAGGAGCATAGAATATACATGAAAAATGTAAAAATCGAGGAAGACTTAGGCTGCTGGTTGTAGAGGTTGTTCATAAAGGGATGTAAGGAGTATAAAATATACAGGAAAATGTGGGAATCGAGGACGACTTATGCTGCTAGTTGTAGAGGTCGTTTATAAAGGATGTATGAGTACATAGAATGTGTAGGAGTAGTGCAGCTGATCACGAAATGTGTTAGTTATGGAAGAGAACTGCTATGTATTGTAAAATGCAGTTCATTAGGGGTGGGCTTCTTCTGGATTATGCTTTTATGATGATGGAGGAAGCCACATCTTAATGATGTACGGGGGATTTTGTGAAGAGATGTACCCAAGGACTTGATGATTTCTGAGTGTTTAAGATGCAAATGGAGTGCTATAATGTTGGGATTTTGTAACGAGATATACCTAAAGACGTGACTTGTGTTGCTGGTTGTAGAGGTTGTTTATTTAAAAAAAAAAAAAATACAACATGAAATGGAATTGTTATGGAAGAGATTGGCTATGTATTAGCAAGTGCGGTTCACTAGGGGTGGGGTTTTTCAGCATCATGCTTTTAAATGATTGAAGGAACTAAATGATAAAGGGGATTTTGTTAGCGATATGTCGGGACTGCGGTAATAGCTCAGTTTGTGATGGGGGTTAGGAGTATGTGACAGGTTCGAACCCCGCAGCGAGAAAGCTGGTATTTAAGTGGAGAAGAGTAAAGGGGTGAGCTCTTTATCCACCATGTTGCGTTATTGACCTCGGGGATTTTTCTTGGTTAGTAATATTTAAAAAAAAATAGTACTAGGTCTGCATCTTGAGTTGTTTTTGTAGTAATTACTCCACTAGTTAATTATCCGACTCAAGGTGTCATTAGTTTGAAGTGAAACATAGTGTTAGAGAATGGTGCTGGCTAATGGTAACAGGAGGATTATTTTGCAACACGTTTGGAAGATCAGTGTTGCGATTTAAGTATGGATAAGCATTTGCAGATTAATATCATACTATTATTTCTTTAGTATAATGGCTATCAGGCTATAATGTGCTCTCTCAAGTCTCACCTTTGGGCGTCTGTTGGATGGTTAGTGTAAATAGTAATTGGATTAATTTAAATTTATCGTGCTTATTGTTGTTAATGCGTTATATAGGTATATTTATATTCTGTAAATTGTTCCTCTTCCAATTCAGTATTCAGTTCTCTCTAGCATCTTTTGGCATTGCTTTAGTGGTTCTAATGGTATTCCAGTTATGGCTATTTTCCAAAAGTTTTCTAATCTGTTATCTGATTTTCTTCAGCATCAAGATTACTAATGATTCTAGTAGCTTGTCGTGTCACTGTCATTCGTTTGTCTGCGTGTTGCTTCACACGAAATTGTATTAAAGTCTGTCCAATAGAAACTTATGGGATGAATATACAGAGAGCATATGGGAATCCGGCGCCAAAATGGGCTATTTTTTTAGTTGAGCAACAGAAATGGGTTGCTCAACTAAAAAGTAACAAAAATGGGTATATCGGCATTAGAATTGCCGACTTTTTGCATTGGATAAACGGAGCAATTCAATGGACTAACGGAACATGTATTAAAACAAGTCGGCATTTGTTACGCCGACTTACTATGTATTTTGGAAATCCTATATTTTGCTTTTCATCTCACTTGCTGACTGAAATTTGTAGTTAAGGCAATTTTCAGACAAGCATAGGCAGAAAACTAATCAATCAAAAAACACAATAAGAAGAACGCATTTGAACTAATAGATTTTCTGCTTATTAACCCCTGTACGTACCTTCTTTTTTAAAACATATTCTGATAATTTGTGTATTCTGCTAAACTAATTCTTATGTGACAAGCCAGTCTAATACCACCTCTCTATCGTGGACATAATTTAGTAAAATGATCTTTATTAATTCCTTATTTCTCTCAGCAATAATATCTTGTAGTCAATAATAAAAAGAGAAATGTGTGGGCACAAGGTACTTATAAATCACTAGATAACCATGCTCAATTTGGTTATAGTTTAACTTACCCAAGTAGTGCCACTCCCCAAGTAAAAATACATAGTAAGTCGGCGTTTGTTATAAGTCGGCGTAATAAATGCCGACTTGTTTAATACATGTTCCATCAGCTCATTCAATTGCTCTATTTATCAAATGTAATAAGTCGGTACTTCTAATGTCGATATACCCATTTTTCGTTACTTTTTAGTTGAGAAACCCATTTCTGTTGCTCAACTAAAAGAATCGCCCATTTTGACGCCGGATTCAGCATATGGTTGTCCTGCTACTCTTTTAACGTTCTGGATGTTTGAAGAGTGAAAGAAGCTCGAAGGGATGAAATTGCTCCTTTAATCAACAATAAGAGGGAAGCGCTTGAGCGAAAGGAGAAGGCAGAAAAAAAGATGTGGCATATAAGTGGAGTCTCTTTTATTTTGTATCCATCTTGAGCACTACCAAATGGTAATTTGATTTGTCCCAATCTATGAGAAAATCAATAGAGCTAGAAGTTTTGGTTTCACTTAGACCCTTTCCTCTGTTGGGTTTGTTTGGGGGGATGGGGGAGGGCCTCTGCAAATCTAAAAACACTACCAAATCTGTGCAACACTTGCTTCAAGAGGTCAGTGACTTTGTTTTTTATCTTATACCACCAACGGTGGTTTTGGTCCTTTTACTAAAAAATTGTATTCACATTTGTTCAGAACTTTTCTTTTGCTTGGACAGCTCTTAATATATCTGGATACTGATTTTGACTTCCAAAATTTCTGGGTGTGCTCTTTTTCTGCTGGACCATCTAAGCTTGATCGTGGTGTTGAACTGAATAGCTATTGCATAGCAGTGTTACATTATTCTTGAAAAGTGAATGAAATGTTGTTTTAACGACAGCGGACGGAGGATGTAACATTACGGCCGATATAAGTTTTTGAACAACCCAAACAAAACTTAGCAACAAATTGAATCATCTGAAGTTGCAAAACGTCGTGCCATTATCCCAAGATGATGTTGGCTAATCTTGGACTACTAATCTGTTGCACTTAGCCTTCCTGCTTTTGGTGCCTGATTCTATCCATGCTATTATCTTTGTTGCTTGCTCCCTTTTAGTTCCTCAAGCTTAACACATTAGAGTAGTTGACTTGCCTCAGCTGACCTAGGTACATCCCGGGATTCTTGGACATTTTTAGTTTGTTGCTTTATTGGTGCTTTTCCCACTCATGTAGAGCCACAATCTTACGTCTGACAGATCCATCTTCGTGAGGAAATATTGTCATCCATCTGGAATTTGGGTAATTGAGACCTGTTCCTCTTTATCTAATTGGCAAGACCTTCTTCCTACCCATAGAATAGAAGTAAGAAAGAGTGAAGTTAAATTTCTCTGGTGATATGTTGTGATGCGAAGTGACTATGCTTTGCTAGTCCTCTTGTTTTAAGAGTGTCATGTAAATGTGTAAATGCAATTTCATTGCAGAGTCTACGATCAAATGCCTGAGCCCAGATGGGTAATATCAATGGGAAGCTGTGCAAATGGTGGAGGTTACTACCATTACTCATACTCTGTTGTGCGAGGCTGCGACAGAATTGTTCCGGTTGACATTTATGTTCCAGGATGCCCACCTACTGCCGAAGCGCTTCTTTATGGAGTTCTCCAACTGCAGAAGAAGATCAATAGGCGCAAGGATTTCCTGATGTGGTGGACCAAATAAGAGCAGTTACTTTTCTGCTGTCTTGGCTACTCTTTTGTGGAAATAAACACTTGGTCAAGCACCATGCAAGAAGAGAGATCTTTTGTGAACTGTCATTATATCTGAATATTTTATATGTGTTTTCTGCTCACATTAAAAATAGTGGGTAGTATCGTCCAATCTGATTACAATTTGTTTTCGACAACCTCTGAATGGAAGTGTATGTTTGCTTTTATTACTTCTTAGAGGATTCTGCTGTGTTAAATGATATTCCTATTTAAGTAGAATATTGGGCTTTATACATCCAGTAGCAAAAGAAGAAAAGGAAACAGGCACTGTCTTTCCATAGCCAATAACAGGGGATGTGCACGAAAAAGCGATTACAACTTTGTGTATATTGGAAAAGAAAAACAAAGGGAATCAGCAGCTAAAAGATAAGTACTAGGAAAATACTCGAGTGAAGAACTCCATTGCCTCTTTACTTTTTTCGTTTGTGTCTCTTGTTTGGATTCTTAATAAAATCGGAGGAGGTAAATGATGTTTGCTTTTGTTGTTTTTGACCCTCTCTTCTATTGGAAATATTCAACTTAACCTGTTTTGCTTCTTGCCCTCTTTTTATCTTTCCAGTTGAAAGGAAGTTCTTTTTTTAACTTTTTTGGTTGAACTACTTAATTAGAAAAACTCTATGATCCGAGTATGATCTCCTTTGCGTTAGTAAATTTCCCTTTTACCTTTTGTCTCTTAGTATGATCTACATATGGGCGTTTTTCAGCACCAATCAAAACCTACAACTATTGAAAAGATATACAAATCATACCTTAGTACCTTACACTTGAGAAGGAAAAAGAAAAAGAAAATGAAAACGAAAGGAATAAATCTCTAAAGAGTAGACATTACAAACTGCTTCTCATACACAACCTAATTGGAAGGGAAGAACCTAGATCTCAAATTAGATTTGTCGACTAGAACTAATAGTAAATAACTAACCTTTGAAAAACCAAACCTATGAACCGGAGTCAAAAAGTTAATTGCATAGATTTTTCTAGAACCTGGAGAATAGAAAGTTTTGTATTTACGATGATGCTGTAATTCCTGAAGTCTGAACTGTTCTACTCAGCATAAAGAAAGATTTCTTTATACTTCTTTGCTTTTCCTCTTAAAAATACATTGGAATACCATTCTTTAACAATATATTATATGAGTATGCTCAAACTAAATGGAATTCAATTCTCTTAAAGTCACTTGCTATCTTTACATATGTACCCAAATAAAAACTCTTATTCTCTTTAAGTATAATGCCACAATCCTTACGGTGCTAAGAAAAGAGATGAGAATGTAAAGATCTAATTAATTCTGATACTGTGGTCTGACATGGATACCATCCTATCCATTGGAGATATATCGCAAGCCTTAGAGCAGCATTTGGCACCACTCTTATCAATTGGGACTGTTAGCGTGTAACCTCTTCACACAAAGGAGAAACTAGTGAGAAAGTGAATGAAAATTGTGTGATAGACCTAATACCAAACTAATGGAAATGCATAAATTAGCTAGCAATTCTGAACAGACGCTATAAATAGAGGTAAATGCCCATATCTGAATACATAATATAGTACTGTGAGATTAGATCAATTACCATCTTATGTGGTTGTTCTGCAATGGCCTCCACATTTTGTCAAATGTCACCAAGTCGGTAAAAAAAACCTGCCGAGCTGGTATTCCAAAACGCCTCTTCATATATGAATTGGCAAAGGTCCATGTTCTGCACCTTAATTAATCTAAAGATCAAAGAGTATAGAATGAGGTAAGTGCTTGAAATAATGACTAGCTAGCACGAATACTAGATCGGCAGTTTTTTCCCGACTTCAATGACATCCGACAGAATGTTGGTGGCCATTGCAGTACAAATTGCATACGATGGTAAGATGGTCTGACAAATACCTTGTGGCATTTAGCAGTTTACGAATGAATTTGCATGGACTTCTCGTTCAAATCATTCTATTGTTCAAGAAGACTACAATAGGCTTTAGTAGCTGTTTTCCGCATACTGAATGATCTGTTTATTCTTCTGTTCTTCTTTGGCTCTCTTCTATTTGACGATGAGATCCTAGTCACGAAGCAAATCCTGCTTCCTAGTTCTCCGAAAGTACCCTTTCTCTTTTGTCGTCTACTTCAGTTTCTCTTAATTGGAATATATACGGCTTATGTCTTATTATAGAAAACACTTGTGATTTCTTTATAAAAATTGAAGCTACATGATCACCATCATAATGCAAGTGAGAATAATCCAGATATAGGTAAGATCTGCACCAAAAGGTTGGAGCATTGTGCTAAAAGAATTAATGAGAAAGTGGAAACAAAAGCATTAAAAAGTATGAAGCTCTATAGATGTTTGAACAAATACAACAATTCCTTTCATGCTATCAAGATACAGACCAATCAAGACTTTAGCTGAAATAAAAAGTAATACTGTAGGTCCATAAAAAATCCATCCAAGTTCAGGTAAATAGAATTCTCTGAAAATGTTACTACCTAGAAGTACAAATAAGTCAACACCACTTATTGATAGCCTACAGAAGACGTGGCCATTGATTCCACTCATAAGCAAATAAATAGTAGTCTTCTGTTTTCTGCCAAGGTTGTCCAAAATCATAGATAAGTAGTGCACTGCAGTATCGGTTTCCATATCATAAGAAATAACCTTGCCTCTTACATCCAAATAAAAGATGTTGGGAAAAGTAGGATGAATATTCATGTTCAGGACCCCAATACGATGAAAGCCTGCAAAAGCATAATCCTCAACGCGAGGAGTATCTGCAAGTCCAAAAGCCTCTGGGCATTGGAGAACTGTATCGACGATGTGTGCATCATACTTCCTAACCCATACTGCATCTCGACTACGAATATTGGACTCGAGTTTCCACACAGTGATGACTTCCCCTGCATTATTCGCTGCAAAATAGAAAGCCCCACCAGATAATCCAACAAAACATCTATGTCCGGGCACCCTATGTTCAGGCGATTGCAAAGCCCAGAAACACTTGTAGACACTATCATAAACAGTGATCTTTCGTGGACTATCGAGCCAACAGAATACTCCATCGAGCACACCAACTGATGATGATTTCACATTAATAAAAGGGTTCAAGATAAGAGGTATATCAAGATTTAACTTATTGACGGTCCACATATTAGTCACAGAAGAGAAGGTTTCAATTGTTACATTATATTGTGAGTCATCCCAATGGCGTGATGCTGCATCATAGCGAACTATAGTAAAGGAGACGACATCTTTAACAGGGTCATCTACCTTGCAAGAAAATCCAACAGCTGGTACGTTGATGCAGAGTTTAGTTGTAGGGAGAGCCAAACTCTGCCTCGTGCATGCGGGATTATAAACATAATAAAACCTGTGCCCTTTTCTATGCTTATTGCAAAGAAGAAAACCATTGGATGATGCAACAATATACACTCTCTTGCCAAGAAAATTGAGTGACTCATCCAAACTAGTACCATCGATATTATTCACTAGTGAAGACGATTCCTTTAACGTGAAGAAGAAACGATGATTTTGCGAACGCATAGGTCGATAAAAGAAACCAATTAAATTTGGTTGAGCCCTCCATCGTTGAGAACGGCAACTGTAACATAGGGATGAATCAGCAATATACTTACGCCATGACTTTGATACACACGTAAATCATACCAAAGTTTTTGAAGGCAAACATGCAATATGTTAATTATGATATCCTCATACAGCTCGACTTTAGACAATTTGCATAGGCGCTTCATAATATTCCTAAGTACTAAACTTTCCGAAGCAAGGGTTAAACTAAAATTTCACTCACATGGTTTTTGGGGGGGTGAGGGGGGACTTTCAAGTTCCTCAAATAGAAAAAAAGGGATAAAGTTTTAAGAATTGAGTGGAGGGATATTTTTAATATTAATACTAATTACCAATATTTTAAAAGCCTCCAAGTTTTTTTATTTACACAAAGCCCTCATTTTTCATCTCTCCACCCCAGCCCCCCACCCCCATTCGGACCCCCACTCCTCTGCCCTACCACCACTCCACCACCACCCACCGCCACCTTCTACCACCCACCACCACTTTCTACCACCATTCACTACTCACCGCCACCTCCTATCATCCTCCACCACCCACCACCACCTTCTACCACCCTTCACCACCAACCAACACTTTTTACCACCCTCCACCACCACCCCACCGCCCTCCACCACTCTAATAAAAGGATGTGTATACATCAGTCAGCTGTGTACACATATAATTATACGTGTACACATATAATTTATGTGTACACATCTGACGAGATGTGTACACACATCTTTTCCAGCCATGAAAAATGTCTCCAACAATAAATAAACATGTGAAAAATATGTTTATTCATCCGAAAATATGTGTGAAACAATTAGATTAAAAAAACATGAAAAAGAATGAAACGTTGACGAATAAGAAGAAAACAGATAAAAACGAAGAAAAAATAAAATGAATACGAAGAAGAAAAGAAAATGGAGATGAAGAAGAAGAAGAAAGAAAAATAACAAGGATGGTGATGAAATGAAATTTGAAAAGAAATCTAGAAGAAAGAAGGAGAAGGAAGAAGAAAAAATGGAAAAGGGTCATATTTGCCCCTCTAGTAATCGATATATCAATTAGTTGCCCTCCGTTATACTTTCCATATTTCCCTATCCCCACCGTTACCCAAACTAAAATATATACCCCAAAGTTTGACGGCCCCCAAAAGCTGGACACGTGGCGCAAATCCGGAGGGCGTAATTAAATTAGCCACAAACCCCTCCCAAACGGATCCCACCCCGACCCAACTTAAAAAATCCACCCGATTTAACACATAAATAAAACATCCCCAATATTATACTTTATTTTCTCCCAAAAAAATATGGCCGTTCAGTTCTAGGGTTTCTCTTCCGCGATAAAACCGATGTTTAAGCGTTAAGACCTTATAGTATAAGAGGTGAGTTTTTTTATCAACTGTACTTCATTATTCATAACATAGGGTTGTATTTGTCTTATATTTAAGCTTAGTTATTTAAGGTTTTAGGTATTACCCATTATTTGTGCACGACTGTAAATTTAACAATATTTGTGTTATTCTAGTAAATGTTTGGGTAGAATTTTGTTGTTTTGTAAAATGTGGTCCCGGTTTAATTTATTGTGACTGATTGTGTCCAAAATTTAATACGGTAGGGTCTATTGTTTGGGTTTTGCCAAGGGTAGTGTCTGGTGTAGTATTTGGCATAAATATGGGTGGTTTAGGGTTTTTCTTGATGGTTTTGGTATTAAAATTTAGGGTTTAGGGTCGTTTGGAATTGCATGCCTGGAATATGTATAACATATTGTCATTGTACCAAGTAATGTATAACATATTGTCATTGGGACTGTGTAACAGACATTGTTTAGTAATAATATAGTGTTTTTGGTTGGCCCCTCCACTAGCTTGTGTCTTTATTCTATACATATCCCTGCACCTTTTCTTTAGTTTATTTTAGGTATGTAGAGTTTCTTTTGTTGTTTACTAGGCTGAGTCATGTTATTATTTCTTTACTTAGTGCAGATTATTTTAAGATGGTTACTGTGGACTTAATATTCAACTATGGTGGTGAATGGACTAGAGAGCCTCAAGTCAAGTATACTAAGAAGCTACTACACACATGGACAGGTTATGACTCTGATCACCTCTCATTCATAGACATTGTAGATGAGTTTTGTAAGAACTTGCTGTTTGATGTGGTTCAACAAGTAATAGTGGAAACCTCTGGTAACTACTATGAAATTGTAGGGGATGAGGGTATTAGGAAGCTGCTGGGTTTAGTTTCTGTTGAACATTCTGTTATCAATTTATATGCTGTAGAGGATTGTGAGATGCCTGTTTATGTACCAAATATTATTGAACACGGTGTAGAGGGTTCTGTTTCTGAGCATGAGCATGTTGTTGTGCCTCTTCCTGTGCATGATCAGCAGCCTAATTCTGTGCATGATCAAGTGCCTAATTCTATGCATTATCAAGTGCCTATGTCTGAGCATGATCAAGTGCCTATGTCTGAGCATGATCAAGTGCCTATGTCGGATGGATCTGCTGATGATGAGTATGATCCTAGGTTTGATCATGTTCAGGAGGTAGGTACTGATTGTAGCTCTACTGATGGGGATGGTGATAGCCATAATGAGACTGAATCTTCAGATTATGATTCTGAAGAATTAGAGTCTATTGTTAGTCAAAGGAAGATTTGTATTACTCCTAATTTGATGGATTTTATGGAACTGGACAAAAATATGACTTGGAAAAACATTGCAGAAGCTAGGAAACACATGAAACTTTATGCCTTGGCAAATAAAAAGGGGTTGGTGCTTCTTAAAAGTGATAGGACTAGGCTAAGGTACAAATGTGTTGATGGCTGTCCATTTGTCTGCCTAATATCTAGGGCTGGAGACTGTCCAGGGGTTAGGTTCAAGACATTGATATCTGAACATAGCTGTAGTATTGCTTATGATAACAAGAGGGTTGACTATTTCACTATTGCATATTACTTTAAGAACAAGCTGCAAAATGAACCAAAATATAGGGTTAAAGAAATGAGGGCTGATTTAAAAGCTGCATTTGAGCTTAATGCTAGTCATGGTAAATGCAAGAGGGACAAGCAACTGATTCTAGAGAAGCTACAAGACAATTTTAAAGATGAATACAATAATCTAGAGGCCTATGCCAATGAGCTGATCAAGAGTAATCCTGGTAGTGACATAGTGATAAACTTGTCAAAAGATGCTCTTGCTGAAGGTAAGAGGAGGTTTTTGAGGATGTACATCTGTTTTGATGCTTTGAAGAAAGGGTTTAAGGCAAGTATGAGACCTTTCATTAGACTAGATGGTACATTTCTAAAAGAAAAGGCCAAAGGGCAGATATTAGTGGCAATTGGACAAGACTCAATGAATAATTTTTATCCTATAGCTTGGGCTGTAGTGGATAGAGAAACAAAGGCCACTTGGACATGGTTCTTGAAATGGCTACAGAAGTCATTGGTCTTGAACACAAGGAGAAGGGTACACATTCATGTCTGACATGCAAAAGGTAATTGTTTCTGTCTTATTTTTATTTTATCTTTTATATAACTATTTCTTGATAATAACTACATATTACATGTTTTGGTTTTCTGTAGGGGCTGGACTTGGCAATGAAGGATGTGTTACCTAATGCAAGACATAGGTTTTGTGTTAGACATATTAAAGCAAATTGGTGCAAAAGATGGAGATCAAAGGAAATGAAGAAGCTGATGTGGTGGTGTGCTTGGTGCACATATGAAGAAGACTTTCATGAACAGCTCAATTCCATTGGGGGAAATGTCTAGTGCAGCTAGAAGGGATTTGGTCCATTATCCTGTTTCAAATTGGTGCAGGGCTTACTTTGATACTGTGTGCAAGAACATGGGAGTTGATAATAATTTCACTGAGTCCTTCAACTCATGGATTTTAGATGCAAGGTACAAGCCAATAATCAGGATGCTTGAGGACATTAGAATCAAGGTTATGACCATGTTGACAGAATATGAGCAGGAGGGGCACAAGTGGAAGGATCATTTCAGCCCACAAAGTATGGATTTGTTTGCAGACTATTTGTCCATAGCACATAAGTGTGTGGCTAATTTTAATGGTGATCATGGCTTTGAGATAACTGAAGAGGAAACTACACACACTGTTAGGCTGGACAACAAGACTTGTACTTGTAGGACATGGAACCTATGTGGGATTCCATGTGCACATGCAATTAAAGCATTGTTGCATCTGAGAATTAACCCACTGTCTGAGATGCACTGGTGGTACAGCAAAGAGGCTTTCATGAAAACATACTCATACAAGTTGCAGCCTGTCAGGGGGCCTAAATTCTGGAAAGTGCAAGAGTCCCAAGCAATGGAACCACCATAGTTGGTGAAACAAGCTGGCAGACCAAGGACTAAGAGAACTAGACAGAAAAATGAAGCTAGCAAGAGACAGGGAGAATGGTCAGCATCTAGGCATGGAAGGGTTATGTTTTGCAAGAACTGTGGTGAGCCAAACCACAATGCAAGAGGTTGTCATAAGGTAACCTTTCTGTTAATGGTATTCCTTAATTATATACTACTGTATAATTAACTTAAATTAACTACTATAATTGTAGACAACAAAGGAAAAACAAGTAATGAAGAACAAAAGGGCTGCAAATGAAGTAGTGCCTCCAAGATCTAAGAGAGTTGTGCATGATGAAACAATCATTCAGCTATCAGCACCACAAGTGTCTCAAAGCAGTCAAGCCTCTATATTTGCCTTCATGCCAACTCAGGGATTCCATAATGGTCAGTCCAGTAGCAGCACCCCTTATGGTCAGTCCAGTAGCAGCACCCCTTATGGTCAGTCTAGTAGCAACACCCCTTATGCTCCTGAAGAAGAAGACCCCAGCTTAAGGCCAAAGGTGGTTTCAGAGTCTACTAGGCTTGAGGCTAGAAAGCTACCAGCTAGGTCCAAAGGAACAAGAGTGATCAACTTCAGAGGTGATCCATTAACTGGTGTTGCTGAACCATCCAACCTGCCATACTCACCTAGAGGCCTCACATGGAATGGAGCAGATGCAGTAAGTACTAATGAATTACTCAAGCAAGCAAGATCAAAAGTTCAGAAATTACAGCCAAGGAAGAAGGGTTTGTGAATGTTAAGGCTTTGTTATTTTTGTGACAGTTGGTTTGTCAAGACATTTTAGTTCTGTATTAACTTATGTATGGCAGTACGATTTAGACACTTTTAAGTTTATCACTTTAGTGATTGGTGCTGACAGTTGGATGCCATTTTATGACCTACTTTGTAACTTATTTTGAGGTTATAACTTGGCATCCATAGTGTCATTTCTGGATGTAAATACATGATGCAAGTTGAAATTAATGATGACTGCCGTAATTAGTAATTGTTGTCTTCACATCCCTAATGTTATGTTCCTTGCTGTATAGTTACAACTTAAAGGTTGTGAATTTTAATTGATGCCTTCAAATCCCTCTTTTATGTTCCTTGCTTTGTAATTAAAACTTAAAGGTTGTGACTTTTCAATAACAGTGGTGACCCTTCAAGCGTATCCTATACATGGTTCAATTCCCTATCGTTATGTTCCTTATTAACATTAGTAATGTACTAGTTAAATGTTGTGAATTTTCACCATTCTTTGTGACCTTTCGTTGGTGACCTTACAACTATATCATAACACTATAAAATACCAATAACTTAGACATTATCCATACATGCACAAAAATTGATAGAACAAGGCACCAATATGCCTGGAATACCATCAAACGGATACCAAACAAGGCAGCAAGGACAATGGAAAACAGCAGTTTTGCAGCGTCAAGTAGCAGATTTGAAGGAAGGCATGGAAGAGTTGAAACAACAACTTTGGAGCTTGAGACAACTTTTCCAAGAAAGTATCGAACATGTCAAGGAAATTCTCATGGTACTCATAAATAATGCTGGAGGAAATGCTTAGGGATCTAGGAGCAGTTTTTATGCTATTTTACATTTCTACTAGTCTAAGTAAAGAATCAAATGTACTAGTATGTTCTTGAATTATCCTTTGTTATAAAGAGAATGTTATGTTATGTTCTTGAATTATCCTAAATCAATGCTTAAGAAAATCACCAACAACATTTGAATTTAACAACATTTGTTAATCCAAAATTCAAAATCCAGTCATTACATTGGAAACAAGATAATTAAAAATACATACAATTGGAATTAGTTTAGTTCATCAAGCGAGCACCAATAAAACCAACAATAAACACCCACAACATCAGTGTAATTCTCTGCAACTTCAGTGATTTTTCCTCCAGATTTCTAATCTTTATGTCTTTTAACTGATTCAACGACTCCATTGCTTCTACTTGTTCCTTTAGTTTGCAGTTCTGTTTCACAGCAACATCCAATGAAGTCTTCAACTCCTTGACGACAATCACAGCTCTATCAGGGAACTTTTCATCGTCCCATTCCCAGTACCCACACGAATACCTCTACAGTCACCATAGTTCACCATTAAAACGACTACACTAACACAGTTTCAATTTAACAAATTAAAACACAAAATATAATTAAACGATAAAGGCACATTTACTCACATCGGGCTTAGGATATCTATAAAACTTCCTTCCAGCGTTAGAGTGTGTCCAAGCAGTAAAATGACTTGCAGTCAAGCCACAACCACACATCCTCCGATATTGTTGAGAACAACAACTACCAGCCGACATACCCGTTACTTCAAAATAGTACCCACAATGAAGAACCCTAAATAGAAAAAGGAGGCTGATTATAGTGAAAAACGACCATGTTTTTTTGGGAGAAAATGAAGTATAATATTGGGGATGTTTTATTTATGTGTTAAATCGGGTGGATTTTTTAAGTTGGGTCGGGGTGGGATCCGTTTGGGAGGGGTTTGTGGCTAATTTAATTACGCCCTCCGGATTTGCGCCACGTGTCCAGCTTTGGGGGGCCGTCAAACTTGGGGGTATATATTTTAGTTTGGGTAACGGTGGGGATAGGGAAATGTGGAAAGTATAACGGAGGGCAACTAATTGATATATCGATTACTAGAGGGTCAAATATGACCCTTTAGAGGGAGAAAGAAGAAAGAGGGAAAAATAAAAGTTTGAAATGATTTGAATAGGTGAGAGAGTAAAAGTGGGTGGGAAGGAGGGAAAATAAAATATTTGATTTTTTTTGAATTTGAGGTGTTTTTATAAATTTTGGAAATTTTTTTTGCCCATAAATTTTAAATATTACTATTCGGTCCTCACTTAAGTTAATTAATTATTTATTCCCTTTTCTTCTTTTGAAATTTTCTTTTGAAACTTGAGAGATATGTCTCCTCAGAAACAAATAGAAATTCAGAAAATCTCACGTTCAATACACATATATCTGTCACAGAGATGGGAATTAATACTATTATAGAAAAACCGCGGTGGTCGACCAGGACTATTATTGTTATTTTATATTTTATTTTTTAAATGTCAATATACATGCATACGTGTCATTCATAGTCTTGAACAACCGCATCAATTGTATCCTGCTGAGACGCTTCTCGAACTTTCATGGTTTCTCTTCGATTATGTGCTTTTCCTAACTAGATTTTTTTCATCTATTAGCTTTCCATTTCTTTGGCCATGGTCCAAGTGCATATACACCATAAGCTCCGATCAATTACTCATGGTCATGGAGGTTCCGTTCTCCGTCTCATTCTCTATAATTTTACTTCTTTATCCTATTTATCCCCTTCACTGTCTCGATTTTCGGTCAAAATTTCTCTATAAGTTTCAATTTGTCTTTGGTGACTGTTATATTCTCCAATTTTTGTGAGTTTTCATCACTTTGTTTCTTCGGAGTTGTTTACTCTTAGAATGGCATCCATTGTGTGTATCAGTCACAAAAAAGTCGTAAAATGATCTAGACTTCCCTGCTTGCCCCTTCAAATATTTATAGGATTACTTGAAGAGAACTAAGGAGATTTCTGTTAGAAAAATATACTTGAAGATGAACACAACATCATTCTATATCGACAATTGATTAGAGAAAAATATTAACCAAAATAAGTAATCATATCCATTTAAATGAGACTAAGGAGATTTCTGTTAGACGTCTGATGAGACTAATAACTTTGGGAAACTAAGATATGTAAGACACTTACCGATAAAATAATTTATTGATGAAACACTCCCAGAACATGGCTTGCATATTGATTTTGGAAAATTTCATTGCTTACTATCATCTTATCTTTTCAACATACATTTAACTATAAAAAGTAGAGTTCTCCGCCCAGGTTATTCTACTGGTGACAAATGCATCATGTCTGTTACGGGACTATTAAGATTTAGTGTTTGCAAATCAATATCTACAATTAGGATTACTACAGTATTGCAAATACAGAAAACACTTGTGGATGTTTGAGGTGAAAGTAAGGCGTACCAATTCATGTTCCTTACAAGAATAGATCTTGTAACAGATCCATCTTGGAAGAGTGGTTTGAATTGATTGTACATTTTTTAATTGGTTATAATTAAATATGGTAAGGCCTATCTTATTTCCTCGACTTTGTCATTCTTACCTTGCATATCAGCTTGCGTATCTAATATAGTTTTTCTTATCCTTTTAACTAATGGTTTGGAGGATAGGCAACACCTATGATATGCTGCACTTGACTAAAATGTCATGATTGGTAATATGTCCATTGCTTCTCACAAATCTATGATTTTTATAGGATTATTTGTTTGTTCTCTAAAATTCTTTTCTTCATAATTTGCTCCTATGAAATTAGCATATTTTTTATTACAAAAATTGAATATTTTAAATCGGCATGAGGTAGTTTGGTGCTTTACCTCTAGAAGCAACTGTCCTCTGACTTCCATGTACTCTCGCATTGTTACCGGCCGTTGGTGATCTAAAAATTGCAAAATCACCGAGAATTCTTTATTTTTTTAGGCTGAGTTATTTTATTTATTTATTTATTTTTGCTTTATTGGAGTTATTTTTCTTTGCCGAATTTTTATTCCAATACTTCATAAGTTATACACACGAAATTTACAAAAAAAGAATCATACTTGGAATTGATATTTTTTCCGTTTGTTTCACTATATTAGGTTAATCTTTAGTTGTAATTGTTAATAATGCCACAGTAAATGCTTGCTTATGAAGATTTGATTTGATTGTGCCAAAAGAATGAGATGTTAGTTATCAGTGGACTTTAAGCTTCGTTTTTCCAATGTTGGTTCTGCTATTGTCGGCCTACTCTTTGAGGTATAATCACTTTAGTACTGTTATTTTCATGTCGAGACTTTTTTTAGTGTAAATATGTGGTTAAATTTATTCTTATGGTTTACTGTTGGACTATATACCTTAAAGGTTATTATATGAGAATTGTGAGTTTTAAATGTGAGATTTTATAAATGTGCATAGTTTGTATATGTACTTCAAGTGATGCATTTGCTATTGTCCTAGAGACAAGAGAGTGTAGTTTATATATTTTTGTCGAGTAGTTAGCATGCGAATTGCTTTAAAGTAGAAAAATGTGACATTTTGTAACAGTCTTTTGCAATATAGTGCACAACTGGGAGAGTAATGGAACCCAATTTTTAGTTGAGGGGATCATTTGAGGTAAAGCTATTTGAGAAGTGGATTGGGACTTAGGATCATGGCATGCTGATTTTTTTGCACTATTTCTGTTTGCTTTGGTGGTTAAAGAAAAACTATAAGATTAGCTCAATATCATCCACCTGGATTGTTGAGTTCTTTGTAGGTTATTATCTTAGAAATGTTAAAGCATAATACCGTAAAAATATCTCCTCATACTTTGGTTGGTTTGATAGTCTAATATGATATTTCATTCATAATATAGTGCTACAAGTATGAACTTCTTTTGATTTCTTATCCACTGCACATTATTAATAAACTATTAACAAATATTTTAGATTTCTTCTCCATTTGAACTGTTCTACTGCAAGCAGTGACTTTATAATATTTTCTTCTAGCGGTGGTGTCCATTTAACTATCAGTAATTCGTCTTTACTTTAATTTCACGTTTTCATAATTGGTTTTAGAAGTCGAAGGAACAAAATTTCTTTTCTTTAAATTTGTTGGAGAATCTCTTGCTTTTCTTTCTTTAGTTGAGAGGTTTCTTCCATGCTATCATATTGCACACTTAATTTTTGTTGTGCTAAATCTTTTGTGCTCCTACAAGTGATTGTCATCTCTTTTTTCACTAGCATTTACTCCTTTTATTCATGTCATAATTCTAAATTCAGTGGTTCAAGGCATTGCCCATTAAGCACACCATGTTAACTGAATACCAAGTTGTAAAACTTGAGTAGTCTTCTATTAGATATTGTAGTGTAATGCTGAATGAGAAGGATAAGACATAAATTGTCAAACCATGTATTAGCCACTCATCTGCTACACTTAAAGGTAGGAAATATAGTAATGGCTTATTGCTTGCAGACTTGGCTTATATTTTTTATGTATCTACAACTTGGTCTTTATTCTGCAGATGACTTACTTTATGTAAGTATTGCTCTCTTTACTTTGTTAAACATGTTCTCCATTTGTTCTTCTCTAACCAGAACATACCTCTAATATGTGGATTTTATTATAATTGAGCATGAGATGTCAACATTACTCTTAATCTGTGGATGGCCTCTCTTTATCAAATCCATTAGATATGTAAATTTTGTAATACCGAGCTTTAGAAAGCAAATATTAGTGTTTGCAATTCAAGATTGACAACATTGTGGCTTTTAACTTATCAACTGTGACTTTTTAGATCTTTTTAGTACATCTGTTTCTCAATTATTTGTATTCACTGAATGTTGGGCCTGTGCTGAGCACAGACTATATGGTTGTCTAGTTTAATACCGACAAACAAAATCCTATTTGCTATAGGAATCGGATTCGGAGGAGTTTCTTTATTTTTTCTTGGCCCATAAGTCCAACATTACGAGATATTTGTCAAGACCTTATTTTTCTTATTCTTTCCTAGAATTAAGGTGACATTTGTTTGGATCATCTTTTTCTACCTAAATCATTCCAAAAAAAAAAAAAAATCTAGCTAGTTAATTTAAGCAAAATAAAAAGATTTTAGCAAACGTAAGTTTCAACTGTATGTTTTCTTTTTGTACTATTTCTTTAGACGCAAAGATAATTTATTCCAACATTTCTTTTTTTTCAAAGCTAAATATGTTAAAAGAATAACTTAGTTGAAATTCTATTATTTTAAGGCAAATAAAAAAACTATATTATATGATGAGTATGCTCAAACTAAATAGAGTTCAATTATATTTACTTATTATCTTTAAATATTTACCCAAATAAAAACTTAATATCTTTAAATATGTATATTGCCACAATTCTTACGGTCCTAGAAGAGAAATGAGAATATAAAGGTCCAATTCCCATCCTGTGATCTAACGCGAATACCATTCTAGCCATCGAAGATTGCAAGCCTTAATTATTGGGTTTATACTCGCAGCATTTGGCACCACCCTCTTCAATTAGGACTGTTAGCATTTACCCTCTTCATACAAAGAAGATTCAGTGAGAAAGTTAATGAAATTTGTGTGAAAGACCTAATTCCAAACTAATGGAAATGCATAAATTTTGTGTGAGATATATAAACGTGGAATTAGCTAGTAATTCTTGACAGACACTATAAATAGAGGCAAATGCCCAAATCTGAATACATAACAGTACGTATTGTCAAATATCACGAAGTCAGGAAAAAACTATCAAGCTGGTATTCCAAAACGGCTAATTCATCCATTGCCTCTACATAAGATGGTAAAGTTTTTGACAAATAACTTGTGGCATAGCAACATTTATCTGGTGTTTACATTCTAAAAATCCAATTCCTCCAGACTTATCAAGTAAATATTGTTAAAGAATAGGCAGGTAGAAGCAGTTAGGCCTCAAGGGCATAGTAGTCATTTCCAGCTATTCCTAATTACAGTTAGCATTTGTAATTATGTTATCAGGTAGTTAGTTTTTCCTAATTAGCTACTAATTAAACTCAGTTATATATAGCTGCTTATATACGCAGAACACTTTTGTTTAATGAAATAGTTCAATTCTTCTCACTGCTTCTCCTTCTTCCTCACATCATCTTCTTCAATTTAGGGTTCATCTAAAATCCTAAATCTTAACAAATATATGTAACAGGATACCACATGTATAAGGATGACACAAAATCTGAATAACCAAATTCCAAGCCCCGAATGTATCAGCTCATGATAAAATGTCCAGCACTATCCTGGCAGAATCCTTCCTGTTAAAGCTTACCTTATTGCAAAACAACCAGAGAAGTGATACCTTGAAAATCCTGTGAATACTCTAACGTGGCTTCATCCATTTGGACTATGATAAAATAGTATAGCATGAAAATCAAGGGAGACAAGATGGGAAGTAGCAGGTACAGATTGAGATAGTAATAGGTGTGCAAGCTAACGAGGACACTACGTATTAAGAGAAACAATATTGTATGCTGCATATGAGCACTTTCATCAGTAAGCCTCAACTTTTCTATAACAATCAAACCTTCAACTGTTGAGAAATTTAGTAAATCACACCTTAGTACCTTACGCTTCTAATTCTCTATTCTGCTGTCTCTAACAGAGGGTAAGAGGGAAAAAGAAAGAATGAAAGGACTAAATTTCATTAAAGATAGTAAACATCACAAACTGCTTCTCATACACAACCTAATTGGAAGGTGAGAAAGTAGAATCTCATAAATTAAATTTGTTGACTAGAACTAGTAATAACTGACCTTAGAAAATTGGAGTTAAAAAGTAAAAAACATATTTTTTCAAGAACCTGAAGATTAAAAAGTTCTGCATTTATGATAATGTTTTAATATCTTAAGTCTGAACTGTTTTAATCCGCATGGAATGACATCTTAACTCGTTTTTTCTTCTTTCTCATTTGTAATATATTAAGATAGGAGGCTCTCTTCTATGTAACTATGAGATCCTACTTATGAAGCAAATCTAAGTTCTCCGAAAGTCCCCTTTCTTTTCCATCGTCTACTTTAATTTCTTTTAATTGGAATATGAATTATGGCTTATGGCTTATTACTTATGACTTATTAAACGTACTCACTACAAAATTATCGACTCATATTAACCAATTTTCAATAAAGCATACAGTGACTAAGATATTTCAAGGGAGAAATATTCTGAAGTAACTTAATGAGAATAGAAAGTGGAGTGATCACCCCTTTTTCAAGATTTGTTCACCACAAAATGTTGGAATTTTGGATTTGGGATACCCATGTGGGTCAACTCAGATCCATGTCCAAATATTAAATACATATATATTTGCTATGTAATTTAATATAACTAAAAGGAAGAAAGACACAACTATTGGGAAAGTTCTCGAATAGCTGCACCTCTTCAAAGATATAAAAGAAGTTCTGAAGAATAGAACCATCCAATCAGTGAACCAGTTAAGCATTATAAAGCATGGGTGCACACATGTAATATTTGACTCAATTTTAAAAATATGTACATGATATATCAAGTTTATTTGGCAGACTATGAGTTCACGTGAACCACCCGAACCCCTTAAATCCACCCCTGCGCTAGGTTTTTCCTCTTCTTCCTTTGAACAAAACAATAAACTCTCTTCTACTCTTATGGCGAAGAACATCAAGATTGAACGATTTTCTACGAATTTGGAACCATCTTCTGTAATAGGTACGACCTTAGACTATGAATATAGGTGTAGTTCGTGTCTCATATACATGTGATTACACTACCGACTAATGAAAATAATAGGAATTGATCTTGGGCGAAATATGTGTTCAATGGATTGCGTAATCCTTCACAAAACTCAAAAGTAGAGATGTTATGCTTTCCCTCTGGATTGTGGTCATTTGAATATACTGGTGATTTCGTTATCAAAATTAAAACTACATGATCACCATCATAATGCAAGTGAGAACAAGCCGGATATAGGTATGGATCTGCACCAAAATATTGGAGCATTGTGCTAAAAGAATAAAATGAGAAGGTGGAAGCAAAAACATTAAATGTAAGAATAGAGAAAGATGTTTCCTTTCCTCATATCAGCAATCAAGACTTTAGCTGAAATAAAAAGAAATAGGTCCATAAAAGATCCATCCAAGTTTGATAGAATACTCGGAAAATGTTACTACCTAGAAGAAGTACAAATAAGTTGATAGCCAACACCACTTATTGATAGTCTATAGAAGACGTGGCTATTGATTCCACTCATAAGCAAATAATATGTAGTCTTCTGTTCTCCGCCAAGGTTTTCCAAAATCATAGATAAGTTGAGCAATATCGATTTCCATATCATAAGAAATAACCTTACCTCTTACATCCAAATAAAAAATATTGGGAAAAGTAGGATGAATACCAAAAGCCTCAATGTGAAGAGTATATGTAAGTCCAAAGGCCTCTGGATATTGGAGAACTGTATCGGTGATGTGTACATCATACTTCCTATCCCATACCGCATCTCGACTATGAATATTGCTCTCGAGTTTCCAAACACTGATGAATTTCCCTGCATCGCTACAAAATAGAAAGCCCCACTGGATAATCCAAGAAACCATCGGGCTCCGAGCACCACCCTAGGCACATTGAAAGCCCAAAAACACTTGTAGACAATATCATAAATAGTGATCTTTGGTGGACTCTCGAGCCAATAGAATACTCCATCGAGGACGCCAGCTGATGATGATAATTTCACATTAATAAAATGGTTCAGGATAAGAGGTATATTAGGACTTAGCTTATTGGCGGTCCACATATTAGTCTCAAAAGAGAAGGTTTCAATTGTTATATTATTGGACTGCAAGTCATTCCAACTTGATGGTGCATAGCGAACTATAGTAAAAGAGACGACATCTTTAATATGGTCATCTACCTTGCAGTGAAATCCAACAGCTGGCACCGTGATGTGGAGTTTAGTTTTAGGGAGAGCCAAACTCTGCCTCGTGCATGCGGGATTGTTAATGTAATAAACTGAAACGACCTCGGTTAGTCGTTTAGGAAGTTAGGACTCCGATTGGTGTGCTGATAATTTTAAAACATTCGTAAGGTCCATTAAGACTTATCTGTAAAATTTGAGCTAAATCAGACCTCGTTTGGTAGGCACCGGAAGAAGGTTTCAGTTTTTATTGTCGATAAATATTAAAAAGAGATTTTCGAGCTCGGTTTTGGTGAATGAGCTCCGATTCGAAATCCGAAAGCGCCGTTAGGTTCGTATGATTATTTGCGACTTTTGTGAACTTTTGAAAGTGAATTTTGATGTTGTTCGTCTAGTTTCCGCTAAAATGCCGAAAGTTAAATAATTTGACTTTTTTCATTTAAATTCGCATCTTGAGTTTTGGGAACCCGATTTGAGATCCGCCTTAGCGAGTATGCTATATATATATATTTTGTATAACTTGAATGCAAAAGTTGGAATTATTTCGAATATCGTAGGGTACCGTTCTAATTTTTACCGTAGCAGCGAATTTTAAAAGAAAAAGAAAAAAAAAAGAAAGGAAAAGAGAATTACTCAATGGCGGTGGGCTAAGGGATACTAATCCCTTAGCTAAAGCTCCTAGCAGCCAAAAAACGAAACAAGCAGAGCTACCATTCATAAACAGAAACATGACCAATTTGAACGGAATAAAGGGAAAGACGGAGAGGAAGAGAAAAATGCCAAAAAATGAGAAAAGAGCCGGGAAAATAGTAGATTTTTTACCCCGAAACATTCAGGTAATGATTTTAATGTATTATTTGAGTTTATTACGTGTGTTTGAATATGTTTTAACTGTAAAACTTGGAATATTAGACATCGTTTTAATAAGTTCAATTAATATTTTAAAGGGTCAAATAGATCCCAATAATGGAATTGATTATATATTCGTACTCAGTGAGTTATGGGCAACTTACAAATGTAATTTATTTAGGATTTGGTTATGTGACCTTAAACCTTGTACATAGGCCTGACCTGCGTATTGCGTATGCGAGTAGGGTATCAGGTTCCTAACCGGATTGCCCTAAGATGTGAGGAATGAAGCCTTTAGCCTAAATTGATATATTTTTCTGCTTATTGAATAGAGTGGGATCGTTTGGCAAGGAAACCAAAAGATAAAGCGGTTGTTGATTAGCCGTATTAACTTTTGGAAGAGGTAAGTGTTTATATCCATTTCTTTGGAGGCACCTGACCTCGTGGATTTTCTACCACGTGTTCCTTACGCGTGTAGCTGCCGATAAGCGTACTCCTTACGCCTTAGCTTTGGATTTACCTTGTATATTATATGTTATGTCCTGTTATTGGTATTGCATTGAGGATCTGGGCATAGTACTCTCGCTGTGAGTTGGCATCTACTTCCCGGCTGTCGATGAGAGTCCCGCGCTGGTGAAGGGTTATTGTTGCATCACATTGCATTCATATTCATTATATATCATTCATATGCATTACATTGCATATCATATTGAGGGTAGGAGTATTCCGCCCCAGGAGCAGGAGTATTCCGCTCCATTGTATCATATTGAGGGTAGGAGTATTCCGCCCCAGGAGCAGGAGTATTCCGTTCCATTGTATCATATTGAGGGTAGGAGGATTCCGCCCCAGGAGAGTGTAGGAGTATTCCGCCTCGGCTTTACATTATATCGGGTGCAGGAGTATTCCGCCCCAAGAGAGTGCAGGAGTATTCCGTCTCTGGTTTATATTTTATCGGTTGCAGGAGTATTCTGCCCCAGGAGAAGGAGTATTCCGCTCCAGTTGGTTATCAGATTGGATTCCCCTCGAATGCAAGAGTATTCCGCTTCGAGATGGGATGGCGGGCACATGTGACCCTTTGCATCATATTTCATTTCATTTCATTTCATCTCACTTCATTTTATTGCATCTCAATTCATACCATTGTGTAGACTTGCGGTACATGACTACTGTTCTGGTTATATGTGCATTGCTTATTTGTTAACATGTTTCTGGCTCATATTCCTGGTTGAGTTTATGGTTTCATACGTGTTTCCGGTTATTATCTGGCTCTGCTTTTTTATAATTTAAATAAGAGAAATTTGGTTTATCTGTTTCTTCTCCCTGGCTAGCTATCCTATTCTTGGAGGTGGCTAGTCTGCCCCATTTATTTAGTCCTTTTGACTCACCCTTGTTTGTTTCTTGTCTATCTATTTCGTTTCGACAGGTTCGCTCCAGGATTGAGTTGGCCACGTTGTGAAGGAGCGAAGACGACTTCAGCTGTCAGGGTGAGCCAGCTTTTATTCCGGATGGCCACCAGTTTATTGGTTATTATTTCAGTTGCATTTTGCTCCCTTCAGGAGGTATCTGTCTTCTTTTGTACTCTTAGATGTCTAGTCTGGATAGCGCTAAACCTAGTATATTGGGTAGTCAACTGTAATTTCTTTTGTACAGCTTAGAGGTATCAGTATGTAAGTGTTTTTTTTTTTTTTTTTTTTTTTTTTAAAGTTTTGTTCTTATTTATATTGAATTATATTTATTTTCCTAATTTAATTGGTAAGGGTTCGCCCGACGGGTCTAGGGGAGGATGTCGGGTGCCCGCACGGCCTATCCGGATTGCGGGTCGTGTCATAAACCCTATGGCCTCTTCCTTCTCATTGCAAAGAAGAAAACCACTGGATGATGCAACAATGTACACACTCTTGCCAAGAAAATTGACTGACTCATCCAAACTATTACCATCAATACTATTCACTAGTGAAGACGATTCCTTTGACGTGAAGTTAGTTAAGTAAAGGGTAGTTTGGTAATTTTACTCTTTCCAGAATTCTGTTAAAATAACTAACTCCTACAGTTGGTTATTAGTGAGTTCTATATAATGATGCCCATGTATGTAAATCAGGTTAACACTTTGCATAATAATTCAATAGCCCTTCTCTCATTACTCATCTTCTTCCCTTTCTTCTCAATACACGATCAGTTTAATAACAAGTTCATAGTATCAGAGAAAATAGCCGGATCAATGTGTCTGGTACTAATTTCACAGTAGAAGAGTGACAATAAATATGCTGTGACTTTTCCTTATCTGCATCTTGATTCTTCTAAATTTCTGGTTCTCGTTCTCATCCGTTCTTAATCTATCTTGTTCTTGAAATCTTGAATTACTCAACAATCATGGCCGGAATTCCACATGTTAATGGAGAAACACCAGCACAGAATGGGGGGAGGCAGTGCGATAGATCATGTTATAACCTGTGCACCTCCTAAGGACACTAGAAGGGGGGGTTGAATAGTGTCCACCGATTATTATTTTAAGAACTCGATTCTCCTGAGTCAAGAACTCGGTTCTTGCCTCTGCATTTCTGCTGTTTGAACACTGCAACACACACCAATCACACACACACGGGACACGAGGATTTTACGTGGAAAACTCCTTGCTCAAGGGAGAAAAACCACGACCCACACTCTGGAATTTTAGAACTCAACCCACTAACACAAAGAGCAAGTTTCTGATTACAAGACTCTGTAACCAAGGGGCTACACTCTAGACCCTAATCACTAAACAAAGCTAAACTCTAGCTTTACAAAGCAATCTCTCATAAGTTCACCTAATACATATGCTTCTACAATAAGCCACTAGGTAAAATAATGATCACTCAAAATAAGACAACTTACAACGCACAGAACCTAGACAGGATATCTAGACTCAATCAACTCAAGTACACCAGTTGTCTTCTTCAGTTATCTTACGTAGAAAGATGCAAAATTGCCTTTGTATGCTCTCAACTCTCTATTAGTGAATAACTGAGTTCGGCTGTATCAACTACTTGTATTTATATGGCTTTGCAACCCTAGTTGAGTCTCACAAGGAATCCTTGTAATTATGGTAAGATAGGATTCCTTGTACCTATTTTCCTTATTGAAGTCCAACTCCTATTTGTGCTTCAAAGACACAGCCTGGACACCGCCTCTTTTAGTCTGACTAGCATGCATATTCATTCACGCGCCACTACTCCTAGTTTCGCAGGGATCTTCAACCCTCAGATCTTTTCGACCAGTCGTACCCTTCTATTCAACGACTAGGTTCTTCTCCGAAACTACTGAGTCCTTCTCGTTTGTCATTCTTCAAAATCAACGCTCAACAAATTCTCCCTTTTTGATGATGACAAACAAATGTTGCCAAAGAACCTGAATAGACAAAATTTTCCAAAAACACAAAAACAAAAAGAACAAGTTTGAAAAATAAAACAGATGAGTTAAGTCACAAACACCCTAACATTTCTTTCTTCCCCCTTTTGGCATCATCGAAAAGATTCAAATACCTGCATAAACCAGTTAGTACTATCCAATCTAGAACACAAGGCAACAAGTCAGCTAAGATATAAACACACAAAGATAAGGCTTAGGGCCCAGTAGGAACCAAATACCATAGAGCAAACGACCATAAACATGAGAAAATTAAAATCATTATCCAGGGTGTGACAGCAACACAACCCTATCCAGTAGTACACAACTGAAAAATAAATTGTTTGAAATAACATCACATGTGCAGGGAGAATGAAAGGAAATAACAACAGTTAGGAGAAAGGACAGGAGGGTAGGACCGGAGGACTCAGTGCTGAAGGTTGAAGTGTTTGACAAGTACCTCAAGGTGCTTTGTATTTTTGGCCCTTTCCATCACCAACTCGGCCTCATACTTGTGGCAGTTTATCTTCAAACGATCAATTTCTTGATCCTTCAACTTCAGCTGTCTGTGAAGCTCTGCATTTTCTGTATTCACTTCAAGAACATGGCTCCCCCAGTTCCTTCACAGCAGTAATGGCCTCCTCAGGTCCATAATCCTCACTCTCCTTAGCTAGCTCTTGCTTAACCTGCATGGGCTTCTTGGAAGCTCTCCTTTCTTTGAAGAAGTCACAGCTTTTAAGCACATTGTACCCAAACATCTGATGAATGGTTGGCTTCTTCCCTGCTTCCAGTGGAACCCCAAAATGCTCTAGAACCTGCCGGAGGACATAGGAATGTACTAAAGAGTGTGGCTTTTGATCAGTATCTGCAATCCTCTTAATATGTCTGATGATTAGCCCAGGCAAGTTTATTCTCACCCCCGTATCCAGCAGGTCCATGTAGGTTAGGTCTAGAGCACTCGCTTCACTATTCCTTTCTCCTCTAGGCAGAAGGAACCTGTGCACAAACTCAAACAGCAACTGGTGTGCTGGCTCCATCTCCTTTTTGTCTACTCTGCAATTTGTGTAAAACTCCCTGACCACATCAGCAAATAACATTCTGTCTTTGTTTCCAAACAAGCCCAGCCACCCTTGGTCACCAATCATTCTCAGCAAGGGTTTCATATGATGTTCCTTCTCATCATGCAGAATGCTACCAGGCAGCACCTGATGCTTTGCAAAGAAAGCCACTCGATCAACCTCTTCTTCAGATCCCCTTCTTCTTTTCCCGTTCTCTGCTTCATTGTCAGTCTCAGAGTCACTTGGCTCCACATAACTGCCAGCCTCATCACTCTCTTCCTCTGCCTCACTTGCTTTCTTCTCTTTCTCCTTCTTCTTTGCTACTCTGTCTCTCACATTGGTAATTGTTCTTTCCAGCTAACCAACAGTCGCCAGGTGTTGCTTCAGAGCAGATCTAGTTCCAACTCTCCTAGCCACTGGCTCTGCAACAGACCTGTCACCACTTTCTTCACTTGATTCATCAACTAACTTGCTTTTTGATACTGGCTTTCTCCCTTTCACCAATCTCCTCATCTTGTCGGGCTCTACTCTGTTTTCACTCACAAAAACAACTTCTTCCTCTTCCTCACACAACAGCCTCTCATCCTCCTCACCAAACTTTCTTTTCAACCCCTTTCTCTTTGTTTCTTCTGATTTCTTTGTGACCTTCTCACTTTCACTTTTCTCTTCTCCAACTTCCTCATCATTTTCTTCTTCTGATTCTGTCCAATTGAGTTCTGCGTCATCAGCCTCTGTAGGATCTGGGCAAGAACCAGGTTCTTTGCTCAAATCCTTTGAAGCCTCAGCAGATTTAGGTCCCCCACCCACCAAACCTTCAAGGACACACATCCCTTGACTCACCTCAGCAACCACAGTACTAGAACTGGGTTCACTAACACGTTCCTTAAGGGACTCAACAAGATCTTCCACCCTCAGTTGTTCTATCACTCTTCCTGCTACATCAACCTCTAACACAGTCTTTTCTACTACAGGCACATGCAAACTCACCCTAGGTTCTTCCTGAACATCTTTTTGCTTCGTTTCAACTACATTTCCCCTATCAGTTTTATCACCAGACTCTACCACTCCTACGATTTCATCTAGTCCTTTTACTAGGGTTTCAGTACCCACTTTTCCAGGACTTTTTATTCCTTCTAGATCAACTGGAGTAGATGGGGTAGGGTCATGAATTACCTCAGTAGATGTTTCGGATGAAACTTGTCCTGTAGACGTAGTATACAAAGATCTTGACAGCATCTTCTTGACCAATTTCTTTTCCCCTTTTTTGAGAAACTTTGACCTAGCCTTCGCAATTCTTTTTGCAAGGGTGGATGGAGGGGGGTTTTGGAGTTGATTTCTTGAGAATATTTGTGGGTGATGTTGATGAAGATTATGCTTGAGACATGGTGAAATTGTTATTGTTTTGACTGAGATTACAAAGGTTTTCTGGCTTGAATTTTTGAGAGAGAAAGTAGGTTGAGAGAAAGGGAAGTTGTTGCATATGTGTATTCTGTGTTGATCAAAAGAGGGAAAAGGGTTTTGGTGAAGAGACGGTGTCTAGGGAAGCCAAAGTAATGATGACATAAAAGAAAAAAGCAGCTTTTTAAAATTTTTGAACACCGGGAAGAGTTATGGATTTGACGGTTATGGACTTATTCAATTAAAACCTTTTCAAGTAGTGGGGTCCATAAAAGTCTAATAGAATTCTATCCCAAAAAGGAATGTGTTCCTATAATTTAGGACAGTTATAAGAACATGAAATTTCTCCCTTGACACACATATAATTGACAATTTGATTTCAGTTATGATTTCTATCATGCAAGGTAGTGTGACTGTACCTGGACATGATTCCTCATGCTTCAGTCGGTTCTTTCTCAGTACATAGTAGGTTCTTCATGGGATCACATTATCCTCACCTGGTGCTTAAAAGTTGAACAAGTATACTTAATAAAGTACAGTGTTAAACTGAACAATAATAACAAATATCATACACAGATTATTGAACACTTAACTAACCAATCACTGAGGGACCACCTGCTGTGTCATCCGTGTATTTTGGTTATCCCTAACTCCAACCTGTTCCTCTCAAACTGCACTTTGTTCAATGCTTTGGTAAATATGTCAGCAATTTGATCTTCAGTCCTGCAAGAATTCATAGTAATCAGACCCTTTTCTACATTGTCTCTAAGAAAATGGTGTCTAATGTCAATGTGCTTTGTTCTCTTGTGTTGGATTGAGTTCTTGGCAATATTCACTGCACTTGTATTATCAGAGAAAATTGACACTGCTCCACACTTGATTCCAAAATCCTCCAGCTGCTGTTTGATCCATAGCAGTTGTGAACAGCATGGTGCAGCTGCTACATACTCAGCTTCCATAGTAGACAAAGCTACTGCGTTTTGCTTCTTTGTTCCCCAAGAGACCAAGCAGGGACCAAGAAAGTGTGCCATTCCTGAAGTGTTTTTCCTGTCCAAATGACCTGCATAATCTGCATCAGCAAAATCAATTAGTTCAAAAGTACCTCCCCTTGGGTACCAAAGACAAAGGTCCTAAGTTCCTTTCAAGTATCTCAGGATCCTCTTCACAGCTGTCAGATGTGACTCCTTGGGCTTGGACTGAAATCTAGCACACAGTTCCACACTGTATACAATATCAGTCGACTAGCTGTGAGATAGAGAAGTGATCCTATGATTCCTCTATATTTTGTCTCATTAGTCGAAGGACCTAGTTCATCCATATCCAGCTTGGTTCTAGGAGCAATGGGCGTAGTCATTTCTTTTGCTCCTTCCATGTCAAATTTCTTCAGAAGTTCCTTGACATATTTTTGCTGATGGATCATAGTCTCTTCAGGCATTTGCTTTATCTGCAATCCTAGGAAGAAATTTAGTTCATCCATCATGCTCATTTCAAATTCACTTCCCATCAGATCAGCAAACCCCTTGCATAGCTCCTCATCAGTGGCTCCAAAAATGATATCATCAACATATACTTGAACCACTAATAGATCCTTTCCTTTCTTCTTCAGGAATAATGTGTTGTCAATCTTTCCTCTTGAAAAACCATTCTTCAGCAAGAATCCTGAGAGTCTTTCATACCAGGCTCTAGGAGCTTGCTTCAATCCATAGAGTGCCTTCTCCAGTTTGTAAACATGATCAGGAAATTCATTGTTCACAAAGCCTGGTGGCTGTATTACGTATACCTCTTCATTTAAGTAGCCATTTAGAAAGGCACTCTTCACATTCATCTGATATAGTGTGAACTCCATGTATGTAGCAAAGACAATCAACATCCTAATAGCCTCCATTCTTGCCACTGGTGCGAAGGTTTCATCATAGTCTATTCCTTCTTCCTGACTGTATCCTTGAACTACTAGCCTTGCCTTGTTCCTTGTCACTATACCATGCTCATCTAGTTTGTTCCTGAACACCCATTTTGTTCCAATTATTGATCTATCCTTCGGCTTAGGAACTAGGTGCCACACTTTGCTTCTCTCAAACTGATGAAGTTCATCCTGCATGGCTAAAATCCAATCTGGATCTTCTAGAGCTTCTTTTACATTCTTTGGTTCCAGAGATGAAAGGAATGCAAAGAATGCACAGAAGTTCTTCAAGGCTGACCTGGTCATGATTCCAGTGTCTAGTTCTGATAAGACATTCTCCAAGGGGTGAGAACTTTAGTGTTTCCATGGCATGAGTTGAATATGACGGGAAGATCCTTCAGCATCATCTTGGGTAGGTTCTTCCTGACTTGTTGGATCATCGACTTTATCTGATGTTCCCCCTGTCATATTGACTCCTTGTTCTCGTGAGGTTGAATTCTCACCTGATGTCTCTTTGTCTTCTGAGTCTTCCAATTCATCTACACCATCTTCTCGACTTAGGCCAATCTCTTGATCATCTGCCTTAGTTTCCCCCAATGCCTGATTGGATTCATCAAATACCACATGCATACTTTCCTCCACTGTTTGTGTTCTTTTGTTAAACACTTTGTATGCTTTGCTTTGAGTGGAGTAACTAAGAAATATTGCCTCATCACTTGTAGCATCAAACTTCCGCAATGGTTCCTTACCATTGTTTTGGACAAAGTATTTACAGCCAAAGGATTTCAGATGTGCAATATTTGGTTTTCTTCCTCTGAGTAGCTCATATGGGGTCTTGTCAAGAATAGCTCTGATGGAACATCTGTTTAACAAATAACATGCAGTGTTTATCGCTTCAGCCCAAAAGTTTCTTGCAAGCCTACTTGACAACAACATAGTCCTTGCCATATCCTCCAGGGACCTGTTCTTCCTTTCAACCACTCCATTTTGTTGTGGAGTTCTTGGTGCAGAGAAATTATGATCAATGCTGTACTTTGCACAATACTCAGAAAAATTTGAGTTTTCAAACTCCGTTCCATGATCAGATCTAATACTGATGAGTTATAGGCTTAACCTTTTTTGCACAACACCAGCCCAGTCTTTGAAGCTGTCAAAGGCTTCATCTTTAGATGCCAAGAACAAGGTCCATGTGTACCTAGAGTAGTCATCAACAATTACGAACACGAACCTCTTTCCTCCTAACTCTCATGGGTCCACACAGATCCATATGCAATAATTCCAGTGGTTTTGATGTACTTACTACCTTCTTTGACTTAAAGGATGATCTCACATGCTTCCCCCTTACACACGCATCACACATTTTTATGTTTTCAAATTTCTTGCTTGGCAATCCATGAACCAGCTCCTTAGATACAAGCTTATTCAGTTGTGAGAGACTTGCATGACCCATTCTTTTGTGTCACAGCTGAGAGTCACTTTCTTGCACGTTCGAGCATGTTAAGTTGTTTTCAGGTAATGACTTCAGCGATGCTTTGTATACATTGTTCACCCTTTTTCCTTCCATAACAATTTCTCCACTCTGTAGATTCTTCACAATACATCTTACAGAGGAGAAACTCACTTCATTTCCTCTATCACACAGTTGGGAGATGCTCAGCAGGTTGTGTCTGAGACTATTGACACAGTAAACGTTTTCAATCGCGTGATCCAGAGTTCCCCCAATCTTTCCAATTCCTATGATTTGACCACTTTTTTCTCCTCCGAAGGCCACACTGCCTCCTTGAAATGCTGCGAGTGAGAGAAAGTTTCTTCTATCTCCTGTCATGTGCCTTGAACAATAACTATCAAGAATCCAGCTTGGGTTGTTCTCCCTCACTCCAGCCTGCAAAACAGATTAAGGGTTAGCTTTAGGAACCCAGACAAGCTTGGGTCCCTTCTTATGAGAGAATGGATAAATCAAATCCTGTCTAGCCCATTTAGGTAGAACACTTCTTTTATTCTTGGCCTTTGGCTTGCTAACATTCATTCACCTTTGTTTGTAGTGTCCGGTTTCACCACAAAAGGTACACAACATGTTGCAAGGCAATCCTACATACTTGCTCTTAGGATTATATGGAGGCAACGGTTTCTTGAATCCTAGCCCTTGTTTTCCCTTGTTTTGATTTTCAAGAACCCAGTTCATTGCCTCAGATGATTTATTCTATTTTGTTAATCTGGTAAGCTCAAATTCAGATTTTTCAACCTTTTGATTTAAAATTCTGTTCTTTTCAGTTTCCTGATACAGAATCTCATTAGCTCTTTTCAGTTCATTTTCAAGAAAGGTTTGAACTTCACTTATTACTTGCTTACCATTTATACTCTCTTTTAACTGATTGAGTTCCAATTCCAGTTCAGTGATCTTAGAGTTTAACACAAGAGTCTGCCCTTTTAAGATTGCATTGATTTCTTCTAGTTCAATGTTTTGTTCTTGAAGGCTCTTGTGCTTGGTTTTAAGATCACTTAACTCTTCAGTTAATTTATCTTATTCAATTTTCTCTTTTTCATAACCCTCAATCAATGTGGCTGTGATTAGAATCAAATTTTCAGTAGAGTATGTGTGTAAATTTTCTTTAAGATCAGATAGATATACCTCTGCTGAATGTGCAGTTTCAGCTCCATCGGTAGCCATAAGGGCAGAGTCCTTTTTTTGGTTGTCACCTATGTACAACTCCTTCAGCTTTTCCCATACTTCCTTAGCAGACTTGTATTCAAGTATGCTTGCTAACACATCATTAGTTAGCCCTCTTCTCAGGTACAATTCAGCTTTGGAATTTGCCTGCAACCAGTCTAGATCTTGAGGATCTAGTTCTTCTACCTTCTTTGGCACCAGAACTCCATTGGCTTCTCTTTTCACAGGAACATGAGGTCCTCTCTTCATAATCAACCAGAGACTGTAATCAGTTGCTTGCAGGAAGTTCTTCATCTATTTTTTCCAGCTCTTGTAGTTAGTCCCGTTGAACACATGTGGCTTTGACAGATCTCTTCCTCCTCTGAACTCCCGAGGGTCTTCTTCATCCGAACTGATGCCTGTCAGTCCCATCAGTGCTAGTGGTGATTCATCTCCAGATTCCTTTTCATGATTAGATTTACTGTCAGTTGGTCCCCATGTAGCATAGAAGGCTTCCTTTTTTTTCCTTCTTTCTGCTCTAAAGTTTGGAGGTCGTCTTGTTTTCTTCTTATCTTTGTCATTCTCCTTTGACGTCTCCTTTTCCTTTTCCTTAGATGCTCTATTCTTCATCCATTCTGCTTCCCACATAGGACAATCCATAACGGCGTGATCCTTCTTGAAGCACTTAAAGCATCCTGAGTAGTCAGGACTGTCGACTATGTTCTTCCTTCCAGAATTTTCCTTGCCACTTCTTTTAAAGCCTTTAAACCTTCCCAAGTTAAGCTTCTGTCTCAAAGCACTAACCATTGCTTCTTCAACTGATTACAGATCAACATACTTATCAGTTTCCTCAATTGCTTCAAGTGCAAGGGTCTTGTCCTTCTTGAGAGCTGGTTTAGCTTTTGAGTCTTTCATCATCTCATGAGTTTTCAGGCTACCAACCAGTTCTTCAAGATTAATGGATGTTAGAGGTTTAGACTCAATGATGGAAGTCATCTTGGGTTCCCAAGCTTCAGGAAGCACATTTAGAATCTTATCGACCATCTCCACTTCTGGTAACTCCATATCCAGGGATCTCAGTTTATTAGTAATAATGGTCAACCTGGTCATCATATCCTGGATTGATTCCTTCTCACCCATAGAGAACAACTCAAATTGTCTCTTCAGCATTCTTCTCTTTGAGTCTTTTACTTCAGTGGTTCCTTCATCCCAGATTTCCTTGACAGTCTTGTAAGATGATACTCTATTAAACTCCTCACGACCAAGGACAAAAATGACCAGACATTTGGCTTTGTGATTCTTTTCAATCATCTTATAATCCGCCTCATTGAACACCTCTTTCAACTTAGGTTCTTGTTTGGCAGTTGCTCCTTTACCAACTATTTTAGTGGGGATCAGGTTTCCTTCAGATATTATCATCTATAGTTGATAGTCTTCAGCACATATGTAATTTTCCATCATGTTCTTCCACCAAGCATAGTACTGCCCATTGAACTGTGGGGGCCTCTGAACTGATTGTCCTTCAGTAATAGTAGGTGGTGCACTCATGATTCTGATCCTTCTCAAGGTGTTAACCTAGCACGAGAAGACCCGCTCTGATACCACTTGTTATAACCTGTGCACCTCCTAAGGACACTAGAAGGAGGGGTTGAATAGTGTCCACCGATTTTTATTTTAAGAACTCGATTCTCCTGAGTCAAGAACCCTGTTCTTGCCTCTGCAGTTCTGCTGTTTGAATACTGCAACACACACCAATCACACACACAAGGGACAAGAGGATTTTACGTGGAAAACTCCTTGCTCAAGGGAGAAAAACCACGACCCACACTCTGGGATTTTAGAACTCAATCCACTAACACAAAGAGCAAGTTTCTGATTACAAGACTCTGTAACCAAGGGGCTACACTCTAGACCCTAATCACTAAATAAAGCTAAACTCTAGCTTTACAAAGCAATCTCTCATAAGTTCACCTAATACATATGCTTCTACACTAAGCCAGTAGGTAAAACAATGATCGCTCAAAATAAGACAACTTACAACGCACAGAACCTAGATAGAATATCTAGACTCAATCAACTCAAGTACACCAGTTGTCTTCTTCAGTTATCTCACATAGAAAGATGCAAAATCGCCTTTGTATGCTCTCAACTCTCTGTTTGTGAATAACTGAGTTCGGCTGTATCAACTACTTGTATTTGTATGGGCTTTGCAACCCTAGTTGAGTCTCACAAGGAATCCTTGTAATTATGGTAAGACAGGATTCCTTGTACCTCTTTTCCTTATTGAAGTCCAACTCCTATTCGTGCTCCGAAGACACAGCCTGGACATCGCCTCTTTTAGTCTGACTAGGATGCATATTTATTCACGCGTCACTACTCCTAATTCCGCAGGGATGTGCAACCCTCAGATCTTTTCGACCAGTCGTGCCCTTCTATTCAAGGACTAGGTTCTTCTCCGAAACCACTGAGTCCTTCTCATTTGTCATTCTTCAAAACCAACGCTCAACAGATCACAATCATCCCCTGTACTTACACTCGTCTGATGTAAGTGTCATTTCTTTAATTTCTGTTCAACTTTTTGGGTCTGAGAATTATTCTGTTTGGAGTAGATCCATGAGAATTGTCTTATTAGGAAGAAATAAACTGGGGTTAGTAAATGGTTTTTACAAGAAAACTAGTGTTCATGAAAATCTATGGCCTCAATGGGAAAGGCGCAATGCCATAGTCTTTTCATGGCTAATGAATTCTGTTTTCAGTAGTCTTCTTGATGGTATTCTGTATACAACTAGTGCACAGGCTATGTGGAATGATTTACAAAAATGGTTTGATAAAGTAAATGACTTAAGAACCTTTCAAATACATAAGGAAATTGTATCTTTAACTCAAGGAACTAATTCAGTATCTGCATATTACTCTAAGCTGAAAGATTTTTGGGATGAGTTTGAAGCCTTGGCTTTCTCACCTGCTTGTGACTGTGAAAAATCTAAGGAGTTTGTGCTGTATCTGCAAAGACAGAAACTATATCAGTTCTTGATGGGGTTGAGTGATACCTATCTACAGGCAAAAAGCCAAATTCTATTAATTAGTCCTCTACCAACTGTGAATCAGACTTATAACATGATCATAAGTGATGAAAGCCAAAAAGAGATTGTGACAGCTCGAAGAGTCTTGGGTGCTGCACCTGTGCTGAACAGTTTGGATCCTGTGGTGATGTATTCAAATAATAGGAATGGAGGTTCCTCAACATACAAGAAGAATCTGCATCTTTATTGTGATATTTGTAAAATCAAAGGGCATAACAAAGAAGGTTGTTGGAAGATAATTGGTTATCCTGCAGACTTCAAGCCTAAGAGAAGAAGAGAAGGACATCCTAGTGCAACAACTTACAATGCAGTGGTCGACAATGAATTTGGGCAACACAAAGTGCAGAAACAACATGAGGGTCAAATGAGAACCTGCATTTTCTCTCAAGAACAATATGATCAGATTTTGCAGCTGCTGGAAAATAATCATAGTCAGAATGCTTCCATCTCCTCTGCTAATATAGCAGGTATTAGTAGTGCAATGTTAGCTTCAAACAATGTACAAGAGTGGATAATAGACACAAGTGCTGCTAATCATATGGTCTCAGACATTACTATGCTAGATCAGTGCACAATGGTGAATAGTGCTAGCCCAAAAAGGGTATATTTAACAAATGGAGATGTATCTCATGTAACTCACACTGGCAGAAGTACCTTATCTGATAGAAACACAGTGAATAATGTGTTCCATATCCCTTGGTTTAAGTTCAACTTACTATCAGTATCTAAGATAACAAAAGAGTTGGGGTGTTCTGTCATATTTTATCCCAATTTCTGTGTATTTCAGGATCTCTCCAGTGGGAAGATGAAGAAGATTGATAAAGAGAAAAATGGATTGTACTTGCTGCTGAAGAAGGACTATGAGGATGTGAAGAATGAAGCAAGGGCAAGAGTTCATAATGTAGCTAGTGTAGATGTCAGTCTGTGGCATAAAAGACTGGGTCATGTGTCTTCTGGTGTACTTAAGAAGCTAGTTTCAGCTGATTCTGATCATGTAGTCAGTATTGTAGATAAGTGTACTGTGTGTCCTTGTGCCAAGCAGACCAAATTACCTTTTCCATCTAGTAGTGTTAAAAGTACAAAGTGTTTTGAGCTAATTCATGTAGATGTTTGGGGCCCTTACAATGTTTCTACAGTTAGGTAGCATTACAACAATTCTTCACTTGGGTTAGAACTCAGTTTGATCAAATAGTAAAAGTAATAAGAACAGATAATGGAGTTGAATTTGTCAACTCAGTTTGCAACTCAATGTTTCAACAGTTAGGTATGGTTCATCAAAGGTCTTGTGCCTATACTCCTCAGCAAAATGGAGTAACTGAAAAGAAGCACAGACACATACTAGAAGTGACTAGAGCCATTAGATTTCAAGTACACATTCCTATTAAATTTTGGGGACACTGTGTGATGGCTGCAGTGTATTTAATCAACACACTACCTTCTTCTGTTCTGGGAAATGTGTCACCATATGAAAAACTATACAACAAAACTCCATCACTTGATCACCTGAGAGTATTAGGTTGCCTATGTCATGCCAAGATACTGCAGCAAACAGATAAGCTACAGTCCAAAAGCAAGCAAGCTGTTCATATGTGCTATTCTCAAGTTCAGAAAGGATATATTTGTATGATTTGAAAAACAAGAAAATTCTTTGTGCACAGAGATGTATTATTCAGAGAAGATGTGTTTCCATTCCACAAACCTCAACAAGAGATGGTAGTTTAGGATGAACAAGCCCCAGAACAAGTAGCAGAACAAGTGGTTGAACAAGTGCCAATGCCTATGAACAATCCTGCACAAAACAACACTAGAAGATCAGGAAGGCATACCACACCAGGATCATCCTTATGCTCTAAGCAAGTGCCTGAATTATGACAATCTATCACCAACATCGCTCTGGAGAATAACAACACATGAGAGATAGTTGCCTTACCAGAAAGAAAGAAGCCTATTGGCTGCAAATGGATCTACAAGGTGAAGTATAAGTCAAAAGGAGAAATAGAGAGGTTTAAAGCCAGATTGGTGGCAAAAAGGTACAGTCAGAATGAAGGAATTGACTATCAAGAAACATTCTCTCATGTGGTAAAGATGGTAACAGTAAGAACAGTTCTGTCCATTGCTGTAGCTAAGAATTGGCATATACATCAAATGGATGTCTATAATGCCTTCCTACAAGGTGATCTATTTGATGAAATCTATATGGAGTTGCCACAAGGATTCAGGAGCCAGGGGAAGAACAAAGTGTGCAGGCTCACTAAATCCTTGTGTGGATTAAAACAGGCTCCAAGACAATGGAACACAAAGCTAACTGAAGCACTAGTGAATCTGGGATTCAAACAAAGTCAGCTAGACTACTCATTGTTCACTAGAAAAACTCAGAATGGAATGGTGGTGGTGCTAGTATATGTGGATGATAAGCTGGTAACTGGGGACAACCTCAAGCTGATAGAAGAAACAAAGAATGCACTGCAGCAAGCCTTCAAGATGAAAGACTTGAGAGAGCTAAAATTCTTTCTTGGAATTAAGTTTGCCAGGTCAAAAGAAGGGATTCTCATGCACCAAACAAAGTATGCACTTGAACTAATCTCTGAATCAGACCTAAGTGGAGCCAAACCTGCCACTACACCTATTGATCCAAACACTAAGCTGACCATAAAGGAGTTTGATGATCTAGTCAATAGCAAGGCAGGAACCAAGTGTTATCATGATAAACTACTACCAAGTGCAGGACCTATCAAAGGTTGATAGGCAAGCTATTATATTTGATAGTAACCAGACCTTATATTATTTTCAGTGTACAAACTCTGAGTCAATTCCTACAACAACCTAAACAGTCACACATGGAGTCTGCTCTAAGAGTTGTGAGATATATTAAAAATCAACAAGGTCAGGGAATTCTTCTATCCAGCAAGTCTCAAAATGAAACTGCAATTACTGCCTACTGTGATGCAGACTGGGCTGCATGTTCCATCTCTAGGAGATCAGTTACTGGATTCCTAATCAAAATTGGAGAGTCCTTGGTGTCTTGGAAATCAAAAAAGCAAAGTATCATCTCTAGGAGTTCAGCTGAAGCTGAGTATAGGAGTCTTGCATCTGTTACAGCTGAGCTTACTTGGTTAACTAGTCTGATTTAAGAAATTGGTGTTAAAGTTCAGAATCCTGTGAAAGTGTTTTGTGACAGTAAAACAGCTCTTCAGATAGCAGCTAATCCAGTTTTCCATGAAAGAACTAAACCTATCGAGATTGACTGTTATTTTATAAGGGAGAAAATTCAGAAGGGACTGATCCAAACTGAGTACATACACATCAAGAGTCAACCTGCAGATGTGCTAACAAAGGCCCGAACAGAGTTCAACACACAATGTTGATATCCAAGCTAGGAATGCTTGACATATTTGCACCTTCTAGCTTGAGAGGGAGTGTTAAACAGATAAGCAATTAGTTAGTTGAAGTTAGTTAAGTAAAAGGTAGTTTGGTAATTTCACCCTTTCAGAATTCTGTTAAAATAACTAACTCCTAAAGTTGGTTATTAGTGAGTTCTATATAATGATGCTCATGTATGTAAATCAGGTTAACACTTTGCATAATAATTCAATAGCTCTTCTCTCATTACTCATCTTCTTCCCTTTCTTCTCAATACACGATCAGATTAATAACAAGTTCAGCCTTCATCGTTGGGAACGACAACTGTAATATAGGGATGAATCAACAATGTATTCCACCAGGACATTGATACACATGTAAAGAGATTTTGAAGGCAAACGATGCAATTTGTAAATTATAATATCCTCAGACAGCTAGACTGCTGTACGTTTATTAGATAATTTGCATAGGCGTTTCATAGTATTATTACTAAGTACTATTAAAACCAAACTCAGAAAAATTCACTTTCAGAAGATATATGTCACAAAGATGAGAATTTTATACACGCAACAAAATCCTAATGTCTCTGGAATCGGATTCAGAGGAATTTCTTTTTTGTGGCCCACAAGTTCAACGTTATGAGATTTATGTCCTTTTCTTTCAAATATAATTGATATTTGTTTGGACAATATTTTTCGGCCTAAATGAACTTGCAACTCAAAAAGGTGAGATTTGGGTGTAAAAATATATGTACTTGCACGTATAAATAATTGTATGTTAGAGTGCTTTCATTAAAGAGATTTTTACATAAAAGTACAAGTTTTAGAAGTAATTTACAAAGCATAGCAATATTATAGCAAAATTATCCAGTATAAGAGAAATTAAAAGTTAATTATAAAACGTAGCAAAAACATAGCAATATTTTCCCATAATATACCAAACCTTTATATTCTTCCTGCTATTTCCCCAATATCACTTTTTCTCCTCCCATTTCCTCCAATTTCACTTTTCCTCCCACCATTTCCCCCAATTTTACTTTTAATCCTCTTATTTCCCCCAGTTTCACTTTTCCTCCCATTATTTTCCCAATTTTACTGTATCTAACTGTTTTTCCATGTTTCAGCACTGTATCTGTATTGTTTCAAACTGTTTCTGCATCGTTACAGCACTGTATCCGCGTTCTTTCAAACTGTCTCTGCATGTTTCAGCACTATATTTGCATTGTTTCAAACTGTTTTTGCATCGTTTCAGTACTGTATCGGTAAAAAATTACATTAAAGTTTTTTATACTATATTGTTTCATACTGTTTCAACCCCGTTTCAGACTGTATCAAACCATTTCAATATCCGTTTCAAATTATTTCAACGATGTTTTAGACTGTATCATACTGTTTCAATATCGTTTCAGACTGTATCAGACTGTTTCAACAGATATTTCAGATTGTTTCAACGATGTTTTAGTGAAAAGAAAAAAGAAAGCTTAAGCAGCTGCTGCAAAATACACTCTTCATGGGCAAGTTTTCTAAATTGGCACCTTCAGTATCTTCTTCCGTTTACAACATAGTGAAAAAGTTTACTTAAAATAAAGAGTTTAAATAAAGTGGTGTTGTACTGTTACACGTGTTTTGATGGAAATACACATATATCAAATGGCAATATACCTTCCGAAAGATTTCTCTCTAAAAGTCTCTGGTCCTCCATGAATGGGTATCATCTTCTTTGTCTTTTGCTTTCACCCAAAACTAAAATTATAGTAATGTATTCTCCAATTTAAGACTCAATAATATTTTAACTCTTATCTACCCAGATTTTACGAGATCAGAGAAATGGAAGTTCTCATCAAATTTCTTAATTTGAAGATGAGCTCGTCAAAATTTTTAATTAGAAGATGAAGAAGTCACTGTATTGGATAAAAACCGATGTCACTTAAAAAAGTGACACGTGTCTACCACGTGGCACGGACAGAGGTTTCCCCGGACAGAAGTCTAACAGACAGATGACTGGCCAGGCGGTTACCACGAGCAGGCCCAAAGCAGTAACGTAACGCTTCCCAAAATCAGCGAAATTTGAATGAACGGTTACCTAATCGTATGCGATTACTCAATGAATGGTTATAAAGGCAACGGTTACACACCCAGCGGTTACGTATCCAACGGTTACAAACCCAACGGATGCCTAGTAACTCTATAAATAGCGTTCGTTTCCGAATCATTGTAACACACATTCTCTCCTCTATCTACAATATCAGTAAGATACTCTCTTTGCTCTTGCTCACTACTGTCCATCATTTACATTATTGCATACTCTGTTCTCAAGTCTTCAAGTACAATCCATATCAAGGAATCCTCACCGGGATCAAGAGATCTAATACGGTTCCTTCTATCTATTTAATTCGCGCTTTAATCTTATTTATTGTCGATTATTCCGCATTACTTTCACTTATTATCATCGCATATCCATTGGAAATCGTGCATATAATCGCAATCTCGTAGTTATTGCAAATCGGTATCTAAATTGGCTAAACTCTTAATCTAAACTATTGATCGTGACTCCGCAAATACAAATTTAATTGTTAATTGGCCTAAAATCGGATCTAGGTTAAACAATTTGGCGACCACAGTGGAAGCCGGTCAATAGCCTCTATAGGTTAATAGTTTGTCTTTTTCCTGCATTGTATTCTTATCTGTCGATCTCTTGTTTGTAACTAACATGGCAGAAAGCGATTCACAACGGACTATGGCGGACGACGGTCAAGAACGTACCCCTCAGGCCAGCCCTAATTACTCTCCAGACTACTCATCCGACGGGCAAGAACGTTCTTCCCAAGGACCCAGAAGACAACGGGACAGGCGTGGACACTCTCAGAGCAGGAACCCGCCTAGAAGACGATGCCATAAGAGTCTCTCCCCTGACCAAAGGAACCTCCAAGAAATAATCTTTGAATTTATGCAGCAACAGATGGAGGTCAACAGAGGAATGAACGAGGCGATCAACTCTCTTCGAGGGCAAATCCCTCCAGTTACAAGGACTGATCCTGCAGCCCAAGGTCGAGATGTTCATTCTTCACACACTTCAAGGCAAGATGGAGAACAAAACGCGGCCAACAACGGAGGAACCATGGATCCGACAACCCAAGCAAACCAAAATCAGAACGGAGGATCTGCGGTATCCACTGAAATGAGCGTCGTTGTGGAGGCATTCACCAAGCAATTCAAAGAGAGACAAGAAGCGCTTCAAAAGTCTCTCCACGAGAGAATTGATCACATACCAGGCGCTCCGCCCACATTGAAGAAAATTGACGTTCAACGCTACTCGCAAAGGCCTTGGAAGAAGGAAGCAGCACCAAAGGCAATACCAAAAACGTTTAAAATTCCAAACATTCTGAGATATCGTGGGACATCTGACCCCAATGATCATCTCATGATATTTAGCAATTTTATAAAAGCAAGTGATCTCACCGATGAGGAGATCGAATCAGTCCAATTGAAGAAATTCGTGGAGACCCTGGCGGACGGAGCTCTACGATGGTACTCAATGTTGCCACCAAACTCCATTGGGTCCTTCGCGGAGATGGCTGAGTTGTTCGTGAAAGCCCACACAGACGCCCAGAAGATGGAAACTCGCATGGAAGACATCTTTGAGATCAAGCAAAAGCCCGGCGAGTCTCTGCGAAGATACGTGGACCATTTTCAGCGGGAGCGCATGTTGTTACCCAAGGTATCGAACAGATGGGCGGCCATTGCATTCACAAACAGTTTAGATGTCAAAAGCTCAGAGGCTACACGCAGGCTATACGAATCTCTTCGTGAATTCCCAGCAGCCGATTGGTCAGACGTCTACAATCGCTACAACTCCAAGGTACGCATTGATGAAGACAAGTTGATAGGAACCAGTGGCCGACGAAGGAATCAATCACGAAGCAGTGGCTCTGGCGGGAAGATAGAGTCGGAAAGATCGAATGTACGTTATGAACTGTACCCTGACCAATCACGCAACAACTCCAAAGGGCGCAGTCATAATAACAAAGGACTATCACGAGGAGATGATCCAGAGTCAAACACTCGTGGAGTCCCAAGTCTACCAAAATTCAACGTAGAAACGACTGAGCTGATCGCAGACCTCAAAGACTTGGGCGAAAAGGTCAAATGGCCAAAGGATATGAAAACCGATGCAAGTAAGAGAAATCAGGACCTTTGGTGCGAATTCCATCGTGACCACGGTCACACCACTGAAGATTGCAAGGCCTTAAGGTACGAGGTCGCACATTTATTAAAATAGGGGTTCTTGAAGGAGATTCTAACCGAAAAGGGAAAGCAAACTCATGCGAGGGCTCAACAAAAACAAATCTAGCCCTCCACGACAATCTTCCCCGAAGATGACAGTCAACGTTATCTCGGGCGGGATTGAAGTTGAATCCATTATCTTCACAACAAAGAAGTACGCAAAGGTCTCTATCACAAAGACAAAGCGTCCACGGCCAGAGGAAGCAATAACGTTTGAAGATTCAGACACAAATAGCTTGCGATTCCCTCATGCGGATGCGCTGGTCATAACGTTGCGCGTGCAAGAATTTGATATCAAGAGGGTGCTCATTGATGCGGGCAGCTCTGCGAATATCATCCAATCACGAGTTGTCAAGGAGATGTAGCTAATGGAGAAGGTCGTGCCAGTATCATGAGTTCTCTCCGGCTTTAACAACTCGAGTGAAAAGACCCTTGGCGAGATCACTCTCACAACTCTTGTCGAGGGGGTAGCAAAGGAAATGACATTTCAAATTGTCAACGGGTACATGGCCTACAACATTATCCTTAGAAGACCCTGGATCCATGATAAGCATGTTGTTCCCTCCATATATCATCAAGTATTGGAATTCCTATCAGAATGGGGAATACGTGAGGTACGAGGAGAGCAACGCTCTGCTCGAGACTACTATCCGGTGGCCCTCAAGCTGCCCGAAGAAAACAAATAGCAATTACAGCAACCGGGATCTGACGCAACAAATGAAGAAGCAAAGTACGAGGTCCCGGAATTCATCACAAAGCTCGAGGCACGAGAAAATTATACACCGACTGTGGAAACTTCGGAACCAGAAGAACTGTTCGCGGACATGCCGGAGCGGAAGTTCTACTTGGGGACAGAGTCCTACGAGGAGATATCCTTCAATTCCTCAAGGAGCGACATACAACGTTCGCTTGGTCTCATACAGACATGACGGGTATTTCTCCAGAAATTATCTCTCACAAGCTGAATGTCGACCCTTACCACCGTCCGGTGAAGCAGAAGAAGCGCCAACAGGGAGCTTTTCGGAATCAAATCATAAACGATGAGGTCGTCGACTGCTGAAGATTGGATCTGTACGCGAAGTTAAATATCCAGATTGGTTAGCCAACGTGGTCGTTGTGGCCAAGAAAAATGGGAAATGGCGAGTTTACATTGACTTCACTGATTTAAACAAAGCCTGTCCGAAGGATTCATATCCTCTTCCCGGATAGATCAGTTGATTGATGTAACCGCCGGACACGAGGTGCTCACCTTCCTTGAAGCATATTCAGGGTACAATCAAATATTGATGGACCCCAACGATCAGGAGAAAATGTCATTCATAACGTGCAGAGGTACGTATTCCTATAAAGTCATGCCGTTTGGATTAAAAAATGCAAGTGCAACGTATCAGCGATCGGTCAATCGTATGTTCCACGATCATATCGGGAAGACCATAGAGCTGATATCGATGACATGCTGATGAAGTCAAAATGGGTAGAAGATCATCTGGCACACTTGAAGGAAGCCTTCCGAATACTCGACCAATACAACATGCAGCTCAATCCGGAGAAGTGCGCATTTGGAGTTGGCTCAGGAAAATTCCTAGGCTTCATCGTCTCTCAGCGCGGAATTGAAGTCAATCTCGCTCAAATCAAAGCGATTGAGTTAATTCCAGACGTACTCCACAACCGGGAAGACGTCATGAAATTAACTAGAAGGGTGGCAGCCTTGCGCAGGTTCATATCCCGCTCATCAGACCGGTGCAAAAGTTTCTTTGATGTCCTGAAGCAAAACAAGGAATTCGATGGGACCCCCGAATGTCAACAAGCGCTGAGAGATCTGAAGAAATATCTATCCAATCCACCACTACTCTCTACGCCTCAGCACGGGGAGCAGTTGCTGATCTATCTAGCAGTTTCAGAATCTTCGGTAAGCGCAGTTTTGGTTCGAGAAGAAAAAGGTAAGCAACTTTCCATTTATTACATTAGTAAAGCTTTAATTGATGCGGAAACACGTTACCAACCCTTAGAAAAACTGGTTTTAGCACTCGTAACTGCTGCCCATAAATTATGTCCTTATTTTCAAGGTCATTCAATAGCTGTAGTAACAACCTTTCCTCTACGCAATGTTTTGCATAAAACCGAATTTTCGGGAAGGTTGGTTAAATGGGCTATAGAGTTAAGAGAATTCGATATTACCTACCAGCCCCGGGTGGCAATAAAATCACAAGCCCTAGCAAACTTCGTAGTAGACTTTAGCGCTAATATATATCCTGAGGCAGAAAAAGATACATTTCTCTATGCTGGGCAGGCCTCTGGCATGTGGACCCTATTCACTGATGGCTCCTCGAGTGTCAAAGGGTCCGGTCTTGGACTGGATCTTATCACCCCATCCGGAGAAACCGTCATGCAAGCCATCAAGTGCCCGTTTATTACGAACAATGAGGCCGAATATGAGGCCGTAATTGTAGGATTGGAGTTAGCCCGAAGCTATGGAGCAAACATTATCAAACTCAAGAGAGACTCTCAACTAGTAGTAAACCAAGTAATCGGAGGTTTCATTGCACGGGAATCCAGAATGCAGGTATACCTTGCCCGTGTGAAAGAACTTTTGGCTCAGTTCGACGAATGGGAAGCGCTCCAAATTCCACGAGAAGAAAACCATGAAGCAGATGCCCTGGCAAACTTGGGGTCAGTAGCAGAAATTGGGGCAGCCGGCTCCTCGGCTGTCGTTCAACTCCTCTGCACGACCATAGATCGAGAAAAGTTTGAGGTTAATGCAATAAATGCAACTTGGGACCGGCGAAATGAAATCACAAATTATATTCTCCACGGAACTCTGCCCGATGACACGAAAGCCGCCCGCAAACTCAGAATAAAAGCTGCCCGGTATACAATCATCAACGACGATCTTTACCGCAAGATGTTTGCAGGGCCGCTTGCCAAATGCCTAGGATCAAACCAGATCAGCTACGTGATGCGAGAGGTCAACGAAGGCTGTTGTGGTAATCATTCTGGGGGCAAAGCGTTAGCGCGCAAGTTGATCCGCGCAGGATACTATTGGGATAAGATGGAAAAGGATACAAATGATTTCGTCAAGAAGTGTGATAAATGTCAAAGGTTTGCACATCTTCTCCATTAACCGGCAGAACTGCTCCACTCAATAATCTCACTGTGGCCATTCTTGAAATGGGGAATGGACATAGTTGGTCCTCTTCCTGCCGCGCCAAGAGGAGTATGTTTCTTGCTAATCGTCACTGATTACTTCACCAAATGGGTCGAAGCGGCTGCATATGCAAAGATACGGCAAACAGAGTTAATTGACTTCCTTTGGCAATACGTCGTATGCCGTTTCGGAGCTTCAAAGGAAATAGTCATGGATAATGGCCCACAATTCATCGGCCAGAAAGTGACTAGGTTCCTCGACAACTTACACATCAAAAGGATTACTTCTTCCCCATACTATCCGGTTGCCAATGGACAAGCAGAGTCGACGAACAAAATAATCATCGAGTCTTTCAAGAAGCGCCTCGAGCAGGCCAAGGGGTGTTGGGTAGAAGAACTGCCCGGTGTACTATGGGCTTATCGCACGACAATAAAGATGAGTACAGGAGAGACGCCTTACTCATTGGTATACGGCGCAGATGCTCTAATCCCAGTTGAAATTGGAGAGCCAAGTCTACGGTATGCACATGCCACCGAAGAATCCAACTCGATCAAACTCTCCAAAGAATTAGATTTCCTCGAAGAACAAAGGGAACTAGCACTTGTACAAGTAGTCGCCCAGAAGGAACGAATCGAACGATACTACAATCGAGGACTGCGCGTACGGAGTTTCCAAGTTGGAGATTTCGTACTAAGAAAAGTATCCCAAAATACGCAAGAAGCGAATTCGGGAAAATTAGGCCCTAATTGGGAAGGCCCCTACAAGGTGGTCGCATCCGTCGGCAAGGGATCTTACCATTTGGCACGACCAGATGGCTCAATCATCCCAAACAATTGGAATGTGATTCACCTCAAAAGGTAGCACTCCTGAATGGTAAACGGTCAGTTATTCTATTCCTACCTTGTACTTTTATGGCATTCCTACTTTTGTTATATTTCTCTCCTAAATGGTACTAATGGCCTAAACAAGGCCAGATCCGTTTACCTCAACTAGTAGAGCTGGAAGTTCTTCAACTTCGCGGCTGTGGGTTCGAATCCCTAAACGGACACACTCCTCGTTTGGTTGTATGTGTTCTTTTATCAACGACCAGCCTTAACTCTTTTTATGTTAAATCTTCCCGTGTTTCAACATAAAAACAAGGAGGGCGGTAAGAGGCCCATGTAGGCCAGATAAGACCTTCATAAAGGCGAAAGACCTTGTATAAAGGCGAATTTTCAAAACTTTTTATGTGAAAAGCTTCCACGAAAATAAGAGAAGTCGTTCACAAGGCCAACGACTCGGCCATAGTTAAACTACAAATTTTCTGCGTCGACTTTCAACTATCAAAAAATGATAAGAAAGTTGTTCGCAAGTCCAAGTATTCGGCCAGAACCTATTGACCACGACTCGGTCAGAATAAAACATCTGCGCAGATCATTCACAACTTATGACCTCTTCCTTGGGAAAGGCTAAGTTAAAACATTCGGACAGACTTTTGAAGGCCAGAACTTAGCAAAGTTCAAACTTCGAAAAAGCTCTTAAACAAAAGGCACAAAGGCCACAATGCATCCAAACGTAAGATCAAAGATTCAAGCTACATACAGTCATTGAATTAAAAGGTCTGAAAAAATATATACATTATCTTGACAAAACAATAAAATGCCGAAAACGGCTGACAGAAGTTTTGCTGAGTGATCAAGGCCAACAGAACCGGCCAAACAAGGATCAGAGAGTCCCTAAGAGACCTCTATCCACAACCAATCACCCGGCTCTCGCTGGATACACAAACCTACAAACTTAATCAATTTGGGGGGGGGGGGAGGCATTAATTTTGGGGACTACGACCAGAACCCGATACACTAGCTCCATCGGCTCTGTCATCATCACCCGAGCTCTCATCATCATCATCATCTTCATCTACTTCAGACTCTTCAGGAGAAAGGTTCAACACTTGCCTCGCTTCGCGAATGGTGCACTTTGTTTTCAGGATCACTTCCTCGACGTTGATCTGACCTGCGTGGACCTGCTCGAGCAATGTTCGCTTGGTCTCGAGTGCAATAAGCTTCGCTGTGATCTCAAACTGATCACGCAAGTTGGCCAAGTCCTTAGATAACGCGTCCTAAACGCTCATCGACTGGGCAACTTGATCTCTGGCGACTTGAAGCTCAGCTCAAACACTAACGGATTCCTCCTTAGCTTTCCGCAGGTACATCTCTAAAGATCTACGCTCATCGAGTGCCTTGTTCAGCAAAGAGTTGCATTATTCAAGCAGAGCCTCCAGGCCCCGAGCAGATTGTGCGAACCCTTCTTAATCTCCAGAAAGAAGGTCCTTTTTCTTGGTGAGCTCGTTAATCTGTTTAAGTTGTTTGTTGTTGGTCTCAGCCAACCGGTTAACTTCACCCCCAAGGAAACCACACCTCTCTGCCAGAGCCTTATTCTCCTTCAGAGTCTCCAGCAGCTCTTTCTTCAGTTCGAGCACATGATCAGGGTTGTTGATCCTGGAACGGAACATCAACTCGACATCCATCAAACTTGACTGAAAAGGCAAAAGAAATAAGATTAGAAGTATGAACTCAAAATTGCCTCTGACTCAAGAAAGTTTTAAGAAAAGCACTTACCCGGGCAAAATCAGCAGCAATGGCAAAAGCCAGATCTTCATCGCTCATTTCCTTCATTGTCCATTCTTCGCGGGGACCAATAAGCGATGAAAATGCTTTGCCTAAACTGCCCGGCCTGGTTACAAAGTTGACATTAGAGGCTAGCTTCATAGTGCATTCCCTCTCGCAGTACTTAGGCTCCCTAGCCTGCTCAGAGGGAAAGTTCGGACCAAATTTGTAGCGCACCCCCTGAATGTCCCTTGGTCCAGTCTGACCGCTGATGGTGGTCCGCCGAATGAGCCTTGTTTTTGACATATCATAATCATTCTCCATTCCAGGATCCCTTGTGTCGCATTCATGTAAACAGACAGGCACCTCCCCCTCAGCGGCCACGTTCTCTAAGTCCTCGAAATAAAAAACACGAGGACCCTGGCCACCCTCTTGGGGGGTCTCTTCCCTTTCTTCTTCTTCTTCGCCAACCTTTCTCTTACCCTTGTTTGCATGGGAAGCGCCCGCCTTTACCCCGTCATCGACCCGGGGACTCCCCTCCAGAGTACGAGCAGACTCCTCCTCGACCTTCCTCTTATCGCTTTGAAGAAAGGGTTTCTCACGAGGTTTTCAGTAGTCTCAATTTCGGTATCTGAAACGTCGATCACCTCCTTGTCAAAACCCTCTCCCCGTGCAGACTCGGGGACTTCAACAGAGGTCTTGACACGCTCTTCTTCAGGCTCAGGCACACTAGCACCAAGCGGGGCCTCACCTCCGACAACCGAGGTCTGCCCAGCAGCAACGGAAGCCTTACGAGCAGCCTTCTTCCGTGCTCCGCCCTCGCCTTGGCTCTTTTTCTTTCTCTTCAGGGAGCTAATGTCGATAGACAATAACTCCTCGCCACCTTCCCTCCTGAGCATTGCCTCCGCTGCGACCCTTATAGCTGCGACCTCATCCTCAGGGTCAATAGAGGGTCCAGACGGCACAGCCTGAGGGGAAGGGGCGGGGAAAAAGTCTCCTTGTGTGCCTAGACCTGCAAAAGGCGGAATGGTCAGATACAGCAAAACAGCGAAGAGAAGAAATAGCTGCAACAGCGAAAAATTCTCACCGTGAGTCTTTGCGGTCAGCCCCTTTTGCATGGCGTAGTATGTCCATTCCCTCTGCTCAGCAGGGAACTTCTTCAGAATAGCCTCAACCCGCACTGTCAGCTCATCAACCGATATGAGCTCATCGTAGGGAAGTTTGGCAGCTGCAAGGAAGAATCAAAGGAATGAATAAACGAAAAGTAGAAATGTGAAAATTCCAAAAGAAAACTCGAGGACTTACGCCTCTTATTCCAGATCTCAGAGAGAGGAGCCTTGGAGTTAAGGGACAATGCCTGGGTGCGCATAAATATGTACCGTTGCAACCAACCCCGATCATTAGTGTCCTCAGAACTGCGTATCAAGCCCTTGCTCCCACGCATTCTGGCGTTGACAAAACCATCCTTAAAAATTTGGATGTTGTACAAAGAAATAAAATGCTCATATTCAAAACTTTGACCGGTTTCTTCGGCGAACCAGTCCATGAGTTTTTTCATTCTATACATACTGGGGCTCAGTTGCCCCGGGCAGAGAAAATACTCCCTACAGAGCCTATCAAGTACAGGAATTAGGGGTAGCGTGCAACCAACTGTAAATGGGTAGGTGGACATGACCGTCCACCCAGCCCTATGAGAAGTAATATTCTCATTTTCAGATACCGGAAAAATGGGAACACTCGCGTCCCAACCGCAGTCCGCTTTAACTCGTGGGATCATCTCCGACGTGATCCCAGACTTGAATCTGTACGCTGGCCGTACACGTACATCTCCATAATTGTTGAAGGCTTTGACACTGCAGTCTTTTTCCAGTTCACCCCAATTCTTAGGGATAATCTCTGCAGCAGTCGCCTGAGCGGCCCTAGGCCTAGGGGTAGCCGCGGAAGAACTACCAGCGGCAACGTTCATGTTCAAATTTTTCTTAGCCTTTGGAGACATGGTTAAAGGAGAATTGAAAATTGGAAGAAAGATCGAAGAAGATTCAAGGGGTTTTTCAAGATTTGGAAGTTGTAAAATGAAAGCAAGCAAAAGGGTTAAAATTCAGCAAACCCCTATTTACAGGAGTAAAAAGTCCGGCCCATCAAGTTTCTACAAGACACGTGGAGGTCATCGAAGAAATCACGATCAGATCCAACCGTCAAAAGAGGAAGTAGGTTTCGCCGGGTTTCGAAGCAGCATCATTGCCCTGAAGTGCATCGGTCACCTCGCAACTGACAACGGACGTGTACACGTGACTGAGGCAGTTAAAATCATTACTTTTACCCTTGGGACGCGCAGTAGTCACTTCGAAGCTGACGGCGGACGTGCCTGTCGCAGTTACTTTTTACATCGCGCATTTAATGCGCACGTCACTGAAACTTGTCATGTTGCTGATGAAGTGCGCACGTCACTGAGGTTCGTCATGTAGCAGATGAGGGTTGGACTTTGCGAATAAAATTTCCCGCCAAAATTCACATCCACTCCTCGAGCAGAAACTCTGCTCGAGAAGTGCGGGACTATCTGTATTGGATAAAAACCGACGTCACTTAAAAAAGTGACATGTGTCTGCCACGTGGCACGGGCAGAGGTTTCCCCGGACAGACGTCTAACGGACAGATGACTGGCCAGGCGGTTACCACGAGCAGGCCCAAAGCATTAACGTAACGCTTCCCTAAATCAGCGCAATTTGAATGAACGGTTACCTAATCGTACGCGATTGCTCAATGAATGGTTATAAAGGCAACGGTTACACACCCAGCGGTTACGTATCCAACGGTTACAAACCCAACGGATGCTTAGTAACTCTATAAATAGCGTTCGTTCCTGAATCATTGTAACACACATTCTCTCCTCTATCTACAATATCAATAAGATACTCTCTTTGCTCTTGCTCACTACTGTCCATCATTTACATTATTGCATACTCTGTTCTCAAGTCTTCAAGTACAATCCATATCAAGGAATCCTCACGGGGATCGAGAGATCTAATACGGTTACTTCTATCTATTTAATTCGCGCTTTAATCTTATTTATTGTCGATTATTCCGCATTACTTTCACTTATTATCACGCATCTCCATTGGAAATCGTGTATATAATCGCAATCTCGTAGTTAATGCATATCGGTATCTAAATTGACTAAACTCTTAATCTAAACTATTGATCGTGACTCCACAAATACAAATTTAATTGTTAATTGGCCTAAAATCGGATCTAGGTTAAACAGTTACCAAATTTCTGAATCAAGGAAGATAAAAGAGCATTTAGAAACCCAACCATTTTTTTCTTTCCCCTACTATCAATTCCTTCACACCCTCTCTTCTTTATATGCATGAAATGAAAGCAAGCATAATTTATCACAAATCTAACAAGTTTTCTTGTGCAGTCTATATAAATTGTGCATGAGTATCTATTCTTAGGAGAAATATTAACTGAAATATGTGTTAATTGGGTATGATTCTTCTTCATCTTCTCGATAATTTCACTGGTGGAGGACGGCGACTGATATGTGGAAGCTGATATGGTGGTGGAAGGGGCGGAGAAAGAGGGGGCGAAGATGTAGGGTTGAGGGATTTGACTATAATTTTTGTGATTGTTTCTCTGTCTTTGATAGTTATAAAATGTATTAGTAAAAATATTGTTATGTTTTGTAATTTAATTTTTTTTTTTAAATATAGAGGTATAGGTTTGTATATATGTGTAAATCTCTCTTTATTAAATGGCCAATAAATTTCACCAAGCATCCCTAAAATTGACTTGTTTTCATCCGTAAGCAACACTTCAGTTATCAAATGACAATTACTGCCTTTTAAGAAGAGGTCAAGAGCAAGGGTTGGTTAGGCAAGAATTTGAACAAGTGCTACCTAGACAACATGACTTCAAGTTATTTGGGAGAACTTTAAGTTATTTGGGAGAAATGCAAGTGTCGCCTCCTAAACATTACTTACGGAGAAAAGAAAGGCGGGAATACATGCGTCATTATAAGATTGATAGAGATTTTTCCGTTTGAAATTTATTCATTTTACCAAGCGGATGCCCTTTTTGCTAAACCACTGTTAGGGGTTGAAAAGATAAACCAGTTGTCCTCGTGTCATAATTTTGTAACGGAAAAATTACATCATAGAGCAGTGGGCACTTATAAATGTGCTATTTAAAAAAAAAAAATACTAGTAGAGAGTCTATGTAATTTCAAAAAGGAGAGATTTAATAACAAATAGAGCATTTTTAATAGAGTTAACTACTTATTTAGCAACACAGTAAATATTAGGAAGCCATTAGATTAGGGAATCCTATTTATCACTCTTCTCATATCTGTACCATAAATCAAGAAATAACCAAATTTAAACATTCATTACGAATATATCCGTATTGCATATCTTTTTTAAAATGTATTAGGTCAAAAACTGGAACATAACACTTTGAAAACATAAATAAAAATAATGTATATTTCATGATTAATTGGATTTACACTCTGTATTTTATATGCGACTTGCTCAAATGGATCTCCAAATATACACCGCATATTTTTTCATTATATATTAGGTTATTTAGCTTATATAACATGAAAATTAAAATATTATTTTTTTCTCAATTCACAAAATTTACCATGTAAGGTAGAGTATAATCAGTTTGTGCTTAACATCTATTCTCATGGATTATACCCTAAATATATACTGTACTTTTTTTTTAAATTTTGTCGCATTTGTTGATATGTTAAATTTACATTACATGTATCTTTAATCTATATTTATGTCAATTCAATTACATGTAGGAAATAATCGCCTTGTTTAAAATATATATATACACCAAATTTTTTAATAAGAAATAAACTAGCAGTAAATTTTATATACCATATATATTCCTAATATATTTCATGATTAAACACACATTAATTAACAACGTAAATTTACTCTAAAGTGTAACGAGAAATACACATTTATGAACATAAAATGAACAAGTTATATACCATATGTATTTTAAGAGGATAATAATTTTTCCTGTCAAGGTAAAGGAGTCCTATAATGAATTGCAGTCAATGCTACGTATGTAATGTTTCACCTCATTTCTCCTCAAACAATTATTGATTTCATTTCTTGTACTTTCTTGGTCTTCCTTAAGAACATGATAATCACTTCTATTATCTTCCAAAACGATTCCTAACTTCTTCATTATGTTGTCCAATAACAAGATCTTCTTGTCCAAGCTTTTTTTTTTAAATCAAATTTTGCTCCCATATGAACCCTAGCAGATTGAATGACTCATTCCATTCTCTTTGCAAACTCTTGAACTAGGGTTTCTTCTGCCATAGTAGTTAAACTTCAAAAAGTGCCAAGATCAGACTTTTGATACCACTTGTAAATTGTAATGTACTCACGCATTCAATCAGAAATAAGAGAAAATGATATTTTATTGATACTTAAAATGGAAGAAACAATTACAAATATTCAGTAAGGAAAAGCAAAGAAAGAAGAAGAGAAGAGGAGGGCAGGAGAAATAAGAGAGTGAAAATATTTAGAGAGAGAGAGAGGATATTTTATTGGTTATCCTTTTGCCAAATGCCTATTCTTGGTTATATACTAATAATATGATTAACCACTATAATAATCACTGGCTAACTAGCTTGATCCTTAACCAAACCACCCAACTAACTAACTTGATCCTTAACCTTTCTCCTCCAAATCATGACAAGTCCCTTAGGAGTATTAACTCCTTCGAAACTTACGACTTTCCAGGATTTTGCAATAGTAAGCAAGATTGCTAAATTCAAGGACACCATGATAGTAAAAGTCACTGAAAGTTTTTTTAAATATGTAAAAAAAAAATCCTGAAATTGAGGGACGGATAAATATGTTTCTAGCAAATTTATGCTATTTTGGTTACTTTTACACTGCTATTATTAGATAGTCTGTTAGGTTTTTGTAATTATCAAATAAAACTAGCTACTTAGGAAAATCTCCTTCTTTGTAGATACCCTTTAAAAGGATGGCCCAGATTAAAGGTCTAAATTGATGTTTAAAGTTAGATGTGCCTAAGTGGACACCTCGTAAAGACGGAGAGAGTTATGATCCCCAAATCAGGCGTATGGTTTTCTTTACTGATATTCATCGTCAGTTAAAGAAAGTACAACTCACGTCTAAATTTGAAAGACTAGATCTACAAGTTCAAGAACCTCACACGTTCTTATGGATTCAGGTACACTTCTGCATCCAATCAATTTTTCTGTAATTTAACATGATAAGTCTTGGAGTAGATATAAAATTCATTTGCAATTTAGTTCTAGCATTAAGAACAATAACCTTCAAAGATTGTTATGAAAATTTTGCATATTCTGAATGTAAAAGAAGCAATAGAACTATCGATCAAGATAAAATGAGAAAGTAGATGAACAACATAAAAAGAACACACTATTATTATTATTATTATTATTATTATTATTATTATTATTATTATTATTATTATTATTATTATTATTATTATTATTATTTAAAAAAAATGATCACACTATAAATCCTGTTGAAAGAGGAACTACATCCTGCACACGAACAACTAACTACGAAGAAAATACTCTTGCTCCAAAAGATCGCCTTCCCAATTTGAAATCGGGTTAGAAGTGTTAAACATTTTTGTATATCACTTCATGCATATACTGGATGGTATGCCGTGCAGCCTAGCCTTTGCTCAAACGTTTTTTTTATAGTTTCTAAATGTTACTCCCTCCGTTCCATTTTAGATGAACATATTTGACTTTGCACGGAGTTTAATAAAGAAGGAAAGACTTTTAAAATTTGTGGTCTAAAATAAGTTATAGATATTTGTGTGGCTACAAATCATCTAGGGATGAGTAAAAGTTTCCAAATTTAGAAAGAGATCATTCTTTTTTAAACAGACTAAAAAGGAAATAGATTCATCCTTTTTGAAATGAAGGGAGTAGTATTTATATTTTTTATAGTAACTACTTGACAACATGTTCGATCCATAATAAACTCTGTTGATAAGGAAAGTCATATGGTCAATCATTTTGTGTTCACCTAATGTTTAAGTTTATTAATGAAAATAGTATATTTATTTCTGTAACAAAAAAAAAAAATCATTCTACGTCCAACATCACGTATTTCTAATAAACAGAATAGTGTATCATCTAATAGAGCTATATATATCTGAAAAAATATTATTATTTCTTCATTTACAGTTCGATTCTAATCGCTATTCTCCAACATTACACGCACTCTATGTGGAAATAGAAATGTTGTATGTATACATTAGCTAGCAGTCGTCCCTCTGCCTATATTCCCTTAAGATAGGTTCCAACATGTAAGTCTTGTCATGCATTAAACAAATTACCGCCAATTTTTTTTTTTAAAAAAAAGTATTTGTCATCAAATGTGCCAAAACTAAAGAGTTAGATTCCATTAAGGGTGTCCTCGGGTCCAGTGTCGAATTTTTTAATCGGTTCCGGTTCGGTCCGATGAAAATATGTAAATCGGCCGGTTTCGGTCCGATCCTACTGGTGCCACTATGGGTGAGCGGTTCAGAACCGTGACCGGTACCGGTTTGTCAGGTTTTACCGGTTCAGACCGGTTCGAACCGGTCCGGTTTCGATTTATTTTAATTTTTTTAAATATTTTTTTTTAGAGAAATATAAAGTAAATTAAAATACAAGAGTTGTAAAAATAATTTCAGATAATGTACCCAAACATTCTAGTTAAAATAGAAAGGCTAAAATACTTTATTGAACATTTGAGAAATACATAATTGAAAAGATAAACTGGAAAATAGAAAATTAAATAGATGTTCCCTTAAGTGGTTCTTCAACGCAGGTATTTGGCCCCGCCAGATCAGCCAATTCTCGCATATGTTGTCTTTCTAAGTGGTAGCTTAACTTCTCGGTCCCTCCAAAATTAAGTGTCTACACTTTCTGACAAAGTAGACATTTAGCAGTCTCAGTTTCATGATTTTTCGTAATAAATTCCCATACTTCAGCTCTATTTCGTCGTTCTACATGGACTCTAGCTCTTTCGATTTCTTCACGTTCACGTTGAGTAGGTTGAAGTCCAGACATTATTATTTTTTGATAGAAATTTACAAGATAACTTTTGATAGTAATTTAAGAAGGAAATAGATAGAAAATATAGAATTGTAATATAATTGATGAAATAATAAAGTATTTATAGATAAAAATAGGTTGGTGGTATGGGGGCGCTCGGGGGTGGGGGGTGGGAGGAAAATTTAGTCATTTTCGGCCATTGGCCAATGGCTATATTTCAAGATCAAAGTGGAAGCACTTTGTTTTTTAAAAAAAAAAAAATTCAGATTCAGACCGGTCTGGTTCAGTTCGACGTTTTTTGTTTTGGGTAAGTTTTTTCAGTTTTTTTGTTTTCTCCTTTTAAGTCATTGAAAATTATGAAAATATAATAACAAATTATCACAAACTTTGAATATAATTTTAAATATTTAGTTTATTTCAAACTTTAGATTACAAACTTTGAAATTTTGGATTAAAACTTTGAATTAGTTTCAAACTTTGGGAGTAGATTAAAACTTTGAAATTATATTAAAACTTTGAATTAATTTGATAATTTCAAACTTTTATTTTAATTTTGAAACTACTAAACTAATTGTAATATTTTTCGCAAAAAACTAATTAAAGAAAATAAAAACATAAGAGTTGTGATGGAATTCCAAGACTCGAAGCAATTTTATTGATAATATTTAAAAGATGTAGAGTACATAGCCAAACTTTCAATATTATTTCAAACTTGTAATTTCAAATTTCTAATATACAAAATTATATTTTTCTAAATAAGTTTGCTAACTTTTTGAGTATAACAGTAAGCTTTTCTTTAGTAACTCTACTACTACTACTACTACTACTACTTCTTCGTCTTCGTCTTCGTCGTCGTTTGTTTGAGTTCTTTCGCTTCCTCTACCTGATAAAGTTTGTTTGAGATATGCCATGTCTTTTTTCTTATCTTCTAGCATTCCAAAATTTCTTCGCTCGGTTATGATCCAATCCCTGAATAAAACTGATGTCTCCATTAACTCTTCCTTCAACGAATATCTATGATCTATTATTTATAATCTTCCTTGGTTAAAAGCGCTTTCTGAGGCAACTGATGAAACTTGAATTGTCAATATATCTCGGGCCATTTTTTAAAGAATTGGAAATTGTCGTTCTTGAAGCTTCCAGTAATTTAGCAATTGATCACTTCCAAAATCTTTAAATTTCTTTGGAGCGTGAAGTAAATAAACTTGAAACTCGTTGAAAGCCTCCCCGTATTCAGCCTGATCATGAATTAACCTTTCATTAAGAGAGGCAAAAGTGTTCATCAGCGCTGGCCTTTCACCCATTTGAGAAGAACCTTCATCGGTGGATTGTATTGGTGCAGTTGTTGTAGCACTGTTTGCGCTAGCTCTATACTTTGCATAAACAACCATAGTATCTTCATAAACCTTAGCATATGCTTATTCTATACTTGAAATTCCATCAGTCTCAATTTCTTCAGTATTAATTTCTAAATTTGCATATATTTCTCTAACAAGTCGTTCAGTTAACTTACGTTTAAAAGCCGGATGTAACACATAAGCAATGTAAAAAGGAGTAGGAATAGGAAAAAAATATTTTTAAAATTTTTCAATCATTACCACTCAACTTTTGTATATACATTATATGTCTTATATTCGTTTAATAACTCCGATGTTCCAACGATATAATATAACATGGTAGGAACAGTTGGATAATATTGTCCAGAAAAATTCTTTAGTAGCTAGATAAATATTTTTGAAAAACTGAAGGAGATGAGTCGAAGGTTTTGCCCATCGGGATTGAAAGGTTCCATTGTTCAGGTTTAAGATGAAAGATCATCGGAACATGAGCAACATTTGTAAAATAGGTTCTCTATAAATGTAAGCAACACTCAATGCATCATATAATGTGACTATCTAGTACAAAATTTCTTTGAGACTCTTCTAATAAGCATATTTAAGTCTCTATATTTTTTTCCCATTCTTTTTTTCTATCCTGATTTATTGTTCTAAAAATATAAGCAATAACTGCTTTCACCTTTTCGATAATTTCGTTAAACAAGTCAAGACCATCTTTTACTACTAAATTGTAAATATGGCATGCACATCTAACATGAAAAAACTCCTTAAAAGGGGAGGTTAAAAATTGGTCTTAAGTTTCTAAGGGCAGTTTCATTGTTTGAAGCATTATTTACCATAATAGTTAAATTTTTGTTAATTAAACCATACAATTTACAAATTGATGAAACTTGATTTGAAATAAATGTTCACGAATGTAGTTCATCAACAATTTTATAAGCTATATAACATTTTTGAAAAATCCATTCAGGATCTATCCATTGAACTGTAAATATAAGATACTCATAATTATTGGTAGAACAATCCATATCAGTAGTAAGACATACTCTAGTATCAAAATTACAAAATAAATAGCGCAAATATTATTTATATTCGTTCTTAAATTTAATAATATCATTTCTAACGGTAGCATTTAGAAATTTTTTAAAAGAGGGTTTATATGTTTGTTAAAAATAATGAATAAAACCAGTACACAAAAAAAAAAGAGAGTAAAGGGTAAAGCCTCTACCGCAATCATTTTTGCACAATTTTCCCTATTGTTTTGCTTATCATAACGAATAAGCCCTCCTCTTACAGGGTTAAGATGTTGGATACCCGAGCTTTCATCCGGCATCGCTACTTCCTGTTGTTCAGTCCCTAAATTAATATCCTCTGCCTTGCTGCCCAATCTTTAGAATGATTTTTTTATCATGTGCGTCTTACTTTTATCCGTCCCACCATCATGACCCCCAATTTTAAAAGCCCAATCTTTTTTACAAATTTTACATATGGCCATATGTATATCAATTTTTTTTTCCGCAAATTTCCACACCTCAGAACTATCCTTTTGTCTAACCGGTTCTCTAGTAGGCGCTACACGAGGCAAATCAGACTGAACTTTAGGTGGACTAGCTTGGAATTCACTAGTGGGTATTTCTTTTAAATTAACCTCTTGTGTGGTTTGATAGCCTTGGTATTGTGCTTCTAACATATCATTATCAAGTGGATTACTAGCGCTAATATCATGATAATATTGAGATTAATTTATTTGGGTGAAATCATCTATATAAGACTGACTAGAACTACTAATAATTCTTTTACCCTTATTCCACATCCCTATTCCCTACCACTAGTTCCAATAGAACCTCTAACCTATTGTTGAGACATAATTATAGCAAATAAAAAATAAATATATGATAAAAAATTAAAAAGAGTAAGAAGTATGAACGACCAACCAAATATAACCGTATCATTGAGGTGAAGTTGAAACTTGATCCTTCACTCCAATTAATTAGTTGAATACTTGATAAGCATCCAAACTTCAAGAAATAGCCAAATTAAAATTTGATAGCAAGTACACCTCCAAATAAAAATCCAATACTTGATGATTGAAATCTTCACCAAATAGCCAAATCGAAATTTGATAGCAACTCCAATTAAACACCCAATACTTGATAAAGTAGCCAAATTGAAAACTTTAACGAATAGCCTACTTGAATTTTGATAGCAAAGTAGCAATATTGTAGAGAATTAGAGAGAATTTGATAATTTGTATGAAAATATGATGAAATAATGAGATATTTATAGGAAAAAATTAGTTGGGGGCAGGGAGGTTATGGGGTGGTAAGCGTCGTTGCCAACGACTAGTTAATGGCTGAAAAACACAGATTCTTTTTTTTAATCAGTTCCGATCCAGGACGCTTCCGGTCCAAAAATATCTGGTCGATCCGGTCCAAAAATGGTGCACCGCCTCGAAACCATAGCCGATTAGAAAGAAGGTCGGATTGATCCGGTTCAACCAGACTAAGTCGGTCTGGTCCGGACCGTTAGACACCCTTAGATTCTATATAACTCGATTTAGTGGACATCCCATGTAGTATATGACCGCCACTATATACTATTTATTCCATTATCAAGGAGAAAGAAATAAAGTTGAAGTGCCAGCCGCCAGGTAGTTTGTTCGGTAAAGTTGGCTTGCTTTTACAATGGAATTCCTACTTGTATGTTGTTGATAAATGTCAAATAGCAAAATAAGACAAGTATGATAATTTTGAGAGATTAGAATAGCAAAAGACTTCAAAACTACCTATTAAGTGAAGATATAAATTCAGATTATTTAAATATTCCAATGATGCTCTCAATCATAAGAAAGAATATGGCAAGTAGCCTAACCATCAAATTGAGCTTTACCAAGAGAACATGCATCAATAATCACAAGAAAATCAAAATTGAATTTGAATCAGCTTAAAATTAAATTTGCTTTTTTGCAGGACCATCCTTACATGCATCACTGCTCGCTCTTTTTATTGAAGTATAATCACTGCTCGCTCTTTTTATTGAAGTATAATCTTTAGCTTGAATTTCTTTAGCGTATCATGACTATATATTTTCTCCAACCGTACTTCCATAAAACATTTTTTACCATAATGTGATTTTCTTTTTTCTACTTAATACTAATGTTTTACTCCTTTTATTTTACTAATACTATTTTTTAAAAAAAAAAAGTGGTCCAAAACCAAATTCAAAAAAATGTCCGTTACAAATAGGCCCCAAAACTTCCCTCTCCACCCCCTCCCAAATCCCACCCCCCCCCCCCCAACCCCATCAACTCCTTTACCTTAGGGTTCTTAAGGTCACTGTTAAACCCTTCAATTCCTAAAACCCCAAAATCAAGAACCTTAAAAAACACCATTTTTCTTCAATTTCCGAAATGTGCCTTTCAGCTAAGGGCTTTGAGCCCATGCTAACAGAATCAATTAATCACTTTATAAACTCATACAAAAATGGAAGTTCTGATTTTTCAAATTTTCAATCAATTTTCTTTCGTTTAATCCAAACAATGCCTAACCCACCTCTTGAATTCACTTGGTTTTACTCTGCTGTAACTTATCACACTTCAAGAAAATCATTATCACCTCAAACCCTTGTTGTTAAAGACTTGTTTCAATTACTCATTTCTTGTTCTTGTTCGTCTACCGGGCTAAAAAAGATTGCTTTGCTTGCCCCGTTAGTCTACGTTGTGTACGATGAGTTTATCCGAAATGGGGTTTGTTTGAATGGTGAAATGAGGGACTTGGTGGAGAGGATTGTTGGTTATGTGTGTATATGTTTGGGTGATTGTGAAAATGGGGATGAGTTTGATGAGGGTATTGTTTGTTTTGAGGAGTTGGTTGGTGTTTGGATGGTTGATCGGGTAGGTGAGTGTGGTAAGTTTGAGGAGCATTTAGGGGTTTTCTTTCCTATGGTTAGTGGTGAGGTTCAGAATGCGAGGCGTGGGATCAGGGAGTTAGCTGGGATTGTAATGTGTGAGGTGTTCTTGCTTAATTTGTGTTTAAAGTTTAGTATCGGGGTTTTAGACGAGGCGTTCCAAAAGGATGCACTAAACTGGGCTATTCAGACTCTCAAGCAGTTCCAAAATATTGAATTTTTAGGTGAGTTCTTGCTAGTATGTCGTAAGGTTAATGTTTCATTACCTGGTTATGTAGCATATCTCATTGTTTTCTTTCATTATTGTTAATATGTAATTTCTGTATAGTAAAAAATATTATGGTCTCTTATAAAACGATAAGGGAATTCTAATCTAATTCCTTAACAATATGGCTAGTAATGGCAGCCTAGAAACAAGTCTAGGATACCTCTTTACGGGGATTTATGAGGATGGTGTCATTGCCTCTCGAAAATTGATCCACTTAGATTTTCTAACAACAAGAACCAGATAATGCTTATGTATCGAACATGCTGTCTGCATCATATAAATAACTAAATACCACTGTGCTTGTACTCTTTGCGTTCCGTAATATATTCCTTTTTTTTTTTTTACCAATCAATTGAAGAACCAATTAGCTATAGCTGTTGCTGGAATGCTGAGAACAAATCGATTTACACCCCTCAAGGAGAAGCAAACCATTGTATTGAGCAGAAGTAGAACCTTTGATACCCCATGGTTGCATGCACTGGAGTCGCTTCTAGTTCTGTGCTAAGCTGTACACATCATCATAATAGGGTGCTGCCGATTCTGATGGACTTCGTTAGTGAGTGGAAAGGAAAACAACATAATAATTTAGGGATCCTACCTGAAGAAAAGCAGCTCTGTGCTTCTGGAAAACTGATCTTGGCAACTTGGTATCATTGTTGTTCTGCCAACATCACTTATCCTACAGATACCATGATTAAGCAACTATTTAAATAAACAGTCACCGGAGGGAGGGAGGGAGGGAGGGATGGAGGGAGGGTATCTGAACCCGCAGTTACTAGGTTCCTTGGCGTTTCTTACTTTCTCATGGTTATTTATTTGGTGTTTTTGACTTCATTCATGATAGAACCTTGGTAAACTGAATTAACTGCATTTTGCTTGCTTTATGTATTTGATGCTTGTCAATACTTGGACTTCATTCTTGATGCCTTTGAGTTTTATTTGTAGATCTGCTTCTCAGAATTCTCTTGGAAAAAAGGCTTGTGGTCTCTGCCTTATTGGTACGTATTCATGACAATTTCATTCTCACAAAGATTTAAGAGTGGATAGCGTGTACGATGGCCCAACAAGTTTCATGCTCTGCTGTACTCCCGGCTCTGTTTGTATGTGTAAATTTGATGTTTTATACTGGTTTTAAGGATATGTCGAGACTTTGCTAATGAAAATGTTATCAGTTCAAGATGGATTTCTTTAAGGCTGAGTTTTCTTTTCCTTTTCAATATTTGTTGTTACAGAGCTCTGAAGGTGCATTTATTCTACAGAAGCTATTGTATGATGCTGTCATACTGGTTGATCATTCATTTCTAAGTTCTGGCAGATGGTTTCAGCTACCCGAATCCTACTTCAGGAACTTGGCTCTTCTATGGTCCTTAGTAGCTGATAATGCCATACAGTTTGCTCGGTACAGAAAATTTGCTGCTCTTAAGTTTGAAAAAAAGCTTGTTAACTTTTTCTCTGCTAATGAATCTGGGATTTGCTGGCTCTAGGGAAATATGTGATCAAGATCGGCTGGCTTCTTATATAAATGCTTTCTCTGAATCTCAGCTACCCAGCGAGTTGCTTAAATGGGTATCTATCCGAACTGGCACAGAAGAGAACCTGAGTAATCCAAAATTTACAACACCTAAAGCTCTCATAAGTATGCCTTCTTTGTTATTTATTTGAATACTTGGATCTCTTCTGCTTGTGTGGTGGCTCAGTTACATATTTGACCTTCCTATGAGGCTCAGGTTTTAGAAAATTGCAGATCATAGTGCTCCTCTTCCAAATCAATAGCATACACACATTATGGATAATGTATTTTAATTATTCTCCATTGCCATGTTTTGTCTTCTAAGATAAGTTGCCTATATCCACAGAGTGGCTTTTTGTCCTGGAAGAGCAAGGTCTCTGGGTGTTTGATCATGAAAATCTGAAGTTCCATGCCAAGGCAGCAATTTGCAATTCAAGGCCAGACTACTTTCCTGAAGTTCAGCCCAATGGCTGTACTACTAAGAGAGAGCATAGGGAAGGCAAATGCAGTGGTGACGAGGAAATGGGCGATTCATTGGATAAAACAATCTCTGCTGCTTACTATTGTACAAATGAATTGCCAACAGATGGAGGTAAGAAGCGGAAAGAGCGACTGGAGACAGATATAAGAGGAACACAAATCAAGCTTGTAAAGTATAATGTTAATGAAAGCCCAAATAGAGAGAGATTTTTTCCCTTCTCTGATGAAGACATGGAAGTCATGTCCATGGGGTAATACTATCAAAGCACAAGTTTTGTATATGTAGCAATGCCAGGACCCTGGTAGGTACCGTATTGCATAATATGTCACTAACTCAGAGCAGTTCTTTCCTTCATTTTGTGCTTTCCCTCGTGAAAGCTATCCTTAATGTCCAAAAATTTCTCAACTTTTTTCCTCTGTTGTATCACTATTAGGTCTTGCCTGAGTAATTTTACTCGAATACTGTTAACGACTCGTGTCACTTTGATCTTTAGCAAGGAGTCTTTATTTCCTAGCCTACTGATAGTATCAAACTTCTTAGCATATCAAATGCTTGTTAGCTGCCTGTTTGTACATGCCATTTAAGGTGTAGTCACTTTGTAAGATTAGTTAAAATATAACCGCTTTTGGTCTAAAGTTGAACTGCATTCACTTTAAGTCCGAACTTTCTTTGGTATATCTAAATAGCAATGCTAAAAACGGCTATTTGTGCACTACCCCCAGTATATTGACACATAGGCCTCCAGGACATCATTCCCAACCATTTCAGATCCAGAGTTTGTAGTCTTGTTCCTTCCATAAACGGATCAAGTTTTTGCAAAGACCTTTAAGCTGCTATTGCCAAATAACCTCTTTCTCCAGTTTAGTCTCTTCCTACTGAAGTTCAGCTGCTCGTTTTGCCTGTTAACAGATCACTTTGGTGAACTCATAACTCGTTTTACCACTTATATTTGGGAACTGATTAACATTTTCTTTTTATGTTTAGATGGTACTTTGTTGTAAAATTAAAACTTCAATTTTGTCAAAGTATGACCTTCAGGTGATTAACATTTTCTTTCTATGTTTAGATGGTATTTTGTTGTAAAATTAGACTTCAATTTTGTCAAAGTATGACCTTCAGGCTTCACATAATGTCCATTTATGTTGGTCACATCTTTAAATAAGAATGTTCAACTTAACTCAAACTTCTGTGCATTTTTAACTGAAGGCGGGGTCAGATGAACCATTTGAGTAGTGGAATGCGACTATGTTATATTATCATCTCGAATTATAGTAGTAATTCTTCAAAGGATAAGATATCTAATAGTACTAAATTCGCTTCTATCACTACAAGAAATGAAGGTTTTTAGCTAGAGATTAAATTCTTTTGCTAAAAGTTTTTATTGAGTCGTTATTAATCATCATGAATAGAATGTGTATTGAACTTTCGGCTCATTGAATTTAAATTTTGAATCTGCTTATTATTATAGAACCGATATATGAATAATGCAACGTGTCACGACATTCTCAAAATAAATTAAATGGTGGCACTAAAATCTTTTTCTTTCCTTATTGCGTACCAAGTAACTTGATCTAGGAAATGGAAAAAAATACTACTCCTTTAATATAGAGAACTTTAATATATTTTAATACGTAGATCTCTTAGTAGATTAACACTAATCACGTATTCGAAATTTTTCGTTAGTCTACATGTATGGCCTTTTTTTATGTTGTAATAATAGGAGTACTAAGATTGAGAAATGAAAATATCCTTAGATTTGACATTCAGATTGAATCACTCTTTTCTGAAAAATAAAATTTATAAGAGATATAAGAAAAATTAAGAGAAGACGTGCGACTTGCTACAAAGTCAAATATCGTTACGGGCCAAGAAGCATGTCCAGTGTCTGCACTTATGACTTTGTATATTTGTGGTGTACTTTCTTTTTTTGTCGGCCGTTTTGGTCTGGTAAACATATTTGTATATTTTATGATTTATTTTAAAGCATAAATTTTAAAAAAAATTATTTATTTTTCGAACTTTGTACTTAATCTAACACTTAAATTTGGACGAAGGAAATATATATATATATATATATATATATATATGCATATGCACCATAGAAACTAAAATCTTTGCGACTCCCCATCTAGTCATGGTCCCCATGCTCTACATATCACTGTTACATGACATCTATTTTTTTATTTTTAAAAAGGAAGTGTGTAGTAATACTATTTCCTCTAAGGGCATCTCCAACCCTGTGCACCATTTTTTGCACTAAAAATCTAAAATAGTGCATGAACAAAAATGGTGCAAACTAACTCCAACCCATTGCACTATTTTTTGCACCAAAAAAGAATATTTTATTTATATTCTTCTCTCTCTTTTATATTATATTATTTTTTATATATTTATCCATATAATTCATAATCCATTGTTATATAACTATTTAATAGCAAATTATTTTATACCATTAAATTTTAAATAATATAAATTGTAAGCAAATATTATACGTTATACATACTAATGGATAATTCAAATAAAAGTAAAATCATTGGTACAATATAATTAAATAAATATTACATTACGGTAGAATTTATTTTAATTCTACATAAATATTCAACTTCCATGATTAGCACGTTGCTCCCATAAATGCTCTATTAGTGCACTACGAAGTGCAAAATGAGACACTCCAAAATTAAGATGTAAAATTAATATTATAAAATTAACTCACAATTTTCATAAAAATAATGCACGAAAATTAATTATAAGACACTCCAAAATTAAGATGTAAAATTAATATTATAAAATATTAGATAAAAAATTATTAGGTATATTAGGACTCTAAATGTTAAAATTAAAATTTAAAATATGTTAAAATAAAAGTGTTATAAAAATAAATAAATAAAATAAAATATTAATGAATAGTAATGTTGTAGATGAATAGGCATATTAGAAATTTAAATGTAAAAATTAAAATTTATATATTAAATTAAAAGTGTTAAATAATAAAAAATAATAATAAAATAATGTTAAATAGTAATGGTGCAAGTGAATAGTGTTGCACCAAATTTGGTGCAACACTATTCATGCACCAAAATGAAGCAAAAAATAGTGCAAGGTTGGAGCTCCCTTGCACCATTTTTTGCACCAAAATAGCATTTGGTGCAAGAAATAGTGCGAGGTTGGAGATGGTCTAAGGCATCGAAGTGGAGTATCTAACGTGCACATTATTTCATACATACTAGCTCATATTCCAGCTTCGTCCGTGTTTCTCTTCGATCTTTTTCTTGAAACTCCAAATTCTAGTGTCGGGGGAACCATGCTTTTACATTTAATTTTTTCTTGTACATTTTTTTTTTCTACCGTTTAGTATTGATTGGCTAAATTAATTTGTATTCTCGCTGCATAGGACCTATAGAACGAGAAATAATTTTTTTTATTTTCAGTATTTGAATCATAGTTATTTCGTTAAGATGATAATGTCACATCCATCTTACTACTAGAAACACACGTTATTTCGACGGATAGTCTTCGACGGCGACCCGTCTGTAAACAATCTCAACGGACTGCTACCGCAGAAAATACAAAAAGAAAAAGTTGAAAAAAATTATTTTATGTCGTCGGAAAGAAAAAAAATTAAAAAATAATATACTTTCTGATGGCACGCTGTCAGAAGCCGTTTTAAAAAACACAAAATGGACCCGTCTCTCTTCTTCTCACTCTCTTTCTCTCTTTTACAAAATAGACCCGTCTCTCTTTCTCTCAACCCTTTTTCCCATTCAAAACAACACAACTCCTTCCCAATCGATTACAATTTATTCTCCTTCTTCCCAATCCAATCTATTGGTAAATTTCTCTTTCTTTTCCCTTTTTTTAAACCAAAATAGATCAGGATATAAGGAATCTTTTTTTTTTACGTTCCAGGCAGTGAATCACCATCGTTTAGGCAGAGAACCACCGTCGTCCAAGCAGAGGAACCGATAGGCATAAGGGGTTTTTTTCAGTTTATTTTTTCCTCATATGTGTGAATAATAATCTTTGGATGAAAACATATGCAAATGTTTGGAATTATTGGCTGGGAAAGCTTGTCTTGACTTGCAATTCTTGGAATATAAATTGATAGATTTGTAGTTTGAAATAGCTTACTTGTTGGGTATTGTTAGATCCATATTATTTATGTGGGTTTTGATAGATTAATTTGAAATAGCTTATAGTTTGACTTGCAACTCTTGGAATATAAATTGATAGATTTGTAGTTTGAGGAAAAGCAAAAGACTTGAACTTTACTAAACTTGGATTAGTTGCTTGAACACTTGTAATACAGTATATTATTAATGAATAATTTTTAGATATTTAACACTTAATATATTGTTAAAGTAGTATTGATAGAAAATTAGGATTACTAATTTGAGAAAATCTAGAATATTATTGAAGAAGAAAATGTGTATTCTATCGAATTTTGCTAATTGAATTAGTTAAGTTGCCTTAATGTTATGTGATGAATTAATGAACTTGGATTTAGTATGGTTGATGAACTTGAAATTAGTATTATTGACAAACTTAGATTTGTTGTGTTGGAATCCTTTTTAAGTGACTTTATTATATTTTCCATCAAGATCAAATATATCATGGATATCAGCATCCAAAACTCAATTGAAAATTCAAGATACGATCGAAGACTCAATTGAAATGGTTCAAGATACGGTAGAAGACTCAATTGAAATGGTATCAGAAGCGGACTTGGATGAAGAAGTTGAATTGCGTGACGAAGTACAAGAAGTTCTTGATATGATGTTGCGTATTTATCTTCCCTACCTCTATTAAGATGTTATTATGGAAAGAAAGAATTTGTTTGTACAAGACTTGATTGTATTAGACTTGGTTTTGGTACAAGTATTATGTGTCTTTAATTGTTGAACAATTTCTATATTAGTACTTTTGACTTGTAATTGATACAAGTATGGGTAAACATTGGTCGGATTGGCTTGGTTTTTTAATTTATCAAACCAAACCAATTATGTCGGGTTTTAAATGTATAAACCAAATCAAACCAAATAAAGTCGATTTTTTTATCTTGGTTTTTCTCGATTTTTTTTGGGTTATACGGTTTTTTTCGATTTTTTATTGGTAAGCAACAATTTCATGGTGCTTTTTTTTGGTAATTAAATATTTTATTATAACTACCAATGTTCATTACATAACCACAGCTTAGCTTTATTCTCAGCTAGTTGTCTCCTAGACTAGACACCTTACCTCAGCTATTACATTTGCAAAGTTAATCCCTGCAAAGAATCCTAGCTACCACTGGCTATTATCAGCCCTTATCCTCTTAATCCTTTATCACAGGGAACACACTACTATTACTCTATCCAATTCTAAAAATTAAGTGCTTGGACAGTCTCATGCAGCCTTCTGGAAGCTCTAGCAGTACCAAGAATAGCTATATTTTTTGCAATTCTTTCACTCTCTTGCATCTTGTTCTCAAAGGTTCTCTGATTTCTCTCCATCCGGATGGCATTTGATCAATTCAGCATATAATATCTTGAAGATTTGAGCTGCTTTTGTCTTTCCTTTGCCCTATTTTATTGCCCATTGTATATGTTGATCCCATGCTTTTGGTATGCTCATCTGATGTTGAATCCATTTGCAACTTCTACTCCATAGAGCTTGAGCATATTCACAGGTCACAAAAAGATGATCTCTGGTCTCATTTGCTTTGTAGCACAGTCTGCATATTGGGCTCACTTTAAGCCCCCATTTGATTAACCTGTCAGCAGTGTATAATTTGTTGTGCAGCATTACCCACATGGTGAATTTTGATTTGGGCCTTGCTGCATTGTTATACATCAAAGGTTTCCAGCTAACACTATTGGGCAATTGCAGTAAATGAAAATAGATCTGTCTTATCAGGCATTTCTTAATATTGGGGCTTACAGAGGTTTGTTGCACATCTACTCTGGCACTTAGAATTCTTCTTACCATCCAGCAAGCCTGGGAAGGAATGGGACAGGTCCATACATCTTGATTCTTGATGTAGTAGGTGCGGATCCATTTGATCCATAGCTTGTCACTTTTATGAGTGATATCCCAGTAGTTCTTTGCAATTGCAGCTCTGTTCCAGACTTGTAGGTTTGTGATGTTCATGCCCCCCACAGCTTTAGGCAGACACACTTTTCCCAGGCAATCAGGGCCTTTTTTGTGATACTTTCTGAACCTGACCATAGATAGCTTCTACAATGGCCTTCAATGAGATTCATGATCTTGGTGGGGATTATAAAAAGTTGAGCCCAGTATGCTTGAATCCCAAAGAGGACTGATTGCACTAATTGCATCCTTCCAGCATATGAAAGTTTTTTTGCTGTCCATGATGTAAAGCTGGCAGTGATCTTATCTATTAATGGTTTCCATTGAACAAGGGAGAGCTTTTTGGTAGAGAAGGGTATGCCAAGATATTTGAATGGAAGTTGGCCTGCAGTATACCCAAGATTCAGGAGGATGGAATTATGGACAGTATCCTTGACTCCTCCAAAATATATACAGCTCTTGTCAAGATTTGCTTGCAACCCTGATGCTTTAGAAAATTTTTGGAAACCTTGGTGCATTTGGGTAACAGAGGGAAGGTCTCCTCGTGCAAATAAAAGAAGGTCATCAGCAAAGCTTAGGTGAGTGATATCTAACTTTTGGCATTTGGGATGATACTTCAAGTTGTTATTCTCCTATAGCTCATTTGGGATTCTGCTTAAATACTCCATGGCTATTGAAAATAAGAATGGAGACATTGGGTCTCCTTGGCTTAACCCTCTAGCAGTAGGAAAGGGTTCAACAGGTTCACCATTCACTAGGATAGAGTAGCTGACTGTTTTAACACATTTCATTACCTATTGGATGAAGTGCCAAGGGAATCCTAAGTATTCCATGACTTTGTTCTATGAATACCCACTCCACTGAGTCATAAGCCTTTTGTAGGTCCACTTTTATCATGCATCTAGGAGTGGTAGCTTTCCTAGTGTAGGCTTGAACAAGTTCACGTACCAGTATCACATTGTCTGCTATTTTTCTCCCCGGAATAAAACCTGCTTGGGCCTCACATATGATGGATCCTATAACATGTTGCATTCTAGTTTCCATGTTCTTTGAAATCAGTTTGTAGAGTACAGTACAACAGGCTATTGGCCTGAATTCTTTGACTGTTTTAGGCCAGGCAGTTTTGGAGAGGAGAGTAACTATGGTGCAATTAATTGGAGTGTATATCTCATTAGCCTTGAAGAAATCCTTGACAGCTATAATGATGTCATCAGCAATGGTGTCCCATGTTTTCTTGAAGAAATATGAGTTGTACCCATCAATCCCGGGTGCTTTGTCATCACCAATGGCATGTAGTGTTTCTCTGATTTCTTGCTCTGCCACTTCTTTGCAAAGTGCAATCTGTTGCTGATGGGATATTGTTGGCCCTCTTTGTATTGTTCTTCTATCTACTGCAGGCAGATATGTTGTGGATGAGCCCATCAAAGTCTTATAGAAATTGACAATTTCTAGCTTGATGGCCTCTGGATTAGTTAGTTTTTGCTCAGTGAGAGAAGTAAACTCCATAATCTGCTTCTTTTGAGTTCTCTCTTTCACTACAGCTGAGAAATATTTGGTGTTTGAGTCACCAAGTTTGATCCATTGCATTCATGGTGCTTTTTCAAGAAAAGAATATAATAAAAAAAATTAATTGTAAAAAATATTAACATAATAAAAATTAAGATAGTATATGTGGCATATTCTAATTGTACACATAGATTTTATTAAACATAATCTATCTAAATAATAATATATAAAGATTATACTATATGTATGCAATACATAATTATACTCGGTGTCCTTTATGATATTTGAAATATTTTTTTAGGATGACTTGTGGATTGTTGATTAGGATAACTATTTTTAGCGAGATAGAAGAAGATGATTTTAAGAGATAGGGATATCTAATACACATTGATTTAGAAGATTTATCGAGATTATGAAAGGAGTATTTTTTGAAAATAAACTATAGAAATATTGTATTAAATTCTCAAAAATTGTATTAGTGAGAATATTTTAAAGTGTTGGGTACATAATAAATAAAATTACTTTAGAGATGTTATTTTATGTTAATTTTACTATCTTTTTATGTATAAAAAAATTAAAAAATATATATATGTAATGTCGGTTTGGTTTGGTGTCAGTTCGGGTTTTTCTTTATTAACATCAAACCAAACATAATATGTCGGTTTATTTTCTTCCAACACCAAACCAAATCAAACCAAACCACTAGTCGAATTTTTTTCTGTTTGGTTTGGTTTATCGGTTTGGTGCGGTTTGCCGGTTTGGTTTGTACACTCCTAGATATAAGTATTAAGTGTTAGACTTTATTATTTGTTAATGGGATATTTAGTAGACTTTTATTAAAGTATTTAATTTTTATAGTTTGTTGGACTGTTTGAAGGCCAGTTTTGTGGCTAAATATTGATTTTGGCAGGTGGTGTATCAGTTTTTAATATTTTGTGTTGCAGGTTTTAGCTCATTTCCAATGGGTAGGCATCGAAAACGAGCCAAAAAAATTCTAAATTTGTTACTTACCGATGGGCAGCCATCGAAAAAGTGCCTAGAAATTATTAAATACCGATGGATCAAAGAAAAAAAATCAAAAATTATCGATACGGAAATCATTTATCAAAAATCGAGGGGTGCCTGTCGGTAGGAAATTTCGATGGAGATATTCCGACGAACAAGTCCCGTCGGTTGACCCATTGAAATTATGCTTATTCCGACGGTATTCCGATGGAATTGTCCGTCGGAATAACGTGTGTTTTTGGTAGTGTCTCAATATATACATCTTCGTTAGTGGTCTTGCAAATTCTAATTGTCGCAGTATGCGTGCGGGTAGTTATATAAGGTCATTATCGCTGTATAATATTGCAGACTAAATTATACACTATTCGATGTATCGGATCATGAAATAAATTCGTTTTGGAGTAGTTTATTCTATGGATTATTCTATCTCTACTAGTACTATTACGGGTCGTTTGGTTGACATAGAGTTTATGCGGGTATTAACAATGTATGTATTAGTAATGCGGGTATTAGCAATGTGGGTATTAGTAATGTGGGTATTAATAATGCGGGTATTACTAATGCGGGTATTAGTAATGTGGGTATTAATAATGCGGGTATTAGTAATGCGGGTATTAATAATGTAGGTATTAGTAATATATCTATTAGCTATGCATATATTATAACATAGGGATTATTTCTTGAATCACTAATATATTATAAATTAATATACAATGTTATAATTTAAAATATTTAGTTAGTCCTTAAATATAATTTAAAAATATTCTTACTATTATGAGGGTTTATTTTGTCATTTTAAATTTTAATACCTGCATTATTAATACCCGCATTACTAATACCATCTTCTATCCCGCATAAAATAATACATAGATTCCCGCATAACTTATGCGAGTATTAGCTATGCGGAAATCAAAATTTTGAACCAAACATTGTATTAACAATGCAATGTTTTATGCGGAATACAAAAAAGCAACCAAACATGGTACAAAATAATGCAAGTTTCAATGCAGGGATTATTTTTTCAAATGGTGCAACCAAACATGGTATTATCAATGCAAAGTTTAATGCGGGTATTACGCACTATAATACATCCAACCAAACGACCCCTTAGTGTATTGTTGAACTAGTACAGCTTGCCAATTGCCAAGGAAGGAGAATTGATTAGAATCATCAGACAAAAAACTTTATTTAATTCTAGTTCTAGCAATTAAATAAGCTTAACTTAAAAGACTTGCTTAGGTTGTTACCCTTCCGAGGAGGCGCGCAAGTGTATGAATCTTGATAAATGTCGAAAGCTAGATTTGCTTAAACCAAGTCATAATATCACGTGTGCATCATTAAATGCTGATCGGGTCAACTTATTTTCAATTCTATTTTTTTTTTTTTAAATGTTGGGTATGGAAATGAGCTAGTCTATAGGAATACGAGGTAAAATAAGATCAGGTTATTATTATTCTTGTGGTTATTGTTTATTTCTTTTTTCTATTACGGTAGATCTAAGTTGCTTGGTAACGCCGTTTGGTATAATTCAGCAAACATGTTAGGAGTAGATATCAAAGCTATTTGACTATAATCATGATAGTAAAATACCGCATAAGCAATACATACATGTTTCACCTATGTGATAAGTTGCCAATTGACATCAATGATAGTAGTACTACTGGTGAAGAAGAGACAATGATGAAGAGATTATTAGGTTTCGGCCATGCAGTAGACGACCTGTTAGTGCATGTGACACCCCCATTGTTATCATCGTGATTCAACGTTTTCTGATATATTTAGTAGATGTTGTCAAAGAGAGTGATAATGTCATGCACAAAAAGGAAGAGACTCGTATAATGATTAAACTTCAACTAGCTAGGATCTCCATGTTTCTCGAATGAGTCTGTTATTAATTGTTGAGTTACTTTAGGAATAAAGAAGGATACACAAATTTATTTCTACCAGCTAGCACTTGTGTGATGTGTCATGGCTTTTATTTGAGCTACAATGCAAGCTTCAAACTCTATCATATATGGGACTACTTCTATTATAGTGATAAAAGGACTGATCAGCTTGTTTTAAATTGTACTAGTATTAAAGTGGAACTTTGCCTCCTTGATCTAACATGGAAATGGAAAGATCCACTATATGGAGTTTTAATTACTGTCTATTACTGTGTAGATGAATTTACACAACGGGGGTTGAAAGCAAAATCCAGTTAGGATCATTTAAATCCTACTGTTCTCGTAGACACTAGCTACTGCTTTGAGCATGTCGCATATCCACGCCAATAATTAAATTTGGAATTGATTAAAGAGTATGAAAGTAGAGAAATGTAAAGTAAAAGGAGAAAGAATCACATCATTACATCCTAATCATCAATACTATGTACTTTTCAGAAAACCTTTTTCTTTTTCTCTTTAGGAATCAAAATTATGAAATGAATTAATTAGAGCTTTGAAGCTTTAGCTTTATTAGTACAAATTATCTATACCACTTAACCAAAAGTCCAAAACTCATGTAATTCTCACGCGTTGTCGCATGGTAGATGCTAGTTCTAATTACATTTTGATTTTGTCATGTTTTATACTTTAATTCTCGTTTAATATACACTCGACGGGTAAATTTTAAAATTCACATATCAAGAAAAATGATAAATTTTGGTTTTCGTGTTTTTTCTTTTTATTCCTTGTTAATAAAATACAGAAAACCATCGTTGGAAGCAAGAAAGTATTAGTACTCGTCTCTCCGTTCCAAAATGGATAACACTATTTCCTTATTAGTCCGTTCTAAAAAGAATGACATAATTCTCAATTTGAAAATATTTTTGAGTTGAAACTATTACTTTACCCTTAATGAAATGCTTTATAGCCACATATTTATGTATGGCTTATTTTGGACCGCAAGTTCCAAAAGTCTTACTACATTTCTTAAACTCCGCTCCAAGTCAAACTAACACAACCATTTTGGAACGGATGGAGTACTAAAACTTCTGAAGGTTTTCTTTTCAATCTTTCCGTTCTCTTTCATAAATATTGTGCTTTCTTGCCTTTGCGGATACATACAATCAATGGCAGCTTGTCATTGTATCATAACATTATTATTATTTATTGGCAATCAAGACAAGATAACTTTATCCAAAAAAGAAAAAATTACTTTATTGCACCAAACAATTCTAAGGAAATTATCAAAATTAGCACAACACTACGGCTGAATGGAGTTTGTTAGTATAGATCTATACTACTGCTTTTCAAAACTCTATGAAGACGGAGAGATTCCACTGCTTAGTCATAGATAAAGATAAAGAGAAAGCAACATAAGACTGAATTATGATTGTAAAATGAAGTGAATAATTTGATGAAAAACCATATATTATTTCGTTGTTCAAATAACTATGGATGATGCTAATACATTGGGACAAAAAGTGAGTGTTTATTTGGACGGACGGCTTCTTTATCCTGCGTCCAGGCATTACTCCCTTTTTAGGACTTTGGAATATATTAGGCAACTTAAGTACGTATTTCAACGTCTTTGGAGAGAAAATTAAATTTTAATCCTGGTTTCACAAAGTGATTTTGGATAAATTTGTAACAAAAAATTATAGTAATGATAAGATTATCATGATAAAATGAAAATTAAAGAACGTGGTACCATTATAAACTACACATACATTAAGTATGATTTGATATATGGCACAATGAAAACTTTCCCCCATGCATGAGCTGGTGTTTCTGTCTTTGCTTTAAGCAAACGATTGATGTATAATTACAAAATTATAATATACAAATGCAAATTAAATTTTGTGCACGCATGCTAATTATCTTTTTCTTGCACTGTAGTATATGTTTGGTTCTTTTCCGTGTGTTTGTAATTTTTACGCGGAGTAATAATTAAGCAATTGCTGGCTGAGAGACACTTATTTAATTGTTAAAACTATTGGATTGTCCTTAAACTATTTATAGAATATAGTATAAACTTAAAAGTACTTTTATAACAAAGATAAATGAAAAAAATGGAATGCAAAGTGTATACGAATATTTCATCTAGAAAATGATATATCTGAGATTACAGAATATATTATTAAGGATAAACCAAAATATCGTCTTAGCTAAAAGTTATAAGTTGGAGGTGAGTAACGTATTATTTTTTACTAATTTGGGCACACTTTTGATGTTACCAATGTAGACAAGTAAAAAAGTGATTAAATCGATTTAACTTGTTTATAAGCTTATTCAAACTCTCTCTAAGAGCGTGTTTGGCCAAGCTTCATTATGGGAAGAAAAAAATACTTATTTTTCTTAAGAAGCACTTATTTTAAAAAATTGAGGAGTTTTGCCAAGCTTTTAGAAAAAATAAGTACTTTTAAGTGGCAGCAGAAGGTGTTCTTCTACTGTAAAAAGAAGCTAGAATAAGTAAACTTTCCCTTAAAGCAGAAGCTGGAGTTGTTTTTAATTTCTTTCATTATAAAAATATTTTTACCAAAAATATTTATATACCGAATTATCTCTATTTATTTAAACTAATGATTATCGGTTATAAGTAGCACCTTATTATTTTTCTCTTTGTCCATACTCGTAATTTAATATTCAAAAATACTTTTTGAAAAGTTTGGCCAAACACAAATTGCTACTTAACTATTGAAAAAAGTGTTTATCGAATGAGTTGGCCAAATACAATCGGCTACTCTACAAGAGTACTTTTACAAAAAGTAGTTTTAAAAAAATACTTATCACAAATTCACAATAAGTAGTTTTTTGAAGTTTTGGCCAAACAGGCTCTTAGTTCTACCTAACGCAATGGGTATTAGTTTGATTGGATTCTTTGAGTCTTGGATGATCAATTCCAGCTTGCTTTTTAGTTGCAAAATGTAATTAGCTTAAACTTTACCCTCATTAGTGTATTGGGTAAAAATCGACCCACGGCGATTTGCCCCGGTCACGCAAGTCTCAACGACCGAACGCGTCACAACTAAACAACTGCCGAAGCGATCGAGCAAGTCGCCGAGGCCTTGAAACCGAAGATGCGTCACCGAAGGCGAGCCGCGAGCTGAGCTTCGGTAATCATCACCTCGGTCAAACAACAGGGCTAAGCCACCGAGGTCGTCAACTCTCACCTCGGTGGATCCTCCTCGATTCAAGCGGCTCTGCAGCCCACTACATCACCCCACTAACTCAGCTACCACATCTCAAGGTCGTGGGACAACATGGCGATAGGAAGTGGAGATCATGGGCAGAGGCTTACATCTATAAATATCAGTTCATTTCATGTAATAGGGATCCAGAAATTTATACCGAAACTCTGCCCAAATTTGTACTGAACATCCATATATTGAAACCGAGTTATTTTACGTATTTTTCATCTGTTTCGCGCATTATTTACCGCTTTGATACAAAGATTTGCTTATATTCGAATCCAAATTCGATTTGTGTACCTAAAAATGATTTAGGCCCATACAAATTGGCGCCGTCTGTGGGAATATAAGCAATAACGCTTTGTTCCAAAGTTCGAAATCTGTTCTTCGTCAAGAAATTTGTGATCTAACGCTATGGCTGATAACAACAATGGTGGTAATGGTGATCGGGTTGACGTTCCGACGAACCAACAATCCTTCACCCCAATGACAACCGAAGAATTTCAAATGTACGTTGTCACCACGCTAAGAGCTCTCCAAAATAAACAGGATGAGCAGGCTAGTATCAATGCCGAGTTTCGCGCCTTGCTAGAAGGGCGAAATAGTGCCGCCCCAAACGGCACCCAGCCCTCGGCTCCTGGTGGAGGCACCCCGCCTTTCGTTCCTCAGGGCGCGACAACAGGGGGACCTCACAACGGAGCCGCGTCTTGGGGGTCGGGGAGTGGTCCATCTTCCATGCCACACTTCGGGACGGTTCCCTCCATGGCAGAAACAACGTCATCGGTTGACGTTGAAAAAATGAGTAGAGAAATCGAGGCTCGCATCGAGGCTCGCGTCGAAAAACGCCTCGAGCGCGTACCGGGGATAAGCAAGGAGGAAGATGACCTCGACATCGAGCAATATAGGGAACAGCCTTATAAGCCCAAAGAAGCACCAGCTCCAACTCCTGTGGGTTTCAAACTCACATTCCTCAAAAAGTACGATGGGACAACTGATCCCAAGGAGCATGTTAGGGAGTACATGTCCATGGTAAAGAGCAACGACTTGACGTCCACGCAGCTTGAATCCATGTTTTTAAAGAAGTTTGGTAGTTCGTTGGAAAAGGGCACACTTCGGTGGTATTTATGCTTGCCGCCGGGGTCAATCTCCTCGTTCAAAGAACTATCCCGCGCCTTTGTCAAAGCTCACACCGGCGCGCAAAAGATCCTCCAGAGGAAGGAGGATATATGTGAAGTGAAACAGTGGCCCGGTGAGCCACTTAAAGAGTTCCTCGAGCGATTCCATGCTGAACGTATGGAGTTGCCTCGAATGGATGATACCTTGGCTATCATGGCCTTCGAAAAAGGTATCAACGGTCGCAATTCAAGTGCTGCTGCCGAATTGCGGAAAGAGTTGCAGCAATATCAGGTCCTGACGTGGGAGGACCTGCATAGAAGAGCTTACTCCAAAATCAGATTGGAGGAGGCGGAGTTCAAAAACCGAGGTTATCAAAACCGAGGTGATATGTCAAATCGCGCCGAGGCGCCACGAAATAATTTTAAAGGGAGGTATGAACCTTATACTTCGCCGAGGCAACATGTTACTCAAAGATTGGGAAACAACCCCGGTAACTCATACCCGGCGTCTCACGTAAGCCAAAGGCTAGGAGGGAAGGTTCAAACCAATATGAACCAAAGGAATCCCTCGAGCTCCGCTTCGGTCCCAAGAAAGGATCTTCCCCGGATCCAAGATTATAATTTCAACATATCGACCTCGGAGCTGGTCGACGTCGTTAAGGGGACAGCTGGGGTTATAATTCCCAAAGACATGAGAACCCCGGCAGACAAAAGGGATCAGAATCTGCATTGCGAGTTTCATGCAGATTATGGTCACAGAACCGAGGACTGCAAAGCTTTGCGCCTCGAGGTAGCTCACCTACTGAAAAAAGGAGTCTTGGCTCAATTCCTCACTGACAAGGGGAAAGACAATTTTTCAAAGAACCGGGGGGATGGGCAACCACCTCGGCCCCCACCCCCGGAGAGAGTAGTTAACGTCATCACCGGGGGGTCAGAAGTAAACGGCGTGAACTTTGCCGCAGCTAAAAAATTTGCTAAGCTCTCCATCACCATGGAGAAAAGGACCCGAGTTGGAGGCTCGGGCAAGGACATCGTGTTCGATGAGGATGACTGTGATGGGATGATGTTCCCCCATCACGATGCTCTAGTCATCATGCTAAGAATTAACAACGCCGACATCAAGAGAGTATTGATTGACCCCGGTAGTTCGGTAAACATCATCAGCTACGGGGCAGTGAAGCAGATGTGGCTAAAAGGGGAAATCGTTCCCAAATCAACAGTGTTGGCTGGTTTTAACAACTCAACAGAGAAGACGTTGGGCGAAATCACGCTGAAGACGTTCACCGAGGGTGTCACCAAGGAGACACTGTTTCAAGTGATGCCCGAGGATCTGGCCTATAATGTAATCCTCGGGCGGCCATGGATCCACTCCATGGAAGCTGTTCCTTCCACCTTACACCAAGTGATCAAATTCCCAACGCCTTGGGGGGTTCGATCAATTAAGGGGGAGCAGCGAGTAGCGAGGGAATGCTACTCGGTTGCACTGAAAAGTGGAGTCGCCCCGAGCGGGCCCAAAAAATAGCAACCAACGCAACCGGGATCGAGCGAGGCGAGCCTCCAAAATGAAATTGAAAAGATCCCGGCATGCGTGCAAGAGCCTCGGAAGCAAAAAGCCGAGGATTCTACCGTTGAAGAGTTGAACTCTTTCACTCTACTGAAAGAGTTCCCAGAAAGGAAAGTGCACATCGGCTCGGAGTTGGACCCGAAGTCGAAAGACGCAATTATGGAGGTTTTAAGGTCCAACCATGACTGTTTCGTTTGGGCTCATTCAGACATGACGGGTATCGATCCGGAGATCATGACTCACAAGCTGAATGTAGATCCAAGATTCACCCCGGTGAAACAAAAGAAGAGACCTCACGCCGGGGTGAAAAAGAAGGCGATTGAAGATGAGACCACGAAGCTGCAAGAAAACGGTTTCATCAGAGAGGTGAAATACCCCGAATGGCTGGCAAATGTGGTAGTCGTGCCGAAGAAGAATGGCAAGTGGAGAATGTGTGTAGACTACACCGACCTGAATAAAGCTTGCCCCAAAGATTCTTACCCGTTGCCACAAATCGACAGGTTAATAGACTCCACGGCTGGACACAAACTATTAACTTTCTTGGATGCGTATTCGGGCTACAATCAAATCCTCATGGACCCTGAGGACGAAGAAAAAACCTCGTTCATCACTGACCGAGGTACATTCTGTTACAAGGTCATGCCCTTCGGTCTCAAAAACGCCGGGGCGACTTACCAAAGACTAGTATGTCGCATGTTCAAGGATTATATTGGAAAATCTATGGAAGTTTACATAGACGACATGCTCATCAAGTCGATCCAAATGGAGGATCACCTGAATCATCTGAGGGAGGCCTTCGCCGTGTTGAGACAATATGGCATGAAATTGAATCCTGAAAAGTGCGCCTTCGGCGTTGGGTCTGGCAAATTCTTGGGATTCATTGTCTCTGAACGGGGCATCGAAGCTAATCCTGACAAAATCAGAGCTATCGAAGAAATCCCCGAGAAGCTTACCAGGGTGAAAGAAGTCCAACGCTTGACTGGCCGAGTCGCTGCCTTGAGTCGTTTCATCTCAAAGTCCTCGGAGCGATGCCACAAATTCTTCTCCGTTTTGAGAAAAAACACTCACTTCGAATGGACACCGGAGTGCGAACAAGCGTTGAAAGACTTGAAACAGTATTTGGCTAACGCACCGTTGCTTGCCAAGCCAAAAGAAGGTGAAACATTGCTAGTCTACTTAGCAGTGTCTGAGGTATCAGTAAGTGCTGTGCTGGTTCGAGAAGAAGATGGCAAGCAACAGCCCATTTACTATGTGAGCAAGACACTCCTCGACGCTGAGACCAGGTATCCACATCTGGAAAAACTAGCTCTCGCTTTACTTGTTACCGCTCGGAAATTGCGGCCCTATTTTCAATGCCACCCAATAGCCGTAGTTTCAACCTTCCCCTTGAGAAATATTTTGCATAAGCCAGAGTTGTCGGGAAGATTATCAAAATGGGCGGTAGAGTTAAGTGAATATGACATCACCTATCAGCCTCGGAACGCCATTAAATCCCAAGTCTTGGCGGACTTCGTGGCAGATTTTAGCGTTGGAATCTTACCCGAGGCTGAAAGAGAAAACGCCGAAGCTAAAGGAACAACTCCGGGCTTATGGGTACTCTATACCGATGGAGCAACTAACTCCAAAGGTTCGGGGCTGGGCATAGTCTTGAGAGCACCCACCGGGGAGAAAATCAGACACTCGGTTCGATTCAAAAAAGTAACCAACAACGAGGCAGAATATGAGGCGGCTTTAGCGGGTTTAGAGTTGGCCAAAGAAATGGGGGTTGAAAGAATCGAATTGAGATGTGACTCTCAGTTAGTGGTGAACCAAATCCTCGGTGATTACACGGCTCGCGAGCCCAGAATGCAGTTATTCCTAGATCGGGCACAAAGGATCTTGAGCCAATTCCAAGAATGGCAAGTTAAACAAGTGCCTCGGGAGGGGAACACCGAGGCTGATGCCTTGGCGAATCTGGGTTCGGCCATTGATGAAGATCACTCGGGGACTGACTCAATGGTTCGGCTACTATCTGCACAGATGAGAGAGATGAAGCTGCAAGTCAACTCGGTGGACAACCGATGGGATTGGCGAAGTAAGTTCATCTCCTATTTCGACTCGGGGACTGTCCCCCAAGATAAGAAATAAGCGAAGAAGCTGAGGACCCAAGCTGCCTCGTATCACATGATCGAAGGCAATCTATACAAGAGGTTGTATTGCGGCCCGATGGCCAAATGTTTGGGCCCCGATGAAGCAAGATACGTGATAGCAGAAGTGCATGAAGGCGAGTGTGGCAACCACTCGGGGGCAAAATCCTTGGTACGAAAGCTATTAAGAGCTGGGTATTACTGGCCCACTATCAGTACCGATGTGAGGGATTTTGTACAAAAATGTGACAAGTGCCAACGCCATGGGCGGCTAATCCACCAACAGGCCGAGCCTCTTCATTCGGTGGTGTCGCCATGGCCCTTCATGAAATGGGGAATGGACGTTGTTGGACCATTGCCCAAGGGAAAGCGTGGTGTTCGTTTCATCCTGGTATTGACTGATTACTTCACCAAATGGGTGGAAGCAGCGGCTCTCACCGAAGTTAAGCAAAAGCAAGTAATCGACTTCATCAGAAAGAACATCATCTACAGGTTCGGGGTCCCAAGAGAAATTGCTTGCGACAATGGCAAACAATTCATGGGGACTGCTATCACCAACTTCTTCAAGCAGTGGGGTATCAAGAGAATAGCTTCGACTCCTTATCATCCAAGCGCCAATGGCCAAGCCGAGTCTTCAAACAGGATTATAATTGAGAATCTCAAGAAAAGGCTCGATGAGAAAAAGGGTCCTTGGCCCGAGGAGTTGCACGGGGTTCTGTGGGCCATGCGAACGACTGAAAAGAGCAGCACCGGGGAGACTCCCTTCTCTTTGGCGTATGGCATGGACTCTCTTATTCCCGTAGAGGTGGGCGAACCAAGCCTTCGATATGCTCATACGGCCGAGGACGCAAACCAGGAAGCAATGCGCATTGAGTTGGATCTGCTCGAGGAGAAGAGGGAGTTGGCTTTGGTTCGGTTGGTTGCTCAAAAGAGACAGATTGAAGCATATCTCAACAGAAAGGCTAAATTCAGGGACTTCAAGGTCGGGGATTATGTGCTGAAAACCGTGAAGCAATCAACCAAAGAAGAAAACGGAGGAAAACTCATTGCAAATTGGGAAGGACCCTACAGAGTCAAAGCAATTGTTGGAAAAGGCTCTTATCAAATCGAAAGTTTGCAAGGAGAACCTGAACCGTTGAATTGGAATATTTCCAACTTGAAGCGGTACTACTTCTAGTCGAGGTAAATATCTTCAAACTTCTTTAAATCAAACAGCCCCGAGCCGAACCCCGCTCCCATGGCATTAACAGAAAATGTACTAACTTACCCCTCGTTCCGCCTTTTTGCTTGACCTTTTCAGGAAGCGAACCGAACCGATTCCAGTGCTCGGATCTTCATCAAGATTCACAACCGAACACTGGGGGGGAGTGAGAAGGGGTTGATATCGAGGTCTGCATCGAGCCTCCCAACCCAAGCTTATCTATCCGACAACCGGGGACTAATGCCCGGGGACTAGATTTAGTACATTGTAAATTAGCCCGGTAGCGGCGTGTTGGTCAGTTTGCTTTTATTTCGAAATTTTACCCAAGGTCCGTTTCGGCTTGGTTTTATGTACACAGCCTTTTGGTTCGTCAATGTCAATAAGAACGACTTCGATTACACTCATTTTATCTGTTTAAATCTTACATTTGGAAGCCGCGTAATGCGTCGACCCGAGGACGAGACGTCGCCCTAGGTTCGCATCGGTCAAATTCTATCTAAATCTTGCAAGATTAAAGTAAAGTTTGCATCAAAGTGTTCGATATGCTCAAAAGGCCATTACACAAAATAAGGATGCAAATATTTCTTACTAAAAGCCCGAAGGCTGAATATATACATTCTCAAAATGACCCGAAGGTCGAAACTACAAACTCATAAGCCCGAAGGCTTGCAAAAGAAGCACTAAAAGTAATTCAGGCCTCAGGAGAACCACCTCCATCCCCGGAGCCCTCTTCGGCCTCTTCATCTTCCTCATCTTCATCATCGCCGCTCGAGGCCTCACTTGAAGGAAGATCCTCTATGATAGCTTGGGCTTCGGCTGCTTTAGCTTCGGCCTTCTCAATTTCTTCATCAAGGTTAAGCTCCCCGGCGCGACACCGCTTGAGCAACCTTAACCGAGACTTGATGATGGCCCACCGCTTGTCGAGCTCGGCCCTTTTCACCTTAAGTGCAGCCTTATCCTTTCGGGCCGCAATTTCATCTTTCAGGGCAGCGATCTGATCATCTTTGGCTGAAAGCTTGGAAGTTTCACCCTCTAGCTTCTTAATGTGAAGCAGATGATCTCTCAGCTGCTCTTGGTGCTTTTTGGCCAAATTAACCGCCTCGGTTTTGGTTCGTGACAGCTCGTCCCTCAGCCTCGCGACTTCCTCTCCCAGCCGTGAGCGTTCAGCTTCAAAATCATCACCGAGGATCTTAATCTTAGCTTCGGAGTTCGCCTCAGCTTCGCGCAAATCGGCCTGAGACTTGGCTAAATCAGCTTTCAGCAGCGCTATCTGAGCATTGAACTTATCTTTTTGCTGATCCCATAGGCGAGACACACGCCGAACCTCAGCGGTCCTCGAAGACTCAACCTCGACGGCTTTCAAAGAAAGGATGAAAGTCTGAGCAAAGGCCAAATAAACAGAAGTCAGATATAACCGAAGGTAAAGATGCAAATCAAAATTCTTTTGGTCTCTTAAAAGTTTTTAATATGGCAAAACTCACCCTTACTGCGTTGGAGGCCAGGGTACTGTATAACTGACCCGGGGTAAACTCTTGCATGAGCCTATCCTCGGTTGGCCCCAACAAGGGCGTAAGTCTAAGAAGATCCTCGGGGTTGCACCCAAGAAGATTTGAAGACATCGGCACCTCAAGCTTCCGGTAAGACCCCACCGAGGAAGAAATCCTCGCGGGTTCGGAATGCGCTCTCATTGACCCGGGGCCTGCTTCTCCGATGAATGCAGCAGCTCCAACTTCGGTAACTTTAGCCTTGCCCTTGGCTTTTTCCGCGGCTGCATCAGGCTCGGCCTCGTGACCTTCAAGGTCTACAACAGCGACATCTCCTCGGGACCAAGCCTCGTCGGCTGCCTTATCCTCGGGCTCGTCCACCAGTCCTCGGCGTTTTTCAGCCACCGCTTCGGGCTGGCGCAGTGTCTCCGCCTCGGTACGAGGAGCTACCGAGCGGGACGACTTCTTCGACGTAGCCCTCTTCCGCTTCACGCCTACGAACGAAGGAGAAATTTTAACATTGGAACAGAAAGAAAACGATGCTTAACAACGCGCGCCGAGGACAAGAGTTACCTTTGGAAGTCCCTTGATCGGGGGCTCCCTTGGAGATTTTTGAAGACTTAGAAGCCTTCAATCCTTTATATTCCCCGGCTACCGCAGCCAGATCATCGTCAGACTCGGTCTCTTCATCATTTTTCTTCTTCTCTTCCTTCTTCTTCTTACTCTTCTTGGTGTTAGCGGCACGATTTGGAAAACCTGACACCGAGGGAAGGAAAGTCAGAAAAATCCCAAAGTTAACCATTATTAAAACACTATCAAAACTCACCGTGCCTCTTGCACTGCCAACCAAATTCGGCGGCCATATTCATCCACGTCCTCTCGGGGCGCGTGCGAGCGTTAGTCATCGCTTTCACCCACTCAGTCAAGCCCGCCGGGGGCACGATGTCAACCTTGTTGGCTGAAGAAATAGCAAATGAAGGAAATCAATTAACATTGGCAAACTACCGAGGAGTAAAATGACAAAAGCGATGTGCTTACGTGTGTTATTCCACCGTTCGGGAAAATCAGGCTCGGTGGATAAGACCCTGGTCTCCAGTAAGATGAACCGCTCACTCCAGCCTCGGTCTCCGTGATCCTCACTCTTGTGAAGAAGAGCAAATTTGCCCCGGTTGTTGAGCGCAACCACCCCGGCTTTGTGGAAGTAAGGGTAGTAGAGGGAAATAAGGTGTTGAAAGGTGAAGTCCACCTTCGCCTTTTTGCTTAGCCAATCCATGCATTGAACGACTCTCCAGACACCGGGGCCAAGTTGGGCCAGACACAAATTATAAGCCCGGCAAAAGTCGTCGATGACCTTGTGTACAGGAAGAGTGAAACCGATGGTGAATGGATAAGTGTAAGCAAAAGACATACCCTCGATATCGTGGCATACCCTACTTGTTGGATCGGGGATAATGACCTTGACCTCGGCGTCAAATTGACACTCCCTCCGAACTCGTTCAGTGTGAGCCTGAGTAATGAGGGTTGGGGTAGTGTTCACGGGAACGTTCCTGTGCTTCCCCTCCTGCTCAGCCGTCCGAGCCTGTAGTTTTAGGTCCTTGGAGTTGTCAAAATGGGAGGGAATGATTTGGTGTGGTTCAAGCTCCTGCTCGAGGGGAATAGACGGCCCCGTGGATCCCCCCTCGGCAACATCTACGGCCTCGGCGCCTCTGCCCTCGGCATCGACGTCCTCGGTGCCAACTCCCTCGCCATCCCCTCCATCATCACCGTCCCTAAGGAGAGCGTCACTGAAGCTGCGTAGGGCGGCGTCGTCCAGCACGACGTCGTCCTCGCCTGAGGCGACCTCCTCCTCCGCCGCCAGCTGGCGCATAGCTCTCATCTTACGGCGCTTCACGCCCCCAACGCCTGATGATACTTCGCCGCCTTCCACCACGGCCGTGGTAGTCACCGGCGTAGCAGCGGCGGCATCGCCGCTGACAACAGCTGCAGTTGGAGGCGGAATTCGCACTCTCTCACCTGAGTCACTGGAATCTTGCCTAGAAATGGTGGTAGACATGGTGATGAATTCGAAACTGGAAGTTTCTCTGAAAGGTTGGAAGATTGGAAGGAGTTTGGGAAAGTTTTTAAGTTTTTTACTGTTGAACGCTCTGAAGTAAGTGAAGAGGCATCATGTCGAATGCCCCCTTTTATAGGTTTGGAATTTTAAAAGAGGATGACGTCAGCGTCATCATTGAAACGTTGAAAAAAACAAAATTTTCAGCGCGACGGTTCGGTCAACCCACGGATGAGCGCCATGTGTCATTGAGAAAAGACCTGATGGGACGCGGACTGTTGGCAAAATTTTGAAACGCTTGGATAGGGTTGAGCCACGTCGCTTTCCCGCTAAAACTTCATTCCACTCCTCGGTCTCCTCGGTAGGCAACCGAGGAGTGGGGGGACTATCTGTATTGGGTAAAAATCGACCCACGGCGATTTGCCCCGGTCACGCAAGTCTCAACGACCGAACGCGTCACAACTAAACAACTGCCGAAGCGATCGAGCAAGTCGCCGAGGCCTTGAAACCGAAGATGCGTCACCGAAGGCGAGCCGCGAGCTGAGCTTCGGTAATCATCACCTCGGTCAAACAACAGGGCTAAGCCACCGAGGTCGTCAACTCTCACCTCGGTGGATCCTCCTCGGTTCAAGCGGCTCTGCAGCCCACTACATCACCCCACTAACTCAGCTACCACATCTCAAGGTCGTGGGACAACATGGCGATAGGAAGTGGAGATCATGGGCAGAGGCTTACATCTATAAATATCAGTTCATTTCATGTAATAGGGATCCAGAAATTTATACCGAAACTCTGCCCAAATTTGTACTGAACATCCATATATTGAAACCGAGTTATTTTACGTATTTTTCATCTGTTTCGCGCATTATTTACCGCTTTGATACAAAGATTTGCTTATATTCGAATCCAAATTCGATTTGTGTACCTAAAAACGATTTAGGCCCATACAATTAGTATGTTCATATATTTGCTCCTGGCCTATATATAAGTGATTTAGGAACGACAATGCACTTTGGTGTCGATCGGGCAGATTAATCTTTTCTGAAGGGGAAGATGTGAGATAATTTACTGATAAAGACTACTAGAGTTTGCTGTTATTTTAAACCATCTAATAACCAACTAGCTTTGACTAGTACCTACCTCTTTCAGCAGTATGATTAAAGTCGGATTTGAATATGAAGGATCTTGACCAACAAAATGAGGAATTTAGGAATTCTAACTATGGTACTTGATCTAAATAACGTTACCAACCAACACTCACTTAAAGAGATCTTTCTCAATTATTAATGGTTATTAATATCAGGGAAGGCACCTTCTTAATTAATCCAACTATACAATTCAATCATCTACCAATCCCTGAATGACACACGAAATGAGAGAAGGGACAAAATCAATTTATTAGAGTTCTTATTAATTTATGGTTTACAGTCCAACTAATTTATTGGTGTTAGCGATGTAAATACATTAATTGTAGTTTTTCAAAAGAGTTGAACTCTTCATTACTAGTATTATTTATCATGATATATGAACATCATTTTATTAGATCTATTGGAAAAATTTACTGACACCAAAATATAATGTTTGGTCGAACCAATGAATGTAAAGTTGTAAACCAGTGTTAAAGAACGTATAAATGAGAAGATCAGTTGGGATCAAAGACAATGCACAAAAACTGCAATATCTTGGCGCATCTATCCTTTTTTTTTTCTTCCGTAGTAAATCTATTTGTATTTGTATTTGTCACAATGAAGTAGAGTGTGTATATAGTATTTTGCATCCTGAATCGACCTATATGAGAATAAGAACTTAAACCTAAGAAAGGATCCTGAGATGAGATATTGTTTACATCTTTGAAGTGAAATGTAAGAAATTAAAGCACAAATCACTTAATTGTTTCGACGAATTTGATAAGAAATTGCTTTCATGGAAGTAACATGTCAAAAGCACTTGCTATGTTAGCAACTTGTTACCAGAAAAAAACAGGCTTGAGATCTGTTGTGCTGAAAATGATTACAGTATTTTTCTTTTCTACTACTACCTTTTAACTGAGATTGACATGTGAAAAATGCTGGATTTTCTGGAAGACAAGAAGGTAATGACAGATACCAAACTTACATGGGACTGGACAAAGCCATATAATTAATGTCCCAAATCCAATGGCTACAATCTGATCAATTCATGAAATTGCATATTCACCCTTGTTTTATACCTGTAAAATCAAATAATGGTTAGTGTCCATCTCGGACGAACCTGACATTAGAATATGCTTTCATCTAATTTTGTTAAAGGGTTTATAGAAAATAGTTTTGAAAAAAAGTTAATCCATGGGAGTATTTCATAAGTTTTTGAGAAAGATGTTTTTGAAGGAATTCGTGTTAACTTTGGTGATTTGGTCAGATTTATCAAATTTAGAATTTCGGGAAATATTTTCCTTTAATTTCCGGAACTGGTTTGTCGAAAACTTTTTTAATCTAAACAGTGAAAAGATTTCTCTTCATTTATTTTTCTTTACTAAATTTAACAAGGAAAAGGAGAAAATGTAACAGTAAGTAGTAACTTTGAACTCGTTACCTTTGCCAGTAAGCTGTTCATGCAGGCGGAGAAAATTTGCCAAATATTTGGTCTACCAAGAGAATATGTTGAAAGATATATGTAATCATATTAGACCTTTTTTATTCTTTCCTTTTGTAATTTGAGTAAAATTCTGAAAACGGTATTGGAGTCAAATATTTATGTTGGGATTTTGCTTTAGCATATCATATAAGTACTAGTTAATTACTACTACTCTCTTAATAGCACGGGTGATCAACTAATTGTTGGGATTTTGGAATAAATAGAGTGTGAATGGGAAATGGGTGGGAAGGTGAAAAGGTTCCTTTTAGTAAGGAAATGCACATTCTCCCATATTAGTAGAGGAAAAGACTTTTGTTGGGTTTAAATACAAATTCACTTCTCTTAGCTCTTAAAAGGATTGAGGAGAAGGGAAGCCTCGCGCCGTCGTCGTCGCTCGCTCGTCTCGGCTTCGGGCTTCGAAATGATTGATTGACTTAATTTTTTGGACCAACAAAAACTAAAAATATTAATTAATTAATATTTTTATTATTAATATTTAATATTTAATCTGTTTGTGTAACAGAAATGTGAATGGATTAATCTGATTAAGATTAATCCAGCGTAGTTATTCCTCCACGTTCTCCCACTCTCCCACGTTTTCTCATTAGTGGACTACTCATTACTGACATTTAGTGAATTCAGTCATTAGTGGCAATGAATTCAGGTGCCATTAGTGGCAGTGTTAGTGGTGTTAGTGGCCATTAGTGGTGACTCTTCCTTCCATTTCCCATGGCTATATAAGCTGGTCAGTCTTCAACATTTGAACACACACTGAAACACAGAAATACAAAACTTCTTACTGCATTCCTCTCTTTTCTGCATACTAAGTAAGTCTTAGTAAGTCGTGTGATTTGCTCCGTTTTCTTTGAGTTCGCAGTGTTCTACTGTTTGAAGTACCGCTACAGTAGAACTGTTATCCCGTTCCATCCTGGGAGAAATTAACCCGTGAACCTTGAGCAACTGTGAGGGGGTTAGATTTCTTAAGGAGACACAAGTAAATTGTGGGCTCGGGATTGTCCCATAACAACTGATAATATACTTCTGTTTGTTATCTTTTCTGATTTATTTGGTTGCCGGATTAACACTAATTACCAGTAGTATTTGCCTATTTGGTATAATTAGTGTTGACTCTCAAGTGTAAGGAAAGTATAGAAATTTATCAACTTACCTTGTTAACTACTTCTCTCGAACGGAGTTTAAGTTTAAGGATTACAGACGTTTTTATAAAATACGTCCAGAAGTCCACAAACAAAAAGAAATTACGTAGTCATAGCATGAAGTCTTAAATTTATGCGGTTACTGCAATTATTGATATAAAATAAGGGCCAGACAAAATGGACTTATACATTTTAGATTTTGCAAGTCCTTAACGAAATATTTTGAGTACTCTTATGGCTGCAATAACTAATCCATATATGGCGTAGTCAAACATTTCATAAACAAAAAGTTGTAAATAACAAAGCTCACACTTGTAGTTTAGCAAAATGTTCTCAAAATTCAGCGACTGAAATCTCAACTTGCATTTAGAACAAGAAAAAAAAATAAAAGTAAAAACTCTATACTAAAATGTTTTAGAATCGCTTTTATATATTATAAAAAAGTTGGAATACAGCATCCCCTCAATATGTTTGATATACTAACGAACATGATGCACTATATGCAATAACAATTACTCTACATTGTAGTGTGTCGTATGATTCCAATATATAAGGTCAGTAGTATACTACTTAGTTCACCCTTTGTATTTTGTTTTGGTTCTGCTGCTTCATTGTTTCACTGAATCCTTCCAAAGTCCACCCAATTATGGATAACAAAAGATACTAAAGTTAATGATTCAAATCTAAGTATGTAGCAAACAATAAGATGATGAATTACCCATATTCCTTACTTGAAGAGGCCAAACGGGATTTAGTAGAAAAATAAAATTAAAAAATATCATCACAAAGAAGATGTAAGTTTCATAAAATTATACTCCGTAGTATATATATAATTAAGGGGCCAAACGGGATAATTTCTTCAATAAAGAATAAAAAGAAGGACGATTATTTACTTGAAAAGACTTGGAGCTAATTAAGGGGAAAAGAGAGCGTTGGCATTGATGTGATTTTGCTGAAGGAATCATTTACTGTATACAAGAAAATGGGCCCATGGTCCAAGCTGGGAGGTGGTGCCCACTAAAAAGTGTGTGACTCTACGTTTGTTTAGCTTCATAATATCAAAATCCTAACCTTTTCCTTCTTTTTCTCTGTTTACTTCTCAAAACATAAAACAAACACTTACAACCCTACTAATCGTTTCTTCTCTTTTGTTTTGTTAAAGAAATACAAGAAGCCAAAGAGATAAGGGGCAAAAAGTTAACCTAGTCAACTCATGTTCATGCTAATCACTGACTATCAAAAAGCTTTTAGTTAAGCTCTAATATTAATGGGCAATTACAATTAAGAAATTACATATATCTCCAAAGAAATTTGTCCAAGACACACTTTAACATTTACATGGTATATCTATATGGTATTTGGTACTTTAGTTCGATCGATTAATTTAGATTCATCCACATAAAAGGAAAGCTTCTGTCTACAAATCTATTTAGGGTGCGAATTTAAGTCATTCAAGTGCAGTAGTAGATACCGTTCATCGTTGATACTTCATAAGCTTAGTATATTTCAATCTATTATACCAAACCCCTTCAAATCCGTTATAAGTTAACAAACCCTCCAATTAGTACATGCCCAGAAAATAATAAATATAATCAGTTTCACAACCAATGTGAAGAAAAAATAACCTTTTCAAAACTAAAATAAGCAAAAATAATCATTTTACCGGTAAATTTCCGACTAAAAGATGATAAAATTGAATTTCTTTATAGTTTCAGGAGATCACATATTTGATTTCTAATACTACAAATTGAATCCGATACGAGGAAATTATAATAAAAAACCTAACATTTAGCATATGATGTTCGTATCATGCTTAATTAATATTTTAACCATAAATATCATACAATTAAAATGAGAATACATACATTACCTCATAAACTAGGCATGTGTTTATTTGATGCACATCCAAACTTTACGTTGTCTTGATTACCCCATAAACTCAACTATTTGATGTTCTTTACATAGCATGCATGTTTTTATTATATTTTTATCAAACTAAATTAATTAATTTTTGGATCATCTTTTCAGAACCAAATTTGTAAAACGTATATGATTGAAACTCCATTATTTACGCTTTTATTTTAAATATAATAGAGTTTTAATCAATTTTTTAAATTAATTTGTGATATTCGGTAAAACTGCACGTTCTTAGCCTTCTTCCCGCCTCATATCTAGCTGTGTTTACTAGTTGTTTGAGTAATACTCTTGATATTTTACGCTTATATGGTTTGTTTTATTGTGGAATGAAATAAGTAAAAGATGATCGTTCTAAAGCTTAAAAGAGGAAGAATCGGTGCTTTAAAGTCTGAGTAAAGGCCGAGACACGAGAGGAACGAGTTTGAGGCAAAATTTTAAACCGGCATAGAAAATGGCCTACCGCGCCGCGCTATACGTCGCATGGCGTGACAGTAAGCCAAAACTTCAGACTTTCAGAGACTCAGCTAATCTGAGACAAATCAAAGCTGCAGGAAAAGTGGCCTACCACGGCGCGCCACACAAGGCATGGCGTGACGTGCCAGACATATTTTCCTGCTCCGATTCCATATTGGTTTGGACGGGTTTTTCTAAGTCAGGGTCAACCCAAATCATTCTAAAACAGTATAAATACATCTTAAAACATCTTTTGAAGGGTGGAGTGGAACAGGATTTTGGAGGCAAGGTAGTGAAAACATCAAGTCCAGAGGTCGAAAGACAACGGATTCCAAGAGTTTTTTCTCCTTCTACCTTATGATTCTTATTTTTATTATGTTTTTATGTCTGAGCATGAGTAGCTAAACTTAATTCTAGGATTATGATGTACCTTTTTATGGATGTAATACTATAACCAAGTATTATAATCCACGTCATTCTTTCATGATTCTATTTATTCTTCTCTATATCTACTTGTGATTATCTGCATGATTGTGTTAGTTGCTTGATCTAGAGTTGCTCGGAAGAGAACATAGTATTAGGTTAGAGTTGAATACAATACTATCTCTCCAATTAATTGGAAGATAATTTGAGAGACGTTAGGAGGGGTTACGAATAACGAATCTGATTATGGCTCGGAATAGCTATCTAAATGCCTAGACTTAGTTCGGAAGAATAAATCTAGGTGGAAAACATAGAGATTTGTAGTAGTTCTAGCATTTACAACCAATGGAGGAGAAGACGACGTGATTTTAGGAACTTGTCTGCATTTCATCACGCTAATCAGGAAAATGATAACTGTAGGCTCTCTCGTATTGACTATCACCATTTTGGTTATCCTTTTGTTTCCATTTACTTTAGCTTTTTAGTTATTTAATATTTCTTAAAATAAATTCTATTACGTTTTTTTGGAATTGATTGAATCTAGATACTGGCTAGTAAAATTATTACTTTCTAGACGTGGCTTCATGTGGGATTCAACTCCAGACTTAAACCAGATATATTTGTAACGACACTTAATTTCTTTTATAGGATGTAATTGGACGTTATCAATTGTGCTCGAAAAGAGATGCACAGTTGGAATATAACAATTGCATTTAAAAATGGAAATACAAAGTTGAGTGAAATACTGAAATGTGCATCGTCTATTAAGAAAATAAGCCAGAAGAGTTACGCAATTAGAACAAATTAATCATTGTGTAGGACTATGTATCAATTAATGTTAATAAACCCCGGCCCGTGTGAAGGCTGAATTCTTAACTTTCACATGCCTAAGAGAGTATCAACCCTCCTTGGCCCTTGGCATGTCGGCATATTTAAGGGAGTAACAAAAAGCTTAGGGTGTATAAGTATTACAGTATGTCTTTTATTTTAAGTAGTAGTAACAATCTTCCTATTAAAAATTACTGCAGGTACATATCTTATGATCATTAATATGCAATAAATTCCAATTAAATAGTGATTTCTCATTATAACCCTTGGAGGTTGACTTGATTCCATTGCCATCTTCACATTTTAATTATGTTATAAAATAAAAAGGAAAAAAAAACAAAAAAGGAAAAAATCCAATCAATCGTGATTCTTGAGCCCGTTGTCAAATGATGGGGACAGCAGACTAGTAAAAGGCTATTTAAGTAATTTAAACCTCAAGCTCTGTCGGTCTCTAACTATAGTTAAACGTTAACCATAGGATCTGGTTAATGGCTTAGGTATGAAGTATGAACCACTCGTGAGTTCCACAAATTAAAATGCCAACTAAGCCGTCGGTGACCAGGTGAACATTTCTGAGTTAACCCATCACACTCAGCGACCGAAAATGACGTATCTGAAAAATAATTTAAAATATGCAAGAATACATTACTTATCATTTATTTATTTGCTTCCTTCATCCTAATTTATATGAACAAACTTGGAATTAGAGTGATTTTAAATTAGGTTTATAAATTTTGGAAAAAAAGTTTACTCCATCGGTCTCGATTAATGTGACATATTTTCTTCACATTTCTTTATTATTAACAAATTAACCCACACAAAACTTTTAGGTTTGTTTTAAACTACTTTTTTCTCTCAATATATGTAGCACTATTTCGTTTTTGATCCGTTAAGAATGTCATCTTTCTACAAGTATAAACAATTTACTTTTATAAAATAATTTCCAGCCACATAAATCATAATAATTAATAATTGAAAATATTAAAAAGCATTCACAACAATTAGTTAAGAAAAATTGTTGATATTTGTGAAGAAATGAAAAGTGGCACATGGAGTAATTAATACTAGTATGAAATGAAAAAAAAAGGAAAAGGAATGGGAGTTATAATTAATAAATAAGAAATAAGAAAGCTCGATAAATACAAAAACAATACTAGTATAGGAAAGATTGGTATATAAGCAAGTGTTCCTAATTTCAAGTAAAGAGAAGAGAAGAAAGATTTTTAGAGAGAGAAAATAAAGAGAGAGAGAGAGAATAAATGGGGGATTCAAGCGACTCTGTTTCTGTAGATATGGAAACATTCTCCGTCGCCGGAAAGGTTTCACATTTTCACATATTGCATTTCTAGCCTCATTATTTGACCTACATTTCTATTTGAAACTTATGTTTGTTTTATTGCTATAAACATTTTCATATTATGGTTATCAACTTAGGTTTATTTAGTTACAATTTTTTTGCTATTAAAACTCTAGCTGCTTACAGTTTCCTATCTCATTTTCCTTTCTCCATTAAGACCTTTTTTAACCCAATAATAGCTTACTCATTTTTTTAGTAACTCAGTTAGTTTGAGTAATAGGATTGTGATTAATTTGGGTGCTTACGCCAAGTATAATGAATTAATGAGCAACCTTTTTCACTTTTTTTATGCTTTTTTCTATCGATAACAAGGTCAATTATCATCAAGAATAATGAAATTCGAACAAGGTTTGAGTGTCAAATTTATTAAGTTAACAAGCATTAAAAAAAGTTAGGGTGAACAATTTGTGAAGTATACTTCTTGAAGGAACATTGCACATGGGAAACTCCATTGCAAAGCAAAAGATGGTTCGTTCGTTTTTGTTACATTAATGTTCCATCTTTTAACAGTTTGGGCCGCTGCAGATGCTTGAAAACTAGACAGCATTGCGTAGTTGCTAGCTAGTTTATAAGATCATGCGATGTTTGTTCTAATCTTTCTCGAATGCATTTGGAATCTAGTTTATAAGATTTTTGTAATTTTTGTCTTACTTTTTCTGAGTATGTATTTGTTTCTTAGTTTATAACATTTCTCTGTTTGTCTTCTTCCTTTTCTGAAATGTGCATATTCCGGTTTTTATTAGAAATGGTGCAGAAAGGAGACCTCCTCTTAACGGAATTTAATTTTCCGGACCTTTAGTGCTCGAAAGCTTTGTTGCTTACATCAATATTTGAGTTATGTTTATTTTACTTATCATGCTTTTGCCTTATCACTCATCATGCTTTTGCTAATTTTGCCCTCAGGAGCACCTTGTAAAAACTGGCTGCGGTTCTGTCTCTGTTACTGTTTTTGGGGACCAGGACAAGCCGGCTCTAATCACCTACCCTGATTTAGCTTTAAATTGTAAGTAAACCACAGTTGATTTTGTCATCTGTTACAATGCGAATTGCTTAAGTGAAACTTTCCTATATGTGATAGTGTTCGTTCGTTCTTAATAAGCAGTCTACACTAATATAAATAATCAAGTTAATTTAGTCGGTTCCAAGCTTTCTTTTTCTCTGCAAGCTTAAATAGCTCTGATAGATGTTCAGTTTTGGTGAAAACTATTGTAATACTTGGATCAGATTTATCTGTTGAAGTTTCAACATCTCCACTTAGTGGCTTCTATGATATATGAGGCTTGGTAGGTCTTTAACCATCTAATACTAAATTTTGTTTCTCTACAGATATGTCCTGTTTCCAAGGAGTGTTCTTTTGTCCAGAAGCATTTTCATTGCTGCTACACAACTTCTGTATATACCATATTAGTCCTCCTGGTCATGAGGTTTGTGACTTGGACTCATCTTGATTGTGATACTGTTTGGTTAATGCTTCTGTTCACAATGTTGCTTACCCTGTATATCTGTCAAGAGTTGTTGCAGTTGGGAGCCCCTGTGCTGAGTCTTGATGATCCAGTCTTATCAGTTGATGATTTAGCAGACCAGATAGCTGAGGTGCTTGATTACTTCGGGTAATTGTGATAAGCTTGATTTCGGCATCAACTTAATGTTATCACCTTATATATGCTGCCTCCTTTGGCATAAGGTTTTTCCAATTTTATGTCATTTTGCAATTCTATATCTTGTGCTGCACGATTAAGCGGTTGGCAGAATGGTGTATGCATGACATATGAAAATGATATTAAGAGCTCTCAGCTGTTCTGTGATCTTCCTGATATTGTTCAGCTTGTTTCAACAAGAAGTTAAAGCTGATATTTTCATTGCCTTCTCTTTTCAGGCTTGGTAAAGTAATGTGTATGGGCGTAACTGCTGGAGCGTATATTCTAACCTTGTTTGCTGTAAGTTGTGCTTCTGTGGGGTGTGTATTATTTCTATTCAGCTGATTTACCTATATTTAGTTGAAGTGGTCATCTGAAGAGAAGAATTTTACTTTTTCCCTTCCAGATTAAGTATACACAAAGGGTTATGGGTTTGATACTCATTTCCCCCTTGTGCAAAGCACCGTCTTGGACAGAATGGTTGTGCAATAAGGTGCATTTTCAATGTCCTCTCCTATAGTTCGAGATATTTGAAGATGAACATGTAAATTATGATTCTTGCTCATCTAAATGACCTGAAATTATAGTGTCTTACATCACATGTTGCAACATTGGCAGGTGATGACAAATCTGCTTTACTTTTGTGGCATGTGTAGTTTGGTGAAGGAGCTATTGCTGTTGCGGTACTTTAGCAAGGTTTTGTTTCTGCTCTTCTCTGCCACTTTTGCATTTGTTTTGTTATAATTAATGGAGATTCAAGTGGATGCCTGATGATTTTACAGGAAGTCCGTGGAAGTGTTGAAGTTCCAGAATCAGACGTAGTTCAAGCATGCCGAAGAGTTAGTGTTTACTTTTTCTAGAGTTCCGTATTTCCTGTATGATGTTATTGCAATAAAGAGGCTTGGATACGATATTATGTGGTTGACAAGATTAGTCATTCCTCTGATTCCAGAAAATTTACGATTTTTTGTTGCAGTTGCTAGGTGAGCGGCAGAGTCCAAATGTATTGCGCTACCTTGAAGCTATGAATGAGTAAGTCCTTTAGCAAAAAGATATTCCAAGGGGATTTCTGCTGGTTTACTTTCTCTTTCTTTATTTGTTCTTGTTGTTTGTTTGAATAAGGAGTGGGAGCAGTAGAGGGTTGGGTGGTTATTATTATTTTTAATTTTTTTAAACAAGTGCTGATCTAAAAATATTGGTCTGATTTTCTGCTCACAGCTCAGTATAGCGTTAGGTTGCTAGTGAAGTGGCAATATAGAATATTGAGACAACCATATATAGGACAAGTGATACACAATGGTCTGCTTTCTATCTATAGAATTGGACTTTTTATAGAGGGATTTCCTACAGTGCCATGGACTGACTTCCATGATTAGTTCCATGTTCTGTTACAGAGGTTGAGTAATACTTTGTTGTTTATCTGGCAGGAGACCAGATATAACCAAAGGCTTGCGGAAACTGCAATGTCGTTCTTTAATATTTGTTGGAGAAAACTCTCCTTTCCATTCGGAGGCTCTCCATATGACTTCAAAGCTAGATAGAAGGTTCAGCGCGCTAGTTGAGGTATGCCAAACCAGTTTCCCCTTCATCATGCTCAGCTTACTCCTTAGCTATTGAAGGGTTGTTGGATGAGATGTAATATCTGTGGTGTTATTCATGTAATGTTTGTGTTGTTATTCAGGTTCAAGCATGTGGTTCAATGGTGACTGAAGAGCAGCCAGATGCAATGTTGATTCCACTAGAATACTTTCTAATGGGATTCGGCTTTTATCGGCCATCTCATTTCAATGTCAGCCCAAGAAGTCCCTTAAGTCCAACCAGCATTTCTCCGGAGCTTTTCTCACCAGAAAGTATGGGATTGAAATTAAAACCAATCAAAACCAGAATGTCTGGAGAAGTATGAAACATTTCCAGGAGGATGGACTCACAAATAAAAACAAAACAAGTTTTTGTAAAGTATGTAAGAATACATTGAAAGGTCCTTTTGATTGAAAGACAGTGTAGGAATATGAAGTTATAGGAGGGTTGTAGATAAGAGTTTTGGAAAATAGGTGGAAGGGAGATAATAGGAAAGAAGAGTTTTCTCTGTCCTTTACTTTTTTTTTTTTTTGGTTTGCTTTAGCAATTGTTCAGAAGTTTTGAATCCATCTGTACATCCAGCACATTAATTATTTATGTTGATGAGAGGAATAAGAATGAATGAGAATAATAAAAGGGCAAGTGCCAGCCTTTTCTTCCTGTTACTGACTTTAGCTCTTTTCGTTGTTTTCATTGTGGTGTTCTCTTTTTGTTTCTTTTGTCAACGTGACTAGTTCAGTAGTTCGGTATTTGTTAAATTTTTCTAGGGATAATTTTGTAGAGCTTCCCTTAAGTTTGGCTTTGTAATAGTAACTTCTCCTGTGGTTTACAATATCACGATTACCTCCTTTATTTTGAATTTTTTTGTAATAATTCTTTTAACCTATTTATTATTAATATAAATATTTGTAATCTGACTAATCTGCCCTTTCAAATATACACTTTATGTTTAACTAACTACCACTGCATATAAACATTCAACAAACTGCCGAAGGCTTTGCAAGTCTCTGTGGAATTCATGGAAAGAAAATTGTTACTTTTATGAATTGATCGAATAAAAGTGGAACAGTAATTAGAGAAATTCTTATCACCATTCAATTTTGCTCAAATATTTCCACAAACACTACTCTTAATGCTGCTAGTTTTGGATAATAATACTATTAGAAATACTCTCATTGTTGGAAACGGGAAGCTTCACTTTCGCTGAACCCAAATCTGATGGACACGTTTGCTTTGTCGCCGGCAGCGTAATCGGCAGCATGGAAACACTTGCATATGTGATTTAAGGTGAATAATTTGTAAATGATTCCGATTTAGGCCTTGTTTATAGAATTAATTAAATATTAACATATTAAATACTAAATTACCTAACATAAAGTAAATTTCAAAGGGCAAATTAGCTAGATTACAAATATTTATATTAATAATAAATAGGTTAAAAGAATTGCTACAAAAAATTGAAAATGAGGGAGGTAATCGTGATATTATAAACCACAAGGGAAGTTACTAGAGAAGATTTAACTAAAAGACTTCCAAAAAAACTTGTCTAACAAAATGACCTCCTCTTTTTCTTTTTGACTTATTTTTTTGGGAGAAAATTGTTAAGTATGCTTAAGTGGTGTCGGGGGCTAAATTAAAAATAAAAAAACTTGTGGGTAAAAGTGCATATTACAGAAAAGTATATAAACTTAACCAAACTGGGTCATTTTAGCGGGTCAAAAATAAAAAACGGGTAATCAAAAAAGGGTTCTTCTTGCTCGCACCTCTTCCAATTTGTCAAACCGATTTCTGTCCCTTCATAAGTTCTCCTAAACGATTTTTGTCTCTCATCCAGCTATTTAACAATTATTTCGAAGATTTGAAGTAGTTGTTGAAGAATTTCCAGAAATCCCGATTTCTGCAGGTGAGCAACCTTTATATCGTTGCATTTTTGTTCTGGTTCTCATACAAGTCTTAGAACTTATGAAGAAATGTCAATGGTGTTTTTTGAAGAAATTTTGATTGTTTGTTTATTGTTCTTTCCAATTTTTCCCTTTTTTATTTTATATTGTTGTTTACTTTGTGTCTTGTGCTTCTGTATGTAGATAAAGTAATGGCAGGGCTGAATCATATCAGTACAACTGCTTGAAGCGGTAAATCTAAAACGAAAGAGGCTAGTAAGCAATCTGAAGAAGATGACAGTGTTAAACAAATTCCTGAAACTGATGTTGGATAAAAATTCAGCAGAAGGTGACAATCAACCTCCAAGTGGTAGAGGAGATGTTGCTGAACTTGATAAATATCCAAAAGCAGATGACAATCAACCCACAAGTGGTGGAGTTCCTGTAAGTGCTAATAATCCAGCAGTAGATGACAATGAATCTCCACTCGTTGAAACTTGTTTAATGGATGCTGAAGTTGGTGTAAAAGAACCCCAGATTCAAAAGACCGTAAAGGATCACTCTGTAAAAGATATTGTGGTGGAAGAGGCCCAAGTGGAATCCCAAACTGAGGATCTTTTGGCTGAAATCGATGCTTTTCAAGCGGATGAACTCTCCGATACAGGGAAAGGTAAGGAAAGCATGGATGATAGTGGTGGTGATGATGGACAAAGTCCTGCTACTCGTGATGAAGGAAATAGAGAGGAATCAGGAGAAGATGAAAGTGGTGAAGAAGAAGAAGAAGAAGAAGAAGAAGAAGAAGAAGAAGAAGAAGAAGAAGAAGAAGCAATTGAAGAAGAAATTGATGAAGAAACTGATCTAGAAGGGGATGAAGCAAGGGACCCTGAGTGTGAGTTGGACCGTTTATCAGTTCCTCGATGCATAAAGGAAATCAACGTTCAAAGGTATCGATTTAAAACTTGGCTTGATGAAATTCCATCATTCCCGGCAAAGATATCTGTTCGATTTAGCATTAAAAAATTGTATTTATTTAAAAAGTTGTTGAAAACCTTAACATTAGAAAAGAAATTTAAGGATACTGTATTTGGGAAGTTCCTTGAAATGTCCAAATTTTTGCAATTCAATGGACAGATGGTCCACTCCCTACTTCTTCATAGAATAAAGGATAAAAAGCGTCTGGAGGTTTGGTTCTTGGTTGATTGGAAGCCAACTTGTTTTGGACTTAGGGAGTTTGCACTAATGACTGGTTTGGTGTGTGGGAAAAAGCCCAGCGATAAAGCAAAGAATAAGATTGTAAAGAAAGGCGAGGAATTTTATGAAAAAGTAACTTGGAAACCATCCAATGAGGCGAATGTTAAAGTGACGTCGTCGAGGCTGTGGAGGTTGTTGAAAACTAGCAGAAGATTTGACAAAGAGGAACAGTTGAAGATTTGCCTTTTATGGTTTCTCCACATGATATTGATGGCAAGGATACTTCAAAATCTGTTGAGAAGGAATGAATTTGTATGGTTGATGATCTGGAGTTCTTCTCCAAGTACCCATGGGGCAGGTTGTGCTTCGAGCTTACAATTGAATATTTGAAGCCCAAGCTTGACATGGTCAAGCATTATAAAACCTTTAGTGAAAAAGGAAAACAGCCTGGATATGCTCTTTTTGGCTTCCCCTGGGCATTTTTGGTAAGTCTACAATAAACCAATAGTTAGTTGATTGTGAATTTTTTATATTTCATAGTCCTATTAAATATTTTATTTTAGGCCTGGGTCAATGAAACATTTTCTGCCATTGGAAGGAGAGTTGCACTAATCTCCTATACCGTGCCCTCATAAATGGTACGTAAAAGGGTGCCTAAATCCTTCGATCCATTTGTGGAAGGAGAAAATAAAATTAAGGTAACGTTGCGCTATTTTCATGTCATTTAATATTTTTATTCAAACTATGAAACTAATTTGCTCGGCTTCTATCCAGATCGTGCGCCCTTACCCATTCCATACTGATCAATAAATGAGATCGAGGTGGGAGGATTCATATGTGCCCTATGCAGATAAAGTTAAGGATGGGTCGGTGGATGCCCTTAGGGCTGAAGTTGAGGGGGCCACTGCAATCAAGAAGACTGCTCTTTATCCTGCTGGTGAAGGTGATATGGATGAAGATGGTGAAGAAGATGCAAGAGGCGATGAAGATGTTGTTGAAGATCGTAGAGGAATTTTCGGTGAAGGTGCAGGTCTTTCAAGTGGTAGTGTCAGTGCTGCAAGTCCTTTTTTGCATGTTGTGCTCGATAGGCCAACAACAATGGAGTACAAATTAGTTGATGTTGCTAAGATGCTAGCGGAACAACCAAAGAGGACAGTATGCAAATGCTTGTACCGCCCTTCTGCGATGTTGTTGAGGCACAGCAAGAGGAAGGCAAAGGACCGTGGTACCGCTGGAAAGACAACTACATTCCTGAGAAAGAAGCGTAGATTTGATGAAGTGGTTGCTACTGTGAGTGCCACCAGTGTCGGTGCCACCAATGCCAATGTAGTTGATGCCAATGCCACCGATGCCAATGCAGTTGATGCCAAAGTAGTTGATGTCGATGCCATTGCCAATGCCAATGCAACTAATGCCAATGCCAATGCTGTTGATGCCACCAATGTGAGTGATAATAAACTGCTGATGAAAAATGGGGAGGACGATGAGGAACAGTTTTATGAAGTGGAGGATGCATCCCATGTCGAATCGGAATTGAACTTGAATGGAGAAGTTGGTCAAGATCCCGAAGAAATTATGTCGGGTGTATTGGAGAGTCATGACAAAGAGTGTATTAAAAGATGAGAACAAAGTTTGATTAGTCAATCTTTAAAAGTTTGTTGTAATATATTTATTGTAATCTTGTTCGAGTGTTAAACAATTGTAGTTGATGATTATTTTTTAAATATTGTTTTAGTGTTAAACAATTGTAGATGAGGAATTTTATTTAAATCTGTTCGGGTGTTAAAAGAGTTGACAATGCATTTTGCTACTGTTTAAAATAATCTTGCATAGGAATGATCTCTGATAACTAAATAATTTATTAAATTGTGAACTATAGCTGTTGAATACATACTGAATTAGGTCAATTATCGATACAGGAATAAATATTTGTAATGTCAATTCTATTTTTTTGGACAACTAGGAATAAAACTATAAACTACTTCACATGGTCGACAGTAGACAGTTGCTGGATTTATACTCGTACTATCGAAAATATTTTGGTATAAGTTGGAAGCTTTTCGAGCATAGACTAAATGTGCATAAACTAAAGACAAAACAATATTTCAACCAATCAAAAAATAGACGACCTATATTAATAGACATGTATCTTAGCTAATACGCAAAGTAGATTGTGCGGTAAATAATAGGTGTCGTGAAGTGTGGCAAAGCAGTTGGTAATGCACTGCCCAAAGCAATTCTTGTCAAGTCAAAGTCGTTTTTCTTTTTTTGAAACTAAAAGACTTGATTAAAGGTGCACATTTGCTTTGTAATCAATAATTAAGAAGTGACCATTGCATTTAATTTATATCTCTTCACTAACCTTTGCAACTCTTCAACATTATTTCTATATCAACCCCTCAACATTGTGTGCTTTTTCCACTCCATTTTCAAAATAATTTTTTTTGAATTTAAACTATCAAAAGAACATTCCAAAATAGCTGAACCATCCAAGAAGCATGATATCTACTGGGAGTTAGCCATTCTGCAATCAGAGATTACTGAACTGTGGGAGTATTTGAAGAGGCTCGAAAACAGAGTATGGGCAGAGGCGCAGGCAAGGGAGGATCAGGTCAGAGCGATCAACGCAAGACTTGATGGAATTCATGCACCACCAGCGCCAGAGACAAGCGTCATAGAGGAAGATGCAAGTCCACCAGGTTCACCAGATGCATCCCCACCAAATTCACCAAATGCACTAGGTTCACCAAATGCACCGGCTTCACCAGATGGACCACTAGATATGGTTGAATAATCCACACCAAGTTCACCCAATGAACCGAACTAGTCATTTGTTACTTGCTGTTTATGTTTTAGTTGTCGTTTTTTTGTTGTTGCTGTTTATATTTGAATGGTCTGGTTTTCGTTGTTTATATGTTTTAATGGTCCAGTCCTTTTACTTATGTAATGTTGCTTCAGTTGGTATATTAGTTTCGGTTGTGTTTTGATTATCCACCGGTGCGGTCTATTGATATTGTTATTATCCGTGTTAAAATCTGTTGAAATTTTTATTGTCTACCAAGTATAGTTTATTAGATAAATTGTGGAAACACATGGAAAGTTATGATGGTTAACAGTAATCAAACCAATAAAATAACTAAATTAGTAAAGTACTTGAGAAAATTGCTATCACATTAACAAAATTTACTAGACCGAGGTAGACCATTTAGGCATTTACAGACAAGTTTAATTGGAAGATACGTATCAAGCTAAGTTTGGTCTATTATACACTTATTGAAAAGCTGAGCGTTGAAGTTCTACTGTTCAGGATATTATCACATGCGCGTTTGGCATTTAGGGATTGATGTTTGGGGTTTAGGGTCTAGGGTCCACGCGCTTGGGATTTGGGGTTTGGGCTTTAGGATATAAGTAGATCATTTTGGCTTGTGGGTATATTATCAACGATCCGAAATTACACTTGTGTTAGATTGTCAACGCTGCAACGGTTGATAATATACTCTCATGATTTTGCTTAAAATAATATAAAATTCCTATGTTAAACACTAGTAAGTGGTAATTTTGTAATCTACGAACTAGGAAACCACTCACGTGACAACTTTGTTGCATAATGTACCTTAATGATGGTCAATAGCATTGATAAGGACTACATTGGATAACAAACATAACATAATGTATACTAATGTTTAGGTTTTGAGAAAGCAAGACATCTTTCTCTAAGCATGGGAGAAGATCACATTGCTTTGGAAGAAGATTATGATAATGTATATTGCTTGCGAAATCATGAGTATAAATTATCAACCGTTGCAACGTTGACAATCTAACATAATGTAATTTCGGATCGTTGATAATATACCCACAAGCCAAAACGATCTACTTATACCCTAGAGCCCAAACCCCAAGCGCGTGGACCCTAGACCCTAAACCCCAAACATCAATCCCTAAATGCCAAACACGAGCGTGATAATATCCTGAACGGTAGAACTTCAACGCTCAGCTTTTCAATAAGTGTATAATAGACCGAACTAAGGTTGATGCGTATCTTCTAGTTAAACTAGGTTGTAAATGCCTAAATGGTCTACCCTGACCCTATAGCCCAAACTACAATCCAGATGATTCTAGAGATGAATATGATGCTATAATTATTTTATTAAAAAATGTGTTGTCTCAATCATATTAAATCAAGTTTAGAAGTGATGATTGTCAATCCTAAATAGTTGATCATCAACCTTTATAGAAATATTAATTTTAAAAGTGTACCGTACTAGTATATGTTATGAAATATGTCACATTGAATATTTATTTTGGTTGTTTGTATACTTGACGTGAGTTATCAGTTTATACGCGGAAATTTCTATCTCAGTACAAATATTTTAAAAACCACCAACCCTTTTCTATGATTTTATGTTAGTTGTTCATAAACCTGAATTCATTTATTATCTAGTTCATCAGATCCATGTTATAAATTTTTCCTGGTCTCCATATTAAGTCGTTTATCAACTTCATTTGGTCTATTATTATGTTGAACAGATCCAATCATCTACTTCGATGAAAATAAAGCAGAAACAAGTATTAACTCAATAGCAACACCAAAATTAGTACGGCGGCAGCAAAATTCCCCAATTCCATTCACATTTTTTTAATAATTACATATTAAAGAGTTTTCTTTAATCAGATGCCTCTTTACAAAATAACAAAAAATAAAATGCATATATACTTAAACTAACTTAAAATATTGAACATACTTAAACTAACTCAAAACATTTAACATACTTAAAAAAAAAAACATACAAATTAAGGGGAACTTGGGGGGAGGGGGGTTGATGAGGTCGTCAGGGTTGATACCGACGCGGCGACACATTGCACGAAGAACACGTGCAATGCGCCGAACGTTCATCTCTTGGCACTGCCCGCCCTCATTAATTCTTCGTATGAGGATGTCTAGAGCTTGACGGATTAGCAGTGCATCTTGGGAAGAAGACATTGTTGTGCAGGAAAAAGCCTTACAAAAAGTTGAGATTTTACAGTTGGAATTGTGTGAAAGAAAGTGTAAACAATAGTCCTATTTATAGAAGAAAAAGAAGGTGACAGTAGGGGTGGGGAGGGGGTGTAATAGGGGTCTCGTCTAACAGTCATGATTAAATCCATTTCCCAGTGAGACTTTTCGGACACCATCAAATCCGAAGGGACATGACAAGCTTGGGCAGTGCACTCCTTTAAATATGACACGTTTCCCAGTCACCTATTATCTACCTGTCAATATACTTAGCTTACTCATTAAGTTTGTTGTCTATTAATATTCGACAACTAGTTATTATTATTTGAATATGTATTTGTCTTTAGTCTATGCGATTTTAGTATATGATTGAATAGCCAACTTGAACAACAAACATTCAATTTAGTTTAAATTCAACATTTATTTAGTGAAGACCATGTATAATAGTTTAAACAGTATTTTATTTCTACTCCAGAAAAAAGTTCTCAACTACAGATGAACAAAACCCATTTAAAGTATAGTGTCACCAACGGAAGATCGATTCTCAACTACGCATACATGGCCAACAAATACCAATTTCTTATGCATCAAGAGTTTATTATCAACTTTGCTAAGTATATGAAGAATAAGACAGTAACTAAAGGTAACTTGGAAGATCGTGAAATACTGTTTACTTCGCCTAAAAATATTAACTTATAACAAACTTAACAGTAGGAACATCAAAATCAATACGCCGACAAAATATCACCGTTTCCATTGATAATATTTTTAATAAATACATTAATAAAAAAGGAGCTTTCTTTACTAAACGGTTAAAGAGGTCCTCTTATTCGTGGCAACATATGCACATGAAAACAAAGACCATATTTAGGATGTCGTGGAGAACTTGGCCTTGAGTGATATGACAATCATTAATAAACCTTAACCAACCTCGCTGAAGCGTTTTGCGACTTGGTGTCACACAGAATTCCATGAAGTATCTAACATCACCGCTCTAGATAACAGCTTACATCGTGTAGTCGGGTAAAAGATATGCTATGTTCCATGGAAAAATCTATAATCAAAGAGTAGAGCGTTTAATATGTTAAAAATCAAATAACTACTAGATCATTATTTAGTCAAATCCAAATATTAAAGAACGAGGTACGAAACTTACTAGATCATCATTTATATATGAACAACTATTCACAGTAAGAGTAAAGCATTGACGGTTCCTTGTAATGATGTACATTCCATGCGGCCAGACATAGTCATGACTTGCATCCCCTGCATCTTCTGGCATGTTTTGAGAGGATTGGGAAGAGATCAAAGAGGTGTAAAAAATAGGGGTAGATGAACTAACTTGTTGATGGGTGTTAAAAAAATTGGAAAATGATGGCCCTATTTATATTCTATAGGGGAGGAACGTCAAAAGACAGGAGTTATTGGAGCCATTGTATTAGATATGATAGTTCATAACTTTGGGCAATGCACCCTTTAAAGAACCTGGCACGCGTTTAAACTGGCCGATTATCAACCACACCATCCACTAGCAAGCTAACTGTTGGAAATGATGTCTTCAGTCTATGTTGAGTTGGTCTATGTTCAAAAAGTCTACAACCAACAGTAATTACTACAAATATCAATAAAGCTAGTTAAGATTTTTTTTCAACTTGTTAAAATCGAGAGTTAAGAACCTCAACCGCAACAAAAAAGGGTCTATTATCAACATATCTGATTCTAATAAACAACAAGACTAAATACTAGCTAATTTTGCAAAGATACAGAAATTATTCAGTTCACAAAGTTATTACAAATGTTCATAAAAATAAATTATTACACTCATAAGGGAAAAAACAATAAATAATAAATCACTGTCTATTTTGAGCCAGAGGGCAAGTTGTTTTTTATAGCGGGGTCGCTTACAATTTGAACATTTATTCCTTCTCTTCTTGGACGTAAATGATACACCGATGGATGGAATGTACTGAACTCTTTTCCTGCCCCTTTTTATAAATGTCTTACATATACAGGTTCTTTTATCTCCCACGAAGGCACTACGAAGGTCGCTTGTAGCCTTCTCATCATTCTTGTACAAGAGTGATTTTCCAGTACCATCTCCAATAATATTGCTGGACTCAACCATTTGATCATCAGCTGCTATGGGAGATGTCGCAACAGTATTTGAAGCTGCGGCAGACTTCTCGACCCGCGAAATATAAAGAATAGGCCTACTACCATTACCATCTATATTTAGGAGGTATATGCATAGATCACTGTCATTCCTAATGAACGAATGAGCTATTTTCCCCCTTAGTAGGCGCAACACTAAGCATATAACTAATGGATACGTCGCCGCGATCACAAGTTAATTGTCTGCGTTCAATGACGCTGTCAATCAACTCGTCAAATGTACCCTCCAATTTCAATGCAATCGACTGTTGAACTAGTATTGGAACGCCAAGACCAGCACTTACGCATCTCTACCTATTGCCCATTGTAATCAACAGCCACTACTGTATAGCACCCCATAACAACTCTATTTACTGATATATGAACAAGTCAATAATATATTGAAACAGGCCGATGAACAAAAATAGAGTTCTAATGGAACTGAAGCATAGTTGTTCTAATGGGACAAAAACAATGGCGGATATGATAAAGCAGCTTACCAGCTCAATTAAACGCTTCGTATAGCACGATGAAGTTGATATCAACTCAATTCGAAGTAATTGCACCCACCACGATAGACAGATTAGAACCTTTTGAAATTGAATTTTAAAAGCTTCCCACAACCATAAATCAAGAAATGAGAGCAAACTGAAGATGAGAATTGGATTTCTAATAGCTATCGAACAAAATGGTTGGATTTGGGCCCTAAAAAGAGGTTCAGCTGAAGAAGAGGGCAATGGAGGCGGCTGGAACGGGAGGAGGGGAGGGGGGAATAGCTTAGCAAATTTTGGGGGGGGGGGGGGGGGAAGAAAATTTTTCTTTTTTGGTAATGGGCTAAAGTGTAATATTTGGAACTTCGGGGGTTGGGACGTGTAGGCATTTTTTTTTTTGTGTAATTAAGTCCTAATTCTGATTAAAAAAGAGGAGGTCATCTAGCCAATTCTTAAAATTTGGAGGTCATTTTTTTTAATTAAAGACTTGAGGAGGTCATGTAGCAAAAAACCCCAAATTACTATTACAAAGATAAACTTGAGGAGAGGTTTATGAAATGTTTTCTATCATTGCGAGACTTTCTGTAATCATCATTCTCTAAAACATTATTTTACTACAATGGCAAAGTTTCTCTCTATGATCAGATAAATGGCATTATAGAAGGCCTGATCGTGGTAAGGAATATCTTGAATAAAAGTACCATTTGATAACAATTTTAGCGATTTATTTGAGAGTGTTAGTTAAGTGTACGTTTACTCTATACACTATCCGTATTTAGATTCAAATTTTTCGTATGCCCGCTTCCAACAGAAATGAATTCGAAAAGGGCTGCCGACTTCTTAAGAACACAATCTATAATATTCATATGATAAAAAGGATAATATGCCAAAATATTTTCTTGAACAACTTCGGCACAAATTTTTCTTATTTACTTTTTTTTTGGCATAACACAAGGGGTTTATTTTTTAATTACTCAAAAGGAGAGGTTTCTATTTGAATATTTATATTTCACGATATTAGTAATAGTGAGTTATAAAAGAAATGCATCATCAATAATAAAAGATCCCAATAATAAAATAAGATAAAGTACTACACATTTAGATAAAATGAGCAGGGATGGAAAACCTATAAGATATATCTAATGAAGATTTAATATTTATAAGTTTTACATACAACGATTTAACATTAACTAAGAATAATTAGAGGAAAATTTGAACTTCTAAACATTCCTAGAATGCAAAAAATGGGGGCTCTCTTAAAATTTGTGTAACATAACGCAAAATCTTGCTGGTCTATCTTAATTAGGATGGCTATACATATTGTTGAAGTTATCATTGAGTTTTCTTTTCATGCATGCAATGCAAGTTTCTTTTTGAGAATAATCAAATAGTAACCTTTCCACCCACTCAACATACACGATGGAGGGTTGAAGATGATTGATGTAGAAATGTAATAAATGGACTAAGTGGCGTAATAGTCTTTCAAAAACATTTCGATTAAAGCTACATACGTTGATAAAATAAAAGACAACACAATCAGTACTTTAGTTCAACCTTTGCAATATGTTAATTAATGTTTAAGATTATCAATTAATGTTTATCATTATAGATTTAGTTAGCATACACGTAATTCGATTGTGTAATAAATATAATTTTTTGATTAGGTTAGTGCATAAACTTAAACTTTTCTAAATTAGCTCCTACAATTATGCAAATTAATACCCTAAGAAATCAAATGTGAATTGAGAAGTGTCGGCAGTGGCTTTTGGGATATTATTTATTTATTCATTCATTTTTGTGAATTTTAGTTAGTATTTCATTTTCAAAGGTTGGTAGAGTGCTACGCAATGACCAAAGTTTTGGAAAGTCTTGGAGCTTTCAGGTCTTTATACAAACAATAAATACTGCATGAAATTAAAGATCACAATGTTGGTTTATTTCTGGACACAAGATGTAAAGCTCACGTCTATTTGAAATAGACATCTTAGTTGATACGTCATATAGCCAAGTGTTACCCAAGCCGCTCATGGAATAATAGTTAGTGGTATATTAGTATAATAATGAAAGACAACTACGAGGGGTGTGGCTGAATTGTTCGTATAGCTCCGTCATTAATCAAAGGTCTTAAACTTGAGCCTTTGGATGAGAAGTCTTTTGGTGGAACTACAAAGCTTTGTTTGAAATTATACTTTACGTGGACTTAATGTATTATTCAAATTTATGAAACGGGCTTAACAAATGTGACTGGTGCACATGATTCGAACCAAAATCCCCTTATATTTTGAGTTCTTTGTTGAGCCGATACCACTTTGTGAGCCCGTGATAGGAATGCCATTATGTCATGGCATTTAACAATATAAATATGGTAATATTTGTGTCCGCTAGCCAGTCTTTAGAACACTAAAGAGGGATAACCAGTATTTTCAAATTAATTGATGAATACAACAAAATTGAAACACTGAAGGTATTTCGAAAAGTAGCCAGCCCGATAAAAAAATCAGAAGATTGTAGTTAAAATAACACTTATTTCAAGTAAATAAGTTGCGTTTTGAACTAAACTTCATATTTTATATGCTTAAAGTAATGCCATTACGTCATGGCATTTAAGCATATAGATATAGTACTAATATTTCTGTCCACTAGGCACTAACCAGCTTTTAAAGAGGGACAACTAGCATTTGTAAATTAATTGATGAATAACACAAATTGAGAACGCAAAAGGTATTTGAGAAAGTAACCAATCCGATCTCCTTATAAAACAAGAAGTTAAAATATACTAATTTCAAGAAAAAATACTGAATTTTGAACAACCCCATTTTTTATTTTATTATTATTATTTTTTTAATTTTGGAGTTTTAAGAATGTGAAATGAGCATCCAACCCAAAACCTTAAGGCAATGGGTGGAGTGGCCCAGGACTTTATAAATCCCTTTGGTAACCCTTATACAACCGATGTGGGACAAGTTGTTTTTAGCGTTTTTTTAGAGTGAGGAGAAGAGGCCCAACAGTATTGAGCTTTTTGAGAGTAAGGATGAGAGATATTAGGCTCGACAGGCTAGTGAATGGACCTGGAGCTGCTCGATGGATTGATTTGGTGAGAGAGAAATCCAGAGCAACTTTATGCTCTGATAGAAGCCCGGAGAAGCATCCAACCCAAAACCTTAAGGCAATAGGTGGAGTGGTCCAGAACTTTATTAACCCCTTTGGTAACCCCTCCTGCACTTGTAACTCGTGAGAACGTAATTAAATAAATAAAGTGTACTACATTTAACAGCTTAAACTTTTAGATGAGATGGTCACACAATTCAACATGGTATCAGATAGCCAAACCTATTCCTTCTAAATTGTTTTTTGCAATTAGTGTCTCACCAAAATACCTTTAACTTTTTCAACAAAGATGGTGGCTTCTTCTGCAACCATTTCCACGCCTATTGATTCTTCCTCTCAACCAGCTTCTACTATTATTTCTTCTGGGTCAACAACTTCCACAAATGTTTCTGCACTTCTTCAGTCCCTTTCTCAAACAGTTCCACCATTCTCTCATCACCATATATCTTATGCATTCTCCCCACTTCAAACTGCTCTCCCTAGTCATTTTTCTTCTCCAGTCACTTTAGCCAATCAATTTGTTAGTAGTGTTGGCATACCTTATCAATTGTCATCTACCGGAACTGTCGACCTAACATCGCTCTCATAATACAATCCCGTTGCGGCACTTACGGCACCAAACATCACAAATTTAGTCACATTAAATCTTGCATCCGTTGAAGACTACCTGATGCAGTCCGAACATGTGCTGATCAAGTATTCGATCCTCCGAGGCCGATGACACGAAGCCAAGCCAAGCTGTTTCACGATGTTCACATTCACTTGGCTTGGTCGGGAGAAAGCAACCACTCCAAAGCTGACTGGTCGAGCTCAAGAATCGAGGGCATCATTTATAAACTTGAGCTCGAAGAAGAGAGTGACCGAACCCCAACCGAACACTCAACATCGACGCCAAAGTAAAGCAAACAATTAATCGAAGGAAGAGCGTCTGATGTCAAATGTGCACAAGGGTATCCTTCTAAACTCTAATGATAATTTTACTAACGATAACCCTTTGTCTAATGCTGTTTAAAGTGTTTTGCAGGACTTCGGAGACATGTTTCCCGAAAAAATGCCAGGTGGATTGCCTCTGTTGAGAGGAATCGAATACCAAATTGACTTTGTTCCAGGGTCTCAAATCCCTAACAAGCCTGCCTACCGGTGTAATCCCGAAGACACCAAAGAGCTCCAAAGGCAGGTGGATTAATTGTTGAACAAGGGCACTGTTCGAGAGAGCTTGAGTCCTTGCGCCGTTCCTGTTATCCTTGTCCCGAAGAAAGATGGAACTTGACGAATGTGCGTTGATTGCCGAGCAGTCAACAAAATCACGGTAAAGTATTGTCATCCTATCCCTTGATTAGATGACATGCTAGATAAGTTAAGTGGTTCTTCTTGCTTTTCGAAGATAGACCTCAGGTCCGGTTACCACCAAATCCGAATGAAACCCGGAGACGAGTGAAAAACTGTATTCAACACCAAATTCGGTCTCGATGAATGGTTGGTGATGCCTTTTGGCCTATCCAACGCACAGAGCACATTCATGCGGCTGATGCTCAAACCGTTCATAAATAAGTTTTTTGTCATGTACTTCGATGACATACTTATTTATATTAAATTTGTGGATGAGCATGTCGAACAGCTAAGGCTAGTGCTTGATAAGCTTAGAGAACAGAAGCTATATGCTAACTTCAAGAAATGCACCTTTTGTGTCGAGCGTGTAGTCTTTCTAGGATTCGTTGTGAGTGCTAATCGTGTTGAAGTCGATGAGTCAAAAGTCGAATCCATCAAAGATTGGCCAACTCCAACCTCGGTATCTCAAGTTCGTAGCTTTCATGATTTAGCTAGCTTTTACCGAAGGTTTTTTCGTGACTTTAGCATCGTGGCAGCTGCTTTAACTGAGCTGGTAAAGAAAGACCATCCATTTATGTGGGGAGAGTCCCAAGAGAGGGTTTTCCAAGAGTTGAAACGGAGGCTTTGCTCTGCCCCGTTGTTGCAACTCCCTGACTTCGGCAAAGCATTCGGGGTCGAGTGTGATGCTTCCGGAGTTGGGATCGGAGGAGTGCTTATACAAGAATCGAAGCCGATCGCTTACTTTAGCGAAAAGCTTAAGGGTGCAACCTTGAATTACTCGACGTATGACAAGGAGTTGTATGCCCTCGTTCGAACACTCGCCCATTGGCAACATTATTTGTGGCCGAGAGAGTTTGTGATTAAAAGTGATCATGAATCGTTGAAACATCTCTGAGGCCAGGAGAAATTAAATCGAAGACATGCCAAGTAGGTAGAATTTATTGAGAGCTTTCCCTATGTAATTCGTTACAAAAAGGGAAAAGATAATGTTGTAGCCGATGTGCTATCAAGGAATTTGTCTTAGCGACCACTCTCACCTCGAGGCTCATGGGATTCAAAAGCATCAAGTCGATGTACGAAGATGATCCCAAGCTAAAATGCGTTCGTGACGCAATCTTGAGTGGTCGAAGGGTTGAGAAGTATCAGTGGCACGATGGCTACCTCTTCAAGAATGGGAGGGTTTGTGTGCCAGTGTCATCGTGGAGAGAGCTTTTGGTTCAAGAAGCTCACTCTGGATGCTTGAAGGGAAACTTCGGTGTCGAAAAAACTCTTGGTATCTTGACCTAGCAGTTCCATTTGGCCAAAAATGCGAAAAGATATGGAAAAGCTTTGCAATGCTTGTATAGATTGCAAGAAAGCTAAATCGAGGTCCAACCCTCATGGTTTGTACACTCCGTTACCTGTTCCTAATCGACTGTGGGTTGATATATCCATGGATTTTGTTATGGGGTTACCGAGGTTGGGGGTGGACATAATAACATCTTTGTCGTAGTCGACCGTTTTTCCAAAATGGCTCACTTTATTTCTTGTAAGAAATGTGATGATGCACAACATGTAGCTACTTTGTTTATTTCTAATATGTTGAAATTGCATGGTGTGCCTCGCACTATTGTGAGTGATTGAGATTCAAAATTCTTGAGTCATTTTTGGAAATGTTTATGGGGTGCCCTCAGCACCAAATTACTATTCTCGAAGTCTCACCATCCTCAGACTGATGGACAGACCGAGGTAGTCAACCAAACTTTGGGATCTTTGCTTCGGGCAATGACCAAAGGCAAGGTCGGAAACTGGGCTGATCGTTTGCCCGTGATGGAATTTGCATACAATCGAACTGTGCATCAAATGATTGGAATTACTCTGTTCGAATGTGTGTATGGTTTTAACCCTTTAATTCCACTTGATTTAACCCCATTGCCTCGAGATTCTATTATTGATTTTGAAGGTACTCGGCGAGCCATTGGCATGATCGAATTGCATGCAAAGGTGAAGAAGAACCTCGAGGAAGCTTATGCAAAAGTTGCATTGAAGAAAAATAAGGGGTGCAAAAAGTTAGAATTAAAAAAGAGAGATTGGATATGGGTTCACTTCCGAAAGAAACGATTTCCGAACCTAAGGAAAGGAAAGTTGACTCCTCGAGGGGATGGTCCGTTTCAAGTGTTGAGCAAGATCAACATCAATGCTTATGTGATCGACCTCCCTGGTGAGTATAATGTGTCCAACACCTTTAATGTTGCTGACTTAACTCCTTGTGTTGTAGGCCAAGCATCGGAGGCTGAAGAGGGCTCGATTTTGAGGACGAAATCTTCTCAACAAGGGGAGGATGATGCAGCCCGAACACGTGCTGATCAAGTGTTCGATTCTCCCAGGCCGATGATACGAAGCCAAGCCAAGCTGTTGCAAGATGTTCACATTCACTTGGCTTGGTCGGGAGAAAGCAACCACTCTGAAGCTGACTGACCGAGCTCAAGAATCGAAGGCATCATTTATAAACTTGAGCTCGAAGAAGGGAGTGTCCGAACCCCAACCGAACACTCAGTTTATTCAGCCCTGCATGGCTTACTCCTATTGGTCGCCTGTAACCATTTACTATTTTGTCCTTAGAATAGTCTATATTAACCCCAATTTCCTTTCATTGTAACGAGTTAGTTTTTGTTGAATAATTAAACATAGTTGTAGCTATTGAGTGTCTCCGATGGAGCCGAACTCCGATGTGGGCTTTTAAAGAACTTGTTCCATTCGGTGTGAGTCGTTTGAACATTTTCTTCTTGGTCATTCAATTTGCAAGAAGCATGTGCCTTCTTGAGGATTGTTGCTTAGCATTAGGTGCATCTTGATTCCATTTCAATCGAACCCGAGACTAGTTCCTCGACGTTTTTTTGATTCGAATCAAGATTTGTCTTGCTTCTATCTTTTATTCTTGTTATTTTTTCCGCGTTCTTCGTGTTTAGCTTTACCTCCGGTTTAGCTTGCACAACTACCTCACATGGTGTACTCAATTTACCTCTCTCTTGATCTCTCATGAACTTCTTGGTTTTGTGGATGGCTCAATATCTCCACCAGATCCCTTTGTCTATGATGCATCTAGCAATCAGTAGCCTAATTCGCAGTACCAATCATGGATTAGAGTTGATCAAAGTGTTCGTTCTTGGTTATTTGCAACACTTTCTCGAGAAGTTCTCATGGATGTTCATTTACTGCCCACTTCACGAGATATCTGGACCTCTCTACAATGTCGATACATGGACGCAAGTCAAGCAAAATCTGTTGAATTAAAGAGACAACTTACCACTATGCGCAAAACAGATTCTATGTCCATTGATCAGTATCTTCGAGAGGCCAAGCAGATTGCAGACTCTTTTGCAGTGATTAACTCATCTGTCTCGACTCAAGATTTGTGCTTCTTGGATTAGGCAAGGAATTCGACACCTTGGTTAGAATTTTTACACACTTTCCAGGTTCGTTGTCGCTTGAAGAACTTAGAACCAAGCTTCTACTCCATGAACATAGGTTGCAGCGCTTTAAGGATATGGATTCTGTTGCCACACATCAGGCGCTTCCTACTAAAAATGTTACCTCAAGCCCCTCACATGCCTCGGTTGTCCAATCTGATTCTCAAACATGGTATTAGAGCAGGCAGAGGTCCGTGATCGAATCTCAGCGCCACCCAATATTAAAAATAATTTCCATGTGCTTGGCTCATAAAAAAGAATCAAGCCCGCACGTGAGGGGGCGTGTTGAGAAAGTAATTAAATAAATAAAGTGTACCACATCTAACAGCTTAAGCTTTTAGATGAAATGATCACACAATTCAACATCTGGTGTTCAAGCTCCAAAATAAAATCCTGAATTTTGTAGTACAAAATTATGATGTTCAAGAAAACTGTTGAGTTTGAACTAAAACTCCATATGTTTTATAAAAATATGAAGTTTGTAGTCAAAATTACAAACTACTAATTTTCGAAATTAAACTTCGGCATAATTTAATATTAAAATTTTCTTTGTGAAAAATTTAGAGAACGGCTTAAACTCCTATTAAATGAGGAATTAAAAATTACATGCCAGTAGCCACTATTATGCAAGCCCTTAATGCCTTCTTGTGATGGTAGGTTTGGTTTCAGATTTGCTGCTGGTTTGCTGGAGATCAATATTGGGAGGCCGGCATTGATGAGATGCAGAACTAGGGCGTTTTACCACTATTGGCTATTGTTCAAATACTTGGAAATATAGGATGCTTCTTATTTAGCACCATAGAAGTTACGGATGGTCAAAATCATCCATAATTATATTGTTAGGTCCCCTTTCTCTACAGCTTAACCTTAACAACTGCCCATTAAAATTGCAATATAATGATAGAGGAGCAACGGAGCAAGACATGGCCTATCCAACCACGGTTGGAACATTTCTGCAAAGATAACACGATGGCTTAACAAGTATTGAGTTTTTAATGTCTTTTATGGTTTTACATATCCATGCAAACTTATTACTAGTACTTACACAGTTTATTCACCTTAGCGGACATACTAGTCATTAGTCAATATGTTGTCGCCTCGGATGCCGAATTATTAAACTGAAGAAAATAATACACATAGTTTAAGGTAATTTTCTGTACGTACAGAGAAGAGGGGAGTCTGGAGTCATACCGAAATAAATATACAGTCACATTGTAGATATGAATAAGATGATCATCTCTTATATAACCTCCATGACTTGACAACTCGATAATAACATGAAATTATGGTCACATGATGCGCAAGTGAATCTAAAAGTTCATGATTAGAGGATCATTATGACAGGACGTTAATGATCTACTGGACGGAGATAAGTAGATTTCATTTACTAATTATATAATATAAAGATGACTCATTTGAAGGTGTGATCATCAAACTGAGTCATCAGTTGAGAATTTCTAATTGTTAATATAATAATTAAGATGTCAGTAACGAAGAACATGCAAGGAGTGAGAGTTTCATTTGGCTAGATATCGTTATATATAGTAATAATTAATTACAAATAGTTCATTGTAATCGGACAACTAAGCTTATGGAAGGAAAATTTGTTATCCTTGTGAAGGTTCATGTTTTTTATATTGGAGGAAGTTTGAAGAAAGTTATATTTACAATAGGAAATTCAATTGGATATAAATGAGCAAAATCCTATTTTATCAAAGAAAGCATTCTTAATGAACACGCACACAGAACATATGCTCCCTCACACGTATGTCATATAACATGAAACTGATGAAATCTCAACTTTTATTACCATGTTAATTTTTGCATGAAATGATAAAATAGCGACAACCAACCTGATGTTGGCTCTTATTTTTCATGACATAAAATAGATTGCATAACCGAATCTATAAACAAGCTAGGTATGAGTTTGAATACTATTATATAAACCATATTTAGCAAAGCAAAACAACATCAAGTCTTAGATACAGCGTATGTACAATTGCGCAATTTTGTGCAAATTATCTTCTCTACTACTAAATGATGAAGATGAAGACTGAATTACACTAGTAGTATATTATAACTTATGTTATATATATATTATATCATCTCAGTTCATAGCAAATATATGATTTTCAATAATTTTGTTATTTCTTCGATTGCTGGCTTCATCTTCATTTCCAGAACGAATTTTCCTTCTATTCATCTCAGCATACATTTCCTCTATCATTGGTTTCCAAAGACGAACTCGAGCATTTATAAACCAATTAGATACCTGTTTAAAACATATGTAGTTGTAGATTAGGAGCACTGATTATAGCAAGAGCAAAAGCATCGAGATTCTCCATTAAACGATTCAAAATCGATATCTCAAATTAACTATTGTTCAGAAAATATATCCACGCCCATATAATTTCAATGCAAATGTACCTGGCTCCTTGTCAATCCACTTTTTACTGCCAACAATTGCTTCTCGGCATCCTTTGGATACCTGAAATGCATGTTTGTGAAGTGGTTGAGCAAATCATTAGAGTACACGTAGATATTGAGATATACAACTCAGAGAACGTTTCCGTATTCACTTTCTGGAGTTTGATTAAATCATCTCATGCAGTAGCATGAAGGAAGTTACCTACTACAAGTTCAAATACATTGATAGTGTAAAAATGATTTACACTGTCAATGTATACAAGTCAACTCCTTAAAACAAATGCAAGAACTTACGGGTGAAGAAAGTTCTGAAACATCCATGCTCTCAAAACTGAGACAGATCTTTCCGGCAAACCTCTTTGTGGTCTCCATAACTGATGATCTTTCCTTTTTAGCTGCTGAAGTGCCCACTGCTTTTGAATGAACGATGTTTCAAATGAGTTCTCTACTCCTCCCCTTTCTCCTCCTTTGTCAAATTGTTCTCCCATCGCAAGAATGTAATTGCTTATTCTCTCCCTCAGGTTTTTGTACAAGGAGGAGATAGTTTGAAGGGCAAAACGAGCATGTATACGAGGATCCAACTCGGTGACAGCATGAAATGCAGAAATGACCATATGAATCTCATCCAAGCATTGGTTGTACTGATCGTCAACCTAAAATTACAAACGCGTAAAATGCAACACAATGTTATGATGAGTAAACACAGACATGAGCAAGAATAGCCAAATTGGAAGGAAAATCTGAAACAGATTAATCCTAACAAAACGAACTAATCATCAAAGGGTCCACTTACCACTTGCAACAATGCCACCAAATGCTTTTTCTTGGCTTCACAATCCATCTGAGCATTGATTCTATTGTCTCCATCAGGCAAATCATCAGAACTCAAGGCTGCATTGCCCCTTCCAGAGTCTGGACTCAAAGTAAAAGAAGTGTTTGCACCATACGATGTCCCATTTCCTCGGTAACCAACCATGTTATGATTTTGAAATGAAAGCTGAGCTATTTCAGAAAGTATTTCTTGCATTACATGAAGATATCTTGATCCAGTTAAGAAATGCGAAAGGTGGGCCGGTTTGTTCGAGCCAAAGTTTAAAGACATATTTCTGCTGTTGCAAGGTGTTAGCTCTGAATCGAAGCGTCTTTGAGGGAAAGCATGGTTGGTCACACCAGAGCAGCTAATATCCGAGCCTTGGTTCTGGATAGTAGTCCCACATACAACAGCAGATTGTGATGTTGTGAGACTTAGAGAGAGCTCATTGCTAAATCTGGAGGAGGATCCAGAGGGGCTGTCAGAACTCAAACTAGCAGTTTCTGATGAGAACCATGTATTTGAGTTCACATTTTCTGTGAATTGGAAAGGTTGTGATCCTGTTCGTCCTGCATTTGTCCCAGCAATTTCTGGGACACCATCAAACTCATAGTTTCTGTAGGATCCAAATGAAGGATTCAACACAGTAGGATAGTCTGGACCATCAATTTTTTGGCCTTCTACGGATTGTGATAAGGGAGCCAACACCGCTAGATTTTCAGGATTCTCGAGCATAGCATTCCTTGCAGCCAAAAGATTTGCAAGAGCCACAGCAGAAATTGGTACACCCTCCATATACTGATCCTCTGCGTAAGGGTTACTGATCGGATATGAAGTACTCAATGAGAACTCCTTTATTCTATTTCTCCCGGGCAGCATGTCGGGAATTGCTCCGGTCTCGATTGCTCGAGGAAAATTTGGTAGACTTTGACAAGCTTGAGAACTGTTTATGGATTCTCCTTGCAGCATAAAAGGAATACGAATTCCATGTCCATCAATGATGTGGTTTTGTTCCCCCATAGTGTGATTTTGATAGTTTAGACCAACTATATTGGAAAAACTAATGGGTACACCGGCTGTATGAAGCAAATTTTCGTCTAAGAAGGGATGAGGCTCGGCCATTTCTAATGGCAGATTGAGTTCCACGTCACTTCAGTTTTCACAATAGAACGACAAACTGAAGTGATCATACTAATTAGTATAGCTGCTGACACTGAAGATTCTTCAAAGACCACTTAACCTTGATAGATCACCTATATTTTGTAGCTCTATGCTTTTTTGTTGAGTGCAAGAATCTAAAACAAGTAAAGAAAAATTCCAATTAAAACTAATTAGGAGTAGTTTACAGCTTGATAGATTCTGTGGAGCTAAGCAACATTGTTTCACCTAGAGAGTTAATAAAGCAACAAGTATACTAAAAGCAATTAAGCAACAAATTTTAGCATGATAAATTAGGAAAACAAAAAGAATCACAACATGACTTGGCACCGATGGATCCACTTCATCTGATCTATGTTTACTGAAATAGCATATGAAATTGCTTCATGTACGTGTTTTACTTACACAAGCACGTCCGATTATCCTCTTCCCTTCCCCTTTTCCTATTCCTATTTTTAAGGGAGAGAAACGCGGTCAATTACATCCAACTCCTTGACTCTGTAAGAGTGGTGTAGCCAATAATTCTAGTAAGGGGAATTCAATAAATGCTAAAATGCAACATATACCACTTGTCTGAAGATATACAAGAATTTATTTATCCTATTTACGCAGTAAATCTTTTTTAGAAAGAGGTTCCAATTGAACCCCTTTCATAATAGGTAGCTTGGAAACTGATCAATAAACATGTGCGCTCCAAGGCACTAGGGATCCGGCGAACAAGAACAATATATTTCTTCTCTTTTTCTTCTTTTTTACTTGGCACCCAAGGTGGTGAGTGAGGGGCAGAAAGTGCTTGGCCTAAGTAGTATAACTTAAATAAGAACAACTAGGCAGCATCATATTTAACAGTTTTTTTTTCTCATATATTGAACAGTTCAATTGTCATTACTATCAGTACCAGAATAGTTCTTGAGTAAACCAGAATAAGGAAAAAAGGCAATCTACTTTTTTAAGAGCATAGAAAGCAATCAAAGCATGCGTCTTCTTAGCAACCAACAACATTTATTGGAATATGGCACCCCAAATTTCACTATTATGACTCATGGCACAAAAGATAAGAATTTGATCCTACTATTGTTCAAATTTCTCAAGAACTCCCATCTAAATTTTCTAATATCCAAAAGGAAGGGCTGATTAGAAAATTCTTTGGTAACTCGTGGATGCAATACAGGTTCAACTGAACCCAACATTTTTTTGCGAATAGGATGAATATATACGCGAAAAATCACTGAAATCTCAACAAATGTGAATGTTACAATCCATAATTGCAACATGGATTCAGTGGAGAGAACACAAATGTTAAACTCATCATGTTTAAATGTTGAATCCGTATATAGACTTACGTTCGTCACGTACCAAGCAAGATGGTCAAAGCCACTATCAAAGTTTTCCTCCTTTACCTCACATGTATAGTGAACATGTTAAGAAAACAAAATTAAAGCATGGCTCGTTCTAGAAGGATTTTGGACTACGAAACTTCTAACAAAAACTTGTTATACCAGTCAAGTAGTAGAGAACGGTAAACCAAAAGAAAGAAAAAACACATAACATGGAAATCTATGATGGGAATAAATGTTACATAACCTCAAAAATGAAGATAATACATCTAAATAATGGTTCAAGAAAAATAATATAAGAGTGTAACATTACCAGTAGAAGTAATCCTAAGAAATGATCCACAACTGCAGCTTCCTATTTTTGTTGGCAGAAAATTGACAAAATTTTCCTATTAAAATTTAACAATGGAAATATTCCAAGATTGTATGTGTCATACAAAAAGATGGACTATTTATATGTTCCAGCACATATTAAGTTATACTCTCAAATAAGGAGAAAAAAACTCAAAACAAATCATTGGTTTTTTTCCCTTTCTCCCCAAACAATGTTAATCAAAGGCCAACAAACAGTCCTAAAAGAAGACCTTTTTTTTCCTTTATCAATAAAGAACAAAGTTAAAAAAGAAAAGGGTATGGTGAAGGACTAGTGTACTATTATATCAACCCCACATGTAAAATAAAAAAGAGTAAAAGACAATGCAAAAAGTAAGGTGTTTTTGCTTGCATGAGGAAGTAAAAGCAAAGATTTTTACTCAGAAACTCAATATCCAAGAAACTGCAGAAAATTCAGAATCCCTCAGAAACCCATGAAGTATCATGATCTTAGCATATCCTCTCTTCCCTTACCCTGATCACACACACACACACAGAGTTGAAAAGAGTTTTTTTTTTTTTTTTGGTTATTACCCAAAGGACATTCATTAATCACATAATAATATGAGTCGAGAACCCCATTATAACAAGGAGGTGAGAGAGTGTATGTATGTGTACGAGTGAGTGAGATAAGTTTTTAAAGCCAAAAAATGGGCTTCTTTGTTTTTGCAGAGGGAGGGCAGGCAGATGAATTATATGGATTTATGGACCCATTATGAAAAGATAGCGCAAGAAGAACCACACATGAGTAAAACAAAGGAAAATCATTCATGTCATGCATAGTTTACTTGTATATATGCAAGAGTTTAATTTCTATAATAGTAATGTAAGGCCTATATAATTAAAAATCTACTATTACACAAACATACTGAACACATGGAATGATAATTGTCTGGGGTCTAGTGATAAAGTGTAGTTCATGTTATGTGTAGGTGCATTTACGGAGTCGAATGGCAATACACATAACAACTTGATATTTAAGCAAAGAAGGAGTCATGCCAATACATATAACAACCTGATATTTAAGCAAACAAATGCATTCATCTTTCGAGTTTCATGTTGTTTTTAGGTGTATTTTATGGATCCAAACGCCAATACGTATAACAGTTTGATATTTAAGGAAAAGAAGCATAAAGAAACAGATGCGTTGATTGGGTTGAAATTTCTTGTTATATGAAAAATAATCATAAATAATAGACATGTAGTGAGTGTGTGAAAAGCAAAGAGTTACTACAACACTCCTACTAGTTGATGTAGCAGTGCAGTTCCACTCATTTCTGTTGCAGCCTTTAGATATCAGAGGGCCCATTCCTTTCACAGACCTCTCACTAACCCACCCCTAAAGGATCACCCCCTCCCCTTTCTTTATCTGCCATACTGCAATAATAATCAGAACCAACATATCTGGATTCCCTTCTGTTGAAACTCCTGTGCAAAACCAGTGTATTTTCTTGGCAAGGAAATTTTTTCAAACACACGTAGAAAGGTCCCTTTACTTTAGCTAAGTTAAGGCAGTAATAAAAGAGGCAAAGTTGATGAGAAAAGAGAGTAAAAAAAGTAAGAGAAAAACATACTTTTGTTGCCTGAAACAAACAACTAAATGGTTAAGGCAAAAAAATAAATGTGAATGATAAAAGGAAAGATATTTCTACTGTTGCACAAGCTGTGTACTTTTAGTAGTAGTTTGGTTTTTGTGGACAAATGAAATGATGATGATGCAAGCAAAGTTGGAGTTTTTTGAGCAGAGAAGATCTGATGGAGAGATCTTTGACGAATTTATTGGTGCAATTACCATCCATATCTACTACTCCTATACTCCCCTTTTTGGTGTTGTACGGTCGACACTCGTTTATTACCGGATTTAAATAACCAACAAACAAGTGGACAATCCCACGGGTGCAAAATAAACTTCGGAAAATGGCCAAAAATACCCCCATCTTACTAGAAATTGTTCAATTTTACTCTTCGTCCACCTATGAGTAACTAAATACCCTCACCGTTAATTTTTTGTAAAAAAATACCCCAAAAACTGACGGACATGCCAACTGTGTATGGTGGACCAAAACTGATTCTATTTGGCACAATATGACTGGTCCACGTGGGAACTAAATCCTAGTCAGCCTATGTGGTTACACTAACTTAACTCAACCCAACTTTACTCTACTCAACCCGACCCACACTAACCTAACCCGCGTATAGAATAACAAGGTGGCTAGTATTTAATTAAAATACTTATAAATATAAATAATTAGTATAAAAAATAAAAAATTTTGTAAATAATTATAAATAAATGTACTTAATCATAAATAGATATAGATGACCACAAATAATGCTAATTAGATATATAAATAGCCATAAATAATTATTAAATTATATTGTAATGTGTTAAATTACACCAATAGTATACATATTTTAGAAAATAGCCTAAATGAATGCAATTACGTAATATAGTCACAATTAAATAAATATTATATAAATAGGGGATAAATAATAATATTACACACGTAAAATGCATGCTATCTAAATGCAGTTTTATTTGAGAAATTACTATTATAAATTTTAATTAAATATAGCCAAATTGCGAAAAACAGAGGGATAAAATTTGGTGTCAACAACAAACATAAACATAGATTAAAAAAAATGACCAATATATCAAAATTAGTTGACAAGCAAAATACTTACACCATTATGTGGACATTTGTAGAATCGACGTCCAAAATTGTTATTCGTCTTTGCCGTTAATTGAGTAGCAATCATCCCACACCTATATCTACGAGGTTGAAATGAGTCACCTGAACATTCAGATTTCTCGGACATAGTTACAAATTCTGAATTTTGTTTTAACCAATATGAAGAAACAAGAATGGTGAAATGGAGTATATTGTATTAGGATTGAGTTTTATTGCAGAGGGAAGGGTTATTTACGCGGGATAGGTTAATGTGGATCGGGTTGGGTAGAGTAAAGTTGGGTTGAGTTAAGTTAGTGTAACCACATAGGCTGACTAGGATTTAGTTCCCACGTGGACCAGTCATATTATGCCAAATAGGATTAGTTTTGGCCCACCATACACAGTTGGCATGTCTGTTAGTTTTTGGGGCATTTTTTTACAAAAAATTAACGGTGAGGATATTTAGTTACGCATAGGTGGACGAAGGGTAAAATTGAACAATTTCTAATACGATAGGGGTATTTTTGGCCATTTTCCGAATAAAATTTCTTGCTAAAATTTGCTAAAATATTACTTCTTCCATTTCAAAAAGATGTACCTTTGCGGAGTACGAGGGTCAAATTGACTAATTTTCAACATGAATTTATACATCTAATTTTGAATTTTTTTTAAATAAAATTTACATATTTAGAAATTACATGAAAAGTACTATAAGTCACAAAAGTTAAAAATTCAAAATAGCTAGAAAATATTTATAAAACATGTGGTCAAATCAAATAGTAATAGGTTTATCTTTTTTTGAAATAGAGAGAGTACTATGTCACTATTTGGTTTATTTTGTAAGAAAGAATTAACGTCCATATGAAGAACATCCAAAGTGGCACATTTAAAAAGCCTCGCCCTTGTTACGTGAGTTAGAGCCAGTGGGAAAATACAAGTGTGTTCGGGCAAATTAGAATTACAAAATACTTGAGGCGACTACTTTTAGATCTTCTTCTTTTCTAGTGAATATAATAAAGTGTCTAGTGACTATTCTATTTAAAAATAATCTAATACAGTATTACAATATTTAAAATAATAAGAACTTGCCCGAATTAAACAATCTGGTATCACCTTAGAACCAAGACAATGTACTAAGATGATGTCTAAAGATGAAATAACTAAGATTAAACATATGCATGTATGATCTCTTTCTCATAAATATTAGGAAAAACTATACAAATATACAAATTCGAGATATGTTTTATAAAATATAAAGACATTTTGGTACAATAAAACAATATAGAAAATAGAGGGACTTAATTACAAAACATATAAAAGTATATAAACCCTAGACATAACAAAACTCTAGCATTCTCGTCCCATTTTTTCCGTTCCCTCTTCTCTCCGTCTCACTATTGCTCCTCCTCCCACGCTGAAAAATACGTGCCGCCACTGCTCTGTTGCCGGAAAACGAAAAAATTACATTTTTGAATTCCTCTCTACCCCTATTTGCTATTTCACCATTACTTTTTTAAAATTCTCATGGAATCGACGTAAATCTAGATTCAAAATTTTGGCAACCACCTAAATCTGGTCATCATGTCACTTTTCCGGTAAGTTTTACATATTAAGTAACCCTCACCCTCCTCCATTACCTCCTACACGCTGATTCTCCATATTTGATATTTTTTTCGTTTAAATATGGTGATTATTGACTAAAATTTGGTGTTTTCCAGCTACATGTGGCGTTTTTTGATTTTTTTTTTAATATTTTCCAGTCAAATATGGTATTTATTCGGTCGGATCTGTTTTTTAATATATTTTTATTTTATTATATCTCACAAAATTTTCATTATTTCTGCACTGTATCCAACAATTTTTGGACTGTCTCTGCACTATTTTTGAGTTTTTGCATTATTTCTACACTATTTTTTCATTGTTTCAGCATTGTCTCTACACTGCATCTGAGTTTCTGCATTGTTTCTGTGTTTCTATATTATTTCTGCACAATTTCTGTATTAATTCTTCATTATTTCTACACCATTTTTGACTATTTATGCATTATTTCTGACTGTTTTTGCACTATTTCTGACTAGTTCTGCACTGTTTTTTATTGTATCTTACTATTTCTGCACTGCAGCGGCAGACCGCTAGCAAAAGTACGGGCCTTGCGGCAAAAGGGGGGAAGGGGGAGGGCGGCAGGGGGAAGGATGTGAGATGGAGGCTAGAGTTTTTTTCTTTTCTATTGTTTGGAGCAACTTGTATATAAAAAATATTTCATGTTTTTTAATATCAATAATATTGTTATATTTTTGTAATAAAGTATGTAAAATTATACATAAGTGTAAATAACCCTAAATATTAATTTGATGAAATACATAAACGGGCCCATAAACTTGGCACCTAATTTTAGTTTGACACCTCGCCTTTGCCCGGTCCCTATTGAACGGTTGAAGTTTTCGAAAATTATACTTATTAAACCCTTCAATAAGAAATGGTAAATAAAACAAAATGGGTAGAATCACATGCTGATAACGTGTCAAAATAGATGAATTAAATAAGGAACTTTTGGGATATAGATAGACAAATGTAGAATACACAACTTGCCCATTAAACTTGTTTCGAATTCTCACTCATACACCTTAACATTACTGGAATCCCCTTACACGCCTTACAAACTTTAAAATGGAATTTTATTTTTCGTTACCGGCTCTTAACCAGTTGCATAGTGGAGAGTAAGGGTGGCTAACCGGACCGGGCCGGATTCGGGTCGGAAACCGGCTCGGACCGGTTGAGACCGGACCATTAACTCCTTAACGGGCTCCGAGCCCGGTTCCGAAACAGTGCTTTGAAAAAAAACCGGATGGACCGGTAAAAGAATGGATCGGAACCGGCCGGACCGAGTCGGACCGGACCGGTCAAAAAAAAAATATCACATTTTCAGCCCTTAACTAGCCGTTGGCAACGGCTCTTTTGACCATCTAGCCGTTGTCCAACGGCCAAAAATGGCCATTTTGACCCCTCTACCACCCCATAACCACCCCTAACTATTTTTTTCCTATAAATACCCCATTATTTCATCATATTTTTCACACAAATCTTCCAATTCTCTCTAATTCTCTCAAATTTTCTACAATATTGCTATTATTCTACTTTGGCTATTTGTTAAAAGTTTATAATTTGGCTACTTTATCAAGTTCTAATTGGAGTTGCTATCAAAGTTATATTTGGCTATTTGGTGAAGTTTACAAATATCAAGTATTGGGTCAATTGGAGGCGCTACTTGGTTGAAAATATCAATTTGGCTATTTTTGCATTTTTTCAATTATCAAGTATTCAACTAATTAATTGAAGTGGAGGCTCAAGTTTCAACTTCACCTCAATTATACGGTTATATTTGGTTGGTCGTTCCTACTTCTACTCTTTTATAATTTTTTTGTCATATATTTATTTTATTTGCTATTACTATGTCTCAAAGAGGTTCAATTGGAACTAGTGGGGGGGGGGGGGGGGGGGGCATGTGGTCATACGGGAAGTAGGGGTAAAAAAATTGCTGGTAGTTTTAGTCAGTTCACCCACATAGATGATTCTCAATATTATCATAATGTTAGCGCTGATAATATACTTGATCACGAAATATTAGAAACACGATATGGAATCAAAGCGGGGTTAATTTAGAAGAAACACCTGAATTTCAAGCTAGTCCACCGGAAGTTCAGTCTGACGTGCCTCCTGTACCTCCTTCTAGAATACCGGTCTGAGGTGTGGGAATTTGCAGCAAAGAATGTTGAATCGCAGACGGCCATGTGTGGTATTTGAGAAAAAGTGTGGATTTTTAAAACTGAGGGTAATGATGGTGGGACGGGTAAACTTAGGACCCACTTACAAAAGAAACATCCTAAAGAATGGTCAATACGGGCAGGTGGTATATATTTAGGGATCGAACATGGGGGAGTAGCTCATGATGAATCTTCGGGTATCCAAACAAGAATTAACCAAACAACAGGAGGGCTTCTTACTTATGATAAACAGGAGGATAGGGAAGCTATTGCTAAACTAGTTGCCCTCGAGGGTTTACCTTATAGTTTTTCTTCTTCTACTGGCTTTGTTCGTTATGTTCAGTCTATATATAATCCCTCTTTTAAAGGTTTTCCAAGAGCTACTGTTAAAAATGATATTATTAAATTTAAGAACGAATATCAGGATTATTTGCGTTATATGTTTGATAACTTTGACACTAGAGTATGTCTTACTACGGATATGGATCGTTCTACTAATGGATGTGATTATATTACTGTTACTGTTTACTGGATAGATCCTGATTGGGTAATTCAAAAACGTATTATTGCTTATAAAGTTGTTGATGAACCACACACGGGAAATTATATTTGTAATAAAGTTTCATCAATTTGTCGTACATACTGTTTAACTAACAAAATTTTTAGTATCACGGTAGATAATGCTACAAACAATACAGACGCACTTAGGAACTTGATACCTATTTTGAACCCCCCTTTTGCCGAATTTTTTCATGTTACGTGTGCATGTCATATTTACAACTTAGTAGTAAAAGATGGTCTTGACTTGTTTAACGACATTATCAAAAAGGTGCAAATGGCTATTACTTATATTTTTAGATATAAAACCAAGAAAGAAGACGAGAATGAGAAAGAAAATGTGTAGAATTAGGAATGCCAATTAGGAGAGTCCCAAAGGAAGTTTGTACTAGGTGGAACACTTTATATGATGCATTGAATGTTGCTTATGAATATAGAGTGCCTATTTCTCAAATGTATAATAAACATTTTATGGAAATCTATCACCTTAAAGATGAGGATTGGCAACTTGTTCAACATCTTCTTCAGTTTTTACAAAAAATTTATCACGCTACTTTAGAATTTTCCGGTCAATATCATCCAACTACTCTTACCATGTTATATTATAAGCTGGAATATCGGAATTATTGAAATTATATAAGCAATATGAAATTTACAAACTGGCTGTAGAGAGAATGATTGAAAAATTTAGAAAATATTTTTTTCCAATTCCTCCTCTTTTTTACATTGCTTCTGTGTTGCATCCTGCTTTTAAAATTAAGTTAACAGAACGACTTGCTAGAGAAATATATGGAAATTTAGAAATTACTCCTATTGAAATTGCTACTAATGGGTATCTAAGTGTAAAAGAGGCTATTGCTAAAGTTTATGCAGATACCGTGGCTGTTTTTACAAAGTATAGAGCTTGGGCGGACACTGCTACACCAACGGAACCAATACTATCCACCAGGCAAAGTTCTTCACAGGTGGGGATGAGCACTTTTGGGGGACTTGATGAAAAGTTGCTTTCAGAACAGGACGAGTACGGGGAGGAATACAGCGAGTTCCAAGTGTATTTAATTCAATATCCAAAGAAACTTAACAACTTTGGAACTCATCATTTGTTGGATTATTGGAAGAATCAAGAATCGCAATTTCCAATTCTTTCAAAAATGGCCCGGGATATATTAACAATTCAAGCTTCATCAGTTGCATCGGAAAGCGCTTTTAGCCAAGGAAGATTTCAAATTGGAGATCACAGATATTCGTTGAAGGAGGAGACAATGAAGACATGAGTTTTATTCAGGGATTGGATCAGAGCAGAGGGAAGAAACTTTGGTCTACCAGAACTTACTAAGCAAAAAGGCAAAGCATATCTTGATCAAATTTTGAGCGACGGAACAAGTGAAGGGAGTCAAACCGGCAATGAAGAAGAAGAAGAAGAAGAACCAGAAGGAGATGATGAACAAGAACAACAACGGCCAGTTCCTAAAGAAAAGCCTACAACTATCCTCAAGAAACTAGCTAATATGTTTAAAAGAATGTAATTTTCTAAATAAGAATTTTGAAATTACAGGTTTGAAGTTTAGCTATTGTAGTATGTGTTGCACTACTTATGTCTTAAACAATTCAATAAAATTGCTCCAAGTCTTGGAATTCAATCACAACTATTGTCTTCATACTTTTTATTTTTAATTTATAGTTTGCGCAAAAATACTACAATTAATTACTAGTTTGTAAATTAATTCAAATTTGATTTTTCTAAAATTAATTCAAAGTTTGAATTTTGAACTTAACAAATTAATTCAAAAGTTTGAACTTTGAATCATCACTTCAAAAATTTCATTACTTCAAAGTTCAAAGTTTAAAAAATACTACAAGTTTTTTAATTCTAAGTTTAAACTTTAAACATTGAAATAAACTAAACATTCCAAACATATGTACAAGTAAAAACTTGATAATATTTTGTTGTAATATTTTTCAAATTATCCACCACTTTAAATAAAACTCAAAGGAAAAACAAAAAAAAAAAAAAAAAAAAAAATTTGGCCTACTGCCGGACCGGACTAGCAGTTTGAATGGGCCAACGGCTCTTTTCAAATATAGCCATTGGCCAACGGCCAAAAATGGCTATATTTGCCTACCACCCCCCTTAAGCGTCCCTCATACCCCCAACCTATTTTTATCTATATATACCCTATTATTTCATCATTATATCACATAATTCTTCACTTTCTATCAATTTATCTCTCAAATTACTCTCAAAGACTATTTTCTAAATTTCTTCCAAAGTCCAAAGTCCAAAGTCCAAACAATTATAAATTATAATGGCTGGAAATCAAGCTCCCGCTAATCCCGCTAATCTCGCTGCTCCCGCTGTTCCCTCTGCTCCACAACGTCCTGAACGAAGATGTCGCTCTGAAATTTGGGATTTTATGGAATATAATAGAGAAGATAACAAAGCTAAATGTAGAATTTGTGAAAGAGAGTGGAGCTTAGTGGGTGGAACCCATAAACTTATATTACACTTAGAAAAAAAATATAATTACGAATGGAGTCGTCGGGTGGGGGGCATATATCTGCTTAATAATTGAAGAAATGGTTAAGAAATCTTCTATGTCATTTCAATTATGTACTTTCGAATTTCTAGTTTATTTAGTATCTTTGTAATTTTCAATTTCTAGTTTGTTTTTGTCATTTGAATTATGTATTTCCCGAATTTTCAATAAATTGTATGTATTTCTTTTCCAATCAATGTTTGTTTAGTGTTTATTTATTTACTTTACATTAATAAATTTATAAATATAATTTACATAATTATTTTGTTTCATTAATAAATATAATTTACATAATTATTACAAATGGTGTTTACATAAATTGTTAAGTTTTTCAATTTTCAACTTTATTTGCCTAAAAAAAAGCTAAAAAAATTAAAAAAAACCGTTAAACCGGACCGGTCCGGACCGGACCGACCGGCTTAACTGTCGCCGGTCCTGGTCCCCATCCGGCTCCAATTTTTTAACCGGATGAGACCGGACCGGTAGGCCGGTTTTTAGCCAGTTTTGAATTTTATTTTGCCCGGTTTCGGACCGGAACCGATTGCCGGTACCGGTCCCGGACCGGGCCGTTAGTCACCCTTAGTGGAGAGTGTATTACACTCGCACAAAGTAAGCAACACGGCAGCCACATCATTGACATATTATAACTATATGTTTTAACCTTTTATTGTAAACTGCCAATATCTTAAAAAAAGCTACCAATTACATTTTGACATGTAATTATTTTCTTTTTTAATACTATTCTATGCACGGTTTAATTTTAACTTTTCTTTTGTTACTTTTTCTTTTTTCTTTTATCATCTTATCCAACATCCTTGATGCCTCCATCTGTTCTTCTGGCATAACCACCGACCACCTCCAATAAAGATCAAATTAAACTACAGTAACTATAACCACCGTAATTCAAAACCACCATAAAATTAAAGTCTAAAATTACTAAAAATTGCATTAAATTTTCACCAAATTAAAATCATCACTTAGCCACCACCAAATCAAGTTTGAAAAATTAAAGGACCACCAAATCTCAATCCAACCAAAATCTAGAAATCACCACCAAAATTTGTAAGTCACAGTACATATTTTTGTTTCTTACTTTCAAGTTCTCAAAATCTATGCCAAGAACCTCATTCATCGTCCACTAATGGCCGTCGTTCAGGCCAATCAAAAATCGACGCTCTAACTAAAAGTACTGATGCAAACAACTTTCTATCCACAAGCAAAAAGAAAAAAAAAAGAAGAAGAAAAAGGAAAATAGAGGGAAAAAAAGAAGAAGAAGAAAAAGGAAAATAGAGGGAAAAAAAAAAAGAAGAAGGCCAGAATTATGTTTCTAGGGAGAGGCGAAGAGATGAGATTGTAGGTGGAGAAAATGGTGGTCTGAACTTATCCGATGGTGAAAGGAATAAAAAAGGAAAAAGAAGGAGAAAAGATAAAGTGAAGCGCCTTATTTAATGTCGTGGCACGACATAACCCAAAGTCAATACTTTTTCCTCCAACTCAAGCTTATATATTGTCTCCCAAATTGTAATTCAACTCTCCAATTATGCTCTTGTGGTGGCAGTTCTTGCATGCCAAAAATTAAGCCCCCATTTGTTTATAGTTTTTGGGAACATTTTTTGGGAGTTTTTGGGAGAAAAACTGTTTGTTTATGCTATTTGAGCAAAACTTCTCCCAAAACTCCCAATGGGCTCTTTTTGAGCAAAAAACGAACATTTACATATCAAATTTTATTTTCACAAGAGGTCAAAGGCTCTTTTTGAGCCAAAAAAGTTTGTTCCCAAAAAGTATGTTCCAACACTTTTTCATTTTCATATCAAAGTTCACCTAAAAAGTGTTTCCCAAAAACTATTTGGGAATCTATATCCAAACGCTAGCTAAGTATCTCCTTTTGCGCATAGCCACTAACTCAGGAATATCTTCAAATTGTCGGCTATGCTCTTGACAAGCACCAAATATACCATTTTGTACTCTTTGGCCGACAAACAAAGATTGTCATCTTGCCTAGATGGTAGTGAAAATTCTATAATATAAGCATCATACACCTCATCCTTCAACTCTTCCAGTGGCTCAAAAGGATCAATTTGCATGTCTCCCTCTAAAACTAATGTTGAAAAATGTCTAGAATATGGTGCAACCGGCTCACACTTCACTATATTGACATTCTTTTATTGGCATGACTCAGAGTCAAGTAAAATTTCAGCTTCAATGTTATTGTCTGACTCTAGTACCACATCTTGATCATCAGCATCTTCCCACACCATATGGCTAGATGGTTGGCTTTCATCCCTTATCTCCTCCAATGGAAATTCACGTTTTAGATCTGCAACTATAGCCATGATTTCTTCTAATTCCATGTCTTCTTGGTTAGGTTGAATTCTCAATAATACAGCCAACTGATTCATTTGAGCTTCTATGCGGCATAGTTGTGCTCTACACTGTCCCGAATCTTCTTCAATTCAACTTCATATTCTTCCTCATCATCATCCACTTCATCGCACCTACTATTATCATAAGAGAAAGAAGTACCATCATAATAGGGTCTTGGGGACTAATGAAACGTATTAGCACAACCATAATAATGATCACCTGGCCACATGTTATTTCCTAATGCCATATATATTTTTTAATTATATAAACCAAATAAATATGTATAGAAACAAAGTTAATTGAACTAACAACTCAGCTTATCCTAACAAAGCTAGAAATACACCGTGTTCCCCGGCAACGACGCCAAAATTTGATCACGCCCAACTACGCCCTATAAAAAGGACTAAGTGGTTACGGCAAATATAGCTCGGTATTTAAAGACCCTAGGTCGAATCCCACAGAGAACACTTGAAATCTAGTTGCTAATCTAACTAACATATCTAATCAATTAACTTCAATAGTTTATATTTGTAATGATGGTTTCAATGTAACAACTAATTGACGATAAAATAAATAGCAACATAGTAAGAAATAGATTAATTCAAGGGTTCAGAAGCCTTGGATTGATGAACCCAACTCCTATTTATGTGTTAGAACAATGCATTAATGGATTCAACTTGCTTCTTCCTATTGAACACTTGCTCCAAATTCACAACTATTCACTCTCGTGTAATAATTGTAACTTTCACTAACCAATTTCTCAATTAATTAATCAAGATATGTAGGACTACGAGTATGGTTCACAATCGAAATCAATGGTCACAAATCACCATTTTGAAAACCTAAGTAATGCCTTTGTTTTAGGTTGAAATATAGTTAAGTGTTCAACCCTAACTCATGAATCTATCCCTAGATGCACAAGAATAAAGGGCACAATCAATTGTGAAGGTTGTACTGAAGGTGTCGCTTGAGAGACAGCTTTCCATAGTCTGAAGTTGTGACAGATCTTCAGCTTGCACCATAGACTTGCCTTCTAACACCATATCCCACATTTTGCTAAGTCCATCAACTCTTTGCTCGATTGTATCCATATTTGCTTCGTTTGCACTTGTTCACGCCTTACAAGCAATATTACAAAAAACGAATGCAAAACCATATGCATAACCCAAAAGGAACAAGTAAAAAACTACAAATGCAAGAAAATATTAAGGAAATATAGGCATATATCGCCAAATATCACCACCCCACACTTAGACCCTTGCTCGCCCTCGAGCAATTACCAAAAACAACTCCCCAACTAAATACCAATACTGGATAGAACATGTCTACCTACGTTTATGGTTGATACCGACCATTAGACAAGAGCATAAAATACATACCAAGTGACCCACAACATGCCAAAAATTTACCACATTTCAAAATACTAGAGCAACCAACTCAAGGCATCTCAATTTCAAAAACCGACTCAATAAAACCAAGTTTTCGCAATATCACACTCATTCGGTCAACCAAGAAGTCAATAATTTCACTTATCTCTTGCATACTATGTGCCCTCATCCAAAATAATGAATCAAGAGAGCGTCCCAAAAATCACACAAAGAATAAATTCCAAGAACATATTAAGGACATAATATAGGAATAATTCACTCGCTCTCTCGCTCTCATAAAGAAGTTGACGTGCCACACACGACGTACCATAGGCTTGCCCGTAGCGTAGGACTCCACTAATGTAGGCTCGCTCCAATTCGAGATTAACTAGGACTTTAAGGGTTGTAATGTAGGCTTAAGGATGGGTAGGATGAATATGGATAAAATAGTGACTACCTCCCTAAGCACTTTAATACACCACTTTCAATTTTTCCACAATTCTTCTCAAAACCAACCAAGCAACCACCCAAACATACACCCAAGAATTTCCCTCTCAACTTTAAGCATTTATTTTTTTAACTTTTTGTACAACACTAGTAAGGATTGGAATTTTTTTTCTTTTGATTTCTATTATCATTTTCCCCCCCTTTTTTTCCTCTTTTTTTCTTTTTCTTTCATTTCAGTGTTTTTCCAACCTTGCCAATGATTTTTCCTCCAAATGCACCATATTTTTCCTCCATTGGTTCAACTCAAAAGCTACCCAATTTCTCCAACTACAACTCCATAAACATCAAATATTTCAATTAAAGTGCTCTAAGGAGTAAGAGTTCAAAAAGAAGACAATTATTAATAACAAAAGGGATAAAGCTTGTAATGTGGGTGCTAACAAAAAGATCAATAGGCTAAAAAAGTGTTTACTAAGGATATATATGTAAGGGTATGCTAATCAAGGCTAAAAAGACTTATCAAAGAAACACCTGTATCATCTCCCGACAAGAGCAAACCTAGAATTTCGCTTTGAACACATACGGGGCAAGTTCTAGAAATAAATATGCAAGCACGGAACACAACTAAATACCTCACATCACACATGGCATATAGTTCACTCAAGACGATTCCATTCCAACTTTCGATTTAAGCAAATAAGGTGCAACTTTTGAAAATTAAGCACTAAAGTATAATGGTTCACAAAAGAGTCAAGTAGTTGAACGTAAGCGTCTTAAGAAGGTCATTCCAAAATTTTTTTGTAGGCATGCATCAATATTTTAAGACCAAAAGGGATTCACAAATAGTAAATGCTCAAGTCCAGATCCACCAGTATCAAAAAAACCAAAGGCACCTAGCATTCTATCATTTTTCCTAAAATATTCTACTACTAATACTACACTACTTCTAAAAATAAAACTTACCCGGTTCAAAGGTCTACCCAAGGAAAAGAACCGAGGCCATAAGAAAAATCATGGGATGGATGACATGAACCACTAACTAAAACTAAAAAAAAAAAATATATTTTTTTGGAATTTTTCATTAGTTTTCTATTTTTTTTATTTTTTTATATTAAAGTAAGAAACAAATAAAAATAAAGTCAAGCGACAAAAATAAAAATATGCATTAAAGGAATTTTTAACGGTATAGTCATCTATAACCTCAAAAATTCAGAAATTCCCTCACCCCACACTTAAACAAAGCAATGTCCTCAATGCGATAAAAATAGCTCGCCCGCCTACCAATTAAAGAGGCTGAGAGTAAGCATAAGCTCACCAGGAAGCTCTTTTCTCAAAGAGCTTCCCTTCATTCGATTCGCGGGAGCCGGTCGGGGGTCGGTGCTAATTTTCCTGATGTTTCTGATGTTGTTGATTTTTCTTTCGCTAGAGTGTGAATCATACGCCGGATGTAATTAGATATATATTATACCAAAATCTGAAGGCCAAATGGCCTAAGCTGCCACATCCTTATCTGAACCCTCCCGTCCAGCATGCTCGAGAGTGTCATCATCAGCAACCATGAGTGCAATAGTAGGAACAACTGTCTTACTTCCCAAGGATCCTCCAGGCCGATGTGGTGGAGTGAGCGCCTCCTCCTCCTCTTCTTCTTCGTCACTGCCCTCTTCTTCGTTACCACTCTCTTCTTTGTCACTGCTCTTGTCTTTATCCACTATCTCAAAATCTGTGTTCTCATCCTCCTTAGGGGGGACCACGACTCTTTGAGTCGTGCCCAACAGTCACTTGGACAAATCCAACAAAGGAACAGTACGGTCAAGTGCCTGCATATCCATCCCTGCCTCCTTCGCCGAAAATTCTATCATCAACTATTTACGGGATGACATATTGGCATCTGTTTCACGCCACTCATCCGCGGTGAGTTTGGTAGGGACACTACCAACCACACCCTGCATCGCTGTAATATCAAGCTTCTTTTCCATATCAAGGACGATACGATCACCAATCTCATTAATAGGCACCCCCTCATTCTCTAAGTATTGGGTGAGAATATTACAGAAATACAATCGGTTACACTTCATTTTTAGGCATTCTTTCCTCATCACTTTAAGCATGTAGTATCCAATGTTTACCGGCCTCCTCACCATGAAGAAGTAAATCATGTAGGCTCTCGTCTTTTTCACACCAGAGAAGTGTTCGGATGGGCGAATACGAGCATTGATCAATTTCATCCATACACGGGCTTTCTTTGAAATTTTGAAAACAACATACTCTTGTGCCTTCGAGTCTTCTCTGAGCGTTCCCACTAATACGTAGAATCCTCTCCACATAAAGTGTCTCGCATAGCCTTATAGTCAAGCCGCCGAATGAAGTCTCTTAGCTTCTCGGTGTCAGGATCATCCACCTCTAAAAAGTTTCACAAGGCAGTGGTATTCAACCTCACTTTACGGCCTCGAACCTGTACCATATCATCATTTCGCCATGCTTCTTTCGGATCCCAATTAGCATAAAGTTCTGTTACAAGATAAAGATTTGCATGCCCTGGACTCTCAAATACCGAGTCCCACTTCATCCCATAAATTGCATCTCTCATCGCTCGACACTTCTGGACCAACTTTTTTTCATCTATAGCTTGTTCAGGAAAGTAGCCCGACAACTTAACATTTTTGTACCAGGATTGGCTTTCCCCTTTATTCACAAATGGTAGACCTAACTTTGTCTTTCCCCTGGCTTTGGATTTGGAACAGCCCCTCTCAACACTTTTGGTGGTGCCTTGCTCTTTGCTTGACTCTTTGTAGCCCGACTAGTCGAAACTTTACATATTTCTGGCCTTTTGGCAGCAAGAGCAGCTGAGAAGGAAGGTCTCTGTGTAATTTTTACTATGGTACCTGCACCAAAACTCAACTCTTAGAATCACTAAGCAAGCGAAATAGCTCAGGGTATAGTAATAACCCTACACTTACTTCTAAGTGTACTACTAGGAAGAATATAATACATGAAAACAACTAATTGACCTAACTAATCACAGAAAATAGGGGTGGCAGCAGGGAAAGCATAACAGTGAGCCTCGGTGCAGATAGCGCACAACAGTGCCTCATGGCATGTTTAAGCTCATGATCAAGTCAGTTTTAGCACCAAAATTCATCAATTCAATCATTCGGACATCATGTTAATCAGTTCATGCCTTTATGTAACTTTTCTACTCAAGAATTCACAAAGTTCAATCGTTTTTTTCACTATGGCATTACGTTAAACATGTGGTCTTCATCGCTTTTAAGCTTCAGTTTCCGAATATTTAGAAGGAGACAACCCTCCCAAATTTTTAAGGGAGATCACTTTACAGATACCAATATAAACCATCACAAGTTCTGCACTTCAACATAACCCCACAAGGGTTCGTGTAATTCACAAAAACCATAAGAAAAATTGTGACTAAGGGGAAGGGGAAACATGACTGTTAAACTGAACCATCAGCAGTTGCGAAGGGTAGAGAGGAAGAGGCTTACTAGAGCAATTGTTAGGATTTAAAGGAGATGGAACGATTTGATTGGTTGCCTGCTATGCTTTTTTCTCTGTTCTGTGTGTTTAAACCCAGGGGAAGAGGGAAAGGGAGTGTTCAGATGTTATACGTTTTTGCGGGTCAAAGGGTCGGAGCCGGATCGACTCACAAAAAATTTTAAGCATACCTGATGCGGTATTATAGGTGAAGCTTGCAAAAAGCTTCAAAATTTGGAGTCTATTGTTTTGCACAGGCTGTGCTTCCGGAGACGCCCATGTACAACCCACACTCGATTTTTGCCAAAATTTGACTCCCACGATACAACCTTTGATCCAGACATTTATTTTACTCCCGACTTGATAATGCTCTTAAACTCAACTTTTTGCCACCAAGTTTCCATCATCTCGAGTTCTACAAAATGATAATAAAAACTACATAATACTACATAAATGAAAACTACTAAAACAATAAAAATTGGGTTGCCTCCCAACCAGCGCTTGATTTAATGTCGCAGCACGACTCTTTTTTTTTTTCTATTTTATCTTTTCTTTGTTTTACAAGCTCGGGTTACCTCCCGAGGAGCGCCTTAGTTAACATCGTGGAACGACGAGTACAGTCCACGATTTTTTCAATGTGACAGAGGTATGACGATCCACCAAACCTCCCCAATAGTGTTTAACTCTTTGCCCATTCACCAAGAATGTCTTCTCGGAATCCGAGGCTCTTAACTCAATTGCTCCATGTGCAGTAACTCAAACCACCTCAAAGGGACCCGACCATCTAGACTTCAATTATTTAGGAAATAGCTTCAACCTAGAATTGAACAACAACACCAATTGGCCCGGTTCAGACTGACGATGCTCAATATGCTTATCATGCCATATTTTCGTCCGTTCCTTATATAATTTTGCGCTCTCATATGCGTGGAAATGGAACTCATCTAGCTCATGCAATTGAAGCATCCTCTTCTCATCTGCCAAGTCCATATCCAAATTCAGCTTTTTAATTGCCCAATACGCCTTATGTTCTAAATCGACAGGCAAGTGACATGACTTACCATAAACAAGCCTATATGGAGAGGTTCCAATTGGCATTTTGAATGCCGTATATAGGCCCAAAGAGTGTCGTCAAGCTTCATAGACCAATCTTTCCTAGAAGCACTAATATTTTTCTCAAGAATCTGTCTTATCTCTCTATTCGACACTTCCACTTGGCCACTCGTTTGGGGGGGTGATAAGCTGTGGCTACCTTGTGACGCACCCCATACTTATCTAACAAACAGTTGCAAAACTGCATACCTTCATCACTGATGATAGCCCGTGGTGTCCCAAAATGAGTAAAAATATTTTTCTTCAAGAACTTGACTACCACACTTGCGTCATTGGTTGGGAGTGGAACAGTCTCCACCCATTTCGACACATAGTCGACTGCTACAAGGATATATTTGTTGTCATTGGACGGTGGCAACGGACCCATAAAATCAATTACCCAACAGTCAAACAACTCGATCTCTAGAATGTTACTCAAAGGCATCTCGTGACGCCTTGAGATGTTACCGGTTCTTTGGCAGCGATCACACTCTCTGACAAAAGTATGAGCATCTGTGAATAGAGTGGGCCAAAAGAACCCCGACTGAAGCACCTTCGCAGCTGTTCTATCACCACTATGATAACCACCATAAGGAGAGGAATGACAGCTTTGCAACACAGACTCAACTTCCTCTCTTGGAAAACATCTCCTCGCCAATTAATCCGAGCCAATTTTATACGAGTAAGGCTCACCCCAGACATAAAATCTACTCTTATGGAGAAGTTTTCTTTTCTGTTCAACTGTAGCATCTGGTGGATAAATATTACTCACTATCAAATTCAGAATATCGGCATACCATGGCACCTCGGCTACCTCTAAAGCAAAAAGTTGCCCGTTTGGAAAACCTTCATTTATCTCAGGCCCTTCATCTACATGTTTTCTATCTTCCAACCTCAACAAGTGATCGACCACTTGATTCGCGGTCCCTTTTCGATCTTGGATCTCCACATCAAACTCTTGGAGTAGAAGAACCCAATGAATCAGTCTCGGTTTAGAATCTTTCTTCTCAAATAAATACCGGATTGCGACATGATCAGTGTAGACGATAACCCGAGTACCAACCAAGTAAGATCTAAACTTGTCAAAAGCATCGACAGTAGGTAACAATTCCTTCTCGGTGGTCGTGTAGTTAGATTGAGAAGCATCAAGGGTCTTTCTTGAATAGTATATAGAATGAAAAACTCTACCCTTTCTCTGCCCAAGAACAGCCTCAACATCAATATCACTTGCGTCACACATCAACTCAGACGGTAGAGACCGATCAGGAGCGATAATAATTGGTGTAGTCACCAACCTCTTTTTCAGCTCTTCAAATGCCTTCAGACAGGCATCATCGAATTCAAACTTTGCATCCTTCTCTAACAATTTGCACATGGGATTTGCTATCTTAGAAAAATCTTTTATGAATCGCCTATAAACCCCGCATGTCCCAAGAAACTACGCACCCCCTTAACAGAGATAGGTGGTGGTAATTTTTCAACTGCTTCAACCTTTTCTTTATCAACCTCGATCCCTTGCTTTGACACTTTATGTCCAAGTACAATGCTTTCTTAAATTATGAAGTGGCACTTTTCCCGGTTAAGTACCAAGTTGGTTTGTTCACAGAGGCTAAGCACGATATCTAAGTTCTTCAAGTAGTCATCCATGAATACCTCAACAAAATATTCCACCATGTCGGTGAAAATAGCCATCATGCATCTCTGTAAATTTCTAGGCGCGTTACATAGTCCAAACAACATCCTTCTAAAGGCATATGTGCCATAAGGACATGTAAACGTCGTCTTCTCTTGATCTTCTGGTGCTATCACAATCTGGTTATAGCCCGAGTATCCATGGAGAAAACAATAATATTCATAACCAGCTAGCTTGTCCAACATCTGATTGCTGAAAAGAAGTGGAAAGTGATCTTTTCTGGTGGCTTTGTTTAATTTTCTATAGTCAATGAAAACTCGCCACCCCGTGACTTTTCTTGTAGGAATCAACTCATTTTGCTCATTTGTAACAACGTCATGCCACCCTTCTTTGGAACACATTGGATTGGATTCACCTAATTACTGTCAGAGATTGAAAAAATAATTCCAGCATCAAGCCACTTGATAATTTCCTTCTTCACAACCTCCTTCATAATTGGATTTAGCCTTTTTTGCTGCTCGACACTTGGGTTGTGGCCCTCCTCAAATAGGATCTTGTGCATACAAAAGAATGACTAATCCCTCTAATATTTGCAATGGTCTATCCAATTGCCCTCTTGCCCTCTCGCAACAACCTTAAAACCTTTTCAACCTGCATATCAGACAACAAAGAAGAAAGATTATGGGCAAGGTGTTACCCTCACCCAAGTAAGCATAACTTAAATGAGCATGTAAAGGTTTAAGTTCAAGAACATGAACTTCCTCAATATACGGTTTAGGAAGAGCTAATGTCAGCGATCTATCGAGCTCCTCAAACTTTTTCCACCCTAGGACATATTGACACTCCATGTTGAGAATCTTCAAGTATTCATCAGTTTTCTCATCATTCAGCATATCATCTCCATACATTAATGCTCTTTCAAGAGGATCACCATTAGAAGCCAAAAATAATTTTTCAGATGCTGTTATCTCCTATCCACCACTTTCACCATAGATAACTCTTCATAATTTGATGGAAGTTGAGTATCTCGAAACACATTAAACACAACGTCTTCGCTATTCAACATCATGGCCATCTTCCCAGCTCTAACTCGAATCACAGCATCAGCAATAGCTAAAAATCCTCTTCCTAAGATGACAAGAACCTCTTGGTCAGCCTCATAATCTAAAATAATAAAATCAACAGGAAGGATAAATTGGCCTACTTGCACACGAACATCTTCAATAACTCTCTCGGGACATATCAAAGATATGTCAGCTAGCTGTAGGGTCACTGTAGTTGGTCTTGGTTCACCCAGGCCTAGCTTTCGAAATATCGATGATGGTATTAAATTCACGCTAGCGCCTAAATAATATAAAGCTCGTCCAACCTTATGCTTTTGAACTTTATAGGAATAGTGAAGCTTCTAGGATCTTTCAATTTCTGAGGAAGTTTGCTTCTCACTCTAGAACTGTACTCTTCCGTAAATGCAACTATCTCGAACTCTGTCAGTCTCCTTTTATTCGCCATAATATCCTTGATGTACTTAGCGTATTTTGGAACATCTCACAAAAGTTCCACCAAAGGAATATTAATGAAACAACCTCAATCAGTCGTTTCGGAAGTTAGGACTCCGATTGGCGTGCCGATAATTTTTAAATATTCATAAGGTCCATTAGGACATGTTTGTAAAATTTGAGCTAAATCAGACCTCGTTTGGTAGGCATCGGAAGAAAGTTTCAATTTTTATTGTCGATAAATATTAAAAAGAGATTTTTGAGCTCGGTTTTAGCGAATGAGCTCCGATTCGAAATTCAAAAATACAGTTAGGTTCGTATAATTATTTGTGACTTTTGTGAACTTTTGAAAGTGAATTTCGATGTTGTTCGGCTAGTTTTCGCTAAAATCCCGAAAGTTAAAAGAATTTGATCTTTTCCATTTTAATTCGCATCTTGAGTTTCTGGAATCTGATTTGAGATCCGCCTTAGCGAATATGCCACATAAATTTGATATAACTTGTATGCAAAAATGGAAATTGTTTTGAATATCGTAGGGTACCGTTTTAATTTTCGTTAAGGAAAGAAATTATAAAAGAAAAAAATGAAAGAAAAAGGAAATGGAAAGAAAGAAAGAAAATGACAAAAGAATAGGCGGTGGTCAAGGGATTAGGATCCCTTGACTTTTAAGTCGTAAGGAAAAAGGTAGAAGCAGAATGATGAAGCAAAACGAAACAGAAATTGGAACAGAGAAACGTAACAGGAAAAAATACCAGAAAATAAGAAAAGAGCCGGAAAAAGATAGAATTTTGACTTCGAAATATTCAGGTGATGATTTTATTGCATTATTTGAGTTTATTACGTGTGTTTGAATATATTTTAACGGTAAAAATTGGGATATTATACATCATTTTAATAAGTTCAATTAGTTTAAAGGGTCAATTGGACTCCGATAATGGAATTAGTTATATATTCGTACTCAGTGAGTTATGAGCAACATATAAATGTAATTTATTTAGGGTTTGGTTATGTGACCTTAAACCCTATACATAGGTCTAGCCTGCGTATTGCGTATGCGAATAGGGTATCAGGTTTATAACCGGATTACCCTAAGATGTGAGGAATGAAGCCTTTAGCCTAATTTGATATATTTTTTTGCTTATTGAATAGAGTGGGATCGTTTGGCCATGAAACCAAAGGATAAAGCGGTTGTTGATTAGCAATGCTAACTTTTGGAAGAGGTAAGTGTTTGTATCTATTTATTTGGAGGCACCTGGCCTCGTGGATTTTCTACCACGTGTTCCTTACGTGTGTAGCTGCCGATAGGCATACTCATTACGCCTTAGCTTTGAATTTACATTGTATATTATATGGTATGTCTTGTTGTTGGCATTGCATTGAGGATCTGAGCATTGTACTCTGGCTATAAGTTGGCATCTACTTTCCGGCTGTCGATGAGAGTCCCGCGCTAGTGAAGAGTTATTATTGCATCATATTGCATTCATATGCATTACATTGCATATCATATTGGGTACAGGAGTATTCCGCCCCAAGAGAGTGCCGGAGTATTCCGCCTATGGTTCATATCATATTGGATGCAGGAGCATTCCGCCCTTATGTCAGACACTGAATGCAGGAGTATTCCGCCTCAGCTTTACATTATATCGGGTGCAGGAGTATTCCGTCCCAGGAGAGTGCATGAGTATTCTGCCTCTGGTTTATATTATATCGGGTGCAGGAGTATTCCACCCCAGGAGCATGAGTATTCCGCTCCAGTTGGTTATCAGATTGGATTCCCCTCGAATGCAGGAGTATTCCGCTTCGAGATGGGATTACGGGCACATGTGATCCTTTGCATCATATTTCATTTCATACCATTGTGTAAACTTGTGTTACATAACTACTGTTCTGCTTATAAGTGCATTGCTTATATGTTGATATGTTTCTGGCTCGTATTCTTGGTTGAGTTTGTGGTTTCATACGTGTTTTCGGTTGTTATTTGGCTCTGCCTTTTTATAATTTAAATAAGAGGAATTTGGTTTATCTGTTTTTTTCCCTCGCTAGCTATCCTATTCTTTGAGGTGGCTAGTCTGCCCCACTTATTGAGTCCTTTTGACTCACCCTTGTTTGTTGTTTGTCTCTTGTCTATCTATTTCGTTTCGGCAGGTTCGCTCTAGGATTGAGTTCGCCACGTTGTGAAGGAGTGGAGACGACTTCAACTGTCAGGATGAGCCAGTTTTTATTCCGGATGGCCACCAGTTTATTATTTATTATTTCAGTGGCATTTTGCTCCCTTCAGGAGGTATCTGTCTTCTTTTGTATTCTTAGATGTCTAGTCTGGATAGCCCTAAACCTAGTATGTTGGGTAGTGAGCTGTAATTTCTTTTGTACAGCTTAGAGGTATCAGTAGATCTGTGTTTTTTTAAGTCTTGTCCTTATTTATGAATTTTTATATTTATTTTCCTAATTTAATTAGTAAGGGTTCGCCCGACGGGTCTAGGGGAGGATGTCGGGTGCCCGCACGGCCTAACCGGGTTCTGGGTCGTGTTAATTAACTTGTATCTGACTCAAGATCTCTAAAAATTCTTGTAAGCTGCATCTACTTTATGCTTTTGAAGGCTTTGAGGGAAATGTGGTGGTGGTCTAACAGTATCAAGTTCGGGCTGCTTCTCTACCATTTTTTTTAGCTTCTTTTTCAGTGTTCGGCTCCAGTTTCAGCAACAGGCTTCCTCGGCTTTGGAGGTATTTCTTCTAGAGCTCGTATATTCCTAAGAGTAACTGCTTGCACAAATTCTTTTAGATTCTTCTCTGTGTCGCTCAGAAATGCACCATGTGGTCTAATGGTTTGTGCTCCAGCTAACTGACCCATTTGTTGTTCCAGGTCTTTTTTAGCATGAGCAAGATCTTTTATGGCTTGTGCTGAGCTGCACTGTCTGCTATAATTTTCTGGTTGCCTGCCAACATCTGCTTTATCAAATCTTCAACTGAACTGCTTGCCTGCTGTGGTTGAGCCTGAGGTTGTGAATTGTGATAGTTATTCTGAGATCTTATATTACCTTGAGTAGCCTGGTTACCACCCCAAGAGAAATTTGGATGATTTCGCCAGTTGGGATGGTAGCTGTTACCAAACTGATTCGAACTCTGAGCCTGAGACATGTTTTGCTTCCCCACGTCGTAAACTGACTTTGGATTTGCAGGGCAAACCTCAGTAGCATGATCTTCTCCACATACCTCATAGAATACTTGGAACTGCTGCACTTGTTGAACTGTGCCACTTGTTGCTGAGTCGGTGGCAATGCTAGCTTTTTGATTTTGATTAGCTATGGCGTCCACCTTTGCATTTAATGCTGAGAATGCATCCAGCTGAAGTATTCCAGCAACTTTTTGACTTGGAGCTCTACCATCACCCTGCCAGTCAAAATTGCTCTGAGAAATTTTTTTCAATAATTCATAAATCTCATTAAAATTCAAGGCCAAGACTTGGCCTCCAGCAGTAGCATCCACCACGATCTTGGTATGGGCATTCAAACCTTCAACAAAAGTATGGGTCAATACGTTATTAAACTGGTTGTGGTGCGGGCAATCTCGCAACAATGACTTTAATCTCTCCCAGGATGAATACAAGGATTCTCTGTCTCTTTGTCTAAAAGACATAATTTCACTCCTTATTCTGCTTGTTTTGGTAGATGGATAGAATTTAGCCAAAAATTTCTTAGCTAAGTCATCCCAAGTTATGATAGAACCTGGCGTTTCAGGCTTTAACCACTTCCTTGCTGCTCCGATCAATAAAAACAGGAAGAGTAATAATCGAACATAATCAGTTGAGATGTCTGCTGGTGTGTATGTGTCACTAATCTCCAAGAAATTATGGATATGTTGTTGTGGATCCTCGTACGGTAATCCAGAATATTTCCCAGTCGCACGACGCAGTTGTATCATGTCGGGCTTAATCTCAAAGTGTTAAGTAATTTCAGGCTTAACAATGCTCGAGGCTACTCCCTCCAACTGGGAAGAGAAACATCTCGCACGGCCAAAGCTCGTTGTTATGCCATTCCTACAGGTAACGAAGCAAGCACAATTGCAAGTGCTTTACAATCTCTTGTTCTCTCTTCAACCTCCGTAAGGTCCTTTCAGGTTCGGGATCAAAAGGTTCAAGTGGTTTCTCTTTTCTCTCCTTTCGCATTCAAGACCTATTACCTGAAACAACACAAGAAACTCAAAATAAAAATTAAACTTGAATAGAAAATAATAAATCGTTCAGAAAAAAAAAAAGTCAATTGTTTAGTCCACGACAATGGCTCCAAAAACTTGTTGCTCCCAAATGCACACGCAAGTATACGTGGTCGACAAGTAATAAAGTAGTGAGTCGAGTATTGTTCCCACGAGGACTATTGTTATAACTGTATTCCAGTAAATAATTTTCTAAAAACTATTCAGGGATCTTTTTCAATGATGGTTGTAATTTTTCTACTAACTAAGCAAATAATAATTAAAAACAGGTAATAAAGTCGAGTAATGGAGAGCACTTCATGAGTTGTTATCAATAAAAGAGAAACGGTCCAGAGTCAAAGTGGCAAACAATCTAGTTGAATTTTCTAGTTGATTCTACCTCTTGATTTCCTAGATTGCTAACTAACATTTTAAATATATTCGTGAAAGCCTGTCGATTCTTCATGATTCTATACAAGCTACTCTAACGTCTATATTTCTATGGAATTAAATCACATGCACGCATTAAAGAACTCTATATTTAGCTAAGCAAGGCGAATAGGTATATGTCTATCCGATCTGCAAATCGATTCCCTGATGTCCAGGTTCACAATCAAGCCCTATTCTTTCTTATGTGCGTTCACAAATTCCTTCTGTCGAGTTCAACTTGTATACCGTAGATAGTATTCAATTATCAGGCCTCAATAACCAAACAATGAGGTTCAAGAAAGAATAATCAATCTGTAGCAGTAAATTAATAGGTAGAAATTAACTTTCAAATATTAACCTTCATGTACTTGCTCTAACCCTAGAACAGTATGTTTAGCTGTGCATATTCATGATAAAAAAATAACAATTCATGGAAAAAAAATTGAATATTATAGTAGATGATGTAAAAGAAGTAAACCCTTGGTTCAATGTGTTCTCGGTCCAAAACTCTCTCCAAAACTGACTTTCCCGTTAAAAAATGAGAATATAAAGTATTTATAGTGTTTAGAAAATACTAGGCTAAGTTAAACAAACTCTTAGAATAAGTTGGTAAAGTTGGGTCGCCGGGCTTCATGCTATTCTCTGGGCATCGCATGCCAAACAACCCTTGATGATGAATGCTGTACTGAAGGCATCGCTTGAGAGACAGCCTTCCATAGTCTGAAGCTGTGACAGATCTACAACTTGCACTATAGCCTTGCGTTCTAACACCATATGCCATATTTTGCTAAGTCCATCAACTTTTTACTCGATTGTATCTATCTTTGCTCCATTTGCGCTCATTTATGCCCTACAAGCAATATTACAAAAAATGAATACAAAACTATATGTATAACCCAAAAGGAACGAGTAAAGTACTACAAATGCAAGGAAATTAAGGTTATATAGGCATATATCGCCAAATATCTTGATCCACAAATAATTAAGAGAAATTAGTATATAGTGATCAATAACAAATTGACACGTGTACTTACTTTATCTGATTTTACCACTATTTTTCTATTCACTATTCGTTTAACAAGATAACAATATTTCTACTGTTACGTCATCTTAAAAGAAGTTATTAGATACACTTAAAATTGCAAAGGTGGTAAAGGGATATCCATAAAATTTAGATGCGTAAGTAAGAATTTGGGATAAGTTTAGGTAGCAAGTTATGTATTCTACAAGTAAACTAAAGTAAAGATGAGCAAAAAACTGACTTTCCATTAAACACATTCCACCCTTCCCTTCGTCTTCTTCTCTGCCCCAAACACTACCAAATTTTGAGGTTTCATCTATGTATGTGGTCAATTAACTTTGATGATCTCAACGACACTCCACCCTAGCATCTAGTCTCTCCCCAATTTGTGTGTTGTCTGCCTCTTACTGCATAAAATTCTCAGTTCCCCTTAATTCGTTGTATTATTTCACGATATTGCAAGCTCCAGTCTCTAAAGTCTCACATCTTCTTATAAAGACCAGTAAGAGAAATCATTATACCAATTTTAAGAAACTAAAATCTTTCTTATATATTTTGATCGTTGAGGGGAACGAAATGTTTTTATCCTTAAAATGAGGGATGACATTTGGTTGTTCAAAAAGAAAGACCGTGGAGAATTAAAACACATGTACTGAGAGGCTTTATGGATGTTTTTTATTTAAAATTTTAAAATTTTTGATATTCAGTATGGTGTACGGTAATTAAAAATATTGCTCGTGACTTCTCTCTCTAGTTAACGTCTCTTTCTGCCTTAGCTTTTTGTGTGGGTAAAAATATATCACTTATGATTACGGGGATATGAGTCCAGCTGGCAAAGACTAGACTTAGCCTGAAAGTCACTTAATGCAAAAGATACACACCTGCTCCCCAATCCACGGCCGCTTAGCAGGCACGGGCTGTGGGACTCAAGGCATACATTCCGCCGTCTTAGAGTTTAAAATCTCCTAGTTAGGGTTTAATTTGTATCACCACCTTGAGTAAACAGGCTCATGACTTATAAGTCTTTTTATTTTACCATAGTTAGGATATGAGTAAAAAATCTCAACTACAAGTATCCCTCCCTTCCCATTGCATTGTACATGAAGCGATTCTCCCAAAATCCGACTTTACTCGAGGAATACATGTATTTATTTCTTTGCTTATTTCTCTGTTTATTACTTTTTTTTCATATTTACTATATTATTTGTGACTCTTCTATAAACTCTATCAGTTTAACTTATGAGCAAATTTTAAGAGTATACAGTTTGACGCCCACTATGGGCCCCAGACAATTATAGGTTTCTACCAAGAAAAAGCACGACCATGTAAAACGGCAATGACGATATCCGAAAGAACACTGCCGACACGGTAGACGATTCCACAAAGGATTCCAGCGATCCCGAGGACAGCCAAAGGGCACTCCCAGGGATCTAATCTCTACGGACAGTGATCGTACTGGGGATCAACCACGTGTAAGCAACTCCAACCTCAAAGACTTCCTTAATAATTTTCTCAAAACTCAAGAGGAATGAGCAGAACAAAGCTCGACCAACATGGTTGAAAGTTTAGCCAAGAAACTGGAGGCGATCTTTGCTGGTTCATTCCAGAGGCCAGTGTCCCTACGAGGACCTGTGCTAGTGAATGATTCACCAGCTTCTATCCCCAGATGGAGCCTCAACATAGGGGCTGCCCCGGGTAGCTCTACAGCAGCTAGCGATTAAGGCATAAAAACACACTTGTCATTTAGGACATCCTTAAGGAGCTTAAAGTCATCTATGATCGGATCGATAATGTCTCGAGTGCTCCACCCTAGGTTACTGTCGTAGATGAGCAAAAGTTCTTCAAGCATGCAAACAAAGCAAGCGATGCACCGGTCCGCGTACCTAAGCACATCCACCTGCTGGACAACCTTAAGTATGACGGAACTATTGATCCTGATGAGCACATCGCTGCCTACTACACCACTGTCAAGTGCAATAAAATCACAAAAGAAAAAACTCACTCTGCTCTGGTAAAAAGGTTCGGTTCTACCCTGACCAAGGGGGCTCTTATATGGTACACTCTGCTGCAAAATCTCTTCAAGAAGGCACACTCTGGCACCCGAAAATGGGAGAAGCTTACGGAGGATATCCTCATGATCTGCCAATACAACATGGAATTGCTGAAAGACTATCTATAGAGACTCCAGAAGGAATGCATGGAGCTTTCCCCAATACCTGACAACATCAATGTAGTAGCCTTCGGCACTACATCAACAGTATACTGAAAAGTTTTGCCTTGAGCCAGAACCATCTCCAACGCTCGATGATAGCTCCCAACGAGCTATCAAGGATGTTTACCAACGGAGCAAAGAAAAGTAGTATGTAGATGATGCCGACAAAATTGGGCTTAGATCCTAACCATCAAGAGCCAAGCTTGAAGAGCGCAAATGATGCAAAGTCAAGAAGCTTCAGGAGTAATTTGAAGATCAGGCGTTTCAGCACATGCGAGGGCAGGCAAGGTGGAGTGTCTCAACACTCCACAACCACTCCGGAGCAAGCTCCAACACAAGGCAGAGCGCCTCAGAAAGTGGGCGGACCGCCTGCCCCAAAAGGCCTCTCAAATAAGCTAAATATCAAATTGCACACTTTCTGAAGTTTACACCAGGCGAAGCACCTGACTGCAAAGGCAGAGTACCTGGAAGCTGAAGCGGGGTGCCTCACCCTAGACTTATTTACTAGTTTGATCATACGTGGTCTTTATTTCTTGGACCCAACTTGTGGGCTTTTAGATATTTCATATTATATGAGGAGGACTATTGATAAGGATCAAAATAAACACGATAACAGATAGAAGAGCGAGACACTTCTCGAACTCCCTACGAGGTAACTACGGAGAACTCGTTCTGTAATACCCTCGTATTGGCGTCAAGGAGGACCTACACTATGCAACTGCCCTCGAGACGACAACAGACTCACAATTAGAATGATCGGCACAGGGGGGGAGGGTTTGGGGGTCAACTAGAATCCACTAGTAAACTCAAACCAACTCAAAGGGTTTTCATTCAAAGAGACTCTTCTCTTGAACATTTTTCATTCAATTCATTCATCAAAGCTAACTTCCTAAAATAAAAAGCTAAGTGGAGTATTTATAGGCCTCTCCTAGACATTGATGAAAGGCCTAAAGTACCCTTAAGTAAATTCTAAAGTCATAAGCCACGTAGGGCTATAATAGGAATTACATAGGATAAAAACTAGAATTCCCGTCATTCTTCAGCAAAGTAGGTGCTCCACCCAGTGTAGTAGGAGGCACACCTAGTTGCCCTGCAGTGGGGAGTAGGCGCCCTACCTCTGTAAAGGGGTGGACCGCCCATAGAACTTCAGAGAATTGGGTAGGCGGTCCGCCTAGTAAGTGGGCAGTCCGCCTGCTTCTCCGGCTCCTTGAAACGCCTCGAAATATGTCTCTAATTCTCCTCATTCCATGGCGTTCCAATGCATAAGTCCTTCCTTGGCCTTGGATGGTGCTTTTGGATGGTTGCTCGACTTGTCCCGCATCATCCTCCCCTTCTTGAGAAGGTTTCGTCTTTGAAATCAAGGCTTGGTTTCTCATGGCTTCATCAACTCCTCGGGGTGGCCAAGATTCTCCTTGTTTGTTCTCCTTGATCGTCGCTTTGGCATAGGCTTCTTCCAATGTTTTCCTTGCCTTAGCATGCAGCTTGGAACCTAAAAGCAACGACAAGCAAACACAAGCAAACTTCCTACTTTGAAAGTAGGTTAGTGCAAGAAGTGTGGAAAACACACTCTTGTGATATAACCAAGCATCAATAAAAATCATAAATATCAAGTCTCCCAAGAGAACCATGAGTACTTGGTTAAAGATCAACATGCACGCAACAAGATAATGAGCAAAGAGGTCATGGGGACATGGGAAATGCAAGATCAAGCTATCAAAATCCCCTTGAACCTTAAGCTCAAGATCAACACACCAATCTATCCGCGAGGTGTGATCAACATGGGGAGTGGAGTGAATCAAATAGCCCAATCTACAAGTAGGATCAAGCACTCCACTCCCCTTCTTTATAGCATACTTACTCACACCAAGGGATTCCTCGTCCCCTCCCATTTCATCACTTAAGCAACCCTTCTCAAAAGACAAGCTCTCAAGGAAGGCATTGATGATGGATTCTTCTTCATCATAACCCCAACAAGCAATAGTAGGGTCACTTAAAGAACCATGTACCTCACCCACATTCTCAAACAATGGGTTGCCTAAGGAGTCGAACCCTTCACACCATGGGGGTTCCATTTGACTTCCCACCCTAGTCCGATACAAGTAATTACCACTAATGAGAATGCCTTCAAATAATGGATTGGTAAAAACATGCATCTCACTATCATGATCAAGCATAGACAAGTTATCAAGACTAGGTTCACTTGAGGAGTCATCATAGACAACCTTGTCCAATTCATACAACTTGGACTCCTCAAGGTCAATTCCATCTTTACCACAACACATTGGTCCACCAAATAAAAGCAAATCAATAAGGGCATGATCAACTATCTCATCTTTCCCATGGTCAAAGGTTGGTGGTGTGTCATAGCAAAGGTTACAATCATTGTCAACTATCAAATCTACACTTGGGAGGAGTTCAATGAACAATGATCTCACATCATAATGTGGCAAAGCATCCCTCCCAACTAGTGTTTCACAGGCACACTCAAGTTGACAACTGGACTCTTCACTTGGGAGGGGTTCAATGAACAATGAGCTCACATCATACTGTGGCAAAGCATCCCTCCTTCATGAAGCTCACATCGAGAACTTTCCTCCTCTTGTCTTTCCTTCCAAGCACATGGTTGAGGCTCCAATGGCCTGTCTTCAATTGTACCTGCACAAGAACTTCCACAAGAAAAAGTAGAAGATAAAGAAGGGTTAGAACATTGGGTGTTCTCACTCTCAATTTTTCCTTCCTCACCTCTCATCTCTCTCAATTTTACCTCATGGTCAAGTGTAGTTTGTGGTGACAATCTACTCACATCACTCCTCAAATCCTCTCCTTTTTCCTCTCTTGGATTGCCACCAGTCACTCCCTCACTTCTCTCTATCTTTTCTCTCTCATTTGAAGTGGAGTGACTCTCATTTTCATCATGTAATGGCAAGACAATGAGATTGTTTGCCTTGGGTTCAAGTACAATGGGTGACTTTGCTTTAGCCGCCTCCCTCAACTCCTTCATTCGCTTGTAGTTTTCCCTTACTTGCCTTGGAGTCAAAGGCCTAAGCACATATTTTCTCCCATCTTGCTTGACCGTGTAGGAGTTGGTCTGACCATCATGCACAACACATCTATCATATTGCCATGGTCTCCCAAATAATAGATGGCAAGCTTGCATTGGGACAACATCAAACAAGACCTTATCTTTATAGTTCCCAATACTAAACTCAAGCAACACTTGCTTCACCACCTTAAGTTCACCACACTCACTAAGCACTTGTAAGCGATATGGGTTTGGATGCTTTCGAGTGGGTAACTTCAATTGGGAAATCAAGGATTGGCTCACTATCTTGGCACAAATCCCCGAATCAACAACCATTGAGTACACTTGTCCCATCACACGACATCTAGCATGAAAGAGGTTTGCTCTTTGACCTTTTTCAACCTCCTCTTCCATGAAAATGGTACTCAAGCTCCTTATAACCACCAAGAACATGTGAGGACCATCATCATCCTCTACGACATCCTCACATTCAACTTCCTCATCCTCCACTACTCCCTCATGTTCGGACTCACTTTCTTGCTCATATACCAAATTGCCTACTACAACCATAGTTCTTTTTGTAGGACAATCTTTAGCAATATGCCCAAAGCCCTTGCACTTATAGAATTTAGTAGAAGTAGAAGTAGGATTACTCAAGAGAGTTTTAGAAGTACCTTCCAAATGTGGTGTAGTCTTCTCATAAGGCTTCTTCACTTCTTTGCTAGCACTTGCACTTGGAAAGTTTGCACTTAGAGTCTTCCACTCTTTTGGCTTGCTTGTGGTAGTAGGGGTGTTGCTTTTGAACTTCTCTCCCTTAAGCCAATTCTCGGCCTCAATTGCGGCATCCAATAGATCTTGAAGTGAATGATAAGTATGCAATCGCAATTGGGAAGCTATGCCATAGCTCAAGCCATTCTTGAAACGGATCATGGCTTGTTCTACGCATTTGGTATCCATATCAAATGCCATCCGGGTCTTCTCATACTCATCAAAGTACTCACGCACCGATTTGACACCTTGTTTTAGATCAAAGAGCTTCTTGAGTTGCTCTTGTCGATACCTTGGAGATATGTACTTGGTGTTCATACGAACCTTCAACTCTTCCCAAGTCACATACAAATGAAAATTCATCCTTCTTCTTGACCTCTTCATGGACTCCCACCAAGTAGAAGCATAGGCCTCAAAGGTAGAAATAGCATAGGTACCCTTTCTCTCCTCGGTCATCTCATTGGTGTCAAACACCCTCTCCATAGATAGTACCCATTCCATGTATGCCTCCGGATCACAAGTTCCCTTATAAGATGGAAGATTGAGCTTGACGCTATTGAGGTTGTTGTTATTGTCACGTACCCCATAGTTAGGCTCCGGTTGGCCTCCATAATAGTCATAATGAGCAACATACTCCCTCCTAGCATTCCCTCTAGCATATCCCATGGGTGGCCCTCGACCTCGGTCTCTACCCCTATCCATATTTCGACGCCAATTCATTTTCCTCCTAGGTTGATAAGGAGCATCATACCCATAGGCTTCATCTCCATACTCGGCTTCCTTCTCTTCATGAACTTCATCAATTTGATCAAGAGGTGGAGCATTCCGCACGGGTCTTCGAAGTGGAGCATTTCCTTGAGGATTGCCCAAGTTGTGGGGATTGCCCACGGGTTGGGTGTTGCCCAACGCACACTCTTGAAGAGCCTCAACTTTCTTTTGTTCATATCTCTTGGTTAGCTCCACAAAGTGTCCGGGAGTCATAGGAGTGCTATGACTTATGCCTTCTCCGAATTCAATTTGGACACTCGGGGTCCTCCTCTCACCGGTCTCAACTTGATTCCTCTCGACGGACTCAAGTCTCAAAGTTATGTCCTCCAACTTGGCTATAACGGTAGACATGAAAATTTTCATAGGATCATCTCCATTGGTTGCCATTGTACCTACAAAATCAACAAATATTAGTGAAAACACCTCACTCACACCCTCACGTGTATAACACTCGGGTCACTCGTTTAGTGGTGGTGGATATTTCACTCAAGTTTGAGTCTAAAAGCTTCAAGTAGTTGATCAACGAACCAAAACTCAATCACTCCATCCACAAGTCCAATGCTCTCCGGGGTGGGTGGAGTTAATGGGACTCGATTGGACGATAAGCACTTTCAAGTGAGGACTTGAGTCAAATGGTACTACGGGTCTTCTTTGAATTCTAGTCTCCTTTCTAAGGCATGATGATCCTAAAAACTTCGAAGGGCTAGCATAATTCAAGTAGGTAAGATTACTCAAAGAAGTACTAGCTAGATGCAATGCAATCAAATAAACAAGAGAACCTACAAAAATCTACCCAAAACACCAACTCAAGAAAACAGGCGCCCCACCTAGTCAAAAGGGGCGGTCCGCCTAGTTCACTGCAGAGGAGAGTGGGTGCCCCACCTCTGTAAAGGGGCAGTCCGCCTCTGAACTTCAGAGAGTTGGGTAGGCGCCCCGCCTACTATTTGGGCGGTCCGCCTACTGCAAATTTCAGAACAGTTCAACAACGTTTTTCTTGCCTTTGGCACCCAAAAATCCAATAAATCACACGTTGTTTTAGCAATGCAAAGGTACTCAAACGTTGTTTCAATCACAAAGATCAAACCCTAATGATTTTTAGCTAACCCCAATCAATAACAATCAAATCACCATGTTCATCATCTTCATACTAGGGTTTCAAAAATTTAAAATTTTCAAAGGGTTTCAAATCTTCAAATCATGGAATGCATCTCCAAATCACGTGCTTTGGGTACCAAAATAACGGGTCTCCAATAAGGAACAAACCCAAATAACAATCACAACACGAATCAATCAAACGAACAAGATAGGCCAAATTTTCTGTATTTTCAACTTTTTCTATTTTTTTTGTGATTTTCTTCTTTCAATAACAACAACACGAAAACTAAAGATAGGAATAGACCTAGGCACGAAGAATCAAGGGTCGGGGATTTGTAGGAACAAAACCCGAGCCTTGCTCTGATACCAAGATGATAAGGATCAAAATAAACACGATAAAAGATAGGAGAGCGAGACACTTCTCGAACTCCCTACGAGGTAACTACGGAGAACTCATTCCGTAATACCCTCGTATCGGCATCAAGGAGGACCTACACTATGCAACTACCCTCGAGACGACAACGGACTCGCAAGTAGAATGATCGGGGGGAGGGGGGTTTGGGGGTCAACTAGAATCCACTAGTAAACTCAAACCAACTCAAAGAGTTTCATTCAAAGAGACTCTTCTCTTGAACATTGTTCATTCAATTCATTCATCAAAGCTAACTTCCTAAAATAAAAAGCTAAGTGGAGTATTTATAGGCCTCTCCTAGACATTAACGAAAGGCCTAAGTAAATTCTAAAGTCATAAGCCACGTAGGGCTATGATAGGAATTACATAGGATAAAAACTAGAATTCCCGTCATTCTTCAGCAAAGCAGGCGCCCCGCCTAGTGTAGTAGGTGCCCCGCCTAGTTGCCCTGCAGTGGGGAGTAGGCGCCCCGCCTCTGTAAAGGGGTGGACCGCCCATAGAACTTCAGAGAATTGGGTAGGCGGTCCGCCTAGTAAGTGGGTGGTCCGCCTGCTTCTCCGGCTCCTTGAAACGCCTCGAAATATGTCTCTAATTCTCCTCATTCCATGGCGTTCCAATGCATAAGTCCTTCCTTGGCCTTGGATGGTGCTTTTGGATGGTTGCTCGACTTGTCCCGCATCATCCTCCCCTTCTTGAGAAGGTTTCGTCTTTGAAATCAAGGCTTGGTTTCTCATGGCTTCATCAACTCCTCGGGGTGGCCAAGATTCTCCTTGTTTGTTCTCCTTGATCGTCGCTTTGGCATAGGCTTCTTCCAATGTTTTCCTTGCCTTAGCATGCAGCTTGGAACCTAAAAGCAACGACAAGCAAACACAAGCAAACTTCCTACTTTGAAAGTAGGTTAGTGCAAGAAGTGTGGAAAACACACTCTTGTGATATAACCAAGCATCAATAAAAATCATAAATATCAAGTCTCCCAAGAGAACCATGAGTACTTGGTTAAAGATCAACATGCACGCAACAAGATAATGAGCAAAGAGGTCATGGGGACATGGGAAATGCAAGATCAAGCTATCAAAATCCCCTTGAACCTTAAGCTCAAGATCAACACACCAATCTATCCGCGAGGTGTGATCAACATGGGGAGTGGAGTGAATCAAATAGCCCAATCTACAAGTAGGATCAAGCACTCCACTCCCCTTCTTTAGAACATACTTACTCACACCAAGGGATTCCTCGTCCCCTCGCATTTCATCACTTAAGCAACCCTTCTCAAAAGACAAGCTCTCAAGGAAGGCATTGATGATGGATTCTTCTTCATCATAACCCCAACAAGCAATAGTAGGGTCACTTAAAGAACCATGTACCTCACCCACATTCTCAAACAATGGGTTGCCTAAGGAGTCGAACCCTTCACACCATGGGGGTTCCATTTGACTTCCCACCCTAGTCCGACACAAGTCATTACCACTAATGAGAATGCCTTCAATTAATGGATTGGTAAAAATATGCATCTCACTATCATGATCAAGCATAGATAAGTTATCAAGACTAGGTTCACTTGAGGAGTCAGCATAGAAAACCTTGTCCAATTCATATAATTTGGACTCCTCAAGGTCAATTCCATCTTTACCACAACACATTGGTCCACCAAATAGAAGCAAATCAATAAGGGCATGATCAACTATCTCATCTTTCCCTTGGTCAAAGGTTGGTGGTGTGTCATAGCAAAGGTTACAATCATTGTCAACTATCAAATCTACACTTGGGAGGGGTTCAATGAACAATGAGCTCACATCATAATGTGGCAAAGCATCCCTCCCAACTAATGTTTCACAAGCACACTCAAGTTGACACCTAGACTCTTCACAAGTGGTATACTCACTAGATGCATCAAAAACATCAACTAGTGTTGAGTCATCACAAGACAAATAGCTAGTAGGCTCATGAAAAGGTGAAGTAACACTTACATTTGTAGTACTTCCTTTATCACTCACAAGGCTTGAAGTGTCATATGCAACTCCTCCTTCATGAAGCTCACATCGAGAACTTTCCTCCTCTTGTCTTTCCTTCCAAGCACATGGTTGAGGCTCAAATGGCCTGTCTTCAATTGTACCTACGCAAGAACTTTCACAAGAAAAAGTAGAAGATAAAGAAGGGTTAGAGCATTGGGTGTTCTCACTCTCAATTTTTCCTTCCTCACCTCTCATCTCTCTCAATTTTACCTCATGGTCAAGTGTAGTTTGTAGTGACAATCCACTCACATCACTCCTCAAATCCTCTCCTTTTTCCTCTCTTGGATTGCCACCGATCACTCCCTCACTTCTCTCTATCTTTTCTCTCTCATTTGAAGTGGAGTGACTATCATTTTCATCATGTAATGGCAAGACAATGAGATTGTTTGCCTCGGGTTTAAGTACAATGGGTGACTTTGCTTTAGCCGCATCCCTCAACTCCTTCATTCTCTTGTAGTCTTCCCTTACTTGCCTTGGAGTCAAAGGCCTAAGCACATATTTTCTCCCATCTTGCTTGACCGTGTAGGAGTTGGTCCGACCATCATCCACAACACATCTATCATATTTCCATGGTCTCCCAAACAATAGATGGAAAGCTTGCATTGGGACAACATCAAACAAGACCTTATCTTTATAGTTCCCAATGCTAAACTCAAGCAACACTTGCTTCACCACCTTAAGTTCACCACACTCACTAAGCCATTGTAAGCGATATGGGTTTGGATGCTTTCGAGTGGGCAACTTCAATTGAGAAATCAAGGATTGGCTCACTATGTTGGAACAACTCCCCGAATCAACAACCATTGAGCACACTTGTCCCATCACACAACATCTAGCATGGAAGAGGTTTTCTCTTTGATCATTTTCAACCTCCTCTTCAATGAAAATGGTACTCAAGCTCCTCCTAACCACCAAGAACATGTGAGGACCATCATTATCCTCTACGGCATCCTCACATTCAACTTCCTCATCCTCCTCTACTCCCTCATGTTCGGACTCACTTATTGCTCATATACCAAATTGCCTACCACAACCATGGTTCTTTTTGTAGGACAATCTTTAGCAATATGCCCAAAGCCCTTGCATTTATAGCATTGAGTAGCAGTAGAAGTAGGATTACTCAAGCGAGTTTTAGAAGTACCTTCCAAATGTGGTGTAGTCTTCTCATAAGGCTTCTTCACTTCTTTGCTAGCACTTGCACTTGGAGTCTTTCACTCTTTTGGCTTGGTTGTGGTAGTAGGGGTGTTGCTTTTGAACTTCTCTCCCTTAAGCCAATTCTCGGCCTCAATTGCGGCATCCAAGAGATCTGGAAGTGAATGATAAATATGCAATCGCAATTGGGAAGCTATGACATAGCTCAAGCCATTCTTGAAATGGATCATGGCTTGTTCTACGCATTCGGTATCCATATCCAATGCCATCCGGGTCTTCTCAAACTTATCAAAGTACTCATGCACTGATTTGACATCGGGTCTCTTTAACTTGGAATCCTTGGGGGTCATCCTAGTATGATCCTTTCATTGGTTCGAGTCTCTTTTTCCCCTTGGAATCAATCTGCATGTCTGATTTGATTCCTTCTTTCTGTTCCTGCCCTCTTTGAATTTCCCGTTATCTTGTGTGTTTGCCTCCGCAACTACTTTATTTGCTTCCACTTATTTTTATCCTGCATCAGTTTGGTATCAGAGTGCGGCTCAAATTTGTTCTTATAAATCCTCATCATGTTCTTCGTATCCTTTAGATTATTGTTGTTGTTGTTCTTGAAAAAAAAAGAAGAAAAAAATTGAAAAAATGAAAAATCACAAAAAATTCATAGATCGGATTGGATTTGATTCCCAAAGTGTTAAAAGTTATTGGGGATTATTCTATATCATTTACCCATTCTTTTAGTACCATAAAATCGAAATTTGGTGTTGTGATTCAAAAGTTGAAGAATCAAAGCCCCCAGATTTGAAAACCTTGAAATTTTTCTTCAAAACTTGAATCGAAGCTTGTTCTTACTTGTTTGAGGTTGATAATCATTGGGATTGCTTAAAATAGTTGAATACACCTTTGGTTACCTTTGTATTTGAGAAACAGGTTGAAATCGTTGGAAAATTTGGGTGCAAAATGGACGAAAACACGTTTTTGCGAAGCTGCAGTTCCAGGTCGAGGTGGACCGCTTAGACACAGGGGCCGACCGCCTAGACACAGGGGCGGACCGCCTCAGCAGCTACTCAATCTCTTGACTTTGGTCCAGGCGGACCGCCTCACCTTGGAGGCGGACCGCCTGACCCTGTTTAGGGGTCGGGGTAGTTTTTTGCCTAGGTTTTCGTTGTCCTTTGATTCCAAACTTCTTGGTTAGTGTTTCTTGGGTAATTTTCCTATCCATTGACACTAACTCTTGAGATTTTAGTGTCTCGTGCGTCTTGGAGCTTCCCCTATAGTCGTAGAACTTTCTTGACTTTAAGTGCACACTTTAAATAGCTGTCTGTCCATCGAGTCACATAAACTCCATTCCGAACCAATACTTGGACGTACTAGTTGGTGATCTTGCTACCGTGGTTCCTAAGAGATATCGGGCATCTTTGGGTAGGGGTTTGGGAGTGTGAATCCTAAGAAGAGTGTTAGTACCACCACCAAAAGTGAGGGAGTGCAAGTAAGGTTATTTATACTAACCTTTGTATTTTCTTAAGATGTCTTTTGCAGGTATAAGGAGCCATAAGGAATGTTTGGATGGACATGGGGATGGATTGGAGGAGGAGAGTTTTCACCATACTCCTACAATTAGGAGAAAGTCGTATAGATACATTGAGGGGAGCAACCAAACTCGTGATGTTGCAATAAGGTATGAGACTTATTCCCGGACTTTCAATTACGTTAGTGATGTTGGAAGGGTGATGGGGAGTGGAAGCTAATATAGTGGTATTGCTAGTAGTAGAGAAATAAGGAAGTACCCATCTCGTGGTAGTGCCTCAAGTGAGACTACTATTGATGGGAAGTTTAAGGGATACTACTACGATGAGCTCTTAAGAAAAAGAGAGTGGTGTCAATTCATAGTGTGCCTTAATGAGAATCGCGGGTATGTGCTTCAAGTGGATGAAGGTGAAGCAAGTTAGATTAGTCCTCTTGTGGTGAGAAGTTTCGGAGAACCTTGTGTTGATGGAGTGGCCCAGGTAGTTGTTTTGAAAAAGAACTATGAAGAAGAAGTTGAGTGTAAAGTGGGTCCTTTAGATGGATGTCATGTCATATTGGGAAATCCTTGGCTTCTCAATAGATACTACAGGTATGACAAGGGCCTTGGCATCTATCATGCTAAAGCACAAGGGAAGTTACAAATCCTTCTTCCTAGGAAAGAAGAAGTACAAGCAAGAAAGCCCACGAATATGAGAAATAGTGGGACACCATTGAGGAGAAGTCCTATGAATGAAAGAGTGCAATCACGAAGTCCCACAATCACAAAAAATAGTGGGACAAATGCAAGTAAAGAGTTGACAAGTGTCAAAAAGGTGAATCTAAAGCCGCAAGATTCAAAATCAAGTGGTTCACCAAAGAAGAAGTAGACATCAAGTGATGATTCTCTAAGTCCTAGATTTCGGGTTGATGTAAAGAGTCCACCTACTCCGGCTAAGGGCATTCTCGGGCCTTGTCCCAACTCGCCCGAATTTGAGAGACAAAAGATTGAGAGGAGTAAGGGAGTGACCGGTGACAACTCTCGAGTGGAAAAAGGAGAGGTTATGCTGAGTGATGTAAGTGGGTTGTCACAACCCAAAATCTACACCCGACCTTGAAAGAAAATGAGGGATAAGAAAGAGGAAAAAACAGCCATAGAGAGTGAGGGCACCCCTTATTCTAACACTAACTCTTTATCTTCTTCTTTTACTTGTGTGAGTTCTTGTGCAGGTATTCTTGGAGGCAAACCAATGGAGCCTCAATCATGTTCCAAGATGGAAAGACAAGGTGAAGAAGAATCTCAATGTAAGATACAAGGCGGAGGATCTAGCCATGATACTTCAAGTGCTTTGAGTGAGCAAGATTGCAACTCAAATGTAAGTGTTAGTTCTTCTTTTCATAAGCATGATACTTCCTTGTCTTGTGATAGCATTTATGAAAACTCCATGCTAGTTGATGATTTGTATGACTACAATGTATTTGCAACTAGTGTAGAGTCTATTAGTCAACTTGTGTGTGCATGTAAACCACTAGTTGAGAGGGTTGATAAGCCACATCATGATGCGAGCTCAGTGTTTAATGAACCTCTCTTTAGTGAAGAAGTTGTAGTTGGCCTTGTTTGTGATGCTTTTTTGTACACACTATCCATATTTGATAGAGGAGAAGATGAGTTGAGTGAGTATCCTATTCTTCCCTTGGATTGTTTATTTGATAATGGTGGTCTCATGTGTCGTAGTGAGGATGATTCCTCAAGTGTGGATGTTGGCTCTAGTTTGGATACTTCACCCTTGTTAGTTGGTGACCTTGAGAAGTGTGCCTATACTAATCCTTTGTTCGATGGAATCTTCAACATAGATGGTGAGTTGCGTCAAACTAGAGTTGGGAATGAGTTGGAACCTCCATGGATTGGAAAGTTTAAATCTATAGATAATCCATTGTTTGATATTCCAAGTGAGGTGATAGACCTTGGTATTGGATGTGATGGTCCATCTTCTAGTTGTCCTAATCTTGATTGTGTGGGCTATAATGATGAAGAACCTATTATGGCGACCTTCCTCGGGAGTTTTTCTAGTGAGAAGGATTGTCTTGACGGTGAATGTGGAGGTGAGGAGGTACCTCTTGGAGTGTTGAGAAAGCTTTTAAGAAGGGGAGTGGAGTAATTGATGCTAGTTTGTAGGTTGATCTATTTTGCTTACTCCATCCCGTATGTTGACCACACTTTGAGAGTTGAGAATGCCAAAGCCCATGTGTCACATTGTGATAATAATTCATTAAAGGCTTGGTGTGTTGGTTATGAGCTTAGAGATAATAGGTTCCTCGATTTCTTGATCTTACATGATCCATTCCCTATTAATCTCTTTGCTTGTTATGATTGTGAGTGCTTGTCATTGTTGGGCTAAGAAATTGTTGTTTCCTTTGGAGGCAGAGACTTTCTCAATGAAATTGATGCTTGGCTCTATCATAAGAGTGTATTTTCTACATCACTTGCACTCACTCTTGTTGAGCTTACCTACTCTTGTAGTTGTAAGTTTTGGTGTGTTAATCATGAACTTAAGGATCATAGGAATTTTGGATAGCTTGATCTTGCATATTCTATACCTTAATGATCTCTTTAATGTTCTTGTGTTGAGTGCACCCATTTGGGAACCCAAGTGCTTGTTGTTTTCTCTGCAAACATGCGCTTTATCATTGTTATTGATACTTGGTTATACCATAAGAGTGTGTTTTCCACACTATTGGCACTAACCTACTCTTGTACTAGGAAGTTTTGGTTGTTTTATTCTTAGGTCTTGATGGTTTGATTATGAGGATAAAATCCTTTCAAGAAGGGGAGGATGACGCTGGCCTAATTGGGCTTAGATCCCAACCATCAAGAGCCAAGCTTGAAGGGCGCAAATGATGCAAAGTCAAGAAGATTTGGGAGTGATTTAAAATCATGCACTTCAGCACATGCGAGGGCAGGCAAGGTGGAGCATCTCAACACTCCACAACCACTCCGGAGCAAGTTCCAGCACAAGGCAGAGCGCCTCAGAAAGTGGGCGGACCGCCTTCCCCAAAAGGCCTTTCAAATCGGCTAAGTGTCAAATTGCACGCTCTCTGAAGTTTACACAAGGCGGAGCGCTTGACTGCAGAGGCGGAGCGGCTCCTACTGAGGCAGAGCGCCTGGAAGCTGAGGCCCTGCGCTTCACCTTGTGAAGCCTTGATGGGATTCCTTTTTGATTCCTAGACTTATTTACTAGTTTGATCCTACGTGGTCTTTATTTCTTGGACCCAACTTGTGGGCTTTTTAGACATTTCATATTATGTGAGGTGGACTATAAATACCTCCCTTAGGTCATTTCATTAGGAAGTTAGTCATTATAGAATCTTGTAGAAAGAAGAATTGGAAGAAAGGCATTGTCTTCTTTGTAGAATCTTAAAGCTTCATTTATCTCTTAACTTGAAATCCATGGGGGTCATCCTAGTATGATCCTTTCATTGGTTCGAGTCTCTTTTCCCCCTTGGAATCAACCTACGTGTGTGATTTTGATTCCTTCTTTCCCCTTTTTCTGTTCCTCCCCTCTTTGAATTTCCCGTTATCTTGTATGTTTGCTTCTGCATCTACTTTATTTTCTTCCGCTTGTTTTTACCCTGCATCAGTAGAAGAGTATCGGCCGTGGATAGAGGAAAGTAGAACAAGATAGATTACAGGGCCGATCCTCCGAAGCTCTTTGAGAAATGAGAAGACGCTCAGAAAGCAAGTTCACATGCCTAGAAGGGACCCCTCAACATCTAGAGAGCCCCGACAGATTTCAAGGGCTGGAGCAGTGCATCAACGCTGTTGAATTTGTGAAGGATCACCTGAAGAATACCTCTGTATGGTGGCCTAGCAACATGAGGTCAGATCCCAACATGAGGGATCCCAATATCTTCTACGAGTTTCACAGAGGCCACAAGGATTAAACTGCTTGCTGAAGGGCCTTGATTCTAGAAGTAGTGAGTCTGCTCAGCAAGGGCTACTTGAAAGAGCTACTCACAGAAAGAGGGAAATAGACGTACGCCAAAAACATAAGCTTGGAGGGCCTTCCAGATCTACCAGAACAGAATAGGTCTATCAATGTCATTATAGGCGGCCCCATGCTACTTGATGGCTCCAAACAAAGTGAGGAAGAGCCCGAAGGAGGCCATGCCCGTGACGAAACAATCCTGTTTGATGACGAGGACTTCGTCAGTTGCGACAATCCTTATCATGACACCTTGGTCATAACACTAAGGATAGGTGACACAGATGTCAAGTGCGTCTTGGTCGACGCTGGTAGCACCGTAAACCTGATCAAGTGGGAGATCGTGCAGTCCGTGGGAATCAATGACCAAGTGACTCCAAGCACCTACACTTTGCACGCTTCAACAACTCATGGGAAAAGTCTGCGAGAGAGCTGAACCTTGCAATCCGCATGCCTGGAGCAGACCACGTCACATCTTTCATGGTTACTAAAGGAGGTGTACCCTTCAACGCTATTGTAGGACGCCCTTGGATCCACCAGATGAGGGCGGTGCCCTCTACTCTGCACCAGAAGCTTAAATACCTCATTGAATGGGAATAAAAGAGATACATAGAGAGCAGGAGTTGGAAAGGGAGTGTTACACAACGGCATCCTTGGAGTGGCCAAACCCAAGATATTGGAAGAGGCAAGCCCTCATGAAGATAGAGAAGAACCTGAAACTTCAATCAACCAAGGCAATTGCTCCAGTCAATTTTTTGATTGAAAGTTTATGGGTGGGGAATAGGAGTGGGAGATATGGAAGTATATCTTTTTTTCAGTTATTTAATGTAATTAGTTCCTTTGGTTTTTAAAGTGTTATTTTCTTTCATTTACGTTACAGGTTTCACACCCATAACAGTACGGGCCCAACACTCTCTTTTTTATTTATAAAACTACTATTCTACTTTAGCAAGTTTTAAGTTCAGATCCATCAACTATCCAAATTCATAGTACATGCCATATTTGAGTTGAAGTAATACACTCACTTTCATTACAAAGTAGAGTAAACTACTCGCTCAAAGCTAGATCACTTCTAGTTAAGCCACCCGTCATTATCATATATTGAAATTATCAATTAAAAAATAGCACCAAAATATTGGTGGGACGCACGCCCGCATAGTGCCAGTAAAGACTTAAGCACTCGAGTGGACAAGCACAACCGTTCTAGCTTGAACACAAAAATGCCCCGATGAATGTAACGGGCTAAAGACGTCCCCTTAAAGGCGCGAACCTTGCCATAATCGAAAGTCGTCTATTACAGACGCAACATAAGCCACCACCCACTGGTGCAAACTATTACTCAGCAGACGTACGTACCCGAGCAGTGTCACTATAATACGCTTACATTCTCAAACACTAGAATAAAGCAGGGCATCTGTTACCAACTTAACAAAAGCCACCAAACTATGGTGCGCGCATATGTCTGTATAGGAATAATCTTACGAACACTTAGGTTTTCCAAGACCATTATTTTAACTGCTTACGACGAAATAACAAAGATCGTCACAAACAAACAACAAATAATGGCAAAATATTAGTGTATAATTTAAAAGCCACAAAATAGGCAGACTTCATTCAAATGTTATAATTGCGTCCAAAAATACGAGTAGGAGTTCAAGACATTGTCTACGCCCAAAAACACGAGTAGGAGTTTAAGACATTGTCGCAAAAAAAGGGGGGAATACTAATTCTCTCTCGGGGAACTTCTCTCCGCGACAATACTCTGCGAAGGTCCTACTTCATCAACTGTAGGCTTCCCAGCTGATAGGTCATCTCCTCCATCATAGCTAGCTTCTGCAGGACCATCCTCAAGTTCAGATCCTAATTGAGCATCTGTTTGAGCCACTAGCTTGGTCATTGAAGCAATCTCGACAGCGAGGTCCAGGTTAGGGTTTTCATGGACCTTAGAAGAGTAGTAAGTGCAACAATAAAGTTCGCACGATCCAGCTCAGCCATATGCCTGACATGCAGGGCACTCATTTGTTCAGTCAGCTAGTGATAGCCGTCGCAGAGTTTAACTCTGACCTTTCCTAGTATGGGTGTTTATCGGTCGATTCGGTTTTGACATTATCGATTTGGACTATCGATTTTTAATTTTTAAAAGTGCTAAACCAATAACCAAATCAATAAGGTATAGATTATTGATTTCGATTTTAGGTTCTTATCAGTTCGATTTAACCATGAAGAAATTTAGGCTTAATAATTGTATAATAATCACCTCTTAAACGGTTGCATCCAATACAAAATAGACTTCACTTTCATAGTGAATTCAAATGCCTCTTAAATCATTCGCCATAATCGAAGCAACAATCAACAACAGATTCAAATCTGCTTCATTGTTCTATAAACTAATGGAGGAGGCGAGGAATGAAACAGTAAATCGGTGTTTGAAATAGAGATGAGCAAGCTACACAAGTAGAAGAAGACTACGGTTTGAGGTTTCCAAGTTCCTATTAAGAGCAAATAAGTATACTATATATATATATATATATATATATATATATATATATATATATATATATATATATATATATATATCCACCCCACACTTGAACCTTTGCTCGCCCTCGAGCAATCACAAATAACTTCCAACCTAGGTAAAACAGGTCTGCCTATGACTATGGTTGATACCGACCATTGAACCAATGCACACATGACTACTATGGATCCACAACATGCCAATAATTCACCAAAACCAAAAATATAAGAACAACCACCCCAAAATAGCTCAAATGCACAAAACTCAACTTAATGCAACCATGCTCCCACAAAATCACACCTATCTACTCAATCAAGAACCATCAACTTTACCTACTTCATGCAAACCATGTGCCCTCACCAAAATGAAGCAAGAGAGTGTCCCCCAAATATCACACACAACCATGAATATCAAGAATAGAATGGGGACAATAGCATAGAAAGAATTCACTCACTCTCATAAAAATCTCACATGTCACACACAATGTACCATAGGCTTGCCCGTAGTGTAGGACTCCACTAATGTAAGCTCACTCCAATCGGGATTAACTAGGACTTTAAAAAGGTTGTAATGTAGGCTAAGGGGCTGGTAGGATACATATGGTAATAGTGACTACCTCCCTAAGCACTTTAATACATCACATTTAATTTCAAACACAATTCTCATCAAAGCCACCCAATCAACAACTATCACACATACACCTTCTCAACAAGTAGCATATTTATTTTCAATCACACACTAGCAAGGAATGGACATCTTTCTCTTTTTTTCAACTTTCACAACTTTTTCAACTTTGCATTTTTTTTCTTTTTCAATTCACTTTTTTCTTTCAATTCTCATCAACTTCCAACCTTGCCAATGTTTTTCTTTTACTACTTCACAAATTTCACAAATATTCCCCTTCATTAGCTCCACTCAAAAGTCTCCCAACATCCAACCACAACTCCAATCATCTACACAATATCAATAAAAGTGCTTAAGGAGTAAAGGGCCAAAAGAGTCAATTAAGAACAAATGGGTAGGCTCGGGGTGTGGGTGCCAACAAAAAGGGTCAATTCAAATCACAACAACAATTTTTTCAAGGTATATATGTATGGGTAGACTAACAAAAGAAGGCCTTGTATCATCTCCCGACTAGAGCAAACCTAGGATTTCGCTTTGCACACACACGGGGCAAGTTCTAGACATTAATATGCAACATGGAGTAAATAAGAACATGCCTCACAACACACCTTGCACATGGTCCACACAAAAAGGCTCCATCAACAACTCTCAACCAAGCTTCTAGAATGCAACTTGTGGAAATTTAAGCACTAATGCACAAAGATTAACAATCAAGTCAAGCAAGCGGACTCAAGCATCTCAAGGGGGTTGTTCCAATTTTTCTCTAGGCATGCATCAAAATTAAAACTCAAGGACACCACAAATAGCACATGCAATCAAGTCCAAGTCCACCGGTATCAAACAAATCAAAGGCACCTAGCATTCTACCTTTTTCCTTAGCCTAGGGTCATCTACAACTAATTATTCTAATCCTAAAAATAAAAACTACCCGGTTCAAAGGTCTACCCGTGGAAAAGAACCGAGGCCATAAGAAAAACCACGGGGTGGATGACATGTACCACTAATAAAGACTAAAAAGAAAATCTTTTTGGAATTTTTCATTGGTTTTCTAATTTTTTCAATTTTTTCATATATTAAAGCAAGAAACAAATCAAAACAAAGTCAAGTGACAAAAGAAAAATCCTAACGGTACATGCATCCATAACCTCAAAAATAAGGGAGAGTTCCCCACCCCACACTTAAACTAAGCAATGTCCTCAGTGCGAAAAATAAGCAAGTGCAAGGTAAAGAAAACTTCCCTGAAGATTGTAGTCCTTGGTGCTAGCATCCTCCAAGCTTCATGAGGTACTCAGACTTCCCCCATCACGGCATCAATATTAGGCAAGGGTGAGGACACCCCACACTTAGCCTCGACATTACATGAACCTGCAATCCAAGGAAAAACAACAACTACATGACACTATAAATAAAATAATACAATTACAAACTCGGGTTGCCTCCCGAGAAGCGCCTTAGTTAACGTCGTGGCACGACGACACTTTTAGCTCACTTCCAGTGTTTATGTCTTCTCTTCTTACGCCGAACCTTTGCCTTTTTCCTTTCTTTGAGAGACCCCAACTTCAACTTCACATGTGGTGTACTTCCATGGTCTTGACTAACACATTCAATCATAGAGCACTCTTCAATTTTAGCTATGTGCTCCTTCTCATTATACACCTTGAAAGTAACCTTTTCACCATGCGCTCTAACAGTCATCTCACCCAGCTCCATGTCAATAATTGCCTTCGAGGTGACCAAGAATGGTCTCCCCAAAATAATTGGAGCTTCTCGGTCCTCTTCATAATCTAGGACTACAAAATCAGCAGAGAATGTAAATTTACCAACTTTTATCAACACATCCTCCAACTTACCCTCAGGGTGAGTGAGTGATCCATCCGCCATCTTGAGAGTAACTGAAGAGGGCTTGATTTCTCCTAGCCCTAACCTTTTGCAAACAGACAGAGGCATCAGATTTATGCTCGCACCCAAATCACACAATGCACCAGTGATACTATGCCCTTCAATGGTACAAGGAATAGTAAACTTCCCAGGATCTTGAAGTTTTGGAGGTAGCTTACTCAAGATTGTGCTACACTCCTCAACTAACTCAACTGAATCTATTTCTTGAAGCTTTTTCTTCTTGACTAAAATCTCTTTTAAAAACTTCACAAAGGATGGCATCAATTCAAACACATCAGTCAAAGGAATATTAACATGAAGTTCTTTCAGCATACTCACAAATTTTTGATACTGAGCCAAATCCTTCGGTGGTATAAGCCTCTGTGGGAATGGTGGAGATGGCCTAGGTGCCTCCTTTATTTCTTCTTTCTTCTTCACCTTCTCCACTTTTTCAACTTTTTCTATTTCAGCTCTCTCTTCAGACTTGGCCATCAGCTCTCCACCTTCAATTAAGGTCACTGCAAGACATTGTTCAGGCTCTTTTTTAACAGTGCTTCTTTCTCCCATCAACTGCCCCAACTGGTGCTCTAGGTTCTTGTGAGCATTGGCAAGATCTTGTATGGCTTGTGCATGGGCTGCAGTGTCAGCTATCATTCTCTGCTGGCCTGCCATTATCTGCTTTAGCATATCTTCAACTGAACTGCCAACCTGCTGTGGTGGGGGTGGAAGTGGGTGGTAATTATTCGGGGCTCTCGTATTGCTTTGATAATACCCATTACCAAACTGGTTTTGACCCTGCAGCCTGTTTTGATTACCCACGTAATAAACTGACTCTGGATTAGAAGAGCAAACCTCTGTAGCATGGTCTTGACCACAAACCTCGCAAAAGCTCTGGAGTTGTTGCACTGGAGCCACTGGTTGCTGAGCCTTTTGCAGAGCTAACTTGCTAATTTGATTGGAAATAGCATCCATCCTAGCCCGTAGCTCTGAAACTGCATCTAACTGAAGTACCCCTGCAGCTTTCTGCGTAGTAGCTCTACCATCTCCCTGCCAATCAGGGTTGCTCTGCGAAAAGTTATCTAGCAACTCATAGATCCGGTCAAAATTTAAGGCCAGTACTTGACCTCCAGCAGCATCATCTACCACAATCTTAGTATGTGCAGTCAACCCCTCAACAAAAGTATGTGCAAGAACCTCATTGGATTGGTTGTGGTGTGGACAATCTCTCAGTAAAGCTTTGAACCGCTCCCAGGCTGAATATAAAGATTCTCCTTCTAACTGTCTGAAGGACATAATTTCACTCCTCACCCGGGCTGTCTTGGCAGATGGATTAAACTTAGCCAAGAACTTCTTAGCCAAATCATTCCAAGTGGTGATAGACCCAGACTTTTCAGCCTTTAACCACCTCTTCGCTGCCCCAATCAGTGAAAACGGGAACAATGTCAAGCGAACATAATCAATAGGAACTCCCGTTGGTGTATAAGTATCACTGATCTCCAAGAAATTCTGGATATGTTGTTGCGGATCTTCATGAAGCAATCCACCAAATTGTCCAGTCGTATGTAACAGTTGTATCATACCGGACTTAATCTCAAAGTTTCCAGTAATTCTTGGCTTAACTATGCTTGAAGCTACTCCATCCAGGCTGGGGAGAGCGACATCTCGCACAGCTAAAGCTCGTTCTTCTGTCATTCCTGTAGGTAAAGATCAAGCAGGACCTAATACCTGAAACAGCAGAAAACTCAAAACAAAAATTAAACCTGAATAGTAAGTAATAAACTGTTCAAAAAGAAATCAGTCAATAATTAGTCCCCGGCAACGGCGCCAAAAACTTGTTGCTCCCAAACGCACACGCAAGTATACGTGGTCGACAAGTAATAAAGTGATAAGATGAGTATCGTTCCCACGAGGACTATGCAGACTGAGTTCTAGCAAACAATTTATTTAAACTATTCAGGGATCTTTTTCCAATAATGAGAGTTTTGTTAACTAAAGAACAGTAATTAAATGGTAGAAGTGAATTCAAACAATGGAGCAAGACTTGGTTGTTATCAGTAATAAGGAGACGATCCAGGGTCAGAGTTACGAACAATCCAGTTGAGTTTTCCAATTGATTCCACTTCTTAAATCCCGGGTTACTAACTAACAGATTAAATGTACCCGTGAAAACCTTTCAGTTCTTCACGGTCTATGCAGGCTACTCCAATCCCTATATGTCTATGGGTTGAATCACGTGCACGCATTAACGAATTCTGTAATTAGTTAAACTAGGCGAGCAAGTATATGTCTATCCTACTCACAAATTGGTTCCCCGATGCCCGGGTTCACAAACTAGTCCTACTCTTTCTTATTACGTAATTAAATTCCCTCTTTCGAGTTCAATCTAAAAACCATAGATAATGCGTAATAATCGGGCCCTGACAATTACACAAGTGAAATCAAGAAAGAATAAGTAACCCGTAATGGGATTCAATTAATGGAAATCAATCTTCAAACATCAACCTTCATGTAATACTCTAACCCTAGAACGATAGGATTAGCTACGCATACTCATAATAACAACACAAGGAATTGATGTAATAATGAAATAATGATGTAATAGATTAATGGAAGGAAGAAAAACCCTTGTCTTGATGTTATGAGCTCTCAAATTTGCTCCAAAGTCTCCACTCTCATGAAAAACTAAGTAAAAGAGTATTTATAGTGTTTACAAACACCTAGTAATAAGTTAGACCCAAGCCTCGACGAAATAGGAAGTCAAAATTCGCTCCAGGGGCGCCATAACGGGCGCCCCGCGCCCCCAATCGCGTGAGGACAACCAGAACCCGCTCCCAGCCTTCGTGCTTTGGCCCTGCGGCGCGCAAGGAAACGCGCAGGAGGTGGCGCGCTATGGGCTGCGCGGCGCGCCCCCTGCAGCGCAAGGCCATTTTTCGTGTTTTCTCGCTCCTTTGCTCGCTCGTGTCGTGCCTTCGTGTGCTCGACCCAATCCTCAATCAAAATCAAATCTTTTCTTGCTCAATCAAGCTCTTAAAAGCTCCAATTACATTGCATCACAACCTACATACACACGACATAAAATCAGTGTAAAACCACATTCACAAGCTACAAAACAAGCGAATAAGGTACTAAAACGTGAGGAAATATTAAGGAAATATAGGCATAAAATGCCAAACATCAATAGATGAGCAAGCTACACAAGTAGAAGAAGACTACGGTTTGAGGTTTCCAAGTTCCTATTAAGAGCAAATAAGTATACTATATATATATATATATATATATATAAGCGCATGAGAATAAATTTAAAAACCTTATTGAGTTATTAGTTTAACCGATAAAAAAATGTGCAGAACCGTCAAACGAATCGATAACCCAATAATATTTTTTTTGCTAATCGTTAAATAACCTATAACCCAATAATTCAATACCAATAAACCATTAACTTTTTATCCGTTCGATTTATCGGTTTTAACTTTAAACCATAAAATGCACAAACCTATTCCCTAAGGACGTCACTTTGCCCTGCAACTCTCATCTTGAAGAAAAGCAAAAAGGCTCCTAGCTTCAGAGGCCTCCTTCTCGATAACTTTGTCTCTCTCTCTTCTACTGTAGACAACTACTTTCGCAAGCCAACCTCAATTCTCTCCAAGAGGTTCGCCTGGGCAAAATGCAATTGTCCCACGATCTTGGCTTCCTAAAGAGATGTTGACAAGGCCTCTATCTCCTTCTTTTACTTGCGAACCTCGGCACTCATCGCAGCGTTAAGCTGGCTGGCCCGTATCTGTTCAAAACGGTGAGCATTGCAGGCAGCCTGGTAATCTAGCCTCGAAGAGCATCATCTGTTCAAAACGGTTAGAAAAGGCCGCAACCTGGAAATCTGGCCTCGAAGAGCATTATATCCTCTCTCAGGTGCTCATCAATGCACCCCCGATGGATAACCTTGTGGTAGACCATCAATACCTAAGTATTGTAAGGATGTTTAGGAGGAGATGTGGACTCACCTTGAAATTTGGTTTCGCGGATAGAAATGAATAAGGTGTTTTTCTTTTGGATTTTGAAAAAGCTTTTGATTTGGTGATAGCCAACTCGATTTTTCTAAAGAAGGATGAGCATTTAGTCACATTGAAAGCATCAAACCTACCCAAGTAGTAGTTCAGGAGAAAAATATGAATGTAGTCCATCCTTGAGTTTCAAAATTTATGTAGATCAATGAAAAGAGTACTCAGATGTGTACTTTTTTTTTGGGGTACAGTCCTGTTCCTAGCACAGTTGCTGTTAAAAATTTTAATGGTACATGATATGTCTTGTAATAGCTTCAGGACATATTAGCATGTACCATTAAAATTGTTAATAGTAACTGTGCTTTTCAACTTCTTAGGAAGAGTGATAGAGTTTATGTAGGGATTGTAAGGTTACCCTGAGTAAGAACCTTACAACCTAAATAAGCTCTTGGTAGTGGATCTAAACATTGTAGAAGTGGAAATAAAAGGATCTGAAAGTTCAAAATTGAATTAAGTAGGGAGACTTGACCAGTGGTAAAATTTAGGAGTTTCGGGAATGTGGGGGGGGGGGGTGCATACAGTATGTGGACTAGGACTGCTGATTATACTATGGGAGAGGCTAAAGAAATGTTAGGGGTCTCAAAGGGTAACCATTAGTCGTAAAGAGGACTGGTGGTGGAATTAAAAGGTTGGAGGCTAAGAAATTTTCTTACGTGAAGTTAATAGAGAGCAAAGACGAATATGACAAGAGGATGAATAAGGAAACATATAAGACTGCGATAAAGGAAACAAAGGTAGCAGTTACAGACACTAGGATGACAACTTTAAAACATCTTTATAAGGAATAACAAGCAAAGGTGGGGAAAATAAGTTGTTTATGCTCGTCAAAGTGAGGGAGAGGCAGTCACACGACCTAGACCAAGCGAGGTACATTAAAGACAAGGATGACCCGATAATGGTAGAAGACCCTCTCATAAAATAGAAGTGGCAAGCATACTTCAATAAAATCTTAAAAGAAAATAGGGACATGAATATTGTGCTAGCTTATTTTAAGCATGCTGAGAGACATCATAATGTTGAATATTGCAGGTGTATAAAATTTAAGGGGGTTAAGGAGGAAATTCACAAGTTGAGAGGGGGAATAGCGGCCGAGCTTGATGAGATCCATATGAGAGTTTGGAAGAGTGCAGGTGAAATAGGCATAGAGTGGTTAACTGGGTTATTTAATGTCATCCTTAGGATGACAAAAGTGCCTGAAGAATGGAGGTGGAGTGTTATAATACCGTTGAACAAGAATAATAATGATATTCAGAATTAAAACAACTATAAGGGTATCAAACTTCTAAGCCATTCTATGAAAGTTTAGGAGAGGGTGGTAGAAAAGAGAATGAAGAGATATGTGACTGTTTCCAAGAACAATTCGGATTTAGGCCTGGGCGATCGATTATGAAAGCAATACATCTTTTGAGTAGTTTGATATAGTAGTATAAAACCAAGAAAAGAGATCTACATATGGTGTTCATTGACCTAGAAAAGGCTTAGACAATGTCAAAAGGAAGGTTTTGTGAAATTACTTGGAGTCTAGAGGTGTACATGTGGTATACAACAAACCAATTATGAACATGTATGAATGAGCCAAGTCCCGAGTGAGAACGAGATAAAGTGACTCAGCACACTTTCTAGTCGAAATAGGGTTACATCAGGGGCCAACACTTAGCCCATTTTTATTTGCTCTGTTGATGGATGAATTAACACAAATTATTCAGAGAGAGGTACCATGGTGTATATTATTTGCAAATGACATAATTTTGGTTGACAAGACATGTTGTAGAGTTAATGATAAGCTGGAGGTTTGGAGACAGTCTCTGTTGTCTAAAGGTTTTAGCCTGAGCATGGAGTGCAAGTTTAGTGATGCATCACATTAGTCTGATGTGGTAGTGATACTTGATACACAAGCCATCCTTAAGAAAGGAAGTTAAAAGTATCTTTTGTCAATACTCCAAGAAAATGGGGAGATTGACAATGATATCACACATCGTAATAGGAGTGCGTTCGATGAAATAGAGGCTAGCCTCCGGTGTCCTATGCAAGAATAAAGTGACACCTACAATTACGAGCAAGTTCTATAGAATGGTTGTTCGATCAACTATGTTGAATAGGAATGAGTGTTGGCTAGCCAACAACATCAGATGATGCAAGTAGCTGAGATAAATAAGCTTAGATGGATGTGTGAGCATAGTATGTGTTTATTCTTAAAAATTCCTCAATAGGTTAAACAGATAAAATTTATATAAGGTCACAATCAATGCAATAAATACTAAAAAAACTAAACAAAAGCAAAAAATAAAGATATTTTATTCCTTGAGAATAGTCGGATTCTTGGAGAATCGCTTAATGCATAATACAATGGAAAGGGGGGTATTTATAGATATGATTTACCCTAGTTCTAGTTATGGTAAAATACAATGACTATAGACCGTGAGCCTATTCACTCAAGGCGGTGATACAAATTAACCCTAACTAGAAGATTGTAAAAACCATAAGGCGGCGGGATGTATGTCTTGTGTCCCTTGGCCCGTGCCTGCTGAGTGACCGTGGTTTGTGGAACAGGCGTGTATCCTCAGCACCCAGTGATTTGTAGGCTAAGTCGACTCTTCGTTAGCTGGACTCTTATCCCCATAATCGCAGGTAGCGTATTTTTACCCACACAGTCAGTCCGCTCACTTTATGAGTGTTGACGCAAGCAGTCAGGAAGTGAAAAAGGCATGCAAAGGAGATGTATGAAAGGATATCTCACCGACTCTTTGAAACTCGTAAATGCCTGATTCTTTCTGAAGTTGCACGCATCTTCTTTTATTGGTTTCTTTCGATTCTCCGTACCTTTCCCCTAACTGCTTTTACAAAGCCGAATTGATTTGTATCCCTGGTCAGTATTACTTTTGACTGCTTCGTGCCCCATCCTTATCTTCTTCTGCCTATAAAGGGGCTTCTTAGCAGATGTTATTCACACGTTCTCCAGAAACACATTGTCTTTCTTCGAAAATTCCCCTTTTGATGAAATAACTTTGCCTTTCCTTTTGAAATGTTCACCTTCAATCCTGGTTTGATATTCCTAGAACATCTCCTTTATGCAAAGTGGATTGTGTATGAGGAAACTAAAAGCAAGTAAGCATCTGTTGCCTTCTTTCTTCGTCTTTCCATCCATGTCAGGATGAATGGAGTCCCCCCGAGTCATGAAGCTTGATCGGGATCCGAACGATATTGTTCAAAATATCTTCTTTATGGCATGTGCACTGATTATGATGCGCTCATTTTCTAGCGAAGCGGTTGCTGTGATATTCCTCTTATCATGCATGGTTGAGTAAAGCTTCTGCATCTGCCTAATCTCCAGTTCTCTTGGGGTGTGTTGATGTGATAGGGCTTAACGACTCCTCATTCTCCTTCAAGTTGTTGAACTGGTGCCTTCCTCCAAAGGCACTGGTATGTCAGGGCGGTCACGTACCTCTACCCTTGTCTGTAGCTTGGAGGTCATCTTCGCTTTTGACCATCAAGCAAGGAGGGCTGATCTGACGTCCTCACGGTAGCTGGTTGCTGAATATAGGTTTCTTTCCATTTGGTACCAACTGAAACTGCCAGGAATGTTCATGATCCTGCCCCGTTCTACTGAGGGATTCCTCAGTTGTGTTGATTTTCCCGTACTTGCATGACAGCGATGTGCTGACGTTGCTGCTCGAGGCATTATGTTTGTAATGTCGTCTTCTGAGCACCAAGAAATACTTTGATTAGAGCAAGGCCTGCGTTTAAACTAAAACGGTTGTGCTTCTCCACTCGAGTGCTTATGTCTTTAACGACACGATGCGGGCAGACATTCCTACCGACGTGTTTGTGAAATTGTTGAATTGACAATTTCAATGTATCTGGTGGCTTAACTAGAAGTGATGTAGCTTGAGTGAGTAGTTTACTCTAACTCGTGATGAAGAGTGAGTGTATTACTTCAACTCAAATATGGCTGAGGGCTATGAATAGTTTGATTGTAGATGGATCTGAATATAAAATTGACAAAGTAGGATAGTAGTCTTATTAAATAAAGAAAGAGGCACGTGGTCCAATAAAAGTCTTAAATAACAATAATGAGGACTAGATACTCTTTTAGAAAATAAAAAGAGCATGAAAGTAAATACGTGTCTTGAGTATGTCGGTCTACATGAACTTTCAAGAGTAGTGCATCTTAAGCAAAGTGATGTTCCAATTGTTTGGGATGGTTGTTCCTTTCATGTCTTCGAGGGTGTACGCACCTTATCGGCTGGGGCTAGCTTGTATGCGTTTGCCTCTTTGGTATTTTGAGATATTTTACGGAGGACCAGGTCACCTATATTGAAGGAGCGGAAATTGGTCTGCATGTTGTAGTACTGCTCCACCCACCGTTTCTAAGCCGCTAAGCGTATTGCTGCTAATTTTTGATTCTATCCAACAAGTCAAGAGAAACTGCCAAGGCCTCATTATTCGGCCCTTCCTCAAAGAACGACCGGCGCCGGCTGGACTTGCCTATCTCGACAGGGATTATAGCATCCGTTCTGTATGTTAGCGAGAATGGGGTTTTTTCTGCGTCTTGCATTTGCTGTGGTGCGATAGGCCCACAAAACTCCTGGAAGCTCATCCAGCCACTTCCCTTTAGCTTATTTGAGCCACTTCTTCAAGTTTTTCATGACAGTCTTATTGGTAGACTCGGCCCAGCCATTTGGTGACAGATGATAACGAGTTGATGTTATCCTTTTAATCTCCCATTCCTTGAGGAACTCCGTGACTTCGGCTCCTATGAATTGAGGTCCGTTGTCATTAGGTGATTTCAACAAGAATTCCGAATCGACACATGATGTTCTTCTAGATGAACTGTATCACTTCTGACTCTCGAATTCATGCCTAGTCGCTTCGCACCACTTGCTGAAGTAGTCCGTCATTATGAGACGGAACTTGACACCTCTGGGTGCTTTGGGTATAGGTCCCACTATGTCCATCCCCCATTTCATTAAAGGCCATGGCGCAGTTATTGAGTGTAAGGACTCTGCTGACTGATGAAGTGCATGGGAGAATCGTTGGCAACTGTCATATGCTCTAACAAACTTGCTCACATCGTTTTCGATTCGAGGCAAGAAATAGCGTACTCTGATTACCTTTCGTGTCAAGGCCGTTCCTCCAGAATGGTTGTCACACTATCCTTCATGAAACTCTCTTAGTACGTACTCAGCCTGTGCTGGACCCAGGCATTTAGCCAACAGGCCACTAAACATCCGACTATACAATTATTGATCATGCAGTAACGGGCTGCTTGTACCCTTAGCCGCTTACTTCCCCGCTTGTCCTTGGGGAGTGTTCCCTTTTCCAATTATTCGATGAGTGGATGCCGCCAATCCCAGACAAGTCATGTGATGTTAACATCAAGGCGCTTTAAGTCCGAGTAACATAGTTCGATCACTGCTCCCGGAATATCTTTTTTCATATTTGCGATAGCTGCTAGGCTGGCTAGCGCATTGACCTCCGTGTTCTTTTCTCTACTTACTTAATTGAACTTCCACTTTTGAAATTTTTTTTAAGCGGGCCTCTGTTTTAGCTAAATACTCCTGCATGCTAGCATTTTTGGCTGCGAAGAACCCGTTCACTTGATTGACGACCAACTGGAGTCACTGTTGAGACTAACTTCCCTGGCCCCCAATATGTAAGCTAATTCAAGGGCTTGAATTACGGCCTCATATTCTGCTTCATTATTCGTGATTAGCGGGCAACTGTCATCCATAGGAAAAGCTTTTCCGGATGGAGACTTGATCATGAACTCAAGGCCTTCTCCATTGACGTTTGACGCCCCATCTATGTGGATTACCCATTTTCAGTGGTGGCTCCTTCCATCTTCTCGAGCTTAACTTCGCGTTTCGGTATCATGTCGTTACTGAAGTTAGCCATGAAGTCTTCGAGTACTTGTGATTTAATGGATGTGCACGGCTGGTAGGTAATGTCATACTCACCTAATTCTATTGTCCATTTTGCTAGCCTACCCAAAATCTTGGGTTTGTGCAAGATGGTCCGTAATAGAAAGGATGAGACTACATATATTGTATGACTCTGAAAATACGGCCGTAATTTCCTGGCTACAACCACCAGTGCGAGCTTTACCAAGTGCTGGTAGGGTGTCTCTGCGTCTAAGAGAGATTTGCTGACGTAGTATATATGAGATTGTACCACTTTCTCTTCTCGTACAAGGACTGCGCTCACGACTATTTCTGATACAGCTAGATATAACAGCAACGGTTCTCCCTCGCGTGGCTTAGTCAGTTGGATGGATTGGAGAGACACTGCTTCAATTCCCGTAGCGCCTGACTGCACTGCTCTGTCCATTCAAAGCTTTTATTCTTCTTCAACACATTGAAAAACTGGTGACATCTTTATGAGGATCGAGAGATGAACCAACTAAGTGCGACTATTCGACCATTGAGCCTTTTCACTCCCACCTCACTTTTTAGCACCTCCGGTATGGATTCGATATTTACAGGGTTTGCTTCTATTCCTCTGTTCCAGATGATGAATCCAAGGAAAAATCTTGATGCTACGTCAAAGATGCATTTTTCAAGGTTGAGCTTCATGCCATATTTGTCAAATATGTCGAATGCTATTTCTAGGTGTTTGACATGATCTTTGGCAAATTCTGATTTGACTAGCATGTTGTCGATGTTAACCTCCATAGTCTTACTAATCTTGTCCTTAAATATCGTGTTTACCAATCTTTGATAAGTTGCTCCTTCATTCTTCAAACCAAAAGGCATTACCCGGTAACAATAGGTACCCCTATCCGTAATAAAAGAGTTTTCTCTTGATCATCCGGGTTCATATAGATATGATTGTACCCAAATGCATCAAGGAAGCTAAGAGCTTCATGTCCCACCGATGAATCGATAAGTTGGTCGATGTAAGGCAACGGGAAAGAGTCTTTCGGACACGCCTTATTCAGGTCGGTAAAGTCGATGCACATTCCCCACTTCTTATTCTTCTTTGGGACGACCACAACATTAGATAGCCAATCTGAGCAATGAACCTCGCGGATGGATCTGTTGTTCAACAACTTCTCTACTTCTTCATGAACTCCTTGACCCTTCTATCGGCTAATCGGCCTCTTTTTTTTTTCTTTTGACTGGCTTGAGGCTGGGGTCAACGTTCATGTTGTGTGTTATGACGTTAGTCAAGATTCTGGGCATGTCGGTGGGTGTCCAGGGAAAAGTGTCTAACCGAGTGCGCAGCTGGTGGGTGAATTCTTGCTTGGCTTCGATTGGGATTTTGGCCCCCACATAGAATTTTTTGTCTAGGGAGTTCTCGTCGAAGATTAAGGGATCCAGGCGTCTATGGTGGCCTTAACGGTCTTCTCCTCTTCGTCATGTGACATGATGGATGATTCTTGGGATTCAATTTTCTCATGCATTAGTGATAAATGAAATAATTTAAATTATTTATGATCTAACTCTTTCACCCATTATTGAGCATCTCTAAATTTATGCTAGAAATAATGACTGAAGCAATTACAGTAGAACGTTGTATACAATTGCTTATAATTTGCTTTCTTCAATTCGTTGAGTGCCTTTTATAAACTTTTTAAGTCAAGCTAATCAGCTTATAAAATTATTATTTTTGAAAATACATCATCTTAACTTTGAAATTTTTTAAACAATATTAGTCAATATATGTTGATGGTTTAACTTAGTTTACTAAAATTATTTTACACTTAGACTATGATTGAATATTTGCATACTCAATTAAGCGAGTTGAAATCTTTGTTAAAATGTTTATAGTAGTCATACAATAATTTTAACATTGTTTGTAATATTATCTTAGTTGAAAAAAGATTCCAAAACTAAAATTAGTAAGATCTTATCGGTAGGAAATATTTTACATTTTGAGAAGCTATTTGAATCTACTTTAAACAAAAAATATATAGAATTTTTAAATTAACTTTAAGGCATCCTTCTCAAGTTCGACTTTGGGCCTTATATCCTATCGAGCCGCCCCTTCCTATTTATACAATAAAATTGAGTGAGCCAACCTAAATGGTCAAATATTTATTCTCTCTTTCCAGACGAAATGTTGCTATCACCTTGCGTACGAACTTAATTTCAATAAATAATACAACGCGAACTAATTTGGTTAGAACTTTTGGAGAAATTTTCCTACGTAGTTCAATACAAGAAAAGTAAAGAGAATGTTATGCCGGATGCTCTTTCTAGGAGATATGCCTTGGTAAATACTTTGCCTTGTAAGTTGATTGGTTTTGAATACTTGAAGGAACTTTATCCGAATGATGTTGATTTTTGAGAGTTCTATGGAAAATATGAGAATCTAGAGGCATGTAGGAGAGTGCGTAGGCTTGAAGATGAGTACCTTGATGAAAATAAGTTGCAAGAGAAAAAGCGTGAGATAGCACGAGTTGGTGAGAAAGGAAGATATTCAAATATTGATGGTTTTCTCCTTAGAGATGGTAAGCTTTCAGTACCTCAATCTTCTTGGAGGGAGTTGTTAGCGAGGGAGGCTCATCATGGAGGTTTGATGGACATTTTGGTGTTCCCAAAACTTTGGCAATTCTTGAAGAACATTTCTTCTGGCCTAAAATGAAACATAATGTGGAAAGAATTTGCGATGCTTGTGTCGATTGCAAACATGCTAAGTCCAAAGCACATCCATATGGTTTGTACACACCCCTTTCCATTCCCCATGCACCTTGGCTTGATATTTCCAAGGATTTTGTGCTTGGTTTTCCTAGAACAAAGAAAGGTAATGATAACATATTTGTGGTAGTTGATAGATTTTAAAAGATGACACGTTTAATTTCATGCCACAAAAGTGATTGTGCTACTCATGTACTTGACTTGTTTGTGAACAATGTGCATAAATTGCATGGAGTCCTACGCTCCATTGTGAGAGATAGGGATTCCAAATTCTTGAGTTACTTTTGGAAAAATTTGTGGAGTAAGCTTGACACCATTCTTAAGTTTTCAACCTCACGCCACCCTCAAACTGATGGCCAAACCGAAGTGGTCAATAGGTCCTTGGGCAATATTCTTAGGGTCTTGGTTAAGTGTAAGCTTACTTCATGGGAGGAACAATTACCTTTGGTTGAGTTTGCTGACAATCATTCATATCACTCTTCCATTGGTATGACTCTATTTGAGTGTGTTTATAGTATTAATCCCATTACTCCATTGGATCTAACTCTTTTGTCTTAAGATGCTGTGGTGAGCTTAGATGCCAAGAAGAGAGCCCAAGAGATGAAGAAGATTCATGAGAAGGCAAGAATTAAACTTGAGAAGATGACTCAAAAGACGGCTTCAAGAGCCAACAAAGAAATGAAAAGGATGATCTTTGAACCCGGAGAATGGGTTTGGATTCATTTTAGAAAGGATACATTTCCACAAAAGAGAAAGAACAAGTTGTCACCAAGAAGAGAAGGACCTTTCCAAGTCCTTGAGCATGTCATTGATTACGCCTACAAAATTGATTTGCCAAGTGAGTATCAAGTTTATAATATTTTCAATGTTTTTGACTTTACTCCTTTTGATGTAGGTTGATGATCCAAATTCGAGGAAGAATTTTTCATAAGGGAGGGAGGATGATAACCCCGAGCCCTAGGCTATGATTATAAGACCAGTCACTCGAAGCTAAGCCAAGGAGTTGAAAACATTGGGATTGTTCATGATGAATTATGAAGCCTCAATATATCTTTTGAAAAGAGCAACCTCAAGAGGTATTACAGTCCTAGAGTGGGATGGAGGACCAAGAGGCAACAAGCTAAAAAGGCTACCTACTTAAGAGATGCTACAAAAATAGGCTACTTATTAAACTAGTATAAATAGAATATTTTCTCCCGTTTTTTGGGTAGACAAAGTTGAACAAACATAGCATGAGAGCTTCTTTATTGTTTAGTGAATGATTTGCTAGTTAATGAAATTGAGAGAGTTTCATTGTGAATTCTCTTTTGCATTGTGATTGCCCCAAAGATTGTAAGAGATTAAATTTCTTGAGGTTTTTATGAGCTTAGGTTTTAATTTTATTGATTTATAGAGGAGATTAGAGCTAATAATCCCTAATCGGCGCTATAACCTCAATAGTCGTAGTGACTCGCTTCCTATCATTTTTGTTTGTCTCCGTTGTTTTCTTTTCGTTCGCCAAAGAAATAAGTTCAAAATAGTTGTTATATGCAGCAAGTCAAGGGAGCACTAGTTAATTAACCATGGATTAATAGAAAACGAGGAGGAAGAGAAATAAGTAATGGGTCTGGAGTTTGCTCTTTTAGGATAAATATAAATAATTTTAAAAATTAAGCCCATTCTAAGTAGAAACAACAAAAATGGCTGCCAGGTATTTCTATGCTAAATAATATCGATCAATGGCTAAATATCTTTTTTAAAAAAGCCTTAATTTCATAAACCATCCAAGACTACGTTGGATCGATGGGACTCATTAATTGAAAAAATTGGAGTTAAACTAGTCATGTATAAGGGCTCATATTTTTTTTTTTTAGGAAAAATACTTAACTCACACTTCGACTTGTCTCGAAAGTCCCCTGAAACACTTTAATTTTACAGGTGTCCCGTGACCCCCGTTAAAATGTTTGAAGCGGTATTTATACACACATTATGTGCCACATGGCTGTCGCATTCATCTCGCTTGTTTTGGGTATGTTATAGACATATTTTTGAGTAATTAAAAAAAAAAAATTACTTTCATGTTTTAACTCATTGATACACGGTAAAATCTTTATTTGGGTCCAATTCTATTCTATTTTCTTTCCCCATTTCTAAAAATACCCTAATTTTCTTTCTCTTCAGCCCCAATTGTTCCTAGTTCCATTACAACCGACATACATCAATATTTACTCCGCTCTCACTTAATTGAGATGTCTTCCTCTTATAGTTTGAACAGTGTTTGCAGGGCCGATGTAGACCCGGTAGTGAATGAAGAAATGAAATATAACCATGACTTGTTGTTTCCATTGTTGACTGCCTGGATAAAAAAAACAAGTAGAATATATTGGGTGTATCCTTACTATAATGGCCCAAAATATTGTAAATTTTGGTATTCGGCTGATGATGAAATCGATCCAAGATCAAAATTTATAATCCCTAAATTAGTAGACAAGGTTCGTGAGCTGGAGTCTACTTTGGGAGCTTATGAAAACGATTCTAATCATTGTGCAGAATTTAAGATGATGGAGATGAAATTAAAGAAGATGGAAGTTGACATGGAGAGAATTAATGAATAGGAGAAGAAGCTGGGAACCAAACTGTCCAAGTACAAGCTCCGAAAAAATCTACTTTGTCTTGTGATTATATTTTGCCTTCTCATTGCTATTATGAAGCTATTAGGGATGTATTTCAGCTTGTAATGTAGGTTCTTCTATTAGTTTTATGTTTTAATGTTGTAGGGTTAGGTTGTAATGTTTTAGCATTATTTTGTAATGTTATGTTTTAGGATTTAAAATGTAATCATTTTGTTGTACGGATACTGCATTGGTAATGAAATGTTGCTAACTGCATTTGGTAATGAAATGTTGCTATGCAGTGTCAATTATGATATTAAAAAGGACTTGAACTAAAGTGAGCCAAATAGTATAATCTAAACTAAATACATATGCAGTCATAGCTGCCTTGACATTTAATAAAAAGATGTTCACAAGCCAAAACAAACAAGCGGTCAAAGCTGCTATTGTTGATGTGCTACTTGGACTAAGCAAAAAGATGCAATCTTCGCTGCTAATAGGCATAACAAACAGGTAGTCACAACTGCTAAATAGGCAATCACAACTGCTAGACAAGCAGACACAACTACTAATGTTAATGTGCTACTTGGACTAAGCAAAAACAAGTAGTCACAGCTGCTGTCAGTCTTTGCTGCAAATACATGGTGCAAAACAAACAAATAGTCAGAACTACATACACAAAATCCATGCAGTCATAGCTTCTAAATAACCAACAACATAGTGACAACCATAATCATTTCTTCTTGGCTTTAGAGAAAGAACTATTATGGCTCATTTGTACTCATGCTGCAACATTTGCCTTCATCTCCACAGCCTTTTTCCCTTTCATTTGTTGCAGCCCAGTGGTCACATCAGATCTTCCTTTCCATTTTATCCCACCAGTTGGCTTGTGGCCAATATCTCCTGTTACATCTGTTGAATAAGAGTATGTTCTTGGTTCCATTCCAGACATCATATACAATATTGTAACAGTTAGTATTCATATCATTGACTTGGTTCATTTAGAAAAATTTAAGTACTTACATTGGTAATAGAGTGTCCACTTTCAGTATGAAGCATACCCATCTCTACCATTCTCGGCTTTTTGAAGGCTGCCCTGCCCCTGCAAGTTCCACTTTCAGAGCCAACATCCTACATGAATTATTAGAAAAACATCAAGACATATGTATGCAAGTATGAGATTTGATAATGAAACATTACCTGACTTGTATTCCTACCACTTCCTCTACCTCTTCAGCTACCCTTATCAATGCCACTGTTTGGAACAACCACTGGAGTTGTAGAAGAGCCAATACTGATACCAGTAGATGCTTGTGCAGGACCTCTACTAGAAGGACCATTGGAGGCTTGTGTAGTAACACCCTTACGATAGCACCTCTTGTTGTACCCTCTATCATGACAATTTCCACAGTCATCTAAACACATTTCTTTGAAAAAAAATTCCAGTCTTATTTTTTGTTGGCCCTTTCCTTCTTACCTATTTGGGTCTTCCATGCATATTTCTAATACTGTTGGATTCACAAGAGGGTTTACACCCTCAGGCCACATCTCCAAATTATAGACAGGTTGAATAAAATGACTGTATGTTTTTAGGTATGTCTCTTGACTGTATTAGCTAGAGACATATTGCCTAGGGTCCAACTGCCTATGGTGAAGGGCTGCAATACCATGGGGACATGGAATTCCCTTAAGAGACCAAGATCTACAACTACAAGTAAAATACTTCAGATCAACTTTGTGCTTAAACTTATATTTCAATATTTCAAAACCATGACAAGGCTGCATTTCATGGACCTTTTTGTGTTATCCTCTAACACCTTCATTGCCATTGGAGAAATAGGATCATTCTAATTCAGGACAAACTCTCTCATCTTAGCAACTTTGGTCATCATCCCCTTATTTCTTCAAGCATTGTTATTATGGTCTTGTTGTCACAGGGGTGATTTTTGATCACTTAAACACGCCGAGGTTTGCCCCGTGCGGCAGCAACGCACCCTTGCGAAGCTCAGCCTTCCCAACGCTTTGTTTATATAATAGGGTCAATTGATTGCGTTTAAGTACTTAGCACATACATAGGCAGCAAGATAAGTAAAAGAGGAACACAACGATATACGGGAAACCAATTCCCAACCTTTATATTAACCCGAAAATACAAAGGAACGGCCAGCCATGGCCAAACGTCTCATTCCCTAAGGAGGCCGTTTATTCTAAGTGTTGTCTACATTATTTTCTGTCTCAGTTGTTTACAATGAATAAAACAATCTTATATACAAAGGGGATCAGCCACAAAGGCATTACAAAAGGATAGGGACGAAATAAGACACTTGGCAGCCCACTTTCCCATGATTTCAGCCATGTCAGCCACGTTTTTAGCCATGCTTCAGCGCCCAACCGCCCGCTCATGTGCCCTGCACATGCCTTCAGCATTCAGCCTTCGTCCAGCCGACTCAGCTCATCGTTCGGCCGACTTTGCCTTGTCGTTCAGCACATTACGTCCCAATTTTGGCCAAGTGCCATGCACTACACTTAGCCAAGCCAATGCTTGCCTTGGCATCACAACTTCATGTCATGACACCCCGTTGCCCACAACGTCATTTTCCCGCTGTCTCGTTCGTTTGCCACCCGACAACCGAAGTCGTTTCAATCATTGCCCACACTTAGACAATCACAAGACACAAGGCTGCCTAGCCGTTGTGCCACCAAATGTTAAACAATCAGCCCACACATGTTCTTGATCCCACCAAGCACATTAAGCCCGCACTTGTCCAACCGTTCGTCAATCATGTTGTATTTCACCCGTTCTTGCCCATGGCCGAGCCAATATGCCCAAACTCGTGCCATGGCCGAATCCCACAAAACCAAGGGTCTAACAAACCACCCACACCACCTGAATTCGACGCCCTCGTCGAACAGATTCAACAACATCCACAAACGCAATGAAACACCACAAAAGTCACAAAAACCGTTTGCTACATTTTTCCCCAATGTGCAGCATTTTTCCCATGCCTTTGCCCGTTTACCTTGAATGTTTTATGTTGTTGCAGCACCTTTGTTAAGCCCTCCAAGCCGTTCATCACAAACAGCCCACATGTGTCCGCTCCTTGCAAAGAAATCACAAGCCAACAACATTGAGTCTAGTGTCAAATTCGTTCCCAATGCAGCCCCAATTCGTGCACAACAAATTCAACACGTTTCTCCCATTTGTTCATCTTTTCTCCTTCAGTTTTGCAAGCCCAACACATTGCCATGCTCAAAAATTGAGCAACCAAACTGATTTTTCCCGAAATCAGCCCACAAACGACAGAAAAATCACGTTTACTTACTTGTTTTGCCATTTCCAAGTACTAGACGGCCTCCCCTTGAATCAAAGCCATCCCGAGCCCTCTCTCGATGTCTTGATCAGCCCGTCACACGCATCAAACAACCTGCTCGCTCTGATACCAGTTGTCACAGGGGTGATTTTTGATCACTTAAACACGCCGAGGTTTGCCCCGTGCGGCAGCAACGCACCCTTGCGAAGCTCAGCCTTCCCAACGCTTTGTTTATATAATAGGGTCAATTGATTGCGTTTAAGTACTTAGCACATACATAGGCAGCAAGATAAGTAAAAGAGGAACACAACGATATACGAGAAACCAATTCCCAACCTTTATATTAACCCGAAAATACAAAGGAACGGCCAGCCATGGCCAAGCGTCTCCTTCCCTAAGGAGGCCGTTTATTCTAAGTGTTGTCTACATTATTTTCTGTCTCAGTTGTTTACAATGAATAAAACAATCTTATATACAAAGGGGATCAGCCACAAAGGCATTACAAAAGGATAGGGACGAAATAAGACACTTGGCAGCCCACTTTCCCATGATTTCAGCCATGTCAGCCACGTTTTTAGCCATGCTTCAGCGCCCAACCGCCCGCTCATGTGCCCTGCACATGCCTTCAGCATTCAGCCTTCGTCCAGCCGACTCAGCTCATCGTTCAGCCGACTTTGCCTTGTCGTTCAGCACATTACGTCCCAATTTTGGCCAAGTGCCATGCACTACACTTAGCCAAGCCAATGCTTGCCTTGGCATCACAACTTCATGTCATGACACCCCGTTGCCCACAACGTCATTTTCCCGCTGTCTCGTTCGTTTGCCACCCGACAACCGAAGTCGTTTCAATCATTGCCCACACTTAGACAATCACAAGACACAAGGCTGCCTAGCCGTTGTGCCACCAAATGTTAAACAATCAGCCCACACATGTTCTTGATCCCACCAAGCACATTAAGCCCGCACTTGTCCAACCGTTCGTTAATCATGTTGTATTTCACCCGTTCTTGCCCATGGCCGAGCCAATATGCCCAAACTCGTGCCATAGCCGAATCCCACAAAACCAAGGGTCTAACAGTCTTGTGCCTTGGAGCAAGTATCCATGAGTTGAAACTCTCTGCCATGTTGTTGTCAACACTGTCACATTGGTTATGGAACTTGAAGTATACTTTGCTCTATATTTCCACATTGTAGTATACCAATTTATCCATTATTCTTTCTGGTCCCAATCTCTTCATGAATTCAATGTTTGTCTTCAACTCTTTCTCAAATGTGTTTCTAGCATACCTCCAGAAACAATTTCTTCTTTCAATACCCCTCAATCCTTTTGCCAATTGGCCAAGATGTATCTGGCACACATCCTGTGTTCAGCCATTGGTAACACATCATCAATAGCACATTTTAATCCATGTATGCAGAAGACCAAATAAAAGATATTAATCAATAGAAAGTATAATTGATTAAAAATAAAAAGCAAAGTAAACTGAAAATGAATACCTTTTACATGTCCGTTATTAAAGTTAAGTTCTCACCAAGTCCAAGCTCAAGATCATCCTTCAACAGGTTGACAAACCACCTCCAGGTATGCCGATTCTCATATTCTACAACAACCCATGAAATTGGTAGCATCTGGTTGTTACTATCCTTGCAAACACTTGTGAGCAGCTAGCCCTTACATACACCTTTTAGAAAGCAACCATCAAGGCCAATACATAGCCTAGTACCATCCTTGTATGCGCTTTTTAGGGCATCAAAACAGATATAAAAACTGTGAAACATCTTCTTTCCTCCCTCAAAAGTTTCATCAGAAACCTTAACAACACAAGTACTACCAGGATTAGACTTGATTAGTTCATCTCTATAGTCCAGATTCCTACTAAACTCCAGAACATGGTCACCCATTACCTCTTTTAATACCTTGTTCCTAGCTCTTCTACAAACAGTTATCCCCACATACAAATCAAACTCTTTTATAATAACTTCCTGAAACTCAGATATCCTCATATCAGGGTGTTCTGCAATTCTGTCCTTATAGTGCTTGGCCAAGAAATTTGAATTGGCCAGTGTATTCTTGTTAGAAATACTATAATTGTGGTCAGGGTTGTAGTTTTTTACAATAAAATCTTGTAACCTAGAGTCAATACAAGCAAATAACAGCCATGGACAGTTCAAATGTTTGCACCTAACCCTCACTCTTTTCTTTTCATTTATATTCTTCGTAATAGCAACTTTTTCATCAAGGGCATACTTAGTCACAACATCCCTAAACTGTTTCACACTTTCAATTGCTAAACCAGTCTCCCAAACAATTGTCTTACATGTAGGATCAAACTTTACACTCTTTTTTGTCCTCTTAGCTCTAACTCTCTGCGTAACCTCACCCTCATCATCAGATTCACCTTCTGGATCAGTCTTAAAGCTTGCAGCTTTATCACTCATATAGTAAGGCTCATCACCACATAATATTCCCGCTAAACCCTTCTTAGGATCATCAGATTTGCTGTGGTACCCACATCTGGAACTTTATGTCCTATTTTAATATGTTTAGGTAACAATTTTTTATTTCTCCTCTTCCTTCTTTGAACATTTCTTATTTCCTCTGTAAATGTTCTATACTCTTCATGTATGTCACTACCATCGTCTTTTTCTACTTCTCCAAACAATTCATCATGTGAAGAATCAGAAATATCAGTTGTATATTCATCAGATCTCAACTCAACATCAATGTAATGATGTTCATTAGCAGCCTCTTTAGAGGCAGGTTTTGTTGCACTTTCACTCTCAAGTGTAGTGAAATCAGGCTCAACCCTAGCAACCTCTTCAAAGACCACACCCTCACTAACCCCAAAGCTTTGACTGGAACTTTTCTCACCCACATTGTTTGTATATTCAATTGGAAGGGGGGCCACCACATGTGCCTTCTCAATGCGGGACTGATAAAGTTAAAAAATATCTCAATTTTTCAACAGAGGGGAAATACCACAAATGTCCCTATCGGTTTTAATTTCTTCTGTTTATTAGATACTGGATTCCTTACATAAATTGAGGTTTTAGTGAGGTCATAACCTAATTTCTTAACATAGTCTCTAAATTCAAAATAAGAGAATGTATCTACATCAACATCGAAATAATCCCTATTACCCCTAGGCATAGAAGTATCCCCCATCAGCATGAAAATTACCCCCATGGTATATCCTTAACGTAACTAGAACAAAAGACATGTTAAATTCAGTACAAACTTATCATAAACAAACTGACCGAGTTTTGTAGGGCTTGTAAATCTAATTGGATACGTTTCGCCAAGAATTTAGGGTTTTCACTGATTCTGTGATTGATTGTGTTCATTCATTGAACGATTGAGACGATTTGATTGTGTCCATTCATTGTTAGGGTTTAGAAAGGTTTAGAAGACGAATTGGTAGAGGTTAAATTAGAAATGGGGTAGAAAAAATGTTAGGGTAATTTTATTTGAGGCTGCAATTACGTGGCACAATATGCACGCTGGCAATTACATGGCACAGTAAAAATGCGAGAGCCTTACACACACTTACATATAGCTGGGATAAGGTGCATAAGTGTGTATAAATACCACTTCGAACATCATAAGGGGGTCATGGGAAACCGGTAAAGTTAAGGTATTTCAGGGGGCTTTCGAGACAAGTTGAAGTGTGAGTTTAGGTATTTTGCTTTTTTTTTTTATATGTAAATTGAGCACTTAAGGGCATGGTCTTAATTTGCTGAGCATTTTTTTTATGGTCTTGAATTTTTATGCACTCTTAAAGATATTTCTATTTCTACCCCTTAAGCATTTTTCTACAATTATTTGATATTTATTCTTTCACACTTTCTCTCTCTATAAAACTCATCTCCCACTTCTCCTCTTTCTTCCTTGATGGCTTCGTCGCCATTGATTGCCGCCGGGCAACCAACGGCCTTCGCCAGAATATTGAAAGTTACTTCCCCGGATTCATCTTGGCCTCTTCTTTTAGTTTCTACCATTGATTTTTCGAAAATCATACTAAATTAGTGTAGATCTAATTTTTTAAAAGGCAAAACATATCGACAGCCCCTTAAACTTGTCCATACTTTTCATTTTGACACTGTAACTTAAGGTTGCTCCATTTGAACACTTCAATGTAGCTTGTATTATGTCACTTGAACACTTATTTCACACTGTTAAAACCAAACTATGTGCGTGAATGTTACTTGCCATGACATGGTAAAGGAAACCAATGATAACATTACACATAAGCAAAGTAAGAAAAGTTAAATCTTAATTTAAAAAAAAAAAGAACATGATGGGGTGCTTGATCTCGGGACTGAATGCTTTGTAGGAAGCCATTAATGGAGGTGGCAATGTTGTGATCAATGACAATTGCTTCAAATCTCAGACAACTTGTGGAAAGTTGGGTGCCCGATCTAGGGACTGAATTGTTGTAGGTGATGTTGACTCCCCAGAATCTCCAACTCTTTTCAAATCTCTGGAATACCTAATTTCATATTCTCACTTTTCACCCTTTAATTTATTTGCATCTTTATATTTTGGTCTGACAATTTCACCAGCCCCGAGCAAAATCAAATTAATAATCTTCTTTGTAAATTCAAAAATATACACTAAACAAAAAGGAATGAAAGGGAATCGAAATAAAATAATATTTTTCGTGATGAAATAGGAGATTGGGATTTGAGAGATTGTAATTTAGAATCTTTGATAATCGAAACTTCCTACTCTTCTAGAATTGGAGCTTTGCACGGTCTTTCATTTATTTAATTTACACACAAAAAATGTAGAAGATAATGTTGAATTGGGGAACAACGCTATGGACATAGAAGAGGAAGAGAACACTAAACGTCGAGTTAAATAGGTCCGCCCAAAATGCATAGCAAAAATAAAAAACGATAATGGCTTGTAAAGATGGAGAAGATGGGGCTGACTTTAGATTTGTCAATATTGTGACGCGCTTCATACCAGTGTAATACACACATTATTCCACGTAAGCAGTGAGAAAAGAGGTAAAGGGACCTCTCAAGTTTCTAAATAAGAAAATGGGACAAATACTTAATTAATTTAAGTGAGAACCAAATTGTAATATTTAAAACTTGTGGATAGGAGAAAAATTACTGAAATTTACAAAACTGCCTCAGATTCAAAAAATTTCAAATATTTTATTTTCTCTCCTTCCCACCCACTTTTACTCTCTCAGCTATTCAAATCATTTCAAACTTTTATTTTCCTCTCTTTCTACTTTCTCCTTCTTTTTGCTTCTTCCACTCTTTCTTTCTTCCAGATTTCTTTTTAAATTTCATTTCATCACCATCCTTGTTATTTTTTTTCTTCTTCTTCTTCGTCTCAACAGGAACCCAGACAAGCTTGGGTCCATTTTTTTTAATTGAATGGATGAATCAAATCTTTTCTAGCCCAATAAGGTAAAACTGATTTTTTATTCTTTGCCACTGCTCCTTTTGCAACACTGCATTCATTCTTGATATGTCCAGTCTTACCACACAAGAAGAAGAGTTTGTTGCAACGAAGTCCTACATATTTACTATTAGGGTTCCAAGCAGGTAAATGTTTCCTATGTCCTAACCCAGTCTTATCTCTATTATTATTTTCATGCAACCAATTCAAAGCTTCAGAAGACTTATTCCATTTAGTGAGTCTGGTTAGCTCAGAGTTAGCTTTTTCAACCTTCTCCTGAAGAACCCGGTTCTTCTCAGTTTCCTGATGTAGAATTTGGTTTTTCTTTTAAAGCTCAGCTTCAAGGTTGATTTGACCCTCGCTAACTCCTTGCTTAGCAGACCCTTCTTTTAATTTTTTATTTTCAAGTTCGAGTGCAGAAACTAATTTTTTCTCACAAAGCACCTGTTCCTTTAATTGAAGACTTTCTAATTCAAGGTCTGAGACTTTCTGTTTTAGTTCAAAAAGTTGATTTTCACTAGCAGTTAATTCCTTTTTAAGATCATATTTAGCTTTTCCAAGTTTTTATTTTTCATTGAAAAATCAGACACAAGTGACATTAGTTGGTCCTTCTCAGAAAGTGCTTGTTCCTTCTCAGACCTCAAATTTTCAATCTCTTCAATTAAAGTCAGAGCAAGGAAATTTAATTCCCTAGAAGAACAAGTATGAAGTCTAGTTTTCAGTTCATCGAGACTTACCTCAGGTGTATCATCGATCAAAGGTTCATTATCAGCCATCAGTGCCAATGGAGAGTCATCTTCTGGTTCTTCTTCTTCTTCATAACTTTCGCTTTCAGAAGGTCCCCATGTTGCATAGAAATCCTCTTTCTTCTTTCTCCTTAATGCTCTGAAGTTGGGAGGACGTTTGGTCTTCTTAGGTTCATTCTCCTTTGAGGCTCCAGACCTTTTCCACTTAATATCCCACAATGGGCAGTCCTTTATAGCATGATCCTTCTTGTTACAATTAAAACATCCCGAGTAGTCAGGATTTTCAATTATGTTGTTCTTGGCAGGAGTGGCTTTGGTTCTTATTCTTTTGAAGCCTAAGGATTTTCGTACTGCATTGACTAAAGCCATCTCATGCTCAGATACTTCATACTTAGAACCTCCAGTAGCCTCTAAAGCTAGGTTCTTCTCTTTCTTAGGTTCCACCTTGATTTTTGATTGTTTCATAAGCTAATGGGTTTTCAGACTACCAATGAGTTTGTCTAGTTCAATCTTATCCAGTTCTTTGGACTCAATGATAGCTGTAACCTTTGATTCCCATGAATCAGGTAGAATCCTGATCACTTTTTCGACCAAATCTTCATTAGTTAGAACCATACCTAGTGACTTCATCTCGTTTGTTATGATCGTGAACCTGGTCATCATATCCTAGATAGACTCAGATTCACCCATAGCAAACAACTCAAACTTTCTTTAGAGCATGTGGATCCTTGACTTCTTTACACGTGAAGTTCCTTCATGAGCAATTTGTAGAGCATCCCAAATCTCTTTGGCAGTCTTGTATGAAGAAACTCTATTGTACTCATCAGGACCAAGTCCACATATGATAAGCCTCTTAGCTTTTTCATTCTTCTCCACCATCTTGAAATCAGCATCAGTATACTCAAATATTTCTTCGGGAACAGTTTGCTGATTGGGTGGCTATCCAACAGTTTTGCTTGGAATAAGAGGTCCATCCTTGGTAATGATCCATAGCTGGAAGTCTTCAGCTTGAATAAAGTCTTCCATTATGCCTTTCCACCAACCATAGTATTGGCCATTGAATTGAGGAGGCATATTGACAGATTGTCCTTCGAAGATTATCGGTGGTGCACTCATTGTTCAGATCCTTCTCAAGATGTTAATCTTTCTTCGAGAGAACCTGATCTGATATCACTTGTTGCACCTTTATAACACACTGGGGGGGTGAATAGTGTTCTTACCCGATTTTCAAATACTAAAACTTGCCTTTAACTTTCTGCGCCTAACTCACAAAGAACCAGGTTCCTCGCAAATTTCACCTATCTATGAAACTAAACAAATTGCAGAAACGTAAAGAACACACAGATTTTTACGTGGAAAAATCGTTGCTCATGGGATAAAAAACCACGACCCAAACTCTTGGGATTTCAGCTCTTCCACTAAAGGAAAACTCGAGCAAGTTTTAGACTACAACGTAATGTAATCAAGGAACTAGAACCCCCTAGTACCTAGAACCTTCACAGCCACACGTTAGTTGGTAAGGTTACCTCTACTTAACCTCAAAAAGTAATCTCTAATTAATTCTTCTCAAACAAGCTGATAGATTACAACTCAATAGCCTATAACAAAGAACCTAATACGACAGACTTATCTATGAAACTGCTCTTGATATGCTCTGTTGAGATGTCTTTTGTGCGTGTTGAATTTGGCCAAATTAACTTGTATATATAGCCACTAGACTTAGCCGGATCCAACTAAGTTTAGGATTCCTTTTCCTCTTCGAAATCAGTTTTAAACAAGGTTACCCATATTTCCTTATTTAAAACCTAAGTTAGTTTGCCTTAGTTCCCAATCCATTTATGTTTACGAACCGCGTCCTTCTCAGCACCGCTTCTTGCTTCTTCTGTTTCCGGTAGGATTTGAATTTTGACCCAACTGCTCTTTTCTTTCCTTCTTCAGCTCTGACTTGAATATCTCGTTTGAAAAGCTGATCTTCTCACTTCGACTGTGAACCTTTTCGTGGTCCACTTAGCACCAGGTCCTTTGTCATCTTCAAAACTCATCCTGCAACATAGCCTAATTGGCAACTAAGTTTTAGGTTTAATAAGAAACCGAAAGGGGTTTGTTTTAAAACAAAATGTTGGCTCATTTAGGATCGGCGTGACTCGTCATTAATTGTCGAGCCCCAACCTTGATGGCCTTTTTTGTGTAGAGGTCATGTTTTGGAAGATATATATAGGCAAGAGGGCTGTTATTAAAAGTGGGTTCGCGAAAATCACATAAATACAAGCAAGGGGCTGTCGCACATAATAGTATACGTATAAGTATTAGACATGCAAATATATGGTCGAAGTGATAAACTATATCTTTAGAAAAATCATTTAAAGTGTACAAGTGACCCCAAAGCTTTATACACTCTTATACACTATTAGATTAGTGTATAAAAGTGTTAGAGTTGTCAAAAAACATTTTATGCATATGCACAGGCCATTTTGAAAAGGTTTGCTGGGCCTAGACTACTTAAGCAAAATGGAAATAGTTTAAACACATAAAAGGGCCTGTTTTGAAAACGTCATTTGGCCCAGGTTACCTATGCAAAAAGAAGCTGATTCTATTTTCAGAAATAGTTCAATTTTAGGCTCAAACAACACGAATAGCCCATGTCAAGTTAATATTCAGACCTTAACAAAAAATGAGTATGCGTTCAAGTTCGACCTTTTGAAACCTATTCAGAATATGTTAATCAAAGTTGTAGACAATTTAATATGATCCTATAAACATGTTAAACTCGATTTAAAAGGATTAAATCCTATCATGATGCAAGCACGTAGGAGTAGGAGCTTAGAATTAGCCCATGGGTGGTCGTATGCAGTGTTTAGAGGCTGCATATCCCTGTTTTAAAGATTACAGGCAGGGAATCCTAATAATGTACACAGATGGGGCAATTTCTAAGGGAAGAGACACAAAGCTACAAGTCCAAAATTGTCTAGTTCCCCCAGAGTTCCAAGTTAAACTAAGTAAGCAGTCATAGGTTCAAAGTCTAATCACCACAGCCCTGGAATCAACTTAAAAGAGTCCAGACTCTGACTCTTTCAAGCCTCAAAGAGTAATAGGTCATAGCTTGGCCAGTTAAGGTATTCTAGGTAACCTGCAAACAGAAAATTAACCAGGGAAAGGGGAATGGGAAGGACCTGAGCAAAGGAGAGGTCTGCTAGGGATAGTTGCAGTCAAATGCACCTTTTGTAAAATTGCTTTGATTCACAGAAGTGCAGAGCATAGACAGGTCATACCAGTGATCTAAAGGAATAAGGAATGGGGCAAGATCATGCTAAGAAAACATACACACACACACACATATGTCATAGTTGGTCAGAATTTGAGCAACAGCCTCACTATTTAGATCTCATAGACAAGGTTTCAAAAAAAAGGCATAGGTTTCTTTAAGATTATCAGTACACCCAGAACCCAAAGCAAGACCAAACAGACAAGTAGTCTAAAAGAAACAGGAATAGGATAAGCATATGCAGACATACATAGATGCAAACAGATAGTAGTGAGCGAGGGATTACCTTTTGAATACTTGTGAAACTAAGGTGAGTACAGATAGCAAAAAGCAAAGTAAGACCAGCACTTCCACAAACAGTGATGACTCCCTCAGGAAAACAAGTGAATCCAGAAGGATTAAAAGTGACGAGCTATGCAGAATTTACTAAGTATGCCAATGTTTGTCTCTGAGTTTTTTTTAGTGTTCAGAAACTTCTCCCTTTTAGTTGAAAAGAAACCAGTTTAAATAGGGGTGAGTGTGAGAATTCAAATTCAAACGGGAAAAACCTCACAAGGCAAGAGATATTTGACTTCCAGAAATAACAAAGGGACAAACTTTAAGTTCCTTCCAAAAAAAAAAAAAAAAAACAGCCATCCCAAGATTTGAGGCAAAATCAATCCTACACTGATTTAGGCTTTCCCTTCACCTTTAACATAGTCCAGGTTCATAATAGACTCAATCAAGACTCGGAAATCAATCAATCATCTTAGCATATCTCAAGAAATTTCCAACAGACACCATATCAACTAACAAGACCAATTTTCAATCTAATACCCATCAACTATCTTGAAATAATCAAATCACAAGATCATGCTCAATCAGCCTAGCAACTCAAACTCTCAACCTAAATAAACTACGAGAATTATGCACTTTGAAAGAGTAGGAAGTTGAATTCATTGCAACAAACAAGAATGAACATAGACAATTTATGCATTGCCCCTGATTTTCATTCAGAAATTAACAGGGATGGCCTAAGGCCTAAACGATGAGCATATTTACATAGACATGTGAGATTTCAAGAAAACGTTTAGCTTCAATCAGTAAATTAACAAGAACCATAAACACATGGATTTTGACTAGTTAATCAGCAAATAACACATGACACGTTAATAATTACGAAATATAGACAAGCTAGGCATGAATTCACATAAACCCGAAACGAAGAAAGAAGATTACCCATTTTAGGTTTGGAATTGGGTTTGAATTGACCCGACTCCGGTCATGCATAAGTTTTTTCCCCTTTCTTTACACTGGTGTCAAATAATTTTAGTAAAAACAGTCACCAGCATACCTTCTCCAATGACAGAAACTCACGTCGACGAGAGGTCAAATTTGACCTCTGTCGAAACACCTAGATAGCACCAAGGTTTTGTAGCGGACAGTGAGGGGAACACAATGGTGCCATTTTCCCCAATTTTCTCTGGTCACAATGGCCAGAAATTTGATCGACAGTGATGGCGATTGAAATCGCCAAGAGAGGAGAGAGAGAGAGAGAGAGTCGGGCTGAGGTGCGTGGGGAAATGAGAGAGAGGAAAGGGGTTTTGGGGTGTAGAAACAAAGGAAACTAATTTGGACCATTGGATCGTCTACGTGGATGATCAGGATCGATCCACGTAGGCATGATGTATAAACAATTGCCTAATGTGTGTGCCTTGTGTGTATATATGTGTATATATGTATAAATATTATATAGATGGGTATAAAATAGGTATAAAATGGTACAAAATGGATTTAAAATGATATATAAATTATAGGAAAATTAGGAAGTTAATTTTAAAATGTTAGGAAGGCTAAAATGCATAAAAATTGTGATTTTGAGGCATAAAACAATTTTGGATGGTTTTGTCAAAAATAGGAGTAATTCTAAAAAATTGTAAAATAGCTATGGTTTGGGACGATGCTTTTAAAATGGCCTCAATTTTTAGGATATTATGAGAAGGTAATTCGAAAAGAATAGACGAGGTAGGAATGGATGCACAATCGTGTGTAAAATTCAAGAACGGTTGATTTTGGAAAATAGGAGGGACAAAATTGGGTGTCAAAACTGTCAGGGTAAGCCAGCTTTTATTTAGGATGGCCACCAGCTTTATGTTTATTATTTCAGTTGTATTTTGCTCCCTTCAGGTGGTATCTGTCTTCTTTTGTACTCTTAGATGTCTAGTCTGGATAGCCCTAAACCTAGTATGTTGGGTAGTCTTCTGTAATGTCTTTTGTATAGCTTAGAGCTATCAGTATGTCTGTGCTTTCTTTTCTTATGTTTTGTTCTTATTTATGAATTGAATTTTCCTAATTTAATTGGTAAGGGTTCGCCCGACGGGTCTAGGGGAGGATGTCTGTACCCGCACGGCCTAGCCAGATTCTGGGTTGTGTCAGTTGGTATCAGAGCCTGATTTAGAGTCTATCAAGACTAAGACAGTTTCTTTTAGAGTCTGGCTGATGGGTACATAGACGTCCTTACTTATCTACGAGAGGCTATGATGGCATTTAGGAAATTTCACTTCCTTCTTTTCTGATCGTGCGTCGGTCTAGGATACAAAAGTATTTTTGTTAATTCTTTCGTGGTAATTGTGAACCCTCATGCGACAAATCAGCAAATGGTAGGAGTTCAGGACGAAGCAGTCTAGCTTGGAGTTAGAGCTACTAGAGCACCGAGAGTTGTGGATCGTGCTAACAATCCAGTTGCGCAGGCCCCAGCTGTACGAGCTCGCGATGGGCAAGGGAGAAGGGCCTTGTGGTTCCCTTGGCTCTCTACGATGTTTTTACGAGAATTTTGGCGACGCAGATACCGCAAGAGCCTATTATTTACTAGGCAGCTTATCAGCTTGCCGCAGATGCAGACACTCGGTCTCAGGGAGCTCCTATTCCAGTTCTTAATATTGCCGCAACAAATTATGTTCCGGGGGCATAATGTGTTGTGCCTCTAGTTATTTTGGCTGGTTGGCTAGCCTGAGTAATGGCTCGATCCGAGTGTCTGAAGAGCTGGCTGCATTATTCTACCCAATTGAACCTCCTGATGTTCTTAGGCCATGCATCAAATAATCCCAGGAGAGTGCAGGAGTATTCCGCCTCTGGTTTATATCATATTGGATGCTGGAGTATTTCACCCCAGGAGAGTGCAGGAGTATTCCGCCTCTACTTTATACCATATTGGGTACAGGAGTATTCCGCCCCAAGAGTGTGCAGGAGTATTCCGCCTCTGGTTTATATCATATTGGGTGCAGGAGTATTCCGCCCCAGGAGAGTGCAGGAATATTCCGCTTCTGGATTATATCATATTGGGTGCAGAAGTATTCCACCCCAGGAGAGTGAAGGAGTATTTGCCTCTGATTTATATCATATCCGGTGCAGGAGTATTCCGCCCCAAGAGAGTGCAGGAGTATTCCGCCCGAAGAGTAGGAGTATTCCGCTCCAGCTAGTTACTATATTATATTCCCCTCGAATGCAGGAATATTCCGCTTCGGGACGGGATTATGGGCACATGTGACCCCATTGCATCATACTGCATTCATTCCATTTCATTGCACCGGTTGCTGTGTATCGTGTGATTATAGTGCGATGTTTCTTATATGTTTCATATATTTCTGATTGGTGATATGTTCGGAATACCTATATGTTCTGTCTATCTTATGTCCTTAGTTGTTTATGAGTTTATGGTTCCATACGTGTTTCCAGTTATTATCTGGCTCTGTCTTTTTACTAATTTAAATAAGAGGAATTTGGTTTATTAGTTTCTTTTCTCCTTCGCTAGCTATCATATTTTTTGAGGTGGCTAGTTTGCCCCACTTATTGAGTCCTTTTGACTCACCCTTTTTTGTTGTTTGTTTCTTGTCTATCTATTTCATTTCTGCAGCTTCGCTCCAGGATTGAGTTCGCCACGTTGTGAAAAAGCGAAGACGACTTCAGCTGTCAGGGTAAGCCAGCTTTTATTCAGGAAGGCCACCAGTTTTATGCTTATTATGTCAGTTGTATTTTGCTCCCTTTAGGTGGTATCTATTTTCTTTTGTACTATTAGATGTCTAGTCTGGATAGCACTAAACCTAGTATGTTGGGTAGTCAGCGGTAATTTCTTTTGTACAGCTTAGAAGTATCAGTATGTCTATGCTTTTTTTTAAAAAAAGTCTTGTTCTTATTTATGAATTGAATTATATTTATTTGCCTAATTTAATTGGTAAGAATTCGTCCGACGAGTCCAGGAAGGATGTCGGGTGCCCGCACGGCCTAACCAAATTCCGGGTCACAACAACATAACTTGTAAGTTTTTTATGACCTTGGTTTAAAAGGCGTTCATGATTTGGTCTGAGTTGATTCCCCCAAGCAAATCAAACCAATTAACTCGATGCTTTTCTTCCCTTTAAATATCAACCCATTTAATTTTGGCAGGCAAGAACCAAATGATTTGAAAAAGGAGGAAAATACCAAGTTCTATCAGAATGTTAAAACGCAAGAAGATACCAAGTTCCATCAGAATGTTAAGGTCAAGTCAAACTCTTTTTCTATTCATGGTGATTTCATAAAATATACACCTCTCTAAGAATGATTAGAAATAAAAAATCATAATATGCAGGCCTACTATTTATTTATTTGAATAATAGTAATTTTGCAGAATTCTTATTTAATATAATATGCTTTGCAGTTATGGTAGAAAAGTAAGATCACAAGAAATACTCGTATCATTGACATGCTCATTAACATATTTTTCCTTATCAAATTATATTTGCAGTTCGAGAGAAATCAGAACTCTCTAGCTAGGAACTTGTTGAAAGAGGAACTCTATGGTAATGAATATTTGACAAATGGAGATTTAAAATGGCGTGTCGAAACTATGTGCCGTGTAATTCCCAATCAATGTAAAATGGCAGTGCTTATTACTACCCGTTGGAAGGATTTGACCGAGGAAGGGTCTTTTCGGAAAGAAATTTGGTGACGTTACCAATGGATGAAACCAACTTGGGCATGTCTTGACATGTTTGGAGAAACTTGAGTAATGATCTTAAGGTCCGCATTGCTAAGCAAACAGAGGTTAGAAAAACTTTTTATGAAAATACTAGAAGGGTAGTGGACATGCAGTTGAATAGAGAGCTAAATGAAGATGTGCTTTATGCATTTGCAATATATTTGTAAGCAATTATTTATGCACGATTCTTATTCTCCTACATTGTTTCTAATACTAAATTATCGAGAAAAGTAATTTTCTAACTCTAAACATCATCATTTTTCTCAACCGTGAGACTTAAGAGGATGTCAAAGAATGTTTCGCTGCTATGACAAGACAGGAGGTGGAGTTTTTGCTCTTTTGTAGTATCTTTTATTGGTTCCTTTCATATTTGTTGTCGCTGAAGTTTTTTGTGTTGTTTTTAAGGTGTACGATACATGCTGTTACAGGGTCGATTTTTCACAAATCAAACATTGTACGGCAGCCACAAACTTTTATTGACTTCAGCCTACTTTTGCCTAACGTTCAGCCTATGTTTGCCTACGTTAGCAAGCATATATAAACGCACACACCAATAAGAATCAAATGGACAAACGTTAAGGGACGGAAACAAGCATATACGGGCAATGCCCAACCTTTATATTATTACTTCACTCAACAATACAAAGGATCTTTTGTTGTCAAAGGCTTACACTCTAATCTGAATGCCTTTACAACGTTTTACAAAGCTTAAATACAAAGGGGGACTGTTTGGGACGGTTACAAAGGGATAAGGCATGCCTGGCACATGCCTAGGCAGTTTCATTGCCAAGTCGGCCACGTTTTGGCTCATGGGCGCCCAAAACTTGGCATGCTTCCTTGTCAATCAGCCACTCACGTGCCTTGCACGCTTTGTGCCATCCGCTCAGTAAATCAGCTGCACACTTAGACAATCAGTTGCGCACCTGCCCACTTCGGGTGCCATGTGCGCCCATCATGTGCCATCATCGTTCAGCTTCCTTGGCCATAGCAATGTCATGCTATGCCTTGTCTTGAAACTTAGCCAACCTTTCCTGCCTTGCCCTCATTGTCGTTGCCCACTCTTAGTCCACACTTTGCCCACACAAGCAAGGTTGTCTTGCCAACATCAAGACACCTCGCTTAGCCGTCTTGCCCAAGTGCCAAGCCAGCACACTTAGACACACGATGTCAAGCCCACATCGAACGACTTATACGTTGCTTCACAATCTGCCTATGCGAAGGTGCAACATATCAAAACCTTAGTATAGCCAACAGCCAACGTCCATCATGTTCCAAACCGAGGGGCTACCAAACCACCCCCACTAGCTGAACTCGACATCCTCGTCGAGGCTGATTTCAAGTACTCCTCAAGCTGGTCTTCGAACTACCACAAAGATGTGCTCTTCTGCCAAGTTGCATCTGTTTCAGCCCTGCCTTTCCATTGAACTAAAAATTCTGTACACCTATTTTTCTTAGACATACCTAGGACCCGATGATCTAAAATCATCTCAATTTGAGCGTCAAACTGTGTGCGCACCACAGGCGGCGCTCTCTTGATCTTGTGTCTATCTGGATCTTCAGCATCTTCATGATAGGGCTTCAGAAAACTCACATGGAAAGTAGGATGTACTTTCAACCGTTCAGGTAGTCGTAATTTGTAGACAACCTCCCTAACTTTCTGCACCACCTCAAAGGGACCATCATTTTTTAGAATCAGACCCCGATGACGTGTTTTACTTTCAATTTTCTTCCAGATTTGAGGCGTCAACTTCAGCAATACCATGTCTCCAACATTGTAGTCAACATCACACCTCTTCAAATCTGCATACTTCTTCATTCTTTTCTGGGCTTTCCTTAAGCTATATTGAGCTTCAGCAATCAACTCAGTCCGGTCACGTGCATACTTGTAAGCTGCTGGACATTTCCCACCTTTTTTTAGTTTGCTACATCAAGCGGAGACAAAGGCTGCCTGCCAAGAACAAGCTCAAACGGGCTCAACTCTGTTGCACTTGACTTATGCAGATTGTAACAAAATTGTGCACAATCAATCAACTCCACCCAGTTTCGTTGACTTGCAGTCACATAATGACGAAGATATTCCTCAAGCAGATGATTGATACGTTCAGTTTGGCCGTCTGTTTGTGGATGATTCACTGTGGAGAATTTCAAATCTGTTCCTAATATGTTAAACAACGAAGTCCAAAATCTGCCTGTAAACCGTGCATCTCTATCACTTACAACGTCACTAGGCATGCCGAAATGTTTCACAACATGCTTGAAAAATAACTCAGCAGCAACATCACTTGGACAAGCAATAAGAGCAGCAATAAAAATAGCATACTTGGAAAATCTATCAACAACTAGCATTATTGATGCCATACCGTCAACTTTAGGAAACCCGCCTATGAAGTCCATAGAAACTGATAGCCAAGGCCGTTCAGGAATAGGCAACGGCTGCAGAAAACCAGCTTCCTTCTTTCTTTCAGTTTTGTCTAATTGGCACACTAGACAAGTCTTGACATAAACTTCTATGTCATCTTCCATCTTAGGCCAGAAATAAGACCGGGACAGCAAAGCAAACATTCTCTCAACACCGGGATGACCTGCTCAAGTAGTGTCATACGCCTCTTTCATTAGTTCACGACGCAATCCACCCCCTTGAGGCGCGACAATTCTCCCTCTTTGAAATGGAGCAGATTGTCCTCAATCCAGTAGCGCCTCACCGTTCCCTCTTTCATTTAGTTCATCTCTTTCACGTACCAAGGATCATTGATTGCACAGAGTTCTATCATATCAAGGAAATCAGTTTCAAGTCTACTAATGGAAAAAACCGCAGCAAATACCTCTTTGCGACTCAATGCATCAGCCACTTGATTGTGTTTCCCAGGCTTGTGCTCCCAAACGAAATCATATTCAGCCAGCAACTCTTGCCATCTAGCATGCTTTGGACTCAACTTCTTTTGAGTTTTGAAGTAAGTATTGGCCACGTTATCAGTCCGCATAATGAATTTGTTCCGAGCAAGTAAACTCTCCAAATCTGCAAACAATGAACCACGGCCACCATTTCTTTCTCATGTGCTGAATACCGTTGTTCTGCACTATTTAATTTTCGGCTCTGAAAGGCAACAGGGTGATCCTCTTGCACAAGCACACCCCCAATAGCTTTGTCGAATGTATCAGTATGCACCTCAAACTACAACTCAAAGTCAGCAGTCTTAAAATAGGCTCAGATGCAATAGCTTCTTTCAGATTGTTGAAAGCATCATCACATGCCTCAGACCACACCTGTCACGACCCCTTTTTTACTCAAAAAAGAAAAAACTTAGTGGTTTAAAAGGTCTGTGACGGTGTTCAAAGGTACACAAATATTTAGAGAATTCGGAGTCGCCACTTGACAAGTTAAAGGTGTGCCAAGTCACCAAAGTGGTGTACCTAGAACACCTATGACTCGTTTAGCGGTCTGCGTCAGAGTTCCGGGTAAGGATCTCGGTTGACTCTAGGGAAGGTGTTAAGCACCCTCAAGTCCTGTGCCAAGCACAGTTGCTTTTATTGACGCATTTCGACTCTTTGAAATTGTTTCGTTATATTTTGCCTTGATTTGTTACACTTTTATTTTGATATTTATCTGTCCAAGTAGAAACTCGAATCGAGATATGATTGCGCAGGCACTTCACCCGAACAAAATCTTCCGACTTAAATTAGTTAAATTGTGCAGGCACTTCACCCGAAAAAAATCTCCTAATTTGAAGAGTTAAAATGAACAAATAAGTTATTTAATTGCTTCGGCCTATGATTTGCCTAATCTTGACATTAAACTTGCTTCGGCCTAAACATGCCTAATCGTGCATCTTTGAAAATTGCCAAAGTCGCAGAATTGCCTAAATAATTAAATTTTGACTTGTTGCTTGAACCAAATGCAAATTAGTAAAAGAAGGAACATTACAACGCAAGCTACTTTACAAAATCTGTCATTTCTACGACTCCTCTCCAGTTAACAGCCTCCTTATCATATATCTACTTAAGGAATAATCAACCTTTAGGAACTTCATTGAAAGGCCACCTTAAGCTAAGCTAAACTTGTAAAGATATTTAAATCACGTCACTTTCTACCTTTGATGTTAAATTTGTAAGACTGCTCCTATTCAAATTACTAATTTCAGATTTGGCTTCATGCCTTTCATATCAGATTTGTTTTCACGTGAAAAAAACAATTTCCAATTTTTTGCAAGTTTGGCCTCAACTTGAGATTGTCTTGATATTTTAGCTACTAATTTGCATTACATGTCCAGTTTCATAGAAAGTTCAAAATTTTTTTTTTCACATCTTGAAATTCAAGTTCTACCATAATACATGATTTCAATCACTTACCACACATATTTGTTCAAGAACAAGCATAAGCTAGTAAATATAGAGAATCACGCTAAATAATGACTTGATATTTTGTGTTCCTCCAACATAGCCATAGATGATAAATATACATAAAATGAAATTTTTATCCTTTTAACATATTACTAAGAAAAATAAATAAATGCACCAAAATAAATTGTGTTTACCTAGTAAGCAAATTTCCTCAAGCTAATAGGAAGCTTTCCAATAAAACCCAAACTTGGCAGAAACCACCAAGAACCACCAGCAATACTCAGCAAAAGAAAAGCACTGCGACAACAGCCCCTTTTACAACTCTATCTTAACTATGGTAACTCTTTTAAATGTTTCCACTATTTTCTTTCTATGAACTCTCAGCTAACCTTTCCTTTGATGTCTTTCTCAGATCTAGATTTTAGTAATAAGTGATTTTTCTTTTAGATGTTCTCTCTCTCTCTCTCTCTCTCTCTCTCTCGTGTGTGTTCAGATGTTCTGTTTTCAAGAGAGAGAAGTAAAGCTCTCAGCTCTCTTGGGTGTATCTGTGTGTCTGTGTAGTGAAAATCCTGCCCTGTTATGAGAGTGAATCCCTCTCTTAAATAGCCCAAAGCTGGAGTGTCCAGGGAGATAAAAGTACAACTCCCTTAAATGCCAAAGCCAGAGGCGTGCCTTGGACTTGCAATGGACAAAGACTAGCAAACAAAGTGCCAGGGAATCTCTTACTTTTTGCTGCCAGTTTTTGTCTTTTATTTGACTTTCAATCTCTTTTTCTTTACTAATTTTCAGCTTTTAAACCAAACTAAACTGAGACCAAACTTGCCAAAATCTAAACCAAACATCATCTAAAGTCTTAGAGACGGTCACAGTGACAAAAGGATTTGTAAAACAAGAAGAAAATCTGACTAAAACAATCCCAGGTTGAGCTTAAACCCAATTGAGTCCAAAGAAAACCATAGGAGACTTTGGACTCTCAAATTCTAACTATCAGTCTAAAATTAAACTATCAGGAAACTGGACAACAAGCTTATACATTTTAACTTCAATTTAAACACAATCAAACATCCCATCCTTAAGCGGAGAACTAAACCAGTCACTAAAACTCACCCAGACTTGTTAACTTAACAGAAACTTTTGAGCTTGGCTAGCAGACAACCCCTCCATTTGACAAGAACTCAAAACAAATTATTGAACTAATGAAGGCCATTGCCCATGCTAAAGAACATATGAAACAACCAACAAATAAAACAAGTTCATGCTAAACATAGGACAATAACAATCACGCAAGTCACTTGACGATGAACACTCATGCCAAAACTAGACATCAAATGAGCCACGGTTCAATAAAACTTCAAGTTTTAAGCATGATATTCAGTCATTCAAAACTAGGCCATACATCAGCTTATTCAAACATTAGCTAGCACTGAGCGACATGAAGTAGGCATACGCTATATTGGTACTAAAACCTGATTTTCAATTTTTCAATCAACATCCTAACAACACTAATTTTACTAGCATTGATCTAAACTAACAAGGAAAGGACAGAAAAATGCTCACAATTCTCGTTTAAATCATCAAACTTGCTTCGTCGCAGCAAAGCCAACAAGAATCACCAAAGTTGCTGCCTCGTCATTGCTAAACTTCCTCGCCATCGCCAATGTAAGCATCACAGCCTCCATATCCAGCTATCCTCGCTGCGTCGCCCCTGCCATCGACATTGAACCAGACATCACCATATACGCACAAAGCCCCGTCGAATTAGCATCAACACTGCCCCAAAAATGCCACCCGATACCACTGCTATGACACTATAACAGTCCCACCACCATCACAGCATCAACAAACTCCATTAAAACACCCCTCGCATCAGCGTCATCACAGAACCACCAAGTATCATTCACAGCTATCACCATTACACTAAACAGTCCCCATCACTGCCTCGCCAAGCTGCACCATAGCCACAAACAGTCCACACAGTCACAGACTGCACTAAACAGCCACCATTTCCGCCGTTTAACACCTAATCGAAACAGACCCAGTTCGTACGAAATCCGCCACTTTCTTCTTCTAACTGAAACGATCCCATTTGGGGTCGTTTCAGCTAGAAAAGGGAAAGAACGGGGAGAGAAGAAAGCAAAAACAGCGCCTACAAGTAATATCTCACCGGAGAAACGAATGGGTCACCGGAAAAGTTTTGGCCGTCACTTCGGGGCTCGATTTACACGAAATCAGTGTAAATTTGAGGAAATCGAGTTCAAATTGGGATAGAGGGTGAAGAGGGGATTCCATTCGTGTAATTTCTTGGCCGGAAAGAGGTGAGGTTGGTCGCCGATGGCGAGCTCCGGTGGATGTCGAAAAGAATGCAAGAGTTCTTTCTCTTGTTCTATTCATTTGGAAATGGGGAGATTGGGGGAAAAGGAATTGGGGGATTAGATGTAATATGGGCTCGGGTCAAGAGTGGATGTGGGCTGATCCATTTCTTCTTTTCAATTAGCCCAATGGCTATTAATCCAAGTTCTGTGTACAATTTAACCACCTTTAGAGCTAAAACAACTTTTAGTAATTTGGACCTAAATAATTGTTAAATGAAATCTTAAAAGCACAATTAACTCACATAAAATCATAGCTAAACACTTAATCACATTACAAATATATTTTTGATGATTTTCGGTATTTTTCTACTCATTAATTAAACTAAAAGTAGCTTAAAAAAAAGGTAAAATCACATGATAATTAATCAGCTATTTTACATAATTTCGTATTTTTGGTGCCAAAATTAGGTGATTACAGCTGCCCCTCTTTATTCGAGAACATGAAGAGTTTTCGGACAAAGAAGTAATCAACAGCTAATTTTGGCCTTTTGGTTCTAGCCGAGAGCATGCAAAATGGTGACCGTACCTTGACTGTTTGGTTTTAACCGAGAACAAGGCTACCTACATATCCCCGGACTAAGGAATCAGGTCAGTGTAGTTCCTCACGTCGATAGCTGGGACTACCGCATTTAAACAGACACTGGACTCTTCTAGACTAACACTTAGCACTCTCTAGACATACACAGACTAACTCTAGACACTTTCAGAACTAACTGGGATTGACTCGACGCTCCTAGACTTACCCGGGCTGACACAAGACACTTTGACATACTAGAGTTGTTGCTGCTGGTCATTGTCGCTGGTTGCTGGCTAGCTGGCTGGTGGTCACTGCTTTACAAAGGAAAATAAAAATACAACATTTTGAAATGTCAAATTACAATTCCTAAGCTAATTTCTTCATGCTTCCTAAGCTGATAAACTGGTCCGAACCTCCCACTACCAAAGTAGTCTTGAAAACTTGAAATTGCCGCTCGGGCGGGCTTTGCCTCTAAAGTTGAAACTGCCGCTTCGACGGCCTTTGACTTGAAAGTAAAATTGTCGCTTTGACGGGCTTTGACTTGAATGAAATTGCCGCTTTGACGGGCTTTGACTTGAATAGAATTGCCACTTTGACGGACTTTGACTTGAATGAAATTGCCGCTTTGACGGGCTTTGACTTGAATAGAATTGCCGCTTTGACGGGCTTTGACTTGAAAGATAAAACTGGAACCACCACTCTGGTGGGTCTTGCTTTTTGCTGACAATTAGAAATCATTACTCTGATGGGTCTTGCTTATGCTGGAAATTGAAAAACCACCACTCTGATGGATCTTGCTCTTGATGAATTGAAAACCATCACTCTGATGGATCTTGCTCTTGCTGAGTTGAAAACCATCACTCTGATGGGTCTTGTTCTTGCTGAAAATTAAAATCATCTTTCTGATGGGTCTTGTTCTTGCTGAATTGAAAACCATCACTCTGATGGGTCTTGCCTCTTTACAGAAACGGATACCCTCGTTCTTCATGTGGGCGCCTGGACTTTCTCTAAACTACTCCCTCATTCTCTAGGTGGGTGCCTCGACTTTCTAAACTACTCCCTCATTCTCCAGGTGGGTGCCTCGACCTCTCTAAACTACTCCCTCATTCTCTAGGTGGGTGCCTCGACTTTCCAAATTACTCCTTCATTCTCCAGGTGGGTGCCTCGACTTTCTCTAAACTACTCCCTCATTCTCCAGGTGGGTGCCTCGACTTTCTCTAAACTACTCCCTCATTCTCCAGGTGGGTGCCTCGACTTCCTCTAAACTACTCCCTCATTCTCCAGGTGGGTGCCTCGACTTTCTCTAAACTACTCCCTCATTCTCCAGGTGGGTGCCTCGACTTCTCAAAACTACTCCCTCATTCTCCAGGTGGGTGCCTCGACTTTCTCTAAACTACTCCCTCATTCTCCAGGTGGGTGCCTCGACTTTCTCTAAACTGCTCCCTCATTCTCCAGGTGGGTGCCTCGACTTTCTCTAAACTACTCCCTCATTCTCCAGGTGGGTGCCTCGACTTCTCTAAACTACTCCCTCATTCTCCACAAACTGATGAACTGGTCTGAAGCTCCAACTAATCCAGTGGATCTTTGAAACTTGAAATTGCCGCTCGGGCGGGCTTTATCTTGAAAGTTGAAATTGCTGAAACTTGAAATTGCCCCTCGGGCGGGCTTTGACTGTTGAAAGCTTGAAATTGCTGCTTGACAGGCTTTGACTTGAATGAAATTTCTGAAACTTGAAATTGCCGCTCGGGCGGGCTTTAACTGTTGAAAGCTTGAAATTGCTGCTTGGCAGGCTTTGATTTGAAATTTAACTGCATCTTGAAATCTGCACATCCTTTGATGATCTCCTTCATGGTACACTCCTTAGTGTGGCATTCTTTGTGCCGATGTGAAACATTAGGGCTCCAATTATCTAAGTTGGTCCTGACTTGCTCTAGCACGACTATGAAACTTGTAAACGAGCTTTGCGAAGCTTTCTATTGCTCGGAAAGAAATGAGACAAATAAAATTGAAAGCTGAAGCGATGAATTTTAAGAGAAGACATTGAACAAAGATGACTCCAGAAAAGAAGAAACTTATCAAAAGGTGAAACGACGACCTTATTAAACATGAGATGTATGTGGAATCAACTCTTAATCCGCTCACATAGTCTATCCCTGATTTTGCTCCCATTTTTCCAATCTTGCTTGATGGTAAATCTAACGACCCTCATTCGACTAGTAGTGCCCTTTCGGATTTTCACCGACTAGCCTCTCTCTTTGTTCTTTTAACTCACTATTGTCTTGCAGCACCCTTTCAGGTTTTCACCGACAAGACTTCACTTTTTTTTTCCTCTCTTTTTTTCTTTTCATTTTTGTCATTTTTTGCTCTTTCCCAATCGACCTCCGATCTTTCCTTGCTGCTCGACCCCGTCTTTCTTTTCTTCCTTCAATTTTGGCCTTTATCTTGATTGCTCGGAGAATTTCTCCTTTAATGACCTTGGTGCTCCCAGCTCCCAAATGCGATTGTCGGCTTATAAGAATGCGACTTTACAGCGTGGAACTTATCCCTTGATATCCTACTCGGCTTGACATTCTCAATGATCGATCAGAAGGGTCTTTATTTGGACTGTAACATTGGATTTGGTCAGGCTATGAAGAAAAGGATTCAGCATAAAAACTCAAAACATCTCATGAGACGACTGGAACGAGCATTACAAGATTTGAAATCACCGCTTTTTGAAAATAAAACCAAACTTTTCCCCAGTTTAGGCAAATTGGGGATTCCTTTTTTTTTTTTTTTTTTTTTCTTTTCTCTTTTTATTTTTTTTTCTTTGTTTTGAAGAGCGGTATGAAAGCATCTCATGAAACGACTTGGTAAAATATTACAACCCTTGGAATCATTTTCTTTTTAAAAATAATAACTAACTGAGGCCCCAATTTATTGAAAAACCCGAGGAATTATCTTTTGAATTTTCTGATATGCAAACATAAGGGATATTGAGACTATCCCCGGAGATAAACACAATGAAAGAAAAGGATATTGACTTTCTTCTCTTTCTCTTTTTTTTTTAAAAAATAAACTAAACTTCTGCCCCAGTTTAGGATAAACTGGGGGGCCTTGAGTTTCTTCCTCGGTTTCGAGACTGATATCTCATGAAACATATGAATAGATGATATAAAACATAGAAGTTTGTTTTTATTTTATTTTTTTTAAAAAAATAAAATAAAAACAAACTTCTGCCCCAGTTTAGCATACATTGGGGATTTGAATTTCTTTGACATTGGCCGCAAACTTGGAGGCAAGCTTTTGCGTCAATATGAGACAGGGGAAAAATGGAACTTTCCCTGTGATGACCGCACCCAAATGGTTGCCTACGTATCCTTTTGAGAGGAATCAGGTCAGACGTAGCTCTACCACTGAGGTAGATTTTGTTTTGTTTTCTTCTGATTTTTTTTTCTCTTTTCTTTAAATCACATCAAATTGATTCCAAGGGAGGGTAGGCCAAAGAAAAACCAAAACAAGGCTAAAAAAGGACTGACAAAAGGATATAATGTTTGGGTAGAAGAAACGAAAGCCGTTCGTCATCCCGACCCGAGAATGCCTCGCACAAATAATGATTCAAAGAATTGAGCTAGACTGATCCACACGTATCCTCGACTTCTGCTTCATTGATGGTTCTCAAACTGGTATTTCAACTTCGGTCGAAGCGACCGTGCACGATCTTGAACTTCTCACCGATCTCCCTTATCGGATAACTACAGATTAATTCCCAACTTATTTTGCTCCCTCTTTTGTCCCTCGTTACTACTCAGATAGCTCACAATGTCAGACCACGTGTTTAGATCAAGACGTAAATTCTGCACGCATGTCATGTTATTAAGGCCGACAAAACATAAAACAAAATACTAAGACAACAAGACCAACAAAGAAAATAAAAGAAATAATGTCGAGACAAGAAAAAGATCTCGCTTTTCATTGAATTAAAGACAAAAGGGTTTGAACATCAAAATAAGCAAAATAATGCACTTGGATTACAACCCTTAAATAACCAAGTACACAGAAATATTAGCAAAACAAGCTATAATATTTCACAGTCACTCAATTGCAAGTCGGGGATAGTTTTCCTGTGTTAGGCATTATTGAGCCCTTCACCAAAATGTACCATGTTGATACCAAAGAAAATCCCTGAATCTGGCAAGATCTTCTGCTTTTCCTCATTTTGTCCAACTTCCATTGGGGTAGACTTCACTTCTTCGGGACTGATGAATGGAATTGGTTTCTCGAGAGACATGTTCATCTTCTTCATTTCTTCAACCCTTACTCTGTCTGCCACCCCAAGCACAATTTTAGGAGCACAGTTCACTGTCATAAACATATTGTTGGCCCCAACTGACACATCCCCAACAGGTACTATCGGCATTGCAGATTCAGCTCTCAAATCTTCTCCACATACCATTCCCACCATATACACATCATCATGGACGGGCGATGAGTTCTGGTTGACATCTGGCGCATCTGAGCCCTCGACTTGGATCTGACAATTATATATCAGAGCCTGGATCGCCTTCTTGAGACTACGACAATCATCTGTGTCGTGCCCTGGCATGTCTGAGTGGTAAGCACATTGATGAGTATGGTCTACCTTCACCATTGGGAGGACATTTCCAGCAATTAGCTTCAGCATATTCAAGTTCCTCAGCTTTTGGAAAAGGCTGGAGTAAGATTCTCCAATTGGCGTGAACCTGTTCCTTTCTTCCTTACGCAGCTTCTGATGATAAGCACTTAGGGCGGAAAACAGGAGACCTCTCTGGCTGGTAAGAAAAATTTGATGGAGCTTGAAAATGATTATGTGGAGCTTGGTGGGTGGGATATGTAGGCTGTGAGGCTGGCGCGATCCATTGCGGATATGAAAATTTTGGAGCATATGGTCGCGCTTTTTGGAGTGGAGGAATGGAATGTTTTGTATTTTGGAAAGGGTAGTGTTGCGAATGCTGCTTCTGTGAGGCTCGATGGCGTGAGTGGAGCCGTTTGTACCGTTCCTCATCCCTCCTTCCTGGACCTCGTTCTCCTTCATCTTTCTTCTCAAGACTCTCCGTCCTAACTAAGCCTGTGAATGGTGGAACAGTGACCCGGGGTGAAGCACACCTCTGTTTGGGCGGAGGTGGTGGTGCCGAAGGACACCCTGGGAAGGTTCTCAGAACATCTGTTGTGCTATAGTAGGGAGAGTCTGGAGAATACTGCATGTGCTCAGCTGTAGGGCCTTGTGCCTGATGTAAGACAGTCGAGGCATGCCCTAGAAGACTAACTGGCACGGTAGAACAAGCTTGTCCCGTGTTCATGGCGATATACATATCAGCCACCAATTGTTTCAGATTTTTGACCTCTTCAGTCAACCTCTTGTTTTCCAGCACCAGAAGTTCATGGACGCCGATCTCAGAATTTCCCTTATCAAATGACATGGTAATGGGTTCCTTTGTATGTGTGGAATGATGCCAGAATTCCGTACCAAATCTCCAAATTCCAAAGCTTTGTACAAACAAACCGGGTTAGCACAAAAGAAACACATATTGCAAGCCTAGGGTTGTTATGCGTCATCCCGAAACGGTTAACGGCGTGAGCCGAGTGTACCGATCGTATCCCCGAAAGATTGCTTATGTGCCTTGATCAAAATTAGAACAAAATTGTAACTGATACATAATCAGCACAAGGATGAACTTGGATGATTAATATATTGATTTTTTTTTCTTTTTCTGACTCAACAAACGTAATTTAGACAAACGACACGAGACAAACTCGAAATAAAAGTGCTTGACATGATGCACGAGTCAAAGATATATACAAACTGACACATTGGGCGGGTACACTGGACGGTGAAAATAATGAGACTCGCCTTTTCAGCGGAGTCAAATTTTCTATCAAGATCAACGCAAAATACAACTTAACTAATTGCAATTTATCGTCGGTACCCTGACTTGACCTTAAAGAAAAAACAAAATAAAGCGGGACCCTAAAATAATATATATATTTTTGTTAATGAAAAATTAAGGCTCAACGGGAAATGAGAAACAGAACTTAAGAACAGATTATGAAACAAACTATTTTTCTTATCCGAAAGGTGACTCCAAATTGGACATTACGACAACATAAAGACGGACACAAAATTTTTTTTTATTTTGTTTTTGTTGTTTTTTTCTGTTTGAAACAAACTCTTTGATCTAATTCGAGAAAGAATCTTTAGAGTATTTACAAAATCTGGCAATTATGACGACACAAAATATAACACAAATTAGACGCAAAATTGATTTCTAAAATTGACCATTATGACGGCGTAAAACCCCGATAAATTAATTTCAAAATATGAACTTATCCTGGACACAAACACAAAAGGGTCCCAAAATTTCGCCATTATAATGGCGCAAAATTATGACAAATTATTTTCTAACACTTGGGACCGAACTCAGACGCAATATGAGACTAAAAATTTTTTTTTTTTTTGAAAAAATTTCGCCATTATAACGGCATAAAATGACAACTAAACAAAAATATTTCGAGACACGGGACTACACCCAATTTTTCTATCATTTTCACTTTTTTTTTTTTCAAAATTTGGCTCTCGTCCCTCGGTGATCGGTAAGCATAACAACCCTTAGACTAGAACAAATGCAACACATTATATGCTCATGATGTGTCCTTTGGGGACACGGGCCCCATCCTGACACGAGGGAGTCAGCCTAGACAAGTGCGGTACCGGTGTACCGCACCTCACTAAGTCTAATGACATGCAGATAAATCGGCCTAGACTAAAGCACAGGTTCAACTCTAGGTGACTCATTGGGTTTATGATCTAGTGGTTCAGCAATTTGGAAGTGCCTCGGGGGTACCGGTCGATAACGTCTAACGGCCTAACCCAACGCACCTCCTCCTAAGAAGGGTTAACTTTTTGTGTCCTGAGACACGACAGAAATTCCAGACGCCGAAGCGAAACTGGCATGCATGTGTGCAGTGTTCCAGAAGACTCAGAGGTGTACGAGAGAAGACAGTTGTGTATATATAGTTCAAACATATCAAAGCAGTAACATTCAAGGCAATATATACAAATAATATTCAAAAGCCGAAAGCGACAAATTTTAAAGCCTGAGACTCTCAGTTTTCACTTTCCTCCCCAGCGGAGTCGCCAAGCTGTCACGACCCCTTTTTTACTCAAAAAAGAAAAAACTTAGTGGTTTAAAAGGTCTGTGACGGTGTTCAAAGGTACACAAATATTTAGAGAATTCGGAGTCGCCACTTAACAAGTTAAAGGTGTGCCAAGTCACCAAAGTGGTGTACCTAGAACACCTATGACTCATTTAGTGGTCTACGTCAGAGTTCCGGGTAAGGATCTCGGTTGACTCTAGGGAAGGTGTTAGGCACCCTCAAGTCCTGTGCCAAGCACAGTTGCTTTTATTGACGCATTTCGACTCTTTGAAATTGTTTCGTTATATTTTGCCTTGATTTGTTACACTTTTATTTTGATATTTATCTGTCCAAGTAGAAACTCGAATCGAGATATGATAGCGCAGGCACTTCATCCGAACAAAATCTTCCGACTTAAATTAGTTAAATTGTGCAGGCACTTCACCCGAACAAAATCTCCTAATTTGAAGAGTTAAAATGAACAAATGAGTTATTTAATTGTTTCGGCCTATGATTTGCCTAATCTTGACATTAAACTTGCTTCGGCCTAAACTTGCCTAATCGTGCATCTTTGAAAATTGCCAAAGTCGCAGAATTGCCTAAATAATTAAATTTTGACTTGTTGCTTGAACCAAATGCCAATTAGTAAAAGAAGGAACATTACAACGCAAGCTACTTTACAAAATCCGTCATTTCTACGACTCCTCTCCAGTTAACAGCCTCCTTATCATATATCTACTTAAGGAATAATCAACTTTTAGGAACTTCATTGAAAGGCCACCTTAAGCTAAGCTAAACTTGTAAAGATTTTTAAATCACGTCACTTTCTACCTTTGATGTTAATTTTGTAAGACTGCTCCTATTCAAATTACTAATTTCAGATTTGGGTTCATGCCTTTCATATCAGATTTTTTTTTACGTGAAAAAAACAATTTCCAATTTTTTGCAAGTTTGGCCTCAACTTGAGATTGTCTTGATATTTTAGCTACTAATTTGCATTACATGTCCAGTTTCATAGAAAGTTCAAAAATTTTTTTTTTCACATCTTGAAATTCAAGTTCTACCATAATACATGATTTCAATCACTTACCACACATATTTGTTCAAGAACAAGCATAAGCTAGTAAATATAGAGAATCACGCTAAATAATGACTTGATATTTTGTGTTCCTCCAACATAGCCATAGATGATAAATATACATAAAATGAAATTTTTATCCTTTTAACATATTACTAAGAAAAATAAATAAATGCACCAAAATAAATTGTGTTTACCTAGTAAGCAAATTTCCTCAAGCTAATAGGAAGCTTTCCAATAAAACCCAAACTTGGCAGAAACCACCAAGAACCACCAGCAATACTCAGCAAAAGAAAAGCACTGCGACAACAGCCCCTTTTACAACTCTATCTTAACTATGGTAACTCTTTTAAATGTTTCCACTATTTTCTTTCTATGAACTCTCAGCTAACCTTTCCTTTGATGTCTTTCTCAGATCTAGATTTTAGTAATAAGTGATTTTTCTTTTAGATGTTCTCTCTCTCTCTCTCTCTCTCGTGTGTGTTCAGATGTTCTGTTTTCAAGAGAGAGAAGTAAAGCTCTCAGCTCTCTTGGGTGTATCTGTGTGTCTGTGTAGTGAAAATCCTGCCCTGTTATGAGAGTGAATCCCTCTCTTAAATAGCCCAAAGCTGGAGTGTCCAGGGAGATAAAAGTACAACTCCCTTAAATGCCAAAGCCAGAGGCGTGCCTTGGACTTGCAATGGACAAAGACTAGCAAACAAAGTGCCAGGGAATCTCTTACTTTTTGCTGCCAGTTTTTGTCTTTTATTTGACTTTCAATCTCTTTTTCTTTACTAATTTTCAGCTTTTAAACCAAACTAAACTGAGACCAAACTTGCCAAAATCTAAACCAAACATCATCTAAAGTCTTAGAGACGGTCACAGTGACAAAAGGATTTGTAAAACAAGAAGAAAATCTGACTAAAACAATCCCAGGTTGAGCTTAAACCCAATTGAGTCCAAAGAAAACCATAGGAGACTTTGGACTCTCAAATTCTAACTATCAGTCTAAAATTAAACTATCAGGAAACTGGACAACAAGCTTATACATTTTAACTTCAATTTAAACACAATCAAACATCCCATCCTTAAGCGGAGAACTAAACCAGTCACTAAAACTCACCCAGACTTGTTAACTTAACAGAAACTTTTGAGCTTGGCTAGCAGACAACCCCTCCATTTGACAAGAACTCAAAACAAATTATTGAACTAATGAAGGCCATTGCCCATGCTAAAGAACATATGAAACAACCAACAAATAAAACAAGTTCATGCTAAACATAGGACAATAACAATCACGCAAGTCACTTGACGATGAACACCCATGCCAAAACTAGACATCAAATGAGCCACGGTTCAATAAAACTTCAAGTTTTAAGCATGATATTCAGTCATTCAAAACTAGGCCATACATCAGCTTATTCAAACATTAGCTAGCACTGAGCGACATGAAGTAGGCATACGCTATATTGGTACTAAAACCTGATTTTCAATTTTTCAATCAACATCCTAACAACACTAATTTTACTAGCATTGATCTAAACTAACAAGGAAAGGACAGAAAAATGCTCACAATTCTCGTTTAAATCATCAAACTTGCTTCGTCGCAGCAAAGCCAACAAGAATCACCAAAGTTGCTGCCTCGTCATTGCTAAACTTCCTCGCCATCGCCAATGTAAGCATCACAGCCTCCATATCCAGCTATCCTCGCTGCGTCGCCCCTGCCATCGACATTGAACCAGACATCACCATATACGCACAAAGCCCCGTCGAATTAGCATCAACACTGCCCCAAAAATGCCACCCGATACCACTGCTATGACACTATAACAGTCCCACCACCATCACAGCATCAACAAACTCCATTAAAACACCCCTCGCATCAGCGTCATCACGGAACCACCAAGTATCATTCACAGCTATCACCATTACACTAAACAGCCCCCATCACTGCCTCGCCAAGCTGCACCATAGCCACAAACAGTCCACACAGTCACAGACTCTACTAAACAGCCACCATTTCCGCTGTTTAACACCTAATCGAAATAGACCCAGATCGTACGAAATCCGTCACTTTCTTCTTCTAACTGAAACGATCCCATTTGGGGTCGTTTCAGCTAGAAAAGGGAAAGAACGGGGAGAGAAGAAAGCAAAAACAGCGCCTACAAGTAATATCTCACCGGAGAAACGAATGGGTCACCGGAAAAGTTTTGGCCGTCACTTCGGGGCTCGATTTACACGAAATCAGTGGAAATTTGAGGAAATCGAGTTCAAATCGGGATAGAGGGTGAATAGGGGATTCCATTCGTGTAATTTCTTGGCCAGAAAGAGGTGAGGTTGGTCGCCGATGGCGAGCTCCGGTGGATGTCGAAAAGAATGCAAGAGTTCTTTCTCTTGTTCTATTCATTTGGAAATGGGGAGATTGGGGGAAAAGGAATTGGGGGATTAGATGTAATATGGGCTCGGGTCAAGAGTGGATGTGGGATGATCCATTTCTTCTTTTCAATTAGCCCAATGGCTATTAATCCAAGTTCTATGTACAATTTAACCACCTTTAGAGCTAAAACAACTTTTAGTAATTTGGACCTAAATAATTGTTAAATGAAATCTTAAAAGCACAATTAACTCACATAAAATCATAGCTAAACACTTAATCACATTACAAATATATTTTTGATGATTTTCGGTATTTTTCTACTCATTAATTAAACTAAAAGTAGCTTAAAAAAAGGTAAAATCACATGATAATTAATCAGCTATTTTACATAATTTCGTATTTTTGGTGCCAAAATTAGGTGATTACAACACCCGTTTCACATTTTTCTTCACCAAATCAGTTAAAGCATCAGCTGTCTTTGAGTAACCTGCAATAAATATGCGATAATAGTTTGCTAAACCGAGAAAATAATGCAGCTCTTTGACAGTTTTAGGAGCCTGCCATTCAACAATTGCTTGTACCTTCTTAGGGTCCATCCTCACTTGGTTCTGACTCACCAAGTGCCCTAAGAACTTAATCTCTTGTCTAGCAAATTTGTATTTCTCCATCTTTACATAAAGTTGATATTGTCTAAGCCGAGACAATAATAACTTCAAGTGTTCAATGTGTTCTTCAAGGGACCTGCTATAAATCACTATGTCGTCTAAGTACACGACAACAAAATCATCAAGATATTCATAAAGCACATCATTCATCAAATTGCAAAAAGTAGCCGGGGCATTTGTCAAACCGAACGGAATCACAAGAAATTCATACGAGACATATCTCGTGACACAAGTCGTCTTACTTTCATCACCTTCAGCAATTCGAACCTGCCAATAACCTGCCCGCAAATCTAACTTGGTGAACCAGCAAGCTTTTGTCAATCTATCCATCAAGTCTTGAACTAGCGGCACCGGATATTTATTCTTCACAGTCACTTTGTTCAATGCACGATAATCCACACACATCCTCAATGATCCATCCTGCTTCTTTTGAAACAAAACAGGGGCACCAAATGGAGCTTTTGAAGGCTGAATCAAACCTACATCAAGCAATTCATTCAACTGTTTCCGCAATTCAGCTAACTCTTTTGGGGCCATTCTATAAGGAGATTGTGCAAGAGGCACAAAACCAGGCAACAACTCAATCTTATGATCAATAGCTCTCCGAGGCGGCAAAGACTTGGGCAATTCAGGGGGCATTACATTAGCAAAGTCACTTAAGACTTGAGCAACACAATCAGGTACTTCGACTTTTACATCAGGCTTGAGTTCAATCATCGCAACAAGATAGGTTGCATCACCTCTTTTCAAGCCCTTTTCAATTGTTATAGCAGAAATCAAAGCACTCTTGTCTTTCTTTTTTCCCTTTCCATGTGGGTGAACACATTTGATAAAACCGGGTGATGATTCATGCATCATCATCACACCATCAAGATGAGGCATCAGAGCAAGACAATGTTTCTTCATAAAGTCAATTTCAGGAATCAAATCAAAGTCATCCAATGGAATTACCATCAGATTTTCCTTACCACGCCAACTCCCCACCGAAACAGGCACATCATAAGCCATGCCTACAATGGCTTGTGCCTTAGTATTGACTGTCTTCATGTATGTCGGACACTTGCTAATAGATAAACCATATTCATGCACAATTCTAGCTGAGACAAAGGTGTGCGTGGCACCCCTGTTTACCATTGCTACAACAGTTTTATCCCCAAGTTTCAATTCAATATACATCAATAGAGCATGAGGACTTTTAGGACTATCACCTGTAGCATTTAGCAAAGACATTGTACCTAGCAATTGAAGTGGATTCACCAAGGCAGCACCACTGCATCCATCCTCATCGCTTCCTTTTTCTGAACTTGCAAGCATGGCGTTTACCTTTTCTCGATTGGGACAGTTTCTGGCTATGTGAGCGCCTCTACACGTCCAACAACCTTTGTTGGTTGCAGCATTTTTGTCCTTGGCAGCATTGTTATCAACTATCGTTTTATCCTTATCAACAGTATCCTTGCGCCCTTCCTTCCTACAATCCCCTTTCTTTTCAGCCTTTTTCTTTGGCTTCGAAGTAGAAGGATTTTCAGAAGTTCGATTAGTACGATAGTCAACTAACGAATCCGCAGCAGCAATAGCCGAAGGAAGATCCTTCACATTCTGCCTTCTTAACTCATTCTGCGCCCAACCTTGCATTCCAGAAATGAAATTATGTAGTTTATCATCATCCGACATGTTCTAAATATCAAGCATCAAAAAGGAGAATTCTTTGATATATTCCCGAATGGATCCCGTCTGCCTTAAGCGTTTCAAACGGTCTCTAGCAAGCCATTACGCATTGCTAGGCAGAAATTGCTCTCGAATTTCCTTGAGCATTTTATCCCAACTATCAATCTTAGGACGACCGAAACTCTTATCTTCCGCAATCCTTGTTCTCCACCACAGTTTAGCATCTCCCGCAAGATAACTTGTTGTGATGTTAACCTTTTCAGTTTCAGCAATACAGGCTGTTGAAAAATAATGTTCCATGTCCCACAGAAAATTCTCAACTTTTTTGGCACTACGTGCACTATTAAACGCTTTAGGTTCAGGGACTTTTACCTTAGATCGTTCTTCATGAGTTTGAGTAGGAGCAGCAGCCAACGCCCTACGTAGTAGAACGAGTTCTAAATTCACATTCTCGTTTTCCTTTATCAGATCTTCAGTTTGGACGATGTGCCCTTCAGCAGTTTCGCGGACAATATCCAAATCTGCCTTCAACCTTGCAATTTGCGTCACTAGATCAATAGCGTCATCAGTTATCCCAACCAGTGCCTCTAAACGAGTCACTCTTTCCCTCAATTCTGCACTCGTGTTCCCAGCCATAGCACCGTTACAGCCGGGCTCTGCTATCAGTTGTTACAGGGTCAATTTTTCACAAATCAAACACTGCACGGCAGCCACAAACTCTTGTCGACTTCAGCCTACGTTTGCCTAACGTTCAGCCAATGTTTGCCTATGTTAGCAAGCATATATATACACATACAACAATAAGAATCAAAGGGACAAACGTAAGGGACGGAGACAAGCATATACGGGCAATGCCCAACCTTTATATTATTACTTCACTCAACAATACAAAGGATCTTTTGTTGTCAAAGGTTACACTCTAACCTGAATGCCTTTACAACATTTTACAAAGCTTAAATACAATGGGGGACTATTTGGGACGGTTACAAATGGATAAGGCATGCCTAGGCAGTTTCATTGCAAAGTCAGCCACGTTTTGGCTCATGGGCGCCCAAAACTCGGCCTGCTTCCTTGTCAATCAGCCGCTCAAGTGCCTTGCACGGTTTGTGCCATCTGCTCAGCATATCAGCTGCACACTTAGACAATCAGCTGCGCACCTGCCCACTTCGGGTGCCATGTGCGCCCATCACGTGCCATCATCGTTCAGCTTCCTTGGCCATAGCAATGCCATGCTATGCCTTGTCTTGAAACTTAGCCAACCTGCCTTGCCTTGCCCTCATTGTCGTTGCCCACTCTTAGTCCACGCTTTGCCCATACAAGCAAGTCTGTCTTGCCATCATCAAGACACCTCGCTTAGCCGTCTTGCCCAAGTTCCAAGCCAGCACACTTAGACACACGATGTCAAGCCCACATCGAACGACTTATACATTGCTTCACAATCTGCCTATGCCAAGGTGCAACATATCAAAACCTTAGCATAGCCAACAGCCGACGTCCATCATGTTCCAAACCGAGGGGCTAACACATGCCTTCTCCGATACTTTGCCACTTCGAGGCGAAAGAAAAAAATATGAGGAACTAATAAGGGAGAACACTAAAATAATGCATCGTCTCTTTATGTTCCGGAAAGAAAGGGTAAGTTATATGTTTGAGCATTAGATGTTGCTCTACACATCGTTGCACAACCGTAACCTTCCCAAATTTTTTATCCGCAACTATATTTCTCATTCACATTTTTTGATGTTTCTGTTAGATTGCATAGAGGCCATGATCGCCGGTGAGAGACAAAGTAGGTCGGTTAGGGTTTGAGAGAAGATGAAAGGAGTGGAGTGGGAGAAAATGACCGGATGGGCCTTGGATCAGCCCACATGTTTCTTTATATACTTGGTCCAAACCAAGATAATGTTTACATGGGCTAACTACTTATTACATACAATTGACCCAATGGACTAAATAAATAAAATGAGCCCAGAATACAAAGCTCATACAAAATACGAGTAATACAAAATACTAGTCTAACACCCTCCTCAAGTTGGAGGGTGGTTTGCCACACCCAACATGCCAAGAATACTGTGATGAGCAACCCTAGGTAAGGCTTTGGTAAGCATGTCAGCCAGCTGAAGCCTGCTGGGTACAAAGGAAAGAGAGATCAAACCATCATGCAATTTCTCTCGAACAAAGTGCTAATCAATTTCAATATGCTTCGTACACTCGTGAAAGACAGGGTTGCGGGCAATGTAGATAGCTGACTGGCTATCACAGCTACCAGGAACATCAACAACAGCTGGAACCTCCAATTCAGTGAGGAGCCGAGTCAACCAAGCTAGCTCAGCAACAAGCCTGCGCATGGATCTATACTCAGCCTCAGCTGAGGACAAAGAGATAGTGTGTTGTTTCTTGGACTTCCAGGTGAGAAGAGAACCACCAAGAATCACTAAGTAGCCATTGAATGACCTCCTAGAGTCTGGGCAATAGGCCCAGTCAGTGTCACAATATGCCTGAAGAGAAAATTCAGACCCAACATTCATAAACAATCTATTGCTCCCAACGCACACGCAAGTATACGCGGTCGACAAGTAATAAAGTGATAAGTCGAGTATCGTTCCCACAAAAACTATTCAGACTGGACTTCTAACAAACAATTTCTTAACAACTACTCAGGGATCTTTTTCCAATAGTGAAGATTTTATTAACTAAAGAACAGTAATTAAAATGATGGAAATTCAGTCAAACAATGGAGCAAACGTTGGTTGTAAACAATATTAAGGAGACGGTCCAGGGTCAGATTTACGAACAATCCAGTTGAGTTTTCCAATTGACTCCACTTCTTAAATCCCGAATTACTAACTAACAGAGTACATGTACCCATGAAAACCTTTCGATTCTTCACAGTCTATGCAGGCTGCTTCAATCCCTATATGTCTATGGGTTGAATCACGTGCATGCATTAACGAATTCTGTAATTTAGTTAAGCTAGGTGAGCAAGTATATGTCTATCCTACTCACAAATTGGTTCCCCGGTGCCCGGGTTCACAATCTAGCCCTACTCTTTCTTATTGCGTTCATAAATTCCCTCTTTCGAGTTCAATCTAAAAACCATAGGTAATGCATAATTATCGGGTACTGACAATTACACAAGTGAAATCAAGAAAGAATAAGCAATCCGTTATGGGATTCAATTAATGGAAATCAATCTTCAAACATCAACTTTCATGAAATATACTCTAACCCTAGAACGTAAGATTTAGCCACGCATACTCATAATAACAACACAAAGATTTGATGAAATAATGAAATAATGAAATAATGATGTAATAGATTAATGGAAGGAAGAAAAACCCTTGTTCAAGATGTTATGACCTCTCCAATTTGCTCCAAGGTCTGAAATTCCTTCAAAAACGAAGTAAGAGAGTATTTATAGGGTTTACAAAGGCCTAGCAATAAGTTACACCTAAGCCTAGACGAAATAGGAAGTCTAAAAATGCTCCAGGGGCGCTGTAGCTGGCACCCTGCATCCCCGAACGCGCGCACAGAAGCAGAACCCGTCGAAATCCAAGCGCCTTAGCCACGCCTCGCATTGAAAAACGCACCAGAAGGCTGGGCGCTTTTGGAGCGCCACGCGCCATCTATGGCGCCAGGCCATTTTCCTGCTTCGTTCGTCTGCAGCTCGCGTCGCGTTGTGCCTTCGAATGTTCGATCCAATCCTCAATCCAAATCAAATCTTTTCTTACTCGATCATGCTCTTTAAAGCTCCAATTGCACTTCATAACAACCTACAATCATACGACACAAAATCAGTGCAAAATCACATTCAGTAACTAGAAAACGTGCGAATAAAGTACTCAAACGTGAGGAAATATTAAGGAATTATAGGCATAAAATGCCAAACATCACCACCCCACACTTGAACCTTTGCTCGCCCTCGAGCAATTACAAATAACTTCCCAACCTAGGTAGAACAGGTCTGCCTATGACTATGGTTGATACCGACCTCATGCAAACCATGTGCCCTCACCAAAATGAAGCAAGAGAGTGTCCCCCGAATATCACACACAACAATGAATATCAAGAATAGAACGGGGACAACAACATCGAAAGAATTCACTCACTCTCATGAAAAGCTCACATGTCACACACGATGTACCATAGGCTTGCCCGTAGTGTAGGACTCCACTAATGTAAGCTCACTCCAATCGGGATTAACTTGGACTTTAAAAGGTTGTAATGTAGGCTAAGGGTCTGGTCGGATACATATGGGTAATAGTGACTACCTCCCTAAGCACTTTAATACATCACAATACAAATTAAGCACATGTCTCATCAAATCCATCCATTTCACCCAACTAATAAATTTCATACACCTTTTTCAACAAGTAGCAATTTTTTTCTTTTAAACACAACACTAGCAAGGATAGATATTCATTCCTTTTCTCTTTATTTTTTTTTCCAATTTTTTCAGTTTTTTTTTTCTATTCAATTCTTTCCAAACCTTGCCAATGTTTCTTCAACTACTTCACAATTTTATCAAGTATTTCTCTCATTGGTTCCACTCTAAAACCTCCCAATACTTCAACCACAAACTCCACAATAATATAAAATTATCAATTAAAGTGCTTAAGGAGTAAAGGGCCAAAAGAAAGCAAATTAGAACAAGTGGGTAGGCTTGCAGTGTGGGTGCCAACAAAAGGTCAATATGGATCACAACAATCAAGTCCAAGGTAGTATATAAGGGTAGGAAAATCAAGGTAAAAGGCAAATCAAGAAGAAGGCATGTATCATTTCCCTACTAGAGTAAACCTAGGATTTCGCTTTGCACACACACGGGGCAAGTTCTAGACACCAATATGCAAACATGGAGTAAAATAAGAATATGCCTCACAATACACATTGCACAAAATCCACACAAAATGGCTCCATCACAACTCTTAATCAAGCAAACAGAGTGCAACTTGTGGAAAATTAAGCACTAATGCGCAAAGGTTCACAAAAGAATCAAGTGAGTGGACTCAAGCATCTCAAGGGGGTCATTCCATTTTTTCTAGGCATGCATCACAATTTAAAACCAAAAGACACCACAATATAGTACATGCAACAAGTTCAAGTCCACCGATATCAAACAAATCAAAGGCACCTAGCATACCACCTATTCCTTTCGTCTAGGGCCACCTATAACTAACTACTCTAATCCTAATAAGAATAAAAAAACTACCCGGTTCAAAGGCCTCCCCGTGGAAAAGAACCGAAGTCATAAGAAAAATCAGGAGGTGGATGACATGTACCACTAATAAAGACTAAAAAAAAATCCTTTTGAAATTTTTCATTAGTTTTCTAATTTTTTTTTGCTTTTCATATATTAACGCAAGAAACAAATAAAAATAAAGTCAAGTGACAAAGGAAAAATCCTAACGGTACATGCATCCCTAACCTCAAAAATAAAGGGGAGTTCCCCCACCCCACACTTAAATCAAGCAGTGTCCTCAGTACTAAAAATAAGAAAGTGCAAGGGCAAAGAAAACTTCCCTGAAGACTATAGTCCTTGGTGCTAGCATCCTCCACGCTTCCATATGCTATGAGGTACTCAGACTTCCCCCAACAGGTCATCAATATTAGGCAGGGGTGAGGACACCCTACACTTAAACTCGACATTACATGAACCTGCAATCCAAGAATAAACAAAAACTATGTGACACTATAAATAAAATAATACAAGTACAAACTCGGGTTGCCTCCCGAGAAGCGCCCTAGTTAACGTCGTGGCACGACGACACTTTCAGCTCACTTCCAGCATTTATGTCTTCTCTTCTTACGATGAACCTTTGCTTTCTTCCTTTCTTTGAGAGAACCCATCTTCAACTTCACATGTGATATGTCAATGATATTTTGTTCCACATTCTGCTCACACAGGTCATTTGGTTTACTTCCATGTTCTTGTTTGACACATTCAATCATAGAGCACTCTTCAGCCTTAGTTATGTCCTCCTTCTCATTATAAACCTTGAAAGTAACCTTTTCTCCATGCGCTCTAACAGTCATCTCTCCCAGCTCCATGTCAATAATTGCCTTCGAGGTGACTAAGAATGGTCTCCCCAAAATGATTGGAGCTTCGCGGTCCTCTTCATAATCTAGGACTACAAAATCAGAAGAGAATGTAAACTTACCAACTTTAAGCAACACATCCTCCAACTTACCATCGGGATGAGTGAGTGATCCATCCGCCATCTTAAGAGTAACTGAAGAGGGCTTGATTGCTTCTAGCCCTAACCTTTTGCAAACAGATAGAGGCATGAGATTTATGCTCGCACCCAGATCACACAATGCACCAGTGATATTATGCCCTCCAATGGTGCAAGGAATAATAAACCTCCCAGGATCTTGAAGTTTTAGAGGTAGCTTACTCAAGATTGTGCTACACTTCTCGACTAACTCAACTGTATCTATCTCCTGAGGCTTTTTCTTCTTGACTAAAATCTCTTTTAAGAACTTCACAAAGGATGGCATCAATTCAAACACATAAGTCAAAAGAATTTTAACTTGAAGCTCTTTCAACATACTCATAAATTTTTGATACTGGGCCAAATCCTTCGATGGTATAAGTCTCTGCGGAAATGGTGGAGGCGGCAGAGGTGCCTCCTTTCTCTCTTCTTTCTTCCTTACCTTCTCCACTTTTTCAACTTTGTCTATTTCAGCTCTCTCCTCAGACTTGGCCATCAGCTCTCCACCTTCAATTAAAGTCACTGCAAGACATTGCTCAGGCCCTTTTTTAACATTACTCATTTCTCCCACCAACTGCCCCAACTGGTGCTCCAGGTTCTTTTGAGCATTGGCAAGATCTTGTATGGCCTGTGCATGGGCTGCAGTGTCAGCTATCATTCTCTGTTGGCCTGCCATTATCTGCTTTAGCATATCTTCAACTGAATTGCTAACCTACTGTGGTGGAGCTGGAAGTGGGTGATAATTATTTGGGGCTCTCGTATTGCCTTGATAATAGCATTACCAAACTGATTTTGACCCTGCAGCCTGTTTTGATTACCCACGTAATAAACTGACTCTGGATTAGATGAGCAAACCTCTGTAGCATGATCTTGACCACAAACCTCACAAAAACTCAAGAGTTGTTGCACTGGAGCCATTGGTTGCTTAGTCTTTGGCAGAGCTAGCTTGCTAATTTGATTAGAAATAGCATCCATCCTCGCCCTCAGCTCTGAAACTGCATCTAACTGAAGTACCCCAGCAGATTTCTGTAGTAGCTCTACCATCTCCCTGCCAGTCAGGATTGCTCTGCGAAAACTTGTCTAGTAATTCATAAATCTGGTCAAAGTTTAAGGCCAGTACTTGGCCTCCAGCAGCAGCATCTACCACGATCTTAGTATGCGCAGTCAACCCCTCCACAAAAGTATGTGCAAGAACCTCATTGGATTGGTTGTGGTGTGGACAATCTCTCAGTAAAGCTTTAAACCGCTCCCAGGCTGAATACAAAGACTCTCCTTCTATCTGTCTGAAGGACATAATTTCACTCCTCAGCCGGGCCGTCTTGGCAGATGGATAAAACTTAGCTATGAACTTCTTAGCCAAATCATCCCAAGTAGTGATAGACCCAGACATTTTAGCCTTTAACCACCTCTTTGCTGCGCCAATCAGTGAAAACGGGAACAATGTCAAGCGAACATAATCAATAGGAGTTGGTGTATAAGTATCACTAATCTCCAAGAAATTCTGAATATGTTGTTGTGGATCCTCGCTAAGTAATCTAGCAAATTGTCCAGTCACATGTAACAGTTGTATCATGCCGGACTTAATCTCAAAGTTTCCAGTAATTTCAGGCTTAACTATGCTCGAGGCTACTCCCTCCAGACTGGGGAGAGCAACATCTCACACAGCTAAAGCTCGTTCTGCTGCCATTCCTGTAGGTAAAGATCAAGGAGGACCTAATACCTGAAATAGCACAAAACTCAAAACAAAAATTAAACCTGAATAGATAATAAGTAATCGTCTGAAAAGAAACCAATCAATTATTTAGTCCCCGGCAACGACACCAAAAACTTGTTGCTCCCAACGCACACGCAAGTTTACGCGGTCGAAAAGTAATAAAGTGATAAGTCGAGTATAGTTCTCACGAGGACTATTCAGACTGGACTTCTAACAAACAATTTCTTAACAACTACTCAGGGATCTTTTTTCAATAGTGAAGATTTTATTAACTAAAGAACAGTAATTAATATGATGGAAATTCAGTCAAACAATGGAGCAAATGTTGGTTGTAAACAATATTAAGGAGACGGTCCAGGGTCAGAGTTACGAACAATCCAGTTGAGTTTTTCAATTGACTCCACTTCTTAAATCCTGGATTACTAACTAACAAAGTACATGTACCCGTGAAAACCTTTCGATTCTTCACAGTCTATGCAGGCTGCTTCAATCCCTATATGTCTATGGGTTGAATCACATGCACGCATTAAGGAATTCTGTAATTTAGTTAAGCTAGGTGAGCAAGTATATGTCTATCCTACTCACAAATTGGTTCCCCGATGTCCGGGTTCACAATCTAGCCCTACTCTTTCTTATTGCGTTCATAAATTCCCTCTTTCGAGTTCAATCTAAAAACCATAGGTAATGCATAATTATCGGGTCCTGACAATTACACAAGTGAAATCAAGAAAGAATAAGCAATCCGTTATGGGATTCAATTAATGGAAATCAATCTTCAAACATCAACATTCATGAAATACTCTAACCCTAGAACGTAAGATTTAGCCACGCATACTCATAATAACAACACAAAGATTTGATGAAATAATGAAATAATGATGTAATAGATTAATGGAAGGAAGAAAAACCCTTGTTCAAGATATTATGACCTCTCCAATTTTCTCCAAGGTCTGAACTTCCTTCAAAAACGAAGTAAGAGAGTATTTATAGGGTTTACAAAGGCCTATTACTAAGTTACAGCTAAGCCTAGACGAAATAGGAAGTCCAAAAATGCTTCAGGGGCGCTGTAGCTGGCGCCCCGCGTCCCCGAACGCGCGCACACAAGCAGAACCCGTCGAAATCCAAGCGCCTTAGCCATGCCCCGTGCTGAAAAACGTGCCAGAAGGCTGGGCGCCTTTGGAGCACCCCGCGCCACCTATGGCGCCAGGCCATTTTCCTGCTTCCTTCGTCTGCAGCTCGCATCGCGTTGTGCCTTCATATGTTCGATCCAATCCTCAATCCAAATCCAATCTTTTCTTGCTCGATCATGCTCTTTAAAGCTCCAATTGCACTTCATAACAACCTACAATCATACGACACAAAATCAGTGCAAAATCACATTCATTAACTAGAAAACGTGCGAATAAAGTACTCAAAAGTAAGGAAATATTAAGGAATTATAGGCATAAAATGCCAAACATCACCACCCCACACTTGAACCTTTGCTCGCCCTCGAGCAATTACAAATAACTTCCCAACCTAGGTAGAACAGGTCTGCCTATGACTATGGTTGATACCGACCATTGAACAAATACATACATGAGTACTATGGGTCCAACAAACATGCCAACAATATATCAAACATAAAAAAACATGTGAACAACCACCCCAAGACAACTCAGATGCACAAACTCAACTCATTGCAACCATGCTCCCACAAAGTCACACCTATCTACTCAACCAAGAAGCCACAACTTCACCTACCTCATGCAAACCATGTGCCCTCACCAAAATGAAGCAAGAGAGTGTCCTCCGAATATCACACACAACAATGAATATCAAGAATAGAACGGGGACAACAGCATCGAAAGAATTCACTCACTCTCATGAAAAGCTCACATGTCACACATGATGTACCATAGGCTTGCCCGTAGTGTAGGACTCCACTAATGTAAGCTCACTCCAATCGGGATTAACTAGGACTTTAAAAGGTTGTAATGTAGGCTAAGGGGCTGGTCGGATACATATGGGTAATAGTGACTACCTCCCTAAGCACTTTAATACATCACAATACAAATTAAGCACATGTCTCATCAAAGCCACCCATTTCACCCAACTAATAAATTTCACACACCTTTTTCAACAAGTAGTAATTTTTTTCTTTAAATACAACACTAGCAAGGATGGATATTCATTCCTTTTCTCTTTATTTCTTTTCCCAATTTTTTCATCTTTTTTTTTTCTATTCAATTCTTTCCAAACCTTGCCAATGTTTCTTCAACTACTTCACAATTTTATCAAGTATTTCCCTCATTGGTTCCACTCAAAAACCTCCCAATACTTCAACCACAAACTCCACAATAATATAAAATTATCAATTAAAGTTCTTAAGGAGTAAAGGGCCAAAAGAAAGCAATTTAGAACAAGTGTGTAGGCTTGCAGTGTGGGTGCCAACAAAAGGTCAATATGGATTGTTCTCATGTTTTTGAGTTTGTGAAATTATTGACATGTTTGTTGGACCCATAATAGTCTTGTATGCACTTGTTCAATAGTCGGAATCAACCATAGTCGTAGGCAGACCTGTTCTATCTAGGTTGGAAAGTTAGTTGTGATTTGCTCGAGGGCGAGCAAAGGTTCAAGTATGGGGTGGTGATGTTTGGCATTTTATGCCAATGTTTCCTTAATATTTCCGCATGTTTGAGCTTTTTATTCGCCCGTCTTATAGTTTATGAATGTGGTTTTGCACTAATTTTGTGTTGTGTGTATGTAGGTTGTTATGCAGTGCAATTGGAGCTTCAAAGAGCATGATCGAGCAAGAAAAGATTGGATTTTGATTGAGGATTGGATCGAGCACACGAAGGCACGACACGAAGCTAGCAAAAGAGAAACGAAACAGAAAATTTCCTGGCGCTACAGGTGGCGCGCCGCGCCGCCCAAAGCGCCCAGCTTCTGGCGCGTTTGGCTGCACGGCGTGTGGCAAAAGCGTGCAAAGTTCGACGAGAACTACCTTGGGTCGCGCGTTACGAGGCGCGGGGCGCCGACTACAGCGCCCCTGGAGCGAATTTTGACTTCCTACTTCGTCTAGGTTTAGGTCTAACTTATTACTAGGCCTTTGTAAACCCTATAAATACTCTTTTACTTAGTTTTTGATAGAAGTTCAGACTTTGGAGCAAGTTTTGGAGGAGAGGGGAGGAGCCCTAGATGTCTTCTAACAAGTTCTTTCTCTCTTTCTATTATTCTTCTCCTTAATTCTATAGTTTGTTCGTTCTAGGGTTAGAGTAAATACATGAAGGTTGATGTTTGAAAGTTGATTTGTATATATTGATTTACCATTACGGATCGTTTATTTTTTCTTGATCATAATTGTTTGATTATTGAGGCCTGATAATTGAACACTATCCATGGTTTTTAGATTGAACTCGAAAGAGGGGATTTATTAATGCAAATAAGAAAGAATAGGGCTTGATTGTGAACCCGGGCATCGGGGAACCAATTTGTGAGTAGGATAGACATATACTTGCTCGCCTAGCTTAATTAAGCACATAATTCGCTAATGCGTGCACGTGATTTAACCCATAGACATATAGGGATTGGAGTAGCCTCGACTAACTCAACTGTATCTATCTCATGAGGCTTTTTTTTCTTGACTAAAATCTCTTTTAAGAACTTAACAAAGGATGGCATCAATTCAAACATATCAGTCAAAGGAATGTTAACTTGAAGCTCTTTCAACATACTCACAAATTTTTGATACTGGGCCAAATCCTTCGATGGTATAAGTCTCTTCGGGAATGGTGGAGGCGGCAGAGGTGCCTCCTTTCTCTCTTCTTTCTTCCTTACCTTCTCCACTTTTTCAACTTTGTCTATTTCAGCTCTCTCCTCAGACTTGGCTATCAGCTCTCCACCTTCAATTAAAGTCACTGCAAGAAATTGCTCAGGCCCTTTTTTAACAGTACTCATTTCTCCCACCAGCCCCAACTGGTGCTCCAGGTTCTTTTGAGTATTGGCAAGATCTTGTATGGCCTGTGCATGGGCTGCAGTGTCAGCTATCATTCTCTGTTGGCCTGCCATTATCTGCTTTAGCATATCTTCAACTGAATTGCTAACCTGCTGTGGTGGAGCTGGAAGTGGGTGATAATTATTTGGGGCTCTCGTATTGCCTTGATAATAGCATTACCAAACTGATTTTGACCCTGCAGCTTGTTTTGATTACCCACGTAATAAACTGACTCTGGATTAGAGGAGCAAACCTCTGTAGCATGATCTTGACCACAAACCTCACAAAAACTCTGGAGTTGTTGCACTGGAGCCATTGGTTGCTTAGTCTTTGGCAGAGCTAGCTTGCTAATTTGATTAGAAATAGCATCCATCCTCGCCCTCAGCTCTGAAACTGCATCTAACTGAAGTACCCCAGCAGATTTCTGTAGTAGCTCTACCATCTCCCTGCCAGTCAGGATTGCTCTGCGAAAACTTGTCTAGTAATTCATAAATCTGGTCAAAGTTTAAGGCCAGTACTTGGCCTCCAGCAGCAGCATCTACCACGATCTTAGTATGCGCAGTCAACCCCTCCACAAAAGTATGTGCAAGAACCTCATTGGATTGGTTGTGGTGTGGACAATCTCTCAGTAAAGCTTTAAACCGCTCCCAGGCTGAATACAAAGACTCTCCTTCTATCTGTCTGAAGGACATAATTTCACTCCTCAGCCGGGCCGTCTTGGCAGATGGATAAAACTTAGCTAAGAACTTCTTAGCCAAATCATCCCAAGTAGTGATAGACCCAGACATTTTAGCCTTTAACCACCTCTTTGCTGCGCCAATCAGTGAAAACGGGAACAATGTCAAGCGAACATAATCAATAGGAGTTGGTGTATAAGTATCACTAATCTCCAAGAAATTCTGGATATGTTGTTGTGGATCCTCGCTAAGTAATCTAGCAAATTGTCCAGTCACATGTAACAGTTGTATCATGCCGGACTTAATCTCAAAGTTTCCAGTAATTTCAGGCTTAACTATGCTCGAGGCTACTCCCTCCAGACTGGGGAGAGCAACATCTCGCACAGCTAAAGCTCGTTCTGCTGCCATTCCTGTAGGTAAAGATCAAGGAGGACCTAATACCTAAAATAGCACAAAACTCAAAACAAAAATTAAACCTGAATAGATAATAAGTAATCGTCTGAAAAGAAACCAATCAATTATTTAGTCCCCGGCAACGACACCAAAAACTTGTTGCTCCCAACGCACACGCAAGTTTACGCGGTCGAAAAGTAATAAAGTGATAAGTCGAGTATCGTTCTCACGAGGACTATTCAGACTGGACTTCTAACAAATAATTTCTTAACAACTACTCAGGGATCTTTTTCCAATAGTGAAGATTTTATTAACTAAAGAACAGTAATTAAATGATGGAAATTCAGTCAAACAATGGAGCAAATGTTGGTTGTAAACAATATTAAGGAGACGGTCCAGGGTCAGAGTTACGAACAATCCAGTTGAGTTTTTCAATTGACTCCACTTCTTAAATCCCGGATTACTAACTAACAGAGTACATGTACCCGTGAAAACCTTTCGATTCTTCACAGTCTATGCAGGCTGCTTCAATCCCTATATGTCTATGGGTTGAATCACATGCACGCATTAAGGAATTCTGTAATTTAGTTAAGCTAGGTGAGCAAGTATATGTCTATCCTACTCACAAATTGGTTCCCCGATGTCCGGGTTCACAATCTAGCCCAACTCTTTCTTATTGCGTTCATAAATTCCCTCTTTCGAGTTCAATCTAAAAACCATAGGTAATGCATAATTATCGGGTCCTGACAATTACACAAGTGAAATCAAGAAAGAATAAGCAATCCGTTATGGGATTCAATTAATGGAAATCAATCTTCAAACATCAACATTCATGAAATACTCTAACCTTAGAACGTAAGATTTAGCCACGCATACTCATAATAACAACACAAAGATTTGATGAAATAATAAAATAATGATGTAATAGATTAATGGAAGGAAGAAAAACCCTTGTTCAAGATGTTATGACCTCTCCAATTTGCTCCAAGGTCTGAACTTCCTTCAAAAACGAAGTAAGAGAGTATTTATAGGGTTTACAAAGGCCTAGTGATAAGTTACACCTAAGCCTAGACGAAATAGGAAGTCCAAAAACGCTCCAGGGGCGCTGTAGCTAGCACCCCGCGCCCCCGAACGCGCGCGCACAAGCAAAACCCGTCGAAATCCAAGCGCCTTACCCACGCCCCGCGCTGAAAAATGCGCCAGAAGGCTGGGCGCTTTTGGAGCGCCCCGCGCCACCTATGGCGCCAGGCCATTTTCTTGCTTCCTTCGTCTCCAGCTCGCGTCGCGTTGTGCCTTCGTATGTTTGATCCAATCCTCAATCCAAATCCAATCTTTTCTTGCTCGATCATGCTCTTTAAAGAACCAATTGCACTTCATAACAACCTACAATCATACGACACAAAATCAGTGCAAAATTACATTCATTAACTAGAAAACGTGCGAATAAAGTACTCAAACGTGAGGAAATATTAAGGAATTATAGGCATAAAATGCCAAACATCACAATCCCTGACCCAAAGTGCCTTTGACATACTGGAGTACATGACAAGCAGTAGAAAGGTGAGAGGAGGTGGGAGCATGCATGAACTGGCTCAAAGATTGCACATCAAAAGCCAAATCAAGGCGTGTGTTGGTTAAAAAGTTAAGCTTTCCAACAATTCTTCTGTAAAGAGTGGCATCAGGTAAGGGGTCTCCAGTATCAGCCCTGAGCTTGAGAGTAACATCCAAAGGGCTGGCAACTGGACTGCAGTCTAGATGAGCAAAGTCAGTTAACAAATTCAAAGCAAACTTTCTTTGAGAAATAATGACACCACCAGGTTCTGTAAGGACTTCAAGCCCAAGAATATAATGAAGTGGGCCTAAATCCTTGATCTTAAACTTGGTGTCCAGCTCTAACTTGAGGGAAGCAATATCCTGAGCATCATTGCCACTCAATAAGATGTCATCTACATACACTACAACCATAGTGAAAGAAGCCCCCACAGATTTAATGAAAACAGAATAATCATTCTTAGAACTGAGGTAACCCTGGGAGAAGAGAAAGTCACTGAGCTTTGAGTACCATTGCCTAGAAGCCTGCCTTAGGCCATATAAGGACTTCTTAAGTTTGCAAACTAAGGCAGGAGAGTCAACCACCATGCCCTGAGGGACCTTTATGAACACCTCCTCATCCAGATCCCCATGCAAAAAGGCATTATTCACATCTAACTGAAACATAGGCCAACCCTTCTTAATAGCCACAGCTATAATAGTCCTAATGGTTGTCATCTTAACCACAAGAGAAAAAGTCTTATTGAAATCCACACCTGCCTGTTGAGTGTCACCCCTGACCACCAATCTAGTCTTAAATCTCTCAACAGACCCATCAGCTCTATGTTTGATTTGTAAACCCATTTATTGCCAATAGGCTTTTTGCCAGGAGGCAAGGGAACTAAATCCCAAGTATGGTTAGCCTCAAGGGCCTCAAACTCTTTCATCATGGCTTCATGCCACGCATGATGCAAGGCAGCCTGGTGATATGAATGAGGCTCATGGGCATTGTGAAGACCTGTAAGAAACTGTTGATTAATGGATGTGAGACTACTGAAGCACACAGACCTGGGAAGAGCAGGTAAAGATGTGAGGGTAGGGGCCTGGGCAAGAGCAAAACAGTAGACAAAATCCTGCAAATAGGAAGGAGGATGATGAGACCTAGTAGGGTATCTGTGAGAGGGGGCAGAAAAAGGAACAAGTGAAGGAGGAGCAGGAGTAGTGTGTACAGATGGAGGTGTAGAAGAGGTGGGAATGTCATTAAACACAGTAGTAGGAGGGTCAGGAAAAACAGAAGAAAAGGAGGGAGAGGAGGATTCTGAATAAGGGAAAACATCTTCATGAAAGAACATCTCTGGAAATCACTAGTTTCTTATCAGAAATTTGCAGAAGTTTGTAAGCCTTCTTGCCTGGGACATAGCCAAGAAAAACACAGGGAGAAGACCTAGTGGAAAGTTTATTTCTAAGAGGAGCAGGAATGACAGCATAACAAAGGCAACCAAAACACTTCAAATGAGAATAAGAAGGCTGAGTCCCATATAAAACCTCAAAAGGTGTTTTACCCTGGAGAACTGAGCTAGGGAACCTATTTATAAGGTAAGTGGAAGTCAGGACACAGTCTCCCCAATAGTGAACTGGCAAGTGAGAGTGGAAAAGAAGGGCTCTAGCTGTTTTTAAGAGATGCTTGTGCTTTCTTTCCACTATCCCATTCTATTGAGGGGTGTAGGCACAAGTAGTCTGGTGTAAAATACCTTTAGACAAGAAGAACTGAGATGCTTCATGACTAGTGCCAAGTTCAAGGGCACTATCACTTCTAATAGTCTTGACTTTGAGATTAAATTGTGTTTCTACCATACAAAGAAAGGATTTTAGAATAGACAAAGAAACTTTTGTGACTTAACAGGTGAGACAAGTGGCCCTACAACAGTCAACAACAATTTTCAAGAAGTATCTAAAAGATTTTTTAGTGACAGTGTGATACGGTCCCCAAATATCCACATGAATCAAATCAAAACTATGTGAAGCATAAGAAGTACTGTGAGGAAAAGAACTTCTTCGTTGTCTGGCAAGTGGGCACGCATTACAAATGAAAGGTTGTTTAGCACAACTAGGGACATTGATAAAAGCTATCTTGTGCAATTTTGAAAAAGGTAAATGGCCTAATCTAGTGTGCCACAGAACATGACTCTTGTGCACACTTATTGTATTTACATGAATAGACAAAGAGACAGGTAGAGTAGAATGTTGAACCAGAGGTGGAGGGCTTGCTGAATGCAGGAGGTAAAGCCCTTCAGCCATTCTACCAAGTTCCAGTAGCTTCCTCAGTGAAGGGCCCCGGAGCATGCAACAGGAACTTGTGAAAGTTAGAGATAAACCAGAGTCACAAAGGAGCTTGTGGACAGAAATGAGGTCATACTTAAAAGTTGGTACAAATAGTACTTTGGTCAGGGTAACAGAATCATTCAAGCAAACAGAACCAAAAGAAGAAACTTTGACTCTATAACCATTTGGCAAGCTGACTAAGTAAGGAACAGGAAGGTGAGTGATATTCCTGAGAAGAGAGTGGTTTGAAGTCATGTGGTCTAAAGCTCCAGAGTCTAGTATCCATACATCTTTATGTAAAACAGTATCTAGACAATGACCATTATTACCACTCACATTATAGGAACTACCTATGATACCTGCAAAGCTGGCAGTATCAGCAAGAGCAGAATCAGAATCTGCCTACTGAATAGACTGGAGTATCTTCATCAATTGGGCATATTGATCTATAGTGATAGTCTGAGAAGAGGTGGAAGCAGCATCAGAAGAAAGATCAGAGGAAAAACCAGGGGTGGAATGAGCACTGGCAGCTCTGCCAGTTCTGGGAACAGATCTGTTGTTGAGAGGATAATTCTGAGAGGAGCCCTGGGAGGAACCACGGGGATGGCCAGAGTTCTGCTGATTCTTATTCTTTAGTTTGAAGCAGTCATCAATAAAGTGACTATCTTTCTTACATTATCTGCAAAAAGCCTTTCTCTGGGAGGAAGGTCTTCTTGAATTATTATAGTTTGGATTATGATTCTGATTGTTAGTTGCAAAGTTATACTTCTGGTTTGAAGTGTAGTTGGAGTGTGATACAGGATTGGCCCCAGCAGAGAAAGAAGTTGATTCAGTTGGAAAACTTGAGATATGGTTAATCCCTTTCTGCCTTTCATCCTGAATAACCAGGGAATAAGCCTTGGCCACAGGAGGAAGGGGCTGCATCATGAGAATGTTGCCTCTAGCACTGTTGTATGATTCATTTAGCCCCATTAAAAATTGCATCAACTTTTGATTCTCTACTCTCTTGATCATCTTGCTCTTTCCACCACAAGAGCATTGATATTCACAATGAGAGTCAGAGTCCAAACACTCAACTTCAGCCCATAGACGTTTGACTATGTTGAAATAACTGCTAATATCAGAGGCACCCTGGGATATGGAACTTAATTGCTTTTGAACCTCATACATAGAGGGTCCATTTGACAGGCCATATCGATCATTGAGTTCATCCCAGATCCCTTTAGCAGTGTCAGTGTATATCACACTCTGAGCAATCTCAGGATCCAATGAATTGAGGAGCCAGGCAATTATCATGTTGTTGCACTGTTCCCATTGCTCAAGAAGAGTGGATTCTGGAGGAGGTTGAGAGTAGGTTCCATTGATGAAACCCATTTTTTCCTTAGCAGAGAGGCCAATAATAATGGCTCTCCTCCATGCACCAAAGCCAGTGCCATTTAATCGAGTGGGGACTATAACAAGTCCAAGATTATCCGAAGGATGCAAATAAAATGGGTGAGAAGGTGGGAGAGTGATATCGAGTGAGGGTTCAGTGTAAGTTTCCTCGGTACTACGTGGAGCTGAATCGTCCATATGAAGAAATCAAGGAAAGTTCTTGGGATTATGATACTTAGATCTAAGGGCACAAAAAATACCTAGGGTTTGTAAGGACACAAAAATACCTAGGGTTTGTACAGAAAGCAATCGCAGATACAATGACAAACTCAAAATACGCCGAGAATCAATATGTATTGATAAGAAAAACAAGATTTATGTTACCATCCTTCTTTGCAACCGAAAGAAGTAACGGCCTTGCAGATCAACTGATGCTCATTAAAGCGCGAGTCAATGAAACCCTAAAATCAAAAATGCTACCGTGAAAACACCACCGAAAATGAGCAGAACACGGTTGAATAAGAAGAATCTCCCCGTATAAGGTCGAGACAACACCGAGACGCCGAAAAACCTTGAAACATTCCCAAAAATTGAATCGCCAAAAAATTGAAAGTCGGCGAAAACCCTCAAGGGTACTATCGCAATGATCACCAGAGTAGGATCTATCGAAAACTGTGCTCTGATACCATGTTAGATTGCATAGAAGCCATGATCGCCGGTGAGAGACAAAATAGGTTGGTTAGGGTTTGAGAGAAGATGAAAGGAGTGGAGTGGGAGAAAATGACCGGATGGGCCTTGGATCAGCCCACCTGTTTCTTTATATACTTGGTCCAAACCAAGATAATGCTTACATGGGCTAACTACTTATTACATACAATTGACCCAATTGACTAAATAAATCGAATGAGCCCAGAATACAAAGCTCATACAAAATACGACTAATACAAAATACAACTAATACAAAATACTAGTCTAACAGTTCACCTAGTAAAATGCTCTCGTTACATGAGGATCCTCTCCCAAAAACATATTTTCAAAATGAATTTGTGCTGCCACAGGTTTTTTTACTAGTCAAAACTGAACGACTGTTTGGCATCAAAAACATGTACAACTGTACCTCTATTTGAGTCGTCAAGTCGCAATCGACTTCTATCCTAGCTTGATGATTTTTCGTTATATTTCCCCGTCCCAATTCACGTGACACACTTTTCGTTTTAGATTCCCAAAATATATGACACCTTTCTATAGTTTGTTTTATATCATAAGTTTTAGAAGTTTTCTTTATTTCTAAAACTTTAAGGCCAATCAAACTCATTCACATAACTTGGGACAGAGGGATTAGTAATTTCTATGCTAAATTCTACTTGCACCTTCTTTCTCGTGCCATTCTGTTCTTTTTCTTTACTAAGCATTAGTTGACTCCTTAATATCTGAGTGAGGCACATTGTTGTTTGTGTTTTGTGCAATTCATGAATTAATATTTTTTGGTGTTTGATTGCGCGTATAACAACAACAACATACCTAGTGTAGTCCCACAAGTGGGATCTGGGGAATGTGAGATGTATGCAGACCTTATCCCTGCCAAGGTGGAAAGACTGTTTCCGATAGACCCTCGGAAAATTATTTGATAACAAGCTAGCAAAAATAAGATGAAGCTACCTTTGTCGTAAGTTTCTATTCCATCCGTCCCAAAATGAGTGCTTACCTTTCCTTTTTTGTTTGTCCCAAAATGAGTGTCTCTTTCCTTTTATGACAACTCTTTAAATTTAAGATTTGTTTTGGACCACAGGATTTAAAGACACTGGCCCACATTACACACACCTTTCATTTTAAACCACAGGATTGAAAAGTCTTCCTTATTTTCTTAAATTCTGTGCCCAGTCAAACTCAGAAACTCATTTTAGGACGGAGGGAGTAGTAGTTATCATGGTTGTTGGTTGAAGAAAACGAAAGTTGTATTAAAATACGATGTTTTGTTTCCAACATACAAAAAGTGTTTGTGTGATCTACCTGACGGGCCGACTTTCTATTTTAAGTGTCACTATTCTTAGCTACCTATGTCCTGTTTTTGTAGTCTCAGCCTAAACCTTTCAATACTTTCCCTGACAGCACAACAATATTAGTATCCCAGTGTTAAATCAACATATTTTTTTGTTTGTGAATTGACTCCTTGTGCATTCTGCAATAAATTTAAACCATGATTGCGAATTGCTCTATGCTATGGCAATATCATATCTGGTCAAATACCTCCTGGATCATGGCATGCGTTTGTGGTGAATTGACTTTTCTTTAATCAGCCTGTGGCGTATAGACTTTGGAAGCAAATGGTTTGTTTCCCAAAATTGTTTAGTTTAGACAATGATACAAGAGATACACAGTATAGGTCGTGATGTTTGTTGAATGGTCAGGTACAATTGGTTCCTTGTTTCATTGAATGTCCTGGTTTTGCGTAGAGAAACTATTCCACTAAGTGTGGATATTTATATTATTCAGTTTTGAAAGTCTAGTCTTCGACGATTAAAATTTAGAGCAGCGGTAACTTGGATGATTATTACTACGGAAAATTTAATTATGTTTTAGGTGTTTCAATTTCCTTCAGACTTGACTAGAAGCATCAAGGATTTGTTTGTTGATAATTCATGCAATGCAGTAAAAACTGATTCAAAAATGCATGCACGGCAGTACACAAGTTAATCTAGAAGACGTGTATTTTGTTTAGTCATGAAGGCTATCATCTAGTCATAGGAGTTTGAGATGGTTTTGTAAGTCTTCCCTAATTTGTTAGATGGAAGACTTCTAATCGCTTGAAATTTGATTGGTCTGTTGAAGAGATTTCTTCTTTTCTGCATTTTCTACTTTGGTTTCTTTTACCTTACAATGTGTATACAGTGTTGATGGCTTCCGTTTTGATGAATTGTTTGCATTCTTTGTTTTCTGGGATAATGGACTTATTTCATGTGATATGTTTGATTGGGATTAACCTTTTGCAGGTGCACTCTCCTAAAGTCAACAGCTTGTCGAAGGAGGAAATTGAAACTTACATAAAGCAGATGCCAAGAACAATAAAAGTTGAGCCATTGAAAGAGGGTGGCATTCTAAAGCTAGGATAAAGCGAAGGACGGCAAATTATTAAGGTTCTAGATATCAAACAATGTTCAATCAATATACTAGCAATTCAAATAAAATGCAGTTGGAGGATTTGACAGCAGAAAAGAATTTTCAGTATGAAGTAGCTCGGGCATTTGGAGGGGTGATACCGGTGGAAGATATTAATGCAGCTTGGAGAAATTTGGGGAACGACATGAGGGTAAGAAATCTTGTGCAAACAAGGTCAAAAGTATATTTTTTCGCTGAGACTGAAAAAAAAAATGGAGAGAGAGCTGAATGAAGGGGTGCTTTACTCTTTCTCATCATATTTGTAAGTAGTAAGTTTGCTCCGCCTCTTTTTATCTTTGAACCACATAATAAATTTTCAACATTGAGCCTCTTATCTTTATGCAGTTGAGAATTTGAGAACGTTAGTAAAACTGAATTTCGTGGTATGACGGAAGCAGAGGTAGGTGACACATCCCAAATTGAGTTCTTTTCTGGTTTCTTTTTAATTTCTGGGGAATTTATTTTTGTTGTTGTTTCAAGGTATATGATACTTGTCTTCTATGGTACATTGCGGCACCAAAGAGCATCAGAGATGTATATGAAATACTTAGCGCAAGAGAAGAGTGCAAAAAATTACTCCTCCATCCCAAAATGAGTGTCTACCTTTTCGTTTTTGTTTGTCCCAAAATGAGTGTCCCTTTCCTTTTATGGCAACTCATTAAATCTAAGATTTATTTTGGACCATAAGATTTAAAGACTCTGGCCCAGATTACACACACCTTTCATTTTAAACCACAAAATTTAAAAATCTTACTTATTTTCTTAAATTCTGTGTCCAGTCAAACCCAGACACTCATTTTGGGACGGAGGGAGTATATGAATCTCGGTTTAGAAATGTTCCATGAGTATTAATTGTGTTTTATGTTTGTTCGTTGGAATGCTTGTGCATACTCTTGTCCCCACTGATGGTTTTATGTGTAGATGATTTTTTAAAATATGATGCTCCCGAGTGGAGGAGACACGCTCTTTCATGGTTATTTTTGAATGGTTCAATTCTTTAGAAATGTCTTTACACTACGAATTATGAATCTTTTATTTAAACAGTACGTGCAAGAGAGTATATGTATTGCTTCTGCAAAGTTTATTTTAAAATGATCCAAATACTATTCAATTATTCAAATAATCCAAATTCGTAAAACATTTTTAAAATAAACTTTGCAGAAAGCAATACATATACTCTCTTATTTTCTATGGTATGGCAAGTTTGAAAATCAAAAATTGATTTTTCGAATCTAAAGTTGAAATTTTCAAGTGATTGGAGGAGCTCTTTGACCAGAACGGCAAAGCGGGTCGGTTTAGTAAGATTAAGGTTCAATACTATTTAAGATGAATAAATGAAGAAATTATTACCTTTTTCATTATCTAAATTTCTTTTAATCTGAGAGGAGAGGGAGGGAGAAAAGTAAAAGCTAATTACAGCATAAGCTGGAGTTAAGTGAAACCTTCACCATAAATGCATGAATTATGGCATAGATTTATCTTGAATTTTCTTTGGTTATTATTTTTCCTTCATTTTGTATTTCTAGTTAAAGTAGGTCAAATATTCTAGAAACTTTTTCTAAAAACATAAAGTTTCTATGAAGTAGAGTACTACTGGATAGTTTGGATAAAGAAAAGCTAAGCCTAGTCATGTAATAATCGTCAGAAAATGAACAAAGAGTCATCAGATAAAGTTTTTCCATGTTTGGCAAAACACATTAATGATCCCTTAAAAATGTTCACATTTTTCACTTTGATACCTTCTCTTAACCAAGTTTCATTTAAACACTTTTTTTTCCAGCACATTTAAACACTTAGAAGTAGGGGTGTTCACGGTTTGGTTTGGATGGTTATTGGTTAAAACTATAACCAAACCATTATATTCGGTTTTTAAAATTTTAAAACCAAACCAAACCAAATAAAATTCATATCCATCGGTTTGGTTAATCTCGATTTGGTTCGGTTAGTCGTTTTTTTTTTTTTTTTTTTTTTTTTTATAAATCACAATGACTGTTGGATCTATTATAGTATTTATTTGTATATAGAATTGATCATTGACTAGTTGGATTATTGTTTAATATTGATTGCAACATGGGATAGATAAGTGTACATAAAACTATGGCTTCAATGTAAAAAGTAGCAGTAGTGTGCCAAATTGCAAATCATAAACATCTTACTACTAACTGCTAAGGTTTAGTTCACCATTAATTGTTGGACTTGATTCTTCAGACCGCCAAAGGTACGGGGTTTTCAAGACTGTCACGTTTACTCCAGTCCAGACCCATCTAATTTTGTGGGGAGCTGAGCAATTTTCTCAACGATTTTCATGTCCTCGGGCAGCATGCAACTGAACCCCGTCTTACTTCTGGACAGAATTTAAAGGGAATTAGGTTGAATGATGCTCCTTGAGCATCAAGAGTTCCTTATAACAAAGCTCACACAATATCTCATCTAAGTATCTTTCTAGAAAAAAATAATAAATATCTCATTGAGTATAAAAGAAGATTCAAATCCTGGTCCAGAAACTAGTATGTGCTCTGACAAATGATGTCTCATGAGTAAGCCTAAATCTTGAAGGATCTACAAAATTCATGGTCAAGGAATTAGTTCTTATGAGATATTTTTGGGTTGGATAAAGGGTTATTATTAAATGGGTCACAGACTCAACACTATGACTACTTTGTAGTTTTTTTTTTTTTTTTTTGGTTTCCCACTCGGTGTCATCCTGGTCCAGAAACTAGTATGTGCTCTGACAAATGATTTCTCATGAGTAAGCCTAAATCTTGAAGGATCTACAAAATTCATGGTCAAGGAATTAGTTCTTATGAGATATTTTTGGGTTGGATAAAGGGTTATTATTAAATGGGTCACAGACTCAACAGTATGACTACTTTGTAGTTTTTTTTTTTTTTTTTTTTTTGGTTTCCCACTCGGTGTCCGGTACCCTGATTAGAGCCCCGACTAATCCGGATTCGCGCCGCGTAGGGCCCCATTCAGGGGGGAAGCGTTCCCTACCAGTGATTTTTCCATACCCAGGGCTTGAACCCGAGACCTCTGGTTAAGGGAGGAGTAGCTCCATCCACTACACCACATCACTTTGTGGTATGACTACTTTGTAATTACTAGTTAGACTTAGGCCCATTTCCTTTTGTATTTAGTGTAAGTATAATTTATAAACTATCATTCTAATTTGAAAATATATAAAATACTTAAAAATTTATATAAAATATTAATTTATTAATGTATATAATTATAAAAATTAATATTTATAATTGTCGGTTTGGTTTGGTTAATTCTTCGGTTTTTTTTCCTTAAAACCAAACCAAACCAAATAGTTTCGGTTATTGAAAATTCAAAACCATACCAAACCATATCCAACAAAATGTCGGTTTTTTTTATCGGTTCGGTTCGGTTTTCGGTTTGGTTCGGTTTTTATCCAAACCGTGAACACCCCTACTTAGAAAGTAAGATAAAAGTGTGTCATTTAAACACATCTTGCTTATGTGGATTTTTTAGGTGAGAGGGACTTTTCAAGTCCCTTAAATAAAAAAAATGGGACCAAAGTCTTTAAGAATTGGGTGAGGAGGACACTTTTAATATTAATACTAATGACTAATATTTTAAAAGCCCCCAAGTTTTTTTATTTGCACAAAGCCCCCACCTTCTCATCTCCCCACCCCAGCCCCCCAACCCTCCACTCGGACCTCCCACCCCCATACCCCCACCCCTCTGCCCATCCACCACTCTACCATCACCCCCACCGCCACGTTCTACCACCCACCACCACCTTCTACCACCATCCACCACTCACCACCACCTCCTATCACCCACCGCCACCTCCTAGCACCTCCACCACCAACCATCACCTTCTACCATCCTCAACCACCACCCCACCGCCCTCCACCACTCTAATAAAAAGATGTCTACACATGTATAATATATGTGCGCACATATAATAATATGTGTATACATTTTAGATTATATGTGTATATGTGTATACATCTGACGAGATGTGTACATATTTTTTCCAGCCGTGAAAATATCTCTAAAATTGTATAAATATATGAAAAATATGTTTACACATCCGAAAAGATGTGTAAAATAATTAGAATTAAAAAAAATATGAAAAAGAATTAGTAATCCTTGATTTTCTTTTGCAGGCTGGAGTGAGATGGAACAACCCAAGCTGGATTCTTGATAGTGGGTGTTCCAGGCACATGACAGGAGATAGAAGAAACTTTCTCTCACTCGCAGCATTTCAAGGGGGGTAGTGTGGCTTTTGGAGGAGGCAAAAGCGGTGAAATTGTTGGTATTAGAAAAGTTGGGAGATCCCTCAATCATGCTATTAATAATGTACTATGTGTGGATAGATTGAGGCACAATCTTCTAAGTATCTCTCAACTATGTGATAGAGGCAACTCAGTGAGTTTCACTTCTGTAGGTTGAACTGTAAAGAACCTGTAGATTGGTGAAGTGATAATGGAAGGGAAACGAGCTAATAATGTGTACAAGGCTACATTAGGTTCTCTTCCTGAGAATAATTTGACTTGTCTGAATGTGCTGGAGAATGATAGTCAATTGTGGCACAAGAGACTAGGACATGCAAGACTGACTCAATTGAATAAGTTGGTGTCAAAGGACCTGGTTCGTGGAATGCCAAGCAAGAGGTTCAATGACATCAAGATCTGTGATGCTTGTGTGAGGGAGAAACATGTAAGATCTTCATTCAAGTCAAAGAAAGTGGTTAGTACTTCTAAACCACTTGAGCTGTTTCACATGGATTTATGTGAACTAATGAGGGTAAAGGAGCAGAGGAGGTAAGAGGTTCGTAATGGTAATAGTTGATGACTACTCCAGATACACATGGGCCTTGTTCCTCATATCTAAAGATGAAGCATATGATATGTTCGAAGACTGGGTCAGAGTCAATCAGAAGAAACTGGGGGTTCAACTAGTGAGTACAAGATCTGACCATGGTACAGAATTTGAGAATGCTAAGTTTGCAGAATATTGCAATATATATGGTGTGGATCACAACTTCTCTACACCAAGGACCCCTCAGCAGAATGGTGTAGTGCAGAGGAAGAACAGGTCCTTGGAGGACATGGCTAGAACTATGTTACTATCAAGCGGTCTATCAAAGAATTTTTGGTCTAAAGCAGTCAACACCGCTTGCTACTTGCTAAATCGATGTTCTATCCGTCCTTTATTAGAGAAAACTCCCTATGAGCTGTTTTGAGGCAGGAAACCTTATATTGCACATCTTAGAGCTTTTGGGTGCAAGTGTTTCGTGCATAACAACGGGAAAGAACCTCTAGGGAAGTTTGATGCTAGAAGTGATGAAGCCATCTTCTTAGGATATTCTTCACAAAGTAAAGCTTATAAAGTGTTCAACAAGAGGACCTTCACTGTAGAATAAAGTGTGCACGTGGTATTTGATGAATCTGAAAGTGTTACAAACAGATAAGAAGATGATGATCAGGAGATTGGTCTTGCAAGAGATGAACCTGCTGAAGACCCTGAGAATTTGAATGGAGTTAAAATTTATCAGGATGAAAAAGATCAAACTAAGGGGAACTAGAAGGCAATCAGACAGGGGGAACTGAAGAGCAAAATGAAGAAGACCTAGATGACTCAGCTCCTCGTGGGAATGACACTCAGCAGATTCAACCTAAACCTTGGAGATATCAAAGTTCTCACCCACTGGAGAACCTCATGTCTGATGTAAACACTGGAGTGGTTACTAGAAGAGCTTTGAAGAACTTCTGTGCATTCTTTGTGTTTCTATCCTCAATAGAACCAAAGAATGTATGTGAAGAACTTGAGGATTCAGACTGGGTGATTGCTATGCAAGAGGAACTTCATCAGTTTGAACGCAGTAAGGTATGGCACCTGGTCCCTTGACCAACAGACAAGTCCATCATTGGTACTAAATGGGCCTTTAGAAACAAGCTGGATGAACATGGCATAGTAACAAGGAACAAGGCAAGACTGGTGGTTCAAGGTTACAGCCAAGAAGAAGGAATCGATTATGATGAAACCTTTGCACCTGTTGCAAGAATGGAGGCCATTAGGATGCTTATTGCTTTTGCAGCTTATATGGATTTTAAGCTATACCAGATGGATGTGAAGAGTGCATTCCTTAATGGTTATTTGAATGAAGAGGTGTATGTGATTCAACCACCTGGCTTTGAAAGTACAGAGTTTCCTGATCATGTGTAGAAACTTGACAAGCCACTGTATGGGTTGAAACAGGCTCCGAGGGCTTGGTTTGAAAGATTGTCTGGGTTCTTATTGAAGAATGGGTTTACTAGAGGCAAAATAGACAATACTTTATTTTTAAGAAAGAAAGCCAAGGACCTACTGATTGTTCAAGTGTATGTAGACGGCATCATCTTTAGTGCTACTAATGAGAACCTTTGCAAGGAGTTTGCCGACCTGATGGGAAGTGAATTTGAGATGAGTATGATGGGTGAGCTAAATTTCTTCTTAGGCTTACAAATCAAGCAATCTCAGGAAGGCACAATGATCCACCAGCAGAAGTACATCAAAGAGCTACTAAGGAAGTATGATATGAAGTCTGCTAAGGATATGAACACACCCATTGCTCCTGCAACGAAGATAGATCTGGATGAAACTGGTTCTTCAATTGATGAAACTAAGTACAGAGGAATGATTGGTTCTTTGCTGTATTTAACTGCAAGTCATCCAGATATTGTTTATAGTGTGTGGTTGTGTGCAAGGTTCCAATCAAAACCAAAGGAGTCACACTTAGCTGCAGTCAAATGAATCTGGAGATATTTGAAAGGAACTCAAGATCTTGGTTTATGGTACCCAAAAGGTGGAAGCTTTGATCTTATTGGGTATGCTGATGCTGACTATTCTGGTCACTTGGTTGATTGGAAAAACACATCTGGGATGGCATACTTCCTAGGTCCTTTTTTAGTTTCATGGGCTACAATGAAACAAAATTCAGTGGCATTATCCACAGCTGAAGCTGAATATGTAGCAGCTGCTTTATGTTGTTCACAGTTATTATGGATCAAACAGCAGTTAGAGGACTTTGGAATCAAGTGTGGACCAGTTCTAATCTTTTGTGACAATACCAGTGCAGTCAATATTGCCAAGAACCCGGTCCAGCATAAGAGAACAAAGCACATTGATATTAGGCATCACTTTAAGGGATAATGTTGAGAAAGGCCTAATTGCTATGAACTTTTGCAGGACTGAGGATCAAATTGCAGATATCTTCACTAAGGCAATAAACAGGGTACAATTTGAAAAGAACAGGCTTGAGCTAGGGATGACCAAGATTCAATGAACGATGCAGCACCTGGTTCTCCCAATGATTGGCTAGTGAAGTTTTCTTGTTTTACTTAGCTTAACTTTGCTTAGTTGATTCTACTATGAAAACTTAATTGTTTTGCTTGCTATCCTGTTTGGAACCTGTTTTCATGACTTAGATACTGGCAAATTTTTTATTTAAAGGATATAATTGAATAAACTGGGGCATGGACATTCAGGTACACATTCTATATCACTTACTGAGTATAAGTGTTGTCTTACGTGGCCTAATTTGTTACCAATCACCCTCACTTGGCGCCGGATTAGTGTAAAACTTTTAAAATTCAAATACTTTGAACTGTGATGGTGTCAGCTCCTATGCGTCATAAGTAGTAGCAGTTTTTTCAATCGCATCAACCCGTTTCCCTTCCCAATAAACCTAAACCCTTCCCTATTCCACTACTTGATCAAAGAAACATTGTTTCTATCGGCAAGACAGAAAGAACTCTCTCAAAACAATTTTTCTTCTCTCTCTAGAAACTCAACACTTTGTAAACATGTCGACTAGTTCTAAAATCGATTCTCAACTCTCTTCTCCCAAACTCAAAATGTCAAAACTAAATCAAAAGGATAAGCAACTAGCAGCGAGTCGCTCTGTGGCTATGGCAAAGAAGTTTGCCAAACAAAGACAGAAGAAGTTAATAGAGGAAGCAACTAGTAAGGGGGAAAGTGTTCCAGAAACTGGTACGGAGGAAGGGATCATTGAAACGACTCAAGAAATCGTTCAAGAAACTGAAAAGGTAAACCCTAGTTCTCCTACTGGTACTGTAGTCGTCGATACTAGTTTACCTTATGTGCCTATAGATTTAGTATAGCCTGTTGTGAACAAAGAAGGAGAAAAGGAGGAGGTAGTTGTAGAAAACGTTGAGAAGGTCGTAGAAGCAGGGGTTGTTGTTGTTACTAAAGAAACCGAGAACACTGTTGAGGAACCTGTTCCTGAGACAGTTCCTGTGGTAGAAAATACCATTAGTGACAAAGGAGAGGAAAAATCTGCTGAACCTGCTAAAGAAACTGGTTTGTTCTCTGGTTCTGTGGCAGGTGATGATGCAGATCCGAGAGATATTGATGATTATGTGAAAGAGAACATAGAAGGTGTAGGTTTTACTGAACCTTTAGATGCTGTGTTGCCTGAGCCCAATCCCACTCCTCAAGCTGGTGAAGGTTCCTCCAGTGAGACAGATGTTGTGGTGGTAGAGGAACAGAGGAGATTGGGAAAGAGGCCTGTGGTTCAGGAACAAAAACAAACTATGAAGAAAAGAAGGCTGGTAAAGGGAGGAGAATTTGTAGGTAGTTCCAAGATTGGAAGTTCTGGAGATGCAGAGGGTATGGGAGAAAGCAACAGGAAGATAGTGAGTCATACTAGGAGACCTGCTACTCGAGGTCCTGTAAGAGAGTAGCAGGAGAGGATTGTGGAGGAACCTGAGGTTCGTAGGAGAGGTTCCAAGTCAAAGCATGTGATTGGAGATGACAAGGAAGACAAGAAAAGGAGGGTGGCCTATTTTAGAGGTCTACCAATGGTGAAGGTTAAAATTCTCACTGACCTGGAGCTTGAGGGAATGACTCAGCTAGGTGCTAAGTTGAGGGCTCAGGGTTGGTTGAACCTGTTTAGTGATCGTGCTAGACAGCTGAGGGGGGCAAGTTCGAGAATTTTATTCCAATTGCACAGTGAGTGAAGGTATTATGACAACCATAGTCAAGGGGCTGGTGATCCAGTTTGATAGTGTGGAACAGGGTGAGATTTTGGGTGTTCCCTCTCAGGGCTACAACGAGTATATGAGGAACTCGTGGCCGGCTAGAGGAGATGGTGTGTCTGCTTTGGAGGTGACCCAGAAGTTTGCAAGGAGACTAAGACTAGCAAGGGCTACACAAGTTAAGAAGAAGGCAATGCAACCATTCTACCAGTTGCTCTTTGAATTTGTGCTGAAGAACCTACTGCAGAGGTCGAAAAGAAGGAGTGAGGCCAACCTTCTGAATATGACCTATATGGACCTGCTAGATCGCGAGGTTCGTATTAATATGCCTGAATTGATGATTAAGCACATTGGTAGGGTAGCTGACATGGGGTTAGGGAAACATACGTTGGTCAATGGATTTCTTCTGGGGAAGGTATTTGATTTCTTTGGGGTGCCTGTTGGTAAGTGGACTGAGCCAGACCACAATGACTTGTTTGGGAGGAACATTCTTAAATCTTGTGACTATGTGTTGGATGGTGAACCTACTGATGAACCAGAGCATATGGAAGAGGATGCAGATGAAAGGAGGAACAATAGAATGGACAGGAGGATTGAGGGGTTCAGGAGGCAGCTTGAAAGGCAAAATAACGAGCTGGCCTGGATAAATGCTTAAAACACAAGGCTGGATGCAGAGCTGGAGCGTGAAAGAGAAGGAAACTCGCATCGCCTCGCCTTGTTGCTTGCTCACTTTAACATCCCTAATATTCCCCAGTTCTGAACCAGTTCCTTTCCCTAGTCCCTTCCTGGTTCTTTTATGGCCTGTTTTTAAGACGATATTATATCTCGGTTTGTAATATTTGAATGGTGTTTGGATGTTTTAAGCCGGTTTGGCTCTGTTTTGATATAAATATCCTATTTTGCTAGTATTTATTGTCTGAAACAGGTTCCTGACGTTTCAAGGCACTAGAGTCAACTAGACTTAATTTAAGTTGAGAAGGTTCTTAAAACTGTGAAATTTTCGATGATGCCAAAAGGGGGAAGTTAGATGTTGATTAGTTCATTATATGTTTGTGACCTATTTTCTCCTAACTGTTACTACCATGGTTCGTGGTTAGTGGTTGATCTTACAGGTTCTTAAAAGTATAAACCCTCGGTGAGACAACATGGTTTGTCATCATCAAAAAGGGGGAATTTGTTGCAGGATGAGTTTTGAAGATGATAAAGGACCTTTGCTAAGTGGACCACGAAAAGGTTCACAGTCGAAGTGAGAAGACCAGCTGTTCAAACGAGATATTCAAGTCAGAGCTGAAGAAGGAAAGAAAAGAGAAGTTGGGTCAAAGTTCCAATCATACCGGAAACAGAAGAAGCAAAAAACGGTGCTGAGAAGGACGCGGTTCCTAAACGTAAATGGATTGGGAATTAAGGCAAATTAACTTAGGTTTTAAATAAGGAAATATGGGTAACCTTGTTTAAAACTGATTTCGAAGAGGAAAAGAAATCCTAAACTTAGTTGAATCCGGCTAAGTCTAGTGCCTATATATACAAGTTAATTTGGCCAAATTCAACATGCACAAAAGACATCTCAACAGAGCATATCAAGTACAATCAGATCGTGAGAAACTTTATGTGCAAGAACAAAGGCTGAGCAGCAGAACCTTACGAAGGAGCAGTTTCATAGATAAGTCTGTTGTTTTAGGTTCTTTGTTATAGGCTATTGAGTTGTAATCTATCAGCTTGTTTGAGAAGCATTAAGTAGAGATTACTTTTTGAGGTTAAGTAGAGGTAAGCTTACTTGCTAACGTGTGACTGTGAAGGTTCTAGGTACTAGGGGATTATATTACGTTGTAGTCTAAAACTTGCTCGGGTTTTCCTTTAGTGGAAGAGTTGAAATCCTAAGAGTTTGGGTCGTGGTTTTTTATCCCTTGAGCAAGGATTTTTCCACGTAAAAATCTCTGTGTTCTTTACGTTTCCGCAATTTGTTTAGTTTCAGAGATATGTGAAACTTGCAAGGAACCTGGTTCTTTGTGAGTTAGACGCAGAAAGTTAAAGGCAAGTTTTAGGATTTGAAAATCGGGTAAGAACACTATTCACCCCCCCTCTAGTGTCTTACAAAAGTGCACCAAGTGAAACAGGCTACTTAGGCAAATAACTATTTTTGTGTTAACTACATATGTAAGTTGAATATATATTTATTCTTTGTATGTTATCTCACGATTAGGCATTTAATATTAGAGGCCTTAACTACGATTAGGCTTAAGTATAGGCCGAATATAAAATTGTTTGTGTGTGAAGATATGTTAAATCCAAGTTAGTATTCATAATAATATGCGCTGTTTACATCCCAAAACTAAGACTCGGACGGTAACCACTTTTTGTGGGGCTCGAGAAAGTGCCTAACACCTTCTTCCCTGAGTCACTTGGACTTCTTACCCGCATAGAATCTCTGAAAAGGACTAGTAGACCTATTTAACTTGACTTTAGACCTTAGGTGACCTAATACGCCTTAGAAATTATATTAGGTGGCGACTCCAACTCAAACGAGTTAACCCAGTCAAATCTGAAACCCGACTCGCCTCAAGTTGAGTCCAAAGTCGGGTATGACAGAATGGCGACTCCACTGGGGATACTCAAAGTCCTAACCACAAAGAATCTTTATTTTGGGATTTATTTAACTATTATCTTGTTATTCATCATTATCATTGTTATACTAACTTGGTTTCCTTTTTTGTTTTTTTTTTCTTCTACTTTATTTATTGTATTATTTATGTGACATTTTGCATACTTCACTCATACTCCACCACTCCTGGGAAACGACACTTCACATACACATGGCGATTACGTGGATCCCACGGTCGCTTCACCACCAAAACATCTTTTAAGAGGGACATGTTGGAATATAGTTGGTCCGTGGTACAACCAACAATTTCAAATGATCCCACTCCTTGGTCGTCCGCCTTGGGGAACTGTATCTAAAATTACACCACTCTTCTATTGTAATGAGCATGCATCATGCCGTAGGAGGGGCTCCCCATTAGCCGACTAGTTTTCAACTTGTCCAAACTACCTAAATGGGTTTTCTGACCCCAAAGGGACGTTTGGACATGATTATGTGCATTTGAGAGAAAAGAGAGGAAAAAAAGGTGAGACGAGAATGAAAACGCATTTTGATTCGTTCAATTATTCTCAAAGGGGACGAGGTTTTAAATTTTATTTCTTCTTTATTTTTAGGTCACAATGTGCCAAAAGTTTCATCTTTTTGGAATGACTATGGGCGCACCTCCTTTGTTAACTGGTTGGTTGAACAACCTGTCACTAGGAGAGCAAACCGAAGTACGTCAGCACTTGGGTCATTTGATTTCACTGTTAGAAATAGAACCATGTAGGGAGATGATCGAGGCATCAGTATCGTTTTGGGATGAAGAATTGAACGTGTTTAGGTTTGGGGAAATTGAAATAACACCCTTGTTGGAAGAAATATGGGGTTTTGTGCCACACTCGGGGTTAGACAAACATCGTTGGTACGGGGGTCGCATACTAGCACCTAGTGTTCCCACTGCTGACGAGTTTTATAAGAAGTTAGGGATGGTAGCAAGTGTGGACGTGGGATTTTTACAACAAAAGAAGATCCCCTTTTCCTATTTTTACACTCGGTTTGGGCATTTGAGGGCGTATGATAGTTATAAGAGGGAGTTCGAGTCCTATGGTGATTGGAGGAGGGCTAGACCACTTGCATTTGCTATTGGTTTCTTAGGAGTGATGGTTTTCCCCAAGAATTCAAATCACGACATATGTTCAAGACTTGTCATGGTTGCCGATGCGGTGTTCAACAGAATTGATGGTTATTGTTATACCATAGTTCCTATGACAGTAGCAGACATTTATTGAGCTTTAGGTAGTTGCAAGAGAGGAGCAAAATACTTCAAAGTGTGTAATCTTCTATTACAAGCATGGTTCAAAGAACATTTGAGGAATGCAAGAGGTGTGCAAGCCTTGTCCAAACCAGCTGGTTACAACTACTTGATTGGGGAACGGTATGGGGTTTCAAAACTCAAGCAGCCAAGCAGCACAGAGAAATGAGTAAAATTGTTCGAAAGCATAACGGAGGACTCAATTTAATAGATGTTCACTTGGTTTCCTTCATCAGATTTCATCATTAGTTCTGAGAAGGCATCCTTTGTGATACTTAAGGGGTTAAGAGGCCTTCAACCTTACCAACCATTAAGAGTAATGAGGCAAGCAGGGAGGAAGCAAATCATACCATTGATTCCAGACACAAAAGACTATAAGCTTGACTACACTGAAGATGTTGTTCCAAGGGTCAAGAGAATTAGGAAGTCATAGGTAGGGAGACAAGTCATGGACGAAGCATCTCTAGCACCTGATAGATACAATGCTGGATGCGAACCAAACTACAAAAGCTGGTTGCGCTCTAGTATAAAGAGAACTGCGGTGGTAGGGCAAAGTCGTGGGAACAACATAAGAGATCGTGAAGCGGAGGCTCAAATCCGGTACCGAGAGTTCATGTTAAAAGCTGTCAAGATGGATAAGGAAAACAAAGAAGAGATCGAAGTATGGAAGAAACGTACATTAGAACTAGAGGAAAAGATAGAGGCATTGGAAACAAAGCTTGAGCAATGAAATTCAGAGTGCGCAGAGGTAGACATCTTACACTTGGTAGCAGCCAAAGGATACTTAATCAAAGCCATGGAAGAACTCAAGGAGATTACACGAGAAGCAAAGAAGGCCAAAATAGAAAAGGAATGTGCTGCCTAGTCAAAGTGTCTTTTTTTTTCATTTTTCTGTTGTACTTTTTCAAAAGTTATCATGTACTGATTTTCAAATTTTGGGGAATCTGAGTATAATTGGCTACAAAATGTGTATTCGTTTTTCTTTGCATAATGAAAAACCTAGGAAGGCTGTACGTCCTTGGCACGTAATAGTCCATTAGTAAACCTACGCCAAATGTTGAAAGGGTTCTAAACCCTAAAAGTGAAAAATTACATCCGTGCATTGATTCGAAGAAACGTTTGCAGAAAACATTGATTATCTGTTTAAGCGTGATCAGAACTATAAGGATGTTTTGGTCTTTACCTTTTCTTGTTTTGTTTTCAGACTATGGCTGCAAAGGGTACTCTCCAATTTGAGATCGTCTCCCGACCTCCTCACTTGATCAGGCTTTGGTGGGAAGATTTGGCCGTTGCCAGCAAAGCTCATATTCAAAAGATGTTGGGGTAGTTGATAGCCCTCAAGAACTACACTGCCGTGACTGGTTTGGTTGAAGCTGCTACACATTTTTGGGACTATAAAAGGGTTGTGTTTCACTTCAGTGGTTTCGAGTTGGCACCGATGTTGGAAGAATTTGGAGGATTAGCAGGGTTAGAGCCTGGATCCGAGACCATGATTTATCCTCGATACGTGGAGCCTAAGGAGTTCATTGAACTGCTGGGAGCCCCTTATGATCCATATGTCGAGGGAGTAATCGATGGAAAAGTCACGTTGGAATACTTGCACTCTAGGTTTGGAGATCCAACACTTAGACACGAATGGAATGGGGCATGGGAGATTCAAGATTGGGAGTGGACTGAATCCAATGCTTTCATCATTGCTTTTCTTGGAAGCATGGTTTTCCACGAGAAGGGAGGCAAAATCGACATAAAGCTAGGGAGAGTAGTAGGGGGGCTACGCAAAGGCACCTTCAAACGTCAAGTAAGCTTGGTTCCGATGATTTTGGGAGAAGTTTATATGGCTTTGACCAAATATAGGAAAGGTGGGGACTTTTCGAAGGTTGCAACTTATTTCTGGAAATCTGGTTGATAGAGCACTTGCACAGTGTCCCTGTCAGTCCGGTGACGCCAAAACCCTCTTGGCAAGGAGAAATCCGTTCACATAGCACCCGTATGGATGGAACAGTGGCATGGGAATACCCCCCGCAAACATGGAAGGTTGGTATACCAAGCTCGAGGGGCTGCAAGAGGTGGAATGGGTGATCAAAAATTGTGCTGGTTTCGTTGTCTCCATACAAGGTCAAGACATCACTTTCTCGACACTGATTAGGTTGCGAGGAACTCATCACTATGTTCCTCTAAGGATCCTTCAGCAAGTGGGCATAACACAACAAATTCTGCAGTTAACTGAAGGAAGGAGTTTCAACGTTGACATAAAAGACATCGAGCATCCAATGGTCCTCACCATACTGACAATGTGTGAGAAAAGGCTTACTATGCAGTTTTTCCGTGGCCGTGACAGTAGGGTGAACTGCACAGCTACCCTGACCTACCCTCAGTGGCTCGACGAAGACAAGGCAAAGTATCGATCTAAGACTACACTGAAAAGGAAAGCCAAAACTCCAAATGCTGCTGAAAAATACAAGAAACTGAAACAAGAGTTTAACCAAAGGAAGAAGGAGTTAAGGGTGACACAAGAAAGAGAGATGAGGAGACAATACAAAGATAAGATCAAGGGGGACGAACTCAAGTATTGGACCGGCAAGGTCATGACTGCAAGGCAAGCTACTGGGAATTTGCAAGATTTTCTCAAAGGATGGGGAGAATATTTTAAGTCAGTACCACTGGAATAGAAGGAAGCGAGAGGGTTGGAAATTTGCGAGTTCCTAGTAATGGCTCTGGGTGACATGGAGGATGGGAAAGACTTGCTGGAAATATTTGCTGATACTCCGCTCATTAGTCTGGTTCACAAACCAAAAAGAGGAAGCCAAAGAGGGGAGGGAGAAGGAAGACGCTGGAGCTGATGTTTGAACTTGAAGTCTTTTGCTTGGCACCTAGTCTAGTCATATCGAGTCAAGTTGTCTTGTCCTTTCTTTATTGTTGTTTTCATCATAATCAAGTCATTAGTGGTTGTAATAAAGCCAAGCAAACTAAATAAAATTTCGTTATTTGGGTTTTAGACTGGTGGTGATCATGCTCATTTAAACCATAATGATGTGTTTGGTGCAAGTGTTACTTCGAATCTGTGATAGGCCTACCTCTGGCACAAAAGAGGTCCCACGCATGATAGGACGCGATTTTTATTTAAACTAACTCATATTTTATCTTCTTGTTTTGATATGTCAGTTCCCAAGCCCTCGAAAGTTTGGTTTGTGCATTCTGGCTGCACCGCAATACCGGTTTAGGTCCAAAGGATCGATCCCAACACCTTCCCTTTTACCTAGAAGGACAAGGACGAGACGAAATATCATGGCTGAGTTCGACAGGGTTGGCACTCCCGAGAAACAAAGCATGGCTGCTTATGAAAACTACGCTAAGCTGGAGCAGAGGTTGCTTGAATTGGAAAATAAGATCCCTCTGGCCCATACTGATGAGATCACTGAACCAAACCAAACTGCTCGCGCTCACGGCAAAGATCCACTTTACCCCCGAAAGAGACCTTCCTTACCCTACCCACACTACACCACCAAAAGCACCACAACACAACCTACCCGCCTTCACTGTTGAAACCAAAACCATTGCATCACCCACCAAGGATCATGAAATGTACGCATGGACTAAGGAAGACCCAGACAGCACCAAAGAACAAGTCCAATGGCTGGTTGAGAAGCTCAAACAACTCTAAGGCGCTAAGGGAACCCGAGGGTTAGCTTATGCGGATCTCTGCTTGTATCCGGACTTGAAACTACCCGAAGGCTACAAGACACCAAAGTTCAACATGTTCGATAGCAGTGGAGACCCAATGGCTCATTTAAGGTCTTACTGTGACAAGCTGGTTGGGGTTGGACATGACGAAAAGATTCGCATGCAGCTGTTCAACCGCAGTTTGACTGGAGATGCACTAGTATGGTACTCTAAGCAACAAATCAAGAAGTGGACAAGCTGGGAAGCAATGGCTGGAGACTTTGTTGATGGTTTTGGGCATAACACTGACGCTATGCCCGATCGATTTTACTTGGAGAAACTGAAGAAGAAGCCCACTGAGACTTTTAGGGAGTTTGCAACTAGATGGAGGGCTGAAGCTGTCAAGGTCCAGCCTCCCATGGAAGATGCTGAGATAGTGGCATATTCTATCCGCATATAAGAGGATGTCTATATCAAGATACTGAATTTGCAAGACAAGAAGTTTGGAGAACTGATCAAGATTGGTGACATGGTCGATGATGGACTCAAGACTGGAAGGATTGTTAGCATGGCCGCATTACAAGCCGCTCACAAAGCCTTACAAGCTGGTAACACTACTACCTCAAGAAAGAAGAAGGACGACGTCTCCTTCGTGGCCGCATAACTTGACCACTCCCCTACTCACAACCATTACTACCAAACATCTCCTCCCTCCTACCCATATATACCACCCACATCCACTTACCCAGTCTATAATACCCAGCCCATGTACCAAAACCCACCAAAGACCAACATATCCACAAAGTCCCAATTACCGAAATACAAATACTTACTTACCAAGGCCTCACGCCAATAATAACCCAAGATCCAAAAGGAACTACACCCCATTGGCTGAATCTCGTACTCAGGTTTTCGAGAGACTCAAAGCAGCTGGTCATATACAACCTGTGCCATTCAAAATTAGGATGACACCCTATTTCGATCAAACAAAAACCTGTGCCTATCACTCTGGAGGGCCTGGACATGATACTGAAAAGTGCTACGGCCTTGAGGGAAAAAATACAAGACTTGATCGACCAAAAGGTGATACACTTGCAGACTCCTAATGTGCACAACAATCCTTTGCCTAATCATGGAGACAGTAGGGTGAACTTGATTGAGTTGGATGAGGAGTGCAACTTAGAAGGGACTATCGTTAAGGCAAAAGAAAAGGTACTAGCAACCGCTTCAATTGCTCAAGCCGCTACAGCACCAGAACCCATTGAGGTAGAAGTGGCTCCTAAATTCTATGTTGATGTGGTACCACCATACAGTGACAAGGCGGTGCCTTGGGACTATGAAAGAGAGAAGAAGAACAAGTCTGTAGTTGAGACTGTAGTCGCACAAGGGATGACTAGGAGTGGGAGGATTTACACTCCCGAGCATCTAGTTCAAGAGAGACGAGGCATTAGCGAGGAAGAGTCCGAGGGACTTTGGAAAAAAGTACAAGCAAAGAAGTACTCCGTAGTTGAGCACTTAGGCAAAACTCCAGCACAAATCTCTATTTTGGCCCTGCTCCTCAAGTCAGAGAGTCAGCGAAGTGATTTGATGAAGGTGTTGGACGAAACACATGTTTCGGTGGACACTTCAGTTGAGAACCTGGCTAGCATGGTTAGACAAGTCATGGAGGCCAACCGAATTGCTTTTCATGGAGATGAGCTACACCTGAAGGGTTAAACCACAACAAAGCTTTGCACGTCACTGTCAAATGCAAAGACTGGATCGTGGGAAGAGTTTTGATTGATGGAGGTTCCGATTTGAACATATGCTCATTCATCACTTTGAAAAGAATGGGGATCGACCAAAGCAAGATAAGGGAGAGCGACATGAAGGTGAAAGAATTTGATGGGTCACAAAGAAGCACCATTGGGGAGAGTGACCTAACTATCATGGTTGGTCCTGTGGAGTTAACTGTTGAGTTCCATGTCATGGACATCTTTGCTTCCTATAATCTACTACTAGGGAGACCTTGGATCCATATGGCTGGTGTGGTGCCCTCTAAATTGCGCCAAACCGTGAAGTTTGAATGGGATCACAAAGAGGTAGTAGTGTTTGGTGAGGGGAACAATTCTATCTACAATGAGCAAACCATACCAGCAATTGAAGGAGATACTCCTGATGGGCAGACGTTCTATACTGTAGAACTCATGGGAGCACTACAAGGCACTTGAGGAGAACGTCGCAAGAATTACAATTCAAGTTGGAATCCCACAAGCACGGTCCAAAGAGGCTACACTGCATACTTTTCTCCCAAGTTGGTCAACACACCGCCTGGGGTTGAAGAAAGAAAGAGGAATTTTTACAGTGCTTATTGGGATAGCCGAGGCAAAGGCTATGAAGGAAGGAACTTGATCTGGGAGCCAGTCATGTCTCATTGGGGAGTGCCATCACGCGAATTTTGTGAAACCCTACCAGCTAAGACCGAGAAGCGGCCGATGTACTCACCTAATGCTCGTCCCTATTAGAAACGCATCTCTGAAGAAATAAAAGAAAAGCAAGTGTGGATACCCAAAGCACCCGAACCTATGGAGGTGGTGATCGAGGAGCCATATGTACTCCCGCAGCCTGCAAAATGGCCCGGAGACTGGGTCATAGGCATCATGATCAAGCAAGGCTATGAACCGGGCAAGGGTTTGGGCAAGAACTTGGATGGTATGGTCGAACCAATTAGAATTGTGATGAGGCCCGACAATGAGAAGGCTGGCATAGGGTACATTGTGACCTATGAAAAGAGCATGGAAGAAGCGGCATTGGGTTTCAAGTTCTACATGAAAAGCACTAAGACTCTCTTGCATATTTTTGTCTCGTCTAGATACTTGGATGGTCGAAAAGGGGAGGTGTCCGCAGCACAAGGAGTGGAGCCGAAAGAAGCTGATGCTGAAAAGGATCTGCTGGAGGAATGCAAAATCTATTCATAGCTGATGAAGACTCCAGTGCGATCCTGGAAGAACATATTGAACCTCCTGGACTGACAAGGGTTGGATCTGGAGCGGCACTGAACAACTGGATCAGCAACCAGGCCCGAGCTTACCATGGACCTTGGTAGAGCTGAGGGGATAAAATGTTATTTTTATGTCTTCAAAATAATAAAACCCGGCCCTGAGTCGTGGAGTTTACATTTTTCTTTTTGGCACATGTCTCCTTACAAACTTTGTTTTGCAAGGATTCATAAATAAAATGTCGCATTATTTCCTGTTTAACTCTTTGCTTTAATCTTTTAATTTTGCAATATCTTACTTTTTCAGCATTCATACTAATAGTCTCGTTGAGTCCACAATCGCAACGTGTAACGAAACAATGGAGCTAGGGGAAGCTGGAGTTGACTAAGATGATTTTGGTGAGACTACGCAAGAAGAATTCAAAAGATTTTAAAACAAACCTAAGCCAAACCTTGAGGAGACTGAAGTGATAAACTTAGGAGATGAGGAAATTGTGAAAGAGACAAAGATCAATGTACACCTAAATGTCGAGGACAAAAAGCGATATACTGAGTTTCTCAAAGAATATGAGGACGTATTCGCCTGGTCATACGATGACATGACCGGCATAAGCACGGATGTGGTGGCTCACAAAATACCTATCAATCCGGGCTTTCCGCCAGTCAAACAAAAGGCACGAACTTTCAAGTCATCCGTTCTGTTGAAAATTGGTGAAGAGATAACTAAGCAACTCAATGCAGGGATTCTGAAAATGGTCAAGTATCCAACTTGGTTGGCCAACATTGTCCCAGTGCCGAAGAAAGATGGGAAACTCCGAGTTTGTGTGGACTACAAAGATCTGAATAGAGCAAGTCCGAAGGATGATTTTCCACTACCAAACATACATATCCTGATTGAAAATTGTGCGAAGCATGAACTACAATCCTTCGTAGACTGTTTCGCCGGTTATCATCAAGTGCTCATGGATGAAGAGGATGCCGAGAAGACAGCTTTCACCACATCTTGGGGAACTTATTACTACAAGGTTATGCCATTTTGACTAAAGAATGCTTTGGTCACTTACATGAGGGCTATGACAACTATGTTTCCACGACCTAATGCACAAGGAGATTGAAGTCTATGTGGATGACGTGATCATCAAATCAAAGAAGAGTTCGGAGCACCTTGACAACTTGCGCAAGTTCTTCAATCGCTTGCGACAGTATAATTTGAAGCTAAATCTTTCAAAATGTGCATTTGGTGTCCAGGCAGAGAAGCTCTTGGGTTTCATCGTCAGTAGGAGGGGTATCGAGTTGGATTCGTCCAAGATCAAATCCATCAAAGAATTGTCACCCCAAGAAGCAAAAAAGAGGTTATGAGCTTCTTAGGAAGGCTCAATTACATCATCCATTTCATAGCCCAATCCACCGTCATCTGTGAGCCAATCATCAAGTTTCTGAAGAAAGACGCGGCGATCGAGTGGACAGTAGATTGCCAAAAGGCATTTGATTGGATCAAGGAATATTTGTCGTGCCCGCCTGTGCTGGTCCCACCTGAGCCTGGGCGACCTTTGATCTTATATCTATCCGTGGTAGACTCGGCCTTTGGTTGTGTATTGGGACAACATGATTCAACTGGGAGGAAGAAGCAAGCCATATACTATCTGAGCAAGAAGTTCACTCCTTATGAAGGCAAGTACACATTGCTGGAGCGCACGTGTTGTGCACTGACATGGATAGCACAAAAGTTGAGACATTACTTGACATCCTACTCAACGTTGCTGATATCAAGGATGGATCCTCTCAAGTACATTTTCCAAAAACCAATGCCTACTGGAAAGTTGGCTAAATGGAAAATGCTACTCAGCGATTTCGACATCACTTTTATCACTCAAAAGACGGTGAAAGCTCAAGCCTTGGCTGATCATATGGCCGAGAACCCGGTGGGATATGACTATGAACCTTTGCACACCTACTTCCCTGATGAAGAAGTCATGTTCGTAGGAGAAGATATCACCGAAGAATATGATGGCTGGAGGTTATTCTTTGATGGAGCGGTAAATTTCAATGGAGTCGGCATTGGAGCGGAATTAGTTTCCGAGACTGGCCAACACTATCCTGTCACAGCCAAACTAAGGTTCCCTTGCACCAACAACATGGCGGAGTATGAGGCCTGCATCCTGGGTCTTAGATTGGCAGTAGATATGGACATACAAGAGCTGTTGGCAATCAAAGATTCGGACTTACTGATTTATCAAGTTCGAGGAGAATGGACAGCGAAGAATCTAAAGATATTGCCATACCTGGAGTGCATAAAGGAGTTGAAGCAAAGACACCAAGATAGAGTTCCGACATGTACCTAAACTGCAAAATGAGTTCGCGGACGCTTTGGCTACCATATCTGCTATAATCAAGCATCCTGACAAGAGCTACAATGATCCAACTCTCGTGACGGTGAGGAAGCAACCAGCTTACTGCTATCGCGTGGAAGAAGAGTCAATGACAGCCTTGGTTCTACGACATCAAAGAGTTTCTCAAAGATGGTAGTTACCCAAAGAATGCAACAAGTCTCCAAAAGAAAATACTGAGGCTAGCGAATGGTTTCTTTCTGAATGGAGAGGTTTTGTACAAGAAGACACCCAATTTAGGGCTATTGAGATGTGTGGATGAAAAAGAAGCTGCTATATTGATAGAAGAAATACACTCTGGGGCGTGTGGCCCACACATGAATGGCTTTGTACTTGCAAAGAATATTTTGAGTGCTGGCTATTTCTGGATGACAATGGAACATGACTGCGTAAAGCACGCGAAGAAATGCCATCAATGATATGATTCGAGTGCCTCCCAACGAGTTGAACATTATGGGATCGCCTTGGCCTTTTGCCGCCTGGGGATGGACGTCATAGGACCTATCGAACCAGCCGCTTCCAATGGACATCATTTCATATTAGTAGCCATTGACTATTTTACCAAATGGGTGGAGGCTGCATCGTACAAGTCAGTAGCAAAGAAGGTGGTGTCGAACTTTGTCCGCGACAAGATGATCTGCCGATTTGGCATCCCTAAATCCATTACCACTGACAATGGGTCAAATCTCAAAAGTAACCTAATGAAAGCAACCTATGAGATTTTCAAGATCAAACATCGCAACTCTACTACATATAGACCTCAAATGAATGGTGCGGTTGAGGCGGCCAATAAGAACATCAAGAGGATATTGCGTAAGATGACAGGCACTTCAAAACAATGGCATGAGAATCTACCCTATGCTTTGTTAGGGTATCGCACAACAATGAGAACATCAACAGGGGCTACTCCTTATTTGTTGGTATATGGCACTGAAGCAGTCATACCCGCAAAGGTTAAGATACCATCTTTGAGAATCATCCAACATACACAATTGAATGATGCTGAATAGGTCAAAGGAAGAATAGAGGAATTGGCCCTCATTGATGGCAAGAGATTAAATGGAATATGTCATGGGCAATTATATCAGAGGAGGATGGCTAAGGCATTCAGCAAGAAAGTTCGAGAAAGATTCTTTGAACCTGGGCAGCTAGTACTGAAGAAGATATTTCCGAATCAAGAAGAGGCAAAAGGCAAGTTTGCACCAAATTGGCAAGGACCGTATATGGTTCACCGAGTTTTGAATGGAGGAGCATTGATATTGGCAGAGATGGATGGAGAAGTCTGGCCGAAACCAATCAACTCAGATGCTGTCAAAAGATACTATGTATAGGGACTTGTACTGATTAGGGATTTCCCGTAATCCCGTCCCGAAGCGGAATACTCCTGCATTCGAGGGGAATACAATATAGTAACCAGCTGGAGCGGAATACTCCTACTCCTGGGGCGGAATACTCCTGCACCCAATATGATATAAACCAGAGGCGGAATACTCCTGCACTCTCCTGGGGCGGAATACTCCTGCACTCAATATGAAATAAATCAGAGGCGGAATACTCCTGCACTCTCCTGGGGCGAAATACTCCTACACCTAATATGATATAAATCAGAAAATATAATGCAATATGAGCAATAATAACCCTTCACTGGCACGGGACTCTCATCGACAACTGGAAAGTATATGTCAACTCATAGCCAGAGTACAATGCTCAGATCCTCAATGCAATACCAACAACATGACATAACATATAATATACAATGTAAATCCAAAGCTAAGGCGTAATGAGTACGCCTATCGGCAGCTACACACGTAAGGAACACGTGGTAGATTATCCACAAGGCCAAGGGCCTCCAAAGAAATGGATACAAACACTTACCTCATTCCACTGCTACTCAACAACAACTTTTTCCTTTGGATTAATTGCCAAACGATCCTGCTTATTCAATAAGCAGAAAATATATCAAATTAGGCTAAACGCTTCATTCCCTACATCTTAGGACAATCCGGTTAGGAACCTGATACCCTATTCACATACGCAATACTCAGGCCAGGCCTATGTACAGGGTTCAAAGTCACATAACCAAACCCTAAATAAATTATATTTATGGGTTGCCCATAATTCCCTGAGTATAAATATATAATCAATTCCATTATTGGGGTTCAATTAACCCTTAAAACTAATAATTGAACTTATTAAAATGATGTTTAATTTCCCAATTTTTACCGTTAAAATATATTCAAACACAGGTAATAAACTGAAATAATAGATTAACATCATTACCTGGATGTTTCGGGGTAAAATTTCAACTATTTTCCTGCTCCTTTTCCTTTCTTTTCTCATTTTCTGGCTTTCTTTTTCTTGTCTATGCGTTATATCTCTCTTTCATGTTTCTATTTCGCTAATGGAAAGCTAAAGGGATTTTATGCCCTTAGCCCCGACCGCCTCCCTTTATTGTCTTTCTTTTTATCTTTTTCTCTGTTCTTTTAGTTTACTTTTAATTTAGTATCGTAACAAAAATTAAAATGCAACCCTACGAAACTCGTAATAATCTCAAATTTCTCAAGCAAATTATACAAAATTTATGTGACGTACTCGCTAAGGCGGATCTCAAATCGGATTCTCGAAACTCAAGATACGAATTAAATGGAAAAGATCAAATTCTTTAACTTTCGGCATTTTAGCGGAAACTATCGAAACGATCTCGAAATTCACTTTCGAAAATCCACACAAGTAACAAACAATCATACGAACCTAACGACACTTTCAAATTTCAAATCAGAGCTCATTCGCCAAAATCGACATCGAAAACCTCTTTTTAAGATTTACCGAAAATAAAAACAGAAACCTTCTTTCGATACCTACAAAACGAAGTCCGAATTAGCTCAAATTTTACAGACAAATTCTAATGGACCTTACGAAGATTTTAAAACTATCGACACGCTAATTCGAGTCCTAACATTCGAAACAACTACCTAAGGTCGTTTCATTCTCCTCCACTTAGACTCCCGTTCATCCTCGAACGAGCCGAAGTCTAAAGAGAAAAAAATTACACATAAAACAAAAGATTTTGAACGGCCTGCATAAAATATTCCACGGACATTATCTCATGATTACAGGATCAGAATTATAACACGCGCACCGAACTCTTTGAATAAAACATATATTGATAATATCCTCACATCGTTTTCCAGCTTATTCTGACTAGGTTGACCCTTCATCGATCATGAGATGTGAGTTCTATATTTTCAAAACAAAGATACACGGAACTTTGAATGGGTTAACATGGTTCCGCCGATGAATCACCTCGTCGATATACATTTCGATATAAAACAAGTCGATGGAACCAAGAATTAGCTCACGCTTGAACAACGCCTTAGAGATTTAATATTAGCATTCAGTATTAGAGGAAGACTTCTCAACTTCGAGCGTAAACTCATACAACTAATTTGAATCGGAATAGCCATCCTCGCACAACCTGCTGGATTAAGAAAGATTTAGCAAAAACATAACGCACCTCAGACCTAAGCTACCAAATTACCCTCGCGAGTTGTCAAACAGCTGCAACTCTCGAGTTCCTTGACACGCACTGTCTTAACACAGGGAACATCACAAGCAGCTACTAATCGCCAAAGCTTACTTTGAATCGCAATTGAAGAAATAGACACTAAATGAATTTTATGGAACAACATGCATACCCATCTAACCTTCCAATAACAAGGGAAACTCCGAAAATTTATCATAAAATCTTTTTATAATCGAGACAAGCTCATAGAATAACATGACTCTACTAGCGTCTCGAACCAAGAACAGACATGTAGATCGAATATTACTTACTAATCACTTTACACAAGAAGAAATAATGACACTTTCTAATGGTGACGAATAAGAATCCCATCATCCTACCAACACTGAATCACAAAGAGAGAGGTAAACCAATTTGACATAATAATAGAAGGAGGCACGACAAAATGCCAGGCAGACAATGGCGACACTCACTGTCAAATCTCTCATATTTAGACCAGATAAATTAGTAGGGTCTCACAAATGCCAGGAATAAATCATACTAGAAGCTCGCCCCTCTACTGCTACTACATCAGATCCCTCAGCATCCCACCAGAATAGCAATTAATAGAACTGCCTATACAGCTGTGCTGAGCCAGTACCTTGATATTTACTTCCAGAAGAACCAAAACCACCACGCTCTTTACCTCTACTGGATGGTGGAATTTCTCTGGCTGATTAACATCTAAATGAAATCCCCTGCAACTATGTAGGTGCCTGATGACGAGAGAAAGGACGACTGCCTACTTGTCGGAGTAAGGAAAAACTCCTCAAAGGATAACCAGAGTCACGACAATGATAACACCTTCCCGCTAAAAATAGAAGTTGGACAAATTGTTGATAGCTACAAAGAGAAAATAGAGTCTAATCTAGATGAACTACTCGCGCACTCTGAGAATCGCGCTCTACAAGCAGAGATAACCTGGCCGGTGACCTCCTAAAATAATCAGAACTCTTACCAGCAAATGAGGTACCATGGTTCCCACCAGGGGCGTGGGATCTCTTGCTCTCCCGCTCTAACTTATGGTATACCTAATACCTCTGAGCAATATCAACAACGACATCAAATGAAGTCCCAACCTCAATTTCTCGAGCCATCTGGGACCTTAAGGATAGGGAAAGGCCATCAATAAATCTTCGAACTTTGTCGGAAGGCTCGTGGACTAGTTCTAGTGCATATCCAACCATCTTAAAAAATTTAATCTCATATTCTAAAATTCGACAAGCTACGCAATCCAATCCACTCAAATTGGCGACTCTACTCATCTCGCTCGCTGTGGGGAAGGAACTTTTCCACGAATCTAGAAGAAAAATCGAACCAAGTTAGCTAATAAGACAGCGGTCCACCAATTCAAGGCTGGACCCCTGAATCTGGAAAGCAAAATAATCAACACCATATCGCTCGATATAATCAAGAGCCTGAAGTATATGCTGACATCATTTTATTTGAAAAAGCCGTATATAGGGATTATTTGATGCATGGCCAAAGAACATCAGAAGGTTCAATTGGGTAGAATAATGCAGCCTCTTCAGGCACTCGGATCAAGCCATTACTCAGGCTAGCTAACCAGCCAAAATAACTAGAGACACAACATATGCTGCCTCCAGAACATAATTTACAACGACAATATTAAGAACTGGAATAGGAGCTCCCTGAGACCGAGCGTTTGCATCTGCGGAAACCTGATAAGCTGCCTAGCGAATAATAGGTTCTTGTGGTATCTGCGTCGCCAAGATTCTCGTAAAAGCATCGTAGAGAGCCAAGGGAACCACAAGGCCCTACTCCCTTGCTCATCACGAGCTCGTACAGCTGGGGCCTGCGCAACTGGATCGTCAGCACGATCCACAACTCTTGGGGCTTGAGTAGCTCTAACCCCAAGCTAGACTGCTTCGTCCTGAACTCCTACCATTTGCTGATTTGTTGCATGAGAGTTCACAATTACCACGAAGGAAATAACGAAAATACTTTTGCATCCTTGACCAACGCACGATCACAAAAGAAGGAGGTGAAACTTCCTAAATGCCATCATAGTCTCTCGTAGATAAGCACGGACGTCTACGTACCCAACAGCGAGACTCTACAAGACACTGTCTTAGTCTGGATAGACTCTAAATTGGGTTCTGATACCAAATCACACGACCCGAAATCCAGCTAGACTGTGCGGGCACCCGACATCCTCCCCTAGACCCGTCGGGCGAACCCTTACCAATTAAATTAGGAAAATTCAATTCATAAATAAGAACAAGACTTTAAAAAAACGCAGAAACATACTGATAGCTCTAAGCTGTACAAAAGAAATTACAGCTGACTACCCAACATACTACGATTAGGGCTATCAGACTAGACATCTAAGAGTACAAAAGAAGACAGGTGCCACCTGAAGGGAGCAAAATACAACTGAAATAATAAACATAAAACTGGTGGCCATCCTGAATAAAAGCTGGCTCACCCTGACAGCTGAAGCTGTCTTTGCTCCCTCAAAATGTGGCGAACTCCATCCTGGAGCGAACCTGCCGAAATGAAATAGATAGACAAGAAACAAACAACAAACAAGGGTGAGTCAAAAGGACTCAATAAGTGGGGAAAACTAGCCACCTCAAAGAATAGGATAGCTAGCCAGCGAGAAAAGAAACAGATAAACAAAATTCCTCTTATTTAAATTATAAAAGGCAGAGCCATATAATAACTTGAAACACGTATGGAACATAAACTCTTAAACAACTACAGACATAAGATAGGCAGAACATATAGGTATTCCGAACATATCACCAATCAGAAATAGATGAAACAAACACGAAACCCCGCACTATAATCACACAATACAAAGCAACCGGTGCAATGAAATGGAATGAATGCAGTATGATGCAATAGGGTCACATGTGCCCGTAATCCCATCCCGAAGCGAAATACTCCTGCATTCGAGGGGAATACAATATAGTAACCAGCTGGAACGGAATATTTCTACTCTTGAGGCGGAATACTCCTACACCCAATATGATATAAACCAGAGGCGGAATACTCCTGCACTCTCCTCGGGCGGAATACTCCTCCACCGAATATGATATAAACCAGAAGCGGAATACTCCTGCACTCTCCTGGGGCGGAATACTCCTGTGCCCAATATGATATAAACCAGAGGCGGAATACTCCTACACTCTCCTGGGGCGGAATACTCCTGCACCCAATATGATATAAACCAGAAAATATAATGCAATATGATGCAATATTAACCCTTCACCGGCCAGAGTACATGCTCAGATCTTCAATGTAATACCAACAACAGGACGTAACATATAATATACAATGTAAATCCAAAGCTAAGGCATAATGAGTATGCCTATCGGCAACCACACACATAAGGAACACGTGGTAGATTATCCACAAGGCCAAGGGCCTCCAAAGAAATGGATACAAACACTTACCTCATTCCACTGCTACTCAACAACAACTTTTTCCTTTGGATTCATTGCCAAACGATCCTGCTTATTCAATAAGCAGAAAATATATTAAATTAGGCTAAAGACTTTATTCTCTACATCTTAGGGCAATCTGGTTAGGAACCTCTTACCCTATTCACATACGCAATACGCAGACAAGGCCTTTGTACAGGGTTCAAAGTCGCTTAACCAAACCCTAAATAAATTACATTTATGGGTTGCCCATAATTCCCTGAGTATAAATATATAATCAATAACATTATCCGGGTCCAATTAACCCTTAAAACTAATAATTGATCTTATTAGAACGATTTCTAATATCCCAATTTTTACCGTTAAAATATATTCAAATAAATGTAATAAACTGAAATAATGGATAAACACCATTACCTGGATGTTTCGGGGTAAAAATTCTACTATTTTCCTGCTCCTTTTCCTTTCTTTTCTCATTTTCTGGCTTTTTTTTCTTGTCTATGCATTATTTCTCTCTTTCATATTTCTGTTTCGCTCATGGAAAGCTAAAGGGATTTTATCCCCTTAGCCCCCGCTAACTCCCTTTATTGTCTTTCTCTTTTTTTTTCTCTCTTTTCTTTTAATTTCTTTTTAATTTACTATCGTAATAAAAATTAAAATGAAACCCTACGAAACTCATAATAATCTCAAATTTCTCAAGCAAAATTTATGTGACGTACTCGCTAAGGCGGATCTCAAATCGGATTCCCAAAACTCATTAGCGGAAACTATCTGAACGACCTCGAAATTCATTTCCGAAAGTTCACACAAGTAACAAATAATCATACGAACCTAACGACGTTTTCGAATTTCTAATCAGAGCTCATTCGCCAAAATCGAGCTCGAAAACCTCTTTTTAAGATTTGCCGACAATAAAAACTGAAACCTCTTCCGATACCTACCAAATGAAGTCTGAATTAGCTCAAATTTTACAGACAAGTTCTAATGGACCTTACAAATATTTTAAAACTATCGACATGCTAATCGGAGTTCTAACTCCCGAAACGACTACCTAAGGTCGTTTCATTCTCCTCCACTTAGACTCTCGTTCATCCTCGAACGAGCCTAAATCTAAAGAAAAAAAATTACACAGATAACAAAAGAAGTTGAACGATCTTCATAAAATATTCCACGGACATTATCTCATGATTACAGGATTAGAATTATAATACCCGCACTGAACTCTTTGAATAAAATATATATTGATAATATCCTCACATTGTTGCCCAGCTTATTCTCACTAGGCTGACCCTTCATCGATCATGAGATGTGAGTTCTATATTTTCAAAACAAAGATACACGGAACTTTGAATGGGTTAACATGGTTCCGCCGATGAATCACCTCGTCGATATACATTTCGATATAAAACAAGTCGATGGAACCAAGAATTAGCTCACGCTTGAACAACGCCTTAGAGATTTAATATTAGCATTCAGTATTAGAGGAAGACTTCTCAACTTCGAGCGTAAACTCATACAACTAATTTGAATCGGAATAGCCATCCTCGCACAACCTGCTGGATTAAGAAAGATTTAGCAAAAACATAACGCACCTCAGACCTAAGCTACCAAATTACCCTCGCGAGTTGTCAAACAGCTGCAACTCTCGAGTTCCTTGACACGCACTGTCTTAACACAGGGAACTTCACAAGCGGCTATTAATCGCCCAAGCTCATTATGAATCGCAATTGAAGAAATATACTCTAAATAAATTTTATGGAACAACATCCTTTTCTCTCTCCTTTTCATTTCTTTTCACATTTTCTGGCTTTTTTTTCTTGTCTATGCGTTATTTCTCTCTTTCATGTTTCTGTTTCGCTAATGAAAAGCTAAAGGGATTTTATCTTCTTAGCCCCCACCGCCTCTCTTTATTGTCTTTCTTTCATTCTTTTTCTCTTTTCTAATAATTTCTTTTTAATTTACTATCGTAACAAAAATTAAAATGCACCCCTACGTAACTCGTAATAATCTCAAATTTCTCAAGCAAATTATACAAATTTAGGTGACGTATCCGCTAAGGCGGATCTCAAATCGTATTTCCGAAACTCAAGATACGAATTAAACAGAAAAGATCAAATTCTTTAACTTTCGGCATTTCAGCGGAAACTATCCGAACGACCTCGAAAGTCATTTCCGAAAGTTTACACAAGTAACAAATAATCATATGAACTTAACGATTCTTTTGAATTTCAAATCAGAGCTCATTCGCCAATATCGAGCTCGAAAACCTCTTTTTAAGATTTGTAGACAATCAAAACTGAAACCTTCTCTCGATACCTACCAAACGAAGTCCGAATTAGCTCAAATTTTGCAGAAAAGTCCTAGTAGTCCTTACAAAGATTTTAAAACTATCGATACGCTAACTGAAGTCCTAACTCCCAAAACGACTACCTATGGTCGTTTCATTAATACATTCCTCTGGGTCTGCACTCTCTTTCTTGACCTTCTTGATTACTGGTTGAGCAGTAGTAGAACCCAACTACTTTGCCTCCCTCCTAACCGTATACCCAAACTTCTTTCTGGGGTCCATCTCAACTATTAAAAATGGATAACTAAAATAAAGAGATAAAGAATAATCATGAAAGAAAAAAAAATAGTTGAACATAAAACCTAATTGGGAATCGGAAGAACAATTAAATTAGCTACTTATCTTGGTAAAATTCCTAGATAGCCCCTTAAACTAGGTCGTTGCTATAAGTTGGCCAATTAAACTTTGCAAGTGACCGTATATGTCACGACCCTTTTTAACTCAAAAAGAAAAAACTTATTTGTTTTAAAAGGCTTGTGACTGGTGTTAATAGGTACACTAATATTTAGAGATTTCGGAGTCGCCACTTGACAAGTTAAAGGTGTGCCAAGTCACCAAAGTGGTGTACCTAGAACACCTATGACTCGTAAATGGTCTGCGTCAGAGTTTCGGGTAAGGATCTCGGTTGACTCGCGGGAAGGTGTTAGGCACCCTCGAGTCCTGTGCCAAGCACAGTTGCCTTATTGACACAGTTCGATCCTTTGAATTTTATTTGTTGCATTTTGCCTTGTTTGTTACGCCTTGATTTATTATTAATTTTTAGCGTTTGACATTTGAAACTCCAATCGAATATAATCGCGCGAGAACTTCACTCGTTCGAAATCTTTCGATTTAAATCAATTAAATCGCGCAGGTACTTCACCCGTTCGAAATCTCTTGACTTAAATGAGTTTCAATGTGATCATTTAACTATTTACTTATTCGAGCAACACTTACCTATTCGCGTATCTATTTTGTATTGTTTATCACTTTAAACACTTCATTATTCATCGTGGGTCAACATGCCTACATTGTTTGCCTAACCTTGCATAGAATATAATTTATTTGTATTGTTCATCACAAACTACTTACAACCTTTAAGCAAATAATAACTTATTATTTATTTAACATTTGTGGCCATAAATTAAAGGCTCAAATTTGAAGCAACTGAACATGCAAATTTCTGAATTACTGTCAGCTTCACTTTGTAAATGAAAACGAGTCAGATTTGCACGTTGAGTCTAATCTTTAAGATGGTTTGCACCAATATCCTATCTTATTCTATGTATTTTTTCAGTTTCATCCCTTTACAAAATATTCATATTAGTAGATCTAGTTTGCAAAGAAACACTATTCTGGCTATCCTTTGGAATTTGTCTAAATAACAATCGAATATGCTTGAACAGAAATGGAAATTGAAAGTTGTGCAATACTTGAAATACATTACCCATGACCTATTATAACAAAGAACAAGAATAGCAGACAATTCTCTTTAAGGCTAGATCTACAATAAACGAGCCTATTTCAGGCATTTTAGGCTTTAAATATGATCAATGTTTTACATCCAAGCATAAAAGAGTAGAACCATTTACCTAGTGAAGATACAACCTCAAACAAAATAGCAATGAAATCCCATTCGCTTGCATACACACAAACAACAACAGTTCCAGCCAGCAAGCTACAAGCTCCACCAACAGCGGCAACAACCAGACACTTGAAACCCCTCTTTTGCTCTCAAGATTTTCAGATCTGCTCTCTTTTTTAGAGAGTGAATATTCAGATTTCCTCCTGATTTTCGTGTCCCTCTTCTCTATCCTTGTGTGTGTCTGTCTGTGTTCTTTTTATAGAGAGAAGTTCTCAAAAAAAAAAGTTTCCAGATCCCCTCTTAAAAGAGAGTCCAAAGGCTCTCTTAAATAGACAATGTGAAAGTGAAAAAGCTTGGGTAAAAGGACACAATCACATGTGTTGTTTTTACTTTTCAGTAAAAGTAAAAGAAACCATGTGAAAGTCCCTATTTTGGTGCTGCTTTTGTACTTTCTTATGACTCACTTTGACTCTTATTAAAGTTCCCATGTGACTTACTTTTGACTCACTTTCCAAAATAAAATATCTGCCATTTTAAACTAAAAAAGCTTCAACCCAGAACCTATTTTACTGACCTGGACTCCCAGCCCACAATCAATACCAAAAAACCTTCAACCACTTGAAAGAATTAAACTGAATTACACCACTGCTAGGACTCCAGTTTTCAAAATTTATCAACTGAACTCTCCCTGTTTTAACTTACTCAACTCACAAATGCTACGCAAATATCCTATGCTAAAGCAGAATTAATATAACAAACTCAAGGTTACTTTGTAAATGTACTCGGAAAAAGTACTATGCTAAGACAGATTTGAGCACAATGTTTAAATCAAAATCAACCCAGACAAGACTCAATTTTAGCTACTAACCGAATTTGCTACGAGGAATTGACAAACTTCATACTTAAACTCTGACAAAACAAGAAACGACTTCATGTAAACAGATCGCCAATTCAACTCAAACTCGCACAACAGTTTAAATCCATGCCTAGTGTACGTTCAACGGGATCATTCTTAATCCGAACAAACTGGGGAACGGATGTACAGACACAAGATTCACATAAACTAACTAACAAACACGAACCATCATTCATTCATAAATCAACTCATTGAGCCAAAGCCATGAATTCATTTGATCAAAAACAAGCATACAAGATGATTTGAATTCAATGTCACTACTACAACTAAAACAAGATCATATAATAGCATAAAACGCTAACATAAACTAAACAAAACAGAGATGGAAAAACAAGAAATTGGAATGCCTTTCTAACCCGTCATTGCCCATCAACACGACTGCTGCCTCGCTGCCCTCGCGACGCCACTGCCTGGATGTCGCCACCACTGATGCTGCCTCGATTATCGCATTTAGCTTACTGCCTCAACATCCACAACACTCAACAGCCTCCAATCAAACCCCGCACACTATACACGCCATCACTGAACATCAATCACCATCATAGCAGCCTCATCACAGCCTTGAGCTCACTGCAACGCTACCCGAAAACCAGTAACGCAGCTGCTGCTACAACGCTAACACAAGTCATCATCATCACATCATCACAGCCTCATCACAGTCTCACGACCACAGTCGTAACCCTTACGACACCACCGTACTCCCTCCAATGTCATCACCACACGCTAATACCCAAACAAAACTCCCATAATCAAAACGAAAGGGAAAATGAGAAGAAGAAGAAAGAAAAGAAACAATAATCAGTAAACGGGAAAGGGAAACGGGCAGGAAAGAAAAAATGATTTTTGGAGAAAGGGGTATGGGAAGAGGTAGAGAGGAGTAAGGAGAAGAGGAGGGAACAAAACTTACCGGGAAAAATGGAGGTCGCCGGAGTTAGTGTTTAGGCCGAATTTTGAGCTTCGATTTATGCCGATCCGATGAGAATTTGAAGAAACCAAGCCTGGATCGGGAATGGGGGGGTCAAGGCGAGTCTGAGAGTGTTAAATTTTGGCCGGAGGAGTCAGTGGAGCCCGTCGACGGTGGTGCGACGGTGGTGCGACGGCGGAACCCGGCGAGGAGGGAAATTTTGTGAGGGTTTTCCATTTCTGAATTTTTGTGTAAAAACTGAGTAAAATGGAAAAATTTGACTTTATATATTGCGGAGGTGGGCCGGGTCAGATTGTTTATTGGGCTGGCCTATTTTTTTCTGAATTTACTTAATGGCCTCTAACTAAACAACCAAACTAGATTAAATCCTACACATTTGATCAAATGCCACAATCAAGTGAAAACATCATACACACAATTAATCACATCAAATCTATTTTTGGTGTCTTTTTTTCTTTTTAAACAAAATTAGAAACTAGCTAAAAATGAAGCAGAAAATCTAGGAAAATTAAGCAAATACCCTACGAACTTGCTATGACTATTTTGAGCAAATTTTGGAATTTTGGTGCCAAAATTAGGTGATTACAGTATAGACACTTGATGCTGGCCCAGGTGTAATTTTTTGTTATACTTTATGCACCTCCTAAGGACACTAGAAGGGGGGGGTTGAATAGTGTCTCCCGATTTTCGCAAGAACTGTGTTCTTCTACTGTAGAATAAGGTTCTTAGAATTTCCTTCTACCTCCGTCTAACAAGAACATACACAGAACAGAACTCAAACAACACAAAGGATTTTTACGTGGAAAAACTCCTTGCTCAAGGGAGAAAAAACCACGACCCACACTCTGGGATTTTAGCACTGAATCCACTAACACAAGAGCAATGTTTTAGATTACAAACTCTGTAACCAAGGGGCTACACTCTAGACCCTAATCACTAAACAAAGCTACACTCTAGCTTTTCTAGTAATCACAAAGGAGTTTACCTAATACATAAGCTTCTAGAATAAGCAAATAGGTAAAACAATGAATGCTCGATACAATGACAACTTACAACTCGATAATCCTAGACAAGAAATCTAGACTTAATACTCTGCATGCAATTTAGTTGTCTTCTTCAGCTTATCCACGTAGAAATTTATTGAATCGCCTTTGCTTGTGCTCAACTCTCTGTGCGTGAATAATAAATCAAAAAAAACTCGGCTGTCTCTACTACTGGCTTTTATATGAGTCGTGCAACCCTAGTTGAGTTCTACAAGGAATCCCCTTCATTAAGGTAAGTTGAGATTCGTAGTAACTCTTTTCCATGTTAACGTCTGACTCTTTTCCATGCTTCGTAGACACAGCTGGGGCACTGCCTCTTTTAGTCCGACTAGGATACGTATACAACCACGCGCCACTATTCCTAGTTCCACAGGGATTTGCAACCCACAATCTTTTCGATCAAACGTGCCCTTCCCTTCAAGGACCAGGTTCTTCAGGTTCCTTGCATGAACCTCGGTGTCCTTCCTGTTTGTCATACTTCAAAACCAGCTTTCAACAAATTCCCCCTTTTTGATGATGACAAACACCCGTTGCCCAAGAACCTGAATAGACATAAACCAAAAAACCAAAACAAGAGAACAGAATAAAAAACAAACAGATGAGTTAGGTCACAAACACCCCAAATTCCTTCTTCCCCCTTTTGGCATCATCGAAAAGATTCGAAGACCTGCAGGAACTTGTCAAGTTAGTTCAGTCTACTGCACAGAGCAACTCGTTAGGAATAAGAACACAAGCATACACAAAGAAGGGCCCATCCAAGAACCTGATTACTTAAGCAAAAATAGATAAGAACACAAGAAGTTTAAAAACATTATCCAGATTGTGTCATCAGCACAACCCTGTTAATAGTTACAGAACCGAATTAAAAATTGTCTTAAACATCCATAATATGCAATCACAGGAGAATGAGAAGGAGGAAAGATCAGATAGGGGTAGGAAGACAGGGCTGGAAGGATCAAAGCTGAAGGTTGAAGTGTCTAACAAGTGCCTCAAGCTGCTTCGTATTTTTTGCCCTCTCCATCACCAGCTCGGCCTCATGCTTGTGGCAATCCATCTTCAGACGATCAATCTCTTGATCCTTCACCTTCAACTGTCTCTGGAGCTCAGCATTTTCAGCATTAATCTCAAGAACAATTTTCTCCAGTTCCTTCACTGCATCAATGGCCTCAACAGGACCAAAGTCTTCACTGTCCTCTGCTTGCTCTTCTTTTACCTGCATTGGCCTTTTGGAAGCTCTGCTCTCTCTAAAAACATCACAATTCTTTAGCATATTTATCCCAAACATCTGATGAATTGTGGGCTTCTTTCCTGCTTCCAAAGGGACCCCAAAATGCTTAAAAATTTGAAGAAGAATGTAAGAATGCACAAGCGAGTGGGGCTTCTGATCAGTGTCAGAGATCCTCTTAATGTGCCTAATGATCAGCCCAGGCAGATTTATCTTCACCCCCCTATCCATCAGATCCATATAGGTCAAATCCAGAGCATTGGCCTCAAAATTCCTTTCACCCCTAGGCAGAAGAAACCTGTGCACAAATTCAAACAATAGTTGATGGGCAGGTTCCATCTCCTTTTTCTCAACTTTCCTTTCCTTCCTCAGTCTTGGCTTCCCTGAAAACTTCCTCACAACATCCAAAGAGGTGACTCCATCTGTTCTTTTTGGCCATTTTAGCTTAACATACCTGCAATAACCTTCTGCAGGTATATCCAGAATCACCCCCAGTTCAGGTCTTCCAAATTCTATTTCAATTCCTTTAACAGTAGAAAACACTCTCCTGGCAGTTACTCTACAATTAGTATAGAATTCTCTCACTTCATCAACAAACAACTTCCTGTCCTTGTTGGAAAACACAGCAAGCCACCCCTGATCACCAATCATCCTCAGCAGTGGTCTCATATGGAACTCCTTTTCATCATGCAAAATAGTGCCTGGCAGTACCTGATGCCTAGAGAAAAATGCTTCTCTATCCACTTCCTCTTCATTGTCCCCTCTTCTTCTTCTCTTATTCTCCACCTCACTATCAGTGTCTGAATCACTGGGTTCTACATAGCTCCCATTCTCACTATCCTGCTCAGCCTCACCAGCTTCCCTTCTTTCTTCTTCCAGCTTCTTTTCTTCTCTTTCTTTGACATTGGTCACTGTTCTTCCCAACTTGTCAAGCTTTTCTAACTGCATTTTTAATGAGGATCTGGTACCAACTCTCCTGACACTAGGCTCAGCAGCTGCCCTGTCATCACCATATTGTCTTCATCAACCAGTCTAGATTTCAGCACTGGTTTCCCATCTCTCACCAACCTTCTTCTTTTTTCTGGCTCTACTAGATTCTCTCTCACAAACACTACTTCCTCATCTTCTTCCTCAACTAGTTTTTCATCTTCTTCCCCAAACTTTCTCTTCCTCTTTGTTTCTTCAACTTTCTTGGTTATCTCCTCCTGTTCTAAAACAACTTCTTTGTTCCTTTCCTCTTCAGAATCAGTCCAACTAAAACCTGCCTCATCAGTCTCAGTAGGATTTGGACAAACAACAGACTTTTGACCCAAATCCCCTGAGGCTTCAGCACTAACAAGTCCATCACCTGCAGGACTTTTAGACACAGATTCTTTTACAACTTCAATGGTTTCACTCACTCCTTTACTCAGTTCTACTGTATCGTCCCTCAAGATTTCCACATTATCTTGTTCTTTAAACTGTTCTACTATTCTTTCCGCAATGTTCAACTTATCCCCAGACTCACACACTACAGGACCTAGCACATCTTCCCTAAAATCAATCTTTTTACTATCTTGTTCCCCCTCACATGAATTCCCCCTATCTGTTCTATCCTTTTCATGATCACCCATTATCTTGTCTAGTTCAACAACTAGGGTTTCACTTTCTACAATTTCAGGGCTCTTTATATTAACAGGATCAACAGGCATAGATGCAATAGGTTCAGGAATTACCTCTTGTGACGATAGTGATGAACTTTGTCCGGTAGGTGTTGAGAGAACAGTTCTTGATTTCATCTTCTTTACCAGTTTCCTATCCCCCTTTTGCAGAAATTTTGTGCGTGCTCTTGCAATTCTTTGAGCCAGAGTGGACGGAGGTGGTCTATCAGACATCTTGAAGAATTTATGAGTGATTTCTGAGGTTTCTAAGGAGATTTTTGTTTTAGGGTTTGAGAGAATTTTGGTGTTTTAGCAGAAGAAGTAGGTGAAGTGTGAGGGATTGAGAGAGTGTGGTCGAAGTGAAAAGGCTTTAGTGATTTGACACTGTCTAGGGAAGGCAAGAAGTAATGAGTAGAGTAGAAAGGCAGCTTTTTAAATTTTTCGAGAATCGGGAGAAGTTACACATTTGATGGTTATGAACTTAATTAAATAAGCCCTTTTTCAAGAAGTGGGGTCCAAGCTATTCAAAAAGAGATCTATCCTAAAAAGGAAAATGTTCCTATAATTTAGGACAGTTACGAGAGTATGGTAGACCCCTGTGACACACGTATGAATGACAATTTTCATTTCAGTTATGAATACTATCATACAGAGTAAGCTGAATGTACCTGGACATGATTCCTCGTGTTCAAACTGGTTCCTTCTCAGTACATAGTAGGTCCTTCATGGGATCACATTATTTGTGCCTTGTGATCAAAACATCAACACGAGTGTACTTTTACAAGCACGAGATTAGACTAAACATCTATAACAAGTTTCAAGCAACCACATCAAATACTTAACTAGCCAAATACAAAGGAATTACCTGCTGGGTCATCCGTGTATTTTGGTCATCCCTAACTCCAACCTGTTCCTTTCAAACTGTACCTTGTTCAAAGCTTTGGTAAATATGTCAGCTATTTGATCTTCAGTCCTGCATGAATTCATAGTAATCAGACCTTTTTCTACATTGTCTCTCAAGAAATGGTGTCTGATATCAATGTGCTTGGTTCTTTTATGTTGGACTGGGTTCTTGGCAATGTTCACTGCACTGGTGTTGTCACAGAAAATTGGCACTGCTCCACACTTGATACCAAAGTCCTCCAGTTGTTGCTTGATCCACAGCAATTGTGAGCAACATGAAGCAGCCGCTACATACTCAGCTTCATTTGTTGATAGAGCAACTGAGTTTTGCTTCTTTGTAGCCCATGAGACCAAGCAGGGACCTAAAAAGTGTGCCATTCCTGAAGTGCTTTTCCTGTCCACCAGATGACCTGCATAATCTGCATCAGCAAAACCAATAAGTTCAAAAGTCCCACCTCTAGGATACCAAAGACCTAAATCCTGAGTCCCTTTCAGGTATCTCAAAATTCTCTTCACAGCTGTCAAGTGTGATTCCTTGGGCTTTGACTGAAATCTGGCACACAGTCCTACACTGTATACTATATCTGGTCGACTAGCTGTGAGATATAGAAGTGAACCAATGATTCCTCTATATTTCGTTTCATTTGTCGAAGGACCAAGTTCATCCATGTCTAACTTTGTTCCAGGAGCTATAGGAGTAGTCATTTCCTTTGATCCTTCCATGTCAAATTTCTTCAATAGTTCCTTGACATACTTTTGCTGATGAATCATGGTTCCTTCAGAAGTCTGCTTTATCTGCAACCCAAGAAAGAAGTTCAGTTCACCCATCATGCTCATTTCAAATTCACTTCCCATCACTTCTGCAAAACCTTTGCTCAGTTCTTCATCAGTAGCTCCAAAGATGATATCATCAACATACACTTGCACTACCAGCAAATCCTTTCCTTTCTTCATGAGAAATAGTGTGTTGTCAATTTTGCCTCTTGAAAAACCATTTTTCATCAGGAACCCTGAGAGTCTTTCATACCAGGCTCTAGGAGCTTGCTTCAAACCATACAAAGCCTTGTCCAGTTTGTAAACATGATCAGGAAATTCATTGCTCACAAAGCCTGGAGGCTGCACCACATAGACTTCTTCATTCAAATAACCATTCAGAAAAGCACTCTTCACGTCCATCTGATACAGTGTGAATTCCATGTACGTGGCAAAAGCAATCAGCATCCTAGTGGCTTCCATCCTTGCAACTGGAGCAAAATTTTCATCATAATCTATTCCTTCTTCCTGACTGTATCCTTGAACCACTAGTCTTGCCTTGTTCCTTGTCACTATCCCATGTTCATCCAGCTTGTTCCTGAATACCCATTTTGTTCCAATTATAGATCTGTCCTTCGGCTTAGGAACTAGATGCCACACCTTGCTTCGTTCAAATTGGTGAAGTTCCTCCTGCATAGCTAGAATCCAGTCTGGATCTTCTAGGGCTTCCTTTACATTCTTTGGTTCCAAGGATGAGAGAAATGCAAAGAATGCACAGAAGTTCTTCAATGCTGATCTAGTCATAATTCCAGTGTCCAACTCAGATAGGACATTCTCCAGTGGATGAGAACTTTGATACTTCCATGGCTTGATTTGAATCTGACTTGAAGGACCTGCAGCATTCTCTGGGTTAGGTTCTTCTTGACTTTCTGGATTATCAGCCTCATCTGAAGTTCCCCCTGTCAAATTGACTCCTTCATCCGAATTGTTCAGATCTTCCTTTCCATCTGAGTCCTCCAGTTCATCTATGGTTTCTTCTCTCCTTAAACCAATTTCTTGATCATCTGCTTCAGTTTCTCCCAGTGTCTTATCTGATTCATCAAATACAACATGCATACTTTCTTCTACACTTTGTGTTCTTTTGTTAAGCACTTTGTATGCCTTACTTTGAGTTGAATATCCCAAAAATATCGCCTCATCACTCCTGGCATCAAACTTTCCCAAAGGTTCCTTCCCATCGTTGTGAACGAAACACTTACAACCAAAAGGCTTTAAATGAGCAATGCTTGGCTTTCTACCTCTGAGAAACTCATATGGAGTCTTGTCAAGAATTGCTCTAATGGAACACCTGTTCAACAAGTAACATGCAGTGTTTACAGCTTCAGCCCAAAAATTTCTTGCCAGCCCACTTGCAAACAGCATAGTTCTAGCCATATCTTCCAACGACCTGTTCTTCCTTTCAACCACACCGTTTTGTTGGGGAGTTCTTGGTGCAGAAAAGTTGTGATCTATGCCATTCCTTGCACAATACTCAGAAAATCTTGAGTTTTCAAACTCAGTACCATGATCAGATCTCATACTGATGATCTCAAGGCTTAGTCTTTTCTGAACCACACCAGCCCAATCATTGAAACTTTCGAAGGCTTCATCCTTAGAGACCGAGAACAGGGTCCAAGTATATCTTGAGTAGTCATCCACGATAACAAACACATATCTTTTTCCTTCACGGCTCATGACTCTCATAGGTCCACATAGATCCATATGTATCAGCTCCAGTGGCTTTGTTGTGCTGACCACTTTCTTTGGTTTGAATGATGTTCTCACATGCTTTCCCTTTACACAGGCGTCACACATTTTTATGTTTTCAAATTTCTTGCTTGGTAATCCGCGAACCAGTTCCTTTAAAGCCAGCTGGTTTACCTGAGACAGACTTGCATGACCCAACCTTTTGTGCCACAGCTGAGAGTCGCTTTCTTGCACATTCAAGCATGTCAGATTGTTCTCAGGTAAAGACTTCAGTGATGCTTTGTATACATTGTTCACCCTTTTTCCTTCCATCACCACTTCTCCACTCTGTAGGTTCTTTACGATGCAACCAACAGATGAGAAGCTCACTTCATTTCCTCTGTCACACAGTTGGGAGATACTTAGTAAATTATGTCTAAGACCATCCACACAATAGACATTTTCAATTGCATGTTCCAGAGATCTCCCAATCTTTCCAATGCCTACTATCTGACCACTTTTTCCTCCTCCGAAGGCTACACTGCCCCCTTGAAATGCTGCGAGTGAGAGAAAGTTTCTTCTATCTCCTGTCATGTGCCTAGAACAACCGCTATCCAGAATCCAGCTTGAGTTGTTCTCCCTCACTCCAGCCTGCAAGACAAATCAGAGGTTAGTCTTAGGAACCCAGACAAGCTTGGGTCCCTTCTTATGAGAAAATGGATAAATCAGGTCTTGTTTGGCCCATTTGGGTAAGCCACATCTTTTATTTTTAGCCTTTGCCTTGCTGATATTAACACACTTTTGCTTAACATGACCAGTTTTACCACAAAAAGTGCATAACATGTTACAAGGTAGACCTACATATTTGCTTTTAGGATTATATGGAGGCAGGGGTTTCTTGAATCCTAATCCTTGTTTTCCTCTGTTTTGATTTTCAAGAACCCAATTCATAGCTTCAGAAGATTTATTCCATTTAGTCAGTCTGGTAAGTTCAAGTTTTGAGTCTTCAACCTTTTGGCTTAAAATCCTGTTTTTTTCAGTTTCCTGATACAGAATTTTATTTGCTCTTTTCAATTCATCTTCCAGAAAGGATTGAACTTCACTCATAACTTGCTTACCATTCTTACTTTCCCTTAACTGATTACATTCCACTTCAAGCTCAGTAATCTTAGAGTTTGACAGAAGAGTCTGCCCTTTCAAGATGGCATTAGTTTCTTCAAGTTCAATATTCTGTTCCAGGAGACTCTTGTGCTTAGTTCTAAGATTACTCAGTTCTTCAGTTAAGTTATCCTTTTCAAGTTTTTCCTTTTCATACCCTTCAATCAGGGTGGCTGTGATTAGAATTAAATTTTCAGAAGAGTATGTATGTAAAGTTTCTTTTAGATCAGATAAGCATACCTCTGCTGAATTTCCTGCTTCCTCTCCATCAGTTGCCATAAGAGCAGAGTCCTTTTTGATGTTGTCAGCAATGTACAATTCCTTAAGTTTCTTCCATATTCCCTTGGCAGATTTGCACTCCAGTATCCGTGCATGCACATCCTCAGTAAGTCCTCTTCTTAGATACCCCACAGCCTTGGAGTTTGCTTGTAACCAGTCCAGATCTTGAGGGTCTAGTTCTTCCACTTTCTTTGGCACTAGGACACCATTTACAGCTCTCTTCACAGGAACATGAGGTCCTCTTTTCACAATCAGCCACAAGCTGTAATCAGTTGCCTGTAGATAATTTTTCATCTGCTTCTTCCAGTGATTGTAATGAGTCCCATTGAACACTGGTGGTTTTGATGGATCTCTTTCTCCTCTAAGTTCTCGAGGATCTTCTTCATCACAGCTAACGTCTGTTATACCTGCTAGTGCTAGTGGCGAGTCATCCTCAGCCTCCTTTTCATGATCAGACTCACTATCAGTTGGTCCCCAAGTGGCATAAAAAGCTTCCTTCTTTTTCCTTCGTTCTGCTCTGAAGTTTGGGGGCCGTCTTGTCTTCTTTTTGTCTGTATCATATTCCTTAGTGGTTTCCTTTTCCTTTTCCTTAGCAGCTCTGTTCTTCCTCCACTCTATTTCCCACATCGGGCAGTCCATGACAGCATGATCCTTTTTGAAGCATTTGAAGCACCCAGAGTAGTCAGGACTGTCAACTATGTTCTTCCTACTCGAACTGTCCTTGTTTCCTCATTTGAACCCTTTAAACCTTCCCAGATTGAGCTTTTGTCTTAAAGCACTCACCATTGCGGCTTCTACTGATTGAAGATCAACATATTCATCAGTTTCTTCTGTTGCTTCCAGCGCAAGAGTCTTTTCCTTCTTTGATGATGGTTTAGCCTTCGAGTCCTTCATCATCTCATGAGTTTTCAGGCTTCCAACCAATTCTTCAAGCTTGATGGATTTTAACGGTTTGGATTCAATGATGGCAGTCATCTTTGGTTCCCATGCTTCAGGCAACACATTCAGGATTTTATCGACCATCTCTATTTCAGGCAGTTCCATCTCAAGGGATCTCATTTCATTTGTGATCATGGTCAACCTGGTCATCATGTCCTGAATCGACTCCTTCTCGCCCATAGTAAACAACTCAAATTGTCTCTTCAGCATTCTCCTTTTTGAGTCTTTTACTTCTGTAGTTCCTTCATGTGCAACCTGTAACGCATCCCATATTTCCTTAGCCGTCTTATATGATGATACTCGATTGAACTCCTCCGGACCAAGACCACATATGACTAACCGCTTGGCCTTGTGATTCTTTTCGATCATCTTATAATCCGTCTCATCAAACTCTTCCTTCAGTTTAGGTTCTTTTGAGGCAGTGGTTCCTTCACCAACAATTTTGGTGGGAATCAGATTTCCTTCAGAAACTATCAACCAAAGTTGATAGTCTTAAGCACATATGTAATTCTCCATCCTATTTTTCCACCATGCGTAGTATTGCCCATTAAACTGTGGGGGCCTCAGAACCGATTGTCCTTCAGTAATGGTAGGCGGTGCACTCATTCTGATCCTTCTCAAGGTGTTAACCTTACAAGAGAAGACCCGCTCTGATACCACTTGTTATACTTTATGCACCTCCTAAGGACACTAGAAAGGGGGGGGGGGGTTGAATAGTGTCTCCCGATTTTCGCAAGAACTGTGTTCTTCTACTGTAGAACAAGGTTCTTAGAATTTCCTTCTACCTCCGTCTAACAAAAACATACACAGAACAGAACTCAAACAACACAAAGGATTTTTACGTGGAAAAACTCCTTGCTCAAGGGAGAAAAAACCACGACCCACACTCTGGGATTTTAGCACTGAATCCACTAACACAAGAGCAATGTTTTAGATTACAAACTCTGTAACCAAGGGGCTACACTCTAGACCCTAATCACTAAACAAAGCTACACTCTAGCTTTTCTAGTAATCACAAAGGAGTTTACCTAATACATAAGCTTCTAGAATAAGCAAATAGGTAAAACAATGAATGCTCGATACAATGACAACTTACAACTCGATAATCCTAGACAAGAAATCTAGACTTAATACTCTGCATGCAATTTAGTTGTCTTCTTCAGCTTATCCACGTAGAAAGTTATTGAATCGCCTTTGCTTGTGCTCAACTCTCTGTGCGTGAATAATAAATCAAAAAAAACTCGGCTGTCTCTACTACTGGCTTTTATATGAGTCGTGCAACCCTAGTTGAGTTCTACAAGGAATCCCCTTAATTAAGGTAAGTTGAGATTCCTAGTAACTCTTTTCCATGTTAACGTCTGACTCCTTTCCATGCTTCGTAGACACAGCTGGGGCACTGCCTCTTTTAGTCCGACTAGGATACGTATACAACCACGCGCCACTATTCCTAGTTCCACAGGGATTTGCAACCCACAATCTTTTCGATCAAACGTGCCCTTCCCTTCAAGGACCAGGTTCTTCAGGTTCCTTGCATGAACCTCGGTGTCCTTCCTGTTTGTCATACTTCAAAACCAGCTTTCAACATTTTTAAACCCCCGACCTCATCTGACTCAGTGCATGTCATTCAAACTCCGCTGATGTGGCAAGTCCACGAATAATAAAAATACATGTGTAAATAACAAAAAACAATTACCACATCGGATAAAACATAAAGCAAAAAACAGAAAGGGGTAAAATACATTCGGTTTATTGTACCCACATCCATACAATCCATTCACTTCCCTTTAACCCATCGGTTCTCTTCAATTCTTGTCGATTCTCTTTGATTCTCTTCTGTAAATAAACATCCTTCGATGTTGCTGTCCAATTTCTAGTTGCTGGTTCGTATTGCATCCAAAATTTGGTGGGTATTGGATCGTTTAAACTCAAGTGTCAGTGACGGTTGGTGAAATTATATCGTGGGTGATAAAAATTAGTCACATGTATGTTTCTTTTCATGAATTCATTGTTTAATTTAGTTATGGTTATTTTGTTATTTTGGAATAAAGTTAGGATTATTCGTTATTGTTCAATTAAAATATGTTTTTTGGGACTTTGGGTTTAATATAAAATTATTTGTTTATTATGCAGATAAGTCATGGACATTACTATGATAGTATTTAGATTCCACCATGGGGGAATATTTGTCTTTGATGGGGATGAGATTATAAATTATGAGAGAAAGTTAGTGCCTAGGATGTGGGGTATAGATGTAGACCGTGTGTCACTATTTGAATTGTGCTATTATACACGTGTAATGGGGGTGAAACGACTTTAAGTAGTCATTTCAGAAGTTAGGACTCCGATTGGTGTGCCGATAATTCTAAAATCTTTGTAAGGTCCATTAGGACCTGTCTGTAAAATTTGAACTAAATCGGACTTCGTTTGATAAGTATCGGAAGAAGGTTTCAGTTTCCATTGCTGGTAAATTTTGGTAAATTTTAAAAAGATGTTTTCGAGCTCGATTTTGGCGAATGAGCTCCGATCCAAAATTCAAAAGTATCATTACATCCGTATAATTATTTGTGACCTTTGTGAACTTTCGGAAGTGAATTCCGAAGTTGTTCGGATAGTTTCCGCTAAAAGTTAAAGAATTTGAACTTTTCAATTTAATTCGTATCTTGAGCTTCGGGAATCCAATTCGAGATCCTTCTCGAATCCGTCTTAGCGAGTGTGTCACATTAATTTTGTATAACTTCTTTGAGAAATTTGAAATCATTCCGAGTTTCGTAGTGCTCCATTTTAATTTTAATTGCGGTAACAAGTTTTCAAATAAAAGAAAAAAGAAAAGAAAATTTAAAAAAAAAGGCGGTGGCAGGGATTATTAATCCCTTAAGGTTCGCAAATGGAACAAAAACAGAAACATTAGGGAATGAGAGAGAGAGAGAGAGAGAGAGAGGAAAAAACGGAGAGAAAACAAGAAAGAAGAGAGAAAAGAAAGGAAATAGAGCAGGAAAAAATAGAATTTTCACCCCGAGACATCTAGGTAATGATGTTAATTCATTAACTCAGTTTATTACATGTGTTTGAATATATTTTAATGGTAGAAATCGGGATATTAGACATCATTTTTATAAGTTAAATTGATAGTTTAAACGGTTAATTGGATCGCAATAATAGCATTGATTAAATATTCGTACTTAGGGAGTTATGGGCAACCCGTAAATGTAATTTATATAGGGTTTGGTTATGTGATTTTGAATCCTATACATGGGCCTGGACTGCGTATCTCATATGCGAATAGGGTGTTGGTTTCCTACCGAATTGTTCTAATATAAGGTATGAAACCTTTAGCTTAATATGATATATTTTTCTATTTATTGAATAATGGGATCATTTGGAAATGAACCAAAAAGATAAAGCGGTTGTTGAGTTGCGCTTTGGAATAAGGTAAGTGATAATATCCATTTCTTTGGAGGCATTTGGCCTAGTGGATTTTCTACCACGTGTTTCTTACGTGTGTAGCTGCCGACATGCATACTTATTACGCCTTAGCTTTAGATTTACAATGTATATTATATGTAATGCTCTACTGTTGGTATTTCATTGAGCATATGAGCATTGTACTCTGGTTTTGAACTTGCATATACTTCCCGGAAGTCGATGAGAGTCTCGCAACGGTGAAGGGTCATTACTGCATATACTTTCCGGTAGTCGATTAGAGTCCCGCGCCGGAGAAGGGTTATTACTGCATATACTTCACGGTAATCGATGAGAGTCCCGAGCTGGTGAAGGGTCATCATTGCATATACATCCCGGTAATCGATGAGAGTCCCGAGCCGGTGAAGGGTCATTATTGCATATACTTCCCGGTAATCGATGAGAGTCCCGATCCGGTGAAGGGTTATCATTGCATATACTTCCCGGTGGTCGATGAGAGTCTCACACCAATGAAGGGTTATAACTGCATATACTTCCCGGTAGTCGATAAGAGTCCCGCGCCGGAGATAGGTATCAGGCATATGTGATTGCTTTGCATCATACTACATTCATCCCATTTCATTACACCTCATGCTGACTATTGTGTGTATCGTGCTGTGTTTTATGTTTGCGGTATGTATACCATGTTGTGGACATATTTCAGTTTACCTATATGTTTCTGGCTCGTATCCCGAGTTGCACGCCGAAACAATATAAATATATGGATCGGGTTTCACGCCGCAACAACATAAATATATAGATCGGTTGCACGCCGCAACAGTATAAATATATGGATCGGGTTGCACGCCGCAACAGTATAAATATATGGATCGGGTTTCACACTGCAACAGTATAAATATATGAATCGGGGTTGCACGCTGCAATAGTATAAATATATGGATCGGGTAGCACACCGCAACAGTATGTATTTTTTATTGTTGATATGTTCGGAAAACCTAAAAACCTATGTTCTGTCTATCTTATGCCCTAGGTTGTTTATGAATGAGTTTATGATTCCATACGTGTTTCTATTATATGGCTCTGTCGGCAGGTTCGCTCCAAGATTGAGTTCGCTACGTTGTTAAGGAGCGAAGACGACTTCAGCTATCAGGGTGAGCCAACTTTTATTCAGGATGGCTACCAGTTTATGTTTATTATTTCAGTCGTATTTTGCTTTCTTCAGGAGGATATGTATTCTTTTGTACTCTTAGATGTCTAGTCATGATAGCCCTAAACCTAATATGTTGGGTAGTCAACTGTAATTTATTTTGTACAGCTTAGAGGTATTAGTATGGATGTGCTTTTTTTCTAAGTCTTATTCTTATTTAGGAGTTTGATTTATATTCATTTTCCTAATTGAGTTGGTAAGGGTTCGCCCGACGGGTCTCTGGGAGGAAGTCGGGTGCCCGCACGGCCTAGTAAGAAATTTGGGTCGTGTCAGTTGGTATCAGAGCCCAGTTTAGAGTCTATTCCGACTAAGACAATGTCCAGTAGAGTCTCGCTGATGGGTACGTAGACGTCTGTACTTATCTACGACAGGCTATGGTGGTATTTAGGAAGTTTCTCTTCCTTCTTTTCTAATCGAGTGTCGGTCTTCTTGTGGGTTGCAAAAAAAAAATTCTTTAATTCCTTCGTAGTAATTGTGAACCCTCGCGCGAAAAATCAGCAGGGGGTAGAAGTTCATGACGAAGAAGTCTAGATAAGCCCCGAGAGTTGTTGATCGTGTTGACAATCCAGTTATGGAAGCCCCAGTTGTACGAGCTCGCGATGGGCAAGGGAGCAAGGCCTTGTGGTTCCCTCGGCTCTCTATGATGCTTTTTATGAGAATCTTGGCAGTGCAGATGCCGCAAGAACCTCCTATTCGCTAGGCAGCTTATCAGGCCGCCGCAGATGCAGATGCAGATGTTTGGACTTGGGGAGCTCTTGTTCCAGTTCATGATGCTGCCCCAGTAAATTATGTTCCAGGAGCAGCATGCGTTATGCCTTCAGTTGTTCTGGCTGGTTAGCCAGCCGAGGTAATAGTTCGGTCCGAGTGCCCAAAGAGGTTGAATTATTTTACGCGGTTGAACCTTCCGATATTCTCAAGCTATGCATCAGATAATCCTTGTGATTTTTTTTAAATGATGTAAATCAGCATATTCTTCAGGCTCTTGGCTATCTTGAGCAGTATGGTGTCATTATACTGCTTTCTAATTTCATGTTCAAGCCTTTGATTGTGGACCAGTCTTTTATCAGCTAGGCAGGGCTTGCCTGAGCTGCCTTGGTGCGAGTTTTCTCGTTGATTCATGGAAAAGTTCCTTTCGGTCAGTGAGCGAGATGAAAAGTGTCACTAATTTGAGTGGATTGGACAGAGTATCTTGTCAGTTTCAGAATATGAGATTGATTCTTTAGGATGGCTGCATATGCACTAGAACTAGTCTACGAGCCTTCCGAGAAGGTTCAAAGATTTATTGATGACCTTTCTCCTTCCTTAAGACCCCAGATGGCTCGAACGATTGAGTTCGGGACTTCATTTGATGTTGTTGATATTGCTCGGTGCTATGAGGCATACCATAAGTTAGAGCATGAAGAGTCAGAACGGGAGAGCAAGAAATCCCATGGCCCTGGTGGGAAACTATGGTACCTCTTCTGGCGAGGTAAGGTTTCTGATTATCGTGGGAGGTCGCCTTCCAAGTTATCTCATCTTGTTGCGCGTGATTCTCAGAGGGTGCCATTTGTTCATCAAGATTAGACTCAGTTTTCTCTTTATGTCTATCAACAAGCTGTCCAGCATCTATTTTTAGCTAAAAGGTATTATCATTGTTGTGAGCCTCTTCATCTTATGAGGAACTGTCTTTTTCTTGGGTAAGCAGGCAGTCGTCCTTCTTCTCACCCTCAGGCCCCTTTCTAGTCTCGAGGGATTTCATTTAGATCTCAATATACCAGAGATATGTCACCATCCGGCAGAGGTCGAGAGTGTGGTGACAGTGGTTCTTCATAAGGTAATTATCAGGGTAGTGGCTCAGCTCAAATGCAGAGGCAGTTCTATAAACTACCAGCCTGGCAGGATGCTGAAGCATCCGATGTAGTAGACCCATGTATTTCTTCTTCTATTATATGTGAGTAAGATTTAATTCTTCGGATCGATCTGGATTCGTTTATCTTATCATGTTTCCATGATTTCCTTGGGTGTTGTCTATTAAGAATCGGTTGCGGTAGAGGGGTGAGCTTCTGGTATGATTTATTCTTAGTATTTGTGAGACCCTACTAGTTTATCTGGTTTAAATGTGAGCGATTTGGGAGCAAGTGTCGGTATTTTCTGCCTGGCATCTTGTTGTGTCACCTTCTATTATTATGTCAAGTCAGCCTACCTCTCTCTTTGGAACTCAATGTTGGTGTGATGATGGGATTCTTATTTTTCACCATAAGAAAGTGTCATTGTTTCTTCCGGTGTAAAGTGATTAGTAAATAATATTCGACATACGTGTCTCCTCTTGGTTTGAGACGCTAGTAGAGTCATGTTATTGTATGAGCTTGTCTCGATTATAAAAGAGTTTTCTGGTAAATTATCAGAGTTTCCTTTTTATATGAAGGTTAAATTAACATAGATGTTTTTCCATAAAGCTCATTTAATGTCTATATCTTCAATTGCGATTCTTCAGTTAGCCTAACTCGGAAGTAGTCTAGCTCTGGTAGCCAAATAAAAAAGAAGAAGAGCTTCCTAAAGCTCTAATTATTTCTACCCTCAGTCCATTGCCATCTCTTCTTCTTCCAGCAGTAGTGAGCTTGGGCAGTTAGTAGCCACGTGTGATGTTCCCTGTGTTAAGCCAGAGTGCTTGTCAAGATAGCCTGGTAAGCACATGATTGTTTTTCAAGGCTACTAAGGCTAAGGAGAAGCATCATTTGATCCCAAAGTTGATTCATCGGGCGGTGGTGCTTATGGAAAAGGTATGGAGTTGTGAACTGGAGAGTTGCAGTTGTTTCGCAACTCGAGAGGGTAATTTTGTAGCTCAGATCTGAGTCGCTTTATGTTTTAGCTAAGTCTTTCTTAATCCTGCAAGTTGTGCGAGGGTAGCTATTCCTATTCAAATTAGCTATATAAGTTTATGCTCTAAGTGGAGGAGTCTTCCTCCAATAATGAATGCTAATATTAAATCTTTAAGGCGTTGCTGAAGTGTAAGCTAATTCTTAGTTTCATCGACTTGTTTTATATTGGAAGGTATATCAACTAGGTGATTCGTTGGCGGAATCATATTAATCCACCCATCATTTCGTGTATCTTTATTTCGAAAATGTAGAACTCTCCTCTCATAATCGAGGAATGGTCAGCCTAGTCAGAATAAGCTGGGCGATGGTGTTATGATATTATCCAGATATGTTTTATTGCAAAAGTTCGGTATGCGTGTTATAATTTTGATTCTGCAACCATGAGATATTGTCCGTGGAGTAGTTTATGAAGGTCGTGCAATTTCTCTTATTATATGTGTATTTTTTCTTTAGACTTAGGCTCGTTCGAGGACAAATGAGAGTTTAAGTAGAGGAGAATGAAACGACCTTAGGTAGTCGCTTCGGAAGTTAGGACTCTGGTTGATGTGCTGATAATTTTAAAATCTTCGTAAGGTCCATTAGGACCTGTCTGTAAAATTTGATCTAAATCGGACTTTGTTTGATAGGTATCGGAAGAAGGTTTCAGTTTCCGTTGTCGGTAAATTTCGGTAAATTTAAAAAAGATGTTTTCGACCTCGATTTTGGCGAATGACCTCCGATTCGAAATCCAAAATTGTCGCTAGATTCTTATAATTATTTGTGACCTTTGTGAACTTTCGGAAGTGAATTCCGAGGCCGTTCGGATAATTTCTGCTCAAATGCCGAAAGTTAAAAGAATTTGAACTTTTCCATTTAATTCGTATCTTGAGCTTCGGGAATTCGATTTGAGATCCATCTCGGATCCGTCTTAGCGAGTACGTCACATTAATTTTGTATAACTTCCTTGAGAAATTTGAAATCATTCCGAGTTTCGTAGTGCTCCGTTTTAATTTTAGTTGCGGTAGCAAGTTTTCAAATAAAAGAAAATATTAAAGAAAATAAAAAGGAAAATAAAATAAAAAACAAAGGCGGTGGCAGGGAATAGATAATCCCTTAACTTTCACAAATGGAATAGAAACAGAAACATTAAGGAACGAGAGAGAGAGAGAGAGAGAGAGAGAGAGAGAGAGAGAGAGAGAGAGAGAGAGAGAACATAGAGAGAAAGCAAGAAAGAAAAGAGAGAAAGGAGAGGAAAGGGAGCAAAAAAATAGACTGAGACATCTAGGTAATGATGTTAATTCATTATTTCAGTTTATTACATGTGTTTGAATATATTTTAACGGTAGAAATTGGGATATTAAACATTATTTTTATAAGTTAAATTGACAGTTTAAAGGGTTAATTGGATCCCGATAATGAAATTGATTATATATTCGTACTCAAGGAGTTATGGGCAATCCGTAAATATAATTTATTTAGGATTTGGTTATGTGATTTTAAACCCTGTACATAGGCCTGGACTGCGTATCCCGTATGCGAATAGGGTGCCGGGTTCCTACCCGGATTGTTCTAAGATGTAAGAAATGAAACCTTTAGCCTAATGTGATATATTTTTCTCTTTATTGAACACAGTGGGATCGTTTGGCAATGAACCCAAAAGATAAAGCGGTTGTTGAGTTGCACTTTGGAATAAGGTAAGTGATTATATCCATTTATTTGGAGGCATTTGGCATTGCAGATTTTCTATCACGTGTTTCTTACGTGTGTAGCTGCCGACAAACATACTTATTACGCCTTAGCTTTGGATTTATATTGTATATTATATGTTATGCCCTGTTGTTGGTATTGCATTGAGCATATGAGAATTGTACTCTAGTTTTGAACTTGCATATACTTCCCGGTAGTCGACGAGAGTCCCGTGCCGGTGAAGGATCATTATTGCATACACTTCCTGGTAGTTGAAGAGGGTCCCACGCCGGTGAAGGGTCATTACTGCATATACTTTCCGGTAGTCAATGAGAGTCCCGTACCGGAGTAGGGTCATTATATCAAATAATTCCCGGTAATCGATGAGAGTCCCGAGTAGGTGAAGAATCATCATTGCATATACTTCTCAGTAATCGATGAGAGTCCTGAGCCGGTGAAGGGTCGTTATTGTATATACTTCCTGGTAATCGATGAGAGTCCCGAGCCGGTGAAGGGTCATCATTGCATATACTTCCCAGTGGTCGATGAGCGTCCCGCCCCGGTGAAGGATTATTACTGTATATACTTCCTGGTAGTTGATGAGAGTCCTGCGCTGGAGATAGGTATCAGGCATATGTGATTGCATTGCATCATACCGCATTCATCCCATTTCATTGCACCACATGCTGACTATTGTGTGTATCGTAATGTGTTTTATGTTTGCGGTATGTATACCATGTCGTGGACATATTTCAATTTACCTATATGTTTCTGACTATCGTATCCCGGGTTGCAACAGTTTGTATTTCTGATTGTTGATATGCTCGGGACACCTAAAAACCTATGTATTCTATCTATCTTATGTCCCTTGTTGTTTATGAATGAGTTTATGATTCCATACGTGTTTCCAGTTATTATCTGGCTTTGCCTTTTTTATAGTTTAAATAAAATGGATTTGGTTTATCTACTTTTCTTCACCCTGGCTAGCTATCTTATTCTTCGAGGTGGCTAGTCTTCCCCAATTATTGAATCATTTTGACTCACCCTTGTTTGTTGTTTCTTGTCTATTTATTTTGTTTCGGTAGGTTCGCTCCAGGATTGAGTTTGCTACGTTATTAAGGAGCGAAGACGACTTTAGCTGTCAGGGTGAGCCAACTTTTATTCAGGATGGCCACTAGTTTTATGTTTATTATTTCAGTCGTATTTTGCTCCCTTCAGGAAGCGTATGTATTCTTTTGTACTCTTAGATGTCTAGTCTAGATAGCCCTAAATCTAATATGTTGGGTAGTCAGCTGTAATTTCTTTTGTACAGCTTAGAGGTATCAGTATGGATGTGCTTTTTTTCTAAGTCTTATTCTTATTTAGGAGTTGGATTTATATTCATTTTCCTAATTCAGCTGGTAAAGGTTCGCCCGACGGGTCTTGGGGAGGATGTCGGGTGCCCGCACGACCTAGTTAGAAATTCGGGCCGTGTCATAGGGTACCCCACTGTTGGTGGATTTTATCAACAAGACCCAACCACAAAACTGTTTAAACTATTCCAAAAAGACAATGACCTAATAAACTTATTGCACCCTTAAAGTATGAGGATGTAGTTGACATATTTGTGAATCATGCTTTGAGTGACCCAATAGTAGTGGATGATGTTGTCCCTGCTGGCTATTTAACTTATTCATAGTGGAGATAGGATTTCAACTGACGGTGGGGCTGTTGTAGATGGTGAGGATTCAACTTAGGGTGGAGCTGACGTAGATGGGGAGGAAACAACTGAGGGTGGGGCTGTTGTAGATGGTGAGAAAATAACTGAGGGTGGGGCTCCTGTAGATGGTGAGGAAACAACTGAGAGTGAAGTTGATGTATATGGTGAGGAAACAACTGAGAACAACTGAGAGTGGGGTTGCTGTAGATGGTGAAGAAACAACTGAGAACAACTGAAGGTGGGGCTGCTGTAGATGGTGAGGATACAACTGAGGGCGGGGAAGAAGAGAAGGTAAGGCTCCTATAGATTGTGAGGAAGAGATAGAGGGTGAGGCGGATGTACATGATTTTGATGAAGACTTAGAGGGAATACCAGATGAGGATGACAGTGATATAGATGAGTAGTTAAGGTTTGTTAGAAATCAAGCTAGACATGCCAAAGCTAAAGAACCAAAGAGGAAGAAAAAGCAAGCGTTATAAGATATTGAGCTTGGAGGGGTAGGCATAGACGGGGAGTTTGAAGACATTGAACAGAGAAAGGGAAATAAGTATGCTGGCAGATTAGCTGGGGATGAAGAGTATCTTGGAAGTTATGATATAGGAAATGATGAGTAGGGATGAGCTTGATCTACTTGGTGAAGAGGAGGTGGATTTACCTGCTAGAAGGATAAGTAAGAAAGTTAGATATAATCCTAGTTGTGAGGTGTCAGTTTTTGAGTTAGAGATGATCTTTGAGAATGTTGTACAATTCAGACAAGCTGTTGCAGATTATGAAGTGGAGAATAAAGTTAAATGTAAGCTTAGACCTAATGAAAAGGAAATGGTGAGGGCTAAGTGTACCAATCAGAAGTGTAAGTGGCAGATCTTTTCATCCTTGGACAGGGAGACTCAAGACTTCAAAGTGAAGAGCTACTATCCAGTGCACAAGTGCTTAAAAAGAACCAAGATGAAGCTGTGCAACACTGCATTTATTTCTAGAAAGCTGAAAGATACTATCATAGGTCATCCTAAAGTTAGAGTCTTCAAAATTCAAGAGGAGATTACAATAAAGTGGGGAATACATGCATGCAGATCTATATGTTACAGGGCTAAGATGTCTGTCATTAACAATTATGGGGTGACTGGAAGCTGGAATTCCCAAAAAGCTGTGTGACTATGCTGACATCATCAAGCTAACAAATCCAGGTAGTTCTTGTTGTATCAGGATAGATAAAGAAACAGAGCCTGGGAAGAACTTGTTTAAGTATTTCAATGGCTGTTTTTATGTAATAAAGCATGGGTGGTTAAAAGGTTGTAGAAAGATAATAGGCTTTTGATGGGTGTTTTCTAAAAGGATGTTGCAAGGGAGAACTCTTAGTAGCAGTTGAAAAAAATGGAAACAACCAAATGTTTCCTATAGCTTGGGCTATGGTGGACAGGGAAACACGACATTCATGGAGCTGGTTTTTAGAGAATTTAATTGCAGATCTTGAATTAGGGCAAGGAGATGGCTTGACTGTAATGTCTGACATGCAAAATGTCAGATTTTGTTTTTATAATTATTCTTGCTCTCTTACTGTTTTTCTGTGCTCAATCTGTTGGCTACCATTATTTCTTACTATTTTTCTTATTTTTCAGGGATTGGTCCCAGCAATTAGGGATATGCTACCTAATGTTGAGCATAAAATATGTGCAAGACACATCTGGTCAAAATGGGCAAAGAATTGGCCAGGAGAAGAGAGAATGAAGCAATTCTTGAGATGCTCTAAGACAAGTTTTCTTGTTAAACAGAAAGATGAGCCAGACAGTATGGTCAAACTAGGAGATGAGATTTGTGAATCACTGCTTTGTTATCCAAAAAAAACATGGTGTAAGGCCTACTTTAGGGAGACACCCATGTGTGACATTGTAGAAAACAATATGTGTGAAATATTTAACTCTTGGATAGTAGGGCCAAGACACAAATATATCATAAGTATGCTAGAGGAAGTAGGCACAAGATGATGAGTAGGACTATTGAGATGAGAAAGTTTCCTCTTAGTAGCCGTTGGAAGGAGGGGGAAATAACTCCAATAGCACAACTAACTCTTGTTACTCCCAACGCACACGCAAGTATACGTGGTCGATAAGTAATAAAATGATAAGTAGAGTATCGTTCACACGAGGACTATTCAGATTGACGCTTAACAAACAATTTCTAACAACTATTCAGGGATCTTTTCCAATAGTGAGAGTTTTAGTAACTAAAGAGCACTAATTAAAATGATGGAAATTCAGTCAAATAATGGTGCAAACTTTGGTTGTAAACAATATTAAGAAGACGGTCCAGGGTCAGAGTTACGAAGAATCTAGTTGAGTTTTTCAATTGATTCCACTTCTCAAATCCCGGATTACTAACTAACAGATTAAATGTACCCGTGAAAACCTTTCGATTCTTCACGGTCTATGTAGGCTACTCCAATCCCTATATGTCTATGGGTTGAATCACGTGCACGCATTAACGAATTCTGTAATTAGTTAAGCTAGGCGAGCAAGTATATGTCTATCCTACTCACAAATTGGTTCCCCGATGTCCGGGTTCACAAACTAGCCCTACTCTTTCTTATTGCGTTCATAAATTCCCTCTTTCGAGTTCAATCTAAAAAGCATAGATAATGCATAATCATCGAGCTCTAATAATTACACAAGTGAAATCAAGAAAGAATAAGTAACCCGTTATGGGATTTAATTAATGGGAATCAATCTTCAAACATCAACTTTCATGAGATACTCTAACCCTAGAACGTAAGAATTAGCTACGCATACTCATAATCACAAGGCAATGGATTGATGAAATAATGAGGTAATAGATTTAATAGATGAAAGAATAGGAATTAAACCCTTGTTCAATGAAGTATGGTGCTCTCAAATTGCTCCAAAGTCTAAACCTCCTTTCAAAAACTAAGTAAAAGAGTATTTATAGGGTTTACAAAGACCTGGTAATAAGTTACACCTAAGCCTAGACGAAATAGGAAGTCTAAAAACGCTCCAGGGGCGCTGTAGCAGGCGCCCCGCACCCCCGAACGCGGGCACACATGCAGATTACGTCGAAATCCAGGCGCCTTGGCCACGGCCCACGCTGAGAACCACGCCAGAAGGCTGGGCGCCTTTGGGGCACGGCACGCCTAGTAACACGCCAGGCAAATTTTGCCTCTCCTTGCTCCGCAACTCGCGTCGTGTCATGCCTTCGTGTGCTCGATCCAATCCTCAATCAAAATCCAATCTTTTCTTGCTTGATCATGTTCTTTAAAGCTCCAATTGCACTTCATAACGACCTACTCACATACGACACAATATCAGTGCAAAATCACATTCATTAACTAGAAAACGGGCGAATACAATACTCAAATATGAGGAAACATTAAGGAAATATAGGCATAAAATGTCAAACACCACCACCCCACACTTGAAGCTTTGCTCGCCCTCGAGAAAGTCACAACTAACTTCCCAACCTAGGTAGAACAGGTCTGCCCATGACTATGGTTGATACCGATCATTGAACAAATGCATACATGACTACTATGGTTCCAACAAACATGCCAACAATATACCAAACTCAAAACATGCGAACAACCACCCCAAGACAACTCAAATGCACAAACTCGACTCATTGCAACCATGCTCCCACAAAATCACACTTATCTACTCAACCAAGAAGCCACAACTTCACCTATCTCATGCAAACCATGTGCCCTCACCAAAATGAAGCGAGAGAGTGTCCCCCAAATATCACACACAACAATGAATATCAAGAATAAAACGGGGACAATAGCATAGAAAGAATTCACTCACTCTCCTAAAAATCTCACATGTCACACACGATGTACCATAGGTTTGCCCGTAGTGTAGGACTCCACTAATGTAAGCTCACTCCAATCAGGATTAATACATCACAATTAATTTAAGCACAAATCTCATCAAAGCCACCCAATCAACAACTTTCACACACACCTTCTCACAAAGTAGCAGCTTTTTTTTTCTTTTAAACACACACTAGCAAGGATGGACATTCTTCTCTTTTTATTTCTTTTTCCAATTTTTTTCAAATTTGCTTTTTTTTTTTTCCTTTTCTTTTCATTCCATTTGTTTTTCTATTCACTTCTTTCCAAACCTTGCCAAAGCTCATAATCAACTACTACACAATTCATTACATATTCCCTCATTGGTTCCACTCAAAAACCTTCCAATATTTCAACCACAACTCCACAATAATATTACATTACCAATCAAAGTGCTTAAGGAGTAAAGGGCAAAAAGAAAGAAATTTAGAACAAGTGGGTAGGCTTGGGGTGTGGGTGCCAACAAAAAGGTCAAGAGATCACAACAATCAAGTCCAAGGTGTATATGTAAGGGTAGGCAAATCAAAAGAAGGCCTGTATCATTTTCCGACTAGAGCAAACCTAAGATTTCGCTTTGCACACACACGGGGCAAGTTCTAGACGCCAATATGCAAACATGGAGTATAATAAGAATATGTCTCACAACACACATTGCACACGATCCACACAAAAAGGCTCCATCACAACTCTCAATCAAGCAAATAGAGTGCAACTTGTGGAAAATTAAGCACTAATGCACAAAGGTTCACAACAAAGTCAAGCGAGTGGACTCAATCATCTCAAGGGGGTCGTTCCATTTTTTTCTCTAGGCATGCATCACAATTTAAAACCAAAGGATACCACAAATAGCACATGCAACAAGTTCAAGTCCACCGGTATCATACAAATCAAAGGCACCTAGCATTCTACCTATTTCCTTCGTCTAGGATCACCTATGCTAACTATTCTAATCCTAAAAATAAAACCTACCCGGTTCAAAGGCCTCCCCGTGGAAAAGAACCGAGGCCATAAGAAAAACCACGGGGTGGATGACATGTACCACTAACAAAGACTAAAAAGAAAATTTTTTTGAAATTTTTCGTTGGTTTTCTAATTTTTTCAATTTTTTTCATATATTAAAGCAAGAAACAAATCAAAATAAAGTCAAGTGACAAAAGAAAATCCTACGGTACATGCATCCCTAACCTCAAAAATAAAGGGGAGTTCCCCCACCCCACACTTAAAACAGGCAGTGTCCTCAGTGCGACAAAGAAGAAAGTGCAAGAGTAAAGGAAACCTCCCTGAAGGCCAGTCGGCCTACAATGGGTGGTGCGCGGGAGTGCGGTCCTAGTCCTCTTCCTCTTCATCAGTGGCACCTCCCTCAGCATCAGTCTCCACAGCCTCACTGTCCGGATCACGGTCAACGATGTCCGAATCAGTGTTCTCGTCCTCCTACGGGGGCATCACCACTGCCTGAGTCATACCCAGCAGGCGTCTTGAAGACTCCAACAAAGGCACTGTGCGATCAAGCGCCTCCATATCCATGCCAGCCTGCCGGGCCATGTGCTCCATCATCAAGTAATGACGTGCGGACAAGTTGGCGTCTGTGTCCCGCCACTCGTCTACCGTCAGGCCACTGGCGCAGTAGTGGTCACACTCTTTACCGCGGCGATATCAAAAGGCTTCTCAATGTCGGGGACAATGCGATTCCCGACCTCATCAACTGGGACGCCAGCCTGCTCCAGATACCGGGTAAGAATGTTCCCAAAATACAATCGGCTACATGTCTTCGACTGCCTTTTCTCTCTCATCACCCTCAGCATATAGTAGCCAATGTTAACCGGCCTCCCGGTCATGAAAAAGTAAACCATGCACGCCCGAGTCTTGGTGACCTCGGAATAATGAGATGAAGGCAAGATGCGTGCATTTATCAATCTCATCCACACTCGAGCTGTTTTCAAAAATTGCGAAAAAAACATGAATTTGTGTCTTCCTGACTCAGTTCGCTCCCACCTATGAGTGGAGCTCTCACCACACAATGTCTCCCGCATAGCCTTGTAATCAGGCTTCCTAATAAAGTCCCTCAGCTCGTCATATTCGGGGTCCTCTACCGCCAATAAAGCGTTCAACGCAGTGTGATCCAATCTCACCTTCTCACCCCGAATAGCAACCATATCATCATCTCTCCATGCTTCATCCGGATCCCAATTGGCATAGAGCTCCTGTACTAGGTCGAGGTTGGCATGCCCCGGACTCTCAAAGACCGAGTCCCAATGCAAGGCATGAATAGCATCACCCACACCTCGACACTTTTGCATCAATCTCCTCTTGTCAATGGCTTGCTTGGGAATGTACCCCGCAAGCCTCACACTCTTGTACCAAGCTTGGCACTCACCCTTCTTCACAAAAGAGAGACCGAATCGCGTCTTGCCCCCGGGCCTTGGGATAGGCACCACATCTTTAGGAATTCTAGACTTGGCCTTGGGCTTGGCCGGTGCCTTGCCCTTTGCCTTGCTAGATGAAGGCCCGGCTTGGAGTGATCTCTTAGGAGCCGAGGTGGATGAAAAGCTGGGTTTGTGGGGTATTACAACCATGGTGCCTACAACAAACGAGAATACCAATGTGAATGTCAATTCAAGCACAAGATTTCAATTCAAGCACAATTGGTAGGACACCACCCCACACTTATCGCTCATTCTATGTATCAACAATTCAACTCATAAACACGAGCGACCCCACACGTAGCTAAAACTAGCATTGCACAAAATTGCCACAGTTGTGGACTTCATGATCAAGCTTACGAAATAGCCAATTTTGATGCATGTGCGACACTCAATGTTCATGGTTAGCCTAAAGATATCATTGCTACTCAAGAATTCACAATATTAGGCAATTGTCATAGTTGAGGCTTTTTCACAAACACTTGGTGTGCACAATATTCAACTTTCAATTTCAATGGCTAAGGTAATGTGATAACCCTCCCAAATTGTTGGGAGATACCTTTTTACAAGCACACAAGCTAAGCATGAAGCACAATAATCAATCTACGCAATTTAAGATCAAATTCTAATCACAAGCTTGCATACTAGTTAAGGAATTTAACATGGAGAGAGATTGTTAACTTACATGTAATGGAAAGAGAAGGGAGAGAATTTACTTACTTGAAGATGTTAGATTGAGTGGAGAAGAACTTGTGATTAATTCCAAGAATTAGGAATGAGTTGGGGGAGTTTTTGGGAGTGTTTTGAGAGAAAATAATGAAGAAAAGGGGAGGGGATCGGGTAAAAAGGGAAAAGGGAATCCGGGTCGCGGGTTAAAACCCGTTTGGACCCGGATTTTTTTGAAACTTTGCCTGGCGCGGTAGCCTCTGCGGCGCGCCTCAAAGGCGCTTGGTTTTCTGAGCATTCTGTCTGCCTCGGTGCTTTGGGAGGCGTGGGGTGCTCCCATCGTGCCCAGCCTTTTTGCTTCAGGTGTCCTTCAAGCGCGTTGGGAGGCGCGGGGCGCTCCCAAACGCGCCCGAGCAATTTTTTTTCATGCCAATTTTCGATTCCAAGTGCGAACCCAAGCGCGGGACATGCCTCAAAGCATCCCATACCTCTCAATACATCAACTGCATCTCGTTTAGCACTCCTGACACCTACAAAAACGACACAACAAAACAAAAACTACATGACACTATAAAACACAAAACAACCAAACTTTACAAGTACAAACTCGGGTTGCCTCCCGAGAAGCACCTTATTTAACGTCGTGGCACGACGAGTATCAATCATGGGTCCCTCAAAGTAATGGAGGTACGATGATTCACCGAACCTCCCCAGTAATGCTTTACCCTTTGGCCATTCACCAAGAACGTCTACTCCGAATCGGGGGCTCTCAATTCAACCGCTCCATGTGCGGTAACACGAACTACTTCAAACGGCCCCGACCATCTAGATTTCAACTTGTCTGGAAATAGCGTCAACCTCGAGTTAAACAATAACACCAGCTGCCTGGGCCCAAACTGACGACGCTCAATATGCTTGTCATTCCACTTCTTTGTCCGTTCCTTATACAATTTCGCATTTTCATAAGCATGGAAACGGAACTCTTCAAGCTCATGCAATTGAAGCATTCTCTTCTCACCCGCCAAGGCCATATCAAGATTGAGCTTTTGAATCGCCCAATATGCTTTATGCTCTAGCTCAACGGGCAAGTGACAGGCCTTACCATAAACAAACCTATATGAAGAAGTTCCAATAGGCGTTTTAAATGCAGTCCGATAGGCCCAGAGAGCATCATCTAACTTCATAGCCCAATCCTTCCTCGAGGCATTCACAATCTTCTCAAGGATTTGCTTGATTTCTCTATTAGACACTTCCACTTGGCCACTAGTTTGGGGATGGTAAGCAGTTGCCACCTTGTGGCGAACCCTATACTTGGCCAACAATTTATTGAACAACCGGTTGCAAAAATGAGTACCTTCATCACTGATTATAGCTTGCGGTGTCCCAAAACGAGTGAAAATATTTTTCTTCAAGAATTTCACCACCACACTCGCATCATTTGTTGGAAGTGCCACAGCCTCCACCCATTTAGACACATAATAAACTGCCATAAGAATGTATTTGTGGCCCATGGAAGGCGGTAACGGACCCGTAAAGTCAATCCCCCAACAATCAAACAGCTCAATCTCCAGGATATTGTTCAAATGCATCTCATGACGCCTAGAAATAGAACCCGTTCTTTGGCAACGATCACACTGCTTAACAAAAGCATGAGCATCTTTAAACAAAGTAGGCCAAAAGAAACCAGACTAAAGTACCTTTGCAGCTGTCCGATCTCCACCAAGATGGCCACTGTAAGGAGAGGAATGGCAGCTCTGTAGAATCGGCTCAACTTCTTCCCTTGGAATGCATCTCCTAGCTAATTGGTCAGGGCCTATCTTGTACAAATAAGGCTCATCCCACACATAAAATCTGCTCTCATGAAGGAGTTTGCACCTTTGCTCAGCTGTAGCCTCAGGAGGATACATATTACTCACAATTAAGTTCACCATATCAGCATACCATGGCACCTCGGCTGCAGCTAAAGCAAAAAGCTGCTCATCAGGGAATACCTCTTTAATCTCAGGCCCTTTATCTACATGATCTCTATTCTCCAGCCTTGACAAATGATCAGCTACTTGATTTTCAGTCCCCTTGCGATCTCGAATTTCAACATCAAACTCTTGCAATAGGAGAACCCATCGAATTAGCCTAGGCTTGGAATCCTTCTTCTCAAACAAATACCGGATTGCGGCATGATCAGTGTAGACAACAACACGAGTGCCAAGCATACACTATGGCTAGCAACTCCTTCTCAGTGGTGGTATAATTGGACTGGGCTGCATCAAGAGTCTTGCTTGCATAATAGATGGAGTGAAAGATTCTTCCAATTCTTTGGCCTAGAACAGCCCCAATAGCATTGTCACCCGCATCACACATCAATTCAAATGGAAAAGACCAGTCAGGAGCAATGATGATTAGTGCAGTCACCAACCTTTTCTTCAACTCTTCAAATGCCTTGAGACAAGCTCATTAAACTCAAATTTCACATCCTTCTCCAACAACTTGCACATGGGATTAGAAGTTTTGGAGAAGTCCTTTATGAAATGCCTATAGAAACCTGCATGTCCCAAGAAACTACGCACCCCCTTAACAGAGATAGGTGGTGGTAATTTCTCAATAGCCTCAATCTTCGCTTTATCAACCTCGATCCCTTGCTTTGACACCTTGTGCCCAAGTACTATGCCTTCTTGAACCATAAAGTGATATTTTTCCCAATTCAGCACCAAATTTGTTTCTTCACAGGGGCTCAGCACAACATCAAAATTTTTCAAGCAATCATCAAAGGAATCACCAACTATTGAGAAATCATCCATGAACACCTCCACAAATTTTTCCACCATGTCGGTGAAAATAGCTATCATGCACCGCTGAAAAGTCCCCGGGGCATTACATAACCCAAACGGTATCCTCCTAAATGCATAGGTGCCATATGGACAAGTAAATGTAGTCTTCTCTTGATCTTCAGGAGCTATCACAATCTGATTGTAGCCAGAATACCCATCCAAGAAACAATAATACTCATGCCCAGCAAGTCTATCCAGCATTTGATCAATAAAGTGGAGTGAGAAGTGGTCTTTCCTGGTGGCCTTGTTCAGCTTCCTATAATCAATGCAAATTCGCCACGCTGTGACTGTTCTTGTAGGAATCAACTCATTATGCTCATTCCTCACCACTGTCATGCCCCCTTCTTTGGAACACATTGCACTGGACTCACCCACTTGCTGTCAGAGATAGGAAAAATAATGCCAGCATCCAGCCACTTGATAATTTCTTTCTTCACCACCTCCTTCATGATTGGATTTAATCTCCCCTGCTGCTCTATAGATGTCTTATGGCCTTCTTCCAAAAGAATTTTGTGCATGCAGAAAGAAGGACTAATCCCTCTAATATCAGCAATGGTCCAGCCAATAGCTCTCTTGCGCTCTCGCAACACTCTCAACACCTTTTCAACCTGCACATCAGACAACAAAGAAGAAAGGATCACAGGCAAGGTATTACCCTCACCCAAATAAGCATAACGCAAATGCGCAGGTAAAGGTTTGAGTTCAAGAGTAAAAGCCTTCTCAATAGACGGTTTAGCAGGAGTTAAGGTCAACGGTCTATCAAGCTCCTCAAATTTCTTCCATCCTGGGATGAATTTACTTTGCATATTAAGAATCTCCAAATATTCTTCAATGTCCTCATCCTTCAGGATATCATCATCACATAAGAGTGCCTTTTCCAAAGAATCAACATTAGAGGCCAAGAATGACCTCTCATCAGCAGTCAGCTCATCATCTACCACTTTTACCATGGACAACTCTTCATAGTGGGAAGGAAGTTGGGTAGCTCTGAACACATTGAACACAGCTTCTTCCCCATTTACCTTCATAATCATCTTTCCAGCTCTAACTCTAATGACAGCATCAGCAGTAGCCAAAAATCCTCTTCCCAATATGAGAGGAACCTCAGGATCAGCTTCATAGTCAAGAATAATGAAGTCAACAGGCAATATAAACTGACCCACTTGAATAAACACATCCTCAATAATCCCTTCGGGGCATGTCAAAGATCTATCAGCCAGTTGCTGAGTCACAGTAGTTGGTCGTGGTTCACCCAGGCCTAGCTTCCTGAAAACTGATGAAGGCATTAAATTCACACTAGCACCCAAATCACACAAAGCTCGTCCAACCTCATGCTCCCCAATTTTCAAGGGAATGGTAAAACTGCCAGGATCCTTCAATTTCTGAGGAAGCTTGCTTCTAACTCTAGAACTACACTCCTCAGTGAGTGCAACTGTCTTGAACTCAGTCTTCTCTTGTTAGCAACAATATCCTTGATGTATTTAGCATATTTGGGAACATTCCGCAAAAGCTCCACCAAAGGAATATTTACCTGAATCTGACTCAGAATCTCCAAAAATTTCTTGCATGCTGCATCAACCTTCTACTTCTGAAGTCTCTGAGGGAAAGGTGGTGGTGGTCTCACAACAGCAGGCTCGGGCTGCTTTTCTATCACTTTCTCAGCTTCTTTCTCCACCTCTCTATCAGCATTAGGCTCTAACTCACCAACATGCTTCCTTGGCTTTGGGAGAACTTCGTCTAGAGCTCTTCCATTCCTCAAAGTAACTGCTTGCACAAATTCCTTAGGATTTTTCTCTATATCACTTGGCAAGGCACCCCGAGGTCTATTATTCTGTGCTCCAGCTAGCTGCCCCATTTGTCTCTCAAGATCTTTCTGAGCATTGCTCAAATCTTTTATTGTTTGTGCCTGAGCTGCTGAATCATCCATGAGTTTTTGCTGCCCTGCAAGAATTTTTCTAAGCATATCCTCAACTGAATTAGGCTGTTGTTGCTGAGTCTGCAACTGTGACCCCTGTTGTGGTGCATTTTGAAGATTATTTTGGGGTCTCTCAATGCCTTGTAGCTGCTCACGGTTATCCCTCCAAGAAAAATTTGGGTGATTACGCCAATTGGTGTTGTAGCTATTACCATATTGATTTCGATTCTGACCCTGTGACCTGTTCTTATTACCCACATAATACACTGACTCTGCATTAGATGGACAGACGTCAGTGGCATGATCCTCTCCACAAACCTCACAAAAGACTTGAAGTTGTTGCACTGGAGCTGCTTGTTGTTGAGTCTGCGGCAGAGCTAGCTTGCTGATTTGATTGGAAATAGCATCCATTTTCACCCCTCAGCTCTAAAACTGCATCTAATTGAAGTACCCCAGCAGATTTCTGTGCGGTAGCTCTACCAACTCCCTGCCAATCAGGATTGCTCTGCGAAAACTTGTCAAGTAAATCATAGATCTGGTCAAAATTTAAGGCCAGTACTTGGCCTCCTGCAGCAGCATCTACCACGATCTTAGTATGCGCATTCAACCCCTCAACAAAAGTATGTGCAATAACCTCACTGGATTGGTTGTGGTGTGGACAATCTCTCAATAAAGCTTTAAATCGCTCTCAGGCTGAATACAAAGACTCTCCTTCTATCTATCTGAAGGACATAATTTCACTCCTCAACCGGGCTGTCTTGGCAGATGGATAAAATTTAGCCAAGAACTTCTTAGCCAAATCCTCCCAAGTAGTGATAGACCCAGGCTTTTTAGCCTTTAACCACTTTCTTGCTGCCCCAATCAGTGAAAACGGGAACAACGTCAAACGAACATAATCAGTAGGAACTCCCGTTGGTGTATAAGTATCACTGATCTCCAGGAAATTCTGAATGTGTTGTTGTGGATCTTCATGAAGTAATCCAGCATACTGCCTAGTCACATGCAGCAACTGAATCATGCCGGACTTAATCTCAAAGTGCCCCGTGATAGCGGGCTTCACAATACTAGACGTCACTCCCCCCAGGCTGGGAAGAGCAACATCTCCCACTGCTACTGCTCGTTCTTCTGCCATTTCAGTGGGTAAGGAAACAAGTACAATTGCTAGTGCTTTTCGGTCTCTCGCTTCTCTTCTTACCCTTTGCAAGGTCCTTTCAGGCTCGGGATCAAAAGGTGCGAGTGGTTCGTCCCTTCTATTCCTTTGCATGCAAAAACCTGTTGCCTGAAACAGCACAAAAAACTCAACAAAAAATTAAACCTGAATAGATAATGTAATCGTTCAAAAAGAAATCAGTCAATAATTAGTCCCCGACAACGGCGCCAAAAACTTGTTGCTCCCAACGCACACGCAAGTATACATGGTCGACAAGTAATAAAATGATAAGTAGAGTATCGTTCCCACGATGACTATTCAAACTGACGCTTAACAAATAATTTCTAACAACTATAGGGATCTTTTCCAATAGTGAGAGTTTTAGTAACTAAAGAGCAATAATTAAAATGATGGAAATTCAGTCAAATAATGGTGCAAACTTTGGTTGTAAACAATATTAAGAAGACGGTCCAGGGTCAGAGTTACGAAGAATCTAGTTGAGTTTTTCAATTGATTCCACTTCTCAAATCCCGGATTACTAACTAACAGATTAAATGTACCCGTGAAAACCTTTCGATTCTTCACGGTCTATGCAGGCTACTCCAATCCCTATATGTCTATGGGTTGAATCACGTGCACGCATTAACGAATTCTGTAATTAGTTAAGCTAGGCGAGCAAGTATATGTCTATCCTACTCACAAATTGGTTCCCCGATGTCCGGGTTCACAAACTAGCCCTACTCTTTCTTACTGCGTTCATAAATTCCCTCTTTCGAGTTCAATCTAAAAAGCATAGATAATGCAAAATCATCGTGCTCTAATAATTACACAAGTGAAATCAAGAAAGAATAAGTAACCCGTTATGAGATTTAATTAATGGGAATCAATCTTCAAACATCAACTTTCATGAGATACTCTAACCCTAGAACGTAAGAATTAGCTACGCATACTCATAATCACAAGGCAATGGATTGATGAAATAATGAGGTAATAGATTTAATAGATGAAAGAATAGGAATTAAACCCTTGTTCAATGAAGTATGGTGCTCTCAAATTGCTCCAAAGTCTAAACCTCCTTTCAAAAACTAAGTAAAAGAGTATTTATAGGGTTTACAAAGACCTGGTAATAAGTTAAACCTAAGCCTAGACGAAATAGGAAGTCTAAAAACGCTCCAGGGGCGCTGTAGCTGGCCCCCCCGCACCCCCGAACGTGCGCACACATGCAGATTACGTCGAAATTCAGGCGCCTTGGCCACGCCCCGCGCTGAGAACCGCGCCGGAAGGCTGGGCGCCTTTGGGGCGCGGCACGCCTAGTAACGCGCCAGGCAAATTTTGCCTCTCCTTGCTCCGCAGCTCGCGTCGTGTCATGCCTTCGTGTGCTCGATCCAATCCTCAATCAAAATCCAATCTTTTCTTACTCGATCATGCTCTTTAAAGCTCCAATTGCACTTCATAACGAACTACACACATACGACACAATATCAGTGCAAAATCACATTCATTAACTAGAAAACGGGCGAATATAATATTCAAATGTGAGGAAACATTAAGGAAATATAGGTATAAAATGCCAAACATCAACTCTTAATGAAAATAAAAAAAATTGCTAGGAAGTGTGAGCTTAGATTTAATGGGGATGATGGCTTTGAGGTTAAGGATGAAGAGTATACACACACAGTCAATATGACCAACATGACATGCTCTTGTAGACTATGGATGTTAAAATGAATTCCATGTGCACATGCTATATGTGCAATCTATCACCTAGGAGAAGAACCTGAAAACCATATTGATCACTGATATACAAAAGAAATATTTCTGGCAGCTTACAAGTACAAACTCCAACCAATTCCATGCATGAAGATGTGGCCTGAGACAACCAATCCATCTATTGACCCACCAGAGGTTAAACCCATACCAGGCAGGCCAAGAGATGTAGAAGAAAGGAAAAATTGAACCAAAGAAAAAATATAGCAAGGCATCCAAACTGGGAGTTAAATGACTTGTTCAAACTGCAAGGAGACAGGCGACAACAAGAAAGGATGCAAAAGAGGGTCAAAGGAAGACAGGACATATGTATGTTTATGTTAGTTCCATGAATCAACTATTGACTATTAGGTTTCTAATTTATTGTCTATTAATCTGTACGTTAGGGTGGAACCTCTGCTATACAAGAGATGAGGCAACGTGTATTACAACCAAGTGCACCACCATCTACTATGGAGAGAAGACCATCATTTATTTGTGAAGATACTTCAAGAGTAAAAAGACAACTGAAAGAGCAGTTGTTTCATCTACACTAAGGACTGGGAGAGGAAGGGGTAACACACTTGGTATGGGAAGAGGTAGAGGTGCAGGGAGAGGGTCTATTAGCGCTGATTCTGCAAACTCAAACATTTATGTTGCTTTTAGAGAGGGTTTGGAAGAGAGAGAGGTACATGGTCTATTGGTGCAGATTCTGAAAATTCAAGCAATATTGCTGCAGGAAGAGGGTTTTTCAGAGGTAGAGGTGCAAGGAGAGGGCCAATTGGTGCTTCCGTTATTGCTGGTGATTCTGCAAATTCTAATGTTACAGCTGCTTCTACTGGTGCTAGACCATCTGCAGTGCATAAAAAACCAAGACTTCAGGGATATGGAGAATACACTGATGTTAGGACCGGGACCTCAACCATAAATGTATGTTTTGACTTTAAATTTTTACAGTTTAAATTGATGACTCTGTTTAAGTGGTACTTATAACTTCATTAATTTGGATATTGCAGCAAAGTATGCCGGAGTGCAAGACTTCTTAGACCTGGAAAGGGTGTGAAGCATTCTGCAAATACAGATTTTGATCTTGGGTATGAACCGACTGGTCTCTGATAGATGGGCAAGAAAGCTATCACATCTTCCCAACTCCAGCAAAAGAAAAATGCTAAAAAATCTACTGCAACAAATGCAAGAGCAACCCAGTGAACATGTGAAGCTTTTGTTAGGACTATATATTTCTTAGTGCTTTCTTAATCAGAATATTTGACAATATTCAGTGCTTTAGCAGCTATTTTTGGACAAATCATTATGTAATGATGCCTGCTTATTTTGTACTGTATAGCTCGCTTTTGAGCTCTTAAAGTAATGAAGGTTGCCATGTTTTTGTCAGAATTTGTTCAATAATTTGTGAAGTTTACATTGTTTGTCACAATTTGTTCAATAGACGATTGCAAAAGCTTAAAAATGCATTACATTAGACTAACATAACATAACACACATTGCATTACTATTAATAAAAATACATTCACATACAACATACCATAACTACAATTAACTTCTCATAACTAACTAGCCTTAACATCCCACCAAGAAAAAGAATAACTCTCTAAATAGCCATGAAAATATAAGAAGCAAAATGATAATTTGACACTTCTGTAGTTTCCAAATTTTGCGAGAATTATCTTCTTCATACACTTTGACTCTCTTCAATAATCCCGATATAATCATACTATCTTGCTCAGTTATTTCTTCATCATGACACCTGAAAAAGTTGCACCCACCGCCAGCCTATTAACAGGAGAAAATTAGTTAGCAATTTCCCAACAAATGTTGGTTTAACAAATTAAGGCAACTTGTTCAATTAGCACTTACTCGAAGAATTTTGCAGCCATAAAATCTTCGTGCAGGGTTAGCTTGAGTCCAAGAAGCTATCAACTTTGGATATTCCCTACATTTACGCACCTCAACTGTATTATATTGATTCATTTTTGCTTAAGTAGAATGGACAATATAAGACAATTACACTTAATAAGGTAGGTTAGAAAGAGATGAGAAGAATTGAGAGGTTCATAGAGAAGAATTTTAGAAATTTTGAAGATTGAGAAGATAGGACTAGGGTTTTAGCCATTAGAAAAGAGAAGAAGATGATATAAGATAAAAAAAAAAAAAAAAAAAAAAAAAAAAGGAGGATTTTACCATTAGAAAATTCGACTCAACAAAAAAAATGACCTCTCACACGCTTTTTTTAAACATTGCATCACGCAACTAAGCCAGATAGGTCAGGTGTTTAAAAATTACACTTGGGCCCGCATCAAGTGTCTATCTGGTCACTTGCAAAGTTTAAGTGACCAACTTACAGCACCATCAAAGTTTAAGGATCATCTACGAATTTAGCCAAAAATTTTCTAATACTGGCTAGTTCTTATTTAACGCAAAGCAAAACTGGTTGCGGATCAAAGTTTTTAGGTGAGGAGTAGTGCACCAAGAGCCTATTTTGTTCGTACCATTTAAGATGTAGAAAATTTTAATAATTATTTAATTTTGTAGCGCTTTAGAATCTAACTTTAGATCCTCGGTCTGGGGTTGAGTTTGATTTGTCTAGCCTAACTTAAAACCTGAATGGCTAAAATTTAACTTCAGTCTTTCAGGTTTAAAGTAAGTTAGGCATAGCCAGCTTCCAATTCCATTCTTTCATGTTGAAAGTTAGGTTTAGCCATCTTCCAACTTCAATCCTTTAGGTTCGAAATTAGGTGTAGCCATCTTGAAAACTTTCACTCAAAGGTATGAAATTGAGAACTCACAAAGTGAAGTTCATACCTTGTAGATCGTATTTAGAAAAGAAAATTGGGTTTGACAATCCCACAAAAAATAAAAAAGAAGATTTGTCAATATTTCGGAATGTGCTTTTGCTTGAAATCAAATCCAATTTTGACTTTTAGAACTCTTGATTACCTTGAAGTACAATAGAATAGAGCAGATAAATTGCTCAGCAATATCAAACTGTACAAAGAAATAAGTTCAAAATAGTTGTTATATGTACCAAGTTAAGGGAGCACTAATTAATTAACCATGGATTAATAGAAAAGGAGGAGGAAGAGAATTAAGTAATGGGGTCTGAAGCTTGCTCTTTTAGGATAAATATAAGTAATTTAAAAATTAAGCTCATTCTAAATAGCAACAATGAAAATGGTTACCATACATTTCTACGCTAAATAATATTGATCAGTGGCTAAATATCTTTCAAAAAAACCCTCAATTTCATAAAGCATCCAAGACTATTGGGATCGATGAGACTCATTAGTTGGAAAAATTAGAGTAAGACTAGTCTTGCATATGGGCTCATTTTTTTTTTTTTTTTATGTTAATTGAGTACTTTTGGACATGATCTTAAGTTGCTGAGTATTTTTTTATGGTCTTGAATTTTTATGCACTCATAAAGATATTTTCACTTCTACCCCTTAAGCATTTTTCTACAATTATTTGACATCTTCTTCTTTAACACTTTTTCTCTCTATAAAACTCATCTCCTACTTCTACTCTTTCTCCCCGAATGGCTTTGTGGTCGTTGACTGCTACTGGGCAACTAACGCCCGCCGCTAGAATATTGAAAAAATTACTTCTCCAGATTCATCTTGGCCTCCTCTTTCCATTTCTTCCATTGATTTTCCGAAAATCACACTGAATTAGTGTAGATCTAATTTTTTAAAATATGGAAAACTTTTTCCGGCGACCCTTTGTTCATGTTCTAGTAATTTTTACATGACAAGGCTTAGGTTTTCTTCATCTAAATTTTGTTGAAGCTGTAAAGTAACGTCCATGACAGGGAAGAGAAACAAATTTACAGCCAATTTGAAAAGAAGTAAAGACGAAAGTAACACCACTCATGATTGCAGAAATCAAATGGTTCAAGTCATCAACTCATGTGGAAGATGCACAATTTATCATATGCTTACTTAGCCATCATATCGTATTATTTGTTAACACATCCGAGAGATATTTACAACTTGGAGTAGTGAGCTTCAATGTCAAAGACGTTACCTTACATCTTCTGCTATGTTTAGATATGGCTCTTATTTATGAAGATTGTAAGCTAGTCTCAAACGTATTTTTACTCCCAAAGTCTTCAACTTTGTGGTTTGATAATTCTCCCAAAAAGCATGATTAACTGTTGTTGATGAAATGCCTGAGAGAGATATGACTCACACTATGAACAAATAATGTCGGATTGACTTTACTTCATTTTAACTTTGAATTTTTGTATATGAAAAATCGATGTTGATTTGGTGTCATTTGCTAGTAAAATAGACATAATAGTATGGCTCACTTATAAGTAATTGCACACAGGTTATCTTCATTTTATATTTTCATATATATTTTTATGGGTGAATGAAGTGAAGACGATTTGGACTCATTTATTTATAAAATGTACTTACTATTTGGCTCATATTATGAATAAATTATGATGGATTTGGTGTAGTTATGTTTAAATTTGAATTTTTATTGATTTTATATTTTCATATATAATTTTGTAGATGAACGAAGTGAAGACGATTTGAACTCCTTTGTTTGCAAAATTGACGCATTTTTTGGTTCAGTATATACATAAACAAAGACCAATTGTCACTATTTCTAAATTTATAAGCACTTGAAAGTTTGTTTTTTTTTTTTTTTTTTTTTTTTTTTTTTTTTGAAGTGAGGCCGATTGGGCCTCATTTCTTCACAAAACGGACAGAGTTATATGCATAAACACATACAGATTGTTGTTATTTCTAAATATATAAGCTCTTGAAGGTCTTTTTTATGGAGGTGTGAATGAGGCCAATTTAGCCTCATTTCTTCACAAAATGGAAATAATTACTCCCTCTGTTCCACTTTAGATGAACCCATTTGACTTTACACGGAGTTTAATAAAGAGAGAAGACTTTTAAAACTTGTGGTCTAAAATAAGTTATAGATATTTATGTGGCTACAAATCATCTAGGGATGAGTAAAAGTGAATATTTCTTTCCAAATTTAGAAAGAGGTCATTCTTTTTGAAACAGACTAAAAAGGAAATAGGTTCATTCTTTTCTAAACGGATGGAGTATATGCATAAACATAGTCGGATTGTCGTTATTTCTAAATATATAAGCACTTGAAGGTACTTTTTGTGAATCAATATAGTAAGTACGACTTGGCATCATTTATTTACAAAATGAACATGATTTTTTTTCACTATATGAAAAAAAAAGATATCGAATTGCTCTTATATTATAGTTTGCTTTGATTTTTGTATATGAGCGAAAGGATGACAATGTGGCGTTATTTATTCACAAAATGGTCGTGAACACAGAAGGATTGGCATTATTTTTGCTTTGTAAGAAGCAGTGACATATTTGGTGACACCTAATTTTATTCTGTAACTTTTTAAAAATTAATAATTTACTATAGAAGGCATATAAATCAGGCTAATTTTGAAATTAAAAAAAAACAATTGAAATTTTGATAAAAATGCCAAAATTGCCATATGTAGCTTAAACTCTACCCATTTATGTAATTTTCACTTAATAACTAAAGACCCTTACCCTATACACGAAACCCGTAAGTCATCCCCCCCCCCCCCTTTTGAACCCTAATAACCAAAACCCTTGGCGCCATTTCACTTTTTTGCTGGACGAATGAGAGGAAAGTAAGTACGATCTGTGTTTCTGGCCATTCAGATCAAAGGGAAATCGATTTCCCATCGTTGGTTCATTTTGTGATGTATTTTTCATTTTTCTTTTTCTTCTGATTTACATCAAAATGGGATGTATCCCACATCAAATTTGAGGAGTTTCTGAACCTCCTTATGACCCTATAAATACTCCTCAAAATAGTGGAAAAAAAGGTTGGGAAATTTGAGCATAAAGGGAGTCTTGAATAGGGGTGTTCACGGTTTGGTTTGGTTGGTTTTTTATTAAAACCATAACCAAACCAATATAATCGATTTTTCAATTCTTAAACCAAACCAAACCAAACCAAATAAAAGTTATATCCATCGGTTTGGTTTGTCGGTTTGGTTCGGTTTGGTTCGATTTTATCGGTTTTTGAGAAACAAAATAACAATGAAGATAATAAGAATGATAAAAAGAACTTTTTCTAAAAAAATAAATGATAAATATATTTTTTTCTAAAAGCGAATGATAAAGAGAACTACAAGTATGCTCTTAGTCTTATAGTATTTTGAACAACTTGAAATTTTAACTTAACTACACCTAAAATGTTGTACTTTTGCCACTATAGCAAATCCTGGGACAATTGAATATAAATATTTAGAACAAAAGAAAGAATTAAAGAAAACTTATATTTACACAATGTTTCTGCTTTCGATATGTCATGACTCATATATCAAGTTGAATATGCAATGGTTATGGAAAAGAAGATGTCAAAACTAGAATTTGTTTTGCCTTTAAACTTTACCGTTGTGTCTATGTATCTGTGAGTTCGATTTTTTTACTGAATTTAATCTTTTTTACTGAATTTAATATAATTATAAGTTTATTGAATGAATTAGGACTAAATGAGTTGGTTTCTTTTTAAAATGGACTTAAAAGTTAGCCACTCCTTTGACTAAATGAGTTGGTTTCTTGGTAAAATTGACTTAATAAAATCTTATAATATTTAACCTACTATAAAATTTATTGAAAAATGTATAAAATACTTCAATTACATTATAAAAAATATTATATTAATATATATAATTTTTCGGTTCGGTTTGATTATTTCTTCGATTATTTTTCATGAAAACCAAACCAAACCAAATAATATCGGTTTTTAAAATTTGAAAACCAACCAAACTATATCTAAGAACTTATCGGTTATTTTAGTCGGTTTGGTTTGATTTTCGGTTTGAATCGATTTTTAACCAAACCGTGAACACCCCTAGTGTTGAGAATTCAAGACACCCAAGTCTTTTTGGGCATCTAAGTTTAAAATTTTCATAGTCACTGGTTATTTGTGACTCGAGCATTTTCTGGGTCGCTTGTTTGTTGACGTGTACAGATCTTTGCTTCATTTCACTGCATTTAAGCAGATTAGTTTCCTTTCCATTTTCTTGTTTATTGATTGTGTAGTATAATGATTCGTTTAAACTTAAATGACTAGCTTGTTTTAGAGCTTGTTTGTCCAAGCTTCTGGAAAGTCAGAAGTACTTTTTTTTTTAAAAGTGCTTATTTTAAAATTTTGGAGTGTTTAGCCGAGCTTCTAGGGAAAAATAAGTACTTTTGAGTGATAGCAGAACTTGTTTTTCTGCTGTTAGGAATAAGCTGAAAAAGTAGCTTCTTGAAAAAATAAGTGTTTTTGATTATTTAGGACAAGAATACTCATTTCAAACTTCCATATTTAATCAAATCAATATTATATATCCATTTTTGTAATTTGGTAATTTTTTAGAATATTTTTCAAACACAAATTAATAACAAAAGCACTTCTCTAAAATTTAGCCAAACGCAGACTACTTATCTCGCAAAGCACTTTCGAAAAAAAACACTTCTCAAAATAAGCTGATTTGAAAGCTTATCCGAACCGGCTCTTAAGCTTGTTACTTTATGATTATCTGAGTTAAAATGGTTAAAGATAATCAGTAAGAATCTTTACTAATTTATGTGCTTAGCTTGTTTAAATGTGTATAAAAAAATACTTTAATCAAGCTGGTTCCTGTTTAAGCTTCCCTTACAACCTGTAAATTGCTTAAAATGATGATTAAATTGAAACCATGAAAAGAAACTCCCCAGCTGTTTAAGGAAGTAAGCTGTTTTAGAATCAATTTTAATAGCAGTTGATTATATGTTTGAGGTTAATTTTTGAAGAAAGAGTGGAGGTGATCAGCCCAAAAGAAAGGCTCATTCCTTTAGTCTATGATCTTGTTATCCCCAACCCTTCCTAGTCTAGTCTTCCTCGGGATCCGGTTTCCCTTTAAGTTTGCTTGTCTATTCTGTTCTGAGCTTGAGGTCAGGAGTTTGGGTTGGAGTCTTTGGGGTGTAGAACTGTTCCTTCTAGGCTTGAACTGATGGGAGGTTTAATGATTAAGCATATTACCTATAGTATAGATTTTACTGTGATAGATATTTATTTGAATATTAAAATTACTTTATGAACATTTTTTTCTTTTTCTTCAGATTTACTAGTTAATTTGTGGATTTAGAAACCGTTATTAAATAATGAGTGCAAATAAAAGTACAATTGTATAGTATATGGCAAGTGTATCACATGGCTTTGGCTGGTTGTCTTTTCTATACACGACAATAAAGGAATCTGAGATACCACCAAGCAAAGAAGAGAGAACCTGAGGCTCTTGTGCAGATGATCACTCAAGAGATATTCCACATAGGTGCAAAGAAGGTGCAACCAGCTAGTAGGTGGAACAAGTTGAACTTTTATCCTACTGTATTGAAGGAAAGTTGAGTACTAGTGAGTAGATAGAACTCAACTGAATTGGGGCAGTGTCCAGTTCAGTTTTTTTTTTTTTTTTTTTTTTTTCTTTTTCTATTTGAGCTGTAATAGTTTACTTGGTACTAAAATTTCTTTATTTACCCAGAAAAATACAATTGAATGTTGTTTTCCTTAAGTTATTATTTATTTTTAAAATAATTATTTATTTATTTATTTATCCTATTTTTTTGAAATTTTAAAATTATTTATTTTACTTTAAATATTCCAAAAGTCAATATTTTTTCTAAATTAGCACTGACAATATTTTCGTGAAAACTGCTAGAATAACCACTCTTTTTGTAGATTTTCGAAAATGCTCTTTTAACAAATACCTTCTTTTGAAAATAAATGAACCATTTACCCGGAATCTCCGAAAATTTAGTTTTTTTTAAAAGGGAAGTTTGCACTCATTGTTTAATAATTGGTTCCTAATTTTTCTAAATTAGGTGGCGACTCCAAATAAATCCTTTAGAATTGTTATATTATTGAAAATACCCGAATTAAAGGTGTAATGATATTTTTGTAATTCCGGCTTAAAAAATGTGCGGTGATATTTTTTTAATTACAAAAGTGCTCTATTAGTAAGAATATTTCTTTACTTTCAGCTTCATTTAATGTAAAATTACTCAATTCTTTAAGACCACCGAAAAATAGCTCAATTTTTTTAGACCACGCTCATTTTGCTTAGCCGTGTAACTCTCCCATAAGAGCTTGCAAGCAAAAAGCACTTGAACTATTGCTTATGTCAAAAAATTTCACCGTATGCCCTCCATAAGGAGTGGTTTTATAAAAAATACCCGCGCTAAGAGATGTTTTAGCAAAATGCCCTTATTTAGTCTGTAAGCCAAGGCTTCAAGGCAAAAAATCTGTAAGTCTTGGCAATTGACTATACTTCAAGGGCAAATGTTGTTTTGCCAATACCTCAAGTTATACGGCGAGAATGCAGGGAAAACTGGAAGGGGCAAGTCTTGACAATTTCCAAGACTTACGACGCAGTGCAGCAAGTGTTGCCTATTGCCAATACTTGTCGTGCAAGTGCTGGAAAATCGAGCAGGGGTCAATGGCAAGTCTTGGCAATTGGCAAGTCTTGGCAATTGCCAAGACTTCCGGCCTAGTGCGGCAAGTATTGCCTATTGCCAATACTTGAAGGGATAAGTGTTGAAAAGCAGAAAAATATAACGGGAAATCTTTGCCCCGGATTTTTTTTATTAAATTTTAACGGGGGCATTTTTGCAAACCACCTCTTAGCATGGGCAAAAAGGCAAACCATTGCTTCCCGTATCATATTTTAGCAATTGAAGTAAGAATTTCGCCCGGATGCCTATTAAGTTCCCCCATTTAGGTTTTAGACACTTTATAAAAATCATTTGCAACTGTAATCCGTCAGTTTTAAACTATGGGGTTGGGGCTGTGTATTCAACTTCAAATTATAGTCTGAATTTTACTCAATTTAAATTTTTGATTCTGAAAATGGGCTAAATCCAAACAAAAAATATGAAGTAGGGTTCAACTTAAAACCAAACTCACATAGATGATTTAAAATTTACAAAAGAACCATATGATTTCAGCTTAAGACTCAAAAAAAAAGTAGAAGATAGCTTAATTCGGTTTGAGCTTCAATCTCAATGGTCTCAAGATAGACAATTTTGATATGAAAATGCCCGACTTTAAGAAGGCACGCACACAACTGATTTATGTTCAGGAGTTTGAAGTTTACCACTTACAAAGGTATTATTCCTGAACTTATGGGTGGAAATAACGTCAGGTAGTCCTTCTTAGAGTCGCTATATAAGATTTAGCCAGTCTCTTGCAACTCATTAAAAGTTTAGCTAAAACTTAAAATGGGCATAGATCTGTTTCCATTTCCTTGAACTTCATGACATTGTGTTCTGAAGTTTAGTTTTCGAATTCTAAAAGATTAGGACACAGTATTCTTAAATTAATGTTGTTAAAAAGTTAGGACATTGTGTTCTTCATTAGTGGCTAAACTATGAAAACGAAGCACAGTGAGAGAGAAAATACGAGGGCATCGACATTTTCCGGTCGGGTCACCCGTGCGAGTGAGTTGCATCCTAAATTGGTACAAGTGGCGACTTTAGTGTTTTATAAAATATTCTTGCTTAAACTTGTACCTGCAACGTCATTAAATGATTGAATATACAACTTTCGATTCAGATGTTTATAGGTGTTATAGGTTAAGTAATATAACTTAGATAAGACAAACAAGAAAAACATAGCTAATTACCGGAAATCAAAGGACCATACGTACAATCAACTCTAGCAGATGTCGCTCATTTAATCTTTCCTATTGTGTAAGCCTATAAGCACCCCACCTTCACCCGCCTTCATATTTTAGATAAGGATTTAGGGAATTTTTCTCACTCATTTTGAACTTTTTCAATTAACTTGTAAACCGAATCCAAAGATTGGTGTATCATAAGTGCAGTATATCGATCTTTCTACCTACACTACAATAAAAGGGTAATTTCGCGGGATTTTTTTTTCTTTTACAATTCGGGTTGTGTTTTTTTTTTTTTTTAAGCAATTTGCGGCGGTTTCCGACTCCTACAAAATGAATTGTGGCGGTTTCTGAAAACGCCACAGGTATGAGTGTCACGAGCAATATTGTGACCTTTTAGTAAAACCCCACGACGATCCCCACAAACTGAATTTTAAATTTATGGAGGTTTTTATAGACAATTAATGATGATTTATGATCCCCTCAATATGATTTCAATGTTCCAAAAAAATTAATCATTGGAGTTTTAGAACTGACACAATACAATTTGAATTTTTTTCTAAAAATAATTTGTGGCAGAGTATAATCGCCACAATATGAGTTCACTTTTTAAGACAATTTGATTTGATGAGGTCATTAATCACCACAATATAAGCTCATTTTTTTTAAAAAAAAAAATTTAATTTATGGGGCTTAATTAACGATAAAAATCTCTTTTAAAAAGTTTATTGCGTGAAATAATATCAAACTTGTATAATTATATAAACAATAACAACAACACCTAGTGTAATCCCACAAGTAAGGTCTTGGGAGGGTGAGATGTACGCAGACCTTACCCCTACTAAGGTGGAGAGGCTGTTTCCTGTAGACTCTCGGCTAGGGAAATATTTTAAAAATATTTTGAAAGCAAACAATATATTTTTAAAACATGATAGAAAACTACAACCACCAGAGAAAACAGAAGACATCAATAGCAAAAAGAACGCATGACAAGATAAAACTACTATGTATAAGAATAATAAAGCTAAAATGCCAACAACTAATCGCCTTCTACCTAATCATCTGGAGCTAAGCCATGTCTTGTTGAATCACCTTGCCCCAATTTTTCTTTGGTCTACTTCTACCTGTTGGAAGACCCATCACAACCAACCTCTCACACCTTCTCACTGGAGCATCCGTGCTCCTTCTCTTCACATGGTCGAACTATCGCAGCCTCACTACTCGCATCTTATCCACCACTGAGGCCACTCCCACCTTGTCACTAATGACCTATTCCTAATCTTATCCAACCTCATATGCCCATACATCCATCTAAGCATTCATATCTCTGCTACGCTAATATTCTGAATATATGATGTCTTGACGGGCCAACACTCTGCGCCATACAACATAGCTGGCCCAACGACCGCTTTGTAGAACTTACCTTTGAGTCTAGGTGCCACTTTCTTATCTCATAGGATACCGAACGCGAGCATCCACTTCATCCAGCCTGCCCCTATACGATGGGTGACATCATCATCAATTTTCCCATTACCTTGAATGATTGAACCAAGGTACTTAAAGCTTCTCTTTTGGGGAATGACTTATGAATCAAGCGTCACTTCCACCTCTGACTCTTGAGACGCATCATCAAAATTGCACTCCATGTATTCTGTCTTCGTTATGCTCAGCCTGAAACCCTTAAGACTCAAGGGTATGCCTCCAAACTTCTATCTTATCATTAACTCCGCCGCGAGTCTCATAAACCAAAACTATATCGTCAGCAAATAACAAACACCCTGGAACCTCCCCTTGTAAGCCTCGAGTCAATTCGTCTATCACAAGAGCAAATAAGAACGGACTAAGAGCTGACCCCTGATGCAAACTCATCTCGATTGGGAAGTGATCGGAGTCACCTCCAACTGTTCTCACGTTGGTCTTGACTCCATTGTACATGTCTTTAATCGCACTGATATCTGCCATTGGTATACCTTTATATTCCAAGTATCTCCACAAAACATCCCATAGGACTTTGTCATCAGCCTTCTCTAGGTCAATGAACACCATATGCATATCCCTCTTCTTATCCCTACACTGCTCAATCAACCTCCTTAGAAGATGGATGGCTTCCGTAGTCGATCGCCCAGGCATGAATCTGAATTGGTTCATAGAAATTGTTACATCCTCCGCATCCTCCTCTCAACCACCCTCTCCCAGACTTTCATGGTGTAGCTTAATAGTTTGATGCCCCTATAATAGTTAAATTTTGACCATCTCCCTTGTTCTTGTACAACAGAATCATAGTACTCTATCGCCATTCTTCGGGCATCTTGGCCGTCTTCATAATAACATTAAACAACCCATTCAACTAAGTTAAACCTGTTATACCTGCACTCTTCCAAAACTCTACTGGGATCTCGTCATGTCCGGTCGCTCTTCCTCCTCTCATCTTGCGAATTGTTTCCTGAACCTCTTCAAATCCAATACACATGCAGCGCCCAAAATCATGGCGACTCTCTGAGTGCTCTAGATGACCTAGTATAATGCTCTAGTCCCACTCTTCATTTAAAAGTCTATGAAAGTACTCTTGTCATCTTCATCTAATGTGAGCCTCTTCGACTAAGACCATGTCATCCTCGTCTTTGATGCACTTTACTTGGTCTAAGTCGCGTGCCCGCCTCCCCCTCACCTTGGCTAGCCTATACAGTTTCCTTTCTCCTCATTTGTCCGCTCTCTTGATACAAGCGTTCAAAACCTGCCGATTTAGCGTCTGGAACCGCTAGCTTCGCTTCCTTCTTCGCATACTTATACCTCTCCCGATTCGACCTTTTCTCCTCCTTGTCTCTACTCTCTACTAACTGTATATAGGCCGCAATCTTGGCCTCCACTTTTCTTTGGACTTCGTCATTCCACCACTAGTCCCCTTTGTGTCTATTAGGGTTGCCCTTGGAGACCCCTAAGACCTCTCTAGTAGCCCTCCTAACATACTGCCTGCATCTCTTCTGCTCTCCCAAGCTCCCATATCTACTAGCTTCTCTCCCAACTCCTGAATCTTACCACTGGCCAAGGCCTCCCACTTAATTCTTGATCGAACATCTAAAGCCCTATTCTTCTTCTTCTACCCTCGAATCTCAAGATACATAACTAAGAGCCTATGTTGGGTTACAAAATTCTCGTTCGGGAGAACCTTACAATCTGCACATACCCCTCTATCACCCTTCCTAAGAAGTAGAAAGTAGATTTGAGTCTTTGCGCCGAACTACAAAAGGTAACTAAGTGCTCCTCCTTCTTCTAATCACTCAAATTGGATATCACCAACTCAAAGGCTCTAGAAAAATCCAAAATAGCGATTTCTCCATCATTTCTATCCCCAAAACTGAAGCTGGCGTGCACCCCATCATAGCCTCATGCAGCCGTCTCGATGTGCCCAATGAAATCTCCCCCTATGACAAGCTTTTAAGTGACATGGATGCTCTGAACTACCTCATCGAAATCCTCCCAAAAAATCTTCTTGACCTCATTGTCCAAGCCCGCTTGAGGTGCGTAAGCACTAATTATGGTATAGGTAAGCCCTCCAACAACCAGCTTAATAAACATCAATCTGTCATTCACCCTCTTGACCTCTACAACTTGATCGCGAAGGTCCTTATCAATAAAGATGTCTACACCATTTCTATTCCTCGAGACCTCAGAGTACCACAATTTATATCCGTCAACATCTCGCACCTTAGTACCGACCCACCTGGTCTCTTTGACACACATAATGCTTACCTTCCTCTTCTTGAGAATTTTCACTAACTTGATAGATTTTCTCGATAAAAATTTGATATTCCATGATCCAATTCTTATCCTAGCACCCCGTTGAAACCTTTGCCCCTCGCCCCGAATGTCACCCCAACCTTGGACATGCCCTTTGTCTGCAATCATTCTCTAAAGCCACTACTTAGCCACTAAGTCAAAGAACAAGATTCCCACACTATGTAAAGAAAGTAACGGGACAATTATTAATAACAGCTGAATCTGAACAATAGCAATACAACATGAAACAGGCTATGACTGAACAGTCGAGCATAGAAACAAGACTAAAACTTAGAAATAGGATTGAAGTAATGCAAATAACAATACTAATATAGTGTCAAGATTCTTAATGTGATACTGAAGCAACAAAACACAATACTTAATGTCAACAAATGAAAATTTTGGCAAGATTTATGGATTGATACATGAATAGAGACTTTGTAGAAGTCATGTAAAGAAGTTGCAAGAAACAGTAAAGTGAAATAGATCTTACTTTGGTGCCTTGCAAGTGAAAGGCAGCGTTTGCATTGCCTTGACAGATCCGGATGCTACTGGTTGGCGCCGGAGGGGTGGGGTGGTGCCGCATCGGTGATAAGAAAAAGGAAAGAGACAGGATTGTAAAGGGCTAAGAAACTTACCGGTGATAATTTCTAGCGGCAGTCGGCGTTAGAAATGTGGAGCTGTCACCGAAGATCGTCAAGAGAAAAGGAAAAGAGAAACAAACTGTGGAGAAAGGGCGAAAGATAGAGAAGATAAAGAGAGAGAGAGAGAGAGGGGGGGACGTTCTTACCAATTTTCAATCATATAAACAAATAAATAAATAATTTATGAAATCATATATATATGACACAATATAAATTTCATTAAAAATATTCAAAATAACAGACATAAAAAATTCGAGTATTGCATGTCAAACTAATGTACCATAAATTAATGTACTCTAAACATTACAACTTTAACTCCATAAAAACGAACATGTTTCTAAAATAAATAGATAAAATTCTAAGCACTTGCTCGGGGATTCTCATTGGTGTCGCCCCAATGATCCGCTTACATCCATTGGTGTAGTAGATTCATTCTCTGCATTATCACTACGCTGAAGAAAAAAACATAATCAGAATAAAGCTGGAAAAGTTTCAGTAAGTAATTGCTACGGCCTGCTAATGAAGAGGCCGACATGTCATTGGAAGGATAACCGGCCTTGGAAACTGATTTTGAGGAATAAAACTCCTCTAAAAGTAGCAAGTTTTGGATGGAAAGCAGTTCCGGAAAATTGTCTCACACAGAACATGAGAACAATCTTCAAAAGAGGAGCTTTGCATTGTGCAATAGAAGCTATCTATGTGAAGAATATTTGGAGACAGTGAACCACCTTCTGCATTACATATTTGCTCGGCAGTGTTGGGAACTTTTTCCTAAGTATATTTGAGATTTCATTGACCGCTGCCTCTGAATGTCAAAACATTAATGGAGAGCTGGCAGCATCAGAAGACATTAAAAAATACTAAGCTGATCTAGAGGACCATAGTGCATCTTCTGGACTATTTGGCTAGAGAGGAATAGTGCTTCTTTTGATAGGTAGAAATATCAAATTTTCAGTATTAAAAATAAGTGTTTGATTAACTTTGGTGTAAGAGTAGTTATTTGATAGCATAGATCATTATATGGACTTCTTGGAACTGTTAGGAAGATGTTGTAACTAACTCCTTAGTTATTTCTAGTAGCTTCATGTAACTATTCGGTACCTACTTAATAAAATCATACCTTGTCAAAAAAGTATAGCAAAGTAGGAGAAAACCAAATCTAGGGGTCTATATAGCAGAGGTACTTAGAATAATCATCGATCTCAAGCTTTAGCACATTCAATACTTGTATATTAGTAGGCACATGCATATTTGAGAATTTGTAGGGATTTTCATGAGGCGTTTAAGCAAATAATTAAACTAGCTAAGAGAGAGATAATAGTATGGAATGTTAATAGATAGCACCTGTTCTTAAATGGTAGCTACAATTGTGGCAATCAACGGTAAGTTATTGAGAAGATATATGAGCAAGGACTCTATTGAGGAAACAACAACAACAACCAGACTATACCTAGTTACTCTCATACAATGTTTCTTTATTATTATGTGAGCCTTATCACTAATCATTATTATCATGGCATGAAGGAATCAAAAGTTTAGAATAAATCAAAGATCTCAAAATTTTCAAAATCAGAAAATTGGCTCTATATTAGTAGGCATGTAGTAGACAAGGTTTCTGCATGACAGAGGTACCTAAAGATATATAAAGCAAAAAAAATGGAACTTCAATATTCTTCTTACATGTGGTTTAGGAGTGAATTTTTTTAATGTGTATTCATAACGAGTGACCTTTTGATGCAAATAGGTAGAAGTTGTGGATGATCCACCAAAGTGCGATGAAGAATGGTTTAGATCACTAAGTTGTTCCATGATATTCGTTAATGTATTTGAAGGAGCTGCTCACATACTCATACATCGCATCCTCCCGGAGTGTTTCGCCCCAAACATCTTGCCAATAATATTCATCTATAGAAATTTCAGGTTCATTGGAGTTGCATCGACTCACTTCAATTTGTTCCCACAAGCAGAAAAATTATCAATTAGTATTTAAAAAATAGTATAATCGAGATGCACAATGTTATAAGACATAGAAATTAAATTAGTACACTAAAATTATAAGACATATCATCCTTAATAGAAAGGAATCAGAGGGTATTTAAGAACAAAAGAGAACCAATGGGACCTTGATAAAGATGGTTATCCAAGAAATTCATTGTCGAGGAAGCATGAAAGCCAAGACCGTGCTAGAATTAGAACTTATGAATTTTTTTCATTAGTTTAATTAGTAGGATATTACTTAAGTGTTGTTGGTAGAAGAGTTAGTAGTTTAAAGTGGATTATGTTATTGAGATTAATCTCCAGTAGAAGCTAGTTGTCTTGTTTTATACATATTTTCTATTGGTAATAAAAAATTAACACACCAAATATGAACTTACCACTATAGTCCTTACCTCATTTACAATTGATCCATCTTTTCTCTGATGAGTTTCCATAAACATTTTTTCCCGACTAGGATATAGTCCAGTTTTCAAAAACTAAGAAAGAGGTTAATTAAAAAGATTGTAATTACAAATTTAAAATAGAGAAGAACTATACAAACTATTAAGTTAATAAGAATACCAGCTCATGTCGTTTTCTTGAGATAGATTCGCCGAATTTCTTTGTTTCTTGTACAAAGCTCCTATTAACAAAATTAATTACAACTAAAAAGGTTAATCTTATATAATCATAACGACAATAAAACCTATTAAGATAACATAATTTTACAATTGTTGATTGTCTTAGACGATAAGTAACAAAACCAGCCCATTAATCTCTATTTGTACCCTCTGACACATTTCTTAAAAGTTCATAACTACTTTTGGACGGGTCAAAAAATTAATCCCATATCCTATGTCGATGTGCAGCCCATTTCTTATTTAAACTAGCATTTCAGTATCTGTATGTCATCGCTTTCGTAGTCCTAAAAATAACTGAGGCTTCCAATAGAAAAGAAATAATAAAGTTAGTACTCTAGACATGCATAAAAATCTAAAAGAAATAAGTAGAAATATGTATAATACCTTTAGTATTGTTTCGAAGAACCCTTCCTTGTACTTTTTGGAAGGCCCATCAAAATTAAGTGGGAACAAATTGTCATCAATGGCCAATAATCCATAATATTCGGCAAGCAACCCTTGCGCTTCCCCATATGTTGCGCCGTAGTTACCAAATTCCACAATGATGTGATCTTCAATAGGTAGATTGTTGACCTCATTGATTTTCACCCTACTATGGTTGGTAGCTTTATTTGAGTCTTTAATAAAAAATAAAACAAAATTTAGTTACTCAACGAAAAGGAAAAAAGTGGCTATCTTTTAAGTGAAATAATCATATAAATAAGGCGTATATCAATGACCTTTACTTTCAAATATTGTGTAAATTCGTCGACCATGATCTGCAGATGTTGCATTTGAATTAGAAGGCTTAGTTGGAGCTTGTTCTTATTTTGGGACTTCATCAACTAGTGAGTAATTTCCTTGAGCATGTAGGGGCTAAGAACGATGTTGAGGGCTCTATAGCAGTTGCACCGACTTGAGTTGCTGATGATGAAGAACGTACAGGAGCATCACATGGTCCTTCAGCTAACTTTAAAGGATTCTTGAAATGTTTAATCTTCGACATAGCTGCATATTCATAAGAAAAAAAATAGGTGTATCAAATATGATCTAGTGTGGTGATACTCATTGAGCAAACATAGCACTAGAAATTGAGTGGTAGAACTTGAATGGAAAAAAAATCTGCAGAATTGTCACTTGCACTATTTTTTATCAAACAAAGAGAGGAAAAGAAAAAAAGATCAGAAAAATACTATACAAATAGCAGGGGATTTAACCCTGCGGCCTTAACCTAACATTTTCAAGAAAGTAATCAAACTATAAGGTGCATATTTTACAATAAAATGCGGTACATTTGTATTCAATATTCAGATCGACAAGTTATAGTACATGGTCCAGTTTGTCAGTAAGTCAAGGTAACAAGAAATTGTTGTCATCTCACTGCTCATGCTTTTTAACTCTTTGCTGAACCAATTCTCGACATATATAATATAATAATAATTACTCGATAAAGTAAAAGAGAGCATTTCTTCATTACATGAACAACCGATTAAGTAAAACACAAGTTGACAGAACGCATAGAGAGTGAAGAGACCTAAAAATGATGGACTAGTCGCTACAAACTAAACATCAAATAGAAGCCGACACAAAATAAACAACAAAATACCTAACAAACCCAGTCTAGAAATCCAAAAATTAACTCCAAACCATCTATGAACTATTGTACAACCTGTAGATAGTAAAATTTGATGAAGATACAAGATAAATCAATCAAAAACAATATGTATTTTAGGCATCAAATATAGATAGATACGAGATTCTCTTGATACAACATGTTCTACAGCAAAAAAAAAAAAAAAATCAATCGTCTGTAGAAAGTGAAAGTCTCAATCCTATGTACAAGTCATTTTCTAACTAATCACCAACACGCTACACTGGTTGAATGACCCAACCCAACAAAATATTAATAAATTATAGAGAAAAAATTGATTAGCAATTTTATAGACATAGTTTAATTTAAAGTAATTCTCTTACAAAAGATTTAACCATAATTATTTAATGAACAGTGAATAAAAGGGCTGTGCGACCTGGGGAAAGCAAATAAAACTAACCTGACAGTGCATCTAGGCTCTCAAGCAGGAAATATATCTTGAAGGATTCTGAAAAGGGAGGGGTTTCCCAAATAAAAGAGGAGGCAAGCTATTAGACGGTTAATCACAAAAAGATGTAACTGCAAAATACGAGGAAAATCATGTACAAAGTTGGAGGAAATGCCAAAAAAAAAAAAAACGGTTTGCTTAATTCAAGCATTTTAAGTTCCAGCGAACTTGGGTAATTTGTTTGCTCCACTTTTTCTTATTTAATAAATTTAAAATGAATACTATTATTTATTAATAATAAATAAACTATTATGTTCTTGACTTAATCTGTAAAAAAAATTGTGATAATTATCATGATCATATTCTTTAATTTAGTATATAACCAAAGGAAAACCGATGGTATGGGACACAAGCTGAAAGTGCTTCTCATGCTCGGTCAAATCGTAGTAAGCTCGATTGAGCTCAACTCGACTCGACTTATTCATAATGAGGCACAGCTGGACTCGACCCAATGTCTTTCAATATTCGGCTCGACTCGGCTTATTTAATTTAGCTCGATTGATCGTGGAACTTAATTTTCTCCTATGTCGATTGATATCAGTGGTTATGTTTTTGTTGTTGTGTCGAATGATAAAAGAGTTCATTTAGCCCAGATTTTTCGTGTAACTTAATTTTTCTCTTAGCTCAATTGATAAAAGACTGCAAATAGCTCGATTGATAAAAAAATTCATTTAGCTCGATTAAAAAAGAGTTTATTTAGCTCAACTGATAAAAGAGTTCATTTAGCTCGATTCATCATGTCACTTAATTTAGCTCATTTAACTTAATTTAACTCAAGTGATCGGTCATTTTGATACATCACCTTATAAAATACGTCAAATAGTGTTTATTAACTTAATTTGGCTCCATCGCTCGTGCAGCTTAATTTTTTCTTATCTCGATTGATAAAAGAGTTCATTTAGCTCAATTTATCGTGTAGCTTAATTTTTCTCTTAGCTTGATTAAAAGAATTCAAATAGCTTGACTGATTATTTAGCTTGATTGATCGTGTAACGTAATGAAGTTCATTTAACTTAATTTAGCTCAAGTGATTGTCCATTTTGATAAATCACCTTATTAAATAGGTTAAATAGTGTTATTTAACTTAATTTAGCTCGATTTATCGTGTAACCTTAGTTATTTTATTTAATTTTTGCTCGATGATCATGTAACTTCTTTTTTTTCTCTTAGCTCAATTGATAAAACATCTCATTTAGCTCGATTAATAATGTAACTTAATTTTTTACCCAAAATTTTAGGTCACTTGGAGGTTGTTTGATAGGTTTTGGAATAATATTTCATTTTCGGATTCGAAATCGATCAAATTTTAACCTTAACATGTTGTTTTGCGAGCCATTGACTCTGTTAGGTTAATGCAGTGATTTGTGACCTATGGGCGCAGACAAAACTGAATTCTGAGGTCATTTGGATAATTTTAGAATTAAAGCTCATTTCCTAATACATGGATACAAACATAAACAGAGCTTGTTTTTTAAGTCCTACAGAACCATATCCAATTTAGCATACAGTAGATATACGAGGATGTGTTTGATTGTTTAGCTTACACCAGTAACCCACGCCAATAAGCAATGAGTTGTACATTTGATATACCAGTAATTATGCACTAGTAATACACTTGAAGTAACTCAAAAATTGAACCATCAAGGCATGTTTGATTTTTTGAATCACCAAGACTTGTTTGAAGCATAAACTCAAAAATTGCGGCACCATTTCTTTCTTTTTCTTTGGTTTAGATAGCAACTTCCAAAAACTATATGTAAATGCATCCCAAAGCAGATGCTTATTACCTGCTTATCAAACAAATCAAGTGCTCCCTATTCAAGTAGTCTGCTAGCCAATCGACCATGGAGAGCATAACTCCATGTGTATATCAAATTACAGCAAAATAGGAATATACAAATAATAATTAATTTGCACATCGCAATTAAACTATGTTGAAGCACCAGTAACTACATCATCCAATTTGGTTTGAATCAACTTAGGATGTAACTTTTAACTGGTGAATAACATTAAATAAATTTAGAATGAAAATAAAATTCCAGCAACACAGACAACAATGAACACTTGTTATAGCAGCACATCACAATTAAACTACATCGCAATTAAACTATACTGAAGCACCAGTAAGTACATATCCAATCTGGTTAGATCTAATTTAGTATGTAACTTTCAACTGGCGAATAAGATTAGATAAAGTTAAAATGAGAAAAAACTCCAACAACATTTTTCTATGACTAGGTGCTGAAATTTGCTTCCCTAAAGTCATCCGACAACAGGGCACTAGAATTCCATGTGGCAGCATATTCCAGGCCTTATTCCACTTGCAAATCTCTAATTTCTATCAATACAACTTTATTCCAATAACAGAAAGTGGAGACTTTGCTGCTGTATCTACGTTTAAGAAGAAAAAATATAAATAACATTTAGACAGTACAACTTTGAAACCTTCATGTCAACACGTAAAATAAAAATTCAGACGGTTAATCACTATGCAAAAGACACTAGCATCAATTCTAAGAATGCAAGAACTACCTTGTCAGAGACGAACCGATTCAGAAATGCCAGAGAGAAGAGAACTAAGGAGGAGGAACACTAAACAAGATATATATGTCGATATTTGGTCCAGCTGCTGAAAAATCCCATACCATTTAAACTGATTTCTGCTGCTGCGCGTTGATGCTGCTACTGCTAATAAGCAAAAGCTTGATGATATCAACTTGGGCAGCCAATACATCAGTACTAATATCGACTTCGGACAAAAAGGTCTCTTGTAATCCATGTTATTACATCAAATAATGCTAGTTTAGCATGAAGAAACCAACAACATTTTTTTCTCATTTAGCCCGCAGTCTAGCAGTTACAAACAACAATAAAGCTAAAAACTAAGGTCAAATTTTCAACTCCAAATGACCACAGAATTTGATGAAACTTGTTTCAACCAGTCATAAATGACGAGATGAATCTATAGGTGCCTTCAAATCTCATATCCAACCTCAAGTGCATAAAACGAGAGGTAGGTTTATTAAGTCCAAAAATTGAACTTTGAAACTAACATGCGCAGAGAGGCAAAACTAGCCAAACGAAGTCAAAATTTACTTTCGAAAGTTTTGACAGGTCACAAATAATCATACAAAGCTAAAAGAATCCACAGATTTCCAAATGGAGCTCATTTACTCAACATCGTACAATAAGTCCATTTTCTTGTCGATTATGAAACCAAAACAGAAACATCACTCCAAAACCTAACAATGACCTTCAAGTAACCTCAAATCTTACATGCAAGTCATAAATGATCTAACAGAGCTTTTGGGACTGTTGTCATGCAAAATGAAGTACCAATTCTCTAAATGACCAATTGGATCGTTAACATATAACTAACTTTCACACCTAGTTATTTGATTTGTGCACGAACACATTAGAACAACCAATATTTAAAAGTTTGGAATCAAAGTAGAATATAATTTACAATAGAAACTAGGATGAAAAGAGATTATCATAAAATCAATTTAATTGAAACTAATTTTGTACACCTTGTTAAGCATCGACATCAAAACTATTACCTTTACGAATAAGGTTCATGTTTCTAATTACAATGGGAAAAAATTCCAATATCATATTTTTGTTAAAAAGGAACTAATATAGTAAATTTAAGCCAGACAAAAATTATTTGTTTATCAAAGAAAGAACTAACATAATAAATTAAAGCCAGACAAAAAGTGAACAAAATATACTAACAGGATAAAGTAAAGCAAGACAAAAAAAATCCTCTAACCCGACCAAATTAATAGAATAAACACTACTTTTCTATGCATAACTGTTATCTTATGATAGAGCACCATATTAAATAAGTTTTCTATTCAGCCATGTATGTATCTGCTGCTAACTTAGTAGCACCAGTTGACTAATTCATTTGATGGTCTGTAGCCAGTTGTATAGACTAATCACTATGGCCAAACAAATGTTCAAGGTCTTGCTCTTGGTATGAATAATTCTCATATGCTTCATCGTCCACTGCTTCTTATCTCATATCATACAAATATCTTGGTTTTAGATGCACAACAACACATTACCCTTTATTTACCACATCATCAACATAGTATACCATTTGTGCTTGAAATGCTTCGATGTAAGACTTATTGTGTGGACAAAAATAGACCACCTACTATTATGGGGATACGAGTCTAGCTGGCGAGACTAGACTTATTTAACAAGTCACCGGGTGCAGAGGATACATGCACGGCCATAGGGTGCAGGATATACATCTCGCCGTCTAGGATTTACAATCTCCTAGCTAGGGTTTAGTATATTCTACCGCCTTGAGTTATAGGCCTATAGCCTTATTAGTCTTTGTATTTTACCTTATTTAGGACTGGGTATCACTACTATAAATACCCCTCCTTATATTGTATTGTACATGAGGCAATTCAATACCGAATCCGCCTACTCTCAAGGAATGAGAATTACTCTGTCTTTCTCTTAATTATTTCGTCTTGTTTTCTTATTACTGCTTTAATTATATTTACATACTTGTCCGTTGTAGTTACTGTATTGCTTGTGACCCTAACCATGAATAATTGTTTAACCTAGGCGTATAATTTTAGGTATAAACAATTCGGCGTCCACCACGAGGCCTAGGCAATTGTAAGTATTCTACGAAGGAAAAGGCGCAATCATGTCTGACGACGATAGAATTCCAAAGAACACTGCAGACAGTACACGAATCTGCAAAGGATACCGATGATCCTAACATATAGCCTAGGGATCCCGCTGAGCAGCCGAAAGACACCTGTCGAGAACCAATCCTTGTTACCAGTGACGGGGAAGGTGATCAACCTTTGGGAGGTAATTCTGAATTCAGAGGTTTCCTTATAAATCTCCTCAAAACCGCGTCCGAGCAGAACTCAAACAACATAGTTGAGGGGATGTCCCAGAAGTTAGGAGCGATGATTGCTGGATCGTCAGAGAGGCCAGCATCCTCGCAAGGACCAGCGCCCATGAAATATTCACTACCATCAGCTCCTAACTGGAGGCTCAACATGGATGCCGCCCCTGAAGGCTCGTCAAAGATCAACAACCAAGAACTCAAATGAGCTTCTGTCATTTAGGACCTCATAAAGGAGATGAAGGCCATCCATGACCGAATTGGTAATGTGCCGGGTGCTCCATCCCAAATTACCACGGTAGATGCACATAAGTTTTATAAACATGCATACAAAGCAAGTGCTGCTCCGGTCCGTATACCAATGCACTTTTGTGTGCCGGATAACTTGAAGTATGACAGAACGACTGGCCCGGACGAGCACATTATTACGTATTACACGCCTGTGAAGAGAAATGATATTACTGAGGAAGAAATTTTGTCTGCTCTAGTGAAGAGGTTTGGCTCGACCCTGACTAAAGGGGCCCTCGCTTGGTATACTCAGCTACTAATGGGATCTATCGAATCATTCACTCAAATTCAAGACTTGTTCAAGAAAGTGTATTCTGGTGCCTACAAGCGGGAGAAGCGCATAGAAGATATCTTCGAGATACGCCAATGAGACAACGAACTGCTAAAGGACTACCTTGAAAGATTTCAAAAGGAACGCATGGAGCTTCGTCCAGTCCAGACAACATCACTGTGTAAGCGTTTGGAAAAAGTCTGAATTCCAAGGGATTGTTGGCTACTAGGGAGTTGTAGTGGAGCTTAAACCTTGCACCCCGTGAACACATGGAGCGTGTTGCATAGGTATAAAAAAAAGCTTTGCTTGGAACCAAACAACTCTCATAACCCTGAAGACGAGCGAATGAAGAGAGCAAGGAGCCCTTCTTTAGAAGGAGAAGAGAACGGAAGAAGGGTGAAGCCAAAGGCTCAAAACCAATCAGGAGCCAAAAGGCAGAACAACTCCCGAGCATCAGGATCTCAAGAGAAGCAGATGGAACCTTGTAACTTCAGGGATTTTGGTTTGCAAGTCAACACAGTGGATCTAGTCGCCAATCACTTTAGTAGATTAGGTCCAAGGGTCCGATGGCCGCGTACCATGAAATGAGCTACGGGGAGGAACACAACGCCCTATTGCGATTTTCATCGCAGTGGCGGTCATGCCACAATCGCCTGTAAAGCCTTGATGATTGAAATCGAGCATCTGTTAAAATAAGGGCACCTCAAAGATCTGATTGAAGAAGGACGACGGTGTTCCAAAGCACCGGACTCTGAAAACTCGAAGGCTATCAACAAAATCTTGTCAACTATGGAACCCGACATCGCACGGTGGACTGTGGTGCCGTAGGAATTGAAAGGTCCAATCCTATTTGGTTCGAAGGAAGAGGCAGAACATCAAGGCGACCTCACCGTGCCTATGGGTTACGCGTCCAGCGAGCCACGGTCGATCCGGGGAGTAGCGTGAATATTATTCGGGGGGAGGTACTGCGAAATAATGACTTGTGCCATCAAGTAGCCTCAAACACCCGAAAGATAATTGGCTTCAATGGATCGTGAGAAGGGCCTGTCGGATAATTGCCTCCTTCCAAGTATTGAATTGCAATCTACTATATGACGTCATCTTGGGATGGTCATGGATATGCAGTGTCAAGAGAGTACCCTCAACACTTCATCAAGTTTTCAAATACCTGACCTCGCGCGGGATTGTTGACTTACGAGGTAGCGGTCTTCATTTGGAGAGTATCACCCTACCATGGTGTACGGCTAGTAGCCAAAATAAATATGGCCGAAGAGGAATCCATCGAGTTCGAGACCATGGAATGAGAAGTTACAGAAGAGATCAGTGAACTACGGGAATGGTTTGCAGTGATGGATCAACTAGTCCACAAGGGCACCACGAAATTGGCGGTGAGAAGTTGAGGTGATGCAAAGTCAAGGAGGCCCCTGTGGCTAATTCAGTATTACCTAACCGTAGCCCAGACTAATATACAGCTCCTATGGCTTCTGGTGATAACTGAGCCAAAACCAGGTGAGCATTTATTACTATACGTCTCGATCTCAGGAATAGCATGGAATATAGTCTTTGTACGAGAAGATGATGTGAGAAAATTCCCCGTGTAGTACACCAGCAAAAGACCATCGCGCTAAGACAGGTTTTTGCCTTTACTTTTTAAGTTTATAGCGACCCTGATCATGGCGACCCAAGAACTGCGCGCATACTTCCTTGACCATATGGTCAGCATGATCTCCTCCATACCAGTACAAACCATATTGTCTAAACTTGAACTCTCAGAGGAGATGGCAGAATGGGCCGAGATATTAGGAGAGTATGACATTATCTGCCAACCCCAGGCGGCTGTTGAACTGCAGGAACTAGAAAGTTTCACCTTAGACTTTATGGAGAAGTTGAAGCCAAAGGCGGATGAGTCAATCAGAAATGAAAAAACGATCGAGCCCGGTCGTTGGTAGATCAGTCTTGAAGTGGACCTGGAAAAGAAGAAGCCGATATTGATCTGTGGGTTAGGACACCCGCTGGGATGGTATTTTATATAACCGCCTGAGCTCAAATCAACGATGTAGAGTATGAAGCCATAATTCAAGCCCTTGAATTAGCCTACATACTGGGGCCAAGGAGGTCATCCTCTTCAGTGGCTCTCAATTGATCGTCGATCAAGTCAAAGAAGTTTCCACCATAAAGGGCAACTGCACGCCAGATCAGCATGAGAAAATGAAAGCACCCCTGAAAAATTTTCAGGCGTGGGAGTTTGCTTATCAAGAAGAAATTTCAAACGGTGGAGAAGCGACCGAAGATTCGTACGATCAGCAGGTAGTGGTTGGGTTAACCCCAGTGGACCTGATAAACCTTGAAGTTTCAAACACTGGATCCATTACAGGGCAGCGTCACGCACTGATCAATACCTAAGAAAAGGAATCATCCCTGAAGACAAATCAGAAAGTATACAACTGCGGAGGCAAGGCGTTCATTACTGTTTGGTTGGCACAGAACTATACCATCGGGTTTCCAACGGCCCAGAGGTAACACCTCTAGGCTCAGCACCCTCGAGTAGGGAAGCCCAAGCACATTCCCCCGAACCTTCTGAGGGTCGAGCATAAAGTATCTTAAAGGCATTTACTTTTTCCTGTTCTTTTTTTTTTATCGCATTATTTTCATACTCATCAGTCATGTTACGGGTTCTCACCCACTGCATCTCAGGCTTTGTGCCTCTTTTACTCCCTCCGTCCCAATTTGTTTGTCGTAGTTTGACTTGGCACAAAGTTTAATAAAGTAAGGAAGACTTTTGAAACTTGTGGTCTAAAATAAGCCATGAATATTTGTGTGGCTATAAATGAGTCAAAAAGTAACTTTAGAGTTGAATTATTGCCAAATTTAGAAATATTACAATCTTTTTGGGACGGACAAATAAGGAAAGTATGACAAACAAAATGGGACAGAGGGAGTATCAATAAAACCACTATTTTTGGTCAGTTTTACTTATTTATTCAGATCCAACAACAATCTAACTATTCATAAACCCGTGCTAGACCTAAGTTGAAGTAATATACTTACTTTTCTCTTAAAAAAGTAGGGTACACTACTCGCTTAGAGGTAGACCACGTCTAGCTTAGCCACTAGGCATTATTCGTAAGTTGAACTCGTTATTTCAACAACTGCACATACACTCTCACGGGGACGCCTGTTTGCATAGTACCAGAAAGTCTTAAATAATTTAGTAACTAAGTAGAGACGTTCGAAGTCGGACGCAAAAGTGCATGCTATCCCATGGACGAAAGTTGTCCAATTGTGGGTGCATAAGTCTATCTCCTATAGATGCAACCTAGCCGCCAAATTTTGCTGCACAACAGACGTAATTGCTCAATGAAGGCACACTAATAAATGTTCTAAGCACAAGAATATTCAGGACGACAAGAAGCCATCTAATATTTAGGTGCACAAACATACTGCTCGACTATACATTACAAAACCCGTAATAATACAAGTACGTATAAGAGTATTCATGAACGGCCGTTTCATTAATAACAAACAGCTGCAGGCTCAAAATATACATTTAGTTCTTCCTGAATACAACATTTATTTATAATAATTATAGAAAAAAGAAAAGGAAAGACTAAAGACAAAGAGCTCCTCAGGATTAATATGGCTGAATATCCTTCATCTGGATTGTAGCTAGAAGTCGTAAATAGTCCGGAGTTCTTCTTTTCTTCTGGCAGCCCGAGATATATCAGCTCGAGCATTCCTTCAAGTCATGTGGCCGTTGGTACAACCAAAACCCGTATGCTTGATCAAAGCAAGGGTCTTCGAAAGCGTCTAAGTATAGGCCTAACCTTTTCTCATCTCATCCGCTGAACTTGAAGAGAAACTAAAAGAATAGCAGCAAAGCTTGACCATCTAAGTCAACCTCAACTGATCAAACCGGAATGCACAGCCCCGCAGATCTTCAAGCACAAACTGAAGATAGCTGAGAATGGAGAAGGTTTCGACTGGAAACCTACCGCAAGGGAAGCTCTTCCCTGGGGTATTCCACGCCCAACGACCAATGAAGCATTGGAGTGACGATTCAGCTGAAGCAGACAACAAAGGTGAAAGCCATAAATCACAAGTGGATCCAAAGCTCAATGACACCTTAACCACCCACTGATGTGAAGCCAAATCCTCTTGCCTGCCATGAAATGGAGTCAGGAACAAGAATCTCAACCCTAAACCATCAAAGGAGCTACCTGAACACACAAAATGTCCTAGCGGAGAAGCCCTATGATAGCTGACAAGTTTAAGCCTCCTGACCCTGCATGAAAAAAAGAATATCCCAGCAACCGCCGTGTTAGAAGATGAGCGCATCGTAATCAGTACACATGACACAATGAAGACATCCCGAATGACATCATTAGAATCCCGATCACACTTCATGATTCGGAGGACTTCATCCATTTCCTCATGGATGAAGAAAGAGAAAGAGGTAACTGCAAGCAAATTTTATCCTATAGTTCCTTCATGAAACATCCATTCATAATGAAGAAGATTTTCTGGAAATATTAAACTAGGATCAAAGGCGAACATTTTTTAAGGAAGAAAACCTTTTCGCTATCATAAGAGATTGGTAAAGAAGTGAAGCATTTTCTAAAGAAGAGTTTGTGATTTTCCAACCCTCATGAAGTCACTATTTATAGGATAAGGATAAAGCACGAAACGGTCAAGCATGATTATTACTGAAGAGACGAAATGATTCGAAGCAGTTCTTAGTAGTTCTTGGAAAGGTGCATGGAATCAGTATCAAGTAATCAGATGGAAGCACACAGAGTTCTCAAAAAAGTCATTATTATTCTTGGTCATAGAGACTGCGAGTCTCAAGGAGTCAATAAGATATCTTTTCACATCTACGCCGCTTTCACTTCCGGATTGCTTGCATCAGCACTCGGTAAGTGGGGGGATTGATAGTGTGGACAAAAATACAGCACCTACTATTACGGGGATACGAGTCTAGCTGGCGATACTAACTTATCTAATAAGTCACCGGGTGTAGAGGATACATGCCCACTCTTGGAGCCAACGGCAGTTTAGGCGGCACAACCATAGGATGTAGGGTATGCATCCCGCCGCCTAGGGTTTACAGTCTTCTATTTAGGGTTTAGTATATTCCACCGCCTTGAGTTATAGACCCATAGCCTTATTAGTATTTGTATTTTACCTTATTTAGGACTATGTATCATTACTATAAATACCCTTCCATACATTGTATTGTACATGAGGTGATTCAACACCGAATCCAGCTACTTTCAAGGAATAAGAATTACTCTGTCTTTCTCTTAATTATTTTATCTTGTTTATTCATTACTGCTTTCATTATATTTACATACTTTTCCATTGTAGTTACTGTATTGCTTGTGACCCTAACCATAAATAATTGTTTAAGCTAGACGTACAATTTTAGACATAAGCACTCATGTTCTTCACGTTCACCAGTATGAATCAATCTATCAAAATTAAACACAACTAAAATTCCAATGACCCCCTATCTCGAGTAGTGTCAACCCACTTACATTTGAAAAGAACAACCCTGAACCCACTATGATAATTAATCTAAATTATATCCTCTAACTTCCCATAATATGGTAAGTCTACTTGCCTTGAATTCTCGTCGACACTACTTGGAACACATGATGTGTTAGAGGTTAAAAAGACTCCATTATTTTGCATATTCAGACCTTCTTCTCGAGCCAAAGTTTGAAAATTGAACCCATTGATGTTATATGCCGAAAATTTTCTTGCATTTAATGATGGACCTCGTGCAAGAAACTTTAGATTAGTACACATTGTGTCTATTGTGTCTGGATTCATAATCTGAATAACAATGAACTTATTTTAATCAAGTTTCCCGATTCACAGTGAAATGCAAAATATGTATTACTTAATAACCCGCTTATAGAACCAATAAACAAATTCCTTATAAACTCTCATCTCTATCTTTGTAGGAGAAGGTCTCCTTTCTCTTGAACTCCTCCTTATGTACTGTCTAAAATTAAATACGTGAAATAATTACATTAATTTTAGAGACCATGACTGCCATGATGTATATTTGCTAGAAAAATAACACATCACTGTCAAGGTTCATACATTACAATGAAACAATATAGAGTTTGGAAGAGTTTCTCACTCCACAAATGGGCAGACTATTGCACAATTTATAAGCACGTGTCGATGAGCTTGTAGTTTATGCATAGGAGCTAAAGGAAGATTTTCAGAAGCTCCTACTAATTTACCAAACTAAGGAAAGATAGACGACGTTTTAGAAAGCTCAACGTCATTTGGGTCATCATGAACACGCCTAGATCTATTGAACCTAGTCTATATATCCTCCATATACCGAGAACAAAAGATAAGAGACTCTTCAACTAAGTAACCCCCTGCTCTCTCCTTATGCCTTATTTCGTACGAAGGACTTAAAATGACCTAATTCCCTACAAAAATAATACGCAATCAATTTACAAACTATTAAAATTTACCATAATACATATGGCTTTTCAGTTGCAATGCTAATGATTTACCTTGCCACAGGATACATATGTCAAGATTGCACTGGACCTCCAAGTTTTGCTTCACGTATTAGATGGAAAGTTAATGAACCATGACGCTAAAGAGTAATGGAGGGAATAACATCTCTAGGTGGAAAAGTGTCATTTCAATGCGCTCTTGGAGCTTATCAAGATCTGAAAGATTCAAGCATTTGCTAGAAAGAACTCTGAAGAATGAGCAGAATTCTACCAAAACTGCAATTACATGGTCTGGCAACAAATTACGAATCGCTAATGGTAGTAATTCCTCAATAATAATATGACAATCATGACTTTTCAACCCAAAAATCCTTCTTTGCTTCAGATAAACACAATTTGAAATGTTACTTGAGTAGCCATCTCGCACTACAACATTCTTCAAAGTTGTAAGAAACAAGGTGACGCGGTGTAAGAGAAAAAACAACAAGGTGATATATACCATTATCATCTGGCCAAAGATCACGCCTTATGCCCAATTTCTTTTAGATCCTTTCCAGCATGAATATTATCTTTTGATTTTGATTTGTCATGGAGCAACGTATATAAGATATTATTGCATACATTTTTCAATATGCATAGGATCAAGATTATGATGCAGCAAGTTAGACTCCCAATATGAAAGTTCAAATAATATACTTCTCTTATTCCATTGCTTAGTTGGCCGTCTTGATCTTTTCCCTCTACCATCCAGCTCCGCTGCTCTCTCTTCTTCTATTGTCCTCAAAATATCACTTCCTGATAATCTTAATGGTGGATTGCATTCCTTTGTGCTTCCATAAAAGCGAACTTTATTCATTCTAAATCTATGATTTCTTTTCAGAAAGTGTCGATGACCCATGGACTACCAATTTTTTACGATGACAAAGACGACAAGGTTCTTTGTCAAAGTGACAAGTTGGGCGGTCAAAACCAGATGTATGTTCCATCCAGATAAAATACCTATTCCAGGAAAGCAACTAATTGTCCACATAAGAGCTGCCTGCATTCTGAAAGCTTTGAATCTCTAATCAACAAGGTTTAATATCAATTTTATTCCTCTACAAATTGGTAAGTTTAATTTTCATTGTTTTCTTCCTATTTTTGCCAAATCTGAAAACCCTAACTTTTTCACCTTTTTTTTTTTTTGTAGTTCTTCCATCTATCAAAGTGAGGGATTAGTAAATCAGTGGTGGGTGGAGTACAAATCCGTCCGCTGAGGTGAGTTTTTCGGTGAAACACGAATTTTTTTTTAATTTTCAGCTCGTTTTTGTTTTAATTTTCAGGCTGTTTTTTTTTTTTTTTAAATATTTTTCTATTTTTGAATTCTAGCTCATAAAATTAAATTGACATAGTAGTTGCTATTTGGTGGTGAACAAGTTGACATAGTGTTGTTGTTTGGTTTGGAAAATGTTTAAATTAGTTTGGCATTTTAGTTGGTATTGTAAAAATTAGGTTGATTTGAGAAGTGTGTGTTGTTCAAAAAATGATTGGGTTATTGAATGCAAATTTAGAAGATGATAAATTGGAAAGTAATAAAGTAAAATCTTGTAGTGAACAAGTTGATGTTCCATGGAGAAGAGTACACTTTGAATGGGTTGTTGTTGAATGTTGTTAGTGGGTTCCTTTAGTAGTGTTGTTGTTGTTGTTGAATGTTGTTAATGGTGTGTAGTAGTGTTGTTGTTGTTGTTGTATTGCTTTGAGAAAGAATTGTTGGTGTATAGTATAGTTTAGTAGTTAGATTCTTTGAGGCATTTCATCAAACAAGTGGTGAGCAACAAAGAAATAATAGGAACTAGACATAATAGTTATACATGCTCTAGTCTAGTGAATCAAAAATAAGCATTAGGCCTATAGTTAGAATTCAAAAATTGAAAATCATTAAGTATGACAATTTTAAGGTTTTGTTATTTTCTTTATGGGTAATTAGTAATATGAATTTTTTATGTAGTGATTAGTAATGTATGAATAAGCGACATTAGCTATAAATAATATAGTAGCGAAACAACTTAAAATATCTTATTTTGTAAATTGATTTGAATGAAATAAATTATTTGAATTTTTAAATTACTCCAACTAATTGTAGATAAGTAAATAGTTTTATCATTTTGAATAAATAGATATAAATTGCAAATAAGAAGTTTGTTAATTACTAAATGATAATTTTTAGAACAAATTAGTTAATAATATCAAAGTAATTGACTTAAATATAATACTACTAATACTAGTATCCTTGGTCAAGCTTAGTGTACCGAAAGAAAACCAAAATAAATTAAAGTGATGATTTGTTTTGAATTGTGGGTTGAAGTTAATTAAAGTGATGATACTAATACTAGTATCAAAGTAATTTTTTTTTAATCTTTGCAATTTAATATGCATCTCAAACTTGTAATTTTTGTGTAGATATGGAACAAGAAAGTCATAGTTGGATGTATAATAGAAATAATCCCGGGCGGTGGGGGGATGAGGGAAGAATTTGCAGTAGGCATTCAAGAATTTATTGAAAAGGCGAAAACACTTGATGATTTTATACGGTGGGGCAAGATTAAGTGTCCTTGTATGATATGCAATTGCACAAAAGGATAAAGTTTGGAAGATGTTGAAATGCATCTTTATATAAAGGGTTTTATGCCAAATTATTTTGTTTGGGTTTATCATGGAGAGTCTAGGGATATGGGTGGTGATGTTAATTTTTAAAATACTTATGTCGGTGGGAGTGGTCCATTTATGGAGAATGATCTTGATAATTATCGAATGAACGGTATGGTTAATGATGCTTTTGGGATGTACCCAGAGGAGCCATCCCAACCGGGTACATCGCAACCAAATATTGAGCACGTTCCTAATGATGAGGCAAAGCTCTTCTATAAACGGTTAGAGGAAGCTAGTAGTCCATTGTACGAAGGCTCAGTGCATTCCAAGTTGTCAGTTGTTGATTGTTAAGTATTAAATCTGATTTTAGTATATCTCAAGCAACCATGGATTCCATCATTGGCCTTATAAATGAACTCAGTCCGACTAACATGGCATTACCAACTGATTATTACCACACTAAGAAGTTGGTTTCCACGTTAGGCCTTTCTGCACAGAGAATTCATTATTGTGTCAACAGTTGCATGTTGTTTTATAAGGATGATGCAGAATTAGATAAATGTAAATTCTGTGAGGAGCCTCGTTACAAGCCGGTTCTAAACCTTAAAAAGAAGTTGATACCTGTTAAGTCGATGTATTACTTACCCTTTATACCTAGGTTAAAGAGGTTGTATGCATCGATAAGCTCTGCTCCTCATATGAGATGGCACCATGATCGTACAAAGCAGCCAGACATTCTAAGCCATCTGTCAGATGGAGAGGCATGGAAACATTTTGATCAGGTGTATCCGGCATTTGCTAGTGAACCAAGAAACATAAGTTTGGGTCTATGTTCAGATGGGTTCACTCCTTTTGATGTCTCGTCTACACCTTATTCTTTTCGGCTCGTATTTGTCACACCGTACAATCTTCCGCCCGAAATGTGCATGACTAGTCCTTATGTATTTTTGAATTGCATTATACCAGGGCCACATAACCCGAAAGCCTCGATTGATGTATTTTTACAGCCTTTGATTGATGAGTTAAAGTTATTGTAGTATGAAGGTGTGGAAACATATGATATATCAATGAAACAGAACTTTCAACTGCATGCTTCTTTGATGTGGACTATAAATGACTTTCCAGTTTAAGGAATATTGTTTGGGTAGTCCACTGCTGGTAAGCTCTCTTTACCTTATTGTATGGAAGATACAAAAGCATTCACTTTAAAAAATGGCGGTAAGATTACATGGTTCGACTGTTGCCGTCGATTCTTGCCAATGGATCATCCATTTAAGAATAACAGTAGTGCATTTATGAAGAATCAGGTTGATTTTGAGGAGCCTCCGCGAAGGTTGTCAGGAGGAGAAATATAGGATAGGGTTAAGGTGTATCCTAAAGTAACTGACCAACGGCCATCTAAAGCACTTGGCTATGGTATTGATCATAATTGGACTAAACAAAGTATCTTCTGGGAGTTGCCTTATTGGAAGGATAATCTTCTTCGACATAACCTGGATCCCATGTATATTGAGAAGAATTTTTTCAAGGCTATCTTTAATACTGTGATGGATGTCAAGAACAAGACAAAGGATAATGTGAAGGCCAGGTTGGACCTTGAGGAACTTTGTAGGCGACCTGAGTTACACTTATCTCAAGTTGGCAACACGATTTGGCTTCCCAAGGCCAGTTACACATTCGGATTGGATGAGAGAAGAATGATTTGTTATTGGGTCAAGAATTTGAGGATGCCTGATGGATATGCATCAAACTTAGAAAGGTGTATTGACATGACAGAAGGAAAATTGACTCACATGAAAAGCCACAATTGTCACATCTTCATGGAAAATTTGCTCCCAATTGCATTCAATGGCTTGCCTAATAAAGTTTAGAAATCCCTTACAGAGACGAGCCTATTTTTTAAGGAGCTGTGTTCTAAGACATTGAAGGAACAGAATCTTAAGTCCTTGGAAAGTAACTTTCCTGTTGTCGTGACTAAGTTGACAAAAAATTTTCCCCCTGGTTTCTTTAATGTAATGGAGCATCTTCCAATTCACCTCGCGGAAGAGACACTACTGAGAGGCCCGGTGCACTGTAGATGGATGTATCCTTTCGAGAGGTAAGGTCTCTTAAGTTATTATTAACTCATTTTTTTAATTCATCTTAAGTAAATTAATTAATATAATATATTATGCAGAATTATTGGCAAGTGTAAGCGGGACGTGAAAACAGGAACCAAATTGAGGGGTCCATATGTGAGGCATATCTGGCTAGAGAAACTTCTCATTTTTGTTCATATTATTTCGATCAAAATATGTCATGTTTGCGAAATAGGCCAGATCGACATGATGTTGGAGACAACAATGATCCGAATTATCCACCCTTTTCTATATTCAATCAACCTGGTAGAGGAAAGTTAATGACCGAAGTATGCAAGTTCACTGACCGGGACAGAAAAGCAGCTACAACACATGTTTTGTTGAATTGTCTCGATGTCACGCCTTTTTACAAGTATGCTTTGTTTTACATTAAAGCCTAACATTCAAGTTTCATCATTAATCTAACTAATGAGATTTTTTGGCGCATCATCCAGTCACTTTGTTGGAGAATTTGGCACTGCTGCTGTTTATGAAAAATTTTCAGATTGGTTTAGAGAATTTGTTGGTGTTATATAAACAAATACATAAGTTTTTTACTATATATATATATATATATATATATATATATATATATATATATATATATATATATATATATATATATATATAAGTTTTTGCTATACATAAGTTTTTTGCTATATATGTTGGTTTAATGTGTACAACTATCTTGAACTTTATATAGGTAATCAATCCGGATAATGGCATAAAATTCCCATTGTTGCATGATATATCTCACGGGTCTTATTATAAATACAAGAGGATGTATAAGTACTTTGTTAATGGGTACAAGTTTTATACTAAAGAATGGTCCTGGGGGAAAAAAACCAACAACAGTGGTGTGTGTGTGTGTGTGAAAGGTGGTACTGGTGACCAGGATGTAGACTTTAATTACTATGGTGTGATTGAGGAGATTTTAGAAATAGAGTTTACAGTAGGTTGGCCTCGTAAAATATTGGTGTTTTTTCGTTGCAAGTGGTTTGATCTGAGTCCCAAGGGTACGAGGGTAGACCCATGTTCTTAAATAGTTGAAGTTAATCACAAAAGGTCATATAGATATTATGATCCTTTCATCATTGCCCAGAATGTGAAGCAAGTGTGGTACGTTCCTTATCCACCGACAATGAACAAAGCCATAGCCAAATCCAAAGCCAAGGCCAATTGGTGGGCTGTTCTAAAAGGCAAGCCGGTGGGAAGAGTGGAAGCAGATGATGTATTAGATGTTGCATATCAAAATGAGGTTTCAACCGTTCCCTTGATTGCGGATATTGAATTAGCCGATCAGTTGCAACATAGTGAAGGCATCTATGAAGAGTTTGATATATCGGTGGTTAGACATGGAAAAAAAATGACTAATTTTGAAGAAGGAACATCTAGGGCAAATGAGGAGGATGAATATATGGATGATGTTGAAACAAGTGAGAAAGAATTTGTTGATGACGATGAGACGAGCGAGGAAGAAGAAATAGCCGATGACCTTGACGCGAATGATATTGATTGACATGTTCGTAATTTGTTGTTGTTACTTTACTACAATTATTTGCACTACTTTATAAATGTATTCCATATAAATTTATAATTTACTTATATTGTGCTTATTTTACAGATATGTCATCTACGGAGAAGGCTAGGGAAGAAGAAAGGTTCAAAGTATCTCTCCTGCTTCAGCTCATACTACTCCTCCTGCACATGTACCTCATATGCTTCCTACACATCCTCCGTCTACATATGCTCCAGGTTTTTTCACTCCTCCGCCTACCTTTCCCCCTGGCATACCACTTCCTACATCTCCTGGTTATGTCGTTCGTCCGCATGGCATCAGTTCACCATCCTTGCCTTCGCCATCTTCCAGTCCATCACCATCCCCTTCATCATCTACTCCTTCTGGATCTACTGTATCACCTTCTGGTCCGAGCTCGGTGGACTCTTCGGTACCACCTACTGTACCATATTATGATCCGAGCTCGCCTGTTTACATTGGTGCTCCAGGATCAAATAATGATGACGGGAGGGTGAGGATTTATCCTGAGGGTAGTCGTGGTTAAGTATTATTTTTTGTTATTTTTTAACTATTTAATACTACTGTAAAGTTTAATTTTTTAGAATATTTATTAACACTAGTGATTTTTATCTAGTTTTACTCCCTCGCACGTGGCTACTCCCTTAGTCACCCAATGCATTAAATCTAGATGCAGTTATCCATGGCCATCCTGGGGTAGGGTACCCTTCCCCATAAAGCTGTCCATGTTTGACGATTTTCAGATAATAACTATGTTTTATTTTTTAATAATTTAGTTAAGTGTCACTTTTTTAAAAATCTAATATTTTTAATTATTTCAGACAAAGTGTAAGTGGCATCCTGCCTTTGATAGCGTTGTCCGAAGCAATTTCCTTGGAAAATGCACAGATAGAGTCAAAGGCAACCTGTATGATTGTCGGGCCAAAGGAAAGAAGCCCAAGTGGATATACGATCACGTTTGGGTAAAATATCTGGAATATTGGGATAGTGATTAATTTAAGAAGAGGAGCGCCCAAGGAAAACCCGCACGAGCCTCCGAAAAGGGTGGATCGCTGCACACTGGGGTTTCGGTTAGCGCAGCGACTCAGCGGATACTATTGGTAACTTATTAATTATTATATGTATTGTTTTATGTAACTCACATTAATTTTCTATCTAACTTGTCATCTTTTTAATTTTGTAGGAAAAGGAAGAAGGGCGGCCAGTACGCGTGCCTGAAATCTTTAAAATGAGGCATATATACAGAAACAAAAAAGGAGAAGAAGTATGGGTCGAGGACCCCGCTAGAGAGCTATATGTAAGTTATTAAATTCAATCTTTTAAAGTTATTAAATCCGTCAATATTTGTAAATCTAATTCTTGTTATTAAACTTTTTTCAGGAAAAGGCTATTGCAGCTTATGAAGAAAGGATGGCGAGTCAGGCATCCGAGTGTGGTAGCAGTACCCCAGCTCAAATGACACTAGAAGAGGAAATCGCACTATGGTTGGAGGTGAATGGCGGAGTAAAGAAGGGAAGTGCTTACGACCTTGGATCACAGTATGCCTCGGAACGTCTAAATCCAGGTTTGTTTGGCACTTACACTCCTCCTGCTAGTTCAATTAATCCCTCGGTGGAAGCCTCTTTGTGCAATGAAATCGAAGAGCTTAAGAGAAAGAGTGAAGAAGATCGTTTGCGCAATGAGGAAAATATGAGAGTCATGCGGGAAATGATGCAGAACATTGTGTGTGGTAGTGCGGACAAGGGAAAGAAGGGCAAGGGCAAGGGCAAGGGCAAGACCAAGAGCAAGAGCAAGAGCCGGGGGAAAGACAAGAGCAAACGTAAATACAGCTCGTTGTCTGAGTCTGGTTCTGAGTCTAATTCTGAGGCAACTGAGTAGTAATAATGGATTGTTGATATTTTAGACATGTATTAGACTTGTGGTTGGTTTTTGATAAACTTGTTACACTTGTTGTTGTTAAGTTTAACTTGTTTGAATCGCTATGAATTATTGATCTTCTTCTGGGTGCTGTTTTTACTGTTTTTTACAGGTGGTGTTGCTCTAATTGCAGGTTTTACCCAGATTTCCGACCGAATCGGTCCGAAATATGGGAATTTTTTCCCAAAAATTGCAATATCCGACCGCGGTGGTCGCCCAGCTCAAAAAAAAATTTCTCAAATTTTTGCAACCTCCCACCGCGTCGGTCGCCTGCTTCATTATATTTTATTCCAGAAATTATACTAGGAGACCGTTGTCCGACCGAATTTCGGTCGGAATCTCGGACCGAGTCGCTCGGACACACTTGTGCGACCACCCTCTATCCGACCGCCTCGTTTGGTCAGACAACGATCGGCTAGCCGACCGTTCTCAGACCGTATTGGCTGTCGGAAAACCCCTGATTTGTCGCAGTAGTTTTAGTGGAAAGTAACACAATACCTTTGCAGCTTGCTTATTTTTCTTCTTATTAGGTTCGCATTTAGATGTACCACAAAATTTACATGCTTCCAATTCGGAATCACCTTCCCAATATAACATATAATTATTTGGACATGCATGTATCTTTATGTAGTCAAGACCAAGTTTGCTGATGATTTTTTTGGCCTCATAAAAGGAAGAAGGTAACGTTGCTTTTTCAAATGCCTCCCTCAACAAATCTAATATCATAGTCAATCCCTTGTTACTTAATCTACACAACACCTTTATATGATAAAATTTTATTAAAAACTTTACTAGCTATCTTCATATAACGTTTCATTTCTATCTTTCAGAAAATCATAAAAGTCAGCAGGATCAACTCCACGCCCCTCATTTGATATTTCATCAGAACCCAATGGTTGAGATATACCTACATCAACAGCTTGGAACCTATGGTGCCCAAATGCATCAGTAATCATTGTTTCTATTCAATTTTCTGGGTTTAATATCTCTGGCGTCAAATCTATATTCTAGAAGGCTATACTCTATCTGATACATTTTTTTCACTTGTGAAGATTCCAAACAACATAATTTTCAGGGAATGGTTTGTCAAGCAAATGACCATCTATTATATCTCTAGTTCTACACTTGCCAAAACTATATATAGGACATGAACATCTGATTATATCTCCAGTAGCCTCATTTCTAAAAGAAAATTTTAAAAATTTATTCAAACCAGATAAGTACTCAAATGTATTCCTTGGCTTTCTTATCCAAGATTTATCCATCGAAAAGTATCATAAATAAATAATAAGAAACCTTTTGGGAGCTTGACTGATGAACCAAGATAAATCTTTTCAGAAAGTAGAATCATATCGTCCAACACAATAGGCATGAATCGTTTAGAGTATACCTCAAAAAAGAAACTTTCCAAGTCCACGAGTAGCTTCAGATTCAGCTAGTTTCGATCTACTTGAAAATTTTCACAACGGAAAGAAAGGAAGATTACTACATATCAAATGATCTAACAAGAAAATAACAAAGATTTTCGTCAATCACAAGAGGGACAAAAATTATGTTGCTATTTTTTCTTGTAAATGTAAAGAAAGAGTTTCAATTGTCTTGTTGAAAAGCCCAGGGTTTCTCTGATACTTTTTAGAAATATTTGTGATTACACAAATTGATTTATCTAGGAAATAAGGTAACATGACACAGTAAAGGAGCCTTGATGTGTTGGTCAGGTGCCTCAACTTTGAGATAGAAGTCCAGTGTTTGATTCCTTCTAAGAGCATAAATTTTATTTTAATTTTTATTACCCTTCTATTACCAATTATGTTAGCTAATAAATCACTTTAATAAATCAACGAGATCCATAATAAGAATTTTTCACTTTGTGAAATTGTTACAAACGAGGAATTTGTCACTCTCTTAAATTGTTATAAATGTTTTATCAACAGATATTAATTAAGAGTATAAAATAATGTAGGAATTTGTCACTTTATTTTTGTAGAGTTTAGTACTAATTGTCCATCTATGTTAGTTCGGAGAGGATTTAAGATCCTTACACTAAGAAGGACTCTCTGTTATCATTCCTTGCCGTGTCAAATGCTTCTTTGGTTCCTCAAATTTATTTATCTTCTTCCACTAGAGATAAATAGATTCTTCCATAGATCACGAACGACAATAAAGAATGATTTGTCAATGGTGAAGTTTTGGTTTTAATATGCATAACTATATGAATGAATTAGGAAGTTCTCTTTCTCAATGTAATAAGTTGAACAGTTATTATCTCAATGTAGTAATTCTATAAGCTGAACTCTCGTTTACGTCTTCAAGTTTTTTTTTCTAATTAAGCTTTAAGATTATGGGAAAAGCCAAAGGACTTTGCTTAACCTGCACCAACAAAATAAGGTATTATGTCTTATAAAATAAAAATTTTATTTTACACAATCTTATGCAGCTTTTAGTTTCTTAAATATCTACTTGTTCATGTAGAGCTTTAGCTAAATTGCTAGAGGTACTGTCGGAAAGTCTTCTCCGAATTAGTATTTGATATAAACTTTGTTAAATAGATAAGCAATTAGTTAGTTAGTTGAAGTTAGGGGTAGTTTAGTAATTTCACCTACTTCGGAAATCTGTTAAATAACTAACTCCTAATGTAACTATTAGTTAGTATATAATGATGCTTATATGCGTAAAATCAGTTAATTACTTTGAATAACAATTCAAGAACTCTTCCACACTACTCCTCCCTTCCTTCCTCTTCTCGTCACCCTCACAGATCTATAACAAGTTCACGGTATCAGAGTTATGGCCGGATCAATGTATCTGGTACTGATTTCGCAGTAGAAGTGTGTTCATAATTCTGCTGTGACTTTTCTTCATTTGTATCTTATTCTTCTAAATTTCTGGGTCTCATTCTCATCTGTTCTTAATCTCGTGTTCTTGGAATCTTTAAGTGCCTAACAATCATGACTGGAATTCCACCTGTTAATGGAGAAACACAAACTCAGTATGGGGGAAACAGTGCAATAGATCACAATCATCCTCTGTACTTACACTCGCCTGATGTAAGTGGCATTTCTTTATTTTCTATTCAGCTTTCTGGGTCTGAAAATTATTCTATGTGGAGTAGGTCCATGAGGATTGCTTTGTTAGGAAGAAATAAACAAAGGTTAGTAGATGGTTCTTGCAAGAAAACCACTGTGCCTGAAAGTCTATGGCCTCAATGGGAGAGGTGTAATGCCATAGTCTTGTCATGGCTAATGAATTCTGTTTCCAGTAGTTTGCTTAGTGGAATTGTGTATGCAACCAGTGCACAAGCTGTATGGAATGATCTACAAGAAAGATTTGACAAAGTGAATGACCTAAGAACCTTTCAAATACACAAAAAAATTGCATCTTTAACTCAGGGAACTAATTCTGTGTCTGCTTATTATTCTAAGTTGAAAAATTCTTGGGATAAGTTTGAAGCCCAAGTCCCTGCACCTGCTTGTAACTGTGAAAAATCTAAGGAGTTTGTGTTGAATCTGAAAAGATAGAAATTGTACCTGTTCTTGATGGGGTTGAATGAAACCTATCTACAGGCTAGAAGCCAAATTCTGTTTACGAGTCCTCTACCAACTGTGAATCAGGCTTATAATATGATCATAAGTGAAGAGAGTCAAAAGGAGATTGTGACAGCTCCAGGAGTTTTGGGTGCTGCACCTGTGCTGACAGTTTAGATCCTGTGGTGATGTATTCAAATAATAGGAATGGAGGTCCCTCAAGATACAAGAAGAATCATAATCTTTACTGTGATGTTTGTAAAATAAAAGCATAACAAAGAAGGTTATTGGAAAATAATTGGCTATCCTGCAGATTTCAAGCCTAAGATAAGAAGAGAAGGTTATCCTAGTGCAACAGCTTACAATGCAGTGGCCGACAATGAGTTTGGGCAACACAAAGTGCAGAAGCAGCATGAGGGTCAGATGAGAACCTGCACCTTCTCTCAAGAGCAGTATGACCAGATTTTGCAGCTACTGGGGAACAGTCATAGTCAGAATGCTTCCACCTCCTCTGCCAATATAGCAGGTATTAGTAGTGCAATGTTAGTTTCAAACAATGTACAAGAGTGGATAATAGAACAGGCGCTACAAATCATATGGTCTCAGACATTGCTATGCTAGATCAATATACAGTGGTGAACAATGCCAGCCCAAAAAAGATATACTTACCAAATAGAGATGTGTCTCATGTAACTCACACTGGCACAAGTACTTTATCTAATAGAAGCACAGTGAATAATGCGTTTCATATTCCTCAGTTCAAGTTCAACTTACTATCAGTATCTAAGATAACCAAAGAGTTGGGTTGTTCAGTCACATTTTACCCCCAATTTCTATGTGTTTCAGGATCCCTCCAGTGGGAAGGTGAAGGAGATTGGTAAAGAAAAAAATGGACTGTACTTGCTGCTGAAGAAGAACTCTGAAGATATGAAGAATGAAATAAGGACAAGAGCGTGTAATGTAGCTAGTGTAGATGTTAGTCTGTGGCATAAAAGACTGGGTCATGTGTCTTCTGGTGTACTTAAGAAGCTAGTCTCAACTTATTCTGATCATGTAGTAAGTGTTGTGGATAAGTGTACTGTCTGCCCCTGTGCCAAGCAGACCAGATTACCTTTTCCATCTAGCAATGTTAAAAGTATCAAGTGTTTTGAGCTTATTCATGTGGATGTTTGGGTCCTTACAATATTGCTACAGTGGATGGTTTTAATTATTTTCTTACCATTGTTCATGATATAAGCAGAATGACCTGGATCTATTTGCTCAAAATTAAGTCTGATGTGTGTGTATCATTACAGAAATTCTTCACTTGGGTTAAAACTCAATTTGGTCAAACAGTAAAAGTAATAAGAACAAATAATGGAGCTGAATTTGTCAACTCAATGTGCAGGACTATGTTTCAACAGTTACGTGTGGTTCACCAAAGATCTTGTCCCTATACTCCTCAGCAAAATGGAGTGGTTGTAAGGAAGCACAGACACATCCTAGAAGTGACTAGAGCTATTAGGTTTCAAGCACACATTCCTATCAGATTTTGGGGACACTCTGTGATGGCTGCAGTGTACCGGATCTACAGACTACCTTCTTTTGTTCTGGGAAATGTGTCACCATATGAAAAGCTATACAACAAAACTCCATCACTTGATCACCTGAGAGTGTTAGGTTGTCTGTGTTATGCCAAGATACTACAGCAAACAGATAAGCTTCAATCCAGAAGCAAGCAGGTTGTTCATATGGGGTATTCCCAAGTCCAGAAAGGGTATCTTTTGTATGACTTGAAAATAGGAAAGTTCTTTGTACACAGGGATGTATTATTCAGGGAAGATGTCTTTCCATTTCACAAACCTCAAGCTCAACTTAAGTTGTTTATTCCAAGTCATGTCTCTGACATGCTTGAAGAGGTTGATTTCCAGTCCATTATAGATACAGATCTATACATTGACCTTCAACAGCCTGGGCAAGAAGTAGAGCTTGACATGTACAACCACTTGGGAGAAGATCTACAACAGGAGATGATAGATGAGCATGAACAAGAGCTTGAAAAAATACCAGAACAAGTAGTAGAACCAGTGCCAGTAAACAATCCTCCACAAGACACAACTAGAAGATCAAGAAGACATACTACACCTCCTGCACGGATGAAGGATTTTGTCTCTCTAAATATCCACCAGGATCATCCCTATGCCTTAAACAAGTACCTGTCTTATGACAATCTGTCACCAGTATACCAAGCTTCTATAACAGCCTTCTCAGCAGTGGTAGAACCAAAAACTTTTGCAGAAGCCTCTAAGGATCCCTAGTGGATAGCAACTATGCAGACTGAGATACAAGCACTTGAGAATAACAACACATGGGAGATAGTTACTTTACCAGAAGGAAAGAAGCCAATTGGCTGCAAATGGATCTACAAGGTGAAGTATAAATCAACAGGAGAAATAGAGATGTTTAAAGCCAGATTAGTGGCAAAGGGTTATAGTCAGAAGGAAGGGATTGACTATCAAGAAACATTCTCACCTGTTGTAAAGATGGTAACAGTAAGAACAGTCCTGTCCATTGCTGCAGCTAAGAATTGGCATATACATCAAATAGATGTCTATAATGCCTTTCTACAAGGTGATTTATTTGATAAAATCTATGTGAATTTGCCACAAGGATTCAAGAGCCAGGGGGAGAATAAAGTGTGCAGGCTCACTAAATCGTTGTATGGATTAAAATAGGCTCCTAGAAAATGGAACACAAAGCTGACTGAAGCACTAGTAAGTCTGGGATTCAAACAGAGTCAGCTAGACTACTCACTGTTCACAAAAAAGACTCAGAATGAAATGGTGGTGTGCTAGTATATGTGGATGACATGCTGGTGACTGGGGACAACCTCAAGCTGATAGAAGAAATTAAGAGCAAGCCTTTAAAATGAAAGACTTGGGAGAACTAAAATACTTCCTTGGAATTGAGTTTGCCAGGTCAAAAGAAAGGATTCTCATGCATCAAAAAAAGTATGCACTTGAACTAATCTCTGAATCAGGACTAAGGGGAGCCAAACCAGCCACTACACCTATTGATCCAAACACTAAGCTGACCACAAAAGAATTTGATGATCTAGTTCATAGCAAGGCAGGAACCAAGTGTCATAATAAACTACTACGAAGTGCAGGACCCTACCAAAGACTGATAGGCAAACTATTGTATCTGACAGTAACCAGACAGTAACCAGACCTGATATTGCCTTCAGTGTACAAACTCTTAGTCAATTTCTACAACAACCTAAGCAGTCACACATGGAGGCTGCACTAAGAGTGGTGAGATACATTAAAAATCCATCAGGTCAGGGAATTCTTCTATCCAGCAAGTATCAAAATGAAACTGCTATTACTGCCTACTGTCATGCAGACTGGGCTCATGTTCCTTCTCTAGAAAATCCGTTACTGGATTCTTAATCAAAATTGGAGATTCCTTGGTGTCTTGGAAATAAAAAAAAACAAAGTACCATCTCCAAGAATTCAGCTGAAGCTGAATATAGGAGCCTGGCTTCTGTCACAGCCGAGCTTACTTGGTTAACTAATCTAATTCAAGAAATTAGTGTTAAAGTGCGGAATCCTGTGAAAGTGTTTATGACACGACCCGAAATCTCGGTTAGGCCGTGCGGGCACCCAACCACCTCCCCTAAACCTGTCGGGCGAACCCTATTAACTGAATCGATATAAATTGTGAAGAATTACCTTGAAATAAAAATGAACCACACTTTAACAACATAAGATAACTCTCAAGGATAGACAAACATACAAGCTGTCTGAATAATACAACTAACTACCCAGAATACAAAGTTTTAAAGGTTTCCATATCAGACATCTAAGAAGGTCAAAAGATATACACACCTCCCGAAGGGAGCAAAAGTAAGAAAAACTGTAATATCGGAAGCTGGTGGCCGCAATGAACAAGATGGATCACCGTAGACAGCTCAAAACGTACTACTCCTCAATCACGACGCGGCTGGCTGGGTCTTAGAGCAGAATCTGCCGAATGAAAAGAAAACACAAGAACAAATAGGGGGTGAGTCATAAAGACTCAATAAGTACGAACAAACTGGCAACCTCGAAAAATAGATACGCTAGTCAGGGAAACGGAACTAGAAAACAATCAACAAATAAGCAATGCACATATACGCAGAACAGTAGTCATGTACAGATAGTCTACACAATGATATGAAATGAAATGGAATGAGATGAAATGAAATATGATGCAAAGGGTCACATGTGCCAGTAATCCCATCTCGAAGTGGAATACTCCCGCATTCGAGGGGAATCCAATCTGATAACCAACTGGAGCGAAATACTCCTGCTCCTGGGGCGGAATACTCCTACACCCAATATAATGTAAACCAGAGGCGGAATAATCCTACACTCTCCTGGGGCGGAATACTCCTGCACCCGATATGATATGCAATGTAATGCATATGAATGCAATATGATGCAATAATAACCCTTCACCGGTGCGGGACTCTCATCGATAGCCGGGAAGTAGATGCCAACTCGCAGCCAGAATACAATGCTCAGATCCTCAATGAAATACCAACAACAGGACATAACATAGAATATACGATGTAAATCCAAAGTTAAGGCATAATGAGTACGGCCTCCAAAGAAATGGATATAAACACTTACCGTATTCCAAAGCTAGTCCTGCTACTCAACAACTGCTTTTTCCTTTGGATTAATTGCCAAACGATCCCGCTCTATTCAATAAGCAGAAAAATTATATCAAATAAAGCTAAAGGCTTCATTCCTTATGTCTTAGGGCAATCCAGTTAGGAACCTGATACCCTATTCGCATACACAATACGAAGGCCAAGCCTATGTACAGGGTTCAAAGTCACGTAACCAAACCCTAAATAAATTACATTTATATGTTGTCCATAACTCACTGAGTACGAATATATAATCATTTCCATCATCGGGGGTCAATTGACCCTTTAAATTATCAATTTAAGTCATTAGTGCGATGTCTAATATCCCTATTTTTACCATAAAAATATATTCAAATACACGTAATAAGCTAAGATAATGAGTTAACATCATTACCTGGAGATTTGGGGTAGAAATTCCACTATTTTCCACCTCTTTTTCCCTCTTTATCCTCTTTCTTTTCTAGCTTTTCCTTTCTCGTCAACTTTGTTGTACGCTTCTGCCTCCATATGTCTTGCTGCTGCTAAGGGATTTTAATCCCTTAGCTAACCGACCTAATTAATTTTTTTTAAATAAATTCGCTACGATGATTAAAATTAAATTGGAACCCTAGAGAAGTCGAAATGAACCCAAATTTTTCAAGTAAGTTATATAAAATATATGTAACATACTCGCCAAGGCAAATCTCAAATCGGACTCCTGAAACTCAATATGCAAATTAAATGGAAAAGGTCAAATTATTTAACTTTCGGCATTTTAGTGGAAACTAGCCGAACAACCTCGAAATTTACTTTCGAAAGTTCACAAAAGTCACAAATAATCATACGAACCTAAAGGCGCTTTCGAATTTCGAATTTCGAATCGGAGTTCATACGCCAAAAATCGAGCTCGAAAATCTCTTTTTAATGTTTATCGTTAACGAAAACTGAAACCTTCTTCCGATGCCTACCAAACGAGGTCTAATTTAGCTCAAATTTTACAGACAAGTTGGGATGGTCCTTACGAAGCTTTTAAAATTAACGGCACGTCAATCGGGGTCCTAATTCCCGAAACGACAACTTAAGGTCGTTTCAGTTTAGTGACAGTAAAGCAGCTCTTCAGATATCAGCTAACCCAGTCTTCCATGAAAAGACCAAACATATCGAGATTGATTGTCATTTTATAAGGGAAAAAATCCAGAAGGGGCTGATCCAAACAGAGTACATACGCACCAAGATTCAACCTGCAGATGTGCTAACTAAGGGCCTGAATAAAGTTCAACACACAATGGTGATCTCCAAGCTACGAATGCTCGAAATTTTTGCACCTCCTAGCTTGAGGGGATTGTTAAATAGATAAGCAATTAGTTAGCTAGTTGAAGTTAGGGGTAGTTTAGTAATTTCTCCTATTCTGGAAATCTGTTAAATAACTAACTCCTAATGTTAGTTATTAGTTAGTATATAATGATGCTTATGTTTGTAAAATCAGTTAATTACCCTCACAGATTTATAACAAGTTCAAACTTGATAACAAAAGAGTTGAAACCTTCTGGATGAGGACTTTGAACCGTAGAGTTGGGAAGTGCTATGGGTGAAACATATTTGACGTATATTAATCAAGGAAAGACTTTCACATTAGGATATCAATCAAGATCCCCAGTCGTATCAATCAAGATTCTATATGTTGGAAGTCAAGCTGCTCACGAAGGAAAGAAAATTTCGAAGTACTGCATAATCAAGGCATTTAAGAGGAGAATCATGAATCATTAAGGTTCTTACAATTTTCTAAAAAAGGAATAATTAATATCTTTTTTAGGATCAACACCCTTGGGACAATATCTCTTCACTTAAGGACAATATCTCGGCTAAATCAAGAAGCTACTCAAGACCGATGTACAAAAGAATTTATGCTGAAGGATTTGAAGCTATATATACTCAAGCGTCTCTTCATTATCAACCACGCAACCTACAACTTTCTAGAAATCTCTTTTAAAATCTTGATAACATTATATTCTTGAGAGTCTACTATTGTACAAGAAAAAGAAAAGAGAGTCAAGATAGAAAGTAAGGTTAGTGTCGAGTGAGTTGGCTATAAAGGTTAGTGTCGAGTGAGTTGGTTATAATCTTGTAAAACCAACTTTAGTCGTTAGTGGTAAGCGGAGTTAAAAAACCAAAAGTTGATATCGTTGGTGGTTAACGAAGGAAAAACCATCCAAGTTGTACGTTGAAGAAAACTAAGAGCCGAAGAGATACATCTCTTGTGACCCAAGAGGACTGGACTAGGAAATACATTGGTACCGAACCAGGATAAGAATTCTATTGTGTCTTTACTTTCTGCACTTCATTTTTATCTTCCACTGCTCCAGAATTAGCCGACTAAGTAGTTGACTAAAACTGAATAAAAGACTAAAAATCATAATTTACCCACTCTTATATCTTCTATTGGTATCTGAGTAGGTCTCAAATTTTTTTTATTTTGCTTTACAACAAGTGAGAAAAGATCATATCTGGAAATATTGTCACCGGGGCTCTACTGCAAGAGAGAACTTCAATTGCTCGACCTCTCAATATCAATGGTCAGTACTTTAGTCATTCAAAAGTGTGAATAGAAACATTCGTATAATCCATTAATTCCAAATTCTGGCGTGTTATCAGCAAAGGGCCCTATAAGATACCACTGGACAAAGGCAAGAAACCTGAGGGACAATCAAAAGTAACTTTTGATATTGATGATTATAATGATGAGCAACGGGAAATTATTCAATTGAACTCCAAAGCACAAAATCTTTTATACAATGCTATTAATGGTGAAGAGTATGAAAAGATCTCTAGCTGTGAAACAGCTAAAGAGATGTGGGATAAATTGAATCAACCTTCTCGTTCATGAATATGAATTATTCCAGATGAAAGAAGGAGAAACCATTTAGGATATGTTTGCTCGATTTAGAAAAGTTGTTGGTGAACTCAAGTCACTTGGAAAGATCTACACTAAGGGAGAACACGTCAGGAAAATCTAAGAAGCCTACCTGTCATTTGGCAACACAAAGTGATTAACATTGAAGGAGGAGATCTCAACACTCTTTCATATGATGAACTTCATGGAGAACTCATTGCTTTTGAAAAGACTCACCTTCAATGAAAATCACAAACAACTGAAAAGAAGAAGAAGTTGCTTTTAGTACTGATAATACACATGTCAACACCTAATTTTGTCCCTCCCGTTTCAATAGCCATTTTCAGATAAAATTGCACTGATAAGCCATGAATTACCTTCATTCTAAATCCTATTCAAAGCCCTCATCTCACATAAGCAAGCCAATTAATGCTATTTTTAAAAGCAACATCACAAATTACGGCTATTTTACAAATCATGCGTGTCCAATTACAAATTTTGCAATAACTTCTATTTTTGAAAAAAATTCTCAAATTATTCTAAATATCAAAATTATTCTTATACGTTCTTTTAGCCATTCCAGCATTTTAAAAACTAATTTTTACAATTTTCTACAATTTTATGTATGTTTATACACATTTTATACACTTTTATACACGTCATATACACTTGCACACTTATACACCTCACACTCCACATCAGCTCCACCTCACACCTACGTGGCCACATCCTGACCATCCAAACACTTGATCCAACGACTGAAAACAATATTTCTATTTTTAATTACACACTCACCCCCAAAACCGTAATCCTCTCCTCACTTCCCCCAAATCTCACGCCGCCCTACCTCTCATTCTCTCTCTCTCTCGACCAAAACCCTAGAACCACCACTGCCGCAGCCTTTTCCGACCAACCCTGCCGGTGAAACCCCAAACAAAATACACCCTCATGATCCTCTCACCCTCCGCAACAAAACCCACATGGTAGTTTCTCCAAACGGCGAGGTTAAAAAAATTCAACTCTTGGTAAACCTTATCACTGTCACCGGAAAATGAGCTCCGGTGATGCCTTTACGAAAATGTGAGCATTACTACCTTAAGAAAGGGGAAAAGCCTTAGTGCATGCATGATCGAAACGGGTCGAAGTTGATCCGAATTCAATCCAAAACGAGTAACCCTATCCTTGTTATTGTTCTTTGAACCTATGTGACATCTATGTTTGAATTTTCTTACTCTTAACATGATTGTTTGTTATTGATTGAGTAGTTAAAGTGAAAAATTCATATTATTATCAATCCATGCATAGTTCACTGATTTGGTTAAACATTGCTTGTAATTTTCACATGCCTGAGTATAATGAATCTGTTGGCTTGTGCTCTAGAGCATATCTATTGGTCCTAATATGGAATCCATGTCAGTGTAAATTGATCATGGCCAGTATTACTTTGCAAGTGTATCTAGTCTCTTGTTTTGTCAACATACATGATTGCCCACTGATTTGATGAACATAATTTAAGGGATTTGGATTAGGTCCAATTTGAATTCTTTGATTGATATTCGAATAATAGTTTGTTCTGGTGATTGATAGGATATCAATTAAAGCTTGTTTGAAACCAGTTAGGTTAGTGGCTTGATTTTTGAGCCTAAATTAGTTTAAGACATTCTTACATACTGATTCTTGAATCTGGATGTGTTGTTGTTTAAAGGGAGAGAACCCTACTTGTTTTGAATCCTGATTACCTTAAACTTAGGGCTTTGACTGAACTATAATTGAAAAGTTCACCTAAGGGGATCCTTTAATTGTGGGAAGCAAAATTCCCTTGCCTTATGTGTTCTACCCGTTTGAATTAAACTCTCACCCCTCACACCTATAAAATCAGTCTTGTTTCTTCACACTCACACATAATACACATACACTCATTTTCTCTTAATTATTCTGAAAAGCTTAATGCTTTCTCCCCCTCTCTCTCTTGATCTAACTGCTGAAAAGAGAGGTTTTTATACAAAATCTGTGAAGGCTTTTTCTAGTTTACTGCTCTATCATCATTGTTATCCTTTTTGCTTGTTCAAAGTAGCTATAAAAGGTAGTGCTCTCCTTCCTTCTATCTTCTCTGAAACCTGGTGACTGTCTCTGTGAGTTACATGTATGATGTACTTGTTTAGGCCTTTTTAGGCCTCCCTGCTAACCCTTCAATGCATTTTTTTTTAAATAGCTTGTCTTGCTATACCATGTTATCTTACAGGTGTTTATTGCCACTGGAAAAGGCTTGGGTATGGCTCTCTTTCTTTAATAGAAAATTAGGCTATGTAGGCCCTGTTTTAAGTGTTCACAGGACATATCTCTTATCCTTTCTCTGATCCCTTAGCTTTCCCATCTTGGTTGTATTTGCTAGGGTCCTTTGTGTGTATTGCAATGACTTGAACAGGTTACATAGCAATGAGCTATGTATGTGGCTATCAGGGGCCTTTCCTTCACCTTACTTCTTTATGTGTTTGCATCATCATATTAAAAGAAAACAGGAATTTGTATGCTAAACTGAAAACAGGCGGTTAATTATACATGTTTGTATAGTCATATGATGATTTTAATCAAGGCTTGTCAATCCTTTAAGTGTAGCATGAAATCTGGTAATTCTCGGTCAAACAGAGGCTATATGTGCAATGACTGTTAAATTAGACTGTTTCTGTAAAGTTAAACTGCCCCTCTTTTGCATTACTGATCTGGGCCCAAACCTTATTTTAAAACTGGCATGTTATGTGTTAAAACCTATTTTTACAAAACATTAATCTCTTATACACTAATCTAATAGTGTATAAGGGAGTACAAGTTAGGGGTCAACTATACAAGCTATATACATATTTTCTAAAACTTATTTATATCATCTAACATGTATTTTCATGCTTATATATGTAAAAAAAAAATTCACCTTATGTCCTCCGTAAGGAGTGGTTTTACAAAATTACCCGCGCTAAGGAATATTTTAGCAAAATGCTCTTATTTAGTCCGCAAGCCAAGACTTCAAGGCAAAAAATTTGTGAGTCTTGGCAATTGGCTATACTTCAAGGGCAAGTGCTGTTTTGCCAATACTTCAAGTTATATGGCGAGAATGCAGGGAAAACTGAGAGGGGCAAGTCTTGACAATTGCCAAGACTTGCGACGCAGTGCAGCAAGTGTTGCCTATTGCCAATATTTTTCGTGCAAATATTGGAAAATCAAGCAGGGGTCAATGGCAAGTCTTGGCAATTGCCAAGACTTATGGCCTAGTGCGGCAAGTATTGCCTATTACCAATACTTGAAGGGATAAGTGTTGAAAAGAGGAAAAATATAACGGGAAGTCTTGGCCCCGAATTTTTTTCATTAAATCTTAACGGGGGAATTTTTGCAAACCATCTCTTAGCGCGGGCAACAAGGCAAACCATTGCTTCCCGTGTCATATTTTTGCAAATGAATACTTATGTGTGAAAGCCTATTATCTGTATTTGTATGATTTGTGCACCTCGATTTCAAAAATAGCCCATTTATATATATATATATATATATATATATATATATATATATATATATATATATATATATATATATATATATATATATATATATATATACAGATATTTAAAAACTGGCCCCTAAAGCAATAGCCATTAAGGTTAGGATTTGACAATAAATGTCAAATCACACAGACCTAGAATGGCTAACATATTTTTGACATATTAACCACAATTTGGGTTTTTGTGTCAAATTCAAAATTATTTTCAAAAGCTTGCCCATTTCTGCAAATTGGTCTAAGTACTGAATTTGCATAAATAACTGTTTTAAAGCATTTCTTGCAGTTTTGGCTTGTTTAATTCAATGTTTACAATATCAGTGGCTAAAAGTGCGAGTAGGCATAGGGCTTAGGCCGTTTCTGCAAAAAAATCGAAAGCCTAGTAACTATTTTTTACTATACTACACTCTATGAATTATTTGCGTAAATATCCTCTTTTGCATGATTGATTGCGATTCTGGCCTCCAATTTAGTAAAATGACTTTAGAATTAAATTTGCATTTTGCCTATTATCATCCAACATCCCAAAATTAGAAAACCGGAGGGGGAACCACCTTTCGTGAGATTTGGGAAAGTGTCTAACACCTTCTTCTCTGAGTCATTTGGACTTCTTATCTTAGAATCTCTGAAAATGCAACTCCTAGAGTTAAATCATAACCTCTAGACATTTAGGTGACCTAATACACCTTAGAATACTATATTAGGCGCTGATTCCAAAATCAACTCAACTGAGTTACCTAGTCAAACCCGAGCCTTGACTAGCTCCGAGTTTGGTAAAAAATGGGGTGCAATAATGATTAGATAGTAGAGGAATGGGCACTAATGTCAAAGAACTTCAGCAATCTTCTAAGAAGAGGAAAGCCTAGATTTAATTCTCGCAGAAACACTCCCGGTAGTCATCAAGACAAAAATAACGGGCGCTGCTATAAATGTGGAAAGTATGGACACATTGCAGTCAACTGTGATGAGGCAAAAAGAAGCAGCCCAGAACCAAATACAAGAAGAAGGCACTCTCCACTTGGACTGATGAAGAGGAATCAGAGAACGAAGAAGAAGCAAACATATGTTTCATGGCTGAAGCAGAATCTAGCAATGTAAGTATCTATAACTGTGAAAACTGTAATGCCTTACAAGAGGATCTAGATTCAGCACTAGAAGAAATGAAAAGTATTTTAAAGTAGTTGTCTAAGCTAAAGAAAGAAAAGGAAGACTGGAATACCAAACTAGAAGTATGTGAACTAGAATGGGATTTCTTTCAATAAGATGTTCAGGATTTACAATTTAAATTAAATGGACTCAGCAAATCCACCAGTCATAGCTTAGTTAAATCTAATACAACTCCCCTATCTCCAACTTCTACCGAGGCTATCCTTGACAGTTTACGATTCACAAGTAGTGAGGCGACTAAAACAAGAACTGAAGCTAAAACTTCTATCATATGCTATTATTGTGGAAACTACGGTCACACTAGTGCTTGATGCAGACTAAAAAAGGCTGATAAAAGTAAATACAGATGGATTCCTAAAATCTCCTTAAACTCTTATGTAACTAACCATAAATAACCCAAGACCGCTTGGGTACCTAGACATGAGTAGCACTATTTATTTGCAGGAACACCATGACAAAGGAGCTTGCAAAGAAAAATGGATCCTTGATAGTGGGTATTCCAGACACATGACTGGTGACAAATGTTGGTTTAAATCAGTCACTAGCATAGATGGTGGATTAGTAAAGTTTGGAGATAATGGAAAAGGTATTGTTGTTGGTGTTGGAAAAATCTCCTTATGCCATGCATGCGACATCAACGAAGTCCTCCTGGTAAATAGTTTGAGACACAATTTACTCAGAATAAGTCAACTATGTGACTTCAGGTATCAAGTAAGATTTTAATCTTCGAAATGCACTATATATGACACATCAGTAAATGAAGTTCTTACAGGATCTAGGGATGACAACATATACAAGCTAAATGATTTTCATTCGATGTCAAGTAATATATGTTTAACCTATGTTTCATCTGATCCATAGATATGACATAAAAAGTTAGGACATGCAAGCATGCATCTTATTCTAAAAGCTGTCTAAAAAGGATTTGGTCATTGGATTTCCAAAATAAAAATTTCCAAAAAAAATCATATATGTAATGCATGTCAACTAAGTAAGCAAACTAGATCGTCTTTTAAACCAAAAGATATTGTTACTACTTCTATGCCTCTCCAACTATTGCACATGGATTCTTTTGGTCCTACCAAAACAACTAGCATTGGAGGAAAAAGCTATGTATTTACTATTGTTGATGATTACTCTCGCTTTACTTGGGCTATTTTTCTATCTCACAAAGATGAAGCTCAAAATAATTTTTGAGTTCTTTTACAAAAAGGTTTAAAGAGAAAAGGGATACTTCATTACTATCATAAGGAGTGACCATGGTGGAGAATTTGAAAGAAAAGTGTTCGAATCCTTCTGCAATGAATAAGGGATATCACACAATTTCTCCTCACCCAGAACTCCCCAGCAAAATAGTGTGGTGGAACGAAAGAACAGAACTTTACAAGACATGGCAAGGACCATGTTACTGGATCAAACCCTACCAAATAAATTCTGGGCAGAAGCGGTAAGTACAGCATGTGAGATTCTTAACAGGTGTTTTATTCGACCCATCTTAAAGAAAATCCCATACAAACTCTGGAAAGGTAAAAGACCTAATATCAGCTACTTTCATCCATTTGGATGCAAATATTTTATTCATAATAATAGAAAGGACAGTCTTAGTAAGTTCGATCCAAGAAGTGATGAAGGTATTTTTCTTGGCTATTCTAATACTAGTCGTCCCTATAGAGTATTTAACAAATGTACGCTAACATTAGAAGAATCAATACATGTTGTGTTTGTTGATACTAAATAATTCTTTGAGAAAGATGAAACTGCAGATGTTGAACTATTGAATTCAAGAACTTCTTCCTCAAGCACTGAAAATCTCATCCAGTCGACTAAGGAACTCACTGAAGCAAATGATGAAAATCAAAATAAGTCGACTAAGGACTCTACTTCAGCTGTTCCAAAGAATGGAAAAGTGAACCTGGCTATCCCTATAAATTCATTATAGGGGATCCTCAAGAAGGAATGAGAACAAGAGGCTCTCTGAAGCAAAATTCAAATCTTGCCCATCTCTCAAATTGAACCCAAAAAGATTGAAGAAGCACTAAATGATGATAATTCGGTAAAGGCTATGTGAGAGGCATTGGCTCAATTCGACAAAAATCGGGTATGGACCCTTGTTCCTAAGCCACAAAATACTTCAATCATAGGTACAAAGTGGGTTTTCAGAAATAAATTAAACGAAGCTGGAGAAGTTGTGAGGAAGAAGGCACGACTTGTCGCCCAAGGCTAGTCATAACAAGAAGGTATAGACTATGATGAAACTTTCACACCCGTTGCAAGGTTAGAATCTATCCCTATGCTACTTGCCTATGCATCTTTTAAAGGATTTAAATTATTTCAAATGGATGTTAAGTGCATTTTTAAACAGTTTCATAAAAGAGGAAGTTTATGTTAAACAACCTCCGGGCTTTAAAAACATAAAATTCCCATCACATGTTTTTAAGTTGACTAAAGCTTTATATGGTTTAAAATAAGCCCCAAGGGCATGGTATGAAAGACTAAGTACTTTTCTTTTAAATCATGGCTTTAGCCGAGGTAAGATTGATACCACTTTATTTATTAAGATATCCTCAATTTGAAATCTTCTCATTCAAATTTATGTTGATGATATTATATTTGGGAGCACTAACTCTATCTTATGCAAGAAATTTGCTGAAATTATGAAAAATGAGTTTGAAATGAGCTTAACGGGAGAACTCACATTCTTTCTTGGTCTTCAAATCAAGCAATACAATAAAGGTATTTTTATCAATCAATCCAATTACACAAAGGGATTACTTACTAAATACGGTATGCAAAATGCAAAGACTATGGGAACTCCTACAAGTCCTTCTATAAATCTTGAAAATGACAGTAACGGTAAGAATTTAAATCAAACCATTTATCATGGGATGATTGGATCTCTACTCTATCTCACATCAAGTGGACCAGATATAATGTTTAGTGTGTGCAAATGTGCAAGTTTTCAATCTGAACCTAAAGAATCACACTTAACTGCTGTTAAGCGAATTATGCGTTATCTATCTGACACTACTTCTTATGGATTATGGTATCCATGTACTATTGACTTCCATCTTCAAGGTCTTTCAGATGCAGATTTTGCAGGTGACAAAGATGATCACAAAAGTATTAGTGGTATTTGTCAATTTTTAGGAAAATCCTTAATCTCGTGGCATAGTAAGAAACAAGGTTCAGTATCTCTGTCCACAACAGAAGCTGAATACATTGTCATTGGACACTGTTGCACTCAACTACTCTGGATATCCTATCAGCTAAACGACTATGATATTAATCCTACTCCATGTCCATATTATGTGATAATTCAAGTGCCATATGTTTATCTAAAAATCATGTGCATCATTCTAGAGCTAAGCATATAGAAATCAAGCATCATTTTATTTGAGATCATGTTTTATGTGGCAATATTAAAATATCTTTTGTAACTACTGAAAATCAACTAGCTGATATCTTTACAAAACCCTTGCATGAAGAAATATTTTGTCAATTACGTGAAAAGTTGGGTGTAGTGGAAGATTCTGTTGGTTCATTGAAACGACCTCGGTCAGTCGTTTCGGAAGTTAGGACTCCGATTGGCGTGTCGATAATTTTAAAATATTCGTTAGGTCCATTAGGACTTGTCTGTAAAATTTGAGCTAAATCAAACCTCGTTTGATAGGCATCGGAAGAAGGTTTCAGTTTTTATTGTCGATAAATATTAAAAAGAGATTTTTGAGCTCGGTTTTGGCGAATGAGTTCCAATTCGAAATCTGAAAGCGTCGCTACGTTCATATGGTCATTTATGATATATGTAAATTTTTGAAGTGAGTTTCGAGGTTGTTCGATTGATTTCGGCTAAAGTTCCGAAAGAATTAATAATTTGGTCCTTTTTCCTTTTAATTCGTATCTGGAGTTTCGAGAGTCCGATTTGAGATTTGCCTTGGCGAGTATGTTATATATATTTTGTGTAACTTACTTGAAAATTTTGGGATCATTTCGACTTCTCTAGGGTTCTATTTTAATTTTAATCGTCGTAGCGAATTTATTAAACCAGCAAAACGATGTAGACGCAGAAACATACAACATAGATAGGAAAGAAAGGTTAGAAAAGAAAGAGGAAAAAAGGGAAAAAGAGGTAGAAAAATAGTGAAATTTCTATCCCAAATCTCCAGGTAATAATGTTAACTCATTATCTTAGCTTATTACGTGTATTTGAATATATTTTTACGGTAAAAATAGGGATATTAGACATCGCCCTAATGACTTAAATTGATAGTTTAAAGGGTCAATTGGACTCCGATTATGGAAATGATTATATATTCGTACTCAGTGAGTTATGGGCAATATATAAATATAATTTATTTAGGGTTTGGTTATGGGACTTTGAACCCTGTACATAGGCCTGGCCTGCGTATTGCGTATGCGAATAGGGTATTATGTTCCTAACTAGATTGTCCTAAGACATAAGGAATGAAGCCTTTAGCTTTATTTGATATAATTTTTCTGCTTATTGAATAGAGCGGGATCGTTTGGCAGTTAATCCAAAGGAAAAAGCAGTTGTTGAGGAGCAGGGCTAGCTTTGGAATACGGTAAGTATTTATATCCATTTCTTTGGAGGCACTTGGCCTCGTGGATTTTCTACCACGTGTCCCTTACGTGTGTACCTGCCGATAGGCGTACTCATTACGCCTTAGCTTTGGATTTACATTCTATATTATCTGTTATGTCCTTTTATTGGTATTGCATTGAGATCTGAGTATTGTACTTTGGCTTTGAGTTGGCATCTACTTCCCGGCTGTCGATGAGAGTCCCGCGCTGGTGAAGCATTATTATTGCATCACATTGCATTCATATGCATTACATTGCATATCATACTGAGTACAGGAGTATTCCGCCTAAGCTTTACATTTTATCGGGTGCAGGAGTATTCCGCCCCAGGAGAGTGCAGGAGTATTCCGCCTCTGGTTTATATTACATCGGGTGCAGGAGTATTCTGCTCCAGTTGGTTAGCAGATTGGATTCCCCTCGAATGCAGGAGTATTCTGCTTCGGGATGGGATTACGGGCACATGTGACTCATTTCATCTCATTCCATTTCATTTCATACTATTGTGTAGATTTTTTGTACATGACTACTGTTCTACTTATATGTGCATTGCTTATTTGTTGATTGTTTTCTGGTTTTGTTTCTCTGACTAGCGTATCTATTTTTCGAGGTTGCTAGTTTGTTCGCACTTATTGAGTCCTTATGACTCACCCCCTATTTGTCCTTGTGTTTTCTTTTTGTTCGGCAGATTCTGCTCCAGGACCCAGCCAGTCGCACCGTGATTGAGGAGTAGTACGTTCTCAGCTGTCTACGGTGAGCCATCCTGTTCATTGCGGCCACCAACTTCAGATATTACAGTTTTTCTTACTTTTGTTTCCTTCGGGAGGTGTGTATATCTTTTGGCCTTCTTAGATGTCTGATCTGGAAACCTTTAAATCGGTGTATTCTGGGTAGTTTTGTCCAGACAATTTGTATATATGTCTATCCTTGAGAGTTATTTTATGTTGTTAAGGTCATGTTTAATTTTATTTTCAAGGTAATTTTGCGCCGTTTATATCGATTTTGTCTATGGGGTTCGCCCGACAGGTCTAGGGAAGGTGGCCGAGTGCCCGCACGGCCTAGCCGAAAAAGCGGGTCATGTCAGTTGGTATCAGAGCGAGGTTTAGAGTCTTTCCAGATCATGACAGTGTCTAATAGAGTCTCGCTAATCGGGCGGAGACGTCCGTACCAATCTACGAGAGGCTATGGTGACATTTAGGCAGTTTCCCTTCTTTCTTTCCTCATCGTGCATGAGTCTTCTTATCTGAAATTAAATATTTTTTATTCTCTGCAGTAAATTGTGAGAACGCGCGCGATTGTTCAGCAAGAGGCGGAGGAGCCAGCGGTCGCCCTTATGCCTGCTGCTCCGCGAGGTGGTGGTGTTGGCCGCAGTAGAGGTCGTGGTCGAGGCAGAGGTACAGTTGCCCAGGCCGCGAGGATGGTGGATTATGTTGATCCTGCTGTAGAGGTTCCGGTAGTGCCAGCTTTTGCTGGACAGGGGAGCAGGGCTTATTCGTTCCCCCCGCACTTCATGACGCTTTTATGAAATTTTTAGCGACGCAGATGCCCCAGGGACCTCCTATTCCTTAGGCTGCCGTAGATGCTCCTATTCCTCAGGCTGCTGTAGATTCTCCTATCCCTCAGGCAGCTCCTCAGGCTGCGGTAGATATTGGTTCTCAGGTTCAGGAAGCCCCCATTCCAGCTCCACATGTAGCCCCAACAGTTCATGTTCCAGGTGGTCATGTTCCAGAGGTAGCAGGTGTTATATCTCCGGGCTTTTAGGCTGGTCAGCCAGTCCAGGTAGGAGGTCAAGTTGATGATCCGGCAAGGCTGCATTATTTTACCCGACTTAGTCCTCCGAAGTTCTCTGGTCAAAAATCAGATAAGCTTAAGCCTCGTGAGTTTCTTGATCAATGTCAGCGTATCTTATAGGCCCTTGGATATCTTGAGCAGTATGGAGTTGATTATTCTGCCTTCCAGTTTGATGGTCCGGCTTTAGCTTGGTAGACCGCACTCCAATCAGCTAGGCAGGGCTTACCTAAGCTGACCTGGAGTGATTTCTCCCATCGATTCATGGAGAAGTTTTTCCCTCGCAGTCAGCAGGATGAGAAAAGGAGACAGTTTGAGAGGATTGGACAGGGTAACCTGTCAGTCACGGAGTATGAGCTTTTATTTTCAGAGATGTCCCCCAGATCTTGTGCAGGAGCCCTCTGAGAGGGTCAGACATTTTATTGATGGGCTTTCTCCTCATTTGCGGTCCCAGATGGCTCGTGAGATTGAGGCTGGTACTCTATTTGATGTCGTTGTCGATATTTCCAGGAGGTATGAGGCCTATCATAGATTGAAGATAGAGGAGTTAGAGCGGGAGAGTAAGAGATCTCGTGGTCCAGGGCATTCTAGTACCTCGTATGGAGGTAGGAGTTATCAGCAGCAGAGTAGGCCTCCTGTCAGACCAGCTCAGTTTCCAGCGTGTGGTTCTCAGAACGCGCCTACTTCTTCTCAGGGTCAGTTTTGGTTTCGCCCGCGAGATCACTCTCAGTTTGATCAGCGTAGATTTTCTCCAGGGTGCTTTATCTGTCAGGATCCAGGGCATCATAAGAAGGATTGCCCTAATCTCCATAAGAAGGGTAGTAGCCGCCCTTTCCCTCGCCTTCCAACGCCTATGCAGCAGCAGCCTCAGGGTGCCCCTCCAGGGTCTCAGCCAGCTAGAGGTGTACCACCACCCAGCAGAGGTCGTGGACATGGTCCTAGTGGTCCCTCTAGAGGTGGTCTTCAGGGTAGCGGCTCAGCTCAGCCGCAGAGACAGCTATATGCACTGCCGGCCAGGCAGGATGCCGAGGCATCCCCAGCTGTTGTTACAGGTATTTTATCTGTTTGTGGTCGAGATGCATATTCTCTGGTGGATCCGGGGTCTACATATTCATATGTATCTCCTTATTATGCTTCGGGCTTTCATGTTGATTATATGCATCTTCGTGATCCATTCTATGTTTCTACTCCTATTGGAGACATTATCATTGTGAATCGAGTTTATCCAGCTTGTACCATATCTTTTGGGGGTCGTGAGACAGTAGTAGATCTTCTAATCCTAGATATGGTTGATTTTGATGTTATTATTGGCATGGATTGGTTGGCATCGTGTCATTCCACGTTAGATTGTGGTGCCAAGTCTCTTCAGTTGTCTCTTCCTTGTTCAGCACCGGTAGTGTGGTAGGGCTCTTATTTGCCATCCAGGGAGCATGTTATTTGGTTCCTGAAGGCAAAGCGGATGATGGATAAAGGGTGTTCAGCATATCTTGCCATGGTTCGAGATACCACTGTGGAGATTCCATCTCTTGATTCTATTCCTGTCGTTAGGGAGTTCCCTGACGTGTTTCCAGATGATTTGCCAGGACTTCCTCCTGATCGAGAGATCGAGTTTGGCATTGATATTGCGCCAAGGACTCAGCCTATTTCTATCCCTCCTTATCACATGGCCCCATCAGAGTTGAAGGAGCTGAAGGAGCAGTTGCAAGATTTGCTTGATAAAGGGTTCATCAGGCCGAGTATTTCTCCGTGGGTGCTCCTGTTCTATTCGTGAAAAAGAAAGATAGGACTATGCGGATATGCATTGATTATCGTCAGCTAAATAAGATCACTATCAAGAACAAGTACCCGTTGCCTCGCATTGATGATTTGTTTGATCAGTTGCAGGGTGCCAAATTCTTTTCTAAGATCAATCTGCGATCTGGTTATCATCAGCTAAAGATTCGTGAGTCAGATATCTTGAAGACTGCTTTTAGGACTCGTTACGGCCATTATGAGTTCCTAGTTATGTCTTTTGGGCTGACTAATACCCTTGCAGCCTTTATGGATCTCATGAACCGGGTGTTTAAGCCATTCCTTGATTCCCTTGTCATTGTCTTCATTGATGATATTCTTATTTATTCTCGTAGCCGCGAGGAGCATGATTATCATCTGAGGGTAGTTCTTCAGACCCTCCGTAATCGTAAGTTGTATGCCAAGTTCTCGAAATGTGAGTTTGGCTTGATTCTGTGGCATTTCTGGGTCACATGGTATCTAGTGAGGGTATCAAGGTTGATCCGAAGAAGATTGAAGCTGTGCAGAAATGGCCTCGTCCTACCACTCCGATGGAGATTCGCAGCTTCCTTGGATTGGCAGGTTATTATCTGAGGTTTGTGGAAAAGTTCTCTACTATTGCAGCTCCCCTGACTCGCCTGACGCAGAAGGAGGTTCAGTTTCGATGGTCCGATGAGTGTGAGGCCAGCTTCGAGAAGCTTAAGGCCTTATTGACTTCAACTCCAGTGTTATCCCTTCCTTCGGGCACCGGTGGATTCATAGTTTATTGTGATGCATCTCGTGTGGGCCTTGGTTGTGTTCTTATGCAGCATGGGAAGGTAATTGCTTATGCTTCCAGACAGTTGAAGCCGAATGAGAAAAATTATCCGACTCATGATTTAGAATTGGCAGCTGTGGTCTTCGCTTTGAAGATATGGAGGCATTATCCCTATGGCGAGCCTTGTGAGGTTTATACGGATCATAAGAGTCTTCAGTATCTTCTCTCTCAGAAAGATCTTAAAGGCCGACAGCGGAGGTGGCTTGAATTAATTAAAAATTATGATCTCACCATCCACTATCATCCTGGGAAGGCGAACATGGTAGCAGATGCTTTGAGCAGGAAGTCCATGGGCAGCATGGTTTTTCTTTATGCTGACATGAGACCATTGGCCCGAGAATTGAAGTCCCTTGGCGACTTTGGCGTGAGATTTCTTCTTCTAGACTCCAGTAGAGTCTTAGCGTGTATTGCAGCTCAATCTTCCTTAGTCAATCAGATTAAGGGAAGACAGTTCGAGGATCCTCATCTGCAGGAGTTGCGTGGTCGTGTCCTAAGTGGAGGAGTTCTCTCCTTCGAGCTTGATTCAGATGGAATTCTTTGGTTTAATAGTCGACTCTGTGTTCCTGATGTTGGGGATTTGAGGCAGTTAGTGCTCGGTAAAGCTCATAGCTCGCGTTATTCCATTCATCCTGGTATTACAAAAATGTATTAGGACCTCCGAGAGCTATACTGGTGGAAGGGGATGAAGAAAGATGTATTTGATTATGTATCTCGCTGCTTGAACTGTCAGCAGGTTAAGTTCGAGCACCGGAGACCAGCAGGGTTAGCTCAGGCATTGTCCATTCCCGAGTGGAAGTGGGAGAACATCACAATGGATTTTATAGTTGGTTTGCCAAAGACCCTGCGGCGTCACGATTCAGTCTGGGTCATTGTCGATAGACTGACTAAATCAGCTCACTTTATCCCTGTAAAGACTACTGATTCAGCTCAGAGATTGGCTCGGATTTTCATTGAGCAGGTGGTTAGGCTGCATGGTACTCCTATATCCATTATCTCATATCGTGGTTCCCGTTTTACTTCTCAATTCTGGCAGTCTTTTCAGAGAGAGTTGGGGACCCAGGTGCAGCTTAGCACAGCATTCCATCCCCAGACTGATGGTCAGTCCGAGTGGGTTATTCAAATTCTGGAGGACATGTTGAGAGCTTGTACACTGGACTTCGGGGGTTGCTAGAATGATCATTTAGCGTTAGCAGGGTTCTCTTATAATAATAGCTACCAGTCTTCTATTCAGATGGCTCCATTTGAGGCCTTATATGGTCGTCGATGTCGTTCTCCTATTGGCTGGTTTGAGTCTCGAGATGTCGAGGTGATGAGTTCAGATATGGTCCATCAGACTCTTGATGTTGTTCGTGTTATTCAGGATCGTTTACGGACAACCCAGAGTAGGTAGATTTCATATTCGAACCGGAGGAGCCGAGAGTTAGAGTTCGAGGTCGGGGACATGGTATTTCTGAAAGAGTCACCGATGCGAGGTGTAAAGAGATTTGGTAGGAAAGGAAAGCTTAGTCCCAGATTTATTAGCCCTTTCCGTATCAAGAAGCGTATTGGTAAGGTAGCTTATCGGCTCGACTTGCCAGCTTCTATGCCAGTTCACCCACTTTTCCATGTATCGATGCTCCGAAAGTGTATCCGAGATCCTTCCGAAGTGATCGAATTAGACCCTGCTCAGCTAGACGTGAATCTGGCCTACGAGGAGTTCCCAGTTGCTATAGTTGCGCGTGATGTCCGGAAACTTCATTCGAAGGAGATTCCGATGGTTCGAGTGCGATGGAATAATTTTCCTCGTGAGGAGGACACTTGGGAGCTTGAGTCCAATATTTGTGAGAGCTATCCTTACCTCTTCGACGATTCAGGTTCGAACTTGGTCTTTAAAGCCTAAAAGTTGTTATCATTGTATATGATTTTGGTTTCGTAGTAAATGTCATTGAAAATTGGTGTAAGCATTCTCATTAGAAGTGTGAAATCTATTTTAGACTCTTGCTCGTTCGAGGACGAACGAGAATCTAAGTGGAGTAGAATGAAACGACTTCGGTCAGTCGTTTCAGAAGTTAGGACTCCGATTGGCGTGTCGATAATTTTAAAATATTCGTAAGGTCCATTAGGACCTGTCTGTAAAATTTGAGCTAAATCAGACCTCGTTTGGTAGGGATAGGAAGAAGGTTTCAGTTTTTATTGTCGATAAATACTAAAAAGAGATTTTTTAGCTCGGTTTTGGCAAATGAGTTCCGATTCGAAATCTGAAAGCGTCGCTAGGTTCATATGGTCATTTATGATATATGTGAATTTTTGAAGTCAGTTTCGAGGTTGTTCGGTTGATTTCGACTAAAGTTCCGAAAGAATTAATAATTTGGTCCTTTTTCCTTTTAATTCGTATCTGGAGTTTCGGGAGTCCGATTTGGGATTTGCCTTGGCGAGTATGTTATATATATTTTGTATAACTTACTTGAAAAATTTGGGATCATTTCGACTTCTCTAGGGTTCTATTTTAATTTTAATCGTCGTAGCGAATTTATTAAAAAAATTAAATTAATAAGTCGGTTAGCTAAGAGATTAGTCCTTTAGCAGCAGCAAAACGATGTAGATGTAGAAACATACAACATAGATAGGAAAAGAAAGGTTAAAAAAGAAAGAGGAAAAAAGGAAAAAAGAGGTAGAAAATAGTGGAATTTCTACCCGAAATCTCCAAGTAATGATGTTAACTCATTATCTTAGCTTATTACGTGTGTTTGAATATATTTTTACGGTAAAAATAGGGATATTAGACATCGTCATAATAACTTAAATTGATAGTTTAAAGGGTCAATTGGACCCCGATGATGGAAATGATTATATATTCGTACTCTGTGAGTTATGGGCAACATATAAATGTAATTTATTTAGGGTTTGATTATGGGACTTTGAACCCTGTACATAGGCATGGCCTGCATATTGCGTATGTGAATAGGGTATTAGGTTCCTAACAGGATTGCCCTAAGACATAAGGAATGCAGCCTTTAGCTTTATTTGATATAATTTTTCTGCTTATTGAATAGAGCGGGATCGTTTGGCAGTTAATCCAAAGGAAAAAGCAGTTGTTGAGGAGCAGGGCTAGCTTTGGAATACGGTAAGTGTTTATATCTATTTCTTTGGAGGCACTTGGCCTCGTGGATTTTCTACCACGTGTCCCTTACGTGTGTAGCTGCCGATAGGCGTACTCATTACGCCTTAGCTTTGGATTTACATTCTATATTATATGTTATGTCCTGTTATTGGTATTGCACTGAGAATCTGAGTATTGTACTTTGGCTTTGAGTTGGCGTCTACTTCCCGGCTGTCGATGAGAGTCCCGCGCCGGTGAAGGGTTATTATTGCATCACATTGCATATCATACTGAGTGCAGGAGTATTTCGCCTCGCTTTACATTTTATCGGGTGCAGGAGTATTCCGCCCCAGGAGAGTGCAGGAGTATTCCGCCTCTGGTTTATATTATATCGGGTGCAGGAGTATTCCACCCCAGGAGCATGAGTATTCCGCTCCAGTTGGTTAGCAGATTGGATTCCCCTCGAATGCAGGAGTATTCCGCTTCGGGATGGGATTACGGGCACATGTGACTCATTTCATCTCATTCCATTTCATTTCATACTATTGTGTAGATTTTTTGTACATGACTACTGTTCTACTTATATGTACATTGCTTATTTGTTGATTGTTGTCTGGTTCCGTTTCTCTGACTAGCGTATCTATTTTTCGAGGTTGCTAGTTTGTTCGCACTTATAGAGTCCTTATGACTCACCCCTATTTGTCCTTGTGTTTTCTTTTCGTTCGGCAGATTCTGCTCCAGGACCCAGCCAGTCGCGCCGTGATTGAGGAGTAGTACGTTCTCAGCTGTCAACGGTGAGCCATCCTATTCATTGCGGCCACCAACTTCAGATATTACAGTTTTCCTTACTTTCGCTCCCTTCGGGAGGTGTATATATCTTTTGGCCTTCTTAGATGTCTGATCTGGAAACCTTTAAACCTGTGTATTCTGGGTAGTTAGTTGTTTTGTCACGACAGTTTGTATATATGTCTATCCTTGAGAGTTATTTTATGCTGTTAAGGTCATGTTTAATTTTATTTTCAAGGTAATTTTGTGCCGTTTATATCGATTTTGTCTATAGGGTTCGCCCGACAGGTCTAGGGAAGGTGGCGGGGTGCCCGCACGGCCTAGCCGAAAATGCGGGTCGTGTCATTCATAAACTATGCAGTAGACATGTATGAATTTTTGGTCCATGATTTATTACTCACGGTTTTTTGGTATGCAGGTATAAATTCATTTCAGCATCATACATCAATTATGTAGCAAAATATATTTTCCTTATGTGAACAAAAGGTGTCATTATTGCCCATGTTTACGTGTGAACTGCATCCTTGATTTACTTGCTAGCACCTTTTCCCTTCTCTATCAAATCTCCAATCACGTCCCATCCCTTTCCCGCTTCTCCATAAAACCCCTCTGTATTCCTTCTTACTTACTCCTCCATCACATCGCTCCTTTCCACCACACCTCCATCTACTCCTCTTTACCAAAATTCTCTCCATGGCTAAATCTCAAAAACCCAAATCAAACTCTGTGAGGTAAAACTCTCGCATTTGCACTAAAAATAACTCTTCGGGTTCTCCTGCAAACCTTGCATCTTCTGATTCCTTTCCCTTGTCCCAACAAGATGAACTTGCTTCCTTTGTGTCTCCTCCATATGCGAAAAAGACTGGCAAATGACCCATTCAAGAACCCTCCACTGTTCTATCTCCAAAGAAACCCAAAATCGCCAAACCTACGATTGGTCTTGATAGTGACCAAAACTTTTGGGACAATGGGCATGAAAAATTTGAAGAACTGAAAACTTGACGCATTGCCACTGGTCGTATTGTTGATCTTGAAATATGGAAAAACTTGATTGTCATGTCAAAGCCCTGTTTGATTTCCAAGGTTGGTCAAATTTCTTTTCTATCGATCGTCATGTTCTCTATCCTGATCTAGTTAGGTTGTTCTATGCAAATCTTCATACTTGTGGTACTGATGGTTTTGAAACTCTAGTTTTAGGACAATGCATTCTCCTTAATTGCAAAGTTTTAGAAAAACTCATGTCTGCTAAGTATTCTGGTTTCTATGATTGTTTCAAAAATTCATGGCCCTCTGATTTTGAAGTCTCTTTTGACCAAGCCAAAGCATGTATTAAGAGTCTTGGTGCTCATGCAATTCTTTATGGTCAATTAGGTCCACACCTTCTGTGCTTTGAAAATCATGTTCTTGCTCGTGTCACTGCCACAACTCTCCTTCCTTGCACTGGGTCTTTTAGCACTATGTCTTAAAGGGACAGTTTTGTTATGTTCTGTCTTGTATCCAAACAAAAACTGAAGTTGTCATGGTGGATCCTTAATTACATGCATGAATGTGCTATGGATAGTAATGGGTCTTGTTGTCTTTCATATGGAATGCTCATATCTCACATTCTTGATCAACTACATGTTCCCCTAAATAGTCACCCTGAAATTCCTATCTCCCAAAGCTATAATGCTTGTGCATTTGCAAGTATGGGTTATGTGCACCTTGGTAACTCTTGGGTTAAGAAAGCAGATCCGGATATCCCTCCTACTCACTCAACTCCTGCGTCTGCTACTAATAACTTTGATGTTCTTAGTCGGGTAACTGTTGTGGAGGATCAACTTAGCACTCTGCGTGATCTCTGTTTCTCTTTTCAATACAATCTTAAGAAAGCTAGAGATGACACCAAGACCGCTAAAGAAGATATGGCTTTGCTAAGGTTGTCCATTGATCAGGTTGCCAAAGACGATCGCAAAAGTTTCACCACTATGCACTCTCGCATAGATACTCTGGGAACCAACATCATGAACACCTTGAAGTACTTCCTGGGAAGGCGCTAGTTGACTAATCTCTATGTGTTTCTTTTGTTATGTGTGAACTGCTTTGTTTTGTGACTCCCCTATTTTTGTTGATGACAAAGGGGGAGAAAAATTCTATGTTCTTATGTCTTTAACTTGTGAACTACCTATGTCTGTAATTTGTGAACTACCTATGCTACAATTGTGTAGTATGGACTACTTCATGTTTTGTTATTGCATTCATAGTATGGAATTTAACTAGATTAACTCGACTCATTATTTACTTATTCTAGTCGATTAATTACCTGTTCAAGGTATAGCCTGTGTGCACTGTCCAATTTTCAGGTGTTCCTAAATTCAAGGGGAGTATAGAATCAGGGAGAGCTGACCCTGAAGCTCTCGAATACAGGGAAATATCATTAAAATCTTAAAAATTGTCATCATAGAAAAGGGGGAGATTGTTGACTCAGTTTTGATGATTACAATAAGTTAAATATCTGAAAACGGCAACTAAACAATTCTACTTTCCTTGTCAGATACAAAAGCCCTCAAGTCGATTGAAAATGGAAAGAGAAGAGTCAAGTCCTACACTACGAATATTCTAAGAAAGAGAATATTTGACATATCAATCAAGGGAAGACTTTCACACTAGGATATCAATCAAGATCCCCAGCCGTATCAATCAAGGTTCTATACGTTGAAAGTCAAGCTGCTCACAAAGGAAAGAAGATTTCAAAGTACTGCACAATCAAGGCATTTAAGAGGAGAATCAGGAATCATTAAGGTTCTTGTCGTATTCTGAAAAAAGAATAATTGACACCTTTTTTAGGATCAACACCCTTGGGTCAATATCTCTTCACTTAAGGACAATATCTCGGCTAAATCAAGAAGCTACTCATGACAGGTGTACAAAAGACTTTACGCTGAAGGGTTTGAAGCTTTATATACTCAAGCGTCTCTTCATTATCAACGACGCAACCTACAACTTTCTAGCAATCTCTTTTAAAGTCTTGATAACATTGTATTTTTAAGAGTCTACTATTGTACAAGAAAAAGAAAAGAGAGTCAGGAGAGAAAGTAAGGTTAGTGTCGAGTGAGTTGGTTATAATCTTATAAAATCAACTTTAGTCGTTAGTGGTAAGCGGAGTAATAAAAACCACAAGTTGATATCTTTGGTAGTTAGCGAAGGAAAAACCATCCAAGTTGTACATTGGAGAAAACAAAGAGCCGAAGAGATACATCCCTTGTGTCCCAAAGGGACTAGACTAGGAACCACATTGGTTCCGAACCAGTATAAAAATTCTATTGTGTCCTTTACTTTCTGCACTTCATTTATTATCTTCCACTGCTCCAGTATTAGTTGACTTAGTAGTCGACTGAAACTGAGTAAAGATTAAAAATTATAATTCACCCTTCCCCTCTTATAGCTTCATATCCATCATATTTAATTTTTCATATGTGTGACGCAGACTTCAGCAATTGAAGAAAAATACAAAATTAACTAACAAGAAAATCAAGGACTCACGTTGGTCATGGTTTCTTTCTGCAATAAGTTAGCTTAATTGAATAGATATTCTTAATTTTACGAACATACATTTTATTTTTTTTAGTGTATAGTTCAAACTAATCGATTAGTAATATTTAACTGTTTTTTACAGATTATGTGCGCATGAATATAAAGAACTAGTTAAATTAAATAATGGGAGATATGTGGTGCCAATACACTAATTCCAAAAACATAAGGTTAATAATTTATTATGACGTTTGGAAAGCTTTACAAAATTATACGAATTTGCGGCAGTTGATAAAAACGTCCATAAATTGAAACTATTTGTGAAGATCTTCAAAACCTCCACAATTTTCATTTGATAACCTCCACAAAATTACGCAAATTTGTGATGATTGACAAAACTTCCACAAAATGATGCAATTTGTGGAGGTTCTTAAAACCCCCAAAATTAACCCCCGCAAACTTACCCTTTTCTCTTGTAGTGATATTCCATCTCAAGAATGAATCCAAAGATCTGCTTCCATTCAATACCCGTTATTGATTGGGGCATTAGTGATCTAAATAAATTCAACACGAGCATCTACATCTAATGACAACAAAACCCACGTTCTAATCATATCAACAATGATTAAACAACTTCTCCTTGTTTCGAATACTCCTTTAGAATATTCCATTACACTTGCTCTTTGTGCTGATCAGGATACAGAGAAAATGGTGAATTTCACGTCGAGAAATACTAAATATCAAAAGGTGTTTTGCAGATAGCAATTGATATTGGTCTGCCTCTATAGTTATAATTTCTGATGTTTTTATTTTTAAGTCTCAGCTGATGCAAAATCATGATTTTGAAAAAAAAAAATGATTAGAGTTGTGATTGATAAAAATTTTAATTCTTCCGAAAAAAAAAAGGTTCTCCGCATGATATAGAGTTTACCTAGTCCTTTTTTAAGTTGTGTGTAATCGATTTCCTCTCTTCTAACGTTTCCATAATAAATTCTAGATATTGGCCCGCGCATCGCGCGGCGGTGAAAGAATTTTTTATATTTCTACATAATTCTTTTCTTATGGCTGATTCTTAAGAATAAAGTATATTCACATTGAAATGTAAAACAATTTTATTGGAAGTATATTAAATGGAAAGATTAATTTGATCAGTTTTGTCTTCTATATTCTAGTCATAGTATTTTGTTCCTAAATCTAATAGCCTCTACAATATTGATTGATCTTTAATAACTACCGAGTATAATTCTTTTTTTGTGTTGATACATTAAAAGTATAAAACCCCTCAACTTCTGTTTCGGAAGATCTAAGCATGCATTTGTTAACATTTTGCTCACTTTGATAATATTTACACACCAAATATAGAATAAATAATTCCATTCTTTATCTCGATATATAATTCTTATCCCTCTTACCAAACAACTCTTCAGTCTTGTGTATGTTTTCAGAAGTATTTGTTTGAGCAAAATAATAATAATAATAATAATAATAATAATAATAATAATAATAATAATAATAATAATGCAAACATTAGCATAGTCCCATATCTCTACTAGCTCCAGTAAGATGTAAGAAGCAAATTTTCCTGACCAACTTTTACCTTTTATATATTTTTCAACCATAACATTATAAGTTCTAGCGAAGTTTATGATTCATATGGATATGCTTGATATAAAGTTCAATTGAAATAAGTGAAAACCTACTGGGGTGTACTAAAATTGATTCCTTCACTACGTATAAGAAATTATAATATTTGTGACAGCATAATCCATTTGAATCCATACAAATTCAAGCATCACAAAATTTCGTAACACATAATGTATATGACTATTATATTATACTGCAAATCTGTCGTGAATATGTGTTTCCAATGATGAATTCTATCATATAATAGTCACATATGTATGTTCTAATAGTATTGAACCTAAAATTAAAAAAAAAAACTAATAAGATGAGAATATTTATATATATTGGTTCAAGAAGCCCATCTCTAATGATGATAATGTTTGTCTTACTTTTCAGGTTTGATCAACTCCATCAATCTATGATTTCCTCTATAAAGCTACACATATTGGGCTTAATAAGAACTTCAAAAATATTAATCATGACAAAAGAAGAAGAAAAATAATTAAACCAATAATGTAATTCATCAATTGCTTTAACCTTTATTGTTGGAATTTCCTAGCACCTCCGATCGTCTGGTAGTCTTGTGGCACAAACCTAGCTCTATATGAGTTTAACGTGCTCATCATGTTTCCACTATGCTATTTATGCATTCTATTTGTAATCTGAGTAAAGTAACATATTACATACCAGATTAAATATTTCATGAACTAATTAGAAAATTACTTACGTTTGCAAACAGGAATGCTGCAACACAAAGAGAGCAAAGGTATAAAGAACGGAAATTACCAGCAGAAGACTTCATTGTGACCCTTTGATCACTTCAATTGACTCATTGTCATGTATTATCTGATTTTGCATATACTAAACTTAGAATATGACAATTTGCTAATATTGTTTCTCCTTAATTTATACAATCCTTACAATTGCTTACTCTTAAAAGTCAAAATAAATGTGCAATAAGTAATAACAATAATGAAGGGAATTGTAAATTTATCACCTAAATAACCTATTGAAATGAATAAATAGGGAAGTTAAAGAGTCATTATAGCCTGCATGGTATGAAATAACATTATTCAAACACAAACGAAACACGTTCATATATAAAGAAGAGATAGAAGAATTCGGATTTATGTGAATAATGTTATAGGAATATAACTCATATATAAATGTATCAACAAATTTTGTATAAAAAGGTAAATACATTAAGTCATCTTGAGAGGTAATGTTGATCCAGTTTCGAGAGCTCGTTTGATTTTCTAAAGAAGAGATAGAAGAATAATTTTTTGCAGATGAATAAAATTGCAAGTCTGCCTAATGGAGTGATGGAACAAATAATTAACTAAGGTCCATATCTAAAAGCAATTTTTTCATAAGCAAATCTTTGAAGTATATCTTGGAAATCAAGAAGAGAATTAAGGAATGAGGTACACAACAATTTGGTTGGATTCAATAGACGTATCAATTTGATTTATATGGCAAAGATGAGGCACTGTTTAGTCCTAACCGATATTAATGCATTAGTAATTAGTATTAACTAATATTAAAAACAAATTAGTTATTCAAGAATCAGTTTCAACGAAGAGGTTATGGCAGCTGTAGAGACGATAAGATTTCTCAGCAACGTCTCAAGACTCTTCATTGCCTACTTCATTACACTATTAATTACTCCACAATTAGTAAATATTAAATATAGGGGTGGGAAAAGAATGAAAAAAAATTCAATAAATATATGAGAAAAATGGATTTTGTAAGCAAATTGAAGAAGCTGAAAAAAGGCCAAGAAAGATTGATACTTGGCCATTGAACTATGCCACATCATCTTGCTTATCACTTTCTATGTTTCTCAATTAGTAGATATAATATAGATATGCTACTATATGCTAGAGCATTAATTTTGTTGGGTTAAGATCCTTTCTATATATGACGAGAATCGGGTGCGAGGATGGTCCATGTAAGAATCACGTCGAATATGAGCTTGTTAATAAGCTTGGTTAAAAGAATAGAATTGTATCATTTCTAGAATTTGCATGGTGGTTAATGTGATAGCTTACCGTTTTACTATGGATAAAAGATCTAAACTAAATTTTAAACCAAGAAATAGAAAAGAAAGCAAAGAAATTGCAAGGAAGACGGGCCACAAAAATACAACACTAATAAATTAACAAAAAGCCAAACAAACAAGAAATCTGTGCTCACCCCCTGGAAAGCCAATAACAATAAGTTCCCTTTTCTTTAATGTTACTCTATATATTATTTTGTGTTATTGTTTCTGTGATTTTCTTGTCAGTGTGACGACATATTGTTTAAGACCAAGTTGGCATGCAAGTGGCTAAAGAATATAATGTGATGAAAGTCAGAATGCACCGATTTTCATGAAGAGTTTGAACCAATCAATACTTTGAAGCCGCTTTCGTACTTCTTTAATTTGCTTAGGTAAAAAGGAAAGAACACAACACTCCAACTATACAAGAAACAAAGAAAACCCAACCATATAATAAGTTGTAAAATCTTTCTGTTTTATAGTTCCCAGCAGAAGTATGCATGCTCTTCTTTTTACATCTGCGGACTTTCTTTAATTTGTTTCTTTCTGTAACTGCAAACACTATATTCTCTCTCTTGTAATGATAAGGTATGGGAAGAGAACAAGATTAAAAAAATGTAATTCAAATTCGTATCAATAAAACAGAACGTATAGTCAAGAATGATAAGGTATTGGCATCCTATGGGTTCAAGACTAATATTTTTCTTAAAGGACTAATGTTACTCCGTGCTTGGTGTATCAACACCAATTTGTTTCACGAGTGAGTTTGATTTCTTTATTCATGATTAAATATGTAAAAATTCTATAAATAATCACTACTAGAAATTGAGGTAATTCCGAAGGAGTGTTTGGCGAGGGAGTTCCCGAGCCAAAAAATGGAGAAGGACTTCCCTCGCCAGACACCTACCTTTTCTCGCCAATAGTAAAAAAAAAAAAAAAAAAAAAAAATGACATTGGAGAGGGAATTCCCTAGCCAGTCCAAAAAATTTTAAATTTCTTTCTCCTACACTGCTTGGGAATTCCCTCGCCAAAAATAAAATTAAAAGAAAAACAGCTTGGGAGTTACCTCGTCAAGCAAAAAAAAGAAAATATTCTCTTTTCTAATTGGCTTGGGAATTCCCTCGCCAATCAAACACTGCAGATCTATCAGGTGCTTGGCGAGGGAATTCCTTAGCCATTCAGTAAATAAAAATTATACACTCCTTCACTGTAAGCCACAAAACAAATCGCACACATCCACAAACAAAACAAAAACAGTTCTCTCTCTCATCACTGCCTTGTCCATTTTTATCCGGCGACTCCATTTACTCCGATGACTCCATTTTAATTTCTCCGGAAACCCATCGCAAGGTTCTCCCTATTAAGGTAAATATCTCCATTAAATATTCTCTTATACCTTATGATTTTTATTATTATTATCCCTCAAATAAATTAGGTTTAACATATAATCATGAAGTTTTATTATATAATGCTTGGAAATTAGTTATCCTAACTTTGATTTGAAAAAGAAATTGTTTAACCGTAATTTCGTTTTGTTAGGTTAATTTACAATTAAATTTATAAAGCGGAGTCACGGTCAATAATCGAGATTAAACGCTCTTAATGGAAGAAATATAAATGACAGTAATAAATGCGAAAGAATAAAGATGCAATTAATGCGATATAATAAATGAATGATCGAACGAAAAAGGAACCGTGCTCAGGCCGTTTAGACTTGATTAAATTCCCTTCCTCGTACTCTTTATGATATTCAATCAACGGAACAATAAAAGAGATCTTTTGATCATCAGTAGTAATAAATATTCGCTGGAGATAAAGAATTGAATGCTAGTAAATAGTTTGAATACAAGTGTAGATTCAGAGAAGCATTAGATTCCATGCTTGTGACTTAGATTACAATATATAGGTAGCTATGTGCCCGTTCACAAGCAGTTGTAACTCCTTAGTCGAGCAGTTGCGTTGTTTGTGGATAAGATTCCCATTTCGAACTGCCTTGATTGATGAGCCGCGACGAATCTGGCCGTGGCGACTGTTCATCTGTCCGTTGCAACTGTTTATCTTCGATCTTATCCATTGCCTTTATGTCCATTCACAGCCATGTGTCGTCTACATGTCGTCCTACGTGGATGCTTAGTCACCAACTTTGGTGACGACGGATTTAACCCAATACAGATAGTCCCCGCACTACTCGAGCAGAGAATCTGGTCGAGGAGTGGAAAGCAAGTTTTGGGCGGGAAAGAACTTTTTGGAATTTATCCCAAGTAACATATTTGAATTCTCGTATTCGTGTTTGGATGCTGCCCGTTGAATTCTTCATAGGCTTTTGATCGAATGACGTTTAATCAGTATGAGCATTAAATGCTCCGCTAAAGACAAAACGTGCAAGTTGTCAACTCCATTCCGCTTTTTACTGAGGAAGTGACTGTTGCGCGTTCCGAGACTGCAGGCGTGATGATTGTACTGCGCCTATTCACGTCTTGCACGTCCCAAGGCAATAAATCGTCACTTCGATTTAATTTCATTATTTCCTTCAACGGTTGGATTGATTCATCTTTCGTTCGGATGTCTGCCACGTGTGGGTTTTGCGAACCCTATAAATACGATTTCCACCAGCTGAAAATCTCTTTACTTCATTCCAAATTTCATACCAATCTTCAGAGCTTCAAACAGCTTTCCAGCAAAAAATTTGAAACGCGACGAATTCTCTTAATCTTTTAATCCACATGTCTCCTAAAGCCAAGAGGAGTTTGAATATAGATGCTGCAGCTAGCACCTCTTCGGCAGCGGCTGGTCAACCTTCGAGTTCTCCAACCTCAGTTGCCGATGTGATCCCAAAAATTTGGGGAAATCTTGAAAATGACTGTTCAATCAGCTCGTTCAGTCATTATGGCAATGTAAGGTCGTGGCCTTCAAGCCGCTTTAAGAGTTCAATCACTCCCGACCTTTTGCCTAAGGTTAGGACAGATTGCGGGTGGGATGATGATGTTATGGTTTCTTGCCCCCTCCCAACGGAAAATATCACTTCGGCGAGGCCTGGATGGACGGTTATATCTACATATCCATTCACGATAGGTCATACGTTCCCGTTGCACCCTGTCATAGAAGATATCTGTAAATACTATCTTATCTGCCCGGGGCAGTTATGTCCAAGCGTTTATAGGATTGTTACCCTGCTGCAGTGGTTCGCCGACGAGACTGAGCAGGATTTTGAGTTTAAGCATTTTATTGCTTTGTATAGTCTTCAGGTCGCTAGGGATGGGTATATTAATGCCCGTATGAAGGGGAGAAAAGCTCTAGTGAGCAAATCCGAAGATTCAGGGGATAGGGGCTGGATGCACCGGTATGTTTATGTGCAGTCTAGACTCCTCACTCGTGGCGACAAAACTAATCTCCGCGAGGCGTGGAACAAAACTCGTAAGTCCCCGAGTATCTGTATTGAATATTCTTTGAATTCTGTATCTGCACTCTCTAATTTCCACTCTTTGTTGGTCAGCTGACAAGATTCCCTATGATGGTCTGATTACTGAGGAGGAATTGTCTGCTTGGGTTGAACCAATTTTGACAGAGTTCACTCACGAGCAGAGGCAATGGCCTCACTATGCTTCCTTGAAGCATTTGTCTTACCCCAGCACCCATGGTAAGCTGATTACTTGAATTTCTGCTAACTTATGCAGAGCTTATTACGGTATTGATATGCTTCTATTCTCAGGTCTAGGTACTGGTGGTAGTTATTTTCCTGCTCCTCCTCCTGAGGAGGCGGTTGTTGACCCTGTGGCTGAGGTCAACGAGGAGGCGGCTGCTATTCTTCAGACTGCAGCAGCTATCAAAGCTAGGGAGGGTGGCGAGGAGGTTTTTGCGAGCCTGAAGAGAAAGCAAACCGACTCTGAAAAGAGTAAACCCAGAAAGAAGAAAAGGACAGCTCGTAAGACCCCTCAGTCTTCTGAGAAAACAGTTGAGGCCATTGTAGCTGCTGCTGAGACCCCTAAGTCTGGGCAGGAGAGTGTCAAAAGCTCGACGGCTGCCCCTGAATCAGCTGAGCCTGTGGTGGTTGTCCTGTCAGATTCAGAGGCTCCTGACGTGAGCTTGACTCAGAGGAGGAGGGCATATCTACGGAGTGATAAGAGGAGAGCCGTGGAGACTTCCTCTTATGCTTTCGAGGAGAGTCCCCGAGTTGGTGATGGGGAAGGAGAAAAAGCTGAGGAAATGGGGGAGGAAAGAATGCACGAAAGTTTTGCATTCTTTCCTGAGGCCTCAGAGCCGAACGAGCCTGAACGGGTTGGAAGCCAACAAAGTGAGCCTGAGCAGGCCAGCCACAGGCGCCCAGGCAAGGAGCCGATGAGAGAGGAGGACGTGGAGAAGGGTGAGGAGGTTGGTGATCAGAGGAAGGCTGGGGGAGAGGCTGAACCCCAGGTCTTCTATTATAAGGACATGATGAACTTGGCTGCCGACGGGGTGGCGCCAGTTTATTTGCAAGAATGCGACACCCTGGGCCCCGGCGAGACAGGCGACGTCGAGGTCTCTCGAACTAGGCTTACCAGGCGAGTATCTTTAGGAGGTACGATTGGTGCGTACTCCGTTAAAGGTATTCGCCACAAATTTGGCCCCAACTATCCTTCGGAACAGGCGAGAGAGCCCAGGCCATGTATGAGGGAGTGTGACTTCATCATCCCCCCAGACACGGACTTTCTTACGAAGCCTGGCCACTTAGTCAAGGTGACGTCCAACCTGATCGGCCCTCGTGAAGAGTGGAACATGCGCAGCATGAACGATGAGCAGTTGGCTTATGCGATTGCTGAGGACACTGCTCGGGTAATGTTTCCTTCTTTACTTTCTTTATTTTTATCAAAAACCTTAGTTCTAATTATCTGTGTATTTCTTACTCGTTGCCAGGCGAGTATGATGGCTACCGAGCTCATGCTCCGCTCCAGGTTGAACAACCAGGATCAAGTTCTGGGCCTTAAGAAAGATCTTCTGAGGGCTCTTCGGGACAACCAAGCCTTAGAAGAGGAAAAACAGGTTCTGATCGGGGAGAAGCGGGTCCTGGAGGGGAGACGTGACTTCTTTGAGGATAAGATAGATAGGTTGGAGAAATCTAACGCTGAAGCTAACGAAAATATTAGCGCACTCCTCGAGGAGAGGGACCGTCTCCTAGATGAGAAGGACAGGTTTGTGTTGTCTTTTGAAGACCTGAAAGCGAAGATGGACGAGCAAGGTCGTCAGATCTCCCAACTTGCCCACGAGCTCAATATGAAGGAGATTACTCTGGAGAGTATCCGCGACGCTTCCGACCTGATGTTGAGGAACATGAACAAAGCTGAGGCTGAATCTCAAGCTGCTCGAGGAAAACTACAAGAGGCCAGAAATCGGGCTGCGGAATCTGCAAAGGTTCAGGAACTACTGACGAAGGAGTTGGCAAATTTGCGGGATCGTTACACGATCGACTCCAAGTTAGAAGCTCTTGAGGTGAAAAAGAAATTGCTTATCCAAATGCAGCGCGGCCAGATCAATGTCGACTTAGTCCTCGATCAGACCATAGCAGCCATCATCAGTGTCAAGCAAGTCCTGGGCATGGAAGTGGGAGCTGATGATGATGAAGTCGAAGGGGACGACGAAGGCAGCGAGGACAATGAAGATGAAGAAGATGAAGATTTGGGCGGGGATCCGACTGATGGAGCTAGTGCATCAGGTCGGGACCCTGGTCAACATGACGATTGATGCCTTGTCTAGTCCTTCTTTTAAGTTTGTTGGATGTTGTTAACTTCGAATATTTGTTAACTTTATGAATGAATGTATGTTTTTGGCTGTTTTCCTCTTTTGTCTGACTGGTTGAGGCTTGACGACCATTTTTAGTCTTTCAAGTCTTATTCATATGAATGCTGATTGTTGTTTACTGCTTAGTGAAGTTTTCAGAGCTCAAGATTATGTTTCAAACCTTAGTGTCTGAGTTCCCTTTTTGGTTTAATCTGCGCAGATGCTTTGAAATAAAATCTGATCGTAACCAGGTTAAGTTACCCTTAGTTAGGATGACTGAAGTCAGGCTCTCTGGGCTGAACGAAATCAGGTCGTTTAGGCTGACTGAAATTTGACCGTGTAAGACGGTTTTGCGATAAACTTTGCTTATCATATTTGACAGTTGAAAGTTTTCGCAGAAAAATGGAAAAAATTTGGTTTGGTTAAGGCTACCCTGTTATTTCTATTGAAAAGGACAAGTAACCAAATGACCAGAGCGTAGGATTGGTTGGTCGTAAACCAGAACACAAGATTGTCTGGTCGTAAAGTTGTGGGACTTGAGCGGATACTGGCCGCAAAGATGTAGGAGATAATACAGCACAAGTAAAATAGTTCTATTGAACTTACTTGATTTTGTTTAGCCGTGCTTTTTAGCGAGTGACCTTGCTCTGCTCGAAGATCACCTGTGTTAGCCGGGACTTTGGCCTACTGGGGCCTTCGCCACCCCCCTGTTTTTATGTTGAAATTTCGTAATTTCAGACATGAAAAGACAATGGGTGAGGCGCTGAATTTGAGAACACATATAACCAAAAGAGGAGTGTGTCCGTTGCGGGATTTGAACCCACAGCCGCGAAGCGCGAGGACTTCGAGCTCTACCAGTTGAGCTAAACGGATCTGGCCTTTTGAAGACCGTTAGTACCATTTAGACAAAGATAAGAAGACAAAGCAACTTAAAAGAGAACGAAGGCATGTAAGCAACGTAAAATGGATAGAAACACTAACCCCTGTACCACTTAGAAGTAGTACCTCTTCAAGTGAGTCACGTTCCAACTGCTGGGTAGAAGCGATCCATCTGGTCGTGCCAAACGGTATGAACCCTTACCAGCTGATGCAACCACCTTGTATGGACCCTCCCAATTTGGACCAAGTTTGCCAACGTTCGCCTCTTGCGTATTCTGGGAGACTCTACGCAATACAAAGTCCCCGACTTCAAAGTTACGTAGCCTCAGTCCCCGATTGTAATATTGCTCTACCCTTTCTTTTTGAGCCACTACTCGTATCAGTGCTAATTCCCTGCGTTCTTCCAGAAAATCCAATTCCTCGGAGAGGTTGACTGAATTAGATTCTACGGTTGCATGGGCATATCGTAGACTTGGCTCGCCAATTTCGACTGGGATCAATGCATCAGAACCATATACTAAAGAGTAGGGCGTCTCCCCGGTGCTCATTTTCGTGGTTGTTCTATATGCCCAAAGAACCCCGGGGAGTTCTTCCACCCAACACCCTTTGGCCTGCTCGAGACGCTTCTTGAGTGAATCCACTATTATCTTGTTGGTCGATTCCGCCTGCCCGTTTGCCACTGGGTGATACGGGGAGGAAGTAATCCTTTTAATATGCAGATCTTCAAGGAACTTTGTGACCTTCTGACCAACGAATTGGGGACCGTTATCCATGACAATCTCTTTGGGTGCTCCGAATCGACAAATGACATAACGCCACAGGAAATCAACTACTTCCGTCTGACGTATTTTTGAATACGCTGCAGCTTCAACCCACTTTGTAAAATAATCAGTAATCATTAACAAGAAGCGTACCCCTCTGGGTGCAGTGGGTAGTGGCCCAACGATGTCCATTCCCCACTTCATAAACGGCCACGGGGAGATGATTGAATGCAAGGGCTCCGCCGGTTGATGGAGGAGATGTGCAAACCTTTGGCACTTATCGCATTTTTTGACAAACTCGTTAGTATCTTTCTCCATTTTGTCCCAATAATAGCCTGCTCGTATGAGTTTTCGCGCGAGCGCCTTTCCTCCCAAGTGATTTCCACAGCACCCCTTATGAACTTCCCTCATCACATACTCTGTTTGGCTGGGGCCTAGACATTTGGCGAGTGGTCCTGCAAAAGTCTTTCGATAGAGGGTGCCATCTATAATTGTATATCTGGTAGCCTTTATCCTCAGCTTTCGAGCAGCCTTAACGTCTGATGGCAGGGTTCCATGCAGGATGTAATTGATTATCTCGTTCCTCCAATCCCAAGTTAGATTGGTCGTGTTGACCTCCATTGCGTCTTTATCGATTGTTGTGCACAGGAGATGAGCTACGGCCATTGAACCTGCTGCTCCAATTTCTGCGACTGAACCTAAATTGGCCAAGGCATCGGCTTCATGATTCTCCTCTCGCGGGATCTGTGTGGCTTCCCAATTGTTGAATTGTGCCAGCAAACCAGTAACTCGGGCAAGATACCTCTGCATACGAGACTCCCTTGCAACGAAACCTCCAGTTATCTGGTTGACGACCAGGGCGGAATCACTCTTAAGATGAATCCTGTCTGCTCCATAATCTCGAGCCAGTTTCAATCCTGCAATTACGGCCTCATATTCGGCCTCATTATTAGTAATAAAAGGACATTTTATGGCCTGTCTAATGGTTTCACCCGAGGGAGTGGTGAGGACTAAGCCTAGCCCTGACCCTTTCACGCTCGAGGACCCATCGGTGTGCAAGGTCCAAGTCCCCGGCTCGGATCCGGCGAAAAGAACCGCCTCACGCTGAGCATCAGGGTACATGGTGGCGCTAAAATCTGCGATAAAATCTGCTAGAGCTTGAGATTTTATGGCTACCCGGGGTTGATAAGATATATCAAATTCACTTAATTCTACTGCCCATTTTACTAGTCTGCCCGAGAATTCAGGTTTGTGCAAGATACTACGTAAGGGGAAGGTAGTAACTACAGCTATTGAGTGACTTTGAAAGTAAGGTCTTAATTTACGGGCAGCGATTACCAATGCTAGTGCCAGTTTCTCCAAAGGTTGATAGCGGGTTTCAGTATCTAATAAAGATTTACTAATGTAATAGATTGGTAGTTGCTTACCTTTGTCTTCTCGAACCAAAACTGCACTTACCGCTGACTCAGATACGGCCAGGTAGAGTAATAGTTGTTCACCTGGTTGTGGCGTTGAAAGTAAAGGCGGGCTTGACAAGTACCGCTTCAAATCCTTAAGTGCTTGCTGACATTCAGGGGTCCATTCAAACTCCTTGTTCTGTTTCAGCACGTCGAAGAAGCTTTTGCATCGATCAGACGAGCGGGAGATGAATCTCCTCAGCGCTGCTACTCTCCCGGTTAGCCGCATTACATCTTTTCTGTTATGAAGTACATCGGGGATGGCTTCTATCGCTTTTATCTGGGCGGGGTTCACCTCGATCCCTCGCTGGGAGACGATGAAACCAAGGAATTTCCCTGAACCCACTCCAAATGCGCATTTCTCCGGATTGAGCTTCATGTTGTATTGGTCAAGGATTCGAAAGGCTTCCTCCAAATGAGCCAAGTGATCCTCTGCCCGTTTGGATTTGATCAGCATGTCGTCGATGTAAACCTCCATGGTTTTGCCAATGTGGTCGTGAAACATCCGGTTGACTAACCGTTGGTAAGTTGCACCTGCATTTTTGAGTCCAAAAGGCATTACTTTGTAGCAATACGTACCTCGGCAAGTAATGAAGGACGTTTTCTCCTGGTCGTCGGGATTCATCAGGATTTGGTTGTAGCCTGAATATGCATCAAGGAATGTAAGCACCTCGTGCCCGGCCGTCGCGTCGATTAGTTGGTCAATCTGAGGTAGTGGATAAGAATCTTTCGGGCAGGCTTTGTTCAGATCAGTGAAGTCAATGCAGACCCTCCACTTGCCGTTTTTCTTCGCCACTACGACCACGTTGGCCAACCAATCTGGATATTTGACTTCTCGGACAGAGCCAATCTTGAGCAAGCGGTCAACTTCGTCGTTTATGATCTGGTTCCTGAATGCTCCTTGCTGGCGTTTCTTTTGCTTCACTGGGCAGTAGTATGGATCCACATTCAACTTATGAGAGATAATCTTCGGGGAGATTCCCGTCATGTCTTCATGTGACCACGCAAAGGTGGCGTGCCGCTCCTTGAGGAAATGCAAGATACCTTTGCGCAAGTCCTTGTTTAGCTCTGCTCCCAAATATCCTTCCTTTCGGGCATGCCGCCGAAAAGTTCTTCTGGTTCCAAAGCTTCAATAGTTGGCGCGTACTCTTCTCGTGCATCCAATTTTGATATGAATTCCGGGATTTGGTAGTTTGATGCTTCATTGCTTGATTCTGATCCCGGGTTCTTTAATTGCTATTTTGTTTCCTCGGGGAGCTTGACTGCGACTGAGTAGCAATCTCTAGCGCAACGCTGCTCTCCCCGAACTTCTCGTATTCCCCACTCTGAAGGGAATTTCATTACTTGATGATAGGTTGACGGGACTGCCTGCATGTCGTGTATCCATGGCCTCCCAAGGATTATGTTGTAGGCCATGTCCCCATCAATGACATGAAACGTTGTGCGTCTCATGACGCCTTCGACCAGGGTCGTCAGTGTAATTTCTTCCAACGTTTTCTCGCTGGAATTGTTAAATCCTGAGAGAACGCGAGAAATTGGTACAATCCCATCGTATAGCTTCAACTGCTGCACGACCCGAGATAATATGATGTTTGCTGAGCTGCCTGGATCAACGAGCACTCTCTTGACGTCGAACTCCTCTACTCGCAGCGTTATCACTAAAGCGTCCATGTGAGGAAACTGCAAGCCATCTGCATCTGCTTCTTCAAAAGTCATCGTATCCTCAAGTCGCGGTCGTTTGGTCTTCGTAATAGAGACTTTGGCATACTTCTTTGATGTGTATGTGACTGCATCAACCTCAATTCCGCCAGAGATGACGTTGACCGTCATTTTTGGAGAAGATACTCGGGGAGGTCCTGATTTGTTTTGCTGGGCCTTCGCGTGAGTCTGCTTCCCTTTTTCTGTCAAGTACTCCTTGAGATAGCCCTATTTCAACAAATTAGCAACTTCATACCTTAGAGCCTTGCAGTCATCCGTTGTGTGGTCGTGATCGCGATGGAATTCGCACCATAAGTTCTTGTTGCGTTTGCTGGGGTCACCCTTCATATCCTTGGGCCATTTGACCTTTTCGCTCATCTCCTCGAGCACTGCTACAAGTTCGACTGCTCCGATGTTGAAGACGGGCAGGGTTGGGATTCCACTAGAAGTTGAGGCAGAATCATTGCTCCTTGCCAGGCCTTTGTTGTTGCGACTGCGTCCGTTTGAGTTGTTGCGTGACCGGCTGGGGTATGGCTCGTGCCGTGCATCTGGCCTATCCGTCTCGATCTTTCCCCCAGCGCCATTGGTGCGAGTTTGGCTCCGTCCTCGGGTACCTGTGCCAATTAATTTATCTTCGTCTATACGTACCTTGGAATTATAACGGTTGTAGACATCCGACCAGCTCGCCGCAGGATATTCTCGCAGGGATTCGTACAGTCGCCTGGTCGCCTCAGAACTCTTGACGTCCAGGCTGTTGGTGAATGCAATAGCCGCCCATCGATCTGGAACCTTGGGTAGCAACATACGCTCACGCTGAAAGCGATCCACATACTTCCGGAGAGACTCCCCAGGCAGTTGCTTGATTTCAAAGATATCCTCAACTCTTGTTTCTGTCTTCTGAGCGCCTGTGTGTTCTTTGACGAATAACTCCGCCATCTCGGCAAAAGATCCTATTGAATTTGGTGGCAGCATTGAATACCACCGTAGAGCGCCGTCCGCTAAGGTTTCCACGAACTTCTTCAATTGCACTGATTCGATCTCCTCGTCGGTGAGATCGCTTGCTTTTATGAAATTGCTAAACATCATCAAGTGATCATTGGGGTCAGTTGTTCCCCGGTATCTTGGTATGTTTGGCATTTTGAATGTTTTGGGGATGGCCTTTGGTGCTGCTTCTTTCTTCCAGGGCCTTTGAGTGTACTGTTGAACGTCGACTTTCTTCAAAGTGGGTGGCGCGCCAGGGATCTGGTCGATCCTCTCATGAAGAGAGCGCTGCAGAGCCTCTTGACTTTCTTTGAACTGCTTGGTGAGGGCCTCCATGACTTCGCTCATCTCTGTGGGCACCGCTGATCCTGCATTCCGATTTTCAGCTCGCCTCGAGGCATGAGATGGTGAAGCATCCCTTGGACGTCCCATGGGTGGATTTCCCGTGTTTGGCAGGTTCTGTCCTCGCAGGCTGTCGATAGCTTCCCGTATTTGCCTGTTGATCTCGGCCTGTTGCCGTATGAATTCAAGGATAGCGTCTTGAGAGTTCCTCGAATTCCCAGGTCCATTGGGTCTTCTAGACCCTCCAGCCCCCTGATCGACATTTCCTCGGCCAGGCTGGCGGCTACTTCTGCTACCTTGCTGACTGTGCTCGTTCTCCTGCTCCGCTGGGAGCACATTCTCGTCCTCTGCAATGGGGATCACGTCGTCGTCTGCAAGGGGAACATCTTGCTGCTCGTCCCCGGCCAAATTCTGGTTTACCTGCTCCGCAGCGTTGAGGTCTTGCTGCCCTTCAATGGGAACGTTGTTGTGCGAGTTGTTATCTGCCATTTCAACAAAAAAGAAAATGGGGAGAACCAGCGAGCGAAGGAAAAACGAATAAAGAGTAAAATACGACGAGCGATTTAACCTACAGAAGTTATTGACCGGCTCCCACTGTGGTCGCCAAATTGTTTAACCGTAATTTCGTTTTGTTAGGTTAATTTACAATTAAATTTATAAAGCGGAGTCACGGTCAATAATCGAGATTAAACGCTCTTAATGGAAGAAATATAAATGACAGTAATAAATGCGAAAGAATAAAGATGCAATTAATGCGATATAATAAATGAATGATCGAACGAAAAAGGAACCGTGCTCAGGCCGTTTAGACTTGATTAAATTCCCTTCCTCGTACTCTTTATGATATTCAATCAACGGAACAATAAAAGAGATCTTTTGATCATCAGTAGTAATAAATATTCGCTGGAGATAAATAATTGAATGCTAGTAAATAGTTTGAATACAAGTGTAGATTCAGAGAAGCATTAGATTCCATGCTTGTGACTTAGATTACAATATATAGGTAGCTATGTGCCCGTTCACAAGCAGTTGTAACTCCTTAGTCGAGCAGTTGCGTTGTTTGTGGATAAGATTCCCATTTCGAACTGCCTTGATTGATGAGCCGCGACGAATCTGGCCGTGGCGACTGTTCATCTGTCTGTTGCAACTGTTTATCTTCGATCTTATCCATTGCCTTTATGTCCATTCACAGCCATGTGTCGTCTACATGTCGTCCTACGTGGATGCTTAGTCACCAACTTTGGTGACGACGGATTTAACCCAATACAGAAATATAATTAAAAAATTATTTGTAATTACAAAATAATTTAGAAATACTTGTTTAGCCTTAGTTGAATGATATCCCTTAGAAAAAAATTTGGAGATACTTGTTTAACCTTAGTTTAGCCTTAAAAAATAATTTGCAAATACTTCATTAGCCTTAGTTTAGCCTTAGAAAATAATTTGAAAATACTTGTTTAACCTTAGTTTAGCCTTAGAAAATAATTTGGAATTACTTGTTTAGTCTTACAAAATTATTGAATAATTTTTATTATTATTAACCCTCAAATTTGAATGATATGAAAATAATTGTAATTGAAAACTTTTGAACTTCATTTGTGCATAATGGTGGTTGGTTAGAGAACGAGATGTAATTACGAAATAATTGTAATTAGAAAATAATTAGGAAATAATTGTTTATCCTTAGTTTGATCAATGAGGAAATAATAGTTAACTTGTTGAAAAAATAGTTCTTAAACAAGGAAATATTTAATTAGCAAAATTAATAAATTTTAAAAATAACTAGTGTACAAGTGATATACTTTATTGCATTATTATAAATATATTTATTTATAACCTTTGTGTTGATGGAATCTGGTAAAAATCATAGTTGGATGTATAATAGATTTTATGAAAATATGGGTTTGCGGAAATCATTTGTAGATGGGTTGAGCGCTTTATTTCTAAAGCTAAATTGCTCCCGGAATATATGAGAGAGGGTAAAATCAAATGTCCTTGTTTGAAATGCAAGTGTAGCAACGTGCAATGAATAGATGTCGTTGTTCTACGTCTTTATAAAAAAAAGATTTATGCCCAATTATTTTGTGTGGACTGGACATGGAGAGTCTAACCCTAGTGTCGATGAGGTCAACAACCAAAATGAATATGTTGGGGTTAGCGGTGCATATGTCGGGTATAATTATCCTATGCATGAAATGATAAATGATGCATGTGGGATGTGTTTTTTGTTTGTGTTAGTTGGTATGAAACAAGTGTGTACACTTGTTTAATTGCCCGGATATAGCTTTATTAGTATGTTAGACAGATTGTGGTATTTATGATGTGAATCGTTTTGGTGTTACTGCAATTGATCTGCGCAGGTATAATATGCTGTTGTTGTTGCTGTGCTGCTTTATATTGTTACTGATTTTTGTGTTTTAGGAACACTAGGCTTGACGAGGGAATTCCCTAGCCAAGTGCAACGATAAAAATATTTTTATTGTACTTGGAGAGAGAATTCTCTAGCCAAAGTGAATTAAAAATAGATAATTTTTATACTTGGCTAGGGAACTCCCTAGCCAACAGTGTGTAAAAAAATATATTTTTATAGTTGGAGAGAAAATTTCCTAGCTAAACTGCACTAAAAATATTTCTCTCTCCATGGTTTGGCGAGGGAAATCCTTAGCAGTGTAAAACTGACACAATATATAAAAATGGGCCTACACAACAGCTGGCTAAGCCTTTCCCTCGCCAATAATGCTCAACGACGAGCCGAATTCCGAGGCGTGTGTTGCTAGGGAATTCCCTCTCCATCGCGCGTTTAGAGAGGGAACTCCTTCGCCGACCTCCCTCGGCAAACGCGTGATTTCTAGTAGTGAATATGTATCATTGAGACTCCAACAACTACTCTCTAAACATCTTTTTTTTAAGACATAACAAAAAGACATTTTGTATTAGTAAAGCTCGATAAGTAATATTTTTACATTGGTAATCCATACGCACAAAGCATATAATTTGTTAATGGGTTTGCGCTTTATCTCAGACACGTACATGTTTTAGATGGTTTGGACCATAGCCCGTTTGACCTGATCTGATTCCTTCATTTGTGAATAGTATCCCAAAAAAAAACTACTTGCTTCATTGGTATTGTCTGAATGGATAGGCCTCTCGATAATATTTCTGGGTGTTTTTGTTGCAAGCCAGCAGACAACAGCTCTTCGATATCCAGAAGAAGACAGACTTTTGTCAGCTGAATCCTTCCAAATTTTTATTCTCATATTGAACAAGTGTATATCTAACTTGTTGCTTTTCTGTTTTCTTAAAAACAATTGAGAAATGTTAGATGAACATTACTGACTCTAGAATTCTGGGTCGTTTCTTTGATATAAAGCAACTGTGAGTTGTGTTTGTTACTTCTAGTTTTGTTGTCATACAGAAGCAATTGAGTCTACAATATCTGGAAATGGCACTACATACTTGAAAAGGGAAATAAGTTTATAAACTAGTCAAAATGTCAAATTTCGATATAAGGTAATGTGCTGGTAAGAGTTAAATCGCCTGATTAAGGAAACACAATACAATTGAATCATACATCCATAATTCTACGAGGACCATCATAATAAAAATTGGTAAATTAATATATTTAAAATAGTAATATTGTAGACCATGAGTCTTACGGGTAAAGAGCAGGTGCAATATACTATGCACAAACCAAAAGCTGAAGGATGAAGGGAGGGTGTGAATATGGAATCCTGAAAAGTGGAGTTTGGATCACGCGAGTGCAGTTTGTTGTCACATGATCCACGAATCTACAACCAGCTTTCCCCTTTTCAACGATAGCGACTATACCCATTACCCCTATCCTTTCTGTTCACTCTTTTACCCTTTTCTTTCTTTCTTTCTTTCAGATTATTGACCAACTCGAGTAGTAGGAATAGTTACAAACTTACAATTAGGAGTAGTTTGATTGAAAGATAAGTTATACATAATTGTTGTATTCCGATTAAAACAATCAAAACAAATAACCTAGAGATTATAATTAATATTCTATTCATTTTAATTTATGTGAACAAGTTTGACTTGATAGTTAATTAAAAAAAAAATACTTTGATACTTGTAGTTTAAAATAAATCATTAGTAGTATTTTGTGACTATTGATTAATTATTTTATTAAGGATAAAGTAGAAAATTTAGAGTTAAATTGTTCCAATTTAAAAAAGGGATATTTTTTTTAGGACTAAAAATGAAATAAGTTTACATAAAGTAGAACGAATAGAGTATAACACATAGATTATAATTATAATGCAGAGATTAATTAAGATATTTTCAAATAAGAAGTTAATAAAGATGAAACTGGTGGCATTTTTGTCCTTTTTATCTTAATCCATGTGGTAATAATATTTATGCGAAAAAAGCAACCAAACAATGTAAAATATAATAATGTGGAGTTTTATGCGGTGATCAAATCTCTTTATTCGCCAACCAAAGCATCTAACAATTTATTTGATATTATTTTCTTATTAGTATGTTACGGAAAGAATATTACGATTTTAATTTTTGAAACAATTTAAACTTTAACGTTGCTCTTATTGCCTTGAATGAAAAACTTTTGTGGCAGGTTATGACATGTTTTAAATCACAAATTTTAAAAATCGCTATACAAATCATCAGACATTTCTACTGTCTTCATTTTCTTTAGGCAGAAGGGCCAAATGGACACTTGTACTTAGCTGGTTTAGCCATAATCACGCTTATACTTTGAAATGTGTCAACCAGCCCATCCTACTCGCCCAAATCATGACTTTTAAACCCTCCCGGCTAAGCATGGTGCACAAACGCGACCACGTGGCTTCCACGTTAGATTAGTGGCCCATATCACATGCCACCTATTTTTTTTACTCGGTAAAAATAAAAAAAGAAAACCTAAACGACTACATGGTGAACAAAAGGCAAACAAAAATCACCCCGGCAATTAACCCAAATGAAACTTACCCAAATCCAAAATTACCCCCCGCGATTAACCCAAATAACTGGTCGATTAACAACAAAAAAAAAAGATCATCGTTTGATTAACAACATTTAACCCGTTTGATTAACAACATTTGAAGGTTTTCCCACTAAGGGTTTTAACCCATTTTATTTTATAATTTATTTAATGATTTGTTATTTGCGATTTGCAGTAAAAATCTGGGATTTGTTATATCACTTAGTCAGATTATGTTTAGAAATTAGGGTTTTAAATCGATGGTAAAGAATCTTGGAATATCTGAGGTGAATAAATTAGGGCTTTTTGTAGGATCCTTTAAAATTGTTTATTCCTTGCACTGAATTATGACTTTAAACATCTTTTAAATCCTTCTTCAATCAATAACAACCTCTATGGCTTTATACATCCTTTAGTGACTTTAAAAATATGTCTTTAAATATTTTCTGAACAAGGATGATTAGGGCTTTACCTATTAGGGCTTAAACTAATTAGGGGTTTAATTGATTAGTAATTTAGGACTGTTAAAGGATTAGGACTTTAACTAATTAGGGCTTTAATTAATTATGATTTTAACTAATTAAGACTGAATAAGAATTTGTTTTTTAACCTAATTAGGTTTTTAATTAATTAGGACTTTAACTAAGTATTTTTCCTTAACTGTTTCTTTGAATAATATTTTAACTAATTAGGCAGTAGCATTAACTAATTAGGACTGTGGAAGGATTAGGTCTTCAACTAATTAGGGCTTTAATAAATTATGAATTTAACTAATTAACACTGTTAAATGATTTGTTCTTTAACTAATTAGATTTTTAATTAATTAGGACTTTATCTAACTGTTTTTCCTTAACTGTTTGTTGACTAATATTTAAACTAATTAGGCAGTAACATTAAATAATTTTAATTTCATTCTTGAACAGGAAAATGGAATCTAGATTCACAAAAATGCTCTCCACTAGGGTAAATTTGTGGTTGACCCATAATCAAGGTATGCTAATGCTATACCCCATGGTATATCAACTAGGGTAGATGTAGATGAGTTGTACTATATTATATTTTTTGATGTGGCTAAGTTATTTGGGTACACTAATGTACACAAGTTTGCTAATAATTGTGGTAATTATCATTTGATTGCTAATGATGATGATGTGATTAATTTTGGGACTTATTTGAATGATGGGAACTTCTTAGAGATGTGTTTAGTACATGAGGACGATATTCCTATTAAGGGCAGTGAGGTCTTTTCACCGTCTAGGGCAATAGAAGACCTAAATATTCCTCCTTTAAAAAAACAAAAGGGGAAGGGGGTTGCTGTAGCTAAAGAAAGGGGGAAGGAGGTTGCTGGAGCTAAAGAAAAGGGGAAGGGGCTTGCTGAAAATATTGAAATATCTGAGTCTGAAGATGAGTTCTATAACTTCTCTTCTTATCATCTTCAGACATCAGATTCATCTTCTTTAGACATTAATTTTGATAGTGATTCATTTTCATAAGATGATTCATTGCATGACATTGATGAGGATGCTAGCGAAGGTAGTGATGTAGATGCTGAGGTTGTAGAGGTTAAGCAGTCAAAGATTAATGATAAAAACGAGAAGCTTAAGGCTTCTAAGCTTAACATTGATGTCTTACCATTAGGACCTGTAGGAGTTGATGTTGGTTTTGCTGATATGTACAAAAACAAACAGGAAAAGTATGAAGAAAAATTAGGTGGAGATGAGCAATATCTAAACTCATCATATCCTAGTAGTGAGGACAGTGATGGGGGAAACGGTTGGATCTGATGAGGAGGGTCAGTTGGCACCTAGGGGCTAGGAAGTGTAGCAGCAACAAGGTTTTTTATGACCCTAGTGCTAAGAAATTTTTTTTTAAGCTTGGCATGATATTCCATAGTGCAGTTCAGTTCAGCGAGGCTTTACATGACTACTCTATTTAGAAAAGGGTGCAGCTTAGGTTGAGGCCTAATGAGAAGCGGAGGGTTAGGGGAACATGTACAAAGAAAGGGTGTCCATGGCATATATTGGGCAGCATACAAGGTAGTACTGAAAATTTTATTGTTAAGATTTACTACCCTGGCCATAAATGCTACCCAAGACTTAGAAATAAGTCTTGTAATGCTACCTGGATTGCTAAGAAATACAAAGATACAATAATTAGGACACCTTAGTTGAAACTGCATCAAATTCAGAGCCTACTTAGGAAAGAGTATGGGCTGTATATCAATAAAACAGCTTATAAAAGGGCAAAAATGCAGATCTTGAGAAAGCACATGAGTGATTTTAGGGAAGAGTTTGCAAGGCTTTATGACTATGCTGATATGTTGAGGAAAACAAACCTTGGTACAATAGTTAGTGTTAGGACATCAAAGGAGTCACAGCCAGGAAAAGAGGTGTTTATGGGAATCTATGTCTGCTTGCATGCTTTGAAAGTTGGGCGGTTAGAGGGGTGCAGGAAGATTATTGGCTTTGATGGGGCTTTTTTGAAAAGGGTTTGTAAGGGTGAAATACTGTCATGTATTTCAAAGGATAGAAATAATCAAATGTATCCAGTGGCATGGGCAGTGGTTGAGAAAGAAACCAAGGACACTTAGTCTTGGTTTATTAAATGTCTGATGCATGATTTGGACCTAGTTGAAAATCAAGGTGAAGGATTGACAATCATGAGTGGTAAACAGAAGGTATGATTTATTTTCATTACTTTAATTTTTATTTTATTTGATTTTTGTTAATAGTTTTTAATCTAAGCAGTTTAATATCTTGTTGTAGGGACTGATCTTGGCAGTTAGAGACTTATTACCATATGCAGAGCATAGAATGTGTGCTAGGCATATCTGGAGCAAGTGGAAGCAGACTTGGAGGGGTGAGGAGATGAGAAGTCAATGCTGGAGGTGTTCTAAAGCCTCATTTGAGGTTTTGTTAGAAGATTAGTTAGGGGAGATAGAGAAGTTAGGTGCTCATATAATGGAGGATCTAGTGAAGTACCCAAAGGAAACTTGGTGTAGAGTTTTGTTTAGAGAAGGGTGTAAGTGTGATATTGTGGAGAACAATATGTCTGAGACTTTTAATAGTTGGAGGAAATAAGACATAAAATGATGGATAAATGATTAAACTTAGGAAATTTTCTGATAAATGGTGGTGTGATGTGTCTCCAATGGCAATGGATATTCTAGGAAAGAATGCTCAAAAGGCTACTTAATATGAGCTCAAATTTAATGGGGATGCTAGTTATGAAGTGATTGATGAAAAGTATCAACAGACAGTTGATATGAGGAGCCTTACATGTTCTTGTAGGTCTTGGCAATTAAGGGGAATACCCTGTGCACATGCAATTAGTGCAATGCAGCATGGGAATGTAGAACCTGAGACTTACATTACTCATTGGTACTGGAAGGAGACCTACTTGAAGGCCTTTAGCAAATTCATTCAACCCATGACAAATATGAAGATGAGGCCAGCTACTTCAAACCCAAGGATTGAGCCATCTGAGTTCACTAGAATGCCAGGGAGACCAAGGTAAAATAGGAGGAAGGCCCCAGATGAACCAAAGAAAAAGTTTTGAAAGATGTTATGAAAGGGAAGGGTGATGACTTGTTCTCATTGCAAGACTGCTGGACATAACAAAAAAGGGTGCCCAAGTCTGGTACTGTTTCTTTGCTACTGTTTTACACTTAAATTGTTTTACATTTAAAATGTATCTAACCTACTGTTTTTATACTTGAATTTTTTTTTGTCTTGAAATGGAAGAGAAATAGAGCAAGTAATGCTGGCTCTCAAGCTGAATCAAGTGTAGCCACTTCTCAGGCTAACACCCAAGGATCTGCAGTTGCTTCTACTTCACTGAGGAAGAACGCCTCTCAACCTGCTGCTTCTAATTCATTGAGGAAGAAGGTCTCTCAGCCTGCTGCTTCCATTGCTGCATCTGGTATGAGTTCTTCTCAGCCCATTAATGCCCCCCCAAACCACTGTTGCATAAACTACTTTGAACAGTTCACAGCCCATATCAAGTTCTTTGAGGAAGCCTAACATGATTAGAACACCTGATGGCAATGCTGGTTTTAAGAGGCCTAGATCAGCTGGTTATGGTGTATTGTTTGGTCCTAATAGTTCTGTTATAAAAAGGGTTAGTATGTCTAGTATTGTCCTCATTTTGATCATTCCTACTTGAATTTATTGTTCCTTAATCTTGTTGTTTTGTTTGGGCAGTCTGGCGTAAAGGATAAGGTGATTCACAATGCTTCAACAATTAAGCATTCAGCTCCAACCAACATTGAAAGTAGATTCAAACCACCAGGGCTTAAGTGGCAAGGCAAAAATACTGTGACTGGAAGGAAACTTGAGCAACAAAGGGATATGGCTAAAAGAAAGGTTGTGAGCAGTCAAGGAAGCCAAGTCCGAAGCAGTTATGAAGCTTTAAATGTTTTCTTAGTTCTTTTTGAAAACGCCTTAATTATGTTTATGCCAAGACAATTAGATATAGTTAGAACTGATTTTATTGCATTAGGTTGATGATATTTGTTAAGTTTGCTTAAACTCCATTGAAACTTCCTAGTGATTATGCTTGAAACTGTTGTTTTGCTATGGAAAAGGAAGTACTTTTTTGTTATGTTGTGGTTGTAAAATTTCAAGTTTAAATCAGTTTATTTCCATAAATCTAGAGTACTATTACTAGTAGAGTTGCATTAAATCAAACGAATTACATTACAAAGAAATAGAAATTACATTAGTTGAGCATAAAACACTCCAAGAAAATAATAAGGAATAAAGAAGAAGGAAAGAAACTAAAGAAAAAGAAGCAAAAGACAAAGCAAAAAATGAAGATTAAAGATTTGGTAGTGAAAGGCCTTAAAAAGACCAAAACATAGCTGTTGGTAGTGCCTTTTTACTGTTCTACGCACTGAAAAGTCGTGTGGCTCACGCTCATTTGCCACATAAGTAACCTACTAGGCACATCAGCGCGGGAGGGTTTAAAGTCCATGTTTTGGACGAGTATGAGGGGCTGGTTGACACTTTCCAAAGTATAAGCACTTAGTAGAAAAAAGGTGTTTTCCGACCGCCAATATGGTCGGACAACGGTCGGCTAGCCGATTGATGTCCGATCAAACAAAGCGGTCAGATAATGGTTGGTCGCAAAAAGGCGTCCGACTGACTCGGTCTGACACATCGACCGCTCTTCGGTCGGACAACGGTCGCACAGAATATTTTCTGGAAACATTTTTCTTGAGCTATCCGACCGATTCGGTCGGAGATAGTATTTTCTGAGAAAAAATTTCTTCAATGTTCCGACCGCGTCGGTCGGACATTATAATTTCTGGAGAAAAAATACTCAGATTTCGGACTTATTCAGTCGAAAATCTGGGTAAAACCTGCAAAATAAAAGCTGTAATTAGAGCTCCACCACATATAAATACAGTAAAATCCAGCACCCAGTAAACAATAGGCTTCTACAAGCCTTAATATTTTTCTAAACAAAGCTTATTGTCTTTAAACTAAAACTTTAGTAATATTTTACATAACATCAACACTTCATAACGATTCAAATAAGAATACTAGTATTAGTAGTATTATATCTAAGTCAATTACTTTTATATTACTAACTAATTTGTTTTCTAAGATTATCATTTAGTAACTAATAACACTTCTCAAGAATCAAATGAAATAGAATCAAAGATTAAAAAATAAATATTTAAATATAATTTATTTCATTTAAATCAATTTACAAAAATAATTAAGATATTTAAAATTATGTAACTACTGTATTACTTATAGCTAATGTCTCTTAAATTATTGTTAAGTGTGATAGTAGTTCATTTACTTACAATTTATGCTACGAGAAAGTTCTATATTTGTCCCTTTGTAAAACAAATATTTCATTCTAAACAAATGGTTAAAAATATTCAAACTTTAACAATTTAGGAGATAAAAAGAACCTAACTTTCTCCCTATGTTCCTAACTCTCTAACTATGGTTCTACTTGATAATATGGTATTATATTAATGTCTTTAATAATATAATTAAGTTGAAACACCATTTATTCTCAAAGCACACGACTTATATCCTAGTCAAATTGGTACATTGATTATTCATCATATTTCCAACATCATATTTTTACTATTCTCTTTTTCTTTACTAATTACTAAAATAATTTATTATGAAGCACTACCAATTTGAAATAGATTAAGTAATTGTACAACTTACTAGGATTATATCTAAGTCAATTACTTTTATATTATTAACTAATTTATTCTCTAGGATTATCGTTTAGTAATTAATAACACTTCTCATTTGCAACTTATATCTATTTCTCTGAAATGAAATAGAATCAAAGATTACAAAATGAATATTTAAAAATAATTTATTTTATTCAAATCAATTTACAAAATAAGATATTTTAAGTTGCTTAGCTACTAACTTATAGCTAATGTCTATTAAATTATAATATAAATAATTCATACATTACTAATCACTACATAAAATATTCATATTATTAATTACCCATAAAGAAAATAACCTTAAAATTATCATACTTGATGATTTTCAATTTTTGAATTCTAGTTCTAAGCCTAATATTTATTTTTTATTCACTAGACTAGAGTATGTCTAACTATTATGTCTAGTTCATATTATGTCTTTGTTGCTCACCACTTGTTTGATGAAATGCCTCAAAGAATCTAACTACCAAACTACACTACACACCATTCTTTCTCAAAGCAATGCAACAACAACAACAACAACAACAACAACAACACTACTACACACCATTAACAACATTCAACAACAACAACAACACTACTAAAGGAACCCATTGAACAAGATAAAGCTCAAACTTGTTCTACTAATTTGTTTCTCAAAGCTCAAACCCATTGAAGTCACTCTTCTCAAAGCTCAAATAAGAGCAATTATTTCCCCATGGAACACCAACTTGTTCGCTACAATAGCCTCCTCACACATAACCACCAAATAACAATAGAAAAATCATATATTAAAAAAGGAACCTGCCTGAGCTGCTCTGCCGGAATGCTACCGCTGGTGGCTAGATCTGCAAGAAAAAAGTGAAAGAAAATTTTGGGGGTTAGGATATATATTAAAGAAACAATAAAAAATGATAAAATTAAAAAACTTACCAATTAAAAGGAGAAAAATGAGAAATAGGGTGGATGAGACTTTGGAGAAGAAAGAATTTGGGGATGAGGAAATGGGGTGGATCGAATTTGGGGATGGGATAGGAATGGGTCGGGTTGTTTTTTGGAAGTGAGAGTGAAATAAAATAAGGAAAGAGGAAAGAAAGGGCATGTGCCGTTTTTTATTTTGCTATGTCCAACCATGGCGGTCGGATAGATTAAAAAAAAATTATTTAATTGTTATCCGGCCGCAGCGGTCGGATGGTTTAAAAAAATTATTTAATATAAATTAACTGAAATGTCCGACCGCGGAGGTCGGATAGACGTGTCCGACCGACTTTCGGTCCGAAATTTTTGATCTGAAAACACCTGGTTTTTAGTAGTGAACATGATTATGGCTAAACCGGACAAGTACATGTGTCCATTTGGCCCCTTCTGCCTTTTCTTTTTTATTGGATCAAACTATATCACATCAATTCAAATAGATGGAGTAATATTTGAGTCAATGAAGTCAAATTTTGTAACATCTGAATTTGACATCTTGATCGAGCAAATTTCTCTGTCACTGATATCGCTTCTCAACATAGCTGAAGTTACTGTAGACTTGCGTCTCAGCAGTTTCTTGTCATTCGTCACTTATTCCAAGTTAATAGTACTAGTATTTTCTTTTCCTTTTTACCTTTACATAATTTTGTGTTCAGTGGAAGTATTCCTTTTAATAGTTTAGTTTGTCAAATGTCTTTAGTTTGACTGGCTATATAGATAGATGAATTTCTTCAATTTGTCAAAGCTTTATGCGATACAAATAAACATTGTTTACATCTACAAAATCAAAAATAGAGTATGATTTGATACAATCTATTTTTTGATAGTTGGAATGCGTGACGTATGAGAAATTGAGTAAATAATTAGGATCAGACCTTGAACGTGCAGGATGCAAAGTAGTAGTACCTCCTAGCTTAAACACTACATAATGTGATCTATTCTTTTCATGTATGTATATGCACATAAAAGGGAAAGCGTCTTAGCATATCTCTGTCTTAAAATGTGTGATTCGCGTAATCTTTGTCAATTATTTGCTCATACTAGATTAAAATAACCAGTAAACATAATTATTGTCTCAATATACCTTAATTAGTAAGCAGAAGAATCTAAGGCCCCTCTCACACATACCCCCCACTAAAAATACTTTACTTATAAAAGCACGGTGTAAAGCATCTTTCTAATATAGTAATTGTGTGCATGTTATGCTCTTTCTAAATCTAGCCATGATATAGTCAATGATACAGTACTGCATACCTCCGTTTTGTTATTTAATCCCTCATTCTGGAAAATGACAAAATCTAACTTCTGAGAGGTTTGTTATAATAAGGAAATCCAAGGGCATATGTGTCCTAAAAATCCAAAACAAAAGGAAAAATTCTGCAAAGCTAAATACCAACCCCCTCCCCACAAAACCCATAACCTTCTTTGCTAAATGAAAGCTGACTTCCTCTCTTTTTATTTTCCAAAGCACAAATGAGAGAGAACTGACTTCTCTTTGTTCTCTCAGCCACCCTTCAAAAACCAATCCAGACTTTGGCAAAATATTTTATATGCTTTTTCTGGTCTGGTTATCAGAAAATTTAACTTAACCATTTCCTCCTTGTTAACCAATCAAAGTTGTTGAAAAAAAAAATGTCTCGTTCTCAAGCACCTTATGGACTTAAAGAAGAAGAATACACAGAGCTAGAGCCATTGATTCGAAACTACCATACTTTTGAACATTTACCAAACACTTGCACCTCACTCATAACACAGCGGATTGATGCGCCGGCGAATATCGTGTGGCCATTCGTTCGACGCTTCGACAACCCTCAGAAGTACAAACATTTCATCAAGAGCTGCAAAATGACAGGTACTCATAGACGATTTATTAGGAGGGATATTTTGCAAATTCAACTCAATCATTTTTCTTACTCCAACTTCATATGTATATGAACAAATAATACTACGCCCACTCAATATAATACGCACACTCATTCTATCACCAAGTCCTATAGTCTATATTGTTGGAGGTTGTTGCATAATTAGTGGCGGATGCAGATTATAAGCCCTTCTTCTATACATTACAATTTTTCGATAAAGGGATACACTTAAACCTCTTTAGTAATTTGGCTCTGTTGCTCCCACAATAATACAGGAACGGAGCCAAGATATTCACCTAGGAAATTTAAAATTTAAAGAAGTACACCACGGGATTGAACAGTAGTATATTTACATAAGTGGAGTACAATTTTTGTTCTCTATCTCCACTATATGTTTTTCAAAGGGTATCAATTGACACACTTTGGCCAAAGTTGTTCTGTCCCTGCAACAAGTGTCTGGGCAATTTTTTTTTAATGTATATATACCATAGGTTGACTTTCCTTAATTTTTTTTCATATCTTAACTTATTTATATTTTGATACTTCTGGGTAAAAGTTTTGGTTCCGTCACTGTGTTGACTTAAGATTCTGAATTTGTCAGGTGACGGTGGCGTTGGAAGCATTAGGGAGGTTTCCGTTGTGTCAGGAATCCCAGCATCCACAAGCACAGAGCGGCTGGAGATTTTGGACGACGAAAAGCATATTCTGAGTTTCAAGGTTGTAGGGGGTGAGCATAGGCTGAATAATTATAGGTCTGTTACATCAGTGAATGAGTTCAACAAAAATGGAAAAGCTTACACTATAGTTTTGGAATCATATATAGTGGATATACCAGAAGGGAATACTGGAGAAGACACAAAAATGTTTACGGATACAGTGGTGAAATTGAACTTGCAGAAACTTGGTGTGGTGGCAATGGCAGCTTTGCATGGCCACGATTGAGGGTGGTGGTGGTGAGTGGTGGCGATTGGTGGTATCTTTTATATTTTTATTTTATTTACAAGTTAACTTCTTTATTTATCTTCATAATAATAGAAAGAAAGAAAAATCTTTCAATTTGAAAACTATTTCTGATTAGTGGTTAGCATTGTTTTCTTGCAAGTTGGAAATCAATTAGTTTGTATATTTTTAATTTATTTGTTTCTACCTGTTTTGGTGATTGTTATATTAATTAAGTATTATAGTTCTTCCTTGCCAACTAGTGTCATTTTCTTTTCTTTATTTAATGAGCTGTTGGTTCATTGGGTTCATATATTCTTTCAAGTTGCAAGTTAACTACTACTATTTCAGTTCATATATATTGTGTAGTTGTAGATCTTAATTGTGTGCTTCAATATATCGAGTTTGTTAATCCATAATAAAGTCACATTTAAGTTACATAGTGATTTAACCAGCTTGAACCTAGAAAGTACTAGAAAGGGTTAAATTTTTTTGGAAAAATAAAGTACTAGGATGAACCCCAAAGAAAAATCCATGCAAAACTAGGTCCTAAACAAATCATACTTGTTATGGACTTATATTGTAACAAATATGATATCACAACCTGGTCTTCATCTGTACGATGGGGGGCAACAAGGATGCTGACTCTGTAAAAAGGATGTATGTGACGCTCCAGCCGAGAGAATTACGATAATATATGTACGCATCCACATCCATTGCCTTATTTTGAAAACATGTTCACCGTATCTCATGAATAAGGGAGGTGCTTAAGCATCTGGGGAAAGCAATGATGAAAACAACTGGACCTTTAAAAATACGGTACTATAATTATGAATTTCGTTTCCTACATAACTCTAAGAACGTTATAATTACGAAACCCTTCAACTTGTAGCTCAGCATCGTCTAATTTTCGTCAAAATCTTTTTAAGAGTTCTTTAGTGGCTAAGGGTGAAAGTGGACACGGTGAATATCTACAGAACACCCAATTTAATCCGAGTAAAAATTTCATGAGTACATGTATGATTAGTGAGTATTTCTCTTTACTGAACAATTTCTTTAAAAAAAAACAACTAAAAAGATCAAAGCAAGAGCATTTGAATAATAGAGGAATATACGGCCGTCTGATAATGCAAATATAATAGACCTGATTAATTATATAAGAGGTAATTTGCAGAAATAGTGAGATCAAACTGGAAGCTTTGACTACCAATCTGTTAATTGATTCATCATAATATTTTCATTAGTGTATAATTCTCTTAAGGTCAACCTTAATTGAAACATTTGTCTTCTTTTAATGGAAAAAAGAAGGTTTGTCTATTTTATATAAATGAAAGAGGGAATTTAATTTATATAAAAGTCCAGGACGTCCTAGCTAGCTAAGCTTATAGTATACGTAATAAGTATGCAAGGACCATAATTGTTTGTCCCCACTGTATATGAATGAAAAGGCAAACGCCTTATCAATATTTTGTGTACTTCAAATATAAAGGAGAAGTTTTGTATTCATAGTAAAAGAGAAATTATTGGTCTTTATTGCAAACTATAAAAGCAAGTAGTTAAAAATGACCTTTTCCTTGTGTCCTCTTGAAAATCCTATTGTCAAACTCTAAAAAAATTTCAAGGACAACGATAGCTAGAGATAAATATGAATATGAATACCTTGAGAGACTTGTGACTTTCCTTGAGGAACATGTGATATTAAGTTGCCTTTAGCCACTTATTTCTTCACCTTTGATTTCCTGTTAATATATCTAAAGCTAATTTGAGGTTCACGTTTGATATCATTATGAACAGCCGTCTCAAGAATCTTGTCCACTCATGGCTAGACTATGAGATTAGTTGTTTAAAAGGATTAATGATGGTGCTAAACAAGTTTAAATTTTTGGGTATAATTAAGACACATCTTTGAGGTACTATTTTTACACCGATATATCATATCCCAAATAATTTAAGTTGGTTACTCCATCTAACACATAATCTCACATCTAGTTCATTTTGTTGACTCATAAATCTTTGGTTTATATTGTGTGTGAATCTACTATGCCAAGTAGCCTTACTAATTGCATTATTAAATATTACTAGTAACTAATCTTTCAATACGCATATCAATTATATTTATGACGAGACTCAATAATGCACGAGTACATATATATAATCTGAAGGGGGTTTAATTGAATGAGGCAGTCATGTATGTATTTAATAGGAGTAGCAACATATATGTGCGTTGTTCACTTTAAACCATGAACGATAAGGTAAAAAATAAGCGTTTCATTTTTCCATGATAATGAAATACTTTTTGAAAATTACTAGTAATAAATTTTTTATTACAGAGATTCATTTGACAAATAAGAAATCTCTTTCTACCTACTGTGCTAGCTCTTGGAGCCAAAATTTTTGGTAAAGGGAATAAGAACAACTTGAATGTTGCGATATACTCCCTCCGTCCCAAATTAGTTGTCGCTTTAAGAAAAATGATGTGTCTCAAATTAGTTGACACTTTAGGATTTCAAGACAAAAATTGTTAGTCTTTTCCAACTATACCCTTAATAATTAAAAAAATTCTCAACAAAATTTAATAGTCAAACATTAGATAGGGGTAACAGAGTAAAATACACACTCTATTTAATGATTTTCTTAATGGGCGTGAAGAAGCTAAAAGCGACAACTAATTTGGGACGGAGGGAGTATAATGTCAAAAACTTCAGATCTTAGAGTAAACCTAGGATTGTGCAACTCCATGTTGTAATTAATAGCTTTGTCTACTTCTCTATCTGCCATGATTAGTAAATAAATCTTAGATCTTGCATGTATTGGTTTGTAACTTCTCATTTTTAATAGATTGAAGCTGCGGCTTTTCCTTTTCGGGAAAGGACGCATTCCTTTTTTATACTATCTTCTCATCAACTAAGTAACATTGATGGTTAATTATAAACACAAACCTGAAATTGAGGTCAAAGCCAGGCATTTAATGAGGACAGCAAGAGTCAACTTATGGAAATCATTCCAACTTCAAGTGGCCAATACTATAAAATGCTTACTATATATTAATCTTGGCAGAATAATTCTCGTCTAGTTGTACTAAGATTACGACCTTACATATGAATGCTGTAACATCCTAGAGGGATTGTGGTGGGGATCGTGGGCGAGGGATAGTTTTGTTTTTTTTTTTTTCTTTTTTTTTGGGGGGGGGGGGGGGGGGGGTTGTAATGTTTGTTTATGTCTGTATTTTGGAGTATTAAGTCTAAAGTTCTATGAAGTAAAAATTTTTCATTAGGATTGACACCAAGTGTTTTCTCCATCATGTCACTATAGATGATTGGCTACTCATGATCACCATACGTAAAATTAGTGTTATATTTGAGCACCCATTACCACTAGAGAATTAAGTTAATTAACCGCCAATTAAGTGGATTCTAAGGATTGTAAAAATTACTCCACATTGTGTTAGTCATGGTCCTCTAAATTTGGATCCTGACAAATTGCTAGGTCACATGTGACATCAACATATATACTCGTTAAAAATTAATGTTTGCTATTTGGTATAGTAGTTGATGTTCTACTAAGTATAAGTACAACGTTAACAAAGAGAGTGTTTTAATATGTCTAGACAATTTTATATCAGCGTAGAGATAAGTATTTAGATATAAAAATTATTGATCCAGAAATGACAGTGAATATATCACAATGTAGGTCTTATTTACCCGTATCATGTTAGACTTTGCAAAAGTCAAAACAAATTAGGTCATGAAAAATGTAGAACTAATGAATCTTTAATTTATTATAGACCTTGTGCATGATTGTAATTTTATGTGGTTTATCGCTATACTAATTTATAAATTTGATTCCAAGAATTTGGTTGATAGTTGATACAACGAGTGAGTGCTTGCAAACTCGGTAATCGTGTCTCTTCCGCCAAGTTCATATCTCTGTGGGCTTTAATGCCATTGCTCAAAAAGTTTGGGCCTCTGTTAACTGGTCCCTTTTTGCGTAAAATTTTTGCCTAGTGGTCAGTTTTGACACTGGTATTAACTTTGCGGCCACTATTTTTTTTGGTCTTACACTTGAGGCCATTTTTGGCTCTTTACTAGATAAGGTCATTAAATACGTCTAACTGAAAAGACTTAATTACCTCTCAGTCTGATTACTGAACTGAAGCTTGAAATACTACCGATTGAAGTTCAAACCACATGGACTGAAGTTCTATCCACATGGATTGAACTTCTCTGCCTTGTGTACTGAAGTTCCATCCACATGGATTGAACTTATCTACTCTTATGGATTGAAGTTCCATCCACAGGGATTGAACTTCTCTACCCTTGTGGATAGAAGTTGCATCCACGGGGATTGAACTTCTCTACTCTTATGGACAGAAGTTCCATCCACGGGGATTGAACTTGTCTACCCTTATGGATTGAAGTTTCATCCACAGGGATTGAACTTCCATACCTTTATGTACTGAAGTTCTATCCACATGGACTGATATATATATTTGGCGGTAATTTAATTTTTTTTTTTCATTTTTCTATTTCTGGTGGGTGTAAAAAATGGCTATAAACTAAATATTTTGGTATTAATGGCCTGTGCTCAAAGACCAGTGCCAAAAGTGGTCTTTCGTGCACTTCCCCTCCCCCCGCCCTTTTGCAAAAATATGACCCAATAGGCAATAATTTGCCTTTTTGTCTGTGCTTTGACAGGATTTTGCAAAAATACCCCCATTAAGTTTACTGAGAAAATTCTGGACTTAAACATTACTGTCATTCTCTTGGCACGGGGCCACAACTTGCCTTTGACCCCTCTCTATTTGCCAATACTTGCCCCTTGAAGCCCCGTGAATCTCACATTCTCTCAAGGAAAGTGTTGCTCCGTGTCAATCTCTTGATGCGGGGCCAAGACTTGCCCTTTGACTCTCTATTTGCCAACACTCCTTGAAGCCCCTTGAATCTCACATTCTCTCAGCACTTAATCGTAAGTGTTGGCAAAAGGCAACACTTGCCTCTTCCAATCTCTTCCTGCATTCTCCGTTCACCGGGGCTTAGGTCGCCGGCTTCCTGTCATCTGGTCACCAACTTCCTTGACCTTTTGGCACTGGGCTTAATGGGAGTTCTGGGTCTTGCTTTATATGGATCTAATGAACCAACATTAAACATTCTAGGGTCTAGAGAAGAACACTCTTGCCCTTGACTTGCCTAAAGGCCAACACTTACAAATTTGTGACTTAAAGTCTTGGCCCCGTATAAGGGTATTTTGTTAAAATATTGTTAAACGGGGGCAAACTTGCAAAACCACTCCTTATGGAAGGCACCCGGTGAAATTCTTTTATTTACATGCGGGGCTGAAAGTTGCTAGAGATTTTCAAAAGTAGGACACTTTCTGGCGCTCGTAAGAGATTTTGCCCCGTACCAGAAAAATCTTATAAAAATAATTTTATTTGGCAATAGCCAAGTTCTACTGATCGGAAAAAAGGTCATATTTTGTAATATTCTTCTCATTATTAGGACTAAAATTATAGCTGCGATACCTAAAGTGTCCCTCTCACGCAAACAACTTCGATAAGAGCATCCCTTAGAGTTGCTATCGGGTGTCATTGACATCTTAACTCTTCTTTTTGCAACTAAATTCATAAGATTGAAACTCCACAATAACAACAAACCTAATATATTTTCACAAGTGTGGTTTGAGGAGGGTGAAGTATATGCAAACCTTACTTCTACCTACCTTGAGTAAGATAGGGAGATTATTTCCAAAAGACCCTCGAATCAAGAAGAACTTATTTGAAAATGTGTTTAAAAAAAAAACACAAGAAGACAAAAAGAATAGCTGAATAACGAACGAAGAAAAAAATCAAGGTAAAGCAATGACATCAAAATAATAGTACTAGTAAAATCGAAGAATGAAATAACCATATAAAAATAACAGCTGATAATCTCTAACCCCTACACTATCATCGAGTTCTACCACAAAAGGAGATAGAACATGCAACTACCTACTAACCTTCCACTTTAATCCTCGCTCTCCATGTTCCCCTATCTAGGGTCATGTCTTCGGTGATTTGGAGCCGAGCCATGTCCTGACTAATTACCTCGCTCCAATTCTTCTACGATCTACCCTTACCTCTCCATAGACCCGACATTTCGCACCTCCGTACTAGGGTATCTGTGCTCCTCCTTTTCACATGCGCTAATCATCTCACCTCGCTTCCCTCATCTTGTCCATCACTGAGGCTACTCCTACTTTGTCTCGAATGATTTCGTTCATAATCTTTATCTTTTCTAGTATGCCCACACATCCATCGAAGCATCCTCTTCTCGGCCACATTCATCTTCTGAACGTGAGTTTAAAATGAGACTTTGAATGGAAGCACCGGTATTTTTTACTTGCATTTTTACTAGTGCAAAACTCCTAGTAAAAAATACCGGTACTTCAAATATGAAGCTTTGGGAAAATTTCTTGGAACTTTTAACTGGACTCCATAAAATTTTACTGGAGTTTTGTTCAAATCCTCGGATTTTTATTCTCCGGCTAATCTTAAAAAACACATGTTTTTAATATCCGGCTACTTTTTAAAAAGTTTATAATTATTGACGGATTCTCTTTAAGTGGTGTAAAAATTGGCTAGTCATCGAATTAGCCCGACTAAGTCGAGACATCATACACCCTTGAAGCTTCTGGGATTTGGACCAAAATCTGGAAAAAAAAAATTACAAAAGAAAATGGTTTGTACCATTTTAAGAAAATATAAAAAATTGAGTCGTGAACTACGTGTGGAATAATTCATAACAATTGTAGTGTATTTGAGCTCGACACTATTTGTCAGATCCACCATGATTGATATCTACCAAAATAATAGATCTAACTTCACTCATTTAGCTAGGGTACATTATCATAATTTCTCTGTTCATATCAACAAGTAACGTCTCAATTTAAATTAGTTGAATTTAATTATATAAATCATTTATATCTGTATTAAACTTAGTAATATTTTCACGATTTAATTTTCTCAAAAGTAGATTTTCCATCTAAAATATGAATTGCAGTTAGTTTCCACATGAAAGTAACAAAAAAAAGAAGATATTCATGAGAATTTATTAGTGATTTAGAGCTGCTAGCATACATTTTAGAGATATAAGGTTCGAGCTTTACCGCATTCTTTTCTTCATTATCTCACCACACCACCAACTAAAAAATTATATATTATATTTTTTTTTGTTGAGATTGACAGTTTTGATGGTTGAACTTCCCTAAATTGTATCATTTCTTATTTGAAACTTTTTGAAGAAACAATAGTGGGGATTGATTAACACGTTTGAGTTTTCCAGAAACGAATAACACGGTGATGTTTTACCCCTTAACTTGCTTTGATCAAAGGCATGATTTGAAGCTGATTATGCATGCATGATTTAGAGTCTTAAGTACCGATGGCTTGAAAAGCATGTACTGATGTTGCCAGTTTGCTTATAAATCTACATTTTTTTAAATCTACATTTTTTATGTGGAATGAGTACTTTAGTGCCTACTCTTTTTTTTGGTGTGCTATTTTTTGGTGGTCTTTAAAGTATAAGCACTTTCGATCACTTTTAAAAGTATTTTCACTTTTACCCCTTAAACACTATTCTACAATTATTTCACATTCACACTTTCTCTCTCTAGAAAACTCATTTTCCCCTTCTCATCCTTCTCTCTAGTTGACCTCCTTGCCTATTCTTGTGACTAGCTACTAGAAATCACCCACTGCTGTAAACCACCGCCCTTCTGCCACTGGACCACCATCGTCTGCTGCCGGAATTAGTTGAAAATACACTATCCGACTCGCCATGACCTCCTTTGCCCATTTTTGGTATTGCCGAAGTGATTCAAGTTATGATTTGATTGCTTTATTTTTAATGATTGTTGCTATTGATCTAGGGAAAAGTTTCAGATCTTCAAATCCGGCTTCATGGATGCCTTTTTACAAGTGTCTAGACTCTAGGGTTTGTGGTGGCGAATACCTTTGGAACAACTACCGATGCATTTACTCATAGGCTTGAAAGATTTTCGCTGAAAGCATTTTAAATCAAGTCTCTTCTGCTGTTAAATCCGGGGTCGTTTGAGATAATCACTGTCGCTCCAAACGCACACGCAAGTATACGCGGTCGACCAAGTAATAAAGTGATACGAAAGTATCGTTCCACGAGGACTATCGATTAACTATTAACTAGACGAACTTTAATTCAAATATTGTTCAAGAGAGTTTAATAAATTTCGATTGTGTTTAGTTAAACAAATTAACTAAAAGTAATTGAAGTAAATGGAATGCAAGACGGTCCAGAGTTTTAGATAATAGTGAGAGGAAATATTCCAGAATTATGGGACGATTACCAATCCAGCTGCACTCCTCCGCTAATTGAACTAACTTTATTTATCTGAGTTGCTAATCATAGGGTTGATTATACTCACAGAGCTCTATTGATACCCTGTTCGCCTATTCAAGCTAACTTAACGCCTATATGTCCATGGAATTAGAGTTAACAAGAATGCATGTGCTTCTCCTGTATACTGATTAAGCGTGACTGTTAGGTATATTTCTATCCTAACCGCCAAACCATTTCCCGATGCCCGGGTTCAGGAACACGCCTTATTTAATACTATTGCAACCTACGGTTCCCACTTTCGAGTTCAACCTCAGGTTCATGGATAGTACTTAACAACTCGCCAGGAAATCAAGTAATTCAGAGCATAATTAAACAAACAACTCAATTTGATAGATTTAATAGAATTCAATCAACTTCAAAGTACAACTTTCATGGTTAACCCATAACCCTAGAATAATAGAGTTTAGCTACTCTTATATAAGATAGCTTTCTCACAAAATAATCTAAGATCCATGAAACAATGAAGAGGAAAGAAGAATTACAACTCAATTAATGAATCTTGGCTCACGTTTTAGCTTGTCCCAGCAACTCTAGGAGTATTTCCCATCGCATACACCAGAGCATGCCAAGCATCCGTGGCTGTATGCGCTACTTCTTTCAATTTCTTCAATATTTGCACTCTTCCCAGACCATACAGCCTAGCATGTCAAGCATCCATGACTGTACATGCTGCTTCTTCCTTGTTCTTGTACAATTCAAGCTCCAATTTTCTTCATTTTGCTCCTAAAACATCCAAAACACCTCAAGTTAGCATTTTACTTTACATCAATCATTGTTGGGCACATAATACACTGAAAACAACATAAAAGCTATAAGAAATCGACGCCTAGACATTTTCGCATCCTATTTTCACTCGAACCGGTTAAAGTTCGAAATAGGGCTCGACTTAGTGGGTAACTCACGGGTAAAGAGTTTGAGTCGCCACCTAACATATTTTTTAACTAGATTTATTAGGGCACCTATTTTGTTTCTAGCTAATTTTATAATTAACTCCGAAACTTAGTCTACGGACCAGAAATTCTAGGTAAGAGGTTCAAGTTAACTCGAGAGGAAGGGGTTAGGCACCTCTCAAGCTCCACCAAATGTGGTTACCGGCCGGACTTTATAATTGGGATTCGAAAAAAAGGGTTAAGAGATTAAACTAAAATTTAAGCATGAAATTCAAACGATATTTTAACTAAGAGAGTATTAGATTATGTTATGTCTAAAAGGGGTCAAAAGCTAGCAATAGTCAACACCACCCAAACTCCAAAAATAAATAGTTCATGATACTATGTAGTTTATGTACTGTCACGACCCAATTTCCAAGGGCTCGTGATGGCACCTAAACAACATTTGCCTAGGCGAACCAATGAAACAAGATGCGGAAAAGAACAATAATGTGAAAAGATCATAAATGGATATATAAATATAAAAGGGTGAAGTCCAAAAGAATATATCCACAAAAGAATTGGAGCATTCTAAGAGTGACTCAATAAAGTATGAATATACATCAAAGAAATCTGAGTCCTATCTCTAAGTGACTCCGGCGGTATGCCACCACGGTCTGTGTGGTCGGCTCACCTCAATCAAAAGTCTCAGAAGCCTCGGGAACCGCTTACGTCCGGGCTGCTGACTGGATGAAGGACCTGCGCACGTAGCAGAGTAAGTTATGAGCCGAAGCCCAGTAAGATCACCGACAGGCCCGCTAAGGTACCCTTGCGGGACAAGTCGCTACATGCATCATAAGCAACAACATACTATAGTAATCATACAATAAAGTAGTGAAATCACAAATAGATGTAACACATTCCATACACACAAGTAGTAACCAGAAGTCTCAAGGATTATGCCCATCCAACGTAAGGCATAGGTCAACTCAGCGGCGGTTTGGAGGTCCAATCTCTACTCCCGTGCCGACTAACCTAGACCTACGATGGACTAGCAACACCACTACTAAGTATCAACCATATACCGTGACCCGAAGTCACTATCACAATCATGAATAAGTAGACCAACGACCCGTAGTCGTTGGCTCATCTCAAATCTGTCTACGATCGCACCACACCCCCTGTCAAGTGCGGCGTATCTCAATAAATCAAGTGACCACACCACACCCCTGTCAAGTGTGTCACATCTCAAAGATCAAGTGTCCACACCACACCCCCTGTCAAGTGTGACACATCTCATAGTATAGGCGACACCACACCCCCTGTCAAGTGTCCCTCTAACAGTATTAATATCCACGACATTAATAACAATAACAGAAATAATAACAGAAATATTAATAACGATAATATTTCACAGTCACCGTAACCCAGGTTGGTTATGCTAGCTGAACGTAAGGCGAAGGTTAACCCGACCACAGTTTGGGGGTACAATCCCTACTCCCATGTCGTCCAACCCAAGGTTACGTATAGACAGCACTACCCAACCCGGCACGTGAACAAATCAAGTACCAATATCATACAAAAGCCGGCAAAATCCTCGGCAAGACATTTATCATGACATGCCGGCAACATCCTCGGCCATGTCCCAAGTTCTTGCTATCTAAGCATGGCGTAGCAAGCGTTACTACGATATAAATTTAAGCGACCTCGACATAGCGTTTAGACCGGCACATACCTCGGTCGAGTCACAATCTCGCTTTTTATAACAAACAATAATAGCAAGTAATTCACATCATTAATCCTAACCATTGTTAGGTATATATATGCGTACATGAAGCATACTAGCATGAAGGAAGAGTCCACAAGCACAATAGAGGTCAAGTCTCACTTACCTCGAAATTCGGGCTCAAATGCCGGGAAGAATCTCCTTTCCCGCTCGCCTTGTCCGCGAAGGACTCTCCACTAGGTCTATTAAGACAAGATATAGCACATATGAGTGCTCAATTATAGCTATTTAAGCCTATAGGCATCCTAGGGTAAAAATTACCAAAATGCCCCCGGGTAGGGCCGAACCCTAAATTTACAAAATATACTTTTCCGGACTCCCCACGCTCCCGTGAGTCCAAAAGTACACTTAGATTCCACATGCGAGCCTTGCTCGATGTCTTTCCCCAATTCTTAAGAATCTAGGGTTCTAACCCATTTCCAAGAATCAACCCTTTGATTCTTGTGTTAATCAACATAAAGATGGATTGAAAGGGCTTACCTTAAGTGTAAGTATGATTGGGTCTTCAAGAAATACCCAAAAATCACCTCAAGAGCTCACCAAATGATTTTTATAAGTTATGAACCGAAATGGCCTTTTTATAGCAGTTTTTTGCCTATGTGACAGCTTCTTTTGAAAAAATCATAACTTTTTATAGGAATGTCCAAATGACCTGAAACCGGTGCCATTAGAACCACAACTCAAAGGGCTACAACTTTCATGTTTTTCATTTTTCCTAATTCCTTACGGATTGGCCGGAAAATCAGCTTTTATCCGGCTGTTTGCGCCAAAACAGAACAGAAAAGTCTCACCAGATTTTCTACTGTTTTAGGGGCAAAACGGGACCCTACGAAGCTCGGAATGATCCCAAATTTTGCACACAAGCCATAAAATACTTGGGTGACATGCTCGTCAAGACGGAACTCAATTCGGACCTCCAGAACTCAAAAAGTGGGTCCCACGGCAAAGGTTCAATTTTCGACTTTCGCCAAAATAGCGAAATTTAACCAAACGACCTCGGAATCCAATTCACAAATGACTATACGAACCTAACGGAACTTTCGGATCTCTCATCGGAGCTCATTTGCTCAAATCGAGCTCGGAAACCTCTTTTAACTCTTTTAAACTTTCGAAACGGGGACTTTATCAAAAGTCCTATCAAACGAGGTCCGTTTTCAATTTTGAAGGTTGCTACATATCATAAATGACGAGACGGACCTAACGGTGCGCTTGGATTTTCCATCGGGGTTCGTTTACTCAAAACGACCTATCGAAACCCCAAATTCCTTTCCGGAATTTCATAAACGGATCCTTTTCTCGAAAACCTATCAAACGGACTCCGTTTCGACTCAGATTTCACAGACGGGTCATAAATGACCTAACAGAGCTTTTGGGACTGTCGACACGCAAATCGAGATCCCGGATCCCGTAACGACTATTTGAGGGTCGTTACATTCTCCCCCACTTAGACTCTCGGCCGTCCTCGGACGAGCCTAAGTCTAAGGTAGGATCCACACACTAGCCACGGAGCTGGCACGGATTTCGAGGACCCCTCGGTACCACCCGAAATCAATAAAACTTAAAAATGCAAATTCAGGCTTAGAAAATACAAGGATTTCATACCTGAATCATCGAACAAGCGCGGATGCCTCTCACGCATCTCTGACTCAAGCTCCCAAGTGGGCATGGCAATGGAGTGATGCCCCCACTGAACTCTCACGAGCGGGATCACCTTCGATCTCATCTTACGGACCTCTCTAGCCACAATAGCAATAGGCTCCTCCGAATAAGCTAAGTCGCCATCTACCTCCACGGAAGCCATATCGATCACATGAGACAGATCGTGAACATACTTCCGGAGCATGGACACATGGAACACCGGATGAACAGACAGAGAGGGAGGCAAAGCCAGTCTATAAGCAACGGCGCCAACGCGCTCCAATAACTCAAAAGGCCCAATGAACCTAGGACTGAGCTTGCCTTTCTTCCCAAATCTCATAACACCCTTCATGGGCGACACTCTGAGGAATACCCGGTCCCCAACCATGAACTCAAGATCTCTCCGCCTCCGATCTGCATACAATATCTGCCGGCTCTGAGCCGCGCGGAGTCGATCCTGAATAACCCGGACCTTGTCTAAGGTCTGCTGCACCAAATCGGGCCCCAACACCTGGACCTCACCAGACTCGAACCAACCGATAAGCGAGCGACATCTCGGACCATACAATGCCTCAAACGGAGCCATCTGGATAGAAGCCTGATAGCTATTATTATACGCAAACTCTGCTAGTGGCAAATGGCTATCCCAATGGCCTCCAAAATCAATAGCACACGCCCTCAACATATCCTCGAGGATCTGAATGGTCCGCTCAGACTGGCCATCAGTCTGCGGGTGAAATGCAGTGCTGAGATCGACCCGAGTACCCAGCTCTCTCTGAAAAGATCTCCAAAACTGAGCTGTGAACTGAGCACCTCGGTCAGAAATGATAGAAACAGGAGCACCATGCAATCTCACAATCTGCTCAATGAAGATACGAGCCAGACGCTCCGAGGTATAAGTAGTCCTCACTGGAATGAAGTGAGCCGACTTCGTCAGTCGATCAACTACTACCCACACCGAATCATGCTTACCCACGGTCAGCGGCAAACCAACTACGAAATCCATAGTGATCTGCTCCCACTTCCACTCGGGAATGGGCATAGACTGGGTCACCCCGGCTGGCCTCCGGTGCTCATACTTCACCTGCTGGCAATTCAAACACCGAGATACATAATCAGCAACATCCCTCTTCATCCCTTTCCACCAATACAGCTCTCGAAGATCATGATACATCTTCGCAGTACCCGGATGAATGGAATATCTCGAACTGTGAGCCTCTGCCAAAATCATCTGCCTCAGCTCCACAATGGCTGGAACACATACCCGGCCGTTAAGCCGCAAAGCACCATCATCACCAATCACGAACGAGGACACTCCCCCACTCAGGACCCTGTCCCGGAGATCTCTCATATAAGGATCCTCGAACTGCCTTTCCCGAATCTGGGAAGCTAAAGACGACTGAGACCCCACATATGCAAGCACCCGGCCTGGAACAGAATCATCAAACCGAACCCCACTAATGGACAAAGCCTGCAACTCACGGGCCAACGGCCTCATATCAGCATCAAGATAGGCGAGGCTACCCATGGACTTCCTACTCAAGGCATCGGCTACAACATTAGCCTTTTCGGGATGATACCGGATAGAAAGATCATAATCCTTCAGCAGCTCTAACCAGCGGCGCTGTCTCCCGTTCAAGTCCTTCTGAGTGAACAAGTACTGGAGACTCTTATGATAGGTGAATATCTCACATGGCTCGCCATAAAGATAGTGCCTCCACAACTTCAGTGCAAACACGACAGCTAACAGCTCCAAATCATGGACATGATAATTCTTCTCATGGACCTTCAGCTGTCTCGAGGCATAAGCTATCACCTTACCCTCCTGCATCAGAACGCTACCCAGGCCAACACCCGAAGCATCACAATATACGGTGAATCCCCCGGATCCACTAGGCAAGGCCAACACTGGCGCTGAAGTCAACAGAGTCTTAAGCTTCTGAAAGCTAGACTCACAGGCATCGGACCACAGGAAAGGAACATTCTTCTAGGTCAACTTCGTCAGAGGTGCTGAAATAGAAGAAAACCCCTCGACGAACCGCCGATAATAACCTGCCAAGCCTAAGAAACTCCGAATCTCTGTAGGAGAAGTAGGCCTAGGCCAACTCTGAACGGCCTCTATCTTCTTCGGATCAACACACACCCCATCCTTGGTCACCACGTGACCTAGGAAAGATACAGAACTGAGCCAAAATTCACACTTGGAGAATTTGGCATACAACTGCTGATCCCTCAGAGTCCGAAGAACAACTCTCAAATGCTGCTCATGCTCCTCCCTGCTCCTCGAATAAACCAAGATATCATCGATAAACACAATGACGAAGGAGTCAAGGTAGGCCTTGAACACTCGGTTCATCAGATCCATGAAAGCAGCTGGGGCATTCGTAAGCCCGAAAGACATCACCAGAAACTCATAGTGGCCATATCGGGTACGAAAAGCAGTCTTGGAAATGTCCTCGGACCGAATCCTCAACTGATGATACCCCGACCTCAAATCAATCTTCGAGAAGAAGGTAGCACCCTGAAGCTGATCAAACAAATCATCAATACGCGGTAAAGGATACCTATTCTTGATAGTAACCTTATTCAGCTGCCGGTAATCAATACACATCCGCATAGAGCCATCCTTCTTCTTCACAAATAATACCGGGGCACCCCATGGAGACACACTGGGCCTAATGAAGCCCTTATCGAGCAAATCCTGAATCTGCTCCTTCAGCTCCCTCAACTCAACAGGAGCCATACGATACGGGGGAATAGATTTAGGCTGAGTGCCTGGCAATAGATCAATGCAAAACTCTATCTCCCGCATAGGCGGCAAACCCGGCAAATCATCAGGAAACACATCCGGATACTCACAAACAACCGGAACTCTATCAAGGGATAACTCCTCTGCCCGGACATCCCGAACTGAAGCAATATATCCCTCGCACCCACTAGATATCATCCTCTGCGCCTCCAAGAAAGAAATGATCCTACTCTTCGGAGAAGGCATGGAACCTCTCCATACAACCCGAGACTCACCCTCTGCCCCGATCGTCACGGACTTGGCATGGCAATCCAAAGTCGCATGACAGGAAGCCAGCCAATCCATGCCCATAATGACATCGAAATCAGACATATCGAGCAGCATCAGGTCCACTAAGGACTCTACACCACAGATGGAGATCATACACTGCCGATAACCCCTATCTACACATATAGAAGACCCGACAGGGGTGGCAACCATAAAGGGATCATCTAAGAAGACCAGATCCCTGCCCAAGCAAGGGGCAAATCCCGGCGACACATACGAATAGGTAGACCCCGGATCAATAAGAGCATAAGCATCGCGGCCACAGACAGAAATAATACCTGTGATGACATCATTGGATGCCTCAGCATCCTGACGAGTCATAGCATAGACCTGCGCCGAGCCTCCTGAACCCGGAGCTCTCTGAGACTGCTGTCTAGGAGGAATCTGAGAAACGGGCTTGGCGGCCTGAGGACCAGATGGTACCATAGCTGCGGATCCCTGGCGACCTGATGAAACATAAGGGCAACTCCTGACATAGTGCTCTGGAGACCCACACTCAAAACATCCATCACCTCTACCTCCTCTACCGCCTCTACCACCTCTGCCATGACCACCTCCAGACGAACACCTCCCATGATGCCTCTGATGGCACCTCCCGCACTGCGGCGGACCAGACTGCGAAGAGCCACCCCGCCTCTGGGATGACTGAGGCCTCGGGGTCTCTGAAGAAAAATCCTGGGCAGGCAAAGCAGCAGCCTGGGACCTAGACTGAGAACGGCCCTGATGACCCTGACCCCTCTGAGCGGATCCACTATACCCACCAGACTGACGCGATCTCTTGGCCGCCCTCTCCGCGTCAGCCCTGGCGAAGATATCCTCCATCCGCCGCGCCACATTAACTATCTCAAAATATGACTTGTTGCCCATATCAGGGGCAACAGCTACCTGCAAGCAGGGATGAAGACCCTCAACAAACCGGAGGACCTTGTCCCTCTCCTGAGCCACCATAGCCGGCGCAAACTGAGACAGCCACAAGAACCTGGTGTCATACTCTGAAACAGACAGGTTTCCCTGCCTCAACCCCTCAAACTCGCGCCTCTGAGCATCGTGCTGACTCTGGGGCACGAACCTGCTCATGAACATAGACACGAACTCAGCCCAAGACAAAGGAGGGAGGTCACTAGACCTCTGCCGCATCATGGAGACCCACCATGTCTCCGCATCTCCCGATAATCTGAAAGAAGCACACTGCACCCCTAAGGTGTCTCTAGTACCAAGAACTGTCAAAATCTTCTCACACTTCTGAATGTACCTCTGGGCAGTACATGTAGCTGAGGTACCGTCGAACTCTGGAGGCTGAAGCTTCATGAATGACTCTATCCTCTTGGCAACCTCCTCAGTGCCCATAGGAGGAGTAGAAATAACAGGACCTGCCTGAGGAGCAGAAGCAGAAGGCTGGGCAATATGATCAGGAGCAGCCTAAGAAGTAGGCGTGCTCATAACAGGTGTGGTCGGCTGAGGAGCCGAAACAGGAGCTGCAACATCATCTCTGACAGGGACCTGATGGCTAGACAAGGCCATCAATCTCATATACTCCTCTGAAGAGATCACAACGGTGCCTGGCACAACAGCAGGCACAGGGGGAATAGATGCTGACAGAGTCGCTGCGGACACCGCAGGGATAGCTGTGTCCTGCCTAGTGGCTGACGGGCGACCTGCCCGAGTCTTCTTAGCAGCTGGCGGCTGCGTAGGTGCTGATGGCTCTCCCGCAGACGCGGGTGTAGAAGATGCAGCCCTCCTGGCTGAGGATGCTCGCGTCCTCGCCATCTCATACAATACACGAAAAAGGGTCAGCACCTATATAAGCTACTCAGCACGAATAGAGATGAAACGAAGGGAAAACATTTCCTAACATGCCCTTGTAGCCTCTCGCTCATAAGTATGGTCGAAAACATACCCATAAGCAAGACTCTACTCAGACACTGCTCCAAGACTCCTAGGACTCGAATTAGAACCTAGGGCTCTGATACCAAACTGTCACGACCCAATTTCCAAGGGCTCGTGATGGCACCTAAACAACATTTGCCTAGGCGAACCAATGAAACAAGATGCGGAAAAGAACAATAATGTGAAAAGATCATAAATGGATATATAAATATAAAAGGGTGAAGTCCAAAAGAATATATCCATAAAATAATTGGAGCATTCTAAGAGTGACTCAATAAAGTATGAATATACATCAAAGAAATCTGAGTCCTATCTCTAAGTGACTCCGGCGGTATGCCACCACGGTCTGTGTGGTCGGCTCACCTCAATCAAAAGTCTCAGAAGCCTCGGGAACCGCTAACATCCGGGCTGCTGACTGGATGAAGGACCTGCGCACGTAGCAGAGTAAGTTATGATCCGAAGCCCAGTAAGATCACCGACAGGCCCGCTAAGGTACCCTTGCGGGACAAGTCGCTACATGCATCATAAGCAACAACATACTATAGTAATCATACAATAAAGTAGTGAAATCACAAATAGATGTAACACATTCCATACACACAAGTAGTAACCAGAAGTCTCAAGGATTATGCCCATCCAACGTAAGGCATAGGTCAACTCAGCGGCGGTTTGGAGGTCCAATCTCTACTCCCGTGCCGACTAACCTAGACCTACGATGGACTAGCAACACCACTACTAAGTATCAACCATATACCGTGACCCGAAGTCACTATCACAATCATGAATAAGTAGACCAACGACCCGTAGTCGTTGGCTCATCTCAAATCTGTCTACGATCGCACCACACCCCCTGTCAAGTGCGGCGTATCTCAATAAATCAAGTGACCACACCACACCCCTGTCAAGTGTGTCACATCTCAAAGATCAAGTGTCCACACCACACCCCCTGTCAAGTGTGACACATCTCATAGTATAGGCGACACCACACCCCCTGTCAAGTGTCCCTCTAACAGTATTAATATCCACGACATTAATAACAATAACAGAAATAATAACAGAAATATTAATAACGATAATATTTCACAGTCACCGTAACCCAGGTTGGTTATGCTAGCTGAACGTAAGGCGAAGGTTAACCCGACCACAGTTTGGGGGTACAATCCCTACTCCCATGTCGTCCAACCCAAGGTTACGTATAGACAGCACTACCCAACCCGGCACGTGAACAAATCAAGTACCAATATCATACAAAAGCCGGCAAAATCCTCGGCAAGACATTTATCATGACATGCCGGCAACATCCTCGGCCATGTCCCAAGTTCTTGCTATCTAAGCATGGCGTAGCAAGCGTTACTACGATATAAATTTAAGCTACCTCGACGTAGCGTTTAGACCGGCACATACCTCGGTCGAGTCACAATCTCGCTTTTTATAACAAACAATAATAGCAAGTAATTCACATCATTAATCCTAACCATTGTTAGGTATATATATGCGTACATGAAGCATACTAGCATGAAGGAAGAGTCCACAAGCACAATAGAGGTCAAGTCTCACTTACCTCGAAATTCGGGCTCAAATGCCGGGAAGAATCTCCTTTCCCGCTCGCCTTGTCCGCGAAGGACTCTCCACTAGGTCTATTAAGACAAGATATAGCACATATGAGTGCTCAATTATAGCTATTTAAGCCTATAGGCATCCTAGGGTAAAAATTACCAAAATGCCCCCGGGTAGGGCCGAACCCTAAATTTACAAAATGTACTTTTCCGGACTCCCCACGCTCCCGTGAGTCCAAAAGTACACTTAGATTCCACATGCGAGCCTTGCTCGATGTCTTTCCCCAATTCTTAAGAATCTAGGGTTCTAACCCATTTCCAAGAATCAACCCTTTGATTCTTGTGTTAATCAACATAAAGATGGATTGAAAGGGCTTACCTTAAGTGTAAGTATGATTGGGTCTTCAAGAAATACCCAAAAATCACCTCAAGAGCTCACCAAATGATTTTTATAAGTTATGAACCGAAATGGCCCGAAATTGCCTTTTTATAGCAGTTTTTTGCCTATGTGACAGCTTCTTTTGAAAAAATCATAACTTTTGATAATAATGTCCAAATGACCTGAAACTGGTGCCATTATAACCACAACTCAAAGGGCTACAACTTTCATGTTTTGCGTTTTTCCTAATTCCTTACGGATTGGCCGAAAATCAGCTTTTATCCGGCTGTTTGCGCCAAAACAGAACAGAAAAGTCGCACCAGATTTTCTACTGTTTTAGGGGCAAAACGGGACCCTACGAAGCTCGGAATGATCCCAAATTTTGCACACAAGCCATAAAATACTTGGGCGACATGCTCGTCAAGACGGAACTCAATTTGGACCTCCAGAACTCAAAAAGTGGGTCCCACGGCAAAGGTTCAATTTTCGACTTTCGCCAAAATAGCGAAATTTAACCAAACGACCTCGGAATCCAATTCACAAATGACTATACGAACCTAACGGAACTTTCGGATCTCTCATCGGAGCTCATTTGCTCAAATCGAGCTCGGAAACCTTTTTTAACTCTTTTAAACTTTCGAAACGGGGACTTTATCAAAAGTCCTATCAAACGAGGTCCGTTTTCAATTTTGAAGGGTGCTACATATCATAAATGACGAGACGGACCTAACGGTGCGCTCGGATTTTCCATCGGGGTTCGTTTACTCAAAACGACCTATCGAAACCCCAAATTCCTTTCCGGAATTTCATAAACGGATCCTTTTCTCGAAAACCTATCAAACGGACTCCGTTTCGACTCAGATTTCACAGACGGGTCATAAATGACCTAACGGAGCTTTTGGAACTGTCGACACGTAAATCGAGATCCGGATCCCGTAACGACTATTTGAGGGTCGTTACATGTACGAAGCCACATGAGTAGAGAGAAATCCTTAGAATCCTCCATAAAGTCTCCTTTCGAATGTAATACTTCACAAAAGAGAAAATTATTAGTAGAGGCATGTGCCACTTTATTATCCTTGGTGATGAATTTAAATTGAGAAAATAATTAAATAACGTAACTATAAATGAACTCAAATAAAGTATTTAAAAGAAAGCGGGATCAGTATAGGCGAAGCGAAGAAGGGCCCAATCCGATGTTACTTCCCTCTATTTGGCTTTGTATGATCAACAGTCTTAAACGTTTTTAGACAAGACAAAGAAATATTAAAATATTTAGCTTGAAATTAGTGTTTAACTCAAATTAATTTAGCATCAATAGTATGAATAAAGATTGTTTTCTGTTTAAGAAGTGTCGCTATTTGAAAACAACGTAAAGCTTTAAATAATTTAATATTTAATTTTGAAAACCTGCTAAACGGTTAAGGGAAAATTAAAATTATTTTTCAAAAATAGTAAAAGTGATGAATTTTTAAAAATTATAAGAGAGTGACATATCAAATCAAAGTTGAGGGAGTATCTAATTGCTTTAATATTATAAAGCTATATATGTGTTCTTCATTCGAGAAGTCATTAGCCTGCCATTGTCATCATATCCCCGAACATACCTGACCCCACTTGGAGTGGCGACTTAGCTTGGGCTGTGCTTGCTTCCGTTGTACAGCGAGGTTGAGCTTTAAACATGGCACCCGATTGAAGTTTACATGCCAAGAAATATTCAAAAGGTGAGAGCATATCTATTCTTTAAGAAATCGATAAAATAGATTGACAACTTCCGAACCTTAGCATGCAATTTTTACTATAGACAGATAAGTACTGCGACTTGATAAGAGAATTAAATATTATTCCTAATCAATGTATGTGCGTGAGCACATTGAGAAGAGTAATACAAAATCAGATCTTAAGAAAGAAATGCATCGATAGAGCATTTGTCTTCTAAATAAATTTAGATGTAATTTTGCATAGATATAACTTTTTATTGGTTTGCATCTTTAAACAGAGAAACAAATGATAGGCAACTTTCAACAATATGAGAGCGAATAAAAATCTTTAAGAAATTGTCTACTAACAACTTCAGAATATGAAATTTCCATCTTACATAGTACGAGATTTCCAATGCAACTTATGTAAAATTACGAAACTTTATGTAGGATAAATTAACCAGAGAGTTCTCTCAATGACGTGTTCATTCATAGAGCTTCTACCGAGATTTGTACCATAAATGGTAACAACTTACGCATATTAGTAACGAACAATTCAACTATACGTGGTACACTTGGAAAATGCAGTCTTGTGACATGAACTTATCAGTTCTAAACTAATTAACTCAGGCGATTAACCATTAGGTATCTGTAGCAAATTAATCCTAAGAATTGTTCAAGATAAAAATAAATGTTGTAATATCCTTGAACGATCATGCATCGACTAACCAAACGGCATTTTAATCTAACTGGATGCTATGACAGGTTTTAAATACATATAACAAGTACGCATGAAGCATAATAAAGTAGAGAAAATATGTCATGGGATAACCTGCAAACGAGTACAGAATGCAACGAGCTCTTTGATCTGGGCCGGCATGGAGTCTCGCCTTGAGACCCTTTCGAAACATGGACTTAGAAAAAGGAGAGCGAGTGGTTGTGGGACTAATGAACCCTAACTTGAAAGTTTTTCAACAAATTCAGATGAAGCGGCGAGTTGTATTTGTCTGAGAGATTAAAGAGACTGGATAGTATAAGATGAGGTTCGCTAGAAAGAGGTGAAGGAGTATTCTCTGATGTTGGTGATAAGAGAGTGTAGGGGTGTATTAGATGATGTAAAAGGAAAACAGGAGGTTTATGTAGTTGTTATATGTTTTTGTATTTGATAGGCAAAAGAAAAATGTGGACTCGGCGTATAATTAATCATGGAGAAGAAGAGACAATGAGAGGTGCCGTGGAAAAAATGAAGAGCCATCAATAATATTGAGAAGAAGATGTCTGATCTCTTGCTAATGAAGAGATAGGCGTGTGTGGTCATGATAGTGCCCAGAGAAGCTTAAGAGAACTAGTATATATAGCTGATATTAAAATGTCAAACAAGGAAAAGATTGAAATCAACTAGTAGCCGTTGGGATTCTTAATGGAGAAAAGAATAGGAATTAAAAATATAGAATCGAAATCTTTTGATGTGAGGAATCAAGGAATCTCAAATTAATGAAAATATATGTAAGAGACAATTATCCTTAATAAGATGAATCAGAGATAAATGACAAGGGAACTCCTACTAAAGTTGTACGCAAATTTAAGATCAAATTAGGAAAGAATACTAAGATAGAGCTAGGTAAGATAACAACCAAATGAGAGATTTGAATTTTCAAAATTGATATAGCTAAGAACCGTCTAGGTTCATGGGCAAAGAATTTAGAATGTTTCTACTGTCCTCCAAAGAGATTGACGATCTTGACGGTTGAAAGAAGGGATAATTTGGAAAATTGTCTAGAAAAAGGAAAATTGAATAATTTTGGGTTTTATTCAAAATAACTAGAAGGAGATTGCAAGTACTCCCTAACAGAATTGACGTATTTTAATTGGACATATTTTAACTAAAGGTTCAATATAAATGTATATATATCATACAAAGAAAATAACACACATAAAGAACAATTAGAGTCAAATTAAATTAATTAGGTATAAATAACTACAAATAATTATTAAGTGTTATAAATGCACCAAAATTGCCCAAACAACCACATTTTGACAAATAGTTTAAATAATGCAAAATTACGTAATATAGCCACATTTAAGTATATAATATATAAGTAGGGGATAATGCACGTAAATGCATGGTTTCTAATGCACATTTCGTTCAAACAGTCAGTATTGCACCTTTAAACTAAATATAGCCAATTATGGAGAAAAGGAGGGACAAAATTGGGTGTCAACAGACATAAGATATACACCCAACATCAATCACTATTAACTCCAGAGACCAATCAGTAACTCGATGGAGAAATCATAAAGATATATATATGATTTCTGATGTGTATTTGCCCCCCGTTTTCTCCTTACCACCACTGTTCTGGTGGTGGTCTCCCCGCTGTGTGTAATTAGGTGGTGTTGTATTTTTCTCTCTGTGTTTTTGTGGGTGTATGTTGTATTGGTTTTCCTACATCTACATGGACGTTGGGGGTTTCCCAATGGTGGTTTTGTGGTGTCGGCACAACAACGATGGTGGTGATGCTTGTGACTTGATGAATTTGGTGATGACGATTTGGAGTAATGTATTTGTAAAATAAAATGGACCAAATGATGCCAGATTGACATTGTTTTATTTTACTTTAAATATTTTTATCTGTGCAAAGTGAAGACGATTTGGCATCACTTGCTTGTAAAATAGACATAATAATTCTGCTCACTTGTTAAATAAATGCAGACGGATTGTCATCACTTTATATTTTCATATGTATTTTTATGGATGAACGAAGTGAAGACAATTTTGGACTCATCTGTTTACAAAATGTACTTAATATTTGGTTCAGCATATGCATAAACACAGCCAGATTGTCATTTTTTAAATATACAAGTACTTGAAGGTCTTTTTTATGAATGTGTGAAGTGATGCCGATTTGGCCTCATTTCTTCACAAGACAAACACAAATAGATGAATAAATACAATTAGATTGTCGTTGTTTATAAATATATAATCACTTGAAGGTATTTTTTGCGAATGAATATAGTAAGGCCGGGGTGCAAGCAAACCCGAGGGAGAGCTAAACACGAAGAAGACGCGGAAGAAAACAAGAATAAAAGATAGAAGCAAGACAAATCTTGCTTCGATTCAAAAGAACAGTGACGAACCTGTCTCAAAGCTCGATCGAATGAACGTCAAGACGCTACTATGCTATGCAACAATCCTCAAGAAGAACATGCTTCTTGCAAACTGAATGACCAAGAAGAAAATGTTCAATCGAAGACATCGAATGACACAAGTTCTTTGAAATCCCATGTCGAGGTTTGGCTCCATCGGAGACTCACAATAGCACTTGCTATGTTTGATCATTCAACAACAACTTGATGCCTACAAACGAAATGTAAATGGAGTATTTATAGGCTACGATAAGGATAAAACAGTAAATAATCACAAGCGACCAATAGAACTAAGCCACGCAGGGCTTCCTAATGAGTGTTCGGTTACTCCCTCAACCGAACACATGACTTCGAACACTTAAGTTCGAGTTTCTTCACTTCGGTGCTTGGTTGCTCAACTCAGCTCATAATTGACATCGATCGCTCTTCCTTCGGTTATTTGCTTTTACTTCGGCGTCGATGTTGAGTGTTCGGATGGGGTTCGGTTTCTCCCTCCTTCGAACTCAAGCTTGTAGATGAAGCCTTCGGTTCTTGAGCTCGGGTACTCAGCTTCGAAGTAGTTGTTTTCCTTCGACCAAGCCAAGTGAATGTGAACATCATGCAGCAGCTTGGCTTGGTTTCGTATCATTGGCCTCAGTGGATCGAACACTTCATCCGCACGTGTTCGGGCTGCATCATCCTCCCCTTCTTGAGAATATTTCGTCCCCGAAATCGAACCATCTTCATCCTCCGAAGTTTGACCTACAACACAAGGAACTAAGTCTGCAACATTAAAGGTGTTCGACACGTTATACTCACCTGGGAGGTCGATCACATAAGCATTGTTGTTGATCTTGGTCAACACTTAAAATGGACCATCTCCTCGAGGAGCCAACTTTCCTTTCCTTTGATTCAGGAAGCGTTCTTTTCGGAAGTGAACCCAATCTCCCTTCTTTAATTTCAACTTTTTACGCCCCTTGTTTTTCTTTGGTGCGACCTTTGCATAAGCTTCCTCGAGGTTTTTCTTCACCTTTGCATGCAACTCGATCAAGGCAGTGGCTCACCGAGTACCTTCAAAATCAATAACAGAATCTCGAGGCAATGGGGTTAAATCAAGTGGAATCAAAGGATTAAAATAATACACACATTCGAACGGGGTCATATTGATCATTCGATGCACCGTTCGATTGTATGCAAACTCCATCATGGGCAAACGATCTGCCCAGTTTCCGACCTTGCCTTTGGTCATCGCTCGAATTAAAGATCCCAAGGTTCGGTTTACTACCTCGGTCTGTCCATCAGTCTGAGGATGGTGAGACGTCGAGAATAGTAGTTTGGTACCGAGCTCACCCCACAAATATTTCCAAAAATGACTCAAGAACTTTGAGTCTCGATCACTCACAATAGTACGAGGCACACCATGCAATTTTAACACATTAGAAATAAATAATGTAGCTACATGTTGTGCATCATCACACTTTTTGCAAGGAATAAAGTGAGTCATTTTGAAAAAATGGTCGACTACGACAAAGATGCTATCATGTCCACCCCTTGATCTCGGTAACCCTAACACAAAGTCCATGCATATATCAACCCAAGATCGATCAGGCACGGGAAACGGGGTATACAAACTATGAGGGTTGGACTTCGATTTAGCTTTCTTGCAAACGAGACAAGCGTTGCAAAGCTTTTCCACATCTCGTCGCATGTTTGGCCAATGGAACTGCTCGGTTAAGATACCAAGAGTTTTGTCGACACCGAAGTGTCCCATCAAGACTCTGGAGTGAGCTTCTCGAACTAAGAGCTCTCTCCACGATGACACTGGCACACAAACCCTCCCATTCTTGAAGAGGTAGCCATTGTGCCACTGATATTTCTCAACCCTTCGGCCACTCGAGATTGCATCTCGAACGCATTTTAACTTGGGATCGTCTTCGTACATCAACTTGATGCTTTCGAATCCCATGAGCCGAGAGGCGAGAGTGGTCGCCAAGGCAAATTTCCTTGATAGCGCATCGGCCACAACATTATCTTTTCCCTTCTTGTACTGAATTACATAGGAAAAAATCTCAATGAATTCAACCCACTTGGCATGCCTTCGGTTTAGTTTCTCCTGACCTCAGAGATGTTTCAAAGATTCATGATCACTTTTAATCACAAACTCTCGAGGCCACAAATAATGCTGCCAATGGGCGAGTGCTCGAACGAGGGCATACAACTTCTTGTCATACGTCGAGTAATTCAAGGTTGCACCCTTAAGCTTTTCGCTAAAGTAAGCGATCGGCTTTGATTATTGTATAAGCACTCCTCCGATCACAACTCCGGATGCATCATACTCGACTTCGAATGCTTTGCCAAAGTCAGGGAGTTGCAACAACGGGGCAGAGGAAAGCCTCCGTTTTAACTCTTGGAAAGCCCTCTCTTGGGACTCTCCCCACACAAATGGATGGTTTTTCTTAACTAGCTCGGTTAAGCTACGGTGCAAAAGTCACGAACAAACCTCCGGTAAAAGCTAGCTAGGCCATGGAAGCTTATCAAGTACCAGCCTTAGTTGTTCTTAATGTTCATCCACAGTTTTACTATAAACGAGTATGTCATCGAAGTAAACAACAACAAATTTATTTATGAACGGTTTGAGCACATGGTTCATCAGTTGCATGAATGTGCTCGGTGCATTGGATAAGCCAAAAGGCATCACCAACCATTCATAGAGACCGGACTTGGTCTTGAATGCGGTTTTCCACTCGTCTTCGGGTTTCATTCGGATTTGGTGGTAACCGGACCTGAGGTCTATCTTCGAAAAGCATGAAGAACCACTTAACTCATCTAGCATGTCATCTAATCGAGGGATAGGATGACGATACTTTATCGTTATTTTGTTGACTGCTCGGAAATCAACGCACATTCGCCATGTTCCATCTTTCTTCGGGACAAAGATAACAGGAACGACGCAAGGACTCAAGCTCTCTCGAACAAGGCCCTTGTTCAGCAAATCATCAGCCTGCCGTTGGAGCTCTTTGGGTCTTTGTGATTACACCGGTATGCAGGTTTGTTGGAGATTTGAGACCCCGGTACGAAGTCAATTTGGTGCTCGATTCCTCTCAACAGAGGTAATTCACCTGGCATTTCTTCGGGAAACATGTCTCCGAAGTCCTGCAAAACACTTTGTACAGCAATAGGCAAAGGGTTATCGTTAGAAAAATCATCATTAGAGTTTAGAAAGATACCCTTGTGCACGAGGTAAATCATCATCTGATCGTTGTCGTTGCCTCGTAGATACTCAGCCGGTTGCATGATTGCACAGATATTTCTTACCTCGGGCAATGAGTCTTTGTCTTCGGCCACAATTTTTGTTCCTATCGGAAGCTTAGCTTTGGCCGCTTCATTCAATTCTTTCATCCGTTTATAGTCCTCGGTGACTTGTTTCGGAGACAAGGGTTTGAGTATGAAACTCTTCCCTTTGAGCTTTGCAGTGTAACCGTTGGACCTTCCATTGTGAACAACCGACCGATCATATTGCCATGGTCGACCCAATAACATATGACAAGCTTGCATCGGCACCACGTCGAACATCATCTCATCTTGATATTCTCCAACTCTAAACTTGATCCACACTTGTTTGGCAACCTTCAATTCTCCACACTCATTCAACCATTGTAATTTGTAAGGATGAGGATATTTCAAAGTAGGTAGTCCCATTTGTGAAACCAAAGTTTGGCTCACTACATTTGCACAACTACCCGAATCAATGATCATCGAACAAACCTTCCCCCCTTACTCGACATCGTGCATGGAAAAGATTCTCTCTTTGGTTGTCCTCTTCTTCGAGAGTCATGCAGCTCAAATTCATTCGAACCACAAGAAACATTTTCGGATGATCAGCTTCGTCAGCTTATGACCATCATCATCTTCAGCTCGGTCATTCTCCTCGATAAATTCCTCCTCGGTGTTACTCGCTTGCTCATGGACAGTTTCATCTTCGAGCAGAAGCATATCCTTGCGAGTGGGACACTCTTTTGCCATGTGACCATAAACTTTGCATTTATGACACTGAATATTTGAAGCATTAGGAGAATTAAGTTGAACTTTACCTCCTACTTCTCTTGGTCGGTTAACGATCACACCCCTTTCGAAGGGTTTCTTCGAATCTCGAACAGTGTTAGTACTTGTTGGATTAGGACTCTTCCATTCTTTGCCTCGGTTCAAAGGAGTTGAAGTAGTGACTCCTCGGTACAGGTTTGCTTTATCGTCCTTCACCCATTTCTCAGCTTCGGTAGCAGCTTTGAACAAATCTTCCAACGTGTGATACACGTGTAGCCTTAATTGAGATGACACCTCCCGAGTCAAGCCATTTTTGAACCGAATAGTGGCTTGCTCTTCATCTTCTTCCAGATCAAGATTCAATCGAATTCTCACGAACTCATCACGATACTCTTGAACTGACTTGCACCCTTGCTTTAACTCATAGAGCTTCTGAAATTGAGTTTTCCTATACTTGGCACTCAAGTACTTAGCATCCATTGCTCTCTTCAACTGTGCCCAAGTAGTGACTTCGGGATAGACATTCCTTCGTCTAAGCCTCTTGTCAGCTTCCCACCACGTAGAGGCATATGCTTCGAACGATGCAATGGCATGGGCAACTTTTCTCTCTTCGGTCATCTCATTAGTTTCGAAGATTCGCTCCATTTTAAGCTTCCATTCAAGATATTCGTCCGGATCACTAGTTCCTTTAAAGGGTGGCATAGTGATCTTGACACTGTTCAAGTTTGAATCTCGAGCACCTCGAATCGGTTCGGGATACTCATCATAATAGTCATCAGCCTCACGCTCAATATGTCGTTCAACATTTATGCCTCGGCCTCAACCTCGGTGAGCTTGCCTTCGTTGAACGAACGGCTGCTCATATTCAGGTTCGGCATCAGGAAATTCTCCTTCAACATCCCCTTCATCAACGCCCTCAATTTGTCTTCGGGCCATTGGAAGTGGTACTCTTTCACCTCGGGGAATGCCCAAGTGTTGATAACCAGCTTGGGAATTGCCCAAGTTTTGTTGTTGTGCTTGGGCATTGCCCAAGACTACCTTTCGAATAGCCTCGCTTTTCAACTGATGTTGTCGAACAAGCTCAGCAAACAGCTCAGGTTTCATCGGAGTGGAGTTGCTAGTTCCAGCGCCGGACCCAGGTAAGGCCACGGACACACTTCCTTGCTCGAGTTGAGCTACTCGAGCATTCACTCCTCTTACTTCGGCACTGATGTCTTGTATCACAGCCATGAGATCGGCTAACGATACTTCGGGCTTGTCAATGCCTATGTCGTCGCCTCCATTCCCAGCCATGGTACCTGCACGAATCAAAGACCAAATAAAAGGTTAAGGTTAGAATTCACCTAACACACTCCCTCACCTTTGATGGGTGGCACTCTGGTCCACTTAATTTAGGGGTTCGGTTTTTTGTCAATCAAGAACTTGTAGCCAATGGCTTCCTCGGTTGATCAACTTCTCTCAGTTCCTTCGAATTTGACAAGTTACAATGTCTCCTTTGGGATGAGTGAATTGATACGACTTGATGGAACGGAAGCTATTTACTCTGCGCTTCGGGAAGTAAAGAATTTTTTACGAAATTTGGACTTTGGTCACCTTTCGCACGAGTTCCTATAAGCTCAAATGAGTTAGTACGACCTCGAGTAGGAAGAATTACTCGAGAGATCCACTAACTAGATTTATCGAACACAAGAAAAGTGAAAACCTAGGAGAATCTACCCTTTGATTCCTCTTTGGAATCCCTTTCGAACACACCAACTCTTGTCCGTACAAGAGTGGTCCCTCCTTGGTACGGATAGGGTTTTACCTTATCCAATTCCCTTTTCTAGCCGACAACTTTTCACCTGGGGTTTTGATCTTTACACTTTTACCCCTTTCTTCTTCAATGGAACAGTGAAGTTTTTACTCCGGTGTACGGACAACTTTAACTTCGTTCACTGACCACGATTGTTAACAGAATTTGGGTTGCTCTTTCAACTCCGTTCCAACAATAACGGAGGAAATCATTTCAAAGTTCTTTGAGCTAAGACTCAGCTCCTTTGTGTTCGTACACTGTTACAATCGTAATAATTTTCCGGTGTACGGATGACGTCTCAATTCGTAGAACCTTGAAATTTTAAGCACAAACAACCCAAAAATTACTCAAGGACCACCAGTCTTCATCGATAACAAATAATACACACTGGGGTTCGAGTTCAGTCACCAACAATTCTCCAAACAGTCCAAAAATTCACCACGGAACCCTAGTCGACAATCGTGTACGACAGGTGCTCGTTGGAATCAGGAAACATTGGTGAACAAGATTCAATGGTTGTTTGATTCAAACAATCAACAAATCAACCAAAAAAGAATTTAAAATTTTCTTTTTCTACTTTTTTTTTTAAATAAAAACACCACAGCAACAACAATCAACAACAAGGAAGAAAGCTGAAACTGGAGACACAAAGCACGAATATAACGAACAGGATTTGAGGTTGTAGAAACAAGCTCAAACCTTGCTCTGATACCAAGATGGTGCAAGCAAACCCGAGGGGTAGCTAAAAACGAAGAAGACGCGGAAGAAAACAAGAATAAAAGATAGAAGCAAGAAAAATCTTGCTTCGATTCAAAAGAACAGTGAGGAACATGTCTCAAAGCTCGATAAAATGAAGGTCAAGAAGCACCTATGCTATGCAACAATCCTCAAGAAGAACAAGCTTCTTGCAAACTGAATGACCAAAAAGAAAATGTTCAATCGAAGACACCGAATGACACAAGTTCTTTAAAATCCCACGTCGGGGTTTGGCTCCATCGGGGACTCACAATAGCACCTGCTATGTTTGATCATTCAACAACAACTTGATGCCTACAAATGAAATGTAAATGGAGTATTTATAGGCTACGCTAAGGATAAAACAGTAAATGGTCACAAGCGACCAATAGAAGTAAGCCACTCAGGGCTGCCTAATGAGTGTACGGTTACTCCATCAACCGAACATGTGACTTCGAACACTTGAGCTCGAGTTTCTTCACTTCGGTGCTTGGTTGCTCAACTCAGCTCATAATTGACATCGATCGCTCTTCCTTCGGTTATGTGCTTTTACTTCGGCGTCGATGTTGAGTGTTCGGATGGATTTCGGTCATTCCCTCCTTCGAACTCAGGCTTGTAGATGAAGCCTTCGGTTCTTGAGCTCGGGTACTCAGCTTCGGAGTAGTTGTTTTCCTTCGACCAAGCCAAGTGAATGTGAACATCGTGCAGCAGCTTAGCTTGGCTTCGTGTCATTGGCCTCGGTGGATCGAACACTTGATCAGCACGTGTTTGGACTGCATCAGGCCGATTGGCATCATTTATTTACAAAATGAATATGGTTTTTTGTTCATTGTATGAATAAATGATGCCAGATTAGTTTTATGTTATATTTTGCATATAAGGAAAATGATGACGACTTGACTTTATTTATTCACAAAATAGTCGTGAAATACAGACGAATTGATTGTCTTGTATATGAGCAAAACGATGCCGATTTAGCCTTATTTATTCACAAAATGGACGTGAAACACGATCAGATTGGCATTATTTTCTGTTGTGTAGGAAGCAATGGCTTTTTTTGTAATATCAGATGTAAAAAGGTGCGATGACATTTTTGTAATTACTGCTTCAAAAAATTGCCAGTGACATTTGTGTAATTACGGAAAGTTCTCTATTAGTAAGGGTATTTTTGTACTTTCAACTTCATTCAATGGTAAAGTGTTTATGTTTTCAAGATCACCAAAAAAGTGATTATATTTTCAAGACAAGGTGCAGTTCTGCTCAAATCTGTAATTCACTCATAAATCTATGGTCCATCCTCCTTACATTGTAAAACATGCCGAATAATGATATCATAAGGGATAGTCTTGAACTTTCGGTCCCACTAAATTAAATCTTAAGAAAAAAAAGTGTTTTTGCCTGTTAGGCATAGGTTTTGATATTTGTTGCTCATTGCGCGTAAGTTTTAACCAATTAAAATCCTACCCAATAGGCAACACATTATACTATTTCACTGCGTGAAACTTGTGAAACCTCCAATACTCATGAATCATATAGTTTTTCCTGATGGACAACAAATTCCATTTTTAACTTAGTTAAGCGAGGACAAAAGTTTAAAATCATCCCTTTTAAAGGTCATTTTTGTAACTATGTGAAATCGTCTTGAGTTTGGGCCAGAAACTTGAGTCTTTTGTTCTAGTAAGCTGCAGAAACAGGACACTGCAAGGATGGCTTTGATGTTTAAGCACAACTTAACAAATACTTATCAAAAATGACTTTTGTTGCCCATCAGACATAATTTCTAGTTGTAATGTATACATAAGTTAGTTTTTCTCATAAGGCAGGAGTTTTTGATGTATTGATTAGCAATACATGCAACTTTTACATATGAGGTAGAACTTATAGCTGATTGAGTGGGTTGAAAATTTACACCACATGACTACCCTAATTGCTTAATTACAAAAAATAACAATACTTTTACACTATTTACATAACATAACAATAGTTTTAAAAATTTACCCTAAATACCATTTTTTCATTTTCCACACTACAAACCACTAAACCCTAAGTTTTCCCCCTTCTCTCTTTCTCCCCTCTCCTCCCTGCGTTACCCACCCATCCCACCTCGCCGTCGCCGCCGTAACCCATTCTTCACCGGCGACCAACTCCTTCTCTCCTTCTCCCTACTGTCACGCGAGATCTGCCTTGTCGTTGCTGCTGCCACCGCAATGCAGCGGCGCTGCTCCTCGCGGCGGCGCTGCTGCACTGCATCGGCACGCTGCTCCGATCTTTTTATTTCCGGTGGTTTTTTCCGATTTGGTTCCTTTTTTTTCGTTTTGTATATGTATACATGTATATATTTGTATTTTTTTGTATAAAACACCTATGTTCATCCGATCAGCTTCTTTTCTTCTTTTTTGTATATGTATAAATGTGTATGTTATTAGTATATTTTGTATTTTGTATATATAAATATGTATATCTTTGTATATTTTTGTATATGAATGTCTATATCCACCTTTTTGTATGTGTATGTGTTTGTATATATGTGTATGTTGTTGTATGCTTGTGTAAAATGGATAGTTATTTGTATTTGTGGGTTTTGTATTTTTTTGTATCTGTTGTGTATATTTTTGTATGTTTATGCATATTTGGTTATTTATAGTTTCAAAACAGTAAATTTTTAAAATTTTGCAATGTATATATTTGTATTTTTGTATGTTACATCTTGTAGATCCAAAAAAGAAAAAAAAAATAATTCCGGTGGTGGCCGCGGCGGTCGGCGGCGGCTGTCTGGTGGCCGGCGGTGGCTGGTGAGTGGTGGCAGCTGCCTCCAGGCAGTGATGGTGGGAGAAGGTAAGGAAGAAGGAGATAAAACCCTAAATTGTAGGTAAAACCCTAAATTGTAGGTGTTTGTTGAATTTTGTATATGGAATGTAAAAATACTATTGTTATATTTTGTAAAATGGAAAAGTATTGCTATTTTTTGTAAATATGGTGTTAGGGTTGTATATTTGTGTAAATCTCCCCTTGAAATATTGCAAACTGCGTCTCATAGAAAAATTAAATTATGCTCACAACTTATGTCTGATGGGAAACATAGGTCATTTTTCAAAATAGAAGTTAAAATCTCAAGATAGTCCTTAATGGAGATGATTCTTGTAAATCATCCATGTTTTCTTCAATTCGAGGGGTTGAGTTCTACATTTGTTTTCGTAGTTGGAGATATCTTTATTTTGTATTTTGTCCATGATTGTTGATTACTTGAATTCTCATGAGTTTTTACCATGTTTCTCAATAATAGATCAGGTTTTGCTGTTAGGTTGAGTTATGTGTCTAGTATACAAGATTGTTTTTAATAGTGAACTGAGAGCACAGATGTGTAGCAGGATACATTTATCTTCAAAAGCACCGATAGGTTTAGTCCTATAGCTAAATCTAATACTCCCTGATTTCCTAATAGAGGAATAAACTAACAAATATGTATAATAATATAAGTCAAAAGAACATTTCCTTGATTTCCAAGTGATTCTCTAATATGGTTCCAAGTTGGTTTTTTGTATTTTTTTTTAATTTTTATTCTCTTGTGACATATTGTTCTAAATTGGTTTCTCGTGATTAGTAAATGGGAATTGGGGAGGAAAGGGCAAGAAAGCATGATGCAGTTAACGAATAAATTGACGTTGAAACAAATAGGAGTGATTGCGTTCCTAATTATAGTATTTTTTTTCCAATATTTGCTGCTTTGCTTGCGGCTTTAAAAATTGCCATTGATGGAATAACATGAATAATCATTTTGACTTTTGAGTTAACTAGTTTCTTCATTTCAAATCTTCCTATCATTTTATCCTTATTTTTTAATTGGGTGGAAGACTCGGATAGAGGAAATTATGAAAGATAGAATATTGAGAATCTATGTTACACTTCTAGATAATAAGATGAAAGTTTTATCACAGAACCAACAGTCAGTTCCCTCGCCTCTTCTTCTCTCTTTGTTAAGTAGTGCATATTTATTTTTCTGTTCTTTGGTTCAGTAGTTATTTAATTATGCTTACAAAAAAAAAAAAAAAACACACACACACACGTACGTTTTTCGTTTGTCTCTAATTTTGGTTTACACCGTCGGTAAATAGGCTTTAAAAAATGAAAAGTTGATTGTAGTAGGCTTTAAATTAGCCAACAGTGTAAAAAAAAAGGTTTACACCGTCGGTGTATATTAGTTAAACGCTATGTTATTTATCTTTTTATCTGGTTACTAGTTGCTTAATCTTTATCACGAGATTTATTAGTAAGTACTCCCTCCGTCCATTTTTACTTGTCCAATTTAGAAGATTTTTTTTTTTTTATATTTACTTGTCATTTTTAGTAAATTTTTAGTAAATCAAGAGCTATTTAACAATTTTTTTCAATTTTATCCATATAATTAAATAACTATTTCTCAAATAATAGTTAAGTTTAAAATTTTAAAGTATAATTAATGAGGGTAAGTTGGTAAAATTATTAATTTTATTTGTAATTTTTTGATGAATGTGAAAAGCTAAAGATGACAAGTAAAAATAGAGGGAAGAGTACCTCATAAAACACTTGAATGCATAAATAATTGTTTGCCGTTAAAGCATTTAAAGTTGAAGAAAGGTTATTTACCAGGACAGCGTAAAAAAATGAAGATAAGATTGGGTAGAACCCTCAATTCACCCATAAAGAAAGAGACAAATCGTGACGATAGCTTATGTAAAATGTGCTAAAATTTAAGTAAAGCATCTTAGGCTTTACTTTCGGGACCATCAGTAGTAAATAAACTTGAAAACATATTTAAAGAACATGAAGCAAAATAATGTTTTAGTAGATGGTGGATTGAGTTATCCTACAGAACTGGAATCACGCAAAGCAGTGTACTAATACAAGAAAAATTGTTTAGAATAATAAGAGAAATGATTGGTTGTTGATAATTCAAGCTAAGTGTAATTCTTACCTTTGACTACCAATGACTAGATGATATTCTCAATTATTAAGGCATAAATTACTTTGTCCAAAACCAATCACATGTCTTTTGAAGAAAGTTCATAATTTTTGGGGTGATTTGCAAGAATGACCTCCATAAAGGAGGTCTTGAACTTTTAGTTTTGTGCAAAAATTCTTCAAAATGACCTTTGTTGTCCATTGGCATGAGTTGTGGACATTACTTAGTTTTGTCTATGAGGAAAGAGTTCAAAATATTTTAATAATTCAGAGTTGATGAGCCTGCTTAATTGGCCACGGTTTTTGCCCAGTATGCAAATTTTACCCCACATGCAAAAGTTGGGAAATTTTGATCACTAGCCATTTTTGGACGCGCTCATTGGGGACTATCCACCGTTTCAAAATTCATTGAAGAATAGCCAAAAATTCGCGCGCACACTTAAGCTCCATTAGCGTTGGAAAAACACCCCAGACTAGTTTCATAACAAAATATTGGAGCTTTGAACAAGTTCGAGCTGGACTCGAACCAGCATCTCTGGGAGCAAAAGGCAGGCCCACCTGGGCCTCAGATGATACAACGCGATCCCTCTGAAAGCGAGAACGCACTATATGCCTTTAAAATAAAAAGAAGGCTGGTGTGCTTCCTGCTCGAGAGGAAAGAAAGAAGAGCGACATATTCTCTTAGATAGGCTATCTTCCGATTCAATGCCATCAAAATGTACTTAGCATGCCTACTTTTCCTTATTAGTTCAAATAGCCTTTTCGCCAGGTTTCATTCGATTTGTTGTGGATTGGATGATGGAAAAACCAGCAAGCTACGGCTTCAGTATTTTATACTGGGGTTAGTTTACTGAAGCTTCCCAGTATAAATACTGGGGCTTTGAACAAAACTTGTTCACTTGTTCAAAACCCATTTTGTTATGGGACGGAAGCTTTATACAAAGTCCCATAACAAAATGTTGGGGCCTTGAACAAAACTTGTTCAAAGCCCCAGTATTTTATACTGCGGTTAGTTTACTGAAGCTTCCCAGTATTGCTTCCCAGTATAAATACTGGGGCTTTGAACAAAACTTGTTCACTTGTTCAAAGCCCCAGTATTTATACTGAGATTTGTCTGGAGGTGGCTATTTCTCAGCGAATTTATTTTTGACGGCTACAAATCAATTAGCGCGCGCCAAACAGGCCCCTACACGAAATTTTTACGCAAAAGTTGCATATGTTATTTGTTACAAGTAAATACAATTGAAATTAGCGTGAATTACACAAATATACAATCTTATACCCAATACTACGTAAAATACCGACAATATTCCACTTAACAAAAAATAATAATAGCTTTTTTTTCAAATACATACAAAATATATTAACCTATAAATACCCACAATTTCAGAAAATTTTGCCTTTCTTTCCTTACCCGCCTCCAGTTTCCTTGCTACGTAAACTATTCTCTCTCAAAAAATCCTTCAAGTACACTCTGTTTCAGTCAAATTTAGGGTTTACATTGTAAAATTTTGGTTCAAATAAAATTCTAAAACAACATACAATTGTATTTGAAGCTCCGATTCAGTCAAATTCAAAATATCAAAAGTCGATTTTGCGATTTTGATTCCCGATTCATCGATTTTATGGGTAAGTGTTCGAAGTTTTGAATTTGTAATTGTCTGATTTTATATTCGAAGTTTTGAATTTGAAATTGGCTGATTTTCTATACGAAGTTTTGAATTTTTGATTCTGCTTTTGATTTTGCGATTCTGAATCTGTATTAGCAGTTGTGATTTTGAGACTGTCATTTTGTCATTAAATATTAAAAGTTCTGGAAACATATTGTACATTCTTTGATTTTTCTATAAACACATTGCGATTTTGACGTTCTGTAAATTGTGTAGTTGCTTTTGTATTAGCAGCTCTGTAGCAATTACATAATCGCTTCATCGTGGACATATACATACATTTTATTTGTTTCAGTGATTCAGTTTTGTATTAGTAGTTCTGTATTAGCTTCCGCGATTCAGTATTCAAAGTTATGTATTTATGTATTAGCAGTTCTGTATTAGCTTCAGCGATTCAGTTGTTTAAATGATTCGATTTTGTATTAGTTGTTTTATATTACTAGTAACAAAATGCGTAGTCACTGCGCAGATTCAAAATGCATACAAATTCTTACAGGCATACAAATTCATACATATACATACAGGTATAGTCACTTTGCAGATTCAAAATCCATACAAATTAATACATTTAATTGCATATCATTGTATTTATTCTGTATTTAACTGCATACAATATGTCATTGTTGAATGCTATCATACAGATTCATGCACTGCATATCTGAATGCATACAAATTAATATAGATCCATACAGTGCAAATACTAAAGTTATGTAACAATTTTAAAACAGGTCTGATATGGCATCAGTCACAGTGTTTCTCGAACACAAAGGACGATGGGATGCAACAGGAAACTACATTGATTATAGTGTTGACGCAATAGTAATAACATGTGATTGTACTTTTGATGATCTGATCTCTACAATTGCAAAGCAACTTCGTGTTGATATCACTACAAGACAAATAGAAATAAGGTACAAGGTGGATGCAACACGACCTGCAATGAAAATACACAATGACATGGGAGTCATAGTGTTTGTTGAGGTAAAAAAGAATAACAAAGAACTATGAAGATATCCATTGTGTATTATAGTGAGTGAAAAGTCATTCAATGAAGCTGGATATAGTGAAAATTGGATAGTTGATTCACCTGAATATATAGAGAGTAATAACATACAGTCAATAGCCGTGGAGAATACACAAGAATTGATAGCTATCCCAGACTTTGGAGGCTTTGAAGATTGTAGTGCACTTATAATTGCAGATCCTATGCAAAAAAGATATTATCGAGGGGCAGGGTTTCCAAGACAAGAAAACACTGTCAAAGCAATGAAGCACTATGCATTAATGGAAAAGTTTCACTTTAAGGTGAAAAGATCAAGCTCAACATGGTACGAAACTTCAAAAACTGTTGCCTAACTTGTTTCTGAAGTTACTTATGTATAAATCTTTATATATGTGTGTGTGTTTTTTTTTTGTCATTGTGTCACTATATTTAAATCTCTATGTTGTGAAAAGTCTGTATATGTATGAGTGTACAATATATAATAGTGTATGTTATTGAAAAATCTGTATATTTAAGAGTATGACAGTGTAAAAAATTGTAAGCTCAAAATCTGTATAATTATTTGTCTACATGTATAATAGTTGTATGTAAACAGCTAACCTGTGACATCTTATGTATGTATAGCTATTGCCTTATTTGCACTGGGGAGAATTGCACATGGCAGTTTAAGGCTTCAAGCTTGAATGCATCTAATCTGTTCAAAATTAGGAAATTTGTCAATGAACACTCTTGCCCGCTGAAGAACAGAATTTTTAGCCACAAACAAGCAACTGCAAACATCATTGGGAGTAGGGCTGTACAAACCAAACCGGAAAACCGAACCAAACCGAAAAACCAAACCGAACCGAAAAAAAACCCGACTAGTGGTTTGGTTTGACTTGGTTTGGTGTTGGCGAAAAAAAACCCGACATTTTAGGTTTGGTTTGGTATAACCCCCAAAAAAACCGAACCGATACCAAACCGAACCGTATTATAAATACGTTATTTTTAAATTTTATATGTATAAAATTTATTCATTGAAAACTATTTTCTACTTTTGTTGCTACAAATCATGTAAAACACTCTGCAATTAATCATTTTTAGGGCTTCACTCTTTGAATTTCCTGAAGTAACACCAATGTTTGCCAAAGACTTACTACTTTTAATTATCTAGTTCTACTTCTGCTGCATTAAATTGTGTAAACCACTAACTAATAATCACCTTTTTAGTGCTGCTCTATTTGAGTTTATCTAAAAGTGGTAAGCGTTTAGTTCAGAGTTCATAAAGATGTTTATGACCATTGTATTATAGGTGCAATACTTATATAAACAATGCTAAGTACTTTTGGCATTTCAATTGGATTTTGTTTTTTTTATTATTGTCTTTTTTATTGGTAAGTACTTTTTTCTTTTCAAAATTATGCATGCTCTACTGAGTTTATGTTACCATGTTAGTGGTAGTATCGTGTGTTATGATTAGCACTCAGTCCTAATATATATATGCAAAATGTTCATGTAGCGAGTAGATATTATGAATGTTTCAAAGGGAAGAGCATTAGTAGACAGTGAATTTTGAGGTACTTGAAGGGTATATCTTGGATATTGGTCTGGCACTTGACAAAGACACGATTGAGTGTTTTCATCACAATTCTAATTGTGTGAAAGACTCGCATAAGAAAAGATATCTAATAAGATAATTTATTTACTCTTTCTGGCAATGCTATCAATTGGAATGGAGCATTGCAAGCCACAATTGATCTTTCTACCAAAGAGTCTGAGTATCTGGTTTCTATTTTCTACAAACGCAGTAAAAGTGATTATATTGGTTACAGAGTGTGAATGAACTATGGTTGACATATGAACAAGTTAGAAGGAATGTTATGAGATTACCAAAAGCATCATTCATCTCACAGAGGAATAAAAGTAATAGAGCACTAAGCACTTGGAGATTACTTCCATTTTAATTTCATAGTATAACTACTCTGTCATAGCTAAATACAACTATACGTGCAAAGATCACGTGACAACGTTCTAAGCTAGAAAATACATCATCAACCTGTTTTTACTTTAGAATGCATCGTGTAATTGTTGTTACCAAAATAAAAACCGAATAAACCGATTAACCCGAATAAACCGAATAAAACCGATATTGAAAAAACCGACTTTGGTTGGTTTGGTTTGGTTTAAAGATTCAAAAACCCGAAATTTTTGGTTTGGTTTGATAAATGAAAAAACCGAACCAACCCGCCCTATGTTCACCCCTAATTGGGAGTCTTATCCAGTACAAACTTAAAGATCCGAAGGCAACTTACAAACCAAAGGAGATAATTGAAGATAGTCACAAACAATTCAGTGTAGAGCTTCCCTATATGAAGGCGTGGCGATCAAAAGAAATAGCTATGGAAATAATGAGAGGTGATCCAAAAGATTCATACAACAAGTTACCAAGCTACTTATACATTTTGGAGAAATTCAACCCGGGGTCAATTGTGGACTTCGTTAAAACTGGCGATGATTGCTTCTTATATTCCTTTGTGGAACTTAATGCATCAATAAAAGGATGGGAATATTACAGACCAATTGTTGTTGTTGATGGTAGCTTCCTTACAGCTACACATAAGGGGACATTCCTTGCTGTGAGTACAATGGATGCAGCAGGTAAGTTTAAATCGATATGAATTTCAGTGTATAAATCTGTATGAATTTGTAAAATTCTCTGATGATTGGCCTTTCTAATTTGTATGGTCGTGCACAGACAGAATCCTCCCTCTAGCGTATGCTATAGTCGATTCAGAGAATGATTCTGCATGGAATTGGTTTTTTTGATAATTTTAGAAAAGCAATGGTGAAAGGGATGATATGTGTATTGTTTCAGACCGTAAAGAAAGCATCTTGAAAGCAACCTCCATTGTATATCCCATGGTTCTACACTATGCATGCATTTGGCATCTCTGGAACAACGTGAAAAGTAAATTCAAAAGGGCTGAAGACGAACTGTATGAAGCATTCTTTACAATGGCTAAAGCATACATAGTTAAGGAGTTTGATAAAAAATGAAAGAAGTGGCAAAGATGGACAGGCGGATCAAAACATACCTGTATAATGTTGGCTATCAAAAGTGGGCTAGGGCTCATGCAACTGTCCGTCGTGGCTGGATAATGACTTCAAATATTGCGGAGTCATTAAATGCGGCTAGCAAGGGTGTAAGAGATATGCCTGTGTCAGCCTTTATGGAGTCCATGAGAGAAAAAGTTGAACTCTGGAACAATCGCAACAGGGAAGGTGCAGAGTATAAATTCACAAAGCTGGGTGAAAAATTAATGATATTCTTGATAAACATCGAACCTTGGCTCTCGAGATGACGGTAACACTTTTTTGTAGTTCAGTTTCAAAAATTTATGAAGTATGTATGTCTGATGTATATATTTGAATAAGTCTGCACTAACGTTGCTCCAATAGCTAAAAAACTATAATATGGGCGATAACTAATCTAATTTACTTTGTATTTAACTGCATACAAAGTATTCTGTATATTTTTGTAGAACTGTGTAGTAATGCATATGTATAGTATATATTGTAGCGCTGTAGACTATATACTGTAGCTAATACTCAAAAAGTTCATATATTACAGGTAAAGACTTCATCAGCTTATTCATATTCAGTTTGGTATGGGGAAAAGAAATTTCTTGTGTCATTGAAAGACCGAACATGCTGTTATAGAAGGTTCCAAATCGATGAGCTACCATGTGCACATGCAGTCGCTGTGATGAAATCTAAATGCATGGATGAGGAGTTGTATGCCTCCCCATACTACACAAAAGACTACCTGTTGAAGACATATCAAGTGTCTGTCAATCCAATACCAGATGAAAGCAATTGGGACATCCCTACATACATTACTAATGAAGTTGTGTACCCCTAATATGGAGAAGGACTCCGGGCAGACCAAAAAAGACCAGACACAAGCCAGCTTGGGAATTGCATCCAAAAAGAACAAAGATGACATGTGAACTGTGTGGGCACGAAGGGCACAATAGAGCAACATGCACAAACCTGCCTAAGAGAAACTGAAACAGGATGTGGATACTGTTTGTTCTCATTAGGGGTATTCACGTGAAACCGCAAAACCGCACCAAACCAAAAACCGACTCAAACCGAAAGAAAAAATCGACATTCTTTAGGTTTGGTTTGGTTTTGGTTTTTAATTTAAAAAACCGATATAATTTGATTTCGTTTTGGTTTTAAACAAAAAATAACCGAAAAAACCGAACCAAACTGAGTATATAAATAGTATTTAAAAATTATAATTAGACATAGAATTATGTGTGTTTTTATGAATTTACACCATATGTTAATTTTTATTTTTATTTTTTGCTCTTTTGAATTTTGTTTAGTTCCTCATCTTTTTATATAATTTTTGTATTTTGTATTTTAGTTTGCATTCTAGTCTTCATTTTGAACAATTTATTGTATATTAAAAATAACTTATCTTGTAGTCTTCCATTGTCGGTTAATTCAATATCAACAAGATATCTTGGCAAATGATATCTCTTCAATTTTTCAAACACGAAAAAAATCATCGTAAGAAGTTTGATTAAGTTAATTGAAATGGTAAAATGCTTGTATAATCATTTTTGGATGAAGCTACATATATAACCTTTGATTACATAACTAGTTTGTTCTTTTCTAGAGTGTACTTGGTGTGGATGTGTCATGGTGGAATATAATCGCTCGAATATGTGTTTGATCCTTAGAAGTGTATGTTATAAATTTAGTGAGGAAAAAAATCGAACAATCCAAAATAACCGACATAACCGACAAAAACCGAACAAGTGAAAAACCGACTTAATTGGTTTGGTTGTGGTTTAAGTATTTGAAAATCTGAATTAATTGATTTGGTTATCTTTTAGAAAAAAACTGACTCAACCCGACCCATGAACACCCCTAGTTCTCATTTACAAAAACCATTTATTGCAATCACAATTATTACATTGCAAGTGTAGGAAAAAAAAATTCATACATTGAAATGCATGGAACTACAAAATGTTTGTTTCTCAGTTAGTTCGAAAAGACTGTTCAAACATTGTTTTGAATAAATCTGTGATGTCTTGTATAGATCTGTAATATTTTGTATAAATATGTATGTGTGAAATGTATGGCATGTAGTGTGGGCATACAGCTTTATTGCCAGTATGTATAAAACTGTATAATGGTGTATGTCCAGTATGGGTAGAGTGTATGTTAGGCTGCATGGACATACACTTAATTCGCTCGGGTAGGACATACAATTTTATTGGCATGCAGTGGAGACGGATTTTCTATCGGAAATGACTTATCTACCTCACTCGAAGGACGCTTCACCATTCCCAAAACCCCCATTGTGTGAAATTTGTAGTATTTTGTATAAGTCTGTATGTGTGAAATGTATGTCATGTTGCGCGGACATACCTTTATGGCAGGTTGTGTGGACATACAATTGTATGAAGTGTATAGATATGTAGTATTTAGTATAAGTATGTATATGTATAACGTATGGCATGTAGTGTGGGCATACAGTTTTGTTGTCAGTATGTATAAAACCTTATAATGGTGTATGTCAAGTATGGGTAGAATGTATATTAGGCTGCATGGACATACACTTAATTCGCTCGGGTAGGACATACAATTTTATTAGCACGCAGCGGGGACAGATTTGCTATCGGAAACGACTTATCTACCCATTGTATGAAATTTATGTCAGGTTGTGTGGACATACATTTTTATTCAAGTATGTATAAAATTGTATGTTAGGCTGCATACATATACATTTCATTCACCACCCGCTGCAATAGACATATATGTTAGACAATTTTATTTTGGGGGTACACAGACGGAATAGTGCAACACAGACTGAAACAGCGCTCAAGGGAGGGGGATACACTTCACCCTTATGAAAAACCAAGTTCTGAATGAGTTAAAATGGGTGCTAAATTCATTTCATTAACATATAAAAATTGTATAGACTATGAATAAAAAAGGAATAGAACGTTATTATATTAAGAGATTGTAAAACCAAACATCCAAAAGCAGATTCCTTGATGTAACTTAGAAACAAAAATAAAACAACGATGTCTTAAACATCAATACATTCCAAACTACTTAACATCCAAAAACTACTTAAACCTAAACATAAACTACTTAATGATAAACTTCTCCCCGCTTTGGACCACCCTTCTTCTTGAACTGAATTCCTGTAACCTCATCCCCACTGATGGAACGTTCATCCTGCTTTGTTTTTGCATAGTGCCAGAGTAGTGTCCCCAACCTGCTACGGTAAATATCAACATCAAAGTCGGCAGGTGGTTGATCGAATCCACATGCAAAATACTTAGCATATGCTGCAATGTATACACCACAGTCGCTGCAATCACAACAAAAATAAATTTAAGTCAAAAGAACTACATAACAGATATAGTAACAAAAATGTATTTGTAAAATACATACAGTGATCCAACAGCTTGTTTTGGAAGATCTTTAATTGTAACAACGGAGAATGGATCTGTCGCAGATTTATCTTTGAAAGCTGGGTTTAACTTCCAATCAATGTCAAGCCTCGCACCATAAAAGCTGGTGACTGAAAGGTAAATAGGCAAGACAACAACTAATTTTTTAACTAGACCACGCACAGGAGCACTAGATCTTCCACGCAGCCACAACAGCTAACACCCAGTGAAATTTCTCTTTAACATACAATGGGACTAAAACATAATCAATGTTAACCCATGGGATGTTTCCAATCAGCCTAAATCCCATAACATACCGGGCTATAGGATCATCATTTGACACCACAGTCGGATTGTTCTTACTAGCTTTCTACGCCTTAAAAACGTCCTCAACCATATTCTTGAAATAGCAGTCAGTAGGGGTGAACTTACGTGAAACATCAGGACCATATTTTCCTTTCTTCCTCAAGTAGTAAAAGACAACATAATATGCTGGACATTTTAAACATACACAATCAGAAAGGTTTTATACATAACAATCAGGAATATAAATATACAATTGAGATAAATGTATACAGGTTCATACAGTTTTATACAAAAGAAATACAGGAAAATAACAATCAGTTGATACACATTCATAATGGTATATACAGACATATACATACCTGGTCATTCAAAGTCCCTCCACTGTGCAGTAACGTCCGAAACCATTCATTCCTTTCAACTTTCACAACTCCTAATGCAAAAGGCTGCGGAATTCGATTAGCTTCTCTTGGATAAAGTGACTTCCTGATGATTCACAAAAATAAAACAAAACAAATCATGACAAAGGAATACAAAAGGAAAAATACCATCAACATTACAAATAAAAGGAAAAATACATTCGATTGCTTGGCTCGATCTCATCCTCAACCCATGCAACAAATGCATTTTCCAGATCTTGGTCAACGTCAACATCAATATTATAAATAAAAGGATGTTTTGTCTGAAAGATTTTTGGTCTCGGTGAATTGAGAACCCAAGGAGACCTGCCATAACTCCCTGGACGCCTCATGCGTCCAATCAACTGCTCAGGTGTGACAGCACCATCTCCATCACTCGAGACCTAAACAATTTGGGATTTCTGCCCATAAAGAACTGGTGCGTCGGGCTGACTGTTGTCATAAGAAGATGTATCTTCCCTTGGGGCATCCTCTAATAAGTTGTCAGAATCAATCTCTTTAGAATCAACATTTTGAGTAGGTTGGTTATCAGCTGGTACAACCACCACTGCCTTACACATAGACATAGCTCTTGCGATAGCTGCATCGATCTCATCATACGTATACGGAGGAAAATCAAGAAAATTGGGATCAATAGAAAATTTGGGCAATTGATCACTATCTGGCTTCAGAACAGCTAATGGTCCCACACTAATAACCTGCTACAATATATAAAATATATGAAAAATACAATAATATACAGAAAATACACTTAACTACAAGGAAATACACAAAAATACAAAAAAAAAAAAAAAAAAAAAAATTAAAAAAACTGAAATAGTACATACACTGTCCACTCGAGCTTCACTTCCACAGTCCACATTACCAACATGTTCAGAGCCTTCACTAAAATCCCCAATCGAAAAACTTGGTCCATCATATAGAAGATAAGTAGAATCCTTCTGATCGAGTACTCCACAAACGATACCTGGCACATCCTCTCTGCGACCAGCATGTTCATACTGTCTATAAACTCCAGGCGCAACAACCTGTATCAAGAAAAATAAATGGTTCAACTTTTCCAGCGGTTCGATCCAAAAATATCAAAAATAAAGACACAAAAACATACACAACTACTAAGTAGGGTAGTAGTATGTTGCACTGGAGTGCAAACTTTTCCAGCGATTCGATCCAAAAATTTAGAACCATGGCCAACAGATGGAGCATCAGAAACACCCTGGATACAAAACAATACATTTGTATGCATTAGGAAAAGTATACATAAATAACATAACAGAAGCAACCACACATACAAAAAAGTTGGTGTCACTATCAGTAGGTTGCATAGAATGACCGCCTTCAAAAGGACTGCCATATTGAGAATCACCAGCTCGATTATCATGTTCATCCACAACAGGGCTGCTTCTAACACCCTGTTGAAATAAGAAATAGTTACAAAAACAAATCACAAAATACAACAATGTATTTATAAAAATGGTGAGTCATTAGAATAAATTACCTTCAAGCGAGCAGACACCTCACTAAATGAGTTACTAAGGAAAGTATGAAGATTAGTAAATTGAGAATCAACCTACAAAATAAATACAAAACAAAATTCAGAAAGTTCAACTTGCAAGCATACAAAATCAACAAGATGTTAAACATAAAAGCAATACATACATTCGTCTTGTAAGCTTGAAAGTCAGTAGTCAACTGCTGCAACTGAGCCACAACATCACTTAGATGCACAGGTTGGGACGCATGAACAGGTTGTTTATGATGCTGCATTTTTTGAGAGGGGATGGGTATAGACGCAAAAGCAGGCAGACGAGTGGCGACACTTTGTCTAGGAAGGGCCTTAGTTACAATGACAATAGCATCATCCTAAGGAAATAAGTTGAATTTCTGTACCTCAGCAGGAGTTGGAACAATATTGGTAAACACCAACTACAAAAAAAAAAAAAAAAAAAAAAAAAAAAAAAAAAACCACACAATAATTGTTGATGAAATGTGTACAAAGGCATACAAATAGATGCAAAAAAAAAAAAAAAAAAACACACACACACACAAAATAAAAGTAAAAGTAACAATTTTTTACCTCAGCGCTTGTGCCACTAAACATTCCTTTGGACAGATTGCTAAACCTAAGTTGATTGATAATAACTTTCCAATTGAGAATCCTAGGAGTTAAGTTACCAACACGAGTAGCAACTTTGCGATCAATCACCGAACAACATTCATAAAATCAAACTTGTACTGCAGGCGGCAACCCACCAATACGATAAAGTTTTAAAGGAGGATATAACTTATGGCTAATGGTTTCAAGCAATAACATAAACGAATATTTGCCCCATGGATAAGTAAGATATGCCCATGATTCAACCAAATCAAAGTGTTTCTTGGGTATGTACTGACCACTGTCAGTAGATAACACAAACAAATGTAGAAAATACAGAACATCCAACTTCACAGCATCTTCATCACCAATCCAACGCTTACCAGTGAAACATTTGATTAACTCACTCCTACGCATCTTTTCCTTATTGGGGAGATAGCTCGACATAAGCCTATTAGGAGTAGCATCAACAACAACTATATCATCCCCAAAGCAATTCAAACCTGTTATAACTGCAAAGTCTTTTAGGCCAAAGCACAACCGCGTACCATTAACCATAATAGTAAACTCATTGGGGCGGTCTGATATAATTCCTCTTAACATCAAGTGATGAATTAATTGGTATTGACCAAAAAATTGTGGTAGATCCAATAAGTCTATTTTAAACATGAAGACACATTTTAAACAGGGGACATACAAAAATATACAAGCAAACACAGGTTTATACATTAATATCCGAGATACACAAAGAAAGCACACAGTTTACACAAAAATATACATATTATGTCTATTTTAAACAGGAACATATAAATTATACAAGCGAATACAGGTTTATACATCAATAGCCGAGAAACATACAGAAATATATAGAAAAATACACAGTTTACACAAAAATATACATATTATGTCTATTTTAAACAGGAACATACAAAATATACAAGCGAATACAGGTTTATACATCAATAGCCAAGAAACATACAGAAATATATAGGAAAATGCACAGTTTACACAAAAAATATACAGTTTACACAAAAATATACAAATTTAACCAAAACAAATACAGTAAAATACATAGTTTAGACATGTTTACTAGGAAAACATACACAAATATACAATAAAATACAACATTAAAACAAAAAAAGAATAATACATATAGTTTCCTCTGAGCAAGATTGATTTTGTGCGAGAACTCCACATCAGTCAAATTTGCTCCATTTCAACTTAACATCAGCTTCGATTTCATCGACGAAGTCATCATCCACCACACGTTTACCTTTATCCTCATCTCTCAACTTCCGTTTACCAGGTTTAATATCTGGCGAAACTTCAGGACTACTAAGTCCAACTGACCGCCCTCGTCGAAGTCTCTGAACAACCGGCGAACCTTCATTACGCGATTTCATACGCTTTTCATGATCAGATGGTGAACTATTTGACTTTTGGGATATTTTTGATCAAATTAAAGCACGTATTTGAGAAATTCCAGTAAAAATTTGCAGGCGACAAAATCCTAAATTGATAACTATGAAGAAATTAAAGAGAAAAAAATGTTAAAGTAAGAATAAACTGTCTAGTTGTTTGAGAAAAATGGAGAAAAGGTAAAGGAGAAATACAAAAACCGTTAAAATAGCAGAAAATTCCCGTTTTTCCCCTTATGGTATGTTTTGTAAGTAATTTAAAAGTATTGTTATGTTACGTAAATTTTGAAAAGTATCGTTATGTTACGTAATTAAGCTGTATAGAGCGTTAACTCGCATAAATTTTCCTTGAAAATATCGTGGTTGTAACTTCTTGAAATATCGTGAACTTCTTGAAATACAAAATACTATATTCATTGGTTGTAAGTTCTGAAAATATCGTGAACTTCTACCTCATAGAAAATACTTACTATGCACATATTGCACCTAAAACTTATGCCCAATGCGCTATAAAGGGTAATTTTTTCAAAGATTTATTGAGCATTGCCTTTTCAAGAGTCAAGACCCCCTTATGGTGTCCGATTTCTGCATTTAAAAAAAAAAAAAAATTTAAGTGCATAGCTAGGAAAAACAAACCCACTTAATTTACTTTTAGATAAAGTTTATTTTTCATCCAATAAAAACAAAGAATTTCATGCTGGTCAATTTGTATTTTCTCTCTCTCTACGCCTGCAATTTACCCACTTGGAATCTTTGTTATGGTTTTTGGCGAAAAAATGTCACCCAATGTCTCTAAAATTGACTGGTTCTTAAGTTTATCCTTATTTAATATGGTTTTAATAAAATAGCTTCCGCTTCGTTCTGTAGACGACACTTTAAATGAACTGAAAAAATGTGAAAAGAAGTCAAGGGTGAGTGTTGTTTAGACAAGAGGGTCAAAGGTAAGTGTTGCCTAGGCTACATTGAACAAGTGTTGCTATAGGCAATACTTCAAGACAATTAACTAGAAGAATGGGGAAAAAATGAGGACAAGTGATGCATTAGATAGTACTTACGGAGGAATGGGGTGAGGATACGGCGTGTTATTTATGGGTATTTCATCTGAAGTTTTTACATTAAACCAAAGGAATGTCATTTTTGCTAAACATTGTTATGGAGGCAAAAATGCAAACCAATTGACCTAGTGTAATAGTTTTGTAAACATCCCGGTGTGTGGCTTATATGAGGGCTAAGTGCACGAAAGGTCACTTTTGTCACTGGTCTTTGAGCACAGGCCACTAATACCAAAACATTTAGTTTGTGGCCACTTTTGCTTAAAGAGATAGAACTTCAGTCCAGAGGCCGGATTGAAGTTCAGTCCTTAAAGATTGAACTTCAATCCACGGCCATATGGACTGAAGTTCAGTCCAGTCCTTAAGATAAAACTTCAGTCCATGGCCATGGACTGAAGTTCAGTCCATAGCCATACCATGGACTGAAGTTCAGTCCATGGCCATATGGACTGAAAGTTCAGTCCTTAAGAGATGGAACTTCAGTCCAGGGGCCGTATGGACTGAACTTCAGTCAACTATCAGAACTTAAGTCAACATTTATTTAGTAAAGGCCCAAAAATGGCCTCTAGTGTAAGACCAAAGAAAATAGTGGCCTCAAACTAAATATCAGTGTTAAAAGTGGCTGCTGGGCGAAATTTTTACCTTATATGAAGATCCCCAATATCATAATGCCAAACGTGGAAGAATATTAGAAGCCGAATGAGCCGATGACTCATAAGCAGTGGCTTGGTTAAGGAAACGCACCGGAGTCGTAGCGAAAGCTACCACATCAAGTCAATGACTGCCACATGTCAAGAAGAATTCGGAAGTGTGTTGAGTGCGGTTAAGAGTCTAAACTTATACAGTCAAACTTCGTTATACTGGCATCTGTCCAAAAATTTTATGGTTTCTATAGTGAGGTGCTATATATATATATATATATATATATATATATATATATATATAGACATTTGATATTTATATATATATATATATATATATAGGCATTTGATATTTCTATCTAATTTAGTTGTTACAAAATAAATATGCAAAAAATTATTTTTTTCGTACTATTTTATGTTATAAAAAAATAAAATATTTGATAAATTTAACAATATACTTCATATTTCATTAATTAAAACTAAAAAAAGACTAGTACAATATTAATAAATTCATAACTAATTGTACCTACCGACAAAGAATTAAATCTAAGGCACATATGCATATATGTAGTTAAAATTAATCGAAAATCCAAAATATTCAGATTTGACGTAAGAATACACTTGAATTTGCAATGATTTTTCTCTAAACTTTCTGCAAAATGATATTTAATAGCTTGTCCTTGAAGGTTGTCTAAGAGCTTAAGAGTTGACTCATCTATCTCAACACATTATATATTTTTTACATAATATTGTTCCAATATACATAATATATATCTTATATAATATTATTACACAATATTTGAGTATGAGTTTTATAGAGAGGCTATTTTATAAGAGTATACTGCTATAATCTCACTATTGTTATTGATGGAATACTGTTATAAAGAAATAAATATAATATTAAAAATTAGTTCTTATAAAAGTAGAACCGTTATATTTAAATATTGTTAGGATGAATAGACTGTTATAACTAAATTTGACTGTATTTTTAAACATTGAACTATTAAGCTATAATAGAAAGTGATTCACTATTGAGATGGGTTTCACCAATCTCAATAGTTGATGTTTAAAGAAACAAAAAGCAAAAGCACATCTGCATAAAAGTTGGCACAAAGGTAAGTAGAGCAATATACCAAATTTTAAATTCCCAGTATGGTATGTGCTCTTATTTTCTTAATCTTTATTATAATTTGTATAAGTATATTACCGATTGCTTTGACAGCTTAAAAAGGGTTAAGATAAGAACCATTATTTTATACCATGTTTTACACATTTATATGTCACTTGGTAACGTACAACTATTAAAAGACACACTAATAATTAATAATACGATTAATCACAATGTAGATATCTTTTTTTATTAGGGAACTCTCGAACCTCTCCATTGTATTAGTATCCAGCACTCCAACTACTACTCGTAGCTTTGGCGGTGCTCTCCATGATATAATTACTTCTTCACTCTCTTATGATGTTCTTATCCCCAAGTACTTCGAAAGGATTAATATACAATCCATGCATAAGCCCTTTGTTTACCACATGTATACCTATAAATATTGATTAGAGTATCGTAATATAAAGGCAGAATGCCTAAAATTAAACCCCCTTATCTTGGCAAGGGTTATTTATAGTCTTAATTACTCCTTAGACTACGTGGCAAAGAACGTGGATGTACTCTCTTTTAGGCGCGTGAGAGTGAAAAAAAACAGTTCCTAAAAAGTGTACTTTTCATTCGTTCACCACTGCTTAGTCATAGACCGTGGACTGCTTTTTTTTTTTTTTGGTTGTGTATTTCTTCTTGCTTCATCTTGATATAAATGAATTTAATAAACTATATATTTTTAAAGTTTCTTCTTTGGATGCAATTATTGCAATGACTATTTAATTCAACAGTATATTTTCTCTTTTTCCGGGGAAAATTTGTAAAATACTTGGTTGGAGCTGCATCATATTAGCCAAAATAAAATTAGATTTAACCAATATAAGGAATTACTAGTTGTATATTTCTTCTTTAGATTCAATGACTATGTCTTTCAATCGTGTATTTTTATAAAAAAAATAAAAAGGACACTCGACTAAGAGCTCTATTATTGTTAGGCAAATAAAAATGGTTTAGCCAAAATATTGGAGTTGCACTGTATACCTTTTTATTTCTTCCTTGGATAATCATTTAATCTTGTTATATATCTTTTTCTTTTTCGCGCCAAAAATGTTACAAGTACTTTACTAGAGTTTCATTATTTTTAGCTTAGAACATCGTAGCTAGAGTAATGATTTTCCAACTATTTTATATTTATTTTTAAATTATCTTTAGGTGTAATGAGTATTTGATCTTTCTACTTGACCAAATTTTGTAGAAGTTTGGGAGCTCCATTATTGGCTCAGCCAAAAAAATAATAATTAACTTAAATATTAGAGTTTTAACCAAGTTTCTTTCACTAATTTGACCCAAGAAGATGTTACTAAAATTAATGAATTTAAACATGTGAAAAAATTTATAATAAACGGCCATATGGAAAAAAAAAATTGGCTTACCAGGCTCACTTTCTTAATATGAGATCATTTAAGGGAGTAAACGATATCAAATGTCCAAATGCATGGGATAGTTAAGGCTCCTCATAAATTTAAGTGTGTAGATACTAATTTGTGCTACGACTTTCCTTTTTTTTTTAAAAGTATTTTCCCTAATTTAAATAAGATACATTTGAAATAAACTAGTAATAGTTTTCATGCCTTTCTCAGTTTCTAGTTGTTTCTCTTTTGTTATTCTTTCAACTTTGTTTTCGAAGTAACACGTAATGTCATAAATTTTATTTCCATCGTCTACTTTAAGTCGTTTTATTTTATTACATCCATCTATTTTGTAATGACTATATATTTATTATAGAAATAATGGTCTAAAACCCCTCTAAACTATCATATTTTTTTACGTTTCATACTTAAACTATCCATAGTTCACGTTTCCGTCCCCTGAACTATAATTTCGGATATTAAAACCCCCCGGACTCAATATATAGTTACCTATGCGTGTATTCACGCTCCCCTAAATTAAAGCTAAAAATATATGCCAGGTGGCGTACATGTGGATTTTCTTATTAGATAAATAGTGGTTAATTTTATTTTTTTTAAAAAGAAAATATTAAATAAATGATAAACAATAATAAAAAACACAACAATAGGAATATTCAAAAGGTTAAAAAGAAAAAGGAACAATCAGTTTGTCCCTTTCTCGTTCCCAAACTTGCTCCAAGTATTGAAGATGGACATTTTGATTTCTACACTAACCAAAATACTACTCCACTGGATTACCAATTTGAAAACTAACAGGCATGCATAACTCCCTATCATTTATGCACCCAAATTAATACATTGAAACAAATACTGATAAATAGCAACGACTTCAAATATTGCCTCCTCTTCAACTCAAACTCCATTTCCAACCTCTTCAACAAGCCAAGTGTAGGAAATAATGCGAAGGTTGAAGTCAAAGGTCTTGGCACTTGCAGGATTGACTTGCGTGGTGGCCGTACTTTGATGTTACATGACGTCCTATATGCTCCAGAAATTAGATGGAACTTAATATCTGTGTTTGTCCTTCTTAATTTAGGTTTCTGTTTAAACTTTAGTCGCAATGTTGTGAGAATTACTCAAGACAATATTTTTTATAGTTCTGGACATCTTTACGATGGTTTCTTTGTGTTAAGTTGTAATCCTTCTACTTATGACTATTATGTGGACCGTTGTGTTATGGCATGTTCTTCTAGTAATAACGATGTTGACATTATTACATGGCATGCTAGATTAGGTCACATTGGGCAAGATCGAATGAATAGATTGGCTAAGGAAGGACATGTTAGTTATTTGGGTTATTGGATCATGGGTCGCCCATGTGGTCTGGCCCAACCCAATACTTGACCCAATTAAATTCAGATAAGTGAGAGTGGTTAAGAGAAGCTACCACTCTCCCCTACAACTCCTTTTCTTATGCGTTATGTGAGTAGTGGTGGGGCCCTCTCACTTCTTCGGATAAAAAGGAGAAAAACTGAACGTGAAACTTCACTTCTTCTTGAATAGAGAAAAGAAAACTCTGTAATTTTTCTCCAAACAAAAGAAACACATAAGAGATACTTAGTTTGTGGAAACCTACCTTGTTTCCTAGTGATTCAAGGTTTGATTTGGGGCAATTTCTTGATAGTAGATTCAACTTCCGCTGTGGTGTTAACAGGTACACAACTTTTGTCCCTGTTACCGTTATTAATTTCTAACAATTGGTATCCGAGCCAGGTTGTTTGTCCTAGTCGTTGGATACTTGAATACTTCCATGAAAAGTACCGTACATATGTAAATAAAGTTTCTAATTGCTAGTTATTACAATTTATGTTTCGGTGTCTTTACCATGGAACCTTATTCTGGAAAAAGAATGGAAGTACCTATGTTGCAATTTGATGTTTAACTATAGTTAAAAATGCTAACAAAAGAGAATTAGAATTTGAAGGACACAATTGATTCGTATGTTGACCATCTCGTTGGTTTAAGTCTAAAAAACGTACTGAATTTTAGATCCTGTGAATCATATATCTAATTTTCGGCATGATACATATTTTTTTTTAGATTGTACTCGTTTAGGGCTTTCCGCTGATATATTATTTATCAAAAACGGATTTAAAACGAGTAAGATACGAATTTTTGAAGCTATGCTGAAAATTGTGACAGTTTTATGAAAAACTGCATTCTGTAATTTGATTTCTGCAAATTACTGGTTTAGAATTAAAATATGGGTTATATATTTTCAGAAGCTACTCGTCACAAGCTTTCCGTTGATATATTATGTGATGATAAACAGATTTAAAATAAGTGAGATATGAAGTGTTGAAGTTCTGCCTATAAATGTGTTTCTCTTCGAATGACTTCGTAATAGCCAAACTATTATAATGGTATATAACCCTTACATGCAATCTTCTACAAGTAAATGTGGCATATGTTGTCACATTGAATGGTATGTCCATTCTTATTGTTTCATTGTTCCTATTTCAGGCATGGCTGAACAGGGACAAGCTCGACTTGCTCCAAGTGGGAGTGGTATTGGAAATCGAGCAAGAGGACAACGTAGAAGAGTACGTCGTCGTATGACATATTCCCGAGGACGTGAAGTCATAAGGAATGACGTTTCCAGGACGATGCAAAATGTGCTAAGGGATGCAAGGGCTATATGAAGGAAAAGAGAAAATAAATTTAGAGAGCTTAGGGCTTCACTAGCTGATCAAATTGAACATTATCAGTTTACCCGAGATGCACTAATTGATGCTATTGGCAAAATTGAACTTTATGATTGGGAAGCCTTAGCAATTTTAGTAGATTCACTTGGAGAACCTTTAGGTAGTATTTTAACTGATATTTATCACGAGGTTTGGCCAAGTGAACCTTTTTGGGTTTATATTCTTAAATTTGAAGCCAAGTGGGAGAATCGTCTCTACAACTACTTGTAATTTTTTTTATTAATGAAACTTTGTTATTTGTTTGCAAGATTTCATATTTTTTTATTTGCTTATTTATATGTGTGGCAATTAAAATAAGTATGACATGAAATTAAAAATCTTGACGAAATACACACTATGAGAAATGATTTTATAAAATATTAGTTAAGCATTTAGTTGTAGATGATGAATGGAAACATAGTAACCTTTCGATTCTATACTAAGTGTAAAATTAATATTTTATTTAATTGATTTGCCTAAGTGTGTATATCACATGCGAGAATAATGAGTAATAAAAACACTTGCATTATTGTTTTATATAACAGACTATGGCATCAAAAACTATCATTGCTGACTTAAACAAGGGTGACAAACTAAATGGCGAAAATTATGATATTTGGAGCCGTAAGATGTGGTATGTGCTGGAAGAGCAAGATGCTCTAGAAGCTATTAACCATGTCATGGTTTGCCCAGAGGAGGGTAACACTGCCCAACATAGGAGGGAACTTGAGGCTTACAATTATTGGAAAAGAAAGATGCCACTGCACATGGAATCATTGTAAGCTCGGTTGTGGATGATTTCATTCACGAATGTGAACAATTCCCTTCTGTTCATGCCATGTGGGAGCATTTGAGAGAAACATATGGGGGTACTACTGTGACCCGCCTTAGACAGCTGACTATCAAATTTGACACTTACAATAAGCGTCAAGATCACAGTATCAAACAACACCTTAGGGTGATGTCAAATATGATAGCTCAACTCAAAAGTGCTGGTCATATTCTCTCTGATGAGCAACAGGTTCAGGCAGTGATCCGGTCTCTCCCTAACAATTGGGAACATCTGAAAGTAAACTTGACCCACATTGACAGCATCAAAACATTTGGTGATGTTGCTCGCCATGTTGAGCTTGAAGATGAGCGGCTTGGTGCTGCAAAAGCTATACCCACTGCCTATGTGGCAGAATCAAGTGGTAAAAAGGCTTCAGGATTCAAGCGTAAAAATGATTGGAAGAAAGGCGGAAAGGGCAAGGAGACTAGTGAGGGACCCTCAAAGAAGAAAAACAAACCAAACCCTAAGAAGGGAAAACAGTTCTTTAAGAAGAAAGACAAGAGCAAGATGAAATGCTACAACTGCCAAGTGCCGGGACACTTTGCTCGTGAATGCACTGAGCCAAAAAAGGTAGCATTTCAAAATGCATCTCTAAGTGCTACATTTGTTTCTAGCACAGTTTTATTAACTGAATCTTATCATGTGTGGATTGTAGACTCAGGGGCCACCGACCATGTGACCCGTGATCGAGAAGCGTTTGTGGAGTACCGTCGAGTACCATCTGGATCAAGGTGGATATATGTAGGAAATAATGCGAAGGTTGAAGTCAAAGGTCTTGGCACTTGCAGGATTGACTTGCGTGGTGGCCGTACTTTGATGTTGCATGACGTCCTATATGCTCCAGAAATTCGACGGAACTTAATATCTGTGTCTGTCCTTCTTAATTTAGGTTTCTGTTTAAACTTTAGTCGCAATATTGTGAGAATTACTCAAGACAATGTTTTTTATAGTTCTGGACATCTTTACGATGGTTTCTTTGTGTTAAGTTGTAATCCTTCTACTTATGACTATTATGTGGACCATTGTGTTATGGCATGTTCTTCTATTAATAGCGATGTTGACAATATTACATAGCATGCTAGATTAGGTCACATTGGGCAAGATCGAATGAATAGATTGGCTAAGGAAGGACACTTGAGTTCTTTCTCAAAAGTTGAAATGGCAACTTGTGAACAATGTCTTGCCGGAAAGATTACACGTAAACCTTTTGGGAAGGCTAAGAGAGCTGACTTCCCATTGCAATTAGTCCATTCAGATATCTGTGGTCCAATGAACGTGAAGGCAAGATCTGGTGCCTTGTATTTCATTACGTTTATTGATGATTTCACACGTTTTGGTTATGTTTATTTGATTTCTCACAAATCTGAAGCACTTGAGTGTTTCAAACGATACTTGAATGAAGTTGAGAATCAATTAGACAGGAGTATTAAAACTCTAAGAACTGATAGAGGGCGTGAATATCTATCAAGACAATTTATTGACTTGTGTAATGAAAAAGGAATCACCAGATAATTAACTATTCCTTATACACCTCAGCAAAATGGTGTAGCAGAAAGGAGGAATAGAACTCTATTGGACATGACAAGGTCAATGATGGCGCAAGCTAATCTACCTATCTCTTTTTGGGGAGATGAATTATTAACATCGGCCTATATATTAAATAGAATGCCTTCTAAGTCAGTTCCTTCCACTCCTTATGAGCTATGGACCGGCCAGAAACCAAACTTGGATTATTTACGACCTTGGGGTTGTGCTGCATTCATAAAAGATTCTTTTAACAAGTTTGGTAAACTGGGTCCTAAAGGCAAGAAATGTATCTTTATAAGATACTCAGAACACTCCAAAGGGTATGTGTTTATTGGTGAAATGGAGGATGGAAGTGTTACTGAAATTGAATCACGAGATGTCATATTTTTAGAAAATGATTTTCCTAAGAAGGTGAAGTACATGATAGAGAGCCTTTTTATGAAATGTTGAACTCAGATGGTCAGCAAGTGTCTTCTGACACATTTGATGATCTAATTGATCAAGAATATGGTGTTGATCCGAGTGGGAGCTTTTCAATACAAGATCCTTCTTGTGAATCTGAGTTTCAATTAAGAAATAGTACCAGGAAAGGTGTACCTAAAAGTACTTATGATATAGAGGATTACGTTTTCCTGGTATCAGCATCGGAAGTGAATGAACCAAATTCTGTTGCCGAGGCTTTATCGAGCCCTGAAAAGGATGAGTGAATGAAAGCAATGAAAGAAGAGTTAGAGTCCATGAGAACCAACAAAGTCTGGGACTTAGTTGATCTTCCGCATGAGCGTAAAGCAATTAAGAATAAATGGGTTCTTAAAATTAAACGTAAAGCGGATGGATCAATAGAATGGTATAAAGCACGGCTGGTAGCAAAAGGCTTCACTCAGCAAGTGGGAATTGATTATGAGGATACTTTTTCACCAGTTGTGAAGTTTACCTCAATTCGCTTACTTCTAGCTATTGTTGCGCGTTTGGATCTAGAATTACATCAAATGGACGTAAAGACAGCTTTTCTCAATGGAGAACTGAACGAAGAGATCTACATGGAACAGCCTGTAGGTGTTATCATTAAAGGCCAAGAAAATAAGGTCTGTAAATTGAAAAGATCTATTTATGGTCTAAAGCAGTCTTCAAGGCAATGGTACTTGAGATTTCATAAAGAAATGATCTCATACGATTTTACTATGTTTGATGAAGACTATTGCATTTACATTAAAAGGTCCAATGATATGTTTGTAATTCTTTCCCTTTACGTGGATGATATATTGATGGCTGGAAATAATTTAGAGTATCTAAAGATTATCAAGTCATGGCTTTCAAGGTTGTTTGACATGAAAGATATGGGTGAAGCAGACTATATCCTAGGAGTTAAGATCCAAAGAAACCGTTCCAAGAAATTATTGAGTCTGTCTCAAGAAACATATATAAAGAAAATTCTGGAACGCTTTCGGATGAGTGAGTGCATACCTATGGATACTCCTGTAGCGAAAGGTGAAGCTTTATGTCTTAAAATGTGTCCACAGACTCAGAGAGAAAAAGAAGAAATGTCTCGAGTTCCATACTCAAGTGCTATCGGGAGCTTAATGTACGCTATGTTGTGTACTCGCCCTGATATTTGTTATGCCGTAGGTCTAGTTAGCAGGTATCAATCCAATCCTGGAAGAGACCATTGGAAAGTGGTGAAGAGGATTTTTCGATACCTGAAAGGGACTGCAGACTATTCACTATGCTATGGTGGATCTGATTTGATGTTGAGAGGTTATACAGATGCCGATTGGGCTGGTGACTTGGATGAAAGAAAGTCAACATCTGGATATGCTTTCTTACTTAATGGTGGAGCCATTTCATGGAAAAGTAAGAAACAAACTTGTATTACTCTTTCGACTATGGAAGCTGAGTTTGTAGCTTATACATATGCAGTACAAGAAGCTGTTTGGTTGAAGAGATTCTTTGAGCATCTAGATATTGCAAAGAATCCTCAAGGATCAATAATTTTATATTGTGATAGTCAGGCGGCTATTGATTTTATAAAAGATCCTAAGCATCATGAAAAGACCAAACACATTGACATCAAGTATAAGTACTTGAGAAACATAGTTGCAAGTGGTGAAGTTCCAATGCAATACATGCCTACGCTGAAAATGGTAGCTGATCCTTTTACAAAGGCAATATCTAGAGACCAGTTTGAGAAATATGTTAAGGCTCTAGGTTTGCGTAGGATATGACTAGTTTTATGTATTGTAAAAGGATTTGAATGTATGTATATATATATATATATATATATATATATATATATATATATATATATATAAGTATATATTATTGAGTTTGTATTAAATCTCATGTGCATGTGATAGAATTTATTTGTGATAAGTGTGTCGAACAAGTCGCGAGATCGGCTCTCTCACACGAGCGATCGCAGGTCGAGGAATGTGCAGAGATGAGACCAATTGAATCTTGATTTGAACAAGGTCATGTAAAAAGTTTAATTGGTCGGTATTGATTAGAGTTTGGACTTATGGATTCAAACATCCTATATGACTTGTTTCGAAAGCCAGATATGAGTTTTTCAGAAGATTGGATTTGAGGATTATTTGAAGAAAAAAAAAACTCGGGTTAGACATTTTAGAAGAGTCTAGACCAAGATCTGTACGGTGTTTATATATATATATTTAGAAATGAGACACACGCGCCAAATTAGGCAAGAACACTGTAGCACATGTTTCATACCACGTGTGCTGATCGACCAATAGGGTAATGGAAGAATAGATCCCTGCTTCTTCATTGTGTGAGACCCTAAGAAAAATCAATTTGATTTTTCATTAGAATACCCTTTGACCTTTTACTGTCTCTTGAAGTACAAATCTGTGTTACTGCTTTAGCATGTTACTAATAGCCACGAGTGATTCGGCAATGCGGTGCATGTCTAGGAAAGCAGCTGATTTGGGATGAATAGATTCGAGTAGAAAGGGAAGACAATTAGAATAATTTATAACTTAACTTATATTCACAGGTCGACCATTACACTTGCCATGAGAGTTTCAAGTGTAATTGTGATACTAAGTTAAATAGGAACTCGAGTTCGCCTCAATCGAGGTTGAGGGATCAGATAAGCAGCTACTGGAGTAGTGAATTATGTCTGGGGTATTGCGAGTAATAATATCCTCATGTTAATGGTGAATTATTTTCGTATGTGATTGAATTCCTACATGGAGCTATTGCACAACCTTAGTAGGTATGGCTCTTGAAGATACTCACAGGTCGCACGAACTATTTGTCTGTATGAATTATATGTGTTATTGATATGGTACTGGTTTGGATCCAGTCCACCAGGTGCGAAGTGTGAGATGTTAGTTATTTGGATTATTGGATCATGGGTCGCCCATGTGGTCTGGCCCAACCTAATACTTGACCCAACTAAATTCAGATAAGTGAGAGTGGTTAAGAGAAGTTACCACTCTCCCCTACAACTCCTTTTCTTATGTGTTATGTGAGTAGTGGTGGGGCCCTCTCACTTCTTCAGATAAAAAGGATAAGAACTGAACGCGAAACTTCACTTCTTCTTGAACAGAGAAAAGAAAACTCTCTAATTTTTCTCCCAACAAAAGAAACACATAAGAGATACTTAGTTTGTGGAAACCTACCTTGTTTCCTAGTGATTCAAGATTTGACTTGGGGCAATTTCTTGATAGTAGATTCAACTTCCGCTGTGGTGTTAACAGGTACACAACTTTTGTCCCTGTTACCGTTATTAATTTCTAACACTAAGAATTACAACCTTTGATTGATCAGGAAACTCGGGATCATACCACTCGAAAAATCTACATGCAATTCGCCCTCTTACCTAAAACACTGAAACTAATAATTTCTATTTTCAAAATGAAAATAATAGATGCAGAAAAATTAAATTTTTTGTTGCTAATTATCTGAAACGACCTCGGTCAGTCGTTTCGGAAGTTAGGACTCCGATTGGCGTGTCGGTAATTTTAAAATATTCGTAATGTCCATTAGGACCTGTCTATAAAATTTGAGCAAAATCAGACCTCGTTTGGTAGGCATCAGAAGAAGGTGTCAGTTTTTATTGGCGATAAATATTAAAAAGAGATTTTCGAGCTCGGTTTTCCCGAATGAGCTCCGATTCGAAATCCGAAAGCGCCGTTGGGTTCGTAGGATTATTTATGACCTTTGTGAACTTTCGAAAGTTAATTTCGATATTGTTCGGCTAGTTTCTGCTAAAATGCCGAAAGTTAAATAATTTGACTTCTTTTCCATTTAAATTCGTATCTTGAGTTTCGGGAACCCGATTTGAGATCCGCCTTCATGAGTATGTTATATATATTTTGTATAACTCGTATGCAAAAGTTGGAATTATTTCGAATATCGCAGGGCACCGTTTTAATTTACGTCGTGAAAAGAAAATAAAATAAAAAGAAAAAGAGAAAAGGACAAAAAAAAAAAAAATGATGAAAGTTAGGCGGTGTTACGTTAGTAGTAGATAGAAACATAAGCAAAATGAACTGAAATGGAGAGAAAACGAGAAACGAAATAGAGACGAGAGCAAAAGCAGAGAAAGGAAAAAAAATGCCAGAAAATGAGAAAAGAGCTGGGAAAATAGTAGAATTTTTACCCCGAAGCATCCAGGTAATGATGTTAATTCATTATTTGAGTTTATTACGTGTGTTTAAATATGTTTTAACGGTAAAACTTGGAATATTATACATCGTTTTAATAAGTTCAATTAATAGTTTAAAGGGTCAAATAGACCCTGATAGTGGAATTGATTATATATTCGTACTCAGTGAGTTATGGGCAACATATAAATGTAATTTATTTGGGATTCGGTTATGTGACCTTAAACCCTGTACATAGGCCTGGCCTGCGTATTGCGTATGCGAATAGGGTATCAGGTTCCTACCTGGATTGCCCTAAGATGTGAGGAATGAAGTCTTTAGCCTAATGTGATACATTTTTCTGCTTATTGAACACAGTGGGATCGTTTGATAATGAATTCAAAGAATAGAGCGGTTTTTGGTCGCAATACTAACTTTTGAGAGAGGTAAGTGTTTATATCCATTTCTTTGGAGGCACCTGGCCTCGTGGATTTTCTACCACGTATTCCTTACGTGTGTAGCTGCCGATAGGCGTACTCATTACGCCTTAGCTTTGGATTTACATTGTATATTATATGTTATGTCCTATTGTTGGTATTGCATTGAGGATTTGAGCATTGTACCCTGGCTGTGAGTTGGCATCTACTTCCCGGCTGTCGACGAGAGTCCTGCGCCGGTGAAAGGTTATTATTGCATCACATCTCATTCATATGCATTATATGTCATTCATATGCATTACACTGCATATCATATTGGGTGCAGGAGTATTCCACCCCAGGAGGAGGAGGATTCCGCTCCATTGTATCATATTGAGGGTAGGAGGATTCCGCCCTAGGAGCAGGAGTATTCCGCTCTTATGTCAGATATTGAGTGCAGGAGTATTCCGCCTCAGCTTTACATTATATCGGGTGCAGGAGTATTCCGCCTCTGGTTTATATTATATCGGGTGCAGGAGTATTCCGCCCCAGGAGCAGGAGTATTCCGCTCCAGTTGGTTATCAGATTGGATTCCCCTCGAATGCAGGAGTATTCCGCTTCGGGATGGGATTACGGGCACATGTGACCCTTTGCATCATATTTCATTTCATCTCATTTCTTTTTATTTCATTTCATACCATTGTGTAAACTAGTGGTACATAACTACTGTCCTACTTATATGTGCATTGCTTATTTGTTGATATGTTTCTTGCTCGTATCCCTAGTTGAGTTTATGATTTCATACGTGTTTGCGGTTGTTATCTGGCTCTGCGTTTTTATAATTTAAATAAGAGGAATTTGGTTTATCTGTTTCTTCTCCCTGGCTAGCTATCCTATCCTTTGAGGTGGCTAGTCTGCCCCACTTATTGAATCCTTTTGACTCACCCTTGTTTGTTGTTTGTTTCTTGTCTACCTATTTCATTTCGGCAGGTTCGCTCCAGGATTGAGTTCGCCACGTTGTTCAGGAGCGAAGACGACTTCAGCTGTCAGGGTGAGCCAGCTTTTATTCTGGATGGCCACCAGTTTATTGTTAATTATTTCAGCTGCATTTTGCTCCCTCCAGGAGGTATATGTTTTCTTTTGTACTCTTAGATGTCTAGTCTGGATAACTCTAAACCTAGTATGTTGGGTAGTCAGCTGTAATTTCTTTTGTACAGCTTAAAGATATCAGTATGTCTATGCTTTTTCTAAGTCTTGTTTTTATTTATGAATTGGATTATATTTATTTTCCTAATTTAATTGGTAAGGGTTCGCCCGACGGGTCTAGGGGAAGATGTCGGGTGCCCGCACGGCCTAGCCGGATTTCGGGTCGTGTCAGTTGTTATCAGAGCCCGATTCAGAGTCTATCCAGACTAAGACAGTGTCTAGTAGAGTCTCGCTGATGGGTACGTAGACGTCCGTACTTATCTACGAGAGGCTATGATGGCATTTAGGAAGTTTCACTTCCTTCTTTTCTGATCGTGCGTCAGTCTAGGATACAAAAGTATTTAATTCCTTCGTGGTAATTATGAAACCCTCGTGCGATAAATCAGCAAACGGTATGAGTTCAAGACGAAGCAGTCTGGCCTGGAGTTAGTACTGACGAAGTCCCGAGTGTTTTGATCGTGCTGACAGTCTAGTTACGGAGGTCCCAGCTGTACGAGCTCGCGATAGGCAAGGGAGCAGGGCCTTGTGGTTCCCTTGGTTCTCTACGATGCTTTTACGAGAATCTTGGTGATGCAGATACTGTAAGAACCTATTATTCGCTGGACAACCTATCAGGTTGCCGCATGTGCAGACGTTCGATCTCAGGGAGCTCCTATTCCAGTTCTTAATATTGCCGCAGTAAAGTATGTTCTGGAGGCAGCATGTGTTGTGCCTCCAGTTGTTCTGGCTGGTTAGGTAACTGAGGTAATTATTGGGTCCGAGTGCTCAAAGAGGTTGCATTATTTTACGCAGTTGAACATCCCGATATTCCTAAGCAATGCATTAGTTAATCCCTGTGTAAGTTTTTTTAAAATAAAATGATGTCAGCATATCCTTCAGGCTCTTGATTATATCGAGCGGTATGGTGTTGACTATTCTTCTTTCCAGTTCCAGGGTCCAGCCTTGAATTGTTGGGTCGCTCTCTTATTAGCTAACTTGGTTCGGTTTTTCTTCTAGATTCGTGGAAAAGTTCCTTTTGAGTAGCGAGCGAGATAAAAAGTGTTGCCAGTTTGAGTGGATTGGACAGGGTAGCCTGTCGGTTAACCTGGTGGTGTTTCAGAATATGAGATTGAATTCTATAGAATGGCTGAATACACATTAGAACTAGTCCATGAGCCTTTCGAGAGATTCAAAGATTTATTGCTGACTTTTCTCCTTCCTTCAGATCCCGGATGGCTCAAGAAATTGAGGTCGGGACTTCATTTGATGTTGTTGTTGATATTGGTCAGAGGTATTAGGCATACATAAGTTAGAGCGGGAGAACAAGAAATCTCGTGGCCCTAGTGGGCAACCATGGTACCTCATCTGGAGGTAAGAGTTTTGATTATTTTGGGAGGTCACCTTCCAGGTTATCTCATCTTGTGTCACGTGATTCTTAGAGTGCGCGAGTAGTTCATCAAGATTAGGCTCAGGTTTCTCTTTGCAGCTATCAACAGTCTGTCCAGCTTCCTTTTTCAGCGAAAAGGTGTTATCACTGTCGTGAGTCTGATTATCCTTTGAGGAATTTTCCCTTAATCTGGCAAGTAGGCAGTCGTCCTCTCTCTTATCATCAGGCACCTGCACAGTCGCAGGGGGATTTCATTTAGATCTTCATCAGCCAGAGAAATGCCACCATCCAGTAGCGGTTGAGAGCGTGGTGGTAGTAGTTCTTCAGAAGGTAATTATCAGTGTAGCGACTTAGTTCAGCCGCATAGGCAGTTTTATGAACTGCCAGCCTGGCAGGATGCTGAGGCATCCGATGTAGTAGACCCTGAGATTTCTTCTTCTCTTAAATGTGAGTATGATTTGATTCTTTCGATCGATTTGGAAATGGTGTGTCTTATAATATTTTGATGGTTTTCTTGGATGTCGTTTCTATTAAGAATCGGTTGCTGTAGAGGGGTAAACTTCTGGTATGATTTATTTCTGGCATTTGTGAGACCTACTAGGTTTAAATGTGAGAGATTGGGAGTGAGTGGCGGTATTTTCTGCTTGGCATCTTATTGTGCCACATTCTATTATTATGTCAAGTCAGTCTACCTCTCTCTTTGGAATTCAGTGTTGGTAAGATGATGAGATTTTTATTCGTCACCATCAGGAAGTGTCGATGTTTCTTCCGGTGTAAAGTGGCTGGTAAGTAATGCTCGATCTACGTATCTCCTTTCGGTTCGAGACGCTAGTAAAGTCATGTTATCCTATGAGCTTGTCTGGGTTATAAAATGGGTTCTGAAAAATTGTCAGCGTTTCCTTCTTATTCGGAGGTCAAATTGGCATGGATGTCGTTTCATAAAGCTTATTTAATGTCTATCTCTTCAATTGCGATTCTTTGGCTCGCCTGACTCGGAAGTAGTCTAGCTTTGGTAGCCAAGCAAAAAAGAAGATGAACTTCCTGAAGCTCTAATTATTTCTATCCTCGATCCATTTCCATTTCTTTTTCGTCTGGCACTAGTGAGCTTGGGCGATTGGTAGCCGCTTGTGACGTTCCCTGGGTTGAGCCAGAGTACGTGTTATTGTAGCCGGGTAGGTATGTTATTGTTTTGGATATCAGTTTATCCGGGTATCCATTCTCATGTATAGTATAGTGCTGGTTCTGTTTTTGCGGATCATCCAGTTTCAGGGAAAACTCTGCCGAAATTTTTATATAGAAGTACCATCCATCAGGCGGTGGTGTTTACGACAAAGGTATGGAGTTGTGAACTTGAGAGTTGCAGCTGTTTGGCAACTCGAAAGAGTAGTTGGTAGCTTAGGTCTGCCTACGTTCAGCTTTTAGCTAAATCTTCTTTGGTCCAGCAGACTGTGCGAGGAGCGAAGACGACTTCAGCTGTCAGGGTGAGCAGCTTTTATTCCAGATAGCCACCAGTTTATTGTTAATTATTTCAGCTGCATTTTGCTCCCTCCAGGAGGTATATGTTTTCTTTTGTACTCTTAGATGTCTAGTCTGGATAACTCTAAACCTAGTATGTTGGGTAGTCAGCTGTAATTTTTTTTGTACAACTTAAAGATATCAGTATGTCTATGCTTTTTCTAAGTCTTGTTTTTATTTATGAATTGGATTATATTTATTTTTCTAATTTAATTGGTAAGGGTTCACCCGACGGGTCTAGGGGGAAGATGTCGGGTGCCCGCACGGCCTAGCCGGATTTCGAGTCGTGTCATTACCTCATAATGTTTGCATCCAAAGAAACGTCTTTCTGGATTCGCATTTGATCAAAATGTTCTTAGAGATGGTGGCTGACCAACAACGAAAAGAAATACTATTGGTTTTCGTTTTCAAGAAGTTATAGGTGTAGATGTGGGGTTTTCAAAAAAAAAAAAAATGACTAAAGGAAATAAAAAGAGAGTACTACTACTACAACAACAACAACATATTTAGTGTGTTCTGGTAAAGAGGGCGAAATAAAAAGAGAGTACCGAATTAGGAATTTGATGAGATAAGAACTAACAATAAAAAGAGAGAGAAGTTTAGAAGAAAAAAACTTTGCAAATTTCGGAATTAGAAAATTTTGGATAAAGCATAAGGTTGAAGAAGAAGAGGACATTCTATAGAGAGAAAATAATAAATAAAAAGAAAATAACAAATAAATAAGAAAATAGAGATTTTTGGCCAAAATAGTCGTTAGAATACCCACGTGTGCATTTTTTTCTCGTTTCACACGCTTCCCAGAAAGTGGTTTCAACCATTTTGTCATCTGGCAAGTTATAGTTCGGACGGAAACGTGAACTATGGATAGTTTAAATATGAAAGGTAAAAAAATGTGATAATTAAGAGGTTTTAGACCGTTATCTCTTTATTATAACTAGTTTATGCAAATGTGTAACTATCCCAAAATGCTTATACTTGGTACAAATTTTCCATTACGGAATGATAAGTTTTTAAGAGTAGCAATTTGTTAAACAAATGAAGAACACTCAGACTGATTGCATACTTAAGGAAGAAATTTAAACTGCAAGACAGCAAGAGTGAGAAGGACCATAGGTAGTGAAAGTCAGGGTTTGGTCCGCTTGTGCGCGTGAAACAAAGACAATTTGAGGAGAGCATACAAGAGGAGGCCCATAATGCTAAGTATATATATATATAGTTCATCTGAATCCACCTAGATGTGCCGGGACTAAATAGTTATACTGTTGTGAAGAGATCAAATTATACATGAAATTCTCAAATGAAAATGAGAAAGAATAGACTTCTTGACGGGGTTTCCATAGAGTACGTCTAATGAACTCGATTTAATTTGGGTAGTCATGGATAGATTGACCAAGGCGGCACATTTTTAATGATTCAAAACTACATTATATCGCTGCCTAGTATATAACAATATATACATCGAGGAAACTCTCACTTCATACGCTTCCAATACATATCATCAAGATTCAAGATTGTCTTATAATTTTGAAGACAGTTCAGAAGTCTTTATGTACGTACACTATTCGATTGACAAGCAACCTTTTATCGTTAGACCAATCGTCAAACAATCATCCGAGTAGACTGTATTTCCTAAAAATGTACTTCAGGTTTTATAATTAAATTTATATTTAGTTGAGTCTAAGGCGACCGTCTTATATCTCAATCTGATCGATTGACAGACAATTTACGTTGACGAGTAGTCGATTCTTGGAAACTTAATTCGATGACAGTACGAATATCGATTTCGAGGATGCAAGTACGATGTCAAGTCTGAATGAACAATTTGAAGGCAAATGTAAACAGACAAATTAGGACAAATGACGAACTAGCAATTTACGATGACGTGATTTCGAGCGAACTTCTTATCGAGGACAAATTACGGGTTGATTTCATTTAAGGCTGAATGCTTAATTTTAACCAGATTCGATGACAAAGTTAGACACGATGGTGAATAAATGCGATCGACAGAGATGTATTCAATCAGATAATATGATCACAAAGCAATACTAGCAATTCACTTGATATGCTCGATATAAGCAAGTTAAACGATAGATTAGCTTATGCAATCAGAGTAACGACAGTAAATTAACGAGATCGAATGTGATGAATCAAAGTATCGAACAACGGAAACAGCATGCAAACAACGAAATAAGCAACAATAAACAAATGAATAAATAAGTAAATAAAGCGATTAAAGCTTATTGTATTGAAGAATCGGAGGATGGTGCTTCGAGGAAAGAGATGAATCTTCTTCCACGCCTGGACCAAACCACGACTGAAGTTTTAATACAATGGTTGCTCTGACAGTAACAATAGATTGATTGTGATATGATGAGAAAACAACAATAATGTAGTGAGCAAAATGTGTATCTGAAGAATGAGAGTAATATTCAATTGAATGTGTCCCTCAATGAAGAAATAAGGTCCTATTTATAGTTAGAAATGGTAGAGTTCCCAACCCTAGAAGAACTCCCCATTCCTCACGTTTCTCTTTCAGCAGTTGCCTATCTTTGTCCACTTCCACTGAATCCGCTAAATTTGTTCCGATAAACTTGGGATGAGGACAACCTAAGCTATCCGTTGGAACACTGTCTTCGAACTTCTCCGATCGCGACTCAGCCAAATCGATCACACAGTTGAGCGGAGCTGCTTCTTTTCGATCATAATATCTTCAAAATCAATTAGTGCCTTGCCATATAAATGAGTCCGTCCTTCTTGTGATCGAACAGAAATCGACCAATACATAGACTATACAATACAGATCCTCCAGATCCTTCAGAACCCTTTTTATCTTTCTTAAGCCTCAATTATCAATGGGTGCATAATAACATATACTAAAGTAAGTCTATCTTGTTTATTTTTTTAATATATTTCAAGGAAAACTACGTACAGCAAATAAAGTAGGCGAGGGATATTTTCGTAAGGTGGTAATAATCATTTCCATGCACTTAAGGTGTCCTACTTAATATAATTGTTATAGTTTGTTGCCTTGTGCCACGCTCTTAATTAACTGGTCTTCGCCATACCAAAGAGTACCATACTTGTACATTAACAACTTCTAAAAGCTTAAATAATGCTAATCGTAATAGAATGGATAGATCTACCTACCAAAAAAAAAAAAGATATTATTAGAAAATGATAATGTTGATTGGACGCAATATACGAATAACGTATCACTAAAAGATTCAGAATTTGACTATTTATACTGGATTTGATTTATAATAAGCTGGTGCTAAAATAATCAAAGTTTGATAGTGAAAGGTGGTATTGATGACACTACATTTCACAAAGTAATATATTAATCAGAACGGTTCATATCACAAGGGAAGCCACTTTTTTCCAAGACTCCAACTAATTACGCTGGTTAATCAACATCATTAACATTAGAAAATTTACCATTCACAACAGCTTATCCCATTTTTACAAATAATTTAAAAAATATTTAAGAGAAAATCTACCATCACAATCCACATCCTTTCAAAAAATTTGAGAGGTCATAAATCTGATAACCCATTTATATGGTGCTAATAAGCAAAAACAATTTGTGGTCTCGTAACTTTTAACAGAAAAATATATTGAAGAGAAAATAGAGTACCCAGAAAAAAATTCATTTTTTTCCATATGGAACTGGGATATTCAAATGAATATGAAAATATTGAATAAGTTTTTCAAAATGTGAGATGAAGAAGGAGAGATAGATGGAATTTAAAATTTTAAATCTGGAATGAAAAGTTGGATTCCCTGTTTTTTTATTAAGAAAATATAGATTATTGTGGTCCAAATGTCAGACCTTTCCTCCTCTAGTTATCTCTCTTCCCAACAACCTTTCCATATCATGTATATACATGATCTAAACGTGCTATAAAATATTAATTAAAACTATTTATTTGAAACTTCTCTAGAAGCCTTCCAAGCTTTATTTTTGTTTAAAAAAGAAGAAGATAGTGTTTTTACCTTGCAATTATATATCTTTTAAGCACCTAGTACTCTTCAAAGTTCCTTATATCCCTACCTTGATCAATGTAGTGCGGAGGATAGGATTAATTAGTTATGGTATAAAGTTATGTATTGTCTAATACTTTATTTGGTCATTTTTTTCATTAATGTATAAGTAATTCATATATTAAGTTATACATGAATTGGGGTGTTATTTTATCCCACATCCAATGAGGGATAACTAATCCATGTACTAGTAATACATGGATAAAGATACAAACGTACTCCCTTCGGTCTATTTTATTTAATTTTTTAGCCTATTTTTTTTGGTCCACAATATTTGATCTTTTCGGAAATCAAGACACAATTTTACAATGTCACCATTTGCTAATAAATGATTTTAAACAAAATGATAAGTAATAATACCTTGAATAAGGGCTAATATAGTCAATTATATTGTTAATTAATGCTAAAAATGTGATTTTCTTAATATGCGTGAAAATACCTAAAAAAATCAAATAATATGGACCGGGAGTATAAAACTACCATTCTCTTTTCCCCAGAAACCAATTCAAGTCAACCATCAAAAGGTAAAATTAAATGATACGTAACTTACACTTATAATTTTAGTGCAATGTACCAAATATTAAACAAAAAATAATCCTCGTATTACTAATCCTTGCATTACCAATCCATATATTATAATCCATGTATAACCTCTCTTCGTACCAAACGACCTCATCGGGTTGTAGAGCGTATGTCAGAGGATCGTCAATTTAATATAATATCCTTTATCATGTATATCTAAATTAAATATTATTTTTTATACATATGTATTAAAGTTTAAACACTATTGTGAAATTATTCATGGTTTTATTACTTGTGTGTAGTTTAACATGTTCATCATCGTAGGTTACTCACCAATTTTGTCATACTGTTAATTTACGTATATCCTAAAGATTTATCTATAATTACTTAATAAATAAGTGATTTCATAAATAACTTTATGTAGACTTAAAACTCTTTCAAGTACATATGTGGTCTTGAAAGTTCATTCCTACCATTACTTAAAACTTCATTACAAAAGGCATCCACATGCATTTAAAACTTCATAATTTATCGGATTATACGTGAGTATCATAAAATATCCCTAGAAAAAGTTGTACTACTAATTAATTAACGTAGATGCCCATAATAGTAATACTGCTATATTAAACAAACCTTTTATCCTTGACCATATAGAGAAAAAAAGAAAAAGAGTGTCAACCCTAGTTTATTAATTCTTTCATTATCAAAACAATGGTTGGAAAATATCCAATACAAAACTGTCCATTTATATATTATACTACTTTTTTTATGGTTCGTATTTCATAGTATAGCCCACTAGTTCATATTCTATATGAACCAAATATTTTCATATACAAAGCTCTGTCCTCTCTCTCATTTGAGCTTTCAGATTTATTTGGCTGATCATAAATGGGGAGGAAATGCTCCCACTGTGGAATAACAGGTCACAATTCAAGAACTTGCAAAACACAGAATCTTACAAAAGTTGACGAAGAAACTGAAGATGCAACAACATATAATATTGGTTTGAAACTTTTTGGAGTGAAGCTTGAAATTCCCAAATCATCATCATCTTGTGTTTCCATGAAGAAGAGTTTCAGTGTTGGTTGTCTTTCCAAGATTTCTTCCTCAACAACTGGATCTTTTGTTTCTAATATTAATTGTCAGATGTTTATGGATCATGAAAACATGGATAAAGTGTCAAATGGTTATCTTTCTGATGTATTGGTTGGAAGAACTTCAGATAAGAAAAAAGGTTAGTCTTCTAATTACATTATAGATTTTTCCATTTCAAGGTCTAAGATAAGATACATGCCGCTTTCTTTTACAATATTTCATCTTTTACCATGTATTCCAGTTTCAAACATTAATTATCCTCCACGGACCGTTTATGGAATTTAGAAAAGTTTTGGGTTTACAGTTGGTTTATAAAGTCAATATATAATCAATAAATTCTTATAATACCACAGTGGATTGATATAACCGATCCTAACTTGCTTAAAATTGAGGGACAAAAATTATTGTTGTTTGGTAACAAATATGGGGTTTATATAGTATTTCCGTCGCTCTATATTCCCTTCTTTTTTTTCTTCATCTTCTCTTTTTAAGGGAGATATGAGTTTTATTTATTAGTAATCTCTTTTGCGTAATTAGTTGGTGTTACTGCGCATTATTTTCAATAAATTTTGACATTGTTAGAACTTCGATAGAGTAAAGTGTCAAGGATAGCAATCTGGAAAGTCAGATCTGATGCTTAACTCCGAGTAATCTATGGATATTGTTTAGAGCTGCAACTTGTTTGTCACTTCTGCACTCGAAGTTTATATCACTAAAGCAATTATACCAGCAATGCATTAGTGAAAAGAAAATATAGGAACTGGTAATACTTATTCACATTAAATTAAATCAACACGCACAAAGGAAATACCATCAAATGACACAGATTTTATGTTCTTTATTGTTTTATCCTATTTCCTGATGACCTCAATGTCAGATGCAGCTCCTCAAAGAAACGCTATCTTTTGCTAACATGAAACTGATATATGCTCAATTATCTCCAATATAATATGATCATACGCAATTGTTTAATTTTGGAGCACAGTTTTCTTAGCAAATATCAAGGTCCATATGTTATTCATGTCTTACTTATCAAAATTATGGTTGAACTTTCTTGACTTTATTAGGTTTGTTTATAACTTGTGCGAAAAATATTAAACCAATTTTTGCTAATAAGAGATTTGGTGGAAATTTCCTTAGGAGTTCCATGGACAGAAGAAGAACACAGGATATTTCTACTTGGATTGGAAAAACTTGGCAAAGGAGATTGGAGGGGCATTTCTAGGAACTTTGTCACCACAAGGACACCAACACAAGTCGCAAGTCATGCCCAAAAGTATTTTCTTCGACAAAATTCCCTTAATAGAAAGAAGCGCAGACGTAGTCTCTTTGACGAGGTACTTACTAAAAACCATTTCCCTTCTTTTATACTATATACCATGATTCAAATTTATTGGTCAAACTATCCAAAATTGATTCTTCAAATATAACTACTTAAAGACGGATGGTTGAGATTCCTTTACATTTAGTGTTCAAGCATTAAATTAGAAATTTCTTGGTATGACCCTTTGTATTTACTACAGTACCAAAATAAATCAATCTTGTGTCATAAGAAATTTGACACAAATTGAATTTTTCTTCCTTTTATTGTGAGATGGGCTTCACCCCGAACATGCCATTATTTATGGAGGAAGCACTACACCCCTTTATTATTTATTCGACACAAATTCTATCAAGTCAAATCAGTAGACATCAGATACTGGATGCATAAAATTAAAAAAATGAATAGGCGAAGATTCTTCAAATATTAATATCGTACACCTTTGAACAGTCCATTTTTCACACTTATAAATCATAAAGTTCTAAATTTTCAATATATTATTTCCTAAGTTCTTTTACTTTCCCAGTTTACAACCTCAACTAGTTTGTTTTACAGCTAGTATATCTTTTGACTCCTTAGGTTGGGATGGATAAATCAACTATCCTGCTGTTTGATAAAAGTGTGACCACCAAGACTAATGGAACCTGCATCACCAATATTTCATATGAGAAGTCACCAGATGACGAAACAATGATTTCCATGATAAATTTCAGTACTTCATTAAGCAAAGATTCAAAGTCAAGTACTAGTCAACATTCCATGCCAGCAACAACATTGGTCAATCTCCCATTTATTAATTCAAGTAATAATTTTACCTGTCATAACATTTCAGTTCAAGACTCAGCAAAGCCGGATCTAGAGCTCACCCTTGCTGTTTCAAAGCCACTGAATAACCAAAGAAGACAACCAGGTTGTCTTAATGCTGAGAATTCAATTGCTGTAATTTGAATAAAAAATTAATCTAGTCAAATATCATGTAAACCTAATGGAACATAGCAATTAGGAAACTAAATGTCATGTAAATATACCAGTTATGATTTTTTTATATGATATTACTTGTATGTAACTCATACTCTTGGTCCCCCTCTGCTTACTACAAATACATTTTTCAATTCCAATTTTAAAATTTAAATGTTTTCATCAGTGATAAAAGACGTGAATAAAGCTCCAAAAGTTCGAGCAGAGTAATTCCAATCCTTTGTCAAAGGTTGTTTTGCTATTTTGAATGTCACATCATATCCTACTAAGTATCATATCACTTGATACATTATTTAAATGTCGACATTATTGAGTACTATATGTTAGTACATTTTTGACAAATTCTAACCATTTCTGACTATTTCGGTTGCTAGGCATGACAGGTCCACAATTGGTTTGGGAGAGGGGTGAGGTGTCGTTAGTGATAATGTTCCTTCAATCAAAATTAACTATTTCAATCTCAATAAACAGGTTTCTTTCTAAAATTAAACTTAGGAAGTCTAAACAACATATCGGGAATTTCTCCTTTTAAAGGACAGTATTTATGAAACTTATGAAATGAACCAATTATGCAAAATTAGACCAAGCAATAGAGAAATAAAGCATAATAAAATAATGAACACTGGGAGTTATCTTGGTTTGGCACTAGCCAATGGCCTACATCCAGGTTCCTTTGATTCCAAACAAAAGCTTGTATTTTTACAGTGCAAATATTGTAGTTTTACAGGATAACCAACTGTATGCCTCTAAATACGATTTAAAATATAATTAGATTTGTTTTTGCATTACAAAATTGTATCAATATTACAATGAATGGATGAATAGTGAAAATAACGATGAATATAAATACAAGAACGATGATTTCAATATAAATAACTTGAGATTACAATTTGACAGAGTTTTGGCTATATTTTGTGAATGTCTTTATATTGATACTAAGGTGCTATCTACAGCAAAAAAGATTGAGGCAATCGTGGACATTAATCAACCCACTCCTCCATATTTAGATCGTGGGCGACCCATAATCTCTCCTTATTGAATGCCGAGATCATGGGGCTTTCGTTACACTAGGCTCAAACTATTTGTCCCGGAGCCTCTACATTTCTATGTCTCGGGCAATCATGACTTATGGCACGAGCTGTCTTAGCCTCGAGGCTTGTCCTCGACATTCTTGACATAATTCACGGGGCTATCATATAATGCTCCGAGCTTTGCATCTCCGCCACCACGTGTAAAAGCTATGATTTTACCAATATAGATATTCCCCCCACTCCTCGAGCAACTGTCAGAGTTCTTAGGGAGTGGAATAAGAACATGCGTGAAAGATGAGGTGGACATACATGCACCTTGTATTTCAAAAAGGCGGCTATCACTTTGCCTTCCCATTCACTCCACGTGGAGGCCAGAGAATGGCTGTGACTGTAACGCTTCTTCCCCAGGCAATCATGACTCTTCCACTATAAATCCTCCAACTTGATAATTTTTATATTTTTGTCTTGATTACAAACAACTGTAGCGATCAAAATTCAAGTAAAATCTCTATCTTCAAGTAAAATCATCATCTTCTCTTTCAAGTTCATAATCAAGATTACCAATTTCTAGCAACAACGAGATATCTGCACAAATACTTCTGGCCACTCTGGTGACGATATTGATGACACCATTGCTGTATACGTCGGCGGTGAGATAGTCAATTCTGTAGCACCTTTAAACGTGGTTTTGTCAGCGGCGTCCAGTAGTGAAACATTTTTTGAGGTAGTAGATTTAGTACCAAGGTGACGCAAAGCCACCACTCGTCGTGTTGAGTTTGAGGAAGTAAACAACGGAGAAAAGGATGCTGGAAACGTGGATGAGGGTGAGGGGGAATCGTCCAAGTCAAAAATGATTCCCCTCGATAAATTGAACCCTATCATGTCATACCGTCTTCCTTCGACAACAAAAAAGGACTTCATCGTACAGAGTCAGTCTACGGCGCATCAAGAAAAAAATAGAAACATGCCCGTTGAGTCCACTCCTTCCTTGATTAACACATGCTCATATGAAAGAGCTTCAAGAGGATTGAAAATGAGGGCCCGAGGTTCAAGTTGGAATCCCGACCCAAATAGCAGCGTGAGCTCCGATCATATGGTTAGGTATTCATTTGTATATACCTATCCATTCACTGTAGGATTCACCCTTCCTGTGCACGGGGTGATTGACTCGTTCTGCCGCACTTATAATTTTTGCTTGGCTCAACTCGGACCCGGTGTGTGGAGAGTTGTATGGTGCCTTGATTTCTTGTGCAAGAAGGCCAGGCTGCCTTTCACCCTCCTCCAACATCTGATAAATCTCTACTACCCTTACTTTCATAAGGGTGAAATTATAGCCTCGAACAACCGAGGCAAATACCCGCTGATTAAAAAAATAAGGACACAACGGATCGTGGATAAGCGGACCGTTATGTTGTGATCCATATTACTCAAATCTTGGTTGAGCCAAGACTTTTTAGAGGTGTGGAACCTCAATTGTATGTCACCTTTTCTCCTCCGCTTTTATCTGACTTTCTTAGCCTCGATAAGTATTCCTTACTCACCGTTTTCATTTACAGCCAACAAAGTGAAGATCGTTCTTGCGCCTGAACTGACAAATTAGGTTGAGCTATAATAGATGACCGCACCGGGCCTAACAAGACTTGGGAGAGCATCGCCTCCAAAAATGAGTGGGTGATCAAGACACAATGAGTCTCATTTATATTTTAATCTTCGGGGAGCTTTTCCTACTTTCTTCTCAGCAATTTTCTCTTTAATTACAAGTCTCCCTACCAAGGCGTCTGCCTCCAAGGGCAAGGAATAGAAAGAGCCCAAAGAGAAGAAAGCCAGAAAGGGGAAAAAATAAGAGAGAAACATCCACAATCTCCATGCATCTTTGGCCAAGATGACAAACTTGGCTACTTCCATAAAAAAGACTAAGACTCCGGTAGGTTTATTTGGCCAAGGGCCTTGTTCTCGAGCTGAGGATGACATCCTCCTCAGCAGCATTGTCCGCAATCTACCATCTCTAAGCCTCCAGCTTCTGTTCCCATTGACCCTAACAGGAAAAAGGCAACATCAAAGCCAGTTTGGGCTGCACGTCCTCACATCGGGGCGAATATCATTTCTGGAACCGAGCAAGCTTTTAGGTCTGAATTTGGCCTTATGGATGAGCCGAGCGACGAAGATCCCAAGGCTCCTGAGAATGTTGAGGTAGTTGACCTCGAGGTGTCTGACTACGCTGCTGAAAAGGCCAAGGGAAAGGCAAAAGTTGGCAAGGTTCGATCTGATGGAGAGAGTGGTCGTAAACGTGGTGCGAGCAACTCCTGAGCCTCCTGCCGACTCAACTTCTGAAAGGGAAATGAGGAGAATTGAAATTCCCTTGGATCTAAGCCTTTTTTCTAATTCGGCCGAGGTCTCCATATGCCTTGCTCAACTATTTAGGTTGCTCGAGGAAGAGAATCTTAAGTCGGCATCTACAGTGACCGCGATGGCTCGATATGTCGTTTGCGCGCTTCGAGTAAGTTGTTATGCTCACTTATACTCTCTTAATCTGACTTCACATTCTAATTTCACATTTATTTCTTGCAGAGTCTCTTGTACTCGCTCAAATCGGAACAGTGGGAACATTTTCAAGTCCTTGAGCTTCGCAGACTTAAAGCTGCCTGGAGTGAGAAAGAGGTGTTGCTCCAAATGCACATGCAAGCTGAAACGACCTTAGATAGTCGTTTCGGGAATTAAGGCCCCGATTTGCATGCTGATAATTTTAAAATATTCGTAAGGTCCATTAGGACTGATGCCGGGCAATCTAGCTCGAGACCCTTCACGAGAAGCCAAGCCAAAGCTATCCATGATGCTCACCTTCACTTGGTATGGAGAGGCTTGAACGAGGAAGATGGAAGCTCCGGAACAACCTTGAAGATCATGCATTGGAGCACCATGGAAGGGGAACCATCTAGGACACTTGGAGAGGCTCAAGAGACACAAAAGGAGGCACCCCAAGAAGCTTCAGGAAGAGGCGGACCGCCTACCTGAAGAGGCGGACCGCCTAAACTTTGCACACTCTCTGGATTTAGGAGGGGCGGACCGCCTACCTCACAGAGGCGGACCGCCTCCTTGACTGGTGGCCTCAGGAAGCTTGGACAGGGCGGAGCGCCTACTAGGGGTGGGCGGACCGCCTACCCCTGTTGTGACCCCATCCGAATTTTGACTATTTTGTGTGTGAAATTCCAACTTTGGCCCTAAGTGGCTTCTATTGTGTAAACCCACTTAGGGGTATTTTAGACACTTCATTACATGTTGTAGAAGGCTATAAAAGCCTTCATTAGGTCTTGAACTCATTTTTAACCTATCTTGAATGCAAAACACAAGAGAAATACTCTCTATTGAAACCTTTGATTCTTGGCTTGAATTTCAATTGGACGACTCCAAGTTGAACCTCAAACCTCCCCGACCATTCTATTTGCAAGGACCACGTGATTCTTGAGGATAGTTGCATAGTGCTAGGTGATTCTTTCCAATCGATCGGGGTGTAACGGAACAAGTTCTCCGTTGCTACTCGACTTTAGTGTAAGTCTCGTCTCACTTTTATCTTTTATCGCTTTTCGTAGGTTTTCCCTACATCAGTTGGTATCAGAGCAAGGCTAGGGTTGCGTTCTTACGAGCCCTCGTTCTACTCTTCGTTCTTGTCTTTTATGTTCCGTGTTTATTTTCGTGTTCTTGTTCTTGTTTCATTGAAAAAGAAGAAAAAAAGTCAAAAACTAGAAAATCCAAAAATTTGCTAGAAATCGTTGGTTGTTACGATTTTGTTGGTTTTGATTATCGGGGATTGTTTGTTTACGTGAACCCGACAATTGGGTACCAACAAAACACGTTTTGGAGTTGAAAATCAAAAGTTGAAAAATTTGAACCCTAGGTTGGGTATTTTGCAAAATTTGCCAAAACTTGTTTGATGTTATGATTTTGTGGTTGTTTGGTATCGGGGATTATTCCTTATAGTTACCCCGTCATTTTGATACCACTATAACATCATTTGGAGTAGCGGAGTGAAAATCGAAATTTTTGAAATCTTGGTGTTCTTGAAGTTTTTGAAGAATTTGCTCCAAATCTTTGAATCAAGTTGTTTGTTGGTTGTTTGTTGGATTAGACCATTGGGGTTTGCTTGTTATAGTCCAAAACAACTTTGGGTACCATTACATATCAAAAACTCCTTGAAAACATTGGAAAATCGGGTGCCAAAACCCAAGAAACGGACTTGAAATTGTGCAGAGAACAGCCCTAGGCTGACCGCCCTGATCCTTAGGCGGACCGCCTCTCCTCTGCTTGGTCTCTGGACTTTGTGAGGCCCTCCGCCTCAGTCCATAGGCGGACCGCCTCCCACTGGGAAGGTGTCCGGGTAGTTTGTTTCGTAAGTTTTCGTGGTTTGTTTGCTTCCATTACTTCCGGTTAGTACTTGTCGGGTAATTCTCCTACTCCACTAGTACTAATTCATTGAGCGCTTAGGATATTCGTGCGTGTTGGTGTTTGATAACTTCAAAGAAGACTCGTAGAATTTCTTTGGCTCAAGTGCTCACTTAAAAGCCGAACGCCCATAGAGTCCCATTAACTCCACTCTTCCCGAAGAGCATTGGGAACTTGTTGGATTGTTTGGTTGTTGAGGTAGTTGTTCAACTCCGAGGAAGACTTTTGAATTCGAGCTTGAGTGAACCTACCCCAAAAACAAGAGTGAACCCGAGGGACAATCAAAGGTAAGGGAGCGAGTGAGGACTTTTACTCTAATCTCTTTACTTGTTTTTTATTGTTGTAGGTACAATGGCGGATGAAAAGGCCAAATCAACCATTGAGGTTCCCGTTGACGTCTTGGCTAATCTATTGGCCGAGGTGAAAACCTTGAACCTTAGAATGGAAGTCTTTGAAAAGGAAAGGACCCCGAGTGTCCAAAAGGATGCCAATGAAGGCACGAGTGATGATTCAATCATGAAGCCGGATCAATATGCGGAGTTAGTTCGTCGACAACGGTTGAGGGATGAGACTCTTGCTAGAGAAAGATCGTTGGGCACTCCCCAACCCTTGGGCAATCCCCAAGGAGATGTCCCACTCTTAAGGCCCCGAAGAAATGTGATTCCTCTTGAGCAAGTTGATGAAGCTCAAGAAGGGGAGGGCCTCGGTTTAGATGATGATTTTGATGCTCATTATCCACCTAGGAGAGCGATGAACGGAGGCCGAGGGATGGATGGAGGTCGTGGGCGAGGTCGAGGACCTCCAAGGGCTTTCATGGGAAGGGACTTGAGAAGGGAGTATGATGAGGTTGAAGACTACTACGGGGGTCAACCGGGACCACATCGTGGGGGTCGTGACACTAACCTCAATAGTGTAAAGATCACTATCCCGCCTTTCAAGGGGACTAGTGATCCGGAGGCTTTCTTAGAATGGAAGGTTCAATTGGAGCGGGTCTTTGACACGAATGATATGTCCGAGGAGAAGAAGGCTACATATGCCATTGCTTCCTTTGAATCTTATGCCTCTACATGGTGGGAATCCATGAAGCGATCAAGGAGACGACTTGGGTTGCGGATGAACATCACTTGGGAAGAGTTGAAAGAAATAATGAACAACAAGTATGTGACTCCCAAGTATCGACAAGAGCAACTCAAACGGCTCTATGAATTGAAGCAAGGCTCCAAATCCGTTGATGAGTATTTCAATGACTTTGAGAAGAACCGGATGGCCCTTGATATGGAAACGGAGGATGAGGAACAAGCTATCATCCGTTTCAAAAGTGGCTTGAGTAGGGAGATTGCTTCCCAATTGAGGCTACACACCTTCCACTCTCTACAAGATGTGTGTGATGCCGCGGTTGAGGCCGAGAAGTGGTTCAAAGAAGAGAAGGCTCCTCGCTATAGGAGTACCACCACTACCACTCCAACAACTCGCCCCAAAGAATGGAAGACCCCATACACAAGTGGTGCAAGTGGGAGTCGAGATGTGAAGAAGCCTTTTGAGAAGGCTACCCCGAGAAGCGACCACAAAGAGGTTGGAGGTAATTCTAAAACTACTTTAAATACTCCTTCTTCTTCTTCTTTCCAATGCCATAAATGTAAGGGTTACGGCCACTTTGCCAAAGAGTGCCCTACCCGGAAGACAATGATTGTGATGGATGATGGGTTGGTCTATGAGGGGGAAAGTGAGTCCGAGGGAGAAGTTGAGGAGGAGAGTGAGGAAGTTGAGGGTGAGGGTGAAGAGAGAGTGACGGAGGGGGATGATCCTAATATGTTCCTTGTGGTTCGCCGCATTTTGGGAACCATGGTGAGTGAAGAGAGGGAAGATGAACAAAGGGAAAACTTGTTCCATGCTCGGTGTAGAGTGAAGGGGCAAGTGTGTTCCATGATCATAGACTCGGGTAGTTGTGCGAATGTGGTGAGCCAATCCTTGGTCTCACAATTGAAATTGACTACCCAAAAGCACCCTAATCCCTACCGTTTGCAATGGTTGAGTGAGTGTGGGGAATTGAGGGTCTTGAATCAAGTCTTGATTAGGTTCAAGATTGGGAACTATCAAGATGAACACATGTTTGACGTGGTGCCAATGCAAGCATGCCACCTTTTATTTGGTAGGCCGTGGCAATACGACAAACAAGTGGTTCATGATGGCCGGACCAACACTTACACGGTTAGACATGAGGGGAAGAAGTTTGTGCTCACACCCTTGTCCCCAAAGCAAGTAAGTGAAGACTATCGGCGCATGAAAGAGTTGAGGGAAGCGGCTAAGGCCAAGTCCCCGGTTGTGGCCAAACCTTTGGCCGAGATTCCACCATCTTCCACCGGTCGCATGTGTGCCATAATGCAACCGGGTGAGATCTTGAAAGGTAATGATGGCACCAAAATGCTCATATGCCTAGTGCACAAAGGTATGGTTTTAAATTCTGAAAGTGATTATTTATCTAACCCTAACCCTTTGCCTAGTGCCATTGAAAATGTTTTGAAGGTTTATGAGGACATGTTCCCGGATGAGATGCCGGATGGATTGCCTCCTTTGAGGGGAATTGAACATCAAATTGATTTTGTCCCGGGATCTCAAATTCCCAACAAGCCGGCATATAGGAGCAACCCCGAGGACACAAGGGAGCTACAAAAGCAAATTGATGAGTTGCTCACCAAAGGCTTGGTGAGGGAAAGCTTGAGCCCTTGTGCCGTGCCCGTGATCCTTGTTCCGAAGAAGGATGGCACTTGGAGGATGTGTGTGGATTGTCGAGCGGTCAACAAGATCACGGTAAAGTATCGACATCCCATACCTCGTTTGGATGACATGTTGGATGAGCTTAGTGGTTCTAGTGTCTTCTCTAAAATAGACCTTAGGTCCGGCTACCATCAAATCCGGATGAAACCCGGGGATGAGTGGAAGACCGCATTCAAGACCAAGTTTGGTCTATATGAATGGTTGGTGATGCCCTTCGGCCTCTCCAACGCACCTAGCACTTTCATGAGATTAATGAACCACGTGCTTAAGCCATTCATCAACAAATTCGTGGTTGTCTACTTTGATGACATATTGATTTATAGCAAGTCAATAGATGACCATGTGGGCCACTTGAGTCAAGTGCTTGAAGTGCTACGAGCCGAAAAGCTCTATGCCAACTTTAAGAAGTGCGCCTTTTGTGTTGAAAAGGTTGTCTTTTTGGGCTTTGTTGTCAGTGTCAATGGTGTAGAAGTTGATGAGTCCAAAGTTGAAGCCATTAGAGATTGGCCTACTCCCACCACCGTTTCTCATGTGCGGAGTTTTCATGGCCTTGCTAGTTTCTATCGGCGCTTTGTTAGAGACTTTAGCACCATTGCCGCACCACTCACCGAGTTGGTGAAAAAGGACAAGTCCTTTGTTTGGGGAGAGCCGCAAGAGAAGGCTTTCCAAGAATTGAAAAGTAGGTTAAGTACCGCCCCATTGTTGCAATTGCCCGACTTCGGGAAGGCTTTTGAGGTAGAATGTGATGCCTCGGGGGTGGGTATTGGGTGTGTTCTCATGCAAGAAGGGAAACCCATTGCCTACTTTAGTGAGAAGTTGAAGGGCGCAACCTTGAATTACTCCACGTATGACAAGGAGTTGTATGCCCTAGTGAGAGCTTTGGCCCATTGGCAACACTATCTATGGCCTCGGGAATTCGTGATCAAGAGTGACCATGAGTCACTCAAGCATCTAAGAGGTCAAGAGAAGTTGAACAAAAGACATGCCAAGTGGGTGGAGTTTATTGAGTCCTTCCCTTATGTAATTCATTACAAACGGGGTAAGGACAATGTTGTAGCCGATGCGCTTTCTAGGAAGTTCGCCCTTGCTACCACTCTTGCTTCTAGACTTATGGGTTTTGAGAGTATAAAATCTTTGTATGAACATGACCCAAAGTTCAAGAGCATCCATGATGCTCTAGTGAGTGGGGAAAGGGTGGAAAAATACCAATGGGTAGATGGCTACATTTTCAAGAATGGGAGAGTATGTGTCCCCGAGTCCTCTTGGCGAGAATTGCTAGTGCGTGAAGCACATTGTGGAGGCTTGATGGGTCACTTTGGGAGGGATAAGACTTTGGCCATTCTTATGGAGCAATTCCATTGGCCTAAGATGGGAATGCATGTTGAGCGGCTATGCAATGCTTGTCTAGATTGCAAGCACGCCAAGTCTAAGTCGAATCCCCATGGCTTGTATACTCCTTTGCCTATTCCTACTAGCCCGTGGATGGACATTTCGATGGATTTTGTTATGGGTTTGCCGCGGTCTAGAGGGGGCCATGATAGCATTTATGTTGTCGTGGATCGGTTTTCCAAAATGGCTTACTTCATTCCTTGTAAGAAGAGTAATGATGCACACCATGTAGCTTCCTTGTTCATTGATAATGTGTTAAAATTGCATGGCGTGCCTCAAACCATTGTAAGTGATAGGGACACTAAGTTCCTAAGCCATTTTTGGAGATGTTTGTGGGGTGCCCTTGGCACCAAATTGTTGTTCTCTACGTCCCACCACCCTCAAACGGATGGCCAAACCGAGGTGGTGAACCGAACCTTGGGGTCTCTTCTTAGAGCTATGACCCGAGGTAAGGCCGGGACATGGGTGGAGAAGTTACCACTCATGGAGTTTGCATATAACCGCACTTTGCATAGAATGATTGGCATGACTCCATTTGAGTGCGTTTATGGTTTTAATCCTTTGATTCCACTTGATCTCACCCCTTTGCCAAGGGAAATAGTTGTTAATGTTGCAGGTACAAGCCGAGCTAAGGCCTTGATGGACCTCCATGCCAAAGCAAAGAAGAACTTGGAGGAAGCTTATGAAAAGTTGGCCACCAAGAAGAACAAGGGGAGGAAGAAAGTGGAATTCAAGAAAGGAGATTGGGTGTGGGTGCACTTCCGAAAAGAAAGATTCCCAAGCATTAGAAAAGGGAAGTTGGCACCCTGAGGAGATGGCCCGTTCCAAGTGATATCCAAGATCAACAACAATGCCTATGTGATTGATCTACCGGGTGAGTACAATGTGTCAAATACTTTCAATGTTAGTGACTTGGCTCCTTGTGATGTAGGTGATGCCGTGGAGGATGACGCCTTAATTTCGAGGACGAAATCTTCTCAAGAAGGGGAGGATGATGCCGGGCAATCTAGCTCGAGACCCTTCACGAGAAGCCAAGCCAAAGCTATCCATGATGCTCACCTTCACTTGGTATGGAGAGGCTTGAACGAGGAAGATGGAAGCTCCGGAACAACCTTGAAGATCATGCATTGGAGCACCATGGAAGGGGAACCATCTAGGACACTTGGAGAGGCTCAAGAGACACAAAAGGAGGCACCCCAAGAAGCTTCAGGAAGAGGCGGACCGCCTACCTGAAGAGGCGGACCGCCTAAACTTTGCACACTCTCTGGATTTAGGAGGGGCAGACCGCCTACCTCACAGAGGCGGACCGCCTCCTTGACTGGTGGCCTCAGGAAGCTTGGACAGGGCGGAGCGCCTACTAGGGGTGGGCGGACCGCCTACCCCTGTTGTGACCCCATCCGAATTTTGACTATTTTGTGTGTGAAATTCCAACTTTGGCCCTAAGTGGCTTCTATTGTGTAAACCCACTTAGGGGTATTTTAGACACTTCATTACATGTTGTAGAAGGCTATAAAAGCCTTCATTAGGTCTTGAACTCATTTTTAACCTATCTTGAATGCAAAACACAAGAGAAATACTCTCTATTGAAACCTTTGATTCTTGGCTTGAATTTCAATTGGACGACTCCAAGTTGAACCTCAAACCTCCCCGACCATTCTATTTGCAAGGACCACGTGATTCTTGAGGATAGTTGCATAGTGCTAGGTGATTCTTTCCAATCGATCGGGGTGTAACGGAACAAGTTCTCCGTTGCTACTCGACTTTAGTGTAAGTCTCGTCTCACTTTTATCTTTTATCGCTTTTCGTAGGTTTTCCCTACATCAAGGACTTATCTGTAAAATTTGAGCTAAATCGGACCTCGTTTGGTAGGTATCGGAAGAAAGTTTCAGTTTTCGTTGTCGGTAAATATTAAAAAAGATATTTTTTTAATAAGTTCCATTGATAGGTTAAAGGGCTAATTGGATCCCGATAATGGAATTGATTATATATTCGTACTTAGGGAGTTATGGGCAACCCATAAATGTAATTTATTTAGGGTTTGGTTATGTGACTTTGAACCCTGTACATAGGCCTGACCGGCGTATTGCGTATGCGAATAGGGTATCAGGTTCCTAACTGGATTGCCCTAAGACGTAAGGAATGAAGACTTTAGCCTTATCTGATATATTTTTCTGCTTATTGAACACAGTGAGATCATTTGGCAATGAATCCAAAGGACAAAGCGGTTGTTGAGTAGCTGTGCTAACTTTGTAACAAGGTAAGTGTTTGTATCCATTTCTTTTGAGGCCCTTGGCCTCTTGGATAATCTACCACGTGTTTCTTACGTGTGTAGCTGCTGATAGGCGTACTCATTACGCCTTAGCTTTGGATTTACGTTGTATATTATATTTTATGTCCTGTTGTTGATATTGTATTGAGGATCTGAGCATTGTACTCTGGCTGTGAGTTGGCATATACTTCCCAGCTGTTGATGAGAGTCCCGTGCTGATGATGGGTTATTATTGCATCATATTGTATTCATACGCATGTTGCATTCATATGCATTATATTGCATTCATATTGGATGCAGAAGTATTCCGCCCCCTGGAGAGTGCAGAAGTATTCCGCCTCTGATTCATATTATATTGGGTGCAGGAGTATTCCATCCCAGGAGAATACAGGAGTATTCCGCCTCTGATTCATATTATATTGGGTGCAGGAGTATTTCACCCCAGGAGAGTGCAGCAGTATTCCGCCTCTGATTCATATTATATTAGGTGCAGGAGTATTCCGCCCCAGGAGAGTACAAGAGTATTCCGCCTATGATTCATATTATATTGGGTGTAGGAGTATTCCGTCCCAGGAGAGCGCAGGAGTATTCCGCCTCGGATTCATATTATATTGGGTGCAGGAGTATTCTGCCCTAGGAGAGTGCAGGAGTATTCCGCCTCTGATTCGTATTATATTAGGTGCAAGAGTATTCCGCCCTAGGAGTAGGAGTATTCTACTCCAGTTGGTTACTATATTGCATTCCCCTCGAATGCAGGAGTATTCCGCTTCGATACGGGATTACAGGCACATGTGACCCTATTGTATCATACTGCATTCATCCCATTTCATTGCACCGCATGCTGATATTGTGTGACTATCATGCTGTGTTTTATGTATGCGGTATGTATATCATGTTGTGGACATATTTCAGTTTGCCTATATATTTCTGGCTCGTATCCTGGGTTGCACGCCACAACGGTATAAATATATGGATCGGATTACACACTGCAACAGTATAAAATACGGTTCGGGTTGCACGCAACAGTATAAATATATGGATCGGGTAGCATGCCGCAACAGTATGTATTTCTGATTGTTGATATGTTCGGGATACTTAAAAATCTATATGTTCTGTCTACCTTATGTCCTTGGTTGTTTATGGTTCCATACGTGTTTCTAGTTATTATCTGGCTCTGCCTTTTATAGTTTAAATAAGATGGATTTGGTTTACCTGTTTTTCTTCTCCCTGGCTAGCTATCCTATTCTTTGAGGTGGCTAGTTTGCCCCACTTATTGAGTCCTTTTGACTCACCCTTGTTTGTTGTTTGTTTCTTGTCTATCTATTTCATTTCGGCAGGTTCGCTCCAGAATTGAGTTCGCCACGTTGTTCAGGATCGAAGACGACTTCAGCTGTCAGGGTGAGCCAGCTTTTATTCCCGATGGCCACCAGTTTTATGTTTATTAATTCAATTGTATTTTGCTCCCTTCAGGAGGTATCTGTCTTCTTTTGTACTCTTAGATGTCTAGTCTGGATTGCCCTAAACCTAGTATGTTGGGTAATCAGCTGTAATTTCTTTTGTACAGCTTAGAGGTATCAGTATGTCTGTGTTTTTTCTAAGTCTTGTTCTTATTTACGAATTGAATTATATTTATTTTTCTAATTTAATTGGTAAGGGTTCGCCCGACGGGTCTAGGGGAGGATGTCGGGTGCCCGCACGGCATAACCGGATTCTGGATCATGTCAGTTGGTATCAGAGCCCGGTTTAGAGTCTATTCAGACTAAGGTAGTGTCTAGTAGAGTCTTGCTGATGGGTACGTAGACATCTCTACCTATCTACGAGAGGCTATGATGGCATTTAGGAAGTTTCACATCCTTCTTTTCTGATCGTGTGTCTGTCTAGGATGCAAAAGTATTTTCATTAATTCCTTCGTGGTAATTGTGAACCATCGTGCGACAAATCAACAAAAGATATGAGTTCAAAACGAAGCAGTCTAGCCTAGGGCTAGCACTGACGAAGCCCCGAGAGTTTTTGATCGTGCTGACGATCTAGTTACGGAGGTCCCAGCTGTACGAGCTTGCGATGGGCAATGGATCAGGGCCTTATGGTTCCCTTGGCACTCTACGATGCTTTTACGAGAATCTTGGTGACGTAGATACCGCAAGAACCTATTATTCGCTAGGCAGCTTATCAGGTTGCCGCAGATGCAGACGTTCGGTCTCAGAGAGCTTCTATTCCAGTTCTTAATATTGCTACAGTAATTTATGTTTCGGAGACAGCATGCATTGTGCCTCTACTTATTCTGGCTGGTTAGCTAGCCTGAGTGTCCGAGTGTCTGAAAAGGCTGCATTATCCTACCCAATTGAACCTTCTAATGTTCTTAGGCCATGCATTAAATAATCCCTGTGTTAGTTTTTTTTTAAAATAAAATGATGTCAGCGTATCCTTCAGGCTCTTGATTATATCGAGCCTTATGGTGTTGATTATTCCGCTTTCCGGTTTCAAGGTCCAGTCTTAGATTGGTGGACCGCTCTTTTATTAGCTAGGCAGGGCTTGCCTAAGCTGACTTGGTGCGAATTGTCTTGTAGGTTTATGGAAAAGTTCCTTTCGCGCAGTGAGCGAGATGAAAATTGTCGCCAGTTTGAGTTAATTGGACAGGGTAGCCTCTTGATTTCAGAATATGAGATTAAACTCTTTAGGATGGCTGGATATGCACTAGAACTAGTCCACGAACTTTCCAAGAATGTTCAAAGATTTATTGGTGACCTTGCTTCTTCCTTGAGGTCCTAGATGGCTCAAGATATTGAGGTCAGGACTTCATTTAATATCGTTGTTGATATTGCTAAGAGATATTAGGCATACCATAAGTTAGAGCGGGAGAGCAAGAGATCCTACGGCCCTGGTGGGCACCATGGTGCCTCATTTGGAGGTAAGAGTTTTGATTATTTTGGGAGGTCACCTGCCAGGTTATCTCAGCTTGTAGAGCGTAATTCTCAAAGTGCGCTAGTAGTTCCTCAAGATAGACTCAGTTTTCTCTTTGTAGCTATCAATAATCTGTCCAGTTTCCATTTTCAGTGAAAAGGTGTTATCACTGTTGTGAGTCTGGTTATCCTTTGAGGAGTTTTTCCTTACTCCGGCACCTGATCAGTCGAAGGGGATTTCATTTAGATCTCAATCTGCCAGAGAAATGCCACGATCTAATATAGGCCGAGAGCATAGTGGTAATTTTTTCAGAAGGTGATTATCAGGGTAGTGGCTCAGCTCAGCTGCAGAGATAGTTCTATGAACTGCTAGTCTGGTAGGATGCTGAGGCATTCGATATAGTATACCCAAGTATTTCGTCCTCCCTCATATGTGAGTAACATTTGATTCTTCTGATCGATCTGGGAATGGTTTGTCTTATCATATTTCCATGGTTTCCTTAGATGTCATTTCTATTAAGAATCGGTTGCGGTAGAGGGGTGAGCTTCTAGTATGATTTATTCAGGGCATTTGTGAGACCCTACTAGTTTATCTGGTTTAAATGTGAGAGATTTGGGAGTGAGTGTCGGTATGTTCTGCAGGGCTTTTTGTTGTGCCACCTTCTGTTATTATGATATGTCAGTTTACCTCTTTCCTCAGAATTCAGTACTGGTAGGATGATGGGATCCTAATTCGTCACCATTGGAAAATATTCTCATTTCTTTTGGTGCAAAGTGATTAGTAAGTATTATTCGATCTATGTGTCTTCTTTTGGTTCAAGATGTTTGTGGATTCATGTTATTCTATGAGCTTGTTTTAGTTATAAAAGAGTTTTCAGGCAAATTATCGGAGTTACCTTCTTATTGGTAGATTAAATTGGCATGATGTTGTTCCCTAAAGTTCATTTAATGTCTATTTCTTAAATTGCGATTCTTTGGTTAGCCTGACTCGAAAGTAGTCTAGCTTTGGTAGCTAAGAAAATAAGAAGATGAGATTCCTAAAGCTCTAATTATTTCTATCCTCAGTCCATTGCCATTTCTTCTTCTTTTGGCACTGGTGAGCTTGGGCGGCTAGTAGTCTCTTTTGATGTTCTCTTTGTTGAGCCAGAGTACGGGTCAGGGTAGCCGGGTAAGTACATTGTTGTGTTTTAAGGCTATTAGGCGTCATTTGACCCCTGAGTTGATCCATCAGGTGGTGGTGCTTACGGTAAAGGTATGGAGTTGGGAACTCAAGAGTTGCAGCCGTTTGGCAACTCGAGTGGATAACTTGGTAGCTCAGGTCTGAGCCGCATTCTGTTTTTAGCTATGTCTTCCTTAGTCCGGCAGACTGTGCGAGGATGACTATTTCTATTCAAGTTAGTTGTATGAATTTATGCTCTAAGTGGAGGAGTCTTCCTCTAATATTGAATGCTAATATTAAATCTCCAAGGCGTTGTTCAAGCGTGAGCTAATTTTTAATTCCATCGACATGTTCTATATCGAAAGGTATATCGAAGAGGTGATTATCGGCTGAATCAAGTTAATTCATCCAGAGTTCCGTAAATCTTTGTTTCGAAAAAGTAAAACTCACCTCTCGTGATCGAGGAAGGGTCAGTTTAGTCAGAATAAGCTGGGCAATGGTATTATCATATTATCCAGATATGTTTTATTCCAAGAGTTCGGTGTTCGTGTTATAATTCTGATTCTGCAATCATGAGATAATGTCCGTAGAATAGTTTATGAAGGTCGTGTAATTTCTCTCGTTATCTGTGTGATTTTTTTTTAGACTTAGGCTCGTTCGAGGACGAACGAGAGTGTAAGTGGAGGAGAATGAAACGACCTTAGGTAGTCGTTACGGGAATTAGGGTCCCGATTTGTGTGCTGATAATTTTAAAATATTCATAAGGTCTATTAGGACTTATCTGTAAAATTTGAGCTAAATCGGACCTCGTTTGGTAGGTAGCGGAAGAAAGTTTCAGTTTCCGTTGTCGGTAAATATTAAAAAAGAGATTTTTGAGCTCGATTTTGGCGAATGAACTCCGATTTGAAATCCGAAAGCTCCGTTAGGTTCGTATGATTATTTGTGACTTTTGTGAACTTTCGAAAGTGAATTTCAAGGTTGTTCGACTAGTTTCCGCTAAAATGCCGAAAGTTAAATAATTTGACATTTTTCCGTTTAATTCGCATCTTGAGTTTCGGGAATCTGATTTGAGATTCACCTTAGCGAGTATGTTACATATATTTTTTATAACTTACTTGAGAAATTTGGGATCATTTCGAATTTCGTAAGGTTCCATTTTAATTTTCGTTGCAATAAAAAAAAAATAATAAAAGAAAAAAAAGGAAAAAGGAAAATGAAAGATAAGGTGGTGGGCTAAGCTCACATTTGAACTAAAAAGATCGATACAGAAACAAAAGAAGAAAGAATAAAGTATACAGTGTCGATCAAGTAATAAAGTGATAAGAAAGTATCGTTCCCACGAGGACTATCGATCAATTATTAACTAGACAACCTTTAATTCAAATACCGTTTAAGAGAGTTCAACCAAATTTCGAGTGTTGTTTTTAAAACTAATTAACAAAAAGTAAAGGAAGTAAAAATAGAATGCAAGACGGTTTCAAGAGTTTTAAATACCAGTGAGAGGAAATATTCTAGGGTCATGGGACGTTCACCAATCTAGTTGCACTCATCCGCTAATTGAACCAACTTTATTTATCTGGGTCGTTAATCACAGGGTTGATTTTTCTTACATGACTCTTTTGATACCCTGCTCGTCTATTCAAGCCAATCTAACGCTTATAAATCTATGGAATTAGAGTTAACAAGAATGCATGTATTACTCATGTATAGTGACTAAGCGTGACTGTTAGATATATTTCTATCATAACCGAGAAACTATTCCCGATGCCCAAATTCAGGAATACGCTCTATTTAATTCTATTGCAAACTACGATTCCCACTTTCAACTTCAACCTTAGGTTCGTAGATAGTACTTAACAACTGGCTAGAAAATCAAGTAGTTCAGAGCATAATTAAATAAACAACTCAATACGATAAATTTAATAGATTTCAATCAACTTCAGAGTACAACTTTCATGGTTAACCCATAACCCTAGAATAATAGTATTTAGCTACTCATGGTCATGGTAGCTTTCTCACAAAATAATCCAAAAGTCATGAAATAATAAAAAGGAAAGAAGAATTACAACTCAATTAATGAATCTTGATTGCTCTAGTCTTTACTATGTTTCTTGCCCCCAAAAGTACGTAAATAGGTCTAATAATATATTTACAAGGGTTTAAATATGGAATAAAGTGAGTAACAAACGCCCTACGCTAGTCCAAACTCGGATAGGAGAGTTCCCAGTCATACAGTAGTCCATTCAATGTGAGAATCCTTATATGCTCAACTCTCAAGTCTCACAGATTCTCATACAATGTACGGCTGGTGTAAGGTTCATACAATGAGCTCACAAATCCCCTTATTCCACTGGTTTTTTACACATCTTTTCTTCATTTTCTACTTTAATTATGACTCCGGACTTCTCTAAAAAATGTAGCCATCTTGTTCCAAAATTCCACCATTCATACCTAAGTCATTCAAACACACCAAGTTAGAATCATGTCACAAATTAAGCATTATTGGGCATGTATTACTATGAAAACCATCCAAAAGTGCTAAATACCACAGCCAAAAATATAAAATATGCCCAACATTAACACCCTCACTTAGCTTTTGTTCGTCCTCAAACAAATTAATCCACATTTTTTCACAATCAAACTCATCCTACCAAGTCAAGAACTCCAAGGAAGCGCATCTATAAATTTGGTTGATACCAACAGTTAATCACCAAACATACAAGCACACAACTTCCCCATGTTTATATTTCACACACTTGAAAACATGAATTACCAAAACAACCAAGTAGTGATAACCAAGCCTCAAGAACTGACTACATTCACCAACTTACTCAAGACATACCCACTTGCTCAAAATTAGGTAGCCTAATAAAAGCTATCTCTCATAATTTATGTGCCTTCAGCAATCAAGGCCTAGTCCCAATCACACACAAATAGATCAAATTAATTATAGAGGACGTGTAAGATAGAAAGAATTCGCTCACACTCACAAATAAATTCAAGTGCCACACAATGGTACAATAAGCTTGACCGTCTTATAATTCTCCACTAATGTAGGTACACTCTGCCAGAATCAAATAAGACTTTATCAAGGTTGTAATGTTGACTAGGGAACGGGTAGGATAAATATATAGATAGTAGTGACTAAACCTCTCCCTAAGCACTTACAAAATTTATTTAAGCCTCAATTACCACTTTCTTTCCAACCATGATTTTCCTTTCAATTGAACTCCCAATTGTTCTTCATTTTATTCATTTCCTCTTTTTTCATCTTATTTTTTAGTTTTTTTCCTTTTTTTTTCTTTTTCTTTTCACAATTTTTCTCATCTTTCTTTTTTTTCAACAACGATTTTGCTTCTCAAGGTCACCAACTTAAACTGCACCACCCTTTACTCCAACTTAAGTTATTCAGCTCATAGTGCCTATAAGTGCTCAGGGAGATAGCGAAAACTAGAATAGATAATGCAAAGCACAAAAATGGGTTACGGCTTGTAATATGGCTTCCAATAAAAAGGCTATAGGCTCATAGGTGCTCACTAGGGTCACGTCATCAGGGAAAGGCTAGAAAAAAATTTGAACGGGCCAAAAAAGGCCTACTATCATTTCCTAAGCCAAGTACATTCTAGGATTACCTCGAAAAAATGATAAGAGCAAGTTCTAGACCAATAATGCATGCACGATAAAAAATACTAACACCTCACCATTCATGGCACATGAACTACTCAAGACGGAACAATTCCAGCTCCTAATAAGAACAAGCAAAACAAACTCATGTTATTTAGTCAACAAGCAGAGTCATAAACCTGAGCCGAAAAGACACTAACAAGATTGTCTATTGGTGCTCCCGAATGCACACGCAAGTATCCATGATCGACAAGTAATAAAGTGATATGTCGAGTATCGTTCCCACGAGGACTATTGTTCAGACTGAATCCTAGCAAATAATTTTCTATAAACTATCCAGGGATCTTTTTCAATGCGGTTGTGATTTTTACTAACTAAGAAAAATAATAATTAAAAGCAAGTAATTGAAGTCAAATAATAGAGAGTAAATTATGGGTTGTTATCAATAAAAGAGAGACGATCCAGAGTTAGAGCGACAAAAAATAGAATTAAGGAAAAGAATAAGAGAAAGAGAGAAAGAACTTTTATCGAAGACATCTAGGATTTCTCTGCTCTCCTCCACGTCCAACCTCCTAAAAAACCTCCTAATAATGTATTTATAGTGTTTACAATGAACTAAAGTAATAATTTCAAAATCCTAAACTAATAAGGACAAGTTAAATTCAGAACTTGAAAGCTGTTAGGCAAACGTCGCATGCGTAGTCGCATTGCCAGAACAGTAGCTTCAGACGATCGCTCAAGCGGTGCCAAATAGCACCTTGTTGTTGCAAGCTATACTAAAGGTGTCGCTTAAAAGACAGCCTTCCATAGTCTAAAGCTGTGAAAGATCTACAGCTTGCACCATAGCCTTGCCTTCTAATACCATGTCCCACATTTTGCTAAGTCCATCAACTCTTTGCTCGTTTGTATCCATTCTTGCTCTGTTTACACTCGCTCATGCCCTACAAGCAATATTACACAAAATGAGTGCAAAAACCATATGTATAACCTAAAAGGAATGAGTAAAGTACTCCAAATGTAAGGAAATATAGGCATATATTGCCAAATATCACCACCCCACACTTAGACCCTTGTCCGCCCTCGAGCAATCACCAAAAATAACTCCACAACTAAATATCAACACCTGATAGAACAGGTCTATCTATGATTATGGTTGATACCAGCCATTAGACAAGAGCATAAATACATAACATGTGACCCACAACATGCCAAACATTCACCAAATTTCAAAACACTAGAACAACCAACTCAAGAAATCTCAATTTCAAAAAGTGACTCAATATAACCAAGCTTTCACAAAATCACACCCATTCACTACACCAAGAAGTCAATAACTTCACCTATCTCGCGCAAACCATGTGCCCTCACCAAAATAATGGATCAAGAGAGCGTCCGAAAAATCACACAAAGAATAAATTTCAAGAATAGATTAGGGACATAATGTAGAAAGAATTCACTCGCTCTGACAAAGAAGTTCACGTGCCACACACGACGTACCATAGGCTCGCCCGTAGTGTAGGACTCCACTAATGTAAGCTCACTACAAACGAGATTAACTAGGACTTTAAGGGTTGTAATGTACGCTAAAGGATGGGGAGGATAAATATGGATAAAATAGTTACAACTTCCCCAAGCACTTTAATACATCACTTTCAATTTTTAGCTCAACTCTTCTCAAAACCAACAAAGCAACCACCCAAGCATCTACTGAAGAACTCCCTTTCAACTTTAAGCATTTTCTTCAATTTTGCGCAACACTAGCAAGAATTGAGAATTCTTTTCCTTTTATTTTCTCTTTTTTCTCTTTTTCATTTTTTTCTTTTCAATATTTTTTCTTGACCTTGCCAATGATTTTTTCGAGTGCACCATATTTTTTTTTCATTGGTTCCACTCAAAAGCCACCCAATTTCTCCAACCACAACTCCACAAACATCAAATGTTTCAATTAAAGTGCTCTAAGGAGTACGGGTTCAAAAAGAAGATAATTAAGAACAAAAGGGATACGGCTTGCAATGTGGGTGCCAATGAAAATGTCAATAGGCTCAAAAGGTATTAATAAAGATAATATTAAAAGGTAGGCTAATCAAGGCTAAAAGGGCTTATCAAAGAAACGCCTGTATCATCTCCCGACTAGAGCAAACCTAGGATTTCGCTTTGAACACACGCGAGGCAAGTTCTAGACATCAATATGCAAGCACAGAACATCAGAAAGGATACCTCACATCACACATGGCACATAGTTCACTCAAGACGATTCCATTCCAACTCTCGGTTTAAGCAAATAAGCAACTTTTGAAATTTAAGCACTAAGGCACAATGATTCACAAAAGAGTCAAGTAGTTGAACTTAAGCGTCTCAAGAAGGTCATTCAAATTTTTCTAGGCATGCGTCACAATTTTAAGACCAAAAAGGACTCACAAATAATAAATGCTCAAGTCCAAATACACCGGTATTAAACAAACCAAAGGCACCTAGCATTCTATCATTTTTCTAAAATATTCTACTAACTAATACTATACTACTCCTAAAAATAAAAAATTTCCCGGTTCAAAGGTCTACCCATGGAAAAGAACCGAGGCCATAAGAAAAACCACGGGGCGGATGACATGTACCACTAACTAAAACTAAAAGGAAAATCTTTTTGAAATTTTTCATTAGTTTTCTATTTTTAGTTTCTTTTTTTAAATTTTTATATTAAACCAAGAAACAAATAAAAATAAAGTCAAGTGACTAAAATAAATTCCTAACAAAAACTCCTAAGGTTAAGTCATCCATGACCTAAAAAAGAATGGAAGTTGCCCCACCGCACACTTAAAATCAAGTACCGTCCTCAGTGCTAACAAGTAAATGAATTAACAATGCAAGTGAGTAAGAAAAACTCCCTGAAAGCTAAATGGCCTAGCCCTTGGTGTTAGCATCCTCCAAGCTTCCGTCTAGTATGAGGTACTCAGACTTCCCCCAACAGGTCATTAATATTAGGCAGGGGTGAGGACACCCCACAGTTAAACTCGACATTACATGAACCTGCAATCGAAAGAATCACCCAAAGTGATATACAACCATAAAATAAATAATAAAAAATAAATAAATAAAAGTAAAGCAAGAAAATTGGGTTGCCTCCCAATAAGCTCTTGATTTAACGTCGCGGTACGACGAAGATAATTTCACCACTCTTTCCTCCACCTCGAACTTATGGATTGGATCCCCATCTTTGCCTCAAGCTTATGACTATGATATTGGGGTGGTGGTAAGAATACCAAAGAACCAATTAAACAATGTCGCATTTTACACTTTTTGGCTCTTAAGTGAGGAATGTCGTTTGGTCTCCTTGGTATCACAAACTTTAAAATATAGGCACCTTGTTCCTCCTCCTTTGGTTTTTCATAGGCTCGGGTGACTCAATTTCCATGTCACCATCCAAACACAATGTTGAAAAATGATTGGAATGAGGTCCAATGCACTTCAATTCTAAAATTGCATCACTTTTGACACCCTCACATGCACAAACACTAGAGTCCTCAAATATGATGTTTTACCTTTCCTTACTTGACTCTAATGTAATTTTGTCAACCTCGGCATCATCAACTAATATTGGGTCGAATGGTAGAAATTCCACTTTTTGCTCCTCTAATTGGCTCCCAAGCTCTTCTATCTCTAATCTACTATTCGGAATAATTGATAGTTGGGCATCAGACACCTCAATCATATCACTCAAATTCGCCTCTAGATCATGAAAAGCTAAGCCAAATTCGTCAATCTCTTGTCTGAGCACAACTCTTTCCTCCATAAATTGTCTAGTCATATTTGTAATTTCATTTAAGAAATCCCCATGTGTATCTAATAGTTTGGACTGCTCGGTTAGAAAATTTTGGCTCAAAAACTGCACTTCATTGCTCCTGTCAAACTCACAAACATTGTTAGAATCATCACATATGTTGATGGAGGAAGGAGTATGACACTTAGGGCAACTATTCCACCGACCACCACACAATTTGCAAAAATTCCAATCAAAAGTCGTAGAAATTCACATAACCAATCTCGTAAGTCTGGAAGACTTGGACAATTTTCCCAAAAGTGGGTTCCTCCATAAAGTAGACAAGTATCGGTAAAATATGAGCAACCATAATTCGGCCAATTTCATTCAAAGATACCATGATAACAAGTAACACAATAATAAACTAAAAAAAAAATTAAACCTGAATAGAAAATAATAAATCGTTCAAAAAGAAACCGCCAATTATTTAGTCCCCGGCAACGACACCAAAAATTTGTTGCTCCCAAATGCACACGCAAATATAGTGGTGATAAGTAATAAAGTGATAAGTTGAGTATCGTTCCCACGAGGACTATTATTCAAACTGAATCCTAGCAAATAATTTTCTATAAACTATCCAGAGATCTTTTTCAATGTGGTTTTGATTTTTAAACTAAGAAAAATAATAATTAAAATCAATTAATTGAAGTCAAATAATAGAGAGTAAATTATGGGTTGTTATCAATAAAAGAGAGACGGTCCAGAGTTAGAGTGACAAACAATAGAATTAAGGAAAAGAATAAGAGAAAGAGAGAAAGAACTTGTTTAGAAGACATCTAGGGTTACTCTGCTCTCTCCACGTCCAACCTCCTAAATAGACCTCCTAATAATGTATTTATAGTGTTTACAATGTAATAAAGTAATAATTTCAAAAGCGTAAACTAATAAGGATAAGTTAAATTCGGAACTTGAAAGCTGTTAGGCAAGCGTCGCATGCGTAGTCGCATTGCCAGAATAGTAGCTTCAGGCGATCGCTCAAGCGGCGCATGCCAAATAGCACCTTGTCGTTGCAAGCTGTACTAAAGGCGTCGCTTGAAAGACAGGCTTCCATAGTCTAAAGTTGTGACAGATCTACAGCTTGCACCATAGTCTTGCCTTCTAATACCATGTCCCATATTTTACTAAGTCCATCAACTCTTTGCTCGTTTGTACCCGTTCTTGCTCTGTTTACACTCGCTCATGCCCTACAAGCAATATTACACAAAATGAGTGCAAAAACCATATGTATAACCTCAAAAGAATGAGTAAAGTACTCCAAATGCAAGGAAATATAGGCGTATATCGCCAAATATCACCTATCAATCCAATACAGATTTCACACAAAAAATCTCTAGGAAAGTTCAACTTGCATGTAAAGAACTAATTATGATAGTATCAAACAAGTCACAACGGAAGCACATGTCCTTCACCACTTATCTAAAACTTGGTTTAAAATAAAAGGCATCCCCAGGAAAGAACCGTGGCTTGAAGAAAATACGAGGATTATGCCACAAATCTAAAAAATAAACAATAAAAGAAGTAAAATTACAATTACAAGTCATGATACCACATCCCACACTTAAAATAGTGCATGGTCCCCACTGCACAAAAAAAATAATGAATAAGAATGGGTATCAAGAAAATTTCCTCAATCTGCCGATTCTGGAGGTGCCTTAGACCGGTTTAAATCTGCGGTCTGAGCAGCAACAGGATCCACCAAAGTGGCAGCAGACGCATCCACAATATCAATGAGTGAGTCCTCCTCAGTAGTACCAAGAACCATCTCTACAGAAATGCCATCAGTAGCACTCAAATCAACAATCTCATAAATGGACTCTTCCTCAGTCTGGACGCTAATAGAACGCGTCACCCGAGCACTCTGTATGGAGGAAAAGAACTCTAAAAGTCTACTCATTAGTGCTACATCACGGGCCTCTAGTTGACTAAGCAACAACCTATCCCGAGCTTCCTGTTCCTTCCTCAACTTGGCCAACTAGGCCTCTTGCCCCTATTTTAACTTAGCCAACTCAGCCTCAACTGGCTTAGGCAATGTTCTTTTGTCAACCTTCACCATCTTAGGATCATGGACTGCGGTGATATCATGATCGGGTGGAGTATCTGAATCCATCACTTCATCCTTGTACTTCGGAACCTTGTGCTTATGCATGATGGCTGACAAAGTGTGTGCATAATAGAGCCCCCATTGCATGTTTTGTCGTGTCCAAACCATCTGCTCCTGCATGAGCTCTCCCAAATTAAGAAATATGCCAGTCATCAAAGCATAAACGAGCAGCACCCTAGCCTGAATCACATTGGTCATGATGACTAGCTTGCATAATCCTATTATAAATCTAATTCAATCAAGCCTTTGCTTCCTTGACCATCAACATGTTTGGTAGTGCACTATAGGGTGTGAGATTGTTAGGAACCCATTCTGCCATCTCTCATTCTTCACATAGCATCTTAACAATGTCATCAAAGTCAGGCTCAGCTACAAATTTCTTAAAATCTGTCATATCAATATCTAGAGCACCGTAGAACCTATTTATAGCACGGGCTGATATGTCCACATCTCTCCCTCTGATCCAGACAACATCACTCTTCTTATGGTCCTAGTTTGTATAGCAGGACCTTTTGGCCTTTTCATGAATGTTTACCAATTTATTTCCTTCAACTTGCGAACAATACCAGGACAATTTTTCTCACATGCCTGATCATTCAAAGCCCTCTCTGGCTTGTGTTGTTTTGTGCATAGCCAGTTGTATGTCTTGTAGGTGTCCTTGCTCGCATAGCTTCCCCCCCCCCCCAAAGAGACCGCTAAATAGGACGACATGTCTTCAGGGAGTGAAATAGCAATGTACTCTTCTTCAGCATTATAATCAAACTGGACATCTCCATCACTGTCCTTCACTATTAGTACCTTCTCTTTTCCATGAACTACTCTTCTCTTCTTAGCTGGTGGGTTAGAAGCACCAACCTCATGGATCACCACTGGCTTTTCTATCACACTGGTGTCTTTCCTCTTACCCGTGGCTGCCTGAGAAGCAGAGATGGCCTGAGCACTTGGATCCGACCTCTTCTTTACTAATGGTATGACCTCAGGTTCATCACCCTGCTCCTTCACTTACGGGGCAGGTTTGTCCTATTTTCTCTTTGAGCGTTGCTTTTGTTTATCTTTGCCCTCTATTGGATTCCGTGGTGGTTGGCCCCCAGTCCCACCTCCACTGCTCTTGGAAGCTTGCTTTAGGACCGCCATTTTGTAATGAAATACCTGCACAAAAATAATTAAAATCAGCCCATGGGGTGCAACCAAGTTCATCAAGATCGCTTGAAACTAGTCCATTCAAGCTTTGTTTTTTAGTTCACATTGGTGCGCACCCCACACTTAAGCTCAAGTGTATTTTACTTTTAAACAATTAAAGCTCATTGTAAACTCATTATGTCATTCACGAGGTAATCAAGCTTACCTCAACGTGCACCTCTTTTTTTGAAACAATTCTCGTGTTTAACAATCGCCAAAGTGTACAAACGGGGTTCCTACACCCCTCACTTATATCACAAAAGCATGGAGAAACACTCAATTAAGTAAAACAAGGAAAGCAGCCCATGAATTTCACAACAGGGTAGCGACTCGCATAGCTAGTGGGCAAAACGACACTCGTCGCGTGCATGCGACGTGCAATGAGTATCTCTCAAGTTAAAGCACCCTAAACGCTGCCCCCAGACCATAATTCTACCCAATGTATGCTCAACATATGCCCCATTACAGATTTGGTTACTTAAACTTGGCCGAATGCCTTAAATTTTTATTGGGAAATTTCATCGAACACCTTACGTGCACGATACTGGACAACTTATATGTGAGCTGTTTGATCGTGTTTTGGCCTCCCAACTCTGGGAGATTTCATTTAATATTCATCACGATGCATCACCGCACCCCCTACAACCAGATACCAGGTAAATCAATGCAAAATTTCACAAGTACTCTTGTTCAAAATATGGACTTTATGCAAAAACCTAGGGGAAACATGGATGGGAAAACGCAAAAGTCCTGTAGCATAAATAAGGATGAAGGAGAGAGACAGAGAGAATGAGAAAGAGAGAGAAAGATCATACCTGGAAATCAAATAAGAAACAGAGGAACAACGAGCAAGAGAGACGGGAGTTGTGTCCTATTTCTTTTATTCTCTTCGACTGGTGTAATATTGTCAAGTGTAGTGTGTGTTTTATGTCTTATTTACTTACCTTACAAAACTCTTACATTGTATGCGCAATGTAAGACTTAAACTTAGAGACAAAAATATGAATATGATACTCTTACAAAATAGCTCGGTCCACTAGTTTGCTTATATTCTTAGTGCCACAGGCCTTACAACAGGTCTTACAATGTAAGACTTGCTGTAAGAGCCTGAACTCTGCTCTTTTTCCCTGCATTATTACTTTATCCACAATGCTTAATTCTCTAACTTCACGTCGCTAACTCTCTACTATAATACACTCAAACAACCAATTAGTTTAAGATTTCTGTTCTTTTTGTGTTTTGTTTAATATAAAACTAACTAACTAACTACCAAAAAGCGATAAACCATGGGTTACCTCCCATGAAGCGCTTGATTTAACCTTGCAGTACGACGATTACATCCCTCTTCAAAGGTAAACCTAAGAGATGGAGGATTTAAGTCTATCGACGTCGCCTTTCTAATATCGCTTCACTCGCTTCAACCTGGAGTTAAATAAAAGAACTAGTTGGTCCGGCTCAAAGTGACGGTGCTGAATATGCTTGTCATGCCACCTCTTAGTCTTTTCTTTATATAACTTGGCGTTTTCATAAGCGTGCAACCTAAACACATCAAGTTTATTGAGTTGCAACAATCTCTTCTTACCCGCCAATTCCATATCAAAATTTAGCTTCTTAATATCCCAATAGGCCTTATGTTCGAGCTCGACTGGCAAGTGACACCCCTTTCCATAGACCAGCTTGTATGGTGAAGTCCCAATTAGAGTTTTTTAAGCTGTTCTATACGCCCAGAGCGCATCATCAAGCTTGGTAGCCCAATCCTTCCTATTTTCACTGACAGTCTTCTCTAGAATTTGCTTTACCTCTCTATTGGACACCTCAGCTTGCCCACTAGTTTGCGGATGATAGGCGGTGGTGACCTTGTGTTTGACCCCATACTTAGCTAGAAGGTTGTTTAGAAGCTTGTTGCAGAAGTGTGTACCTTCATCACTAATCAAAGCCCGTGGGGTCCCAAATCTGGTGAAAATGTTCTTCTTAATGAAACTCAACACCACCTTCACATCGTTAGTAGGAAGAGCAACAGTCTCCACCCACTTAGACACATAATCTACCACCAGTAAGATGTATTTGTTACCATTCGATGAGGGGAAATGACCCATAAAGTCGACCCCCGACACTTCAAAAATCTCCGCCTCTAGAATACCTTAAAGCGGCATCTCTTTCTTCCTTGTGATTGTACCGGTTCTTTGGCATCGATCACACTTCTTTACAAAAACGTGAGCATTCTTCAACAGTGTCGACCAATAGAACCCGGACTGAAGTACTTTGGCGGTTGTTCTGTCACCACCATGATGACCCACATAAAGAGATGCATGACACTCTCTTAGAACAGCCTCTGCCTCTTCCTCAGGAATACATCTTCTCACCAACTAATCTGTACACAATCTAAATAAAAACGACTCATCCCATATATAAAATCTCACATCATGGAAAAACCGATGCTTACCCTCTGTAGTCAGATGTGGCGGCACTATCTCACTTACTAAATAGTTGGCATAGTCAGCGTACCATGGGTCCGAGTGACTTGTGATGGCAAAAAGTTGCTCATCGGGGAAGGTTTCTCTGATTAAACCTCCCTCATCCATGTGTTTGTGGTTCTCCAACCTGGATAGATGGTCAGCTACTTGGTTTTTCGTTCCCTTAGGGTCTCGAACCTCCAAGTTGAATTCCTGCAGCAATAACACCCAATAAATTAGTCGAAGCTTTGCATCCTTTTTATCAATTAAATACTTGATTGTTGCATGATCTGTATAAACAATAACTTTGGTTCCAATCAAGTATGCCCGAAACTTGTCAAAGGCATACACTACTATCAGCAACTCTTTTTTCAGTAACTGTGTAATTCAATTGGGCGGGATTAAGAGTTTTGCTTGCATAGTAAATAGAATGGAACACTTTGTTCCTCATTTGCCCCAGGACTACACCAATAGCGACATCGCTAGCATCACACATTAATTCAAATAGTATAGTCCAATCAGGAGCCACTATTACTGGTGCAGATACCAATTTCTCTTTCAGCTCATTAAAGGCCCTCAGACAGGCCTCATCAAACACAAATGCTGCTTCTTTCTCAAGTAACCTGCACAAAAGAGTAGAAATCTTAGAAAAATATTTAATAAAACTCCTATATAAGCCAGTATGTCCGAGAAAACTTCAGACTCCCTTCACAGACATGGGCGGAGGTAATTTTTCAACTGTTGTTACCTTCACCTTGTCAACCTCAATTCCAATACTGGACACCTTGTGTCCTAAAACTATTCCTTCATGAACCATGAAATGACATTTTCCCAGTTTAAAACAAGGGTAGTTTCTTCACACTTAGCAAGCACTAGACCAATATTGGTTAGACAAGCATCAAAAGAAGATCCAAAGACAGAGAAATCATCCATAAACACTTCGACAAAATTTTCCACCATATCAGTATAAATAGCCATCATACACTTTTGGAAAGTCGTAGGTGCATTACATAATCCGAATGGAATCCTCCAATAGGCATAGGTACTGTAAGGGCATGTAAAAGTGGTTTTCTCCTGGTTTTCGGGAGCAATCCATATCTAGTTATAGCCAGAGTAACTGTCAAGGAAACAACAATACTCTTGACCAGCTAGCCTATCTAACATTTGATCAATAAAAAGAATGGGAAAGTGGTCCTTTCGAGTGGCTTTATTCAATTTTCTATAATCAATGCACACCCTCCACCCCGTGACAGTCCTTGTAGGGATAAGTTCATTATTCTCATTTTGCACCACGGTCATTCCTCCCTTTTTAGGGGCGCAATGCACAGGACTTACCCACTTGCCGTCAGAGATAGGAAATCATATACCTGTATCCAGCCACTTAATCACCTCTTTCTTTACCACCTCTTTCATGATTGGATTGAGGCGACGCTGATGCTCCACACTGGGCTTGTATCCTTTCTCCATGAATATCTTGTGCATGCAAAAATCTAGGCTTATTCCCTTGATATCAGCTATGGTCCAACCAATAGCACTTTTATGCTCTCGTAGCACTCTTAACAGGTTTTCTACCTACAAGTCAGACAACAAAGAAGAAATAATCACAGGTAACGTGTCAGATTGCCCCAAATAGGCATAACAAAGATGAGCAGGTTAAGGCTTGAGCTCAAGTTTGGGCGCATCTTCAATAGATGGCTTGGGTGGTGGCCCTAGCGGTCTATCCAGGGGCTCAAACTTGGGAGACCCCATAATATAGTCACAAGAGCAGTCTAAAAGCTGCAAAATCTCCTTTAGATCATCATCGTCTTTAACATAATCAGCTGGATCACTCGACTTCTCCTCCGGGTCACTCACTGTGATCATGGAGAACTCTTCATGATGGTTAGGAATTTTTAGAGCCTTGTACACATTGAACACCGCTTCTTGATCATCCACCTTCATCGTCATTTTTGCCTCTCGAACATGGATCACAGCATCACCAGTGGCTAAGAAAGGTCATCCCAAGATGATAGGAACTTCCTTATCTGCCTCATAATCCAGGATGAAAAAACCAGCTGGCAAAATAAATTTTCCAATTTGAACCAATACATCCTCAATCACTCCCTCAGGGTAAGTAGTAGACCGATCAGCTAACTTAAGTGAGACTGTTGTTGGCTTTGGCGTACCAAGACCTAGTTGCTAGCACACAGACAATGGCATAAGATTTATCCTCGCCCCTAGATCATATAGGGCTCGACCAATTGCTATATTGTCAACATGAATATGAATGGTAAAACTACCTGGATCCTTCAACTTTTGTGGGAGTTTGTTCTGAACCCTCGATATGCACTCTTCAGTAAGTGCCACAGTTTGGAATTCATTGAGTTTTCTCTTTGATGACACTATGATGTACTTGGCATACTTTGGAATTCTTTGGAGCACGTCTACCAATAGAATATTAATACTAGTCTGACTCAATATGCCCAAGATCTTTGTGACTGTGGCATCCTGAAGATTCTTTTGCAACCTTCGAGGGAAAGGAAGTGGTGGTTTAGCAGCAATCGCTGCCTCTTTCTTTTCTACCTTCTTCTCGACTTCGACTGCTGGCTCAACTACTTTTTCTTTGTCAGAGCTGGAGTGTTTTGGCTTCTTTGGCAGTTCTTCCAGCTCCCTCCCATTTCTTAATGAAACTGCTTGCACCTATTCCTTAGGGTTGGGATCAGTGTTGCTTGGCAGTGCTCTAAGTGGCCTTGTATTTTGATTGCTAGCAAGCTGTACCATTTGTTTTTCTAAAGAGCGAATGGCGCTGTCCTGGTCTTGCTGGAGGGTAGTAATATTCTGATTGAGATCAACAGCTAGTTGTTGTATCATTGCCTCTATTTTAGACGTTTCAGGCTGCTTCTATTATGGTGGATTCTGCACTTGCTATACTTGGGATTGGCGGTTCCAAAAATTAGGCAGGTAGGTATTGTCATACTGAGCATTTTGGTTGACTCCCCTGTTATGTTGACCCAAATAGTATGCAGACTCTGGGTTAGCCGAGCACACACTACCTATATGATCATCTCCACTACACACATCACAGAATTGTAGTGCTTACACTTGTTGAACATGAGGTAGAGCTTGTGGCTTGCTTACTTGGACTAGTACAACATCAAGTTGCTGCTTAACAGAGTGTTGCATTGCCGCCATTTCAGCTCTCATAGCTGTAAATACATCCACTTCCATCTTTCCGCCTAACTTGAGGGTTTTGCCTCTGCCTGATTCACCTTGATAATATTGGATGCCTTCTGAAATTTTGTGAAGAATGATCTCTAGCTCATCATACTGCTTCTCTAGACTTGGTTCGCCATAATAAGCATCCAGCAAAATTTTACTGTGCGATTGGAGTATCTCAACAAAAATATGTCCCAATACCTCTTTTGATTGGCCATAGTGTGGGCAGCTTCTCAACAGTACCTTGAACCTTTCCCATGCTTCACCTATCTTCTCTGATGAACTCTGAATAAACTGTCGCACCCCCCCCCCCCCCCCTTTACCTAACACGGAGTGAGTCAAGGCTCGGGTTTGACTAGGTAACTCGGTTGAGTTGAGTTTGGAGTCGCCATCTAATATAGTCTTCTAAGGTTTATCAGGTCACCTAAATATCTAAGGGTCGTATTTTTTAACTCTAGGAGTCACGTGTACAGAGATTCTAAGGTAAGAAGTCCAAATGACTCGGGGGAGAAGGTGTTAGGCACTCCCCCAAGTCCCGCGAAAGGTGGTTCCCGCCCGAGTTTAATATTTTGGGATGTTTAAAGTATAATAGGCAAACATGCAAATTTCAATTAATCATTTCACTAATTTAGAGACTAAAATCGCAATCAGTCAGATAAAAGAGCACATTTATGCAAAATAATTTAATAGGCAATAAGGTGTAAAAATATATTTTGGGCTTTCTATATTTTGCAGAAATGCCCTAAGCCCTGCGTCTAATCGCACTTTTTGTCACTGAGTTTGCAAATATTAAACCAAACAGGCCAAAATTGCAAGAACAATTTAACACAGTTTACTTATGTAAATGCAGTATTTGGACTAATTTGCAGAGACGGACATATTTGTGAAAGCATTTTCAGATTTGACATAAAAACAAAATTATGGTTAATTTGTCAAAAAGATGTTAGCCATTTCGGGTCGGCTTATTTTGACATTAGTTTCAAATACTAACCTTAATGATTTTTTATTTTTGGGTTGATTTTGAAAGTATATGTATACAGGCTGCTTTTGAAAGCGGGAGGCACGAAATACACAAATACAAATAAGCTCTTTCACACGTAAGTGTGTGTGTGTGTGTGTGTGTGTGTGTGTGTGTGTGTGTGTGTGTGTGTGTGTGTGTGTGTGTGTGTGTGTGTGTGTGTGTGTGTGTGTGTGTGTGTGTGTGTATCATACTATTCTAAAAGAATCAATCCCTCAAGTAAAAAGTAAGTGACCATTTTGCCCTTCAATTAAAAACTACTACCTATAATTTTTGCACTAAAAAGTTAATTTAATTTTAAATAAAAAGTCATGAATTATTCGGTACAAAAATAGTATTTTTTATAAATGGGTATATTAAACATTTCTCGTGAATCTGAAAGTACAGACTTTGAAGAGTTGCATAAATAATTATTCCTTCTTAAATGGGTACATTAACCAAATACTCTCTCTTAACTGTATTTAGATAAAGAATTTGAATAGTTGCAATTAATAATACATACAGGTACCATATCTATCAAATGCAAATTCTACGTAGATGGCCATTTAGCCCATTTCTGTGATATCTAGTCATTAGTTCACTTACTCTCTTAAATGAATATTTATCAGAATTATGTGATTCGATACATACTTGTGATATTCATACATCACTTTGGACATTTTAATCTTTACAACACGTTGGCCAGTCCGTAATTACTAAATAGTGAAAGACATGAAATTTTTGGCTGTGAGTATATCTCATAATCATTATTTACATTAAATTTATTTATTCATTTACATGTTTGATATATCATATCCATTTTTGCGTATACATCTTAATATTGGTAAAGCCCTACTATGTTCTGAAGTACCTCTGCTTGGCCATCTGGTAAGTATATATGTTGGGACAACTTCATCCCACTGTTTTGTCAACAACAATAATAATTTTACTTTTTCTGTGATATTCCTTTTTTTCCCGTTTTATTATCCTCAAAAGTTGTATTTATAAATGGTATTCGATTTTATACCACAATGAAATCATGGCTTGATTTGTAAAATTCCCTCTATGGTGGTAAAGGAGGAGGCAGTGAAGAAAATATGAAGCAGTGAAGATGCTACTGTTGCATTGCTACTTTGTTATATTTTGGACTTTAATACTTTATTTGTTTTTGTCCGGGAAGAAAAGAATTTAATCAATAATATATGCAACATGATTTAAAGAGGAGACAGATAACTAATAACGAATAGCGATCAACCCAAATTCATTCATGGAGGATGGACAATTTGAATATATAGACCAAAATATGTTATAATAAGTTACATCCAAACACCTTATTAAATATGTGGTGTTTGTATATATTAGTAACCTGGGTAATGTACTGAATCTTAACTCTAAACTGTGTGAGGATTTTGTCAGATTCAATTGTATGTATTTTTCTTCTTTTTCGTCTTCACTTAATACTAAAGTCTACTAAACAATCACAAGCAGTCTTGAAATTCACCTTTCAAAATTTAGAAATATCATAATTAAATACATCAGTTAGTAGTAAACACAACCAGTAAATAATATATTTTTAATACAATAATAAGTTTTTTTTTTACTTTTAAATTTTTAATACTCCTTAGTATGGGGTACACGCGCAACGTGCATACTTATATATATATATATATATATATATATATATATAGAGCGCACAAATACATGTTAAATGACACACATAAACTTTAGAAAATATGTTTATAGATTTCGTATAGTTGACCCCTAACTTATACTCCCGTATACACTATTAGATTAGTGTATAGGAGATTCAAGTTTTTTAGAAAAATGGGTTAAAACACATAAAAGGCCAGATTCGAAATAAAGTTTTGGGTCCGTATCAGTTATGCAAAGGAGGGGCAAATTTGATTTACAGAAACAGTCTAAATTTAAGAATTTTTGGCCCATATAGCCCCTGTTTTAACTAAAAAAAATCCAAATTCCATGCTTCATACAAAAAGATTGTTTTAACACTTTATTCAGAACTGCCATGCTAACACTATAAAAAAAAGTACTTTTGTGGCGACTTCACCATACGCCAAATTGAGGGGCGATCTTTAAAGTCGCCATAGAAAATCACTTATTAGTGGCGATATTGCTTAGGCTGCTACTAATTATTTAAAAAACTTTCGAAGACATAATTTTTTCACAAAGGATTTGTGGCGACTATCTCCTCATTGCCACTAAAAGTTAATTGAGCGAACTAGTTGCAGCTGATTAATTAATTATTAATTAGACCCCCCAAGACAATACTCTCTCAGTATACTAACTTGCTTCTCTCCATTCACTTTCTCGTTGATCTCATCGGTGCTCCTTTTTCGGGAGAACTTCTTGGTATTCACGGTATTTTTCTTACTCTCTCAGTTTATAATGTCATCTCCATTCTTCCTAAAACCCTAATTTATTTTATCCTAATGAAGTTATATGTTAGAATACATGATGCGATTTTGGAGTTACTATTGTTGAGTACCATATGTAGATTCTGGACTTCTATTGTGTACGATTCATGAATTTTCGGTTACTATAGTTTTGTGTGAGATGTGGATTTTGGGTTGTTGTTGCAATATATGTTCTATATTGCATGAAAGTGGCGTATGAGAAATTGGTGTAGAGGCAATATCCAAACCCAAAACAAGATGTGGTTCTTCAATTTGCTTATGTAAGTTATCTCACATGCTCCCTTGCAAAATATATACATGGGTCTTGGCATGTTTTATTGTACAAGATGTGAAACCGTAACGCACTTTGTAATTAGGGTGTATAATAGTAATAATATCAATTTCTTCAAATAGTTTAAGAGGTTTTTTAAGATATTTGTCAGACATAATAATTTGAGCATCAGAAAATGTATATTCACATGAAATTATTTTGGGTACTACTGTTAGCTGATTGGTTTTCCATTTCACAGTATCCCTAAAAGTATGATGGCAAAGTGTTACAAAATTCAAGAGTTTATGTAAAGAGGAAGATGATTATCGAGAGAGAGCCAGTGTCAACTTCTATTCTTTGGTGCTTCTAGTGAGTGATCTCTAGATAGTTAGAGCTACACTACTTTAGAGTTTAGGCTGGTTAATGTGATTTTTATGACTTTTTACTAATATACTTTGGTTATATTGTTGACACTTTTCAAGATTTCTCATATTATATTTGAAGGCAATAAAAAGCTCATGAAATCTTTTAAGCATGCATTATTAAACTAAAATATTCTGTAACTTATTTCCTATTACATCTGCTATTCAATGTGGGGGAAAATGGTCCTATATGTGTCTTCCAACCTAATACATAAGGCACAATTGAATATGGAGGTAATATCTTGAACATATAATAGTTAATATCCTTTAATACTTGTTATTATAATGTCTAATACTTGTAATTTGAGTCGTATTGTAATGTATAATACTTGTGTTATGCATAGAGACCCATACGAAGATGTCTAATTTGTTTTATGTGTACAAAAATTGATTATTCAAGCTGAAGCTTTTTTTATTTGTATAATTTTTTCCTAAATCATCATAGTCTATGTTACATTAGATGTCTTCTTCTTGTTGAAAGCCTGAAAAGAAATAAGATATACATGTTTTTACTATTTCTTTGTGTAACTTTTCTATCCACAATCTAGAAATTACAGTTTTAATTACTGTAATTATTCTATCTCATGCTTGGATTGACTTATGCTAAAATGATGGGTTTCCACATTATTGGTAGGTGTAGGGAGTAAGAGAAAGTGAGTTTACTTTGACTATGAAGAAACCTTTTTACCTTGGACACTATGTAAGCAATAATGCTATTTTCTATAAATTATTATTCATGTCTAAACTTTATATCCATTACGAACCCTCCCTATACTTGGATGCAGAAATCTGTTGGCGTAATGTGTTCGTAAGATATACAAACTGATTACTTTACTTTTGTTTATTTGATCTTTGTAAGGTTGATATGTTGAAGAACAAGCTTGAAGTTGATAATCTGTCCATCTCCATTAGTATAAAGGTTGCAAGGTTCCTTCTCTCTTTCTTTAAACCCTCTATTCCGCTAGTTTTCTTCAATTTAATGAGTCAATTTGGGTATTTTCTATATTCTTCTGATTTTTTATGGGCATCATTATAGTATTGACTATTCCCGCCTCTTGCAAATTTGCACCTATCCAAGACAGTTTAAAGGTTAAAGAGAAACTGAGTTTTTGTTTTCAATATTGCTATAATGATGTTGTCTAAACAAGGAAGTGATACGTAGTTCTCCTCAAGGAACAAATATTCAAAAACTTGAACATTTAGCTTACTAGAGCCAGGTTCTCAACAAAACTACCTATAACAAATCTTTCTCACTCGTTAAAAAGGTTAATCATAAAGTGGCTTTAAATGTGCCTGAATTAGAGAAAAGGAGGTAGGAATACATAGTTAGTTGTTCCTTTTCCTTCAATTGTAGTTAATACATTACTTTGAAATACATGTTTCTCCTTCAAGCTTAATCAAAATGAGTTGATTTTTTGCAAGGCTTGAAATATGTTGCAACAGTATTGTTGCTTGTGATGAAAACTGAAGAGAAGATGCTTTTTGGATGCTTGCTGTCCTTTTGGAGAATGTATTCGTTAGTAATTGTTATACTAATAACTTGTCTGAATGCCATGTTGAGCAAAGAGTGTTCAAGGATCTATTAACTTAAAATGGTCCAAGGTACTTGTTTTTCTTCTTTTAAATTATTTGCTTACCATAATTTATAGATTGTTTTTTGAAATTTATCAGGAAATTATGCAGGCTGGATGCTCATTTGGATGCTCTAGAATTTGATGTTCTGTTATTTGCACCGAGCGATTTCTCTGCCTTTTGGCCAAAAATTTGCCTTCTGAGGTTGAAAACTACTCTCTATGTCATTGATCTTTGTGTGTGTATTTTTTCCATATATCTGTGTATGAGTTACTATAATATTGATTATCCAAACCCATGTGGAAACACCAGTTTAAAGTTGGTTAATGATTAGTAACTTGTCTGTTTTAAGAGTTTTGAACTTATGTTGTTTTATGAGTTTCATGCCCGTGACCAAAATATTGAGAAAGCTTCATTTAACCTGTTTAAATGCTTTTTTTTTTTTATAATTAAAACATAGTCTGAAGTGATGAAATATAAAAAATAGTGCTATTTTTGTGAAAATCTTCAAATCCAGATTTTGGTTCGGTAGTCAAAATCGACTGTTATTCGGTAGTCCACACAACTGTGCTTGAACTTTTTGTTACTAAAATCTTTCGCCAAGTTATGTAAAAAAAATCCAACTATGTTAACTTGATGATTTCCTGAAAATAAAAGGTTCAGCAGAAATTTATACTTTAGGTTATGATTGACTATATATAAGCTTCATTGTACTTGTGCATACTTCATATCATTGACTATTACTATATTTAACTTTCTTCATGGCTGACTCTTCATAACAATTATATGACTTGGCTATAGACTGTGTGCTTCTTGCTTTGATGCCATGTACCTATTGTATATGAGTTTTGAAAAATAAATTATTTTATTTCGCCAAGCAAGATAAAATTTATCATAGCTGCTAGCTAATTGTAATCTTTGATATATCAAATTATCACAATGTATACTTACTTACTTTTTTTTAATATCAGGGACAAGATTCTTTCATAATAAGAAATTGTTGGTGAGGAGTTTGAAGATATTTTGTGATGTGTTAGTTCAATGAAAGTGTATTTTGAAGTGTTGTCTTTTGTATTAATAATGGATTGTTGTTATGTTGCTGAGCAACCAGTAGTAATATAAATTTTTTATTTTTTTTGGAATAAAAATTGTATTTGTGGCGACCCTTCATCGCCACTAAAAGTATTTCAACAAACTATAAGTTTATTGTGGCAATAGAAAGGCGCCACTAATAATATTCTGTGGCGACTGACTCGCTGCTAAAGCTTTCATTTTCAAAGGCGACCCTTTTGTAGATTATATTGGTTGGTATTATTGTGGTGATATTAACCATCTATTGTAGCAAGTGAAGTCGCCGTTGGCCGACCCAAGATAGTCGCCACTATAGACATTCAGTATCGGATTATAGTGTAGCAACCCAGTTGTCGCCATTAAAGACATTTAGTGGCGACTATGCAGGCTTTAGTGGCGACTTTTGTTGCAACAAAATGATAGATTTCTTGTAGTGTAACTTAATCATCCAATTGCTTTCATCTATGATGCAATTTAAACTAGCGGAAGCTAAAAACGATACAATAATGCGGTAGCGATAAAACAAGATAATGTGATATCAAAAGAGATATCGGGAAACAGGGATTGGGAAGGCAAGAAATGAGAAGAAAGAACGGATAATCGACTCACGACATGAATTAAATATCCAAAAAGGAGAATTAAAAGTTGAACCTTACAAGGAATTCATACGAGATGTTGAATCTCCATAGGTTCCAAGTTATACAAGATTCACGAAGCGACCCGCTTCGAATTAGAAGGCTCGGCCTTTCTAAATTCTCTCTTCTTCAATGTTCAACAAAGCTAACTAAATGAAATGGACGACTAAGGGGTATATTTATAAGTCTTCCTATCCCCTTGTAAAATGTCTAAAATTCCCCCAAAGTGGGTTAAAACATAAGAAACCATGTAGGGTCAAAATGGGAAGTTCAACACAAAATTCCCGTCCAGTGGTCTAGGCGCTCCGCCTAAAAAGGCTACTGATCAAGATACGTGCAAAGCTAAGCGCTCCACCTGGGAAGCTCGCCTGGAGATTTGGGGCGGTCCGCCTGGAGATTTGGGGCGCTCCGCTTGGCCCTGGTCTATGTCTGGGCGCTCCTCCTCAACGTCTTGGGCGCTCCTCCTGGGACTTGGGGCACTCCTCCTTGTGCTTGGGGTTCCCTCGACTCATCTCCGAAGCTCTTGCTCTTGCATCCTCACACCCTTCTTGCTTGGCTCTTGATGGTTGGGTCCTAATCCCAATTTGGATTGCATCATCCTCCCCTTCTTGAAAGGATTTCGTCCTCGAAATCAAACCATCAAAGCCTACGTCCAAAGACAAACACTAACAAAAACTTCTACTACAAGAGTAGGTTAGTGCTCAAAAAGTGTGGGAAACACACTCTTATGATAGAGCCAAGCATCTATAACGAGTAAAAATCTCATGTTTCCCAAGGAAACAACAAGTACTTGACTCAACAAGAAAGTGCATTCATCACAAGAACAAGCAAAGAAATCAATAGGACATGGAACATGCAAGATGTAGCAATCAATTCCCCTATGACCCCTAAGCTCATGACCAACATACCAAGTTTTTAATGCATTTTTATCACAAAGTGACACAATGTCTTTAGTATATCCAACACTCAATGTGTGATCAACATATGGGATGGTGAGTAAGCAAAATAGTTCAATTTACAACTAACATCAAATACTCTACTCTCCTTCTTAGAAGCATTCTTACACACACCGAGAGGTACTTCCTCACCTCCAAATTTACATCCAAGACAATCCTCCTCGCTAGACAAACTCCCAAGGGAGGTCTCAAACAATGGATTATCTATAGAGTTAAGCATTCGAATCCATGGAGGTTCAAACTCACACTCTACTCTAGTTTTATACAAATCACCATTTCCATTGAAGTTTTCCTCATACAAAGGATTACTATAGGCACACTTCTCAAGTTCATTAGCAAGCAAAGATGAAGTTTTCAAACTAGAGACAACATCTACACTTGAGGAGTCATCGAAAATAATTCGATCCATCTCATATACTAGAGACTCCTCAAGGTCACAACCATCCTCACTACGACACAAGAGACCACCACTATCAAGTAAGCAATCAAAGGGAAGAATGGGATATTCATGCAATTCATCTTCTCCTTTATCAAATATAGGTGGGGTGTCGTAACAAGGTTCACAATCAAGGTCAACTACAATATTCTCACTAAAGAGAGGTTCAATGAAAACCGAGTTCACATCATGATGAGGCTTTTCAACCCTCTCAACTAGTGGTTCACATTCACACATAAGTTGACCATTCGACTCTACACTAGTTGCAAACACATTGTAATCATACAATCATCAACTAGTGCTGAGTTTTCACGAACACTAACATAAGACAAGTATCATGCTTAAGGAAAGAAGAACTAACACTTACACTTGAGTTTCCATCTTGCTCACTCAATGCACTTGAAGTATCATGGTTAGCTTCTCCACCTTGTAGCTAACATTTGGAATCTTCTTCACCTTGCTTTTCCTTCTTGGAACATGGTTGAGGCTCCATCGGTTTGCCTTCAAGAATTCCTACACAAGAATTCAAACAAGCAGAAGAAAAAGATAAAAGGTTAAGGTTAGAGTAAAGGGGTTCCCTCACTTTCAATGATTCTTTTTCCCTCTCTCTTTTCCCTCATTTTTTCTTCAAGGTCGGGTGTGGATTCGGGTGCTGACAACCCACTCACATCACTCAACACAACCTCTCCTTTTTCCACTCGAGAGATGTCACTAGTCGCTCCCTTACTCCTCTCCATCTTTTGTCTCTCAAATTCGAGCGAGTTGGGACGAGGCCCAAGAATACCCATAGCCGGAATAGGTGGACTCTTTATATCAACCCGGAATCTAAGACTTGGAGACTCATCACTTGATGTCTCATTCTTCTTTGTTGGTGAACCTTTTGGATTTGAAACTTGTGGTTTTGGGTTCATCTTGTTGACACTTGTCAACCCTTCACTTGCACTAGTCCCACCACTTATTGTCACTGTAGGACTCCTTGATTGCACCATTTCAACCTTGGAATTAAGTTCTTTCTCCTTGCTCCTTTGCATTGCCAAAGAAGGTGTACTAGTAGGCAATTGGCCTCTTGACCGATAAGGTCTAAAATCATAAAACTTTGCCCTATGCCCACAAGATACGCATCATTCATAGTAATATATTGCAACGTCTTGCCATGCAACCATGGCTCACCTAACCACACGTCAACATGTCGCATGGGATACACATCACACCACACATAATATTTATAATTCCTATGAGATAGAAGTACCCGAGCTTTCTTGGAAACCTACACTCTATCATACTCATAAGGATCCTCTAGCTCACGGCATGGTATATTGGCATCCTTAGTCTATCAACCAAAGAGGTGCTAATACAATTGGCATCGGTTTCATCAATTTTGAGCGAGTATCCTCGAACACCATTTACCTAAAAAACGAACCTACGTCTACCCAAGTTTTGTAGAGATGCATCCAAGAGAGAACTTGAATGCCCACGAGTGGCAACACCAACAACTTGGATCTCCCTTATCCCTCCTCTACTAGCAATATTGCCAGTGTAACTTCCACTTCCCGTCACTCTTCCAACATTTCAAGTGTTGTTGAAAGTCGAGGAAGGAACCTTGCCATGGAACCCATAAGTGCATCTCGCCTTGGTTCCATAGGCAATAGTACTTCTCATACTACAACTATCCAAGCCCCCACGGCATTGATAGAACAATATAACCCCTTTGTAGCAGAAGCAACACCATCTCTCAAATCACCCTTCACATGGGAACTAGAAGTATTAGGTCGCTTAGCATATCTAGAAGGTGCAAGCTTCCTCTTTCCCATGGAACAACCATCACCTCCTCCCACACTAATGGAAGGACCTCTACTACCTTCTTTTTTATATGGAGCAACACAAAGAGAAGAGGATGCACATGAATAATTACTATGGCAATCTTCATCAATATTCTCTAGGTCACTATTTTCATATTCAAATACATTACAAGAATAGTAGGTAGGAACATCAAACCTTGAAGCATTACCATCTAAAACTTCTTGACTAGAAGCATAAGAGTCATCACATTCATCTTTGTGAGCTTCATAGACTTCATGAGTCTCATGATTATTATAGTAACCCGTTTCATCACCGTACGAGCCACAGTTCCCTGAATCATCATAGAAATACCCATCATTACCCTCGTAGGAACCATAGTCTCCCTCATCTCCACACGAGTCATAACCCCCACATTCTTCATTCGCAGACATAGTTGTAATCAACAAAGAGCAAAGGACCTCACAAGTTTAATCCCTCACGCGTATCACTCGAAATATGTTCACTCAATTTTCTTTCCACTCGTGTATACACTCAAGGTCGTTGGCTTTTGTGACCACACTCTATTGTTCTCACCACTCAAGCCTTTTTTCACTGAAAGATTAACTTAATCTCAAAGGAACCGCGACCGTAAGATCAACAACTAGTAAGTCCAAGTAAAGGTTTGAAATGGAGTTTATGTGACTCTATGTACGGACGGCTATTTAAGTGCGCACTTGAGGCCAAAGAAAGTTCTACGACTTTAGATATAGCTTCAAGACACACGAAATCCTAAAAGCTCAAGGATTAGTGTCAATAAAATAGGACAATTACCATAGAAACACTAACCAAGAAGTACAGAAGCAACGGAAACACAAAAAACTACAAAACGAAGCTTCCCAAACCCAATACATGGCTGGGCGCTCTACCCAGATTTTTGTCACTTTTGGGCAGTAGCTAGGGTGGGCGCTCCGCCCAGGGTGTGGGCGCTCTGCCCAGGCCTGTTCTTAGCCTTCAAAAAATAGGGGTTTTGGTGATTTGCACCCAAAATTCCAACGATTTCAACCTGTTACTCAATTTCAATGATACCCAATGGTGTATTCAACTATTATAAACAATCCCCAATTGTTTTTCAACTCCAAACAACAACAACAAACTTCGATTCAAGTGCGAACCAATTTTCAAGAGTTTTCAACTTTTTTAGATTTGATTTTTAAATTTTTGATTTGCAATACCAAATTGTGATATGAGTATACAAAAACAACGGGAATATAATATAGAACAATTCCCGATAATTTTTAACACTTGAAAATTCGAGTTCAACCCGATCTATGAATTTTTTTCTAGTTTTCAAGTTTTTCAATTATTTTTTTCTCAAGAATAACAAGAACAACAAGAACAAGATACTAACACGATGAACAAAGAACGGGAGTTTGTAAGAACATAACCCGATCCTTGCTCTGATACCAAATAGATGCAATGTAAACTAGCGGAAGCTAAAAATAATACAATAATACGGAAGCGATAAAACAAGATAACGTGATATCAAAAGAGATATCGGAAAACAAAGATTGGGAGGCAAGAAATGAGAAGAAAGAAAGGATAATCGACTCACGATATGAATTGAATATCCAAAATGGAGGATTGAAACTCGAACCTTACAAGGAATTCATACTAGACGTTGAATCTCCATAGGTTCCAAGTTATACAAGATTCACGAAGCGACACGCTTCGAACTAGAAGGCTCGGCCTTTCTAAATTCTCTCTTCTTCAATGTTCAACAAAGATAACTAAATGAAATAGAAGACTAAGGGGTGAATTTATAAGTCTTCCTATTCCCTTGTGAAATGTCTAAAATGCCCCTAAGTGGGTTAAAACATAAGAGACCACGCAGGGTCAAAATGGGAAGTTCAACACAAAATTTCCGTCCAGTGGTCTAGGCGCTCCGCCTAGGAGTTCGGGCGCTCCGCCTAAAATGGCTATTGATCAAGATACGTTCAAAGCTAGGCACTCCGCCTGGGAAGCTAGGCGCTTCGCCTGGCCCTAGTTATGTCTGGGCGGTCTGCCTGGAGATTTGGGGCGCTCCGCCTAGCCCTGGGCTATGTCTGGGCGCTCCTCCTCAGCGTCATGGGCGCTCTTCCTGGGACTTGGGGCGCTCCTCCTTGTGCTTGGGGTCCCTCGACTCATCTCCAAAGCTTTTGCTCTTGCATCCTTGCACCCTTCTTGCTTGGCTCTTGATGGTTGGGTCCTAATTCCAATTTGGATTGCATCAATCTATCATGCAAGATTCCTATTTTCATCTCATGATGCAAAACACATAGGAGGAGGAGGTTTAGAAAAGGCCCCTGTATGGCCAATTAACACAACCAGTGAGCATTGCTCACTCACACACATGTACAGGCAGGATATCTTAACAAATACACAAATAGGGGGTTCTAAAGGGGTAAGAATATAAGTATATGTCCTATTCTTAAGCATTATGCTCAGAACTGCCATCACATTCATAATACTAGTGATTCACACTTCCAGAACTTTTGTACCATAATTTTTTGAGAAGGTGTAATCACTGAACCTGTAAAGCTTAATTTTTCATGTGATTGATAAAACTGGTATGGTCTATCTAGGACCATCTATTCAAGTTGTATGGAAAGGATTAGCAGGGGCTGAAGGAAAGCCCAAATAAGTATATATAGGTAAACAGAGATTAAGCAGGAAGTATAGACATAGACAGGTACAAATAAAGAGCAGCATAGGTCTAGGCATAGAGTTATACCTTTGTCAGAAGTAAAAACAACAAGGAAATAATGTTTAGGCGGTTTTAGATGCCTTTAGAACCAATATTCAGAGAGAGAGAGAGTGAGAGAGAGAGAGAGAGAGAGAGAGCAGAACTTTTCTAGGAGCTTTGAGAGTAAGAGAAGAGAGTATTTTGCTAATGCTTTTCAATGTGCAGTGTTTCAATAGAGCCAGTTTAAATAGGTGTGAAGGTAAAGGATTTAATTCAAACGGGTAGGAACAAATAAGGCAGGGGAATATTGTTTCCTACAATGAAAAGGATCCACTTAGGTGGGCTTTCCAAGTATAGCTCAATCAGATCCAAGTTTTAAGGACAATATCCTAAAACAAGTAGGAATCTCCTCCTTTTGACAATAACACATCCAGATTCAAGAATTATCACATAAACATGTCTTAGGCTATTTTAGGTTTGAAATTATGGCATATCCTAATGGATTTCAATTAGAATCCCCTAATGGATACCCTGTTAATCATCAAAAACTATTTTACATTCCAGCTATCAATCAAAGATTTCAAATTTAACATATTATGATCCCTATAATCATGCCAAAGCAAACTACCATTTCAGTTTTCGATTTAGACAAGCTATATGATCATGCATTTTAACAAAATAAAGGGCTAAGTAAACTGACAAGGATGAACACATTGTCGAGAGTGTTAAACCATAACCTAATAATTGTGACAAGGAACATAGACCATGAAGGTATCAAATCCAGACATACAAACAGTTTAAGAATAAGATTCCACTTAACCCGTGAATTAAGATGAAAATTACTAATAATGTGGTCTTTTACTTTTAACTAATTAACAAGTAACAACTAGGCATGCATGCACAGATGAAACTAGGCAAATTTAGGTATGGTATCACATAGGGTCATAAACATTAAAAAGAGAAAATGGGGTACCCGTTTTAGATTTAGTTGGGTCAGTGTTGACCCGGTTCTTGATCATGTATGCATGAAGTTTTTACCCTCCAACGCCTAGTGCCACCAAGGCTTTGTATAGTTGTTTCCAGAGTTTTCTTTTCCAGCGACAGAGACGAAAGTTGGGGGTAGGGTCGAATTTTGATCTCGTCATTTGAGGGAAACATTGTAAAGGTTTATTTACGGAGGGTGCGAGGAGCGCTGGGGTGTGTTTTGTTTGGGGTTCCACCGGAGGAAATGGCCAAAAAATGGCCGCAACAGTGGTGGCTAGGGTTTAGCGAGAGAGAAAGATCGAGACGTGGGGCGGCGGGTATAACTGATGGGAAATGAGGGGAGTTAGGGTTTGGGGTGTGTGAGTGTGTAATTAAAAATGGAAATACCATTTTTAACCGTTAGATTAGATACTTTGAGGGCCAGGATGTTTCCATGTGGGCGTGACATGGCGCTGATGTGTATAAGTGGTGAGGTGTGAGGTGTATATAATGGTACAAAATGTGTATAAAGGAGTATAAAATACGTATAAAATTGTAGAAATATGCAAAATTAGTTTTAAAAATGCCAAAATGACTAAGGAAATGCATAAAGATATTATTTTGAGATTTAAAATAATTTGAGCCATTTTGTCAAAAATATGAGCAATTGCAAAATTTGTAATTGGATGTGCACATTTTATAAAATAGCCGAAATTTGTGGTAATGTCTACAAAAATAGTCTAATTAGCGTGCTTGTCCGAAATGAGGATTGTGAATAGGATTTGAACTGAAAATAATGCATGGCTTATCAGTGCAATTTTGTTTGGAAATGGCTATTGAAACAGGAGGGACAAAATTGGGTCTTACAGCTTCTCATACAATGTACGGTTGTTGTAAGGTTGATACAATGATCTTACAAAGCCTCCATTGTTTTTTTATACATCTTTTCTTCATTTTTCTTCTTTAATTATGACTCTGGACTTCTTCAAAAAAAGTAGTCATCTTGCTCCAAAATTCCACCAATTCATACCTCAAACACACCAAGTTAGAATCATGTCACAAATTAAGAATTGTTGGGCATCTATTACTATGAAAACCATCAAAAAGTGCTAAATACCATTGCAAAAAATATTGGAAATATGCCCAACGTCAAGAGGCAAGGCAAAAGGATGAAATGCTCAGCTTTAAGGCTCATTTGTCGAGGCTGACGTTGAACTCAAGAAGATGACCCGAGCCTCTGCTACTTTTGAGAAGCAAATGCAAGCTCTAAGGGATGAACATGCTGCGGAGAGCTCGAGGTCAGCAAACGGAGCTGCAAGATGAGCTTGATCGAGCTAAGAAGAAGCCAGTCAATGCCAATAAAGATTATTTTGAAACACTGGCCAAGAATATTCTCAAGACAAATGAGTTGGAAGGCCGAGTTGAACAACTTCCAACGCTTGAATCCTAGTTGGCACGCCTCCAGAGCAAAAATACTGCGTTGGTGGCAAAATACAAGGCCAAGGCCAAAAGAGCTGAAATGGACAAAGGTTGGGCCATAATTCATACTCGGGTGAGAGCCCTCGAGCAATGCGCAGCGGGGGAGTTTAAACTTGGATGACGAGATCACCAAGGCCAAAGAGCGACTGGTTCGGGCTCAAGATATTATGAGTGAACTTCCTACAAGTGAGGATTCAGATAACAACGATGATGTGGCTGATGATGAGGAAGACAAAATCGGTGGTGAAGACGGGGCCTCCAGAGGTGAAGAGGTGATGCCATAAAGAATAGCAATGATAGAAACAACCACACAACAAGAAGATGAGTAGGGGGAATAGAAAATAGAAGAAAGAACATAATTAAACTTACATTGATTTAAGTATAATTCCATGGAAGAAAGGAAACTTGAACCAACTATAGAGTACATGCTAGAGATGAATCCTAGGTTTCAAGTTTAAGAGATAAAGGAAGAAGCTACAGAGCTTCTCCACAAAGGTAAAAGTAACGCTTTTTTTGTCTGTTCCTAATATTCTGAAGTGACTGGAAAATACACTAAGTGTAGGGCTTTTATATGGCAGCCCTCACATGCCTAAAATGTCATCAAAACATCCCCTAAATAGGTTATATATAAAAGACCACGCGGGGCCAATAAAGTGCCATTATTTTTAAAAGGTCTATCTATGCAATGCAAGAATAAAAAGCTCGTTAACGAGCACCCAAATTCTGCCCCCCTTCACAAAGCTTCAACACCCCAAATGCTAGCTCGATAGCTCACTTATTGAGAGCATGAACTTGCTGCCCGGAACAAGCAAACTTCTCCACGACCAAAATCAGCTCGCCCCCTAGCTCGTTGAGCCTCTAGCACTCAACCTCAATCTCCGAGCATCACCCTTCCGCTTGCTAACAAGATCGCTGATCCTTCTAACAAGCTGCTCGCTCCTCCAAAGTTCATGAACATGTCTTGTCTCAATTTGAATTGCATCATCCTCCCCTTTTTGAAAGAATTTCGTCCTCGAAATCACACAACAAGACCAGCAATCAAAACCAAACACAACTACGACATGCTACTACACGATTAGGTTAGCTTAGCAAAGGTTAGTGCATGCTGCGAATAAAATACGCTTTAACGATAGAGCCAAACATTTATGATAGTGATAAAGTTTACGTCTCCAAAGGAAACAATAGGTTCTTGGCTCAACAATGGAATGCACTCAGAACAACAACAAACAAAAAGATCAATAGGCCGTAAAACATGCAATCTCAAACAATCAAGAAACCTATTACCTCCAAGTTCACAACTAACACACTAAACCCCACATGTATAATTCTTACAATTTGACACAATGGTTTTGGCATGCCTGCTATCCAACATGTGATCAACAAATGTAATAGAGTAGGTAAAATAGTTCAACCTAGTACTAACATCAACTACTCCACTCCCTTTCTTAGGTAAGGGATACCTCCTCACTATCACTCTTGCCTCTAAGACAACTTTCCTCAATAGACAAACTCCTAAGAAATGCCTCAATAATGGCTTACTCATCATCACATCCCACACAATCAAGATTAGGACTACTCAAAGATGTACCATCACAGTCAACAATTGGAACTTCATCCAAGGGATTATCTACAAAGTCAAACTTATTACACCAAGAAGGTTTAAGCCTGCTCACTACTTTAGTTCGATACAAGTCACTACCCCTATTAAAGATGCCCCCAAACAAAGGGTTAGTAAAACCAAGCTTCTCAAGCTCACCACCTAACCAGGAGAAGTAGCAAAACCAGATTCATCATCATCTAAGGAGTCATTTTGTACAACCCTATCCATTTCTTTCACTAAGGACTCCTCGGAACAAGTATCAACCTCACTAAGACACGCAAGACCACCAAACATCAAATATGTATCAAAAGAAAGAACAGGATGGTCAAACACTTCATCTTTCCCTCTATCAAATACGGGTGGTGTGTCATAGTAAAACTCACTAACATGATCAACTATATTTTCATCAACTAAATTTTCACCACTAAAAAGAAATTCATGGAACCAATGGTTCACATCATCATGTGACTTACAAACTTCCTCAATTAGTGACTCATGCTCACATACAAGTTGACCACTAGACCCTATCCTAGTTGCAAACACATTATATTCATCCAAATCAGCAACCAGTAGATTATTAGCATCATTATTATGAGACAAGGAATTATTAAACTCAAAGAGAGATAAGCTATCACTTACACTCAAGTTGCTTCCTTGATCACTCAAAGCATTTGAAGTGTCTCTACAAGCCCCTCCACCTTGCATCTCACAATAGAATCTTCATCACCTTGTTTTTCCACCATAGAGCATGATTGAGGCTCCATCGGTTTGCCTCCAAAAATCCCTACACAATAGTTAAAAAAAAGTAGAAGAAGAAGATTAAGAGTTAGCATTAGAATAAGGGGTGCCCTCACTCTCCATTACTCTTTTTCCCTTTCTCTTCTCTCTCATTTTTCTTTCAAGGTCAAGTTTTGATTGAGGTGACAAGTCACTCACATCACTCTACACATCCTCTCCTTTTTCCACTCGAGAGTTGTCACCAATTACTCCCTTACTCCTCTCAATCTTTTGTCTCTCATGTTCGAGCGAGTTCCAAGAATGCCCTTAGCCAGAGTAGGTAGAATCTTTACATAAACCTGAAATCTGAAAACCATCACTTGACGCCCTCTTCTTCTTAGGTGAACCACTTGACTTAGAGTCATGCTGTTTCAGGTTCACCTTGTTGACAGTTGTCAACCCTTTACTTGATTCACTTATCCCACTGATTCTTGTGCTTATAGGACTTCTTGTTTGTACCCTTTCGGTAGTTCTCAACCCACTTCCCTTTTGATTAGGCCAAAGATGTTCACTAGTCGATGCCTCAACTCTTCTTCCCCGAGGTACAAAGTCATAAACCCCTTGACGCATTACCAAATAGTACACATCCTCCTTAGCACCACATTTAAACCTTTTATTATGCAACCAGGTTGCACCTAGCCAAATATCACAAGAACGAAAAGGATATGCATCACACCAAACAAACTCCTTATAATCCCTTTTAGATATGAGCACTTTGGCTTCCTCAAAAACCCACACTCCATTTTATTCATAGAGATGCTTCGATTTATATCATGGTATCCTTAGCATCTCAACTAATGAAGGGCTAATGCAATTGGCATCCGTACTACTAACCTTTAGTACGACTCCTCTATACCCATCAACTTCAATGTCAAACCTACTCAATCCATAGTTTCGCCTAGTTTCATCAGAGTAAGAACATGAATGAGCATGAGTAGCTAGACTACCAACTCGACCTTCCACTCTCTTTACTTCAGCTTTAGTCACCTCGAGAGTGTAGTAAAAACTCCTATCATCTGACTTATCTTCATAGCCAACCATACCCTCCTTATTGCTCTGTGTACCTGCAAAAAACATATCAAGAAAATGAGGAAGGAAAAGGTTAGTATAAACAACCTCACTTGCACTCCCTCATTTTTAGTGGTGGCACTCACACTCTTGAGAGTTCGCACTCCAAATACCCCCACCCAAAGATTTCCCATTATCTCTTAAGAACCAAGGTGCAAATTCACCAACTAGTATGTCCAAGTATTGGTTCGGAACGGAGTTTATGTGACTCTATGGATGGACGGCTCTTTTAAAGTAAGCACTTGAAGTAAAGAAAGTTCTACGAGAGTTAGAAATTATGAAATTTGCACGAGTCCTACAAGCTCAAAATTAGTAATAGCTCAAGTAGAAGAAATACTTAAGAATTTCTAACTAGAAATAGTGTTTAATAAAGAAATAAGGAAATCCTAAAAAAATTATGATTCCCTACCCCCTTAATAGGCACCTAGACTAAGCCTTTTTAGAGTAGAATAAGTTTTCCCTCCTTTTCCTTGCTTTCCAACTATGACTTGGACAACTTTTACTATTTTTCACTATACTTCACAACCCCTACACGTTTTTCCTTCTAGAGTTGAATAAGTTTTTCCTCCTTTTTCCTTGCTTTCAAACTCTCATATGGAGAACTTTACCTCTTTTTCCTTACACTCCACATGCTACACCCTTGCTGAATTTCTCCTTGTTTCAGCGTGTATTCCACTTCTCCTAAAGCCTAAGGAAAACTAATTTCCTTATATCAAAAGTTGGTAAACTTCTCCTTTTTGAATTGGAAGTTGTTTCTCTATTGATTTAGGCTTAGGGTTTTATTCTTTATGCACAATACTCAATGCCTCTCTCCCTTTTATTCAACCTCAAAATTCAGCAACTCAACTCCAACAACTAACATGTAAAAGGTATAGAACTTCAAGGTCAATTCAACTAATTTAATTCCTATTCAAGAACAACAAGTTGTAGTTCAAGAACTAGCAATTTTCAGCCAAGAGCACACTCCAAATAGACTATATGTAAAAGACCATGCAGGGCCAATAAAGTACTATTGTTTTTAAAAGGTCTATCTATGCAATGCAAGAATAAAGAGCTCGTTGAGAGCACCCAATTCTGCCCGCTTTCACAAAGCTTCAACTCTCCAAATGCTGGCTCGCTAGCTCGTTCGTTGAGAGCATGAACTTGCCGCCCGAAACAAGCAAACTTCTCCACTACCAAAATCAGCTTGCCCCAGCTCGTTGAGCTCTCTAACAGTCGGCCTCAATCTCCAAGCATCGCCCTTCCGCTTGCTAACAAGCTCGTTGATCCTTCTAACAAGCTGCCTGCTCTTTCAAAGCTCACGAACACGTCTTGTCTCAATTTGGATTGCATCAAGAGGGCTCCCGTCGGGGAGATAACGTCGATCCCCATGCCTAGTAGCTTTTCTTATTTCTTTTTGCTTTTGTTGTGGCCTTCAGACCTAACTTGTAAATAACTTTTGAGACTTTGAGCCCGTTTTAATGAAATCTGAATTCCGTTTAAGTATTTGTTTTATCTCGTCGGGATGCGCAACTTAGCACTTAGAATATTTTTGCCTGCGAGACTTTAAGAAATTTTTATGGAGGCAGATAAAATCTTAATTGTACAATATAACTTCGGGAGTTAGATATTGAAATAAAGAGATGTAGAATCAAACTCATTTTATTAATAATAAGTCGTATCCGGGAAGTTAGATATTGAAATAAAGAGATGTAGAGTCAAACTCATTTTATTGATAATAAGTCGTACCCGGCGTTACATTGAACCTAGTCGTAATGAGACTTAGGAAAAACTTAGAGAACGTCGTTATAGGGCACTATATACATGACATAAACAGGAAACTAATTTTTGGGGCCACAGTCCCCAGTGTAAAGATTGCCAGTCTTGGGGGCAGCGGACAATCTCTGATATGAGAGCTTTCGATTCGTGGATCAGACTGCACACCATCTCTTCCATTCCCCCAGTGTTCGGATGCGAGTGACAAGGACCTGAGCATTGTGCTCCGCTCCCTCCACTTCCTGCAAAGGTCAAGTAAAGAAAAATAGGGGGTTAGTTAATCATTCGACCTAAGAATCAGAGCGTTTGTAGGCTGGGTGCCGTAGGTGAAAATTTATTGAAACAGGTAAAGTACCTTAGAGTTAAAAAGAATACCACTTCAAATTGGAGATATTCCAATTTGAGGTTTCCAACTTGCCATTCATATCTTCCAATTGATAAGACCCTTTGCCAACAATATCTTTGACCCAGTAGGGTCCTTCCCAATTGGCTGCTAACTTTCCGGTGTTGTGCTCCTTAGTTGTTTATTTCGAGGCCTTTAACACATAATACCCAATTTTAAAAGCTCTAAACTTGGCTTTCTTGTTGAGATATCTTTCGATCTACCTCTTTTGAGCTGATAGCAGCAAGGCTAATTCCCTCCGGCCATCGAACAAATCCAATTCTACTCGCATTGCTTGGTGATTTGCCTTATCGATATCATGAGCATACCAGAGAGTTGGTTCGCCAACTTGTACAGGGATCGAAGCATCTAATTTTGTAGACAAGAGAAAAGGGGGTATCCCCCGTGCTGTTCTTCTCCATAGTTCGATGTGCAACAACACATCGGGCAACTCATCGAGCCACGGGCCTTTTGCCTCCTCGAGCCTTTTTTTCAGACTCTCAATGATTACTCCATTTGAAGATTGCACCTGTCCGTTTGCACTTGGATGGTCTGGAGTCGATACCAATTTTTTCGTACCCCACTTCCCGAGGAAATGAGTAACACTTGAGCCAATGGACTGCGGACTGTTATCACACGAGATCTCCCTGGGAACCCCGAATCTGCAAATAATAGTCTTCCATATGAAATTTATAACTTCCTTTTGTCTAACTTGAGCAAAAGCCCCCGCTTCCACTCATTTAGAAAAGTAATCAATAACTGTAATCACCTAATTTTGGCGCAAAATACCAAAAATTGCTTAGAATAGTTGCGTTAATTATCATGTGATTTTTGCTAGATTTATCATTTTATTTATCTATTTTTAGTTAAGTTATTAGGAGAAAAATGCCATAAAATTTTCAAAAAAAAAAATATAGGATTCAATTATGAGTAATTTTTAATTGATGTTATGTGCTAATTGATTCATATTACAAGTTTTGTTGTTAATTATTTGGTTAATTAGTTCAAAATGACAATTAGTTGTAGTCAAGTTTAAAGGGGCAATTAGTCTAATAAATCTGAAAAGCTAGCCCACCCAAAGTCCAAAGCCCAATATTTGACCAGGCCCAACATTCATTACCTCACCTAAATCCCCCAAAATCCCCTCATTTCAGTACATTCCCCTTCAAGTCTTGAAGACCGGTGAAGCCCTGCCGAATCTCCGCCTGCCGCTGAAATTCCGCCGCCACCACCACCACTAAAGCTATACCGTCCCACAACCGTCTTCGTCCAATCTTTCCATTTATGACGTTGATTTGTCCAAACTCTCACTAAATCAGTGTAGATCGGGTCTCCAAACACGGTTATAAGCTTTTCTTTTAGTGAATCATTCGATCTTTCGGGTAAGTTTTATCTATAGCCTCATTTTCTCATCCTCCTTCATGCATGTGCACTCCGTCTTCGAAGATAACACCTCCTTCATTTTGAATCCGATTAGCAGATTTGTCTAGGACTTCCTTGGTTGATTTCTCTCCCTTTCTCTCCGTCTTTTTCTCGTTCTAGTCGAGTCGACCCCGAACGAGGTCGATTCGATTAGAACAAGAAGAGTTGGAGATTCCGTGGCTATGGTTTTGCTTGAACTGTTTTGTATGTGTGGTGACATTTGTGACACTATGATATTTTGGAGGTCGTTCCGATAAGGTGTAAGCGTCGGCAAGGCTGTGAAGGGGCTGTTTAGGCAGGCGAAGGAACATTGATTCGTGTCTGTTTTCTTATCGGGTAATAGCGAGGCTTAGGAAACAGTTGGCCAAAGCGGTGAGTGGCATTGAAGACATCGAGGCAGTGATAATGCGATGGTGTCGGGGCTGTTTGCTCGGAGACGATGAAGCGTCGAAGCAGCAGCTTGGTGATGCTTTAGCAAGGCTCGCTATAGGCAAGTATGATGATGAAGCGGCTATGGTATATGGTGATGACAAGGCAGTGTCATAGCTACTATAATGAGGCAGCGGTGGAGGTGTTGGATTGTAGGCTTCAGCTTTGACAGTGTTTTATGAGACGATGCTTGTGATGTGTTGATGTTGTGAGTTTGCTATGGGGACGATGCAACAGCTGGACGGCTGATCAGTGGTGGCAACGACACAAAGCTGGGCGACAAGGCAGTTTAGCGAGGTAGTGGTGGTAGTAGTTTTTGCTGTTGTGTGGGTATTCATGTGTTAGGCGTAGGGGCTGTTATAGTATTGATCATTGAAGCAAGGGGGCTGTGATGACTATTTTAGTTATTGTGGTGCGTCGAGGGTGGAGACGCTGCAACGTTGGTGGGTTTAGACAGTCGTGAAACGGGGCAACAAAGCAGGGCAGCGGTGTCACAGTGGCGATGAGGTACAGTGATGATGATGCAGCAGCTTGAGAACGTAGCGTGGTGATGGCGAGGCAGAGGTAATGGGTTATGCCGTGGTGGTAATGTTGCTTGGCTTGACGGATCGGAAGTAAAGCCCCTTCCTTTTCTTGTCTCTTTTGTTTAGTAATGAAACTATCTTTATGTATGGCCATATGCCTGTTTATGTTCTCAAATCAAAGCAAGAAAAAATGAAAAAAATTGTTCACAGTTGAATCGTTTTGCCTAGAGTTTATGCTTGACCATGAGCTCAATTTTCCTATTCACTCTCTGGATTGTTCGTATAATAGTACTAAGTGTTTATTAGTTTTTATGTTAGTTTAAAGCTTTCCTTGTCTGATTAGTGTAGAAGAGTTGTGTATGACTAAAAGGAAAGTCTTAAAACTTGTATTAGTTTTCATTTATTGTCAAAGCATGAAAGTGGTAAGTCTCAATCTTGTTTCACTTCGCCATAGTCTAAGTTACTTAGGTTGTTTAGTTTCTTTAGGTTCTGTTTGAATATGTGTTGGATCAAGGATATTAGTTTAGTGTATAACTTTTTGTGTTAGCATGTTGGTTAGTTAATTTATGTATAAATCTATCCAAGTTGTTGCTTTTGTGAAGCTGGGGGATTTGATTTAGGGTCATTTAGTGAGTCATTTAGGGGCTAGGTAAAATCTGAATTTTTGAAAGGGTAAAAGAAAAGAAACAAAGTTGGCAGTAAAAGTAAAAAGATTCCCTGCCCTTCTTGTCTCTTGTTATAAGGCAAGCATGCTTAAGAATTAATTTTGGGGGCCTGAAAAGCAAATGATCACATGTGAGTGTTGTACTTTTTCTCACCTAGACACTCCACCTTTATTTGTCTATTTAAGAGAGAGGACACACAATCTGAGGGAGGGGAGACACCAACAAGATCTGGAGAACTACTCTCCTACAAAATTCCAGATCTGAGAAAAAAAAGTGTGAGATAGAGAGAAAACATAACAAAAAGAGTGAAAAAATAGAAAGAATTTGCAGTTTATAGTGAGAAGGTTTGAGGTTTCAAAGTAAGTTTGCTAAATATTTGTAGTATGATTCTTTAAGTATTGAAATAGATGGTTAAGGGAATCAAGGAGAGTCTGGTAGCTGTTGTTGCTAAGTTGCTCGTTGGTGTGCATTTGGGCGTAGCTTTGGTGGACTTCCTTTGCTAAGCTAGGAATTTTGGTCCATTAGGTAAGTGTCCTAAACTCTTTATGTAATATGTAAATGAGATTTTTACACTCTATACCCATAAAATTTAAAGTATTTACAAGCCATACCCATTACAAATTATACTACCCATAAAACTAAAAGTATTACCCAACCTACCCATTTATTATTGTATACCTTTGTTATGCCTTATAGGTGTATACCTTTAAAGTATACTGAATAAATTATGGTATACAAGTCTGGAGGGACATTTATTAATGTATACCTTTGTTATGCCTTATAGGTATATACCTTTATGGTATACTGCATAAACTATGGTATAACAGTCTGGGTGGGTATAGTGGGTAAATAATTTAGTGGGTAGATCCGGTAATATTTGAAAGTAGTGGGTAGTGGCTGTAATTATTTTAAGTTTTGTGGGTATTTTTGTAAGTGTCCCTATGTAAATTTAGCCCACTTATGGGCCTAAACCCATGAAAACTGTGCTGCTTGAGGCCATCTGGTGTGCAAAAGGATTGTCTCATTTATTTTATATTTTTTATAATTCATATATGCTGATGTGTTATTGTTATTTCCCTTTGCAAGTTTCATGTCCCTTAAGGTGTATAAGAAGGAAAGGAAAAAAAAGCTTGAAACTATACTTATTTATTTACTTTTGAAGCAGTAAGCAACTTAATATTCTAGGAGTTGAAACCAAATCAAACTAATATATTTATGTTTACAAATTGTGGAAATCAAGAAATAGGCAAATGTTGAAATGGATAGAAAGAAAGGAATAGGCGACCTTTAAGCCTAATAAGTTTGATTTTGAAGAATTGTTAAATGAGTAACTTCGCTAGGTAGTGTCATTTCTTTTCAAATTCTCTAAGCACGTCATAAGCTGAGTTGAGACATATTATTTAGAATAAAAAGTACAAATTTGGTTCCAATGCGAATAGGCAAGCCTAGGCCTAAACGAGCCAAAACTAACTAAACGTTGTCATTAAAAACTCATATTAAGTCCAGAGATTTCGAACGGGTGAAGTGCCTGCGCGAATTAATTGATTTAAGTAGGAAGATTTCAAACGAGTGAAGCGTTCGCGCGATTATATCTCGATTCGAGTTTCTAGTTGAACAAAAAAAATTAATATCAAATCAAAGCGTAACAAATCAAGGCAAAATATAATAAACTATTTCAAAGAGTCGAAATGCGCCAATAAAAGCAACTGTGCTTGACACAGGACTCAAGGGTGCCTAACACCTTCCCACGAGTCAACCGGGATCCTTACCCGGAACTCGGACGCAGATCATTTACGAGACAAAGGTGTTCTAGGTACACCACACACCTTTAACTTGTCAAGTGGCGACTCCGCAAATCTCTAAATAATTTGTGTACCTTTGAAACACCGTCACAACCTTTAAAACTATAGTATTTTTCTTTTTAAGTTAAAAAAAGGGTCGTGACAGTAACCACAAAAAGAAACCGAACACCTCTTCTAACTTTAGGGAGTGGCCCAACTATATAAATCCCAAATTTCATGAATGGTCATGGGGACACGATGGAATGCAAAGGTTCGGCCTGTTGATGAAGCATTCGAGTGTGGCATTGACATTTGTCGCACTTCTTGACAAAGGCCTTGGTATTTGTGCCAGTATCTGGCCAACAATACCCTACTCGAAGCAATTTGCGTACAAATGCCTTTCCTCCTGAATTACCTCACTCTCCCTCGTGTCCATCATCACATATTCGGTTTGCCCCGGGCCCAGCATTTGGCAAATAGGCCGCAATGCAATTTCTTGTATAATTTTCGTTGAATTCTAAGCTTTTTAGTCTCCTTATCAGCTGGCAGAGTCCCCAAGTCCAAGTAAGAAATGAACTTAGTGCATCAATCCCAAGTATGAGTCACTGAATTAACTTCAAGCTTTACCCTCTCTACGGCCGACATAAGAAGGAAATAACTAAATCAGTCCCCTAGTTTCTTTCTTCGGCAGCAGAGCCTAGATTTGGTAGGGTGTCCGCTTCTATATTCTCCTCCCGAGGGATCAGTTCGATTCTCCACTCTCGAAACTTAGAAAAATTTGTTGAACTCTAGCTAAGAGCTGTTTCAATCTAGGCTCCCGAGCCGAAAAGTCTCCAATTATTTGATTCACTACTAACTATGAATCACTTTTTAACTCAATTCTCTTTACCCCAAGCTTCTTAGCCAGTTCCAAACCTGCTATCACTACCTCGTATTCAGCTTCGTTGTTGGCGAACTGCTTAAGCCTAATAGAGTGCCTTACTCTTTCCCAAGTTAGAGCTACTAAAACTAAGGTAAGCCCCGAGCCTTTAGAATTGGTAGCTCCATCAGTGTAAAGTGTCCAAATCCCAGAAAACGGTCCCTTCGACATTAATTCCTCCTTCTCTGCCTCGGGGAGTATTTTAGCACTAAAACTAGCCACGAAATCAGCTAGCACTTGGGACTTTATGGTCGTGGAGGCTGATAAGTAATATCATACTCGCTTAGCTCAATATCCCACTTAGCCAACCTCCCGAACAATTCAGTCTTATGAAATGTATTTCTCAATGGGAATGTAGTGACTACTGCTATGGGATGGTATTGAAAATAGGGCCGAAGTTTACGTGCAGTAATGACTAAGGCAAGTGCCCATTCCTCTAAGTGGGAGTACCTGGTTTTAGCATCGAGAAATGACTTGCTAACATAATAGATTGGATGTTGTTTTCCATCTTCCTCTCGAAGCAGGACTGCGTTCACGGACACATTGGATACAACCAAATAGACCAGCAACATCTCCCCATCTTTTGGCTTCACGAGCAGCGATGCATTTTCCAAATAGTGGTTTAAATCCTTTATAACGCCAGTTTACACTACATTGTCCACTCAAATACGATTATCACAGACTGCGCCAAATTGTATTCCTCTAAATATGATTTAGAATACAATTAGATTTGTTTTTGGGTTACAAGCAATATCTTGTATCAAGATTGCAATGAATGGATGAATAGCGAAAAAAACAGCGAATATAAACACAAGAACGATGATTTCAATATGAGTAACTTGAGATTACAATTTGACAGAGTTTTAGTTATATTTGTGGATGTATTTACATTGACACTAAGATACTATTTATAGCAAAAAGTATTGAGGCAATCATGGACATTAATCAGCCCACTCCTCCATATTTAGATCGTGGGCGACCCACAATCTCCCCTCATTGAATGCTGAGATCATGGGGCTTTTGTTACACTAGGCTCGAACTATTTGTCCCGGAGCCTCTACATTTCTATGTCTCGGGCAATCATGACTTATGGCACGAGCTGTCTAGGCCTCGGGGCTTGTCCTCGACATTCTTGACATAATTTCCGGGGCTATGATATATAACCCTATGGCTGTTGCTCCGAGCTTCGTGCCTCCAACACCACGTGTGCAAGCTATGATTTTACCAATACACCGACAACATGTTATTTTGGTCAGAGTTATCAATAAAAAGATGATCTTTCTAACTTCACGTTACACAAAGAATTCAGAATTACTTCCCTATTGGTCGATCATTCTAAACTTCATTCTATTATTGGTATTTGGTGGGGACTCGAAGTTCCACACTTGAAAAATAAAAAGTACTATGTTGGGTGAGATGGTCGAGAATGTCTCAAGGTCTCAAATATAGGGAATACTGACTTAAATTAGCAAAAACAAGAAGACAATAATGGAAGACAAAAGTAAGTCTAATCAGTTGATTTTCTGTACTACCTCTGTTCTATTATAAGTGTTTAATTTTTTCTTTTCACGTCTATTAAGAAATTATTAAATATTATGTATACCTTAGATTGAAAAAAGATCAGTAATTTTACGTTAAAATCCTAAAATGACACTTTTGGAATAAATAAAAAAGAAAAAGTGATACTTACAGATAAGGGTGGTTAATGGTTCGGCTCCGACCGGACCGGGCCAGATTTGGGCCGAAAATCGGCTCAGACCGATTGCGACCGGACCAAAAACCCAAACGAGTCCCAAAATCCGGTTCCGACACGGCCCTTTGACAAAAAAATGGATCGACCGGTATAAAAATGGATCGGACCGGTCTGGACCGAGCCAGACTGGACCGGTCCAAAAAATAAATTAAAAAATCAGAAATCCAGTCGTTAACTAGCCGTTGGAAACAACTCTTTTGACCCCCTAGCCGTTGTCCAAAGGCCAAAAACGATCATTTTCACCCCCCTCTACCACCCCATAACTACCCCCTAACTATTTTTTTCCTATAAATACCCCCATTATTTCATCATATTTTTCACACAAATCATCCAATTCTCTCTAATTCTTTCAAATTCTCTACAATATTGCTATTTTGCTACTTTGGCTATTTGTTAAAAGTTTACAATTTGGCTACTATATCAAGTTTTAATTAGAGTTGCTACCACATTTATATTTGGCTATTTAGTGATGTTTTCAAATATCAAGTATTGGGTCAATTGGAGGCGCTACTTAGTTGAAATATCAATTTGGCTATTTTTACAATTTTCGATTATCAAGTATTCAATTAATTAATTGAAGTGAAGGCTCAAGTTTCAACTTCACCTTAATTATACGGTTATACTTGGTTGGTCGTTCTACTTTCTACTCTTTTATAAAAAAAATTTCATATATTTATTTTATTTGCTATTATTATGTCACAAAGATGTTCAATTGGAACTAGTAGTGGGGGCGGGCACGTGGTCGTGGGAGAAATAGGGGTAAAAAAAATTTTGATAGTTCTAGTCAGTTCACCCACATAGATGATTCTCAATATTATCATGATGTTAGCGCTAATATTATACTTGATCATGAAATGTTAGAAACACAATGTAGCCATCAAAGCGGGGTTAATTTAGAAGAAACACATGAATTTCAAGCTAGTCCACTTGAAGTTCAGTCTGACTTGCCTCATGTACCTCCTACTAGAGTACCGGTTAAACGTAAGGATAGATTTGAGGTGTGGGAATTTTCAAAAAAGAAAGTTGAAACGCAGACAGCCGTATGTGGGCTTTGTGAAATGGAGTCAGTATCTAAACTGGGGGTAATGATAGTGGGACGGGTAAAATTAGGACTCACTTACAAAAAAAACATCCTAAAGAATGGTTAATGCGGGTGGGGGGTATATATTTAGGGACCAAACATGGGGGAGTAGCGCATGATGAATCTTCGGGTACCCAAATAAAAAATTAACCAAACAACAGGAGGGCTTCTTACTTTATGATAAACAAAGGGATAGAAAAAATATTGCTAAACTAGTTGCGGTCGAATATCAGAACGAATATCAAGATTATTTGTGATATTTATTTGATAACTTTGACACTAGAGTATGTCTTACTACGGATATGGGTCGTTCTACTAATGGATGTGATTATATTACTGTTACTGTTCATTGGATATATCTTGATTGGGTATTTCAAAAACGTATTATTGCTTATAAAGTTGTTGATGAACCACACACGGAAAATTATTTTTGTAATAAAGTTTCATCAATTTGTCGTACGTACTGTTTAACTAACAAAGTTTTTAGTATTACGGTAGATAATGCTACAAACAACACAGACGCAGTTAGGAACTTAAAACCTATTTTGAACCCCCATTTTGAGTAATTTTTTCATGTTAGGTGTGCATTTCATATTTACAACTTAGTAGTAAAAGATGGTCTTGACTTGTTTAACGATATTATAAGTAAGGTGAAAATAGCTATTACTTATATTTTTAGAAATAAAAACCAAGAAAGAAGAAGAGAATGGGAAAGAAAATATATAGAATTAGGAATGCCAATTAGGAGAGTCCCAAAGGAAGTTTGTACTAGATGTAACACTTTATATGAAGCATTGAGTGTCGCTTACGATTATAGAGTGCCTATTTCTCAAATGTATAATAAATATTTTATGAAAATCTATCACCTTAAAGAGGACGATTGGAAACTTGTTCAACATCTCCTTCAGTTTTTACAAAAATTTTATAAAGCTACTTTAGAATTTTTCGGACAATATTATCCAACTACTCCTACCATGTTATATTATATAGCTGGAATATCGGAATTATTGAAAGTATATAAGCAATATGAAGTATACAAAGTGGCTGTAGAGGCTATGATTGAAAAATTTAGAAAATATTTTTTCCCAATTCCTGCTCTTTTTTACATTGCTTCTGTGTTGCATCCTGCTTTTAAACTTAAGTTAATTGAACGACTCGTTAGAGAAATATATGCAAATTTAGAAATTACAGAAACTAAAATTAAGGCTAATGGATTTTATACTACAATAGCTAAACTTTCAAACTTGTAATTTCAAAATTCTAATTTAGAAAATTACATTCTTTTAAACATACTATCTAATTTCTTGATGATAATCGTAGGCTTTTCTTTAGGAACTGGTCGTTGTTGTTCTTGTTCATCATCTTCTTCTGGTTCTTCTGCTTCTTTTTCTTCTTCTTCATTGCTAGTTTGACTCACTTCTTCACTTGTTCCGTCGCCCAAAATTTGATCGAGATATGCTTTGCATTTTTTATCAGTAAGTGCTGGTAGACCAAAGTTTCTTCCCTCTGCTCTGATCCAATCCCTGAATAAAACTCCTGTCTCCATTGCCTCCTTCGTCAACGAATATCTGTGATCTCCAATTTGAAATCTTTCTTGGCTAAAAGCGCTTTCCGACGCAACTAATGAAGTTTGAATTGTTAATATATTCCGGGCCATTTTTGAAAGAATTGGAAATTGCGATTCTTGATTCTTCCGATAACCCAACAAATCATCAGTTCCAAAGTTTGTAAGTTTCTTTGGATATTGAATTAAATACACTTGGAACTTGTTGTATTCCACCCCGTACTCGTCCTATTCTGAAAGCAACTTTTCATCAAGTCCCCCAAAAGTGCTCATCCCCGCATGTCTTGCCCATTTGAGAAGAACTTTCACCGGTTGATTGTATTGGTTCTGTTGGTGTAGCAGTGTCTGCCCAAGCTCTATACTTTGCAAAAACAGCCATGGTATCTGCATAAACTTTAAGAACCGCATTTTCGACACTTGGATTGCACTACTTATGTCTTAAACAATTCAATAAAATTACTCCAAGTCTTGGAATTCCATCACAACTCTTGTCTTCATATTTTTTGTTTTTAATTTATTCTTTGCGCAAAAATACTACAATTAATTACTACTTTCTAAATTAGTTCAAATTTAATTTTATAAAATTAATTCAAAGTTTGAACTTTGAACTTAACAAATTAATGCAAAAGTTTGAACTTGTCGAATTAATTCAAGGTTTGAATCATCACTTCAAAAATTTCAAAAATTCAAAGTTTAAAAAATACTATAAGTTTTTTAATTCTAAGTTTAAACCTTGAAATAAACTAAACATTCCAAATATATATATATATATATATATATATATATATATATATATATATATATATATATATATATATATATATATATATATATATATACAAAGTTGATAATATTTTGTTGTTATATTTTAAAAAATTTAAAATTATCCATCACTTTAAATAAAAGACAAACAAAAAACAAACAAAAAAAATAGGGTGGACTACCGGGCCGGAACCGGACCGGACCGGTAGTTTGAATTGGGCCAACGGTTGGAATTCAAATATAGTCGTTGGCCAACGGCCATAAACGGCTATATTTACCTACTCCCCCCCCCCCCCCCCCCCTCTAACGCCCCTTATACTCCCTCAACCTATTTTTATCTATATATACCATATGCCCCCCCCCCCTTCTAACGCCCCTTATACCCCCTCAACCTATTTTTATCTATATATACCATATTATTTCATCATTATATTACACAATCCATCACTTTCTATCAATTTCTCTCCCAAATTACTCTCAAAGGCTATTTTCTAAAAAAAATTCGAACAATTATAATGGCTGCAAATCAACCTAATGGTCCTCCTAATGAAGCTCAACTTACTGGTCCTAGTGAAACTGAACGTGCGGAACGAAGATATCGATATGAAGTTTGGAAATTTATGGAGCATAATAGAGAAGCTCACAAAGCTAAATGTAAACTTTGTCAAAGAAAGTGGAGCTTATTGGGTGGGACGAAGAGACTTACGTTGCACTTAGAAAATCAACATAATTTCGAATGGAGTCGTCTAGTGGGGGGCAAATATTTGCATAATAATTGAAGAAATGGTTAAGGAATTTTCTATGTAACTTTTAATTTCTAGTTTGTTTTTGTCATTTCAATTATGTATTTTCAAATTTCTAGTTTATTTAATATCTTTGTAATTTTCAATTTCTACTTTATTTTTGTCATTTCAATTATGCATTTCTCGAATTTTCAATAGATTGTGTGTATTACTTTTCCAATCTCAAATTTGTTTAGTGTTTACTTTACATTAATAATTTAAAAAATATAATTTACATAATTGTTTAGTTTCATTAAAAAATATTATTACAAATGGTGTTTACTTTCATTAATAAATTATTTATTTTTCAATTTTAATTTACATTGTATTTGCCTAAAAAAAATTAAAAAATGTAAACCATGAACCGGACCGGCAAAACGGTCGCGGGTTCCGGTCCCGAACCGGATCCAAATTTTTTAACCGGAGTGGACCGGACCGGTAATCCATTAATGATCCGGTCCCCACCCTCAGTGGCCGGACCGGACCGAAACCGGAAAAAAATTTTGGTCCGGTACTAGTCACCCATTCTTATAGAGGGATGGAGGTAGTAAAACAAAAGTAATTCCCAAGCAAAATGCAAAGCAAGGACACCTATAGATCAGTAGTCATTTAATACAAATATTTCATCGCATCTTGAAAACCATTTAAACAAGTTTGTCTTATTAGTACATAACATGAGAAACGTTTACTTTTGCATAATAATTATTAAATAAAAAACAAAAGGTGAATTTATGGCAGAATCGTATTTCTGAGGAAAAGATAAGTTTACTTGTGTCGTTGTTCTCCTAGTTTGCATAGAAGTATTCGAGTCACCATCTAGATCATTTGTTTCAACAACAAAGGTACATATTGCGAATTTAGAAATTAAAGAACCCATCCTACAACTAAAATCTTTGTTCCAGTGTGTGAGTTCTCTTCCTTTGGCAGAAACTTCTTAAAAGATAAAACTAAAACTGAGATCGCTCAACAATACCCTTTAGATTACTTTGAACTTCTACTTTCAAACAAACAAAAGAATTATTCTATCAAGTTATAGATTAAACAGCATCGTTCGTATGTGATGTACATAGCACAACTTTAGTTAGCGGATTTGTAGAGATTTATAGGGATTCTCTCCTATTATCCTAAATGAGAATCTTTTTAAGTGTATAATTTCTCTTGTTCTCGAGAATAAACAAAGAGAATTCCTGCATAGTCGGATATTTACATGGTATCAGAAGTAAAGCTTGTAGTTTCGCGTAATTTATGGATTACATTGGAAAACATGTTGAAAAGAAAGCAATGTGAAGTCAATATAACCACAATTTAAGTATTCACAAAGTTATCGAAGAGAAAACTGCAGACTAGCCTCAACTAAGGTAGATAAACAATCAATTATCAAAAGGAAACATCAGAGTGCGCCAAAAAAAAAAAAAACAAACAAACAAACAAACAAGCTGTGTGTCTGCGTAACATTAGCATCTAAGATGTGAGAACAGTATCTTTCAACAACTTTTTGTGAAATTTTGGTTCCAAGTGCAGTCACTAGATTTAAAGACTACGTACTCTCTCAGCTCCGTATACAGAGTTGACAGTTAACATACAAGTTTAGATATCGCAGTTATAACCCTTTAAGCTGAGAAAGAATAGGACAACCAGGAAAATAATGCACACCTAGGTTACCATTCCTCTTAGCATTAGATGCAGTTGAAATGGGAAGATTGAAAGTTGGATAATCTACAGTTATCATGCAAACTTGACTACTGAACAATTTTGATGCAAGTGGGCAAGCCTGAGTAAAGTAGCATCAGTATCTTTCCCAAACCTATTTACAACTGGTAAAGCTACCAATCACTGTAAATAGGAGATTATGATGTGTTGATAGTTATTATAGAATTATCCTTTTCCTTATTGTATTGTAATTAGTTATGTTTCCTTGTTTAGCCCTAGGACTAATTGTATAAATATACCTCCTCATAGGTTGTAATATTCATTCAGAAATAATAGAAGAATTTTCCTTCTCTCTGAAAATCTTCATGGTATCAGATCCCGCTGCCTTTTGCAGCCTAGGGTTTCACGTGTCACTCTAAGAGGTCAAGTTTTTTCTTCCTCCGGTGGCTGTCCGCTTAAATTAATTTTTTAGTTGGTTTCTGAAAAAACTAAAAGTACCAAAAGCTTCCGCTTGCATCTGCGAACAAACCCTAGTCAACCCCTGCCGGAAAACACCCTCCACGCGCCTTCACGCGCCACCGGAACATCCAGCTCCGACGACCACGCGCCGGCGCGTGAGCCATCTCCGGCTAGTTTTTTTTTCAAGATTTTTTTTTGGGTTGAGGTTGCTAGACTATTCCGAGCCTACCCATCCAACTTTCTTTATTTTCCGGCGAGGCAGAAGTTTTTCCGGCGAGTTTTTTCTCGATTTCCGGCCACTGTTTCTACAGATCTGGTTGTTGCCGGGTTCAAGGTATACCTTTTTAGTTGGTAAGATATTTTTGACTTATTGGAGACATAAAGATGAACAGTCTGTCCAAACTTTACTCTCCATCTGTGGCAACATCCAATTATGTGCAATCAGGTACTGCCTTTACTGCTCACTTAAATTCTTGGATTATTGATTCTGGTGCGAATAGACACATGACAGGCTCCTCTAGAAGCTTTCAAAACTACTCTCCATGTCTCAAAAACGATTATGTCAGAATAGCCAATGGGTCTTTAGCTCCTATCTCTGGAACAGGTTCTATTATGTGTACACCCAATATTACCTTATCATCTGTTCTCCATGTACCTGAGTTTCCTGTTAATCTGTTATCTATTAGTTCCATCACCAAAGACCTAAACTGTAAAATCGAGTTCTTCCCTGATCATTGTGTTTTTCAGGATTTTCAAACAGGGAAGACGATTGGCAGTGGTAGATTGCATGATGGCTTATACATGATTGAGGGAAGTAGAGACTCTGGTAAAGCATTTTTTGGAGGAAATAAGGTTGTCAACCAAGAAATAGTTCAGTGGCATAGGCGGTTGGGGCACCCATCATTTTTTGTTTTAAAGAAGTTATATCCTAGTTTGTTTTCTAAGACCGACTTCGAGTCTTTGTCTTATGATGCCTGTGAATTTGCCAAGCATACTAGAAACTCTTACCCTTTGAGTGATAATAAAAGTACAATTCCTTTTTCGACTATTCATTCTGACGTATGGAGTCCAACTCAAACAGTTTCTTTGTCTGGGGGTCGATGGTTTGTTACTTTTATTGATTGTTCTACTAGGTTGACTTGGGTATATTTGCTAAAAGCCAAAAGTGAAGTTTTCTCTTGCTTTCAATCATTTCATAAGATGATATGCACTCAATTTGATGCTAAGGTAAAAATCTTGCGAACTGACAATGGAACAGAGTATATGAATAAAACGTTTGGTGATTATTTGGAATCTAATGGGATAATTCATCAAACTAGTTGTCCTTACACTAGTGCTCAAAATGGGGTTGCTGAAAGAAAGAATAGGCATTTGTTAGAAGTGGCACGATCTCTTATGTTTACAATGAATCTACCAAAAACTTATTGGGGGGTGCCATACTAGCAGCTGCCTATCTTATCAATAGAATGCCACTTAAAACCCTCAATTTTCTAAGTCCACTTGAAGCTTTGAAAGGAAAAAATGAATACACTGTTCCTCCAAAGGTTTTTGGGTGTGTCTGCTTTGTTCACTCTAGGAAGTCTGAAAAACTTGATCCTAGAGCCTTTAAATGTGTGTTTATTGGGTATTCTCCGACTCAAAAAGGGTACAAATGCTATCATCCTCCTTCTAGGAAAGTGTTTGTCAGCATGGATGTTACCTTTCGAGAATTTGAGCCCAATTTCAGTTCTGCACAATCACCTCTTCAGGGGGAGAATAATAAGGAAGAAGAGATGATCCTCCCAAGTTTTGTTCAACCTCTTGAGGTTGATACCGCAGATAGAGTTGAGGGGGAGATTATGGATGGAGAGACTGTTGGGCGTTTACATGGCCTTTTGGATGTACCTGGTTTGAAAACTTACTCAAGGAAAAAGAAAGCAGCTGAAGAAGCAAAAGAAGCCATCATGCAATCTGCTGAAGCTGAATCCTCTTCTACTGGTGAGTTACCCACTTTTCCTAATGAGTTAGATTTGTCTGTTGCTCACAGAAAAGGTGTCAAGAACTTGCACTACCAAACATCCCTTATCTAATTTTGTCTCATTTGAGTCCTTATCTCCCTCCTATAGAGCCTTTGTCTTGTCTATTTCTTCTGTGTCTATTCCCCAGAATTGGAGGGAAGCGTTTGCAGATCCTAAATGGAAGCAGGCTATGATTGAAGAAATGAAGGCTTTGTCAAAAAATAACACTTGGGAACTTGTCACTAAACCACCGGCCAAGAAGCTGGTTGGTTGCAGATGGGTCTTTACCGTGAAGCATAAAGCTGATGGCTCGATTGAGAGATTCAAGGCAAGATTGGTGGCTAAGGGATTCACTCAAACTTATGGAGTGGATTATCAGGAGACATTTGCTCCAGTTGCAAAAATGAACACCATAAGAATCCTTTTATCTTGTGCAGCTAATCTGGATTGGGACTTACAGCAGTTTGATGTAAAGAATGCATTTCTTCATGGAGATTTAAAAGAAGAATTGTATATGGAGATCCCTCCCGGATTTAATACTGAACAGAGTCGAGGAAATGTGTGCAAACTGAAGAAAGCCTTGTACGGGTTGAAGCAATCGCCTAGAGCGTGGTTTGACAGATTCCGCAAAGCTATAATCTCCTTTGGCTACAGACAAAGTAATGCTGATCACACCCTCTTCATAAGGCACAAAAAGGGTAAACTCACTCTTCTCATAGTTTATGTTGATGACATTGTAATGACAGGAGATGACAAAGAGGAGATGACCCGATTGAAGAAGCTGTTGGCAAAGGAATTTGAAATCAAGGATCTAGGAAAACTCCAATACTTCTTGGGAATCGAGGTGGCTAGGTCAAATAAAGGGATCTTTATTTCCCAAAGGAAGTATATTATGGATCTCTTGAAAGAAACTGGTATGCTAGGTTGTAAGCCAGCTGAATCGCCCATTGAGAGTAATCACAAGTTACAAGCAGGGATTGGAGAGTCAGTTGACAAAGGGAGATATCAGAGGTTGGTTAGGAGACTTATTTATCTCTCTCACACTAAACCAGACATAGCCTATCCAGTTAGTTTGGTTAGTCAGTATATGCATGATCCTCGAGATCCTCATATGCAAGCTGTCTTCCACATCTTACAATATCTGAAGTCTGCTCCAGGGAGAGGTTTGCTTTTCTCTAAGCATGGTCACCTCCTAATAGAAGCCTTTACAGACGCGGATTGGGCTGGATCTTTAGATGACAGAAGATCTACCACTGGCTACTGTACTTACGTAAGAGGGAACTTAGTTACTTGGAGAAGTAAGAAGCAAAGTGTTGTTGCTAGATCCAGTGCTGAAGCTCAATATAGAGCTATGGCCCAAGGGGTTTGTGAACTTCTTTGGCTACGAAGGTTACTAAAGGAATTGAGAATGTTTGGAAAAGGAAAACTTTCCTTGTATTGTGATAACAAGGCTGCAATCAGTATTGCTCAAAATCCTGTCCAACATGATCGAACAAAGCATGTTGAGATTGATCGACACTTCATTAAAGAAAAGGTTGCTAATGGTACCTTGAATTTGTTGTATGTTCCATCAGAACAACAACTAGCAGATGTGCTCACAAAAGGTCTCAGCAAAAAGGATTTTCATACTTTGGTTTGCAAGTTGGGCATGCGCAACATCTTTGCGCCAACTTGAGGGGGAGTGTTGATCCTTTTCCTTATTGTATTGTAATTAGTTATGTTTCCTTGTTTAGCCCTAGGACTCATTGTATAAATATACCTCCTCATAGGTTGTAATATTCATTCAGAAATAATAGAACAATTTTCCTTCTATCTGAAAATTTCATGATGATAGGAAGAAAAGCAAGCTACAACAATTCTCGCACAACTTTCTATTGGTTTCAGCCGTGACATAGCTACAATAATAAGTAGATGGGGATATGTTCATCAACAAAATGGTCCATGACCAAAGATTTGGAATCCCCCCACTGTAACCGAAAGGACAAATTCCAAGGGAAGATGTTAAAGAAGTAGAAAACAGTATCATTTTCAATAAATTAAAATGGAACCATTACTATACAGTTGACTCCATGTCATTAAGACATGTAACTATTACATTTTGGAAACAACTTCTGGAACACAATGGAAATGGAATGTGTGCATATAGCAGTTACAATTACATCACAAGCTAATCTTATTTTACACTGAGAAGGAACAAATAAGAAAGAATCAGGTCATTTGGAAAAATCTCTATTACCTGTGAACACGAAGATTTGGCTTGTTAGTTGTGTTTGCAGTTAGAACCTCTGTATCTAGATCTGTCCCATCTTCTGAGGCACATGTGGCTTTGCCGTTCTCTAATTTGGTCAATATATATAGGACAAGAATAACATATCAAGTCTCTTGCATTAGGAAGAGACAGGAAATGGCCGAGTCCACAACCTCTGCAGCACCATTCAGGTTGTGAACTAGGAAACACTTTTCCAAGTACAAAAAGTCATGTCAACCTTCCTCATAACTTTTAACCTTCATGAATCAGATCCTTGGTTATCAGTGCAATCCTTTGCTTAGCACTATCCGAGCGGAAGTTGTCACTTTTGAAACCCAACTGAAAATGAACAAGTCCAAGCGAACATTTAGTGAAAAAGGGATACTCATAAACGTCTGCTGATAGTGAATCTTTGTCTTAGTGGTATGAGCAACAACAGAATAATTACCTCACTTGGACTATCAGGAGGGAACCACCTAAGCAGCACACCAAGGTGAACTACAGCAGGTATAAGCTTGAAAAGCAATGGAGTAGTCACCTGCCAAAACCTCGTCATATTTCAGCTAGAAAAAAGAGAACAAAAGAAAGACGAATAGGAAATGATTATTCTTCATACATAGCTAAAACTGCATTGCCAGGAGCTTCCTCTCACAAGATGCACTAGTACCGGAAAACAGAGGTGTTTGTTTGTGCAAATCTCTTGCAAAAAGTGAAGGTATTTTTTTCGGAAACAGTGTATTGAAAATTGTGGAGAAATATTTGCATTTCTTGTTGAGAATGGTAACCAAAAAATAAATTGCAACAAATAAAGATTTGAAGTTAAATTAAGGGATGGGAGCTGTTTTCACCCAAAAATTTTCTTCCATTCACAAAGCTTTGCATTTGAACTATTCAAACACATTTTCAACTTCAACAACTTTTTCTTTTCAATAAAATTTCTCAAAATGCAGTTCAAAGGGTTGTAAAATGTTAGATAAGGACGCATCAATATCCTTGCATAGTACAATTTGCTCCTAGCTAAACGCAGTATCCTCGACTCTAGAAGCATTATCTCTCTGTAATTGGCACTGACAGACTGATGTTTTCACCAAGAACAAGTAACTCAATCTCCAAAGGTTTAAGTATATAGGAGAAAGAAAAGAGAAGATAACACGTGTTCTGCATCTTAATATTCAAAGATAATAATATAATGGCATAAGATATGCACATCTTTCGGTCAAAGACAATGCAATATAGAAAGAGAACGTCGGAGCTCATACCAGACTGAGAGCTGTTGTCCCTAATAGCAGCAGGTACAATTTACCCTGAAAGTTGTAAGTAGACATTTATCCAATAAACAAAGGGATTTTAACACTGTGTACCCATAAAATCCAAAGTATTTACCTGCCCTACCCATTAAAAATTACACTACCCATGAAATTAAAAATATTTACTCGACCTACCCCTTTATTACTGTATATATTTGTTATACCTTATAGGTGTCTACCTTTATGGTATACTATACAATGATGGTATACAAGTCTGGATGGGTAGGGCATGTAAATAATTAATGCGTAGGACATGTAAATATGAAACTTATGGTAAGGGTGGGTAAATATTTTGATTTTGATGGGTATTTTCGTAAACCACCCTTAAACAAATGAATTCCTGTCAGATAGAAGTGCAAGCAAAGAGATTTATTGGGAAACAAGCATGAGTTGAACTCATTTTATCCAATTTAGCTCATTGTAAAGTTGGATAGCAATCAGAAAATCCTACCGATACAGAACAGTATAATCAATTACCTCAACCAGATGAAGATTAGAAGCACGACTGAGCAGTACAAAAGCAAATTCACCTATTTGCGCTAAAGACATTCCAACCTACAATATGTCAACCTCCTTTGTTAACAAAAGTTAGTTTCTTATCCAACAAAAGGGTAAACTGGATACAGTTCATACTAGCAATGAAGTTTTGTTGTTGTAGCCAAAAGCCTTAACAACAGCAGAAGTCACAGCAGTTTTGACGATGACCACTAGTATCACTGATGCCAGTAGGATGTCAACGTGGCTCCACAGGAAATGAACATGGATGAGCATCCCAATACTAGCCAGAAAAAGAGCTGCAAAGAAGTTGCGTATGGGTTCAACCTGCATTGGAATAAACCTTAACCAAGTGTATCCACCAGAGAGGAAGAAACATCATAAGTCTGCACTAGAAGGTACGCCAAGAGAATAAGTGATTTGTTTTTTTAAGCGGACCGATTACCTCCATGCACACCAGACCATTTACTCAATCTAACAAGCTCAACTTTAGTACTTTAATTCTATAAGAGGATAAGGGAGCAGAAATCCCCATTTCGGGTCACTTACACATCCATACAGCTCATGAAGAAGGCAAGTCAAAGTGGAAGCTATTTTGAACCCAGAACTCAAAGAACATTGCAAAATTAGAAGAAAACATTCTGGAATGTAATCTCTCCTCACTTATCAAGAGAAGCGATCTGTTCTCTGACTAATAATCCTATTACTTTCTCAATGCAAATCTCTTAAGGAGACACATGAGAATCTCTCTTTTCCCATTGATGGTCCAGAACATGAATAAATGGTAACATAACTTGGTGAACTTAATTATAACTTGGTGAACTTAATTAGATCAGTCCTATTGTAACTCCAACAAGAAGCGCAATTGATTTTACATTTGGATGCACTCTTTTTGTGGTTTATTTGGTGAATCAAAAATTTTCCCCACAAATGCAAAATATTCATGACGTTTAATTTAATCTACTTCAAACAAATGAAAGGTCACGTCAACTGATGACAAATGGAACAAACTGCATGTAGCTTAGTGTTGCAACCAATCTTCAGACACTACATGTTTCCCATCCCATCTCAACTCAGTATCATTAGAGGATAAACGTGGAACTATTTAGCACACAGAGCATATGAGGATTTGGTAAAAAGGCAGATCAATCATCTTGAACACTAAATAAGAAAAATCAGTTCTCAGAATCTAGGAACGAGAACCAAATCTTAACTAATAACACTGTCCTTTTATCATACAACATTGCTTGAGAAGGGATAACTACATTAATTCACCTCAAGAAACCACAAAAACCAATATGGCGTGATTATCAGTTTTATTCCCTCAAGGGTACCAATAAAAGCACTGTTAAAGTTTGTCTTTGCATCAATAGCTCAAAACCACACATATACATTTATCACAAACAACTTCAAACATATCTGAGTAGGAAACTTCTATTCAAATAACAGATAGGCTTCAAAATTTTAATTTCGTAATGCCCATGGATCCATGATGCTTGTTGTCCCTACGTTTATAATAGGGAAACAAATATCATGACAAGGTCTTACTTGTTCAAGAGTATGTTGGGCAAGATCGGTTGTTGAAATCATCACTCCAGCAGCAAATGAACCCAACTCTAAGCTTAGACCTAGCTTGTCACTACACTGAAATTGTACGAACAACATTGAAAAAAGTTCTGATAAGACAAACAATAGAAAAAATTGGCTCTCAATATGCACCAAAAAGGAACCAAGTTCAAAATATGGCCCCCACCCCCAGTGAAAATGCAAGAATTAAATTAATGTGCACTTTATGGTGAACATGCTGCTCAAGCACATATTGGTAAACATGAAAAAGAATTTGGAACTAAATAGCACATGGATATTGGAAATTAGCAGACCAAGCAGGAAGAAGCTATTATGAGATCTTAAATACAACACACTATCCCCCCCCCCCCCCCCCCCCCCAAAAGAATTCTGAACTAGGAATAAGTTGACATTGACAATATGAGCATATATTTGTGGAAGAGCTTTCTAACAAGTTTAATACTCGAGAAAGACTAAAACTAGTGGACATGTTGAGGAGGCCTAAATATTTTTCTCCAATTCCAAACTCAAGTTAATCCTTCAACCAGGGGAGAGGTTGGGTCAGCAAGAAGCGATGCATAACCAGAAAGCAGAAAGATAAGACAATCCACATGCATATTTTATTACAGAAGTAAGAAGTTCAAAAGAGCTGAGTAACGAGAAGAATAACCAACCCAAGCTACAAGGAGGCAAAATGCCACTGAAGCCAGTTGATACAGTTCATTTGTCTGCAAAATAAAGGAAACAGTTAAAACTTTCAGATAAATCATAAGTACCAGTCACCATGCTCACAAGGAGTTATGAAGAACTCATGAAAGCTGACAAATATAGAGCAATTGAGAGTCAAGGTTGGCTCTGAGAGGCACCAACCTATTTAATTGCTCTAGGCGTACAATAAATGTGCCACGTATTTCGTAGAATATGGATTTTGAGAAGGAAGAATATTTTTTGAGAAACAATTTGTAGAGTATGTTAACACTTCATATTAAAAATTGATACTTTTGAAGTTTCTTAATTCATCAAAAAAAAAAAAATTGATACTTAGTTGATTAGTTGAGTGATTATTAATACTTAATTATATATGCTGTCAGGTACATTTACTCTCTTACAAGTAGATGTTAAATATATTTTCTAAGAATTAGGTTAACGAATATAACTAATTCTCCTCATTCTTCTTCTCCCCTGATTCTCAACATGTTGCTGAGCTTGTTCGATTTCTGTAGACATTTCAAGTCTTTCCACTTGCACAGATAAAATTTCATTCTACTTCACAATTCCATTACTCTATTATCTCGACCAAATATACATCCTAGTCAAAGTTCTTTCCTTTGTCCAAAATTAAATTTCCACCTCTAGCTAATTGTCTTGTACCCTCCCCATTCTAGGTTCTCAATCTCCTTTGGCTTCTGAGTGATATTCTCTTTGCTATCTCCTTCACTTCTATCACTGCCGTATGTCCCAGACAAGTAGAACTGCACTTTGAGCTTAGCCCTTTCTGCCTTACTATATATCATTTATTAAGTTGGAAGACCTTATTATTTAGGTTGACCAACCTTATAAATTAGGTAGTTTTTTCAATGTCTTCCTTGATTTCCAACACTCCCCACTCCCCTTCCTTTCCAACATCACGATTCACATAAAAGACCAAATAGAAATCTAAACCCAGCTATTAACTTTTTAACAGTCCAACTCCTCTTGCCTCATCTTTTCATCCTAGGTTTTTTTCAAAATAAACTTACCATCTCTGCTCTCAGTTAACAAAGCAAACATGAACTCTCCATACTAAAAACAAGGAAATTCCAATTGATTCTCTCTCCTCACAATATTGTATTCATTTCTCCAAATTTTATTTTTGGCTCATGCAATTACTGTGAAACCTGATATTTTGTTATTGTCTGACAGGACCAAGTTTATTTTGTTCCCAATCTAACTATTCCAAAGATGCGTTGCTTGCCTCAGCTCAATTTTATTTATTAGTCTTAAACTTGTGTAAGTTCCCCACTTTCATATTTGAGCCGGGGCTGTGGAAATCCAAGGTTGGCAAACCAACCAAATAAATAGGTCAATCATGCAATAAATGCACTTATGTATTCCTAGAGTATATTCATACTTGATTCTCTACATCTATCACACCTACAAATAGGTGTTAAGTGTGTTTCATGAATTAAAAATCAGTCCCTCTAGGCTCTAATTCCTCCCCTCAGATCTCAGAAAGGGCTATTATCTAACAAATGGACTTTTTCAGTAGGAAGTTCATACCTGTGATGATAAGCTTATCATCAGCTTCAGGAACCATGGAACACATGTCCGTGATAATATTGACAAAATAGCCAAAAATGAGAGCAACACAACCAACCTGGCTGATAGACGAATCAGTATAATGCAACAAATAAGTAGGATTGGTGCAAAATTAACATCAAGAAAAGTTTCAAACATTCGAAGAACCAAATTCCAGCAATACATGCTTACTTTTCCCCCCTTCCACTTCCTAGAATTTGAGTAATGAAGGCTGAAGACAGACAGTACAGTGCTACACCAATATCAGTAGTAACTTTAGTGTACATGATGTAATACACCAACATAGGTAGTAAGTACAGCACATGTCAACTAGGTATAGAATCAACCACCATCATACAGCACCGAAGGAGTTACTTTGGCGTCTTTTACAATTTACAATATCATAAAGAACACAGGTACATGGAAAATCACATTTCTGCTGTATTGCAATCATTCCAAAAGGGAATGTAAATTTTAGCAGCAGAATAGTTTTTTTTTTTTTTAACTCATTGCGTTAAACGTAAATTTCTCCTTTATAAGAATACCAAAATTAGTCCTCTTTACGTGGACCAATTAATAAGTAAGTCGTATTTTAGAACCCCCCAACCCCAAATGCTTAATAATACACAACTAACAGTCTCAAAGCATTGTCACTTAGCATAAGGGTATGACCAAAAAAGGGGAAACCAAGTTACAAACTTAAGTGTTAAATACACAAAATTACAAAAGCATTGCTCTCATCAGGGCAATTTTTAATTCTCAGCACAATATTTGAATTAGTCAATTGATCAGTTGTCCCGGAAGACGGGATTAAATGATAAAATCGTTTACTGAAAAGTGGGTTGCATAATTTATCAGCTTAAACACAGTTACATAATAAAAGCCTACCTTAAGCCTCATGAAACAGAGTCTAAATTATCTTTCGGGACACTCTTTTCCTTCCATAAAGAATATTCTAAAGCTAAGTAAAGCAAACAATAACAACTAGGCCTTACAAATAAAGCCGACCTGCGACAAAGCATGTACATAGGGAACAGAAAGCAGTTCAAGAAGTCAGGTATGCAAACTTACGACTTTGTCATGGATATTAACCCTTGCAGAACATTGGAAGTGCCTCCCAAGATTGGAAGCAGAGCAAACAGCAAGCCCACTGCACAATCCTGAAAGATAAGAAAGTATATGGACTTTAGACCCCACAGTCCTGTTCTTTTGACGCAAGGAAGAGTATGAACTTAACTATGTCTATTCTTATGTGGCGATATCTAATGCATGTGATATAAATAGCTTCACCAGGCTCCACTTGGTGTTTAGATTTTAGAAAGTGTTATTCTTGTTAAGATGAAAATAGTGACTATTTTATTTCTGTGACCTTTGAATTGGCCACGTGCCATTTAGACTTCTTTTCAACTAAAACTTCTAGTATATAACAGCCAATCAAGAGCTAAATAAATCAAAGAGGTCTCAATCCGTGAGTCTGGTTACTTTTTGCAAACGGTAAAGAAAGAAGGAGGTGCAGAAGATGAATCGGAGGACCAAGCACCTGCAAAATAAGAGTGCCAATTGTAACCTGGCCATGAAGTGTATTTGTACTATTCTTTTCCATCAAAAACTTCAACACCTATGGCAAAGAAAATGCGTCAGTTACCATCAGAGCCTCAAAAGTCCATAATACCCTAAAGGAAATGCAGACTTGATATGAACTTATGAAGTTTACCACTGCTGTAGAAGACATTGAGAGAAATGCTCCAACAAATACACCCTCTGAAGATTTTCCACCACACAACTACAAAATGATCAAGTTGCATAAGTTTATAATTTAGTTCTGATTTGGAGAAACTCCTTACCTTACAACATGTATAGATTGCATAAATAATTCACAAGCATGTGACAGTCACACGAGAATATACATCTTTTAATGCTCAATAATTTATTCATCTGACTGGTGATGCGTAAAATGAGCAAAGCAAAAAACTTCTACGTATTAATTGAAATCTTTTGTTACTAAAAATAGAATGTCATTCAATTAGATTTCACTACTTATGTTGTTGAACCACAATTTTCAATTTTTCCAACATAAACATTTAGCAAGACAAGAGCTTTCACCCTTATAGCTACAGCATTTGATGCTTTTAGTCTATGCTACACCTTCATCACAATTATTCAATGTCACATTCACTACAGGCAACCAGCCCAGAAAGAGAAAAAGAGAAGAAAGAAGAAAACATTCAAGCAGGCAGCACACTTTGGCAGAAGTGTCTGCTATTGAGTCTCTACCAAGATCTTAGAGGTTCTTACTTCTATTACTAAGTGAAAAAAAAAAAAAAAATTCTCATTGACTTATTAGATTATTAAGAGAATGTGTATCCAGATTCATACATTTCTAGATTCATAGTACTTGAAATCTTGAATAAGGAAAATTTTGTGGAATACTTTTATAGGATACATAAGATATTCTCCAATAAGTTATAGAATGTTTACTTACCTTATTCATTGAAAATGTTTACCTACCATATTGAGATTAGCCTATGACTCCTATTCAGCAAGCACCTCTTGTACATTATTAATAAAGTCAACGAGAAGTTTCTTCAATTTTTTCGCATCAGACCCATACACATTTCTGTTCTTGGTTTACCTGATGTTGGGTCTCTGTATTATGTTGCTCTAGATGTCCAGTCATGGGCTAGATATCCAGTCATGGGCTTTCAGGGAGGGGATTTTAAGAGTCCCACACCTCTTTGTTGTCTCATTATATGGTTTTGGACAATCCTCGCCTCATTAGCTAACTTTTAGGGTCGAGTTAGGCCTAAGGTCCATTTTATCATCACTAACACCACCATATGGGAATGAATGTTGGGCTTCGATGGTCTAACATGACCATAAAACGAGTGTCACAAAACTACGAGGTAGCATTGTACATAGACCTCCAAATAGACTAGGTATGCTTGTATTAGGTTCAAGGTTTGCTAGGAATCTTTTTAGCATGTTAAGAAATGTGTATGTCACTAGAAAATGTAGAGAACCCTTAGTGTGAAAGAATCCCAAGTATGTATTGAAATGTTATGGCAAACGGAGTAAAATGGATTGTAATGATCTATAGTTGAACAGAACAGCACATAGAGATACCATATCCGCCTGCACATCATCCCCCTCTATCCTCAGCCACCAAAGCTTGAAGTACTCCAGATACAACACATATTAACACTACTTTTTCTAATCCTTTTTTCATGGAGCAATACTTTGTTAATTAGATTAGCCAGTTACTGTGATCAATGAACAGCAACAAAGCGGTCATCAGAATGGCAATTACTCAACAAATAATAAGAAATGAAGCACCCAGAGTACATAAAAACCAGACAGCTGCTGATGCAAGTAAACTCCAGACCTACCGAGGCTGTAATTCCACATAGACATATAAAAAGGAGAACTTGAAGCAGTCCTCCAAGAACTGCAACTGCTCGGACAACGCGAAGCTAGTTAACATAACAAATGTCAGTGTCACCCGCAGAATATTATATAACATAATCAATAAAGAAGACAGAGCTGCTTGTTTTTTACATTAACCAACCTTTGTGGTTGAGAACTCCAGCCCCAAAGCAAAAAGAAGAAAAATTACACCAAACTGAGCCACAGTCTCAACCTATATGCAGAAACAGGTCAAAAGTGACATGATCATTGGTGGATAACTTTTCTTTAACAACTGCCGAATAGCATATATTGTTCTTAATTGCAAATACAGGAAGCAACTAAGTTGACATATATTTTCCCATTTCCAAAATGACACTTGAACCCCTATGATCTGATTTAAGCTTACGAAATTGAGATACATACTTGCACCATTTCACTGACAAAGTTAAAGCCTCCAGGTCCAACTATAGATCCTGCTAGTAAGTATCCAGTTATAACCTGAGAAATTATGACTAAGCATTAGAAATTTGAAGGGCTTGCAACAACCAAAGAAGAATGCCGACAGTGCACTCTGGAATGAAGAAAATGTCAAGTCATTTTCTTTATCAGTAGTGAGAAGAACTCAGTTAAAGATAGGGATCCAACCGGTTGACCGGCACAAGCAAAAGCGATTCCACCACATGTTGCAGAAACAATGACCACTACCAGATCCGATATCAACCTAAATATTACGCATGTCAAGCAGCAGTAAGCCAGACAAATGCTTGTCATTTTCCATAGAAATGTAGAAATGTTACCTCAAGTCTAACTGAAGCACTGGATACTTGGACTTGAAATTAGAAATGATAAAGACATTGTCCTGAATAACCAAAATATCAAGCATCACGTTTACATATGATAAAGAAAATTGCCTAAATAACCAAACTATCAAGCATCACACTCCAAGAATACGGATCTTTATTTCCCACAATCATATCCAGCCAATCAACTCATGTGCAGAAGCAAGGCAAGTTACCACTAAAATCTTACCTTCCTATCTATTAATGTTGGGGTTTCCTCTGCTCCGTGGTCATTATCAAGCTTGAAAACATGATGAAGTTGAAAGGACCTAAAAAGTAATTATATAAAGTATGATAACCAAGAACCAAGACGGAGCTAAGCAGTGTAGAAACTTAAATATATGAAAATGTATGAACATGTACTTGTCCTCTTTCTTTGTCTCATTTTTCTTGGGCTTAACTCTAGCCACAGTCTCCAGCACTGCCTAGTAAAGAAATGGATGAACTCTTTAAGAACAGATATCTAAACAGCTTACAAGCTAGAAAGGAACATCAATAAAATGGTTGAAAAAGAAACACCAATTAGTCCAGGTAGAGGGATCTCTAATACACACACGCGCGCACATCAGTTTAGTTCTAGGTAATTTGATATAATGTGACAAGTAGTAAATGAAACTTGTCTACCTGACTATAAACAGTGGAAAAAGACGTCATCAAGTTGCTACAAGTTACAAGATAGTTTTAAAGCTCAACACCAGCAGACCAGACACTGACCTTGACAATAGAAATAAGCTATGAGGCATACTTGCAATCTCCCAAAACGCTTACTAACGGAAAAAATCAAAGCCAAGTTTGGATTTTCTATGTTCTTTCGTCTATAATAAGTTTATATTATTCTACTAATCCAATATATCATGCCTAAACATACTCGTTGTCATTGGCAATTCCTTAACTGAATAAGTACACAGGACAAAAAAAATAAAAAGAAATCCACTGGGAAAAGGTTACGATCTAACAAACGCATGAGGTTAAGATGCGACACACCTGCTGTTCGGCCACACTATTATTGAAGCCACCAGCATCATTCACTGCCAATCAAATTGAAACAAAAAATTAGCAGTCAAATTTCCCCCCTTTTTTAAACTTCCCTAATCCTACCTTCTGGAACTGAATATGATAACTAGAATAGCAGATCTTCATAAACACAACCAATAAACTATACTCCCAACTGTCCAATTTATCTGACACTCTTTCCTTTTTAATATGTCCCAGAAAGAAGGACAACTTTCAACATTTTAAAACAATTTAACTATAAACTTGTGGTTCTAATGATTTATAGTATGTTCGACATGACAAGTCTTTCTTAAACTCCGTGTCTAGTCAAACAGACGTCACATAGATCTAGTAAAATAAACCTTGAGTTTGATCATCATTTTCAGTGAACTCTTTTTCGAGTGCTCGATCAATCATATCCGCAAAACTTTGCTCTTTAATTCTACTTGTATTACCAGCTCCACTGCTCAATTCACTTCCATTATTACTGCTACCTCCACTGAGCAGCTGATCTGATTCTGGAACAGCAAATGCAACTGCTGCTAAAGCAGTAAAAAAAAGCAGCACTACATTAATTGCTGATCTCATTTCGCCGGCGCCGGCGGAATGCTGGCGAGGGTTGAGGTGTCGGTTTGTCGCTATGTACTACAGGTTGTATAGAGTGTAGTTAGTAGCTTAGTAGTTAGTACCAGACAGTACAGTTGTGCGAGTATTTATATATGTAAATATTTTGTATGTATAGGACACGCACTGACACGCTTAGTGTGTGTTGAAATGTGAGAGAAAGAACAGAGATTGATTGAATTTTGTTTTGTACGAATTGACACTTGTTTGAAGGATAAGTTAAAATAGTAACCATGGTTAGATTTTGACTAGAGGCTGTGGTCATAGGGTTAGTTGAATTCCTGGACAAAAATGAAAGATAATGATCATGATTTAACGAGTGATTAAGACAGTTTGGGGGATGTTAGTCGAGACAAAAGAGGGGAAAAGACCCCAAAATTCTTTAAATAAGGATTGGGGACAACCTTTTCTTTTTGCTTTTCTTTTATTCCCGGAAAGTGTTAATTTGTCATTAATGGATTAAGTAGTGGGGCCGGGAATGCTTTCGTCAGTTTTGAAAACTTTGGGGGAGATCTTATGGGGTCAAAGTGTAAACTTTACACACATTATTCAATTTCCACTTTCCCACGTCTGCCAATGCTCTCACATTTTTCTCGAACAACAACAACAATCAAATCACCTTCAGACCTTTCAAATCCCACACTCCACACATTATTACACTTCCACAAATCATTTTCTCGCAAACCAACGGAGTACAACATAAACAATTTTCTCTCAAACCAAATACAAACTCGGGGTCTCTACTACAAACTCAAACCAAAAACCTCTCTTCAAAATCTCTGATTCTCGTCTACATAACATCAAAATCAAGGTAAAATTTTAAACTTTTTGAAGAATTTTTACAGTTGGTCGATTTAGCATGGTTTAGTTGTTCTGCTATTTGTTGTGGTTCATTGTGCTTTTTTTATGGTTTAATCTCACATGCAAGAAAAATACAAGTTGAAATAACCGTCGTCGTTGTGTAAACATTAGTTTTTATGTGTACACATATAGCCTGATGTGTACACATATTGGTAGATGTGGGAAACATCTTGATTTTTGGTTTAGTCAGCTGGGGTTAATAATTTAGGCACATACTATATTATGTGTACACATATTATATTATGTGTACATATATTATAATATGTGTACACATAATATAATATGTGTACACATACTTTAACAAGGAACAACATGACTGTAGTGTCTGCACATATAAAGATATGTGTACACATATTTTTATATGTGCAGACATAATTTAATATGGGAACAACATCAATATGTGTACACATTTAATCGCTGTTGCATCATTATTTGTCCACATCTAATCTTTTATGTTTTTTATGTTGCTTATATTTTTGTTGAACGTTGCAGATAAAATGGTAAGTACTCGTAGTGGTGGGGGTAACAATACACGTATGACACAGTCACAAGGTTCTAAGAGGAAGAGGGATGTTGCAAACGAAAGCGAGACTGCTAAAAGGGCTAGAAATAGAGCTGCTAGTAAGGATTCTCAGCTACGAAATAATGAGGAGCAGGGGGAAAGCCAACAAAGCATCGATATGAATCGTCCAGGAGACTTAAATGAACGTGGGCAGAACTTAAATGATGTAGATTGCGAAGCTACTGCTTCTGAAGTGCTTGTTGCAGGTAAAGAAGCACGAAGAACTCATGCAGGTGAAGAAGAAGGAGAAACTGAAGGAGGAGCTGAAGGAGAAGCAGATGATTCTGATAGTGAATTCGAAGTAGAAAGAGAAGGTGATGCTTCAGGTGAAGGTAGAGTAGAAGAAAGAGAAGTTGATGCTGCTGGTGAAGGTAGAGTGGAACAAAGAGAAGGTGATGCTGCCGATGAAGGTAGAGTGGAAGAAAGAGAAGTAGGTGATTCAGCTGTAGATAGGAGTAGAGAAGCAGGTGCAGCTGTAGTAAATGAAGAAGGTGATGGTGGTGAGAAGGAAGCACGTGACAGTGGTGTAGCAGGTGATGATGCTGGAAGTAGGGAAGAAAGAGTAGTTGAAAAAGATGTTGGTCAGGTTGGTGTAGCAGCAGATTTCAATGCAGATGCTGCTATTGGTGATGTTTTAAGGGACCTACCAGATTATACTGCTGAGTCAGCAGAGAGAAGACAAGATGATGTTGAAATGGAAGCAGTTGGTGAGGGCGTCCCAGATCAGGTAGCAGCACTGCTTTAAACAAGTTTGCTATAAGTTTCAATGTCAGTTATACGTGTGCACATCTCATATTATGTGTGCACATCTCATATTATGTGTACGCATATTATTATATGTGTACACATAATATGAGATGTGTACACATAATATGAGATGTGCACACGTATAACTGAGATGTGCACACATATCTTTTATGTGTACACATATTATTATATGTGCACATAAGTCGGTTTGATGATCAGGTTCTGAATGTGCAGGATCATGGTGAGGTTACTTTGACTTTCACTCCTCAAACAAACTTGAGGATGTATATGGACGAGCATGGTGAAACCAAAAATCCGAAGGTTGCTGTGAGATCCTCTCTTGGAGGTATGCTGAAAGAATTCCGAAAAGTCTTGGCAAAAGTTGAATTGGAGGATAATTTCAGAAGGAGTATATTTGGGAAACTTCTGAATTTGAATACTCACGCCATCTTCGCTCCAAGACTGATACACGGCCTTCGTGAACGAACAATCATTTCCAAAAAGCAGAAGGATTTGTGGGTCAACTTTAACGGACTGCCTGCTCGTTTTGGCATCCGTGAATTTGCGTTGATGACTGGTCTTCCATGTCACTCTTACCCCCTACTGATTTTATAATTGGTGAGGTTGCTGAGAGGGGTAAAGAGTTATGGTACATGATCACAAATGATGGCAAGCAAAAGTCTATCAATGCAAAACAACTGCTGACTTTGATCGAAACTAGTGAAACAATTAGTACAAGGAAGAAGTTCCGTCTTTGCCTTGTTTGGTTTGCGCACGCAATTCTTTGTGCGAAAGATACGCGAACAAGCATTCCAAAAAAGTTTGTCCACCTAGCAAGCAGGCCTCATACATACTTTGCAAATTATCCATGAGGTCGAGAGAGCTTTGACCTGACAATCAAATATCTTATCAAGCCGTTGGACAAAGATAGGGAGTCCTTGAACTTGTATGGCTTCCCCTGGGCATTCATGGCCTGGGCATATGAAGCCATTCCGTCGCTTCGGCACGGGGATTTTCCTGAACAACCAACAGAGCCAAGGATGCTAAGGTGGATTACTGACAGGCAAGAGCGTGAATGTGACCAGTTGTTTCGAAATTCTGAAAATCCGGTAAGTCTGTAATTTTATGTGTCCTGTTCTTTGCCCTTTATACATGTTCGCACATAGTTTAATATGTGCACGCATTTTTAATATGTGTACACATATTAATTATGTGTACACATATTAAATTATGTGAGCACATACTGAATATGTGTACACATATTTTGTATGTGTACACATATTTTGTATGTGTACACATAATCAGTATGTGCTCCCAAATTACACTTCTCGTAACTTGTATCAGTTCATCTCACCTGTGATCTTCTTTTTCCTTCCTTTTTTTTGGGGGGGGGGGGGGGGGACGGGATGGTTGGTGGTGCAGGTGGTGACCCCTTGCCTTGTGCCTACCCCAATCGAGATAGAGCAGGATTTCTGGAGAAAGTTGGTTCCTTATGATGACGAGCAAGACGAATTGATTGATAGTTTGACCGAAAGGTTGGTTGGTGTGACAAGGTTGACATTGGGATCTAATAGAGATGAGCAGGAAGTTGATGGTGGAGATTATGGAGTTGCTGCTGATATTGGAGAAGATGAAGATGTTGGTGATTTGAGATATGTTGGAGTGGAAGTTGATGTTCCTGGAGAGCATGAAGTTGATGGAGAGCATGAGGTTGGTGGAGAGGGTGGAAGACGTGTGAGTTTCAGTGCATTTGGTGGAGGTGGTCATAGAAATTTTGAAAGGTCTGCTGCATCTGTAGGTGAATGTGGAGGAGAGAGTTCATATTGTTTCAAGTGTAGATTGTGCAATGACTGCAAGGTAGAAAGAGAAGCAGAGAAAAAAATGTTGAAAGATATGAAGGATGCTATTGATTCCATTCTGAATTGGACAAAGCAACAGCCCAGGAGAACTGTGTACCCTGCAAGGACACAGATATCTCCTTATGTTGCTATGAAGACGAGGGCAAGACTGGTGAAAAGCAAGGCAAAGAAAAAAAAGCAGAGTGAGGTTGGTGAAGAAGAAGTTCAAGTTGGCGCAGAGGTGCAGGAAGAAGAAGAGGAGCGACTTCCTGTTGATATTTATAGGAAACCTGATCCGCTGAAGAAAAAAGTTTTTGATACATATATGCGATCAAGAAAAAAGCAAAAGAAAATGTGTTTGGGCCATGAATATGACCATAATGAATTCCGTATGCTTATGACCATGACAGTATGGATGGAGAGTCAGGCACGTTTCCCTTACCTCTTATCTATTTCTTTACGAGTATAATATGTGTACACATATAGTTTAATGTGTACACATAATATGAGATGTGCACACATTAAACAATATGTGTACATATAGCCGAATATGTGTACACATTAAACTATATGTGTACACATAATATTTATATGCGTACACATATTATACTTGCACTAATTGGTGTCAGTTTTAAACTATGTATATAAGGCTTCTGCTTTTTCTTTATTTCTGCAGCATGTTGATGCAGTCTTAGGCCTAATGAGGCTAAGAAACAAGGAATTCACGAGTCACTATGATGAGAAGGATGTTGTCCTCGATATGAACTTCTGCTCAGTGTTGGCTGGATCGTATAGGGACCTTGAAAAGGAGGCAGAGAAGGATAAGATTTCTTTGGATGTATATTTGAAGGTGACGCCTACTGCGGAAGGACTCGTGGATTATACGCTTGGTAAGACTCCTTACCCAGGTGGGCGCCGTTGGGATGGGGTCAAGAGGATATTTACAGTCATGAACATTATAAAAAAGCATTATGTGACTCTGGTTTTCATGGTCGAGGAAGGAAGGATTGATGTTTATGATTGTAACATTGGAACGTTCGATGAGGATACATTTGCGACATATATGTTCCCCATTATGGTAATGTTCCCAAGACTCTTACGAGATTGTGGCAAATTCAAGCACTTGCCCGATGACATCCTGACGAAGGACATGTGGCCTTATGAGAGGTTGAAGGGTTTGCCACACAATGAGACGGGGACAGCATGTGGTGGGTATTCATTGATGTTCATCGAGCACCTCCTCACCAACACCCCTATGACGGAACTCAGTGATAATACCATGGAGGACTGCAGGTACAAGTGGGCAGTGGACGTATTTCATGAAAAGATGTCTCCTTAAATTATTACAATTTGGTTGAAATTTTTGGACAATCAAAGCCATGTGTGGCTTTTTTATTGGTCTGTAAGGATAACTTAAGCCGTGTTTGGCTTTGTTTTTTATTTCCTTTTTGTGCATGGTTAATACTTTTGGTAAAATATTATATATGATAATATGTAGATATGTTTTTATGTTATATTTCTATGGTTACATTTCTTCCATTTGAAGTAAAATTAATAAGTGTAAGAAGTAAATGACTCCTGTGGAGAATTCAATCTGTTTGGTTTCACTGGAAAACATAACAATATGCGTACACATAAAATAATATGTGTACATATATTATTTTATGTGTACACATATTATATTATATTATGTGTAAATATTAGCACGATGATATGCTTGGTTCCACTGGAAAATATAACAATATGCGTACACATAAAATAATATGCGTACACATAAAATAATATGTGTACATGTGTAAATATTAGCACGATGATATGCTTGGTTCCACTGGAAAATATAACAATATGCGTACACATAAAATAATATGTGTACACATATAATAATATGTGTACACATATTATTTTATGTGTAAATATTAGTTATGTACTTTGCATGACGTTAACAATCCATTTGTTGTTTGGCTACATGTAGTTTGGGTACTATTTTCATATACAGTTCTGTTGCTTTGGTCTAATCAAAGCTCATTCAAGTACATATCTATATTTTCTTTGGTGCTCATCAAGGCTAGAGTTTATAATGAGTGAGAAATCTCAACAATTTGGTTAAATTGATCTAATTATTGTGCATTTTAATGCGAAACGACCCAAATATGCACCAACCCACTTGGTTAGTGTCTTATGCACTATAATCAAGTATATCTAAGACTAATAATGTTACACTTTGTGTGAGTTCTGCATTCAACCCAAGGTTTACTTGCAGTATCAACAGAACACGATCGAATAGATCAAGATGGATACAATAAGTGTATATACACACCAAAAATACACCCTTATTCACTATAATTCAGATCAAGCAATAGTGGGATCATTCTTTATTTCTAAGATTTGGAAAATATAACAATATGCTTACACATAAAATAATATGTGTACACATAAAATAATATGTGTACACATATTATTTTATGTGTAAATATTAGCACGATGATATGCTTGGTTCCACTGGAAAATATAACAATATGCGTACACATAAAATAATATGTGTACACATATAATAATATGTGTACACATATTATTTTATGTGTAAATATTAGTTATGTACTTTGCATGACGTTAACAATCCATTTGTTGTTTGGCTACATGTAGTTTGGGTACTATTTTCATATATAGTTCTGTTGCTTTGGTCTAATCAAAGCTCATTCAAGTACATATCTATATTTTCTTTGGTGCTCATCAAAGCTAGAGTTTATAATGAGTGAGAAATCTCAACAATTTGGTTAAATTGATCTAATTATTGTGCATTTTAATGCGAAACGACCCAAATATGCACCAACCCACTTGGTTAGTGTCTTATACACTATAATCAAGTATATCTAAGACTAATAATGTTACACTTTGTGTGAGTTCTGCATTCAACCCAAGGTTTACGTGCAGTATCAACAGAACACGATCGAATAGACCAAGATGGATACAATAAGTGTATAGACACACCAAAATTACACCCTATTCACTATAATTCAGATCAAGCAATAGTGGGATCATTCTTTATTTCTAAGATTTGGAAAATATAACAATATGCGTACACATAAAATAATATGTGTACACATATTATTATATGTGTACACATATTATTTTATGTGTAAATATTAGCACGATGATATGCTTGGTTCCACTGGACATATATGTGTACACATATTATAATATGTGTACGCATATTAGTATATGTTTACACATATAAGAATATGCGTACACATATTATAATATGTGTACGCATAATTGATATGTGAAGTTGAAACATCTGTGTTTTAATTATGTATTTTTTGGTGTGAAGTTGAACCTTAATGGTAGGAAACATTCGATACGTAATGAGCAAAAAAACTATATGCCTGAGACCTTGTGGGTATTGGAAACATAATTAAAATGATGAATGGTTAATTGTTAAAAGTTACAAAGATCAAATACGCAATAGTAAGGAAAATTGTTCAACATACAAACTGCTGATTGTACTCCTCGATGGGGACATGTCGTTTTTTTGTGTCCAAATCTTTTGCATATTCCACATCTATTCCTCCTGCTTTTAAATGCTTCCCCAACTGATGGCATTCTCTTGGTCCTCCTCCTTCCCCGTGGGATCTTCACATAAGGTGGACGTATTTTTCTCTCGTAAAGCTCCGGTGGAGCATTCCACAATTCCTCTGGTAAGATTGGATGTATTATGTCTGCATAAGCGAGAATGTACGTATTGGTGTAATAATATGGAGAAGTATAATTGTACAATTCGCTCACATATGCTCCATACTGACGTCTTATGGCTGCGCAAGCATGTACACAAGGATACATATCAATCTGAAACTTTCGACACGAACATGTTCTTTCGCTTAGATTGATATTGACAGCATCATCTCCAGTACCAACTGAATACATATCCGTGCCATTGGTAACAACCAACAACCTTGCTCCCGCGTCAATATTTTTCTTTAATATATCCTCAATTAAAGGGACACATGGCTTTGTATGTTTCATGAACATCGTACGCCTCTCATGAAATTTTTCAGAAAAGTTTCGTATGATAGCATTGAACAAAGCTGTTATGGGCATTTCTCTTTCATCCTTTAACATTGAGTTCATCGACTCAGCAATGTTAGTCGTCATCACACCAAACCTACAATTATGTGTAAACATTATAATAGGTGTAACCAGATACTTCAGAAATGAGTACACATATAATAAGATGTGTACACATATTATTTTATGTGTATACATCTTCAGCAAGTAGGGAGATCTTAATAGCTTGCACATAATATTTATATGTGTACACATATTATAATATGTGTACACATATTGTGCGATGTGTACACATATAAATATTATGTGCACACATATTTTCACTGCTTACATGCCAAACAAGATGTGTTATTAGTACCTATTTCCTTTAAAGTATGCTCTGCTCCAGCGCTCAAATCCAACCCGCTCAAGATATGTGGCAGCCTTGTCACACTTGGTCCGGATTTCACCGAAATGTGACTCAAATTCCTTCTACGTATATGCATCTGCTGCTGCATGAAAATTTCCCATGAAAGTGCCACAATGAAAATTTGTCCGGATGCTTTGAGATAAGTGCCACTTGCAAACTCCATAATTAGCTTCAGGAAAGATCTTTGATACTGCCTTTACGATGCTTGGATGCCTATCAGAAATTACGCACAACTCATTGTCGCTGGGGAGTATACCAACCAACTGTTCGAAAAAGAATTCATAAGATGCATCACACTCAACGTTTACAACACAAAATGCTAATGGAAAAATATGTGTCTCTGCGTCTTGTGCCACAGCAGACAATAAAACTCCCCCATACTTTCCAGACAAATGAGTTCCGTCTACAGCTATGACTTTCCTCATATACGCAAATCCCCTAATCCATGACCCAAGGGATACAAAAAAAATACAAGAAGTTCCCATCGCGATCAACCTCCAAAGTTGTCTTGGTACCTTCATTTGAAGTCCTGAGCATATAACGGTACGCATCCAGAACCTCGTACCCGTGCTCTGGAGTCCCTCTTGTCAAAGACTTGGCAATAATACCTCCCATTCGACCCTTCCAATAACTAATGTTAGAACCCAAATCCCTATTGACTGCTTGCCTAATTTCCTTTGTAGTTGGACCTTTTCCCTCGTCATACCAGGACTTCATGAATTCACCAACGACTTCCGCTGAGGCGAGTGGATGATGACTTGAGAGGTGCTCTAACCCGCATGTATGCTTGTTCCTATAAACTTTAATCATAAAGGTATCATCATTTAAATACTTGGTGGATCGAAGCCACCACTTGCAATTAACATTTACACAACGGACACAATATACGGTTTTGGTATGCTTAACTGACTTGAAACAAAAATGCTTCTTCAGTGCAGCAATCTTCAAAGCCACAACTAAGGCGCGTTTGTTTTTGAAAGTTAAACCCTTATAAAACCCGGTGCGGTCATCCTTACCGTCTAAGCTGTTTGGTGTAGCTTCCACATTATTTACATCATTGCTACCAACAAATACATCATAACTCCCAATAACAGGATTAGGAGTTAACTCCACATTGTCTTCTTTGTCAACATCATCTTCAGCCTCATCTTCTTCAGCCTCATCTTCTTCTCGTTCATGTTCTCCTTCACCTCCTTCAGTCTCTGACATTTCCATATTGAAAGGCTCTTGATCACCAATGTCATCCCATCCGTTAATAGAACAATCATAAGAGCGTCCATGATTTGGCATCACATTGATGTTTGAAACTTCCACTGACCTATCCTCCAAATATACCCTTAAAGTCGGTCTATTACCAGCTCCATCGACATCGGCAAGGTAAATAAGGAGATCGTCATCATTCTTTATTCTACAAGGATGACTCTTTTGCTTTGAACAGATGCTGAGCATATATGTAATGCAAAGATTATTTGGATCATGATTTACCGAACATCTGTTAATAATCTTTTCAACTAACTCAGAATACGTAACCTCATTATTCACAACAATTGGCACCGTCTCCCTAGACTTCGAAATCCAAGTGAAACAATCACGACTCTCCACCCATTCCCCAAGAAAATCAATTGCCAACAGTAGCATTATTGGGAAAAATACCTGTAAAAAAAAGAGATTTTTCATCACTCCATGAAAACACCAGTATATGTGTACACATAATATTATATGTGTAAAAAGAAAACCTGCAAACAATATGTTATATGTGTACACATATTAAATTATGTGTACACATATTTAATATGTGTACACATAATTTAATATGTGTAAGACGAAAATCTGGTATCCTCGTCTTATATGTGTACACATATTTATAAATGTGCACACATAATATAATATGTGCACACATATTTATAAATGTGTGCACATAATATAATATGTGCACACATATTAGATGCTACAATACATCCTCGCCACTGTTCATGCATCGTCGTTTACCAAATGAAACCCAGATTTTAGGAATAAAAACCACATGCATTGTACAATAATAAAACCTTGCACTCACCAGAGATGATAAACGACAACCTATGAAGCGAGAATCAAAATCCGATTCAGAAATGAAATAATTAGGGAAATAAAAAAATTGATTTTATAATCGGAACATACTAAAAATGAGTACAATTGATGAGGAAAAACTAATATCAATCTATGGGGGCAAAATTTAGAGCTGATTGAAGCAAAAATAATTGGGCGGGAAAGGAATTTTTTGCTTTCGTCGGCGAGGGAAAGAGGAGAGGAGAGAGAGGAGAGAGAATGGGAAGGGTTTTTGCCATTTTTGGCTAACCGAAAGACTTTATATTGGAGGGCCCTTTTGTATTTTTCAAAACCTTGGGGTGATGTTTGTTAAGTGATCTAAATGATTAAACACCTAATTAAGCCCTTGTCCCTCCCACCCATTTCTTAAAACTTGAGTCCTATATAACTATTTAAACACTTGTGAGTCCTTCTCACCCAAAAGCCCCATGTTAGTCACGTGACCATGATAAATAATGATTTTGGGGGGGGGGGGGAGGGGTGGAGGAAAGATGCAATTTGGAAAAAAATTATAAATTGTAAAAAAATTAAAAAAAAAATAAAAAAGGTTAGGCATGATGTAGTTGCTATACAAAGTTTTATCTTAATTATCTAATTTATCATGGAAGTTCAGATATAAAGTTCCGTTTTTTATTACTTATAAGTGTGAACTACTCTAGAACTTATTCTACTTCCCTTTGGGTAGAGGGGTGACTACTGAGATTCTTAGAGTTTGTAAGTTGATTTTTCTCTACTTGTATGTGCTTGAGGGATTCCATTTGCATCAATTAGTAGTAGTACTATATTTTCCTATTATTGCTTGAAAAGGCAAAACAAAGGCACACAAAAAAAGTGTAGGTTGACCAAACAAATGGAAATGGGAAGATAAGTACTAAAGGATGTTAAAGAAGTGTAGGGTGGCCTAATAGACTTGCCAATTTATTGATGGTGTAAGTTAGTAAAATTTTATCCAATGCATTTTCAACCAATCCACCCGTAGATTTGACATTTAATATGCAAGTGGTTTGGGTAGAACACGGAAACTTAACTAGATATTGACGCAACAATATATCTTGATCACAGAGATTATGGTGATATGAAAATTGTTCATTCATCTTTAATTAGAAATTTCAGGTTCAACCTCTAGAATTGAAACAACTTTCAACAGGGAGTGCAATGCCTTCAGGGAGCAGAATGTCTTTTTTAAGGAACATTGTATCTCAAAGTAAAATTTTTTGACGCGATTACGGATTAGTGGACCCTAAAATAGATAACTAATATCGTAAAAATTTAGTGTAGGGCCTGTTTGGCGCGCGTTAATTGATTTGTAGCCGTCAAAAACAAATTCGCTGAGAAATAGCCACCTCCGGACAAATCCCAGTATAAATACTGGGACTTTGAACAAAACTTGTTCAAGGCCCCAGTATTTGTACTGGGGAAGCTTCAGTAAACTAACCCCAGTATAAATACTGGGGCTTTGAACAAGTTTTGTTCAAGGCCCCAGCATTTTGTTATGGGACTATGTATAAAGCTTCAGTCCCATAACAAAATGCTGGGGCTGTGAACAAAACTTGTTCAAAGCCCCAGCATTATTATGGGACTGAAGCTTTATCTCATAACCCATAACAAAATGCTGGGGCTGTAAACAAAACTTGTTCAAAGCCCCATCATTTTGTTATGAGACTCAGCTTTATATATAAAGTCCCATAACAAAATACTTGGGCTTTGAACAAGTTTTGTTCAAAGCCCCAGTTTTTTGTTATGGGGCTAGTCTGGGGTGTTTTTCCAACGCTAATGGAGCTTAAGTGTGCGCGCGAATTTTTGGCTATTCTTCAATGAATTTTGAAACGGTGGATAGTCCCCATTGAGCGCGTCCAAAAATGGCTAGTGATCAAAATTTCCCACTAATATCGGGTGAGAAAACGAAAAAATGAGTATCTTTTTGTTGTTAAGACTACCTCAATTTCAGCTGAACTTTGATCTACACTGTTCTCTTTAGGGGTGGGCGTTCGGTCGGTTCGGTTTAGGATATTTCGGTTTAGTTTTTCGGTTTTCGGTTTGGTAATATTAGGAACCAAAACCAAACCAAAATTAATTCGGTTTGGTTCGGTTTTTAAGAATTCGGTTCGGTTTAAATCGGTTTAGTTCGGTTTAGTAGTTCGGTTTTTACATATAAAATAATATGGCAAAATTATTATTTTTTAATTGTATGCGCGAAGAAGAATAAGTACAACAGTAAATCAAAGTTAGTAGTTGAAAATAAAAACAATTTAGCTAAACATATCTTGTAGTAGTTCAGATTAATGACATGACAATCGAACTTGGTACGTACTGGTGCAAACTAAAATATCAAACACTTAGTTCCATGATATTAAGTATGGTACGTACATGATAAGCTTACTTCTTAGTAGACTGCAGATGTTATTATGAGTTTTCCACTTTAGTTGACAAAGTTAGAAGGCCTATATTAGGCCTGGTAGCCTGGACTACTAACTAGTTATATAAAAAAAGTTGTGAAATTAATATATATATATATATATATATATATATATATATATATATATATATATATATAAAATTCGGTTTTTCGGTTTGTACGCACCCCAAACCAAAAACCAAACCGTAAAACCGGAATTTTTAAAATGTAAAACCAAACCCAAACCATAAACCGAAAAACTGAAAACCGAATTAAAAAAAAAATCGATTCGATCGGTTTTTTCGGTTTGGTTCGGTTTGTGCCCACCCCTAGTTCTCTTCGACAACTTATATCATAGTTGTTTTTTTTATCAGATATCTAAAACAAAACTTGAGAAGCTTGATGACTTGAACTCTTTTCTCTTTTTATTCACACATAACACACTAAAGACAAAGACAGCATTTCTACTGTCTGGTTTAGTCATATTATGTTTGTCTTCTTTCATTGATATTATAAATGTATTACAACTTTCATCTGGTATACTCCATTTAAGTTTGTATCCAAAGACCGGGAAATAATTTACACCTACACAATATCCAGATTCACTAATTCACCAACACCTGCGTGTTAGACTTTCATTTTCACTTGTCAAATTAGGTGGAGGTTCTCCAAATACATTAAGTTATCCATTAATGTAATCCCGGCTGCTGTTAATTATAAGGAAAAGATTCCATGGATACATCAAGTTAATAGTTACTATTTGACTCTGCTTCTCACGCCTTATAAATTTAAGTCTATACCTACCAACTCTCATTTAGGTTAAATATAATTTGAAAATTATTCTTGTTTCATATTGTTGGGCCTCTCAATTTGTGTCCCTAATCCAACAGTTGCACGGAAAATTTTGATCACTAGCTATTTTTGGACGCGCTTATTGAGTACTATCCACCGTTTCCAAATTCATTGAAGAATAGCCAAAAATTCGCGCGCACACTTAAGCTCCATTAGCGTTGGAAAAACACCCCAGACTAGTCCCATAACAAAATACTGGATGCTTTGAACAAGTCCAAGTATTTTGTTATGGGACAAGTCCAAATTTTGTTCAAAGCCCAAGTATTTTGTTATGGGTTATGGGACTTTATATATAAAGCTTCAGTCCCATAACAAAATGTTGGGGCTTTGAACAAGTTTTGTTCACAGCCCCAGCATTTTGTTATGGGACTGAAGCTTTATACAAAGTCTCATAACAAAATGCTGGGGTCTTGAACAAAACTTGTTCAAAGCCCCAGTATTTTATACTGGGGTTAGTTTACTGAAGCTTCCCAGTATAAGTACTGGGGCTTTGAACAAGTTTTGTTCAAGGCCCCAGTATTTATACTGGGATTTGTCCGGAGGTGGCTATTTCTCAGCGAATTTGTTTTTGACGACTACAAATCAATTAGCACGCGCCAAATAACGGACGCAACATTTATCTCTTTTTCTAAGTACTTCTTTACTTGGTGTATTATTTAATATATGGATTGATTATACATGATTCAAAATACCAACCAAATATGGAATAACCTAATACCAAATTTAATACTCCAATCCCCCATACCAAACATCTCCTAAACGTACTGCCAGAGATCAATTAATTGTGGGCTTACAGATGCTAATAAAACTACTACTACTAGTATTGGACAAGCTAACAGAACAGTAAACATAGGCTTCAATTTAGTCATTACTAGCTCTAGTCATAGCTTACAACACTATTTATGTGAACTACAACATGCTTCTGAACTCCCTTGACCTCCTGGTCATCCACAGGAATAACAAGATAACCGCAAAAGGCAAAGCAATACCATAGATTCCGATAGACTAGGGGATCATTTGGTTGACCGTTTAAATTGTTTATGTGATGAATAATACAGTGAACTGCGGTGGATAATGATGTACATATCTGGAAATCGCTTATATTAAGTACGTATCACATTTTACTATTGGGCAGTGATACATACCATTCCATTTTGCCGGCATATTTGCCGCACCCGACGTGGCCCGCATGTATAATGACAAAATTACCCTTGAATCATATTTTATCTTTTCAGCGCGTGTTCCTCACTCTCTCGCTCAAAAGCTGAATCTTTCTTTTAGTCAAACATAAAGAGGCGACCATTGCAGAAACTTGCCCTTTGTCAATGGGGTTCCGTTCGCCAGAAATTTCCACCGGCGACCACCACTTCGCGGCAAATTGGAATGCTGTGGTTCTTTTCCGTAATATTATCCTATACTACTGTAGCTCTTTCAATTCGTTATTATGTATAAAGAGGTTGTTCCTCTTTATGCAGCCTGGCTCTTCCATTCTCCTTGTAATGATGCTGCGGGGCAAGGGTTTGTGTTTTTGAACTTTGTGAGTCTCGACGCACACCCTCCCTGCTGGATGCAGTGACGAAGAACCAAATTCCTGAGAAATGGTGTAAGAGTACTAAAATTGAAATAAGTGTACCAAATAGGTTGTTGATGTTTCTTGCCATGGGATCTGCTGATGATGCGTTTGGAAGGCTTCATGACGACTATAGAACGAGTTTTGCATAATTTTGGAGGCACTTGTCTTGAAGGAGCGCAAATTGACAGTCCTATAGCCTCACCACTCCAGGATTTGGGTTTGTTCGTTTAAAGCCGTAGTCGCGTTTAATTTGACTGTAATATATATATATATATATATATATATATATATATATTTCCCTATGTCTGAATCTGCTGTTCCTTTCTGAATTTGGCTTTGGCTGCTTCTAAATTTCTGATCCTATGCCACTTGCAGCACTAGTTTGTAATTGCACGACCATTGTTCTTCCACTTTTCGAGCTGATCTTCTCGTCGTTTGTTCCCCCCTCCCCCGGTATTTGCTTTAGCACTCGCGTATGAGAAGACGATTAATTAAAGAAAATGTTATTTGAAGCTGATATATTTGAGTTGGTATTGCATTTGTCCATGGTGTTTTAGCATCAGGGTCCGTTCTTTGAACATCGTCTAATCACAAGATTTTTTGGTCTTGCTGCGCTTGTTTGTACCGGAAACTTGTCTAGTTAGAGTATTATGTGGTGTAGTATTCCGTCGACAGATGTTCCTCCAAATACTCCGCTCTTGACTAATATTGGTCTATGTTCCCCCGAATGTCATACGTTATTAATAAATTTTTGTTTTTATTTCCAATTACCATTGACGAATACAATTGAAGTCAGAAATCAGTCCATTAGACACGATTGTTTTGTGGAACCTCTCGGCTGATGGGCTCTTCTCATGTAAATCAACTTGGCACAATTATTCTGAACAAGGAAATGGTACTTTTTCCTTTTCAGAATCTTTGGCACTCTAAGATTCCATTTAAAATCTCATTTTTATCTTTGAGACTAATCATGGGAAGACTTCCAAGTGATGAATCTTTTGCTAAGTTTGGACATCAGATTGTTTCTAGGTGTTACTGTTGCGTTGTGCCTAGATGTGAGTCAACTCATCATGTATTTGTGGAAAGTGAGTTAGCAATTCACATGTGGAATTATTTTGGAGCTCCAATGGGAATCAATCACAGTTGCCCAGAATTCTTTTTGCATACAATCAGTTGCCCAAAGAAGCGAAGGGTGCATATCATTTGGATAGATGGCAACTGCCTTGTATGAGGATCAGATACGATAAAGCTAATTTTTTTTGTTGGTTAGTTATCATTTTAGTTGCCTACTGTGTATGCAAGTTGTTTGTATGCTACACAGATAGTTTTTGTTACAAGAGGACAGGCCAAGCCTCCTCTGTGTAAGCCACTCTTTACTTAATGCAATCCAGATATACTGGGGAAAAGTATTTTTTTAAAAAAAAGACACGAACTAAATCATAACCACAAATTAATAAGTACTGCATCAGGATTGAGCAGGTACGTTGGCTAGACACATATTCATCCAAAGTAGAAGTAGGTGTTTCGTGTGAATCAACGACTTCTGCTTGACACCATCAAAGAGCGGATAATTTAATGCGAAAGTTTCGATGTCAACAACACGTAGATGACTGTTAACTAACGGGTGCAATATTGCCATGAATTGCATTATAAATTCATGTGACCTGCTCTGACTTCGCCTCAGAACTTAGAATCCATTAAATTGCTGCAGTTACTATCACTAATGGCAGGTCCTCTGGTTTTAACCGCCATACGTATACCGTCGTCCTCAACCAATAGGGTAATTAACGAAACCATTGCCGTATTAATTCTAATTTGTTCATTCTGTCAACAGGAGCAACGCAAACACATAATTGGACTATTTTTGGGCCACAACTGATTAATTAGCGAATTGGGCCGCACCATCAATGAAGGCATGTGCTCGGCCCATGTAGAGTAAGCCCTCCAACACGTTTTCAGCGAGTCCCCAGGAGTTGGGTCGCATAATCTATTCCTGCACGTATGAATCCTGATAGGAATTCAACATTCCCACACTCGCTGTCGTTTAAGTTTAGCCAACGACATGTGTAAAATAAGGACACTTGTTTAATCGAATTTTAGGTACTCTTTAATATTGAGCAGTTATCACATTCCCTGGTACTTCTTTATTAATCAAGATGGGTAGAACTTGTTTTGGTTAGTAGACAAGTTCTTTGCCCTTGCAACAATACAAATAACGGGAATGCATGCACGAAATCAGCCCAGCGTATGCAAACTTGGTGTATTCTACATGGACAAAAAGGAGAAAGTCAATACTGCTACTAAGTACTAAGTACATTACAACTTCAGACTGGACAATCGTTAGAAAAGTACAAGCGCACGATCAGTCCACGATGAAGTAAGTACTACATATATAGAGCCCAAAAAGGTGATACAAAGTATATATATCCCTAATAATCCAGACTAGAGCCAAAGCTACCATCATCCGAACTTAAATCTGAATGACAAGGAGCTCCCATCTCAAAGTCAAATATCGGAAAGGTTAATTTCGTGGTTTCAACGTCAATGAGACATAGATCACAATTGACAAATAATTCACGGCAGCCGTAAATATCTGTCATATATCCGTTCCAGTGCCCCGGCCCCTGAAAGTGACAACACCCAGTCTCTACGACTTTGCTGCAGTTTGCCGAACCAATCATCCTTTTGAGACGTCTTCTGCATTCAATCGTCTTATTTCTTCCGTCGGGCTCCTTCAATAGACTAAGCAGCACTTCCATCCCCGAGTTGATGCTAATTTCATCTTCCCTATCAAACATCAGCAATGCAATCCCGCAATTGTACTTTTCTTGGGCCACAACAGAATTATTAACGAATTGGGCCTCGCCCGAAGAATTATAAGCGACTTGGGCCATATAGTGTAACCCCTCCTTGTTACCGGCAACAAAAAACATATGAGTCCCGAGAAGTAGGTAGCATAATCAATTCCTTTGCTGCTCAGTCCATATAGAAATTCAAGATTTCCACGGTCGCAGCGTTGCAGTTTATCCAAGATATTCTCCAGAGGCAGGTATCATTGAAATTGCCCCGTAAACACCAGCTTACGTGTAAGGTCGCACCTGAAATTGTAAAATGCATGCATGATAACGTCGTGGCAAGTACTAAGGTATAAAAAAGTGCATTAAAGAATCAACAAATCATTCTTGAACTCACACTAATGTCAGATTTGAGATATCAGCAACAGAAGGGTTGGATTCCATAAATTTATGGATTATTGATTCTACAACTGTTGCTGGCAGGTCCAGTAGACACGGTTCTTGCTTCATCACGTTTGGACAAGTATACGAGAACAACAATTATTTTTTCAAGATGGAGGACAGAAACCCCAATATGGTTTGTTAGAAGTATTTAAAAGCTCCACTTGAACTTCATAGACAATGCATTGAAACCATACACAAAACATAAATACTACAACCCCAACTACCCTCATCAAAAGTCCAACTACACTGGATGCACTAAATACGCCAACTACCGCTTTAGAACACGAAACATCAACTCAAATGACTAAATGGAGGTCTGCAACTATATTCAAGGTAACCTTGTGCCTTGAAATGTGTATGGGTGGCTAGTTAATGGTTATGATCAACAAGTAATACGATGACCAAATTGGGTTTTTACATCTACTAACAAGAACCACCATACCCTTAATGCTCATAGAATAATATGTTCTAGTGTTGGTAAAAAACATTGCTTTAGGACATTTTTCATCAAGAATATTCAAAATAGTATTGCTAGTTCTGAATTTTTTAAACTTTTGTCATTAATAAAGAGAAACCGAAAAAAAAAATATTAGACCGGCTTCGAAAATTAACAGGATGTTATAAATTCATTTATTTGTGTGGATGACCACTACTCACCATTATTCAATTGTAACATATGGATTAATACCCCACTTTCTCCTACTTAATTCCTCCCCACCAAGTGACCACTAATTCCTTATTAAGTCACTACTTTGGGTTGATTTGTAACCTATGTATTTGTATCCTATAAATAGAGCACATTTGGCTCTATGGAAGACAGACTTGAAACACTTTGAGAATACAAGTTCTACCTACTCCTCTCATATACTTTTATATTGTTCTTACTTTACTATTAGTTTTACAACACATGAGTTTTTTAAGTAAAATGACTTATGATTAGGGGATTCCCACTTTAATAATAATAATAATAAAGAAAGAAGTAAATATAATTTATTATAATAAATATATAATATGATGTCATAAAATATTCAAAAATATTTTGTTAAATGTAATTTGTATAGAGTAATTAATTTAATTACACTATAATATCAGTCTAAAATTTGCAATTATAGGGGTGAGAATTTTAAAAAACCAAGTCTTCTTAACGTTTATGTTTATAATTTCATGTCATAAAGCGTGCAAAAATTAAAGTGATTTTTACATTGTATAGACATTTGGAATTGTCTTTAATAGAAAGGAGGGAGCTATTTGGCCACACCATTCTTGGCCACACTCGTGTAGATATTATCAATCACTTCAATTACATCATATATAAGCACTTTGTATTTATATTTTTTATTTAATTTACGAGTAACTATACACGTTTATTACAAAATATTTATAATTTTTAGACAAATTATTAAGAATACACGTGCGATCACGTGCATCGCACGTATCAGAAAACTAGTATATATATATATATATATATGCATAAATTATACTACGAGTATTATGAATATGTATGCAATCAGTATTGTTAATATTTACCAAATACACTGGCTATCATTCATTATATATTTATAGATTAGTATGCATAAAATCTACTACGACTGTTATGAATATGAATCAATTTCAAGTTTATAACTGTACATAAAAAATATACAATGCATAAGAGAATAAACGTGTATTAAAAAAAATATTCTGTTGTAAAACTAATTGTAAAGTAGTGCAAGAATAAGATAAAATATATGAGAGGAGAAGGAAAAACATATATTATTCTCAAAGTATTTCAAGTGTGTATTTCATAGACAAAGTATTCTCTATTTATAGGACACCAGTACATAGGAAGTTACAAGTCATCCCAAAGGTTACAAGAATTAATAGGTGACTAAAGTATGATGAATTAAGTAGGAGAAAGTGGGGAGTAATTAAGTATGAGAAAGTGGGTAGTAAATCATAAGTTAGTGGTGATTAGTGGTCATCCACATTAACACAAATACATGGATTTACAAACATATTCTAATTATTATAGAGCTAGATAATAAAATAAAAAATGGAAGAAGATCATGTTTTAATATCTTTCAGCGCGATATATGGGAGTAAAGCATAAGATCCCAACTACTGTTGGGATTCTACCACAATTTACGTTGTTGTTTCCTAGTAGTATTTTTTAGGCTAATTACCAACATCCTAATTGATTGTATTTAATGTTTTAAGAATTTATTATATGCATGAACCTATTTTGTAGCATCTTTCTTGGTTAGCGATGTATATTAAATATGTCTATTTAAGCACCTTAATTAGTGCTTCTCACCCTCATTATCACTGCACTTAATCTTTCTTGCGACTGTCCATTTCTTGTGTTCGTTTGAATTTCTTCTCCTATTTGCTTTCTACGTAACTATCTCTTTCCCTTTTCATTGCCCAATCAATCTCACTAATGGAAAACGTTGCCGATGTTTATACACTCAATGCCAAACAACAGGTTTCGTTCGTTGTTTCACGTACCATCGATTGTGTTGTCTTTAATTATATTCCGTAATTTGGAAAATTTTTTGTTTTTTTATTTTTGACTTTTGATTCAGAAGGACCATGCTTTGTACCTGCAAAAATTAGGACGGTTTACTATAGCTATGTCAAAGGTGAATGCGTTGGAGCTCCGACTGAAGGAGGCAATGGTAGAACTAAGGGCAGCGCATGTTGACCTATGCGGAGTGGACGCTGGTCCAATTGCGCCTCCGAAGAATGAAAAGGAAGCCATCCTGAAACCTTTGAATGATGATTGATTTTTATAGTATTGTATTTTTAATTTTAAGTTGGATATATTACAAGCTTATTTTTGTTGGTTTATGGTGTTTCTTCATGTTGAAAACTTTTATCTACCAGCCATTGCTATCGATGCATGTTATTAAATTACACTTCAATCAGTCCATGTTTCAATATCGATATGCTAACTAGATAAGTTATAGTCTGTGATGGGGAAGTGATAAGGTTAAATGTCCATTCGTGCCTTCCAAATGCGAAAATGATAGACTAAATATCTTAAATTTATCAACTGAAAAATGAAAAATTTACAGAAAAAAACAGCACATAGCCCAACTACTCAACCCCTGAGATCTAATCAATTTGAACCGGTTCACCAAGGGTTTTATCACTATCATAAATAAAGAAATAAAAATAACTTATAATAATAAATATATAATATATATGATGTCATAAAATATTCAAAAATATTTTATTAAATGTACTTAATTGTAATTTGTATAGAGTAATTAATTTAATTACATTGTAATATCTGTATAAAATTTGCAATTACGGGTCAGAATGTTATACAATAAAGTCTTCTTAACGTTTATGTTTATAATTTCATGAAGTGTGCAAAAAACACTCTTTGTGAACAGGTATGTTGCTGTAGTCAGTAGTGTATTTCAAGTGTGCAACAGTAGTGAAAGCTTGATAGAAAACTTCTTCTCTCTCTTCGGTTTCCCCCATTATTGTTCTCTCCTCTACGACAACTCTTCTCTCGCTTCTATGCACCATCTTTTGTTACTTTTCTTTCTCTCTTCTATAGGCTTTGGGATCTGGCAATTATCATCCAGCTTTTAATACTTCCTCACCATAATTCTTCTTCAAGTCTTTCAGCTTCTCATCTTCATCATCTATCACATTCTGGAAGGAGTAATAACAACAATTTACAAATCGACCACAAATCACAGGGAGGACTCCGAATAAAGGTTCAACTAGAAATTCAGTATTCGGTAACATAAATGTTGCTACCTATGAAAATAGAAGTAAAACAAAGCAGAGCAAAAAAACTATAGTTAGCTGAAATCCAGCAGTCATATATAAAGTTAGTGTTGGGAGAAATTAATTGACAGATATGTGATGTTTAGTTTTGGAGCAGAATATGGGGTTACAAAACATATGCGGGAATTTTTTTGCAAAAAAATAAAGTTTAGTTCTTTTATGCCCTTTTGCAAACCCATATTCTTTGCACAAGAGACGAAGTTTAATTAGTTTGACATAATATCCTGTCCAAAAGAATATGTGAAGTTCCATTTTTTTTCGTTCGACTGTTGGGGTGTTTTGTGGTCCCCATGACCATCTTCTTTTCTTTTAGAGCTTCTTTATCATAGTTTACCCGATTTGTTCGATATGCTGCTATTAGAGTTTTAAGGCCCTGCTGCTGTTGGTTTTTTTGTGATGTTGTTACAAGTGCAAATGATTAGAGAACTTAGTTTATATGTAAAGTTAAGTTCTTTTAGTATGTTTAGGGATTAGAAAACTTAGTTACATGTGAAGTTTGGTTCTTTTAGTATGTTTAGGGATTAGAAAACTCAGTTTTATATGTGAAGTTTAGTTATTTTAGTATGTTTAGGGATTAGAGACTTAGTTTTATTTGTGGCATTGTTGTGTCTTGTAATCCGAAATCCGAAACACGGCAACTAATATGGACTGGAGGAAGTACCACTATGAGTTGCTTTTGGTATTACCATATAAACAGAAATGACTAACGAGAAATGTCATAGATTCTCTTTAGTCTTTGCCTCTTTGGTGAGTTTGAAGCCAAGAGACACCTGACTGATGTGGTAGTACTTAGTAGTCATTAGTTGGGCGTTGGGCTGTTAATTGTCTGACATTGCTACGTAGGTTTCTCATGTTTTTTGTGTTTTTTCAAGAACTTTTGTTGTCTATGCATTCTCGTATCTTTATTGAAATCTGGAACATCCAATTGAGAAAAGTACTAATCGGTGTGAGATGTTGGTTTGAAATAGAGCGAGGATGTATCATAAGCAGCAACTTTATGAGTTCGCGGTAAGTCATGGAAAGCCCTTACCAGTCTATAAAACGACTAGGGATGGGGGTCCGGATCATGCACCAAAGTACATAACTACCGTCATTTTCAACGGTCTCCGATATAAATCCAAATTAGCTGGACGCTCTGTTAAAGTGGCAGAGCAACAGGCTGCAGGAGAGGTTCTTGCATTACTCCCCAAGGAGGTTCTTGCGTCACACTCGGGTAAGAAAGTCCTATAATTAAAATATTTGAGATAACTGCACTTGTCGAGTCACATCTCATTTTTCCATGAGGTAGAAGAAGACACTGATGAGGTAGAAGAAGACACTGATGAGGTAGAAGAAGACACTGATGCAGAAGAAGACATGGAAGTAGAAGACATCCAAGATAGCCGTGAGGTAAAACACATCCACTTTGCTATTTGACATATATACTTGTTTTATCTGTTCAGAGAGTGCTCATTTATAACACGTTATGCCGTTTTTTGCTTCAAACCTGGTGTTCGTCTTGACATTGAGGTAGAAGTATTTTGATGACTTCTGACCGATGAACTCAGTTGCATGCAAAGACTCGACTCGTCTCTTTGTAAAGACTCAACAGGTTTCTAGGAGTCTCTATATTTAGGCTAGGTGCACCTATACGCGTCTCTTTGTCACGTGACAACGCTCAACACACACCTCGGCTTGAGGTATGAACGGTCATCGCAATACAATTTACCCAACTAGGAGTCGGGGTCGAATCCACAAGGGACAAAGTGATGCGATCAAAGTAATAGAGGAACTAAACCTATTTGACCAAGCCAAACTAGGATAACAAAGTGATGAAATGATACTAACAACTACAAACTATACTAGGAAAGCAAGTAAAGGTGTTATCAATGGCCTTCTCACAACCAAGGAAGACAAGTTTTTAGCCAAGGATGCAATTATAGCACGGGGTTTATATATTATGGCCGAGTCGTTCTAATGTATTCCCTAGAATCCTTCCGGCCTAGAAGGGATTTACCTCAACGGCGCTCGTCAAAGCCATAGTTGAGCTTATAAAGCACTACCCATTACCCGATGAAAGAAGACCTCTTCCGAGCGTAACTTCTTTTAGATGAGTTAGTCTATGAAATACCCTATCAACCCAAATCCTCGCTAGCTTCACTATTCTACGCTAATTAATCTCTTCCGAGTCTTTAATTAGCAAAGTAGACATGTAACTTTAGTGTCATGAACATTAAAGTTAAGCAACCAAAACAATAGAAGCTAGATAATCAAAACCCACATATATAAAATCAAATCCTATTCATAAATCATTCACATAATCATGTCCAAAATACCCCAACTAATCAAATATAAGAATACAATTCAAAGAGATAAAGAAAGGGATAAAGAATTGTTCATTTAAAGTGCACCCATTCTTTGATCTCAAGAGTTATTGATGATTCTTTGATCCCTAGGTTAAAATGAAGAATTCTGAATTTTCACACCATAGCCACCCTGGTACTGAAAGTTGACCCGATAGCCACATTTTCGCTGCTCAACTTAGTCACTGTTTCACGCATAGCCACTTTTCTGCTGCAGTTTTTTCAGAATAGCCAGCTTTCTTCTTTTTCTTCAACTTTTCTTTTTGACTTGTTTCTTCCATAACTCTTCTCCAACATTCAACCTACAAAATACAAAAAAACCATGATAAATGCACTTATTTCATCAATTTAACACAACAATAGCTCAAGTACAAGTATGTAATGTGTGGTATTTTAGCCACACATCACTAGGTTAAGCCTCTGGCTTCTAATCCAAATGAAGGATCCTGTTACTCTTTTCTGCTCAGTATGGTACTCTTTCCCAATCCTCTTGGATGCGCCTTTCGTAGCTTAAGGATATATTTTAACACAAAACAGTGTGATATTGAATTTATATATATTTTGGTAGAGTTCCAATACTTTCACTCCCAAATCATCAAAGAAGCTCTCTACTGCCTATATTTGTTAAACTTCTAGGTGGGGATCTCGGACCTTAAATGTTTAATATATTTCTATGTTACTAATTGTTATATTATCTCTTAGTAACTATCCTCCACAGCAAGCACCAAGAGGTGGATATGGTCAAAGTAGGGAGCAGATGCCCTCGGCATCCATGCAAGGCCCTCCAGGCTGGGAGCAGATGCCATCGGCATCCATGCAGGGCCCTCCACAGCAAGCACCAAGAGGTGGATATGGTCAAGGTTGGGAGCAGATGCCCTCGGCATCCATGCAGGGCCCTCCAGTCTTGGAGCAGATGCCCTCTTCATCCATGCAGGGCCCTCCAGGCTTGGAGCAGATGCCCTCGGCATCCATGCAGGGCCCTTCACCGCAAGCACCAAGAGGTGGATATGGTCCAGGTTGGGAGCAGATGCCCTCGGCATCCATGCAGGCCCCTCCATCACAGTTTGCGGGTCATGATTACCATCAAAGAGTACAATACACATCACATAGCCCACAATATCTACCTCCATATGGTAATTATCCTTCGCAGCTAGCACCAAGATGCAGCATATATGGTTCCGGTTGGGAGAAAAAGCCTCCGGTATCCATCCAGGGCCCTGCATTACAGGTCGGTTGTTATAATTACAGCAAGCATGTCTATATGGTCGATGCCTCAGCATCTGCTGTATTCTTTTAAAATCATGCTCACGCTTCTGGCCCTTCTATTGGTCCATCTTCTCAGGAAAACAACAGCTACATGGTTTTACCTTATCGAGCTTACGATCATCCACAACCTGGTGAAGTGCCATATCAGTCTGTAGTTCCATCAGTTCAAGTTTATGGTCCTCGAATGGCCCTTCCGCAGCAGTACCTCTATGATCGATCCATGCCTCAATCAGGTACCTGCGTTATTGTACCTGCTGCTATTGTACCTGCTGCTATTGTACCTGTTGATACTAGCTATGTGAACAGTGCGTCACCCCAGCCAGGCTATAAATACTACTATGATGCTGATCAGATGACTCGTGGCCCTTGTTGAATGAGAATGTTTCAAGGAAATTGTTCAATGTTCTTGTTTGTGTGTTGTAAATTTCCCTTATTTCTTGTACCATCCTTATCCTGGACATATTTGAGTTTTACATTTGAGATACTCTTTTACGTTTTTACAAAATGTTGGAGGTCACTTTACGTAATAGTCACCCTCTTTCGCCAATAGATACGTCTTTTCAACTCAAGACCTCCAATAATTACAAACTATTTCCAACTTTAGCTTGACTGCATGCGCCCTAAATATTAGTAATAAATAAAAGATTAAAACAAACATTCAATCCATTATAGTGACTATGTAAGTAAATTTTACCTCATTTCCTTCATCTTGCACATTACTTAACCAAATCGTCTTTATCATTCATCAAACTATCTTCTGCTTTCTCAACCCTAGAGATTTGTCTATTTCAATCCTTAGTTGATCTCTGTTTTTGGGGTTTGTGAAATGGTGTTACTCAAAACGGTAAAGGAATAAGTTAATAACAATGGAATTTTAAGATACCTTATATTTGGTGGTACTCAAATGCGTATGGTGTAGGAAATGCATTCTTCTCTAATAAATAAAACGTACTTTTATTAAAAAAAAAAGTATGATCAGGCACTATGTACAAAGGTATACGGATTTTCATCTCCCATGCACGACTTATTTTGTTCAAGGTTCTGGGAATAAGCCGTATTAGTATTAGTTAGTTGGGAAGAAGGTTTTGAAGGGGAAAAATCTGTTTGAGTGACCAAACACATATAATCTTATGAATAGATTAAGTATAACATAAGGTTAATTCATATTAATTCATACTAGTTTCGTGGAAACATTTCCATTCCATAACTTCAGCAAAACACGACCAAGTCACGGCAATAAATAAACGACACAACCATAAGCAAAAGCAATTAAAACACTACCATTAGTGATAGTGATAGACGGTCTGTTAGTGATACTGCACTAACATAACAGCGAGTAATATTGTTGTCGTAGTTACAATACTAAATTAACGTTTAGTTTGTACATCAAAAGGAAAATAACATACGGCTAAAGTAAGATACCAATTCGTTGTTAGGGTTTTTTGCCCTGAATTTGTAACCTATTAGGACTCTATTTCTTGAAGGATGAAAAAGAGTTCTAACAGGAATATATCTCCTTTTATGCCTATCCTTTTCTTGAAGGATAAGTTTTAGAACTCCTATAAATAGGATCTTCTCTTCACAACAAAGAGAACACAAAACTCCACAATGTAGTCTTTAAGAGAATTTAGTTTGGGGGAGATTTTTTGTAACGACCCTCAAATAGTCGTTACGGGATCCGGGACTTCGATTTGCGTGTCGACAGTCCCAAAAGCTCCGTTAGGTCATTTATGACCCGTCTGTGAAATCTGAGTCGAAACGGAGTCCGTTTGATAGGTTTTCGAGAAAAGGATCCGTTTATGAAATTCCGGAAAGGAATTTGGGGTTTCGATAGGTCGTTTTGAGTAAAGGAACCCCGATGGAAAATCCGAGCGCACCGTTAGGTCCGTCTCGTCATTTATGATATGTAGCAACCTTCAAAATTGAAAACGGATCTCGTTTAATAGGACTTTTGATAAAGTCCCCGTTTCGGAAGTTTAAAAGAGTTAAAAGATGTTTCCGAGCTCGATTTAAGCAAATGAGCTCCGATGAGAGATCCGAAAGTTCCGTTAGGTCCGTTAGCAACTTTCGGAATTGGATTCCGAGGTCGTTTGGTTAAATTTCGCTATTTTGGCGAAAGTCGAAAATTGAACCTTTGCCGTGGGACCCACTTTTTGAGTTCTGGAGGTCCGAATTGAGTTCCGTCTTGACGAGCATGTCACCCAAGTATTTTATGGCTTGTGTGGAAAATTTGGGATCATTCCGAGCTTCGTAGGGTCCCGTTTTTCCCCTAAAACAGTAGAAAATCTGGTGCGACTTTTCTGTTCTGTTTTGGCGCAAACAGTCGGATAAAAGCTGATTTTCCGGCCAATCCGTAAGGAATTAGGAAACACCCAAAACATGAAAGTTGTAGCCCTTTGAGTTGTGGTTCTAATGACACCGATTTCAGGTCATTTGGACATTCCTATCAAAAGTTATGATTTTTCAAAAGAAGCTGTCACAGAGGCCAAAAAAACTGCTATAAAAAGGCCATTTCGGGCCATAACTTATAAAAATCATTTGGTGAGCTCTTGAGGTGATTTTTGGGTATTTCTTGAAGACCCAATCATACTTACACTTAAGGTAAGCCCTTTCAATCCATCTTTATGTTGATTAACACAAGAATCAAAGGGTTGATTCTTGGAAATGGGTTAGAACCCTAGATTCTTAAGAATTGGGGAAAGACATCGAGCATGGCTCGCACGTGGAATCTAAGTGTACTTTTGGACTCACGGGAGCGTGGGGAGTCCGGAAAAGTACATTTTGTAAATTTAGGACTCGGCCCTACCCGGGGGCATTTTGGTAAGTTTTACCCTAGGATGCCTATAGGCTTAAATAGCTATAATTGAGCACTCATATGTGCTATATCTTGTCTTAATAGACCTAGTGGAGAGTCCTTCGCGGACAAGGCGAGCGGGAAAGGAGATTCTTCCCGGCATTTCAGCCCGAATTTCGAGGTAAGTGAGACTTGACCTCTATTGTGCTTGTGGACTCTTCCTTCATGCTAGTATGCTTCATGTACGCATATATATACCTAAAAATGGTTAGGATTAATGATGTGAATTACTTGCTATTATTGTTTGTTATAAATAGCGAGATTGTGACTCGACCGAGGTATGTGCCGGTCTAAACGCTACGTCGAGGTAGCTTAAATTTATATCGTAGTAACGCTTGCTACGCCATGCTTAGATAGCAAGAACTTGGGACATGGCCGAGGATGTTGCCGGCATGTCACTTGCCGAGGATTTTGCCGGCTTTTGTATGATATTGGTACTTGATTTGTTCACGTGCCGGGTTGGGTAGTGCTGTCTATACGTAACCTTGGGTTGGACGACATGGGAGTAGGGATTGTACCCCCAAACTGTGGTCGGGTTAACCTTCGCCTTACGTTCAGCTAGCATAACCAACCTGGGTTACGGTGACTGTGAAATATTATCGTTATTAATATTTCTGTTATTGTTATTAATGTCGTGGATATTAATACTGTTAGAGGGACACTTGACAGGGGGTGTGGTGTCGCCTATACTATGAGATGTGTCACACTTGACAGGGGGTGTGGTGTGGACACTTGATCTTTGAGAGTCTTCATCCCCGCTTGCAGGTAGCTGTTGCCCCTGATATGGGCAACAAGTCATATTTTGAGATAGTTGATGTGGCGCGGCGGATGGAGGATATCTTCGCCAGGGCTGACGCGGAGAGGGCGGCCAAGAGTCGCGTCAGTCTGGTGGGTATAGTGGATCCGCTCAAAGGGGTCAGGGTCATCAGGGCCGTTCTCAGTCTAGGCCCCAGGCTGCTGCTTTGCCTGCCCAGGATTTTTCTTTAGAGACCCCGAGGCCTCAGTCATCCCAGAGGCGGGGTGGCTCTTCGCAGTCTGGTATGCCACAGTGGGGGAGGTGCCATCAGAGGCATCATGGGAGGTGTTCGTCTGGAGGTGGTCATGGCAGAGGTGGTAGAGGAGGTAGAGGTGATGGATGTTTTGAGTGTGGGTCTCCAGAGCACTATGTCAGGAGTTGCCCTTATGTTTCATCAGGTCGCCAGGGATCCGCAGCTATGGTACCATCTGGTCCTCAGGCCGCCAGGCCCGTTTCTCAGATTCCTCCTAGACAGCAGTCTCAGAGAGCTCCGGGTTCAGGAGGCTCGGCGCAGGTCTATGCTATGACTCGTCAGGATGCTGAGGCATCCAATGATGTCATCACAGGTATTATTTCTGTCTGTGGCCGCGATGCTTATGCTCTTATTGATCCAGGGTCTACCTATTCGTATGTGTCGCCGGGATTTGCCCCTTGCTTGGGCAGGGATCTGGTCTTCTTAGATGATCCCTTTATGGTTGCCACCCCTGTCGGGTCTTCTATATGTGTAGATAGGGGTTATCGGCAGTGTATGATCTCCATCTGTGGTGTAGAGTCCTTAGTGGACCTGATGCTGCTCGATATGTCTGATTTCGATGTCATTATGGGCATGGATTGGCTGGCTTCCTGTCATGCGACTTTGGATTGCCATGCCAAGTCCGTGACGATCGGGGCAGAGGGTGAGTCTCGGGTTGTATGGAGAGGTTCCAGGCCTTCTCCGAAGAGTAGGATCATTTCTTTCTTGGAGGCGCAGAGGATGATATCTAGTGGGTGCGAGGGATATATTGCTTCAGTTCGGGATGTCCGGGCAGAGGAGTTATCCCTTGATAGAGTTCCGGTTGTTTGTGAGTATCCGGATGTGTTTCCTGATGATTTGCCGGGTTTGCCGCCTATGCGGGAGATAGAGTTTTGCATTGATCTATTGCCAGGCACTCAGCCTAAATCTATTCCCCCGTATCGTATGGCTCCTGTTGAGTTGAGGGAGCTGAAGGAGCAGATTCAGGATTTGCTCGATAAGGGCTTCATTAGGCCCAGCGTGTCTCCATGGGGTGCCCCGGTATTATTTGTGAAGAAGAAGGATGGCTCTATGCGGATGTGTATTGATTATCGACAGCTGAATAAGGTTACTATCAAGAATAGGTATCCTTTGCCGCGTATTGATGATTTGTTTGATCAGCTTCAGGGTGCTACCTTCTTCTCGAAGATTAATTTAAGGTCGGGGTATCATCAGTTGAGGATTCGGTCCGAGGACGTTTCCAAGACTGCTTTTCGTACCCGATATGGCCACTATGAGTTTCTGGTGATGTCTTTCGGGCTTACAAATGCCCCAGCTGCTTTCATGGATCTGATGAACCGAGTGTTCAAGGCCTACCTTGACTCCTTCGTCATTGTGTTTATCGATGATATCTTGGTTTATTCGAGGAGCAGGGAGGAGCATGAGCAGCATTTGAGAGTTGTTCTTCGGACTCTAAGGGATCAGCAGTTGTATGCCAAATTCTCCAAGTGTGAATTTTGGCTCAGTTCTGTATCTTTCCTAGGTCACGTGGTGACCAAGGATGGGGTGTGTGTTGATCCGAAGAAGATAGAGGCCGTTCAGAGTTGGCCTAGGCCTACTTCTCCTACAGAGATTCGGAGTTTCTTAGGCTTGGCAGGTTATTATCGGCGGTTCGTCGAGGGGTTTTCTTCTATTTCAGCACCTCTGACGAAGTTGACCCAGAAGAATGTTCATTTCCTGTGGTCCGATGCCTGTGAGTCTAGCTTTCAGAAGCTTAAGACTCTGTTGACTTCAGCTCCAGTGTTGGCCTTGCCTAGTGGATCCGGGGGATTCACCGTATATTGTGATGCTTCGGGTGTTGGCCTGGGTAGCGTTCTGATGCAGGAGGGTAAGGTGATAGCTTATGCCTCAAGACAGCTGAAAGTCCATGAGAAGAATTATCCTGTCCATGATTTGGAGCTGTTAGCTGTCGTGTTTGCACTGAAGTTGTGGAGGCACTATCTTTATGGCGAGCCATGTGAGATATTCACCGATCATAAGAGTCTCCAGTACTTGTTCACTCAGAAGGACTTGAACGGGAGACAGCGCCGTTGGTTAGAGCTGCTGAAGGATTATGATCTTTCTATCCGGTATCATCCCGGAAAGGCTAATGTTGTAGCCGATGCCTTGAGTAGGAAGTCCATGGGTAGCCTCGCCTATCTTGATGCTGATATGAGGCTGTTGGCCCGTGAGTTGCAGGCTTTGTCCATTAGTGGGGTTCGGTTTGATGATTCTGTTCCAGGCCGGGTGCTTGCATATGTGGGGTCTCAGTCGTCTTTAGCTTCCCAGATTCGGGAAAGGCAGTTCGAGGATCCTTATCTGAGAGATCTCCGGGACAGGGTCCTGAGTGGGGGAGTGTCCTCGTTCGTGATTGGTGATGATGGTGCTTTGCGGCTTAACGGCCGGGTATGTGTTCCAGCCATTGTGGAGCTGAGGCAGATGATTTTGGCAGAGGCTCACAGTTTGAGATATTCCATTCATCCGGGTACTGCGAAGATGTATCATGATCTTCGAGAGCTGTATTGGTGGAAAGGGATGAAGAGGGATGTTGCTGATTATGTATCTCGGTGTTTGAATTGCCAGCAGGTGAAGTATGAGCACCGGAGGCCAGCCGGGGTGACCCAGTCTATGCCCATTCCCGAGTGGAAGTGGGAGCAGATCACTATGGATTTCGTAGTTGGTTTGCCGCTGACCGTGGGTAAGCATGATTCGGTGTGGGTAGTAGTTGATCGACTGACGAAGTCGGCTCACTTCATTCCAGTGAGGACTACTTATACCTCGGAGCGTCTGGCTCGTATCTTCATTGAGCAGATTGTGAGATTGCATGGTGCTCCTGTTTCTATCATTTCTGACCGAGGTGCTCAGTTCAGAGCTCAGTTTTGGAGAACTTTTCAGAGAGAGCTGGGTACTCGGGTCGATCTCAGCACTGCATTTCACCCGCAGACTGATGGCCAGTCTGAGCGGACCATTCAGATCCTCGAGGATATGTTGAGGGCGTGTGCTATTGATTTTGGAGGCCATTGGGATAGCCATTTGCCGTTAGCAGAGTTTGCGTATAATAATAGCTATCAGGCTTCTATCCAGATGGCTCCGTTTGAGGCATTGTATGGTCGGAGATGTCGCTCGCCTATCGGTTGGTTCGAGTCTGGTGAGGTCCAGGTGTTGGGGCCCGATTTGGTGCAGCAGACCTTAGATAAGGTCCGGGTTATTCAGGATCGACTCCGCACGGCTCAGAGCCGGCAGATATCGTATGCAGATCGGAGGCGGAGAGATCTTGAGTTCATGGTTGGGGACCGGGTATTCCTCAGAGTGTCGCCCATGAAGGGTGTTATGAGATTTGGGAAGAAAGGCAAGCTCAGTCCTAGGTTCATTGGGCCTTTTGAGATATTGGAGCGCGTTGGCGCCGTTGCTTATAGACTGGCTTTGCCTCCCTCTCTGTCTGTTCATCCGGTGTTCCATGTGTCCATGCTCCGGAAGTATGTTCACGATCTGTCTCATGTGATCGATATGGCTTCCGTGGAGGTAGATGGCAACTTAGCTTATTCGGAGGAGCCTATTGCTATTGTGGCTAGAGAGGTCCGTAAGATGAGATCGAAGGTGATCCCGCTTGTGAGAGTTCAGTGGGGGCATCACTCCATTGCCGAGGCCACTTGGGAGCTTGAGTCCGAGATGCGTGAGAGGCATCCACGCTTGTTCGATGATTCAGGTATGAAATCCTTGTATTTTCTAAGCCTGAATTTGCATTTTTAAGTTTTATTGATTTCGGGTGGTACCGAGGGGTCCTCGAAATCCGTGCCAGCTCCGTGGCTAGTGTGTGGATCCTACCTTAGACTTAGGCTCGTCCGAGGACGGCCGAGAGTCTAAGTGGGGGGAGAATGTAACGACCCTCAAATAGTCGTTACGGGATCCGGGACCTCGATTTGCATGTCGACAGTCCCAAAAGCTCCGTTAGGTCATTTATGACCCGTCTGTGAAATCTGAGTCGAAACGGAGTCCGTTTGATAGGTTTTCGAGAAAAGGATCCGTTTATGAAATTCAGGAAAGGAATTTGGGGTTTCGATAGGTCGTTTTGAGTAAACGAACCCTGATGGAAAATCCGAGCGCTCCGTTAGGTCCGTCTCATCATTTATGATATGTAGCAACCTTCAAAATTGAAAACGGACCTCGTTTAATAGGACTTTTGATAAAGTCCCCGTTTCGGAAGTTTAAAAGAGTTAAAAGAGGTTTCCGAGCTCGATTTGAGCAAATGAGCTCCGATGAGAGATCCGAAAGTTCCGTTAGGTTCGTATAGTCATTTATGACTTGTAGAAACTTTTAGAATTGGATTCCGAGGTCGTTTGGTTAAATTTCGCTATTTTGGCGAAAGCCGAAAATTGAACCTTTGCCGTGGGACCCACTTTTTGAGTTCTGGAGGTCCGAATTGAGTTCCTTCTTGACGACCATGTCACCCAAGTATTTTATGGCTTGTGTGGAAAATTTGGGATCATTCCGAGCTTCGTAGGGTCCCGTTTTGCCCCTAAAACAGTAGTAAATCTGGTGCGACTTTTCTGTTCTGTTTTGGCGCAAACAGCCGGATAAAAGCTGATTTTTCGGCCAATCCGTAAGGAATTAGGAAAAACTCAAAACATGAAAGTTGTAGCCCTTTGAGTTGTGGTTCTAATGGCTTTGGTTTCAGGTCATTTGGACATACCTATCAAAAGTTATGATTTTTTCAAAAGAAGCTGTCACATAGGCAAAAAAAACTGCTATAAAAAGGCCATTTCGGGCCATTTCGGTTCATAACTTATAAAAATCATTTGGTGAGCTCTTGAGGCGATTTTTGGGTATTTCTTGAAGACCCAATCATACTTACACTTAAGGTAAGCCCTTTCAATCCATCTTTATGTTGATTAACACAAGAATCAAAGGGTTGATTCTTGGAAATGGGTTAGAACCCTAGATTCTTAAGAATTGGGGAAAGACATCGAGCATGGCTCGCACGTGGAATCTAAGTGTACTTTTGGACTCACGGGAGCGTGGGGAGTCCGGAAAAGTACATTTTGTAAATTTAGGACTCGGCCCTACCCGGGGGGCATTTTGGTAAGTTTTACCCTAGGATGCCTATAGGCTTAAATAGCTATAATTGAGCACTCATATGTGCTATATCTTGTCTTAATAGACCTAGTGGAGAGTCCTTCGCGGACAAGGCGAGCGGGAAAGGAGATTCTTCCCGGCATTTGAGCCCGAATTTCGAGGTAAGTGAGACTTGACCTCTATTGTGCTTGTGGACTCTTCCTTCATGCTAGTATGCTTCATGTACGCATATATATACCTAACAATGGTTAGGATTAATGATGTGAATTACTTGCTATTATTGTTTGTTATAAATAGCGAGATTGTGACTCGACCGAGGTATGTGCCGGTCTAAATGCTACGTCGAGGTAGCTTAAATTTATATCGTAGTAACGCTTGCTACGCCATGCTTAGATAGCAAGAACTTGGGACATGGCCGAGGATGTTGCCGGCATGTCATGATAAATGTCTTGCCGAGGATTTTGCCGGCTTTTGTATGATATTGGTACTTGATTTGTTCACGTGCCGGGTTGGGTAGTGCTGTCTATACGTAACCTTGGGTTGGACGACATGGGAGTAGGGATTGTACCCCCAAACTGTGGTCGGGTTAACCTTCGCCTTACGTTCAGCTAGCATAACCAACCTGGGTTACGGTGACTGTGAAATATTATCGTTATTAATATTTCTGTTATTATTTCTGTTATTGTTATTAATGTCGTGGATATTAATACTGTTAGAGGGACACTTGACAGGGGGTGTGGTGTCGCCTATACTATGAGATGTGTCACACTTGACAGGGGGTGTGGTGTGGACACTTGATCTTTGAGATGTGACACACTTGATAAGGGGTGTGGTGTGGTCACTTGATTTATTGAGATACGATGCACTTGACAGGGGGTGTGGTGCGATCGTAGACAGATTTGAGATGAGCCAACGACTACGGGTCGTTGGTCTACTTATTCATGATTGTGATAGTGACTTCGGGTCACGGTATATGGTTGATACTTAGTAGTGGTGTTGCTAGTCCATCGTAGGTCTAGGTTAGTCAGCACGGGAGTAGAGATTGGACCTCCAAACCGCCGCTGAGTTGACCTATGCCTTACGTTGGATGGGCATAATCCTTGAGACTTCTGGTTACTACTTGTGTGTATGGAATGTGTTACATCTATTTGTGATTTCACTACTTTATTGTATGATTACTATAGTATGTTGTTGCTTATGATGCATGTAGCGACTTGTCCCGCAAGGGTACCTTAGCGGGCCTGTCGGTGATCTTACTGGGCTTCGGCTCATAACTTACTCTGCTACGTGCGCAGGTCCTTCATCCAGTCAGCAGCCCGGACGTTAGCGGTTCCCGAGGCTTCTGAGACTTTTGATTGAGGTGAGCCGACCACACAGACCGTGGTGGCATACCGCCGGAGTCACTTAGAGATGGACTCAGATTTCTTTGATGTATATTCATACTTTATTGAGTCACTCTTAGAATGCTCCAATTCTTTTGTGGATATATTCTTTTGGACTTCACCCTTTTATATTTATATATCCATTTATGATCTTTTCACATTATTGTTCTTTTCCGCATCTTGTTTCATTGGTTCGCCTAGGCAAATGTTGTTTAGGTGCCATCACGAGCCCTTGGAAATTGGGTCGTGACATTTTTCTTCTCCCATATGATGTAGGCCGTTTGGCCAAACCATTTTAAATGAAAGTGTTTTTAGTTAATTTTTTTATATGTCTGCTTTATTGTCAACCAATGTTTGATGTGTTAGCTTCCGCATGCCATGTTATTTCGATCCCAACATTCGTCACGACTAATGTATGATCATGGGATCTCCATTTTGAACCATTTTGTGAAATCCTCTTCAGATCCTCATGTCATTCAGTTTACATTTGATTTAACTACTTTTTTGATTTAATTGTCACAAATTAACTATTTTCTTGATTTCAACCATGTTGTGAAATCCTCTTCAGTCCATCCTCCACTTTAATTTTCCATCCACGAATATTATTTGACGTTTTATTTAGTTTAAAATCTGTGAATACATTTCTCCCTCCTTGAATACCCCCCCCCCCAACCACAAAACATAATGAGTGTACAACATTATGTCGCGTCTATCCATTTTTATCAAGAATCCTTATCACAAAATTATCATCTAAATACTAGTAGCAGACAAGCAACATATTACACTGCCGACTAAGGGGGGGGAAGAGGGGGTGGGGACCAAAACAAAATCAACTCATTTTAAAGCAACATATTCGTTGTAGAGACTTTGTGTCATAAATCCCGATAAAACCAACTTTATTTTTGTTTGGGGGCGTTTACAAAGTACCCTATCACTTGACACCCAAAATATATGATTTAGCCAATATAATTACTATAATGCGGTGGGATCCAAATTGCACCATGAGGATGTGCTTTCTTGAATAATTAAAACCGTTCTATAAAAGGATGTGCTCCAGCGAGTTGTCGTGTCAATGAAATAAAAGCCCTACCACATCACTAGCTATTCAACTGTCACTTTTATGACCTTCCACCGTTTGAATGACACTGAAACGAATTATGGTGTAGATTAGATTATTGAACTTCCAATTTATCTGTCACGCCATCTCATGGAATGAATTATGACCACTTCGCTATAAAACAAAACTATTTCATATATCAATGCTCCATGACTTAGTAATTAGTAAATGCAACCAAAACAAACACAGCTAACAGCGCTCTATCTTTCCAGTTTCAATAAGAATAACAGCCATCAAAACCTCAATTGTGGCTGCTATTTCCTACCAAGCAATAAGATTGGTGAGTTAGAAGATCACGATGGAGGAACCATCCCTTTCAAATCTCCAAGATGATTTGAAGGCATTAATCATCGAGAAAGTGGTTAGCGACGAGCCATCGAGAACGTCTTTAAGGAACATATCTGAAGTGTAAGCACTAGTTACAGTTGTTTCATTCCACAATATATGGAATTACGTATAAATTACTGCATGCTTTTTTTATTTGGCAGGAGCCGGGATTTTCGACGTATAGTGTTCTCGAGCAGATTCCAGTACTGCCTGTCTCTGTATCTCAACAGTTATAAGCTACCATATGTCGATGTTGCAACTATTTCCTTTATAAGAAGGCTCCATGAAGAAAGAATTGACCATGCATCTCTGTTCTTTGGCATCTACAAGTTCTTTTACGACAAAATACTGATGGTTTACCCATCCTGCAGCAAGTTGCTGACTCTGGTATTGGCGAGGCAGTATATGCTTATAGGATTGCATTGCTTTGTAATGGCCAGCACGATAGTGGAATAGAAGAGCTTCGGAGGATATGGTCTGGCGAAGATGGTAGACTGGATATGATTGTTTATCGTCGTGAATTAAGAAATATGCTTGGTCCTGAACGGTTCGAGAATATCCTTATTCTCGGATTTTGTGTAGAGAATAGCGCTGGTCACTGGGCTCCTATGAATCCATACATCATATATGGCTATGGTGAGTTGGACATAACTTGTGAAAGGTGTATGCTATCTGTAGAACTGTTCAAGCTTGCAATGCCACTGGGTTGGGATACTGATTTGGGGGATTAATTTACTGAAAGTTTTCGGACAAGTCAGCTTTTAGTGGACTCTTATTTGACTACTACTTTAGTATTAGCATTACGTTCTATATCGTGGATTGTCTATATAATGTGTTTAAATGAGACTTGATTATGGAGTCCTATTATAGTTTGGTTTCCAATGGACGCATTCATTGTTAGTTATCTCTCTCTCATCATTTCCTCTTTTATTGTTTTTTATTTACTTGTTAGATGTATCTCTCTCACTCATCTTTTCCCTTTTCTTTGTTCTTTCTTTAATTTGTGTCTATCCTTTGCACCTTATTTTATGAGCAACTTATTTTGATTGATAATATGAATTTATTTTAGTTAATATATAGTTTTTATCTTTATGATGATGCTTCAGTCTTATATACAAATTGAGAATAATTTAAGCAATATATTTTATTGCTTTTTGAAAAATTAAGTGGCAAAATAACAAAAATTTTGAATTATTTCTCATAAATTAATATTTGAAGTTTCTATTGTTTGTAAAGAAATTTTGAATTATTTCGCATTGATTTAAATTTTGATGGTTATCAAACATATATTAATTGAGGGCTATTTATGTGGAAATCCCATTTTTAAACTTATAAGCCAATTTTAAGCCCACCCAAACTATCTCTTGGTAGGGTTTCAACAATTCCCATTACCTCGTATTTACTTATATAGTATTTTTGGAGGATTCGGTAAACCAAAAGTTAACTTTTCTTCTTTTCGCCTCGTCGATCTTCTACCTTTCGCAAACATATGCCGGACGCTAGTGACTGTGAAATCTGGCCTTTGGGACATCCGAACTGAAAACCGTACATGTTTCAATATACGCATATATAGATCATACTCTACAACTGACGATCTAGTAAGTTTCGTACCACGTTTTTAAATTCTCGGCTATGTTTAATGTAGTTATTTTATTTTAAATCTATTAAACGGTGAACTATTTTATTATAGAGTTTTCCCGCGCGCTTAAACCATCTTTTACCAGACGAAACGACGAAAGCCTATATCTACAGTGGTATGCTTAGGTTCAACATGTATCTCACTGTGTCGCCGTCTCGCAAAAGGCTTCAGCGCGGTTGGTTGCGGTTTGTGACTCGGCGTCGTATCATAGTAGGACAAGCTCTCCACTTCCAAATTTTACCACTAAATCCCCAACAAGGTTTCTGTTTTCGCGTTCATATCATCTCCGAAGATGAAGAATAGATGGATGGTATATTAGGATATTTGGTGCAGTTTCTGACCATAACTTGGATGTGTAGTATGGACTTGATTTTGTGAGAATTAGATTTTTTGCTGTCTCTGACTTGTTTTGCTGGTCAAAGGTTTAATTCTAATGCCATACTTGGTTCAACCATTGCTATATAAAGAAGAGGTAGTATGTTCGTGTAAAAAAATCAATAGTAGAATCGTGCTTAAATTACATGTCACTAATATTAAGTAATTTCTAGTATTACCTACACATTAAAATTTAAATTCTAACCAACTGGAAAGCACAAAGGGGAGTTTCACAATTACAAGGGTCACCATAGACTACTTTTTAAATAGGAAAATAACAAATGGGAAAAGTACAAGATAAAATTTAAGTTCCATTGCCGGTGGGAGGGGAGTTGGGCGGTGTGAAATATACGTCGTCCAAGGACTTGCCCAGAGGTTGGAGGAGAAGTTCAAATATCCTTTTAATCCTCCGAATATCCATAAGTTGCCGGTCCCTTGCTTCTATTAGGGCTCCCTTCACTTCATCAAGATCTTTCTTCAAGTCTGCCATCTTTATAACTGGACGTCTTGCCATGATGTTTCTACAGTTTTGCTATAGTTATTGTTTTTTCTTGTGTGATGATGATGAAGAATTTTCGTGCATTTATAGTGAAACGATGTGTAGTGCTGCGTCCACGCATGATCCACCACGATCTGAATTAACTAGTGAAGGGTTGCCTGTTTAATAGAAACGACGGTTTCTTGAGTTATACGTTGCATTGACTCTTTTCAATATTTATTGGGAGTAGTTATTGTAGAAAGGGCTCCGTTGTAGAAATTATAAAACGTAAACAAATTTTCTCTGTTAATCATTTGCTTTGCTAAGCCTTACATCTTCTTTGCCTTAGGGTCCTTGGGCTCAAAATGCACCCAAAAGGATGTGCTTTCTAGAATAATCACAATGACAGTTTTACAAAGAATGTTCTCTAGTCGTATTGTGATATTACTACTTCTGAATACGCACGTTGCGCGTGTACCCCATACTAAGGAGTATTAAAAATTAAAACTAAAAAAAACTTATTCTTGTAGTGAAAAAATGTTATTTACTGGTTATGTTTACCACTAACTGATTTGTTTAATTATGATATTTCTTAATTTTTGAAAGATGAATTTCAAGACTGCTTATGATTATTTAGTAGACTTTAGTATCAAGTTAAAATGAAAAATAAGAAAAACACATACAAATGAATCTGACAAAATCTTCACACAGTTGATAAGGTGTTTGGATGTAACTTATTATAACACATTTTGGTCTATATATTCAATTTGTCCATCCTCCATGAATGAATTTAGGTTGATCGCTATTCGTTATTAGCTATCTGCCTTATCTTTATCTTTAAATCACGTTGCATATATTATTGATTAAATTCTTTTCTTCCCGGACAAAAACAAATAAAAGTACTCCCTCCGGTTCATTTTATTTGATTTTTTTAGCATTTTTTTTGTCCACAATATTTGACATTTTCGGAAATCAAGATACAATTTTACAATGGCACCCCTTAGTAATAAATAATATTAAACAAAATGATAAGTAATAACAGCTTGAATAAGGCTAATATAGTCAATTATATTGCTAATTAATGCTAAAAAGGTAATTTTCTTAATACGCGTGAAAACACTCAAAAAATCAAATTATATGCACCAGAGGAAGTATTAAATTTCAAAATATAACAGAGTAGCAATGCAACGGTAGCATCTTCACTGCCTCTTCTTTCACCACTATAGAGGGAATTTTACAAATCAAGTCATGATTTCATTGTGGTATAAATCGAATACCATTTATAAAATGAAACTTTTGACGATAATAAAACGGGAAAATAGAAATACCACAGAAAAGGTAAAAACATAATTGTTGTTGACAAAACAGTGGGATGAAGGTGTCCTAACATATATACTTACCAGATGGCCAAGCAGAGGTACTTCAGAACATAGTAGGGCTTTACGCATATAAAGATGTATACGCAAAATGGATATGATATATCAAACATATAAATGAATAAATAAATTGAATGTAAATAACCATTATAAGATATACTCACAGCTAACAATTCCACTATTCAGTAATTACGGGCTGCCCAGCGTGTTGTAAAGATTAAAATGTCTAAAGTGATGTATGAATATAACAAATATGTACCGAATCACATAATTCTGATAAATATCCATTTAAGAGAGTAAGTAAATTAATGAATAGATATCACAGAAATGGGGCAAATGGCCATCTATGTAGCAATAGCATTTAACAGTTACGGAACCTGTATATATATTATCAATTGCAACTATTCAAATTCTTCATTTAAATACAGTTAAGAGAGAGTATTTGGTTAATGTACCCATTTAAGAAGGAATATTTGTCAATGCAACTCTTCAAAATCTGCATTATCAGATTCACGAGAAATATTTAATATACCCATTTATGGAAAATACTACTTTTATAACAAATAATTCATGACTTTTTATTTAAAATTAAATTAACTTTTTAGTGCACGCATAAAGCGAATTCACATAAAAAATATTACTGTAAAACAATAATTTAAAAAAATAAATCAAGTCTTGGAAATGGTGAGTCAATCATATTTGGCTAGAGCATTAAAACAAAGAGAAAAAAACCGTAACCAACAAAGGTTCTTGTCTTCTTGAAACAAAAGCAGAGTTAAGCAGTTCCATCATGTATTATATCATTACATTGTGTATGGACCATTTCTTTCATCCCTCGATGTTGACAAACTTAAAAGTATTTATTTTTGTACATATAAAGTCACAACAATCTTGACATATATATATATGCAAAAACAGAAAATATATATATTACTGTAGTTTTGTTGACAATGACTTTAAGTGAGTAAAAAAGACCCTAAGAAAATTAACTTAAGGTCCTTTATAGCTGTAGTGCTAATTCAATTATCTTTCAACGGAGAAGGAGCATTACAGCTACATGTACATGGGTGAGGGGGCATATGGTGACATACCATAAAAATGTGGCATGAGTGCTCCTTGGTTTTCAAAATGCAATGAGGGTCTTATATAGAGGAGTAATATAAGATACAACAGATCAAATAGTTTAAAGGAAACGGAAGAGTTAATGTGACCTTTCATTTCACCAAATTGCAGCCTTAAACACGTGAAGTGCAAGAGGGAAGCAAACAAGCAATCTAAATCATTGGTTACGACTACATTAAGTGGCTGCACTAAAGTCCACGTAGGCGTCTTTCTAATTACTCAGTTCATTGTAAGTGGAAGGTAGGTCTATCGGTTGGTAAGTGTATTTGTAAAAAATATAGCTTTGAAAGGGCAAAACGGTCGTTCACTTTTAACTTAGAGGATTGGCTCTTTTAGAATAGTATGATATGATGATGATGATGATGATATGATGATATGATATGATATGATATGATATGATATGATATGATATGATGATGATATGATGATGATATGATGAAGTATGATATGATATGACGATGATGATTCACGCGCCATTATTTAAATAATGACCACAGTAATTAAGAGTGCTAAACACTCATGCAATGTATACTGTAGTGTCAAATGTTCAATTATAATTCAAGGTGTAGCAGTCATGATTTTTGAAGAATTATTAACTTAAAATCTTCTACGGTTGGTAGTCTTGAAAAAAACCCGAAATTATTTATATCATTAATTGCAAGAGTAAATGGAAATTATATATAATTATGATGACATGAAAATCACAATCATATCACGTGTATACATATTGCAAGTTGCAACGAGTTGCGTCCTCTTAATGTTATTCTCTAATTCTCTTATTATTTCTTTTTCTTTTTAACTTTAGCTATTTGAATGAGTTCTATGTTTCGCAGCCATAAGATTAGCCATCTTTCGACTGTTTCCATATAAAACTAGGAAAAATAATTACATCAGTAGTTTTTTAATTGACAAAACCAGTAACATGTTTCCGACTAATAATACGGATGATCTTAGCGATCAGGAACCATGCATGTATATGTGCTTCAATTTTCTTTTCTCGGGGTGAAAACTTTATGAAACGTACACAACTGATGTGAGTGGGATTAAATAAAAAGTCGCATATTGAAGGCTTACCTTCACTAACAAATTTCTCATTTGAAGCAAGTGAGGTCTCCATAATCCTATAATAAAATGTACTGCTCCTCTTCAAAATTTGAATAATCGACACAAAAAGGGAATAACACTAAGAAGACGCAGTTTGCCAAACGATGTGTGTTGCAACATGCCATAACTATTGATGTCTATGACCAGTTAATGCTACAACTAGCTCGTTGCAATATTGATACTTTTGCGACTCAGAGTCAAGTAGGGCACATTTCTTACAGAAAAACATATCATATATTAAATATAGTTGCACTGTACGCGGAGAAAACGGAAGAAGTGGAGATATGAGACATATAGCCTTACCTTTCCGAGTGCATTGATTAAGCTACTAATACTAATAAATACTATGATAAAATGCATATATCTTTAATCCTCCGTATTAGGAGAATTTGGTGGGGTCACGAACTGGTCGGGATTCACCTCGTTGACGACAAGCAGCGCGCGAAGCATTCTTTCCATGCGCCTCGTGGTCCTGCTGCTTTCCTCAGCGACTCTAAAAAAACTAGCCCTAAGACGCCAGATATCATTTCTCATCAGTTCAAGCATGCGGGAGTTTTCCTTGACCTCGGACTCAACAACAGCGATATCCCACTTATTCAATACGTTGTTGTTGCGGTTGTTGTGCGGGCTATGGTGCCCGTTTGTAGTGAACCTTGTTTCGTTGTTCGACATACTTCTTATAGATCTGAGGTGGAAAAATTTTTAGGGTTTAGAAATGGCACACAGAAAGGGTTGGAGCTTTCCAGTATTAAGACAAATGTGAGGTTTGCAATGGTAAGCACGACTTATTTATAGAATATATGATGGCCGTGTTGCGGTGGTGCATTTGATAAAGGTCGTTTGGTATGATGTATTGACTAAATTAGTCCATGAATCCCTTGTTTGGTAGCAAAATTCAATCAAGTACTAGGAATCCATACTCCGTACAATTTAACGCCTCAATGCAATTGTAGTATAAATTAACACCAAGGCCAACATGGTATTAGTATAAATTGTAGTAATACCATGCTTATTAATAAATGGATAAATAATAAAATGAAAAAAATACTCACTCTCAAACCCTCATTTTTAATACATGTATAAGAATTCATTACTAATCCCTGCACTACTAATTCTTATATTATTAATCCATGTATAACTCGTTTCTCTACTTAGTATATGGTCAATTGATTACTCATTCTATATCATGAAAGAAATTCACCAAAAACCAAGACGCGCCATCGGCCTCCAGTAAAAAATCTTTCTTCACTGTTTTGCAGGATAAGAGTGAATCTTTTCCTGCAGAGTTTGGCATTGGAAAAAGAGGGAGCTGTCAGGTGAGTTTATTGACTGCTCCATATCTCGTACTCCAATAAGTTAGACGTGTAATGGCTAAGTTTGCAGCCACATTCAGTTTGTGTAAGATGCAGTGTATTGTCATTTAGTCTTGCAGTTTTGTTTCCGATGTACTGCATGCTTTCGGGCAATCCCAATGGCAGTCATCTCGGCATGCCACTCTACTTTCCACAACTATCTGCGTCCATACTTAAAGCGCAACACTGTCCTTGCCCAATTTGTGATTAAAGGGATATGTACTACTAACTACTACATCACGATTGCTACCCATTCCAATGAAACCTTTTCAAATTGTTCTGCCAGCATATGTCACCCCTTCATGTTATCAACATATGTCACCGATTTTTGTTGAGAGTAGTAAATGCTGCAATGATATACAATACGACCAGCTCCCATATCTTTAACCTCCAACCCATCAAGTTCACTATTGACTGTGCAATAGCTGGTTAAAACTCTCGTGAAATGACAGGTCATTCGTACCAAACAGCTACTAAGACGTGGGTTGAAAGGATTATTTATTAGAACGTCCTTTGTTAGCCATGTGATCAGGTACTAACTGATGAGTCCCCAAATATCAGATAGTGTAATATGACCAGGGTAGCTAGCTGGGCTGTGGGAGATTTAATATTCTTCTTCAAAAATTAACTTACGCATTCGACGTGTACTGATGATACATTAACCTAATTAATGTTACAAAAAATAGGTACCTAGAAAACCTAACCTTCATGATAGGGCAATGCAAATTGGCCTATATGGTTGGGACGTCATCAAATTACAACTCTTCATTTTTGGCAAGCACTAACCAAACCATGAAAACGTAGGATCACAACGACCCCCTAACATCTTCCGCATGAGAGCATTCGAGGCGAGAAAATACCTATTGGCCTATCGCAAACCGACTTTTTATTCTTTTGACTTCCAGATTCATTACTATAACATTTTAATTTAATTTCACTGAGCGTATAAAAAAAATATTATGTCAGGTCATTACAATTAGATTCGCTGCTAGGATCAGGGGAAAAAAATTATTTTATTCACCACCACTTTCATTAATATCAAAGCCACGTTCGATATACAATGTAAAAACAAGTTCCTTACAGGGGGAATTCGGCACCCCAACAAAAGTAGCACTTTACGGATGATGCAATCTCCCTAAACACGCCACTCAAATCTAAATATTCGAAGCTAAAGCAACCTCCAAACTGCAAACAAAGGATACACCTTGCTGATTTGCCATGTGAGAAGGAGAGAATACTGTAGAAAATATTAGATCATCATAGGGTTTACATTTCATCCTACGCAAATGCATATTGAACTAGTAGTTCATCAGATGCGCGCATGGCAGTAGAAGACATCAACAACATACTAAATTGATGGAATGGCTCAAATAAAATATATAAAAAGCGAGGCTGAAGTTTGATTACTTTTGTAGGGTTTATTACTTGGTCTATGGTTTTTGGTAGCATGTACTTTCGTTGAACTGTTGCTAACTATGTTTATCCGTTATATTTAATGTATGTTTTTATTAAGTTTGCCCAGATTCGTAGTTGTAAAATTTAAACTCATTTTTAGTCTATAATTTTTGTTTTTGTCACATTTGAATGCCTTAAATAATGTCAACTGGCATCAATTGAGAATAAATAGAGTAACTTGTCAAATAAATACTTGACAATCACATAGAACAAATCTTTCACGTATCATCATTCCTATAGTAATCTTTGACAATCATCATCTTATAGTAAATCTTTGACAATCACATAAAAGAAACGGAAATCTTCCATGTATCATCATTCCTATTCTAACAAATCAGGTTGTCCCATATTCTAACTAAGAATATATTCTCCTTCCATGTCAGTTGCTACGTCATACAATGCGTAGAATATTATTCTTCCATATCATCTCTTCTTGTCTTTTATGAATCCATGTATAGTCGTTATAAGTTACAACTTAATTGTTACATTAGACAAAATAAGTTCTTGCAAAAGTACGAGACATTATTATTTACAATAGTCAAACTTATAGATGAAACAATATATACTACTGCCTAAATTAAACATAAATTCAACATAAATTACAAAATTCAATACTTAAAATAGATGAAACAACATATTTAACATAGATAAAAGTCTTAAAATAACTAAGTACAACCAGACATTAACGTCTTGAAAATACATAACATATCAACAAAAACCTTAGACGAACATAGTCCTAACCCTTACATCTAATCAATTTGGACCGGATCATCAGAGGTTCCTTCGCCAGCATAATCAGAACCATCACTTGATGAATATAATGCATCATCATCAGAATCACCACCATCTGGACTTGGAGGGTTTCCCATGATGCGAACATTGAAAACTAACCGACCATCACATAGCTTGTCCTTGATCTGGAAAAATAAATACTTACAAACCATCACGTCGTTGGCCAGTACAAAATCTAACCAACCATTGCCCAGCCTTTTACACCCTTTTTCAACAAACAGGCGCATGTCGTATTCATCTGTCCCACAAATAACACGAACCGGCAGTGGTTCATCAGGCAATCGGCTAAGCACATGTTTTGGAAAGATCTATCACAGAAACAATTATCAATAACGACGCTAAGAGGCTATTTTAAATAAAAAATTAAAAAATATTATTAATCAATATAACTTACAAAGTCATCAGTTGTAACATCTTCCAAATTTAATTCAACTTTCACAGGATCATCAACAAAAACGATTGTACCGGGTAAACGGTACTTTGAATTAGTAGAATCGATTGACATTTTTTTCCCTAATTCTTTGGTAAGGAATAAATGGAGTAGAACAGATGGATGAATCTTTTTTTTTTTTTTTTGAAAGAGGGATGAATGAATATCTCTTGATACAAATGAAATAATGCGTGGTTGGGGCGTCTTTAAATAGGGAAAGTTGGAAGTCGCCCTGTTTAGTTTTGCGAGGTGCAATATAGGGTTTTCAATGACCAACTAATTCATACAAAAAGGATAAAGGACTGCTGAAGTTGAACAAAGATGATGCTGTATTTAAGGAATGAATGGAGTAGAACAGATGGATGATTTTTTTTTTTTTATGAAAGAGGGATGAATGAATATTATCTCTTGATACAAATGAAATAGGGCATGCGTGGTTGGGCGTCTTTCAATAGGGAAAGTCGGAAATCGCACAGTTTAGTTTTACGAGGTGCAATTTAGGGTTTTCAATGACCAACTAATTCATACAAATAGGGTTTCTAATGACCAACTAATTCATACAAAAAGGGTAAACGACTGCTGAAGTTGAACAAAGATGATGCTGTATTTAAGGTATAACAGCCCAAGCCCGCTGAAGTTCAATGACCAACTAATTCATACAAAAAGGGTAAACGATTGCTGAAGTTGAACAAAGATGATGCCGTATTTAAGGTGTAAAATCTCAAGCCCGCTAGTGTTACTGTACGTTTTAGGCCTAGTCCCACACGTCTCTAAAATTCGTCACTAGGGTGTTAGGCCAGTTAACTTATATACCCAGGATCACTCCTGTGTTATGCCGATGTGGGACACTTAACTCTTAGCTGGGTTGTTGCATAAGGGTTCTGATCCGGATGAAGATGACCCCACCCTAGGTGGTGAAGTAACTCCGGCCTATCATATTATGGCTGATTAGTTATAGCAGTATTCTATGTTTTTAGCAGTATATAAATGCACTTCATGATCTGTTTTTGGTATAAACATTTTTCTAGGAAGCTATATGTCATAGTAAATGTTGTGTAGGAGTACTTAAATGCATTTTCATGATGTTGTTTAATATAGTGACTGTTGTTGATCCAAATTACAGAATTTTTATCTTTACAAATTATCTGGTCAACAAACAGATTTGCTAAGGATTACTATATTCATAGTTCAAAATGCCCAATCATTTTGGATTGTGCACCCAATTGACGCCCTAATCGTTATGTTTTAATTCTTCCATGTGCACTAATCATTGTAGGTAAGACAATAAGCAAACTTATACTGTGTAAAAATTGGCAGTTAAGCTTTTTGTAATATCAATATCACTAAACAATTAAACTGGCCACAGTGCAGATTGTTGTATAGTAGCAAAATATGCATTGTAACGATAAGCACCACTGTGAAATTTCACAACGCGAGAGGTATAACCAAACCTCAACATAACAAAACCAGCAAATAAAAATGTGCATAAAGAGGGTTACTACTAGTAGATTTTGATCTCACAGACATACATTCAGTTAATAAGCCACATGCTGTTGTCAATAATCGAGATCATCACGGGGTAATCCTTGTCGTCTATCACATCTTTTTCTGCCGCCTTTACCAATTCCTCTGCATGTTTTTGTTCTGCTTCCTTGTCTTTCAGACTCTCTTTAAGTGATGCAAGTCTACCCACCAAAGATGCAATCTCTCCTGTCAGACTAATAACTTTGCGATCTAAATTTTTTGTCGCTTTACTCAGTAGGGACCGATTCACTCTGCGTAGATTGACCACTCTCAAAGCCATCAACTTCCTCATTACCCTCCATGTTCATTTCCTGAAAAAATTGAATCATATTTCGTTAAACTAATCTAGTGGAGCCATTGTATAGAGAAATGACAAAAAATCAGGTAAGTAAGTACATTGGACGGGTTTGATGAGGTTCCTTCATCACGTTGACGCTTATACAAAACATCATAGTAATTCACTCGGCGGATGATGCGAACTTCCCACCTCACAATTGCACAACCACGTTCAGAGAATTGAAACTGTACACTATCTCCCTCCTCTAATTCATTGTCCGTAATGAATTTTCGCCACCCAGAAGTAAATTTAGTAATGATACCTTCACTTCGACCAACTGCAACTGGCCAAGATCCTCTATCACCGTGAAGAACGCAAACTTCTACCTTATCCGGCATAAATTTAATGATTCTCTCCGGCAGATGCTGTAGTTAGACAAAACAGTAAAAATAGTAGTAACATCTTAAAATTATATGTTACAACAAATCGTGCAATATGTATAAAGAGAAGTACCATAACATCCATGTTGATGTACGATTTGGACATTAGCACCTCAAATTGTAGAGGTTCTTCCATTGTTGCTTTGCTGACGCCTCTAGGTTCCTTCCTTGGGAGCTGTAGGTGAAATGCAAAAGGTCACTGTCTTTAATTACCAGAACTTCCCTACACAAAAATTTTATTTCACGCCAAGCTCATATTAGGTGCCATTAAATAGTACTCCCTCTGTTCCAAAATGGTTGTCATAATTCGGATTTCGAGAGTCAAATGAGTTCATTTTGACGTGAATTTAAATATATAATCTTTAAATTTTTTGTAACGATGTTTATATATTTAGAAACTACATAAAAAGTACTATAAGTTACAATAATTAATAATTTATTTTTTGTAACGATGTTTATATATTTAGATACTACATAAAAAGTACTATAAGTTATAATAATTAATAATTCAAAATATTTAAATGCCATATGAAAATATTACGGTCAAAGTTAAACTCGTTTGACTCTCGAAATCCGAACTATGACAACCATTTTGAACGGAGGGAGTAACATATAGTAATATACGTGTCCATTCACCAAATTGTGCAATTTGCACTTTGCACCGTTGACGATTGGGGGTATTTGGGAATTGCACCTTATCCTATTTACTTTAATGATTTTCACCCTAATTTCCTTAATTTGTTGAAAAATAATAAGGAATCAATTGATTTGTTTTGAAGTTCCACAACAGTTTTACTCCCTTATTTGAAATTCTTGGATTATAAGTCCTACAACGGAATTGGTATATAACATTACTCAACTACATCTCCTCTTTGATCATCAGAAGGAAAAAATTGCCTTCGGTTTTTAGATCAACTAAGCCTTTGATTGGACATGCAATTAGCAACTATGGTGATGTTTCCATTCCATTAAGTTCTACTAACGGGCTAAAATGCAGTGTTGTTACTTTTAAGTTGTAGTAGCGGAGTATAATGTTATGAAGAAATTTTTGGCCAACAAAAAACATTCAACCATTTCATTAACGGTTTACTAATAAAAGGTTTAGTTCGCAGCTGAGATTATATAGATCGCGAAGTGATGTGAGGTTTGCGCGTCTTGTTTTTGCCTTCTGAAACTTCCTGAGAATATAAATAAGTTGGCCTTTTTCTTTGCAATGGTAAGCACGAATTATTTATAGAATGTGGATGGCCGTGTTGTTGTGGTGCAGTTACTGTAAGTATGGACGTAGATAGTTGTGGAAAGTAGAGTGGTAATGCCGAGATGACTGCCACTGATATTGCCCAAAAGCATGCAGTACATCGAAAACAAAACTGCAAGACTAAAACTAAATGACAATAGATTGCATCTTGCACAAATTGAATGTGGCTGCAAACTTAACCATTACACTTCTGACTTATTGGAGTACGATATATGGAGCAGTCAATAAACTCACCTGACAGCTCCTTCCTTTTCCAATGCCAAACTCTGCAGGAAAAGATTCACTCTTATCCTGCAAAACAGGGAATGAAAGATTTTTTTCAGGAGGCCGATGGCGTGTCTTGGTTTTTGTCTTCTCGACTGGGTAGTAATGGTTGGGTTCTTGTGAATATAAATAAGATGACCTTTTATTTGGGATAATGAGCACGTACGTACTATAATCTAATTAACATGAAATTGTATAGTTTTTTAGCAGGTTTAGGGCAAAGTGGAGAATCTACATCCGAGATTCACCTGGCCTATCATGGGTGCTAACCAACCGTTTCCCTTCAAAAACTACTACTCCCTTATTTAGATTTAATTGTCAGCAGAATATTTCATCCGCCAATGTCAATCGACACCTCATATTAATGGTGAAGTTCATTTTGTACTACTTCCAAAGGGAGAATTAATGATTTTTTCAGCTAAATCACGCTTGCTGTACAACATTCAGTGCAGTGAATGAGCAAGCATGGAATCGTAAGAAATTATTGACATCGTTTTAGCTGATCCCAGTTAAGGTTTGTGATCATGTAGTCGTTGTGTAAAGAACGTGCTCCCGACTCCGTCTGTACGTTTAAATTTGTTAGAACCTACATATTCTTTTTGATTCGTTTTAAAAGAACGACTACATCCTAAATTTGAAAAATAAACTTTTTGTTTTATCTTTTCCATGAATTGATATGTATCCACGTAAACATCTTCAATTACTTTAAACCATAGCTAATCAAGTGTTGCAATTTCTTTATTAAACTTCGTGCACAAGCAAAAATTTTCTAATAAATTGAAACCGATGGGTAGCTAGTGCCCTATTTATTTGAGTATGATGGCGGATAGTTGGGAAATACTATTGATTATGTCAGAACACTGCCAGTAATGTTTCCTCAAAGGGATGGGAGTAATACATACTCCCTCCGTCCCAATTTGTTTGTCGTAGTTTGATTTGGCACAAAGTTTAATAAAGTAAGAAAGACTTTTGAAACTTGCGGTCTAAAATAAGCCATGAATATTTGTGTGGCTATAAATGAGTCAAAAATAACTTTAGACTTGAATTATTGCTAAATTTAGCAATACGACAATCTTTTTGGGAAGGAAAAATAAGGAAAGTATGACAAACAAAATGGGACAGAGAGAGTACAAGAAAAAGAAATACGGAAACAGTAACCCTAACTGGCGCTGGATCCTAAAGTGAATTTCTTTCATGATATAGAATGAGTTATCAATTGACCATATACTATCAGCGGTCCACTGTCCTTGCCCAACTTGTGATTAAAGGAATATGTAATGCTAACTATACATCACGATTGCTACCCATTCCAATGGAACCTTTTCAAATTGTTCTGCCAACATATGTCACCCCTTCATGTTATCAACATATGTCACCAATGTTTGTTGAGAGTAGTAAATGATGCAATGATATACGATACGACCAGCTCCAATATCTTGCACCTCCAACCCATCAAGGTCACAATTGACTGTGCAGTAGCTGGTTAAAACTCTCGTGAAAGGACAGGTCATTCGTACCAAACAATTACCAAGAAGTGGGTTGAAAGGATTATTTATTAGAACGTCCTTTGTTAGCCTTGTGATCAGGTACTAACTGATGAGTCCCCGAACATCAGATCGTGTAATATGACCAGGATAGCTAGCTGGGCCGTGGGAGATTTAATATTACGGAATTCTTCAAAAAATTAACTTACTGACAACGCTCAACACATACCTCGGTTTGAGGTATGAACGGTCATCGCAATACAATTTACCCAACTAGGAGTCGGGGTCGAATCCAGAAGGAACAAAGTGATGCGATCAAAGTAGTGGAGGAACTAAACCTATTTGACAAAGCCAAACTAGGATAACGAGGTGATGGAACGATATTAACAACTACAACTACACTAGGAAAGCAAGTAAATATGATCTATGGCCTTCTCACAACCAAGGAAAGCAAGTTTTGAGCCTAGGATACAATTATAGCACGGGGTTTATATATTATGGCCGAGTCGTTCTAATGTAATCCCTAGAATCCTTCCGGCCTAGAAGGGATTTGCCTCAACGGCGCTCGTCAAAGCCATGGTTGAGCTTGTAAAGCACTACCCATTACCCGAGGAAAGAAGACCTCTTCCGAGCGTAACTTCTTTTAGATGAGTTAGTCTATGAAATAGCCTATCAACTCAAATCCTCGCTAGCTTCACTATTCTACGCTAACTAATCTCTCCCGAGTCTTTAATTAGCAAAGTAGACGTGTAACTTAAGTGTCATGAGCACAAAAGTCAAGCAACCAAAACAATAGAAGCTAGATAATCAAAACCCACAAATATAAATTCCTAGTCATGAATCATTCATATAAAATCATGTCCATTAATAATCATCAACTAATAAATGTAGCATACAAATCAAAGAAATAAAGAAAGGGATAAAGAATTTCTCATTTAAAGTGCACCCAATCTTCAATCTTGAAGTGTTGTTGATGAATTCCTTGCTCCCAAGTTGGAAAAGTAGCCAAAGATATGTACAAATGGAAGCTACAAACTATTTATGTGTTGCCAAAATGAAATACAATCATACTCTATTTATTGATTTTCTTATTGAGCGTGCAATAGCTGAACGTGTCAAATAATTTGGGACGGATGGAGTAGCAACTATTGAAGCCACTTGCCAACACTGGCCGTTATGTATTTTTTATTTCCTTTTTATTTTTATTTTTTGAAGCGGCGCATTCGTTGTTTGCTTCAGATTTGAATACAAGGGGCTAGCCGTTAGTTTTATGATGATTAGTTTAAAAATTCTACTAATAGACTACTGGAACTATATAAATAATTTTCAAACATTAACAATAGACTAATCGAACGAGTATACGATGATTCGTATCGCCATGAAGGTGTTCTGACTTCCACGGCAAGGATTAGGCACCTCCTGGTCACAATTAAAACACGTGTACTAACCCCAATTAACCATTCAATATGAATAGACACCTCTTCAAATCATCACACATGAAATCGAAAAGGTACCAAGCCTGGCTTCTATAAATGCTAAACATCTGCACAATAACATCTTGGACAACCACAACAACAACAACCAGGCGAAACAACAGCAATGCCTCGCAGAGTAAGGCACCCAAGAACACCAGAACATGATAGTGGAGTCCCAAGTGATAGTAGGTTCAGTGAAATCGATCATGTCCGTGAAGATAATGCATCCTTGACTTCAGATGTTGATCAGTTGGCAGTATATATAGGAAATGTGGAGGATCAAGTGACGCGATTAAGGACTAGCTTCGATGAATTCCGTGAGGAAATGAATCTTATTAAACATATGATTCGAGGTATTCAAGTTGAACTCAACATTGACCCCCAGAACTACCCTTCTCCAGCACGTCCTCCAGCGGCACACATGCATGTGGAATCATGAAGAAATAATCTCCCTTTAAGTATAGTCATTAAAGAAAAAATTTTGGTTTGTTCTGAATGTCGTGTTTTGAAGTGTTGTCCTTTAGCAGACGTACAATTTATGCATGTTATGAATATTTATGAATATTGTTTTGCATTAGTCTGAACATCCCGTTGCAGTATTAGAACACCCGTATGATGATCAATTTGAATTATATGCGACAAAAATACTAGACTGTTGGAACGCCATTGATAAATGCTCGAAACATTAAAAAGTTAAACGTTCAAATATATAAACAATTTGTATCAAATAAACCTAGCTACTATGAAACAAAAAAAAAAAAACTGCCCAAAACAATAAGAATTACATCTTCCACGTTGCAATTTAGCCTCTAACTTACTAATCTTCAATAAATTTGTAGCATTATAAGCCCCTAATTTGTCCACTTCCTTCACCAAATTGGCCCTTTCTTCACAAACTTCGTCCAGTGAAATTAACTAGGCTGGTTCCGATAATCTTTCAAGAATCGATCTATCAAAACTTGAAGCTTCAGTGGTGGTCGATGTCATTAGTATACTGTGAAATGATATTGCGTTCTATGTTTCGCAGGACATGCAGGAATCTAACCTGTCATCGCTTGCCATCACCCGCATACCAATGGAAAGAAGAAAGGGTCGTCAGAAGAGATTCCTTTCCTGAATACTCCACATCAAAGAAATGGTCAAGTGCAATGGCCACTGTACATCCTTTTCAGGTTTTCAACTTTCAGATGGGCGTGACCTTTAGCAGTCTTGGATGCATGTTTTGAGATTCGGCTGCAATGATAAAACCCAAGAAAAGCTATCCTCTTTTTGGATAGGGAAGGACGCAATATATTCCCTCGTTCTGGAGGTAGAGTGTAACAAAATCTGTCCGTAGGATTGGTATGCATTGAATATGTAGATAAGTATGCAACTTGAGGTGTAGAGGAACGCGTTGAAAGGGTAATTCAGTGTTGCTGTAAGCAGCTTTTAGGTATAGGGGTCAGTTCATGCGTAATGAAGGCCTGACATATCATTTCACCTCACTTATTCTTATCTGAAGAAGTGCAAGGACCATCTGATAAAGTAGTTCGTACATTTCATTAGTTAGGATAAAAGCAAATAAAAAACGTTTATTTTTCATATATGAATTGTTGAAATACTATTAAGAAAGGTCGCCTGCATACGTTCAGCTTGGGTAATTTATTGCACATATTTCGTTCAGCTAGCTTTTCTGTTTAGTGCCAACTTCTATAAAAAGAATAAAGTTAGTAATTAGTAAAACAAATATTTTATATAAAATTGAGATGGAGTATTATACACATTAATATGATCATATGATACCCGAAATATTTTTTGTCCCTAAGATATGGCTAACAACTAATGTTTCAAATTAATTATGTGGTTATTTCGTTAGTTCTTCCTTCAATATCTTTATGTATCGACTTACAAATAAACCACATAATATCTTTATGTACCGAACGTTAAGTTAATCTCCAACACTTAAACTATAGTAGTTTGAAATTTTTGGTAAAAGTATAACCAAAATTATTGCTTTACAAATTTGGTTTTTTAATTTCAACATTAATTTCAAACTGCTCAAAGGGATTGAACTTCCCTCCATAAGGATTGAAGTTCAGTCCATATAAATTCAATATGAGATTATGAAAAACTTTTACCTTATGGTTCAAATTATTCACATAATACAATAACCAGAATTAAAGGAAATGCAAACATGAATATACATTCCATTACTTATAAAATATCATTTCAGAAATAGAAACATCTAATTACTTAAAAACATAGCATCATATACAGACCAATAACATACTGAAGTTAAGAACAGACCATCAGGGCATTTAACCTCCTACAACTAATACTTCAACTGATACATTAATCAAATAATAACTGGATCACTATCAGTTCCTGCACATGGGGGATCGCTGGAACTTCCTTCGTTATCACTTCCTTCATCATCTCGGCAACAAGAACGACAAGATCCACATGGGGGATCAAAATCACTGGAGTCAAAACCAGAGACATCAAACTTCACAGAGTCAACGCTACTGTCAACACGCGTAAAACTAACATAATCGCCTGTCTTCAGATTGTTTTCTGTTACAAATTTTACCCACCCCTTGATTAACATATCTCTTCCACCCATAAGGTTAATAACCCATTCCTTCCTATTACACTCTAGAATGACAGTTTTCGCCTCAGGAGGAAGACATCCAGGGATATCAAGTGGAAGAATCTGCGAAGAAACAAATATATACATTAAAATGACAATTAGTTAAAAATTTACTCAAGAGCAAAATATAAAATTTCAAAGGGCAATGTAACTACAAAATCTGTGAGGTGAACACAGAAAAGGGTCATCTTCTTGTTGTTCTTCATGGCCAAAATGAGGGGTAGAAGAAAATTAGAGAGGAAACAGAAGGAAGAAGAGCAGACAACATTTAGGGTTGTGGCTAAAAGAAAATGAAAAAGAAGAGTAATATTTTAGGGTTAAAAAGAGGAGAATATCGTGGGACCCAGATTAAAAATAGAAGTTTTCGCACTATCAAGTATAGTAGTATAACATAATGATCAAGGATGCTTTTCAAAAATTGGTGACTAATGACCAATTTATGTTGTTCGAATTAAAGCTAATTTGAAATTTGTCATATCGATATATCATAATTAGTACTAATACATTTATTAGATACGTTACTAATCAGTGGATCGTCTTCAGTTATCAGTGTACCACTCATATGATCAAGGAGCTCATATGATCAAGGATACTTTTCCAAAATTGGTGATCAATGACAAATTTATGTTGTTCGAATTAAAGCTAATTTGAAATTTGTCATATCGATATATCATAGTTACTACTAATACATTTATTAGATACTACGTTACTAATCAGTGGATAGTCTTCAGTTATCAGTGTACCATATGAACAAGAAGCTCATATGATCAGGGATACTTTTCCAAAATTGGTGATCAATGACCAATTTATATTGTTCAAATTAAAGCTAATTAGAAATTTTTCATATTATTACAGCATAGTTAGTACAAATACATTGACACGAGACGTAACTGTTCAGTGGATCGTCTTCAGTTATCATGTACCATATGATCAAGTATAAATCAAACCGACTTATTTAATTTTTCAGGGGTGCCAAATGTTCATTTTCGCTGTTACTTCTTTAACCCTCATGAAAAGATTGTCTTAAAAAAAAAAAAAGACGATCAAATTTTTTTTGGGCTGAAAGTACGTTGTATATTTGATCAAAGATTCAGCTTGACTAATTAACATCAACATGGCAAGACAAAATTAATTGCACCAATTATCAAAATCTACAAGGTAAGAGATCCATTTTATACAGCCAAAGGAAACCAAAAGATAAATCAAAGAGGAGTAACATCCTCATTTATTTTACCGAATCTTTTTTCTTTTATGCAAACCTTGTTCAGTGAAAATCCTAAACTGCACCTCATACTTCTAAATGGTGTGACTTTCAACATGCCCTAATTAAAGAGTCACACGCACTAATTCTTTCCTTTATATCAAGAGAGTCGGTTCATTCTTAATATTTCTGAAATTTCCTCCGTTTCTTCTCCAATCAACATCTTAACAGAAAGATCGATCGGAAATGATAATACCAATTCTGAGTACTTTCCACGCAATACATATGTTATTTGTCCTACGGCTTATGCAGGAGAACCCGGCAACAAAATGCTCCAAGGCCTCCTTTCAAACAACATGATCAAGAAACAACTCTCCCTTGGATGCACCACTTTTCCAACAGATAAATATGGTCAAGGTGTTGGATCATGATGATTCTTTTGTGCAAAGAGCGTATGGGAGAGCACCCGTAGGATGCAGGATATAGAAAATAAAAATAAATTAACAAAAATATAGATCATCAGATAACGAATGAGTTCTTCATCATCATAGAGTTTAAATTTCATCCTCCGCAATGTAGATTGAACTAGCTCATCAGAAGCGAGCATAAAAGTACAAGACATCGACAACTCCCTAAGTTGAGGGAATGGCTCAAATAAAATGTATAAAAATCGAGGCTGAAGTTTGAATATTTTTGTAGGGCAGCTTGTCTGATCCATTAACAATGGGAGTATTCCCTTATAAGAGGAATTTTGGATGTTTCTGAGTGAAAATTTGAAATAAAGATATATTGAGAAAGCTCTTTTATAGCCACAAGAGAGAAGGTAATAGGGCATGGGCAGGGTTACCAAGTGATTCGGCGAAACGAAATTATCAAAGCAGTAACAACAAATGTGGGGAAAATCGATGGAAACTAATCAAAATATGACGCGTGGAATTCTGGATTAAACTAGGCGTCTTAATTTGATCCACGTGATTGCGAGTTTCATGAAGTACTGAGGTAACATTTCACATTTTCACATTATTTTAAACCATTAATCTATCTATCTATGTATCTTCTATACAATACTATACTAGTATTATAAAAGCACGAAACCTTAGTGAAATGTCATCCGACTTTTTTACCCTTTGTAAGTTGTTTTAAGTTGGATAAAATCATAAATTTTGTTATATTTTAAAAACTTCATTAAAGATAAGTTCCCGTTAACTAAAAGATACGAACTCTTGAAAACATGAGCTATCTTGAATAAGCATGGATTTCTAATACCCAATAAAATTGGTCGTTATATTCAAAAGATAGTTACTAATATGGATTTGCATCTGATCACTTGAAATACCAAAAGGTTCCAAATTTTTAGCTTTTTGAATACCATGTCCTACGACCGTTGAAGTTGTAAATCATATCAATTTCGGGAACAATAAAACTTATTCATGAATATTACAAATTCAATTATATGCTACATAACATATGAAAATATAAACAACATATCCTCACCATCATATCCGAGTTAGATGTTCAAAACTGCTTTGCGATTTTAAGAACTTATCTTTACATCGTGGAGAATCCCTCTTCAAAAGAAACTGTTTCTATCTATTGTAGTGCATATCATAGGAAATATTTGGCATTCTAGTGGATGATATGGTCAAGGAAGTTACTCCAACATCAGTTTTGAGACCATGGTGTGTCAGTTTCTCCATGTCAGGGGATTCATACTCAGAAAAACTCTATTTCTCCATTCCAGAGGATTCCCTTAAATAATGCTTTAATTGACTTTCAAGTGAAGTATATTGTGGCAAAACATTCTAGAATATTAATTTTATGGAAATATTTTATTCATGGAGATACCTCCATTGGATTTGCCTAGAGTCTGCTGGGAAGAGATACATCACAGCAAAGCTACTGGCCACCCAAAATGACACAACAGTTGGACAGACAAGCTGAAATGTTGAAATCATATACAAAATCGAAATTGTGTATTCAGATAACGAATGAGTTCTTCATCACCTTAGGGTGAATATTTCACCTTCCGCAATGTTGACAGAACTAGTGCTTGGAATAATGTGTTTGTACCCGTATCTATCCTTCAAAAAAAAAATACAGGTACAATATAAAAAGAAATAACATTTCCTTAGGTCACACACACATAGTTCAAGTTAGATAGTATGATAGTGAATGTGATAGAAGGATATATCAAGAGATACTCCTATATATATACATAGTTATATAGTAGATGGCGTAAGTTAGAGAGTACAAAAACAAGTCATTATCCCTCTTTAATAGTAATTCCTAGGGGCGCGTAAAAGTTAACATTACAAATAATTTGAGACGGATGGAGTGTCCGATTATCCCTTTAATATGTGGGCCTCCTCTCCATTAACTTTTCCCACCCTCCATTTCCCCAATAACGTAACAAGATTAATGGCTGTGACTTTTAACCAAACCAAGGTCCCTACTCTGCTCCTTTCTTACGGAAACTTCTTTTTACTATTCGACCATTTAATATAAATTAACGTGTGGTATTAATTTCCAGTAGTTTATATTCAAGAATGAACTTGTAGAATATCATGTAGAAAAATAAAAATAACTATCTTTAATATTACGGACCCTTAATAATATTGATCTGAACTTCTACTCTTTAGACCACTCAATATAATTGAGGTAGCACCCCTATTTATAATAATACTAACAAACAGAGTCTACTTTAACTTTAACTATAAAACCTATTCTAATACAGTTTGTCCTAAAAAGCTTAGCTTTCTAGACAGTTAACAAAATAAACTACCGAATAATGAAACCTAATCTTTCCCACATCAACTTTGAATTATCTTCAACATATCATCTATAATATTAAAACCCTATTTAGGCACCCACAACGAGATTGCGCTGTCAAGGTATCGAGACCATAAACACTAATGCGCAGACCCTTGACCTAAAGGCTGTTTACACTATACCACCGTATTAGCCATCCAATGCGTTCCTCTGCACCTCAACTTGCACCCATTTTGCATGCTTATCTGCATATTGAATGCACACCAACCTATGGACAAATTTTGTTACAGTCTACCTCTATCCGACTTTTTAGAAATTAAACGAGGGGATATCTTCCGTCCCTCCCTAATCCCTATAAGAATATAGCTTTATTTGAGTTTTACCAAATTTTACACCAAAATGGTGTAGCACCAAATTTACTCCAACAATAACACCAATTTTTACACCAAAAAAGAATATTCTTTTTATATTCTTCTCTCTCCGCCATATTATATTATTATCTTCTATTTAAATTTTATTTTCTTCTTTCTATTAAATAAATTTTATCTTTTATTTCTTTTTTACATATTCATTACATATAATTTATATTCCTTTATTGTACAACCATCTAATATTAAAGTATTTTAAACCATAAAATTTTAAATAATATAATTATTGAAAAGCATTATAGATTATACATATTAACGGATAACTGAAAAAAATGTAAAATCATTGAAATACAATAAAATTAAATATATATTACATTACATTACAGTAAATTAAGTCTAAATACAACAAAATTCTTCAACTTCCACCTCTAGTATGCTCATATAGATGATTTATTAATGCATTGCGAAGTTCATAATGAGCATTTTTAGATTTAATTTCTTTGTGCCGAGCAAAAAAGTTAACAAATCGCTGGGTTTCATTTACTGCCATTTCAACCGTTGGAGTTGGACTTTCACGAGCATCTTGAATTGGTGCAATGTACGTTCACTTGTAGCAACATCTTATATTTTATAGTTGCACTCTTTTTTATGGTTAATATTTTTTAAAAGTATAGTTATAAAATTAACTTTTACGAAAATTAATTTATAAAAAATTATATAACAAAATTACGATGTAAACTTAATATTGTGAAGATATTAAAAAATGATTAAATGTATGTAATATATTTAATGAAAGGTTTAAGTAATAATAATAACAATAACATAACAATAATAATAATAACAATAATGATAATGAAATAATAATAAAATAATAAAGGCTAAATTATACAAATATACAAACATAATATCAGGTTTACAAAAAAATAACAACATTATGTCACTTTTCAAGAATAGCAATATTTTCTTAACATTATATATACAAGTTATTTAAAAAAAAAGATTTATTCAATAAAATTGAAGATACACCATGCACCAAAATCGTCCATAATCATAGGCATGTCTTTTCATCTGTTCCTACTTTTTTGGGATTACAACTACCCAATTACTAATTCTATTGTATGTCTTTTGTATGTCTATCGTATGGTGTATGTGTATAGTATGACTATTGTTTGTGTATTGTATGGCTATTGTTAGTCTTTTGTATGTCTATCGTATGGCTATTGTATGTGTATTGTATGTCTATTGTATTTTACGTTTGCGTATTGTCAATTTTTAATAGATGCTTTTGAGGGGCGAGAGAAAATGGGTCTTAAATGTAAAAAAATTTAAACCTATATAAACAAAATAGGATTAGATTTATCTTTTTTTTAATTATATTTCTTTTCTTTTTAAATACATTCTGCTATTTTTTGTAGCAAACAACAAAAATGTTGCTATTTTTTGTATGTTTTGGAAATATTTATATATTTTGTAACAAAAGTAGATAAAGTTATACTCTGTGTAATTATCCCAATAATAAATAGTGTGATGAATAGTGTCACACCAAATTTGGTGCGACACTATTCATCTCACCAAAATGGTGCAAAAAATGGTACAAAATGGTGCTTGTTGGGGTTGAATTTGCACCATTTTTTATACCATTTTGCCATTTGGTGTCAAAATTGGTGCATTGTTGGAGATGCCCTCAGCCGAAACTCATAACATGCATCCAAGCCAATTATGACATACCACACCCATCTGTAAGTTGAAAACCTGAAAAGGATGTACAGTGGCTTGAACTATATATTTTGTACTGTAAAATCTACTACAACTCAAATATATATGTGCCATATCTATAGTGGATAAAGTTCAGGGAATATAGATAATGTCTACTTTATTATTGTTGATGTTTATTCTTCCGCTTTTAATTTGTGAAAACGAACGAATATTTGCTTAAGTGTGTTCGATGATATTATAAGACTTTGATTTTCAAAATGCATGAAATTTTCATTAATGGGTGCCATTTTTTACGGAAAATTGACAAATTAAAACGCCTTGGTAATTAAATCCGACTCCTCGTAATCTGTAATTCTAAAGCTAACTTAAATATGCGACTTTTCATAATCCTAACTGTGCCAACTATAAATCTGATTCCTTTTAGCTTTTCCCAACATCTTGCTTCTTTTTTCACTATTCTGTTTTCATTTTCGTTCAGTATCATTGAGTAATCAAGCACACAAATGGACAACTCTACCAATGCATCGCCACTCATTGGTGAACAACAGGTTGTTTGCTCTCTACTGTTTCATGCACCTCCGGATGGATGGTCTTTAATTATATTGTCTAAATTCTGTAATATTTTAATGATGTTTTCTGATGCAGATGGATAAAGCTTTATTCCATGAAAAAGTTGTACGGGTTACCCAAGCGCTGGAAAGGGTGCATCTGTTGGAGCTCAAACTTCAGGAGGCACTCTTAGAACTAAATGCATCGCAGCATGATCTATTCCAAGTTGAGGGGGGTCGAATTGCGCGTCGGACGGAAGAGGCAAAGACCGAGAAGATAGCCATCTTAAAAAATATCAAGTTCGTTTGAAGGCTGAAATTTGGTGGTCGGGATAGGACAGTTTGTGCTTTTTACTAGTCGTGGTTATTTATAATTAACAGCCTTTACTTATAGGCTGTTTTATGTTCATGTTTATCGGAACCTTATACTTTAATTTTCTACATAAAGTCAGTTGTTGTGTTGTTACATTTGGTTCTCACGTGTTCCGTGTTTGGTCCAAAATGATTTGTCTCGTCGTCGAATGTGTTGAATTGTTTTATAAATTAGAGTGCAATATGTGCGTAGATTATTACTGCCTGCTAATTAGAAACAAATATATGTAACAGTAACTAATCGTTAATAACTTTATCTATGCATCGGATAGATAATGGGAGCCAATTTATCTGTTCGAATGTCAAGATGCACAAGTCTGGCTGCCAAATTGCGGTTGTAGTTGTTAGTGTTGCTTCAAAATTTCATTCCATCCAGTCATGTAGACCATAACTTGTACGACACAAACCGCATCTTCTGTTTATCCCCCTAGGGTATTGCCTGATGTTTTAAGTTTGTGCGATGTCTTTGTCAGGGCGCTCTCTGATTTTTTTCGCGTTTGGTACGTAGTTTTAGTTGTTCGGTCGTTTGGTTTTGTTTGTTGCCTTCTGCAAGGTTTAGTTGAACGAATTTCGTTGTACTGTCTTCAGTGAAACTTATTGTACTGATCGTTGTGTTATCGTCGTCTTCACTATCTTTCGTGCACGGGACTTAGGCTACTGTAACTCCATCATGTCAAGTAAAAAAATAATAATAACCTTCATACTTACCTTTTTAGACCCCATTAGAAGTTTCGTATAACCGGAAAAGTGCATGCAAGGGAAACTATTTCACTATGATCTATTTAAGCCTAACGACGGTGCTAAGACATTTGACACTAAAAATTAAGACTGGTAAATTCTTTGAAAACCTAAAGAATGCGTAAAATTAATACGGAGTAGAACTCTTCCATTTTGAAAATCTTTCATTTCCCTTTTATTTTGCAGGATAAGAATGAACCTTTTCTCCACCCAATGCCACTGTAAATGAAGGAACTGTCAGGTGAGATCATTTACTGCTCCATATCATGCACTTAGGGTTGTGGACATCCAATCAGCAGACGTGAGAGCAGCTTGGCTCGGCAGACGACGCATTGAGTAATTTAGGGTTCAGATCATAGTGCTTTTACTGCTCCATATCGTGCACTTAGGGTTGTGGACATCCAATCAGCAGACGTGAGAGCTGCTTGGCTCGGCAGACGCGCATTGTTCAATTATAGGGTTCAGATCATAGTGCTTTTGAATTAGAGGGATTGCAGCCACACCCAATGTGTGGACTTGGCAACAACAACTTTAATGTATTGTCGTTTTGCCTTGCAGTTCTGTTTTTGATGCATTTCATCAGTATCATCAATACCACAAATGAACGAATTTTCGGCATGCCACTCTAAGTTTCACAACTATCCACATTAATACTTGATGAATGCACCACCACACCTTTTCATCCACCGCAATGGTATTTAAAGTAACAATCGAATTAGATGCTGTAATCATAATTACAATGCAGTACAGTACATGGGACAGTCAAATTAACCATACACATTGCCTTCCAGCCCTATCAGATCTACTTTCATTAGATAGTCACTTACACCTCTTAGGATATGATACTGTCATAAATTAGGTGTTCTGATTTGCATTCATTGAATCTTTGAACCCCTCCCATATCTTGTATTGAATGTTACTTATTACTTTTTGCGGACGTCCCACAAGCTCATCAGCACTCAATGGACAAGCCTCGCATGTCAGATCTAAACATTTAACGGGGCTGCAAGCCCTTGAAACTAGAAACCCTAACGCACAAAGTCCAACCAATAATAATACACTTTCACGATACCACTGAATATGCCTGCCATTCAACGCGCTCCGCAGGCCAATTCCTGTTTCACTCATTTGGAATTCTTATCTGCGTATTGAATGCGCACCAACCCTATGGAGAAATTTAACCCAACTTTTGACCTGAACGAGGCAAATCTTACCTCCTGCAGCCCTATGAAGATAGCTTTTCTTTAGTTTTACTGTTGCCGTCCACTCGTAAAGCATCAACAAGACAAGTGCATGCTCTCGCCGACGTGTATACATTGAAAATCCGGAAAGTAAATACCCTAGCCACTGCAACTGACCTTTTTTCTCTGACGTCCCTTTCTTCTTTTCATCGGCAGGTGGGCGATGCAGGCCACACCACAGTAAAGATTCCTGCAAATCCCCTCAAAAAAGGAAAACGAAAGATCTTTCAATACTCAGTAACGCAATCTCACTGACCTACTTTCTTCTTTTCATCGGCAGGTGTGTGATGCAGGCCACACCACAGTAAAGATTCCCGCAAATCCCTCAAAAAAGGAAAACGAAAGATCTTTCAATACTCAGTAACGCAATCTCACTGACCTACTTTCTTCTTTTCATCGGCAGGTGTGTGATGCAGGCCACACCACAGTAAAGATTCCTGCAAATCCCTCAAAAAAGGAAAACGAAAGATCTTTCAATACTATACATAATGACATGGACGAACACATAAGATAATAGATTTGTTGAATCGAGTCTTGATGGCCTATTTTGTATCTTGCATATTCGATTATATTGTACCGTATCAATAGTACTTAATTACTAGCACCAATAAATTGTACTCCCTGCGTACCAAATTAGTTGACGCTTTAGTAAGATTCATTTTCATTTGTCACAAATTAGTTGTCGCTTCCATATTTCAAGACTATTTTTGCCAATCCTCTCCAGCTACACGCGTAACCCTAATTATTAACTGTATTGTCAGAAAGTATTTAATTGTCATATACGGAGCTATTGTTGTGTTAAATTGATTAAATAAGAGCACTTATCATGGTTTTGTTGAATTTTGTAGGTTGAATATGTTGGAGAAGAGCTATGGAAGAAACAAGTAAAAAAGACATCAAGTTGAAGAAAAAGAAGTAAACTGGCTAGTCTGACAGAAACTCAACCGAAATCTGGCTATGCGTGAAACAGTGACTAAGTTGAGCATCGAAAAACTTCCTTGCGGGTCAACTTTTACTACCAGAGTGGCTATATGACGAAAAATCAGCCATTTCTTTGTTTTATCCTAGGGATAATTTTGGGGAAAATATGGTAATTACTTTGGGACTACAAATGGATAGTTTACCATAGTTTACATATCTTTGGCTACTTTTCCAACTTGGGAGCAAGAATCATCAACAATCCTTGGAGATTGAAGACTGGGTGCACTTTAATGAGCAATTCTTTATCCCTTTCTTTATTTCTTTGATTTGTATTGCAACATTTGGATGATTTGTATTGCTGCATTTGGATTGTTGATGTAAGTTTGAATATAATGACACTAAAGTTACATGTCTACTTTGCTAATTAAAGACTCGAGAGAGATTAGTAAGCGTAGAATATATAGTGAAGCTAGCGAGGATTTGGGATGATCACATCACTTTGTTCCTTGTGGACTCGACCCCGACTCCTAGTTGTGTAAATTGTATTGCGATGACCGTTCATACCTCAAGCCGAGGTGTGTGTTGAGCGTTGTCAAACTTAAAGAGGCCAACTTACTCGGGACGGAGGGAGTAAAAGTCAAAGCAATTATAGTTATGACGTCGCCTTTTCATTAACCATTGCATGTTTAACTTGACATATGGGCCATGATATATCGAAAGTTAGAACATCGTGTAGTTATAAGTATACTTCAATTCTTTCTTTTGTTCTAAATATATACTCCCTCCGTCCCAAATTAGTTGTCGCTTTAGGAAAAATTGTGTGTCCCAAATTAGTTGACACTTTAGGATTTCAAGACAAAAATTGTTAGTCTTTTCCAACTATACCCTTAATAATTAAAATAATTCTCAACAAAATTTAATAGTCAAACATTAAATAGGGGTAACATAGTAAAACACACACTATATTTAATGATTTTCTTAATAGGCGTGAAGAAGCTAAAAGCGACAACTAATTTGGGACGGAGGGAGTATATTAATTCCTCCGCCCCAAATTAATTGTCACTTTAGGAGAAATGGTTTGTCCCTAATTGGTTGTCTTTTTAGGATTTCAAGGCTATATTTAATAGTTCTTCCCAACTATACCCTTAATAATTTAAAAAACAAAATCCAACAAAGTTAATAATCAAACATTAAATAAGGGTAACATAGTAAAATATACACCTTATTTAATTGTTTTACTTAATATGCGTGAAAAGCTGAATGTGACAACTACAATGGGACGGAGGGAGTATTTCTCGATAAGATTTGTTGTAGTAGCAGGAGGGCAACATTGTATGATTAGTTAGGTGAATTTTTCAACAAGTTTGTTGAGACATAATTAAATAAATAAAGTGTACCACATCTAATAGCTTAAGCTTTTAGATGAGATGGTACCACAATTCAACATGATATCAGAGCAGGCAGAGGTCCTGGGTTCGATTCTCGGCGCCACCCAATTATTAAAAAAAGAATTTCCACGTGCTTGGCTCATGACAAAAAAGAATCAAGCCCGCACGTGAGGGGGCGTGTTGAGACGTAATTAAATAAATAAAGTGTACCACATCTAATAGTTTAATCTTTTAGATGAGATGGTCACAAATATGTAATACTTTTGAAACTTGTTGTTTATAACAAACCCATAGAAATTTGTACAGTTGAGAATCATCCTTAAAGTTGAACAAAAATAAAAATGTGCCCTATAACTTGGGACGGATGGAGTAAAACAGTAAGATCCCGTTTGGTCACGCCTAACTTATAGTAAGCACTTAACTGCTTTTTGAGTGTTTTGGTAACTGAAAGAACAAAGAGCTTATAAGCACGTTTTAGCTTAAATTAACCCAAAAAAGATAAGTTACGAAATCCAAACTTCTCAACAGTGTCTTATAAAGCCACTTATGGCTCAGACATGTAGTCTGTTTGGGTAAGCATAATAGTAGCTTATAAATCACATATATCTTTTTAGACTTTTCCATAAGACGTTTGGGTATCAATTTGGGGGTTGGGATTTTTTCTCCATTATTATTTGCTGCATGCATTAAATATCAATAGATCCTATGATACTGTCCATGCACTTGGATACCGTCCATGTGACTTTGTTTTCTCATCCCTCCGTCTCAAATTAGTTGACGCATTAGCAAGATTCATTTGTCCCAGTTTAGTTGAAAGCAACGAATTTCAAGACTATTTTTGTGAGGTCTTTCCCTTAATTATTCAGATATTCTCAAAAATTATTTCAGTCATCTTAAACAAGGATAACACAGTAAAACATATACTATAATTATCGATTTTCTTAATGGGCGTTTGGGCGTACAATGTCTGACACTTGAAAGTGTCGACTACTTTGAGACGGAGGGAGTATTTGTTTGATAATTAAAGGCTACCAAATTCCCTTAACAAATTTGCATGGGTACGTTCATCTATACAAACTACGGAGTATAACTGTATAACTAAGCGGGCTCTAAACATCAGCAATACATTCAGTAATCTATGTGAACTGTATACTGAGACCACAATTATTTTTTTTTTATAATTAAATCTTCACGTCTATACTATAAATGGTCGAAGCCAAATATAAAGATAGTACACAAGTACATTATTAATTAAAATAGCTGCGATAATTCTTTACATCGGGGAACCAAACGATCCTACAATTGTCAGCCTAGCACAACGAAGGAGTGAGAGTAACCACTAACTTTATGAAAACCACTTCTGGCACTAATAGCCTCAAACAATGAAATAAGGTTTTGATTTTCAGTTCTAACACATTGTGGAAAGTTTTTCAAAACTTTACCTTCTGTTGGGTTTTAAAGGTGGTCTTCGCGGAATAAAGCAAGTGAAAAATGAGCTTAAATGATAAATACAATATATCCGTATATAAATATGAAAAGAACGGGAGAGTTGATGAAAAGTGTAATACCAATATTTTGAGGACAAAAAAAGGTGATACATTAAATAATGATAAAAGGAAAATATAAAGAGAATAAAATATTAAATAAATATGTTTGACAAAACGGTAATTGGGATGTCCTACATTATAGTGGGGATGTCAGCCTACACAGTGCCAATGACTCTTAAAGAAGACCCTTTATGAAGTTCATAAAAGCTAAAATATTTCTCCCTCCGTTCCATATTATGTGTCATAGTTGACTCGGCACAAAATTTAAGAAATAAATGAAGACTTTTGAAACTTGTAGTGTAAAATAAGTCAAAATATTTGTGTTGTTGTAAATCATTTCAGTAATGGAAAAACTGTAATTTTAAATTTAAATTGTTACCAAATTTAGAATGCTGCCATTCATTTTGGAACACACGAATAAGGAAATGTTGCCACATAAATTGGAACGGAGTGAGTAATCATCAAGTTCTCCAAGTTCTGGTTTGTGTGGCATGATAACCTTCATCTGTATAGTTGCTCTTGCATTGAAGTCTCTCTAATCAACCGACAGAAGAGAGAAAACCATGGCGGACGCACAACTCGTGAAAATATGGGACCTTCCCGAAAAAGTGTCCTTGCAACCAAAATACGAGCTAATGCAGAGTAACTATTTGGAGTTCGAATTCATTTGTTCAAGAACTCCGCATGACAAGAGGAATATCACAGCATTTCACTAATTTAGGAGTTGAGTGCACCGTAATCGGTGCACACACTAAATCGAAGTCAATCCAAAGAGCGCAATTAAGATCCCGATCCGACTTCATGACTTGGCGAACTCCGTTCTTCCAATCATGGATGGACGAACAGATGACGAAGAACGTGCATATTCTTTGATTTACATCTAAATGAGGGAGTGGGTTTGAGAATCTTACAGCAGGACCGAAGGCAAACACTTTTTAAGATAAGGAATCAATATTTTTCATGAGAAATATTTGCAAGGAATGAAGTGTTCCCATAAGAAGAATTTGGATTCTACAACTACCATTACCCTTATATATAGGCGAAGCAGTATGGTTCATAGGAAATTAGCGCAGAAAAGAAAGTTCATAGGAAATTAGCCGAGTTTATAAATTATAATACTAACTAATACCCAAAAATTGCCTCAAGAGCTCACCAAATGATTTTTATAAGTTATGAACCGAAATGGCCCGAAATGGCCTTTTTATAGGAGTTTTTTTTTTGCCTCTATGACAGCTTCTTTTGAAAAACTCATAACTTTTGATAGGAATGTCCAAATGACCTGAAACCAGTTCCATTAGAAACACAACTCAAAGGGCTACAACTTTCATGTTTTGAGGTTTTCCTAATTCCTTACAGATTGGCCGAAAAATCAGCTTTTATCCGGCTGTTTGCGCCAAAACAGAACAGAAAAGTCGCACCAGATTTTCTACTGTTTTAGGGGCAAAACGGGACCCTACGAAGCTCGGAATGATTCCAAATTTTGCACACAAGCCATAAAATACTTGGGTGACATGCTCGTCAAGACGGAACTCAATTCGGACCTCCAGAACTCAAAAAGTGGGTCCCACGGCAAAGGTTCAATTTTCGACTTTCGCCAAAATAGCAAAATTTAACCAAACGACCTCGGAATCCAATTCCGAAAGTTGCTACAAGTCACAAATGACTATACGAACCTAACGGAACTTTCAGATCTCTCATCGGAGCTCATTTGCTCAAATCGAGCTCGGAAACCTCTTTTAACTCTTTTAAACTTCCGAAACGGGGACTTTATCAAAAGTCCTATCAAACGAGGTCCGTTTTCAATTTTGAAGATTGCTACATATCATAAATGACGAGACGGACCTAACGGTGCGCTCGGATTTTCCATCGGGGTTCGTTTACTCAAAACGACCTATCGAAACCCCAAATTCCTTTCCGGAATTTCATAAACGGATCCTTTTCTCGAAAACCTATCAAACGGACTCCGTTTCGACTCAGATTTCACAGACGGGTCATAAATGACCTAACGGAGCTTTTGGGACTGTCGACATAAAAATCGAGGTCCCGGATCTCGTAACGGCTATTTGAGGGTCGTTACAGAAGGAATACATGCACAGCGGAAGCAATTTCAGGATTAGAACTTACATGTAATATAGACAACCAAAACCATGGAGATTTAATCAAATGTAAAACTGATACTTATCTCTTGAAGCGTGACTGTAACGATACAACGAGCCATCTACCACGAGCAAGATCATCCACGAGCCAGTCCTCCAGTTCCATGATCTTCTGTTGTGTTCCCGAATAATTACCGGACTAACAAATATTTGGGTGGAACAAATATTACAGAGAAACTTTGAGTAAAAGCTCAACCAACCTTATGGAGGAATAACCCATGTATTTATAGCCTAGCTTTAGGTTTAGAAAACCTATTCCAAAACTAGTTGGGTTTCTTTTCCACCAAGTAAAGTTCTCCTAGTCCTAATTAATTCGGGCACAACAGGGACCACAGAATTAATTAATGAGGCTTCCAATTATGGAATTAATTCTTTTTCTCTAGAATTAACCTTTCCATAATAAATCACGAATTATTTCCACTAGAAATTCGTAATTGCACTCCTCAGTTGAATTTCGAATTCTTCCATCAAAATCTTATTTAACTCCCACGTTAAGATAACAGACACCAATCAATAAACTTAAATCACTGACAATTTAATTTATTGACTAATAAATATCCTTTAGAGTTCCGCTTAACTTATTTCATGTGTTGGATACCAAAATCCACCGGCCGGGTTTACACATAAAAAACTTATAAGCTTTCATAAAGGGATGTCATCAATCTCTATACCGAGACGTGGATTCTATCAACTAGCTATCATTTCGCAAATGCATATTATCATTATCCAACTTATCAGGAATTATTTGACCCAAATATCTTGGACCTCACCTATTGATAAATCAAGACAATGAATAATATACACCGCTAATAACAGCTATATCAAGATTAAGAGTATAAGTACATTTGATGAGCTAGAGAATTTGTTTTATATAGTCAGTATAAAAACACTTATCTCTACTTGGTCCGTTCAATGCACACAAAGCGCACTAGCACAAGAAGTTGAAACTATACCGTTCCCATAATCAAGATAAATTATACAGTATATAATCTTGTACTACAATCATACCGATGACTTTGTCCCATTTTCATCTTAGATTGTGAACATTACTTTATTATTTATAAGAACTGATGATTTAATCTCCCGTGTATAAGCTTGGCTCTACACACTAAATCAACTACTATATAAATAATTGGACACACATGACACAATTGAGCTATATTAATAATAACTCATGATATATAATAAATGAATATCAATTGTTTGACAAGGAATAAATTAACTAAAACCGCATGGTTATTAGTATATCCCAACAATCAAGATATCTTATCTTGACTGCATATTCTGGAAATATGCTCATAATAAGATTTATTTGAGCAAATACTTAACCTCGCAAGTACCATTGCGGGTTTGTAATAAAACGCACATGTGACCTTATCATAGATGCATCTATTTATAATAATTATATGGTCTACATGGCAGGTGAACGGGCCCATATTCGCCTTTTAAACATTCCAGAAGTGCGGGGGTCCTGTTCCCAAATTTAGTTGGTCGAATAATTTATTTATCTCGAAAACAAGCAGCACAAAGAGAATTCTTGAAGAATTCTGATTCTTCAGTATATACCCATGCGAATTCTTCAGTATATACCCAAAATTGGCCACATCATCTTGCCACTTTTCAACAGTACAACACTCTTTGCATAGGTAGTCGAAGGTTTGCTGCGGGACCGGAGCGGAGATGGTCTTCTTTGACCAATTCAATTGACAGGAATGTATTGTACGAGATTACATATATGATTTCACCACTAGTCCATTCAGGTGTAGTGTTTATACTCCTCGTATAGTCTCTCTACGACCTAGAACAATGCAGGAGGCAAGTTATAAACGAAGCTAAGCATTTTATTTATACAAACTTCCAAAAAGGTTCTACGGCCTTGAGTATTGTTTCTACCCAATTAGCGTTAGACTGGATGCAATCTATCAATCTTTATTCGACGTGCAATTGGTCGTGGTGGTATCACCAAGCCAGACGACCGCAGTTGTGTGCCGTCTGTACGGACTCCACAACCATAAATGGGAGTTACATCAATAGTCGCAACATCTCCCTTGCAAACAACGCATATCCTTGTAGCATTTGCTGTATCAACCAAAGGTAACTGATAGAAACATGGCCAGCAATACAGGTGCCCACACCAAGTCAAGATAGGCATTCGAGGCACTTCCAAGCAAATGCTGCAGTTGAAAGGACCACCCCCACAGCTTGCTACCTCTGTGTTGTGAGTATTGTGACCTTGTACCTGACTATCCTAATTGACAGCAGATACATTCCCATTATCAAAAGTAGTATTTCGTTCCTGATGACGGCCTCTATACATTATATCCTCTATCCGTTCGACTCTTCTATACAAAGACTCCATTTGCAATAACGTGGGGTCCGAAGCTTGTGGGTTCGCATGATCCATAGCTAACCGTTGGTCTGTTCAAACGAAGAAGGAATATTATTACTAAGAGATAGAAATGGCAATGACAAATTGGTTATAACATTAATTTGAAAAGTAAACACTATGCCGCAATCCCGCAACAGAAGAAGTTAGCAACATAAAATAATTTTTCACCCGCAACGACATCATGCGGAAAGTCGCGTAGCAAGCACAAAATGAGTAAGGATCCAACATTGGGACAATGTTGTGATGTGTGTTGAGGCTGTTGAATAGATAAGCACACTCAGGCGCAGAAGTACAAGCACACTAAATTGAAAAATCCACAAAGGTACAGACATTGCGATTCAACATAATGGCTAAAATATGAAAATCAGAGCCTTCAAACAAAACGATGCAAAGCATTTTGTACATATAAACTTCCAAAAAGTTTAATTACAACTACGATCTCAAAATATGATAATTCTCTCAACCCAAACAGCGTTAGTGAGGGCGGGAAATATCACCACGCTGACACATATCCCTCTTTATTCTACGCGCTCTTGGTCGTGGTGGTATTATCACGTCTTGCACCGGAGGTGGGCCGCATTCAGTACCATAAATGGGAGTTATATTTTCAGTTGGGACATCTCCCTTGCAGACGGGGCATTCCTGTGCAGTTGATGTAGAATCAACGAAAGGTAACTGATAGAAGCATGGCCAGCAATACAGGTGCCCACAACAAGTCAAGATAGGTTCTATAGGCATTTCCAGGCAAATTTTGCATTCGAAAGGACCACCCACACAGCTGTCTAGCACCGCGTTGAGACGTGGCACCTCACTATCTTCATTGCCAGCAGATACATTCTCAGTATCGACAGTAGAATTTTGAGCTCGGGGACGGGCTATGGATAATGTTGTCTCAACTTCTTGGACTCTACTTAACATAGACTCAATATCTGAAACAGTATATGGGGGGGGGGGGGGGTCGGAGGGTTCTTGGTCCGCATGATCCATTGAAAACGGCAGATCTGGCCAAACGTACGTACCGGAATATTTTTAATTAGAGATATAAACTGCAATGTATGTACGCTTCAAAACGGTTTTTGAGGTCTAGAACAAAAACCCCCACCCCTAAAATTCATAACCCTTTAGAAGTTTATTGTAAACTAACTAACAGCATATCGAAATAAATGCAAACAAAGGAAAAAATGATTATATACAATTTTAGGTGAAATTATCCAGCTACCCACAAAGTGGAAAACCAAGTTCGAGTTTCGAAATCAATATTCAATAGCTACGCATCTGCAACAAACAATCAGGATTAGGAAGCTCTGACACGAAGACGTCCATGGGGACCACAAAAAACCGCAACAATAACTTAATAAACACAGATGGGTCAACAAACCCTATAAACACTACATCAAAAAAAAAAAAAAAAAAGTAGGGCTGAGAGCTTACACTGGTTTAGACTCACCAATGCTTTTCCTGCCTAATTGATCTCAATAACGGGCACTTGCCCAACAGAATCCTTTGTGATTAGTTCTGATGAAATTAAGCAGCATTGACAGAACGTTTTAGGGTATCGCTATATATATATATATATATATATATATATATATATATATATATATATATATATATATATATATATATATATATATATATATATATAGAGCCAACCTGCTAGGTAAAAAGTGAAAGACTTTAGTCAAATATAATACAAAATTGTAATAATTAATGTGAGATACACGCTTAAGTCTTTTCAAATAAGTACTCTTTATCGGAATATTACTTAATTAATTAGTTTCTTGGAAGTTGGAAACGTCTGCAAACCTCTGTATCCTGAACAAAATACATTGGTAGCACATGTTGTTATCCCGGGATTAACATAATTCGGAATTGTTAATCCCACCTCCTATGTGGGATAGCTAATCCCACATTTTGTGTGTAATAGTGGTACTAGCATTAACTGATACCTCAAACCAAACATGGGATAATAATAGTCCCAAATTTTATCCCGGGATTATAATCTCTATCCCGGCTACCAGACGACCCCAATGTTCTGTTAGGGAATATTCTAGATGGGAATACTATAATAGCTACTCCCTCTGTTTACTTGTCCACTTTCAGCTTTTCACTCCCACCATGAAAAAAAAGAAAACTTAAACTTGACAATTATATACCCTAATTAATTATACTTGAAAAGTATAAGATAGTGTTTAATTGGGAAGAAAATTAAAAAAGTACAAGGTATTTAATATCAAGGGTAAATTAGGAAGAATATAGCTAATTTTATCTTGAATTGCTAAAAGGACAAGTAAACATAGAATTTGACTTTGGTGAATTTGAATAAGTAAACTTAAACGGAGGGAGTATATGATATGTTTGATAGATAAATCTCTTCCTCGACTTAATGTATAAATTTGTATGGACGACACTCTCAACAAATGATTTCATCGGTTGTGCATGTATGCGATCTACATAGTACATACATGTATAAATCTATTCTAGTACTGTTGATTTGATATTCTTTAAATTGTGCTGAATTTCTAACAATCATTTCCGTTAATGTAAATCTTGGAGCAAATGAAAGACTACTATTCAATACAATTTTATATTCCCCAGTGACATTATATATTTGGTTTAGAGAGCACAATGCTTTTGTCCGTTCCGTGGATGTTCTTTTACTTTTTAATCATTTTTTCTTCATACTCCATGTTGATTTTCTGATGTTTAAAAGTTGCAATAAAATAAACTTCTATAGAATTTTGTTCCCCCAGCTTATGAAATGATAATTTTTTATCGCATTCAGGAAAAATCAATTGACATCGTGCTTTTGTATAGAGTTGAACAGAACTCTACTTGGACTTGTGCCAATACAAATGAGGCAGGCATCATTTCATTCTAACAAAAAGTTCATTTTGTTGCGAGACTGATGAATACTATTTTCTGAATAAGTTCTTTTTGGTTGTATACCGAATAATGTCAGGAGAATTCCTTAATTACATTTAATTTTCTTATGATTTTTGCTATAAAATTGGTCACTTATCATTATAGATGTCTCATGTGCTGTCATAAAGTATATTTCATTCGTGCGGCAAGGTTTAGAACGAGAAATTAAAGTAATTCATTTTTTGTGTTAATTCAAACATAGATTTTACAAATATATGCTTACTCTATGAAATATATGGATAGAGATAAATAAGTTAATATGAATCATATAAGGTATAACATTCTTTCATTTTTGTTTTTAGTTCTTCAATGACTTTTTACGGTTATGTTTGCTTTATTACTGTTGATGTTTTGTTTTAAATATTTCTCCGTTGTTATAAATTCATTTATTTGTGTGAAATAAGGGCTGGGGGAGATTTTGTAAGGGCCAAAAACTAAGGGCCAAAAATCTAAAGGCAAGAGATCATGTTAGCTTGCGACTCATTGAAAGCACCGAAGATGTACTAGTACGCAGTAGATAAGCAAGCATTAAATTATATAAAGAATATATTCATAAATAAATACTGTTCCATAAAGTAATATCCTTTTCGATTTTCGAAAATCAAAGTGGATGAACTTTGACCAACAATTTAAGATGATTTTTTTTCATCACATTGATATGGAAAGGGCTGTATGTAGCAGTACCTTTTGTATAGTTTTGAATATGCTAATTTTTATTTGTAAATATTAATTCAATATAGTCTAATTTAGGATCAAGGATTAGTCGAATTGAATTTCGAGAGGTGAAAAGGTTCATAATTTTTAGAAAAAGAAGCTCTTAACATAATGTAGATAAAAATCTAAAATCACCATTAATTATAGCATGCAGATGAAAAAATAAGAAATCATCCAGTAATAACATACACCGATCCAACAATCAGTCACTCACCTTTCTTTCCACAAAAGATCTCAGTATTTCCAAAGATAAGTATAGTACCTTTTGAAATTCAAAAACTTTATCTTTTCGTTTATATGAGATATTCAAAACTCTTAGTTCAATCCTTAACAACTAAAAAAGAACAAATGTCTTTTGATTTGAACTTGAATTAAATATCATTACGAATATAGTCTTAATGTCCTATTTTCTAAATTTTGTCCTAAGTCTTCTTTGTTTTTACATATATATATATATAGATTATTCGAAATATACGTACATCGCACGTGTCGAAGACCCAATCATACTTACACTTAAGGTAAGCCCTTTCAATCCATCTTTATGTTGATTAACACAAGAATCAAAGGGTTGATTCTTGGAAATGGGTTAGAACCCTAGATTCTTAAGAATTGGGGAAAGACATCGAGCAAGGCTCGCATGTTGAATCTAAGTGTACTTTTGGACTCACGGGAGCGTGGGGAGTCCGGAAAAGTACATTTTGTAAATTTAGGGCTCGGCCCTACCCGGGGGCATTTTGGTAATTTTTACCCTAGGATGCCTATAGGCTTAAATAGCTATAATTGAGCACTCATATATGCTATATCTTGTCTTAATAGACCTAGTGGAGAGTCCTTCGCGGACAAGGCGAGCGGGAAAGGAGATTCTTCCCGGCATTTGAGCCCGAATTTCGAGGTAAGTGAGACTTGACCTCTATTGTGCTTGTGGACTCTTCCTTCATGCTAGTATGCTTCATGTACGCATATATATACCTAACAATGGTTAGGATTAATGATGTGAATTACTTGCTATTATTGTTTGTTATAAATAGCGAGATTGTGACTCGACCGAGGTATGTGCCGGTCTAAACGCTACGTCGAGGTAGCTTAAATTTATATCGTAGTAAGGCTTGCTACGCCATGCTTCGATAGCAAGAACTTGGGACATGGCCGAGGATGTTGCCGGCATGTCATGATAAATGTCTTGCCGAGGATTTTGCCGGCTTTTGTATGATATTGGTACTTGATTTGTTCACGTGCCGGGTTGGGTAGTGCTGTCTATACGTAACCTTGGGTTGGACGACATGGGAGTAGGGATTGTACCCCCAAACTGTGGTCGGGTTAACCTTCGCCTTACGTTCAGCTAGCATAACCAACCTGGGTTACGGTGACTGTGAAATATTATCGTTATTAATATTTCTGTTATTATTTCTGTTATTGTTATTAATGTCCTGGATATTAATACTGTTAGAGGGACACTTGACAGGGGGTGTGGTGTCGCCTATACTATGAGATGTGTCACACTTGACAGGGGGTGTGGTGTGGACACTTGATCTTTGAGATGTGACACACTTGATAGGGGGTGTGGTGTGGTCACTTGATTTATTGAGATACGACGCACTTGACAGGGGGTGTGGTGCGATCGTAGACAGATTTGAGATGAGCCAACGACTACGGGTCATTGATCTACTTATTCATGATTGTGATAGTGACTTCGGGTCACGGTATATGGTTGATACTTAGTAGTGGTGTTGCTAGTCCATCGTAGGTCTAGGTTAGTCGGCACGGGAGTAGAGATTGGACCTCCAAACCGCCGCTGAGTTGACCTATGCCTTACGTTGGATGGGCATAATCCTTGAGACTTCTGGTTACTACTTGTGTGTATGGAATGTGTTACATCTATTTGTGATTTCACTACTTTATTGTATGATTACTATAGTATGTTGTTGCTTATGATGCATGTAGCGACTTGTCCCGCAAGGGTACCTTAGCGGGCCTGTCGGTGATCTTACTGGGCTTCGGCTCATAACTTACTCTGCTACGTGCGCAGGTCCTTCATCCAGTCAGCAGCCCGGATGTTAGCGGTTCCCGAGGCTTCTGAGACTTTTGATTGAGGTGAGCCGACCACACAGACCGTGGTGGCATACCGCCGGAGTCACTTAGAGATAGGACTCAGATTTCTTTGATGTATATTCATACTTTATTGAGTCACTCTTAGAATGCTCCAATTCTTTTGTGGATATATTCTTTTGGACTTCACCCTTTTATATTTATATATCCATTTATGATCTTTTCACATTATTGTTCTTTTCCGCATCTCGTTTCATTGGTTCGCCTAGGCAAATGTTGTTTAGGTGCCATCACGAGCCCTTGGAAATTGGGTCGTGACAGTTTGGTATCAGAGCTCTAGGTTCTAATTCGAGTCCTAGGAGTCTTGGAGCAGTGTCTGAGTAGAGTCTTGCTTATGGGTATGTTGTCGACCATACTTATGAGCGAGAGGCTACAAGGGCATGTTAGGAAATGTTTTCCCTTCGTTTCATCTCTATTCGTGCTGAGTAGCTTATATAGGTGCTGACCCTTTTTCGTGTATTGTATCATATGGCGAAGACGCGAGCATCCTCAGCCAAGAGGGATGCATCTTCTACACCCGCGTCTGCGGGAGAGCCATCAGCACCTACGCAGCCGCCAGCTGCTAAGAAGACTCGGGCAGGTCGCCAGTCAGCCACTAGGCAGGACACAGCTATCCCTGCGGTGTCCGCAGCGACTCTGTCAGCATCTATTCCCCCTGTGCCTGCTGTTGTGCCAGGCACCGTTGTGATCTCTTCAGAGGAGTATATGAGATTGATGGCCTTGTCTAGCCATCAGGTCCCTGTCAGAGATGATGTTGCAGTTCCTGTTTCGGCTCCTCAGCCGACCACACCTGTTATGAGCACGCCTACTTCTGAGGCTGCTCCTGATCATATTGCCCAGCCTTTATCTTCTGCTCCTCAGGCAGGTCCTGTTATTTCTACTCCTCCTATGGGCACTGAGGAGGTTGCCAAGAGGATAGAGTCATTCATGAAGCTTCAGCCTCCAGAGTTCGACGGTACCTCAGCTACATGTACTGCCCAGAGGTACATTCAGAAGTGTGAGAAGATTTTGACAGTTCTTGGTACTAGAGACACCTTAGGGGTGCAGTGTGCTTCTTTCAGATTATCGGGAGATGCGGAGACATGGTGGGTCTCCATGATGCGGCAGAGGTCTAGTGACCTCCCTCCTTTGTCTTGGGCTGAGTTCGTGTCTATGTTCATGAGCAGGTTCGTGCCCCAGAGTCAGCACGATGCTCAGAGGCGCGAGTTTGAGGGGTTGAGGCAGGGACACCTGTCTGTTTCAGAGTATGACACCAGGTTCTTGTGGTTGTCTCAGTTTGCACCGGCTATGGTGGCTCAGGAGAGGGACAAGGTCCTCCGGTTTGTTGAGGGTCTTCATCCCCGCTTGCAGGTAGCTGTTGCCCCTGATATGGGCAACAAGTCATATTTTGAGATAGTTGATGTGGCGCGGCGGATGGAGGATATCTTCGCCAGGGCTGACGCGGAGAGGGCGGCCAAGAGATCGCGTCAGTCTGGTGGGTATAGTGGATCCGCTCAGAGGGGTCAGGGTCATCAGGGCCGTTGATGTTTGGCATTTTATGCCTATATTTCCTTAATATTTCCTCACGTTTTAGTACCTTATTCGCTCGTTTTATAGCTTGTGACTGTGGTTTTACACTGATTTTATATCGTGCGTGTGTAGGTTGTTACGCAGTGTAATTGGAGCTTTTAGGAGCATGATTGAGCGAGAAAAGATTGGATTTTGATTGAGGATTGGATCGAGCACACGAAGGCATGACACGGACACGATTTCGGGTCAAAGAAGAAGGAGATTGGCTGGGCGCCGTGGGCTCCGCGCCGCACCACCCATAGCGCGCAGGGGTTGGGTGCGGTTGCCCATGCGCCGCATGCCCAAAGCGGAAGAGTCTGTGGCGTCCTCTGGTTGTCCTCACGCGATCGGGGGCGCGGGGCGCCCGCTATGGCGCCCCTGGAGCGAATTTTGATGTCCTATTTCGTCTAGGATTGGGTCTAACTTATTACTAGGTGTTTGTAAACTCTATAAATACTCTTTTACTTAGTTTTTCATACGAGTTCAGACTTTGGAGCAAGTTTTGGAGAAGAGGGGAGGAGCCCTAGATGTCTTCTAACCAAGTTCTTTCTCTCTTTCTCTTATTCTTCTCTTTAATTCTATAGTTTGTTCGTTCTAGGGTTAGAGTAAATACATGAAGGTTGATGTTTGAAAGTTGATTTCTTCCTATTGATTTACCATTATAGATTGTTTATTCTTTATTGATCATAATTGTTTGATTATAACGGCCGTATAATTGAACACTATCTACGGTTCTTAGATTGAACTCGACAGAGGGAATTTATGAACGCAAATAAGAAAGAATAGAACTAGTTTGTGAACCCGGGCATCGGGGAACCAATTCGCGGGTAGGATAGACATATACTTGCTTGCCTAGTTTAACTCATTACAGGATCGTTAATGCGTGCACGTGATTCAACCCATAGACATATAGGGATTGGAGTAGCCTGCATAGACCGTGAAGAATCGAAAGGTTTTCACGGGTACAATTAACCTGTTAGTTAGCAATCTAGGAAATCAAGAAGTAGATTCAACTGGAAAACTCAACTGGATTGTTTGTAACTCTGACCCTGGACCGTTTCTCCATTATTGATAACAACCCATAAATTGTTCTATTACTTGACTTCAGTTAATTGTTTTAATTATTGCATTTAGTTAGTAAAATCTCAACCATTGGAAAAGATCCCTGAATAGTTTATATAAATTGTTTGATAGGATTCAGTCTGAATAGTCCTCGTGGGAACGATACTCGATTTATCACTTTATTACTTGTCGACCACGTATACTTGCGTGTGCGTTTGGGAGCAACAAGTTTTTGGCGCCGTTGCCGGGGACTAAATAATTGACTGATTTCTTTTTGAACGATTTATTATTTTCTATTCAGGTTTAATTTTTGTTTAGTTTAGTATTGTGTTACTTGTCTTATCATGGCATCTATTAATGAAAATTGGTCGAATGATGATTGCTCAAATTTTGAGGATCTCTGTCTACTTTGTGGAGGAACCCACTTGTGGGAAAATTGTCCAACTCTTTCAACCCTGCGAGACTGGTTATGTGAATTTTCTACCACCTTTGATTGGAATTTTTGTAAATTGTGTGGTGGTCGGTGGAATGATTGTCCTAAGTGTCATGCTCCTTCCCCCAATAATTTTTGTGATGATTCTAATGATGTTTTTGAGTTTGACAGGAGCGATAAAGTGCAGGTTGTTAGCGAAACTTGGCTAATGGAGCAAGCCAAACTCTTAGAAGCTTATGGGGATTTCAGGAGTGAACTTACAAATATGACGAGGCAAGTTATGGAAGAAAGGGTTGAGCTCGGGCAAGAGATCGACGAATTTGGCTTGACTATTCACGACTTGGAGGAGAATTTGAGTGATATGGTTGAGGTGTCTGAAGCCCAATTATCAGTTGTCGTAAATAGTAGATTGGAGATAGAAGAGCTTAGAAGCCAATTTGAGGAGCAAAAAGTGGAATTCCTACCACTCGACCAAATATTAGTTGATGATGCCAAGGTTGAGGAAATTACATTAGAGTCAAGTGAAGAAATAGAAAACATCATATTTGAGGACTCTAGTGTTTGTGCAAGCGAGGGTGTCAAAAGTAATGCAACTTTAGAATTGAAGCGCATTGGACCTCATTCTAATCATTTTTCAACATTGTGTTTGGATAGTGACATGAAAATTGAGCCACCCGAGCCTATGAAGAAACCCAATGAGGAGGAACAAGGTGCTTATATTTTAAAGTTTGTGATGCGGAGGAGACAAAACGACATTCCACATGTAAAGGCCAAGAAGTGCAAAATGCGACAATGGTTACTTGGTCCTTTTATATTTTTACCACCACCCCAATACCATAGTTGTAAACTTGAGGCAAAGTTGGGGATTCAATTCATTAGTTCAAGGTGGAGGAAAAAGTGATGAAGTTGTCCTCGTCGTGCCGCGACGTTAAATCAAGCGTTTCTTGGGAGGCAACCCAATTTGTTTGCTTTACTTTTATTTATTTTATTATTATTTTTATGGTTGTATATTACTTTGGGTGATTCTTTGGATTGCAGGTTCATGTAATGTCGAGGGTAAGTGTGGGGTGTCCTCACCCTTGCCTAATGTTGATGACCTGATGAGGGAAGTCTGAGTACCTCATACTATATGAAAGCTTGGAGGATGCTAGCACCAAGGACTAGAATCTTCAGGGAAGTTTTCTTTACCTTGCGCTTTCTTATTTTTAGCACTGAGGACAGTGCTTAGTTTAAGTGTGGGGTGGGAAACTACCCTTTATCTATTTTTGAGGTTAGGATGCATGTACCGTAGGTTTTTCTTTTGTCACTTGACTTTATTTTTATTTGTTTCTTGCTTTAATATATGAAAAAATAAAAATTAGAAAACCAATGAAAAATTCCAAAAAGATTTTCCTTTTAGTTTTATTAGTGGTACATGTCATCCGCCCCGTGGTTTTTCTTATGGCCTCGGTTCTTTTCCACGGGTAGACCTTTGAACCGGGTAGTTTTTATTTTTAGGATTAGGATAGTTAGTATAGGTGACCCTAGACGAAAGGAATAGGTAGAATGCTAGGTGCCTTTGATGTGTTTGATACCGATGGACTTGGACTTGATTGCATGTGCTATTTGTGGTGTCCTTGGGTTTTAATTGTGATGCATGCCTAGGAAAAAATTGGAACGACCCCCTTGAGATGCTTGAGTCCGCTTGCTTGACTTGATTGCTATCCTTTGTGCATTAGTGCTTAAATTTCCACAAGTTGCATTCTAGATGCTTGATTGGGAGTTGTTGATGGAGCCATTTTGTGTGGACCATGTGCTATGTGTGTGTGAGGCATATTCTTGTTTACTCCATGTTGCATGTTAATGTCTAGAACTTGCCCCGTGTGTGTGCAAAGCGAAATCCTAGGTTTGCTCTAGTCGGGAAATGATACAAGGCCTTCTTTTGATTTGCCTACCCTTACATATATACCTTGAAAAATTGTTGTTGTGGTTTGAATTGACCTTTTTTGTTGGCACCCACACCCCGAGCCTACCCATTTGTTCTTAATTGACTCTTTTGGCCCTTACTCCTTAAGCACTTTATTGATATTGTGTAGATGATTGGAGTTGTGGTTGGATGTTGGGAGACTTTTGAGTGGAGCTAATGAAGGGGAATATTTGTGAAAAGTGTGAAGTAGTGAAAAACATTGGCAAGGTTGGAAGTTGATGAAATTGAAAAAAAAAGAGTGACTTGAAAAAAAGAAAAAAAAAAGAGCAAAGAAAAAAAAATTGTGGAAAAAGAAATAAAAAGAGAAAAGATATCCAGTCCTTGCTAGTGTGTGCTTAAATAAAAAAATGCTACTTGTTGAGAAGGTGTATGTGTAGAAGAGTTGATTGGGTGGCTTGATGAGATTTGTGCTTAATTTAATTGTGATGTATTAAAGTGCTTAGGGAGGTAGTCACTATTACCCATATGTATCCTACCAACCCCTTAGCCTACATTACGACCTTTCTAAAGTCCTAGTTAATCCCGATTGGAGTGAGCTTACATTAGTGGAGTCCTACACTACGGGCAAGCCTATGGTACATTGTGTGTGACATGTGAGATTTTCATGAGAGTGAGTGAATTCATTTGTATTGCCCCCGTTCTAGTCATGATATTGGTTTTGTGTGTGATTTTTGGGGGGCACTCTCTTGCTTCATATTGGTGAGGGCGCATGGTTTGCATGAAATAGGTGAAGTTGATGGCTTCTTGGTTGAGTAGATAGGTGTGATTTTGTGGGAGCATGGTTGCAATAAGTTGAGTTTGTGCATTTGAGTTATTTTGGGGTGGTTGTTCTCATATTTTTGGGTTTTGGTAAATTGTTGGCATGTTGTGGATCCATAGTAGTCATGTGTGCATTGGTTCAATGGTCGGTATCAACCATGGTCATAGGCAGACCTGTTTTACCTAGGTTGGGAAGTTATTTGTGCTTGCTCGAGGACGAGCAAAGGTTCAAGTGTGGGGTGGTGATGTTTGGCATTTTATGCCTATATTTCCTTAATATTTCTTCACGTTTTAGTACCTTATTCGCTCGTTTTATAGCTTGTGACTGTGGTTTTACACTGATTTTATGTCGTGCGTGTGTAGGTTGTTACGCAGTGTAATTGGAGCTTTTAGGAGCATGATTGAGCGAGAAAAGATTGGATTTTGATTGAGGATTGGATCGAGCACACGAAGGCATGACACGGACACGATTTCGGATCAAAGAAGAAGGAGATTGGCTGGGCGCCGTGGGCTCCGCGCCGCGCCACCCATAGCGCGCAGGGGTTGGGCGCGGTTGCCCATGCGCCGCATGCCCAAAGCGGAAGAGTCTGTGGCGTCCTCTGGTTGTCCTCACGCGATCGGGGGCGCGGGGCGCCCGCTATGGCGCCCCTGGAGCGAATTTTGATGTCCTATTTCGTCTAGGATTGGGTCTAACTTATTACTAGGTGTTTGTAAACTCTATAAATACTCTTTTACTTAGTTTTTCATACGAGTTCAGACTTTGGAGCAAGTTTTGGAGAAGAGGGGAGGAGCCCTAGATGTCTTCTAACCAAGTTCTTTCTCTCTTTCTCTTATTCTTCTCTTTAATTCTATAGTTTGTTCGTTCTAGGGTTAGAGTAAATACATGAAGGTTGATGTTTGAAAGTTGATTTCTTCCTATTGATTTACCATTATAGATTGTTTATTCTTTCTTGATCATAATTGTTTGATTATAACGGCCGTATAATTGAACACTATCTACGGTTCTTAGATTGAACTCGACAGAGGGAATTTATGAACGCAAATAAGAAAGAATAGAACTAGTTTGTGAACCCGGGCATCGGGGAACCAATTCGCGGGTAGGATAGACATATACTTGCTTGCCTAGTTTAACTCATTACAGGATCGTTAATGCGTGCACGTGATTCAACCCATAGACATATAGGGATTGGAGTAGCCTGCATAGACCGTGAAGAATCGAAAGGTTTTCACGGGTACAATTAACCTGTTAGTTAGCAATCTAGGAAATCAAGAAGTAGATTCAACTGGAAAACTCAACTGGATTGTTTGTAACTCTGACCCTGGACCGTTTCTCCATTATTGATAACAACCCATAAATTGTTCTATTACTTGACTTCAGTTAATTGTTTTAATTATTGCATTTAGTTAGTAAAATCTCAACCATTGGAAAAGATCCCTGAATAGTTTATATAAATTGTTTGATAGGATTCAGTCTGAATAGTCCTCGTGGGAACGATACTCGATTTATCACTTTATTACTTGTCGACCACGTATACTTGCGTGTGCGTTTGGGAGCAACAAGTTTTTGGCGCCGTTGCCGGGGACTAAATAATTGACTGATTTCTTTTTGAACGATTTATTATTTTCTATTCAGGTTTAATTTTTGTTTAGTTTAGTATTGTGTTACTTGTCTTATCATGGCATATATTAATGAAAATTGGTCGAATGATGATTGCTCAAATTTTGAGGATCTCTGTCTACTTTGTGGAGGAACCCCCTTGTGGGAAAATTGTCCAACTCTTTCAACCCTGCGAGACTGGTTATGTGAATTTTCTACCACCTTTGATTGGAATTTTTGTAAATTGTGTGGTGGTCGGTGGAATGATTGTCCTAAGTGTCATGCTCCTTCCCCCAATAATTTTTGTGATGATTCTAATGATGTTTGTGAGTTTGACAGGAGCGATAAAGTGCAGGTTGTTAGCGAAACTTGGCTAATGGAGCAAGCCAAACTCTTAGAAGCTTATGGGGATTTCAGGAGTGAACTTACAAATATGACGAGGCAAGTTATGGAAGAAAGGGTTGAGCTCGGGCAAGAGATCGACGAATTTGGCTTGACTATTCACGACTTGGAGGAGAATTTGAGTGATATGGTTGAGGTGTCTGAAGCCCAATTATCAGTTGTCGTAAATAGTAGATTGGAGATAGAAGAGCTTAGAAGCCAATTTGAGGAGCAAAAAGTGGAATTCCTACCACTCGACCAAATATTAGTTGATGATGCCAAGGTTGAGGAAATTACATTAGAGTCAAGTGAAGAAATAGAAAACATCATATTTGAGGACTCTAGTGTTTGTGCAAGCGAGGGTGTCAAAAGTAATGCAACTTTAGAATTGAAGCGCATTGGACCTCATTCTAATCATTTTTCAACATTGTGTTTGGATAGTGACATGAAAATTGAGCCACCCGAGTGGAAGTGGGAGCAGATCACTATGGATTTCGTAGCTGGTTTGCCGCCGACCGTGGGTAAGCATGATTCGGTGTGGGTAGTAGTTGATCGACTGACGAAGTCGGCTCACTTCATTCCAGTGAGGACTACTTATACCTCGGAGCGTCTGGCTCGTATCTTCATTGAGCAGATTGTGAGATTGCATGGTGCTCCTGTTTCTATCATTTCTGACCGAGGTGCTCAGTTCACAGCTCAGTTTTGGAGATCTTTTCAGAGAGAGCTGGGTACTCGGGTCGATCTCAGCACTGCATTTCACCCGCAGACTGATGGCCAGTCTGAGCGGACCATTTAGATCCTCGAGGATATGTTGAGGGCGTGTGCTATTGATTTTGGAGGCCATTGGGATAGCCATTTGCCGCTAGCAGAGTTTGCGTATAATAATAGCTATCAGGCTTCTATCCAGATAGCTCCGTTTGAGGCATTGTATGGTCGGAGATGTCGCTCGCCTATCGGTTGGTTCGAGTCTGGTGAGGTCCAGGTGTTGGGGCCCGATTTGGTGCAGCAGACCTTAGATAAGGTCCGGGTTATTCAGGATCGACTCCGCACGGCTCAGAGCCGGCAGATATCGTATGCAGATCAGAGGCGGAGAGATCTTGAGTTCATGGTTGGGGACCGGGTATTCCTCAGAGTGTCGCCCATGAAGGGTGTTATGAGATTTGGGAAGAAAGGCAAGCTCACTCCTAGGTTCATTGGGCCTTTTGAGATATTGGAGCGCGTTGGCGCCGTTGCTTATAGACTGGCTTTGCCTCCCTCTCTGTCTGTTCATCCGGTGTTCATGTGTCCATGCTCCGGAAGTATGTTCACGATCTGTCTCATATGATCGATATGGCTTCCGTGGAGGTAGATGGCGACTTAGCTTATTCGGAGGAGCCTATTGCTATTGTGGCTAGAGAGGTCCGTAAGATGAGATCGAAGGTGATCCCGCTTGTGAGAGTTCAGTGGGGGCATCACTCCATTGCCGAGGCCACTTGGGAGCTTGAGTCCGAGATGCGTGAGACCACTCCTGAATTTACATTTTTAAGTTTTATTGATTTCGGGTGGTACCGAGGGGTCCTCGAAATCCGTGCCAGCTCCGTGGCTAGTGTGTGGATCCTACCTTAGACTTAGGCTCGTCCGAGGACGGCCGAGAGTCTAAGTGGGGGAGAATGTAACGACCCTCAAATAGTCGTTACGGGATCCGGGACCTTGATTTGCGTGTCGACAGTCCCAAAAGCTCCGTTAGGTCATTTATGACCCGTCTGTGAAATCTGAGTCGAAACGGAGTCCGTTTGATAGGTTTTCGAGAAAAGGATCTGTTTATGAAATTCCGGAAAGGAATTTGGGGTTTCGATAGGTCGTTTTGAGTAAACGAACCCCGATGGAAAATCCGAGCACACCGTTAGGTCCGTCTCGTCATTTATAATATGTAGCAACCTTCAAAATTGAAAACGGACCTCGTTTGATAGGACTTTTGATAAAGTCCCCGTTTCGGAAGTTTAAAAGAGTTAAAAGAGGTTTCCGAGCTCGATTTGAGCAAATGAGCTCCGATGAGAGATCTGAAAGTTCCGTTAGGTTCGTATAGTCATTTGTGACTTGTAGCAACTTTCGGAATTGGATTCCGAGGTCGTTTAGTTAAATTTCGCTATTTTGGCGAAAGTCGAAAATTGAACCTTTGCCGTGGGACCCACTTTTTGAGTTCTGGAGGTCCGAATTGAGTTCCGTCTTGACGAGCATGTCACCCAAGTATTTTATGGCTTGTGTGCTAAATTTGGGATCATTCCAAGCTTTGTAGGGTCCCGTTTTTCCCCTAAAACAGCAGAAAATCTGGTGCGACTTTTCTGTTCTGTTTTGGCGCAAACAGCCGGATAAAAGCTGATTTTCCGGCCAATCCGTAAAGAATTAGGAAAAACTCAAAACATGAAGGTTGTAGCCCTTTGAGTTGTGGTTCTAATGGCAAATGTTTCAGGGAATTTGGACATTCCTATCAAAAGTTATGATTTTTTCAAAAGAAGCTGTCACAGAGGCAAAAAAAAACTGCTATAAAAAGGCCATTTCGGGCCATTCCGGTTCATAACTTATAAAAATCATTTGGTGAGCTCTTGAGGCGATTTTTGGGTATTTCTTGAAGACCCAATCATACTTACACTTAAGGTAAGCCCTTTCAATCCATCTTTATGTTGATTAACACAAGAATCAAAGGGTTGATTCTTGGAAATGGGTTAGAACCCTAGATTCTTAAGAATTGGGGAAAGACATCGAGCAAGGCTCGCATGTGGAATCTAAGTGTACTTTTGGACTCACGGGAGCGTGGGGAGTCTGGAAAAGTACATTTTGTAAATTTAGGGCTCGGCCCTACCCGGGGGCATTTTGGTAATTTTTACCCTAGGATGCCTATAGGCTTAAATAGCTATAATTGAGCACTCATATGTGCTATATCTTGTCTTAATAGACCTAGTGGAGAGTCCTTCGCGGACAAGGCGAGCGGGAAAGGAGATTCTTCCCGGCATTTGAGCCCGAATTTCGAGGTAAGTGAGACTTGACCTCTATTGTGCTTGTGGACTCTTCCTTCATGCTAGTATGCTTCATGTACGCATATATATACCTAACAATGGTTAGGATTAATGATGTGAATTACTTGCTATTATTGTTTGTTATAAATAGCGAGATTGTGACTCGACCGAGGTATGTGCCGGTCTAAACGCTACGTCGAGGTAGCTTAAATTTATATCGTAGTAATGCTTGCTACGCCATGCTTAGATAGTAAGAACTTGGGACATGGCCGAGGATCTTGCCGGCATGTCATGATAAATTTCTTGCCGAGGATTTTGCCGGCTTTTGTATAATATTGGTACTTGATTTGTTCACGTGCCGGGTTGGGTAGTGCTGTCTATACGTAACCTTGGGTTGGACGACATGGGAGTAGGGATTGTACCCCCAAACTGTGGTCGGGTTAACCTTCGCCTTACGTTCAGCTAGCATAACCAACCTGGGTTACGGTGACTGTGAAATATTATCGTTATTAATATTTCTGTTATTATTTCTGTTATTGTTATTAATGTCGTGGATATTAATACTGTTAGAGGGACACTTGACAGGGGGTGTGGTGTCGCCTGTACTATGAGATGTGTCACACTTGACAGGGGGTGTGGTGTGGACACTTGATCTTTGAGATGTGACACACTTGACAGGGGGTGTGGTGTGGTCACTTGATTTATTGAGATACGACGCACTTGACAGGGGGTGTGGTGCGATCGTAGACAGATTTGAGATGAGCCAACGACTACGGGTCGTTGGTCTACTTATTCATGATTGTGATAGTGACTTCGGGTCACGGTATATGGTTGATACTTAGTAGTGGTGTTGCTAGTACATCGTAGGTCTAGGTTAGTCGGCACGGGAGTAGAGATTGGACCTCCAAACCGCCGCTGAGTTGACCTATGCCTTACGTTGGATGGGCATAATCCTTGAGACTTCTGGTTACTACTTGTGTGTATGGAATGTGTTACATCTATTTGTGATTTCACTACTTTATTGTATGATTACTATAGTATGTTGTTGCTTATGATGCATGTAGCGACTTGTCCCGCAAGGGTACCTTAGCGGGCCTGTCGGTGATCTTACTGGGCTTCAGCTCATAACTTACTCTGCTACGTGCGCAGGTCCTTCATCCAGTCAGCAGCCCGGACGTTAGCGGTTCCCGAGGCTTCTGAGACTTTTGATTGAGGTGAGCCGACCACACAGACCGTGGTGGCATACCGCCGGAGTCACTTAGAGATAGGACTCAGATTTCTTTGATGTATATTCATACTTTATTGAGTCACTCTTAGAATGCTCCAATTCTTTTGTGGATATATTCTTTTGGACTTCACCCTTTTATATTTATATATCCATTTATGATCTTTTCACATTATTGTTCTTTTCCGCATCTTGTTTCATTGGTTCGCCTAGGCAAATGTTGTTTAGGTGCCATCACGAGCCCTTGGAAATTGGGTCGTGACAGTTTGGTATCAGAGCCCTAGGTTCTAATTCGAGTCCTAGGAGTCTTGGAGCAGTGTCTGAGTAGAGTCTTGCTTATGGGTATGTTGTCGACCATACTTATGAGCGAGAGGCTACAAGGGCATGTTAGGAAATGTTTTCCCTTTGTTTCATCTCTATTCGTGCTGAGTAGCTTATATAGGTGCTGACCCTTTTTCGTGTATTGTATCATATGGCGAGGACGCGAGCATCCTCAGCCAGGAGGGCTGCATCTTCTACACCCGCGTCTGCGGGAGAGCCATCAGCACCTACGCAGCCGCCAGCTGCTAAGAAGACTCGGGCAGGTCGCCCGTCAGCCACTAGGCAGGACACATCTATCCCTGCGGTGTCCGCAGCGACTCTGTCAGCATCTATTCGCCCTGTGCCTGCTGTTGTGCAAGGCACCGTTGTGATCTCTTCAGAGGAGTATATGAGACTGATGGCCTTGTCTAGCCATCAGGTCCCTGTCAGAGATGATGTTGCAGCTCCTGTTTCGGCTCCTCAGCCGACCACACCTGTTATGAGCATGCCTACTTCTGAGGCTGCTCCTGATCATATTGCCCAGCCTTCTGCTTCTGCTCCTCAGCCAGGTCCTGTTATTTCTACTCCTCCTATGGGCACTGAGGAGGTTGCCAAGAGGATAGAGTCATTTATGAAGCTTCAGCCTCCAGAGTTCGACGGTACCTCAGCTACATGTACTGCCCAGAGGTACATTCAGAAGTGTGAGAAGATTTTGACAGTTCTTGGTACTAGAGACACCTTAGGGGTGCAGTGTGCTTCTTTCAGATTATCGGGAGATGCAGAGACATGGTGGGTCTCCATGATGCGGCAGAGGTCTAGTGACCTCCCTCCTTTGTCTTGGGCTGAGTTCGTGTCTATGTTCATGAGCAGGTTCGTGCCCCAGAGTCAGCACGATGCTCAGAGGCGCGAGTTTGAGGGGTTGAGGCAGGGAAACCTGTCTGTTTCAGAGTATGACACCAGGTTCTTGTGGTTGTCTCAGTTTGCGCCGGCTATGGTGGCTCAGGAGAGGGACAAGGTCCTCCGGTTTGTTGAGGGTCTTCATCCCCGCTTGCAGGTAGCTGTTGCCCCTGATATGGGCAACAAGTCATATTTTGAGATAGTTGATGTGGCGCGGCGGATGGAGGATATCTTCGCCAGGGCTGACACGGAGAGGGCGGCCAAGAGATCGCGTCAGTCTGGTGGGTATAGTGGATCCGCTCAGAGGGGTCAGGGTCATCAGGGCCGTTCTCAGTCTAGGCCCCAGGCTGCTGCTTTTCCTGCCCAGGATTTTTCTTCAGAGACCCCGAGGCCTCAGTCATCCCAGAGGCGGGGTGGCTCTTCGCAGTCTGGTCCGCCGCAGTGCGGGAGGTGCCATCAGAGGCATCGTGGGAGGTGTTCGTCTGGAGGTGGTCATGGCAGAGGTGGTAGAGGCGGTAGAGGAGGTGGAGGTGATGGATGTTTTGAGTGTGGGTCTCCAGAGCACTATGTCAGGAGTTGCCCTTATGTTTCATCAGGTCGCCAGGGATCCGCAGCTATGGTACCATCTGGTCCTCAGGCCGCCAGGCCCGTTTCTCAGATTCCTCCTAGACAGCAGTCTCAGAGAGCTCCGGGTTCAGGAGGCTCGGCGCAGGTCTATGCTATGACTCGTCAGGATGCTGAGGCATCCAATGATGTCATCACAGGTATTATTTCTGTCTGTGGCCGCGATGCTTATGCTCTTATTGATCCGGGGTCTACCTATTTGTATGTGTCGCCGGGATTTGCCCCTTGCTTGGGCAGGGATTTGGTCTTCTTAGATGATCCCTTTATGGTTGCCACCCCTGTCGGGTCTTCTATATGTGTAGATAGGGGTTATCGGCAGTGTATGATCTCCATCTGTGGTGTAGAGTCCTTAGTGGACCTGATGCTGCTCGATATGTCTGATTTCGATGTCATTATGGGCATGGATTGGCTGGCTTCCTGTCATGCGACTTTGGATTGCCATGCCAAGTTCGTGACGATCGGGGCAGAGGGTGAGTCTCGGGTTGTATGGAGAGGTTCCAGGCCTTCTCCGAAGAGTTGGATCATTTCTTTCTTGGAGGCGCAGAGGATGATATCTAGTGGGTGCGAGGGATATATTGCTTCAGTTCGGGATGTCCGGGCAGAGGAGTTATCCCTTGATAGAGTTCCGGTTGTTTGTGAGTATCCGGATGTGTTTCCTGATGATTTGCCGGGTTTGCCGCCTATGCGGGAGATAGAGTTTTGAATTGATCTATTGCCAGGCACTCAGCCTAAATCTATTCCCCCGTATCGTATGGCTCCTGTTGAGTTGAGGGAGCTGAAGGAGCAGATTCAGGATTTGCTCGATAAGGGCTTCATTAGGCCCAGTGTGTCTCCATGGGGTGCCCCGGTATTATTTGTGAAGAAGAAGGATGGCTCTATGCGGATGTGTATTGATTACCGGTAGCTGAATAAGGTTACTATCAAGAATAGGTATCCTTTGCCGCGTATTGATGATTTGTTTGATCAGCTTCAGGGTGCTACCTTCTTCTCGAAGATTGATTTGAGGTCGGGGTATCATCAGTTGAGGATTCGGTCCGAGGACGTTTCCAAGACTGCTTTTCGTACCCGATATGGCCACTATGAGTTTCTGGTGATGTCTTTCGGGCTTACGAATGCCCCAGCTACTTTCATGGATCTAATGAACCGAGTGTTCAAGGCCTACCTTGACTCCTTCGTCATTGTGTTTATCGATGATATCTTGGTTTATTCGAGGAGCAGGGAGGAGCATGAGCAGCATTTGAGAGTTGTTCTTCGGACTCTGAGGGATCAGCAGTTGTATGCCAAATTCTCCAAGTGTGAATTTTGGCTCAGTTCTGTATCTTTCCTAGGTCACGTGGTGACCAAGGATGGGGTGTGTGTTGATCCGAAGAAGATAGAGGCCGTTCAGAGTTGGCCTAGGCCTACTTCTCCTACAGAGATTCGGAGTTTCTTAGGCTTGGTAGGTTATTATCGGCGGTTCGTCGAGGGATTTTCTTCTATTTCAGCACCTCTGACGAAGTTGACCCAGAAGAATGTTCCTTTCCTGTGGTCCGATGCCTGTGAGTCTAGCTTTCAGAAGCTTAAGACTCTGTTGACTTCAGCGCCAGTGTTGGCCTTGCCTAGTGGATCCGGGGGATTCACCGTATATTGTGATGCTTCGGGTGTTGGCCAGGGTAGCGTTCTGGTGCAGGAGGGTAAGGTGATAGCTTATGCCTCGAGACAGCTGAAGGTCCATGAGAAGAATTATCCTGTCCATGATTTGGAGCTGTTAGCTGTCGTGTTTGCACTGAAGTTATGGAGGCACTATCTTTATGGCGAGCCATGTGAGATATTCACCGATCATAAGAGTCTCCAGTACTTGTTCACTCAGAAGGACTTGAACGGGAGACAGCGCCACTGGTTAGAGCTGCTGAAGGATTATGATCTTTCTATCCGGTATCATCCCGGAAAGGCTAATGTTGTAGCCGATGCCTTGAGTAGGAAGTCCATGGGTAGCCTCGCCTATCTTGATGCTGATATAAGGCCGTTGGCCCGTGAGTTGCAGGCTTTGTCCATTAGTGGGGTTCGGTTTGATGATTCTGTTCCAGGCCGGGTGCTTGCATATGTGGGGTCTCAGTCGTCTTTAGCTTCCCAGATTCGGGAAAGGCAGTTCGAGGATCCTTATCTGAGAGATCTCCGGGACAGGGTCCTGAGTGGGGGAGTGTCCTCGTTCGTGATTGGTGATGATGGTGCTTTGCGGCTTAACGGCCGGGTATGTGTTCCAGCCATTGTCGAGCTGAGGCAGATGATTTTGGCAGAGGCTCACAGTTCGAGATATTCCATTCATCCGGGTACTGCGAAGATGTATCATGATCTTCGAGAGCTGTATTGGTGGAAAGGGATGAAGAGGGATGTTTCTGATTATGTATCTCGATGTTTGAGTTGCCAGCAGGTGAAGTATGAGCACCGGAGGCCAGCCGGGGTGACCCAGTCTATGCCCATTCCCGAGTGGAAGTGGGAGCAGATCACTATGGATTTCGTAGTTGGTTTGCCGCCGACCGTGGGTAAGCATGATTCGGTGTGGGTAGTAGTTGATCGACTGACGAAGTCGGCTCACTTCATTCCAGTGAGGACTACTTATACCTCGGAGCGTCTGGCTCGTATCTTCATTGAGCAGATTGTGAGATTGCATGGTGCTCCTGTTTCTATCATTTCTGACCGAGGTGCTCAGTTCACAGCTCAGTTTTGGAGATCTTTTCAGAGAGAGCTGGGTACTCGGGTCGATCTCAGCACTGCATTTCACCCGCAGACTGATGGCCAGTCTGAGCGGACCATTTAGATCCTCGAGGATATGTTGAGGGCGTGTGCTATTGATTTTGGAGGCCATTGGGATAGCCATTTGCCGCTAGCAGAGTTTGCGTATAATAATAGCTATCAGGCTTCTATCCAGATAGCTCCGTTTGAGGCATTGTATGGTCGGAGATATCGCTCGCCTATCGGTTGGTTCGAGTCTGGTGAGGTCCAGGTGTTGGGGCCCGATTTGGTGCAGCAGACCTTAGATAAGGTCCGGGTTATTCAGGATCGACTCCGCACGGCTCAGAGCTGGCAGATATCGTATGCAGATCGGAGGCGGAGAGATCTTGAGTTCATGGTTGGGGACCGGGTATTCCTCAGAGTGTCGCCCATGAAGGGTGTTATGAGATTTGGGAAGAAAGGCAAGCTCAGTCCTAGGTTCATTGGGCCTTTTGAGATATTGGAGCGCGTTGGCGCCGTTGCTTATAGACTGGCTTTGCCTCCCTCTCTGTCTGTTCATCCGGTGTTCCATGTGTCCATGCTCCGGAAGTATGTTCACGATCTGTCTCATGTGATCGATATGGCTTCCGTGGAGGTAGATGGCGACTTAGCTTATTCGGAGGAGCCTATTGCTATTGTGGCTAGAGAGGTCCGTAAGATGAGATCGAAGGTGATCCCGCTTGTGAGAGTTCAGTGGGGGCATCAGAACATTGCCGAGGCCACTTGGGAGCTTGAGTCCGAGATGCGTGAGAGGCATCCGCGCTTGTTCGATGATTCAGGTATCAAATCCTTGTATTTTCTAAGCCTGAATTTGCATTTTTAAGTTTTATTGATTTCGGGTGGTACCGAGGGGTCCTCGAAATCCGTGCCAGCTCCGTGGCTAGTGTGTGGATCCTACCTTAGACTTAGGCTCGTCCGAGGACGGCCGAGAGTCTAAGTGGGGGAGAATGTAACGACCCTCAAATAGTCGTTATGGGATCCGAGACCTCGATTTGCATGTCGACAGTCCCAAAAGCTCCGTTAGGTCATTTATGACCCGTCTGTGAAATCTGAGTCGAAACGGAGTCCGTTTGATAGGTTTTCGAGAAAATGATCCGTTTATGAAATTTCGGAAAGGAATTTGGGGTTTCGATAGGTCGTTTTGAGTAAACGAACCCCGATGGAAAATCCGAGCGCACCGTTAGGTCCGTCTCGTCATTTATGATATGTAGCAACCTTCAAAATTGAAAACGGACCTCGTTTGATAGGACTTTTGATAAAGTTCCCGTTTCGGAAGTTTAAAAGAGTTAAAAGAGGTTTCCGAGCTCGATTTGAGGAAATGAGCTCCGATGAGAGATCCGAAAGTTCCGTTAGGTTCGTATAGTCATTTGTGACTTGTAGCAACTTTCGGAATTGGATTCCGAGGTCGTTTGGTTAAATTTTGCTATTTTGGCGAAAGTCGAAAATTGAACCTTTGCCGTGGGACCCACTTTTTGAGTTCTGGAGGTCTGAATTGAGTTCCGTCTTGACGAGCATGTCACCCAAGTATTTTATGGCTTGTGTGCAAAATTTGGGATCATTCCGAGCTTCGTAGGGTCCCGTTTTGCCCCTAAAACAGTAGAAAATCTGGTGCGACTTTTCTGTTCTGTTTTGGCGCAAACAGCCGGATAAAAGCTGATTTTCCGGCCAATCCGTAAAGAATTAGGAAAAACTCAAAACATGAAGGTTGTAGCCCTTTGAGTTGTGGTTCTAATGGAAAATGTTTCAGGGAATTTGGACATTCCTCTCAAAAGTTATGATTTTTTCAAAAGAAGCTGTCACAGAGGCAAAAAAAAACTGCTATAAAAAGGCCATTTCGGGCCATTCCGGTTCATAACTTATAAAAATCATTTGGTGAGCTCTTGAGGCGATTTTTGGGTATTTCTTGAAGACCCAATCATACTTACACTTAAGGTAAGCCCTTTCAATCCATCTTTATGTTGATTAACACAAGAATCAAAGGATTGATTCTTGGAAATGGGTTAGAACCCTAGATTCTTAAGAATTGGGGAAAGACATCGAGCAAGGCTCGCATGTGGAATCTAAGTGTACTTTTGGACTCACGGGAGCGTGGAAAGTCCGGAAAAGTACATTTTGTAAATTTAGGGCTCGGCCCTACCCGGGGGCATTTTGGTAATTTTTACCCTAGGATGCCTATAGGCTTAAATAGCTATAATTGAGCAATCATATGTGCTATATCTTGTCTTAATAGACCTAGTGGAGAGTCCTTCGTGGACAAGGCGAGCGGGAAAGGAGATTCTTCCCGGCATTTGAGCCCGAATTTCGAGGTAAGTGAGACTTGACCTCTATTGTGCTTGTGGACTCTTCCTTCATGCTAGTATGCTTCATGTACGCATATATATACCTAACAATGGTTAGGATTAATGATGTGAATTACTTGCTATTATTGTTTGTTATAAATAGCGAGATTGTGACTCGACCGAGGTATGTGCCGGTCTAAACGCTACGTCGAGGTAGCTTAAATTTATATCGTAGTAACGCTTGCTACGCCATGCTTAGATAGCAAGAACTTGGGACATGGCCGAGGATGTTGCCGGCATGTCATGATAAATGTCTTGCCGAGGATTTTGCCGGCTTTTGTATGATATTGGTACTTGATTTGTTCACGTGCCGGGTTGGGTAGTGCTGTCTATACGTAACCTTGGGTTGGATGACATGGGAGTAGGGATTGTACCCCCAAACTGTGGTCGGGTTAACCTTCGCCTTACGTTCAGCTAGCATAACCAACCTGGGTTACGGTGACTGTGAAATATTATCGTTATTAATATTTCTGTTATTATTTCTGTTATTGTTATTAATGTCGTGGATATTAATACTGTTAGAGGGACACTTGACAGGGGGTGTGGTGTCGCCTATACTATGAGATGTGTCACACTTGACAGGGGGTGTGGTGTGGACACTTGATCTTTGAGATGTGGCACACTTGACAGGGGGTATGGTGTGGTCACTTGATTTATTGAGATACGACGCACTTGACAGGGGGTGTGGTGCGATCGTAGACAGATTTGAGATGAGCCAACGACTACGGGTCGTTGGTCTACTTATTCATGATTGTGATAGTGACTTCGGGTCACGGTATATGGTTGATACTTAGTAGTGGTGTTGCTAGTCCATTGTAGGTCTAGGTTAGTCGGCACGGGAGTAGAGATTGGACCTCCAAACCGCCGCTGAGTTGACCTATGCCTTACGTTGGATGGGCATAATCCTTGAGACTTCTGGTTACTACTTGTGTGTATGGAATGTGTTAAATCTATTTGTGATTTCACTACTTTATTGTATGATTACTATAGTATGTTGTTGCTTATGATGCATGTAGCGACTTGTCCCGCAAGGGTACCTTAGCGGGCCTGTCGGTGATCTTACTGGGCTTCGGCTCATAACTTACTCTGCTACGTGCGCAGGTCCTTCATCCAGTCAGCTGCCCGGACGTTAGCGGTTCCCGAGGCTTCTGAGACTTTTGATTGAGGTGAGCCGACCACACAGACCGTGGTGGCATACCGCCGGAGTCACTTAGAGATAGGACTCAGATTTCTTTGATGTATATTCATACTTTATTGAGTCACTCTTAGAATGCTCCAATTCTTTTGTGGATATATTCTTTTGGACTTCACCCTTTTATATTTATATATCCATTTATGATCTTTTCATATTATTGTTCTTTTCCGCATCTTGTTTCATTGGTTCGCCTAGGCCAATGTTGTTTAGGTTCCATCACGAGCCCTTGGAAATTGGGTCGTGACATCTTTGATGTATATTCATACTTTATTGAGTCACTCTTAGAATGCTCCAATTCTTTTGTGGATATATTCTTTTGGACTTCACCCTTTTATATTTATATATCCATTTATGATCTTTTCACATTATTGTTCTTTTCCGCATCTTGTTTCATTGGTTCGCCTAAGCAAATGTTGTTTAGGTGCCATCACGAGCCCTTGGAAATTGGGTCGTGACACCTTCATTGATAATGTTGGCAAGCAAGTTTAGCATATTCATATATTGAAAGCCTCCAATTGCTAAACCATGCATATGAGAACAATGCTACTTAAATAAGGTATGAGGTTTGGTATATCCATAAAGCAGCACTTGTGCACGACATGCCATAAAATGAATTCCCCCTCATAATTGGTTCAGGGTCAGGAACCAAATATTTTTCATCTAATAATTATAATGTGCGGTATATTATCAATTGCTCCGCCGCAACGCACAAAGATGGATCCCATATAAGGTTGGGAACGAATGTTAGTTTGGCTAACATTAGGGGGTGAAATTAACGCAGCTGAGGAATAAATAAATTAAATTATAATTTGATTATGATCCTCATATAAAGATAATGCAAGTCACTGCCAGACGTATTACTGACCCAAAGAAAAATATTATATTCCAGTTGCTAATGCTCCTGATGTCCTGGTGAGACAATCTATTTATGTAAATGAGTCTAAGGCACGTCTGAAGCGTGGTAGACCATTCGGTTCCAAAGGTAAAAGTCTTTGAAAAAGGAAAGGAGCAAATATTTGAGATGGTCAAATAAGGAGGCAGGGCTCTAAAATAGCCCACGACATAACACTTCATAAAACCTCATCAGTAGAGGTTCTTGTACCTGAAAATTTATAAATGTGAAGAGATCTCAATATGTTATGTCGGATTGGGAACTGAGATATGAAATTATCGTCGACGATATCTTATATATATTATAAAGCTCAATTTTTATATGGTTATGAGGATCTTGAGCTTAAGTTTGTTTGGAATACAGACATGAAATTATTGGCCAAAATAGTAAAACGCATTCAAGCAAAAATTGGCTTCACTCGAGTGACGTGAAGTTTTTGGACCTATAGTCCAAACACCTGAAGGTGCAAAGCCAGTGGTGTACAAAGATATTTTTGTGCAAAATACGCGCTGCACTCTTTTTCCCTTAACAAGGTTTTATCCCACTTGGGTTTTACTTGTAAGGTTTTTAATGAGGCCGCTCTAAAGGCGTATTACAGGAAGTGTGTACTCTTTTTCCTTCACTGGGCTTTTTCCCACCGGGTTTTTCCTAGTAAGGTTTTAACGAGACACATTACCTTCAAAATGGTCATCCAAGGGGGAGTGTTGTAAATCCATGTATTTGTGTTAATGTGGATGATCACTACTCACCACTAACTTATGATTTACTACCCCACTTTCTCCTACTTAATTCATTATTCAGTCATCTATTAATTCTTGTAACCTTTGAGATGACTTGTAACTTCCTATGTATTAGTGTCCTATAAATAGAGGACACTTTGTCTATGAAATACATATTTGAAATACTTTGAGAATAATATATATTTTTCCTTCTCCTCTCATATATTTTATCTTATTCTTGCACTACTTTACAATTAGTTTTACAATAATTAGCACTTATTCAAGCTATTATTACATATCATTTTGTTCAAAGTCATTTATTAGCAAGTGGTGACATTGTAAAAATCCATCTTGATTTCCAAAAAGATAAAATATTGTGGACCAAAAAAAAAAAAAACTAAAAAATCAAATAAAGTGGACCAGAGGGAGTATTATTTTTTCCTTTAAGTTTTATTTTTTAATTCCATAAAACAAATACTTTCTTTTTCCCTTTTTTATATAACTAACTCACACTTTTAATACAAATACTAAGCACGAAATTTAATTATATGACAACTCCAAACTTAAGATTTAAAATAAATATTATAATATAGGTGTATTACGTAAAAAATTATTTGGTATATTAGGAATTTAATTGTAAAAATTAAAATTTACATTATGTCAAAACAAGTGTTATAGTAAAAATAATAATAACATAATGTAGAATAGTACGGAGTAATTGTCGATGTTAATAATATTTTCATATATGCAGTTCATAGCAATTTTGCGCCCGTTAGTTAATTTTCGTCTATGACTCGTTGACATTGAAACTCGCGCATTAACTTATCCGCTCTTTGACGGTGTCAAGCAGAAGCCGTTGATTCAGACGAAACCTGATGAAGTACTTTTTTGTTTTAAATTTCTGGGATTGATAGAAATTAAAACAAAAGGTTATTTAACCTTTGGGGGAAAATAGCCTAATATTCGTGCAATATTAGTCAAGAACGCGGATTATTTGGAGGAACATCATTACACATAATACTAGTCCAGATACTAATTACAAATTGGGCTACCAACATACATACACACATTGATGTTCATTACCACGGAATGGAACAAATAGTGCTGCATTTTGACATAGGATCGGAAATATCAAAATTTTGCAGTACCCAAAGTAAACTTCAAAAAGGAACAGCAGACTCAGACATAGGGAAATACAGATACCATAGAAAGAGTCAAATTAAACCCGAACCCTGCCGTGGTGAGGCTGTAGGAGAGGCGATTTGCGCTCCTTCAGGACAATCGCCTTGGTGATTACTCAATACTCGCTCTAAGATCGTTGCGAAGTCTTCCAAACGCATCAGCAGCAAATCCACCTGGTGAGAAAGACGATCGACCCGCAAAGCCAATAAATTAACGTCGGATTTCACCGTGTTTACAGAGTGGAAAACTTTGTTATCCACGACGACGCGTGGGCTTAGGCTGCATCTTTCTGCAGGCATATCAATTTAATTCACTATGTTAGAAACGGCGAAAAGAAGAGGATATGGTTGGTTTTTTGAGAGAAATAAGGGGGTTCTCAGTGACAATTTACTCTAGGGCTATTGGAGAATATATAATGGGCCGGGTTGGCAAGTTACTGCCAAATGTTTCGTAATTTTAATTTTCCTTGGAGGGAAAATCTAAATCCGCGAACCAAAACTGGTGGGATAATCAGTTGGAGGGAAGTTTCTTTTTTACAATATTAATTGGAAAGACATGCCTTCAAAATTTAAACTCCACCTGGTTCTGCCACTTTGCTAAGAGTTACTGATTTGGTGATGTTGACTAAATATATCGCGTAACTGGATATTACTTGCAATTAATTATCACCCCATCGCTTTGTTATGTTGCCACGCGCACTATGGTTATGCATTCAGACTGCTAACTATGTTTTTTGTTGATTAGTTTAGCCAAAGAGGCTGTCAGTTGTGTGTCAACTAAATGAGTACATCTGGGAAGAATGGTTCGTTAAAATCAACATAGGAGCTTTCGTTGGCAGCGTTAATAAACCAGAGCTATGTTTAACTCTCTGGTGTAATGAGCTTGATTCGGTCAGGTTTCCAGACGTTCTATCCAGGGATTCTGCTAGGGATGAAACAATTTCTTTTTAAACAGTTTGTTCAATGCTCCGTGCTTGTTACGCACCAAACACGGACAATGCCCACTATGGTTCAAATTCATCGTGAAAATTACAACTGCAAATCTCTCTGGGAAACTATGAATCCTGTCCTCATTCAAAATACTGGATTTATTGCACCAGCCAAAACAAAGTCGACGAATTCCGAGTCACAAGCAGCAAATGATTCGGATTTTTCGACTTGTGTGAGTAACTCAAGGGGTTTGTAATGATCCATCTCCGAAATTTGTACTCTTTCTACCGAATCAATTTCTAGTGGTTGGTGCGTGCAAGTTGCAGTGCTCCTCGAGGTTCTGACGTCCCCTCCACATGCCCCTTGTCCTGCAACAACATCACGTACAACATCACAACTTGTTCCATATATATCTCCAGCCTCGTCTACTCCAGCTCCTCCTGCACATATACCATGTCCTCCGAATGCATCACTTAGACTACCTGAATCCCCAGCCTCCTCTACTCCGCCGTGTTGTTGGAGTAGGGACAGAGGATCGACGTGCTCCGGAGGGAGTGCCTTTGTAACTGCTGTCGCCCCTTCTAGCTCTTTCCTCAACCTGTCGATCTTTTCATCTGGCAAATCGGGGAGGGACCTAAATTCATTCAAAGACGGTTGATACGATTCGCGAAGAGAAGGGACAAGGAACGGATGCACCTCCGCCTGCAGTGAACAAATATAAAACCAGCAACGAGCATGGGATCAAAAGAACAGAAAATAAAATATTAAATGCATTCGACTTACATCTACGTGCTCGACCTCACGTGCGCCAAATGGATCAACTTCCTGCCACTCCAACAGCTTCTTAGCCCGCTGCCACTTCAGCATCCTCGGCATCCACGGCTCACGTTCTTTGTGCAATATACGTCCAATGGAAGGTATAGCTTCATAAATCCAGGCCTTAAGTGGAAGGAGTATTATCAGTCCATCACGCCGTCTTATGTTTTCCAATCGTAAACACCAGAACGCAGCAAAAGCAAAAAAATTATATGCATATTGAAAATTGATACCAAGAAAGCATAGGAGAAGCCAAGAATGTGATAGTGATATCGAAAAGTGTTGTCGTCATTATTGAAAACGCGTTGGGGCTTCTTCTTTAAGCTTTCCAATAGATACGAAAACGTTACAGAGGCCCATGGATACTTGGCAAAAAACTCAAGATCGTCTGCCATCAGTATCCACTCATTCTTGACAAACTTTTTATTGGGGGGTCCCATTAAAACCATATGCACAAACCAGACCATGCTCATCTTGAACTTCTCTACATAACTCAAGTCAACGGACTTTATTCTCATCTCGAGTTCCGTCCCGGTTATTTTCTTTTTTCCATCAAGGACTTTTTCCAGAAGTGCATTAGCACTGCCAGAATTCAGGAGCGAACTGAACTCTTCGTCGGATGGGTTAGGCCAGCATTGAAGCCCGGTCATGATTACATACTCTATCAGGCCAAAACAGAGTGGCTTCCCATTGACTAGGAACCACACCTCGTTTTGCTTCTTGCAGTTCATTATTCGACGGACGAGAATATTATGAACCAGCTCTCCTTTGAAGGTCCACCCGTTAGACATTTCTAGGAAACGACCAAAACAACTGTCCTTGAATTCTCTGTATATATTATATTCCTTTAACAACTCCTTAAATTTGGAAAAGTTTTCGAACGAGCATCTGTTGATAACCCTGGCTCTGGCGGGACCGTGTTTATCCAAAGGTATCTGGAATCCGTAGGAGGTTATGTCTATCTCCCTCACGCAGACGGGAATTGAGGGTTTATGCCAATCCTCTTCACTGACATATTGTTCCTGGGCGTTATCGGGAACCACGAAATGTTGTAACAATTGATTTAAGGATTGATGATTCGAATGAATTGCAACAACAAAAATAGAGCAAATAACCGACCAATTGAAATAATACCTCGTATGCGGGCGCGGACGGTTCACGCGTATCGCTGGCATCCTCTCCGCGATCGTCCTCCCATCTCCCTTCCTCTGCAGAGTTGGGTGTGGATTCAGAAGAATCTTCAATTGCTGCAGGGTCGTTCCCCTTTTTGCCCTTATCGCAACTTACCAATGGTTTGCCGGCGGGTTGGGTTCTTGTATGTGGACGACGTGAGGGCCGTAAAGGTACTGCTTATAAGAGCTTCCTTTTAGTGCCCACGCGCCTGGTCGCTCGTAATGGTATCTGAGGGTTCTTAATCCTAGCCATGATCGCAACTTAGCTTTTACGCGTAGAGATTTTGGTGTTTTGGCGGCTGACGAGGATGAAAGTGTTGAGAATAAAATTTGGGGGGGAAGGGTATGGCTAATTCTAGGTTTTTTAATCCAGTAATTATCGACTCTCTATCTCAAATTTGGGATTTGGCTCCTCTCCATTGCATATTCTCTCCATTTTGTCAAGTGCACATCTAGATGAGTGACACTTGTCTTAAACTAGTATAAGTAACACTCTATAGTATTGGAAAGAATTTAACAACTACATGGTATCCATTAATATCATAATTTTATTTTTATATCCAAATACTAAAAACAAAATGTTAAAGATTATAATTATACCGTATTTCATGAAAATTACATTTGTAAAACCTGACGAGGCAAACGCTACTGTGCAACTACGATGAAATGAATTTTGTAACTTTGTACTTCTAAACATCCTAAATTGCTATAATAAATATTTGGCATTAAAAATTTTGACGAAATGGGTTGTATTTGACTGGAGAAAAAGAATATACAAATGGATTATAACTATTTATTGAACCTTCAAATTTATCTTTCGAACTAGTTAAAATTGAACCACACCTTTATTCAACTGCAGTTTTTGAATCTAGAGCAAATTTTTCTTTTTAAATAGTTGGATGTAAAAATATCAAATGGATTTAATGAATCCCATAATTTATGGAGATATATGTAGTTTTCTGTTCATACCAAAATTAAAGAGTGTTATTCTAAATATAAATTTAACTATAGTTAAGATACCTGTTTAAAAGAATATAGTCTAGACCATTAAATATTAATTAGAACAAGTGTCACTCATCTAGATGTGTACTTGTCGAAATGGAGAGAATGTGTAATGGAGAGGAGCTGGAAACTCTGACCTATACTATAGTATAAGCTAGCGTTTGGACATAGAATACCAAATATTTTTTGGGAAACACTTTTAACGTGAAGTTTGATATTAAAATGAAAGGTGTTTTTACATACCTTTTGGGAACAAATTTTTTGGCTCAAAAAGCCTGTGAGCTCTTATAAAAATGAAATTTGACGTGTAAATGTTAGTTTTTTGCCCAAAAAATCCCACCAAAAACTATGTCCAAACGCGATCTCAAATATGTATTTTTTTTTCTACAGTGTTTTTTGCCCTTCAATGTTTATTAAACAGATACTCGACTGCTTATCACTTGTAAAACAGTACTAGTATATTTCTACACTTTATTCTCAAAAGTATATACGTCCATAATTCTACTTTATTGATGCTGTCGTGCTAAATCATACAAACATTTCGTATGAGATGTTTTCAGCGACTCTCAACTCTTTGTGTTCATACTCCGATTAACCTTCGCTTGAATTGTCAACCAAAGCCATTTTGGGCCCTGCTGCCTGATTTTATCTTTGGTTGATCCATCACCCAATGATATTCTACGAAAAATACTACTGCTTTTGGCTGATGCGTCAACCAAGCAATTAGAAACTAAAGACAGATCTAGAGAGTTTTTAAAATACGGAAACAGATACTCCTATGATTTATTCTGCGCAGCGGCTTCAGGTATGCCTTACATTGATAGGGTCACGAGATCGAACCATGTTAAAGGCGCGTGATTCTATGGACTTATTTATTTTTTAAAACCCCTTTCATGCGTGAGTCGCTACACTCTATATAATTAACTTTTAATTGCTTACTTTGATTTTTGCTAAAACTGTACAATCCTGATGAGAGGCTAGTTTAGAAATAGTTAAAAGTCATTGTTAACCAAAGCAACAAAGGTTTCGGATTTGATCCTCGATTTCTTGGATATCGCAGTTATCAATGGCAGCTTACAATCATTTAGCGCTCTTTTTATAATTTGAAGTGAAGTAGATGAGTGGGGCCGATATTTCATCTTCATTCTTGTTTTTCAGGCCGAAAAAATATTAGTATATGCTGCATGATGGGTCGGGTGGTCTCACATAGGTTCGATTTCAAATCGAGTCGCTCGTCAAATATTGAGGTTGGCTTGGTTTGGCTCCAATTTTGATATGTACACATAAGTCAAGCTTGTACGGGAAGTATGTATGAGACAAGATATTATCATGAACCCCTACTTAGACGTGTAACGTTATTCCCCTACCTTGCATGTTTTGTCCAAAATCAGAAACATTTAGTTGGAGAAGTTTTTAGCGCCTCTTCGCTGTTTGTGTTCATACTCGGGTAACGTTTGGATGCATCATCAATCAAAGCCATTTTCGTCCATACAACCTTATTTCGCCTTTGGTTGGTGCAGCCTCCAATTACCAACTACCAAGTTCAACGAGGGATGCATTTTGGCCCTCGTTCGATTTGAAATTTTTGGAGATTTGAAAAACTTCCACTTTTTTTTCAAGTGAAAATGTATGTACAAACATAATTTCAGGTTCCAAAAACTATTTTTCAACTCAAATTCAAATGTTCAAACTTTCAAGTTTCAATCAAATCTCTGTCCAAATATCAGTACCTAACTAAGGTGCGATAGTCAAACGTATGCTATAATAATTTGGTCAAGTGCTTGGTAATGAAGCGGAAAAAAGAGGAGGGAAGAATAGGGGGGAAAACTAAAGAAAATTCGGGACTAGGCGGGTGGGGGAAAGTTATTAAAAAGTTGTGGGAAGCATGTCTCCCTGTTTTTTTTCGGCACTTGTGATGTCTATCTTCCTCCAAACGTCCACTTTTATCCCCCTTCAACAAGCAGAAATCGAAAAGCCAATACCCTAATCTTTCATCCCAAAAAGGTCAGATTCCCCCAATTTGTACACAATACCACCCTATTGGACCTTTTTTGAAGAGCGGCGGACAGACGTTTTTCTGCGATTACCTACTCGACAGATTGAAATCATATAAGAAGAAGACGGACGCCCGCTGTGTATGTTAAATATCAATCATAACAATAATGTTGTTCAATATGTAGCCCATTTTGTTACATAATACCCCTTTTCATGTTTATAAACGTGATCTGAGCGTCCATAAACTTGGAAATCTCGGCGCTGGCCAGATGACGAAATTAATTCATTATAAAAGATAATTATTACTAGACTTATTTGTGGCCAAGTTGTTGAGTTTGAGTCTTTTTCTTGTCATGGTCATCGTACAGTGAATTACGGTGCCGTCCTTAGAAGAACGTGGGATGCACTTTTGTTTACGATCTTAGCCGACACTTTTGTTTGTGTTTTTTTCTGGTAGTATCAATGTTATCCTAGCTTACAGTTGCTTTCAATTTCGTTCTATTTTTTGGACTGGTAATAATTACCGTGCTTCAGTTATGCTATTCCCATAGACAATGTAAATTAGATACGCGCAAACCTCATACCACAATCGTACAATTACAAGAAATAAAACTGATTGAAAAAAGTCTCTCAACGCACAAAGTAAGCTTTTAACAGGGCATCACCGGGCATTTGCTATTAAGCACTCAACAACTGCATCATCATCACCTTCTCCACTGCTTGCATCAAATTGTGCAATTGCCTCGACGTGCATCAACCCCACCACTACTACGTCTTGCTCCGCAGGCTCCTCTACTTCCACCCTTTTTCACCTTTGCCTCAATTGCCAATTGTTGCATCAACCGCACCGCTGCCTCTGCTTGCATCAACTCCATGATTACCATTGCTTGCATCAACCCTACTACTACCACGTCCTGCTCCGGCGGCTCCAGCTCTACTTCTACCCCATCCTCTTCGTGATGTTCCATATGTTCTTTGCCTTCTGTTCCAATTGTTCCTAACACGGATCAGACAGGGCCTTCCTTTGCTCCTCAGAAATCTAGGATCAAGGATGGGAACATCACTACGATGGTCCTCCACATCATGTATGTCATTGGGGACGGGGTCGTCATTGTTAGGCTTGCTAAAACTTGCTACGAGCTCGAGCCCAAGTGTGCGCGTCAACTTGTCAGACTGAATAACCCTTTCCGCGCATTTGTAGAAGATACCCTTAAGTCCATGGAGCCTTTTGAATTCATCGGACATCTGCGGATAACCTTCGGGCACATAAGCCCACAAGTGCGGTCGACTGATGTCTCCACGCCATCTTCTCATTATGTACCTTTCATTCAATTCCGGCATTCGGTGTTTCACCACGAGAATCATGTGCCTGCATATAATCCCACTAGTGTTGAACAGCTTACAAGTGCAATCCAAATACTGGCCATCCCGTTTGTATACGTCATGATGTATTCAGTGCCTGCGTAGTTTAGACCCATTCTGGTGTCGGACACCGAGAAAGTCTCCACTTCGTCCTGCTCGTTCCACCCGACAAAGTTACAACCGACCGAGTCGTGGATTTGTTTTCTGTGCATAGCATAAATGTTCCGCGTAAGACATGCACGGAGCTGTTCTTCCCACTGACTTCCGGTCACACTAAATAGTCGGGTATTCTTTGAACTCTCTTCTTCTTTTAACTCCTTGTCCAATTTGGTTTTGAGAGCTACCTCGTACTGCATCACGAACGTCAATAGGTTTGTATGACTAGTAATAAACTGGTCAAAGAAAGCGTGCATTGACTCGCTCCGCTGTGTGGATCTCATACCAGCCCAGAACGTGTCTGTCAGGTATACCGGCACCCACTGGCTCCTTATTGAATAGATATCATCAAGCCATTGATTCTCTCGTAAACGGGGATCACAAATGAACTGCGCCCATCTTCCTTCGAATTCCTCAACCGTGAAAGACATGTAGACGATGTTGTTGAACTCTTTTACGAGAGCATCCCTGTCTCTAAGTCCTTGGAACTTGGAACCCACCTTTGAACATATATGCCATATGCACAGACGGTGGGTTGTGGTAGGAAATTCTTCCCTTATGGCTGCCCCATGCTCTCACATTGATCAGTTAGGATGGCACCTGGCTCGATGCCCCCCATGTACCTCATCCATGTCCTGAATAACCACTTGTATGTTGTGATGTCTTCATGGGATAGTAGTCCAGCCCCAAGTAAAATTGAATGACCATGGTGATTCACGCCCACGAACGTTACAAACGGCATGTTATACTGGTTAACTTTGTATGTAGAATCCAAGGCAATCACGTCATTGAACTGCTGGTATGCAAGAAATGCTTGCGGGTGAATCCACATTACGTTCCTCAGTCGGCCCTCATTGTCTAAATCCATCTCGTAAACGAATCTTCCATCCACGGAATGCATACGTTCCAAAAAATTTTTTAACGCTTCTGCATCACCGTGTTTCAACCTCATCTTCCTATGTTGATTAATAAAATTTCTGCAGTCACGTGGCAAGCATCCCATATTTTCAGTCCCCCCATTCATGATTTCCATCGTTCTAAATGACCGGCAAGGCCTAACCCCTGCAGTGTCCGCTGCCACGAGATCCCTCTTGAGTGTAGGAGTTACTTTCCTATGGGCTGCCATTAACCATGAAAGACGTGGTTCTAAATCATGGTTATGCTCAACCGTTACCGATTGGACTTCCCAAGAAGTTCGATCTGAACAAAGGGTGGCGTAAATTCCAGCCTTGCAATCAACTTTCTTCGAGGTTTGATATCTCGCTGGTTTTCCAGCTTTGTGACAAGACAGTCTTCGCGCTGTAATGAGATCATATTCATTCGATTGTTTCTTGCACGACCTTTTAGTAATGCTGAATCCGTGTTTTTTTAGCGTGATCCTGGTAAAAATCAACCATTGCTTCTAGGCTAGGAAACTTCATCCCTACGGTCGGACCTCCTGCTGGTGCCCGCGGATTAATACCCGGGCCCTCACCAGTCGCGACGTTGGGGTCATTGTTCTCGCCAGCCATACTACTATTTGACCGATTGTCGAACAAGCTATCGTCTTGATGTACACCTAAAACCTGGGAAAGCACGCTCGCGGCATTACCTGGCCCAGCCTGCGAGTTGCTACTTGATTCTTCGACATCCATGAATGACTGCATTTTTATGGCTAGGATGATTTTGTAGATAATATATTTTCCGATATCCGTTTAAACAAAGGTGGAAGAGACGACTCGAGAAGGGGAGTCGACGGCTAGGTTGTAGGAGTACCGGGCATTGAAAATCTGTCCTACAACTTTGGGCGGGAAGTTGCTTAAGGGACGACTCAATTCAAAATAAAACGAGTCCCTTCCGTATTAAAGTCGACAGATCTAAAATCTCGTTTAACGAGGCCAACGCCCATGTTTAACATTAAAAATCCTACAATTAACATTGGTTTTGGTGATCGATTTTCGCATCTCCTACAAACAAAGTAAGAATTGAAGTTACATTTTGAAATACAACTCCCATATTTTATAGGGTGCTACATTTGAAATACAACTCCCATACAAACCTAATATTTGTTTGATTAAAATAATTCATAGGTATTTGTTTGAGTATAAACAACGTAATTAGTTTAGGATAAAATGAAAATTTTAAAGTTATATTGCTTTCAAATTAAAAAAGGATCATTATTTTTTTTAAAAAAAATTCTAAAGAGTGATGGTGGGACGTAAATTGGTGCCAAAATATGTACAAGTAAAGGGAGCCCATGTCAAAGTGTCAATAGAAGCTACAGTAAATTAGATCTCAACAAGTACGAGTACAATTATTCAATTCGTTACAAAGTGGGTACAGGCGTGGTGTTGTACTATTGTTTTTCTTCCGTTTTTCTTATGCTTTGAGATTTTAAATACGTAAAGATAGTGGGACCTAAAATCTAGAAGCTGTGGTTTGTATATGTGTTCGAATGTTTCCAAGTCACTTGTAGTATAATATACGGAATAAGTAGTAATGCAAACACGGCCGAATCATATCGTAAGAATTTTGGTATGAACATGCGGCTTTGTACAATTCCACTCCACGACATGCATCTTAAACCCTTTGTACTGCTCGTATTTTAGTAATCTCAATATCAGCAAAGCAGTTTTCGCGACTGAACTTAATCTTGTCGAAATGCTGTATGGACTCTACGGACCTTAGGGACCAATGGGTGAAGCCTGTCTTACCACAAATATAGGGCCAGGTTAGTTAGCTATATTTGTCTGGACCAATCGTCTTTCTAAGCCGATTCCGGCATATCATCAAACACAATCTACCCCGAGGGGCGGTCCAAACCTTACGAAGCCATTCGACCCCTCTAAAAAAGCAGTCGTGTAAGAGATGGCACCGCAGGCCTCATGTTCCTCGCCATTTTATCTCACCAAAAACGCTCGAGTCCCTTTAAGTTCCCCAATTGCAATGCACAACCACAACTTCGACTAGCGCGCACAATTACCTAACCAAACTTGAATTATTGACGGTCTGTGATCAATTGAACTGCACGATAAAATGCACTGCACGATGCACTTCCACAGTCTTTATATTTTTCCCAATGACCAAGAAAGTATGATTACTTGAGCAGACAACCCAACAATCACATCAAATCCTATAAGAATACTCTTGACGGTACTTTTAGTGTGGTGACGGTTTGGATATGCTAGTGTGATGAATCCGAACCAAAATTACATGTACATTGTTAGATGGCTAGAGATGGTACCGTAGTCAGTATGTATTTTCGGATTTATAAATCATACCTGAATTTGAACTACTAAATATAATACTAGAGAATATCAAAATAAACTAGTGATATGTACAAACGATTATATATTTAATTAAACTAATAATATTTCAGTTCTAATGCCTTACTATAGAGAGTTGTCTAGTGTTCTAATTGAGCTACATATGTGGAGTAAGATTGTAAATCGCATTGAATGGGTATATTTTGAGTAATCTTGTGTACTAAAATGGTAGTTAAGTGTACATTTTGGCCAGTGACATTTGTAATTTTGAACAGTGGGATAATATATGGAATGGAACGAACCATACTTAATTAGTTTTGAAAGGTAATGACATGACATTTTATAAAACGTAAAATCAATATTTATGACCGAAATGTTTAATACCATACCGTACCTCGGACGCCCACATGTTTCGGAGTTCCAACCCAACAACATTCCTTCGTCCTTACATTATTTTTGCGTGTGATTAGTGTAACTTGCTCATAGACACGATTACTATTCATTACTGATCGACTTTGTTGAGTATAAGTTTCAGTTTAGACAGTTTTAAGTACCAACTTTTTCAAATATTAGGCCGCTAATATACCTAATCATATTTAAAGTAATATCCTTGTAATAGTAATTTTACTTATTGATTTGGTGTGCAATTCTTATTGCTGTACAAGTTTTAGTTGTACGAAGGCTATAACCTTCACAAAGATGTAAAGTTCTAATAGGAAAGTATTATAATAATCTATAAAAATACTTTGGATACTACTATGTAACAATAATAATAAATTTTGCCATAATGTGATATATATATACATTTAATGTTTTATCAATGATGTAACTTTCATTAGAATAATTCATTAGGCATAACGCATCGCGTCTGGTCACAACTTATATTATTTGGAAAATTTATGTTGAAAATAATTTCGTACTCGATTTCATATTATTTGGAAAATTTACATAGCGCCTGGTCACAACAAGGGTGTAATGGGTGGGAGTTAATTTTCACCATTTTAGTGTCAAAAATAGGGTAATGGGTTGTCATAAGCGTGTGAAAACAACCAAACGTGGAAAGGGCACGGGGTTGTGTGCGGTTCATCCTGTGCGACAGCAACCCAAGAGAATGGATTTACGTTGACAAGGCAACCAATTTAGTGGAGCCTTTCACTAACTTTTACATTTAAAACACCACCTACTACAATTAATTACATGAATTCCACTATAAGTATTACTATCAACTACTTCGGTGTACTCCACCAGCTACTATCAATTTGATCAGAAAGTTGAAGTGCATATTCAGAATGGAAGAATCATATTTGAAGAGACTCCCGATGCACTTATGGGAAACTATACTGGGACGAGCACTTGATTCAATAATGAATTTGTCATCCATTTCTTCTGTGTGAGTACTAGTACTAGACTAGATTCTATGTTCTGTTAGTGTTGATATAAGTGACAAGTGGTTTTATTTTTCTTCATTAACATTTCAGTTTGTTCTGAGACACTATATACAGGAGCAAGCCGTTCCGGAAGATTGTATTTTCTGAGGTCTCTATAGCTCGTTTCGCGTCGGAAGACAATCGTTGGAAATTAAGATACATAGGAGAAGAAATTCGTTTTCGAGAATGGCTGCAAGTAAGAGGATTCGACGAGGATACGCTAGCTGATGCTGGGTATTGGTATAATTTTCTCTACCGGGACCGTTTGGAAGGTGTACCCCTACGATGGCAGCCAGCCTCTTCCGGTAATGAAACATGCACAGTGCAATTAAGGGGTGGCCCGACCATAAGGCCACTAAAGCCATCGCTTTAGGCCCCCAAATTATGAAAGGCCCGACTTTTTACTACCATCCGTTAGATATAATAGTAAATAATTAGTATAAGTCTTATTCAATGAACTTATGATATCATGTGAAAAGTGTATGATTGATATCGAATCGTTTGAGCTTAGACGTGAAGAATATGAACTGACGAGCTTTAATGATACAATGGGCTAGTATAATCCATTTTGAACTTGATATCTTATATACGTTGTTTTTACTATGTCGAAATGTAATAAAGACAAAATTTGTTACTTATCTCACACTCACAGAACAACAATTTTTTTTTCAAATGAAATGTATGTCCAAACTTTAACTTTAAGTTTATATTTTTTTTTTGTCAACTCAAATTCAAAAATTAAAATTCCCAAGTTTCAACCAAATCTATGTCCAAACGCTAGCTTAATATTGGGCTTACAGACTAGTATGAATTATTAAATACGGAGTACATTAGGACTTCGGCGGCCTCACATGTCCAAGGTAGATTGTGTCCAATTAAGCGCAGTAGGTAGGGATCTCCAGTAGGTATTTGTTGATTACGTTGGGGGGACTCTACCAAAGCTAGGCAGATAGATAGACTCCTTTCCCTTGTATTACTATGTACTATTGTCATGTGGACATTAAGACGACCTTTATCTCGTTTTTTTTTTGGAGCATCTCTACTCAATCGCCCGACTTCCCACCGATAAACAATTTAAATTAGTTAGTGACGCATCATTTAAATATGTCTTGTATGTTGATATCGTTGTATCGTTAATAGGCGTCATTTTCGTATTTTTTTCTCGTTTCATTTCCTACTAATAATCATGCTATAATCGCCCAACATGCACGACACAATCACTAGAAGAGCAAATACAAGAAGAGCTGTAGAACAAATACAGCAACGGTGGTGGAAAGGGTGATTGAAGGAGTCTCCAAAATCCAATACTTGCTTGATCTGATTTGATAGCACAACATACAGAGCAGGGGCGATGCAACAACTCGTCTATATGGGCTGGTTGAAAGGACTTGCGAGTGTACATTTTCAACCATGCCGCCCCACTTGCATAGTATGGCATGATTTTTGGAGGGAAAATAGCTTTAAGGCGGGAAAGTTCTGATATTCTATTTCTTAACCTATTCTTTTCTTAATATAAGTGCCATTAAACTAAGGGCTAAACTTAGAAAACACAACACAAAACATGAAGGTGTTGGATGCACAAAGTAGATTTTCTCCCACAGGACGTTCATCACTAACGTGTGCTGTAAATATCTCGGCATCATGCCTTAAATATGGACAGCTGGTATCTTATTTGAGAATTTAATTGCTCCTTTTTTATTTCTTGATTGTTCTTGCATGGTTCCTTAACTCATGCTAATGCATATCTTTATGTATAACGACACTAACACTGGTCATGACTAACTTATTACAGCACTTACCGATTAAACTCTCAAGATATCTTCCAGAAACTGCATCTAAGTGCATCCTCAATTGTTCTTCCCAGCAATGGGGATGTTCGCTACTCGGGCAAAGGTCAAAAAAAAAAAGGAAGTGGTTTCAAGAGATTTGCAAAGGCGGTGTAGATCCGGGCTGGGGACGTAGTCAACTTTCAAATTGAACAAGTTGTTGGAGGTGTGGCAACCTTTAGAGTTATCGTCCATTCCCCAGCTGGGGTCAAAACTCCAAGTCCGAGTAAAAGCCAAGAGGCGAACTCTAGCAGCCCAACTAAGGTTGATTACCGTATTTGTTCTTGGGTTACACTGTTAGTATTAGTTATTAGATGACTTTAATAATGTACTTTAAATATCGTCAACCTTGTAACAGGTTCTTCAACAAACCGTTGCATCGAAAATCGACTTATATGGTGTAGCTATAGCCATCCGCAACAGCTTGCAACAACAGGTGCTGCGCATAAGAAATGATATAGGGCATGTCAGGTCGGTGACCCTATTAGGCTTGGAACGACAGTTGGAACAAAAAATTCAGGAATTGAATACTACTGAGTCAAATGTTGAGCACGCCCAAGCTGCTGTCCATGCTGATATCAACTTCATGGGCACACCCATGAAAGTATAGCTTCGTTTGGGAGGCTTTGTAATGTACAGAACATACTATTTGATGTTATTTTGTCTCTACGGTTCTGTACAATGGCAAAGCCTCTCTTTTTGACTTTTTTTGGTTTGGGATTTTTTCTGCTTGTACTTATCCAAACGGAGGCTTGGTTATACCCACCTCCTTGTAAACAATCATTTTGCTCATTATACATCTAACGGATACTACTATAAGTGCATGATTGTTTGGTCTGTATGAGGTAGAATCACTTCGGTCTTCAAACCTAAATATATATATCTTGGTTCTTTTAACAAGGAGAATAAGCTTACGATTATATTCTTGGTACTGGGAAGTACACTTTCAATTAGAAATAACAGTGACGTTCTTAATCCCATACCCGAAGAGAGATGTTAACGTGCCAACCGACCTCTCCGGTGAACTAAAAGTATTGTATGAGCTGTGAACTAAGCATGTTCATCTGCATTAGGGTGATCATTGTCACGACCCAATTTCCAAGGGCTCGTGATGGCACCTAAACAACATTTACCTAGGCGAACCAATGAAACAAGATGCGGAAAAGAACAATAATGTGAAAAGATCATAAATGGATATATAAATATAAAAGGGTGAAGTCCAAAAGAATATATCCACAAAAGAATTGGAGCATTCTAAGAGTGACTCAATAAAGTATGAATATACATCAAAGAAATCTGAGTCCTATCTCTAAGTGACTCCGGCGGTATGCCACCACGGTCTGTGTGGTCGGCTCACCTCAATCAAAAGTCTCAGAAGCCTCGGGAACCGCTAACATCCGGGCTGCTGACTGGATGAAAGACCTGCGCACGTAGCAGAGTAAGTTATGAGCCGAAGCCCAGTAAGATCACCGACAGGCCCGCTAAGGTACCCTTGCGGGACAAGTCGCTACATGCATCATAAGCAACAACATACTATAGTAATCATACAATAAAGTAGTGAAATCACAAATAGATGTAACACATTCCATACACACAAGTAGTAACCAGAAGTCTCAAGGATTATGCCCATCCAACGTAAGGCATAGGTCAACTCAGCGGCGGTTTGGAGGTCCAATCTCTACTCCCGTGCCGACTAACCTAGACCTACGATGGACTAGCAACACCACTACTAAGTATCAACCATATACCGTGACCCGAAGTCACTATCACAATCATGAATAAGTAGACCAACGACCCGTAGTCGTTGGCTCATCTCAAATCTGTCTACGATCGCACCACACCCTCTGTCAAGTGCGTCGTATCTCAATAAATCAAGTGACCACACCACACCCCCCTGTCAAGTGTGCCACATCTCAAAGATCAAGTGTCCACACCACACCCCCTGTCAAGTGTGACACATCTCATAGTATAGGCGACACCACACCCCCTGTCAAGTGTCCCTCTAACAGTATTAATATCCACGACATTAATAACAATAACAGAAATAATAACAGAAATATTAATAACGATAATATTTCACAGTCACCGTAACCCAGGTTGGTTATGCTAGCTGAACGTAAGGCGAAGGTTAACCCGACCACAGTTTGGGGGTACAATCCCTACTCCCATGTCGTCCAACCCAAGGTTACGTATAGACAGCACTACCCAACCCGGCACGTGAACAAATCAAGTACCAATATCATACAAAAGCCGGCAAAATCCTCGGCAAGACATTTATCATGACATGCCGGTAACATCCTCAGCCATGTCCCAAGTTCTTGCTATCTAAGCATGGCGTAGCAAGCGTTACTACGATATAAATTTAAGCTACCTCGACGTAGCGTTTAGACCGGCACATACCTCGGTCGAGTCACAATCTCGCTATTTATAACAAACAATAATAGCAAGTAATTCACATCATTAATCCTAACCATTGTTAGGTATATATATGCGTACATGAAGCATACTAGCATGAAGGAAGAGTCCACAAGCACAATAGAGGTCAAGTCTCACTTACCTCGAAATTCGGGCTCAAATGCCGGGAAGAATCTCCTTTCCCGCTCGCCTTGTCCGCGAAGGACTCTCCACTAGGTCTATTAAGACAAGATATAGCACATATGAGTGCTCAATTATAGCTATTTAAGCCTATAGGCATCCTAGGGTAAAAAGTACCAAAATGCCTCCGGGTAGGGCCGAGCCCTAAATTTACAAAATATACTTTTCCGGACTCCCCACGCTCCCGTGAGTCCAAAAGTACACTTAGATTCCACATGCGAGCCTTGCTCGATGTCTTTCCCCAATTCTTAAGAATCTAGGGTTCTAACCCATTTCCAAGAATCAACCCTTTGATTCTTGTGTTAATCAACATAAAGATGGATTGAAAGGGCTTACCTTAAGTGTAAGTATGATTGGGTCTTCAAGAAATACCCAAAAATCGCCTCAAGAGCTCACCAAATGATTTTTATAAGTTATGAACCGAAATGGTCCGAAATGGCCTTTTTATAGCAGTTTTTGCCTCCGCGACAGATTGTTTTGAAAAAATCATAACTTTTGATAGGAATGTCCAAATGACCTGAAACTAGTGTCATTAGAACCACAACTCAAAGGGCTACAACTTTCATGTTTTAAGGTTTTCCTAATTCCTTACGGATTGGCCGGAAAATCAGCTTTTATCCGGCTGTTTGCGCCAAAACAGAACAGAAAAGTCGCACCAGATTTTCTACAGTTTTAGGGGCAAAACGGGACCCTACAAAGCTCGGAATGATCCCAAATTTTGCACACAAGTCATAAAATACTTGGGTGACATGCTCGTCAAGACGGAACTCAATTCGGACCTCCATAACTGAAAAAGTGGGTCCCACGGCAAATGTTCAATTTTCGTCTTTCGCCAAAATAGCGAAATTTAACCAAACGACCTCGGAATCCAATTCCGAAGGTTGCTACAAGTCACAAATGACTATACGAACCTAACGGAACTTTCGGATCTCTCATCGGAGCTCATTTGCTCAAATCGAGCTCGGAAACCTCTTTTAACTCTTTTAAACTTCCGAAACGGGGACTTTATCAAAAGTCCTATCAAACGAGGTCCGTTTTCAATTTTGAAGGTTGCTACATATCATAAATGACGAGACGGACCTAACGGTGCGCTCGGATTTTCCATCGGGGTTCGTTTACTCAAAACGACCTATCAAAACCCCAAATTCCTTTCCGGAATTTCATAAACGGATCATTTTCTCGAAAACCTATCAAACGGACTCCGTTTCGACTCAGATTTCACAGACGGGTCATAAATGACCTAACGGAGCTTTTGGGACTATCGACACGTAAATCGAGGTCCCGAATCCCGTAACGACTATTTGAGGGTCGTTACATTCTCCCCCACTTAGACTCTCGGCCGTCCTCGGACGAGCCTAAGTCTAAGGTAGGATCCACACACTAGCCACGGAGCTGGCACGGATTTCGAGGACTCCTCAGTACCACCCGAAATCAATAAAACTTAAAAATGCAAATTCAGGCGTAGAAAATACAAGGATTTCATACCTGAATCATCGAACAAGCGCGGATGCCTCTCACGCATCTCGGACTCAAGCTCCCAAGTGGCCTCGGCAATGGAGTGATGCCCCCACTGAACTCTCACAAGCGGTATCACCTTCGATCTCATCTTACAGACCTCTCTAGCCACAATAGCAATAGGCTCCTCAGAATAAGCTAAGTCGCCATCTACCTCCACGGAAGCCATATCGATCACATGAGACAGATCGTGAACATACTTCCAGAGCATGGACACATGGAACACCGGATGAACAGACAGAGAGGGAGGCAAAGCCAGTCTATAAGCAACGGCGCCAACGCGCTCCAATATCTCAAAAGGCCCAATGAACCTAGGACTGAGCTTGCCTTTCTTCCCAAATCTCATAACACCCTTCATGGGCGACACTCTGAGGAATACCCGGTCCCCAACCATGAACTCAAGATCTCTCCGCCTCTGATCTGCATACGATATCTGCCGGCTCTGAGCCGTGCGGAGTCGATCCTGAATAACCCGGACCTTATCTAAGGTCTGCTGCACCAAATCGGGCCCCAACACCTGGACCTCACCAGACTCGAACCAACCGATAGGCGAGCGACATCTCCGACCATACAATGCCTCAAACGGAGCCATCTGGATAGAAGCCTGATAGCTATTATTATACGCAAACTCTGTTAGCGGAAAATGGCTATCCCAATGGCCTCCAAAATCAATAGCACACGCCCTCAACATATCCTCGAGGATCTGAATGGTCCGCTCAGATTGGCCATCAGTCTGCGGGTGAAATGCAGTGCTGAGATCGACCCGAGTACCCAGCTCTCTCTGAAAAGATCTCCAAAACTGAGCTGTGAACTGAGCACCTCGGTCAGAAATGATAGAAACAGGAGCACCATGCAATCTCACAATCTGCTCAATGAAGATACGAGCCAGACGCTCCGAGGTATAAGTAGTCCTCACTGGAATGAAGTGAGCCGACTTCGTCAGTCGATCAACTACTACCCACACCGAATCATGCTTACCCACGGTCAGCGGCAAACCAACTACGAAATCCATAGTGATCTGCTCCCACTTCCACTCGGGAATGGGCATAGACTGGGTCACCCCGGCTGGCCTCCGGTGCTCATACTTCACCTGCTGGCAATTCAAACACCGAGATACATAATCAGAAACATCCCTCTTCATCCCTTTCCACCAATACAGCTCTCGAAGATCATGATACATCTTCGCAGTACCCGGATTAATGGAATATCTCGAACTGTGAGCCTCTGCCAAAATCATCTGCCTCAGCTCCACAATGGCTGGAACACATACCCGGCCGTTAAGCCGCAAAGCACCATCATCACCAATCACGAACGAGGACACTCCCCCACTCAGGACCCTGTCCCGGAGATCTCTCAGATAAGGATCTTCGAACTGCCTTTCCCGAATCTGGGAAGCTAAAGACGACTGAGACCCCACATATGCAAGCACCCGGCCTGGAACAGAATCATCAAACTGAACCCCACTAATGGACAAAGCCTGCAACTCACGGGCCAACGGCCTCATATCAGCATCAAGATAGGCGAGGCTACCCATGGACTTCCTACTCAAGGCATCGGCTACAACATTAGCCTTTCCGGGATGATACCGGATAGAAAGATCATAATCCTTCAGCAGCTCTAACCAGCGGCGCTGTCTCCCGTTCAAGTCCTTCTGAGTGAACAAGTACTGGAGACTCTTATGATCGGTGAATATCTCACATGGCTCGCCATAAAGATAGTGCCTCCACAACTTCAGTGCAAACACGACAGCTAACAGCTCCAAATCATGGACAGGATAATTCTTCTCATGGACCTTCAGCTGTCTCGAGGCATAAGCTATCACCTTACCCTCCTGCATCAGAACGCTACCCAGGCCAACACCCGAAGAATCACAATATACGGTGAATCCCCCGGATCCACTAGGCAAGGCCAACACTGGCGCTGAAGTCAACAGAGTCTTAAGCTTCTGAAAGCTAGACTCACAGGCATCAGACCACAGGAAAGGAACATTCTTCTGGGTCAACTTCGTCAGAGGTGCTGAAATAGAAGAAAACCCCTCGACGAACCGCCGATAATAACCTGCCAAGCCTAAGAAACTCCGAATCTCTGTAGGAGAAGTAGGCCTAGGCCAACTCTGAACGGCCTCTATCTTCTTCGGATCAACACACACCCCATCCTTGGTCACCACGTGACCTAGGAAAGATACAGAACTGAGCAAAAATTCACACTTGGAGAATTTGGCATACAACTGCTGATCCCTCAGAGTCCGAAGAACAACTCTCAAATGCTGCTCATGCTCCTCCCTGCTCCTCGAATAAACCAAGATATCATCGATAAACACAATGACGAAGGAGTCAAGGTAGGCCTTGAACACTCGGTTCATCAGATCCATGAAAGCAGCTGGGGCATTCGTAAGCCCGAAAGACATCACCAGAAACTCATAGTGGCCATATCGGGTACGAAAAGCAGTCTTGGAAACGTCCTCGGACCGAATCCTCTACTGATGATACCCCGACCTCAAATCAATCTTCGAGAAGAAGGTAGCACCCTGAAGCTGATCAAACAAATCATCAATACGCGGCAAAGGATACCTATTCTTGATAGTAACCTTATTCAGCTGCCGGTAATCAATACATATCCGCATAGAGCCATCATTCTTCTTCACAAATAATACTGGGGCACCCCATGGAGACATAATTGGCCTAATGAAGCCCTTATCGAGCAAATCCTGAATCTGCTCCTTCAGCTCCCTCAACTCAACAGGAGCCATACGATACGGGGGAATAGATTTAGGCTGAGTGCCTGGCAATAGATCAATGCAAAACGCATAGGCGGCAAACCCAGCAAATCATCAGGAAACACATCCGGATACTCACAAACAACCGGAACTCTATCAAGGGATAACTCCTCTGCCCGGACATCCCGAACTGAAGCAATATATCCCTCGCACCCACTAGATATCATCCTCTGCGCCTCCAAGAAAGAAATGATCCTACTCTTCGGAGAAGGCCTGGAACCTCTCCATACAACCTGAGACTCACCCTCTGCCCCGATCGTCACGGACTTGGCATGGTAATCCAAAGTCGCATGATAGGAAGCCAGCCAATCCATGCCCATAATGACATCGAAATCAGACATATCGAGCAGCATCAGGTCCACTAAGGACTCTACACCACAGATGGAGATCATACACTGCCGATAACCCCTCAAACTCGCGCCTCTGAGCATCGTGCTGACTCTGGGGCACGAACCTGCTCATGAACATAGACACGAACTCAGCCCAAGACAAAGGAGGGAGGTCACTAGACCTCTGCCGCATCATGGAGACCCACCATGTCTCCGCATCTCCCGATAATCTGAAAGAAGCACACTGCACCCCTAAGGTGTCTCTAGTACCAAGAACTGTCAAAATCTTCTCACTTCTGAATGTACCTCTGGGCAGTACATGTAGCTGAGGTACCGTCGAACTCTGGAGGCTGAAGCTTCATGAATGACTCTATCCTCTTGGCAACCTCCTCAGTGCCCATAGGAGGAGTAGAAATAACAGGACCTGCCTGAGGAGTAGAAGCAGAAGGCTGGGCAATATGATCAGGAGCAGCCTCAGAAGTAGGCGTGATCATAACAGGTGTGGTCGGCTGAGGAGCCGAAACAGGAGTTGCAACATCATCTCTGACAGGGACCTGATGGCTAGACAAGGCCATCAGTCTCATATACTCCTCTGAAGAGATCACAACGGTGCCTTGCACAACAGCAGGCACAGGGCGAATAGATGCTGACAGAGTCGCTGCGGACACCGCAGGGATAGATGTGTCCTGCCTAGTGGCTGACGGGCGACCTGCCCGAGTCTTCTTAGCAGCTGGCGGCTGCGTAGGTGCTGATGGCTCTCCCGCAGACGCGGGTGTAGAAGATGCAGCCCTCCTGGCTGAGGATGCTCGCGTCCTCGCCATATGATACAATACACGAAAAAGGGTCAGCACCTATATAAGCTACTCAGCACGAATAGAGATGAAACGAAGGGAAAACATTTCCTAACATGCCCTTGTAGCCTCTCGCTCATAAGTATGGTCGACAACATACCCATAAGCAAGACTCTACTCAGACACTGCTCCAAGACTCCTAGGACTCGAATTAGAACCTAGGGCTCTGATACCAAACTGTCACGACCCAATTTTCAAGGGCTCGTGATGGCACCTAAACAACATTTGCCTAGGCGAACCAATGAAACAAGATGCGGAAAAGAACAATAATGTGAAAAGATCATAAATGGATATATAAATATAAAAGGGTGAAGTCCAAAAGAATATATCCACAAAAGAATTGGAGCATTCTAAGAGTGACTCAATAAAGTATGAATATACATCAAAGAAATCTGAGTCCTATCTCTAAGTGACTCCGGCGGTATGCCACCACGGTCTGTGTGGTCGGCTCACCTCAATCAAAAGTCTCAGAAGCCTCGGGAACCGCTAACGTCCGGGCTGCTGACTGGATGAAGGACCTGCGCACGTAGCAGAGTAAGTTATGAGCCGAAGCCCAGTAAGATCACCGACAGGCCCGCTAAGGTACCCTTGCGGGACAAGTCGCTACATGCATCATAAGCAACAACATACTATAGTAATCATACAATAAAGTAGTGAAATCAAAAATAGATGTAACACATTCCATACACACAAGTACTAACCAGAAGTCTCAAGGATTATGCCCATCCAACGTAAGGCATAGGTCAACTCAGCGGCGGTTTGGAGGTCCAATCTCTACTCCCGTGCCGACTAACCTAGACCTACGATGGACTAGCAACACCACTACTAAGTATCAACCATATACCGTGACCCGAAGTCACTATCACAATCATGAATAAGTAGACCAACGACCCGTAGTCGTTGGCTCATCTCAAATCTGTCTACGATCGCACCACACCCCCTGTCAAGTGCGTCGTATCTCAATAAATCAAGTGACCACACCACACCCCCTGTCAAGTGTGCCACATCTCAAAGATCAAGTGTCCACACCACACCCCCTGTCAAGTGTGACACATCTCATAGTATAGGCGACACCACACCCCCTGTCAAGTGTCCCTCTAACAGTATTAATATCCACGACATTAATAACAATAACAGAAATAATAACAGAAATATTAATAACGATAATATTTCACAGTCACCGTAACCCAGGTTGGTTATGCTAGCTGAACGTAAGGCGAAGGTTAACCCGACCACAGTTTGGGGGTACAATCCCTACTCCCATGTCGTCCAACCCAAGGTTACGTATAGACAGCACTACCCAACCCGGCACGTGAACAAATCAAGTACCAATATCATAGAAAAGCCGGCAAAATCCTCGGCAAGACATTTATCATGACATGCCGGCAACATCCTCGGCCATGTCCCAAGTTCTTGCTATCTAAGCATGGCGTAGCAAGCGTTACTACGATATAAATTTAAGCTACCTCGACGTAGCGTTTAGACAGGCACATACCTCGGTCGAGTCACAATCTCGCTATTTATAACAAACAATAATAGCAAGTAATTCACATCATTAATCCTAACCATTGTTAGGTATATATATGCGTACATGAAGCATACTAGCATGAAGGAAGAGTCCACAAGCACAATAGAGGTCAAGTCTCACTTACCTCGAAATTTGGGCTAAAATTCCGGGAAGAATCTCCTTTCCCGCGGACTATTAAGACAAGATATAGCACATATGAGTGCTCAATTATAGCTATTTAAGCCTATAGGCATCCTAGGGTAAAAATTACCAAAATGCCCCCCGGTAGGGCCGAGCCCTAAATTTACAAAATGTACTTTTCCGGACTCCCCACGCTCCCGTGAGTCCAAAAGTACACTTAGATTCCACATGCGAGCCTTGCTCGATGTCTTTCCCCAATTCTTAAGAATCTAGGGTTCTAACCCATTTCCAAGAATCAACCCTTTGATTCTTGTGTTAATCAACATAAAAATGGATTGAAAGGGCTTACCTTAAGCGTAAGTATGATTGGGTCTTCAAGAAATACCCAAAAATCGCCTCAAGAGCTCACCAAATGATTTTTATAAGTTATGAACCGAAATGGCCCGAAATGGCCTTTTTATAGCAGTTTTTGCCTCTGCGACAGCTTCTTTTGAAAAAAATCATAACTTTTGATGGGAATGTCCAAATGACCTGAAACTGGTGCCATTAGAACCACAAATCAAAGGGCTACAACTTTCATGTTTTGAGGTTTTCAAAATTCCTTACGGATTGGCCGAAAAATCAGCTTTTATCTGGCTGTTTGCGCCAAAACAGAACAGAAAAGTCGCACCAGATTTTCTACTGTTTTAGGGGCAAAACGGGACCCTACGAAGCTTGGAATGATCCCAAATTTTGCACACAAGTCATAAAATACTTGGGTGACATGCTCGTCAAGACGGAACTCGATTCGGACCTCCAGAGCTCAAAAAGTGGGTCCCACGGCAAAGGTTCAATTTTCAACTTTCGCCAAAATAGCGAAATTTAACCAAACGACCTCGGAATCTAATTCCGAAAGTTGCTACAAGTCACAAATGACTATACGAACCTAACGGAACTTTCGGATCTCTCATCGGAGCTCATTTGCTCAAATCGAGCTCGGAAACCTCTTTTAACTCTTTTAAACTTCCGAAACGGGGACTTTATCAAAAGTCCTATCAAACGAGGTCCGTTTTCAATTTTGAAGGTTGTTACATATCATAAATGACGAGATGGACCTAACGGTGCGCTCGGATTTTCCATCGGGGTTCGTTTACTCAAAACGACCTATCGAAACCCCAAATTCCTTTCCGGAATTTCATAAACGGATCATTTTCTCGAAAACCTATCAAACGGACTCCGTTTCGACTCAGATTTCACAGACGGGTCATAAATGACCTAACGGAGCTTTTGGGACTGTCAACACATAAATCGAGGTCCCGTAACGACTATTTGAGGGTCGTTACAATCATGCTCCTCTCCATCACATAAAACGTGTCATGATATTCAAAGATAACGGTTGAGATTAGATTAATCAAATTAATATCTAACCCTGATTGGGTTGATGTAAAAGAATAATTTCCATACATTATCTCACCATTTTTCCAAGTTAGATTTGTTATGTTTTATCTCTTTATATATATATATATATATATATTAAAGATCTTCCATTAGTTCCTACTTCATACTAGGACTTAGCTTTCGCCTTTTCGACTGGCATATATAACAAGAAAGCAATACAAAAAAGAACTAACCAATGACGAGATGATGTTTCATGAAACTAGTATTTCATGAAGTTGTACTCACTAGCTCATAGAGTCACTCCTAGTTTGAAAATAAACATGTTTATTTAGTACAATGACACATAAATTTAGTAGAACTTAAAATAACGTTTATTCAGGAACAATAATTAATAGAGCAGTAAATTCTTTTTATATGGTCTATCAGAAACAACCTATCCACCTTGGTACTTGGTAGGGGTGCGTTCTGCGTATACCTCACCTTTCCACACCCCTCAACGAGTGATAATACTGGGTATGCTGTTGTATTTTATTAGAAAATTCTCGTTTATTTATATGACTTATAAAATAAAGCTGGTGATTGTTCAAAGGTTTTAAGACACACTTTTGTTTAATATTAAAACACAACGTACCTCTTAACCATGAACTGCACATGTGTTCACCAGTCAACCACCCATTTGTACAAAAGGCAGGAATTGGTAATGGAGAGGAGGCAAATCCGAATATGGGGATGTCTAGTTCGAACCATTTGAAGCGGTTCTAGCAGCAACGATTACACTGCAAGATCGTCTAAAACTTAACCTTACAAGACACACAAATTTGAATAAACTCCTATCAAATACACGTATGTCCAACATAGGAGCGCCGCACAAACTATTATGATATGATTCAACACCCTTGAAATAAAGTCACAAATTACGAGTATTCCGCGACTACCCTCTCAACCTCTGGGGTTAATGTTAATTTCCTAGACTCGACATCAATGAGACACAAATTACATGTCACGTTTAGTTCACGATCTCTAACTATGGACTGTATACATTTCGGGTTCCAGTGAGTAGGACCGACTACTTTACAGATTGAATACCTGAATAGATTCTTGTGGTAACCACCGATCATCGTTTTGAGGACGTTGCGACAATTAATTAATGAGTATCTGCCGCCGGGCTTACTCCAAATGCTACGTAGCAGCCTAGCACCTTCGGGTTCACGCAGTTTAAGCATGGAAACTCCACAGTTGTACTTACCCTGGTCAAGATGTGAGGTAGCGGCGACGTCGGCCAAAATGGCTAGAGCCTCATTGTTGCGCAGGATAAAGAAATTGTAAGTCCCAACGAGGATGGAGCCATGTGCAATTCCTGCGCTGCTCAATCTTTCAATAAATCGAAGTATAAGTTGGTCAGCATCCTTTCATTTATAAAACGTAAATTCCAAATTTAGAAATTGCTGAAACTGTTTTGTGAAAAGCAGACGCCTGACTTCCCAGCACCTGAAATAGAAAATATTTTACAGCTGCTATTATCAAACGTCTCAAATAAACTTTGCTGAATAACTCAACAAACCGAGAACTTACACGACCGAAATGATAGCCACTTCACTATGTGACGGGCGTGACTCTAAGAATAGACGAATTATATTTTCCAGACAGGGAGTTGGTAGTGCGGTACGAGGCGGCTCATGATGCGTAATATTTTGCTTCATATTGTGACATCGCATACAGAATGCGTGTTTTTTGGTTATGTTATTCCAAGTCGTCCGGAGTCCAAAATGTTTACACTAGAGGATACTTTAGCAGTGGATTGGGAGTCCATCCATATCAATAGCCCAAATATATAGGGGTTGGAGGAACCTATTGCCAATGACTCATTAACCATATACTCGTATACGATAACAAACTTACTTTTAGTTGAGGATATATAGCGCCACGTCAATAAATGACGGACTTTTTACACTCCGTCTGGATGGTTGTTACACATCGATTCATAATGTGTTGTATAGTATTTTATCGTATGGTACTGTATCGTAATGTGGTGTACCACGTTTGGATAGACTGTATTGTTTACCGTTGTTTAAGAATTACAAATTACCTCTAGCGTAAAATGTAAAGATTAAATAATAAGTGAGGGCATGATGGGTAAGAAAAATAGGTAACGACACGATCCCACCAAATTGATCGTCGTTACATGTCTTGTATGTGACAGTATTTATGGCTACATAACCATGGATTTAGCGATTCCATAGAATGTTAGTAATTAAAGAAACAACCAAAACAAACGTCATACCAATGGTAACAATCAAATATCATACCATGGGTTACAACCATCCAAACAAGCTATTAATGTGGATTGTGGTGAAGTTTTTTTCAATTATCGACCGATACGACGATAGTCGTTTTGGTCCACGAATATTGAGTGTAGATGTCAATATTATTCCTTTAACGTTTTTACTTTTTGACCTGTATTTTAGTTTTAAGCCATTTATTAGCAATGCGATATTGGAATAACCTTAATTTACTTCTGGAATGATCAAGTATTATGGACAAAAAAATAGCCTAAAACCTGTTGTAAAGTGGACCGGAGTAATTATTAACCGCAATTGCTGTAAAAACGATGCACGAAGAAATGATGTATAGCAAAACCCCTCCACTTCTTAACTAAGCACAAATTACAAACAAGCAGAGATTAACAACATAGAAACGAAAAATTTATTCATCTACATCGTCATCGTCCGAGTCATATGCCCCACCTGAATTTGATGAACTTGAGTACTCTTCATATTCTAGGTAAAAGTCTGCTGGTAAGCTTAGTTTGATCGTTTCGATATCAACAATGCAGTAAGGACAAGTTACATTAAGCTCAGCAGAGTCAAATATGGAGACCTCCAATTTTGGGACCAATGAGTAGGGCCGGTCTTACAACAAAGGTTGGTCACCACTATTTTTCTACAATAGTTCTCACCAAGCATTGTTATGAGGTCAGTCCGACATTCTATCATCGCCATTCTACCATCACATTTGTTGAATAGGCTACGCAATTCTCCGGTACCACCATAGCTACAACCCGATTTTATTAATGCAATACCATAGTTATACCTTGCTTGAGACAACACTGTGGTACGAGCAACTCGCCCTAATAAGCGTATGCTGGCTAAGTCACCCGCTATAAAAAAAAGATACGTTCCAAGGAATAGGGTTGCATACTCAATCCCAATAGAATCCAATCTTTTTAGGAATCTAAGAATAACACCGTCACATTGTTGAAGTTTTCCGCTAACTAAATGAAGCGGAAAATAGTTCTGAAAACGTCTTGACAAGGTAAGAGATCGAATTTCATTGCACCTGCAGTTAGCATTCCGGTAATCCAACACAAAATAAGATTATAATCAACTAAAATTGCTTCTTATCAAGAAAATTAGAAATTAAGATGACTCACGTTAGAGAAAGGCTAGATATATCGTTTCTTGGGGGATTTGACTGGAGAAACATTTGGATGATAGTCTCTAAACAGTCGGTCGGGAGTCTTGTGAGTGCTGCTTACACACGCCTCATGTTTCCCCCCATCTTTTGACAAAGTCCACAGCTAGTGTAACTGTCTCAGCCTCGAGTATGAAGTTTACATAACCAAAGTTGGATGGGTAGCCCGAATGGACAGTTAATACATTGGAAAAGATCGCACACTATCTTCACTGTGGGTGTCTGTAAAAGGTACATTATGGGAACTTAACCATCATCATTAATAGTGGGGGTAAGTGTGGAGGGGCGGCGTTTGGATGCCAGCTACTGATTGTTTCGACCGATGCATCTAGTTGGATGAAGGGCTGAAGAAAATTGAATTTGTTGTTAAACGTATGTGAGTTAAAAAAATAAAATCAGGAATTTTTAGCAAGAAACAAAGACTTTTAATACAAATACGACTCTTTATCCGAATGCGATAATTTGAAATTTTATTATTCAAAGTTTGCGAAGCTACTGAACAAAGAATATTTCGAAGTTATATTTTCCGTGAAATACCACTCCCTAATTCTATGAACCAGCGATGCCTTAACTGTCATTGATTTTTCTACCATAGGTCATAGGGTAACCACTAGACCTCTTTAAGCTATACGCAATTGGCGCAGATGCCAGTGCAGTCCTATAGGCCATCTCCAACGAGTGAGATTTCCACGCCAAACGCGCGCCAACCTGGAGTATTTTTTTGGCGTTATTTCTCTCCAACCATGCGCCAATTTTCACTCCAAAATGGAGTGTGAATACTGTCACACCAAATTTTGAGTGACACTATTCAGCTACTACATTATCTTTAGGGCTATCTTTAACTATTTATATCTACCTAATTAGCTTTTTGTTAGCGTATATCTTTGCAATGTTCAGTCTACATCTTAATTTTGCCAGACTGAATTGATAGATTAATTTTCGTATATATTAGTACTTATATAATTATAATTATAAGTTAATCTCGTTATAAGTAATAACTTATAAGTGTGTAAAAAAATTATCTTCACCAATTATAAGTGCAAACGTGACAATATACGATGTTGCTAAAATTAAAAAGTGACAATCGAAAGTACATCAAATAAAAATACACTAAAATTGAAAAAATACTATAGAATTGAATTTAAGAGAGGAATATGAATTATATGAGATGAATATGTAGGAATGAATAAAGATAGGATTTATTTAATGAAAATAAAAGAAAGTAAATAAAAGATAATAATATACGAGTAATATTGAAGATAGAAAAGAATATGGAAAGGAATATTCTCATTTGGAGTAAAAAATGATGTAATAGTTGGAGGTAGTTTACTCCATTTTGGAGTGAGATTTGGAGTAGAATTTGTATTTGGGGATTCGACCCCGACTCCTAGTTGAGTAAATTGTATCGCGATGACCGTTCATACCTCAAGCCGAGGTGTGTGTTGAGCGTTGTCATCATGCCATTATACTCATTTGGAAAATGGAACGAGAGTCGTCGTTTTTTTTTTGTCACGGTTATAAGAATGCTCAAGGTTTTAGTCCATTAAACTTAACGGAATTGTTCATATTTTTATAAGTTTGTTTCTTCCAACCTCTTATAAGTAACTATTGCTGCTAAACCTGTTCTGTTTAAGTGCTTTATTCACGAAGTTAAACAAAATCACTTAATTACGTAATTTTTCAAACCCAGTTAAAATCATACCAGTGCTTTGATTCTGCATTAGCAATTAATGTCGTAATTATACTTTTCGTGTACGTGGAACAGGTTCATCACATAATCACCACTTTATGCTTCAAAATAAATACATTGGTTGACCATACATAAGTTTACAATGTGGTTACACAAAAGGTCGTTGGTTCGCCCACAAGAACAAAACAAACACTTACATATTTGGTATGTAGGCTTCACGATATGTAAACGCAGTAATAAAAACACTAGCAAGGACTTGGGGCCTAAACATAGTAATTCATTCCATCCCATGCCTTAGGTATGGATTTTAAGCCTTCTCAGCTAGTTTCATGCCAATCTTAATTCCTAACAAAAGAACAGCTAACATCTCCCAAGGAACATTTTCTTCTCCATCATAGCTTTCAGTATTCGCTGAAAAATCATTTGGGAACAGTTTCCTAAAGTTTTCATAGGCTACCTTAGCTTCATCCTCATCGTTGAAGCCTTTGTGGAGGGATTTTTTGACACCAGTGACCAGGGGTGCGCTTTCTTCCCAGCTACTATATATTCCAGGCTTCAATCCCCTGAAAACAACATAACATTTATAATTTCCTTTACCCTTTCTTTGTTTTGCCATTTTTATTTGAATCCGAGGAACAAAATATGAGATTCAACAGGTGTGCTAATAGTGCTTTAGGACCCAACCCCTTATAGACGCAAGGGGGGTCGGTGGAGTATATGTGAAGATCTTATCATTAGATATGGCACTGTTCAATGTAATGATGAATCAGCTTTTTTATCTGATCGATATGCACATATACCCATAAACCCACTTTGAACCGCCAAACGCCATTCCCGTGATTTACAGCAAGATTTGCATCGCGATAACTTGCTGTTGTTTGAGTCGTACCTACAGCTTGGCATATCCTACCCTATCGGCTTCAAAGTAGAAAACTGAGGCTTCTACTATACGGCTTGTGCAACAGTATAGTGTTTTAGCACGACCAGTGCAAGTAAAAGATGCGCTCCACTATCATTATATAGTTGTCCAAGTTCAGCTTTCACATAATTTCGTTTGAAGAATAAAAATGGTACAGTACTAAATTTGTTCTAGTAGTTTTGATTGTAATTAGCAAACAACTGGAATCAACACAAAATATGATCTTAAACTAAACGCGTTCTCAACCTCCTCATCATAGGCTACTTAATCAACTGATGGGTTAGCTGGCGTTAACAACTGCTGCAGAAGTCACCACCATCTGTCGAAGATTTAAGAAGTTCAAATATGACCGCATTCCCGTTTTGCAGTTTATTGTCGACATCAGATCGTATCCACCCATTAAATAGGAGTAGCAGTCTTCCCTCGTTGTATTTATGCATTTGTGTGGACGTGTGGTAAAATATTTGAAGTTTTGGTGATCCAAACACACTCCGGTTCGAACCCAATGTTGGTGTGACATAAACGTTAGACGTTAAGGAATTCATACGACGTAGGCTTTGAAATTATTTAACATTAAATCTAACTAACAATATGGACCCTATTGGCTATACGGTTATTAATATATCCCTATAACACCAAATTCATTAGCACCAATACTCTTAATCAATATTTTAGTAATAAAATAGTGTAATAGAGATATATGTCGTTGCTAGGCGAGATTAAAAATGTAATTTGTCCGGTGTAAAATATAGTGTAGTGGGTTGGAGCGGATTGTTAACGTCAGTCTCATAAATTCACGATTGGTAGTTGTGCAGCCGAATAAAGCGATATATATCGTTCAAAGATATCGTGTAGCAGGGTCCGGATCCTTACGCCACTTCACATATACGTTAGCAAACAAAAGGTAGTGACACAAAACAAGATTTTAATCCTTTAATCAAACTACAAAGGATTCTCTAAACATCTGATCCTAGGCTCCATGTTCAACCGATGGTTTCATCGATTAAAATTCTGAAGACCACACCCTCTGTTGAAGCTTCAACAAGTTCAAAAAAAACAAGACTCCCTATTTTCAGTTTATTATCGACGACAAAATCTTTCCAACCTTTAACGAGTCTTCGTCGTCCATAACCAATAAGAGTTGCTTTCCACTCCTTCCCACGACATCGGAGAACTGCTATGACCGAAGTAGGAGGGAGATCCTCATTAATGCAATTTGGAAGATACTGTGGAAATTTAGCATGCCAGAATTTTGTCGAAGTTATACATCCATACATCTTTATAAATTGAAAAAAAGAAGAAGAAGAAGATTATTGATGTAAATCTAAATAGAATTACCAGAATATCATGATTGTTGTATGTAGAGGCTATTTTCAATGGGAACCAGGAGATGAGCGAATCGTCTTCAACCCATTCACTTGCCATTTTCCTCTAGTTTAGCTCTTTGTGGTGATGTAAGTTGGGTATTATTTCGAGAAATGTAATATGAAGAGTCAGAATATCACAAATTAATGGAAGGTGGTTGTCGGATGTGGATACTTAGTTCAATTTGTTTTGTTGACAATTCGGCTACTTGATTATTATCTTAGAATTTGGTGTAATAGACGAGCCCTAAGGTAATTTGTCCCTCCGTCTCAAATGACATACATAAATGCACGCGAAATATGTTAGGGCTTGCGAGAGTGTTGACTAATGTGGATGCGGGATTATCTCCCAAACACAACCAAGAATAGGGGAACTAACTAATGTGGATGCGGGATTATCTACCAAAAAGAAAAAAGTGAACAGGATGGAATGCCTCTCAATGGAACTCCATTAGCTCAGCATTAAGTCCTATCACAGCTACACAACATCAGTTGATGAAGACTTTATCGAGTTTTGTTTAGGACACCATTTTTTACACCAAATTTTACACCAAAATGGTGTGGCACCAAATTTACTCAAACAATAACACCATTTTTTACACCAAAAAAAATATTCTTTTTATATTCTTCTCTCTCCTCTATATTATATTATTATCTTCTATTTAAATTTTGTTTTCTTCTTTCCATTAAATAAATTTTATCTTTTATTTCTTTTTTACATATTCATTACATATAATTTATATTCATTTATTGTATAACCATCTAATATTAAATTATTTTAAACAATAAAATTTTAAATAATATAATTATAGGAAAGCATTATAGATTATACATATTAACGGATAACTAAAAAAAATGACATCATTGAAATACAAGAAAATTAAATATATATTACATTACATTACAAGAAAGCATTACAACTGATGTTAATTCTTTCACATAATGTTAGGAACTACCCAAGATTAAAATTCGTATAGTAGAAATAACGGAAACAGGGTACCCCAATAAACAACGTTATACTGTAAATCTGAAACAAAACACAACCTTAAAGCGCACCGCATAAACTCCAGGTTGCTCGAATCATTCAAAATGACATTGTACTAGTGTCGGATCATCCAACAACACCCTACATCTGAATCACTGAAATGCATCCGACTGCACTGTCGGATGATCTGCGCAACATAGCCTAAAATGATTCATGTGGATAATGTGTGCATCATTTAGTCGATACACTAGATACTAGAAGATTTTGTTTAAACAAAAATTCACAAAAAAACAACAACATACTAGCATCTCAGCGACACACTTTGCTTTTCGAGCTCACTAACCCAGGTTCTGCTCTGCTTGAACAGATATAATTTCTTTCTTTATATGATGCAGCTGACTCATCCTTAAGAAGTCCTTGTCAGTTAAAAGAGCATTCGCGGCTTCATCTTGCAATCTTTGTGCTTGTTCTTTCTCCTTTTCCTTGTATTCCAGCTTTGTCCCAAGTAAGCGTAGTCTTCTCTTCTCCAAAAGTTCAATTTCATCCTTGACACGCTTTACTTCCTTTTCTTTCTCAATCTTAAGATAAACGGTGCGCTCGTAGTAAGCAATCTTCTCTTGTAGGCTCATCTCTGCCGTCTAAGGGCAACGTAAAGACATTTTTTATTTCGATAAAATAACATAAAAGGGAAACAATTGGAAATGAAAAAAGAAACATAGTAGTTAATTAAGGAGACAATTCAAACCTTGTACCGCTTGTTAGAGGTTCCTTCGTCACATCCCCTTTTAAGCAGAGCCTCGCTGGATTCTAATCCACGGACTATTTCAACTTTGCACGTACAAACTTTTTCTGAACACTTCACCGGTTGAAAGACAACCCGATCTCCCACCCTTAAATCATTGTCGTTGGAAAAATGCTTCCATCCACGGCCCAACTTATTCCGTTTATCTTCATCGATAGCAGCTGCAACCGTCCATTTTCTCCCATGGAAGTCAAGGACACAAGTCTGTGCCGAAGCAGGAATATAAAGAACAGACTTCGCAGGCAGATACTGTCAGTAAATATAACTACTACTGTTAGTGTGTATCCTTCATAAATATACGGAAGCCTGAAAAATAATTAAGAAGAGTAAGGTGTTGAACGAAAAATACCACATAGCCTTTGACGATGTAGGTATTAGACATGGTGACCCCGAATTTCATAAGTTCATCCATTGTAGATAGAGGTACGCGCTAGAAAGTTCCTTTGAAAGATACTGGTAAGTTGTAGGGGTGTTATTTGTCTCGACGAATGATTGATTGTCTCCGCGTGTACGAAAAAGTTGCGAATTACTTCCCGCCCCACTATTTCCCACCAAAATTATATAAAATCAAAATAAAGATAGGGAAAGTATGCCATTCTTATCTGTACTGTAACCAGTGGCGTTATATTTATGTTGATGTAGTTATGTGATAATTCAATTTGTCTATAATAATTTCGCTCTTATTGCCGCTTCGATTCCCAACATATACTTCAAATTTTTCCATCTAAGTGCGTTCAAGTGTGCATTATTACAGTCCAAACGTCACAAGAATGTCGTTACTTCTTTGTGAATTAAGTACATATGTCTCTTACTAAATGGAGAACTAAGACGTACAACTAATTGGATATTTAATTCCACTAATAGTGCATGGAATGTGATGAACATGTAAGAAATGGAGTCATAAGAGACTAAATATACATCAACATTTATACAATGTTTTGTAACATAAGCTTACTTTTTGGTACTTACCATTATTAGGAATAATAAGCCAAGGCCCAGACCGATCCCCGTTGTTAATTATGAGTATTAGTAAAACTAGTCACTTGATTATCCAATTTTGATAGAAACGAAAAGAGGCGCTGCTTAAGGCAATTCTACATACAAAAGAAAAGCGATTTCATTACATACAACATGGCTAGAAATTTTGAAAAACCCGTTAATATTAGCGGCCCCATTATTAGAACCTAACAAACGGGACACGCTACGAGGATATCCACATTAAGTTACGTGGAAATAAAACGACGTTAATACTTAGTGCTGCTGAAATAGGCATAACCATAGGAGAAGGAATCATCACAAAGCCCTTTCGATATGTGTCCCTTATTTCCTCCATATGAGCGATTCTCTTCTTGACATGAAAAATCGGGAGAAGCAAAAGTAGAATTTCGAATCAAAAAAGAAAATTCTAGTCATTGATGGGCGTCAAGACCGGGTTCCGACTTTTTCTTTTTGAGAAAGAAGATGTTACTGGACAAGCGAAAGGGATGAGAGCAGATCATTCCTCCCGCCAAAGCTAGAAAAGAAGGTAGCTCTCTCTTTTTTCTTTTTATTTTAAAGGCATGGCAATGAGGAAATACAGTAGAAAACAAGTCGTACTGGTGTTGAATATTGCAGGAGTTCCGTTGAACTCAATAACCACACCTAGCAGCCCCTACTGGTGTACGCTTATGTCGTCGTCGCTATCATCTTCACCGTTATTTCAGGCTGATGTAGACGAGTCGGGGATCACAACAATCTCTTGTGGCAGATTAATGAAAATTTCCATGATCTTTGGTAGAGGACGATCAATATTCAATAGGTTTCGCAAATGGTCAGCACCGGAATCACGCCTTATTCTGGATAGAAGAGTACGTAGCTCCAACTTGAGGCAACTCAAATCAGTACTGTAATTGCGAACCAGCTTTTCCACTGTATTCGGAGACGCCCCCTGTAGCGGACTGCCGGCATTATTACCACGACGTCTTCGTTCCATTGTATTCTATTCAGTAATTTAGCAACTGATTATACTGGTGTGTGTGGTAAGTACTGCAATAGACAAGGAAGGTTCTATGCATATAAATAGAACCATAGTCGAAAGTATATAACTGGTGGGGAAAGCCTTTATCCTGCTCTACGTTTTACGACATACACAAGTAGGGAGTCGATAGGGCTTAGTTGGCAATGGGGAATAAAAAATGACGTGCCATTTTATTATTGGGTGATTCGTTACTCGTTTGTCCATTACCTACTTTGGAACCCTTTACGAATTAGACATGCACCTAAATACAACACGTCGCCAATTTATACCCCCAACATGCACCTTATAATTCAAAGATCGACACTTCATATTCATGACGTCTAAGGTCAAACGATGCGACATCTACATTTTTTATATGACACGATTGTTAGGTCTGCCTCTGGGTGAAAACTTCGTTCACATTTTTTTATTGGTGATTCCCAATTTTGTAGTAATATGATATGACTGAATAGGTTCTGTTTGCCCTGAAACCGTCTCTTTATACTCTCTTATTAACTAGACGTTTAGTATTTATATTTGATTTAAATCACGAGAAGTTCATATCCAATATGTTGGCGTCTGTGTGACTGTGTGTATGTGCGAGCACCACTTTGTACACTTATTCGACAGCAAAGAGTACCTTGAGGCCATTAACTAACACGCCAAATCATCGGTGTTAATGCTAAATATTTTTGGGCGTATTTGATTTGCGCTGCCAGTTTGTATGACTGGTGAAGTGTTTCCATTTTGTTAACGGTCAAAATATTTTTTGTTCAAGGAATAGGGTGGTGCAATTTACCGTAGAGACCACAAAAATGTAGCGGATGCAGTCAAACATTACTTCCATCGTAAGAGGCATTCAAATGCCACAGCCCAACGACGCCCGTGTATACTTGACTGGCTTTGACCGCACGATTGCTACTGTTCATACTTTGACCAATTCTTCACTTAGTATTTATTATGGGAGAATGACCGTGAAACTACACAAACAGAAAGTAATACTTAAATTAAGCACTCGGTGAGGTTCATTCTCCTCTTCCTCCCCTATTTTCTTTTACGACAAAATTAAATCTGAATTGTAAGCAAATATACTAAGGAGTAGAGTATGTTAATCTTAGTTGGATCAGCAGCGGTACCACTTCTTGGTGATGGGTCTTATAATTAGATATCAGCTATTAAATCTAAAAATCAATTCCAAGAAGTGCTGCCGCTCCTGATTCAACTTATGAAATCCAATGTTGGTAAGTTTAGGTATTCGGTGTAAAAAAAACTTATTTTCTGCATTCAAACTTCTGAAATTGATACGTGCCAACAGACAAATGAGGTTATATTATAGATATTTTTCAATGCCTTACAATCTATTTGCCATAACTCTTCATTGTAATTTCAGGGTAAATATGGATAGTATCCAACCACTGTCTCCAGTTTCGCAAAGGACACGCATCCAAAAGTCAAGCGAGTACTTGGTAGCTATAAGAAGCGAGATCCGCCTTCTGCTCATAAGAGTGAGGTGTCAATCGAATGCCGCGTACGTGCAGAAGCTCTTGCTTCAAGAACCTGTATTGGAAATCATGTACGGAATTGCGGTTTCATTGGGATGACTATATGCAAGATTATTGATGGTTCTTTTAATCGGTTTAATTTGTCATTGATATCTTTTCAAGCATCGGAATTTTGTGTTAAATGGCTGCGTATGCTACTGTTATATTTCTTCTGAATGAGTGCCGCTAGCAGCTAATCTGTTCATTACTAGACAACTTATAGAAATAAGGCTATTGGCGCATTTGCAATGAATTGAATAAATTTTCTGAAACACAGAGGGAATGATCTAGCCGTAACTTGGGAGGAAAAATCTATGAACCTCTGAGAAGCTCTGAGAAGCTGACTAGATACTACCAAATTTTATAGAGCTAAATAGTTTATATGTGGGTGGTGTAGCTTAGTACTTATGTTGGATCTTGACTCATTTTCGAGTATCAATGTATCATATATACTATTGAGGTGCATGTACGTGTTAAAATTAAGGTGTAACCCTTTTTTTTTGATGATTTGTCATTTGTTACACACATCATTTGTGGATGCTATATTACAATAAACAACATGATATCCACGTGCAACGCACTCTGTCTATATTCCTTCTCTTATCGTGACCTTTGTGTTTGGTTTCTTCCAAAATTCCTCCAGTAGTGTTTCAGTTTGTATGCACAACGTGTAGACTAAAGTATTATATTGGATTAGTTATGAGTTTTTCTTTCTTTTTTCTTTGTTTCTATCTTAATATATGGTAGTTTTCATATTAGTCATGCTATTGCTAATTTATTTTGCGGTTTGCTACATGCTTGCAAGAATACATTTTGTCGGCTTTGGCTGCATGTCTCAAATTGAAGCAGATTACTTCTTTTGGCTGTATACAACAAATACAAAGATAATTTTACCACTTTTTTTAGCGTAGTAAGTGATGTTTTATATTTTAACACACCTGTTGTATAAAGCTTAATATTTCAAAGAGACGATTTTTTTCATTAATTGTTGACATCGTTCTACTTCTTCACAAAGCTTGACCATTATATCACTTTTGATTTTTCTATGCGAGCTTGGAGTATTTTCCTTTTCTATAAGCTTGTAGTGGGCAATGAAAAGCTGCAAGACCTAAAAGTAATGAAACGTGTATATGCTGCCCAATTTTTCAACCTTCTAAAGAGCTTGATGTAAGGCAAAAGAGGATAAACTTATATTGACTATATCAAATATCGTGGCTGAAAAAAGAAGAAGGATAAAACATAGAATATGGTGGAGCCGATTGAGTACTAACTTCATGGGCGTTAGTGGTTAATTAAAGTTAAAATTTTTTTTTTTGACTTGAGAAAATAAAGCGCAATGTCTAAGCCCGAGTATAGGTGTCAAACGGGTAGGGGTCTACCCGTCAAAACCCGGACCCGGACTCATTAAAACCCGACCCCATCCGGACCCGCAAAAACCCGGACCCGAACCCGAACCCGTAAACCCCTTAAAATACCCCTACCCGAACGGGTTTTTTTTTTCTTAACGAATACCCGCATCCGTTAAGACCCGTCAAAATTATTGGGTATTACTGGATATACCCATATCCGTATCCATTAAAATAAACTGAGTGTTAAAATTTGTATGTGTAGAGAAAGGTATACACAAGTTTTCTACTCATGGTTTAATTCGTTTTGTGTCCATATTGTTAATAGTGAAATATGTTCAAGATAAACAAGTTTAGCTATTTAATTAAAAAATAAACTTGATATTCCATAACAAATCAACAATTTGAATATATATTACTCAAATATGGTATAGAACTTCAACTATTAACGTCGATATATACCTCAAATAGGTGATACCCGTCACTCTTTTGGGTAACAATGCTTTGAATGTTCTAATTGTTTATGAGACTGGATTAGATCGGAGCGAAGAAGCCAAGGAATTGAAGACTCGCTAGAACAAGATAATAACCTTGAACAAATTCTGTTAAGTGATCAAGCACTATCAATGGCACCTACACTGGAGCTTGAGGAAAATGACATGGAAGAAATTACACAAAGAAATAGGCATATTTATATTTGTAATTTGAATTTTTATTATCTAGTTTCGATGTTGCACTTTTCAAATTTAGAAGTTTAATATTCAATACTTTAATAGTTCAAGTATCTTAAATAAAGTAAGTCTTTCAGTTTTTCCTATCATTCATCTTTTTTTTTTAAGTATTTAAAATAATATTATTAAAAAAAATAAAACCCGGACTCAAACCCCATTTTTTAAGACCCGAACCCGTACCCGCTAAGACCCGAACCCGCACGGGTTTTTTTTCCTACCCAAAACCCGGACACGTTAAGAACCCGTAATTTAAACCCGTATCCGGCCCCGTACCCGGAACCTGCGGGGTTACAATTTTACAACCCGAACCCGGACCCGTATACCCGTTTGACACTCTAACACCCAACAAACACACTTATACCTGCCTTGAAAAAGTAGTATTTATATATATACGGAGTATATTTTTGTCACATGCACTCGCATAATATCTTATTCTAAAAGGAAAATTGCATTTGACGGGTTTCTCGGCAGTATCGCTTCGTTCTTTTTTGTGTTTTTTTTTCGTTTGTCTATTCGACTACGCACCATTTAGTAGATGCTTCATAGTAGTAATCCGAAACCTGACATCCACACGATACAGCGGAAAAACCTTATTTGTATTAGGCTAGTACTAAGTTCCAATAACCAACCCGCTAAAAACATTGTATTTCATTCGGTAGGGGAAAAACAAAAATCCGTGTACAACAGTACTATTTTAATATGAACCATGTATTAAAATGTACAGTAATGTAGTCACGCGCATCATTAACTTTGGAAACAATATTCACAATGCAAATTAAGTTTTTCTTGATACCCAAGTTTATGGTTGCTGAAATGTGGATTTTCATTCCCTCAAATCCAATGATCTATGAACACTCTACAATTCTAAGCATCACGTGCGGTGCACGCAAAAAAAATTTAAATATGTAGGTGTAAATACATTGTCCCCCCTTCGTTCTATCTCATTCACTCTCATGCTTTCTCATTTCCAATTACAGGTTGCATCCTGGTCACCTCTCGGCAAACTATTATGTAGGCACTACCCAAAAACCAATTCAAGTCTTAACATTCACTTGAGCTGAGAGAAAACCGTTATCTAAATACTGTTACTTCTTGCTCAGTGGTTTTATATAATCGTAGATACTGTTTTATAATTTGTTGTTCACCCGCTCTCCCATGACAGTATTTTGTTGCTGGCTTATACTTCCATGTTCACTTATTGGGATCTAATTCAATCCACACAATGGATGAAGAACCACCCACACATTTTGTGATGGAGAACTCATTGGTTATCTGATTAAGTTTCTGTTTAAGCATAACCATCACATTTTTTATTTCTTCTTCTCCCGTGATAGGCTGGTATGCCATATCCTAAATTTTTGCTTTGAGAGGTGCATTGAGTCAAAAACGTTCCACAAAGAAGAAGAAGGCAATGTTTGGTAAAATCTAAGTATGTGGTTCTTCATTGGTTATGTATGCAGAGTTTTACAAGATTCCTAATCTTATAAGAGTAATAATTAATGATCCGGGTATAGTGGTCATCACAGTGGCGAGGTAGTGAAGTTATATCTTTACGTTCAACGAAAGAAGAAAGAACATCAATGGATGTTCAGGTTAAAAAAATTAGAGCACATTCAATCTATCGTAAATGTATAGGGGTGAAGTGGAGGGCTTGTAATTTCGTGCAACTTCGCGCTACTCACATGTTGGCCATCATTTTTCTATATTAAATCAGATATGTAGTCAAATTTGATATTTGCGCTACTCAAACAAATGTACAAATATGTATTTTTTCAGTCGAAGAAGTAGTTCAAAATAATTATTTTCTATGACAAGTCTTACTGTAATTTAAAATTTGTGGGTTTGTACATTTGTGAAAGTTGCCACTTTGCTCCATCCGGCCTTCACTTTCATCATAACTATGAGCATAAATATTGCATTTTAAAATAGCCATTTTACATCTTACGCAATCGCCGACTCCAATCGGATTTTTATTTTTAACCTTTTAATTCATATCTTTATTTATACTTAATTATGTTCAAATTATATCTTTATATAATTTATTTTCCATAACTTAGCCGTATAAGTCTGAAATAATCATGATCGTGCATCAAATTTCCAGTTTATTTTTTATTTTTTTTAAAATGTAAACGTGGTATTAATGTTATTATGAGTTATCGCTGAAAGTTCGTTAAAACCCAACGCGCCCACACCTAAATTAGAGTTGATGAATACTTATCCGCACCCGCTTTTTATCCAAACCATTCAACTTAAATAAGGTAATTAAACTTTAAAATGTAGTAAATTCATGTCAACCAACCATGATTATGTAGAGTAGATAGACGTAAGTACATATGTATTGTATTTATTGACTTGATATAAACACCATTTGCGGATAAGATTTGTTCGTTATAGTTTGTCTCTTGCGACGTACCCGCTGCTGAGATATTTTCTCGTCTATCTGGGCAAAGTTTCACGTCTTTCGTGAGAATCGTGAAAGTCCCTCGGGTCCGTCTTAATTAAACAAAAGTTTATTCTGAAAAATGATGTTCAAATGCCATTGTTGTAAGCCTTTTGACAATTTTCTACTTCGTTAAATGCTTCTGTTCGCATCAAAGAACCAGCTGTCGTCGTCATTTATTATCCAAACTGTGACTATTGCACGACGTGTTTTTGTGTCCCAAGTTGGCAAGTTGCTCAATGTATTGAATGCAATTTGGTAGCACAAACTGTTGAAATTTTTGGGGTCCGTGAAAGCAAGTGCGATAAATTAAAGTCTCTCCATAAGGTATGTGAAAAAATATTGCATGTGGATTTGTTTCGAATTTGTTTCCATTCATAAAACTACTTGAGTACGTTCTGTTCTAGAAATTAAAAGCGGACTACAAATCACCAAAAACCATATATACTTGGCTGTTATATACTCATCTCATAATTCAAATACAATCAAGACATAAATAGGGGTAGAGTATAATGTTTAATAAATCATTCTCCTTAATGATTTAGTGAGGGGAGTGTAAAAGTGAAGAATGACAAAAAACTGCAACATTACCTATCTTATATATATATATATATATATATATATATATATATATATATATATGTTGAACCCCAAAAATTACCCTTTCTTTAAGAAAAGATACGTTTCGGGTATATTTCAACAAAATGGGGCTCCAAAGGGTTTTCTTTGGAGTCGTCACCTAATTTAAGGATTATTAGGAACCTAAGTTAAGTAATGAGTGCAATTTAACCTTTATTTAAAAGAAATTAAATTAAATTCAGAGATTCTAGGTAAGTGGTTCTATTAAATTCGAAAGAAGGTCCCTTGCGGGAGCACTTTCGAAAATCCGCTAAAAGCGGTTACTCCGGCGGTTTTCATGAATTTATTAAAGATAATAAATATATAAGCTAATTTTATATAAGGATAATATGAATAATATAAATAAGATAAAATTTTAATTATGTCGATACTTAGATAAATAAATGATCCAATTTAAGATTAATTAACTAGATAATGAAATAATAATCAATTAATTAATTAATAAAATAAGCAAAGGTTAAATGAAGTTAGATAATTAAATAAAACAAACTAGATAAATAATTGGATGATAATAAAGGGATTAATTAATTAATTGAATAAATAGATAAATAAATAAGAAAATAAATAACTTAATTAAATGAATGAATGCTTATCAATTTTAATTGAATAAAGGAATAAATGAATAATAATTGATTAATTAAATAAATAAATAAATAAATAAATATTTAATTGATTAAATAAATAGATGATTAATTGAAATTAAATAAATTAGATCAAGTAAATAAATAAATAAAGGATTAAAATTTAATTAATTAACTAAATAAATAAATTAGATTAAATAAATAAATAATTTAATATTAATATAATCAATAAATAAATAATTCAAATGCAAATTATGACGAAGGTATGATTTTAATCGAATTTATTTGCACTCATTAATTGACAAATGATTCTAAACATCCATAAATAAATTGGCGATTCGCAAAGAAATGATACAAAGCATTCATATAAAAAATTAAGTGATTTATAATAGTGATTCACAATTCAAGTATTATTTCTATCCTACCGGGCTACTAATCCAGTCTATGGGGAAATCCTATACAACATGCATTTTCTAAGGGAGCGGGGAAGGATGGAGTTTTAGAAGATAGAACCCGGAAGCGCAAACTCAATCATTGAGCCTTGGACTTTGTGATTTTCATTTTTGTTTCTTACATTTCCCGGGATATCAAGTCCCGAAAATACGAAGCGGAGCAAATAACTTCAAATGCAAATAGCCGTCCCAATTTGTGAGTTTTAATCAACTCGTCCCAAGTAGTTCATGCAAAGAAAAAGGAGATAAAGATTAATAAATATGACATTAATAACACAATTAAATACGAGAAAATAAGAAATATCTTACAACATTTTACTAATCATTTTAACAAAGAATACAATAACGCAGATATGCAAGAAGATTCCAATTAGCGCCTTAATCTTTTGGCCTATGTAATAAGAGGAAAACAAACAGGCTCCATGCATTCGACATTTAGCCAAGAAAAATTATCTAAAACTGAACCATAAACCCCTGGTAAACTTTCTCATGCCAAGCTAGGATTTTATCATTTTAAAAGACATAAACTAACTATGGAAAACATTATAGAACTTTTCATGCCATTATATCAAAAGAGGGTCATCAACTAACAGGAGTATTACATTTAAATACCAAGGTACAGCATGGATAAAATACCCTTTTGGAAATCGCATTTTATATTTATGGTGAACACACAATCAAAGAAAGTCAAGAAATTTAAGAGTTCAACTACCATTTACAACATGGTAAGCTCATTACAGCAGCTAACTCAACAATTGAGTTTTCCAATTCAAAGATGATAAAGTACATCAAACCAATTTGGACTTGGAGTTTTCCAGCAAGCTAACAGAAAGACTTGATAAACCAAATCCAAGTGAAATAAAAATTTATTACCCCAGGTTTAACTAAAAGCAAAGGCATCAATAATTTCTACCTTACTTTCATAGACCTTCAGGTTGAGTTAAACATGTCAAAATCCAATCTCCATACATAAACAGTAATTTGCTATGCTTCTTATAGAAGAGAATGCTTCAGCCGAATATCACACTAGTTTATTTACAAAAAAAAAAAAACTTAACTAAAATGACTTACATCCAAGGCGAGTTTACCAATCCTCAAAGAGTACTTTTAACATTCAAACTTGAGCCGAAAGACAAAATTTTATGAAGATATTAACTTCTTTACGGAACTTCTAATAAATGGGCAAAACCAAATATTTTATGACAACAAAATAAGCTGCAAGCACACATAAAATTAACAAGGATTTCTATTTAATAGAAAACATCATTATACAAGATCTACCTCAAAATTTAGTCCCAAACTTTACTATAAGCTAAAAGAATTCAAGAAGATAGTAACTTTAAGAGTACTTTCTTATTTGGACAAACAGGAGCATCAAACATGCTTGCGTAAAGCAAGAACTGAACCAGAAATAAGGCAATGACTGGACAGATTGAAACTTGAAATATAGGACTGCATAAGCTTGACAAGCTTCAAAAAAACTCAGGCAGAAATCCAGAAATGAACTATGATGCCCTCAATTCCATAACACTATTCCTATACTCCTTTTGACAAGCAGAGACAGGACCAGATCAGATTATCCTTCAGGAAAAATGCAGAAAGCAGAACACACTTACTCCTAAACAACACTTCGACTTCTAGGAATAATACTCCCTGAACCCCTACTCCTACTATGCTCCTTGGACTAATTCTACAAACTCCCTGCCTGACCCCTGCATTCAACACACCCTGAACCTTTACCCTGACCAAACTGCACTCCTACAAGCCCTCCACTACATCCCAGAACCCCTGAAATGCCCTGACTCACCTAACCCATAGAAAACAAGAACCAGAAACAACCAGGACATCTGCAGCCTCCTGAAACAACTCCAAACACCATAGCACACTCACCCACCCTCAGAAAAACCAAACCAAAGCCCTGACATCTCCCAGAACCTAACAAATACCTGAACAACTCCATACTACTGCTACTCTGAAACTAACCCTTCCAGCTTCTCTCAAAAACTCCAAAATACAACCCTGAAATCCTACCGCTTCTATCCTCCTACTACTCCATAACCATGATAGAACAGACCCTCCAAGAACCATCATAACTCAAATACTACCAGGAAGAAAACAAGACACCAAAAGAGAACCAAACTCCATGCTTGAAACAAACTCCTACCCCTGATTAAACTGCAGCACGCACACTCAGAGAAGCAATACAACACATACATATACTGAATAGATATCCTGACTAACAAAGGTTCAACCTTTTACTTGTAGCTACATTTGAACTTTAGAGCCTATTTTCAACAACAGTTTAACTGATCCGGACAACAAAACTTTAAACATCTAATCCATTACAAACTTCAATCAACAGATTTTCAGAATAACTATAAAGCTGCGACCTTTATCTATAAGCACACAAGAACTTATTTCCAAACCAGAACTTTAACAAGCTAACAAGGACACTAAAAAAAGAAGAAGAGCTGAAACTGAAAATAAAGGAAAGAAAAGTGTTAATTACCTTTTGCGGAGCAGTGAAAAGGAGCTAGGATCCGAAGCGATACGCGACTCGACTAAGGTCGACGACTCGAACAAGACGATGACTTGAGCAATAAAGAAGCGACTCGAAAACGAGAAGTGATAAAGCAAAACACAGAGGAAAACGAGAAACAATAGCAGGGTTTTATGAACTCCCCACTAAAGAGAAAATAAATTTTTCTTTTAACCCTTGCATATGCTGATGCTGCTGTTCTTCCCCCTCCTCCCCTAAAACTGAACAAAAATAAGATTTTATACCTCCACTTTAGGGTTTTCGGATTCCTCCTGAAATTCCAAGCCGATCCTTGCTCCCTTTGCTTTTCCCCTTTGAAACCAAGGTCAAAATAGTATAATCCTCTTGGATTGTACTACTTTCACCCTGATTCAACGAGAAAAATAGACGTTACAATATCCCACGGTTCAGATTGGTTCTCGAAAAAATGAACAGCTACGATCGCTACCTCGTACTAGAGAGAGGATAAGGGGTGGGGGGACCATAGAGTACGAATTTGGACTGATTAAGGCCAAAATTTGGGGGGAAAATGGCTTGGATCGCGGGTCTAGAGTTATCGGGTCGGGGAAAAGGGTTTGGGTCGACTGAATTAGGGATTTTGTAAAGGGGTGAGGGTTACTGATGAACTGAGAAATGATCTATAATGTATACATATATGGTTGCGTGGATGAGCCAAAACATAAGGTCAGAACGATTTTAGCCTTGCTTTTAGAATTAAGCATGGAATGAAGGAGTTGCATAGGCAGGCTGAAATCAAGGACGCGCATTGCGATTTTAGCCATTTCTTTTAAAATTAATCAATTACTTTTAACTCTTCAAAATTAATTTTAATTTAGAATAATTAGACTTTTAATTGAAACTTTCGGGACAAAATTGGGTGTCAACAATATATATATATATATATATATATATATATTGTTGACACCCAATTTTGTCCCGAAAGTTTCAATTAAAAGTCTAATATATATATATATATTTATTTATTTATTTTCGTGTATGCAACCAGTGTTACATATATGGGTAAATTGTTTACAATTTCCATGCAATGATAACTTTATTACCACATCGCAAATATGTCACGAAAGTAAAACCTTTTATACTAGACAAGTATAACAAATCAAAACCAACTACATCGTTCATTAATTGTTAGTCATACATAAATTACATAGAAGATCAATTGTTTAATATCCTCATGCCCACTGATATGCCAATTACAATAGCATCTATAATACCACTAGACGAACCTTCTCCTTCTTCAGCTTCTTGCTTGTTGAGCTTTTGAAATTCAATGTAAGCTTTTCTAGCTTTTTTTAGGGAACTATATGATTTGTAGTAGTTCTTCTTCACGCCAATAACATTTGGAGTACACTCCTCCCATGTAAGGTATATACCCGGCTTTTTACCACTAAACACAACATACACCTTGCCCATATTTTGAGATTTTGAAGGGAACAACTATATTTTTGTTAAGTGAAAGACAAGAAGAACAAGAAGAGGGTAAAGCCCGAGCCTAAATAAGTGGGAGGATATATGTGTGGAGGGTATCTGGATAAAATGTTGGATTTTATATGATTTCACAAAAGTGGAATATGGATGGTAGGGGTGTTCATGGTTTGGTTTGGCAGGTTTTTAATTTAAATCATACCCAAACCAACATAATCGATTTTTAAGTTCTTTAAACCAAACCAAATGAAAATTATATCCAACGGGTTGGTTATTGTCAGTTTGTTTTATCGGGTGTTGAGAAATAAAATAACTTGAAGATAATAAATTATTATAAGAAGTTTTACTAGATAAATATAAATGATAAATAGAATTTTTGGTTAAAACAAATTTTAAAGAAAACTAAAGGTATGTTGTTATATCCGGTCTGAGTGAGCTTTTTATATGTAGCTTATATGAGCCATAAGTTGCTTATAAGATAGTTTTGAGAAGTTAGTCGTAACTTCTCTTTTTTGGGTTATTTTAAGCTCAGACGTGCTTATAAGCTCTTTGTTCTTTTAGTAACCAAAACACTCAAAAAAGCAGTTTAGTTCCTACTATAAGATACTTTTAGGCTTGACCAGACGGGATCTTACTCTTGTACTCCCTCCGTCCCAATTTATAGGACACATTTTCAATTTTGGTATGTCACAAAAATAATGAAACATTCCCTAATTTAGTAACAATTCAAATTTAGGGATGATTATCAAGGACAAAAATTTCTAAGGTTCACCTAACTAATCCTAGTATCCTACATTGTTGCCCTACTGATACTACATCAGATCTTATTGATAAATACTCCCTACGTCCCATTTTAGTTGTCACCTTCAACTTTTTCACTCATATTATTAATACCATTATATAAGGTGTATATTTTACTATGTTCTCCTTACTTAATGTTTGATTATTAACTTTTTTTTGAATTCTGTTTTACTATTAACGGTATAGTTGGGAAGAACTAGTAAATTTAGCCTTGACATCCTAAAGAGACAAATAATTTGTGACAAACCATTTCTCCTAAAGTGATAATTAATTTGAGACGGAGGGAGTATTTTATATTTAGAACAAAAGAAAGAATTGAAGAATACTTATACCTACACGATGTTCTAACTTTTGATAAATCATGTCCCGTATATCAAGTTAAACATGGAATGGTCAATAAAAAGGCGACGTCATAACTATACTTGTTTTGACTTTAAGTCCCTCCATCACGAATCAGTTGACACTTTCAGCTATTGCGACAACTAATTTGTGACAAGTGAAAATGAATCTTACTAAAGCGTCAACTAATTTGGTACGCAGGGAGTACAATTTATTGGTGCTAGTAATTAAGTACTATTGATACTGTACAATATAATCGAATATACAAGGTACAAAAGAGGCCATCAAGACTCGATACATCAAATCTATTGTCTTCTTTGTTCGTCCGTGTCATTATGTATAGTATTGAAAGATCTTTCGTTTTCCTTTTTTGAGGATTTGCAGGAATCTTTACTGTGGTGTGGCCTGCATCACACACCTGCCGATGAAAAGAAGAAAGTAGGTCAGTGAGATTGCGTTACTGAGTATTGAAAGATCTTTCGTTTTCCTTTTTTGAGGGATTTGCAGGAATCTTTACTGTGGTGTGGCCTGCATCACCCACCTGCTGATGAAAAGAAGAAAGGGACGTCAGAAAAAAAAAAAAAAAAAAAAAAGGTCAGTTGCAGTGGCTAGGGTATTTACTTTCCGGATTTTCGACGTATAAACGTCGGCGAGAGCATGCACTTGTCTTGTTGATGCTTTACGAGTGGACGGCAACAGTAAAACTCAAGAAAAGCTATCTTCATAGGGCTGCAGGAGGTAAGATTTGCCTCGTTCAGGTCAAAAGTCGGGTTAAATTTCTCCATAGGGTTGGTGCGCATTCAATACGCAAATAAGAATGCCAAATGAGTGAAACAGGAATTGGCCTGCGGAGCGCGTTGAATGGCAGGCATATTCAGTGGTATCGTGAAAGTGTATTATTATTGGTTGGACTTTGTGCGTTAGGGTTTCTAGTTTTGAGGGCTTGCAGCCCCGTTAAATGTTTAGATCTGACATGCGAGGCTTGTCCATTGAGTGCTGATGAGCTTGTGGGACGTCCGCAAAAAGTAATAAGTAACATTCAATACAAGACATGGGAGGGGTTCAAAGATTCAATGAATGCAAATCAGAACACCTAATTTATGACAGTATCATATCCTAAGAGGTGTAAGTGACTATCTAATGAAAGTAGATCTGATAGGGCTGGAAGGCAATGTGTATGGTTAATTTGACTGTCCCATGTACTGTACTGCATTGTAATTATGATTACAGCATCTAATTCGATTGTTACTTTAAATACCATTGCGGTGGATGAAAAGGTGTGGTGGTGCATTCATCAAGTATTAATGTGGATAGTTGTGAAACTTAGAGTGGCATGCCGAAAATTCGTTCATTTGTGGTATTGATGATACTGATGAAATGCATCAAAAACAGAACTGCAAGGCTAAACGACAATACATTAAAGTTGTTGTTGCCAAGTCCACACATTGGGTGTGGCTGCAATCCCTCTAATTCAAAAGCACTATGATCTGAACCCTATAATTGAACAATGTGTCGTCTGCCGAGCCAAGCAGCTCTCACGTCTGCTGATTGGATGTCCACAACCCTAAGTGCACGATATGGAGCAGTAAAAGTACTATGATCTGAACCCTAAATTACTCAATGCGTCGTCTGCCGAGCCAAGCTGCTCTCACGTCTGCTGATTGGATGTCCACAACCCTAAGTGCACGATATGGAGCAGTAAATGAGGGAACATAAATGATCTCACCTGACAGTTCCCTCATTTACAGTGGCATTGGGTGGAGAAAAGGTTCATTCTTATCCTGCAAAATAAAAGGGAAATGAAAGATTTTCAAAATGGAAGAGTTCTACTCCGTATTAATTTTACGCATTCTTTAGGTTTTCAAAGAGTTTACTAGTCTTAATTTTTAGTGTCAAATGTCTTAGCACCGTCGTTAGGCTTAAATAGATCATAGTGAAATAGTTTCCCTTGCATGCACTTTTCCGGTTATACGAAACTTCTAATGGGGTCTAAAAAGGTAAGTAGGAAGGTTATTATTATTTTTTTACTTGACATGATGGAGTTACAGTAGCCTAAGTCCCGTGCACGAAAGATAGTGAAGACGACGATAACACAACAATCAGTACAATAAGTTTCACTGAAGACAGTACAACGAAAGTCGTTCAACTAAACCTTGCAGAAGGCAACAAACAAAACCAAACGACCGAACAACTAAAACTACGTACCAAACGCGAAAAAAATCAGAGAGCGCCCTGACAAAGACATCGCACAAACTTAAAACAGCAGGCAATACCCTGGGGGGATAAACAGAAGATGCGGTTGGTGTCGTACAAGTTATGGTCTACATGACTGGATGGAATGAAATTTTCAAGCAACACTAACGACTACAACCGCAATTTGGCAGCCAGACTTGTGCATCTTGACATTCGAACAGATAAATTGGCTCCCATTATCGCATAGATAAAGTTATTAACGATTAGTTACTGTTACATATATTTGTTTCTAATTAGCAGGCAGTAATAATCTACGCACATATTGCACTCTAATTTATAAAACAATTCAACACATTCGACGACGAGACAAATCATTTTGGACCAAACACGGAACACGTGAGAACCAAATGTAACAACACAACAACTGACTTTATGTAGAAAATTAAAATATAAGGTTCCAATAAACATGAACATAAAACAGCCTATAAGTAAAGGCTGTTAATTATAAATAACCACGACTAGTAAAAAGCACAAACTGTCCTATCCCGACCACCAAATTTCAGCCTTCAAACGAACTTGATATTTTTTAAGATGGCTATCTTCTAGGTCTTTGCCTCTTCCGTCCGACGCGCAATTCGACCCCCTCAACTTGGAATAGATCATGCTGCGATGCATTTAGTTCCAAGAGTGCCTCCTAAAGTTTGAGCTCCAACAGATGCACCCTTTCCAGCGCTTGGGTAACCCGTCCAAATTGTTCATGGAATAAAGCTTTATCCATCTGCATCAGAAAACATCATTAAAATATTATAGAATTTAGACAATATAATTAAAGACCATCCATCCGGAGGTGCATGAAACAGTAGAGAGCAAACAACCTATTGTTCACCAATGAGTGGCGATCCATTGGTAGAGTTGTCCATTTGTGTGCTTGATTACTCAATGATACTGAACGAAAATGAAAAAAGAATATAGTGAAAAAAGAAGCAAGATGTTGGGAAAAGCTAAAAGGAATCAGATTTATAGTTGGCACAGTTAGGATTATGAAAAGTCGCATATTTAAGTTAGCTTTAGAATTACAGATTACGAGGAGTTGGATTTAATTACCAAGGCATTTTAATTTGTCAATTTTCCGTAAAAAATGGCACCCATTAATGAAAATTTCATGCATTTTGAAAATCAAAGTCTTATAATATCATCGAACACACTTAAGCAAATATTCGTTCGTTTTCACAAATTAAAAGCGGAAGAATAAACATCAGCAATAATAAAGTAGACATTATCTATATTCCCTGAACTTTATCCACTATATATATGGCACATATATATTTGAGTTGTAGTAGATTTTACAGTACAAAATATATAGTTTAAGCCACTGTACATCCTTTTCAGGTTTTCAACTTACAGATGGGTGTGGTATGTCATAATTGGCTTGGATGCATGTTATGAGTTTCGGCTGAGGGCATCTCCAACAATGCACCAATTTTGACACCAAATGGCAAAATGGTATAAAAAATGGTGCAAATTCAACTCCAACAAGCACCATTTTGTACCATTTTTTGCACCATTTTGGTGAGATGAATAGTGTCGCACCAAATTTGGTGTGACACCATTCATCACACTATTTATTATTGGGATAATTACACAGAGTATAACTTTATCTACTTTTGTTACAAAATATATAAATATTTCCAAAACATACAAAAAATAGCAACATTTTTTCATCGTGACATAGCGACGGGTCCATGATCCCATTAACTTAATGACTTTTAAGTCTCCGGCTCCTATAATCACTTTAAAATTGAAATACGTGACCTAATTTTTTCTGGTTTTTTGTTACGTATTTTAAGTATTTACTGTACCGCTTATACTCTCTGTACATTTCCACAGACCGCCATTAACTCCTCATGATACTTACTCGTTCGCTACTCCTTTTGCCTATAAATGGGGTACCCCAGCAGATATCCTTCACAAATGCTCTTTCTAAAATCATCGTCTCGCCTTTGAACCTCACTTTTCATTGAAAGGATCCTGCTCCTTTCTCCGAAATGTGCTTCTTTGATCATGGTTCCATATCTTTGAAACATCTTCTTTATTCGGTACAGACGGTATATAAGAAAGCTGGAAACAAGTATGCTTCAACTCTCTGCGTTCTCCACCCTTCTGTCTATGTTGAGACGTCCGTAGTTCCCCGAGTCATTGACCTTAATCGGGATCCTAACGACGTTCTTTGGAATGTCATGTCCATGACATGTGCAGTCACACAGCGATTATGGTGCGCTCGTTTTCTAACACAGTTGTTACTGTGATATTTCTCTTGTCACGAGAGCAAATGATCCTTAGCTAGCCTTTAATCGTTCAAGAAGCTTCCTCTCGTTGCTTAAAGCATATCGATTGCATCTTGGTCTCTTATCTTCCATGTTGCTTAAAGTACTTTGGCGGCTTTTGGACGAAGTAAGGTGAAAGGTCGAAAGCTTGACATAGCTCTTTTGATGACAAGGGGATAAAGTTGACGTGACTAACTAACTGTTGGGTTAGTGACATGTAATTACAAGAGATGGTACTACTTAATCTAGTATTAATGCACTATCATGTCTTTAATGGAGTAACTCATACAAATAGAGTAGGATCTATGTCATTCATCTGATGACGCCTATGGTTATATATCTATAAATACGTATGTACCACAATATTTCTGTGACAACATACACTCTAAGCCCAGAAAACTGAACATAAACCAACATTATCAACTCGGCACATGTTGGATAAAGTACATAGTATGTTAGTCCATTTTATCTTTCTAAGCGCGTAGCCTCCCATGCTCGCACTCTCGCGCAGCCCGGAAAAAGGGTCACTTTCCCCTTCTTCTCTCTTTCACACCCTGGAACCCTTAAGATGTTGGAAGAGGCATCTTTCCTAGTCAACACATGACCAAGGTGGTCGTGGAGTAATTGTTTTATCTGAAAATCAAAGCGGGCAATTCAATGTAGCAATTGTATAGAATTCCTAGTAAATTACGTACAATCGCAGTTAGAGATCATATATATTGGCCAATGGCTATTTTATATTATAACTGCTAATGAGACATAAACATCAAATGCTACTCTACATATCTGTCAACTGTTGGATTGCATGTGTGTGTTCATAACACGCAGCGGAAGACAAAGCAATTCTAGGTAGATCTATTTGTGTTTAAAATTTATTCTCTATGTATCCACACCGAGACCAATCCTTGCTATCAACTCTTTGATCAATGGATCCGGGAACAAATTGGATAAAAACTATTGCGCTTAAGCTTTCTTAAAACTTTTGCACAAACTAAAAGAACAAGAAACTAATTTTCTTGTCACATTTAAAAACAGTGGTTGTTTATGAAAAAAATTAAGGAAGAAGGAAAGACTTCATTTGCCACTTGTATTTGTCATTTCATGCAAGGACCACTTGTTATTCTTCCTCATTATACTGGTCATGAAAGTTCCATACCAACGTTTGTATCGTAGGACTTCTGAAGCACTTGAGTATAGTTGACTAAACATGACAAGAGGAATATCACAGTACCCGTTGTTGTAGAATATGAATACACCCTAATCAGTACGCATGGCACAATGAAGCTGCTCTGAAGACCATAGGTAAAATCCCGATCAAACTTCATGACTCGGGGGACATTTACCTTTCCATATGAGTGTAGACAGGAAAAAGGGCAACAGAAGAATAGTTTTCTCCCAAGGAATCCACCTGCACTATCCATTCAGAATAAGGAGAGGCTATCATAAAGAAGTTTTTACAGTCACAAATTATCTAAGGAGAAGGAAACTGTTCTGAAGAAATGTGTGATCTTTCCTGCTTATGAGTTCGCTATTAATAGGAGGAATGAGAAAAGGTTGGAGCACGAAATGGTCCAGCGTCACAAATGCTGAATTTATTTAAATTTTCAATTACATTTAATGCATACGTTCCTTAATTTTTATAATTTGCCGGTACAACTAATTATGGATTTATTTGTGTGTATGAGCCGTTTAATTATAGAATAATAATGGGGAAATTAACACCAAAACCCTACTATGAAGATTTATTCTCTTCTTTTACCCAATAACGTAATTAATTCACAAGAATACCATTTTTCAAAATTTTGTACCATATCTCTATACCTTATTTTCAATAGTACCACTTTTATATATTCTCCTAAATCTAAGTTTTTTAGTTATATTAAATAACTCTCCCAAAAGAGAATAGTTATACTAAATCTTTACCTCCTAAAAATATGAATTGTACCCGTCAAAACATATCTCTATTAAATTCATATTAATCACATTTTCTTCCTCATCAAACTTCAGCACGTCTCTTCCCCTACAAAGTTTTGAATCCTTGTTTCCTATCTCTCTCATCTAGCTTGCAAAATCCACCCCCAAGCATTTTCCTCCATTGGTGTATTTATTCTCCATTATTATTCAAAATATACATAAAATATATGCTACTATAAGTATAATGTCCATATATTAGTATAATGTATTATGTAATACTCTAAGTATACAATACTTATATACAATATACTATATACCAATATACAGTATATTGTATGATTTACTTGTAAAACAATACTTTATGTTCATATATTGTGTGATATATGTTATATGAATATATTAATGATATACTATATACATTATACCAATATATGGTGTATATAGTATATACAAATATACAATATATCTGTATGATTTACCCATAAAATAATTATTTATGTTAATTGTGGAATATATGTTATATGAATATATTAGTGATATACTATATACATCATACCAAAATATAATATACCCAAAACATATATTTATTTATGTTGCTAAATATATGAACATGGAATTGATGAACGTTGGAGAAATAAGGGGCACTGGTTCGTAGTTACTACATATTGTTGTAGGCTCTTAGGATTAGAAAGACCTGCTTAGACATAATCTCATAGATTTAGTATACTCAGATAGATGAGAATTAGTAGATAATTACATGAATAGGATTAGAAGAATATGGGTATATTTGTAATTTTATTTAGGGTACCATATTAATGTGGTAGTCAATGTAAATAACTCCTCTATAGTAGGTAGATATAAAATGTCATCCTCGCTTATAAATTCCGCAAAAAAGTATAGTATCGATGCATATCTATTCCCCCTTCGTTTCGTCACATTCACTCTCATAGAGGAATATTTCATTTCAGAAACTAAATTGCATTTGACCGACCTTTCGGCGTTTATCAATTTTTTTTTTTCTAATTTACTCGATTTCGATTACGTCCATTCGGTGTACATATTAACCAACCAAACCTAACATTCACTCGAGGATGCTGAAATTTCCATCTGATGGTCATGAAGAACTCATTCGTTATCTGATGAAATTTGTTTGAGGCAGTTTAAAAAGGTAATCGTCCAATGTCTCAAATATCTAAATTGTTTTTCATCGTGCCTAACTTTTCTACTAATTTACACAGTGGAGAAACATCCTACTAAGAAGGACATGATGCTAGGGATATCTAAATTGTTTTTTATCGTGCCTAACTTTTCTACTAATTTACACAGTGGAGAAACATCCTACACAGCATGACATGACGCTAGGGATAATCCTGATATGCCTCGTCCTATTGATAGAGAAATCTTCGATTTGCCTATGAGTATTTGGGTTGATTTTGAAGATGATGCTGAACAAAACGAGGGAACATATGATGTGAATATACAGTACAAAGACCATGATGTTGAGCTACCTGATGGTCCTTTTTCAGACATTGAAAGGTCTTTGTTTCATTTTTCCACCATCTTTTGTACAAACATGGGATAAAACACTGGTATAGAAATACCACCAGGCTTTGATACACCTTTGTCCAAGACTATGCCTAGTAGCATTTATCAGAATGTAAAACATGGCCGAGGTCGCCCTTCGAAACGAGGCAGCAGAAGCAACGAAAGAAACTCCAGTGGTTCCTATGATACTCCTGCACCTGTGCCACCTCTTCCATGCTCACTTATCCGGAGCTTCTTTAGTCCGCCGCTTCAGAGGATGCTGAAATCTCCATCTGATAGTCATGAAGAACTCATTCGTTATCTGATGAAATTTATACGCGGTAAACGTGTGCAGGTAATCATTTTGTTGACTTGTGTTATGGCACATAAAGATTTTCTTCGGAATATCTTTTTCGTGGCATGTCCACTAGTTACAGTGCACTTTTGTTCTTACGAAGCAACGAAAGAACAGTGGTTCCTATGATACTCCTGCACCTGTGCCACCTTTGGGACCGAGTATAGATGCGCCTGTACAAATTCCATGAGATGCAGATGAAGAACGCAGCGACAAAGCGATCACAATACAGTATGCTTATACTTTTTAGTTTCTTAAGAACATCTGGTATGAACAGTTTTGTATTCTTAATATATGCCATGGACCTTTTATATTGATGAAAGCGGAGGTCAATCAATACATAAGACTTTTGTTTGCTTCATATACATAGATTAGTCAAGATGAAGACGTTTGGACGACAAAGGTAGACTCTGAGTTAGTCTCCTTATGGCGTCTGTACGCTTATATGCTTGGGCGTTTGAGTAAAGTAGTATCATAATGTATCATATTGTATTGTACTCTTATATGTTGCGTTGTTCGGTACAGCGTTTTTGCTAGTATATTGTATTCCTTTTATCCCACTTTATTTGATTTTTGTTGCCTTTATTCTTCCTGGTTTAGAGTAACTGTTTTATTCTATGATTAAATTTGAGAGAGAGAATTGCTAATTTAGTAAACGACCTAAGTATTTAATTAATGCTAAAGGGTGGATGCCTTTGTATGTATGAAAACAGTCCAACACTCAAATAATATGGACCGGTGGGAGTATGTTTTATGATGTTTGTCGAACTAATTCACAAATTACGCTACGGCCAAACACAACAAGAACTTCCACTAGATATATACTATATATGTATGCGATGGTAAAAGAATAGGGAGTAAATGAGGTTCCCTTGTTAAAATGAATGATAGTTTCCCTCAATAATTTATCAATTAAAACAAAGAACGAGCATTCGATCAGTTGCAAGGATTACACTTACACTCATTACACGGCACGAGAAATGGACAAAGCATACTAATGGAAGATTCTAATCTCAAGTTGTTCGCTTGATCCTTGATGTGGTCGAATTAAAATTAAGATCATTAATTAGCCTTCGTATAGCACTGCTGTCACTTAATTGCATCAGAGGCGGATGCACCTCTTAATCACCGGGGTCATCCGACACCACTGGATTAACTTTTTTTAAAAAAAAAATTAAAAAAAAAAATATATATATATATATATAATAATAAAGAACAAAAGAGAATTGCTTATAAAAATAAAGAATGACACCAGTAAAATAAAAGCGTTAGAATGTGAGTTGGTGTAGGCACATATATTTCAACTTTATAGTCCCGAGTTCAAACCCCTTTAGTGGTAGCCTATGTCAAATTATTTTTTTTAAGCTAGATTCTGACTCCACTAACAAAAAATCCTGCATACGCCACTGAATTGCATACGATGGACGCTAATTGGGAATTAACTCAGGCGGAAGAGATGATAAAAGAAATAAAATGTTGTAAAACTAATGGAGTAGTAAAGTAGTGCAAGAACAAGACAAAATATATGAGAGGAGAAGGAAGAACTTGTATTATTTCAAGTGTGTCTTCCATGACAAAGTGTCCTCTATTTATAGGACACCAATATATAGGAAGTTACAAGTCATCCCAAAGGTTACAAGAATTAAGAGGTGACTAAATGAGGAATTAAGTAGGAGAAAGCGGGGTAGTAAATCATAAGTTAGTGGTGAGTAGTGGTCATCCACATTAACACAAATACATGGATTTACAACAGAAAACATATTTTTCATTTCTTAATGTTGAATGGAGTATTACGATGGTCACATGCATTTAGAACGTATTTATGATGACGAAGGGTACATACCTAACTTACATTGTCTTAGATGACGAAGGGTACATATAGGAAATTAATTTAATTTATAAACTAATGCGGAAGAGATTTATATCATTTTCATTGTTCACTGTAGTTAATGGACATTTAAGAAATGTCGTTTGCACTTGGAAGGTTAACTCATTGCATGGATATCGTTCAGCACAAAATTAAACATGTGTGTTGGATTATACTTTTAAGTGAGCTTGCTGCCACATTGAATGTGTGGAATTGTCGGTGGAATTGATGGAAGGATGATAATGTATTATTTTTTTAATTAACCGACAGAAGTAATTAAGTACTATTGCTACAGTATAAGACTTTCGAACTTTCAAGAGGCAATGAAGAGTGTAAATCATGACTCAATCTATCAAATCTGTGATCTTTAATGATCTTCCATGTCATTATGTATTGTGTGGAAAGATAATTCACTTTACTTTTTCTTTTTTTTTTTTTTTTGCAGATAAACAAGAATCTTTTCCTGTGTTTTCCGTCACCCCTTAGATGGGATTATTGACTGCTCCATATCGGTTGGTTCAGTGCAATATATGGCCAATGTACTTGATGTTCTTTTCAGGCTTACAGCATAAAGATTGGGCAAGAGCATGCACTTGTCCTAGTGATGCTGCACGTTCAAGGGCACTGATACAACTCAAGAAAAGCTATGTTGCTAGGGTTATCAGTTATGGTCGGACGCAAGCTATCCCCATTGTTCATCACAAGGTCCGCTGCACATAGTCTAAAAAAGTTGTATTGATTTGGTCTGTGAGTTAAACATTCATGTTGACGTGACGGCCAGATGGCCGATGGGTGCAATTGGCCGTGGCAGATGAATTTTCAGCGGTGAAATGTTAATTGCATCATCAGGGCTAGGACTTAGACACTTATTTAAAGCGCATTAGGGTTTGTATTTTCGAGGATTTGCAATCGCATGCAATGTGTGCATGCATCTATTGCACCAACAATAGATCCACCTATGTTTGGACAGATATCGTTCAACGCAAAATCTAACTTTAAAGTGAGTTGGCAGCCACACTGAATGTGTTGACACGTGGGTGCGCGTGATCGAAGGAGTAACTTAATATATTGCGCGGGTGCAGCGTCTACTGTGGCAACCTCCAATGTTTAGGTTAGGCGTTTTAATGCGATGGTTAAATGCTATTGCGATTTGAGTTAAGGATTTTTTTCGTCGTTATTCGCTGTTTATAATGATAGTTTTAATTTGACAAATTAAATAGAGTATCTAATCAGTTGAAAGAATGAACGCGATTCCATGTTGTTTTATGGAACAAAGTAACATTCAATACAATACGAATTAAACGAGCCATGTATGCTATATTGCTTAGCACAATTTTTCATCAGTGTTAATAGCCCAATATAAAGTAAAGTAAACCCCAATTTAGTTGAACAAACATTGCAGATTACAAATGATTGGTGAAACGTATTTCCCCGTGCAATAGACTGCAACTCCCTCTCAGATTTTTATCATGTATGTCATTTTCTTAATTTACCCCCTCTTGTAGTGACATGTTGTTTACTGCTCAACCGCTTTATAATTGAAAATACAGTTATAATAAGGAAAAAAGAGAAATTAATCAACCGTCAATGGAAAAAATAAACCGTCATGTGAGTTTCTTGACGGCTACGTATCGGTCACTTTTAGTAAATTATTCTTATTTTTTATTTAAATCTTAAAATATATGAGTAATTAAATTCATTGTAAGTTGATGTACGGTAAATTGGACTGCATGTCTAAGTAGTTCTTGGTAGTTGAAGCTTCATTGATAGTTCAAATTTAGACATAAACAGCAGTAGTATAATTTTACTAACAATATAACGTTTATTTCGATTGTTTCATCAAATATTATTACTCGTACTACAGTAGCTTTAAAAATCTCTCGTTTTTTTGTGACGTGGATGGGCGATGTCTTTACTTATGTTGATTAAGAAAGTTGGGGGTACAGATTCGATATAGTGGACAAGAGAGAAATGCATCAACCAAGATTGGAACGGCACGTCACTCTTACTCGACAGTGCCAATTTAGCCCTTGGGCCTCCAATATGTATACTCCTTATTACGTAAAACGTGCAGGGTGCGATGAATTAACTCCGTTCTAGGCACCTTTACTGTATTTCTTCGTTTACTGTGCTGAATCGGGATGAAAAATAATTTAGGTTGAGGGATGAAATTTGCTGCTAAATTATAAGATAGGTTAGATGCTTTGAATTTAAAATGGGAAGATATATTTTTCTAACCATGGTCAAACATTTAGTTTTACTTCATTAAATCTAGACCATCCATTTTGAAAAAGGAGCTGGATCCGAAAAAATGTGTAGGAGAAATGGGTTATGGATTAAGAGTTGGGTTAATCAACTTATTTTAAAATTCTACATGGAAAATAAAGTGTGCCACATGTATATATAATTAAAATGAAAATGCCATGTCAGATTTTTGGTGTGATGACTATACAAAATCCGGTTACAATGACTTTTGGTGATAATTACCTATAGTTGAGTGACTTTATTAGTACAATTCAAAGCAAAGTGACTTTGGTCACACATTTTTCAAAGTTGAGTGACCTTTTAAGTATTTTACTCAAATTTTAATCTTAATATTTAGTGACTTTAATTTGACGTCGACTATGCTATATTAATTTCGGCAAGTCATTGTGGAGTCCTAATCTATCATTAAACCTAAAGACACATATCTACTTTATATAGAACGTTAACCGTATAGTATAATAACCATTCCAACTTGAATTCTTATACAATTGAATATTCTAGAAGTTACAATGTCATGACAACTCTAAATCGACAAAATACTTTATGAACGTATCTTGCCTCTCTAGCTATCAGGAGCTTCGTAATTAGTTTTACTTTCTCATAATTTTTTGATGTATGATCCTATTAATTCTCTTTTATGTAAATTCACAGTCTATTTTTGTTTTTGGGTTTATTTCTTTTATGTTTCTATTATTGAATTGCCCGTTAATACTGCTTGTACCTTTCATATATCTATTTATTACGGTTTTTCTCATCAAAGCCATATTTTGTGCAGGAATCTTATCTCCGATTTAATTACTCTTACCTATGGGAAAACCGTTTGGTGATCTTCAACCAAGGTAATTTATTACGGATTTATTATCTACATTCCATTATACTGGACAGTGCTTATTTGCTAACTTTGGTGTTTTTCGTTAACTTTTGACTTTCTGAATATAGATTCATCCTACACAATTACTCTATTAAAGTGGTAATTAGTAAGTATTTTCGTTCTAATTTATGTGCAATAGTCAATTGTTTTCTAAATATATACAGAAGTTTCTTATTCTTTTTAGAAAAAATTATAAGTAAACTGCGAAAATAATTTGGAACGTATGGAGTAAGTTATGTTTCTCTCGTTAGAAATTATAGGTTGATATTGATTTCCTTGTTACCACTCTCACCTATGGTTTTTCATGGTTCTACTTTCAAGAATAACTTTTACTTTTGATTTACGCAGCAACACCGTATCTAGATGAGAAATAAAAAAATTATATTAAAGAGGATTTATGACATGATTACACGTGCAACGCGCCCTTCAAAATCTATTTTTGTAAAGGTAAAATTGTCAACACGAATTTATTTTATATAATTTATTTATGCTGTCCTTTTAGTTTGTGTATATGCACATTTCTTATTTGTTTGATTAAGTTTGGTTTAGATAAAATACTTGGTCATTGTGTATACTTCAAAATAAAATCTAACACTAAATCGAAAAGACCTTTTAACGGAAAAGATAAAAAGCATTATCTACAAACTATATCTACTAAGTAATATATCCAGATGTCTATTGAATGATTGTATGTTATATTTTAAGAAGGAAAAAAATCTATATTAGAAATACTTGTGTTATTTGAGAATCTACCACATATAGGAATTGAATTGGACTTGGTCTCCTTTTCTTGCGTGATATTATATATGTTCATGTGCTTTTCAATTTTTATCCCCCCCCCCCCAACATATAGTTTTCAATTTTTCTCATTTAATTGTTGCAATACCAGTAAACTAAAGATAAATATTAATATATTAGTAATTCAATGGCTGAGGAAGTTAGAAGGATAACAATGCCTTTGTGTCATACTCCCTCCGTCCCAAATTAGTTGTCGCTTTTAGCTTCTTCACGCCCATAAAGAAAATCATTAAATGGAGTGTGTAGTTTACTATGTTACCCCTATTTAATGTTTGACTATTAAATTTTGTTGAGCATTTTTAAAATTATTAAGGGTATAGTTGGAAAAGACTAACAATTTTTGTCTTGAAATCCTAAAGTGTCAATTAATTTGGGACACACCATTTTTCCTAAAACGATAACTAATTTGGGACGGAGGGAGTACATACACTTGATACCATCTTTTGATAAATCAATCGCTTCTAAATTAAACTCTAATGTTACTTTCTAAGGGTGAGTCATGTCCCGTCTAAATATGTACAATGATTGACCTTTACTATTGTAGTTTTTTCAAACAGATTTATTTTATTTAGAAAGGCATCGCAATGCTGGTGATTAAGTGACAGTCGATCATGATTTACTCTTGATATGTTGCACTATCAGGGCGTATAATAATTTAACAAAAAAAAAGTATTGATCATACAATAGAGAAACTGAAAGGACACAAAGATATATTACGTTTTGTATTGAGTTTGAGGCGATTCTGGGAGCCAAGTAGAGACTTAACATCATTTTGTAAGCTTCTAATCTTGTAACTTTGAATCTTGATTCCATATATCAATTCAAACTTATGTCCAACATGATTTCATCTTCTCATTACATCTTTATTACTATAATTCGAACCCTAGTTATGACTTATGAGTAGCTAAACTCATAACTAGTGGTGCAATTATGCTATTGTGATAGAAAATTAATGGGTGTTGTTCTATTTCACTAACTACTCCCTCCGTCCCAAATTAGTTGTCGTTTTAGAAAAAATGGTGTGTCCCAAATTAGTTGACACTTTAGGATTTCAAGACAAAAATTGTTAGTCTTTTCCAATTAAACCCTTAATAATTAAATAAATTCTCAACAAAATTTAATAGTCAAACATTAAATAGGGGTAACATAGTAAAATACACACTCTATTTAATGATTTTCTTAATGGGCGTGAAGAATCTAAAAGCGACAACTAATTTGGGACGGAGGGAGTATAACACAAGTAACAATTATCCAACTCCCCATTACAATAACATCAAAATCCCAAAATCCATGATATTTGGGATTTCTTGTCTACATTGCTAGTTAAAGACTCGGAAGAGATTAACTAGTGTAGAGTAGTGGAGTTGGCGAGGATTTGAGTTGATAGGCTATTCATATAGACTAACTCATCTAAAAGGAGTTACGCTCGGAAGAGGTCTCCTTTCCTCGGGTCATTGCGTAGTGCTTCAGGCATTCAACTAAGGCTCTGACAAGCGGGTTGTGAAAGATCTCTCCTAGGCCGGAAGGATTCTAGAGATCACGATCGGAATGCTCGACCATAATTATACTTTTGTTGGGAAAGTGAAGTAAAGACACCCGTTGGTTGGAAATCACTATTAGTTGGTTGCACCTCTAGTCTCGTAATATCGAACAACTTACTCGTTTAATTGCGTACACTTTAGAATTAATCATAATTTTCATCAGACAAATCATACTTCTAGGACTCAATACTAAACCTCATTTGAATATCTATTTGCGACTCTCTCACTTGACGTGCTAGTTCCTTTGGGAAATCGACCCCGACTCACATCGGGTATTATACTTTGACGACCGCCCTTCACCATTAATGGTGTAAGATTGACTGTGGATCAAGTTCCATACAGACGCTGGCATCGTAGGACTTCTGAAGCACCTGAGTATAGACCCAGCCTTGCCCTATCTCGTTCGCTAGGTCCAAAGAAAGCCATAAGAACTTGTTAGATTACACCCAACAGAACTATTAGTTCCCGAGCTCTGCAATAAAGGTTCACCATCCGCTTCCACCTCAAATGGTCGAGCTTGATAAAGAGTTTAAGAAGACACCGACACACAAGGTACCCGGTGCAGTTGAAGAAAACAACAATGCACAATCCATGACTGTGTGGCCCAAAGCTCGGAGACATCTTAGCCACCACTTGGCGTAAAATTCGTTGACTAAACATGACAAGAGGAATATCACAGTACCCGTTGCTGTAGAATATGAGTACACCCTAATCAGTACGCATGGCACAATGAAGCTGCTCTGAAGACCATAGGTAAAATCCCGATCAAACTTCATGACTCGGGGGACATTTACCTTTCCATATGAGTGTAGACAGAAAAAAGGGCAACAGAAGAATAGTTTTCTCCCAAGGAATCCACCTGCACTATCCATTCGGAATAAGGAGAGGCTATCATAAAGAAGTTTTTACAATCACAAATTATCTAAGGAGAAGGAAACTGTTCTGAAGAAATGTGTGATCTTTCCTGCTTATGAGTTCGCTATTAATAGGAGGAATGAGAAAAGGTTGGAGCACGAAATGGTCCAGCGTCATAAATGCTGAATTTATTTAAATTTTCAATTACATTTAATGCATACGTTCCTTAATTTTTATAATTTGCCGGTACAACTAATTATGGATTTATTTGTGTGGATGAACACTACTCACCACTAACTTATGATTTACTACCCCACTTTATCCTACTTAATTCCTCCCCACTAAGTGACCACTAATTCCTTATTAAGTCACTACTTAATTCTTATAAACCTTTGGGTTGATTTGTAACCTATGTATCTGTATCATATAAATAGAGCACATTTGGCTCTATGGAAGACATTTGAAACACTTTGAGAATAATACAAGTTCTTCCTTCTCCTCTCATATATTTTGTCTTGTTCTTGCACTACTTTACTATTAGTTTTATAACACGTTATCAGCACGAGTCTCTATTTAAAAATAAGATTTAGAAGAAATGAAAAGCAAATTATGATGCAGTTGATAGAAGCCAACGTTCTGGTTGCTAACACAAGATAAGTTTTTTTTGTTTCTAAATTCCTTCATATTATGTTTTTTGTTAATCTCAAAATTAATAGTACCCTATTTTCATTTTGTTTTATACCACTTTAAATTGTGAAAACTTTTCACTGACAACAACTTTTGTCTTTCTTCTATTGTTTGGTTGATTTTGTAGCTATCCTTTCAAAACAATTTAAGGATGCATGGCCTAGCAACATGATATTGTAGATCAGTTCCACTCATGTTTCAAGGTAAACTGCTTGTGAGAGCAAACATGGATTATGTAGTATGCTTAATAATTTATTCTCACATGGGTATATGGAATGAAACAAATATGGTAACTTTTAAAGAATGCTTCTTTGATTTATAGTTGGGCATAAATTTTTATATTCTTGGTAAGTGGAGACCGGAGAAATAATGCTTATTCTTTATGATCTTTACCCGATATATTAGTGTTATATCATTGATACATCATTACAGTACTATGTTTTAATTACACGAAGCATGAGTACCTTTGAGTATTGTACTTCAAACTCGCATCATATGTACACACTTTGGCCTAATATGCCCTTAGTTAAGGGTAAGACATCATATTCAACTCTCAATGCATTATGGCGTAACACGCTTTTGCAATAATAAGATATTGATGGCATAATGATGATTGAGGCAAACTAAAGCATTATCGAAAAGATAAAGTATTTTTGATAAAAATCATGAAGCCCGTCCATTAAATAGGCTCCATTCATAGAGGTGAATGTGGGAGCAATATATGCTCCATTCCTTAAGATGAATGTGGGAGCAAGACAAGCTCCATTCCTATGGTGAATGTGGGAGCCCAACATAATGCTCCATTTTCAGATTTTAATGTAGTAGCAATACATAATATGCCTGAAAGAAGGCAAAATATCTTTATGTCTGAAAGAAGACACAATATTTTATGTCTAAAAGAAGGCAAATAATTTTATGTCTAAAAGACAATAAAATAATTACCATGATAGAAACCATGGATGTGGATGTGGCAATGGATGAAAAAAATAGTCATCATTGTAAAATAAATAAGAGAACAATAAGGGTCTCAAAAAGTAACCGTTCAAACAGTAAATATAATAATGCCCTCAATTTATCATATGAGCATGAGGCAAGTCCAAATGATTATGGTCCATTCCTTGCAGTGAATGAGACAATTCATAAAAAAAATTATGAATATAGACCCATTCACCGAAGTGAATGTGGCAATATATGATAAAATAACAAAACTCGCCTCCAGAAGAGGTTCGAGAAAGATGAATATGGACGTGCTCATACGTCGTTGATAAAGTACCACACCTCATCTCTAGAAAAGGTTCGATTATAATAATTCTATTATTTATTGTGGCATAAATGGTCATTGCTCTCGTACAGAACGTACGCCATAATTATGTATTATTATGAATTACATAAGAGCAAGTGAAGCAAGAAATTGATCTTGCATATAATGATTTTACCATGAGAAAAATAATATGATTTTCTCCTTGAAAGGAGATATTCACCATATGGTTGGTGTAATATAATATATGGTAGTACAAAGCTATTTGAGTGCTCCGGAAGAGCCAAAATATTACTACCTGGAGGAATGAGATTGATTAAATATTTACTGTAGTATGTCTCAAAGAAACTTATTAAGTTTCAAATATATTTTTCGAAATTGCTATCATATTGAGACTACAAATATGGGAAGATTTAATATCTTCAAATTACTACAGTCATAGCGGGTAAGATATATGTATATAATAAAGGGCTACCCGCCTCTTCCTCCAGTTTGTACCATATAAATATAAGAATATCGGGTGAGATATATGTGCTTGAAAGGCTCCCTGTCTCTTCCTCGAGTATGTACTACTCAAAATATAAGTGTGGTAAAATTATATGTGCATGCCACAATAAACTTTTAGTTTATTGTTCCAATGCCTATGCTACAGTAAACTAGAAGTTTACTAGATGGATAAATTTATAAGTTGGCATGACCGGTTTGACCATCCCGGTTCAAATATGATGCACAAAGTATATAAATGAGAATTCGCATGGGTATATACTGAAGAATCAGGATTCTTCAAGAATTCTCTTTGTCCTGCTTGTTCTCGAGATAAATAAATTATTCGACCAACTAAATTTGGGATCAGGATCCCCGCACTTCTGGAATGTATAAAAGGTGAATGTGTGCCCGTTCACCTACCACGTGGACCATATACTTTAATTATTATAAATAGATGCATCTATGATAAGGTCACATGTGCGTTTTATTACAAATCCGCAATAGTACTTGCGAGGTTAAGTATTTTCACTGACCTAAATCTTATTATGAGCATATTTCCAGATTATGCAATCAAGATAAGTTATCTTTATAATGTTGGCAAGCAAGTTTAGCAGATTCATATATTCAAAGCCTCCAATCGCTAAACCATGCATATAAGAACAATGCTACCTAAATCAGGTATAAAATATGGTATATCCATAAAGCAGCACTTGTACGCGACATGCCACCAAACGAATTCCCCCTTATAATTGGTTCAGGGTCAGGAATCAAATATTTTCCATCTAATAATTTTATGTGCGGTATATTATCAATTGCTTCACCGCAATATTGTAAAGCTCAATATTATATGATTATGAGGATCTTGAGCTTAAGTCTGTTAAGAATACAGACATGAAATTATTGGCCAAAAATAGCAAAAACGCATTCAAGAAAAAATTGGTTTCACTCGAGTGACGTGAAGTTTTTGGACCTATAGTCCAAACACCTGAAGGTGCAAAGCCAGTGGTGTACAAAGATATTTTTGTGCAAAAATATTGATAATAATAAGTCGTTAAATATAAAGTACGACTTGAAGCACAAAAATCTGACATTAAGTATATGGAGCTATATTCTCCTTTTGGTGGATGCAATCACCTCCAGGTATGTTGTATGTATGGCAGTGCATGAAAGACTTGATATGCGTATGAATGTTGCAATAGCCTTTTATATGGCTCATTGAGAAACAATATATTTATCCTTGACGGATTCAAAATCCTTGAAGAATGTAAAGGTTCCCGGGAAACCTATTCAATGAAGCTTTATAAATATTTATACGGATTAAAACAATCCGGCCACATGTGGGAAAATTGCGTTTGCGAGCTTCTTGATATTTAAATATTATATTTTAATAAAATTGGTGCGTTGAAGTATCTTACCAAATATACTCCAGTGGTTATAGCTTTTGTTATGAGCTTATTGGTAAGATATTAGTGATATACTATATACATTATACCAATATATAATATACCCAAAACATATACTTATTTATGTTGCTAAATATATGAACATGGAATTGATGAACGTGGGAGAAATATGGGGCACTGGTTCGTAGTTACTATATTGTTAGGCTCTTTGGATTAGAAAGACCTGCTTAGACATAATCTCATAGATTTAGTATACTCAGATCGATAGGGAATTAGTAGATAATTGCATGAATATGATTAGAAAAATATTGGTATATTTGTAATTTTATTTATGGTATCATATTAATGTGGTAGTCAATGTAAATAACTCCTCCACAGTAGGTAGATATAAAATAATTAAGAGAAAATTACTCAATAAGCACATGAGTAGTACTTATTTACTGTTCCTAGCCCCATTTTTCACTCCCTTTCTTTCTCTAGCCATTAGGTAATTTATAAATTAATTCACCTATTTTATAAATAATAAAAAAAAATTATCCCTTAATTTAAGAGTTTAGTTAATGTTGATCTCATATTTGTTAATATTATTTTATGAATTAAAGATATGAGTTATTATAGGAGTCTATTATTATTATTTTTTAAAATCTCTTTATTGTTTTTTTCCTACTGCTAGTTAATAAAACATTTTCTTTCCATTAGTTAGTATGCGTAAGAACATATAATATTTCCATAACTATCAAATTCAACTTTTTTATATTTCCTTTCGCATTGCATATTTATTTATGTTTATATTTTAAAAGTATAAAATAAATATTTCAAGAATTTAGTTTTAATAGTTATAATATAATAATGATTCAGTATACTACACACACACACATATAGAGCATATTTTACTTATTTTTCTAGTATTTATAATCTTATTCATTTTATTGTGTTAATATATTTAAAAAATAATTGTGTATTTATGTAGAGATCATAATGAATTTGTTAATTGTGTTTTGACGCCTAAAATCGCCAATATACCATATTTAACACAAAATCAACTTTTTAACGATGTAAATCCTCCCCGTGTGTGTATATATAAAATAAATATTAGTAATATATAAACAATACATATATAATATTTTAAAATATTAAGAGAATAATTATTCAAATACACGATATGTATGATATTAGATATTGTACATTTAATAAATAAATATTAAATACATGATATTGTTTATGTACTATTTGTGTAGGGTTCTTTACTAATTGTTTATGTACAATAAACAGGAAATAGACAATAATATATTAAAATATTAAAATATTAGATATGCAAGTATTTTAGGATTACTTAAGAATATTTATTTATATATTATTAACTGTATTTCATCAAAAAATATTTATTCATTGTATTTAGGGATTAACCACAATTTTAAATATTAAATAATATCTGAAATTTTGATACATTTAGTAACTAAATAAATATTACATACACAATATGTTAGTATATAAATATTAATTAAATATTAATATTAATATTAATATATAAATTCTAATTAAATAAATATTACATACACAATATATTAAAATATTAAGTGATTAAACATTAAATACACAATATGTAATAAAAAAATATAGATAACATACATATATCGTATATCAAATAAATAATATTAAAATTATATTGATATCTAATAAATATTAATATATAAAATATTAATATTTTTATAAATATCTAATAAAATATATAAAATATAAATATCCTACATATATTTTTTATCAAATAAATATTAAAATATCATACATATCATGTATCTAATAAGTATTAATATATAAAATAGTAATATTTTATAAATATCTAATAAAATATATAAAATATTAATATCATAAATATATCGTTTATCTTTTAAATAAAATATAAAAAATTTATAATTATATGGTGTATCTAATAAATATTAATAGATATAAAATAAATATTAAAGATCATACATATATTGTGTATCTAATAAATATTAATATATAAAATAATAATTCAATAAATATTACATACATATGTTAAAATATTAAGTGATTAAATATTAAATATACTATATGTAATATATATTAAATATTTAATAAATAAATATTAATATTTACTATTTTAATACAATATATCACCATTTGAATATAGTGTATATTCAATATTTATTTATTTTAGTATTTTTTATTATTATTTTTAGGTGATATGTATTTTGTTTATGCAAATATTAATTATGGCGACTAAAATATAAAAAATAAAAAATAGTATTATGCAAATTCTTCTTTTTAGGTGATATATATTTTATTTTTTTAGCATTGATATATATCTTTTATTTAAGAAAAATAGTATTATATAATTATTAACACTAAGATTTTTTTCTATTATTTTAGTGTAATGTTGTGGCTACCAAAAGTAAGGGCTAAAGAATAGTAAATATTTTCATATGGGCTGCTATTTATGTAAAGAACCCTAAAATTAATGTCTCGGTTAACTAGGGTTGGCGAATTGCCCTACAGAAACACTTAAGCACGAACTTCAACTAACAACAAACACCAATGTCACCCTTGCTTATAAATTCCTCAAAAAGGTATAGTATCGATGTATATCTATTCCCCCTTCATTTTGTCACATTCACTCTCATAGAGGAATATTTCATTTCAGAAACTAAATTGCATTTGACCGACCTTTCGGCGTTTATCAATTGTTTTTGTTTTCTTCTAATTTACTCGATTTAGATTACGTCCATTCGGTGTACATATTAACCAACCAACACCTAACATTCACTCGAGGATGCTGAAATTTCCATCTGATGGTCATGAAGAACTCATTCGTTATCTGATGAAATTTGATTGTGGCAGTTAAAAAAGGTAACCATCCAATGTCTCAAATATCTAAATTGTTTTTCATCGTGCCTAACTTTTCTACTAATTTACACAGTGGAGAAACATCCTACAGAGAAGGACATGATGCTAGGGATATCTAAATTGTTTTTGTCGTGCCTAACTTTTCTACTAATTTACACAGTGGAGAAACATCCTACAGAGCAGGACATGATGCTAAGGATAAACCCCTAGAGGAGGAATTAAATCAGGATAACCATGATGATGTTCAGGATTTAGCAATTTTGAAGTCAATCCCTCTTTTTTCTACATGAATGGTTGCGTTCCATGTTCTTCGTTCGATGTACTACATAACCACATCATGGATTCAGTTCCCAAGCTGAGGATCCTTTGTGAAGACTTGGTAAAGCGGATTGTCACTTTAGAGGATAATTTAAGAATTGTGTGGTCAGTGGATGCAGATAATCCTGATATGCCTCGTCCTATTGATAGAGAAATTTTTGATTTGTCAAGGCTGTCAAGGTATTAACGGGCAAGATGAAGGAAATGAGGTACCATTTACTTGCATATTCACTATAGTTCATTGAATATTTGTTTTAACTATGGCTTATTTTACACTAATTAATTTTTTTTTTTCACGTTGCAGCAAGGTGGTGCTCTTGTTTTTTCTTTTTTTTTCACACCATAAAACAGTACGATATTACATATATCCAAAGCATTACATTCACTTGCTTCATTGCTCCTTTCCTTGCCCATGAACACCAACAGTTTTATTATCTTGTCGATTGCTTCTGTGATTCTTGTCATCCTTTCCAAACTGTTTGCCATAAAGTCTGAGAACTGGTTTCTCTCCATTGGAAACCATCTCAAACATTAAACGATCCCCTTCTTTTAAGCAATTTACAATGCAGAATTTACGCCATCCACTACCAATGTAGGTGCGTCTCCCGCTCGTATACAGCTTACATGTCCATGACCTTCGTTCATCCCTCACAATTATCTCACATTTCCAGTTGTTCAGACAGCTTTCAAGTGCAAATTGTCTTGGAACACGCAGATAATGCCTTGAAATGTTAGAGGGCTGGATCGTACAAATGAAATGAGGGTGACTGAGATGCATGTCCTTAGAAGCTTCTACATTGGGGAAAACCTTTCTTGATTTCTTGATGTTGGACTCTGGTTTTTCTTGTGAATCCAAAACTTTATTTGAAATTCTTTTAACATCAAAATCCTTCTTTTTTCTTTCAGGCTGAAGGGATGGACTTCCTCTCAAATGATGGAAGTACGCTTCAGGTATTTTTCCATTCTTGATGAGTTCAAACTTGTAAGCATCTCCTACTTGGAGACCATTTGCTGCTCTGAATTTACTACATCCACGTATAATTCCAAAATGACGTCCAGATACTCTTCCTATCCACCCTGACCAAGGTCTCTGTGCTTCATCTTTCAGAATCATCTCACATTTTCTATTCATCTATCCATTTGGCTTTGCAAAATCCAGTGGAAGATACAAGACTGAATCTTTGATGCAATATGGTTTAATGGTTGAAATAAAATAAGGAAGATCATCTTCACAAGAAGCTGCAGGCTTTTTCCTAATAAAGTCTCCACTTCCTTGAAACTTGCTCATTGGAGTCTCTCCATTAGCAACAACCTGGAATTTTCATATTGGTGTCTCTCCAGAAGTAACAATCTCAAACATTATACAATCTCCCTCTTTTAAGCAATTATCAACCACGAATTTACTCCATCCATCTCCAATATAGGCTACGGTTTTCCAATAACTTAGATTCAAATTCCACGACCTTTGTCTTTCGTCTTTTAAAATCAAATTGCATTTCTTGTTGGTGAGACCATTAGCAATTGCAAACTGTTTTGGAAGGTACAAGTGACCTCTTTAAAAGCAATATTCTCTAACAGTGCATACACAACGAGATTGACCAAGAGGCTTTCGATGATTTGTAGCAGCTTTTGCATGGAAAGACTCCTTTTTTGACGACTTGATATCTTTGGGCCTCCGTTTTTCTTTAAATTCAAAATTCTCGAAAGTCTCTTCAACAGTGTGGGCTTCTTGTGCTTTTTCTTGAAGATACTCTGCATATTTTCTATTACATTGACTTGAATCAAAGATGGAAACATCAAATTCCATGTCTCCTTCATGTCTGAACACCAATATGTCTCCCAAATGCAGATCATGCTGCTCTGCAAACTTTTCCCACCCTTCTTCCAATCGTTGACCGTTCAGTTTCACCAGCCACTTCTTACAACCCCTTCTCAGTATTGCACGTTCATGTTCGTGTCCCTTCAAATACTTTAGGAAACCTGTAGGAATTTTGAGGCCATTCTTGAAACCTGGCACAATGGGTTTGAAAAAGTGAGGTTTCTTTGGAGGGACTTTCATGGCAGCCAAGAAGATGAACCTACCCTGGACACAACAATTTTAGTCCCTTTTTTGGTTAGATATAGCAAGGTGGTGCTCCAACATCACCACTTGGTAGCTTTCGATCTAAACGATGACATTGAAGACTTGACTATTTAATTAGATATAATATAAGTTTGTGCTTTTTTTTGGTTGGTTTTGACATAGAATCCTTCTTAATTTATTTACATTCTTTTTGTAATGAAACTTAATGAAAATCGACTTATGTAAGTTTCATTCATAGAATGATGACTTTTTCATGATAATTTGCAACTTAAATAGTATGAATTGATGTATCCAATGTTAGAGTTACTTAACTTAAATCCTAGTTCAAAGCTTGTATGTCCAAACTATTTTATTACAAACTATACAACAAAAACTGGGATTATTTATCTAGAATCTTTGTCCCACATCGAAAATTTTGTGAAACGTTGCAGTGTTTATAAGTATTAATCAACTCTCTTTCAATAAAATTAATGTATTGTCTTGGTAGAACGTATTGTCTTGGTAGAGCTCTCTACCAAGACAATACATTAATTTTAAGCACGACTACTTTTTATTTAAAACAATCGATAATGTAGTACTAATTATACTGTCTGGGTATAATTGCATGTTATAAAAAATGAACACGGTGATATACGACGTTGTTGCTTATCTATATTACTACTACACATACTAAACAATCGATAATGTAGTACTAATAATTATACTGTCAGGGTATAATTGCATACAATCGATAATGTAGTACTAATAATTATAATGTAGTACTAATTATACTGTCTGGGTATAATTGCATGTTATAAAAAAGGAACACGGTGATATACGACGTTGTTGCTTATCTATATTACTACTACACATACTAAACAATCGATAATGTAGTACTAATAATTATACTGTCTGGGTATAATTGCATACAATCGATAATGTAGTACTAATAATTATACTGTCTGGGTATAATTGCATGTTATAAAAAAGGAACACGGTGATATACGACGTTGTTGCTTATCTATATTACTACTACACATACTAAACAATCGATAATGTAGTAATAATTATACTGTCTGGGTATAATTGCATGTTATAAAAAAGGAACACGCTGATATACGACGTTGTTGCTTATCAATATTACTACTACACATACTAAGTAATTATACCCAATTAAAGTATATAAAAATACTACAATACTGTATTAGAATTCCTATTTATATACTTCACAAGCTAATATACCTAAATTGGGCCCACAAAATAGACCTAAATTGTGCCAAACTAGACTCGAACCATATACCCCAACCTCCTAATAGACCTAAATTGGGCCTACAAAATAGACCTAAATAGACCTAAATTGTGCCAAACTAGACTCGAACCCTATACCTCAACCTCCTAATAGACCTAAATAGACCTAAATTGTGCCAAACTAGACTCGAACCCTATACCCCAACATCCTAATATGTAACATATGACCATTTTGCTGGAATAGCATCATCTGCTCTTTCGCAAACTTTATCATATTTTATAACAAACTATACAACTAACTAATGATTGTATGCCAAAAAGAAAAACCTAAATTGTGCCAAACTAGACTCGAACCCTATACCCCAACAACCTAATAACTAACTTATGACCATTTAGCTGGAGTAGAATCATCTGCTCTCCACAAACTTTATCATTTGTTATAACAAACTATACAACTAACCATCACCTCCTTCGCCTTTCTTTATTTAAAGAGACACAAAGGTTGTACTTTAGTAAGAAATCTGAATATTTTCATAATAACTTTTAACCCACAAAAAATGGAGGTTGATGCAACCAATCTTAAGTATTTTGGACCTGGAACCTTTATAAACACTGTTGGTAAGAAGACCTTTCTTGCGAGGTTAACCAAATCATATGTAACTACGGATGATTTTGTAAGGTTTTTTGCTTATCTTTTTAATTTTTTTATAATATCCATAGTTTCTTGTATCTTATTTTGTGATCTTTTCATGTTAATATATTTTTCCAAAATATGTACTCCCTTTTTTGCCTGATGAATCAGTTCCTGCTCGTGTGCTATCTGGTAATGATGTACATGATATGTGCTTGGTTATAAATAAAGGGAAGAAAAGGCTAGGGAATGGTTGGTTAGAATTCATAAAGGCCAACAATAATACGGCTAAACAAAATAAAGCCCTATAAATAGTTTTCAAAGTCAAATTACGAATCCACTTATAATCCTAATCAACGACCTTTTATAAGCATTACAATCGATAGGACTCCAAAGAAGAACATTGTTGCACAACCATTACAAGGATCACCAGTTAGCCATAACATTTTGTATCAGGAGCGTAGGAATATACATAGGAAGCTAGAGAGTGAGGTTAATGAATTACGAAAAAAAAAAAAAGTGAAATTAATCTATGAGACAGAGTTAAAACAAATTCAAAATGTAAAACATAATTAATAACATGAGACAGAGTTAAAACAAATTCAAAAAATTAACCTAAAATCTGATTAAGGGTATAAATGGAACAAAATTAACGAATTTATTAAAAAGGCGTGTGAAATTACTATATTACCCCCATTTGGGACATTTGGGCCGAGAATGGTGTGGGCAATTATATATATTTATCTATTCATTAAAAAGGTAGTATCGATGCATATCTATTCCCCCTTCGTTTTGTCACGTTCACTCTTACAGAGGAATATTTTATTTCCAACCTAAATTGCATTTGACCGACCTTTCGGCGTTATCAATTCATTTTTTTTTTCGATTTAGTCGATTTCTATTACGTCCATTCGGTGTACATATTAACCAAACCAAAACCTAAGATTCACTCGATCTGACAAGAAAACCCTATAAATTACTGTTGCATGTGCTTCAATTTGTACACGCTTTAGATGCATTATTGTACACTCGCTCTCTAATCGATTTATTCTGATGATTTCTTCCTCTTCTATGCTCACTTATCCGGAGCTTCTTTAGTCCGCCGCTTCAGAGGATGCTGAAATCTCCATCTGATGGTCATGAAGAACTCATTCGTTATCTGATGAAATTTATACGCGGTAAACGTGTGCAGGTAATCATTTTGTTGACTTGTGTTATGGCACATAAAGATTTTCTTCGGAATATCTTTTTCGTGGCATGTCCACTAGTTACAGTGCACTTTTGTTCTTACGAAGCAACGAAAGAACAGTGGTTCCTATGATACTCCTGCACCTGTGCCACCTTTGGGACCGAGTATAGATGCGCCTGTACAAATTCCATGAGATGCAGATGAAGAACGCAGCGACAAAGCGATCACAATACAGTATGCTTATACTTTTTAGTTTCTTAAGAACATCTGGTATGAACAGTTTTGTATTCTTAATATATGCCATGGACCTTTTATATTGATGAAAGCGGAGGTCAATCAATACATAAGACTTTTGTTTGCTTCATATACATAGATTAGTCAAGATGAAGACGTTTGGACGACAAAGGTAGACTCTGAGTTAGTCTCCTTATGGCGTCTGTACGCTTATATGCTTGGGCGTTTGAGTAAAGTAGTATCATAATGTATCATGTTGTATTGTACTCTTATGTGTTGCGTTGTTCGGTACAGCGTTTTTGCTAGTATATTGTATTCCTTTTATCCCACTTTATTTGATTTTTGTTGCCTTTATTCTTCCTGGTTCAGAGTAACTGTTTTATTCTATGATTAAATTTGAGAGAGAGAATTGCTAATTTAGTAAACGACCTAAGTATTTAATTAATGCTAAAGGGTGGATGCCTTTGTATGTATGAAAACAGTCCAACGCTCAAATAATATGGATCGGTGGGAGTATGTTTTATGATGTTTGTCGAACTAATTCACAAATTACGATACGGCCAAACACAACAAGAACTTCCACTAGATATATACTATATATGTATGCGATGGTCAAAGAATAGGGAGTAAATGAGGTTCCCTTGTTAAAATGAATGATAGTTTCCCTCAATAATTTATCAATTAAAACAAAGAACGAGCATTCGATCAGTTGCAAGGATTACACTTACACTCATTACACGGCACGGGAAATGTACAAAGCATACTAATGGAAGATTCTAATCTCGAGTTGTTCGCTTGATCCTTGATGTGGTCGAACTAAAATTAAGATCATTAATTAGCCTTCGTATAGCACTGCTGTCACTTAATTGCATCAGGGGCGGATGCACCTCTTAATCACCGGGGTCATCCGACACCACTGGATTAACTTTTTTTTTTTTTAAAAAAAAAAAAAAAATATATATATATATATATATATATATATATATATATATATATATATATATATATATATATATATATATATAATAAAGAACAAAAGAGAATTGCTTATAAAAATAAAGAATGACACCAGTAAAATAAAAGCGTTAGAATGTGAGTTGGTGTAGGCACATATATTTCAACTTTATAGTCCCGAGTTCAAACCCCTTTAGTGGTAGCCTATGTCAAATTATTTTTTTTAAGCTAGATTCTGACTCCACTAACAAAAAAATCCTGCATACGCCACTGAATTGCATACGATGGACGCTAATTGGGAATTAACTCAGGCGGAAGAGATGATAAAAGAAATAAAATGTTGTAAAACTAATAGAGTAGTAAAGTAGTGCAAGAACAAGACAAAATATATGAGAGGAGAAGGAAGAACTTGTATTATTTCAAGTGTGTCTTCCATGACAAAGTGTCCTCTATTTATAGGACACCAATACATAGGAAGTTACAAGTCATCCCAAAGGTTACAAGAATTAAGAGGTGACTAAATGAGGAATTAAGTAGGAGAAAGCAAGGTAGTAAATCATAAGTTAGTGGTGAGTAGTGGTCATCCACATTAACACAAATACATGGATTTACAACAGAAAACGTATTTTTCATTTCTTAATATTGAATGGAGTATTACGATGGTCACATGCATTTAGAACGTATTTATGATGACGAAGGGTACATACCTAACTTACATTGTCTTAGATGACGAAGGGTACATATAGGAAATTAATTTAATTTATAAACTAATGCGGAAGAGATTTATATCATTTTCATTGTTCACTGTAGTTAATGGACATTTAAGAAATGTCGTTTGCACTTGGAAGGTTAACTCATTGCATGGATATCGTTCAGCACAAAATTAAACATGTGTGTTGGATTATACTTTTAAGTGAGCTTGCTGCCACATTTAATGTGTGGAATTGTCGGTGGAATTGATGGAAGGATGATAATGTATTATTTTTTTAATTAACCGACAGAAGTAATTAAGTACTATTGCTACAGTATAAGACTTTCGAACTTTCAAGAGGCAATGAAGAGTGTAAATCATGACTCAATCTATCAAATCTGTGATCTTTAATGATATTCCATGTCATTATGTATTGTGTGGAAAGATCATTCACTTTACTTTTTCTTTTTTTTTTTTTTTTTTTTTTTTTTTTGCAGATAAACAAGAATCTTTTCCTGTGTTTTCCGTCACCCCTTAGATGGGATTATTGACTGCTCCATATCGGTTGGTTCAGTGCAATATATGGCCACTGTACTTGATGTTCTTTTCAGGCTTACAGCATAAAGATTGGGCAAGAGCATGCACTTGTCCTAGTGATGCTGCACGTTCAAGGGCACTGATACAACTCAATAAAAGCTATGTTCCTAGGGTTATCAGTTATGGTCGGACGCAAGCTATCCCCATTGTTCATCACAAGGTCCGCTGCACATAGTCTAAAAAAGTTGTATTGATTTGGTCTGTGATTTAAACATTCATGTTGACGTGACGGCCAGATGGCCGATGGGTGCAATTGGCCGTGGCAGATGAATTTTCAGCGGTGAAATGTTAATTGCATCATCAGGGCTAGGACTTAGACACTTATTTAAAGCGCATTAGGGTTTGTAGTTTTGAGGATTTGTAGTCGCATGCAATGTATGCATGCATCTATTGCACCAACAATAGATCCACCTATGTTTGGACAGATATCGTTCAACGCAAAATCTAACTTTAAAGTGAGTTGGCAGCCACACTGAATGTGTTGACACGTGGGTGCGCGTGATCGAAGGAGTAACTTAATATATTGCGCGGGTGCAGCGTCTACTGTGGCAACCTCCAATGTTTAGGTTAGGCATTTTAATGCGATGGTTAAATGTTATTGCGATTTGAGTTAAGGATTTTTTTCATCGTTATTCGCTGTTTATAATGATAGTTTTAATTTGACAAATTAAATAGAGTATCTAATCAGTTGAAAGAATGAACGCGATTCCATGTTGTTTTATGGAACAAAGTAACATTCAATACAATACGAATTAAACGAGCCATGTATGCTATATTGCTTAGCACAATTTTTCATCAGTGTTAATAGCCCAATATAAAGTAAAGTAAACCCCAATTTAGTTGAACAAACATTGCAGATTATAAATGATTGGTGAAACGTATTTCCCCGTGCAATAACTGCAACTCCCCCTCAGATTTTTATCATGTATGTCATTTTCTTAATTTACCCCCTCTTGTAGTGACATGTTGTTTACTGCTCAACCGCTTTATAATTGAAAATACAGTTATAATAAGGAAAAAAGAGAAATTAATCAACTGTCAATGGAAAAAATAAACTGTCATGTGAGTTTCTTGACGGCTACGTATCGGTCACTTTTAGTAAATTATTCTTATTTCTTATTTAAATCTTAAAATATATGAGTAATTAAATTCATTGTAAGTTGATGTACGGTAAATTGGACTGCATGTCTAGGTAGTTCTGGGTAGTTGGAGCTTCATTGATAGTTCGAATTTAGACATAAACAACAGTAGTATAATTTTACTAACAATATAACGTTTATTTCGATTGTTTCATCAAATATTATTACTCGTACTACAGTAGCTTTAAAAATCTCTCGTTTTTTTGTGACGTGGATGGGCGATGTCTTTACTTATGTTGATTAAGATAGTTGGGGGTACAGATTCGATATAGTGGACAAGAGAGAAATGCATCAACCAAGATTGGAACGGCACGTCACTCTTACTCGACAGTGCCAATTTAGCCCTTGGGCCTCCAATATGTATACTCCTTATTACGTAAAACGTGCAGGGTGCGATGAATTAACTCCGTTCTAGGCACCTTTACTGTATTTCTTCGTTTACTGCGCTGAATCGGTTTGTATTCCTGGCTATAATTACTCCTAGACCGCTTTGTGCTCCTTCCTTATGATCTTCCGCATATAAAAGAGGCTTCTCACCAGTAGTTGATCTCAAGTTTCCATCAGAAAACATATATTGTCGTTCTCATAAAATCCTCTTATAAGAAAGTAATCTTGATTCTTCTTTAAACAGTTCGCCTTAGATCCTGGCTCCATGATCCAAGAACTGTTGTTCTATTCGTTTTGTATGGTGTTTCATAACACTGAGTATATAGTACATTTAGTCACTCTCATTCCACCACCTCATTGTTACTATATTGATATGGTTTGCGTACCCGGAGTCATTACACTTGATTGTGATCATACTGACAGTCGTCGGAATGTCTTCTTCGTGGCATGTGCACTTATTATGGTGCGCTCGTTTTCTAACACAGCGTTTGCTGTGATATTCCTCTTGTCATTAGTGGCTGTTCGTCGGAAGATTGGTCAACCAGGCACGGCTCTTGACCTCTTCTCTTCTTAAGGACTGTCGACAACGCATGGCACCCGTGTCGACAACGCATGGGACGCGTGTGTCTTCCTATTGCACTTCCAATACTGTTTACATGTGAACAGTGTAAAAGTCAATGTCTCACATTCACTACAGCAATGGAGATGGCTTTATCCCCAATTTTTCACTCAACCTTTTCGCTTTTATCAGAGTTTTTTCTCACTTCTTGAGACACCGGTGTACAAAAAAAAAAAATACACTCGCTCATAAAAACAAAGAGCCAGTTCTGAAGTTTTCTTTAACTACATAGAAATTGAAGACCAAAAAAATAATATTAGAGTAATAGGGATGTGGTTTAAGTATAAACTTTGAGTTTACCCATCAAAGCTTTATGTTTAAACTTTAAAGTGGGCCTTGGTGTTTTGCTAGTGGTTGTTCTTGTTTGGCCTAGCTTGGCATTATTGTTAGCTGCTGATGCAGTGTGGATGTTGTTCATTGGAGGTGTCTGGACTTGTGGCAACTTTGCTAAGCTCTAGTCATTTATCCCATTGGGAAAATATTTTTCCTCATCTTGTATTTTTCGTTAAAGTTTTGTTGTCACGTGTGTATGCAACGATTCAATCTAGGCCCAAAGATTTGTTATCTCTTCTATGTGTTTATTTTTATGTAAAGAAATGAATGAATGTTAGGCAACAGGGGCTGTATTTTAAAAGCAGTTATAATAACAATAAACATATCGTATAAAATTGGGAGTTCTCGCAATAAGTAGGCGAAATAGGACTTACATGCAAAACATGTAAATCTTGAAGCCATAAACTGAAGGGGACGTTATAGAATAGGTCATTGGTAAAATTTAAAAATAAGATATGTTGTTGGCTTGACTTAACCCATTGAGAGAAATTGTAAATGTTGACGGTGTGTAAATGACAATATGCAAACTCAAAGATTCGGGCATTTATGTTTTAAAATAAAGTTAACTACTAGACGTTGGTTGTTTTAAAATTTTCGAAGCAATGATAGTCAAATAAATATATTTGATGAGTATGTATCAGTTCAATTTACATATTGTTTATTTACTATAATCTAAAGATTTGATTCAAAAGGCGCTCTTAGGAAAATGTCGAGAAATGTATGGTAGAAGCAGGTAGTAAACTCGTAAGTATAATACGTTGCTTTCAGTGGCGCTAACAATCATTTCATTGGCTCCTATATAGGTGGTGCAATTCTTATAATCGTTTGCTTTTGTATTATAGATGTGAAATTATATATTAATCGATACATAACCTGCTTTATTTGAATGAAATTTTGAAAAATGCCCATCATGCTGGAAGTGAGGCAGCAGTAGCCTTGCTTGTGAACGGAGAAAGCTGATGCATAATCCTATTTTCCATTTTCTTCGATTCAAACGTCCAAATATTTTAACCTCGACTAACTATACAATGGTTCAAATTAAACATTCACAAAAGTTTGTAATTTATACTTTCATGTATAATTATTTTGTCTTCATTGTAACTAATAAACATGATATTATGTTACATAATTGTATACTATATAATTCGGCATGCACGTGCAATGCACGTGCCGAGAAACTTGTATATCTATACTATATTATAAGCACGAAGGCCCTTAGCAAATATTGATTGAACTTTTTGCCCTTCATTAAAAAATTCTATAGTAGACAAAATCGTCATTTACTACTTTTTATATTTTATTTACTATATTTATTTTCTCTAAAATTTTAATCTTAATATTTAGTGACTTTAATTTGACGTCGACTATGCTATATTAATTTCGGCAAGTCATTGTGGAGTCCTAATCTATCACTAAACCTAAAGACACATATCTACTTTATATAGAACGTTAACCGTATAGTATAATAACCATTCCAACTTGAATTCTTATACAATTGAATATTCTAGAAGTTACAATGTCATGACAACTCTAAATCGACAAAATACTTTATGAACGTATCTTGCCTCTCTAGCTATCAGGAGCTTCGTAATTAGTTTTACTTTCTCATAATTTTTTGATGCATGATCCTATTAATTCTCTTTTATGTAAATTCACAGTCTATTTTTGTTTTTGGGTTTATTTCTTTTATGTTTCTATTATTGAATTGCCCGTTAATACTGCTTGTACCTTTCATATATCTATTTATTACGGTTTTTCTCATCAAAGCCATATTTTGTGCAGGAATCTTATCTCCGATTTAATTACTCTTACCTATGGGAAAACCGTTTGGTGATCTTCAACCAAGGTAATTTATTACGGATTTATTATCTACATTCCATTATACTGGACAGTGCTTATTTGCTAACTTTGGTGTTTTTCGTTAACTTTTTAACTTTCTGAATATAGATTCATCCTACACAATTACTCTATTAAAGTGATAATCAGTAAGTATTTTCGTTCTAATTTATGTGCAATAGTCAATTGTTTTCTAAATATATACAGAAGTTTCTTATTCTTTTTAGAAAAAATTATAAGTAAACTGCGAAAATAATTTGGAACGTATGGAGTAAGTTATGTTTCTCTCATTAGAAATTATAGGTTGATATTGATTTCCTTGTTACCACTCTCACCTATGGTTTTTCATGTTGCTACTTTCAAGAATAACTTTTACTTTTGATTTACGCAGCAACACTGTATCTAGATGAGAAATAAAAAAATTATATTAAAGAGGATTTATGACATGATTACACGTGCAACGCGCCCTTCAAAATCTATTTTTGTAAAGGTAAAACTGTCGACACGAATTTATTTTATATAATTTATTTATGCTGTCCTTTTAGTTTGTGTATATGCACATTTCTTATTTGTTTGATTAAGTTTGGTTTAGATAAAATACTTGGTCATTGTGTATACTTCAAAATAAAATTTAACACTAAATCGAAAAGACCTTTTAACGGAAAAGAAAAAATACATTATCTACAAACTATATCTACTAAGTAATATATCCAGATGTCTGTTGAATGTTTGTATGTTATATTTTAAGAAGGAAAAAAAATCTATATTAGAAATACTTGTGTTATTTGAGAATCTACCTCATATAGGAATTGAATTGGACTTGGTAATGATTTTTTTACTGGATCTCTCCTTTTCTTGCGTGATATTATATATGTTCATGTGCTTTTCAATTTTTATCCCCACCCCCCCCCCCCCAACATATAGTTTTCAATTATTCTCATTTAATTGTTGCAATACCAGTAAACTAAAGATAAATATTAATATATTAGTAATTCAATGGCTGAGGAAGTTAGAAGGATAACAATGCCATTGTGTCATACATACACTTGATACCATCTTTTGATAAATCAATCGCTTCTAAATTAAACTCTAATGTTACTTTCTAAGGTTGAGTAATGTGAAAAATGTCCCGTCTAAATATGTACAATGATTGACCTTTACTATTGTAGTTTTTTCAAACAGATTTATTTTATTTAGAAAGGCATCGCAATGCTGGTGATTAAGTGACAGTCGATCTTGACTTACTCTTGATATGTTGCACTATCAGGGCGTATAATAATGTAACAAAAAAAAGTATTGATCATAATAGAGAAACTGAAAGGACACAAAGATATATTATTACTTAACTAAATAAAAAAAAAGTATTGATTGCGTAATATACAACATATCCCATTATATAGAATTACATCTAATTTTTACTTAACTTAATTATTTATTTTTTCGAGTTCAAAAGATATACTATTACAACAGCAACATACTTCGTGCAATCCTAATGCAATAGTACTCAAATATATATTATTACACCGAATACAATAACTGAGGCAAAAGCAGATCGTTCCTTTATTATGATAGTCAAGTTAAGGTTTTAACTATTTAGCCCATTGTGTCTTGCATGTTCGTGAATTTCAAAATCATGCTAATTTTGCATAGAAAACGGCATGTTGAAATTTGAACACCTCTTATATAGAAGCTTCATTGACACATCAATCTTTATATACATTTGTTCTGACTTAATTGATTGTTGCATATATGTGGATGTCAGTTTCTATAACACATTATTCTTTCTCTTTAATTAAACTTTATTTATTCTTATTTCGTGGAATACACGTGCAAGGCACGCACACTAAAACTAGTCATCTAATATAAAAGTGGGAATCTCTAAAGTAAAGAGTGAAAGATCTAAATACCCCCCTATAATATTGACCATAGCACCTTTGACAAATAAATAAATATAATTTTCTTCAAAAACATGCATGTTAACCGTATAAAGTAAGGAGGCCCATGGTTCAATTAATATCGGGTTTTTTACACTATATACCCATAAAATGCAAAGTATTTACAAGTCATACCCATTAAAAATTACACTACCTATGAAATTAAAAGTATTTACCCAACCTACCCATTTATAACCTTATCAAAAAAAAACCTACCCATTTATTACTGTATACCTTTGTTATACCTTATGAGTGTATAGTATACAAGTCTAGATATATACCTTACGAGTGTATAGTATACAAGTGTAGATATGGATGTATACCTTTAAGGTATACTGTATAAATAATAGTATACAAGTCTAGATGGGTAGGACATGTAAATAGTTTATGGGTAGATCTTGTAAATATGAAACTTATGGGTAGAGGTGGTAAATATTTTAATTTTGATGGGTATTTTCGTAAATTTCCCATTAATGTCTGATCCGAGTTAATTGTTAGAGGCAATTGAGTAGGACTACACAACCGGTTAACTATGTTTTCCTGCTTGAACAAATAGAGCAATTAATTGTTGTCTAGAATTCCTGTACATGTATTTCATTTGGGAGTTTCGACTTTCGGGTTCATTCCTATGCCTACAATGAATCTACACATTAATTAATACTTACTCACACCATTTTATTAAAAATTAGCTATAATTTATCAAGTCTTTTACGATACTCCTAGCATGGATATATCAAGACTGCGTACAAGAGAAGTATACTTTATAAACTTTTTATTTTGACATTTGTTTTGCAATCCTGTGCAAATTTCTATATTAACAACTATTTGGTTTGATAAGTTCTAACTAATACTTCGAGATAGCGACAACAATCACAGTTGAAAATCAAATTGATGCGGTACTGCTTCTTTTCACTTCTCTTTGACAAATACATGCATTATGATCTGGAATAATCGGTCTGCCATGTTTCTTTTTTCTTATATTTTCAGTATCTACCCCGATAATTTTGGTGTACTTGCATTAGTTTTACTTTGTTTAGTTTCCGCCAATGAAATTATACATTGAGGGGTTTGTAAGAAAAAGAATATGGTAGTAAGTTTCATTTACTTTGTTTATGGATTCACAGTTTAATTCGTGCTATAGCGGAGTCGATACTAAAAAAATAAAACTATCCCTTTATGAAAATAAATAATCAAATGTCTGATCCACAAATAGTTATAATGGTTAGTAAGACATCAGATCTACTTTTACTTCTATGGTAATGTGGGTATAATCTTTTTTAAACATGGTCAATATTAATTCATTATTTTTAGGAACCTTAGCTTATTCAGTTAAGATATACTTATTTTATAATTCAAATATATTTTTCAATAAAATTTTTGCGGTTTATATATAAAAGGAAAATTGTGCTCATATATAGTACACAAACTATCACGCCAACATTAACATTCAATTTGATGGAAGTATTTTTTTATAGTAACTTAACTCGAGTAAAGGTTTCTTCATTTAAGATGTATTGGGGTAGATTATCTATATCACATCCTTTTGGGGTATGACCCTTCCACGAGTCCCACAAAAAAAAAAAATACAATGCACTAAAAGTATAAGAAAACACATCGTAATTGTGGTGTGAAGTTTGAGGGTATTTCATGTTTGTTAAATTTTAGATTTTATTTGAAAATTCTAAAATTTATAATTAGTATAAGATACAACGTGCAACACATTATAAAAGTGGAAATTCCCTAATATAAGGTCATATTACTAAAATACCCCCATTATATTTTTAGGTTACTAAACTACCCCTATTTTAACATACAAATATTAATTAAATGGAAGCCTTCTTTTTTAATTGTACCATCAATATTAGTTTTAAAAAAAATAGCCTCCACTGAAATCCTTTCATGCATTGAACATATAATCAACGTTATCCATTTTATAGTATTTAATAGAATCTCTAATTAATCCTCTGAGTCAATTTCACTTCTCTTAATTAATAGTTAAGATCTAAGGTTGTTTTTAAATTCATGCCATATTCTAAGAATGTTGCTCTGGGATATCCAATAGTGGAAATATCAACAGTTGTGTTTATTCTAAGATTATTTTTTAACACACTAGATATGTTGGTCGTCTCACCCTATTTTTCTTGACAAAGTGATGTCCACGGTTCCCATATCTCTTCTTTTATGGAGTATATACTTGTGTGTAACTTTTTCCTTTAATATTTCTTTTTGTTTTGCATTGTAGAGAAAATGCCTACAATTTTGTCACTATTTTGAGCCAAAGCTACATGGAGATTGAGGATTAGTTTGAGCTAGATGATCAAAGAAATTTGTATTAATATTACGCAAGATGGATCGGCTTCATCACTTCTCACTTTGCAATTTAGATGGTTAAAATATGGATCTTAATATTGAATTTTTCATGTAAGTGTACGATCACTTCTCAGTTTGGATAGTTATGCATGTATGGATGTATGATTATATATTGAGGAGGTCCAATTAATCCTTTATCATTCTTTCATGATTTTACGTATAAGGTACAAATGAATATGTTGAGTCTGTTGACGACGTTGTAAAAAAGTCAAGTAGAGTTTGCTTCAATTGCAAGCCAAGTTTTAATTTTGTTTTAGAAGAAACTGATGTTTGTTGTTCTCTGTCGTTCATCCTATACGGATACTGACCAAATGGGAAAATTGAGTCCCAATTTTATTTTCAGATGTAGAATATCACATATGAAATAGTTCTCATATCAATCTGCTACTTTTAATCGCCTATTTTTGTATTTTAGATTGATCCTTGTGTTAGTAATCCTATCTTCTTGTGAGTGACATTTACAAATTATTACATTGATTTTGACATGTGCAATTCAATTATGTATTTTATTACTGCTTTTGAAAGGAGAATATGTTACTTTGTGTGTTTCATTTTCAAGTATTTTGCCAATAGTTTGTAAGCCTACCCATCAATTGTTGAATGTACACCATTCGTTTCTTTATATTCATGAACTTGAATTTATCTACAACAACACACCAATTATAATCCTATTACAAGTGGGGTTAGGGGAGTGAGAAGTATACGTAGTCCTTACATGTACTATCTCGAGTGAATTAGAAAAAATTATTTCTTATTAATAGACTTGAATTTATCTTTCTTTTCTTTTTATTCCCCCCCCCACCCCCCACCCCACCCCATGATCCGTCAACTTTATTTTCACGCAAAAACATTTTTTTTGGTGATATTTATATATTTTAAAAATTATTATTTATTAATACAGGGCACACGCGCAAAGCGTGTACCTAAAACTAGTTACTATAAAAGCATGTCCTTAAAAAAGGAAAAGTTAGATTACCATAACACCCTTCTAAAATTTAACAATACTCTACTTCAGAAAAGAAAAAAGAAAAAAGAAAAAAGAAAGTACACCTCTACAGCATGTACTCAATCGTTGCTCTCAGCCAAAGGGTCTCCACCATCATTTGCGAAGAGTTGCCACTTTTAGTTTAAATTTATTTATACATTGAAAATCATTTGGTTGTTCCCCGCACACTACACTAGATCTTCTTTGTGCCTTCAGGTTCGCCCTCCACCATTATTTTTTAGTAATTAGATTTACTTTAACATTCTATATAAAATAGTGCTATTGCTAGCACTGGAGACGATTCAACAACATTCAACACAAAGTTTTGTAGAGCTTTAGGTTTTCCCATGTCAGCGTATGACCGAACCTCTAATCTCTTTCTTAATGTTATTGTTCCTTTGAGTGAGTTCTCATACTTTTTTTGACGTAGTTTTCATCTAAATAATAGTGAAATCATTAATAGGAGAAGGATGGACTAAGAGAAGAGATACAAATAAAGGGTAAATAAAATCAGACACGTTAATATGAAAAATATGATTACGTGTATTTTATGCATAGATATGTTGATGGAATTTATGCCGTTTTTAATTTTAAATATAGATTTGATTATTCAACAATACAAGGTGCTAACGTGCGACGCACGTTCGTAGACACTAGTAATCTAATACGAGTAGATTAATTAAGTTTATCTTCTTAAATAATATTTCGGTTATTCCAGGTGGAATATTGTACTCGTCCGCGTTTCTCGAAAGCAAGGGATTCCGGAAGCACCTGAATACACGCCTGACATTCCCACATCTCATCCGTTGAACTTGAATAGAAACTAGAAGACTAGCAGTGAAATTTGACCATCTGCTTCAACCTCAGCTGGCCAAACCGGAGTGATGGCTTGAGCTGGGAACCTAGAGCATGAAGGCTTGAGGTTGAAACCTCCCATATGGGAGGCTCTTCCCTCGGGTATCCCATAGCCAACGGTCGACGAGGCATTACAAAGCCGACAACACTGTACCAGCAGACCAACAGACAGTATAGAAGAACCGTATCCGGAGCAAAAAGTTGGTGATTCGTTAATCCGCTCACGACCTAGGACTACTTCTACTTGCCTGCCATGAAGAGGAATGACACAAGCCGGCTTCAACCCTCGTCCGCCAAAGAGGCAAAGAAGCAACCCCACATGACAAGAAGAATATCACAGCAACTGATGCTTTAGAAGCTAAGCGCACCGTAATCACTGCAAGTGAAATAATGAAGACATCCCGAAGGACATCATTAGAATCCCGATAAAACTTCATGACTCGGGGGACTTCATTCATTCCCGCATGAATGAAGAGAGAAAAGAAGATAACTGCAGATGAACTTCCTCCTATAATTCTCTTAAGTGTCGTCCGTTCAGAGCAACGAAGGTTTTCTGGGAATATCAAATCATGACCAAGGGCGAACATTATTTTGGGAGACAAAAGCTTCTCGTTAGCATGAGGGAGCTGCTGAAGAAGTGGTTTGTTTTGACGAGAATAGTTGTGATTTTCCAATGTCATAAAGTCACTATTTATAGTCAGAAAGGGATGAGGTTGAGGCACGAAACGGTTGTGCATCATTATGGCTAGGAAGCACACGAGGTATCATTATAGTCAATGCATCACACCACTTCCCCGACTGCTTGCGTCAGCACTCAGCAAGTGGGGGATTGACTGTGTGCCCAAACATACGCCACATATTGTTACGGTGATACGAGTCCAGTTGTCGAGACTAGACTTATCTTAGAAGTCATCGGGCAACGAGCAACTACGCCCGCTCCTAGATCCAACGACTGTTCAGCCCTTACAGATTGAAGTTGATATTTCATAATTTAGGCAAGTAGTTCAAATTCATCCCACAAAGATTGAAGTTTCAAAAAGTTGCATCTCATGTAAGACCAATAAAAGAAAGTGGCTTCAAACTAAATACTAGTGACAAAAGTGGCCTTTGGGTGAAAATTTTACCCTAGTTAAGGTTTATTATACTACTGTCTTGATCAGGTGTAGGTCCATGGCCTTATTAGTACTTGTATTTTACCTTATTTTGGCCTAATACCTCAATTTCATACGTACACAATATGAAGATGGGTACATACGCTAACCTAAAGCAATTTGTCGCACACGTACAGTGTCGTTGAATGATAATAACGGTCACGAACATCCGACCCAGGATGGGCTCGTTTTTAGAGATAGCACGCATTGGTTAGATGTATTGGGTAACATTAGTCTAAACTCCGTACATGAATGATAGTGGAGACGACGGCAATACAATAATAACGCCATAAAATTTCATTGAACAAGTACAAGCAACGCAAAACATCCAACTAAGCCATGCCGAAAATCTCCACGACGACAAAAAAGTAGGTTCACATCAGAACAACAAACAAAACCAAACAACCGAACTACCTACGTACCAAACGCGAAATAAAACATAGAGCGCCCTGACAGGGACATCGCACAAACTTAAAACAGCAGGCAATACCCTAGCGGTTAACACTGGAGCTTTCACCAGCCCCCGAGGCATTTTCAGTAGTTGTATTGTCCGAGATAACAATGAGCTCTGCGGGCCCTATTGGTGGTGCGGGCTCTAACGACAGTTGGAAGAGCTTTGGCAGTGGGGATTCTTGAAGGAGCAGCTTCGTCAGTCCATCTGCGCCGGAGTCCTCATTAATCCTTTGCAGAAGTTCTCGGGCCTCCTTGACTGTACTATTTAAATCAGCTAAACATCTACGAAGTACCTCTTCCGATGCACCCGGCGACGGCGGAATGAGAGTTCTGCGTGCGCTACCGATGTTACGGGGTGGTGTGTTATCCATCGTAATTTGTGTACGTACAACGAGACACTGGAGAGTTTCCTTTTCTGACCACAGGATAAGAGTGTTATTTGACAAGTGGCGAATTGCGTAAAGATCGCTGATAGGTATATGAAGGATATACCTATTCTTAAATATATTGTAGTATCAAATAGCCCAACTTGTTTGTAGATATTGTGTGTATCTGGTAGGTGATGTAATGAATATAGAGGTTAATACGACTAACTGATATGGGAAGGGTAAGCTCCGTTACTTTGCCTGGTTTAAAAGACACTACCTCAGAAAGGTACTCACGGACATGGTGGTTGATGACTAAACAATACACTGCCTCTGTCCCACTTTGTTTGTCGTATTTCGGATTTCGAAATTCAAACAGGGTAGTTTGTGACAACAATTAAAAAGTTTGACGCTTGAAACACTAATTATGGCAATTAAAAGAGATAATAACTCAGATTGTAATCCCTTAAGAAATCATTAATGTAGATGGATTATTCACTATTTTATCCTTATTTAATCTTCATTGGTATTTGAACAAGTATAATATTAATCAATAAAAGAGATCTTTGTGTTCTTCACAATTATTCCTATGGTAAAATGGGAAAAACGAATGAAATTTTTTGTTGAAATCTTAATTTGACAAATATTTTGAGACGGCTGTTTTTAGAAATAAGGACAAATAATTTGTGGCGGAGGGAATAATTAGTAAGCAAAGTCAGTTGATGTATTTTTAGTACTTATCAGCAAGGGCACTCATGTTTGCCCATATAAGATTTCAAATCACTAGAAAGATGATGTGGCATGCCACGTCACCGTACTAAACTTTCATTGTTATTTTCCAATCTTTGTTTTTTCTAAAATCTAATGTTGTTTCTTAAATTGACTCCGTATCTGATCAATTATACTTACTCGATAAATATTATCTTTCGCCGAATAATATTTTTCGTTTCCTTCTTTACCAATGTATCTATTATGCTATTAATAATCCGAGTAAACTTACTCTGTAGATTTTTTTGAATTAAATGATAGTTGAATCCAGGAGAATGGAAATTTCGAAGAATTGATGCAAAATAAATATTAAAATTTATTTGTTAAGTACTTTCTTTCATTACATAAAAATTAAGAGGAATTACATTTATTGAAGGGTGATGCGTGACATGAGCGTTTACTATTATATTTTATTTAGTAGTTCAAAAAGAAATTTAATCTATTTGGCAGTCAATATAAAGAAATCAAAAAAAAGTTAAATTCAAATTAAGCCAGCCACCACAACAATACTACTCTAGTATTTTAAATTTGTTTTATATGATCTGTTTTAGCTTCTTTTTTTAAAATAAGAGGTAGGATTACTTTTTTCATGACCTTTAGTTTGCAGTGTTTGTTGAGCTGATCGAAATTGAACTATTAAGGGATTTATCTTTGATAACGACCTACCTTAGCAGTATACGCAATTTAGTTACTACACTGCTTTTCTTTTCACATGCTTCTTTATGTAACTTATTTTCAACCAATGCCATCATTTACAGACAGAATGCTGATCACACATATGAAGAGGGATGGCATAGAGTTCCTCCTTGTGTACTATTACAATAGTTGATTTCTTTTTATTACTACAATTGTGCATATATAACTTACTTTCTTTTAGTTATATCTTCATGAATACAATTAATAGTCTAAGATAAATGAGATGTTTTTCCAAGTGTTAATGTCAATGAATGAGGAACACAAGAATGCAATAAACTCAATTTTGTCAATTAATACAACTACTATATGTCAGGGAACAATCCAAAATACTTATGTATGAACTATGAAAAGATTAAAATATTATATGGTCATATCAATATCTCAGTGTACGGAATGATAAACATGATGAACTAATTATTTTTCACAATGGAAGTGGATTATATCAATTAAGTCAATTGCTACTGTTGTTGTTTAAGTAACTGTAAGTGATCCTAAAATTCCCAACTTGCTTTGAACTGGGGCGTAAGTTATTTTTATTATAATAATGCAGAACCACAATATTAAATACCAAAATCATATGACAGCTTTAAATTTTCTACTATGATGGCACTTTGATTAAATTTGCAACCGCGCATCGCGCGGGTACTATACAAGTTCCCTTTAAATAGCATTAGCATCACACAAATTTTCAACACATCCTACATTCGAGAAACACGCTATTCTAGCACTCGATTTATGGATAGCTATTTAGGGTGAAGAATCATGGGAATTGTACGTACAGTTGTGATTAATGATAACGTGTTATGAAATTATAGTAGTTAACTAGGAATATAAAAGATAATAATAACTAAATAGATGAGAGAAAAGGAAGAGTAATTTTATTGCTCTATATTGAATTGTAGTTTACAAATGTGATACAAGTCTCCATTTATAGACATATGGTGAGGGATAAACTATTGTTGTAACTATGCATTATTCAAATCCAATAGTAGTAAAGAAAAGATGGGTAATGGAAGTCTTCAATGAATAGTAGATGCATTGACACCCACAGTAATTCTTTTACAACAGGAATAACACTTTTCAGTATAATAACAATTGTATATCCTCTTCCAACTTGTATGTGTGTTAGCATAATATTATCAAGAACCACACCGCCTTATATTCCAACTTCAGCTCCTTATACCCGGAAGGATTTGGTTCTTTACATTTCACTACATACATGGACTAGTTGTGCAATTATATATGCAAACCTCTGAATACCTATGCAGAGAGTGTTGCACAATTGCACCTCGTGACAAGAGGAATATCACAGTAACAACTGTGTTAGAAAACGAGCGCACCATAATCGCTGTGTGACTGCACATCTCATGGAGATGACATTCCAAAGAACGTCGTTAGGATCCCGATCAAGGTCAATGACTCGGGGAACTACGGACGTCTCAACATAGACAGAAGGGTGGAGAACGCAGAGAGTTGAAGCATACTTGTTTCCAGCTTTCTCATATACCGTCTGTACCGAATAAAGAAGATGTTTCAAAGATATGGAACCACGATCAAAGAAGCACATTTCGGAGAAAGGAGCAGGAACCTTTCGATGAAAAGTGAGGTTCAAAGGCGAGACGATGATTTTAGAAAGAGCATTTGTGAAGGATATCTGCTGGGGTACCCCATTTATAGGCAAAAGGAGTAGCGAACGAGTAAGTATCGTGAGGAGTTAATGGCGGTCTGTGGAAATGTACAGAGAGTATAAGCGGTACAGTAAATACTTAAAATACGTAACAGAAAACCAGAAAAAATTAGGTCGCGTATTTCAATTTTAAAGTAATTATAGGAGCCGGAGACTTAAAAGTCATTAAACTAATGGGATCATGGACCCGTCGCTATGTCACGATGATAAAATGTAATTTTATGTAGATAGAGGAAGGGCGATATGCCTTTAATAGCCTAAGCATTAATTGAGTTGGAAGGGTGTATAAAATGGCGAGGTCATGTAGTCCATGCTTTGATAATCCGTAAGGGGGATTCGAATTCGATAATGCAATTCATGTGTTTAACACGTAACTATGTGAATCTCGGTTGTAAATAGGACATGGAACGATGTCAATCAAGGTTGTAAATAATCCACTTAACCGACTCAAACTATATAAGCTCATGTTAACTGATACGTGCTCATAATTGCAGAGACGAAGGTTATCTGAGTTATATTATCAAGAAGCTAACCATTATTTATTGGTCCGTTATTTATTTTGCAGGATAAGAATGAACCTTTTCTCCACCCAATGCCACTGTATATGAGGGAACTGTCAGGTGAGATCATTTACTGCTCCATATCGTGCACTTAGGGTTGTGGACATCCAATCAGCAGACGTGAGAGCAGCTTGGCTCGGCAGACGACGCATTGAGTAATTTAGAGTTCAGATCATAGTGCTTTTAATGCTCCATATCGTGCACTTAGGGTTGTGGACATCCAATCAGCAGACGTGAGAGCTGCTTGGCTCGGCAGACGACGCATTGTTCAATTATAGGGTTCAGATCATAGTGCTTTTGAATTAGAGGGATTGCAGCCACACCCAATGTGTGGACTTGGCAACAACAACTTTAATGTATTGTCGTTTAGCCTTGCAGTTATGTTTTTGATGCATTTCATCAGTATCATCAATACCACAAATGAACGAATTTTCGGCATGCCACTCTAAGTTTCACAACTATCCATATTAATACTTGATGAATGCACCACCACACCTTTTCATCCACCGCAATGGTATTTAAAGTAACAATCGAATTAGATGCTGTAATCATAATTACAATGCAGTACAGTACATGGGACAGTCAAATTAACCATACACATTGCCTTCCAGCCCTATCAGATCTACTTTCATTAGATAGTCACTTACACCTCTTAGGATATGATACTGTCATAAATTAGGTGTTCTGATTTGCATTCATTGAATCTTTGAACCCCTCCCATGTCTTGTATTGAATGTTACTTATTACTTTTTGCGGACGTCCCACAAGCTCATCAACACTCAATGGACAAGCCTCGCATGTCAGATCTAAACATTTAACGGGGCTGCAAGCCCTCGAAACTAGAAACCCTAACGCACAAAGTCCAACCAATAATAATACACTTTCACGATACCACTGAATATGCCTGCCATTCAACGCGCTCCGCAGGCCAATTCCTGTTTCACTCATTTGGCATTCTTATCTGCGTATTGAATACGCACCAACCCTATGGAGAAATTTAACCCGACTTTTGACCTGAACGAGGCAAATCTTACCTCATGCAGCCCTATGAAGATAGCTTTTCTTGAGTTTTACTGTTGCCGTCCACTCGTAAAGCATCAACAAGACAAGTGCATGCTCTCGCCGACGTGTATACGTCGAAAATCCAGAAAGTAAATACCCTAGCCACTGCAACTGACCTTTTTTTTTCTGACGTCCCTTTCTTCTTTTCATCGGCAGGTGGGTGATGCAGGCCACACCACAGTAAAGATTCCTGCAAATCCCTCAAAAAAGGAAAACGAAAGATCTTTCAATACTCAGTAACGCAATCTCACTGACCTACTTTCTTCTTTTCATCGGCAGATGTGTGATGCAGGCCACACCACAGTAAAGATTCCTGCAAATCCCTCAAAAAAGGAGAAGGAAAGATCTTTCAATACTATACATAATGACACGGACGAACACAGAAGATAATAGATTTGATGTATCGAGTCTTGATGGCCTATTTTGTACCTTGTATATTCGATTATATTGTATTGTATCAATAGTAATTACTTCCGTCCTATGTATCTTGACACGTGGGTGATGCAATCAGATTCCTTCATATCCTGCAAAAAATATAGAACGAAAGATCTTTACGCATAATAGACAATGACATCGACGACCTTTGAATATTAATAAGGATGTTGGCTTTATTGAGTAGCATTGAGTTCGAAGACATCGGTAGCGATATCCGTTAGCGTGCATAATTAGTCGGTAGATCGACGGGAGTAGAAGAAACTAACGCAAAATGATAGTAATACGATAGTGTTAGAAGACGTAGTATGTGAGTTAAAAAAAGACGTCATCTAAAATCAAAAAGTGAATTTATAAAAAATTGAACAGAACTAATCCACAAATTTAATTAGAACAATGTCTCGGGTAAGATTAAATGGATTTTATGTATTATCAATTAAGAAAAACTTATCAGAAAAATTTGATTAGTATAATCTTATTAATAACTTTGCATCTCATGTTGCGGTTAGTATGATGCTTCCACACGTTGCGATGGTAAACCAAGAACTATAAGCAACTGTGAAAAATATGTGCTATTAATTCAATTGGTTATGAATGACTACAAGCTATAAGAGCGATCGAGAATTATAACGAAGAATTATTGTTCAAGGGGCGAGCAAATTAGATGACAATTAATTAATAATCCTTAGTCATTAATGATTTTTGGCTAAATTATACAAATATACCAACATAATACCAGGTTTACAATAAAATACTAGCAACATTATGTCACTTTTCAAGAATAGCACTACTTTCTTAACATTGTATATACAAGTTATTAAAAAAAAGATTTATTCAATAAAATTGAAGATACAGCATGCACCAAAATCGCCCATAATTATAGGCATGTCTTTTCATCTGTTCCTGCTTTTTTGGGATTACAACTACCCAATTACTAATTCTATTGTATGTCTTTTGTATGTCTATCGTATAGTGTATGTGTATAGTATGGCTATTGTATGGTCATTGTATGGTTATTGTTAGTCTTTTGTATGTCTATCGTATGGCTATTGTATGTGTATTGTATGGCTATTGTTTTTTACGTAAGTCTATTGTCAATTTTTAATAGATGGTTTTGAGGGGAGAGTGAAAGTATGGGTCTTAAATGTAAAAATATTTAAACCCATCTAAACATGATTTGGGTGCTTATATATAGGATTAGATTTTTTTTTTTTAATTATATTTCTTCTCTTTTTAAATACATTCTGCTATTTTTTGTAGCAAACAACAAAAATGTTGCTATTTTTTGTAAGTTTTGAAAATATTTATATATTTTGTAACAAAAGTAGATAAAGTTATACTCAGTGTAATTATCACATGATTTCTCAAGGGCCGCGCAAATTAGAAGATGATAAATAAATTGCTGACGGAGGGAGTATTTGGATTTTTTGTTGTTTACACACAGTTAAGGAGAGTAAATAATAGCACTAATTTACTTGGTAACTACAACTGAAATATGAGTATCATCTAAGACTGCTTTCAATTTAAGTTTTTTGCTTTGCTTCTTCTAAACATTTGTTGCCGTAAGAGAGTCCAGCTCCAAGATAAGAACAGCAACTACCAAGACAGAGATTTCACCTTACTCTAGGATATTTGCAGTAAATAATACTCAGCAAGTACTATTTATGATATGATGATTATTGATTAAAGGATTACATCAGCTTCCTAGAAGAGTAGGAAAGTTTTACTTTCATACTCTGGAACACTAAGTTGACACGTTTCGATATCAATCAAACAGTTTTCACAAGAAAATTTTAATTCTTTAACGTGTGGATGTATGTCGGCTCTCCTCTTGGGATACCAGTGCCCTTCTCCTTTTCTCTTACACACTCTGGTCCTTCGAACCTTGACAATGTTAGCGGGACCAATCATTAACCTCATCTCTTCACGAAGGGGATGGATACGGAGTCTGTGCCTCCACAGTTGGCGAAATATATCGAGCGCAGTGCTGAAACGTTTCAGCTTTACCATCGCAATAGCGTGCATGTACTGCGCCTGTTCATTAGCGGCAGCGGCAGCCTGGCCTAGTATGATTTCACCTTCCTCTCGGTCTTGGTAGAAAAATCTATATGTGCCCAGCATCAGCGTAGCCTCGACGAGTCCTCTTACATGCATCCATTCTAAAAATGGGACTATGTCTTCTTCCATGAATCTTAGTTTCCAATGATTAGACTGCATCACGAAACGAACTACAGAGCATTCAGAAAATACGATCAACCGGAACGGCTTGCACCTGTGCATACAAAGTATCAGTACAAACCGATATTGGCATTTAAAAAAAAAAAAAAAAAAAAAAAAAAAAAAAAAAAAAAGCACCGGCCATTTATATCGACGCTACAGAACATATATTATAGTACTCACACAGAAGAAATCGACGACAAATTCCACGCTGAATCCATAGCTCTTTCCAGTATACATTCCCAGAGGTCCATCGGGAGTTTATGTAAATATGTTTCCTCCATTCTGAAAGTTCTGTTCATTTTTTTTTTTAATCTAATCGGAGTTACTTGTTGGAAAGTGGAATACCAACTCAAGGAATAGCTAATACCGTACGTAGAGGGATTTAAGTTTTTCTAGTAGGTGGTGTATTTATGGTACAAGTTAATGAATGGGTTCAATGCCAACTATGGCACACTCGTATAAAGACTAATGTAGCGTTAATATGTGTTTGGACACTCAAAGAATTTCACGAAATTTTTTCCCTTCAAAACCTACCCTCCAAACAATCTACTAGGAGTAATAAATATAGCTTATTCCCAAGACCTTGAGCGCTACAAAATATTCATGTGTGGGAGATGCAAGGTCAATATTACATAGAAATACGTATTAGTAGACGTATATACACGTTATTTATTAGAATACATTTCTTATACCATACACATTTGCACGCTGCTTGGTTAGAGTAATGACCCCTAATCAGATTTGCTCGATAGCGTCAAACAATAATTTTACCAGTACTAGTTTCTCGACACGTAGGTTGCACGTGTATGCTAAGTGATGTAGTACACTATTTTGTAAAATAATCGAACTAATAAAGTAAGACTTTAAGTCAATAATTATACATGAAATAATCAAAAATAAATTTATCTGAGTGACCAATGTTGATTGTCGTTTGATAACTTATTTGTGGAGATCAAGATGATTATTAGGTATCTTTTGAGCCTATATAGATAAACAGAAGATTAATTAGATAAATGTATTTTTTTTTACATCTTATGATGTAATATATAATGAAGTGATTATCATCTACTAGTTCATTTATAGACAATAATCCTAAGTATATTTTCTCTCATCATCTGTTTGGGTCGCTCTATCATCATCAAGACTCTTGTTGTCAATATTGATATCACTCTTGATAGTGTAACGTAATGTTGGCTGTGTGAGAACATGACCTCTGCTTTTGAGATTAGATAGATTAGATTAGAAGACAGTAGATTAGATAGATATGATGATGATATGAAAAGGTAGGGGTACTGCACTGTAAAATCTATAAAGTGTGGAACCTAACTAAAGGAAAACAAACTTAGCACGCTCCAACAGACCTAGTATTAAAGTTCAAAAACGTTCAGTTGGACAAACAGATCTTATTCACACCTTCCAACTCCTTCACATAGAGAAGATGTCAGTTTCAAGATACTTTTAGTCCTGCCCGATATAGCCCTTCATCCAGGATTATGAGCGGCATAGTTTGTATGTTGTGGATGTGTGCGTCGGATGCTTCTAAGGTTTGTGTTACTACTTAATTAGTACTTTAACATGCATTTAGGTGGTTTCATGTTTGCATAAGGGATTTTATTTTTTAAACTGACAGATATTTCAAAGAGGCGAAAACGATCTTCTGACGGGTCGAACGGAGGCGGCAAGCATTTATCGTGGATCTAGGCGATATCACACAGAACTATGTGTGATTTGCCGTAAAAAGTTCATTCGAGGTTGTGATGACGATGGTTTTTACAACAACTGCAAGAAAGTTTCAACGTCCATTCTCGAGGTTGTGACTTGAAACAGGCTGATATGTTGTGATAATGCTAGTCTGTGCAGGTATAAAGTTAAAAGAATTTATGATGAATGCATGTTCGCGGTGAACAATATAGTCTTTTCGTGCACAACAGAAGTTCCGTCGGCAATGAGGTCTCGCGGGGAAAGTGAATTGATTGCGTAGTGTGTCGATCAAATCGTCATGGAAACATTGTTCTGGCCACTGAGTGCAGGTTAAAACTTCAGATAACGAATGAGTTCTTCAGGGTTGATCTCTTCAAGACTGATAGTAGATTTGCCTTGAAGAACTCATTTATTATTTGAAGTTTTTCAACTTTCATTCGGTAGGTAGACCAATGTTAACTAAACGAGTCGATCTTCCTACCACGCAATTTGTTCTCTTTCCTCGCGAGATCTCATTCCCGATCGATGCCATGCCTGCCTCGACCCATGGTCAAGACGCATAAACATGCGCAAGACTGTCGGCTTGCTATATATCTGTTCAATTGATACACAGTCGTGAGTTCTCAACAACTTCTATCGGGAACTACCAAGCTTTTATATTGGACACAAATCCTGCGGCTGCCTCACCGGTTCCAAGAATTATTCATAAAATCTTTTTACGTTCTGCATGTATGCGCAACATACTAGTAGAAGGACCAAGCGGTGGTACAGTTCGTCATCTTTCTGTCATCTTTAATAAGAGACATAGTATATAAGATTGTTATTTGGAGTTATAGGATTGTTCATGTACTGTAAAGATGAATATTTCCTCCCAAACTGTGCCCAAAGTTATGATAATGAAGCGAGCAAATTAAAATGTGTCAAAGTTAGGATTGTCGTTTGGATTTATATGATTGTAGTTTTTGTTCGCGAATGATCGTTCATCATGGCTTTGTCGTGCACTAGTACATAACTACATATTAACCATTACCGTAAAGGGAATATGTACACCCAGTGTTCAATTTTCTCTATCACTGTCTGAAGAAATGTAAACATATTCATAATGGCAACACCAAAAAGAGAAATAACTAGCATAATTCAACACTAATACCTTAGGAGGGTTTGATGAGGTTCTTTCACCACAGTGACGCTTAAGCACAGCGTCTACGTAGATAAATTGTCGAGTGACCACAACTTTCGACTTCAAATCTGAATCCGAACATTACAACAATTGATAACCCAGAAGATCACCATCCTTTATACAATTTTCATAAACAAAATTTGCCCAGCCAGATCCAAAACCATACACTTTATCTCCACGGCGGCCAAATGTTACATCCCAAACTTTTCCATTACATTCAAATTGGCATTTTCCTACCCTATTACAAATTAGTTTAATAACACTTGCACGCAGGTTCTATATTGAGACACAATAATAAAATTAATGTCCTATATAAACAATTATATGATAATTATAAGCAAATCAGAAAAAAGTTTCAACATAAGTACGTACCAAATAACCCAGCAAGTCGTACGTATTACGGATGACGACTATCTCGAAATTTAGACTTCCTTCCATTGTTGATTTAATAATGCCACCAGCTTCTTTACGAAATTTTTAGGTGAGATATGCTAAATGTTCAAAACTTCCCGTGTAAGCTTCCTTTATGATGCCTTTTGGTTTCTGTAAATCTCCTCAGTTAATGACGTTGGTTTTCCCATCGAAATAATATCCTCCCAATTGCAATCTTTATTAGTATATAATAAACTAAACTTTTGTGTACCACCACTCGTCAGGTGATTAGCAATGTAATGAATTAGCAATGTAGTTGACGGGCATCTCCAACAATGCACCAATTTTGGCACCAAATGCCAAAATAGTGTTAAAAATGGTGCAAATTCAACTCCAACAAGCACCATTTTGCACCATTTTTTGCACCAAAATGGTGTGATGAATAGTGTTGCACCAAATTTGGTGTGACACTATTCATCACACCATTTACTATTCACTCATTATTTTATTATTATTTCATTATTATTATTTTTATTATTATTATTGTTATTGTTATTATTATTACTTAACCCTTTAATTAAATATATTACCTATATTTAATCATTTTTAATATCTTCACAATATTAACTTTACATCGTAATTTTAGTATATAATTTTTTATAAATTAATTTTCGTAAAAGTTAATTTTATAACTATAATTATAAAAAATATTAACCATAAAAAAGAGTGCAGCTATAAAATATAAGATGTTGCTAAAAGTGAAAGTACATTACATAAAAATATTTTAAAATTAAAAATAATGACTACATGTATTATATTACACAACATGATAATCGAGGATGAGCGTGATCTTAGTGCACCAATTCAAGATGCTCGTGAAAGTCCAACTCCAACGGTTAAAATGGCAGTAAATGAAACTCAGCGATTTGTTAACTTTTTAGCTCGACACAAAGAAATTAAATCCCAAAATGCTCATTATGAACTTCGCAATGCATTAATAGATCATCTATGGGAGCATACTAGAGGTGGAAGTTGAAGAAATTTGTTGTATTTAGACTTAATTTACCGTAATGTAATGTAATATATATTTAATTTTCTTGTATTTCAATGATTTCGGTTGTTTTTTTTTTTTTTTGAGTTATCCGTTAATATGTATAATCTATAATGCTTTCCTATAATTATATTATTTAAAATTTTATGGTTTAAAATAATTTAATATTAGATGGTTATACAATAAAGGAATATAAATTATATGTAATGAATATGTAAAAAAGAAATAAAAGATAAAATTTATTTAATGGAAAGAATAAAACAAAATTTAAATAAAAGGTAATAATATAATATAGAGGAGAGAGAAGAATATAAAAAGAATATTCTCTTTTGGTGTAAAGAATGGTGTTATTGTTGGAGTAAATTTGGTGCTACACCATTTTGGTGTAAAAAATGGTGGCCACCATCGCCAACCTTGCACTATTTCTTGCACCAAATGCTATTTTGGTGCAAAAAATGGTGCAATGGAGCTCCAACCTTGCACTATTTTTTGCTTCATTTTGGTGCATGAATAGTGTTGCACCAAATTTGGTGCAACACTATTCACTTGCACCATTACTATTTAACATTATTTTATTATTATTTTTTATTATTTAACACTTTTAAAATAAATTTTAATTTTTACATTTAAATTTCTAGTATGCCTATTCATCTACACCATTACTATCCATTAATATTTTATTTTTTTATTTATTTTTATAACACTTTTATTTTAACATATTTTAAATTTTAACTAATAGAGCAACGTGCTAATCATGGAAGTTGAATATTTATGTAGAATTAAAATAAATTCTACCATAATGTAATATTTATTTAATTCTATTGTACCAATGATTTTACTTTTATTTGAATTATCCATTAGTATGTATAACGTATAATATTTGCTTACAATTTATATTATTTAAAAATTAATGGTATAAAATAATTTGCTATTAAATAGTTATATAACAATGGATTATGAATTATATGGATAAATATGTAAAAAAAGAAAAAAAGAAAAGATTTATTTTATGAAATTAAAATATAAAATTAGAGTAAAAAATAATATAATATAGAAGAGAGAGAGAAGAATATAAATAGAATATTCTTTTTTGGTGCAAAAAATAGTGCAATGGGTTGGAGTTAGTTTGCACCATTTTGGTGCATGCACTATTTTAGATTTTTAGTGCAAAAATGGTACACAAGGTTGGAGATGCCCAAGCTTAGTTCAACATTTATAGTCTTTAATAAGGGCAGGGGTTCGAACATCCATATAGTGACAGAATCATTTATTTTTTCAACTTCTAAAATATTTTAAATGATTAGTCCTAATCTTTGTCCCACGCTGAAATTCTTATGAAACATTCCTTTTCTTATAAGGACTAATCATCCATTCTTCTTGAAAATATATAGAATTGGCAGTCATTGAATTTTAACAGAGACTAAGCTAGCGTTTGGACATAGATTTGGTTGAAACTTGGGAATTTGAGTTTTCCAGTAAATTTTTGAACTTGAAGTTATGTTTGGACATAGAATTTACGCAAAAAAATAGTTGTAGTTTCGTGGGTAAGATAAGACAATTTTCCCAAAAAGTTTTTCACCACGTGTGCATCAAGTTATAATATAGAGAAGCAACGATAACTACATGTAACATTGGAACACACCTTTACACATACTGTAGTAGTTACTCGGCATGTGCATTGCACGTGTATGCCGAGTTTTGGAGTACCTACTGTTATAAAATAATGTTAGTACTATAATGTTAGGACATTCTTTTACAGTAAATAAATAAATATGAGATTCTCCCCCAATTAATTGACATATATCTATGTCCAAGTGTTAAGAGTTACAGGAATATTTGTACGTGATGGCTCAGTGGGCTCACCTTGTACTCTTACACTGTGGTTGGCCTTTAGTTTATGTGTTCGAGTCTATAATGCTACGTTTCTTTTTTTTCCATTTTTTAACATTAGCTTCCACCTTACAACTTACGTCTAACGCATGCAAGGCACCCGCCACGTGTCGTTTCAGTAATGATGACACTGCCACTCATCTATCTTAAAAATTTTGCTAATAAATATTTATGCAAATCCTTCTCAAAATCAAACAAAGATTAACATTTTGAGTTATAAAAAAAAGCACAAATATTGTGGAAAATGGCTCATCCAAATAGAGAAATCAGAGATAGACGTAACAATGCTGCCAATGATGTCCGTGCGATCCGTATGATGGTAGACGATGTTATTGAGTACATATTGGTGCTCATCAACCACGTTGATACTGAGAATCGACGCATGAAGAGAATGCTCCATTCCATACTCCTCTATCTTGGCCAGTCAGATGAGTACGAAACTCCCCCACGATCTCCACCAGCACTTGACTGATGGTTTGGTTAATAACGGTGGTGTTTTGCTAAGTGGTATATTTTGCAGGATTTTTGGTGTTAGTTAAGTTTATGATGCTCAGCACCTTTAAATTGCATGTGTTCATCTGCCTTTGTAAGTGATGGTTTGGTTATCATTGGTGGTGTTTTGCTACATTATGATGTTGATCACCACCGTTAATTACGATGATGTTACTTTGCATGTGTTCTTTCTGCCTTTGTAAATGAAATCTTTTGCTTTTATGTATGGTGTTGAAGATTAAGATTAGTAATTGATTTCTTCTTTTCTTCTGTAATCAAGCCAATTATTTCTAATTTGTTCTAACGTTGACTATTTAGTCATGCAAATGGTTTTTAGGTGCAGACAAATGTAATATGATTTGGATAAGTTTTATTATGCATAAATTTCTCTTTATACAAATGGTTCTAGCTAACTTAAATATGCATAGATTTTTCTTTAAAATTGTTATCATTTATAAATAAAATAAAATTCTTTTAAATCAATTTCCCTCTCCTGACAATTTGTACCCAACTACAAGAGGTGCGTCTTGAAACTGCGCAGTTATATAATCAGAAAAATCAGGATATGCAGGCATTAATTCAAAATAAGGATCGGAGATGATGTTAGTAAGTATGGCTATTGCGACAGAAAATTTTGAGGGCATATTAAGCACTTGTGTGGTCAAGATAAATAATGATCCACAAAGCTCTCCTTACAACCTTAAGACATTTTAGAAGGGTGTTTATCTATTTGTCTTTAGGAATTTATGTGTGCTTCCAATGGTTGGATTGAAGTCATTGAACTGATGAGTTGGTTCAATTTTTTTTCCATCTTTTTTTAAGTTTATTAATCGTCGGTTTGGGTTATGAAATGTTCTGTTATGTTCTATTTTATATAATTAAACAGTAAAAATAAAATAAACTACGATTTATGAGTTTAAAATAATACGAATTATTATGATGAAAAAGGAGTGGTAAATTTCAGGATTACACCATAAAAGGATCGCTTATGTTGAAGATTTGTATAGTTAATGTTTCGTTCATGGGTTTCTATATTCAAATAGTGATGTTTTGAGCTTGTACCACGTAGTTATTTCAAATATTTGTAAATAACATTGAGTCGAGATGGAGGTAATATACATACAGTTTAAGTTTTTAACACGTCAACTCATTGATTCTTCCAACTATATATTTTGCGTCTCTAGGTAGAATTTCATCATGCTTTTACCTTCCCTATGATGAACATAAAATTGACCAATAAAAATCAGTTGCTTACCGCAAGAGAAAGGGCATAGACGATGTACCTGCCCTTTATAAATTTGAATAGTACTTGCAAAGTTCCATTTGTAATTTTCAGTTTTATTCACAAATACAAATCACGTATAAATCACCTCTTTAGCGCAGGCATGTAGTCAATGTAACTGACTATATTCATGATGCATTTACCTACAATGTTTACTGACTACCCCATCTGTATTGTTTTATTTGTAAACTTATCTCTTTAATAAATGTAAAGTTTTATTTCTACCTTCATTCAAATTCAATCAATACTACGGGCAAAGTGAAAAAAATATATGAGTAATTAATTTTGCATTGAACTCCTAATTGGACAAGTAAATTAAGCAGACTATTTAAAGTAAGGAGGACAAATAAAACGAGACGAAGGGAGCCGTAGTCATAGCTTCTCGGAAATAAGGTAGGTTGTGCCTTGGATTGTTGTCACGATTAAACTACGGGCCCATTAAACTATTGTAGATTCGTGCAATAAAAACGGGGGTACGGTAGTGAAACGTAAATGCACCGAATGTTTAAATTTTAATTGTTAGATTAGATTGAGATTGTATTTGTCAAAATTGTAAGGGATTTAAAAGCAAAAAACTAATTATAGGCTCATTCATATTAGTTTGTTAGTGGTAACTCAAAAAACAATTAGCGCATAACCGATTGTATGCGTAAAATATAGTAAGTCAAAAGTGAAAACTTCTCCAAAGTGGCTTATAGCCTGTTTGGCATTGCTTCTCCAGAATCAAAAGTGCTTTTTTTTTTTAAGAAAAGTACTTTTTTTAGAATTTTAAGGTGTTTGGCAACCACAAAAAAGTACTTTTAGGTAGAAGCAGAAGCAGTTTTTCTGCTGTTGGGGAAAAGCTACAAATATCCAGAAGCAATTTATTAATTTTTTTCAAGACAAAAATATCCTTACTAAATTCTCCTTCATTAATTAACCATATCTCTCTCTAAATAAAATTATATTTCTCTTTTTCACATTGTTTTCCTACTATATACTTTTATAAATCGTATTCCTCTTATGATTAGTTTTTATTTCTAGTTATTTCTATCAACCGTATATACGATTTTTTTATTAAATCATATTTTAAAAGTAAGTAATTACTATAAATTTTTAATGCGGTTATAACTTCAATTAACTATATTATATATTGTTCAATAGCTTAAATTTATAAATTTTACATTATGTTTTACGTTTTAACTAAATAAATTTTTTAATAAAAGTATTTTACGATAAATATTTTAAATTATTTTTTTATTTTTATTAATCCAAATATAAAATAAATTTGGATGTCCTTTTAGTAATCTAACACTCGAAAGTATTTTTGTAAAGATTAGCCAAACACAAATTATTTATCAAAAGTACTGTTCCAATTAGTTGTCCAAACACAAACTGCTTAAAAGTACTTCTTTAAAAAGTACTTATGCCAAGAGTACTTCTCAAATTAAGCAGTTTTTTGCAGCAATCCCAAACAGGCTCTTAGTAGACTAGACAAACTGTATCTATGACTTCGTATCAGTAATTTCCCGCCAAAACGTGTGGCCTACATTTTCAATTCACTTTCCAATCTAGAAAGTACTGCCTATAAGTGTTTTCGTTTCTTGGGAGTTGGGATGCATACGCTTCTCTTGCTTACTTCGGTCCGCTCATCTTCCTCCATATCTAAAGCAATTGGAATATCTTGGGGACAATAGATGGAGAGAAACATGAGGCAAATGATGGAGAGAAATATGAGCGGTGCGGAGACATCTCTCACTAGCCTGCCGACTGTGTGTTTAGAGGCTGTCGTCCATAAATTTCTCGATTCGAATCCCACAGTGCAAGATATATGCAGCTTTTCTTCAACGTGAGTCCTTCCAAAATAATTAGCATATTAATAAAGTGTCTCAATTACCATTAAAAAAAATTATTTATGATCCGGGTTTTTTTTTTTTAATTATTTTGTGTGGAGATAAATGTATCTGCAGGTGCAGAGAAATTCGCACCCTAACCTTATCAGGGCCTTTTCAACATGGGCTGAAGATGGAGTTCAGGCCGGAAAAGTTGCAAGATCGTGACGATGTTATTCTGAAGTTCCTTGAAAGGTTGGACGGTGCAGGGGTTGATTATGCCTCTCTACTCCTTGGAACGTATCGTTTTTTCATGGAGGGCAGCTTAGATGGATTAACCTTATTATGTGGAGTTGCTATCGCTTCTCCAACGCGTCACGCGGATCAAGCTCGTCAAGCGCAATATAACTTTGCTATTGCCGTGCTACTGAAGGGCTGCAATAGAGGAGTACAATGCCTTCGTTCGGTTTGGGCTAGAATTGGAGGTAGATTTGCTATGCGAAATTGTCGGAATCGCCTTAGATCGATGATTGGCGCTGACCAGTTTAGAAAAATAACCATGCCTTTTATTTGTAGTGAAATTGGACGCACTCATTGGTCTTCAAAGACCTTAGCCCCGTTAGATTGTTACTTTGACGAGCTAAAGGTGACCTACGATAAGTGCATCGCTGATATAGAGATGTATAAACTTGCCTTACCAGAACTGAATGTAGTAGTAGAAATTGATTACTCCACATGTTCATCAGATTCAGTTGGTGCATATGAGACTGAAGTGATGGTGTCGGACGACGACGAGTCTGATGATGACAAGTCTGGTTCGTCGAGGTAGTGCATAAGCTAATTGTTGAAGGGGAATTTTAAGGTGCACCATAAAATCAAGCTCCTTTGTTTTGTGTTCTGTTGATGTAAGTAGCCTGTAAATTCCTTTTGTCTACGTTAAGGAGTAATCAAGTACTACAACTAGTTATATAATGCTTGCATGGTTTAATTAGACGTTTTATGATATGTTTTTGGGTACCGCTGGTAACACCACTTTTATCATTTCACTCAGACAAAGAAGATAGTATGCTAGTTTCATCATGGAATATGCATTGTTCTAAATGTCGTGGAATTGAATACAAAGCTTTGTTCGTACCAAAACTCATACTAGCAACATTAATCAATAATCTGTCGCTCGAGCGACAATTCTTACTAAAATAGTTTGGTTTCGCGTTTGCATATCAAACTCTTGTAGTTCAGATTTTAACTACAATTCTTAGTTTTTTGTAGGAGTGATGCAAAAGTGGAAAATCAAAATCAAATATTAATTTTAAATTTTTTCAATATATTGGGAACAACTTCACCCACACTCACCTTTTCAATTCACAGTCGAATTGTCTCTTCACAGTCCATTAAGCAACTTCCCGCCCAAATTGGTGGGTCAGATTTTCAATGCCAACTTGCTCAGTAATCGTACGACCTATCACTCGATTCCTTGAGTGTCACCCACCTCCTTCTTACGTCGTCTCTTCCTCCTTAAAAACCCATCGGAAAAATATACATATTCATTCTAGCAATAAAAATCAATCATGGATGTCGAAGAATCAAATATCCTCTGCCAGATTTTAGGTCTACATCGAGACGATAGCTTGTTCGACAGTCGGTCAAATAATTGTACCACTGGCGAAAATAGTGAGCGCAACGTCACGACTGGTGAGAACCAAGGGGTTAATCCGCGCGCACCAGCAGGAGGTCCGACCGTTGGGATGAATTTTCCTAGCTTAGAAGCAATGCTTGATTTTTACCAGGAACATGCTCGACAAAACGGATTCTGCATTACGAAATACTCATGCAAGAAGCATCTGAATGAATCTGACCTCATATATGCGCGAAGACTGTCTTGTCACAGAGCTAGAAACCGAGGCAAAGATCAAAACTCGAATAATGGATGCAAGGCTGGAATTTACGCCACCCTTTGTACGGATCGAACTTCTTGGGAAGTCCAATCAGTTACGGTTGAGCATAACCATGATTTAGAACCACGGTTTACAAGTTTAATGCCATCCCGTATGAAATTAAGTCCTGCTGCAATCAGGAGGGATCTCGTGGCAGCAAGCACAGCGGGGGTTAGTCCTAGCCGGTCATTTAGGGCGATGGAAATCATGAATGGGGGGGCTGAAAATATGGGATGCTTGCCAAGTGACAGCAGAAAGGGTGTCGATCAAGATAGGAGACTCAAGTTGAATCCCGGCGACGCAGAAGTTTTAAATCAATTTTTTCAATGTATGCGTGCCAAGGATAACAAATTCATTTACGAGATGGATTTAGACAACGAAGGCCGATTGAGGAACGTAATGTGGATTCACCTGCAAGCAGTTCTTGCATACCAACAGTTCCATGACGTGGTTTACTTCGATTCGTCATACAAAGTTAACCAGGAAACCATGCCGTTTGCAACAGTCGTGGGCGTGAATCACCATAATCAGTCAATTATACTTGGGGCTGGACTACTATCGAGCGAAGACATCACATCATACAGGTGGTTATTCGGGAGTTGGGTGAAGTGTATGGAAGGAATCAAGCCACGTGCCATCGTAACTGATCAATGCGAGAGCATAGGGGCAGCCATAAGGGAAGAATTTCCTACCACAACCCACCGGCTGTCCCTATGGCGTATGTTATCAAAGGTGCGTTCAGAGTTTAAAGGAGTTAGAGAGAAGGATGCTGTTATACAGCAGTTCGAGAGCATCATCTATCGGTCTATGTCGGTCGTGGAATTCGAACGAAGATGGGACCAGTTCATTCGTAATCCCCGTTTACAAGATAGGCGATGGCTTGAAAAAATATATTCAACAAGGAGCCAGTGGGTGCCGGTATACCTGAAGGACACGTTCTGGGCTGGTATTAGCTCCACAAAGCGGAGCAAGTCAATCCACCCATTCCTTGACCAGTTTATTAACAGAAAAGCTGACCTTCAGACATTCGCGGAGCAGTACGAGGTAGCTATCAAGTCCAAACTGGAGAAAGAGTTAAAAGAAGAAAAGAGTTCCAAGGAAAGCCGACTAATTAGTCTGACCGGCAGTCCCTGGGAAAGACAGCTCCGTGCATGTCTTACGCGGAACATTTATGATTTGCACAGAAAACAAATCCAAGAGTCGGTCAGTTGTATATATGTCGGGAGCGACTCGCAAGACGAAGTGGAGATTTTCACGGTGAGCGACACCGGAATGGGATTAAACCACGCGGGGACTGACTACATCATGACTGTGGAGTAGAAACAGGACGGCCAGCATTTGGATTGCAGCTGCAAGATGTTCAACACTGACGGGATTATATGCAGGCACATGATACTCTTGCTGCAACATTACGGAGAGCAGCGATTGAACGATAGGTACATACTGAGAAGATGGCGTGGAGACATTAGCCGACCGCACTTGTGGGCTTATGTGTCTGCTGCTTATCCGCAGATGTCTGATGAATTCCAAAGGCTCCAGGGACTTAAGGGTATCTTCTACCAATGAGCGGAAAGAGCTATTCGGTCGGACCTGTTGACGGACAAACTTAAGCTCGACCTCATGGCAAATTTTTACAAGCCTAACAATGACGACCCTATCCCCGATGACATACATGATGTGGAGGACCATCGCAGTGATGCTCCCATCCTTGATGCTAACTTTCTGAGGATCGAAGGAAGGCCCTGTCTGGTCCGTGTTAGAGACAAATGGAACAAAAGGCGCAGAGCAAATGGAAGCAGAGTAGGAAGGGGTGGAAGTAGAGGAGGAGCCAGCGGAGCAGGACGTGGTAGTGGAGGGGTTGATGCAAGCGATGGCAATTGTGGCGTTGATGCAGGCAGAGGCAATGGTGCGGTTGATGCAACAACTGGCAGTGGGCGGAGAGGTGGAACGGGTGGAAGTAGAGGAGCCTGCATCGCAGGACGTGCAACATGTGGTGTTGATGCAAGCAATGGCAATGGTGGCGTTGATGCAGGCAGAGCCAATGGTGCGGTTGATGCAACAATTGGCAGTGGGCAGAGAGGTGGAACGGGTGGAAGTAGAGGAGTCTGCATCGCAGGACGTGCGACATGTGGTGTTGATGCAAGCAATGGCAATGGTGGCGTTGATGCCAGCAGAGGCGATGGTGCGGTTGATGCAACGAGTGGCGGTGGCAACAGTGGGGTTGATGCACGTCGATGAAATTGCACAGTTTGATGCAAGCTGTGGAGAAGGTGATGATGCAAATGCCCGGTGAAGCCTTGTTTGAGCTTATTTTGTGCGTTAAGAATTTTTCAATCAGTTTTAATTGTATTATGTTTAAACTTATGTGGTTTGTTCACATCTAACTTTACATTGTCGATGGGAATAGAATACAAACTAGAGCAGAGTAATAATTCTACAAGATGCATCACATTCTGCCTCATAATTGTTTGAGACAATTCTCCTCCGTTTAGCGTGGCCCACGATGTTTGATTACCGCACTTTTATAATTCGTGTTACACCAGGCCCACCCATTTCTTTATCTTCTTCTTCCCACCCCCAACCTCTACCCCTACATTCTTCACTCACAGAGTGAGCAAAATCCAACTATTCATTTTCCAGACCTGTTTATCTTCAACCAGAGTTTCACGCCCGCATCTTCTTAACTATTGTTTTTGTCTCTTTGAATTTCAATAACAAGTGCTGAAGAACGAGTTCTGATTTCAAAAAGAAAAATTTTAAAAAAAAAACTGCAAAGAACAATTCAAGACTCACACAAATCCAAATTCAGGCTCAGTTGAAAAGGATTTCAACGCTAACAAAGTACATTATGACAAAACAAATAAATTATTATCTTGGTCAAACAAATTACACAAAATTTCAACTAAATAACATGATGAGAGCAGAATGGTCGAACTCGTTAACTCTATTTGATTCAACTAAACTCTATTTGCTTCAAGTATGAAAGGTCTGGGAAAAACAGTTGTAAATAAAACTACCTCACACAATTGTGACCTGGAATTCGAGGCACACTGTAGAATTTTTCCTGAAGCAGAGTTATATTTATAGGTCAAAAAATAGAACGAAATTGAAAGCAACGATAGCATTGATACAACCAGAAAATATCACAAACAAAAAATATCGGCCAAGATCAGAAACACAAGACTTTTCATAGGGACCGCACCGAAATTATCGATACGATGAGCATGACAAGAAAAAGACTCTCTGACTCAAGAATATTCTCAAATACGTCTTGTAATAGTTACCTTTTATATTGGATTAATTTCTTCATCTGGCGAGCGCCGAGATTTCCAAGTTGCTGGACGCTCTGATCAAATTTATAAACAGGAAACGGCGTATTATATAACAAAATGGGCTACATATTGAACAATGTTATTGTAATGATCGAAATTTAACTTACACAACGGGCGTCCGTCTTCGTCGTATAGGATTTCAAACTGTCGAGCATGTAATCGAAGAAATACGTTTGTTGCGTCGTTCTTTTTATTTCATAAAAAGGTCTGTGGAAGGGTGGTGTTGTGTTGAAATTGGGGGAATCTGACTTGTTGGGATGAAAAATTATGGTATTGGATTTTCGATTTCTGCTTGTTGAAAGGGGATAAAAGTGGCGAAAAGTGGACGTTTGGGGGATAAGAGGGAGACATCGCTTTCCCTCTAATTTTTAAACTTTTAAAAATATTTCCCCCACTAACCCGCCCACCCTATTCCCGAATTTTCTTTCGTTTTCCCCCCACATCTTCCCTCTCTCCTTTTTCCGCTAAATCGTCGGGCGAGTTGTTTAAACAACCTAGGATATGAAGCTTGATCGATGGTGATACAAAAGGAGAGGGATAATTAAGGGACAAAGGAGATAATTTTACTTTGGAAAAATAAATTCAAATTGTATAGGTAAATGTAGAGGATAATTATGTTAGTAAACATCGCAAATTAACATCGTTTTAATTTCAGTTATTTACATTTTCATTGATAATAGCTTAATTTGATTATAATTCTATTTATTACTACAATTCATAGGTTAACAACAAAATTTTAACCACAACGTATGAAAATTCTTCATAGATAAAAATGATAAACCCATTTAGAGTCAATGATGTCATGATATGTTACATTCATTAATACTTAAATTTGAGATTACTTATGAGAAACAATTGTTCAACACTAAATTTGAGATTGTTTGTGAATATGAAGAGGAATAAAAAAGTACTCAGCTATTTTTGGCCATGTTGTTAGAAGCTTGGTGATGGTTCGAAGGAGAATACATGATTATTTGTGCTTAGTGGAATTATTTTTATATTATTTAATGGTGAAGTTATAATTATAGACAATATAATAGATAACTCGTTTTTACTTAGTGCATATTTTGCTTTGATATAGGAGTTATCACCAGGGGCGGATGTAGCACATACGGCGCGGGTTCGGCAGAACCCAGTAGGTTTGGCGCAGACAGTATATTTGTCTTTAAAAAATTATTAAATATGTACAAAAATCATGTCGAGAACCCATTAACTTATACTTGAATTCATTATCTTAAAATTTAGAACTCATATAGTTCAAATCCTGGATCCGCCTCTGGTTATCACCAACATAAATCTTAGGATTAACACTATAACTCCATTATTTTCTCCCGTTTGCAGATATTGGTTCACCAATCCAAATATATACACATTTGAATTTCCTTACATTACGTACACTTGACCGTTTCTTTATTTTGAATATGAATGAGCACTAATAAAGAATTAAATATAGAGGGGGTGGGGAATTGTTTGGTCAGCGAAGGAGCCGTTTCTAAAGAACCATTTCTGATTACGAGTAATTGGTCATTACTTCATTATAATGATTAATTAAAATTCTCCCTACATTTAAGTTACAAAAAAAATGAGAAGCTTTTTGTAACTGTGCATGACTAATTATGATGATGATAAATGAGATATATAACGTTATGCAATTAATATGATAGAAATTATATTTGACTAATTTCTAACTATTACACGGGAGAAGAAAACTGTGATGGGAAGAAGCCAAAAGAAGAAGGGTGAAAAATGGCCAAATAGAGAAGTGCTTCTTCTAACTCTTAAATGGGTTGAGAAGAAGGGGAGCATCGCCGTTGTCGTCGCTCGCTCGTCTCGGCTTCGGATTGACTTAATTTTTTGGACCAACAAAAAACTAAAAGTATTAAATAATATTAATATTTGGTATTCCGTTTTTGTAAAGGAAATCTGAATTCAATTTGAATTTATTCCTCTACTTAATTTTTTCCCGTTATGTTTCAATACAGCCATTAAGTGTGGACGTTTTCTGAAACAGGCACATGTAGAAAGATTTTGCCTCTTCATTCCAACCTATCCTTTGGCTATAAATACGTGCTCTTCTTCAGTCTTTTTCTAACACCAAAAATATCCGACTATCTCCTCCTTTTCTTCTGCATAGAACAGTAAGTGCTGTGTGATTTGCTCCGCTTCTTTGAGTTCGCCGAGTGCTACAGTTTAAAGTGCCACTACCGTAGAACTGTAATCCCGTTCCATCCTGGGAGGAATTATTCCGTTAAACTTGGTCAACAGTGAGGGGTTAGATTGCTTAAGGAGACAGAAGAAACTTGTGGGCTCGAGATTGTCCGGTATATATATTGTTTATATAATTTTGGAAGTATTTCCTAAATTTGATTGCGAAAAGTCAAAATGTCAAATATGTGTTGAGTCTAAATATACTAAGCACCCTTACAAGTCAATTGAAAGGGATTCTGAACCATTAGACTTAATTCATACGGAAATTTATGACATAAAGTCAATACCATCTCGCGGTGGAAAGAAGTATTTCATAACTTTTATTGACGATAGCACTCGTTACTGCTATGTTTATTTACTTAGTAGTAAAGATGAGGCAATTGACGCATTCAAGCAATGCAAAAATGAAGTTGAAACGCAACTTAACAAAAAGATCAAAATGATAAGAAGTGATAGGGGTGGCAAATATGAATCTCCTTTTGAACAAATATGTTTGGAATATGGCATTATTCATCAAGCAACTGCCCCTTACACGCCTCAATCTAATGGGATTGCGGAAAGTAAAAATCGAACATTAAAGGAGATGATGAATGCCTTGTTAATAAGTTTGGGTCTACCCTAGAACTTGTGGGGGAAAGCTTTATTCACGGCTAATCAAATACTCAATCGAGTTCCCCATAGAAAAACACTTTCCATTCCATATGAAGAGTGGAAAGGAAGGAAGCCCAACTTGAATTACTTCAAAGTGTGGGGGTGTTTGGCAAAAGTGCAAGTCCCAAAACCCAAAAGGGTTAAGATTGGACCGAAAACAGTTGATTGTGTTTTCATTGGATATGCTATAAACAGTAAAGCATATCGATTTCTGGTTCATAAATCAGAAAATCCCGACATTCATGTTAATACGGTGATGGAATCTGATAGTGCTGAATTCTTTGAAAGAATATATCCGTATAAAAAGGAATGTGAGTCAGTTGGTGAAAGACCCAAACGACCTCGGGAAGGAACCAAAGGAAACTCACCAAATGAGAAAGAACCAAGACGAAGCAAGCGTCAAAGAACTTCTACTTCATTTGGGGATGACTTTGTCACTTTTCTTTTGGAAAATGAGCCTCGGACGTTTTAAGAAGCCATGTCTTCTTCAGACTCTCTATTTTGGAAAGAGGCAGTCAATAGTGAAATAGAATCTATTTTGAGCAACCATACTTGGGAGTTGGTTGATCTTCCTCCTGGAAATAAACCATTAGGTTCTAAGTGGATTTTCAAAAGGAAAATGAAAGCTGATGGCACTATTGACAAGTACAAGGCAAGGCTTGTTGTTAAAGGGTATAGACAACAAGAAGGTCTTGATGTTAGAGGAATGGTCTTGACTACTTTGACACATACTCGCCTGTAAATAGAATTACATCCATACGTATGTTAATAGCGTTAGCCGTCGTGTATGGTCTTGAAATACATCAAATGGACGTTAAGACAGAATTCTTAAACGGGGATTTGGAGGAAGAAATTTACATGGAACAACCTGAAGGGTTCGTGGTTCCAGGAAAAGAAAAGGTGGTGTGTAAACTTGTTAAGTCGCTTTATGGACTAAAACAAGCACCTAAACAATGGCATGCGAAATTTGATCATGCAATGTTGTCAAATGGCTTTAAAATTAACGAGTGTGACAAATGTGTTTACATTAAGAACACTCCTAATTATGTAGTCATTGTTTGCTTATGTGTGGACGACATGTTGATAATGAGCAATGACATTGCCAATATAAATGCTACGAAACGCATGCTACGAAACGCATGTTAACGGGTTAATTCCTCCCAGGATGGAACGGAATTACAGTTCTACAGTAGTGGCACTTCAAACTGTAGAACTCGGCGAACTCAAAGAAGCAGAGCAAATCACACGACACTTACTGTTTGTATGCAGAAGAAAATGAGGAGATGGTCGGATGTTTTTGGTGTTAGACACAGACTGAAGAAGGGCACGTAATTGAGACAACAGTCCACTCCGTTTTGTAGTGATTTTCAAACCAATGATTTTGGAATGCAGAATTACCGAGCTTGATGTTAAACTTCATTAAGCGCTAGTGAACTCATCTTGGATTTTCTCATTTCCAGTATCCATTGAATAGGGGTTTGCTCCGTAATTATACCAAGCTGTATGAGACGTTTGTTATTGGTTTTACACTTTGTTGAACTCTTTCGCAATCTAATCTTCAGAGATTAACGTTGTTCTTAATATGTAAATTTAATTATCAATACGAAAAGGAGATGTAAAATTAACTAGGCTAGTACTCCGTAGAACGCAAGAGTTGTTTAAATTCCTACGTTCTAGATAAATCTTGGAGATTCCACAAGCAACCTACCCGGATAGCAAACAAATAAGTGGAGTTGTAACCTTAAAGTTTCATAAAAACTCACGCTTTCAAGCGCAAGAATATCAATGTTCCAAGATTTTACATAATTCACAACAATGGTATTATTACGTAGACCCATACAGCAATTCTAATCGTCCTAGCAATTTTAATTGGGCCTAATTGACTTTAGTTTATATAGTTTTAAAAACCAATTTATCCTCATATATTAGCAGAGTTTATAATAATCTTTTTGTTCTATCAACATGTATATATTTCTGAATATCTTCTTAAAAAATTGAAGGCTTGCTTGTTGCAATAAAAGCTCGTTAGAAGAAGAACAGTAGAAGATGTTAATGCAATGTAATAGCTGATTGCTTGCTAAAAGAAAACGAACACGGTAAATAAAATAACTAAAACGAGTCTATCCATAATCGAACCCTAAACCACCAGGGCCTATCATGACATTCTCCACCGGTTTGCTGGAATAATTTTTCTCAATCCTCTGTTAATTAAAACCTATGGTACAAATTAAATAGGGCCTAACAATTAGCCCAAAAGTACTTTTTGACGATTCAATGCACTTACTTAAGCTACAGATCCGCTTCCTGCTTAACCTAGTTTTTACACTCTTCTTCCTCCCTTAGTTACTAGTTACACATCTTTCCTGAAACAAAATGAGACTCAAAGAGTTGTTTCCATATTTCTATACATATAACGGTTTTCCATGTATTCAGTGTCTTCTTTCAAAGTCATACATTGAAACGGACGATTTGGTACTTCACTTTTGCCTTTCTTATTTTAAGTAATTTCTTAGCAATATGTCCATTAATGTTTATTATTTTCTTTCCATAGATTCTTCCGTCGGGTATATGGGAATATCTTCCGATTAAGGCGAAGTATACATTGGTAGTTGTAACGACGGAAAAATGGGGGGGTGAACGATGGTTTATGAAGCTCAACACATGTACGAAAGGGTGGAAAAGGTTAAATAATGGCTGGGGAGAGTTTGTAAGAGCCAAAAATCTGAAGGCAGGAGATCATGTTTGTTTTCGTCTCATTGAAAGCAGTGAAGAAATTGTGATGTTTGAATTTGAGTTGTATGGTGTTCCGGCTTCTCATGAACCTCAATGGAGTATCTGTGATTAGGTTGGTTATGATGATGATGATGGTGGTGATGGTGATGATGGTGGTGATGGTGATAATGGTGGTGGTGGTGGTGGTGATGATGAAGAAGTTGGTGAAGGTACCATTGATGATCCAGTTTATGTTGATTAGTATAATAGCAGCATTTAAATGTATTTTGATGTTGTTTTTGTTAACGTGGACTGATGTTTAGGAGATTTAATGTATTCTTTTCATGTGTTTTGAAATTTTTGATGTCTTTGAAATGGTGCTACTTCAATGAGATTTAGAATCTTTTGAGTTGTTTTATTTAACAATTTACTGTTTATTAAAATTTGAACTCACACAACTACAAAGTGCATTACCTCTATAAGCAATATTCACAAATCCGAATAATGGGCAACTTCAAGGGTTTTCCCTATTAATCCCCATTTTAGGGAAAACTTACTCCAACCATTCCCTCATTTTTTTCCCTAAAAAGAATATTCCTTTTTATATTCTTCTCTCTTCTATATTATATTATTATCTTTATCTCAATTTTATTTTCTTATTTCCATTAAACAAATTCTATCTTTTATTTTCTTTTTTACATATTTGTCACACATAATTTATATTCAATATAAATTTATTTTCTACCATAAAATTTTAAACAATATAATTTGTAAGAAAATATTAAAGATTATATATATGAACGGATAATTCAAATAAAAGTGAAATAATTGTAATACAAAATAATTAAATACATATTACATTATGATAAAATTCATTCGAAATACTACAAGTAGAACTTCAATTTGCACCTCTATGCTCCCATAAATGATATATTAATGCATTACGAAGTTCAAAATGAGCATCTTTGTTTCTAATTCTTCCGTATCTAGCTAAAAATTCTTGAAATCGTTGATTTGCACCTTTCATTGTTTTTTATGGTTGTATCTTTTTTATACAATTATAACTCATAATAAAATTAACTACCAATTTTACATAAAAAAAATAGATACACCATAATTAAAGTTTAAAAATAATACGACAGTGCTAAGACTATAAATTATTTATATAAAGATATTATATAAACATAATTACATTTATATAAAGAGATAAATTAAAAGGTTAAATAATAAAAATAATATTATTTTAATGGTGAATAGTAAATAGGGAGATGAATAGTGTGTCCCCAAATTTGGAAAACACTATTCACTCCCTAATTTGGGGACACAAATAGGGAGTCATTGGAGTAAAATTTCCTTAAATGTGTCCCTAAAAATAGGGAAAAGAGGGTTTAGGGACAACCCTTGGAGTTGCCCTTTACTTTCCACCCGGTACATACGTTGTTTGTCATGATTGTATGACATTTAAGTGTTTTTTAAGGCTTCAGATGTTACAACAGATGACTTTGTAAAATTTATTGCTTAATAACACTTTTATTTATTTTAATTTACAGTAGCTTCTAATTTGTTACGAATATAACCAAAATTGAGGACACATTTGAGATGAGGTCAAATTACGTTTGGGACTCCGGGAAAATGTCTATAAATAGAAGAATAACATAATCAAGGCTGGTAAGACACTACATTTTCAGATCATGGATTTTCTAGTCAATGGTCGTTTTGTTTTGATGGTTCACATTATGGGAAGACCTCCAAATCCTGATGCTGATGATTCTGATGATGATTCATTAAGTACATCAAGTGATGGTTCTTATGGGGTAAGAATAGATTATGGTTGTGAAAGAGACTATGTTGATCCTGTCCTAATTGATTAGATGTTAGGGTTAATTAGTTAGTTGGGCTATGTTCGTCTAAGGTTTTTGTTGTTATATATGTAAGGCTTTAATGTTTGGTTGTTTCTGCTAAGTTATTGACTTGGCAATGGTCAAGGTCAGTGGATAGATGTGTGTTTTGTTTTCTCGGTTTGATTAAAAAAAAATAATGTTTTGTATGGTTAATCTATGTTTAGTATATATTGTTTCATCTATGTGTAAGTATTATCTTTTTATTTTATGTTGAATGTATGTTTAATTTATGTTGAATGTGTTTAATTTATGTTGAATATACTGTTTTATCTATAGGTTTGACTAACAATGTGTCATACTTGTATAAGAACTTAATTCTGTGTAATGTAACAGATAAGTTGCAACTTCTATAAATATTAAGTTAAATTTAAGATAAGCAGTGTGTATAACTATACACGGGTTCATATAATGTAGTGTACTTCCTGCCAAGATGAAACACATTATAAAAGAGAAGTAGTGATGATATGGAAGAAGAATATTCTGCAAAATGTCATGTACTCATGTAAGAACTGACATGGAAGAAGAATATATTCTCCACCATGTGGGAGACCCGAATTGTCTTGTAGAGTTAGGATAGGATTGATGGACGATACATGAAAATATTTCTTTCCATGTGATATGGATTATTTGATGTAACAATGCACTCATGCACGCCCAACAAATTGTAGAATAATATTGAGTCCCTGAATGTGCATATGATGACCTTAGGCTTTGCTAATCTTACATTCGCTATGAATGCATTAGTTAAACAAGCGTGTAGAAAATAAGTGATAGGGCAGCTTTCATTATGCCCCTGAAGCCTTACAATCGCTATGCTTTAGAGGCGTTTACAAATTAGCCTATCACTTGACTAACAGGAGAGATCATTAGCCAATATTGATACTCTAATCATCTAAACAAATTACTGTGTGAGACTCAAAATGCACCAAAGGATGTGCTTTCTACAGTAGATAAATTTACTGCTCAACAAATAAAGTGCTTTCACATTTGTCATGTCAATTTAAATGCTTGGAGTAAAGACATGGGGAAGCTTAAGCAGTGCCTTACTAGTTACTACTGCATCACTATCTATTCTACCGTCAATTTTATAACCTTCCACATACAAATGCTCTCTGAGCAATTAGTAAATGCAACCACAAAATTACAACTGACAAACGGGCCATCTTAGTTGCTCCTTGCCATTTTATTAATAATAAGAATAAGAGGCATAAAAAATTGAGAAAATTTCATATCTAACCTAACATGGCCCTACAGTTTAATAGACACAATTAATATACAACAATGGCTAGCCAAAAAGATGCTAATAAATAGGTATATGTGTATCCTTTTTCATAACAAAGCTGCGTTAATTATGTTCTAAACACACGTAATACAAGCAAATCCTACATTCAAGGAGTCCCACAAGTCACGTAATCCACAATCTCTTCCAAATATATATCCAATGCTACTGATTTATTTTTTACCAAATATATCTCAAATATATACCCCATAATATATTCAGCAATTTATTCAATATAATACATATGCAATTGAAAAGATACTGTTCAATAATATGCAAGGCCTACTATATATAGAAGGTAATATGCAACAAATATGTACTGTATATGCAAGTATTCACGTTATATAAATGGATATCAAAAATATGCAAGGAATACCAGACTGTAGAGAAGAAGATGGAAGGGCTCTGTTCACTGAAGGGTTTTTCGGTTTACAATTCCAAGATAAAGTGAGAAAATTGTTATTAGATGAAAAATCTCATGTATTTGGTTTTGAATTATTTTAACTTTTCATTTACCACTTGATTGACGTATTACCTTAATATTAGGAGATAAAATCGTGTGTTTTAATTAGTTATTGTCAGATCATTATTAAATGATATGCATTAACAAAAGTTGTCTATCACATATCCCACGAAAATAGGCATTAAATAGGGTAAGTTAATTGAGATTCTGAAAAAATAATAAATGCAGTGAAAAAGGAAATGCAAGTTCCCACAAAAGTAGGCACGCTTAGAGGGGAGTTAATCTGTTTTTAAAAATGGCTGATAAAAGATACCTACATAAGTCTAAATGTCTATATACAATAAATTAGAAAAAATGTACTATATTACCCTAAGGCACATCCAAATGTCTATACAATGTAAAATCACTAAAAAAATTAGTGAGTCTGAATAGTACACTGTTTTGGGATTAAAGAATTTTAGCAGTTTAGACTTTACATAATGTGTGAAATTTGACGTCTATGAGGAAAAGAATTCACAGGTAATGAGGTAGGGCTTAAGTGGCGTCATTCATAACCTAACTGTGCGAAGCACGGGTAAGTTTACTAGTTGGCTTAAAAGAGATAATTAGGTCAAAGGAAATATTTCAAAAGATTTTTATGTTCAATTGACATCTAAACATAAGAATTACAGTAAGAATTAAGCAGTGAATTATCCCCTAGGTGCTATAGTCGTAGTTGCAAGTCAAGTAGTTTTTCAGCACAAGTGCATAAAAGGAATCCCTAGAATCCTTCCGGCCTAGAAGGGATTTGCCTCAACGGCGCTCGTCAAAGCCATGGTTGAGCTTGTAAAGCACTACCCATTACCCGAGGAAAGAAGACCTCTTCCGAGCGTAACTTCTTTTAGATGAGTTAGTCTATGAAATAGCCTATCAACTCAAATCCTTGCTAGCTTCACTATTCTACGCTAACTAATCTCTCCCGAGTCTTTAATTAGCAGAGTAGACGTGTAACTTAAGTGTCATGAGCACAAAAGTCAAGCAACCAAAACAATAGAAGCTAGATAATCAAAATCCACAAATATAAATTCCTAGTCATGAATCATTCGTATAAAATCATGTCCATTAATAATTATCAACTAACAAATGTAGCATACAAATCAAAGAAATAAAGAAAGAGATAAAGAAATGCTCATTAAAGTACAACCAATTTTCTATCTCCAAAGATTGTTGATGAGTCTTGCTCCCAAGTTGGAAAAGTAGCCAAAGATGTGTATACTATGGTAAAACTATCTACTCCTATTTGTAGTTCCCAAAATAATTCCCATATTTTTTCCAAAATTATCCCTAAGTTAAAACAATGAAATGGCTGAATTTTCATCCCGTAGCCACCCTGGTACTGAAGTTGACCCGCTAGCCAATTTTTCGCTGCTCAACTTAGTCACTGTTTCACGCATAGCCACTTTTCTGCTGCGTTTTTCACAGACTAGCCAGTTTTCTTTTTCTTCAACTTGGCTTCTTTTTTACTTGTTTCTTCCATAACTCTTCTCCAACACATTCAACCTACATAATGCAACAAAGCAATGGTAAATACACTTATTTCATCAATTTAATACAACAAAAGCTCAAGTATAAGTATATAATGTGTGGTATTTTAGCCACACATCACATAGTTGTTTGGTTTAAAAATGTTTTTTTAATTTAAAAGATTGAAATAACCTTAAAAAAATGGGAGGATAACCAGCTCTCTCTTGAGGATCACTATCAGGAATTGTATCTGTTTCATCATCAGAAATAACAATAAGTTCAGGTTTTCCGCACCACTGGATGGCCCTCTAGAATTAGGATCCTCCTCCAAACTTGAGAAACAGCTTCTTTTAACACGGTTCTCATCAAAATCAGTGGAAGGCCTGTCATTGGCATAACAAGAGCTCATCAGACTTTGTTTTTCCTCATAGACGTTCACTACCCAAGAACATCTTGGAACATTAGTAGACTCTCTATTAGTAGCATGATTTCCATTCAAATTATCAGGCTGCAGAGATGATGTCACATTCTTAGACATCCTGCATTCATCTCTAGTCCCAGGAGGAATTAGAGACAAAACATTTTCTACAGGTTCAGAAGTCGCAGTCCTGTTGTCGTTGATATCATCTGGATTGAGGGGTAAAGAAGCAGGATCAAGTTCACATGATCTCGCGGGTACACCATCTTGTTCAGTTCTAGTAATTATGAGAAAGGGAATAAGTTCGGGTTTTCTAGGACCACCTGATGACAGTCTAGAATTAGGCTCTTCCTCCAAACTTGATGCGTAAACATGAGCAAAACCATTATTAAATTGTAACAGGGTATCGATTGCGCCTTGGTCTCTCAGCCTTATCAGTTCGGACCTATAAAATTTCACTGTAAAATGCAATAGCTTATCTGAAGGATCAATGCCTAATCTGTAAAAAACTGCATTGACAAAATCATCATACGATACGCCCGTCTTTACAATGATCTGATCAGCGATACCTCCCGCATATGAAGTGGATCCATCTGGAAGTACCTTATTCTTCCCACCCCAGTGACAGAAACAAAGAAGAGTTTTTTCTCCAGCTCCCATCATGAAGTAAATGTACTTGACCACAGATGCTCAAGGTGTAACAATCTTCAAAACCTGACAATGCTGGTAAGAAATAAAATACCTTTTTAGAGTGAGTTACTAAGTACTTATCGAGGATGAATATTGTTTTATATATAGTATTACTCCTTCTTCCACTTTTAAGTGTCACTTTTGTAGGAACAATGTGGATGTTTGACGAAAATATTGTTGAATGTAAAATAAGTAAAAAAATATACTCCGTAGTAGTTATATTGTCTCAAAGATGTACAATGCTTTGATTTTGGATGGTAGTGAGATGGAGCTCTTGGCTGATGATAGTCTCTATTTATATGGGGTATTTGCATGTTGTTCCCTTTCTTATTATTTAATCAATAATATTTTCTTACAAATTACTATATTATTTAAAATTCTATGGTGATACTTTAATTTTATATTGAATAGAGTATCAATTATATGCGATGAATATGTAAAAAAGATAGAATTTGTTTGATGAAAATTAGAAAATAAAATAGAGATAAAAGATAATAATATAATTAAAAGAGAAGAATACAAAAAGGATTTTTTTTTTTTTTTTTTGGAGGAAAAAATGGAGAAATGGTTGGAGGGGTTCATTATTTTATTTATTTTACTATTCACAAAAAGGTTTTTTTTTTTTTTAAAAAGTACAGTTTAAAAAGTCACGTGCCTTTATCGTGGTTCGATCTCGTGACCCTTATCGTGAAAAACACAACAAAAGCCGCTGCGCAGAATTAGCCACATCTGTTGGACGCTGAGCCGAAATAAAATAAAAACTAATTGCTTCTGTCTTGAGCTTCCAATCCCTTGGTTGACGCATCAGGCAAAAGCAATAGTATGTTTTGTAGAATATTATTGGTTGATGGATCAACCAAAGATAAAATGAGGAAGCAGGGGCCAAAATGAATTTGGTTGACGATTCAACCAAATGTTAATCGGAGCATGAACACAAAGAGTGGAGAGTCGCTAAAGCCGGTCTTTGACGAAATGTTTGTATGAACATAACACGACATCAATACAAGTGGAATTATGGATGTATGTATTTTCGAGAATACACTGGAGAAAAATATTGGTATTGTTTTACTACTATAGTAAGCAGTGGAGTATATGTTTAATAAACATTGAAGTGACACTATTCATCACATCCATTACTATTCATTATTACTACTTTATTATTATTTAACTCTTTTAATTTATCTCTTTATATACACTTAATTATGCTTATGCAACGGTTTTATAATATTTATTTCATATCTTAACTTAGGCGTATAATTTTGATAAATAGATCATTTATGCGAGCATACTAGAGGTGGAAATTGAATAGCTATGCAGTATTTCAATTGAATTTTAACGTAATGTAATATGTATTTTATTGTATTGTATCGGAATGATTTCACTTTTTTGAATTAATTGTTAATATATTTAATTTATAATATTTGCTTACAAATTAATATATTATTTAAAAAAATTATGGTAATTAAATAATTTTGTATTGAATATCAAATATATGTGATGAATATGTAAAAAAAATAAAAAAAATAAACGATAGAATTTGTTTAATGAAGATAACAAATTAAAATTGAGATAAAAGATAATAATATAGTAATATAGAAGAGAGAAAAGAATATAAAAAGGGAATATCATTTTTCGGAGAAAAAAAAAAAGAGAAATGGCAGCAGTAAGTTTACCAAATATAAACTAGCATTTTCATCAATATTCTACAGTTTAGTCAGAAATCAAATTAAGCAGTCAAATATTAATTATAGTGGAAAAGAGCCACTCACGCGTGAAAGGGGAGGGTTGATTATTTTATTTATTTTACTACACACATAAGGGTTTAAAAAAAAACGTCAGTTCACAAAGTCACGCGCCTCTACCGTGGTTCGATCTCGTGACCCTTATTATTGAAAGACACACCAGAAGCCTTGGTTGACGCATCAGTCAAAAGCAATAGAATTTTTTTGTGGAATATCATTGGTTGATGGATCAACCAAAGATAAAATCAGGAAGAAGGGGCCAAAATGGCTTTGGTTGACGATTCAACCAAATGTTAATCGGAGTATGAACACAGAGGGTGGAACAGTCGCTGAAAACATCTTATACGAAATGTTTGTATGATTTAACACGACAACATCAATACAACTGGAATTATGGACGTATGTACTTTCGAGAATACAGTGTATAAAAATCTTGGTACTGTTTTACTACTAATAAGCAGTCAAGTATATGTTTAATAAACATGGAAGGGCAAAAAACACTGTAGAAAAAATACATAAAGTCTAGTATAGGTTGAGTTTCCCCAAAATTTTACATGCACCCTTCATCACAAAAAAATATATAAACCATAGCGCGCGCCGCAACATAACAAAAATGGAACCGAATTATGCGATATGTTTAGTCAATATTACCAAATTAAAAACTCTTTAACAAAGCGGCAGAGCCAAGTGGATTTTAAAATTTGAAGACATGCCATGCCAATTAGTATTGCAATAAAGAAACTTCCCTCCAACTGATTAATTAATCTCCCACCGGTTTTTTTTCGCGGATTTAAGATTTTCCCTCCAGGGAAAATTAAAAAAACGAAATGTATGGCAGTAACTTATGCGGGTTACAACCCGGCCCATTATATATTGTCCCATAACCCTAAAAGTAAATTGTTACTCTAAGCCCCCTCATTTCTCTAAAAAAAACCACACATATCCGCTTCTTTCCGCCGTTTCTAACATAGTGAAGTTAAATCGATATGCCTGCAGAAAGACGTAGACCTTTTCCGCGCGTCGTCGTAGATAACCATGTTTTCCACTGTGTAGACACGGTAAGGACTGACGTTAATGTTATGGCCGTGCGGCTCGATCGTGTATCTCGCCAGATGGATCTGCTGATGATGCGTTTGGAAGGCTTCGTGACGACCATAGAACGAGTTTTGCATAATTTTGGAGGCACTTGTCTTGAAGGAGCGCAAATTGATAGTCCTATAGCCTCACCACTCCAGGATTTGGGTTTGTTCGTTTAAAGCCGTAGTCGCGTTTAATTTGACTATAATATATATATTTCCCTATGTCTGAATCTGTTGTTCCTTTCTGAATTTGGCTTTGGGTGCTTCTAAATTTCTGATCCTATGCCACTTGCAGCACTAGTTTGTAATTGCACGACCATTGTTCTTCCACTTTTCGAGCTGATCTTCTCGTCGTTTGTTCCCCCCTCCCCCGGTATTTGCTTTAGCACTCGCGTATGAGAAGACAATTAATTAAAGAAAATGTTATTTGAAGCTGATATATTTGAGTTGGTATTGCATTTGTCCATGGTGTTTTAGCATCAGGGTCCGTTCTTTGAACATCGTCTAATCACAAGATTTTTTGTTCTTGCTGCGCTTGTTTGTACCGGAAACTTGTCTAGTTAGAGTATTATGTGGTGTAGTATTCCGTCGACAGATGTTCCTCCAAATACTCCGCTCTTGACTAATATTGGTCTATGTTCCCCCGAATGTCATACGTTATTAATAAATTTTTGTTTTTATTTCCAATTACCATTGACGAATACAATTGAAGTCAGAAATCAGTCCATTAGACACGATTGTTTTGTGGAACCTCTCGGCTGATGGGCTCTTCTCATGTAAATCAACTTGGCACAATTATTCTGAACAAGGAAATGGTACTTTTTCCTTTTCAGAATCTTTGGCACTCTAAGATTCCATTTAAAATCTCATTTTTATCTTTGAGACTAATCATGGGAAGACTTCCAAGTGATGAATCTTTTGCTAAGTTTGGACATCAGATTATTTCTAGGTGGTACTGTTGCGTTGTGTCTAGATGTGAGTCAACTCATCATGTATTTGTGGAAAGTGAGTTAGCAATTCACATGTGGAATTATTTTGGAGCTCCAATGGGAATCAATCACAGTTGCCCAGAATTCTTTTTGCATACAATCAGTTGCCCAAAGAAGCGAAGTGTGCATATCATTTGGATAGATGGCAACTGCCTTGTATGAGGATCAGATACGATAAAGCTAATTTTTTTTGTTAGTTAGTTATCATTTTAGTTGCTTACTGTGTATGCAAGTTGTTTGTATGCTACATAGATAGTTTTTGTTACAAGAGGACATGCCAAGCCTCCTCTGTATAAGCCACTCTTTACTTAATACAATCCAGATATACTGGGGAAAAGTATTTAAAAAAAAAAAGACACGAACTAAATCAAAACCACAAATTAATAAGTACTGCATCAGGATTGAGCAGGTACGTTGTCTAGACACCTATTCATCCAAAGTAGAAGTAGGTGTTTCGTGTGAATCAACGACTTCTGCTTGACACCATCAAAGAGTGGATAATTTAATGCGAAAGTTTCGATGTCAACAACACGTAGATGAATGTTAACTAACGGGTGCAATATTGCCATGAATTGCATTATAAATTCATGTGACCTGCTCCGACTTCGCCTCAGAACTTAGAATCCATTAAATTGCTGCAGTTACCATCACTAATGGCAGGTCCTCTGGTTTTAACCACCGTACGTATACCGTCGTCCTCAACCAATAGGGTAATCAACGAAACCATTGCCGTATTAGTTCTAATTTGTTCATTCTGTCAACAGGAGCAACGCAAACACATAATTGGACTATTTTTGGGCCACAGCTGATTAATTAGCGAATTGGGCCGCACCATCAATGAAGGCATGTGCTCGGCCCATGTAGAGTAAGCCCTCCAACACGTTTTCAGCGAGTCCCCACGAGTTGGGTCGCATAATCTATTCCTGCACGTATGAATCCTGATAGGAATTCAACATTCCCACACTCGCTGTCGTTTAAGTTTAGCCAACGACATGTGTAAAATAAGGACACTTGTTTAATCGAATTTTAGGTACTCTTTAATATTGAGCAGTTATCACATTCCCTGGTACTTCTTTATTAATCAAGATGGGTAGAACTTGTTTTAGTTAGTAGACAAGTTCTTTGCCCTTGCAACAATACAAATAACGGGAATGCATGCACGAAATCAGCCCAGCGTATGCAAACTTGGTGTATTCTACATGGACAAAAAGGAGAAAGTCAATACTGCTACTAAGTACTAAGTACATTACAACTTCAGACTGGACAATCGTTAGACAAGTACAAGCACACGATCAGTCTCCGATGAAGTAAGTACTACATATATAGAGCCCAAAAAGGTGATACAAAGTATATATATCCCTAATAATCCAGACTAGAGCCAAAGCTACCATCATCCGAACTTAAATCTGAATGACAAGGAGCTCCCATCTCAAAGTCAAACATCGGAAAGGTTAATTTTGTGGTTTCAACGTCAATGAGACATAGATCACAATTGACAAATAATTTACGGCAGCCGTAAATATCTGTCATATATCCGTTCCAGTGCCCCGGCCCCTGAAAGTGACAACACCCCGTCTCTACGACTTTGCTACAGTTTGCCGAACCAATCATCCTTTTGAGACGTCTTCTGCATTCAATCGTCTTATTTCTTCCGTCGGGCTCCTTCAATAGACTAAGCAGCACTTCCATCCCCGAGTTGATGCTAATTTCATCTTCCCTATCAAACATCAACAATGCAATCCCGTAATTGTACTTTGCTTGGGCCACAACAGAATTATTAACGAATTGGGCCCCGCCCGAAGAATTATTAGCGACTTTGGCCATATAGTGTAACCCCTCCTTGTTACCGGCAACAAAAAACATATGAGTCCCGAGAAGTTTTTACTATTAGTTTTACAACACAGGAGTTTTTTACTATAACCCCTCCTTCTTACTTTACTATTAGTTTTACAACACATGAGTTTTTTAAGTAAAATGACTTATGATTAGGGGATTCCCACTTTAATAATAATAATAAAGAAAGAAGTAAATACAATTTATTATAATAAATATATAATATGATGTCATAAAATATTCAAAAATATTTTGTTAAATGTAATTTGTATAGAGTAATTAATTTAATTACACTATTTAATTTTAAATACAAATTTTCAACGATTTCACCAATTTTATAGAGCCATTTAATAACAAAAATGAATGAAAAGTAAAAATAAAATATGTTCTGAATATTATGGCAGCACAAAAATATTTTTGATACAATTTTTCAGCGATTTCTCAAATTTCATAGTAAAAATAAAATTGTGAACGAAAATAAAACAAAAGTAAAACAGAATATTTGAAAGAGTCGTTTACTAACAAAAATAAATGAAAAGTAAAAATAATATATGTTCTGAATATTATGGCACCACAAAAAAATTTTTGATACAATTTTTCAATGATTTCTCTAATTCTAAAATTGTGTCCGAAAATAAAGACATTATTTAAAACAAATATTTGAATATAGGCCCCATTAAGATTTCAATAATTTAAACTAAAATAGTTAAAAGTGGGCCTATTTGAATATAGACCCATTAAGATTTTAATAATTTAAACTAAAATAGTTAAAAATGGGCCTGGGCCCGCAGCGGCTGAGTGAGAGGCGGAGAGTGTGCACGCGCTGAAAGAACAAAATTTGACTCAAGGGTAGCATTGTCATTTCACATGCAGGCCACGTCTGGTGAGACAGTACGCGCGGCAAATTGGAATGCTGCGGTTCTTTTCCGTTTACTTTTTCCTCATAGGTAACCATTCAAGCAAAAAATAAACTGGTTCAGCTGAATCAAACATAAAACGTCACACATACATATATATACATCTCAACTAAATATATAAGGTACAGAAATCATAACAAGTTCCCTATCACTTTTCCTTTTCCCACCTCACAGCATCGTATAGTTTATAATACCACAATTACTATCGACAGAAACTATTCTCTTTTCTTAGAACCCAAATGAACCAGCTTCCCGATCTCGACTTTACCACCTGGCTCGACCTTCAGGACATTTAGCTACTGTGCTTCCCCAGCTGGTAAACTCATATCTATCAGGGATTTCTTTGAGAGATTTATGATTGAATCAGCAATAACTCTGGCACTAGATTTCATGTAACCGCCTGGAAGTATAAAATACAAAGGATCTGTTACTGACAAAGTATGACACAAGAAGTCGCCTAAATGATTCGATAATGAAGTGCAACAGGGAACAAGAGATAGGTTGAACCTGATGTAAGCATGAGCAGCGGGATGTTTCTTTCCCGAGCAAACCGGAAGACCTTTTCATCCCTAGCGGCGATACCATCAGGACTGATCTACATGGTCACTTAAGTAATCAACAACGACAGTACATATAAACTCGGACTCTCCTTTGTCCCCATAGAGGATTCAGGTTCTAAATTAATTGAGCCACATGTTTCATGGTTCCATTCATGCAGAAACTAATGCGGCTTCAATCAGGGGCAATCAGTGTAGCTGTAAATTACAGGCCTGCACCTTAATTTGGATACGGGTGGTTTGAGTAGTGGTTAGAAGTATGAATTGCATCTTACTCTCCTGCTAGGGGGCAATCAGTGTAGCTGTAAATTACAGGCCTGCACCTTAATTTGGATACGGGTGGTTTGAGTAGTGGTTAGAAGTATGAATTGCATCTTACTCTCCTGCTAGGTATTCATAGATCGAAATAAACACAATCCTTTAGGCTTTAGGCTTGAGCCAATATACAAAGGATAGTGCAAATTATCTATCATGATTTGTACTACATATCAAATTGTTTAACACCATTTAATGATTTTCTTTGATTCAATTTGACATAAGAACTCAAATTCATTTAACTAATCAAATATATACATCAACGCCGTGACTTCTCCACCAATCTAATATTCAAATATTACTTAATGTTTTCCCCCACGCCCACTACTAGCACACAAGTCAAACCAAGTCCGACTTACATGTCCATTAGTACTAGCACGAGGACAGAATGACTTTTCCCCCACTACTAGCACGCAAGTCAAACCAAGTCAGACTTACATGTCCATTAGTAGTACCACCTAAATTAGACAGCATGACGATCATAAATCTACTGTATGCATATCCCATAATTCAGTTCTCAAATAAAACTGTGTCTAATGCTTGGCACAGAATTGGCATATTGACGTGTAATTGATCCTTCTATATTTTGATTTGATTTTTTTAAAAAAAAGGAAACAGCAGACGAAGAAGATTATAGCGGACATCCAAAATATTGATTATTTGCTTGTTGCTTGTTTTGAGTACTCTTCCTATCAACTGCATAAAGAATGGTTAAATTTTACAAGCCTGTACTATCTAGATGATATTGACTCCAATCTTGTGTGGCTTGGCACGGAGGAAAGCACAACCTTCTACTAACGACAGATCAAAGCCACATAACACAGCTTTTCCAGTCAGTGGGTCTTACCTTCAACCTGCCAAGTGGATCCCCATCCAAAATATCAGTACCAGCATTATAAACAATCAAATCGGGATCAAATTTCTTCTCTGCAACCTGGAAGTCCATTAGGATAACAATCAGTCCTGTTTTACAACGGTAAGTCAACACAAATATGGAGCTCTAGGAAAGAAGAAGATATGTATTAAATGCACTTGGATGTTTCTGATAAATAGAAGCAGCACAAAAGAATCAGAAAACACTGAAGCATTAATTCTCACAAGTCAAACGATTTCATTACGACAATGATGTACACACTTCGCGGAAATATGGTTTTACATTGAAGCTCCAAAGAAATTCACCGGAAACAGAACAAGGAAATCCTTCTTAGACAGAAAAATATAAAAGGATCAAAAAGGGAGATTTTGACTCTCCACAATGCACTTTGGAATTTGGATTCCTCCAAAATTTCTTGTATTGCTCCAAAATTTCTTGTATTCCTTTCACTCCATCTCTACCACAAAGCAAAAGAATAGCTACTCTCCGCCAGCCTCCTTCCTAGAGAGTTCTAGATGATTTCAGTATATAGTAGATATTGCTGAATTAATTCATAGAAACTTGTCATGGTTTTTCTGAAAATAATGGATTGCCAGATTTGTTCTGGACGCAATGGTCAGAACCAAGACTACATTAGTTTCCTATGCAATCAAAGTACCGAAAGAATAAAGTGCTAGTCACAATGTTGACATAATAAGAAAGTTCACCAGTGAACTTTTTGCAGCTATCCTAGCGGCAGCCATCTAAGAACGAGCATATGGAACTTCCGCAATGATCAGAAGAAACATTTCCATTAAACAAATTATTATTGCTTTTACATCAGAAGACAGCACTAAACACCAAACATAGGAGTTTCCTAACAAGGTTGAAAACGGCTCTTTTTAAATCAGCATCAGAGAAAATCCAGTAACCTTTTTACAGCTACATACATGAAAACCCAAATATTCCCGCTCCAGGGATATTTAGAAAATCCTCCTATCTAGAGCAAGCAATAAAATTAGTACCTGTTGAATTATCATGGAGACATAATATTAAAGTCACATCCCTGGACAGGTAACCATCACATAGGCACTTTCACAAGCGTATAACTTGTAACAAAGAGTTCTACCACTAAGCAAAAAGAATGTCTGGTAAGGGGGGTAAAGAAGTTCACTTACATACCTCAAGTGCATGATCTAGCTTAGTTAAGTATTCATTTGTTGCAGTGCCACTCTGCCAAAGTTAGTAAGGCACAGGTGTCAGTGTAGTTCATGTGAATAAATAACTTGTTTTAATTAGAACCTCACCTGAACTTCGACTCCTAGATCAATGTACCGCCTGGCTTCAAAGTCCTAAAAGAAATGAAATAGATTCGCAAAAGATCTGATCAGATAATGCTACCTTCTGATCATATCAGTGCAATTGAAAGAGAATCAGAAATCAAAGGACAGAACTTAGGATGGGACATGTGAAGGCAAGGGAGGGAGGAAAAAGTTATTTTTTATTCAGATGTAGCAGAATGTTCGAAACGAAAACTCACAAGTGGATAAATTCCAGGATTGTACATATCAAGGATAAAGACTTTTCCTGCGAGCATCCAACCACCATCAATTACTAATATTAGATTGGCGCTCACAACGTAAGATGAATGAGGAGAAACATACTGTCCTTGGAGAAGTCCATTTCATGGCCGTTTCCTTGGTGTGCATCAAGGTCAATTATCATTACTCTACACAAGAAAAAGTTCATAATCAGGTTCACTGAGATGTCATGTCCTTCAAGTGTACATAGTTACACATTAGACATGAATTACCATTCTATGTACCTTGAGATATTTAAACACACAAACGCGAAATGTATACAAAGAGATATATCAGCATAAACGCAAAAACCGCCTCCCTTCTCTGATGAGCAATGATGAAATCCACCACCAACATTAATAGCCCACCCTCGTTCTTTTGCTAGTTTTGCTGCCAAAATTGTTCCTCCCACCTAGAGATAACCATCAATAAAATCTTAACCAGTGGATAAGGAAAAAGAAAATTGAACTGCAAATGATTAACTTCACCTGCTTGCGGAAAGGGTGAAGCACTTTCTGTTGCACAAGGCAATTGGGTAGCATCGCAACAGGAGGGACCTAAAAGGTCTAGGCATGAGATAATCAGGGGTACAAAAACAAGAAACTAACTTTAGTGCCTGAAGACAGGTTGCTAATCAATATGTTGGAAAATCTATGATCGCATCAGATGCACTTCCGCTTACCTGTGCTTGTCATTGTAGTGATGGACTTCCAGAAAACAAAATAGTAGGAAAATGGATCAACTGCAGCTAACTTTAACTCTTGAATCTTACCTCAACAATCATGGAGACAGTTAAGCTTCTATTCAAACTTTTCAAGTACGATTCTGAATGCACCTAGACCAGAAATGAGAAAACATTTATCACTCAACCATCAATGTCGTCAGGTACAAGGACGGTCCCCATGAATGCTTAGCCTCATCGACTACAGCTAACAAATAAGTAGGCTTATAGCACCTAAATTGGAAGAAAGACCCAACTGTGTCCTAAAGCGACTAGTAAATTTTGTTCATGCACTAGAACTAGATGGGTTGTAAGTCGCCTTAGTGAGATTGCAAACAGATCTCATCAACAACATTTGATGAACTCAGACATAAGCAATGAGGTGCCTCATACTTGACTAAAGATTTGCACCACAAGGCTTAAGTATTATTGCTGAAAGCATCAAGATCAGATAAAAGAGCAACAATTCCTTACTTGAAGTGACAACTAAATATTGCAAACAAAAGGAAAATGTGGTGCCTTAAGAATGGTATAGTTAGACAATTTGCATTACAGAGCTTACGAAGTAAATGTGCAAACAAGCAATCCTCAAAACTTAGATATGTGAACCCAAATGACTGGTGGATGGGATCAGAATATATGATAGTTTAGTTAAATGCAGTTGATAACTTATGTTCAAAAGGTAATGGCACCGATGCTCCATGAAAATATCAGTTCATCAAGCTGCTTAGCATAGCACAAAAGGTTCAAGCATGAAGAATACATAAACAAATGTGCTTAAAGGAAGATAAAGTTAAACCAGCATGTTAGAAAATGAATCAACCAATCATTCAAAAACAATAGGAAAGGATTTAATAACTCAATAGATGACAATGTTGCTACTTCAGTAGAAGTTACTACCACTAGCAGATCATCTTTAGTTGCCTCCACAGGCTCAACTACACGCTTTTGGTCCACGATACCGTCCTTGATGAGAAACCGGCAGATTCGACCCCATTTAGAAGAGTCAAATGGATGCCTGTCAAGTTAAATGCTTAAATGAGGTACATATATATCCAGTTAATTAAGTTCAAACTCAGATAAGGCCGTTGCTCTTTCAGCAAATTCTTACAGCTTTTCGATCCCGAGAAAAGCAATGTCGTAAGATGACGAGTAGATTAACGGTACCTGATTCGAACAAAAAAAATTAAAATCAGTGAAAATCATCTAAAACATAAACTTCAAAATATTATATTCCCTCCGTCCCATTTTTTATGTGAAGGTCTTTCCTTTTAATCCGTCTCAAAAAGAATAACAAGTTTCTATATTTAATAACAATTATAATTCACAACCACACAAATTTTTAGAGTTTGTTTTAAAACAGACTTGTACGTGTTCAGTCAACCACCTTCACATAAATTGGGATGTGGAGAGTAATAAAAAAAAAATTGAAGTAATGACAAGCAAATTACAGTTGTACCTTAGAAGGAGACACATCGAAATAGAGCTTGCTGGAGATAATACGGTGCCGGCGTAGAGCATCGGCATCGTCTGTTTTCGATGATGATGCTGTGGAGGACATAATTGCAGAAAGTGAACAACTTTAATGGCTATGGTTTTGTTGTACTATTGACGAATAGGAGGAGAAAATTGAGGTGACACAGAAACAACAAGTAGAAGGTTGACTCAGAATTAACAAGGGACTTGTAGCTATGCCATCTGGCATGAGAATAGATGGACACGTAATACATCATCTAATCTATTTGTTTATTTATTATACTATAATTTAATTTCACACAAAAATTAAAAAAATAAAGATTTTAAAAACTCGTAGTCAGTAAGTTACATTTATTTGCATGGCCTCGTCAAGTTACTGAGAGAGAAATTTTAAGTTAAATTATTTTGGAATTTTAAAATATGATTCTTTCTAATTGTTTTCGTATAGTAAAAGAGATCAACTTGCTATGGCCTATGGGCCAAATTTGTTGAAACTACTTGGGGCGAATTGCAAAAATATGCTAGCGGAAGTAATGGTTTGCCAAATTGCTCTCACTAACAGATGTTTAGCAAAAATGCCTTCATTAGTTTAATAAAAAAAATTTCGGACCAAAATACCCCTACAAACCAATAAAAGGCGCGCACAGTCCATCCCCTTCCTTTTCACTATTCACGCGATCACAGCAACCTTAAAGACTCATTCCTTTCAGAAAGTGATCCGTTCAAACAAAGGTTCAATGTAAGAATTCTTCAAATTGCTATTGAATTTTGCTAACATTTTGATTAATTTCTTTATAATTTCATTTATAATGCTTAACTTTGGTTAAAATTCTATATAAACCTTACGAGATATGATTTTTATTCATAATAATAAAAAAAATACATGACATTAGATTGATTACAGTAATTGTAATATGCACTTTCATAAAAACAAAAAACAAAATCTATCAATTCTGGAAAAGTCTTGGCTTATTGACAGTAGTTTAAGCTCTAGTGCAATGGGAGGCTTGTACAAAGTTATTGCCTATTGCCAAGACTTTCAACCCTATTGCAATGAGGGGCTACAACCAAGACTTGCAGCTCTGATGCAATGAGGTCCTTGTAGACACTTCTTCCCTATTGCCAAGACTTACAGGCCTGTTGCAATGGGGTACTTGAGGACAAATTCTCCGCAAGTTTTGGCTATAGCCAAGACTTGTAGCTCTGGTGTAATAATCACAAAGCAGAGACTTCTTGGCTATTGCCAAGACTTTCAGACCTGTTGCTATGGGGGACTTGCAGACAAAGTCTCTGCAAGTCTTGGCTATTGCCAAGAGTTGCAACTCTGGTGGAACAAGAACCTAGGAGAAACTTCTTGACTATTGCCAAGACTTTCAGACTGCTGCTATGAGGGGCATGCACACAAAATCTCTACAAGTCTTGGCTATTGCCAAGAGTTGCAGCTCTGGTGCAATAGGCACCTAGGAGAGACTTCTTGCTTATTGCCAACACTTAAAGACTATTACTATGGGAGGCTTGCAGACAAAGTCTCTCCAAGTCTTGGCTACTGCCAAGAGTTGCAGCTCTGGTGCAATAGGCACCTAAGAGAGACTTTTTTGCAAGACCTTAAGCCCAGAAAAGGGCAACACTTGATCATGCTTCTATTAAAGCATATTATTTGTCTTGATTATGTGCAGGATTACCACTATGGCGACTCGCTGTATTTATATAGATTATAATGGGAATTGGGATGCAAACAGCAAATACATCAACCATGATATAAAGTTGATACTTGTCGAAGACGGTATAACCTACCAGGCATTTGAAAAAGAAATTTGTAATGCTCTAAGCATCAACACTGATGAAAGTAAAGCAAAGATAAGGTTTGACACGAATCTTGAAACGTGCAGAGGCATGATGGTAACAAATGATCAAGAACTTCTGACTTGCATGTATCTGCTGAAGAATGATGACAATTTCAGAAAATCCCGCTTCATAATAGAAGTTATTAAAATGAATGACATCTCAAGTAATAACACCACCACCACCACCACCACCACAAGTACATGCGAATTCTTTGTGAATGAAGCTGACCATAGCATGGTGTTGCATCAAAAGGAATGGCAGTTGTTGATTATCAATATTTTTAAAAATCAAACGTGATTGGAGAGTTAATATTATCAATAAACTGAACTTTTGGCTATAGCCAAGACTTTACACTCATACAGATAACCAATTCAATTTAACTTGACGCAAAGTCTTGGCAAAGGGTAAGACTTCTTACTGAAACTTATTTATCGACTTTAATATTAGAAATAATTAAGTTGCCTTGAAGTCTTGCCATAGACAATAGTAGTGACAACTAAATTTTCACCAAGTCTTGGCAAAAACATTACCAGCACAACCCTCCACGAATTATTTATCAATTTTAAATTAATTATATAATATCAGACTTGGAATTAATTAACTAGAATTTAAGTCTTGCCTATTGGCAAGACTTTCCATCTAATCTCTTCACCCAACAACAACTAAAAAGTCTTGGAAGTCTTGCAATTGCTAACACTTCCGCCTCATCAAATTCAAAACAACTTCAGTCTTTAAAATAACAAAAATATCAAACATCCAAGTGTACTTGTTTATATAAACATAAAAAACAAAGTAAATATGAAACACACGTAATTAAAACTACTCATCAGCTTTCTCTAACTCTTTTGCAGTACTAAAAGTCTTATTTGGACTACTACACGGATCATCTTGCGAAGGAGGTAACAAACGAAAATTTGGAAATTCATCGCCCACATCACATTTTTGCCTCTTCCTGGCACATTCATCAGAAAATCTTGGTTGACTTATAAAATCATCCACCACATCTAAATGTACATGATCAGAAGATTCAATATCCATTACCTGCAAAATTTTAAAAAATAACAATGACAATACATAATAACAAAATAATGAAACAATAATGAAAAGACCATATACAAAAATACTCCATAAATTTGCCGAAAACTCCACCTTTCAACAACGTCAATTGCCGCTCCGTCAAAAATTCACTAACCAAACGACAATACTTCACATCACCACCCCAAGAACCTTTAGCATCAAACCAGTGCTCAAACTTAAAATTTTGATCTCCTTCCTATAGGAACAAAAAATAAAATATGCATATTCAACAAATAAAATTACAAAAATAGTATGATAACAAAACAACAAGTAAAGACAAGGAAACATTCATTACGAAGTGCCATCATGAACTCATGATTAATATGCAGAAAAATTCCTATGTCATTACCATAATTCAAAGTCAACAGGCCAAAAGCAAAGACAACTGAAAAACACAGCAACAACTACAGAATGCATGACTGATGAAAAGAGAAAACTACAGAAAAAAGTCTCTACAACTATTGACAATAGCCAACACTTTAAACTCTAGTGGGAGGGGCAACTTGTAGAACTAGTCTTTACAATTATTGGCAATTGCCAACACTTTTACCTACACTGCAGTGACAAACTTGCAGAGAAAGTCTCTGAAACTCTTGACAATAGCCAAGATTTTAAGTTCTGATGCAAGGGGGACCTTACACTGAAAATCTCTAAAAGTATTGGCAATTGGCAAGACTTTTACCTCTACTGCAGTGAACAACTTGCTGACAAAGTCTTTGCAACTCTTGGCAATAGCCAAGACTCTAAGTGCTGCTGGAAGCGACAACTTACACGAAATATCTCTGCAAATATTGGCAATAGCCAAGACTTTAAAAACTAACTTGAAGAAAAATTCTATGCAACTCTTGGTCATGGCCAAGACTTTAAGCTCTAAACAATGAGCAACAACAAAATCTAATAGCTATACCAGTAAAAAGCTTCAAATCACCGTAATCAGCCAAAAACAAGCGAAGCTCAAACTTAATTCAACGATCATCCATCCAAATGCAAAACAAACTAACAGATAAATATAAACAATAAGTATAAAAATAAATTACAAGAAAAAATAAATACAGATAAATCATTAGCGAAATATAAATTACATTTTAAAGAAAAAATAATAGAACGAACATAATATAAACATACGAAAAAGAGAGAAAAACAAACCCGTAAATCTCCAGCACACAAAGAAGAAACAAAGAAAGAAACTGGGAAAGAGAGAAAAGAATGCGTTCAATGTGAATTAGGTTTAGTCAGGGCAAAAGAGTCCTTTCCCAGAGGGGTGGATGATGTGGAGGGCATTTAGTTAAAACATTTCTAAGTGGGGGCAATTAGGTAAGACCACCTCTTATTGAGGGTACTAGGTGAAATTTTTTGCTTATTCTGACAAGAATTTTTGTTTCTACCCAAACAACTGTGACGCGTCAGCCAAGTCACAATATCCAAATGTCAAAAGCACATGTTGATGTGGCTCTTGAAGAATCAAAGGTTGATTGAGACAATGTAGAGACTACAGCCAGACCTGCTCGCACTAGGATGAAGCTAGTTGTCCTTAAAGATTATCCTCTACATTGAGTACCTTTGGATCAGTATGGTAATATAAGGAGTATAGTATAAATAAGAGAAGCTATTTTATAAGTAATAGTTAGGCAATTACTGAACTTTAGCTAATGGGGTTGTTGCCTTGTATCTATCCTAGATTCTTTCCTCTCTAATAGAACCTTTCTTTCCCCTTGTCCTTCTCTTCTCTGCAATTTCTTTTCTTTGCTAAATTCTGTAACATTTGGTGCTTTCATTGACCTGAATCTCTCTCTACCCATGGCTGATGCAAACAAACCTACTGTGAAGTCTATTGATGAAGCTCTTCGCAAGCTTCAAGAAGAGACAATTTTGAACACACAAAACACGACCTCCCTTCAATCCACAGCGGATGAGCTGAATACTACTGTACAGGGACAACAACAGCAGCTTCTTATGATCCTTGACCAGCTAGCTTCTATCACTGGTCATCTGGTTCGTTTTGGCCAACTTCTTAAAGGAAACGATGTTAATAAGGAGAAACCCCATGTTCGTTCTATCCCAGATACACCACGACCCCATCACAATTTTCCTGCTAAAGACCCAAATGATTTCGATGAGGAATTTCCATTTAAACCCAAGCCGGCTCGAGTGGAGCTACCCAGATTCGATGGTGACGACCCTGAGTCCTGGGTTTTTACTGCTCAAGAATTTTTTGATTTCTACAAAAGTGAGGACTCTATCAGACTTACTATGGCTTCTTTTCATCTTGATGACAAGGCACGAAGCTGGTACCGCTGGATGAAATGCAATCATCAATTGGTAAGTTGGGATCACTTTACAAACGCTTTAATTCTTTGATTTAAGTTGGATGATTATGAGTCTGCACAAGGTCAGCTTTCTAAGCTTTGACAGACCTCTACGGTTGAGGAGTACCAGAGTAGATTTGAGACCCTTTCCAACCGATCGACCAATCTGCCACCATCATTTTTTGTGGATTGTTTCATTTCGGGCCTTCACCCCGATATAAAAAATGAAGTCCTTCCATTTCAACCAACCACCATGAATCATGCCATAAGTTTGGCTCGCTTACAGGAGTCCAAGTTAGCAGAGGGGCGTCGTCTATTACTTAATAGTTTAGGATTTTCTGGGCGCAAGTCTCACAATCCACCTTTGCTGCCAACACCAATAACTAATTCTACAAACATTACTAGCCCAAATTTGTGTGGTCCAACCCCGCGCCTTATAGCTGCTGAAGTTCAATTATGCAAAGAAAAGCAACTTTGTTATTACTGTGATGAGAAATTTGTGCCTGGACATAAGTGTGTTTGGCCCCAATTTTTCCTTCTCGATGATGAGATTGACAGCAATGATGATGAGGTTCTAACACTGGATGCACCCCCTGAATCTGTTCCTTTGCCACCAGATATACCTTCGGCTTCGGATACTCCATCTGACTCGCAAAAGGGTATCTCTTTCCATGCTTTGTCTGGGTACCTTTCCCCATCTACTATTCGTTTCATGGGTACAATAAAGGGGAAGCTTGTCCAGGTCCTTTTGGATGGAGGTAGTACACATAACTTTATCCAAACCTGGGTTGCCGAGCATTTGGGATTAGATATTGAGGCACTTCCAAGTTTTGCAGTTATGGTCGACAGTGGTGATCGAATTTGTAGTGAGGGAGTAGCTCGTCAACTTATTTTGACTATTCAGAACAAAAGTGTCACAACTAATTTTTATATTCTGCCTTTCCATGGCTCTGATGTTGTGCTCGGAGATGCTTGGTTGGTCACATTAGGTCTGGTTATACTTGATTACGAACAGCTAATATTCCAATTTGTTCAAGATCAGAAGGTTATCAAATGGCAGGGTGCTTGCCCTGAAGGTCCCCAATAGGTTACTCTTCATTCCTTTAGACGTCTTCATGATGTTGGAGCAGTAGCTGAGTATTATAGTTTGGAGTTATGTCCAGAAGCTTCTTGTCCATCCACAGATGGAATTCTTGCTCTTTTATTGACCAAATTTCAGAGCATATTTTCGAAGCCTCTTGGGTGGCTCCTCGTTCCACTGACCATTCCATCCATTTATCTAATGGTGCTCAACCTATAAATGTCAAGCCCCACCGCTATCCACACTTTCAAAAAAGTGAAATTTAGAGGCAGGTTTCTGAAATGTTAAAAGAAGGAATTATTCGCCCCAGCATTAGTTCATTTTCATCCCCGGTATTATTGGTTCGTAAGAAGGATGGTACTTGGTGATTCTGTGTTGATTATCGTGCTTTGAATTCCATTACACTCCGAGATCGTTTCCTATCCTAACAGCTGATGAATTGTTTGATGAACTTTATGGAGCCAAAGTTTTTTCTAAGTTGGACTTATTGGCAGGATATCACCAGATTCGAGTTTGCTATGAGGATGTTTTCAAAGCAGCATTTCGTACTCACAAAGGGCATTATGAATTTCTCGGTCTTACTAATGCCCCCATCGACCTTTCAAGCCACAATCAACAACATCTTTCGACCATTCCTTCGCCATTTTGTGTTGATTTTTTTTAAAGATATTCTAGTTTATAGTAAGACCATGGAGTATCATCTAAAACACTTGGAGTTGGTCTTTTGCACTTTGCAAGAACATTCATTTGTTGCAAAGCATAACAAATAAGTCTTTGGTAGCCTTTCATTGAACACTTGGACACATTGTTTCTGGCCAAGGTGATCGATGCAATTTGCAATTGGCCTGTTCCAAAGAATGTGTAGGATGTTTCTGTCTTCTTGGGATTTGCTGGCTATTACAGATGATTTTTTAAGCACTTTGCTAGCGTAGCTTCTCCTCTTTCTGATCTGCTTAAGAAGGATAGCTATCTCTGGACTCCTCTGGCACAACAGTCATTTGACAAACTTAAGGATTGTCTGAGTCAAGCTCCGGTATTAGCATCACCCAACTTTAATGAATAATTTGTACTTGAGGCCGATGCTTTTAGTACTGGTATTGGGGCAGTTTTGTCACAAAATGGTAGACCAATTGCTTGCTTTCTATAGTCAAAAACTATCTCCCCCAAATGCAGAAGGCGCCTACTTACCATAGAGAGATGTATGCCATTACCCAAGTTGTTGGTAAATGGAGATAATATCTCCTGGGATGACCATTCAGGATCATCACTGATCAGCAATCACTAAAAAATTTAACGGAACATACTATTCAAATACCGGAGCAACAACAATGGTTGTATAAACTTGTGGAGTACGATGTTGCCATTCAATATCGCCCTAGGAAACTTAATGCAGCAACAGATGCTTTGTCCCACACTCATTCTGAAACATTCCTTGCTTTTTCATGTCCTACTTTTGTTCGCTTGGATCAGTTTCGTGTCCTTAATACCACTCATCCAGAGTTGTTGGAACTACAGCAGAAAATTACTTCCAACACTGCTCCATCCGGCTATTCGTTGCAAGGAGGACTGGTTTTATTCAAGCAAATTGTGGTTCTAGGAGACATTCAATCAAGAAAACAACTCATTTCAGAATTTCATTCTTCTCGAGTTGGTGGCCATGTTGGAATTCACCGCACATACTAACGCATGAAGGATAATTTCTTTTGGCCTTTGATGAGAAAGGATATCCAAAAAGTAGTGGAAAAGTGCATGGTGTGTCAAACAATGAAGTCTTCACAGCTTTTACCTGCGGGACTTTTACAACCACTTCCTTTATCGGCTCAAGTGTTTGAGGAAATCACAATGGATTTCATAACTGGTTTACCTCCTTCATATGGGAAGACAACTATTTTTGTCGTTGTGGATCGTTTGTCTAAGTATGGGCTTTTTTTTGCTTTGCCTAGTAGCTTGGCTGAAGTTTTTGTCTCTGGCATCATAAAGCTTCATGGAATTCCTACTAAGATTATCAGTGATCGTGATACTCACTTCTTCAATTCTTTTTGGAGAAAAATTTCAAAGTTACAAGGGACTGAAATAGCAAGGAGTTCTGCTTATCATCTGAAAACCGATGGTCAAACAGAGGCACTCAATAAATGTGTCGAAATGTATTTGCGTTGTTTACAGCCGACGAACCTAAAGTATGGGTCGTATTTTTGCCTTGGGTGGAGTATTGATATAATACTTCGTATCATGCTTCTGCTGGTAGGACCCCATTCAAGGCTTTGTATGGGCGTGACCCTCCCACTCTCGTTCGTTACCTTCATGGATTAGCGACAGTTTTAGATGTTGATACTCAGTTAGCTCAACAAGATGAAATTCTGGCGCTGTTAAAACAAAATTTGCTCAAGCCTCAAACCCGGATGAAAAATTAAGCAGATAAACACTGTCGTGATCTGGAATTTGTAGTTGGCGATTGGGTTTTTGTTAAGCTTCATCCCTATCGCCAAGTTTATTTGTGTTTCCATCAAAATCAGAAGCTTGGTCAGCGATACTTTAGTCCCTTTAAAGTCCTTAAACAAGTAGGTATTGTGGCATACAAGTTGGACCTTCCAGCTACTTTTCGTTTTTATCTTGCTTTTCACATTTCTCTGTTGAAACCTTGTAAGGGAAATCCTTTTCAACAGGTTATTCCTCTTTCCTTATTAAATGCTCCTGAGGATTCTACTAAAATCCTGTTGTTATTTTGAAATCTCGTGAGTTAGTTTCAAAGAGAGTTTGTAAGAAACAATTGCTGGTTCAACTGGACTAAGCCGGGCTTGTTTCCGGACTGTTGGGAGGATGCAATTCAATTTCAACAAGAGTTCCCAAACTGGAACCTTGAGGACAAGGTTCCCATTTGTGAGGGAGGTAATGTGACATGTCAGCCAAGTCGCAATGTCAAAACGCCAAAAGCACATGCTGATATGGCTCTTGAAGAATCAAATGTTGATGGAGACAGTGTAGTTACTGCAGCCAGACCTGCTCGCTCTAGGATGAACCGATGAAGCTAGCTATCCTTAAAGATTATCATCTATATTGAGTACCTCTGGATCAGTAGGGTAACATAAGGAGTATAGTATAAATAAGAGAAGTTATTTTGTAATAGTTAGGCAATTACTGAACTTTAGCTAATGGGGCTGCTGCCTAGTATCTTTTCTAGGTTCTTTGTTCTCTAATAGAACCTTTCTTTCCCCTCATCCTTCTCTTCTCTGCAATTTCTTTTCTCTGCTAAATTCTGTAACAACGACCTCTCACAAATGTTGTTGAGTAGATATGAGTTTGTGTTTATACAATTGTTCACCAAGTCCCACTGAAGTGGCACGATTTTGTGATACAGTGTATTTTATCTATTTTGTTAACTTGTTTGTGAAATTTATTCTAATTAGCGTAATTTGTCTGTTAATTCCAATTTCAATTAAACCACGCTAAATCCGCTCCAAACAATTTCAAAAATGAAACAGAGCCTCCATGTACAAACCAAAGAATCCCCAATCGCCAATGTGATCAGACAACACCAAATTAGGAAGACTCAAATTGTCTTCTTAAACACTTTTTAAGGACCAATATTGGAGTTTCGAGGTTTTTTCAAACTAATATTTAAGTGAGTGTTTCAACTAAAATTGACCACAGATAGTTGATAATTCAATATTCATACGATCTTACCAATACACAACCATCAAATTCGTATTCCTACCCGAAGCAAGAATTCGAAGCTTAAAATTGAACAATTGTATAGTTTTTGATGAAATTCACTTGCAACCATAAATTCTTTGATGTTTTTGGATAATTTTTCGATCATAAATATTCTGCAATTGAGATATCCAGTTAATGATTAGATGTGTAGCTATAAAATTTGTAAAAAGTTCCGAAGAAGAAGATGGGAGTAAAATTATCACTTCCGCTGCATCTAATTTTTTTTAGTTTATTTTTAAATAAAATGTAAAAAATATCATTTTTGTTCAACACCAGCCTCATTGGAGGCCAACTGTCTCAAAGTGCTGCAGACATTAGCTTTAAAACAATTGTCATCTGGTCAGAAGGAGAGGGGCTCATGAACTTCTACTTTGAGTCCGTCAAAAGAAAGTCCATCAGATGTTTCTAGACAAGAACTTGTTTTCAAATTATTTTTTAAATCTTTTTTATTCTGTACAAGTTAATGTGTTGAAACATCTAATATGATTTGATTAAGTTCATCTCCCATAAATTTTAACATATGTTTGTGAAGTGATCACACTACATGTATTGTGCATCATTGTCTTTGTGTGCGTAAAAATATACCACATATTATTACGGGAATATAAGTCCAGTTGGTAGAGATGATACTTACTCCACAATTTATAAGACGCCAGGATATACGCTTGCCCCATAGCCACAATCACTCAATAGGCAGGGGGCCCAGGGCCGAAAGACACATACTCAACCGCCTTAAGAGTAATAGTTTCCTAGTTAGGTTTTACTTAGTATCACCGCCTTGTGTAATCAGGCATATAACCTATAAACATAGTATTTTATCATAACTAGAATGTGTAAATGTAACACTATATATACCCATCTCCTCTATTGTATTTGACACACGACATTCACTACGAATCCGCCTATTCTCAGGGAATAATACATCTTTTTTACTGCTTTCATATTATTTTCCTCGTACTAACTTTATTACCAGTGACCCATTTCTAAACTTTTTTTCTTTAATCTATTCGGCAAGTTTTTGGCATAAACAGTTTGTCGCCCACTGTGGACCCATGCAGTTATTATTTTATATGAAGGAAATACATGACCATGTCGAACAGAAACGTTGGTCTCCCACTAAATACAACTCATGCAGTTGATAGCAAGTCGAAAGATCCCAGCGATCCTGCCGGCCACGAGAGAGATCCGTCCAAGGAACCAATCCACATAAGAGATGAAAGTGACCATGACGAGTCATGATATGGAAGCCCCGCCAAGGCCAGTGATAAATTTGAGAAAGCTTTATAACAGGTTTCTCAAGGCTCAGCAGCGGCAATCGGTTTAGAATTCGGCAGCGATGGCTGAAATGCTAGCTAACTATCTAGAGGCGGTCTTCACCAAATCCATTCCAAAGCAAGGATACCCTCATGGATCGGAGCCCGCGAGCAACACCCTGGCCTATGGGCCCCGATGAAGGATTGATTTGGAGGCTGCCTCAGGAAGTTCAATGGCGGCCTACAACCCAGCATATACAGGTTCCGCTGTTATTGATGGCATACTCCAAGAGTTAAAGGTAGTCCATGAACGGATAAGTAATTTCCTAGGCACTTTGCCTCTGATAATCACAATGGACGAACAAACATTTTCAAGCACGCATACAAGGCGAGCGTTGCGCCAGTTACAATACCCAAGCACTTCTGTCTGCCGAAAACCCTAAGTACGATGATACCACCAATCTAGAGGAACACATAGCAACCTATTTCAAGGATGTAAAGAACAATGAGACTACAGAAAAAGAAATCCAGTCGATGTTGGGAAAAAGTTTTGGTTCAACCCTGACCAAGGGAGCCTTGACATGGTACATTCAGCTGCCTATAAGGTCAAAGTTTGGCTAGTAAAAATGATGTGTGTTACAATTGAAGGGGATGTGGTATTTATAGTCTTAAGAGTCTAACTAACTCCTCTTTTCACTAGAGTATATTTGCATGTCTCCAATGGTCAAACCGTGACCAACAGTCGTGTGGGAGGTGAACTACTTGAATCTCGGGGGCAGTTGGAGATTTAAAATTATCAACTCTGTTTCTCCGGACACTCTTCACTGCACGTGCCTGGTCTGTGAATATGGACATGATGTATGGTGGCTTGCTACAAGACTTTTCAAAACCTTATCATACTTGCAGGATGCTTTTGGAGCTACGGCCCCTCGATGCTTCCTCCCCATGTCATTATTTTCCTAGGACGTGTGTCTATGCCAAATTACACCAATATAGTTATTCCTATAAGAAAAATTATTTTTCTCCAATTAAAAGAAATAAGTTGTTATGGAAATATCTAAAACTTTTAAACTAAAAATAGAAAAATCGAAGATGATTTTTCGAAAATGTATTTTCCTTCATACCAAATAAACCAGAAATATGAAAAAGTTATGCTAAGTGTCATTCTATAGATTTTATTTTAAAAATGTAGAGACATTTTCATGCTTTACAAAATATAACAACATTTTTTTAAAAAAACAAAAGGCTACAAGGTATAGAAAAAAAAAAAAAAATATTGCTATTGAAATCCAACTCATTCCCTCTCTTCTCTTTCCCTCCTTAAGCCGCCAACAAACCCCCCTTCCCCTTCTTCGGCGACTCATTCGTTATCGCCGCCTAGTTATACAATAGACATACAATGGTTAATTATACAATTTACATACGATAATTATATAAAATGCATGTTAGTTAATCAATTTTATATACATTGTATGTCCTATGTATGAACGTACATATACTGTACATACACTGGACATACAAAGTATATGATAACAAGAATTGTGTTAATGTATATATGTCGTCTCTTTACAGTATATACGATGATACAATGAAGAATAATACACATGCATGAATATGTAAAAAAATTATTTAAAAAAAAAAAATATCTCAGGCAAGGAGCAATCTGTGGCTGTTGAACCCTCCCAAAAATGCACATACATGTGCATTGCCACTCAATTTAAGGATTATTAGGAACCAATTGTTAATTAAAGAGTGCATTTCTTCCTTATTGTAAAAGGAAAATAAGTTTCAGAGATTCTTAGGTAAGTGGTTCTTTTATTTCCGAAAGAAGGTCTTTTGTATTAAAAGAGCACTTTCGAAAATCCGCTAAAAGTGGTTAATCCGGCGATTTTCACGAATTTTAATAAAAATAAAATAATTTAGAATTTTAGAAAAAACATAGGATAAATAAGTAAAGAAGTAAATAATAAGTAAATAAATAAATGAGTAAGTAAATAACAAGTAAATAGATAATAGATAAATAGAAAATAATTAAATAAATAAATAACTGAATATTTAAACAAAATAAGTAAATTGATAAATAATATAAATAATGATAAAATAAGGATACAAATTTAATTGAATTTTAATTTGCACTCATTAATTGACAAACGGTTCTTAATATATTAAATTAATTGGCGCGTCCCAAAGAAACGGGATAAGCAATTGTATAAACAGTTCTAAATACGCGATAAGATAATAACTTTAATGGAGCGGCTATCCTACCAAGCTTCTAGCATCCTACCAAGCTTCAATCATGCAAAGTCCTAGTCCGGTTTCAGGGATCCTAAGACATGCTTTTCTAAAAGGGACGGGAGAGAGGGAGTTTAGAAGATAGAACCCGGATTTAGCAAACTCAATCATTTAGCCTTGAATTTTATAAGTTTTCATTTCTTTCAGGGAACTTAAGCCCGAAAATGCAATGCGGATTCAAATAACTTCAATGCAAATAGCCGTCCCAATTTGTTAGTTTTGTCAACTCATTCCCAAAGTGTTACATGCCAAAATAAGAAGGAAATAAAGTATTACTATACGCAAATAGTGACAAGCAAACGAGTAAAAAAAATCAGCTAACAGAGAATGACTTCTTTTCTTTTACCAGTACATAGAAGTTAATATCTCTTCTATTATTTACAAGAAACAGGTTCAATGCTCAGTAGTCTTTAAACAGTGAGACTTGAGGATACAGAATATAATTGATCAAACTGTATATAACTTATAGAAGCTGTTGCCAAGCATTTTCAATAGGATAAGGGAGAACTGGACATTGAGGATTACAATTAACTAAGTAGAATTTCATAACTAATTCAACTCCATTCTCATACTAATACCAGGATTTTAAACATATTTTATCTTATCAAATGAAATCAATATTGATGCCTAAGCTTCAGAACCTGAACAACACTAAGAAAAACTATCCAATGATCTCACAAATCAACTAGACAACTAAGATATACTAGATGGCCATGCTGGGCAGAACCAGATAAAAAAGGAAACAAACTACAATAATTTGGATGAGACAGGGAACAAATGCATGGAAAGCAGGACCTAAATAATACCTGCTAACACTAAACTATTCAGAACAAGAAGAGAAATAACTTGGCATGATTCTAAAGATACTCTGAAATGATACCTAAACCTTACTGAAACAGGGCTCTCATCTGCTACAACCTCAGAACTTAATAAAAGCAAACAGCTAAGACGAAGCAGAGTCAGAGAGGAACTGACAAACTCAGATTGTTAAGCAATTAGAGCAATAGAAGATTGAGAGCAAACTGAGTACTAAGGACTCCATCCTAGAAGCTGGATAAAACTAAGACTTGATACAACCAATAAGGGAAAGGAAAACAACACTATTATTCAAAGAACTCCCTGCATTTGAAACAAACCAGAAACTACTGAAACACTCCAGACCATGGAAGCCTTGAGCACTGGGAAAAAAATCAGGGGAAGCCATCTATTTAAGAGAAAGCAGAACATTCACCACTTTTCTTCAGCTTCTACAAACATCATGCCATATACAGAAAACAACCAGCTATTTTCCTATGCTCCTCTATTCATCACATAGGACAAGAACAATCTGCTTACTTCTCCAAAATAAACTGCACAATCCCATAAACCCTAACAACCTGCTGCATAATCACATCCCATTTTACCTCACTAAGAAGGACCATACCTAAGCTCCTTTACCCAATAACCATCTCCATAACCTGAAGACTAACCAAACTATAACTAGGACCCATCTCACCTCCCTGAACTCTATCAAACTTACCTGAAACCTGTTGAACATTATACCAGCCCTGATAGAACTAGCAATCAGGCAACTACACAACCAACAAAACCTCACATACTCTTCTCCTCAGACCTGCATACCCCCTCAGCTTTCAAATACTGCATTCACACCATCAGAAAACCAACCAGCGGGAACTAAACCCTGCACCAGCTCCCTGAAACTTCTTCTTACTCATACACACACTACACAACACATACAAAACACCTGCACCTTCCCTGAACTGAACCTATACTCCTGCTACATTTCTAACTAACTGCATCCTCCCTGAACACTTCTCCAGGGCTGAACTGCAGCAGATAGAAACAGAAACAACTCCATATCCCACACACACACCAAAACAAGCAGAACAACCTTCACATCCTCACACCACCTATAAATGAACAGGCCCTCTTCCCAAACAAACTGCAGGAACCAGAAACGTGACAGAAACCAAAGCTGGAGAACTTATACCAGCATAGCACCAAGGAAAAGGAAACTGAGACTAAGGTTGAAAACAAGAAAGAAAACATGAATTTGATCCAGACTGATGGGACTTCAATAACAGAAAATGAAACTGCTACTTGCAAAAGATCGAATCTTTAATACTATTCGAACATTACGCATCAAAGAGAAGGTCATAGACAAGACAAAACCTGATTTTCATTCAACCAAAGGATTACTTTAAAGATCACATCTTTTAAACTATCATACTCGCAAATATCAAATAATGACTAATTTTTTTACTCATAAGCACACAGGTACTGGTTTTAAAACCAGAATTTCAGCAAGTTAATAAGAACACTAAAATTGAAAGAGCAGGGACTGAAAATAAAAGAAGAAAGGGCTATTACCTTTTGCAGAGCAGTGAAAAAGGGGCGACGATCCAAAGCGATACGCGACTCGACTAAGGTCGACGACTCGAACAAGCTCGATGACTCGAATAATAAAGCGATAACATAGAGCAAGAAATGACAGAAATAGTAACGGGATGAACTAAGCAAAACTGAGAAAACTTTTGTGTATAATATGTATGCTGTTGTTTTTGTGTTATCCCCAAAAACCTCTCCTAAAAAAATGAGAATAAGATCATTATATACCTGCTCGGTAGGGTTTTCATTTAGAATCCAAATATTTTGAATTCAGGCCTAATTTCGACTTTTCCCTTCTAAGATAAGGGTGATTTTGGTCAAATCCTTGAAGGATCGTACCAAATCCATCCTTGTCTTCAAGGAATCAGTCCGTTAGGATCATTTTTCACGGCTCGGATCAATTCAGAATCAACAAACGCTCAGGATTACTCCACCATAGCTATGTACGGAAGAAGAAGACAAGGATTTTAAGTTGGCTTATCGTTTCGTTAAGGAATTCGTGCGTTTTGGCTGAGAATTCAAAGAGGGATCGCGGGTTGAAAGTTGAAAATGGGTCTTTGGATATTCTGAATTGGGGGAAAGAACACGCGTGTGTAATGTTCGACATGCTTGCATAAATGAGCTCTAATTTAAAATGGGAAACTATTTTAGCCTTTCTTAAGATAAAGTAACTAAAAGAGGGGTATTGCGCGGGTAGGAAGGATTTTAGGCTGCGCTTTGCGAAATTTGGCATTTTTCCTCAAAAATTAATCAATTATATTTAATTTTCAAAATTGTCCTTTAATTAAATAATTAGACATTTGATTAAAATTTAGGGACAAAATTGGCTGTCAACAGCTGCCCCTCTTTACCCGAAAAAGGATGTAAGAGTTTTCAAGGTAAAGAAAGTTGACGGAAAACCAATTTTGTCACGATAAAGCCCAGGACTTCGATTCCAAGGACCAAAGTATGAGGCTTATGGACATGGTCGAACTCCGGTTTCCGAGCTGCCTACATATCTCGGGCTGAAAGAGAATCAGGCCATATGTAGTTCAACGAAACTTGAAAACAAAGACTCACACGGTTAATAGAAGAAATGACGTACGAATATGAAAGAATTCAACTGACTACCTAATTCGAAACAAAGATTAGGATAGGACTTGCTTGTTCGAGTGCGATTCTTCAGATCCTCGTTGACGAGTCTAGCTCAAATCAACGATTGCCTCAGTTCACTGCTAAGAAAAGGTTCCACGTTATGCTCCAAATGCTGCTGCGGTGCTGCTAAAATCCTGTAATAAACTTGACAAACGGTAAGCGAGTAATTGCAAACAAGAATTGGTAAATAGAGTAATAAATAAATAGCGATAATAAAACTTGTAGATGCTGGTTGCAATATAAATGATAAGCTTGTCTTCAATCAACTTTGCGAAGAAATCCAGCTTTGTGAGGCAAGATGACTTCGTGCTGTTGGTAGACAGAAAATAAAGCAATAAAAGCTTCAATTAATAGGAACATAAAGTGAACTTTAAACTCTAAATAATGAGGATAAAAATGCCGCCTTTTCGGCAATAACCAGGATAAAGCATAAAGCTTTAAATCATGCAGAGGCAATTTGAAAAGCAATCTTGGATAGGGCTCCAACTCAAAGTAAGTACACGTCCGAAGTAATCTCATTATCCTGCAAGTCTTAACAAAATTTATTAGCAACATAAGGTCATTAAAATAGGTATAAGGAAATATATAAACGCCTCAGGAGGCTACAAAATGTAATTAAGAAAGTGGAAAATATTAAAACGCCTATCGAGGCAAAAAAATTACGCCATAGAATCATTCAAATGATTAACACCTTAGGGGTGATATAAATACGCTTATCAAAAGCGTGAACAGATAAAGACGCTTACCGGAAGCGTGAAATATAAAGACGCTTATCGAAAGCATAAACACATAAAGACGCTTACCGGAAGCGTGAAATATAAAGACGCTTATCGAAAGCGTAAACATATAAAGACGCTTACCGGAAGCGTGAAATATAAAGACGCTTATCGAAAGCGTAAACACATAAAGACGCTTACCGGAAGCGTGAAATAAAGACACTTATCGAAAGCGTAAACACATAAAGAAGCTTACCGGAAGCGTGAAATATAAAAGGCGCTTATTGAAAGCGTAAACACATAAAGACGCTTACCGGAAGCGTGAAATATAAAAGATGCTTACCGAAAGCATAAACATAAAGACGCTTATCGATAGCGTAAACAGATAAAGACGCTTATCAAAAGCGTAAACACATAAAGACGCTTACCGGAAGCGTGAAATATAAAAGACGCTTATCGAAAGCGTAAACATAAAGACGCTTATCGAAAGCGTAAACAGATAAAGACGCTTATCGAAAGCGTAAACACATAAAGACGCTTACCAAAAGCGTAAACACACAAAGACGCTTATCGAAAGCGTGAACACATAAAAACGCTTACCGGAAGCGTGAAAACATAAAGACGCTTATCGAAAGCGTGAAATAAAGACGCTTACCGGAAGCGTGAACACATAAAGACGCTTATCGAAAGCGTGAAATAAAGACGCTTATCGAAAGCGTGAGATATAAAGACGCTTTTCGAAAGCGTGAATACGTGATACTCTTTGAACTCTTCCAGGGAGGAATTGTTTTGACTACAAAATAAAGTGAGCCCCCAGGATTGGCAATATCTGTAAATCATAAAAAAAAATGGAACTTTAGTAAGCGCTCTCATAAAGCGAATGAGAAATGAAACGGATATGTTTAACAATTTGCAATAATTATAGGAAATAGAAATACCGCCTTACGGCAATGACTCATGATCGAGTCTCCCGTTTTCTACGGTAGGCTTCTTAACAATAGTACCTTCGATTGTTTACGATAGACTTGATGTTGATACTTGTAAAATAAGTGGTAGAATAGCCTGCAAAATAAAGTTTTCATTAAATTCATATAGACAGGAAAATGTCAAAGATAAAGAAGATATAAAGTGAGAGTTTAAGCCGTCTGGCTTATATTTGGTGAAGCCATAAAGAGTTGAGTGTTATCCTTGGGAAAAACTGAGTTAATGCTTAATTCATGCAAAGTGTAAAGTAAAGTTGTCAATAAAGTAATAAAGTTTTGATTTTGCAAGGGCAGAATTAGAGAGAGAAATAAGATCGTTTTTGCATATGTAATGAGTCAGATAACGCCTCCAATCTCGGTCAGTTATCTTGGCAACATTGTTCAATGTGTATGACAAATACACTATGAGGAATTGATAGTTGCTAGTTTCCTCATCTTGTTGCTTTGAGAATTCCTGCACTCAAAGAAAAATCGTTAGAGGGAGGGTGGGGGGAGCGTTTGATTCATGTTGACTCGAGCCTTCGTCCGTCAGCTGCTTCCTTCTTCTCACTTTGTCTAGATTTGCGATCCATCCCTTGAGACTTGGCCAATGAACTAATAGCACAATAAGTTTCAAATAGTTGACACACATACTTGCATGTTAATTTAAAACCCTTGTTGTATTTCAGATTGTGACATATGTTGAAACAAATTGAACATCCTTTATCTTGCAACTTTGCACCATTCTCAAACACTTTCAGAATTTTGTCCATTCATCTTCTATCGGGAAATACCACCTTCTGCAAAAATTTGCCCCAGTTATGATCTTTTAAATCTTCAACTCGCTGTGCAAGATTGCCCCAGTTGCTATCTTCCATATCTCCAATTCACCTTGCAAAATTTTGCCCCAGTTGCTTACTATAGGGAAAATTGAAAACTTCAATATTATAGAGTCGAGCCCGAAGAGAGCGCCTACGTATCCCATCATGGGAATCAGACCGTGCGTAGTTCTGCTTACATAAAGATTTTGGGGGAAAATATGGCAATCTAAGTACGAAACCGCATCCGAATTGGAAAACCTACACATTTTTCCAGATGTGTAGTTTGGAATTACATCATAAAAGATAAACAAGCCTAAAGTGTTATAAAATCTGATCGAATCCGATGTTGATTGCTTACTTATCCTATTGCATTCCAGGAATCAGACCAAAAGTAGTTCAAAATTACATAAAAGATGAAATAGAGGATTCCTATGCTAGTGTAACCGAGCTCTATGTGAGTTGCTTACGTATCCCGCCTTAGGAATCAGGTTACGCGTAGTTCTCATTACAATCAAAATTACATGAATATGAGAAAAAATATTCTCTTGAGGCACAATGATAAAGTTTTAACCAGCATGATTCAGGGCCTCAATCTGAATCGAAATTTTGCAAAGTGCTTTTAGTTCACCAGCCAAGTCTCCTATGTTGGTTCACTCAGCTGGATTGTATTGTCTTCAATCAAATCTTGGATTTTATGTGTAAGAAGGACACATTCCTCAGTGTCGTGCTTGGCAAATTCTGCATGGTAAGCACAATATTTTGTTCCATCAACACATTCTAGGGGAGGGTCAAACGTACCATCCCCTGCTAAAGGGTTTAGCACTCCCATATCCTTTAATCTTTCATACAATTGAGCTTGTGATTCACCTAAAGAAGTGAATTTTCGACGCTGTCTCTTTTCATATTTGAGACGAGACCCTACTGGCATAGACTGATGGGCTGCAGGTAACTAGTGTTGTTGAGGGTAATTTTATGCTTGCGGTTGTGTATAAAGCTGATAAGCGGGTATGCTAGATTGATGGTAATTGGGTTGAGTATTATAGACGGGATATAGAGCAGGTGGAATTTGATATTGACTTGGGCAAGTTGAGTATAGTGTGCTTTGGTGAGTGGGCAGGTTTGGTGAGTTTCTAAAGGTTGGCTTCTTATTTGGCCTTTGGTCGATGTCGGCCATATAAATACCAAATTCATCTTTCTTCTGAAAATTACTTGTGCCAGCTTGAGAATTCTGGGCAGTTGCCTTCATCGCGGCAAAGCTTACAATTCACCCAGTTTTGACACTTTTTTCAACCATTTCTCCCATCACAAGAAGTTCAGAATAGGGTTTACCCATCATAGGGAGCAAGTGCATGTAATAAGAATCACCTTGGGCTCGGATGAAGTACTTTACCATGTCTTCCTCAGTCATTGGTGGTTGCACCCTTGCAGCCTATTCACGCCATCTCAATGCGTATTCCCTAAAGGTTTCCGTTGGTTTCTTCTTCAGATTGGACAAGGTTATAAGGTCAGGAGCCATCTCGACATTGTACTCAAACTGCTTTGTAAAATCATTGGCTATGTCATCAAACTCACGCCACTTGCTTATATCCTATCTTGCAAACCATTCAGCAGCAATACCTTCCAGACTATGACTAAAGAAGGCCATCAGAAGTTCCTCTTTACCTCCCCCAACCCTCATTCGGTTGAGATATTTGGTCAAATAAACAAATGGGTCACTATGACCATCATACATATCAAATTTTGGCACTTTAAACCCGGGAGGAAGAGTAACGTCAGGGTATAGATAAATATTGCGATAGGAGATACTTTGACGCCCTCTAGACACTTGCAAATCCTTGGTGGATTGCTGCATGATTTTCATCGTTTGGATTATTTCCCCTTGCTCAACTGTCCTTCCCCGCTTTTTCACGGTTACGGGCACTTCACTTTGTGACACATAGTTAGTGAAATCCACATTCTTAGCATTGGGGTCATGCTCATAGTATTGGGCTTCGGGATATCCTTGTCTTGGATCATTGGCATTTTGAGGAGCAACAGCCACAGAAATGGGTGCTTTGGATTGTGGAGGAGTATCTTTGGCAGGTAAATATTGATAGTGAGGTGAGTTGTTCTGGTTAATGAATGCATTTGGGATGTTGTTAACTGGTGCAAGCATATGAATGACACTGGAATTTAAAGGTGTGTTCAGATTGGCAGTTTCAACATTAGGATTCAGTGTTGATAGCACAGTTGGCGCGTTTCTGTGGCTCGACCCATTCATTCTTTCTAGTTCAGCTTGCATACATTCAATCTGCTTGGCCATTCTAGCAATTTGTTCATCAGGAACAACAACTACTTGCTCATTAGAAGATGCAGGGATACCAGTCTGATTATCAATCATTGCTTGCTTCACTTTAGATTAGACACTTAACCAACTCAGGAATCGACACGAATCAAACTCTCTTTTGGGGAATAATCAAACAAAAGAAAAATTCAAACGGTGAACTATGTTAGTTTGCGTGTCATTAAGTACATTGCATACAATCACGTAGCGCGCGTCACGTAGCGCTTTGCATTTTAAACAAGTTTGACATGTGGCAATCACAATTAGTTGAGCGTAAATGAAAATGCGGGCGCGTCCTACCCTGTAAGTGTAATCATCTAATTTTAGCATGAAAGTTTTAATAAAGTGCTCAAAATAGTTTCGTTTGATTATTAGGATTTTTTGCCGAATCTTCCTAAATTTTTAGTCTTGTATTTCAACTAAATTGTCATGAAATAGGAAGGAAAATATGAAGAAACGTGAAAATTACTTGTTAGGTGTGTAATTGTGGTTCTATATTTCAATTGTAATAGTATTGCAAAAGTATGTGGTTTTAATTTTAGTTGTGTGTGTTTTAATCAAGTCTAGACATTTTAATGGCCATATATAAAAAATAGTAGCCCAACAACTATGATCCATCAGCCCATTTCTTGACCCCGCCCACATCCAACCTATATAACCCCAAAACACACCATTTTTCTCTCATTTCCTCTCCCAGCCGCCGAGGCTAGGGACACCATGCCCAAAAATTCCCCAGCTACCGGAAATCCCACTCCACCAGCCGCTCCCCCGCCGCCTGACCACCACCTCCGGCGGCCAAAAAATTTTAAAAAATATATCAATCGACTCTCTCGCCCCCCTCATTCCATTTCTCAACTTGGTTTCTTCAGAATCCAAGCCGTTTGGAGTAGATCGGACTTTGAAAAATTCGACTTCGGCGACTTGAGCCCTTTTCCGGTAAATTTTTTGTTTCTTTCTCTTCCTCCTACTCTCCTCTATACTTTTATGAGTTTATTTCCATGAAAATCCCCCTCCATTTCCCCTTTTAGCCTTTACTTATTTTTACGACATTTCTTTCATTTTTTTGTTTCTCCTATTATTTCTCATTTTTCTCGTGTCTTTCTTTTGTTTTTCTTTTTTTCTCTTTTCCGTTTCCTCTGTTCTGAGGGGACAATTTGGGGGCTGTTTGGATTGGGATTTTTTTTCATAGAGATTGAAGTGTGAAGGTGTGTAGATGGTGATGGGAGATTTGTCATAGTGGTGATGTGTTTGCATTGATTGAAAAAATATAGTGGTGATAAGATCGACTGTTATGGTGAGGAATTTTTGGCTATTAGGAAGGTGGCTATGGGGGCTGTTTGTAGAGTTTGAGGGCAGTGAACAGTGAGGTAGTGGCGAGGCAGTGGGGGCTGTTTTAGGTCAGGCAGCGGAGGTGATAGTTCAGTCGTGGTGACGCTGAGTTGTTTGTTGTTCCCATGAGGCGAGCGACACAGTGGTGCGAGGCAGGGGCTGTTTATGGTATCATTTGGGTGTGGTGTTTGATTAGGCAGTGTGTTTTGGTGGAGTTGGCGTATGAAGGCTCATCTGAACGAAGGCAGCAGCGAGGCAGTAGGGCGAGGCAGCAATGAGCAAAGCTGAAGCAAGCAGCGACGCTGCGATGATGGTGATGGCACTGAGTCAGAACACACGCCTCTGTTTTGCATTTTGGTTGCATAAGCTTAGACGGGTTAGAAAAGAAACTTGCAATCTGTTTTCTTTGTTTCCTTCTTTGTTTGTTTTAGTCGTTAATTAGTATTGTTTCATTTTTATCTAAATCATATGAGCAAAATGTGTAGTCCGAATAAAACTCGTGTTCTTATGGCTTATGTTGATATCGAGTGATATAAAATCTTTTTTCTGTTAGTTTACATATGAATCCGCGTGTGTATTGGTTAGTTAAAGCATGTTTTCATAGTTGGAATGATTAGCCAATGATATCAGTAATGCGGATGCGTGCGCTTATTTTGAAGTAGCTAAGAGTTGAATGGCTTAGGCAAGTAATGGTGAGGGTGTCATTGGCTCTCACTGGTTGGAAAAGTTTAATTCGATTTTTCTGCTATGCCATGGTCTTTTTAGTTTAACTGTTCAAGATTAGTTTCAAATAAATTGATATCTGGCATGAATGAAAATTGTATGGGCTGATTTAATCTTTGACATAAAGAGTGTTTGCTCATTGGATGACACTGAAGGCAAGTTGGTATAAAGAAAGTGAAATTGTCTGCTTGTCAGTTTGTTATCTGCTTGAACATTGTATGGACTATGTTAGCTTAATTTAGCATCTTGATTTCTCTTTTTAGTTTAATTCCAAGTTAGTTTGGTCCATTGAGTCTAGTTGGGGCTGATTTAGTTTGCTTAGTTTGTTCCTAGTTTCTTTAGTTAACAATGAGTATGAGGCTGTCCTTTTAAAGGACATAACCTGTATTTTTTTTCCTCACTGTTGGGCAGCGTGGCAATGTTTGAAAAAGCAGTCATAACAGCTGTTGTACTGTCCCTGAAAGAGGCCAAAAACACTCAAGTATAGGGAGTGTCACCTTTTGGTCTCATCTTTTAGCTATATAAAGAGGCATTTACTCCTCTTAAAACCATACAACAACCTGCTGGAAATTTACAATTGAATGAGAGCTAAAAACACTTGAAGAAAAAGGTTAAGTTTGAGAGTAGGATTTAGAACCAAAAGCCTTTACACTAAGAATTTTTCGGTTCATAAATCTACAAGTCTTTGGGGTTAAAATAGAGTAGTTAAAGGCTGTTTTAGTGCTGATTTTTTGGGTGTCATTGCTGTGTTCGTTTGCTCGGTTTTAGCTTGTGGATCGTCATTGCGGTGCTCTTAGGTCTCGTATCATAGATAAATCCATCAACTTTGTGTTCTTAATTTTTTGCTACGAAATAATACAAGATCAGCATGTTTATAGGCACTATGATATTATTATTTTAGCTTTATGTGTGTCGCCAGCTAGCTTTTCTTTAAAACATTTGCTATACTAGAAATGGAAAAGCCTTGAATCTCTTAAAAAAGTGTGTTTTCATGTCTTTACTTTGAGTAATATTTATATAAGAAAAAATGGAAAATTGTTTTGCTTTCAATTGCAATTTATAGTCGCAAGCCCGGGCTTTTCCTTTTCTCAAATAACCAAAAGGTGCAAGTATTAAAACTGGACAGATTTGAAAGAATGTCACAAAAATGAGACTTAAAAGCCAAGCAATTTTAACTTGTGAATCGAACAGCATGTTTGGAAGTATTAGGTAATTTAGGATTCAATCAATAATAATGCAAATGGACTAACTGAAGATCTGAAATGTTAATAAAAAATGAAATTCGAAATAAAAGGGAAAACATGATATTTAGTGCAAATTCTTATAAAGGCAACATTGTCATATTTATCATCGAAAACAGACAATTTTGGTCCAAGCATCTCAGCCTGTTACTTGAGGCCTAGTAAATATTTTAACATTTTATCACAAGATCATTTTCACGCAAAACAGCCCGTTAGTTGACAACACCTCCTTTTGTTTTACGAACAATCCCTCTTTTCATAAACATCACCATTTGTTCTAATTAGAAAGCAAAGTAAAAGGGCAACAGGTGCTTTAGACATAAATGGAAATAGTTCAAAAGTTGAACAATAAAAATACACGGTTAGGCAAATTAAATAGGAGTGAGAAGGTTCACGAGATTAGACACAAACGATAAGTATGATTAGTGATCTACTTATTAGGCTAAAAGAAAACTAAATTGAGATAAACTAATTCTAAATTAATTATTTTTTTTGAAGTTAATTAATTTTTTTTTAAAATTAGACAAATCCTTTGTAAGGTTGGAAATGCATTTTATTATCTATTTATCTATTTATTTATTTATTCACTATGAATCAAAGTGTAAATTCGTCCAGTCCTCCGTGAGGTTGGATAAGTATAACACTTTTAAAATTTTTCGAATTAAAGTGTAAATTCATCTGATCCTCTATGAGGTTGGATAAGAATAACACTTTTAAATTTTTTTGAATCAAAGTTTAAATTCAAATCAACGGCAAGATAACAACACTTATTTAATAAATTAGAAAATGCGACAATAAAGCAACTGTACTCGGCACAGGACTCGAGGGTGCCTAATACCTTCCCGAGAGTCAACTGAGAACCTTACCCGAATCTTTAAACGCAGACCATTAGACGAGTCAGAGGTGTTCCAAGGTACCTTTTGGTGACTTGGCACACCTTAAACTATGTCAAGTGGCGACTCTGAGTTTCTCTAAAATAATTTTGTACCTTTTTGAACACCAGTCACGAGCCTTTAAATAATAAACGCACCGCTGTTAATTATTAATTTTTAGGGCGTGACAGCTTGGCGACTCCGCCTGGGAAATTAGTGAAAACTAGAATCTCCGGCTTTGATAAGATTGTCATATGTTTTAATTTATTAAATATTTGGTTGTTATATTCTTGCCACTATCACATGAAAAGTTGAATGTTACTGCTTTGATATTATTGAAATGTATATAAACTATCTTCCTCCGCAACCCTCTGAGTCTCTGAAACGCACGCACACGTGTACTTACCAAATTGCTTGTGGCATCTTGGACTTCTTACTAAATTGCCCATGATTTAGGAGGAAGGCGTGATGGGGTTTTAGGCCGGACACACTGTTTTCGGATGGCCCTGATGCGCTTTCCGCCCGGTTTGTCCACCGGGTTGTTTCAGCCAGTCTAAACACTGAGTCAGTTGTGTCACCTAGAGTTAAACCTTTAGGCCCAATTATCTGCATCATATTTTACTTAATGAGGTGCGGTACCGGTATTGCACTTGTCTAGGCTGACCCCTTTGTGTCAAGATGAGCCCGTGTCCCGAAACGACACATTATTGGCATCTTATGTGTTGCATTTGTTGTAAAAAGAGGGTTGTTATGCTGGCTGATCACCGGGGATGGGTGTTAAATTTTGAAAAAAAAAAGAGAAAAAATGAAAAATGGGTTTAGTCCCATGTCTCAAAATATCTTTAGTTGTCATTTTACGCCGTTATAATGGCGAATTTTTTTTCAAGAGCTTTTAGAGTCTATTTTTGTGTCTAGGAAAGCCCATCCCGTGCTTTCGAGCGATTCTTCCCAGAAAAGTCTCAAGTATTAGAAAATAATTTGTCATAGTTTTGCACCGTTATAGTTTTGTGCTGGTATAACGGCAAAATTTTGGGACCCTTTTGTCTTTGAGTCGGTGCCCAAGTCAAGTCCATATTTTTTGAAAGTAATTTATCGGGGTTTTACACTGTCATAATGGCCAATTTTGGTAAACCAATTTTGCATCTAATTCGTGTAATATTTTGTGTCTTTGAGTCGTCATAATGGCGAAATTTTGTAAATACTCTAAGATTCTCTTTTCGAATTAGATCAAAGAGTTTGTTTCAAAAAATTGTGTCCATCTTTATTTTGTCATAGTGTCCGATTTTGGAATCACCTTTCGGATAAAAAAATTAATAAATAGTTGTTTCATAATCTGTTCTTAAGTTCCGTTAGAACCTCCCTCGGGTTGAGTCTTAAATTTTCAAAAAAAAAAAAAAAAAGTTATTTAGGGTCCCACCTTACTTTGTATTGTATTGTATTTTTTTCAAAGGTCAAGACAGGGTACAGACGACAAATTACAATTGGCTAACTTGTATTTTGCGTCAATCCTCGTGGAATAATCTGCCTTCGCTAAAATATCGAGTCTCATCATTTTTACCGTCCAGGTGTACCCACCCAATGTGTCAATTTATACATATCTTTTGACTCGTGTATCATGTTAAGCACTTTATTTTGAGTCTGTCTCGTGTCGTTTGTCTAAATTATGTTTCTGTGTTAGAAAAAGAGGTAAAAAAAATCAAAAAATCATCCAAGTTTGTCCTTGTTCTAAATACGTGTCAGTTACAATTTTGTTCAGATTTTTCTCAAGGCACGTAAGCAATCTTTGGGGATCTAATCTAAACCAATTTGGGATGACGCATAACGACCTTAGGCATTGTTTAAGTCGGCGAGCAAATTCATGTTCCATGCTATGTTGTTGCACTAACGTGTTTTGATTTGATAGAGCTCGAGCAACTGCCGTACTGACCCCACATTCCTATTCCATCAAAAGCCAGCGAGCAAATTCATGTTCCATGCTATGTTGTTGCACTAACGTGTTTTGATTTGATAGAGCTCGAGCAACTGCCGTACTGACCCCACATTCCTATTCCACTAGAATCAAGGGGCCGATGCCTGTTCCAGAAGTGGTTGAAGCGCCTCTTCAGGAAAACACTCCAACAACGATGGCCGAAGAAACTGAGAACACTGAGCTGGTTCGTTTAGCTGAGCAACAGGCTAAGATGGTCGAGGACTTCACGGCTATGAAAGAAATGATGATGCAGTTGGTTCGTAACTTGGCAGCAGTTCAGGCACCTCCTGTTCCGCAAGGTGCTGTTGGTTTCATGGAAAATACTCAGCCACCAGGGCAAGGGCAATCCACAATGGTAGAAGACCCCTGTAACCCTCCAGGGTTTGGTCCACATCTGGAAACTGACAACGCAGCCGGACCTTCTACTGTACAGCCTGGGGCACAATTCCCACAGCATGGACAACATGACCAACCCCAAGTTCCTGCCACAGCATTCACCGTTCCTGCAGGACACACTTTGCAAAGACCGAACAGTGACCCACAGTTAAGGGCCCGTGATCAACAATTTGACCAAGCTCAGGGTAATGTGTGCCGCCAAACCGAGTCGTATGATCAGGGACACCACCCAGAATCACATGCTGATATCGAAAGGTTGGGAAAAACAAAAGAGAATGACTTTGCTCAAAAATTGAAAAGCTTGGAGCAAACTGTGAAAAACATACAAGGGCAAGGGGTTAAAACCAGTATTTCATATAAAGACATATGCTTGTTCCCTCATGTGCCATTGCCTGAAGGTTTTGTTATGCCCAAATTTGATCCGTACAGTGGACAAAGTGATCCAAGGATCCACGTGAAGATCTACCTTAACAAAATGAGGGGCATTGAGAAGGATGAATTGTTGATGGCGTACTTTGCTGACAGGTTGGGAAGACCAGCAACAGAATGGTTTGTACAACAAGATGTTTCAAAGTGGGTCACCTTTGATGACATGGCCAGCGCTTTTCTAAACCATTATGGTTACAAAATAGAGGCTGCTCCTGATCGTTCTTCTTTGAAGACGATCACAAAGAAACCAAGTGAAAGTTTCAGAGAGTATGCCTACAGGTGGCGCGAACAGGCGGCGCGTGTGAGCCCTTTGATCCCAGATGATAAGATGGTTGAATAATTCGTCGAAGTGCTCGATGAAACATACTACCAAGCGATGGCCTCTGCCTTTGGGAAGCAGTTCAGTGAAGCAGTGAGAATCGGGGAGATGATTGAGAGAGGAATCAAGGCAGGCGAGATTGTCAGCCAAACAGCTTTGAGAGCCACTACCCAAGCGTTGCAATCAGGGTCAGGTGCTTTTGGGAAGAAGAAAGAAAAGAAAGATGAAGTGGCAATGGTTGGTCCTGGATCGAGAATAAATGATTGAAGATATAATGACCGTCAAGGGTACATTCAGACACCCCCGCCACGACAATTCTACTCACCTCATGGCCAACAATTTGCCATGCCGCAGTTCTCATTCCCTGTCAATGCAGCATCTTACTCTCAACAGCTATCAGGTCCACAATGGCGTGCACCCCCTGCTCCGGTCCAGTATAACAATCAACAGGCACACACTCAATTCCCGGCTCAGCAGGAGATGCCTTATCGACCACGAGGTCCACTGGGTTTTCGTCCAAACATGCAACAGAGAAACATGCAACAAGAGAAAAGGCAGTTCACCCTATTGGGGGAAACTTACACTAATTTGTTTGAAAAGTTGCAACAAGCCAATCTGTTGAAACCAATCCCAGGAAAAGTGAACCCCAATGGAAGAGTTGATCATTCACGCCATTGTGCATTTCATTCTGGAGCACCTAAACATGACACGGAATCCTGTTGGGAACTCAAAAGGGCAATCCAAGCAATGATAGACAACAATCAGATAAAAGTCGTGGGGGATGAAACACAGAATGTGAATGTGAATCAGAATCCTTTACCAGCTCATGATGTTCAAAACAACGTACACATGGTAGGGATGGTATGCATAGAAGAAGACATGAAAGGGAAAGCAGCCAAGCAGATTGTGGCAGTTGGTCCTTCCCCAGACATCAAAGGCAATGAGCCATTTATTGTTGTAATCGGGGGAAAGTCAAGTGCGTCTGTTGTCAACAAAGCAAAGCAAGATGCAGCTGTTGAGCCAAGTTTCACAATTCTGTCTGCAAAGCAAAGCAGGAAAAAGTTCATGACAGTGTACCATCATTTATTGTGCAAGGGGCATCATGCAAGAAAACTCCGGTCTTCGAGGTTAAGGCAAAGAATTGTGAACCGGTTATGATCACTCAAGCAGCGCAACTCTCTGTCAAAAGTACAAAGGTTGTTCCTTGGAACTACAACAAGACAATTGTGTCTTACAACGGGAAGGAAATCATGGAGGTTGCTGCATATGTATATGGTCTAACTCGGTCCGGGAGATGTTTTACCCCGGAAGAATTGAGAAAGGCAAAGCCCGTTCGAGAAGATCAAGGACCCATCAAAGAGCCAGTATCCGAGAAAGAAGCTGAAGAATTTTTGAAGAAAATGAGAGCGACAGATTATTCTATCGTCGAGCAATTGAGAAAGACTCCAGCTCAGATATCACTCTTGTCTCTACTTATGAACTCTGAAGCACATCGCAATGCACTGTTGAAAATACTGAATGAGGCCTACATTCCTGAACAAACTACTGTGGCTAATTTGGAAGCACTTGCTGGCAGAGTATTTGAGACTAATCGTGTGATGTTCACCGATGAGGAACTGCCAGCAGAAGGAACCGGTCATAATCGGGCGCTTCATATCTCGATTAAGTGTGAAGACTCCTATGTCACACGTGTTCTAATAGATGGCGGCGCATGATTGAACATTTGCCCTCTGTCTACATTGAAGTGTCTAAAGGTGGATACGAGCAAAATCAGGGCAAGTTCCTCTACTGTTCGTGCTTTTGATGGTGGAGTTCGAGAATCTTTGGGCATCATCAATCTTGAGTTAACCATTGGTCCCGCTACCTTCAGCATTGAGTTTCAAGTCATGGAAACGGATGCATTGTACAATCTGTTATTGGGCCGACAATGGATTCACATGGCTTGTGTTGTACCCTCTACAATTCATCAGGTGGTCAAGTTTACTTGGGATAATCAAGCTATCATAGTTTATGGAGAGGATGACTTATAATTTAACAATAGTCTGGATGTACCAGCCCTTGAAGTTGTCACCATACGCCCGACCATCATGTATCAAACCTCCGATGTGGTGTATGTGGAAAAGGTAACAGAAGGGAAACCTATACCCATCTCAAGAGTGTCAGAGACGTCTATCATGATGGCATCTGAAATGTTAAAGCATGGTTTCCAATTTGGAAAGGTTTTGGGAGCATCGCTACAAGGTAGAGTAAATCCAGTTTATCCAAATGGTGTACAAGGCACGTGGGGACTAGGGTTCAAGCCAAAAACAGCTTATCGCAAGCAAGCAAAGAAAAAGAAGTCTGAAGTTTGGTCTCTCCCAAAGACAATTCCGTGTCTCGCTCAGTCTTTTGTGGGTCATGTCATGAAACCAAAGGTTGTCGCAACAAATGTCAACACAGTGGAAGACAATCAGGATGCACCATTCGATCTAGGGGGCATTTTTGAAATCTGCATGGTGCAGCCGGGTGAAGGCTCCAGCAATGCTTCAATACAGTACATTGGCCCGGACGTGCACCTGACTAACTGGAATGCAACTCCTTTCCCCATCAGGAAGGGGTCTCGGTAGACCGTTGTTTTACAGTTTTCTTTTGAATACACTTGGATATTCTAAGGGTTGTATGCTAAGTGTATTATTTTGCTCATCTCTCCTATTGTAATTCAAACCCTTTTTCATTAATGAAAGGCCTAAGAGCCCTGCTTTCCTTCAATCTCTGTTCATATTCCTAATTTTATTCTAGTTTTGTTTATCTGTAGTGATAGCTCTGCTGGTCATGATATCATGACATGTTCAAGGAGCTTATCGTCCATCCAGGGACCGCACTCTGATTTTGGCTCCATAACCATAGTTGAGGTTGCAAGTGATGAAGAAAACATTGAGGAATTTGTTAATGAGATTGAATATGATGGGGAACAAGCTGATTTTAAAATAGGTCTGGAAGTTGAACGCCATGAGGGCAAGCCTAAACCCAATTTGGCAGATACAGAGGATGTTAATTTTGGGAACCCTGATGATGTGAGGGAAACCAAGATAAGCATATATGCCCGACCTGAAGTGAAGAACGATATTCGGAAAGTGCTTTTTGAATATCGAGATATTTTTGCATGGTCATATGATGAGATGCCGGGGTTGAGTTCCGAATTGATAGTCCACGAATTGCCAATTCAACCGGTTTCCCTCCAGTGAGACAAATGCAACGGAAGTTCAAAACTGATATGATCAAGAAAATCCATGATGAAATAATGAAATAGTTGGATGCAAAAGTAATTTAATCGGTTCAGTACGCTACTTGGGTTGCAAATCTTGTTCCGGTTCCTAAGAAAGATGGAAAAACAAGGATATGTGTCGACTATCGAGATTTGAACAAGGCAAGTCCCAAAGATAATTTCCCGTTGCCTAACATTCATACTCTCGTAGACAATTGTGCCAAACATGAGATACAATCCTTCGTTGACTGCTATGCTGGATATCACCAAATCCAGATGGATAAAGATGATGCATACAAAACAACATTCACTACGCCTTGGGAAACTTATTGCTATAGAGTGATGCCGTTTGGTTTGAAAAATGCTGGGGCAACCTACGTGAGGGCTATGACTGCCATTTTCCATGATATGATGCATAAAGAAATAGAAGTGTACGTGGACGAGTGATTATCAAGTCTAGAACTGCTGAAGAACACGTGAGAGATCTCAGAAAGTTCTTTGAAAGGCTCCGTAGGTACAATCCGAAGCTGAATCCAGCCAAATGTGCATTTGGTGTGCCTGCTGAAAAATTGTTAGGTTTCATTGTTAGCAGGCGAGGTATTGAATTGGATCCCGCAAAGATCAAATCAGTACAAGAATTACCTCCGCCTCGAACCAAGAAGGATGTTAAAAGCTTTTTAGGCAGGCTAAATTACATCAGTAGGTTCGTTGCTCAACTTACCACAATATGTGAGCCGATCCTCAAGTTGTTGAAAAAGAATGCATCAATTGCATGGACCGAAGAGTGCCGAGAAGCCTTTGACAAGATCAAGCAATACTTGTCAAATCCTCCTGTTTTGGTTCCGCATGAGCCTAGCCGACCGTTATTTTTGTACTTGTCAGTCAATGAAAACACCTTTGGTTGCGTACTGGGGCAAAATGACGCCTCGGGAAAGAAAGAGCAGGCAATTTATTATTTGAGCAAGAAGTTCACAGATTCTGAGGCCAGATACACTTTGTTGGAAAGGACGTGTTGTGCCCTAACATGGGTTGCACAAAAGTTGAAACATTATCTTTTGTCATATACCACTTATCTGATTTCCCGGATGGACACATTGAAGTACATATTTCAAAAGCCAATGCCAACCGACAAACTTATGAAATGGCAGATCCTGCTCACAGAATTAGACATAGTTTATGTCACCAGAACTGCAATGAAAGCTCAAGCCTTAGCTGATTATTTGGATGAAAATCCGGTTGATGATGATTATGAGCCATTGAAGACTTACTTCCCTGATGAGGAGGTAGATGTGCTTGAAGAACTGATTAACGAAGAAGAACATGTGTGGAAAATGTACTTTGATGGTGCTTCCAACTGGAAAGGTCATGGTATTGGAGCAGTCCTCATTTCTCCCACGGGACATTACTATCCGGCAGCTGTCCAACTCCGCTTCAGTTTCACTAATAACACATCTGAGTATGAAGCCTGTATAATGGGTTTGCGTTTGGCTCTAGACATGGACATCAAAGAATTGCTGGTGATCGGAGATTCAGATCTTTTAATACGCCAAATGAAGGGTGAACGGGAAACTCGAGAACTTAAGCTGATCATGTACAAGTAGTGTATGGATGATCTTCGCCAAAGTTCAATGTTCTAAAGTTTAAACATGTTCTCAGAATACATAATGAGCTGGCTGACGCATTGGCTACATTAGTCTCAATGCTTGTCCATCCCGATAAAGCCCATATTGATCCATTAGAGATTCAGGTCCAAAGTCAACATGCGTACTGCAATGTGGTTGAAGAAGAAATTGACGGTCAACCGTGGTATTTTGATGTCAAGAATTTCCTTCAAGATGGGACTGTATCCGCCAATGGCAGAAAACAACCAAAAGAGAACTCTTCAACGACTGGCAAGTGGTTTCTTTTTTAGCGGAGGGGTGGTGTACAAAAGGACACTTGATCTGGGACTGTTAAGATGTGTGGATGCAACTGAAGCCACGAAAATTCTCAATGACATGCATTCGGGGATCTGCGGACCCCACATGAGCGGGCACGTGTTATCTAAGAAGGTACTCAGAGAAGGATACTTCTGGCTTACTATGGAACATGATTGCATTACTTTTGTGCGAAAGTGTCATCAATGCCAAGTACACGGTGATTTGATACATTCACCCCCCTAAGAGTTGCACACAATGTCAGCCCCTTGGCCTTTTACAGCATGGGGGATGGATGTTATTGGGCCTATCAAACCAAAAGCATCAAATGGGCACAGATTCATTCTGGTTGCAATAGATTACTTCACCAAATGGGTTGAGGCCGTCACTCTCAAGTCCGTGACCAAGAAAGCCGTGGTGGATTTTGTTCATTCTAACATTATTTGTCGCTTTGGTATCCCAAGTACCATCATCACCGATAATTCGTCAAATCTGAACAGTCATCTAATGAATGACGTGTGTGAAAGATTCAAGATCATGCATCGAAATTCCACACCTTACCGACCAAAGGCAAATGGCGCGGTTGAAGCAACCAATAAAAATATCAAGAAGATCCTTAGAAAAATGATACAAGGATCTCGTGAGTGGCATGAGAAGTTGTCTTTCGCTTTGCTTGGTTACCGCACAACTGTGCGCACTTCCATAGGTGCAATCACGTATTCATTGGTATACGGAACTGAATCAGTCATACCCACTGAAGTTGAAATACCGTCTCTTAGAATCATCGTGGAAGCAGAGATTGAGGACACAGAGTGGGTCAAATCCCGATTGGAACAGTTGTCATTCATTGATGAAAAGAGGGTCAATGCAGTTTGTCACGGTCAATTGTATCAGCAAAGAATGGCCCGAGCCTACAACAAGAAAGTGCGCCTCCGCGACTTGAAAGAAGGGCAATTGTCTTGAAAAGAATCTTTCTTCATCAGGAAGAAGCTAAAGGGAAATTTGCTCCAAATTGGCAAGGGCCATACCTGGTAAAGAAAGTATTGTCAAATGCCGCCTTGTACCTTACAGATCCAGAAGGCAGGACAACCGAAATACCCGTCAATGCAGACGCGTTCAAGAGGTATTATATTTGACTCCAAGATGGCTTTCAAATTGGGATGAATGCAAGGCTTTTGTTCTTTTTTGCTACCCAAATTGTATCCCGTATTAGCACTTTGAACATTGTACTTTCGAGACATGTTCTCTATTGGAATCAATGTAATTATACCAAAATGAAATGAAACTGAAAAGCATCAAAAGAAACCTGAGCATTTGCCTAGAGCTACGTCTGACCTGATTCCTCTCAAAAGGATACGTAGGCAACCATTTCGGTGCGGTCGCAACAAGAGAAAATTCCTCTTTCCCTTTCTACTTTTATTCGCGCAAAGTTTGCCTCCAGGCTTTTGGAATATGTCAAGAAAACTAGAGACCCCAGTTTATCCTAAACTGGGGAAGAAGTTGTTTTTATTTTTAAGAAAATGGAGGAAATTCAATATTCCTCCCCATTTTCTTTGTGTTCGTAACAGTGAAAAGTTCATTCTTTCCTGTTTCATATTGACGCAAAACTTGCCTCCAAGTTTGCGGCCAACGTCAAAAGAAATTTAGATCCCCCTTTTATGCTAAACTGGGGCAAAAGTTTGTTTTATTTTATTTCATAAATTAAAAAAAATAAAAACAAACTTCTATTATTTTTGTATCATCTATTCACATGTTTCATGAGATGTTTAGCATACCAGTTTCGAAGTCAAGGAAGAAAAAACTAAGCGCCCAGTTTATTCTAAACAATGGGGCAAAATTTCTTATTTTTAAAGAAAATTTGTCCAAAGGAGAGCGAATTGCACGCAGTCACCTCATGATGCATTTTGGAGAGCTTATGTCAAATTTCCCTTTATGACAAGTCGATGATGCCATCAAAAGAGATGTTTGTGTTGTAAATTGCATTGAAAAAAAAAAAGAAAAGAAGAAAAGAAAAGAAAAAAAAAGAGTTTTGTCGATGAAAACATGAGAAGGCGCCGCAAGACAAACTGTGAGGAAAAAGATTAAAGAGAGAGGCTAGTTGGCGAAAATCCGAAAAGGGCGCTACTAGTCTACTTGAGAGTCACCTCAACTTGGTTATGGTTTGATATCTTCCGTGGAGAAACTCTCAACAAACAAGCGGTACTGGTCGGACGGGATCATCCAAGATACATGTCATGATCATCAAGGCCGCCAGTATATTTCCAGATAAGTTTTTCTTTTCAGAAAGACATTCCCTGTCCAAACGACTTTCGCCCTTAAATTTTTTTTTCATTCCATTTTGTACATCTTGCCTCACCATTAATTCCTCGCCCTTTCGGCGCTAACCTCAGATGAGCAACAAAAGAAAATTGGAAAACTCTGTCTTTCAGGATTCAGGTTTAATTACAGCGAGCAGGGCACACCCTCGACAATGGAAAGGTTTCAGCGAGTCATGACCAACCTTGATAAGGAAGCACCGCACATCATGCCAGAGGGACGGCATACCAAATTGTATCATGAAGAGTGGACATGTTTGGGAAAAGCCTTAGGCGTTGTTCATCCCGTATTACTATGAAGAATAGAACAAGAATCACCAAGCTTATTTGCAAGATTAGAAAAAGGGTGTATCCACGATGCAGAAAGTCAGTATGACATTTGCTATGTTGCCAAGAAAGAGAAAGGACCACCTGAATTGGGTTACCCGCGCAAGATCTGCTAAGCGATCATTTCCTCCTAGAGTCAGTCTCGCTTAAAGATAACATCATTTCCTTTCTATGACAAGATCTGCTAAAAGATAGCGATCATTTTCTTTTCGAGTCAGTTTCGCTAAAAGATAGCGTCATTTCCTTTCCATGTCAAGATCTGCTAAAAGATAGCGATCATTTCCTTTTCGAGTCAGTTTTGCTCAAAGATAGCGTCATTTCCTTTCCATGTCAAGATCTGCTCAAAGATAGCGATCATTTCCTTTTCAAGTCAGTTTCGCTCAAAGATAGCGTCATTTCCTTTCCATGTGAAGATCTGCTAAAAGATAGCGATCATTTCCTTTTCGAGTCAGTTTTCGCTAAAAGATAGCGTCATTTCCTTTCTATGTCAAGATCTGCTAAAAGATAGCGATCATTTTCTTTTGGAGTCAGTTTCGCTAAAAGATAGCATCATTTCCTTTCCATGTCAAGATCTGCTAAACGATAGCGATCATTTCCTTTTCGAGTCAGTTTTCGCTCAACGATAGCGTCATTTCCTTCCCATGTCAAGATCTGCTCAAAGATAGCGATCATTTCCTTTTCGAGTCAGTTTTCGCTCAAAGATAGCGTCATTTCCTTCCCATGTCAAGATCTGCTAAAGATAGCGATCATTTCCTTTTCGAGTCAGTTTTCGCTCAAAGATAGCGTCATTTCCTTTCCATGCCAAGATCTGCTAAAAGATAGCGATCATTTCCTTTTCGAGTCAGTTTTGCTCAAAGATAGCATCATTTCTTTTTCATGTCAAGATCTGCTAAAAGATAGAGATCATTTCCTTTTCGAGTCAGTTCGCTCAAAGATGGCGTTATTTTCTTTTCCACGTCAAGATCTGCTAAAAGATAGCGATCATTTTCTTGTTCGAGTTAGATCGCTAAAAGATAGCGTCATTTCCTTTCCAAGTTAAGATCTGCTAAAAGATAGCAATCATTTCCTTTTCGAGTCAGTTTAGCTAATAGATAGCGTCATTTCCTTTCCATGTCAAGATCTGCTAAAAGATAGCGATCATTTCCTTTTCGAGTCAGTTTCGCTCAAAGACAGCGTCATTTCTTTTCCAAGTCAAGATCTGCTAAAAGATAGCAATCATTTCCTTTTCGAGTCAGTTCGCTCAAAGATAGCGTCATTTCTTTTCCATGTCAAGATCTGCTAAAAGACAGAGATCATTTCCTCTCCGAGTCAGTTCGCTCAAAGATAGTGTCATTTCTTTTCCACGAAAAAGATCTGCTAAAATATAGCGATCATTTCCTTGTCGAGTCAGTTTCGCTCAAAGATAGCGTCATTTTCCTTTCCATGTCAAGATCTGCTAAAAGATAGCGATCATTTCCTTTTCGAGTCAGTTTCGCTAAAAGATAGCGTCATTTTCTTTTCGAGTCAGTTTCGCTCAAAGATAGTGTCATTTCCATTCCATATCAAGATTTTCTAAAAGATAGCGATCATTTTCTCTTAGAATCAGTTTTCACTCAAAGATAGCGCCATTTCCTTTACATAACAAGATCTGCGAAAGATAGCGATCATTTTCTTTTCAAGTTAGTTTTGCTAGAAGATAGCACTCACATTAAGTTCAAAGTCATTTGCGTTCAAAGATAGCAACCACTTCCTTTTCAAGTTAGTACTGCTTCAAGATAGCAACCATCCCCAGCTTCAAGTCAAGACCTGCTTGAAATAGATGCAGCCATTTCAAGTTTCAGATAGTGCTTGTCCCAACAACGGACAATAGAGTTATTCTTTCAAGCCAAGATTTACCTCAGGGAAGCATGAAGATTTAGGCTAGAGATTGATTTTACATTTTTTTCCTTGTATTTCATTTCCTTGTAAAGCAACGACCACCAGCAAGCGACCAGTACTCAGCAACGTCAGCCTTTGTGTGTCTAAGAGTGTCTACTATCAGCCCCAAGTGTGTCTATAAGAGTCTTTAGTTTGTCTTAGTAGTCTAGAGTGTCTAGTTTGTCTTAGTAAGTCTAGAAGAGTCTGGCGTCTGTATGAACGCGGTAGTCCCAGCTGCCGCACGTAAGGAACTACACTGACCTGATTCCTTAGTCCGGGGATATGTAGGTAACTTTGTTCTCGGTTAGAACCGAAATTCAAGGTACGGTCACCATTTTGGAAAGCATGCTCTCGGCTAGAACCGAAAAGTCAAAATTAGTTGTCGATTACTTCTTTGTCTGAAAACTCTTCGTGTTCCCGAACAAAGAGGGGCAGCTGTAATCATCTAATTTTGGCACGAAATTTTCAATAAAGTGCTCAAAATAGTTGCGTTAGTTTCTTAGAATTTTTTGCCGAATCTTCCTAAATTTTTAGTCTTGTATTTCAACTAAATTGTCATGAAATGGGAAGGAAAATATGAAGAAACGTGAAAAAATAATTGTTAGGTATGTAATTGTGGTTCTATATTTCAATTGTGATAGTATTGCAAAATTATGTGGTTTTAATTTTAGTTGTGTGTGTTTTAATCAAGTCTAGACGTTTTAATGGCCATATATAAAAAATAGTAGCCCAACAACTATGATCCATCAGCCCATTTCTTGACCCCGCCCACATCCAACCTATATAACCCCAAAACACACCATTTTTCTCTCATTTCCTCTCCCAGCCGCCGAGGCTACGGCCACCCTGCCCAAAAATTCCCCAGCCACTGGAAAACCCACTCCACCACGGCGCCGCCGCTCCCCCACCGCCGGACCACCACCTCCGGCGGCCAGAAAATTTAAAAAAATATATCAATCGGCCCCTCTCGCTCCCCTCATTCCATTTCTCAACTTGGTTTCTTCAAAATCCAAGCTGTTTGAAGTAGATCGGACTTTCAAAAACTCGACTTCGGCGACTTGAGCTCTTTTCCGGTAAGTTTTTTGGTTCTTTCTCTTCCTCTTACTCTCCTCTACACTTTTATGAGTTTATTTCCATGAAAATCCCCCTCCATTTCCCCTTTTAGCCTTTACTTGTTCCTACGACATTTCTTTCCTTTTTTTGTTTCTCCTATTATTTCTCATTTTTCTCGTGTCTTTCTCTTTTTTTCTCTTTTCCGTTTCCTCTGTTCCGAGGGGACAATTTGGGGGCTGTTTGGATTGGGATTTTTGTTTTCATAGAGATTGAAGTGAGAAGGTGTGTAGATGGTGATGGGAGATTTGTCGTAGTGGTGATGTGTTTGCATTGATTGAAAAGATATAGTGGTGATGAGATCGACTGTTATGGTGAGGAATTTTTGGCTATTGTGAAGGTGGCTATGGGGGCTGTTTGTAGAGTTTGAGGGCAGTGAACAGTGCGGTAGTGGCGAGGCAGTGGGGGCTATTTTAGGTCAGGCAGCGGAGGTGATAGTTCAGTCGTGATGACGCTGAGTTGTTTGTTGTTCCCATGAGGCGAGCGACACAGTGGTGCGAGGAAGGGGCTGTTTATGGTATCATGTGGGTGTGGTGTTTGATTAGGCAGCGTGTCGTGGTGGAGTTGGCGTATGAAGGCTGATCTGAACGAAGGCAGCAGCGAGGCAGTAGGGCGAGGCGGGCATGAGCAAAGCTGAAGCAAGTAGTGACGCTGCGATGATGGTAATGGCACTGAGTCAGAACACACGCCTCTGTTTTGCATTTTTGGTTGGCATAAGCTTAGATGGGTTAGAAAAGAAACTTGCAATATGTTTTCTTTGTTTGTTTTAGTCGTTAATTAGTATTGTTCCATTTTTGTCTAAATCGTATGAGCAAAATGTGTAGTCCGAATAAAACTCGTGTTATTGTGGCTTATGTTGATATCGATTGATATAAAATCTTTTTTCTGTTAGTTTACATGTGAATCAGCGTGTGTATTGGTTAGTTAAAGCATGTTTTCATAGTTGGAATGATTAGCCAATGATATCAGTAATGCGGATGCGTGTGCTTATTTTGAAGTAGCTAAGAGTTGAATGGCTCAGGCAAGTAATGGTGAGGGTATCATTGGCTCTCACTGGTTGGAAAAGTTTAATTCGATTTTTCTGCTATACCATGGTCTTTTTAGTTTAAATGTTGAAGATTAGTTTCAAATAAGTTGATATCTGGCATGAAAGAATATTGTATGGGCTGATTTAATCTTTGACATAAAGAGTGTTTGTTCATTGGATGACACTGAAGGCAAGTTGGTATAAAGAAAGTGAAATTGTCTGCTTGTCAGCTTGTTATCTGCTTGAACATTGTATGGACTAAGGTAGCTTAATTTAGGATCTTGATTTGCTTTTTAGTTTAATTCCAAGTTAGTTTGGTCCATTGAGTCTAGTTGGGGCTGATTTAGTTTGCTTAGTTTGTTCCTAGTTTCTTTAGTTAACAATGAGTATGAGGCTGTCCTTTTAAAGGACATAACCTGTAGTTTTTTTCCCTCACTGTTGGGCAGCATGGCAGTGTTTGAAAAAGCAGTCATAGCAGCTGTTGTACTGCCCCTGAAAGAGGCTAAAAACACTCAAGTATAGGGGGTGTGGGCTTGTACTTTTGTACAAGTCCACACCCCACCTTTTGGCCTCATCTTTTAACTATATATAGAGGCATTTACTCCTCTTAAAACCATACAACAACCTGCTGGAAATTTACAATTGAATGAGAGTTAAAAACACTTGAAAAAAGGGTTAAGTTTGAGAGTAGGATTTAGAACCAAAAGCCTTTACACTAAGAATTTTCGGGTCATAAATCTACAAGTCTTTGGGGTTAAAATAGAGCAGTTAAAGGCTGTTTTAGTGCTGATTTTTCGGTGTCATTGCTGTGTTCGTTTGCTCGGTTTTAGCTTCTGGATCGTCATTGCGGTGCTCTTAGGTCTCATATCATAGATAAATCCATCAACTTTGTGTTCTTAATTTTTCGCTATGAAATAATACAAGATCAGCATGTTTATAGGCACTATGATATTATTATTTTTGCTTTATGTGTGTTGCCAGCTAGCTTTTCTTTAAAACATTTGCTATACTAGAAATGGAAAAGCCTTGAATCTCTTAAAAAAGTGTGTTTTCATGTCATTACTTTGAGTAATGTTTGTAAAAGAAAAAATGGAAAATTATTTTTCTTTAAACTGCAAATTACATTGAATTTCACTAAATTTAAGTAGCAAGTCGGGCTTTTCCTTTGCTCAAATAACCAAAAGGTGCAAGTATTAAAACTGGACATATTTGAAAGAATGTCACAAAAATAAGACTTGAATGCAAAACAATTTTAACTTGTGAATTGAACAGCATGTTTGGAAGTATTAGGCAATTTAGGATTCAATCCATAATAATGCAAATGGACTAACCGAAGATCTGAAATATTAATAAAAAATGAAATTTGAAATAAAAGGGAAAACATGATATTTAGTGCAAATTCTTATAAAAGGCAATGTTTTATATACATCATCGAAAACAGACAATTTTGGTCCAAGCATCTCAACATGTTGCTTGAGGCCTAGTAAACATTTTAACATTTAATCACAAGAACATTTTCACGCAAAACAGCCCGTTAGTTGACAACACCTCCTTTTGTTTTACGAACAATCCCTCTTTTCATAAACATCACCATTTGTTCTAATTAGAAAGCAAAGTAAAAGGGCAACAGGTGCTTTAGACATAAATGGAAATAGTTCAAAAGTTGAACAATAAAAATACACGGTTAGGCAAATTAAATAGGAGTGAGAAGGTTCACGAGATTAGACACAAACGATAAGTATGATTAGTGATCTACTTATTAGGCTAAAAGAAAACTAAATTGAGATAAACTAATTCTAAATTAATTATTTTTTTTGAAGTTAATTAATTTTTTTTTAAAATTAGACAAATCCTTTGTAAGGTTGGAAATGCATTTTATTATCTATTTATCTATTTATTTATTTATTCACTATGAATCAAAGTGTAAATTCGTCCAGTCCTCCGTGAGGTTGGATAAGTATAACACTTTTAAAATTTTCCGAATTAAAGTGTAAATTCATCTGATCCTCTATGAGGTTGGATAAGAATAACCAAAAGGTGCAAGTATTAAAACTGGACATATTTGAAAGAATGTCACAAAAATAAGACTTGAATGCAAAACAATTTTAACTTGTGAATTGAACAGCATGTTTGGAAGTATTAGGCAATTTAGGATTCAATCCATAATAATGCAAATGGACTAACCGAAGATCTGAAATATTAATAAAAAATGAAATTTGAAATAAAAGGGAAAACATGATATTTAGTGCAAATTCTTATAAAAGGCAATGTTTTATATACATCATCGAAAACAGACAATTTTGGTCCAAGCATCTCAACATGTTGCTTGAGGCCTAGTAAACATTTTAACATTTAATCACAAGAACATTTTCACGCAAAACAGCCCGTTAGTTGACAACACCTCCTTTTGTTTTACGAACAATCCCTCTTTTCATAAACATCACCATTTGTTCTAATTAGAAAGCAAAGTAAAAGGGCAACAGGTGCTTTAGACATAAATGGAAATAGTTCAAAAGTTGAACAATAAAAATACACGATTAGGCAAGTTAAATAGGAGTGAGAAAGTTCACGAGATTAGACACAAACGATAAGTATGATTAGTGATCTACTTATTAGGCTAAAAGAAAACTAAATTGAGATAAACTAATTTTAAATTAATTATTTTTGTTGAAGTTAATTAAATTCTTTCTAAAAATACACAAACCCTTTGTAAGGTTGGAAATACATTTTATTATCTATTTATGTATTTATTTATTTATTCACTATGAATCAAAGTGTAAATTCATCCAGTCCTCCGTGAGGTTGGATAAGAATAACGCTATTTATTTATTTATTCACTATGAATCAAAGTGTAAATTCGTCCAGTCCTCCGTGAGGTTGGATAAGAATAACGCTTTTAAACTTTTCCGAATTAAAGTGTAAATTCATCTGATCCTCTGTGAGGTTGGATAAGAATAACACTTTTAAATTTTTTCTGAATCAAAGTTTAAATTCAAATCAATGGCAAGATAACAACCCTTATTTAATAAATTAGAAAATGCGACAATAAAGAACCTGTGATCGGCACAGGACTCGAGGGTGCCTAATACCTTCCCGTGAGTCAACTGAAAACCTTACATGAATCTCTAAACGCAGACCATTAGACGAGTCAGAGGTGTTCCAAGGTACCTTTTGGTGACTTGGCACACCTTAAACTATGTCAAGTTGTGACTCCGAGTTTCTCTAAAATAATTTTATACCTTTTTGAACACCAGTACCAAGCCTTTAAATAATAAACGCACCGCAGTTAATTATTAATTTTTAGGGCGTGACAGTAAGGTGCTTCTTTGTGCCAGAGGTAGTGATGCAACCCGACACTCATCCAAGCCCTTCACGAGGAGCCAAGCTAGGGAGTTGCAGTAGCTACACGCAATGTTTACACAACTGGGACTGATTGAGCAAGTCTTTGGGGTTCCAGGGCAGTTTTGCATGCTTACTGCCTCTGGAACTGAAAATGCTCATCACGATCGCGCGTGCACAGACGCGATCGCGGAAGGGAAAAGAGAATAGCTACGCGATCGCGAGTGTCAGACGCGATCGCGAGTTGCTGAAAATGAAGAGCTTCGCGATCGCGCGTCCACAGACGCGATCGCACAAGAGACAGGTTGAGGATTTGCCTGCGCGATCGCGTGACCACAGCGGCGATCGCATGAACAAGAATTAAAGCTCAGCGCGATAGCGTGCATCACTGCGCGATCGCGCTGAGACGAGGATCAGAAAGCCCACCAGTGGCTAATGACTTGAAGGCCCATTTTTAAGGGTTAATTAAGGTATTTTCCAATGTATAAATACTTCCAAAGTCATTAGTAGACCTAGTTTTTGATGATTATTGTGATTGTGAGAATATTGGCTAAGCAAGTGTGCTTAAGCACATTCATGTCCTTGATTTGCAATTAGCTTAGCTAATTGAGGATCAAGTAGTTGAGGTTTTATTGTTTTAGGTGTTTAAGGGGGGTTATTAGGTCAATCTTTCCCTAATTAACTTCCTTAATTCTTCTCTAAATCAATTGGGTCTCACTTTAATTCTTGTATTTATTTTGTGTCTTTGATTTTCATATCATTTGGTATCAGAGCTGGATTAGTGTTTGTTTTAACAATCACTAAACCAATTCTTGTTCATCAAGTCAAAAAAAAAAGTCAAAACCCCAAAAATATGAGTCTTAGGATTAGGTTTCTATTGAGTGAAATTTTTGGTACCACTTGAAGATTGTGATTCCTAGAAGCTAATTCCAAAAGGAATTAGACAAACAACAACATATTGGTGCTGAATTGAAGAAATCAAAAGTTAGGGTTCTTCATCAAGAATTTAATGTTTTTGCATTTGGTTATAGGAATCGAAGAATCAATTACTGGAGTTTGTTCACGGACCAACAAGGATTATACATCTCAAATTTGTAGCAAAAAACACGGTGGTTTGAGAAGATTCAAGTTGAAAAGTGAGCTTCAAAGTCGGGTTCTGTTTCAAACCCAGAAGCTTATGCGATCGCGCCATCTTCAGCGCTATCGCGCAGGCCAATCATTAAAAGGCATACGCGATCGCGACATCAGCACGCGATCGCGCCAAGTGCCACCAGCAAACCTTCGCGATCGCGAACAGCTAACGCGATCGCGCTGAACAACAATTTCCAGAAAAATAGATTCTTAGACAGAATGTTCGCAACAGCCCCGTAATAGTTTCCAATCAACCGGAACTCAATTTTAGCATCAAGAACAGTGAGTTTCTAGATCACAAACCAAATTTCATCCAATTCCGAATCCGATTCGTGCCAATTCAATTCGTGCCTTTCTTTCTTCCTTTTCTTTAAACGTTCCTAAAGTGCTTTCGTCAGTTTCAATTGTCTGTGCCTTGTCACAACAATTCCTTTCGATCCCGAATTAGTTGAGTTTGATTGTCAAGTTGGACTTAGTGTGCGAAACAAAAAGCTTGCAATAGCCAAAGAGTGGAAAAAGGCAAGTGAGGAGAGAGCATTAGAGTGAGCAAAAGTCGAACATTGAGTGCAAACATGAGTGAATTGAGCGACATCAATTCGAGTGTAAACACTTAGGGAGCGACTCGGTGAGGACTCTCTCTATTAACCTTGTTTGTTTACTTGTTTGTAGGTACAATGACTCAAGAGGGGAATGGGGGACATGGAACATAAAACTATGATGAGAACTATGTTGGAAACGATGACCTTCTTTGAAAATAAGTTTGATGGGTTGGATGGAACGGTGAAGGAGCTAACATCAAAGGAGGAGCTTCGGGAGAAGGGAAAGCAAGTGGATGGCACACCTCTAACCGTGGGGTTGCGGGATGATGGACCAAGCCAAATCTCTCGAGCCAACGACCACTACTCTCACATGGTGGCCCAAGATACCTATTCGCCGAACATCACTCCACAAGTGAGGAATCTTACTCATGATCTCCCAAGAAATGAGCAACCAAGGAATGACACTCCAAGGCCACTTGATGTTGAGGGCTTTCATGAGAATGAGAACTATGACAATGAGCAATTTCGTTATCCGGGAGAAGCCCAACAAGGAGGAGTTCCTTTTGGGGGAATTAGAGATCGGGGTGGTCGATTTGGAGGTGGATACCAAGGGAGAGTGGCTCGTGATGGAGACGACTATGACCACGGGGGTTATGGTGGGCAACGGAGGTATCATGATGAAGATAGAGGGTTTAACATTATCAAGGTCAACCTACCTACCTTCTAAGGTTAAAGTGATCTGAATAAGTACATGGATTGGGTGATCTCGATGGAGAGAATCTTTCAAATCAACAACGTCCACAATGCTACAAGGGTGAAGTATGCTATCTCCCAATTTGAAAACTTTGCTTCTACTTGGTGGGAGTCCAGGAGAAATCAAAGGGAAACAAAAGTGCTTATTGCCAATGGGGGTGGGAGGCTTTGAAAGGCATGATGGAGGCTCAGTTTCTACCTCCACACTATGAGGACGACTTGCTCAAAAAGTTCTACAGCTTGAAGCAAGGAACCAAGAGTGTGGTGGAGTATTTTGATGAGTCTGAGAGGACTAGGATAAGGGCTAATGTGTTAGATGATGACCGGTCTCTCATAGCAAAGTTTCGTGGTGGTTTGAATAGGGAGATCTCCTCCCCAATGGAATTGCACCGGTTTGAAAACTTGGTTGAAGCATTTTAAGCGGCTCAAAAGGTGGAGAATGGGATCAAGCTAGACAAGTCCTACAAAGCCAAAAACATTCCATCCACTTGGAACAAAGTAAGAGACAATGTGAAGGCTTATACCCCATGGGATAAAGCTAAGGAGCCCAAGCGTGACTTCAAATGCAACTTTGAAAGAACCAATCCCAAGTAGGAGCCCAAAGCGGGAGGTAATAAAGATAAACTTGCAAACTTGTCTAACATTCAATGCTACAAGTGTAATGGCCGGGGCCACATAATGCGAGATTGTCCCAATAGGAGGACTATCATTGCTTTGGGTGATGGGGGCTTTGAAAGGGTGGAAGTGATGATGATGAGGAAGATAGGGGTATGCCAAGTGATGGTGATTTTGATGAGGAGGCAACGGGAGATGGGCAATTAGAGGGAAACTATCTTACTCTTGTGGTAAGACGAATTATGGGAGCACAAGTGAAGGAGGAGTTGGAGTCGAACCAAAGGGAGAGTCTATTCCATGCCTATTGTAAGGTTCAAGGTGCTACTTGTTCTTTGATTATTGATAGTGGTAGTTGCGTTAATGTGGTGAGCACCACCTTGATTGAACAACTTAAACTACCCACTAGAAAGCGCCCACAATCTTACAAACTCCAATGGTTGAATGAGTGTGGTGAACTTAAGGTGACCAAGCAAGCCTTGATTAAGTTCAAGATTGGGGATTACCATGATGAGCTTTTATTTGACGTTGTCCCTATGCAAGCTTGCCATGTCTTGCTTGGTAGGCCTTGGCAATATGACCGCTTGGCAAAGCATGATGGCAAAACCAATAGGTATGCCTTGGAAGTGGGGGGTCGAAAATTTGTTCTCAATCCATTGACCCCGGCGCAAGTGAGTGAGGGTTATAGGAAGATGAGGGAGTTAAAGTTGAAAAGAGAGAAAGAAAAGAAAGAGGGAGTTGTGGAGGAAGGGAGAGTGAGAGTTGTTACTCAAAAGAGTGAGGAACCAAAAGATGGAGTGAACTTGTTCTTGTCTAGGAAGGAATGTTTGAGAGATGTGGAGGAAGGAGTACCCATGATTCTGCTCCTACACAAGGAACATGTTTTGCTTGCTAACGAGCTAACCCCTTCTTTACCTTATTTCTTCTCTTTTGCAAAGCTATGAAGACATCTTTCCCGAGGAGTTGCCTAGTGGGTTGCCACCACTAAGAGGCATTGAGCATCAAATCGACCTTGTTCCGGGTTCACAATTTCCCAATAAGGCCGCTTATAGAAGCAACCCGGAAGATACCAAAGAACTTCAAAATCAAGTGGAGGAGTTGCTTGGGAGAGGCCTTGTGCAAGAGAGCTTGAGCCCATGTGCGGTCCCGGTCATCCTAGTGCCAAAGAAAGATGGGACTTGGCGCATGTGTGTGGATTGTAGGGCCATAAATAAAATAACGGTAAAGTATCGTCATCCTATTCCTAGGTTAGATGATATGCTAGATGAATTATGTGGCTCTTGTGTGTTTTCAAAAAATTGATTTGAGGAGTGGATACCACCAAATCCGGACGAAACTGGGTGATGAGTGGAAGACGGCCTTTAAGACCAACTTTGGTCTTTATGAGTGGCTTGTCATGCCTTTTGGCTTATCCAATGCTCCTTCAACCTTCATGAGGTTGATGAACCAGGTGCTCAAATCCTTCATTGGAAAATTTGTTGTGGTTTATTTTGATGATATTCTTATCTATAGCAAATCCATTGATGAGCATGTTAATTATTTGAAACAAGTATTTGATGTCTTGAGAAAGGAACAACTATTTGCTAATTTGAAAAAGTGTTCTTTTGTGTTGAAAAAGTTATTTTCCTTAGTTTTGTGGTGAGCGCAAATGGTGTTGAGGTAGATGAGGCTAAGGTGGAGGCCATTAGGGATTGGCCCACTCCTAGAAGCATTGGTGATGTGAGGAGTTTCCATGGGTTCGCTAGCTTCTATAGGAGGTTTGTGAGAGGGTTTAGCACAATAGCCGCACCATTGACCGAAGTGATAAGGAAGGATAAGGTGTTTGTGTGGGGGAAGGAGCAAGAAGAGGCTTTTGTGAAATTGAAGGAAGTTCTTAGTTCCACACCCCTTCTCCAATTGCCAAACTTTGATAAGACCTTTGAGATTGAATGTGATGCTAGTGGGGTAGGTATTGGGGCCGTGTTGATGCAAGAGCAAAAGCCTATTGCCTATTTTAGTGAGAAACTCAAGGGAGCAACCACTAAATATTCCACCTATGACAAAGAGTTGTATGCCTTGGTGAGGGCATTGGCCCATTGGCAACATTACCTTTGGTCCAAAGAGTTTGTAATTCGAACCGACCACCAATTCTTAAAACACCTCAAATCCCAAGAGAAATTGAATGTGAGGCATGCCAAATGGGTGGAGTTTCTTGAGGACCTTTCCCTATGTCATCCATTACAAAAAGGGGAAGGAGAATGTGGTGGCGGATGCCTTATCCCGCAAATTTGTGCTTCAATCAAGAAGGCACTTGTTGTTGAACACGTTGGGGTCCAAACTCATGGGCTTTGAGAGTTGAGGGAAATGTATGTTGATGACACGGAGTTTGGAGAACTTTATGTTAATTGTGAAGTGGATGAAAGGGGTAGAAGAGTCAATCGGTTGTGTGGAGAGGAGGAAGTTAGTAGTGATGTGGAGAAAAAGAGGTATCACAAGTTTGATGGCTTCTTGTTTAGGAATGGGAAACTATGTGTGCCTAACTCGTCTTGGAGGGAATTACTAGTGAGGGAAGCCCATAGTGGGGGACTAATGGGGCATTTTGGTGTGGGCAAAATGATGGAGATTCTTAAGGAACAATTCTATTGGCCCAAAATGAAAGTGGATGTTGTGAGGGTGTGTGGCCAATGCTTGGAGTGTAAGCAAGCCAAGTCAAAGCTACTTCCACATGGTTTGTATTCACCCATTCCCATTCCATTAGGTCCTTGGCTTGATATCTCCATGGATTTTGTCCTTGGATTGCCTAGGACTAAACGGGGCAAGAATAGCATTTTTGTGGTTGTTGATAGATTCTCTAAAATGGTTCACTTCATTCCATTTCACAAGGTTGATGATGCACCTCACATAGATAATTTATTTGTTGACAATGTGCTCAAATTGCATGGGATCCCAAAAACTATCGTTAGTGATGGGGATCCCAAGTTCCTTAGTCACTTTTGGAAGGAGCTTTGGGGGAGGCTTGGCACAAAGTTGTTGTTCTCTACTTCTTGCCACCCCCAAACCGATGGCCAAACCGAGGTTGTTAATAGAACCTTGGGTGCCATTCTTAGAGCTATAGTCAAGGGGAAACTTGCTTCTTGGGAAGAACACCTACCCTTGATTGAATTTTCTTATAATAGGACTATGCACACATCTACTTGCATGACACCATTTGAAGTTGTGTATGACTTTAATCCCCTTACCCCCTTGGATCTTACGCCTTTGTCTAGTGATGTTATCTTAAGCTTAGATGCCAAGGTGCGAGCTCAAGAGATGAAGCAACTTCATGAGCAAGTAAGGAAACAACTTGAGAAGAAAAATCAAGAAGTTGCCAAGAAAGCAAACAAAGGAAGGAAGAGGATAATCTTTGAGCCTGGTGATTAGGTGTGGGTTCATTTCCGGAAGGATAGGTTCCCAAACAAGAGGACGAGCAAGTTAATGCCTAGAGGAGATGGCCCCTTCCAAGTCCTTGAACGCCTTAATGACAACGCGTACAAGGTGGACTTGCCTAGTGAATACCAAGTGCACAGCACGTTTAATGTGTGTGACTTGTCTCCCTTCGAAGTTAAAGATCAAGTGAATCCGTGGATGGATTCTTCTCAAGACGGGGAGAATGATGCAACCCGACACTCATCCAAGCCCTTCACGAGGAACCAAGCTAGGGAGTTGCAACAGCTACAGGCAATGTTTACACAACTGGGACTGATTGAGCAAGTCTTTGGGGTTCCAGGGCAGTTTTGCATGCTTACTGCCTTTGGAACTGAAAATGCTCATCGCGATCGCGCGTGCACAGATGCGATCGCGGAAGGGAAAAGAGAGAAGCTACGCGATCGCGAGTGTCAGACGCGATCGCGAGTTGCTGAAAATGAAGAGCTGTGCGATCGCGCGTCCACAGACGCGATCGCGTAAGAGACAGGTTGAGGATTTGCCTGCGCGATCGCATGACTATAGCCGCGATCGCGTGGACAAGAATTAAAGCTCAGCGCGATAGTGTGCATCACTGCGCGATCATGCTGAGACGACGATCAGAAAGCTCACCAGTGGCTAATGACTTGAAGGCCCATTGTTAAGGGTTAATTAAGGATTTGCCAATGTATAAATACTTCCACAGTCATTAATAGACCTAGTTTTTGATGATTATTGTGATTGTGAGAATATTGGCTAAGCAAGTTTGCTTAACCACATTCATGTCCTTGATTTGCAATTAGCTTAGCTAATTGAGGATCAAATAGTTGAGGTTTTATTGTTTTAGGTGTTTAAGGGGGTTATTAGGTTAATCTTTCCCTAATTAACTTCCTTAATTCTTCTCTAAATCAATTGGGTCTCACTTTAATTCTTGTCTTTATTTTGTGTCTTTGATTTTCATATCAGGTAGGCCTAATAGTCAAATTGCATACACATGTGGATATTATAATGATACAAGTCGTTTGCCAATACAAAATTGAGATATAAATAAACTGCCATAATTGTCAACTTCTCAAATTTGACATGAAAAATGGCTTGGAGTTCGTTATAATATCCATACGATCACATAAGATGCAACGTCGTTGGGTCTGAAATAACCCGTCAACAAAAGGGCGGTTTCTAAATTTCTGAAAACAGTACCAAGGACCGGGTCCAAACTAAGGTGTATATGCATGTATGTCCTAAAGTCTCCTTCTAAGAGTGGGCTAGCGGTTGAGGCTGACTCGACCTATGCAGGATAGACCTGGCCTCACAACGCAGTAGAATTGGCCATGACAAAACCAGGCAACATAATTATCCCGAACTAACTTTTGGTGACACGAAAGAAGTTTCAAAGAATGAGGTAAGGGCAATGCCCTTCCTGCATAGCTACTCGTCGAGCGGGTGCCCCGTGATGAAATCGAGGAGGTGAAAGAGAATTGACAGGCTCCATGAGGGAGGAAATATGAACGGAATGCGGACTATGCACAAATAAAAACATGCTTCATGTACAATCGATCTAATCGTACAAACAAACAGTTATTTAAGCTATGCATACTAGTTTAGGCATACAAACAAACAAATAATCAAGCTACGCATACTACTATCGGCATACAATTCAAACAATATAAACAAATAAATTCGTGAAAATCTTTTGGTTAGAACTATTTGCTATCCCCAGTGGAGTCGCCACTCTGTTGAACCCTCCCAAAAATACACACACATGTGCATCGGGATGTAATTTCAACAAAATGGGACTCCAAAGGGTTTCTTTGGAGTAGCCACCTAATTTAAGGATTATTAGGAATCAATTGTTAATTAAAGAGTACATTTCTTCCTTATTTTAAAAGAAAAATAAGTTTCAGAGATTCTTAGGTAAGTGGTTCTTTTATTTCCGAAAGAAGGTCTTTTTTATTAAAAGAGCACTTTCGAAAATCCGCTTAAAGCGGTTAATCCTGCGATTTTTACGAATTTTAATAAAGATAAAATAATTTAGAATTTTAGAAAAAAATATAGGATATATAAATAAAGAAGTAAATAATAAGTAAATAAATAAATGAGTAAGTAAATAGATAATAGATAAATAATAAATAATTAAGTAAATAAATAACTGAATATTTAATAAAATAAGTAAATTGATAAATAATATAAATAATGATAAAATAAGGATACGAATTTAATTGAATTTTAATCTGCACTCATTAATTGACAAATGGTTCTTAATATCTTAAATTAATTGGCGCGTCCCAAAGAAACGGGATAAGCAATTGTATAAACAGTTCTGAATACGCGATAAGATAATAATTTTAATAGAGCGGCTATCCTACCAAGCTTCTAGCATCCTACCAAGCTTCTAGCATGCAAAGTCCTAGTCCGGTTTCAGGGATCCTAAGACATGCTTTTCTAAAAGGGACGGGAGAGAGGGAGTTTAGAAGATAGAACCCGGATTTAGCAAACTCAATCATTGAGCCTTGAATTTTATAAGTTTTCATTTCTTTCAGGGAACTTAAGCCCGAAAATGCAATGCGGATTCAAATAACTTCAATGCAAATAGCCGTCCCAATTTGTTAGTTTTGTCAACTCATTCCCAAAGTGTTACATGCCAAAATAAGAAGGAAATAAATAATTAGTATACGCAAATAGTGACAAGCAAACGAGTAAAAAAAAAAAGTCAGCTAACAGAGAATGACTTCTTTTTTTTTACCAGTACATAGAACTTAATATCTCTTCTATTATTTACAAGAAACAAGTTCAATGCTCAGTAGTCTTTAAACAGAGACTTGAGGATACGGAATCTAATTGATCAAACTGCATATAACTTATAGAAGCTGTTTCCAAGCATTTTCAATAGGATAAGGCAGAACTGGACATTAAGGATTACAATTAACTAAGCAGAATTTCATAACTAATTCAACTCCATTCTCATACTAATACCAAGATTTTAAACATATTTTATCTTATCAAACGAATCAATATTGATGCCTAAGCTTCAGATGCCGAACAACACTAAGAAAAACTATCCAATGACCTCACAAATCAACTAGACAACTAAGATATACTAGATGGCCATGTTGCGCAGAACCAGATAAAAAGGGAAACAAACTAGTAGAATTTGGATGAGACAGGGAAGGAATGCATGGAAAGTAGGACCTAAATAATACCTGCTAACACTAAACTATTCAGAACAAGAAGAGAAATAACTTGGCATGATTCAAAAGATACGCTGAAATGATACCTAAACCTTATTGAAACAGGGCTCTCATCTGCTACAACCTTAGAACTTAATTAAAGCAAACAGCTAAGACGAAGCAGAGTCAAAGAGGAACTGACAAACTCAGATTGTTAAGCAATTAGAGCAATAGAAGATTGAGAGCAAACTGAGTACTAAGGACTCCATCCTAGAAGCTGGATAAAACTAAGACTTGATACAACCAATAAGGGAAAGGAAAACAACACCATTATTCATAGAACTCCTTGCATTTGAAACAAACCAGAAACTACTGAAACACTCCAGACCAGGGAAGCCTTGAAAACTGGGAAAAGAAAATCAGGGGAAGCCATCTATTTAAGTGAAAGCAGAACATTCACCACTCTTCTTCAGCTTCTACAAACATCATGCCATATACAGAAAACAACCAGCTATTTTCCTATGCTCCTCTATTCATCACATAGGACAAGAACAACCTGCTTACTTCTCCAAAAGAAACTGCACAATCCCATAAACCCTAACAACCTGCTGCATAATCACATCCCATTTTACCTCACTAAGAAGGACCATACCTAAGCTCCTTTACCCAATAACCATCTCCAGAACCTGAAGACTAACCAAACTATAACCAGGACCCATCTCACCTCCCTAAACTCTATCAAACTTACCTGAAACCTATTGAACATTATACCAGCCCTGATACAACTAGCAATCAGGAAACTACACAACCAACAAAACCTCACATACTCCTCTCCTCAGGCCTGCATACCCCCTCAGCATTCAAATACTGCATTCACACTATCAGAAAACCAACCAACAGGAACTAAACCCTGCACCAGCTCCCTGAAACTTCTTCTTACTCATACACACACTACACAACACATACAAAACACCTGCACCTTCCCTGAACTGAACCTATATTCCTGCTACATTTCTAACTAACTGCATCCTCCCTGAACACTTCTCCAGGGCTGAACTGCAGCAGATAGAAACAGAAACAACTCCATATCCCACACACACGCCAAAACAAGCAGAACAACCTTCACATCCTCACACCACCTATAAATCAACTGGCCCTCTTCCTAAACAAACTGCAGGAACCAGAATCATGACAGAAACCAAAGCTGGAGAACTTATACCAGCATAGCACCAAGGAAAAGGAAACTGAGACTAAGGTTGAAAATAAGAAAGAAAACAGGAATTTGATCCAGACTGATGGGACTTCAATAACAGAAAATGAAACTGTTGCTTGCAAAAGATCGAATATTTAATACTATTCGAACATTACGCATCAAAGAGAAGGTCATAGACAAGACAAAACCTGATTTCCATTCAGCCAAAGGATTACTTTAAAGATCACATCTTTTAAACTAACATACTCGCAAATATCAAATAATGACTAATTTTTTTACTCATAAGCACACAGGTACTGGTTTTAAAACCAGAATTTCAGCAAGTTAACAAGAACACTAAAATTGAAAGAGCAGGGACTGAAAATAAAAGAAGAAAGGGCTATTACCTTTTGCAGAGCAGTGAAAAAGGGGCGACTACGCGACTCGACTAAGGTCAATGACTCGAACAAGCTCGATGACTCGAATAATGAAGCGATAACATAGAGCAAGAAATGACAGAAACAGTAACGGGATGAACTAAGCAAAACTGAGAAAACTTTTGTGTATAATATGTATGATGTTTTTTTTTGTGTTATCCCGAAAAACCTCTCCTAAAAAAATGAGAATAAGATCATTATATACTTGCTCGCTAGGGTTTTCATTTTTGGCTCCAAACATTTTGAATTCAGGCCTAATTTCGATTTTTCCCTTCTAAGATAAGGGTGATTTTGGTCAAATCCTTAAAGGATCGTACCAAATCCATCCTTATCTTCAAGGAATCAGTCCGTTAGGATCGTTTTTCACGACTCGGATCAATTCAGAATCAATGAACGCTCAGGATTAGTCCACCATAGCTATGTATGGAAGAAGAAGACAAAGATTTTAAGTTGGCTTGTCGTTTCGTTAAGGAATTCGTGCATTTTGGCTGAGAAATCAAAGAGGGATCGCGGGTTGAAAGTTGGAAACAGGTCTTTGGGTATTCTGAATTGGGGGAAAGAACAAGCGTGTGTAATGTATGTATATGCTTGCAGAAATGGGCTCTAATTTAAAATGGGAAACTATTTTAGCCTTTCTTAGGATAAAGTAATTAAAAGGAGTATTGCGCGGGTAGGAAGGATTTTAGGCTGCGCTTAGCGAAATTTGGCATTTTTCCTCAGAAATTAATTAATTATATTTAATTTTCAAAATTGTCCTTTAATTAAATAATTAGACATTTGATTAAAATTTTGGGACAAAATTGGGTGTCAACAGTGGCTTCCGGCGATAGTGGCCAGAGGCGGTAGCACGAAAAGGGCAGCTATAGGGGCGGCAGGGGGTGTAGAAGGGGGATCTAATATTTTTTTCACCTTTTATATATGTTATTATGTTAAAAAATTACTATGATTTGTAAATGATATGGTATTGCTATTTTTGTATAAAGTGGAAGGTTAGTTTGCATACTTAAGTAAATGACCCATGAAATATCTCATCCTACTTTAGAAAATTTTAGAAAAAATTACACCACATAATTTTATGAAATTTATTTACCAAATATAGAGATACTTCGATTTCTTTAAAAAAAATAGCGACATTTTTAACATTTATTACAAAACCTAGCAAATAGGTAAAAGCAAGGACTCTCTCTCTCATAAACCAAAACTTAGTTTGATATATCTCTCCTAACCTCTCTGGTTGCTGCCACCATCCCTCATCCACCACTATTGTTGTCGACACTTTTTCGTCGCTGCCACCACTTTTTCCTTCACCTCCGTCGCTGCTGCAACCTCGTTGTAGATCCATGGATGTAGAAGTCGCTACAACATCGTTCACAGTTGCTCTGTCCTCCTCGTTGTTCATGGATGTAGAAGCTGCCGCAACATCGTCTGTTCCTTTTTTTTTTTTTTTTTTTTTTTGCTTCTTTCAGATCTTAAAAGGTTTAAGATTGGTAACTTTACGACTTGTATGCTAGTTGTATGGCTGACTTGTATATGGTTTGATGCTATATTTATCAATTTGTATCTCGTGTGTTTTGCATGTGTATGTTCTTCTTCATCTCATTCTCTTTTTTTTCCTTTAACGGTGGTTATGATATTTTTGGTGGGTTGTTTGAAGGTGGGAGGACATTATGTCAATTGTTTTTCCGTGGTATGTAAGGTGGTATATTGTACATGAACTATACATACCATGGACATACAAATGCTATACAATGGCAAACATCATTTGTATAATTGTATATCATTGTATAGCACATATATGTCTATTGTACATATTTTATATACAATGGGAAAACACTTGGCATACAATTATAAACAATTTTAGAAGAAAAAACTTTTTTTAAAAAATTACGGCGATTGGAATCTAGCGGTAGCCGGTGGAGACCAGTTGTATGTGGCGGCCTGCAGGCAGAGGGTTGGAGGGGAGGGGCTGTGTGAAGGAAGAAAGGAGATCTAGGGTTTTGTTTCCATCTTTTATGTATATTTTTTATTTTTGATTAAAAAATACTACTATTTTTGAAACTCTAGTAATATTGTTATTATTTTGTACAATAAAATGTTAGTTTGTATAGTGGTGTAATTTACCTTTTTGTACAAAATAGACATATCTAGCACTGTTGTCACAGTTTTGGTCCCGATAAAAAAAGTCTTACCTTTTTTGCCCCAACCAGAAAAAGTTCCTAGCGATCGCAAGAAGTCAGCAAGGGAGTTGGTGGCGATCACCAAGTACTTTTTTTACGGGACGAAAAATGTAAAATTTTTCTTATAGGAGTCAAATCTATTACAAGATAGTCGCAATTTTTCCAGAAATTTCCCTTTTATCTTCAACGAGTGGATCTCTAAGGTAAAATGCACAAGTTGATGTAAACAGAGGTGAGAGGTGATGTAATTGAGGTCTTGTTGCAATCCAAGCCCAGGTCATGCATTGTTTGTTTGGGTTCAAGTCTTATTGTCAATCATTATCTCAAAAAAAAAAAAAAAAAAAAAAAAAAAAATTCATGTAGTTGGCTCATAAAAAGAAATCAAGCCCGTACATAGAGAGGGTGTTGAAAAAAATATAATTAGACAAATAAAAATATATTCTATCTAACAAAATACATTCAATAAAATTCACCTAAATATTTCATGTTCAAAAGCTTACCAGTCTAAAAACCATGCACTCCTAGCATACTCATAGGTCTCATCAAAGCATAAAGAACAAAAAAAACGAGTCTTAGCATCACCAACAATCCAACATAACCATCATATTGCGTCTTGTCCACGTCAATTTCTACTAGTATCAATTAGTCAATCTTTTTATAAAGTTCTATTTTGACCAAACCGATAAGAGAAGAATCTTTCCCGGTAACATGATGTCAGTTGAAAGCAAAAAAGAAATTCAGAAGTTAGCATAATTAAGCACATTTATGCTCATGGTGATCCCAAACGACGGTTGTTTGAATTATTTTAGAAAATAACACGGATATATATATATATATATATATATCTTGAGTGATCGTGAGAACTTTTAATAGAAATTGGATATAGTAAGTTTTGTCTTAGTATCATATATGTTGGATGATAGATGTTTCTAGGTACACAGTGGTGTTAGCCTGCTAGGTGGATTGTATGATATCTGCGAATTCTTTTTTGTTCTCTTACTTCATGCATGTTTTAGACATGGTCCCTTTCATGGCCTCGTGAGTCACTATTGATAGTTCTGAAATAACGAACTATTATATGATAAAACTTGTATTATGATAGGAACAGATAGTACGCATAATATTCTCAAGCTTATGCCGGATACAAACCAAATATAAAATAGAAAAATTTTGAGGTGTTTTTTACTGTTTTAGGTACTGATCAAATTGAAAAGTCAATTATGGTAGAAACACAGAATAAAATTCTTCGAAACTGAATGTTACAAGTGATCAGATTCTTAATTGTTCCATTTTTTAAGTAGAAAGGGCCGGTTAGCATCATATTTTCTAAGATTTTAATAATAAGTGAGTTAAAATAAGTGTTATCGACTAAAACAACGAATAAATAAGTAAATTAATTGTTACAAAGCGATTAAAGCCACGGATTTTAGTTTTACGAAAACAAATATAAGGGATTTACATTTATGAAATTATCCCATTTACTTTCACTAGTGGCCCTCGAAGGAAAAATGGATAAGTGGATGTGAAAGTTGAAATTATCCCTTCTCAATGAATTGACTAAACCAAGGTGATAAGTTATGCAACTGCCAACGGAAGTCTTATCAAAGCATAAAGACCATAAATGAGTCTAATGCAGCAATAACCAAACATACTGTCTTCCTTGTCAGCATCATTTTCTAACAACTGTGTCTATAGTTTCCATTTTTGACCAACTGGTAATAAATCCCAATATTGTGAAATTTCATGCTTAAATGATGTTTGGTGAGGAAAAAAAAGGCGTTTGAAGTATTGGGTGATGTCGGATCAAAGAGTACTTATTACACAACTATACCAACCAACTTTCTACTTTACATAAAAATAACAATATTACTATAGTTTCAAAAATAGCAATATTTTTTAATTAAAAAATAACAAATATACATAAAAGATGGAAACAAAACCCTAGATCTGCTTTCTTCCTCCACACTACCCCTTCCCCCAAACCCATGCATGCAGGCCATCACCTACCACAGGTCGCCGGATTTCGGGCACCGTTTTTATTTTTTAAAAAAATTCTTTCTAAAAGTGTTTTACTTGTATGCCAAGTGTTTTTCCATGTATAGACAATATATACAATAGACATACATGTGTTATACAACAACATATAGTCAAACAAATGACGTTTACCATTTTATGGAACTTGTATGTCCATTGTATGTATAGTGTATGTAAAATATACCACCTCACATACAATGGGAAAAACAATAGACATATAATCCTTCCACCTTCAAACCACCACCAAACGCTCCATAACCACTATTATAATCACCATAAAAATAAAAATAAATAAAAGAAGAGGAAGAAGAAGAACTAACATGCATATACACAAGCATAACACACGAGATACAAACGCGATACAAATTATTAAAAATAGCATACAAACTATATACAAGTCATATACATCTGCCATATAGTTCGCATACAAATGCCACACAACTGGCATACAAGTCATAAAATTTCATATCTACAACTTTCAGATCTAGAAGCAGTAACCAAAAAAAAAAACATCTTCCGATCTTGAAGTATTTGGGAAGCTTCATGATGGCAACACCTATAATGAATCTCTTAGAGGAGACCTCTTTATTGCAGACATGGAAGGATTTAGGTCGTAACATCTGCCCTGGAGAACATCTTTAATCCGTGACATGACTGTGTGTGCCCAACTTTCTAATATTCTTGAGTAGCTTTCTAAATAGCTTGCCACACATCCTCTAAAATGGAGAAAAATATATGTGTTGCAACCTGTTAAAAGCTCAAGAACAGGATCTTTTTTAGTGTTGCAGTATTATGATGAAGGGGAAAGTGGTTGTGGCGATGGGAAAGTAGCGGCAGTGCTGGGAAAGTAGTGGGGACATGAGTAGTGGTGGATGAGCGATGGTGGATAGCTAGAGAGGTTGAGATAGATATATCAAAATTAGGTTTTTTTTATGAGAGAGAGTCTTATTTTTATATATTTGCTATTTTCTGTAACAAATATTAAAAATATCGCTATTTTTTAAAGAAATCAAAGTAACTCTATATTTGGTAAATAAATTTCATAAAGTTATATATGACGTAATTTATCCTATTTAATTAGAAGCTGAAACAAAAATAAAAGGAGGATACGTAACATAAATTTGCGGTAATTCCAAGAATGCAACTATACATGCTTTAGAGTCGCAACAATGCGAACTTCATAGTTCTAACTTCTAATAATATATAATAGGTTAAATTATACCAATATACAAATATAGTAGCAGGTTTACAATAAAATAGCAATATTATGTCACTTTTCAATAATAGCAATACTTTCTTAACATTATATATACAAGTTATTAAAAAAAAAAAATTTACTCAATAAAATTGAAAATACACACTGCACCAAAATCGCGCATAATTACAGGCATGTTTTTTCATCTGTTTCTACTTTTTTGGGATTACAACTACCCAATTACTAATTCTATTGTATGTCTTTTGTATGTTTATCGTATGGTGTATGTGTATAGTATGTATATTGTATGGCTATTGTATGTGTATTATATGGCTATTGTTAGTCTTTTGTATGTCTATCGTATGGCTATTGTATGTGTATTGTATGACTATTATATGTGTATTGTATGGTTATTATTTTTTACGTATGCCTATTGTCAATTTTTAATAGATGGTTTTGAGGGGAGAGAGAAAATAGGTCTTAAATGTAAAAAGATTCAAACCTATTTAAACATAATTTGGGTGCATAAATATAGGATTAGATTTATCTTTTTTTTTAATTACATTTTGTTTTCTTTTTAAATACATTCTGCTATTTTTTGTAGCAAACAATAAAAATATTGCTATTTTTTTGTAAGTTTTGAAAATATTTATATATTTTGTAATAAAAGTACATAAAGTTATATTCCGTGTAATTTTGCCTATATAATATATGGGCAGCTACATAAAGTTGTTCTTGTTTTTTAATAAGCATTAGACATTTGTATGACAAATGGGTAATTATTCCTTATTTCCTTAAATATTCGAGAAGGTTTTAAATTAGATTATCAACTTCAATGAAGATGGCTATACACGTAATCGAGTTTAAGACCACAATTTGTGTGTCCACGTCACCCCACTTAAACTTATCTAGCTAATCATTTTTAATTTAATACGGTATTCTAGTATATTGACTAAGATTAGAATTGAAGAGTTGGCAAAAGCTTAACTAGAAAGTGCCACTTGTCTTATTTTGATATTAGGGAACTGACCTGCGCTTGCGCGGTCGTATATACGAAATTCCCTATATTTATAATTTTTATGTAGTGAGTTCACTCTTATTCATTATAACTTTTTGTTGCTTGTATTAGTAGTTTGTAAGTTTTTCAATTTGCTATGAGTGAATAATTTCATCATTTCTATTAATAGTGAAGAACTAACAGCAATAGTCGATGAAATATACACGTGCCTCAGCAAAAATCTGATGTAGACATTGACTTTAACTTGAATATAGAGTAGATCATGAACTAAAATATGAGAACTTAAGTTTTAGGTAGATTTCGACCTTCAACTCTCAATATACATCTCCGTTCCAATTCATTAATAGCAGCAAAACAATGAACAAAGTATACGTGCTATGGTCACATCTTTCCACAGAAATCTAGCGAAGATAAAGACTTACTGTAAGCAAAAAATTGAGCAATTTTTATTGAAATGACATCATGTCACGACTCCAATATTCTCGTGTTGTACAAATATTTTCTTTGCAGCATTGAAAACCATTATTTCGTAGACCATCAAACCTGTTTCCATTACTTGTTTATAAAAGCATTGGATTTTTCATATCCTATATATGTATATTTTATCTTTAAATCATCTCTCTTTTCACTTGTTCTATAGGAAAAGTGAGTCTAAAATTTTGTAACGGATAATAAACTATAGTTGTGATAATATTATTGATTATTTACTGTTAAAAGAGATAAAACGTGTAGTTTGATAATATTTTTAGTCGATCTTGTTTGAATGTCAAGTTCTTATATTTGAATTGTATCACATAGTATATTTTATATCATTGTGTTATTCGTACTTGTAAAAACATGTTAAATATCTAAATTACTCATGAGTTCTTTAGTCATTTTTATTTTCCTTTAACTTTCAATTTAATCTCGATATTTCTTTCTCGTTGATATACTATTTTAATAAATTTAAAATTTTAAAGTCTATGCAGCGTAAGCTCAATATCTTAGAGTTTACGCCTCGTCAAGGGTAAGAGCAAATCACCTCATCTTACATCCTAGCCTTGTAAAACGCTAATAGAGACGGATAGGTAGTGTGTGATGATAACTTTACTATTAAATATCAAGTTCCTCAAGCATCATCAAAAACTCATTTGTTCATAAGAAATTTTTCATTTTTTTTTCAAAAAGATTTTGAAAATCATGTTTACCTATAAAATCGGTCAATTTTTTAATAGTAAATTTAAAATAAGAATAACTAAAAAAGTTTAGAAGGAAAAAATGTTACACTTTTGAAGTCCTTCTAAGTAATGTTTTAGAAGGCGGAGCGCAAGGCGAAGCGTTTTACTTAGAATGGGGCGAGGCGTAAGCCCCGTGACATGGTGCGTAAGTCTCATGGATCTTATTTTTAATTAATTCTAAATTAATAAAATAGCATAATGAGGCCAAAAAAAAAAAATCAAAAGTACATTAAAAAAATTTAAGAAAGTTAAAAATAAGAAAAAAGATTATAGAAACAAAAAATTTAACTTTTTTAACAATCGTAAAAAATTGAATAATGTTACAGTTTTTATCAGATACAAATAAACCATAAGGCCTTAACTTTCAAACAATTAAAAATAAAAATTTGTTACTATAAAAAGTGAATAAACAATAAAATTTATACTATTATAATTTAAAATATTAATTTTTTATTGATAAATATAAAATTGCTTCTAAATTGAAAAATAATTGAAGTCTAACAATTTTGAGTGACAGAAATAAGACATGAAGACCAGTAATAAGTGATGATATAGACATCGACTATGCATTTTCAGATTAAGTGTACAGATGATATTCACCCTAATGATATTCTCAATTATAATACATGTAACATTATGTCTCGTTAATTGAGCTACACTCAATTTTTGAATTTCTATAGTTGATATTACTTCATTTTTAAAGAAAATTGTGGATGAAAATATTAATTAGGGAATTGAACATATTATTTGCATAGGTTCTATAAGGTGAGTTCCAAGCGTTGAGCGTTGGGTGTGCTCTGGGCGCACCATCGTATGCTTGAGGCATAAGCCTCACGGATCTACTCACGGATCTAAGCTCCGTCCGAAAATCTCAATACGTTTTGCAAGTGCCCCGCCCCGAAGCGAGTCCCAAAACTGTTTTTTAAAGAGCTCCTAAGAAACAATGATACAAAACCAAACACCGTAGCAGCTACCAAGTAATAATTCATGTACTTCAGTTTCATTCTTTTACATATGCACATTATATATATTGATCTGCATCTTTTTACACAAACTTGAAACTAGCAATCTTGGTGAGTAAACTAGCAAAAATAATATAAGGAAATCTTGAGAAAGTTCAGCCTTCAGCCTTTTGCATGCATTACGAAAAATATCCACTAAAACACTCAAAAGGGAAAAGAAAAAAAGCGATAAGTTTGGGGGAAATCAATCCGTTTTTTCTATTAGTGAATAAAAATTAAAGAGTGAAGGATATTCTGTTAGTGAATAAACAATAAAGAGCAAGGATAGAAAAATTGAGGAGAGAAAGTAGATGCGAGATTTCAAACTTATTGAGTTCTAAATGTATTATTCATACAAATTAAGTATAATATAATTTTTTAACATAAAATATAAAGTTTGTACTAAAGTTTTTAGGTTCTGCTAAATTCGCAGCTCGACTTCTAAATCCGGTCCTAAGAAGTAGGGGGTTTCTCGAGAAGAAAGAAAATGAGATAAAAGTGAGAGTGGCTGTCCAATTACACCAAAATATTTGTTAATTACAACTATGTGAAGCAAAGAAAATATATAAATGAATTAATTTGAATAAACTATAAGAATATACATTGATAAAAGTGTAGTGCATTCATTGATTTGACGTAAATGCTTAATAAATTATTTTGTATGCTTATTGTGGAGGATAGGCATTTCCACATGTTATGTTTTTAACTGCATTTGGCTTAGTTACTATGTGTGGATTATAAATGATATTCTTTTTATTAGTTTTTCATGAAAAAAGAATGATAAAACTTTTAATATAAAAATAATTTAATTTTAAACTTACTATTTTACTCTTATCGAAATTGTTTTATAGCCACATATTTATTTATGATTTATTTTAGACCAAGAAATTTCTTCTATTGCTTAAACTTTGATCTAAATCATATTATGACAACTTTTGTGGAATGATGGGAGTATACTCTATACTATAATTACTAATGACGAGATTGTTTATATAGTAAATTAATAATGAAAATAAGATTACACTTGAAACTGATTTAAACAGGTAGTTTTGTCTTTAAATAGTTCAATCACCATATTATTAATGCAATTTGCATTTGATAATATATAGATTCCCGCATAAATTAATATAGGTATTATTTGATACAGTAATCAAATGATGCATTAGAATCCAAACAACCCCTAAATATTCACACACCATACAAGTAAAATTTTCACCCACATGCTACTTTTGTCACTGTTATTTAGTTTGAAGCCATTTTTTTTATTGATCTTACATCAGAGGCCACTTTTTGGAACTTCAATATTTGTGGGCTGAAGTTCAAACCTTGTGGGTTGAACTTCATGCCTAAATTATGAAGTTTCAACTTCAATCTGTAAGGGCTGAACATAAATGCGTAAACTTCAATCCTTGTGGTGGGCTGAAATTGAACTTCAATAAAGAATTGAAGTTTAAAAAAGTGATCTCTCAGGTAAAACCAATAAAAAAAAGTGGCCTCAAATCAAAGGCTACTGCCAAAAGTTACGTAAAAATTTTGCCCAGCAGCCACTTTTAACACTGGTATTTAGTTTGAGGCCACTATTTTCTTTGGTCTTACACTAGAAGCCACTTTTGGGCCTTTACTAAATAAATGTTGACTTAAGTTCTGATAGTTGACTGAAGTTCAGTCCATACGGCCCATGGACTGAAGTTCCATCTCTTAAGGACTGAACTTTCAGTCTATATGGCCATGGACTGAATTTCAGTCCATAGTATGGCTATGGACTGAACTTCAATCCATGGCCATGGACTGAAGTTCTATCTTAAGGACTGGACTGAACTTCAGTCCATATGACCGTGGATTGAAGTTCAATCTTTAAGGACTGAACTTCAATCCGGCCTCTGGACTGAAGTACTATCTCTTTAAGCAAAAATGGCCACAAACTAAATATTTTGGTATTAATGGCCTGTGCCCAAAGACCAGTGGCAAAAGTGGTCTTTCGTGCACTTAGCCCAAAAGTTACTTTGGTACACTTCGCCAACTATACAATATAAAATCCTCCTTTATCAAAAGGATTAAAAATAAATAAAACACTATATAAAATCCTCCTCTCTCTGAATTATTGGTAATCTGGATAAGGAGCAAACAAAGGGGAGAAAGAATGTGATACAAATACCAATGGATTCTTCCCTGGTAAATTCAAGAATCCAAATTTTCTTTTTATATACATAAATTCTTTTACTTTTCCATACTTATATTAATTTTTCATTGATTCTTGTTCAGAGTTCAAGTTCATTGACAATTTCAGAGAAAATATGTGCAGCATTTTTCCCAATAATAGCACTTATTGAAGTTTTATTCTATGCTGCTTCTGGTTGTTTGGAATGTCAACGTTTGTATCGTCCCAACAACAAGAACAAAATTGGTTATGATTACAATGATCTTGCTCGTCTTGCTACAGAATCTAGATGTAATTGTTATTAATACCATTTTCATTTTCTTGTTTGCTTTGCTAAAATTACCTCACTCGAGGTAAGGTAGGGGTAAGGTCTGTCTATACCTCACACTCGACGTGGGATTATTTTGTTGTTGATTTGGATTTTCTTGAATTTTGCAGTTAATGTAAATGAAGTGGAAGCATTGTATGAGTTGTTTAAGAAGTTGAGTTGTTCAATTATTGATGATGGTTTGATTCATAAGGTTAGTTCTCCTTTTTGTTTCTTGTTACTATATTTCTTGATTGCTTTTTCTGAGCCTGAGGGTGTATCAAAAACAACCTCTCTATCTTACTCAAAGTCCCGTAAGGACTAAACCTCGCTTATGGGATAACACTGATATGCTGCTGTTGTTGTTGTACTTAATTTGTGAAAAGGAATACATAAAGATTGTTGTTTTACTGTTGGAATTGCTGTTTTAGTGATAACGATGTTCTTATTAAAAAAAAAAAAAAAACTAAATTGGCATATGCAGAGTGTTGAAACTGTTGTCCTATCATGTTATGTTAATCTTTTGCTTTCAACTTTTCAGGAAGAGCTTCAGCTAGCCTTATTTCAAACTCCATATGGTGAGAATCTCTTTTTGGACAGGGTAAGTGATCTAAAACTTCTGTTCCTGGTTCATCTTATGTACTCTCTTGGAAACTCTGTCTCCGTTTCACAATAAAGATATCACTTTATATGTGGATTATTCTGAATTTCCTAGATGTGCCAATTTACATGCTCTTTGATTCTTCACCTAAACAAGACAGATGTAATCAGCTGGTCTATATATGAACTTTTCAGTTACTTTTCTGCAGGTTTTTGATCTTTTTGATGAGAAGCAGAATGGAGTCATTGAGTTTGAGGAATTTATCCATGCGCTTAATATCTTCCATCCCTATGCACCAATAGAAGACAAAATAGACTGTAAGGGGGTGTAAGGCATTCTTTTTGTTAATAGTAATTCAAGTCATCTGATCTGTGTAACTCATTGTAATCATTTTTTGGTTCTCTTGCAGTTGCTTTTAGGTTGTATGATCTACGGCAAACTGGGTTCATTGAGCGAGAAGAAGTGAGTAAACTAGTTTGAAATTATGTTGTCACCAGCTTTATGATTCTTTATTACTCCAAAGATGTGATACTACCAGATGCTTTTCAGATAACTACCTTTGATTTCAAATTTTGCAATAGCTGATAACCTGCACCTTTAGTATGCAAAAGTTAGGGTTTAAGTTCTATTCAGAAATACGGGGAACAATGCGAATATTACTTTCTCTTACATAATTGCAGGCTATAAACTGTGCAACTCCCGACCAGTTTCCACCAAAGTGAATCTAGAAAGTTGATTGGTTCTGAAACTGAAATTAGAATTTAGATGTGATAATGTCTCAAAAGCTAATCTGGATGCGAAGTGATTGATTTGTAAAGTCGGAAAGAGAGATAGAAGAGTGAGACCACAAGCTTTCATATAGGGTTTTTGCCCACAAATCATTTACCTCAACTTATTAAAAGCTGTTATAGCTGATATATAAGAAGCACGATCATGGAAATTATTAACAAATTGGTAGCAGTAAGATGCTATGAGGACCAGTTCTTAATAGAATTATATGCTACTAAGCATATTTAACTTGGAAGCTTTCGTAGACCTGCTAAAACTCCCATTTCTATGTGATCAATTCCATCACTGATCCAAAACTTGATCAGAAGTCATCATTTATCTTCTAGTAAGCCGGTCCTCGTTTTCTTTTCTATTGTTGATTCAGTGCATTTGAATTACAAGTGTTCAGTTTGATGCAATAATGGTAAAAAAAGTATATATATTGACCATTGTTGTAACTACTGAAGCTTTGTGCATTTGTTGACACAATAAAGGTCAAAATTCAGAGACAGCCTTTGAGTTTATCGGAAGTGAAAGTGGTTATGTCTTGGTCTAGGTTTTTCTTGTTTTATGGGCGGGGGTGAAAGAGTAGAGGCGGCTTCCAAAAAAGAGTGACCAGTCTTTCCTTGAAATTCATGTGTGCTTTCAATTATTTTTACTTTCAGCATAATCCTACATATAGGTCAGCTGTATCCCGTGGAATCTCCTTGCAGTGTTCTGTTTATAAAAGTATTACTTCTAATCTTATTCGATATGCTTTTATTAAGTGAATTGATTGGAGAGTTTCCTCATTTAGGTTAAGCAAATGGTAATTGCTATTCTGATGGAATCTGAAATGAAGCTATCTGATGAACTGGTGGAGGAAATTATTGATAAGGTATGCTTTCGACAAGGTGATTCTTTTCCTGAACCCATGTCTGCATATAATAATCTTTGTGTCTCCATGTTTCTGACAGACATTTTCTGATGCTGATGCTGATGGGGATGGTAAGATCGATAAGAAGGACTGGAAAGAGTTCGTTATTAGGCACCCATCATTGCTGAAGAACATGACTCTTCCCTATTTGAAGTATGTAGACTGTTCTTCTCCATCATGGCTTCTTTGCTTTTGTTATTGTTGATTCAACCAACGTGCAAGCCACCAGATATTGTGTCTGAATTTGAAATCTTTTAAATTCTTGCTGTCTTTCTTTCGTCCATCTTATGGTTCTCTTTCCCCACACCTGCTTTGTTAAATAGGAAGGGCGGGGAAGGACGGGAAAATAAAAGGAAAATGAAGGAAATCTAAACCACCCAATCCCCTCCCCTGCCCATCCAAGAAAATGTGTGTGCAGGAGAGAATAGTTGAACCGTGAATGTTAGGAGAAAATGTTTCTGGTCATTCGATCCCAATTAAAAGAAGGAAGGAGGCTTGTGCTAGCTACTCATTTATCTCCCGAGTAGTAAAGAATTTCTGGACACAAGATATGAACATCCTTTATCATGTATTCCATTTGCTTTGACCTTTATGAACTCTCTTTTGTTTGGTGTTTTGTTAAGTGCTCTCCTCTCGCTCTAGAAGTACCTTATATGTGGCTGAAAGAAAATTAGTTTTGTTTTGTCTTGCTTTGCTTCCTCTCTTTGGTAGCAACCAACGAAGTAAAAGTTTTCCATGTTCTCTTCCTACATCTTGCTGTGCTTTCCACGAAAACTGTAGCATTTTCTAGTCAGAAAGAAACCTTTAAAAATATTGAATTCTTGTGCTTCATTTTACAGGGACATCACTACTGCATTCCCAAGTTTTGTTTTCCACACGCAGGTCGAAGACTTGGAGAAAAGCCATTTGTTATAGCAAGTTTTGTACTAGACCATAGCATTGGGATATGATTGGCGCTGGGAATTTCTTTAGTCTGGCTAAACGATTTTAGCCATTGCAAGAAATGTCCTCCATTGTAACTGAGACATGTCGATCATCAAGTGTAAAGCAGCAGCCAGCAGCTTTTATTCTTTTCTTCTACTGAAATGGCTTAAGCTGCCACTGGTATCTCATTCATTTTCACATTCAATCTGTGAAGTCACTTCTTGTATATGATGGTGATTAAAAAGATTGAATGGTGAATCTTCAAACGTATTTCCCCCCTAACCTATGTGTCTAGTTAGAATTATCCATGTACTTACGGAAAAAAACGAAAAAGAAAAAGGGAATTGCCATGTATATACATTTTTGTCATTTTGTTTCTTTTGGTTATGAAAAGCTGGTCTTCTCTATTCTACATCACTGCTGTATAGAGAGATGTCGTGCTATTCTTCAATCATTCAGTGAGTTCGTCATTTAATATCAAGTGGCCTTTCCTTTGTACTCTTCACATGCTTCCAGTTCAGAAATGCTCCCTTTACATGAATTGCCAGTTAGATGGCTTCTGCATGTGGTCCAGGTTTGGCTGAATGTTCCACTCTGTTTATTTATTTTGAGTAGATCAGTTGGTTGAGTTTTATACTGTTGGCTAAGCTTGTCTCTTTATCTCATCCAGTGGTTTAGACAAGGTAAGGTGGGAACAGTTAACAGATTATAATAAAGGATTGATGGTGTTAACATTTAGAATGGATTAAAGATACTAGTCCATATACTTTTATGCATGTCGAGGTGAAGACGCTAATGAGTTTTTCACAAAGAATTTTCTGTAAATGTAAAAAAATTGATTAACAGGTAGACTTGAGAGTATTATTAATTTCTTAATAATTGTTACTAACAAATATCAATTGCAAAATTCTGAACAAATATCAATTGCAAAATTCTGAACAAATATATAAAGAGAATAGTAAAGTAATCATTTGAGATGTCCTAATAATTCAGTCATAGGAAGCCTCTCAAGGGGCGACATTTTATAATGAAACGACTGGACAAATGATGTGTAGATATGAACACAGAAACGAAGCTTGTGAGAAGATCAAGATGTATCATTAATTATGAAGAGAATGACAATTTGGTTAAGGAAATAAAGATGGGACACTTACAAAAATCCCACAAAACCTAAAATAATTACAGCCACTACCCACTACTTTCAAATATTACGGGACCTACCCACTAAATTATTTACCCATTCTACCCACCCAGACTTGTATACCATAGTTTATGCAGTATACCATAAAGGTATATACCTATAAAGCATAACAAAGGTATACAGTAATAAATGTCCCTCCAGACTTGTATACCATAATTTATGCAGTATACTTTAAAGGTATACACTTATAAGGCATAACAAAGATATACAATAATAAATAGGCAGGTTGGTAAATACTTTTAGTTTTATGGGTAGTATAATTTGTAATGGGTATGGCTTGTAAATACTTTAAATTTTATGGGTATAGAGTGTAAAAATCCCAATAAAGAAAACTTACGCTTGAATCTGCAATATCTTTATATTCTTTTAACACTTCTAACGAAGATACTTTCCACTCTTCAGGAATAACTAGAGCCAGCTAATAATCACCAAACATCCATGTCATCTCTTTGTCAATTCTCATCTGGCACTAGAATTTTGGGTACTACACTTTCACGTATTTATTTTAAGGATTAAAAATGTTTAAATTTTCGCAGTGATACAAGAAACCTAGGAATCCAACAGACTTTTTACACAGTAAGTTCCAAAAATGAACCATGCTAAAAGAAGAACTGAGAAAGCCAATAATGCTACCAAAAAAGGCCATCCCACCATGAAAATCCCTAAGCATACAACTAGAATACAAGGTAAAAATGATCTCAAGATTGAGATGTTGTCAACCCAGTGTCCTTTGAACAATAAAAGAGCTCCAACATTGATCATGTTCCAATCCATTGATCCACCATAGCAGAGCCTGTTCAGGCAATGAGCAAGAAACGAATAGCTGTTGCACGTGAATAAATTGTACGATTTGTGCTCAAAATGACGAATACTTGACTGAATGGCATCATCCCATGTAATTGCAGATCCGAACTCTGTGTGTTTATAGCCATGCTTGCATGTGTGCGCAGCAAGGTTTCGTGGAAAGCAGCACTGTCCAAGAAATCAAGCGCAGTCAATTCTGGTGTAAGATAAAATTAGCCTATTGCTTTAGCAACGTCCAGCATGTGAATGCAAATAAGAGGGCCTTTGCACTAATGGAGATGGGAGAGCCTAGTGAGTGGAATAAAGCTACAACTAACTATTGAAAACATAATTAATTAACCAACAACGTGCTCTCTTTAACACCTTAAGCTTTTACATAAGGTGATCACATAATTTAAGAATTAAGATGATATCAGCGCGGACGTAGGTCCACACATCATCAAAAAAGAACTTTCACTTACCTAGCACAAGAAAAAAATTCCGACACACATGAAGGTGAGTCTTGACTATATAATTAATCTACTAAAAAGTGTGCTCTCTGTTAGCTTAAATTTTTATATAAGGTGGTCACACACTTCAACACTAACAATTCAATGGCTGAGAGCATGTCACAAGAAGCTATACCTGCTTTCTGTCTAGTTGAAGGTATTTGGCCACAGAACCAAATGCAAAATCATCAACATTAATAAAGTTAGAGCCAGAAAAGCCCACAGCATTACCATCCTCTGTGCATATTCCTACATGCCCAATGAAAGGTGCCAACCATGAGACTACTGGAAGAGGAGTCCAAACTAAACAACAGGGGAACTTAGCATTCCCCGGATCTATTTCATCAAGAGGCCAAAAGTCATGCTGAATATCTTGGACTGTTCTTATGCTTTCCACTTTGTAGGCAGGTTCTAAATCCATTAGAGAAACTCCTCCTGCTGGTGTATAGCGCTATACAATTTTGCAGTCATGAAACAAAGGTTTCTGTGACAAGAAAAGGAGAAAAACAAAAACTTAGTGAGGGCAGCTATAAAGAAAGATTAGGTGTCATTTGCTATACGTTATACAACTGCACTAATTGATCACAGATGTACCATCAATACCCATGACTAGATGGTTAAAGAAGTAAAAAATGAAGGTAAGACATCATAAAAATAATACGATAATTCATTCAATGCAACTCCCATTCATTGATGCCAAGAAGTGGAAAAGTTCTCTTGGATTTCCAATACAAAAAAGGTAAGTGATCTCAATGCTGTCATGCAAGCGTACATGTAACAAAATTAGTTTCAGTAAAATTCAATCACAGCTTAAGAGTAGTTTATTCTCTTCTAGAGTTTCGAATACATGCTCTAGGTGCCCCTACTTTATGGAAATGTTAACACCGATCATATCTTCAGAATGATCTGCTCTACAGGTAGACTGCAGCAAATATTTCGGTAGACCAGGTTTAGTAATCCTTAGTGCTCCTGCAATTCACTTTTTAATCCAGGTTTGCCTTTGCCATTTGAGCTTCATATATAGTATTTTGGTATTTCTTATGAATGACTAAGTAAAGCCTTCCTGGAATTCTCTGAGTTTTTTCACAACTTCAATAATCAAAATGTCCCTCTGGTGATTCCAGATCCTGATCATAGCCTTGAAGAACGACAAACAAATGACAGGACTGCTAAAACGCATAGTTCCTCGGATCCTCCAAAAGTGTTGCCGCACATCCTCCAAAAATGCATTACTTTTGGAGGATCCGATACACAACCGGCAATGTTTTTGGAAAGCCCGAGCAATATGACATATGTTTGTATTTCAATCACACTGGAGGTTTCATATTATTATGCATTTTATTACTAACAACATGAAGAGAGTCCCTCAAAAATTACAAAAGAGACGTGGTATTCTATCCTTCATAAATGAAAGGAATCCAAGAATTCCAACATTTGATCTGAATCATATACAGACTGACCACCATACCAAAAAGACAAGTTTTGATGAACACTCGAACTTTACAAAAGACAAGGATACCACTTTATCCTCAAATCACCTATGATTTCTCTCTAGCCGAATTGTCCATAATGCACATAGGGGGATGATTTCATAGTACTTAACTCCTAATAGAGAGTGTTGGTGGTTTGGTGGAATCATTTCATAGATAAGACCAATATAACAAGAAGTTTTGCTTAGAACACAGAAGAAGCATGCTTTGTTTCAGATAATCAGACTGCATAGAAGCAAGATGCAAGCTCTCTCTTTTCACATCATATTACTAGGCTATGTTTCATTAGTCCATGTCAATTTAGCATTTGAAGTAGCAAGAAACTAAACAGATCTAGTTCAGTCTTTCGAATAATTTCCCAACCTATTTCAACTAACAGGGAAAGAATCTTTAGGGGTTTTGACCATTCCATTGCACGTCAAAAGTCTTCCTACTATTGAAGTTCCAAAACTGTAAATTCTAAGAAGCATTCCTAAACATTTACAGAGTCTAAAGCTAGAAGGGGATGACGATCCAACAAATCCACAGGACACGAGATGGGCGAATTCATTGGGACCAGAGAGTGAGGAGAAGTCCAACATATCAGAAGACACGAGATGGGGGAGCTCATTGGAACCTGAGATTCAGGAAAAATCTAGTGGACTGAGAGATAGCTGAACTTCAAGCTGAACTTCAGAGCTTGATTGAAGTACTTTATAAACAGAATACAACACTTACTAGCCAGGACACTTGGAGACAGAGAGAGAAGGGAGGAGGTCTGTTCTCAGTAAATACGGGAGTTGTCTCACAACAATTATTAGTTTATCATATAGAAAATGTAAATTATAACTGAAAGACAACCCCTCTTATTCAATTCGAGCAGATGTTTTGTCTCTTTGATGTATTTTTCACTGATTTAACTTCATTTTTGGCTTCATATAGGACAATTTGCCAAGCTGCTATAAAAATGTATTAAGACCTCCCCCAATTTTTGTCGGTGCTAATCTTGCTTCCTATTTGCAGACTAACAGCAATAAATGAGAGAAGCATAAACTTCATGGTAGTTAAGAGTTAAGACAGCATTGTAGTCACTCCCAAAAATCTCAAATTGCAGATTATCTAGCAAAGTATAATACCAAATTTTTATAAGGTTGTCAACTATTTTGTTAATAAAGAATTGAAAAGGCTTATCTCACTTGGTCACTAGAGTGCTCTCTCATCTTCCTCTATAAAGGCAATCAACAAATTTTCTAAAAGATGAAATCAAAACTGTTTTGGATAGTCAGCAACATTCTTGATACGTTTCAGTAAAGCGCAAAACCCCAAAAATTCTCTAATGCTTAACCACATTAACCACATCATCCACACTACTAAAACTCTTTTGACTTAATCAAAGCCAAGGATCACCATTTTCAATTTATTCAGGATTAACAAAAAAAAAAGAAGAAAAAAAGACAACTACACCTCTTGGGTGCAGCCCTTCCCTGGACCTGCGTTGTGCACCGGGCTGCCCTTTTTAAACAATCAAGCCAACCAAAAATAAAGGGCTCCCATTTATCTATATATCACAATTAACTTACTTACTCAAAAATGGCAAACCAAATATACCAAAAATGAAATCTTGATTATTTCTAAGTTAGAACATGCACAGAAACAAGTATGGACACAAAAAAAAAAAGAAAAAAAGAAGATAGATGGAGTAATAAATTTGAAGAGGGAAATGTTACCTGCAAAAGTAGGTAAACGAGGCAAAGAGCAACAGCTGGTGTATATTGTTTTATGGTACTAGTTGTACACTTGAAAATTGCCAATGGGGGTGATGAACAAGAATGGAACAAACATTAATTATATTTGCTTTTGGCTTCCTTTTACATTAATTCTAATATAGTTTGATTAAATATCTTCTACTTTCAGACAGAAGTTGGGATAGATGCATGAACCTGGGCAACACCCCCATACCCCCAAATGAAGCAACCTTCCTTTCTTAGCCTCCTGTGGTCCCCACTTTATCTATGCATTTTTACTTTGTCTTTATAATCATAGCGGTGATTAAGGGTGACTAACGGTCCGGTTTTGACCGGACCGGGCTGGATTTGGGCTGGAAACTGGCTCGGACCGACTCGAACCGGTTGAGATCGGACCGTTGGTCCCTAACGGGCTCCGATCCACGGTGCCGAATCGGTTTGGCTCAAAAAAACCGGATGAACCGGTATAAAATTGGACCGGACCGATCCAAAAAAAAAAAGGAAAATTCTGATTTTTTCTAGCCGTTGGCAACGGCTCTTTTGACCCCCTAGCCGTTGTCCAAAGGCCAAAAACGGCCATTTTGACTCCTCTACCACCCCATAACCACCCTAACTAATTTTTTTCTATAAATACCTCATTATTTCATCATATTTTTCACACAAATCTTCCAATTCTCTCTAATTCTCTCAAATTTTCTACAATATTGCTATTATTCTACTTTGGCTATTTGTTAAAAAATTATAATTTGGCTACTTTATCAAGTTCTATTTGGAGTTTCTATCAAAGTTATATTTGGCTATTTGGTGAAGTTTACAAATATCAAGTATTGGGTCAATTGGAGGCGCTACTTGGTTGAAATATCAATTTGGCTATTTTTGCAATTTTTCGATTATCAAGTATTCAACTAATTAATTGAAGTGGAGGCTCAAGTTTCAACTTCACCTCAATTATACGATTATATTTGGTTGGTCGTTCCTACTTCTACTCTTTTATAATATTTTTTGTCATATATATTTATTTTATTTGCTATTATTATGTCTCAAAGAGGTTCAATTGGAACTAGTAGTGGGGGGCGGGCACGTGGTCGTAGGGAAAATAGGGTAAAGAAATTGTTGGTAGTTCTAGTCAGTTCACCCACATAGATGATTCTCAATATTATCATAATGTTAGCGCTGATAATATACTTGATCACGAAATGTTAGAAACACGATATGGGAATCAAAGCGGGGTTAATTTAGAAGAAACACCTGAATTTCAAGCTAGTCCACCCGAAGTTCAGTCTGACTTGCCTCCTGAACCTCCTACTAGAATACCGGCTAAACGTAAGGAAAGATCTGATGTGTGGGAATTTACAACAAAGAATGTTGTTGCGCAGACGGCCACATGTGGGATTTGTGATAAGGTGTGGATTTTTAAAACTGGGGGTAATGAGGGTGGGACGGGTAAACTTAGGGCCCACTTACAAAAGAAACATCCTAAAGAATGGTCAACGCGGGCGGGTGGTATATATTTAGGGACGGAACATGGGGGAGTAGCGCATGATGAATCTTCGGGTACCCAAACAAGAATTAACCAACAACAGGAGGGCTTCTTACTTATGATAAACAAAAGGATAGGGAAGCTATTGCTAAACTAGTTGCCCTCGAGGGTTTACCTTATAGTTTTTCTTCTTCTACTGGTTTTGTTCATTATGTTCAGTCTATATATAATCCCTCTTTTCATGGGTTTCCAAGAACTACTGTTAAAAATGATATTATTAAATTTAAGAACGAATATCAGGATTATTTGCGATATATGTTTGATAACTTTGACACTAGAGTATGTCTTACTACGGATATGGGTCGTTCTACTAATGGATGTGATTATATTACTGTTACTGTTCATTGGATAGATCCTGATTGGGTATTTCAAAAACGTATTATTGCTTATAAAGTTGTTGATGAACCACACACGGAAAATTATATTTGTAATAAAGTTTCATCAATTTGTCGTACGTACTTTTTATCTAACAAAGTTTTTAGTATTACGGTAGATAATGCTACAAACAACACATATGCACTTAGGAACTTGATACCTATTTTGAACCCCCTTTTGCTGAATTTTTTCATGTTAGGTGTGCATGTCATATTTACAACTCAATAGTAAAAGATGGTCTTGACTTGTTTAACGACATTATCAAAAAGGTGCAAATAGCTATTACTTATATTTTTATTAGAAATAAAAACCAAGAAAGAAGACGAGAATGGGAAAGAAAATGTGTAGAATTAGGAATGCCAATTAGGAGAGTCCCAAAGGAAGTTTGTACTAGGTGGAACACTTTATATGATGCATTGAAAGTCGCTTATGAATATAGAGTGCTTATTTCTCAAATGTATAATAAATATTTTATGAAAATCTATCACCTTAAAGATGAGGATTGACAACTTGTTCAACATCTTCTTCAGTTTTTACAATAAATTTATCAAACTACTTTAGAATTTTCCAGTCAATATTATCCAACTACTCCTACCATGTTATATTATATAGCTGCAATATCGGAATTATTGAAATTATATAAGCAATATGAAGTTTACAAACCGGCTCTAGAGAGAATGATTGAAAAATTTAGAAAATATTTTTTTCCAATTCCTCCTCTTTTTTATATTGCTTCTGTGTTACATCCTGCTTTTAAAATTAAGTTAACTGAACGACTTGTTAGAGAAGTATATGCAAATTTAAAAATTACTCCTATTGAAATTGCTACTAATGGGTATCCAAATGTAGACGAGGCTATTGCTAAAGTTTATGCAGATACCGTGGCTGTTTTTACAAAGTATAGAGCTTGGGCAGACACTGCAACACCAACGGAACCAATACAATCCACCGGGCAAAGTTCTTCACATGCGGGGATGAGCACTTTTGGGGGACTTGACGAAAAGTTGCTTTCAGAACAGGACGAGTACGGGGAGGAATACAGCGAGTTCCAAGTGTATTTAATTCAATATCCAAAGAAACTTAACAACTTTGGAACTAAGAATTTTTTGGATTATTGGAAGAATCAAGAATCGCAATTTCCAATTCTTTAAAAAATGGCCCGGGATATATTAACAATTCAAGCTTCATCAGTTGCATCGGAAAGCGCTTTTAGCCTAGGAAGATTTCAAATTGGAGATCACAGATATTCGTTGAAAGAGGAGGCAATGGAGACAGGAGTTTTATTCAGGGATTGGATCAGAGCAGAGTGAAGAAACTTTGGTCTACCAAAACATACTAAGGAAAAAGGCAAAGCATATCTCGATCAAATTTTGAGCGACGGAACAAGTGAAGGGAGTCAAACCGGCAATGAAGAAGAAGAAGAATAAGAAGAAGAAGAAGAAGAAGAAGAAGAACCAGAAGGAGATGATGAACAAGAACAACAACGGCCAGTTCCTAAAGAAAATCCTACAACTATCCTCAAGAAACTAGCTAATATGTTTAAAAGAATGTAATTTTCTAAATAAGAATTTTGAATTTACAAGTTTGAAGTTTAGCTATTGTTTGCACTACTTATGTCTTAAACAATTCAATAAAATTGCTCCAAGTCTTGAAATTCAATCACAACTATTGTCTTCATACTTTTTATTTTTAATTTATAGTTTGCGTAAAAATACTACAATTAATTACTAGTTTGTAAATTAGTTCAAATTTGATTTTTCTAAAATTAATTCAAAGTTTGAATTTGAACTTAACAAATTAATTCAAAAGTTTGAACTTTGAATCATCACTTCAAAAATTTCATTATTTCAAAGTTTAAAGTATAAAAAAATACTACAAGTTTTTTAATTCTAAGTTTAAACTTTAAACATTGAAATAAACTAAACATTCCAAACATATGTACAAGTAAAAACTTAATAATATTTTGTTATAATATTTTTCAAATTATCCACCACTTTAAATAAAACACAAAGGAAAGAAAAATATATATATATATATATATATATATATATATATATATATATATATATATATATTTGGCCCAAACTGCCGGACCGGCAGTTTGGGCCAACGGCTCTCTTTCAAATATAGTCGTTGGCCAACGGCCAAAAACTGCTATATTTGCCTATCACCCCCCCTAAACGCCCCCATACTCCCTCCCCAACCTATTTTTATCTATATATACCCTATTATTTCATCATTATATCACACAATTTAGCATTTTCTATCAATTTATCTCTCAAATTACTCTCAAAGGCTATTTTTTAAATTTCTTCCAAAGTCCAAACAATTATAAATTATAATGGCTGGAAATCAAGCTCCCGCTAATCCCGCTAATGCTGCTCCACAACGTCCTGAACGAAGATGTCGCTATGAAATTTGGGAATTTATGGAGTATATTAGAGAAGATCACAAAGCTAAATGTAGAATTTGTGCAAGAGAGTGGAGCTTAGTGGGTGGAACCCATCAACTTATACAACACTTAGAAAGACAACATAATTACGAATGGAATCGTCGTGGGGGGGGGGGGGGCATATATCTGCGTAATAATTGAAGAAATGGTTAAGAAATTTTCTATGTCATTTCAATTATGTACTTTCGAATTTTTAGTTTATTTAGTATCTTTGTAATTTTATATTTCTAGTTTGTTTTTGTCATTTGAATTATGTATTTCCCGAATTTTCAATAAATTGTATGTATTTCTTTTCTAATTAACGTTTGTTTAGTGTTTATTTATTTACTTTACATTAATAAATTTAAAAATATAATTTACATAATTATTTTGTTTCATTAAAATATATAATTTACCTAATTATTACAAATGGTATTTACATAAATTGTTAAGTTTTTCAATTTTCAACTTTATTTGCCTAAAAAAAATAAAAAAAATAAAAATTAACCATTAAACCCGTCGGATCGGTCCCGATCCGGCACCAATTTTTTAAACCGGATAGGACCGGACCAGTAGGCCGGTTAATCCCCGAGTTTCAAATTTTTTTGGCCCGGTACCGGTCCCGGACCGGACCGTTAGTCACCCTTAGTGGTGATTAGGGCTGTACAAACCAAACCGACAAATCGAACCGAACCACGAAAAAAACCGACTATGAATTGGTTTGACTTGGTTTGGTGTTGGCGGAAAAAAAACCGACATATTAGGTTTGGTTTGGTGTTACCATGAAAAAACTGAACCGAGACCAAACCGAACTGACATTACATATATGTTACTTTTAAATTTTTATATGTATAAAACCCATTTATTCAAAAGTATTGTCTAAATATCTTAGTAGCTTTTCTTAGTTATATACTTATGTTATAAACTTACGATTTACAACACACATCTACATGAGCTAATTTTAATAAGAATGAGTGATAGGCTTATGACCCATAAAGAAAAGCCCTCCAGAAAGTAATACGAGAACCCAAATTAAGTGCAAAAATAAAAAACCTAATTAGTAAAAATAATTTCTAAGAACAAAAGAATTTTGTGCTTAAACATTTGAGGTGCTATTATTATTTTTTTAACCGGTAAATATTTTTTTCTTTTGTTATACATGTGCATCTGGATGTGCTATATTATACGTCTCTAAATTTATATTTGAAACGTCTGATTAAGAGTGTCATTTCTTGTAGGACTCTACAATTACCTATTAAAGAAAAAGGAGAAAGTCTTGAACTCTATGTATCCAACACAATTTTAATATGAACTAACTTGGTTTAACTTGTCTTCTTTTGTACAATTGGATACGAGCTTTTTACCTATACTTTTAAAGGAGAGAAAGCACCACATATTTGTTGTTAACAAATAAAAACCGAATAAACTGAATAAATCGAATAAAACCGACATTAGAAAACCCGACTTTGGTTGGTTTGATTTGGTTAAAGATTTAAGAAACTGAAATTATTGATTTGGTTTGGTAAATGAAAAACCGAACCAACCCGACCTATATTCACCCCTAGTGGTGATCAATATATTTTATGTATTTAAATTTTGAGTTCCTATGATTTTTACTCATTTTATTGATAGTAGGTCGCATCCTCTTTGACATGCCGATAGAACACTATTCTACAAGTCAAAGTTGAACTTCTATGTATGCTTTTACTACTTACCACTAATTTCAAATGCCAACATACAATAAGGAGGAAAAAGAAAAAGATTTTCCATGTAAGTATCTCTTTCCTTCGGTGAAGATTTTTTATTTACTCCATCTGTTCTATTTTAGTTTTGTTTAAGCCTTTTCACGTTTATTAAAAAATTAATTAAATATAACATATATTTTATTAAGTTATTTATATTTAATATTTTTTAGAATTGAGTTGTATTTTGAAAAGTTAATTTTTTTTAATTATTATTAAGGATATAATTGAAAATAATTAATAAATTTAGTCTTACATTTTGTCATTTCGCGACAAAATGTATGGGCTAAAAAACAACTAATTTGAGATGGAGGGAGTAAGACATTCTAATAATTTCGTCATAGGACTAGTTAGCAACTTTGAAACAATCAAATTATTTTAACTAGTGTTCTTAAAGTGATCTATCAAACTTAAAGTTTTTAAATTATTTAAGTATAAATTTTTCAGTTGTTCTTATACAATATACAAGCTAAATTAAAATTATCAAACTCAAAGAGTCTAGATTCTTTCAATTGACAATTTATGAGTGAGGAAAAGTTGAAGAAAATGGCGTGAAGTTTAAACAGTGATTGCAACAATAATAGGAGAAGCAAATTTGCCACCACAGAAAGTGTATTTGGTCATAAAGAGAGTACACCAAATGTTGAATCAGGAAGCATTAAAGGAACATAGACATAATATTAGAAGGTTCCAGAAAGTTAAGATTACCACATTTATCACATTTATTTATAGTGTTAATTAATTAGATCTAACCCTTTAGCCTTCATACATTGAATAAAATTGATGTCCATCACTAGGCGTCGCCAACATATCATACACAAAAACACATCGATTTGTCTGCGCATCTTATCTGTCTTTATGATTGATGAATGCATTCTACTTTCCTTTTGTTGTAAAATAAAGGTAAAAGATAGCAAAAATGTAGAGAATGCAAGAATGTTAAGAAAGAGAGGAAGAAAGTTCCTTATTATTTTTCAAGTATTCAAGTGTGTCCTTCAATGATCAAGAACATTACAATTTATAGGATGAAAAGATCATTCAAAGATTACAATATTAAGTGCCCTACTTAATAGATATATGTAACTCACAAAAGGTTTGTTGTATAGTAAGTAGTGGAGAAGTGAATGGACATACACAATAAAGTGGATTTATAACACTCCCTCTGAATATATATTAAAGATAATGTGTCTCGTTAAAACCTTACTAGGAAAAACCCAGTGGGAAAAAGCCTAGTGTAGGAAAAAGAGTACACACATCATGTAATACGCATTCAGAGTTGCCTCATTAAAAACCTTTCAAGGAAAACCCAATTGAGAGAAAATCTTGTTAAGAAAAAAAGAGTACAACGCGTATTTTACTCCCCCTGATGACAACATCATTTAATATCTTGAAGACGTCACATTCCAAATTGTATATCAGCTTCTCAAATGTTGAGGTTGGCAATGACTTAGTGAAAAGATCCTCCAAACTGTCACTGGAATGAACTCTTCAACATTAATTTCATCATCCTCTTGAAGATTTCGATTGAAAGTAATTTTGCTTAATATTGTTTGCTTTAGGTGTATCTTCATTTTAGCTGAATTGTCTATGCAATATTTCATATAATATTACTGAATTTTCGTCTTCAAAGAAAGGCGACATTGTTGCTGAATAAATTGAGTCCTTGGTCTCAATCATTTATATTGTCGGCTAGCTTGATGAATGACTATTATATCTTCATGATCTAAAGATGTAGGAGCAACAATGTATTTCGTAAAGTGCCATAATATAGGTTTACTTCCACAAGCAAATAGCCAGTTGATATCGGGCTTTGTGGATCAAGTAGATACCATATATTCTTCTAATGTCTTTGCATTGAGGAAGAACTAAATCTTACCAATAAGCTTATAACAAAAGCTATAACCAGTGGAATATATTTGGTAAGATACTTCAATGCACCAATTGCATTAAAATATGATATTTCAATACAAAGAAGCTCGCTAACGCGATTTCACCACATGTAGTCGGATTGTTTTAATTAGAATAAATATTTATGAAGCTTCATTGAACAGGTTTTCCGGGAACCTTTATATGCTCCAGGCATTTTGAATCCTTCATGGATTTTAATAAATATATTGTTGTTCAATGAGCCATATAAAAGGCTGTTGCAACATTCATATGCATATCAAGCCTTTCATGCACTGCCAGACATACAATATACCTGAAGGTGATTGCATCCACCAAAGGGAAATATAGCTCCATATAATCAGTGTCAGATCTTTGTGCCTCGAGTTGTACTTTATATTTAACGACTTATTTTTATCAATATTTTTCGTACAAAAATATCGTTGTACACCACTAGCTTTGCACCTTCAGGTGTTCGGACTATAGGTCCAAAAACTTCACGTCTCCCAAGTGAAGCCAATTTTTGCTTGAATGCATTTTTCTATTTTGGCCAATCATTTCATGTCTGTATTCCAAACAGACTTGAGCTCTTGAGCTTTAATATATATGCAAGATATCGTCAATGATAATTTTAGACCGATTCCAAATACGACATAACTTATTGAGATCTCTTCACATTCATAAATTTTCAGGTACTTGAACCTCTCCTGATGAGGTTTTATGAAGTGTTATGTCGTAGAATCTTCTAGAGCCCCGCCTCCTTATTTGACCATCTCAAATATTTGCTCATTTCCTTTTTTAGGACCTTTACCTTTGGAACCGAATGGTCTACCACGCTTTAGGCGTGCCTTAGACTCATTTGTATAAATAGATTGTCCTACCAGGACATCAAATCAATCCGGAGTATTAGCAGCTGGAATATAATATTTAGTTTTGGGTCAGTAATGCGTCTGAAAGTGACTTGCATTATCTTTAAATGAGGATCATAATCAAATGATAATTTAATATATTCGTCAGCTGCTTTAATTTTCTCCCCCTAATGTTAGCCAAACTAACATTCGTTCCCAACCTTATAGGGGATCCATTCTATCTTTGTGCGTTATGGTGGAGCAATTGATAATATACTGCACATTAAAATTATTAGATGGAAAATATTTGGTTTCTGACCCTGAACCAATAATGAGGGGAAATTCATTTGGTGGCATGTCGCGCACAAGTGCTGCTTTATGGATATACCATATCTCATACCTGATTTAGGTAGTTTTGTTCTCTTATGCATGGTTTAGCAATCGGAGGCTTTCAATAAATCAATATGCTAAACCTGCTTGCCTCATTATCAAGATAACTTGTTTTGATTGCATAATCTGGAAATATGCTCATAATAAAATTAATTTGACCAACCTTCTCATAGATGCATCAATCATATAATAATTATATGGTTCACATGGCAGGTGAATGGACCCATATTTACCTTTTATACATTCCAGAAGTGCGGGGATCCTGATCCCAAATTTAGGTGGTCTAGTAATTTATTTATCTTGAGAACAAGCAGTACAAAGAGAATTCTTGAAGAATTCTGATTCTTCAGTATACCCATGCAAATTCTCAATTATTTAGTGCATAATATTTGATCCGGGTGTTGGAATATACTAATAACCATGTGGTTTTAGTTGGATTATTCCTAGTTGCACAATTGGTATTCATTTATTAAATATAATGAAGTATTATTTATTTAGATCAATTGTGTCATGTGTGTCCTATTATTTATACAGTCGTTGATTTAGTGTGTAGAGCCAAGCTTATACACGGAAGATTAAGTCATCGGTTCTTATAAATAATAAAGTGATGTTCACAATCTAAGATGGAAATTGGACAAAGCCATCGGTATGATTATAATACAAGATTATATATAATTTATCTTGATTATGGGAACGGTATAGTTCCAACTTCTTGTGCTAGTACGCTTTGTGTGTATTGAACTGACCAAGTAGAGATAAGTGTTTTTATATTGACTATATAAAACAAACTCTCTAGCTCATCAAATGTACTTATACTCTTAATCTTGATATAGCTGTTATTAGTGGTGTATATTATTCATTGTCTTGATTTATCAATAGGTGAGGTCCAGGATATTTGGGTCAAATAATTGATGATAAGTTGGATAATGATAATATGCATTTGCGAAGTAATAGCTAGTTGATAGAATCCACGTCTCATTATAGAGATTAATGACGCCCATTTATGAAAGCTTATAAGTTTCTATGTGTAAATCTGGCCAGTGGATTTTGTATCCGGCACATGGAATAAGTTAAGCGGAAGTCTAAAGGATATTCATTTAGTCAATATATTAAATTGTCAGTAATTTGATATTATTGATTGGTGTCTGTAATCTTAACGTGGGGAGTTAAATAAGATTTGATGGAAGAATTCGAAATTCAACTGAGGAGTGCAATTACGAATTTCTAGTGGAAATAATTTGTACTTTTATTATGGAAAAGTTAATTCTAGAGAAAAGAATTAATTCCATAATTGGAAGCCTCATTAATTAATTTTGTGGTCCCTGTTGTGATCGAATCCAATTAGGACTAGGAGAGAGGTTTCTTGGTGGAAAAGAATCCTATACGGTTTTGGAAAACAGTTTTACCTTAAAACTATATAAAGGGGATTCTTGGCCAAAAGGAATGACACACAAAAACCCTAAATAGTTTTTCTCTCTCTGAAACACTCGTTCCACCCAAGTGATTATTAGTCTGGGTATTGTTCGGGTACACGACAGAAGATCATGGAACTGGAGGACGATCCCGTAGATGATCCTGCTCGTGATTAAAGATTTGCTTCGCGGTTGAAGTCACGCTTCAAGAGGTATTCCATTTTATGTTTACGTAAAACTTAATGGTCTGCTAGTTTGTCTAGATTACATGTGAGTCATGATCCTAGGATTGCTTCCGCTGTGTTTATATTCTAACAATTGGTATCAGAGCCTGCTCACGTCTAACTAGATGATAACAAGTTCCATCATAACAAGTTCCATGTTATTAAACGAAGAAAAAAAAAGGGGAGAGTTATAGTGTTAACTTGCGAAAAAAAATCACATTCAAAGTAATTGTATGAGTTGTTGTCTGCGGCTTGATGGATATAATTTATTGATATATTTTTATAGTTAAATATTAAGTATTTTAAATAAAATGTGAATAAATATTTCTATCTCTCGCATATTTTCTAACATATTTTGCAGGAAGAAGAAATTATTCAAGGTGAAGAAAAATAAGAGAATGGCCATTGATGATTACATTATTCATAGTGTGATTATAACACTGATAGTAATGTCCGTGAATTGTTTTACGCTGAAGAATAAAAGCGCAAACGGAAGAAAGTTTATGGAATGAAGCTACGTATGAAAAAGTCTTCACAACCCAACACACCTTGGCCATCTTGAAATATTTCCTACCACCTTAAGATATGGCATCTTAGGTAGAAATTTGGCATGGAATCTTTTCTATAAATAAAGGCCAAAGTTGTATGAAAAAAGTAATCAAATTTTCATCTTGCAGAGAACTACTTTCTCTTGCTCTTTTTCTTTCTTTGTCTTTTATAACATTAAGCTTTTGTAGTTTTCTTTTGTAGAAGAAATACTACTTCTTCCTAGTCTTTATATTTTTAAAGTTTTTCTTACTCCATAATGGAGTAATCTCTTTTGTTGGGATAGTTGATGAAACTCGGTAATATTTATAATACGTATCTCAGTTTTAATACATACTTAGCCTGAAGTTTTTAATCACATTTTAACACTGTGCTAGAATTATAGTTTTTACTAAATCTTTATTTTCACATCCGTCTATTTTATATCTAGGTTATTGTTATATTAATTTTGTAATTCTCACGGAGCAAAATTAATGTATAATAACTGATGAATAAAGTAGTAGAGTAAAAACTATTTTTCCAAGTCTGTAATCTTGTTTACCTCAGTTTTAATTCTCACGGAGGAATTGTTGTAGGTAAGATTATTGATTTTCCGTAAAAATATTCTCACGAAGTTTTTACTACTTTTTTAGCACAATTCAGGCAAGAAAAATATTTCGGTTTAATCATCACTAGTTATAATTTGATTAATATGCATAACCTCACGGAGTGTTATTAATTGATTATTTTCTTAGTGAGCAAAATATAATTGAATTAGCAATAAGCAATTATTCTTAAGAGAAATACATGTCAAAACTGAGATATTTATTATAAGTATTACCAAGTGAATTCAACGATTCCCAACTCCTTTTAAATTTGAAATCTTCCAGAAGTTCTTTATTTTAATTTAAGTAAATTTAAACTAAAAACTCACCTTTCATCAGTTTGACTCTCTCAAATAGTAATTAAAATACTACAAGTCCGTAGCATAGAATACCCAATCTCTGTGGGACGATATCTTAAACTATATTAGAATTTGACAAGAACGAGCAGACAATTCCTATGCACTTTGGACCTCGTCAAATTTTTGGCGCCGTTGCCGGGGATTGGCGTACATCTACTTCGGGCTAAATATTTGATTACTAATTTGAGGACTTATTAATATAATTAATATTAACTTAATCTACTAAATACTACTATAACTATATCTAATACTAAGCTCTAATAATATTTATATTGATTACTGCTTCTAACAATTTTGCTTCACCTTCTAAAGTTTTTTCTTTCTTTCTTTAGTTTATATTAACATTACTAACTTTCTCTACTGGCACTATTATCTCCTTTACTATTTCCTAATAGAATATCCTATTTTATTTGCTCCTATATCATCTTTTCATTGTTTCTTTCTACTTACGTTTTTTGTTTCTACTTAGATCACCCTACGTTCTTTTGGTACTATCTTATAAGTTATAGTAACTCTTATTTTAAGTGTTTCTACCTATTGTATCCTAGTACTATCTATCAATCACTATCTTTTCTATCATCAGTTTAACTACCTCAACACTACTATTACAACTAACTACTTTATTTTTATATTATTTACTATTTCTATCTAGTACTACAATCTATCTCATCATCTTTTTCTTCGTCATTGTTGTAAGAACTATTATTGCATACTATAGCCACTACTACTATTATTATTTACTAAATAGTACTATAACTCTCACTATATTAAATTTATCTCCTTGTAAGTAAAGCTACACACTGCTTCTAATATTTTCATTTTTTTTATATACACATATATCTATAGTATTACTGTTATCATCAGTTATTTCTTTTTTCTTGTTTCTATATTTTGTTTTAATTGTTATTTTTTTCTAATAGTAGTGTCATATTTATTTCTCCTTGTTAAGTAGTACTACCTACTGCTTTATCATCATCATTCTTCTTCTTTTACTATTAGCAGTATTATGAACTTCATTATTATTTTATAAGTTACTTGAAAAAAAAAAAAAATAAAAAAATTTAGTACAATTACTATTTCTACGTTTTTCGGTATTAGTATATTCCATCTCTTTTCGTTGTTAGCTAATACTGTTTTCTTTCACTAGTCCTTAACACTTTCAGTTAGCATTAATAATATAGCTATACTACTATTATAGTACACAAAAACGTGTTTTTATATATAGTATATTATTAGTTTCCATAAACAGAATAACAATTTTTTTTTCATTAAGTTTTTTATTTTTTTTTCTTCTCTAATATTTTGTTAGTACTTCGATCCACTGTATCATACTACTGTTCTCTATTATTTTTCTTTATCATCATTATAGCTTACTGAACCATATCACTACAAGTAAAAGTACTATACTTTTTAGAGTTATATTACTTATTTCGTTATTACTATTACTAATGCTCTAGTCATTTTATTTTTTCTTTTATCTATTTTTATTGTCAATATTGGTTTATTTTGTCATCTAGAATAATAACACTATCGTAATATAGTTTTACTTAGGTACCTACTATTTTTATCATCTTTGTAAGTTCTGCCTTTGTTATTTACCAGTACTTCTACTACTATAATTAATATTAATAATTTACCTATTCCTACTAATATTTCCTTTTTACTTTGTTACAATTTTACTAAAAAAAAAAAAAGTAGTTTATGACCCGCTCTTCTAATAAAGAGTTAGTCATTTACGATCCTGAAATTAAAAGGTCTTTGCGATTACGTAGGAAAGGACAACCATCATCTTCTCAAAGCGTAATTTTAGACAAAATGGAACACCAATTAGGAGATAACAATAACCCATTGGGAGTACCACCAATCCATGTAGAGGATCAGTTTGATGAAGTGGCACCAAGACCTGCAAACAGAATCCTAAGGGATTATGCTAGACCAGACCACTTCAATTGTGAATCTAGTGTTAGGAACCCACCTGTAGCAGCCAACAATTTTGAAATTAGGACCGGCCTAATTCAAACAATTCAACAGTCCTGCACCTTTACTGGTGATCCAAGTGAAGATCCACATAGCCATTTAATTGATTTCTTGGAACTAGTTGAAACTGCTAAATATAATGGAGTGCCTTCTGAAGCAATTAAGTTAAGACTATTTCCTTTTTCTTTAAAAGGAGATGCCAAGACTTGGTTGCGAAGTTTGCCTCGAGGTTCTATAACCACATGGGACCAGATGACACAAAAGTTTTTGAACAAATATTTTTCCCCTGCTAAAACAACAAAGTTAAGACAAGATATTTCTAATTTCTTGCAGACTGATACTGAGTCAGTTTATCAGGCATGTGAAAGATTAAAAACAATGCTAAGAAAATGTCCACATCATGATATTCCTGAACATATGCAGCTGTACATTTTCTACCACGGGTTAAAACTGTCTTCTAGAAATGTGATAGATGCAGCTGCAGGAGGTTCCATAATGGGCAAAACCACAGTTGAAGCATTGCATTTGTTGAATGAAATTTCCGAAAATGCTATTCAATGGCCATTTGATCGTGTAGTAATAAAGAGAGCAGCTACGGTAAATCAGGCAGATGCTTTAAATACACTAACACAACAGATTGTTTCCTTGGCACAAAAGTTTGAATCTTTTCAGGTTAACACACAACAACCAAGCCAGACTGAGACTTGCGACATGTGTGGAGGAAATCATCTAAACCATGAATGCCAAGCAACCAATCAGAATGATGAACAAGTCAATGCCATAGGTTACAAGTCGTACCCTTTTGGAAGTCCAATGGCACAAAAACATCCAGGATTTCAATGGAGCAATCCAAATGGTGCTGAGAACTCTCAAGGCTTCCAGAAGCAACCAGCACAGGGTCCACCTGGATACCAAAATCAAACTCGTGGGCAATCGAATTTCAGGCCATATCAACAAGCAGCTCCATATCAGCAAAGGCCTCAACAAGCTCATTCAAGTCTTGATAACCTGTTGTACAAGTACATTAAGGCCACTGATGAAAAGATGGAAAGCCAAAACTCAACCCTCAAAAACTTGGAAATTCAGGTAAGCCAATTGGCAACTCTTGTTTCAGAAAAGATTCAAGGTCCCTTACCAAGCAATACGGAGAAAAATCCAAAGGAACACCTTAAGGCCATCGCCTTACGGTCAGGTAAGAATCTTGATGATCCATATGCTGACAGACAGGAAAAGAACCATTTTGAACACCAGGCAACAAAGGGTAAGAATGTTGAAATACCATATGATCCATCAGAAGAAAATGAAATCAAGAAAAAAGATGAAAAGAATTTTGAAAAAATAACTCCTCTCCCTGTGACAATCCCTTTTCCACAAAAGATGAAAAGAGAAAAGCTTGACAGTCAATTTGTAAAGTTTTTGGAAATTCTGAAACAGATTCACATTAATATTCCTTTCACTGATGCTTTATTGCAAATGCCTTCATATGCTAAATTTTTGAAAGAAATTTTGTCAAGCAAAAGGAAATTAGAAGAAGTTTCTGTGGTAATGCTTACTGAAAAATGCAGTGCTATACTTCAAAATAAGCTACCACAAAAGCTTGGCGATCCAGGCAGTTTTACGATTCTATGCACTTTGGGAGGAGTATATTTTGAAAAAGCACTTTGTGATTCTGGAGCTTCAATAAATCTGATGCCATTTTCTATTCTTAGTAAATTGGATCTTGGTGACATAAAAAATACTGTTGTCTCTCTTCAATTTGCTGATCAAAGTACTAAGAAACCTAAGGGAATTATTGAAAATGTGCTTGTGAGAGTAGATAAATTTGTGTTCCCTGTAGATTTCATAGTACTTGAAATGGAAGAATGTCCTGATGAGCCAATAATTTTGGGTAGACCTTTTCTTGCTACAGGTAGAGCAATCATAGATGTCCATCAAGGGCAACTAATTTTGAGAGTAGACGAAGAAAGAGTCATTTTTGATACGCACAAGATTCTAAAATTTCCCGGAGATGAGACATCATCTTCTTGCTTTTCAATTGACATGATTAGTGATCTTGCAGATGAATTCAAAGATGACCAACTGATTTCAGACTCATTGGAAAGATGCTTGGCCCAATCTGGCACAAGGCGGGATGATGATCCGACAATTAGAAGTGAAGCTGAAATATTGGAAAATGATTCTGAAGAAGGAGAAATGCTATCAGAAAGCGTTCAACCAAAAATTGAACTCAAAATCCTCCCTTCCTATTTAAAATATGTTTATCTTGAGCCTGAATTATTTCCTGTAATAATTTCATCTTCTCTGACTGCAGAACAGGAACATAAATTGATTGAAGTACTGAGAGCACACAAAGGAGCTTTAGGGTGGACTATAGCAGACATCAAAGGTATTAGTCCAGCTATTTGCACACATAGAATTCTCATGGAGGATAGCTACAAGCCAATAGTCCAACCTCAAAGGAGATTGAATCCAGCAATGCAGGAAGTTGTGAAAACTGAAATAATAAAACTTTTGGCTGCAGGTATTATTTACCCCATTTCTGACAGCCCTTGGGTAAGTCCTGTTCAGGTGGTACCAAAGAAAGGAGGTATGACAGTTGTCAAAAATGAAAATAATGAACTCATACCTACAAGAACAGTGACAGGATGGAGAGTCTGTATTGATTACAGGCGTCTCAATGATGCCACAAGAAAAGACCATTTTCCTTTACCATTTATTGATCAAATGTTAGAAAGAGTAGCAGGATATGGTTTTTACTGTTTTCTTGATGGATATTCAGGGTATAACCAGATATCAATTGCACCAGAAGATCAGGATAAGACAACTTTCACATGTCCTCATGGAACCTATGCCTATAGGAGAATGCCTTTTGGTTTGTGTAATGCACCTGCTACATTTCAGCGTTGCATGTCAGCTATTTTCTCAGACATGACTGAAAAAATTTTGGAAATTTTTATGGACGATTTCACCCTTTTTGGTAAAACATTTGAAGATTGTCTTAATCACTTGACCTTAGTTCTTAAGAGATGTGAAGAGACAAACTTGATTCTTAATTGGGAGAAATGTCACTTTATGGTTACCGAGGGAATTGTTTTAGGACATAAAATCACTGTTAAAGGGATAGAAGTTGACAAGGCAAAAATTGATCTTATAGCAGGATTACCCCCTCCCACAACTGTTAAAGGCATTAGAAGTTTTCTAGGTCATGCAGGTTTTTACAGACGGTTCATAAAAGATTTTTCAAAGATTTCAAAACCGTTGACTAACCTTTTGATGAAAGATGTTAAGTTTGATTTTTCAGGAGATTGTATGAAAGCTTTTGACACTCTTAAGGAGAAATTATCATCTGCCCCCATAGTTGTGTCCCCTGATTGGAACCAACCTTTTGAGGTCATGTGTGATGCTAGTGATACAGCCGTTGGAGCTGTTTTAGGCCAGAGAAAAGATAAAATTTTCCGTCCCATTTACTATGCCAGTAGAACATTGAATGAAGCTCAGCTCAACTATGCCACAACAGAAAAAGAACTACTGGCAGTAGTATTTGCTTTTGATAAGTTTCGTTCCTATTTGATAGGAACCAAGGTCACTGTTTTTACTGACCATGCAGCTTTAAAATACCTCTTAGCAAAGAAAGATGCACGACCTAGATTGTTAAGATGGATTTTACTTCTCCAAGAGTTTGACCTTGAGATAAAAGATAAAAAAGGAATAGAAAATCAGGTAGCTGATCATTTGTCTAGATTAGAGAACCCTCCTCTTGAGTCTAGTGATATAAAAGAAGAGTTTCCTGATGAACACATTTTTTCTGTCAGCTATGTAGTGACTCAACCACCCTGGTTACAGATATTGCAAATTACTTGGTTGGAAAATGGACACCTCGAGATCTCTCTTACCAACAGAGGAAAAAACTTATATCTGATGCTAAATATTATCTGTGGGACGAGCCTTACTTGTTTAGAATTTGTGCAGATAATATCATTAGAAGATGTGTACTTGAAGATGAAATGTCAAAGATTTTGTATCATTGTCATGATGGAGGACATTATGCTGCAAACCGAACTGCTTTCAAGGTTTTGGAAGCTGGATTCTTCTGGCCAACACTTTTTAAGGATGCCCGTGTGTATGTTGCACAATGTGATAGGTGTCAGAGAACAGGTAATATCACAAGGAGAGATGAGATGCCATTGCAATCTATTCAGGTATGTGAAATATTTGATGTCTGGGGTATCGATTTTATGGGACCTTTTCCTTCATCTCATTCATTTGAATATATCCTTGTTGCTGTTGACTATGTTTCAAGATAGGTTGAAGCCATTCCCACAAGAAAGAATGATGCTCGAATTGTATGCAATTTTCTGATAAAAAATATTTTTACCAGATTTGGCACACCACGAGTCATCATTAGTGACCAAGGGACTCATTTCATGAATAAGCAATTTTCTGCTTTATTGTCAAAATATGGTGTGACTCATGAAACTGGAACACCGTATCATGCTCAAGAACCACCAATCTTCATCGGTTTCAACCAAACACAATGGGGTTCAAGTTCCAGCCACCATTAAAGCTTAAAACAGTCCAAAATTTCACCAAGAAACCCTAGTCACGAAATCAGTACGTCGGGTACTTGTTGGAATCAGGAAACAATGGTGAACAAGAATCAATAGTTGTTTTTCCCAAACAACCAACAATCAAACACAACTTTTGAATTTTCCTTTTAACACTTTTTTTTTTTTTTTTTTTGTGAAAATAACAACACCAACAGTGACAAAACCAAATACAAGAACACGAAACGGAAAACAAAGACACAACGCACGAAAATAAAGATACTTGAACAGGATTTGGGGTTGTAGGAACAAGCCCAAACCGTGCTCTGATACCAAGATGGTGCAATGCAAACCCGTAGGAGTTGCTTAGCACAAACGCGGAAGATAAACAACAAAGATAAAGATAGAAGCAAGACAAAACTTGCTTCTTTTGAAAGAACAGTGAGGAACCTGTTTCAAAGCTCGATCAAAAGGGACACAAGAATCACCTAAACTATGCAACAATCCTCAAGAGAACATTGCCTCTTGCAAACTGAATGATCAAAGAGGAATGTTCAATCAGATTAACCGAAAGCCACAAGTCCATAAAAGCCCTCACAGGGGGTTGCTCACGACGGAGACAAGAAATGTGCTCGACACTTTCATTAATTCATCAATGTTCAAAAACTTGGTGTCTACAATGAAAGGAAACAAGGTTTATATAGGAAATACTAAGGGTAAACTAGTAAAAGGGTCACAGGCGACCAATAGAAATAAGCCACGCAGGGCTGAGTTAAAATGTGTTCGGCAGACTTGACTTTGGTAAGCCTTGGCTTCGGTTCTCGATTGTCTTCTCGAACACATTCGTTCTCTTCAGACGCTCAATTCTCCTCGAGCTCATTGTCCTCGGTCACTTTGCCTTCGGGCTCAAATCTGAAGATAATGCCTTCGATTCTTGAGCTCGGCCACTCAGCTTCGGAGCAATTGTTTTCCTTCGGATCACACATCTACTATCCAAGACACTATAAGTTTCAAAGGATAAGTTCCATACCTTAATGACTTTGGAAAGCCCAAAAATAAGAACTAGCCATTCAAACAAACCATTCTTGGCTTTAGAAGACAACCACACGTCAAACCCTTTCGTAGTCTAAGAAGTTGCTTGCAAGTGTCTTACCTCTTTGTAGATCCTCTCTTGATAGTCTTTCACAAAAGGACCAAGAGGTTTAAACTCATCAAGAAAAGGATTATCACAATTATACCCATGGATATTTGGAAATGCCTCAAATGTGTTATTTTTGCATTTCTTTCTAGAAGCATTCACAAAATCCCTCATTATGGGCATACCGAACGGCGTTCAAAATGCCGATTGGAACATCTCCATATAAATTAGTCTTTGGAAAAGCTTGCCATTTGCCTGTTGAATTGGAACACAAAGCCTTTTGGGCACTGAAAGCATTGAACTTTGACTTAACCTCTGCTGGTAAAAATAGATTTTTGCAGGTTAATGAGTTGGATGAACTGAGGATGGAAGGCTATGAAAATTCCAAGATTTACAAAGAAAAAACAAAAAAATGGCATGACAATTTAATCCGACCAAAAAATTTTAAAATTGGAGATCAGGTACTTCTTTACAATAGCCGTCTCAGGCTATTCCCAGGAAAACTGAAATCCAGGTGGACAGGTTCTTACAATGTTACAAATGTTACTCCGTACGGAGCAATTGAAATTCAACAAAGCAATGGAGGAGAGAAATTTAAGGTCAATGGTCACGGGCTAAAATTGTACTTTGGAGGACATTTTGAACAACACCCTTCAGTAACCATGCTAGTATGATGAGTGCCACAGTTATTACGTCGAGCTGACGACGTTAAACTCAGAACTATGGTTCTTTATCCCGTAGCCATTGAGGGTGAAGCAATGGAGCCTCATAAGTCCAACTTAGATCTGACTAATTAAATGCTTAACCAATTGATCTGGTCAATATCCAGATTATTGTACAACCGGAACATCTCATGAAGGCCTCTATAAAAATAGAGTCACCTAGACAGGAGTAACTCCATGGTGATCGGTATGCCTAAGTTACTGGTTGGTTAACCATTCCATTGTCCAAATCTAATGTTGGCACAGGTAATTTTCTAGTTTATATTCAAACTAGGACCTAATGACTGATAAGGTCTAAAAATAATCCAGTCTATTACACATAGAACATGTGTGGTCACAGTTTCTTTCAAGCTTTCTTCTGTGATCGTATATTTGAAAGCCAAAAATATTTTTGTTTTACTAATAAAATAGTATTTTTATGTTAATTATATTATATTTATATAATCCAACTACCACTTGATCCTTCTTCATTCTTATTTATTTTTTTTTTTCACACTCCTTTCTTTCACTTATCTAAAAAAATATTTTCATCCAGGAGAATGAAATGTTCAAGTATGGGGGAGGTTATTTATATATTATATACTATTTTCTTATTATTTATGGTCTTAATTGTAGGTTTTTAATTAACAATATAACTTTTTTTATTATGTTCAGTATTATTTCTTTTTCTATTCACCATATGATTTTTCATGTCTATGATTTTGACTTTGTGAAAGCAAGAGCAAACATCTTCAACTCAGAAAATCATTAGAATTGAGAAAAATTATGATCACAAAGAAGGTAGAATCAATGACTTGGCTAGAACTTGCTCTGAATGTTCTTCGAGGCGAAATAATGGATGATACTGATTTTTGAAAAATGAAATTAGGCCTTCTTTGATACACAATTCAAGCCTCTCAATTTTCTATCCAAATATACATATTTTTATCTTTTCGAACCCTTCTTTGAGCCTTAATCCTATTTTTTTCCCAACACCATGATATATTACAAAAAAAAAAAAAAAAGATATATATATGATATATGTATATATTGTTTACATATATATAAAGGAAAAAAAAGAGTTGTTGTTTCTTCCAGCTTTGAATGAGCAAAGATTAAACATCACCAAAAGGAAGAAATATTACCAAAAGAAGCAATGTTGTGAATATATGAATATATGAAAATTTGATTACTTTTTTCATACAACTTTGGCATTTATTTATAGAAAAGATTCCATGCCAAATTTCTACCTAAGATGCCATATCTTAAGGTGGTAGGAAATATTTCAAGATGGCCAAGGTGTGTTGGGTTGTGAAGACTTTTTCATACGTAGCTTCATTCCATAAGCTTTCTTCCGTTTGCGCTTTTATTCTTCAGCGTAAAACAATTCACGGACATTACTATCAGTGTTATAATCACACTATGAATAATGTAATCATCAATGGCCATTCCCTTATTTTTCTTCACCTTGAATAATTTCTTTTTCCTGCAAAATATGTTAGAAAATATGCGAGAGATGGATATATTTATTCACATTTTATTTAAAATACTTAATATTTAACTATAAAAATATATCAATAAATTATATCCATCAAATTCCCCCATACTCGAATCTTTTCTCGTCCTCGAGGAAAAAGAATTTTTTTTTTAATTTTAATAAGAATACTTTCTTCAAACTTATGATCTTTGTAGGATAGAAAATTTTTTCAAGATAAACTTCTTTCATCATGCTCAAAGCAATTATTCTTTTTACTTCACCAAATTCTTTAACTTATTTATGAATTTTGACTTGATCCACAAGAACTTGCAGCCTTCTCCCCTTGAATCTTTCAAAATTGATAGAATTATGATCATGTATTCAATAAGTATCATAGTCTTGTCCATAGGCTTGCTCGTCATGTTCATCTCCACTAATATAGATTCAATACTGACTTTCAAAATCTTTTTAGGACTTTTCATGGCTTGTAATGTTAGGCTTCAGGCTGGTAGGATAAGGATATTTGATAGTGACTGTTCTTCTTCCAGCTTGGAGCTAACATTTCTCAAAATTTTCTCCATTCGATAATACTTTTTTTTTTTTGGTCAAATTTTTTTTTTTCTTTTTGCTATATCATATATATTCATATATTCACAACATTGCTTCTTTTGGTAATATTTCTTCCTTTTGATGATGTTTAATCTTTGCTCATTCAAAGCTGGAAGAAACAATAACTCTTTTTTTTTCTTTATATATATGTAAACAATATATACATATTCATTTATGGATCATCTTGCAGAGAACTACTTTCTCTTGCTCTTTTTCTTTCTTTGTCTTTTATAACATTAAGCTTTTGTAGTTTTCTTTTGTAGAAGAAATACTACTTCTTCCTAGTCTTTATATTTTTTAAGTTTTTCTTACTCCATAATGGAGTAATCTCTTTTGTTGGGATAGTTGATGAAACTCGGTAATATTTATAATACGTATCTCAGTTTTAATACATACTTAGCCTGAAGTTTTTAATCACATTTTAACACTGTGCTAGAATTATAGTTTTTACTAAATCTTTATTTTCACATCCGTCTATTTTATATCTAGGTTATTGTTATATTAATTTTGTAATTCTCACGGAGCAAAATTAATGTATAATAACTGATGAATAAAGTAGTAGAGTAAAAACTATTTTTCCAAGTCTGTAATCTTGTTTACCTCAGTTTTAATTCTCACGGAGGAATTGTTGTAGGTAAGATTATTGATTTTCCGTAAAAATATTCTCACGAAGTTTTTACTACTTTTTTAGCACAATTCAGGCAAGAAAAATATTTCGGTTTAATCGTCACTAGTTATAATTTGATTAATATGCATAACCTCACGGAGTGTTATTAATTGATTATTTTCTTAGTGAGCAAAATATAATTGAATTAGCAATAAGCAATTATTCTTAAGAGAAATACATGTCAAAACTGAGATATTTATTATAAGTATCCAAGTGAATTCAACGATTCCCAACTCCTTTTAAATTTGAAATCTTCCAGAAGTTCTTTATTTTAATTTAAGTAAATTTAAACTAAAAATTCACCTTTCATCAATTTGACTCTCTCAAATAGTAATTAAAATACTACAAGTCCGTAGCATAGAATACCCAATCTCTGTGGGACGATATCTTAAACTATATTAGAATTTGACAAGAACGAGCAGACAATTCCTATGCACTTTGGACCTCGTCACGGCTATAGTACATAAACAATTTAGAGATTGCAAGGGATTGTAATTGTTATTTGTACCCAATAATCGCTAGTTGAATTGGTTGGCGATGGTATAAAAGTGGGTTTAATCAACTATATTGCAATTTTGCTAGTGTCGTTTATGTCCTGTCGATGAAAAGTTTTTCTTTAAGGCTAGTCTCAGTTCCTTGGTTTAATTAATCTAGAGGAATTCCTTAATCACGCACTTTTCTTATTTCTCTTGTTTTGTGATTGGCTAGCAAGAGTTTGAATTCATAAAACTTTGAAGAGTCTGAATTAATCACGCGTCTTGACTTGCTGGTAGGTTTTAGCAACGTATAGGCAGGAGGCTTGATGTGTCTTAAGTGGTTTTTTACAGTAAGTCAAAAGATTCCTTGTTTTGAATTAATTGTAAAGTTGTTTTGTCTTGCAATAAAATAGTGTTTACATGTTACTTCATATGGAATTTAAGTTGCTGAAAGGCTAAAGCTTTAGAACAACACCCATTGCACCTTGTTTAATGTTGAAAAAACAAGAACATTGCCCTGTAGATATTAAAGGATTTATTATAAAGGCATCGATTTAAGCCTTACCATTTGTGATTAGTATGGTAGCAATGATATAAGGGTGAAGTTGTATTCTTAAACCATTATCTTGTCACACTGCCCCTGTTTCTTTAGACCAGTTAAATTAAATCAAAGTGGGGTTTTGGTGGATTATGATTTTGATGATGCCGCATAGTAAGCAATTTACTTGCTACGATGGTTTTAAGTATTGGACAACCCTGGTTCATCTTTTGCGATTATAGCCTGATCTTTTGGTTGTCTAGTTTGTTCAATAGGATGAATATGACCCAATGAATGTAATTATATGAGTGTATTTCCTTAGTTGTATAAAACAACACATAAGTAAAAAAAATTTATGATTAATAAATAGTTATAACCGGATTGATTTATTTATTTGGAATCATTGAAAAATCTTAATACTTATATGTGTGTTAAGAGTTTTATGATACCGAATAAATAAATCAATCCGGTTATAACTATTTATTAATCATAATTTTTTTTTACTTATGTGTTGTTTTATACAACTAAGGAAATACACTCATATAATTACATTCAAATCGGTCATGCCAACTCATAAAATTATTCGTCTAGTAAACTTCTTGTTTACTATAGCATGAACTTTGTAAAAATAAACTAAATAGTTTATTATGGCATGCATGTGCTTCCATCATGCTTATATTTATATAGTACAAACGGGAGGAAGAGGCGGGTAACCCTTTTATATACATATTTTTTACCCGCTATAATTGTAGTGAAGTGAGGATTTTTAAATCTTTCAATGCTTATAGTCTCATTATAATAGCCATTTTGGCAATTGTATTTGAAACTTAACAAGTTTTTTTGAGACACACTAGAGTAAATATTTCATCAATTTCATTCCTCTACGTAGTAATAAACTGGCTCTTTCAGTTTTGTACTACCATATATTTCATGACACCATCCATATGCTGAATATATCCTTTTAGGAGAAAATCATATAATTATTCTCATGGTCAAATCATTATATGCAAGATCGATTTCTTGCTTTACTTGCTCTTGTGTAATTCACAATAATACATAATTTTTACATATGATCTGTATGTGAGAAATGACCATTTATGCTATAATAGAGGACATCTTCATTTTTCTCGAACCTCTTTAGGAGGTGAGTTTGATATTTTATAAACCTTGTTGGCATGTCCATATTCATCTTTCTCGAACCTCATCTGGAGATTAGTTTTGATATCTTATCATAGATTGCCACATTCACTTAGGGAGAATGGGTCTATATTCACAATATTTATTACAAATTGTCTCATTCGGTTCAGGAAATGCACCATAATCATCTGGACTTGCCTCATACTCCCATGATATATTTATGGCATCATTATCTTTACCGTTTCAACGGTTATTTGAGAACCCTTATTGTTCTCTTATTTATTTCACCATGATGACAATTATCTCGTCCCTTGCTACGTCCACGACCAATATGGTCTCTACCATGGTAATAATTTTATCGTATTTCGAATACAAAATTATTTGTCTTCTTTCAAATATAAAAATATTTTGTCTTCTTTCAGACATTTTATATGATGCCACCACATTCAGCTCAGGGAATGGAGCATGTCCCGCTCCCATATTCACCTTAGAGAATGGTGCATATGTTGCTCCTACATTCACTTTAGGAATGGAGCATATCCAATGGATGGGTTTTTCATCAAAAACATAATATTTTGTCACAAACATCATTATATCATCAATATGATGCATTGGGACCTGAACCCAATATCTTAATAAATATAAAGCCGAGTTAGGCCATAATGTGTTGAGACCTGAACCCAAACATATTATTATCATAGTGCATCAGGACTCAAATTGATACCTTAACCATCAACAAATTGGCATAATAAGTCGAAATGTGATGGTATATTACCATAATGCCTTTACCAAAATGAGATACTCAGGTAACAAAAATAATGTCTGAATGTTTGCATGACCAATACTCATATATTATATGTTGCAGCATTAGATTTAGTCAATTGGCATACCATTAAAGGCGCTAAATATATGTAGTGCAATATTGGCTCTTCTGAATATTCTTACTGTATTTATTGTTCTAATAATCAGTCAATTCCAATAACAAATAGATTCAGCCAATTCATAAGCTAAATAGCTAATAAAAGATATGATCTCTTGAAATTGAAATTATCAATATTTACCCAATTAAAAGTGTAAATTCATATATAATAATATGGCTTAGATCACGTATTAGAAATACGGTTATATTTTGTTAATATGCATTTAAAACAAATCCAGTAATAACGAAATTTTCATTGAATATGAATATGTCAATTATGTAATCTGTTTCTCATCTTTACTTGTGATTCACTAATTAGCAGGGTGAATTGTAAACCTTCCCTGAAATATTTTTTTTCTTTCTATGTAAAACAAATTTCAATTTTGCCTTTTGAAATATATAACATCACATAATAAGCCGATAAGATATCTCGTCATAATAAAGCAATACTATCTTACTTTCCAAAAGAAAAATCATTAAAATTAGAAGCATGCATTTGAGTATTAGCAATGAATGGAAAGCTTACCTTTTTTTTTTCACTTGATGTTACTGAAAAACAGCTCTAAATTATTGCTGGATCCCAAAGGATGTATCTGATTTATCTTTTATACGCATTGATATATGACCAAGAGTCCAAAGTTGTATTCCAAAGTAGAAGACTTGTGCACACTATCAAACTACAATAAAATGAAGCAGAATCTTCATGAGAATTATGGCAATATAGATGAATATTGATATTAAGGAAAGATAAAATATAAAATGAGTTAAAAGGGTAAGATCGTATCTTGTATTAGCTTCAAGCCAATTCGGTTTCATGAATTGCATCAGACTTCCATTTCATTTCTTTCTAAAATGCATAAACGAAAGTAGAGACTCGTGCTGATAACGTGTTGTAAAATAAAGGTAAAAAGATAGCAAAAATATAAAGAGATTGCAAGAATATTGTACTGGGAGAAAAATCACCGAGATCTTGAGCAAGGGCGCGAGGCTTGACTCAAGTCAATCTTAAGAGGCGAGTCCACGAGTGGAGATGACATGACTCACTGCCTCAAAAGACCACCTCGGGGAAAAAGCAAAAATCGAGCCCAAGGTTTAAAGTTCGGGATGATCACAACGAAACAACACTCCAAGCAAGCACAACACCTTGTCAAGACGAGGCCTGATTTTTGTAACTGTCGACCGTTGCTCAGGCATTTAAGAAGAAGATCATAAGTTGACCACGATTAAATGCAGAATAATAGCCATAAAGCATAGTTATTATGGCTATAGCGTCACTCTTCTTGTCAACTATAAAAAGGATTCATTTATAACCAAGAAGGGCATCGAGTAATAGAACACTTGATTTATATTCCTTTTCTTAAGCTTTGTCTCGTTTGGTCCAAATTATTGTTCGTTTATTTTTTGCCTCTGTTTATTTCATTCCATTAAGCATTTTTCTCATTTAAATTCAATCTCAGCCCGATCATAACTTTGATACAAGCAAATTACCGATCAACCCCAATACAAATTCGATTTGCTGTCCAAGCTCGATTTAGGCCAACACAAATTGACGCTGTCTGTGAGGGATTGGTAATAACGTTTGTTCCAAAGTCTGCAACTTCAATTCTCGTTCAAAAATGGCTGACATTATTGATGATAATGTTTCCATCCAAACACCTGATCAGACAACGGGAGCCACTCAAACTAGTGGAGGGACCCCAATCCCTCCAATTGGCCCAACTTCTCTGATTGGCCTAACACCACCCGTTAGCCCTATTCCACCAGTTAACTCCACTCCATCAGTAGGGGTAACACCACCAAATGGATCAACTCCCCCGATTGGTCTAACTCCCCCCGTAGGAGTAACTTCAGTCGATCCAACTTCCTCAAGCTTAAGTGATCCATTCTAGCAATTCATGATTAACTCATTGCAGCAGATGCGAGAGCAAGCGGCCGCTCAAGCGGCAACGAAGGCTCAATTTAATGAACAATTCCGAAGCTCTTTACAAACCATCACTGGGAATGGAAGGATCCCATCTAACCCTAGCGATGCTCCCTTCATGACACCCAACGGAGGTAATCCTAACGCTGTCCCCATGAGAACCACCATGGACGGGTTTCCAAATGGAGTCACGTCTGGAGGCTCGGGGACTGCAGCTCCCACAATATCTGAAACAAGCTCCGTGTCCAACTTTGAAAAGTGGAAGAAAGATTTCGAAGCCAGCATGGAAAAACTGCTCGAAAATGTGTCAGGGGTTAACTGCTCGAAAATGTGTCAGGGGTCGAAAACCTTAACGCGTGTTCGACATTGAAAAATGTCGTCAGCAACCTTTCAAGCCCGAGGCTGCTCCAGCAACCATCCTAAGACATTTCAAGCTACAGATTTTAAAGAAGTATGATGGGGTAACCTACCCAGTAGACCATATAACTGAATATATGGCCATGGTCAAGTGCAATGATTTGACTCCAATCGAGAGGGAGTCCATGTTCTTGAAAAAATTTGCTGATACCTTGGAAAAGGAGGTGATGCGTTGGTACATGCATCTCCCTTCCCAGTCCATCTTCAACTTCAAGGAATTGGCAGACATGTTCATCAAGGTTCACACTGGAGTCCAGAAGATCCTTAAGAGAAGGGACGACATCTTCGATGTCAAACAAGGATACCTCGAGCCAATCAAGGACTTCCTCGAACTCTTTAAGGCTGAAAGAATGGATCTACCGAAAATGGATGACACTTTGGCAGTCATGGCTTTTGAAAAGAATACCAATGTGAATAATTCTGAAGCTGCCGTCGAATTAAAAAAAGATCTTCAACAATTTCAAGAACTTGGGACGAGTTGCATGATCAGGCCACGACGAAGATCAGGCTCTAGGAAGCAAAGTGGAGAAGGACAGGTCGGACAATTCCTACCGAGGTCAATCCGAGTCTTCTCGACGTGCCGACACGCCACGAGGGAACTCAAAAAATCGTTACGAGCCATACAATGGAGCTCAAAAGCAACATGTAAGTCAGCACCTTGTGGGACATCAGTATGTGAGCCAACGGCTTGGATGAAAGGCTGACTCGTTCTCCAATCAAAAGTCCTCGGCCCCGTCCTTGGTGTCCAAAGAGAAAGACTTGCCTCGGATCTCCGAGTATAGTTTCAGCATATCGACCGCTGAATTGGTGAATGCAATCAAAGGAATGATTGATTAAGGTATGAGGTTGCCTAGGGACATGAGAATGCCCCCGAGCAAGAGAGATCAAACTCAACATTGCGAATTTTACATAGATTATGGGAACGCAACCGAGGACTGTAAAGCACTGCGCCTCAAGGTGGCCCATCTCCTTAAGAAGGGAGTGTTGGTTCTTTCTCTATTAAGAAAGTCCCGTTGTGAACTCCCCTACTGATCTGACTCCAGCAAACACAATCACCAAAAAGAGTGGTGAATGTCATTACTAGAAGGTCCGAGGTAAATGGAATAAACTTTGCTGCTGCCAAGAAATTTTCAAAGTCATCAAGTACAGCGGAGAAGAGAGTGAGACATGGTAGATCAGGTAAAGAAATAGTGCTTAGCAATGAGGATTGTGATGGGATGATATTTCCCCATCACGACGCACTAGTGATCATGCTCAGGATCAACGACTGCGATGTCAAACGAGTCCTAATCGATCCTGGCAGTTCGGTGAACATCATTAACTATAGAGCCATCAAGAAGATGTGATTGAAGGAACCCGTCGTCCAAAAGGCAACCATATTAACAGGGTTCAACAACTCTACCGAGAAGACTTTGGGAGAGATAACCCTCACAACAACTACAGAGGAAATGGGTAAGAAAACAATCTTTCAAGTGATAGCTGAGGACATGGCCTACAATGTTATTCTTGGAAGGCCTTGGATCAATCAAATGGAAGCTGTACCATCGGCCCTACACCAGGTAATTAAGTTCCTAACTCCATTGGGAATAAGAGCCATTCGAGGAGAGCAGCGAATAGCACGGGAGTGCTATTCGATTGCAATGAAGAGTGCAGTCGCCCCTATCGGGCTAAGCGAATGAAATGATCAATTTTCCAAGACCCCTCGTCTTTCCTTTTGAAGAAAATGAAACCCAGTAATCGAGCATTGCACCATACACTCGATCATTGGGGAGGGGGGAAGAGAGGATGAATGAGGGCTAGTCAAATTTGTCGATCGTTTAGAGTAAAAGTTTTTTCAAATAAACGAAGACTCAACAATTGGGGACTTCAAAAGGCAAGACCCTCGGAGAACAAGCGACCATCTCACCGAGGGCTACCCTTAGAGATACGCTCATTAGTTCATGCTTTGATCATTTAATTGTCATGCCTAAGTCTTGTTGCGATCGGACATCTTTTGTAATAAAGGCTCGCAAATGCATCTTATCAATGAAATAAACTTTGATTCAACATCTTTTTATCATCTGATATGCATAGCCAATTATTATTTAAGCTTTCTGCCCGAGGGCGAGACGTCATCCTAAGCTAGTCGAATAAGCAAAAAGAAAAATCTAAAAAGCCTTGCAAGCAAACTCATCCAAGGGATATTGAACACAACCAATATTGTCAAAAAGAGAAATTACATTCATAAAATGGCTCAGAGGCCAAAGTATTTACAAAACAAGTGGCCCGAAGGCCTTAATAGAAAATGACGACATAAAAAAAAATAAAAATGCTATTCTAAGTTTCAGTCTCGGAATCATCTTCCTCATCCTCCGAGCTCCCACTGCTCGAATGAAGGCTTTCCATTAAATTTTGAGTTGTGGTAGCATCACTCTCAGCCTTAGAGATTTCCGCATCAAGGTTGGCCCCGCTGCGACACTTCTTTAAAGTTTTTAGCCTCATTTGAATAACAGCCCAATTCTTGTCAACCTTGGATCGGGTCATCCTCATTCTATGCTTCGAGGAGAAAGAATCAACTTTGCTCTGCAAAGCCTTGACCTCTTTTGCGAGCCGCTCTTTTTCTCCAGCCATCTGCTCCTTCTCTCCGGCCAGCTCATTTATTTTAAGCAACTTGTGCCTCAAATCAGCGTGAAACTTCTTTAGCGTGCTCGCCAATAACAGACTGGGCCTGGCCCTCACCTTCTTCAGTTCAGCATCACAGAGCTCCTTCAAACGAGCCATCTTCTCCTCAACGGCGGACTTAGCCTCGAGAGCTTTGAGCACCTCGAGATCAAATTTGTCAGCAGCTTTCTTGGCTTTGTCAAGCTCAAGCCTTGTGCTCAACAATTCTTTCTCAAGACTCCTCATCTGAGACTAGAGGCCTGCCCACTCTTGTCTCCATCCTGCCTTCATTTGCCTGAGATTTTCATCTCGACGGCACTCAATCTCGGCAGCCCTGATAGAGTTGATGTAACAATGCAAAGAAAAACTCAGAGAGGAAACAAAAACAAGGCCGAAAGGAAATTTTGAGAGAGGAAAAGCATACATGAATAGCGTGCTGAGCAACATCATCCATCAAATCAGCGATATGAGTCTCCCCGAAGAGGTCACGTTCCAACGGACCAAGGAGCCCCAGGTTCTGAATATCGCCATCTAAGAGGCAAAGATCATAGGGGATTTAGATGTTACGAAATTGCCTCCAAGAAGCTGAATCAGGAGCAGGCTCAAAAGCAGCCCCAGGAATCTTTTCTCCACTCGAGGTGGTTGAACATCATCCACTTACCCTGCAGCTGAAGGCTGAGCTACCCCTTTAGCTTTATCAACAACTTGAACTGGCTCTGGCTCACGAGGAGGGAAAACTACAGCCTTCTCTTGATCCTTCTCCATCTCTTCGACAGGAGTAAGCTTGGGGAAAGGGACAGGCTCCATTCTGGACTGTTTCCCTTCCAGGGTTTTCTTCAAGGATGACTTCTTCTTTTTCAAAGCTAAAAGGAAAAGGAAAAGGAAAAGTACAATTAGCAGAAAAACGAAGCACAGTGAAAAACAAAAATCGAAGGGACAAACACTCCACCTGTCTTAACCCCAAGGTCAGGTGACCCCTCGGGGACTGCTCCCCTCTCTTCCTCTTTCTTTTCTTATTTTTCTTTCCCCTTTGAAAGGTTTCCAATCAAACTTTGAAGGGCGCTTAAAGCATTTCCGCCTCGGGGACTTCTTCTTTCCGGTATTTCTTTTCTTTCTTTCGTTTCTTCTCTTTCGGTGCGGTGATCGCCCTCTTTGGGAGACCTACAACAAAGAAAGGTAAAAATTCGCCGAGGAAAGATGCTCGAGAAAAAGATAAAGGACAAAACTTTACACCTAGAAAACTCACCGTGTCGTTTGCATGCCCATCGGTTCTCGTCCAAGGCAGCCAAAACCATCCATGATCTTCCTGATCTGGATTTGGAATCAATAATAGATTGGACCTATTGGGTCAAATCCTTCTGGGTAAATTGGAATCACCTCGGCTAACACAATTCAAAGACGGGGAATTAAGCAAAGAAATGTCGAAGTAAAATCGAAAATGACTTGAGGAAAATACTTACGTGCTCGATTCCATTGCTCGGGAAAACTAGGCCTCGAGTACAAAAGGTCAGTGAGCAGAAGAACGAAGCGTTCATTCTATACACGATCCTTGGTATCTTCGCTCTTTGTAATCAACGAGTACGAGCCTCGTTTGTTAAGCTGGATGATCCGTCCTTGTGAAAGGAGGGGTAGAAAAGGTACAAAAGATTATCAAGTGTAAAGGTAACCCCGGCTAACTTGCTCAAAAATTCAAGGCATTGAACATGCCTTCACATCCTGGGGCCAATTTGAGCTATGCATAATTGGTAGGTACGGCAAAAGGTGTCCAATACCTTGGGGACAGGAAGAGAAAAATCTATTGTAAAAGGGTAGGTAAAAACAAAAGACCGCCCTCAACTCTATCACATACTCGGCTACCAGGGGCAGGAATACCAACCTCAATATGGGGACCCCAATTGCAATCAGACCGAACCAGAAGTATGTTCGCCTGAGTAATCAAGCTTGGTGTATTTTGAACATGGATATTTCTCCTCCTCCTGATATCCGACTCGGTCTGGAGCTGCATGATGAAATCCTTCGAGAGGTCTATTTTGGAGGGGATAACATGGTGAGGTTCGAGCTCAAGGTCGTCTAAAAGAGGCTTGTCGTTACCAATTTCATTCATGGTAACATCATCGTCATCAACCATAACTGCCTCGGCAGTATCAGCCGTGGCTGGGCGTTGTTCCTGGCCCAAACCACTTGATTGAGGTAAATTATCCATATTAAAATCAGGGGGAACAATAACACTCAATGGTTCGGGAACATTCACTAATTCTCCACCAATGATCATGGTGTTAACAAAAGAGGGTAAACAATTTGGTGAATTTGGCTTAGACATTTTTCAGAAAGGAGTTTCTAGACGACAAAAGAAGAAAATTTCAAGAAGCTTTTGTTGTTAAATACAAGGAAATACGTGAAGAAGAAGGAAAGGGCACGACTATATATAGATTAAAGCGCCATGATGACACGACCCGGAATCCGGTTAGGCCGTGTGGGCACCCGACATCTTTCCCTAGACCCGTCAGGCGAACCCTTACCAATTAAATTAGAAAAATAAATATAATAATTCATAAATAAGGACAAGACTTAAAAAAATACACATGGCATATTGATACCTCTAAGCTGTACAAAAGAAATTACAGCTGACTACCCAACATACTAGGTTTAGGCTATCCAGACTAGACATCTAAGAGTAGGGAAGAAGACAGATACCACCTGAAGGGGGCAAAATGCAACTGAAATAATAAACAATAAACTGGTGGCCATCCGGAATAAAAGCTGGCTCACCCTGACAGCTGAAGTCGTCTTCGCTCCTTCACAACGTGGCGAACTCAATCCTGGAGCGAACTTGCCGAAACGAAATAGATAGACAAGAAACAAAAAAAAACAAGGGTGAGTCAAAAGGACTCAATAAGTGGGGCAGACTAGCCACCTCAAATAATAGGATAGCCAGCCAGGGAGAAAAGAAACAGATAAACCAAATTTCTCTTATTTAAATTACGAAAAGGTAGAGCCAGATAATAACTATAAACACGTATGGAATCACAAACTCATCAACAACCAGGAACGTAAGATAGCCAGAACATATAGATATCCCAAACACATCAACAATCAGAAATACATCCTGTTGCGGCGTGCAACCCAATCCATATATTCATCCTGTTGCGGCGTGCAACCCGATCCATATATTCATACTGTCGCAGCGTGCAGCTCGATCCATATATTTATACCGCTGCGGCGTGCAACCCGATCCATATATTTATAATATTGCGGCGTGCAACCCGATCCCCGCAACCCAGAATACGAGCCAGAAATATATAGGCAATTACGCAATGCACATAGAAGCAGAACAGTAGTTATGTACCACAGGTCTACACAATGGTATGAAGTGAAATGAAATGAATATGATGCAAAGGGTCACATGTGCCAAATGAATGGAGCGGATACCTCCTGCTCCGAGGACGGAATCCTCCTACCCTCAATATGATGCAATGGAGCGGAATCCTCCTGCTCCGAGGGCGGAATCCTCCTACCCTCAATATGATGCAATGGAGCGGAATCCTCCTGCTCCGAGGGCGGAATCCTCCTACCCTCAATATGATGCAATAGAGCAGAATCCTCCTGCTCCGAGGGCGGAATCTTCATACCCTCAATATGATGTAATGGAGCGGAATCCTCCTGCCCCGAGGGCGGAATCCTCCTACCCTCAATATGATGCAATGATAACCCTTCACCGGCGGAGGACTCTCATCGACTGCCGGGAAGTATATGTCAACTCACAACCAGAGCACAATACTCAGATCCTCAATGCAATACCAACAACAGGATATAATATACAATGTAAATCCAAAGCTAAGGCGTAATGAGTACGCTTATCGGCAGCTACATACGTAAGGAACACGTGGTAGAAAATCCACGAGGACAGGTGCCTCTAAAGAAATGGATATAAACACTTACCTCTTCCAAAAGTTAGTACGGCGTGTCATCTTCCTGAGTAAAATCATCTAGATGAGAAGGAGCGTTGGAAGTACCAACTGGTCTTTTACCTAAAGCACGACTACGTCTATCATCCCCCCCTCCCGGTTAGAAGCACATGATCTACGACCGCTACCCGTACGCTCAGTAATTGATCTCCACAGTCCAGACATTTTTATAATTTATAAGTAAATCAAACAAATAAATTACTAAAATATGCTACAAACAATATTGCACAAAAATTAAAATAGATAATAAAAAGTAAGAACGAGTTTACTTGATATCGTGAACTTAGAATGTAGATTGTAGAACTTAGGAAGTGAAAGTTGAAACTTGAACGGAACCGCACCGAACAATTTTCCACTTCACTCCAAATATTTTTTATTTAGCACTTAAACCCTTTTTGAAAGAGCAACTTTGAATTATTTAGCAAATAGCCTTTGTAGAAATAAGAGAGATTGAGAGAGATTTAGAGAGAATATTAGAGAAATTGTGAATAAATTGATGAAAAATGATGGTATTTATAGAAAAAATAGGTTGGGGATGGGGTATGGGGGCGCCTAGGGGGTGGGGGAGCAAATATGGCCGTTTTTTGGCCGTTGGGCCAACGGCTGTGCGTGAAATAGCCGTTGTCCAACGTCTATTTTTTGCACAAGCCCACTAGAATTTTTTTTTTATTTTTCCGGTCCGGTTCCGGTCCATTTTTATCCGGTTCGGTCGGTTCATTTTGGGGGTGACGGGTTGGGGAACGAACCGCGTAATTTTTTTTTCATTTGGTCCAACTTGCGCCGGTCCGTGCCGGTCCGGTGCAAATCGGACCATTGGACAGCCTTAGTAAGGAACACGTGGTAGAAAATCCACGAGGCCAAGTGCCTCCAAAGAAATGGATATAAACACTAACCTCTTCCAAAAGTTAGTACAGCTAATCAACAACCACTTTATCCTTTGGTTTCCTTGCCAAACGATCCCACTCTATTCAATAAGCAGAAAAATATATCAATTTAGGCTAAAGGCATCATTCCTCACATCTTAGGGCAATCCGGTTAGGAACCTGACACCCTATTCGCATACGCAATACGCAGGCCAGGCCTATGTATAGGGTTTAAGGTTACATAACCAAACCCTAAATAAATTACATTTATATGTTGCCCATAACTCACTGAGTACGAATATATAATCAATTTCATTATCAGGGTCCATTTGACCCTTTAAACTATTAATTGAACTTATTAAAATGATGTATAATATTCCAAGTTTTACTGTTAAAACATATTCAAACACACGTAATAAACTCAAATAATGCATTAAGATCATTACTTGATGTTTTCGGGTGAAAATTCTACTTTTCTCTGGCTCTTTTCTCAATTTTCTGGTATTTTTTTCTCACTGCGTCATTTCATTTTCCCTGTTCTAATGTTTCTGTTCTCGTTTCCTTTTTGAGCTTCAAACTGAAGCTTGTTAAATGTGTATATATCCCTGTGTGGCACCGCCTAACTTTTTGTTCTTTTGTCTTTTTCTTTTATTTTATTTTTTTTTTAAATTCGCTGCTACGGTAAAAATTAAAACTATACTCTACGATATTCGAAATAATTCCAACTTTTGCATACAAGTTATACAAAATATATGTAACATACTCGCGAAGGCGGATCTCAAATTGGACTCCCGAAACTCAATATACAAATTAAATAGAAAAAGGTCAAATTATTTAACTTTCGGCATTTTAGCGGAAACTAGCCGAACAACATCGAAATTCACTTTCGAAAGTTCATAAAAGTCACAAATAATCATACGAACCTAACGGCGCTTTTGGATTTCGAATCGGAGCTCGTTCGCCAAAACCGAGCTCGAAAATCTCTTTTTAATATTTATCGATAATAAAAACTGAAACCTTCTTCCGATGCCTACCAAACGGGGCCTGATTTAGCTCAAATTTTTCAGCTAAGTCTCAATGGACCATACGAATATTTTAAAATTATCGGCACGCTAATCGGAGTCCTAACTTCTGAAACGACTGACCGAGGTCGTTTCACATGATTACATTTACATGGGGAAGAAAAAGCAAGCACCCAATCAGTGATTGCCACACGTGATTGATGGGAATATGGAGTGACAACCGCCGCTTTTAAATTTTGCGGGTGCATGAACGACCACGTCGATCTCCCGTCTAAACTCATTCCACTCCTCGGCAGATCAGACAACCACTCGAGGAGTGGGGGGACTATCTGTATTGAGAGAAAAATCACCGAGACCTTGAGCAAGGGCGCGAGGCTTGACTCAAGTCAATCTTAAGAGGCGAGTCCACGAGGGGAGATGGCATGACCCGCTTCCTCGAAAAACCACCTCGGGGAAGAAGCAAAACCGAGCCCAAGGTTTAGAGTTCGGTATGATCACCGCAAAACAACGCCCCAAGCAAGCACAACACCTCGTCAAAATTAAGTTTGATTTTTGTAACTGTCGACCGTTGCCTAGACATTTAAGAAGAAGATCATAAGTTGACCACGATCAAATGCAGAATAATGGCCATAAAGCATAGTTATTATGGCTATAGCGTCACTCTTCTTGTCAACTATAAATAGGATTCATTTGTAACCAAGAAGCGCATCGAGAAATAGAACACTTGATTTATATTCCTTTTCTTAAGCTTTGTCTCGTTTGGTCCACATTATTGTTCGTTTATTTTTTGCCTCGTTTATTTCATTCCATTAAGCATTTGTCTCGTTTAAATTCAATATCAGCCCGATCATAACTTTGATACAAGCAAATTACCGATCAACCCTAAAATAAATTCGATTTGTTGTCCTAGCTCGACTTAGGCCAACACAAATATTAAGGAGGAGAGGAAGAACGTTTCTTATTATCTTCCATGTATTCAAGTGTGTCCTTCAATATTACAATTTATAGGATGAAAAGATCAATCAAAGGTTACAATATTAAATACGCTATTTAATAGATACATTTAACTCACAAAAAGGTTCATTGTATAGCAAGTAGTGGAGAAGTGAATGGACATCCACAATAAAGTGGATTTATAACACCTTTATTTTTTCCTTTTTCTAAAAAAGAAAAATAATAAGAAGAAATGTGATTTGTCACTGAAAAACCTTTGCTTTTTTCCTTTTTCTAAAAAAGATAAATAATAAGAAGAAATGTGATTTGTCACTGAAAAGTAGTGTGGCACAATATAGGAGGATGTGAGGAACGCATCGATAATGATAACAATGTCTCAATTGCAATCAAATTGGATATTACAAGGATTTATCATAAATTAACTAATAATATGTTGGCATTAATCTATCACAATCCCGTGGTGTAGGTGGAAAGTAAAATTTTGGTTTAACTAGATTTAATAACTTTAATCTATATCTTGTATTCATGTAAAAGCCATTAGATATGTACAAAATTAAATTAGAACTCTCTTACTAATGTTTGAGATTACTATACTAGAACTTAAAATTCATAAAAGTTAAGCTCTTGCTCCGTTTTCGCACAAATTTCATTTTTTATATAAATTTGAAATTGACAATGTAAGCAAACTCACACATTATGCAAGATTGTCTTAACTCTTTTATCATTTTCTTATCAACTGTTTTATCATTTTTCTTACACGGACAATTAGCAAGTAAACCTCCTTTCTTAGCATTTCTACGTCATATGACAGATATATAATCTCAGTTGTGTTACAATAAAATCACAATTTCACATTTGAATAAAGAGAAATCCTTTTAGTTAAAAATACACTTGACACAAGAGGGAGGGTGAATTGGGGCGATAATGATTTTGCCTCTTTTTAAGTTTTAGACTAAGTTAGAACAGCTCACTTGGAACAGTTCCTACGGGTGTTCCAACTGCAGTTTAAGAACGCAATTAAAGAGCAAAAATAGATAAGGCACACGCAATTTTAAAGTGGAAAATACCCTGGCTCAAAGGTGTAAAAAAACCATGACCCACACCTCTGTGGGAATTTCAACCAATCCACTAAACTCACGAGCCAAAACCGGATTATAAAGGTAACCCCAAGGACCTAACTCTAAGCCCTTACACAACAATCCTAGACTGTTGCTACCCTTCCAAACTACCCTAGTTTGGAACACAAAGAACTTAACTCTAAGCTCTTTACCCAATGGAATTTTAGCTCTAGATTACAACCTCAAAAAGTGCTTCTTATAAGCTGAACGAGATTACACTTTAGTGCCTAATACATGAACTAAGAACTGGACTCAAACTATTTTAAATGACTTGACGAAACACTTGTCCAGACTGTTCCAACGCCCGTTCCAACTGCTTCAGAATTTTTCTCTCTTGTACGCTCAATTTCTCTTTTGTGCTGAAGTGTTTGGACGCTTTCTCTATATATGTACATCGACTTCTTTTATAGATAAAGACCTGATAAGTAAAACAAAGTCCAAGTATATTAGGGATAACCATATAGCTTTAATTCTAATCCCTTTTCCTTATCATTTTAGATTTCATAGAGTTCTACTCCAACTCTACTTCATTCTACAAATCCTACAGATAATCAAATAGCTAAAGAATCTTATCAATAATACTTAGCTTAATCCATAAGTCAGCCATACAATAATTTCACCAAAATTAGCAATTAAATTATATTCACCAAATTACCAATAATTCATGAAAAACTAGTTCCACAAATAAGGTCTTAATTAATCCAATATAACAAGTGCATTTTATTTATTATCATCAAAACATCATATACTCAATAAATTCCCCCTTTTTGATGATGACAAACAAAATGTGCTTGTTTCATTTTAAAAATCACAACAACCTCACTTAAGACAGTTAGGGATCTAAACTAAGGAATTTATTTATTTAAACACACATAATGTTTCTTCCTCCTTTTATCTAAACACACCTAATGTTTCTTCCCCCTTTTTGCCAAACTCATTTATTACCAAAAGCACATACAAGTAAGGGACAATGAGACAAAATTAAAGTGGAGTATTTGACAGAGATATACAAAACCGAAGCGCAAGCACATATTACTCTTCCCCCTTTTGGCATCATCGAAAAGCATCAACTACTGCCAAAAACCAACAATGCAAAAAATATGGATAATCAAGTATGTCACACCCATCGCCACTGGGGCAGCAACTCATGTAAGCATAAGCATAAATTTCTCAAGTATTGATACTAAATGATATTGGCCATCCTGTTTGAAATCACAATTCATCAAAACAATCAACAAAGGACAAAGCCAAATCTGTACCAGTTAAGCTTTCAAGCCTAAAATAAAATGCTTAATGCACAACCTTGTTTATAGGATTTAAAACAAGAATATAAGGTTAAGGAACAAGGCATTGAACAGGTTCAAGACTGGGCTGATATAAGTGTGAGGTCAAGGAAAGAGTTAAGAGTTTCTAGTGGTGCTTGGCTTATTTTTCCGTCTTACTTTCAGCTCTTGCTCAAATCTGAAAAACATATGATATCGAAATTTCATTCTCCTCCATAAGAATAGCCAACCAATTCTCTAAAATATTAATTTGAACATTCACATTAGAGATGGCTATTGGATCACTAGTAGGACCAGGTCCATCACCTGTTCCATCTTCTTTGCAGCCCATGATCTTGACAATAGATCTATGACATTTGTCTTAAAACAATTTTTCATCAAACATCTCCTCCATATAATAAAATTACAACACTCATCAAAGCACACATTTTGTTTCTTTTTTTTTTTTTGGTTCCCCTTCAACCTTATGCTGCTTCACATTTATCCAAATGAGATTGCCTCCTATTATTTTCAGATTTGCAACTTTATCTTTAGATATTCTTCAAGGTCAAACCAAAGGGAGTGCGGAGGAATGAATGAAAGAACATGCTCATCAATTTTTTTAAGGGATGATAACTTTTAACAAAAAGTGGATATGGGCTGGTTATGAGAAATTATAATGAACAATTATATGCACAAGCCATATTTTGGAGGTACAGATCTAGGAACAGTTTAAAACTCATTTATCCTCTATTTCATACTTTAAAAACTGTGAATCAATCAAAGAAAATAAGGGCAATATCATTAGATCTCAACGAGAAAAATAATGAACTCATGACATGAGAGCATGCATGTTACAACACAAGAATTGAGTTAGACACATTTTTTTTCAAATATTTATGCAATTGATTGAGATCGAAGAATGACACCTCCTAGCCAATCATTGGGAAAAAAGCAATACACCATGCACTCAAGTAAATATAATCATGCAAAGATCCAATTTATTTACCTCAAGATGTCCATCACTTAGTGCTTTAGTAAAAATGCTAGCAACTTTTTACCCAAAATACTAAACAAGAGCTAAGAAAAAATACATACCTTTAGTTCTATATTGTCAGCCAAGAACTCAACAAAAACAACATCAACATGTCTAAAAATCGAAGTCATACTAGCTGATGTGCAGAGGATGTGAGTTCTATGCTTGCAAGGTCTAGTTATGAGTTGATGTATGAGGATCTGGAACAGGGGTTGGAACTGTTTCAACAAGTGTTGTTCCATTTGTTCTTCCCCCTGATTGTTCCAGAATATTCCCAGGTTCAGAAGAACCTGTTCCAAGACATGTTCCTTCGTGTTGGACATTCGTGGCATCCTCCTCACTTAAAGTTCGACAAAGACCAATCTGAAAGCATTATCCTACACACTCTTTTCAGCTAAAGCATTAGAAGTATCACTTGAACAACTTCTCAAAATATTAACATTCACAATTTTGCAACAACTATGAAAATCAACTTTGTTCCTATGGTCACATGATTGTGAAATATGCAACAATTTAATTTTAAAACTTCAACCAATAAAGAATGGAAGAGTGACTTACCTATATCAAATGCCACACTTCCTTCATTGAAGGCCGTTAGTGAGAGGAATTTTATTTTACTCCAATAATAAGCTTCAAGAAACCACTAACCAAGTAACATAATTGGTTGCTCCCTCTCACCTTAGCCTGCAAAACTAGATTAAGTGTTATACTTAGGAACCCAAACCTTTTTGGGTCCCTTTTCTTGAGAAACAGGAAACATCATATCTTTTCTAACCCATCTAACAATATTTTCAATTTTTTCAAGAGCCTTGATTCTAGCTAAACATTCATACTTGTAGTGACCAGTGTGTCCACAATGAGTACATAAGCGATAATCAGGCAAATTAATATTTTTTCTATTGATATCACATTTAACCTGATCACTTTTATAACCCAGACCACTACGACTCCTACTTTGATGTTCAGTTAGCCAATTTAAAGCTTCATTGGACTTGTTCCACTTTTTGGTCATAGCAAGTTCATTGCTCACAACTTTTAAATTTTCTTAAAGCTCTTTATTCTTTTCAATTTCATGACTCAACTCCCCTTTCAAAGTACTCATATCAGATTCAAAACTTACTTGACAAGTGCTCACTTGACTCTTGCTCAAAGATAGAGATTTCGTAAGTTCATAAATTTCAGCATTCATAGATGAAACAGTTCCATCCAATTTACATATTTCTTCTTTGAGTCCCTTATTAGCCTTTTCAAGTTCGGTTTTGTTTCTTTGCAAACATTTACAATCAGATTTCAAACTTGATACTACAGTAGCTAAATCATTTCTCTTAGCACTCACATTTTGAAATTCATCCATTAAAGAAAGCAAAAGATCAACTACTTTACTTTTGGATAAATAATGAACTTTTTCTTTAAGTTGAGTGAGCATTACCTCTGAGGATTCATCATCTGATTTGAAGTCACTTTTGGCTATTAAAGCAAATACATCACTTTCATCTTCACCTTCTGATTCTTCACTAGTCAAAAAGTCTCCCAAGGGTGCAATCATGGATTTCTTGAAACCTTTGTTGGATAATTTCTGCTGCCTTTTTGGACAGCCTCTGGAACGTTCCATCATTGGTTCATCCTCAACTAGAGCATTCTTCCCAATTTCATAAGTATGTAGATTACCTTCATGAGTTGACTTTAGAGAATCCCAAATTTCTTTTGCAGTGGCACATTCAGAGATTTGGTTGAACTCATTAAGTCCAAGACCAAAATAAAGTATTTTGATCGCTTTTGCATTCTTACTAAGCATTTTGAGATCATCTTGATTAAATTCATCTTTAGATTTTGGAGCCTTTGTACCTGTACTATCAGTTTTGGTAGGAACCATGGGTCCTTCAGTAATGATTTGTCATAACTGATAGTCTTCTGCTTGTAAGAATATCTCCATGCAAGCTTTCCACCACTTATAATTTTGACCATCAAACAATGGGGGCCTAGTGATGGATTGACCCTCTAGTAGTCCTATTGGTGCACTCATTTTAAGGATCTCTCAAAGGTGTTAGCCTAGATATGAGACACCCGCTCTGATACCAATTGTTAGTTTAAAGTACACTCGACACAAGAGGGAGGGCGAATTAGGGCGATAATGATTTTGCCTCTTTTTAAGTTTTAGACTAAGTTAGAACATCTCACTTGGTACAGTTCCTACGGGTGTTCCAACTGCAGTTTAAGAACGCAATTAAAGAGCAAAAATAGATAAGGCACACGCAATTTTAACGTGGAAAACACCCTGGCTCAAAGGTATTAAAAACCACGACCCACACCCCTGTGAGAATTTCAACCAATCTACTAAACTCACGAGCCAAAACCGGATTACAAAGATAACCCCAAGGACCTAACTCTAAGCCCTTACACAACAATCCTAGACTGTTGCTACCCTTCCAAACTACCCTAGTTTGGAACATAAAGAACTTAACTCTAAGCTCTTTACCCAATGGGATTTTAGCTCTAGATTACAACCTCAAAAAGTGCTTCTTATAAGCTGAACGAGATTACACTTTAGTGCCTAATACATGAACTAAGAACTGGACTCAAACTATTTTTAAATGACTTGATGAAACACCTGTCCAGACTGTTTCAACGCCCGTTCCAACTGCTTCAGAATTTTTCTCTCTTGTACGCTCAATTTCTCTTTTGTGCTGAAGTGTTTGTGTCACGACCCTTTTTTCGCTTAAAAAAGAAAAACTTTTTTTTTTTATAAAGGTCTGTGACGATGTTCAAAGGTACACAAATATTAAGAGATTTTCGGAGTCGCCACTTGACAAGTTAAAGGTGTGCCAAGTCACCAAAGTGGTGTACCTAGAACACCTATGACTCGTAAATGGTCTGCGTCAGAGTTCTGGATAAGGATCTTGGTTGACTCGCGGGAAGGTGTTAGGCACCCTCGAGTCCTGTGTCAAGCACAGTTGCTTTTATTTACGCATTTCGACTCTTTAAATTGTTTGTATGTACTAGCCTTGGATTTGCTACGCTTCAATTTGTTCTTACTTTTTATTGTTTGACAATTAAACTCCAATCGAATATAATCGCGCGAGAACTTCACTCGTTCGAAATCTTTCGACTTAAATAAATTAAATCGCGCGGGTACTTCACCCGTTCGAAATCTCTTGACTTAGTATGAGTTATATATGAATTTCAATGCGAACACATGGTTATTATTTTAAACTTGTTTCGGCCTATTTGAAATTGCCTAATCGAGCTTATAATTTGTCAATCTTTTGCCTAATCGGTTTTGATACAATTAATTTAAACTGTTAATCAATGCTTTAGTCAGACGTCAGGCTAAATGAAATGTTTAAATCCATGATTCGCTGATCTGACATAACCATTCTCACTAGCTTAACTTATTTGTTTGCCTTCATGTCCTAATTAGTCCATCCATTTCAGTTTTGTCCATTCAATTCTAACAAATTCTGAACTAACAAAACATACAACTTTACAAACTTAAGAGAGTCCCTTGTCATCCCATTTTTCAAGATTTACTTATAACGTGGAGTGGTACGAACTTGTTCTCTCAACATGGCCAAACATACAATATCAGATTTTCTTTAAAAAAAAAAATATATATATATATATATATATATATATATATAATAAAATAAATAAATACTAAACTAAGCAATATATTTCTTCAAGTCACGGGCCTTTAACATACCTATATTTCATCACAAAATAATATAACTTGTACAATATCTAAAAAGAAAATACCTTTGAGTAAAGAACCTCCTAGGTACAGAAATGTAGATCCCACAGCCAACCGATCCCGTGCAACAGCTAGCAACAACAACTAGTGCAGATTCCCAACAGCAACAACAATGAAGAGCTAAGGAACAACAGCCAGCAGCAACACCCTTTAACCATTCCCTACTAGACTCCTTTCTTCTTGTTGTTCTAACTCCCCTCTCTCTATTTTCTCTCAACTGTCTCTCACTACTAAGACTGCTATTTTTCTTTGTTCTCAGCTCTGAAATTTTAATTTTAGAGTGAAAGGAAAGTGTATTTCTGCTCTCAGATTTCCTCTCTCTCGTTTTTTTTTTTTGGTCTGTGTGCTCTCTCTTTTCAGATCTCTTTTTTTTTTCTTTTGTGAAGTGTTTTTCCTCCCTCGTGAATCTGATATCCCCCTGTTAAGGAGTAAATGAACTCCTTATATAGCTACAGAAATCAGCCCTCTTCCCTTCCCAAAACCCCAAAACATTTAATGCCTTCTCTACAAGACAAACAAGGCATGCTAGGCATTTAAGAAAAGGTCAGAGAGGTGTAAGTGAAAGTGAGCTAAAAAGACAAAAGTCACATGTGACATTTGCTTTTTTTTCAAGCAGTCAAAGTATCCTATGTCGACACCCTTCCTAAAGCTTTCAGTAGACTAGCAATTCTAAGAGAAAATCTAAACTAAAGCTAAACATTCATTTTTCATGCCCTTTTCTCAAATCTCCAAGTTTTAACACTTAACATAAAGTACACCAACTGATACATTAATTCCCAGGCAGCTTTAACAAAATCAAACACTAACCAAACTAAGCAAAATCTTGACATCGTTAAGATAAATTGGAGAACATTATCTGTACTTAGGAGTTAAGAAAAATATCCAGGCACCTAACCTAAGCAAATGCTAACAGTACGACACAACCAAAGAACAATTTTATACCAATTTGATGCTTTAAACAGTGAGCATCAAACAATCCAACCAGTTCCCATTTAAACGACTAGTCTTGGTAACTTATACACACGAAACAGATTAGACGACAATGATAAATTTACAAGTTTACGCGACATTTTATTAATGAACAACATACGTACATACACACAATTCATACTCAGAAACTTCTATAACTATACTAAACATACGAACTACTAGCATACTTAAACATGAAAGGCTAGCAAACAGGAAATAGGAAAAAGGGATTCACTTTAATCTGACCGTCGTCAAGCTAATCGCCAACGCCAAGGCTGCTTCGACACGATGGAATCACTGTGTCGCAGCCGCTACTTCATCAATGCTCTTTCCGCTGCGACAACACGATCACCACTGTTGCGTTTGCCGCTACTTGCTACATCATCGCAGCTTTGCCAGAAGCTACTTCAATTCATGTCCAAACCATCTCCAATGTACCAGTTTCAATCACACCAAACAAATCAACATCGCCCTCTCCGCTGCCTCGCTTTACACATCGACGCTACATCTGCGTCGTCATCAAACCGAGCCCGCTGCCTCACCAACATTGAAACATCGCTAACACCATCCTAACGCCTAACATCGGCTTGAATATCAATGTCACAACCTCATCCAAACAATTATCGCAACAACCCCTCCACGATGCCATCACTATACAACCATCGCTTCATCATCGCATCAAAGCGTCAATGCCAAAAACCATCAACACAGCCCCACCATTAATATTTTTGCATAACATCACCATTTTTTACCAACAACAAACACCCGCTGCCCCCTAAACAAGAAACATCACAGCCTTCACACCATCACTGCTTAATATACGAGCATGAACAACCCCTCGAGCTCGTAGCATCACCACCATCGCTGTCGCAGCGTCTCCATTGAGACAAAGCGCAAGCAACCAAAGCCAAAGCACAAAACATTGCCTCAACATCGTGTTATCAACCCGCGTTTAACATCACAGCGACCTCGTCGCCCGCTGCCTCGCAATTAAAGCTACACTGCCTAGCCATCGACACACACTGTTTTTCCCTTGCTTCGAACTCGACCTCACATCACCAGAGCCGCACCACCACTGTCTCATCATTTTATCATCAGAACAATAACATTAGAAGCCCTCCGTCTAACAAAACTGTAGCAACAAAGGTCCATACAACCACTGGTTCGTCGTCGCATCAACACCCCTGCCATTCAATCATCACCATCGCTGCTACGCAACCCACCCTATTTATCTCATACCCTTCGTCTCCAAGCAAAATACAACTCTCACACCATCAAACCAAACAGACCATGGCCATCCGAAGAAGTAAGGGAAACGGGCAGCAAAGGTGACGGGGAAATTCAGGGATTTCCAGTTGAAATTGAGCTAAAAAATGTAAATAGAAGAGTGGATAAAACCTGGGCATATATGGTTGGTGGGGTCACGGCGGTTCCCGGCGAGGACACGGCGGTTTATGGTGGCCTGATTTCCAATTAGCGAGGCTTCTTTCGTCTGTGGAATTTGGGAAAACTTTTTAACCTAAAATAGCAATTTTTTAGTTTATATACCAAATGATTGGGCCGGGTCCAAAGACTTGGGTTGGGTCAACCGATGGGCTAAGGGCATGCATTTCTTTCATTTTTTCTGATTTTCACATAGCCCAATGGCCAGTTTTTCCAAGTTTAAACCACACAAATGACTTACTAAAACTAAATTCTAATTAACTACTAAAACACATAAAATTATTATACACATAATTAATCACATCAAATATCTTTTGAGATAAATTTGGTAATTTTTGCTCAATTAGATAACTAAAATGGCCAAACAAAGTGACAAAATCTACAAAAATTAGGCAAAATAGCTAGATAAATTTGCACATTAATTTTAGCTATTATCTTGAATTTTGTGCAAAAATTAGGTGATTACAACTGCCTCTCTTTGTTCGAGAACACGAAGAGTTTTCGGACAAAGACGTAATCGACAACTGATTTTGGCTTTTCGGTTCTAGCCGAGAGCATGCTTTGCAAAATGGTGACCGTACCCTGAACTTCGGTTCTAACCGAGAACAAGGTTACCTACATATCCCTGGACTAAGGAATCAGGTCAGTGTAGTTTCTTTCGTGCGGTAGCTGGGACTACCGCATTCAAACAGATAGTAGACTCTTCTAGACTCACTAAGAAAAACTAGAGACTCTTCTAGACACACTTGGGGCTGACCCGACGCTCCTAGACTTACCCGGACTGACACAAGACACTTTTGACACACTAGAGTTGTTGCTGCTTGTCACTGTCGCTGGTCGCTGGCTAGCTGGCTGGTGGTGACTGCTTTACAAAGGAAAAATGAAAATACAACATTTGAAATGTAAAAATTACAATTTCTAAGCTAACTCTTCATGCTTCCCAAGCTGATAAACTGGTCCGAAGCTCCCACTACCAAAGTGGTCTTGAAGACTTGAAATTGCCGCTCGGGCGGGCTTTGCCTCTAAAGCTGAAACTGCTGCTCAGGTGAGCTTGACTTGAAAGCTGAAATTGCCGCTTTGACGGGCTTTGACTTGAATGAAATTGTCGCTTTGACGGGCTTTGACTTGAATAGAATTGCCGCTTTGACGGGCTTTGACTTGAAAGATAAAACTGGAACCACCACTCTGGTGGGTCTTGCTTTTTGTTGAAAATTAGAAATCATTACTCTGATGGGTCTTGCTTATGCTGGAAATTGAAAACCATCACTCTGATGGGTCTTGCTTCTTCTGAAAATTGAAAACCATCACTCTGATGGGTATTGCTTCTTCCGAAAATTGAAAACCATCACTCTGATGGGTCTTGTTCATGCTGAATTGAAAGACCATCACTCTGATGGATCTTGCTCTTGCTGAATTGAAAACCATCACTCTGATGGGTTTTGTTCTTGCTGAATTGAAAGACCATCACTCTGATGGGTCTTGTTCTTGCTGAATTGAAAGACCATCATTTGATGGATCTTGCTCTTGCTGAATTGAAAACCATCACTCTGATGGGTCTTGTTCTTGCTGAATTGAAAACCATCACTTTGATGGGTCTTGTCCTTGCTGAATTGAAAATCATCAACCTGATAGGTCTTGTTTTTAATGAAAAATTAAAACCATCTCTCTGATGGGTCTTGTTCTTGCTGAATTGAAAACCATCACTCTGATGGGTCTTGCTTCTTTACAGAAATGGATTCCCTCGTTCTTCAGGTGGGCGCCTAGCCTTCTTTAAATGTATTCCCTCAGTCTTTAGGTGGTTGCTTCGACTTTCCAAATTACTCCCTTATTCTCCAGGTGGGTGCCTCGACTTTCTCTAAACTACTCCCTCATTCTCCAGGTGGGTGCCTCGACTTCTCTAAACTACTCCCTCATTCTCCAGGTGGGTGCCTCGACTTTCCAAATTACTCCCTTATTCTCCACAAGCTGATGAACTGGTCTGAAGCTCCAACTAATCCAGTAGGTCTTCAAAACTTGAAACTGCCGCTCGGGCGGACATTAACTTGAAACTTGAAATTGCCGCTCGGGCGGGCTTTAACTTGAAACTTGAAATTGCTGCTTGGCAGGCTTCGATTTGAAAGAAATTGCTGAAACTTGAAATTGCCGCTCGGGGCGGGCTTTAACTTGAAAGCTGAAATTGCCGCTTTGACGGGCTTTGACTTGAAAGTAAAATTGCCGCTTTCACGGGCTTTGGCTTGAAAGTAGAAATTGCTGCTTTGACGGGCTTTGATCTGAAATTTTAACTACATCTTGAAATCTGCATACTCTTTGATGATCTCTTTCATGGTACACTCCTTGGTGTGGCATACTTTGTGCCGATGTGAAACATTGGGCTCAAATTATCAAGGTCGGTCCTGACTTGCTTTAGTATAATTATGAAACTTGTAAACGAGCTTTGCAAAACTTTCTATTGCTCGGAAAGAAATGAGACAAATAAAAATGAAAGCTGAAGCGATGAATTTTAAGAGAAGATATTGAACAAAGATGACTCCAGAAAGGAAGAAACTTATCAAAAGGTGAAGCGACGACCTTATTAAACATGAGATGTATAAGGAATCAACTCTTAATCCGCTCACATAGTCTATCCCTGATTTTGCTCCCATTTTTCCAATCTTGCTTGATGGTAAATCTAACGACCCTCATTCTACTAGTAGTGCCCCTTGGGGTTTTCACCGACTAGCCTCTCTCATTGTTCTTTTAACTCACTCTTGCCTTGCAGCGCCTTTTCAGGTTTTCACCGACAAGACTTCATTTTTGTTTTTCTTTTTTTCTCTTTTTTTTTTCATTTCTGTCATTTTTCGCTCTTTCCTCATCGATCTCCTATCTTTTCTTGCTGATCGACCCCATCTTTTCTTTCTTTCTTCAATTTTCGGCCTTTATCTTTATTCCTCAGAGAATTTCTCCTTTAATGACCTTGGTGCTCCCAGCTCTAAAAGGCGTTTGTCGGCTTAAGAATGCGACTTTACAGCATCTTATCCCTTGATACCTTACTCGGCTTGACATTCTCAATGATCGGTCAGAAGGGTCTTTATTTGGACTGTAATATTGGATCTGGTTGGGCTATGAAGAGAAGGATACTACACAAAACTCAAAACATCTCATGAGACGACTAAAATGAGCATTACAAGATTTGAAATCACCGCTTTTGAAAAATAAACCAAACTTTCCCCAGTTTAGGCAAATTGGGGATTCCTTCTTTCTTTTTTTTTTCTTTGTTTTGAAGAGCGGTATGAAAGCATCTCATGAAACGACTTGGTAAAATATTACAACCCTTGGAATTATTTCTTTCTCTTTTTTTTTAAAATAATAACTAACTGAGGCCCGAATTTATTGAAAACCCGAGGAATTATCTTTTGAATTTTCTGATATGCAAACATAAGGGATATTGAGACTTTCCCCCGAGGTGAACACAAAGAAAGCAAAAGGAATTGACTTTCTCCTTTTCTTTTTTAAAATAAACTAAACTTCTGCCCCAGTTTAGGATGAATTGGGGCGCTTTGAGTTTTTTCCTCGACTTCGAGACTGATATACCAAACATCTCATGAAACAGACGAATATATGGTATAATAAAATAGAAGTTTGTTTTTATTTTATTTTATAAAAAATAAAATAAAAACAAACTTCTGCCCCAGTTTAGCATAAGAATGGGGAACAAAATTTCTTTGACGTTGGCCGCAAACTTGGAGGCAAGTTTTGCGTCAATATGAACAGGGAAAAAAAATGAACCTTTTCCTATTATGACCGCACCAGAATGGTTGCCTACGTATCCTTTTGAGAGGAATTAGGTCAGACGTAGCTCTACCACTGAGGTAGATTTTTATTGTTTTTTGTTTCCTCTTTTCTCTTTTTCTTTTCCTTTTTTTTTCTCTCTTTTATTTTCTTTCCTTTAATCACATCAAATTGATTCCAAGGGAGGGTAGCCAAAGAAAAATACTCAAGGCTCAAAAGGGTTTGCGAAGGATATATTGTTTGGGTAGAAGAAATGAAAGCCGTTCGTCATCCCGACCCGAGAATGCCTCACACAAATAATGGTTCAATCAATTGACCTGGATTGATCCACACGTGTCCTCGACCTCTACTTCGACGATGGTTCTCAAAACTGGTGTTTCAACTTCGGTCGAACCGACCGTGCACGATCTTGAACTTCTCACCGATCTCCCTTATCAGATAACTACAGATTAATTTCCAACTTATTTCGCTCCCTCTTTTGTCTCTCGTTACTACTCAGATAGCTCACAATGTCAGACCACGTGTTTAGATCAAGACATAAATTCCGCACGCATGTCATGTTATTAAGGCCGACAAAACATAAGACAGAATACTAAGAAAACAAGACCGAGAAAGAAAATAAGAGAAATAATGTCGAGACGAGAGAACGATCTCGCTTTTCATTGAATTAAAGATAGAAGGGTTTGAACATCAAAATAAACAAAATAATGCACTTGGGTTACAACCCTTAAATAACCAAGTACACAGAAAGATTAGCAAAACAAGCTACAACATTTCACAGTCACTCAATTGCAAGTCAGGACCAATTCCCTGCTTTTCATGCATTGTTGAGCCCTTCACAAGGACGCACCATGTTGATATCAAAGAAATTCCCTGAATCTGGCAATATCTTCTGCTTTTCTTCACTTTCTCCAACCTTTATCGGGGTAGACTTCACTCTTGGGGACTGATGAATGACCCGGTAAGATATGGAATTGGCTTCTCAAGAGAGACATGTTCATTTTCTTCATTTCTTCAACCCTTACTCTGTCTACCACCCCTGGCACAATTTCAGGAATACCGTTCACTGTCACTAGCATTTTGTTGGCCCCAACTGACACATCATCAACAGGTACTATCGGCATTGCAGATTCAGCTTTCAAATCTTCTTCACATACCATTCCCACCATATACACATCATCATGGATAGGCAACGAGTTCTGGTTTATATCTGGTGCATCTAAACCCTCAACTTGAATCTGATCGTTATCAATCAAAGCTTGGATATCCTTTTTGAGAAAATGGCAATCCTCAGTGTCATGCCCCGGTGCACCTGAATGGTAAGCACATCGGCGAGAATAATCAACCTTTCCCGTGGGATGCATATTCCCATAGATTGGCCTCAACATATCCAAAGCCTGCAACTTCTCGAAGACACTAGTGTAAGATTCCCCGATTGGCGTGAGCTTTCTCTTTTTCTCTTCTCGCGCCTTCTTGTATTTGGGTCTTGGGATGAAAGTAGAGGGTCTCCTTGATCGGTATGGAAATTCTGGTGGAGTCCGATATTGATTATGTGGAGCTTGGTGAGTGTGGCATGTGGGCTGTGAGGCTGGCGCGGTCCATTGCGGATATGAAAAATTTGGAGCATATGGTCGCGCTTTTTGGAGTGGAGGAATGGAATGTTTTGTATTTTGTAAAGGGTAGTGTTGCGAATGCTGCTTCTGTGAGGCTCGATGGCGTGAGTGGAGCCGTTTGTACCGTTCCTCATCCTTCCTTCCTGGACCTCGTTCTCTTTCATCTTTCTTCCCAAGACTCTCCGTCCTAACTAAGCCTGTGAATGGTGGAACAGAAACCAGGGGTGAAGCACACCTCTGTTTGGGCGGAGGTGGTGGTGCCGGAGGACACCCTGGGAAGGTTCTCAGAATATCTGTTGTGCTACAGTAGGGAGAGTCGAGAGAATACTGCAGGTCCTCAGCTGTAGGGCCTTGTGCCTGATGTAAGACAGTCGAGGCATGTCCTAGAAGACTAACTGGCACGGTAGAACAAGCTTGTCCCGTGTTCATGGCGATATACATATCAGCCACCAATTGTTTCAGATTTTTGACCTCTTCAGTCAACCTCTTGTTTTCCAGCACCAGAAGTTCATGGACGCCGATCTCAGAATTTCCCTCATCAAACGACATGGTAATGGGTTCCTTTGATCCTGTTGTGTATGTGTGGAATGATGCCAGAATTCCGTACCAAATCTCCAAATTCCAAAGCTTTGCACAAACAAACCGGGTTAGCACAAAAGAAGCACATATTGCAAGCCTAGGGTTGTTATGCGTCATCCCGAAACGGTTAACGGCGTAAGCCGAGTGTACCGGTCGTATCCCCGAAATATTACAACGTGCCTTGAGCAAAATCAGAACAAAATTGTAACTGATACATAATCAGCACAAGGACGAACTTGGATGATTAATGTATTTTTTTCCTTTCCCATTTTTTTTTCTGACTCAACAAACGTAATTTAGACAAACGACACGAGACAAACTCAAAATAAAAGTGCTTGACATGATGCACGAGTCAAAGATATATACAAATTGACACATTGGGCGGGTACACCCATACGGTGAAAATAATGGGACCCGGCATTTTAGCGGAGTCAGATTATTTCACGAGGATCGACACAAAATACAACTTAGCTAATTGCAATTTATCGCATATACCCTGACTTGACCTTAAACAAAACAAAATAAAGCGGGACCTTAAAACAACATTTTTATTTTTTTATTTTTTTAATAAAAAATTAAGACTCAACCGGAGATTCGAAACGGAACTTAAGAACGGATTATGAAACAAACTATTTTTTCTTATCCGAAAGGTGACTCCAAAATCGGACATTACGGTAATACAAAGACGGACACAATATTTTTTTGTTTTGTTTTGTTTTTCTTTTGTTTTTGTTCGAAACAAACTCTTTGATCTAATTCGAGAAAGAATCTTTAGAGTATTTACAAAATCTGGCAATTAGGACGACACAAAATATTACACAAATTAGACGCAAAATTGATTTCTAAAATTGGCCATTTTGACGGCGTAAAACCCCGATAAATTAATTTCAAAATATGAACTTGACTCGGATACAAACTCAACACAAAAGAGTCCCAAAATTTCGCCATTATAACGGCGCAAATTATTTTCTAACACTTGGGGCCCGGCCCGGACGTAAAATAAGACTAAAAAAATTTGAAAAATTTTCGCCATTATAACGGCGTAAAAGACAACTAAACAAAATATTTCGAGACACGGGACTAAACTCAATTTTTCTAAAATTTTCACTTCTTTTTTTTTTTTCTCAAAATTTGGCTCTCGCCCCTCGGTGATCGGTCAGCATAACAACCCTTAAACTAGAACAAATGCAACACATTATATGCTCATGATGTGTCTTTTGGGGATGTGGGCCCCATTATGACACGAGGGAGTCAGCCTAGACAAGTGCGGTACCGGTGTACCGCACCTCACTAAGTCTAATGACAAGCAAATAAATCGGCTTAGACAAAAGCACAGGTTCAACTCTAGGTGACTCATTGGGTTTATGATCTAGTGGTTCAGCAATTTGGAAGTGCCTCGGGGGTACCGGTCGACAACGTCTAACGGCCTAACCCAACGCACCTCCTCCTAAGAAGGGTTAACTTTTGTGTCCTGAGACACGACATAAATTCCAGACGCCGAAGAGAAACTGGCGTGCATGTGTGCAGTGTTCCAGAAGACTCAGAGGTGTACGAGAGAAGACAGTTGTGTATATACAGTTCAAACATATCAAAGCAGTAACATTCAAGGCAATATATACAAACAATATTCAAAGCCGAAAGCGACAAATTTTAAAGCCTGAGACTCTCAGTTTTCACTTTCCTCCCCAGCGGAGTCGCCAAGCTGTCACGATCCTTTTTTCGCTTAAAAAAGAAAAACTTTTTTTCTTTATAAAGGTCTGTGACGATGTTCAAAGGTACACAAATATTAAGAGATTTTCGGAGTCGCCGCTTGACAAGTTAAAGGTGTGCCAAGTCACCAAAGTGGTGTACCTAGAACACCTATGACTCGTAAATGGTCTGCGTCAGAGTTCCGGATAAGGATCTTGGTTGACTCGCGGGAAGGTGTTAGGCACCCTCGAGTCCTGTGTCAAGCACAGTTGCTTTTATTGACGCATTTCGACTTTTTAAATTGTTTGTATGTACTTGCCTTGGATTTGCTACGCTTCAATTTGTTCTTACTTTTTATTGTTTGACAATTAAACTCCAATCGAATATAATCGCGCGAGAACTTCACTCGTTCGAAATCTTTCGACTTAAATCAATTAAATCGCGCGGGTACTTCACCCGTTCGAAATCTCTTGACTTAATATGAGTTATATATGAATTTCAATGCGAACACATGGTTATTATTTTAAACTTGTTTCGGCCTATTTGAAATTGCCTAATCGAGCTTATAATTTGTCAATCTTTTTTCCTAATCGGTTTTGATACAATTAATTTAAACTGTTAATCAATGCTTTAGTCAGACGTCAGGCTAAATGAAATGTTTAAATCCATGATTCGCTGATCTGACATAACCATTCTCACTAGCTTAACTTATTTGTTTGCCTTCATGTCCTAATTAGTCCATCCATTTCAGTTTTGTCCATTCAATTCTAACAAATTCTGAACTAACAAAACATACAACTTTACAAACTTAAGAGAGTCCCTTGTCATCCCATTTTTCAAGATTTACTTATAACGTGGAGTGGTACGAACTTGTTCTCTCAACATGGCCAAACATACAATATCAGATTTTCTTTAAAAAAAAAAAAAAAATATATATATATATATATATATATATATATATATATATATATATATATATATATATATATATATATATATATATATATATATATATATTTATATTTATATTTATATAAAATAAAATAAATAAATACTAAACTAAGCAATATATTTCTTCAAGTCACGGGCCTTTAACATGCCTATATTTCATCACAAAATAATATAACTTGTACAATATCTAAAAAGAAAATACCTTTGAGTAAAGAACCTCCTAGGTACAGAAATGTAGATCCCACAGCCAACCGATCCCGTGCAACAGCTAGCAACAACAACTAGTGCAGATTCCCAACAGCAACAACAATGAAGAGCTAAGGAACAACAGCCAGCAGCAACACCCTTTAACCATTCCCTACTAGACTCCTTTCTTCTTGTTGTTCTAACTCCCCTCTCTCTATTTTCTCTCAACTGTCTCTCACTACTAAGACTGCTATTTTTCTTTGTTCTCAGCTCTGAAATTTTAATTTTAGAGTGAAAGGAAAGTGTATTTCTGCTCTCAGATTTCCTCTCTCTCGTTTTTTTTTTTTTGGTCTGTGTGCTCTCTCTTTTCAGATCTCTTTTTTTTTTTCTTTTGTGAAGTGTTTTTCCTCCCTCGTGAATCTGATATCCCCCTGTTAAGGAGTAAATGAACTCCTTATATAGCTACAGAAATCAGCCCTCTTCCCTTCCCAAAACCCCAAAACATTTAATGCCTTCTCTACAAGACAAACAAGGCATGCTAGGCATTTAAGAAAAGGTCAGAGAGGTGTAAGTGAAAGTGAGCTAAAAAGACAAAAGTCACATGTGACATTTGCTTTTTTTTCAAGCAGTCAAAGTATCCTATGTCGACACCCTTCCTAAAGCTTTCAGTAGACTAGCAATTCTAAGAGAAAATCTAAACTAAAGCTAAACATTCATTTTTCATGCCCTTTTCTCAAATCTCCAAGTTTTAACACTTAACATAAAGTACACCAACTGATACATTAATTCCCAGGCAGCTTTAACAAAATCAAACACTAACCAAACTAAGCAAAATCTTGACATCGTTAAGATAAATTGGAGAACATTATCTGTACTTAGGAGTTAAGAAAAATATCCAGGCACCTAACCTAAGCAAATGCTAACAGTACGACACAACCAAAGAACAATTTTATACCAATTTGATGCTTTAAACAGTGAGCATCAAACAATCCAACCAGTTCCCATTTAAACGACTAGTCTTGGTAACTTATACACACGAAACAGATTAGACGACAATGATAAATTTACAAGTTTACGCGACATTTTATTAATGAACAACATACGTACATACACACAATTCATACTCAGAAACTTCTATAACTATACTAAACATACGAACTACTAGCATACTTAAACATGAAAGGCTAGCAAACAGGAAATAGGAAAAAGGGATTCACTTTAATCTGACCGTCGTCAAGCTAATCGCCAACGCCAAGGCTGCTTCGACACAATGGAATCACTGTGTCGCAGCCGCTACTTCATCAATGCTCTTTCCGCTGCGACAACACGATCACCACTGTTGCGTTTGCCGCTACTTGCTACATCATCGCAGCTTTGCCAGAAGCTACTTCAATTCATGTCCAAACCATCTCCAATGTACCAGTTTCAATCACACCAAACAAATCAACATCGCCCTCTCCGCTGCCTCGCTTTACACATCGACGCTACATCTGCGTAGTCATCAAACCGAACCCGCTGCCTCACCAACATTGAAACATCGCTAACACCATCCTAACGCCTAACATCGGCTTGAATATCAATGTCACAACCTCATCCAAACAATTATCGCAACAACCCATCCACGATGCCATCACTATACAACCATCGCTTCATCATCGCATCAAAGCGTCAATGCCAAAAACCATCAACACAGCCCCACCATTAATATTTTTGCATAACATCACCATTTTTTACCAACAACAAACACCCGCTGCCCCCTAAACAAGAAACATCACAGCCTTCACACCATCACTGCTTAATATACGAGCATGAACAGCCCCTCGAGCTCGTAGCATCACCACCATCGCTGTCGCAGCGTCTCCATTGAGACAAAGCGCAAGCAACCAAAGCCAAAGGACAAAACATTGCCTCAACATCGTGTTATCAACCCGCGTTTAACATCACAGCGACCTTGTCGCCCGCTGCCTCGCAATTAAAGCTACACTGCCTAGCCATCGACACACACTGTTTTTCCCTTGCTTCGAACTCGACCTCACAGCACCAGAGCCGCACCACCACTGTCTGATCATTTTATCATCAGAACAACAACATTAGAAGCCCTCCGTCTAACAAAACTACAGCAACAAAGGTCCATACAACCACTGGTTCGTCGTCGCATCAACACCCCTGCCATTCAATCATCACCATCGCTGCTACGCAACCCACCCTATTTATCTCATCCCCTTCGTCTCCAAGCAAAATACAACTCTCACACCATCAAACCAAACAGACCATGGCCATCCGAAGAAGTAAGGGAAATGGGCAGCAAAGGTGACGGGGAAATTCAGGGATTTCCAGTTGAAATTGAGCTCAAAAATGTAAATAGAAGAGTGGATAAAACCTGGGCATATATGGTTGGTGGGGTCACGGCGGTTCCCGGCGAGGACACGGCGGTTTATGGTGGCCTGATTTCCAATTAGCGAGGCTTTTTTCGTCTGTGGAATTTGGGAAAACTTTTTAACCTAAAATAGCAATTTTTTAGTTTATATACCAAATGATTGGGCCGGGTCCAAAGACTTGGGTTGGGTCAACCGATGGGCTAAGGGCATGCATTTCTTTCATTTTTTCTGATTTTCACATAGCCCAATGGCCAGTTTTTCCAAGTTTAAACCACACAAATGACTTACTAAAACTAAATTCTAATTAACTACTAAAACACATAAAATTATTATACACATAATTAATCACATCAAATATCTTTTGAGATAAATTTGGTAATTTTTGCTCAATTAGATAACTAAAATGGCCAAAGAAAGTGACAAAATCTACAAAAATTAGGCAAAATAGCTAGATAAATTTGCACATTAATTTTAGCTATTATCTTGAATTTTGTGCCAAAATTAGGTGATTACAGTTTGGACGCTTTCTCTCCATATGTACATGGACTTCTTTTATAGATAAAGACCTGATAAGTAAAAAGTCCAAGTATATTAGGGATAACCATATAGCTTTAATTCTAATCCTTTTCCTTATCATTTTGAATTTCATAGAGTTCTACTCCAACTCTACTTCATTCTACAAATCCTGCAGATAATCAAATAGCTAAAGAATCTTATCAAGAATACTTAGCTTAATCCATAAGTCTGCCATACAATAATTTCACCAAAATTAGCAATTAAATTATATTCACCAAATTAGCAACAATTCAAGAAAAACTAGTTCCACAAATAAGGTCTTAATTAATCCAATATAACAAGTGCATTTTGTTTATTATCATCAAAACATCATATACTCAACAAATCCTTTTTCAGAATCATGTATTAGTGTTTATTTGAATATAAAATAGGTAACATATATAACTGCACGTGGAAAATAAAGTATAAAGATACTATTGATGATATCCTATTTTTATTAAATTAAGAATCTACTTTTGTTGACCCGAGACTCCAAGCTGTTGTTGACACCATGTTTTGGTGATCATGATTTCCATTAAGTATTCAATTGATTATAAAAGTAACACGTGAAAACCGTACTAGGTTTAGAATAAAATAAGCATAGTGTTATATGATGTTTCAAGAAAAAGAGTGCATTTTCAAGAAGATATCTCCTTCACGCCAAACAAACATTGTAGAGTAATAACTTAAAGGAAAAATAACATGAAAATTAACTACTTGATGCATTGATATAAACAGAAGAAATGGAGATAGAAGAATATACATTTAAGTCTATTACTGTACACATGAGGTAGCCATAATACATGATAGCATATACAGAAACTGGATGAAGAATGCATATCAGTTGCTACTATTAATTAAGGAGTAGCAGGTTCACCACAAAATGCATCTGGTTCAAATGATCTTGCAGACTCATCATTGTAAACTCCTGGTACAGATCTACCACCAGCTTCTTGAGATGGTATATATACATCCTTTTGGTGGCTCTCAATATTGACGAAAACAACAGCACATACAAACAAGGATGTGGCAAGAACCACCAAAGTGTTCTTTAATCTACTCAGAACAGGCTTGACCTGCACAGTATGGCCAGAGAAGGTAGAATCACTTCTCAATTCAATCAGTTGCACTCAGAAAGATATCATAACCAGGGGAATGAATTTAAAACAGGAAAACTTTTCATATATTAAGCGGTTGTCAGCTTACAAGCATGTATTTTTCATCCAAAAGTTTGGAGTAACTTAATTACGGTAAAGATTATGAGTAACGAACTCTTTTGTATTGAGCTGTGATGAATCGAAGTATAAATGTTTGCTAGTTTGGGGTTGTCAATGCATGGAAGGCGTACCAGATACATTGATCTGGAAAGCAGAGATGACCAGATGCCTCAGTTAGATCATGTCATAATTTGCTGGTCATTACTGAATTGTCAGCATCCTTGGAGAAGCTTGTTGATAACAGGTCACCTTTACAAATCAATGTGTTTCAATAGAAAAGCAATGCACAAGGCATGTCTTACTCAACAGATACTTCAAAGAATGGGATTAATGAAAACCACCAGTGGTAAACACTATCCATGAAAGAAAGCAGAGGATAACTTGAATCATCTATTCGTACACTACTCCTTTGTTTGGCAGATTTGGAGTATGTTTGCAGATATTTTGAGAGATGTGAGCAAGGCCAAACGACCTGATTATGGCTGCTAGCAGCTGGGGAGGACAGAAGACTGCAAAGCAGCTCAAAGCTCTATATAGTGACATACTATTCAGCATTATATGGACAGTAAGGAAAGGAAGAAGTCCATATTTTGAAGGAAAGCAGTAGCACCTTAATTGTACAATTCCTGAGTGCCTGCCGCACACAATTCGGAACTCAGTCGATAATGGGCCCACCCTCTACCCTTCTCCAATTAAAATGTTTATATATCATCTTCTTAGGTAATTTGAAAGTTGTACATCATTTTTGACACATTGCTCGACTTCATAGACTCCTTGTAAAACAGATAGGAGATCTGGTCCATCCTTGTAGAGATTTGATCAATCTCCCTTGTTGCTGTTTTTTTTTTTTTTTTCCTTTTGATCCGCAAAAGATATTTATTCGATTTCCAGCTTCAAATGAGTACTGGGGCGTAAATACAGTATAGCTCCATTGCACGTTATGTAATGAGCAAAAATCAATAATGGCTTCTACAACATCAATTAAAGTCGTATTTCACCAAAAAGAACTCTCTTGGTGCTGTTATTGTGATTTTTGGTTACATTATGTTATAAAAAAATGAATGGAATATGTCTGTTGATTCAATCTACTAAGATTCGCCATCCTTACTACTCAATGTCAGAAGAATAGATAGATATATATTTGGCAGAATACATGTTTTACCCACTGATCTTTGACTCAAATCCCGGTGACACACTTATTCTTCACGGACGATCTTTGATACACTAAAGTTTTAAAAAGTGTAACTCAAAGTGTAACTCTTACACACTAATTTGACCCAGATTCACGAGAGTGTGCAACAACAGGCGTAAGCGCGTGAACACTTCATAAAATCCCACCTCAGCTATATTTAACGGTCCAAACACTTAAATTTAACAGTTTTTTCCCAATTTTTAATAAATTGGGTCTTCTTCTTCCCCAAATCAAACCAAACTCGAATTTACACATTTACATTACCAAAATTTGAGCTTTTGCAAAATTCTTGTCCAAATTTTGCTACATTTTCCCTTATATGTTTTCCTTTTCTCTTTTGAACACTTATTTCTAATAATTGTGCACTAAATTTCTAACTTTAGGGTTTAAAAAAGAATGGCAAATTTTGTGAATTCTTATCATTGCTACATTGAAAGTTTCCTCCTTCGTCTAATTTATGTGAATCGCCACATGTGAATTTTAGGGTTCTTGGTTTTTTGGTTTTAGTCGGGTTTGTTTTATGCGGGTGGAAGATAAATTGGGTGTAAGTTTAATTAGGGGTAAGTTAAAATGACGGGCCGGGTCGGTTTATTAATTGGGTGGGGATTTAAAACGTTAAAAAATCCGTCGGGTCGGGTATTGGTGGGGCGCGTGTTTACACTATTTTTTATTTGATGAGGTTTGATCAAATTAGTGTGTAATAGTTACACTTTTTAAAACTTTAGTGTGTCAAAGGTCGTCCGTAAAGAATAAGTGTGTCAGCGAGATTTGGGCCAAAGATCAATGGGTAAAACATGTATTCTGCCATATATATTTCTAAAGAACATTTATCATAGTCCACGTCTATCTGTAATACACTAGAATGCCAGCTACACCTCATAAATAATGCTTCAGGTTTACACCAGACCATTAACTCAGAAGCTTGGAATGTAAATAGAAGTACTAGACCATTTTCCAGAAGCTTTTTACCAATAAGTTGAGACAAATTGTATTACTTACAGAGAAAGAACCTAAAAGGCGGTCCCGTGCCAAAACTTCAGGCGTCTTCACCCAAATCTGCAAGAGAAATCTACTTCAATTACCAATGCCTGTGGAAATCTTCTGATATAAAGCAGCATATACTACCTTATTAAATAGCACAAGCTACCTAGTAAAACCAAAATATTATATGCATGAAATCAACATCTCGCCCAAGCTATATTCTTTCCATCTAGAGACTTTCAAAAATTAACCTCTTCCTGAATTTTGACGATTATTATATTTGCGTAACCAGTTTACCTAATAAGTTACTTATTCTCAACGACCATGTGCTAGGAATGTGCACTCAAAATGTTAGGTACCTGACAGAGATCTGAATCCATGGTAATTCTTTCAACCATTAGCGTAGCAATACCAGCTCAAACTAGGAAGCAAGCAATTCTTACTTGTGCATTATCAATGGAGGTCATGCACCCTGATGCTATTTTTTCCGGAGGTGGTCTATTTGATCAATAGTAATCTAAATCTTAATGACCTTTCAGAACGGTATATAGAGCAGAATAGCACCATCATTTCTACAACATGGGACTGCATTCACACTCACTTCCTCAAAAACAATGCTGTTCTACATAGAATTCTCTGATCTTTACACCAAAATCCAACTTCCGAATGAAACTCTTCCATAATGAGAAAGTAAAAAAATAAAACTATGCTACAATGCTGTATATTTCTTAAGTACGATTAACTCAGCTTCCACTTACTTCATTTCTAATTATGAATTCGTGAAGAGATACTAGTCAATATTTTAGCAAATAGTCATTTGTTGGACATTGAAGTCAGTCTTTTTCCAGTAATCACATACTTATTTTACCATCACTAACTAGTACTAGTACTAAGAACTTCTACTAATACATATCAATCCCAAATTAGATGGGATCAAATCTATGAATTCTGCATCCATTTCGCCCCATTCGGGCACATTTCATTCCAACTAGCTCTTCTAATCTTAATAAAATCAGAACTTTACACAAAGCAAAAAGAAAAATACTTTCTGCAGCAAAAAGCAAAGTAGCATTGCATTTATTCCAATCATAAAGTCCAACCCCATTAGCTAAAGGTACTAACTTTCCAAATAAACAACAACAGATGCATAAAATTCAACAAAACGTAAGAATTAGTACCTGTCCATCATACCATCCTGTTTCTTCATCTATCACCAAGCAAGCCCAAAAAATAAAATGATTAATTGACATAAAATAATACTCCCTCCGTCCCAGTTTACATGAACTTTTTCATTTTTCAAGAGTCAACTAACTAATGTTTGAAGCTAAATAACATTAGTAAAATTGAGATATCAGAAAACTATAAGAAAAGTATCATAAGTTACAACTCTTAAAATGTTGGTCAAAGTTCGTGTAGCTTTGACTCTCGGAAAGCAAAGTTGCAACTCTTAAAATGTTGGTCAAAGTTTGTGCAATTTGACTCTCGAAAAACAGTTTGACTCTTAAAATGTTGGTCAAAGTTCATGCAGTTTGACTGTCGAAAAGCAAAAATGGTCATATAAACTGGAACGGATGTACTAATAAAACTTATCCAACAAACAAAAAAACAAAAAGAAAGAGAAATTACATTCAACAGTAGCACTAAGCAATCTATTACCAACATAAGCCCAACCAAGATACATTCTCACAACAGCCAAAGTAACTACAATAACCCCACCAGAAACAGCACCCAAAAATGGTTTAAGTGGTTCAGGTTCGGGTCCAACTGACCCGAATAAGTTAACAGGTAAGCCCACAAAGAGTGCAAAAGCAAGCCCAGTTGCAAAAAGACGTGAACAATATTCAACTAAGTCACCTGAAGCCCAAGAAAACGGGAAAGAATCAGAAAGGGACTTGAATTCATTAACAGGCTGTTGGTCACGTGGGACCGGGCATTCAGTTTCTGGTAATGAGTTGTTATTTCTGAATGATGATAAGGGTATTCTTGGAATTAATTTTTTCGTATGGAAATGGTGGGTTTTGATATAATTGGTTGATGAAGGAAAATTGGAAAGTGAGAATGGTTTTGGAGAGTGAAGAAAGAGTGTTATTGTGGCCATTTGTTTGAAGTCCACTTTTCTATTTTGGTTTTTTGATTTGTTTTTGGAATGTTAGTTTGTTATAATAAGGTTTTAAGTTTGTATTGTTCTTTTTTTTTTCTTGTGATGTTGGAATTGTGTTGCTTCATTATGGAAAAGTCTATGGTGATAGTGATGAATGGAATAAATATCAAAAAGAGTTGGAGTGTACGTGGAGGATTGGAAGTGTAATTTTTCACTATATATATATATATATATATATATATATATATATATATATATATATATATATATATATATATATATATATATATATTTTTTTTTTTTTTTTTTTTTTTTTTTTTTTTGGGAAAAACACTCATACATGATGCACCAAATTGATGGTTGAACGATAAAATGATGTAAAAGTATATATCAATTATTTGTAATTAAATGATAGGAGTAGTAATGTCAACGACTCTGTGCACACTTTTAGATTTTGTGTACATTTCATCCTCTCTAAATTATAGAGCGAACACTCTGCATACACTTCATCCTCTCTAGATTCACATACCGGACTTGTGTTACATTATTGGTATGTTGTAATTGTTATGAGTGATAGCCGATAGAAGTAGTAGTGTATGTGAATAGCATTTTAAAATTGGTCTGTATATGACATGGAAAAAAACGGGAAATTTTTATGCGTAGCTATTTTTGGACACATTCAAAGAGTTTTATCCACCGTTTCAAAATTCATTGAGAAATAGCCAAAAATTCGCTCGCACACTTACGCTCCATTAGCGTTGGAAAAACACCCCAGACTAGTCTCATAACAAATACTGGGACTTTGAACAAAACTTGTTCAAAGTCTAAGTATTTTGTTATGGGACTGAAGAAGTCCCATAACAAAATAATCCCATAACAAATAATGGGACCTTGAACTAACATGTTCAAAAGTTCCATTATTTTGTTATGGGACTTTATCCCATAACAAAATAATGGGATTTATCCCATAGCAAAGGTCCAATCAAAGGAATTAATCCGGATAAATCCTATTATTTTGTTATGGGACTGAAACTTTATACAAAGTCTCATAACCAAGTTCAAAGCCCCAATATTTTATAGGGGGATTTACAAAAATGCTCATCAAACCCTACTTATTTACATCTCCATACCCATTATATTTTTACCCACAAACTTATTTACACTGTATACCAATCCTTCTGTATACCTATCTAATATACAGTATACTCTCATGGTATACTTGTTACATTATACTCTCAAATCCTTCTGTATACCTATCTAGTATACAGTATACTCCCATGGTATACTTGTTATACTATACTCTCAAATCTATAAAAGAAGTATATTGGTATACCAATATAATGCAATGATATACAGTTAAAATTGGTTGAGTGGGCACATAGTGTAAATAAAACAAGCTAGATGGGCATTTTTATAAATAAAATGAGGTGCATGGGTATTCCATGTAAACTAATTTTTTTTGACACAAACACGTAAATAATTTATTTTTGTGGGCATGGAGTGTAAATTCCCCAATTTTATATTGAGGTTAGTTTACTAAAGCTTTCCAGTATAAATACTGAGACTTGTGCGGAGGTAGCTATTTCTCAGCAAATTTACTTTTGACGGCTACAATTCAATTAAGGCATGCCAAACAAAATAGGTGCCTGGGCGAAATTTTTACAATAAAAACCTTCTCTATATTATCCCAAGTATTTTTTATTTGAGAAGAACCAATGCATCGAATCTAAGCTATGAATTTTCATGCTTAATTCGTCCGATCTTAATTAATTAGAATTTTAGGAATTAGAATAAGTTTAAGAGAGAGTCCCGCATCTTTTCTCCAATTTTCCCAAGGATTTCACAAAGAGCTCGTTGATGAGCTTAAAAGTGGCTTATAAGCTTATAAATTCATTAATAAATGTTTAGTAACTCAAAAATTCATGGGCTTATAAACCTTTATATGCTTAAAAAAGCCAAAAGTGAAAAGTTGAGAAATACTAACTTTCAAAAAGTGGCTTACAAGCCACATTTGACTTATAAACTGTTTAAAATAAACTCACCCAAACGGGCTCTAAGATTTGTTAACTTAAAGGCTGAAACAATGCTACCCAAGGAGTAGTCTGACGGACGCATGTCGTTGTTTCCTTTTGAAACTCGAACTCGTGACATGCGCTTACCTCACATACCATACCACACAATCTTACCGGTCACCGCTATACCGGCAAAACTATATCTCTATTTTGAAAGTAAAATTCTCAAGTATATAGTACTCGTAAAATTCTGTAGTTTAAGTCGCATTCATTTTGGCCACATGTATAAGAAACGTAAGCTTGTTCCCAAAGCATTTAAACAATCACAACACAGCCAACCTAAAAGAGTTCACCCACAAAAGTAGTAGGGGCATTTTATAACCTTTTGGCAATGGGTCGAATCCGCAGGGACATAAGCTCCTTACTCAAATTGGTGGCTTTTCGCCTAGCAAGTATTGGAACAATTTATCTGTACAAATATCACTATACACAAAACTGTCATCACTATAAGCACAACAAAGAGAAAGAAGAAGGCAATGCAGGATATTTTCCTCATTTCCATTTATTCTTCTTTTGGTACAACCTGCAGAGGCCGACTGTTTACACTTGCTTCCTTCGACGACCTTCACAGAATTGAAACTTTTTCTCTGCTGCTCCATTTGAATACTCATTACACATTTCAATGGTAGGCACATTCATCAGCCTAAAAACTAGCTAAAACTAAAAAGGACATTATTTTCTTTTTCTTTTCTCTTTTTGCTTTTCCTTTTACATAATTCAAGTCTCCCATACAATGATCGCTATGACCTAACTTTCAACTACTGCACTTTGTGCAGCCATTGAGTTGGTTATACCTTGCTTGTTTCTGAATTGGTCGCGTTGAGTCCCCACTTCGAATGAACCAACAGCTTCCAATCCAGGGTTATCTTGTGCGCTTTTTTGCATCTACAAGACTTTTCAATCAATTTTCAGTTGCTCGGCTCTTAGAGCCCAGCAACACGCTTCTGTTATTATTACAACAATACCTAACCTGTCAACCTTATTGCTGATTTGTACAAGTTTCAAATCCCTGGACGTTAAGACGCTGAAGACACTTGAGACGAGCTATGATTTGTCCAAAAGAAGGGCGCGCTTGAGGATTTCTGCAGAGAAGAAGGATTTTAGTCATTTAAACGAAAACAATCTGCAGCAATTTTCGAACCATGAACATCTCAACTCCCTTGTGGACATGAACAAGTTCAAAAAAATTTACACATGAAATTATATCAAAGTTGAATAGACACGCACTGAATCCAGCAGTCGCTTATAATCTCTGCAACAATTGGATCAACACTTGCAGGAATATCAAGGCGTCTACCCTGAAAACCAACAGCTCCAACAACCTGCATTGAGTTCATCCCTGACCATGGTACTTTAAGAGTTGTCAACTCCCAAAGTATTACACCAAAACTGTACACATCAGATCTGCAAAAAAGACAAACAAAGCTCAGTTACTAATCCAAAGCTAATAACCATAACAAAGTTCAGTCTCATGCAAGATATGAATGAATGAGTGAACTGACTTTTCATTGGATGGTTCATTCCTTAAAACTTCTGGTGCCATCCATTCAGCCTGCAATTAATGGAAAGATATTAGCAAATTTGAAGGTTTCTCTCCTATTGCTCTCTTTCTCACCCTATTTATACTGTAATCTTTGACAGTGTTTTGTCTTATCCTCAATGGGTAGAGCACAGTAAGAACGAGGCCTGGAAAAGATGGCATAAACTGAGTTATAAAAGCGAGCAGGGAATCACCGTTCCGGCAGTTGACTTTGAAGAGAGAAATGTGTGGTGCTTCATGCGAGACATCCCAAAATCACAAACCTTCAAGCATGGTAGAAGCACGGGTTAGTGGGGGATACGAAAGTTTAATTCTCACAAACTTTATCGGAGTAATTTACAAGATTCAAGTCAAGCGCACCTTAACAACCCAATTTTTATCAACAAGAAGATTCGGAGTCTTCAAATCTCGGTGCACAATGACAGGATTGCTTGTGTGCAAGTAATTCATCCCTTTGGCCTACAAAAAGTTGAGATATAAGCAAACAGGAAACTGAAACTGATAACAGACCCAGGGATTCAGATTCCAATAATACCACATCAAGTGCCATCCGCAAACGCCTTTTCTCATCGATTAAGATATTTGGACGATGCAATAGCTTATACAAACTCCCCCTGCACCAAACCTACAGGTATCAGTTATACTCAATACAATAAGGAAAAACATGACCTTTATTTACCAAGTTTTTACCCTTTTGTCTACTCCCTATAGATCGCACAAAGATTAGTCTCATTACGGTATCACCAGAAAACCTCATATTTATTAGGATCATAAGAAGGTTACGAAATCTTCTTTTCTTTTTGTATTTTTAAAAATGAGCATTCCCACTGGAAATAATTGAGACTAACCATCTTATTTTTAGGTATTTGAATTCCCATGCCTGTTATTTAGCCTAAGAATGGAATGGGGGGTAAAGCAATGAATACAGTTAGTGAAGCTAGACCGCGGAACTCAAGGGCTTGCTTGAGGTATATTGATACATCACTCAATAACAAACAGGATATAATATCAAGTATCTTGGAATCATAGCAGCTAGGAGGTTTTTCAGATGAGACAGGAGCATCCTGCATGTTTTAAGCTGTATACCCATTCGCCCTCCCAAAAACTATGAAAAAACAGGAGCAACATTTGGCAAACAAATTACAATGATTTGAGAGCACACAAAGGAAAAAGGAACAAGTCACTACTAAACCGGAAATAACGCCAAAAATATCTTGGGATAAGGATGGCATGAAATTTCTATTCCATGAGCAAGACTAGAAAGCCAAGGCAAAACATTTAAGAGGGGGCAACTTTCAATCGTTGTATATTACTCCCTCCGTCCCAATTTATGTGGCATCATTTCCTTTTTTGTTTGTCCCAAAATAAGTGGCACCTTTCCTTATTTGACAACTATTTAATGCATCATCTCTATTTTATCCTTGTTGGGCCCTACCTACTTTTAAACCTACCAACAACTTTTTTATTACTCAAATTTTCTCTCTCTTACTTTTTCAAGGGTAAAATTGATACTTAACAAGGTCAACCTCTATTTTCCGGTCAAATGGTGCCACATAAATTGGGACGGAGGGAGTACTAGACATGCATGTAGTAACGAGTTCTCAACCTTGGCAGGAACTCAGTCAGTATAGAGAGATTTGGGGGACGAGTTACAGCTCCCATGAAGAGAACAACGTTAGGATGTCTCAGCCTCAACATTATTTCAATCTGCAAAATGCAATGTACACAAAGAGTTCATAAATTTCAGGAAAAACCATAAAGCACTCCGTACTGTTTCACATCAATATCATTGTCTAGTCACAACTTACTTCACACTTAAATTGTTCAAGGGCATCACTTGTAATATCCTGATTCATGAACTTCTTCACGGCAACTTCCTGGAATGCAGCAACATTAATTACATTTTCTCATAAGAACATCTTTATTTATACCAGTACCAAGAAGGTTGAACTAGAACACAAAGGAGCAGAATATATAATTTTATCCTTTGACTCAGTTTAACAGATAAGAAGAAGCACTGGGGTGTCCCATTAATGATCCTTAAGTTCGGTATACTGAAACATTATGGACCCAAACAGAGCATTATGACATTGAGGGTTCATAAAGCCCGACCCCAACTAGCTTGCGATTGAGGTATTTTTGTTCTTGTTGGTTTTAAACAACCTTACAACCTTTTCAAATTTGAGGATGAAAAAAGCTCTTAAAAGTAAAGGTGAAATGGAATGCATGATTTGCGCTTCTAATACTAATGGAGAATGAAAGAAAATAGTTGATTAAGTAAGCTAGGTTAGACTGATTTGGCATAGAAAAGCTATCACTACTATATGTATAGATATATATTCTCGTTAATTGAGTGTATATGTGTGCATTCCTATTGGAAATAGTATATATGTTTGTGATCAGGTGCAAAATACTCAATTACAATCTGGGTGAACTAATTACAGATTTTGTGAGGTGCTAAAGGAAATTACAGCAAGAAGTAGAGGAGAGGAAGTAATGGAGTGTATGGGTGAGCATTCATTTGCAACGATAGTGGCTATGTGAAGAGAGGAACTGCGACAACAACATAATACCCAGTATTATCCCACACGTGGGAATGTGAAAAAGGAACTCCTGAAGGAAAAATCAGCTTATCTACTAAGCTACATACAGAGATCAAAGAGGAGATCTCATCTTCTGCTATCCAAAAGAGAGTGCGTATATATCCAACATAGTGTTACTAGTTCCTACTATGTTACAGAATTCATGGCAAAGATTGATAACACATAAAAGAATTTCAATATATTCTCCAAGATGAAGGATTAGTAAATGGATATATGAAAAAGACAAATCAATTCTTCTTCTCAGGAAAATGGAACATACAGAAAGTTGGAGACATGTCAATGTTAAAGCTAATGTCCTTTGGATTTTATTTTAATCAGGGCAGACGAAAATATCTTCAAATCAGAAATAAAACTTACTGTGCCATTCCATTCTGCACGGTATACCTCACCAAATGACCCTGCAAAGTCACATCAATGTTATTATGTTAAGCATTCAATCTTGAAGATATTCTGTCCATTATTTACTTAAGCCCAAGACACATCTCAAGCCGTACTCGTTAGGAACAAATAGTTGCTTCCTAAAAGTAAAAAAAAAAATGGACCTCAAAAGGAGAGGGAAGGAAGAAAGGTGTAGAAAAGTACAAAAAAACCCTAGTCAACCAATTCGACTGGAGGCAATCATACAATATTTGCCTCCTGGGTTAATGACGTAGTTAAATGGAAGTCCCAGTGAAGACACTTTAGTTCTTATAGAATTGGAATATTTATAATATAAAACGGGATAATATGATAACTTTGGGAATATGATACTGAAAATGCATTGACATATACAAAACCATTCTGTTTTTGGAAATTCGTCCAAAATTTCAACAAACTGAACTTGCGATGGCAGCAGTACTGTATTGTTCATGTGAAGAAAGGCAATGCTTTCAGCCATTCTCAATAAGATGGAGTTTCAAAGCCCGCAATATGTCGGCTAAAGTTAATTCTAGCTTACCCATAAAATAAAAGATCCTTTTTCTTATAAATCATAAAATAAAATATCCTATAACCTGCCAAATCACCCTAATCCAATGTACAAGGTACAATTTGCAAAAGAATAATTGCAGTAAACCAACAGAAAAGACCTAGTTTTGACAAGGAGTGAATATGAATACTCTCAAAACTTGGAGAATCAAAAATGAATTAGCCTGAAAACATAAAAACTAGGACAAAAGATATGATAAAGACTTTTTTTCCCCTTCTACGACCAAGTTTAACAACATCAATAAAATTGGCCTTTTGACAGAGCATATAAGTATGATGCTGCTCTATAAAAAGAAAACATACTAAATACCTGAGCACACACTTATGTAAGTGAATGGTTTTGTTTCAATTAAAGTTTATCTTCCATCATTTGGTAACTGTATATGAACTGTGACCTACATAGTTTCTGAATAACAAACAGAACTGATATGTCTGCCAATTTTTCTTCAATTATTTTAAAATAAGTAACATGTACTCATGTCTATAACAGAAAGATAAAAAAGGTGAAAGCATAATTTTGATTTCAGATATAGCCTCACAAGCTTTGTTTCGAGGTTGCACTGCCCATCCATGTCAGATCACAGAAAATTAATTTAAAGCACAAAATCTTACCAATACCAATACGTTCACCAACATGGAGATCTTCCCATGGAATTTCCCACTCTGCCACCCCATGTAGCATTGGATCAAGCTGTTCTTTCTGCACCGCGTAAGACTTTGACTGAATGCAACTAACTATTTCCCTTGCTTTGCTAGCTGATTCTTTGTCTTTGCAAGTAAAACTGGTGTCTGAAAAATTTGCAAACTTCCCCTTATAGCATTTATCACCTTCATCAATTAAAACAACTTTCAGATTGTTGTTTCAGAACATTCACGAAAGTATCAACTAAAATACTTTAAGAAAAATGCTCCATCACCAGTTTGGATTGGTTCAGCCATTCTACATCCAAAACTCTCACCTGAAGAAGAATTATTTAAGGCATGGTCTCCATGTGCAATAACAGTATTCTCCTGTTTGCGCTGCCAAAAATCGCTTTTATAGGTGATACTGTAAGGGAACTGCACTCCAGTGAAGGCTATAAGAGATTGCTTGTTATTTTCTGAACTTTGTCTATTATCAATAACCCTGTTCTCTGATGATTGATTTTTTCCATCAACAACACCTAAAATCAGATCTGATTGCAAATACATTTGACTCTCTGGAAAAACATCTCGAAGTTTGACATCTGTGTTTTCTGCAGGATTGTTCACATGCTCGTAAGCTTCTCTACCTTCCGTTATCTGTGCAATGGCATTATCACGGGAAACTGTTGAAGCTTCAAATAAGTTAGCTGATGCAAGGAGATTTTCAAAGTCATGCCCAGACTGTGCCGCTCCAGATATGACTGAACTATTTCCACAATCCCCCTTTGCATCAATGCAGTACAGAGCTGGTTCTGCCCCTGACATCCATGTATTGGCAGTCCCATGAGCAGCAGTAAGTGAACCTGATTCTGTACCCCTTTGGGTGTCAAAAACTGGAAACGAAATGATAGTACCACCAGAAGCAAGTGGTGCAACACTGTGCACGTCTACAGCATAACTTGGTAGCTGACCAATTGGTGCCTCAGTAGGAATCAGGGCACCTGGTGCACCCATTAAATCAATTATATATTCACTGCACATTGAAACTATAATCAGTCAGGAGCTGGTAATTTTTTTCGACAAGTAATAGTAGAGTAGTATTACATCAGAAAAACCAGCATAAAGAAAGTGCTGGTTGGAATGAACAACCCAATTACAAATATGAAGATCACTAGGTAAAATCTATCATGGTGTCTACATCATCAACATTGATCCTGGCCAAGTTACACCAAAAAAAGGAGCAAAGAGAGACATTTCTGCTTAAGGCTGACTATGTTCTCCTCTTTGTCTTCAACAATTCTCATGTTTCTTTCCCTCCATATGACCCACCTAATTGCTACCAGTATAGTGGACCAAAGTGCAGCTTTGTGTTTAACCAGCCCTAAATTTTCAAGGCTGTAATCCTACTGAGAGAAGGCTAATGAACTAAAATAGAAGGGCAAAAGAACTGACAAATAGCTTATATTCTACATGAGAACAGCAAGGCTTAGACACTAAACTTTTGACTAGTCACTTCACAAGACAAAAGAGAAAGTAAAGTTCACAAAAAGCAGTAGAAATTTTAAATGACGAATTAGTTATGCCTTATTTTCATCTACTTGATGACTGAAAAAAGAAAAAAGAAAAAGAAAGACAATAACTATCTTGCAAAAATATACAAAAGCTGCAAGTGGTAAAACCAAGCAGCTTCTCTATTTAGAAAGCTCAACACACTTGTATCAAAATCAAGAGCATATCTGCTAAGTCACTCAAGCAGCTCTACACGTAAAATGAGAATGGACTGAAAGGAGTATTGCATCTTTTTTAGCATTTTGCCCATCCAAAACCCTCTAAGCTATCCCTGCTTTGTATATTTTCCAAAAACATGACCAAATAGGGTGGCAAGAAAAAACAAAGAGACAAGCACATCAGGAACTTGAGAGCCACTATGAGAGCTTCTATTAGAAATACTACATTTGAGAAAGCATAATTAAATTCACCTCTCGAAAAACTTAACATACACATCAACGTTTTGAAAAAACACTATAGTTTACATATACATCCAGGTAATATGCCACCAAAAGATTAGTTACCTTCCATTGTCAAATTTGATTAGATTAACTGCTCCCTCATCAGTGCCAGTATAGTAACTCCCCTTAACTAGCTTGCAAGGCAGGTTGATTCTATCAGCAAGTACCTACAGCAAAGTAAATAATCCATATATGGTTAGAAGCATGCACTTTTGAAATGACTATGACAGAATTCAGAGAAAATGTTGTAGTCCTTCAAAAAAGAAGTGCCTCAGAAATAAAATAGTGCAGAAGAGAAAGTCAATCATTTACCCTTGGAAGTCAGAGGTTTCCATAATTTCCATTCGACCATAAACAGAGTAAATATATTGAAAATAATAGAATTAGTGTTGCATTTTTTATTTGGAAAAGATGCCCTTATCCTAAAAGCATGAGTTTCATCATAGGAGCTTGAAGGACAAGCAAAGATCAATTTGAAATAGGTGGGTATCTTTTTTTTTATGAGATAAATAGTGGGCATTCCAGTAGACAAAAATGCAGAAGTTAGCCCTGGAATAATTACTACAGCATAATTAAATGGAAATGAGTATCAAATCATTTGATCCTAGAACACACAAAAAATAAAATCTATCCTTAAGCAAGTTAATTACCGATATCAATCTAGTAAAGAATTGTAAGGAGAGATTGAGGCTCTTGTCACCTTAAAGAGTAAGGCCCTATGCCGAGAAAGTCCAAAATCAAGACAGCCTAGGGGAAGAATGATCGTGTTCAATGAAATCCTTAGCTCATAACTCCTTGCAGACCACCTCTTTGACATTTCTTCTGCATCGTTAACAGAACCTCCCATTCTATTAACAACAAGGTCAGCAATTTTCTGAACCAAGAAACTTGTAACGGGGACCTTCTTTAAAGCTCGGCATTCCCGGGACATGAAGTACACTCTCTCCTCAAGCTGCCGCAGCTCCATATCAGCTGCCCGGTTTACTAAGATAACTTCATAATCAACATTATCCAAAACTGAAACTGCTTTTAGATCCACCAATAACGGCATCTTCCCGTGAACCACCGCTCTGGAATTAATTCCAAAAACATCATAAAATCCATCCACCACTTTTTCATCATAATTTACAACATTATAGTTCTGCATTAACACCAGATAGGAGTTTTAGTACCAGTTCAATAAAACTTAAGAAAAAAATGCTACAGTCAACAGTAAGTCGGTTAAAAGTTGAGCGTGCAAGAAGAGCACAGGATCTTGACATTGCTAGCCACAATGAACAGGGACCAGAAAGTTTCTCCCCAAAAGGAACTCCACCTAGCACATAAGGACATAATCATGTCCAAACTACACTTTCAGAGAATATGCAGGACACAACATGGCAAGGACACAAACTAACCTAAACTCAAAATTTGCAACAGAATCTATTACTATACACACACCCACAGTGCATATCAGAACACTTTGTATAGCTCTGTACAATGTTCTTGTTTTTTTTTTTTTTAGCTGGTGCTTTATGTGCAAGGGCTCGGGTGAAGATGTCGACCATTTACTCATCATTGTTCAGTTGCATCAAGGCTATGGTGGGAAATCTTTAGATGCTTTGGTATATGTTGGGTGATGCCAGGCACAATGAAAGAGGTTATGTGCAGTTGGTATGAGGAAGAAATGTAGGGTGTCAAAAAGATGCGCAAGTTTGCTATGAGTGTTCATCAATCAGTAGATCTATATGCTTCATCAATGCTTTGGGTGGTGAAACGGGGTATAACACAACCTATTCAATGCATCTGTTTTTGGTGCAAAGGGCTATAGGTTTGATAGTTCTGTGTGATTTGCTCAACTTGTGTTTTTAAGTGTTAAAAAGAAAAGATATACCTAAAATAACATGGAAAGAAATTTTCTGGTAGAACCTGCAATCACTTGAAGTCCATGTAGGCAGGGCAAAAAGTAACACACAGTGAAAACAAGAGATATCATATTGGCGATACCAACTAGTAGAAAACTAGAAATGACGGCTAAATTATCATAACACGCTTATGCTAGGCCCAGCGTTTGGCAGGAGTCTTTTTAATTTTTCTTGTGATTTGTATATCAATAGAAAATGTAAAAGCACTTCTAGTGTTAGAGCAACCTAAATTATTGAGTAGGGAATGGATGGATCCAAATGGACCGAGATGAACAATAATGAGTCAAAAGCCAACCCAACTAGCTTGGAGTATTAACTCATAGTTGTTCTTTGTTTAGGGGTTAACCCTTGGTTATTCTGTTACTATATTAGAAGAACTATATCACTTTTGGAAAGTGGGTCTATTGAAGTTGGGTTTGACTTAAGGTAAATAAGGAGGGGAGTCCAGTAAGTTTCAGATTTCACATTTTGCACATTTAGGCATATGAACCAAAGCCATAGTCTTTGCCAAGTATGTAATTTCAATTAAAGAAATATCGAATTGAGATCCCATTTTGCAAGCCATGGAGGCAGAGAAAATTAAACATCTCCATTAGAGCGTACGTTTCAACCATTGCACACCCTGTCACTTTTCTGATTCTTTTTGTTCTTTTGGTGTGGGGAAACGGAGGGAGTTGCACTACAGGTGGGCTAATTTAAAATAGAGGGACTAGAGCATGGGAAGGTAAGATGGTATGAGTGCTTTAAATGAGACGAGTTAATCACCAAATGTTATATAACACAACTTCAGAAATTAGAACTATAAATTAAATGTATGGCTAGTCTTTCAGCAAGCTGATTCTATGCTGACAAGTGTTAAGTTCACAGCGAACCAGTTTAATATAGTTTTCATCAATTATATTGTAGCGCTATCCATGAACTAAATACGGAATTGCACTTGTTAAATTTGAGAGCTCAGGAAGAGTAACTAACAAAGCTCCTAGAAGCACAAGGCCAACTATGCAGAAGGCATACACAGATATATTTATACTGATCTGCTAGTGCTTACATGTGACGACTCAAATTTAATCTACAAGCACCAACTTTTTTCCATCTCCACGTATCCTTAACTTAAGTGGATAGGAGGATCAAGTACGTAGACATGCACCAATATCCAACACTTGCACCTACACAGATATAACAAAGTGGGGTCCCAAACTTTTATTTGAAGAACTTTGAAATTATTTAGGATTATAACTGCCAAAACCAAACCCAAACAGCGAGTAGTAAAACCAGCCTTAGGCTTGGGAAAATATGTTTTTTATGCTTCGCAGTTTGATTTCAATATCGATTGAATCATATGAACCATCAAAATTTATGCTCCTTATAGTCCAAGCCAAAAATTCAAAGGTTAAAAATGCCTTTATATCATGTTACCATTCTAAAAAAAAAAAAAAGCCTTTATAAGGCAAGTAAAAAACGCCATTTTTATAACAAAACAAGTCAAACCCACATCAAGAAACTAGAAATAGCTAAAGATTAAACACCTACTAAAACTTTTATTATCGGGATAATACCTAATTAAGACAGTACAAAGAGAGAAAGCATTTACTTTTATCCATGCACTGATAGTATATCTTGTGAATCTAGATGTAGAAGAATGTAATTTAATTTGACCTCCAAGCTCATTGTTAATGGTTTTAAACAATAGAGAGGCTAAGGTGCTGTATGACATACTTATCAAGTTATAAGCTTTCACATATTTGTACTTTTTCAAAACACGATATTTGTACTAATAGCATGTTTGTTGTTGCATTGGCTGTCTTTAAATTTTAGTTATGAATCTACTTTAGGTAGTAGTCGTTAGAGTGCGGGCTGAATATCATTTTTTTATTTATATACTTTATTTATCGTATTCTTTGCCTTTACTACTTGCACGGTTGTCTATTTATCTTAATCATCAGTAAATTCTTTGACAGTATTTTCTTTATCATGGGTAGTTTTATCTTATTTTGCTAGCATGCTTTCGGATTATTTTTTCTAGAGCCGAGGGTCTATCGGAAACAACCTCTCCACCTTGGTGGGGGTAAGATTTGCATACATCTCACCCTCCCCAGACCCCACTTGTGGGACTACACTTGGTATGTTGTTGTAGTTAATCTAGCTGTTTTTCACTTAATTTTGTAAGGCACTTCAGTGGAATGTAAATACATGCAATTTTAGGTTTTGAATTGGGTTATCAAACAGCTTCTTAGTGATAGTCAAATAGCCAGAATTCAGACTTTAATTGCTTTAAGCCCGAATCACATCTAAAGGAAGCTTATATTTTATCAGTTCAGTACTCGAATGCCGAATCCAAACAAATAGCAGTCACGTGCATGGCGGGTTCTCATTGATGGCTCAATAAAATACAAATGTAGGTGGCTGGACACCGCTTCAATTAGCACGACGACCGTTACAAGATAGTGCATTTATAATGAGGTAATCTGAAACTTAAAAGTGACAAGATCCCAATTGATTGATGCATTAAAAGTTAAACAAAAAATCTGACTATTGGAGAGTAAGGACACTTGAAAACAGCTAGTTTAGCCTAAAGGCTTTGGAGGAAAGCGATTAACTGCAACTAGTAAACCCATTGTTCACAGTTAACACCTCTACACTCGTTGTCGTCACATAAGGGATATTAAATGATTTTATGTAGGCAGAGAAAGAAAATATTGAAAAAAAAAAAGGTTTTTCAATCAAGACACGTAAACAAGCACAAAAACTAGATGTTGCTGCTAAAGGTTATAACTAGTTCAAGATGCATTCCCCTGGGAGTCGGTGGGACTGATGCTTACATCATACACCCAAATAAACACATAGAACATGTGTTAGGAGGAGAAGAGGACTCCATATGTAGAGCACTAACAATGAACTTAATAGAACTTCAAACATTAAGCTTAATTTTCAATTATAACAAAAGTTAATGAGCTCTCAAGTTCTAATGTCCGAGTTATGGCTTGATGCCAGTGCGAGAGGCCAACGAATAAAACATGAAAGTATGATTCTTGTAAAGGCTATCTACAAAAACTATTAAAAAAACACACATAGATGCCCAAGTTCAAGTAGTCCAATTTTGAGCAATGTGTATAGCCCAGTCTCTTACCATTGGCATAGGTTTAAATCTCACTCTCCCCTTTCCTTATCCCCTAACTAATAAGCAAGTTTAACAGAAAAGGTTCAACCAGTCAATTTTTAATCTTTTTTTTCTATTTGTCTTGATAACTGAGAAATCCTCAAGGACCAGTGGCACACTATCACACTAGGTCAATAATGACCAGTGGCACACTATCACACTAGGTCAATAATGGGATTGTCCCTCTACCCTTCTCTACTTATATACCATGCTTTTGTTTGTGGCGACTGGCGAAGTTGGAACATGTGACATGCGCCCGCAGCTCACATAACAAGTTGAGCTCTTACCGCTAGACCATAGCCGCGGACTCGATATTTAGATAATTAAAGCAGAGTTCTAACAAGCAAATTCATGAATAAACACAATTTAGCATCCATAACCTAAAAAAACATTGAAATTAAACCGAAAATTGAGGATAAAATCATACCCAATAACGAAGGGAAAGGAACTCAACAGGATTTTCGAGAGGGGAACAACCGAGGCTAATTTCTTGGGCAGCTTTGATCTGGGCAGTTTCGGGATCTTCACGAGAATCCGGGTCAGAAACACTGATCGCCAAAGCTAATTGAACCTGAAACTCTTCCTCAAAGTAATTAAAATCAGCAGTAGCAGACTCCGAACCCGAAGCCGAACCCGAATTATTATTCAACTCACCCACTAATGCAGATGAAGTTGACCCTTGTTGAATCGGATCAACAACAGCAACTGCTGGTGGTGGTGGTGGGGGTGGGGTGTGATGAGGAGGGGGGTGATGGGTGCTACTATTATGATGATCAGTAACACTAGTACCAATATGAAGTTTTCTGAGTAAATGTTTCATTTTGGACATGGTGAAAAACTAGTACTATCATGAAAAAAGACTCAATTTTTATTGAGGATTTGAGGGTATAGGGATAAAGGGTGGGTGGGTTATAGGGGGGTGGGGTGGGGAAGAAGGAGATTCGGTTAAGTTTGTACAGTTCTTGATTTTGGGTAAGTACTAGTACAACTCTTCTTGTTGAAGCTAAGAAGGGGAAAGGGGATGGTGGTGGGAATTTAATTAACTGTTAGTACATAAGTATTAATTAAATTTTTTTCTTTTTTTTGGTCTTCCCTCCAATAAGAGTTACTTACAACTGTAGTTTGTACATGTCTATTTATTTAAAATTAAAGTCAATATACACACATGTTGTTGGGGTGGTGAAGGGAAGGTGTGTGTGTCTGGATGAGGACAAAAGAGAGGTTTGAGGGTAGAGATTGTGGTTGATGTGAATTTCATCCATTTACAGCCTTGTAAGGAGTAGTAGTTATTAGTATTGATTTAAAGTTGGACACTGTTTGAGTTTATCTTTGTTTCTAACCTTCTTCACTCTTTGGGTCCCTTATTTGGGCATTTAATTTGATCTTTTTTTACTTTTTTTAACTAGAACTAGAATGTGTCGCTAAAAAAGACCCTAATATTCTTAATTTTGAGAGGGACCCGCATATTCTGTTCATTAATCTTGAAAAGGCATACGACAAAATCTCCATGAAGGTGTTACGAAGATGCCTGGAGTCTAAAAGGGTACCTTATGGCGTACATTAGAGCGATCAAAGACATGTATAATGGAGCCAATACTTGAGTGAAGACAATAAAAGGAGATCGAGTCACTGCCCTATACAGATGGGGTTGCACCCGGGATCAGCTCTTAGTCCATTTCTATTTACCTTGGTTATGGACGAATTGACCCAACATATCCAAGATGGGGTACCTATTTGTTGATAACATTGTGTTGATAGATGAGACATGCGACAGAGTTAATGATAGTCTAGAGGTTTGGAGGCAGACTCTAGAGTCTATAGATTTTAGATTGAGCAAGACTAAGACAGAGTACTATTTTGTCACGACCCAGATTTGGGGCCGTGACCGGCACTCGAGAACTAAGTCCCTAAACAAGCCTTATTCAAAATTCTACAGAAAATCGGGCAGAGTTTCTTCTGTTTTAGGACTATCCAAAAATGTACTTGCTCAACCAGAATACCAAACACACCAGTAGAAATAATAATTACTCCAAAAACTACATCTTTAGAGCATTAACAAAGCAAAGTGCTTCATCTAACTCGTAATCAATAGGAAACGTCTGACAAGAAGTAATAAGTTTATAAAAGCCTAAAATACTCGTAAGACCAACTTATTAATTGAATAACCAACTCAAAGACAAGACAGCTGACTAAGAAATGACTAAATGGAGCGACTTAAGAGTTTTTAAAGAAGGACAATAATAAATAAATGAACCTCTTGCCCACGCGAACTAATGCGGGGCTCACCGGGATTATCAGCTCGCAGCTCTAAGAATGAAGATCCTCGGTTACGGCACCTGCTGTATCTGAAAGGAAAAATATAGCGAGGAGTGAGTCGGAACTCAGTGAGCAATAACGCTTATCCACAACCGTTTTAAGTGGGGACAAGTCAAAAACATGCCAGTATATCTTATGCAGAAATATACATTTAATTTAATTGTCACTTTCAGAATAACAAACAGAAATCAGTCTTTTCAAGTACTTCTTGTAAACAGAAAACAATATAAAATCAGTAGGAAATTCAGTAATCACTATATTATATCAAGTATATGTGTTTGGGATATTTCTAAGAACAAACCATGCAATCAGTATAAATTCCTCCCTGAGGAAAATCAGTAACGGTAAGCTAGTTCTACCTTCCCACTAGCAGAGTCTGGAGTATACAAGGTGTACCAGGTCTAACGTACCCATCGTTAGCTACGGGGTCTGTCAAGGCTCATCCCAAAATATATATATATATATATATATATATTCCCTATACCAAGTACATGGCATTTCGAGTAACAATTCAATATTTTACATAGCGGTAAAACATGTCAAGTAGCGGTAAAATTTAAATCTTGTAACGATAAAATAATTCAAATAATTATTTCGGTACATATCTTGTAAAAGGACTTGTCCCATGCAATTCAAAATATTCAGTAACACATTTTAATTCAAAATCAAGTAGAAACCATGCAGGTTATGGAAATACAAATTGCGGTAAGGTCATCATTCACAATACAAACGCGCGTAGCTTAAGCGTATCTTCCACGAGCAATCCAACACCTCGTCCAGTCAATCTATAATCACATTATATCGATCTCGTGTTAATTTTCTTGTTTAAGATAATTCATAACTAACATCGAATACCCATTAACCAAGTCCCTATTTGTGCTAGTGTATTAAAATATTTCCTAGATTTCCCTTCTCTGATTTGTTTAACAATTAGCTAGCTACAATTAATAATGTTAATAGGCTGAGTGTGGAGTAAAGAAATTAGTCTTAGCCATAATCTTAGATTTCCTTTAACCTTCTCTACCAAAGGTAAATCAAAATCTCTGAGTACAAATTTTTTCCAAACTGAATATTTTAATCTAACCCATAAATATTTCATCTGAATTCATCAGGATGCCTCTCATAAAGAAGTGATATATACAATTACCTTGAGTTTCTCCTTCCTTTTCTTGCTTCTCTGAATTTTCTTTTCCAAACTTTTGCTTTGTTTTTGTTTACCTAGGTGTTCGGCAGAAGCTTTAAACGGGTTTCCCTGATCCTTTTTGTTTTGTGGACTCTGCAATTCCTTTTTGACTTTGGCTTTTTTTTTGAATGAAATGACTAGTTTGCCCTTTAATTTTAAATGGGGTATTACATTCTCTCCCCCCTTAAGAAATTCGGTCTCCGAATTTAAACTGAGAGCATACCTGTAGGGTGAAATAAGTGAGGATACTTGGCTCGCATATCATCTTCCATCTTCCAAGTAGCCTCCCTAGCAGTATGGTTTTTCCACAAAACTTTCACGAACACAATTTCTTTTCTCCGTAACTTTCTTATTTGACTCTCAACTATAGCTATTGGTTCCTCTTCATAAGATAACTTCTCATTAAGCTGTATAGTCGGTGCCTCAAGCACATGAGAAGCGTAAGGTATATATTTTCGTAGCATAGACACGTGAAACACAGGATGAATAAAAGATAACTCTGGAGGAAGAGCCAAACTGTGAGCAACGGCTCCAACTCGATCAAGTATCTCATACGGTCTAATGAATCTTGGGCTCAACTTTTCTCTCTTCCCGAATCGTGTCACGCCTTTCATAGGGGAGACTTGTAGGAACACACGGTCCCCAACTGCAAACTCCAAATCTTTTTTCCTCTTATCTGCATAAGACTTTTGTCTGCTTTGAGCTGTGAGCAATCTCTGCCTAATCAACTGGACCTTATCAATCGCTTCTTGTATCAGGTCTGGTCCTAATACCTTAACTTCACCGGCTTCAAACCATCCAATTGGAGAACGACAACGCCTACCATATAAAGCCTCATAAGGAGCCATCTGAATGCTTGTCTGATAGCTGTTGTTATAAGCAAACTCAGATAAAGGCAAGTAAGCATCCCAACTACCACCAAAATCAATAATGCAAGCTCTCAACATGTCCTCCAATATCTGTATCGTACGTTTAGACTGACCGTCAGTCTGAGGATGGAATGTGGTGCTAAGATCTACTCTAGTACCCAATTCTTTTTTAAAGGACCTCCAAAAGTGAGAAGTGAATTGTGATCCTCTGTCAGAGATAATGGACAGTGGAACTCCATGGAGTCGGACAATTTCATTCATGTATAACTGTGCATATCTCGCACCACTTAAGTAGTTTTAATCAAAAAAAAAATGTGCTGACTTTGTAAGCCGATCAACAATCACCCATACTGAATCATAACCTTTAAGTGTACGAGGTAACCCAGTCATAAAATCCATGGTAACTCTTTCCCACTTCCACTCTGGAATCTCAAGCCGTTGTAGTAGTCCTGCGGGTCGCTGATACTCAGCCTTAACTTGTTGAAAAGTCAAACAACTAGCAACAAAGTTAGCAATATCTTTCTCCATACCTTCCCACCAATACAACTGCTTCAGGTCACAGTACATCTTAGTGAATCCAGGATGTATAGTGTATCTAGAGTGGTGAGCTTCCTCGAGAATAACTCGTCTTAGCCCATCAATTTCTGGTACACATAATCGGTTACCTAGTCGGAGAACCCCATTATCATCAACAATCATATTCTTGCTTTTACCAGCTTGGACTTCATCTCGATATTTGCACAAACGTTCATCCTCGTACTGAGTGGCTTTAACACGTTCTACCAAGGAAGACTTGGCTGGAACATAAGCCAATAATGCCCTTGATTTAGATAGACTGAACCTAATACCTGTACCTTCGACCCTGTGGATATCCTTGGCCAACTCTCTCTTTACGGGAGCTATATGTGCCAAACTACCCATGGACTTTCTGCTGAATGCATCAGCCACAACATTGGCCTTTCCCGGGTGATATAGAATAGTGCAATCACAGTCCTTGAGAAGTTCCATCCAGCGACGCTGCCGAATGTTCAGATCTCTCTGCTGAAAAATATATTTTAGGCTCTTGTGATCTGTATAAATTTCACATGTTTCTCCATATAAGTAGTGCCTCCAAATTTTTAGGGCAAATACCACTGCAGCCATCTCCAGACCATGAGTGGGATAATTCTGTTCATTCTTCTTCAACTGTCGCGAAGCATAAGCTATCACACGACCATTTTGCATGAGAACAAACCCTAATCCCTCTCTCGAAACATCACAAAATACCGTGAATCCTCCCGAACCGGATGGTAAGGCTAGAACTGCTGCGGTGGTCTAACATGTCTAGAGCTTCTGAAAACTCTGCTCACATTTATCTGTCCACTGAAATTTTTCATTTTCTGTGTTAGCTTGGTCAATGGTGCTGCTATTCTGGAAAAATCCTGCACAAAACGCCTATAGTAACCTACTAATCCCAGAAAGCTGCGAATCTCTGTAGGAGTGGTGGGTCTGGGCCATTTTTGCACTGCTTCCGTCTTTCTAGGATCTACCATTATTCTATCCTTGGATACAATATGTCCAAAGAATGCTACAGAGTCTAGCCAAAATTCACACTTAGAGAACTTAGCATAAAGCTTATGTTCCCGCAAGGTCTGCAGTACAACCCTCAGATGATCCTCGTGTTCTTCTTGGCTGCGAGAATACACCAAGATATCATCAATAAATACAATGACAAATCTATCCGGTTCGGCTTGAACACCTTATTCATTAAGTCCATGAATGCAGCTGGAGCATTAGTCAACCCGAAAGGCATCACAAGGAATTCATAATGCCTGTATTGAGTTCTGAAAGCTGTCTTAGGAATATCTTTGTCACTAACTCTGAGCTGATGATAACCAGATCGAAGATCAATATTTTAAAAATGGGCAGCTCCCTGCAACTGATCAAACAGATCATCAATACGAGGCAAAGGGTATTTATTACGTACTGTTACCTTATTCATCTGTCTGTAGTCAATGCACATCCTTAGGGACCCATCTTTCTTCTTCACAAATAGCACTGGTGCACCCCAAGGTGATACACTTGGCCTGATAAATTCCTTGTTCAATAACTCCTGCAATTGTTCCTTTAGCTCCCTCAACTCCGCTGGTGCCATATGATATGGAGGTATCGATATGGGTTGCGTGTCAGGTGCTACATCAATGCTGAAATCTATATACCACACTGGAGGTAGTCTTGGTAAATCTTCAGGAAATACATCAGTGAACTTTTTCAGTATTGGCACTATTTCCAAGCTAGGAGTCACATCTCTTGTGTCTCTTACCATAGCCAAAAATGCCTAGCAACCTTTCTTCAATAGTTGCTGAGCTTTTACAAATTATATGACATTACACATCTCTAGAATTTGATCCCCTTTCAGAATAAAATTGGGTTCATTAGGCATCTCGAACTTAACTACCTTCGCATGACAATCAAGGGTAGCATGGAAAGAAGACAACCAATCCATACCCATCAACACGTCAAAATCAACCATATCTAGTACAATTAGATCAGCTAAGGTATCTTTACCCTCAACTCGAATCTGACAAGCACGATACACATATTCAACAAGTAAAGAATCTCCCATAGGATTAGCAACTAGAAAAGGATCATTCAATATTTCTGGTTGTCTATCAAACCTCAAGGCAAAGAATGAGGACACATAGGAGTGGGTAGATCCTGGATCAAACAATGCAAGTGCATCAAGTAAGCAAACAGAAAGAATACTTGTAACCACAGCATTCGAGGCCTGAGCATCCTGCCTAGTAAATGCAAAAAATGTCGACTCGATTACCCATGGCACGATCTCTGGCCCTCTACCTCTGTTACCTCTACCAGCAATACCTGCATTATTACGAGCAGTCTGCGTAGGTGCCGCTGCCTGTTCAGAAGCCTGGCTAAACTCTCTCTGAGGATGCGGGTAATCCTGTATATGATGTCCCAACTTGCCACACCGGAAACACCCTCCAGTCAGAACACGACACAGACCCCAATGTAATTTACCACAAGTTTGACAGGCTGAATTAGTAGCGTATATCTGCCCAGATCTATGATATCCGGATGATGATGATGGTCCCTTAGCATTATCTTTGTGAGGAGGTGCTCTAAAAGCTGACTGGGACAGATGGTCTGTCCTTGTCTGAAAACCCTATCGGTGTACTTGGTTCCCGGCTCTAGGGTCTATGCTAACTCCCCCAATGAAAGATCCCCCAGTCTTAACCTTCTTATATGAATCTTTAGCTGCCTGTGATTCATGACCCTTGTTTTTAATCTTTCTGGCAAGGTCGAGTGCATTAAAGTAATTCAGATTCTTCATCTGCGGAGCAACTGCATTGAATAAACGATCAACCAACCCATCAACAAACCTCTGAACCCGAGATGTTTCATTAGGCACTAAGTTAGGTGCATATCTAGCCAGCTTAGTAAACTTAGTGGTACATGTCAATACATCCATATCTGGAGTCTGAACTAATCTTTCAAACTGCCTAGCATATTCCTTCCACAGACTTTCAGGGAGAAAGCGATCCATGAACAACTTAGTAAACTAATCCCATGTCAATCGTGCTGCTTCTACGGGCCTTTCTAAAAGTACAGTTTCATACCAGGTATTAGCTGTATCCTCCAACTTGTATGCTGCAAGTTCCACGGATCTCTCACTAGAACATACAAGAGCACGCAACGCCTTAAGTGTACCATCCAAGAAACTCTGAGGATCCTCTGTAGTGTCAGAACTCGTGAACCTTGGTGGTTTCAGTTTCAAGAACTCTGGTAGAGATACTTCTCTGTTACCAAAAATCTGAGTCTGTCTGTAAGCCTATGTTTGTGTCTGTGTCTGTGCTTGAGCCTGAGTCTGTGTCTGAGTCTGAGTCTGAGCCTGTGTAGGTGCCTGAGGTTGCATTGGAGCAACATTCTGTTGTCTAGCCCTTTCCTGTCTATCCATTCTGGCACTCAGGAGGTCAATGGACCTTTGTTAAGTGCCTCAATAGTAGCATTCTCATATGACGGTGGAGGTGGATTATCCTCAATTTCTGGAGTAGGCTCTCTTGTAGCTCTTGTGGTAGCAGCAGCCCTCGTGGTAGCAGCTGGGCCCCGTCCCAGGGCGCTGCTCCCTCCCCTAGCTGAGGCAGATGACTGTCCACCTGTGGTGGTTTTCGGTGCAGCTCGGGCTGCCTTTTTAGATCTTGTCTTACCGGCCATCTGAGTAATAGAATAAATAACGTTAGATTCGTCTATTTAGCAGTAGTCATCTGATACGTACGGAAGGAACAAGAAAGAATGAAAGACACGAAACATCCTATCACGCCCTCACAGAATAACGATTATGGGAATGACCGGCTACATAACCATAATAGAGATTCTACTACTGACGTGCACTGCATTAGTCACAGGAATAACCTAGGGCTCTAATACCAACTTTGCCATGACCCAGATTTGGGGCCGTGACCGGCGCTCAGGAACTAAGTCCCTAAACAAGCCTTATTCAAAATTCTACAGAAAACCGGGCAGAGTTTCCCCTGTTTTAGGACTATCAAAAAATGTACCTGCTCAACCAGAATACTAAACACACCAGTAGTAATAATAATTACTACTCCAAAAACTACATATTTAGAGCATTAACAAAGCAAAGTACTACATCTAACTCCTAATCAATAGGAAACGTCTGACGGGAAGTAATAAGTTCATAAAGGCCTAAAATACTCGCAATACCACTTATTAACTGAATAACCAACTCAAAGACAAGACAACTGACTAACAAATGACTAAATAGAACGACTCTAACAGTTTTTAAAGAAGGACAATAATAAGTAAATGAAACTCTTGCCCAAATGAACTAATGCGGGGCTCACCGGGATTATCAGCTCGCAGCTCTAAGAATGAAGATCCTCGGCTACGGCACCTGCTGTATCTGGAAGGAAAAATATAGCGAGGAGTGAGACACAACTCAGTGTGCAATAACGCTTATTCACAATCGGTTTAAGTGGGGACAAGTCAAAAAAATGCCAGTATATCTTATGCAGAAATATACATTTAATTGTCACTTTCAGAATAACAAACAGAAATCAATCTTTTCAATTACTTCTTCTAAACAGTAACCAATATAAAATCAGTAGTAAATTCAGTAATCACTATATTATATTAAGTATATAGGTTTGGTATATTTCCAAGAACAAACCATGTAATCAATATAAATTCCTCCCTGAGGAAAATCAGTAACGATAAGCTAGTTCTACCTTCCCACTAGCAGAGACTGTAACGGTAATCCGGGGTATACAAGGTGCACCAGGTCTAACGTACCCATCGTTAGCTACGGAGTCTGTCAAGGCTCAGCCCAAAAAATATATATATATATATTCCCTATACCAAGTACAAGGCATTTCGAGTAACAATTCAATATTTCACATAGCGGTACAACATGTCAAGTAGCGGTAAAAATCAAATCTTGTAACGGTAAAATAGTTCAAATAATTATTACATATCTCGTAAAAGGACTTGTCCCATGCATTTCGAAATATTCAATAACACGTTTTAATTCAAAATCAAGTAGAAACCATGCAGGTTATGGAAATACAAATTGCGGTAAGGTCATCACTCACAATACAAACGCGCGTAGCTTAAGCGTATCTTCCACGAGCAATCCAACACCTCGTCCAGTCAATCTATTATCACATTATATCAATCTCGTGTTAATTTTCTTGTTTAAGATAATTCATAACTAACATCGAATACCCATTAACCAAGTCCCTATATGTGCTAGTGTATTAAAATATTTCCTAGGTTTCCCTTCTCTGATTTGTTTAACAATTAGCTAACTACAATTAATAATGTTAATAGGCTGAGTGTGGAGTAAAGAAATTAGTCTTAGCCATAATCTTAGATTTCCTTTAGCCTTATTTGCAAAAGGTAAATCAAAATCTCTTAGTACAAATTTTTTTCAAACTTAATATTTTAATCTAACCCATAAAAATTTAATCTGAATTCATAAGGATACCTCTCATAAAGAAGTGATATATACAATTACCTTGAGTTTCTCCTTTCTTTTCTTGCTTCTCTGAATTTTCTTTTCCAAACTTTTGCTTTGTTTTTGTTTCTGTTTGCTTAGGTGTTCGGCAGAAGCTTTAAACGGGTTTTCCTGATCCCTTTTATTTTGTGGACTCTGCAATGCCTTTTTGACTTTAGATTTTTTTTAAAAATGAAATGACTAGTTTGCCCTTAAATTTTAAATGGGGTATTACATGTTTATGCCTAAAATAGTACGTCTAGATTAAACAATTAAATTTATGAATGGATCACAAGCAATACAGTAAAATATGATGAAAATATAAGTAAATAGAGAGGAAAATAATAGACAAGAAAGTAAAGAGTTTTATTCCTTGAGAATAGCCGGATTCTGTGTGAGTCGCTTGATGTACAATACGATGTAATGAGGAGTATTTTTAATAGAGATTACTCAGTCCTAATTATGATAAAATACAAAGACAAAGAAAAGGTGATGAGCTTATAAACTCAAGCCGGTGGTATATACGAAACCCTAACCAAGAGACTGTAAACTCTAAGGCGGCGGGATGTATGCCTTGTGTTCTATGCCCGTACCGCCTAAATGGTCGTAACTCGTAGAGTAGGTGTGTATCCTCTGTGCCCGGTGAGTTGTAGAATAAGTCTAGTTTCGCCAGCTGGATTCGTATCCCCGTAATAGTAGGTGGCGTATTTTTGCCCACACAGTTAGTCCCCCCACTTGCTGAGTGCTGATGTGAGCAGCCAAGAAGTGAAAGCGGTGAACAAGACGGATGTGAAAGATATCTCACCGACTCCTTGAAACTCACAGCCTCTTTGACTAAGAATGATGTTGATTTATTCGAGAACTTCGCCTGTCTTCATCTGATTGGTTGATGTTGATTCCATGTACCTTTCTAAGAAAGCTTTCTGCTTTGCCGAATCATTTCATATCTCATGCCATAATTAGGCTTGACCGTTTCATGATTCATTCTTAACTCTTCCAGTCTATGAATAGGGGCTTCGTAATAGTGGTGGAATCATGAACCTTCTTCAGAAAAATAATCCATCTTCTTCAAAGTTCTGTATGAAAGAATGGCACTTCCATCTTCAAAAATATTTGCCTTTGATCCTGGTTTGATATTCCCAGAAAAACTCCTTTGTTCAGAATGGATGGTGCATGCGAAAACTGTAGGAAAAAGATCATCTGCAGTTTTCTTCCTCTTTTTCTCTATACATGAGTGGACGAATGGAGTCCTCTGAGTCATGCAGTTTGATCGGGATTCTAAGGACGTTCTTTGGAATGTCTTCATTGGGGCATGTGCTCTCCTTTTAACACGGTTGTTGCTGTGATATTCCTCTTGTCATGCAGGATTTATCAACAGAAAAATGCCAACCCAGCAGGGCTCCTGCATCTACTCGTCTTTTGGTTGTCGAGGGCCATAGTCCCAGAAGCAACTCTATATAAACGAGGAGTGATTTCTTCGGATATCCTCTCCTTCTTCCGGCGGTTGATATTCGGGAACATTCTCCATACCCGCAGCGTTCAGTGTGGCTTTATAACTCTACCCTGTTCTGCAGCTTCAGGGATTGCATATGCTTTCAATTGACCGGGGAAGAGGGGCAACATGGTGTTCCTGTAGTCGCCAAGGGCTCCATTCAGAGTCTCTCTAAGTGAATCCGAGTGAAATCTCGGACCGCGTTCTACTTCCTCTGCCGTTCTTTTGAGGGATTCCTCGGTTGACTGACTTTCCAACTCCCGTGGAACAACGTTACAAAGATGTTACTGCTTGGGGTATCAAGTTGGAAATTTCACCTTCCAAGTGCCGAGGGAAACTTCGATGCAAGAGCTACAATCTAGACGAAGAGTCTGTGGCTATGCAAATTCGGAGGAACTTGCAATTTTTAGTCTTCCCTTTCCATTTTATTTACAATTATTATGAACAATGTTGTATTCAGGAATAACTAATTATATATTATGAGACTACGGGCTGTTTGTTATTAATGAAATGGACGTCCATTAATATTTTTATGCGTACTTGTATAGTTAAGCAACATGTTTGTGTGCCTTTCTGGGCTAGTTTCTTTAAAAAATGGGTGTGCGCACTGAGAGGCGCTTCATTGCATCAGTGAATGACGGCTTATACTGTGCCTGTAATAAACGACTATTTTGCGCCCACAATGGGATGACTTTAGTGGGATCGGGGCATTTTTGTGTTCCGATACAAAATGTCATTGCTTGTTTACTCGAGTAAGACTTTCTGGCACTATGCGGGCGGGCATTCCCACCGGCATGTAGGTGCAATTGGTTGAATTGACAAGTTCAACTTACGAATAATGCATGGTGGCTAAGCTAGATGTGATCTAGCTCTAAGTGAATAGTTTACCCGACTTTTGTAGCAAAAAGTGGGTGTATTACTTCCACTTAGGTCTGGTCGAGGCTACGAATAGTTTGATTGTAGATGGATCCGAATTGTAAACTGACTAAGTTAAATAGTAGTTTTATTGATAAATAGGGCGTTGGGTCGTATAAAACATAAAGAACGGGGCTAAGTGCCTGTTATGACATAATGACAATAATAAAAGAAACAAGAAAGGAGAAAATACATGTGTCGAGTACGTGGGCCTAGTTGGCCTTCAAGAGTAGTACTTTTTAAGTCATGAGATGTTCCAATTGTTTGGAATGGTTGTTTCTTTCATGTCTTCAAGAACATACACACATTTTTCAGCTATGCCTCGGACTCTGTAAGGTCCTTCCCAATTTGGAGCTAATTTGCCTGCGTTGGCCTCCTTGGTGCTCTGAGTGACTTTGCGAAGGAGAAGATCACCAACATTGAAGGAACGCAAGTTAACACGCACACTATAGTACTGCTCCACCCGTTGCTTATGGGGCGTGAGGTGTATGGCCGCTATACCCCGTCGTTCGTCTAAGGTGTCGAGTGAAGCTTTCAAAGCCTCGTTGTTGGATTCTTCCTCGGCAAACGACCGTCGTAGGCTGGACTCTCCAATCTCTAAGGGAATCATTGCTTCCATCCCGTATGTTAGTGAGAATAGAGTTTCCCCTGTGTTGGCCTTGGATGTAGTGCAGTAAGCCTATAAAACTCTAGGTAGTTCCTTCGGCCACTTTTCCTTGGCTTATCTGAGTCTTTTCTTCATGCTTTCAACGATTGTTTTATTTGAAGATTCAGCTTGACCTTAGGCCGAAGGGTGGTAAGGTGTTAAGGTTATTTTCTTTATATCCTATTCTTCCAGGAAAACGGTGATCTTGTCGCCTACGAATTGAGGTTCATTATCGCAAGTGATTTCTATTGGGATGCCGAAACGACACATGATGTTCTTCAATATAAACTGTATCACCTCCTGCTCTCGGATTCGAGCATAGGCCGCAGCTTCGACCCATTTGGTAAAATAGTCAGTCATAATAAGCAAGAACTTGACACCTCCGGGTGCTTTAGGCATGGGCCCTATGATATCCATCTCCCATTTCATGAAAGGCCACGGGGCTATCACAAAATATAATAGCTCCGCTGGCTGATGAAGTATATCGGAAAATCTCTGGCAATTGTCGCATGCACGAACGAACTTGCTCACGTCATCTTCCATTTGGGGCTAGAAGTTACCCGCCCTAATTAATTTGCGAGCTAGAGATCGTCCGCCGGAGTTGTTTCCGCATTGCCCCTCGTGAATTTCTCTTAGGGTGTAATCCACTTGAGAGGGTCCCAGACATTTAGCTAAAGGGCCGCTAAACATCCGGCGATACAACTCCCCGTTGATCAGGCAATAATGAGCTGCTTGAACCCCCAACCTTCTAATTTTCTTTCTGTCTGCTGGGAGTATTCCCTTGTTCAGGTATTCAATGATTGGGTGCCGCCGATCCTATACCGATCCTATGACGTTGACTTCGTGGCGCTTGACATCCGCGTAAGTTAACTCAATGACGGATCCTGGGTTGTCTGCACTCATATCTGCAGTGGCAGCTAAACTTGCTCGGGCATCATCCTCCGTATTTTCTTCCCTTGGTATTTGATTGATCTTCCATTTTTGAAAATTCTTCAAACGCTTCTCCATTCTTCCCAAGTACTCCTGCATGTGGGCGTCTTTGGCAGCATAGGCTCCAGTTACTTGATTGACGACTGATCTCCCTGCCCCCCAATATGCAAGCTAATTCCAAAGCTTGAATTACTGTTTCATAGTCTGCTTCATTGTTTGTCATTGGCGGGCAGCTAACAGCCTTCCAAAATTTGTTCTCATTTGGGGATTTGACCAATAAACCAAGCCCGATCCTTTTTATATTTGAGGCCTCGTCGGTGTGGATCACCCATTATCCGGGGGTAATACCCTATATCATTTTATGCTCTATCTCAGCCTTCGGCATTAGGTCGGTACTGAAGTAGCAACGAAGTCCGCAAGTACTTGGGACTTGATGTCGTGCGTGGTTGATAGATGATATCATATTCTCCTAACTCGACATCCCATTTTACTAGCCTGCCTGAGAGTTCGGATTTGTGATAGAAGAGACCACAATGATCGTGTGACTTTGAAAATATGGTCGTAGATTTTTTGCTGCCATAACTAGGGCGAGTGCTAGTTTCTCTAGATGCTTGTACCTGGTTTCTGCATCCAAGATATATTTGCTGACGTAGTATATCGGCGACTATACCCCTTTTTCTCACATACCAAAACAGCACTGACGGGCAACTTCGGACACTGCGAGGTACCACAATAACGACTCTCCCTCACGTGGCTTTTTTAGCAATGGAGGATTGGCAGATACTGTTTTAGGTCTCGAAGCGCCTTGCTACACTGCTCTGTCCACTAAAAGCTTTTATTTTCTTCAATACGTTGAAGAACTGATGACACCTTTCAGAGGATCGTGAGATAAAACAGCTGAGTGCGGTTATCCGGCTATTGAGCCTTTTCACCTCCACTTCACTCTTCAAAACATATTGTATAGCCTCAATTGCTTCAATTTTCACAGGATTTGCTTATATGCCCCTGTTGAAGACAATGAACCTAAGGAACATCCCGGAGAATACCAAAGGCACACTTCTCTGGGTTGAGCTTCATACCGAACTTGTCCTAGATTTCGAATGCTATCTCCTGGTGGCTGATGTGGTCTTTGGCGAATTTTGACTTAACCAACATGTCGTCGACATAAACCTTTATAGTCTTGTCAATCTGCTCCTTAAACACCAGGTTCACTAACCTCTGGTAGGTTGCTCTTGCATTTTTCAAGCCGAAAGGCATTACCCTGTAACAATAAGTCCCCTTGTCCGTGATGAAAGAAGTCTTTTCTTGATCATCCGGATTCATGAGGATCTGATTATATCCCGAGTATGCATCCAGAAAACTTAGAGCCTCATGACCTTCAGTTGAATCGATGAGTTGATCGATGTTAGGCAGTGGGAATGAGTCTTTTGGGCATGCTTTATTCAAGTCTATGAAGTCGATGCACATTCTCCACTTCCTATTCTTCTTCGGGACCACCACAACGTTGGATAGCCAGTTGGGGGTAGTGAACCTCGCGAATGGAACAATTGTTTAACAGTTTCTCAACTTCTTCGTGCACTGGCAACCCCTTTTCATGGCTGATCGATTGTTTCTTCTGCTTGATCGGCTTAAAGTTGGGGTTAATATTTAAATTATGTGTGAGGACGCTAGTTGATATTCCAGGCATGTCGGTGTGTGTCTAGGCGAGTGTGCCTGACCAAGCGCGCAGGAAGTTAGCGTATTCTTGTTTGGCTTCGGCCAAAAGTTTGGCCCCCCACATAAAATTTCTTGTCAGGGAACCTCTCATCGAAAATCACCGGATCGAGATCGTTCACCGTAGCCCTGGCAGGATTCTCCTCTTCTTGCAGGTCTGAGAGTACGATGGCCGGCTCGTGGGATCCAATTGCTTCATGACTTTCGAACCCAAAAGGTAATGTTGGTTACCAGGCAAGGGCCAAACAACTTATCCAACTTCTTCTTCTGTTTCTTCGTTTCTTTCTTGACCGCACATGTCACGGCGGTTACATAACAACTCCGAGATAGTTTCTGCTCCACCCGGATCTCTCTCACCCCCAAGAAGTCGGGTATTTAAGAATATGATGAAGTGTAGACAGCACTGTGCGTACTTCGTGAATCCAGGGTCTTCCCAGTATAATGTTACATGCGAGATCGCATCCCATTACTTGTAAGGACGTTACCCTTGGAGCCCTTGGCAGATGTACCTGAAGGAGTATTTTTCCTACAAACTTCTCACTGGAGCTGTTGAAGCTGGTTATGGTGTATGTACTGGGGATTATCTGGCTCCATCTGGCAAACTATTTCCTAGTAGATGATGTTCACTGTGCTGCCAGGATCTACTAGTAAGCGTTTGACCTGAGCACCATGCACATGCAGGGTAATTATCAGGGCATCGTAGTGGCGGTATAGAACTTGCCGTGAGTCTTTGTTATCGAACTCGATGGTGTTGATACGAGGTTTCTTAGTTATCTCCTGATGGGCCTTGCAGACCATGATGGTTCTGGTTCTGGTACTACTAACTCCGGGCCCCCCAAAAATTGTATTGACGGACTTCTGGACCCCTAGAACCGCCAATATCGCTTCGTCTGCATCACTATAAGGCGTGGTATCTCGGCGGGATTCCGACCATGACAGTGAATAAAAGGACGTTGATCTTAGATATTCGTTCATAATTTTAGCCATGTCGGCCGAGTTATGTGTCATATATTGGATCTTGATATTGGCATCCCGTGTGACGTAGTTGCTGTTGTCTGACATGACTGTGTCTTTTCCTCGTAGAATACCTACAATTTTCTGGGGCCCACGGTGGGCGCCAAACTGTTTATGCCTAAAATTGTACGTCTAGGTTAAACAATTAAATTTGTGAATGGGTCACAAGCAATACAGTAAAATACGATGTAAAGTAAGTAAATAGAGAGGAAAATTTAGACAAGAAAGTAAAGAGTTTTATTCCTTGAGAATAGTTGGATTCGGTGTGAATCGCTTGATGTACAATGTAAGGAGGGGTATTTATAGTAGAGATTACCCAGTCCTAATTATGGTTAAATACAAATACTAATAAAGGTCATGGGCCTATGAACTCAAGGTGGTGTTATATACGGAACACTAGCTAGGAGACTGTAAACCCTAAGGCGGCGAGATGTACGCCTTGTGTCCTATGCCCCTACCGCCTAAATGGTCGTAACTCATAGAGCAGGCGTGGATCCTCTGTGCTCAGTGACTTGTAGGATAAGTCTAGTCTCGCCAACTGGACTCGTATCCCTGTAATAGTAGGCGTCGTATTTTTGCCCACACAAGTACATGGAATGCAAGTTCAGCGATGCACCCCATGAGTCAGAGGCGGAAGTAAGGATTGACACTTAAGTCATCCCCAAGAGAGGAAATTTCAGGTATCTTGGGTCTATATACCAAGGAAATTGAGAGATCGATAAGGATGTCACTCATCGTATTGGGAAGGATGGATGAAATGAAGGCTCGCATCCGGTGTCCTATGCGATAAGAATGTGCCAGCGAAGCTTAAAGGAAAGTTCTATAAAGTGGTTGTTAGACCAGCTATATTGTATGGGGGAAGTGTTGGGCAATCAAGAACACACACATTCAAAAGATGAAGGTAGCTGAAATGAGGATGCTCAGATGGATATGTGAGTATACTAGGATGGAAAGATTAGGAATGTGGCCATACATGAATAGGTGGGGGTGGCATCAGTGGTGGACCAAATGCTAGAGGCGAGACTGAGATGGTTCGATCATATGCAAAGAAGGAGCACAGATGCTCTAGTAAAGAGGTGTTAGGGGCTGGTAATATTGGGTGTACGGAGAGGTAGAGACAGATTGAGTAAGAATTGGGGTAAGGTGATTAAATAGGACATGTCACACCTCCACATTACTGAGGACATGGCCCTGGATAGAAGAGCATAGAGGTCGAGAATTAGGATAGAAGGTTAATATATATATATATATATATATATATATATATATATATATATATATATATATATATATATATATATATATGCGAATGAGTTCTGATATATATATGTATATGTATGTGTGTGTATATATATGATTTTATCTTATTCTTCGGTATTAGTGCTATTATTGTTTTGCTTACCCCGGTTATTTGTAGTTTTTTAGATTTCAGTACTTTCTGTACCATGGTGTTTTCATTTTCTTTTTCTTTTTTCAAATATGTTTTTAGAAAAAATATTTTTTTGAGCCGAGAGTCTATCAGAAACAAATTTTCTACCTTATCAAAGTAAGAGTAAGGTCTGCGTACTCACCCTCCCAAACCCCATTTATGGGATTATACTGGATACATTGTCATTGTTTTATCCTTAATTTTGAGAAAACACAACTCGACGGTAGAAGTTAGAAAAAGTAGGGTAGACAAAATTAGTCCATGAAACATATATCCCCTAGGTCGAGTTAGCCAAGACATATTTACATGCAAATTTGGGAATAACCTAAGTCAAGGCATCCAAATTTGAACTGGTTTTGATAAAATATTTCGCCCAAATTTACCTACAAGAGAATTTTGGCAAAATATTTTCAACAATTTTTTTTATATGATATATTAGATATAGTCATAATAATTGCTCTTTAGCTAAACAAATTATAAGAAAACAAAGAAAGAAATTAACACTTGGTTAGAATTGAGCAAGTTAGATTGTGATCCATTATTTAGCTCTTCTTGACCCAACTTATCACAACTCAAGTAATACTAGGACGAGTTAGATACATGACGTGTCTTAAAAAGGAACATCGCCAGGTTGTTAAGTGGACCTAGGATACTTGCAGGGTAATCCATAGATGTATTCTTGACTTAAATTTTGATAGAAATAAGATAAGTGTGTAGAGGAAAAGTTCTACTTCTAAAACCAGATATCGAAACGAGGTCAATAATGATGCAGAAAACAATATTGAAAAGAAAGTCAATAAAGTAAATGGAAAAAATGAGTGAGATAAAAGAGAAGAGAGTCTTAGTGTATTCATCGTAAGCTCCACAATAAAGAGAGATTTCCTCTGGTGAGTAGCCTCGGTATGCCGTACAAGTACAACACAGTAGAATGTGAGCTTTATGGATGCCCGGTAATATATGACTGAAATCCTAGAGACAACACTATATTTGAGTGTACAAGACTTGGGGAGAAAGTGAGCTGAAGTCTGAAGTAGTGAAGTCAATAGTGTTAATGTGTGCATGAAAGATCAGATAGCTTCAACGTCTTATCTTCGTTCAGCTTCATACAGAGAGTCGGATGCTTGGAGTCCAAGACTAAGTTGTAGAGAATCTATTAGTCCATTGAGTTGTTAGGGACGGTATTCCCAACCCATGATCTTGGAGGTAGTTGCAAAAGGTATTAGATGTATGCCTTATCCCTTAGACTTGAACAAAGGGAGTTAAAGTGGATCGTGGCATGGCTTTGATATGCGGAGCATTGCTCTATTTTGCGGAGCATGACTCCGATGAGACTGTGAGAGCGGGGCAAGGCCAATGATGGTGTTGAGCCTATAAGAAGCGTTGAGTTGATCAGGAGCAAGTCGTGTCATAGGTCGAAACCATAGGCTGGGGGTAGTGTGTAAGGTCACATATGTTGAGAGTGGAGGCAACCTTCATATTAGGTCTAGTGGATCATATATCTAGGATACATCTAGAGTAAGCTAGGGAGCCGTAAGTTATCGGGTTAGGTACAATTTGATGGGTTATTTTTTCTCTTTCCAATAGTTTCATTGGCTGGAAGGAAGCTTCACAACTTGTTGTTGCATGTCAACCACACAAGGCCGAGTATGAAAAGTACAAAAGCAGTGATAGAGATCATTTGGCTACAAGACTTGGCATGTGATAATTTCGTTTAGCTTGATCTTTTGGCTACAAGACTTCAGTGTTTTGTGACGGCCAAAGTGTCATTCATCCTGCTAAGAATAAGCAGTCAAAATATTGATATCAGGCTCCAATTTATCCGAGATACTATATCACAGGGCATTGTTGATGTAACGTGTTTACCCATGACAATCCAGTTTATATGATGACAAAAGCAGTTCCATCCAACAAATTCAAGCATTGCCTAAACTTGATGTGCTGAGTGAGGACTCAGAAGAGCCCTTGTTATGATTGTGGGTAGAGTTGAGTAATGTTGTTCTGAATGATGAAGATAATTCAAGCCACGTACATGGAAGATTTTTTACTTCGTGTCATCAATTCTGATGGATATGAATTATAACTCGACCCTAAAAACTTACCTTGTAAGATTATATGGACTTACACATATATATAAATGTATAAATAATTAAATGTCAGTTGCTATTATTAAAAGGTTGGTCCAAATTAAATGTGATCTACTAAAGTTTAAGTTATGCGGACCTATTTAGATACCTCGTAAAGTGTGGGGGCCTATGTGTAGATATTCGGATGTAATTGTAGTTTAATGATGGGCTAAACTAGAATTACATAAACTATACTCTAGTATAAAAAGGGGTTATGGTCCCCAAATCAGACGTAGGTTTTATTAACTGATATCCCATCATCAGTTAAATAGAGAGAACGGCTCACGTCTAGATTTGGAAGACCAAAAACCAAGGCATTGAAGAATCACACCTGCTGCTATGGATTCAGGTACGCTTCCGCTTTCAGTTTTTAATTCTTGATGATTTGACATAGTAGATCCTGAGGTAGATGTAGTATAATCTACAATTAGGTTCTAACAAGTGGTATCAAGAGCCTCTATTATGATTAAATCATTGAGATCTAGTTGTTGAAAAATAGTTTTCAAAACCGTCGGGTGGAATAAGAATAGCATTGGCTAAATCTGAATTGTTAAATTATTATTTTTTTATGCTGGCGCAAATTTGCCTAATTGTTGATGCGTCAGAATAGTTAATCTTTCTAGAGTTCCTTACTGGTCAAACTTTCATTGTTTCATGATTGAAGACATAGTTCAGATTATTTATGTTTTAGGAAAAGGGTTCTGTTGGTGCCGCAAGTACATCATGAGCAATTTTAATATTGTAAAGTGGTGATTGGGTTTAGGTTTTGATAAGATAACATCATAATTCAAAAGAAAAGAAAAATTGCAAGCACCTGTGCGTTTTCAGAACCCTTGAGGCGCAATCTTTTATGTAAATCGATTGGCTGCCAGATGCCTTAAAATTTTGTAGAATTATTTGACTTGTTTCATATTAGTCTAGTTTACTTTATTAAATCTTTTTGCAACTTGATATAAAGACAACTGACAACAGGTTTTATGAAAAAGTATTTGCCCACTATTAGTTTAGTTTAAGTTGGGAATTTTATGTTCCTATTTGGTAAATTTAAATTTGGATATTAGTATGATTGTATATATTTTGAGATGAATATATTAAAGCTAGATGTCGCCAAAGTGACCTCTCTTGTGGAGATTTATTCATTTTGAAATATAAAAGGTTGTGTGCATGTAATTTATGTAAATATTAATCGGCCAAAGGAAGGTAAATGTTTGACAGAATTACATGTGCATTTTGTGGTAATAAACATGTGATGATTTTTTTGGTTTACGTGTGAATAATAAATCAGCCCAAAGGAAGATTTTTATTTGACATGTTATTCTATTATCAATGTTTGATTACTACGACAAGATACTACTTACAAGTTAATATTTTATCCAAAGATGAAATATTAATGGAGTGCCCGGTATCTTGAGATGGGGTTTACCTTTATTCAAATTTATTTTCAGTTTTGGTATAAAAATATAATGTGAGCTTATTTTGTTATTGTTCTCTGATTCAGCTGAAATTACTCCTGCAAGTATTACTGCCAACATCAATTCCATTCCTATGCTAAATGGCACTAACTTCAAATCGTGGCAAGAGAACCTCAACATAGTTCTCGGAGTCATGGATCTCGACCTTGCGTTAAGGGTTGATTCTCCACCACCTCTTACATATGAAAGTACTTCTGAACAGAAGAAAGAGATGGAAAGGTGGGAGAGATCAAATCGCATGTGTATGATGATCATGAAGAAAGCCATTCCAGAAACTTTTAGGGGCACTATGTCTGATAAGGTGAATACGGCTAAGGAATTTATAGCTGAAATTGAAAAAGTATTTGTCAAGAGTGAAAATGCTGAAATTGGTACACTTTTGACAAGTCTGATTTCAATGAGATACCAAGGAAAAGGTAACATCAGGAAGTACATTATGCAAATGTCTCATCTTGCTTCAAAGTTGAAAGCACTTAAGCTGGAACTCTCTGAGGACTTGCTAGTGCATCTGGTTTTGATATCCCTTCTTCCACAGTTTAGCCAGTTTAAGGTGAGCTATAACTGTCAGAAAGAGACTTGGTCTCTGAATGAGCTCATCTCACACTGTGTTCAGGAAGAGGATAGATTGAAGCAAGAAAGGACAGAAAGTGCTCACTTAGCCGTTGTGCCAAAGGACAAAAGGAAAGACAAGAAAAGAAAGAATAAGGAAGCTGCGAATACGGCAACACAAAAGAAGCAACATAAGGAACCATCTAAGGATAATGATGGTTGCTTCTTTTGTGGAGCTGCAGGGCATAAGAAGAAGCAGTGTACCAACTATCACGCTTGGCGTGCAAAGAAAGGTACGCTTCTTAATTTTGTTTGTTCAGAGGTTAATTTGACTTCAGTGCCAAGACACACGTGGTGGATAGATTCTGGTGCAACAACTCACATCAGTATGTCTGTGCAGGGTTGCCTGAATTGCCGAAAGCCAAGTGACGGTGAAAGATACATCTACGTAGGTGATGGCAAGACGGTGGAAGTCGAAGCAATTGGAACTTTTAGATTATTGTTAAGAACTGGTTTTTATTTGGATTGAATGAGACTTTTGTTGTACCGTCTTTTAGACGGAATTTGATTTCCATTTCAGCTTTGGACAAATTTGGTTATTGTTGTTCATATGGAAATGGGAAATTTAGTCTTTTTCATAATTCAAAATTGGTTGGATCTGGTTCTTTATCAGGTTACAATAATCTATATTTGCTTGACACAATTGCTTCGTATAATGAATCCTTGCATGTTAATATAATTGGTAAAAAGCGCAAATTAACCATCGAGAATTTGGCTTCGTTATGGCACAAGAGATTAGGTCACATCTCCAAAAGGAGAATTGAGAGACTTGTGTCCGACGGTATTCTCGATCCCCTTGATTTTTCAGATTTTGATATATGTGTGAATTGTATAAAGGGGAAACAAACAAATGTTAGGAGATTTGGAGCCAACAGGAAACTTGACGTCTTAGAACTAATACATACTGATATTTGTGGACCATTCCCTATAGCTTCTTGGAATGGTCAATAGTATTTCATAACGTTCATAGACGACTTTTCAAGATATGGCTATATATATCTCATTCATGAAAAATCGGAATCACTGGATGTGTTCAAAAATTTTAAGGCTGAAGTTGAAAATCAACTTGGCAAACATATTAAAAGCGTTAGATCTGACCGTGGCGGTGAATACTATAGTAGATATGACGGATCAGTTGAACAACGTCCAGGACCATTTGCAAAATTCCTAGAGGAATGCGGTATCGTCCTACAGTACACCATGCCGGGTTCGCCCACTAAGAATGCTATTGCTGAAAGACGAAACAGAACGCTTAAAGACATGGTGAGAAGTATGATTAGTCATTCTACCTTGCCTGAATCACTATGGGGAGAAGCTTTAAAGACCGCATCATATATACTCAACAGAGTTCCAACTAAAGCAACTGATAAGACCCCTTATAAGCTTTGGACAGGCAAAAAGCGTAGGTTAAATCATTTGCACATTTGGGGATGTCCAGCTGAGGCAAGGCCTTATAGGCCAAATGAAAAGAAACTGGACTCAAGGACTATCAGTTGTTATTTTATTGGATACTCTGAAAGATCCAGGGGTTACAAATTTTATGATCCCACAACTAAGGCTATTTTTGAGATGAATAACGCGCGGTTCTTTGAGGATATTGAGTTTGCGGGGAAAGAAAGAATAAATGACTTTGTCTTTGAAGAGGAGCATATTAATATTCCTCAAGTTGCTATTGACAATGCTCAGGAACAGTCTCTTATACCTGACGTTGCTCGAGAAATAACTCCAGATCAAGACAATGTCATTGAACAAACTTTACAGCCTCAAGAACCAATGCCATTAAGGAAATCCACTAGAGAGAAGAGAAATGCAATTCCAGATGATTATTTTGTGTTTATCCAAGAACATGAAGATGATATTGGAACGACTGAAGCTGATCCAATCAGCTTCCGTCAAGCCATGAAAAGTTCTAACTCTCAAAAGTGGATTGATGCCATGAATGAGGAGATGAAGTCTATGAACGACAATGACGTATGGGAGCTTGTCCAATTGCCTGAAGGTGCGAAACCCATTGGTTGCAAATGGATATTTAAAACCAAGAAGGATTCGAAGGGCAATGTGGAAAGGTACAAGGCACGTCTTGTTGCTAAAGGCTTCACCAAAAAAGAAGGCATCGATTATACAGAGACTTTCTCTCCGGTTTCATCGAAAGACTCTTTCAGGACTATAATGGCATTAGTCGCACATTTTGATCTTGAGCTACATCAGATGGATGTCAAGACTGTGTTTCTCAATGGTGAAATTAATGAGACAATTTATATGGTGCAACTTGAAAACTTTGTGTCTGGTGATGCAAAGTCTATGGTATGCAAATTAAAGAAATCCATCTATGGGCTTAAACAGGCCTCTCGTCAGTGGAATCACAAATTTCATCAAGTTATCACCTCATTCTGTTTCGAGATGAATTTTGTTGAAGATTGTGTATACCACAAGTTCAGTGGGAGTAAACATATTTTTCTGGTTTTATATGTCGATGACATATTGCTTGCCACAAACGATATGGCCTTGTTGCATGATACCAAGAAATTTCTGAGAAAGAATTTTGAGATTAAAGATCTTGGTGATGCAAATTTTGTATTAGGGATTCAGATACATCGAGATCGCTCTCGAGGTATTCTTGGATTATTACAAAAGGCCTATATTGAAAAGATATTAAAGAGATTTGGCATGCAATATTGTAAATCAGGTGATACCCATGTGGCTAAAGGAGACAAGTTCAGTCTCGAACAGTGCCCTAAGAATAAATTTGAGCATAAGGAAATGGAGATGATTCCTTATGCTTCAGCAGTAGGAAGTCTGATGTATGCTCAAGTTTGTACGTATCCGGATATTGCGTTCATTGTTGGCATGTTGGGCAGATACCTGAGTAATTTGGGAATGGATCATTGGAAAGCAGCCAAACGAGTCTTACGGTATCTACAGAGAACAAAAGAGCACATGCTCACATACAGAAGGTTGGATGAGTTGGAGATCATTGGATATTCAGACTCCGACTATGCGGGATGCCAAGATAGTTTAAAATCTACTTCAGGCTACATATTTCTGCTTGCTGGAGGAGCTGTCTCTTGGAGAAGTGCTAAACAGTCACTCGTTACTCCGTCCACATTTCCAGCTGAATATGTAACGTGTTTTGAGGCATCTGAACGTGCATCATGGCTGCGAGATTTTGTCACTGGGCTGCGAATTGTAGATGGAATTGAAAGACCACTTAAGATATTCTGTGACAATGAAACGGCAGTCAGGTTTGCTAATAACAACAAGAGCTCAAAGAAACACGTTGACATAAAGTTCTTGGTTGTTAAGCAAAAGGTTCAGGGAGGTGAGCTGTCTATAGAGCATATTAGTACAAACTCCATGGTTGCGGATCCGCTTACTAAGGGACTACCACCCAATGTCTTTCATGAGCACACTGCTCGTATGGGTGTTATGTTATCTGAGGATATTCAGTTTTAGTGGGAGTTTGTAACTTTTAATGTTCTATTCATAGACACAATTTGGTTTTCAGTTTTTGGTTCAGGTTTACGGTTTTCAGTGTATGGATATTTTAAGAATATTTCTGCAGAAATAAAGTATTCAGTTTATTATCCTCCCTGACTTGTTTTTCGGTTGGACCAGTTGGAAATAGGCATATTTAGATCACATTACATGTAATTTCCATGCTCCACATCCATGCTTGATCTATGTCATGCGGTTATGTTGGTATATGTGATCAAGGAAGGTTTAGTTACGATATAAATGTAGCGAAAGCCGCCTTGGTTCTATGTTGACATGATTGATGGACGAGATTGTTTAGAGGTACTTCAGTTTATGATAGCAAATATTTGGAGCTCATAAGGTGACATAAAATTATAAGGTTATGTGTATGTATATGTGTATAATCCAAGTGGGAGATTGTAAGATTATATGGACTTACACACATATATAAATGTATAAATAATTAAATGTCAGTTTCTATTATTAAAAGGTTGGTCCAGATTAAAGTTTAAGTTATGTGGACCTATTTAGACACCTCATAAAGTGTGGGGGCCTATGTGTAGATACTCGGATGTAATTCTAGTTTAATGATGGGCTAAACTAGAATTACATAAACTATACTCTAGTATAAAAAGGGGTTATGGTCCCCAAATCAAACGTAGGTTTTATTAACTGATATTCCATCATCAGTTAAATAGAGAGAACGGCTCACGTCTAGATTTGGAAGACCAAAAACCAAGGCATTGAAGAATCACACCTGCTGCTATGGATTCAGGTACGCTTCCGCTTCCAGTTTTTAATTCTTGATAATTTGACATAGTAGATCCTGAGGTAACTGTAGTATAATCTACAATTAGGTTCTAACAACCGTGTGATTCAAAATTGGAGAAATTGAGAGTATGTGTTGCATGAAGTTGTGGAGACTCCCGGAATAACTTTGAGGATCACAGTTTGAGTAATTGCGCGAGAATTACTTGAGCCATGCAATTGCGCGGACGCAAATCTATGTTATGTGTTTATTTATTTTAAGGCCTATTGACCCTATAAGTCTAGGAAAGACTTTGGGTATACATATAATTGAGGATCTCTTGTGCCATTTCTTATTTTTCATAGTGGAAAAAACTCCATGCTTCTGTCACGAAGATATAGGCTTGACCAAATTAAACGTTGTCAAAGCCTTGTATTTTTCTTATTTTCTATTTGCTTTACATGTGATTATACTAGTTAATCAGCAGTATTTTGCAACAAGTATGAATAAATAATTTACTTTGCATAATTATTTGTGCTACCATTTACTAGCTAGGACATTATTGAATGGAACAAGGAAGAGAAACTTGGAGAAATAGACTATCTGTTTTCAAAAATTTATAAAGGAAAACGAGATATACTATGCTTTGCTTTTTCTCTCCCTGCTAAACGCGTAATCTCCAATTAAGAGAAATAATATCTTTCTTTGCACAATTCAAATTAATTCTATTTGACACTTTTCCTCCCTTTGTCATCATTTATCTATTTTCTATACATGGTGTTACTAGTATCCACTTTCCCTATCAAAGAGGAGAAACTGATTTGCATCAAGAAAGGAAAAATAAATCTTTTGTCTTTGAGCACCTCTGTCATCAATCGATATGTCGAATGTTCGAATGAAATTGGAAGATAAGAAGGAATATTGTTGATCCTCATCAGTGGGGAAATTTATAACTGTGTTCCTATTCTTAATTTGTCACTTGTGGAATATCTGATAAAATTGATTTAATTGACTCGCTACCTTCAACTAGTAAATTGTGACTGTGTTGCTACTCTTAAATATCCACTAAAATTGTTATAACATCCTGTTTGGTATGATGTATTAGGTGAAATAGTCATTGTATTAGATTTGGTATTGTTTTATCCACTGTTTGGTTGTCCAATTTGTAATTTAATACCCGCACAAAACTCCGCGCTAATTTAGTGCAGCATTCGATTGGTTTTCAGTGAAATTTTAATACCCGCATAAAATTAGTGCAATGTTTGATTGCATTTTTGTATATTCCGTATTATTAATACTCGTATTATTAATGCAGGAATCTATGTATTATTTTATGCGAGGTAAAAGATGGTATTAATAATGTGGGTATTAATAACGCATGCATTAAAATTTAAAATGACAAAAGTAACCCTCATAATAATAATGATATTTTTAAAATTTTATTTAAGGAGTAAATAAATATTTTAAATAATAATAGTGTTTGTTAATTTGTAATATTTCAGTGATTCAACAAATAATCCCTATGTTATAATATATGCATGGCTAATGCCCACATTACTAGACCCCGTGCTAACTAATACCCGCATTATTAATACACATATTATTAATACACACATTGCTAATACCCACATTACTAATACCCGCATTAATAGTTAATACCCGCATAAAATTAGTCTTCAACCGAACGATCTCTTGGTGTATTATTTTATACCACTAGGAGTTGTTTGGTACGCCGCGTTAAAAGTTAATACCTGCACTAAATTACTCACAAAGTTTATGCAGTGTTTGGTTTGTTTTGCAAGAAAGTATAAAAATCTGCACTATAATGCAGCGTTAAGTTTAGATTTAGAAACCTGCACTAATAATACCTGCATAAATTAATGAGAAAATCTATGTATTATTTTGTGCGAGATAGGAGGTGGAATAATAATGCGGGTATTAATTATGCAGGTATTAAAATATTAAAGGATAAATATGCCCTCACCTCTCTTTACATTATACACTTTGTATCATTCAAGCTAAATCTATTGAAGATTAAATATTAAAATACATAATTTAAATTATGAAATGTATAATAATTTTTTAATACAACAAATCATTCATTAACCAAGATATGAGACCTGCATAACTAATACCTCCTTTAATAATACTTGCGTAGCTAATACCTGCATAAAGTCTATCTCAACCAAACGACCCGCTAATAACATGGCATGGCTAATCCATGTATTACTTATCCATGGATTAAGCATGAAAAGACAAAACAATCATTTGTCTTTTCTTATGAAATTCAATTATTCATGGTATGAGAGTCAATTCACCACTTTTTAGTTTAAAAATAGATATATCTATCTATCTATATTATTATAAAAGCACACTGACCTTAGTGAAATGTCACTCGCCTTTTTTACCCTTTAAAAATAGATTTCACATTAGACAAAATTGTCATTTTAGTAAATTTTTAAAAATTACTTCCTTTATATATATATATATATATATATATATATATATACACACCTTTTTTTTAATAATTAGAGTTTTATTTAGGTACTACCTCTGTAATTAATAAAGGAACTTATTTATACTGTGTTAAATTCAAAGCTTACCTTAATTAACGCTATAATTTCGTTAGTTTACCTATACTAGAAGTCTTGGAGAGAGGCAAACTATAAAGTCTTGTTCTGGACTATGGACTTTGTGTTGTGGTTGACGCCAATGATGAACTCAAAAATAAAAAAGAAAAAGTAAACAACTTCAAGGTAATGTTCATACTTTTCCCTTTGGAGACTTAGTTCTTTTGTAATTGTTAATTCACATATGTTAAAGAATATACATGATCTATATGTATATGTGCGTAATTTTTTTCTCTTGTTCTCTCGTGATTTGGTTTATTCATGCCACAAATTCTATTTTATTAGTACTCTGTGTTCTTCTATTTGCTACATCACAGATTGGATTATTAATATATTATAGGATTGAAGGGAAAGAAAGGTTAGAGCTTTTGTGGTTTCAATATCTCCAAAATTCTACGAACTCGCATATCTTGATTTATACATACTTGCATATTGATATACATTCCTGAATAATGCATCCTTAATTAATAATGATCATTAATTTCTTATTATCTATCTATACTATATTAAAAGCACGAAATTCTTAGTGAAATGTCATTTGTCTTTTTTACTCTTATTAATTACCTTTCATGTAGGATAAAATTTTAACTATACTAATTAATTTAAAAGATTAATTGTTGCAACATAGAGATAATTCCACGGTCAACTATAAGGTTTTTCCAGGAATCTAGGATTTGAATTTAACTATGACTGTACCACCTTCAGTAAATTTACTAGCCACGGCCATTGAGAAAACGTTGGGTGACGTCCATCAAGTGTAATGATATCTCAGTTAGTTGGTTTCAGTATTTGGATGAAAGTAGGACTCAATGTTGCCGAGTATTTTTTTTATATAAAAAATTTAATAAGTATAAATAACAAGAAATTATATAAACATTTAAATTTGAAAGAAAGCAGGACTCTTGTGTCTATTATATGCAAAATCATAATTGAAGTTTACTTGTTTTTCAGTTTCATGCATGATCCATGGTAGCACGAGAGAGACCGCAGAAGAAAGCAGATGGTATTTCTCTTCCACCTTTGAGAATATATATTGGCACATACAGTAAATATTTTGAGATTATAGAACAACGGAAAATGTTATTTCTTGCTTCAAAAATCAACATATGTTCTCCTTTTGTTTTCTTAAGTCTTGTTACAGAGTCAATTTCGAGGCAAAACTTTAGAGCTTAAGATAAGAGATAGAATACAGGTTTTGGATTCTCCGCTGTGGAACTTCTTTTTGTACTTGATCCTCATATGCTCCAAACACCAGGTAATCTTTATTTTCCTGTTTTTAATGTCTTTGTTCTTTTTTGCTTTAACTTTGGTTATTCCATGCACTTTTAAGGCAGTGTGGAGGTAATCTCTTACAATGCATAATTGATCTGATGGAGAATTTTTTTGAGAATTGGAGGAGAGGAGGTTGCAGTATCAGTTTCACATAATTGATGAAGTCTTTAGTTATAGTAATATTTAACTATAACTAAAAATATTACTTAATTCTAAATGAACACTAAGTGTTGCCCATTAATACTGCCGGTACCTTTCATCTATGACCGTTTCTTCTAATTGAAGCCATATTCTGTACAGGAATTTTAGCTCCAATTTAGCTATGGGGAAACCTTTGGTGTTTTTCAACCAAGGTATGTAAGTTAATATACAATATGTGCTTATTTGCTTCTCTTTTTCTAATGTGTTTTGTTAACTTTTGATTTTCCATATAGAGATTCTATGCAATTACTAGATCTATCAAATTGATAATTGGTAAGTATTTTCGTTCCAATTTATGTACTACAGTAAATTATTTTTTAATATAAAAGTTTGTTGTTTTATTTGGAATAAATTATAATAAGTAACTTGGAACGTATCGAGTGAGTTATGTTTCTCACATCATAAATTCTAGGATGGCATTGCCTTTGTTACCACTCTCGAATACGGTCTTTCATGTTACTATTATTAAAAATAACTTTTACTTTTGATTTCAGCCGGCAACACCTTATCTAGATGAGAAACATAAAATCTTATATTGAATAGGACTTGTCATATGATTACACGCGCAACACGCCCTTTAGAATCTATTTTTTTGAAGGTAAATTGTCAACACAAATTTGTTTTATACTAATAATATATTTATGTAGTTTTTCAAGTTTGTGTATACGCGCTCACAAAGCCGAAATCTAAAAATATGTAAGCCTTTCCTAAAAAAAAAAATATTTATTATCTGAATATATTTATTAAGTAGTATACCTAGCCGTGCACGGTATGATTCTATATTTTATTTTTTAAAAAAATAAAAGAATCTATATTAGAAAAAATGTATTATTTGAAAATCTACCTCTTATAGGAATTGAATAGGACTTGGTCACTGTGGAGTTCTAATTAAAATCTAATACTAAATATAATTAATAAATTTACCATATATATGTTATATATATAATCATGAATAATTTTGTATTACTAACAATTGTAATATCTTGAAATCGACATTATGCAGGACTTCGAATTTTAACCGCAGCTTATCTTTTTCTCATCACAAATTTTTTGTTCTCCATGTAGCTACTTTTTTCCCTCACTCTCTTCTTTATTAACTTTCACTTCTCTTTATAATTAAAGAACTTATCTATCAGTTACAATTTAATATTATTTATATAGTAAATGAGAAGATTTTGTGCCATCAACGGGAGCGAATGGCTAAGGAAGTTAGAACTTAGAAGGATAACAAATAAGCTAATTCAATAGTTTTTGCTCATTTATTTGACTATGAGAAAGTTAGAACGATATGAAGGTGTTAGTGTATTTTGAATTTTAAAAAATGCAAACATATCTTTCGTGTTGTTCTAAAATTCCAAAGCATATGAATTTTGCGTGGAAAACATCACGTTGAAGTTTGAACATCTTTGTATCGAAACTTCATTTATGAAATATTCATAGAGATCGAAGTAAACTATAATACACAATCTTTGTTCTTGTATACAACTTTTAATTGATAATGTAGTAACATACATTTCTTCGACTTAATTGATTAGTGTATATTTCTGGATACCAATTTCTATAATACATTATTCTTTCTCCTTATCTATACTTTAATTTTTCTTATTTCGTGGAATACACGTGCAATGCACGTACGCAAAAACTAGTATATTATATTATACTTTGTATACTTAATATTTAGTACAATGCACCAAATATCCAATAAAAAATAATCCATATATTACTATCTCCGTGTTACTAGTCCATATTACTAATTCCTGTATTATTAATCCCTGTATTACTAATCCACGTATAACTTGTATTCGTACCAAACACCCGTTAATTTACTCACTAGCTTCAACTAGTATTAGTTTTATAATTAATATCTGCAACTATAAATTTATGATCAAACTCTGTACAATGTTTTACGCCTTTTTAAAAAATTGCTAAAAGTTTGGCTCTAGCCCTCCCTGGAGTATTAATTATACTTATCTTTTTTTATTTAGTATAAACAAAGATAGTATAACTAATAGGAGTACTCAAAAGAGAGTGAAAAATAAAATAGAATTTCAATTGAGCTCCGTAGCACATCGCAAATACATCCTCATTAACAAGCTAAGGTCATCCTACAAAATTAAATGTGGAAAAGGACTAATCCAAGGTCAACGTATTATATTGTCAACAACTCGATCATTTCAAGCAAAAAGAATAACTTTTTATTCAATTTATTATTTGTTTTCACTCTTAAGGTTCTAAAGCCAAGAAAAAGCTAAAAGAAAAGGAAAAAAATAAGGAAAAGAAGAAAGAAAATTGCAGTCCAAAAAATGATTCAAAAGAAGAAGGCCTCTAAAGCTTCAGAGCAGCAAGTGCTAGTGCAAGATGAAACCTTAAATGCAACTAATGAAGAAAAGAGTTCACAAAGGAAAGATATTGAACAAATCGAAAGAAAAACTGTGGTGGTGACATCTAGTAGAGGAGAAGAGACATCCAAAGTTTTAACTTTTCCTCAAGAACCGCCTGTACATATACTCAAAATAAATTTCAGAGTTTATGTCAAGAGGATGGTAACAGCACAACCGAATTGAAGGATTCACAATCTGTTACACCTGTGGTTGAAGATGATCAGGATACAAATGACTTTACTGAGGCACCGCCAGGTTTCCAAAAGAAACTATTTGTTGAAGAGTTTGATACTCCTGTTAGCGTAAAAGTTGACAAAGGAAAGCAAGTAAGAGATGTAAATTGTGAAAGTGAACATAAGTCAAATGACATAACTCCTAATGAAGATGATGATGTTGCTAATATCTTGATTAGTACTTTCTCACCTGAAAAAGAAGAACTACAGGAGGTTGTGGCTAATGAATTCTCTAAAGTTATTGACAAAGGTGGTCTCTCTCCAAGGGGTACTACTATCAACAAGAACATGAACAAGAACATCAAACATGCTTCAATTGCCCCTATAACTAGAGGCAAAGGAAGAGGAAAAAAGAAAGTCCAATCTTGAATGTGTCCAATGATTAACACAATCATTTGGAACATTAGGGGGGTGAAGTCAAAAGGAGCTTTTGACAGACTTAAAAAATTAGGCAGAATTCACAAAGTGTCTTTTATTGCTCTTAAGGAACCTTTTGTACATAGTTCCCGTTTAGAGACATTCAAAAGAAGGATTGGTTTCCCTGGGGCAACAACAAACTGCAATGGCAAAATTTGGTTGTTTTGGGATCATAACATCACTGGCACAGTTGTTTGTGATCATAAACAACAAATAACTTGCTCTGTTCAACATGCTATGACTCTAGAAACTTGCTATGTTACAGCAGTGTACGCAAAAAATAAAGCACATAAAAGAAAGAATTTGTGGGGAAGTCTTGAAACAATGAACTCACAGATCAATGGACCTTGGGCCATTTTTGGAGACTTCAATGTCATTATGCAAGCTGAAGAAAGAAAGGGAGGCAGGAGACATAGGCTAAGTCATAGCATTGACTTCATAAGTTCTATGGAAGATTGTGGTATGATGGACGTGGGTTTTGTGGGGGTTCCATTCACATGGACTAATGGAAGGAGAAGAAGTGAGAGAATTTGTAAAAGATTAGATAGAGTGATGTACAATGATGAGTGGTCTGAGCTATTCTCAAATGTCACCGTTCGACATCTAACGAGAACTGGTTCTGACCATAATCCTTTGTTGTTGTCTTGCAATTTATCTGACATCCCTATCGTCAAGTACTTTAAGTTTTTAAATTTCTGGATTGATGAAGAAGGATTCAAAGAAGTAGTTCAACAATCATGGGAACAGAATGTAAATGGTAATGCCATGTGGATTATGTATCAAAAGCTTAAAAAATTGGCCAAATCTCTTAGTTCGTGGTCCAAAGAGGTCATTGGAAACATATTCGATAATGTATCTACTTGGGAACAGCGGGTGGAAATGAGGGAAGTTGAATATGAACAAGATGACAGTGATGGCGATAGAATCAGGTTATACCAAGCCTATGCAGAACACACGAAATGGATCAAAAAACAAACAGCTTTTCTAAGGCAGAAGGCTAAGGTGAAGTGGGAGGAAGAAGGGGATGATAACACCAAATACTTCCATAGTGTTATCAGACAAAGAAGAAAAAGAGCTTTTCTGCATAGAATAAAAAATCAACAAGGTCAATGGGTTCAAGATGCTGAGCGAATATCTCAAGCTGCAATTGACCATTTCAAAGATCTTTTCTCTCAACATGAACAACAACTAGATCCTAATTTTTTGGACAGGATTGAGAGACTAGTCACTCCAGAGGATAATGAGACCCTCACATGCCTACCAACACTACAGGAAACAAAGGAAGCATTTTGGTCTTTGGATCCTAATAGTTCTGCAGGGCCAGATGGGTTTAATGGAGCTTTTTATCAGGCATGTTGGGATATTGTTGCTGACGATCTTCACAATATGGTGACAGAATTTTTTGGTGGAAAAAGATTGTCCAAATTTTATACTCACACATGTCTGATTCTTTTGCCTAAGGTAGAATCTCCTACTTCATTTTCTCAACTTAGGCCTATCAGTCTAACTAATGTCACCAATAAAATTATCTCTAAGATCGTCACCAAAAGAATGACTCCTCTTCTACCAAAGCTAATTTCAGAAAACCAGACAGGCTTCATCAAGGGTAGATTGATCACTGAGAATATTCTTTTGATTCAGGAGATAGTTCATGACATCAATAAAAAGAACAATGGTGGTAATGCAATTCTGAAGCTTAATCTGTCTAAGGCTTATGATAGAGTATCATGGCTCTTCTTGACTGCTGTTTTGAGGAAAATGGGTTTCTCAGAGATCCTGATTGATATGGTGTATAGGCTGATAAGTGATGTGTGGTATTCTATTCTTATAAATAGGGTGAGACAAGCCTTTTTTCAATCATTCAGGGGTCTTAAAAAGGGTGATCCTCTATCCCCTAGCCTGTTCATTTTGGTGTCAGAAACTTTGTCTAGAGCTCTGAATCAATTATTTCATAAGGACAATTACATTGGTTTCTACATAAATAAGAAGGGCCCTAAGATCAACCACCTTTGTTATGCCGATGATCTGCTCATTTTCACATCAGTGAACAAAAGATCAATTCAAATGATTATGAAAAGGATTCGTCAATATGAAAGCACATCTGGTCAGGTAGTTAACAAAGAAAAGAGTGTTTTCATAACACCTACTCACACAACTGAAACCAAGAGGGAAATGATTCAGGCTGTCACAGGATTCAAACATCAACATCTCCCATTTAAGTATCTTGGTCGCCCAATTTTTTCTGGTCAAAAAAATATTTCTTATTTCTCTGATATGACATCTAATGTCATTAAAAAGATCAATGGTTGGCAAGGAAAGTTACTATCAACAGGAGGTAGAGTGATACTGATCACACATGTTCTACAATCTCAAACTTTACACACTCTAGCAGCTTTGTCACCTCCTAAAGCGGTGATAAAGCAGTTTGAGAAGTATTTGGCTGACTTTTTTTGGGGGCAAGCAGAATAAAAAAAGAGGTATCATTGGAGCTCATGGCACACTTGTGTAATCCGACAAATGAAGGGGGGCTTGGATTCAAGAAGCTTGAAGACATATCTAAGGCATTCACAGCGAAAAGGTGGTGGAGATTTAGGTCGGTTGATAATCTTTGGAGTCAATTCATGACAGCCAAATATTGTCAAAGAGCCTCTCCAGTAGCTAGAAAACTGAATGTCAAACAGTCTTCAGCATGGAGGAGTTTAATGAAGATCAAGGAGGAGGTGGAACCTTACATACTTTGGAGAATAAATGAAGGAAGTTTGTCCTTTTGGTGGGACAATTGGTCTGACCTTGGACAGTTGAAACAATATCAATCTTTTGCCTCTAACTCTGACCAACTTAGAGTCCAAGACTGTTTTCAAGAGGGCCAATGGAACTCTGATTTCATTAGTAATATTCTCCCTCCACATATAGTACAGAAAATTACTACCATCAACATTGGTAGTAAGGACCTAAAAGATGAGATTATATGGAAGATTACACCCGATGGATCATTCACCTGTTCCACATCATATGAGTTACTTAAAAAAAAGAAGACAAGGCAGACCCTGTGGTCTGACATCTGGAGGAAAAATGTTCATTTCAAAATGTCCTTTCAACTTTGGAAGACAATCAAAAAGAAAATTCCAATTGATGAAGTGGTGGCTAATAATTTTGGTCAAGTAATTGTATCATGTTGTTCTTGTTGTAGGAATCCAAAATATGAAACAATTGACCATGTGTTTGTCGAAAGTGAGATGGCTTCAACAGTTTGGAAGACATTCAGTGATCCATTGGGCATGGAGCTTAACACTCCAAATCTCTCCACAAGGTTTCAAAGTTGGTGGAGAGTTCAAAATAAAACTGGTCCAATCAAATTACTCATGCAGGTATTACCAGTTTTCATATGTTGGGAGTTGTGGAAAGGAAGATGTTCAACAAGATATGGGTGGAAGAAATGGTCAACTTCTCGTATTTTCCATGAGGTCGTCTTCCACACAAAAAAATTCTTGAGCAAAAGAGGAATTAAAATTGATGCTTCATGTTCTTGGCAGCAACTCTCTGTTGCCATACAAAATCTCAGGCCTAGACTAATTTTTATTCCTATCAAATGGGAGCCGCCAGAAGATAATTATCTTAAGTTGAATACGGATGGAAGCAACAATAATGAGAAAAATTCAGCAGGTATAGGAGGAGCTGTTAGGGATAGAAATGGACTTCTTATTATGGCTTTTGCCAAAAGATTACACTTCTGCACTAACAACTCTGCTGAAGTGCAAGCAGCTCTATTTGGCATTTCCTGGTGTGCATTTCATGGGAAATATGATATTATCATTGAGTTAGATTCCTTAATGGTGGTCAACATGCTCAAACAGACCTTCAAGGTTCCTTGGAATTTTCAGCATTCAGTTGAAATAATGAGGAGCATTATTTCTGAAAAGAATTACAAAGTTCAACATTGTTTTAGAGAAGGAAATGAAGTTGCATATTCCTTAGCCAAGTATGGAGCTGATCAAGAGACTACACTAATCGCAGAAATGTTCTTTAGTGTTCAATCACTGCCTACCAAAGCTAGGGGAGCTTATAGGATGGATAGATGCGGTATGCCTACTTTCAGGATCAGGCCAAACAACTCCTAACTATATATTCATCATGTTTTTGTTAAAAAATTGTAAAAAAGGGGAGTTCCCCTTAGCTACTGTATTTTTTGAACACTTGATACACCTAGTTTTAGGGATAACACTAGGATCAAATGTATATAATTGTAGTTGGTTTTATATCACTACACTAGACACTACTTTTTGGAAGCTGTATTATGAACACTACAAGAAATCTGCCCTGTAGTGGCGACCTACAACCTCAAAAATCGCCACAAAAAACTTTTAGTGGCGACCATTGAGTTGCTACACACAAGCCGATACTGAAAGTTTTTAGTGGATTATTGGTCGCCACAAATAGACATATTTTGTGGCGACTAGTATATTTTTATTGGCTATTGAAAGGTTCAGTATAAGGGTTCGCCACTGATAAGTAGGACTTTCAGTGGCGACTAATACCTTTTCCCAAAAAAAAATGTATTTACTATTTGATTGCCCAATAAATATTAATGCAGTCTTATGAATATAAAAGTAATACCAAAGTTATTTTTTTGAAAAGAACTTTCCATTACATAAATGTCATAATATAAAGTAAACAATACTTTATAATGCATCGTCATTGTATATACATATGAAAAGAGAATAGCTACAAATATCTTCAAACTCATTCTCTTCCTTGTCCATAATTTTCAGTTATTAATGAACCTTGTCCCTGCATAGAAGATAAGGATTCAGCTTGTCTCATAATTATTACAACTCCTCTATATCTACTGTAAAAGTTTTGCTAGTTAGTTTACATAATACAACAAATATAGTAAATGTACAGACATAACAGTGCAAACAAGAACTACAATTGGACAGTTTTATTTTCAATTCGTAACAAATGTTCAGATGTATGAAAATACAGAATGTAACTTCTAAAAGCTTATACCATGACACTACTGACACCATCACAACCATTTAGCACAAGCTTACTATTACTTCCCAAGAGAGAAACATAATCAAGCTATAGAAAGAAATTGCATAAGACAAGTAAACAAATAAATTAAGTTGAGAAGGTACTTACACTATATGTGCACTTTCTAAATAAATGAAGAAAGTTGCAGATATGCTTCTTCAATACTATGTGCTTTCTAAACTTTTATTACTCCACCATCTTCTTTAGTTTGATGTGAACCACCTGACAATAATAATAAAAATATGTTATTTATTATAAAACTTGCTTCAGTACTCCAAATTGCTTATAGTAAGGTTGTTATAGATAACCAAATTTCTTCTAGTAGATGAAAGAGCAAGTCCTAGAGCCATTAAATAATGATAAGCTATGATAATTCACCTGTAAGAAGAATCTATGTGTTTTCCTGTAATGGAAATTTCGGTTTAACTTTCTTTGGATTGAGAAAATTATAAATGTATTGCGAAACACCCTTTCTGTTGGTACAATTACACACCCAAAAAATAATATTCAGATAATTAATAGAATATTTTATTATATTTTCCACAATAAATAATTGAACCAAGAAGTGAGAAGAAACTGGAGAAGATGTGTAATAACAAAGTAGTGGTTATAATGAATCAATTACTTTCTCGTTACATCCGCAAATCCAAGAGCAATAGCAAACTGCAAGAATTAGACATGAATTTTGCAAAGTTGTCTACATGAACTCTATTGGTTGTATACCTAAGAGAACTTAGATTTGAAATACAAAATCACTTCATAGTTCACGTGAATAACTTTCTCTTTGCGGGTGACCATACATTTGGGAGTGCCTTTAAGACTTACACCAAGAAAAATAAAAATTACTTTCTTACTATATATAGTTTGCCGATGTTGGGTTAAATTCTCTATCATAAACCCAAATAAGCTACACCACATCCAGATACAACCTTTTTCAGATCTTAAGCAAAAGTACCTTAAATCCAACAATGATGAATATAAACTCCGTGGCATTATCCAAGCAGAAGACATAAAAGAAATCAAGTAAAAGAGGAATACCTTTACTCCTTGAATAAGGGATCTATGACTGGAATCAAATAGCAGCGCGTCAGACTCTCCAAATTTTCACGAAGCTATGAATCTTGTTGGCTAGAGTTTCTTCGAAGGAGGATCAAATTCTTCTTCAGCTAAAACTTTTAATCCTACTTGATTCTTCAGCAGGATAGAGGGGAAAAGGGCAGCCAAACTTGTTGAGGGTCTTTAATTGAGCATGAGTTCTAATTCTAGGAGGAAGAGAAGCGACTTGAGCAAGATCTATGAGCCGCCTCACTGCTAGAAGGGTTTTATGAGAAGGGGAAAATTTAGGAAACATTACGAAACATAAAAGGGTTTCGAGTATTTTAATTTTCTTTATAGAATATTTAGGAAAAGAATTAGTGGCAACATCATAATGTCGTCACAGTGGGTTAACATATAGTAGCGACTATCCACAAATTCCTTTAGTAGCGACTACTTGAAAAGTTGCCACAAATACTATTCAAACAAAATTTAACACTAAAGATTAGTATTTATCTGTAACGATTTCAGTAAAGTCGCCACTAAATTATTATATTTGTGGCGACAGTATGAGTCTCCACTTTAAATATCACATTCGTGGCAAGTTGTAAGAGTCGCCACAAAAAACTTTACATTTTTTGACAACCGGGTATGTCGCCACAAAAAGTCGTCACAGAAAAGCCATTTTCTTGTAGTGGAGGCAGAATTGGCTTTAGTCAATGCTCAAATAGGAGCCGAGGAGGTAAGATTCATGTTTCCTCCTACATGTATTCTCTTTTTGGATTTTAATTTACAAGGCTGGGGTCAATGCCAAACCCCCTTCACCCATATAGGGGTTGATTATTAAACTAATATGGTTTGAAATCGAGTGTCCATAAATTTTTCTGGTCTCAGTTTGTTATTGTTACCATATTCCATGACAATATCCACTACTAAAAAAACAGGCTTTTTCGACCGCCCAATCGGTCGAAATACGGTCGACGTGTCGACCGCATTTCGATCGATTGTGGTGGTCGACACAATTATGGTCGAAAATCAACCTTTGACCGAAATTCGGTCGAGCATCAACCGAATTTCGATCGAAGAACATGGACTAAAGTGATATGTTCTTCGACCGAAATTCGGTCGAACAAAATTTCGACCGAAATTCGGTCGAAAGGCTGGTAATTTTTTTTGACCAACTATCGACCGAAAGTCGGTCGAAAACCTGTAAAAACCTGCAACATAAAAGCTGAAATTAGCCCTACACCACCTGTAAATTCAGCAACACGCAGAAAATCCAGACAAAACACATTCATAAACGATATTCAATCAAGGCTAACAAAGCCAAACAATAGAAATGAGTCTTTCAACATTAGTTCAAGTGTTACAATAATCAAACAAACTTAACAAACAGTTTAAAGTTTATAAGTACATTAAACTAGCCTATTAAAAAAACAAAACATCAAAGTACATATAAGGTCAATCCTCATCATCAGCCAATTCTTCTTCCTCATCCTCATCGTTAACTTCTTCTTCATCTGTATATTCATCATCATCATTTGCCCTTGAAGCTTCTTCTCCAAAATTAACTGGGTTTTTTCCTCGACTAGTTACAGATGCATCTAACTGCTCATATATGCCATCAATATGTTGCAACTGGTCAGCTAGTTCATTGTCCGCTATCAATGGAACGGTTGAGACCTCGTTCTGGTATGCAACATCTAAAAGATCAGGGACTTCAACTAATCCCACCGGTTTTTCTTTTATAACTGCCCACCAATGGGCTTTGGCCTTTGATCTTGCTGGGTTCTTTGTCCGAGGGTAAGGAACAAACCACACTTGCTTTACTTTCTGGGCAATGATGAAAGGATCATAGTGTCCATATGACCTTTTGTGATTAACCTCGACTAACTTAGAAGACGGGTCTACCCTCGTACCTCTGTTACTGGGATCAAACCACTTGCACCGGAAAAGAACCAATTTCTTATGAGGCCAACCGACACTATACTCTACCTCTAACATCTCCTCAATCACACCGTAGTACTCAAAGTCGCCCCCTTGATCACCGGTTCCTACTTTCATGGACATACCAGAGTTGTATGTTTTCTTACCCTCCGACCGCTGTTTTGTATGAAACTTGTACCCATTTACAAAGTACGTATTCATCCTTTTGTATTTGTAATATGGGCCATGGCATATATCTCGCAGAAAATCAAAGGTGATGCCATTCACCGGATTGTTCACCTATATAAAATTTAATGAAGTTGTGTAAATAAATATTTTTATGTAAATATAAGGAATATTTAAGAGTTTGTTAATCACTTACAAATTTTGTAAACCAATTTGTAAAATTTTCATAAACTTCCGCATCACCGAACTCAGCGACAAAGTGACTGCATTATGAGCCGAGGAAATACATGTTAGTCCGAATATACTTATTAACGGCGAATATTAGGCAGTATTGTTAAAATACAACATACTTGTAATAAGGCGTGACCTCGGGACAGTTCAACAGCACATGTGTCGTAGCTACCTTCCTGTCCAGTTCATTGAACTGACATACTTCGGATGATGTATTTCCCCTGCCTGGTTGATTGAATACAGAGAACGCTGGGTAATTGGGATCATTATTATCGCCCACATCATGCCGATCCGGCCTAGTGCGCAAACATGGAACATCCTTGTCGAAGTAGTAAGAGCAAAAATGAGAAGTTTCTCTAGCCAGATATGCCTCGCATATTGACCCCTCGATTTGGTTCCTGTTTTTCACGTCCCTTTTACACTTACCAATAATTCTGCAATAATTATTGTGTTAGTGTAATTAAGTTGGATTAATTAAAAAAATAAAAGTTACTAAGATATGGAAGCTTACCTCTCGAAAGGGTACATCCATCTGCAGTGCACCGGGCCTCCTAGCCGAGCCTCTTCAGCTAGGTGAATCGGAAGATGCTCCATCACGTTAAAGAACCTGGGGGGAAAGATCTTTGTCAGCTTAGTGGCGACTACAGGAAAGTTCTGTTCCAACAGGTTAAGGTTCTCTTCCTTCAATGTCTTACTGCAAAGCTCTTTAAAAAATAGGCTCGTCTCTGTTAGCGGTTTCAGAACTTTATCAGGCAAGCCATTGAATGCAATTGGGAGCAAGTTTTCCATGAAGATGTGACAGTCGTGGCTTTTCATGTGATGTAGTTTCCCACCAGTAATATTAACACACCTTTCTAGGTTTGAAGCATAACCATCAGGCATCCTCAAATTACTCACCCATTCACAAATCATCCTTCGCTCATCCTCATCGAATGTATAACAAGCCTTTGGCATGAAAATGCTGTTGCCTTCTTGGATTACTTGCAACTCAGGTCGCCTACAAAGTAGCTGTAGGTCCAACCATGCCTTCAAGTTGTCCTTTGTCTTGCCCCGGACATCCATCACAGTATTAAAGATGGCCTCGAAAAATTCTTCTCAATATGCATTGGATCCAGATTATGGCGAAGAAGATTATCCTTCCAGTAAGGCAACTCCCAGAAAATGCTCTGTTTAGTCCAGTTATGTTCAACCCCATAACCAGGTGCTTTAGATGGCAGTTGTTCAGTTACCTTAGGAAGCTCCTTGACCCTGTCCCATATCTCGATGCCTGATAACCTGCGCGGAGGCTCCTCAAAATCAACCTGATTCTTCATAAATGCGCTAGTGTTATTCCTGAAAGGATGGTCCATTGGCAAGAATCGACGGCAACAGTCGAACCATGTGCATTTACCTCCATATTTCAAAGTGAAGGCTTTTGTATCTTCCATACAGTAAGGGCAAGAGAGCTTACCTGCTGTGGACCACCCAGACAACATCCCATAAGCAGGAAAGTCATTTATAGTCCACATCAAAGAAGCACGCATTTGGAAGTTCTGTTTCGTTGATATATCATAAGTCTCAACTCCTTCATGCCAAAGTATCTGCAACTCATCAAGCAAAGGCTGCAAATATACATCAATAGAGGCTTTCGGGTTATGTGGACCCAGTATTATACAATTCAAAAAGAGATAAGGAGTGGTCATGCACATTCCAGGAGGCAGGTTGTAAGGAGTGACAAATACGGGCCAACAAGAATAGGGCGTAGAGGAGACATCAAACGGGGTGAACCCATCAGAACATAGACCCAACCTTACATTCCTTGGCTCACTAGCAAATGCCGGATACACTTGATCAAAGTGTTTCCATGCCTCCCCATCAGATGGATGGGATAGAATACCCGGCTGCTTGGTACGGTCATGATGCCATCTCATGTGTGGAGCAGAACTCATCGAAGCATACAACCTCTTTAACCGTGGTATAAGGGGCAAGTAATGCATCCACTTGACAGGCTTCGACTTCTTTTTAGAATCTGGCTCAGGCTTGTACCGAGGCTCCTCACAAAATCTACATGTCTGCAGGTCTGCATCATCCTTATAATACAGCATGCAACCATTAACACAACAATGAATCTTCTCGGCAGAAAGCCCCAACGAGGAAACCAACTTCTTAGTGTAGTAATAAGTAGTTGGTAAGGCCATATTTGTCGGATTTAGTTCATTCATGAGGGCAATGATGGAATCCATGGCAGCTTGAGAAATACTAAAATCTGATTTGATACTCATCAATCAAACAGCAACCGACAACTGGGAATGCACCGAGCCCTCATAAAATGGACGACTTGTTTCCTCCAACCGTTCGTAGAATTGATTTGCCTCGGCATTGGGAATGTGCTCAATGTTTGGCTGTGATGTATCCGGCTGAAGGGGATCATTAGCCGGGTACATCCCAAAAGCATCATTCACCATATCTGCCATTCTATACCCGGCTGCTTGGTCTGGTTCAACAACCGGAGAACTCCTAGCGCCATGAATATTTTTAAGATTTTGAAGTTGCTGCTGCAAGTCTCAAGGCTCTCCATGATTATACCAAACGTAATAATTTGGCACAAACCCCTTCTTATACAGATGTAACTCGACATTCTCCAAATCTTGCATCTTTACACATTCGCATTTTTCACATGGACATCTAATTTTGTCATGCCTTAAATAATCGTCTGTGTTGCGGGCTATATCCAGAAATTCCATAACACCCGCTACAAACGAAGGCCTCAACCCCTGCCGCTCGGGAAAGTTTCTATTATCCATCCACAAACGGCGTCGATTAATGTCCATATCTACACAAACATTGCAAGATTGAGAAACAATATGTATAGCTAAACCAACAACTACAACAATATAATCCCAAACAACCCAAACCTAACTTTATAATAGCTAACAACGCCAAACAAGTTCTTCAACATCAACAATAACTACAATATAGTTTGCTAACTAATAATTAACTACCTATGCATTAGAAAAGGCCAAATTTAAAAAATAATTAAAAACATAATTAAATTCGGATTTAATTAAAAAAAAAAAACCTTACCTCGAGGTTGATATATGCTCCAATAGCACCTACTAATGATTCCCCACTAGTTATATGCTTCAAAACTACAAAAAAATTGAGTTAAAAAGTTAGGGTTTAAGTTTTATAAAGTAATTAAAATAACCCTAAAATTAAGAATTTACCTTGAATTTCTTGTAATAGGTAGTGTTTAGGAGGGTAGAATGTGTTTGTTTTTTGATTTTGGGGGTGGGTTATGGTGGTTTTCGGGTGGGCACGTTTGGGAGAGTGTTTAGAGAGTTTTTTTGATTTGGGGGAAGAAGATGAAAATGGAGAAGAAGGGTTCTGCTGAAAATATTAACGGGCTGGTCGACCGACTCGGTCGATAGGTACAAAAAATATTTTTGTTCGACCGATTTCGACCGATTTTCGGTCGAACAGTTTTGACCAAGTGAACTGTTCGACCGAAAATCGGTCGAAATAGCTGTTCGACGATTTTCGGTCGAACACTGGTAGTCGAAAAATCCTATTTTTTTAATAGTGATCTTATGTTGGAAAATGTCAATATATAATGAATATAGACATAATTGGTAAATCCAAAGGTAAAAACAACAACAACAACAACAACATACCCAGTATATTTTACAAGTGGGGTCTGAGGATGGTGGGATGTTAGCAGGTCTTATCAAAGTGGAGAGGTTGTTCCGGATAGACCCTCAGCTAGGAAAATAAAAATATTTTAGAAAAATACATAGAAAATCAAGACAACAATATAATGCTAGAAAAAAAAAACACTAAAGCATATCCAAAATAACCAGATAAGAACAGAAGATATAAAAAGTGAAGACTAAGAAGTAAATCGTCTATATACACATATTATTGCATCTAACAAGAGCCCATACACTCGACTACTACTTACCATTCTACCCTAATCCTCGACCTTCATACTCTCCTATCTAAAGTCATGTCCTCGGTGATCTGAATCTGGGCCATGTCTTGTCGAATCACCTCAGCCCAGTTCTTTTTTAGTCTAACTTTCCGTAGACCTACCTGAGCATAAACGTACACTCCTCCTCCTCACCCAAAGGTAAAAACTAGATCCTTAATTTGCTGCCTCATACGAGCGCACGGGTAGTTGCTTTGTTATACTGTAGTAACTTCTTTTGCAACTTTAAAGTCTTGACTCTTGTACAATAGTTTAGTGGTGTAATCAGATTGTTTTGCCCTCTAAGAAATTAAAAAGACATACTATAATTTAAAATATTGGACGAGATTGTACTACTTGTTCGGAGAGTGGAGATCATTTTATCCCGAACTTTGATAAATATGGTGTTTTTGTTCTCGAAATTTGAACAAGTAGCTTTTTTTCTCATTTTTACCGTCGTATATGTAGCTGGTAAATATCAACATTGTGATCTGTTGTGAATTTGCTTGCAATTTACTTTTCTTTTTATTTAACTTAAATACTCTACTCAAATATCGAAATGGTAACATCATGAAAGATTTTTGGGATAAAGGGGATGGTGAGTTTGAGATTAAATCGAATAATGTGCACTACTAACACATAATGCATAATATCAAAATAGATTTGTCATTATATGTTTCACTTTTTATGTAGACTAAGATCATACTATTACTTAGTATGACCCCATGTATTTCAAATTTTGTTTTGCATGTACCTTGGAAAAGATTAAGGGGTCGTTCGGTTACTCGTGTTGTTTACGCGGGTATTAATTAGTAATGTAGGTATTAGTAATATGGGTATTAATAATGTATGTATTAATAATGTGGGTATTAATAATGCGGGTATTAGTTAGCGCGGGGTTTAGTAATGTGGGTATTAGCCATACATATATTATAACATAGAATTATTTTTTGAATCACTGATATATTACAATATTATTATTTAAAATATTTATTTACTCCTTAAATAAAATTTTAAAATATATTCTCATAATGAGGTTATTTTTGTCATTTTAAATTTTAATACCTGCGTTATTAATACCCACATTATCAATACCATCTTCTACCCCGCATAAAGTAATACATAGATTCCCGCATTAATAATGCAGGTATTAATAATGCGGAATATACAAAAACGTAACCAAACGTTGTATTAATTTATGCAGGTATTAAAATTTCTCAGAAAATCAACCGAACGCTGCGCTAAATTAACGCAGAGTTTTGCGCGGGTATTAACTTATTAATCCAGTAACCGAACGACCCCTAAATGATCTATGAAGAGTATCCAATAACTTAATGACTAGCACTTAATTTTGCGCACACATTCACAACTATTCAAAGCAAAAAAAAAAAAAAAGAGTATTACATCTTAGATTCGTCCAGGAATGGTATACTACGAGTTGGTTTGATAGGTTGGTTGAGTTGCTGGCATTTTTGTTTATGCTAGTAATATTCCAAATTTGATACCCTTGAGAAATTGATGTCTCACACCAGCAGTATATATAATAGTCTAAGGCACTTCGATAGCTTTTCCCTAACCATTTGCACAACTTATAGCAAGTTACTTAGGCAACAAGAATATTGTTTGGTTGACAACAGGAAAAGGAGTATATACTTTTCATGTGTCTAAAAAGTAAAACAATGTTATGGGCACTATTGTTCGTGATTTCTACTAAAACCACTTTCTAAATTTTGGAAATATTGCATTGTCATATCTCAACTCCCATACTAAACTGACGGGAATCAATGGTTTGATTCATTAGGTGCATTTCAGATTGCATTATAGGTGAATTCCACTTATAATATCTATCTTAATTGACTGGACTTAAGGAGTAGTTGTTGTTGTTCATATACATATTGTTATCATATCGCTAATTTAACCATGAAATTAAAACAACGTTCGACCAAGTACATTCTTCGTTCTTTCTTCTAGGTAAAAAAAAAAGTGATTCATTGATAGTGCGGAACTTCTTGTATTCACTTTATAATAACAACAAATACGTTTCAATCTCAAGCAAGGTGAAGTCATCTCTATTTAACTCCAATTAAGCTCATTTATCTCCAATATTATAGAAAAATAAAATTGAAACGATCAATCTTTTTGTGTATCTTTTCCTTGATAAAAAATTAATATATTTGGACCAACCAGAGTTTCATTGCATAGTCACACACCCAAAAGGTCGAGTTCTTCTACAAATTTTGTTCCAAGAATTGTACAGAGATCTTTCACTTTTCAGAAATCTTTTAAGGTTTAATCAAGATAAACAAAGAGGAGGCCTAATGATATTGGTTTAAGGAAAAAGATTTTTTTTACCTTACCAATATTCCTCCGTGTTGAGCATGTGCTATATTGTCATGAACTATTGTATGTATGGTAGAGTTAGCGTGAAAGTATCCGATACGAGTACGTCAACTTTTTCCTAATTACTAGTGTATTATAAAGAATCTACATGAAGTCCTCTCACTCTAATCGCATCTCTTAAACACAGGTATGTCAAGACAAATGAAGGATCCACACAACATAGGCCATGAAAGAGAGAGAGAGAGTGGGAGAATTAGAGGGAGAGAGTGGTATTGATAATAACAAGTGAGCTGCAATCATCAACACTTGTTAATATAGCAGCTATTCATCAATATGGCAAGAAGATGAAAGTCATCAGCTACCACCAAGTATATGAATATGAAGCTTGTATGTACAACAAGATCATCAATGTAGAAGAGATTTCATGCTTTTGTAAAAGGAACTTAATGAGCACTGAACACTGATGCTTAAGCATTTGCTGCAGCTTCTTCTTGATCCACCATTTGTGACACTGGAAGAAGGGTGCAAGTGAGGTTGCGGTCTCCATACACATTGTCCACTCGTCCTGTAAACACGATCACACGTAACTTATGGTAAATAACATGATAATAATATTTCTTACTAAAAAAGACTAGGAAAACAAGAGAGAAAAGAAATGCTATTACAAAGCAAAGAAAAAGTAGTATTGCAATCTATAGCGCAATGAATGAAGAACAATACGTTTCAGTAGATACTTTGAGCTTTTCTCAATCATCAGTTTGGTTCTATTCATATGAACTTGCAAATTGCCTCTTCCTAAGTTTAATAGTTTTTACCATATTCATAATGAGAACCATATGGACAGAGAGAAAGAGAGAGAATACATTATTAATTTTTTTCTTCTAATATGTGCAAAGTAAAACCGACTTTGTTATTTCAAGCACACAAGATTTCATAGATGATGCAGTTATTTCAAGCACACAAGATTTCACGTTGAGGGCAAGTGGCCTGCATGTCCTCAGCTGCTTGTCAATCCAGAAAACTGTGACTATGCAGGTTGATTACTTGAAACCTAACAAGTCTTTGATGAAGTTTCTATCTAATCGATAATGAGAAAGAGAAAAAACACATTGTGCCTGTAGGTATAGATTGGATGTTTAAATTCGTGTATTAAGGCATAATTTTAGTACTGATTGCTAGTATGATGGAGGTTTGAAATGCACGACCCGTAAAACAAAAACTCAGCATTAAATACCTCTACATTTCATCTACCACTTGAATAGGAGAAAAATCTGGTACTCCCAGAATTTAGCTAAAATATCAAGTTTGTAGTTAAAAAATAGTAGTTGTAATAGAGATGGTAAAGACCTGTGGATGGCCAGAATTTGGCACCCCTTAGCCAGGAAGCAGGGAATGCAGCATATTCCCGAGAATATGGTTTTGTCCATGTATCTGCCATAAGTAGTGATGGTGGATGAGGAGCTCCCTGTAAACACAAGCCTCGATTAATATCCCCTGATTTATGCCACAGTACAAACAGAGAAACATTTTCATTTAAAGCTAATTTACAAGAGAAAAACATAATTACCTTGAGAACATTGTTGTTAACATCAGCCTTCCCTTTCTCAATCTGAGCAATTTCTTCTCTGATGGAGATGAGTGCATCACAAAACCTGTCTAATTCCGCCTGCATGATTTATAATTAACTACATCAGGACCACCAAAGAAAACTATACTGTGTGCGCGCTAGTGAAACTTTTTTCTGTATAATTGACTATGCATCCATGGATTATACCTTGCTTTCACTTTCAGTTGGTTCAATCATAAGTGTACCAGGAACTGGCCAAGACATTGTAGGTGCATGAAATCCATAATCCATAAGACGTTTAGCAACATCTTCAGGCTCTATCCCAGCAGTATTCTGAAAGGCCAAGAACGCATAAGAGTTAATGCACTATAACAAAAAGCGGAAAGGGAGGAGTGAATTGGATTATTCCCACAAAACTACCTTAAAGCCCCTCAGGTCAATGATAAACTCGTGGGCACAAGTTCCATTGACACCTCGGAAGAGAACTGGGAAGTGCTTCTGTTGATCAAAAGCAGAAAAATATGATCAGCTGAGTAGAACATCCAATTGAAAACTTGCTGCAGGATAACTATTTTAGCCTATGATGAATTAAGACGGGCATAGAAAGTTCAAGCAAACAGAAAAGCAGAAAATTCAACTCAAATAGAATATGAGAAAAAGAACAGAGACCTCTAAACGCTTAGCCATGTAGTTTGCATTTAGGATAGCTATCTTTGATGCATCTGTAAGTCCCTTAGACCCCATCATGGCAATGTAGGTATATGAAATCGGCAAAATAAGCGCTGAACCCCAGGGTGCAGCAGAAATAGTACCAAGCGGCTGACTCTTGTCAGGGGATGGGATCCCACCAGTTGCCACCTTCAAGAGAATCACAATGATTAAGCAAGTTACCAAGCTCGTAATTAAATGAGGAAGATAAAACAAATACCCTAAGCAGATGAACAAATCTTTTGTTTGCAAGTTTGGCAACACAATCTTAATGCTAAGAAACAAATAAATCTAACAAAGAATGAGGCAAGAGGACCAAGAGAGCTTTATATAATGAAGCAACCGGTGTTGATCAAGGACATACCACAGGGTGCGATGGCAAAAATGGTGCGAGGTGCTTCTTCACACCAATTGGACCCATTCCAGGACCTCCTCCACCATGAGGAATGCAGAATGTTTTGTGAAGATTTAGATGACAAACATCAGCACCAATAAAGCCAGGGCTTGTTAAACCAACCTGTAAGAACAAAATTTAGCAATGAATAAAAAGTAGTACGACACCTTCACCCATTACCACCCAAAAAAAGGAAACAGCCAACAATAAGTGGTATAGTTAATAGCTGAACTAAATCTGAATTTTGATAATGTATTGAGCCATTGAGGAACAATAGAAGAAAGCAAGCTATAATTATCACTCCAACTCCTGCATAAACCTATAAACCAAGGTAAGCAATGGGGAAAGAGAGGTTCAGACATAACGACATAGGACTTAATATGATCAAACAAAAGTCAGGGCAGACCAGACTTCAGCACATAACACTATTCGACGCATAACTATTAAATCTCATCAGGACTGACTACAAAATTATTGCGGAGGAAATTTACAGAGATACAATGGTCTTACCACTAAACTGACTCAATGACAAGTAAACGTGCAAGAACTAAATTGATGAAATGTTTGCATCCAAGTTTATACACTCTAGACTAATACACTGCAACCTGAATCTGAGGGAGTAAAGTTACGGAAGGAGAGGTTACGGTAGATACGAGGTAAGTACCTGTGCATTCATGTTAGCTCCATCCATGTACACCTGACCCCCATTGTCATGGATTATCTTACATATCTCATCAATTCCTTCCTCATAGACTCCATGTGTTGATGGATATGTAACCTGAAAATATACATAAGATATAAGGAAATAAAACTAATAAACAAAGGTGTCTCGAAATAGTAGCACGTGATTTACCATGAGAGCAGAGAGGTTATCCTTATGCTTCTCAGCAGCATTCCTCAACTCTTCAATATTAATGTTTCCTTTTGCATCAGTTCCAACAGCAACAATTTTCATCCCACACATTGCAGCACTTGCAGGATTTGTTCCATGTGCTGATACAGGAATGATGCACACGTTGCGGTGATGGTCACCCCTCGACTGCAGCAAAACTCAAACTCAATGACACTAGCAGGAAGCTTTACAGAGCCTCATTAATGGCTAATGATGTAAACAAGGAGAAGAATCTGAGAACCTAAAACTAACAATACGATCCTATGGCCATCAGCATCCCATTATGGTAAATCAAGCATTCTATGATGACTAAAATTTTATTGAAACTACAACAACTTCATGAGGATAATATATGCCAAGTAGCAACTAGATGGAAGTAAAGATCTTCACAAAGAATGGGCTTTTGTCAGGTGATTTTTCCTAATATGCTGAAACTAGTAAGAGCAGTCACAACAGTTTTGTACCAATTTGACGCTTCAGACGTTTCACAAATATAATCTTAAGTCAATTACTAACCTTAGTCTTGTAAGTAATAGCTAGGTATTAACTGTTAAGATAGCTTAAACCAAAGACGAAAGCAAACTATTCATTTAGATTGTGACAAGTACCATATGATATGCACGAATAACCATCAATCCAGCATATTCTCCAGCAGCACCAGCATTAGGCTGCAAGGAGAAGGACTCAAAACCTGTAATTGTACACAATAGATCACCCAAATCGTTGAACATTTCCTGCAAGAAAGCATGTAATAGTCTTGATTAGTTATTTGGTTCCTGCAATCTGCTAACAGTAATGCATTATGCATCTAAGCAGCAGCAACCTGATAACCAGCAGCCTGTTCACTGGGTGCAAAAGGGTGAAGATCTGTGAAGTTAGGCCATGTCACTGGCATCATCTCTGCTGTGGCATTCAATTTCATTGTGCAGGATCCCAAAGGAATCATGCTGTGGCACAGGGAGAGGTCCTTCGATTGCAGCTTATGGAGGTATCTCAGCAACTCATGCTCAGTATGGTACCTAAATCATCAATGTAATAGTTAAATTAGCACTAACTTCACATGGTACAGATGGTCAGAACCATTGAAGAAGGCCATACGAGTTGAATATTTGGTGAGTCAAATATGGAGTCTCCCTTGTAAGTCCAGAAGGAATCAGATTCTGGACCTCTTCTGCAATTGATTGAGCAGTGAAGGTGACCTATTAAAGGCATCAAAGATAAGTATACACTACAGAGACATTGAGTTGCTACTAACAGCATGGATAAGGGAGGAGGGGGGAGGGGTGGTTGATGATACTCACTGGCTTTCCCAAGGCAAAAACTTTGAATAGATTGTCCACATCTTCTAAGGTAGTAGTTTCATCAAAGGATACAGTTATCTGAAAGAAAAATGGAGTTTCACTTAATCATAACAAAAACTTGTGAGTATCTAAAAGTTGGAAAACAAAACATGGAAAAGTAGCTAGACTTACAGTATTGTTGTCCACAATTCTCAAGTTAATTTCATTCTTGTAAGCAACATCAGCAATTGCTTTTGCATCAGCACACTTAATCTTCACTGTGTCAAAGAAGGGAAGATCCTGAACTTCTACTGTCCCAAGCTTTTTGAGCCCGGCAGCAAGTGTTCCAGCTAGACCATGAACACGTTGGGCGATGGTCTTAAGCCCCTCAGGTCCATGATAGACAGCATACATGGCAGCCATGTTGGCAAGCAAGGCCTGTAACAAAAGGACAATATCATTAACTCACGAAAGAGGCAAAATAAGTAGCTTTACATTGTGCATCAGCACTTTTCAATGGAAAAAACGAAAGACAGATAGTTTCTTACAAGAAAATGAACTAACTAGTTACTTGTTACTCCTTACCACTCATGTCCATCCAACATATTGCAAACAAGCAAAAAGCAATCATTTTCAAAGTTTTAGTACTACATTATAAGAATTATATTTTGATAAGCAGTGATATAGTATAAGAAACGAAGTCATGAAATAGAGAGTCTAGGAGACACAAACAAAGTATAGCATGGTTTTACAGAGACAGTTGATGAAACAAAAGTCCACTCAGTACCTGTGCTGTGCAAATGTTGCTTGTAGCCTTGTCCCTGCGAATGTGTTGTTCCCTAGTCTGCATTGCCATACGCAGAGCGGGTTTACCAGAAGAATCAACACTGACACCAATAATTCTTCCGGGCATCATTCTCTTGTATTCTTGAGAAGTAGCCAAGAATGCTGCATGAGGCCCTCCATAACCCATAGGCACTCCAAACCTCTGAGCAGAACCAACAACAATATCTGCTCCAAGTTCACCCGGAGGTTTCAACATTGTCAAGGCCAAAAGATCAGATGCCATCACAACCTTCACTCCATGAGCATGTGCATTCTTAATAAACTCCCCATAATCCAAGATTTCACCTTCGGTACCAGGATACTGAACTAGTACCCCACAAACATCACCAGACTTGTAATCAATATCCTTAAGATCAACAGTCTCAACCTTAAGCTCAAATCCATCAGCTCTAGTCTTACAAATATCGATAGTCTGAGGGTGACAATTGCTAGCAATAAGGAAAGTTTTCTTTTTCCCCTTGAGAATATTATTACACATAGCCATAGCCTCAGCGGCTGCGGTCCCTTCATCTAATAAAGATGCATTGGACATAGGCAAACCAGTAAGATCTGTAATCATGGTCTGATAATTCAGCAGGGACTCGAGCCGTCCCTGCGAAATCTCAGCCTGATAAGGAGTATACTGAGTATACCAAGCAGGATTCTCCATGATATTCCTCAATATAACAGGTGGAACAAAGGTATTATAATATCCCATACCAATATATGACTTAAACACCTTATTCATGGAAGCTAATTTTTGCATATGCTCAATCATTTGTGCCTCAGTTAATCCAGCATCAAACTTAGGCAACTTCATAGATTCAATCCTTATAGATTGAGGGACAGTTGCATCAATAAGTGCATCAAGAGTAGGGAAACCACAAAACTCAGCCATTTCAGCTTGTTCTTTAGGGGTAGCAGAGTTATGTCTACGTGGGAAAGTGTCACTAGGCTTTAATGCATCAACAGATATTGATCTAACATGTTGGTTGTTGTAACCATTCCCTGATTTCCCATGCAACATGTTGTTTTTTGTAGTTTTAGTAGCAGGTTGACATGTATAAGGTGACAATGATGAAACATACCTTGATGGCCGATACAATGCTTGTGTTGATGAAGGGATTTCATTAGCACGGCTTTGTTTTGATTCTGAAACTAAGCGTTTCAGAATTGCTCTGTTTGCTAATTTTCTTGCACGCTCCATTTTCTTCAAAGATTTGGGAAAAGTGCACAAAGTTTTAAGGCTTTGTGTTTACTATATTTATATTTGTTGTGTGTGTGTGTATGGTGTTTGTTTAGTTCATTGGAGTTTAGAACATAAAAGTGGGTGGTGGTAATGGGTTGTTGAGTTGAGGTTGAGGATACCCTGTCTTTACACAAGATGTGTTGTTTTTATATTTGTGTCTAATTATTATCTGCTCCCTTAATTATTTTATTCAATTTTCTTTGGAAATACCAATTTGCAGATCTGGTGGTGGTGGGTGAAGATTGAAGTTAAGAGTGACACACCAATTTGGAGGAAAAAGACAGAGGATTGTTGAGTCAGTTAAATCTTGGGCTTTTATGAGCCAATGCTTTTATTTTTATTTTGTCAGTATTTTTCTTTATTATGGTATGTTCTATCTTGTTCTTTTTCATAATAAATATTAGTAGCCATGGAAACAGTCATTAATGCTTGCATTAGATTAGGGGTACATACACCTCTTAGCGTGCGGTCCTTCCCCGAACTCTGCGTGATCATGGGATGATTTGTGCACCGGGCTGCACTTTATTTTTCTTTAGTCAAGGATCCATCGGAAACAACCTTTCCACTTTGGTAGGTGTAAGGTCTCGTACATATTACTTTTCCAATAACACTATGTATGTTGTTGTTGTGGTTTTTTTTTTTTTTTTTTTTTTGTGTGTTTTCTAAGTGGATTTTGAATAATAATAAAGGAAAATGAAAAAGAAAAAAAGGAGTCTAAAGGTGTTAAGTATTTGTGATGAGGTGAATATTTGTATGGAAGAGAATGAATGGAGGTGGATTGAATTTCAATGGATGAAATTAAAAGATTTTTCTTTTTCTTTTTAGAAATCGTTGGCAGTACAAATGTACATTGAAACCAAAGTTTGAGATTTTTCTTGGATTTTTTTAAACAATAGTTTGGAAGATCATGATGGTTTGGATTGGATTCTTTCTGGGTTGGCAAAATATTTAACACTTGTTGCTTATCTTGATCCATCACCTCACAATTTCACACTTGAATCCAAAAATCATAATTACCTTTCCCCATATGTCTGGAGATGTGTATGGAAGAAAATATTAACACATGGTTACTCTAGGTGGATATTATCACTCTGCTAGAAACACAAAAAGAAAAGAATTATTATGGGTTGAAAAGTAAAGGCTGAAGTTTGTGAAAGATCTGAGATTTCATTGATTTTTCTATCTTTAACCAGAACAAAGAACAAAAATATCATTATAGAATTGTACTCTTTTAGTTTCATCCTCCTATAGATCTCTAAGAATTATTTGATTGAATGGTATCTAAGTGATAGTTACTACCTTTCACATAGAGGTGTTCAGCAGGAACAACTTACCCATTCATGTACCATATTTAATTCGACCAACAGTAATTTATTAGGTTAAATGAGAAATATTAAGTGTGAGAATATGCATTAATTTCTTTTGTTAGAGGAAAGTTTACTGATATACTGCAATTGAGTGAAAAGATCATGCATATACTACAAAAGACATCATATATATATATATTTATTGAATTGATATAAATACAGAGCATCGAGTTTTAAATTCCGTAAGAATCTTGCGAATACACCTTTCTCTTCCCCAGTTCCCCTAAAAATTGACTTGATTAAAAAGTACAAACTGTTAAATGAAGGAACATAATACATCACAAAATGAGCTTATTTAGTAAGTCTTCCTTAGGAAACCTTTCAAGTTTCAACATGAAAAAGAAATTGATGGAGACGAAATCTTCAGAATAAGGAGTTTACTTAAATTAATTTCTTCAAGTCCTGAATATTTCTCTTGGGAAACAGATTCAATCAAGTTAGTAAAGAGATTTACTGATTCTATATTTCTTTTATTTTGCTTACTTATCGTAGGTATCTGAAATAAAATGAAGAATAATAAAGCTTTACTCGCTCTGATTTGTTTAGACCAAGATAATGCATTTAACCTCAATAGTAGTAGTAATTGGTATCTTCAAGTTCATTTAATTCATTTTCTCTCGACTCTTTATACTTGCAATCTTGATGATTTTGATGTCTTTAGTTTCAGAGGAGGGTTGGTGAATGTTACTATAAAATTTGGTGAGTAGGGTCTGGCTTGGTAGGCTACCCGTTCATGTCGGCGCAATATAGGCCGTTAGATCAAGTATTGTGGTGGGTGGTGTTCACATCTAATGGTTGAAACTTTTCCTCAACTAAAATAAAAATTAACAGGAGTATTTTAATGCTAGATTCTTGTTATAAATGAAATGTGAAATCTAGAGCCAGTGTGCGAACAGGAATCTTTATTCAAGGAGTAGTAGTCTAGTACATCTCTGCATCATCTATCTATCTATCTATCTATATCTATACTAATATAAAATTAGGAATTCTTAAAGTAAAAAGTAAAAGACAAAAATACCCCTAAAATATTAAACTCTCATTTTTTGCCTCCAAAACTAAATACTATCTTTAAGTTTTGTATATTAAATTAAATTAAATAAGTTGCTACATAGTTAGTATTGCTTTCATCTTCCTATACAAATTAAAAATTTTGGAATTTGAAGAGTTAGTAATTGAAAGGTCAATAAATTAAATGAACAAGAAACAATTAGGACTCTAAAATTCTCAAGATTCGATACATATAAATTCATCTATATCATGCAACCGTTTATTAAGATTTTTTTTCCTTTTTGCTAAGTCTGCAGGTTCTTCAGTACCTTTGTAGTTCATATTATTAAATTATTAATAATATTATAATAATTATTATTATCAGGGGTATTTTTGTAACCTAGATAATTAATGGGGGTGTTTTAGTAATCTGACTTTACATTAGGTGGTTGTCACTTTTAATATAATATGATATGATAATACTGTATACATATGTTTTAATGATGTTTATATCATTATAAAGTTAGATATTCATGAAATATACGTGCAACACGCAATTTGTACTTACTTATAAGTACACACGAGCATTGTGCGTGTCAAAACACTAGTGAAACCAATAAGTGCCAAGTACAAATCGAGATCATGCTCAGAGTCAACTAAAAAAAGAAAAGAAAAAACGGACAGAAGTATACACGATGAATTACAAGCACAAACAATGAATATTTGATCTCTTGAAATTCTATTCATGTTTATTCTTTTTCATTTTTGTATCAACATTGTGTTAAATGAAATTATTAAAGAATTTCCAAATATTCATCTTATTCCATTTCAAGTTGAATCTCTTGATTCGACTATGAATGAAAGGTTAAAAAAAAGAGTACTAATAAATAAGTATAGATTATTACTCCATAATTTAATGGAGTAGTAGGAATACCTGGTTGACAGTTTTAGCAGCATATAAGGGTCTCATATTTTGAATTTACGTATACTCCTTTAATAAACAAAAATTAAATGGAAGATTTGGAAGGTCACTTTATGCAGAGGAAGTACAAGCAATATCAATATAGCAAAAATTTATTTTGCTTAAAACTTAGAAGTAAAGGAGTTTATAAGCTATAAAGTCTGCACTCATTTATGCTAAATTTATTCAAACATGAAACACGAATGAACCCAATGTGAGTCGGTGACCCTTATTTTCGGAGATTGTTCTGAATTTAATAGGAGAAGAAAGAGAGTGATGAAGAAGGAGCACACCAAAGAGAAGTGAGTGAGAAGTGAATGACACTACAATAAGGGACCAATCACTCAAGAAGTTAAAGCCTACAACTAGACAATGCTTCGTGGTTTGGTGAATCGCATAGCATATATATTCCCTGCTTTATTTATCCACTTCTTTTCATACAATCATTTGCTTGTAAAAAGTAAACGATATATCTTGATTTTGATTCGGAATTTCTATGACGATTCCATTAATTGAGATTTGGTCCCTTTTTAGTGACAAAATAATAAACTACTGAAAAAAGTCATTTGAAGGAATAATCTAGGCATGACGAATTTGCCTGGCACCTCTACCACGAAAAGTACTACTTTTCTTTTCATTTTCTTTGCATATGTTGGCTAAAGTCAATCTAATAAGTCAAGTAAATATTAACATTGCTAATATATGATATTTAAAGTTGTTTAACCTTTTCAATGTAGTAGTTTGATGTGATATTTGTCATGCTATTCCAAAATCTACGTACTTACCGCATAAGAATAACTTCAGTCAAAGCTACTGCTATTTACCATTATATGCATCTTACATCAGACAATTCTGCTGAGCCGATCCTATAAGTGTTAGTTGAACTTCTAGTTCTAGTACGTAACATATGTGTAACAATTTAAGCACCTCAAGTTATTAGATTGATTATTTTTTTCTGATGTTTTTCGGATTGTATAAGAATGTTCATCAAGGTATGGGCCATACTTTTACACATACGCTTTGAAACTCATTTTATGAATTAACTTTTTTTTTTATTCACTGTAGCTAGGTGTTCCTTTCAGCTACTTGGCCGCTAATCGAAAAGATAATTAGCTAGAGCTTGGATCGAATTGCAGTTTAGTAACTGCGAGTTTACCCCAAGAGGGATTATAGATCCTGCAACAGCATTGTAAGCTAGAGAATTAAATCCATAAAAAAATTGGATTAATTTCTAAATTTCAAGAAAATAAAATACCACGTGTCAAATGACGTAGCGCCAAATCCAATGAAATAGCCGATCAGAATATACTAAATGTACAAATGATAAGCTTGGGCAAATCAAATGGAAGCTTATCACAAGAAAAAGCAAATTGGTTTGAAATTCAAAACCAACCAATCAAATCAAAGCAAATACATTTAGTCTTATCACACACTCTCTATAAATAGAGAGCTCCCATAAGCCAAAAAGGGAGAACTTGAAGAAGAACAAGCAAGGAGAAGGACATCTAAGGGAGATCATCAAGAAGGACATCAAAGGAGGCCAAGCAAAGTACATCAAGCAAACTGAAGGGCAATCAAAGAAGCTCCGAAGGAAAGCTTTCAAAGTCTTCTTCTACGTCTGTAATCTACGTCCTCATTCAAGTTCAACAACGGAGGCAACAATCTACATCCTTGTTCAAGTTCAACCACGGAGGCCACGATCTACATCCCTGTTCAAGTTCAATAATGGAGGCCACGATCTACGTCCCTGTTCAAATCCAAAATCAAAGTTCAAATCAAGATTCGGCGTGCCGAGTTCAAATCATCTGTTCGTGGCAGTTGAATCTCAAATCTTGTTCGTGACGGACGTCAAAGTATTCGTGACACACAACAAATCCAAGATCAAGCTTCTTGAAATTAAATCCAAAGTTCATCAAGTTCAAGATCAAGCTTCCAAGCCCTTAAATCAAAGTTCGTGAGGAGAAGAATCATAGGACTTTATTTACAAAATTAGTGACACTCTAGAGATTGTAACCCGCATCTTCTGTGGATATAAAATATAATATTTTATTACACTATTTCTTGCCTTGAATTTTCTAGACTTCAAAATTTGTTGTTACAAATTTGGCACGCCCGGTGGGACCTCTCTACCTCTCATCTCTTCTCTTCGAAGTTCAAGAAAACTAAGATGGCATCTATAGAATAACAATTGCAATCTTGACTAAAGCAGTAGAAGGCCTGACAAAATGTGTGAAAGACCGATATGCTCAGATTACCAAGTTAGAAGAAAAGTTTGGCAGCGTAGCGGAGGAAAAATTAAACCAAGCACCTGCGGAGCTTCCTGAAGCAAAGGAGAAAGGAGAGTCCTCTACACAGTGGGAAATCATGGCAAAACGGATCCTTCAGACGGTCTAATTCCTGTTGATCAACAGAAAGACTTCATATTGGGGGCAATAAAAGATAAAGTGGAGCCGCAAGTCAAATTTTCGCTCACTTATGAAAAGCCTTACACCCCAAAGAATTGATGACTTGAAGATGCCTTCTGGCTATCAACCTCCTAAGCTTCAACATTTCGATGGCAAGGGAAATCCCAAACAACGTGTGGCGCACTTCGTCGAGACGTGCAACAATGTTGGGACTTATGGTGATCACCTCATCAAGCAGTTCGTCTGATCTCTCAAAGGAAATGCCTTTGATTGGTACGCAGAATTTGAGCCTAATTCCGTTGATAGTTGGGAGTAGTTGGAGCAAGAATTTCTTAATCGCTTCTATAGCACAAGGCGTATCGTCAACATAGTTGAACTTACAAATTCTCTCCAATTGAATGATGAACCTGTCATCGAATTTATCAATCGCTGGAGGAGCTTGAACCAGAACTGCAAAGACAGCCTTAGTGAAACTTCTGGCATTGAAATGTGCATTAAAGGGATGCACTGGGGGCTCCGCCACATATTGCAAGGCATAAAGCCTAAAATATTTTAAGAGTTGGCCACATGTGCGCATGATATGGAATTGAGCATGGCTGCAACTGGAAACCGAGGGCCACCTATCTACAAGCCTCGTAAAGGTGAAGACAAGCAAGAAGCCGACAAAGGGGGTAAGTTTTCATCCGAGTATGAAATCATGTATGTCAACACTTCTCCCTTGGTCCTCACCACAAAAATGAGTGAGAAGAAAAGTGAAAAGACATCCTCCATGCGAAACAAGTCAAGTCGAAATCTGACTTTGAAAGAAATGTAAGAGAAAGAGTATCCATTCTTGGATTTCGATGTTTCTGCTATGTTTGATGAACTCTTCAAGTTGAAGGTCATTGAACTTCCTGAAATGAAGCGACCCAATGAAGCTTCCAAGACTGATGATCCAAATTACTGCATGTATCAACGATTGATTGGTCACCTCATTAAAAAGTGCTTCATCTTCAAAGAGAAAGTCATGGATTTGGCTTGTCAAGGAGATATCCTATTGGAAGAAGAAGTCTCCATCAAATAGCCAATGCAAGAAGACCCTCTTTGATGCACGAGCATAAACTGCAAGTTACTCTTGGCCCACAAGAGTATAAACTGTGCACGGCCAAATAAAAAAAATAGGTCCGATAGGTTGAAAATATCGAAAGAGACGGCTTAGGCAAAAGTTAGGGAAAAAAACTCATATGCTTGAACTACGTTATGACTTGATCCTTCATCGAAGTACGTAGGCAACTTAGAATTTTTATTATTCTAACTTCAGTCGCATGAGTTAAAAAAAAATCAAAGTGTTTTGCGATCATCAAAATTAAATTGGATGGTATAATATTGTAGTGCATTGATCCTTTAAAATGCTAACACATACATTGCAGCAGAAAACAAGACAATTTGTATCAAAGTGGAAAGATTGATGTTTTATTCTTTACCATTGAGAGAATTTGTTACATCAATAATTCAAAGAAAAGATACAAAAGCAACAAGGCATCATCTTGTATGAGGAGCCTAAGTCTTGAAAGTAATTTGAAGCTAAGATTGTTGCTGGCTTGTCTTAAAGCCTATTCTAAGTGAGCACAATTTTTGGCTAAGGATGACTCTCACACATAGACGATCTACTTGCATCAAATTCTTTGGGAAAATGGACACCAACGTGTCAAAAGTCTCTTTAACGTAGGTGGGGGCATCATCTATTCATTCAAATCAACCATCAAAACCAAAATGAGTGGGTGCTCAGTATACTCTCTCCATGGATGGAATGATGAACTAGCCACGTACTTCTTCATCAAATAGCAAGAAGGAAGACTGCTTCTAGTACATCTTGTCAAAGCTTGAGCAAGACCACTTGTAGGCTGGAAAACTGCAAGGCCAAGCATCACATGGAGGATGTAACGCTTCACAAACTTCTTCTTTAAATTGCACAGAGAGGTTCCACGTTGTGAACTCTTAAGGCTCTTGTTGGTCAAAATGAAGAATATGTGTGCGAAGTCTCATGCGCTATCTTGGTCTGAAATCGAGACCATTTACGCTCCCATTACAAGCCTGGAAAAGAAATAAAAAGACAAACAAAAGGAAAGAAGAGCTCATCAAATAACTGCCCAAAGTCAGATTGTGTAGGTAGCATCATCAAGTTCGAAGCTTTTTAAAGTGTCAATCCAGGATGAATTAGGCTTCAATATATGGAATGGAAGTAGGGCTCCGAGTTTAGTTTCTGGAGGATAAAGCGGCTCGTGATTTGGACTCTCATAGCTCGAGATATGAATTTTTCGTGAGCTTGCGCAAATTTTTGAAGACAGCTCAACAGACATCTTGGTTGAATTCAAACATTAAACTGTACCAATTGGTATGGAAGTAGTTTTTGATTTTCTGATATGTTATAGCTCCAGGCGTCCTCTTTCCAACTTAGAAAACGGAATGTTATTCGGAGACTCCTAGAGCGAAATATGATTTTTTTTTGGCAAGATCGCTCCAAGCTGTCAAGTCAGTGTGGCAGGCTGCTTCCTCAACTTCAGAAAATGATTCCCGCTGATCTTGATGGTTTTTCTCTCTAAATTTTTTTTATATGTCGTGATTATTGATGTCTAGTTTGTATAGAAACAAGAGTCTTGCAATTTGATCTCTCCCACAAGAAGATACAGTTTTTTTTCTTCAAGATGTTCAAAGCTGTGAAGCGTCAAAATGCAGAATTAATTTCAGCGGTGAAACTGTAGAAATCTGGATAGAATGAAGACTTGACTTGTTGATTATGTTACTGCTACATAAGTCTTCTTTCTAACGAAATAGGCGGCTTGTCATTTGGATGCTCCCAGGCTGGGATATGAATTTTCCTCCACAGACTGCGCAAAGTTATGAATTCTTCAAGGCTTGGAAGACACTTTCAAGAACTTTTCCGCCAAAACTGCAAGAAGAGGTTGTTCCACGTCAAAGCTAGCTGCACGAAAAAAATTTCCAGACACTTGTTCGCCAAAGTTGATTCCTTCACGTTTGTAAGAAGAAGATGCTCTATGTACTCTCACCAAGGCTTGAATGGTGGATGTCGTTTGTTTTCTACTCCATCAGAATATAAGAAGAAGCTTCATGCCGAAATCCACAAAATCACAAGGTGGACGCATCAGGTTCATCGCCGAATCTACACGATCGCAGAGGAGCCACAGCTGCCGAGCCACTGCAAAGGAGGAAGCTCCAAGTAGTCTCTTGTCAAAGCAGAAAAGAAGGTGACACTGCAAGTCTGATCTCTTGTCAAATCGGAAGAAGGTGATGCTATATGCTGCCATGTGCTCTCGCCAAAGGTCGAACCATGAACGCCTCCGTGTATTGCTTCATCAAGCTGCATGAAACAAGGCCGTTTCAAGTATTTTCTCATGAAGAATTGAAAAGGACAACTCCAAGTGATGTCACGCCAAAAACGAAAAGCTGAGGGCACAATATTCCTCATCAAGCAAGTGGATGTGTTCATCTTCTTGGTTTGATATCGAGACAAATTGCACTTCCTCATAAACCTACATTAAAAGAAAGGGTAGCCTAGGTACTAACACCAGGTTGCTCCAAGTCGGCGTGGTGAACATTGATATATATATTTAAACTCGCCATGATGAATTAACAGTGCTAGTGCAATAAGTTTCAGTCCTCTCAAGCCTTTCTCCATTGGATCAACGACGTTTTAGAAGAGCAAAGGTGCAACAAGCATTTCCACTAGGTCCAGCAACTCAAATATTCAGTGACGATGGCAATATCTCCATCTTCATGAAGTAGCACTAGTATCCTGGAAAGCCTTCAAAGCTAGACAACAAACTGCCCAAAAAAAAAAAAAAAAGAAAGAAAGAAAGAAAGAAAACCCTTCTTAAAGTGAAGCGACATTCCAGCAGAATTGTAGCCTTGCACTACTTGGCTTCACCATCAGCTCCGGGTTCGAAGAAACTTAGGATTTGGCGGAAAGTTTTCGAGCCAATGTTGTGCGCTACAAGGAATTGAATGACCAGCAGTGGAGAAATATGTACAATTGCAAACCAAAAATGCTGCTATGCGATCTTTCAAAAAAAAAAATTTAATTGATGCCACTTCACATCTTGCCTTTACGTCTTTGGTATTGTTTTACATTACAACAATATCTAGACGCCAACTGTAGGAGTACGAAGTGCAAATCAAAGTAAGCCTCTGCGCCATGGATATTATCATATTTTGGAGGTCCATATTTATAGAGGCTTCAATGAGTTCCATGTCAGCTTACGATGTTATCAAAGATGAAAGATAAGAAATGCAGTTCGGAATCAAATAAATAAAAGTAAAAGGATGAAACATTCCAATTGGCTATCTTTCATTATAGAATTGATGTTGGGATAAGTACGAAACTTCAACTATAAGTTAAAGCTTAATGAGAAAGAGGTGGAATTCTTACTTGGATAAATGCAAAAGTAATTTTAAATTGATCAAGTTTATCCTTTGATCCATGATGTTTTGTTATTTTATATGTTTTAGGGTATTTTACCATATTTTGATAGTTACTTTAAGAGTTTATATGCAAAATTAATATGATTTGATACTAATTGAGTTGTTTGGATTTATAGAAGTGAACATGGTGAATTCAGGCAAAAGTGCAAGTTTTGGCTTGAAAAGTGAAGGTATTAAAGATTTCAGGTGATCCGTATGCCACATGAGTAACACGGGACAAAGTAGATTTTTTTTTTGCCTAGAAGTGAAGAAACATTTCAGCACATTTAGGCCTAATACACGAGCACCACGCGAGCTGAATTGGTTGAAGAAATTGAGTACGCGTAGCACACGGTTGCCCGCGGAGCAGAAAAACTGGGCGAAATTTAAAGGGTATTTTGGAATATTTTCCTTTTTTCCTACAAGGTATAAAAGCTTCCCTTGCCTCCTTTATGACCGATCAGGACCTGGGAAGGCTATACAACCATTGTTGAAGCACTTTGGAGTTTGGAAACGCATAGAATCCATTGGAACTGAAGAATTAAAAGAGTTTTTCTCAACTTTTCTTATTCTCTTTTCCTATGGGTGTTGTTTTGACGATGAATTCATTGTTGTTTAATACAATTATGAGTAGCTAAATTTCTACTCTAGGATTTTGATGAAACCGTTATTGGGGTAGTTTTGAGATACAATATTCTATTTATATGCTGTGTTTATATTGAATTCAATTGTTAGGCCTGCAATTGTTTGTGCCCTTTTTGCTTGAATGATCTTGGGAAAGACGTTTGGGTTAGGGTGAGTCAAATAACAGTACTTCAGGTTATGATAAGAGATTACTTAATTTGATTTAGAGTCATTATAGGGATATTGTTATTCGAATGTGGCCTGAATTTGGTCAGTTCTCGATGGTCTTAATTATTTTGGGAAAATAGTTCAAGAACGGTGTTGTTAGTAGTTGGGAAACTCTAGCGAACAATTTTAAGTTCAAGGCCAATAGAATAGTATCTTGTGCAAGTTTGGAGTGAACTCAGGACTAAACCAGTAACTGGGAAATTCATTATCCTAGGTTTTTTAACATCTGACAATTCAATTTTTATCATTCTTAGTTGCTCTTAGTTAATTGTTATTTGAATTAATAGTTCATCACTTAAAACATTGTTGTTGAACTTTGAATCTTTGGCTATTAAAGTTACTAGAACTTGACGTTGCTCCCTATGGGTTCGACTCCGGACTTAAAATCGGATTATATTTGCAGTGACCGCTTATCTTTTTTAGGACGAATTTTGGGCGTAATCAAATTTTGGCATCGTTGTGGGGGAGCAAACTATTCAAGTTTTAGTAGATTGAAGTTGTTGAATCTTTAAAGTTGTAAGTGTAAATATTTTTAAGTTTAAATTTGAACAATTCATTATTTCTTGTACATATTTATTTGTTTAAGAAACATGATACCCGGGACTGAAAATATTTTGGATGATGGTTATTCTTGTTTTGGTAATTCTTGCGCATATTCTGAAGGGTTTCTCCCTTGAAAAAGTTGTCAAAATACTCCTTTTTTGTAGTTCTTTTTATATGTATTACCTTTCCCTGAGCCCCTATTATGATGATTCTTCTTTTGCTGGTAATAGTGAGTTTAAGAACATGATGAGGTGCTTACTTGAAGAAGAAAGTAAGAATCAACAAGTCATGGAGGAATTTTGGGACAATAGCCTAAAATATGACTTGACCTTTGAGATGATAGATGAGCAAAACGGGCAACTCAAACCATTCAATCCTATGGCAGAGAATGATGTCGAGATTGAGAAAAAAAAAACACTAGAGTCAAGTGAGGAAGTGCAAAATATTATATTGGAGAACTCTAGTGTGTGCAAAAGTGAGGATAGTAAAAATGAAATATTTGTGAAGTTTAACTGCATTAGGCCTCATTCGAAACACTTTTCGATGTTGAGTTTGGATGGTGATATGGATGTCCATTGGAGCCGTCTAAGAAGGTGGAACAAGGTATTTTCATTCTTGAATTTGCCATGCCAAAACAAGAAAATGATATGCCTCGATTAAATGCCAAGATGCGCACAATGAATATTTGGGGACTTGACTCACTTGAATTCACACCACTCAGGGAGCATGACCATAAGCTTGTATCCAAATTAGGGAGGCAATTCATTTTGTCAAAGTGGAGAAAAAAGTTATGATGTTGGGATGTGTCGTGCCACGATATTAAATAAGGCACTTGTTAGGAGGCAACCCAACTGTTATTACTTTTTTTTTTTCTAATTTAGTTATTTTTCTTTATAGTATATTTAGTATATTACTCTGTGTGTTTTCTTATTTTGCACGCTTATGTAGTTTTGGGTCTAATTGTGGGGTTCTTGCAACCCCATGTGCTTGTCTGGGAGAAGTCTGAGTATCCTGTGTTTTATGGAGGTTGAGCCTGCAAGTAATGATGATGGCGAGTAAGAGTCTCACAAAGCTGTTGATATGACGGCGCCACTGATAGTGCCAGTTTTTCGGGTTTACAGCCCAGAGAGTATCTCTTCACCTTTAATTTATATGTTGTTGCATTGAGGACAATGCAACTTTTTAAGTGTGGGGTGGAGAGTGTTATTCCTGCAACCAAATAAATCAGAAAAGACAATAAACAGAAGTATATTATCAGTTGTTATGGGACAATCCCGAGCCCACAATTTACTTGTGTCTCCTTAAGAAATCTAACCCCCTCACAGTTGCCCAAGGTTCACGGGTTAATTTCTCCCAGGATGGAACGGGATAACAGTTCTACTGTAGCGGCACTTCAAACAGTAGAACACTGCGAACTCAAAGAAAACGGAGCAAATCACACGACTTACTAAGACTTACTTAGTATGCAGAAAAGAGAGGAATGCAGTAAGAAGTTTTTTATTTCTGTGTTTCAGTGTGTTGAAATGATGAAGACTGACCAGTTTATATAGCCATAGGAAATGGAAGGAAGAGTGTCACCACTAATGGCCACTAACACCACTAACTCTGCCACTAATGGCACCTGAATTCATTGCCACTAATGGCTGAATTCACTAAATGTTAGTAATGATGAAAAACGTGGGAGAGTGGGTGAGAAAACGTGGGAGAGTTACTCTGGATTAATCTGATTAATCCATTCAGATTTCTGTTACACAAACAGATTAAATATTAAATATTAATAATAAATTATTAATTAAATAATATTTTTAGTTTTGTTGGTCCAAAAAATTAAGTCAATCAATCATATCAATTGACCGAAATCCGAAATCCGAAACCGAAACCGAAGCCGAAGCCGAGACGAGCGAGCGACGACGACGGCGCGAGGCTTCCCTTCTTCTCAACCCTTTTAAGAGCTAAGAGAAGTGATTTTGTATTTAAACCCAACAAAAGTCTTTTTTCCTCTACCAATATGGGAGAATGTGCATTTCCTTACTAAAAGGAACCTTTTCACCTTCCCACCCATTTCCCATTCACACTCTATTTATTCCAAAATCCCAACAATCCCCCACATGAATGGGGAATGGCTATATTGAAAATATGCATGACAGACTTGTGTGATTTGCAAGAAAGAACTAGTTGCATCGGGATAAGTAGGTTTCCCTTTGAACTTTCCGTAGTGAACATACATCGGATATACTCGGTCAATCGGTAGATTTGATATCTTTGAACCGTTGAGCTTTGGTGTATACCTAGACAACGTATGTCACACAACTAACCCTTAACCGTCTTTGGTTCTCACTGTTGTGTTCGTTTCAGCCATGAACACCGCCTGGTTTCATAAGTACTTAGAGAACTTGCCATACCGAATTCTCCTTGAAGCGGCTTCCACTTCACACTTACATAGGTGATTTCTAAACGTGTAATCCTATAGATGTACACTGTTTGATAATTAAAATATCAAACTTAGACAATCATTAAAAAATGCCTCTAGCATTTTACCCTTGGTACTTGAACATTGTCTAATCATGAGAATGGACCAAACATTAACTGACAATGTTGGACCGTCAAACACGACTTTGTATTCTCCTTGAACCTAGTTCTTGGGATCTCCAGTCTCCTAGGTAGAGTTGCCGCCGTGATGACTTGTCCTTGGCCATAGTCCCATTCCCTTCGATGAACACTCAACCGCCTCTCTAGTTAGGCCTTTTGTAAGCGGATCCGCCACATTATCCCTTGACTTCACGTAGTCAATGGTGATAATTCCCCTAGAGAGTAGGTCCCTAACGGTTTTATGCCTTCGTCGTATGTGATGATTCTTACCGTTATACATTACATTCTTCGCTCTTCCTATAGCCGATTGACTATCACAATGTATACAAACTGGTGTCAATGGCTTAGGCCAAAACGGAATGTCTTCCAAAAAGTTTCGAAGCCATTCAGCTTCTTCACCGGCTTTGTCTAAGGCTATGAATTCAGCTTCCATAGTAGAGCGGGCAATACATGTTTGCTTGGACGATTTCCAAGACACCGCTCCTCCACCAAGTGCGAAAATATATCCACTTGTGGACTTAGAATCAGTTGTGCCGGTGATCCAATTGGCATCACAATATCCTTCAATGACGGCAGGATACTTGTTATAATGCAATGCAAAGTCTTGAGTGTATTTTAAATACCCCAAAACACGTTTCATTGCCATCCAATGGGTCTGATTGGGATTACTCGTGTATCGACTTAGTTTACTTATAGCACAAGCTATATCTGGTCGAGTACAATTCATGACGTACATCAAACTTCCCAAAACACGTGCATAATCCCGTTGCGACGTGCTTTGACCTTTGTTCTTCTTTAGAGCAAGGTTTACATCAATAGGAGTCTTTGAAATTTTAAAATCCAAATATTTAAATTTTTCAAGAACACTATTGATGTAGTGAGTTTGTGACAACGCCAGACCTTGAGGAGTTTTATGGATCTTAACACCCAGAATTAAGTCCGCAGCTCCTAAGTCTTTCATATCAAATTTGCTAGTCAACATGCGTTTCGTAGCATTTATATTGGCAATGTTATTGCTCATTATCAACATGTCGTCCACATATAAGCAAACAATGACTATAAAATTAGGAGTGTTCTTAATGTAGACACATTTATCACACTCGTTAATTTTAAAGCCATTTGACAACATTGTATGATCAAATTTCGCATGCCATTGTTTAGGTGCTTGTTTTAGTCCATAAAGTGACTTAACAAGTTTACACACCATCTTTTCTTTACCTGGAACCACGAACCCTTCAGGTTGTTCCATGTAAATTTCTTCCTCCAAATCCCCGTTTAAGAACGCTGTCTTAACGTCCATTTGATGGATTTGCAGACCATACACGGCGGCTAACGCTATTAACATACGAATGGATGTAATTCTGGTTACCGGCGAGTATGTGTCAAAGTAGTCAAGACCTTCTTGTTGTCTATAGCCCTTAACAACAAGCCTTGCCTTGTACTTGTCAATAGTGCCATCAGCTTTCATTTTCCTTTTGAAAATCCACTTAGAACCTAATGGTTTGTTTCCAGGAGGAAGATCAACCAACTCCCAAGTATGGTTGCTCAAAATAGATTCTATTTCACTATTGACTGCCTCTTTCCAAAATGGAGAGTCTGAAGAAGACATCGCTTCTTTAAACGTCCGAGGCTCATTTTCCAACAGGAAAGTGACAAAGTCATCTCCAAACGAAGTAGAAGTTCTTTGACGCTTGCTTCGTCTTGGTTCTTCCTCATTTGGTGAATTTCCTTTGGTTCCTTCCCGAGGTCGTTTGGATCTTTCACCAACTGACTCACATTCCTTCTTATACGGATATATTGTTTCAAAGAATTCAGCACTATCTGATTCCATCACCGTATTAACATGAATGTCGGGATTTTCTGATTTATGAACCAGAAACCGATATGCTTTACTGTTTATAGCATACCCAATGAAAACACAATCAACTGTTTTCGGTCCAATCTTAACCCTTTTGGGTTTTGGGACTTGCACTTTTGCCAAACACCCCCACACCTTGAAGTAATTCAAGTTGGGCTTCCTTCCTTTCCACTTTTCATATGGAATGGACAGTGTTTTGCTATGGGGAACTCGATTGAGTATTTGATTAGCCGTGAATATAGCTTCCCCCCACAAGTTCTGGGGTAGACCCGAACTGATTAACAAGGCATTCATCATCTCCTTTAATGTTCGATTTTTCCTTTCCGCAATCCCATTGGATTGAGGCGTGTAAGGGGCAGTTGTTTGATGAATAATGCCATATTCCAAACATATTTGTTCAAAAGGAGATTCATATTCTCCACCCCTATCACTTCTTATCATCTTGATCTTTTTGTTAAGTTGGGTTTCAACTTCATTTTTGTATTGCTTGAATGCGTCAATTGCCTCATCTTTACTACTAAGTAAATAAACATAGCAGTAACGAGTGCTATCGTCAATGAAAGTTATGAAATACTTCTTTCCACCGCGAGATGGTATTGACTTCATGTCACAAATATCTGTATGAATCAAGTCTAATGGTTCAGAATCCCTTTCAATTGACTTGTAAGGGTGTTTAGCATATTTAGACTCAACACATATTTGACATTTTGACTTTGCGCAATCAAATTTAGGCAATACTTCCAAATTAATCATTTTTCGCAAGGTTTTATAATTGACATGTCCCAAACGAGAATGCCATAAATTATTTGACTCAAGTAAGTAAGAAGAAGCTGCAATTTTATTCATAGTGTCAACGACCATTACATTGAGTTTGAAAAGGCCCTCAGTCAGGTAACCTTTTCCTACATACAGCTCATTCTTAGTTATTACAACTTTGTCAGAAACAAACACACACTTGAACCCGTTTTTCACAAGAAGTGCAGTAGACACCAAGTTCTTCCTAATTTCAGGAACATGAAGAACATTGGTCAGAGTCACAACCTTGCCCGACGTCATCTTGAGGAATATCTTCCCATATCCTTCAATTTTGGCCGTTGCAGAATTGCCCATAGAGAGCGCCTCATCAGGTCCAGCGGGAGTATACGAAGCAAAGGCTTCCTTCACAGCACAAACATGGCGGGTGGCTCCTGAATCAATCCACCATTCCTTAGGATTTCCAACTAAGTTGCATTCAGAAATCATAGCACATAAATCAATGTCTTGCACTCCTTGGGCCAATTTTGTCTCTTCAACCATGTTTGCTTGACCTTTTTCCTTTTTCCTGTCCTTCTTTGCAGCACGACAGTCTGCGGACTTATGTCCACTCTTGCCACAGTTGTAGCAATTTCCCTTGAACTTTTTCTTGCTGGGGTTTGTCTTCCCTCCAGAAGGCCTCTTTCTCTTATTTTGATTTGGAGTGTGCTCAACTATATTTGCTCCCGCTATTGCAGCACTTCCACGAGCCTTCTTTGCAGCAGATTTGTTGTCCTCTTCAATCCTCAAGCGTACAACCAAATCTTCAAGGGTCATCTCCTTGCGCTTGTGTTTCAAGTAATTTTTAAAGTCATTCCATGATGGAGGTAACTTTTCAATCATGGCTGCAACTTGAAACGCTTCATTAATCTTCAAACCTTCAAAGAAAAGTTTGTTAGCAACAATATAAGTAATACTCTTAACAGAAGTATTAATCAAGATCAAACCTTCAGCAAGGAGATCATGGATAAGGACTTGAAGTTCTTGGACTTGGGACACAACAGATTTGTTATCCACCATTTTATAATCCAGAAATTTGGCAGCCACAAATTTCTTCAGTCCAGCGTCTTCAGTCTTATATTTCTTTTCTAAAATATCCCACAGTTTCTTAGACGTTTCAACATTACTGTAAACGTTGTACAGGTCATCTTCCAAGCCACTTAGAATGTAATTTTTGCATAGGAAGTCAGAATGCTTCCAAGCCTCAATCACAAGGAAGCGTTCGTTTTCAGGTGTTTCATCAGTCAGGACTGGAGCATCCTCGTTGATAAACCTTTGCAGGCTTAAGGTGGTCAGATAAAAGAACATCTTTTGCTGCCACCTCTTAAAATCCACACCAGTAAACTTCCCCGGCTTTTCTGCTGGTGGCATAACCGTTGCAGCAGCACGGCTAGGCCCAGCAGCACCAGAAACTGCGGTAGCATTCGTATTCACAGCAGGGACAGTTTGTTCAGCTCCGTTAGTCATCTCTGTCAAGTGACACAAGCAGAAACAATATTAATAAACTGTTTAAACAATAGGAGTAGAAAAAACCACGAAGGCTTTTAATCCCCACAAACAGATTATTTCACAGTAATTAGGAGTAGAAAAACCACGAAGGTTTTTAGTCTCCACAGCAGATTAATAAATTATAAACGAGTAAAAAACCACAAAGGTTTTAGTCTCCTTAACCAGTATTTATTTAAGTGCAGAAAATAAATAACAGTAGATTTCTTAAGCTTGTTATTCCTGCAACCAAATAAATCAGAAAAGACAATAAACAGAAGTATATTATCAGTTGTTATGGGACAATCCCGAGCCCATAATTTACTTGTGTCTCCTTAAGAAATCTAACCCCCTCACAGTTGCCCAAGGTTCACGGGTTAATTTCTCCCAGGATGGAACGGGATAACAGTTCTACTGTAGCGGCACTTCAAACAGTAGAACACTGCGAACTCAAAGAAAACGGAGCAAATCACACGACTTACTAAGACTTACTTAGTATGCAGAAAAGAGAGGAATGCAGTAAGAAGTTTTTTATTTCTGTGTTTCAGTGTGTTGAAATGATGAAGACTGACCAGTTTATATAGCCATAGGAAATGGAAGGAAGAGTGTCACCACTAATGGCCACTAACACCACTAACTCTGCCACTAATGGCACCTGAATTCATTGCCACTAATGGCTGAATTCACTAAATGTTAGTAATGATGAAAAACGTGGGAGAGTGGGTGAGAAAACGTGGGAGAGTTACTCTGGATTAATCTGATTAATCCATTCAGATTTCTGTTACACAAACAGATTAAATATTAAATATTAATAATAAATTATTAATTAAATAATATTTTTAGTTTTGTTGGTCCAAAAAATTAAGTCAATCAATCATATCAATTGACCGAAATCCGAAATCCGAAACCGAAACCGAAGCCGAAGCCGAGACGAGCGAGCAACGACGACGGCGCGAGGCTTCCCTTCTTCTCAACCCTTTTAAGAGCTAAGAGAAGTGATTTTGTATTTAAACCCAACAAAAGTCTTTTTTCCTCTACCAATATGGGAGAATGTGCATTTCCTTACTAAAAGGAACCTTTTCACCTTCCCACCCATTTCCCATTCACACTCTATTTATTCCAAAATCCCAACAGAGAGTACTTTGTGTTTATTCAATATTTTTTTTATTATAATAGTCTCTTTGGGTTTTCTTAGCCTTGGTTCTTTCCCATTGAGTTATTTTTGTTGAACCAGGCATTTTGTAGGGTATATATAAATTTAACAAAAAAATAGTTTAGAAGGAGAAAAAATAGAAAGGAGGCAGAAAAAGGGAGAAGTGAGGATTTTGGAAGGCAACCTTTAGCTAGCACTACCTAAATATTTTTGAACTTCCTTTTTGAGTTCATAATTAGGTATTGCAAGGTGAAACTGAAATGATCCTTGAGTTTTACGTACAGTGTGTGGTGAGTTTATTTCTCTACTTCTCATTGCTTCATGTTATGTTTAGAACTTGCGATGTTTGCTGTTTGAGGCGAAATCCTAGGTAGTCTTGATCTTAAGAATGAAAGTAGGCCTTCTTTAGTCCGCCAATGCCTAAATTAGCCGACCGAATGAACAAATTCCTTAGTGTCCCCAATTTGAGCCTATTGACATTTTCTTGGCAACTTGAATTACAAGCCCTATCCATTTTGCTATTTACCTCTCTTGTTACCCATCTTCCCCTTAACTACTTTAGGTTGTGTGATTGGTAAGATGGTGGGTTATTAAGAATAGTTGTTGTACTTAAGAAGAAAGTTGTAAAAGAATGAAGGAAGAAAATAGTTGATATTCTCATCGTATAAAAAGATGTGAAAAGTGAAAAAAAAAAGAGAGAAAAAAAAAAGAAAGAAGAAGAAAAGAAAGAAAAAAAGATGAATAAATTGCTGATTAAATGAGGAGAAAGAATATTATTAAAACAACGGACTCTCAAGTTTAGAAAGTGGATATGAATAAGAATTTTGGAAAATGCTACAATTACATGAATAGGTGAGGAAAATAGTAGTGAGTGATTTTTAAAGTATTTAGGGGAAGAATTAGTCACTATATACCCAAAAGTGTACCACACCTTACCCCAAGCTAACATTACAAGTTATGAAATGTCATACTTGACTTTTGATTGGGACTTCTATATTAGTAGAGAGCAACAAAATGGGCAAGCCTATGACACTTTTCTATGAGACATGAGAAATTTCTTTATGAGTTTCAGAGTGTTCGATATTTGATATGCCACAATTTCTCTTGAATTCATATATTGTGTGTTTGGTGGCATTTTCTTGTTGTGAGGTACATTGGAACTTGAGTGGTCTATAGGTTTCTATTTTCAATACTTGATTATGACCAAAAGAAAGGGTTTTGAATTTCATGGGTGAGTTCGGTTAAGTTGTTTGTCACAAGTCCTTATCTGATCTTGATATCTTGCCTGCTTTCTATGTATTCTTCTTCTTTACTCGAGGACGAGTAAAAGTCCAAGTGTGGGGTGGTGATGTTTGGCTATTTTATATATTTTTTAGGGCGTTTTTACCATATTCTAATAGTTATTTTAAGAGTTTATATGCAAAATTAATATGATTTGATACTAATTGAGTTGTTTGGATCTATAGGAAGTGAACTATGGTGAATTGAGGCAAACAACCTAAGAGTTGCCTATATCAGGTCAGCCTCCTAACGTTTGCCTAGCAAGTTAAGTGTCAAAGGGGAACTCAAGATAAGACACAAACGAAAATGGGGAAGAAGGCATTCTTCTATTATCTCAATAGTATGCTTACAAAGTTATACAAGGTGCTGAAACTATTTATAAAGGGGAGAGCTGCGTATTCATACTAGTAAGTGGGGCGGCAAGCATGCTGAAAAAGCAGGCACACAATGCATTAAATGCTTGTCTGCTGCACATTGCCACAAGATGTATGCCCTCTACTTTTATTTAAATAAAAGCTGGCGTGTCCCCCATGTTTCTACAACTATCAATACATATAAAATCAGCAGGTGTGCCATGTAAGCTAAGAGTTTTGCCATGTGTCACGTTCACTTGGCCAAAATCTGCCCCAAAAGGCGCCTCATAAGCTGCTTGATGACTTGGTGGAACGGTGCACGCATTTAAGTGATCCGTGTGCCACGCGAGTAAAACGGGAAGAAATTGATTTTTTTTTTTGCCTAGAAGTGAAGAAAGATTTCAGCACATTTAGGACTAATACGCGAGCACCACGCGGGCTGAATTGGTTGAAGAAATTGAGTCCGCGTAGCACGCGGGTAGCCGCGGAGCAGAATAGCTGGGCAAAATTTAAAGGGTATTTTAGAATATTTTCATATTTTTCCTACAAGGTACAAAATCTTCCCTTGCCTCCTTTATGATCGATCAAGACCTGGGAAGGCTAGACCACCATTGTTGAAGCACTTCAGAGCTTGGAAACGCATCAAATCTATTGGAACTGAAGAATCAAAAGAGTTTTTCTCAACTTTTCTTATTCTCTTTTCCTATGGATGTTGTTTTGACTATGAATTCATCGTTGTTTAATACAATTATGAGTAGCTTAAATTTCTATTCTAGGATTTTGATGAACCCGTTATTGGGGTAGTTTTGAGTAACTCCAAATTTAATTGATACAATATTCTATTTATTTGGTTGTTTTTATATTAAATTTAATTGTTAGGCCTGCAATTGTTTGTGCCCTTTTTGCTTGAATGATCTTGGGAAAGACGTTTGGGTTAGGGTTAGTGAAATAACAGTACTTCAGGTTATGATAAAGGATTACTTAATCTGATTTAGAGTCATTATAGGGATATTGTGATTCGAATGTGGCCTGAATTTGGACAGTTCTTAATGGTCTTGATTATTTTGGGAAAAATAGTTCAAGAACGGTGTTGTTAGTAGTTGGGAAACTCTAGCGAACAGTTTTAAGTTCAAGGCCAATAGAATAGTATCTTGTGCAAGTTTGGAGTAAACTCAGGACTAAACCAGTAACTGGAGAATTCATTACCCTAGGGTTTTTAACATCTGAAAGTTCAATTTTTATCATTCTTAATTGATCTTAATTAATTGTTATTTGAATTAATAGTTCATCACTTAAAACATGATTGTTGAACTTTGAATCTTTGGCTATTAAAGTTACTAGAACTTGACGTTGCTCCCTGTGGCTTCGACTCCGGACTTAAAACCGAATTATATTTGCGGCGACCACTTATTTTTTTTGGACAAGTTTTGGGCGTAGTCAATCCACGTTGTAATTGGCAAAGTTTTCCATTTTACCTCAGAAGTGCAATTCTTAGGGAAGGAGCTATCAAAGTGCATATTGGAGAAATTCCAAATTTTCTACTGGCCATCCTATGTCATGAAAGACTTTATTTGAGTATAATGTTTGTCCAATTTTTAAGTGATAGTCAAAAGATCATTTGTTTTAATTAGATGCTTGTTTGATCAAAGGAGTGAAATAATTTAGATTGCAACCATGGAAATCCGATAAGAAATATTGAGTCAAGCAAATATCTTCAAACGTACTTTAAGCCTCGTCTTAAAGATTTAACAAGTATACAACCCGACAAGTCTTGAAGTAGGGGGGCATTTGTAAGCACTTAAATTTTAGAGAATTAAATCCATAAAAAATTTGGTTTAATTTCTAAATTTCTAGAAAATAAAAGATCACGTGTCAAATGACGTGGTGTCAGATCCAATGAAATAGCCAACCAGAATACACCAAATGTACAAATGATAAGCTTGGGCAAATCAAATGGAAGCTTATCACAAGATAAAGCAAATTGGTTTGAAATTCAAAACCAACCAATCAAATCAAAGCAAATACATTTAGCCTTATCACACACTCTCTATAAATAGAGAGCTCGCATAAGCCAAAAAGGGAGAACTTGAAGAAGAACAAGCAAGGAGAAGCATCTAAGGGAGATCATCAAGAAGGACATCAAAGGAGGCCAAGCAAAGCACATCAAGCAAACTGAAGGGCAATCAAAGAAGCTCCGAAGGAAAGTTTTCAAAGTCTTCTTCTACGTCTGTGATCTACGTCCTCGTTCAAGTTCAACCACGGAGGTCACGATCTATGTTCCTGTTCAAGTTCAACAACTGAGGCCACGATCTACGTCCCTGTTCAAATCCAAAATCAAAGTTCAAATCAAGATTCGGCGTGCGCGAGTAGATTCGGCGTGCGCGAGTTCAAATCATCTGTTCGTGGCAGTTGAATCTCAAATCTTTTTCGTGACGGACGTCAAAGTATTCGTGATGCACAAAAATCCAAGATCAAGCTTGTTGAAATTAAATCCAAAGTTCATCAAGTTCAAGATCAAGCTTCCGAGCCCTTGAATTAAAGTTCGTGACGAGAAGAATAAGAGGACTTCATTTTCAAAATTAATGACACTCTAGAAATTGTAACCCGTATCTTCTGTTGATATCAAATACAATATTTTGTTACATGATTTCTTGTCTCAAATTTTCTAAACTTCAAAATTTGTTGTTACAAGAATTCTTTGAACAATTGAATCTTGATATGCGTTCATAGAGTATATGTTCGCCCTAAAAAAGTCCAATCTTCCTTTCTATTAAAAAAAAAAATATTCTCATTTCAATTACTGGCGTGTTAATTAAATGAGATATTTTAGAAGAAATGGGTTAGGTGAATATTCTATGATTAATATTATTATATTTTTCTTAACCACTGGACGAAACCTTAGAACTTAAAAATATGTCATGGATCAGGGAGGATAAACAAAGCCAAAGGTGATAAACTAATTACTACTGTATGTTACTACATGTTATTCATCCATTTATCAATTCTAGAAGTTATGAATGATTGATGTGAGTGCAAATTTCCACTACACTACTGTTCAAATATCAAAATAACATTTTAACTGAAATTATGTTTTCTTAAGTTTAACAAATTCAAAAATGAAATATAAAAATGTTGGTAATTGGTCCTCCATAGTAGAAAAGTGGAATGTAGTAACAATTGTCACATTATTGAAGTCGGGAATCAAGTGGGAATTCGAGGGTAAATTTGACTATAAAATGTATATGACTACGTCTAGTAAGTTATCAACTATAGAATGTGACTATTATCAAACGGAAAAGCAAGCAGCAACCTGCATTTTGCACCAATTGTATCACGTTTTTAAAAAAAAAATATATATAATAGCATCTCCATTCTTGTATGAAGAGAGTTGCTCAGGCATTATCTATTTCTTTATAAAAAAAAAGTTTCTAAAGCAAATGTTGGAAATAAAATAACCACAGGAAATTTATTTATCATTATCTATTTTGAGAAGGAAAAGACACAAGACAACAACACCACAATGGCTAAATATTCGCCATATGATGCACAAGTGTTGTTTCAAATTGGCAACTAGCAAATCAGCAGTGACCAATTTTTAGGGAAAAGTGTGAACCACGTCTTTTAAGGTTGTCCACTACTTCACTGCCCTAACAAAAGTTTATCTTAAAGGAAACTAGTGAATCAATATTCTTGACGTGTGTGCCAAATGCCATGAAATTATATTTAGATGTTAAACATTAAAGGTGAACTAGTCTTAGTACCCCGCGCGATGCGCGGAATAATAAACATTATCTTTCTTTTTAAAACAAAAAAGTATCCAATATAATGTGTTTTTTAATTGTTAAAAGTAAATGAATCATTTTTTAATAATCTCAAATCAAAAAAAGAGACACATCTTATTTTACTGGAGTCAAATAAGAATTCGTCTTGATATTTAATAGCGGTCATGAATAAAAATATAGTAATATAAGATATGCAACACTTTAGGGACAATTCTATATTTTGGAGCTGCTGATCATTGAATGGAGCATAATATTCATAGAAGAGTGCTGGCAAGGATCTATGTATATAAAAGAATTCTAGGGTGCATAAATTTTGGATTAAAATTATCAATATTAATTAAGGAAGCAAAACAATAAGTCCAAGTTAGTGAATGAATAATGTTGCCCCCCGCTCGCATAGCCTGTAAAAAAAAGAAAACTGCAAAACTCAAATAAAATGAATACCTATACAAAACATGAAATTCTTAGTAACTAATAAAACATATCTTATTTACTTTGTAGTAGTAGCAGTAATTTCTACGTATACAAATGTAAAAGATAGTTATAGATATCCGTCTATAAAACGTGATATTATTAACAGAAAAATTGAATCATGTTACTTTCTGTTACAACACATTAATATAGATTGATATACCATTTATTTTTTTAATAGTATCTCTATCCGTGCATATATATTAACGATCTGTCAACATGGTTCTAATTCATAAGTTTTTCTTAACACCTACCTTTGTGTTATTTCGTTCCTGCTATCTTCAGGATCATAAAATCTGCATGAGAAATCCTAATTGAAGTTTATAAAACTTCACATGATACAACAAAGATTTACAATATTTCATTAAAACACACACATAGCAAAAATCTAATGAAAATGAAGATCAGTATTACACTCTAAATTCCATCCTCCATCATGCTTCGCATGGCATGACTCATTCTTCCTATAAACATTAGTAATTTTGAATCAGCAAAAGTTCCATAGAAAAATTAGGGAAGATTTCACTATATTTTCGATCTTTTAATAAAAGTTAATTATATAAGAAGTAGAGAACTTAATCACCTGTATAGGCTCTATACTATAAACTTTTCTCTATTATTTAAATTGCGACCAACTAATCTCACTCCACCATCATCAATATCCCATTGTTCCTATCTTTTAATTCTTAAACTTTTTTTTTTCAAAAATTTCTTGTAAAGATATCACAGCTCATGACAATCCTTCTTCCTAACCTATAACATTCAATCGTATATGTCAATTCAAATGACAGAATGTTATTACAGATAAAATCAGCTTAGCTTATCTATTAGCCCGAAGTTATCACTTTTCAAGCGGCATCACCGTTGGATAGGTCAAAGCTTCATGCACTCATCTTCAAAGGAGGAGACATCGCACTCATAGGTAGAGCTTTGGTATTTGCAATCTGCAGATGTAGTAGCCATCAGCTTCCCTCTTACGTTTCTCACATAATATTTCAAAGTTTCTAGCAATCAGCATCACATTTTTGAAACAAAGCATGAGGAAATTAAAAGCAATGGATTTACAAACTTTTTCCCCACTAATCAATTAAATAAGAAAAACAATAACTTACCGTTGGTGATGATCATTTTCTCCACAAGAAAACTCAAATTATTCTGTAGCTGAGACCCTTCAAGTCCTAATATTACCAAAACATCATTTATACAAAAACACCAAGAATCATATCTTATTGTCCACTCATGTTAAGATTTTCATGAATAGGAAAGTATAAAGTAAAGAGAAATATGTCCATTCAACTGCATCAAGAGCTAAAATAATATAGGATTAGACAAATAATTAAAGTTGTAACTCTCATAATAAGTAGTCTCAGTCAATCCACAAATAAAAGAAAAAACAATAAATTATTTAGTCTATACATCTGTGTGTTTGGAAATTTGATTTGTTGTTTCTTCTAATGAGGAACAAAATGGCTACCTTTTGTTTCGAGATGTGTCCTATCATCCTTTTATTTTACTACATTTACTCGTTGATATCCAAAGTTATTTTCGAACTCTATGCAAACTTTGATCAAGATTTATATCTAGCTTCACCTTCACATGTAGCTGCTACACAAAAGAAATTAACTTATAATTAACTTATATAAGGTGTTAACATTAACAAACATTATATAATGAACTACTATTAAAAGGATCGCAAAACAAAGTATAAGCTATTGATAATATATGTTCCATTACATAACCTAATAAAAAATGATTTATATAAGTTAAAAATGTGATCTACCATATCTATTTCATTCTTCATTACCATGTCTACTTCATTCTTCATTGATACCCTAGCCAACCTCTCAACAAATATATAAATGGTAATAGCATATGACAGAACTCGGATTATTTGTTTAGATAGGACATTGTCCATTCAAATTCAAATCTTTGCCATCGTAATGTGACATTAAAAGAAACAAATCTATAACATAAATCTCTTGATAAAAACAAATTTCAAAGATGGACGTCATTTTTTAAGTTATTTTTTTTCTTTTTGTTAATGGAATAATTTTCATATAGATAAACAGGTTTTTAGAGTTTTCATTTAAAGAAAACTAACCTCAATTAGTATTACGCAACTCATGTACCAAATCTCTTCTCCAGTCATTATTTTGTGTTCTTCCTCATTCCTGGCCAAAAGCAAAACAGGCAGTAGATCGATTCAACATAGAATATACTTAAGTCTTCTATAGTGTGACACCATTATGTTTCTATATATGTGTGTTTACCTTTTTGTTTAAGTACTCATGGATTCATGGTCACAGTATTGAGCCTCAAAAAATCGAATTTTTCCTTTCAACTTTTTCTTAATTTGACTTTGAAAGGTGCATCAACTTGTTATAGGAGTATCAATTTTTACTGGATCAGATTAACTTTGCTAGAAGTATCATCTATTTCTGCAAGAAATGTGAATTTAACCTTCATGGTAGAAGGACTTTGAATAGTTAGTGTCTCAATCTTCGTTCAAATTTGATTTGTACTATCCACTCACTACTAAGCAGTTGCGCTATCCACCCACTACTTTGCAGTTATCATTTATTAAAGAAATATATATTTGCGTGAGTGAATTGTTTAAGAAAATATTTGTGTAACTGAATTGTTTAAAACTGATTTGCACTATTCAAGTACCCAGAAACTTTTAAATCTGATTTTCCTTTTTTTTTAGGAGTAGTGGTGGGTAGTGGGATAAAATTAGAACATACGTAATGGGATAATCCAGTTATCCAAAACAATAGGAGTTCTTTTATATCTTTTTTCCTTTTTTTTAAATTTTTTACTTTTTGACTTTTTATTCTTTAATATGTTGTAGGTAAATATGGATATAAGTTACAAACTAAATCACCTAATTTAACCATATTGTCCTAAAACCTAACACATGGCTTGTTTTTATTTTGACATTTAGCTAAACATGGTTGGCAACAACACTCCTTTTAATATATATATAGATTTATGTACTAAAAGTAAATTAAGCAAACTACATTAGGAGATAATAATTTCTGACGTACAATGATAGAACTTATAATCAATTTTGAACACTGAAATGCCCAACTTGCGTGATAATCTAATTTACGCACCCAGATACTATATATAATTTATATAAACTACACCTGCCACTTCTAATGGAAATAGCAGAAAAGTTTAGAAAGTTCTTTCAAAAAATTGTTATTTAGCTCACCAAATCCTAACATATCATTGGAAAAACAAGGCAATTCTTAAGGGATTTTTGCTCTTGTAAGTGCAGTATTAATATTTATAATAACAAGAGAGATTCTAACAAGATCGATTTTACATATATTATACCGTTATTTTTTGTTTAAGCGGTAAGGTGAGAGACTGTTTAAGTTAATTTGATGAAAACTTTTCAATTCTTAATTAAGAAAAACTTTATATAAATAACCGTCTTAATTAGAATATATAAATTATACATTTATTATTTATGAAATATATACCAATAAAATGACTAGGCTTTTAAAAAATTTAGCCACTGTTCAAGTTGTGCAAATATCCCAAATAAGGAAGAACTCAAATGAAATTAGGCCGAGACAATATACTCGACCTGCCCAGTACTTTGTAAACAATTTAGCCACTGTTCAAGTTGTGCAGATATTGAAGAGATAGCCAAAATTTAAACTTATCGTAGATTCAAGTGCTCCTTAAGTACAGATGCTAAAAATGGCTATTTGTGCAATTCCTTAGGACCCTAGCCTTTTCCGTAAAATAATCCTGAGTAGCATATCTTCTCATGGCACCTTTGCAAAAATATGACACAGGAAGAAATGGTTTGCCTTTTTGTCCGCGCTAAGAGATAGTTTGTAAAAATGCCCCCATTAAGATTAAGATTTAATGAAAAAAATTCGGGGCTAATATTTGCCTTTATATTTTTCCACTTTTCAACACTTATCCCTTTAAGTATTGGCAATAGGTAATACTTGCCGCACTTGGCCCTAAGTCTTGGCAAAAAGCCAAGACTTGCCATTGACCCCTGCTCAATTTGCCAACACTTGAACGGCAAGTGTTGGAAAAAGGCAATACTTGCCGCACTTCGTCGTAAGTCTTGGCAATTTGCCCCTTCCAGTTTTCCCTGCATTCTCGCCATATAACTTGAAGTATTGGCAAAACAGCACTTGCTCCTGAAGTATAGCCAATTGCCAAGACTTACAAAATTTTTGCCTTGAAGTCTTGGCTCCGGACTAAATAAGGGAATTTTTCTAAAACATTCCTTAGCGCGGGCAATTTTGTAAAACCACTCCTTATTGACGGCATGCGGTGAAATTTTTTGTCTTCTCATCGGGGGAAGTGCAGAAATAGCCACTTTTTAGCCGGCAAGTACAGCTTAAGCTATTTTTAAAAAAATATTTAGTATTTAGTTTGTCGAAGGATGAGTTTTGAAGATGACAAAGGACCTGGTGCTAAGTGGACTAGGAAAAGGTTCACAGTTGAAGTGAGAAGACCAGCTGTTCAACGAGATAATCAAGTCTCAGTTGAAGAAGGAAATAAGAGAACAGCTGGAGTCAAAGTTCCAATCCTACCGGAAATAGAAGAAGCAAGAATCGGTGCTGAGAATGACGCGGTTCCTAAACGAAAATGGATTGGGAACTAAGGCAAATTAACTTAGGTTTTAAATAAGGAAATATGGGTAACCTTGTTTAAAACTGATTTCGAAGAGGAAAAGGAATCCTAAACTTAGTTGGATCCGGCTAAGTCTAGTTCCTATAAATACAAGTTAATTTGGCCAAATTCAGTACGCACAAAAGAGATCTCAACAGAGCATATCAAGTATAATCAGATCGTGAGAAGCTTTATGTGCAAGAACAAAGACTGAGCAGCAGAACCTTACGAAGGAGCAGTTTCATAGATAAGTCTGTTGTTTTAGTTTCTTTGTTATAGGCTATTGAGTTGTAATCTATCAGCTTGTTTAGAAGCATTAAGTAGAGATTACTTTTTGAGGTTAAGTAGAGGTAACATTACCAGCTAACGTGTGGCTGTGAAGGTTCTAGGTACTAGGAGGTTCTAGTTACTTGATTACATTACGTTGTAGTATAAAACTTGCTCGGGTTTTCCTTTAGTGGAAGAGTTAAATCCCAAGAGTTTGGGTCGTGGTTTTTTATCCCCTGAGCAAGGATTTTTCCACGTAAAAATCCCCGTGTTCTTTACGTTTCCGCAATTTGTTTAGTTTCAGAGATAGGTGAAACTTGCAAGGAACCTGGTTCTTTGTGAGTTAGGCGCAGAAAGTTGAAAGCAAGTTTTAGAATTCAAAAATCAGGTAAGGACACTATTCACCCCCTTAGGTGCACTAAGTGCAACAAGTGGTATCAGATCAGGTTCTCTCGAAGAAAGATTAACATCTTGAGAAGAATCTGAACAATGAGTGCACCACAGATAATCACCGAGGGAAAATCTGTCAACAGGCCTCCTCAATTAATGGCCAATACTATGGATAGTGGAAAGGCAGAATAGAAGACTTTATTCAAGCTGAAGACTTTCAGCTATGGATCATTACTAAGGATGAACCTCTTATCCCAAGCAGAATAGTTGGACAGCCACCTAACGTGAAACTGTTCCCAAGGAGATATCTGAATACACGGATGCTGATTTCAAGATGGTGGAGAATAATGCAAAAGCTAAGAGGCTCATCATATATGGACTTGGTCCTGATGAATACAACAGAGTTTCTTCATACAAGACTGCCAAAGGAATTTGGGATGCTCTACAAATTGCTCATGAAGGAACTTCACGTGTAAAGAAGTCAAGGATCGAAATGCTGAAAAGAAAGTTCGAGTTGTTTGATATGGGTGAATTGAGACCATCCAGGATATGATGACCAGGTTCACGATCATAACAAACGAGATGAATCACTAGGTATGGTTCTAACCAATGAAGACTTAGTTGAAAAGGTGATCAGGATTCTACCTGATTCATGGGAGTCAAAGATTACAACTATCATTGAGTTCAAGGAACTGGATAAGATTGATCTAGATGAACTCGTTGGTAGTCTGAAAACCCATGAGCTTATGAAACAGTCAAGGATGAAGGTGGAACCTAAGAAGTAGAAGAACCTAGCTCTAGAAGCAACTGGAGGCTCTAAGTATGAAGTATCTGAGCATGAGATGGCTTTAGTCAATGCAGTACGAAAGCCATTAGGTTTCGAGAGAAGAAGTTCGAGAGAAGAAGAACCAGAGCCACTCCTGCCAAGAATAGCATAATTGAAAATCCTAATTACTCAGGGTGTTTTAAGTGTAATAAGAAGGATCATGCTATAAAGGACTGCCCATTGTGGGTGGAAAAGGTCTGGAGCTTCAAAGGAGAATGAACCTAAGAAGACCAAACGTCCTCCCAGCTTCAGAGCATTAAGAAGGAAGAAGAAAGAGGCTTTCTATGCAACATGGGGACCTTCTGAAAGTGAAAGTGATGATGAAGAAGAAGAAGAACTAGAAGATGACTCTCCATTGGCACTGATGACTGATAATGAACCTTCGATTGATGATACACCTGAGGTAAGTCTCGATGAACTGAAAACTAGACTTCATACTTGTTCTTCTAGGGAATTAAATTTGCTTCCCCTGACTTTAATTGAAGAGATTGAAAATTTGAGGACTGAGAAGGAACAAGCACTTTCTGAGAAGGACCAACTGATGTCAGTTGTGTCTGATTTTTCAATGAGAAATAAAAACTTGGAAAAAGCTAAATCTGATCTTAGAAAGGAATTAATTGCTAGTGAAACTCAAGTTTTTGAACTAAAACAGAAAGTCTCAGCCTTTGTATTAGAAACTCTTCAATTAAAGGAACTGGTGCTTTGTGAGAAGAAGCTAGGTTTTGCACTCGAACTTGAGAATCAAAAATTAAAAGAAGGGTCTGGTAAGCAAGGAGTTCGTGGGGCTCAAATCAACCTCGAAGCTGAGCTCAAAAAGAAAAACCAGGTTCTACATCAGGAAACTGAGAAGAATCGGGTTCTTCAGAAAAAGGTTGAAAAAGATAACTCTGAGCTCACCAGACTCACTAAATGGAACATGTCTTCTGAAGCTTTGAATTGGTTGCATGAAAATCATAATAGAGGTAAAACTGGATTATGACTTAGGAAACCTTTGCCTGCTTGGAACCCTAATAGTAAATATGTAGGACTTCCTTGCAACAAATTCTGCTTATTGTGTGGTAAGACTGGACATATCAAGGATGAATGCAGTGTTGCAAAAGGAGCAGTGAAAAAGAATAAAAAATCGATTTTACCTTATTGGGCTAGAAAAGATTTAGTTCATCCATTCGATAACAAAAAGGGACCCAAGCTTGTCTGGGTTCTTGTTACTAACCCTTGATTTTCTTTTGCAGGCTGGAGTGAGATGGAACAACCCAAGCTGGATTCTTGATAGTGGGTGTTCCAGGCACATGACAAGAGTTAGAAGAAACTTTCTCTTACTCGCAGCATTTCAAGGGGGGTAATGTGGCTTTTGGAGGAGGCAAGAGCGGTGAAATTGTTGGAATTGGAAAAGTTGGGAGATCCCTCAATCATGCTATTGATAATGTACTCTGTGTGGATGGATTGAGGAACAATCTTCTAATTATCTCTCAACTATGTGATAGAGGAAACTCAGTGAGTTTCACTTCTGTAGGTTGCACTGTAAAGAACCTGCAGACTGGTGAAGTGATAGTGGAAGGGAAACGAGCTAATAATGTGTACAAGGCTACATTAGGTTCTCTTCCTGAGAATAATTTGACTTTTCTGAATGTGCTAGAGAATGATAGTTAGTTGTTACACAAGTGACTAGGACATGCAAGCTTGACTCAATTGAATAAGTTGGTGTCAAAGGACCTGGTTCGTGGAATGTTAAGCAAGAGGTTCGATGACATCAAGATCTGTGATGCTTGTGTGAGGGGGAAACATGTCAGATCTTCATTCAAGTCAAAGAAAGTGATTAGTTCGTCTAAGCCACTTAAGCTGGTTCACATGGACTTGTGTGGACCAATGAGGGTAAGGAGCAGAGGGGGTAAGAGGTTCGTAATGGTAATAGTTGATGATTACTCTAGATACACATGGAACTTTTTTCTGAGATCTAAAGATGAAACATATGATATGTTCGAGGACTGGGTCAGAATCAATCAGAAGAAACTGGGGTTGCAACTAGTGTGTATAAGGTCCGACCATGGTACAGAATTTGAGAATGCTAAGTTTGCTGAATATTGTAACAAACATGGTGTGGATCACAACTTCTCTGCACCAAGGACCCCTCAGTAGAATGGTGTAGTTGAAAGGAAGAACAGGTCCTTGGAGGACATGGCTAGAACAATGTTGTTGTCAAGCGGTCTATCGAAGAATTTTTAGGCTGAAGCAGTCAACGCCGCTTGCTACTTGCTGAATCGATGTTCTATCCGTCCTTTGTTAGAGAAAAATCCCTATGAGCTGATTAGAGGCAGGAAACCTAATATTGCACATCTCATAGCTTTTGGGTGCAAGCGTTTCGTGCATAACAATGGGAAAGAACCTCTAGGGAAATTTGATGCTAGAAGTGATGAAGCCATCTTTTGGGATATTCTTCACAAGGTAAAGCTTATAAAATATTCAACAAGAGAACCATAACTGTAGAAGAAAGTGTGCATGTGGTATTTGATGAATCTGAAAGTGTTACAAACAGACAAGAAGATGATGATCAGGAGACCGGCCTTGAAAGAGATGAACCTGCTAGAGACCCTGAGAATTTGAATGGAGTTAAAAGTTATTAGGATGATAAGGATCAAACTCAGGGGGAACTAGAAGGCAATCAGACAAGGGGAACTGAAGAGCAAGATGAAGAAGACTTAGATGGCTTAGACCCTCCTGGAAACGACACTCAGCAGATTCAGCCTAAACCTTGGAGATATCAAAGTTCTCATCCACTGGAGAACCTCATGTCTGATCTATACATTGGAGTTGTTATTAGAAGAGCTTTGAAGAACTTCTGTGCATTCTTTGCGTTTCTGTCCTCAATAGAACCAAAGAATGTCCGTGAAGCACTTGAGGATCCAGACTGGGTGATTGCGATGCAAGAGGAACTTCATTAATTTGAACGAAGTAAGGTATGACACCTGGTCTCTCGACCAACGGACAGGTCCATCATTGGTGCTAAATGGGATTTTAGGAACAAGCTGGATGATCATGGCATAGTGACAAGGAACATGGCTAGACTGGTGGTTCAAGGTTATAGTCCAGAAGAAGGAATTGACTATGATGAAACCTTTGCACTTGTTGCTAGAATGGAATGGAGTTTAAGCTGTATCAGATGGACGTGAAGAGTGTATTTCTTAATGGTTATTTGAATGAAGAGGTGTACGTGGTTCAACCACCTGGCTTTGAAAATACAGAGTTTCCTGATTACGTCTACAAACTTGACAAGGCACTGTATGGTTTTAAACAGGCTCCTAGGGCTTGGTATGAAAGGTTGTCTGGGTTCTTACTGAAGAATGGGTTTACAAGAGGCAAAATAGAAATACCTTATTTTTAAGGAAGAAAGCCAAGGACCTGCTGATTGTTCAAGTGTATGTAGACGACATCATCTTTGGTGCTACAAATGAGAATCTTTGCAAAGAGTTTGCCAACCTGATGGGAAGTGAATTTGAGATGAGTACGATGGGTGAGGTGAATTTATTTTTAGGCTTACAAATCAAACTCAGGAAGGCACTATGATCCATCAGCAGAAGTACATCAAAGAGCTTTTAAAGAAGTATGATATGAAGTCTGCCAAGAATATGAACATACCCATTGCTCCTGGAACGAAGATAGACCTGGATGAAACTGATGCGTCAATTGATGAAACTAAGTACAGAGGAATGATTGGTTCTTTGTTGTATTTAACTGCAAGTCATCCAGACATTATTTATAGTGTGGGGTTGTGTGCAAGATTCCAGTCAAAACCAAAGGAGTCGCACTTAACTGCAGTCAAGAGAATCTTGAGATATTTGAAAAGAACTCAAGATCTTGGTTTATGGTACCCAAAAGGTGGAAGTTTTGATCTAATTGGGTTTGCTGACGCTGACTATGCTGGTCACTTGATTGATAGGAAAAGTACATCTAGGATGGTACACTTCCTAGGTCCTTGTTTAGTTTCATGGGCTACAAAGAAGAAAAACTCAGTGGCATTATCCACAGCTGAAGCTGAATATGTTGCAGCTGCTTTATGTTGTTGACAGTTATTATGGATCAAGCAGCAGTTGGAGGATTTTGGAATCAAGTGTGGACCAGTTCGAATCTTTTGTGACAATACCAGTGCAGTCATATTGCCAAGAACCCAGTCCAGCACAAGAGAACAAAGCACATTGATATTAGGCATCACTTTTTAAGGGACAATGTTGAGAAAGGCCTAATAACTATGAATTTTTGCAGGAATGAGGATCAAATTGCTGATATCTTCACTAAGGCATTGAACAGGGTACAATTTGAAAAGAACAGGCTTGAGCTAGGGATGACCAAGATACAGTGAACGAAGCAGCACCTGGTTCTCCCAATGATTGGCTAGTGAAGTTTCCTTGTTTTACTTAGCTTAACTTTGCTTAGTTGACTCTACATATGAAAACTTAATTGTTTTGCTTGCTAACCTGTTTGGAACATATTTTCGTGACTTAGATACTGGCAAATTTTTAATTAAAGGATATGACTGAAGAAACTGGTGCATGGACATTCAGATACACATTCTATGTTACTTACTGAATATAATGTTTGTCTTACGTGGCCTAATTGTTACCAATCACCCTCACTTGGCGCCGGATTAGTGTAAGCTTTTAAAATTCAAATACTTTGAACCATGCTGGCGTTAGCTCTTATGCGTCAAATTAGGTAGCAATTTTTTCGTATCCCATCAACCCGTTCCCCTTCCCGATACACCTATACCCCGTCTCTATTCCATCATTTGATCAAGAAACATTGTTTCTAACGGCTGAAACGTTAAAACTCTCTCAAAATATTTTCTCTCTCTAAAACACAATTCTCTGTAAAGGAAAATGTCGACCAGTTCCAAAATGGATTCTCACCTCTCTTCTCCTAAAATCAAAATATCCAAACTAAATCAAAAGGCAAAGCAACTAGCAGCGAGTCGTTCTGTGGCTATGGCGAGAAAGTTTGCAAAACTGAGACAGAAAAAGATGACGGAAGAAGCAACTAGTAAGGGCGTAAGTGTTTCAGATGCTGGTACGGAGGAAGGAGTCATTGAACGGTTCAAGAAATTGTTCAAGAAACTGAAAAGGTAAACCCTAGTTCTCCTGCTGGTATTGTAGTTGTCGATACTGGTATACCCTCTATGCCTGTAGATTTAGTAGAATATGCTGTGATTGAAGTAGGAGATAAGGAGAAAGTAGTTGTAGAAAACCCTGAAAAAGTTGTCGAAACAGAGGTTGTTGTTGTTGCAAAAGAAACTGAGAACACTGTTGAGGAACCTGTTCCTGAGACAGTTCCTGTGGTGGAAAAGGCCGTTAGTGACAAGGGAGAGGAAAAATCTGCTGAACCTACCAAGGAACCTGGTTCGTTCTCTGGTTCTGTGGCAGGTGATGATGCAGATCTGAGAGATATTGATGACTATGTGGAAGAGAATGTAGAAGGTGTAGGTTTTACTGAACTTTTGGATGCTGTGTTGCCTGAGCCCAATCCTACTCCTTAAGCTAGTGAAGGTTCCTCCAGTGAGACTGATGTTGTGGTGGTGGAGGAACAGAGGAGATTAGGAAAGAGGCCTGTGGTTCAGGAACAAAAACAAACTGTGAAGAAACAGAGGTTAGTGAAGGGAGAAAAATTTGTGGGTAGTTCCAAGATTGGAAGTTCTGGAGATGCAGAGGGTATGGGTGAAAGCAGCAGAAAGACAGTGAGTCATGCTACTCGATGTTCTGTAAGAGAGCAGCAGAAGAGGATAGTGGAGGAACCTGAGGTTCGTAGGAGAGGATTGTGGAAGAACTTGAGGCAGGTGATTGGTGATGACAAAGAAGACAAGAAAAGGAGAGTGGCATACTTTAGAGGTCTACCAATGGTGAAGGGTAAGATTCTCACTGACCTTGAGCTGGAAGGGATGACTCAACTTGGTGCTAAGTTGAGAGCTCAGGGTTGGTTGAACCTGTTCAGTGATCTTGCTAGACTGCTGAGGGAGCAAGAGATTCGAGAATTTTATTCCAATTGTACAGTGAGTGAAGGTATTGTGACAACCATAGTCAAGGGGCTGGTGATCCAGTTTGATAGTGTGGAACTGGGTGAGATTTTAGGTATTCCCTCTCAGGGCTACAGTGAGTACATGAGGAACTCGTGGTCGGCCAGAGGAGATGGTGTGTCTGCTTTGGAGGTGACCCAGAAATTTGCAGGGAGACCAAGACTGGCAAGGGCTACACAAGTTAAGAAGAAAGCAATGCAACCCTTCTACTAGTTACTCTTTAAATTTGTGCTGAAGAACCTACTGCAGAGGTCGGAAAGGAGGAGTGAGGCCAACTTTCTGGATATGACCTATATGGACTTGCTAGATCGCGAGGTTCGTATTAATCTGCCTGAATTGATGATTAAGCACATTGGTAGGGTAGCTGATATGGGGTTAGGCAAACATGCGCTGGTCTATGGGTTTCTTTTGGGGAAGGTATTTGATTTTTTTGGGGTGCCTGTTGGTAAGTGGACTGAGCCGGACCACAATGACTTGTTTGGGAGGAACATTCTTAAATCCTGTGACTATGTGTTGGATGGTGAACCTGCTGATGAACCAGAGCATATGGAAGAGGATGCAGATGAAATGAGGAACAATAGAATGGACAGGAGGATTGAGGGGTTCATGAGGCAGCTTGAAAGGAAAAATGATGAGCTGGCCTGGATGAATACTGAAAACACAAGGCTGGATGAAGAGCTGGAGCGTGAAAGAGAAGGAAACTCGCGTCGCCTCGCCTTGTTGCTTGCTCACTTTAACATCCCTGATATACCCCAATTCTGAACCAGTTCCTTTCCTTAGTCCCATCCTGGTTCTTTTATGGCCTGTTTTTAAGACAATATTATATCTCGATTTGTAATATTTGAAAGTTGTTTGGATGTTTTAAGCCGGTTTGGCTCTTTTTGTTGATATAAATATCCTATCTGCTAGTATTTATTGTCTGTAACAAGTTCCTGACGTTTAAAAGGTTGGCTTGCTGCTTTTGGCACTAGAGTCAACTAGACATAATTTAAGTTGAGCAGGTTCTTACAACTGTGAAACTTTTCGATGATGCCAAAAGGGGGAAGTTAGATGTTTTTAATTCATTATATGGTTGTGACCTAATTTTTGCCTAACTGTTTTTACCCTGGTTCGTGTTCGTGGTAGTGTTTGATTTTTACAAGTTCTTGAGCGTATAAACCCTCGGTGAGACAACATTGTTTGTCATCATCAAAATGGGGGAATTTGTTGAAGGATGAATTTTGAAGATGACAAATGACCTGGTGCTAAGTGGACCAGGAAAAGGTTCACAGTTAAAGTGAGAAGACCAGCTGTTCAACGAGATAATCAAGTCTGAGTTGAAGAAGAAAAGAAGAGAACAACTGGAGTACAAGTTCCAATCCTACCGAAAATAGAAGAAGCAAGAAGCAGTGCTGAGAAGGACGCGGTACCTAAACAAAAATGGATTGGGAACTAAGGAAAATTAACTTAGGTTTTAAATAAGGAAATATGGGTAACCTTGTTTATAACTGATTTCGAAGAGGAAAAGGAATCCTAAACTTAATTGGATTCGGCTAAGTCTAGTTCCTATAAATACAAGTTAATTTGGCCAAATTCAGTACGCACAAAAGAGATCTCAACAGAGCATATCAAGTATAATCAGATCGTGAGAAGCTTTATGTGCAAGAACAAAGACTGAGCAGCAGAACCTTACGAAGGAGCAGTTTCATAGATAAGTCTGTTGTTTTAGTTTCTTTGTTATAGGCTATTGAGTTGTAATCTATCAGCTTGTTTAGAAGCATTAAGTAGAGATTACTTTTTGAGGTTAAGTAGAGGTAACCTTACCAGCTAACGTGTGGCTGTGAAGGTTCTAGGTACTAGGAGGTTATAGTTCCTTGATTACATTACGTTGTAGTATAAAACTTGCTCGGGTTTTCATTTAGTGGAAGAGTTAAATCCCAAGAGTTTGGGTCGTGGTATTTTATTCCTTGAGCAAGGATTTTTCCACGTAAAAATCTCTTTGTTCTTTACGTTTCCGCAATTTATTTAGTTTCAGAGATAGGTGAAACTTGCAAGGAACCTGGTTCTTTGTGAGTTAGGCGCAGAAAGTTGAAAGCAAGTTTTAGAATTCAAAAATCGGGTAAGGACACTATTCACCCCCCTTCTAGTGTCTTACGAAGGTGCACCAAGTGCAACATAGTTACTCTTTGAACTTCAGATCTTGGGGTCTGATCTTCACACCTTCAGGGTTGAAATTCAACTTCAGACCTTCTATGTCTATCTTCAAAACCTTTAGGTTTGATATTAGACATGGGAGATTTGAAGTTCAATATAGTGGCTAAAACTAAATAATATTTTAAAATTGGATAAAACTAAATAGCATGGAAACTGGCCTCCAGCAAAAATTTCATTTTTTTTATGTGGAATGAGCACTTTAGTGCATGGTTTTTATTTGGTGGTCTTTAAAGCATAAGTATTTTTCCCCTTGGATTGAATTAATGATTAAGTCGTGGTTTAATTATTAGTTTAACCACCAGCGTCCGGAAACCCACTCCGCCGCATGTGATGCAATCCGATGCGTGAGCAAGCCATTTACGAGGAGCCAAGCAAGGGAATTGCAACAGTTGCAGGCCACATTTGTACAACTGGAGCTGCTGGGGCAGATGCTGAAAGCTTCAGGACCTATTTGCAAGCTCATTGCCTCAGAACCAGGAAATACTCAACGCGATCGCGCAAGGTCAAAGAGCTGATCATCGCGATCGCGCATCAGCAAACGCGATCGCAAAAGGAAGAAATGATAAACCGTGCGATCGCGAGGCCTCCGACGCGATCGCGCAGGAAGCTGACAATGAATGAGGGCAATTGTCTTTGCGACCACGTGACTATAGCCGCGATCGCGAAGCTCTGGTTACCCCAGCCATGCGATCGCGCGTGTCCTAGCGCGATAGCGCTGTGGCGATGACGATGGACTAACTCTTTTGGAGTCGCCACCCAATTTAAGGAAAACAGGGAACCAAATTAGCCAATGCGTGCAAAAACTCCGTTTTTATAAAAAAGACGGTCTTTCTTTCAGAGATTCTAAAGGTAAGAGGTTTTATTAATTTCGGAAGAAGGTTCTTAAGGCACTTCCGAAATTCCGTAAAATACGGTTAATCCGACAGGTTTCCAAATATTTACAAGTGTGCTTTTCTTTCAAAAGAATTATTTAAAAATAGTAATAATAATAAAAAGAATAATTAATCGAATAAAAGCTTTTGCAAAATATTTTTTACTTGCACGCATTTGCTAAGACGGCCCCAATTTGCAATAAATCAAATAACGACTTCACAATAATAGGCAATTAATATAATTAAAGAAATGTAGATAGGAACCGAACTGTCTCACGACGTTCTAAACCCAACTCACGTATACAAACAATCAAATATTATTGATAAATAAATATTTTATGCATTTTATTTACATAAATATTTCTAAGGAAAGAAATGCAAAGTTAAAGATAAAACCCGGAAAATTGAACAACTCGCGGGAGTCTTGAATTTTCTAAATTTTAATGTCTCATTTTGAATGCTTGAGTCCGAATTCAATCCCCAAATGCCTTCAATGCAATGGACTATCCTCATTCGTGAGTTAGCCAAACGCGTCCGCGTGTCCTAGCGCGATAGCGCTGTGGCGATGACCAGAACACTATTTTCAGTTTAGTGGTCTATTATAAGCCCATTACAAGGGAAATTAAGGTGTTATTGCCATTTTTGAGAACCAGTATATAAGGTCCTTACCTTTCAATAATTAGGGTAGATTTTGATGACATTGATTATTGTGCGATTATTGGCTAAGCTTGTTTGCTTAAGCACATTTAAGTCCTTGATTTGCAATTGGATTAGATCTAATTAAGGATCAAATAGCATAGGTTGCTTTGTTAATTGTCTTAAGGGGGGGTGATTAGGCTCATTTTCCCTAATCTAATTCTTTAATTCTCATTAATCAAAGTTGGTCTTGCTTTTCAATCTTTCCATTCTTGTTATTTCCATTTCTTGTTGTTAGTTTCATATCATTTGGTATCAGAGCTGGATTAGTATTTGTTCTTACAATCACTAACCAAGTTTTTGTTCTCAAAATCAAAAAATCACAAAAAAATCAAAATTCCAAAAATCCAATAAAAAAAAAAAGAAAAAAAAAGAGTCTTAGGTTTAGGTTTCGTTTGGATAATTTGTGTTGCCAATTGTTCATATATGAATCTAGAAGCTTTTCCTTGAAGGAATCAAACAACAAATATCATTTAGGGTGTTGAATTGAAGATTCAAGAACTAGGGTTCATCAACAAAGAATTAGGGGCTTTTGAATTTTGGTTGTCGCTTTTGAAGATTCAACTACTGGGGTTTGTTCACGGACCAACAAAGAACATAAATCTCAAATTTGGAGCAAAATACGCTGGTTGTGAAGATCAAGTGAAAAAGGTAGCTGGAAAAACGGTATCTGTATCAGGCTTCAGAAGCCTACGCGATCGCGCGTGGTCACGTGCAATAGCGCATGTCAACTAATTAAGTCTCTTTGCGATCGTGCAACAGTTAACACGATCGCGCCCAGCAGAAGACTTCTTCTTCGGGAACGCGACGGTCCTAACGTGATCGCATAGAACAACATTTTCCGAAAAAACAATTTTCTTGGACAGATTGCTTGCAACAGCCCCTGAACAGTTTCCAATCAACAAAATCCCAATTTTATCATCCAGTACCGTGAGTTTTTAGATCATAAACAAAATTTCATCCAAATTTGAATCCGATTCGTGCCAATTCGATTCGTGCCTTTCTTCTTTCCTTTTTTGACTTTTTCTAAATTCCGTCTATTAGCTTTAATTGTCCGTTCCTTGCTACAAAAACTCCTTTCCATCCCGAATTGGACCGAGTTTGATTGTTGAATCGGACCTGTATGCGAACAACAAACTTGCATTAGCCAAGAGTGGAAAAAGGCAAGTGTCGTGAGAGTATTAGAGCGAGTAAAAGCCAATCATTAAGTGCAAACACGAATGAATTGAGTGCAATCAAATTGAGTGTAAACACTTAGGGAGTGAATTGGTGAGGACTCTTTTTACCAATATTTATTTGTTTAATTATTTGTAGGTACGATGGCTCAAAAGGAAGTCGAGGCGGACATGGAAGTCAAAACCATATTACAAGCCTTGATGGCGAATGTTAACTCAATGCAAGATGAATTCAAAGGGATGAAAGAGAGAGTTGATGACCTATCCCAAAAACATAGGCTTCGGATAATGGGAAAACAAGTGGTTGAGACGCCTCCAACCGTGGGGGTGCGGTGTGATGGACCTAGTCGAATCGGCTAATGGCCGCTACTCTCAATGGTGGTCCCAAAGGACTACTATTACTATGGGGGTTATGGTGGAAATCAGAGACATCATGATGATGGTAGAGAGTTGAACACCATCAAGATCAACCTACCAACTTTCTAAGAAGAGAGTGATTCCGAGGAGTATCTAGAGTGGGTTGTCAAGATGGAGAGGATCTTTCAAACCAACAATGTTCAAGAAGCCACGAAAGTTAAGTATGTCATTACTCAATTTGAGAATTATGCTTCCACTTGGTGGGAGTCCAAGTGAAGGCAAAGGGAGACTCAAGGGCTAATTGTGAATGGTGGGTGGGCGGCTTTGAAGGCCATGATAGAAGCTCGATTCCTACCCCCAACTATGAAAATGAGTTGATCAAGAAATTCTATAACTTAAGGCAAGGGAACAAAAGTGTGCCGGAATACTTTGATGAGTTTGAGAAGACAAGAATAAGGGCCAACATTCAAGATGGTGATCGATTCCTCACTCCAAAATTTTGTGAAGGCTTGAATAGGGAAATCTCTTTTCCCATGGAATTGCACCAATTTGATTCCTTGTATGAAGCTTTTCAAGCGGCGCTTAAGGTAGAGAAATGACTTAAATTGGACAAGTCCTACAAGTCCAAAAATATCTTTACCAATTGCAGCAAAGGAAAGGATAATGTGAAGACCTATTCCCCATGGGAGAAAGCAAAGGAGCCCAAGCGAGAGTTCAAGGGACAATTTGACAAAGCTAAGCCCAAAGAAGAGCCAAAGGTGGGAGGTAACAAAGCTAAACTTGAAGTTTGTCTAATATTCAATGTTATAAATGTAATGGCCGAGGCCATATGATGATGGATTGTCCAAATAGGAGAACCATTGTTGCTTTGGGTGATTGTGGTTATCAAACAGGTGATAGTAATGTAGAGGAGATAGATGGGGATATTCCTTGTGATGATGATTTTGATGGGGGAAGAGGAGAAGATGAGAAATTTGAGGAAGACATATCCGCTACTCTTGTGGTATGGAGAATAATGGGACTTCAAGTGAAGGAGGAGTGGAATCAAAGGGAGAATTTGTTTCATGCTTATTGTAAGGTTCAAGGAAATATTTTTTCTCTTATCATTGATAGTGGTAGTTGTGTCAATGTAGTGAGCACCACTTTGATTGATCAACTCAAGCTTCCTACTAGGAAACGTCAAAAATCCTATAAGCTACAATAGTTGAACGAATGTGGTGAACTAAAGGTGACCAACCAAGCTTTGATAAAATTAAAAATTGGGGACTACCATGATGAGCTCTTACTTGATGTGGTTCCAATACAAGCTTGTCACATTTTGCTTGGTAGACCTTGTCAATATGACCGTTTAACAAAGCATGATGGCAAGACTAACAAGTATGCCATGGAATTGGAAGGTCAGAAGTTTATTCTTAATCCATTGACTCCGGCTCAAGTGAGTGAGGGCTATAGGAAGATGAATGAGTTGTAGTTGAAAAGAGAGAGAGAAAAAAAAGAAGGAGTCGAAGGAGATAAAAGAGTGGGAGTTGTCACACAAAAGAGTGAGGAAACAAAAGAGGGAGTGAACTTGTTCTTGTCAAAGAATGAGTGTTTGAATGATGTGAAGGAGGGAATGCCAATGATTCTCCTCCTACACAAGGATCATGTTTTGCTTACTAATGAACTAACCCCTTCTTTTCCTAGTCCTATTTCTTCTATTTTGCAAGGTTATGAAGACATCTTTCCCGAGGAGTTGCCTAGTGGATTGCCACCACTAAGAGGCATTCAACATCAAATTGACCTTGTTCCGGGCACCCAATTGCCCAACAAGACCGCCTATAGAAGCAATCCGGAGGCCATTAAAGAGCTCCAAAATCAAGTGGAGGAGTTGCTTGAAAGAGGACTTGTGCAAGAAAGCTTGAGCCCATGTGCGGTCTCGGTCATCCTAGTGTTGAACCCCAAAAATTACCCCGAAAAGGATAAATTCTGGAATATCGACAGGATGGACAAACTCTTTTGGAGTCGCCACCCAATTTAAGGAAAACAGGGAACCAAATTAGCAAATGCGTGCAAAAACTCTGTTTTTATAAAAAAGACGGTCTTTCTTTCAGAGATTCTAAAGGTAAGAGGTTTTATTAATTTCGAAAGAAGGTTTTTAAGGCACTTCCGAAATTCCGTAAAATACGGTTAATCCGACAGGTTTCCAAATATTTACAAGTGTGCTTTTATTTCAAAAGAATTATTTAAAAATAGTAATAATAATAAAAAGAATAATTAATCGAATAAAAGCTTTTGCAAAATATTTTTTACTTGCACGCATTTGCTAAGACGGCCCCAATTTGCAATAAATCAAATAACGACTTCACAATAATAGGCAATTAATATAATTAAAGAAATATACAAACAATCAAATATTATTGATAAATAAATATTTTATGTATTTTATTTACATAAATATTTCTAAGGAAAGAAATGCAAAGTTAAAGATAAAACCCGGAAAATTGATCAACTCGCGGGAGTCTTGAATTTTCTAAATTTTAATGTCTCATTTTGAATGCTTGAGTCTGAATTCAATCCCCAAATGCCTTCAATGCAATGGATTATCCTCATTCGTGAGTTAGCCAAACGCGTCCGCGTGTCCTAGCGCGATAGCGCTGTGGCGATGACCAGAACACTATTTTCAGTTTAATGGTCTATTATAAGCCCATTACAAGGGAAATTAAGGTGTTATTGCCATTTTTGAGAACCAGTATATAAGGTCCTTACCTTTCATTAATTAGGGTAGATTTTGATGACATTGATTATTGTGAGATTATTGGCTAAGCTTGTTTGCTTAAGCACATTTAAGTCCTTGATTTGCAATTGGATTAGATCTAATTAAGGATCAAATAGCATAGGTTGCTTTGTTAATTGTCTTAAGGGGGTGATTAGGCTCATTTTTCCTAATCTAATTCTTTAATTCTCATTAATCAAAGTTGGTCTTGCTTTTCAATCTTTCCATTCTTGTTATTTCCATTTCTTGTTGTTAGTTTCATATCATTTGGTATCAGAGCTGGATTAGTGTTTGTTCTTACAATCACTAACCAAGTTTTTGTTCTCAAAATCCAAAAATCACAAAAAAATCAAAATTCCAAAAATCCAATTAAAAAAAAAAGAAAAAAAAAGAGTCTTAGGTTTAGGTTTCGTTTGGATAATTTGTGTTGCCAATTGTTGATATATGAATCTAGAAGCTTTTCCTTGAAGGAATCAAACAACAAATATCATTTAGGGTGTTGAATTGAAGATTCAAGAACTAGGGTTCATCAACAAAGAATTAGGGGCTTTTGAATTTTGGTTGTCGCTTTTGAAGATTCAACTACTGGCTTTTGTTCACGGACCAACAAAGAACATAAATCTCAAATTTGGAGCAAAATACGCTGGTTGTGAAGATCAAGTGAAAAAGGTAGCTGGAAAAACGGTATCTGTATCAGGCTTCAGAAGCCTACGCGATCGCGCGTGGTCACGTGCAATAGCGCATGTCAACTAATTAAGTCTCTTTGCGATCGTGCAACAGTTAACACGATCGCGCCCAGCAGAAGACTTATTCTTCGGGAACGCGACTGTCCTAACGTGATCGCATAGAACAACATTTTCCGAAAAAACAATTTTCTTGGACAGATTGCTTGCAACAGCCCCTGAACAGTTTCCAATCAACAAAATCCCAATTTTATCATCCAGTACCGTGAGTTTTTAGATCATAAACAAAATTTCATCCAAATTTGAATCCGATTCGTGCCAATTCGATTCGTGCCTTTCTTCTTTCCTTTTTTGACTTTTTCTAAATTCCGTCTATTAGCTTTAATTGTCCGTTCCTTGCTACAAAAACTCCTTTCCATCCCGAATTGGACCGAGTTTGATTGTTGAATCGGACCTGTATGCGAACAACAAACTTGCATTAGCCAAGAGTGGAAAAAGGCAAGTGTCGTGAGAGTATTAGAGCGAGTAAAAGCCAATCATTAAGTGCAAACACGAATGAATTGAGTGCAATCAAATTGAGTGTAAACACTTAGGGAGTGAATTGGTGAGGACTCTTTTTACCAATATTTATTTGTTTAATTATTTGTAGGTACGATGGCTCAAAAGGAAGTCGAGGCGGACATGGAAGTCAAAACCATATTACAAGCCTTGATGGCGAATGTTAACTCAATGCAAGATGAATTCAAAGGGATGAAAGAGAGAGTTGATGACCTATCCCAAAAACATAGGCTTCGGATAATGGGAAAACAAGTGGTTGAGACGCCTCCAACCGTGGGGGTGCGGTGTGATGGACCTAGTCGAATCTCTCGGCTAATGGCCGCTACTCTCACATGGTGGTCCCAAAGGACTACTATTACTATGGGGGTTATGGTGGAAATCGGAGACATCATGATGATGGTAGAGAGTTGAACACCATCAAGATCAACCTACCAACTTTCTAAGAAGAGAGTGATTCCGAGGAGTATCTAGAGTGGGTTGTCAAGATGGAGAGGATCTTTCAAACCAACAATGTTCAAGAAGCCACGAAGGTGAAGTATGTCATTACTCAATTTGAGAATTATGCTTCCACTTGGTGGGAGTCCAAGTGAAGGCAAAGGGAGACTCAAGGGCTAATTGTGAATGGTGGGTGGGCGGCTTTGAAGGCCATGATAGAAGCTCGATTCCTACCCCCAACTATGAAAATGAGTTGATCAAGAAATTCTATAACTTAAGGCAAGGGAACAAAAGTGTGCCGGAATACTTTGATGAGTTTGAGAAGACAAGAATTAACACAGAGCATTCAAGGGGAGGTTCCATGGTGTATGTTACTTTCTGACGATATAGTTTTGGTTTGATGAGACCTGTGGTGGGGTTAATAATAAACTGGAGGTTTTGAGATATACCCTAGAGTCTAAAGGTTTCAGGCTGAGCAGAACGATTACAAAATATATGGAGTGCATTCTAATGCGCCTCAGGAGTCAGAGGCAAAAATGACGCTTGATTCTTAGGTTATTCCCCAAAAGAGATGCTTCAAGTACCTTGGCTCAATCATTCAGGGTAATGGTGAAATTGAAGATGATGTCACCCATCGTATAGGGGCAGGCCGGTTGAAGTGGAGACTCACGTCCGGTGTCCTATGCGATAAAAAAGTGGCTCCTAAACTTAAAGGTAAGTTCTACATAGCGATCGCTAGACCAGCTATGTTACGGAGCAGAGTGTTAGCCAGTCAAGACCCAACACATTCAGAAGATGAGCGTAGCAGAGATGAGAATACTTAGATGGATGTGTGGCCTTATGAGGATGGATATGATTAGGAATGAGGCCATTCGTGATAATGTGGGAGTGGCCTCAGTGGCTGATAAGATACGAGAAACTAGGGTGCGATGGTTCGACCATGTGAGGAGAATGATCGCAGATGCCCCAGTGAGAAGGTATGAGAGGTTGGTAGTGCTGGGTCTGCGGAGAGGTAGAGGTAGACCAAAGAAGAATTTGGGCGAGGTGATTCGTCAGGACATGGCTCACCTCTAGATCACTGAGGACATGACCTTAGATAGAAAGGCGTGGAGGGCGAGGATTAAGATAGACGGTTAGTTAGTAGTCGTGAGAGTTCTGTCCCAGTATCATTTGTATTATTTTTTTCTACTTTGTTTATAGACTTTTATGCCTGTACTATGTCTTCTGTTGTCTGTTTGCCTCAAGTATCAGTAGTTTTCCTTGTCAGTATTTCCTTTATCATGGGTGATTTCATCATATTTTGCTAGCATGTTTCAAAATATTTCTCTTGAGTCGAGGGTCTATTCAAAACAGCCTCTCTACCTTGGTGGAGGTAAGGTCTGCATATATCTCACCTTCCCCAGACCCCACTAGTGGGATTACACTGGATATGTTGTTGTTGTTATTATACTTTTGAGCACTTTTAAAGATATTTCTACTTCTACCTTTTAATCACTTATCTACAATTATTTGACATTCACACTTTCCCTCTCTAGAAAACTCATCACCGACACTTCTTCTCTTTCTCTCTAGTTTACCGCCATTGACCGTAGCTGGACCACCACCAGCAACCGCCAAAATAATACAAAAATTATATCCCTAGCTTCATCTTGGCCTCCTCTTTCCGTTTCTACCATTATTTTTTTTGAAAATCATACTAATATAGCGTATATCTGAGTTTAAAAATTCGAACAAACTTTTTTCCGGTGAATTTTTATTCTTTTTTGGTGATTTTTACATGACTGTGCTTGACTTTTTCTTCCTCTTTCAGCATTTTCAGGAAGAGATGGAGGTGGCAGGTTGACTTGGAACTGGTGTTAGCACCTGAAACAATGAAAGGACTAGATCTGACCCAAAATTATGCAATTTGGTGCTCGTAAAGTGTTTGATGAAATACCTGAGAGAGATACACACTATAAACAAATGATGACAGATTGGTCTTGTTTTATTTTTACTTTGAATTTTTTTTATTTGGGCAAAGTAATGGCGATTTGGTGCCATTTTCTTGTAAAATAGACATAGTAGTTTAGGTCACTTGTAAGCAAATGATGCCTAATTGGCTCTGCTTTATTTTATTTTGGTTTTTTGTATATAGGCAAAGTGGTGACGATTTGGTATCATTTGCTTGTAAAATAGACATAATAGTTTGCTTAGTTATGAATAAATACGACCAGATTGTCTTCATTTTAAATTTCACATGTACTTTTATGGATGAATGAAGTGAATTCGAGTTAAAAAAAAAAAGTGAAGTCGAGTTGGACTCATTTGTTTGCAAAATGTACTTAATATTTAGCTCGCATTATGAATATATGATGACCGATTGTTGCTATTTAGAAATATATAAGAACATGAAGGTAATGAATAAAGTAAGACCAATTTGGTATCATTTCTTCACAAAACGAACATGATTTTTTGCTTACTGTATGAAGAAATGACGCCATATTGGTCTTATATTTTGTTTTGGTTTGATTTTTGTATATGAGCGAAACAATGCCGCTTTGACTTTATATATTCACAAAATAGATGTGAAACACAGATGGATCGGTTGCCTCGTATATGAGCGAAACGATGACGATTTGACATTATTTATTCACAAAATGGACGTGAAACACAACCGGGTTGGCATTTTTTTTTTTTTGTGCAGGAAGCAGTGATTTTTTTTTTTTTTTGTAATTTTGGATGTAAAAAGGTGCTGTGGTCATTTTTGTAATTACAGCTTCAAAAAAGGGTTGGTGGTATTTTTGTAATTACGAGAAGTTCTCTATTAGTAAGGGTATTTATATACTTTCAGCTTCTTTTAATGTAAAAGTGCTTATGTTTTCAAGACCACAAAAAACTGCATATGTTTTCAAGATCGGGTGCATTTGTGCTCAAATCTGTAATTCTCTCCAAAAGTTTTTACCTTCTCATCCTAATTCCTAGTGGGCGAAGTGCACAAATGATCGCTTATGTAAAGTATTATATATATTGTTACATAGGAATCAAATTTCACACCTCGGCCACACTCAAACATTCAAATTTAAATATGACCTTCTGACACTACTGATTGAAGTTGAAAAAGGAATTGAAGTAGAAGTTGGAAAAGAGTATTTGAAAGTTGAGATTGTTTTGGGACATACACTCGAAAACTTAGAGATTTGGGAAGTGAAAAACACAATTTTACTTGAAATACTCTTCAAATAAGTATTTAATATTTCAATATTTCAAATATTAAACTTCAAAGTACTAGCTATGTTGATGATTATTAATTCATTAAAAAAGTATTTTCAAGTTAAAACACAATGATGGTTGCAACAATTTTAAAACCTAAAATTAGCAATACGAGCAGGCGTGAAAAGGACTACTATTGGGTTTTTCTGGCTCTAGATGAAGGGAAACCACATTTTAGCTGGAAAAATTACGTTGGGCATCTGCTTAGGCATCTTGTTTTTAAAATATAAAAATATGTTTTTCACTCTACCAAATATAGAAATATTTTAAAAAATCACTACCAAACATAGCAAAGATAAGAAAAATATTGTTGAAACCCTAATTCTCTTTCACTCTCTTCTCTCTCTTCTACCCACGACCCTACTGTTTTCTAGCAGTCGCCCCTCTCCCACTCCCGTCATCGCCATCCCTCCCCTACCCCGTCATCACCATCGTCCCTCCCCCATCCCACATCACTACTGCTACCGGTGCGAACACAGTCCTCCATCACTGTTGCTGCTGGTGCGTGGTGTATGTCTGAGCTCCAGCGGCTCACTGTCAGACCTTCCCTGCAAGCACTTCAGATCTGGAATAGGGAGAAGGTCTGTTGATTTTTTGATGTTAGTTCCTTTTTTTTTTTTGGAGTCTCTAATTGATATGACATATAGTTATGGTGGTTTTTTCATAGTGGGTGGAGGTGGAAGGTGTATACTCATTATAGATCTGATTTCTTGTATATATAGTGGAGATACACATACAAAGTATATACACTTTACATACACCAAATATATAAACTTCATTCATTTTATGTCATTATATATACTGTGTATGTCCGATGTATGAACGTATATACAATGGAGATACATCAGATGATATTCAAGAGGAGGTTCCATGGTGTATGTTATTTGCAGATGATATTGTTTTGGTCAACGAGACTCATGGCAGAGTTAATACAAGGTTGGAGGTTTGGCGACAGACTCTAGAGTCTAAAAGCTTCAGACTGAGTAGGACGAAAACATAGTACATGGAGTGTAAGTTTAGTGATGCATCTAATGAGTCTGAGGTGGAAGTGACACTCGATACTCATGTCATCCCCAAGAAGGGAAGCTTCAAGTATCTGGCTCAATCATCCAAGGTAGTGGAGAAATTGACGAAGATGTCACTCATTGAATAGGGGCATCGTGGATGAAGTGGAAGCTCGCTTCTGGAGTCCTTTGCGATAAGAAAGTGCCACCTAGACTTAAAGGAAAGTTCTATAAAGTCGTTGCTAGACCAGCGTTGTTGTATGGGGTGGAGTGTTGGCTCGTCAAGAACACGCATATCAGAAGATGAGTGTAGCAGAGATAAGGATGCTGAGATGGATGTGTAGACATACTAGAATGGATACTATTAAGAATGAGGTCATTCGTGACAAAATGGGCATAGTATCAGTAGTGGATAAGATGCGCGAAGCAAGGCTGTGATGGTTCGACATGTGAAGAGGAGGAGAACAGATGCCCTAGTGAGGAGGTGTAAGGGGTTGGCAGTGCTGCGTCTATGGAGAGGCAAAGGTGGACCGAAGAAGAATTGGGGCGAGGTAATTAGACAGGATAAGACTCACCTCCAGATCACCGAGGACATAACCTTAGATAGGAGAGCATGAAGGTCGAGGATTATGATAGAAGGTTATATTGTAATCGGAAGCTATATGTTATTTTGATATTAGTATGATTCATATATATTTGCTATCTCTATCCTATTTTTTATCAGTATTACGTGCTTATTTTTGTTCACTTAGGTTATATTTAGTTTTTCTGTCAATATCTGCTATTATGTTTTCATCTTGTTGTCTCTTATTTCACATGTTTATAAATTATTTCTCTCGAGGGTCTTCTGGAAACAGCCTGTCCACCTTAATGGGGGTAAGGTCCGCGTACATCTCACCTTCCCCAGACCCTACTTGTGGGATTGCACTTGGTTTGTTGTTTTTGTTGTTGTTGTTGTTGTTGTTGTTGTTGTTGTGTACATTAGACACACGAAGTGTATACAAATGACATTGGATAATATACAAAAATATTGAAGAATATAATTTTCCAACGACCAGTGGTGGTCGGCGCGATGGTCGGCGACAAATGGATAGCTTTGGGGGCGGCTGGGGAGTTGGCAGAGGGTGTAGGAAGGAGTTTTAGGGTTTCTCCTACTTTTTTATTTGTATTTGCTATGTATTTTTAGAAAAATATTGTTATATTTTACAAAAGATTTTACTCCCTCCGCCCAATTTATGTGACAAACTTTCATTTTTGGCTTGTCCCAAAAAAATGACACAATTTCTTATTTGACAACTAATTAATAGCATCATCTTTATTTTATTTTTGTTGGCTCTGCTGACATTAAAAGCTACCAACAACTTTTTTTACTACTCCAATTTTCTATCTCTTATTTTTTCTTTACATCTAACAAGGGTTATTTTAAAAATTTACAAGATCACTCTGTATTTCTTAAGCTCCGTGCAAAGTTAAACTACGTTATATTTTATATGACACGGAAGAAGTATAATGTTAGTTTGCATAATTAGGTAAATAGCCTTTATTAGTTGGGTTATCACATCAACCCTAAATAGATCTAAAATTATAGCTGACTGGCCCTACAAAGCTTTTGGGTCGTCTAGCTTTCTTAGTGATACTTCTCTTCTGTACATTTGATAGCTATTTGAGCTCTGTCGGGGCAAGGCCACTTACATTTTTAGTTTGGGTGATGGTAATCTTTGCCAATTTTCGATGAAAATTAATAGCTTTACCTAATTGATTTTGTGCAATGAAATGGCCAAGTGTTGGTGAGTAAGCACGAGGAGGTTCTATGTTATTGTTATATCAGTAATCTTCAAGTAATTAGTATATAGCACGTGGAATAATAATTGACATCCATTATCCCAAGTTATATTACTTCCTCCATTATATTGTTTTTTCCACCATTTGCGCAACATGATCTTTCGATATAAAAGATTCAATTAAACCTTTTTCTCTATACATAGCTCATGGCTTGGTTCATGCAATATCAAAGAGATAGAGTTCAAAACTAAGTAATCTAATGGTACTTTCTTTTTCACGACTCATAATGGGCGAATTTGTTTTTGTGTTGAAAGTAGTCAAATTAAATGTAATTAAGTTCCTTTTGCGTGAGTTGACTAGCTAATGCAAATGAGAACAACTACGGTAACTTTTCCATTAATATGAAGAAAACAATGAAGTAAAATTATCAAATTACTCTAAAAATGCTTTTTCCTCGCAAAATATAATTACGACTAACAGTGATTCATTTTCAACTCGGACTTGAGCACATTGCAGTGTTATTTATTACCGTATGGTGATAATGGATACATTTTAGAAATTTTAAGTTAAATCATCTTCCAATATTATGGTGCTTTAGAATTCCCCTTGAAGTAAGAGATTCAATGTGCTCAACAAATCGAGGTAATATTTTTATTCTTTTTGAGTCATTAAAAGGAAAGACATTTGTGCAAGTGAAAAAAAAAGAGAAGAACAAAATATACATACCGTGAAAAAGCAATAAAAGAAATAAGAAGTGGAGTAGTTAAAACAACATCACTGTTTTATACTAGTCGGATGTAAAATTACTCACAAGTTTATCTGTTAGGGTCAAGGGCTGAGACCTTTTTGCAACTACGGGAATATTAATATCAGACCAATAGTTTTAGAGAGGATCAAAATTGCTCACTTTTCAATAGTACAAGGGTGATTTTAACCCTTTATCCTTAATTATAATATACATATTGTAAAACTAATAGTAAAGTACTGCAAGAGCAAGATAAAATATATGGGAGGAGAAGGAAGAACATGTATTATTTTCAAAATATTTCAAGTGTATTCCATAGAGCCAAATGTGCTCTATTTATAGGATAGAAATACATGGGTTACAAATATTGGGTTTAATGGAAGAATATGAATGGGAAATGGGTGAAAGGTGAAAAGGTTCCCTTTTGTAGGGAAATGCACTTTCTCCCACATTGGTAGAGGAAAAGGATTTTGTTGGGTTTAAATAGAGATTTACTTCTCTTAGCTCTTAAAAGGGTTGAGAAGAAGGGAAGCCTCGCGCCGTCGTCGTCGCTTGTCTCGGCTTTGGATTCGGTCAATTGATATGATTGATTGAATTAACTTTTTGGACCAACAAAACTAAAATATTAATTAATTAATATTTTAATCCGTTTATGTAATGGGCAGCTGAAGTGAGTTCAGTACCCGAGCAGCTGAAGTGAGTTCAATACCCGGGCAGCTGTAGCAACATCAGCAGATTAGTTCCTCCACATTTTCCCTCCACGTCTTCTCATTAATGTCGGTCATTAGTGGTAGATTAATTCCTCCACATTAAAGTCAGTCATTAGTGGCAGATTAATTGCTCCACATTGAAGACAGTCATTAGTGGACAATTAAGTCTCCCACATTTTCTCATTAATCACCAGGTGTGTCTCTTCACCTGCCCTTGGGTGTCTATATAAACTGGTCAGTTGTTAGTCTTTGAGATATAGTTGAAACACACAGATTGACATAGACATAAACACAGACAAAAGCACTGAGATAGAGACTCGACGGAGACTCATACTCGGACAGATAGACACAACCTCGGGCAGAGGATAGAAACACTCGGGCAGAGAAAATCACTGACAGAAAGCATATCTCACTGCATCCCCTCCCTTTCTGCATATTAAGTGAGTCGTGTGATTTGCTCCGTTCCTTTGTGTTCGCCGTGTTCTAACCGTTTGAAGTGCCGCTACGGTAGAACTGTTATCCTGTTCCATCCTGGGAGAAATTAACCCATGAACCTTGGGCATCGTGAGGGGGTTAGATTTCTTAAGGAGACATAAGTAACTTGTGGGCTCGGGATTGTCCTATTACTAACAGATTATATATTGCAGGTTTTTGTATCTTCTAATTTATTTGAGTGCAGGAACCAACAAGCTTAAGAAATCTACTGTTATTTATTTTCTGCGCTTAAATAAATATTGTTCAAGGAGACTGGTTAAGGATACTAAAACCTTTGTGGTTTTCTACTCCTGTACTGCATATTAATCTGCTCGAGGAGACTAAAACCTTTGTGGTTTTCTACTCCTATACTGTATATTAATCTGCTCGTGGGGACTAAAACCTTCGTGGTTTTTCTACTCCTAATTACGGTTAAATAATCTGTTTGTGGAGACTAAAAGCCTTCGTGATTTTTGTAAAAGCCTTCGTGGTTTTTTATACTCCAATTGTTTAAACAGTTTATTGATTTTATTTCTGCTCGTGTCATTCTGCATATTAAAGATGATAAACAGAGTGGATCCAACTGTCCCTGTTGGGAGTACTAATGCTATCACAGTTTCTGGTACTGCTGGGCCTAGCCGTGCTGCTGCAACGGTTATGCCACCTGCAGAAAAGTCGGGGAAGTTTTCTGGTGTGGACTTTAAGAGGTGGCAGCAAAAGATGTTCTTTTATCTGACCACCTTAAGCCTGCAAAGGTTTATTAAGGAGGATGCTCCAGTCCTGACTGATGAAACACCTGAAAACGAACGCTTCCTCGTGATTGAGGCTTGGACTCATTCTGACTTCCTATGCAAGAATTATATTCTAAGTGGCTTGGAAGATGACTTGTACAACGTTTATAGTAACGTTGTAACGTCTAAGAAACTGTGGAATGCGTTGGAAAAGAAGTATAAGACTGAAGATGCTGGACTGAAGAAATTTGTGGCTGCCAAATTTATGGATTATAAAATGGTGGATAACAAATCTGTTGTGTCCCAAGTCCAAGAACTTCAAGTCATTATTCATGATCTCCTTGCTGAAGGTTTGGTGATCAACGAGGCGTTTCAAGTTGCAGCCATGATTGAAAAGTTACCTCCATTGTGGAAGGACTTTAAAAATTACTTGAAACATAAGCGCAAGGAGATGACCCTTGAAGATTTGATTGTTCGCTTAAGAATTGAAGAGGACAATAAATCAGCTGAAAAGAAGGCTCGTGGAAATGCTACAATAGCGGGAGCAAATATTGTTGAGCATAATCCAAATAAGAGGAAGAAGTCTTCTGGAGGGAAGACCAACCCTAGCAAGAAAAAGTTCAAGGAAAATTGCTACACCTGTGGCAAGAGTGGACATAAGTCCGTAGACTGTCGTACTGCAAAGAAGGACAGGAAAAAGGAAAAAGGTCAAGCAAACATGGTTGAAGACAATAAATTGTCTCAAGGAGTGCAAGACATTGATCTGTGTGCTATGATTTCTGAATGCAACTTAGTTGGAAATCCTAAAGAATGGTTGATTGATTCAGGAGCCACCCGCCATGTTTGTGCTGTGAAGGAAGCCTTTGCTTCATATGCTCCCGCTGGACCTGATGAGGCGCTCTCTATGGGCAATTCTGCAATGGCCAAAATTGAGGGATATGGAAAGATATTCCTCAAGATGACGTCTGGCAAGGTTGTGACTCTGACCAATGTCCTTCACATTCCTGAAATAAGGAAGAACTTGATGTCTACTGCACTTCTCGTTAAAAACGAGTTTAAGTGTGTGTTTGTCTCTGACAAAGTTGTAATAACTAAGAATGAGTTGTATGTAGGAAAAGGTTACCTGACTGAGTGCCTTTTCAAACTCAATGTAATGGTCATTGACACTATGAATAAAACTGCAGCTTCTTGTTATTTACTTGAGTCAAATAATTTGTGGCATTCTCGTTTGGGACATGTCAATTATAAAACCTTGCGGAAAATGATCAATTTGGAAGTATTGCCTAAATTTGATTGCGAGAAGTCAAAATGTCAAATATGTGTTGAGTATAAATATATGAAACACCGTTACAAGTCAATTGAAAGGGATTCGGAACCATTAGACTTAATTCATACGGACATTTGTGACATGAAGTCAATACCATCTCGCAGTGGAAAGAAGTATTTCATAACTTTTATTGACGATATCACTCGTTACTGCTATGTTTATTTACTTAGTAGTAAAGATGAGGCAATTGACGCATTCGAGCAATACAAAAATGAAGTTGAAACGCAACTTACCAAAAAGATCAAAATGATAAGAAGTGATAGGGGTGGAGAATATGAATCTCCTTTTGAACAAGTGTGTTTGGAATATGGCATTATTCATCAAACAACTGCCCCCTACACGCCTCAATCTAATGGGATTGCGGAAAGGAAAAATCGAACCTTAAAGGAGATGATGAATGCCTTGTTGATAAGTTCGGGTCTACCCCAGAACTTGTGGGGGAAAGCCTTATTCACGGCTAATCAAATACTCAATCGAGTTCCCCATAGCAAAACACTTTCCATTCCATATGAAAGGTGGAAAGGAAGGAAGCCCAACTTGAATTACTTCAAAGTGTGGGGGTGTTTGGCAAAAGTGCAAGTCCCAAAACCCAAAAGGGTTAAGATTGGACCGAAAACAGTTGATTGTGTTTTCATTGGGTATGCTATAAACAGTAAAGCATATCGGTTTCTGGTTCATAAATCAGAAAATCCCGACATTCATGTTAATACGGTGATGGAATCAGATAATGCTGAATTCTTTGAAACTATATATCCATATAAGAAGGAATGTGAGTCAATTGGTGAAAGATCCAAACGACCTCGGGAAGGAACCAGAGGAAAGTCACCAAATGAGGAAGAACCAAGACGAAGCAAGCGTCGAAGAACTTCTACTTCATTTGGAGATGACTTTGTCACTTTTCTTTTGGAAAGTGAGCCTCGGACGTTTAGAGAAGCAATGTCTTCTTCAGACTCTCTATTTTGGAAAGAGGCAGTCAATAGTGAAATAGAATATATTTTGAGCAATCATACTTGGGAGTTGGTTGATCTTCCTCCTGGAAACAAACCATTAGGTTCTAAGTGGATTTTCAAAAGGAAAATCAAAGCTGATGGCACTATTGACAAGTACAAGGCAAGGCTTGTTGTTAAAGGATATAGGCAACAAGAAGGTCTTGACTACTTTGACACATACTCGCCGGTAACCAGAATAACATCCATACGTATGTTAATAGCGTTAGCTGCGGTGTATGGTCTTTAAATCCATCAAATGGACGTTAAGACAACGTTCTTAAATGGGGATTTGGAGGAAGAAATTTACATGGAACAACCTGAAGGGTTTGTGGTTCCAGGTAAAGAAAAGATGGTGTGTAAACTTGTTAAGTCTCTTTATGGACTAAAACAAGCACCTAAACAATGGCATACGAAATTTGATCATACAATATTGTCAAATGGCTTTAAAATTAACGAGTGTGACAAATGTGTCTACATTAAGAACACTCCTAATTTTGTAGTCATTGTTTGCTTATATGTGGACGACATGTTGATAATGATCAATGACATTGCCAATGTAAATGCTACAAAGCGCATGCTGACTAGCAAATTTGATATGAAAGACTTAGGATTTGCGGACTTAATTCTGGGTGTTAAGATCCATAGGACTCCTCAAGGTCTGGCGTTGTTCAAACTCACTACATCAATAGTGTGCTTGAAAAATTTAAATATTTGGATTTTAAAGTTTCAAAGACTCCTATTGATGTAAACCTTGCTCTTAAGAAGAACAAAGGTCAAAGCACGTCGCAACGAGATTATGCTTTGTTTTGGGAAGTTTGATGTACGTCATGAATTGTACTCGACCAGATATAGCTTGTGCTATAAGTAAACTAAGTCGATACACGAGTAATCCCAATCAGACCCATTGGATGGCAATGAAACATGTTTTGGGGTATTTAAAATACACTCAAGACTTTGCATTGCATTATAACAAGTATCCTGCAGTCATTGAAGGATATTGTGATGCCAATTGGATCACCGGCACAACTGATTCTAAATCCACAAGTGGATATATTTTCGCACTTGGTGGAGGAGCGGTGTCTTGGAAATCGTCCAAGGAAACGTGTATTGCCCGCTCTACGATGGAAGCTGAATTTATAGCTTTAGATAAAGCCGGTGAAGAAGCTGAATGGCTTCGGAACTTTTTGGAAGACATTCCGTTCTGGCCTAAACCGTTTACACCAATTTGTATACATTGTGATAGTCAATCGGCTATAGGAATAGCGAGGAATGTCATGTATAACGGTAAGAATCGTCACATACGACGAAGACATAAAACCGTTAGGGACCTACTCTCTAGAGGAATTATCACTATTGACTACGTGAAGTCAAGGGATAATGTGGTGGATCCGCTTACAAAAGGCCTAACTAGAGAGGCGGTTGAGTGTTCATCGAAGGGAATGGGACTATGGCCAAGGACAAGTCATCACGGCGGCAACTCTACCTAGGAGACTGGAGATCCCAAGAACTAGGTTGAAGGAGAATACAAAGTTGTGTATGACGGTCCAACATTGTCAATTAAATGTTTGCTCCATTCTCGTAATGAGACAATGTTCAAGTACCAAGGATAAAATGCTAGAGGCATTTTTAATGATTATCTAAGTTTGATATTGGAATTATCAAACAGTGTATATCTATAGGATTACACGTTTAGAAATCACCTATGTAAGTGTGAAGTGGAAGCCGCTTCAAGGAGAATTTTGTATGGCCAGTTCTCTAAGCACTTATGAAACCAGGCAGTGTTCATGGCTGAAACGAACACAACAGTGAGAACCAAAGACGGTTAAGGGTTAGTTGTGTGACTTACGTTGTCTAGGTATATACCAAAGCTCAACGGTTCAAAGATATCAAATCTACCGATTGACCGAGTATATCCGATGTATGTCCACTACGGAAAGTTCAAAGGGAAACCTACTTATCCAGATACAACTAATTCTTTCTTGCAAATCACACAAGTCTGTCATGCATATGTCCATACAGCCATTCCCCATTCATGTGGGGGGATTGTTGGGTTTAATGGAAGAATGTGAATGGGAAAAGGGTGAAAGGTGAAAAGGTTCCCTTTTGTAGGGAAATGCACTTTCTCCCACATTGGTAGAGGAAAAGGATTTTGTTGGGTTTAAATAGAGATTTACTTCTCTTAGCTCTTAAAAGGGTTGAGAAGATGGGAAGCCTCGCGCCGTCGTCGTCGCTCGCTCGTCTCGGCTTCAGACTCGGATTCGGTCAATTGATATGATTGATTGACTTAACTTTTTGGACCAACAAAACTAAAATATTAATTAATTAATATTTTAATCCGTTTATGTAACGGGCAGCTGAAGTGAGTTCAGTAATGGGCAGCTGAAGTGAGTTCAGTACCCGGGCAGCTGTAGCAACATCACCAGATTAGTTCCTCCACGTTTTCCCTCCACGTCTTCTCATTAATGTCGGTCATTAGTGGTAGATTAATTCCTCCACATTAAAGTCAGTCATTAGTGGTAGATTAATTGCTCCACATTGAAGACAGTCATTAGTGGACAATTAAGTCTCCCACATTTTCTCATTAATCACCAGGTGTGTCTCTTCACCTGCCCTTGGGTGTCTATATAAACTGGTCATTTGTTAGTCTTTGAGATATAGTTGAAACACACAGATTGACATAGACATAAACACAGACAAAAGCTCTGAGATAGAGACTCGACGGAGACTCATACTGAGACAGATAGACACAACCTCGGGCAGAGGATAGAAACACTCGGGCAAAGAAAATCACTGACAAAAAGCATATCTCACTGCATCCCCTCCCTTTCTGCATATTAAGTGAGTCGTGCGATTTGCCCTGTTCCTTTTTGTTCGCCGTGTTCTAACCGTTTGAAGTGCCGCTACGGTAGAACTGTTATCCCGTTCCATCCTGGGAGAAATTGACCCGTGAACCTTGGGCATCGTGAGGGGGTTAGATTTCTTAAGGAGACACAAGTAACTTGTGGGCTCGGGATTGTCCTATTACTAACAGATTATATATTGCAGGTTTTGTTATCTTCTAATTTATTTGAGTGCAGGAACCAACAACAAATCAACCCAAAGGTTACAATAATTAAGCAGGAGAAAGTGGGGAGGAATTAAGTAGGAGAAAGTGGGGTAGTAAACCATATGTTACAATTGAATAATGGTGAGTAGTGGTCATCCACAAAAATAAATGAATTTATAACATTCCTCCTTGGATGAACATTTGGAAGGTAATGTGCCTCGTTAAAACCTTACTAGGAAAAACCCGGTGGGAAAAAGCCTAGTGAAGGAAAAAGAGTACACACATCTTGTAATATGCCTTTAGAGCTGTCTCATTAAAAACCTTACAAGTAAAATCCAAGTGGGATAAAACCTTGTTAAAGGAAAAAGAGTGTAGCGCGTACTTTACTCCCCCTGATGAAAACATTATTCAATATCTTGAAGACGACACATTCCTATCTTGTAAATTAGCTTCTCAAATGTTGAGATTGGCAATGACTTAGTTGACAGATCCGCCGAACTATCACTGGAGTGAATTCTTCAGCATTAACTTCATCATTCTTTTGAAGATCACGACTGAAAAGGAATCTTGTTGAATATTTGTCTCCTTTAGTTGTATCTTCCTTTTAGCTGAACTATCCATGCTATATTTCATATCATATTACTGGGATCTTCATCTTCAAAGAAATATCATATTATTGCTGAATATGTTGAGCCCTTGATCTCAATCACCAATATTGTCGCATAGCTTTAAGCATGACTATTATCTCTTCATAAATTAAAGATATAGCAGCAACAATTGATTTTATAAAATGCCATAATATAGATATTCTACCACAACAAATAAATACCAAATTGATATCGGGCTTTGTGGATCAAGTAGATACCATGTATTTTTCTGATGTCTTCGCATTGAGGAAGAACTAAATCTTACCAATAAGCTTATAACAAAAGCTATAACCAGTAGAGTATATTTGGTAAGATACTTCAACGCACCAATTGCATTGAAATATAATATTTCAATACCAAGAAGCTTGCAAATGCAATTTTACCATATGTGGCTGGATTGTTTTAATCCGTATAAATATTTATGAAGCTTCATTGAATAGGTTTCCCGGGAACCTTGACATGATTCAAGGATTTTGAATCCTTCAAAGATAAATATATTGTTGCTCAATGAACCATATAAAAGGCTGTTGCAACATTCATACGCATATCAAGTCTTTCACGCACTGCCAGACATATAACATACTTGGAGGTGATTGCATCCACCAAAGGAGAATATAGCTCCGTATAATCAATGTCAGATCTTTGTGCATCAAGTTGTACTTTATATTTAATGACTTATTATTATCAATATTTTTGCACAAAAATATCTTTGTACACCACGGGCTTTGCACCTTCAGGTGTTCGGACTATAGGTCCAAAAACTTCACGTTACTCGAGTGAAGCCAATTTTTGCTTGAATGCATTTTGCTATTTTTGGCCAATAATCTCATGTCTGTATTCCTAACAGACTTAAGCTCAAGATCCTCATAATCATATAAATATTGAGCTTTATAATATGTGTAAGATATCGTCGACGATAATTTCATATCTCGGTTCTCAATCCGATATAACATATTGAGATCTCTTCACATTCATAAATTTTTAAATATCTGAACCTCTCCTGAGGAGGTTTTATGAAGTGTTATGTCGTGGACTCTTCTAGAGCCCCGCCTCCTTATTTGACCATCTCAAATATTTGCTCCTTTCCTTTTTCAAGGATTTATCTTTTGGAACCGAGTAGTCTACCACGCTTCAGGTGTGTCTTAGACTCATTTACATAAATATAATGTTTCACCAGGACATCAGGAGCATTAGCAATTGGAATATAATATTTTTCTTTGGGTCAGTAATGCGTCTGGCAGTGACTTGCATTTATCTTTATATGAGGATCATAACTAAATAATAATTTAATTTATTTATTCCTCAGCTGCTTTAATTTCTCCCCCTAATATTAGCCAAACTAACATTCATTCCCAACCTTATATGGGATCCATTTTTGTGTGTTGTGGTGGAGCAATTGATAATATACCGGACATTAAAATTATTAGATGGAAAATATTTGGTTCCTGACTCTGAACCAATTATGAGGGGGAATTCATTTTGTTGCATGTCGTGCACAAGTGCTACTTTATAAATATACCATACCTCATACCTGATTTAGGTAGCATTGTTCTTATATGCATGGTTTAGAAATTGGAGGCTTTCAATATATGAATCTGCTAAACTTGCTTACCAACATTATCAAGATAACTTGTCTTGATTGCATAATCTGGAAATATGCTCATAATAAAATTTATTTGAGCTAATACTTAACCTCGCAAGTACCATTGCGAGTTTGTAATAAATGAAAATGTGACCTTATCATAGATGCATCTATTTATAATAATTATATGGTCCACATGGTAGGTGAACGGAACTATATTCACCTTTTATACATTCCAGAAGTGCGGGGATCCTGATCCCAAATTTAGTTGGTCTAATAATTTATTTTTCTCGAGAACAATCAGCACAAAGAGAATTCTTGAAGAATCCTTATTCTTCAGTATATACCCATGTGAATTCTCATTTATATATTTTGTGCATCATATTTCAACCAGGATGGTCAAACCGGTCATGCCAACTCATAAATTTATTCATCTAGTAAACTTCTGGTTTACTATAGCATGGGCTTTGTAACAATAAACTAAAAGTTTATTATGGCATGCGCATATGATTCTAACACACTTATATTTTGTGTAATACAAACTCGAGGAAGAGGCGGGGAGATTTTCAAGCACATATATCTCACCGGACATTCTTGAATTTATGTAGTACAAACTGGAGGAAGAGACGGATGACCCTTTATTATATAATATATCTTACCCGCTATGACTGTAGTAATATGAAGATATTAAATCTTCCTATGTTTGTAGTCTTAATTTGATACTCATTGAGACTTACTACAATAAAATATTTCATCAATTTCATTCCTCTAGATAGTAATAAAATGGCTCTTCCGGAGCACTCAATTGAATTTTGTACTACTATATATTTGATTACACCAACCATATGGTGAACATCTCCTTCAAGGAGAAAATCATATAATTATTCTCATGGTCAAATCATTATAGGAAAGATCAACTTCTTGCTTTACTTGCTCTTGTGTAATTTTGACGTACTATTTGTACGTGAGCAATGACCATTCATGCCACAATAAATAATAAATTCATTCTACTCGAACCTCTTCTAGAGGCGAGTCATTGTACTTCATCAACCACGGATGGGCACGTCCGTATTCATATCTTTTACCACATTCACTCCTAGGAATGGGTCTATATTCATAAAATTTAGGATAATTTGTCTCATTCTCTTAAGGAATGGACCATAAATCATATGGACGTGTCTCATAATCACATACCACATTGACGAAATTATTATCATTACCGTTTCAATTGTAATTTGAGTACTCATTATTATTCTCTTATCTATTTTACCATGATGACAATTATTATTTTGTCCTTTGCCACGTCCACGACCATGGTCTCTACCATGGTAATTATTTTATCGTATTTCGGATATAAAATTATTTGTCTTCTTTCAGATATAAAAATATTGTCTTCTTTTACACATAAAGATATTTTGCCTTATTTCAGGCATTATTATGTGCTACTACATTCTCATTCATGAATGGAGCATGTGTTGCTCACACATTCACATTATGGAATGAAGCTTATCCTGCTCCCACATTCATATTAGGGAATGGAGCATACATTACTCCCACATTCACCTCTATGAATGGAGCATATCTGTGAACTGTCTTCATAATTTTATAAATAACTCATTATTTGCCTGTGTCATCATTATATGATCAGTATAGTGCACTAGGACCTTAACCCAATGTCTTAACCGTATAAAAGCGTGTTAGGCCATAATGTGTGGGGATCTGAACCCAAACATCTTATTATCATGATGCACCAGGACCTGAACTTGGTGTCTTACCCTCATGGTGTGTTTAGACTTGAATGCACCCGTCTTACTTTAATAAATGTCAAGCCTTCAAATATATCACCACTTTGTGAATACAATATACATAATAATTGAATAATGTTCTGCATTACTTATGAAATAATACCACTTTTATGGTTGTGTGCAGAAAATGGTTCAATCGATTTAAGTAAAAGAATTCATTCTCAGATTTACATGAATTTAATTGAAAATGCAAAGAAGCTTGACTTACCTTTTATGCCAGTCATGTTAATTAGGAAATGCTGTTAATCTACAACTTAGCATATATTTTCTACTTGGATAAATGTACAGACCAAACCCAATGTAAAGCTTTACAAATTCTTAATATTATCAAGCTGAATTAGCTAGAGAAATGAAATCATTTCTCCAAAATTTCTTGATGGCCCGTAATCAAACGATAGTAATGTAGAATCTATAGCTCATAATAATTATATAATGCATCAAAGAGTCCTTTTTCAACAGAAATATGACACTTGAACATCTGTATGATAGTTTCTAGAAATAGAGTAATCCACCTTTCCTTGGACATTAATTAGATGGGTGAATTGTCAACCTTCTTGAAATGTACTCTTTATTGTTGAGCTGATCACAGCTCATATCTTAGCTGAAGGAATCAAGTTGGTTGTAGTTAGTTATCAAGTTAGTTGTAGTAGTTGTAGTCGGTTAACTTAACTAAGTGCTGAGTCAGCATACTAGAGTAGTTGGTTAGATTAACTAGTGGAGTAAGAAGTTAGTTAGAGTTAGTTATAAAAATATCTTAGGTGCATTGTATTCCTTTCTAAGCTGAAATGAGATGATTGAATATTTCTCTCTCTAGACTCTCTAAACTATCCTTCAATTACTTCCTCTCCAAGCTTCTTAGCTCGAGCATAACACAGTTTAGTTCATGGTATCAGAGCTGGTAATCGAAGCCTATCAGTGAGGTTATTCAGTCACATTCTAGTTCTACAAACACACTGTGAGTTGACAAACTCTCAAGCAAGAGGTCACTCCCAAAACAGTGTTGATTGCAGCAATTTTTTCTCATTTCTGTGAAGAATTTGAAGTTCAAATCAGTCAACAATGGCAAATGTAAGTCCCAGCAGTGGAGCACCAGTGGTGATTGATCACCATCACCCTTTATTTCTTCAGGCTTGTGACACTCCAGGTAGTTCACTGATCTCTATTCAATTGACTGGATCTGAAAACTATGCCCTGTGGAGTAGATCAATGAGGATTGGATTGTTAGGAAAAAGTAAGCTAGGTTTTGTAACTAGTAACTGTGTGAAAGAGAACTTTGATTCAAATTTACATGAGTTATGGGAGAAATGTAATGCTATAGTCTTATCCTGGATTATGAACTCTGTTAGTCAAGGTTTGTTAGGTAGTATTGTGTACAAATCAAATGCCTACAAAGTATGGACAGATCTGAAGGAAAGATTTGATAAAGTTGATGGATTTAGGATAATAGCTACACTGTCTCAGGGCACATCCTCTGTTGCCACTTACTTCTCCAAGATGAGAGATCTATGGGATGAGTTTGATGCCCTAATGCCTATTCCAGGCTGCTCCTGCCCTGAATCTAAGTCATTTGCTGAACACTTTGAGTACCAGAGGTTGTTGCAGTTCCTTATGGGACTGAATGACTCATACAACCAGTCTAGAAGCCAAATTCTCATGATGTTTCCTGTTCCCACTGTAAACAAAGCCTACTCACTGATTATTTCTGATGAGAGTCAAAGAGCACTAGCAAAATCTCCTGACATACCTGAATTGAATGCCTTATTCACCAATAAAACCTCTATGTTCTCAGGAGGAAACAACACCTATAATTCTAGTCAGTTTCCTCAAAACAAATCCTACTCAAACAGTTACTCAGGCTCTAACTCAGGGGGGTCACAGTCCAACTATAAGTCCAGAAACAGAAACAATATCAAAGGAAAAAGGCCAAATGCCTATTGTGATCACTGTGATGTGAGTGGACACTCTAGAGATGACTGTTACAAGCTGGTTGGTTATCCCAATGACAATAGGAAGCAAAGATTCACCAATTGAGGGAACTCAGCACACTTTGCTGACTATGGATCCAGTGGTACTGACATCAAACCATCAATGCCTGGACAAATACAGATGAACACTGACTCCTATCAGTATAGTCATCAGAATATTCCTTCAAATCCTCCAGGAGTCCCTCAGCTTACTCAGGATCAATATATGCAGATTATGCAGATGCTGAACAAGGAAAATGATGGTGTCACATCAGCTATGGCTGCAGGTATGCCTGACTATCCTCTAGCTAATAGGAAGGCTATGACATGGATAGTTGACACTGGAGCATCCAATCATATGGTAAACAACCTTAATTACCTCACTGATATTACACCTTTAGAAGGAAAAGGTGCAGGCACTGTGTGCTTACCCACTGGATCACAGGCTACAGTAAGTCATGTAGGAAAATCCACTGTGCTCCAGAATCAAGTCATCAACAATGTGCTGTACCTGCCAGAGTTTAGATACAATCTACTCTCAATCTCAAAGCTCTCAAAAGAACTCAGATGTACAGTGCTATTCTATCCTGACTTCTGTATTTTTCAGGACCTCTTCAGTGGAAAGGTGAAGGGGATTGGTAGACATGAACATGGGCTCTATGTGCTGAGGTCTCAGTGGAGTGAGCAAGCAGAATCACAGAACAGATCAAGTTGTGGACAGGTTTTATCTCTAGCAGCTGATAGAATAAATGATGTAAATACTACTGAAATAAATGTACTCCTGTGGCATAGAAGACTAGGTCATGTGCCACCTGATACTCTTAAGAAGATAGCTGGTTTTGAGAAGCTGAGGTCTAAGGGCACAGAACATCACTGTACAGTATGCCCACTGGCAAAACAAACAAGGTTACCTTTTCCTATCAGTAATACAAAATCTGAAACTTGTTTTGACATTGTTCATGGTGATGTGTGGGGACCCTACAGGATCCCTAGTTATGATGGCAAAAGATATTTTCTTACTTTGGTAGATGACTGTTCCAGATACACTTGTGTGTTCCTATTGGGCTCCAAGTCAGAAGTAGTAGTTGCTTTAAAACATTTCTTCTCTATGGTGAAAAATGTGTATGCTACTTCAGTTAAATGTCTAAGAACAGACAATGGTAGTGAGTTCTTTAACTCCCAGATGACAGAGTTACTCCAACATCTAGGCATTATTCATCAAAGCTCATGTGTCTATACACCCCAGCAAAATGGCATAGTAGAGAGAAGACACAGATATATTCTGGAGATTGGGAGAGCACTCAGATTCCAAGCTGGCATTCCCTTGAAATTCTGGAGTGAGTGTGTGTCCACTGCAGTCTACATTATTAATAGGCTTCCTTCCTCAGCCCTTAATGGCAGGATACCTATTGAAGTCCTCTCTCACAAGCCTCTCTCCTTGACTCACATGAGAGTATTTGGCTGCTTGGGGTATGTCACTGATGTTAAAAGGGGTGATAAGTTTGCTCCCAGAGCAGTTCCTGCTGTCTTCTTGGGTTACTCCCTGACACAAAAGGGCTACAAGATGTATACCCTTCACACCAGGGAATTCATAGTAAGTAGAGATGTAGTGTTTAGAGAGGAGGTTTTCCCTTTCCACCATCCTGCTGCAACTTCCATTAGCAACCCCTTGTTTCCAGTTCTTACTCTTCAAGACACCTGTCTGTCTGATCCTCCTGCACCTACATTTCCTCCTTCTCACTCAGAGGTCCCTCAGCAACCTCACTCACCTCCTGCTCCCACTCCAGATGTGGCTCCCATGGTCAACCCTCTACCAGCTGCTCCTGCAGCAGTCCCTGACCCAGTCAGAAAATCCTCCAGAACATCCAAAGCTCCTATCTGGATGCATGATTTTGTTGTCCAAGGCAAGGGGAATTCAGCTTGCAGGTATCCAGTATCCACTCATGTGAGCTATGCAGGCCTCTCTACTCAGTTTGGGGCTGCCTTGTCCTCCTACTCCTCTATTATTGAACCTACTAGCTTTAAAGAGGCTGTTCAGGATCAGAAGTGGGTTGAAGCTATGCAGCAGGAGATTGCTGCTCTAGAAGACAGCCATACTTGGAGTCTGGTGCCCTTGCCCCCTGGCAAGCATCCCATTGGGTGTAAGTGGGTGTTCAAGGTCAAGTATAAGGCCACTGGGGAGGTTGAAAGATACAAGGCTAGACTGGTTGCTAAAGGCTATAGGCAGCAGGAGGGGCTAGACTACACTGAGACCTTCTCTCCTGTGGCAAAGATGGTCACAGTCAGGTCTGTTGTAGCTCTTGCAGCTGCAAAGCATTGGTGCATCTTTCAAATGGTTGTACACAATGCTTTTCTGCAGGGTGATTTACTGGAGGAGGTCTATATGCATGTTCCTCAGGGCTTTGCCAGCCAAGGGGGGAAAGTGTGTAGGCTGCACAAGTCCCTGTATGGGCTCAAACAGGCCCCAAGGCAGTGGAATCTGAAGCTGACTCAAGCTCTCCTGCAGTTGGGATTCTCTCAGAGTCACTTTGATTACTCTCTTTTCACACTGAGAGTGCAGAAAGAGATCATAGTTGTGCTGGTCTATGTTGATGATCTTCTAGTAACAGGCAGTAGTCTAGCATTGGTGCAGAAGACTAGGAATGACTTGAAACTCAAGTTCAAAATGAAGGACTTAGGGGAGCTGAAGTTCTTCTTAGGTATAGAGTTTGCCAGATCTGATAAGGGTATTGTCATGAGCCAGAGAAAGTATGCACTAGAGCTGATCTCAGAAATGGGACTAAGTGGAGCCAAGCCTGCAGGGACACCACTTGACACCAACACTAAGCTCACCTCAGTTGAGTATGATCAGTTCATAAGGAAGCAGAACAAGTCATCTAACAGTCCAGTGGCACAGACAGATGAGTTACTCAAAGATGCTGGTAGATATCAAAGGCTAGTGGGAAGACTGCTGTATCTTACTATGACCAGGGTTGACATTGCATTCACAGTCCAGGTATTAAGCCAGTTCATGCATATGCCTAAGCAATCTCACTGGGAAGCAGCTCTCAGGGTGGTTAGATACCTGAAAACCTCTCCTGGACTAGGCTTACTCATGCCTTCTAACAACACAGGAAGACTTGCTGCATTCTGTGACTCTGATTGGGCTGGGTGTTTACAAACAAGGAGGTCAGTCACTGGGTACTCAATTAAGCTAGGAGATGCTCTTATTTCCTGGAAATCAAAAAAGCAGGAAACTGTTGCTAGGAGTTCTGCTGAAGCAGAGTTCAGGAGTATGGCCTCAACTGTAGCTGAGGTGATTTGGCTGATAGGATTATTCAGAGAGCTGGGAGTGTGCCTATACCTTCCAACTAGTCTCTACTGTGATAGCAAGGCTGCACTACAGATTGCAGCCAATCCCATCTTTCATGAGAGGACCAAACATATAGATATAGATTGTCACTTTGTGAGGGAGAAGCTGGTTCAAGGACTAATCAGAACATATCACATCTCTACAACTGAGCAAATGGCTGATCTGCTAACAAAGAGCCTGGGAAAGGTGCAACATGACTACTTGCTGTCCAAGCTGGGGTTGAAGGACATCTTCAAACCATCAGCTTGAGGAGGGGTGTTGAGCTGATCACAGCTCATATCTTAGCTGAAGGAATCAAGTTGGTTGTAGTTAGTTATCAAGTTAGTTGTAGTAGTTGTAGTCGGTTAACTTAACTAAGTGCTGAGTCAGCATACTAGAGTAGTTGGTTAGATTAACTAGTGGAGTAAGAAGTTAGTTAGAGTTAGTTATAAAAATATCTTAGGTGCATTGTATTCCTTTCTAAGCTGAAATGAGATGATTGAATATTTCTCTCTCTAGACTCTCTAAACTCTCCTTCAATTACTTCCTCTCCAAGCTTCTTAGCTCGAGCATAACACAGTTTAGTTCATTTATAAGTTTAGAATTATAGGAGTATCTAAATTTGTGTCTCGGTGTCCATAACATCAAACAATAAGCTTTAGGTGGATGAAACATCAAAAAGGAAGTTGTGCCACCATAATAAATCAATATCTTACTTGCAGCCAACAATTCATTTTAAAAAAAAACGTTTGATCAGTTTAAGCAATGGTGACGAAAGGCTTACCTTTATCACTTACTGTTACTGATTAGAATTTCGGAACTATTGTCGGATCCGAAAATGTTTCTGTATATTTTCTTCGATATATGCTTTGATATATGGCCAAGAGTCCAAAATTGTATTTTCACCGGAAGGTTTGTGCACCTTTCATGCTATAACAAACTGAAAATAGGATACCAGAAGCTTGCTTAGAATTAGTGCTGTCAATATGGGCCGGCCCGACCCAGCCCGACCCAGCCCACGTGGGCTTTGCAGTTTGCCGGGCTGGGTCGGGCCGGCCCACAATTTGTGCGGGCCTTTAAATCATTAGCCCAGCCCAGCCCTATGTGGGCTGCAGGCCGGGCCGGGCCAGCCCACCAATATTAATTTTTAATTTTTTTTTAAATAGTGAGTCTTGATTTTGAATTTGATAACCTTTAAAACTAGAAATATACAAGTATTACTATTACTTTTAGTTAACAAATTGTAAAAATTTTGATCTTAACAAATACTTGATTTGGACTTTAGTCATTTCAAATTTCAGCTTTCAATTTTCATTAATCAAAAGTTTTAGATGCAACTTCAGATAATACAAGATAGTAAGAATAAAACCACAAATTTAACATAACTGATATTTTCCATCAACCTGCATTCGAAACAACATTAACTAAAATATAAATAAAAAGTATTATAAAGATTTCTAGTATGTAAGTACTTTAAAATTGTAAAAAAAAAAAAAAATTTTGAAAATGGAAGACTACATTTCATTCACTATAGCTTATCCAATTCCACCACATCTTCATCATGAGCATCTGGATCTTCTTGCAATAAAGTTGTCATAATATCTTCATTTTCATCTATATCTACAATTCAATGTAAGTTAGTTAAACATTAATAAATAACTAAATTTTAAGAACTAATAAAATTTACTTTAAATAAAAAATTATACCAGTTTGCTTTTGGATAAAGCCATGCAACCAATTTCGGGTAGTAACAAGTTTTTGGACGTTATCATGATGGATGCAACTTCTATACTTAGTGAGAACACGACCACCAATGCTGAATGCCGATTCAGATGCTACAGTAGTAATAGGAATACTAAGTACATCTCGTGCCATCACTGAAAGATTGGGATATCTTCCAGAATAATCTCTCCAATACATGACAACATCCATCTCTTGAAACTTCTCAAGATCGAGCTTTGGTTCCTCCAAGTAAAGGTCTAATTCCGACTTTCCATCGCTAGAAGCAGTTTCAATATCAAATGCTTTGAATTCCTATGAAGTTAAAAACATGATAAGGTAAAAAAAAGAAGCAAAATGACAATAACAACAATAACATACAATAATAATAATAATAATAATAATAATAATAATAATAATAATAATAATAATAATAATAATAATAATAATAATAATAATAATAATAGAAAATTATACGACTTACAACAATATAAAAATTACTTACGCGGAATAACTTGGATCCCTTGGATTTACTTCTTTCTTCACTTGATGTGGTCAGAATACTAGAAGAATCATTAATATCAATTTGTCTAATTACATAATATTTATAGAGCTTACACAATTTATCTTTCACATGTCCTATCTTTTCATGTGCAGAACTCGGATCCAATTTAGAGTAGCAAAAGTTTAAAAATGCAACTTCATACGGGGATCAAGGATTGCTCCAAATGCCAATACTACACTGTATTCTGCCCAATATTTTTCAAACTTTTCATGCATTCTTGAAGCCATATCCTTAATAACTTTAACTTCATCGTTCAATTTCTCTTTAAGCATGCATTCAATTCTCCAAACTTGCATAAAATACAAATTAGAGGTTGGGTAACTTGAACCAGAAATCAAGTTAGTTATCTCATGAAAAGGCTCCAAAAGTTCACATTTTTTTTTCTACTATTATAGGAAAACGTGAATGTTTAATCCTAATAAGATATTTTCTTTCTTGGTGATTAAGATTAGTAGGTTACCAATAATATAGAGATAGTATTATAGTAGAACTTTAACTTATTTAGTAAGATTAATTTTTAATTCTTAATTATTTATTTTTTTTGTTACTATAATTTTACCCCAAATTAAATGCACCTACAAAGGGTAAAAAAGGCGAATGTTATTTCACTAAGCCCACGGGCCAGCCCAGCCCAGCCTCGGTCAAGCCTCACGGGCCGTGGGCTTCCGTGGGCCGGGCTAAAAAGCCTCGGTGTTTTATGGGCTAGAAAAATCATAGTCCAAACCTATCAAATCACGGGTCAGGCCGGGCCAGCCCAACGGGCCAAGTCCATATTGACGGCTCTACTTAGAATTGTCATGGCAACATAAATAAATTTTGAGATTAACGAAAGATAAAATATGAATGAGTTAGGAGGATAATAACGTATCTTGCATCCAACACATGGCTTCCATCAGTTGTACAGAAAATCATACATCCTTTTTCATTTCTTTCCAAACACATAATGAAAATAGAGACTCGTGCTGATAACGTGTTGTAAAAGTAATAGTAAAGTAGTGTAAGAACATGATAAAATATATGAGAGGAAAAGAAAAAACATATATTATTCTCAAAGTATTTCAAGTGTCTTTCATAGAGCCAAATGTGCTCTATTTATAGGATAGAAATACATAGGTTACAAATCAACCCAAAGATTACAAGAATTAAGTAGGAGAAAGTGGGGAGGAATTAAGTAGAAGAAAGTGAGATAGTAAACCATATGTTACAATTGAATAATGGTGATTTGTAGTCATCCACACAAATAAATGAATTTATAACGATATATTGGAAGTACAAAGCTTTAAAATTATTGCTATTACATTGTTGAAATTGTGTTCTGTCATCTATTTTCACCAACTTTACAGGAATTAGACGAAAGGGCTTTTTGTCATTTTTCTAGTTCAAGAATCTAAATGAAACTTCTTAAAAAGCTTAAGGAATTTCCAGACCATTTACTCTTGGAATGTTCTAACTAAAATGTATGACTGTTTGATTTATTGTCGATTGACTATCGTGCCATTCATTGATACAATAGATTAAAGTATTATGATTATTTGCATTACAGATCTTATTAAACTCGATTAATCTAACGTCTTGTTTGTTTCTGCTCTTTAATTAAAACAAACGTTAATCATTAGTAAAATTATACGTGTACATATATAAAGCGACCATAAAAGCCCCATCCTTGAACTCTAAACTGTATATATTACAGAGTTATAGGTAGAACGTGAAATCAAATAAACTTAGTTTTTTTTAATGAGGGAGAAAATATTACCATTTAAATTAAAAATGAAAATAAAAGAATATTAGAAATATTTATAATCACTATATTAGTATATTAGTATTAGAATTGATATAAGGATTGTGATAAAATCGACATTCTTCTGTCAATTAAGTACTAACCGCATGCATTACATGGGTGGATATGAAAACCCATCATCTCAGCATTAATTAGCCAAGTTAGCATTTGCATTTTGCAGTGAACCTCCGGTAAAGTAATCATGCATTATGATCGAATGCTCACTTTTCTATATTGAAAAATTATAAGGTGGGAAATCGAACCTTTACCAACATTAAAATAAATAAATTTTGTTTTAAATTGAAGGGGAGCTTCGGAACAATTGTTAAATTTTTTTTCGTGTGACCTATAGGTCATGGGTTCAAGCCTTGGAAAACAGCCACTGATACTTGCATTAGGTTAGGCGGCGTACATCACACTCCTTGGGATGTGATCTTTCCCCCTTTGAAACAGCCATAATCACATCACTTGGGATGTGGCCCTTCCCTTTGTGCACCGAACTGCTTTTTTTTAAAAAAACTTTTGACACTATTAATCTGAAGAAGATCACAAGGTGATTGCATCTATCCTCTTTTCCTAAATAGTTCTCCTATTGACTATTTTGGACTGTTCCAAAATTATATCCTGTCTAAATGAAACACCTAAAGTGGGATGCATAGATGAAGTAATAACAAAAGCAGAACACATATTTTACCCATTGATCTTTGACCCAAATTTCGATGATACACTTATTATTCACGGGTGCTTTTCTACACACTAAAGCTTCATAAAGTGTAACTTTTACATACTAATTTGACCCAGCTTCACGAGAATGTGGAACAACAGTAGTAGGTGCGTGAATCCTTCCATTTTCTCTTTTTTTCTTATCATCTTCTTTATTTTCAAGAAATTTTTTTTACCAAGGTGGTCTGCCATCATCACACTCCGAAACCCACATGCATCCCCTATTCTTCTTAATTCCCATACCCCTCTTCCCCATAGTCTTTTTACCTTCTCTCTCGCCATCATCACAAACGATGAATTTTGGATTGAAAATTTTTGTTTATACTAGAGCCAATTTCTTAATTTTATAAGTTTGTTGTAACAAATTTTTCTTGATTCCGCATGTAAGAATCAATTTTGGACATTCAAATCGGAAAGATCTTTTTTCTCTTGAGCCACCATTGAAGACCCATTAAGACAATATTGAAGCTTCCAAATTTACATCATTAATTAAATCCGAAATTGCATTAGTAACTAAAAGGAATTCACTTCTCTAAAATTCTTCTTCGTAACCCCTTAATTTCCTTCAAATATTGCTAAGAAATATTGATGAAATTTTTGTCCATAATAGAGTAAATTGTATAGATATAATTTGTTGTGTTGTAGATTTTTAGTGAAATTAAAATGGCATGGAGGTCTTGGTAGTTGGGGGAAAAATGGTGGCATTTGTGGGAGGGGTGGGAAGAGGAAGACATGGAAGAGTGGAGTGTTGGGGAAGAAATAAATGAAGAATACAGAATGAAGGGGTAGAGTGAGTATTCTTTTTTATTTTTCTTTATTTTTATTAACGTTTCAAATTAAGAAATATATTAAATCGAATGTTTTTTCTAAGGACAGGTGTCACAATTTGATTGATGCGTGACATACATTTTATTCAGAAAAAATGTTCAATATAAAAGTAGTGTGTCTTAGACCACATTTACAAACTTTTATGTGTAATAATGTACCCGTGAAAAATAATATTTGGGATTCATAAACTCTAAGTACTCCTCTCAAGATTCACAGTACCACCTATCAAGAAACTTCATGGGAGCTTTCTTTCGATTAGCATCAATCTATTTTACAAATAATGCGTGAATTATTATAAACATACGGAAAAAAGAAAGTGAAATTTTGCAGACGGAAAATAATTGCAAATATATACGATCCTAACTCTAAATTTTTTAAAAATACCAATACTTTACTACTTTACAAAACATAATAATAGTTTCTTTTTATATATCATATACAACTTCCATTAAAACCATAGAAATGAAGCTTTTACTCACTCCCACTCCCACTGCTTCAGTCACAGTAGAGCAGCCGATGGCAGGTCGCCTGAATTATTTTTTAAAAAAAAATCAGGAAAAAATATACAATGAAGTATCAAACATACAAAATACACGTTCATACAAAATATACACTTATGCAAATAGAATATACAAAATATACACTTATATACATCTACACATACAAAGACATACAAAAATATACAAAAAATATACAAAAATAACGTCCAAAAGATTTTTCTACTATAGACATACACATACACAAGCATACAACAACATACGAACATAAATACAAATTTATACATAAAACATATATATACAAAAAAAATAAAAGAGGAACATATCAGAGCGCTGCCGAAAAAGCCCCACAGCAGCGTGTCGGAAAAGAGACAGATCGGAGCAGCGTCGCTGCAAAGCAGCAACAGCAGCCCCCTGATCGGAGCAAGGAAGACGGCAGATTTGGTCGCCGAAGATAGCGGAGAAGGAAGGTGGGTGGGTTGAGTAGGTGGGTGGGTGGAGGAGGAGAGAGAAGGAGAGAGAAAGAAATTATGTTTTTATGTTCGGGAGAGTGGAAAATAAAAAAATGGTATGTAGACTAATTATTGGAAACGATTGGTATGTTTTGTAAATGTTGTAATTATTGGAAACGATTGGTATGTTTTGTAAATATTGTAAAAGTAGCATTCTTTTTTGTAATTTAGCTATTAGGGTTGTCAATTGGAGTAAATTTTTCAAAAAATAAAAATAAGAATCGCCACTTAGTAGGCTTTCGGCATGTCACTTCTAGTATTATTACCGAGCTTAGGATACATTAAATTTTTAGAGGTCGTTTGGTAAGTGAAGTTGGATTAATAATCTTTGGATTAGATTTAGGACTACATTTATTCATATTTAGTTGGTGAGATTAGCTAAGCTGAGACAACTTATATACCAAATTTATGGTATTATCTTATACCATATAGGAGGTGGGATTATTAATCTCAGAATTATCCCGGGATAGTTATAATCCTGAGTTTGTGGTATATTCCTGATTTTAATCCGATAACCAAATGACCCTTAGACCCCAATGCAAGAAGTAGCTCGACCCTACTGATGGATTACTAGGTCTGTGCCAAGAACTTGTTGTACTAAATTCTGGTCCAGACTTGACGATTCTCTATGTTTATCCGGTGACTTCTAGCGATCGAAGCTAAAAATTAAATAATTTTTTAGTAAGGCCAGAAGTGTGATAGTGGCGCCGAAGTATCCTACTGCTATAAATCTCCCGAGATAGAGGCACTAATTTTAATCTTTGCCCAAATATTGTATTTTTGTTAGAAATTCATAACAAATTGTTATTCATATTTTTTTTATCATCATTTTAAAATTCATAACTCATAGAATTAAAGTTTTTGCTCCTCATCTGATTCTTGATATAATATGCGACACCACCAATTAGGGGTGTTCGCGGAAAACCAAAAAATCAAACCAAACCAAATCGAAAATCGATTCAACCAGAAAGAAAAAAACTGACATTTTTTAGCTTTAATTTGGTTTTGGATTTTAATTTCAAAAACCATAAAAACTGGTTTGGTTTGTTTTGGTTTTAAGTAAAAAATAACCAAAATAACCGAACCAAACCAATTAGATAAATTTTTACTTAAAAATTATAATTACATATATAATTATGTGTATTTTTATGTAAATTTTTAAAAGTTATGCTATGTGTTAAGTTTTTTAACTCTTGAATTATATTCTAGTCGCTCACCTATAGTTTTTGCCTTTGTAAACTAGTTTTAAATCTCGTCTGTATTCGGGACGAACAATAACAAGAGGCCTGGATCCCCATTTTCAATCCTCCCGAAGCTCTCTCATGTGAGCCTGAGTAATCAAGGAAGCAGTGGACTGGACGTGCACGCTTCTCTTCTTCTCTTGTTGCACCGTAGATCGAGCCTGGACGGTGAAATCCTTTTAGTTGTCAAAGGAAGAAGGTATGACGTGATGAGGTTCGATTTCTGCATTGAGGGGGATCTTTTTTGACTTGGACAATTCCCCCTCGCCATCATCTGTGTTTCCGGCGTCCTCCTCTTCTTCGTTTACCTCCACATATTCAACATGGTGAGCGGTGGTTTTGTGTCGATGGGGTACTAAGTTTGCCACCTCAGAGGCTGTTTCGCTACCTGCCGCCACCGGCAAAAGTACATTTAATGGCGCTGCGAAGTTAACTATTTCGCTGCCATTTACTGCGACAGTATCATCAATATTATCAGCAGAGTGATCGGGAGAATTTTGTGCAGATTTCCTCGCAGATATTTTGTTCTTGGATAAAAGCTTGTGATTTAGGTGATTTTGATCGTGAACTTGACAGAAAAGATGAAGATCTTGCTTAGATTTTGATTGCTATAGTTACTTGAAATCAAGAGTGAAGTGTGCTATTGATCAAGTTTGAGGATTTATAGTGGAAGAGTTATGATGCCTGTGGAAGAGTTATGATGCTTATGGAAGAAGCAATACAATCACGACCACTCTCTGGTCTCCACATGGAGCGGATGGGAAGACGAACTGATAGGCGCATTTTGAAATACAAGGCACACTTGCGGCCACGTCACCTTTCCTGCCTATTCTTATTCCACTCCCCGAGAATTCTGACAGCCGCTCGAGAAGTGGGGGGACTATTGTATTGGTAGAATTATAGCTTGGACACGTGGCAGTGAAGGCACGACGCTCGAGGCGATAACCATGAGGATTATATCATAGCCAAAGAAACTATAACAAGGATATCGAGAGTAAGCCCTGGGATCAATACTAGTCGTGCCACAAGTTACGATCACTCGGGATATACAAATAGCTTGAAGCCTCGAGACAAATGGTTCAAATTCAGTATAATTGAGCCCCCACGATCTCGCCCCACGATCTCAGCATTCAATGAAGGGAGATGAGGAGTGAGCTATTTAATGGCAACGATTATCTCAACCCTATTTGCTATAAATAGCACTTAAGTATTAATGTAAAGGCATTCATAAATATAGCCAAAACTTTGTCAAATTGTACACTCAAGTATTGAATACTGAAACCATTTATTCTTGTGCTATTATTCATTGTTATTTCATATTATTAATCCTATCATTGAGACCTTGATACATCAAACTGCTTGTAACAGAAACATAAATTCAATTGTATTATAAAATCGTATTTAGAGGCATACACAAAGTAGGCTAAGGATTTCTACCATACATAGGAAAATGATTAGGAGCGGTTTAATTATGCTCTCATAACATAATAATAAAATTATAAAGTTTGTTTGGTCTCTTAACCAAGTAAACTTACGCAATCTTCTATTTTGATTTAGTTACAGAAGAAAATGGCGTGTCTAACTGTTTATCGTTAGTCTAAAAATGAAGCTGTTAACCAAACTGTGTTAAAAAAAAAGATCAACACTGTTAGAAGAACAGGAAAAAATTTTAGAGATGAGAAAGATTCAAGTCCACAATTTTCTTGTGCGTCCTTAAGGAATTTTAACCCCCTCACAGTTGCCAAGGTAATGGATTAAATCCTCCCAGGATAAAACGAAATAAACCTTCCTACAACAGTGACAATACAAACTGTAGGATACCAATGAACTCAAAGAATTGTGCAAATCACACTTACGGGATTTAGAAAGAAAGCAGTGAAGCAAAGTGCAGAATTGCAGAGAGAGCGTTTGAGCGTTTTTGAATTTTTTGAGTAAGTGAAAAAGAAGCTACACCTCTTAATTTATAGGCAATTGTTGGCTAAAGTGAAGAGGTGTGGTGAGTATTCATAATGTGAACAGATTTTATGGTGACTGTTCATATTGTGAACATATTTCTGAAAAAGAGAAAACATTGTTTGGATTTAGCAGAATTTTATTCCAAACAGGGATAAAATTAAACCGGGTCAGTCCTGTTAATGAAACTGGTCAGATTAATTAATAATTATTTAAAAATTAATTAAACAAAATTTGTCGAAAAAATTAATCTCATCGATCGGTCATTTTCCAAATCCAAATCCGAAGCAGAAGCCCAGCCGAACGACGACGACGGCGCGAGGCTTCATTTTTCAACTCTTTTAAGAGCTCTTAGAAATGATTCTATATGTATACACACAAATGTAGTTGTCCTTCACCAATGTGGGACAAAGTTCACTTTTTTCAAGTAGCAAAGTTCACTTGATTCAAAATTTTCATTTCCTTACATTTTATTTTCCCACCATTTCCTAATTCACACTTCTTATTTTTAAAGCCCAATGGCTTAAAGTCCAACAATTCCCCACATGAATGGGGAACGGCTGTATAAAGAAGAAACATACATGGAAATTGTGTGATCCGTAAGTAAGGATCGATTGCATTTGGATAAGTAGGTTTCTCTTTGAACTTTCCGTAGTGATTATATATCATATATACTTGGTCAATCGGTAAATTTTATATCTTTGAACCATCGAGCTTTGATGTATGCCTAGACAACCATATGTTACACAACAAATCCTTAACCATCCTTTAGTTCTTATTGTTGTGTTCATTTCAGCCATGAACACCGCCTGATTTTATAAGTGCGTAGAGAATTGGCCATACGGAATTCTCCTTGAAGCGGCTTACACTTCACACTTAAATAGGTGACTCTAAACGTGTAATCTTATAGATCTACACTATTTGATAAATGGTATATCAAACTTTAGGTAGTCATTAAAGAACGTATAACGTTCTATCATTGTTACTGAACATTATCTTCATCGTAAGAATGGACTAAGATTTTATTTTGACAATGTTGAACCGGTCAAACATAACATTATTTGAGCTCCTTGAACCTAGATCTTGGAATCTCTAAAATTCTAGGTAGAGTTACCGCTATGATGACTTGTCCTCAGCCATAGTCTCATTCCATTAGATGATTTCTCAACTCCTTCTCTAGTTAGGCCTTTTGTAAGCGGATCCGCCACATTAACCTTTGATCTTACATGATCATGATAATTCCCTAGAAAGTAATTGTCTAACGGTTTTATGTCTTCGTCGTATGTGACGAGACTTTCCGTTATACATAACGCTCCCTGCCTGTCCTGCAGCCTCACTATCGCAATGTATGCAAATAGGAGCCAAAGGTTTGGGCCAGAATGGAATGTCTTCTAAGAAATTCTAAAGCCATTCAACTTCTTCATCGGCTTTATCCAAAGCTATAAACTCTGATTCCATTGGAGAGCGAGCGATGCCCGTCTATTTGGATGATTTCCATGATACTGCTCCTCCGTCAATAGTAAAAACGTATCCACTTGTGGATTTCGTTTCTGTTGAGCCGGTTATCCAATTTGCATCATTATATCTTTCGATAACCGCAGGATATTTATTTTAGTGCAAAGCATAGTCTTGGGTGTATTCAAAATATCTCAAAACTCGTTTCATTGCCACCCAATGATGCTTGTTGGGATTACTTGTGAATCGACTAAGTTTACTTATCGCACAAGCTATATCAGGACGTGTATAGTTCATGATGTACATTAAGCTTCCAAATACATGAGCATAATCCAATTAAGACGTGCTTTCACCTTTAATTTTTACAAGATTATGGTTTAAGTCAATTGGAGTTCTTGCACTTTTATATTCCAAATGTTTGAATTTTTCAAGTACCATTTTCACGTAATGAGATTGCAAAGGCTAGACCCTGAGGAGTCCTTTGGATTTTAATTCCTAGAATTAAATCGACAACTCCTAAATCTTTCATATCAAACCTACTAGCGAGCATATGCGTAGTAGCTTGTATGTCGGTAATGTCTTTGCTCATTATTAGCATATCATCAACATATTAACAAACAATTACTATATGATTTGGAATGTTCTTAATGTAAACACATTTATCACATTCATTAATCTTAAAACCATTTGACAACATTGTTTGGTCAAATTTCGCATGCTATTTTTTTGGTGTTTTAGTCCATAAAGTGACTTAACAAGTTGGCACACCTTTTTTTCTTTTTCTGGAACCACAAACCCTTCAGGTTGGTTCATGTAAATTTATTCCTCCAAATCACCATTTAAGAAGGTTGTTACATCCATTTGATGGATTTAGAGACCATAAGATGCGGCTAATGCTATCAACATTCAAATAGATGTAATTCTTGTTACCGAGAAGAATTTGTCAAAATAATCAAGTCCTTCTCGTTGTCTGAATCCTTTGACAATTAGTCTTGCTTGTACTTGTCAATAGCACCATCGTCTTTCATTTTTCTTTTGAAAATTCATTTAGAACCTAAAGCTTTGTTACCTGGAGGAAGATCAACCAATTCCCAAGTGTGGTTGTTCAATATAGATTCTATTTCACTATTGACAGCCTTTTTCCAATATTGTGATTCTGAGGAAGACATTGCTTCCTTAAAATTTTGAGGCTCATTTTCTAGCAGGAATGCCAGAAAATTTGGACCAAATGAAGTGGATGTCTTTTGACGTTTACTTCTTCTCGGATTTTCCCCTTTAGGCATAACATCTATTTTTTCCTCCCGAGGTCGCATGGACTTTTCGAAGGGCGATTCACTTTCCTTTTTATACGGAAAAATATTTTCAAATAATTCAGCAGCATTATCAGATTCTATTACTGTTGTATCGGGTAAAAACCCCCCCACCAACTCGGTGTAAAAGCTTGAACCACGAGACAATCAAGTTTCACCAAGGACAGCTTCCCAATGGGATGGTTTTCATCTCTACCTCGGGTTAGAACTAGCCAAGATCAGAACTCGGGACCATTGAAGAATGATCAATATGGCGACCCCTCGAGAGATTACACCACCTCGGCAAACGACCACCTCTAATTATAACCGTCGACCGTTGCCCATGTATTTAGGAATTAGATCACGAGCTGACCACAATCAAATACGGAGTAATAGTCATAAAACATAGTTATTATGATTGTAACGCCTCTTCTCTTGTTGACTATAAATAGGATTCCTTTGTAATCAAGAAAGGCATCCAAAAATACAACACTTGACTTACATTCTTTCTTTTAAAGCTTTATCTCGTTTTATCAGCTCGTTTATTTCTCAATCCGTTTATTTCATTAAGCATTTGCCTCGTTTAAATTTAATCTCAGTCCGATCATAACTTCGATACAAGCAAATTATCAATCAACCCCAAAATAAATTTGATATGTTGTCCTATCTCGATTTAGGCCAACACAAATTGGCGTCGTCTATGGGGAGTTGGTAATAACGTTTGTTCCAAAGTCGAACCTTTCTCTAGATTTTAGCAAGATGTCGATTATCTCAATGTCATGAAAATCTGTGAACGTCATAACCGGCGGCATGGGAGTAAACGGTGTCAACTTCTCCTCGGTAAGAAAGTCTGCGAAGTTCTCAACCGGTACGAAAAGAAGAATCCAAATTGAAGGAAGTGACAATGATATCATTTTTGATGAGGAGGATCGCTACGAAACGATGATCCCACATCACGATGCCCTTGTTATTACCTTAAAGATCAACGACTCAGATGTAAAATGAGTCCTGATAGATCCTGGGAGTTCTGTGAATATCATCAACCATAGAGCCATCAAACAAATGTGGTTAAAGGATCTCATCGTCCCGAAAACAACCATTTCAGTAGGGTTCAACAACTTTATAGAAAGAATCCTAAGGGAAATCCCTCTTGTAATCACCGCCGAGGGGGTTGACAAGAAAACAACTTTCCATGTAATGAATAAGGATATGACTTACAACGTCATCCTCGGAAAGCCGTTCCGTCAACCCTCCACCAGGTGATTAAGTTTTCTATCCCATGGCGGATTCGTGCAATCCGAAGTGACCAACTAACAGCTCGAAAATGCTATTCAGTCCCCGTGAAAGACGCCCCGATCGGGCACTTGAAATCACAACCAAGTGGCTTGGAGCCCCATAGAGAGAAGAGCTCGATGTAGGAAGTAGCTCATCCAAAGCAAGAAGAAAGGATCCTAACTTTTATCCAAGAACCTCGAAAGCAAAAAGCCGAGGACTCAACGGTGGAAGAGCTAGAATCTTATGCCTTGTCAGAAGAATTTCCAGACAGAAAAATATTTATGGGCTCGGAGCTGGATGCTGAGTCTAAGAAAGCTCTCATCGAATTATTAAAAGCCAACGATGATTGCTTTGCTTGGTCTCATGCAGACATGGTAGGGATCAATCCCGAGATCATGACACACAAGTTGAATGTAGATCTAACCACTGCCCTGTGAAACAAAAGAAATGACCTCACGCTGGTGTAAAGAAGAAGGCGATCCAAGACGAGACCAAGAGATTGCTCGACAATGGGTTCATAAGAGAAGTCAATTACCTAGACTGGCTTGCTAATGTGATAGTGGTACCCAAGAAAAATGGCAAGTGGAGAATGTGTGTCGACTACACCGACCTGAATAAAGCTTGCCCCAAAGACTCCTGCCTTTTACCCCAAATAGATAGGTTAATAGACTCCACGGCTGGACACAAACTCTTAACCTTTTTGGATGCATATTCAGGGTACAATCAGATCTTGATGGACCCTAGTGATGAAGAAAAAATTTCATTCATCACAGATGAAAGAACTTATTGCTACAAGGTGATGCCCTTCAGTCTCAAAAATATCGAAGCAACTTATCAAAGTTTGGTGTGTCAAATGGTTAAGGATTATATCGGAAAATGATGGAAGCATATATCGATGATATGTTAGTGAAATCTGTCCGATTGGAAGGTCATCTGAAACTACTAAATGAGGCTTTTGAAATTTTGAGACAATGTTACATGAATCTTAACCCCGAAAAGTGTGCTTTTGGGGTCAACTCGGGAAAATTTCTAGGATTTATGGTGTCGGAGAGAGGCATCGAGGCAAATCCGGACAAGATCAAAGCTATACAAGAAATTCTCGAGGAATTGTCGAGCTTGAAGGAAGTCCAATGCTTAACTGGCCGATTAGCCGCCTTGAGTCGATTCATTTCAAGGTCATCCGAGCAGTGCCACAGGTTCTTTTCCGTCTTGAAAAAAGAACACTTTCTTTGAATGAACTCCCGAGTCCATGGAGGCGAGGCTCTGAGTGAGTTGAAACATTAGTTGGCCAACGCCCCATTGTTGGCCAAACCAAAAGATGGCGAGATGTTGTTGGTATACTTGGCCGTCTCCGAGGTGTCGGTCAGTGCAATTCTGGTTCGGGAGGAAGATGGAAAGAAACAACCAATATACTATGTTAGCAAAGCTCTCCTCAATGCTGAAACAAGGTATCCCCATTTAGAAAGATTAACGCTTGCATTAGTCATTGCTGCTCGAAAATTGAGCCCTTATATCCAATGCCATCCAATAGCCGTAGTGACAACCTTCTCATTGAGAAGTATATTGCATAAGCCAGAATTGTCGGGGAGTTTATCTAGGTGGGCGGTCGAACTGAGTGAGTATGACATTGTATACCAACCTCACACAGCCGTAAAATCACAAGTGTTAGCTGATTTTGCAGCTGATTTTAGTGCTAAACAACTTCCCGAGATGGAAAAAGAGAATCTAGTTGCAAAGGGTCCCCCACCCATGGGATATGGAAGCTTTACACAGATGGGGCATCCAATTGCAACGACTCGAGTCTCGGAATAGTGCTCGTAGCTCCTACGGGGGAAAAACTAAGGCACTCGATGAGATTCGAGAGGCTAACCAATAACGAAGCTGTGTACGAGGCCGGCATAGCAGGATTAAAGCTGGCCAAAGAAATGGGAGCTGAGGATATAGAGCTAAGATGTGACTCGCAACTTGTGGATATTCGGCTCGGGAGCTCAGAATGAAACAGTTCGTGGTAAGAATGCAACAAGCACTCGGTGCCTTTCAAGAATGGAGGGTCATGTAAATACCATGAGAAGAAAACGTCGAGGCTGATGCCTTGGAAAACTTGGCCTAAGCATTGGCATCGGCAGTCGAAATAGATGACTCGGGGACTGACGCCACAGTTAGGATTTTGACATCAGCCATGGGAAATATGATGTTCGAAGTAAATGTGGTGAATCGACATTGGGATTGGCGAACAAAGTTCATCTCTTATCCGGAGTCGGGGATTCTTCCACCAGACAAAAAAGAAGCGACAAAATTTAGAAAGTAAGTAGTCTCACACACGATAATATATGGACGATTGTACAAGAAGCTTTATTGCAGCCCGATGGCCAAATGTTTAGGCCCAGGAGATTATGAATGCGTGATGAAAGAAGTTCATGAAGGAACGTATGGTAATCACTCTGGAGCTAAAGCCCTCGTGTGAAAGCTCCTCCGAGCTTGCTACTATTGGCCTGAAATGAGTGAGCATGCCAAAGTATTTGTTAGGAATTGCAACAAGTGTCAAAGACATGTCTCTATGATTCATCAGCAGGTCGAGCCTTGCACTCAGTGATTTCACCATGGCCCTTCATGAAATAGGGAATAGATATCGTGGGACCATTCCTCAAAGCGAAGGGCAGTGTTAAATACATCCTCGTGCTCACTGATTACTTTTCCAAATGGATCGAAGCAGGAGCTTTTGTTAGAGTCCGGCAAAAGGAAGTCATCGATTTCGTATGGAAAAATATCATATGCTAATTTGGAGTTCCAAGGGAGATTACCTGTGATAATGGCACATAATTCGTTGGCTCGAAGGTCACAACTTTCTTTGCAAAATGGGGGATCAAAAGGGTGACTTCAACATCTTACCACCCTAGTGTCAGTGGACAAGTTGAATCGTCAAATAGAATAATCATCGAAAATATCAAAAAGAGAATGGACAAGCAAAGGGCTCATGGCCCGATGAGTTACCAGAAGTGTTATGGGCAATGAGGACGACAGAGAAGTATAGCACTTTCAAAACCCCACTTTCTCTTGTTTACGGGGTAGATTCACTAATTCCTGTCGAGATTGGTGAACCAAGCCTTCTCTATGCTCATTCAACCAATGAGTAAATTCAAAAAGCTATGCGAGTGGAATTGGATTTTCTCGAAGGACGGCAAGAGATGGCCCTAGTGCGATTAACAGCTCAAAAGCGGCAAATCGAGGCCTACTTGAGCAAAAAGGCCAAGTTGAGGGAATTCAAGATTGGCGACTACGTTTTGAGGGTCTCAAATCAAACGACCAAAGAGAAAAACACAAGGAAATTGGCCGCCAATTGGGAAGGCCCCTACCTAGTGAAAGCAATCGCAGGGAAAGGATCTTATCAAGAGGAAAACCTCGAGGGTAAACAAGAGCCATTAGATTGGAACATATCTAATTTGAAGAAATATTACTTCTAATAACAGCGAGTTATCGCTCCGAAGTCAACAATGCTCGAGTCCTCACCCTTCACACTCAACCACTAAGGGGGGTGCAAGGGGATAAGGTCAATCTGCAATCGACTCATAGGCTTGTTGCTCAAGTTCTTCAAAAAATAACTCAGACTCGGAGACATAACTCGAAAATAGCTCAAATTCTTCGAAAAATAACTCAGACTCAGGGACTTAACTCGAAAAATTCGAAATATGGAGATTGCCCGAGGCCTAGCTAAACCTACACCGAGAACTGAGTCCATAGGAATGCGCTCTATTACTTACATTCATTGCCTCAAATGGCTTCTGTAAATAAAAATGTGCCCAAGTATAACTAGGCTCTATGTAAACCGGCTCGATCTTCATCAATGGAATAAAAATTGATTCTCCATCTTTTTATCCATTAAGCCTTGTTTAAGCCTCAGCTCGAGGGCGAGACGTCGTCCTAAGCTAGCTTCATAATATATTTAAAGTCTTGCAAGAAAATAAAAATTCGAAAAGATATTGAAGCATCTAACATGCAATATTTACATATTAATAAGGCTCAAAGGCCAAAATAATTACAAAGAAAATGGCCCGAAGGCCAAAAAGCAAAACAAGCGAGCAGTCACCTACTAGCCCCGCTATCACTACCCGAAGCTTCTCCCTCAAACGAGCTATCACTGCTCGAAGGAAGTTGATCAAAAAACTTACGACCGTAGCGACATCTACCTTAGCCTTGGAAATCTCATCATCCAAACTAACCCTCTTTTTACATTGTTCGAGGGTCCTCAAATTGGTTTAAATGATTGCCAAATTTCTTTCAACCTTAGCTCGGGTAGCTCTCAAGTCCAGCTTAGCTTTTAACTTGGATTTGAGTTCAGAAGAGGAGACTGACTTTTTAACCCGAAGGATCTTCATTTCAGCTTCAAGAACCCCGTTCTTGGCTTCAACCTCCTTTATCTTCGAGGTATGTAGCGAAGATCTCTCCTCGAATTGATCGGTTAGCCTTCTGAGCACTGCATTAGCCTGCTTTTGAAGCTCGACTCGATGACTCTTCTCTTGAGACCTCTTCTCGGCACTAAGATTGGCGATTTCCCCACGAGCCTGAGAGAATTCGGCGCTTGACTGCTGAACCTATTTCTGAGCTCGGCCCAACTTGGCCTCCGAGTCAAGGAGTTCCTTTTCAAACTCAGAACACGAGCTTCGAGCATGTTCCTCCAAAGATCCCACTCATGCTCGACCTGCTTAAGGTACGCTGCTCGTTTGGCTTCGATCTCGGCCGCTTTCATGGTATAGACATACCCCTACAGCCAGAAAGAGGGAATCAAAAGTGGAAAAAGCAGTTAAATCAGAAAAGTAGTAAAGTAAGTAAAAAACTTTACATGAATCGCATGTTGAGCCGAATAAGCCATCAAATCGTTCGAGGGAACGTTCTTGAGCCGATCATTTTCTAAAGGCCCAAGCAACCCCTTGCAGCTGATGGCGACCCCCATGTTGTCGTCCAGCAGGCAAACATCGATTGGAACTGGGATTCGCCTAATCCTTTGTGGAATGGCTGCCTTAGCTTGAGTTGATCGGCGCTCGCCCCCTTTGTAGATGAAACCACCTCGGCAGGCTTGGCCTCGCCGGACTCAAGCTCGTCACGGACCTTATCAACAACTTGACTCATTTCCTTAATGCTCTCCGCCTCGACCTCGCCTCGAACACAGACATCGTCTTGCTCATCAATTAATCATCGACGAGGGACTTCAGGCAAATCAATCAGAGGGATTTTAGCCTTGGTTGGCTTGTTCTTTCGAACCTGAAGAGAGAAAACGCGTCATTCAAAGAGAAGGAAAAACAAGAAGATGTACGAAGGATAAACGAGGATACCTCTCGGGGCCTGAGTGAGAGTCTGAATAGACTCATCTATATACTGAAAACTAGCCTCGACATCAGGGACCACGGAGACATCCTCTCGGTGTCTCTGCTTCTTCTTCTCCTTCTTCGTTTTCTTTCTTGTCCTCCTCACTTTTCGCCTCGGCAGGCAGCTCGTTAAAATTTGAAAAAACAAGAGGAGTAAGACCAAGAAAGGACGCATTAAGAAAAGGGAATATCAAATTTGGAGGCATACTAACCAAGTCGTTTGCTCAACCAGTTGTTATCCGCACGAGCAGCCAAGACAATCCAATCCCTTTGTGGCCTCTCCTCGACACTAATAATGGCTTACACCTAAGCCTCTAAATCCTTGGGAGGATTGACTGGAAGCTTCATAGCTAAAAGAGTATAACAAAAAATTAGTCTTCTCCCACTTATTGAAGCCAAGTAAAAATATAATGAGACCAAAAGAAAACTCACGTGTTCTGTTCCACACCTCGGGGAATACAGGCTTGGCAGAGAGAGAAGAAATAGGAAGAAGAACAAACCAATCACACCAGCTACGATCCTCGGTGTCGTCGCTCTTGGTGATGATGGAGAGTTGGCCTCGTTTGTTTAACTGCACAATGTCATCTTTGTGCAGAGAAGGAGAAAATAAAGAAATCAAGTAGTCATACTCAAATACAACCCCGGCTTTACGACTAATGTAGTCGAGGCACTGAATGACCCTCCAGAAGTCGGGGCCTAGCTGAGCCAAGCAATTATTATGCGACCTACAAAAAGTATCCACTACGGGATGAAGGGGAAGAGTAAAACCTATCAAAAAACGGGTAGGTGTAAACAAAGGATTGTCCCAGAACACTGTCGCATGTGCGGTGGTCAGGGGTAGGAGTTGAAATTGGGACCTTGGGGCCCCAATTACACTCCCCTCGAATTAAAGCTATATGTTTTCTCCTAATATCTGAGGCTGATTGCCCCCTCATTTAAAATCCTTGCTGGAATCAAACTTCTTGGGGATAAGCCATTGAGGTTTAAGCTCCCCAAAATAAACTTTCTTCTTTTTCTCCTTCGGAGGCAAGGTCTCGACTACCTCGTTATCATCCTCATCGTCGACAGCTTCTTCAGTCGCCACCTAATGATCACCAATGGAAGGTTCTTGACTAGCGATATTATGACTGTCATCCGAACGGGAAGAAGTTGCTGATGGAGGAGAATTTATCAAATCTTCAGTTGATGCTAAAATACTGGCATCCACAATGTTTCACGTTGAGAAGAAGAAGACATAGTCAAATGTTTAGAAGTAAAAGGGAGGCTGGAAAAAACAGGAGCAGCTCAAGGGAAATTATGAAATGATGAAGATGATGACAAAAAGTGATTAATTTATAGCAAGACGCAAGTGGATTAAAATGCCATAATGACATTTACATGGGGAAGGTAAAATGAAAAGTTGCAGCCATTCACAACAAGGCCACGTGTGGAGGATGCGAAATTGAAGCGACGCTCGCCTTTTCAAATCTCCTGGCTGATAACGCGCCACATCACTCTCCCGCCTAATTCAATTCCGCCACTTGGAAAATTCTGACAATTGTCCAAGAGGTGGGGGAAAATCTGTATTGGGTAAAAACTCCCACCGCCTCGGTGTAAAAGCTCAAACCACGAGACAATCAAGTTTCACCAAGGACAGCTTTTCGAGGGGATGGTATTCATATCCACCTCGGGTAAGAACTAGCCAAGATCAAAACTTAGGACCATTGAAGAATGATCAATATGGCGACCCTCGAGGGATTACACCACCTAGGCCAACGACCACCTCTAATTATAACAGTCAACCGTTGTATGACTGTTGCCCAGACATTTAAGGAGAGGATCACGAGCTGACTACAATCAAATACGGAGTAATAGTCATAAAACATAGTTATTATGATTGTAACGCCTCTTCTCTTGTCGACTATAAATAGGATTCGTTTGTAACCAAGAAAGGCATCCAGAAATACAACACTTGACTTACATTCTTTCTTTTAAAGTTTTGTTTCATTTTATCAGCTCGTTTATTTCTCGATTCGTTTATTTCATTAAACATTTGCCTCGTTTAAATTCTGCCTCATTTCGATCGTAACTTTGATATAAGCAAATTATCAATCAACCCCAAAACAAATTCGATTTGTCGTACTATCTCGATTTAGGCCAACACAACCGTATTATTGTGAATCTCGAGATTTTCTGATTTATGAACCAGAAAAAGATATGCCTTGCTATTGGTTGCATATCCAATAAATACACAATTAAACGTTTTTGGTCCTATCTTCACCATTTTTGGCTTAGGAACCAATACTTTAGCTAAATACCCCCCACATTTTGAAGTGTTTCAAGCTGAGTTTCCTTCCTTTCCTTTTTTCATAAGGAATGGACTGTGTTTTACTGTGGGGGTACATGGTTGATTATTTGGTTAGTTGTAATTATAGCTTCCCTCCACAAGTTCTGTGGTAAATCAGAACTTATTATCAAGACATTCATCATCTCCTTTAATGTTCGATTCTTTCTTTGTGCGATTCCGTTAGATTGTGGAGAGTACGGGGCAGTTGATCTTTTTGTTTAGTTGTGTTTGTAATCACCTAATTTTGGTACGAATATAAAAATTAATTAAATAGTTGTATTAATTTCCTAAGATTTTCGTCTAATTGTTATAGATTTTGTTATTTTTATCTAGCTATTTTAATTAGTTTAATTCGAAGAAAAATAACAAAATTAAAAAAAAATTATTTTTTTGATGTTAATTTTCTATTTATTTTTTAGTGTGATTGTGTGATTTATATAATTATGTGATTTTAGTTAGTTTAAGTGCTTAGCTGGTTAGTCTAGTTTAGAAGATTTTAATGTTGTAGAATTAGTCTAATTAATCAAGGCCATTGGGCCAAGTAATTTTCAGTAAAATAGAAAAGAAAGGAATAGCAGCCCAATAACCCAAATCCACACCTCCTGACCCGCAAGCCCACTCCCCTTTGATTTTTTTTCCTCTCATTTCACTATTTTCCCCCAAATCACTAAAAACTAATAAACTCTACCCAATTTCTCACCTGCCGCCGGAGACGGCGACACCATCGCTTCCGGCCAAATAGTACACCCCCGACTTCATCTTCACCCTCTTTCTCAATTTCCAAGTTCTATTTTAACATAAGACAAGCGGTTTGGTATAGACCGAAGGCTAAAAATTTACTAAAAAAACCTAACTCCGGTGACAACGGGTTTTTTCAGACGAAACCATATATCCACGGGTTCGTCTTACTCTCCTCTACGCTATCGTCAAGATAATTTTTAATAAAACTCCCCTATTTTTTCCTCCTCCTCTGCTGCCCGTTTCCCTTTTTTTTTTTTAACCATTGCAGCAGGTAGTGGCGTGTGGTGGCGCTGCTAGAGAGATGTTTGGAACAGTGGGATGGATGTGTTGGTTTCTTTGGTGGTGGTGTTGGTTTTGAGGAGGTGGCTATCAGGACTGTTTTTGTTATATTATGGTGATGCAATGATGATTTTTGGAGGCGACGAGACAGTGACGTCGTGGCGGGTGCAAGGCAGACCTTGGCCCTGGCTCTCCCTTTTCTACTTGAAAAGAGAGTGACGGGGCTGGATGTGTGTTCGGGACTTTTGGAGCAGCTGCTGCGTTGTTGAAGTCGGGGTATTAAGCTGTTTTCTTTGCTTTGGAAACGTGAGGTAGCCATGGTAGACATTTTTGAAGCCAGGTGAGGTTGATTCCTATGGCATTGTGATGTTGCTTCAGCAAGGGCGAGCCTGCGAAGTTGTGAAGGCGGTAGCGAGGCAGCCACGTTGGCAGCTTTGTTAGGCAGCAGGTGCATGGAAACGAGGCGAAGCGAGGCAGCTTAAATGCGACAGTGATCGAGTCGTAAGCTTCTTTTTTCTTCTTCATTTTCCTAACTTTGTTTAGTCTATATCATGTTGGTAATAAAGTTATTATCATTAGCATATTAGTTGTTTTATCGGGAATCGTGGCAGTTTAACAGAAATTTTTGTTAGTATAGTATCGGTTTGTTAAAGTGAGACGTATATGTTTAACAATGTAAATTCATGAAAATAATTATGGAATTGTCGCACCGAACTTTTACCCGACTCGGAGTGAGTTAAGGCTCGGGTTTGACTAGGTAATTCGGTTGAGTTGAGTTTTGGAGTCGCACTTAATAAAGTCTTCTAAGGTGTATCAGGTCACCTAAAATATCTAAGGGTCGAAAATTAACTCCGGGAAGTTATATTTCAAAGATTCTAAGGTAAGAGTCCAAATGACTCGGAGAAGAAGGTGTTAGGCACTTCCCCAAGTCCCACGAAAGGTGGTTCCCGCCCGAGTTTTCATTTTTTTGGGATGTGATAAGACACTATGAATTTCAAGTATAAAGTCATTCTACTATATCAGAGGTCAAAATTGCAATCAAACAGTCAAAAGAGCATATATTTGCAAAATAGTCAAATAGGCAGTGGATATATGGCTAAGAGATTGGGTTTTCGAATATTTGTAGAAACAGCCTAAGCTCTATGCCTAATCGCATTTTTAGTCACTGACTATGCATGACGTTTGAATTAACAGGCCAAAATCACAATAAGTATTTTAAACCAGTTTATCTGTGCAAAACACAGTATTTGGACTCATTTGCAGAAATAGGCAGAATTTGTGAAAATAGTTTTGAATTTGACACAAAAACTCAATTGGTAGTTAATATGTCAAAATGTTAGCCATTCCAGGTCGGTGTGATTTGACATTAATTTTCAAATGCTAACCTTAATGGCTATTGCTTTAGGGGTCAGATTTTTTTTTTTAATATGTATATAAGTAGGGTTCTTTACATAAATAGCAGACCATATAAAAATATTTACTATTCTTTAGCCCTTACTTTTGATAGCCACAACATTACACTAATATAATAGAAATAAATTTTAGTGTTAATAATTATATAATACTATTTTTCTTGATATATATATATATATATATATATATATATATATATATATATATATATATATATATATATATATATATATATATCAACGCTAAAAAAATAAAATATATATCACCTAAAAAGAAAAATTTGCATAATACTATTTTATTTTTTTTCTTTTAGTCGCCATATTTAATATTTGCATAAATAAAATACATATCATCTAAAAATAATAATAACAAATACTAAAATAAATAAATATTGAATATAAACCATATTCAAATAGTGATATATTGTATTAAAATAGTAAATATTAATATTTATTTATCATTTATTTAATATATATTACATATCGTATATTTAATATTTAATCACTTAATATCTTAACATATGTATGTAATATTTATTGAATTATTATTTTATATATTAATATTTATTGGATACACAATATATGTATGATCTTTAATATTTATTTTATATCTATTAATATTTATAGATACACCACATATGTATAAAATTTTTATATTTTTATTTAAAAGATACACGATATATTTATGATGTTAATATTTTATATATTTTATTAGATATTTATAAAATATTATTATTTTATATATTAATATTTATTAGATACATGATATATGTATGATATTTTAATATTTATTTGATATACGATATATGTATGGTATTATATTTATATATTTTATTAGATTTTTATAAAAATATTAATATTTTATATATTAATATTTATTAGATATTAATATAATTTTAATATTATTTATTTGATATACGATATATATATATATGATATTTATATCTTTTTTATTACATATTGCGTATTTAATATTTAATCACTTAATATTTTAATATATTGTGTATGTGATATTTATTTAATTTGAATTTATATATTAATATTAATATTTAATTAATATTTATATATTAACATATTGTGTATGTATTATTTATTTAATTACTAAATTTATCAAAAATTTAGATATTATTTAATATTTCAAATTGTGGTTAATCCCTAGTACAAGGGATACATATTTCTTTGTATTAATACAATTAATAATATATAAATAAATATTCTTAAGTACTCCTAATATACTTGCATAACTAATATTTAATATTTTAACATATTATGTCTATGTACTGTTTATTGTATATAAACAAATAGTAAAGAACCCTACACAAATACTACATAAATAATATCATGTATTTAATATTTATTTATTAAATATAAAATATTTAATATCATACATATCGTGTATTTGAATAATTATTCTCTTAATTTTTAAAATATTATGTATGTATTGTTTATATATTAATATTTTTTTTATATATACACATACGGGGAGGATTTAAATCGTTAAAAAGCTGATTTTGCGCTAAATATGGTATATAGGTGATTTTAGGCGTCAAAACACCATTAACAAATTCATTATGATCTCTACATAAATACACAATTATTTTTTAAATATATTAACACTATAATATGGATAAGATTATAAATATTAGAAAAATAAGTAAAATATGCTCTATATGTGTGTGTGTAATATACTCAATCATTATTATATTATAACTATTAAAAATAAATTCTTGAAATATTCATTTTGTAAATTTAAAATATAAACATAAATAAATATGCAATGGGAAAGGAAATATAAAAAAGTTGAATTTGATAGTTATGGAAACTAATGGAAAGAAAATATTTTATTAACTAGCATTAGGAAAGAAACAATGAAGAACTTTTTAAAAAAATAATAATAGACTCTTATAATAACTCATGTCTTTAATTCTTAAAATAACATTAACAAATATGAGATCAACATTAATTAAACCCTTAAATTAAGGAATAATTTTTTTTATTAATTTATAAAATAGGTGAATTTATTTATAAATTATCTAATGGTTAGAGAAAGAAAGGGAGTGAAAAGTGGGGCTAGAAAAAGTAAATAAGTACTACTCATATGCTTATTGAGTAATTCTCTCATATAAGTATATAAATGAGCTGTTTTTTAAATTGGGATACACAAAGCATACAAATGCAAAATAAAGGCTTTCACACATAGATATATACATATATAAGCATGCAACTACATCTTAAGTGATATAAATAAGTTTTAGAAAATAGGTATAAAGTTGTATAATTGACCCCCTAAAACTTATAGTGTATAGGAGATTAAAGCTTGATGGAAATTAGTTTAAACACATAAGGGCCAGATTTTAAACAAGATTTTGGGCCCTGTACCAGTAACGCAAAAATAGGGGCAGCTTACTTTACGAAAAATGGTCTCAGATTAAGTAGGCATTACACATTTGGCCCCTGTTATTAGAATTTTCAGGTTTTCACATGGAAGACTTCAATTAAACACTGTAACGTGGAATTTGAGTCATAATATACTACGATCATGCTAATTTAAATGCATTGGATCTTAACTTTCACGCTGTCACTTAAACGAACATGTGTTATCAATGATCTGATTTTAGTTTAGCAATGCAGATCCTGTTTTAGCATGTTGGTGATGCAACCACATAAAGAGAAGGTTAGGAAAGGCTCATGTATAGCCCAACACATAGCTGCATTGCTATGTACCTATTTTATAGCATAATACACATAGGACCTAAAAAATACAAGCAATAAGGAAACCTAAGGGATCAGGCAGGGGGTAATGAAGGTGTCATGTGAACACTCAAAATAGGGTCTGCAATGTCTTTACTGGTGTCCAAAAGGATCCCAGACACACCCTCCTAAATAGTCATACAAACATCTGCATATAGGAAGCTGGTATAGCTTGTAAAGCTATCCACGATAAGCTGCATAAAAGGGGTCTTCAGGAGCCAAAGGAGGGCCCCAAACAAACTGAAACGACTTCGGTTAGTCGTTTCGAAAGTTAGGACTTCGATTGGCGTGCTGATAATTTTAATATATTCGTAATATCCATTAGGACCTGTCTGAAAAATTTGAGCTAAATCAGACCTCGTTTGGTAGGCATCGGAAGAAGATTTCAATTTTTATTGTCGATAAATACTAAAAAGAGATTTTCGAGCTCGGTTTTGGCGAATGAACTCCGATTCGAAATCCGAAAGCACCGTTAGATTCGTATGATTATTTTTGACTTTTGTGAACTTTCGAAAGTGAATTTCGAGGTTGTTCGGCTAGTTTCCGCTAAAATACCGAAAGTTAAATAATTTGACCTTTTTCCATTTAAATTCGCATCTTGAGTTTCCGGAACCCGATTTGAGATCCGCCTTAGCGAATATGCTACATATATTTTGTATAACTTGTATTTAAAAGTTGGAATTATTTCGAATATCGTAGAGTACCGTTTTAATTTTCAAAAACGAAAAGAAAAAAAATTAAATAAAAAATATGAAAGAAAAAGAAAGAGGACTAAGGTCGGTGCTAAGGGAAACAAAACGAAACAGGAAATGAAAAAGAGGAAAACGCAGCAAGTTAAAAAATGCAAAAAAATGAAAAAAGAGCCGGAGAAAAGTAGAATTTTTACCCCGAAACATCCAGGTAATGATGTTAATTCATTATTGGAGTTTATTACGTATGTTTGAATATGTTTTAATGATAAAACTTGGGATATTATACATTATTTTAATAAGTTCAAGTAATAGTTTAAAGGGTCAATGGGACCCCGATAGTGAAATTGATTATATATTCGTACTCAGTGAGTTATGGGCAACATATAAATATAATTTATTTCAGGTTTGGTTATGTGACCTTAAACCCTGTACATAGGCCTGGCATGCATATTGCGTATGCCAATAGAGTATCAGGTTCCTAACCAGATTGCCTTAAGATGTGACGAATGAAGTCTTTAGCCTAAATATTTTTCTGCTTATTGAATAGAGTGGGATCGTTTGGAAATGAATCCAAAGGACAAAGCGGTTGTTGAATCACATTTGAACGAGGTAAGTATTTATATCCATTTCTTTGGAGGCCCTTGGCCCTGTGGATATTCTACCACGTGTTCCTTGCGTGTGTAGTTGCCGATAGGCGTACTCATTACGCCTTAGCTTTGAATTTACATTGTATATTGTATGTTATGCCCGGTTGTTGGTGTTTCATTGAGCATATGAGCATTGCACTCTGGTTTTGAGCATTGCATATACTTCCCCGTTAGCGATGAGAGTTCCGCACCGGTGAAGGGTCATTATTGCATATACTTCCCGGTAATCGATGAGAGTCCCGAGCCGGTGAAGGATCACTATTGCATATACTTCCCGGTTGGCGATGAGAGTCCCGCACCGGTGAAGGGTCGTTATTGCATATACTTCCCAGAAATCGATGAGAGTCCTGAGCCGGTGAAGGGTCATTATTTCATATACTTCCCGGTAATCGATGAGAGTCCCGAGCCGGTGAAGGATCACTATTGCATATACTTCCCGGTTGGCGATGAGAGTCCCGCACCGGTGAAGGGTCATTTTTGCATATACTTCCCGGTAATCGATGAGAGTCCCGAGCCGGTGAAGGGTCATCATTGCATATACTTCCCGGTAATCGATGAGATTCCCGAGCCGGTGAAGGATCATTATTGCATATATCTCCTGGTAGACGATGAGAATCCCGTACCGGAGATAGGTATCAGGCATATGTGACTGCATTGCATCGTACCGCATTAATCCCATCGCATTCATATGTGATTGCATTGCATCGTACCGCATTCATCTCATCTCATTCATATGTGACTGCATTGCATCGTACCACATTCATCCCATCTCATTGCACCTCATACTGACTATTGTGTGTATTGTGTTGTGTTTTATGTATGCGGTATGTATACTATGTCGTGGACATATCTCAGTTTGCCTATATATTTCTGGCTCGTATTCTAGGTTGCGGGGATCGGGTTGCACGTCACAACGGTATAAATATATGGATCGGATTGAACACCGTGACGGTATGAATATATGGATCGGGTTGCATGCCGCAACATGATGTATTTCTGATTTTTGATATGTTCGGGATACCTATATGTTCTGGCTATCTTACATTCCTAGTGGTTATTGAGTTTTTCATTCCATACGTATTTCTAGTCATTATCTGGCTCCGCCTTTTCATAATTTAAATAAGAGAAATTTGGTTTATCTATTTCTTCTCCCTGGCTAGCTATCCTATTCTTTGAGATGGCTAGTCTGCCACACATATTGAGTCCTTTTGACTCACCCTTGTTTGTTGTTTGTTTCTTGTCTATCTATTTTATTTCGGCAGGTTCTCTCCAGGATTGAGTTCTCCACGTTGTGAAAGAGCGAAGACGACTTCAGCTGTCAGGGTGAGCCAGCTTTTATTCCGGATGGCCACCAATTTGTGTTTATCATTTCAGTTGCATTTTGCTCCCTTCAGAAGGTATCTGTCTTCTTTCTTACTCTTAGATGTCTAGTCTGGATAGTCCTAAACCTAGTATGTTGGGTAGTCAGTTGTAATTTCTTTTGTACAGTTTAGCGGTATTAGTATGTCTGTGTTTTTTTTAAGACTTGTCCTTATTTATGAATTGTTATATTTATTTTCCTAGTTTAACTGGTAAGGACTCGCCCGACGGATCTAGGGGAGGATGTCGGGTGCCCGCACGACCTCTCCGGATTTTGGGTCGTATCTGTTGGTATCAGAGCCCGGTTTAGAGTCTATCCAGACTAAGACAGTGTCTAGTAGAGTCTCGCTGATGGGTACGTAGACGTCCGTACTTTTCTACGAGGGGCTATGATGACATTTAGGAAGTTTCACTCCCTTTTTTTCTGATCGTGCGTCGGTCTAGGATGAAAAAGTATTTTTGTTAATTTTTCGTGGTAATTGTGAACCCTCGTACGACAAATCAGCAAACGGTATGAGTTCAAGACGAAGCAGTCTAGCGTGGGGCTATCATTGATGAAGCCCCGAGAGTTCTTGATCGTGCTGACGATCTAGTTATGGATGTACGAGCTCTCGATGGGTAAGGGAGCAGGGTCTTGTGGTTCCCTTGGCTCTCTATGATACTTTTACGAGAATCTTGGCGACGCAGATACCGCAAGAATCTATTATTCGCTAGGCAGCTTATCAAGTTGCCGTAGATGGAGACGTTCGGTCTCAGGGAGATCCTGTTTTAGGTCTTAATTGCCGCAGTAAACTATGTTCCGAAGGCAGCATGTGGTTTGCCTCTAATTATTCTGGTTGGTTAGCTAACCCAAGTAATGGCTCGGTTCGAGAATCTGAAAAGGCTGCATTATTTTACTAATTGAACCTTCCGATATTCTTAAGCCATGCATTAAATAATCCCTGCGTAAATTTCTAAAATACAATGATGTCAGCGTATCCTTCAGGCTCTTGATTATATCGAGCGGTATGGTGTTGATTATTCTGCTTTCCAGTTTCAAGGTCTAGCCCTGGATTGGTGGACCGCTCTCTTATTAGTTAACTTGGTTCGATTTTTCTTCTAGATTCATGGAAAAGTTCCCTTCGCGTAGCGACCGAGATGAAGAGTGTCACTAGTTTGAGTGGATTGGACAGGGTAGCCTGTTGGTGTTTCAGAATATGAGATTTAATTCTACAGAATGACTGAATAGACATTAGAACTAGTGCATGAGCCATTCGAGAGATACAAAGATTTATTGATGACCTTTCTCCTTCTTTGAGATCCCAGATGGCTCAAAAAATTGAGGTTGGGACTTCGTTTGATGTCGTTATTGATATTGCTCAGAGGTATTAGACATACCATAAGTTAGAGCGGGAAGAGCTAGAGCGGGAGAGCAAGAAATGCCACGGCCCTGGTAGGCACCATACCTCTTTTGGAGGTAAGAGTTCGGATTGTTTTAGGAGGTTACTTGCCAGGTTATCTCAGCCTGTAGAGTGTAATTCCCAGAGTGCACGGGTAGTTTATCAAGATTACACAAAGCTTTCTCTTTGTAGCTTTCAACAATCTGTCCAGCTCCCATATTCAGCGAAAAGGTGTTATCATTGTCGTGAGTCTGATTATCCTTTGAGGAGTTTTCCTATTATCATTGTCGTGAGTCTGGTTATCCTTTGAGGAGTTTTCCCTTGCTCCGGAGAGTAGGCAGTCGTCCTTTCTCTCGTCATCAGGCACCTGCACAGTCATAGGGGATTTTATTTAGATCTCAATCAGCCAGAGAGATGCCACCATCCAGTAGAGGTCGAGAGCATGGTGGCAGTGATTCTTCTAGAAGTAATTGTCAGGGTAGCGGCTCGACTCAGCTGCAGAGGCAGTTCTAAGAACTACCTGTCTGGTAGGATGTTGAGGTATCTGATGTAGTAGACCCAAGTATTTCTTCCTCACTTATATGTGTGTGAGATTTGATTCTTCCGATCGATTTGAAAATGGTTGTCTTATCATGTTTCCATGATTTTCTTAGATGTCGTTTTTATTAAGAATCGGTTGCGGTAGAGTGGTGAGCTTCTTGTATGATTTATTCTTGGCATTTCTGAGATCCTCCTAGTTGATCTGGTTTAAATGTGAGAAATTTGAGAGAGAGTGTCGGTATTATTTTCTTGGCATCTTGTTGTGCCTCATTCTGTCATAATGTCAAGTCAGTCTACCTCTCTTTGGAACTTAGTGTCGGTAGGATGATGGGATTCTTATTCGTCACCATCAGAAAGTGTCATTGTTTCTTCCGGTGTAAAGTGGTTAGTAAGTAATACTCAATCTATGTGTTTCCTCTTGGTTCGAGACGCTAGTAAAGTCTTGTTATTCTACAAGGTTGTCTCGGTATAAAAGGGTTTCTGGTAAATTATCAGATTTTCCTTCTTATTGGGAGGTCAAATTGGCATGGATGTTGTTCCATAAAGCTCATTTAATATTTGTTTCTTCAATTTCGATTCTTTGGCTAGTATGACTCGAAAGTAGTCTAGCTCTAGTAGCCAAGCAAATAAGAAGATGAGCTTCCTAAAGCTCTAATTATTTCTATCCTCGGTCCATTTCCATTTCTTCTTCATCCGGCACTAGTGAGCTTGGGCGGTTGGTAGCCACTTGTGATGTTCCATGTGTTGAGCCAGAGTGCGTGCCAAGGTAGCCGGATAAGCACATTGTCGTTTTTTTCAAGGCTACTAAGGGTAATGAGAGGCGTCATTGGACCTTTGATTTGATTCATCAGGTGGTGGTGCTTATAGAAAATGTATGGAGTTGTGACTCGGGAGTTGCAGCTGTTTAACAACTCGAAAGGATAGTTGGTAGTCTGCCTACATTCAGCTTTTAGCTAAATCTTCTTTAGTCCAGCAGACTGTGCGGGAGTGGGTATTCCTATTCAAATAGCTGCATGAGTTTGTGCTTTAAGTGGAGGAGTCTTCCTCCAAATACTGAATGGTAATACTAAATCTCTAAGGCGTTGATACCACTTTTGGCACGACCCAACCTAGGGCCACGACAGAAACCTACAATGAGTGTCGATCATTGCTAAACCCACTAATAATCTATTAATGCTAGAGATAAACTGGCAACCTGATCATATATACGTACCGATCTGCTGAAAGCATAAAGTTTGAAAAGATAACACGACTTTAACTTGCTGGTAATTAGAACACTGAGCCACAAATTCTGCTATGTCACACTTCATTCTGTCCCACCAATAAATCTGCTTAAGATCATGGTACATCTTAGTCGAACCTGGATGAATAGTGTTTTGGAATAATATGCCTCTATCATAATCTGTCCACGTAAATCTGCAACATCAGGGGTACAAAGTCTATCTTTATACATGGGAACACCGTCAGTAGTAACCCTGTATGGTGACTCCAGTTTTCTTCTGTCTATCTGTCTGTATTCAACTAGAACTGGATCCTCATACTGATGTTGTTTTACTTCATGAAAATTTAGAGTTAAAGGTCTAGTGCAGCTTACCGTCCATCCATCATTGGCATGTCTCCTTCACATCTCAACTCTTTGAGAAGTTACTCTAGCGTTATAAGTGCACATGCAATCAACTTTGTTGCTGATATTCTGCCTCAACTCATGGTCCAGCTACATGTCTCTTTTATTTTCACTTTTGCAAGACATAATATTTCCAATTCAAAGACAATACCCTGAAGTAGATGTTCAGTCTAGAGATCATTCCTGGTCTGCATAGTACTATCCAGAAGTATTTGCATGATCCTTATCCTTATATGATAAACCCTGTTCAGATGAACCTTTGACATACATTAGGATATGCGTAACTACATTCCCACAAGGAGCTTGCGGAACAACACTGAGATGTTGCATAGTGTATTTGTAAAAATAATATAGCTTGCATCAAATCTTCTATAATGTGTAGTGACAAGGTACTTCAAAAGTTCCCCCCATTGCATCAAGCATGAGCTAATTCTGAGTTCCATCGACCTGTTCTATATCGAAAGGTATATTGAAGAGGTGATTATCGGCTGAATCATGTTAATCCATTCAAAGTTCTGTGTATCGTTGCTTCGAAAATATAGAACTCTCCTCTCGTGATCGAGGAAGGATCATCTTAGTCAGAATAATTCGGCCAATGGTATTATCATATTTTCCAGATATGTTTTATTCCAAGAGTTCGGTGTTCTTGTTATAATTTTGATTCTGTATTCATGAGAAAAATTCAGTGGGATAGTTTATGAAGGTCATGCAAATTCTTTTGTTATCAGCATGAATCTTCCTTTAGACTTAGGCTCGTTCGATGACGAACGAGAGTTTAAGTGGAGGAGAATGAAACAACCTCAGTTAGTCGTTTCAGAAGTTAGGACTCCGATTGGCGTGCTGATAATTTTAAAATATTCATAATATCCATTAGGACTTGTCTGAAAAATTTGAGCTAAATCAGACCTCGTTTGGTAGGCATCGGAAGAAGATTTCAGTTTTTATTGTCGATAAATACTAAAAAGAGATTTTCGAACTCGGTTTTGGCGAATGAACTCTGATTTGAAATCCGAAAGCGCCATTAGGTTCGTATAATTATTTGTGACATTTTTGAACTTTTGAAAGTGAATTCGAGGTTGTTCGGCTAGTTTCCGCTAAAATACCGAAAGTTAAATAATTTTACTTTTTTCCATTTAAATTCGCATCTTGAGTTTCGGGAACCCGATTTGAGATCCGCCTTAATGAGTATGCTACATATATTTTGTATAACTTGTATGCAAAAGTTGGAATTATTTTGAATATCGTAGAGTACCGTTTTAATTTTTGAAAACGAAAAAGAAAAGAAAATTAAATTAAAAAAAATGAAAGAAAAAGATAGAGGACTAAGGTCGGTGCTAAGGGATATATATCTCTTAGCTTGCTTGTAACTGAAGGGAAACAAAACGAAACAGGAAATGAAAAAGAGGAAAACGAAGCAAGTTAAAAAATACCAGAAAATGAAAAAAGAGCCGGAGAAAAGTAGAATTTTTACCCCGAAACATCCAGGTAATGATGTTAATTCATTATTTGAGTTTATTACGTATGTTTGAATATATTTTAACGGTAAAAATTGGGATATTAGATATCGTTTTAATAAGTTCAATTAATAGTTTAAAGAGTCAATTGGACCCCGATAGTGGAATTGATTATATATTCGTACTCAGTGAGTTATGGGCAACATATAAATATAATTTATTTAGGGTTTGGTTATGTGACCTTAAACCCTGTACATAGGCCTGGCTTGCGTATTGCGTATGCCAATAGGGTATCAGGTTCCTAACCGGATTGCCCTAAGATGTGAGGAATGAAGTCTTTAGCCTAATTTGATATATTTTTCTGCTTATTGAATAGAGTGGGATCGTTTGGCAATGAATCCAAAGGACAAAGCGGTTGTTGAGTCGCATTTGAACGAGGTAAATATTTATATCCATTTCTTTGGAGGCCCTTGGCCTTGTGGATATTCTACCACGTGTTCCTTGCGTGTGTAGCTGCCGATAGGCGTACTCATTACGCCTTAGCTTTGAATTTACATTGTATATTGTATGTTATGCCCTGTTGTTGGTATTGCATTGAGCATATGAGCATTGCACTCTGGTTTTGGCATTGCATATACTTCCTGGTTGGCGATGAGAGTCCCGCACCGATGAAGGGTCATTATTGCATATACTTCCCGGTAATCGATGAGAGTCCTGAGCCAGTGAAGGGTCATTATTTCATTTACTTCCCGGTAATCGATGAGAGTCCCGAGCCGGTGAAGGATCAAATTGCATATACTTCCCGGTTGGCGATGAGAGTCCCGCACCGGTGAAGGGTCATTATTGCATATACTTCCCGGTAGTCGATGAGAGTCCCGAGCCGGTGAAGGGTCATCATTGCATATACTTCCCGGTAATCGATGAGATTCCCGAGCCGGTGAAGGATCATTATTGCATATATATCCTGGTAGACGATGAGAGTCCCGCAACGGAGATAGGTATCAGGCATATGTGACTGCATTACATCGTACTGCATTCATCCCATCTCATTCATGTGTGACTGCATTGCATCGTACCGCATTCATCCCATCTCATTGCACCGCATACTGACTATTGTGTGTATTGTGTTGTGTTTTATGTATGTTGTATGTATACTATGTCGTGGACATATCTCAGTTTGCCTATATATTTTTGGCTCGTATTCTGGGTTGCGGGAATCGGGTCGCACGTCGCAACGGTATAAATATATGGATAGATTGAACACTGTGGCGGTATGAATATATGGATCGGGTTGCATGCCGCACCATGATGTATTTCTGATTTTTGATATGTTCGGGATACCTATATGTTCTGGCTATCTTACGTTCCTGGTTGTTAATGAGTTTTTCATTCCATACGTGTTTCCAGTTATTATCTGGCTCCATCTTTTCATAATTTAAATAAGAGGAATTTAGTTTATATGTTTCTTCTCCCTGGCTAGCTATCCTATTCTTTGAGGTGGCTAGTCTTCCCCACTTATTGAGTCCTTTTGACTCACCCTTGTTTGTTGTTTGTTTCTTGTCTATCTATTTCATTTCGGCAGGTTCGCTCCAGGATTGAGTTCTCCACGTTGTGAAAGAGCGAAGACGACTTCATCTATCAGGGTGAGCCAGCTTTTATTCCGGATGGCCACCAGTTTTGTGTTTATCATTTCAGTTGCATTTTGCTCCCTTCAGGAGGTATCTGTCTTCTTTCTTACTCTTATATGTCTAATCTGGATAGCCCTAAACCTAGTATGTGGGGTAGTCAGCTGTAATTTCTTTTGTACAGTTTAGAAGTATCAGCATGTCTGTGTTTTTATTTTAAGTCTTGTCCTTATTTATGAATTGTTATATTTATTTTCCTAATTTAACTGGTAAGGTTCGCCCGACGGGTCTAGGGGAGGATGTCGGGTGCCCGCACGACCTAACCGGATTTCGGGTCGTGTCACAAACACATATAAATACAAACAGAGATCAAAGAAGGAGTGCATGCATAGGCAGATCAATCGGAGAATATCATGGATTCAGTTAAAGAGTTATACCTTGCCAAGGATTGTAACAAACAAATAGACAGTGTCTAGGCAGTGTGAGGTGCTCCTAGATTAAGTACTGAGAGACAAAGAGAGAGAGAGCAGAAGTATCCCAGAGAGAATAGAGAGTGTTGATACTACTTTTGCCTTTGTTTTCATATATTCAGTATATCAAGTGTGTATGTATTTTAGTTTTTTTTCGTGTCTCTAAGTGTGGCCAAGTCCAGTTTATATAGGCATAGTATAAGGCCCTTTTAAATTTAAATTTCAAAGTGAAAAGGTGATAAAGTTGGCAAAACTCAAAGGAGGAAAGAGTAGATTATACTGCCAATCAGGGTGAATCAATTCTCCAATATATTTTCCATAAATAAAGCTAGTTTGAAAACTACCAAAGGTTCTCATCCAAAAATAGAGTAATCAAGATCCTCAACTTAAGGTAAATAGGTTTCTAGACATGTACAGTTCGCCTTTTTTAAGCATAACATAGTCCAAGTTCAAAATCAATCATGCAAACATGTTCTAGGCTCGAGATTACTTACAGATTTTAAAAAGGATTCAAATTGATATCGGGTTAATCAATGGAACTAACTTCCATTCAAGTTTTCAAATCAAGGTTTCCAATTGAATCACTTTACTATCTTCCTAACCATGCCAAATCAAATTACCATTCTACTTTAAGCATACAATCGTAAAGGTCATGTATTTTGACAGGATGTGAGGCTAAACAAACAAAGATGAACACAATCGATTTAAAACGACCATGGACTTTAAATTTACAGGTTAACAGAGATAGTCTAGGATACAAATTACTCAAGCATATGGTAAATTGATTCAGTGTTTAAAATCGGCGAAACAAACAAAGATTAATAATTTTCATGATTTTTCGCTCTAGCTAATCGATAAACAATAATCAATCATGCTAAACACTGGAAGGACTAGGCGAATTCAAGTTTATCATCACGTAGGAGCATTTAGAAAGAAAACAGGGTTAAGGGTTACCCGTTTAAGTTTGGAATCGGGATAAATTTTACCCAACTCCAGTCAAGCATGCACAGGGGTTTTCCCTTTCATCAAGATAGCAAATTTTCAGGATCCGCTCAAGCTCCACCAGAGTCTTTTCTCCAGCGACAGAGATGAAGTCGAGGCGAGGGTTTGATTTTTAAACTTTTGTCAAATGAGAACATTAGTGTATGGGTTCTGTTGCAGAAGGTGTAACGAGTACGATGGTGTAATTTTTACGATGTTTCGCCCGTGGAATTGACCGAAAATAGCCATTGACAGTGAGTCACTAGGGTTTTGCGTGAGAGAGAATTGAGAGAGGGGGGCGGCTAAGTGTTTTATGGGGAATGAAAGAGGGTCTAGGGTTAGGGGGTCCGATTGTTTAATTAAAATGGAAAGTTTGATCCTTGCCGTTGGATCAAGCTTGTGAACGGCCAAGATTTGGCCACGTATGCCTACGTGGATCTGATGTGGGCTGATGTGGGTGTTCGTGGCATGGTGAGGTGTATGAGTGGAGTGCATAAGTAAGGTGTATTTTTATGTATATAAATGGTATAAAAACGTATAAAGGGTATAAAATTGGTTTAAAATAGGTATAAAGTTGTAGGAATAAATTATAAAATTAATTAAAAATACTAAAATGACCCAGGGAATGTATGAAATGATATTTTGAGATTTAAAATAATCTGAGCAATTTGTCAAAAAATAGAGGTAATTGTGGAATTTGTAATTGGATAGGCGCGATGTTGTAAGATAGCAGTGATTTATGAGCGTGTCTTTAAAAATAGCCAAACTGGAGTACTTGTGTGAAACAAAGGTTTTGTGTGAAGACAACTGTGGGTTTATCAATGCAATGTTGTCTGAAAAGTTGCTATTGAAATAGGAGGGACAAAATTGGGTGTCAACAGCTGCCCCTCTTTGCCCGACGATGATGAAAAGAGTCTTCGCGCAAAGACGTTGATAGAGCTGCCAATTTTATCATGAATTTTGGAAGGTGTGCTCGCAAATTTGTAAGTGATTGTGCGGGGTGCTAGATTATGGTGTCTTTGCCATGCCAGATTGTATGTTCTACGATAAAAGTGAGTTTTTCCAAATAATATGTAAGTAAATGCATAAATAGACTTTCCAGTGATTTGATTGTCTTGCCAATGCCCCTCGTTAAGAGACCTATGTGTTCGTCAGCACTGCTACATCCTCTCGTCGTAATGAGAACCTACTGTTACTGCCTCTCGTCGTGAGATGTATGCCTCCTCGTAAAGAGAACCTATTGCTCGTCAGCACTACTACTGCCTCTCATCATTAGATATATGCCTCCTCGTAATGAGAACCTACTGCTACTGCCTCTCGTCGTGAGATGTATGCCTGTCGCATCGAGCTGTGTACCTTGCGAACAAAAGTAAAGTGAAGTGCAAAATAGGGTGCGATTGTGGTGTTTGCAATATAGTTAGGAAGATTGCTATTCTCTGCTTTTATAGTGCCTACGTTCAAAGAAAAATTTGTGAGTTGCGGGAGGAAGGTTTGACTTGTGCATTCTTCGTTTGCTTCGCCTCTTCTTCTTGTAATATCTTTGTGACTGCCAGGACCTTAGTCGAGCTAGTGGGGATACAAAGAAATAAAAGATAACAATGCAAGTGTTTTGAAAAAGATCTGTTAGAAAAAATGCTTTATTTCCATTGAATCGCAAACTGCATTGTATAGTTCGAGTAAAATATCGATGTTGCCCTCAGATCAAACTAAAACCTTTCTTTGGTAAATTTTGAGGGGGACCTCAAAATTCTGCCCCAGTTTCTGAACTTTGCTTTCTTTTGAAATTTTTGAGAGGTCCTCAAAAATTCTGCCCCAGTGTCTATTTCATGGGGAAAGTGGATTTTTTTGTATTAATGCGACCGAACATTGAGTAGGTTGCCTATGTATCCCAGCTTGGGGAATCAAGTCGTAACGTAGCTCCAGATTATATAAGATATTGCATAAACAATAGGGCTATTATCTAGTGCAGCTATTTAGACATAGTATCTTTTGATAGCATCTGCATTGATCAGTTTTGGCCAAATTTCCCTGTTTATCTCTGCTAATACCAATGCTCCTCCAGTCAAAACTTGGCGAACCATGTATGACCATTGTCAATTTGGCGCGAACTTGCCTTTTACTTCTTCTTGATTAGGGAATATCTTCTTTAGCACCCATGTGAGGCAGCGGGTGTGAATGTGAGGCAACGATAAGGGCGACATTAGGCTTTAGTGTCGACATGGCAAAAATCAGCTTTAGTGTTGTGAGTAACGGGTTAGATAGAAAAGTAAACTGCAAGTTGCTTTTTCTTTACTTTCTTGATGTTAGTTACTGTTAGGATTAGTCACTATTAGTGTTACTTTATTGTAGCTCTAGTTGACAGGGAATTATCAACTATGTATGGACATGTTTTTACTTGTTGTTACTTTGTCAAACTACTCAGGTATCCTAATTGGTGATTGCTAAATGCTGAGGTTAAGGGATATTTCTTGGTACTCTTATGACTTAGCACGAAAGCTTTTATATGTAGGTATGTATCTCTTGTTTTTATATATAAAAAAATGTATGTTTGTGTCTCTTGGTTAGTCTAGCTAATCTTAAATTCTATATGATAAGTTTTGGAGTAGTTCATATACCAAAACATAAAAAGTTTCAGTTTGCTTCAAGGTTGTGAGTGTACTACTATTTGTGTTAGCTCTCGTATGTGGATTCGTATGTTTGGTACTTGTGAAGCAGGTAAGAGTCTAATTTCATTGATAAACATGAAATTGGTTTGATCCTAATTGTCGTAGTTCTGCCACCCTGAACCTATGTGTGAATCATTTTGTCTTGTTTGAAGTGAGGGATCTCCATAAATTGTGTGAAAATTATAGATGCTTGAGACATGGGAGTCTGTAAGAACTTGTGAGAAATCTACCTACATAAGATGCCTGAGTTCTTGGAATAATGGACTGGTCAATGGTATGCTTGTCTGCTTTTGGTTTGAGTTTGATTCTTGCTTATGTGAATTAAGTGAAAGAGTAAGAAAGTTCTGCTATGTATTGAATGTGTTGTCTAGTAGAAAAGCTTGAAACTCACCCATTTTATCATGTTTGTTTGGCTGATTTATGATAGTTGGTCTTGGGACTGGTCTAATGATTTTTTCACTTCTTTTAGAGTCCATTTTCAGTGTTTTGGGGATATTTTTAGTTGTTTTCAGATCTGTTCTTTAATTGCAAATGGGTATTGGGCTTGACTTTAGTAAGTCCATGCCCAATATCTCATCAACCCTAGCCTATAGGTCTGTCCTCTCATTGGACATCCTATATTTTTCAGTTTTTTAAAGGTTTAGGGTGGCTTTACACAGCTCAAGACTCCTTGAAAAATGAACTTGGGACATAATTATGAGTAGAGTAAGGGGGTGTGACAAAGGGGTGACCTCACCCCACTACCCCATCTTTTTCATTTCTATAAATAGAAGGTCTTGGAGACATAAAAGAGAAGGGGAGAGAGAGCTATAAAAGGAAAAAAAGAGTTGAAAAAATAGAGAGAAAAATAGTAAATGTGAGCTGAAAATACAAGGAAAAAAAGGCATTAAGCGTGAGTGAGTATTAGAGAGAAAAAGAAAGAATACTTAGTGAGTTTAAGTCTGTTTAAGGGCTGTTTCTACTATTGTTTCAGTGCTGGTTGAGTGTTGTTGCTGTTGCTTGGTCCTGCTGTTTTGCTTAGGACCTTTGGTTTGGAGGTAAACACATTAACCATGTACTTTATGTGGAGCTTTAAGCCATGAAATATTTATTTGAAATCAATATGTTGAAGTCCTAAAATTCTGGTTATTATTTTGTTAGTTTAGTTTCATTGAATTTGCTATTATGGTACTAACATAAGTAGTGAAAGCATTGGTAAGCAAATACACATATACTGGATCATATATATTGTTTTGAGCAATAGGTGTATTGAAGTAACAAAAGTTACTATGTGATTCTTTTGCATATCCAAACATGTTTTCAACAATGTTAATATGTTTAAAATTTGAACTGTCTTTGAAAAATAGCCATGCGATGCCAACTCTGAAATTTGGACAGATTTTGAAAAAAATGGGCAAAATTCAGGAATGTCTTTTGCAAAGCAGTCTGGTTGATGTAACTTATTAAAAATTTGGATAAATTTTAAAACAGAAGCTAAAAATGAGACTTAAGTGCAAATTAGATGAAAATATCAAACTTGAATGAATAGGCATTTTATTAGAACGTTTTTGAAAAGCTGGTCACGTTTTTTACATAAAATAGTTACTGTTGGTATAGAAAATTTACTGTATTTGCAAAGTGATCTTTAAAATAAATCAGTTCTGTAAAATAATTAGTCCCAATGGGAGTTTTCAAAATCTGACCAAAATCTTAAGCCGGTTAAATTAAATGACCTGTTTTGTACAAAATATAACATTTAATAAACTGTTTTGTAAAATTTACGTACATAACTGAGTTTTGCAAAGATAGTCTATTATTTGGTAGCTCTTTGGTAAACAGCCATCAGTTATTTTGATTTCTATTCCATTATCTGTTAAACTTTTAAACTAAAAATTACTATTTAATATTGAAATACATACAATTAGGCAAATCAATAGGAACGAGAATACTTTACGCGGTTAGACACGATGATAAGTATGACCAACAGTCTGCTTATTAGACAGAAGAAATTAAATTGATAAAGCAAATTGTGTTAAAGTATACCCAGTGGATGACTTGATACAATCTTTTTGTTAAACAATCAAAGCGCGACTCAAACGGTAAAATATAACAACCAAATATTTGACAAATCAAAACACGACAATAAAGCAGTTGTGCTTAGCACAGGATTCGAGGGTGCCTAATACCTTCCCACGAGTCAATTGAGATCCTTACTCAGATTCTCTGACACAGACCATTGACGAGTCATTGGTGTCCTAAAGGTACACCTTTTGGTGACTTGGCACACTTTTGAACTTGTCAAGTAGCGACTCCGACTCTCATAATTTTTGTACCTTTAAAACACAGTCACAACCTTTAAAATAAATTACACCTTTCGTAAATAATAATTTAGGGCGTGGCAGCTTTGGCGACTACGCTGGGGAAAGTAGTGAAAACTAGAATCTCCGGCTTTGATTTGTCATTTTTGTTTTAATTTATTAAATATTGGTTGTTGATTTTATTGTCGTGTTCACATGAAAAGTTGAATGTTACCGCTTTGATATTATTTGGGCTATATATATAAACTTTCATCCCCGTGTACACCTCTGAGTCTCTGAACACATGCACACGTGCACTTACCAGATTGCTTGTAGCATCTGGGACTTTCTTACTAAAATTGCACATGATTTAGGAGGAAGGTGTGTTGGGATTTTAGGCCGGAGACCCTGTTGCCGGATGGCCCGGACGCATTTTCCGCCCGGTTTGTCCACCATATTTTCAGCCAGTCTTGACACCGAGTTGAGTCACCTAGAGTTAAAACCTTTAGGCCCAATTATTTATATTCCATCTGACTTAGTGAGATGCGGTACACCAGTATTGCACTTTTCTAGGCTAATCACCTTTGTATCTAAGCGGGACCCACTTCTCGAGAAAGACACGTTTGAGGCATTTTATGTATTACATGCGCCTATGAAAAGTAATTATGCTGACCGAACTGGAGAGGAACGGGTTTTAAAAGAAATGAAAAAAATATGGAAAAGAGATGAGGTAGGGTGAATACCAGATTTTTCGTAGATGTCTTGATTTTGTAATTTTGAGTCATACCGCTATAATGACGAATTTTTTTTAAGAATATTTTTCAGTATTGTCCAATTTTATAGATGTCAGTTTTGTGTTGTTATAATGATAAAATTATACCCAAAAAATACTTAGTACTCTGAATTCAGAAAAGACTTTTGACGTCAGTTTTTACGTCATTATAATGGCAAAATTTCTCAAAATGTATGTGTATTGATGTCAGAATTCTTTTTTGGATTCATTTTTTCACGCCGTTATGCTGGCAAATTTTTGTAGAAATACTTTTCGTGGCGCCATTTTTTGTGTCGTCGTAATGCTGAAATTTATTTTAGATATACTAAATGTCATTGTTAGCAGTTCTTTTTTCGAAGTTAATTTTTGTGTCGTTATTATGGCCAAATTTTTTCAAAGAGTTTCAAAGTGCCCTGGCTAGCTTAGAAATTCTTTTGGACCAAATTTTACGCTGTTATGATGACAAATTTTTGTTAGAAATTTTTGGATCCTAATGTTGCAAATTATGACATCTGAATTGTGTTTGTCCTATTTTAAGAAGATTTTCAGAATCTTGTTTGTTTTGCCGGTCATTCTTTTATTAGAAAATAATTTTCATGTCATTTAAAGTCCTAATACTTATTTTTATAGGAATCATGGATGCATCATCTTCTAGGTCTAACACGAGAAAATACCCTGCTAGCGCCACTCCACCATCTATCATGATGACTGATGGCCCAACCGATGAATTAAAGTCTTGGTGGAAAGGAATGAACGAGATGCAAATGGATTTCGTCCATCAGAAGATTGGTTTTTTGACTGACCTTGTGAGTAAAGAGATGATCCTGCATCGAGATTTGGTTAGTGCACTAGTTGGATTTTAGATACCAGACCAAAATACTTTCTGTTTCCCGTCGCCAGACAGAAGGATATCCATTATGAAAGCTCTATATGGTGCAGCACTTGATCCTACAATCATCCCGACGATTCTGGGTAGTATCTTTCATGATTTGACTCTGTGCCACAATGAGGAAAGAAAGTTCTTTGAGGGGTGTAATCTCCTGTTACAGGTATGGTTCTTAGAGCATGTGCACTCCTGCCCACCTAATCCTAATGTTAGGTGCGTTACCTTTGGTTATCTGGGTTATCATTTAAGACATGTCCAGAAAATTATGTTTCCAAATAGAAAGCGTGATTGGAGTTTGTACTTGGGCTCCCTCACGCCGAATAGGATATCGTGGCAGTATAACTGTCTTCCTGAGGGGGAGGTTATATATAGATGTGTCGATCATCCTTTTCTGGTTTTGTTCGGTTTGAGAGTATCTCAACTTTATGCCCCTTTGCGTGTGCTTAGACAGTTGGGTCGAAAGAAGGTAGTCCTGATAGTTGAGGACATGAGCACCTATGTCTCAGATTATCCTCCAGGCCAGTTTACCCTCAGGGAAGAGATCTTGCATTTATGGGACACTAAGAGGCACCTCCTAGCAAGGACACAGGTTCAGAATAGACTCAGGAGAGAGATCACTCGGGAGTATGAGTTGTGGTATTGCCACCAGCCTATACCCAGAGAGATGCCAGTGAGGCCGAGAACAGGCGTGGTTGACATTGAGGCCAGGTTGGAGATGCAGATTCAGATTGCTAGGTGTGAGATTGAGGGTGAGTATCGTGCTACTATATAGAGTTTACGAAAAGGGACGCCGCTCGAGCTGCTCATTTGTGAGTGAAGGAATTACACACCAGCACCTAGATACTGTGAGACGACTCCACAGTTTGCACCATAAGGCATTGACAGAGAGGGACACTGCCCGAGCCTGTCTGGCTGAGAACGAGAGATTAGCATGTCAGTGCCTTGAGACTATTGACCGCCTGCATAATCTGTATGATGAGGCATTGATTTTGAAAGATGATGCGCTGAGATTAGGCATAGACCAGCTTCAGCAAATAGCTATGGCAGAGAGAGTGATCGATCAAGGTCAGCAGCATGTGTTAGAGCTGGCGGACTATTTGTCTAAAATGTGCCTAGATCATGTGATCTCGTCGAATAAGACTGTCATCATTGAAATTCCTCATTACGTCAAGAATGTGTTTCAGCGGGTTAATATATTCCATGATATTCTGAGCCAGCCTCTGTCATAAGACGAGGAGGATCCCGAGGAGCCACTTGTGTCAGATCCTGAGGAGCAGAATGAGTAAGATCTCGGATCACCCTAGCAGCCAGATCTCGCATCCAATTGTCAGGAGTTTGCAGACGTAATAGTCTGAGATGATGCAACTTATTGCTTTCTTTTTGTCACATTATTGAGCATCTTGGCATATTGTACTTTATGTTTTTTTTTAACTTAGTAGTTGTAATATATTTCTATTTCAGTTGTTACTTTTTACCTTTTTGTCGTGCTTTTGGTTTGTCTGTACAAAGCACTGCCTCTATTTTGTTTAGTAATGTAAATGAAAAAATCTTTTGCTTATTTTTTATGTGTTAATATATTTCACCCTCTGGTCTCTCTTGAAAAAAGAAGAATCAAACAATACACTTGGGAATCTAATCCAAACCATTTCAAGATGACACATGACGACTTTTAGGCTTCTAGGCGCACTTCATTCGTGAAATGTATTTTCCTGACATGCTCTGTTTGTACTAGCTTTGATTACCAGTGATTATGGCATAGCACTCTGGCAGCATCCTGCCGTTATACAAGTGGATCAAAAGGACCTTTACCTACACTTTTCGCCATGCCATTCGATGGAGACAAATCTGAGACCGAATCACAGGAACTACTGACACTAGAAAATGAAAAGTTTTTATGAGGAGGTCCAAAGCTTGAAACAATTCTTTGTTGACATGCATCACGTAGTGAACACGGGACAAACACCTCTTCCTAAGCCAGCCATCCTAGATGGGCTCACACCAACAGAGTTCTTGCAAGCACTGGGAACATCTGCGGCACCCAAGGATCCGTTATATCTTCTTGGTGCAGGCATTGTACATGGTGTAACAAATGAAGCTAAAGTGCGCGCTCACGCACAACTCCTAAAACAAGTACAACATGGCCCACCTCAAGTTCCTGAAAGCGTTCACAGTTCTTGGGGGACCTAATTTTCAATGGTCAAACGGCGACCTGCAGTTGAGGAACCAGGATCAACAATTCGATCAAGCTCAGGGGAATGTTTTCCGCCCAACCGAGTCATATGATCAAGGGCACCACTTAGAGTCAAATGATGGTATTGATCTGTATATTGGACAAAGTGACCCGAGGATCCACTTGAAGATCTACCTTAAAAAAATGAGGGGCATTGAGAAAGATGAATTACTAATGGTGTATTTTGCTGATAGTTTGGGAGGGCCGGCAACAGAATGGTTCATACAACAAGATATTTTGAAGTGGGTCACCTTTAATGACATGCCCAACGCTTTCCTAGACCATTTTGATTACAGATTAGAAGCTGCTCCTGATCATTCTTCTTTGAAGACGATCACAAAGAAACCAAGTGAAAGTTTCTGAGAGTATGCCTACCGGTGGTGCGCAGGCGGAGCATGTGAGCCCTTTGTCACCAGATGATAAGATGGTTGAATAGTTTGTCGAAGTGCTCGATGAGACATACTACCAAGCGATAGCCTTTTCCATTGGGAAACACTTCACTGAAGCAGTAAGAATTGGTGAAATAATTGAAAGAGGAACCAAGACTGGCGAGATTGTTAGTTAAACAGATTTGAGAGCCACTACCCAGGCACTACAGTCTGGATCAAATAGTTTCGGGAAAAAGAAAGAGAAGAAAGAAAAGGTGGCAACGATAGGATTAGGGCCAAGAAGAAGTGACGGAAGATACAATGACCGTCCAGGATATAATCAGACAAGTTTGCCGCAACAACTTTATCCGCCGCATGGTCAATAATACGTTATGCCATAATTCTCATTTCCTGTAAGTGCAGCATCTTACGCTCAACCAATGTCAGGTCCACAATGGCGTTCACCACTTGTCCCAGTCCAGTATAACAATCAACAAGCACATGGTCAATTTTCGGCTCAATGGGAGATGCCTTATCGGCCACGGGTCCCACCAGGTTTTCGTTCCAACATGCAGCAAAGGAACACGCATAAGGAAAGGAAACAGTTCACCCCGTTGGGGAAAACTTACACCAATCTATTTGACAAGTTGTAACAAGCTAATTTGTTATAGACACTCCCGGGAAACATAAACCCGACTAGGAGAATTGATCATTCAGGCCATTACGCATTCCATTATGGAGCGCCTGGATATGACACAGAGTCTTGTTGGGAACATAAAAGGGTGATCCAAGAAATGATAGATAACAATCAGATAAAAGTCGTGGGAGACGAGACGCATAATTTGAATCAAAATCCTTTGCCAATTCATAATGTTCAGAATGATGTGCACATGGTAGCAATGGTATGCACAGAAGAAGATGTGAAAGGGAAAACCACCAAACAGATTGTGGCAGTTGGTCCTTCTACTAACATTAGAAGCCATGAGCCGTTTATTGTTATATCGGTAGCGAAGCCAAATGCACTTGTTGTCAACAAGGCAAGGAAAGATGTGGGTGTTGAACCAAGTTTCACAATCCTGGCTGCAAAGTAAGAAAAAGTTCAAGCCAGTGGGCCAGTGTTTATTGTGCAAGGGGAATCATGCCAGAAAGCTCCTGCCTTTAAAGTCAAGGCAAAGAAGTGTGAACCAATTACCATCACACAGGAAACACAACTTCCCGTCAAAAGTACAAAGGCTGTTCCTTGGAACTACAATGAAATAATCATGTCTTACAAATGGAAGGAACTTATGGAGGCTGTTGCTTATTAAATAGCTTGACTCGGTCTGTGAGATGTTTCATCTCGGAAAAATTGAGAAAGGCTAAGCCAGGTCGAGAGGACCAAGGACAAATTAAAGAGCCAGTGTCCGAGAAAGAAGCTGAAGAACTTCTAAAGAAAATGAGAGCGACAGATTATTCTATCGTCGAACAATTGAGAAAAACTCCAGCTCAGATATCGCTTTTGTCCTTTCTTATGAACTCTGAATCACACCGCAATGCATTATTGAAAACACTGAATGAGGCTTACATTCCGGAGAAAACTATTGTGGCTAATCTGGAAGCACTTGTTGGTAGAGTATTTGAGACTAATCGTGTGACGTTCACCGATGAGGAGCTACCAACAGAAAGAACCGGTCATAATTGGGCGCTTCATGTTTCAGTTAAGTATGAAAACTCTTATATCACACGTGTTCTAATAGATGGTGGTGAAGGATTGAACATTTGTCCTTTGTCTACACTAAAAAGTCTAAAGGTGGATATTAGCAAAATCAGAGCCAGTTCCTCTGTTGTCCGTGCTTTTGATGGAATAGTTCAAAAATATTTGGGCATCATTAATCTTGAGTTAATCCTTGGTCTCGCAACCTTCAACATTGAATTTCAAGTCATTGAAATGGATGCATCTTACCATCTGTTATTGGGTCGACCATGGATTCACATGGCATGTGTTGTACCTTCAACGGTTCATCAGGCGGTCAAGTTCACTTGGAACAATCAAGATGTCGTGGTTTTTGGAGAGGATGACTTGCAGTTTGACAACAGTCTAGATGTGCCAGCCCTCAAAGTTGTCACCACACATCCGAATATCATGTATCAAACCTCTGACGTGGTTTATCTAGAAAGAGTAACAGAAGGGAAACCTAAGCATGTCCCAAGAGTGCCAGAGACGTCCATTATAATGGCTTTTGAAATGCTGAAACATGGTTACAAATTTGAAAAAGGTTTGGGAGCATCGCTATAAGGTAGAGTGAACCCGGTGGAACCAATTGGCATGCTAGGCACGTGGGGACTAGGATTCAAGCCAAAAGTAACTGATCGCAAGCAAGCAAAGAAGAAGAAGTCGGGAGTTTGGTCCCTCCCTAAGACACGGGACTAGGATTCAAGCCAAAAGCAGCTGATCGTAAGCAAGCAAAGAAGAAGAAGTCGGAAGTTTGGTCCCTCCCCGGTGCAAGCAAAACCGGGGTTAAGCTGACACGAAGGGAAAACGCGGAAAAATAACAAGAACAAAATAGAAGCAAGACAAATCTTGCTTCAACTTAAAGGAACATTGAGGAACTTGTCTCAAGCTCGATCGAATCAGAAACAAAAATCACCTATACTAAGCAACAATCCTCAAGAAAGACAACGCTTCTTGCAAATTGAATGGCCAAGAAGAAAATGTTCAAACGACTCACATCAATTGACATAAGTTCTTTAAAATCCCACAACGGGGTTCGGGCTCTATCAGAGACACTCAAATAGCAACTGCTATATCAAATATTCATCAACTACTAACTGCTTACAATGAAATGTAAAGGAGTATATATATACTAGGCTAGGGATAAAAACAGTAAATGGTAACATGTGACCGATAACAGCAAGCCACGCAGGGCTGAACTAATGTATTTTCGGCAGCCTTGACTTCGGTGCTCGGTTGCTTGCTCAATCACACTTAATGAGTGTTTGGAAGCCTTGAATTCGATGCTCGGCTGCTTGCTCGAACACATTTTTCATCGGGCGCTCACTTGACTTCGAACACAATTTGTTGTGTTCGGCCCTATGCTACTCAGCGCCAAGAGTTGGTGTTCGGTCACTTTGTCCTCGGGCTCAAATTTGAAGACGTAGCCCTCGGCTCTAGCACGTTGGCACTCTTCCTCCGAACACATGCTTCCTCCCGACCAAGCCAACTGAATGTGCATGTCATGTAGAAATTTAGCTTGGCTTCGTGTTATTGGCCTCGGTTGATCATTCATTGACTTCGGTGGATTGTCGAGTACTTGAGCAGCAGCAGCAGCACTTCGGGCTGCATCATCCTCCCCTTCTTGAGAAGATTTCGTCCTCGAAATTGGTTCAGCATCTGTCCCCGGTACTTGTCCTACAACACAAGGAGTTAAGTCAGCAACATTGAAAGTGTTGGACACATTATACTCACTTGGGAGGTCGATCACATAAGCATTGTTGTTAATCTTTCTCAGCACTTGAAATGGACCATCCCCTCGAGGTGCCAACTTTCCTTTCATTTGCTTCGGGAATCGCTCTCTTCGGAAGTGAACCCAAACCCAATTTCCCTTCTTCAACTCCAACTTCTTTCGCCCCTTGTTCTTTTTCAATGCCACTTTGGCATAAGCTTCCTCAAGATTCTTCTTTTTCATGGCGTGTAACCCGAGCAAAGCTTTGGCTCGGTGAGTACCTTCAAAATCAATAACAATATCTCGAGGCAATGGGGTTAGATCAAGTAGAATCAAAGGATTAAAATCGTACGCACACTCGAACGGGGTCATATTTATCATTCGATGCACCATTCGATTGTCTGCAAACTCCATCATGGGCAAACGATCAGCCCAGTTTCCGACCTTGCCTTTGGTCATTGCACGAAGCAAAGATCCCAAGGTTCGGTTAACTACCTCGGTCTGTCCATCAGTCTGAGGATGGTGAGACGTCGAGAATAGTAGTTTAGTGCCGACGGCACCCTACAAATATTTCCAAAAATGACGCAAGAACTTCGAGTCTCGATCACTCACAATTGTACGTGGCACACCATGCAATTTTAACACGTGAGCAATAAACAAAGAAGCAACATGTTGTGCATAATCGCTTTTCTTGCAAGGAATAAAGTGAGCCATTTTGGAAAATCGATCCACGACAATGAAGATGCTATCATGTCCTCCCCCGACCTCGGTAACCCCAAGACAAAATCCATGGATATCTCAACCCAAGGTCGATTAAGCACAGGCAACGGGGTATACAAACCTTGAGGGTTGGACTTCGATTTAGTTTTCTTGCAAACGTGACAAGAGTTGGAAAGCTTTCCACATCGTGTCGCATTTTTCGCCAATGGAACTGCTCGGTTAAGATATCAGGATTTTTGTCGACACCGAAGTGTCCCATCAAGCCTTCGGAGTGAGCTTCTCGAACTAAGAGCTCTTTCCACAATGACACTGGCACAATAACCCTCCCATTCTTGAAGAGGTAGCCATCGTGCCACTGATATTTCTCAACCCTCTGGCCACTCAAGATTGCGTCTCGAACGCATTTTAACTTGGGATCATCTTCGTTCATCGACTTGATGCTTTCGAATTCCATGAGCCTTGAGGCGAGAGTGGTCGCTCAAGCAACTTTTCTTGATAGCGCATCGGCCACAACATTTTCTTTTCCCCTTTTGTAATGAATTACATAGGGAAAGCTTTCAATGAATTCAACCCATTTGGCATACCTTCGGTTCAGTTTCTCCTGACCTCAAAGATGCTTCAAAGATTCATGATCACTTTTAATCACAAACTCTCGAGGCCATAAATAATGCTGCCAATGGGCGAGTGCTCGAACGAGAGCATAGAATTCCCTGTCAAACGTCGAGTAATTCAAGGTTGCACCCTTAAGCTTTTCGCTAAAATAAGCGATCGGCTTCGAGTCTTGCATAAGCACTCCTCCAATCCTAACTCCGGACACATCACACTCGACTTCTAATGCTTTGCCGAAGTCAGGGAGTTGCAACAACGGGGCAGAGCATAGCCTCCGCTTCAACTCTTCGAAAGCCCTTTCTTGGGACTCTCCCCACACAAATGGATGGTCTTCCAGCTCGGTCAGAGGAGCTGCCACGCTGCTAAAGTCACGAACAAACCTTCGGTAAAAGCTAGCTAAGCCATGGAAGCTACGAACTTATGATACCGAGGTTGGAGTTGGCCAATCTTTGATGGCTTCGACTTTTGACTCGTCGACTTCAACACCATTAGCACTCACAACGAATCCTAGAAAGACTACACGCTCGACACAAATGGCACATTTCTTGAAGTTAGCATATAACTTCTCTTTTCTAAGCTTATCAAGCACTAGCCTTAGGTGTTCGACATGTTCATCCACAGATTTACTATAAATAAGGATGTCATCAATGTAAACGACAACAAACTTATATATGAACGTTTTGAGCACATGGTTCATTAGTCGCATGAATGTGCTCGGTGCATTGGATAGGCCAAAAGGCATCACCAACCATTCATAGAGACCGAATTTGATCTTGAATGCGGCTTTCCACTCGTCTCCGGGTTTCATTCGGATTTGGTGGTAACCGGACCTGAGGTCTATCTTTGAAAAGCATGAAGAACCACTAAACTCATCTAGCATGTCATATAATCGAGGGATAGGATGACGATACTTTACCGTAATTTTGTTGACTGCTTGGCAATCAATACACATCGCCATGTTCCATCCTTCTTCGGGACAAAGATAACAGGAATGGTGCAAGGACTCAAGCTCTCTCGAACGAGGCCCTTGTTCAGCAACTCATCAACCTGCCTTTGGAGCTCTTTGGTGTCTTCGGGATTACACCGGTATGCAGGTTTGTTGGGGATTTGAGACCCCGGTGCGAAGTCAATTTGGTGCTCGATTCCTCTCAACGGAGGCAATCCACCTGGCATTTCTTCGGGAAACATGTCTCCGAAGTCCTGCAAAATACTTTGTACAGCACTAGGCAAAGGGTTATCGTTAGAAAAATCATCATTAGAGTTTAGAAAGATACCCTTATGCACGAGGCAAATCATCATCTGATCGTTGTCGTTGCCTCATAGATACTCACCCAGTTGCATGATTGCAGAGATGTTACTTATTTCGGGCGGTGAGTTTTTGTCTTCGGCCACAATTTTAGTTCCCATCGGAAGCTTAGCTTTGGCCGCTTCATCGGAAGCTTAGCTTTGGCCGCTTCTTTTAATCCTTTCTTTCTTTTATAGTCCTCGCTGACTTGTTTTAGAGACAAGGGTTTGAGTATGAAACTCTTCCTTCCGAGCTTAGCAGTATAAGTGTTGGATCTTCCATTGTGAACAACCGACCGATCACACTGCCATGGTCGACCCAATAGCATATGACAAGCTTGCATCAGTACCACATCGAACATTATCTCATCTTGATATTCTCCAACTTTGAACTTGATCCACACTTGTTTGACAACCCTTAATTCTCCATACTCATTCAACCATTGTAATCTGTAAGGATGGGGATGTTTCAAAGTAGGTAGTCCCAATTGTGAAACCAAGGTTTTGCTCGCCACATTCGCACAACTACCCGAATAATTGATCATCGAACAAACTTTCCCCCTCACTCGACATCGGGTATGGAAAAGGTTTTCTCTTTGGTTGTACTCTTCTTCTAGAGTCATGCAGCTCAAATTCCTTCGAACTACAAGAAACATTTCCGGAGGATTAGCTTCGGCAGCTTCACGACCATCATCATCTTCAGCTCGGTCAATCTCCTCGAAATTTTCCTCCTCGATGTCACTCGCTTGCTCACAAACATCTCCATTGTCAAGCACAAGCATAACTTTGCGAGTTGGGTACTCTTTTTCCATGTGACCATAACCTTTGAATTTATGACACTGAATACTTGAAGCACTAGGACATTTAAGTTGAACTTTGCCTCGGTTGGTTAATGATCACACCCCTCTCGAAGGGTTTCTTCGAATCTCGAACAGTGTTAGAACTTGTTGGATTTGGACTCTTCCATTCTTTACCTCGGTTCAAAGGAGTCGAAGTAGTGACTCCTCGGTACCGGTTTGCCTTATCGTCCTTAACCTATTTCTCAGCTTCGGTGGCAGCTTCGAACACATCTTCCAATGAGTGATACACATGCATTCTCAATTGAGATAACACATCCCGGGCCAAGCCACTTTTGAACCGAATAGTGGCTTGCTCTTCATCTTCTTCCAGATCAAGATTCAATCGAATTCTCACGAACTGATCATGATACTCTTGAACCGATTTGGACCCTTGTTTCAACTCATAGAGCTTTTGAAGTTGAGTTTGCCGATACTTGGCATTCAAATACTTAGTGTCCATTGCTCTTTTCAACTGTGCCCAAGTAGTGACTTCGGGATAGACATCCCTTCGTCTCAGCCTCTTGTCAGCCTCCCACCACGTCGATGCATACACTTCAAACGAAGCAATAGCATGTGAAACTTTTTTCTCTTTGGTCATCTCATTGGTTTCGAAGATTCGTTCCATTTTAAGCTTCCACTCAAGATACTCGTCTGGATCACTAGTTCCTCTGAAGGGTGGAATAGTGATCTTGACACTGTTCAAGTTTGAATCTCGAGCACCTCGAATGTGTTCGGGATACTCATCATAGTAATCATCAGCCTCCCGCTCAATATTTCGATCAACATTTGCGCCTCGGCCTCGGAAATTTCCACGACCTCATTGAGCTTGCCTTCATTGAACGAACGGCTGCTCATATTCAGGTTTGGCATCGGGAAATTCTCCATCATCGATCCCTTCATCAACGACCACAGCTTGTCTTTGGGCCATTGGAAGTAGTATTCTTTCACCTCGGGTAATGCCCAAGTGTTGATAACCAGCTTGGGGATTGCCCAAGTTTTGCTGTTGTACTTGGGGATTGCCCAAGACTTCCTTTCGAATAGCCTCACTCTTCAACTGATGTTGTCGAACAAGCTCGGCAAACTGCTCAGGTTTCATCAGAGTGGAGTTGTTAGTTCCAGCTCCGGACCCAGGTAAGGCCACTGACACACTTCTTTGCGCGAGTTGAGCTACTCGAGCACTTGCTCCTCTTACTTCGGCACTGATGCTTTGTATCGCAGCCATGAGATCGGCTAACGATACTTCGGGCTTCTCAATGCCTTTGCCTTCGCCTGCATTCCCAGCCATGGTACCTGCACGAATCAAAGACCAAATAAAATGTTAAGGTTAGAAATCACCTAACACACTCCCTCACCTTTGATGGGTGGCACTCGGGTCCACTCAATTTATGGGTTCAGTTTTGGTCACTCAAGAACTTATAGCCAATGGCTTCCTCGGTTGATCAACTTCTCTCAGTTCCTTCGAATTTGACAAGTTACACTGTCTCCTTCGGGAAGAGTAAATTGATATGAATCGATGGAACGGGCGCTATTTACTCTGCGCTTCAGAAGTCAAAGAAATTTTCTACGAAATTTGGACTTCGGTCACCCCACGCACGAGTTCCTATAAGCTCAAACGAGTTAGTACGACCTCGAGTAGGAAGAATTACTCCAGAGATTCACCAACTAGATTTTTCGATCACAAGAAAAGTGAAACCCTTGAGAATCTAACCTTCGATTCCTCTTCAGAATCGTTTTCGAACACACCAACTCTTGTTCGTACAAGAGTGGTCCCTCCTCCGTACGGTTAGCGTTTTACCTTATCCAATTCCTTTTTCTAGCCAACAAATTTTCACCTGGGGTTTTGATCTTTACACTTTACCCCTTTCTTCTTCAACGGAACAGTGAAGTTTTTACTCCGGCGTACGGACAATTTACTTCGTTCACTGACCACATATTTCGACATTGATTCTGGGTCGTTTTTCAACTCTGGTAACAATTACGACGGAGGAAAACAATTTTCAAGAGCTTGAGCTAAATCACAGCTTACTTCGTCCGTACGCGGTAATCCGTACTCTGTTACAATGTAAAAATTTTACGGCGTACGGACGGTGGTTCAGACAAAGAAACTTCGATTTTAAGCTCAAAAATTCGACCCAAATCAAAAGAAACCACCAGTGTTCGATAACAACAAAAAGACAACTGGCGTTTTGAACCAGCCACCACCACATCAACAGTCCAAACACGTCGAGAAACCCTAGTCACCGATGGCGTACGACACGTGCTCAAAACACTCCTCGGACAGTGGTTTATCACAAATCAATGATTATTTGGTTCAAACAACCAAAAAATCAATCAAAATTTTTGAAGTTTTCTTTTCTACTTTTTTTTTTTTTTTTTTTTTTTTTTTTTTTTGTAAAAAACATTACAGCAACAACATTCAACAACAAGGAAGAAAGCTGAAACTGGAGACACAAAGCACGAGATAAACGAACATGATTTGAGGTTGTAGAAACAAGCTCAAACCTTGCTCTGATACCAAGATGGTGCAAGCAAAACTGGGGTTAAGCTGACACGAAGGGAAAACGCGAAAAAATAACAAGAACAAGATAGAAGCAAGACAAATCTTGTTTCGACTCAAAGGAACATTGAGGAACTTGTATCAAGCTTGATCGAATCGGAAACAAAAATCACCTACACAAACGCTTCTTGCAAATTGAATGGCCAAGAAGAAAATGTTCAAACGACTCACACCAATTGACACAAGTTCTTTAAAATCCCACAACGGGGTTCGGGCTCTATCAGAGACACTCAAATAGCAACTGCTATATCAAATATTCATCAACTACTAACTGCTTACAATGAAATGTAAAGGAGTATATATATACTAGGCTAGGGATAAAAACAGTAAATGGTAACATGTGACCGATAACAGCAAGCCACGCAGGGCTGAACTAATGTATTTTCGGCAGCCTTGACTTCGGTGCTCGGTTGCTTGCTCAATCACACTTAGTGAGTGTTCGGCAGCCTTGAATTCGATGCTCGGTTGCTTGCTCGAACACATTAGTCATCGGGCGCTCACTTGACTTCGAACACAATTTGTTGTGTTCGGCTCTATGCTGCTCAGCGCCAAGAGTTGGTGTTCGGTCACTTTGTCCTCGGGCTCAAATTTGAAGACGTAGCCCTTGGCTCTAGAACTTTGTCACTCTTCCTCCGAACACATGCTTCCTCCCGACCAAGCCAACTGAATGTGCATGTCATGTAACAATTCGGCTTGGCTTCGTGTCATTGGCATCGGTTGTTCAGTCATTGACTTCGGTGGATTGTCGAGCACTTGATCAGCACTTCGGGTTGCATCACTCCCTAAGCCATTTCCGTGTCTTGCACAATCTTTTGTAGGCTTGTCATGAAACTAAAAGCTGTTGCTGAAGCTGTAAACACATTGAAAGATGATCACGGTGCACCATTTAACTTAGGTGGAATCTTTAGAATCTGCATGATCCAGCCGGGTGAAGGCTCCATCAATACTTCAATTTAGTACATTGGCCCAGATGTGCACCTGGCCAACTGGAATGCAATTCCCCTCCCTATCAGGAGAGGGTCTTGGTAGATTGTTTGTTTTGCAATTCTCTTTTGAATACACTTGGATATTCTAGAGGTTGTATGCCAAGTGTATTATTTTTCTCATCTTTTTTGTAATTCAAACCCTTTTTCATCAATGAAAGGCTTGAGAGCCAAGCTTTCCTTCAATCTCTGTTCATATTCCTAATTTTATTCTATTTTGGTTTATCTGTAGTGATATATTTGCTGGTCTTGATATCATGACATGTGCAAGGAACTTACCGTCTATCCAGGAACCGCAATGTGATTTTGGCACCATAACCATAGTTGAGGTCGAAAATCATGAAGAACACAGTGAGGAATTCATTAATGGGGTTGAGTATGATGAAGAAGAGGTCGATTTTGAAATAGGTCTGGAAGTGGAACGCAATGAGGGAAAGCCTAAACCTAATTTGGCTGATACTTAAGATGTTAACCTTGGGAGCCCAGATGATGTGAGGGAAACCAAGATAAGCATGCATGTCAATCCTAAAGTGAAAAACGATATTCTGTAAGTGTTTTTTCTTAATATCGAGATGTTTTTGCATGGTTATATGATGAAATGCTGGATATAGGCTCAGATTTGATAGTCCACAAGCTATTGATCCAACCTGGTTTCCCTCCAGTGAGACAAATGCAGCGGAATTTCAAAACTGATATGATCAAGAAAATTTGTGAGGAAATCATGAAATAGTTGTAGGCGAAAGTCATTCAACCGGTCCAGTACACTAATTGGGTCGCGAATGTTGTTCTAGTTCCTAAGAAAGATGGAAAAACAAGGATATGTGTCGACTATCAAGATCTAAACAAGGCAAGTCCGAAAGATAATTTCCCATTGCCTAATATTCAAAATCTCGTAGACAATTATGCCAAACATGAGATATAATTCTTCGTTGATTGCTATGTCCATATCCAAATGGATGAAGATGATGCATACAAATTGGCATTCACTATGCCTTGGGGAACCTACTGCTACAGAGTGATGCCGTTTGGTTTGAAAAATGTTGGGGCAACTTACGTAAGGGCAATGACCGCCATTTTCCCATGATATGATGCATAAAGAAATAGAAGTGTACGTGGATGATATGATTATCAAGTCAAGAACGGCTGAAGATCACGTCAAAGATCTCAAAAAGTTCTTTGAATGGCTCTATAGATAAAATTGGAAATTGAATCCAGCCAAGTGTGCATTTGCCGTGCCCATAGGAAAATTGTTAGGTTTCATTATCAGTATGCGAGGTATTAAATTAGATCCTGCAAAGGTCAAAGCAATACAGGAATTACCTCCGCCTCGAACCAAGAAGGATGTTAAATGCTTTTTAGGTAGGCTGAGTTACATCAGTAGGTTCGTTGCTCTACTTACCATAATATGTAAGCCGATCCTCAAGTTGTTGAAAAAGAATGCATCAATTGCATGGACAGAAGAGTGCCAAGAGGCCTTTGACAGCATCAAGCAATACTTGTCAAATCCTCATTTTTTGGTTCTGCCCGAGCCTGGTCGACCGTTGCTTTTTTACTTGTCAATCAACGACAATTCCTTTGGTTGTGTAGTGGGGCAACATGATGCTTCAGGAAAGAAAGAGCAGGCGATATATTATATGAGTAAGAAGTTCACGGATTGCGAGGCCAGATACACTTTGTTGAAAAGGATGTGTTGTGCCCTGACTTGGGTCGCACAATTGCTGACGCATTATTTGTTGTCCTACACCACTTATCGCATTTCCCAGATGGACCCGTTGAAGTACATATTTCAAAAACCAATGCCAACTGGTAAACTTGCAAAGTGGAAGATTCTGCTTACGGAATTCGACATAGTTTATATCACCAGAATTGTAATGAAAGCTCAAGCCTTAACTGATCATTTAGCTGAGAATCCGGTGGATGATGACTATGAGCCATTGAAAACCTATTTCCTTGATGAAGAGGTAGATGTGCTTAAAGTCTTGATTAATGAAGAAAAGCACGTGTGGAAAATATACTTTGATGGTGCTTCTAACTCAAGAGGTTATGGTGAAGGAGCAGTCCTCATCTCTCCCACGGGACATTATCTCTCCCACGGGACATTATTACCCAGCCGCAGCCCAAATCTGTTTTAGTTGCACTAATGACACATCCGAGTCCGAAGCATGCATAATGGGTCTACGTATGGCATTGGATATGGATATTAAAGAGGTATTGGTAATCAGTGATTCTGACCTTTTGATACGCCAAATGAAGGGTGGATGGGAAACTCGAGACCTTAAGTTGATCATGTACAAGCATTGTATGGACGATCTTCGCCAAAAGTTCGATATTCTAAAATTCAGGCATGTTCTCAGAATGCACAATGAACTGGCTGTTGCATTGGCTACACTAGCCTCAATGTTTATCCATCCTGATAAGGTCCATATTGATCCATTGGAAATCCAGGTCCAAAGTCAACATGCTTATTGCAATGTGGTTGAAGAAGAAATTTATGGTCAATTATGGTATTTTGATATCAAGAATTTTCTTCAAGATGGGACGTATCCATCAATGGCAGAAAGCAATCAAAAAAGAACCCTTCGACGATTGGCAAGTGGTTTCTTTTTAAGCGCGGGAGTGGTGCACGAAAGAACACCAAATTTGGGACTATTAAGATGCGTGGATGCAAATGAAGCCATGAAGATTCTTGCGTCGACCCCACATGAATGGGTTCATATTAGCTAAGAAAGCACTCGGAGCAGGATAATTCTGGTCACCATGGAACATGACTGCATCACTTTTGTGTGAAAGTGTCATCAGTGTCAGGTATACGGAGACTTGATACATACGCCCCTTTTAGAGTTGCACACAGCGTCAGCTCTTTGGCCTTTCACAGCATGGGGCATAGATGTTATCAGACCAAATTGATCTAAAAGTATCAAATGGTCACAGATTCATTTTAGTTGCAATATATTACTTTACCAAATGGGTCGAGGCTATCACTCTTAAATCTGTGACCAAGAAAGTTGTGGTGAATTTTGTTCATTCAAATATTGTATGTCGCTTTGGTATCTCGAGTACTATAATCACTGATAATGCGGAAAATCTGAACAGTCATTTGATGAGAGAAGCATGTGAAAGGTTCAAGATCACGCACAGGAATTCCACACCTTATCGGCCAAAGCCTAATGGTGCAGTCGAAGCAGCAAATAAGAATTTAAAAAAGATCCTTAGAAAAATTATGCAAGGATCCCATGACTGGCATGAAAAGTTGTCGTTTTCTTTGCTCGAATATCGCACAACCGTGCGCACTTCCGTAGGAGCAACCCCGCAATCATTGGTATAAGGAACTGAAGCAGTCATATCAGCTGATGTTGAAATACCATCCTTTAGAATCATTATGGAAGTGGAAATTGAGGATATAGAATGGGTCAAAACCCGACTAGAACAATTGCCATTCATTGATGAGAAAAGACTCAATGCAGTTTGTCACAGACAATTATATCAACAAAGAATGGCCCGTGCATACAATAAGAAAGTTCGCTTTCGTGATTTGAAAGAAGGGCAATTGGTTCTGAAACGAATCTTTCCTCTTCAGGTAGAAGCTAAAGGAAAATTTGCTCCAAATTGGCAAAGGCCATACCTGGTAAAGAAAGTATTACCAAATGTCACCTTGTACCTTACAGATCAAGAGCGCGGGACAACCGAGATACATGTCAATGTAGATGCGGTCAAGAGGTACTATATTTGACTCCAAGGCAACACATTTTTGTGAAGCATCTTCAAAACAAGATGATGGGATTCTCTCATTTTTGCTATCACAAATTGTATCCCTCTCTAGTTTTTGAGTTTTGTACTTTTTGTGGCATATCCTCAAATAGAGTCAATGTAATTGTACTGAAAATGAAATGAAATTGAAAAGCATCAAAAGAAAGGCTTGCATTTTGCCCAGAGCTACGTCTTGACCTGGTTCATCTTTTAAGGATACGTAGGCAGTCATTCGGGTGCGATCATGACAGGAAAATGTTCGTTTTTCCCATGTCTCACATTGACGCAAATCCTTGCCTCCAATTTTGCGGCCAATACCAAAGAAAATTCAGGGCCCCAGTTCATACTAAACTGGGGCAGATTTTTTAATTTTTTAATAAATAATTCAAGGGTCGGGTCATTCGTCCTGGTCATCCCAAAGAGCCCCAATTAAGATTCCAAATGTGGTGAATTTTACTTAGTTACCCAATGATGCATTTAGGACATTTATGTCGAACCTTCTTTTATGGCAAGTCAAGGATTTCATCGAAAAAAATGAAGTTTTGCTTTGTAAAGTGATGTTTGACTTCAAAAAAGAAAAAAATTGAAAGAAAAATGAGAAAAGATAAAATGACATCTTGCTGGTGAAAATCCGAAAGGGCACCGCAAGACAAAAGTGAGACAGAAGATTAAAGAGAGAGACTAGTTGGAAAAAATCCGAGAGGGCGCTACTAGTCGACCTGAGAGTCACCCCAACTGTCTTTGGTTGTGCTCTAATACCTATCATGGAACAACTTTTGGTTTAACAAGCTGCGCTGGTCGGACGGGAGTCACCCAAAATACATGTCATGACCATTAGAGCCGCCAGTATATCACCAGATAAGTTTCCTCCTTTTAGAAAGATGTTTCTTGTTCAAACGACTTTCGCCCTTAAACATTCTGTAACATTTTTATCTTGCCTTACTATTACCTTTTTGCCTTTTCGGAACTAATCTTATGTTAGCAACAAAAGAAATTTGTAACTCTATCTTTCAGGATTCCAGTTGATTTAAATAATTAGGGCACACCCTTGACAATGAAAAAATTTGGCAAAACTGGGGCACACCCCTGGCAATGCAAGCTTGATGAACTTTGGATTTAAGGGCTTGGAAGCTTGATCTTGAACTTGATGAACTTTGGATTTAATTTCAAGAAGCTTGATCTTGGATACGTTCTCCACCATTTGACTCAAGTAAGTAAGAAGAAGCTTCAACTTTATTGATAGGAATAGCTATTACATTCAACTTAAAAATGCCCTTATTCAGGTAACCTTTGCTTACATACATATCATTCTTACTTAAGACAACATTATTAGAAACAAACACATACTTAAATCCATTTTTTACAAGAAGTGTTGTAGAAACAAAATTCTTGCGAATTTCTGGAACATGGAGAACTTGATTTAAAGTCACAACTTTTCCTGAAATCATCTTCAATGCAAGCTTGCCAACTCCTTCGATTTTGGCCGTGGACGAATTTCCCATGAAAAGAGTCTCTTCGGATCCTGTGGGAGCATAAGAAGAAAATGATTCTGTATTAGCACAAACATGGCAGGTGGTTCCAGAATCAATTCACCACTCTTTCGGATTTCCTAACAAGTTGCATTCAGATAACATGGCACACAAGTCCTCCATTTCTTCAAAATTTTCAACCACGTTTGCATGACTCTTCTTCTTTTGTGCATGTTTCTTTGGCAGACCACAATCCACGGCCTTATGTCTGGGCTTTCCACATTTATAGTAACTACCTTTGAGCTTTTTCTTGTTAGGGTAATTCTTTGGTCCAGATGCCTTCTTTCTCTTCTTTTTTTTTTCCGATGCTTCCTCAACAATGTTAGCTCCCATTATTGTCGAGTTACCACGTGACTTCTTTTCAGCATTCTTGTTGATTCTTCTATCCTTAGACGAACAATCAACTCTTCAAGCATCATCTTCTTATGCTTGTGTTTCAAGTAGTTCTTAAAGTCCTTCCATAAAGGAGGTAACTTTTCAATAAAGGCAGCAACTTGAAACGCCTTATTTTCCAGCATCCTCGGTCTTGTACTTTTTCTCAAGAGCGTTCCATAACTCTTTTTAAGTTTCCATGACACTATAAACATTACCATTCATCCTCCAAAAAACTTGGAGTGTAGTTTCTGCATAGGAAATCAGAGTTTTTCCATACATAAATTACAACAAATCGTTCAATATCAAGAGTGTCTTCTCCTAAGACCGTAACGTCCTCCTTGATGAATCGTTGCAAGCTCAGTGTGATAAAATAGAACAATATTTTCATTTGCCAACATTTCAAGTTTGTACCGAAAAAAATTTCGGGCTTTTCTGCCGGTGCCATTGCATGCGTAGGTGTTGAACGGCTTGTCAAGGCAACAACACTCATTACCGTAGCACTCGTTCCAACAACATTAATGTTATTTGGTTTTCATTCGTCTTTTTCCTGTAAAGTTGGTAACAAATAGAATTTTGTCAAATCAGTGAAGTTTTTATATTTTCAAACTGAATACCAAACCAAACATACAACATATAACAATGGTGAAGTAATTATATCCTTCAACCCATATCCAAATTGATTACTTCGGCAATATTTTTATATTCATTAAACCGGGCAAAAAACATATTGGAGTTGAAAGCAATCAAGGCTTTAGTCCCTAAAAAATATGGATATAACTTTCTGTAATTTTAGTCTCCAAAAAATCATAAAGTCAAAGTCATAGTACAAAATATATTTTCACACAGAAAAAATTCAGTAAAATTCATTAAGCTTGTTAACCAAACTGTGTTAAAAGAAAGACCAATACTGTTAAAAGAGCAGAAAAAACGTTAGAGATGAGAAAGATTCCGAGTCCACAATTTTTTGTATGTCCTTAAATAATTTTAACCCCTCACAATTGCCAAGGTAATGGATTAAATTCTCCAAGGAGAAAATAGAATAAACCTTCCTGCAACAGTGGCAGTACAAACTGCAGGATACCAACAAACTTAAAGAATGTCGCAAATCACACTTACGTGGTTCAGAAAGAAATCAACGAAGCAAAGTGCAGAATTGGAGAGAGAGAGAGAGCTTGAGAGTTTTTGAATTTTTTGAGTAAGTGAAAAGGAAGTCACGCCTCTGAATTTATAGGCAATTATTGGCTGAAGTGAAGAGGTGTGTGACTGTTCATAATGTGAATAGATTTTGTGGTGACTATTCATAATGTGAATAGATTTCTAAAAGAGAGAAAACAACGTTTGGATTTAATGGAATTTTATTCTAAACCCTGATAAAATTAAACTGGGTTAGTCCGGTTAATGAAACGGGTCAGATTAATTAATAATTAATAAATAAATAAAAATTAATTAAACAAACTTTAACCAAAAAATTAATCTCATTGATCATTTTCCAAATCTGAAGCCGAAGCGGAGCGATGATGATGGCGCATCTAACTCTTTTAAGAGCTCCATGAAGTGATTCTACATATATACATACAAGTGTAACTGTCCCTTATCAATGTGGGACAAAGTTCATGAAACGACCTCGGTCAATCGTTTCGAAAGTTAGAACTCTGATTGGCGTGCCGATAATTTTAAATATTCGTAATATCCATTAGGACCTGCCTGTAAAATTTGAGCTAAATCAGACCTCGATTGGTAGGCATTGGAAGAAAGTTTCAGTTTTTATTGTCGATAAATATTAAAAAGAGATTTTCGAGCTCGGTTTTGGAGAATGAGCTCTGATTCGAAATTCGAAAGCGCCGTTAGGTTCGTATGATTATTTTTAACTTTTTTAAACTTTCGGAAGTGAATTTCGATATTGTTCGGCTAGTTTCCGCTAAAATGCCGAAATTTAAATAATTTGACCTTTTCCATTTAAATTCGCATCTTGAATTCCGGGAGTCCGACTTGAGATCCACTTTAGTGAGTATGTTACATGTATTTTGTATAACTTGTATGCAAAAGGTGAAATTATTTCGAATATCGTAGAGTACAGTTTTAATTTTTACCATAGCAGCGAATTTTAAAAGAAAAAAAAAGGAAAAAGACAAAATAGATTAAATGGACTTCGGAATTAAGCTAAGGACGATGCAAATAGGGTATCAGGTTCCTAACCGGATTGCCCTAAGATGTGAGGAATGAAGCCTTTAGCCATTTGATATATTTTTCTGCTTATTGAATAGAGTGGGATCATTTGGCAATGAAACCAAAAGATAAAGCGGTTGTTGATTAGCAGAGCTAACTTTTGGAAGAGGCAAGTGATTATATCCATTTCTTTGGAAGCACCTGGCCTCGCGGATTTTCTACCACGTGTTCTTTACGTGTGTAGCTGCCGATAGGCGTACTCATTACGCCTTAGCTTTGAATTTACGTTGTATATTATATGTTATGTCATGTTGCTGGTATTGCATTGAGTATCTAAGCATTGTACTCTGGCTGTCATTATTACATATACATCCCGGTTGGCGATGAGAGTCCCGCACCTGTGAAGAGTCATTATTGCATATACTTCCCGGTTGGCGATGAGAGTCCCACACCGGTGAAGGGTCATTACTGCATATACTTTCCGATTGGCGATGAGAGTCCCGCACCGGTGAAGGGTCATTATTACATATACTTCCCGATTGGCGATGAGAGTCCCGCACCGGTGAAGGGTCATTATTACATACACTTCCCGGTAATCGATGAGAGTCCCGAGCCGGTGAAGGGTCATTAATGCATATATCTCTTGGATCAGATCGGGTTGCACACCGTAGCAGTATAAATGTACGGATCGGGTTGCACACCGCAATAGTATAAATATACGAATCAAGTTGCACGCAGCGACAGTATGATCCGCAACATGATGTATTTCTGATTGTTAATATGCTCGGGATGCCTATATGTTCTGTCTACCTTATGTCCCTGGTTGTTTATGATTCCATACGTGTTTTCTAGTTATTATTTGGCTCTGCCTTTTTATAATTTAATTAAGAGGAATTTGGCTTTTCTGTTTCTTTTCTCCCTGGCTAGCTATCCTGTTCTTTGAGGTGGCTAGTCTGCCCCACTTATTGAGTCCTTTGACTCACCCTTGTTTGCTCTTTGTTTTTGTCTATCTATTTCGTTTCGGCAGGTTCGCTCCAGGATTGAGTTCGCCACGTTGTGAAGGAGCGAAGACGACTTCAGCTGTCAGGGTGAGCCAGCTTTTATTCCGGATGGCCGCCAGTTTATTGGTCATTATTATTTCAGTTGCATTTTGCTCCCTTCAGGATGTATTTGTCTTCTTTGTACTGTTAGATGTCTATTCTAGATAGTCCTAAATCTAGTATATTGGGTAGTCAGTTGTAATTTCTTTTGTACCGCTTAGAGGTATTAGTATGTTTGCGGTTTTTTTCTAAGTCTTGTTCCAATTTATGAATCGTTATATTTATTTTCCTAACTTAATTGGTAAGGGTTCGCCCGACGGGTCTAGGGGAGGATGTCGGGTGCCCGCACGGCCTAATCGGATTCTGGGTCGTGTCAGTTGGTATCAGAGCCCAGTTTATAGTCTATCCAAACTAAGACAGTGTCTAGTAGAGTTTCGCTGATGGGTACGTAGACGTCCGTACTTATCTATGAGAGGCTGTGATGGCATTTAGGAAGTTTCACTTCCTTCTTTTTTGATCGTGCGTCGGTATAGGATGCAAAAGTATTTTCGTTAATTTATTCGTGGTAATTGTGAACCCTCGTGCAACAAACCAGTAAACGGTATGAGTTCAAGACGAAGCAGTCTAGCCTGGGGCCAGCACTGACGAAGCCCCGATAATTTTTTTATCGTGCTGACGATCTAGTTACGGAGGTCCCAACTGTACGAGCTTGCAATGGGCAAGGGAGCAGGGCCTTGTGGTTCCCTTGGCTCTCTATGATGCTTTTACGAGAATCTTGGTGACGCAAATGCCTATTATTCGCTAGGCAGCTTATCAGGTTGCCGCAGATGCAGATTCTCGGTCTTAGGGAGCTTTTATTCCAGTTCTTAATATTGCCAAGTAAAATTATGTTCCAAAGGCAGCATGTGTTGCATCACCAATTGTTCTGACTGGTTAGCCAGCCGAGGTAACAGTTCGGTCCAAGTGCCCAAAGAGGTTGCATTATGTTACGCTGTTGAACTTTCCAATATTCTTAAGCAATGCATCAGATAAACCTCGTGATTTTTTTTAAAATAAAATGATGTCAGCATATTCTTCAGGTTGTCGATTATCTCGAGCAGTATGGTATTGATTATTCTGCTTTCCAGTTTCAAGGTCCAGCCCTGGATTGGTGGACAGCTCTCTCATTAGCTGACTTAGTTTGATTTTTCTTCTAGATTCGTGGAAAAGTTCCTTTCGCGTAGTGAGCGAGATGAAGAGTGTCGCCAGTTTGAGTGGATTAGATAGGGTAGCCTGTCGGTTAGCCTGCTGGTTTCAGAATATGAGATTGAGTTCTATAGAATGGCGAGATATGCATTAGAACTAGTGTATGAGCCTTTCGAGAGATTCAAAGATTTATTGATGACCTTTCTTTTTCCTTGAGATCCCAGATAGCTCAAGAGATTGAGGTTGGGACTTTATTTGATGTTGTTGTTGATATTGCTCAAAGGTATTAGGCATGCCATAAGTTAGAGCAGGAAGAGTTAGAGCGGGGGAGCAAGAGATCCCGTGGCCCTAGTGAGCTTAGGCAGTTGGTAGCCGCTTGTGATGTTCTCTGTGTTAAGCCAGAGTACGTGTTATTGTAGCCGGGTAAGCATATTATTGTTTTTCAAGGCTTCTAAGGGTAATAGAAGTACCATCCATCAGGCGGTGGTGTTTACGGCAAAGGTATGGAGTTGTGAACTCAAGAGTTGCAGTTGTTTAGCAACTCGAAAGGGTAGTTGGTAGCTAAGGGCATCCTACGTTCAGCTTTTAGCTAAATCTTCTTTAGTCCAGCAGACTGTGTGAGGATGATTATTCCTATTCAAATAGCTGCATAAGTTTGTGCTTTAAGTGGAGGAGTCTTCCTCCAAATACTGAATAGTAATACTAAATCTCTAAGGCGTTGATACCGATTTGCCACGACCCAATCTAGGGCCACGACAGAAACCTACAATGAGTGTCGATCATTGCTAAACCCACTAATAATCTATTAATGATAGAGATAAGCTGGCAACCTAATCATATATACATACCTATTTGTCTGTATTCAACTAGAACTGGATCCTCATACTGATGTTGTTTTACTTCATGAAAATTTAGAGTTAAAGGTCTAGTGCAGCTTATCGTCAATCCATCATTGGCATATCTCCTTCACACCTCAACTCTTTGAGAAGTTACTCTTGCGTTATAAGTGCACATGCAATCAACTTTGTTGTTGATATTCTGCCTCAGCTCATGGTCCAGCTACATGTCTCTTTTATTTTCACTTCTGCAAGACATAACATTTCCAATTCAAAGACAATACCCTGAAGTAGATGTTCAGTCTGGATATCATTTCTGGTCTGCATCATACTATCCGGAAGTATTTGCATGATCCTTATCCTTATATGATAAACCCTGTTCAGATGAACCTTTGACGTACATTAGGATATGTGTAACTACATTCCCACAAGGAGCTTGTGGAACAATCCTAACATCAACTGAGGTGTTGCATAGTGCGTTCGTAAAAACAATATAGCTTGCATCAAATCTTTTATAGTGTTTAGTGACAACGTATTTCAAAAGCTTCCCCTATTGCATCAAGCGTGAGCTAATTCTTAGTTCCATCGACCTGTTCTATATCAAAAGGTATATCGAAGAGGTGATTATTGGCTAAATCATACTAACCCATTCAAAGTTCCGTGTATCTTTACTTTAAAAAGTAAAACTCTCCTCTCATGATCGAGGAAGGATCAGTTTAGTCAAAATAAGCTGGGCAACGGCGTTATGATATTGTCCAGCTATATTTTTATCCAAGAGTTCGATATGCGTGTTATAATTCTGATCCTGTAATCAGGAAATAATACCCGTGGAGTAGCTCATGAAGGTCGTGCAAGTTCTCTTGTTATCTGCATGAATCTTGCTTTAGACTTAGGCTCGTTCGAGGACGAACGAGAATATAAGTGAAGGAGAATGAAACGACCTCGGTCAATTATTTCGGAAGTTAGGACTACGATTGGCGTGCCGATAATTTTAAAATATTCGTAATATTCATTAGGACCTGTCTGTAAAATTTGAGCTAAATCAGACCTCGTTTGGTAGGCATTGGAAGAAGGTTTCAGTTTTTATTGTCGATAAATATTAAAAAGAGATTTTTGAGCTCGGTTTTGGCGAATGAGCTCCGATTCGAAATCCGAAAGGGCCATTAGGTTCGTATGATTATTTGTGACTTTTGTAAACTTTCGGAAGTGAATTTCGATGTTGTTCGGCTAGTTTCCGCCAAAATGCCGAAAGTTAAATAATTTGACATTTTCCATTTAAATTCGCATCTTGAGTTCCGGAAATCTGATTTGAGATCAGCTTTAGTGAGTATGTTACATATATTTTGTATAACTTGTATGCAAAAGTTGAAATTATTTCGAATATCGTAGAGTACAGTTTTAATTTTTACCATAGCAGCGAATTTTAAAAGAAAAAAGAAAAAAAAAGGGAAAAGACAAAATAGATTAAGTGGACTTCGGTGGGGTCAAGCTAAGGACGAAAGGAGCAGATGCTATGATTTACAAAACAGAAACATCGAAACAGAGAAAATGAAATGACGAAGTGGAAAAAGAATGCCAGAAAATGAGAAAAGGGGTCGGAGAAAAGTAGAATTTTACCCTAAAACATTCAGGTAATGATCCTAATATACTATTTGAGTTTATTACGTGAGTTTGAATATATTTTAACGGTAAAACTTGGAATATTAGACATCGTTTTAATAAGTTCAATTAATAGTTTAAAGGGTCAAATGGACCCCGATAATGAAATTGATTATATATTCGTACTCAGTGAGTTATGGGCAACATATAAATGTAATTTATTTGGGGTTTGGTTATGTGACCTTAAATCCTGTACATAGGCCTGGCCTGCGTATTGCGTATGCAAATCGGGTATCAAGTTCCTAACCGGATTGCTCTAAGATGTGAGGAATGAAGCCTTTAGCCTATATTTGATATATTTTTCTGCTTATTGAATAGAGTGGGATCGTTTGGCAATGAAAATAAAAGATAAAGCAGTTGTTGATTAGCAGAGCTAACTTTTGGAAGAGGTAAGTGATTATATTCATTTCTTTGGAGGCACCTGGCCTCGTGGAATTTCTACCACGTATTTTTTATGTGTATAGCTGCTGATAGGCGTACTCATTACGCCTTAGCTTTGAATTTACGTTGTATATTATATGTTACGTCCTGTTGCTGGTATTACATTGAGTATCTGAGCATTGTACTCTGGCTGTCATTATTACATATGCTTCCCGGTTGGCAATGAGAGTCCCGCACCGGTGAAGGGTCATTATTGCATATATTTCCCGGTTGGCGATGAGATTCCCGCACCGGTGAAGGGTTATTATTGCATATACTTCCCGGTTGGCGATGAGAGTCCCCCACCGGTGAAGGGTCATTATTGCATATACTTCCCGGTTGGCGATAAGAGTCCCGCACCGGTGAAGGGTCATTATTACATACACTTCCCGGTAATCGATGAGAGTCCCGAGCCGGTGAAGGGTCATTAATGCATATATCTCTTGGTAGACGATGAGAGTCCCGCGCCGGAGATAGGTATCAGGTATATGTGACTGCATTGCATCGTACCGCATTCATCCCATCTCATTGCACCGCATACTGACTATTGTGTGTATTGTGTTGTGTTTTATTTATATGCGGTATGTATACCATGTTGTGGACATATCTCAGTTTGCCTATATATTTCTGGCCCGTATCCTGGGTTGCACGTCGCGACAGTATGAATATATGGATCAGGTGGCACGCCGCAACATGATGTATTTCTGATTGTTAATATGCTCAGGATACCTATATGTTCTGTCTACCTTATGTCCCTGGTTGTTTATGATTCCATACGTGTTTTCTAGTTATTATCCTGCTCTGGCTTTTTATAATTTAATTAAGAGAAATTTGGCTTATCTGTTTCTTTTCTCCCTGGCTAGCTATCCTATTCTTTGAGGTGGCTTGTCTGCCCCATTTATTGAGTCCTTTGACTCACCTTTGTTTGCTGTTTATTTTTGTCTATCTATTTCGTTTCGGCAGTTTCGCTCCAGGATTGAGTTCGCCACGTTTTGAAGGAGTGAAGACGACTTCAGCTGTCAGGGTGAGCCAGCTTTTATTCCGGATGGCCACCAGTTTATTGGTTATTATTATTTCAGTTGCATTTTCCACACTTCAGGATGTATTTGTCTTCTTTGTACTGTTAGATGTCTATTCTAGATAGTCCTAAATCTAGTATATTGGGTAGTCAGCTGTAATTTCTTTTGTACAGCTTAGAGGTATTAGTATGTTTGCGGTTTTTTTTCTAAGTCTTGTTCCAATTTATGAATCGTTATGTTTATTTTCCTAACTTAATTGGTAAGGGTTCGCCCGACGGGTCTAGGGTAGGATGTCGGGTGCCCGCACGGCTTAATCGGATTCCGGGTCGTGTCAGTTCACTTGTTTCAAGTGGCAAAGTTCACTTGATTTAAATTTTTATTTTCCTCTATTTCATTTTTCCACTATTTCCCAGTCCACAGTTCTTATCTTTAAAGCCCAATGACTTAAAGTCCAACAGAAGCTTCATAAGGAATTGATCACAACACAGTTAGTGTTTTCTTAAGGATCCAATGATGCAAAAATTTGGAGAAAAAGAAAAAGATATTCTCCATATACATTTCTAAGCTCATTTTATCTCTTCTTCACCAATGGACCTTCATGGTAATGTGTCTCCTTCTAAGACTCATTCAATTCACTCGAAGCCACCTGATAACAACAATAATACAAGTATTTCAATACCACCTGACAAACCAACTTTCTATGAAAAACTAATATCACAAAATACCACACCTTGCACTACTAAATCTACTATACTACACGATCCACTATCTAATTCTTACATGCAACAACACTCAATAGTAGAAGATGACTTGGTTGGACACATATCTTTCATCCAAGAGGAGAAGCAACGTATTTATTCTCTCTGGCTCAATTCTGTTATTATCAAGCTTTTAGGTAAACGGCTTCACCATCAATACCTATATGAAAAGCTCAAGTTTTTATGGAAACTATCTGAAGACTTTCCTTAGATAGATCTAGGAGAAGATTTTTATGAGGTAAAATTTAACAAACATGACAGTCTACACAAAGGGCTAACTGAAGGACCATGGGTTGTTAATGGTTTCTTCCTCTCCATTAGATGTTGGAAGCCAAATTTTGTAGCTACTGAAATTAAACTACTATCTACTGCTATTTGGAACGTTTACCTAATTTACCTACTGAATTTTTTGATGAAAGTGTACTGAGAAAAATTGGTAGTAGTCTTGGAAAACTACTCAAAGTGGATTTCAAAACCTCAACTGCTTTAAGAGCAAGATATGCAAGGATTTGCATTGAAGTGCAACTAGGCACTCCTGTAAAAAGTCATGTCTACAGAGGACATCACAAACAAAACATTATTTATGAAGGTGAAAATATTTTATGTAAGATTTGTGGGGCGTCTAAGTCATCTTCAAGAAAACTGTCCCTATGCCTCTCAAACCATTATTACTTCCACCACCATTGATAACCCTACTCCTACAACCCAATTAAAACTCAAAACCAAGGAGGGGGAGTTAGAGTGGCATACAGTAAGCTTCTAAAAAAAAGAAGAGTTTTGCTTCAAAAGCTGATCAAGCTGTTAACAGTGGACAATTAAAGAAAGGCTCCTCTATGTCACCACCTATGGAATCTAACGCTCATTCTTCAGGTAAGTTTTCTAAATTTTCTACTACAAATTTAATTATAAAAATCAAGGCACTGCAAGGCCTATTTATCGTATTAATAACACTTTTAATAAATTTAGCACGCTTAATTCTTATAGTCAGGAAACTATGGATAAATTTGATATGGAGAATAAAATAAAAAAAAAAAATTCGACTGACAATGCCATGCAAAAGGCGTTACAACCTATGCATGATCAAACAAATTTCAACAAAAATAATTACCACGTAGATAATCTTATGGACACGTCAACCCAACCCCTGATCTCCATGTCATCCCAATCTGATTTGGATAAAATTACACAATCGCTACAAACTTTAGTGTCACAATTTCCGATACTCATATCCCTTCTATTCCTGAAAATGTTCTTACCTCTATACCATCCAAACAAGCCAATGAAACTCCTCAGTTTGATTCGATCATCAATTCGCCTCTCTCATATCCCCTCTCCTCTTTCTTCGAAACATTTTGGACACTCAAACACGCCATCAGGCATGCAAAATAACTCCACTTCTAGTATACTATCTCCTAACACGACCTATATAGCACCTCAAAATAATAATGCAACTTCCTACTTCAAGGAAGAACTCACGTTTAATAGTAAAGGAACTTTTAAAAATTCATCGTCAAGTTGGCTGTAATTGAGACACGTTTTTCGGGTGGACGATATAGATTTTTTTGAGATAGTTAACCACTTTTTTAACCGTGAGAGGGAGGTCATTCAGAACCCCCTGGCTCCATAACGGGGGGAGGGGGCGGCTCCAGAGGCGCTGCGTAACACTCCATGTCCTTAGTTCATTAGTTCCCACAAATGGAAGTGTTGACAACTGGTCTGAACTAAAGTTGTCTCTTCCAGTCCATTAGTTCTAGAATTCGCCACACTGTTCCAAACATAATGTTATTTTCTTCTCTGAAATTGTCGAGTTTGATTGGAGCTAACATGAAAATTAATTTTCTAACTTTTCTTCGATGTTCCACTATAGTCTTTAATTTGCTCTACATACTTCTGTTGCATCTTCAGTTTTGGAATGCAATGCATCCTCTCTATAAGAGAGAAATCTCCTTTGCAATTTTTTAGTCCCAAATGCACGAACTTGATGAAAAATGACATTGCCGAAAATTGACAAGGTAAAATTTCCATTTATTCATCAAAAAAAGCATCCCCTTTGAAAGAAGAAATCACCAATGAATTAAAACAACAATTCACAAATTCCACCTCCACCTCCCATGAACCAACCGCTCATCTTCACAATTCCACCACCACAAAACCTAGTACCCCAGTCTTAGTTGGAATCAACTCTATCGGGTCAAGCAATCACTATGCCAATGGTGATTCTAGGACAACCAGCTTATGTAGTCATACAAGACCCGTCTTATCTTGTCCTAATTGTGAGCGAAGGCATGCACTTGATAATGCAAAATTATATGAACAACATGTAACCACAACTCATGCATGGGATGAATCAATAGGACTATCCACTAATCGACCTTCGTTTCTTTCCACCTTGGATGATACCACCACAAATTCCAATCTTCACTCCATGAGATTTGGCCCAAAATCAACTCATGCAAGCCCAAGTGGTCTTGAACGGGATACATCACCATGCAAATCAACCAAATATGAATCTCCAAAACATGATCCCTCAACAACACCCCTCCCCCCCCCAAATACAGATGGACATTCCACCACCACCAGCTCCTCCACCATCTCCAGAACACCATCCCAATCCACCTGACAAGAAGAAGGCAGGAGGGGGACCCAGAACAAATCGCCTTAAGGGGGAGGGAGAGTCACACGGAGTTTCTAAGCCTAAAAGAAATAGCTATTCTTCTCTTCAAAGAAAGGTTGTACAAGAAAGTCATCTTCATAAGTCATCAACTACTTTACAAATACTCATTGGATATGAGAGCCCCAGCAAACAAGCAAGTGAGCAAATATGCAGTAGTGTTGAATCCAACACTAAGAACTGATCCAGAATTGGATATGATTGTTAATGAAAACCATAATCCTAACATGAGTAGACAACTTAACATAATAATATGGAACGTAAGAGGTGCAAATAATCCTGAATTCTGCAGATATTTTAATGTCATTTTAGAAGTCTATAGGCTTGTGGTGGTTGCACTGCTTGAAATAAAAATGGAGGATCACCATGACCTTAGGGTATGTTTATGTTTTGACATCACTGATAATGCTGAGGTGCCATTTGTGGGTAGCTCTGGTGGTATTTCACTCCTTTGGAAAAATGACTTGGCTAGTGTTTTTTATGTTCATATTAATGGCAATAAGGTCTATGCCATGATCAAGGTACTTCATAACTCTTTTAAAATTCCTTGGCTTTTTTCAACTATTTTTGCTAGTACATCTTGCTCTAGTCGTAATTTGCTTTAGAATTCTTTAGCTTCTATTTATGATAATTATAAAGGTCTTTGGCTAATTAGTGGTGATTTTAATCAAGTGTTATCCCAAAATGACAAATCTGGTGGTAGGCCTATCAACCACAAAAATGCCAACCGTTTTTAGAATTGTATATATTATTGTAATCTAATTGACTTAGGATTTAAAGGACCAAAATATACTTGGTCCAATCATAATAAAAGTAGAGATGGTTTAATTATGGAACACTTAGATAGGTGCTCAGCCAATAATGATTGGATCACCTTGTTTAAAGATGCTTCCATTGTGCACCTGTCGAAGACCTATTCGGACCATCACCATATCTTAATTAGTCTGAATAGGAAGCCTCATGTTAATAGTAGCAAACTTTTTTGAATTGAATCAATGTGAACTTCACACCCAGATTTTAGAAATATTATAAACTATGCATGGGATAATAGAAGTTTTCGTGATGCTGCCAAGTTTTTTGAAAAAAAATTATAAATTAGAACAAGACAGTATTTGGAAATATTTTTAAAAATAAAAAAAAATTTCTTGCTAGAATAAATGGTCTCCAATCTTCTTCGAAATACCCTACAAGCTACTTTCTTCAAAATCTTGAAAATAAGTTTGTCTTTGAGTTCAACAACTTATTAAAAGATGAGGAAGAATTTTGGCGCCTCAAATCTAGGGTTAATTGGCTAAACCATGGTGATGCAATAACAAAATTTTTCCACATCACCACCCTTAATAGGCATAGGAGAACACCACTACTCACTTTCAAGATAATAATGGCAATGTAGTTTTTGATCATGAGGCTGTGACTACTCATGTTACAAATTATTTTGAACTTTTATACACCACAAGTCATGATTGTAGTCCTTTTAACCCTCTTAACCATAATACTAGATGGTATATCCAAACTGATCTTTCTAGTCTTGATAGACCCTTAACAGATGCTGAAATTACTCAAGCAGTGTACTCTTTTAAACTTTATAAGACCCCTGGTCCAGATGGCCTCCACCATTTTTTTTTTTAAAATACTGGGATATCATTGGCAACTCTGTTAGATCTGTTTGTCACCAAGTCTTTGCTGCTAGCACTATTCCTAATTACTCTAATACTACCTATCTTTGTCTAATTCCTAAATTCAAAAATGTTGTTCATCTAAAAAAATTTTGACCTATAGGTCTTTGCAACACTATCTATAAAATTATTACCAAAATAATTATAAATCGTATCAAACTTTATCTTGATAGTTTTATCAGCCCATGCCAAGCTAGTTTCCTTAAAATAGAAGGGCTTCAGATAATGCTATAATTATTCAAAAAATTATTCACAAATTCTCACGAATGAAAGCTACTAAGAGGGAAATGCTTATCAAAATAGATTTAGAAAAGCCTTTGATAGACTTGAGTGGTCTTTATTTGGAAAATGTTAGCCTTTTTTAATTTTCTTCCTAATATTACAAAGTCAATATTGTCATGCATTACTTCTTCATCTATGTCAATTCTAGTTAATGGATCCAAAATCCTATTCTTTAATCCCACTAGAGGAATTAGACAAGGAACCCTATGTCTCCTTATATTTTTATTCTTTACTTAGAACTCCTCTCTGTTTACATAAATCATAATGTAGGTCAAAATACGCGGAAACAATTAAAATACGAATCAACAAGATAACAAGAAAGTTGAAATTTGGAAGAGCAGAAATAGAAGAAAGAATGGATAAAGCAATTCAATACATGAATTAATATCCAAGAGGGAGGAAGGAAACTCAAACTTAATCAAAGATTTATACTATGATGAAATCCATATGGTTCTAAGCTAAGAGATACATGAAGCTTCAAGCTTCTACAAGAAGACCTTGCCTCTCTCTTAATTCTTCTATTCTCAAAATAAGCTAACTTCCTAATGAAACCCTAGTTTAAGGTATTTATAGGTTCTCTTACACTTAGTATGAAATGTCATAAATGCCCATAAGTTGGGTTAAAACATAAAAGACCACGCAGGGTCAAACTAGTAAATAGTCCTTACTTTAAATGAAACCCCGTTACTGTGTAACAGGGGGAGGCGGTCCGCCTCCTCCACTGGATGGTCCGTCCACTATGTGAAGGCTTGATATTGCTTTAGTAAGAGGCGCCCCACCTCTGTTAATTAGGCGCTCCGCCTAGCCAAACTTTATAGAGCTTAAATCTCCTCACTTAGCCGCAATTGAAGGACTTTGAGGGGTAGGCGATCCGCCCACCCCACTAGGCAGTTCGCCCAAAGCTGTGCTCAAGTGGACAATCTTAAAATCGCTCCCGAACTCTCCTCCGAAGCTCTTGGCTTTGCATCTCTCGCACCCTTCAAGCTTGGCTCTTGATGGTTGGTCCTTAGGCTCAATTTGGGCTGCATCATTCTCCCTTTCTTGGAAGGATTTCGTCCTCGAAATCACACCATCAAGGCCTACAAACAAGGACAAGCACAAAAACTTCCTACTACAAGAGTAGCTTAGCTCAACAAGAATGAGTGCAAGTGGTGTGGAAAACATGCCTATGATAAAGCCAATACATAAATAATAATAAAAAAACTCATGTCATCAAAGGAAACAAGTACTTAACTCAACAAGGAAGTGCACTTGACACAAGAACAAGCAAAGAGATCAATAAAACATGGAACATGCAAGATGTAGCAATCAAATTTCCTACGACCCGTAAGCTCATGACCAACATACCAAGCCTTCGATGCATTTCTATTATAAGGTGGCAAAATGGCTTTGGCATGCTCCACACTCAAGGTGTGATCAACATATGGAATGGAGTAAATAAAATAGTTCAATTAACAATTAACATCAAATACTCCACTCCCCTTCTTGGAAGAACTCTTACACACACCAAGAGTTACCTCCTCACCTCCACATTGACCTCCAAGACAATCCTCCTCACTAGAAAAACTTCCAATGAAGGTATCCATAATTTCTTCATCATTATAGCCCACACAATCAAGATTAGAACTACTAGAAGATGGACCATCACAACCAATACCAAGGTCATTCACCTCACTTGGAGTTTCAAACAATGGATTATCTATAGAGTTAAACCTTCTACACCATGGAGGTTCAACCTCACTATTTACTCTAGTTTGATAGAAAGCACCACCTCTATTAAAAATGCCCTCAAACAAGGGGTTAGTCAAAGCAAGCTTCTCAAGCTCACTACCTAACAAAGGTGAAATATCCAAATTAGAGCTAACATCCACACTTGAGGAATCATCAAAGATAATCCTATCCATCTCTTTCACTAGAGATTTCTTAAGGTCATAATTATCCTCACTATGACAAATAAGATCACCATTATCAAATAAGCCATCAAAGGGAAGAATAGGATATTTATTCAACTCATATTCTCCTATATCAAATATGGGTGGGATGTCAAAACAAGGTTCACAAATAAGGTCAACTACAACTTCTTCAACTGAAGAGAGGTTCATTGAATACTGGGCTCATACCATGATGTGGCTTATCAACCCTCTCAACTAGTGGTTCACATTCACACACAAGTAGACCAATCGACTCTACACTAGTTCCAAATACATTGTAATCATACAAATCATCAACTAGCATGGAGTTTTCACAATTACTATCACAAGACAAGGAAGTAAAATGCTCATGGGAAGAAGAACTAACACTTACACTTGAGTCACAATCTTGCTTACTCAAAGCACTAGAAGTGTCATGGCTAGTGCCTCCACCTTGTAGCTCATAATGGGAATCTTCTTCACCTTGCCTTTCCACTTTGGAACATTATTGAGGCTCCATCGGTTTGCCTCCAAGAATACCTACACAAGAACTCAAACAAGTAAAGGAAGAAGATAAAGAGTTAGTGTTAGAATAAGGGGTGATCTCACTCTCTATGATTCTTTTTCCTTTTTCTTCTCCCTCATTTTTATTTCTTTCAAGGTCGGGTGTAGATTCGGGTTGTGACAACCCACTCACCTCACTCAACACCTCTCTTTTTTCCACTCGAGAGTTGTCACCGGTCACTCCTTTACTCTTCAAGGTTCTACATCCTCAAATTCTCAATGTAGGTATCCACACCTCGATTTGGAATGGAGTTTATAAGACACTAAAGAAACCGACAAAGACACACAAATGGACTAGGAACAAATAAACACGCAACGAAACTAAAAAGAGAAAAAAAAACACGAATCGAATTAGCACGAATCGATATTGGAATTGGATGAAATTTTGTGTGTGATCTAGAAACTTACTACATTTGATGATATGAAAGGGGTACGGGTAATCTGAAATTATTTAGGAGCTGTTCCGAGCAATCTGTGAAGTGACTGATTTTTTTGTTCAGCGTTGTCGCGTGAGTTTGGGCGCTATCGCAAATTAAAGAGTAAGTCAATAACCCTACGTTGTTGCCGCGCGATTGCGAAGAATAAAATTTCAACAAGCCAGTGCGATCGCGGCAGATGGAGCGCTATCGCGAAGAACAAATTCTGGGTTTGATGCAGAACTTGAAGCCCGAATTTCTGGAAATTTTCTTCACTTGAATCTTCACAAAAACTTGTTTTTGCTCCAAATTTAAGATATAAGCTCCTTATAAGTCCGTGAATAGACCCCAATGATCGATTCTTCAAAAACAACACCCAAAAATGCAAAAGCCTCAAATCACTTGTTGATGAACTTGAAGAACCCTAGATTTTGATTCCTCAAATTGCTCAAATTGAGTCCCCAAACGTTGTTTATTATTTAATTTTTCAAGATACAACATCTAGAATCATCAACCAACAATTGGTCACAAAGATTTCATCCAAAGGAACCCTAAATCTATGACTCAATTCTTAGGATCTTTGAATTTTTTATTTATTTTTTTTTTTTGGTTATTTTATTCTTTAGAAATTCAAAACCTAGACAGTGTTTGTAGAAACAAACACCAATCTGAGCTATGATATCAAATGATAGGACTCTAAACTCTAAGAACCAAAAACGAGTAACCAAACGATAAAATAAACTCCACAAAGTAAAGAATATAAGGGAATCGAGGAAAAGATAGAAGAAAGAAAGGAATCAAATCCCACAATTGCAGGTAAATTAGAACACTACAAGCAATTATAATACCCTAATTTAAACGATACAATCAAAGATCAATACCCGAGGGGGAAGAGACTTGAACTCAAGCAATGGATCTCTCACACAAGAGAATCCAAGAGAGATCCAAGAAGAATAAACGGGATAAAATCCATACACACTCTCACAAGAGTATTCTCAATTATCTAAAATCTAACTAAGGCTAATTACTTCTAATGACGCTATATATAGTAATCCCTAGGTTTATTACAAAATGACTAAGCAGTCCCTAGGTACTAAAGTAGTAAATTATCTGAAACGCGTCTCATTGCGACCGCGCCTTGGGTGTCGTGATCGCGCCCAGTGATCTGAAGCTTCATCGCGATCGCGTTGGATTCCTTGCGACTGCGCACTTGCATGGAACGCTTCATCGCGACCGTGCTCTATTTCTCGCGATCACGCACTTCAGCTAACTACCTCTGCGTGATCGCGCCTCTTGCCTCGCGATAGCACTGGACCAAATTCCAGTAAGCTCTCATTTGCTTGATTCTCGAATTCCAAGCCCTTTTGAAGCATTCCAAGCTTCGGATGTTGAGCGTGAACCCTCCATGGCTTCGAGTACTCATCCAGATCATATCAGAACCCCATCAAGATATATCCTAAAGGTCCCGAACTTTATCACCTATTGTTTGCTGATGACCTCACTTTCATGGCTAAAGCCAATGAAAAAATGGTGTTGGCTATCAAATCAACACTTAATCTATTCTGTGACCTATCATGTGAAAAAGTCAATACAACCAAAGCTAAAATTATTTTTTCTAAGAATGTCAATCCTAGTCTAACAAATCATCTTGGATCTATTCTCAATATCCAAATAAGTCATTGCTTTGGTAAGTACTTAGGTTTTCCAATATTAAACCATAAACCAAGACCTAATGACTACCAATTTCTTTTGTATAATTTCCAAACAAGACTATCCAGCTGGAAAACAAACTTTCTGAGCTTAGCTGGTAGAGCAACTTTGGTTAAATCAACTCTTAATACCATCCCCAACCACATTATACAATTTCATATTCTTCCTTCTAAGACCTTGAAAATTTTAGATAATATCCAAAGAAACTTTATTTGGGGTACCACTGACACCAAAAAGAGACTTCATCTCCTTTCTTGGAATACTATTACTAAACCAAAACACCTAGAAGGTCTTTCCATTACCAACGCCAGAACTAAAAATATGGCTATGATTACTGGTCTAACTTGGAGATTCCTTTCTAGTGCTAACACTATTTGGGCTAAAGTTATTAGTGGAAAATATGTTCGCAAAGCTGCTACTAAATCTCACTCTTTTATCTGGAGTAGCCTTAATAAAGGATGACCAATTGGCAATAGCAACACTCACTGGGTCATAGGTTATGGAATGTATACCTCCTTCTGGGATCAAAGCTAGCTTCCTAATAGGAAAACCCCTTAGAACCCTTACAAGTGGTCCTCTCACGATGAGTGAGGCTAGTGCTAAGATTGTTGACTTCTCAAATAGAAACACCTAGGAGTTTTCTCAAATTTCCTTCCACCTCCCGGATGATATTAAATGTTTGTTACATCACTCTCGCTCTTCTTTATTGTCTCAAGATATGGACTACCCTATTTGGAGGCATACTAGCAATGGTCTTTTCTCCTTAAAGTCCACCTAACCTTTAATTGAAAATCAAATTACAAGTGATAATGAGTTTGATTGGATTTGGAAAATTAATATTTTAAACAAGATCAAATATTTCTTATGAAAATTTCAACATGATCGTTTGTCCTCTTCCACATTTCTTATGAAAATTAATACTTTAAGCAGCCATTACCTCTTCCACTTTTTTATCCTCAAGAAAATTATTATTATACCCTTCTTCATCATCCTCCATAAATGCCTTTAACTCCATTGTAACTCCGGGAATAACGTCATTTTCCGACAACTGTCCGGCTATCATATTTTTTAAACTATATATATGTTATACATGAATACTTTTTTTTTTTGGTTTGTTGTAGTAGTACTAGAGAGTTGAAGTGAAAAGCTGTGGCAAGAATAAGGGTGGCTTATACAGGTGGAAGCAGTGGTACATGAGATGTGGGACCCACATGACACGTAAGAAAGAAGTCAAAGGTAGTAGTATGATGACGTGGACTAAATTGTCGTAGGTAATTGCAAGTCATGTGACTTCGGTTTGGATAAAGACAAAAAGCTTCGGTCGATACATTAGTTCCTACAAAAAGTCAAGAAAATGAGTACTGATAATGTAGTTACGAGGTGTATGTTTGCATAATCTTTGTCGTTGACTAGAAATGTTGAGATATCGAACGGTGGAGGATCTTGGATTGACTGGTGTGTATTTACAACATTGATAGAAGAAGGTGAGATTAAAGAAAGAGTATAACCTTGACTTCAACGACCGTCTGCAAAGTGCCGAAAACGTTTCCTCAACTTCTCAGCTACTCTCTCAAAAATACTATAATTACCCTTTTTCGAATCTGGCTACTTTTCAAAGAATTTATGCGCGCGGGCTACCGTTCAACTAACGCAGTCAAAAATGACTCCTACACGAAATTTTTACGTGCGAATCGCCATTATGTGCATCTTACATCAAACATTTATGCTGAGGTGATCCAATAAACATTGAACTTCTAGTTCTAGTGTATTTCCTAAAAATATATTTCAGATTTTACAATTAAATTTGTATTTAGTTGAGTCTAAGGCGACCGTTTATATCTCAATTTGATCGGTTGATAGGCAATTTCCGTTAACAAATAATTGGTTGTTTTCGTGTTAAAATGGATGTGGTGCAAATAACAAGTTCGACTAAATGAAATGAAAAATCCAACGAAATAATGCTAAATTCCAACTCGAAGATAGGTATGATGGAATACAAGATTAAACGACTGAATCACTAAGTGCGATGAGAAACCTAACGAACTCAAGCAATCGATGTTGTATGATTCCGAATACAATCAGATTGATTAGTTTTAATCTCAGATAATCTATTTCAACAAGATTTGACGAGTAAAGTTATGATAAAATTAGATTGTCGATGACAAATATACAAGATTATACGACTTAACCGATGGCGAATTCGAATGAAACGATAGAGATGCAGTTGATGAAAAGGGATTTATCAAATTAATAGTACGAACCAAACAATAATGACAATCGTTTTAATGTGATCGATGTTAACCGGTAAACACAATAAAATAATTCTACGGCTAATGCAATAGTAGGGAATTAACGAAATTGATAACGACAAGCAGATATGTTAAGCAATGGAAATAGCAAGCAAATAATGAGAAACAATAATAATAAGTGAAAGCAATAAAGCTTATTGTATTGAATCGATGGTTGGCGTTTTGATGAAATCCTCCAAACCGGAACCAAACCGTGATTGATGTCTTATACAATAGTTGAGATTGTAACGTTAATAGTAGGAAATTTGCTAATAATAATAATGGGGGTAATGTGGCAGATGAACTAGGGATGCTTTTTGTTATGATGAACGTAAGTCCCAAATGGGGGGAATGGGGGCCTATTTATAGATTAGCTAAAGTGCGGAGTTCCCAATCCTAGAAGAGCTCCACTTCCCCACGTCTCTTCAACAGTTGTCCACGTTCCACAGATTCCGCTGGATTAGTTCCGATAAAAGTGGGATAAGATCAATCAAGGTTATCTGTTGAAACAATCGTCTTCGAATCATTTCGATCTCAATACAACGCAATCGATCACACCAGTGGCTGAAGCTGTTTCAGCTTCGATCTCGCTGCACAATGTCTTCGGAATCTGTTATAATCTTGCCGCGTAGTCAACCACATATCCTTTGCATGATCGAACAGAAATCGACCAATACAGATAGTCCCCCCACTTGCCAAGCATATGTTCGAAAACTTGGCGAGTGGCTTGAAACTTTAGGAGGGAAAAACACGTGGAGCATTCGTGGCCCTTCAATTCGAAACGTCAAACCGTCACTTCAACTTCTCATCGCCGCACATGTCAGTCATCGTGCAGATGACAGTTTTCATCAGTTCCTGAGACAATGATGACTTTTGCCTTATAAATATCAACTTCAACTCATTTTTACAAACTTTACAACATCAAAAACATTTAGAATTCTTCAACTTCTTCAAGCGAATCTAAAAATCTCTTGCCTGTTTTCATCAATTTATGCTTCAAATCTCCAAGTTAGTTGTTCAAACCACTGAATTTGCGCTTGAAAATGTCTTCATCTTCTCAGAATATAGTTGATGCTGAAGTTACTGCTTCTACCGGTACTACCGCCACAGCCCCGCTGCAGTCCGTCATGGTGGCGGAGCAAATATCCACCGCCGACGGCTCTTCAGTAGATAGGAAGGGCAAAAAGCGAAAAGAAAGAAAAATAAAGGACTTTGGTCCTAAAAAATCATATTCAGAGATTCTTCCGAAGAAGTTCACTTATGAAAATGACTGCAAGGTCAGTGTTCAAAGTGAAACGGAGAAGAATAAGAAGAAAAATATTCCAATCGATTCTGTATATTGTGCAATCACGTCGGAGTCGATACTACGAGTTCGAGAAGACTGTGGTTGGAAGACTTGCGAAATCGATGTGATGTGTCCTCCGAGGAAGTCGACTTTGGCCACTCACGTTGAAGATCATTCAGTGGTGTTGACCTATCCTTTGACCATCGACTTCACTCTCCCGGTTGACAATGTGATCGAAGAGTTTTGTAAGATGTACAACGTCTGCCTCGGACAGCTTTCTCCGGCTATATGGAGAACGGTGGTAATCATGCGGTGGATTGCAGAGAACGCGGAAGTGGAGTTGACACTTCGCCACATTCTCAATATCTACTCCCTTCGAGTTTATAAATGAGGGGTGATTAACTTAGCGAAACGAGGCCAGCGGGCCTTGATTTCCGCAACGATGATGATCTTCGGGGGTGGGATCAACGATTCGTTTTCATCCCAACGGAGCAATTGACCGCGCCCGGAAGGCAGCCGCTTCCAAGCGTGTGGAACCGAACTCGTAAGTGTTTTGTCTGTTTCTTACCCTTTGAATTAGCTTGTAACTTGCCTAACCTTGAAAATTCATCTTCCCATGTACAGCCGACAAAGTCTTATTCGACCAAGTCTCTGACATCGTACCATGGTTGGTCAGAGTTTTAGATAAGACGACCAATGATCAGAGGGCTTGGAAGCCGGTCGCGGCTTTGAAAAACCCTTAAAGCCAAAAATCATGGTAAATTTCTTCTCCTTGAATTTGTACTGAACTTGTATCTTGATTTGATCTTTTGCTGATTTTTGAATTTTCATAGGCATCACAGGTACCGGAGGCGAGCCCAACGACGAAGAAATTGAAGTTGAGGGCGAGGAGAAAGTCGATGACGCTCCTCCTCCAAAGAATTAGAAGAAATCCTTTCAGGATTTGAAAAGTAAATATTTGCCCAAGGTAGTGGAAAAAGGGCAAGGGGGTAGCTCATCGGCTGCGCCCCAACCCATTGAAGATGTGATGGCTGGAACAAGCTCGGCCATTGCAGCGGTGAAGGCCGCCGAAGAAGTGATCTCGATTATTGACGTCGAGGAACAAGAGGTTGGAGATGAATCGGGATCTGACCGATTGGTGAGGCGTCCCAAAAAGCCTGAGAAGGAAAGACTCCAAGAGACAGCTATTCAACTTAAGACTGCTGAACAACTTGGAGATCTTTCAGTTGACAATTTCCACCTATCTCCTACAGCCGAAGAGGTCACTTCGGGCTTAGGAGGTTTACCCAGCAGAGAGGGTGCCATCGTTTCCTTGGTCATCGTGCCTGAGGTTCGAGAGGCGATGATCGACGCTTTTGATGGGGATCTTGAGGAAAGGGATCCGGCAAAAGGAAAGATGCCAGCTTTGGATCGGCCAATGGCGACGGCAAAATCCAAATACTACGAAGAGACGGGTTCGTCGTTCTTTGGTGTGGATCACGCTGACCTGATCGTACCACTTCCTCGAGCTGAAGAGGCTGCTGCCTTCGCTGCTTTGGGCGAGTCTGAAGCATTGGGCGATAGATCGCTGACACGACCTGGAATCCGGTTAGGCCGTGCGGGCACTCGACATCTTCCCCTAGAACCGTCGGGCAAATCGTTACCAATTAAATCAGGAAAAAAAAATATAATAATTCACAAGTAAGGACAAGACTTAAAAAAAAAAATACAGACATACTGATACCTCTAAGCTGTACAAAAGAAATTACAGCTGACTACCCAACATACTAGGTTTAGGGCTATCCAGACTCGACATCTAAGAGTACAAAAGAAGACAGATACCTCCTGAAGGGAGCAAAATGCAACTAAAATAAAAACCAATAAACTGGTGGCTATCCAGAATAAAAGCTGGCTCACCCTGACAGTTGAAGTCGTCCTCGCTCCTTCACAACGTGGCGAACTCAATCCTGGAGCGAACCTGCCGAAATGAAATAGATAGACAAGAAACAAACAACAAACAAGGGTGAGTCAAAAGGACTCAATAAGTGGGGCAGACTAGCCACCTCAAAGAATAGGATAGCTAGCCAGTGAGAAGAAACAAATAAACCAAATTCCTCTTATTTAAATTATAAAAAGGCAAAGCCAGATAACAACCTGAAACACGTAAGAAACTTATAAACTCAACCAAGGATGCGAGCCAGAAACATATCAACAAATAAGCAATGCACATATAAGCAGAACAGTAGTCATGTACTGCAAGTCTACACAATGGTATGAATTGAGACTAAATGAAATAAAATGAAATATGATGCAAAGGGTCACATGTGCCCGCAATCTCATCCCGAAGCAGAATACTCCTGCATTCGAGGGGAATCCAATCTGATAATCAACTGGAGCGGAATACTCCTGCTCCTGAGGCGGAATACTCCTGCACCCAATATAATGTAAACCAGAGGCGGAATACTCCTGTACTCTCCTGGGGCGGAATACACCTGCCCACAATATGATACAATGGGGCGGAATACTCCTGCACCCAATATGATATGCAATGTAATTCATATGAATGACATATAATGCATATGAATACAATGTGATGCAATAATAACCCTTCACCGGCGTGGGACTCTCATCGACAGCCGGGAAGTAGATGCCAACTCACAGCCAGAGTACAATGCTTAGATCCTCAATGTAATACCAACAACAGGATATAACATATAATTTATAATGTAAATCCAAAACTAAGGCGTAAGGAGTACGCCTATCGGCAACTACACATGTAAGGAATACGTGGTAGAAAATCCGCGAGGCCAGGTGCCTCCAAAGAAATGGATATAAACACTTACCTCTTCCAAAAGTTAGTACGGCTAATCAGCAGCCGCTTTATCCTTTGATTTCCTTGCCAAACAATTCCACTCTATTCAATATGCAGAAAAGTATAACAATTTAGGCTAAAGGCTTCATTCCTCACATCTTAGGGCAATCCGGTTAGGAACCTGATACCCTATTCGCATACGCAATATGCAGGCCAAGCCTATGTACGAGATTTAAGGTCACATAATCAAACCCTAAATAAATTATATTTATAGGTTGCCCATGACTTACAGAGTACGAATATATAATCAATTCCATTATCGGGGTCCATTTGACCCTTTAAACTATTAACTGAACTTATTAAAACGATGTCTGATATTCCAAGTTTTACCGTTAAAATATATTCAAACACACATAATAAACTCAAATAATACATTAAGATCATTATCTGAATGATTCGGGGTGAAAATACTATTTTTCTCCGGCTCTTTTCGTATTTTCTGGTATTTTTTTTCTACTGCGTCATTTTGATTTTCTCTGTTTCAATTCTTGTTTCTGTTTGCTTTCCCCATTCTCAATGAAGCTAAGGGATAATATAGCCCTTAGCCCCCACCGTCCTTGATTTTTTTTTTTTTTTTTTTTTTGTCTTTTTTGTCTTTTTCTTCATTTTATTTTCTTTTTTTTTTCTTTTCGCGACGAAAATTAAAAAGGTACCCTACGATATTCGAAATAATTTCAAATTTAGCATACAAGTTATACAAAATATATGTAACAAACTTGCTAAGACGGATCTCAAATCGGACTCCCGAAATTCAATATGCAAATTAAATGGAAAAAGATCAAATTATTTAACTTTCGGTATTTTAGCGGAAACTAGCCGAACAACATCGAAATTCACTTTCAAAAGTTCATAAAAGTCACAAATAATCATACGAGCCTAAAGGGACATTCAGATTTCGAATCAGAGCTCATTCGCCAAAACCGAGCTCAAAATCTCTTTTTAATATTTAACAATAAAAACTGAAACCTTCTTCCGATGCCTGCTAAATGAGGTCTGATTTAGCTCAAATTTTACAGACAGGTCCTAATGGATATTACGAATATTTTAAAATTATTGGCACGCTAATCGAAGTTCTAACTTCCGAAACGACTGACGGAGGTCGTTTCAATCGCTTACGATAATAGTGCCGCACAATGTTGACTTGCTCAGGTGCCGAAAGCGGTTTGCGGATTATCTCTTTGATGTCATAGGCCCAATGGAGCAGGCTCGTTTGAACACGCATGAAGATCTGAGCTTGCCTTCACAGATTGCTTTTGGTGCCTTCAGGGTAAACTATTTTCTTCCTTTTTGTATAAATTTGCATCACTTACTTTCTTTCTCCCTTTTGAATCTTACTCACGACTTATTTTCAGAACTGCACAATGGCGATCGAGACATCTGATCGGATTCGCCCACTTCAAGATGGGGCCAAAGTGCTAAACGAGCAAATCATTCATCTTACTTCGGCGGGGGAAGAGCCACATCGAAAATTGAAGGCTTTGGAGACCAAACATGCTGAACTTCTGGCCAACTTCGATGAGAGTACGAATGAACATGCCCTTCATCAATCTAAGCTGGAGTCTCAGATTCGAGCCTTGAACGAGCAGCTAAGCAAACATGAAGCCAGCTCGGATTTGAAAATGGCCGAACTCAGCTCTGCTTTGGAGAGCAAAAATTAAGAGTTGGATGACATGTCCGAGGAGCTGAACATTCTTCGTAAAGGCAACGAAGACTTAAAAGTTCAAGCTGACAGCCTGTCGGTGTTACACCTCTTATGTCTAAAGTGACGTATATCATTCTAATGACATGTTAAGAATGATTTAAGTGAGTTTAAAGTCATAATATGTTCATATATGATGTTTATATATTGAATATAAAGTTTGAGAAAAATCGGATTTAAGTTGCGGAAAAACCGACTAAGGAATTGCCTGGCAACGAAGCTTTTTCAGGAATTAATTTCGTGTATTATATGAGGTCTTTTAGGGACATATCATATATCAAATTGAAGGTCTTGGAGTGTAGTTTCCAACACTTTTAACGGTTTGTTCATATAATATCTAGATAAAAAGATATGAGCATCATAAGTTAGGCCAAAAAAGGGACATAAGCGCAAAAGATGACTAAAACTGAAATGTTTCCAAGTATAAAAGAGAAAATCCATCATTTTCTCGTCATTTCCAGAAAATTCAAGATAGAAACAGTGCTCTAATGTATAGTGAAGAAATTTTCAAATTTTTGAAGGAAGGACGCCAATCGTAACTCGAAATTGAAGAAAGATTGCGTCAAAACGCTCAACGCGATTAAGGTAACGTTATGCTACCTTCAATTTCGTCTATAGTTTGAGTTTTAGAATTACTTCATGGCTAATTAAAGTACCTAAATGTTTTATTATAGCTTGTTTAAGCTTTAGAAGGTGTTGAATTCAAGGAAAACAAGGTTTAGAAGCAAGAAACATCAAAGGTATATAAGACTAAACCTTTCTTTTGGCAAGGCATGTATCTTTTAGCTTTTGAAGTTTTTTTTAGTTCTAAATTAAGTGTTTCTTGTGAGAAACTTGAATGGTATCAAGGAAACCTTGTATATAGGTACTAAAATCCAAGGTGAAAGACGTCCAAATCAGCAAGACAGAACGTTTCAAAATCTGCAAAATTGTTTTGATCTTTGGACAGTTATTAGTATATTGATCATTACCCCTTGTACAAAATTGATATTTAGATTCTTTAAGAATCCCCAGAACCCTAAGACACATATCAAAAACTTTCATGCAGACTATGAAATCCATAGCTTTGATCTACACTCTGAAAATTAGGTTGAAAGTCAGGACAGTGGTGCTGTCCAGACATTCTATCTGCGGATTTGTTATGTCATCCAGTTGTCTCATCTTGTAATCTATTTAACATATTTATGTTATCAGTTTATCCAGATATCTATTTCCGTGTATAGTATAGTACTGGTTCTGTTTTTGCGGATCATCCAGTTTCAGGGGAAATTCTGCAGAAAGTTTTATAGAAATTCAAAGAGTTGGACAAATTCTGAGTTTTAGGTTTTGTCAATAATTCCATCCAGAGTTTTCTTATCATTCCTTTGAGTCCATGTCTATTGTTGCCACACGTGTTATGTCTCATACATGCTTATGCTTATATTGTGATCATGTTATGTGTGATTTGGAGTCCCCCATAGAAGCTGGACATTGGACACACAGTCCGGTCGTGTGTAATACTACCCATCTGGGGGATACAGCCCCTCTGGTTAAGGCGGGAGTTGAAACACCTAGTGTGACCGGGTGTCATTCACACACCCTGACCAGAGAGACTAGATATTACTGGCTGGGGGGGGACATAGCCCATAACACCCGCCAGGTTTGTTATATATGCGTATATAGCCACAGTATGCACTGCATGTTTATACATGAGGCTAGTTCAGGTTTTCAGTTACCTGATTTGGGGGGATACAGCCCATAACACCAGACAGGTACCAGTTCTGATGTTCAGTTACCTGATTTGGGCCCATAACACCAGACATGTACCAGTTCAGATAACAGTTCAGTTTTAGCTCAGTACCAGTTATCAGTTCTCAGTTATCAGCCACCAGTTCTTAGCGTTAGTATCAGTTGACAGCTATCAGTTTCTAGTTACCAGTTATTAGTCATATTACAGTTATTTATCAGTATTGTTCAGCTCAGTCCGTTTCAGATTCAGCTACACCTCAGTTTAAATTCAAATCATGTTTAGTACGTTCTTCAGATTTCCAGCTACATTGCTATGCTCCAGCTCATATTTACATATTTATATTCCAGCCTTACAGTTTCATTCAGCCATGATATATTATATTCTCATGCCTTACATACTTGATACATATCGTACTCACGCCCTTTTCTGGGGCGCTGCGTTTCATGCCGTGCATGTGCTGATAGATCAACGCTTGGACCACGTTAGTAGGCCATCTATCAGCTATTGGAGTCACTCTTCTTACTCCCGGAGTTACTTATCTTTTGGTATGTATACAGTCAGCCAGTTTGGGTATGGCGGGGCCTTGTCTCGTCCTTTGTATATTAAGTTCATCACTCTTAGAGGCCTGTAGATGTGTTCCTGTGTGGTGCAGTCAGTAGGTTATATATATTATCGTGTGATAGCCTTGTCATCTTTCCAGACTTTATGTTTTCAGTAAATATGTATGTATTTATAACCAGGTTGTCAGCTCATCTCTAAAATTCATAGATTATTAATAGGTTTAGCGATAACCGACATCCATCGCGGCCCAAGGTTGGGTCGTGACAAAAGTGGTATCAGAGCAGTTTAATCCTAGGGTGTCTACAGGCCATGTCTAGTAGAGTCTTGCTCAGGAGTATGTTGCGCGCCATACTTTTGAACAGGAGCCTACAAGGCACTTCAGGACAGTTGTCTTTCTTTCTACTCTAGATCGTGTGATAGGGCCATAATTATAGAATTCAGCCTTCTAGACGTAATGCTTTGAATGCAGCGATGTCGTCGAAGAAACTAACAGCTGCCCAGAAGGGCAAAGCCATTGCCAGCCAGGGTACTATCAGTGTGTCACCTGCGGTGGATGAGTGTGAGGAGTCCAGACCTAAGGCTCCATCTTAGGCCTCACAGATCCCCTCAGTTCAGGGCGATATTAGAGGGACTGCAGCTGCCACACCTCCAGCTCCTCAGTGTTGTAGTTGCTCAGACTAGATAGCATAGTGCAAATGCCCCAGGAGATACTGGATCCAAGATCAGGGATTTTATTCGACTAGAGCCTCCAGTCTTTACTGGATCCCGTACAGGAGAGGACCCTCAGGATTTTCTAGTGAGGATAGCCAGAGTGTTGAAGGTTATGCACGTGTCAGCCACAGAGTTTGTAGAGTTGGCTGTATTCAGATTGCATGACCTAGCAGCAGGGTGATATCAGACATGGGAGCTATCTAGAGGGCCAGATGCTACTCCTGTGACTTGGAAGGAATTCTCAGATGCCTTCCTTCATCAGTATATGCCCATAGAGACATAGAGAGCCGTGCTAATCAGTTCCTGACCTTGAAACATGGAAGTTTGAGCATAGAAGAGTATAGTTATTGCTTTAATTTCTTAGTAAGGTTTGGCCCTACTGTGGTAGCCAGTATGGAGGATAGAATTCACAGGTATGTAGTGTGACTAGGTCCAGGCCTGGTGAACGAGTGTATGACGGTTGTTATGCAGCCAGGTATTATATCACGCATTCAGGCATTTGCTTTATCACTTGAGGAGATGAAGTAAAAACAGAGAGCCGACAGGGATAGAGGGTTACATAAGAGGGATAGATTGTTTGGTTCATTTGGAGAGACATCCCGAGCGAGTAGGCAGCAGATTGTTAGACAGCCACCAGCTAGTATACCTCCAGAGTCTCGTGGCCTGAGATCTGATAGACCTCCTCAGTCCATATCTATTCACGCATCACAAACGTCAGGATTTAAGCATCGTGGTACTTCTATATGGCTAGTTAGACATATCCCAAATGTCCAGATTGTGGTAGACGCCACTAGAGACCATGTAAGTTAGGAGTTGATACTCGTTATATTTGTCAAAAGGCAGACCATTTCATGAGAGGTTGCTCGACTAGGGGTGGTAGTTGTACAGCCCAGCCAGCTAGATCAGCAGTTGCTTTCTCAGCACCAGCACGCCATCAGGGGCATGTTCTTCAAGATGGCACCTGCATAACAGAAAGAACATAAAGAGCAACTGAAGGATTTGTTAGATAAAGGCCTCATCAGACCCAGCATTTCCTCGTGGAGAGCCTCGGTATTATTTGTGAATAATAAAGATGGCTCTCTACGCATGTGCATAGATTATAGACAGCTAAATAAAGTCACAATCAAGAATAAATACCCTTGCCCAAGATTGATGACAGCTCCAGAGTGCCAAGTACTTCTCGAAGATAGATTTGCGATCAGGCTACCATCAGGTTAGAGTCAGAGAATCTGATATATCTAAGACTGGATTCAGGACTAGGTATGGCCATTATGAGTTTTTAGTGATGTCATTTGGACTCTCTAATGCCCCTGCAGTATTTATGGATTTGATGAACAGCGTATTCAGGCTTTATCTAGATTTATTTGTGATTGTATTTATTGATGATATTCTCGTCTATTCAAAGATTGAATCAGAGTATGCGGAGCATCTACGCCTAGTATTGGGTACCCTTCGGGACCAGCAATTATATGCTAAGTTCTCAAAGTGTAAATTCTGGTTAGATTACATGGCATTTCTTGGCCATATAGTTTCAGCAAAAGGAATTAAAGTAGATGACCAGAAGATCGAGGCTGTTAAGAATTGGCCCAGACCTACGACGTCAACTGAGGTACGTAGTTTTCTGGGTTTGGCAGGTTATTATAGAAGGTTCGTAAAGTGTTTTCCTCCATTGCAGCTTCACTGACCAAATTGACACAGAAAATAGCCAAATTTCAGTGGTGTAACTCTTGCGAGCACAACTTCCAAGAACTAAAGAACAAGTTGATAACGACTCCAGTACTTACACTTTCAGAGGAATCTGAGGGATTTGTCATTTACTATGCTGCTTCTCGAATCGACGTGGGTTGTGTATTAACCAACACAAAAGAGTAATTGCTTATGCTTCCAGGCAGCTGAAAAAGCACGATCAGAACTACCTTATCCATGATTTGGATCTTGCAGCATTCATTCATGCATTGAAGATTTGGAGAAATTATTTGTACGGTGTTCATGTTGATATTTATACAGACTACAACAGCCTCCAGTACATATTTAAGCAAAAGAAGCTAAACCTACGACATAAGCAGTGGCTAGAGTTGCTAAAGGACTACGAAGTGGATATTTTTATCATCCGAGGAAAGCGAATGTTGTTGCTGATGCCCTTAGTCGTAAGTCTATGGGTAGTCTATCTTATTTACAGCCACAAAAGAGAAACTTAGCTCATGCACTCCACCAGGTAGGCAGCTTGGGAATCAGATTAATAGATTCAGATGATGTAGAAGTTACAGTTAATAACACAACCACTACTTGCCTAGTGACAGAAGTAAAACAGCGCCTGTATGAGTATCCATTTCTAGTTGGATAAAGACAGATAGCTAGGGGAATACTGAAACCACCATACAGGGTTACTAGTGATGGGGTTCTCATGTATAAAGATAGACTTTGTGTTCTTGATGTTGCGGATTTATGTGGACAGATTATGATAGAGGCACATTATTCCAGATACACTGTTCATCCAGGTTCGACTAAGATGTACCATGATCTTAAGCAGATTTATTGTTGGAACTGAATAAAGCGAGACATAGCAGAGTTTGTGGCTCAGTGTCCTAACTGCCAGTAGGTTAAAGTCGAGCATCAAAAACCTAGTGGCTTGTTACAGGAAATCGAGATTCCATCATAGAAATAGGAAGCGGTGAATATGGACTTCATTACAGGCTTTCCCCGTATGCGGAGCAGATATGACTCTATTTGGGTTATAGTTGACATACTTACGAAATGAGCTCATTTCTTTCCTGTTAGAACTACATATACAGTGGAGGATTATGCTAGACTTTATATCAAAGAGATAGTACACCAGCATAGTATTCCAGTATCTATTATTTCAGACAGGGGCGCACCAGTTTACAGCTAATTTCTAGCGATCGTTCAGACAAGTTTAGGGACACAGGTGAATCTGAGTACAACATTTCATTCCCAGACAGATGGACAAGCTGAGCAGACCATTCAGACATTAGAACATATGCTTAGAGCCTATGTAATAGATTTTGGAGGCAGCTGGAGTGATCATCTACCATTGATACATTTTGCATATAATAATAGCTATCATTCTAGCATACAGATGACGCCATATGAAGCTTTGTATGGGCGAAAATGCAGGTCTCCTATAGGATGGTTTGAGGTTGGCGAGTCTCAATAAATAGGTCCAGATTTAATCCAAAAGGCAGTTGATAAAGTCAAGTTAATCAGGGAAAGATTATTAGCAGCAGACAGAAGTCCTATACAGATAACCGACGTCGAGATTTAGAATTTCAGATTGGCGATTGGGTATTCCGGAAAGTATCACCTGTGAAAGGCGTTATGAGATTTGGAAAGAATGGCAAGCTTAGCCTTAGATTTATTGATCCATATCAAGTTATCAGGCAACTTGGGCGTGTTGCCTACAAATTAGACCTTCCAACAGACCTTCAGGAGGTCCATCCAGTATTTCATGTTTCCATGCTCAGAAAAATATGTCGGAGATCCTTCTAAAGTTGTATCAATAGATGATGTTCAAATCACAAAGCAGTTGACTTATGAAGAGGTGCCAGTTGCAATTTTAGATAGATAGATTCGTCGACTAAGGACGAAAGACTTTCCTTTAGTTAAGATGCTATAGCAAAGCAATAATGTAGATGAAATAACTTGGAAAGCTGAAAATGACATGAAAGCCAAGTATGCACATCTCTTCATTACTTCAAGTATGTAACATATCGTTGTTTAATGCTTCTACATACTTCATTTAACATTCGAGGACGAATGTTCCTAATGGGGGAAGATTGTTACACCCCGTATGTCTAAAGTGACGTATATCATTCTAATGATATGTTAAGAATGATTTAAGTGAGTTTAAAGTCATAATATTATCATATATGATGTTTATATATTGAATATAAAGCTTAGGAAAAATCGGATTTAAGTTGCGGAAAAACCGACTAAGGAATTGCCTGGTAACGAAGCTTTTTCAGGAATTAATTTCATGTATTATATGAGGTCTTTTAGGGACATATCATATATCAAATTGAAGGTCTTGGAGTTTAGTTTCCAACACTTTTGACGGTGTGTTCATACAATGTCTGCATAAAAAAATATGAGCATCAGAAGTTAGGCCAGAAAAAGGGACATAAGCGCAAAAGAGGACTAAAACTGAAATGTTTCTAAGTACAAAAGAGAAAATCCATCATTTTCTCGTCTTTTACAGCAACTTCAAGATAGAAACAGTGCTCTAATTAATAGTGAAGAAATTTTCAAATTTTTGAAGGAAGGACGCCAATCGTAACTCGAAATTGAAGAAAGATTGCGTCAAAACGCTCTACGCGATTAAGGTAACGGTATGCTACCTTCAATTTCGTCTATAGTTTGAGTTTTAGAATTACTTCATGGCTAAGTAAAGTACCTAAATATTTTATTATAGCTTGTTTAAGTTTAAGAAGGTGTTGAATTCAAGGGAAACAAGGTTTAGAACCAAGAAACATCAAAGGTATGTAAGACTAAACCTTTCTTTTGGACGGGCATGTATCTTTTAGCTTTTGAAGTTTTTTTTAGTTCTAAACTTAGTGTTTCTTGTGAGAAACTTGTATGGTATCAAGGAAACCTTGTATATACTTAATTTAGTACTAAAATCCAAGGTGAAAGACGTCCAAATCAGCAAGACAAAACGTTTTAAAATCTGGAAAAATGTTTTGATCTTTGGACAGTTGTTAGTATATTGATCATAACTCCTTGTACGAAATTGATATTTAGATTATTTAAGAATCCCAAGAACCCTAAGATACATATCTAAAACTTTCATGAAGACTATGAAGTTTATAACTTTGATCTACACTCTGAAAATTAGGTTGAAGTCAGGACAGTGGTGCTGTCCAGACATTCTTTCTGCGGATTTGCTATATCATCCAGTTGTCTCATCTTGTAATCTATTTAACATGTTTATGTTATCAGTTTATCCGGATATCTATTTCTGTGTATAGTATAGTACTAGTTCTGTTTTTGCGGATCATCCAGTTTCAGGAGAAACTCTACCGAAATTTTTATAGAAATTCAAAGAGTTGGACAAATTCTGAGTTCTAGGTTTTGCCTATAATTCCATCCATAGTTCTCTTATCATTCCTTTGAGTCCATATCTATTGTTTCCACACGTGTTATGCCTCATACTTGCTTATGCTTATATTGTGATCATGTTATGTGTGATTTGGAGTCCCCCATAGAGGCTGGACATTGGACACACAGTCCGGTCGCGTGTAATACTACCGTCTGGGGTATACAGCCCCTCTGGTTAAGGCGGGAGTTGAAACACCTAGTGTGACCGGGTGTCATTCACACACTCTGACCAGAGAGACTAGATACTGGCTGGGGGGGGGGAACATAGCCCATAACACCCGTAAGGTTTGTTATATACACGTATATAGCCACAGTATGCACTGCATGTTTATACATGAGGCTAGTTTAGGTTTTCAGTTACCTGATTTGGGGGGATACAGCCCATAACACCAGACAGGTACCAGTTCAGATGTTCAGTAACCTGATTTGGGGGATATAGCCCATAACACCAGACAGGTACCATTTCAGATAACAGTTCAGTTTTAGCTCAGTACCAGTTATCAGTTCTCAGTTATCAGCCACCAGTTCTTAGCATTAGTATCAGTTGACAGCTATCAGTTTCTAGTTACCAGACAGTTATTTATTAGTATTATTCAGCTCAGTGCATTTCAGATTCAGCTAGACCTCAGTTTAAATTCAAATCATGTTTAGTACGTTCTTCAGATTTCCAGCTACATTGCTATGCTCCAGCTCATATTTACATATTTATATTTCAGCCTTACAGTTTCATTCAGCTATGATATATTATATTCTCATGCCTTACATACTTGATACATATCGTACTCACGCCCTTTTCTGGGGCGCTGCGTTTCATGCCGCGCAGGTGCAGATAGATCAACGCTTGGACCACCTTAGTAGGCCATCTATCAGCTATTGGAGTCACTCTGCTTACTCCCGGAGTTACTTATCTTTTGGTATGTATACAGTCAGCCAGTTTGGGTGTGGCGGGGCCTTGTCTCGTCCTTTGTATATTCAGTTCATCACTCTTAGAAGCCTGTAGATGTGTCCATGTGTGGTTCTGTCAGTATGTTAGCTTGTCAGTATTTTGCATTGCATAATTCTTGTCAGTAAAGATTATGCTTATTCTGTTTATCAGTTATATTCATGGTTAGCAGATTATGACACTTAGTGTTGGTCATTCGTTCGTGACAGTCGGAAAGGAACCTATTTCTACAAAAGGAATCGACCAACTTAAGGCGCGACCTCGAGGAAGAGTTTGAGAAGAAGAAGGACTTGATCCTTGCTGAGTCGAGGCACAATGTCCTTAGAGAGATGTTGGATCGAAGTATTGATATTCCCACCGAGCTGAATGATGTCGTTGCCATTGTGAGGTTGGCTTGTGAAGATCTTGGTCTCCCTGCAAGTTCTTTGGATGAAGGCTCCGATGGAGATGAATGAGTTGTAATCTGAACTAGTTTTTTATCTAGTTGTTTTGACCAGTAACTTGGTCTTTTGTTTTTGATATGATGAGGCATTTTGACCGATGTACATATTTTTGAATGAATGAATTATGTTTTTCAGAGATTTCCTCTTATCGCTTTGTATGTTGTTTTCCGAAGATAAGTTAATTTGATCGTTCGAAATGCTAACTTTTTAGCGATAGTCGTTGGAAGAATATAATGTGATTGGGGCCCAATATACTTAGTGCGTAGTAAAGAATGACATCTCACTTTTACGCAATGCACTCTTCGAACAATTTCGAGTTCGGAAACTTATATTTAAACACTTGTCAAAAATTAGAATTGTAAAATTCACCAATATAGAGACCAATAACATGAATCAACAAGTGTAGAAGTCGTAAAAATGACTAAGTGTTGTATATTATTGAAATGTTGGCCGCTATCGGGCGCTTGATATATTTTAGGATCAGTTGATTCGATTGGTCACATAATGTGGCCGTTTAAAAGCATTGATAGAATTTTCTTGACCGCTAATGGATCGTTTACATACTGCATGTCTCATCTAAAAGAACAGTTCCCAACTTTGAGTGAAAGCATTGAGGTTTAAATTTTTCGACAAACTTGAGCGAGTCCCCAGTTCGAGTAAAAATGAACGAGTCCCCAGTTTGAATGAAAACGTTGGGGCTTGAAGCCTTTGCCGAATTTTGAACGAGTCCCCAGTTTTGCCTTCAATCGATCTCGTTTTTATCTTCGAAAGGAAGTCCCCGATTTCTGGGCAGTCCCCAGTCTTCGAATGTATGACTATCCTACCAACCCCATCCCCCCCAGTGTTTGGGTGCGAAGTATGAGCAGTCGAACACTGGACCTCGATCTTTTGACACCTGAAACGAAATCATTGAAAGACATACACCGAAAGAACGTTATAGATGAAGACCACGTTAGAGTGTTCTTCAGACTTATCGTGTCACGACCCAATTTTCGGGGCCGTGATGGCACCTAAGTGTTACATCCTTAGGCGAACCACGAATAATTAAACTGACTCAAAATGATAATTTAGATAGAAATATTTCAATAAAATGTAGGTGTAGACATCCACCCGAAATACAGTGTCAATAGAGCATCTACGAATTCTGACATCCGATATATATATATATATATATAATACAAGATGTAGGAAGCGACTAAACACTAAGGTGGATCAGACGGTATGCCACCGCGAACCATGCGGTTGGCTCACCTCAAGAAAAAATAGCCACAGCCTCGAACGGATCAGATAAGTCCAGCTGTCTGACTAGTAGAAGGATCTGCACATTTAAACAGTAAGTTATGAGCCAAAGCCCAGTAAGATCATCGACAGGCCCGCTAAATTACCCTTTCGGGACAAATCTTTGATAATGCATAAGCAGATAACGGAAGTACAATCCACACCTTTACAGTAACCCATAAACATTACATACGATAATATAATTATACAACAACACAAGCAATAATACGCGAATACATAACATAGTCAATAATATAAAGATACATAATATAGGCAACATATACAATATTATATTGATACTATGGCATAAGTAGTAATATAATTAACACACAGCATGGCGATGATATATCTCGCATACCACATAGGTAATGATATACCTAGCACATAGCATAAGCACACACAGTGTGCGGCTTTGTTTATAGGTCATAACGCACCACAGACCTCTGTCCCTATAAACAACTTTACTTATAGGTCATAACGCACCACAAGCCTCTGTCCCTAGATGTAATTTTGCTTCTAGGTCATAACGCACCACCGGCCTCTGTCCCTAGAGCTAGGCCTGGGCATCGAGCGAGCGAGCCGAGCCCGAGCCGAGCCCAACCGAGCTTACTATGTTACCGAGTCGAGCCGAGCCTGAGCCGAGCCGAACCGAGCTTTAAACTATACCGAGCCGAGCCGAGCTCGAGCCGAGCTCAACCGAGCTTTGCTAGAGTTTGACCGAGCCCGAGCCGAGCCCGAGCTGACTCTTTTTCTTTTGTGTCCTCATACTTAATAATATAAAAAATAATATTTATTTTTTTTTCATCATAATCATTAAAAAAAACAGTTTTAGAGATGATGTTAAAAATATGATAAGTAGTTAAAAACAGTTTTATTCTAAAGTCTTTGCTTAAAACTTTGATACATCATAAGAAATAAAATAATAACAATTTTATACTCTAAGCTTCTAAGCTAGACAAAGATTCTTCATCACTGGAAACAAAATCAACATCGAACACCAGGTTTTGACTTCTTGTTTCAGCATCTAGCCAATCTTTTAAAACTACACACATTTCTATTGAAGTTGCTGTCATTGAGTGTCTTGTGTCTCCTAATACTCTTCGACCTGCAGAAAAAGCAGATTCCGATGCTACAGTAGACACCGGAGGAGTTAACAAATCTCGGGCCATGGTAGAGAAAATTGGATATGATTTTTGCCAATTTTTCCACCAGTCCAAAATATCAAAATTGTCTGCATCATGCACTTGTTCACTGTTTAAAAATAAATTTAATTCTGTATTTATAGCCATATCACTTGAAGCAGCAGCTCTCTTTTTATTACTAATAATTTGTGCTAGAGGATCATTATTTGCACTGGAAACAATAGAAGATACACTTGAAGTAGATGATCTTTCTAATTTATTATTTATTGTACTATTATAATTGGAGATTTTCTTTCACCAACAATATTGCGTTAGTAAATATTTTCATGACTTTTTTAAGCTTGTGTGATTAATTTAATACACATTTTTTTCTATGATTATTTTAGATCCTATTAATATATATTTTATTTTTGGTGAGAAATTCAATATTATGGTTATAATTTTACCATGTTAATAATTAAATGGTTAAATTAAAAATATGAATTGCATTTGATTTTTAGTATCAGCTATTTAGTAGGCTTAACCTTTACATTATGAGAAAATAAATTTGCTTATGTCAAATAAATAAGGATAAGAGTACAAGTTTATCAATTGTTAATTATATTAATATTAAGTAGACTTCAAATTAGTAATTGAGACTAATGAATGAAAGTTATATTTTAAAGAGAAAATTACATAATAAATCAAGTTAACCGAGCCGAGCCGAGCCAGCTCTGTCGAGCCGAGCTTTGACCGAGCCGAGCTTGACCGAGCTTTGACCGAGCCGAGCCGAACCGAGCCAAACTTTGAATAAAACCGAGCCGAGCCCGAGCCGAGCCTCTTTTCAAAATGAGCCGAGCCGAGCCGAGCTAAAGGCAATCGAGCCGAGCCGAGTTCCGAGCTGGCTCAGCTCTATGCCCAGGCCTACCTAGAGCATATCAATAATACACCGGCACACAACATCGACTATACACAAGTCACGTTTGTGCTTTCTCCTTTTTGTATAAATATAACGAGTAGTACATAATACTATCTACTAGACAATGCTAGTCAATTAAGTACTCGACATCTTACTTAGCAAGATCAAATCTTATCCGCAAGCAAAATAGAGGTCAAGTCTCACTTACCTCAAAATCGGCTCAAGTGGCTAAGGAACGACCTCCTTTCCCAAATGATGTGCCTCCGTAAGACTCCTCTCTGAGCCAAAGAAATAGTGTCGCATTCGTAAGCATGTGAGGAAAGGATTCTAAGCCCTTACGCAATTTAAGAGACAATTTACCAAAATACCCCCGGGTCGGACGTACCCAAAAACCCGTAAAATTTATGTTTCCGGACTCCCCATACTCCCACGAGTCCAAAAGTACCATTATTGTACATACTCGAGTCCAACTCGGTCATTTTTCCCATTTCACAAATCTAGGGTTCAAACCCTCTTTCCAAGGATCGTCACTTTGATCCTCGGATTAAAGCGTTAAAAATGGGTAAGAATAGTTACCTTGTGTTTAGGAATGATTTTGGTACTTCAAATTCCCCTTGGAATCACTTTTAGAAGCTCAAAATATGAAAATAAAAATGAATGCCCGCCCTAGAATATATAGCAGCCCGCAGCTTTAAAGAGTTGTACCACATGCTGTCCGAATTGTACCTCACTGGACAGCTTTCGGTAAAATACACATAACTTTTCGTTCAAATATCCAAATGATACGAAATTGGTGGCATTAGAACCACAACTCAAAGAGCTACAACGTTCATGTTTTGACTTTTTTCCAATTCCTTATGGATTGATCTGAAACATTGATTTATTTCCGGCTGAACAGTAAAAAAACAGATTCAGCAGCTTTTGGCTTTGCACCAGATCAGCCACTGTTTTTGGGTCCAAACGGGATCCTACGAAGCTCGGAATGACCCCAAATTTTGTACACAAGTCATATAAGACTTTTGTGACATGGTCGTCAAGACTGAACTCAATTCGGATCTCTAGAACACAAAAAGTGGGTCCCACGGGAAAGGGTCAAATTTCGACTTTCGCCAAAATAGCGAATTTTAATCAAACGACCCCGGAATCCAAATTCGAAAGTTGCTACAAGTCACAAATGACGATACGAACCTAACGGAACCCTCAGATCTCTCATCGGAGTTCGTTTACTCAAATCGAGCTCGAAAACCTCTTTTAACCTTTTTAAACTTCCGCAACGGAGACTTTATCAAAAGTCCTATCAAACGAGGTCCGTTTTCACTTCTGAAGGTTGCTACAGGTCATAAATTACCATACGAACCTAACGCAACTTTCAGATTTCTTATCAGAGCTCATTTGCTCAAATCGAGCTCCGAAACCTCTTTTAGCCTTAACGAATATCCGAAACGGATGTCTTTCTCCGATACCTATCTAACAAAGTTCGTTTTAGCTAAAAAATTTCAGGCATGTCATAATGGACCTTACGGAGCTTTTGGGATTATCGACATGCAAATCGAGGTCCCGATTCCCGAAACGACTATTTGAGGTCGTTACAATCTCCCCCACTTAGACTCTCGTTCGTCCTCGGACGAGCCCGAGTCTAAGGTAAGATTCACATTTTCACGAAAATAATTATACGGATTTTCGAGGACTCTCGCTACTATCCGAAATCATAAACAACAACATAACTTTCAGGCTTTAGAGATTGAAATCATACCTGAATTATTGAAAAGGCGAGGATACTTCTCCCGCATGTCGGACTCGAGTTCCCAAGTGGCCTCTTCGCTAGGACGATTCTTCCATAGCACTTTAACCAACGGGATCTCTTTCGACCTTAGCTTACGGATCTCTCTAGCCGCAATAGCAATCAGCTCCTCCAAATAAGCCAGGTCCTCGTCGATCTCGACAGAAGCCATATCAATCACATGGGATGGATCATGAACATACTTTCGGAGCATAGATACGTGGAATACCGGATGAACTGACAGAGATGGAGGCAAAGCAAGCCTATATGCAACCGCACCAATGTGCTCCAAGACCTCAAAAGGACCAATGAACCTCGGACTAAGCTTGCCCTTTTTTCCGAATCTCATAACACCCTTCATCGGCGATACTTTAAGAAACACCCGGTCACCTACCATAAACACCAAATCTCTCCTCCTCCGATCCGCATAAGATATCTGTCGACTCCTAGCTGTGCGGAGCCGATCCCGAATGATTCGGACCTTATCTAAGGTCTGCTGAACTAGATCCGGACCCAACACCTTCACCTCTCCAGGTTCAAACCAACCAACTGGAGAACGACATCGGCGGCCATATAATGCCTCAAACGGAGCCATCTGGATAGAAGACTGATAACTGTTATTATAGGCAAATTCCGCCAAAGGCAAATAACTGTCCCAATGGCCTCCAAAGTCAATAGCAGAAGCCCTCAGCATATCCTCAAGAATCTGGATGGTCCTCTCGGACTGACCATCAGTCTGAGGATGAAATGCGGTGCTAAGATCCACTCGGGTACCCAGCTCCTTCTGAAATGATCTCCAGAACTGAGCTGTGAACTGAGTACCGCGATCTGATATAATAGAGACTGGAGCACCATGCAATCTCACAACCTGCTCGATAAAGATACGAGCTAAGCGCTCCGATGAATAAGTAGTCCTCACGGGGATGAAATAAGCTGACTTGGTGAGACGATCCACCACTACCCATACTGAATCATGCTTGCCCAAGGTCAAAGGCAATCCAACCACAAAGTCCATAGTAATATGCTCCCATTTCCATTCCGGAATCGGCATGGACTGAGTCACCCCGGCTGGTCTTCTATGCTCATACTTTACCTGCTGACAATTTAAGCACCGAGACACATGATCAACAACATCTCTCTTCATTCCCTTCCACCAATATAACTCCCGAAGATCTTGATACATCTTCGTAATACCAGGATGAATAGAATACCGAGAACTGTGTGCCTCTGCCAATATCAGCTGCCTCAACTCCCCAACATTCAGAACACACAACCGACCGTTGAGCCGCAGTACACCTTCATCTCCGATCATAAATGAGGTCACTCCCCCACTTAAAACTCTATCTCGAATATCACGCAAATATGAATCATCAAATTGCTTTTCCTTGATCTGGGAAGCTAGGGATGACTGAGTCCCTATATAAGCAAAAACTCGATCTGGCACAGAATCATCAAATCGCACTCCACTAATGGACAAGGCCTGCAACTCTCGAGCTAGTGGTCTCATATCAACATCAAGATAGGCAAGGCTACCCATAGACTTCCTGCTCAGAGCATCAGCCACAACATTAGCTTTCCCGGGATGATACCGAATAGCGATGTCATAATCCTTAAGCAACTCCAACCATCGGCGCTGTCTCCCGTTCAAGTCCTTCTGGGTGAACAGATAATGGAGACTCTTATGATCAGTGAAAATCTCACAAGGCTCACCATATAAATAATGCCTCCACAACTTCAATGCAAACACCACCGCCAATAACTCTAGATCGTGGACAGGGTAGTTCTTCTCATGCACTTTCAGTTGTCTCGAGGCATAAGCTATCACCTTGCCATTCTGCATCAAAACACCACCTAAGCCAATACCAGAAGCATCACAATAGACTGTGAATCCCCCGGATCCACTAGGCAAGGCCAATACAGGTGCTGTATTCAAGACAGTCTTGAGCCTCTGAAAGCTAGACTCACAAGCAGCAGACCATAGAAAAGGAACATTCTTCTGCATCAATTTAGTCAGTGGTGCCGATATAGAAGAAAATCCCTCCACGAAACGTCGATAATAGCCTGCCAAGCCTAAGAAACTCCGAATCTCTGTAGGAGAAGTAGGCCTAGGCCAATTCTGAACGGCCTCCACTTTCTTGGGATCAACACTAATACCGTCCTTGGTCACCACGTGACCCAGGAATGACACGGTATCTAGCCAGAACTCACATTTAGAGAATTTAGCATACAATTCATGGTCTCTCAAGGTCTGAAGGATAATCTTCAAGTGATGCTCATGCTCCTCTCGGCTCCTTGAATATATAAGGATGTCATCAATGAACACAATAACAAAAGAATCAAGATATGGCTTGAACACACGGTTCATAAGATCCATAAAGGCGGCCGGAGCATTTGTAAGCCCAAATGACATGACAAGAAACTCATAGTGCCCATATCTCGTACGGAAAGCAGTCTTAGAAATATCCTCAGACCGAATCCGCAACTGATGATACCCCGATCTCAAGTCAATCTTGGAAAAATGAGTAGCACCCTGAAGCTGATCAAATAAATCATCTATACGCGGTAAACGATACCTGTTTTTGATAGTCACTTTGTTCAATTGCCGATAATCAATACACATGCACATAGAACCATCCTTCTTCTTTACAAAAAGAACCGGAGCACCCCAAGGAGACACACTGGGTCTAATGAAACCCTTATCAAGCAAATCTTGAATTTGCTCCTTCAATTCCCTCAACTCAGCAGGAGCCATACGATATGGAGGAATAGATATAGGCTGAGTACCTGGCAATATATCAATACAGAACTCAATCTCCCGCATAGGAGGCAAACCCGGCAAGTCATCCGGAAAGACCTCCGGATACTCGCATACTACCGGTACTCGATCAATAGATACCTCCTCCACTCGAACATCTCGAATAGAAGCAATATACCCTCCGCACCCACGAGCTATCATCTTCTGAGCCTTCATGAATGATATGATCTTGTTCCTCGGAGAAGACCTGGAACCCTTCCAAAAAGCCTTAGGCTCACCTTCGGCACCTATAGTCACGGACTTGGCATGGCAATCCAACGTCGCGTGACAGGATGCCAACTAATCCATGCCCATGATCACATCAAATTCCACCATATCTAGCAACATCAAGTCTACTAGAGACTCAACACCACAAATAGAAATCACACACTCCCGATACCCTTTATCTACACATATAGGATCTCCGACAGGCGTTGCCACCATAAATGGAGCATCAATAAAAACCAGATCCTTGCTCAAGCACGGTGAAAATCTAGGAGACACATAAGAGAAAGTAGATCCCGGATCTATAAGGGCAAAGGCACTGCAGCCACAAACAGAAAGAGTACCTGTGATCGCATCATTGGATGCCTCGGCATCCTGGCGTGTCATAGCAAAAACCTGAGCTGAACCTCCAGGACCAGGAGCTCTCTGAACCGGCTGCCTAGGAGGAACCTGAGTGACAGGCCTAGCTGCCTGAGGAGAAGACCGAACCATAGCAGCAGAACTCTGATGTCCCGCGGAGGTAGGTCCAGATGAAGTAAGATAGGGGCAATCCCTAACAAAGTGCCTGGGATCCCCACACTGGTAACAAGCCTTACTACCGCCTCCTCCGCGTCCACCTCCGGGCCTGCACCTCCCATAGTGCCTCTGACGGCATCTCTCACAAACAGGTGGAACAGACTGAGATGAATCCCCACGCCTCTGAGACGGCTGAGGCCTCTGAACACCCGACGAAGTACCCTGAGATGGTAAAGCAGCGGCCTGGGGAAGCCTAGGCTGAGTATGACCACGAAAACTCTGGCCACCATGTGAGGGGCCACCAGAAGTACCAGAATATCGCACCCTCTTGCTCGCCCTCTCTGCATCTGCTCTAGCATGAATGTCCTCCATACGCCTCGCAATATCAACCACATCATAATAAGACTTGTTGCCAATATGTGAGGCAACAACCACCTGAAGACGAGGGTGAAGACCCTCAACAAATCTAAGAACCTTGTCTCTCTCCAGCATAACCATAGCAGGCGCATACAGAGATAACTCTAAAAATCTGGTATCATAAGCAGTCACGGACATGCCTCCCTGTCTAAACAACTCAAACTCGCGTCTCTGGGCATCAAGATGACTCTGAGGCACAAATCTACTCATAAACATAGCAACGAACTCGGTCCAAGTCAAGGGAGGAAGATCACTCGACCTCTGTCTCATCATAGAAGACCACCAAGTCTCGGCATCACCGGACAAACGGAAAGAAGCACATCTCACCCCAAGGGTGTCCCTAGTACCCAATACAGAAAATATCTTCTCACATTTCTGAATATACCTCTGGGCAGTGCAAGTAGCTGGGGTACCATCGAACTCGGGAGGCTTGAGCTTCATGAAGGACTCAATCCTCCGAGCTACCTCCTCGTCACTCATTGAAAGAGCAGGAATAGAATGACCCAACTGAATACCCGACTGAGGAGCCAAAGTGGAAGGCTGTGCAATAGGACTAATAACTGGAGTAGACTGAGGAATCACCGGAGTAGCCTCAGGAGTCGGCGTACTCATAGCTGGAGTAGCTGGCTGGGGTACCGCAGAAGGTACTGGCATATCGCCCATAGGCGAGGCCTGAGATCCAAGCATGCCCATCAACCGGAATACAACATCTGCAGGAATAGATACCGTTGTGCCCGGCACAAGAGAAGGCATAGTCGATGGGACATGTGTGACGGGTATCTCAGAAGACACCGGTGGCACTGTACTAGTCTGTCTGGCAGCAGGAGGTCTGCCCACAGAAGCTCTGGTAGTAGCCGCTCTCGGCTGAGTAGGTGCCCGCGCACCAGTCCGTGTGCTACGCACAGGTCTCCTACGGACCGACTCAGTCAGTGCGTCACCAGCTCCCGAAGCAGAGGACGATCGCGTTCTCACCATCTGTCATAATCACATTAAAGGATTATCACCTATGTAAGCATCATAGCACTAGAAAAGATGAAATGAAGGGAAAAAACTCTTCCTAAAATGCCTTTGCAGCCTCTCGCTTATAAGTATGGTCGACAACATACCCATAAACAAGACTCTGCTCGGACACTGCTCCATTGACTCCCTAAGACTCGACTTACAACCTAGGGCTCTGATACCAATTTGTCACGACCCAATTTTCGGGGCCGTGATGGCACCTAAGTGTTACATCCTTAGGCGAACCACGAATAATTAAACTGACTCAAAATGATAATTTAGATAGAAATATTTCAATAAAATGTAGGTGTAGACATCCACCCGAAATACAGTGTCAATAGAGCATCTACGAATTCTGACGTCCGATATATATATATATATATATAATACAAGATGTAGGAAGCGACTAAACACTAAGGTGGATCAGACGGTATGCCACCGCGAACCATGCGGTTGGCTCACCTCAAGAAAAAATAGCCACAGCCTCGAACGGAACAGATAAGTCCAGCTGTCTGACTAGTAGAAGGATCTGCACATTTAAACAGTAAGTTATGAGCCAAAGCCCAGTAAGATCATCGACAAGCCCGCTAAATTACCCTTTCGGGACAAGTCTTTGATAATGCATAAGCAGATAACGGAAGTACAATCCACACCTTTACAGTAACCCATAAACATTACATACGATAATATAATTATACAACAACACAAGCAATAATACGCGAATACATAACATAGTCAATAATATAAAGATACATAATATAGGCAACATATACAATATTATATTGATACTATGGCATAAGTAGTAATATAATTAACACACAGCATGGTGATGATATATCTCGCATACCACATAGGTAATGATATACATAGCACATAGCATAAGCACACACCGTGTGCGGCTTTGTTTATAGGTCATAACGCACCACAGGCCTCTGTCCCTATAAACAACTTTACTTATAGGTCATAACGCACAACAAGCCTCTGTCCCTAGATGTAATTTCGCTTCTAGGTCATAACGCACCACCGGCCTCTGTCCCTACAGCATATCAATAATACACCGGCACACAACATCGACTATACACAAGTCACGTTTGTACTTTCTCCTTTTTGTATAAATATAACGAGTAGTACATAATACTATCTACTAGACAATGCTAGTCAATTAAGTACTCGACATCTTACTTAGCAAGATCAAATCTTATCCGCAAGCAAAATAGAGGTCAAGTCTCACTTACCTCAAAATCGGCTCAAGTGGCTAAGGAACGACCTCCTTTCCCAAACGATGTGCCTCCGTAAGACTCCTCTCTGAGCCAAAGAAATAGTGTCGCATTCGTAAGCATGTGAGGAAAGGATTCTAAGCCCTTACGCAATTTAAGAGACAATTTACCAAAATACCCCCGGGTCGGACGTACCCAAAAACCCGTAAAATTTATGTTTCCGGACTCCCCATACTCCCACGAGTCCAAAAGTACCATTATTGTACATACTCGAGTCCAACTCGGTCATTTTTCCCATTTCACAAATCTAGGGTTCAAACCCTCTTTCCAAGGATCGTCACTTTGATCCTCGGATTAAAGCATTAAAAATGGGTAAGAATAGTTACCTTGTGTTTAGGAATGATTTTGGTACTTCAAATTCCCCTTGGAATCACTTTTAGAAGCTCAAAACATGAAAATAAAAATGAATGCCCGCCCTAGAATATATAGCAGCCCGCAGCTTTAAAGAGTTGTACCACATGCTGTCTGAATTGTACCTCACTGGACAGCTTTCGGTAAAATACACATAACTTTTCGTACAAATATCCAAATGATACGAAATTGTAGCATTAGAACCACAACTCATAGAGCTACAACGTTCATGTTTTGACTTTTTTACAATTCCTTATGGATTGATCTGAAACATTGATTTATTTTCGGCTGAACAGTAAAAAAAACAGATTCAGCAGCTTTTGGCTTTGCACCAGATCAGCCACTGTTTTTGGGTCCAAACGGGATCCTACGAAGCTCGGAATGACCCCAAATTTTGTACACAAGTCATATAAGACTTGTGTGACATGGTCGTCAAGACTGAACTCAATTCGGATCTCTAGAACACAAAAAGTTGGTCCCACGGGAAAGGGTCAAATTTCGACTTTCGCCAAAATAGCGAATTTTAATCAAACGACCCCAGAATCCAAATTCGAAAGTTGCTACAAGTCACAAATGACGATACGAACCTAACGGAACCCTCAGATCTCTCATCGGAGTTCGTTTACTCAAATCGAGCTCGAAAACCTCTTTTAACCTTTTTAAACTTCCGCAACGGAGACTTTATCAAAAGTCCTATCAAACGAGGCCCGTTTTCACTTCTGAAGGTTGCTACAGGTCATAAATTACCATACGAACCTAACACAACTTTCAGATTTCTTATCAGAGCTCATCTGCTCAAATCGAGCTCCGAAACCTCTTTTAGCCTTAACGAATATCCGAAACGGATGTCTTTTTCCGATACTTATCTAACATAGTTCGTTTTAGCTAAAAAATTTCAGGCATGTCATAATGGACCTTACGGAGCTTTTGGGATTATCGACATGCAAATCGAGGTCTCGATTCCCGAAACGACTATTTGAGGTCGTTACATATCGACCCCGATTGGAGCGTTTTGAGCTCAAGTATTCGTGGGTGATGTTTGTCATCATTCGATTCTAAAGATGCCTATCATCTAAAAATGTTAGTGTTAAATAATCAATTAAACAAGCGCGCCGGATGGAGGGGAAATAAAAATTATGCAAGTAAAGAATGAAATTCGATTATATGATACCGTAGAATTTAGAAGTAATATTTCTTCAATTGTGTGATATTCCAATTGAAGTCAACTGGCTTGGAGTTCATAGTTTCGAGTTGGTATGAACCTTTTCCTATTACTGGCTTAACCCGATAGGGTCCCTCCCAATTTTCTCCCAGTTTGCCTTCGTTTGGTTCATCCTTCTTCGGCCTTTTGATTTTAAACACATGACACCTACATTAAAAGCTCGATACCTGAATTTTTTGTTGAGGTAGTTTTCTGCCCTCTGCTTCTGTGCTTGTATTCGAACTAGTGTCATATCCATTTTTGCCTCGATCAGATCCAACTCTATCAGCATGGCTTCTCTATTCGATTCATCGGTGGAGTGAGCGAACCAAAGGCTAGGTTCACTGACTTCCACCGGAATCAATGCCTCTGTTCCATAGACAAGTGAGAACAGAGTTTATCTGGTGCTGTGTTTCACCGTTGTTCGATGAGCCCACAATGCTCCAGGGAGTTCGTTCGGCCAGTTGCCCTTTGACTCATCCATCCTTTTCTTCAGATACTCAATTATTGTCTTGTTGGAAGACTCAGCTTGTCCGTTTGCACTGGGGTGGTAAGGTGTTGATGCAATCCGCTTGATCCCCCACTTTTCGAAGAAAGCTGTGATTCGTCTCCCTACGAACTGTTTCCTATTGTCGCATGTGACCTCTTTCGGGATCCCAAAACGACAGATGATATTCTGGTGAATGAACTTGATGACTTCCTGTTCATGAATTTTAGCCAAAGCAATTGCTTCTACCCACTTAGAAAAATAATCTATTAAAATTAAAATAAATTTTACCCCACTGGGCGCTGTTGGAAGTGGCCCGACCAAATCCATTCCCCACTTCTTGAGTGGCCACGGTGATGTGACCGAATGAAGGGGCTCTGCTTGCGGATGTATGAGGTTGCCAAAGCGTTGGCATTTGTAACATTTACGAACGAAATCCTTGGCATCATCTGCGATCATTGGCCAATAGTACCCAGCTCTGATTATCCTTCGAACCAACGATTTGCTGCCGGAATGATTGCCGCATTCGCCTTCGTGAACCTCTCTCAACACATAGCTCGTTACATCTGGCCCAATGCACTTTTCTAAAGGGCCACCGAACATTCGCCTGTAGAGTTGGTTGTCTACGAGGCAATATCTGGCCGCTTTAGCTTTGACGATCGGGAAGATTTCTTGTCATCGGGAAGAATGCCTGCCTGCAAATAGGACAAATATTTGTTTCTCCTATCCCAAGTACGATTAACGTTGTTTACCTCTTTGATGCTCCGACAGAGTAGAGATTCGAACAAATGAACCACCGTTTCGTCGAGTTCTCCATCGATGGCTGCTGCAGAACCGAGGTTGGCCAAGGCGTCTGCCTCGATGTTATCCTCCCTTGGGATTTGGGCTATCCTCCATTCCTGAAAAAAGTTAGAAGATTTTGTACCTTGTCGAGCAGCTGTTGCATCCTCGAATCTCGAACACAAAAATCCCCTTGGATTTGGTTTACCACTAACTGAGAGTCGCTTTTGATGTCCGATCGTTTGATTTTCAAGTCTTTTGCGATCTTTAAACCTGCAATGAGGGCCTCATATTCGGCCTCGTTGTTAGTCTTTGCATGTAATTTGATCGCATACCTGAGTTTTTTGCTGGTAGGTGCTATCAAAAAAATTCCAAGGCCAGTTCCTTTCATATTTGAGGCTCCATTGGTGTACACCATCCAGACTCCAGGATCTGGATCTCTCATCATCAACTCCTCTTTCTTTGCTTTCGGAAAGATGTTAGCGCTAAAGTCTGCTACAAAATCAGCTAAAACTTGAGATTTGATGGCGGTGCGAGGTTGGTAAGTGATATCGTACTCATTCAGCTCGACCGCCCATTTCATTAATCGACCAGAGAGATTTGGCCGATGTAAAATATTTCGCAATGGAAAAGTAGTTATAACAGATATAGAATGACATTGAAAATACGGTCTTAGCTTTCGTGCGGCAATGACTAATGCTAGTGCTAGTTTTTCTAGATGTGGATATCGTGTTTCTGCATCTAATAGTGTTTTACTAACATAATAGATAGGAAACTGGTTACCTCCATCCTCGTGAACGAGGACAGTGCTCACGGCCACTTCAGAAACGGCTAAGTAGATCAATAACATTTCTCCTTCGATTGGTTTTGAGAGTAATGGACGGTTTGACAAATATTGCTTCAATTCCTTGAGGGCCTTTATGCATTCTGATGTCCAATCAAAGCTTTGTTTTTCCTCAGCACCGAAAAGAACTTGTGACATCGTTCAGATAACCTCGAGATAAACCCGCTGAGATAGGCCACTCGACCGGTCAGTTGTTGAACTTCTTTCACCGTTGTCTGATCTTCGGAAATGCTTTCGATCGCCTTGATTTTGTCTGGATTGGCTTCGATTCCTCTTTGCGATACGATGAATCCCAAGAATTTGTCGGATTCGACCCTGAACGCGCATTTCTCCGGGTTCAACCTCATGTTGAAGCGCCTTAGTATCGTAAAAGTTTCTTCTAAATGACTCAAATGATCTTTCCTTTCTAAAGACTTGACCAACATATCATCAATATACACCTCCATCATTTTTCCGATCAAATCTTTAAACATGGTGGTAACCAAACGTTGATAAGTAGCCCCAGCATTTTTGAGGCCGAAGGGCATAACTGTGTAACAATAAGTCCCTTGTCTGTGATAAACGAAGTTTTTTCCCGATCTACTAGATCCATCGAAATTTGATTATAGCCTGAATAAGCGTCCAGAAAACTCAACATTTCGTGTCCTGTCATCGAATCAATCAATCTGTCGATGTGAGGCAGTGGGAACGAATCGGTGCGCAAGTTATTAGAAAAAGTCAAACAAACCCATCTCTCTTCGAGGTTTGGAATGTGAATCTTCTCATCGTTGAATCGTTTCACAAACTACTTGAAGGTTTCACCGGGTCGCTGCTTAACGTTCAAGATATCCTCCACTCTTAGTTCTATCTTCTTAGCTCCAGTGTGTGCTCGAATGAACTTAGCTGCCATATCATCGAAATCTGATATTTCGTTTTCGGGTAGCTGTTAATATCATTTCAACGCTGCCCCTTTCAACGTTTCACAAAACTTCTTCAAACTAACTGAGTTGATCTCATCCGAAGTCAGGTCATTCGACTGAACTGCAACTGGAAACATGTCAATGTGATCCCTCGGATCTGTTGTTCCATCATACCTCAAACTTTCTGGCAACTTTAAGGTTTTGGGAATAGGTAGTGGGGCTGCACTTGGCCGAAACAGACGCTTTGAGATCGATTTCTTAGCGACATCATCCGTTAGTTTTGGAACACCTGGCAGTTTTTCCATAAATGATTTTATCTCACTGAATTTTTTATCTACTGTATCATTCAACAACATTTGCATCGTAGCTAGAATCCTTACTTCTGTCGTAACGGAGGCCGGAGGCTGGGGCTCCCATAGCCATGACGGTCGTACCCGATCCTCCAGATCCAATCCCCGCTGCAAGTCCCCCTGTTACGGCGCCTTGAGGAACCGAAGTTGGAATGCTTGTGGGGGGGTGTAATCGGGAAGATGGGCGCTCTATTTCCGATAGAGCTAGACAGAATCTTCAACTGTTCTTGTATCATTTCGAATTGAGCATCATGCCTTCTCAAATACGCCATCAACACCATATTCGTGTCTATTGATTCAGTTTCGACCGCGGGTTCCTTACCAGGTTGCTGTCCTTGAGGCGCGTTCAGTCGTGAAGCAGCAGGAATGTCGTCACAAATCGGATCCTGCTCGTGGTTGGTTGATTCATCGACCACTTTATCATTTGCCGGAACATGAGCCCCGTCATTGTGATTGAGTTGTTGTTGGCCGTTCAAAGCGATGGTAGCGTCAATGTTACGTTCATCTGCCATCGTAAGACAAAAAGGTAAACGTAAGTAGTATCAAACAAATCAAATTTCGGAACAAATCGATTGCCTAGACCCCATGATGGGCGTCAAATTGTATTTCCTAAAAATGTATTTCAGATTTTACAATTAAATTTGTATTTAATTGAGTTTAAGGCGACCGTTTATATCTCAATTTGATCGGTTGATAGGCAATTTACGTTAACAAATAATTGATTGTTTTCGTGTTAAAACGGATGTGGTACAAATAACAAGTTCGACTGAATGAAATGAAGAATCCGACAAAATTATGCTAAATTCCAACTCGAAGACAGGTATGATCGAATACAAGATTAAACGACAGAATCACTAAGTGCGATGAGAAACCTAACGAACACAAGCAATCAATGTTATATGATTCCGAATACAATCAGATTGATTAGTTTTAATTTCAGATAAGCTATTTCAACAAGATTTGACGAGTAAAGTTATGATAAAATTAGATTGTCGATGACAAATATACGAGATTATACAACTTAACCGATGGCGAATTCAAATGAAACGATAGAGATGCAGTTGATGAAAAGGGCTTTATCAAATTAATAGTACGAACCAAACAATAATGACAATCGTTTTAATGTGATCGATGTTAACCGGTAAACACAATAAAATAATTCTACGGCTAATGCAATAGCAGGGAATTAACGAAATCGATAACAACAAGCAGATATGTTAAGCAATGGAAATAGCAAGCAAATAATGAGAAACAATAATAAATAAGTGAAAGAAATAAAGTTTATTGTATTGAATCGATGGTTGGCACTTTGATGAAAGAGATGACTCCTCCTCCAAGTTGGAACCAAGCCGTGATTGATGTTTTATACAATAGTTCAGATTGTAACGTTAATAGTAGGAAATTTGCTAATAATAATGGGGTAATGTGGCAGATGAACTAGAGATACTTTTTGTTCTGATTAACGTAAGTCCCAAATGGGGGAAATGGGAGCCTATTTATAGATTAGCTAAAGTATGGAGTTCCCAACCCTAGAAGAACTCCACTTCCCCACGTCTCTTCAACAGTTGTCCACGTTTCACAGATTGCACTGGATTAGTTCCGTAAACGTGGGATAAGATCATTCAAGGTTATCTGCTGAAACAATCGTCTTCGAATCATTCCGATCTCAATACAACGCAATCGATCACACCAGTGGCCGAAGCTGTTTCAGCTTCGATCTCGCCCCACAATGTCTACGGAATCTGTTATAATCTTGCCACGTAGTCAACCACGTGTCCTTTGCGTGATCGAACAGAAATCGACCAATACATCTAGTAAGTAACATGTGTAACAATTTAAGCACCTCAAGTTTCTAGATTGATTATTTTTTTTGATGTTTTGCGGATTGTACAATGTTCATCAAGCTATGGGCCGTACATATACACATACACTTTAATTTGAGACTTCACTTTATGAATAACTTTTTTTTGAGTTGATTGACTCTATGGTCACTCAACTTTAGGTAAGAGGTCATCATGGTCACTTATTTTTGTTTTGTATTTCTGTGGTCACTCAACTTTGGGTAATAGGCTACCATGGTCACTTATCTTTATTTTGTCTTTCTATGGTCACTTAACTTTACCAAGTTAACTCTCATAGTCATCCAACATAAAACTCTACAAACTTCCGTTAAGTATATGCTGACGTGACAACTTTATTTTTTATGCAAATTACAGAAAATAAAAAAAATAAACCAACCTACTTTAGACCCCACCCAGCCCCAAACTGACCCAAGAATTGAATTTAGCAGAACTTCCTTACTGCAAAACAACTTACTTTTCTTTTTTCTGTTTCTTTTATCTTTTTCATATTTCATCCTACAAATTATATGTAACAGTTATCGTACCATTACGAAGTGAAAAGAATAAAATAAAGCATCAAATAAAAAGGGAGCATATATTATTCAAAGCAAAATGAAGATATCAAACCATTGTAAAATTATTTAAATTCTTCAACAGAAAACATAACCATTTTAACCATATAATTAACTTCTTTACAATATATCCTACCAACTGCTGTCTATGATTTCTTTCTTCTAAGAGAGCATAACCATTTTAAAATGATATGCTATAGTCAATTCATGTAACATCAACTTGAAGCTATTATCATATCTGCTAAATTGATATCAACTATCAAAAACCTGTATATAAATAAAAGCAGTACTACTTAAACAAAATGTGAAATATCTTTATAATTAATTTAAAATCTACGCCACTTAAATAAAAATTTCTGCTTATAAAATGCATGAATGCAGCTAACACGTCAAGGTCGGACGAACAAGTTTAACTCAGATTGGAGCTAGGTAGGATCTAAAGTGGGTTGGTCCTCAATGATTTTAGTTTTTTTTTTTTATTTTCTGTAATTTGCATAAAAAAATTAGTTGTCACGTCAGCATATACTTAACGGAAGTTTGTAGAGTTTTGTGTTGGATGACAATGAGAGTTAACTGGATAAAGTTGAGTGACCATAGAAAGACAAAACAAAGATAAATGACCATGGTGGTCTATTACCCAAAGTTAAGTGACCATAAAAAGACAAAAAAAAAAAATAAGTGACCATTATAGCCTATTACCCAAAGTTGAGTGGCAATCAACTCTACAAATGACTTTTCTTGTAATGAGTCCAAAAGGATAAAAACATTATCTCGAATTGTTGAGTACATTGAATCTCTTATTTCAAGAGGAGTTCTAAAGTACCATAATATTGGAAGATGATTCAACTTAAAATTTCTAAACTATATCCATTGTCACCATCGGTAATAAATAACACAGCAATACGTTCAAGTCCGAGTTGAAAATGAATCACTGTAGTAATTACATTTTGCGAGAGAAAAGCATTTTTAGAGTAATTTGATAAGTTTAGTTCATTGTTTTCTTCATATATTAATAGAAAAGTTACCACAGTTGTACTTACATTTGCCTACTTTCAAACACAAAAACAAATTCGCCCATTATGATTTATGAGTCGTGAAAAAGAAAGTACCATTAGATTACTTAGTTTTTAACTCTATCCCTATGATATTGAATCTTATATCGAAGAATCATGTTGTTCAAATGGTGAAAAATCTTTTTTTTTTTGGTTGTATAACTCATTAATATAAGAGTAATTTCATTTATAGGAAAAGCTAGTTATAATTTTGTCAATGTTGTAGATCCTAATTGGCATCCGTATGTCCCTTTTTAATCCCTTCTTACGGATTTCTAACTTCGTCGCTAGATGAGAGAATGTAAGTAGTTATACATGCCTACTGATGAGTGCTAGCAAATAAGTACTTAGGCGTGTTGGTTGAGTGTCTGTGTAACTGTTGCCATGCATTTCAGTTTGTCATCATATCTTAGAGGTAGGATAATATTTACCACGACAATGCGCAAAATCATTATAACTTATATTCCTAATTTTAACGTAACTATAATAAAGTGATGAGAAGTTTGTGCTAAATTATTCTAAAATTTAAAAAAACGTCATTTCTTAAAAACTAAACTAAAAACAAAAAAGATCAGATCAACTTATATGGAGAAAGTAATATAACATGGGATAACTGATGTCAATTATTATTACCGTATAGTAACAATTACTTGAAGATTACTGATATAAAAATAACACAGAACCTCCTCGTGCTTGACCCACAAACACTTGCCATTTCATTCTCCAAAATCAATTAGGTAAAGGTATTAATTTTTCATCGAAAATTGGTGTATTGGATAAAAGCTGACTGGACTTGAAAAGGTGACACGTGTCTACCACGTGGCACAAGCAGATGTTTCAACGGACAGACACCCAACGGACAGACATCTATTACGAGCAGACCTAAAGGAGTTATGAAACACTTCAACAGTCAACACGGTCTAAGTGAGCAGTTATTAATATGATCATTCACGATCATTCAATTAATGGTCATTAAGACAATCATTACAACCCAGTAGTTATGCCTCCAACGGATACGTGCCCAGCAGTTACTTATCCAGACGGATCCATGCCCAGCGATTACGAATCCCAACGTGTGCCTATCAGGCTTATAAATAGCATTTACCTTAATCGATTGTAAAAAAAAAACAACTTTACTTCCTGTCTACAATATCAATAAGAATACTCTCTCACTCTTGCTCAGATATTCCTTTTGCTCATATTTGCCTATTATTTTAGTCCTTTGATCATCTAAGTGCGATTGGTATCGAAGAGCTCTCCCCGAAGACAAGCGATACGATACGGTTACTTCTCCTTGTTTCCGTTTATGCTTTATCTTTATTAGTTAATACTCACATCTCGTTCTCGTATTGTCACCATTTTAGCTCGTCGCTCAAACTCTTAATTTCAACTATTGATCGTGACTCCGCAAATATAAATTTAATTGTTAATTGGCCTAAAATCGGATCTAGGTTAAACAATTTGGCGACCACAGTGGGAGCCGGTCAATAGCCTTCGTAGGTTAACAGTTCATCTTTCTTTGATATTACACCTATTTTCGTTAGTCTTTTTGCTCTATAACTAACATGGCAGAAAGCAATTCTCAACGAACTATCGTAGGTAGAGAACAGGTAAATACTCCTTCACTCAGTCCTAATTACTCTCCTGATTATTCTCCCGATTACTCGTCCGATGGGCAGCAACAATCTTCCCAAGGATCGGTCAGGCAGCGATATAGGCGTATGCGCTCTCAGAGCACTACCCCGCCCAGGAGACGACGCCATAGGAGTCTCTCCCCTGGCTAAGGGAACCTCCAAGAAACACTCTTTGCTTTCATGCAGGAACAGGCAGAGGTAAATCGAGGAATAAACGAGGCACTTACTTCTCTCCGAATGAGTAACCCTTCAACTGCAAGGGCTGACGCTGCAGCGCCTGGTCGTGACGCCTTCTTCACATACTTCGAGGCAAGGTGGAGAGCGGAATAACAGAGGGACTGCAGATCCAATGACCCAAATCAATCTGAATATGAACGGAGGGTCTATGGCGCCTACGGACGTGAGCCTTATTGTGGAAGCTCTCACCAAACAATTCAAAGAAAGCCAGGAAGCACTTCAAAAGTCTCTTCACGAGAGAATTGATCAGATACCGGGCGCTCCACCCATGCTGAAGAAAGTCGATGTCCAACGATACTCCCAGCGACCCTGGAAGAAGGAAGCAGCCCCAAAAGCGATACCTAAAACGTTCAAAATGCCAAACATTCTGAGGTATCGCGGAACATCTGATCCCAACGATCACCTCATGATGTTCAGCAACTTTATCAAAGCTAGCGATCTCACCGACGAGGAGATCGAATCTGTTCAATTGAAGAAGTTTGTGGAAACCCTAGCAGATGGAGCTCTACGATGGTACTCAATGTTGCCACCCAACTCCATTGGGTCTTTCGCAGAGATGGCTGAATTGTTCGTGAAGGCACACACAGGCGCTCAGAAGACGGAGACCCGTGTAGAGGATATTTTTGAGATCAAGCAAAGACCCGATGAGTCTCTCCGTAAATACGTGGATCGCTTCCAGAGAGTGCGTATGATGCTCCCCAAAGTACCAGACAGAAGGGCAGCGATCGCATTTACCAACGGCTTGGATATTAGGAGCTCAGAGGCCACGCGTAGACTTTATGAGTCTCTTCGCGAGTTCCCAGCAGCCAGTTGGTCACACGTCTACAACCGTTATAATTCCAAGGTACGTATCGATGAAGATAAATTGATTGGAACAGGTACTCGAGGAAGGGCTCAGGCACGCAATAGTGGATCCGGTGGAAAGGAAGAGACAGAGAGAGTAGACGTACGTTATGAACCGTACCCTGATCAGTCCCGCAGCCATTCCAAAGGACGCAACCGCAACAACAAAGGGTTGTCCCGGAGAGACGATTCAGAATCAAGCCTCCGTGGAGCCCCAAGCCTGCCGAATTTCAACGTGGAGATGTCTGAAGTAGTGGCAGCACTCAAAGACATGGGAGAGAAGGTCAAGGGGTCGAAAGACATGCAGACCGACCCGAGCAAGCGAAACCAGGACCTGTGGTGCGATTTCCATCGTGACCATGGCCATACCACCGAAGACTGCAAAGCCCTAAGGTATGAAATTGCTCATTTGTTGAAACAGGGATTCTTGAAGGAGTTCCTGACCGAGAAGGGAAAGCAGACTCACGCGAAAGCACAGCAGAACAAACCTGGCCCTCCACGAGCACCCTCTCCAAGGAGGACAATTAATGTTATTTCAGGTGGAATCGAGGTGGACTCCGTTACTTTCACAGCAAAGAAATATGCAAAGGTCTCCATCACAAACAACAAGCGCCCACGATCAGAAGAAGTAATCACATTTGAGGATTCTTATGCAGACGGCTCGCAATTTCCACATGCTGATGCGTTAGTCATAACGTTACGCGTGGCGGAGTTCGACATCAAGAGAGTACTCATTGATGCGGGCAGTTCTGCAAACATTATCCAATCACGGGTTGTCAGAGAGATGCAGTTGTCGGACAAGATCGTACCCATATCTCGAGTTCTCTCCGGCTTCAACAATTCAAGCGAGAAGTGAAACGACCTCGGTCAGTCGTTTCGGAAGTTAGGACTCCGATTGGCGTGCCTATAATTTTAAAATATTCATAATGTCCATTAGAACCTGTCTGTAAAATTTGAGCTAAATCAGACCTCGTTTGGTAGGCATCGGAAGAAGGTTTCAGTTTTTATTGGTGATAAATATTAAAAGAGATTTTCGAGCTCGGTTTTGCCGAATGAGCTCCGATTCGAAATCCGAAAGCGCCGTTAGGTAAGTATGATTATTTTTTATTTTTGTAAACTTTCGAAAGTGAATTTCAATGTTGTTCGGCTAGTTTCCGCTAAAATGCCGAAAGTTAAATAATTTGACTTCTTTTCATTTAAATTTGCATCTTGAGTTTCGGGAGTCTGATTTGAGATCCGCCTTCGCGAATATGTTACATATACTTTGTATAACTTGTATGAAAAAGTTGAAATTATTTCGAATATCGTAGGGTACTATTTTAATTTTCGTTAAGAAAAAAATATATAATAAAAGAAAAAAAAAGAGAAAAAGGACGAAATGGATTAAAGTTGGGCGGTGGCTTAGCATATATGCTAATTCATAGCAGAAGCAGCAAAAGGAAAAAACGATTCAGACGCAGAGAGAATGAAATGACGGGGAGGAAGAAAAATGCCAGAAAATGAGAAAAGAGGCCGGGAAAAAGTAGAATTTTTACCCCAAAACATTCAGGTAATGATCCTAATATATTATTTGAGTTTATTACGTGTGTTTAAATATATTTTGATGGTGAAAATTGAGATATTAGACATCATCCTAATAAGTTCAATTAATAGTTTAAAGGGTCAAATGGACCCCGATAACGAAATTGATTATATATTCGTACTCAGTGAGTTACGGGCAACATATAGATGTAATTTATTTGGGGTTTGGTTATGTGGCTTTGAACCCTGTATATAGGCCTGGCCTGCGTATTGCGTATGCGAATAGGGTATCAGGTTACTACCTGGATTGCCCTAAGATGTGAGGAATGAAGCCTTTAGCCTAATGTGATATAATTTTCTGCTTATTGGACACCGTGGGATCGTTTGGCAATGAATCCAAAGGACAAAGCGGTTATTGAGTGGCTGTACTAACTCTGTAACAAGGTAAGTGTTTATATCCATTTCTTTGGAGGCACCTGGCCTCGTGGATTTTCTACCACGTGTTCCTTACGTGTGTAGCTACCGATAGGCGTACTCATTACGCCTTAGCTTTGGATTTATATTCTATATTATATATTATATATTATGTCCTGTTATTGGTATTGCATTGAGAATCTGAGTATTGTACTTTGGTTGTAAGTTGGTATATACTTTCCAGCTGTCGACGAGAGTCCCGCGCTGGTGATGGGTTATTATTGCATCATGTTGCATTTGTATGCACATTGAATCATATTGAGGGTAGGAGGATTCCGCTCCATTGCATCATATTGAGGGTAGGAGGATTCCGCCTTCGGAGCAGGAGGATTCCGCTCCATTGCATCATATTGAGGGTAGGAGGATTCCGCCCTCGGAGCAGGAGGATTTCGCTCCATTGCATCATATTGAGGGTAGGAGGATTCCGCCCTCGGAGCAGGAGGATTCTGCTCCATTGCATCATATTGAGGGTAGGCGGATTCCGCCCTCGGAGCAGGAGGATTCCGCTCCATTGCATCATATTGAGGGTAGGAGGATTCCGCCCTCGGAGCAGGAGGATTCCGCTCCATTGCATCATATTGAGGGTAGGAGGATTCCGCCCCCAGAGCAGGAGGATTCCGTCCATCTATTTGGCACATGTGACACCATTGCATCATACTGCATTCATCCCATTCCATTGCACCGCGTGCTGACTATTGTGTGACTATCGTGTTGTGTTTTATATATGCGGTATGTATACCGTATCTTAGTTTGCCTATATATTTCTGGCTCGTATCCTGGGTTGCACGTCGCGACACTATAATTACATGGATCGGATCGGGTTGCACGCCGCAACAGTATAAATATACGAATCGGGTTGCACGCCGCAACAGTATGAATATATGGGTCGGGTTGCACGCCGCAACAGGATGTATTTCTGATTGTCGACATGTTCAGGATATTTATATGTTCTGTCTACCTTATGTCCTTGGCTGTTTATGATTACATACGTGTTTTTCAGTTATTATTTGGCTTTGCCTGTTTATAGTTCAAATAAGATAGATTTTGTTTATCTGTTTTTCTTCTCCCTGGCTAGCTATCCTATTCTTTGAGGTGGCTAGTCTGCCCCACATACTGAGTCCTTTTGACTCACCCTTGTTTGTTGTTTGTTTCTTGTCTATCTATTTCGTTTCGGCAAGTTCGCTCCAAGATTGAGTTCTCCACGTTGTTCAGGAGCGAAGACGACTTCGGCTGTCAGGGTGAGCCATCTTTTACTCCGGATGACCACCAGTTTATTGGTTATTATTTCAGTTGCATTTTGCTCCCTTCAGGAGGTATCTGTCTTCTTTTGTACTCTTAGATGTCTAGTCTGGATAGCCCTAAACTTAGTATGTTGGGTAGTTAGCTGTAATTTTTTTGTACAGCTTAGAGGCATCAGTATGTTTGTACTTTTTTAAAAAAAAATTCTTGTCCTTATTTATGAACTATTATATTTATTTTCCTAATTTAATTGGTAAGGGTTCGCCCGACGGGTCTAGGGGAGGATGTCGGGTGCCCGCACGGCCTAACGGATTCCGGGTCGTGTCAGTTGGTATCAGAGCCCGGTTTAGAGTCTATCCAGACTAAGACAGTGTCCAGTAGAGTCTCGCTGATGGGTACGTAGACATCCGTACTTATCTACGAGAGGCTATGATGGCATTTAGGAAGTTTCACTTCCTTCTTTTCTGATCGTGCGTCGGTCAAGGATTCAAAAGTATTTTCGTTAATTTGTTAATTCCTTCGTGGTAATTGTGAACCCCCGTGCGATAAATCAGCAAACGGAAGGAGTTCAAGACGAAGCAGTCTAGCCTGGGGTTAGCACTGACGAAGCCCCGAGAGTTTTTGATTGTGCTGGTGATCTAGTTACGGAGGTCCCAGCTGTAGGAGCTCGCGATGGGCAAGGGAGCAGGGCCTTGTAGTCCCCTTGGCTCTCTACGATGCTTTACGAGAATCTTGGCGACGCAGATACCGCAAGAACCTATTATTCGCTAGGCAGCCTATCAGGTTGCCGCAAATGGAGACGTTCGATCTCAGGGAGCTCATATTCCAGTTCTTAATGTTGCTGCAATAAAGTATGTTTCGGAGGCAGCATGTGTTGTGCCTCTAGTTGTTCTGGCTGGTTAGCTAGCCGAAGTATCAGTTCGGTCCGAGTGCCTAAAGAGGTTGCATTATTTTACGCGGTTGAACCTTCAGATATTCTTAAGCAATGCATCAGATAAACCTCGTGATTTTTTAAAAATAAAAGGATGTCAGTGTATCCTTCAGGCTCTTGATTATATCGAGCATTATAATGTTGATTATTCTGCTTTCAATTTTCAGGGGTCCAGCCTTGAATTGGTAGGCCACTCTTTTATTACCTAACTTAGTTCAGATTTTCTTTTAGATTCGTGGAAAAGTTCCTTTCGAAGTGAGCGAGATGAAAAGTGTTGCCAGTTTAGTGGATTAGACAAGGTAGCCTGTCGGTTAGCCTGTTGGTGTTTCAGAATATGAGATTGAATTCTATAGAATGGCTGGATATGGATTAGAACTAGTTCATGAGCCTTTCGAGAGATTCAAAGATTTATTGATGACCTTTATTTTTCCTTGAAATCCCAGATGGCTCGAGAAATTGAGGTCTGAATTTCATTTGATGTTGTTGTTAATATTGCCCGAAGGTTCGAGGCATACCATAAGTTAGAGCGGGAAGAGTTAGAGCGGGAAAGTAAGAGATCCCACGACCCTGGTGGGCATCTATGGTACCTCATTTGGAGGTAAGAGTTCTGGTTATTTTGGGAGGTCACCTTCCAGGTTATCTCAGCTTGTGTCACGTGATTCTTAGAGTGCGCCAGTAGCTCATCAAGATCAGACTCAGTCTTCTCTTTGTAGCTATCAATAATCTGTCCAGTTTTCATTTTTAGCGAAAAGGGTGTTATCATTGTCATGAGTCTGGTTATCCTTTGAGGAGTTTTTCCTTACTCCGGCAAGCAGACAATCGTCCTTCTTCTTGCCCTCAGGCACCTGCATAGTCGCAGGGGATTTCATTTAGATCTTAATCAGCCAGATAAATGCCACTATCCAATGGAGTTCGAGAGCATGGTGATTGTGGTTCTTATGGAAATAATTATCAGGGTAGCGGCTCAGCTTAGCCGCAGAGGCAGTTGTATGAACTGCTAGTCTGGCAGGATGCTGAGGCATCTGATGTAGTAGACCTGTGTATTTCTTCTTCCCTTATCTGTGAGTAAGATTTATTTTTCCGATCGATTTGGAAATAGTGTGTCTTATCATATTTCGACAGTTTCCTTGGATATTGTCGTAATTAAGAATCGGTTGCGGTAGAGGGGTGAGTTTCTGATACGATTTATTCCTGGCATTTATGAAACCCTACTAGTTTATCTGATCTAAATATGAGAGATTTGACGGTGAGTATTGCTATTGCCTGCTTGGCATCTTGTTACGCCACCTTCTGTTATTATGTCAATTCAGTTTACCGTACCTCGGAAATCAGTGTTAGTAGGATGATGGGATTCTTATTCGTTCCCATCAGGAAGTGTCGTCGTTTCTTCCGGTGTAAAGTGGCTGGTAAGTAATACTCGATTTACGTATCTCCTCTCGGTTCGAGACGCTAGTAAAGTCATGTTATCCTATGAGCTTGTTTGGGTTATAAAATGGGTTCTGATAAATTGTCAGAGTTTCCTTCTTATTGGGAGGTCAAATTGGCATGGATGTTGTTTCATAAAGCTTATTTAATGTCTATCTCTTCAATTGCGATTCTTTGGCTCGCCTGACTCGGAAGTAGTCTAGCTTTGGTAGCCAAGCAAATAAGAAGATGAACTTCTTGAAGCTCTAATTATTTCTATCCTCGATCCATTTCCATTTCTTCTTCGTCCGGCACTAGTGAGCTTGAGCGATTGGTAGCCGCTTGTGACATTCTCTGTGTTGAGCCAGAGTACGTGTTATTGTGTCCGGGTAAGCATATTATTGTTTTGGAAGCATATTATTGTTTTGGTCCGGTTGTCTCATCTTGTTATCCGTTTAACATGTTTATTTTATCAGTTTATCCGGGTATCCATTCCCATGTATAGTATAGTGCTGGTTCTGTTTTTGCGGATCATCCAGTTTCAGGGGAAACTCTGCCGATATTTTTACATAGAAGTACCATCCATTGGGCGGTGGTGTTTACGGCAAAGGTATGGAGTTGTGAACTCGAGAGTTGCAGCTAGTTGGCAACTCGAAAGGGTAGTTTGGTAGTTTAGGTCTGCCTATGTTCAGCTTTTAGCTAGGTCTTCTTTAATCCAGCAGGTTGTGCGAGGATGACTATCTCTATTCAAATTAGTTGTATGAGTTTATGCTTTAAGTGGAGGAGTCTTCCTCCAATTGATACCGAATCATAATATCAAATCTCTAAGGCGTTGCTGAAGCATAAGCTAATTCTTAGTTCCATCGACCTGTTCTATATCGAAAGGTGTATCAAAAAGGTGATTATCGCCTGAATCATGTTAACCTATTCAAATTTCGTGTATCTTTGTTTCGAAAAATGTAGAACTCTCGTCTCGTGATCGAGGAAGGATCAGCTTAGTCAGAATAAGCTGTGCAATGGTGTTATCATATTATCCAGATATATTTTATTCCAAAAGTTCGATATGCGTGTTATAATTCATGAGATAATGCCCGTGGCGTAATTTATGAAGGTTGTGCAAGTTCTCTTGTTATCTGCGTGAATCTGCTTTAGACTTAGGCTCGTTTGAGGATGAACGAGAGTTTAAGTGGAGGAGAATGAAACGACCTCGGTCAGTCGTTTCGGAAGTTAGGACTCCGATTGGTGTGCCTATAATTTTAAAATATTCATAATGTCCATTAGAACCTGTCTGTAAAATTTGAGCTAAATCAGACCTCGTTTGGTAGGCATCGGAAGAAGGTTTCAGTTCTTATTGGCGATAAATATTAAAAAGAGATTTTTGAGCTCGGTTTTGCCGAATGAGCTCCGATTCGAAATCCGAAAGCGCCGTTAGGTTCGTATGATTATTTTTTATTTTTGTAAACTTTCGAAAGTTAATTTCGATGTTGTTCGGCTAGTTTCCGCTAAAATGCCGAAAGTTAAATTTTTGACTTCTTTTCATTTAAATTCGCATCTTGAGTTTCGGGAGTCTGATTTGAGATCCGCCTTCGCGAGTATGTTACATATATTTTGTATAACTTGTATGCAAAAGTTGGAATTATTTCGAATATCGTAGGGTACTATTTTAATTTTCGTTAAGGAAAAAATATATAATAAAAGAAAAAAAAAAGAGAAAAAGGACAAAATGGATTAAAGTTGGGCGGTGGCTTAGCATATATGCTAAGTCATAGCAGAAGCAGCAAAAGGAAAAAACGATTCAGACGCAGAGAGAATGAAATGACGGGGAGGAAGAAAAATGCCAGAAAATGAGAAAAGATGCCGGGAAAAAGTAGAATTTTTACCCCAAAACATTCAGGTAATGATCCTAATATATTATTTGAGTTTATTACGTGTGTTTAAATATATTTTGACGGTGAAAATTGAGATATTAGACATCATCCTAATAAGTTCAATTAATAGTTTAAAGGGTCAAATGGACCCCGATAACGAAATTGATTATATATTCGTACTCAGTGAGTTACGGGCAACATATAGATGTAATTTATTTGGGGTTTGATTATGTGGCTTTGAACCCTGTATATAGGCCTGGCCTGCGTATTGCGTATGCGAATAGGGTATCAGGTTCCTACCTGGATTGCCCTAAGATGTGAGGAATGAAGCCTTTAGCCTAATGTGATATAATTTTCTGCTTATTGGACACAGTGGGATCGTTTGGCAATGAATCCAAAAGACAAAGCGGTTATTGAGTGGCTGTACTAACTCTGTAACAAGGTAAGTGTTTATATCCATTTCTTTGGAGGCACCTGGCCTCGTGGATTTTCTACCACGTGTTCCTTACGTGTGTAGCTGCCGATAGGCGTACTCATTACGCCTTAGCTTTGGATTTATATTCTATATTATATATTATATATTATGTCCTGTTATTGGTATTGCATTGAGAATCTGAGTATAGTACTTTGGTTGTGAGTTGGTATATACTTTCCAGCTGTCGACGAGAGTCCCGCGCTGGTGATGGGTTATTATTGCATCATGTTGCATTTGTATGCACATTGCATCATATTGAGGGTAGGAGGATTCCGCCCTCGGAGCAGGAGGATTCCGCTCCATTGCATCATATTGAGGGTAGGAGAATTCCGCCTTCGGATCAGGAGGATTCCGCTCCATTGCATCATATTGAGGGTAGGAGGATTCCGCCCTCGGAGCAGGAGGATTCCGCTCCATTGCATCATATTGAGGGTAGGAGGATTCCGCCCTCGGAGTAGGAGGATTCCGCTCCATTGCATCATATTGAGGGTAGGAGGATTCCGCCCTCGGAGCTGGAGGATTCCGCTCCATTGCATCATATTGAGGGTAGGAGGGTTCCGCCCTCGGAGCAGGAGGATTCCGCTCCATTGCATCATATTGAGGGTAGGAGGATTCCGCCCCCGGAGCAGGAGGATTCCGCTCCATCTATTTGGCACATGTGACACTATTGCATCATACTGCATTCATCCCATTCCATTGCACCGCGTGCTGACTATTGTGTGACTATCGTGTTGTGTTTTATATATGCGGTATGTATACCGTATCTCAGTTTGCCTATATATTTCTTGCTCGTATCCCGGGTTGCACGTCGCGACACTATAATTACATGGATCGGATCGGGTTGCACGCCGCAACAGTATAAATATACGAATTGGGTTGCACGCCGCAACAGTATGAATATATGGATCGGGTTGCACGCCGCAACAGGATGTTTTTCTGATTGTCGACATGTTCAGGATATTTATATGTTCTGTCTACCTTATGTCCTTGGCTGTTTATGATTACATACGTGTTTTTCAGTTATTATTTGGCTTTGCCTGTTTATAGTTCAAATAAGATGGATTTACTTTATCTGTTTTTCTTCTCCCTGGCTAGCTATCCTATTCTTTGAGGTGGCTAGTCTGCCCCACTTACTGAGTCCTTTTGACTCACCCTTGTTTGTTGTTTGTTTCTTGTCTATCTATTTCGTTTCGGCAGGTTCGCTCCAAGATTGAGTTCGCCACGTTGTTCAGGAGCGAAGACGACTTCGGCTGTCAGGGTGAGCTAGCTTTTACTCCGGATGGCCACCAGTTTATTGGTTATTATTTCAGTTGCATTTTGCTTCCTTCAGGAGGTATCTGTCTTCTTTTGTATTCTTAGATGTCTAGTCTGGATAGCCCTAAACTTAGTATGTTGGGTAGTTAGCTGTAATTTTTTTGTACAGCTTAGAGGTATCAGTATGTTTGTACTTTTTTTAAAAGAAATTCTTGTCCTTATTTATGAACTATTATATTTATTTTCCTAATTTAATTGGTAAGGGTTCGCCCGACGGTCTAGGGGAGGATGTCGGGTGCCCACACGGCCTATCGGATTTCGGGTCGTGTCAAGAAGACTCTTGGTGAGGTTACCCTGACAACTCTCGCCGAAGGGGTAGCGAAGGAAACAACTTTTCATGTTGTTGATGCGGATCTAGCCTACAATATCATTTTGGGTAGACCTTGGATCCACGACATGCAAGCTGTTCCTTCAACTTATCACCAAGTACTGAAGTTCCCATCCGAATGGGGGGTATGTGAGGTCCAAGGAGAGCAGTGCTCTGCCCGAGATTGCTATTCGGTAGCTCTCAAACTACCCGAAGAGAACTAATAGCAATTACAGCGACCGGGGCCAGACATACCACCTGAAGAATCTAAGTATGAGGTCCCGGAATTCATCACGAAGATGGACGAAAGAGAAAACCACATACCAACCGTAGAAGCTTTGGAACCCGAAGAATTGTTCGCCGACAAGCCGGAGCAGAAGGTGTACTTAGGGACTGAACTGAACGAACGTCTACGAGGAGATATCCTCCAGTTCCTCAAGGAGCGGCATACAACATTCGCCTGGTCCCACACAGATATGACAGGTATTTCTCCTGACATCATTACTCACAGGTTGAACATCGATCCGTATCACCACCCCGTGAAACAGAAGACGCGCCAGCAAGGAGCATTTCGGAACCAGGTCATCAACGACGAGGTCGATCGGCTGTTAAAAATCGGTTCAGTACGCGAAGTCAAATATCAAAACTGGCTAGCCAACGTGGTTGTCGTACCTAAAAAGAAAGGTAAATGGCGAGCCTGCATTGACTTTACAGATCTAAACAAAGCCTGCTCGAAGGATTCATACACCCTTCCCAGGATAGATTAACTGATCGACGCAACGGCCGGACACGAGGTGCTGATCTTCCTTGACGCGTATTCCGGATATAACCAAATATTGATGGACCCTGAAGATCAGGAGAAAACGGCGTTCACAACCTGTCGAGGTACGTATTGTTATAAAGTTATGCCATTTGGACTGAAAAATGCAGGTGCAACTTATCAGCGTCTAGTCAATCATATGTTCCATGACCATATCGGAAAGACTATGGAAGTATACATCGATGATATGTTGATTAAGTCCAAACGAGCAGAAGACCATCTGGCACATTTGAAAGAAGCTTTCCGAATCTTGGATCAGTATAACATGAAGCTGAATCCAGAGAAGTGTGCTTTCGGAGTCGGATCGGGGAAGTTTCAGGGATTCATTGTTTCTCAGCGTGGAATTGAAGTCAATCCCGCTCAGATTAAAGCTAATCCCAGATGTACTTCACAACAGGAAAGATGTCATGAAACTGACGGGGAGAGTGGCGGCCCTACGCAGGTTCATTTCTCGATCATCTGACCGGTGCAAGAGTTTCTTTGATGTCTTGAAACAAAACAAGGAGTTCGAATGGACCCCTGAATGCCAGCAAGCATTGAAGGATTTGAAAAAGTATCTATCCAACCCACCACTGCTCTCCACACCTCAGGAGGGTGAGCAGCTGCTAATTTATTTGGCAGTCTCAGAATCATCGGTAAGCGCCGTTCTAGTTCGGGAAGAAAAAGGTAAACATCTTCCTATCTATTACATTAGCAAAGCTCTAATTCATGCAGAAACACGCTATCAACCTTTAGAAAAATTGGCACTGGCACTAGTAACTGCTGCTCGTAAGTTACACCCTTATTTTCAAAGTCATTCGATAGTTGTGGTTACAACCTTTCCTTTACGAAATGTTCTGCACAAACCTGAATTTTCAGGAAGGTTGGTAAAATGGGCTATAGAATTATCTGACTTTGATATTACCTACCAGCCTAGGGTGGCAATAAAGTCACAAGTTCTAGCAGACTTCGTGGCAGACTTTAGCACTAATATACCATGACGCAGAAAGAGAAGCTATTCTTTATGCAGGGCAGGCTCCTGGCACGTGGACCCTTCACACAGACGGCTCCTCGAGCGTCAAAGCGTCCGGGCTTGGATTGGTTCTCGTTGCTCCATCCGGAGAGACGGTAAGACAGGCTATGAAGTGCCCATTTATTACTAACAATGAGGCCGAATATGAGGCCGTTATTGTAGGATTAGACCTAGCCCGAAGTTATGGAGCAACCATCGTCAAACTAAAAAGCGACTCTCAGCTGGTGGTCAATCAAATTAATGGAGGTTTCATTGCACGAGAATCCAGGATGCAAGTGTACCTCGCGCGAGTGAAAGAGCTCTAGCATAGTTTGACGAATGGGAAGCAATTCAGATTCTACGGGAAAAGAACCATGAAGCTGATACTCTCGCAAATATGGGATCAGTTGCAGAGATAGGGGCAGCCAGCTCTTCAGCTGTTGTGCAGCATCTCTACACGACCATGGACAGAGAAAAGTTCGAAGTCAACACCATCAGCACTACTTGGGACTGGCGGAATGAGATAACAAATTATCTTATCCATGGAATTCTACCCGCGACACAAAAGCTGCTCGTAAACTCCGAGTAAAAACTGATCGATATACAATTCTCAACGGCGAACTATACCGCAGGATGTTTGCAGGTCCTCTTACAAAATGTCTCGGACCAAGTCAAATCAATTATGTGATAAGAGAAGTCCACGAAGGCTGTTGTGAAAATCATTCTGGGGGCAAGGCATTACCCCGGAAGTTAATTCACGCAGGATACTATTGGGATAAAATGGAGAAAGATACGAACGAATGTGTCAAAAAATGTGACAAATGCCAGAGGTTCGCCCATCTTCTCCATCAACCAGCAGAACCACTTCATTCAATAATCTCTCCGAGGCCCTTCATGAAATGGGGGATGGACATTGTTGGTCCTCTTCCCACAGCACCAAGGGGGATGCACTTCTTATTGATCATCACTGATTACTTCACAAAGTGGGTCGAAGCGACAACATACTCAAGGATACGACAAACAGAAGTTGTCGACTTCCTCTGGCGTTTTGTCGTATGACGCTTTGGAGCACATAAGGAAATAGTCATGGAAAACGGCCCGCAATTTATCGGCCTGAAAGTGACTAGGTTCCTCGACAATCTGCACATCAAGAGGATCATTTCCTCTCCGTATCATCCTGTTGCCAATGCACCGGCAGAATCTACCAATAAAATCATCGTTGAATTCCTTAAAAAGCGTCTCGAGCAGGCAAAGGGATGCTGGGTAGAAGAGTTACCTAGAGTTCTATGGGCTTATTGCACAACAATAAAACTGAGTACCGGAGAGACTCCTTACTCATTGGTATATGGTGCAGATGCTCCAATCCCAGCTGAAATAGGAGAGCCCAGCCTGCGATATGCACATGCCACTGACGAATCAAACTAAGTCAACCTCTCCGAAGAACTGGATCTCCTCGAAGAACGCAGAGAACTAGCTCTTGTACGTGTAGTCTCTCAGAAAGAACGAATCGAGCAATATTACAATCGGGGATTGCGCGTACGAAGCTTCCAGGTTGGAGACATTGTACTAAGAAAAGTCTCCCAGAGCACACAAGAGACAAATTCAGGAAAGCTTTGCCCTAACTGGGAAGGCCCCTACAAAGTAATTGCTTCAGTCGGCAAGGGATCTTATCACTTAGCACGACCAGACGGCTCTACTGTCCCGAACAGTTGGAATGTGGTTCACCTCAAAAGGTATCACTTTTAAGTGGTAAAACGGTGAGTTATCTTACACTTACCTTTTATCTTTACGTAAGTTCTTACTTTTATTATATTTTCTCTCTAAATGGTACTAACGACCTAAACAAGGTCAGATCCGTTTAGCTCAACTGGTAGAGCTCGAAGTTCTTCAACTTCGCGGCAGTGGGTTCGAATCCCACAACGGACACACTCCTCGTTTGGTTATATGTGTTCTATATGTAACTCACTGAATCTCTTTTCATGTTATCACTTTACGTGTTCCAACATAAAAACAAGGGGGGTGATGAGAGGCCCTCGTAGGACAGGTAAGACCTTCATAAAGGCAAAAGACCTTACCAAAAGGCGAATTTTTAAAGTTTTTCAAAAACTTTTACGTGACAAAACTTCCACGAAAATAAGAGAAGTCATTCACAAAGCCAAACTTTTATGTGACAAGACTTCCACGAAAATAAGAGGAGTCGTTCACAAGGCCGGCAACTCGGCCAGAGCCAATCTGCAAAGCCGTGCAACAACTTTCGACTATCAAAACGATAAGCAAAGTTATACGCACAGAGCAAGGATTCGACCAAAACTCTAACGACCACGATTCGGTCGGACTACTTACAATTAACGACCTCTTCCTAACGAAAGAATAAGTTAAAAACATTCGGGCAAATTTTTGGAGACCGGAACTTAATAAAGTTCAAACTTCAGAAAATTCCCAATAGTAAGGCACGAAAGCCACAACACATGCAAACAAAAGGTCAAAAGTTTAGGCTAAATATAGTGATTAAATAGATCTAAAAAGCATAAATACATTATCCTGTAAAAAGATAAAGATGCCGAATACGGCTGACAGAAGTTTACAGAGTGATCAAAGGCCAAAATGAAACCGGCTATACAAGAGACCAGAAAGTCTTTATCAGACTTCTGTCCACAAACAAACAAATCTGGCTCTCGCCAGACAATAAAAATACATCAATCAAAGATTGAAAAAGGGCATCAACATTTAGGGCTACGACCAGAACTCGACGCACCAGCTCCGTCAGTTCTGCCATCGTCCCCTGAATTCTCGCCGTCATCTTCGTCTTCATCTTCATCTTCGCCTTCAGACTCCTCAGGAGAGAGATTCAATGCTTGTCTTATTCTACGAACAGCGCTCTTTGTTGTCTGCAGCATCTCCTCAACATTAACTTGTTTGGCTTGAATCTGCACAAGCAATGAACGTGTAGCCTCAAGCGCAGCAAGCTTGGCTTTGATCTCAGATTGATCGCGCAGGTTTGCCAAATCCTTGGTTAGTGCGACCTGAGCACTCATCAATTGAGCGACCTGATCCTTGGCAGCCTGAAGATCAGCTCTGGCCTTAGTAGATCCCTCATTGGCCCTCTGCAGATCCATCTCAAGAGATGCACAATCATCAATAGCACTGTTCAAAGAAGTTGTACATTCTTCAACCAATCTCTCTAGACCCTGAACAGAGCGTGTGAACCCTTCTTTTTCATCAAGAAGAAGGTCCTTCTCCCTGGTAAGTGCGTTAATCTGCTCGACACGTTCATTGTTGACATCAGTCAACCGATTAACCTCACTACCTAGGAGACCACACTGCTCTATTAAAGTCTTGTTCTCCATCAGAGCATCCAGCAACTCTTTCTTTACCTCGAGTACTTGATCGACGTTGTTAAGCCTGGAGCGAAACATGAGCTCCGTAGCCAGCATACTTGACTGAAAAAGCAAAATAAGTCAAAGTTAGAAGTCCGAGGCTAAAGTTATTCCCAACACAAAAGCGGGAACTAGTTACCCGGGCAGAGTCAGCAGCAATCTGGAAGGCTAACTCCTCATCGCTTAGCTCCCTCAGCACCCATTCTTCATGGGGACCGATGAGCGAGGAGACCGCCTTAACCAAACCGCCTGGTCCGGTTATGAAGTTAACGTCAGGGGCAAGTTTCAAAGTATGCTTCCTCTCACAGTACTTGGGTTCCCAAGCCTGCTTAGAGGGATAATTTGGCCCAAACTTGTAACGGACACCCCTGATGTCCTTCAACTCTGTCCGGCCACCAATGACTGACCGCCAGATGAATCTTGACGATGAAAGGTTAGAGTCACCTCCCACTCCAGGATTTATCATCTCGCACTCGCGAAGACCTACAGGCGTCACCCCCTCAGTAGCCACATTCTCCAGGTCCTCGGAACGAAAAATACGAGGACGGCTACCCTCTTGGGGAACTTCTTCCCTAACTTCTTCCTTCACTTCTTCTTTTTCTTCTTCTTCTTCACCAACCTTTCTTTTCCCCTTGTCTACACGAGAAGGACCTGCCTCCACCCGTCATCAACTCGGGGACTCATCTCCAGAGTATGGATAGCCTCCTCCTCGGCCCTTCTCCTGTCACTTCGAAGATGAGGTCTTCGCCTAAGGGGAACATCAATTTCGGCCACAGTGTCCGAAAGATAGATAACCTCCTTGGCTACCCTCTCCCCGTGCAGACTCAGGGACTTCAGCAGCAGCTTGAACATTCTTTTCTACGGGCTCCGGTACACTGGCCCTAGATGAAGGCTCACCCCCAGCAGATGAGGCTTGCCCGGCAGCCACGGAAGTCTTACAAGCAGACCTCTTCCGTGCTCCGCCTTCATCTTGGCTCTTCATCTTTCTTTTCAGGGGGCCCATGCCACCAGACAAGAGTTCCTCGCCCCCCTCCCTGCTGCACAGAGCCCCTACCGAAGCTAGTATAGCCGCGGCCTCAGCATTTGGGTCAGCGACAGGCTCGGAAGGCCCGTCTTGGGGGGGAGCAGGAAAGAAATCTTCTGAAGTACCCAAACCTGCAAAAAGGTAAAACGGTCAGACACGGAGAAGTTTCAAAGAGGAAGGATAATCATGAAAGCAGAAATATTCTCACCATGATTTTTCACAATCAAACTCTTATGAGCAGCAAAATGCGCCCATTCTCTCCTCTCAGGAGCGAACTCCTTCAAAATTGCCTCAACCCACACCGTTAGCTCATCGACAGATATGAGCCCGTTGTAGGGTTGCTTGGCCGCTACAAAAGAAGTTGAACGGAGTTAGAAGACAAGAAGAAAAGAGAAGAACACGAAAACAAAAATTCAAAAACACTCGGGGACTTACGCTTCTTATTCCAGACTTCTGGAAGATAAGTCTTGTCGCCAAAAGTCAAGGTCGAGGAGCGCATGAACAGATACCGGTGCACCCAGCCTTGGTCACCTGTATCCTCAGAACTGCGCACCAGGCCCTTGCTTCCGCGCATCCTGGCATTTACATAGCCATCTTTAAAAATTTGTATACTATACAAAGAAATAAAATGCTCGTATCCAAAAGATTGATCGGTTTCTGTCGCAAACCAATCTAAAAGAGTAACTATTCTATATATACTGGGGCACAGCGGTCCCGAGCAGAGCAGGTACTCCTTGCAGAGCCTCTCCAACACAGGGTGCAGAGGTAACCTACATCCCACTGTGAAAGGGTAGGTGCACATGGCTGTCCACCCCACCCTATGGGAAGTAATATTCTCCTCCTCGGAGACCGGCAAGAGGGAAACCTCATCACTCCAGTGACAGTCCGTCCTCACTCGTGGGGTCACCTCCTTCGTGATCCCAGACATAAACCTATACGTCGGCCCATTGCGCGTATCGCCTTCTCTATTATTAAAGGACTTAATGTTACAGTCCGCCTCTAATTCACCCCATTTCTTGGGGATAATTTCTGCAGCAGTAGCCTGAGTAGCCCGGGGCCGAGGAGTGGCCGCCGAGGAACTACCAACAATATCAGTGCTTTGATTTTTTCTAGATCTCGAAGTCATGATTTTAGAAAGAATATGAAGTTGTCAAGAAGAATTCAAAAGCTAGTTCAAAGGTTTTCAAAGAACAGCGGAGAAGAAATAAAGGCAAGTAAAAAGTTTCTCATCAAGCAAGCCCCTATTTATAGGAGTGAAGATTCAGCCCCACAACTTCCTTCGAGACACGTGGAGGTCATCAGGGAAACTACGATCAGATCTGGCCGTCAAAAGAAAGAATAGGGTTCATCAAACTTTATAGTGTCATCATTATTCTGAAGATCAGCGGTCACCTCGCGATCAACAGACGACGTGTGCACGTGACTGAAGCGGTTAAAATCATTACTTTTACTCTTGGGACACGCAATAGTCACTTCAGAATAGACTGTAATTACGCAGGCGTGCCAGCTGCAGTTACTTTTTTATACGGCGCATTAAATGCGCACGTCATAGGGGCTTATCACTTAGCTGATAAGGTTCGTACGTCACCAAGCCTCGTCACACAAAGACGAAAATTTACAAAAACTCCCGCCGAAATTCCGATCCACTCCTCGAACAGATACTCTGCTCGAAAAGTGCGGGGACGATCTGTATTGGATAAAAGCTGACTGGACTTGAAAAGGTGACACGTGTCTACCACGTGGCACGAGCAGATATTTCAACGGACAGACACCCAACCGACAGACATTTATCACGAGCAGACCTAAAGGAGTTATGAAACACTTCAACAGTCAGCACAGTCTAAGTGAGCAGTTATTAACATGATCATTCACGATCATTCAATTAATGGTCATTAAGGCAATCATTACAACCCAGACGGATCCATGCCCAGCGGTTACGAATTCCAATGGGTGCCTATCAGGCTTATAAATAGCATTTGCCTTAATCGATTGTAAAAAAAAAAAAAACAACTTTACTTCCTGTCTGCAATATCAATAAGAATACTCTCTCACTCTTGCTCAGATATTCCTTTTGCTTACATTTGCCTATTATTTTAGTCCTTTGATCATCTAAGTGCGATTGGTATCGAAGAGCTCTCCCCGAAGACAAGCGATACGATACGGTTACTTCTCCTTGTTTCCGTTTATGCTTTATCTTTATTAGTTAATACTCACATCTCGTTCTCGTATTGTCACCATTTTAGCTCGTCGCTCAAACTCTTAATCTCAACTATTGATCGTGACTCCGCAAATATAAATTTAATTATTAATTAGCCTAAAATCGGATCTAGATTAAACAATTGGCGCAGAGTATCATCACCCAAAATAAAATTTTATGTGGCCTTGCCCTGACAGAGCTCAAAAAGCTATCAAATGTACAAAAGGAAAAATCTTATGGTGCATGAGATATGCCACCTCATAGTTGTATGAGTGGCTTTATTAATTTAAAAATAGACTTTTTGGGTCCCACCTCTCAAATGAATTACTCCCTCCGTCCCAATTTATGTGGCACCATTTCCTTTTTTGTTTGTCCCAAAATAAGTGGCACCTTTCCTTATTTGACAACTATTTAATGCATCATCTCTATTTTACTCTTGTTGGGCCCCTACATACTTTTAAACCTACCAACAACTTTTTTATTACTCAATTCTTCTCTCTCTTACTTTTCCAAGGGTAAAATTGATATTTAACAAGGTCAACCTCTATTTTCTTAAACTCCGTGCCTGGTCAAATGGTGCCACATAAATTGAGCTTCCTATCTTCTTCACACACCCGCCCCCTCCCATTTCACTGCATCTATTCTTCATCTTCCATTTTTCTTCTTCATTTTCCTATTTGATTTTCAAAAATCAAATTATTTTTTTTTACAAAATATTAAAGTCTGGTCAGGTATGTATTGGATAAAAGCTGACAGCACCTAAAAGATGACACGTGTCCGCCACGTGGCACGGGCAGAAGTTCCACCGGACAGATATCTAACGGACAGACAGTTATCACGAGCAGACCCAAATCAGTTATGTAACGCCTCATCAGTCAACACGATATGAATGAGCAGTTATTAGCCCGATCATTTGCGATCACTCAATGAATGGTCATAAAGGCAATAATTACAACCCAGCGGTTACATATCCAACGGATACGTGCCCAGTGGTTACAAAACCCAACGGACGCCTATCAGACCTATAAATAGCTTTTGTTCTAAGCCATTGTAACATAACTTTACTTCTGGTCTACTACAGTCAATAAGAATACTTTCTCACTCTTGTTCAAATACTGCTCTTTGCTTATATTCGTTCAGTACTTGGTTCTCTAGCCTTCTAAGAGCGATCAGTAACGAGGAACTCACCGGGATTAAGCAATCCAACACGGTTACCTCTTTCTACTTTTCACAGACGCTTTAACCTTATTTGCTTTGGTTCATATCTTGTTTCTCTATTATTATTCATCGTCATTGGAAATCACGAATATATTGCTGCTTTAGTAACTAACACTATTCATCATTTAAGCTCTTAATCTAAACTATTGATCGTGACTCCGCAAATATAAATTTAATTTTTAATTGGCCTAAAAATGGATCTAGGTTAAACAATTTGGCGACCACAGTGGGAGCCGGTCAATAGCCTTCATAGGTTAATAGTTTATCTTTTCTAGTATTATATCTCTTTTCGTCGATCTTTTTGTTCCACAACTAACATGGCAGAAAGCGGCTCACAACGAACTATCGTAGGTGGAAGTCAGGTAAGTACTCCTCCACCCAGTCCCAATTATTCTCCCGACTATTCATCCGATGGGCAGCAACAATCTTCCCAAGGACCGGTTAGGCAGCGAGATGGGCGTATGCGCTCTCAGAGCACTACCCCGCCCAGGACACGACGCCATAGGAGTCTCTCCCCTGGCCAAGGGAATCTCTAGGAAACGCTCTTTGCATTCATGCAGGAACAGGCAGAGGTAAACCGAGGGATAAACGAGGCGCTCAACTCTCTCCGAAGAGGCAACCCTCCGACTGCAAGAGCTGACGCTGTAATACCTGGTCGTGACGTCCCTTCTTCACATACCTCAAGGCAAGGTGGAGAGCGAAACGATGGAGGGACTGTAGATCCAACGACCCAAGTAAACCAAAATCAGAATGGAGGATCTATGGCATCTACAGAAATGAGCCTTTTTGTAGAAGCTCTCACCAAACAATTCAAGGAAAGCAAGGAAGCACTTCAAAAGTCGCTGCACGAGAGAATCGATCAGATACCCAGCGCTCCGCCCATGCTGAAGAAAGTCGATGTCCAACGGTATTCCCAGCGCCCTTGGAAGATAGAGGCAGCCCCAAAGGCGATACCTAAGACGTTCAAGATGCCAAACATTCCGAGGTATCGCGGGACATCTGATCTCAGTGATTATCTCATGATGTTCAGCAACTTTATAAACGCTAGCGATCTCACCGATGAGGAGATCGAATCTGTTCAATTGAAGAAGTTCGTGGAAACCCTAGCAGATGGAGCTTTATGATGGTACTCAATGTTGCCACCAAACTCCATTGGGTCTTTCGCAGAGATGGCGGAGTTGTTCGTGAAGGCACACACAGGCGCTCAGAAAACGGAGACCCGCGTAGAGGATATCTTCAAAATCAAGCAAAGGCCCGATGAGTCTCTCCGCAAATACGTGGATCGCTTCCAAAGAGAGCGTATGATGCTTCCCAAAGTACCGGACAGATGGGCAGCGATTGGTTTACCAACAGTCTGGATATCAGGAGCTCAGAGGCTACACGCAGACTTTACGAGTCTCTTCGCGAGTTCCCAGCAGCCAGCTGGTCGTACGTCTACAACTGTTACAACTCAAAGGTACGTATTGACGAAGATAAGTTAATTGGAACAGGTACTCGAGGAAGGGCTCAGGCGCGCAACGGTGGCTCCGGGGGGAAAGCGGAGACAGAAAGATCGGATGCACGCTACAAGCCATACCCTGACCAGTCACGCAGCAATTCCCAAGGGTGCAACCGCAGCAACAAAGCACTGTCCCGAAGGGACGATTCAGAATCAAGCCTCCGTGGAGCCCCGAGCCTACCAAGCTTCAACGTGGAAATGTGTGAAGTAGTGGTAGCACTCAAAGATATAGGAGAGAGGGTCAAATGGCCGAAGGACATGAAGACCGACCCAAGCAAGCGAAACCAGGACTTGTGGTGCGATTTTCATCGCGACCACAGTCACACCACCGAGGACTGCAAGGCCCTAAGGTATGAAATTGCTCATTTGTCGAAACAGTGATTCTTGAAGGAGTTTCTGACCGAGAAGGGGAAGCAGACTCACGCAAAGGCGCAGCAAAACAAACCTGGCCCTCCACGAGCATCTTCTCCGAGGATGACAGTTAATGTTATCTCAGGTGGAATTGAGGTGGATTCCGTCACCTTCACAGTAAAGAAGTATGCAAAGGTCTCCATCACAAACGCCAAACGCCCACGATCGGAAGTAATAACATTCGAGGACTCCGATGCAGATGGCTCGCAATTCCCACACGCTGATGCGTTAGTGATAACGTTACGCGTGGCGGAATTCGACGTCAAGAGAGTGCTTATCGATGCAGGCAGCTCTGCAAACATTATCCAATCATGAGTTGTAAGGGAGATGCAGATGTCAGATAAGATCATGCCGATATCTCGAGTTCTCTCCGGTTTCAACAACTCGAGTGAGGAGACTCTCGGCGAGATTACCCTGACAACTCTCGCCGAAGGAGTAGCAAGGGAGACAACATTTCATGTTGTTGATGCGGACCTGGCCTACAATATCATCATGGGAAGACCTTGGATCCATGATATGCAAGCTGTTCCCTCAACTTATCATCAAGTATTAAAGTTCCCATGCGAGTGGGGGGTACGTGAGATCCGAGGAAAGCAACGCTCTGCCCGAGATTGCTTTTCAGTGGCTCTCAAACTGTCTGAGGAAAGCAAATAGCAATTACAGCGACCGTGACCAGACATGCCACATGAAGAAACAAAGTACGAGTTCCCGAAATTCATCACGAAGATGGACGAACGAGAGAACCATATGCCGACCGTGGAAGCTTTGGAACCCGAAGAATTGTTCGCAGATAAGCCGGAACGGGAAGTCTACTTAGGAACCGAATTGAGCGAACGTCTACGAGGAGATATCCTCCAGTTCCTCAAGGAGCGGCATACAACGTTCGCCTGGTCTCACGCAGATATGACAGGTATTTCTCCTGACATTATTACTCACAGGTTGAACGTCGACCCATACCATCGCCCGGTAAAACAGAAGACGCGCCAACAAGGAGCTTTTCGGAACCAAGTCATCAATGATGAGGTCGATTGGCTATTAAAAATCGGATCTGTACGCGAAGTCAAATACCCAGACTGGCTAGCCAACGTGGTCGTTGTACCCAAGAAAAATGGTAAATGACGAGTCTGCATTGACTTCACAGATCTAAACAAAGCCTGCCCGAAGGATTCATATCCCTTTCCCAGGATAGATTAACTGATCGACGCAACAGCCGGGCACGAGGTGCTCACCTTCCTCGACGCATATTCCGGATATAACCAGATATTGATGGACCCCAAGGACCAGGAGAAAACAGCGTTCATAACCTGCAGAGGTACGTACTGTTATAAAGTTATGCCATTTGGGTTGAAAAATGCAGGTGCAACATATCAGTGCCTAGTCAACCGAATGTTCCATGACCATATCGGAAAGACTATGGAAGTATACATCGATGACATGTTGATCAAGTCCAAACGAGCAGAGGACCATCTGGTGCATCTAAAAGAAGCTTTCCGAATTCTTGATCAGTACAACATGAAGCTGAACCCAGAGAAATGTGCATTTGGAGTCGGATCGGGAAAGTTCGTGGGCTTCATCGGTTCTCAGCGTGGAATTGAAGTCAATCCCACTCAGATCAAAGCCATTGAGTCAATTCCAGACGTACTCCAACCGGAAGGACGTCATGAAACTGACAGGAAGAGTGGAAGCTCTGCGAAGATTCATTTCCCGATCATCCGACCGATGCAAGAGTTTCTTCGATGTTTTAAAGCAAAACAAGGAGTTCGAGTGGGCCCCTGAATGCCAACAGGCACTGAAAGATCTGAAAAAGTATCTGTCCAATCCACCACTGCTCTCTACGCCTCAACAGGGGGAGCAGCTGCTGATTTATCTGGCAGTCTCAGAATCGTCGGTAAGTGTCGTTCTAGTTCGGGAAGAAAAAGGTAAACAACTTCCTATTTATTAAATTAGCAAAGCTCTAATTGACGCAGAAACGCGCTATCAACCCTTGGAAAAATTGGCATTAGCACTAGTAACTGCTGCTCGTAAGTTACGCCCTTACTTTCAAAGTCATTCAATAGTTGTGGTAACAACCTTTCCTTTACGAAATGTTTTGCACAAACCTGAATTTTCGGGAAGGTTAGTAAAATGGGCTATAGAATTAAGTTAATTTGATATCACATACCAACCAAGGGTAGCAATAAAATCACAGGCTTTAGCAGACTTCGTGGCAGATTTCAGCATTAACATATACCCTGCGGCGGAAAAGGAAGTTGTTCTATATGCGGAGTAGGCCCCTGGCGAATGGACCCTATACACTGATGGCTCTTCGAGCGTCAAAGGGTCCGGTCTTGGACTGGTTCTCATTGCTCCATCTGGAGAAACCGTCAGGCAGGCCGTCAAGTGCCCGTTTATTACTAACAATGAGGTCGAATACGAGGCCAATATTGCAGGATTGGAGCTAGCCCGAAGTTATGGAGCGACCATCATCAAAATCAAAAGTGATTCTCAACTAGTAGTCAATCAGATAACTGAAGGCTTCATTGCACGAGAATCCAGAATGCAGGTGTACCTCGCCCGAGTGAAAGAACTCCTAGCACAGTTTGATGAATGGGAGGCACTCCAGATTCCACGGGAAGAGAACCATGAAGCCGATGCTCTCGCGAATCTAGGGTTGGTAGCAGAGATGGGGGCGGCCAGCTCTTCAGCTATCGTTCAACTCCTCTACACGACCATAGACCGAGAAAATTTCGAGGTCAATACTATCAACACCACTTGGGACTGGCGGAATGAAATAACGAACTATCTTCTCCATGGGACTCTGCTCGTTGATACAAAAGCTGCTCGCAAGCTTAGAATAAAAGCTGCTTGGTATACAATCGTCAACGGCGATCTCTACCGCAAAATGTTTGCAGGACCTCTCGCAAAGTATCTCGGACCGAATTAAATCAACTACGTGATGAGAGACGTCCATGAAGGCTGTTGTGGAAATCATTCTGGGGGCAAGGCGTTAGCCCGAAAGTCGATTCGCGCAGGTTATTATTGGGACAAGATGGAGAAAGATACGAACGAATTTGTCAAAAAATGTGACAAATGCCAGAGGTTCGCACATCTTCTCCATCAGCCAGCAGAACCGCTCCATTCAATAATCTCTCCCTGGCCCTTCATGAAATGGGGAATGGACATAGTTGGTCCTCTTCCCACAGCGCCAAGAGGAACGCGCTTCCTACTGATCATCACTGACTACTTCACCAAGTGGGTCGAAGCGGCAGCATATGCGAAGATACGGCAAACAAAGGTTGTCGACTTCCTTTGGCGCTTTGTCGTGTGTCGCTTTGGAGCACCTAAGGAAATAGTCATGGACAATGGCCCACAATTCATCGGCCAGAAAGTGACTAGGTTCCTAGACGACTTGCACATCAAAAGGATCACTTCCTCGTCGTACCATCCCGTTGCCAATGGACAAGCGGAATCTACCAACAAAATCATTGTTGAATCCCTCAAAAAGCGCCTCGAGCAGGCAAAGGGATGTTGGGTAGAAGAGTTACCTAGCGTACTATGGGCTTATCGTACAACAATAAAAATGAGTACTGGAGAGACTCCTTACTCATTAGTGTACGGCGCAGATGCGTTAATCCCAATCGAAATCGGAAGCCCAGCTTACGGTATGCACACGCCACTGAAGAGTCAAACTCAGTCAACCTCTCCGAAGAGCTGGACTTCCTCGAAGAGCGAAGGGAACTAGCCCTCGTACGAGTAGTCGCCCAAAAAGAACGAATTGAACAATATTACAATCGGGGACTACGTGTACGAAGTTTCCAGGTTGGAGATTTTGTACTAAGGAAAGTCTCCCAGAGCACACAAGAAGCAAATTCAGGGAAGCTAGGCCCTAATTGGAAGGCCCTTACAAAGTAATCTCCTCAATCGGCAAGGGACCTTACCGCTTGGCACGACCAGATGATTCCACTGTCCCGAACAGTTGGAACGTGATGCACCTTAAAAGATATCACTTCTAAGTGGTAAAACGGTTAGTTATTCTATGCTTGCCTTTTACTTTCATGACAGTTCTTAATTTTATTATGATTCTTCTAAATGGTACTAACGGCTTGAACAAGGTCAGATCTGTTTAGCTCAACTGGTAGAGCTCGAAGTTCTTCAATTCGCGGTTGTGGGTTCGAATCCCACAAAGGACACACTCCTCGTTTGGTTATATGTGTTCCTCTATATGCAACTTGCCTTGACTCTTTTTATGTTATCACTTCCCGTGTTCCAACATAAAAATAAGGAGGGTGGTGAGAGGCCCCTGTAGGCCAGATAAGACTTTCATAAAGGCAAAATACCTTGCCAAAAGGCAAATTTTTGAAATTTTACCAATTCAAAAAACTTCTTTTACGTGACAGACTTCCACGATAATAAGAGAAGTCGTTTACAAGGCCAGCGACTCAGCCAGAGCCAATCTACAAAGTCCTGCGATGACTTTCGATTATCAAAACGATAAGAAAAGTTATGCGCAAAAGGGAAACGATTCGGCCAAAAATCTAACGACTACGACTCGGTCAGAATAAAAATATCTGCGCAGATTATTCACAACTTATGACCTCTTCCTGAGGAAAGGCTAAGTTAAAACATTCGGGCAGACTTTTGGAGACCAGAACTTAATGAAGTTCAAACTTTAAAAAGCTCCTAAACATAAGGCACAAAGGCCACAATACATACAAACAAAAGGTCAAAAATTCAGGCTAAATATAGTCATTGAATAGATCTAAAATCATATATACATAATCCTGTAAAACGATAAGATGCCGAAAACGGCTGACAGAAGTTTACAGAGTGATCAAAGGCCAAATGGAACCGGCCATACAAAGATCAGAGAGTCTTTACAAGACCTCTGTCCACAACCAATTAATCTGGCTCTCGCCAGATGAACAAACTCAAAGATTGGGGAGGGGCATCAGCTTTTGGGGCTACGATCAGAACCCGACGCACCAGCTCCATCGATTCTGCCATCATCCCCCGAATTCTCGCCATCGTCTTCATCTTCGTCCTCATCTTCACCTTCAGACTCCTCAGGAGAGAGATTCAGTACTTGTCTTACTCCACGAACAGCGCTTTTCGTCTTCTGCAATATTTCCTCAACATTGATCTGCTTAGCCTGGACCAGCAGCAATGAACGCTTAGCTTCAAGCACAACAAGCTTTGCTTTAATTTCAGATTGGTCTCGCAGGTTTGCCAAGTCTGTAGACAGCGCGATTTGAGCACTCATTGACTGAGCAACCTGGTCCTTAGCAGCTTGGAGCTCAGCTCTGGCCCTAGCAGATACTTCGTTAGCCCTTTGCAGATTCATCTCAAGAGATGCACGATCATCAATAGCCCTGTTAAGCGAAGCCTTGCATTCTTCAAGTAAATTCTCCAGACTCTAGGCAGAACGTGCGAACCCTTCTTTTTCTCTAAAAAGAAGGTCCTTCTCCTTGGTGAGTTCGTTAATCTGCTCAAGTCGCTCATTGCTAACATCAGTTAATCGATTAACTTCACTCCCAAGGAGACCACACTGTTCTGCTAGAATCTTGTTCTCCTTCAGAGCATCCAGCAACTCTTTCTTTGCCTCGAGTACTTGATCGACGTTGTTGATCCTGGAGAGGAACATGAGCTCGGCAGCCATCATACTTGACTAAAGAAACAAAATAAGCAAAAATTAAAAATCTGAAGTCAAAGTCACTTCCAATACAAGCGGTAAACACTTACCCGGGCAGAATCGGCAGCAATTTTGAAAGCCAACTCCTCATCACTCATTTCCTGCATTATCCACTCCTCACGGGGACCAATGAGTGATGAAACCACCTTGGCCAAACTGCCTGGCCGAGATATGAAGTTGACGTCAGGGGCTAGCTTCATGGTATGCTTTCTCTCACAGCACTTGGGTTCCCAAGCCTGCTCTGAGGGATAGTTTGGACCAAACATGTAGCGAACACCCCTAATATCCTTCAACCCGGTCTGACCATTAGTGACCAACTGCCAGATAAGCCTTGTTGTTGATAAGTCGGAATCACCCTCCACTCCAGGATTTATCGTATCACACTCGTGAAGAACGACACGCGTTGCACCCTCAGTAGCCACATTTTCCAGGTCCTCGAAACGAAAAATACGAGGACCTTGGCCACTCTCATAGGAAGTCTCTTCTCTTCCTTCTTCTTCTTCTTCTTCTTTTTCTTCTTCTTTACTTTTCTTTTTCCTTTGTCCACACGGGAAGGAGCAGCCTTCACCCCGTCATCAACTCGGGGACTCCTCTCCGGAGTACGGGCAGCCTCCTCCTCAATTTTCCTCTTATCACTCCGAAGATAAGGTTTTCGCGCAAGGGGCTTATTGGCTTCGATCTCAGTATCTGAAAGATCAATCACTACCTTGTCTAAACCGTCTCCCCGTGCAGACTCAGGGACTTCGGCAGTAGTCTTAACATTCTCTTCTGCAGACTCTGGTACATTGGCTTTAGGCGAAGGCTCACCCCCAGCAGTTGAAGTTTGCCCGGCAGCAACGGAAGTCTTACGTACAGACCTTTTCCGTGCTCCGCCCTCACCCTGGCTCTTTTTCTTTCTTTTCAAAGAACCAAGGCCACCAGATAAGAGTTCCTCACCACCCTCCCTGCCGCGCAATGCCTCCACTGAAGCTAGTATAGATGCGGCATCAGCATTAGGATCAGCGACATATTCAGAAGGCACGCCCTGGGGGGAGGAGGAAAGAAGTCCCCCTGAGTGCCCAGACCTACAAAAGTTAAAGCAGTCAGACACGAAGAAGCTACAAAGGAGAGGAATAGTCACAAAAGCAGAAATACTATCACCGTGAGTCTTCATGGTCAAACTCTTCTGCGCAGCAAAGTACGCCCATTCTCTCTTCTCAGGAGAAAACTCCTTCAAAATCGCCTCGACCCACGCCGTCAGCTCATCAACAGATATGAGCCCGTCGTAGGGTCGCTTGGCCGCTACAAAAAAGAGTCAAAGGGAATAAGTAGATAAGAAGAAAAGGAGAAGCACGGAAAACTCCAAAAAAGTACTCGGGGACTTACGCTTCTTGTTCCAAACTTCAGGAAGATAGGTCTTGGAATTGAAAGTCAAGGCCGAGGTACGCACAAACACATACCGGTGTAACCAACCCTGGTCACCTGTGTCTTCACTGCGCACCAAGCCCTTGCTCCCGCGCATCCTGGCATTTACATAACCATCTTTAAAAATTTGTATACTATACAAAGAAATAAAAAGTTCGTATCCAAAAATTTGGTCGGTTTCCGTTGCAAACCAATGCAAGAGCGTAACTATTCTATATATTCTAGGGCACAATTGCCCCGGGCAGAGTAGATATTTCCTGCAGAGCCTCTCAAGCACAGGATGCAGGGGCAATTTACATTCTACAGTAAAGGGATATGTGCACATAGCTGTCCACCCGGCCCTATGAGAAGTAATATTCTCCTTTTCGGAGACCGGCAAGAGGAGAATCCTATCGTCCCAGTGGCAGTCCGTCCGGACTCGTGGGATCAGCTCTGATGTAATCCCAGATTTGAATCTATACGTCGGCCAGTTGCATATATCTCCATGATGATTACTGGAGGCCTTGATGTTGCAGTCTACTTCTAACTCACCCCATTTTTTGGGGATAATCTCTGTAGCGGTAGCTTGAGTAGCCCTAGGCCTAGGAGTGGCTGCCGAGGAACTACCAGCCGTATCTACATTTTGATTTTTTCTAGCTCTTGAAGACATAATTTTAGAAGAGTTAAGAAGTTCGCAAGAAAACTTGAAAGTTGTTCAAAGATTTTCAAAAATTAGCAGAAAGAAAGTGAAAGCAAGTAAAAAGTTTCTCATTTAACAAACCCCTATTTATAGGAGTAGAAATCCGGCCCATCAAATTCCTTCAAGACACGTGAATCCAGAAGGCCACGATTAGATCCAAGTCAAAAGAAGAAAGTAGGTTTCACCAAACCTTTGCAGTATCATCATTGCCCTGAAGAACAGCGGTCACCTCGCAATCAGTAGTCGGTGTGCGCACATGATTGAGGCGGTTAAAATCATTACTTTTACTCTTGGAATGCGCAGTAGTCACTTCAGAGCGGAATGCAGACGTGCAGGCATGCCAGCTGCAATTACTTTTTTATATGGCGCATTTAATGCGCACGTCATAAGAATTTGTCACGTAGCTGTTGAGATACCTGCGTTACTAAGCTTCGTCATACAAAGATTGGATTCTACAAAGCAAAAATTCCCGCCATAATTCACATCCACTCCTTACACAGATACTCTGCTCGAGAAGTGCGGGGACTATCTGTATTGGATAAAAGCTGACAGCACCTAAAAGATGACACGTGTTCGCCACGTGGCACGGGCATAAGTTCCACCGGACAGATATCTAACAGACAGACAGTTATCACGAGCAGACCCAAAGCAGTTATGTAACGCCTCATCAGTCAACACGATCTGAATGAGCAGTTATTAGCCCGATCATGTGCGATCACTCAATGAATGGTCATAAAGGCAATAATTACAACCCAGCGGTTACATATCCAACGGATACGTGCCCAGCAATTACAAAACCCAACGGACGCCTATCAGACCTATAAATAGCATTTGTTCTAAGCCATTGTAACATAACTTTACTTCTGGTCTACTACAGTCAATAAGAATACTTTCGCACTCTTATTCAAATACTGCTCTTTGCTTATATTCGTTCAGTACTTGGTTCTCTAGCCTTCTAAGTGCGATCAGTAACGAGGAACTCTCACCGGGATTAAGCAATCCAACACGGTTACCTCTGTCTACTTTTCGCTGACGCTTTAACCTTATTTGCTTTGGTTCATATCTTGTTTCCGTATTATTATTCATCGTCATTGGAAATCGCGAATATATTGATGCTTTAGTAACTAACGCTATTCATCATTTAAGCTCTTAATCTAAACTATTAATCGTGACTCCGCAAATATAAATTTAATTGTTAATTGGCCTAAAAACGGATCTAGGTTAAACAAGGTATAGAAAAAAAAATAAATATTCTTACACTTTTTTTAGTCTTTTTTAGTCATTCGAAGCACATTTTTTTTAACTAGAAAAATTAGAAAACTACAATAAAATAACACAATTTTTTCCGAAAGCTAACTTGTTTCCAACAGACAAATATAAAAACCTGTGTCTTGTATTTTTTTTTGTTAAACGAATAGTAATTTTATACATTTCTTTTTGTTAAGCAAAGATTTGAAGAAAAAAAAAAGTTGTACTGGAAGAGGTTAAATGTGAGTGCAAATTTTATAAAACAATAATTGCGCCATGAGTAATCTCAAACTAGTTATGCTCGAGTCTATTTTACTCAAGGTAGTTCTATTTCATCCGACAACTCATTAATTTAGAGATTTGAAATCATCTTTTGAGGAAAATTAAAATTATTTGCTTAAGCTTAAAGGGACATATGAGCAAACTGGAAGCTGAATTATAGTTGGGAACTTAGGATGATGGAGAAGAAGAAATGAGGTGGGGGTGGGGGAGCTGGGGTTGGGCAGGTTAACGAGAAGAGAGGGAGAGAAATGAAAGTGGGTTGGGAGAATATAGAACTATGTATTAATTGAAAATTGTGGGTCCCACTATTTTATTTGAATAAAAATAATGGGGTCATATGACTAGTCATACTTGCATCTCATGAAAGATAAAATTTTGAGAAAATTATGTGGCATGAACATTTAAAAGAATCATTTACAAAAAATAGACATATTTTTCTTTTATTATAATGTATAGATATTTAACAATATGTCATTTACTTTTTATAGACATTTTTTTTTACGAACACTTGCCCTCTTTTATTCCTATTTTTGGGGAATAGAATAAATCACTATCAATTATATTTAGATGTGATCTTATCTCACTAATTAAAGATATTTATTAAAGCATTTAATCTTTACTTACGCTGATAGAAATAAATCTAACTAAAACATCATTCAATTAAGTGAGAAAATATTGGGTCAAAATCTAAATTAGCATTACATGATAAAATGTTCATCTCAAGTTATACTTCTGCATATTTTATTATTTACGTATTGCATATTCATTTCTTTAAAATATAATATAATGATATTATTATATAAAAAAATATTATGTTGATATAAATGTAATATATTCTGCATAATTATGATAAAAAATTTTAATATACAAAAAAAAAAAGTTATTGATATAATTGCAATATATTCTGCATATTTATGATACATCGCAATATATAGTATATTGATATTATTATACATATAATATTTTGTTGATAAAAGTGCAATATATTTCGCATATCTATAATAACTATGTGGTGTGTGTTTTCCTAATAGATATAGTGTGAGTATTCCCTATGTATTATTTATGTGGTAGAATTAAGTTGGTAATTACATAATTATAAGTGTATGCATAATGAATACCAAAAATTATCGGAGAATGAATACCAACAAAATATGCAAAATGTAATAGACAAAATATATACAAAATGTATTATAAAGATATGCATTTTGTTGACACCCAATTTTGTCCCGAAACATTTTAACCAGTGTCTAATTATTTTAAATAAATTCAATTTTAAAAAAAAAAAGGGGTTAAAATCATAATGTGCAGCCTTAAATTCAATCTATCCACGCAATTCTTTCACTTAGTGATTAAAATTATAAAGTGAAGGCTAAAATTGTTCCTCACCCGTAAATTTGGCTTATTTCTGCAAAACCTATTTATATCTACACACTACACACCCGGAACACCACCACCCCATTTAACTTTTCTAATTCCCTAACCCTAATCCCAAATTACCCACGCCGCCCCTCTCTTAATCACCCTCCCGCGAACCCTAGCTGTGAAACAGTCCAAATTCATGGCGTCATCCCGTGGCCCCGCGATTTTTTTCCCTCACACGGCGTCGGATCGAACCCCTCTTTCCTCATTTTGTCCACTACTACTTTTGTGTTGGCAGAATAGGAAGCGATGAGGTACAATCCACTTTTTTTCCATCCGTTCAGATCAAAAGCAAAGAATTTGCACCATTAATTCGAACAGGTAACTATTTTTCACCTTTTACTTAGGTTTTTCACTGATTTACTCTTTGTTTCATATCCTATAAAGGCTTTAGTCCCACATCGAAATGGGAGTATTTTTTACACTCTGAAACACCTATAAAAACCCCTTTGAACAGTGGGGAAAGGGGAAATTTTTGGGGATTTTAACAGTCAGTTTTCGACTAAAAGTCCTAGCAGTTTTTAAGCTTTGCTTTAAGTTAAATATTTTAAGTATTTGAGGTCTAGGTTAGTCGCGCCTTAGTTCATTCAGCTTGTCGAGGTGCTCGTAGAAACTCATATTCGAGCCTCATTTCACTACCTCGCAAAAGGTCAGTGATCCTCCATTTCTTCTTTATATGCTGCGTTTGTTTTGTATAATTAGTAGCAGTTCAATATCAGTGCTAAATACTGAAGTTAATTGCTAGTGTTAATGATCCCTGTGTAGTCAGCTTGTTAGGTAACAATGTTAAGAATTTGGAAGTGAAAGTGTGAAAAGTCTTTCTTGTTTTCAGCCTGTTAAAACTTGCAAAAAACTGCTTAATAGAATCGGTCATTTCCCTAGATCGGTCCAGCCTTGCCCCCTTAATATAAATTAGTTCTTCAAGTCTTGATAGGTTCACTATGTTTCTGTGTTTAAAAGAAATTATTACTCTTTCCTAGTTCAGTTTCTTTTCTAGATGCTTTCTGCCTGCATTACCTTTGTCTGGTTCTCTTGTGTGAATTGTATCCTGGTGGATTTATTGAAAAAGAGCTCTAGTCTGGTGTTTGTTTGTAGTAGATATGTAGGATAATTTTGGTGCAGCAGGTCATTGGAGAAGAGTGAGGGATTTTGTTTCTGTTCATTGTTGTTGCTGCCTGGTTGTGTGAATGAAGGAGTTCTGGTGGGAAATTGTTTATGTTTCTCTGTGATTTTAGAAGGATTCCAGCTTGAGTTCAAAGCCAGTGTGTGTAGTTTATGATGTGAGGTGTAGGCAGGTGGTCTGGTAGTCTCAGGCAGCAGGTGGTTAGGAGAAGTGATGTTGGTTCAGGAGTTTTCAAGTGAGTTTTAGGCTTAGAGTTGGTTCAAGAGGGTGAGGGTCTGTGAGGTGTCGTTTTTGTCGTTGTAGTAGTCAGTAAGAAGTTGAAATGTGCAGAAAAAGGAAATTCAAGGAAGTGCTGACTGCCAGGCTTATTTTTGCTTTGAAAAGAGAATAGCAAGTAGTCTGTTCATGGTTTGAAAGTGTTTGGAAGTTGGAGAGAAGGGTAATTGTCTCTTATCTGTTAGGAGAAGGCAGGGAGTATAGAGCGAGCAGTTTCTGGTGTTTCAGGGTTTGTTCAGGGAATTCAAAGGTTGCTTGTGAGAGTTAGGGTGTCTGGTGTTGTGCTGGTGGCTAGCAGTAGTAGTAGAGGTTTTAGGAGTTTGTCCTTTTTGTTTAAATGAGGTGCTGCAGGGGTTTAGGAAGAAGTCCTATTTTGCTATAGCTGCATAAGTGAGGTTTGAGGGAGGTCAGGTGTTCTGTGGGGGTGTTGCCTTAGTTTCTGTGCATGTAATTGGAAGTGTATTGGTGGTTTGAGGGGTGTAGTTCTAGTAAGGGTTCTGATAGTTGCAGCTTGCTTAAATGTTTCAGGAGTGGCATGTCTTGTTTCTATTTGTTTGAATGAGTTTGAAGAGTGTATGCAGGTGGTGTAAATGTTGTTCTAGGAGCTGCATGTCTTGGGATTTCTAGGGGATGTTCTGGTTGCTTTGAGAAGGATTATAGTGTATTGGATAAAAGCTGACTGGACTTGAAAAGGTGACACGTGTCTACCACGTGGCACGAGAAGACATTTCAATGGACAGACATCCAACGGACAGACATTTATCATGAGCAAACCTAAAGGAGTTATGAAACACTTCAACAGTCAACACGGTCTAAGTGAGCAGTTATTAACATGATCATTCACGATCATTCAATTAATGGTCATTAAGGCAATCATTACAAACCAGTGGTTATGACTCCAACGGATATGTGCCCAGCAGTTTCTTATCCAGACGAATCTACGCCCAGCGGTTACGAATCCCAACGGGTGCCTACCAGGCTTATAAATAGCATTTGCCTTAATCGATTGAAAAAGACAACTTTACTTACTGCCTACAATATCAATAAGAATACTCTCTCATTCTTGCTCATATTTTACTTATTGCTTTAGTTTTTGATCCTCTGAGTGCGACTAGTATCGAAGAGCTCTCCTCGAAGACAAGCGATACGATACGTTTACTTCTCCTTGGTTCCGTTTATGCTTTACTTTTGTTAGTTAATACTTGCATCTCGTTCTCGTATTATCATCATCTTAGCTCGTCGTTCAAACTCTTAATCTCAACTATTGATCGTGACTACGCAAATACAAATTTAATTGTTAATTGGCCTAAAATCGGATCTAGGTTAAACAATTTGGCGACCACAGTGGGAGCCGGTCAATAGCCTTCGTAGGTTAATAGTTTATCTTTGATATTATACCTATTTTCGTCAGTCTTTTTGCTCTATAACTAATATGGCAGAAAGCAACTCTCAACGAACTATCGTAGGCGGAGAACAGGTAAATACTCCTTCACTTAGTCCTAATTACTCTCCTGATTATTCTCCCGATTACTCGTCCGATGGGCAGCAACAATCTTCCCAAGGACCGGTCAGGCAGCGATATAGGCGTATGCGCTCTCAGAGCACTACCCCACCCAGGAGACGACGCCATAGGAGTCTCTCCCCTGGCCGAGGGAAACTCCAAGAAACACTCTTTGCTTTCATGCAGGAACAGGCAGAACTAAATCGAGGAATAAACGAGGCACTCACCTCTCTCCGAAGGAGTAACCCTTCAACTGCAAGGGCTGACGCTGCAGCACCTGGTCGTGACGCACCTTCTTCACATACTTCGAGGCAAGGTGGAGAGAGGAACAACGGTGGTACTGCAGATCCATCGAACCAAATCAATCAGAATCAGAATGGAGGGTCTATGGCGCCTACGGATGTAAGCCTTGTTGTGGAAGCTCTCACCAAACAATTCAACGAAAGCCAGGAAGCACTTCAAAAGTTTCTCCACGAGAGAATTGATCAGATACCGGGTGCTCCACCCACGCTGAAGAAAGTCGATGTCCAACGATAGTCCCAGCGACCCTGGAAGAAGGAGGCAGCCCCAAAAGCGATACCCAAGACGTTCAAAATGCCAAACATTCCAAGATATTGCGGAACATCTGATCCCAACCATCATCTCATGATGTTCAGCAACTTTATCAAAGCTAGCGATCTCACCGACGAAGAGTTCGAATCTGTCCAATTGAAGAAGTTCGTAGAAACCCTAGCAGATGGAGCTCTGCGATGGTACTCAATGTTGCCACCCAACTCCATTGGGTCTGTCGTAGAAATGGCTGAATTGTTCGTGAAGGCATACACAGGCGCTCAGAAGACGGAGACCCGCGTAGAGGACATCTTTAAGATCAAGCAAACACCCGACGAGTCTCTCCGCAAGTACGTGGATCGCTTCCAGAGAGAACGTATGATGCTCCCCAAAGTACCAGACAGATGGGCAGCGATCGCATTTACCAACAGCTTGGATATTTGGAGCTCAGAGGCCACGCGTAGACTTTATGAGTCTCTTCGCTAGTTCCCAGCAGCCAGTTGGTCAAACGTCTACAACCGTTACAATTCCAAGGTACGTATCGAAGAAGATAAATTGATTGGAACAGGTACTCGAGGAAGAGCTCAGGCACGTAGTGGTGGATCCGGCGGAAAAGCAGAGACCGAAAGAACAGACGTACGTCATGAACCGTACCCTGATCAGTCACGCAGCCATTCCAAAGGATGCAACCGCAACAACAAAGGGTTTTCCCGGAGAGATGATTCAGAATCAAGCCTCTGTGGAGCCCCAAGCCTGCTGAGTTTCAACGTGGAGATGTCTGAAGAAGTGGCAGCACTCAAAGACATGGGAGAGAAGGTCAAGTGGTCGAAAGACATGAAGACCGACCCAAGTAAGCGAAACCAGGACCTGTGGTGCGATTTCTATCGTGACCATGGCCATACCACCGAAGACTGCAAAAGCCCTCAAGTATGATATTGCTCATTTGTTGAAACAGGGATTCTTGAAGGAGTTCCTGACCGAGAAGGGAAAGCAGACTCATGTGAAAGCACAGCAGAACAAACCTGGCCCTCCACGAGCATCCTCTCCAAGGAGGACAGTTAATGTTATTTCAGGTGGAATCGAGGTGGACTCCGTTACTTTCACAGCAAAGAAGTATGCAAAGGTCTCCATCACAAACAACAAGCGCCCACGATCAGAAGAAGTAATCACATTTGATGACTCTGATGTAAACGGCTCGCAATTTCCACATGCTGATGCGTTAGTCACAACGTTACGCGTGGCGGAGTTCGACGTCAAGAGAGTACTCATTGATGCGGGCAGTTCTGCGAATATTATCCAATCACGGGTTGTCAGAGAGATGCAGCTGTCAGACAAGATCGTACCCATATCTCGAGTTCTCTCCCGCTTCAACAATTCAAGCGAGAAGACTCTCGGAGAGATTACCCTGATGACTTTTGCCGAAGGAGTAGCGAAGGAAACAACTTTTCATGTTGTCGACGCGGATCTAGCCTACAACATCATTTTGGGTAGACCTTGGATCCACGACATGCAAGTTGTTCCTTCGACTTATCATCAAGTATTGAAGTTCCCATCCGAATGGGGAGTACGTGAGGTCCGAGGAGAGCAACGCTCTGCCCGAGACTGCTATTCTGTGGCTCTCAAACTGCCCGAAGAGAACAAATAGCAATTACAGCGAACGGGGCCAGACATACCACCTGAAGAGGCTAAATACGAGGTACCGGAATTCATCAAAAAGATGGACGAAAGAGAAAACCATATGCCAACCGTAGAAGCTTTGGAACCCGAAGAATTGTTCGCCGACAAGCCGGAGCGGAAGGTGTACTTAGGGACTGAACTGAGTGAACGCATACGGGGAGATATCATCCAGTTCCTCAAGGAGCGGCATACAACATTCGCCTGGTTCCACGCAGATATGACAGGTATTTCTCCTGACATCATTACTCAGAGGTTGAACGTTGATACGTATCACCGCTCGGTGAAACAAAAGATACGCCAGCAAGGAGCCTTTCGGAACCAGGACATCAATGACGAGGTCGAGCGGTTGCTGAAAATCGGGTCAGTACGTAAAGTCAAATATCCAGACTGGCTAGCCAACGTGGTTGTCGTACCTAAAAAGAACGGCAAATGGCGAGTCTGCATTGACTTCACAGATCTAAACAAATCCTGCCCAAAGGATCCTCTTCCCAGGATAAATCAACTGATTGATGCAACAGCCGGACACGAGGTGCTAACCTTCCTCGACGCGTACTCCAGATATAACCAAATATTGATGGACCCTGAAGATCAGGAGAAAACGGCGTTCATAACCTGTCGAGGTACGTATTGTTATAAAGTTATGCCATTTGGACTGAAAAATGCAGGTGCAACTTATCAGCGTCTAGTCAATCGAATGTTCCATGACCATATCGGAAAAACTATGGAAGTATACATCGATGACATGCTGATCAAATCCAAACGAGCAGAAGACCATCTGGCACATCTGAAAAAAGCTTTCCGAATCTTGGATCAGTACAACATGAAGCTGAATCCAGAGAAGTGTGCTTTCGGAGTCGGATCGGGGAAGTTTTTGGGATTCATTGTCTCTCAGCGTGGAATTGAAGTCAATCCCGCTCAGATTAAAGACATTGAATCAATCCCAGATATACTTCATAACAGGAAAGATGTCATGAAACTGACGGGGAGAGTGGCAGCTCTACGCAGATTCATTTCCCGATCATCTGACTGTTGCAAGAGTTTCTTCGATGTCTTGAAACAAAATAAGGAGTTCGAATGGACCCCCGAATGCCAGCAGGCATTGAAGGATTTGAAAAAATATCTATCCAATCCACCACTGCTCTCCACACCTCAGGAGGGTGAGCAGCTGCTAATTTATTTAGCAGTCTCAGAAACGTCGGTAAGCGCCGTTCTAGTTCGGGAAAAAAAAGGTAAACAACTTCCTATCTATTACATAAGCAAAGCTCTAATTGATGCAGAAACACGCTATCAACCTTTAGAAAATTGGCACTGGCACTGGCACTGGAACTAGTAACTGCTGCTCGTAAGTTACGCCCTTATTTTCAGAGTCATTCGATAGCTGTGGTTACAACATTTCCTTTACGAAATGTTCTGCACAAACCTGAATTTTCAGAAAGGTTGGTAAAATGGGCTATAGAATTATCTGAATTTGATATCACCTATCAGCCTAGGGTAGCAATAAAGTCACAAGTTCTAGCAAACTTCGTGGCAGACTTCAGCACTAATATATACCCTGAAGCAGAAAGGGAAGCTATTCTTTATGCAGGGCAGGCTCCTGGCACATGGACCCTTCACACAGACGGCTCCTCGAGCGTCAAAGGGTCCGGGCTTGGATTGGTCCTCGTTGCTCCATCCGGCGAGACGGTAAGGCAGGCTATCAAGTGACCATTTATTACTAACAATGAGGCCGAATATGAGCCCGTTATTGCAGGATTAGAACTAGCCCGAAGTTATGGAGCAACCATCATCAAACTAAAAGGCGACTCTCAGCTGGTGGTTAATCAAATAAATGGAGGTTTCATTGCACGAGAATCCAGGATGCAAGTGTACCTCATCCGGGTGAAAGAGCTTCTAGCACAGTTTGACGAAATGGGAAGCAGTTCAGATTCCACGGGAAGAAAACCATGAAGCTGATCCTCCTGCAAACATGGGATCAGTGGCAGAGATAGGGGCAGCTAGCTCTTCAGCTGTTGTTTAACTTCGCTACACAACCATGGATAGAGAAAAGTTCGAAGTCAACACCATCAACGCGACTTGGGACTGGCGGAATGAGATAACAAATTATCTTATCCATGGAACTCTACCCGCAGATACAAAAGCTGCTCGCAAACTCTGAGTAAAAGCTGCTCGATATACAATTCTCAACGGCAACTCTACCGCAGGATGTTTGCAGGACCTCTCGTAAAATGTCTCGGACCAAATCAAATCAATTATGTGATGAGAGAAGTCCACGAGGGCTGTTGCAGAAATCATTCCGGGGGCAAGGCATTAACGCAGAAGCTGATTCGTGCAGGTTACTATTGGGACAATATGGAGAAAGATACGAACGAATTTGTCAAGAAATGTGACAAATGCCAGAGGTTCGCCCATCTTCTCCATCAGCCAGCAGAGCCACTTCATTCAATAATCTCTCTGTGGCCCTTCATGAAATGGGGGATGGACATCGTTGCTCCTCTTTCCACAACACCAAGGGGGATGCGCTTCTTATTGATCATCACTAACTACTTCACAAAGTGGGTCGAAGCGGCAGCATATTCAAGGATACGACAAACGGAAGTCGTCGACTTCCTCTGGCGTTTTGTCGTATTTCGCTTTGGAGCACCTAAGGAAATATTCATGGACAACGGCCCGCAATTTATCAGCCAGAAAGTGACTAGGTTCCTCGACGATCTGCACATCAAGAGAATCACTTCCTCTCCGTATTATCATGTTGCTAATGGACAGGCAGAGTCTACCAACAAAATCATCATTGAATCCCTTAAAAAGCCCCTCAAGCAGGCAAAGGGATGTTGGGTAGAAGAGTTACCTGGACTACTATGGGCCTATAGCACAACAACAAAAATGAGTACCGGAGAGACTCCTTACTCATTGGTATATGGTGCAGATGCTCTAGTCCCAGTTGAGATTGGAGAGCCCAGCCTGCGATATGCACATGCCACTGAGGAATCAAACTCAGTCAACCTCTCCGAAGAGCTGGACCTCCTCGAAGAACGCAGAGAACTAGCTCTTGTACGAGTAGTCGCTCAAAAAGAACGAATCGAACAATATTACAATCGAGGACTGCACGTATGAAGCTTCCAAGTCGGAGACTTTGTACTCAGAAAAGTCTCCCAGAGCACACAAGAGACAAATTCAGGGAAGCTTGGTCCTAACTAGGAAGGCCCCTACAAAGTAATTGCTTCAATCGGCAAGGGATCTTATCGTTTGGCATGACCAGACGGCTCTACTGTCCCGAACAGTTGGAATGTGGTTCACCTCAAAAGGTATCACTTTTAAGTGGTAAAACGGTTAGTTATCTTACACTTACCTTTTATCTTTACGAAAGTTCTTACTGTTATTATATTTTCTCTCTACATGGTACTAACGACCTAAACAAGGTCAGATCCGTTTAGCTCAACTGGTAGAGCTCGAAGTACATCAAATTCGCGGCTGTGAGTTCGAATCCCACAACGGACACACTCCTCGTTTGGTTATATGTGTTCTATATGCAACTCACCGAAAACTCTTTTCATCTTATCACTTTACGTGCTCCAACATAAAAACAAGGGGGGTGGTGAGAGGCCCCTGTAGGCACGATAAGATCTTCATAAAGGCAAAAGACCTTACCAAAAAGAAAATTTTTTAAAGTTTTTCAAAAACTTTTACGTGACAAAACTTCCACGAATATAAGAGAAGTCGTTCACAAAACCAAACTTTTACGTGACAATGGCTTCCACGAAAATAAGAGGAGTCGTTCACAAGGCCATCAACTCGGCCAGAGCCAATCTATAAAGCCGTGCAACAACTTTCGACTATCAAAACGATAAGCAAGGTTATACGCACAGAGCAATGATAAACTCTAACGACCACGACTCGGTCAAACTACTTACAACTTACGACCTCTTCCTAACGAAAGGCTAAGTTAAAAATATTTGGCCAAACTTTCGGAGATACGAACTTAATAAAGTTCAAACTTCAGAAAATTCCCAATCATAAGGCACGAAAGTCACAACACATGCAAATAAAAGATCAAAAGTTCAGGCTAAATATAGTCATTGAGCAGATCTAAATAGCATATATACATTATCCTGTAAATTGATAAAATGCCGAAAATGGCTGACAGATGTTTACAGAGTGTTCAAAGGCCAAACGAAACCGGCCATACAAAGAGACCAGAAAGTCTTTACTAGACTTCTGTCCACCAACAAACAAGTCCGGCTCTCGCCAGACAATAAAAAATACATCAATCAAAGATTGAAAGAAGGCATCAACATTTAGGGCTATGACCAGAACTCGACGCACCAGCTCCGTCAGTTCTGCCATCGTCCCCTGAATTCTCGTCTTCATCTTCATCTTCGCCTTCAGACTCCTCAGGAGAGAGATTCAATGCTCGTCTTATTCTACGAACAATGCTCTTTATTGTCTGCAGCATCTCCTCGACATTAACTTGTCTAGCCTGAATCTGCACGAGCAATGTACGCTTGGCCTCAAGAGCAGCAAGCTTGGCTTTAATCTCAGACTAATCGCGCAGGTTTGCCAAGTCCTTGGTTAATGAGGTCTGAGCACTCATTAATTGAGCGACCTGATCCTTGGCAGCCTGGAGATCAGCCCTGGCTTTAACAGGTCCTTCATTGGCTCTCTGCAGATCCATCTCAAGGGATGCACGATCCTCAATAGCGCTGTTCAAAGAAGTTGAGCATTCTTCGAGCAATCTCTCCAGACCCTGAGTAGAACGTGCGAACCCTTCTTTCTCTTCGAGAAGAAGGTCCTTCTCCCTGGTGAGTGCGTTGATTTTCTCAACACGTTCATTGTTGACATCAGTCAACCGATTAACCTCACCACCAAGGAGACCACACTGCTCTATCAAAGTCTTGTTCTCCTTCAGAGCTTCCAGCAACTCTTTCTTTACCTCAAGTACTTGATCGACGTTGTTAAGCCTGGAGCGAAACATGAGCTCGGCAGCCAGCATACTTGACTGAAAAAAGCAAAATAAGTCAAGTTTGGAAGTCCGAGGCTAAAGTTATTCTCAAAGCAAAGCGGAAAACACTTTGTTATACTTTAAGCACCTCCTAAGGACACTAGAAGGGGGGGGTTGAATAGTGTCCTTCGATTTTTGTTGCAAGAACCCTGTTCTTCCGTAGTAGAACTAGGTTCCTCAGTTCTCTTTTATGCAAACTATACTTAAGAACCCACTTCAAAACATTCACCAAGAACACAAGAATTTTACGTGGAAAACTCCTTGCTCAAGGGAGAAAAACCACGACCCACACTCTGGGATTTTGAATCTCAATCCACTAACACAAGAGCAACGTTTCAGATTACAGACTCTGTAACCAAGGGGCTACACTCTAGACCCTAATCACTGACCAAAGCTAAACTCTAGCTTTTTCTAGTAATCACAAAGTAGTTTGCCTGATACATATGCTTCTGAAATAAGCTAATAGACAAAACAATGAACACTTGTAACAAAGACAACTTACAACTCGATGAACCTAGACAAGAGATCTAGACTCAAATACTCAACATGCAAACCAGTTGTCTTCTTTAGTTTTCCAACGTAGACAGTTCTTCAGATCACCTCTATATGCTCTCGACTCTCTACTTGAAAAACTAATTTCGGCTGTCTCTTCTACTTGCTTTTATATAGGTCTTGCAACCCTAGTTGAGTCCTGCTGGGAATGCTTTTAATTATGGCAATATCAGATTCGCAGTAACTCTTTTCCATGTTAAAGTCTAACTCTTGTCCACACTTCAAAGATACAGCCTGGACACCGCCTCTTTTAGTCTGACTAGGATACATCAACAACCACGCGCCACTACTCCTAGTTCCTCAGGGATTTGCAACCCGTAATCTTTTCGATCAAGCGTGTCCTTCATCTCAAGGACAAGGTTCTTCTCCTGAACCTCAGTGTCCTTCTCGTTTGTCATACTTCAAAACCAGCTTTCAACAAATTCCCCCTTTTTGATGATGACAAACAAATGTTGCCCAAGAACCTACATAACATATACCAAAAACAAGAACGAAAATAACAGAACAATAAAAACAGATGAGTTAGGTCACAAACACCCCAACATTCCTTCTTCCCCCTTTTGGCATCATCGAAAAGATTCAAAGACCTGCAGGAACCTGTCAGTTTAATCCGAACTAGAGCACAAGGCAACTCATCAGCATTAAGAACATAGGTATATGAAAATAAGGGCCCAACAAGGAACCAGGCACTGAACCAGGAAACAGTCGCAAACATAAGAAATTTAAAATCAAACATCCAGAGGGTGACAGCAGCACCACTCTATTTAGTTACACAACAAAAAAAGTGAAATTGTCTTAATTATCCAAATCATGCAATCAAGGGAGAATAGGGAGGAATAAAGATCAGGTGAGGTAGGAAAAAGAGACAGATAGGAGGACAGGACTGGAAGAATCACAGCTGAAGGTTGAAGTGCTTAACGAGTGCCTCAAGTTGTTTCGTATTTTTGGCCCTCTCCATTACCAGCTCGGCCTCATACTTGTGGCAATCAATCTTCAAGCGATCAATCTCTTGATCCTTCACCTTCAACTGCCTGTGCAGTTCAGCATTTTCTTCATTAACTTCAAGAACCATTTTCTCCAGTTCCTGCACAGCACCGATGGCCTCATCAGGTCCAAACTCCTCACTGTCCTCTGACTCCTCCTGCTTGACCTGCATCGGCTTTTTGGAAGCCCTGCTTTCTTGAAAGAAGTCACAGCTCTTCAGCACATTTACCCCAAACCTCTGATGGATAGTTGGCTTCTTCCCTGCACCTAAAGGCACTCCAAAATGCTCAAGAATCTGATGGATGATGTAAGAATGCACAAGAGAGTGTGGCTTCTGATCAGTATCACAGATTCTCTTTATGTGCCTAATAATGAGCCCAGGCAAATTTATTTTTACCCCTCTGTCCATCAGATCCATATAGGTCAGATCAAGAGCACTAGCCTCACAATTCCTTTCCCCCCTAGGCAGAAGAAACCTATGCACAAACTCAAACAAAAGCTGATGTGCAGGCTCCATCTCCTTTTTCTCAACTTTCCTCTCCTTCCTCAATCTGGGTTTCCCTGAAAACTTTCTCACAACATCTAAGGGAGTAACTCTATCTGTTCTCTTTGGCCATTTTAGCTTAACATACCTGCAGTACCCTTCAGCAGGAACATCCAGAATTACTCCCAGTTCAGGTCTCCCAAATTCAATCTCCACTTCTTTCACAGTTGTAAACACCCTCCTGGCTACTACCCTGCAATTTGTATAAAACTCCCTGACTTCATCCACAAACAGCTTCCTGTCATTGTTTCCAAACACACTCAACCAACCCTGATCGCCTATCATTCTCAACAAAGATTTCATATGGAACTCCTTTTCATCATATAGTATACTCCCTGGCAGCACCTGATGTCTAGAAAAGAAGGCTTCCCTATCCACTTCTTTTCTTTTCTTTTTACTCTCCACCTCACTGTCAGTATCAGAATCACTGGGTTCCACATAACTCCCAGCTTCACTTTCCTCCTCTTCCTCACCAGCTCTCTTCTCCTCTTCTTCTTTCTTCTTCTCTTCTTCCCTCATCTTCACATTTTTTACTGTCTTTCCTATCTTTTCAATCCTCTCCATCTGCATTTTGAAAGCCGACCTAGTACCAACTCTCCTGACCACAGGCTCACTAGCCTCTTGGTCACCTCCTTCACATTCTTCATCTACCAGTCTAGATTTCCCATCTCTCACCAACCTTCTTCTTTTGTCAGGTTCTACTTTATTTTCTTTTACAAACACCACCTCATCCTCCTCTTCCTCACCTGTCACCTTCTCATCTTCTGCCCCAAATTTTCTTTTCCTTTTTAATTTTTTCTCTTCCTTTTCACTCTCTTGTTTTTCAACAACAACTTCCTTGTTTCCATCTTCATCAGATTCTGTCCAGCTAAAATCTGCATCATCAGCTCTAGTAGGGTTTAGACAAGTAACAGGTTCTTGTCCCTCTCCCCCTGGAACTTCAGCAGTAGCAGTTCCATCACCCTCAGGACCTTTAGGCACAGAATCCTCTAAACACACCCCTGTTCCACTCACATCTTTACTTGACTCACCAACATCTTTTCTCAGAGATTCATCATTGTCCAGTTCCCTCAACTGTTCTTCTAATTTTTCGGCTATATTTAACTCGCCTCTAGACACACCGTCTACACCATCCAGCACATCTTCTCTAGGTTCATTCTCTTTAGTTACTTGTTCCTCCTCACGTGGGTTCCCCCTATCTAAATTGTCCCTCTGCTCAACATCTACTATTTTATCTAATTCAGCAACTAGGGTTTCAGTTTCTACAATGCCAGGACTGGCTATATCAACTGAGCCAACAGGTGTAGATGGAGTAGGATCAGGAATTACCTCAGGTAACGGTTGAGATGAACTTTGAGTAGTGGGTGTTGAAGGAACGGCTCTTGATTTTAACTTCTTGACCAGTTTCTTGTCCCCCTTTTTGAGAAATTTTAGGCGAGCCCTAGCAATTCTTTCAGCAAGAGTGGATGGAGGTGGTCTTTCAGACATCTTGAATTTTTGTAAAGATTTCTGAGTTTGTTGACGGTTTATCTATTTTAGGGCTTGAGAGAATTTTGATGTTCAATTGGAAGTGGTGGATGAGATTATGAGAGATTGAAGGAGTACTGTAGAAAGAGAGAGGGTTTTGGTGAAGTGACAATGTCTAGGGAAGGAAAAATAATGAGTATAAAGAAGGGCAGCTTTTTGAACTTTTTGAGAACCGGGAGAAGTTAAGAGATTTGACGGTTATAAACTTAATTTAAATATACCCTTTTCAAGAAGTGGGGTCCAAGCAATTTAAAAGGAGTTCTATCCTAAAAAGGAATGTGTTCCTATAATTTTGGACAGTTATGAGAATATGGAGAATCTCCCATGATGCACGTTCAATAGACAATTTTAATTCCAGTTGTGACAAATAGAGTAAGTTTACTGTACCTGGACACGATTCCTCACGTTAAGACTGGTTCCTCCTCAGTACACAGTAGGTTCTTCATGGGATCACATTATTTGTACCTAATGCTCAAAACACTAAAAAACGAGTGTACTTACTCAAGTACAAATTTAGTCCAGATAGTAATGACAAATTCCTAACAGACACTTTTACTACTAAACTAGCCAATCACCAGGGGATTACCTGCTGGGTCATCCGTGTATTTTGGTCATCCCTAACTCCAACCTGTTCCTCTCGAACTGCACCTTGTTCAAAGCTTTGGTAAATATGTCAGCAATTTGATCTTCAGTCCTGCATGAATTCATAGTGATTAGACCCTTTTCTACATTGTCTCTCAGAAAGTGATGTCTAATATCAATATGTTTGGTCCTTTTGTGTTGGACTGGGTTCTTGGCAATGTTCACAGCACTAGTGTTGTCACAAAAGATTGGCACTGCCCCACACTTGATTCCAAAATCCTCCAGTTGCTGCTTGATCCATAGCAATTGTGAGCAGCATGAAGCAGCTGCCACATACTCAGCTTCAGCAGTTGACAAAGCAACAGAGTTTTGTTTCTTTGTAGCCCATGACACCAAGCAAGGACCTAAGAAGTGTGCCATCCCCGAAGTGCTTTTCCTATCCACCAAATGACCTGCATAATCTGCATCAGCAAAACCAATTAGTTCAAAAGTTCCACCTCTGGGATACCAAAGGCATAGATCCTGAGTCCCTTTCAAGTATCTCAGAATTCTCTTCACAGCTGTCAAGTGTGATTCCTTGGGTTTTGACTGAAATCTGGCACACAGTCCTACGCTGTAGACTATGTCAGGTCGACTTGCTGTGAGATAAAGAAGTGAGCCGATGATTCCTCTATACTTGGTCTCATTTGTCGAAGGACCAAGTTCATCCATATCGAGCTTTGTTCCAGGAGCAATAGGAGTAGTCATCTCCTTAGCTCCTTCCATGTTAAACTTCTTCAACAATTCCTTGACATATTTTTGCTGGTGTATCATAGTTCCTTCCTGCGTCTGCTTTATCTGCAACCCAAGGAAGAAATTCAATTCACCCATCATGCTCATTTCAAACTCACTTCCCATCAGGTCAGCAAAACCTTTGCTCAGCTCCTCATCAGTGGCTCCAAAGATGATATCATCGACGTACACTTGAACTACCAACAGATCCTTTCCTTGCTTCTTGAGAAATAGTGTGTTGTCAATTTTACCTCTTGAAAAGCCATTTTTCATCAAGAACCCTGAGAGTCTTTCATACCAGGCTCTAGGAGCTTGCTTCAAACCATACAGAGCCTTGTCCAGTTTGTACACATGATCAGGGAATTCATTGTTCACAAAACCTGGAGGCTGTACTACATAGACTTCTTCATTTAGGTATCCATTCAAGAAGGCACTCTTCACATCCATCTGATACAGTGTGAATTCCATGTATGTAGCAAAAGCAATCAGCATTCTAATGGCTTCCATTCGTGCCACTGGTGCAAATGTTTCATCATAATCTATTCCTTCTTCTTGACTGTAGCCCTGAACAACCAACCTTGCCTTGTTTCTTGTAACTATGCCATGTTCATCCAGCTTATTTCTGAACACCCATTTAGTTCCAATTATGGATCTGTCCTTTGGTTTAGGAACTAGGTGCCACACTTTGCTTCTTTCAAATTGATGAAGTTCCTCCTGCATAGCTATAATCCAATCTGGATCTTCTAGAGCTTCTTTGACATTTTTTGGTTCCAAGGCTGAGAGGAAAGCAAAGAATGCACAGAAGTTTTTTAATGCTGACCTAGTCATAATTCCAGTATCCAGTTCAGATAGAACATTCTCCAGAGGGTGAGAACTTTGATATTTCCATGGCTTGATCTGAATCTGATTAGAAGAACCTGCAGCATCGTCTTGAGTAAATTCTTCTTGACTTTCTTGATCTTCAGCTTCATCAGAAGTTCCCCCTGTCAAGTTGACTCCTTCATCGGACATGACTTTGCTCTCCTTTTCATCCGGTTCCTCCAGTTCATCTATGCTTTCTTCTCTTCTTAAGCCAATCACCTGATCATCTGCATCATCTTCTCCTATTTCCTTATCTGATTCATCGAACACAACATGCATACTTTCTTCTACTACTTGTGTTCTTCTGTTGAGTACCTTGTATGCCTTACTTTGAGTGGAGTATCCCAGGAATATTGCCTCATCACTCCTAGCGTCAAACTTTCCCAAGGGTTCCTTGCCATTGTTGTGAACAAAGCATTTGCACCCAAAAGGCCTTAGGTGGGCAATGCTTGGCTTTCTACCTCTGAGTAACTCATATGGAGTTTTGTCAAGAATGGCTCTGATGGAACACCTATTTAGCAAGTAACATGCAGTGTTTACAGCTTCAGCCCAGAAATTTCTTGCTAGTCCACTTGACAGCAGCATGGTTCTAGCCATATCCTCCAACGACCTGTTCTTCCTCTCAACCACCCCGTTTTGTTGGGGAGTTCTTGGTGCTGAAAAGTTGTGATCTATGTTGTTCCCTGCACAGTACTCAGAAAATTTTGAGTTTTCAAACTCAGTTCCATGATCTGTTCGAATACTGATGAGTTCAAGACTTAGCCTTTTCTGAACCACACCAGCCCAGTCTTTAAAGTTCTCAAAAGCTTCATCCTTAGAGGCCAAGAACAAGGTCCATGTATACCTTGAGTAGTCGTCAACAATTTCGGACACAAACCTCTTTCCTCCTCTGCTTTTTACTCTCATAGGTCCACACAAATCCATATGTACCAGCTCCAGTGGCTTAGATGTGCTTACCACTTTCTTTGACTTGAATGACGTTCTTACATGCTTTCCCTTTACACAAGCATCACACACTTTTATGTTTTCAAACTTCTTGTTTGGCAATCCACGAACCAGTTCCTTCGAGACTAGCTTATTTAATTGAGTGAGACTTGCATGACCCAGTCTTTTGTGCCACAGCTGAGAGTCGCTTTCTTGTACATTCAAGCATGTCAGATTGTTTTCAGGTAAGGACCTCAGTGACGCCTTGTACACATTGTTCACTCTTTTTCCTTCCATTACCACTTCTCCACTCTGTAGGTTCTTCACGATGCATCCTACAGATGAGAAGCTCACTTCGTTTCCTCTGTCACATAGTTGAGAGATGCTCAGTAAATTGTGTCTAAGACCATCGACACAATACACATTTTCAATTGCATGCTCAAGAGATCTCCCAATCTTCCCAATGCCTACTATCTGACCACTTTTTCCTCCTCCGAAGGCCACACTGCCTCCTTGAAATGCTGCGAGTGAGAGAAAGTTTCTTCTATCTCCCGTCATGTGCCTAGAACAACTGCTATCAAGAATCCAGCTTGAGTTGTTCTCCCTCACTCCAGCCTGCAAAACAATTAGAGGTTAGCCTTAGGAACCCAGACAAGCTTGGGTCCCTTCTTATGAGAAAATGGATAAATCAGATCTTGTTTGGCCCATTTGGGTAAAACACAATTTTTATTCTTGGCCCTTGCCTTGGTAATGTTAACACACTTTTGTTTAGTATGACCGGTTTGACCACAGAAAGTGCATAACATGTTGCAAGGTAATCCCACATATTTGCTTTTAGGATTATATGGAGGCAAGGGCTTCTTGAATCCTAAACCTTGTTTTCCTTTATTTTGATTTTCAAGGACCCAATGCATTGCTTTTGAAGACTTATTCCATTTTGTAAGCCTGGTAAATTCAAGTTTTGAGTTTTCAACCTTCTGATTTAACATCTTATTTTTTTCAATTTCTTGGTTTAAAATCTCATTTGTCCTTTTCAATTCATCTTCCAGAAAGGTTTGAACTTCACTCATAACTTGCTTACCATTCTTACTCTCTCTCAACTGTCTACATTCTAATTCAAGCTCAGTGATCTTAGAGTTTGACACAAGAGTCTGTCCTTTCATGATGGCATTTGTTTCTTCAAGCTCAATGTTCTGTTCTAGGAGACTCTTGTGCTTAGTTCTAAGATCACCCAATTCTTCAATTAATTTATCTTTTTCAAGCTTTTCTTTTTCATATCCTTCAATCAATGTGGCTGTGATTAGGATTAGATTTTCAGAAGAGTATGTATGTAAAGTTTCCTTAAGATCAGATAAACATACCTCTGCTGAACCGTCAGCTTCCTTTCCTTCAGTTGCCATGAGGGCAGAGTCCTTCTTGGTGTTGTCAGCTATGTACAACTCCTTCAGTTTCTTCCATATCTCCTTGGCTGATTTACATTCCTGTATCTGTCCGAGCACATCATCTGTAAGTCCTCTTCTTAGATAGCCCTCAGCCTTGGAGTTTGCTTGTAGCCAGTCCAGATCTTGTGGATCCAGTTCTTCTACTTTCTTGAGTACCAAGACTCCATTTGCTGCTCTCTTCACTGGAACATGAGGTCCTCTTTTCACAATTAGCCACAGACTATAATCAGTCGCCTGCAAGAAATTCTTCATTTGTTTCTTCCAATAATTGTAATGAGTCCCATTGAACACTAGTGGCTTTGATGGATCTCTTCCCCATTTTGCCTCAAGAGGATGTTCTTCGTCAGAACTAACATCCGTCATTCCTGCTAATGCTAGTGGTGAGTCATCGTCAGCTTCCTTCTCGTGATCAGACTCACTGTCAGTTGGTCCCCATGTGGCATAGAAAGCTTCCTTCTTTTTCCTTCGTTCTGCTCTGAAGTTTGGGGGCCGTCTTGACTTCTTTCTATCTGCATTGTTTTCCTTTGTGGTTTCCTTTTCCTTTTCCTTAGCAGCTCTGTTCTTCATCCACTCTATTTCCCACATTGGGCAATCCATGACAGCATGATCCTTCTTGAAGCATTTGAAGCATCCAGAGTAGTCAGGACTGTCAACTATGTTCTTCCTGCTAGAGCTCTCCTTGTTCCCTCGTTTAAATCCTTTAAATCTTCCCAGATTGAGTTTTTGTCTTAGAGCACTTACCATTGCAGCTTCCACTGATTGAAGATCAACATATTCATCAGCTTCTTCTGTTGCTTCCAGTGCAAGGGTCTTTTCCTTCTTTGCTGCAGGTTTAGCCTTTGAGTCCTTCATCATCTCGTGCGTCTTCAGACTTCCAACCAGTTCTTCAAGCTTGATAGATTTTAAAGGTTTGGATTCAATAATGGCTGTCATTTTTGGTTCCCATGCTTCAGGTAACACATTCAGGATTTTGTCAACCATCTCCACCTCAGGCAGTACCATCTCCAGAGATCTCATTTCATTTGTAATCATGGTCAACCTGGTCATCATATCCTGAATCGATTCCTTCTCGCCCATAGTAAATAACTCAAATTGTCTCTTCAACATTCTTCTTTTTGAGTCCTTTACTTCAGTGGTTCCTTCGTGTGCGACTTGTAAAGCATCCCATATTTCCTTAGCCGTCTTATACGATGATACTCGATTGAACTCTTCTGGACCTAGACCACATATAACCAACCGCTTGGCTTTGTGGTTCTTTTCGATCATCTTATAGTCAGACTCATCAAATTCTTCTTTCAGCTTAGGTTCTTTTGTGGCAGTGGTTCCTTCACCAACTATTTTGGTGGGAATCAGGTTTCCTTCAGAGACTATCAGCCAGAGTTGATAATCTTCAGCACATATGTAATTCTCCATTCTATTTTTCCACCATGCGTAGTATTGCCCATTAAACTGTGGAGGCCTCAGAACCGACTGTCCTTCAGTAATAGTAGGCGGTGCACTCATTTTGATCCTTCTCAAGGTGTTAGCCTTACAAGAGAAGACCTGCTCTGATACCACTTGTTATACTTTAAGCACCTCCTAAGGACACTAGAAGGGGGGGGTTGAATAGTGTCCTTCGATTTTTGTTGCAAGAACCCTGTTCTTCCGTAGTAGAACTAGGTTCCTCAGTTCTCTTTTATGCAAACTATACTTAAGAACCCACTTCAAAACATTCACCAAGAACACAAGAATTTTACGTGGAAAACTCCTTGCTCAAGGGAGAAAAACCACGACCCACACTCTGGGATTTTGAATCTCAATCCACTAACACAAGAGCAACGTTTCAGATTACAGACTCTGTAACCAAGGGGCTACACTCTAGACCCTAATCACTGACCAAAGCTAAACTCTAGCTTTTTCTAGTAATCACAAAGTAGTTTGCCTGATACATATGCTTCTGAAATAAGCTAATAGACAAAACAATGAACACTTGTAACAAAGACAACTTACAACTCGATGAACCTAGACAAGAGATCTAGACTCAAATACTCAACATGCAAACCAGTTGTCTTCTTTAGTTTTCCAACGTAGACAGTTCTTCAGATCACCTCTATATGCTCTCGACTCTCTACTTGAAAAACTAATTTCGGCTGTCTCTTCTACTTGCTTTTATATAGGTCTTGCAACCCTAGTTGAGTCCTGCTGGGAATGCTTTTAATTATGGCAATATCAGATTCGCAGTAACTCTTTTCCATGTTAAAGTCTAACTCTTGTCCACACTTCAAAGATACAGCCTGGACACCGCCTCTTTTAGTCTGACTAGGATACATCAACAACCACGCGCCACTACTCCTAGTTCCTCAGGGATTTGCAACCCGTAATCTTTTCGATCAAGCGTGTCCTTCATCTCAAGGACAAGGTTCTTCTCCTGAACCTCAGTGTCCTTCTCGTTTGTCATACTTCAAAACCAGCTTTCAACACACTTACTCGGGCAGATTCAGCAGCAATTTGAAAGGCCAACTCCTCATCGCTTAACTCCCTCAGCACCCATTCTTCACGGGGACCGATGAGCGAAGAGACCGCCTTAGCCAAGCCGCCTGGCCCAGTTATGAAATTAACATCAGGGGCAAGTTTCAAAGTATGCTTCCTCTCACAGAACTTAGGTTCCCAAGCCTGCTCAGAGGGATAATTTGGCCAAAACTTATAACAGACACCCATGATGTCCTTCAACTTTGTCCGGCCACCAATGACTGACCGCAAAACAAATCTTGACGATGAAAGGTTAGAATCACCTTCCACTCCAGGATTTATCGTCTCGCACTCGCGAAGACCGACAGGCGTCGCCCCCTCATTAGCCACATTCTCTAGGTCCTCGAAACGAAAAACACGAGGACCCCGGCTATAAGGGAACTTCTTCCCTAACATCTTCTTTCACCTCTTCTTTTTCTTCTTCTTCTTCACCCACCTTTCTTTTCCCCTTGTCTACACGAAAAAGACCTGCCTCCGCCCCGTCATCAACTCGGGGACTCCTCTGCGAAGTACGGACATCCTCCTCCTCGGCCCTTTTTCTGTCACTATGAAGATGAGGCCTTCGCCTAAGAGGAACATAAACTTCGGCCTCAGTGTCCGAAAGATAGATAACCTCCTTGGCTAAACCCTCTCCCCGTGCAGACTCGGGGACTTCAGCGGCAGCATTGGCATTCTCTTCTACAGGCTTCGGTACACTGGCCCTAGAAGAAGGCTCACCACCAGCCGACGAGGTTTGCCCGGCAGCCACGGAAGTCTTACGAGCAGACTTCTTCCGTGCTCCGCCCTCGCTCTGACTCCTCTTCTTCCTCTTCAGGGAGCCCAGTCCACCGGACAAGAGTTCCTCGCCCCCTTCCCTGCTGCGCAGTGCATCCACCGAAGCTAGTATAGCCTCAGCCTCAGCATCTGGGTCAGCAACAGGCTCGAAAGGCCCATCTTGGGAGGGTGCAGGAAAGAAATCTCCTGAAGTGCCCAAACCTACAAAAAGGTAAAACGGTCAGACACGGAGAAGTTTCAAAGAAGAAGAATGATCATGAAAGCAGAAATATTCTCACCATGATTTTTTACAATCGAACTTTTGTGAGCGGCAAAATACGCCCACTCTCTTCTCTCAGGAGCGAACTCCTTCAAAATTGGCTCAACCCACGCCGTCAGCTCTTCAACAGAAATGATCCCATCGTAGGGTTGCTTGGACAGTACTCAAAGAAATTGAACGGAGTTAGCAGACGAGAAGAAGAAAGAAGAGCACAAAGAATTTCAAAAAAAAAAAAAAAGAACTCGAGGACTCACGCTTCTTATTCCAAACTTCTGGAAGATGAGCCTTGTCGTCAAAATTCAAGGCCGAGGAGCGCACGAACAAATACCGGTGCACCCAGCCTCGGTCACCAGTATCCTCAGAACTGCGCACCAAGCCCTTGCTTTCGTGCATCCTGGCATTTACATAGCCTTCTTTAAAAATTTGTATATTGTACAAAGAAAAAAAATGCTCGTAGTCACAAACCAATCTAAAAGAGTAACTATTCTATATATGTTGGGGCTCAGTTGCCCCGGGCAGAGAAGGTACTCCCTGAACAGCCTCTCCAGCACAGGGTGCAGGGGTAACCTACATCCCACTGTGAAAGGGTAGGTGCACATGGCTGTCCATCCAGCCCTATGGGTAGTAATATTCTTCTCCTCATAGACCGGCAAGAGGGGAACCTCATTGCCCCAGTGGCAGTCCGTCCTCACTCGTGGGATCACCTCCTTCGTGATCCCAGACCTAAACCTATACACCGGCCAGTTGCGCGTATCTCCCTCTCTATTATTAAAGGACTTAATGTTACAGTCCACCTCCAGTTCACCCCATTTCTTGGGGATAATTTCTGCAGCAGTAGCCTGAGTAGCCCGGGGACTAGGAGTGGTCGTCGAGGAACTACCAGCAATATCAGTGCTTTGATTTTTCCTAGATCTTGAAGTAATAGTTTCAGGAAAAATATGAAGTTGTCAAGAAGAATTCAAAAGCTAGTTCAAAGGGTTTTCAAAGAACAGCGGAGAAGAAATAAAGGCAAGTAAAAAGTTTCTCATCAAGCAAACCCCTATTTATAGGAGTGAAGATTCAGCCCACAACTGCCTTCGAGACACGTGGAGGTCATCAGAGAAACTACGATCAGATCTGGCCGTCGAAAGAAAGAATAGGGTTCATCCAAACTTTATAGTGTCATCATTATTCTGAAGAGTAGCAGTCACCTCGCGATCAACAGACGACATGTGCACATGACTGAAGCGGTTAAAATCATTACTTTTACCCTTGGGGCACGCAATAGTCACTTCAGAATGGACTGCAGTTCCGCAGGCGTGCCGACTGCAGTTACTTTTTTATACGGTGCATTAAATGTGCACGTCATAAGGGCTTGTCACCTAGCTGATAAGGTTCGTACGTCATCAAGCCACATCACACGAAGACAAAGTTTACAAGAAATTCCCGCCAAAATTCAGATCCACTCCTCGAACAGATACTCTGCTCGAGAAGTGTGGGGACTATCTGTATTGGATAAAAGCTGACTGGACTTGAAAATGTGACACGTGTCTACCACGTGGCATGAGCAGAAATTTCAACAGACAGACATTTATCACGAGCAGACCTAAAGGAGTTATGAAACACTTCAACAGTCAACACGGTCTCAGTGAGCAGCTATTAACATGATCATCCATGATCATTCAATTAATGGTCATTAAGGCAATCATTACAACCCAGCGGTTATGACTCCAACGGATATGTGCCCAGCAGTTACTTATCCAGACGGATCCACGCCCAGTGGTTACGAATCCCAACAGATGCCTACCAGGCTTATAAATAGCATTTGCCTTAATCGATTGAAAAGGACAACTTTACTTCCTGCCTACAATTTCAATAAGAATACTCTCTCACTCTTGCTCATATTTTACTTATTGATTTAGTTCTTTGATCCTCTGAGTGCGACTGGTATCAAAGAGCTCTCCTCGAAGACAAGCGATACGATACGGTTACTTCTCCTTGCTTCCGTTTATGCTTTACTTTTGTTAGTTAATACTTGCATCTCGTTCTCGTATTATCATCATCTTAGCTCGTCGTTCAAACTCTTAATCTCAACTATTGATCGTGACTCCGCAAATACAAATTTAATTGTTAATTGGCCTAAAATCGGTTCTAGGTTAAACATATAGGAGTTTTGTTCAGGTCCCAAGTTCCAGCCTTTATTGATGTGTGCATGTGCAGATGCTGGTTAGTGTGTGTTCAGGCAGGTCTGTGAGTGTGAGAGGAAGCCTGGTGAAGGGTCAGTGCGTGTAAAGTGGTCGAGTTGTCTCAAGTTCTCCTTCATCTGAATAGTGCAAGATCCCAGTTTTCTTATTCATTGTTGCCAAAGTGTTGGGATTGATAGCTGAATACTTATTGCTCTTGTCCTGTCCAGTCCATCTTGTGTATTGATAGATCTTTCTCTTAAGTTTCCTGTGTCTTAGCCAGCTTTACTTCTAGTTGATTCTGTTATAGGAGCTCTGTTTTTCTTCTTAATATTTTGGATTTCATTCCTGCTTCTCTTCTTCCTGATTCCCCCATCATTCTGGTAAGTTTTGGTATTTCAAGCTCTTGTAAAGTCTAACAGTTGTTCTTGTTCTAGTTAAATAAAAGAGAATTGTTGTTTGTTATGATCACGAAATAAGCTATGCACCTAGGAGTTTAATATTATTTTCATCAGTCTTGTGTCGTTTGCTTTAACATTTGAATTTGCCTCTAATCTTTATCTCCTTTTTCTTTGCATAATAAACACTTTGGGACGAGTCGGCTAAACCTTACAAAATTGGGATGGTCTACATTGGTTTGGAGTCACTTGGGGTCGAGTCCGGGGCCAAGCGTTCAAGAAACGAAGACCTTAGAAATTTTTAAAAAATGCTTTGTTGAGCCGCTTAATATAACTTAGGCTCATGGGCATAATGTATAAAAAATAAAATTCAAGGCTCCCATGAGTTTGTCAAATTTTTCGGGTTCTTCTTCTAAATCCTTCTCTCTCCCCTCTATCCCTTAGAAATTGCATGTCTATAGGAATTCCCCGTAGATAATTAATTATTGTAGAATAATTTATTTGATTGATTATGAATGAATGTTTAATTTTTTATTGAGTTATTTTGTGAATATTTATTTCTTTAGAATCTCCATCTTATTTACGAATTTTATTTCTTGTTTAGATCCAACAGAAAGTCTAATTGTACATATCATTTATTTGATTTTGCGGGCTCCACCTCTCAATTGAGAGGGAGCGACTTTTCTTTCACCCTCAGAGGTAGACTGCGTAGGGTTTCCCGCCTAAAGTTTCAGCCACTTGCCGAGCATGCATGGACACTCGACCGACAAGTGGGGGGGACTATCTGTATTGGTCGAAATCAGACCGGACGCCTGTTTCCACGTGTCCAAATATATGGCAAGTAAAAAGCATAATTCGGAGACGATGCACCAGCAGTTCAAGTTCCCTGATGAAGTGATTATGACTAAGCTCATTTGATCGGTCTTATACTCAGACTTTAAAGATTGATCTACCAGACACTTAAGTGGATAAGATTGGAGTTACAATTGACTTTGCTATATTCGGGAAGGAAACTTATCACGTCTAACAGTATGCCTTATCAACTGAGTGACGAGGATTAGAGGAGAGTTCCACTAGCATAAGGACTCAATATATAAATAGTTCCCCCTTCTTCAATGTCCTAAACCTTTCCTGTCCAGCGGTAAGGAAATATGATATGTACAATTACGACTTTCTGTTGGATCTAAACAAAATTAATTACTTTATTTAGAGAAGAACAACTATAAAAGGTAAAATTATGATAAAATTGATTTAAGTAGTTCTTGAAGAGGAATAAAATAGCGGACGATGGCCAAAAACTTAGGAAAAACTGATTAATTACTCCATGGACATAGCCAGATCATTTCTGATCTATTCTTCTTCTTCTTCTTTTTTTGGCGAGAATACATTTGCAGATAGTATTAAGAAGAAGGTCGGTGAAACTTCAACATCAATGAATGAAGAAGATTACGAAGCAAATGATGGAAATATGGAAAGAAAAATTGCAACAAACGAAGATGAGGAAGGAGAACAAAATAGTCTTAAGAATTTGCTGCAAAATATACCGGAGGAGCAACTAGTTAATGCTTGAGTAGCAGTTGGAGGAGTAAAAAAAGAAGAGTGTATGGACTTGGTACTGGAAATTGTCTTCTAGGAGACCAGATGCATGTTAATTTTGAATGCTCTAGAGCTCCTACTTCTACAAGTGTTCCTAAAAATTGTTTCAATCACCCGAATTTGAGCAACTACTTGATCGTGTGTTGGAGAGGCGGATGAGGAATGTCCAAGCAATATACAGGAGTGTGTTTGGACTGCTATGAAAGAAGATGTTGGAGATGTAGTTCGTGCAGCCGTTGGCCAGATGCTTGGTCTCTCTCCACAACCACCACCAAATGGCTTTGGTTGACCCCCAAGACTATCTTAGAATAATAGAGTTTATGTTGCTGCTTTTTAAGTACAAGACATGTTTTATTTACGTCTAGACTTGTAGTTTATGTTTTAAGGATTAAGAGTACTATTTAAACGGTAATGCAACTATATATTATTTGTCATCTTGAGTATTTTTAATTGTTGATTTCATTTTGTATTTGATCATATGAAAGCTGTGATTTGCACCTAGCAAGATTTAGCAGGAAAACATCCCTAACTAATGGCATGTAGTTAGGATGTTTATCAGTTTATCTAGGAAAATAATACAAAATATATTGGCAAAACATCCTAGGTATTTTTAGCTAGAGACGACTATATTCCAAGAAAAATATGAAAAAGGCTAGGATATTAGCAAAATTACTAGGACAAATCAAAAAGTTAACTCTGACAGAACAAATTTTGCTTGAAAAATAGCTAGGACTAAAATTTTCTCTACAACAATTTTCCTAACAATATTATCCAAGCTAAATTAGCTAGGGATGATGAAATTTTTCCAAGCTAACAATCAGCTAGGTGCGTATCAGCTAGGGACTGTAGCTAGGATTGATTTCCTAGCTAAAGTAGCTTTTAGCTAAGGAATTTCACATGTCGGCTAGGAATATTTTCCCTAACTGAATGACTGTTTTCTTGTAGTGTAGATTTCGACACACACGCTACTACTCTTGTAGCTGCACACTACTAAAATACCACTTGATTCCTGTTGCTATTACTCTGCTCAATTGTTGCTATTGAACTGCTCCTGTGGTGGCTTGCATCATTGATCAACGTCATTAGATCATCTATAGCAAATCAATAAGATCTTTATTGTTTATTTTATCATTGCCATTTATCATCTTCATTTTTGTTCTATTTCAGCAGTTGTTATCAGTATTTCTTTGTCGTTCTAGTCATCACACTTAGCGTACATTCTATTGGTATTATTATTATCTCACTTGCTAATTAATCACGTAAATAGTATAACTCGAATATAATAAATTTAAATTAAAAAAACCTAAACATCTTGATACGTGTTATTTGTGTCTTACTAAATACAAATTTATTACTTAAAGTAGAACTTAAATAATATTTTGAAAATAATGGTACAATTCTGATTATGATTTATAAATTCACGTTATTATTTTAGTTTACTGGTTTGCTCTATTTTTTATTAGAGCAGAAGATTATTTTGACTATTGTTTAAGCTAAGTATTCTACGTTCTACAAAGTATGTTATAGTTTGATTAGGATCGAATTTTAAGAAATGGAAGAAAATTTTTTGAACTTGAGCTCTAAAATAAGTCATAGATAAACATCTTACTAAGGGTAAATTGATAATTTTGAAGTTAAATTATTTTCAAATTTAAAATTGTGTCATTCTTTTTTAAACCGATTAATAAGTAAATAGTGTCATTCTTTTTAGAACGGATGGAGTAATAGATAATCGTATGAATGAGTAATTAACCAATTTCTTGATGAAAATATGTCTGATTTCTCAATTGCTTTGGTCTCTCTTATGCTTTCATTCTCTTTTCCCAATTTGACAAGCTGCGTGCGAATATAAAATCAATGGTATAGATAAATACACTCATAATGTTAAGGAACATACCTACTTTCTTCCTTCTCAATGACCACGAGATGGTGATTCGGATGGCTCTATTTTTCAAGTTTAATTCGGCGTAGGACAAAAGGATGAAAGTCTTTAATTTATCACTAAGTTTTGGGACTATAAACTTGGTCTGCAAGTTTATTCCACTAACTCGATCAATATTTTCTGATTGGTCATCGAGCAATAGACTCTTTTGGTTGTTTGTGTCTTAAGTTTAAGTATCTTTATTTTTGTGGCGAGGCGAACAATTGTGATTAATTGCTTCAAGGGCAAATAAAGCAAATGGCTACGTGAGGTATTGATGAGAAGACTAGTTGAAAAAGGAACATAGGCTTGAGATGGTGGTTTATTTTGAGTTGAAAGATAGTACAAGGTTCTTTTAAAAAAATAATTAATTCCAATGATCAAACTATTGACATAAGCAACATATGTCGAATCAATTTGTCTTGTATCACTTTAGTTTTGTTTTTCATCCACATTGTTAACTTCTAATAATTTAGTAGACAATTTAGCTTACATATATTGACCCTCCAAATAAGTATTTGCATATTCACTTGCTTTATATTTAAGGTTATCGATGGCACTAACTAGTGTTTAATTACCTTTCTTCGAAATTCCCCGCATCAAATAGAAGGCTAGAAAAACTAATCACCAGAAAACAGAGAAACTAGAGAGAAACCATCATATGCCTTTGAAAGTCATATCAAAGTAAGCAACTTCACAATTTTTTGTTTAGTTCAGTATGCTAGTAGACTGAAAATTGACTTTGGACGATTCTATAGACAAAGAAAAGTTGCTATTTGCTAAGATGACTAAAAAAATCAATCCCGGAGAGAACGCTTGCTATAATTATATGGTAAAATTTTCACCTACAGGCCATTTTTGTCACTGGTATTTAGTTTGAAGCCACTTTTTTTATTGGTCTTATATGAGAGGCCACTTTTTAGAAATTTAATCTTTGTGGGCTGAAGTTCAAACCTTGTGGGCTGAACTTCATGCCTAAATTATGGGGGAAAGTGCACGAAAGGCCACTTTTGCCACTGGTCTTTGGGCACAGGCCACTAATACTAAATATTTAGTTTGTGGCCACTTTTGCTTAAAGAGATAGAACTTCAGTCCAGAGGCCGGATTGAAGTTCAGTCCTTAAAGATTGAACTTCAATCCAGGGCCACATGGACTGAAGTTCAGTCCAGTCCTTAAGATGGAACTTCAGTCATGGAACTTCAGTCCAGGGCCATATGGACTGAAGTTCAATCCTTAAAGATGGAACTTAAGTCCATAGACTGAAGTTCAGTCCTTAGAGATGGAACTTTAGTCCAGGGGCCGTATGGACTAAAGTTCAGTCAATTATCAGAACTTAAGTCAATATTTATTTAGTAAAGGCTCAAAAGTGGCCTCTAGTGTAAGACCAATAAAAATAGTGGCCTCAAACTAAATACCAGTGTTAAAAGTGGCTGCTGGGCGAAATTTTTACTAAATTATGAAGTTTCAACTTCAATCTGTAAGGGCTGAACTTTTAGGTATAGATGCGTAAACTTCAACCCTTGTGGACTGAAGTTGAACTTCAATCCTTGTGGTGGGCTGAAGTTGAACTTCAATCCTTGTGGACTGAACTTGTGTGAAGTTCAGTCCAAAAAAATTGAAGTTCCAAAAGTGGCATCTCATGTAAAATCAATAAAAAAAATGGTTTTACCAAAGACTACTGCCAAAAATAACATTTGGTGCACTTCACCCAAATCCTTGTCCTTTTCATGCCAGCCCGTATTGCTAATTTTAGGCTTACAAAAGGTCCTAAGTTCTGCAGCCATCATTGTGCTTTAACTTGAGGGTACTTTTTGAATGAATTGATTCTCAGCAACATAACAACCAGTATCCAATTGAGGAGTATTTGAAGTATAACGATGATTTTCATGTAAAAAATCCTTAATTTTTGAGTGAATTTATATGCTGAAACAATTCAACTTTCAAATATTCTTTTCTAATTTTTACTTTGTATTTCCTAAAACATAATTTCAGATATCACAATTAAATTTATATTTAGTTGAGCCATATGTGATCATTTGTATCGAAATCCGGTTGATTAATTATTGAACTTATGTTTGAACTAAACTACTTAAGCGACTGAGACCTGAACGGGCGATCAGCAAGCTAAAAGCTTGGTCGGTTTAAATAGGGAGTGTGAGTAGTATAAGCTATTGATACAATAATGAATAAAAGAGAACGAAAGATTGAAGGTTTAAATGGCTTAGTAGATAGTGATATTTTTTTTTCTCAACTACGCATTTTATTCATTTTTAATCAAAAGGATACATGAGACTTGAGGGAGTTGACTTAGCAAAACAATCTCCCTACTAATTTGGAAGGATAGCGCAAGGTATCCTTGGTACATTTGAGATGAAGAAAATGCACTTGGTATGATGAGGTATCCATCCTATACAATATCAGGACCCTCCAAAACTTGATCTATCTCTATACAATTATCTAAGGCTTCAAGGGGGATTGAAGATGAAAGTTGAGTTCTTCATATCTGATACTCTAAATATAGAGACACCTCATCTATCCATGTTCATGAGCCCTCTGATTTGAAATGGTAATTTAGCATAATTTTGGAAGAACTGAGAGCGAGAAGTTGTATGGCACAAAGAGGCCAACTTATCTGCAACTTGATTCGACTCTCTAAAGCAATGCTTAAGACTAAAGGAGGCTTGGATCATGTAGTCTTTAATTTTTTCTACTTCTCTTGTTATCCTCCAAGGAGTATTGTTAATACCATTTACACAATCCACCAAAAGTTTTGAGTCACTCTCCGCCTGAAAGAGTTGAAAATCATTTGTTCTACACCAATTAATGTCAAAAACTAGAGTCGTTGCTTCAGCGCAATTGCTAGAACCAGTGCCTAGTGCTAAGGCATAAACGAATACCAATCTCCCTCTATGATCCCTAATGACTCCTCCACCTCCACAAATTCCCTCTTTGCAGCTGTTGTCTGAGTTAATTTTAACAAACAAATTCGGAGGTTTGATCCGCATAACATGCATCTTCTTTTTAAAATGAAAAGAATTACTAATAAGAATAGCAATTTATTCTCAACAACTATTTAACTTTACATATTGAAACTGCTGAGATATAACCTGCAAAATAGAAAAAGAAATTAGATATAAAGTCTGTCTAACATTAGTCCTAATTGCTTCATATTTAGCAGTACACATAACTCTCCATATCTTCCAAGAAGCTATGAAAGGTAGACATTTGGATATTAGGGAATGAATAGGATTTTTGGCCTTGAAATTCCACCAGTTAATCATGAGTTGTATATAAAGCATGTTACGAAATTGAATACCAAAAGGGCCACATATAATATTCAAAAGCTCTTGAGCAAAGGACCCATTGCAAAAAATCTCATCTTGGTCCCTCTAGAGTCAGTAGATATCTTATCTCTCAAAGCTCTCCAAACAATAAAATTCATTTTAAAAGGAACTTATTTCTGCCAATTCATAGAGTTCACCCAAGTTTTCTACTTCTTCTTTCTAAAAAGTTGCCATGCTGAAGCCACAGAGAAGGTCCCGTTATTATCAGCAGTCCAGATTAGCAAATAGTGATGTCGTTTTGAGATTATTAATATTGTGGGCTAACAATCAAGCTCCAACCGACGATAGCAAATCTACTTCAGATTGTTAATATAACAAGCTAGTGATTAAGCTAAAACCGATCTGAGTAAGACATCACAACTAGTAGACAAGCATAGGCAATGATAATGATTAAAGAAAATAAATAAACAAAAGCAGTAAAGCTTATTCAATCGGTCAGGCTCTAAGGAAATGAACTTTATCTCCTCCAAAACAAAGCAAGCCCAAACTTGAATGTAATAATACAATAGTAGGAAATATAAAGACTATGATGATTAGCTATTGAAATGTAGTAATACAATAGTATGAAATATAAAGACTATGATGATTTGCAATAGCTAATAAAATGCTTGAAATATAATCTTATGTTTTGAAGAACGTAATCTTCACAAAGTGAGGGTATAAATCTATTTACAGAGGAAGACTCCTAACTTTAGCAAAAACCCTTGTTCACACGTCTCTCCATCAGCTGATAGACTCCTCATCCACGTTTAACGACCTCCTAAAATAGCAAAATTGGTGGAGATAAAGCTTATCTTCTGTTAGTGGCCAGACACTTGTCTTCGAAATATACGCATCCAGTTCTTTGATCAGTCGATCTCCTTAAGCTTCCATTATTACTCAGCTCTTCATGATGAAATCATTGCTGACTTATCTCTGATATACATGCTATGTCCACCTTGTCACCGGGCACGTGTCGCTAAGAAACCAGCCAGATTTTGGCCAATACATAAATCACTTTCGAACTTGCCAGAAGGTTATCGAGACTTCAAGACTTCACATCTGAAGTTTGATTATGGACAAAGTGTTGTTTGATATTAATGGTTACTAAGATTCTATTTGGACAAGTTATCAAAAACTGCTTATTTTGAAAAGTATTTTATAAGTGCTTCTTCGATAAGTACTTTTGAATAATAAGTAATTTGTGTTTGGCCAACTCATTTGAAAAGTGATTTTCTAAATAATTTGGATTTGAACAATCTCTGCAAAAAGTATTTTTGCGTCAAATTACGAAAAAGTGCAGTACTATAATTCATTATGCGACTAATATTATTTAAACATATGAAAGATTGAAAACATTTTTCACTATCAGTAAATTTAATTTTTTATTTTCATTTACTTTAAATATAAAACAAAATATATACTATGATTTTTAATCAATAGAAATAAAGTTAAATCAAAAGAGGGAAGCAGAAAACAAAATTTTATTTATATTTGAAAGATATATTGTTTAACAATAATTAAATATAGTATGGTAAATAAATATTTTTCTTTTTAAAAAACTAATAAACTGCTTCTGGGGAGAAGCAAAAATTTGTGGCTTCTCCCCAACAGCAGAAAACCTACTCCTGCATCTTCTCAAAATCACTTTTACTTTTGGCGAAACACCTTAAAATTTTCAAATGCACTAAGAAAGTACTTTTTGCTTATGAGAAGCATAGCCAAATAGGCTATAAATTTAAAATAAAATTTTTAGACAAATAGACAATATTAGAGACTTTGCTTACATAATATAGTTATATAATTTTTACACATTATAGAACATTATGGTATCTCACTAAATTGAATTTTTTTTCTATCTTCTTCCTACAAATCCTAGCCACCGCTGTCCCCATCCCATTGCCGCTAGCAGCTATCGGCCACCGCCGCACCCGGCAAAAATCACCAAATTTTTTTATCTAGATACAAAGATATATACTTGTAAAATTATATAAACACAAAATAATACAAAGTTATACAATGTTATAGTACAATGTAAAGATAGAAATAGATACACTTATAGATACATAGAAATACGAAAGAATACATAGTTGTACAAAGTAAATATACACAAAGAAATACACTAAATATATAGAAACATAAAGTTATACATAATTATACAAAGTTCTATACAAACTTATACAAATCACCCTAACTATGCTAAATAATACCATAACTACCACTTATTCAATCAAACTCATCAAACTCACCATATCTCGCTGGTTTTTGGAATTCGACATCAGGAAGTGTTTTCACACTATCGACCGACATCCCTTGTTTTGGTGCTCTTCTTTGGTTATAACGATAGAGTTATACAGAAGAAGAAGAAGAAGAAGAAGAAGAAGAAGAAGAGGAAGAAGAAGAAGAAGAAGAAGAAGAAGCCGGGCAGAACCACAAAAAAAAATACATGTAGATATAAAGATATACACTTGTAAATTTATAGAAATACGAAATATACATAGTTATACAAAGTTATAAAGAAGAAGAAGAAGAAGAAGAAGAAGAAGAAGAAGAAGAAGAAGAAGAAGAAGCAGGCAAAAACCACCAAAAAATACATGTAGATACAAAGATATACACTTGTAAATTTATAGAAATACAAAATATACATAGTTATACAAATTTATACAATGTTATATGATGTAAAGATATACAAACAAACACACTTGTAGATACATAGAAATACGAAAGAATACATAGTTTTACAAAGTAAATATATACAAAGAAATACACTAAATTTATAAAAATACAAAGTTATACATAATTATACGAAGTTCTATAAAAAAAATTATACAAAGCTATACAAATGACCTTAACCATTGCTAAATAATACCATAACTACCACTTATTCAATCAAACTCATTAAAACTCACCATATCCACCACACTATAAGAAGAAGAAGAAGAAGAAGAAGAAGAAGAAGAAGAAGAAGAAGAAGATAATCTAGTTGAGGCTCTACCAAGAGGGGTGGGGAAAAGGAAAGGGTGGGGGGAGGGGTGGGGGCAGCAAGAGGGGGTGGGGGAGGGGAGGGGGGAAGAAAGAGGGAAGAGAAAAGGGAGATTGGGGTGGGAGGAAAAGTTAGCATTTTTTGGAGAAGTTGGGTGATAGAGGGATGTATTTATGGAAAAATAGTATTTCGAGAATAAATCTAATATTAAGGAAATTGCTATGTTTTGTAACCATAAGGAATTGTTATGTTTAATAATATATTAAAATTTTATTTATGTTAAGTCATAAGTTGTTTATTTGTATAATTTTTTCATTTAAAATATATGATGAGTTTCATAAAAAATATTTGTTGGCCAATAGATTTTATTCGTGTCATTTAGTTTTTAACCAACTTTCAAAAACCGATGGCAAGAATTCCACTTTCAAACTACCAAAGTTAAAGTAATGTATTCAACTTTTCCCCATGGAGTGAAGTATACTCAATTTAAATTTTTTTGTCTGGAAATAACTGAAATTTTGACCAATATTGAGAAGTTGAGCCCCCCTTCTCTCCACCCTCAAAAAAAAAAAAAATAGATTTCAACTTTAGACCAATAGTGTAAAGTTAGCTTAATTTAGCTTGAACTTCAATCATGATGGCATAAAGATAGACAATTGATGTCTGAAGTAGTCAACCTTTGCAAAGACAAACCAAAAAGTGGAAATATGTGCACTTCTCTCGTAAAAATCTGTGTTTGTACGGCCTCTTCCTTCTAGTGTGTCACTCTAACAGTATCAACCATCATACGAGAATTATTTAACTTATAGCCACTTGCTAGAAATTGCCGGAACTCTTGACAAATCGTCAGCTCTTTTAGGAACTCTTTGTATTGAGCTCCTGGAGACTTACTAGGAGTTTCTGGTGACCTTTGTCTACTAGGACAATATATTAAATAATTCTCTTTAGGGGGCCGAAAATGTGAGAGGAAGCCAATGGTGTCCTATCTGCAATAAATTTCGACTATATTTGAAGAGCAGTTTTAAAAGTGGTCATTTTTGTACTTTACTCGATGAGAGGCAACCTTTGTAAAAAATTTCACTGGGTGTCCTTCATAAGGAGTGATTTTGTCTCACGACCCAAAATCCTATAGGTCGTGCGGGCACCTAAACCCAACTCATTGGGCGAACCCCTCTTTAGCAACACTTGACTTGCATATGAAATAACCAAATAAAATAAATTATGAAAAGAATAGCGAAGTATAATATATAACCCAAACTAGGATCTTTACAACCATGTTCTAAGTCCTCCTATGAATCATGAACATCTAAGGAGTCAATAAGGTTATACATCTCCGAATATAAAGAAATATAATCATTAATATAAACATAAAAATAATAAGGGAAAGATGTCACCACAGGACAAAAGTGGTTCACCGTTAGATTAAAGGACGAGCAACTCCGTTTACCACAATGCTTGGTAGAACTCGATATCGAATCTGTCGAATATAAAACAATACGAAAAAAAATAAAGAAAGTGGGTGAGTCAAAAGGACTCAGTAAGTGGGGACAGGGCTCCAAGTAGAATAACGAGTTGCAAATATATGAAAACTGAACAACTTCAAGGTAATAAAAAGTAATGACAAAATCACTTAATTAACAAACAAGTAATATTCATACTTAGTCATCAAAGTACTAAGACACATCCATTGTGACTTAATGATATGAGTGGGACTTCGTCATAATACAACAATATGCGCAGAACTACCTCATGCTACAATAATATGTACATAACCACATCGTACCATAATAATCTGCATGGAATTACATCGTGCGATGATAATATGTACGAAACATCGTACTACAATAATATGCACGGAACTACATCGTGCTATCATAATATGTCCGGATCTACATCGTATCATAATGATATGCACGGAACTACATCGTGCGATGATAATATGTACGAAACATCGTACCACAATAATATGCACGGAACTACATCGTGCTATGATAATATGTACGGAACTACATTGTACCATAATAATATGCACGGAACTATATCGTGCTATGATAATATGTACGGAACTACATCGTACCATAATAATATGCACGGAACTACATCGTGCTACGATAATAAATCAAGAAACAGTAATGAACTGTAATTACACTTTTCAAAATAGTCTTGGCATAATAAGTGTGCCCATTTCAGCAGCCATGCATGTAAGGAACACATATATAGACATCCAATGTGGAGAAAGTCCACCAAAGAAGGGATGTAAACCACTTACCTCAAGCCGACGATTGCCAACTAGCCCACGATCGTCTTTTCACACCCAAATCCTTCCAAATAAGTCCAACCATAGAAGAACATCCTTGAATTCTCCCAATTTCAAACTTTCAAGATGAGAAAAACTCCAACAACATTAATAGACAAAAATACCTACTGTTCTACCTCGTTTCTTGTACCAAACGATCCCAAAACTCACTTTTGATGCCTCCAATAGATTCCTTGTGAAAATCTTGTCAATTTAGGCTTTTGAATCACTCCATTTGACCTTATAATGAAGGAGATATGTTGGTTTCAATATTTGGAATAGTGCATATTTTTAACTACGCAGTGAGTGGCAATTTCGTAAATAATCTGAAATTTCTGGCAACCCAATTCTTAGTAAAATTATCATATATCCCTCATATGATGTCGAAACTTGATGATTTCAGTTTCTATGGTTTCCAAATTACGATACGGATATAATAGTTTAGTCGAAATACGAATCAAATGCCGTTTGCTCAATAGGGTAACTTTTATGCTCAAATTATGTCGAAGTCGACCCAAACTTATCCAAAACTCATCGAAATTTAACCAAACTCTGCGGACATGACCAAAATCATCATACAAACTTATTGGAACTAAAAAAAATATATCGAGATGCATATCGGAGCTTCGATTTACCAAAATAACTGGGCGGACCATTACAATCTCCCTTACTTAGACTCGTTCGTCCACGAACGAACCAAGCACAAAACCAATGACACAACCTCTATCCGAAGACCACAAATCGAACTCAAATTTTTTTTAAGTCTTGAAATTCTTAAAAATTTCAGCAACATCTCCCCTAAAACATAAGGATCCCTGGAAACACCAATCAACCACTACAACCACAACAACCATGCGATACAACCGGTATTCCGAGAATAACTCAATAACAACTTAAATGCCCCATACTGCAACAACACCCAAAGGTCGAACATAGAGATTCCAAGATAAGAAGGAACAAGAGCAAACCATAAATATCAACGACAACACCAACCTTTCAATATCACCACAATGCCGTAAATCTCGCTAAGGCTCAAATTTTACAAAAATTTCGACGGCACTACCCCTATAACTGAGCAACCATCGGACTATCAACAGCTACAAAAAACCCAAAAGGCAATACAATCCAGCTTAAAGCAAACCAGCGACATCATATAAATATCTAGAATTAAATCAATACCATGGGACTCCACAGGGTCACAACCAAAATCAGAATAATATATAAGCAACAAGAATAGCAAGGAAAGAGCAAACCACAAACACTAGGATATCCCGTCCTCACATTCAAGCCTAACCATCTAAGAAATCACATTGGCGAGCGTTCTCACATAGAGCAATTTGAACTTCACATGACTCAACACCAAACCAAGTGGCACAAAACCAATCATTACAAGGAGGAATAATAACCAATTTGAACCCATATTTCGATACAACCTCGATCGAACGAACGGTACTAACTGAGTGCATATAGTCTAGAAGCAATAAGCCGACTTATCACTAACTGCAGACGGAAACCTCAAATCAACGGTCAAAGCACAACAAGAATCACTGATTAACAAAATTCACATAACTAACGCTAAGCCACTCGGGTTTCACTTACACAAGTCTTTAACCTTCTAAGCCATAGGGTATAACACTCTCCAGAATCCAACAGAAACAACCTGAGTACCACCAATAGAAACATCAAATCTCGCGATCAAATTCAATCGAACCATATCCAAATGGGTCAACAACGGTACGACTCCATGGCATTACAAGATCAAACACTATCATCAAAAGTATACTCACCGTAACAAGAAGAACATAATGGTAACCCACCGAAACCAACATTATAAAGCCTAATACACTCTCTAACCGGCAACTATCAAAATCATCTCCGAACATGCTGATAAGATGAACCAATATTAGCTGAAAAAACACCTCAAAATACTGAACATGATACACCAACCCAAAACGAGGTACGAACTTAATTTTAAAATAAAAATCACTAATCGCAAAAACATCGATCCTAACAAACCAACACACATCCCGAGAAATCCAAAATCAATTTCAGCCTACAACCAACATACATCAACACCATCACTCCAGCTCAGGATACAGTCCGAGACACAAATATGTTGCATAACATAATCTCAAATACAAATAACAACCCACCGACAACTAAACAGTGCATTAAGAGTTCGAGCAAGCATAGCTCTTAAGAAAAGTCAACATACTAGCTATGGCCACAACCAGTTCAATCAAGTCCAACGGCTACAAATCGCACCCTAACTCACACATGGTCCTACACACGAAGTCACAGATCCAACATTGTTCGGCACTACACGGCCTCCAAAATACTATGACAAAACGCATGCACCCAAGTGCTGACCCGGTGCAAAGTAAAGATACATCAATTTTCAAGAAGCAACAAACTGAAGACACTGCCTCGCCAAGTAAAACCTACTAGAGGAAATCCGCAACTCATTCCAACCAAGCAGCCAATAGATCAACGACTTACCATAAACATCCTCGCACAAACTTCGCTTCCTCGAACCTGATCACAAGATCGCAATCGCAAGCATTATGGACCAACCAATATAACCACGTGAGGAGTCCCGCGACCGCACTCTTAGTCATACAAAGCGATGTGCGCGTAGTAACTCTCTCGTAACCACACAAGTCAAAGTCTGTACGGTATAAAAAAGAATCCAACCACACATGTACGATTTGGCCCCAAGAGGCACACACAACTCCTCGACTTCACATAATAACACACTCGGGACTGCTTCCCGACAACTTATAAAATCAACCATCATGGTCATGATGAATCACGCAAAAGTACCTACAAGGAATTTTACAACACATTCATCCAAGTCAAAACTACGAACACTGGTCTAACTTCCAAAGTCCGACACTTCATGGAGACAAGGCACCGAGACTCATAAAATGCATAACAAGAAATCCATAACCCACCGACTTCCAGATCCTAGCCTCGCTAGAGCAAACCACAACGGTGAAAAGGATCAAACCTTTACTGATAAAAAGTCTTCATAAGACGGTCCCGACAACCACAAAGGTCTCACAATCCACCACCGACTCCTACACTTAGGCTTCGCCTAAGAATAAGTCATTAAAGGAATTCCAGGGTTCATAACCGACATGAATTACCAAAAGAAAGATCTTGCCACTTTCAGTTTACAAATCCAAGGTTCATCATGATTACTTCAGCCCTGAGCCACGAGCAAACACTCAGACGGCTTATCTAAAATAAAATCCTCAATCATCAAATATACAAGGACCACTAAGATGCAGAAAAATCTAGGCCAGCCTCTAAAGGCTCCTCCACTTGTGATACACCCAAAGATAGCTTGACGAATTTTACAACTACCTTTATCATTAACATACAAAACTCTCATGAATTTCTTATTATACTGAGTACAACCCATACTAAGGTTCGCACAAGAATTAGATATTATGTTGAACGACCTTCTCACTATGCACTCAAGTACTGAAACTAGCATTAGAACTTGTGCCATACCTTAGTATGCATAAATATGACTATCTAGCTTGCCTAGTTTCCCCTAACGAGTGTATTGCGAACCACCATCGCCTGAGCGTCGCACGACTAACCGAATTCTTTCACGATTCCAAAGATTACGAAAATCCCTTTGCTCTATTAAAGGACACTTCAATAGTTCAACTATTCTTCTAGATTTCATATTACTAAACCAATTACCTTCCATATCTATACCAACTTATCCATAAGAAAGGCTAAAGCCAAACATTTTCACCACTTTTCCGAGCTTTTGCCTCCAAACCAAGTGTCTAACACATACTGTGAAGTCTTCCATATCTTTATAACATCTTCATCGTTGACGCATTATAGTTCCAAGGAATTCAAATCATTCACTTTCAAGTTTCAACGCACGATTAAGGAATGAAAGAAGTGAAGTTTCCTAAATGTCACCAAAGTTTCTCATAGATAAGTACGGACGTCATCGTACCCATCAACAAGACTCTAATTGACACTGTTCATGATTCACAAGGACCCTAGAACCTAGGCTCTGATACCAATTGTCACGACTCAAAATCCTATAGGTCGTGCGGGCACCCAAACCCAAATCATTGGGCGAACCCCTCTTTAGCAATACTTGACTTGCATATGAAATAACCAAATAAAATAAATTATGAAAAGAATAGCGAAGTATGATATATAACCCAAATACACAACTAGGATCTTTGCAACCATGTTCTAAGTCCTCCTATGAATCATGAACATCTAAGGAGTCAATAAGGCTATACATCTCCGAATATAAAGAAATATAATCATTAATATAAACATAAAAATAATAAGGGAAAGATGTCACCACAAGACAAAAGTGGTTCACCGTTAGATTAAAGGACGAGCAACTCCGTTTACCACAATGCTTGGTAGAACTCGATATCGAATCTGCCGAATATAAAACAATACGAAAAAAAATAAAGAAAGTGGGTGAGTCAAAAAGACTCAGTAAGTGGGGACAGGGCTCCAAGTAGAATAACGAGTTGCAAATATATGAAAACTCAACAACTTCAAGGTAACAAAAAGTAATGACAAAATCACTTAATTAACAAACAAGTAATATTCATACTTAGTCATCAAAGTACTAAGACATATCCATTGTGATTTAATGATATGAATGGGACTGCGTCATAATACAACAATATGCGCAGAACTACCTCATGCTACAATAATATGTACATAACCACATCGTACCATAATAATCTGCATGAAATTACATCGTGCGATGATAATATGTACGAAACATCGTACTACAATAATATGCACGGAACTACATCGTGCTGTCATAATATGTCCGGAACTACATCGTATCATAATAATATGTACAGAACTACATCGTGCGATGATTATATGTACGAAACATCGTACCACAATAATATGCACGGAACTGCATCGTGCTATGATAATATGTACGGAACTACATCGTACCATAATAATATGCACGGAACTACATCGTGCTATGATAATATTTACGGAACTACATCGTACCATAATAATATGCACGGAACTACATCGTGCTACGATAATAAATCAAGAAACAGTAATGAACTGTAATTACACTTTTCAAAATAGTCTTGGCATAATAAGTGTGCCCATTTCAGCAGCCATGCATGTAAGGAACACATATATAGACATCCAATGTGGAGAAAGTCCATCAAAAAAGGGATGTAAACCACATACCTCAAGCCGACGATTGCTAACTAGCCCACGATCGTCTTTTCACGCCCAAATCCTTCCAAATAAGTCCACCCATAGAAGAACATCCTTGAATTCTCCCAATTTCAAACTTTCAAGATGAGAAAAACTCCAACAACATTAATAGCCAAAAATGCCTACTGTTTTGCATCGTTTCTTGTACCAAACGATCCCAAAACTCACTTTTGATGCCTCCAATAGATTCCTTGTGAAAATCTTGTCAAGTTAGGCTTTTGAATCACTCCATTTGACCTTATAATGAAGGAGATATGTTGGTTTCAATATTTGGAATAGTGCAGATTTTTAACTACGCAGTGAGTGGCAATTTCGTAAATAATCTGAAATTTCTGGCAACCCAATTCTTAGTAAAATTATCATATATCCCTCATATGATGTCGAAACTTGATGATTTTAGTTTTTATGGTTTCCAAATTACGATACGGATATAATAGTTTAGTCGAAATACGAATCAAATGCCGTTTGCTCAATATGGTAAGTTTTATGCTCAAATTATGTCAAAGTCGACCCAAACTTATCCAAAACTCATCGAAATTTAACCAAACTCTGTGGACATGACCAAAATCATCATATAAACTTATTGGAACTAAAAAAAATATATCGACATGCATATCGGAGCTTCGATTTACCAAAATAACTGGACGGACCATTACATTTTGAGAGTTTTCTCCCGTTTAACAATGTTTTAGCAAAATATCATTATGTTGGTGCAAAGCTAAGACTTTAAGGCACCAATTTGCAAGTGCGGTCTTTTAGGCAAGAGGTCAAGGGCAAGGTTGCCTTGCCGACACTTCAAGTTATTTGGGAAGAATGCAAGAACAAATTGAAAAGAGAAAGTGCTGTCTTTTGCCAACACTTACGATCAAGTTCTATCCGATCAACACTTTTTTTGAGAGAATGTCAGATTCAAGGGGCAAATGTTGGCATATAGAGAAGGGTTAAAGAGCAAGTGTTGACCCCCTACCAAGAGATTGATAGAGGAATTTTCGTCCATAATTTTTTCATTAAACTTAACGGGGGTATTTTTACAAATCTTGTTAAGTGCAGACAATAAGGCAAAACTATTGCGTATGGTGTCATATTTCTGCAAAAAAACCCCAACTTAGTACTATATTACTGAAAAGGATGGAGTCCAAAGGGGTTTATTTGCAGAAATATGACACCATAAGCAATTGTTTGCTTTTTTGCCTGCGCTAACAGGATTTTGCAAAAATGCCCCATTAAGTTTAATGAAAAAAATCCGGACGAAAATGTCAGTTTTTAGGTCGGGGCTAAGACTTGCCTTTAAACCTCTTCGCTTTTCAACACTTATCCCTTCAAGTGTTAAAAAAGACAATGCTTGCCACACTTGGCTGTAAGTCTTGGCAAAAGGCGAAGACTTGCCTTTGACCCTGCTCGATTTCCCAACACTTGCCCTTCAAGTGCTGACAAAAGGCAACACTTGCCGTACTTGGTCGTAAGTCTTGGCAATTTCCAAGAGTTGCCCCTTCGCGTCTTTCCCTGCATTCGCGCCATATTACTTGAAGTATTGGCAAAACAAAACTTGCCTTTGAGGTACTTGCAATTGCCAACACTTACAAAAATTTTGCCTTGAAGTCTTGGCTCCGGGCTAAATAAGGGTATTTTGCTAAAACATTCCTTAGCCCGGGCAGTTTTGCAAAACCACCCCTTATGGAGGACATGCGGTGAAACCTTTTTAGTCCTAAGGAAGTGCATGTTGACAGCCGATTTTGTCCCTCCATTTTTCGCAATTTGGCTATATTTAATTAAAATTGATAATAGTAATTTTTCAAATAAAATTGCATTAGATGTCATGCATTTACGTGCGTAATACTATTACTAACCACTCTATTTATATTATGCTTACTTAATTATGACTATATTACGTAATTGCATCATTTAGACTATTTTTCTAAAATACATGAGCTATTTGCGTAGTTTAATACATTACGATATCATCTAATGATTATCTGCGGTTATTTATATTTAATTAGTATTATACTTGAGTTCATCTATATTTAATTGTGATTAAATATATTTATTTATAATTATTTATAATTTTCCTATTTTTTACTAATTATTCATATTTATAAGTATTTTAATTAAATACTAGCCAAATTGCTAACTAAAAAAGCCTCCGGGAAGCGCGGGAAGCGCGAAGAGCTAAATGTTAAGTCAGCAACACTTCCAAATGCCACTTCTTCCCGTCACATCCTTCTTCAGGACGATATAACCATAAAGATGCACGTTTTAGTGGGGAAAAGATTTTGCCCCCGGTGTAGCTCGAAAGCAGAAAGAGTCGAATTCATTCGAAAGAGCTTGGTGGTCTTAAGAATGGTTCGGGTGGGCTTAACCTCTAGGCTATAAGATGATTCTTCGAGCCTTGTGTAAAGCATAGGAAAAGAGTGGACCCAAACTTACTTGACGAGGAATCCTTTCTCGCGAACAAACACAACCCCTACACACATCCACTTGGAAATTCGTGTAAAAGTTGTTAATTCGATATTCTAATAGATTTGTTAGTTCCACAGCTCGAGGAGAAAGTTCCATAATTCTATTGTTGATAGATAGAAGACATTTAATCCCCGTCATCATTTTTAGTCCACATATACACCACATAAGCATACACCTCAAACTACAACACACTTACACTACATGTACAACTCTCTTAAGCATATGGTACAACCCTCTCAAAGCACATTGTCCCTTACACCTCAGCACCTACATGTAAACACAAGCATATACAGGTATAAATACACGCTTGCGTGGAAAAATCTGAGCCCTTTATCTCTGTCCAACGGTAATGATTAAAGCTAACCTTTTAATATTTACATATGCCCCCCTAACATTTCTAACCCTAGATCATTTCCCCCATCTCCCCTTAGACAAATCAGCCGACCCTCTCATGTCCTCTCTCCCCCCCTTTGCTCGTAATTCGTCCAGATACAACCCCATATCCACCATACCTCCGCCATTAACGCCCTTGTGTGCGCCCCTCTCTCCTCTCCACTCTGTCGTTGTACACCAGGAAAGGAAAATGTATCTTCCTCTCTCTCTCTCTCTCTCTCTCTCTCTCTCTCTCTCTCTGATCCAAAAAAAAAATAAGGATTGGACACGAATCATCCAAAATCAAAGCAAAATGGGGTGATATTTCGGGAATCTGGAATATTCATATACACATAAGGCAAGAATCAAATGATTTGAATTTGAATCCCCACGAACCAAACAAAAATCGGGAAGAATCAGATGCGATTCGACCCGACCCGCGTTGAACCCAATAACATACTTCCTTTTTCTTTTATATTTTTATTTTGTTTTTTATGCTGAAATTATAAACAAAATGCCTATTTTCATTTCTTGTGATTGAATTAATGAATTTCAGCTAGCATCTACTCCTTTTAAGAGTTACTTTTGTCTTCAAATTTATAATTTAAGGAAGTAAAATCATGCCTCAGAATTTGTAAATTCATGTTTCTTATCACATGTCTTTGATTCAAGTCGAGAGCGTCTGATCGTTTGGTAAGATTGCCTTCTGGCTTAGCATATATGTTATGCATGTCAAAGTTGCCATCTTTTCTGTTAAGGCGTATGTGTGTATGTATACATACACTCTTCTACTCAACTTATGAAAGTAAAAGAAAAGCAGTCTCTTAATAGAATTTTCTTTGAAACTGTCAAGTTTATTTTTGTAAGTATACTAGCTGTATATGATCCTTGCTTTGTTGAAAATCGAGTAATGGTAAATCATATCATTTCCATAGTCACATGTATGAACGTTATATTTCCTTGATACTGGTCTAATTTGCTAAATTAAAAGGAAAAGATATTTTCTAGTCTCAAATTCAAATTGGAGAACTATTTATAGAAGTTCATATGCTGTAGAATCCCGCTAGTTTTGCACTAATTGATAACTTAATTGCCTACTTTTTCTTATAAGATATCTGATGATTCTCTTTTCTTTTTAGAATGGAAATTTGAAATTTAAGTGGCTCTCTCCTTTGCCAATATAAACCAGCCCCTCCTCCCTTTATTTCCCAATCAGACATACTCTGAATACACCTTTCAAGACCCCTCTCCACACTTAAGTCTTTACAGCTTTCTTCTCTTTATTTCTCTAAAAGAAAACACGTTGTACTCTCTTCTTCTTCTCTGAAATTTTGTCATTAGAGCTCTTTCTTTGCCTGCTGTTAAGCTGAGGCAGACCCTGGTTGTTCTTGTTGATGTTTGCTGCCCTAGCATCTTTATTAGCACCTCTGTTTTCTGTTATTTTTAAATAACGTATGCATCCTGACTCAATGAATGCTCCCAATAACCTGCCTACTGCTTTGGTTGTGTGCTACTACCATTTCTTTTGTTTGCTTGTCTTTGTTTGGATAGATATGTCATTGTCTGTTTGGGTCTGTTAGGATCATCTTCTAGCCACTTTTATAGGTATGGTTAATGATCGGATAGCCCCCAGAAAGGGCTATACCATTTACTGAAGTTGCTTGCAGGAAGTAAATGCTAGAGTATGGTCTGGTAACTAATAAATTGTTACAATTGCAAGAGTTGAAATGGGCTACAGTTAGGTGTAGAGAATGGACCAAAACAGTTCATTCACGTGCACAGGGCACTTCCTCTTCTTCCCTCTCTTTCAATGTATACATGTTTATCACCTAGACCCTTTATTGTATTTGCTAGGATTTTCCTTGTTTGTATAAGCACCATCAGGTGCATTTAGATTTAAGGCAGGTTTCAGCCGCTTGTGCACTGCTAACTGCAGTGAAAATTGGCTACAAAGGGGCCGCTTCCAACCCTACTCTTTATTTCCATATGTGCTAAGGCTAAAATCATAAGATAAGTTCAAAATAGACATATTTCTGCAATTTTAAAGTGAAACTTACAGCAGGTGTGTAATTGAGGGTCAAAACTGTAAGGCATACCATTTAGAAAGTATTCATTTATGTATGTTCACGTTTTTGCTTTAAAAAGGCTAAAATCACAGTACACGCTGAAAATCGGCTTATTTATGCAAATATTAAACTGGAAAATTGCAGCAGTGTCGCATGTGTTTAAAATTGAAAGTTCAGTGTTTATCTATATTATTTGTGCAATTTTAATGTGCTGGAATTAAACTATATCAGTTAAGAGGCTAAAAGTTCAAGACTGCTTTAAAACTGGCCTATTTCTGCAAATTGTATATGATGTAACATAACAGTTCATTTTGTTTTATTGAAAGTGATTAAAACTGAAAACTAGTCTATCTATGCAAATGTTATGAAAATGTAATAGATTGTGACAGGTTTTGAACTAAAATTACAAAGTATTCTGCTTGTCCATATTTTTTAGGACTTGAAAATTGCACTAGTTTGCGAAAAGCTAAAACTGCAGGTTTATTTGAAAGCTGGCATATTTCTGTAAAGTTGAATTTCTAAAACGTAACGATAAGTTAATAGTAAACCTATTTTACTTTCATCACAATTTGTTTATCAAGTTTAATTTGAAGGCTTCGTTAAACTTAAGCTAATTTTATTACTTAACATTATTTGTTTTGAAATTGTTTGTGATAAGCATGACCGTTATTACTTGCAACGCTTAGTGGTCTAGACTTGGGGAAAATAATAAATCTAGGGTCTAGCTATTTAAATTAATTGTCCCAATGGCCTCCGGGACATTAAATTGGGAGGTTAGCAAAATCTTTAGGACGTTTAAAATATTAGGAATTCGCTTTTAGCTAAATACTTAAAGAGGGTATTGGGGTAAGGGTAAATTAAGCCCCTCGGATATGATGGAAATATTACATCCCGCATGCTAAAGTGAGGTATATCATTGTAATGACATATTAAGAATGATTTAAGTGAGTTTAAAGTCATAATAGGACCAATGACGTTTTTATGTTGAATATAAAGTTTGGGAAAACTCGGATTTAAGCTGCGGGAAAACCGACTAAGGATTTGCCTTGTAACGAAGCTTTTTCAGCAATTAATTCTACCTATTATATAAGGTCTTTTACAGATATATCATATACCACATTGAAGGTTTTGGAGTGTAGTTTCCAATACTTTTGACGGTTTTTTCATACAACGTCTGGATAAAAAGATATGAGCGTCAGAAGTCAGGCCAGAAGAAGGAACATAAGCGCAAAAGATGGCTAGATTTGAAGTGTTTCGAGTATAAAAAGGAAAATATGTCTTCTTTTTCATCATTTCCAGAATATGCACGGTAGGAACAGAGTTTTCATAAAGCTTAAGCTATTGATAGGTTTTTGGAAGGAAGAAGGCCAAGCTTCACTCGAAATTGAAGACAGATTACATCAAAACGCTCTACGTGCGAAGGTAACGTCGTGCTACCTTCCTTTTCATCTATAGCTTAAGTTTTAGAATTACTTCATGGCTAAGTAAAGTGCCTAAATTCTATGTTATAGCTTGTTTAAGCTTTGAAAGGTGTGGAATTCAAGGAAAACAAGGTTTAGAAGCAAAAAACATCAAAGGTATGTGAGGCTAAATATTTCTTTCGACAAAGCATTTGTTTTGTATCTTTTGAAGTTTGTCTTAGTTCCAAACTTGATGGTTCTTGAGGGGAATTTGTATGGAATAAAGGTAACCGTGTATGTGCTTAAGTTGTTGCTAAGAACCACAGTGAAAGATGTCCAAAACAGCAGCACGAAATGTTTCAAAATCTAGAAAATTGTTTTTACCTTTGGACAGTTGCTAGTAGTTTGAGTATAACTCCTTTTTCAAAATTGATATTGAGATGCTTTAAGATTTTCTGGAACCCTAAGACATATATGTAAAGCATTCATGAAGACTATAAAGTCTATAACTTTGATTTAGACCTTTCAAATTAGGTCGCAAGACAGGGCAATGGTGATATCCAAAGATTCTGTTCGCAGATTTGTTATGTCGTCCGGTCATCTCATTTTGTTATTCATTTAAGTTGTTTATGTTATCAGTTTATCCGAGTAACCATTCTCGTGTATATTTTAGTGCTGACTCTATTTTTGCGGATCATCCAGTTTTAGAGAAAACTATGCTTGGACAAATTCTGAGCTCTAGGTTTTGTTATAACTCCATTCAGGGTTTTCTTATCATTCCTTTGAGTCCATATCTATTGCTGCCATGTGTGTTATGCCTCATACATGCTTATGCTTGTATTGTGATCATATTATGCGTGATTTGGAGTCCCCCAAAGAGGCTGGACATTAGACACACAGTCCGGTCGCGTGTGATACTACCCGTCTGGGGGACAAAGCCCCTCTGGTTCAGGCGGGAGTTGAAACACCTAGTGTGACCGAGTGTCATTCACACACTCTGACCAAAGAGACTAGATATTACTGGCTGGGGGGGACATAGCCCATAACATCCGTCAGGTTTGTTATTTACGCGTATATAGCCACAGTATACACCGCATGACTATACATGAGGCTAGTTCAGATGTTTAGTTACCTGATTTGGGGGGATACAGCCCATAAAACCAGACAGGTACCATATCATATAGCAGTTCAGTCTTAGCTCAGTACCAGTTATCAGTTCTCAGTTATCAGCCACCAGTTCTTAGTGTCAGTATCAGTTGACAGCTATCAGTTCCAGTTACTAGTTATAAGCCATACTACAGTCATTTATTAGTATAGTTCAGTTTAGTCTTCAGTTTCAGATTCAGTTAGGCTTTAGTTTATATTCAAATCATGTTTAGTTCATGTTTCAGATTTCTAGCTTCATTGCTATACTTTAGCACATATTTTCATATTTATATTCCAGCCTTACAGTTTCATTCAGCTATTCTATATATTATATGCTCATGCCTTACATACTTTGTACATATCGTACTCACGCCCTTTTCTGGGGCACTGTGTTTCATGTCGCGCAGGTATTGAGAGATTAGACCCTGAGCCACGTTAGTAGGCTATCTACCAGTTGTTGGAGTCACTCTGTCTCCTTCCGGAGTTTACTACTTTTGGTATGTTGTATAAACGTCGAGTAGGTATGGCGGGGCCTTATCTCGTCCTTTGTATATTCAGTTCAACACTCTTAGAGGCATGTAGATATGTCCTTGTGTGGTTCAGTCACTATGTTATATATGTCAGCGTGGGATAGCCTTGTCATCTTTCCAGACTTTATATTTTCAGTAAATATGTATATATTTATAACCAGGTTGCCAGCTCATCTCTATTATTCATAGATTATTAGTAGGTTTAGCGATGATCGACACTTAGTGTCGGTTATCCATCGCGGCTCTAGGTTGGGTCGTGACGGGAAATTACCCAAGCTATATATGATAGTGGATTCTGAAACTATCTTCTCCGATAAAAATTGGGTTCTAATCCGAATAGGATAATAAAACCTAGGATTATTTATTCAAATGGTTAATTAGTTATTTATTGTTTAATTTTGTGATTTGTGGCTACTTGTGCAGTATGATAATTTTAAATCCACTTCTGCAACTTATAGTCAACTGATGTATTTTATAACTTTACACTTTGCATAAGTGTCTTATTGAACTTTTAACCTTCTTATTGGATTAGACTTCCTTTAGGCTTAAAATTATGGAATTTGACTCAATTTGAAATATTCTTTTAGAATTGATTCCTTATATATACTTTAATTTGCTTGTGCACCACGTCTTCTTTATTTATCTTATTTTACTTTTATCTTTTTAGTTAAAATTGTAAAAGTAAACTCAATTATAGAAATCGATCGGGAACCACATTTGTAGAACTTAGGAGGTGCCTCACTCCTTCCTTCTAGGTTAACTTGAACACTTACCCGAGTCTCAAATTAGTAGACCAACCCAGAGTTATTCTTTAAATTGAATTAGAAACTAATAGGTGACCTAATACGCCTAGGAAATTTATTAGACGGCGACTCCAAAACTCAATCCAAACGAGTTACCCTATGTCATTAATCACTTACTTTTAAGTAGGGTGCGACAGTGCACAAATAGCCATTTTCAGTAGTGGTATTTATAGAACATTTGATATCCACAATATATTCAATTCTTACTCCTCTCTTCAAATTTGGTCTGCAGAAAAACCTAACTTCAGATCATATTACTGGGTCGCAACTTCAAACCTTTGGTCCGAAGTTGGCATTAACTTCAAACCTTTGGTGTGACGTCCTCCTTCCTAGTTTGGAGAAGGAGGTGAAGGGGTCGTGAGGTAATTTAGCTGGGTTAAAGGTCGAATTCAAGTACTGCCTATTTGTCAAGATTTCAAGATAGTTTAGTTGGAGATGAGGAGGAGAATCACTGACAAGTATTTCCTTGCCAAGACTTCAAGAGTTCATTTGCCAATATTTCAGAAATTTAGTTGGACACGAGTAGAATGGACCTATTGTAAGTATTGTCCTGCCGAGACTTTAATGTAATTTAGCTGGACAGGAACAAGGAAGATCACATGTCACTAATTAAGTGTTGAGTATTTCCGTCTAGACATTATCAACGAAGGATCATTTTTTCTATACCATGATAAATAGGGTCAAGGAGAAAAACATTCCCTATGCTATCATAGTTCTGTAAATCTTTCCTTATTTTAAATTGGCAAATTTTCTTAACCAAACTACCCTGGGAGATTTACATATATATGACACTTATGGCGTTCATTGTCATAGGTTTGGCTCCAAAGTATATACTATTCGCCTTCATCGGAAAAACTCCTGGCAATCGCTATATCTTACTATCAGCATGACCTAGAGTTTGTCAGGAGTTTCTCCCTAGTAATTTATGACGACCGCAAGAAGCTTTTTTGACTGGGGCAAAAAATATAAGATTTTTTCATGCGGATCAAAACTGTGGCAGGGGCTAAACCTGTCTATTTTCACAAAAACTTGAAATATCTCCCGCTCAATTGGTTAAATAAAAAATAGCAGAAGAATGTATAATTGTATAATATTCTTCTTATTGAAATCTCTATTGATATCATAAAATAAGATGAATCATTATAAATGCAGTACTTATCCTAAAAGCGGGATCGGCCTTAGGGGAGGCACTAAAGCAATTGCTTTAGCCCACGCTCCCCCTCTCCCTCAAATTAGGGGCTCCAAAATTGTCTAAGTCTATGATTTACATATAATAGATTTATCAAGAAAAGATAAGTACTAAATGTAGTACTTCGTTTTTGGAATGTAATTGAGGTTATTCAAATAAATAATTCAAGTATTAGGTAAACATGCAAATATGAAAATGAATAATTTGACGATGACTTTGATATTTAGAAAAAAGAAGTTTGTCTTTGACATATTTTAATAGTAAGATTATTTCTTATAAAAGTGGATTAAGCCATTTTTTCACTTTAGAATAGACTAAATTTATTCCAATTGTATCATATCGTTTTGACATTTACTTAGTGAGAATGTTATATTAATATTAACTGTCAGTATATATTTAAGAAATATTATCTAAACCTTAGTGAGTAATATTGCTAATAAATAGTTCCACCATGATACGTACATGATGGGAAATAACAATAGAGACATTTTAGTAAATAAATTTAAGACCTCTTATTACGATCTGCTTTAGGGCCACTAATTTTGTTGAACTGCCCCTGCCTAAAAGTGCTTTATAGTGTGAAAATCCCTTAAGAATTTCCTCGTTTCTCAATTACCGTTTACATCTTCGCGAGCTAATTACTACTAACATTTTCTTTATAAAAAATTACCGAATTTTTTTCTGATATCTTGATTTTAAAAGTAGCAGGTGCCGTTTATATTACTTATAGTATTATGCATAGCTTCGGAGTATGTTAAATTATCACTCAAGTTGGGCATTTTTCGTGATCAAACTGAAAGTAACTAGTGTTATCTCTGTATTTCAAACTTTGTTATCTCCTTAATTAATTTGCTTAACTTACTTTTCAAATATAAATTCACCTTAATGTTTAACATCTAAAAATAAATTCAAGGCATTCGCACACCATCAAAAATATTGATTCACTAGTTTCCTTTGCAGATATACTTTCGTTAGGACAGTGAAGTAGTGGACAACTTAAAAGACGTGGTTCAGACTTTTGGATAAATTTTGGTCATTGCTGATTTGCTAGTTGCCAATTTGAAACAACACTCGTGGAACTTCCGATCAATTTTAGGAAGCTGGGGAAAGGACAAACTTAGCTTTCTTCATACTGACTTCAGGGTATCAAAATATTATTATTCATAATAAGTCATTTTTGAAAAATTTAGGAAATCCTAATTTTTTATTTTAGACTTCTTTTAAGCACAAAAATATTTATAAGTTCTTTATTTTTTGAGTTACGAAACACTTATTTTTTACTTGAAGGCACATATATATTTTTAAGCTACTTTTTAAGCTTACCCAAACGGGCTCATATTGCGAATACCTTGATGCTATGCTGGTGTTCTGTCTTTTCCTTCTCAAAATAGATAATGATAAATTTCATGTGGTTATTTTATTTCCACCATTTGCTTTAGGAACTTTATTTTATAAAGAAATAGATAATGCCTAAGTAGCTCTCATCATACAAGAATGGAGATGCTAACATTTTTAAAATAAAAACGTGATACAATTGGTGCAAAATGCAGGTTGCTGCTTGCTTCATTTGATAATAATCATTCTATAGTTGATAACTTGCTAGACGTAGTCATCATTTCATATAAGAAGAATAAGCAGACCTATAAGAATACAATCAATTATAAGCAAATATAGTGTAATACCCTGTTTAAATAAAATAAGGGCAATTGAGTCATTTCATCAATTAATTTTAAAAAAAAAAAAAAAAGAAAGAAACAAGCAAACAAAAACGGGACTCTTCAGAGCCCAAATACAAGAGGAATTTGGACGAAAAGGATTAGGGGAAAGAAAACCAAGAAGCTTTAAGCTTCTGCTGAAACACTTTAACGTTTACAAGGAAGACAATACAGAGAAACACGAGAAGGAAGGTAAACAAAATTTATTTTGCCTTGGTTAAATTCTTCCTTTACTCAATTATTTTCAATAATTACATACTACCGTAATGGAAATAAGTTGGTGATATAAAAACCTGATTATAGTGAGTTTCAATAGAATTGAAACATAGAACAACCATGAATCATTTAAGCTTATGGACCATTTGGGTATATGGCAGTAGTATGTAAAGCAACAGATTTGTTCTCTTCCTAAGCAAAGCAAGTTATTATCTTTTCCTTTAGTTCCGAGGGTAGGAGATTCTAAATTAGTTATGAATTATCCTAAATAAGGGAACTAACACGAGACCAATACAATGTGATTATAGATTGACTGGACGAGGTGTTGGATTGCCGTGGAAGATACGCTTAAGCTACGCGCGTTTGTACTGTGAGTGATGACCTTACCGCAATTTGTATTTTCATAACCTGCATGGTTTCTACTTGATTTTGAAGTAAATGTGTTACTGAATGTTTAAACTGCATGTGGGACAAGTCCTTTTACAAGATATGTACTAAAATAAGTAATTGAATTATTTTACCGTTACAAGATTTGATTTTTACCGCTACTTGACATGTTTTACCGCTACGTGAAATATTGAACTGTTACTTGAAATGCCCCTTTACTTTGTATAGAAAATATATATTTTGGGACGAGCCTTGACAGACCCCGTAGCTAACGACGGGTACGTTAGACCTGGTGCACCTTGTATTTTCCGGATTACCGTTACAGTCCTTGCTAGTGGGAAGGTAGAACTAGCTTACCGTTACTGACTTCCTCAGAGAGGAATTTATACTGATTACATGGTTTGTTCTTGGAAATCTCCCTAACCTATACACTTGATATGATATAGTGATTATTGAATTTACTACTGATTTTATATGGATTACTGTTTACAAGAAGTACTTGGAAATACTGATTTCTGTTTGTTATTCTGGAAGTGACAATTAAATTATATGTATATTTCTGCATAAGATATACTGGCATGTTTTGACTTGTCCCCACTTAAAACGGTTGTGGTTAAGCGTTATTACTCACTGAGTTGCGACTCACTCCTCGCTATATTTTTCCTTCCAGATACAGCAGGTGCCGTAGGCGAGGATCTTCATTCTTAGAGTCGCGAGTTGACAATCCTGGTAAGCCCCGCATTAGTTCGCGTGGGCAAGAGCTTTGTTTATTCATTATTGTCTTTCTTTGAAACTCTTAGAGTCGCTCCACTTAGTCATTTATTTAGTCATTTGTCAGTCATTCGTTTAGTCAGTTGAGTAACCAGTTGGATTATTCATTAATAAGTTACTCTTGCGAGTATTTAGTGTCTATGAACCTACTACAACCCTGTTAGGTTGTTCTCGTAAATATTTAGAGATAAATGTGGTATTTTTATTATTATTGCGTAAGGATATTGTTTATTGGCTGGTTTTCTGGTTGTTTAAAAGCAGGTAAAAATTTTGGATAGGCCTAAAAACAGAGGAAACTCTGCCCGATTTTCTGTAGAATTTTTATAAGGCTTGCTTGGGGCACTAGCTCCTAAGCGCCGGTCACTGCCCCAAAACTGGGTCGTGACAAAGTTGGTATCAGAGCGCTAGGTTATTCCTGTGACTAATGGAGCACACATCAGTAGTAGAATCTCTATTATGGTTATGTTGCCGGCCATTCCCATAATCGTTATTCTGCGAGGGCGTGATAGGATGTTTCGTGTCTTTCTTTCTTTCTTGTTCCTTCCGTACGTGTGAAATGACTACTGCTAAATAGATGAATCTAACGTTAGTCATTCTATTACTCAGATGGCTGGTAAGACAAGATCTAAAAAGGCGGCCCGAGCTGCTCCGAATTCCTCCACTGCTGGGCCGTCATCTACCTCGGCTAGAAAAGGAGGTAATACTCAGGGACGAGGCCAAGCTACTGCTACGAGGGCTGGTGTTACTACAAGAGCTACCAGAGAGCCTACTCCAGGAATTGAGGATATTCCACCTCCACCGTCATATGAGAATGCTACTATTGAGGCACTTAATGCTATGCAAAGGTCCATTGAACTCTTGAATGCCAGAATGGATAGACAGGAAAGGGCTAGTCAACAGAATGTTGCTCCAACGCAACCTCAGGTACCTACTCAGGCTCAGGCTCAGACACAGACTCAGACTCAGGTTCAGACACAGACTCAGGCTCAGCCACAGACTCAGGCTCAGAGACAGACTCAGATTTTTGGTAACAGAGAAGTGTCCTTACCAGAGTTCTTGAAACTGAAACCGCCAAGGTTCACGGGTTCTGACACTACAGAGGATCCTCAGAGTTTCTTGGATGGTACACTTAAGGCGTTGCGTGCTCTGGGATGTTCTAGTGAGAGATCCGTGGAACTTGCGGCTTACAAGTTGGAGGATACAGCTAATACTTGGTATGAAACTGTACTTTTAGAAAGGCCCACAGAAGCAGCACGATTGACATGGGATGAGTTTACTAAGTTGTTCATGGATCGCTTTCTCCCTGAAAGTCTGAGGAAGGAATACGCTAGGCAGTTTGAGAGATTAGTTCAGACCCCAGATATGGATGTATCGACATATAACACTAAGTTTACTAAGCTGGCTAGATATGCACCTAACTTAGTGCCAAATGAAACATCTCGGGTTCAGAGGTTTGTTGATGGGTTGGTTGATCGTTTATTCAATGCAGTTGCTCCGCAGATGAAGAATCTGAATTACTCTGATGCACTCGACCTTGCCAGAAAGATTGAAAACAGGGGTCGTGAATCACGGGCGGCTAAAGATTCATATAAGAAGGCTAAGACTGGGGGATCTTTCACTGAGGGAGTTAGCACAGACCGTAGAGCAGGGAATCAGGTACAGCGACAGGGTTTTCAGACAGGGACAAACGTGGTTTCCCAGCCATCCGTTAGAGCACCTCCTCACAAAGATAATGCTAAGGGACTACCATTATCATCTGGACATCATAGCTCTGGACAGATATATGCTACTGATTCAGTATGTCAGACTTGTGGTAGATCACATTGGGGTCCGTGCCGTGTTCTGACTGGAGGGTGCTTCCGGTGTGGCAAGTTGGGACATCACATACAGGATTGCCCTCATCCTCAGAGAGAGTTTAGCCAGGCTTCTGTGCAGGCAGCGGCACCTACGCAGACTGCTCATAATAATACAGGTACTGCCGGTAGAGGTAACAGAGGTAGAGGTGTCGGAGATCGTGCCATGGGTAATCGAGGACAGGGGACTGCAGGTAGAGGCCAGTCGAGAGTTTTTGCACTTACTAGGCAAGATGCTCAGGCCTCAAATGCTGTGGTTACAGGTATTCTTTCTGTTTGCTCACTTGATGCACTTGCATTGTTTGATCCAGGATCTACCCACTCCTATGTGTCCTCATTCTTTGCTTTGAGGTTTGATAGACAGCCAGAAATATTGCATGATCCTTTTCTAGTTGCTAATCCTGTGGGAGATTCTTTACTTGTTGAATATGTGTATCGTGCTTGTCAGATTCGAGTAGAGGGTAGAGACACCTTAGCTAATCTAATTGTACTTGATATGGTTGATTTTGACGTACTGATGGGTATGGATTGGCTATCTTCTTGCCACGCTACCCTCGATTGTCATGCGAAGGTAGTTAAGTTCGAGATGCCTAATGAACCTAGTTTTATTCTGAAAGGGGATCAAATTCCAGAGATGTGTAATGTCATATCATTTGTAAAAGCTCACCAGTTAGTGAAGAAAGGTTGTTGGGCATTCTTAGCTATGGTGAGAGACACAAGAGATGTGACTCCTAGCTTAGAAATGGTTCCAGTGGTGCAAGAGTTCACCCATGTATTTCCTGAGGATTTACCGGGACTACCTCCAGTGCGGGACATAGATTTCAGCATTGATGTAGCACCTGACACGCAACCCATATCGATTCCTCCATATCGTATGGCACCAGCGGAGTTGAGGGAGCTAAAGGAACAATTGCAGGAGTTATTGAACAAGGGATTTATCAGACCAAGTGTATCACCCTGGGGTGCACCAGTGCTATTTGTGAAGAAGAAAGATGGGTCCCTAAGAATGTGCATTGACTACAGACAGCTGAACAAGGTAACGGTACGTAATAAATACCCTTTACCTCGTATTGATGATCTGTTTGATCAGTTGCAGGGAGCTGCCCATTTCTCAAAGATTGATCTTCGATCTGGTTATCATCAGCTCAGAGTTAGTGACAAAGATATTCCTAAGACAGCTTTCAGAACTCGATACGGGCATTATGAATTCCTTGTGATGCCTTTCGGGTTGACTAATGCTCCAGCTGCATTCATGGATTTAATGAATAGGGTGTTCAAGCCGTTTCTAGACAGATTTGTCATTGTATTTATTGATGATATCTTGGTGTATTCTCGCAGTCAAGAAGAACACGAGGCTCATCTGAGAGTTGTACTGCAAACATTGCGGGAACATAAGCTTTATGCGAAGTTCTCTAAGTGTGAATTTTGGCTAGACTCCGTAGCATTCCTTGGGCATGTGGTATCCAAGGATGGAATACTGGTAGATCCTAGAAAGACAGAAGCAGTGCAGAAATGGCCCAGACCCACCACTCCTACAGAGATTCGTAGCTTTCTGGGATTAGCAGGTTACTACAGGCGTTTTGTGCAGGATTTTTCCAGAATAGCAGTACCATTGACCAAGCTAACACAGAAAAATGCAAAGTTTCAGTGGACAGATGAATGTGAGCAGAGTTTCCAGAAGCTCAAGACATGTTTGACCACCGCACCAGTTCTAGCTTTACCATCCGGTTCGGGAGGATTCACGGTATTTTGTGATGCTTCGAGAGTGGGATTAGGGTGTGTTTTCATGCAAAATGGTCGTGTGATAGCTTATGCTTCGCGACAATTGAAGAAGAATGAACAGAACTATCCCACTCATGATCTGGAGATGGCTGCAGTGGTATTTGCATTGAAAATTTGGAGGCACTACTTGTATGGAGAAACATGTGAAATTTATACTGATCACAAGAGCCTAAAGTATATTTTTCAGCAGAGAGATCTGAACATTCGGCAGCGTCGCTGGATGGAACTTCTCAAAGACTATGATTGCACTATTCTATATCATCCAGGGAAGGCCAATGTGGTGGCTGATGCATTGAGCAGGAAGTCCATGGGTAGTTTGGCACATGTAACTCCCGTAAAGAGACAGTTGGCCAAGGAGATCCACAGGGTCGAAGGTACAGGTATTAGATTCGGTCTATCTAAATCAGGGGCATTATTGGCTTATGTTCCAGCCAAGTCTTCATTGGTAGAACATGTTAAAGCCACTCAGTACGAGGATGAACGATTGTGCAAATATCGAGAAGAAGTCCTAGCTGGTAAAAGCAAGAATATGATTGTTGATGATAATGGGGTTCTCCGACTAGGTAAACGGTTATGTGTACCAGAAATTGATGGGCTAAGACGAGTTATTCTCGAGGAAGCTCACCATTCTAGATACACTATACATCCTGGATCCACTAAAATGTACCGTGACCTGAAGCAATTGTACTGGTGGGAAGGTATGAAGAAAGATATTGCTAACTTTGTTACTAGTTGTTTGACTTGTCAACAGGTTAAGGCTGAGCACCAGCGACCCGCAGGACTACTACAGCGGCTTGAGATTCCAGAGTGGAAGTGGGAAAGAGTTACTATGGATTTTGTGACTGGGCTACCTCGTACACTTAAAGGTTATGATTCAGTATGGGTGATTGTTGATCGACTTACAAAGTCAGCACACTTTTTGCCTGTTAAAACTACTTACAGTGGTGCGAGATATGCACAGCTATACATGAATGAAATTGTCCGACTCCATGGAGTTCCACTGTCCATTATCTCTGACAGAGGATCACAATTCACTTCTCACTTTTGGAGGTCCTTTCAAAGAGAACTGGGTACTAGAGTAGACCTTAGCACCGCATTCCATCCTCAGACTGACGGTCAGTCTGAACGTACTATACAGATATTGGAGGACATGTTGAGAGCTTGCATTATTGATTTTGGAGGTAGTTGGGATGCTTACCTGCCTTTAGCTGAGTTTGCTTATAATAACAGCTATCAGGCAAGCATTCAGATGGCTCCTTACGAGGCTTTATATGGCAGGCATTGTCGTTCTCCAATTGGATGGTTTGAAGCCGGTGAAGTTAAGGTATTAGGACCAGACCTGATACAAGAAGCTATTGATAAGGTGCAGTTGATTAGGCAGAGATTGATCACAGCTCAAAGCAGACAAAAGTCTTATGCAGATAAAAGAAAAAGGGACTTGGAGTTTGCAGTTGGTGATCGTGTGTTCTTACGAGTTTCCCCGATGAAAGGCGTGACACGATTTGGGAAAAGAGGGAAGTTGAGCCCGCGATTCATAGGACCCTATGAGATACTTGAACGAGTTGGAGCCGTTGCTTACAGTTTGGCTCTTCCTCCAGAGTTATCTTTCATTCATCCTGTGTTTCACGTGTCTATGCTACGAAAGTATGTACCGGACGATTCTCATGTGCTGGAGACACCGACTATACAGCTTAATGAGAAATTATCTTATGAAGAGGAACCAATAGCCATAGTTGAGAATCAAATAAGGAAGTTACTGAGAAAAGAAATTGTGTTTGTGAAAGTTTTGTGGAAAAACCATACTGCAAGGGAAGCTACCTGGGAAATGGAAGATGATATGAGAGCCAAGTATCCTCACTTGTTTCACCCTACAGGTATGCTCTTAGTTTAAATTCGGAGACCGAATTTCTTAAGGGGGAGAGATTGTAATACCCTGTTTAAATAAAATAAGGGCAATTGAGTCATTTCATCAATTAATTTTTTTTTAAAAAAAAAAGAAAGAAACAAGCAAACAAAAACGGGACTCTTCAGAGCCCAAATACAAGAGTAATTTGGACGAAAAGGATTAGGGGAAAGAAAACCAAGAAGCTTTAAGCTTCTGCTGAAACACTTTAACGTTTACAAGGAAGACAATACAGAGAAACACGAGAAGGAAGGTAAACAAAATTTTTTTTGCCTTGGTTAAATTCTTCCTTTACTCAATTATTTTCAATAATTACATACTACCGTAATGGAAATAAGTTGGTGATATAAAAACCTGATTATAGTGAGTTTCAATAGAATTGAAACATAGAACAACCATGAATCATTTAAGCTTATGGACCATTTGGGTATATGGCAGTAGTATGTAAAGCAACAAATTTGTTCTCTTCCTAAGCAAAGCAAGTTATTATCTTTTCCTTTAGTTCCGAGGGTAGGAGATTCTAAATTAGTTATGAATTATCCTAAATAAGGGAACTAACACGAGACAAATACAATGTGATTATAGATTGACTGGACGAGGTGTTGGATTGCCGTGGAAGATACGCTTAAGCTACGCGCGTTTGTACTGTGAGTGATGACCTTACCGCAATTTGTATTTTCATAACCTGCATGGTTTCTACTTGATTTTGAAGTAAATGTGTTACTGAATGTTTAAACTGCATGTGGGACAAGTCCTTTTACAAGATATGTACTAAAATAAGTAATTGAATTATTTTACCGTTACAAGATTTGATTTTTACCGCTACTTGACATGTTTTACCGCTACGTGAAATATTGAACTGTTACTTGAAATGCCCCTTTACTTTGTATAGAAAATATATATTTTGGGACGAGCCTTGACAGACCCCGTAGCTAACGACGGGTACGTTAGACCTGGTGCACCTTGTATTTTCCGGATTACCGTTACAGTCCTTGCTAGTGGGAAGGTAGAACTAGCTTACCGTTACTGACTTCCTCAGAGAGGAATTTATACTGATTACATGGTTTGTTCTTGGAAATATCCCTAACCTATACACTTGATATGATATAGTGATTATTGAATTTACTACTGATTTTATATGGATTACTGTTTACAAGAAGTACTTGGAAATACTGATTTCTGTTTGTTATTCTGGAAGTGACAATTAAATTATATGTATATTTCTGCATAAGATATACTGGCATGTTTTGACTTGTCCCCACTTAAAACGGTTGTGGTTAAGCGTTATTACTCACTGAGTTGCGACTCACTCCTCGCTATATTTTTCCTTCCAGATACAGCAGGTGCCGTAGGCGAGGATCTTCATTCTTAGAGTCGCGAGTTGACAATCCTGGTAAGCCCCGCATTAGTTCGCGTGGGCAAGAGCTTTGTTTATTCATTATTGTCTTTCTTTGAAACTCTTAGAGTCGCTCCACTTAGTCATTTATTTAGTCATTTGTCAGTCATTCGTTTAGTCAGTTGAGTAACCAGTTGGATTATTCATTAATAAGTTACTCTTGCGAGTATTTAGTGTCTATGAACCTACTACAACCCTGTTAGGTTGTTCTCGTAAATATTTAGAGATAAATGTGGTATTTTTATTATTATTGCGTAAGGATATTGTTTATTGGCTGGTTTTCTGGTTGTTTAAAAGCAGGTAAAAATTTTGGATAGGCCTAAAAACAGAGGAAACTCTGCCCGATTTTCTGTAGAATTTTTATAAGGCTTGCTTGGGGCACTAGCTCCTAAGCGCCGGTCACTGCCCCAAAACTGGGTCGTGACATATAGTTTGTAAATATTATTAGTCTAGTAGGTCTAAGTTAGTACTAATACAGACCGAATTCCTCTGATATATTGAGGTCTCATATACATTTTATAGTCAAATTTACCCTCATATTCCCAATTGAGTTCCGACTTCAATAATGCGACATTTGTTCTTTTTACTACATTCCGCTCTTCTACTATGGAGGACAATTATCACTCTTTTTTTTTTTTTTTAAATGTTAACTTAAGAAAACACAATTTCAGTTAAAATGTTATTTTGATATTTTGAACAGTTATGTAGTGGAAATATGCACTCACATCAATAATGTCATGATTTCTACAATTGACGATAAATGTATGAGTAACGTGTAACATATAGTAGTAATTAGTTTACCACCTTTGACTTTGTTTACCCTCCCTCATCCCTGATGTATTTTTTAAGTTCTAGGTTTCTTCCACCGGTAGGGATGACTTAATGTAATCGGGGCCTAAAGCCAATATTTAATAAAATGCATAAGTTTTTATAATACTATTCATGTATATTTTGAATTTAAAGTTCATAATTTTAATTATTTGAGTTGATTACAAAATCTTTTTAAGAATTAGTCCCTTTAAATATTTTTACTAATATAGACACGTCTGATTAAGATAAACGATTAAAAATTGTACCGAGCTAACATTAGTAATAGGGTAAATTTTTTCTTCAAGGTTTTACATTAAAAAGATCAAGTTTTTCACAATAGAAATTAATCCAAATATTTTAGAACTTTTATTTAAACTATTCAAATTTTCATTTTCATAAATATGATTTTTGACAATTAGAATCAATGTAATTTATGGTAACAAATAATTACATTTATTTACTTGGTAAAACAATTCTCATTATAAATAAATATAACTAATAACAAAAATTTTGGGGGCCTTAAACTCTTGGGGCCTAAAGCAAAAGCATTAATGGTCTTATCCTTGAGCCACCTATATATATCCATTGGTTAAGAAAAATAATTTAATAATTTTAATCATAGAATATTTACCTCATCAATTTTTTCTGAAAGCAACAAATGAGACTTACGCAAAAGCATAAAAATCGTTCTTAATAACATTCTTGATGCCCATCTTATGCATGAGCTTTCTATTGTACTCCTTCCTCAACTCAAATTTTGTGTAGTAATGAGCTCTTTGCGTGAATGTGAGACGATCAAACTGTTCCCTCCTTGCCTTGATTTCATCTTCAGTCACCCAACGGGGTTTCTTCATGGTACACTCGAACTGGGGTTGATTTAACCCACTCCAGAGTAGCATTATTCCCGAACACAACATTGCCAATTTCGGGCTCATCCCCAGTTTGGTAGTTTTAGATATGTAATGAGTAAAATCAATGTCGCCTACAATCAAGTCACCTTCCTCTGAATCTGCTCTCCAAATTTCGATTTCGTTCCAAAGATCTTCGGGGGTAACATCTTGTTCACCAAAAGGCATAGCTGCTACCGGTTCATCAACCGGTACCTGATTTACCATATTTTAATTTTGTGTCCGACAAATTTAGGGTTTCTAATTGATTAGGATTCATGGAAGAGAGAGGGGGAACTGTGGTGGAAGAATCTGGAAAAAACTTTGAGAATTTGAGAACATGTAAACTTGTAAAACTCTTTCAAGATTAAGGAAAGGTAAACCCTAGAATTAGAACATTCTAGAGAGAGAAAAGAGAGGAGCAAAATATTTGTTTCGTATTATGAAAATGGCAAAACAGTACATTATTATAATATAAAGCTATTTATAGTTAAGTTAAATGGATCAGGTCGGATCCCTTTCAATATTATATACAGAAACTACACTAAAGAGGCTTGGGCCTCGGAATAATATTGGGTCTCTGTGTACATGTAGATTGGACTTCAACACCCCATCCAAGCTTAGAATGGGAATTCCTGTGCATCGATATATACTTTTGGGTTCAGGTCCCTAACTAACTCGGTTCCTTTGTAGAGGAGTGTGTGTGGGTCGGTATGGTATGGTAGATCACTTTAGGTTCGGTAATTTCGATATTCAGTTTTATAAAATACTATACTAAATCCAAACCAAATGGTTTCTAATTGATTAGGGTTCGTATTGGTGAATGAATCAGGTCCCTTATATTGGACCGGTGTACTTTCGAGGCATATTATCAGTTGGAATTAATGTAATTGTACCAAACTGAAGTGAAATTGAAGAACATCAAAAGAAAGTTGAGCATTTAAGCCCAGAGCTACGTCTGACCTGATTCCTCTAAAAAGATACGTAGGCAACCATTCCGGTGTGGTCGCAATAGGAGAAAATTCCTTTTTCCCTGTTTTTCTTTTATTCACGCAAAGCTTGCTTCCAGTTTTGCAGCATATGTAAAGAAAATCAAAGACCCCTGTTTATCCTAAACTGGACAGAAGCTGTTTTTAATTTTTAAGAAAATGGAGCAAATTCAATATTTCTCTCCATTTTCTTTGTGTTTGTAACAGGAGAAACTTCATTTTTCCCCTATCTCATATTGACTCAAAACCTTGCCTCCAAGTTTGCAGCCAATATAAAAGAAATGCAGAGCCCCGGTTTATGCTAAACTAGGACAGATTCTTTTGTTTCATTTTTAAAAGTCATCCGCCCAAAGAATCTTAACATATCTTTTTTCTGATTAAAGAGAAACCCAAAGCGCCCCAGTTTATTCTAAGCTGGGGCAGCAATTTTTTTATTTTTAAAGATAATGTGTGCAAAGGATGGTGAATTGTACACAGTCACCTCATGATGCGTTTGGGGAGTTTATGTCAGATCTTCCTTTATGGCAAGTCAGTGATTCCATCGCAAGAGATGTTTTGTGTTCTAAATCGGAAAAAAAAAAGAAAAAGAAAAGAAAAGAAGAAGTCTAAGCAGTGAAAACCTGAGAAGGTGCCGCAAGACAACAGTGAGGCAAAAGATTAAAGAGAGAGACTAGTTGGCGAAAACCCAAAAATAGCGCTACTAGTCGACTTTAGAGTCACCTCAACTTGGTTATGGTTTGACATCTGTCATGGAGCAACTCTCAACAAACAAGTGGCACTGGTCAGATGGGGTCACCCAAGATACATGTCATGATCATCAAGGTCACCAGTATATTGCTAGATAATTTTCCCTTTTAAGAAAGACGTTTCTTGTTCAAACGACTTTCGTCCTTAAGCTTTTCATTCCACTTTGTATATCTTGCCTTACCATTAATTCCTCGCTCTTTTGGTGTTAATCTCACATGCGCAACAAAAAAAATTGCAAAACTCTGTCTTTCAGGATTCAGGTTTAATTCCAGCGAGCAGGGCACACCCTCGACAATGGAAAAAGTTCAGCAAGTCATGACCAACCTTAATAATTGGAGACCGACATCGCACATCAACGGAAAGGATGATACACCAAGATTGTACCATGAAAAGTCATCATGGATAAACTTTTGGTTTTGATGAACATTTAGTTGAGAGAGTTTACTTTGAAGAGCAGGAACCACCTAGATCGAGAGCAGCTGTTCTAAGCTTCAAACGGAACCCCATTTCAAAAATTGGCCGAGGTTTTCAATCTTCAAAACAAGACCCTGCTATGATAATGGTTCAGAGTTCGCAGCTTTTGAGTAAAAGCCACATGTGAGAAATGGTTAGATTTTTCAGCTTACAAGCGAGAGTTTATCATGATCAGGTGAATGGAGAAGATATGACCCACAAGAAAGGTGTCAATCTTCAGCATTGGGCCCTCTCAAATATCATTTTACTTCCTTTTCGAGTCAGATCCGTTAAAAGATAGCGGCCATTTCCTTTTCCAGTCAGTTTCCACTAAAAGACATCGATCGTTTCCTTTTCGAGTCGGTTTCACTAAAAGACATCGACTATTTCCTTTTCGAGTCAGTTTCGCTAAAAGATAGCAACTATTTCCTTTTTGAGTCAGTTTTCGCTAAAAGATAGCGACCATTTTCGAGTCAGTTTTCCCCTAAAAGATAGCGTCAGTTTCGTTTTCGAGTCAGATATGCTAAAAGACAGCGCCCATTTCCTTTTCAAATCAGTTTTCTCTTAAAGATAGCGATCATTTTCTTTCCATGTCAAGATCTGCTAAAAGATAGTGATCATTTCCGTTTTCGAGTCAGTTTCAGCTCAAAGATAGCGTCATTCCTTTTTCGAGTCATTTTTTTGCTCAAAGATAGCGACTGTTTCTTTTTCGAGTCAGTTTTTCTGCTAAAAGATAGCTATCATTTCCTTTTCAAGTCAGATCGCTCAAAGATAGTGCCCATTTCCTTTTTGAACAGTTCTCGCTCAAAGATAGTAAGTGTTTCCTTTCCATGTCAAGATCTGCTAAAAGATAGCGACCATTTTCTTTTTGAGTCAATTCCCATTAAAAGATAACGGTCATTTCCTGTCGAGTCAGTTTTCGCTAAAAGATAGCGATCATTTTTTTCTCGAGTCAGTTTCCGCTAAAAGATAGCGATCATTTCATTTCGAGTCGGTCTCCGCTAAACGACAGCGTCCATTTCCTTTTCGAGTCAGTTTCTTATAAGCTCCTTATAAGTCCATGAACAGACCCAATAATTGTAATCACCTAATTTTGGCCTAAGATAAATTATTTATTGTTTAATATTATTTTTTTTTTGGTAGGTAGCATAATTGTCAATTAATTGGTTTTTCTAATTGCTTGATTTTATGTTAGTATGTAAATATATGTGTTTTAGACTCCACATTATCAAAAGAAAAGCAGCCCAATACTTCAGTCCACTAGCCCAATATCCTAACCCGGCCCATATACCTACAATATTTAAGCCTTTCCCCTTCACAAAAAGCCTCACTCCCCTTTAGCTTCCAAAGCTGGCAAAGCCATGGCGGAATTCTGCCTGGCCGCCAGAAAACTAAAGCCATCGCCTCTCCACCGTTCGGCCGCCGCCGATGGCCGGAAAAATATAAAAATATACCATTCGACTCCTGTCGTCCCCCTCATTCAATTTCTCAACTTGGTTTCTTTAAAATCTTAGCTAATTTTTGTAGATCGAGCTTTAAAAATTCAGTCAAACTTCAAGTCCGGTAAGTTTTACTTTTTTGTTATGTTTTTTTTTTTGTTTCCTTCTCTTCCCCTTACCCCCTTCTTTCACCCGCGTATCCCTTTGAAAATCCCTGCCATTTCTTACCCATTCTCATTTTTTTTCCTGTTTCATGTTCTCTCTCTCCCTTAATTTTTTGTTCTTTTTCTGGTTTTGGTGAGATGGTGATGATGTGGATGTTTGTTTGACGTTTTTGGAGGGGTTGTTGTTTCGAAAGGAGCATGTGATGATTTTATTTTTGGAAGCTTTGAAGGTGGTGATGCAGTGTTGGAAGCGACAACAACTCGAGCAGTGTTGATGAGGATACTGTGATGTTTTGTTATTTGATTCGAGCATGAAAAAGTGGTGAATCGTCGAGGCATCCATGAGACGATTTGGTGCGGCTGCTATTGTTCTATTGGTACTGCAGTTTCATGATGAGGCCAGTGATGATTCGAGGCTGTGGCGATGTCGCTTGTGGCATAAAGCCGAAGAAGCAGTGTAGTTGATAGAGGCAATGATGATGCACTATACTCGATGGCTTAGAAAGAAAATTCCCCAATCACTTTTCCCCCATTTTACTTTTGTTTACCGTGCTAGTTTAGTAATAGTCTAGTATTTTTCATGTTTAGCTTTAGAAGATAAAAAATATTTTATGTCGCATGTATCTTTACTAATTACTGTTGAGACTCGTTTCCCTAATATTGCTATGTTTATTCCAGTTTTCTTGTGGATTCATGTAGAATTTTGTCTGGATTGGTATTAAGTTTGAAATTTATCTAACACTAGTTTTTTTGTTCAGGTTTTTTTTACTTGTTCTGCTTTGTTGTTATGGAAGTATTGAGCTTGAATTCACCTCCTGGCGGTTTAGTGTTAGGAGAAAATGTTGTTTTCCAGTTCATTACTTAGTTTTGCTTGTACTAGTAAGTGCTACAAGTATAAATACTCTCCCAAGTGTTTGTTTCTGTCAAGAACTTGAACATGTTTAGCAATTAGATAGTGTCAATTAGTGGTAATATTTTAGCTCGTACAATCAGTGTGTGTGTCTGTTTTGTCTTAAAGTAATGAAAAAGAAATTTTTGGGAGTTGTTCGGCTTTTCGTCGCTTCCCAATCATATATATATATATATATATATATATATATATATATATATATATACATTTTTTTTTTTGTTTCGCAAATTTCTCTATTTCGACGGTTTTTGTGGGATTTGTTTCAGCTTTTCGTCGCTTCCCAATCATATACATGCACGTTGTTTCATGTTTTTGCCAGTTCTCGGCTGTCTGTTATCCTCTTGTTCTAATACGAATTCTTAATCCTTGAAGCATTTCTTTCTTTGTCATATTAATTCTATTAAGCGATAGGTTACAGGTTCTTTTTTGCGATGATGCATTGGTCTGAATTTCTGTTCAGTTTGTTGTCCATTAGAATTAAGCTTGGAGTCTTGTTTAGATTTGTCTAAGTGTGATGAATTTAAGCATGAACTTGGTTCAAACTTCATCCATATTAGTTTTGTTTAATATTAGTTTAATTTTTTAAGGTGGGTAGTGTGTTTGTGAGTTTTCTTTGAGTTAAATATGGAATCTAAGACTTGTGTGAATATTATGCTCTGTTTAGTTCATCTTAGGGAGGTTTTAAACATTTTGTTTATCCAGAAAACTTGAAACACTAGTTTAGCTTGTTTGTTCTTGCTTTTGGTTTGAACTTGGATTAGTATAGCTATAAAGTTAGGATCTGGGAGCCTTTTGGTTCAGTTTCAAATTAATTTGGACTGATTTTAGTTTTATTTAGTTGGTACTAGTCTTTTTAGTTAGCATAATCATTGATTGGTGTCCTTTGAAAGGACACTTCTTGTATATTTAAGCTTTTGGGACAACATAGAGCTGCTGAAACAATGTTCTTAGAGCTGCTGTACTTTCTTGAAAATTGTATTAAAACACTCAATTTTCAGCCATTAAATAGGGCATTTACTACCCTCTTTTAACATCAACTATCTGCTGAAAATACAACAGAAACAGTTCTGAAATTTGTGGGAAAAAAGGAAAAACAATGAGTTTTTGAGAGGAAAAGAATTTAGAACTAAAAGAGTGTTACTCCAGGAGTTTTTTAGGTTATAAATTCTTGAGTTTAAGTCAAGTTTGAGGGGTTAAAGGGGCTGTTAGTTGATGGTTGTGGCTGCACCTAGCTGCTTGTGTTTGGTGTCATTGCTGGTTGCTTAGTAAATTTCTGCACATCTAGGTAAATATTTCTTAACATTATACTTTGTTTCATTTGAATATTAGCTGTTGCACATGTGCTAAATGGCCTTGTCAAGGCCCTGCAATTTGAAACCACCTCTTCTTTTATGCTTTCAATTTTTTTCTATATTTTTACTTGCTGCTTTATGTATTGTTGAAAAGAACCATTTAACTTTTGGGCCATAAATTTAATTGCATATTGATGTATGGCCCAATAAAGAGGACACTGGGGGTTTTAACGTTTAAAGTTAGTAACTAGTTTACAAAGTTTATCTCCACGTGGCAACTTATTAATAATTGGATAAAACAGGGAGCTAGTAGGCAAACTTAAATATTTGGATTTAACAATTTGAACAGGATGATAATCAGATTCGAAAGTTTAAATACATGTTAAAGTTGGAACTTCGACAAAACTGAAATGGAAAGCAAAAGTAGGTCAATAGTGCAAACAAGCTTAAAGTGGCATGTATATGAACGTTTCTTGTTTCTTGACAGTTAGGTATATTTATGATTTTAGAATATAATTGCTTCTAACTCTAAGTATAGTTTTGAAAACTTTATAACAAATAATTAACAAAAGAATAATCACACAATTAGACAAATGTGAGGACCTTTATTTATAAAGTCAAAAATTGTAAAAACAAGCTACTGGATAACGTCAAAGTAAGAATTGAAATATTGGAGAAATGAACCTGAAAATAGAATTTAATAGATTAGTGAGCACAAGTCAATCTTTTGTAAAGTTGGCTTTACTCAAATACACCAATCTTTTACAAAGTTGTCCACTTAACGACTTTAACATATTTTATCTCCTATCACCTCACAATTGTTTTCAAAATAATCATTGTTGTGCCAAAAACATAATGTATATTTGCAAAACGATCCCTAAAACAGCTCATTTATGTATACCAGTGTGGTTCCAAATCTGAAATTTAATAAAAGAAATTCTTTGCATGTCAAGTCCTCATTTAGTCAATATTTATTAATTAGCAGTTTTAAAACTTCAAGTATTTCATAAGTATAACTAAGGACTAATTTGAAATCAACTAAGTAAATATGGGTTGTCAATGCAAATTATTTTTAAGCTAAGCAGACGATAATAATATTTCTTTTACTTGGAAATAGGCCGATTTTGTATAAGTTGGTAACTTAGCCATGTTTTATTAAACTTGTTTCTTTTACTTTGAAATGGGCAGATTTTGTATAGCTTAGTAATTTAGCCACTTTTTATTAAATTTTTTTAGAAAGTATTTAAATATAGAATATAATATCATTAGGAAAATTAATAAGTATGATCCGATCTACTTATTGGGTACTGACGAAATTAACTCAAGAGAGCTGAATCGTTATATAATACATTTCGAGTGATTTTTGTATAAAGTTGTGTCAAGGTATACCCAACGGGTGAACTGATACAGTCTTTTAGTTAAGCGGCAAATTATCACAACCAAAATACTTCATAAGTTAAAATCTGGCAATAAAGCAACTGTGCTTGGCACAGGACTCGAGGGTGCCTAATATCTTCCCGAGAGTCAACGGAGAACCTTACTCGAATCTCTAACGCAGACTATTAGCCGAGTCAAAGGTGTTTCCGAGGTACCTTTTGGTGACTTGGCACACCTTTAACTTGTCAAGTGGCGACTCCAAGTTCTCTCTAAATATTTTGTACCTTGAAACACGAGTCACAAGCCTTTAAATAATAAACTCGTAAGTTTTAGGGCGTGACAATGATCAATTGTATAAAACCAACACCCAAAATGCAAAAGTCCCAAATCACTTGTTGATAAACTTGAAGAACCTTAGATTTTAATTCTTCAAATTGATGCCCCAAACGTTGTTTGTTGTTCAATTCCTTCAAGATACTACTTCTAAAATCATCAACCAACAATTGGTAACAAAGATTTCATCAAAAGAAACCCTAAATCTATGAATCAATTTCTTGGATTTTTGACCTTTTGATTTTTTTTTTTTTTTATTTTCAGATTTTGATAAACAAAATGTAGATAGTGTTTGTAGGAACAAACACCAATCTGAGCTCTGATACCAAATGATATTATCCTAATTATGAAATAAAAATTAACAAGGAAATTAAAAAGATAAAAGTAAGACCTACTTTAATTAATTGAGAATTAAAAAAGCAAATTAGGAGGTGAGGTCTAATCACCCCCCTTAAACATACAACCAAAATAAACCCTAACTATTTGATCCTCAATTGAATTAGATTCAATTGCAAACCATGGAAAGAAAATGCTCAAGCAACAAGCTTAGCCAATGTTTACGGTCAACAATAATCATCCAAGTCTAATGACTAAACCCTAGAAGTAGGCTATTTATAATAGCCAGTTAATTACAAGGATAAATGGACTAAAAAGCCATGTTAATTCTGAAAATCTGGTCCACCACCCTTAAGCGCAATCGCGCGCTAAGCTTCGCGACCGCATTCAATAATCCTCTGATGTCTTTGCGATCGCGCCTGATGACTCCCGATCGCGAAATGTAGTTTGAAGTTCTTCATCACGACCGTGCTCTGATTCTTCGTTATCGCGCCAACACTCGAAGCTCCTCTTTGTGACCGCGTTCTGTGTCTCGTGATAGCGATGCATACTCAGAATTCTAGAATCCAGCGATCTTGCATTTGGTCTTTTGGCCACTTTTGACTTGAGTCTTGCTTTCCATGCCCTTTTGAAACACTCCATGCTTTTGATGTTAAGTCTAAGTCCGCCAATGTCATGAGCGCCAATCCGGATTGCATCATCAAAATATTCAACTTTTGTTAAATTAGGATTTTCATCTCTAACCCTGTCCTCAACTCTAATCTCTCCAGAATCAATAATAGCGCTGGCAAACTTGGACTCCACATTGGCTATCTGAACGTGAATGAACTTGAGTAGACTTTCTGGTGAACCATCTTGAAGAATTCTTTCTTCGGTAATTCTTAGTCCCATCTGTTTAATAATACATTAAACTAGAAATCTTTTAATGACTTGACACGATCAACACTAGGGCTAAGTAGTGAAATGAGTTTGGGTCTTGGGTTGGGTAAAATTAATATAATGGGTTAAAAAATTGAGTTAATATAATTAAGAAAGATTATTTTTAATTAATGATGTCACACCATTTTTTCAGTGAGTTTTAAATAAAATTCGGTTAGAGTGACTTTGGTTAAGACTGGAGGAAAGTTGACTGACTTTTGAGTAACAAAAGAAACAAAAATGACTTTATGGTAATGAAACAATAGACTTTTGAGTAACAAAATAAACAAAATAATTTTATAATAATAAAACAATAGTCGAGTGACCACCGATAAAATTAACTGAATTATCTTATTCCAAACAACAAACACAGAGAAACAATTGCTTTCTCTTTACTTTCGTCCTCTCATCAGGAATAGTCTAAAAAAGTTCCATTCTTCTAAATTTTCTTCTAGTAACATACTTTTTAGTTATAAAAATCCGATATATCAACAGGGCGCGAGATTGTTTGGCGCTTTCCTCCAGAAGAGGTTTTTGTTTTGGCCTGTAATGCAGCACTGCATTTTAAGCATATTTAATTTTGTTCCGAAAGAATGAAATGTTAGCTTGTGGACCTTGATTTCTGTTTTTTCTTGGTTCTACTATTTTCAGCCTACTCTTTCAGGTATGTAATCACTTTATTTACTGATATTTTTCTGCCGAGCCTTTTGTTTATATTTTAAATAAGTGGTTAAATTTGTTACTACTATTTATGTGGTTTACTATTGAATTATACACCTTGAGATTCTTATATGAGCTGAGTTATAAAGGTGAGATTTTACGAAGTGTGCATATGTTGTGTATGAACTTCAAGTGATGCATGTGCTATTGTCCTAGAGATAAAAGAGTCATTAGTTTATATATTTTTGTAGTAATGTTAAGATGCAGTTCAAAAGATTTCATAACAGAATTATTAGTTTCTTCACTTTGATTTAAAGAAAATGAAAAGCCATTTGATAACAGAATGCAATAGAGTACACACAAGGGAGAATATTGGAATTCCAATTTTTAGTTGGGGGAATCATTAGAGACTAGGGCTACTGGAGCAGTGGGATCAGGGATGGCTTCATTTCTTCTTACAAGGTTAAGTATGATTGTGTACTCTGCCTAAATTTATGCACATTTTTGTTTGCTTTGGTAGATCTGAGAACACTATCTAATGTTAGCTCAACAACATCCACTTAATTATCCACCTTTATCCTTCTATGGTCTATCTAAATGTCGGTTATTCATCTTTGTAGTGATGTCACGTCTTCATTACTGGTTTTACAAGTCGAAGGCACATAAATTATCCTCTATTTACTTAATGCTTGGAAAATCCCTTCCTTCTGTTTTTAAATCTTCTTCATGGGGGAGGTTACTTTCATGCTATCACATTGAACAATTCGTTTTTGTTTTTTTGTGAGATCATTTCTACCCGAAGAAGTGAACCAAATATAGTGGTTCAAGGCAACCCCCATAGTTTAGTGGACTTTTTTTAAGGTGAAGTGGTCCTGTATGAACGCATAATTAACTAGATTCAAATGTTCAAAGAATGCTATTGGAGCATCTACAATCTCTCTTGGAATAAAATCGCAGTTAATAAACTGCAATTCGATCCAATCTCTAGCTGATTATCTTTTCGATTAGTGGCCAAGTAGTTAAAAGGAACACCAAGCTGTAGTTAAAAATAAAAAAGGAGCTAGATTGCCTTTATGGTCACTCAACTTTGAGTAATTGGCTACCATGGTCACTTATTTTTGCTTTATCTTTCTATGGTCACTCAACTTTGGGTAATTGATCAACATGGTCACTTATCTTTACTTTGTCTTTCTATGGTCACTCAACTTTGTCCAAGTAGCTCTTATGGTCATCCAACACAAAAATCCTAGCGTCGTTAAAATTTTGCTGACGTGGCAACTACAAAAATACTTTGGCAAGTTGCATAAATAGAAAAAAAAAAATTTATTTAAGACCAACCCAATTAAAATCAAACCTCACCCAAGAGTTCTTGCTTAAGATGCTATTTTTTCAAAAAATGACTCATTTTTCTTTGAATCTATCAAGAAAGCCTTATAGTAACACATTTTCAATGTTAATTTCTTCACCTAACGAAAATCTGAGCACCCAAATATAGTATTTGGCCTTAACGAATTAGCGGCTTTTGACACTTTCTATAAGCTGAAATTTATTGAAGTGGCATAAATTTTTTATTTATTATATAGTATTTCACAGTTTGTTTAAGTAATACTGTTTTTGTTTAGCAAAACTGGTTCAAGAGATTTTGCATTCTCAGATATTTTTTTTAAGGACTATGCGGCAAAGAAACTCCAACTCGCTGCCAAGATGAACAACTTCTTGGGACCAAATTTTGCTTTCAATGGGTTTGCAATATCCCATGATATTATTTTGATCAATAAATTTCAACTTATTGAAAGCGTCAAAAGCCGCTAATTCGTTAAGGCCAGACACTAATTCATTTGGGTGCTCAGATTTTCATCAGGTGAAGAAATTAACGTTGAAAATGTGTTACCGTAAGATTTTTTTTGATAGATTTAAAGAAAAAGGAGTCATTTTTTGAGAAAATAGGCATCTCAAGCAAGAACTGTTGGGTGGGGTTTAAATTTAATTGGGTTGGTCTTAAATAATTTAATTTTTTTCTATTTATGCAACTTGGCAAAAATATTTTTGTAGTTGCCACGTCAGCAAAATTTTAACGGACGTTAGTATTTCTGTGTTAGATGACCATAGGAGCTACTTGGACAAAGTTGAGTGACCATAGAAAGACAAAGTAAAAATAAGTGACCATGGTGGTCAATTACCCAAAGTTGAGTGACCATAAAAAGACAAAACAAAAATAAATGACCATAGTGACCAATTACTCAAAGTTGAGTGACTATGGAGACAATCAACTCTAAAAATTACTCACAAGTTTATGTCTGTTAGGGTAAGGGCTGAGATTCCAACTGCGGGAGTATTTAACCCTTTTTATTCCTTAATTATCATATACATTGGAATAACAAAGCTTTAACATTATTGCTTTTATCTTGTTGAATTTTTGTCTATTTTCACCAACATTACAGGAATTAGGCGAAAGAGCTTGTTGTCATTTTTCTAGTTCAAGAATCTAAATGAAACTTCTTAAAAAGCTTAATTAAAGAATTTCAAGACCATTTACTCTTGAATGTTCTAACTAAAATGTATGACTGTTTGATATGATTTATTGTCAATTGACTATCGTGCCATGCATGATGCAGTAGAATAAAGTATTATGATTATTTACATTACAGATCTTACAAGACACGATTAATCTATCTCTTGTTTGTTTCCTCTCTTACTGATGTTTGGCATTTTATGCCCAACGTTTCCTTAATATTTCCGCATGTTTGAGCTTGTTATTCGCTCGTTTTATAGTTTATGAATGTGGTTTTGCACTGATTTTATGTCGTGTGTATGTAGGTTGTTATGCAGTGCAATTGGAGCTTTAAAGAGCATGATCGAGCAAGAAAAGATTGGATTTTGATTGAGGATTGGATTGAACACACGAAGACACGATACGAAGCGAGCTGCGGAGCAAGAAAACACGAAAATGACCTGGCGCTGTAGGGCACGTGGCGCGCCCCCCACCGCGCCCCACTGCCTGGCGCGATTCCCAGCGCGCCACGCCCCAAAAGCGTGAAGGTTTCGACGGCTACTGTCTTGGTTCGCGCGTTACGAGGCGCAGGGCGCCCATTATAGCGCCCCTTGAGTGGATTTTTACTTCTTATTTCGTCTAGGCTTGGGTCTAACTTATTACTAGGTGTTTGTAAACCTTATAAATACTCTTTTACTTAGTTTTTGAGGGGGGTTCAGACTTTGGAGCAAATTGGAGAGCTCATAACTTCTTGAACAAGGGTTTTTCTTCCTTCCATTAATCTATTACATTATTATATCATTATTTCATCAAATCTTTGTGTTGTTATTATGAGTATGCGTGGCTAAATCTATCGTTCTAGGGTTAGAGTATTTCATGAAAGTTGATGTTTGAAGATTGATTTCCATTAATTGAATCCCATAACGGGTTGCTTATTCTTTCTTGATTTCACTTGTGTAGTTGTCAGGGCCCGATTATTACGCATTATCTATGGTTTTTAGATTGAACTCGAAAGAGGGAATTTAATAACGTAATAAGAAAGAATAGGACTAGTTTGTGAATCCGGGCATCGGGGAACCAATTTGTGAGTAGGATAGACATATACTTGTTTGCCTAGTTTAACTAATTACAGAATTCGTTAATGTGTGCACGTGATTCAACCCATAGACATATAGGGATTGAAGTAGCCTGCATAGACTGTGAAGAACCGAAAGGTTTTCACGGGTACATTTACTCTGTTAGTTAGTAATCCGGGATTTAAGAAGTGGAATCAATTGGAAAACTCAACTGGATTGTTCGTAACTCTAACCCTGGACCGTCTCCTTATTACTGATAACAACCAAGTTTTGCTCCATTACTTGAATTCACTTCTACCATTTAATTACTGTCCTTTAGTTAGTAAAATCTCAACTATTGGCAAAAGATCCCTGAATAGTTTATATAAATTGTTTGCTAGAATTCAGTCTGAATAGTCCTCGTGGGAACGATACTCTACTTATCACTTTATTACTTGTCGACCACGTATACTTGCGTGTGCGTTGGGAGCAACAATTACAAACATTATACATTAGTAAAACTAAACTTGTGCATATAAAGCAACCATAATAGACCCACCCTCAAGCTCTAAACTGTAAAATTCAGAGAGTTACAGGTAGAACGTGAAATCAAATAAACTTTTTTTAAAAAAAAATTATGAGGGAGAAAATATTACTAATTAAATTTAACATGAAATTACAACAAAAAAATATTAGAAATATTTACAATCCCTATATCAGTATAATAGCATTAGAAATGATAAAAATTATGATAAATCGAAATTTTCTTTCGTCTATTACTGACCACATGCATTACACGGGTGGAAATGAAAAACCATCATCTCAGTAGTAATTAGCAAAGTTAATTTATTAGAGGCGCATGTGAAGCTGTGAGTTATACAGGCGCACGATTAGCTAGGGATTGCTAACGTGCACCAATGGCGCAGCAGCACCGACAAAGGTCTCTTCACCTGTCGGAGCTAAGCTCGCAAGTGAATGTAGGGAATAACTCAAGACTACTAACACCTGAAACTGGGATTACCCAAATCCTTGGTCCAAACCTGCTCTAACAATGGATCCCGAGCATGGGAAGTGCACCAACTATTTTTGCAAACACAACCGGAGCAACAAAATGAAGCTGAAGCATCGAAAGAGAAAGGTGCAAGCTCGTATGTAACTAGGAAAATATCTTTCGTGGCGAATTCAAACCAGAACTCCCTGAAAGAACCATCCACGACAGATGTGCTTCAAGGTAACAAAACTCATCTAGTAGGGCTTAAGCTTGATTAGCCACTAGTGCTTAAGAATGGCTTAAAGACTGTGAAATTGAACCCACTGGAGCTTGAAAACCAAAAACAGAAGTGGAAATTTATTTTAATTAGCTTTGTAATTGCAGGTAACCCTACTTTCAAAGATATGCTCAAATTTATCTATGGAGTTTGGGGCTTTGCTGAAACACCCCAAGTATTCCTCCACACAGAAGGCTATTTCATCTTTAAGTTTAATGGTAAAACTGATAAAGCCACTATTTTGGAGAATGGAATTGGGAAGAAGATTTTCAGCTTAGTAAAGAGCCTGTTAGAGAGGTACCAATCTGGATTACTTTTCGCAACATACTATACAATATTGGGCACCTGAGAACCTAAGAAGGATTGCTAGCTGTGTGGGTAAGCCTGTATGCACTGATAGATTAACGTTGAATGGAGTAGAATATCCTATGCTAGGATCCTAATTGAAATGGATATTACCCAGTCATTGCCAGTAACTGTCTTAATTGAAGAACTAGATGGGAAGTGTAAATCCCAAAGCATTGAATATGAAGGGAAGATAAACTTCTGCCAAAACTGTCTGGAAATAGGTCAGTATGAATGTGAAGCAACAAAGCAACTAGCCAAGCCCCCCAGAAACAAGAACAACATAAGAAGAAGTATCAAAATCCCAAACAACAACAACAACATGGATGGCAGTTCAAAACAAAAAGATGAGGACCAACGAAAAGGAAATATAGAACAACATGGTCAGCCTGAGAGCCAGGAAAAGAAGGATAATCAAAGTTCAGCACGAAAGAGTGGTCAAAGCAAACTCTGCAGTAAAGCAGCCACAAAAGGAAGTTCAGAAGCAAACTCATGAAAAAGGAATAAATAAAAGCCCTGAGCTATTAGAGGAAGACATAGATATTGAGAAGCTTTCGAGTCTTAACAAATTCAGTGCATTGAGAATACAAGTTAATAAATCTAGTGTCAATCTGGCTAAGGTCTATCCTTGCCAAAAGAGAACCCTCCATGATTGTCTGCTCCTGGAATATAAAGGGCTTAATAAGCCCTATAAGCAGAAGGAGTTAAATCCTTTCTGCTTAGAAATAGAATGAGTATAATAGGTATTCTATAGACTAAAACAAAAATAAGGAAAGCAATAAGAGTTAGCAAGAAGCTTGGAACAGAATAGCAGTACTACACTGATTATATAGGTGCTCCTAATGGCATAATATAACTATACTGGCAACCAGGCAAGGTAAAAGTGACTATATTAAACTTAGAGGCACAACTGATTAATTGTTATGTCAAGGATGCAGAGTCACAATTTGCTTACAGTATGACATTATTTATGGGCTAAATATTGTGAATGAGAGAATCGATCAATGGCATCATCTGAGAATAATAAGTTCAACAAAGCAAGGTCCTTGGTTGCTGCTAGGAGACTTTAATATTATGCTGGATAGAATCAATGGTCAGCCAGTGCATCAGAATGTAGTTCAAGACTATGTGGATGACCTTAAATTGGGGGAGGTGTGAATAGAAAAGGCTGCAGATACTCCTGGTGTAACAAAAGACAAGTAGATGACAGATGTATAGTCTGATAGACTGGGTGCTAGGCAATGTGGAATGGTTCTACCAGTTCAATCACTTGGAAGCACTCTACCATGAGCCAATTTGTTCTGACTACACTCCCATTGTGATAAAAACATATAGAACAAAAAACATAGGGAAAATGCCATTCAGATTATTGAGTATCCTACTAAAGCAAGCTCCATTTCAAGAGGCAGTGAGAGAGGCATGGCAACAAGAGATTCTAGGGTATACAATGAATAAGGTGTGGAAGAAACTACAACATTTTAGAGGAAGTGCATATAAAATGAACATATCAGAATAGCAAATTCACATGATTAGCTTCAATTGGTACAAGGAAGCCTGAATGATAATTTGTTTGATGCCCAACTTATCCAGCAAGAAAAAGAGCTTTCGGTTCAGTTGGAGAAATGGGACAATGTTCAAGAAAGGGTTCTAAGGCAGAAATCCACAACTACTTGGATCTCTTATGGAGACTCAAACACCAAATTCTTTCATGCTCAGTTGAAAGCTAGGAAAGCAAAGAATAGGGTGTCCCTAATATGTATAGAGCAAGGTACCAGTCACTTATCCTAAGATGATCCAGGAAGAATTCATCAAGTTCTTTCAGTCTCTACTTGGCACAAAAGCTATTGAACTCCCTTGTCTGAATAGCCAGTATCCAAGAGATTGACCATGCCTAACAAGAGAGCAGCAGCATGCACTGCTCCAACCAGTTACTACGGTGGATGTAGTCAAAGCTCAAACAGAATTGGAATATGATAGAGCTCTAGGGATATATTGATGGCTTCCCTGCTGAATTTTTGAAAGAACATTGGGAGGCTGTGGGTGAAGAGGTAACTCAAGCTGATAAGACCCAAACCCCCACAAGACCCTTCACACGGAGCCAAGCTAAGGAGATCCAAGGAATACACCTACACTTTGTGAGGAAGGGCCTAGAAGAAGGAAGCGATTGGAAGCCGTTCCGAGTGCTCAAAGCGCAAGGGGAGCAGCCCAGTGATCCAGGCGCTCCGCCCAGCTCACCAGGCGCCCCGCCTGAAGAAGCCTAGGCTGAGGCGCTCCGCCCCAACTCTGGGCGCCCCTCCTAGGCCACCCCACTGCTCAAGGACTTGGGCGCCCCGCCCAAAATGCTGAAGCACGTGAATTCTAGTTATGTTATGACTATTTTGATCCTACGTGGTCTTTTATTCCTAAGCCTAAGTGTGGGCATTTTAGACCTTTCAATTGGTGTCTAAAAACACCTATAAATAGCTAGATAGCTAGTTTATTTCATTAGCTTATTTTTTATGATTAAAACAAACTTTTGTGTTGAGAGTTGAACTCTTCTATTGAATGAAAACCTTGATGGGACTTGTTCTTCCTCTATTGAATCTAGATGATTTCCAATCCCCCTCGGCCATTCTACTTGTGTGCTTACGTTAGCTCGAGGGTAGTTGCCTAGCGTAGGTGTTCTTGACCTTCTCTCGGGGTGTAACGGAATGGGTTCTCCGTTGCTACTTGAGATTTGTGATCGGGTTACGTCTCGTTCCTATCTTTTACTTTTTCCACGTTTGATTCTTATCAGTTTGGTATCAGAGCAAGGTTCGGGTATCGTTTCTACGAACCCCCGCCCTTGATTCTTCGTGCTTAGGTTAGTTTCTTTAGATTTCTTGTTGTTGAAGTTATTGAAAGAAGAAAATTACAAAAAATTGAAAACTCAAAAATTCAAAAATTTGGTGTAACTTTTTGGTGTGTTCGATTCTTGAAGTGGGTGTTATAGAATCTTAATCCTTGTTGAAAACCCAACGTTTGGGTACCAAAATTGTTTGGATTGGATTGGATTGAAAAATTGAAACCCCAATTATTGTTAAACCCTACCAAACCCTTGTTCTTGATGAATTTGATTGATTTTGGGTTGTGTGACTGTGGGGCTTTGGAATTGATTATCGGGGATTGATGTCTATTGAAAATCGAACAAATTGAAATAAGAATCGTGTGATTCGGAGTTCGGTAACATTGTTTTTGGAGAATCAAAACCCACCCTTGAACCTTGAAACCCATGTTGAAACCCCAAACTTGAAAACTTTGAATTTCGATTGAACCTTATTTGTTGGTTGTTTGGGTGTGAAATTGATTGGGGATTGAAGGTTGTATCAAGGAACAACTTTGGGTACCTTGAATTTGGCCAAAATACCTTGGAATCGGCCTAGAAAGTGGATTGAAATCGAAGAACACGGAGTAGAAAAATCCAGGTGTTCTTCGTCCAGGCGCTCCACCTAGGCTTTGGGCGCCCCGCCTGACTTGCTCTTGGTCCAGGCGCTCCGCCTCATCCCCAGGCGCTCCACCTGCCCAACCCCACTGCTCATTTTTTAGGCGCTCCGCCCCACCTCTTGGGCTCTCCGCCTGATCCCCCGAAGGGTTGAATTTGGGTAGTTTCTTCTAGGTTTGCTTGATTCTTTGTTGCCTAACCTCGTATTAGTGCCTATCTAAGTAATCTTTCTACTTAATTAGCACTAATCTTTCATTGCTTTTAGGTGAATTCGTGCATTAGTTGGAGAGTAGAACTCCAAGAAGATTCGTAGATTCTTTTTGACTCAAGTCCTCACTTTAAAGTGCCTAGCGTTCATTGAGTCCTATAAACTCTACTCACCCTGGAGTGTGCTTGACTCGTGAATAGTTTGGTTGAGTTGAGGAATTGTTACTCATCTACATGAAGCTTTGGAACTACAAGTTGAGTGAAATATCCACCACCACTAAACGAGCGAACCGAGTGAAACTCAAGTGAGGGAGTGTGTGAGATTGTTTTGCTAACGTTTGTTACTTGTGTAGGTACAATGTCAACCGAAGGAGAAGATTTTGCTAAGAGTGCCCTTGCTACTATCCTTGCCAAATTGGATAGTATGAACTTGAGGATTGAAAGCCTTGAGAGGGTGAACTCAAGCACCCTAGTTGAGCAAGGGACTTCCAATGTCCAATCGGAGAAAGGGACCTCGAGTGTCCAAGTTGAGAAAGGGACCCCGAGTGTCCAAGTTAAAGGTACAAGTAGTCCGACCTTTACCCCGTAACAAGTTGTTGAGTTACTTCTTCATCAACAACGGGTGAAGGATGATCGAGAGAGAATTGATCAAGTGTTGGTCAATACCCAACGAACGGGCATTCCCCGTATCTTGGACAACCCCCCAAGAAACATTCCACTACCAAGACCCATCCGAAATGTTCAACCTCTTGAGGAAGCCGATGAAGCTCAAGAAGGGGAGGAAGCCGATTATGGTAATGATATGTATGGGTATGATGATCACTTTCAACCAAGGCGAGGTATGAATTGGGGTCGAAATGTGGATAGAGGTAGGGGCCGAGGTCGAGGGCCACCTATGGGGTATGTTGGAGGGAATGCGAGGAGGGAATATGGTGTGAATGAAGATCACTATGGAGGCCAACCGGAGCCTTTACATGGGGGTCGTGACAACACCAACCTCAATAGTGTGAAGCTTAATCTCCCAATCTTTAAAGGGAATTGTGATCCGGGAGCCTACATTGAATGGGTACTACTCATGGAAAGTATGTTTGACACAAATGACATGACCGATGATAAGAAAGGTACTTATGCTATTTCTTCCTTTGAGTCCTATGCATCTACTTGGTGGGAATCCGTCAAGAGATCAAGGAGAAGAGCGGGAATCCCCATGAATGTGGGTTGGAATGACTTGAAGGGTATCATGAGTATCAAGTACATCACTCCTAGATATCATCAAGAGCAACTCAAGAAGCTTTATGAGCTAGAGCAACTCAAGAAGCTTTATGAGCAAGGTGTAAAGACGGTGCATGAGTATTATGATGAGTTTGAAAAGACTCGAATGGCCTTGGATATGGACACCGAAGATGAGGAGCAAGCCGTGATCTGCTTCAAGAATGGCTTGAGCTATGGTATAGCTTCACAATTGAGATTGCATGCTTATCTTTCACTTCAAGAAGTCCTTGATGCCGCTATTCAAGCCGAGCAATGGCTTGATAATGAAAAGTCCAACCGTTACAAGGGCAACACTTCCACTTCCATGAACAAGCCAAAGGAATGGAAAAATCCTACTCCCAATGCAAGATTTCAAAATGCGAGTGACACTAGTGGTGCAAGTGCTAGCAAAGATGTGAAGAAGCCGTATGAGAAGTACCCACCCAATGTTGGAGGTAATTCTAAAACCCAATTGAATACTCCTACTTCTTCTTTAATTCAATGCCACAAATGCAAGGGGTATGGTCACTTTCCTAAAGAGTGTCCTACGAAAAGGACCACGGTTGTTGTTGGTAATGATGCTTATGAACAAGAGAGTGAACCGGAGGGAGATGAGGGAGTAGAGGGAGATGAGGGAGTAGAGAATGATGATCAAGATGATGCGGTGGAGGATGATGACCCTCATACTTTTCTAGTTGTGAGGAGGAGTTTAGGAGCTATGATAGTGGAGGATAGTGAGACCTTACAAAGGGAAAACCTTTTTTATGCTAGATGCCGAGTCATGGGTGTTGTATGCTCTATGATCATTGACTCGGGAAGTTGTGCTAATGTTGTGAGTCAATCACCTATTACCCAATTGAAATTTCCTACCTTGAAACATCCCAAACCTTATCGCCTACAATGGCTTAGTGAATGTGGGAGCTAAAGGTGGTGAAGCAAGCATTGATCAAGTTCAAAATTGGTAATTATGTGGATGAACACTTGTTCGACGTGGTGCCTATGCAAGCATGCCACCTTCTCTTTGGAAGGCCTTGGCAATTTGATCGACAAGCGGTTCATGATGGTCGTGTCAACACTTACACGATCAAACATGAAGGAAGGAAATTTGTGTTGAAGCCCTTAACTCCCAAACAAGTGAGTGATGACTACAAGCGGATGAGGGAGTTGAGAGAGGTGGCAAAGGCTAAGTCTATTGTTGAGACTAGCCCTTTGTCCAAAAGCATGGTGGCAATCCCACCTTCTTCTACCGATGGTATATGTGCCATGATGCAACCGGGCGAGGTCCTAAGAGGAAATGATGGCAACAAGTTTCTCCTATGCCTAGTGCACAAAGGTATGATCCTTACTTCTAATTGTGATTTATCTACTAACCCTTTGCCTAGTGTGTTTGAGAATGTCTTGAAGGAATTTGGGGACATGTTCCCGGATGAGATGCCGGATGGATTACCTCCTTTGAAGGGTATTGAACACCAAATCGACTGTGTCCCGGGATCTCAAATCCCAAACAAGCCGGCTTATAGGAGCAATCCGGAGGACACAAGAGAATTGCAAAAGCAAGTTGATGAATTGCTCACTAAAGGCTTGGTGAGGGAAAGCTTGAATCCTTGTGCCGTACCCGTGATCCTTGTTCCCAAAAAGGATGGCACTTGGAGGATGTGTGTTGATTGTCGGGCCGTGAACAAAATAACGGTAAAGTACCGTCATCCCATTCCCCGACTTGATGATATGTTAGATGAATTAAGTGGTTCATGTGTGTTTAGCAAAATAGACCTTAGGTCTGGCTACCATCAAATCCGGATGAAACCCGGGGATGAATGAAAAACTGCATTCAAGACCAAGTTTGGTCTCTATGAATGGTTGGTGATGCCCTTTGGGCTCTCCAATGCACCTAGTACTTTCATGAGGCTATTGAACCATGTTCTAAAGCCATTCATCAACAAGTTTGTGGTCGTCTACTTTGACGATATATTGATCTATAGCAAATCAATAGATGACCATGTTGATCACCTTAGGCAAGTGCTTGAAAAGTTGAGAGCCGAAAAGCTCTATGCTAATTTTAAAAAGTGTGCCTTTGGTGTTTAGAAGGTAGTCTTCCTTGGGTTTGTTGTGAGTGCCCAAGGAGTGGAGGTGGATGAGTCTAAGGTAGAGGTCATACGTGATTGGCCTACTCCTACTACCGTGACTCAAGTGAGGAGCTTTCATGGTCTTGCTAGTTTTTTATAGACGACTTGTGATAGACTTTAGCTCCATTGCCGCTCCACTCACCGAATTGGTGAAGAAGGACCAACCGTTTGTTTGGGGAGAGCCTCAAGAGAAGGCCTTCGAAGAATTGAAAAGTAGGTTGAGTACCGCCCCTCTATTGCAATTTCCCGACTTCGGAAAGGCATTTGAGGTTGAATGTGATGCCTCGGGGGTGGGAATTGGTGGTGTTTTAATGCAAGATGACATCCCACAGCCTACTTTAGTGAGAAATTGAAAGGAGCCTCCTTGAATTACTCTACGTATGACAAGGAGTTGTATGCCCTTGTGAGAGCTCTTGCTCATTGGCAACACTACCTTTGGCCTAGGGAGTTTGTAATCAAGAGTGACCATGAGTCACTCAAACACCTTAGAGGCCAAGAGAAGCTAAACAAGAGGCATCCCAAGTGGGTTGAGTTCATTGAGTCTTTTCCCTATGTTATCCAATACAAGAAAGGGAAAGACAATGTTGTGGCGGATGTACTTTCTAGAAAGTTTGCTCTAGCCACCACTCTCACCTCTAAGCTCATGGGTTTTGAGAGCATTAAGATGATGTATGCTCATGACCCTAAGCTAAAGAGCATCCATGAAGCTCTAGAAAAAGGGGAAAGAGTTGAGAAATACCAATGGGTTAATGGTTATATCTTCAAAAATGGCAGAGTGTGCATACCCGAGTCCTCATGGAGGGAATTGCTTGTGCAAGAGGCACATTGTGGAGGGCTCATGGGTCACTTTGGCACAAGAAAGACTTTGGCTATTCTTAAAGAACAATTTCATTGGCCAAAGATGGGGGTGCATGTTGAAAAGTTTTGCAACAATTGCCTTGAGTGCAAGCGTGCTAAATCCAAAGCACACCCCCATGGGTTGTATACCCCTCTCCCCGTACCTACTAGTCCGTGGTTGGATGTCTCAATGGACTTTGTTATGGGATTACCAAGGACTGGGGGGGGGGCATGATAGCATTTATGTTGTTGTGGATAGGTTCTCCAAAATGGCTCACTTCATTCCATGTAAAAAATGTGATGATGCACAACATGTTGCTACTTTGTTTGTTGATAATGTTTTGAAGTTGCATGATGTGCCTCAAACCATAGTGAGTAATAGGGACACCAAGTTCCTAAGCCATTTTTGGAGGAGTTTATGGGTGCTCTGGGCACCAAACTTTTGTTCTCCACGTCCCACCGCCCACAAACGGATGGGCAAACCGAGGTGGTAAACCGAACTTTGGGTGCTCTTCTTAGAGCCATGACCCGAGGTAAGGCCGGGACTAGGATTGATCGATTGCCTCTTATGGAGTTTGCCTATAATCGTACATTGCATAACATGATTGGTATGACTTCCTTTGAGTGCGTTTATGGTTTTAACCCCTTGATTCCCCTTGATTTAACCCCTTTGCCAAGGGAAATGGTGGTTAATTTTGAAGGAAAAGCTAGAGCCAAGGCTTTGATGGAGCTACATGCTAAGGTAATGAAGAATTTGGAGGAAGCTTATGCAAAGGTAGCCTCCAAGAAAAACAAGGGACGCAAGAAGGTGGAACTCAAGAAGGGTGACTATGTGTGGGTGCACTTCCGGAAAGAAAGGTTTTTCAAACCTTAGGAAAGGGAAGTTGGCACCCTGTGGAGATGGTCCATTCCAAGTGCTTTCCAAGATAAACAACAACGCCTATGTGGTCGACTTACCAAGTGAGTATCAAGTTTCTAATACATTTAATGTTTGTGACTTGGTCCCTTTGGATGTAGGTGATGAAGAGGTCGTGAATGATGATGCTTCAATTTCGAGGACGAAATCCTCTCAAGAAGGGGAGGATGATAAGACCCAAACCCCCATAAGACCCTTCACACGGAGCCAAGCTAAGGAGATCCAAGGAGTACACCTGCACTTGGTGAGGAAGGGCCTAGAAGAAGGAAGCGATTGGAAGCCGTTCCGAGTGCTCAAAGTGCAAGGAGAGCAGCCCAGTGATCCAGGCGCTCCGCCCAGCTCACCAGGCGCCCCGCCTGAAGAAGCCTAGGCTGAGGCGCTCCGCCCCAATTCTGGGCGCCCCGCCTAGGCCACCCCACTGCTCAAGGAGCCGGGCGCTCCGCCCAAAACTTGGGCGCCCCGCCCAAAATGCTGAAGCACGTGAATTCTAGTTATGTTATGACTATTTTGACCCTACGTGGTCTTTTATTCCTAAGCCTAAGTGTGGGCATTTTAGACCTTTCAATTGGTGTCTAAAAATACCTATAAATAGCTAGATAGCTAGTTTATTTCATTAGCTTATTTTTGATGATTAAAACGAACCTTTGTGTTGAGAGTTAAACTCTTCTATTGAATGAAAATCTTGATGGGACTTGTTCTTCCTCTAGTGAATCTAGATGATTTCCAATCCCCCCTCCCCCCGACCATTCTACTTGCGTGCTCATGTTAGCTCGAGGGTAGTTGCCTAGCGTAGGTGTTCTTGACCTTCTCTCGGAGTGTAACGGAACGGGTTCTCCATTGCTACTTGAGATTTGTGATCGGGTTACGTCTCGTTCCTATCTTTTACTTTTTCCACATTTGATTCTTATCACAAGCTGTATTGCAATTCTTTGAATTGGTAATACGAATTTTTGAAATTGAACTTTTTTATGCCTTATCGACTTATTAATGAGATCAACTATACAACAGTGAATCTAGTCCCTAAAGTTCCTAATCCCACTTTTGTCAAAGAGTTCATACCAATAGCATGATACACTATCTTGTATAAGCTCATAGAAAAGGTTATAAATGCAAAACTGAAGTTGGTTCTAGATTCCCTGATTAGCCCATCCCAATCAGCATTTATAGAAGGGAGGAATATACTTGATAATGTCATTTTAGCACATAAACTTATTAAGGGCTATACTAGAAAAATAGTATCTACTAGGTGCAAAGTGAGAAAAACTTAGTGGAGTGGGACTTCCTTAGAATGGTGCTCATTGAATATGGTTTCCCTTGCTATTTGTCAACTGGACTGTGAGTTATAGTTTGCTGATATTATGGGACTCATTCCAAGCTCAGAAAAGGCTTAGACAAGGTGACCCAATATCCTTTTATTTTTTTGTCCTGGTTATGGGGTACTTGAACAAAACACTAAAGCAACTAACACTCAATCCAGAGTTCAACTACCAACCCAGATGTGGGAAACTGCAGCTTGTTCACATATGCTTTGAAGATGATCTGCTCATGTACTACAGAGTTGACAAGATATCCCTACAACTAATGATGGAAGCCTTTAATCATTTCTCTACAGTTACTGAGCTCAAGGCAAACATGGAGAAAAATTGTATGTACATAGCAGGAGTAAACCACCTGGAAAGTGACCAACTCATAGATGAGATGCAATTCACTAGAGGCATACTCTCATGCAAAGTACCTGGGAGTTTCACTCTCCTCCAAAAAGCTCACAGTTCAACAATTTATGTCCTTGTTTGAGAGGATGACATCAAGAATTAAATGCTGGAGTACTAGATTCTTATCTTACAGTGGCCGAGTAAAACTCATCAAGAGTGTGTTGTTTGAAATGCAAACTTACTGCGCATAGGTATTTCTCATTCCTAAAAAGCTAATTTAGCTGGTTACTAGCATGTGCAGGAACTTCCTTTGGACTGGTAAACATAAAGCAACAAAGAAGTCATTAATAGCATGTGCTAAGATATGCATGCCTAAGGTTGTTGGAGGACTGAACATTATTGAATTTTATACTTGGAACAAAGCAGCCATTTGTAAACTGCAATGGGCAACATCCACTAAAAAAGATACCCATATGGATTCAGTGGATACATTACTTTTATATAAAGTACAAAGATCTTTCAATAATGGCTACTGATGTTTGGCATTTTATGCCTATATTTCCTTAATGTTTCCTTACGTTTGGATACTTTATTCGCTCGTTTTATAGTTTGTGAATGTAGTTTTACACTAATTTGATGTCGTGCGTGTGTAGGTTGTTACGCAGTGCATTTGGAGCTTTTAGGAGCTTGATTGAGCAAGAATTGATTGGAGGATGATTGAGGATTGGATTGAGCACACGAGGGCACGACACGAGCAAGATTTCGGAGCAAGAAAACACACTTTTTGGCTGGGCGCTTTGGGGCACGCGGGGCGCCCGTTATAGCGCCCAGTGCCCCAGCTCTTTTACTCACGCAGGGCATGCTAAAAGCGCCCAAAATTGGGCGTGTTCTGTCTTTCCCAGCGCGTTATAGCGCCCCTTCTGCGCGTTTTCACTTCCTATTTCGTCTAGGATTGGGTCTAACTTATTACTAGGTGTTTGTAAACTCTATAAATAGTCTTTTACTTAGTTTTTGATGGGAGTTCAGACCTTTGGAGCAAGTTTTGGAGGAGAGGGGAGGAGCCCTAGATGTCTTCTACACAAGTTCTTTCTCTCTTTCTCTTATTCTTCTCTTTAATTCTATAGTTTGTTTGTTCTAGGGTTAGAGTAAATACATGAAGGTTGATGTTTGAAAGTTGATTTCTATATATTGATTTACCATTATGGATTGTTTATTCTTTCTTGATCATAATTGTTTGATTATTGAGGCCTGATAATTGAACACTATCTATGGTTTTTAGATTGAACTCTAAAGAGAGAATTCCATTACGTAATAAGAAAGAATAGAACTAGTTTGTGAACCCGGGCATCGGGGACCCAATTTGCGAGTAGGATAGACATATACCTGCTTGCCTAGTTTAAATCATTACATGATTCGTTAATGCGTGCACGTGATTCAACCCATAGACATATAGGGATTGGAGTAGCCTGCATAGACCGTGAAGAATCGAAAGGTTTTCACGGGTACAATTAACCTGTTAGTTAGCAATCTAGGAAATCAAGAAGTAGAATCAACTGGAAAACTCAACTGGATTGTTCGTAACTCTGACCCAGGACCGTCATCTTTTATTGATAACAACTTAGAATTTGCTCTGTTATTTGATCTCAATTACTTGTTTTAATTACTGCATTTAGTTAGTAAAATCTCAACCATTAGAAAAAGATCCCTGAATAGTTCTTAGGGAATTATTTGCTAGAATTCAGTCTGAGTAGTCCTCGTGGGAACGATACTCTACTTATCACTTTATTACTTGTCGACCGCGTATACTTGCGTGTGCGTTTGGGAGCAACAGCTACTCTTAAACAAGTATGCTGGCTAGTTAGGAAAATATTAGATGCTAGGAACTAGATTGCAAGCCTGGAGGATTTGGATAAATTCTGCGTTGGCAGTAAGTTTAGCATTAAAAAGGCCTACTTATCCTTCCTACCTCAATATCAGAAGGTTACCTAGAAAAGTCTGAGTCTGAACCCTGGAATACTCCCAAGGCATGAGTTCATTCTCTGGCTAGCAATCCAAAGAAGATTGGCTACGGTTGATAGGCTAGAGAGATTAGGGATCCATGTCCCAGAGGATTTTGTGTTGTATGATACAAGAGATACTAAAATAGCAGCTCATCTATTCTTCGTTTTCTCATATATATATATATATATATATATATATATATATATATATATATATTCCGCCTCCGGTTTACATTTTATCGGGTGCAGGAGTATTCCGCCCCAGGAGAGTGCAGGAGTATTCCGCCTCTGGTTTATATCATATTGGGTGCAGGAGTATTCCGCCCCAGGAGCAGGAGTATTCTGCTCTTATGTCAGATACTGAGTGCAGGAGTATTCCGCCTCAGCTTTACATTATATCGAGTGCATGAGTATTCCGCCCCAGGAGAGTGCAGGAGTATTCTGCCTCTGGTTTATATTATATCGGGTGCAGGAGTATTCCGCCCTAGGAGTAGGAGGATTCCGCTCCAGCTGGTTATCAGATTAGATTCCCCTCGAATGCAGGATTATTCCTCTTCGAGATGGGATTACGGGCACATGTGATCCTTTGCATCATATTTTATCTCATTTCATTTCATTTCATGCCATTTTGTAGACTTGTAGTACATAACTACTGTTCTGCTTCTACGTGCATTCATTATTTGTTGATATGTTCCTGGTTCGTATTCCTAGTCGAGTTTATGGTTTCAAACGTGTTTTCGGTTATTATCTGGCTCTGCCTTTTTATAATTTAAATAAGAGGAATTTGGTTTATCTGTTTCTTCTCCCTGGCTAGCTATCTTATTCTTTGAGGTGACTAGTCTGCCCCACTTATTGTGTCCTTTTGACTCACCCTTGTTTGTTGTTTGTTTCTTGTCTATCTATTTCGTTTCGGCAGGTTCGCTCCAGGATTGAGTTCGCCACGTTGTGAAGGAGCGAAGACGACTTCAGCTGTCAGGGTGAGCCAGCTTTTATTCCGGATGGCCACCAGTTTATTGGTTGTTATTTCAGTTGCATTTTGCTCCCTTCAGGAGGTATCTGTCTTCTTTTGTACTCTTAGATGTCTAGTCTGGATAGCCCTAAACCTAGTATTTTGGGTAGTCAGCTGTAATTTCTTTTGTACAGCTTAGAGGTATCAGTATGTCTGTATTTTTTTTTTAAGTCTTGTTCTTATTTATAAATTGAATTATATTTATTTTTCTGATTTAATTGGTAAGGGTTCTCCCGACGGGTCCAGGCGAGGATGTCGGGTGCCCGCACGGCCTAACCGGATTTCGGGTCGTGTCATATATATGTGGAAAACTCTGCTGGTATGGATGGGGGAAGGGAGAGTGATAGGAAATTGGCAAGATGAGGTCGACTGGATGTCTCATAGGGGTTCTGGCAAGAGGACAAGAGCACGATACTGTGTTTCTTATTTGCAGTTGTTGTCTATCGCACATGGTAGGAAAGAAACATGAGGAGATTTCAGAATATGCAAACTTTGAATGTGCAAATAGTGAAAGACTTTGTGCTTAAGCTCGATATGCAAGGACAAAAGATGAAAAAAATGACAGCCTATGTTAGAACAATTAAACAATTATCCCACTTAGCTAGAATTGTCTCTAATGTTCCTATTAACGTTCAGATAGTATAGTAGTGTTTAGAGGTTAGATAGTTTAGCTAGTGAATACGAGAGTTTAATTATTAAGCAGTTATATTTTGAGACTAGACCTAGAGTCCAAATGGGTCTAGTGGTTGTAAAAAGACATTTGGTTGAATACAAAAATTTTTCTTTTAACAAAATAAAAAAAAGTTAGCCAAGTTAGCATTTGCGGTGAACCTCCGGTTAGGTTCACCGGTCATGCATTATGATCGAATGGCCATTTTTCTATTTTAAAAAAAGTTGTAATGTGGGACGTCGAAACTTTATAACCATAAAACGAATATAGTTTTAACTTTTGACACTACTAATTCGAAGAAGATCATAAGGTGATTGCATCTATCCTCTTTTCCTAAATAGTTCTCTTATTGTCTGTTTTGGAATGCTCCAAAATTATATTATGTCGATTTCATACATCGACCCAACTTTTCATTAATCTATTAGGGATCGTTTGGTTGGAGAGATTATCAAAAGTGGGATATCCCATAATTTTGGGATAAATGCAATTTTGGGATGAAAATTGGGATAAAGTTTGGGATGAGTTATCCCACCCTCCATATGGGATTACTTACCCCACATATAATCCCATAATTGTGGGATATCTTTTATCCCATTTTGTCTTATACCCATAACCAAATATGTGATAGATCTAATCTCAATTTTTATCCTGGGATTATAATACCAATCCCGCTTTGATATATTAGCTAATTTAATTCATGTATTAAGTTTTATCCCTTGTTTGGTAGCCAAGTTCAATCAAGTACTATTAATCCATGTCTAATTTAGTACATAATTGATGTATAACTTAATACCAAGGTCAATGTGGTATTAGCAATACCATGTTTACTAATACATGGATAAATATTGAAATGACAAAAATACCCAGCCTCAAACCATTGTTTTTAATGCATGGATAAGAGTTCAACGGTATACTTGGAAACAAAACTTTATACCTATCACATTACAATATTTATCCAAGTTCTAATACAATGAACCAAATACATGACTAAAAATAATCCCCACATTATTAATCCATGTATACTAATATCTGCGTTGCTAATCCGTGTATTGTTAATCCTTGTATAGCTCGTTTCTCTATTAAACGACCCCTTACATGTTTGGTATGGTGTATTGCCTAGTTAATACATGTATTAACAATTTAGAATTTTATCCACTATTTGGTAGAGGTTTTTAGGTTGGAATAACTAATACATGTATTAATTAAAATACCAATTCAGATACTATTTAATACCTAGCTCATCATCGTATTAATAATACCATGTTTATTAATACATGGATAAATAATGAAATGACAAAAATACCAACCCTAAAACCCTTGTTTTAATATATGGATAAGAATTCAAGGGTATAATTGAAAATAAAACTTTATACACTTTAAACCCGTGTTTTTAATACATGGATAAGAATTCAAGGGTATAATTGGAAATAAAATTTTATATACTTTTAAACAAAATACAAGTTTAAGTTATACAATGTTTATCCCAGTTTTAATACAATGAACAAAATACATGACTAAAACACAATCCATGCATTACTAATCCATGTATTGTTAATTAATGTATAACTGGTTTCTCTACCAAACGACCCCTAAGAGGTAAATGACGGTAATTAATATATTTTGTAACGTTGAGAAACTGCTAGTGCTAGAGAAAGGAAATTAGAGGAGTAAAGAGATCTTTTTGTTTTTTCTTCTAACGTTAGGATCTTCTATTCATTACCGTTGATGTAGTGAATGCATTAACAAAGAGATTAATGAGATAATGATTAATGAGGAAAAGAATTGATGAGACAAATTTTAAAAAAGAGGGAAATAAGGAAAAAGGTACAAAATCTGAGAAAAAAGATAAGTAGCAATCCAGTTCTATGGATGCTGCCACATCAGCTTTCTTATTGCCCAGAATTATAATATACGAGTGAAATTAACCGCGCTTTGCGCGGTCTTATAACCTTGTTAAACTTTGAAAATAACATTTTCCTATCATTAGATTTGAATAACAAAAGTAACTTAAAAATATAATTTTAGAAAAAATAAAAATATGTTTAATTTAAATTGTAAAAGTACATCGAAATCAAATAAAATTATCTCTCGGAAAAATGATATCACCATGGAGGCCCATAACATATACAACTTTCATTCAATTGTAATCTTAAATCTGAAATTTCAACTTCATAATACATGTTGAGCATTGGTTTTGAAGAATGACAAATGACAAGGACTCAGTGGTCTTGGTGAAGAACCTAGTCCTTGAATAGAAGGGCACGACTGATCGAAAAGATCTGTGGGTTGCAAATCCTTGCGGAACTAGGAATAGTGGCGCTTGAATGAATATGCATCCTAGTCAAACTAAAAGAGGCGATGCCCAGGCTGTGTCTTCGAAGTATGAATTGGAGTTGGACTTTGATAAGGAAAAGAGGTACAAGGAATCCCATCTTACCATAATTATAAGGATTCCTTGTAAGACTCAACTAGGGTTGCATAGCCCATATAAATACAAGTAGTTGATGCAGCATAAACCAGTTATTCACAGACAGAGAGTTGAGAGCATATAAAGGCGATCTAGCATCTTTCTACGTGAGATAACTGAAGAAGACAACTGTTGTGCCTGAGTTGATTGAGTCTAGATATTCTGTCGTAAGTTGTCTTATTTTGAGCGATTACTGTTTTTACCTATTAGCTTATTGTAGAAGCATATAAATTAGGTGAACTTGTGAAAGACTGCTTTGTAAAGCTAAAGTTTATCTTTGTTTAGTGATTAGGGTCTAGAGTGTAGCCCCTTGGTTACAGAATCTTGTAATCAGAAACTTGCTCTTTGTGTTAGTGGATAGAGTTCTAAAATCCCAGAGTGTGGGTCGTGGTTTTTCTCCCTTGAGCAAGGAGTTTTACACGTAAAATCCTCGTGTCTTTTGTGTGTGTGGTTGGTGTGTGTTGCAGTGTTCAAACAGCAGAATTGCAGAGGCAAGAACAAGGTTCTTGACTCAGGAGAATCGAGTTCTTAAAACGAAAATCGGTGGACACTATTCAACTCCCCCTTCTAGTGTCCTTAGAAGGTGCATAGATTATAACAAGTGGTATCAGAGCAGGTCTTCTCGTGCGAGGTTAACACCTTTAGAAGGATCAGAATCATGAGTGCACCACCTACCATTACTGAAAGACAATCAGTTCAGAGGACCCCACAATTCAATGGGCAGTACTATGCGTGGTGGAAGAACAGGACTGAAAATTACATATGTGCTGAAGACTATCAACTATGGCTGATAGTATCTGAAGGAAACCTGATCCCCACTAAAATAGTTGGTGAATGAGCAACTGCCAAACAAGAACCTAAGTTGAAAGAGGAGTTCAATGAGGCGGACTATAAGATGATTGAAAAGAATCACAATGCCAAACGTCTGGTCATTTGTGGCCTTGGTCCTGAGAAGTTTAACAGAGTATCATCTTACAAGACTGCCAAGGAAATCTGGCACGCCCTGCAGGTTGCGCATGAAGGAACCATTGAAGTAAATGACTCAAAGAGAAGAATGCTGAAGAGACAATTTGAGCTATTCTATATGGGAGAGAAGGAATCAATCCAGGATATGATGACCAGGTTGACCATTATTACTAATGAGATGAGATCCCTGGATATGGAGTTACCAGAAGTGGAGATGGTTGATAAGATTCTAAATGTGCTTTCTGAAGCTTGGGAACCCAAGATGACTGCCATCATTGAGTCTAAGCCTCTAAGGTCCATTAAACTTGAAGAACTGGTTGGTAGCCTGAAAACTCATGAGATAATGAAAGACTCAAAAGCAAACCAGCTCTCAAGAAGGACAAGACCCTTGCACTTGAAGCAACTGAGGAATCTGATGAATATGTTGATCTGCAATCAGTTGAAGCAGCAATGATTAGTGCTTTAAGATAGAAGCTTAACTTGGGCAGGTTTAAAGGCCTTAAAAGAAGTGGCAAGGAGAACTCTGGAATGAAGAACATAGTCGACAGTCCTGACTAATCAGGATGCTTTAAATGCTTTAAGAAGGATCACACTGTTATGGATTGTCCTATGTGGGAAATAGAATGGATTAAAAACAGAGCATCTAAGGAAAAGGAAAAGGAGACGTCAAAGGAGAATGACAAAGAAAAGAAGAAGACAAGACGACCTCCAAACTTTAGAGCAGAAAGAAGAAAGAAAAAGGAATCTTTCTATGCCACATGGGGACCAACTGACAATGAATTTGATCATGAAAAGATATCTGGAGATGAATCACCACTATCACTGATGGGACTGACATGCATCAGCTCAGATGAAGAAGACCCTTGGGAGTTCAGAGGAGGAAGAGATCCATCAAAGCCACCTGTGTTCAACGGGACTAACTATAAGAGCTGGAAGAAACAGATGAAGAAATTACTGCAAGCAACCGATTATAGTCTTTGGTTGATTGTGAAGAGAGGACCTCATGTTCCTGTGAAGAGAGCAGCCAATGGAATTCTGGTGCCAAAGAAGGTAGAAGAACTAGATCCTCAAGATCTAGATTGGCTACAGGCAAATTCCAAGGCTAAATTGTACCTGAGAAGAGGGCTAACTAATGATGTGTTAGTAAGGATACTTGAATACAAGTCTGCCAAGGAAGTTTGGGAAAAGCTGAAGGAGTTGTACACAGATGACAACAAAAAGAAGGACTCTGCCCTTATGGCGACTGATGGAGCTGAAACTGCACATTCAGCAGAGGTATGTCTATCTGATCTTAAGAAAAATTTGCATACATACATACTCTACTGAAAATTTAATTCTAATCACAGCCACTTTGTTTGAGGGATATGAAAAGGAGAAAATTGAAAAGGACAAATTAACTGAAGAGTTAAGTGATCTCAGAACCAAGCACAAGAGCCTTCTAGAACAAAACATTGAACTAGAAGAAATCAATGCCATCTTAAAAGGGCAGACTCTTGTGTCAAACTCTAAGATCACTGAATTAGAATTGGAACTCAATCAGTTAAAAAAGAATATAAATGGTAAGCAAGTAATAAGAGAAGTTCAAACCTTTCTTGAAAATGAACTGAAAAGAGCTAATGAGATTCTGTATCAGGAAACTGAAAAGAACAGGATTTTAAATCAAAAGGTTGAAAAATCTGAATTTGAGCTTACCAGATTAACAAAATGGGATAAATCATCCAAGGCAATGAACTGGGTTCTTGAAAATCAAAACAAGGGAAAACAAGGGCTAGGATTCAAGAAACAGTTGCCTCCATATAATCCTAAGAGCAAGTATGTGGGATTTCCTTGCAACATGTTGTGTACCTTTTGTGGTGAAATCGGACACTACAAACAAAGGTGCATGAATGTTAGCAAGGCAAAGGCCAAGAATAAAAGAAGTGTTCTACCTAAATGGGCTGGACATGATTTGATTTATCCATTCTCTCATAAGAAGGGACCCAAGCTTGTTTGGGTTCCCAAAGGTTTACCGAGGTGAAGCTTTTGACAGGTATTCTTTTATTTGTAGGTTTCAAGTGGCACAGCACCTTCGATCGACCATAGGGCCTATTCTACCCTTACCGAATTCATTCTATTAAAGCTCCGAAATCGAAGGTCAACTGACTGAGGAGTTAGTATTGATTCATGCAAAAATGCTCCTTTGAAGCTGACTTTAATGAGCAACACTTCCTCGTAGGGTCACCAAAGCAGGACAAAAATATACCATAAAAGCGTAACTTACTCGTTTGCCTCAGTTTAGGCTCTGGTTACATGTAAAAATTTGGGGAACGAGTACTACTTCAGTAGCCGCATCTCTTTTATCACAAAGTTACCATTTAGCAATAGAGGATAAGCTCCGATTGAAAGGATCTTCGAAAATATATTATATCACCGTGGGAGAGTTTAAAATGAGTAATGTTAACCATTCCATTATTCACATAAACCCTTCGATGACTTATCGGCTGCCTTGCTTGAGGAATAGTTTTGGGTCCCTAAAGCTAACCTTTAATCTGTTTTGCAGGCTGGAGTGAGGAAGACCAACCCAAGCTGGATTCTTGATAGTGGTTATTCAAGGCACATGACAGGAGACAGAAGAAATTTTCACTCACTCGCAGCATTTCAAAAAGGCAGTGTGGCCTTCAGAGGAGGAAAAAGTGGTCAAATCGTGGGAATTGGAAAGATTGGAAGAACTCTGGATCATGCAATTGAAAACGTTCACTGTGTCGATGGTCTCAGACACAACTTGCTGAGCATCTCCCAACTGTGTGATAGAGGAAATGAAGTGAGCTTCTCCTCTGTAGGATGTATTGTGAAGAATCTACAAAGTGGAGAAAATGTTATGGAAAGAAAAAGGGTGAACAATGTATACAAATCATCGCTGAAGTCATTGTCTAAACACAATTTAAAATGCTTGAACGTGCAAGAAAGTGACTCTCAGCTGTGGCACAAAAGAATTTGTCATGCAAGTCTCTCACGATTGAATAAGCTCGTTTCTAAGGAGCTGGTTCGTGGACTGCCAAGCAAGAGTTTTGAAAACATAAAAATGTGTGATGCGTGTGTAAAGGGGAAGCATGTGATATCATCCTTTAAGTCCAAGAAGGTGGTAAGTACATCAAAGCCACTGGAATTATTGCATATGGACTTGTGTGGACCCATGAGAGTTAGGAGCAGAGGAGGAAAGAGGTTCGTATTCGTAATTGTTGATGACTACTCTAGGTACACATGGACCTTGTTCTTGGAATCTAAAGATGAAGCCTTTGACAGCTTCAAAGATTGGGTTGGTGTTGTGCAGAAAAGGTTAAGCCTAGAACTCATCAGTATCAGATCTGATCATGGAACGGAGTTTGAAAACTCAAAATTCTCTGAGTATTGTGCAAAGTACAGTATTGATCATAATTTCTCCGCACCAAGAACTCCACAACAAAATGGAGTGGTTGAAAGAAAGAACAGGTCCCTGGAGGATATGGCAAGGACTATGTTGTTGTCAAGTGGGCTTGCAAGAAACTTTTGGGCTGAAGCAATAAACACTGCATGCTATCTGTTAAACAGATGTTCCATCAGAGCTATTCTTGACAAGACCTCATATGAGCTACTCAGAGGAAGAAAACCAAATATTGCACATCTGAAACCCTTTGGATGTAAATGCTTTGTCCACAACAACGGTAAGGAACCATTGGGGAAGTTTGATGCTAGAAGTGATGAGGCAATATTTCTTGGTTACTCCACTCAAAGCAAAGCATACAAAGTGTTTAACAAAAGAACACAAACAGTGTAGGAAAATATGCATGTGGTATTTGATGAATCTGATAAGGCCTTGGGGGAAACTGAGGCAGATGATCAAGTGATTGGCCTAAGTCGGGAAGATGGTGTAGATAAATTGGAGGACACAGAAGACAAAGAGACATCAGGTGACAATCCAATCTCACTAGAACAAGGAGTCAACATGACAGGGGGAACATCAGATGAAGCCGATGATCCAACAAGTCAGGAAGAACCTACCGAAGATAATGCTGAAAACTCCTCCCGTCATATTCAACTCAGGCCATAGAAACACCAAAGTTCTCATCCATTGGAGAAAGTCTTATCAGAACTGGACACTGGAATCATGACCAGGTCAGCCTTTGAAGAACTTCTGTGCATTCTTTGCTTTCCTTTCATCTCTGGAACCAAAGAATGTAAAAGAAGCTCTAGAAGATCCAGATTGGGATTTTAGCCATGCAGGATGAATTCATCAGTTTGAGAGAAGCAAAGTGTGGCACCTAGTTCCTAAGCCGAAGGACATATCAATAATTGGAACAAAATGAGTGTTCAAGAACAAACTGGATGAGCATGGTATAGTGACAAGGAACAAGGCAAGGCTAGTAGTTCAAGGATACAGTCAGGAAGAAGGAATAGACTATGATAACACCTTCGCACCAGTGGCAAGAATGGAGGCAATTAGAATGCTGATTGCTTTTGCTACATACATGGAGTTCACACTGTATCAGATGGATGTGAAGAGTGTCTTCTCGAATGGCTACTTAAATGAAGAAGTTTATGGCATACAGCCACCAGGCTTTGTGAATAATGAATTTCCTGATCATGTTTACAAACTGGACAAGGCACTCTATGAATTAAAGCAAGCTCCTAGAGCATGGTATGAGAGACTTTCAGGATTCCTACTGAAGAATGGTTTCTCAAGGGGAAAGATTGATAACACATTATTCCTGAAGAAGAAAGGAAAGAATCTATTGGTGGTTCAAGTATATGTTGATGATATTATTTTTGGAGCCACTGATGAGGAGTTATGCAAGGGGTTTGCGATCTGATGGAAAGTGAATTTGAAATGAGCATGATGGGTGAACTGAATTTCTTCCTAGGACTGCAGATAAAGCAGATGCCTGAATTGACTATGATCCATCAGCAAAAATATGTCAAGGAACTTCTGAAGAAATTTGACATGGAAGGAGCAAAATCAATGACTATGCCCATTGCTCCTGGAACCAAGCTGGATATGGATGAACTAGGTCCTTCGACCAATGAGACAAAATATAGAGGAATCATAGGTTCACTTCTCTATCTCATAGCTAGTCGACCTGATATAGTATACAGTGTGGGACTGTGTGCTAGATTTCAGTCTAAGCAAGGAGTCACATCTGACAGCTGTAAAGAGTATCCTGAGATACTTGAAAGGAACTCAGGACCTTTGTCTTTGGTACCCAAGGGGAGGTACATTTGAACTAATTGGTTTTGTTGATGCAGATTATGCAGGTCATTTGGTGGATAGGAAAAGCACTTTAGGAATGGCACACTTTCTTGGTCCCTGCTTGGTCTCTTGGGCTACTAAGAAGCAAAACTCAGTTGCCTTGTCTACTGCGGAAGCTGAGTATGTAGCAGCTGCATCATGGTGCTCACAACTGCTATGGATCAAACAACAGTTGGAGGACTTTGGAATCAAGTGTGGAGCAGTGCCAATTTTCTGTGATAACACAAGTACAGTGAATATTGCCAAGAACCCAATCCAACACAAAAGAACAAAGCATATTGATATTAGACACCATTTCCTTAGAGATAATGTGGAAAAGGGTCTGATTACTATGAATTCTTACAGGACTGAAGATCAAATTGCTGACATATTTACCAAAGCATTGAACAAAGTACAGTTTGAGAGGAACAGGTTGGAGTTAGGGATGACCAATATACACAGATGACCCAGCAGGTGGTCCCTCGATGATTGGTTAGTTAAGTGTTCAATAATCTGTATGGAAAATTTGTTATTATTGTTCAGTCTAACTTTTTACTTTATTAAGTATACTTGTTCAGCTTTTAAGCACCATGTGAGGATCATGTGATCCCATGAAGAACCTACTATGTGCTGAGAAAGAACCGACTGAAGCATGAGGAATCATGTCCAGGTACAGTCACACTACCTTGCATAATAGAAGTCATAACTAAAATCAAATTGTCAATTATACGTGTGTCAAGGGAGACTTTCCATGTTCTTATACTTGTCCTAAATTATAGGAACACATTCTTTTTTGGATAGAATTCTATTTGACTTGTATGGACCTCACTACTTGAAAAGGTTTTAATTGAATAAGTCCATAACCGTCAAACCCACAACTCTTCCCGGTTTTCAAAAATTTCAAAAAGCTGCTTTTTACTTTTATGTCATCATTTTTTTGGCTTCCCTAGAAACCGTCTCACCAAAACCCTTCCCCCTTCTTCGATCAACACAGAACACATATACTCAACAACCTCCCTTTCTCTCAACCTACTTTCTCTCTCAAAAATTCAAGACAGAAAAACCTTGTAATCTCAGTCAAAACTCTAACAATTTCACCATGTCTCAAGCACAATCTTCGTCAGTTTCAGCCACAAAAGCTCTCAAGAAATCAACTGCAAAACCTCCTCCATCCACCCTCGTGGAAAGAATTGTGAAGGCTAGGACAAAATTTCTCAAAAAGGGGGAAAAGAAGTTGGTCAAGAAGATGCTGTCATGATCTTTGTCTACTATGCCTACAGAACAAGTTTCGTCCGAACCATCTACTGAGGTAATTCCTGACCCTACCCCATCTACTCCTATTGATTTAGAAGAAATAAAAAGTCCTGGTACATTGGATATTGAAACCCTAGTAAAAGGACTAGATGAAATCGTAGTAGTGGTAGAGTCTGGTGATAAAACTGGTAGGGGAATGTAGTTGAAACAAAGCAAAAAGATGTTCAGGAAGAACCTAGGGTGAGTTTGCATGTGCCTGTAGTAGAAAAGACTGTGTTAAAAGTTGATGTAGTAGGAAGAGTGATAGAACAACTGAGGGAGGATGATCTTGTTGAGTCCCTTAAGGAACGTGTTAATGAACCAAGTTCTAGTGTTGTCGTTGCTGAGGAGAGTCAAGGAGTGTCTGTCCTTGAAGGTCCAGCAGTTGGGGGACCTAGATCTGCTGAGGCCTCCCAGGATTTGAGTCAAGACTCTGCTTCTAGCCCAGATCCTATGGAGGCTGATGATGCAGGACTCAATTGGACAGAGTCAGAAGAAGAAAAGGATGAGGAGGTTGGAGATGAAAAAGTTGAGAGTGAGAAAGTTACAAAGAAAGCAGAAGAAACAAAGAGGAAGAGGTTGAAACGGAAGTTTGGTGAGGAGGATGAGAGGCTGGTGTGTGAGGAAGAGGAAGAAGAGGTAGTGTTTGTGAGGGAAAACAGAGTAGAGCCTGACCAGAGGATGAGACTGGTGAAGGGGGAATGCCAGTGTAAAAAAGCAAGTTGGTTGATGAATCAAGTGAAGAAAGTGGTGACAGGGTTGTTGCTAAGCCAGTGGCCAGGAGAGTTGGAACTAGATCTGCTTTGAAGCAACAGCTGGAGACTATTGGTAAGCTGGAAAGAACAATTACCAATGTGAGAGACAGAGAAGCAAAGAAAAAGGAGGAAAAGAAGAAAGCTGGTGAGGCAGAGGAAGAGAGTGACGAGGCTGGTAGTTATGTGGAGCCAAGTGACTCTGAGACTGACAGTGAATCAGAGAACAGGAAAAGAAGAAGAGGATCTGAAGAAGAGGTTGATCGAGTGGCCTTCTTTGCAAAGCATCAAGTGCTGTCTGGTAGCATTCTGCATGATGAGAATGAGCATCATATGAAACCCCTGCTCAGGTTGATTGGTGACCAGGGGTGGCTAAGCTTATTTGGTAACAAAGATAGAATGCTATTTGCTGATGAGATCAGGGAATTCTACACAAATTGCAGGGTGACAGCCAGGAGAGTGTTCACCACTGTGAAGGGAGTTCAGATAGAGTTTGGGAGAAATGAGCTTGGGGTGATCCTTGACATACCTGCTGAAGGTTATTGCAGGTATATAAAGCTGAAGTGGCCCAAGAGGACAGATGGAATAACCCCTCTGAGTTTGGTCAAGAAATTCTCAGGGAAACCCAAGCTAAGGAGGGAAAGGAAGGTAGACAAAAAGGAGATGGAGCCAGCACACCAGTTGCTATTTGAGTTTGTGCACAGGTTCCTTCTTCCTAGAGGAAAGGAATAGTGAAGCTAGTGCTCTAGACCTAACTTACATGGACTTGCTGGATAGGGGTGAGAATTAACTTGCTTGGGCTAATCATCAGACACATTAAGAGGATTGCAGATACTGATCAAATGCCACACTCTTTAGTGCATTCCTATGTCCTCCAGCAGGTTCTAGAGCATTTTGGGGTTCCACTGGAAGCAGGTAAGAAGCCAACCATTCATCAGATGATCGGGTATAATGTGCTTAAAAGTTGTGACTTTTTCAAAGAGAGGAGAGCTTCCAAGAAGCCCATGCAGGTCAAGCAAGAGCTAGCTGAGGAGAGTGAGGATTATGGACGTGAGGAGGCCATTACTGTTGTGAAGGAGCTGGAGACTCATGTTCTTGAAGTGAATACTGAAAATGCAGAGCTTCACAAACAGCTGAAATTGAAGGATCAAGAAATTGATCGTTTGAAGATAGACTGACACAAGTATGAGGCCGAGCTCGTGATGGAAAGGGCCAAAAATACAAAGCACCTTGAGGCACTTGTCAAACACTTCAACCTTCAGCCCTGAGTCCTACTATCCTATCCTCGCGGCCTTTCTCCTAAATGCTGTTAATTCCTTTCATTCTCCCTACACATGTGATGTTGTTTCAAACAATTTACTTTTCAGTTGTGTACTACTGGATAGGGTTGTGCTGTTGTCACACCCTGGATAATGGTTTTAAATTTTCTCATGTTAATGGTCGTTTGATCTATAGTATTTGGTTCTTGTTGGGCCCTTAGCCTTATTTCTGTGTGTTTAAAGTTTAGCTGACTTGTTGCATTGTGCTCTAGACTGGATAGTACTAACTGGTTCATGCAGGTATTTAAATCTTTTCGATGATGCCAAAAGGGGGAAGAAAGAAATGTTGGGGTGTTTGTGACCTAATTCATCTATTTTACAATTTCTTGAACTTGTTACTTTTTGTTTTTGTGTTTTAGGAAATTTTGTCTATTCAGGTTCTTTGGCAACATTTGTTTGTCATCATTAAAAAGGGGGAATTTGTTGAGCATTGGTTTTGAAGAATGACAAACGAGAAGGACTCAGTGGTCTTGGTGAAGAACCTAGTCCTTGAATAGAAGGGCACGACTGATCAAAAAGTTCTGCGGGTTGCAAATCCCTCCGGAACTAGGAATAGTGGCGCGTGAATGAATATGCATCCTAGTCAGACTAAAAGAGGCAGTGCCCAGGCTGTGTCTTCGAAGTACGAATTGGAGTTGGACTTTAATAAGGAAAAGAGGTACAAGGAATCCCATCTTACCATAATTACAAAGATTTTTTATAAGACTCAACTAGGGTTGCATAGCCCATATAAATACAAGTAGTGCCGAAACCAGTTATTCACAGACAGAGAGTTGAGAGCATATAAAGGCGATCTAGCATCTTTCTACGTGAGATAACTGAAGAAGACAACTGTTGTGCCTGAGTTGGTTGAGTCTAGATATTCTGTCTAGGTTCATTGCTTTGTAAGTTGTCCTATTTTGAGCGATCACTGTTTTTACCTATTGGCTTATTGTAGAAGCATATGTATTAGGTGAACTTGTGAAAGACTGCTTTTTAAAGCTAGAGTTTAGCTTTGTTTAGTGATTATGATCTAGAGTGTAGCCCCTTTGTTATAGAGTCTTGTAATCAGAAACTTGCTCTTTGTGTTAGTGGATTGAGCTCAAAATCCCAAAGTGTGGGTCGTGGGTTTTCTCCCTTGAGCAAGGAGTTTTCCACATAAAATCCTCGTGTCTTTTGTGTGTGTGGTTGGTGTGTGTTACAGTGTTCAAACAGCAGAATTGCAGAGGCAAGAACAGGGTTCTTGACTCACGAGAATCGAGTTCTTAAAACGAAAATCGGTGGACACTATTCAACCCCCTCCCCCCTTCTAGTGTCCTTAGGAGGTGCATAGATTATAACAATACATCTGTATAGCCATTTTGTATTCACATATGTAGGATTTGAAGCAATTGATAAAGTTGTCTTCGTGTAACCTATAAGTCACGGGTTCAAGCCGTGGAAACATCCACTAATTTCATATTAGGTTGCGTACATTATACCACTTTGGGTATGACCCTTATCGGGACCCTGCATGAACGTGGAATGCTTTGTGCACGGAGCTTTCTTTTTTATTTTTATTTTTTATGTAGGAGTACATAATTATATGCCAAATGAATGAAGGAAAAAAGAGACATGTTTAAGAAATAAATCTTAATTCAGGAGATTCTGACTTAATTAACAAAAAAAAAGAGATACTGTAGTTACTTTCTATTTTACATTACACACTGTCAGCCCATTGTCCCTCTAATTTCTCGAGTAAAATTCTCATTTTTCTCTTCTTAAGTTTAACAGCATCCTAAAAGAACTCTGTTTCTTTGATTAGAATTAGCTCCTCCAACCTTTTCCCAACACATCACTTTCTCTATAAATAAAAAAGAGATAAATGAAAGAAAGAAAATACGAGAATGAATTACTAAAAATGATATTCAGAGCATTCTTCAGCCTAGAAAAACAAAACTACTTTCATAAAATACTTTCATAGAGCAGCGAGCATTATTGGATATCTGAACAAAAAAAGAGAATTGAACTTTTCTTGAAATTGTTTGAATCGTTCTTAAAACCAAACGTCACTCGTAAGTGCTTTCCCTTGAAATGGTTGTTGTAAATGTGCTTGTGAGCTTTTCATAGTACGTCCTTCATGTTGAATAGAGGAATGTGTTGCGGCTGCTGAGTTTGTATAGAATATGGCAACCCGTTTGTATTTTGTTAGTGGATAGAGAAGTAATGTGTGTTTAATGGGGAATGGTACGTGGCTATTTACACAGGAGAATTAATTTGGCATTAAAATTGATTAAGTAATGGGCTTAGTAGGAAAATGAATGTGGGTGTAGTTGAAGGAAGAAAATCATTGCACATTAACACCCATTGATTGTGCGGAACTTGAGAAAGGCTCATGCATATTTACTTTTATATTCAAATAAGATAGAAGTTCGAAGGTAACGTCTGAAAATTAAAGCCGAATGTGCTATTTACGACCTTATTAGCAATGAATACTACAATTCTGTAAACATTACAAAACAATTTACTAATTCATTCCATTTATTAGTGAAATAAATTATTTTAATGGTTAGACTTTTATTTAAAAAAGATAAAGCGAAACAATAGGGAAAGAATCAAAAAAGGGAGAAAATAGATAAATGACAATCCTTGCTAGGGAAGGATGCCACATCACTCTTCTATGTTTCTGAATTAGAAGATACTAGGGTACTGGCCCGCGCGATAATAAACTTTATAAAATAATATCTTCTTCCACAACACAACAATCAAATATAGTATGTTAAACTATAAATAGCATGTATTATATATCAAAATTTATTATATTGAAGAATATTACATTTATATATATATACATGAGAGAGATTAGATATTTATAACCTAAAGATCTACTTTAGCAAAAGAAATACTTTATCTTGGAAATTAAAGAAATATTTGAGCAAAAGAATAGGTTTCACCCTTTTTTTCTTTTTTCCCTTTCTTTCTCAAACAAACCGTTCAATCTGTCTAAAAATTCAGAAACTTTTATCCTACCTTAAGTTATCAATCAGCTTCTATTCCTCCTACTAATCTTATAGAAAATCCTTGCAAATAACTTTCTGTAATAATGCTCTTGGTTCTTAGTACTTAGTAGTATGAATTTTTGAACTAATTATTTCCATAAAATTTAGAAGAAATTTAACCCAAAAAAAAAAACTTTAGAAAAGAAAACAAATTGAAAATGTAATAAAAAGAAGAAAAAACAAAACCATCTAAATGTATCTCGTTCTTCAAAGCCTTCATTCTCTTGTTCTTTCTCTATTTATTTCCTTTTATTTGCATATCTCCTATCCATCTAGCATTGTTACTTGTAACAACATTCATAAATAAAATCACAATTGTCATTAAGCTCTTGATGGAGTGATAATCTACACTGTGATGGCCCAACCAAGGTAACTTTTCTTGATTGCCTCTTGTGAGAAAAATAACACTTCAACTAAGAGAAATACATTGAAGGTTTCTACCTCTAACTATCTTTCAATAGGTTACTTAATTATAAACTCAATTTCAACACATTGCTTTTTACCATGTCCTTAAACTCAGTCGTGCAAGCACCAACGCGGTTAGCGTACTTGATTGAAATTGTTGAAATATAATGCTATTACAATTCACAAACATAAGGATCAAAAGAAAACAAACAAATATTTGTAATATAAGTAAGAGTTTTACATAGATGCTGGGGAATAGAAAAAGAAAAAGAAAACACATTTGATAACAAAATGTAAATTATGCATAGATTTTCATCTTATCAAAAGTACATAAAATATGAAGAGAGGAAGAAGAAACCTGTGTGGGAAGGTTTGTCTGTAAAGTACAAAAGCCTCACCCATCACGTCCATTTCATTATGTGGGTGTTGCTTTCTTCTATTATATGATCTCTAGGATACCAGAAGGAATATGTAACTGAAAGATCAAAGTAATGATACCAGATTAAATGTTCCATGAAGTAATTAGCTTGGAATATCAAAAGGTAGCACAACTGTTCAAGAATGACTTTTGACCTATTTAAAATGATGGAACCGTAAAACTGAGGAACTTGTAACTGATATGTGGTTAAGGATTATTTAGTGTTGCTGCTATAATGAGATATAATTAATAGGATAGAAACTAAAGTGATAAATTTTCAGCTACTATTAAACAAATGAATGAAAAAGGATAAAGATAAGCCATGGGATGAAAGTGAGCAAAATGGCCAAAAATGATGAATCCTTGGCCATAGAGACATACCACATTACTCTTTTATGTTTCTCAATTAGTAGATATATAGATATAGATATAAATATAGATACTAGAGAAAGTGCCCGCACAAAGCGCGGGTCATAAAAAATGTCGTCAATTGTGAACTAAATTTTGTTATAATTATCAAACATTAAAAGTATTTTGAATCTTTTTAGTCTTCAAATCCAAGTAACTTAGAATTTCATTTTTGTAATTTATTTTATTTGCTGACTACTTTTGGTGAGTAATTTTCTTCTAGCATTTCATCACTTTAAAGTACTCGGCTCCTACCAAATTAGGTATATGCAAAAAGGAGAAAAGACTACTTAAAATTAGCACCTTACCTATTATTTCTAATGTTGGAGTGCCGATATTCTTTTATTATTTTGATTTGTCTGAAAGTATGTTTTATATCTTATAGGAAAGATGTATGAGGACTGTACATTCTGCGTATTTATTTACCATAATTATCCATCAATTGGAGTATATAATGGATACATTTAGCTTATGACATTTGTTTATACCAAAAAAATGACAACTCTTAAGAAGCGAACATATGTGTGTGTGTGTGTGTGTTAATATTTGCTTTTTGCATGATACTCTTCTTTCTTCAAAAGAAATGTCATCTTTTATAATGTACATGCATAAAATATATCATCTTAATAAACATAAAAGTGGTCGATTTGTCCCCCACACAAAAGAAAAAGAAGTACAAATATAACGGAAAGAAAAGGAACAAAAATCAAACCATATACTTGTGAAGTACAAATATAACGGAAAGAAAAGGAACAAAAATCAAACCATATACTTGTTATCCTCGAATCTCATCACTTACCGTTCTTTCGTTCTTATTAACAAACTATTAGTCCCCTCCATTTTGTACATTGTATACAGAAAGAATTATTTTTTTCCTTAATTCATTTCTTTCTTCTCCATCAATCTCTTTTAGTCAACCACATAAATTACTTAATTTCTTCTCTTACTCTTATAAATCTTAAGTATCATCTTCCTTCCCTTGTTAACACTCCTTACCATACTAAAATGTGCACCACTACTGTCTATATAAATTTATGAAGCAATTGATGTGCTGTAGAATTTGTTAAAACTCTAACAACATGTGCCATAAAAAAAGAGCAAAAACCTAACAATATTTTAATAAAAAGTTGAAATAAGTAGATTCAATCAAGATATGTTACCAAAAAAAAAAAATCAAGATAAGTTTTCCTAGCACTTCTACCTCCTATTTCCTCGTTGAAACCCCACAAATTTGTCCCTGTTCGTAAGTTACGGAAGTCCTCTCGATCTCCTTCCTAGCCACATGTGCTTTTCAAGAAATATATATTGGAGTTTCTCTTCTCAGTGGTCTACGTCACGAGCTCTGTTGGAAGATTCAACCTCAACTTCTAAATTATACGTTGATTTCTTTTATATATCCAAATAAACTCTTCTTTGTTAGGTGTATGTTGGCTGGTTGTAATGACTTTATATAGGAAAAAAAGGTCGGAAGATGGAATTTGAAGAAGAGTGTTATCGCTAATTTATTGTCACCATTATTTTGATTGTCCTTGATTGCTAATTACTGTGGCAGTTTCATTTTCCTTTGGAAGGAAGAAAACATATTCTTCATACTTTTTTGATTCATTTTTTAACGTGTGGGGATGTTTAACCGTTTCACTTTTTTTAATATTTTTTACTCTTCTTTGGGTGTTTCTTTTATAAACTAAATTTAAATAGTATTCATTTGGAGTAAATACTTTCAAAAGTTTTCAAAAGCATGAAAGTGGGGAAAAGAAAATCATAAATAAAATACATTTAATGAGAAAGAGAGGAAAGAAGACATTGTTAGAAATACTTGTTTTCTACGCATTTTGATGAAATGGTGGCAAAGAGAGGTGCCACATCACTTGTCTATATTTCTCAATTAGTAAAAACTAGGGTACTTATTCGCGCGTACATAAAACATGGTAGTCAATTATTTAAATAAACTTTAGCTACATGCACAATGAAATGGAAGATTAGACATAATTCTTCAGTTAATTAACTAAGCCAGTGGTGTAGCTAGTAAGGGCCAAGGATGGTCACTTGAACACCCTTGGCTGAAAAATTATACTGTGTATGTTGGTTAAATATTATTTTTTTACATACATATTTTGAATTTTGAACACCCTTGATACAATTGAGATAGGGTATATACTATATATATATATATTGAAATTGAACACTCTTTAACAAATTTCTGGTTACGTTACTGATTAAGCTTGGCAAATTTTTCTGATCTGACTAAGAAAAATGCATACCATGTATGTGTAGTCATCATGGTCCAAGATGATCATGACATTGTCAAGCCCACCTCATTAAGGACATATTTTATATTATAAAAAAAATTTTGGTAATCAAAACTTTCTTTAAGGGCTGCAGATTAGACAATTGAGCAGTAAGACGAATGAAGTTGTAGGTGGGAAAAAAATTTGATAAAATATAGTATGAATAAAAATGCAAAATGAACTGAAACATTAATCTTGAAAAGTTGCTACTTTCTTTCGGTGGCTACCTATGAGATTATCTTTATTTGCACCTTTTTATTTGTGATTGTTCCTTCAGAATTTACCATTCACAACTCCAAAGATAACCATTATCAGACCTTCTTCACCACCATATCCGGCCAAAAGTTGGTGAAGGAACCTTACCGGAAACCAACTCTAAAAATTAAAACTAAACCACATTTCTAATATAGCTCCATGGAAGGAGAAAAAGAAAGCCATATATCATATTAGTTGAGTACTACAAAATTCAACTATAAACAATAAAATTTTAGGGACTTTCTTTATGGTTCTCTCTTAAAACTATAGGAGAACAATGATGTAATTTTCATTGCTTGAAAATAGAAGAAGAGGATTCATTGAGAATTTGAAGAAACACATAAAAAGGAGAAAATGGTAACTTGTGGTTATATAATGGACAATAATAACCGTTTGGAAGAAGACATACTCCTAAGATGAGAAGCTTTCTGTAACTGATGTGTGATTATGAATGATAAATGATAGATTGATGCAACATAAAACGAGCAGAAGCTAAACACGATACAAATAATGCGGAAGCGATAAAGATAACAAGAAATCGAGACTAGGAAGGCAAGAAATTAGAAGAAAGAATCGAATTCAATTCACTAACGTTGATTGAATTCAAAAGGGAGAAGGGAAACCGAACCTTACAATTGAATCAAACTAGGTGTTGATCTCCATAGGTTCCAAGTTGAGACATACACGAAGCCTCGGGCTTCAACAAGAAGGGCTCGGCCTCTTCAAAGTTCTCTCTCAATTCTATCTTCTAAAAATGACTAACTAATGAATGAAAGAGCTAATGTGCTATTTATACATTTACATTGATAAATGGACAAAAATTGCCCTGAAGCTGATTCTGATCCGCTGCTCAACTCTGATTCATCGCGATCACTCCAGGAAGCACGCGATCGCGCAGCACATCATTTTCCTCATCGCGAACGCGCAGAAGGCGATGCTATCGCGCAGAACAGTCAAGTCCTCTTCGCGATCGCGCAGGCATGGTCGCGATCGCGAAGACCATTTGTCCTCCGGCAGGCAGTGAGCTCCCAGTGTGCTCTCCTGTTTTGCCTTGTTTTGTGCTGCCCTGTTTCCTCCGTCCTCGGCGCTCCAATGCATGATCTTCAAGACGTTTCCGGAGGCCTTGACTCGTATCCCTTGTGCTCTCAAGCTTGGCTTTTGATGGTTGGGAACTACGTCATTTTATATTGCATCATAGATGTAATTATGTAATTAATAGGATATAAGTTGATGAATTTTCAACTATTACAAAAGAAGGAAGAATAGGATAGGAAGAAACCCAAAAAAAGAGCAAAAAAATAAAAAGAAGATGAATCCTTGAATCTTAGTGCGAAAAGTTTTCTGAAAGAAAATTAAGCTTTGATAATCAAGTTTGTTTTCATAATTTATCATCTTTCAATGATCTTTTTAATATTATATTGAACCGCTTAACAAAATTGTGAAATATCATCATGTGTAAAATACTTGAATAATAAATATAACATTAAAATAATGATAAAGAGATAAAATTGTAATGTAAATATTGGGAAATGCAACCTCAGATATTCTTTCTTATTCTTCTTCCTTTAAGCTTTTGTTCCTAGAAATTTATTTCTTTAGTATATATGAACTGTGGAAGGTTTGATACTTATAATTCGTACGGTTGGAGGTTTCATTCAGATTATTCTTTTTTGGTTTATTATAATGTACCGCTTTGAACTAGACTTATTCAGATTCGTTTGAAAGTCTTACTATGGTGTGAAGCACTTCTTACCATACTATTCTCCGAGTGTGAACTTAAGACCTCTAAGTAATATCTCTATTTTAAAAGGCAATTTTAGGACTCGCCCCGGGGTGGGGCACTACAAAAATACTCTGAGACTCTCGGACGGGGCTTAGATTCGTGAGGCTTATGTCTCAAGCACCCGACGATGCGTCCAGAGCACGCCCAACGCCCAACGCTCGGAACTCGCCTTATAGAACCTATGCAAATGATCTGTCCGATTCCCTAATTAAGATTGTTCATCCATAATTTTCTTTAAAAATGAAGTTATATTCATCTATAAAAATTCAAAAATTGAAAATAACTCAATTAACAAGACATAATATTACATGTATTATAATTGAGAATATCATAAGGGTGAATATCATATGTATACTTAATTTAAAAAAGTATAGCCGATGTTTATAACATCTTCACTTGTTATTGGTCTTCATGTTTTATTTCTGTCACTCAAAATTGTTAGACTTCAATTATTTTTGACACGACCCGAAATCCTGTTAGGCCGTGCGGGCACCCGACATCCTTCCCTAGACCCGTCGGGCGAACCCTTATCAATTAAATCAGGAAAATAAATATAATTCAATTTATAAATAATAACAAGACTTAGAAAAAGTACAAACATAATGATATCTCTAAGCTGTAAAAAAAAAAAATTACAGCTGACTACCCACATACTAGGTTTAGGGCTATCCAGACTAGACATCTAAGAGTACAAAAGAAGACAGATACCTCCTGAAGGGAGCAGAATGCAACTGAAATAATAACCAATAAACTGGTGGCCATCCGGAATAAAAGCTGGTTCACCCTGACAGCTGAAGTCGTCTTCGCTCCTTCACAACGTGGCCAGCTCAATCCTGGAGCGAACCTGCCGGAACGAAATAGATAGACAAGAAACAAATAACAAACAAGGGTGAGTCAAAAGGACTCAATAAGTGGGGCAGACTAGCCACCTCAAAGAATAGGATAGCTAGCCAGGGAGAAGAAACAGATAAACCAAATTCCTTTTATTTAAATTATAAAAAGGCAGAGCCAGATAACAACCAGAAACACGTATGAAACCATAAACTCAACTAGGGATACGAGCCAGAAACATATAAACAAATAAGCAATGTACGTATAAGCAGAACAGTAGTTATGTACCACAAGTCTACACAATGGTATGAAATGAAATGAAATGATATGAGATGACATGAAATGAAATATGATGCAAAGGGTCACATGTGCCCGTAATCTCATCTCGAAGCGAAATACTCCTGCATTCGATGGGTATCCAATCTGATAACCAACTGGAGCGGAATACTCCTGCTCCTGGGGCAGAATACTCCTGCACCCGATATAATATAAACCAAAGGCGGAATACTCCTGCACTCTCCTGGGGCGGAATACTCCTGCACCCGATATGATGTAAAGCTGAGGCGGAATACTCCTGCACTCAATATCTGACATAAGAGCGGAATACTCCTGCTCCTGGGGCGGAATCCTCCTACCCTCAATATGATACAATGGAGCGGAATCCTCCTGCTCCTGGGGCTGAATACTCCTGCACCCAATATGATATGCAATGTAATGCATATGAATGACATATAATGCATATGAATGCAATGTGATGCAATAATAACCCTTCACCAGCGCGGGACTCTCATCGACAGCCGGGAAGTAGATGCCAACTCACAGCCAGAGTACAATGCTCAAATCCTCAATGCAATACCAACAACATGACATAATATATAATATACAATGTAAATCCAAAGCTAAGGCGTAATGAGTACGCCTATCGGCAACTACACACGTAAGGAACACGTGGTAGGAAATTCACGAGGCCAGGTGCCTCCAAAGAAATGGATATAAACACTTACCTTGTTACAACGTTAGGACAGCCACTCAATAACCGCTTTGTCCTTTGGTTTCATTGCCAAACGATCCAACTCTATTCAATAAGCAGAAAAATATATCAAATTAGGCTAAATGCTTCATTCCTCACATCTTAGGGCAATCTGGTTAGGAACCTGATACCCTATTCGCATACGCAATACGCAGGCCGGGCCTATGTACAGGGTTTAAGGTCACATAACCAAACCCTAAATAAATTACATTTATAAGTCGCCCATAACTCCCTGAGTACGAATATATAATCAATTTCATTATCAGGGTCCATTTGACCCTTTAAACTATTAATTGAACTTATTAAAGCGATGTATAATATTCCAAGTTTTATCGTTAAAACATATTCAAACACACGTAATAAACTCAAATAATATATTAGGATCATTACCTGAATGTTTCAGGGTGAAAATTCTACTTTTCTCCGACCCCTTTTCTTATTTTCTGGCATTTTTTTCTCACTGCTTTATCTCTGTTTCGCTTTCTCTGTTTCCGCTCAATTTTTAGCGTTTTTGATGCTGTTCCTATCGTACTACTAATATTACTTACTCACCGCCTACAATTATGTATTTGTCTTTTTCCTTTTTTTTTCTTTTAAAATTTGTTGGTACGGTAAAAATTAAAACGATACCCTACGATATTCGAAATAATTCCAACTTTTGCATAAAAGTTATACAAAATATATGTAACATACTCGCGAAAACGGATCTCAAATCGGGTTCCCGAAACTAAAGATGCGAATTTAAATAGAAAAAGTCAAATTATTTAACTTTCGGCATTTTAGCGGAAACTAGCCGAACAACATCGAAATTCACTTTCAAAAATTTACAAAAATCACAAATAATTATACGAACCTAACGGCACTCTCGAATTTCGAATCAGAGCTCATTCGGCAAAACCGAGCTCGAAAATCTCTTTTTAATATTTATCACCAATAAAAACTGAAACCTTCTTCTGATGCCTACCAAACGAGGTCTGATTTAGCTCAAATTTTACAGACAGGTCTTAATGGACATTACAAATATTTTAAAATTATCGGCACGCCAATCGGAGTCCTAACTTCCGAAACGACTGACCGAGGTCGTTTCAATTTTGCAATTTAGAAGCAATTTTATATTTATTAATGAAGAATTAATATTTTAAATTATAATAGTAATAAATATTTATTGTTTACTCACTTTTTATAATAACAAATTTTTATTTTTAATTGTTTGAAAGTTAAGGCCTTATGGTTTATTTGTATCTCATAAAAACTGGAACATTATTCAATTTCTTACAATTGTTAAAATTGTTAGATCTTTTGTTTATATAATGTTTTTACTTATTTTGAATTTTTTTTTTTGGTACTTTTGATATATTTTTTTGGCTCATTATGCTATTTTATTAATTTAAAATTAATTAAAAAATAAGATCCATGGGACTTACGCCCCACGTCTCGGGGCTTACTCCTCGCCTCATTATAAGTAAAACGTCTCGCCTTGCGCCTTCGCCTTTTAAAATATTGATTAATGTATGGGCCTAAATCGTTTTTAGGTACACAAATCGAATTTGGATTCGAATATAAGCAAATCTTTGTATCAAAGCAATAAACGATGCACAAAATAGATGAAAAATGCGTAAAAGTAACTTGCTTTCAATATATAGATGTTCAATACAAATTTGGGCAGAGTTTCGGTATATATTTCTGGATCCCTATTACATGGAATGAACTGCTATTTATAGATGTAAGTCTCTGCCCATGATCTCCACTATCTGTTGCCATGTTGTCCCACGATCTTGAGGTGTAGTGGCTGAGTTAGTGGGGTGACGTAGTGGGCTGCAAAGCCGGACGAACCGAGGGGGATCCACCGAGGTGAGAGTTTATAACTTCGGTGGCTTGGCCCTGTTGCTTGACCGAGGAGATAGTCACCGAAGCTCAGCTCAGCTCACGGCTCGCCTTCGGTAACGCGCCTTCGGATCCAAGGCTTCGGCGACTCGCTCAACCGCTTCGGCGATTGCTCAGTCGTGTCGTGTTCGATTGTTGAAATTTGCGTAACCGGGGCAAATTGCCGTGGGTTGATTTTTACCCAATACAGATAGTCCCCCCACTCCTCGGTTGACTACCGAGGTGACCGAGGAGTGGAATGAGGTTTTAGCGGGAAGCGACGTGGCTCGATCCCATCCAAGCGTTTCAAAATTTGCCAGCGGTTCGCGTCCCATCAGGTCACCTTTCGTGGACACGTGGCATTCATCCGTGGGTTGACCGAACTGTCGCGCCGCAAATTTTGTTTTCTCCAACGTTATAATGATGACGCTGACGTCATCGTCTCTTCGTATTCCATACCTATAAAAGGAGCATTTCATCAAACTCTTTCCCATTTACCTTTTAGCGATCAACAGTGCCAAAAGCTTAAGAACTCTTTCAAACTCTTTCAACTTTCTGATTTCATAAAAAGCTTCCCTTTTCGATATTGTTATCATGTCTACCACAATCTCTAGGCAAGATTCCAGTGATTCGGGTGAGAGGGTGCGAGTTCCACCTTTAGTCGCAGCCGTTGCTAGCGGCGACGCCGCCGCCGCAGCGCCAGTGAGTGTCACAGCTGTGGTTGAAGGAGGTGAGGTATCGTCTGGTGTTGGGGGCGTGAAGCGCCGCAAAATGAGAGCAATGTGCCAGCTGGCGGTGGAGGAGGAGGTCGCCTCAGGTGATGACGACGCCGTGCTGGACGACGCCGCGCTACGCAGTTTCAGTGATGCTCTCCTTAGAGACGACGATGATGGAGGGGATGGTGAGGATGTTGGCGCCGAGGGCGGCGATGCCGAGGGCAGAGGTGCCGAGGGTGGAGACATTGCCGAGGGGGGATCCACGGGACCATCTATTACCCTCGAGCAGGAGCTCGAGCCCCACCAAATAATTCCCTCTCATTTCGACAACTCCAAGGATTTAAAGCTGCAGGCCCAAACGGCCGATCAAGAGGAGAAGAACAGAAATATCCCAGTTAATACCACATCGACCCGCATAACTCAAGCTCACATTGAGCGGGTTCGGAGGGAGTGTGGCTTTGGGCCCGAGGTGAAGGTTATCATCCCCGATCCCACAAGTAGGGTGTGCCACAATATCGAGGGGATGTCCTTCGCTTACACCTACCCCTTTACCCTCGGCTTTTCTCTCCCAGTTCACAGGGTGATTGATGATTTCTGCCGGGCTTACAACTTATGCCTGGCTCAACTTGGCCCCGGCGTTTGGAGAGTGGTCCAATGTATGGATTGGTTAAGTAAAAAGGCTAAAGTGGACTTCACCTTCCAACATCTCATTTCGCTCTACTACCCCTATTTTCATAAGGCCGGGGTGGTGGCGCTCAACAACCGGGGGAAATTTGCTCTCCTTCACAAGAGCGAAGATCATGGAGACCGAGGCTGGAGTGAGCGGTTCATCTTGCTGGAGACTAAGGTCTTATCTGCCGAACCCAATTTCCCCGAGCGGTGGAACAACACGCGTAAGTTACACTGCCTTCCATGTTTTACTCCTCGGAGGTTTACCCATACTTTATTGATTTTGTTCCTTTGCTATTTTTTCAGCCAACAAGGTAGACATCGTGCCCCCGGCAGGTCTGACAGCATGGGTTAAGGTGATGACAGGGGCTCGTGTCCGCCCCGAGAGGACATGGATGAATATGGCCGCCGAATTTGGTTGGCAGTGCAAGAGGCACGGTGAGTTTTGATAGTGTTTTGACAGGTGGGCTGTTTTGAGATTTGGACTTTGATTTACTGATTTTCCTTCCCTCGGTATTAGGTTTTCCGAACCGTGCCATCAACACCAAGAAGAATAAGAAGAAGAAGAAGGAGGAAAAGAAGAAAGATGATGAAGAGACCGAGTCTGACGATGATCTGGCCGCGGTAGCCGGGGAGTACAAAGGATTGAAGGCTTCCAAGTCTTCCAAAACTTCCAAGGGAGCCCCCGATCAAGGGACTTCCAAAGGTAATTCTTGTCCTTGGCTCACATTGATAAGTTTCGTTCCCTTTTTGTTTCAATGTTTTCTGATTTCTTCTCCGTTCGCAGGCGTAAAGCGGAAGAGGGCTACGTCGAAGAAGTCGTCCCGCTCGGTGACTCCTCGCACCGAGGCAGAGATTCCTCCCCAGCCCGAAGCTGTGGCTGAAAAGCGCCGAGGATTGGTGGACGAGCCCGAGGATGATGCAGCCGCCGAGGTTTTGGCTCGAGGAGACGTCGACGTCATTGATCTCGAAGGTCAAGAGCTTGTGCCCGATGTAGCTGCGGAAAAAGCCAAGGGCAAGGCTAAAGTCACCGGAGCTGGATCCACTGCGTTCCGCGGAGAGGCTGGTACCGGGTCAGTGAGAGCGCACTCCGATCCTGCAATAATTTCTTCCTCGGTGGGAGCTTACCGGAAAATCGAGGTGCCAGTCTCTTCAAATTTGCTAGGCTGCAGTCCCGAGGATCTTTTTAGCCTCACGCCTTTGCTGGGGCCGACCGAGGACAAGGTTATGTAGGAGTTTACTCCGGGCCAGTTATACAGCACCATGGCCTCCAACGCAGTGAGGGTAAGTCCCCAATCTTGAAACCAAAGAATTTTGTTATCTTTACCTTCGGGCTATTTCTAACCTCGGTAAACTTGATTTTTGCTCAGAGCTTTATCCTTTCACTGAAGGCGATCGAGGTCGAATCCTCGAGGACTGCCGAGGTTCGACGCGTATCTCGCCTATGGGATCAGCAAAGGGATAAATTCAAAGCCCAAATTGCTTCGCTGAAAGCTGATTTATCCAAGTCTCAGGCTGATCTACGCGAAGTTGAGGCAAATTCCGAGGCCAAGATCAAGGTCCTGAGCGACGATTTTCAAGCCGAACGCTCGAGGTTGGCTGAAGAAGTTGCGAGGTTGGATGACGAGTTGTCGCGAACCAAAAACGAGGCTGTGAATCTGGCTAAGAAGCACCATGAGCAGCTGAAAGATCATCTGCTTCATATCAAGAAACTTGAGGGCGAAGCTCTCAAACTTTCAGCTAAGGATGCCCAGATTGTGGCCCTGAAGGATGAAGTTGCCGATCGAAAAGATAGGGTTGCGCTTAAGGTAAAAAGGGCCGAACTGGATAAGCGATGGGCCATTATCAAGTCTCGGCTAAGGCTGCTCAAGCGATGCCACGCCGGGGAGATTGATCTGGAAGAAGAGATTGCCAAAGCCGAGGTGAAGGCGGCTGAAGCTCAAGCTATCATCGACGAAATTCCTTCAAGTGAGGCCTCGAGCGGCGGTGAGGAGGAAGAGGATGAAGAAGATGCCGAAGGGGGCTCCGAGGATGGAGGTGATTATCCCGAGGCATGAATCGCATAAATTGCTTATAGCACTTCTTTGTAAGCCTTCGGGCTCTTAAGTTTAGACTTTTCGACCTTCGGGTCGTTTTTGTATGTAAATGTTGAGCCTTCGGGCCTTTAATGAAAGTTTTTGCATTTTTATTTCGTGTGGTGGTTCTTTACCTATACCGAACACTTTGATGTAAAAGTTTAAATGCTTGCTTGCAAGACTTGAGCAGAATTTGGCCGATGCGAACTTTGGACGACGTCTCGCCCTCGAGTCGGTGCATTGCGCGGTTTTAAAATGCAAAATTCATACAGATAAAATGAACATAAGCGAAGTTAAGATGAGTGTAAGGCATGGCATTTTATTGATATCAGCGAGCCAAAGGCTATGTACAAAGAACCAAGTCGAAGCGGACCTTGGGTGAAAAAGGTAAAAAACCTTTCATGAAAATACGAAAATGCCGCTATCGGGCTAAGTACAATGCACTAAATCTAATCCTCGGGCATCAGTCCCCGGTTCTTGGATAGATAAGCTTCGGTTGGGAGGCTCGATGTCGACCCCGCTATCAACCACTTCTCACTACCCCCCAGTGTTCGGTTGTGAATCTTGATGAAGATCCGAGCACTGTAGTCGGTTCGGTTCGCTTCCTGAAAAGTTAAGCAGAAGATGGAACGAGGAGTAAGTTGGTACATTGTTTTTCAATGCCATGGGAGCGCTGTTCGGCTCGGGGCTGTTTAAATTAAATAAGAATCGAAATATATTTACCTCGGCTAAAAGTAATATCGCTTTAGGTGGGAGACATTCCAATTCAGAGGTTCGGGTTTGCCTTGCAGAGATTCAATTTGGTAAGAGCCTTTTCCAACGATTGCTTTGACCCTGTAAGGTCCTTCCCAATTTGCAATGAGTTTTCCCCCGTTGTCCTCCTTCGTTGATTGATTCACAGTTTTCAACACGTAATCTCCCACCTTGAAGTCCCTGAATTTAGCTTTCCTGTTGAGGTAAGCTTCGATCTGTCTTTTTTGGGCAGCAAGCCGAACCAAAGCTAATTCCCTCTTTTCTTCGAGCAAATCTAGCTCAATGCGCATCGCCTCTTGGTTGGCGTTTTCGGTCGTATGAGCATATCGAAGGCTTGGCTCGCCCACTTCTACCGGGATGAGAGAATCCATGCCATAGGCTAATGAAAAAGGGGTCTCACCGGTGCTGTTCTTCTCCGTTGTACGCATGGCCCATAACACTCCATGCAACTCCTCGGGCCAAGGGCCTTTCTTCTCATCAAGTCGTTTCTTCAAATTTTCAATTATGATCCTGTTTGAAGACTCAGCTTGGCCATTAGCACTTGGGTGGTACGGAGTCGAGGCTATCCTTTTGATTCCCCACTGTTTAAAAAAGTCAGTGATAGCAGCCCCCATGAATTGCTTGCCATTGTCACAAGCGATCTCTTTTGGGACGCCGAACCTATAGATGATGTTCTTTCTAATGAAGTCGATTACTTGCTTCTGCTTCACTTCGGTGAGAGCTGCCGCTTCCACCCATTTTGTAAAGTAATCGGTCAACACTAGGATGAACCGAACACCACCTTTTCCTTTGGGCAATGGTCCCACGACATCCATTCCCCATTTCATGAAGGGCCACGGTGACACCACCGAATGAAGAGGCTCGGCCTGTTGGTGAATCATCGGTCCGTGGCGTTGGCATTTATCGCATTTTTGCACGAAGGCTTTCACATCGGCACTTATTGTGGGCCAATAATATCCAGCTCTTAGCAATTTACGCACCAAGGACTTTCCCCCCGAATGGTTGCCGCACTCGCCTTCGTGCACTTCGGCCATCACATACCTAGCCTCGTCGGGGCCCAAACATTTGGCCATCGGGCCGCAATACAGTCGTTTGTACAGATTGCCCTCGATTAAGTGATACGAAGCCGCCTGAGTTCGCAGCTTCCTTGCTTCTTTTTTATTTTGGGGGACAGTCCCCGAGTCAAAGTAGGAGATGAATTTGCTTCGCCAATCCCAACGGTTATCCACGGAGTTAACTTGTAGTTTCATCTCCCTCATTTGGGCTGATAGCAATCGAACCACCGAGTCAGTCCCCGAGTGGGCTTCATCGATTGCCGAACCTATATTTGCCAAAGCATCAGCCTCGGTGTTCTCCTCTCGAGGTATTTGCTTAATCTGCCATTCTTGGAATTGTGATAAAATCCTTTGTGCTCGATCCAAGTATAGCTGCATTCTGGGCTCTCGAGCCGTATAATCACCGAGGACTTGGTTGACCACCAATTGTGAATCGCACCTTAGTTCAATTCTTTCAACTCCCATGTCTTTAGCTAGCTCTAAGCCCGCTAGAGCTGCTTCATACTCTGCTTCGTTGTTGGTTACTTTTTTGAACCGAACCGAATGCCTGATTTTCTCCCCGGTGGGCGCCCTCAATACAATGCCTAGCCCCGAACCTTTTGAATTTGTTGCCCCATCGGTATGCAGCACCCACAATCCCGAAGGGTGCCCCTTCGTCATCGAGTTCTCTTTTTCCGCCTCGGGCAAAATTCCAATGCTAAAATCAGCCACGAAATCCGCCAAGACTTGGGATTTGATGGCTGTTCGGGGTTGATAAGTGATGTCATATTCACTTAACTCAACCGCCCATTTAGACAATCTCCCCGACAACTCTGGCTTATGTAATATGTTTCTCAAGGGGAAAGTTGAAACTACTGCTATTGGATGGCATTGAAAGTAGGGGCGCAGTTTTCGAGCAGCAATTAGTAAGGCAAGAGCTAATTTTTCCAAGTGTGGGTACCTGGTTTCAGCATCGAGGAGTGTCTTGCTTACATAATAGATGGGCTGTTGTTTGCCGTCTTCCTCTCGAACCAGCACCGCACTGACTGATACCTCGGACACTGCTAAATATACCAGCAATGTCTCTCCTTCCTTCGGCTTGGCGAGCAGAGGCGCGTTAGCCAAGTATTGTTTCAGATCTTTCAACACCTGTTTACACTCCGGTGTCCATTCGAAGTGATTGTTCTTCCTCAGAACGGAGAAGAAATTATGGCATCGCTCCGAGGATCTTGAGATGAATCGACTCAAGGCAGCGACTCGGCCAGTTAAGCGTTGAACTTCCTTTACCTCGGTTAACTCTTCGGGGATTTCCTCAATGGCTCTGATTTTATCTGGGTTAGCTTCGATTCCACTCTCGGAGACAATAAAGCCCAAGAATTTCCCAGATCCTACGCCGAAGCCGCACTTCTCAGGATTCAATTTCATACCATATTGTCTCAGTACAGCAAAAGCTTCCCTCAGATGATTCAAATGATCCTCGATTTGGATCGATTTGATGAGCATGTCGTCTATGTAGACCTCCATAGACTTCCCGATGTACTCTTTAAACATGCGACACACCAACCTTTGGTATGTCGCCCCGGCGTTCTTTAGACCGAAGGGCATCACTTTGTAACAGAAGGTGCCTCGGTCTGTGATGAACGAGGTTTTCTCTTCATCCTTCGGGTCCATGAGAATTTGGTTGTATCCCGAGTATGCATCTAGAAAAGTTAATAGTTTATGTCCAGCCGTAGAGTCTACTAACCTGTCAATTTATGGTAGTGGATATGAATCTTTGGGGCAAGCTTTGTTCAGGTCAGTGTAATCCACGCACATTCTCCACTTGCCATTTTTCTTTGGTACCACCACGACGTTGGCCAACCACTCAGGGTACTTCACCTCTCTGATGAAACCATTTTCTTGTAGTTTTGTGGTTTCGTCTTCGATTGCCTTCTTCTTGACCCCGGCGTGAGGCCTTTTCTTCTGTTTCACCGGGGTAAACTTTGGGTCTACAGTCAATTTGTGGGTCATGATCTCCGGATCGATACCCGTCATGTCTGAGTGCGACCAAGCAAAACAATCGTGGTTGGACTTCAAAACTTCTATTATTGCATTTTTCGACTCCGGGTCCAACTCCGAGCCGACAAATATCTTCCTATCGGGGAAATCTTTCGATAGAGTGAAAGACTCCAATTCTTCAATAGTTGAATCCTCGGCCTTTTGTTACCGAGGCTCTTGAATGCAGTGTGGGAGCTTTTCATCTTCTCCTCGGGCGTCCTCCCCGCTTGACCCCGAACCCTGTAGTTGCTATTGTTTTGGCCCAACCGGGGCGACTCCACTTTTAAGTGCAACTGAGTAGCATTCTCTTGCTACTCGCTGCTCCCCTTTGATCGATCTAACCCCCCAAGGCGTTGGGAACTTGATCACTTGATGTAAAGTGGAGGGAACAACTTCCATGGAGTGGATCCATGGCCTTCCGAGGATCACATTGTAGGCTAGATCCTCGGGCATAACTTGAAACAGTGTCTCCTTGGTGACCCCTTCGGCGAATGTTTTGAGTGTGATCTCACCCAAGGTCTTCTCCGTGGAGTTGTTGAAGCCAGCTAACATTGTCGACTTGGGAACAACTTCACCCTTCAACCACATCTTCTTAACGGCCCCGTAGCTAATTATGTTAACGGAGCTGCCGGGGTCGATCAAGACTCTTTTGATATCGGAGTCATTGATCCTTAGCATGATGACTAGTGCGTCGTGGTGGGGAAACATCATCCCATCACAATCATCGTCATCGAAAATAATTTCTTTGCCCGAGCCTCCAACTCGAGTCCTTTTCTCCATCGTGATGGAGAGCTTAGCGAACTTTTTGGCAGCGGCGAAGTTCACGCCGTTCACTTCGGACCCCCCAGTGATGACATTGACTACTCTTTCAGGGGGTGGAGCCCGAGGTGGTTTCCCGTCACCTCGGTTCTTAGAGAAGTTGTCTTTTCCCTTATCAGTGAGGAATTCTGCTAAGACTCCTTTCTTCAGTAGGTGAGCCACCTCGAGGCGCAGGGCCTTGCAGTCCTCGGTTTTGTGGCCATAATCCGCATGAAATTCACAATGCAGATTTTGGTCCCTTTTGTCCGCCGGGGTTCTCATATCTTTGGGGACTCTTACCCCAGCTGTCCCCTTTACGATGTCGACCAGCTCCGAGGTCGATATGTTGAAATTATAATCTTGGATCCGAGGAAGATCCTTTCTTGGGACCGAAGCGGAGCTTGAGGGGTTCCTTTGGTTCACATTGGTTTGAACCTTCCCTCCAAGCCTTTGGCTTATATGAGATGTTGGGTATGAATTGCCGAGGTTGTTGCCCAACCTCTGGCTAACATGTTGCCTCAGCGAAGTGTAAGGCTCATACCTTCCCTTCGAATTATTTCGCGGCGCCTCGGCGCGATTTGAAGTATCACCTCGGTTCTGATAACTTCGGTTCTTGAACTCCGCCTCCTCAAGTCTGATTTTGGAGTAAGCTCTTCTGTGTAGATCCTCCCACGTCAGGACCTGATATTGTTGCAACTCTTTGCGCAATTCAGCTGCAGCGCCTGAGTTGCGACTATTGATACCCTTTTTGAAGGCCATGATAGCCAAGGTATCATCCATTCGAGGCAACTCCATGCGCTCGGCATGGAATCGCTCGAGGAACTCTTTAAGTGGCTCACCGGAGCGCTGTTTCACTTCACATATATCCTCCTTCCTCTGGAGGATCTTTTGCGCGCCGGTGTGAGCTTTGACAAAGGCGCTGGATAGCTCTTTAAACGAGGAGATTGACCCCGCTGGTAAACACAAGTACCACCGAAGAGCCCCTTTTTCTAAAGAACTTCCAAACTTCTTTAAGAACATCGACTCGAGCTGTGTAGATGTCAAGTCGTTGCTCTTTACCATGGACATGTATTCCCTAATGTGTTCCTTGGGATCAGTTGTCCCATCATATTTTTTAAGGAAAGTGAGTTTGAACCCCACAGTTGTTGGAGCTGGGGCAGCCTCGGGTTTGTAGGGCTGCTCCCTATACTGCTCGATGTCGAGGTCATCTTCCTCTTTGCTTATCCCTGGTACGCCTTCAAGGCGCTTTTCCACGCGCGCCTCGATACGCGCTTCGATCTCTCGACTCATTCTTTCAACGTCAACCGAGGACGTTGTTTCAGCCGAGGTGGGAAACGTCCCGAAGTGTGGCGATGCTGTTGGGTTATTCCCCGAGCCCCCAGACGTGGCTCCATTGTGAGGTCCCCCTGTTGTCGCGCCCTGAGGAACGAAAGGCGGGGTGCCTCCACCAGGAGCCGAAGGCTGGGTGCCGTTTTTCGCCTCCAACGAAGCACGAAACTCGGCGTTGATACTCGCCTGCTCATCCTGCTTACTTTGGAGAGCTTTTAGCGTGGTGACAACATACATTTGAAATTCTTCTGTTGTCATTGGGGTGAAGGATTGTTGGTTCGTCGGAACGTCAACCCGATCACCGTTACCACCACTGTTGTTATCAGCCATGACGTTGGGTCACAAATTCCTTGATGAAAAACGGATTTTGAACTTTGGAACAAAGCGTTATTGCTTATATCCCCACAGACGGCGCCAATTTGTATGGGCCTAAATCGTTTTTAGGTACACAAATCGAATTTGGATTCGAATATAAGCAAATCTTTGTATCAAAGCAATAAACGATGCACAAAATAGATGAAAAATGCGTAAAAGTAACTTGCTTTCAATATATAGATTTTCAATACAAATTTGGGCAGAGTTTCGGTATATATTTCTGGATCCCTATTACATGGAATGAACTGCTATTTATAGATGTAAGTCTCTGCCCATGATCTCCACTATCTGTTGCCATGTTGTCCCACGATCTTGAGGTGTAGTGGCTGAGTTAGTGGGGTGACGTAGTGGGCTGCAAAGCCGGACGAACCGAGGGGGATCCACCGAGGTGAGAGTTTACAACTTCGGTGGCTTGGCCCTGTTGCTTGACCGAGGAGATAGTCACCGAAGCTCAGCTCACGGCTCGCCTTCGGTAACGCGCCTTCGGATCCAAGGCTTCGGCGACTCGCTCAACCGCTTCGGCGATTGCTCAGTCGTGTCGTGTTCGATCGTTGAAATTTGCGTAACCGGGACAAATTGACGTGGGTTGATTTTTACCCAATACAATTAATATAGATGAATTCTTGCCACTCTATCACAATCTTTGATGATCCATTTAGATCATTATATATGAATATGAATAATAACATTTAGTAAAAAAAAAACATGAGACAAATTTTGTGTAAAACTTGCGGGATGAACACGTGAAATATTATTGTTCCTCCTCTTCTTCCTCTAAGTTCCTTTTCTTGATATCTTATTTCTTCGTAGGAATCTGTGATACTAGTCATTCATAATGCTAAATGTTTATCATATTATCAAATAAAAACACAAAAAGGGAAAAAGGAAAAAATGAAGGAAACAGATGAAACGAAATGAATAAATATGAAATTAAGAAAAAACTGGTCCTCCAAAGTAAAGATATTGATGAAAAATGGGATGGTGCTAGTTTTGACCCTTCGTTGCGTCAGTTATGCGGCTTCACGATTTTAATGCTCGCCTTATCTCCTGCTTGAAGCCTCTATTGTGCATCCATTTTACTTGCACTTTTATGGCTTATGTGATCCTGCACTTACATCACCACCATTCGTTAGATAAATATTGACATAGTTTCTTCTGCAATAAAACTTAAAAAGCTAGTAAATGAGAACATATATATATCGCCGAACACCAAATGAGAACATACTCAAATTGCTAAACTAAGATGATTCTAAGAGAGTCAAATCATGGAATTAAGTTGATTAAACTCAAGAACTAACTATAATTCGGATACAGTAAGAAAGAAATCAAAAAGAGAGAAATAACACGACAACAATGTAAGGCAAAGGAAATGAGGTTGAGAATGACAAACCATTGAATCCCATAACTAAACAATCCCATGAAAGCAGACATAACCAGCCATATATAATGGCAAACACATCAATGCCAATCGAGAGGACATCCTAGAGTTCTGAGATAGAAAGGCGCCGCAAGGTAGTTCAATTGCACCTGCGGTATGCCCACCCAACATAGATAGCTAGCCATGTATGAGAAAATTCTAATGTGGCAATTGCTCCTGGTGAAATTTCATATATGTTATTTCATGGATAAACTGCAACAATGATAAAACTGCTCAAAAATTAAAAACAAACTTTAAGAAACTAACAAACAATTGAATTCTCATCATGCATTTCTATGTAACAATATTTCATATTCCAAAACGGAGTCGATCATAATACATCAGTATCAGCAAAGTATTCAAATCAATAATAGAAAATTTAAAACGCGCATAAAGTTAGTAACCTTAAAGAAACAAAAGGATTGCTGAAGAACTTTTCTAAACTTTAAACTCTGTAATGATTTAGCTATGGTCTGGACAATAACTATTCACACCCACTTCCTCTAAAAAAGCAAGATAGAACTTATAGATGGATAACAACGGTTGAAAGAAGTGAACATTTGATTAGATTTTGGAAGAAAGAATTGGTGGGTGAAGGATTTGAGAAGATAAGCAAGGAAGCAAGAATCTGTGCAAACTGAAACGTGAGAAGACTTGGATACCTTGAAGACTCAATGCAGACGAATGGACATGCCACATGATAGTATAACCAATTTGCTCTGATCTTCAGTTACCAAATTAATTAATTACTCTTTACTTTGTATTCTATAACTGAAATTACCTCATAATTGAGTGGTGAATATACTTTTGGGCTCTTTACATATATATCCGCCCATCAAGAAATAATTACTTTTAGGTGTCCATAACTTTTTGTATCAAAAAATTTAATACATATTAAATATATTTCTTAATATTAATATTAATATTTAATAGTATGATATTTAACTCCTTAATTAAAGGAAACAATCAATGGTAAAAAAAAAAAAAAATTACCATTAAATATGGTAGTTGCACGATTTTAAGCTTAATGATAGAGTCCTATCAACATAATAATATTTAAAATATTAAAGATATATATTTTAAATATTAAATATATATCAATAATATTAAATATATATATTTTTAAATATATAATATATATTTAAAATATTAAATATATATATTCAAAATATGAAATATCAATAATATTAAATATATTAAATATCAATAAGATTAATATATTAAATATATATTTAAAATATGAAATATCAATAATATTAAATATATCAATAATATTAAATATATTAAATATCAATAATATTAATATATTAATTATATATTTAAAATATTAAATATATATCAATAATATTTAAAATATTAAATATATATTTAAAATATTTTAAATACATATTTAAAAAGGGTAAAATATATATGGAAAGAAAGAAACAAAAAAAGGTGTACAGAAAAAGTAATTATTCTTGGTCAACGTTCATGTTGCGTAAATTTCCCTATACTTTTTCTGTCTTCTATAAGTTAAATATTCTCATATATGCATTAATTAACTAATTTATTTTGCAGCTCATCTTTTGGAAGGAAAATAAGGTAAAATGAAGTGCACTTGTTTTTGTACATTTTCATGTAAATGGTGGCCATAGAGGCATGCCACATCACTTGTCTATAGTTCTCAATTAGATATAGACTAGGTAACTTGTCCGCGCATCGTGCGGTCTTGATAACTCTCTCGTTGATCTTATAAAATGAATGTTTCCTAATATCGAATATTGAACATAACAAAGCAGATTCATCATTCGTGTAAAGACTAAAAATATGAGTTAATTAAATGAAAGGGTTTGATCAGTTTTGTCATTTCTATATTCCTACGACAGTAAAAATTTACATCGTTGATTGATTGTTTAATAATTATTTAATAATAATTAAATATTTTCTTTTCTTTTCGTTTTCATATTCACACCCTTTAACCCCTCTAGAAAATTAGAAACCGTTATAATTTATACTTTTTTAAAATAACCAAGCAACTCCCCTTTCTCCGCTTACTAATCTTTTGGGAAATCCCAAAAATCAGTTCCTTCTCGGTTAATTTTTCCTTATATTTTCCATTAATGTTCTATATCTAAAAAATCCAAATTTAACTTCTTATATAATCCTAATTTGATCTCATTCTCTTACTCTTATTTCTGCCACATCTCTTCTTTAGTTTATAAATATCACATGCAAATGAAGTGCATGAGTGTGCTTGCTCCAATGTCTTAATTGTTTTTAGTAATTAATTTCCTTCATCATCTTGCTTTTATAATCTGGTGGGCCTCTTTCAGATTTGATCTTATGAACTTAGAGAACACAAATTGTCAAAATTCCCGTTTTGTTGTTCGTTCACCCTTACTTTTTAAACGACTTATTTGTATCTAGTATATTCATCTCTATTTTGCATGAAGCTTATTCAGCTTTTATTCCAAAGTTAATTGGTAAATAATTATATGTAATTGGCCTATTAAAGAAAGAGAAAAGGGGATGAAAGAAAAAAACATGGGAATTACTTTTAGGTTACATAACTTATATATCAACCACCATATTTGAATGTTCGTTACAGCTTCTACTGTGTCTTTGTTTTCTTATTTGCATATATGTTCATGTGAATGCATTGAAGGATTACATTCAAAAAGTCTCTTCTGCGAGGTCCTTCTTGTGTTTCTTGTAGTTTCTATTATCTTTCTTTCTTTCTTTCAAGAAAAGCCGATTACCACAATACCTTGAATTTCATTCCGCAACATACATAGAACACCATAAGCTTTTCTCTTCCCCACTCTCCCAACTCACTCCCTAATCAATATACTGTTAAAAATTATGCAGAAAAAATGTGTATGCAAGAAGTATAGAAGGAAACACGGGAGAATAATTGAGGAGGAGAATTTTATGTTACGGAGAACATGTGCTTTGGTATTTATAGTAAACAACTCAATTAGTAACTTACTTGAGCAATAGGAATAGTAGTAACATATATATCTGCCCATTGTAATATAGACTTAATGCTAGGACCATAATTATTTTCTAACCGTTCTTTGCAAAATGCAGAGCATGGCCTTGTAGAAAGGACGGGAAAGTAAAATAATGAGTCCTTGTAAGGAATGAGAAAGTAGCAAAAGACAAATAATTTAAACAATAAAACAACTATAAAATACCTTCTCATCGATTATGCTCATATCAAATTAATGAGCTCTCCATTTGCTTTGGTATTAACAGAATCTCAAATCTACAAACTGTATTTCCAGTCATCGCATCATCCCTACTACCATCCAACTCACAAAGAAAAGACAGACATACTTAAACGCCTAAAATGCAAGTTAGGCATACTCAAGTCAATTAAGCTCTTTATATAGTGTATACAAAACACTGATGAATATGAATAGGCATGGAATTAATTCACAATTATTATTCAGATTAATTAGAGAAACTTAATTGTACTCATTTATTAGCAGCATGTAATGTAATAACCAATACAAAAACACAACGCTTGGGGTAAAAGAATATAAACCGTTAACATATATATCAGCAAAACGGCAGCTCCCAATAGGGATAAAGAGTCAGCATTTTTATTTATTATGTTGGCTAATATGTGCATTTGAGGACATTAAAAGTTACCGTTTATATTTATGTTGGTTGATGACTATTTATTTATGTTGGTTGATGGCTATTTGGGTATCTGAGCAGAAGGGCTTAGGATAGGAGGAAAAACAAAGTGAACAATTTCTTTGCATTTTTATGTGAACGATGGTCATAGAGGCATGCCATCTCACTTGTCTATAGTTCTCAATTAGTATATATATAGATATAGATATAGATATAGATAGATTAGATATAGATATTGATAGATTAGATATAGATAGATATATTGATGATTGATATTGATATTGTTCGTAGTTTTTGCTACTATGAAGTACCGAGTACAATTCATAAAGAAAGAAGAACGACTAGAGGAGTAGTTGAGTTTATGAATCCCAAGTATTATTTGAATCGACTCTTTCCTTTTCTTTTTCTCCAAGTTTTTCTTCATTGGATCCTTAAAAAGGCACTAAATGTGCTTTGATCAATTCCTTATGATGCTTCGCCTTTTGACTAACATAAACAGTTAGGCACGCCATTTCCTTTTGTAAATCAAAATAGAAGATTGTGAAAGTTTACTTGGCTAAGAATCACCAAATTTACATATATATTTTTTTACTTCATCCATGCTGCATCCCACTTTAGGTGTTTCATTTAGTTTGCTCAGGACTATGAAAATAAAGAAAATCTCAAACTTATTGGAGAATATTAAAAGATAATGTTGGTTATTGAAAATATTGAATAGGTTTAGGATAAAAGAGGTTCTAAAGTGCTTTATCTTATACGGAGTAATACTGCAATCCTAATTGTTAGTATATCTATCTATCTAATCCTTTCTAATCCTCCTCCTTTTCCTTTACTTTTCATTCCTCCCATTCTTTTCTTAAGTCATCCGGTTAACACAATATTATGATTCTATTCACATTTAATACTCATTAATTATGATTAGTTATTACGCCTAGCACTAATAGGTAATTAAGGGGGTCACCAATATTCATTGTAAAATGAATCAAACATGTACTTAGAGAGTTATGTAGAAAATGTCCATTTATTGAATTAATACTGGTGATAGTAGACAATTAATTCTTGGGCTCAGTCTAATATTTTCCTGCTCCATAAAGAGCTTCACCTACTCTCTTTGGGCTGCATAAGCTGGGGTTGAATTTGTAGCAAAAGGTTGAGAAGAATGGGCCAAAAGAACCTCTCAAGTCTTTAATTAATAAAAGGAAATTTACGCCCCATGAACATTGACCAAGAATAATTACTTTTTCTGTACACCTTTTCTTGTTTCTTTCTTTCCATATACATTTTACCCTTTTAAAATATATTTTAAATATGTATTTAATATTTTAAATATATATTTAATATATTAATATTATTGATATTTAATATATTTAATATTATTGATATATTTAATATTATTGATATTCATATTTTAAATATATATATATATATATTTAATATTTTAAATATTTTAAATATTATTGATATATATATAATATTTAAAATATATATATTTAATATTTTAAATATTATTATGTTAATAGGACTCTATCATTAAGCCTAAAATCGTGCAACTACCATATTTAATGGTAATCTTTTTTTTTTTACCATTGATTGTTTGCTTTAATTAAGGGAGTTAAATATCATACTATTAAATATTAATATTAATATTAAGAAATATATTTAATATGTATTAAATTTTTGGATACAAAAAGTTATAGACACCTAAAAGTAATTATTTCTTGATGTGCGGATATATATGTAAAGAGCCCATTAATAAAAAGGGACGCGCGTGGAGCGTTGAATAACACGCGCGTTTAACATTAAACCATGGGCCAGATTAGAAACAACAAAACTTGCGGGGCTTGATTAAAAACTTTTTGGACTGAATTAGCAATCCCAAAAACTTTTAATCAAAGGTGGGAAAATGAACCGAACGGACTGAGTGCAATGATTTAAAACATCGAACCCCAAAATTCTTCTCTTACACACTTCACAGTTCTCAAGTTCGTCTCTTCTACAGTATTCTACGCAGTTTTCTAATCATCATCGTCGCCGACCATATACATTTCTCCGATAACATCTAAAGGTAAATTTTGAACAATATTGATGTTTTTCAAGTGAATCGGGGTTTTTCTTTTGCTATATTGCTATTTTGAAAAAATTATGATTTTTACGCCTTTTTACAGTACTGGAAGAAAGTTCTTGTGAAAATCTTTGTTTTGTTGATTTTTTCGTCAAATAGTGCTATGTTCTTGTACAAATAGTGAAGTTTTTGCTTGTTTATGTTATATTACCATGTTAAGAGCATACTCCTTCGAAGAGTGAAACATCGTGAGACAGTGTTCTAAACGTCCGATACGATGTTTGAAGTTGGTGATGCATTTTAGATGATTTTTGTTAAAATAAATTAGGGTTTATAAAATAAATATGCTAAAGGTTGAAAAAATGTTGTACGCATACTCCTTCGCAGAGTCAAACATCGTGAGACAGTGTTCTAAACGTGTGATGAGATGTTTGAAGTTGGTGATGGATTTTAGATGATTTTTGTTAAAATAAAATCAGGGTTTTATAAAATAAATATGCTAAAGGTTGAAAAAAATGTTGTACATATAGTCAAGATTTTGCATGTTTATATTTGTGCGTGCATGTTTAAAGTTCTGGAACATTTGAGACTGTGCTCCGACCGTGCGAGAGGATGATGACTCTACTTAAACGAGGGTTTGATAAAACATATGTATATTATGTTTCACACACCCATATTGCATGCTTGTACATCTTTAATTGATGAATATACTTGTGATTTGCAGCTACAATGGCTTATACGCGGGGAATTAAGAGGAAGGGGACTACTCCTCCTAGTAAACAGCCTCCTAGGAAGAGGAGAATAATATTGGAGGATGAAGAGGAGGGGTCCCTAGACTAGGATGTAAATGTTGGGCCACAGCTGCCGGACGATGGTAATCTATCAGAAGAAATAGAAGCGTTGTTTGGTGATGATGATTGGGGTGAAGATGGAAACAAAAAAGAGAGCCAATATGGCAGAAGAAGAGGAGGTGGGAAGGCTGGTAAATAATCTTGCAGGAGAATTTGAAGGAGTTGCAAATGTTGAAGAAGTAGATGATGTACAAGAAGTTAAAGAGGTTGTAGATGTTCAAGCTGGTGAAGGAGGTAGGAATGGTAGGGAAGAAGAAGAGGGTGAGAGATGCGAAGGAGACGTGGGAGCTGATTCTGCAGAGCCACCTAGAGAGGTATAGTCGTTGTCTAGAACATACATAAAGTTGTTCTTCACTTTACAGTAGAATGGTCAGTATTTTTTTATGTGATTTGAGAACACTCGCGTGCATGATCAGATCAACCTTAACTATGTTCAAAGTATTTTCTTGTAGTTCCTTGGAACATCTCAAGGGATGTTTCATACATCTGATATTATGTTCTTACTACCGTGGTGATTCCTTAAACTAACAAATTTCAAAACATTGTGCAGCCTGAGTACATGCAGCCTGAGTACGTTACCAGTGTCATTCCACCAATGGTGCTGAAGACTTACTTGAATGATCATGAGCATTTTCAATCCAAGATAACTGTCCGCTCGTCGCTTATTGGACGAATGCGTGAGTTCAGAATTGTGCTGCGTACAAGTGGTTTGTATGACAAGTTCAAAAGCAGTATCTTTGGCCATTTCTTGGACTTGCCGGATGAGCCATCGTTTCCAACCAGGTTGGTGCACAATATTTTGCTAAGGAGAGTTTTGTGCAATAAAGAAAAAGAAGCTTGGTTCAATTTCAATGGAGTGCCTGTTCGTTTTGGCCTCCAAGAGTTTGCTTTGATGACAAAGCTGAGATGCCAAGCCTATCCAAGTGTCCAATGGGAGGCTGCGATGAAAGAGAGGGGCAGGGAGATGTGGGAGTATATTTCAAATGCATGGGAGGATGGGAAAGCAAGGGCAGTTACTGCTTCCCGGTTGCTGAGTTTGATAGAAAATGAGGAAGTTCCTGAACGGTACAAGTTTGGGCTTGCTATGTCTTGGTTTGTTCACTCAATATTGTGCGCCAAGGACAAAAAAACTGGTATTGAGGAATTACTGGTCTGCCTTGCATATCTTCCAAATGAATTTTCCAAGTATCCTTGGGGGCGGAAGAGCTTCGAGCTGACCATTGAGTACCTGACGAAGCCCATGGCTGATCGTGCAGCTAGCAAGGCTAAGGACGGGCCAAACTACAATCTTTATGGGTTTCCTTGGGCATTTGTGGGTTGGGTATTTGAAGCAATACCTGCGCTTCGTCCCAGGGATTTTTCCAAGGAGAGGACCATGCCAAGGATGCACAGGTGGATCACTGGAAAGAATGAAAGAGACTCCCGAAGGCTGTTTGAGAATGTTGCAAAGCCTGTAAGTACCTACAATTTTCTAAATGTTGGAACATCTGCAATGTCGTTATAATCATTTCTGTTAATGTTAAGAACGTCTTTTCAGATGTTCGATCACGACAGATATGATGTTTCATTTTTACTGATGTTAAATGTCGAACAGTAATAACGATGTTCTGAACACTCTTTGTGATGTTAAGGTTTATTTCTCTTATACATTATATTCTTAACAAATATTTATGCTATGTAGGTGGTGCACCCTTTCATTGACCCTATCGATGCAGAGAGGGAAGATGATACCTTTCAGAATATTGAGTCGTTTGTTGATGGGGGGCGATGAGGTAATTGATCAGCTTGTTGTGATGTTGGAGGGGGCTAGCTCGATCGTTGGTGGTGATCGAGTGACAGTTTTTAGGAATTGCCCCAGGACCCCTCCAAGAGAGGTAATTGATGAAGGAAAGGTTGGTGAAGAATCTGTTAGTGGAGGTGTTGGTAGATGTGAAACACAAGTTGGTGATGAGATTGGTGGTAGGGATGGTCGTTTTACTGGTGGTCTTTTTAGTGGCAGGGGTTTGTTCGAAGTTGGAGAAAGCTCTAGGAGGAGAGAACATGAGAATGTGCAGCCTAGTGTCTGCAGTTGCAAGTGTCACGACTGCCTTCAATGGAGATAGGGACTGGATCAGAAGCTTGATGCGATCCAGCTGTCCCTTGCTAATTTATTAGCGTCGTCGTCAAAGAAGGAGAAGCAGCAGCAGCGACCAAAGAGGCATATTTTGTTGTCGAGGATGCTCCAGACAAAGAAGAACAAAGGAAAGAAGAAAATGACTGCTGCCAGAATGGCAATGTTAGTAAAACATCCAATTAGAATCGATGAACATAAAAGGGACGTTCTTCTATTAAATCTGGAGATTTTTTCAAACATTTTTTTTTTTTTTTTGGTAATTTAGAGAGACAGCTTAAGTCAGGCTCCAAGAGAGATTGCCAGTGACACTGTACAAGGCACTCAACATTCACAAGAAAGCTGCATTTGACGCTTTCTTGGAGGAGAAGAAGGAACAAAAGACTGCCTTCCTGTGTCACGAGTTTAATTACTTGGATTTTCTGGACTTCCTGGACGTGAAAGAGTGGATGTGGGATAGTGTAAGTGCATCTCTTTACTTCTATTGTTGTGTTAGTGTTTGGTTTTTATCGAAGAACGAACATTTTTTTATCCGTTCGGAACCTGATGGTCCTATGTTCGTTGAACATTCGACTGGCTGGTCCAAACATAAAATAGTATGTGTCGGGCATAGTTTTATCCACAACTTCTAATTTGTTTTATTCTGCAGTTTATGGGTGAGTACTTGGCCTTGATGCGTGTGAGGCATAAGGCTTACCCCCGGCATTATGATAGCTCTGATCTTATCCTCGATCTTTCATTCCTGACCAACTTGTGCGTACGATACGATGCGGCTGAAGAGGAAGCAAAGGGGTTTGATGTCGGCCTTGACAAATACCTAGGAGAATATAAGTTTGAGGATACATTCCTTGATTATGCCAGAGGTAAGTCTCCATATCCGGGTGGAAGGAAGTGGGATGGTGTGAAAATACTCTTTGCCGTGTATAACATTGAAAGCACGCATTATGTTACATGCGTCTTTCATTTAGAGGAGGCAAGGATCGATGTCTACGACTGCAACATTGGGTTGTACAATGAAGACCGCTTTGATTCAATAATGGGGCCAGTAATGTACATGTTCCCAATATACATCCGGCAGTCGGGGAAATTCAACCACCTCCCTCCTAAAATCCTATTTATGGAATGTGGCCGTATGAGCGCATCGAAGGCCTTCCAAGGAATTTGACTGGTACTGCATGTGGAGCGTATGCCCTCATGTTCCTCGAAGATTTGCTGACCAACACCCCGATGGAATTGCTGTGTGACAATGTGATAGAAGACTGTCTTGTTCAATTTTCTGTGGACATATTCCATGGCAAATTAGTCCCCTAGTATGGGTTGTAAAATTTGGATAATTATGTTTTTGTTTTTGATGGGTTGTAATATATGGATGATTACCCATTTTTTGATGATATATATGGCAAATGATGACTATTGTTTTGCATTACACTAAACATCGAGTTTACATTATTAGAACACCTGTATGATGATAAGATTGACTTAAAAATATTAAAAATTATAGACTATTGGAACAGCATTAGTTATTATCGGAACATTATGTTGTACGTTCAAATAGTCTTTAACTTGATGGGTATTTGATGTTCAATAACTAGTAAATAGGGAAACAACAACCGATACTCTGAACATTAAAGTTTATACATTGATAGTCAAGAACCAGGCAAAAACATTCTTGATCGTTGAAAGATTCAGCGCTTTACAAAAGTATGCTAATTATATTAGCATTTAAGACATTACTTAATAAACATTCATATTAACATCCTGGTCAAAATATGCGTTTTCACTTCAACGCGATGCAGTCCCTTCTTGTTTCAAGGTTGCTATCTGGAGCATGGTCTTTATCCTCTTTATTTCTTTCAACATCTTTTTGACGTCCCTATTGTAGTATTCGAAGAATTCCTCAAATTTGAACTTCCAACCCCAAACTTCAGCGCGAAGTTGTTCCAAAATATCATTTGCACGTTCTTGTCGTTCTGCAGAAGTGTTTCGACTTTTTCTTCCTCCTCTTAGCTTGGCTGATCCTCTTCCCATTTTTCCTTCTTTTTGCTTGGCTGATCCTCTTCCTTTTCTTCCTTCTTTTTGCATGGCTGACCCTCTTCCCGTTTTTCCTTCGCTTTGCTTGGCTTCACTTCTTCCCGTTCTTCCTTCGTTTTGGTTGGCTGACCCTCTTCCCATTCTTCCTTCTTTTTGCTTGGCTTCACCTCTTCCTTCTTGTTTCAAGGTTGCTCCCTTTGTCGTTTTTGCTACTCTTGAAGTGGATGCTCTTGTATTGGTTGCTCCTGTTCTTGCAGTAGTAGCAACTATTGAGGAGGAAGGTCGGCGAACCATTTTAATTTTTTTTTTTTTTTGGCTAAAGATTATAGGTTGTAGTGGTATAGAGTTTTTTGAATGGTTTGATCGAGTATTTATAGGAGAAAAAGAGGTAACCGACTTTAAGTGTGTTTTATTCAGACAATCCAACACTAGCCGTTATGATTTTTTTAAAATTTTTGAAGTGACGCATTCGTTGCTTTGCTTCAGATCTGAATTGAAGGGGATAGACGTTAAGTGTATAATGATGAGTAGTTTAAAAAATACTAAATTTCAAACATTAAGATCAATTTTAATATAAACCCCAACCATTCAATGTGAATAGGCGCCTCTTTAAATCATCACATATGCAGGCTAATGGAACGACTATATGATGATTCGTATCGCCATGAAGATGTTCTGACTTCTGCGGGAAGGATTAGGAACCCCTGGTCAAAATTAAAACACGTGTACTAACCCCAACCAGTCAATGTGAATAGGCGCCTCTTTGAATCATCACATATGCAGGCTAATGGAACGACTATATGATGATTCGTACCGCCATGAAGATGTTCTGACTTCTGCGGGAAGGATTAGGAACCCCTGGTCAAAATTAAAACATGTGTACTAACCCCAACCATTCAATGTGAATAGGCGCCTCTTTAAATCATCACATATGCAGCCGAAAAGGCACCAAGCCTGGTTTCTATAAATGTTAAATATCTGCACAACAACAACAACAACAACAAAAACAACAAGGCGAAACAAAAACAATGCCTCGCAGAGTAAGGCACCCAAGAGCACCAGAACATGATAGTGGAGTTCCAAGTACTAGTAGGTTCAATGAAATCCATCATGTCCGTGAAGATATCGTAGATCTGACCTCAGATGTTGATCAGTTTGCAGTATATATAGGAAATGTGGAGGATCAAGTGGAGCGATTAAGAACTAGGTTCGATGAATTCCGTGAGGATATGAATCTTATTAAGCGTATGCTTCGTGGTATTCAAGCTGCACTCGAGATTGACCCCCAAAACTACCCTTCACCACCACGGCCTCCAGCGGAACACATGTGAAATGAAGAATACCTCCTTGCAAGTCTAGTCATTTAAGAAGATTTTCTAATTGTCTTGAATGTCGTATTTTGAAGTGTTGTCCTTTAATTTTCAGTACAATGTAGCATGTTTTGAATATTTATGAATGTTGTTTTGCATTACACTGAACATCCCGTTTGCAGTATTAGAACATCCGTATGATGATCAATTTAAATTATATAATACAAAAATAATATGAATTTGGAACGCCATCGATAAATGCTCGAAACATCAACTAAAACGTTCAAATTTATAGATCTTAGTAGTACTCGATGAACAGCGATTGGTATCAAATAAACCTAGCTACAATGAAACCAAAAAAACTGCCCAAGACAATAAGAAATACATCTTCCGCCGTTGCAATTTAGCCTCTAACTTACTGATCTTCAATAAATTTGTAGTATTACAAGCCCCTAATTTGTCAACTTCCTTCAGCAAATTGGCCCTTTCTTCACAAACTTCATCAAGTGAAATTTTCAACTTGTTTAAAACCAATGTAGTAGGCTGGGGATACTCCTCGTCACACCATTCCCAAAATCCACAATTGCTAATACCCTTGCGGGGACACTTGCAAAATTTTCGTCCAGCATTCGACTGTGTGCCTGCCGTGAATTGTATTGCAGGTAAGCCACACCAACATCGACGATTTTGAGAGGAGCTGCGAGAACAAGTTGATCCTTGAGACATAGTTGAGTTAAGAAGAAGACGAGGTAGAGGGGGTAGGGATAACTTATATTTCAATAATGGGGTAAAAAGACCTAATTAATAGAATGGTTGGGGTTATTCCACGTGTTATAAGGTAATAATAGAACGGTTGGATTAATGTAAGTTGTGTGGAGCAGATCGCTCCACGTATTTAAAACGGGTTGCTCAACTTTTCTTAGCATATAAAATTCCAACGATTGATGCAAAAATATCTAATCTACGTCACGAACATGGATTAGTATGTTCAGTTCAAATAGGTGCCTATTTTAATGTGTAGTGTTCCAACCTTTAATATGATTGTAATAAGAAACTATATAACATGAAAAGATTAATAAATCTTTATATTTAAGGTTAAATCATCATTATATAGATTATCCATTAGTTAGAACAACATTTAATGAAATACTCAATAACTTAGTAAGTGTTTCATTTGATATAACTAAGTAATCGCCTTCAATAGATATAAATGAGTATACTCTAGTAGAAATTTTATGAGTAAACACTTCCAATAGACATACTATTGATGTAGTCACCTTAAATACACATAATATTGAGTAATCTCTTTGAATATACATAAAATTCCAACGATTGATGCAAAAACATCTAATCTACGTCACGAACATGGGTTAGTATGTTCAGTTCAAATAGGTGCCTATTTTAATGTGTAGTGTTCCAACCTTTAATATGATTGTAATAAGAAACTATATAACATGAAAATATTAATAATTCTTTATATTTAAGGTTAAATCATCATTATATAGATTATCCATTAGTTAGAACAACATCTAATGAAATATTCAATAACTTAGTAAGTGTTTCATTTGATATAACTAAGTAATCGCCTTCAATAGATATAAATGAGTATACTCTAGTAGAAATTTTATGAGTAAACACTTCCAATAGACATACTATTGATGTAGTCACCTTAAATACACATAATATTGAGTAATCTCTTTGAATATGCATAAAATTCCATTGATGCAAAAACATCTAATCTACGTCACGAACATGGGTTAGTATGTTCAGTTCAAATAGGTGCCTATTTTAATGTGTAGTGTTCCAACCTTTAATATGATTGTAATAAGAAACTATATAACATGAAAAGATTAATAAGTCTTTATATTTAATGTTAAATCATCATTATATAGATTATCCATTAGTTAGAACAACATCTAATGAAATACTCAATAACTTAGTAAGTGTTTCATTTGATATAACTAAGTAATCGCCTTCAATAGATATAAATGAGTATACTCTAGTAGAACTTTTATGAGTAAACACTTCCAATAGACATACTATTGATGTAGTCACCTTAAATACACATAATATTGAGTATTACAATCAATACTTGTATGATTTGAAGTCTTAGTTGTTGTAGATAAACGAAGAATGTCTGTAATTGAGCTACACATAGATTGTAAGATCAACAAATAGATTACTAATGTGTCTATCTAGTGATATAACGTCCAATCTATGCTACACTTCGTTATAATACGCTTCTTAATGTTTAAAATTGTCAATTGATCTAGAATCAAACCCTACACTCCTTATCCAAACAACTTAGTGTTTACATTTTAGTATAATTAACGACATATATTTTGGTTTACTTACACATAACATGTTTTGTAATCTTAATAAACTACTAAATCATTGTTTATGCATTTTAAATGATCCTTATATTAGTATTTATCAACTAATCTTCAACGGTGCAAAAACAACATCAGTATGAAGATCCAGAACAGACGTACCACGTTCGAGAACGTTCCCTACAAGGTTCAGAACAGGAGATTGAATGTTCTCTAAGTGTTTAAAAATTTTGCGGTTTGGGGTTAGGTTTAGGATTAGGTTTTGGGGTTCAAGGTTAGGGTTAGGGTTCAAACATCATTTATTATGTTCTGAACGTGAAAAAAGTACCTTTTATTTTTGAGCAACCACGTTTCATTTTAAACGAACTACCTAATTGATTATCATGTTTGGCACGTCCAGAAGAACGTTCTAATATCTCAAAAAGGAAATGTACCCCCGCCCCGAGCTCTATTTTATACAAAAAAGGGATGCGCGTGGAATTCGGAACAAAAAAAATGGTGGGGCCTTAATGGAAATTATGACAATTAAAAATGCAGCTGATCAGTCTTATCAATTCCATCATTTCAAACATCGAACACCCGCGCCTTTCTTCTCTTACACACTTCTCAAGTCTTCTTCTCGAGTCTTCTATTTCGTCGCCAGCCATCTACAAATGTTCTCCGGTAATATCTAAAGGTAAATTTTGTACTATATTGATGTTTTCAAGTGAATCGGGGTTTATTTTTTTGCTAGTTGGCTATTTCGATAAAGCTAGGGTTTTTATGCCTTTTTACTGTACTGGAAGAAAGTTCTTGTGAAAATATTTGTTTTTGTTGATTTTTTTCGTCAAATAGTGCTGTGTTGTTGTACAAATAGTGAGGCTTTTGCTTGTTTGTGTTAATAAAGATTTTAAGGCCAAACTCCTTCTGCTATGTCAAACATCTTCATACAGTGCTCTGAACTTTTGTTAGGATGTTTCAACTTGCTGATGCATTTTAGATGGGTGTTGTTAAAATATATGCTAGCATGTTTACGTTAATAACGATGTCAAACATCTTCATACGATGCTTGGAACGTGTGTTAGAATGTTTCAAATTGCTGATGAAGTTTAGGCGTTCACTTATGTAGTGGAAGTATTATCAACTTAACACATAATCTAATAACTTTCATTCATACTTAAGGAAACAAAATACGTATAGAAAAGTACTTGACATAATGCAAAAGTACTACTCCCTCGGTCCCAATTTATGTGTCACACTTTCCTTATTTGTCAACTATTTAATGTACTATCTCTATTTTACCCCTATTGGGCCCTACTTATTTAAAAAGCCACAAACAACTTTTTGATTACTACAATCTTCTCTCTCTCTTACTTTTTCAAGGGTAAATTTGAACATTTACAAAGTCAACTTCTATTTCTTAAATTTCGTGCCAAGTCAAACACCGCCACATAAATTGGGATGGAGGGAGTAGTACTATATATAATGCTTAAATAAAAGTTCTAGTTGTCATCATCATTGGGAGAATTTGGAGGAGTCGCAAACTGCTCCGGATTCATCCCTTTTTGGATAAGGAGTCCCAGAAGCATTCTTTCAATACGCTCCAAGCGCTGAACTAACACTTGCCTTATGCTCCATACATCAGCAGATAAGCGGTCCGCAGCATGGTTGATTGCAGTAATGTCAGTTTGAATACCGGCAATATCCCAGGCGATGTTTCCATAATATTTGTTATGGTCAGGTTCGGCTGGGGCATAGTGGCCATTAGCGACAACTTCGTTTTGGTTATTTTCCATTTGTCTTTGTTGTCTATGAAGAAATTTTGATAATTCAATTAGGAGGATAATTGTGTGTATGGAGGAACAAGGAAATGTATGTATTTATAGATGAATTTAACATAAAAAAACACCAAAAGGCGTGATGTGAACATTGAAAAGACGTTCACTACTCTCTAGGTGATGTATCTGGATTAATTAATGGCTCTTTTCGTATGCCCGCTTAGAGGGATGCTTTCACACCTTTTAATTGCACAAGGCAACCCTTCGCTTGAATCAACATGACTATTGCATTACACTGAACATCCTGTTTGCAGTATTAGAACATCTGTATGATGATCAGTTTGAATTATATACTACAAAAATAATAGGAATTTGGAACGCCATTGATAAATGCTCGAAACATTAAGTTAAACGTTCAAATATAAAAATATATAAAATTGTCAAGATTAAAAATCAAAAAGCAACACTTTGAGTTTGGGAGGATTGTCCACTATCCACTCGTTTCGGGCAAGTAGTTCTTTTGTGGCCTGACCTTTTGCAGATGCTACATTTATTTCTCCTACTTGAAAATACTTCACCAACTGATGGTATCCGCTTTTTCCTTCGTCTGCCCTTACCCACGTCGATGAAAGGAGGCAATATTCATCTCTCAAGCAGCTCAGGAGGAACATTCCAAAATTCTTCCGGTGGAACAGCATTGATCGGTTCTTCATAGGCAAGCATATATGAATCTAACTTGTAATATGCAGAAGTGAAGTCATAGACGCACGCTCCATAGTCTTCTGGACGCAGCATTCTGATAGCTGCCATAGCATGTTTACAGGGTATTAAGTCAATTTGATACTCTCTGCACGTACAAGTTCTGTTGAGTAAATCGACTTCTGCTCCCTGGCCTGGACTGATGATGGTGAAACCATACGTACCTTTTCGACTAATTGCGAGCTTACCCCTTCCTCCAGGTTGAATCTTATTTTTCCTTCAATTGAAGGGACACATATGGTTGAAACCTCGAGGAATTCCGTAGCTCTCACATGGAATTTTTCGCCAAATATACGATTGATGTGATTTAATAGGGCAACAATAGGATATTCTCTTTCATCCCTCAGCATTGCATTTGTAGACTCAGCAATGTTCGAGGTCATCACTGCAAATCTGAAATTTTAACAAACAAACAAAGGCTTTAATGCTAAATACGTCTAATCCAAGTGCGAACATTAAGCATGCGATCAGAACATCAATAATTACATCATACACATCATTGGTACTATTTTGAACGTCAATTGGAATGTTCTCGGCTTAATTGCCATGTAAACATAGAACATTCCAACGCAACGTTCAGAAAATTTGGTAAGAATGTTCATAGACGTGTACCTGTGCCCAGGAAAAAAGCATCTGCTCCATTTATGGAACCCTACGTCATCTTGAAGATATCTGGCAACCCTTGGATCGTTGTCTTCGATTTGCTTAAAGTGCGTTCTGAAATCCTCCACACGATATGCATCTGCTGCCAAGTAATAGGACCCCAGGTGGTCTCCAAATTGAAACGTTGTACGGATATTTTCAGCAAGGTGCCTCGTGCAAACTCTGTAGTGAGCTTGGGGAAACCACTTAGCAACTGATTTTGCTATGCTTTTATACATGTCTGAAATGACGCTCAACTCATCATTGTACTGGGTTATGTCAACCAATTGTTTCGAAAAAAAATCATAAGAAGCATCACATTCTTTGTCCACAACGCAGAATGCAACAGGGAATATGTGCTTCTCTGCATCCTGGGCAACGGCAGACAACAACACACCGTCGTACTTGCCTGACAAATGAGTCCCATCAATAGCAAGGACTTTCCTCATGTACAGAAAACCCCTAATCCAAGATCCGTAAGATATAAAAAAATACTTAAACCTCTCATAACTATCAAGCTTCAAAGCTGTCTTGCTTCCAATATTTTGGGACCTTACCATATAACTGTATGCCTCTAAAATTTTATAACTGTGTTCATGTGTCCCTCTTGCTATTGCCTTTGCAATCTCACATCCCTTGAAACTTTTTCAATAACTAATGTTGCATCCCAATTCTCTGTTAAATGCAACTCTGATGTCTTTTGGTGTTATTCCTTTCCCCTCAATGTACCTATCTTTCATGTATTCACCTACAACATCAGCTGTGGTATGTGTATGGTGGCTTTGCAGGTGCTGCACACCGCACGTGTGCTCGCTATTGTAGATTGTAATATAAAATGTATCACTACTATGATACCTCAATGCTCGAAGCCACCACTTGCAATTTGCATCAACACATCTGGCGTAAAACAACTTTTTTGTATTCTTCACAGCTTTGAAAGAAAAAGGCTTCCTCACTGCAGCAACCCTCAACTTCACCACTAATTCTCGCTTGTTCTTGAAAGTCATACCCTTTACAAAACCTGTGCCGTCTTTTCCAAAAAAATCGTTGCGGCTGCTCTGTGATGGTGCTATTTCTGAAGGATTACCAACTACTTCTCCACCTTCTTCACCTTCTTCGTCTGCCTCTCCACCTTGTTTTAATTCATCTTCATCCATCTCAACATGCATATCTTGTTCATTTGAACTTGAAATTCCTTCAGGCCTTGGAATCACACTAACCCTTAGTGTTGGCCTAGCCCCAGCTGGGTCTACATCAGCCATATAAAGCTGAACATCATCATCAGTCCTAATTTTAAATGGAGGAGTCTTTTGCTTTGCGGCAACACTCAGCATATATGAAATGCAAAGATCCCTAGGATCATCACTTACCCCCCAACTGCGTATGATTTTGTTGGCAAGTTCATCATATGTAACATTCCTACTCACAAGGATAGGTCTTGTCTCTTTCACCTTAGGAATCCAAGCATAGCATTTCGAACGCTCAACCCATTCACCGAGAAAATCAACTCCTAGTAGTATGTTGTCCCCCATTACTTTAACGATATCTGCAAGGTAGGATAAATATTCATCAAATGTGGTCCAGGTAGCAAAGAATACTGGAACATCGAAAAACAGATCCGAACATGCCCAAGGATGTTTAAGATTACAAGCATTCCGATGCGAAACATCGATACATCAGCTCCGACCTTCTACAAAAATGTTCCAACATTATGAATAGCATTTACTGAACATGTTGTAAGATTATTCGGGCAACCAAAATTATGTTCCGTAACTCTGACTAGCACAATAGGAACATCAAAAGGATTATCCTGAGCATCTAATACAATGTTCCATAATTGTGACTACGTTGTACGAGTATTTATAGAACAATCTTTATAATGTTGCGATCGTCACGGTAAGATGTTTCAAAACAGCAACATACTGTTTAAAAGGGTTTTTACAAAAATTAGAATAGTAGAGATTAGCAAGACGAAGATTTACACTTACAGGAGATATGGAACTTGTCAAGCTTAGCAGTTTGAAGTAATGCCCAACGTTATTCAAACAATTTCAACGACAAGCTTTCCAATTTCCAGTAATGGCTAACAGGTAAACATTATTCAAAGCATTTCAACGTCAAGCAAACCAATTAAAAGTAATGCCAACCAGAAATTGTTATTCAAAGAATTGCAGCGTATTTTCCCCAAATTATTTTTTCAATCAGAGTCAATAATACCTAATTAACCGAAAAGGATTTAGATCTGACAATATTTTCCGTTTGGGAGAGTTGGAATGCAAGAATAATAGCGAAAACGGATGGAGATTGAAGAAAGCAAATGCGCAGCAGCTATGGTGTTTTCAGGTCGCGAGGGAGAAGAGAAGAGAGGAGAGAGAGAGAGAGAGAGAGAAAGGAGGGAATAAACGGAGGGAAAAATATTTCCCTAATTTGGCAAATTTTATTTTTTTATATACGTGAGGACCAAAGTGTAAGAAATGAAACTTTGGGGTGAAGGGGAATGGAGGAAAGTTATGTTTAAGAGCATTAATTAGATGTGTCCCTTCTACTACATTAATTAAGACTTTGTCCCTTTTACCTATTTTCACTCTTGAGTGTCCCTTTTGACCAAATGTCCCCAAAAGGTTGAGAACCGCTGGAGCACGGCTAGGAATGATATTACTGGTATCATCAAGTTAATCTTTTGCATTAATTTTTCTACAATGATATCTTATTGAGTTTCAGGCTTCTTGGACTGCCGAGACTTTAAAAAAAGATGATTGGAGAATTCATCACCGACTGTATAGTATGCATTCAATTTATTGGTTGTCTTTTACTTTATGTTTTGCGTATGAATAAACGGATGCAACTTTCTATGACGTCCCAGAAATTTCCCAAAATTACTTATTCAAATGAACAAAGAACAGTGGAATATGGCATAACGAAAACAGCAATCTGAGACCTTCATAGCACTTTTTCATATATAAAGGTAGTTTTCCGCATATATACTAATACGGAATTTCATAAGCAGACAAAATTAATCCTATATAGTCAGAGATACCGTCCATTCAAGGCATAAATGTAATTTGGTTGTGTTCTTTCCAATTATTGTTATTCTACTCAATTATTATTGGATGGTCATTTTATCAATAGCTATTTTATTATTTTTATATTGACACATGCTCCAATTAGCTAGCATTGTTTTGTTAGACATACCATTACTAAAAGAGTCTTTGCATGCCTTTTTTAATTGTAAATTCATATAGCTTGAGGCCTACGAGAACATATTTGTTGTTATCAGGCCATTGAGGATAGCATTAAAAGTTTTTTCTGGATGCCTGTACGCAATCCTCACTACAACAAAACTCATATTTAGCGGCAAATAATATGATTTTTAGCGGCATAAACAATTGCCGCTAATAGTTTTATCAGCAATAACCTATTAGCAGGCAATGTTGTTGTCGCTAAAAGTTTTCCCGACAATTGTTTTGAGTGCTGGTAAAGCCCAATTTATTGCCGCTAAAAGATCCTTGGATATAGTGGCATTTGTTTCCTAGCAATTTAAGTTTTCACTAAATCTAACACAAATAATGACTTGATTCATCACATGTATTGTCGGTAAAGACATTCTAGCGTCATTTTACTGTAGCTTGAAATAATTCTCAAACCGTACTACTCCTATTCATTCAAAAATACAAACATTTGAATAAAATATACTAACAGTCATGTCGAAATGCATAATAATTCATTAAATTTCATCAAACAAAAACTCATCAATATTTTTTGTTTCAACACCATAAAAGAACATAAATATAGCTTTAGTTCAGTAGGTAGTTTCATGTAAAGTCTGAAAACTAGTGTTAAACTTGAACAACCTATAAGCTCTCTTGATCAAGGAAAATCCACCATACCAAGTCCGTCAACTAGCGTTGATTTACTGCACTACCTGCAATGGTAGAATGAGAAGAAAATAATTACAACTAATTCTTCTCTATTCTTTTGATAAAAAGAGACATGTATTAAAATAATTATGTGCACACTGTAAAAATGTGTCAAATTCAGAGACAAAATCATTCAATTTAATAAGAGTATAGCTCACTGTAAGCATTGACCAACATTGCATCAACACTACGGAAAGTTTAAGAAATTAGCATTAAACGTCTACACCACCAGTATGAGAAACTACTTGGTGGAACAAATTTTCGACTATAATTATATCGTTCAAAGCTCCCATCAACTCTTTAAACATACAATGGATATATAACTGTTGAGAGCTGGTTTTGAAGTATGACAAACGAGAAGGACTCAGAGGTCCCCACTGAGGACCTAGTCCTTAAATATGGTAGTTGCACGATTTTAAGCTTAATGATAGAGTCCTATCAACATAATAATATTTAAAATATTAAAGATATATATTTTAAATATTAAATATATATCAATAATATTAAATATATATATTTTTAAATATATAATATATATTTAAAATATTAAATATATATATTCAAAATATGAAATATCAATAATATTAAATATATTAAATATCAATAAGATTAATATATTAAATATATATTTAAAATATGAAATATCAATAATATTAAATATATAAATAATATTAAATATATTAAATATCAATAATATTAATATATTAATTATATATTTAAAATATTAAATATATATCAATAATATTTAAAATATTAAATATATATTTAAAATATTAAATACATATTTAAAAAGGGTAAAATATATATGGAAAGAAAGAAAGAAAAAAAGGTGTACAGAAAAAGTAATTATTCTTGGTCAACGTTCATGTTGCGTAAATTTCCCTATACTTTTTCTGTCTTCTATAAGTTAAATATTCTCATCTATGCATTAATTAACTAATTTATTTTGCAGCTCATCTTTTGGAAGGAAAATAAGGTAAAATGAAGTGCACTTGTTTTTGTACATTTTCATGTAAATGGTGGCCATAGAGGCATGCCACATCACTTGTCTATAGTTCTCAATTAGATATAGACTAGGTAAATTGTCCGCGCATCGTGCGGTCTTGATAACTCTCTCGTTGATCTTATAAAATGAATGTTTCCTAATATCGAATATTGAACATAACAAAGCAGATTCATTATTCGTGTAAAGACTAAAAATATGAGTTAATTAAATGAAAGGGTTTGATCAGTTTTGTCATTTCTATATTCCTACGACAGTAAAAATTTACATCGTTGATTGATTGTTTAATAATTATTTAATAATAATTAAATATTTTCTTTTCTTTTCGTTTTCATATTCACACCCTTTAACCCCTCTAGAAAATTAGAAACCGTTATAATTTATACTTTTTTAAAATAACCAAGCAACTCCACTTTCTCCGCTTACTAATATTTTGGGAAATCCCAAAAATCAGTTCCTTCTCGGTTAATTTTTCCTTATATTTTCCATTAATGTTCTATATCTAAAAAATCCAAATTTAACTTCTTATATAATCCTAATTTGATCTCATTCTCTTACTCTTATTTCTGCCACATCTCTTCTTTAGTTTATAAATATCACATGCAAATGAAGTGCATGAGTGTGCTTGCTCCAATGTCTTAATTGTTTTTAGTAATTAATTTCCTTCATCATCTTGCTTTTATAATCTGGTGGGCCTCTTTCAGATTTGATCTTATGAACTTAGAGAACACAAATTGTCAAAATTCCCGTTTTGTTGTTCGTTCACCCTTACTTTTTAAACGACTTATTTGTATCTAGTATATTCATCTCTATTTTGCATGAAGCTTATTCAGCTTTTATTCCAAAGTTAATTGGTAAATAATTATATGTAATTGGCCTATTAAAGAAAGAGAAAAGGGGATGAAAGAAAAAAACATGGGAATTACTTTTAGGTTACATAACTTATATATCAACCACCATATTTGAATGTTCGTTACAGCTTCTACTGTGTCTTTGTTTTCTTATTTGCATATATGTTCATGTGAATGCATTGAAGGATTACATTCAAAAAGTCTCTTCTGCGAGGTCCTTCTTGTGTTTCTTGTAGTTTCTATTATCTTTCTTTCTTTCTTTCAAGAAAAGCCGATTACCACAATACCTTGAATTTCATTCCGCAACATACATAGAACACCATAAGCTTTTCTCTTCCCCACTCTCCCAACTCACTCCCTAATCAATATACTGTTAAAAATTATGCAGAAAAAATGTGTATGCAAGAAGTATAGAAGGAAACACGGGAGAATAATTGAGGAGGAGAATTTTATGTTACGGAGAACATGTGCTTTGGTATTTATAGTAAACAACTCAATTAGTAACTTACTTGAGCAATAGGAATAGTAGTAACATATATATCTGCCCATTGTAATATAGACTTAATGCTAGGACCATAATTATTTTCTAACCGTTCTTTGCAAAATGCAGAGCATGGCCTTGTAGAAAGGACGGGAAAGTAAAATAATGAGTCCTTGTAAGGAATGAGAAAGTAGCAAAAGACAAATAATTTAAACAATAAAACAACTATAAAATACCTTCTCATCGATTATGCTCATATCAAATTAATGAGCTCTCCATTTGCTTTGGTATTAACAGAATCTCAAATCTACAAACTGTATTTCCAGTCATCGCATCATCCCTACTACCATCCAACTCACAAAGAAAAGACAGACATACTTAAACGCCTAAAATGCAAGTTAGGCATACTCAAGTCAATTAAGCTCTTTATATAGTGTATACAAAACACTGATGAATATGAATAGACATGGAATTAATTCACAATTATTATTCAGATTAATTAGAGAAACTTAATTGTACTCATTTATTAGCAGCATGTAATGTAATAACCAATACAAAAACACAACGCTTGGGGTAAAAGAATATAAACCGTTAACATATATATCAGCAAAACGGCAGCTCCCAATAGGGATAAAGAGTCAGCATTTTTATTTATTATGTTGGCTAATATGTGCATTTGAGGACATTAAAAGTTACCGTTTATATTTATGTTGGTTGATGACTATTTATTTATGTTGGTTGATGGCTATTTGGGTATCTGAGCAGAAGGGCTTAGGATAGGAGGAAAAACAAAGTGAACAATTTCTTTGCATTTTTATGTGAACGATGGTCATAGAGGCATGCCATCTCACTTGTCTATAGTTCTCAATTAGTATATATATAGATATAGATATAGATATTGATAGATTAGATATAGATAGATATATTGATGATTGATATTGATATTGTTCGTAGTTTTTGCTACTATGAAGTACCGAGTACAATTCATAAAGAAAGAAGAACGACTAGAGGAGTAGTTGAGTTTATGAATCCCAAGTATTATTTGAATCGACTCTTTCCTTTTCTTTTTCTCCAAGTTTTTCTTCATTGGATCCTTAAAAAGGCACTAAATGTGCTTTGATCAATTCCTTATGATGCTTCGCCTTTTGACTAACATAAACAGTTAGGCACGCCATTTCCTTTTGTAAATCAAAATAGAAGATTGTGAAAGTTTACTTGGCTAAGAATCACCAAATTTACATATATATTTTTTTACTTCATCCATGCTGCATCCCACTTTAGGTGTTTCATTTAGTTTGCTCAGGACTAAAATAAAGAAAATCTCAAACTTATTGGAGAATATTAAAAGATAATGTTGGTTATTGAAAATATTGAATAGGTTTAGGATAAAAGAGGTTCTAAAGTGCTTTATCTTATACGGAGTAATACTGCAATCCTAATTGTTAGTATATCTATCTATCTAATCCTTTCTAATCCTCCTCCTTTTCCTTTACTTTTCATTCCTCCCATTCTTTTCTTAAGTCATCCGGTTAACACAATATTATGATTCTATTCACATTTAATACTCATTAATTATGATTAGTTATTACGCCTAGCACTAATAGGTAATTAAGGGGGTCACCAATATTCATTGTAAAATGAATCAAACATGTACTTAGAGAGTTATGTAGAAAATGTCCATTTATTGAATTAATACTGGTGATAGTAGACAATTAATTCTTGGGCTCAGTCTAATATTTTCCTGCTCCATAAAGAGCTTCACCTACTCTCTTTGGGCTGCATAAGCTGGGGTTGAATTTGTAGCAAAAGGTTGAGAAGAATGGGCCAAAAGAACCTCTCAAGTCTTTAATTAATAAAAGGAAATTTACGCCCCATGAACGTTGACCAAGAATAATTACTTTTTCTGTACACCTTTTCTTGTTTCTTTCTTTCCATATACATTTTACCCTTTTAAAATATATTTTAAATATGTATTTAATATTTTAAATATATATTTAATATATTAATATTATTGATATTTAATATATTTAATATTATTGATATATTTAATATTATTGATATTCATATTTTAAATATATATATATATATATATTTAATATTTTAAATATTTTAAATATTATTGATATATATATAATATTTAAAATATATATATTTAATATTTTAAATATTATTATGTTAATAGGACTCTATCATTAAGCCTAAAATCGTGCAACTACCATATTTAATGGTAATCTTTTTTTTTTTACCATTGATTGTTTGCTTTAATTAAGGGAGTTAAATATCATACTATTAAATATTAATATTAATATTAAGAAATATATTTAATATGTATTAAATTTTTGGATACAAAAAGTTATAGACACCTAAAAGTAATTATTTCTTGATGTGCGGATATATATGTAAAGAGCCCATTAATAAAAAGGGACGCGCGTGGAGCGTTGAATAACACGCGCGTTTAACATTAAACCATGGGCCAGATTAGAAACAACAAAACTTGCGGGGCTTGATTAAAAACTTTTTGGACTGAATTAGCAATCCCAAAAACTTTTAATCAAAGGTGGGAAAATGAACCGAACGGACTGAGTGCAATGATTTAAAACATCGAACCCCAAAATTCTTCTCTTACACACTTCACAGTTCTCAAGTTCGTCTCTTCTACAGTATTCTACGCAGTTTTCTAATCATCATCGTCGCCGACCATATACATTTCTCCGATAACATCTAAAGGTAAATTTTGAACAATATTGATGTTTTTCAAGTGAATCGGGGTTTTTCTTTTGCTATATTGCTATTTTGAAAAAATTATGATTTTTACGCCTTTTTACAGTACTGGAAGAAAGTTCTTGTGAAAATCTTTGTTTTGTTGATTTTTTCGTCAAATAGTGCTATGTTCTTGTACAAATAGTGAAGTTTTTGCTTGTTTATGTTATATTACCATGTTAAGAGCATACTCCTTCGAAGAGTGAAACATCGTGAGACAGTGTTCTAAACGTCCGATACGATGTTTGAAGTTGGTGATGCATTTTAGATGATTTTTGTTAAAATAAATTAGGGTTTATAAAATAAATATGCTAAAGGTTGAAAAAATATTGTACGCATACTCCTTCGCAGAGTCAAACATCGTGAGACAGTGTTCTAAACGTGTGATGAGATGTTTGAAGTTGGTGATGGATTTTAGATGATTTTTGTTAAAATAAAATCAGGGTTTTATAAAATAAATATGCTAAAGGTTGAAAAAAATGTTGTACATATAGTCAAGATTTTGCATGTTTATATTTGTGCGTGCATGTTTAAAGTTCTGGAACATTTGAGACTGTGCTCCGACCGTGCGAGAGGATGATGACTCTACTTAAACGAGGGTTTGATAAAACATATGTATATTATGTTTCACACACCCATATTGCATGCTTGTACATCTTTAATTGATGAATATACTTGTGATTTGCAGCTACAATGGCTTATACGCGGGGAATTAAGAGGAAGGGGACTACTCCTCCTAGTAAACAGCCTCCTAGGAAGAGGAGAATAATATTGGAGGATGAAGAGGAGGGGTCCCTAGACTAGGATGTAAATGTTGGGCCACAGCTGCCGGACGATGGTAATCTATCAGAAGAAATAGAAGCGTTGTTTGGTGATGATGATTGGGGTGAAGATGGAAACAAAAAAGAGAGCCAATATGGCAGAAGAAGAGGAGGTGGGAAGGCTGGTAAATAATCTTGCAGGAGAATTTGAAGGAGTTGCAAATGTTGAAGAAGTAGATGATGTACAAGAAGTTAAAGAGGTTGTAGATGTTCAAGCTGGTGAAGGAGGTAGGAATGGTAGGGAAGAAGAACAGGGTGAGAGATGCGAAGGAGACGTGGGAGCTGATTCTGCAGAGCCACCTAGAGAGGTATAGTCGTTGTCTAGAACATACATAAAGTTGTTCTTCACTTTACAGTAGAATGGTCAGTATTTTTTTATGTGATTTGAGAACACTCGCGTGCATGATCAGATCAACCTTAACTATGTTCAAAGTATTTTCTTATAGTTCCTTGGAACATCTCAAGGGATGTTTCATACATCTGATATTATGTTCTTACTACCGTGGTGATTCCTTAAACTAACAAATTTCAAAACATTGTGCAGCCTGAGTACATGCAGCCTGAGTACGTTACCAGTGTCATTCCACCAATGGTGCTGAAGACTTACTTGAATGATCATGAGCATTTTCAATCCAAGATAACTGTCCGCTCGTCGCTTATTGGACGAATGCGTGAGTTCAGAATTGTGCTGCGTACAAGTGGTTTGTATGACAAGTTCAAAAGCATTATCTTTGGCCATTTCTTGGACTTGCCGGATGAGCCATCGTTTCCAACCAGGTTGGTGCACAATATTTTGCTAAGGAGAGTTTTGTGCAATAAAGAAAAAGAAGCTTGGTTCAATTTCAATGGAGTGCCTGTTCGTTTTGGCCTCCAAGAGTTTGCTTTGATGACAAAGCTGAGATGCCAAGCCTATCCAAGTGTCCAATGGGAGGCTGCGATGAAAGAGAGGGGCAGGGAGATGTGGGAGTATATTTCAAATGCATGGGAGGATGGGAAAGCAAGGGCAGTTACTGCTTCCCGGTTGCTGAGTTTGATAGAAAATGAGGAAGTTCCTGAACGGTACAAGTTTGGGCTTGCTATGTCTTGGTTTGTTCACTCAATATTGTGCGCCAAGGACAAAAAAACTGGTATTGAGGAATTACTGGTCTGCCTTGCATATCTTCCAAATGAATTTTCCAAGTATCCTTGGGGGCGGAAGAGCTTCGAGCTGACCATTGAGTACCTGACGAAGCCCATGGCTGATCGTGCAGCTAGCAAGGCTAAGGACGGGCCAAACTACAATCTTTATGGGTTTCCTTGGGCATTTGTGGGTTGGGTATTTGAAGCAATACCTGCGCTTCGTCCCAGGGATTTTTCCAAGGAGAGGACCATGCCAAGGATGCACAGGTGGATCACTGGAAAGAATGAAAGAGACTCCCGAAGGCTGTTTGAGAATGTTGCAAAGCCTGTAAGTACCTACAATTTTCTAAATGTTGGAACATCTGCAATGTCGTTATAATCATTTCTGTTAATGTTAAGAACGTCTTTTCAGATGTTCGATCACGACAGATATGATGTTTCATTTTTACTGATGTTAAATGTCGAACAGTAATAACGATGTTCTGAACACTCTTTGTGATGTTAAGGTTTATTTCTCTTATACATTATATTCTTAACAAATATTTATGCTATGTAGGTGGTGCACCCTTTCATTGACCCTATCGATGCAGAGAGGGAAGATGATACCTTTCAGAATATTGAGTCGTTTGTTGATGGGGGGCGATGAGGTAATTGATCAGCTTGTTGTGATGTTGGAGGGGGCTAGCTCGATCGTTGGTGGTGATCGAGTGACAGTTTTTAGGAATTGCCCCAGGACCCCTCCAAGAGAGGTAATTGATGAAGGAAAGGTTGGTGAAGAATCTGTTAGTGGAGGTGTTGGTAGATGTGAAACACAAGTTGGTGATGAGATTGGTGGTAGGGATGGTCGTTTTACTGGTGGTCTTTTTAGTGGCAGGGGTTTGTTCGAAGTTGGAGAAAGCTCTAGGAGGAGAGAACATGAGAATGTGCAGCCTAGTGTCTGCAGTTGCAAGTGTCACGACTGCCTTCAATGGAGATAGGGACTGGATCAGAAGCTTGATGCGATCCAGCTGTCCCTTGCTAATTTATTAGCGTCGTCGTCAAAGAAGGAGAAGCAGCAGCAGCGACCAAAGAGGCATATTTTGTTGTCGAGGATGCTCCAGACAAAGAAGAACAAAGGAAAGAAGAAAATAACTGCTGCCAGAATGGCAATGTTAGTAAAACATCCAATTAGAATCGATGAACATAAAAGGGACGTTCTTCTATTAAATCTGGAGATTTTTTCAAACATTTTTTTTTTTTTTTTGGTAATTTAGAGAGACAGCTTAAGTCAGGCTCCAAGAGAGATTGCCAGTGACACTGTACAAGGCACTCAACATTCACAAGAAAGCTGCATTTGACGCTTTCTTGGAGGAGAAGAAGGAACAAAAGACTGCCTTCCTGTGTCACGAGTTTAATTACTTGGATTTTCTGGACTTCCTGGACGTGAAAGAGTGGATGTGGGATAGTGTAAGTGCATCTCTTTACTTCTATTGTTGTGTTAGTGTTTGGTTTTTATCGAAGAACGAACATTTTTTTATCCGTTCGGAACCTGATGGTCCTATGTTCGTTGAACATTCGACTGGCTGGTCCAAACATAAAATAGTATGTGTCGGGCATAGTTTTATCCACAACTTCTAATTTGTTTTATTCTGCAGTTTATGGGTGAGTACTTGGCCTTGATGCGTGTGAGGCATAAGGCTTACCCCCGGCATTATGATAGCTCTGATCTTATCCTCGATCTTTCATTCCTGACCAACTTGTGCGTACGATACGATGCGGCTGAAGAGGAAGCAAAGGGGTTTGATGTCGGCCTTGACAAATACCTAGGAGAATATAAGTTTGAGGATACATTCCTTGATTATGCCAGAGGTAAGTCTCCATATCCGGGTGGAAGGAAGTGGGATGGTGTGAAAAGACTCTTTGCCGTGTATAACATTGAAAGCACGCATTATGTTACATGCGTCTTTCATTTAGAGGAGGCAAGGATCGATGTCTACGACTGCAACATTGGGTTGTACAATGAAGACCGCTTTGATTCAATAATGGGGCCAGTAATGTACATGTTCCCAATATACATCCGGCAGTCGGGGAAATTCAACCACCTCCCTCCTAAAATCCTATTTATGGAATGTGGCCGTATGAGCGCATCGAAGGCCTTCCAAGGAATTTGACTGGTACTGCATGTGGAGCGTATGCCCTCATGTTCCTCGAAGATTTGCTGACCAACACCCCGATGGAATTGCTGTGTGACAATGTGATAGAAGACTGTCTTGTTCAATTTTCTGTGGACATATTCCATGGCAAATTAGTCCCCTAGTATGGGTTGTAAAATTTGGATAATTATGTTTTTGTTTTTGATGGGTTGTAATATATGGATGATTACCCATTTTTTGATGACATATATGGCAAATGATGACTATTGTTTTGCATTACACTAAACATCGAGTTTACATTATTAGAACACCTGTATGATGATAAGATTGACTTAAAAATATTAAAAATTATAGACTATTGGAACAGGATTAGTTATTATCGGAACATTATGTTGTACGTTCAAATAGTCTTTAACTTGATGGGTATTTGATGTTCAATAACTAGTAAATAGGGAAACAACAACCGATACTCTGAACATTAAAGTTTATACATTGATAGTCAAGAACCAGGCAAAAACATTCCTGATCGTTGAAAGATTCAGCGCTTTACAAAAGTATGCTAATTATATTAGCATTTAAGACATTACTTAATAAACATTCATATTAACATCCTGGTCAAAATATGCGTTTTCACTTCAACGCGATGCAGTCCCTTCTTGTTTCAAGGTTGCTATCTGGAGCATGGTCTTTATCCTCTTTATTTCTTTCAACATCTTTTTGACGTCCCTATTGTAGTATTCGAAGAATTCCTCAAATTTGAACTTCCAACCCCAAACTTCAGCGCGAAGTTGTTCCAAAATATCATTTGCACGTTCTTGTCGTTCTGCAGAAGTGTTTCGACTTTTTCTTCCTCCTCTTAGCTTGGCTGATCCTCTTCCCATTTTTCCTTCTTTTTGCTTGGCTGATCCTCTTCCTTTTCTTCCTTCTTTTTGCATGGCTGACCCTCTTCCCGTTTTTCCTTCGCTTTGCTTGGCTTCACTTCTTCCCGTTCTTCCTTCGTTTTGGTTGGCTGACCCTCTTCCCATTCTTCCTTCTTTTTGCTTGGCTTCACCTCTTCCTTCTTGTTTCAAGGTTGCTCCCTTTGTCGTTTTTGCTACTCTTGAAGTGGATGCTCTTGTATTGGTTGCTCCTGTTCTTGCAGTAGTAGCAACTATTGAGGAGGAAGGTCGGCGAACCATTTTAATTTTTTTTTTTTTTGGCTAAAGATTATAGGTTGTAGTGGTATAGAGTTTTTTGAATGGTTTGATCGAGTATTTATAGGAGAAAAAGAGGTAACCGACTTTAAGTGTGTTTTATTCAGACAATCCAACACTAGCCGTTATGATTTTTTTAAAATTTTTGAAGTGACGCATTCGTTGCTTTGCTTCAGATCTGAATTGAAGGGGATAGACGTTAAGTGTATAATGATGAGTAGTTTAAAAAATACTAAATTTCAAACATTAAGATCAATTTTAATATAAACCCCAACCATTCAATGTGAATAGGCGCCTCTTTAAATCATCACATATGCAGGCTAATGGAACGACTATATGATGATTCGTATCGCCATGAAGATGTTCTGACTTCTGCGGGAAGGATTAGGAACCCCTGGTCAAAATTAAAACACGTGTACTAACCCCAACCAGTCAATGTGAATAGGCGCCTCTTTGAATCATCACATATGCAGGCTAATGGAACGACTATATGATGATTCGTACCGCCATGAAGATGTTCTGACTTCTGCGGGAAGGATTAGGAACCCCTGGTCAAAATTAAAACATGTGTACTAACCCCAACCATTCAATGTGAATAGGCGCCTCTTTAAATCATCACATATGCAGCCGAAAAGGCACCAAGCCTGGTTTCTATAAATGTTAAATATCTGCACAACAACAACAACAACAACAAAAACAACAAGGCGAAACAAAAACAATGCCTCGCAGAGTAAGGCACCCAAGAGCACCAGAACATGATAGTGGAGTTCCAAGTACTAGTAGGTTCAATGAAATCCATCATGTCCGTGAAGATATCGTAGATCTGACCTCAGATGTTGATCAGTTTGCAGTATATATAGGAAATGTGGAGGATCAAGTGGAGCGATTAAGAACTAGGTTCGATGAATTCCGTGAGGATATGAATCTTATTAAGCGTATGCTTCGTGGTATTCAAGCTGCACTCGAGATTGACCCCCAAAACTACCCTTCACCACCACGGCCTCCAGCGGAACACATGTGAAATGAAGAATACCTCCTTGCAAGTCTAGTCATTTAAGAAGATTTTCTAATTGTCTTGAATGTCGTATTTTGAAGTGTTGTCCTTTAATTTTCAGTACAATGTAGCATGTTTTGAATATTTATGAATGTTGTTTTGCATTACACTGAACATCCCGTTTGCAGTATTAGAACATCCGTATGATGATCAATTTAAATTATATAATACAAAAATAATATGAATTTGGAACGCCATCGATAAATGCTCGAAACATCAACTAAAACGTTCAAATTTATAGATCTTAGTAGTACTCGATGAACAGCGATTGGTATCAAATAAACCTAGCTACAATGAAACCAAAAAAACTGCCCAAGACAATAAGAAATACATCTTCCGCCGTTGCAATTTAGCCTCTAACTTACTGATCTTCAATAAATTTGTAGTATTACAAGCCCCTAATTTGTCAACTTCCTTCAGCAAATTGGCCCTTTCTTCACAAACTTCATCAAGTGAAATTTTCAACTTGTTTAAAACCAATGTAGTAGGCTGGGGATACTCCTCGTCACACCATTCCCAAAATCCACAATTGCTAATACCCTTGCGGGGACACTTGCAAAATTTTCGTCCAGCATTCGACTTTGTGCCTGCCGTGAATTGTATTGCAGGTAAGCCACACCAACATCGACGATTTTGAGAGGAGCTGCGAGAACAAGTTGATCCTTGAGACATAGTTGAGTTAAGAAGAAGACGAGGTAGAGGGGGTAGGGATAACTTATATTTCAATAATGGGGTAAAAAGACCTAATTAATAGAATGGTTGGGGTTATTCCACGTGTTATAAGGTAATAATAGAATGGTTGGATTAATGTAAGTTGTGTGGAGCAGATCGCTCCACGTATTTAAAACGGGTTGCTCAACTTTTCTTAGCATATAAAATTCCAACGATTGATGCAAAAACATCTAATCTACGTCACGAACATGGATTAGTATGTTCAGTTCAAATAGGTGCCTATTTTAATGTGTAGTGTTCCAACCTTTAATATGATTGTAATAAGAAACTATATAACATGAAAAGATTAATAAATCTTTATATTTAAGGTTAAATCATCATTATATAGATTATCCATTAGTTAGAACAACATTTAATGAAATACTCAATAACTTAGTAAGTGTTTCATTTGATATAACTAAGTAATCGCCTTCAATAGATATAAATGAGTATACTCTAGTAGAAATTTTATGAGTAAACACTTCCAATAGACATACTATTGATGTAGTCACCTTAAATACACATAATATTGAGTAATCTCTTTGAATATACATAAAATTCCAACGATTGATGCAAAAACATCTAATCTACGTCACGAACATGGGTTAGTATGTTCAGTTCAAATAGGTGCCTATTTTAATGTGTAGTGTTCCAACCTTTAATATGATTGTAATAAGAAACTATATAACATGAAAATATTAATAATTCTTTATATTTAAGGTTAAATCATCATTATATAGATTATCCATTAGTTAGAACAACATCTAATGAAATATTCAATAACTTAGTAAGTGTTTCATTTGATATAACTAAGTAATCGCCTTCAATAGATATAAATGAGTATACTCTAGTAGAAATTTTATGAGTAAACACTTCCAATAGACATACTATTGATGTAGTCACCTTAAATACACATAATATTGAGTAATCTCTTTGAATATGCATAAAATTCCATTGATGCAAAAACATCTAATCTACGTCACGAACATGGGTTAGTATGTTCAGTTCAAATAGGTGCCTATTTTAATGTGTAGTGTTCCAACCTTTAATATGATTGTAATAAGAAACTATATAACATGAAAAGATTAATAAGTCTTTATATTTAATGTTAAATCATCATTATATAGATTATCCATTAGTTAGAACAACATCTAATGAAATACTCAATAACTTAGTAAGTGTTTCATTTGATATAACTAAGTAATCGCCTTCAATAGATATAAATGAGTATACTCTAGTAGAACTTTTATGAGTAAACACTTCCAATAGACATACTATTGATGTAGTCACCTTAAATACACATAATATTGAGTATTACAATCAATACTTGTATGATTTGAAGTCTTAGTTGTTGTAGATAAACGAAGAATGTCTGTAATTGAGCTACACATAGATTGTAAGATCAACAAATAGATTACTAATGTGTCTATCTAGTGATATAACGTCCAATCTATGCTACACTTCGTTATAATACGCTTCTTAATGTTTAAAATTGTCAATTGATCTAGAATCAAACCCTACACTCCTTATCCAAACAACTTAGTGTTTACATTTTAGTATAATTAACGACATATATTTTGGTTTACTTACACATAACATGTTTTGTAATCTTAATAAACTACTAAATCATTGTTTATGCATTTTAAATGATCCTTATATTAGTATTTATCAACTAATCTTCAACGGTGCAAAAACAACATCAGTATGAAGATCCAGAACAGACGTACCACGTTCGAGAACGTTCCCTACAAGGTTCAGAACAGGAGATTGAATGTTCTCTAAGTGTTTAAAAATTTTGCGGTTTGGGGTTAGGTTTAGGATTAGGTTTTGGGGTTCAAGGTTAGGGTTAGGGTTCAAACATCATTTATTATGTTCTGAACGTGAAAAAAGTACCTTTTATTTTTGAGCAACCACGTTTCATTTTAAACGAACTACCTAATTGATTATTATGTTTGGCACGTCCAGAAGAACGTTCTAATATCTCAAAAAGGAAATGTACCCCCGCCCCGAGCTCTATTTTATACAAAAAAGGGATGCGCGTGGAATTCGGAACAAAAAAAATGGTGGGGCCTTAATGGCAATTATGACAATTAAAAATGCAGCTGATCAGTCTTATCAATTCCATCATTTCAAACATCGAACACCCGCGCCTTTCTTCTCTTACACACTTCTCAAGTCTTCTTCTCGAGTCTTCTATTTCATCGCCAGCCATCTACAAATGTTCTCCGGTAATATCTAAAGGTAAATTTTGTACTATATTGATGTTTTCAAGTGAATCGGGGTTTATTTTTTTGCTAGTTGGCTATTTCGATAAAGCTAGGGTTTTTATGCCTTTTTACTGTACTGGAAGAAAGTTCTTGTGAAAATCTTTGTTTTTGTTGATTTTTTTCGTCAAATAGTGCTGTGTTGTTGTACAAATAGTGAGGCTTTTGCTTGTTTGTGTTAATAAAGATTTTAAGGCCAAACTCCTTCTGCTATGTCAAACATCTTCATACAGTGCTCTGAACTTTTGTTAGGATGTTTCAACTTGCTGATGCATTTTAGATGGGTGTTGTTAAAATATATGCTAGCATGTTTACGTTAATAACGATGTCAAACATCTTCATACGATGCTTGGAACGTGTGTTAGAATGTTTCAAATTGCTGATGAAGTTTAGGCGTTCACTTATGTAGTGGAAGTATTATCAACTTAACACATAATCTAATAACTTTCATTCATACTTAAGGAAACAAAATACGTATAGAAAAGTACTTGACATAATGCAAAAGTACTACTCCCTCGGTCCCAATTTATGTGTCACACTTTCCTTATTTGTCAACTATTTAATGTACTATCTCTATTTTACCCCTATTGGGCCCTACTTATTTAAAAAGCCACAAACAACTTTTTGATTACTACAATCTTCTCTCTCTCTTACTTTTTCAAGGGTAAATTTGAACATTTACAAAGTCAACTTCTATTTCTTAAATTTCGTGCCAAGTCAAACACCGCCACATAAATTGGGATGGAGGGAGTAGTACTATATATAATGCTTAAATAAAAGTTCTAGTTGTCATCATCATTGGGAGAATTTGGAGGAGTCGCAAACTGCTCCGGATTCATCCCTTTTTGGATAAGGAGTCCCAGAAGCATTCTTTCAATACGCTCCAAGCGCTGAACTAACACTTGCCTTATGCTCCATACATCAGCAGAAAAGCGGTCCGCAGCATGGTTGATTGCAGTAATGTCAGTTTGAATACCGGCAATATCCCAGGCGATGTTTCCATAATATTTGTTATGGTCAGGTTCGGCTGGGGCATAGTGGCCATTAGCGACAACTTCGTTTTGGTTATTTTCCATTTGTCTTTGTTGTCTATGAAGAAATTTTGATAATTCAATTAGGAGGATAATTGTGTGTATGGAGGAACAAGGAAATGTATGTATTTATAGATGAATTTAACATAAAAAAACACCAAAAGGCGTGATGTGAACATTGAAAAGACGTTCACTACTCTCTAGGTGATGTATCTGGATTAATTAATGGCTCTTTTCGTATGCCCGCTTAGAGGGATGCTTTCACACCTTTTAATTGCACAAGGCAACCCTTCGCTTGAATCAACATGACTATTGCATTACACTGAACATCCTGTTTGCAGTATTAGAACCTCTGTATGATGATCAGTTTGAATTATATACTACAAAAATAATAGGAATTTGGAACGCCATTGATAAATGCTCGAAACATTAAGTTAAACGTTCAAATATAAAAATATATAAAATTGTCAAGATTAAAAATCAAAAAGCAACACTTTGAGTTTGGGAGGATTGTCCACTATCCACTCGTTTCGGGCAAGTAGTTCTTTTGTGGCCTGACCTTTTGCAGATGCTACATTTATTTCTCCTACTTGAAAATACTTCACCAACTGATGGTATCCGCTTTTTCCTTCGTCTGCCCTTACCCACGTCGATGAAAGGAGGCAATATTCATCTCTCAAGCAGCTCAGGAGGAACATTCCAAAATTCTTCCGGTGGAACAGCATTGATCGGTTCTTCATAGGCAAGCATATATGACTCTAACTTGTAATATGCAGAAGTGAAGTCATAGACGCACGCTCCATAGTCTTCTGGACGCAGCATTCTGATAGCTGCCATAGCATGTTTACAGGGTATTAAGTCAATTTGATACTCTCTGCACGTACAAGTTCTGTTGAGTAAATCGACTTCTGCTCCCTGGCCTGGACTGATGATGGTGAAACCATACGTACCTTTTCGACTAATTGCGAGCTTACCCCTTCCTCCAGGTTGAATCTTATTTTTCCTTCAATTGAAGGGACACATATGGTTGAAACCTCGAGGAATTCCGTAGCTCTCACATGGAATTTTTCGCCAAATATACGATTGATGTGATTTAATAGGGCAACAATAGGATATTCTCTTTCATCCCTCAGCATTGCATTTGTAGACTCAGCAATGTTCGAGGTCATCACTGCAAATCTGAAATTTTAACAAACAAACAAAGGCTTTAATGCTAAATACGTCTAATCCAAGTGCGAACATTAAGCATGCGATCAGAACATCAATAATTACATCATACACATCATTGGTACTATTTTGAACGTCAATTGGAATGTTCTCGGCTTAATTGCCATGTAAACATAGAACATTCCAACGCAACGTTCAGAAAATTTGGTAAGAATGTTCATAGACGTGTACCTGTGCCCAGGAAAAAAGCATCTGCTCCATTTATGGAACCCTACGTCATCTTGAAGATATCTGGCAACCCTTGGATCGTTGTCTTCGATTTGCTTAAAGTGCGTTCTGAAATCCTCCACACGATATGCATCTGCTGCCAAGTAATAGGACCCCAGGTGGTCTCCAAATTGAAACGTTGTACGGATATTTTCAGCAAGGTGCCTCGTGCAAACTCTGTAGTGAGCTTGGGGAAACCACTTAGCAACTGATTTTGCTATGCTTTTATACATGTCTGAAATGACGCTCAACTCATCATTGTACTGGGTTATGTCAACCAATTGTTTCGAAAAAAAATCATAAGAAGCATCACATTCTTTGTCCACAACGCAGAATGCAACAGGGAATATGTGCTTCTCTGCATCCTGGGCAACGGCAGACAACAACACACCGTCGTACTTGCCTGACAAATGAGTCCCATCAATAGCAAGGACTTTCCTCATGTACAGAAAACCCCTAATCCAAGATCCGTAAGATATAAAAAAATACTTAAACCTCTCATAACTATCAAGCTTCAAAGCTGTCTTGCTTCCAATATTTTGGGACCTTACCATATAACTGTATGCCTCTAAAATTTTATAACTGTGTTCATGTGTCCCTCTTGCTATTGCCTTTGCAATCTCACATCCCTTGAAACTTTTTCAATAACTAATGTTGCATCCCAATTCTCTGTTAAATGCAACTCTGATGTCTTTTGGTGTTATTCCTTTCCCCTCAATGTACCTATCTTTCATGTATTCACCTACAACATCAGCTGTGGTATGTGTATGGTGGCTTTGCAGGTGCTGCACACCGCACGTGTGCTCGCTATTGTAGATTGTAATATAAAATGTATCACTACTATGATACCTCAATGCTCGAAGCCACCACTTGCAATTTGCATCAACACATCTGGCGTAAAACAACTTTTTTGTATTCTTCACAGCTTTGAAAGAAAAAGGCTTCCTCACTGCAGCAACCCTCAACTTCACCACTAATTCTCGCTTGTTCTTGAAAGTCATACCCTTTACAAAACCTGTGCCGTCTTTTCCAAAAAAATCGTTGCGGCTGCTCTGTGATGGTGCTATTTCTGAAGGATTACCAACTACTTCTCCACCTTCTTCACCTTCTTCGTCTGCCTCTCCACCTTGTTTTAATTCATCTTCATCCATCTCAACATGCATATCTTGTTCATTTGAACTTGAAATTCCTTCAGGCCTTGGAATCACACTAACCCTTAGTGTTGGCCTAGCCCCAGCTGGGTCTACATCAGCCATATAAAGCTGAACATCATCATCAGTCCTAATTTTAAATGGAGGAGTCTTTTGCTTTGCGGCAACACTCAGCATATATGAAATGCAAAGATCCCTAGGATCATCACTTACCCCCCAACTGCGTATGATTTTGTTGGCAAGTTCATCATATGTAACATTCCTACTCACAAGGATAGGTCTTGTCTCTTTCACCTTAGGAATCCAAGCATAGCATTTCGAACGCTCAACCCATTCACCGAGAAAATCAACTCCTAGTAGTATGTTGTCCCCCATTACTTTAACGATATCTGCAAGGTAGGATAAACATTCATCAAATGTGGTCCAGGTAGCAAAGAATACTGGAACATTGAAAAACAGATCCGAACATGCCCAAGGATGTTTAAGATTACAAGCATTCCGATGCGAAACATCGATACATCAGCTCCGACCTTCTACAAAAATGTTCCAACATTATGAATAGCATTTACTGAACATGTTGTAAGATTATTCGGGCAACCAAAATTATGTTCCGTAACTCTGACTAGCACAATAGGAACATCAAAAGGATTATCCTGAGCATCTAATACAATGTTCCATAATTGTGACTACGTTGTACGAGTATTTATAGAACAATCTTTATAATGTTGCGATCGTCACGGTAAGATGTTTCAAAACAGCAACATACTGTTTAAAAGGGTTTTTACAAAAATTAGAATAGTAGAGATTAGCAAGACGAAGATTTACACTTACAGGAGATATGGAACTTGTCAAGCTTAGCAGTTTGAAGTAATGCCCAACGTTATTCAAACAATTTCAACGACAAGCTTTCCAATTTCCAGTAATGGCTAACAGGTAAACATTAGTCAAAGCATTTCAACGTCAAGCAAACCAATTAAAAGTAATGCCAACCAGAAATTGTTATTCAAAGAATTGCAGCGTATTTTCCCCAAATTATTTTTTCAATCAGAGTCAATAATACCTAATTAACCGAAAAGGATTTAGATCTGACAATATTTTCCGTTTGGGAGAGTTGGAATGCAAGAATAATAGCGAAAACGGATGGAGATTGAAGAAAGCAAATGCGCAGCAGCTATGGTGTTTTCAGGTCGCGAGGGAGAAGAGAAGAGAGGAGAGAGAGAGAGAGAGAAAGGAGGGAATAAACGGAGGGAAAAATATTTCCCTAATTTGGCAAATTTTATTTTTTTATATACGTGAGGACCAAAGTGTAAGAAATGAAACTTTGGGGTGAAGGGGAATGGAGGAAAGTTATGTTTAAGAGCATTAATTAGATGTGTCCCTTCTACTACATTAATTAAGACTTTGTCCCTTTTACCTATTTTCACTCTTGAGTGTCCCTTTTGACCAAATGTCCCCAAAAGGTTGAGAACCGCTGGAGCACGGCTAGGAATGATATTACTGGTATCATCAAGTTAATCTTTTGCATTAATTTTTCTACAATGATATCTTATTGAGTTTCAGGCTTCTTGGACTGCCGAGACTTTAAAAAAAGATGATTGGAGAATTCATCACCGACTGTATAGTATGCATTCAATTTATTGGCTGTCTTTTACTTTATGTTTTGCGTATGAATAAACGGATGCAACTTTCTATGACGTCCCAGAAATTTCCCAAAATTACTTATTCAAATGAACAAAGAACAGTGGAATATGGCATAACGAAAACAGCAATCTGAGACCTTCATAGCACTTTTTCATATATAAAGGTAGTTTTCCGCATATATACTAATACGGAATTTCATAAGCAGACAAAATTAATCCTATATAGTCAGAGATACCGTCCATTCAAGGCATAAATGTAATTTGGTTGTGTTCTTTCCAATTATTGTTATTCTACTCAATTATTATTGGATGGTCATTTTATCAATAGCTATTTTATTATTTTTATATTGACACATGCTCCAATTAGCTAGCATTGTTTTGTTAGACATACCATTACTAAAAGAGTCTTTGCATGCCTTTTTTAATTGTAAATTCATATAGCTTGAGGCCTACGAGAACATATTTGTTGTTATCAGGCCATTGAGGATAGCATTAAAAGTTTTTTCTGGGTGCCTGTACGCAATCCTCACTACAACAAAACTCATATTTAGCGGCAAATAATATGATTTTTAGCGGCATAAACAATTGCCGCTAATAGTTTTATCAGCAATAACCTATTAGCAGGCAATGTTGTTGTCGCTAAAAGTTTTCCCGACAATTGTTTTGAGTGCTGGTAAAGCCCAATTTATTGCCGCTAAAAGACCCTTGGATATAGTGGCATTTGTTTCCCAGCAATTTAAGTTTTCACTAAATCTAACACAAATAATGACTTGATTCATCACATGTATTGTCGGTAAAGACATTCTAGCGTCATTTTACTGTAGCTTGAAATAATTCTCAAACCGTACTACTCCTATTCATTCAAAAATACAAACATTTGAATAAAATATACTAACAGTCATGTCGAAATGCATAATAATTCATTAAATTTCATCAAACAAAAACTCATCAATATTTTTTGTTTCAACACCATAAAAGAACATATTTATAGCTTTAGTTCAGTAGGTAGTTTCATGTAAAGTCTGAAAACTAGTGTTAAACTTGAACAACCTATAAGCTCTCTTGATCAAGGAAAATCCACCATACCAAGTCCGTCAACTAGCGTTGATTTACTGCACTACCTGCAATGGTAGAATGAGAAGAAAATAATTACAACTAATTCTTCTCTATTCTTTTGATAAAAAGAGACATGTATTAAAATAATTATGTGCACACTGTAAAAATGTGTCAAATTCAGAGACAAAATCATTCAATTTAATAAGAGTATAGCTCACTGTAAGCATTGACCAACATTGCATCAACACTACGGAAAGTTTAAGAAATTAGCATTAAACGTCTACACCACCAGTATGAGAAACTACTTGGTGGAACAAATTTTCGACTATAATTATATCGTTCAAAGCTCCCATCAACTCTTTAAACATACAATGGATATATAACTGTTGAGAGCTGGTTTTGAAGTATGACAAACGAGAAGGACTCAGAGGTCCCCACTGAGGACCTAGTCCTTGGAATGAAGGGCACGTGTGATCGAAAAGGATTACGGGTTGCAAATTCCTGCGGAACTAGGAGTAGTGGCGCGTGATTAAATATGCATCCTAGTCAGACTAAAAGAGGTTGTGTCCAGGCCGTGTCTTCGAAGTATGAAAAAGAGTTGGACTTCAACAAGGAAAGGTGTTACTGGGAATCCTGACTTGCCATAATTAAAAGAATTCCTTGTAGAACTCAACTAGGGTTTCAAGACCCATATATATATATATATGCAAGTAGTAGAGGCAGCCGAAAATTAGTTATTCACAAACGGAGAGTTGAGAGCACTGAAAGGCAATCTAGCATCCTTCTACATGAAAACTGTAAAAGACAACTTGAGTGCATGCAGGGCATTGAGTCTAGATACTTTATCTAGGTTTGTCAAATAGCTAGTTGTCTTTAATTCGAGCTTTCATAGTTTTACCTATTGGCTTGTTCAGAAGCATATGTATTAGGTGAACTCTTGTGTAATTACTGAAAAGCTAGAGTTTAGCTTTAAGTAGTGATTAGGGTCTAGAGAGTAGCCCCTTGGTTACAGAGTTTGTAATCAGAAACATTTCTCTTGTGTTAGTGGATTCAGTTCCAAAATCCTAGAGTGTGGGTCGTGGTTTTTCTCCCTTGAGCAAGGAGTTTTCCACGTAAAATCCCTGTGTTCTTGTGTGTGTGGTGTTGTATGTTATAGTGTTCCAGGCAGTAGAAGAGATAATCTGAGAACTAGGTTCTACGCTAGGAGAACAAGGTTCTTGTGACGAAAATCGGAGGACACTATTCAACCTCCCTTCTAGTGTTTTAAGGAGGTGCATAGAGCGTAACAAGTGGTATCAGAGCAGGTCTTCTTGTAAGAGGTTAACACCTTAAGAAGGATCAAAATGAGTGCACCACCTACCATCACTGAAGGTCAGTCAGTTCAGAGGCCCCCCACAGTTCAATGGGCAATACTATGCTTGGTGGAAAAACAGGATGGAGAACTACATATGTGCTGAAGACTATCAACTCTGGCTGATAGTCTCTGAAGGAAATCTGATCCCCACCAAAGTAGTAGGTGAAGGAGCTACTGCTAAGCAAGAACCTAAACCGAAAGAAGAGTTTAATGAGACGGACTATAAGATGATTGAAAAGAATCACAAAGCCAAAAGACTGGTTATTTGTGGTCTTGGTCCTGAAGAGTTCAATCATGTATCATCTTATAAGACGGCCAAGGAAATATGGGATGCTTTGCAGGCTGCGCATGAAGGAACCACAGAAGTGAAGGATTCCAAACGAAGAATGCTGAAAAGGCAATTTGAACTTTTCACCATGGGTGAGAAAGAATCGATTCAGGACATGATGACAAGGTTGACTATCATCACGAATGAAATGAGATCTCTGGATATGGAATTGCCTGAAATAGAGATGGTCGATAAAGTCCTGAATGTGCTGCTTGAAGCATGGGAACCAAAGATGACTGCCATTATTGAATCCAAACCTCTGAGATCCATCAAACTTGAAGAACTAGTTGGAAGTTTGAAAACTCATGAGATGATGAAGGACTCAAAGGCTAAACCATCTGTAAAGAAGGACAAGACCCTTGCCCTTGAAGCAACTGAAGAAACTGATGATTATGTTGATCTTCAATCAGTTGAAACGGCAATGGTGAGTGCCTTAAGAAAGAAGCTAAATCTAGGAAGGTTCAAAGGTTCAAGAGAGGTGGAAAGGAGGGTTCTAGCAGGAAGAACATAGTTGACAGTCCTGACTACTCAGGGTGCTTCAAATGCTTCAAAAAGGATCATGCTGTAGTAGATTGTCCTATGTGGGAAATAGAATGGATGAAAAATAGAGCATCCAAGGAAAAGGAGAAGGAGACACCAAAGGAAGCTGATAAAGATAAAAAGAAGTCGAGACGGCCTCCAAACTTCAGAGCAGAAAGAAGAAAGAAGAAGTAGGCATTCTATGCTACATGGGGACCAACTGACAGTGAATCCGACCATGAAAAGGATTCTGGAGATGATTCGCCGCTGGCACTAATGGGTATGTCAAACAATAGTTCCGATGAAGAAGACCTTCGAGAGTTGGGAGGAGGAAGAGATCCGTCTAAACCTCCTGTGTTCAATGGAACTTACTACAGGAACTGGAAGAAACAGATGAAGACCTTCTTGCAAGCTGCAGACTATAGTCTATGGCTAATTGTGAAGAGAGGACCTCACGTCCCTGTAAAGAGAGCTGCAAATGGTGTCCTAATGCCAAAGAAGGTGGAAGAACTGGATCCTCAAGACCTAGACTGGTTACAGACAAACTCCAAAGCTGAATGGTACCTGGAAAGAGGACTTACCTATGATGTACTTGCTAAAATTTCTGAATGTAAGTCGGCCAAGGAAGTCTGGGAAAGGCTGAAGGAGGTGTACTCAGATGATGTTCGAAAGAAGGACTCAGCTCTCATGGCAACGGATGGAACTGAAGATGCTCACTCAGCAGAGGTATGTCTATCTGAACTAAAAGAAACTTTGCACACATACTCTTATGAAAATCTAATTTTAATCACTGCTACCTTGATTGAGGGTTATGAAAAGGAGAAGCTTGAAAAGGATAAACTAGCTGAAGAAGTAAGTAGTCTTAGAACTAAGCACAAGAGTCTCCTAGAACAGAACATTGAACTTGAAGAAGTCAATGCCACTTTGAAAGGACAGACTCTAGTGTCAAATTCTAAAATCACTGAGCTAGAACTGGAATGCAATCAGTTAAAAGAAAGTGCAAATGGTAAGCAAGTAATAAGTGAAGTTCAAATCTTTTTGGAAAATGAATTGAAAAGAGCAAATGAAATTCTGTATCAGGAAACTGAGAAGAACAAGGTCTTAAGTCAAAAGGTTGAAAAATCAAAATTTGAGCTTACAAAATTAACTAAGTGGAATAAATCATCAGAGGCAATGAACTGGGTTTTTGAAAATCAAAACAGAGGAAAACAAGGATTAGGATTTAAGAAACCACTGCCTCCATATAACCCTAAAAGCAAGTACGTGGGATTACCGTGCAACATGTTATGCACTTTTTGTGGTGAAACAGGTCATATCAAACAAAAGTGCATACATGTCAGCAAGGCAAAGGCCAAGAACAAAAGAAGTGTTTTACCTAAATGGGCTAGACAGGACTTGATTTACCCATTTTCTAGTAAGAAGGGACCCAAGCTTGTCTGGGTTCCTAAGGCTAACCTCTAATCTGTTTTATAGGCTGGAGTGAGGGAGAAGAACCCAAGCTGGATTCTTGACAGTGGTTGTTCGAGGCACATGACAGGAGATAGAAGAAATTTTCTCTCACTCACAGCATTTCAAGGAGGTAGTGTGGCCTTCGGAGGAGAAAAAAACGGTCAAATAATAGGAATTGGAAAGATTGGAAGAACTCTTGATCATGCCATTGAGAATGTTTATTGTGTTGATGGCCTTAGACACAATCTGCTGAGCATCTCCCAACTATGTGACAGAGGAAACGAAGTGAAGTTCTCATCTGTAGGATGCATTGTGAAGAACCTACAGAGTGGAGAAATTGTAATGGAAGGAAAGAGGGTGAACAATGTATATAAAGCATTGCTGAAGTCATTACCTGAAAACAACCTAACTTGTTTGAATGTACAAGAAAGTAACTCTCAGCTGTGGCACAAAAGAATGGGCCATGCAAGTCTCTCACAGCTGAATAAGCTTGTATCGAAGGAGCTGGTTCGTGGACTGCCAAGTAAGAGATTTGAAAACATTAAGATGTGTGATGCGTGCGTAAAGGGAAAACATGTGAGATCATCCTTTAAGTCCAAGAAGGTGGTAAGTACATCAAAACCACTGGAACTGTTGCATATGGATCTGTGTGGACCTACGAGAGTCAGGAGTAGAGGAGGAAAGAGATTCGTGTTCGTGATTGTTGATGACTACTCTAGATACACATGGACCTTGTTATTGGCAACTAAACATGAAGCTTTTGACAGCTTTAAAGACTGGGCTGGTGTAGTTCAGAAAAGGCTAAACCTTGAACTCATCAGCATCAGATCTGATCATGGAACTGAGTTTGAAAACTCAAAATTCTCTGAGTATTGTGCAAGGAACAACATAGATCATAACTTCTCCGCTCCAAGAACTCCCCAACAAAATGGAATGGTTGAGAGGAAGAACAGATCTCTGGAAGATATGGCCAGAACAATGTTGCTGTCAAGTGGTCTCGCAAGCAATTTTTGGGCTGAGGCTATAAATACTGCATGCTACTTGCTGAACAGATGTTCAATCAGAGCAATTCTTGACAAGACCCCATATGAGCTACTCAGGGGTAGAAAGCCAAATATTGCTCACCTAAGACCTTTTGGGTGTAAATGCTTTGTTCACAATAATGGAAAGGAACCCTTGGGAAAGTTTGATGCTAGGAGTGACGAGGCAATATTTCTTGGTAATTCGACCCAAAGCAAGGCATATAAAGTGTTCAATAAAAGGACACAGACAGTGGAAGAAAGTATGCATGTTGTCTTTGATGAATCAGACAGGGCACTGGAGGAACGTGAGACAGATGATCAAGAAATTGGCCTTAGCAGGGAAGAAGGTGTGAATGAACTGGAAGACTCATGCATTTACGTGTGTAATATTATTGTTAATCCTCTATTTATATTGTAATTTTCTAAACAAAACTGCATTAGACAACATGCATTTACGTGTGTAATATTATTGTTAATCCTCTATTTATATAGTATTTATTTAATTGTGATTATAATTACGTAATTGTATTCATTTAGGCTATTTTCTAAAATACGTGTACCATTTGTGTATTTAACACATTACGATATCATTTAATAATTGTTTGTGGCTATCTATATCTAATTAAATATTATTTGCGGTCAGCTATATAATTAAATATATTTATTTATAATTATTTACAAAATTTCCTATTTTTATACTAATTGTGTATACTTATAAGTATTTTAATTAAATACTAGCCATTTTGCTATTTTACAATCCCATTTCTATTATATTCAGTCCACGTCATCACCCGTTGTCCGCGTGTACGCCATTTAAGCTCCACATAAGCCTAACACCCCACTTATATACACTCCTAGCCTACGTACAACTCATCATAAGCATAGTACTACTCTCCAAAGCACGTGTACAACTTCTTTAAGCGTGTGGTACAACCCTTCAAAACCCCATCTTCCTTATCCACATCAGCATTACACATATATCACTTATACACACTCACCCTCAACACGCTCACGTGGCACGATCCTAGCCCTTCATCCTTCCCATCCGACGGCTCAAACCATTTCCCCATTTTTTGATATTACACTTCAGCACCCTATCTTCCTAAAACCTAAAACACTTCCTCTTCTTTCTCATTGTAACACCAACCGTCGCCTTCGTCTTCTCTCTCCCCCTTTCCCCAATTCCCATCCAGATTCAGTCCAAATCTCCACCAAAAATCTCCGCCATATCTCCACCATCCTCGCCATCAAATCCGCCACCTCCGCAGTCACGACTCCCCTCTCCTCTTTCCTATCTCGGATTACACGGGGACGAATCCCCTTTGTCTCTCTCCTTCGCCTCGTGGAATCCGGAATATGAACAAGGAGATTTGCGTACGAATCCTGATAAAAAATGGCAATAATCATCACAAATCAAGGGAAAACGGGAAGATTTGGGATGACCCGACCCGGTTCATCCATGACCCGACTTGGACGCAGTTAAAACGGTAAACTCTTTCCTTTTGTGTGATAAATTTTCTGTCTAGATTCACAATCGCATTTAGTATTTTAATTCTATTTTTGTTCTTTAGCATGATAACATGATTTTCGCATTTAATCCCTTTTCATTTGCCTTCTGAAATATATGATAATCGTTGATAAAATATTGGATTGATGATACTAATTTTGGTCAGTACACTGATACGCATATGTATATTGATGTCTTGCTTAACAGTCACTGGGTATTTTCCTTTCTTGGCCAAATAAAGGGACTGGTTTGATTATGTATAAGCTGGTCTTGATCCTTTATTGATGTGGTCTTTGTTTAGCTGCACATACTACTAGTTTCTATGCGATATTCGTACTCCTAATACTATAAATATCAGCACTCTCTTACACTTTTGGGACATGGATCAGACACCATCTTTTACAACTTAGACAGACTAATACAGCTCTGAACACACCTTCAGACCTCCCTCTCACACTGAAATACAGAGCTACACACACAGGGATTGAACACCTTCAGACACCCTTTTTATAGGCTGAAGTACATACCCTACTCTCTCTTCTCATTCTCTGCATTTCACACACTGGAAAGCCATCTCTGGATGCTTGTGTTACATTCTGGAAACATGCAGTAATCCTCATCCTGTCTGAATCTTTGTTTTTTGGTTTGGAACCAAACTGAGACCCTTTAGCATATCTGTGTTGCTGCCCTTGCTGCCTGTTTCTTTCTTATCTATTTCAGACACACCAAGGTATATTCTTTCTACTGGTTGAATGGTTCTTTTTGTGACAGCCTGATAACACTGTTTTATAAACTCAGAATCTGCCTTTTCTATGTGTGCATTACCATGACTTTTGGGCCTTTATTTGGCCACACTCTAACCCCCTTTTATGCAAGAAAACTGGATGACTGAAAGGTCATACCACTGTTAGCGTCATTACAGGTTTACATGGAAGTCTGGGTGTTTGTTCCCAGTGTTTTAAAAAGGATTCAACGGCATAATTTAGCCTTGATAAGGGCTGGGCAAAAGAAGCTCGTTATGGTGCATACAGGGCACACTCTTTCTTTCTTTTTATGTATTAACATGTTCATCCCCCTAGACCCTTTTATGTATTCGTTAGGATTTCTCCTTGGTCTGTATGCTTAAGCACCATAAGGTGCATTTAGTTGCTTAAGGCAGGTACATTAGATTAAGTACTGCAATATGCAGTAAAGCAGGCTGTACAGGGGCCATTTCTAACTCTGCTCTTTAGTTTTTATGTGTGTAAAGGCTGAAATCGCATAAAGGCTGAAAGTTGGTCTAGTTATGCAAAGTGATTTTTTGGAAATTACAACAGAATGTGAACAGGTTTAAAATTGAATGTTTAATGTCAAGTTAGACTATTTGTGTAATTTAAACTGTAATTGGATCACTTTCTGAAAAGGCTAGAAACGTAAGACTGCTTTAAAACTGGTTATTTTTGCAAATCGTACATGCTGTAATATGAAGTGGTTACAACTGAAATTGCATTTTAAATCCAGCCTATTAACTGTAAATTAGATGTTTTGAAATGCAAAGGTACATGCTGAACATGGAACCTAACTTGTTTTCTTTCTGAAGCTATTTAATTTGGAGGCCTACTCTTCTTTTAAAGTTTACTTTACTTACATAATATTATTCGCTTGCCATACGTGTTGGCATGACAGTTTATTATTTGACGCCTAGTGGTCTAGTCTGGGGCACTTAATACTGTTGGAGGTCTAGATACTTAAATTAGTTGTCTCAATAGCCTCCGAGACTTTAAGTGGGACGCTAGTAGATCTTTAGGACGTTTAAAATATTAGCTAACGCTTTAGTTAAATACTCAAAGAGGGTATGGGGGTTAAAGGGAATTAAGCCCCTCGGAAGTGATGAAGTTACCCGAGCTATATATATTGATAGCGGATCCTAAAACTATCGTCCCTTACGAAAGCCGGGTTCTGATCCGAATAGGATAATAAAGCCTAGTTTTTTTTAAATGCCTTGTGGTTATTTGTTGTTTCTTTTTGTGGCTATTCGTGCAATATGATTTCTATTTCAATTATTTATGCAAATATCTAAAATTACTTATTTATTTTGCATAACACCTATTTTTACTTATTCCATTTAGCTTTTATCTTTTTTTTATAAGCAATATATTTAAACCCAATATAGAAATCTGCTGGAAACCACATTTGTGGAACTTAGGAGGTGCCTAACCCCTTCCTTCTAGGTTAACTTGAACACTTACCTGAATCTCTGACTAGTAGACCAACCCGGAGTTATTCTTTAAAATGAAATTAAAAATTAATAGGTGACCTAATACGCCAGAATAATTTATTAGGTGGCGACTCCAAAATTTCTAACTCCAAACGAGTTAACCAAGTTGTAAACCACTTTACTTTATTATTTAAAGTGGGGTGCGACAGAATGGCCACTCCGCTGGGGATTAAATGTTCTAACCATTACGATTTTTTATATTGGGTTTATAATTGCTTTTATTACTTTGTTCAATACTAACTTTTTCTCTTTGAAGGTGGGCAATCTTTTACATTTTTGCATTTTTTTATTATATGATATTTAGTATATTATTGAATTTATTTGTTGCATTTCGTTCATATTCCTCCACTCCTGGAAAATTGACACTTACACACACACAAACGATTACGTGGATCTCACGATCGTTTCACTCTCAAAAAACCCTGTAAGGGGGACGGTTGGGATAAGTTGGTCCGTGGTACAACCAACAATTCCAAACGTTCCCACCCCTCGGTTGTCCGCCTGGGGGAACCATGTCCTTGTCTAGATTAGCCAACTCTTAATGAAGACTCCTTTTAGGGATCATTCATCATATCATATCTAGGACCATTTTTGACTTCGGCTCATGTCTAAGTCTACTAGTTCACCATATTTGAATGAACCGAATGGGTTTTCAACCCTAAGGGACATTTAAATGTGTTATGTGTGCATCTATTTAACATTTAACGTGTCTAATGTAGACCATTTGTTCTCAAAAGTGTGGATCATCCAATTATTTATCAAAGAAAACAGACTTTAAATTGATTTTTCTACTTTTGTATAACAAAATCAATTATTTATTTCTATAAATGGAAATCGTTATAGAAATCAATTATTTATTTCTAATTGCATATGAAATTTTTTATTTCTACATTTATACAAAACCAATTATTTTATAAAATTATTTTTTGGGTTATGAAAGAAATTAATTTTTCTACTTTTATGAAAACGAAATCATAGACTTAAAATTAATTTCTTCTACTTTTAAAGTAGCAAGATCACTTATTATTCCTATTTACCTAAAAATGTTATTTCACATTTATACAATAAAATTATTTTTCCGTTAACTTTGGGTTATGAGAACAAATGGGATGATGCACGATACACGTTCAATTTTAAATATCAAAATCAAACTTAAGAAGACTTAACATCCTTGGCATGTTAAAGTCCATTAGCCAACTTCGTCCAAATGACGCCTATCATGCATCTTATATGTGTGGTTGTCTTGTTAGGCCTACCTCTGGCACAAAAGAGGTTCCTTGCATTATAAAACATGATATGTTTTGTATATGAAAATTATTATCTCAACACTGACTTATTTTTTTTTTCATGTGTAAGTTTTACTCCCACTCCCGAGGTTGACTTGTGCATTCTGGCCGAGCATCAGTACCGGACGAGAGCCAAAGGACCAGTTACAACCCCTCCTCCCTCACAAACTAGAAGAAGAGGAAAGCGAAACATCATGTCTGAGTTGAATAACGCTGCTCTTATTGATGATAACAATGGAACACCACGCAAGCTTGCCCCAGTGGGGTATAACGAACATGTTGCTATTTTAGAGCAAAGAATTAAAGAACTTGAAGAGAAACTGACGATGACCAGTTTACCCGGTGTTAACTCCGCCCATTCAGGAGAGTCTGTCGATCCAAGTGGGTCAGCCCGCCCTAACGGGAAGGACCCTATACACCCAACTGATCCACCCGTTGTTTATCAAACAGTACTACCAACCACATACCAAACAGCACTACCTGCTACTTACCAGACAGCACCACCCGCTATCTACCAGACAACACCACCCGCTATCTACCAAACAGCACCAACTGCTACTTACCAAGCAACCCTACCCACCGGTTATCAAGCACCACCTCATGCACATCCTACTTACATAAACACAAACTTACCTCGCACCAACACCGCATACCCGCAGCCTTACAACCCCATGTTCACTGCTGAAACCAAACAACCCACTTCGCCAGTCAAAAACCATGAAAACTATGAATGGGCGGAGGATGAAGCCAATGATGATGGCACAAAAGAGAAAGTTCGTAAGCTAGAGGCAGCCTTTAAGAAGTTTGAGTTAGGCAAAACTACTAAAGGTTTAGCTTATGAAGACTTGTGCATCTATCCTACTTTGAAATTGCCAGACGGATACAAGATACCAAAGTTCGACCTGTTCAATGGAACTGGAGATCCTATGGCACATCTGAGAACATATTGTGACAAGTTGATTGGAGCAGGGGAAGATGAAAAACTACGAGTGAAGCTGTTCAGTCGAAGCTTGACCGGAGAGGCTTTGAGTTGGTTCTCTAAGCAGAAGCCTGGCACATGGCTCGGTTGGGAAGATATGGCAGCAGATTTCGTAGAACGATTTGGGTACAACACTGAAATGGTACCAGATCGTTTCTACTTGGAAAAGTTGAAAAAAAACCCACAGAGACGTTTAGAGAATATGCTACGAGGTGGAGAGCAGAAGCTGCCAAGGTGCAACCCGCTATGGATGAAAGGGAAATAGTGAACATATTCATCCGCATTCAAGAGGATGTCTATTACGATAAGCTGCTACATATGAAAAATCAGAAGTTTGCTGATGTAGTGTTGATGGGAGATGACGTAGAAGAAGGGCTGAAAAGTGGAAAGATTATTAGCTTAGCTGCACTACAGGCTACTAATAAGGCTCTCCAGTCAGGAAACGTGAGTCTCTCCAAAAAGAAGAAAGATGAAGTCTCTTGTGCTGCAACCGTTCAAGACCCTGTTTTCAACCACTATTATCAAACACCACCACCATTCTATCCATACCCTCACATACCACCTGAATATTCCGTCTATAACACTCAGCCCACTCGGCCTATATTTCACACCCCAGCACCAAGCCGTCCACCATACCAGCAAAATACTCAACCCAACTACCGAAATGCACCGTCATACCCTCCTAGACCTCGCCCTGAGGCAAATCAAAGACCCAAAAGGGACTACACTCCACTAGCCGAATCTCGCACTCAATTGTTCGAAAGATTGAAAGCTGCCGGGCTTATCATCCCGATACCTCAAAAGATGCCAGACAACCCTTCACCTAACTTTGACTACGGTAAAAGGTGTGCATATCACTCAGGTGGACCGAGGCATGAGACGGAGAGATGTTTTGCACTAAGAGATAAGATTCAAGACCTAATAGATGAAAAGGTCATTAATTTGAAGGCGCCAAATGTGCACAAAAACCCACTACCCAATCATGGGGATGAGAAGGTGAATATGATCGACTTCAGCAAAGAATGCAATCTGGAAGGCACAATCATAAAAGCAAAAACAGTGTTTGATGAATACAAGTTTGGCACGGGGTACATCCTGGTTTACAAAGTAAAAGACACTACAAGAGGTTATGACTCACTAGAGCAGTTTGTTCCAACTTTGAAACAAGCATCCGTCTTTTCAAGCTGCATGAAAATTCTCAAGGGAGAAGAACTTGCCGAAGGTGTTCACGGTACAGAAGATGAGCTGACCGGTCTAAAGGAGCTATTCATGGAAGAATATGATGCAGCTCTTGAAAAGCATACTGAAGCCCTGAACATCTAGAAAGCTGAAGCTGAACAACTGAATCTACAGCACATTCCGAGCATGCCGAGAACCTTAGTGGAGCTGGGGCATTAGTTATTTTCTTAAATAAAACACGACTCCGAGTCGTTAGCTTTTAATTTCTTTGTTTTTCAACTTTGTTGCATCGTTGTTTCCTTTCAAAGACTATTTCTCAACTCCAATAATAAAAGCATTTCCTATTCTTCATTTTGAGTATGCATCGTTCACTTTCTGCAACAAATTATTATAATTCCATTGAATCTGCGACTGCAATGTGAGGAAGCAGTCCAAAATGACGAGTACATACCAGGCTATGGTGATTCGACAAAGGACATTTAAGGAACTTCATGGTTAATCGTGGAGATCTTACAGCAGAAAACTGAGACAAGAGCATATTGAGGAAGATGACTTACAATTCAATGCAAAACAATAGAAATACATATAAGGAGCAGAATTAGACAATCCCACACGGACTAAAAGCATACTTAAGCAATTGACACTCATAGATAGCGAAGTATGAATATAACAAGCAATAGAGTGACAAAGGCGTTCACCAAGAAGTTAGAGTAAGACAGTTGATCCTAGAATACAATTCTCTAAATCAAGACAAAATTGACAGGATCCTTTACTCAGATACAAGCAAAAGATACTACAAATCAAGCAACATTTATCTTTATTGGACTTGAACTACGTAGCGACCTGATTCCCAAAAGGGGATACGTAGGCAGCCTACCCAAGGCACGGTCACATCATAAGAGAATTTTATTGTACACTGGGGCAGAATTTTTTGAGTTTCCCTCAAAAAATTCAAAGAGTACATTATAACACACTGGGTCAGAATTTTTGAGGGACCTCAAAAATTCTAGAGAATACAAACAAGCGGCACACTGGGGCACAAGATGAAAGATCATTGAACAGCAAATGGATATAGAGGAGATTATATCTAAACAACACATCGCAGTCTATGATTCAATGGAATAAATTCACATTACACTTTAAACATTATTTTTTCTCAAAACACATGCATATCCCTTTTTGTTATCCCTTTTGCCCACAGCTCAACTTAGGTTTGATGCTCGGAAAGAGAGATATTACAGATAAGACAATACAAGAGACAACAGCAGAGTGCAGTACAACAAATGCGCAAGGCAACCTCCCCCCAGAATACTCACAAATTTTCTTTGATCGCAGGTTTACACAGGTACCGAGTATACCTAACAACTCTTGCAAAGCAAAATATATCAAGCAATAGAATCTGCGTCGGTGGATATATAAGGTCCGCAGCGGTGGGCATGACATCAATTTGAAGAGCATAGGATCCATGTCGGTGGATATATAGGGTCCGCAGCGGTGGACACAACATCATTGAGAAGCATAGAATCCATGTCGATGGATATATAAGGTCTGCGTCTGTGGACATGACATCAACATGACAAGCATAGGATCCATATCGGTGGATATATAGGGTCCGCAGCGGTGGACATGACATCAATTTGAGAAGAATAGGATCCATGTCGGTGGATGTATAGGGTCTGCATCGGTGGACATGACAAGCATAGGATCCATGTCGGTGGATATATAAGGTCCGCGTCTGTGGACACAACATCAATTTGACAAGCATAAGATCCATGTCGGTGGATATACAGGGTCCGCAGTGGTGGACATGACATCAATTTGAGAAGTATAGAATCCATGTCAGTGGATATATAGGGTCTGCATCGGTGGACATGATCAAGCATAGGATCCATGTCGGTGGACATATAAGGTCCGTAGCGGTGGACATGACATCAATTTGACAAGAATAGGATCCATGTCGGTGGATGTATAGGGTCTGCATCGGTGGACATGACAAGCATAAGATCCATGTCGGTGGATATACAGGGTCCGCAGCGGTGGACATGACATCAATTTGAGAAGTATAGAATCCATGTCGGTGGATGTATAGGGTCTGCATCGGTGGACATGACAAGCATAGGATCCGCATCGGTGGATATACAGGGTCCGCGTCTGTGGACATGACATCTTTTGGAGAATTATAGAATCCATGTCGGTGGATATACAGGGTCCGCAGCGGTGGACATGACATATTTTGGGAGAAGCATAGAATCCATGTCGGTGGATATATAGGGTCCACGTCTGTGGACATGACAACATTTGACAAGCACAGATTCTGCGTCGGCGGATATATAGCGTCCGCGTCTGTGGACACGACATCAATTTGAAGAGCATAGAATCCATGTTGGTGGGTATATAGGGTCCGCATCTGTGGACATAACATCAATTGGAGAAGCATAGGATGTGCGTCGGCGGATATATAGGGTTCGCAGTGGTGAACATGACAGCAATGACAACAGTGTAAGATCCGTCTGTGGACGTGACTTCAAATTTGAGAAGCATAGAATCTGCGTCGGCAGATATATAGGGTCTGCGTTTGTGGACATGACAACAATGAAAGAAGCATTGAATCCATGTCGATGGATATATAAGGTCCGCGTTTGTGGACATGACAACAATGAAATAAGCATATAACCCATGTCGATGGACATATATAAAGTTTGCATATATGGATAATTCAGCAATCAGAGGTATAGGGTCCGCGTTTGTGGGTATAGTTCAACAATTTGAAGCAGAGTAAGGTCCGCATTTGTGGACATAGTTCAACAATTTGGAGCAGTAAGGTCCGCATTTGTGGACAGACCAACTATTGATCAAGCATAGAATCTGCGATTGTAGATAATAAGGTCCGCGTTTGTGGGCAGTTCAACTATTGAAGGAACACAGGATCTGTGCCTATGTATACAGTTCAACATTGAAAGCAACATAAGATGGAAAGTTTGGAGTCCACGCATTTGGATGAGACATCAATCAAACAAGTATCAGACAAAACAACCCCTTGGCTCAACAGGGAAGTTTACCTTACTTTATCTTTATATCTATTGCATTTATCATGATTTTGCTGCAGGGTACTCCCCGATCTCTCGAAAAATCCCTGTGCCATACTCTCACGCCTGTTCCTAATATCACTACCAATCCTGCAACCGCAAAACCTCAAAAACATACAAAGCAAAGCCTAACCAAAGATGATGCCTTTTGCTACACCCTCAAGCTACCTATCTTGCCGAGTCCCAAGCTGCAATCCCATACTCGCACCTGTGATCTACCTAATCTCACCTTGCCGATTGGGTATCAGCTTCGTGTTCCCTTCTAATTCATGCCCATCTGCGTCAATCGTGCGTATTTTCGTGCTTAATAATGCCCGTCTGCTTGAATCGTGCACATTCATAAAATTCGCTCCCCAAATGTTTCCAAGCTCATTCAAAGCAAAATTGAAGACGAAATGACTCATTTATCGAGATGAAGTAGAAACTATGTCCGTGTAAACTCCTCTTTATGGGTGTGTCGTGCACCACATCTTCATAACTAGGATGATTATAAGCCTCTTTTCCCACGCTCGATCTATCGATGTTATTTCATCTCCGACAATGCCTTTGCTTTATTCTTCATTCGTCTTGCCAAAAGGCAAAACATACACGAATCTAAACTTTACATATTTGGATAAGTTTAGTCTTTACATCAAAAATCGTGCGTCATAAACATCTCACACAGGCAACATGCCATCCTAGAACTACACACGGCCTGATTCTCGTGAAACCCGAGATATGTAGGCAACTCAGAGAACAGGGTTCGGCCAAAAACACCCAAAAATTCCCATTTCATTTTTCCAAATCATTTTGCCTACCAGTCGTGACAAAATTGGCTATTCTATCAACTATCTTTGCCCGAAGACTCTTTCATCATCCCCGGGCAAAGAGGGGCAGCTGTTGACACCCAATTTTGTCCCTCCATTTTTCGCAATTTGGCTATATTTTATTAAAATCGATAATTGTAATTTTCTAAACAAAACTGCATTAGACAACATGCATTTACGTGTGTAATATTATTGTTAATCCTCTATTTATATAGTATTTATTTAATTGTGATTATAATTACGTAATTGCATTCATTTAGGCTATTTTCTAAAATACGTGTACCATTTGTGTATTTAACACATTACGATATCATTTAATAATTGTTTGTGGCTATCTATATCTAATTAAGTATTATTTGTGGTCAGCTATATAATTAAATATATTTATTTATAATTATTTACAAAATTTCCTATTTTTATACTAATTGTGTATACTTATAAGTATTTTAATTAAATACTAGCCATTTTGCTATTTTACAATCTCATTTCTATTATATTCAGTCCACGTCATCACCCGTTGTCCGCGTGTACGCCATTTAAGCTCCACATAAGCCTAACACCCCACTTATATACACTCCTACCCTACGTACAACTCATCATAAGCATAGTACTACTCTCCAAAGCACGTGTACAACTTCTTTAAGCGTGTGGTACAACCCTTCAAAACCCCATCTTCCTTATCCACATCAGCATTACACATATATCACTTATACACACTCACCCTCAACACGCTCACGTGGCACGATCCTAGCCCTTCATCCCTCCCATCCGACGGCTCAAACCATTTCCCCATTTTTTGATATTACACTTCAGCACCCTATCTTCCTAAAACCTAAAACACTTCCTCTTCTTTCTCATTGTAACACCAGCCGTCGCCTTCGTCTTCTCTCTCCCCCTTTCCCCAATTCCCATCCAGATTCAGTCCAAATCTCCACCAAAAATCTCCGCCATATCTCCACCATCCTCGCCATCAAATCCGCCACCTCCGCAGTCACGACTCCCCTCTCCTCTTTCCTATCTCGGATTACACGGGGACGAATCCCCTTTGTCTCTCTCCTTCGCCTCGTGGAATCCGGAATATGAACAAGGAGATTTGCGTACGAATCCTGATAAAAAATGGCAATAATCATCACAAATCAAGGGAAAACGGGAAGATTTGGGATGACCCGACCCGGTTCATCCATGACCCGACTTGGACGCAGTTAAAACGGTAAACTCTTTCCTTTTGTGTGATAAATTTTCTGTCTAGATTCACAATCGCATTTAGTATTTTAATTCTATTTTTGTTCTTTAGCATGATAACATGATTTTCGCATTTAATCCCTTTTCATTTGCCTTCTGAAATATATGATAATCGTTGATAAAATATTGGATTGATGATACTAATTTTGGTCAGTACACTGATACGCATATGTATATTGATGTCTTGCTTAACAGTCACTGGGTATTTTACTTTCTTGGCCAAATAAAGGGACTGGTTTGATTATGTATAAGCTGGTCTTGATCCTTTATTGATGTGGTCTTTGTTTAGCTGCACATACTACTAGTTTCTATGCGATATTCGTACTCCTAATACTATAAATATCAGCACTCTCTTACACTTTTGGGACATGGATCAGACACCATCTTTTACAACTTAGACAGACTAATACAGCTCTGAACACACCTTCAGACCTCCCTCTCACACTGAAATACAGAGCTACACACACAGGGATTGAACACCTTCAGACACCCTTTTTATAGGCTGAAGTACATACCCTACTCTCTCTTCTCATTCTCTGCATTTCACACACTGGAAAGCCATCTCTGGATGCTTGTGTTACATTCTGGAAACATGCAGTAATCCTCATCCTGTCTGAATCTTTGTTTTTTGGTTTGGAACCAAACTGAGACCCTTTAGCATATCTGTGTTGCTGCCCTTGCTGCCTGTTTCTTTCTTATCTATTTCAGACACACCAAGGTATATTCTTTCTACTGGTTGAATGGTTCTTTTTGTGACAGCCTGATAACACTGTTTTATAAACTCAGAATCTGCCTTTTCTATGTGTGCATTACCATGACTTTTGGGCCTTTATTTGGCCACACTCTAACCCCCTTTTATGCAAGAAAACTGGATGACTGAAAGGTCATACCACTGTTAGCGTCATTACAAGTTTACATGGAAGTCAGGGTGTTTGTTCCCAGTGTTTTAAAAAGGATTCAACGGCATAATTTAGCCTTGATAAGGGCTGGGCAAAAGAAGCTCGTTATGGTGCATACAGGGCACACTCTTTCTTTCTTTTTATGTATTAACATGTTCATCCCCCTAGACCCTTTTATGTATTCGTTAGGATTTCTCCTTGGTCTGTATGCTTAAGCACCATAAGGTGCATTTAGTTGCTTAAGGCAGGTACATTAGATTAAGTACTGCAATATACAGTAAAGCAGACTGTACAGGGGCCATTTCTAACTCTGCTCTTTAGTTTTTATGTGTGTAAAGGCTGAAATCGCATAAAGGCTGAAAGTTGGTCTAGTTATGCAAAGTGATTTTTTGGAAATTACAACAGAATGTGAACAGGTTTAAAATTGAATGTTTAATGTCAAGTTAGACTATTTGTGTAATTTAAACTGTAATTGGATCACTTTCTGAAAAGGCTAGAAACGTAAGACTGCTTTAAAACTGGTTATTTTTGCAAATCGTACATGCTGTAATATGAAGTGGTTACAACTGAAATTGCATTTTAAATCCAGCCTATTAACTGTAAATTAGATGTTTTGAAATGCAAAGGTACATGCTGAACATGGAACCTAACTTGTTTTCTTTCTGAAGCTATTTAATTTGGAGGCCTACTCTTCTTTTAAAGTTTACTTTACTTACATAATATTATTCGCTTGCCATACGTGTTGGCATGACAGTTTATTATTTGACGCCTAGTGGTCTAGTCTGGGGCACTTAATACAGTTGGAGGTCTAGATACTTAAATTAGTTGTCTCAATAGCCTCCGAGACTTTAAGTGGGACGCTAGTAGATCTTTAGGACGTTTAAAATATTAGCTAACGCTTTAATTAAATACTCAAAGAGGGTATGGGGTTAAAGGGAATTAAGCCCCTCGGAAGTGATGAAGTTACCCGAGCTATATATATTGATAGTGGATCCTAAAACTATCGTCCCTTACGAAAGCCAGGTTCTGATCCGAATAGGATAATAAAGCCTAGGTTTGTTTTAAATTCCTTGTGGTTATTTGTTGTTTCTTTTTGTGGCTATTCGTGCAATATGATTTCTATTTCAATTATTTATGCAAATATCTAAAATTACTTATTTATTTTGCATAACACCTATTTTTACTTATTCCATTTAGCTTTTATCTTTTTTTTATAAGCAATATATTTAAACCCAATATAGAAATCGGCTGGAAACCACATTTGTGGAACTTAGGAGGTGCCTAACCCCTTCCTTCTAGGTTAACTTGAACACTTACCTGAATCTCTGACTAGTAGACCAACCCGGAGTTATTCTTTAAAATGAAATTAGAAATTAATAGGTGACCTAATACGCCTAGAATAATTTATTAGGTGGCGACTCCAAAATTTCTAACTCCAAACGAGTTAACCAAGTTGTAAACCACTTTACTTTATTATTTAAAGTGGGGTGCGACAATGCAAAGGCTTTGCTGATCTGATGGGAAGCGAATTTGAAATAAGCATGATGGGAGAACTAAATTTCTTCCTTGGATTGCAAATAAAGCAAATGCCTGAAGGAACTATGATTCACCAGCAAAAGTATGTCAAGGAACTACTGAAGAAGTTTGATATGGAAGGAGCGAAAGAAATGACTACTCCCATTGCACCTGGGACAAAGCTGGATATGGATGAACTTGGTCCTTCAACAGACGAGACAAAATATAGAGGAATCATAGGATCACTTCTTTATCTCACAGCCAGTCGACCTGACATTGTATACAGTGTAGGACTGGGTGCTAGATTTCAGTCCAAGCCCAATGAGTCACATCTGACAGCTGTGAAGAGGATCCTGAGATACTTGAAAGGAACTCAGGACCTTTGTCTCTGGTACACAAGGTGAGGTACTTTTGAACTAATTGGTTTTGCTGATGCAGACTATGCAGGTCATTTGGTGGACAGGAAAAGCACTTCAGGAATGGCACACTTTCTGGGTCCTTGTTTGATCTCTTGGGCCACAAATAAGCAAAACTCAGTTGCCTTATCAACTGCTGAAGCCGAGTATGTGGCAGCTGCATTATGCTGTTCACAATTGTGGATCAAACAACAACTGGAGGACTTTGGCATCAAGTGTGGTGCAGTGCCAATTTTCTGTGACAATACTAGTGCAGTGAACATTGCCAAGAACCCAGTCCAACATAAAAGAACCAAGCACATTGATATTAGACACCATTTCTTGAGAGATAATGTGGAAAAAAGGTCTGATTACTATGAATTCATGCAGGACTGAAGATCAAATTGCTGACATATTTACCAAAGCATTGAACAAGGTACAGTTTGAGAGGAACGGGTTGGAATTAGGGATGACCAAAATACACGGATGATCAAGCAGGTAATCCCTCTGTGATTGGTTAGTTAAGTATTCAATTGTCCATGTCTGAATTTTGTCATTAATATCCAGTCTAACATGGTACTTCAATTAGTACACTTGTTCAGTCTTTTTGAGCACCAGGTAAGAATAATGTGATCCCATGAAGAACCTATTATGTACTAAGAAGGAACCAGTCAAAGCATGAGGAATCATGTCCAGGTACATTCACACTACCCTGCATGATAAAAGTCATAACTGAATTGAATTGTCAATCATACGTGTGTCAAGGGAGATCCTCCATGTTCTTATAACTGTCCTAAATTATAGGAACACATTCCTTTTTCGGGTAGAATTCTATTTGATGTATTGGACCCCATTACTTAAAAAGGGATATATCAAATAAGTCCATAGCCGTCAAAACTTTAACTCTTCCCTGTTTTCAAAAATTCAAAAAGCTGTTTTTCTTCTTTTCATCATTACTGCTTTGCCTTCCCTAGACCGTGTCAAATCACAGAACCTCATCTCTCTGTCGTATACACCCACACAATTCTTCCTCATTCACCCACCTAAAAACCATCACACTAAAATCCTCTCTCAAGTTCTAAAGACTGAAAATTCCCTAGAAATCTCACAAATCGCTCATAAATTCTTCATGATGTCTGAAAAACCACCCCCATCCACTCTTGCCCAAAGAATTGCGAGGGCCCGCACAAAATTTCTTCAAAAAGGGGACAAGAAGCTGGTAAAGAAGTTGAGGTTAAGGGCGGCTCCCACCACACCCATTGCACAAAGTTCATCACAACCACCACATGAGGTAATCTCCGTCCCTATTTCATCTACGTCCGTTGTTTCAGTAGATATGAACAGCCCTGGAACTGCAGAAACTGAAACCCTAGTTACAGGACTAGACAAAATAATAGGTGTTGAGCATGATGAACAAATAGGTAGGGGGAACCCATGTGAGGCAGAGCGTGACAGTGCAGAAGATGAATATAGAAAAGACTTACAGGTGCCTGTGATTGATGAGTCTGGTGGGAAATTGAATGTTGCAGAAAAGGTAATAGAAAAATTTAAAGAGGATGATAGTATTGAGAAAAATAGGGAAGAATCTGTGCCAGAAAGTCCAGCTGTTGGAGGACTTGGATCTGTTGAAGCCTCAGAGAATTTAGTGCAAGAGCCTGTTGCTTGTCCAAATTCCACTGAGGCTGATGATGCAGACTTAGATTGGACAGACTCTGAGGAAGAAGGGAAGAAGGAGACAGTTTTAGAAAAGACTGAACCAAGAGAAATTCCCAAGATAGCTGAAGAACCAAAAAGAAAAAGGAAGTTTGGTGAAGAGGATGAGAAAATAGTAGGAGAGGAAGAGGAAGAGGAAGTTGTGTTTGTGAAAGAAAATATAGTGGAGCCTGAGAAAAGAAGGAGATTAGTGAAAGGGGGAAAACCAGTGCTGAAGACAAGACTGGTTGATGGAGCTTGTGGTGAAAGTGATGACAAGGTTGTGTATGAACCTGTGGCCAGGAGGGTTGGCACCAGGTCTGCCTTAAAACAACAATTGGAGAAAGTTGGGAGGTTGGAGAAAACAGTAACAAATGTAAGAAATAGAGAAGCAAAGAAGAAGGAAGAAGAAGCAAGAAGAGTTGAAAAAATCCAGGAGGAAAGTGATGATGATGCTGGGAGTAATGCAGAGCCAAGTGACTCTGATACAGACAGTGAAGCTGAGACCAGAAAAAGGAGAAGAGGTAGTGAGGATGAAGCTGACAGGGTGGCCTTCTTCTCTAAGCATCAGGTGTTGCCTGGCAGCATCCTGCATGATGAGAAGGAGTTTCATATGAAGCCACTGCTCAGAATGATTGGTCACCAGGACTGGTTGGGGTTGTTTGCCAACAAGGAAAGAAAGCTGTATGCTGATGAGATCAGAGAATTCTACACAAATTGCAGAGTCAATGCTAGGAAAGTGTTCACAACTGTGAGAGGAATAGAGATAGAGTTTGGGATACCTGAGCTTGGAGTGATTCTTGACATACCTGCTGAAGGTTATTGCAGGTATATAAAGCTAAAATGGCCAAAGAGGACTGATGGAGTCACTCCTCTAGATGTTGTCAAGAAGTTCTCAGGGAAACCCAAGCTGAGAAAGAAGAGGAAGGTAGACAAGAAGGAAATAGAACCTGCACATCAGTTGTTGTTTGAATTTGTGCACAGGTTTCTTCTACCAAGAGGAGAGAGGAACTGCGAGGCTAGTACTCTGGACCTGACATACATGGATCTGCTGGAAAGGGGGGTGAAAATTAATTTGCCTGGGCTGATAATTAGACACATCAAAAGGATTGCTAACACAGATCAGAAGCCACATTCCCTTGTGCATTCCTACATCCTCCAGCAGGTACTTGAGCATTTTGGGGTTCCTTTAGAAGCTGGGAAGAAGCCAACGATTCACCAAATGTTTGGGATTAATGTGCTGAAAATTGTGACTTCTTCAAAGAAAGCAGAGCTTCAAAGAGACCAATGCAGGCCAAGCAAGAGCAAGAAGAGGAAAGTGAGGACTATGGACCTGAAGAGGCCATTGATGCTGTGAAGGAGCTGGAGACGCATGTCCTTGAGGTAAATGAAGAAAACACAGAGCTCCACAGACAGCTGAAGTTGAAGGATCAAGAAATTGATCGTTTGAAGATAGACTGCCACAAGTATGAGGCCGAGTTGTTGATGGAATGGGCCAAGAATACGAAGCAACTTGAGACGCTTGTCAAACACTTCAACATTCAGCTTTGAGTCCTCCTATCCTATCCTGTCCTATCCTCCTCCTTCTACTTGTTGTCTACCCCCTCCTATTCTCTTCTGATCACATGTGGTTGGATGTTTAAGATAATTTATTCTGTTGTGTACTTAATACTGGGGTTGTGCTGATAACACAACCTGGATGATGATTTTAAATTTCTTATGCTTATGAATGTTTCCTGCTTCAGTACTTGGTTTTGATTGGGCCCCTATTATTGCTTGTGTTTGCTCTTATTACTGACTTGTTGCCTTGTGCTTTAGACTAGGTTTCATTGACAAGTTTGTGCAGGGATTCGAATCTTTTCGATGATGCCAAAAGGGGGAAGAAGGAAATGTTCGAGTGTTTGTGACCTAATTCATCATCTGTTTTTTTCTTGAACTTGTTATCTTTTATTGTTTGTTGGTATTTATGTCTACTCAGGTTCTTGGGCAACATTTGTTTGTCATCATCAAAAAGGGGGAATTTATTGAGAGCTGGTTTTGAAGTATGACAAACGAGAAGGACTCAGAGGTTCCCACTGAGGACCTAGTCCTTGGAATGAAGGGCACGTGTGATCGAAAAGGATTACGGGTTGCAAATCCCTGCAGAACTAAGAGTAGTGGTGCGTGATTGAATATGCATCCTAGTCAGACTAAAAGAGGCTGTGCCTAGGCTGTGTCTTCGAAGTATGAAAAGGAGTTGGACTTCAACAAGGAAAGGTGTTACTGGGAATCCTGACTTGCCATAATTAAAAAGATTCCTTGTATAACTCAACTAGGGTTTCAAGACCCATATATATATATATGCAAGTAGTAGAGGCAGCCGAAAATTAGTTATTCACAAACGGAGAGTTGAGAGCACTGAAAGGCAATCTAGCATCCTTCTACGTGAAAACTGTAAAAGACAACTTGAGTGCATGTAGGGCATTGAGTCTAGATGCTTTATCTAGGTTTGTCAAATAGCAAGTTGTCTTTAATTCGAGCTTTCATAGTTTTACCTATTGGCTTGTTCAGAAGCATATGTATTAGGTGAACTCTTGTGACTGAAAAGCTAGAGTTTAACTTTGAGTAGTGATTAGGGTCTAGAGTGTAGCCCCTTGGTTACAGAGTTTGTAATCAGAAACGTTGCTCTTGTGTTAGTGGATTCAGTTCTAAAATCTCAGAGTGTGGGTCGTGGTTTTTCTCCCTTGAGCAAGGAGTTTTCCACGTAAAATCTCTGTGTTCTTGTGTGTGTGGTGTTGTATGTTATAGTGTTCCAGGCAGTAGAAGAGATAATCTGAGAACAAGGTTCTACGCTAGGAGAACAAGGTTCTTGTGACGAAAATCGGAGGACACTATTCAACCCTCCCCCCCCCCCTTTTAGTGTCTTAAAGAGGTGCATAGAGCGTAACAATAACACTTCATCCACTTGATTAATTATATCCTTCAGGTTCCCAGTAACTATAAAACATTAATTTGATTGCTTCGAAATGCTTTTCTATCAAGATTGACTGGAGAACACTTTTTTTCAAGACCTTGTATGAAATCATGATTGTATATGTATATTAAGCATAAAAGGAGTATCATCAAGAAAAAAGTAAATAAAAGCACTTCTATTCAATTTCTTAGATCATGATTACTTGACAAAGAATTTATAAAAAGGAAAGGAATTATTACCATTTCCAGGATCCGGAGATATAGAACCAGTAACAACCTTACGGCTCTCGAACAGAATGAAGCTAGCATGAGCTGAGAATTTGATTATCCCTGCAACCTTCGCGAATTATGCTCTTGAAAATTCAGCAAAATCATTGTGACCTTAAGCTAAATTTGTAAAGATGCAGCAAAAATAAGAGTTTACTAAATTTCTTACATCCAGGGTATAGTTCTTCATTTGCATCTTTCATGAGCCGTTCAAACTTATCCACCTCAGGTTGATGTTGATTTCTTGATACATGATGAAATTCTTCTTCTGAGTTATGTTGTGTCTATCCACTTTCACTAATTTTGTTATCCATGGAGTCAGTAAATCCAAAAGCATCATATATCATTCGAGTCATATCATTACCCTTCAAGGCTTCTTGTCTACAATTATTTTCTTTAGTATTACTTGATTCACCCAGAGACTCCCCATGACAGAACCAAGTATCGTACGGTGGTATAATTCCATTACTCACAAGATGATCATAAGTTGTCGCTCGAATAACTTCATATTGTAGCACACATTGCATACAAGGACATGGAATTTTTTTCTCCATTGTGCTTTTCACGAAAAGCCTAGTTCAAAAAATTCTCTACTCCATCTACATATCCCTTACTAACTCTATTATAATTAATCCATCTTCTACTAGAAAAATTATCCATGATAATTCTAGAATTCTTCCTGATTTGCAATTACAAAAAGACAAAGCAAAAAAATCAATATAAAAATCATAAAAATGAAGTAATCAAATTACTAAATAGAGTTCATAGCTAAAAATGAGAAACGAGCGACAAAATACCAATAGAGATCTCTGTCTATTGATATTTGTACATCAATAGATAACTTCACAAAATATTTGTAAAACAATAGAATCTCAATCATAGGCATCAACCCATTAGAATGAGATTGCACAATTTGAAAAAACACATCATAGGCATCGACTAAGCAGAGAAACTAAAAGTCACTTTATTTAAAGTTCATGAAATTGAAATTGAACTTATCACAAAGCCTTGATTTTAAATAACTTTTGCAATCAAACCTTCAGAGAGAACTAATAAAACTAAAAATCAATATCGAATCAATTTTTTTGAGGCGAATAAGATCTTATAGAGAAACTATCTACTTCAGTAACACTACTAGAAATTTTTTGATTTGCGTCACAGTTTGGAGACAGAATTCCCTCTCTAAAAGGTGTTTGGAGACGGAATTCCGTCTCTGCGCGTCCTTCGCGAAAAAGCGCGTCGTTGGACAACTTGGAGACGGAATTCCCTCTCCAACATGAAATGTATATATTATTTTTATAGTTTAGAGATGGAATTCCCTCTTCAGTAAAAAAATTTAAAATTATTTTTGTTGTTTATAGACGGAATTCCCTCTCTAGTAAAATAATTAAATTTTTTTGGTTGGTTCCGTCTCTAACTATATAAATCCTGCTAAATAAAAATATTAGAAATTCGCTACAAAGCAACCAAAAACCAAAAGCCACCTGTTTAACATAAAACACCTGTTTAACATAAAACAAAGCCACCACGGCCAATTAAACAATTCTACATACATGTTTCATCATTAAGCATTCAACACAAATAAAACTAAAGTATTTAATTAGTAACATGTTCACAAACTTAACCAACCATGAGACTAATCCGCCCCTTGGGAGGAGCCACTTCCTTGCTCCTTATCTCTCCAAATCTTTGCCACAATTTCCTGTAATTTCTTCACATTCTCACGGTCTTCCAACCGTTGCCTTTCACTATCTAGTAGCCTTTGCTCCATTTCCGCCAATTTAGAGCGCAACTCATCATCTACAGCTTGTGGTGCAGGTGAAGAAGAAGAAGAAGAACAATTAGCATTGACAATACCTACCCGAGAAGGCTTCTTATACCTCGAAGGACCAAGGCCATAGGCTCGATTTTTGCTAGTATAGCCACCACCCGCCTGAACGAACATTGCATTTTCTTCATCTTGGGTGGATTTAGGAGAGCCTTCATCGACTTGTGACCCTTGGTTCTCAAACATTCTTGGTGTAGAGCTTTGTAGTTTTCCTAAAACACACGACGCGATTAGAATAATTAAACCACACGACGCGATTAAAACGCACGACGCGATTAAACCAACTTTTTTGCATCGTAGTACGAGGAAGGCAATCCCAATTTACTTATGTTTAGTTCATTCAAGAGTCCAATGATCTCATCCATGCCTCCTTGAGATATGTTATAATCTGATTTAATGCTAAACAACCTAACTGCCACCGACAGCTTTGAATGACTTGCCCCCTCGTAAAATGGGCGACTTGCTTCTTCCAACTGTTCATAGAAGAGCTTCGCCTCAGTATTGGGAATCTCCTCAACATTCGGTTGAGAGGGTTCCCCTTGGTACATTCCAAACACATCATTCAACATCTCATTCATAGGATAGTTATACCCGACATAGTCATTTTGGAAGTTCTCTCTATGGACATTAGGGTTACACTCTCCATGTGCAGTCCACACAAAATAATTTGGCATAAATCCTTTTCTATAAAGGTGCAACACGACATTTTCAATTGGTTGCACGTGGCTATACTTGCATTTCACACAAGGACATTTAATTGAACCCCCTCGTATATATTCAGGAAGTAATTTAGCTTTAGCAATAAACCCGTCAACCCCATCTACATAACTTTTTCTCAAACCCATATTTTCATCGAACATATTGTACATCCAACTACGATTTTCATCATGTTCCATCTACAAAAGTTACAAACAAATAAATATAAATCAATGCAACAAAATATAGCAATTTTTCTAGTAAACTATAAGTGTATAACATTATTGTTAAATTATATTGTATATTAAATTTTTAATTAACTAACTAAATCAAACTCCGTACATTTATTTTATTTGCCATGTTCAATAACATTGTTCTTAATTATTTCTTTCTAATTATCCTTGGATTAAATTTATCTACTTTATATTGTTTTTCTAACTATTTCTAAATTTTCAAGAACTAATCTAATAATCCAATCTAACCAATATTCTTAAAAATGAGGGGAATATTAAACAATCACACAAGTATACAAACATGATAGAATTATACAATAAATTCAATATTGATAAGGATGATAATGGAGTGTCAAAGTTGGTATTGGGGAGGAGAAAATGGGGGCCGAATTAAAGGTGGGGAAAATGGGGAGGAGAAAATAATTCGAATTATAGCTAAAAATAATGGGGAAGATGAAGAAAACTTACTTGAATAAGTTGTTTGGATGATTGGGGGAGTTTTCACCGGGGCAGGGGGTTATTTTCGCCGGGGCAGTGAGTTTTCGCGAGGGGGAGGGTTTTGTATTTTTGGGGGAGATAATGAATCTGAAAAAATGGGAGAGTGTGTATATTTTTAGAGTTGGAGACGGAATTCTGTCTCCAACCAAAAAGCAAAAAATGTGTCAGTGATTGGAGACGGAATTCCCTCTCTAACTGATTGGAGAGGAAATTCCGTCTCCAACCTTTTTGTAGCTTTTTCATCGATTTCTAGTAGTGTAATCAAATCAATTTTTTCAAGTAAGTAATATGTAGAAATACTAAACATTCACGCGATAATCATCAGATAGCTAAACTAAGCTAAAATTATGAAGAAAATATCTAGTTCAAATTGCGAAAGGGAGATATATATATATATATACACACACACATACAAAGAGAGAGAGAAATCGCTGTAAATATGAATACTATCTTACATGTAGATCTGCGGATTTCAATGAAGAAAGGGAAATTTGAAGCGGAGAGAGGGATATTTGAATCGAGGAGAGAGAGGAATCTGCCAGAAGATATTTGATCGTGGAAAATATCTAAGTTCCTTTTTCAGGGAGGGAAACTTTTGAAATAATATACTCTAGTCCATTAAGTTACCTTTTATAATTATACTAACCTTTTAGTGGCTATTAGTTAAATTGTCGGTAAATACTTACCTTTTAGTGGCTAATGTTTAATTGCCAGCAATATTTGACTTTAGCAAATGAATTTCCGGCAATATTACTTTTGCCACTAGACATTTGTCGGCAAAAACATATTTTCTTATAGTGCCTTTTCTCCAATATAAGGTTTAATTGATGCATTTATTCCTCCTTTTCTCAATTCGAATCATTTTCATCTTTTTTCATGTAGTAAGTGTTTATTAACTTGATCCGAAACGCTTTATCTTCCTCAATTTCTTATGACACAATAAATAGGTACTTAACTTTTACATGCCACTGTATAACAGTTCCCTCTTAGCTCATCGAGATTCAACAGTTACAATTATTAGTACCAGGACCTTTAATTTGGCATGTATTTTTTCTGTTAACCGTTCTTTTAGGTTCCAATATTACATATATCTCAGTATTTGCAGTTGACAGAAAAAGAAATAGTGAATTTTAGTTGTAATATGCAGATATGAACATCTCTATTAAATTTTAAGACTTGTGAGTTGTATAGGCCTATTATAAGTTCTTTTGTTTGTTTGTTTGTTTTAAAATTTTCTTTTCTTAAGTTGTAAGCCTAAAATAATTTATTTACCATAAAAATAAACAAGTTCTTTTGTTCTCTTCCCGTAATTTTCGTTTCTTTAGTTTTCGTTTCATCTGTTTTAGAAGAATAATTGGAAGACAGAAGCATGACTGATGGCACATTGGTGTAGGGAGAAACAAGGCAAAACTAAAAATGTGAATCAATTTGGCAGCAGTCACAAAATAGGTCTACACAAAGAAAAAAGAAAAAGGGCAAAAAAAAAAAAAATGTTGTCTCACGACCGCGCTGGACAAATTTACTAGTTAAGGAAATAAATTCCATTCGCATGACAAAATATCCAAAACTAAGTTACCGAGAAACTTCATGGGAGCTTTCTTTCAATTGCAATCAATCAAATTTATAGTACAAGAATTATTAGAAATATTTAGGAAAAATAAAGTGAAGTGTTTTGCAGACGGAAAAAGAATAAGAATAGACAATCAGTAGCCTTTTGGTACGTCACTATAATACTTTTACCGTGCTTAAAATACTTTTAATTAATTTTTAGTCCCCATTGCAAGATGTAGCTCGACGCTCCTAACGGATTACTAAATCTGCGCCAGGAACTTTTTATACTGAATCATGGCCCAGGGGATTCTTCATGTGTGTTTGTCAACTTCTAGCAATTCGAGTGGCACTATAAATATCTTATTCTATAAATCTCCCGAGATTGAAGCACATAATCCAGCATGTCTTTGCCAAAGTAGTGGATTTGTATTAGAAATTCATAAGATATTGTTATTAACATTTTCAACTATTGTTCCAAAATTCAAAACTCATAAAGTTAAAATCATGATTCCTCCTTTAATTACAGATATAATATGTGATACACCAATACCTAGTTAAGTGTCAATTTTTTTCTAAATTGTTAAGTAGTGATGAATAACATTGGATATAATATTGTACGTAGTGAAGAATGTAAGAAACTAAGAAAGGACTCCGATATCAAATAGGAAAGAAAATTCGCAAATCTCTTCTTACTCCTACCATCTAACAAATTAGCTAGGGATAAATTGATGAAAGAACCATCCAAAAATCAAGGCACCAATTTTTGTGTCATTGTTTGGATTAGACCTGGGCATAGAGCTGAGCCGGCTCGGAGCTCGCTCGGCTCGGTTGTCTTTTAGCTCGGCTCGGCTAGGCTCAGTCTCATTTAAAATTTGGCTCAGCTTGGCTCGGCTCGGTTAAAGCTCGATAAAGCTCGGCTCGGCACGATTAGCTTGATTAATTGTGTAATTTTATCTTTAAAATATAACTTCCATTCATTAGGCTTAATTACCAAAAAATATTAGAAGTCTATGTGTTATTTAATATTTTAATGCAATAGTTAATAATTTATAAACTATTATTTTTATCCATATCTATGATTATGATCAAAAGAAAAATTTAAAAATTATTTTTTATATTATTAAGTATGGGGACACTAGAAAAAAAGTCAGCTCGGGCTCGGTCAAACTCTAACAAAGCTCGGTTGAGCTCGGCTCGGCTCGCTATGTATAAAGCTCGGTTCGGCTCGGATAGGCTCGGCTCGAGCTCGGCTCGCTCGATGTCCAGGCCTAATTTGGATGTTCATTTGTTCAATAGGTAAAATAGAAGAAAGCAGTTCGATGTACAAAGTATCTTGCATTTCATATGAGGACAACATATAGTACAATTTTTTGAAAATCCAAAAAAGAATTTTTTAAAAAAGGAGTTAAATACATTTTGAAAGAAAGAGCTAAGATTTCTTTTCCAATAACTATATATAGCAAGAAAATATATTAACAACATTAGTGATTGATTAGTTAAAACCTAAATTATTGATTAAAGAAAATTTACATCCAATAATCCTCAAGCACCTGTGAGGCACAACTGAGAACTCTTGTCAGCCATTCATCTTCCCCCTCCTCTTCATCACAGCCATCCATTTTCTCCCCCTCCGCCCCCTCCGCCTCCTCCTTTCCACCACCCTCTTGCATGTTTTTCTTTTTTCCTTTTCCTTTTCCCTCTACTACCCATGGCCCATTATTCACTGAAAAGCCTCCAGCAAACACCTCTCTAGTGGGCCCACCAACACTAGGCCCAAGGCCAACAACCCCCAAACCACCACCACTATCACCCACTCCACCACCATTACCACCACAACCCATCTCAATGCCAGCCATTAAAGTAGAATCCGACACGGAAAATGCAGGCCCACAACTCTCTCCTATTACATAAAATAACGAAGATGCCCCTAACATACCCACATTATTACCATTACTACCACCAACACCATTTATCTCTTTCAAAAGCTCATGCATTACTTCTTCCACTTTTGTATCCTCAAGAAAATTATTATTATACCCTTCTTCATCATCCTCCATAAATGCCTTTAACTCCATTGTAACCCCGGGAATGACGTCACTTTCCGGCAACTCTCCGGCTATCATCTTTCTTTAAGTATATATGTTGTATATTATATACAAAGTACTACCTTTTTTGTTTGTAGTACTAGAGAGAGTGAAGTGAAAAGCTGTGGCAAGATTAGGGGTGGATTATATAGGTGGAAGAAGTGGGGCCCATGTTATGGGGGACCCACATGACACGTAGGAAAGAAGTCAAAGGTGGTAGTATGATGATGTGGACTAAATTGTCGTAGGTAACTGCAAGTCATGTGACTTTGTGTTGGATACAGACAAAAAGCTTCGGTCGATAGGTTAGTTCTTATAAAAAGTCAAGAAAAATAAGTCTCATGTTGTGTTACTAAGGTGTATGTATAATCTAAATCTCATCCGTAGATTTTCTCCATTTTGAGATCTAATGGTGGTAGATCTCATGTTGACTGATGTGTATCTACAGCTTAGTACTCCATAGGATAATGAATTTAACTAAAGAGTATAGCCTTGACTTCAATGACCGTCAGCTATAACCTGTCTGCAAAGTGCCGAAAATGTTTCCTGAACTTCTCAGCTACTACGTGGAAATTACTATGATATCCTTTACTTATTTGGGTGGTTTGGGGTTGGGGCGGGGGGGGGGGGGGGGGAGGGGAGGGAGGTTTTTATGTGAATTCAACGTTTTTCGTGAAATATATTCCAAAAATAGGGAAAAACAAAAAGAGGAGAAAGTCTTGTTCTCTTGAGTTGTTACATTCAAATATCCCTTTGAAAATGAAGAAACGCCAAAAGGCCCTTTGCTAATTGTAATTGGAGGATGAAATTTAAGTTTTACATATTTTTATTTCATACTATGTCTTATATTTCAAGACAATTGACTTGTAGTTTAAATGTTAATTCGGCGTACCATATTGGCACGTAAATACTTACCCTCAGTCGATGTTTACATCAATTATATAATTTAACTAACGATATTTAAAATTTAAAGTATTAAATAATCAATAGCAGTATACAGCACACATATTTTGCATTTATTAGCTTGGTATAAATACCAAGTGTATTTACCATAATGACAGTGTCAGGATAAAAAATATTAAAGTTATGACCCAAAAGGTAGACTGAGGAATAAAACATCACAATAAAGTAGAATTTTATTTTCAGAGTTGGAAAAATGGTATAAAATGAAAAGAATTACAATAGTGTTTGGACATAAATTTGGTTGAAATTTGAAAAGGAGTTTATTAATTAGTGATGAAATTTCACTTTTGAAAGTCAAAGTTGTGCTTGAACTTTCGACAAACATTTTATTTGCAAGAAATTAAAATTTGGTGAGTAAAAACTTGAAAAACTAATCTAGTAAACTACTTTTGAATCTTGAAAATCTATCTTTAAAGACTGCCAAGATGCTCAATTTTTATAACAAAACAATGAAGTCATTTTTTATTTTTTTTTTCGAAAAGAAGTGAAAAAACGTCTCATGGCCAAAAGAGAAATTGGGTTAGAGAGACTGAGAGTAGATTCCAAATTCAGAATATTTGATTTGCCTACTAATTTAAAGAAGAAAGAGTTTGTTTTTGAATTCAAGTCGCAAAATACAAATTGACTTTTAGGAATAATACTAGTAATATTTACAAAGAGGACTTCTAAGTGCACTTAAGATATTGATACTAAGATTATAGAGTACTCTCTTTTCCACTCTACTATCAATATGTGAGTTATAATTCCGGACTCCTGTTACGTGCCAGCGTATGAATTTGCTTTCTCTAACCATTAACCAATGTGATAAGAATTCTGAAACCTTCCCCTCTCTTCCCCCGCCCCCAAAACAAAGTAAGGAAAAGGAAGTACCTTTTGTGTCTTCAAAAAGTAAAATGTTCTTATTCTAATCCCAAACACATGACTTCTCTAGAACCAAAATTAGAGGATAAGAGAAAAAGCGCTCATGCTTTTTTAGGAAAAGTGTTTGCTTTGTGCAGCAGCATGGCTATTGCTATAGGCAAGAGTACTAATCACTCTTGTAATTGCTCCAATATTTGCATCAAATGAAATTAAATTGCTTTTGATTGTTATTTAACTACAAAGATTAAGACAATTAAAGTTCGTTCAACCCTCATAATAAAACCCTCGTCAAATGTTTATAACATATACAAATGGCATTTCTAGTTCAATTTCTATTCAACAGGTGCAAAGTAAATGGAGTAGCTTTGAGTAACTTCATGGATTTTTCTCACAAATTGGAAAATGCAAAAGCAAAGAGCATTTCAGTTTTCATGTCCTTTTCATAGGAATCCTTCTCCATAAATAGGATACTATTATTCGCAGTCTCAACTCAAAAGTTGAAAGTCAAATGACCTCTGTTCCAAAGCTTAAAATTGCCTAGAAAGTTCCCTTGTTCAAACCTGTTAGTCAAGTATGACTTTTAAACCTCAGAAATACTCTTACGAAAATATTATGAACTTCCCAATACTTCTTAAGAAAAGGAAGATTGAGGAGCAAATCTGAACATCAAGATAAACAAGAGTATTTGACCAACCACCTGCTATTCTGTCTCCATGGTCATTACCATTATGCTAATAACACCACAAAAGTTTGAATAAATCTCAGAATGGACTTGAAATACTAACCAGTCAACCACTTATGCTGTAGAAAAACCTAATAATGTAAAAGCACTTCAATTACAGGGTAATAAACATCAAATGGAGTAAGGGAGCATAGTTAGCCAAAATCTAGTACCCCACAAAAACAAAGATGGAGCACTTTAATCTTGATGTGTCTAAGTATTCTCCTGTACTGTACCTATCGCTTGAAAATATAGTTGAGGCATTAATTGAGGAGACAAAAATGGTTTCTATCTATAATGCAACAATATACAGAAAAAAAGCACAAAAAATTGTGAAAGCAAATGGAGTTCCATTGTTGAGGAGCTTCACAATCCTAGACACTTCCATACAAGCCAACTCCCAATTAACTAGCTGGACACGAAGGTGTCATGCCCTCTTTTGCGGTGAAGAGACACCATAATCACCTGGTGGGAGCGTTGAACTTTTGGAAGATATTGTGAAGCTCCTTTATCCTAGTTGCTGCATTGCATAGACCCGCAGATATTTAGCAAGAACCTTGATTAAACAGCAATCAAGAGAACTAAGTACATTTTACTTGATCAAATACAAGAGTAACAGGCATTATGTGATGCAAAATATGGCGACATATAAGGATGGTACAACCCAGATCGATCAATGTATAAACTTGGACAAACTTATACATAACAGAATTGGACAGCTGTCATCCTATCAGATCTGCACAAATACCCATGCCTTACCTCTAATTACTGCGCCAGCTCCTCGACTCCTCCCACCTCTGCTAGGTGCATTGGTAGCCCCTCTAACTGGTGGTGCTACAATTGTACCTGACGACACTGCCTGCTGGTACTCGAACTGAACCTCCTCTTAGGACAATCCCTCCTAATATGTCCCGGGTCCCTGCAATGATAACAAACATTTGACCCAACTCGGTGTGTCCCTGAATGTGCCCTACCAAAGGAGGGAACACTCTGACGTTGTTCCTGTGTACCTCCTTCTCTACTTGAACCGACGCCAACATGTAGTTCTTGCCTTTTTACCATGCTCTCTAAGCGCCTTTTTCTCTTTATCTCTATTCTCTAACTCCCTGGCAAGGTCAACTGCTGCCCCATATGACAAATCCATCACCTTGAAAGCCATCTTAACATACAATGAATCCACTAACCCATGGACAAACCTCAGAACTTTAGCCCGTTCATCCTGAACCAAGTAAGGTGCATAACGAGCCAATCGATTGAACTGCAGGTAATAATTAGTCACACTCATGTCCTCGGTCTGTCTAAATCTTTCAAGCTGAGCAGCTAAGGCCTCACGCTGCCATGGTGGCAGAAACGTCTCCATGAATGCCTGTGCGAACTCGTCCCATGTTAACGGTGGAGCATCATTAGGTCTGTCAGACTGAAAGGTCTCGAACCAATGGTGTGCCAAATCCTTTAGTTGGTATGCAGCCAACTCCACTGATGTTTCCTCTGATATGCCCATAAGTTTGGTTGCCTTCTGGATACCCTCAAGAAACAGCAGGGGGTCTTCGTCCTCCTTCCAACCGGTGAAGGAAGGAGGATTGAGATCCAAAAACTCAAAGATAGGTACCTCATATCCTCCCATAGGCTTGGACTGGCTCTCCTTCTGAACCTGTTCTTCAACCATCTTGGCCAACCGCTCAGCGGCATGCCCAATGTCTCGAATTATCTCAAGAACTCCTGCTGGAATTGTCATGGTTACTGAAGGAGGTGTTGCCTGTTGGCCCTCCTCAACATCTGCCTCCATGTGTCTACTAGGAGATATGGCTGTTCTAGCTAGGGCTCCGGGCGACCTGGCTGTTCTGCTTAGGGCTCTGCCTCGACCCCTACCTCGTCCCGAAGCACCGAAGCTACCTCTGCCTCGGCCTCTAGGGCCTACCCGGCTATCTGAGGCCACATCTGGTGTAACAATAGTATCTTCTCCCTCTCGTGCCGCTGATGCTCTAGTATATTGTGATAAAAGTTCAGTAAATAGGGATAGAACTTCAGGCCATATACATTCCAATCATTAAAAACATAAGTTATGGTTCAATGCATAAGTATCAACCATTCAAATTAATCACAATAACCAGATTAGGGAAACACAACATAAATATAAATTCAATTACTTAATAAGTCATATCTGAAATACACATATTTAATTACTTAAAAAATACGTTCAAATACTATTGCAAAATACATAACAACAAGGCTGAAATTAAGAATTTAAACTTACTATTACTGATATTTAAACTCCTAGTACAGACCAACAAGGATTTAAACCCTTACAACTGATTTCAACTCTTACATTAATCAATCATGACTGATCGCTAGCAGTTCCTGCACCATCAATCAAATCATCATCAGATTCACCATTGTTGGAAGTTCCTTCATCGTCTGAGAGGAGATCAAATTCACCATCTTAGGGGCAGGGGGATAAAAAAACAGTAACTACAAACTTCACATATTCAACTGTGCTCTTAATGAGTTTAAAGTTAACATAATTACCCGTCTTCAGATTGTTCTCTGTTACAAATGTTGCCCACCCCTTGTTTAACTTTCATCGGCCATTTTTTCCAATTTGAAGCTTCATAGACCATTGCCTCCCACCACGCTCTAGAATGGCAGACTTCGCCTCACGAGAAAGATGTCCACAGATATCAGCTAGAAGAATCTGCATAAAACAAAGTATACATAAAAAAGAAAATTATTTCTAAAAATTAACTTTAAATAAAATATAAAATTCAAAGGTCAAAAGTTAAGTACAAAATCATCAGTAAGAGTGTATGAATCCGTGAGAATAGTTCAAAAGCTGGGATCCCATTTGAAATGTAGAAGATGATCATTTTTTTATTTTTTGGAGAATGGAGAAACTAAAGTTGGAACAAGAATAGAGAAATATTAGGGATGCATCTTAAAAGAAATGAAATAGAAGGGTAGTCTTTAGGGTTAAGAAGAGGAGGACAGTGTGGGACCTAATCTGCATTAATGAACTTGAATGGTTCAGATCGAATGAGAAGTTAATACAAAAAACTTCAATCCTTGAGGACAGAAGTTTAATAATAGCCTATGGAAACTTCGATCCTTGAGGACAGAAGCTAATGTTAGCCTATAAAAACTTCGATCGTTGAGGACAGAAGTTAATGTTAGCCTATAAAAACTTCGATCCTTGAGGACAGAAGTTAATGTTAGCCTATAGAAACTTCAATTCTTAAGGATAGAAGTTAATGTTAACCTATAAAACTTTCAGTCGGTTAGGACTAATTTTGAAATAAATCCAGTCGAGTTAGGTCTGAACTGTCTCCGTTCATTAGAACTGCGACCTTCATGCCTGAGGTAGCCTTGTCACTTTATCTCTAAAACAAACTCAAACCTAGTAAGGTATCACTGCAATCCTTATAGGATTGAATTTCAGTCGATATGGATAGAAACTTCAATCCATAGGGGCAGAGGTTCACAATCGTTATGGATAGAACTTCAGGCCATATAGATTTAAGTTCAATACTTATTGACTGAACTCAATCCTTAGAGACAGAAATTCAATCTTTTATGGACTGCTGTTGCACTTCACCTGTGTGGTAAGAAATATAACTTCACTCATTGTCTTTAAAAATACTCCTATAAGATATGGCAACAAAATAAAATACATTCATGTTAAAAAATATCACTGCAACAACATCGCATTTGTATAAACCTGTGAATAATACTACTACATAAATATGTTCGCCACATATTACGTTAAACTTTACATGATACTACTAGTCAGTCTGAAGATAAAAACAAAACATCTCTACTCTAGATTGAAATCAAACAGACACATGGTTTGCTCGTGTTCTTCATAATCATGTTCAATATGTTTTGGTGGAGTTTCAAATCCATTCCTAACCTTTGCAAGGCCATGAGCCCAAAGCTGAAAAGTAAAATGTTTCCTATAAGCACCAACTAGATGTGGTTTAATATCTTTGACATCTCTACCAATCATTAGTCGATCAGCATACTATATCGCAAAAGCACGACAACTAGTCCTATAAAAAATAATCCTGTAATCCAAATAAAAAGTAAGACATATAAGTAATCAAGAGCTTCTAAATTCAGTCCATTATATTTAATTTTCACTAAAACTTATACGAAAATGATAAGACTTAACCATATTCTTGATTAGGTGCAGCTTTTCTGATGCAACCCGATGCCCGGGTAAACCATTTACAAAGAGCCAAATACGGGAGTTGCAGCAGTTGCAGCCTATATTTGCACAGTTGGAGCTGCTGGGGCAAGTGCTGGAGGCTTCAGGGTATTTCTGCCTACTTATCGCCTCAGAATCTGAGAGTGTTCATCGCAATCGCGAGTCCTTAGACGCGATCACGGAAGGCCAAAAAGAAAAATATCACGATCGCGCACCATCAGCCCCGATCGCGCAAAAGGAAAGGCAAATCAACGTGATCGCGTGTCCTCAGATGCGATCGCGCAGGAGGCTGATGTTGGTTGAAGGCCCACGCCTTCGCGATCGCGTGACCATAGCCGCGATCGGGAGGCACTGATTCAATGAACTACACGATAGCGCCAGTTCCTGCACGAACGCGTTGAGACGAGGACTAGAAGCCCATTTTCAGGTAACGATTTTGAAGGCCCAATGTTAAGGGGTTATTAAAGCAACTTGTACCATTTTTAGAAATACTATATAAGACCTTATTATCATTATTTTTGGGTTAGTTTTTGGATGATTATTAACATTTTGAGATTATTGGCTGAGCTAGTTTGCTTAAGCATATTATGACCTTGATTTGCAATTAGATTTCATCTAATTGAGGATCAATTAGCGTTGGTTCCTTTTATTGGACAATTAGAGGGGTGTTTAGGTTAGTCTTTCCCTAATCTACTTCTCTAATATTTTCTAATCAAAAGTGGGTCTTCCTTTCATCTTTCAATTCTTGCCAATTTTATTTTCGTGTTGTTAATTTCCGTATCATTTGGTATCAGAGCTAGATTAGTGCTTGTTCTCACAAACAATAACCAATTTGTCTATCAAAATCTAAAAAACCATAAAAAATCAAAAATGCAAAAAAAAAAAAAATGAGTCTTAGGTTTAGGTTTCTTTTGGGTGAAATTTTTATTACCAACTGAAGATATTGGATCCTAAAAGCTATTCCTAGAAGGAATTGAACAAACAACAACAATTGAGGTGCTGATTTAAAGATTCAAAAATTAGGGTTCTTCATAAAGAAATTGGGGCTTTTAAAATTGGTTGATGCTATTGAAGATTCAACTACTGGGGTTTGTTCACGGACCAACAAGGAGTGTAAATCTCAAATTTGGAGCAAAAATACGGTGGTTTGTGAAGATTCAAGAGGAAAATTGGGTTCTGCTTCAGGCCCAGAAGCCTAGGCGAACGCGCGCTATCGCGCAGGCCAAGAATTAAAAAGCCTACGCGATCGCGACTGTCTTACGCGATCGCGCAGAAGCTCCCAGAATATCCCTCGCGATTGGGTCGTGTCTCATGCGATCGCACTGAACAACAATTTCCTGAAAATACAGTTTCTTAGACAGATTGATCGCAACAGCCCCGGAACAGTTTCCAATCAACTGAAACCCAATTTCAGCATCAATTACAGTGAGTTTCTAGATCATAAACAAAATTTCATCCAAATCCTAATCCAATTTGTGCCAATTTGATTTGTGCCTTTCTTCTTTCATTTCTTTAACTTTTTCTAAATTCCGTCCGTTAATTTCAATTGTCTGTTTCTTATCACAACAATTCCTTTCCATCCCGAATTATTTTGAGTTTGATTGTCAAGCCGGACTTGTGTGTGAAGGACAAATTTGCATTAGCCAAGAGTAGAAAAAGGCAAGTGTGGTGAGAGTATTAGAGCGAGTAAAAGCCAATCGTTGAGTGTAAACACGAGTGAATTGAGTGCAATCAATTTGAGTATAAACACTTAGGCAGCGACTCGATCGGGACTCTTTCTACTAACCTTGTTTGTTTAATTGTTGGCTCAAAAGAAAGTTGAGGCGGACATGGAACTTAAAACTATGTTGCAAGCCTTGGTGGCAAGTGTTAAGTCAATGCAAGATGAGTTCAAATGAATGAAGGAGACGGTTGATGACCTATCCCGAAAAGATAGGCTTCGGAAAATGGGTAAGCAAGTGATTGAAACACCTCCAACCGTGGGGGTGGGGGGTGATGGACCTAGTCGAATCTCTCGGGCTAATGACCGATACTCTCACATAGTGGTCCAAGATACCTATTCTCCAAATGACACTCCACAAGCAAAGGATCTCACTCATTATCTTCTAAGAAATGAACCACCAAGGGATGATGCCAAGGCTACGTGAAGATGAGTCTTTTCATGCACATGAGAACTATGATGATGGCCCTTTTCACTATCCGATAGATGCACGACAAAGGGGAAATAGGGGTCGAGGTGGTTGATTTGGGAGAGGTTACCAAGGGAGAGCGGAGCGTGAAGATGGCTACTATGACTACGGGGGTTATGGTGGCCATCGGAGATATCATGATGATGATAGAGGTTTGAACACCATCAAGATCAACCTACCAACTTTCCAAGGAGAAAGTGATCCCGAGGAGTATCTAGAGTGGGTTGTCAAGATGGAGAGACTCTTTCAAACCAACAATGTTCAAGAAGCTATAAAGGTCAAGAATGCTATTACTCAATTTGAGAATTATACTTCTACTTGGTGGAAGTCCAAACGAAGGCAAAGGGAAACTCAAGGGCTAATTGCCAATGGTGGATGGGTGGCTTTGAAAGCCATGATGGAGGCTCGATTTCTACCCACCAAATATGAAGATGAGTTGATCAAGAAATTCTACAATTTGAGGCAAGGGAACAAGAGTGTGCCGGAATACTTTGATGAATTTGAGAAGACAAGGACAAGGGCCAACATTCAAAATGGTGATCGATTCCTCATACCAAAGTTTTGTGGAGGCTTGAATAGGGAAATCTCTTTTCCCATGGAATTGCACCAATATGAAAGCTTGTATGACGCTTTTTAAGCGGCTCTTAAGGTAGAGAAAGGGATTAAATTGGACAAGTCCAAAAACATCTCTTCCACTTGGAACAAAGGAAAGGATAATGTGAAGGCCTATATCCCATGGGACAAAGCAAAGGAGCCCAAGCGAGAGCTCAAAGGCCAATTTGACAAAGCCAAGCCCAAAGAAGAGCCAAAGGTGGGAGGTAACAAAGCTAAACTTGAAAGCTTGTCTAAAATTCAATGTAATAAGTGTAATGGCCGAGGCCACATGATGAGAGATTGCCCAAATAGGAGAACTATCATTGCTTTGGGTGATGGAGGCTATGGAATGGGTGGTAGTGATATAAAGGAGATAGATAGGGGGTATGCCATGTGCTGATGATTTTGACGAGGGCCCGTTGGTAGGTGAGAAATTAGAGGAAGATTACGCTACTCTTGTGGTAAGAAGAATAATGGGGTGCAAGTGAAGGAGGAGTCGAGTCAAATGGAGAATTTGTTCCATGCATATTGTAAGGTTCAAGAGACTACTTGCTCTCTAATTATTGATAGTGGTAGTTGTGTCAATGTGGTGAGCACCACTTTGATTGAACAACTCAAACTACCCACTAGGAAGCGTCCACAATCTTACAAGCTACAATGGTTGAATGAGTGTGGTGAGCTAAAGGTGACCAAGCAAGCTTTGATTAAATTCAAGATTGGGGACTACCATGATGAGCTTTTATTTGATGTGGTCCCAATGCAAGCTTGTCACATTTTGCTTGGTAGGCCTTGGCAATATGATCGTTTGGCAAGGCATGATGGCAAGACTAACAAGTATGCGTTAGAATTGGAGGGCCGGAAGTTTATTCTCAACCCATTTACTCCGGCACAAGTGAGTGAGGGTTATAGGAAGATGAGGGAGTTGAAGTTGAAAAGAGAGAGAGAAAAGAAAGAGGGAGTTGTGGAGGATAAGAGAGTGGGAGTTGTAATACAAAAGAGTGAGGAAACAAAAGAGGGAGTGAACTTATTCTTGTTTAAGAAGGAGTGTTTGAAAGATGTGGAGGAAGGAGCGCCCATGATTCTTCTCCTACACAAGGACCATGTTTTGCTTACTAATGAACTAACCCCTTCTTTGCCTTGTTCTATTTCTTCTCTTTTGCAAGGTTATGAAGACATCTTCCCCGAGGAGTTGCCTATGGATTGCCACCACTAAGAGGCATTGAGCATCAAATTGACCTTGTTCCGAGCTCCCAATTTCCCAACAAGACCACTTATAGAAGCAACCCGGAGGCCACCAAAGAGCTCCAAAAGCAAGTGGAGGAGTTGCTTGAAAGAGGACTTGTGCAAGAAAGCTTGAGCCCATATGCGGTCCCGGTCATTCTAGTGCCAAAGAAATATGGGACTTGGCGCATGTGTGTGGATTGTAGAGCGATCAACAAGATTACGGTAAAGTATCATCATTCTATACCTAGGTTAGATGATATTCTTGATGAGTTATGTGGATCTTTTGTGTTCCCTAAAATTGATTTGAGGAGTGGATACCACCAAATCCAGATGAAACCGGGTGATGAGTAGACGACGGCCTTTAAGACTAACTTTGGTCTTTATGAGTGGCTTATCATGCCTTTTGGCTTGCCCAATGCTCCTTCAACTTTGATGAGGTTGATGAATCATGTGCTCAAATCTTTCATTGAAAAATTTGTTGTAGTTTACTTTGATGACATTCTTATCTATAGCAAATCCATTGATGAGCATGCTAATCATTTGAAACAAGTGTTTGATGTTTTGAGAAATGAACAATTGTTTGCTAATTTGAAAAGGTGTTCTTTTTGTGTTGAAAAAGTTGTTTTCCTTGGTTTGGTGGTGAGTGCAAATGGTGTGGAAGTAGATGAGGCTAAAGTGGAGGCCATTAGCGATTGGCCCACTCCTAAAATCATTAGTGATGTGAGGAGTTTCCATGGGTTGGCTAACTTTTATAGGAGATTTGTGAGGGGATTTAGCACTCTAGCCGCACCATTGAGAGAAGTGATAAGGAAGGATAAGGCATTTGTGTGGGAGAAGGAGCAAGAAGAGGCTTTTGTAAAATTGAAAGAAGTCCTTAGTTCCACACCTCTTCTTCAATTGCCAAACTTTGATAAAATCTTTGAAATTGAGTGTGATGCTAGTGGAGTAGAAATTGGAGCCGTGTTGATGCAAGATCAAAAACCCATTGCCTATTTTAGTGAGAAACTCAAGGAAGCAACCACTAAATATTCCACTTATGATAAAGAGTTGTATGCTATGGTGAGAGTATTGGCTCATTGGCAAGTGTTGTTGAATACCTTGGGGTCCGAACTCATGGATTTTAAAAGTATGAAGGAGATGTATGCTAATGATCCGTAGTTTGGGCAACTTTATGCTAATTGTGAATTGGAGGAAAGAGGAAGGAGAATCAACCGAATGTGTGGTGAGGAGGAACCTAGTGGTGATGTGGAGAAAAAGAAGTTTCACAAGTTTGAAGGATTCTTATTTAGGAATAGGAAGTTGTGTGTGCCTATTCATCTTAGAGGGAGTTGCTAGTGAGAGAGGCACATAGTGGGGGACTAATAGGGAATTTTAGAGTAGGCAAGACCATGGAGATTCTTAAGGAGCAATTTTATTGGCCTAAGATGAGGGTGGATGTTGTGAGGGTGTGTGGCCAATGCTTAGATTATAGGAAAGCTAAGTCAAAGTTACTTCCACATGGTTTGTACTCACCCCTCCCCATTCCCTTAGGTCCTTGGCTTGATATTTCTATAGATTTTGTGCTTGGATTGCCTAGGACCAAGAAGGGAAAAGATAGCATATTTGTGGTAGTTGAAAGATTTTCTAAAGTGGCTCTTTTTATTCTATGTCATAAGGTTGATGATGCATCCCATGTAGCCAATTTGTTTGCTGAACATGTACTTAAATTGCATGGGGTCCCAAAAACTATTGTTAGTGATAGGATCCCAAGTTCCTTAGTCATTTTTGGAAAGAACTATGGGGGAGGCTTGGCACTAAGTTGTTATTCTCCACTTCTTGTCACCCCCCAAACGAATGGCCAAACCGAGGTTGTCAATAGAACCTTTGGTGCCATGCTTAGAGCATTGGTTAAGGGGAAAATTTCTTCTTGGGAAGAACATCTACCTTTGATTGAGTTTGCATATAATAGGACCATGCATACTTCTACTTGCATGACGCCTTTCGAGGTTGTGTATGGTTTTAACCCCCTTATCCCCTTGGATCTTACGCCTTTGTCTAGTGATGTTGTCTTAAGTTTAGATGCCAAGGTGAGAGCTCAAGAGATAAAGCAACTTCCCGAGCAAGTAAGGAAACAACTCGAGAAGAAAAATCAAGAAGTTGCCAAAAGAGCGAACAAGGGAAGGAAGAAGGTTATCTTCGAGTCTGCTGATTGGGTGTGGGTTCATTTCCGGAAGAATAGATTTCCCAACAAGCGGATGAGCAAATTGATGCCTAGAGGCGATGGCCCATTTTAAATCCTTGAACGCCTCAATAACAACGCGTACAAGGTGGATTTACCAAGAAATTACCAAGTGCACAATACTTTCAATATGTATGCCTTGTCTCCCTTCAAAGTCGAAGAACAAGCAAATCTGTGGACGGATTCTTCTCAAGACGGGGAGAATGATGCTACCCGATTGCCGGGCAAACCATTTACAAGGAGCCAAGTACGGGAGTTGCAGCAGTTGCAGTCCATGTTTGCACAGTTGGAGCTGCTGAGGCAAGTGTTGGAGGCTTCAAGGCATTTCTGCCTACTTATTGCCTCAGAATCTGAGAGTGTTCATCGCGATCGTGAGTCCTCAGACGTGATCACACAAGGCCAAAAAGAAAACTACCGCGATCGCGCACCATCAGCCGCGATCGCGCAAGAAGGAAAGGCAGATCAACGCGATCGCGCAGGAGGCTGATGTTGGTTGAAGGCCCACGCCTTCGCGATCGCGTGACCATAGCCGCGATCGCGAGGCACTGATTTAATGAACTGTGCGATAGTGCTAGTTCCTGCGCGAACGCGCTGAGACGAGGACCAGAAGCCCATTTTCAGCTAATGACTTTGAAGGCCCAATGTTAAGGGGTAATTAAGGCAACTTGTCTAGAAATACTATATAAGACCTTATTGTCATTATTTTAGGGTTAGTTTTTGGATGATTATTAACATTGTGAGATTATTGGCTAAGCTAGTTTGCTTAAGCACATTATGTCCTTGATTTACAATTAGATTTCATCTAATTGAGGATCAATTAGCGTTGGTTCCTTTTGTTGGACGATTAGAAGGGTGTTTAAGTTAATCTTTCCCTAATCTACTTCTCAAATATTTTCTAATCAAAAGTGGGTCTTCCTTTCATCTTTCAATTCTTGTCAATTTTATTTTCATGTTGTTAATTTCCGTATCATTTCCACTGAGTTTTAAAGGCCCTGTTGAACTTATATCCTCTAAATAAAGCATGTAGCTAGTCAAAATTGAGATACTTCAACAAATATAGGAGTACAACAACATACTTCTTCATGTGGTCTATTCGGTTCGCTTGTGTACACATATATTCTTCTCGTGCATGTCCAAAACTACAAAAAAGTAATGTGTCACCGTTTCACCCGGTGCTTCTTGGATTCGGCATGGAAATTACACTTTACCAACCCATGAAATTGAATACATCCGTTCCAAGCCAGAAACATAATTCCACGTGTACAGTCCAATACCATCGCACCATATCCCATTATCTGGTCTTTTCTTTTTGTTTTTGAATGATAACTCGTAAATAGAGCAAATATAATTATCAAAATCTATATCGGTATTGAGACTGTATAAGGAAGCTCGTACAAATGGTAAGATGTTCTCTTTCTGAGATAATACATAGTGATATTGACATGCTACAAAAATGTAAAAAGAAAAAAAAGAACCTGTTTACTCAAAACACAGACAAATAATAAAAAAATACAGAACAAAGCAGAAACAGGATGTGCACTAGCATTATCAGTAAGGGGGTAGACTATTTCTATAAATTTCAAAAACAACTGCTTCTTTGGCTTGTCAGATTCCAACTTGTATGCATTTTCACCATCATAATCATTCTCCGGTATAAAAGCAGCACGATTGTTCCTAATTAAAAGATAGAAGATACAAAACATGTTACATTTCCTATATGGACTAAATTTCAATCCATAGGGAATCAACTTAAAAAACTCATAAGCTATGAAGTTCGGTCCATAGGAATTGAACTTCATAGCTTATGAGTTTTGAAGTTCATCCCCTACGGATTGAACTTCTGACAATTTTTTACATTTTCTATATAATCTGAAGTTCAATCCATAGGGAATGAACTTAAAAAACTCATACGCTATAAAGTTCAGTCCATAGGAATTAAACTTCATAGCTTATTGAAGTTCATCCCCTATAGACTGAACTTCAGACACTATTTTACATTTCCTATATGGACTAAAGTTCAATCCATGGCTAATGAACTTAAAAACTCATAGGCTATGAAGTTCAGTCCATAGAAATTGAACTTCATAGCTTATGAGTTTTGAAGTTCATCCCCTATGGACTGAACTTCAGACACTGTGTTACATTTCCTATATGGGTTGAAGTCCAATCCATAGGGAATGAACATAAAGCACTCATAGGCTATGAAGTTCAGTCCATAGCAATTGAACTTCATATCCTATGAGTTTTGAAGTTCATCCCCTATGGACTGAACTTAAAAAGCAACAAACAGGAAATTATAAAACTACAAACAAAAAAAAACTTATTACAAAAGCATACTTACATATCAAGTTCAGCACCATTTCTTTGAAATTCCAACCAACTCATGAATTCTTGCAACACTGTCACATCAATCTTCAAGTAGTGGAATGGAAAAATTCGTCTATAATTGTCCTTCTAGTCGGTCGTCTTCTTTTTAGTCTTTTTAGCAAAACATGGAGATAGCAACCACTGACTGGGATTTTGTCCCCTTTTCCCTAGAAGATGATACTGCTCCTGCTGCTTCTCGACTTGGATCAACTGTTCTCTGTCCGCTGGATGACTTGCCTCAGGATTATCCTTAATACTTTCAAGAGCTTGTTGATGTTCCATTAGGTCCTCTTCTCTTCCTGCTTCACGACTTGCATCAACATTCTCTATGACAATGTCAAGAGGCCTCTTTTGTTCCTGTGTCATCGTTTCTTCTTTGCCCACTTGATCACTTGACTGCTCTTTGTCCATAACACTTTCAAGAGCTTGTTGTTGTTCCGGAAGGTCCTCTTCTCTTCCTGCTTCATGACTTTCGTCAACATTCTCTATGGCAATGTCAAGAGGCCTCAGAATGGGTAATCGCTTCTTCTTTGCCCACTTGATCGCTTGACTGCCCTTTTTCCATAACACTTTCAAAAGACTGTTTTTGTTCCGTCAGGCCCTCTTCTCTTCCTACTTGATGACTTTCCTCAACATTCTCCATGGCAATGTCAACAGGCATCTGATTTTCCTGTGTCATGACTTCTTCTTTGTCCACTTGATCGCTTGACTGAGCTTTGTCCATAACACTTTCAATAACTTCTTCTTGTTGTTCTATCAAGTCCTGTTCTCTTACTGGTTGATGACTTGCGTCAAAACTTCATGACAATGTCAAGAGGCCTCTCATGTTCCTGTTTCATGACTTCTTCTTTGCCCACTTGATCAATTGAATGACCTTTGTCCATAACACTTTCAATACCCTACTGTTGCTGTTCTGACATATCCTGCTGAATTACTTTGCCGGTTGGTGTATCTTCAGCATCACATAAATTTTCACTACCATTTTCTTAACTCGATGACAGTATATTAAAATTAGGCATATCAGGGTACCTTTGTTTCTTCGATTTCTTCCTTTTCCTTTCATATGTTTTTGTTTGGACATGTGTAGAAACTACATTTGACGACAACCGAACAACATGACGCGTCGACATATCAACAATAGACATAGAAGTTCCACCTCTTTTCTCAACACTCATATCCTGAAAAGTGAGATGAGGTGTTGACAGATCAAGGTCTCCACTTGCAACTTCCAAGGCAATTTCAAGCACTTTCTTCTGTGTCGCAGTCAAATCACATAACATGTCTAATTCACCTCCCGATTCTCTATGCAATTTTGTAGGTGATTTGCTGGCTAACTCTCCTCGCGAGTCTGTATGCAATTGTGTAGCTGGTTTGCTGACTACTTCACCTCGCGATACTTCATACAAGTTTGTAGCTGATTTCCTACCTACACTGCCATCACTTGATTGTTTTCTTACATCCGAACGAGATTTTGATTTCCTAACTAAATGCCATCACTAGACTATTGTCTTACATCTGAATGAGAAATTGATTTCCTGGCTAAAGCGCCATGACTGAGATCTTTAATTACATCTGGAGGAGATTTTCTCTTCCCCAATAGACTATCACCAACTCCAGTATTAACATCCCCACCGCTATAAGCACAGATGTCCCTCCTTCCAATACTAGCATTACCTCCATGTGAATAGTAGTTTAATGAATCACCATAGTTGTCAGATTGTTCCTTGCCACTTCTTAGACTTCCACTTTTGCGCTCCTTTTCTTTCTCAATTTTTTTACTCCACTTGTTCACAAAATCCAGAACACAATCAACCTTATTCTCTAAACCACCAATATACCCTCCTAATACGACATCGGTGAAAATACAAACTTTAGAAAATAGCCTGTGATAGAAATTTTAGAGAGAAATGGATAGAAAATATTGAATTGTGATTAATTTGATGAAATATGGGAGTATTTATAGGAAAAAATAAGTGGAGGATGGGGGGCTGTTGGGGCGCTTATGGGGGTGGGGGAGCGTAAAATAGATTTTTGTGACCGTTGCCAACGACTATTTTGCAAAATTTGGATTTTTTTTTTTTGGTTGAACCGGTCCGGTCCGGTTTGGACGAGTTTTGCAATTTTTTTTTTTTTGTGCTTTTAAGTAGTTTTGAATTTTAAATTAAGTACATAGCTAAAGCAAAAATAACAAACAAATATAAATTAATAGCAAGGCCTATAACTTGTTATTTTTTTCCCAAAGTATATAATTATATATATACTATATAGTAAGCTAAGATTTAATATTTTCTATTTAGAGTATTTACTATTTTACTAACATAGCTAAATAAAATTACAAAACTAATTATTAATAAGAAATTATAACAAACAATTATAACTTAATAGTAAGGCATAGTACCTTTTTTTCATAAGTTAGTATTTACTAGCATTTAGTATTTAAGTATTTAGTATTTACTAACATAGCTAAATTAAATTGTAAAAAAATAAAACAAAAAAAGAAAATATAACAAACAGTTATAACTTAATAGCAAGGCATAACACTTGTTATTTTTTTTCAAAGTAAATACTAAATAGTAAGTTAGTATTTAGTATTTAGCATTTAGTATTTAGTATTTAAGTATTAAATTGCAAAAAATATAACAAAGGATAAATGAACTAAAGGTAAAACAAAAAAATCAGAGAAGAAAACAAAGAATGATAACTTAATAGCAAGGCGTAATGCATTTTATTGAATAATTTTTTTTTTTTTTTTTTTTTGCAAAGTACATAGATATTAAATTGCAAAACTACATATTAATATAAAAACTTCTCATTTTCTGAATAATTTCTTCTGTTAACTCAGGAGGAACCGATGGCAAAGATTCATCTTCTTCATAATAATTTTCATTTTCCACACTTCCGCCACCTGATAAGATTTCGGTTGAATATCTTGTATCTGCTCGTTCATTTTCTTCAGGAAATTCAAAATTTCTTCGCTCCGATCTAATCAAATCTCTGAATAATACGGTCGTCTCCATTGCTTCTTCCTTCAATGAATGTCTATGATCTCCAATTTGTAACCTTCATTGGCTAAACGCGCTTTCTGAAGCAACTGATAATGCTTGAATTGTTAGAATATTCCGCGCCATTTTTGATAAAATTGGAAATTGTGCTTGTTGATTCTTCCAAAGTTGCAGTAGTTAATCACTTCCAAAACCCTCAATTTCCTTGCAACCATGAAGTAAATAAACATCAAGCTCATTGAACCCTCCGCTACTCAATTGCCTGCTAGAAAGTCTTTAGTTAAGGCTGAAAAAACTTCCTAATCCGGCTGCAGCTCTTTTACTCGCATGCGTTGAACTTGAACCAGCTCCACTTGGAACACTTGGAACAACATTATCAGCTGCACTACTATATCTTTCATAAATCTGTTGGCAATCATGAAATACCTGCACACAAGCTTGTTCTACACTTGGTGTTTCATCAGCAGTAATTTCCAAACTTCAATAAATTTCTCTAATAAGCATTTCGGTATTAAACCATTTAAAACAGGGATATAATACAGAAGCAATGTAATAACGTGGTGGAATAGGAAAAAATATTTTTAAAATCTTTCAATCATAGAAGCAATGACTTGCTCATAACCAGGCATTACTTTATATTTGTTAAGTAATTCTGTTATTCCAGCTATAAAATATAACATGGTAGGAACTGTAGGATAATATTGACCGAAAAAATCTTTAGTAGCAAGAAAAAACATTTCTAAAAAGAAAAGAAGACAGAGCACAAGGCTCCAATCATCTTCATCAAGGTGATACTCTACAGCCACTTTACCATTAAACATGCTAGTTAAAGCCGTTCGTAAATTGTAAGCAACAGACAAAGAATCATATACAGTGTTCACCTAGTTGAAACTTCCTTAGGAACCCTTCTAGATTCCAAACCTTCTTTTATACACTCTGCCTTAAAGTCCCTCCATCTATCCGATTTTTTAAATTTAAAAATATAACTAATTGCGTGTTTGACCTTCATAATAATAGGATCAAATAATATAAGACCATCGTGTACAACTAAATTATATATCTGACATGCACATCTAACATGAAACGATTCTTCAAAAGGGGGATTCAACTTTAGTTTTAACTGACCGATAGCATAATCATTGTTTAAAGCATTATCAATAGTTATACTTAAAAATTTTGTCATTAATAAAATATGCCTTACAAATATTATTTACTTCTCTCTTAATAAATGTTCCCGTATATGGTTCATCAACAGCGCTATATGCTAAAATTCTTTTTTGCATTACCCAGTTAGTATATATCTAATGACAGGTAAGTGTTAAATAATTATACACATTAACACCACGACCCAAATTAGTAGTAATACAAACTATACAATCAAAGTATAAAACATATATCATAAATATTGTCTATATTCATTTTTAAATTTTATAATATCACTTCTAACCGTAGTTTTCGGAAAACCTTGAAAAGATCGATTATATATGGTTTGAATATAATGAACAAAACCAGTACAAGAAGCAAATGTAAAAGGTAAACACTCTACCGCAGTCATTTTTGCCATTTGTTCCCTATCTTTCTTCTTATCATAATGCATAAGCGCGCACTCCTCCTCCCCCCCCCCCCCCCCGGATCACTGGGTTAATTTCTAGTTGAACTCCACTACCTTGAGATGGAGCCATTATGTTCCCTACATGAATGCCACCCGACCTTCTAACTCATTCGTCCTTATGGTATTTTTCTAAGTGTATTCTCAACTTTCCTGTCCCACCATGATGCTTTCCGGTTGTAAAATACCAAACTTTTTTTTACAAAGATTACATTTATCATTCTGAGCCGGAAAAATTTTAGTTATAAATTTCCACACATTATATCTATCCGCTCGTTTGACTGGTTCCCTACTAGGAGGCATAGGTGGTAATTCAAATTTAGTTTCTTCAGGCTCACCATGAAATTGTCTTGTAGGTGTTTCATCATCTAAATTAACTCCTTCGGTATTATCACAAGCTTGATATTGTGCCTCTAACATATCTAATGGTTGATCAAAATATAAATCATGATAAAATTGCGAGTCATCACCCTGAGTAAAATCATCTAGATGAGCAGGAGCACTAGAACTACCAATTGGTCTTTTACCCAGAGCACGACCACGTCTATCATCCCCCCTCGATTAGCACGTGATCTACGACCGCTCTCCATACGCCCAGTAAGTGCTCTCTATACTCCAGATATTATAAGTAAAGCAAACTACTAAATTACTAAAATATGGCTATATGCTAAAAATAATATTGTAAAAAAATTAAAATAGATAAAAAGAAGTAAGAACGAGTTTACTTGATGTCGCGTTAGAACATAGAAGTGAAAGTTGAAACTTGACCGGAGCCGCATCGAATAATTTTTCACTCCACTCCAAATAATTTTTGTAATGCAATTTAGAACTTCAACCTTTTTTGCGAGAACAATTTTGAATAATTTAGCAAATAGCTTTTGTAGAACATAAGAGAAATTTATAGAGAATATAAGAGAAATTGTGAATAAATTGGTGAAAAATTGTGGTATTTATAGAAAAAATAGGTTGGGGGTATGGGGGCGCCTAGGGGTGGGAAAATGCAAAAGAGCCGTTTTTAGCCGTTGGCCAACGGCTGTTGGTGAAAAGAGTCGTTGTCAATGGCTATATGGCAACAGTTTTTTTTTAAAAAAAAATTTCTGGTCCGGTTCCGGCCCAAAAAAATTTGGCCGAGCAGTCCGGTTGGGGATGACGGGTCAGGGGACGGGTCTAAAGGGAGTGGTGCCCACGATCCGGCTTGCAACGATCCGGTCCGGTCCGACCCGGTTGCCGGTCCGCCGCCGGTCCGGTCCGGTGCAAAGCAGACTGCTGGACACGCTTACTTGTGGAGAACTTCAGTCCATTAGCACTAAAAATACATTACATATTCCTATCCTTGTGGATTGAACTTCAGTCCATAAGGAATATAAAATACATTGCATATTCCTATTCCACCATTCCAACCAAACAACTGGCAAAATCTACTAAACATATATACACACACACGTCACCGACAAATGCATTCATCAAAACTCAAAAAGTGCATTCAGCATTTTTAAGATTAGAACATCAGTCCATAGGGACTAAAAATTTAATTCCGTACGGACTAAAACCTTCAGTCCATAGGTACTAAAACTGAAAACACCAGAACAAACATTTTAGTAACATAAATAGCCCGTGTTATGCATCTTTCCCTTTCCAAGACAAATAACATGGCTATGTTTTGCCTTTTCGGCATCGGAATAACCCCTAATCTGTTTCAAAGCCGTAATAGCATTACTCGTCTTGTCAATCCCTTCGATTGAGTCCAATATAAAGAGAGGCAGCCCAGGAACCGACTCGATATGATGTCCACGAGCGAGTACCAGGGGCATAAGAGAGGAAGCAGCAATGCCAGGGGCAACAGTGTAACAATTTTGGTTATCGAGGATTTTCATATGCCAACGGCGCCAGATTTTTAGTGGAATCAAACATACAGCTGCTACGACATTGTATATCACACAAAAACTAGTTTTTGACCTCAAAGTAAATACAAATCATAAAATCTCTAAAACTTTAACGGATTTTTTATAAATTCATGCCATTATTGCCATGTAACCTTTATCTGCTTAAACTGAAAAACATCATTCATAAAAATTAAAACACAAAAAACACACATCAAACCCTAGAAATCAAGCAAATTCGATCAAACTAAAAATTAATATGCATGAATTTCAAAAATACAAACTACACACCAAAAGCATAAATGTTACAACTATTTTAAAAAAAAAATACTGAACAACAAGAATCAAACGCCAAATAAACTTAACATGTACAATTTTAAACTTAATACACACACAATTCTTTTAAAATATGAAAAAAAAAAATCGGCATACCTGATAGAACTTGATATTGCGCCTAATATCTCAAGCTTCCGCACTGAAAAACTATCAATATGTTCATCAATTAAAACTATACAGTTAATAGAAACACAAAAATACCGATTTTACGAAGAAAAACGACACAAAATAGAAGAAAAACGGTAAGAATTCAAACAGAGAGACGTTTTTTGCATGCAGGAACAGTGAAAAACTGAAAAGGAACGGTTTTGTAAAGCCCTGTAAATACGAAAAAACATATGGGTAATTCGGCCTTTTGTCGTTATGCGTTTTAAGCGACTGTATTTAGTAAAGATCCAAAAGTGGCTTCTATTGTAAGACCAAGAAAAAAAGTGGCCTCAAAAAAAGACCAGTGGTAAAAACTGGTCTCTGTGCAATAATTTTTACTTCAAATTAGCTAATTATCAACTTTTTTCCTCTTTGTACTTGCTTACTGGGCTTCAATTCACCATCCAAGCCCATCTATATCCCTGATTGCCTAATCCAATTAGGCTTTTAAAATATATGGGTCATTTTCTATTAAGGTTGTGTTTTTTTGGCCGAAGTGCATGTAGAGCAACTTTTTGGCGTGCCACTTCAAATCTAGCTGCTTTACACACCAATTTTCTTATTTCATATCATCAAGGTTGAAACTCAAGTCAGATTAAGCTAGCTTCAACCCTTTCAGTCTAAATTGAATTTCTTTTTGCTCAAATTCAGATCAAGGTTTGATTTTCAGCTTCACACTCTTGGTATGAATTTGGCTTCTTTCAAAATAAAAAATTTACTTTAAAGGAACTTCAATGGATTGAAATTGAATATATAACTTTAACCTCTGATGATTTGAACATGGATGGCTATGCTTGCAATAATGGCATGGATAAAACTAGCTGCTCGAAAAAATATTTATTTTATGGCAGAACAGAAGCAAAAATTGCAGAAGTGGATGATCACAATAAAGGATGGTCTTGAACTTTTGGCCCCTCCTTACAAAATCTTTAATATTGACGACCTCTGACATCAAGCATAAGTTCTAGTTGTAATGAGCGCAAAAATTAGTTAAGCCTATGAAGCAGGGGTGCCGAATATTTCAAGAAGTCGCAAAAATGGAACATCGCGTACTATGATACCCATTGGATATAAATTTCAATTGTATTATCTTGATAATAATTAAACAACACAAGAAACTTTTTTCTGTGAAGTAGAACTTGTGGAAAATTGAGCAGGTTCACTCTTATTAAAATATCCTGAAATTATTGCCTCTTGCATAAAACTATATGCACGATGCGGACATATATTATGAAATTATTTTAAGCAGCCTAAAAGTTTAAGACTACCCCATCTAGAGATCATTCTTGTAAAACACCCCAATGGAAGCTTGTTAGGACTTGGAATAGCCACCTCAACCCCAACCTCAAGAATAGCCATCCTTTTTGGATTAGAAATTTTAGTCAGATTTTGCAGAAATCGGATACTTCAATATAGAGGGTGTGCAAAACCAAATCGGTACCGATAGCCGAACCGCTACCGATAAACATAATGGTATCGGTATAATGGTATATTGGTTCGATAGTGATATTAATTTTTAATACCGATAAATATCAGTATGGTAACTACATCTATATATCTTTATTCTTAACATTACCGTATCGATAACTGATAAGGTAATTTTTATAATTTTTATATATTTTAGTATATATATTATTAATATATTAACTTTTTTAAATTTTAGTTTTAGTACAACTCTAGTTTATAGGTTAAATTCAACTATTATTGCTATTGGTAGTCATTACTCTTTATAAGGTCTGACCCATTTTATACGTTTGATTCTGCTTCTAGGCTTCCACCTTCGGGTCATCAAGACTCTTTAGTCTTTTCTTTTTTATTTTTATCATTTGAAATAAGTTTTTAGTTTTTATTCTCTATACATTAGGGTTAAGATTTGTCCAAGTGAATAATGTAAGTGGATTTTTGTTCTTTAGTATGAGCTTGTATTTCTTATTATTACATATTAAGTTAGTGGTTTCTTGGAAGCCTCCTATGAAGTGGCACACTAATACGTTATCGAGAATTCGCGCATTACTTTGGTGGTACAAGTAACACTGGTTACCGAACCACTAACTAACAAAACAGAAAGAACTGATAATTGATACACCGATCGCATATCGATATGGTATTGGTTTTGCATAATTACATAACGTTAACTGATATACCGCTACCGTTAAACTAAAACTTGAACCACACAGACCCATGAACACCCCTACTTCAACGCTACTATTTAAGTTGCCCCCTTAAAAAATATGTAATTTTTAATCCTTATCGCCAGAACTTAGAGCACTTTCTGGACGATAGTAGAAAACTTCCTGGCGAATCACCAAGAATTTAGTCCAAAAACATTCCTGGGGAATCTTGACCGATCGTTATAAAGTGCTAAAAATTAGACACTACTTTTAGCGGAGCTAAAAACTACACTATCGATTGTTAAGGCTACTGAGAAAAAAATTTTGAAAATTTATTGTAAAGCATTCTGAACAAAAGAAGGATTTATTTTATCCTAACATATGATTTCAAAAGCTAGCACACATTGTTATCAAACGGTAGTTCGAACACAAAGTTTTTCCTCCCATATTATTTTCAAGTTTCTCTCCGGAGATTCTATTTTTCATGTTTATTAATTTGTATAACTCGTGTGCATAATCATTTTCTAATTTTTATTTACATAGATTAGTAGTAGCGTGCAAGTTTAAGGGTTTTCAATTATTGTTGTTACGTTTCTTTTCAAATTATCGAGTTTTCTGAAAATGAATTTATCTATGCATTTGTTTCTAATTGGGTTGCATATAGTATAAATATAGAGAAACAATTTTCAGGGTAAAAAGAAAAACAATCTCGTTACCGTTCAAACAGAAATTGCTTGCACTAGTTTTTGCTGTTATATACATAATGACATTTGATATCAAACAAAGAAATATCATAATAAGTCTTACCAAAATGGTTTCATAAGTCCAATTCAATTTTATTAAGGCCAATACGTCTTAATCTTAATATACATCTGAATATTAAGAAGTGTATTAAGATCTAGATGTCTGAATTTGAATACAACATCTGAATATTAAGATGTGTATTAACATCTTAATACTGAAGGATTAAGTCCGTTTGTTCTAGGTTGTAAAGGTGTTGGTTAGTGGTGGTTGGCTGGTGACATTGATTGGTGAATGACATAATAGTGGTGACCGTGGTAAAGGTGATGGTGGTTAATAGTTGTAACACATAGTTGTCATAATGTACGTCTCTCGTATGATTATGGTCAATGGTAGTGGTCAGTTATGACAGTATAGATAGGTAGTACTAGTAGTTGATGATTGTGGTCGTAGTGGTGGTTGCAAATAGCGGTACGTCTCTTCTATAATTATGGTAGTAGTAGTGGTCAGTTGTGGCAGTGGTAATAGGTAGTACTGGTAGTTGAGGATTGTGGTCGTAGTGGTGGTTTGCAAACAGCGGTGGTGTGAAATCACTTTTACAAAAATTTAGAATAACTACTTAATTATATACAATGGTGGTTGTAGTTATTCAAATTTATTAAGACCCATTAAGCGGTGGTGAATAAATAAATGCACGAAATGATTCAGATCCGAATGATTAATATTTAGATCTACAAAACAAACATATTTAATGGCAAAAATCTTAATGACAAGATTCAAACCTCCATTAAGTGCAAACAAATGAGGTCTTACTGATGCTATGAGCTAAAAAAAATTCGCAAGTAAGGAAATTTTACTAGTAGATCTTATTAATTAGCTCGGCAAAGACTATAGCTTAAAAATACAATTTCCTTGCCAAGAAAAAGAAAAAAGGAGGATTTAAAAAAATACACATACATCCTATTTTATTTACATAGCTCTACCCATTATATTTATACCCATAACTTATTTACACTGTGTACCCATTAGTTAATTACCTTCTTATTTTGAGGCATAAAACAAGGAACTCAAGTTCTTCTCTCTCCTCATATCTTGTATTATTTTTTTCTCCTTTTATTTGCCATTCTTTTATTATTCTTTTCTCCTTCTCCGTTTTCATTATTTTTGTTTTTTTTCTTTTTTCCGTATTTTATTCTTTTTTCTTTCTATTTTTCTCCTTTTTCTAGCACTATTCATGTCTCCCCATATTTTTATTTTTTAATTTATTTTCTTTCTCCGTAATCTTATTATACTCATTTTTTCTCCAAAAAAAGCATATTTTGTTCACAAACATAAAAACTGAAATATTTTATTTGCTCGATAGTATCTCACACTTTTATCCAAACATAACAAGGTATACCGAAAGAGTATACAGTATACCAAAAGGTATATTTTGTTCAAAATAACAATAATTGAAATACTCATTTGCTCGATAGCATCGCACACCTTGATCCAAATACAAAAGGGTATACCAAAAGAGAATACAATATACCAAAAAAATATATTTTTTTTTAAAATAATACAAATTAAAATATATATTTATCTTCTGAAACATTTTGCACTTCGATTCGAACACATAAAGGTACACCAGAAGAGTATACAGTATACCAAAAGGGTATACTTACTTAAAAAAAAAACTAAAATATTTATTCGCTTAGTAGCATCACACACTTGGATCCAAACACAAATGGGTATACCAGAAGAGTATACACTATACCAAAAGGGTATACTTTGTTCAAAACAACAAAAACTGCAATATTTATTTGCTCGATACCATCACACACTTTGATCCAAATGCAAAAGGGTATACCAGAAGAGTATACAGTATACCAAAAGGGTATACTTTGTTAAAAAAAATAAAAACTAAAAAATTGATTCACTTGGTGGCATCGCACACTTGGATCAAAACACAAAAGGGTATACCATAAGGGTATACTTTGTTCAAAACAACAAAATCTGAAAAATTTATTCACTAGGTAGCATCGCACACTTAGAGCCAAACACAAAAGGGTATACCAGAAGAGTATACAATATACCAAAAGGGTATACTTTGTTCAAAATAAAAAAAAAAACTGAAATATTTATTTGCTCGATACCATCACACTTTGATCCAAACGCAAAAGGGTATACCAAAAGAGTATACGGTATACCAAAAGAGTATACTTTGTTCAAAACAACAAAAATTAATATATTTGTTTGCTCGATAAGGTCACACACTTGATCCAAACACAAAAGAGTATACCAAAAGGGTATACTTTGTTCAAAACAACAAAAAGTAAAATATTTATTCTCTCAGTAGCATCGCATACTTCGATCCAAACGCAAAATGGTTTACCAAGAGTATATAATATACCAAGAGGGTATACTTTTCAAAACAACAAAAACTAAAATATTTATTTGCTCGATAGTATCTCACACTTTGATCCAATCGCAAAAGGGTATACCAAAGAGTATACGGTATAATAAAAAAATATACTTTGTTCAAAACAAAAAAATTAAAATATTTATTTGCTAAATAACATCGCACATTTTGATCCAAACACAAAAGCATATACTAAAAGATGGTGTAAACATTCTTTTTACACTGTCGGTTAATTAAAAGCATATTAAAACTAAACTTTCTTTTACGGGTAGCCTCACTTTATAAAAATATTGCCCTTTCCAATTTGTGAATTTTTATCAACTCATTCCCAAGGCATTACATGTCAAAAGATAGCTGCGGATAGCTGGTTTATCAACTCTTTCCTGCTCTGTGGCGACGTAAATTCTCATTGGATAGCTGGTTAATGCTCTTTACTGGTCTCCTAGATGCCACTTAATTTTACTGGTTGCTTCACCTTTTTGTACCTTTCCTGCTTGTTGATAAACTTGCAATGGCTGAACAATCCTTATGTATATCCATCGGAAGGCAAAAGAACCTGAGAATATTACCCAACATGAGACCGTTGTTTGGACGAACAAGTAATTTTTTCTAATTTTACTTCAGTCTGATGCAAAAAAAAAAAAAAAAAATCAATAGATCAAACTAACCCTCACAAACACCTAAATAGGGTGGGGGGAGGGGAAGGGAACTAGCGGGATTATTATTACATAGGTACCATACATGTAGGACTGTTGCATAATAATAAAACAAGGTAATATTCTCAAAACAATACACGATATGGAGGCACATCTTGCGGGATCAAACTGGGAATTATCCACAATAATACGACACATTACCACAATGTTAAAAAGCTTATTCAACAAAAAACAGATATCTGGTTAATTATAAGAAACAATGAATAGAAGACAGAGGAAACAATGCAACATCAAGAAAGACTCTCAAACCAGTTAAAAGATACGAACTTTACAGATCAAGAATTTCAATACTAATATAAAACACTTTCAATGTTCAAATAGCAACAACTAAAAACAAAAATCTTGTTCAGGAAAAGCCAGAAACAATCAACAACCATCAATGGAAGCTCAAAAACCAAATAAAAACACCAACTTTACGATACATAAGTTACCATTTATAGCATATAGAACTTTCAACTATAATATCACTGACTTTAAGTGTTCAAATACAAACTACTAAAAATAAAAACCCATTCAGGAAAAGTAAAAACAATAAAAAATTATAAATGGAAGCTTAAAACACATTTGTAAAGATACAATCTTTACGAAACAATAGTTACTACCACTACATAAGCATAAGCTGTAGCATATCTAAGAATTTTTGATAACTTAAACATATTCCAAGACCAAACATAGAAGCATGTTCTAATGACAACCTGAATGCTACTAGTAGATAAATGGATTTACCAAGCTAATCTCAGGCAACCAAGATAGGAAATGAACTCGAAAAATCACTTACTACTAAACTAACTCCTAGTCAATGCAGACTAACAACTACCATAGACTAAAGAAATAGAATTAAATCCACTTTAAGGATTTAGCATTACTATATTTAAGGAGACATTTCCAGAAAAAAGAAATGACTAAGTTATTTTTTGCAAGAACATAGCTTGAATTAAACAAAGATACAACCACTCAACCATTTCCATTACCATTCAACAACCCGGGCATGTCAATAAGCTGCTAAAGGATTTCATTTTCAAGTACACTTCTTAAACCAACTTAGTTTAATAGAAGCAGATTCGAGCTAAATTTATAGGGAACAAAAAGAGATACTAAATGCAATATGCATACTGCTATTTTCAGAAAACTTGTGAACTTACCAACAACTAATATACTAGCTCAAACTAATCAGATTTCAAGCAATTCACAAGTGATAATTTTATAACAAATGACTAGTTTTAGCTATTAAACTATATGCTGGCAAAACAAGAGAGATGAACAAAGATAGAAACTTTTAAACTCATTTTTCAACTTAAGTAACCCCAATCTAACGCTTATATTTTTAGAGTAACCAAGTAAGGAGATATTATATGTATAATCCTAACAGATTCCTTCCAAAATTCATGGTGGACTTTTAACTTCAACTAATCAGTAGAACAAGATAAAGATAACAATTTCAGCTCATATCTTGTATGGTAATTTCTATTAAATATTGACAATGCTTCATTCGTCACCATCACCAAAGCCGGAGACACGACAACACATAAAGCTTCCAAAAGCAAAAAAGAAACAGAAAGGGGCAGAGAGGAAGAGCAGAGATAATGGAAGGGTTTCATAGAAATATACCTTCAGAAACGTACAGAAGAGTACGAATGGATGATTTTGATGCATGACTTGACAGTAGTTGAGTAAGGGTCGTCGGGTTTAGGGTTTCAACGACCATTTAAGCCTCGATCTATGGCGGAGCAGCGACTTTATGAGGAAACAGAGTTGAGGAATGGAGAGAGGGTGACGAGAGGAGTCTAGCCATGTGAATTTTTTTGCTCGGAGGAGAGGTTTGGTCTGACGGAGCTCCGGCGATCGACGGAAAATTGACAAGGTTTAGCTACTTCTGAATCTGATGAACTCAAATGTGTGTATTGTGAAATGAGGGAAAAGGAGAATTAAGTGGGCAGGCCCGGAAATATTTATGTGAAAATGGATATAGTGGGTAAATATTTATGTCAAAATAGGCATGGAGTGAAATAAAGTTTAAAAGGGGTAAATATGTGTAATATTTTATAAAGTATGGGTATGTGGTGTAAAAATTCCAAGAAAAAAGAGATCAATATCGTTTTGGGTCATTTGTGGAAATAGGATATTTCTAGGGTTCCATAGCACCGGTACAAAAGTTTTACAATTTTAGCACCCATTAGGAAATGCTTTTGACAATTGCTAGATTTTACAAGCAGCAGGCTCTGCTGATCGTCAAGAGTTTTCCTTAGTGACTTTTCGCAATCACCAAGAGATTTTCCTGATATAGGGTAAAAAAATTATTTTTTTACAGGAGCAAAAAGTGTGATAGCGACACAGAATCCGTCCACGCATGCAAAAAATAGTATTACCTTTAGGATAACGAAGTTTGGCCTAATTTAGTAATCAGCTTCACTGCAAAAAAAATTCATCGGATGCCCTCCTAAGGAGTGATTTTGCAAGATTGCTCGCGTTTAATAATGTTTTAGTAAAATAACCTTATGTTGGCACAGAGCTAAGACTTCAAGGAAAATATTTATAAATATTGATACGGGGCCAAGACTTCAAGGCCAAGTGTTGTCTTGCCAACACTTCTAGTTATATGGTGAGAATGCAGGAAGATATTGGAAGGGGCAAATCTTGACCTTTTGCCAACACTTACGATCAAGTGCGGCAAGTGTTGCCTTTTGCCAACACTTGAAGGGCATGTGTTGGCAAATAGAGAGGGGTCAAAGGCAAATCTTGGCCTTTTGCGAACACTTACGACCAAGTGTTGCCTTTTGCCAGTACTTAAAGGGGCAAGTGTTGGCAAATAGAGAGGAGTCAAAGGCAAATCTTGGCCCCGTGCTGAGAGTTTGACAGTGGTGTTTCCATCTAGAATTTTTTCATTATATTTAATGAGGATATTTTTATAAAACCCCTAATAGCGCTGGCAAAAAGGCAAACCATTGCTTATGGTGTCAACTCGGGCGAATCAACCACTTTGCTATTATTCAAGTCTAATTTTTGAAGTTATTCAATATTTATTTCAACCGAACATGAATAACCACAACATATATAAACATGGCAAATTAACATTATTTACCACTTGTAAAAATTTGTTTCCACCTCACACCACTTTATTTAAATAAATTTATTATAATCCACTTTCTACCATTTTTCAAAATATAATTCCACCAATACAATTTTAACACATCCTAATTTAACTCCCAATCCCATTAAATTTAAAATCTTAAATGATAGTCATATCCTTTTCAGAAAACTACTAATGTCGTTTCCTATATTTAGTCCCACAATTTCTCTCTTTCACACCTCTTCTTCCCAGTCTTACCATTAGCCCATATATTAGACATATCTCATATATATTGTTGATACATGCATTAATATAATCTTGATATACTAAAAATATAACATCTAAAACGAAGTTAATACTTTACATGCACGGATGGTTTTCAGATGGCGTATAACAAATATAGCACTATGAAATTATATGTTATGTAACATTGGTTAAATATAGTACGAAGGGGTCGTTTGGTGGGGTGTATAAAGGCTTAATACATGTACTAAAATCCACACTAAATTATTACCATGTTTGGTTGCTTTGGGTGGAATTTTGATACTTGCATAAAAATAGTACAATGTTTGGTTAAACTTTAAAATATAATACCCGCATAACTTAATGAGGAAATCTATGTATTATTTTATGCGGGGTAGAAGGTGGAATTAATAATGTGGGTATTAACAATGTAGGTATTAAAATTTAAAATGACAATATTAACCCTCATAATAATAAAGATAATTTTAAATTATATTTAAGGAGTAACTAAATATTTTAAATTATAACATTGTACATTCATTTGTAATATATTAGTGATTCAAGAAATAATTCCTATAGCTAATATCTACATTACTAATACCCACATTATTAATACCCCCATTACTAATACCCGTATTATTAATACCCACATTGCTAATACACACATTACTAATACCCGCGTAAACTCTATCTCAACCAAACGACCCATAAATTTAATACAAATATACTATATATTGGATTCATACTAAATATATGCATGAAATATAAGAATTATATACATGTAGGATACTGTAATCTGAATTAGGGGTGTAATAGGGGTCTGCATGGGAAACTAGAACACCAAATCAAATCATAGACCGACTCAAACCAAAAGAAAAAAGACATTTTTAGGTTTGATTTGGTTTTTGTTTTCAATTTCAAAAACTGAATTTGGTTTGTTTTTGGTTTTAAACCCAAAAAAAAAAAAAAAAAAAAAAAAAAAAAAAAAAACGAAATAATCGAAACAAATCGATTAGATAAATACCTACTTGAAAATTATAATTAGATTGTGTATTCTTATGTAAGATTTAAAAATTTACACTTTATGTTAGTTTTTTGTACTCTAGAATTCTAGTTTAGTTCCTAACCTTGATAGCTTTTGAATTCATATTCTAGTTTAAGTTTTAGTCTTTATTTTGATAACTCAAACAATCTATTACATGTTAAAAGTAACTTGTCTTATAGTCCTTCTTCAATCATTCATCGTTGGTTATCATCAAGATATATTAGTGCACGATGACTCTTTAACTTTTACTTAGCTTAACCACTGATATATCATTCAATAATAGGCCCCCTTTCCATAAATAATTTTTGTTAAAATATTGAGAGTATTACTTTAACTTTTTTAGCCATTATCACTCTTCTCCTCTATCCCAGAAACCATAGGCGCTCCAAACTCTCTCCCTTCCTTGCTCTGTACATATCTTCCTCCTCCACCAAGCTTCGCCCCATGGCCACAAACCACATAGATCTATATAGAACATCAAACTATGTTGATTTTTTCGTATTAGCTCTAGATTCATGCAATTCTTTCATAGCTCTATGTAGATATATACGAGCTTTTTTTAGCTTCATTAAAGCTACCATAGTCACTGGAGCACTACTCATGAGTATAATCATTGTATATTCGATATAAAACAAGCAATATTCAATCAGCGTATATTATGTATAGATTGATTATACATCAAATATACAACAAGTGCGCACCAAGTATACGACGAATGCATCGCGGAGATACATGATGAATCCAATGTATAGTCAGTGTTACACCAAATATATGTGAAATATTATTATATTTTTCGATTCGTCTCCTTTATTTTATGCATTTAAAGTGACACGAATTTGTATAAAATATACTAATAGATTAACATAAAGTATGCACCGAGTATGCAGAGGATACATAACATATATACATGATGAGCCTGGTGTATAACTAGTGTTACACCAAGTATACATGAAAGAGAAGATTCATTATCTTGTATCCATCTATTATTCAAATTCGTCTTTGTTTTTCTTAGTCTACTTTAAAATTTTAGGAGTAGGATTTAGGATAGATTATAAACTTGAAAAGAATTCAAAAAAAAAAAAGACTTAGGATGGTTGGGGGAAGGGTGTACGAACCTGATAGTTGCCCAATGCTCTTGAAGATTGAGAGTATTTTGACCATAAGAGAGAAACAAAGTGGGTAGTTGTGAACCTTATTTATGCTTTAATGCTTTAAATTTGAGGAATCGAGCCCTTGCTGTGTGTTGTTGACGAAGAAAGGGCTCTCGCCTTTTATTGGGCGACCGCTCTCTCTTCGTGTTTGGCACCTTGAAGGTTCAACGACGTGTGGTCGCCCTTTCGATGAGGTGACCGCCCTTGCATGAGGTTCCAACTCTTAATTGGTGATGAGACGGAGGTTGCACCTTGCTTGTCTGGCCGCCCGTTTTATCTCACACGACCATCTCTCCAAGGAGAGAGTGCCTTAGAACAGGTCGGCGCTCCTTCTGAAGGGGGGCACCCTTTTTCTGAACGCATAATTTTTACTAAATGTTGAAATGGAACCTCTCTGAACTTTGGGTGCCTTTTAAGGTCGCCCTTGCAGTGTTGGTCGCCTCTTGTCTCCAAGAGTAGAAAAGGTTTTATATGGAGGCCGCCCCCTTGCTTGGACGGCCGCCCTTTTGAACTTGCCAAAAATTTGGCTAAGTATGAAAATGCACCCTCTTTGGACTTTGGACGCCCTTTGAGGCTACCCTTGTAGTGTTCAACGCCCATTGTCAAGGAGGAGGCCGCCCCTTGTAGAGGCGGCCGCCCTTTCGAAATGATTGAAAAATTTTCTAAGTGTGTGAAATCAGGTCCTCTGGACTTTCTCCGCCCTTTGTCTACGCCTTTACTGTGTTGGCCGCCCTTTGTCTCAAACACTAAAAATTTTCTAAGTGTTGGACCAAGAGGCGGCCGCCCTTTACACATGCCCTCGCCCTTTTACTTGTTTTATGGAACATGATTGAGCTTACAGTTATCATTCAATACCTATCACTTTAGGCTACTTCTAACATGTTTCTCCTTTGCTTGAACATGATTAAATGGCATGATCTAGAGGTGCTAATTCACAAGGTGTAGGAAGAGGATCCACTAGTCGAACCCCAGGTCTTGGAAGAGGAACTGGGAAACCTTCTCCAAAGCAAGGCAGAGGCAAGGTAAGAAGAGGAGCAGGAGCAGTGGTAACTCCACCTGTCTCACCCATTGTTTCTGAATCTGGGGACTCTGATGAAATTCCCCTGGCTCGAAGAAAAAGAACTAGGGAAGTGAGGGCAAAGCAAAGACGTGATGAAGAAGAAGAAAGGGAACAAAGCTCAGAGCATGAGACCCAGGGAACTTCTTCCTCCTCTTCCTCCCAAGCAGAAGAAGGAGATGAATCTGAAAACAATGAGGGCAGTGAAGATAGTGGGAATTGTATTGGATAAAAGCTGACTGGACTTGAAAAGGTGACACGTGTATTCCACGTGGCACGAGCAGACATTTCAACGGACGGACATTCATCACGAGTAGACCTAAAGGAGTTACGAAACACTTCAACAGTCAACACGGTCTAAATGAGCAGTTATTAACATGATCATCCACGATTATTTAATTAATGATCATTAAGGCAATCATTACTACCCAGCGGTTATGACTCCAACGGATATGTGACCAGCAGTTACTTATCCAGATGGATCCACGCCCAGCGGTTACGAATCCCAACGGGTGCCTACCAAGCTTATAAATAGCATTCGCCTTAATCGATTGTAACACAACTTTACTTCCTGTCTACAATATCAATAAGAACACTCTCTTTGCTCATATTTTACTTATTACTTTAGTTCTTTGATCGTCTGAGTGCGATTGGTATCGAAGAACTCTCTTCAAAAACAAGCGATACGATACGGTTACCTCTCCTTGTTCCTGTTTATGCTTTATTTTTGTTATTTAATACTTGCATCTCGGTGTCGTATTATCATCATCTTAGCTCACGTTTAAACTCTTAATCTCAACTATTGATCGTGACCCCGCAAATACAAATTTAATTGTTAATTGGCCTAAAATCGGATCTAGGTTAAACAATTTGGCGACCATAGTGGGAGCCGGTCAATAGCCTTCGTAGGTTAATAGTTTATCTTTGATAGTATACCTATTTTCGTCAGTTTTTTTGCTCTATAACTAACATGGCAGAAAGCAACTCTCAACGAACTATCGTAGGCGGAAGTCAGGAAAATACTCGCGTAGCGAATATTTTTGAAGTGAAGCAAAAGCCTGGTGAATCTCTTCGCCAATATATAGATCGCTTCCAGAAAGAGCGGGCAGCACTTCCCGAGATGCCAGACAGATGGGCGGTAATCGCGTTTATGGGCGGTAATCGCGTTTACCTACGGTCTTGATATTGGATGCTCAATAGCTACGCGTCGATTGTACGAATCTCTCCGCAAGTCCCCAGCAGTCAGCTGGTCAGACGTTTGTGACCGATACACCTCAAAGGCAAATGTCGACGGACCTGAATGAGAAAACTATCGGGGAGATTACCCTGACGACTCTTGCCGAAGGGGTAGCGAAGGAAACAACTTTTCATGTTGTCGATGTGGATCTAGCCTACAACATCATTTTGGGTAGACCTTGGATGCACGACATGCAAGTTGTTCCTTCGACTTATCATCAAGTATTGAAGTTCCCATCCGAATGGGGAGTACGTGAGGTCCGAGGGGAGCAACGCTCTGCCCGAGATTGCTACTCTGTGGCTCTCAAACTGCCCGAAGAAAACAATTACAGCGACCGGGGCCAGACATACCACCTGAAGAGGCTAAGTACGAGGTCCCGGAATTCATCACGAAGATGGACGAAAGAGAAAACCACATGCCAACCGTAGAAGCTCTGGAACCCGAAGAATTGTTCGCCGACAAGCCAGAGCGGAAGGTGTACTTAGGGACCGAACTGAACGAGCTCCTACGGGGAGATATCCTCCAATTCCTCAAGGAACGGCATACAACATTCGCCTGGTCCCATGCAGATATGACAGGTATTTCTCCTGACATCATTATTCACAAGGTGAACGTTGATCCATATCACCGCCCGGTGAAACAAAAGGCGCACCAGCAAGGAGCCTTTCGGAACCAGGTCATCAATGACGAGGTCGATCGGCTGCTGAAAATCGGTTCAGTACGTGAAGTCAAATATCCAGACTGGCTAGCCAAAGTGGTTGTCGTACCTAAAATGAACGGCAAATGGCGAGTCTGTATTGACTTCACAGATCTAAACAAAGCCTGCCCGAAGGATTCATATCCTCTTCCCAGGATGGATCAACTGATCGACGCAACAGCCGGACACGAGGTGCTAACCTTACTCGACGCGTACTCCGGGTATAACCAAATATTGATGAACCCTGAAGACCAAGAGAAAATGACGTTCATAACCTGTCGAGGTACGTATTGTTATAAAGTTATGCCATTTGGACTGAAAAATGCAGGTGCAACTTATCAGCGTCTAGTCAATCGAATGTTCCATGACCATATCGGAAAGACTATGGAAGTGTACATCGATGACATGCTGATCAAATCCAAACGAGCAGAAGACCATCTGGGACATCTGAAAGAAGCTTTCCGAATATTGGATCAGTATAACATGAAACTGAATCCGGAGAAGTGTGCTTTCGGAGTCGGATCGGGGAAGTTTCTGGGATTCATTGTTTCTTAGCGTGGAATTGAAGTCAATCCCGCTCAGATTAAAGCCATTGAATCAATCCCAGATGTACTTCACAACAGGAAAGATGTCATGAAACTGACGGGGAGAGTGGCAGCTCTATGCAGATTCATTTCCCGATCATCTGACCATTGCAAGAGTTTCTTCGATGTCTTAAAGCAGAATAAGGAGTTCGAATGGACCCCTGAATGCCAGCAAGCATTGAAGGATCTGAAAAAGTATCTATACAATCCACCACTGCTCTCCACGCCTCAGGAGGGTGAGCAGCTGCTAATTTATCTGGCAGTCTCAGAATCATCAGTAAGCGTTGTACTAGTTCGGGAAGAAAAAGGTAAACAACTTCCTATCTATTACATTAGCAAAGCTCTAATTGATTCAGAAACACGCTATCAACCTTTAGAAAAATTGGCATTAGCACTAGTAACTGCTGCTCGTAAGTTACGCCCTTATTTTCAAAGTCATTCGATAGCTGTGGTTACAACCTTTCCTTTACGAAATGTTCTGCACAAACCTGAATTTTCAGGAAGATTGGTAAAATGGGCTATAGAATTATCTGAATTTGATATCACCTATCAGCCTAGGGTAGCAATAAAGTCACAAGTTCTAGCAGACTTCGTGGTAGACTTCAGTACTAACATATACCCTGAAGCAGAAAGGGAAGCTATTCTTTATGCAGGGCAGGCTCCTGGCATATGGACCCTTCACACAGACGGCTCCTCAAGCGTCAAAGGTTCCGGGCTTGGATTGGTCCTCGTTGCTCCATCCGGCGAGACGGTAAGGCAGGCTATCAAGTGCCCATTTATTACTAACAATGACGCCGAATATGAGGCCATTATTGCAGGATTAGAACTAGCCCGAAGTTATGGAGCAACCATCGTCAAACTAAAAAGCGACTCTCAGCTCGTGGTCAATCAAATCAATGGAGGTTTCATTGCACGAGAATCCAGGATGCAAGTGTACCTCGCCCGAGTGAAAGAGCTCCTAGCACAGTTTGATGAATGGGAAGCAGTCCAGATTCCACGGGAAGAGAACCATGAAGCTGATGCTCTTGCAAACATGGGATCAGTGGCAGAGATAGGGGCAGCCAGCTCTTCAGCTGTTTTCAACTTCTCTACACGACCATGGATAGAGAAAAGTTCGAAGTCAACACCATCAACGCTACTTTGGGACTGCGGAATGAGATAACAAATTATCTTATCCATGGAACTCTACCCGCAGATACACAAGCTGCTCGCAAACTCCGAGTGAAAGCTGCTCGATATACAATTCTCAACGGCGAGCTTTACCGGAGGATGTACGCGGGACCTCTCGCAAAATGTCTTGGACCGAATCAGATTAATTATGTGATGAGAGAAGTCCACGAAGGCTGTTGCGGAAATCATTCCGGGGGCAAGGCATTAACCCGGAAGCTGATTCGTGCAGGTTACTATTGGGACAAAATGGAGAAAGATACGAACGAATTTGTCAAGAAATGTGACAAATACCAGAGTTCGCCTATTTTCTCCATCAGCCAGCAGAACCACTGCATTCAATAATCTCCCCGTGGCCCTTCATGAAATGGGGGGTGGACATCGTTGGTCCTCTTCCCACAGCACCAAGGGGGATGCGCTTCTTATTGATCATCACTGACTACTTCACAAAGTGGGCCGAAGTGGCAGCATATTCAAGGATACGACAAACGGAAGTCGTCGACTTCCTCTGGCGTTTTTTCGTATGTCGCTTTGGAGCACCTAAGGAAATAGTCATGGACAACGGCCCGCAATTTATCGGCCAGAAAGTGACTAGGTTCCTCGACGATCTGCACATCAAGAGGATCACTTCCTCTCCGTATCATCCTGTTGCTAACGGATAGGCAGAGTCTACTAACAAAATCATCGTTGAATCCCTTAAAAAGCGCCTCGAACAGGCAAAGGGATGTTGGGTAAAAGAGTTGCCTGGAGTACTATGGGCCTATCGCACAACAATAAAAATGAGTACTGGAGAGACTCCTTATTCATTGGTGTATGGTGTAGATGCTCTAATCCCGGTTGAGATTGGAAAGCGCAGCTTGCGATACGCACATGCAACTGAGGAATCAAACTCAGTCAACCTCTCCGAAGAGCTGGACCTCCTCGAAGAATTAGCTCTTGTACGTGTAGTTGCTCAAAAAGAACGAATCGAGCAATACTACAATCGGGGACTGCGCGTACGAAGCTTCCAAGTCGGAGACTTTGTACTCGGAAAAGTCTCCCAGAGCACACAAGAAACAAATTCAGGGAAGCTTGGTCCTAACTGGGAAGGCCCCTACAAAGTAATTGCCTCAGTCGGCAAGGGATCTTATCCAGTTGGAATGTGGTTCACCTCAAAAGGTATCAATTTTAAGTGGTAAAACGGTTAGTTATCTTACACTTACCTTTTATCTTTACAAAAGTTCTTACTTTTATTATATATTCTCTCTAAATGGTACTAACGACCTAAACAGGGTCAGATCCGTTTAGCTCAACTGGTAGAGCTCGAAGTTCTTCAACTTCGCGGCTGTGGGTTCGAATCCCACAACGGACACACTCCTCGTTTGGTTATATGTGCTCTATATGCAACTCACCGAAAACTCTTTTCATGTTATCACTTAACGTGTTCTAACATAAAAAACAAGGGGGGTGGTGAGAGGCCCCTGTAGGCCAGATAAGACCTTCATAAAGGTGAAAGACCTTACGAAAAGGCAAATTTTTAAAGTTTTTCAAAAAACTTTTACGTGACAAAACTTCCATGAAAATAAGAGGAGTCGTTCAAAAAACCAAACTCTTATGTGACAAAACTTCCACGAAAATAAGAGGAGTCGTTCACAAAGCCAACGACTCGGCCAGAGCCAATGCACAAAGCCGTGCAACAACTTTCGACTATCAAGACGATAAGCAAAATTATACGCACAGAGCAATGATTCGGCCAAAACTCTAACGACCACGACTCGGTCAGACTACTTACAACTTACGACCACTTCCTAACGAAAGGCTAAGTTAAAAGCATTTGGGCAGACTTTTGGAGGAACGAGCTTAATAAAGTTCAAACTTCAGAAAATTCCCAATCATAAGGCACGAAAGTCATAACACATGCAAACAAAAGATCAAGAGTTCAAACTAAATATAGTCACTGAACAGATCTAAATAGCACATATACATTATCCTGTAAATTGATAAAATGCCGAAAACGGCTGACAGAAGTTTACAGAGTGTTCAAAGGCCAAATGAAACCGGCCATACAAAGGACCAGAAAGTCTTTACTAGACTTCTGTCCACCAACAAACAAGTCCGGCTCTCGCCAGACAATAAAAATACATCAATCACAGATTAAGAAAGGGCATCAACATTTAGGGCTACGACCAGAACTCAACGCACCAGCTCCGTCAGTTCTGCCATAGTCCCCTGAATTCTCGCCGTCATCTTCGTCTTCATCATCATCTTCGCCTTCAGACTCCTCAGGAGAGAGATTCAATGCTTGTCTTATTTTACGAACAGCGCTCTTTGTTGTCTGCAGCATCTCCTCGACATTGACTTGTCCAGCTTGAATCTGCACGAGCAATGTACGCTTGGCCTCAAGAACAGCAAGCTTGGCTTTGATCTCAGACTGATCGCGCAGGTTTGCCAAGTCCTTGGTTAATGCGGTCTAAGCACTCATTAATTGAGCGACCTGATCCTTGGCAGCTTGGAGATCAGCCCTGGCTTTAACAGATCCTTCATTGGTTCTCTGCAGATCCATCTCAAGGGATGCACGATCCTCAATAGCACTGTTCAAAGAAGTTCGACATTCTTCAAGCAATCTCTCTAAATCCTGAGCAGAGCGTGCGAACCCTTCTCTCTCTTTGAGAAGAAGGTCCTTCTCCCTGGTGAGTACGTTGATTTGATCAACACGTTCATGTTGACATCAGTCAACCGGTTAATCTCACCATCAAGGAGACCACACTGCTCTATCAGAGTCTTGTTCTCCTTCAGAGCTTCCAGCAACTCTTTCTTTACCTCAACTACTTGATCGACGCTGTTAAGCCTGGAGCGAAACATGAGCTCGGCAGCCAGCATACTCGACTGATAAAGCAAAAGTAAATCAAGTTTAGAAGTCCGAGGCTAAAGTTACTCCCAAAACAAAGCGGAAAATACTTACCCGGGCAGAGTCAGCAGCAATCTGAAAGGCTAACTCCTCATCGCTCAGCTCCCTCAGCACCCATTCTTCACGGGGACCGATGAGCGAAGAGACCGCCTTAGCCAAACCGCGTGGCCCAGTGATGAAGTTAACATCAGTGGCAAGTTTCAAAGTATGCTTCCTCTCACAGAACTTGGGTTCCCAAGCCTGCTCAGAGGGATAATTTGGCCCAAACTTGTAACAGACACCCCTGATATCCTTCAACTATGTCCGGCCACCAATGACTGACCGCCAAACAAATCTTGACGATGAAAGGTTAGAATCACCTTCCACTCCAGGATTTATCGTCTCGCACTTGCGAAGACCAACAGGCGTCGCCCCCTCAGTAGCCACGTTCTCCAGATCCTCGGAACGAAAAACACGAGGACCCCGGCTACTCTCTTGGGGAACTTCTTCTCTAGCCTCTTCTTTCACCTCTTCTTCTTTCACCTCTTCTTCTTCACCTACCTTTCTCTTCCCCTTGTCTACACGAGAAGGACCTGCCTCCACCCCGTCATCAACTCAGGGACTCCTCTACGGAGTACGGACAGCCTCCTCCTCGGCCCTTCTTCTGTCACTACGAAGATGAGGCCTTCGCCTAAGAGGAACATCAACTTCGGCCTCAGTGTCCGAAAGATAGATAACCTCTTTAGCTAAACCCTCTTCCCATGCAGACTCGGGGACTTCAGTAGCAGCATTGGCATTCTCTTCTACGGGCTCCGGTACACTGGCTTTAGAAAAAGGATCACCACCAGCCGACGAGGTTTGCCCGGCAGCCACGGAAGTCTTACGAGCAGACTTCTTCTGTGCTCCGCCCTCGCCCTGACTCCTCTTCTTCCTCTTCAGGGAGCCCAGTCCACCGGACAGGAGTTCCTCGCCCCCCTCCCTGCTGCGCAGTGCATCCACCGAAGCTAGTATAGCCTCAGCCTCAGCGTCTGGGTCAGCAACAGGCTCGGAAGGCCCGTCCTGGGGGGAGCAGGAAAGAAATCTCCCGAAGTGCCCAAACCTATAAAAAGGTGAAACGGTCAGACATGAAGAAGTTTCGAAGAAGAAGAACGATCATGAAAGCAGAAATATTCTCACCATGATTTTGTACAATCAAACTTTTGTGAACAGCAAAATACGTCCACTCTCTTTTCTCAGGAGTGAACTCCTTCAAAATTGGCTCAACCCACGCCATCAAATCTTCAACAGAAATGAGTCCGTCATAGGGTTGCTTGGCCACTACAAAAATTGAATGGAATTAGCAGACGAGAAAAAGAAAGAGCACAAAGAATTTCAAAAATACTCGGGGACTTAAGCTTCTTATTCCAGACTTCTGGAAGATGAGCCTTGTCGTCAAAAGTCAAGGCCGAGGTGCGCACGAACAGATACCGGTGCACCCAACCTCAGTCACCTGTATCCTCAGAACTGCGCACCAAGCCCTTACTTCCGCGCATCCTGGCATTTACATAGCCGTCCTTAAAAATTTGTATACTGTACAAAGAAATAAAATGCTCGTAGCCAAAAGATTGATCAGTTCCTGTCGCGAACCAATCTAAAAGAGTAACTATCTTATATATACTGGGGCTCAGCTACCCCGGGCAGAGAAGGTACTCCCTGCTAGGGGTGGGCGTTCGGTATTTCGGTTCTGTTTTTTGAAACTTCGGTTCGGTATTTTGGTTTTCGGTTCGGTTTGAAGTATAGAAAAATCCGTAATTTTTATAATTCGGTTCGGTTCGGTTTTTTAGTTCGGTATATCGGTGTTTCGGTTTAAACCAAAGTTTATGGCCCAAAAAAAAAAAGCCCGAACAAGAAAATTTATAGCCTATGACTAACTAGCTATGGTTTACTATAATACTAACCTATAATACAAAAAGTAACGAACCTATAATACAAAAAGTTTATAGCCTATGACTAACTAGCTATGATTTACTATAATACTAACCTAGCTATGGTTTACTATAATATAAAAAGTAACGAATATTTAGATACTTTCTCTATTCTGCAAAATAAAAAATAGCGGAACCTTTAGTTAAATCAGTCAATATGTAGAATCATGTTACTTACTGACAATGAGTAACTTAGGGATTTAGGAAATATATGGCATATGTGTGTTATTTAAAAATTAAAAAAAAAAAAAAAAAAAAAACTTCGATTTTTCGGAGCCCAAAATTTCGGATTGCCCGAAACCGAAAACCGAACCGAAAAACCGAAATTTCAAAATTTTTGGACCGAACCGAAATACCGAATTAGTTCGGTTCGGTTCGGTATTTCGGTTTTTTCGGTTTAGTGCCCACCCCTACTCCCTGCAGAGCCTCTCCAGCACAGGGTGCAGGGGTAACCTACATCCCACTGTGAAATGGTAGGTGCACATGGCTGTCCACCCAGCCCTATGGGAAGTAATATTCTCCTTCTCGGAGACCGGCAAGAGGGGAACCTCATCGCCCCAGTGGCAGTCCGTCCTCACTCGTGGGATCACCTCCTTCGTGATCCCAGACTTAAACCTATACGCCGGCCAGTTGCGCGTATCTCCCTCTCTATTATTGAAAGACTTAATGTTACAGTCCGCCTCAAGCTCACCCCATTTCTTGGGGATAATTTCTGCAGCAGTAGCTTGGGTAGCCCGGGGCCTGGGAGTAGCCGCCGAGGAACTACGAGCAATATCAGTGCTTTCATTTTTCCTAGATCTTGAAGTCATGGTTTCAGGAAAAATATGAAGTTGTCAAGAAGAATTCAAAGGCTAGTTCAAAGGTTTTCAAAGAACAGCGGAGAAGAAATAAAGGCAAGTAAAAAGTTTTTCATCAAGCAAACCCCTATTTATATGAGTGAAGAATCAGCCCCGCGACTTCCTTCGAGACACGTGGAGGTCATCAGAGAAACTATGATTACATCTGGCCGTCGAAAGAAAGAATAGGGTTCATCAAAACTTTATAGTATCATCATTACTCTGAAGAGTGGAGGTCACCTCGCGATCAACGGACGACGTGTGCACGTGACTGAAGCGGTTAAAATCATTACTTTTACCCTTGGGGCACGCAATAGTCACTTCAGAATGGACTGCAGTTCCGCAGGCGTGACAGCTGCAGTTACTTTTTTATACGGCGCATTAAATGCGCACGTCATAAGGGCTTTTCACTTAGCTGATAAGGTTCGTACGTCATCAAGCTACATCATACGAAGACAAAAGTTTACAAGAAATTCCCGCCAAAATTCATATCCACTCCTCGAACAGATACTCTGCTCGAGAAGTGCGGGGACTATCTGTATTGGATAAAAGCTGACTGGACTTGAAAAGGTGACACGTGTCTTCCACGTGGCACGAGCAGACATTTCAACGGACAGACATCCAACGGACAGACATTCATCACGAGCAGACCTAAAGGAGTTACGAAACACTTCAACAGTCAACATGGTCTAAATGAGCAGTTATTAACATGATCATCCACGATTATTTAATTAATGATCATTAAGGCAATCATTACAACCCAGCAGTTATGACACCAACGGATATGTGACCAGCAGTTACTTATCCAGACGGATCCACGCCCAGCGGCTACGAATCCCAACGGGTGCCTACCAGGCTTATAAATAGTATTCGCCTTAATCGATTGTAACACAACTTTACTTCCTGTCTACAATATCAATAAGAACACTCTCTTTGCTCATATTTTGCTTATTACTTTAGTTCTTTGATCGTCTGAGTGCGATTGGTATCGAAGAACTCTCTTTGAAGACAAGCGATACGATACGGTTACCTCTCCTTATTTTCGTTTATGCTTTACTTTTGTTATTTAATACTTGCATCTCGTTCTCGTATTATCATCATCTTAGCTCACCGTTCAAACTTTTAATCTCAACTATTGATCGTGACCCCGCAAATACAAATTTAATTGTTAATTGGCCTAAAATTGGATCTAGGTTAAACAATTTGGCGACCATAGTGGGAGCCGGTCAATAGCCTTCGTAGGTTAATAGAAGAAGAAGAAGAAGAAGAAGAAGAAGAAGAAGAAGAAGAAGAAGAAGAAGAAGAAGAAGAAGAGGAGGAGGAGGAGGAGGAGGAGGAGGAGGAGGAGGAGCAAGAGAAAGAGCCATTACCTCCTCCACTATCCAACAGGCCAATGACTGTGGTCAGCAGAAGACCACCATTGCCACCAAATTGGGAGGAGAGCTTTGTGAAAAAGCAAGCCTACTATGATTATTTTCAAGGGAGAAAGGAGAGGTCCCTAACTGCAAAAAGATCCATCTTCAATATTCACATGGACAAGTACAATAAAGAGTTCTTAGTGCATATCCTAAACAAGGGATGGCACAATTGGCTGACTGATGAACTTCACTCTAGAAATGAAACATTGATCAGAGAATTTTATGCTAATGTGGGGAGGACTACACCAAAATAAGTTCGAGGTACTTTTTAGAGGACAACAAGTGGATTTCAGTCCACAAGCCCTAAATAAATTCCTAGGGCTGCCTCACATGACTCCCACCTTCTGGTTAGAATGGAAAGACAGGAGCGAACAAGACCTCAAGTCTCTCTTTGCAACCACTATTGCTGATGAACCCAGTCCTGTCTGGATGAAGAAGGGAGCACAGATTCAAAGATCCACCTTGAATTTAGAGGCAAGAGGGTGGCAGACCATTGTATGCTCAAGGCTAATCCCATCCAAAAATGACCAAAAGTGCACACTGGATAGATGAGTACTGATTTCTTCTATTATTCTTGGAAAGTCAGTCAATGTAGGCATGGTTATGAACGATAGCATATGGAGACTGCAAAGAGAAATTCCACAAATTTTCCATTTCCAAATACATTGACTAAATACTTTCAGTCATTGAAAATTACAGAATGTGAAAAAAATAAGACAGTTGAGCCCATCCATTCGTGGAGCTTGTATGATGTTCAAGGCGCAGACAACTTAAAGAATCCTACTACAAAAGCTCCAAGTAAAATGGCAAGCACCTCACAGATAGTACCTCCAGTTTCCATTACATCCACCTCCCAGGTGCATCTGGCCCTTCTACTTCCACTGTTGTGCCTCCTTGCCCTCCAGTCACATTGACCCCAGAAGAAGTTATTGGCATCCACATGTGGGTGAAATCTGTGGATATAAAGCTGGGACAAATTAAGTTCTTGTTTGATATGGGTTACAAGCCCTCAAAAGATGCTACTTCAAAACCTGAGACAACTATCCCCTCTGAGGAGATGAAGACAATGAATGACACTCTGAAGAAGATGTTAGAGAAAATAAGGACCCAATGAGAGACTTTGAAAAGCTTAGATGCCAGAGTGAAGACAATATAGGATAATTAGGTCAAGATAAAAAATTAGGTGCAGGACTTCATTGACACTGCCCCCACCACTCATTCTGAAAGGCCTGAGAGCAATAGGAAAAGAAGAAGAAGAAGAAGAAGAAGAAGAAGAAGAAGAAGAAGAAGAAGAAGAAGAAGAAGAAGAAGAAGAAGAAAAGGCTAAGGAAAAGACCCCCCCCCCCCCCCCAAGAGTCTACTGATGGACTTACAGCAAAGGAGGCACGTTTTTGCACACAGGCAATGCTAGATAGAGCTATTGATGATGGCCAGGAGACTGCTGACATACATATGCACACTTGCCCTTCCTACCAGATGCTAGAGGATGTTGAGATTCAGATTGCCACTGGGAGATCTTTGGAGACTGCTGCTGAGGAGCAAGCTGAGAGAGAGGCACCACCATTGCAGCCTCCACTACCTGAGGTGGAAGGAAAGGGAACGAACATTGTTGATGGATGATCAGAGAGTCCCCTCTTACCCCTCTTTGTGATTATTTTTGTGCTTAGCATTCGGGGACGATGCTAGAGTTTTAGTTGGGGAAGGGATTCAAATTCATTTATGTTGTACCTTGATATTATTGCTACTTTGGTACTTTCTTTAGACTTGCTTGCTTTGTTGAATTTGAATCCCCCTTTTTGCTTGTATATAGTGCATGTTACTTGCAATTTTAGCATATTTAGTTAACTTCCTACAAAAATTTCGTTTTGAATAAGCTTTCGGTTTTCTTTGCTTGGTTCTTTCCGGAAGTGGTAGTTTGAACCAAGTAGTGCACATATTAGTTTTATGGAATTACCTTATGGTTGTGATTTGGAAGTCCCATGAAGTACCAACATCCCATTTGAATCTTATAGTATGAGACAAGTTGTGGAGTGTCCACTTGGTGAGTATTTGGTCTTGGTCGATGACTCTAGGTTCATGTGTTGCTTTGGAGTCATTGACATGGTTCCTAGTGGATCATTAAGACTTTACAAGTGTGAATTTTTTTAGAGTTGAGTTTTTGTCTTGATTAACCCACTTGCTTGTGTGTGAGGATAGATGGTGGATTTACATGTTTGAGTTGAGGTCTAGAACTTGCCCAGCTTATGTTCAAGGCGAAATTTGAGTTGTGCCGAACTTGAAAATGATCTTAGGATTTCTTTGGAACCCTTTTTGAGCCTCTTCATATACCCTTACTCTAAAAAATTTAACTAGTTATCCCCTTTTTGAGCCTATTAGCCTTTTATTTGGTTACTCGGTGTATGAGTAATCTATTGGTGGTTGTTTGATTGTAAATTTTCTTTTCAAGTGAATATTCAAGATTGAGGCAAAAGCCTAAGTTTGGGGAAATCTATTGGATATGTCATGTGCTAGGAAGCTTAGTGAGATGCTAAGTAAAATGAACAAAAAAAAAAGAAGACAAAAGATTGTGAATAATCCAAAAAGATAAACAAAGTCAAAAGAACTAGTCCCCTTAGCTTGTTGTAAATATAAAGGGAGGACTAGGAAAATAAAAGGCATTAGGCTTCCTAGAATTTAAAAATTACAAAAAAAGAAAGAAGAAGTAGGAAAATAAAGAAAAAGGATTAAAGAAAAATGATGAAAGGAGGTGAAAGAAGGATGGTTGAATTAGTTGTCTGTTGCTAAGGTGGTTGGTAGTCACTATGCTCCTAAATCATCACACCTAGCCTCAAGCCTTCATTACAATCCTAATCAAGTCCTAGTTGATCTAATGTTTGGCACTCCTCCATTAGTGGAGAGTCACAATATGGGAAAGCCTATGGTACTTTGACTCAACTTGCGAACATTCTTTGGAGAGTGAGCGCTTAATTACTTGAAGTCCTTAATTTTAAATTAATTGTGAGATAAGGACTATTCTTTTGAGGTGAGGATTGCAAGTGGTGATATGATAGGTGAGAGCTTGGCTTGAGAAAAATTTTAAAACCAAGTAAAGTTGGTTGATGAATCAAATCCACACTTGAAGCTCTATGTCATTCCTTTGACCATTGTGAAACTTGTGAAGTGGTTCACAAAGTGATTTGTCTAGTATTCATAAGTGTGAATGTGTGTTAGTATTCATTGTATGCTACTCTTGAAAGTGTTTCACTACTCTTGGGTAGAGATTGGCTCGCTTAAGGACAAGCAAAGACTTAAGTTTGGGGAGTTGATGTGTGAGAATTTTGCTTACTTTAACTCGCTTAAACTTTTGTCTTCGAATCCAAAAGTGACCAATCTATAGGGAAGATTGATAAATTCTGCTTGGTTTCAGGTGTTAGATCCTACAAGGAAAGGAAGAAACCAATAGAGCAAGATTACCCAAGAAAAGTGATCAAGTTCAAGAAAGCTGCAGAAACAGTTAAGTGGCGGCCGCTCATGCTAGGGGCGACCACCCCTTCTTTGGAGGTGAATACCTTTTGAGTATCCAAATGGGCAGATGAATAGGCCCCAACCCTTTGCAAGTAATCTGAAGAACTGGAAGACTTGTGAATATGCGACCATCCATGCAAGAGGCGAGGCACCCATTAGTCGTTGCAAGGAGAACTTGCTATGAAGAAGAGGCGACCACATGAGGCAAGGCTATGCCGCCTTATCTTGGAGAGGAAAAAAATGACATCGCCCAATTAAGGACGAGCGCCCTCTCTTTAAAACCCAAAAAAGGGTGCCAGCCCATACACAAGAGGCGCTAACCCTTTAGTCGATTCAGCACCAAAACTTAGCCCTTTTGGCAAAAGGGCTCCCGCCCAACCTATGAATGGCAATTTTGTAAATATTTTTAGCACACACTATTTATAGCTAGAAGTAGGTTTTCTAAGCATCTTACATTTCACATTACTTTGGAGGCAATAAAAGGGCAAAATACCATTATCATTTGGTCAAGCCTTCTTGTATTGTGAAGAACAACACCATTGTTTGTAAGAATCTTTACTGCTTTACTATTTCAATGCATATTTAATTACTATCAAGTCTTGTATCATTACTTAGTATGAGTATCTAAATCATCCACTAGGGTGCTAACGAAACCCTAGTCTAATAATCAAATGGTTATAGCATAATAAGTTTCTAAGCACCTAGGAATACCTCATTTCATTACTTTTGATTCCATTACAACAACTTGAGGTGTGCAACTCAAGTTAAGACCAATAGTACTAGATTTACACCAAGATAGTGAATCTAGGAATAGAAAGTGTAGTGACGGGGTACCGAGGGTAAGTGTGTCGCATTTACCCCAGGTTAACAAGTTGAACACTGAGAGGGGACTACCTTACTTGGGACTAGTTGCTAACGCGCAAAACATCAACTCTTAGCACCGGGAGAGAAAGAGTTGGAAGTCTCGACTCACCACCGAGAGGGATGAGTTGGGTATATGCGAGCAAGGTCCATTGGGTGACCTTGGTGTGAAGAAGCTTAGAAGTACATCCACTTGGTTAGAGAGCTAGGGGGAAGTTAGTATCCTAGTATCTCTCTCATTGTTAATTTCAACTTTAAATTACCATTACTTAACAATAGTTTTGATTACACCCAACTTTTAGGATTAACTCACTAAAATCATTGAACTTGAGCAAATGCAACTACCTTAAGGCTCACGCAAGTCCCTGTGTTCGATCCCTACAATTGACTAGGGTAATTGTGAGCCCTCACCCTTAATCGGGTCGTGTCAAACGCCTTGATAGTTTGCTTTTAGAAACGTTGTGTCTACTGCTATCACCGGCTGACAATACCTCCAACCGTTTAATGACGGCTTGAAAGCAAGAAACATATACATAAACCTGAAATGTTATAACATAGGACAAAGTTAATTCTCAGAAAGTTTTCAATTGCATATTTTTTTAGACTCTTTGCATTGAATTATTTTTTGGAAAATATTCACCGATTAAGACTGTCTGTCATTATGTTAGTGTGCGCGCCTGGATTTTTCTCTTTCAGCACATGCAAGTATGAAGGGTGGATATGATAATGCTCATTAGGTCGTCCTCTAATCAATGCATTTGCTTGTTGAATTGAACGTCATGCCTTGTGATATCCTATTTCAATCCCATGTATTCTTGTCATTTAATTGATAATAAATGATGGTCTAACTTCAATTCTGTTGTCTCAAATGTTTTCGAGAAAGTATTCACTTATCAATATTTCTCTAGCAGAGGGTATATCGTAAACAGCCTCTCCACCTTGGTAGGGGTAAGGTCTGCATACATATCACCCTCCCCAGGCTCCACTGTGGGTTTATACTAGTTATGTTGTTGTTGTTGTATTCACTTATCAATGTTGATGTGGCATGTTTCTGATCAACCTTCTTAATGTCAACATAGCATTTGTGTATATTCTGAAACTTAATTACCTTAAACAGTGAGGAATATTTTACCCTTCTAGCATTAATATTCCAGTCACAGTTGTGATCCATATATTTCAGTTCATATCTTATTCTATTTGATCTAATAAACCTGAATTCAAAATGTTCCTTGATTGTTGTCTTGACAAAATACTTCATCATGGTTTCTTTGTTCTCAAATATTAAGGAGGCTGTTATATCTTTCGATGATACATCTCCTGCTAACATCATCGTTGGGGATTGTTTCTGTTTTACCATGGACCTTTTCTTTCCATTCTCGGCAGCCGATGTGTTAGGAGGGCATTCAACTATTGCCGCTGGTGACTGAAATTGAGTATCGCTCTGTAGCTGGTTCTCAGCAATGTCAGGCGTTTCAATTGCTTGATTGTAGTCGATCTGCGTTATCAAGTTCCCCTCTTCCTGTGGAACCTCAGCGAAAGCAGTCAGTGTCTCTAACTTGTCAATAACAAAATGACTATTCTTGAAAGATGTATCACTCTTCAACAAGTGGATACATGTTATGAGTTCTTCTTCTTATGTTATAAGTATTCCTTTGCTCGAATTCATACTAATATCAAACCATATATTCATATCTCCAGTGAAATGTGTTTCTTCATAAATCTTCTCGATAAAACTTCTGGATTCAATTATTTTATTAACAAGCAGAAGTTTTGTTTCATGATCCAAGTACTTATAATCTTGTGTCCAAATCTCATTGAAAGCAATAACCACACAAATTGTAGTCATTCTGCATTGAATAAGTAAATCAGAAAAAGAAATGTGTTAGTATGAATATAATTGAAAGTGTTTATTAGTCAAAACAACTTGTATTGAAACCTCATACCAAAATGAATGAACTTCAAACCATAATTCTTAAGATTTTAAATATTTTTAGCTGTGTATGAAAGTCAGTCCATGACGTTTGAAGATACAGAGTTCAATTCTTGCAGACTGATCTTTAAACTATCAATACAGAAGTGTTCTTATCTTAAGTAATGAAGTTTTAAAACAATGAGAACCAAACATATAAAACTCAAACCCGACATATGAAATTCAAACCTGATTAATTGAAGTTACTTCAAATTTAGTCCTACGAGATTGAAACTACTTCAAATTCAGTCTAATTGACTGAATGTCCGTCCTAATCAACTGAATCTACTTCAAGCCTTAATGTGCTGAACTTTCAGGAAAATATACGCGATAGAAAAATCACGCAAGGTGCAGAGATTGCTTTTCGCTTTATATTTGAATTTTCTGGCCTTAGGCACTGAAGTTCTACGAAAATCAGTTCCGATGGAGTAATTTTACTACAAACTCATTCCTAAAGACTGAATACTTCAAACTCAGTCTAATCGACTGAATCTAATTCAAACTCAGTGCTAATTGACTGAATTTAGTTCAACCTCAGTCCTAATGTGCTTATACTTCACGCAACAATATTTGATAACTAATCGCCAAGTTTTTATACGCATTTTCAGGCCTTTAGTATTGGAGTTCTGTGAAATTCAATTATGACTGATTGAAATTACTACAAATTCAGTCTAAGCAACTGAATTTACTTCAAACTCGGTCGCGGTCGTCTGAATTTACTTCAAACTTAGTTTTAACCGACTGAAACTACTTCAACTTCAGCCCTAATCTTGATTTTCAGGCCTTAAGCATTGAGGCATAAAAACTACTGAATTGAAATCAATTTCTCTAAAATTCAGTTCCAATTCGATTGAAGTTACTACAAGTTCCGTCGTAATCGACTGAATGTACTGCAAACTCAGTCCTAATCCGACTGAATCTGTTTCAGATTCAGTCTAATCGAGTGAATCTAATTCAAACTTAGTCCTACTCGACTGAATATAATTGAAATTCAGTCCTAATGTGTTGATCCTTCATGCAACAATATGCGATAACTAATCGCCAAGTTTATATATACATTTCACGCCTTAAGGGTTGAAGTTATTTGAAATTCACTTCCAGTGGAGTGAACTTCGTACAAATTCAGTCTAAATGGACTGAAGCTATTTCAAATTCAGTCTAATCGACTGAATTAACTTCAAACTTAGTCCTAATCGACTGGATTTAGTTCAACTTCAGTGTTAATGTGCTGATACTTCACGTGACAATGACGATAATTAATCATCAAGTCCTGAGGTTGCTTTTTTAGTTTTTAAATGATTTTTCAGGCCTTAAGCACTGAACTTCAGCCATCGGCGTCTCATCGAGGTATTAAAACTACTAAAATTTAAACGAATTTCTCTGAAATTCAGTTCTGATTGATTGATTTTAGTTCCTAAGGTAGTTTTTCACTTTATATTTGAAAATTCAGGCTTTAAGCAATCATGTTCAGGCGTCAGTGTCTCGTCGAGGTATTAAAACTCTTTAAATTGAAATAAAATTCTCTGAAACTCAGTTCACATGGATTGAATTTAGTTCAAATTCAGTTCTTATGTAGCATAATGTAAATTGAAATGAAAATACTCAAAATTTTTGAAGTTAATAGCTGAAATTGTTAAAACCAGAGCTTTTTTTCAATGGAACAGTGTTGAGAGGATTTGAATAAGCAGAGTGTGAGTGAGGATTGAAGAAAACAGACGAGGCTGGTGAGTTGTGGCGCTTATATAATGTATTGGGGGTGATTTAGTCTTTTCCATTGGGGCTGAAATGAAAGTGGCTAAATATTTTGGTATTTTGTGGCTTGTGCCTAAAGACCAGTGGCAAAATTGGCATTTGGTGCACTTTGCCCAATTTTGGACGGGGACAATTACATGGAGAGACACCCCACTTATGAAAATTACCAAAAAAGACCCCTATTTTCCTTCTTTACCTGACCTAGCACCCCCTACTTTTTTTATTTTATTTTTTTCTTTCACTCCATAGCACCCTCTATTTAAAGAGAAAAAAAAACCCTAGCCCCCATTTTTTCCCCTCTTCTCCTTCTCTCCTTCCCATTTTCTCTCTTCTCTTCCCCATTAACCCTAATGCAGCCGCCACCCCCCCTAACCCTTCCACCACTGCCCCACCGTCATTCCCTCCCCTCCAAGCCACTGACGACGTCGCCGCCATGGTCACCACCACCACCGCCGCTGCTTCTTCTTCTTTTCGTTTTTTTTTATTTTTTGCTTTTTGAATAGCAATGTTGATTTTCGTTTTGTATTGCGATCCAAACTCCGGTGAGGAGTTTATTTATCAAGTTTCTTCTTTTTTTTCATTTTTATCATAAAAATTCATTGAGATCTACTAGTTTTTTATTAAAACTTTTGTTTAATGTTTAGATCTAGTATTTTTCTTGTATAAAACTGTATAGATCTGGGATGTTTGTTAAACTTTTGTGTAAAAGCTGCCCGAAGCACTGTTTAAAGTCAGATTTGTGAGTTTATACACTTTTATACATTTTTATACAAGTTTATACAATTCTGTAAACGTGTATAAAAATGTATAAATCTGTATAAGTACTTATTGACAGTGTATAAAACACATTCTATGTATTGTAAAATTTGTATAAAGCTGTATATGCGTGTATGAATAATGAATAAAATTGTATAAATTTCAGATTTGTGCACTTTTTATGGATGTTTTGTATAAAATTTATATTTTTTGTGTATATTTTCGTATTTTTCTTCTTGCATCCACAATTTTCTATGTATTTACATGTATAATTTATTATTTTGAAAGATTTAGGTGTATAAAATTATCAAAAAGTAATTATTTAAACAAATCCACAAATAAAATAAGCAAATCCGGTGAATTTTTGGTTTTCCGGCCACCTGCCACCGCCGGCCGGCGGCGGCTCAGTTTATGGTGGCGGGGCAGTGGTGGGGGAGGGTGAGGGAGTGGCTCCTAGGATTTTTAGTTTAAATGGGTGCTATGTTATGTAATTTTGAAAATAAAGGGGTGTTATGTTGTGTAATGTAAAAATAAAGGGGTGCTATGGATGAAATGTGGCCCCTCATTTGTAATTTTGTGTTGTGGGGTGCCTAGTTTTGAAAATTCCCCGTTTGGACGTCCTAAGTGAGTTTTACCGACCATTTCGAAATTAATTCAGAAATAGCCAAATTTTCGTGCGCACACTTACAGTCCATTAGCGTTGACATACACCGGACTAGTCCCAATATTTTTTACTGGGACTTGAAATAACATGTTCAAAGTCCCAATATTTTATACTGAGATTCATATGTAAGGGGTTCACTCATATTAAAGTCCCAGTATATTTTACTGGGACATTGAACTAACATGTTCAAAATTTCAATATTTTATATTGGGATTCCCAGTTTAAGTGATCCCAGTATAAAATACTGGGGTTTTGAAAATTTTGTTCATACATCCCAGTATAAATTACTAAGATTTTTTCTAGATCTGACCAATCTTCAAAGAGTTTTGCCTCGTTGGCTAGTATTCATTTAGTGCGGTGCAAACAGGCTACGTAGCCAAATTTATTCGTACAAAGACCATCATTGCATAAAGACGTGAGAGAGACAGCTATGACTTTGTAGTTATCAATTGAATATTCCTAGAATACATGGCATAATAATAACTCCAAAAGGCTTCCTGAATTAGCTCTGGCAAATAGAACTATTTGATCGACAAAGTGGAACATCTCTGAGTCAGATGGGCTGAATTAATTAAGTGAGAAACGCATGATAATCTATATATCTATATATATATTAAAAGGAGTGTTGTAGCCATTAATACTTAGCCAAGTGTCAAAATAAAAATAAGCCATGTGTTAGGTTTTAGGACAATATGGTTAAATTAGGTGATTTAGTTGGTAATTAATTTTTAAATTTTATGTGTTTTAGTTTTAAATTTAAATTAAAAAATAAAAAATAAAAATAATTTGTATATTTCATAGGAGGAAACTGCTTCCATTCGGTTAAGTAGTTTTGCTCATGTTAGACTCCTCATATAAAATCTCCCGTAAAAAAAAGATAAGGCCAAATTATGATAAGGATAGAAATCATTTCAAATTAAATTTAAATAATGGAGCACATGAATTGACTATATATTCCAAAAATATAGATGTCTTACAATATAGGAATCTGATCTTTGAAATATGTAATTAAGAATTTTTGTTACGAATAAAATGCCGTGCTTTTATAATTTGTATTGAATTTTTATAACTATCCCTTTTTTTTTTTTGTACTTTATCATCTATATCTATATTTATATTATATTAAAAGGAGTGTAGTAAGCCTATGGAAAGTAGCCAAGTGTCAAAATAGCAGGAAGCCACTTGAAAATTTTAGATAAATAAGTTATTTTTTAGTTAGGTGTAGTTACTTTAGATATTTTTGATATTTGAATTGAAATTTTAAGAATAATGGTGAGAAATTAAATTTAAAATATGTATGGTAATCTAAACAATGCAGTTTTCCCATTTTTTGTGGATGAAAAGTTGTTCAAAGAACGTGGTATTAGATTGAACGTGGTTTCATTTTAGGAGAGGAAAAGAGAACGTGGTTTCATTTCAGTTTCATTAAAGCCACTTGGCTAATATAGATAAATTAGTTACACTTTAGTTAGGTTTAATTAATTTTAAAATTTGAATTTAAATTAAAATATATCCAAATCATCCGAGGGAAAGTCTTCTCAACAGTTATCTATCTTATTTAAAATTCTCCTACGTTGCTTTAGAGTCCAATTCAATTTGAACTAAAAGATAATTAAATATTTTTTTAAAGTTTAAATTAAAAAAAAAACATTTGTATGTAAAAGTTACGGTTAATATCTGTAGGGTAATTTATTTTAAAATTTTTGAGTTTATCAAAAAAGCTATAATTAAGCCTAAGTGCACACACTTTACAACTGAAAGTCAGTTTTTCTATATGTCTCCTTCTTAATATCAGATATATATGCAGAAACTGATTTTTACCATTTTGTTTTTCTCCTTTGCAAAGAACACATTTCATTTTCTTCCCTTTTCTAAACTGAGATTTTTTGGGATATCTTTCAGGAACATATAGGAAGAAGAAACGGACAAAATTTTGGAGGTCTGGTATGATTAATATTATTGTCTATCAACACAAATGTTTACATTGCCTCTCATATATTTTGAAACTAAGAAGAAAGCTTATAATATATTTTGAAACTTTTTTGTTACAATATGAAAAGGTATCAAGTCAGTGGGCATAGAGAAAATTGAAAGGAAACAAGTGATAGGTAATCTCAATTCATCTTTATTCTCACTTTTTCCATATCTGTATTTTGTTTCCAATTATTTCTGAACTTTATTTTAGATACCGTTGTATCTTCTAACTATTTTGTTGTTATAAACTGCACATGTTTTCTTAAATCGGTAGATTATGAGTGGCTAGGTAGTTTTTGTAGAATAAGTATAATCTATGAATACTCTTGAAACCTTTTAGAACAAAATAGATCAATAAAGATAATAGAAGATGCATATAGCCCAAGTTAAGTTAATTGGGATTGTATCATGTTGAATGATTTATATTTATGCAATTGTTAGATTTCTCTATTAAGGCAATTTATGTATTTATCCAATGCTATATGAAAGTAGCTTAGGGGCATGTGAACCGATTCATTTGCAGATTAAATTTCCAAGTTTAAACCATACATGCCCGTTTTGGTGTTCCTTTTGGTTGTTATAAATTGTAAATTTTCCCTAATCTTTTATATGTTTTGGTGGTAATTCTCTCTGCCTTTATTTCATTAAGTTTTGTCGGTCGTTACATTTATTTAATTTTTTCACATGGTTGTTTGGTTTATGGATCAACTTCAGATATTGAAATGTCAAAATATTTATACCGTTTCTGAATGCGGTGCAAAACAATCAATAAGTACTTCAACCATACGAGTGATAGTCTTTTTTTTTTTTTTTGTGACAAGTATTTGATTAATATTTTTCATGTTAGTATATTCAGTTTATTATATGGGCACATTTTTGGTATATTAAGTTCATTATGTGGGTATTATATTCAATTTCAAAGCTATCCTTGGAACTGAGAATAAAATCTTGCAGAGTGGGCTCATCCAAGCCAATTTCGAGGGTGGCAGTAATTGTAATGCGTACGATAAGGATGAGGAAATACGTGATATGGGTATTCTATGGCTCCTTCTTTTCACACTGTTGTTAGAATTTGTATTTATACAATTAAAATCTTAACCGATTGAGGATTTTGAATTTGAAATGGATTTCCTATTTAAAGCTTTATCATTATAATTCATATTGCTTTACATTCATGTTCTCCAAAAAAAGTAAAAATACAAAGCTTACTTTTTATTTTGTGGAATTTGTGTATATACTAAATCTATTTCGACTACTTGGGTGGGCTTATAAGTATTTTTTTAAGTGACTTATAAGCCACTTTTTGAGAAGTTAGAATTGGTTTTCGACTTTTTTAAGCACATAAGTGCTTATAAGCCTACAAATTTTTAAGTTATCAAATATTTGCTAATGTATTTATAAGCTTATAAGTCACTTTTAAACTCACGCAATCGGGCTCGAAATCTGCACTTATAAATTTTTGATTTAAGGAACATCGGGTGGCATCAGCATGTATTAATATGTAAAGTTTTTGTTTGCAAGGTTATCTACCATAATTGATCTTTGAAGATTCTGCAATGGAAGATTATATTCTTTGATTCTATATCCTCGAAGATCTGATGAGGTGAGTTCTCCTTTTTTCTATTTTTTTTTTATTGAAACCTCAAAATGACTATTTTGTCGCAATAGCTGATATTGCTTGAACTGTACATGCAGTTTTATTTTCTTGGCTTTTGAGCTTAGAAGCTTAATCATACTTTGTTACGTTCAAATTGTTTTGTTTGTGGATGACAACCATCTTAGTTGAGAGAACTAAACAGCGATAATCTTGATGCAATGAAACTATTGACTTTTGGAACGCTCACGTTCTTATAATCAAATTTTTGAAGAAAAAAAATTGGGTACAAGTCTTTTTATTTTAGAATGACTTTTTGGTTAACTTAATCAGAATTAATATAATATTCTGGGAATTCAGATATCGTAAGTTTCGTCAAATTGATACAAAATGAGGGATTTATGCAATGTTGAGAATCATAATCGTATATTGGTGCATATAGATGTACATGTAATTATTCTATTTAATCACCCAAGATGGTATTCTAATCCTTCTTTTTTCCTTTTTTGTCTGTATCATCGGTATAAATATTTCTGTAATTTTGGTATAGAGAGATTTTCTGTTTGGTTGAACAACATAGGAAATATTCTTTTAACTCTTTACTCTTTATAATAATTGTTAGTAAGCCCCAATTTGCACTGGTAATGCCAAAAAAAAAAAAAAAAAAGACAAAGGACAAGGATTGTGGTTGTTCAAAAATCTTAATGTCATGGAGTTTTGACTATTTCTTGTATTTTTTATTTTAATTTTGTGACTGCTCCAACTGAAAATTTCATAATTAATTTCTTTCAATTTATTTTACTCTAATATAGCACTTTGGTGCGTGGTTTTCTTAACGATTGAATTTACTTGATGAATTGTTCTTCACAAATTAGAGTACAAAGGACCAAGAATGTGAAGAAAAAAATGGAGCTCCATTGTAGAAGATGCGTTTGGGTCTCTTGAGTCATTTTATTATAAGGGTATGCTTCACGAGGATATGATTTGAAAGGCTATTGTATTTATCAAAAGATGTCGAATTGAGTTATTCAACATCTTCACTATTATTTTTATTTTTGTAAATTACATAATTGTTATTTATGTATATTTGTTAGGAGCAAACTTTATGAATATAGTATTTTGCTTCTTCTCCATGTTTAAATATTAGTTTTTGAACTATTAATTACTTTCACAATCGATTGAGATTTGATATTTTTTTTTATACATTAACTTTTTCTGGTACATATAAGTTTGTTGTCCTTGCAATAACATTGTTTAACGTTATACTAAGTTATTGAACATGCAATTTACTTTTAATTTCATTACTTTTAAATTTTTTTTGTTATTACGTACCTCTCACTAAGAAATAAAGTGATCATTAAATTTAAGCTACATCATAATTGTATCAAATTATATTTTGTGTTATCGTCCGCGCATCGCGCGGGTATTATACTAGTATATATATAAAAGGAGAGTAGTAGTTATATTAGTTAGCATAGTTATATGAAAATAGTTAGTACAAAATATTTGTCCATTGTCTTAAATTGAAAATTTTAAAATGAAAATAACCACATCTATAAACACAAGGTATTGAAGGATAAAGTTTTCAAATTTGAATTTTAAGATAATTTGGTATAAGATTTGTTAGATTTGAAATAAAAGATATTTATTGATTCTTATAAATTCAACTTAGATCAAACTCTTCCATTCAAATATGAAATGTCAAAAAAAAAAATGGATAATGCTTCAGTAGTAAAGATTTAGGGAATAATCTAGATAATTTAAATCAAATTCAACAAAATTTAGTAGAGATTCCTGTTGGATTTATATCATATTTTTTTAATTTAAATTGGCAATTTTATGCAACTACTTCAACAAACAAGAATATAAGACATTTTCTTTTTAAAAAGTAAATAAAGTATATGTACAGTACATTAGCTTCCATCAAAATTTGCAAATCAGATACATAAAAGAAACGGAAAAGGGTCAAAATTACCCCTCTACTATTTTTTATTGTTTCAGTTTACCCTTCGTTATACAATTTGGTCTCTCAAGCCCTTACCGTCATACTATCAATCACATATACCCCTATTTCTAACGGAGGGACACGTGGCATGCACAGGAACTCCAACCTAATCCTAATCAAAATACCCGAACCCATGCCTTTTTACCCGACCCATTTCACACCATTTGCAAACCCATCCCAGCCGTCCTCCTCCTCCACCCTATCACTCCATTTTTGCCACCATTTTCTAATCAAATGCATTTTCTCCATTTTTCTTGCAACTTTTCCCATTTTTGTAATCTGGTACATATCCTCCATATACCCCTTCATCAAAATCCAATATTTTTGAAAAATCACTAGAAATTTTGTAAACCGCATCATCAAAATACAATCTTTTTGACATAATAGTTGAAATCTTGCAATTTTGGAGTAACAAATTGCAAGATTTCATTCATCTCTGCAACCAAAGTTCACTGCACCTCAGTTCAACAAGACAAAGAAGAATTATAGAAATAGAAACTTTTTATTTTTATAGAGAAGAAAATTTTGACGAAAATTCATTGAAAGCATGTTAATTCCTGTGTGTTGCACAATATATTTTTTTATTGGGTCTTGAAAAGTTTAATTTTTTCATCTTGATTTCACTTCCTCATAGCTTGATTTGTAGTTACCCTAGAAATTGTCAACATATACTTGCCTTTAATGAGATGTGTATTGACTGGTGGAAGCTAATTGTGTTCAATTTCATACAGTTCAAATACCCATACATGTACCCACTTAATTAACCAATTTGAAAAACTGAACTCTTGACTTCTGTTGAAATCAACACCGGCTAAAAATTTTGTGGCTTTATCAAATCAAAATCAGTACTCAAAACTCAAACGGATTACAAACCAACTCCATTTAAGAGAAAAGAAGACTGCCATCACCGTCGGTCGTGGTCTGAATCGGGGATGACGGTAAGACAATTGGGTCTGACAATCGTTTTTTTTTTTCAGATTGACTTCGAAAATTTGTTAAAACTACCGTTTTATATAGAGAAAATTGTTTGTATCAATGGTGGCTACACTTAATTTATTCTTTTAACTTTCATATATATTAGTAACTGATAATGGAGTGTTGAATTTTATTGGAGATTTAGAGGTGGTGTAAAGGTGGAGATGAAATGAGGAAGGTGACAAGGATTTAGTTAGTCTGGGGTCAAAATTGAGTTGGGTTTAAAAGAAATCGGGTAAATCTTAATTGGGGCGGGGTTAGAAGTCCTGTGCATGCCACGTGTCCCTCCGTTAAAAATAGGGGTATATGTGATTGATAGTATGACGGTAAGGGCTTGAGAGACCAAATTGTATAACGAAGGGTAAACTGAAACAATAAAAAATAGTAGAGGGGTAATTTTGACCCTTTTCCGTAAAAGAAATTTGGTGGCGTTATATTATACGTTAATCCATTTAACTGTATAATAAGATTAGGGACAAATCATCCAAATTTATTAGTTAAACGTTACGAGTTACTGAATTGGATTCAAATCACCTTTTAGTATTACTTTATCTAAAAAAGCTATCCAATCTTGGCATTTCAGTTGAATAAATAAATAAATAAATGAAATATTCAGCTTAGACAATAATAACCGCATCAAAATAGATAATATTTTCACTTCGAAAACCAAAATGTACTACCCTATATTAACAAATGGAAAAGATAAAGATAAAGATAAAGATCAGGTACAACTAAAATATTATCCATAGATGATAATCTGAATTAAAAACTATTTGAATTAAAAACTAACAGATATCTATATCTTAAATTATATCTTAAATTTTGAATTTTGGTGTAGTTAATTTCTGAATTGAATTGAAAAATAACTTTTTAAGATAAGCTTAAAATTTAAGATTAGATTGAAAGATAGAATTTTGAACTGCAGTGTTGTTTCTTATAAATAGGAAGCTTCATTGCCTTCCACTAGCACCATTACTCCAGACAGTATTTAGTTTTGCGTTCTTTTCTTTTTTGATTGTGTTTAGTAGTTTCTATTTCTTTGTTTTTTTATTTTATTTGTATGAGTTACTTGAAGAGTTAATTATAATGCAAGTTTTGGAAATTTCTACTGCAAGTTGTTGTTTATTATCATGGATTCGGACACTAATATTTGATTTAATGCACTTGAGTATTAACATTTTTCTTTGTGATTGGACAAGAAATGGATTCTCATGGTTGAATGTGAAAAAGAATTGCTTTTGTTTAGCAACAGTCTTCTAAGGATGATGCTTCCCCTGTGCCTTATCAATAATTAATAAGGAAGACCCGGCTAAAGGTAACTACTTTTTGCTCACCCGGTGAAAGGCATAGTAGGTAAAAAGGCTATTGGTTGCTTTACTTGGGGGATTGGCATGGCAGGTCTCCCCAAGTCTTTTTTGTGTGGAAAAAGGCTCAAGTTTTAAACATGAATTCTAGGGTCCTCATTTAATTAGTGTTATTAACTATGTAACATTCTCACCCCAATGTTTTGTAAGTTGCACAATAGTCCATGTATATAAAGTAGTTTTTTGCCAAATTTGGCCATTCCCTAGCTGCTTTCCCTCTCTCCTCTCTCCCCCGGTTTCCCTCCATTTTTCCACATTCCATTCCCGCCCAAAGCTCCACCATAGCTGCTGAGCTTCCTTTCGTATTTCGAAATAATACCCATTCCACCATAGCTGCTGAGCTTATTATCTTGAATCTCCTTTCCAGTTTTAGGCAATACAAGCTGAGATCCCCCACATTTGGGTTATACGGAATTTCGTTAAATCTGGTCGTCGTTTCTTATCCATTAAAGGAGAAATCTTGTTCCTCCAATTTTAATCGTATCAATCCAGTCATATCCGGTAAGTGTACTAAATTTTCGAACATGTTTTTTGTTGTTTTTGTTGATTCGGGGTTGTTACGGATTCAGTTCCTCCGAACAATCTGCGTGAAATTCCAAACACCATTTCGACTTTCCTATGGCCGTAATTGTAATTCCAAACATATCGCTGGCGTTTTACGCGGCGTATGTATATTATTGGAATTTTCACAGATAATGTTCGGAACATTCTTTAGGATGTTTGAGCGTTCTGTTGAAGTTTGGAACATCTTGCATTAAGCATCGAAAAAGTGTAAGGTGATGTTCAGAACGTCTTCATGAGATGTTCCAAACGAGAAATACTGAGGTTCGGAACATCTTGCATCGAGCAATGAAAAACTGTAATCTGATGTTCAGAACGTCAGGAAGATGTTCCAAACGAGAACATTGAGGTTTGGAAACAAACTGTATAAATATTAGTAATACTAATAGTTGGTCATTCCAATTTATTGCAGGTGACCATCGATGGGTGAGGTTATATTGGGAGTTAATTATCAAGGTGAATGGGTGGAGCGTTCTAAATGTTATGCTTGGGTTCCGAAGGTTAAAGAGTCAAGACCCATTCTTGTGCCTAGAGATGTTACGTATGATGTTCTACTTAACAAAATCATCGGAAGTTGGGGGATAAGAGACAATCCGAGGGATATTTGCATTACTTACATACTGAGTGTTGCCGCAAATCAAAAGACTCATCCCGTTACAATAAGAAACGACGATGATGTACGCCTTTATATGGCTGACGTTGATCGTAATGGTGCTAGGCCCACACTAAGGGTAATTGTGGTTTCAACGACGGAGGAATGTGTTGGTTCTAATGACCAAGAAATGCCAAATATTGGAGGGCATGATTTTAGTCAGCGATTGGATGACTTACATGAAGAAGTAGCAGAAGAAGACAGAGGAGGAGGGGTAGAAGAAGACAGAGCAGGCGTAGATGTAGATGAAGAAAAAGAAGAAGAAGTAGAAGACAAATATGTAGAGGAACATCCTGCCATTTATACCCCTGTGTTTCCAACACAAAGCAGCGAGCCGATATTTCACTTCGTTGATGGCACAGGTTTTGAAAAAGGTATGACTTTCCCCAATAAGAAAGAACTGGTCACCAAATTGAAGATTGCAGCAGTTAAACATCGTTTTAATTACAAACCATTGAAGAATACTGCAAAGATTTTTAATGCTAGATGTTTAGATGTGAAATGCAAATGGTGGTTAAGGGCAATAAGGTATAAAAGTAATGATAGGTTCTACATTAGCGTTTACAATAACATGCACACATGCGGTGTCCAACATCATTCCAGTCATAATTCACACGCCTCTGCCCGGATAATTGGTGAGTTCATGAAAGGTAAATATTTAATGGGAAAAGGTCCAACCACAAAAGCTGTCAGGGAGTCCCTTAACAACGATTTTGGTTGTAAGGTTAGCTACTGGAAGTGTCTTAGGGGCTGTCAATTTGCAAAATCTTTGACACGGGGAACACATGCGAAAGGTATTGAAATTCTTGATGCTTATGCTTATATGGTTAGGAGCAAGAATCCAGGAACCAAGACAGATTTGAGGCTTTCTAGCACAGGGAAGTTCTTGTATTTTTTTCTCTCTTATGGAGCGTGGATCAGGGGATTTACTTACGTGAGAAAAGTCCTAGCCGTTGACGGTACACATTTGTCTGGCGAGTATGGAGGGGTCTTGCTGTCTGCTGTTGCTCAGGATGCAATGAGTCACGTATTCCCTGTTGCTTTTTGTGTTGTAGACAAAGAGTGCGACGACTCATATGAGTATTTTTTCGAACAATTACGCTGCATAGTTTCAGATAGTGAAGAGTTGTGCATAGTTTCGGATAGACATCCGAGCATCTCGAAAATGGTCGCCCAAGTGTTTCCTTCTGCACACTATGGAGTTTGCATGTGGCACCTTGGTGAAAGCATCCGAACAAAGTTTCAGTTTGGATTCAGTCTTCATAAATACTACACTGCAGCAAAGGCATACAGGGTAGAGGAATTCAATGATGCTATGAATGAGATCAGGGCTATTGATTGGAGGGTAGCGGATTATCTTGAAAATGTTGTTGGCTATCATAGATGGAGCAGATTATATTTCCCAGGAAACAGGTAATATTACTGTCTGCTTTCAATATGTTCCAAACGTCACATTGCGCTCTCCGAACATAACATATATGTTCAAAACATTATAGGAATATTTATTTTCCGATGATGTTCCGAACTCATTATCGGAGTTCTGAACGTGTGAGTCATGTTAGGAACATCACTAATGTTCCGCACTTCTTATTCCTATATCTTCACTTGTGCTTTATGCTAGGAACATGTTTTGACTATTATAATTTTTATTCTTTTTAATAGGTTTGAAGTTATGACATCAAACATAGCTGAGTCCATTAATTCCATGCTGAAAGAGCAAAGAGAATACCCCATTGCTGCCCTCTTGAAGGATATAGGTAGGAACTTTGCGGAAAAATTCCACACTAGGGCCATGAAGTTAATCAACCACCCAAATTTATGCGTCCCAGACGTTGAAATAAAAATAAGGAAGAATAAAGAAGCGGGAGACAAGCTAGTTGTCAACAGGAAGGGAACTTATGGTTTCGAAATCATTAGTCCAGGGCATGAGGCAGAAGTTGATCTATATGAGAGGACATGTACATGTAGGGAGTTCGATCTTGATCAGTTACCTTGTGTACATGCTATGGCAGCAATTAGGGGGTTGCATGGCGATGAATATGGAAGTAGAGTGTATGAATACACTTCTGGATATTACACAACACAAGCATACATCCTTGCCTATGCAGAGCCTGTCAATGCAGTACCTCCTGAAGAATCATGGGTCGTCCCTGCTGAAGAGATACTTTATCCAGTGCCTCCGCCCCCAAAGCCGAACAACCGTGGAAGGAGAAGGGTTAACCGGATTCGATCTATTGGGGAGCGTCTTCCAAAGAGGAGAAATAAATGTGGCAACTGCAAGAGATATGGGCACAAGAAAACTACATGCCCCGGTGTTCGTAGTGGAAATGAGGCTACAAGTCAGCCTACGAATTGAGTTTGTGAATTGGATATTTATATCGTCCTCGTTATAATTTCAATTATTTGGATTATTTGGATATTTATTGAATTGCATAATGGACTTTTCGTCCTACTTGTATAATTTATCTTGTGTAAATATTTGACCAAATTTGTTTCTTAACTTATGGTTTGCACAGATTTGCTTTACTGCATCTTTTGTGATTATGTTGTGCACATAATTGCATATTGTTCGCAACACATCCATTTTGTTTAGGATATTATATGTGATGTTCCGAACGATGTCAAGGCATGTGAAAGCTTGTGAGGTCTTTATTTCACAATTCACAGTCGTAGCGTTTACCAAGTGCTACCTTATAGGAAATGTTCGGAACCTCGTGTCGTTGATATTATATTATACTTTTATACGTGACGTTCCGAACAAGCTATTCAAAATTTAAAACACACAAACGGCTACAATGAACAGTTGGGAACGCAAATACCAATACACTAAACGGCTAAAATACAAGTTGGTTACTGCAACAGTCACGTCAAAAAACACATTGACACTTGTAAATATGCGTCCCTTCATTTGCTTCAAAACATCTATAAATACCTCCACTTTGATGAACACTCAATTCACAATTCATTTCGCATTAACCAAGTATTACGTTCAGTTTTCACTAGTTTCTATAGCAAAGAAGAACAAGTTGAGGTACTCAAGTTTTCCATATTTTCTGCTTTTTTTCTAAAATGATTTCTCCATCTAATCCGTTTATATTTCCTTAAACATAACTATCCACTTTGATTCTTTTCTAAATTTTAAACAACTTTTCATGCAGATGGCCAATAACGCATTAAACGATCCATGGAATAAGTACCACCGAGTCCGAGAGCCTCCAAACAAGTCGCTTCCCATAAGACTGCTAGACGTGCATTATGAAGTTGTTGACATCAAAGAGGTAGCAGATAATTGTGAGAGGTTCATTCAAACACTCGAGACAAAACTTGAGCAGATGCAATTGCAGATAGATCGGATTGAAAGGATTTTGCAAAATCAATTCGGTGGAGATCCAAACAATAACGAAGACGCTATTATATATTAGATGTTTAAGTAGTTGTACTGTTTATGAATATGCTTTTGTATCTCTGTTCAATTAATATTATTATGAAGGTCTTTAATTAGTACTGTTAAACTGTCTCCAAACCATCCTGTTTGCTTATAGTTCGCAACACATCAACTGTCGTTTAGGATATTATAGACGATGTTCCAAACGACAACTTGGCCTACTCCATTTCTGGAAAACTTAATAAAATCATACAGCACGTTCGGAACATAATATGTGTGTTCCATCATGAAAACAAATGTTCGGAACGTAACGGTTATGTTCCAGATACAACTGATGATCATTAACATTATCCACGTCCAAATATCAACGGGAAGAAAACAAATGTTCGGAACTCCAGTAATATGTTCGTCACATTAAACAGCCGTTCGGATCGCACAACTGTTAATGTTGTTATCTTCGGGAGAAATGATGATCCATACATATACCGATGTTTCGAACATCAACGGGAAGTTTGTCGCGTCCATCCGATGTTCCGAGCGCTCTCTTCTATTGTTGCTATCTTCATCACACTCTTCACATCTAGAGTGGTTAGAGTGACAAACAATGATCATTATATACCTACAAAGGACCCAATATACCTGTAAGAGCGATAAATTCATCCACTTTCATCACAAAGACCACTTAGAGTAGTTTGTGGGACAAATGGTTATCCTTATGAGTAGAAATGGACAAGTAGAGTCGTTAGAGTGGGAAATGATGATCATTATGACTAGGCAGGACCCAACAATACTTGTAAGAGTGGAAAATGATTATCAATATGATAATAAATGAACAACTACACTTGTAAGAGTGAAAAATGATGATCACTGTCACTATAAATGACCAACTATACTTGGTGTAGGGAGAAATGATGATCCATACATATAATAAATGACCAACTATACTTGTAAGAGTGATAAAGGATGATCATTATACCTAAAAATGATCCAAGATACCTGTAAGGGTGCATTATGATGACCATTATGTGTAGAAATGGCCAACTAGAGTTGTTCGACAGACAAATGATGATCCTTATAATCTAGAAATGACCCAACATACCTGTAAGAGTGTCAAATGATGGTCATTTTAACTAGAAATGACCCACTATACTTGATAGGGTGACAAATGACGATCACTATCACTATAAATAACAAACTATACTTGTTATGATGATCCATACATATAACGATGTTTCGAACATCAACGGGAAGTTTGTCGCGTTCATGCGATGTTCCGAGCGCGAAACTTCTATTGTTGCTATCTTCATCACACTCTTCACATCTAGAGTGGTTCGAGTGACAAACTATGATCATTATATACCTACAAAGGACCCAATATACCTGTAAGAGCGATAAATTCATCCACTTTCATCACAAAGACCACTTAGAGTAGTTTGTGGGACAAATGGTTATCCTTATGAGTAGAAATGGACAAGTAGAGTCGTTAGAGTGGGAAATGATGATCATTATGACTAGGCAGGACCCAACAATACTTGTAAGAATGGAAAATGATTATCAATATGATAATAAATGAACAACTACACTTGTAAGAGTGAAAAATGATGATCACTATCACTATAAATGACCAACTATACTTGGTGTAGGGAGAAATGATGATCCATACATATAATAAATGACCAACTATACTTGTAAGAGTGATAAAGGATGATCATTATACCTAAAAATGATCCAAGATACCTGTAAGGGTGCATTATGATGACCATTATGTGTAGAAATGGCCAACTAGAGTTGTTCGACAGACAAATGATGATCCTTATAATCTAGAAATGACCCAACATACCTGTAAGAGTGTCAAATGATGGTCATTTTAACTAGAAATGACCCACTATACTTGATAGGGTGACAAATGACGATCACTATCACTATAAATAACAAACTATACTTGTTATGATGATCCATACATATAACGATGTTTCGAACATCAACGGGAAGTTTGTCGCGTTCATGCGATGTTCCGAGCGCGAAACTTCTATTGTTGCTATCTTCATCACACTCTTCACATCTAGAGTGGTTCGAGTGACAAACAACCACTTAGAGTTGTTAGAGTGGCAAATGATGATCATTATGACTAGGTAATTAAAGTGAGATGATCAGTATCACCCTAAATTACCAAGCATACTTGTTAGAGTGACAAATGACTGCACATCCATCTTTGTGGTTTCGAACATGCTAAATATGTTTGTCACGTGAAGAACACGTTCGGAGCGGCATATTTCGATATTGCTATCTTCATCGTTCTGTTAACGGATTTGTTCAGATCAGATCGCGATATACTTGAAACATGAAGTGTGTCGTGCGGAACGACATAGGGTACATTAGTAAATTATAGGACAAAATAACAATTTCAAATGAAATTTCTTGATCATTACTGCACAAAACATAACAATTGGAAATATAGAAACTAAACTATGAACCAACACTTGATCCAAGTACAGAATATGAGAACGATTAGCACCACGACTATTAGTACCCCAAAACCCAATTTTTTCCGCCATAAACGTGCCGCTTTCCTCTCTTCTTCAACAGCTTTCAACTTCTTAAGTAGACCCCATATTACTCTCTTTGCTTGATCTGACATCTCTTCATCATGCCATCTAAAGTAGTTGCAGCCATTTGCCTACATAAAAAAATAAAATAAAATAAATACAACAAACAAATAAATTCAAGAAAGAAAATAAACGCACCACCTAACCTGACCATATTTGCATCCGTAAAACCTCCTTCCTGGGTTTAGCTGCGTCCACGATGTTGTTAACTTCGCATAATCTCCACATCGACAAAATGGTACAACACTGCCGCTATTAACGGATCTACTAGACATTTTAATCTGGATGTTTGATGTAATTGTGTAAACTTGTTTTACAAATAATGAACGCATATATAATGTGTTGGGTGGTGTATTTTTATTACCGTTGGTAAATAAATGTTGTTCACGCGCCCAATGTAATAATCTATCACGACATTGGGCTAGATCGAAATGATGTTCGGAACATCGTGTAAAAGATATGTTACGCGAATTATACTTATGTACACTGCCGTTCCGAACAAGAGATTCAATATTTGAAATTCAAAAAGGCTACAATACAATTTCCAAATACCAATACACCTATCATCTAGAGTAGTAGACTAGACTTGGTTTGCAGGTAGGCCGAAATGATGTGCGGAACATCATTTCGTAGACTAGACTAGGTGAACATCATTTCGTAAACTAGACTAGGTCTGCAGGTAGGTCGAAATGAGGTTCGGAACATCATTTCGTGGATACGTTACACCAATTACACTAATATAGGCTGACGTTCGGAACCTGTTCAAAATTTGAAATACAGAAACGGCTGCAATACAACCCGCTCAAATACCAATACACGAAACGGCTACAAACGTTTCGGTTGCCTCTCTCAACTTCTATAAATACCCAACGGCTCAAAGCATTTCAATCCATATTCATCAACTTACAATTCAAGGAATCACAAACTATTCATCTTCAAAAATGGCACGTCAACCACGAACAAGAGGAGCAAGAGGATCCTCCACGGCCAGAGGAGCCTCCACGGCTAGAGGTGCCTCCATGGCTAATATAGCCTCCACCTCTAGGGCATTATCATTTGCAGACGAATCACAAACTGAAAGGGCTATTGACATATTGGAACAACTAAGGGCAGAAGTGTGGGGTTGGAAGTTCCAGTTTGAGGGATTCCTACATGACTACAAAAAGGACGTCAGAAAGATGGCGAAGGAAAGGCGTAGGATCACAAGAATGCTCAAAGGGCTGCTTGCTGATAAGGGGATCCATTACCTTGACTTCTACTCCTCTCCTTCACGCTAGATTTGGATGTTCCTATTAATGTTATTATATATTTCTTTTTGAATCTTTATAATCTAGTATGTTTTGGTAGAATGCTAGTATAAGTAGCATTCCTTTTGTAAAGCACTGACAGTGATGTGCAGTTTCTCCATTTGAATGCTAATATAACTAGCATTCTTTTTTGTAAAGCTCTACAATGATTATCAATGGAAATTACTTTTATCTAGTTCAGAACTCCATGACGCCGTTCAGAAAGGTTTTGTGTCGTTCTGGAACATTATTAACCTTTATAGAATTAGAGTATCTCGTTTGGAACATCGTTATTCCACGCAAAACATATATGTTCCGAACATCATGTTAAAATCTAAAAGGTACAGCAGTTACAATATTATCTGTTGCGCTCGTTTGAGTAGTACATAACGGTTACGAGTTTCATCAAAAGTCACTTTCGATAAAGCCCTTCCCAACAGACTCGTCGATGGCCCCTTTCTTCACATTCACAAGGGGAGCACCTATAAGTGGAGCATCGAGTTCACATTCACATTCCAGGGTAAACTTAATTAAATGTTGCAGATGTTTGGAACATCACTTTGCATTTCAGGAACAGATTGATGTCGTTCTGGAACTGATGTAATAATCGTCAATATTTAATATTTAAGCACATCAAAAGTTGTTACTGTTAAGTGTTACTTGTTACTTGGCTAATAAAATAAAAGTCATCCATACCTAATTACATTACCAAAAAAAAGTTAAAAGATTATCCAAATATTATATATTCCCCAAATCAAGGCTTCATTTTGCCGTCGTAAATATAAACGGCTAAACGTCGCCTCCACCGATCAGCCTCATTGTCATTAATTTTGCCCATGGGGGTGTTTGTAATGAGATGCTCAATGTACATCAACGCGAACACTCCACAGGATTGCCCTGTTAGATTTTGTGGACAAAGTGATCTTGGCACTCTCTCGAACAACCACATGTCTCCTTTATTACACATCGGATCCAATTCTTTGAATAGCTTAGAATTTCTGACATAGATCGGGAACATGTACAGAATGGGAACAATTATTGGCAAGAACTTTTCATCATCATTAACACCATGATTGCAATCATACACCCAAACCTTCGCTTCAACCATGTCAAACACCACCAACACGTAGTGATTGTCGTTGATGTTGAAGACGGCGAAGATCCTCTTAGCACCAGCCCAACACCTACCCCCTGGGTAGGGTAGCTCTCCATGTGCATACTTCAGATACTCCTCATCAAACTTATACGCATTCAACGCCTCATCCAGCGGTATCTTATCATCCTGCGCATCTTTTTCCAGTTGGTAGTAGCGTTTTTTCATCATTGTCAAGAATGCCATATCCAGAATGAGGTCACTTTGATCGTAATGATAGGGGTAATTCAAATGCCTCTCCCGCATCATTGTCAACACAGCTTCAACATACTGCAGAACATATAAGAGAGACAAATAATAATTGGAGTATAAGTGAGTGAAGGAAATTTCTGTCTTTCCGAACATCATTCCATGTTCGGAACGACTGTGTGATGTTCTATAAATCTATGAGAAGCTAGAAATGCTTTTGTTGATCCAAGCATACTAATGATGTTCCGAACACAGTTAGAATGTTCCCTACAACAATGTGAAGTTCAGAAAATCATTCTAAAATAAACTTACAATGTCCCACAGCCACACAGTCTTGTCCATCAGGTCTTTGAAATCTAGGTAATTCATCGGTATTCCAAGAAAAACATCTTTTTGTTTCTTCCTCTTTTTCATAAATGTGGTCAAGGCCATAACTTTTTTCCGCTTCAATGGCTTGTAAATATCCACTTTCAGACTAGGCCAAACTTCTTCCTCCTTCTTCTCCTCTTCTGTTTGTGGTGATTTCACAGCCTTTGCAGGTTTTACAATTGTTTTGCGCTTCAACTGCTCAATCGTCTCCTTCACGGCCGCCATCTCTATCACCATGCCTTTACGCCAATCGTCGCACTCTTTGCAATTGCAACTGCTACATTTGGGGATGTCGAATCCATCACCACCAGAAGAATCACCTTTGATTTGCTCAGAAGCACCATCCTTTGTCTCGTAAGGCACGATCTGTTGCTCATAAGCCACCATCCTTTTCTCATAAGCCACGATCTTTTCATCATAAGCAACCATCTTTTGATCGTAAGCCAAAATCTTTTGCTCCATTGCTTCCCTCCATCCGCTGCATTCACCACATTTGCAGCCTCTGCAATTGGAGCTCCTCTTCACTATACCAACTTCAGTGATACCGGCAACTTCAAACTCACCGCGAACTACATCACCATCACCTTTGTTTCCAATGTCAATATTTACATCTTGCAGGCCACCAATTCCCTCTTCCTTGTATTCACCATCACTCCCAAACATCGTCGTTTCTGGGGCTTCCATAGCTTTAATTTCTATCACTTGTCTTGGAGGGGTTGCAGGATTGTTGTTGAAGATACAAATTGTAGTGCCACCAACAAGGCCAATGCTGCAAGCATCCTCAAACACTTTACAAAAACGATCTATTGTGTCGTCCTCTGAGTCATCAAATGGCATGAGGTCTAGAAAGTAATCCATGTCCAGCTCTTCAACGGTAGGAATGAGGAAAGGGTGAACAACCTGTTAATATACCCAACAACATTAAATAAATATCAACTAAATTTTAAGAATCTTTTAATGTTGTTTGGAACAAAGTCTTGTTGTTCGAAAACATCGGAAAAGGATGTTCCGAACATTGTTGACTGTAGAAGTTGAGGGTTCTTCATTAAGATGTTCCGAACATCAATTAGAAATATCTCAGCAACAACGAGGTTGTTCCAAACATTACATAACATATATGGAAAACGGAATACTTACAGGAACATCTTGTTCGTCAAACAACCTGTCCGTATCTCTTTCACAAATTTCAGTAAGCCTGTTTATGATCCTTGGGATTGTTTTTTCTTTTAGCAAATCCTTTGGTCTCAAGGCAGGAATGGCTTCATGAGCCCAGGCCATGAATGCCCATGGAAAGCCATAAAGATTGTAAGTTTGGCTTCCTTCTGCACGAGGTTCCATTGGCTTGATCAGATATTCCATTGTTAATTCAAAACTCATCCTACCCCAAGGATAACGCTGGAATGCCGCAAGATCAGCGGACAAGCACACCACCCATTCCTCTATTCCATATTTGGAATCCCTCGCACACAGAATAGTATGAACAAACCAAGCCATGCACAGATTTAAATACCACTTCTTGGGACAGGTTCTAGAACATACCAACTCAAGCAAGTCACCAGACTTCACAGCTTGCTTTTTCTTCGGCTGTTTTTGTTTTTTGGGCTTGTTGAACTTCCTCTTTGCGGGTGAAGGTGAGGGTGAGGGTGAGGGTGAGGCTGAGGGTGACTCCTCCTCCTTCTTCTTCCCCTTCCGCTTCCCACTACCCTTCTCATTCTCCTCATTTTTCTTCTCCTCCTTTCCCTTTATCTCTTTCTCCTTCTCCTTCCTCTTTTTCTCCTGGAAATAATCAACAACAAACTTCCACAATTCCTTCCCCTTTTCATTCATTTTATCCATGTACTCTTTACTTGGATAGGGCCCACAGTTTAGCCCTGTCATTAGTGCAAACTCGGATAGGCCAAAACGTGTTGGCAATCCATTGAAGGATATCCAAACCTCTTTCTTCTTCTTGCAAATAATCCTTCGCATGAGGAGGTTATGCACCAACTTGGTGCCAAACAGTGGATATTCCGGTAATTGCAAGAAAGGACCGAAACAGCTATTGGCAAATCCCCTTCTCACCTGCAATTTTTTCAGTACCTCCTTGAACTGTATCATACCCCTAGCCAACGAAGAACGAACAGTAATCTTCCCATTAAAAGGTTCATTGTTGGTCAGGAAGGTCTTGAAGAGACCCTCAACGTTACTCTTGAAAGTAGCATGACCAACGTCTTCATACTGCACATAATTTTAGCATAAAATTAATAAAATGAATCACAATGATAGTAAATTATTAAATGTTCGGAACATGAGTATGCTGAAGTTCTGAACGACAGTTGCTACTGTTGGGAACAACATGTATCGTGTTCCGAACGAGAGCTACCAGCCTTAATGTTGATGTTGGGAACGTACAAAATGTCGTGTAGAACATCAACTCTGGCGTTCCGAACAATACGCGTTTCAATTCAACTATTACCTGGTCTTCCTCCAGTTTCAATCCAGATGTTCCTTCAGCAGCTTCCTTCTCTTCACCTGCTTCCTCTTCAACATTTCCACCTGCATTATTTACAGCTTCCCCATCTATTTTAACTCTTTTTTCACGATCCTTCAGAAAGTTGTTTTTTAAAATTACATCCTCCGCCTCTCTTCTACTTCTTTTGCTGCTTCTTGGACTCTCCCCTGTTTTATCTGCTTCCCCCTCTACTTCTTCTCCTTTTTCTCTACTTAAATCATCAGCCTCTACATTTTTTTTACCACCATCTTCCTCTTCCTTTTCACCATCACCATCTTCCTCTTCCTTTTCACCATCACCATCTTCCACTCCAGTCCTCAAAAAATCACTTTTTAACAGTTCATCAATACCGGCGTCATCTAAATCCACCCTTCTTTCACCCTCATCTGCAGCCCTCTCCAAATCCTCCCCACCTTTACTTAGATCGTAACTTGGTGCTGGACTTTGGCTTTCCTCTTGTTTATCACCTTTGTTCCGTGGACCTGCTACTTCTCCTTGGCTACATTCGTCACTCTCCACAACTAATTTTCTTTTAGTGGGTTTAGTAGTTCTTGGGCGTTTAGGAGTAGGTTCTAAATCTGTTGGAGTACGTTCCGAATCTGAAGTACTAGGCTTGTCAAATTTCTTCTTCGGCGAAGGGCCATTTTTCTTAGAAATCGCCTTCTTGGGAGTCTTTGTAGGCTGCTTCTTCTGCTCATCTTCATCTTTATTTCTCGGACTTAAATTTACCATTTTTCTGCAAAGCAAAACAAGGAGATACTAAATTTAGTTACAGAAGAAAAACATGAACATCCTATTAGATGTTTAGAACCTTCAGATGGTGTTCGGAACATCAAGACACATAATAGCAATAACTTCAAATTGCAACTAAATAAAGTAGTGTTGGTTCCCAGAAAACCCTCAAAATCGTCACAATTTAACCAAAAAATGTAAACACCCTAAATATTTCAGTTGAACATTGAAAATCCCCTTTGTAGTTCGGAACTACTTTACCCATTAAAACACATAATGCCATTCAATTTCAACACAATATTACACCTTTTGTACAAAAACAAACACCCAAATCATCGTTAATCACTATCGACGAAAAAATTAAAATCTAAAACCAAGGTTCGACATTTACACCACAGTTTAAATGAGAACGACATAGTTTACCTTTTATATAAAATACTTTGTTGTATTTGCTGGTCGGATTCCTTGAAAACACAGAGAATTTGGAGTGAAAAAGGAGATGAAGTGTGAAGTTGGGGCAAAGAAAAGCCACGCGGGGAAGGGGAAAGGGGTTAACTGATGAGTGAGGTGTGGTGTTCCCAAGGTTTGAAATAATTATTATGTATGTTTTAAGAAATACCCTCAAGTTTTAAAAGTGTTAATTTGGTCCATGATTAGTGTTAATCAGACTTAGAAATAAAAGAAAATGGGAAAGAAAATAAGAGACCCTTTTCTGCCAAAAAAGAGTTGTGGGGTTCTGGAACGCTACATTTCACGCTTTACTTCCTTACCTCGGGTAGGTTGAAAAAGCTGCTAAGAAGAATAGTTTTCTTTTCTCTTGCGACCTTCCACGCCAAGGAGGGTTGAAGGAATCGATCCCAATAGCCTGAATACCAACAACTTAAGGCAATGGTTTATATCTTCGTGTCGCTAAAATAAAAACTATACTCTTAAGTGGCACCATATCCTTGTAGCTATGCTGATTCCATATGTATTTATACGTTCAATGATAAAATCGATATATTTGGTTAATTGTGATTTTTCTCTCCAATTTTATTTCTAATTAGTTTCAATAAGGTAGCATCAAGGCAGTGGGATAACGTCGTATGTATTGAGGGGGTCAACAGCTTCAGTAGATATAGAAGACTTGAATTGAGAAATATATACTATTCAACAAATCCTGGTCTTGAAGGATAACTTTTTTTTTTTAACTTTCGTTTTAGAATGATAACTTCATCTTGAAAGGTAACTCATCAAATTCTCTTAATTTATTTTGTATTGCATCTTTTATCCCTTTTGGTGTTCCTTAATTTTATAAGATGTTTCTTCTTTGTTCCTGTGTTACCAAAGAAATATAGTCCTCCTAAAATGGAGACATTGGTACAGCAGGAAAACACCTCGAGGTAATATACCTCCAATATGATAATTAAGTGCCATTTTTAGCGTCAATATTTTGACTGTTATGATCTCTTTTGCTAAGATGAGATTATTTACTGTCATCTCTGTCATGATCAGTGATATATCGTACTTATTATCGACGACAAATTGGAAAAATGTTTTAAGCATGTCAGATTAAAAGTTGTGGAAATATATTTTGATGTAATGGCAAGGTTTAGATGTATGTTTTAACAGGACTCATTCTATAATCTACTATAGATCAAAATTTTTATTTACAGAAGAACATCTTGCTATTCAAGAAGCTTCGAAGCTTGCATTTGTGATATATTATATAGGATGCATGCTTCTTTTCCAAAAGATACTAATAACATCAGTTCAAAGAAGACTTAAAATGGTAAAAATAGGTATGAAACTTTTCATACTTCTTCAAAATACAAGATCAATCAAATTTTTATGATATAATATTGAAGTAATTTAATATAATAGTAATACATCTATAAATTTATATATTATAGAGCAAGTTATGAGTTAGAATTCCCCGACTCCGTTCTTATTTGTATTTCAAGTTATTGAAAATCACAAATTGTACTTCCCCCTTAGTATATAGAGCATTAGAACAAATTACATAGTTTAATGGCCTGTTTGGTTTTTGATAAAGCTATTAAAAAATAAGCGGTTTGTATTTGACAAACTAATTTGAGAAGTATATTTTTAAATAAATTATATTTGGATAATCTTTACAGAAAGTATTTTTGGGTGTTAAAGTAATAAGACTCATTTTATGATTAATATTATTTTTAACATAGAAATTATGTAACTATTTTTTATAAAAGACTTCTATGAATAGTAAAGTTAAACTAAAAGAGAAAAAAGGAGAACAAAATTTTATTTATATTTAATAGCTATAATGATTAAACTAATTAGAAATAATATGGTAAATAAATATTTTTTGTTTAAGAAAATTAATTAACTGCTTATGGGAAGAAGCAGAAATTTATAACTTTTCTCCAACAACAGTAAAACGTATGCTGGCTAAACACCTCAAATTTTCTCAAAAATATTTTTCTCTAGAAAAAAACCTCCTTTTGACTTTCCAAAAAGTTGGCCAGATTGACTATAAGTTTCAGATTTCTATGTTATAAAAATATGAGCCGTTAGTTTCTTCTTTACAAAAACAAAAATACTAAGTGAGCAAAAGTTTACTTTCCAAACTATATTATTTAACCAACAGCTATGTCAAATAAACCTTATTTTTTTGTACTAATATGATTCTTTTCTTTTAGGTTTATAAGTCAATAAGAATTGTAATAACAACATGAAATTATTCTGAAGAAACTTTGAACATGATGATTAGGTATATCAAGATTAGGTTTTAAACTAAAAAATGAAATTGAATGAGAATATTTTATTTTGAAGAAAATAATACAAACGACAAAAATCAAAGGTAGAAAAGATAGATAATAAACTTAATACACATAATATAAAAATAATAATTGTTTAAAATGATGGATTTTATTATAAATTCATAAAATAATATCTATTTAAACTTATAACTAATTGAAGAATAAAATTAATTAAATAAATAATACTCAAATATTATTTGATGACTCTAAACACTGAAATTATATTTGAGTAACAAAAAGTTCAGCAATAAAATTAAAAAGTTTGTTATGAAGTTTTAGAAATAAGTACATAAAATGACTAAAAAAATAAGTAAATACATAAATGTATTCAACAACATTACTGAATAATCCATTTAACAAAAAAGGTTCTCTATTGAGATTTTAAACTAATTCGAAAACACCATTTGTATAGGGTTGTTTGTATTTGTAATTCACATCAAATGGTTATTAATTCGATCATTATATAATTTGTTCTTTTATTTTTATATCATTTTTTGTTATTGGGTTTACATAGCGTAGAAAATCAAGAAGATAATTAAAATTTTACTAAAGTAATTAAATTAATTAAAGTGCTCAAATATACAAAATCACAACTTAATTGATATCAAATATAGGATCACTTGATATATCTAACTTTTCATATTGTGGCATCTTAAGGGTTTGTTTTCAACTAAAATAAAAAAAAATTAGGGAACCACACTGGTAAATACTAAAATTACATAAATTTTTATGTATGCTACTTTAGTAGATAAATATGCTGCAATTAATTTCTTTTAATACCGCGCGGGTACTAATACTAGTTAGATGAATAAGTAGATATTTCTTAAATGATTTGACACTACGAGGTAGAACTTGTAGCCTATGGTATATGTTGACACTTGGTATATTTTTTTCATTAAATATAAACAGAATATTAGTTAGGTTCTAAATTCAAAACATATTAGAGTAAATACAAATGTATTGTTATATGAATGGATTAATTTTCTAGGTCCACTTACATGAGTTTAATGGAAAATGATTTCACTTGGAGTGTCTTGTTAACATAATATAAGTCTATTTTATTAATTTGAGCTTTACTTAAATAACGTCCAAGTATTGACGACCTCTGGCACCATGCATAAATTCTTATCTCTTAATAAATTCAAATGGAGAAGATAAAATACAATGTGGTTATCTCTCTTTCTTACCTACAATGGGGTTATGACCGTCAAAATGATCACTTTATATTTTACAAATTCTGAACACAGTTGTGATACAGAAATTCCACACATTGATGAAAAGATATTCCGAATTACTAGAGTCTAGACATCAAAAAAAAAAAAAAAAATCATCACAACAGGTAGTGACTAAAGTTCTCAGGTTCAACTGTGTCAAGTGGATGCCTAACACCACTCCCCCCCCCCCCCAAACATGGAGTAAGTCTTTTTCTCTTTGGAGACAGAGTGAGGGGACAAATGAAGTTAAGAAGTGATCTTAAGGCTGCAATGAGCATGTAAAGAGATCTAACATAAGTCAGAAAAATAAGGAGCACTGTAGGTGACAAGAATAAAAAATTCATTTTCATTGAGTATTTCTGCAAACAGTGTAGTGCTATAAAGTAACACTACTGCAAAAACAAATGATTCACCAAAGAAGAAAAACATTATAAATAAAGAAGATAAAGTGGTAAGGCTCCAGTTTTCCTATCTACTCAAAACAAATACTAGTTCTATTAAGCCTTGATATAAAACTTGGGATAAGTAAACAAGTAGTAATTTGTCGGCCACTTTTAGCTGAGAATGGTTTTCACATTGTCAAGGATATGGTGGACCGCATGATCTATTTTATCACACGTTTCCATTATCATTATTCAGAGATTTTAGTTTTGTTCCTTGGTATGGAAATTCCAGTATCAAACACTTTTTCCTTTAATGTATCATACTTGAATAATTCGGATTAGTTCGTCCAATACGAATACCACACATCAAGTAGAAAACCAAAAGAAAAGAAGTTAGTTACGTAGTTATTTGTGGATCTAGTGACGAAGCCACCTATATCCAATTGGATATTTATACGCTTCGTTGAAATAACATTGTTTGAGAATTTTTTTTATTATGTATATATATATATACACTACATGTTAAGTTTTCTTAGTTTTTTTTTTTATATTTACTTTTTTATACTTTGATATTGTTTAGTGAAATCCCGATTCCGCCGCTGCGTGAATCTTGCATGTTTCAACTTTAAGAAAGAGATTTTAACCGCATTATGCTATATATCAATGCTTTGACGTTTCTTAATTAACGCTATGTTAACCGGCCATAGTAGTAAAGATAAATTGGAAAAATAAGAAGTAACAAATGACGCTTGACTCATCTCAAAGACGTCATATTTTGAGGACCTGTTTGTCCATACAGATTTTTTTTTACTTTTTTTCAAAAAAAAATTTGAAAAAATATTTGTCCATGAAATCTTGTCACTTTTTCAACTTTTTTTGAAAAACAGTTTTTGAAAGACCAAAAGGTGGTTTAAAGCATTTTTTTAAGTTTTTCAAAAAAAAAATATTATTTCTTCTCTCACAAAACTCTACATTTTTCTCAAGTGAAATATGTGTCTCCATTTTTTCACTCAACTCCAAAAACTCTTTTTCAAATATTTTTTGGAATCTATAGCCAAACGGCCACTAAAACAATTTTAATTTGAAAAAATGGCTAAGATTTGGGGTCATTAATGTACCTTTGTTTCACTTGCTTAATGATCCACTTTTATCGTGTTTAAGCTTCAAGGTAATTGATTACCAAAGGAAAACATCGAACAAACCTTCGACATAAATGCATGATAAACTTAATGAGCATTTCTTGTATGTTAACTTGATAAACTTAATCCTCTTAATATTAGGTTTAACCAAGTGTTAGGCAAAGTAAAACTTAATTTTGGATAGTACAAAAAGATAAATGGATACGGTAAGCTGTAATTCCAAAATCAAAGCATAAAAAGCTTGAACATGTGATTTTAGATAATTACGGATACATGATGTAATCTCTTCTTGAGTACTGAATGAGCATTGGTATATTTCACTTTATTATGTATTTAATCGACAGAAGTACTTTTACTGTTAAAGACATGACTACTGATTAGAAGGTGATTTGGTGTTATATTATGTTACTAAAAGGTAATATTTGTGTTTAATTAACTATGATATGGTTGACCATGCGAAAATGTTACTTTACAGTTGTATGGCATCATTGGTTAGGTTAGCACTTGCATCTGATATAAAAATATTGTGACAAACTGTCTAGCTTTGGATATTTTTATGTGCTAAGTCCCAAGTAAGAAATTAACAAATCTTGAAAGTCTAAATTAATTGAATAATTAAGACTCAAAAATCGCTTCAAGCTAGAATATAGTATTGTGGTGTAACACAAAAAATTTCACCAGGTGCCCGTATGGGAGGGGTTTTGCAAGATTGCCCTCGTTTAACTATATTTTAGTAAAATATCATTTTGATGGCATGGGGCCAAGACTTCAAGGCACAAATTTATAAGTGTTGGCACAGGGCCAAGTCTTTAAAGGTAAGTGTTGTCTTGCCAACACTTCAAGTTATATGGCGAGAATGCATGAAGAGATTGGAATGGGCAAGTGTTGCCTTTTGCCAACACTTACAACCAAATGCTGGCAAATGTTGTCTTTTGCCAACACTTCAATGGATTGGCAAATAGAGAGCGGTCGAAAGCAAGTGTTGGCCCTGTGCCAAGAAATAGACTGGGATATTTCCGTACATAATTTTTTCATTAAACTTTACGTGGACATTTTTTTAAAATCCTGTTAAGTGCGAGCAAAATGGCAAACCATTGCTTATGATGCCGTATTTATGCAAAAAAAACCGGTGTAACAATACTATATGCCTAATAAAATATGGGTTTTTTTTACACAAATATACAAATTTACACCCCAAATTACAAAAAAAAAAATAGCAATATTTTTCAAATTACACCACATAGCAATATGTTCCCTATCACATTTCATTTTTCATTGCCTTTGTTCAACAAACATTTTATTTCATTTTCCCTAACCAACATCACTGCCTAAACTCTCCGACCCGACCCAAATCTCCTCCGCCTCGATCTCCCCCTTCATTTCTGCCGACGTCGTCGCTGGCAAAAGCAAGCCACCACCACCGGAGTCATTAGGCCGGAGAAATCGCCACTATTCTGCCCATGGAATATTCGGGTGTCGGACCTTACCTAGGGTTTCCATCTTGACCCGAAACTCACTGAAACTGCTGTCGACGATGATGAGTTTATTCATTGAAGCTCACTGAAACCGTTGTCGCTATTATTCAACCCGTGAGTTTTTTAATAGTCATGGAGACGCCGGAGTTCAATTTAGCTTTATACACCATTCCGAAACCACCGTCGACGATGATGAGATCCGACGAGAAATATCGGGTCGGTTGACTAGCTCCGCCATAGAGATTTGGTTCAAAGACGTCGCTGAGTTACCTGCCTGAGTCGCCAATGATGTACGTCGTTGTTGGTGATCCGGGTATTGTTGATAACCCGGATAATCCAAGCGCTATAGGATTGGGATCTGTGAGGATGTTTCTTCTTTATTTTCCTTTTGATTTTGAAATATTTTTGGAAAAATGTGGTCTCACTTTGGTCTGATTCTGTGAAGAAATAAACAAAAATTAATATAATGTGGTATTTTGTTCAAATTGTAATGATTTGATGGCTAGTTAATAATCAAATCAAGTTAATATGATGTAATGAAACAGCATGAACTCCATTGAAACACACACGAAACGACTGTTGAAACAGTTTTAAACAACGTTGAAACTGTCTTAAACGGTGTTGAAACAGTATGAAACGACATTGAAACAGTATGATACAGTATGAAACGGTGTTGAAACAGTATGATACAGTATGAAACGGCGTTGAAACGGTATGATACAGTCTGAAACAACTGATGGAACAGTCTGATACGGTCTGAAATGGCGTTTAAACGGTGTGATGCAGTTTGATACGATGCTGAAACAGTTTGAAATACTGCTGATACAGTGTAGAAACACAACCTGACACGGTGCAGAAACAGTTTGATACAGTGCTGAACACAACCTGAAACGGTGCAGAAACAGTTTGATACAGCTCGATACGGAGCAAAAATAGAGCAGATACAGCGCTGAAACGGTCTAAAATAGCTAGGAAAAAAATCCGAAACAAAATATAAAAATAATGTGAAACGATGCAAAAAAGGTAAAATAGTTTAGAAACAGTGAGAAACAACACACAAACGGGATGAAACAAATGCTAAAACAGTCTAGAAACAACTAAAAACTATGTATAAATAGCTAGATACAGTGTAGAACAGTACAGATACAATGGGATACGGAAAGATACAATGAGATACGAGGTGGTTGGTAGTTGAGAAACATTGAGATACGGTGAGATACAATGAGGATAGGATGAGGAAAACTGAAATTGGAGGAAATGGGAGGAGTAAAAGTGAAATTGGGGAAAATTGTGGGAGGAAAAGTGAAATAGGGGGAAATTGGAGGATCAAAAGTGATAGTGAGGGAAATAGGAGGAAGAATGGAAGGATTTGGTATGTTATGGGAAAATATTGCTATGTTTGTAATTAAATTATATTTTCGTCTATATAAGGTTATTTTGCTAAAATATTACTATATTTGGTAATTAAATTCTAAAAATTGTGCTTCTATATAAACATTCCTTAAAAAATTTACAAAGAGAACATATGCAACTGCTCATAAGTGCGTTGACTACATAAAAATTATGTGAAATTATTATATCCATTATAAGGAAAAGTGAAACAACATTACTCTGTCATCTACAAGAATCACAACTTTCTTTATCATCTACCTCATTTCATGTTTTCGTCAAACTGAATATATTAGGACTTCCACAATTATTTTCGTCAAACTGAAGTGAGCAAAGTTATTCTTCATTGGACGATATATTCAATGACGGATGCAAAACAGAACCTGATGCTTTTTGTTCTACAGCTTGCATCTCATTTATTAACTAAGGTTTATTTTTCTCTATTGACCTCTATTTTCCTCAACAACAATAACTTCTTTTTCAAAATTGCCACCATATCATTTCAAAAGAATCATGTTACTAGCTTTTCTAGTGTATGGTTATAAGTACAAATTCAAGAGTTTAATCGGGCTTCCGAGTACTTCTACACCACATATTTCTTCACGGCATGAATAAATATGAAATAAGTATTTGCAGGGGAGGATGTAGAGTATTGTATACGGGTTCGGCAGAACCCAGTAGGTTTGACGCGGACAGTGTATTTGAGTTTAAAAAATTACTAAAAATATCTAAAAATCAAGTCGAGAACCCAGTTACTAACTATTGAAATCATTACTCTAAAGTTTAGAACCCATAAGGTTCAAAATTTTGAATCCGCCTCTGAGTATTTGGCATAACGATAAACATTTTCATAAAATTAATTTTTTTATTGGTTATTATACATTTTCCACCGCAATAAGTAAAGGGGTGGCAAGGCTATGAACAATGCATAATCAATTCTGGATCGCATGAATTCTAAATTGTCTAGTTGGAGAACTAATCTTCTAAGTATTGAAGGAAAGACTACTTTAATTAATTTTCTAGCCACTACTCAACCTACTCCATGCAAACAAATTTCTTGCCTGATAAAACTTTTAAGGGCATTGATCAAATCCAAAGAAATTTTCTATAAGGTTCAATAGAAGAAAAAAATCATCATGCAAGCTGGGAAATCATCACGACCTCTAAATATAAAGGAGGGTTTGGCATGCAGTAAGCAAGATTAAAAGAATGGAGATCTTCTCACAAGCTTGGCATGGCGACTGAGGAAAAATGATACTAAACAACTTTGGGCTTCAATCATGAGAACAAAATATTTTATGTATAGATCCAACTCTAATTGTATTGAGACAAAATCTGAGGAGTCATATATCTGAAAAAGCATCACAAAAGTCGACCCTTTCTACAAAGACGACATGTCTTAGAATATAGGAATCGCTGAAAACATCAATAGTTGGTCAGACAAATGGATCTTTCCAAACACTACTATTCGTTCCAAGATCCATGGATCAATTCTTGAAAACTTAACTATTACCACCTCAAATCACATCCTTCAAAGCAACATATGGAACCTAATCGACCTTCCTTTTGAGCTACCTCCTAATATCAAATATATGATCATTAATACCCGCACTGCCATAAAAAGATCCAACTAAATATGCTTTCTTTTGGAATCAATTTTCTAATGGATCTTATAATATGAAATCTACCTATATCATGTAGTCATCAACATACTCAAGCAATGTTGCATCTCTTCTTCCTAAAAGTAACTCGGTGCAGAAGTTTCTGCTCTAAACAAACTATTTTTTTTTATGATCCTTCTTCCCTAACAAGTTACCAATGAGAGAGGTTTTGTTGTTCCTGCACTTGAAATAAGTTAGGAAATACAAAAAGAACCTGCAGCAAATAATCTGTTAGTATAGGACGATCCCGAGCCCACAAGTTACTTGTGTCTCCTTAAGAAATCTAACCCCCTCACGATGCCCAAGGTTCACGGGTTAATTTCTCCCAGGATGGAACGGGATAACAGTTCTACCGTAGCGGCACTTCAAACGGTTAGAACACGGCGAACACAAAGAACGGAGCAAATCACACGACTCACTTAATATGCAGAAAGGGAGGGGATGCGGTGAGATATGCTTTCTGTCAGTGATTTTCTCTGCCCGAGTGTTTCTATCTTCTGCGCGAGATTGTGTATCCTCTGTCCGAGGTTACTTCTCTTATCTGTCCGAGTTTGAGTCTCTGTGGAGTCTCTATCTCAGAGCTTTAGTCTATGTTATCTGTCGTCTGTCTGTCGTAATCAAGGACTGATAAATGATCAGTTTATACAGACATCCAAGGGCAGGTGAAGAGACACACCTGGTGATTAATGAGAAAACGTGGGAGAGTTTAATTGTCCACTAATGACTGACTTCAATGTGAAGCAATTAATCTGCCACTACTGACTGACTTTAATGTGGAGGAATTAATCTACCACTTCATGACTGACTTTAATGTAAAACGTGGAGGGAAACGTGGAGGAACTAATCTGCTGATGTTGCTTCGTCTGCCCGGGTACTGAACCACTTCAGCTGCCCGTTGCTGACTCACTTCAGCTGCCCGTTACACAAACGGAGCTGCCCGGATAAAATATTAATTAATTAATATTTTAGTTTTTGTTGGTCCAAAAATTTAAGTCAATCAATCATATCAATTGACCAAATCCGAATCCGAATCCGAATCCGAATCCGAATCCGAAGCCGAAGCCGAAGCCGAAGCCGAAGCCGAATCCGAAGCCGAAGCCGAGACGAGCGACGACGACGGCGCGAGGCTTTCCTTCTTCTCAACCGTTTTAAGAGCTAAGAGAAGTAAATCTCTATTTAAACCCAACAAAATCCTTTTCCTCTACCGATGTGGGAGAAAGTGCATTTCCCTACAAAAGGGAACCTTTCCCTACAAAAGGGAATCTTTTCACTTTTTACCCATTTCACATTCACATTCTTCCATTAAACCCAACAATCCCCCACATGAATGGGGAATGGCTGAATGGACATATGCAAGACAGACTTGTGTGATTTGCAAGAAAGAATTAGTCGCATCTGGATAAGTAGGTTTCCCTTTGAACTTTCCGTAGTGAACATACATCGGATATACTCGATCAATCGGTAGATTTGATATCTTTGAACCGTCGAACTTTGGTGTATACCTAGACAACGTAAGTCACACAACTAACCCTTAACCGTCTTTGGTTCTCACTGTTGTGTTCGTTTCAGCCATGAACACCGCCTGGTTTCATAAGTGCTTAAAGAATTGGCCAACAGGATTCTCCTTGAAGCGGCTTCCACTTCACACTTACATAGGTGATTTCTAAACATGTAATCCTATGGATATACACTGTTTGATAAACACAATATCAAACTTAGATAATCATTAAAAAATGCCTCTAGCATTTTATCCTTGGTACTTGAACATTGTCTCATCACGAGAATGGACCAATCATTTAATTGACAATGTTGGACCGTCATACACAACTTTGTATTCTCCTTGAACCTAGTTCTTGGGATCTCCAGTCTCCTAGGTAGAGTTGCCGCTGTGATGACTTGTCCTTGGCCATAGTCCCATTCCCTTCGATGAACATTCAACCGCCTCTCTAGTTAGGCCTTTTGTAAGTGGATCCGCCACATTATCCCTTGATTTCACGTAATCAATGGTGATAATTCCTCTAGAGAGTAGGTCCCTAACGGTTTTATGCCTTCGTCATATGTGACGATTCTTACCGTTATACATGACATTCCTCGCTCTTCCTATAGCCGATTGACTATCACAATGTATACAAATTGGTGTCAACGGCTTAGGCCAAAACGGAATGTCTTCCAAAAAGTTTCGAAGTCATTCAGCTTCTTCACCGGCTTTATCTAAGGCTATGAATTCAGCTTCCATAGTAGAGCGGGCAATACATGTTTGCTTGGACGATTTCCAAGACACCGCTCCTCCACCAAGTGCGAAAACGTATCCACTTGTGGACTTAGAATCAGTTGTGCCGGTGATCCAATTGGCATCACAATATCCTTCAATGACTGCAGGATACTTGTTATAATGCAATGCAAAGTCTTGAGTGTATTTTAAATACCCCAAAACACGTTTCATTGCCATCCAATGGGTCTGATTGGGATTACTCGTGTATCGACTTAGTTTACTTATAGCACAAGCTATATCTGGTCGAGTACAATTCATGACGTACATCAAACTTCCCAAAACACGTGCATAATCCCGTTGCGACGTGCTTTGACCTTTGTTCTTCTTAAGAGCAAGGTTTACATCAATAGGAGTCTTTGAAGCTTTAAAATCCAAATATTTAAATTTTTCAAGAACACTATTGATTTAGTGAGTTTGCGACAACGCCAGACCTTGAGGAGTTCTATGGATCTTAACACCCAGAATTAAGTCCGCAACTCCTAAGTCTTTCATATCAAATTTGCTAGTCAACATGCGTTTCGTAGCATTGATGTTGACAATGTCATTGCTCATGATCAACATGTCGTCCACATATAAGCAAACAATGACTACAAAATTAGGAGTGTTCTTAATGTAGACACATTTGTCACACTCATTAATTTTAAAGCCATTTGACAACATTGTATGATCAAATTTCGCAAGCTATTGTTTAGGTGCTTGTTTCAGTCCATAAAGCGACTTAACAAGTTTACACACCATCTTTTCTTTACCTGGAACCACGAACCCTTCAGGTTGTTCCATGTAAATTTCTTCCTCCAAATCCCCGTTTAAGAATGCTGTCTTAACGTCCATTTGATGGATTTCCAGACCATACACGGCGGCTAACGCTATTAACATACGAATGGATGTAATTCTGGTTACCGGCGAGTATGTGTCAAAGTAGTCAAGACCTTCTTGTTGTCTATATCCTTTAACAACGAGCCTTGCCTTGTACTTGTCAATAGTGCCATCGGCTTTCATTTTCCTTTTGAAAATCCACTTAGAACCTAATGGTTTGTTTCCAGGAGGAAGATCAACCAACTCCCAAGTGTGGTTGCTCAAAATAGATTCTATTTCACTATTGACTGCCTCTTTCCAAAATGGAGAGTCTGAAGAAGACATAGCTTCTTTAAACGTCCGAGGCTCACTTTCCAAAAGAAAAGTGACAAAGTCATCTCCAAATGAAGTAGAAGTTCTTTGACGCTTGCTCCGTCTTGGTTCTTCCTCATTTGGTGAATTTTCTTTGGTTCCTCCCCGAGGTCGTTTGGATCTTTCACCAACTGACTCACATTCCTTCTTATACGGATATATCGTTTCAAAGAATTCAGCACTATCTGATTCCATCACCGTATTAACATGAATGTCGGGATTTTCTGATTTATGAACCAGAAACCGATATGCTTTACTGTTTCTAGCATACCCAATGAAAACACAATCAACTGTTTTCGGTCCAATCTTAACCCTTTTGGGTTTTGGGACTTGCACTTTTGCCAAACACCCCCACACTTTGAAGTAATTCAAGTTGGGCTTCCTTCCTTTCCACTTTTCATAAGGAATGGACAGTGTTTTGCTATGGGGAACTTGATTGAGTATTTGATTAGCCGTGAATAAGGCTTCCCCCCACAAGTTCTGGGGTAGACCCGAACTTATCAACAAGGCATTCATCATCTCCTTTAAGGTTCGATTTTTCCTTTCCGCAATCCTATTAGATTGAGGCGTGTAGGGGGCAGTTGTTTGATGAATAATGCCATATTCCAAACACACTTGTTCAAAAGGAGATTCGTATTCTCCACCCCTATCACTTCTTATCATTTTGATCTTTTTGGTAAGTTGTGTTTCTACTTCATTTTTGTATTGCTTGAATGCGTCAATTGCCTCATCTTTACTACTAAGTAAATAAACATAGCAGTAACGAGTGTTATCGTCAATAAAAGTTATGAAATACTTCTTTCCACCGCGAGATGGTATTGACTTCATGTCACAAATATCTGTATGAATTAAGTCTAATGGTTCAGAGTCCCTTTCAATTGACTTGTAAGGGTGTTTAGCATATTTAGACTCAACACATATTTGACATTTTGACTTAGCGCAATCAAATTTAGGCAATACTTCCAAATTGATCATTTTTCGCAAGGTTTTATAATTGACATGTCCCAAACGAGAATGCCATAAATTATTTGACTCAAGTAAGTAAGAAGAAGTGTCAACGACCATTACATTGAGTTTGAAAAGGTCCTCAGTCAGGTAGCCTTTTCCTACATACAGCTCATTCTTAGTTATTACAACTTTGTCAGAAACAAACACACACTTAAACCCGTTTTTCACAAGACGTGCAGTAGACACCAAGTTCTTCCTTATTTCAGGAACGTGAAGAACATTGGTCAGAGTCACAACCTTGCCAGACGTCATCTTGAGGAATATCTTCCCATATCTTTCAATTTTGGCCGTTGCAGAATTGCCCATAGAGAGCGCCTCATCAGGTCCAGCGGGAGCATATGAAGCAAAGGCTTCCTTCACAGCACAAACATGGCGGGTGGCTCCTGAATCAATCCACCATTCCTTAGGATTTCCAACTAAGTTGCATTCAGAAATCATAGCGCACAGATCAATGTCTTGCACTCCTTGAGCCAATTTTGTCTCTTCAACCATGTTTGCTTGACCTTTTTCCTTTTTCCTGTCCTTCTTTGCAGCACGACAGTCTGCGGACTTATGTCCACTCTTGCCACAGTTGTAGCAATTTCCCTTGAACTTTTTCTTGCTGGGGTTGGTCTTCCCTCCAGAAGGCTTCTTCCTCTTATTTGGATTATGCTCAACAATATTTGCTCCCGCTATTGTAGCACTTCCACGAGCCTTCTTTGCAGCAGATTTGTTGTCCTCTTCAATCCTCAAGCGTACAACCAAATCTTCAAGGGTCATCTCCTTGCGCTTGTGTTTCAAGTAATTTTTAAAGTCATTCCATGATGGAGGTAACTTTTCAATCATGGCTGCAACTTGAAATGCTTCATTAATCTTCAAACCTTCAAAGAAAAGTTTGTTAGCAACAATATAAATAATACTCTTAACATAAGTATTACTCAGGATCAAACCTTCAGCAACGAGATCATGGATAAGGACTTGAAGTTCTTGGACTTGGGACACAACAGATTTGTTATCCACCATTTTATAATCCAAAAATTTGGCAGCCACAAATTTCTTCAGTCCAGCGTCTTCAGTCTTATATTTCTTTTCTAGAACGTCCCACAGTTTCTTAGATGTTTCAACGTTACTATAAACGTTGTACAAGTCATCTTCCAAACCACTTAGAATATAATTCTTGCATAGGAAGTCAGAATGAGTCCAAGCCTCAATCACGAGGAAGCGTTCGTTTTCAGGTGTTTCATCAGTCAGGACTGGAGCATCCTCCTTAATAAACCTTTGCAGGCTTAAGGTGGTCAGATAAAAGAACATCTTTTGCTGCCATCTCTTAAAGTCCACACCAGAAAACTTCCCCGGTTTCTCTGCAGGTGGCATAACTGTTGCAGTAGCACGGCTAGGCCCAGCAGCACCAGAAACTGCGGTAGCACTAGTATTCACAGCAGGGACAGCTTGTTCCACTCCGTTAGTCATCTTTACAAGATAACACGGACATAAACAATATCAATAAACTGTTTAAACAATTGGAGTAGAAAAACCACGAAGGCTTTTAGTCTGCACAAACAGATTATTTCACAGTAATTAGGAGTAGAAAAACCACAAAGGTTTTAATCCCCACGAACAGAGTAATATGCAGTACAGGAGCAGAAAAATCACAAAGGTTTTAGTCTCCCCGAGAAGATTAATATGCAGTATAGGAGCAGAAAACCACAAAGGTTTTAGTCTCCTTAACCAGTCTCCTTAAACAATATTTATTTAAGCGCAGAAAATAAATAATATTAGATTTCTTAAGCTTGTGGTTCCTGCACTTGAAATAAGTTAGGAGATACAAAAAGAACCTGCAGCAAATAATCTATTAGTATAGGACGATCCCGAGCCCACAAGTTACTTGTGTCTCCTTAAGAAATCTAACCCCCTCACGATGCCCAAGGTTCACGGGTTAATTTCTCCCAGGATGGAACGGGATAACAGTTCTACCGTAGCGGCACTTCAAACGGTTAGAACACGGCGAACACAAAGAACGGAGCAAATCACACGACTCACTTAATATGCAGAAAGGGAGGGGATGCGGTGAGATATGCTTTCTGTCAGTGATTTTCTCTGCCCGAGTGTTTCTATCTTCTGCGCGAGATTGTGTATCCTCTGTCCGAGGTTACTTTTCTTATCTGTCCGAGTTTGAGTCTCTGTGGAGTCTCTATCTCAGAGCTTTAGTCTATGTTATCTGTCGTCTGTCTGTCGTAATCAAGGACTGACAATGATCAGTTTATATAGACATCCAAGGGCAGGTGAAGAGACACACCTGGTGATTAATGAGAAAACGTGGGAGAGTTTAATTGTCCACTAATGACTGACTTCAATGTGAAGCAATTAATCTGCCACTACTGACTGACTTTAATGTGGAGGAATTAATCTACCACTTCATGACTGACTTTAATGTAAAACGTGGAGGGAAACGTGGAGGAACTAATCTGCTGATGTTGCTTCGTCTGCCCGGGTACTGAACCACTTCAGCTGCCCGTTACACAAACGGAGCTGCCCGGATAAAATATTAATTAATTAATATTTTAGTTTTTGTTGGTCCAAAAATTTAAGTCAATCAATCATATCAATTGACCGAATCCGAAGCCGAAGCCGAAGCCGAAGCCGAGACGAGCGACGACGACGGCGCGAGACTTCCCTTCTTCTCAACCCTTTTAAGAGCTAAGAGAAGTAAATCTCTATTTACACCCAACAAAATCCTTTTCCTCTACCAATGTGGGAGAAAGTGCATTTCCCTACAAAAGGGAACCTTTCCCTACAAAAGGGAATCTTTTCACTTTTTACCCATTTCCCATTCACATTCTTCCATTAAACCCAACAGGTTTTACTCCATAGGATATCCATTTGGTAAGTGCAAGCACTGCCCTACAAAAATTGTATCCCTCACACATATTTTCCTCGGCCGTCTAAAGTCATCTCACATTTGTACGCAACTGAACTTTAATGATGGGCCAAACCTCGCTTCCTGGGTAGAAGAAATATGTAAGCAAGCTCCTCACTTATATGGGAATGCGTTGGTACTTGCTATGGCCCTTGTGCCTTTTGCTCTATGGTAAATGTGGAAAAATAAAAATAGAAACTTTTTTTTAATAAAAAATCTTCCTGCAAGCATCAATATTCTCTTTTTTCAGTCAACCTGCGAACAGTCCTAGGAATGAGCAAATCATTTCCATCAAATGGCATCCTCCGGATAATAATTGATACAAACTAAGCACAAATGGAGCTTAGAAGCATCAATTAATGTAGGAGAAATTGGTGGGGGTGATTAAAAATCATACTAGAGCATGGATTTTGAATTTTCTAAATTCATGTCCTTCGCTTCTATCATCCATGCTGAGCTGAAGTATTATTACAGAAACTTTTACAAGCAAAAAAAAAATGAATCTTAAGTCTTTGTTGTTGAATCTGACTCGGACTTCATGATCCAAATGTTGACTGGCCAAAATTATACTTACTTAAATCTTCTCAGTGATGGAAGGACTTTGCTAATTGAACTGGGATTTTATGAAGCTAAACATATTTACAAAAGAGCAATTTTTGTGGCATATTTATGATCTAAATTTGGTTGTTATAATGCTTTTATAAAATTCTTTATTATGTCACTGTTATCCTCACATCTATGTACTTCCGTAATTGGATTTGGATTCTTCATCCTTTCTCATGGGAAGAGAGAATCTCATGTTGTAATATTGCCAGTCTTAGTTTATGTATACTAATGCTTTTATTAGCAAAAGAAAAAAAGAAAAGAAAAATATTATGTGAAGAACATACTTTATTAATTTGTTAAACCTATTATATACTTTATTACGGTCATATTAGGAACCTACGCTAATCTCTCAAACTTGGCCACCTTATTTCTCTAGCTCGCAGGGTGAATCACTTTGTACAGGTAACAGTAAACTCATTTCACGTTAAATTAAAAGCTCTTATAAGTCTCTCCAGTAATAGTATTTCATACCACATCTGTTGTTTGAACGAGATATTCTCTATGGACCTTGTCCTAGATCATGCAAGGGCTCTACAGCTCTGTGCTCTATCTAAAAGCAACAGAAGGAACTGAGAATGTAGAAAGTTTTGGCTTTAAGAACTTAAAAATGTGACACACCATCATATCTATGTTGTGTTTATCTAGACCAGCTGTGCCCCGCCAGACCGTTCGGTCATCACGTATCGCCACTGTCATGTTCTACCCATTTAACATATTGACCACTTCCAATAGTCTCTTGACCACAAAAGGCATGCAATCATCTTAGCTATAACATATATGTGAGGTTGTGGAGGTGGTATCACATCATCGTCTAGTACCATCTCTTTAATTTGTCTCACAAATCTTCATCAACCACTTCCTCAACCTCTTCCACCCCATTTATCGCTCTCTCGCTCTCAATGTTAGATGGGATGACCTGTTTGAGGCAACATCATGTGCCTCTCTTATCCTAACTTGCATTCGTTAGTTATCAAGTGTTCTACTTGTCTAACAAAATACAAACATAATCATTATACTAACTTTTCTCTAAATGACATGAGTATAGAAGGATATAATCCAAATAACATATTGGCATAAATTCTAATAGGTGTCTGACATTAGGTGTTCATGGGCCGGTACGGTTCGATTTTTAGCTTATCGGTATTAGTATAACGATTTTCGGTATGTAATTATGCAAAACCAATATTGTACCAATAAACTATCATTATCGGTTTTTAACGGTATGGTAGCTAACGGTTCCTGGTATTACCAATAACTGTTGTTGAATTAAACAATACTACAACAAAAACAACAACAACAATAACTACCTAGTGATATCCCACAAGTAAGGCATGATGGAGGGTCAGATATACGCAGACCTTACCCCTACCAAGGTGGAAAAGCTGTTTTTGATAGACCCCCGACTAAAGAAAAATATTTTGAAAACATATCAAACATAAAAACTAAAGAATACCAACATACAAAGAAAACTCCAATAACAAAAAATGAAGACTAAGATAAAAACAGTGTACATATGAAAAGTAGTACACTACCACTACAACGGAAATCGCTCAATTAGCATCTAACTTTCTGTCCTAATCCTCAACCTCCATGCTTTCCTATCTAGGGTAATATCCTTGGTGATCTAGAAGTGGGCCATGTCCTGTTTAATCACCTCTTCCCAGTTCTTCTTTGGTCTACCTTGACCTTTTTGAAGACCCAACACTGTCAACCCCTCGCACCTCTTCACTGATGCAGCTGTACTCCTCCTCTTCACATGTCCAACGATAGATATAATTTATATAGAAATATATAATATTAAATAAGTAAATATGTTAAAAATATATGTGATTATATTTTATATGTGTGCAATATTAAGTTAATATAGCAGGAAAAGAGAAATTGGATGATGGAAGAAAAGGAGAAGAAATAAAAGTCAAAAAGATAAAAGAACAAATTCTACCGAGCCTTCAACAAGTTTCATCAAGCCTTCGGCAAGTTCCACCGATCCATTGGCAAGTTTCATCGAGACATCAGCAAAAGTTCTACCGAGCCATCGGTAGAGTTCACCGAGGTATCGGCAAGTTCCACCGATCCATCGAAAAAGGTCATCGAGACATCGACAAAAATTTCACTGAGCCATCGCCAGATTTCACCGAGACATCGGCAAAGCATTTCCTATAAAAAAGTGCATAAGTTTTGTTGTAAAAATCTTCTTTTGTCTTTGTAAAGCCAAATACTCTCTATAGTATTGGCTTAAGCTTTTAAGTTTGAAAGTTTATTTTTCTCTTTAAAATACTAAGCGTTTCAACTTTTGTAGTATTTAGTATTTTTTCCATGGAGTCATTTTCTTTGGTTTGGGTATTAGATGAAGCTTGAGAAAGTTATTATAGTAAAACTCTTGATTTTATTATATTCTTATGTTGAGGTTTTCTCTTTATCATCTTTATACACCAAGATATTGGATATTAATTAATCTACTTACCAAAATCTTTATATTGATTATTTTATTTCTTTTCGGGAGATGAAAATGATTTAAACAAGATTTTTGATTTAGTAAAAGCTAATTGAAAGAGGTTTTTGCTCACTTGGTATACTTAACTAAGATAATTCTTGTTTGACGCATTACTTTAATCGGTTAACTACACTAATCGAAAGAGGTGTTATTAATCAAATATTGTTTAATGTCACTGGCTATCAATAAATTAATAGTATAAGCGTGAGTGGTGCTGTTAATATATTGTGTTTAAGTGAATTGGTTTTTTAGAATAAACGATCATTCTTTGAACAGGGTCTCTGTTTCACTGTCAATCAATTAACTACACTAATCAAAAGAGGTGTTATTAATTAGTTACTTTTATGTGAATTGGTTATATTAGAAATAAGTGACCACTTCATTAAACAGAGAATAAGTACTAGAATTATGATTTTATTATAATTATTTTATCTTGCTGATTCAAAATATCCCAACCTTTATCTTTATATTTTATTTACTTTTAAAAAAATCAAAATAAATATTTACATTACCGTTGTTCAAATATTTAGGACTTTTAAACAACTCTCATCTCACCAATCGATTCTTTCAGATAGTAACAAAGACAATATAAATCTGTTTCCTCAGTGGTGGTTCCAATCTCTGTGGGACGATATCTTAAACTATACTATAATTTGACAGAGTACGAGTATAAAATCGTATACGTCCAGAGCTCGTCATCCAACAATAATAGTAAGTATTAAAATGATATCCGATAATTCAAGTGTTATCAATAAGATCAACAACCTGCTAACACAACTTAAAGAAGGCAGCAACCACTGGAATAAACAAACAAACTATAATAAAAGAGCATGCACCCTGCAATAGCCACTAAACAAGTGCATACTGCAGAGTTTCAAACAATATGCTAAGTGCTAACATAAGGTAGCAGCACTGAAGTAACAAATAAATCATCCAAAACAAACGAACTTCAATAAAATAGCAGGCAAGAACCACTAAAGTTATACCAACTTAATGTTTAAAAGGGTAAATAAATAATAATGAATAAGATAAAATTTATAAAAAATACCTTATCGGTGTGATAACGATAAAAATATATAAAAACTGTTATCGTATCGATATTTTATCAGTAGTAGAAATCAATACCATTACCGAACCGATATACTGATATATCGATATTATTATGCTTATCGTATACGCCCAGAGCTCGTCATCCAACAATAATAGTAAATATTAAAATGATATCCAATAATTCACATACTATCAATAAGATCAACAACCTGCTAACACAACTTAAAGAAGGCAGAAACCACTGTAATAAACAAACAAACTATAATAAAAGAGCATGTACCCTGCAACAGCCACTAAACAAGTGCATACTGCAGAGTTTTAAACAATTTGCTAAGTGCTAACATAAGACAGCAACATTGAAGTAACAAATAAATCATTCAAAACAAACTAACTTCAATAAAATAGCAGGCAACAACCACTAAAGTTGTACCAAGTTAATGTTTAAAAGGGTAAATAAAATAATAATGAATAAGATAAAATTTATAAAAAAATACCTTATCGGTATGATAACGATAAAAATATACAAAAACCGTTACCGTATCGATATCTTATTACTAGTAGAAATCAATACCATTACCCAACCGATATACTGATATATCGATATGGTTATACTTATCGGTATCGGTACCGCTTCGGCTATCGAAATCGATTCGGTTTTGCACACCCTTATCTAGCATCACAATTTTGAATAAAATGTGTTTCATGTTCACAATAGAGATTCTGATAATGATACTTGTGCCGATACAAAAAGCTATAATAGTAAGTTCGTCACAACATGAAACATGTCTATTATCATAGCATATATAGGAACAAACATCCCAATACTGAGCCGATAAATGTAGATTTCAAGACGATTTTAAGCTAAAAGAAGGTGTTATATAAAAACAAAAAATGGAGAAGCTTTGAAAAATATATGATAGCTTAGATAAAAACTAAGAAGACTATTCTGGTAAAACTCGACGGAAAGCTCTTGATAACTTGTACCAAAAGTTAGGAAAACGAGAAGAAGAGAAAGAAATGTTTAAACTAGCATGTCTGAGATATAAGAAGGGGAAGGATTGAAATTAGGTGAAATGTATGAATAAATTATTCTCAACAAGTGTTGACAAGATATAATATGGAGGGCCTATTTTGAGTAATTTTTCAACTCGAACCAAGAGAATGATACTTTTGACCTACACGTATCAGAGCATGATAAACACGTTAACTGCACATATAGAATTAGGATGATGGAGGTAAAAGATGCCATAAAAAATATTAGGACTAGAAAAGCATGTGGACCAGATGGTATCTATATGTTTCAATACGTAGTTTAGTGCTATCCTAAGAACTGGTAAGATACCCGCAAAGTGAAGAAAGAATTTCATGAATCCAGTTAATAAGAACAAATAAGATGCTACAAGTTGTGCAACTATCGTGGCATTAAACTTATGAGTCATAGATGAAACTTTGAAAAAAAAGTGATAGAACATAAACTCAAGAGTACCAGAAGAGTCAGTTCAGATTTATGGCCCATAAGTCTACAACTTATGTTACATTCTTGCTAAAGAGATTGCGGAAATTTTATCATGGACAGAGGAAAAACTTACAAATGGTAATTCAGTAATCCAGAAAAAGTATATGATAAAGTACCACAAAAGGCCATTTGGTGGTTAATAGAGACGAAATGAATTCATATAATTATATAAATGCCACGAAAAACATGTGTGGAGGAGCTGTTATTAGGGTAAGAATGATAGTAGAAGATACAAAGAAATTTCCCATGATGTTAGATCTACACAAGGGATCGTCAATAAGCCACAACTTGTTCCACTACTAGTTACAGACGAATTAACAAATAAAATAAAAGATGAGGTCTCATGAAGTGTGCTATTTATTGACGACGTTTTATTAATTGATGAAACCAGCGAGGATGTCAATCAATGTAAAAGCTTGAACAGTAGAGAAACACTTTAGAGAGTTGACGTGTCTCTACTACCCTCATTTTTACAAAGGCGGCATCGTGACCTTGGGTAGCCTGGACAAATATGCGTTGTTGTTTTGTAGTGAAGATACCGGGTATCGTATATGGGCAAATCGTTACGTCGAAGTCCCTACCTCACAAGTTTCAACGGAATCAGGATTCCCCGAGGTTTGGAATCTTGAGCGTAAGTAAATTTTCCTCCATCTTTTGTATTGAGTCTTCCATTCTTATTTTGCCTTTTCTCTCACGATGTTTCCATTGGCAGCCAACAAATTAGTTATTAAGCTTGTGCCCAATTTGACTGAATGGGTCCAGGCCATAATCAAAGCATGTCACCGTGTTGATAGGACGTGGGAGCATGCTGCTTCCAAAAATGGCTGGACGTCGAAGAGGTACGGTGAGCCTCTTCGAACTTGATCCCTTCAGGGAGTTCCTTTTTAAGTTTTCTATATAAGCTTTCCTCCGTTGTAGGCTTTCCCGTCAAGGCGTCCTCCAAGAAGAAGAGCTCAGGGGGCCAAAGGGAAGAAGTCTGGAAAAGGAAAGAAGAAAGAGAGAAACTTCCCAACCCCAACGTGGCCATGGCTGAGATGGAGGACCTCGTGCCTTTCATCAAAATTACAAAGGGACCGGCCGATTCTTCTGCTCAGGGGCCCTCTTCTCAAAGTGACAACATTCTCGTCGGGAGGTTTGTCTCCACATCTTCAACAACTAAGCCCTCGGTTTCTGCTTTTACTAACCTTCAAAAGAACTCTATGTTCTGCTAACTCGGACGGTATAGCTTCGAAGTTTGTCTTTGGTGATCCTCATGGTTTAAACCTTCGTGACCGACTCTCCAAATTCTATGCTCCGTTTACTACGTATCCAAGTCAGAATTTCACCACTATAGGCAGTCCCACTTCCCGAGTGGAATGATTTAGGCGGGAGAGATGACATGGAAGTTCATGCACCTTGTATATAAAAAAGGCGGCTATCACTTTGCCTTCCCATCCACTCCACGTGGCGGCCACTGAGAGGCCGTGACATTAGCGCTTCTTCCCTAAGCCATCATGACTCTTGAGTATAAAACCTTCAACTTGATCGCTATAACACTCTTCACTTTCATTCAAAATAATTGTAGCGAGCAAAATTCAAGCGAAATTCCATAAAGGCTTCTCAATCCTTTTCTTGAATCCTTTCAAACCAATTTAGATCACAAATCCCATATAAAGAAAAATGTATGCAAGAAACTCCACTTAGGACTCTACTTTCCATTCTAGCAGCGATGATATTGACACCGTTGTGACGGTCGCCGGCGACGGCCCTATCAATTTTGCGGAGCCATTAAATGTAGTTTTACCACCGCCTTCTGACGGTGAGACTGTTTTAGAGGCGGCCCAATTGGAGCGAAGGCGAAAAGGTAAGGCCAATGCTTCTCGTTGTGAGTCTGAAGAGATGAGTGGCGAAGGAGAAGATGTTGATGAAGACAAAGAAGAGGAAATGTCAGGGGAGAAAGTGGTTGCTGACGATTTAGAGGTCGAACCCTGCGAGATTATCCCCTCATCTTTTGATACATTCGAGGATTTTGTCGTTCATAAACGGACTGCCCGACAACACGAGAAGAAAAGGAACGTTCCCGTTCCCTCCACCCCCTCTCTAATTACTCAAGCTCATGTCCACCAGCTATGTGCTGACTGTGGGTAGGGACCAGGCATTAAAGTCACCATCTCGAACCCTAATAGTGCAAGCTCTGACCACTTGTCGGGATACTTCTTTGTCTACACTTATCCATTCACAGTGGGATTCATCCTTTTCGGTACATGGTGTAATAGACCCATTCAGTCGCACCTACAACATCTGTCTGTCACAATTCTGACCCATTGTATGGCAGATCGTAAGGTGTATTGACTTCTGTGCAAGGAAGCAGGGTTGCCCTTCATCCTTCAGATTATCATCGTTGTTATTTTCGTCTTGTGCTCGACTATTACGACTTTGATACAACAAATTGCTTGTAACCATATTACAAATTTAGTTGTATTCTAAATTTTGATTTAGAGGCATACAAATGTTACTCATAAAACTAAAATCGGATGGTTGAAATGAAAAACTGCTATAGAGGTGTTACACGATAGAATGATGCATATCAAAGTGGGTAAGTACTCTTACATAGTTATAAGACAAATAATGTTATATAGTAGTAAATATTATACCACTAAAAAATAACATATCCGCAATACGAGTGTTACAAAGATGTATATTATGAGAAAGATATGTACTCGTACAAGATTAGACAATATCAGAAAGAATAATAATCAGTAGAACGAGCAAGTAGCACGCATTGAGAATGAAATGAGACAGTTGCGTGAGATAATTGATTATATCCTGCATCAATTTACATATGCAACACTTCAAAGGTGTGAAACTATGATTAACTAACGTGTTATAAGGAAACATGGTAGACCTATGATTACATGGAAGAAAGTTATTTCGTCTACCTACAATTTACCAGAATCTTGTAGACTTGGCTTGGCTAATATAGGACACAATAGAAGATTAAAAAAATTCCGCATAGGTAATATTAGAACATGTTTTAATTTTATTACACAATTTTGTCAATAGTGAGAAAGAAAAAGATTAGAAGTATATAAATTCAGTCAAGTATTTGTAAGAGATAATAATAAAGTGAATAAAAAGAGAGAGTAAAGTTAGAAAAAATCAATCTCTCTCTCTCTTTCCATTTGCGCCGATCTTTTTCAAAGCTGAAAGCGTCACCATTACCAGCCTCTCAAAGATCCGATCAGATCTCTCTCTTTCTCTCTCTACCTATACATACATCTTTCTCTATCTATCCTTTACTATAATTCATCAGATTCTTCTCAACTCTGTAATTTCTTGTCAAAAAGGAGTGGTTTTGTTGTAATTTATTGTAAAGTTATGGTCTTTTTTGGGTGAAAAATTGTTAGATCGTGAATTAGGGTTTGTAAATATAAGAAATTGATTAAAATTAGGGTTTCATTTTTGTCAATTTTTGTGGTTATTTGGTGTGTATGAGGATTTGGTGTTGTTTATGTTTTGGAGAAGAAGAAAAAGAAGATAATAAGAAAAATAAGAGTATTATCATGAGGAATAATAAGGGTGACGAATTGCCGGAAGATAATGACTCGGCATTTGATTGGACGAGGATTTTTAACGGTATCAATGACGCGCGTGGCGCCGTGGGCGCGTTATTGCCACGCCCGGGTGGTTTGGGTAATGCTGTAGGGAGGAATAATGAGGGGTTTAATTTTCATGATTTTAATAATGAGGAGATTGATTTTGATATGAACTGGTTTTCATCTAGTGAAGGAGTGGAGGTGAATGGGAATGCAAATAATGTTAGTGGTGGTGAGAGGGTGTTGAGTGTTAATTTGAATTTAGGGTTGTTGAGTGAAGAGGCTTCTTGTTCTTCGTCCTCGATGGCGGTGGAGAAAGAGGATTCTGATCGGAAAAGGCCTAAAGTTAACTCCTTTTCGCTGTAAGAACTGCAATTGCCCCCTTTATTTATTGTGTTTTTTGTATTCAATTAGTTAAAAATAGAGAATGAATGGTGAATTGATACGGTTGACCCCAACTAAAAGAAACTCAAGAGTCTTCAGATAAGCTCTTTTGAATGTATATAGTTGTAGTTAGGGGCAAGAGTGTTTCATAGTTCGTTGAGTTTTGGACAAAGTACATTCTTGCATACTTGTTCAAGTAAAAAACTAAAAATGGTAGTATAGAATCATTTTACTTTTACTTTTTATTTTTATTTTAATAAAGGTGTCCGGTCAACTTGCGAGCTCTTAGACTACCAAGTACTTGCCACCACCCACCAACATAGGTTACGGGTGGCGTTGCCCACCAAGCCTTAAAAGATGTGAAGAGTTGAAACACCTAGTGTATTTGTCTTCGCGGATTCGTACTTTCGGACCTTTCTCTTCTATGGTTTTCACCCATTCATTGACCACCAAGCCTCATCAGTGGGGTATGACCTGTTAGGTAATGTATTTGGTAGAGCGTTCTTCTAATGCCACTTATGTTGTGGATATTTGAAAGCTTAATGCAAATATAATTTAACTCCTTAATTTGATTTTAGGCAAATTTTCATTTTTGAGACAGAAATTCAAGCCAAAAGCATTTCTAACTTTGGTATAGTGGAAGAGCTCAATGCGTGATGTGCGACGTGTTTGAACCTCACCGTAGAAAAAAGTCCGGTATTTATGTGTACAAGGTAGGGGGCGAGGGAATTATACGAGCTTCAAACTGTGGGCCACTTGCCCCGGGGATTTATTTCATGTAGAAAAGAAAGGAGCTTCTACTTTGTCAAAAAAAGAAAAGAAAAGAAAATAAGGAGCTTATATAGTATGTTTTTGGCCATACGATTCAACTTTGTTCTAACACTCGGAAGTAGTTTCTCACTTTAAAAGCTCTTACTATGTTGCATTCTTAAAACAAACAACATACCTAGTGATATCTCACAAGTGGGGTATGGGGAGGGTGAGATGTACGCAGACCTTACCCCCCACTAAGGTGGAGAAACTGTTTTTGATAGACCCTCGGCTAAAGAGAAATATTTGGAAGCATGTCAAAAAGAGAAAACAGGAAGAAAAACACAATGGCAAGGCAAGTTAGAAACTATAGATAATTTAGATGCACAGAAAATACCAAATCAACTTAATAGAAGAATATGATAGGAATATCAATATATATATGAAACATCCTAATGCTAATAATACGAAATCTCTCGAACTATCTAACCTTCTGCCCTAATCCTCGAACTCCATACTCTCCTATCTAGGGTCATGTCCTCGGTGATCTGGAGTTGAGCCATATCATGCCGCATTCTTAAAAGAGGCCTTTTTTTCCGTTACCAAGTGAGTTAATAGTTAAAGAATAAGTCATGTTACTATTTTATATTGTTACCTTAGCGGGGTAGTGGAGTATGACTGAGGGAGGGATTGTATCACAATCTTCTGGTGCTAGTTTAAAGGGAAATCTAACAAGCTTCTAGTATTTTTAATGTTTCACGAGTCCTTCGGCAAATCCTTGCATAGAAACTTATTCCGAAATAAGCATGTCTATACTTGAGGTCCTGCTGAAAATTCATTTAGCAACTTGTGATCCTAGTTCATGTATATTTGACGACCTCATAGTCATTGATTGAAGGCTAAAATTTTGTTACATCGTGAAGTTAGTACCCTGTTTTTTTTATTAGCTTATGCGCTCAAAGAAATACAGATATATCTATGTTCTGCCAATAATGATCTCACTGTTTCTTTGTATTTTGGGTAATGTCAGTGAAAATGGATGAGCCAAAATACAGTTCTGATGACTGGTTTGAAATAAGTTCATAGTTTCACTTGTATGAAGAATGTTATTGGTTGATGTTCTTGCAGGGACTGGGACAACCACTTGTTGCAGGAAACCAGTCACCTTTGTCCAATGAACGATGTTGGTGGAGATGTGAGTTTGTCCAACTTACTTGGTCCAATGGATGATGAGGGGAAAGATAATGGCATCTCTAAGATGGAGGATTTAGACATGCGGATGGATCTTACTGATGACTTATTGCATATGGTATTTACTAGTTGCTTGTCATTTGGCGTTCGAGTTGGTTAATCAATTTATTTATTTCCACCAGCTTTTCTGATTAAGGAAATATATGCCCCATTTGCTGCTAGGTCTTCTCTTTCTTGGACCACATTGATCTTTGTCGAGCTGCGAGTGTTTGTAGGCAGTGGAGAGCAGCTAGCTCTCATGAAGATTTTTGGCGGTATCTGAATTTTGAGAGCAAGCAGATTTCCTCAAATCAGTGTGAGTATCTTTTCTCCTGGTAATAAATGCTGAAATGCTGTTTTCTTAATTGTTTTCAAACGATTTGGATTCATGTAATATTGGAACTGTAAATGCAAATAGTATATGAATATTCTGGCTCAAGCAGTTATAGAACTTCTGGCCATCTTCACCATACTTGCATTAGGACTGAAATGGCTAGGAAAAGGATCATGATATAACCAAGGCCACATAGCTCCCTTGTCTATTTGATGATCTTGGCATTTATTTGGGCTGATGCTTAGCAAGTGCAAGGGACTAGGAGAGATGTCTGTGTTTTGCATCTCTCATAAACCTGCATGCATCTGAATATCTAGAATTGAAGATCAACAGATGTTGGAATTGTTGTTACTTCATTGTTTAGTCTTTGGTGATTCAGAAAGGGTTGGGATTCGGGAAAAACTATCAACATTGATCCAAAAAAGGTGATTTGTCCTTAGGGGCTCAATGAAATTCAGCGCTAAGGAGTTATTAGTTTAGTGTTTCCTTCCTGCTGGGCTTATCAATGATATTCGTAACATGATGTGAGAAATGGAAAAACATGCTAAGTAATTTTGTGCTTAAGAATTTGGCAGGTATCCGGTGGAATTAGTCGAGGTGCGCGTAAGCTGACCCGGGCACCACCATTATTAAAAGAAAAAAAATTGTGCTTAGGAACTTGTCTTCAGTTTGAAGTTACTAATCTTGCGCACTGCTTACTTAAATTCATTTTCTATTAATAGCAGCTTCTTGCTATGAACATCAATATAGAGTTGGTGGTTTTTTCTTTCATTTATTAAAAAGACTGTTTGGCTGTTTTGATGATAGTTGAGGACATGTGCCGGCGATACCCAAATGCAACAGCAGTCAACTTATATGGAACACCTAATATTCACGCACTAGCAATGAAAGCGGTTTCTTCATTAAGGTAAGTTGTATTTTATGTTGTTGAAGCTACTTCATGGATCATTGCAGGCAACTAATCTGCTGCATTTTATTGTTACCAGAAATCTTGAGGCTCTGACTTTGGGTAGAGGTCAGCTGGGAGAAACATTTTTCCAGGCCTTGACAGAGTGCCATATGTTGAAGAGCTTGATTGTTAATGATGCCACTCTTGGAAACGGTATTCAGGAGATACCAATCTATCATGATAGGTTGCGTCTTCTGCAGCTTGTGAAGTGTCGTGTGCTTCGAGTTTCTGTGAGGTAATAAAAAGCTAATCAACCACGATATATTGTCAAAGTAGTTGGCACCCAGTTTTGCTTAACTTTTGTACTTGCAGGTGTCCACTGCTTGAAACATTGTCACTTAAGCGCAGTAGCATGCCACATGCTGTGCTTAATTGCCCTCTTTTACATGACCTTGATATAGCTTCATGTCACAAGCTCTCAGACGCTGCTATTCGTTCGGCAGCAACAGCTTGCCCTCTTTTAGAGTCATTGGATATGTCGAATTGTTCATGTGTTAGTGATGAAACACTGCGAGAAATAGCTCAAACTTGTGGAAATCTTCGTGTTCTTGATGCTTCATACTGCCCAAATATTTCTCTTGAGGTAAGTTCTGATGTTCATTAAAGTTGTACCTGAAATTGACTTATTTTTTTCATGCCGACACTTATTCTTTGTTGAAGTCTGTGAGGCTGGTTATGTTGACTGTTCTCAAGCTTCACAGTTGTGAGGGGATAACATCAGCTTCCATGGCTGCCATAGCCCATAGCTATATGTTAGAGGTTTGAATCTTCCCTCACCTTTACATACTGGTAACCATGCTTGCTAATTGTGATCATCAGGAGCCCCTGAACCTCATATTCACAGACGAGTTTCACTATTTTTCAGGTTTTGGAGCTTGATAATTGCAGCTTATTGACATCAGTGTCCTTGGATCTTCCTCGCCTTCAGAACATCAGACTTGTACATTGTCGCAAGTATGATACAGGCTCTGTCGCTTTCCATGTCAAGTCTCAACGATATTTTTAAGCGTTAATTTCACTCTTAGGCGCTAATTTTTTTTTTTCTTGGGTACTGACTTGCTGTTTATATTGAGCAGGTTTATTGACCTCAACTTGCATAGTGGAATGTTATCATCAATTACTGTCTCTAATTGCCCACTGCTCCAACGGATCAATATAACTTCAAAAGCACTGAAAGTACGTCTATTCCTAGATTTTATATCTTGTCACTTCAGTATATTGACTATAATTGTTCATAGAATAACCATTCTCTTTTTTATCATTTCACAGAAATTAGTTCTGCAGAAGCAGGAAAGCTTGACAACGATTGCATTACAGTGTCCGAATTTGCTAGAAGTAGACCTTACTGAGTGCGAATCACTCACCAACTCTATCTGTCAAGTTTTCAGCGATGATGGTGGCTGTCCTGTGCTTAAATCCTTAGTTCTGGATAACTGTGAGGTTTGTTATTTTTCTTCCTCATTGTATTTGTGCTTTTTGTCTTTACTAGAGGATTTGTTGCTGAACTGATTTTTGACATCTAATTAAAACAATATGCATTTATACTATTGCATGTCAATTAGAAGTGATTTACTTGAGTGTTGAGTAACATTTGTTATTAAATGAGAGCTTATCTTCGTCCTCATCTTTGTTCTCCCGAAAAAAAAGAGAGAGTAGATGTGGGTGTGTGTGTTGTGGGGTGGGGGGGGGGGTGGGATTTCCATGGTTTAGTGTGGTTTCTAATAAACATGAGCATATATCCATTTAAAGGGAAGGATATAATAAGGTCTGCTTATAGAGACGTAAGGTGGGTCTGGCAAATGTCGATTTTCCTGTTCCTTCCTCAACCCCCCACCCAAAAAAAAACCCCCTTTTGTAGAGGTTGATTGCCCAGGTAGGGGTGGTAATGTTAGATGTCATTTTAAGGTGGAATGAGGCTTAAGAAAGCTAATTTTTAGAGGGAAGTTATTAAGCTATCAATGATAGTCTGAAATTGATTGCTTAGGTAGGGGTCCTAATCTTATATGTCATTTTAAGTTGGAATGAGGCTTAAGAAAGCTAATTTTTAGAGGGAAGTTTTTAAGCTATCATTGATAGTGTGAAAACATCTATACAGTTTTTTTAATTATGTGTATTGAAATGCTTTGGGATCTTTTCCTCCCCTTGATATTTCTCTAACTACTAATGTAATGCGGCATTCACATTCTATATTTTCTTTGTTTCTGCCAGATCTGTTTTGGCTAACACCTATACGGAAAAAAGAAAATGTTCCTTTTTATGTTATAAGAAAATGATGATCTATTTCTGCCTATTCAACTTGACGCGTTGTCCTTTTTCTTCTTGATGATGGATCCTGCTGTGTCTTTATCACGTTTATGTGTATAAATTATGGTCTAAATCTATTGGTGGTTTTCTCCTTTTACAGAGCTTGACAGCTGTGGCTTTCTGCAGCACTTCTTTGGTTTCTCTTTCCCTTGCTGGTTGCCGTGCTTTAATTTCTCTTGAACTCAAGTGCCCTTATCTTGAGCAAGTCTCTTTAGATGGCTGTGATCATCTTGAAATAGCATCATTTAGCCCAGTAAGTGATCATCAGCTCCTTTTTAGACTCGAGTGATATCATCTCTTTTTCTATTTCTTTTCATTACTGTACTTTTGTTGTACCTTCTCGATACACTCTTTAATGAAACTTCATCAAAAAAAAAAAAACCATCTCTTCTTTGTTTTCTGTTGTCTTTGTGCTTGAGATTGGCGTTATATGTTTTACCTAATGATTTTATGATTCTTATTAAGCATTTTGTATCTCTATTTATTGCACTGAATGGTTGATGAATGTGTTTTCTTATATTGCAGGTTGGTCTTAGGTCACTTAATCTCGGTATATGCCCCAAAATGAATGTGCTCCATATTGAAGCTCCACAAATGGCTTTACTTGAGCTGAAGGGCTGTGGTGTCCTATCTGAAGCATCCATTAAGTGCCCTCTCTTAACCTCTTTTGATGCCTCGTTCTGCAGGTTGCCTACCTTGTTTCACCTTTCACACATGTATATTTGTTTTAGTTACTGCATGTCTCATTAATGTCTTTCCACATGTGCAGCCAACTCAAGGATGACTGTTTATCTGCCACAACTTCATCATGCCCCCTCATTGAGTCATTAGTACTAATGTCGTGCCCATCCGTTGGCTGTGATGGACTCCTCTCTTTGCATTCCCTCCAAAACTTGACCTACCTTGATCTATCCTACACGTTTTTGGTTAACTTGCAACCTGTTTTTGAATCATGCTTGCAGTTAAAGGTAACTTCTATCATCTAAGCGTTATTACTTGCTCCATGATAGTGGGAAGTTAGATGAACTTGATCTTACATGCTCTGGTTTTTGTGGGAAAAAATGTGCCTATTTATTCAGTTTCAACATGCACTCTTGTAGGCCTACTTTTCTATCTCTCTTCCTCTGTGTCTCAAATGGATGGGTTGGGTAAAGTTTGGCAGGTCAAAATATTACTACAAAATTTACTCATGTCAAGATGAGTTGTGCACTAGGTCATAAGCCAACCCGTGCAACTTTACTCGATCTCTCTTTTCCCTTTTCCATTTTGGCTTCTCCCTTTTTTCCTATTGCAGTAAAAGCTAAAAAAAGCACGGATATGAATTTTTTTATGCATATCAGTTCCGACTTCCGAGTTATTGAAAAATTCACTTCAGGTGAATTGATTCTATTTTACAATAGGAATGTTGATTATTGCCTGTTTGACCAAGTTCTTGAGAAACTAGAAATGCTTACCTTTTAAAAGTACTTTTTGGGAGTTAAAGGTGTTTGGCCAAAATTCTGGAGGATGAAAATGATATTTAGTACTTCTGTCGCGCAGTCGCGGTGAAGAAACTCAAATTTGTAGCTTCTGATAAAGCAGAACCAGAAGCAGACGTTTTATTTTCTAGAAACAGGGTACGACACTTTGTCGTTGTCGGACGCCCCACTTGTTTCACTGCATGGCTCGCGTTCCTTTTATGTGATTCTTCTAGGTGCTCTATCAACCTGAAATATTACCGTGACCTAGTTTAGCAACACAATTCCATCTCTCTTTCCGTCTGCTGTGCTGTGCACATACTTTTTACTACATTTGGGGTCAATTTTTTTTTGAATCTGCATCGTTAATTATTCAGTGTATGCTTTACTGCCTTTTCCGTTTTCTAAGATTTTCCGTTGTTCTGTTTTAGGTCCTAAAATTGCAAGCATGCAAGTATCTCACTGATACATCATTGGAACCTCTCTATAAAGAAAATGCTCTCCCAGCCCTTCGTGAGCTGGATTTGTCGTATGGGACACTATGCCAATCAGCCATTGAGGAATTGCTTGCGTGCTGCACACATTTGACTCATGTTAGCTTGAATGGATGTGTTAATATGCATGATTTGAATTGGGGAGTTACGGGTGATCTGCTATCACATATACCCAGTGTTAGTATAGTACCTCATGGATCTTCCTTGGGAGAACAACATCTGCCAAACGAAGTACCAAAACGGTTGCTAGAGAACCTAAATTGTGTAGGTTGTCCAAATATAAAAAAGGTGGTTATTCCAATGGCACAAGGTTTCCTTTTGTCATCATTAAATCTTTCCCTGTCTGCGAATTTGAAGGAGGTCGATATAGCTTGTTACAACTTGTGCTTTCTCAACTTGAGGTATATGCTTTAGCAATATAATTTCATAGGTTGGTTTTATATTGACGACATTATTTTCGTGATCAAAGCTGTATCTTTTAACGAATTATGTCTCTTGTACAGCAACTGTTGTTCGCTGGAGTCCTTGCAACTGGAATGTCCAAGATTGAGTAGCCTCTTTCTTCAGGTATTCTTATATCATAAATTTGGCATATGTTGGTTGTTTAGTTGTTGCGGCAGGCTCGCTGCAAAGAATGTTCTTCTTGTTAGTCATTGTAATTTTTGCTTCATGTGGTTGCTTCTGGTTAAGTTATATAGGTGAGATTTTTATAAGATCTGATAGGAAGTTGCATATTGATTAATGAATGCTCAAAATAACACACTGGCCTACTAAAATGTCAAGTAATCGTAATACTTCTCATGGTTCTCCTAGGCATTCATGTGGTTTGGTAATTGAAAGAGTTTCTTACTTTGGAAGTGTTAAAACTTGAGGCGGTACATGCACTAGAGGCGTCTTTGCCCCTAGTTCTTGGAGAATGATGTGCTTCTGTTACATTTACTAGAAGGGTTTTTTAAACAATATCTGGTGCTTATTTGCTTGAAATATTGAAACTGCGGTTTCGCCGGCTGCTAAGTATCTTGCACCATCTTCACAGGAAATATAAAAGATCATGAGTCATGGTTGTTCTTTAGTTTGCTTGCCCTAGAATCCCAACTGATTCTTACCTCTCTGTTTCTTAAATGGCACACTTCAAACTTCCCTTTCCTTTACCTTTACGTAACCTTTAGTGTAGAGCTCATAAAATGGATTGCTTTTCTTTCTCGTGTACCAAAGTTCCTGGTTGTGCTGCCGAGGTGTTCCTGATTATTGTTTTGTTGTTGTATAGTCCTGCAACATTGATGAGGAAGCTGTTGAGTCTGCCATATCGCGATGCACAATGCTTGAGACGCTTGATGTACGCTTTTGTCCCAAGGTAAAGGATACTTTTGATGCCAGTAATATGCCCTGTATTGCACGCTGGGTTCTCTGCGAATTTGCTCATTGTGCTTTTTCATCACTTGACAGATTTGCCCACTAAGCATGACGAGGTTACGGATTGCATGTCCCAGCTTAAAGCGCATCTTCAGCAGCCTTGTCCCATCATAAGGGCTATGACTGGATATGTTTGTGTGGGCTGGCAATTATCAACATGTATAACTGTGGAGGCTCATATTTATGTATAGTTAAATATCTATGTTGTTGTGGTTGGCGAGTGTACTGCAAGTCGACGAGCTTTAAACATGTAATACCTTGATATTTTTTGCATTGGGTTTTCCCTTTGTATTATTTGGCTAATGCACAAGGAAAAAAGAGAAGCTTGCGCTCTTTGGTGGCAACTATTCTAGAAAATTGAGAAATAGAGGTAGGCTGGCTCAGTTTTTTGGCTTTTGCAAGAGACGCCTAAGTTGTCTTTGATCCACTAGAAAATATTTTCTTTTGGAGGTGTTTTTAAGAAATATGATTTGCATTTCAAATCTTTAAAAATTAACTTTCTGAATATTTTTCAATTAAGGTATTCCAAAATTTTGGCTGATGCGCGCATTATTCGATCTCTTCAGTCACTGGTATTTTCTACTCTGCTACTGTTCAGATTGTTTTTACCGCCTCTTTATTCTTTGGGGTGTGGCACTCAACAATATAGGTAAGGTTAAGTGTATATGCTTGGTTTGAGTGAGAGTCTGTCCATGGGAAATATCTTCCAGAAAAATGTGTTTCATACTTAATTTTTAGTGTCTGGTAGTTGGAGTAAAAAATATTTTCCTAACCATCGAAGTACTTTCTAGTATGTGGTGGGGTGGTGTGAGGGGAGATAGAATGGAGCTGGTAGAGGAGTGGGTGTGGGGTGGGGTAAAGTAGATGAGGTGGGGATGGGAGTGCAGGTTTGGTGTGGGAGTAGACAATGAGTGAGAATTACCAAACTTGAAATTTCTTGTCCCTATTTTCACAAGGATAGTCATATTTCGCTAAATAAAAGAAAAAGAGTTATGAAAATGCTTCTTAAACTTTTAAGCCAACCTAATATGGAGAAACTGAAAACATTTTTCTTCATACCAAAGCTTTTACTTTTAACTTGTCTTAGTATTTGAAATAGCATGTAAAAACGAGAAAACGAATATTATAACGCCTATAAAGATTTTAGGCATAATACATAGATGGCCCCTCGAAGTTGGCTCCAATTCCCACTTGAACACTTCAACTTTCCAAGTGATCAGATAAACACCTCTTGTTGTCAAAAGATGTGTCTCCTAGGCACCTAACGCTGACTTGGCAATTCGTGTGAGTTTTACTTAAAGTGCAGCGCGTGAAGGCCTCAATATTTTTTTTCTTTTGTTTTAAAGTGGTTTTAATTTATTTTTTTAAAAATCAAGTGGTCCCCACTCCACAATCTTTTTAATTCTCACAGTCATGATCACCATTCCTTTACCGTATCTCCGCCGAGAAACCACCGCCTCCTCCACATTTCTACCATTGACACCATTTAAAAACTCTTTATAATCTTTAACCATACTTCCCCAAACTCACCACTAATTCTTCAAAATTGAATGATCACAACTTTAAGTAGTACCACAGATTCACGTATTCCAAGTGACAATGAATTGCCAGTAGAAGCTGAAAAACTTATCTACGAACTAACTGAGCCATTAAAGTACTCTTGATAAACCTCATCCTCATCATCATCGCCGTCGTCCTTAACCAACGGTTCCAGATTAGTCTCCTCAGTCGACTTCGCAACACGCTCAACTTTATTTACCTTCCAAGCTCGAGACTTCAATGGCAGAGGCAGCGTGTGATAGTTACGCAGGTACGGTAACTTCAATCGCAAACGGAAAATTGTGTATCCGGCGATTAAAAATTGGAGCTCCGGTGATCGTACCAGTAACTGAAGTAAATGTGGAGGAGTTGTTGTGGCCATTGTTCGAAGCGAAGATCACGCGAAATTAGAGATCTCTCGAGAATCTTCAGCGATATCTCATCAAGTGTATTGTGTGTTATATGATCTACTTGAGAAATTAATGGAAATAGCTAATGACAAATAAATTCTAAGGTAAAGATGGCGGGTGGTGAAGAAGAAGGGGGAAGGGTACGGTGGGGGTGGGAAGGTGATGACTGACGGGGAAGATGAAGTCTTAGGGGTTGGGATATGAAATGGTGTTATTTTAGTTTTGTTTTAGTAGTTTTGTTTTTCTTTTTTTCTTTTTAAAATTTATGTGTAGACTTATTTAAAAAAAAAAATTATACACATGTCATTACATGATTCGTTAATTTTCCACGTCATCCGAAGTTGTTATTCACGCGTGAGGCCTGCTTGACACAAGTGTCCACGAGACACATCTTTTGACAACAAAAGGTGTCTATCTGATCATTTAGAAAGTTGGAACGTTCAAGTGGGAATTGGAGCCAACTTCAAGGGGCTATCTATGTATTCTGCCAAGATTTTAACACTCTTTTTTCATCAAATAGTGCAGTAAAAGACGCATTGTTTTGAAACCTAAAAACCTTCAATGACACGTGCGAATTGACTAGATGTTTACAGCTTGTTTAGATAGTTGTTGCCTATTGTACTACTTCTGACTCATATTTTCCAAAAAGTTGTGTGAGTCGACTCGGAAGTGATACGATCAGCTAAGGATTATTTGGCCACCCCTAGAACAACTATTCATGGCCATTATGAGGAAACTCTTTAGGTACTGTATCATATTGTTACTCTAAATACGATAGTTGTTTTGATTGTTACTTTAAATTTTCATTATGTCGTATCGTAAATTCGTCATTACATAACGATGAAAAGTGTCATTTGGTGTAACAATCGATTTGGTGTGATCATGTCGTTATTTATCTTTCTTCTCTTTAATAATCTCATTTTACCCTACATTTTTTTGCAGTATCTATACCCCATGACCAGCTTTTTCTTCACAATTATGCAATTTCATTCTTCATATTGGCGGTAGGATGGCAATTGGGGCGGGGCGGGGCAAAATTTTATGTTAGAATTATTGGGGTGGGGCGGGACAACATAGAGGCCCAATAATTTTGTTTGTTCTTTTTCCACTATTTTCTTATTTCACAATTAAGTTGAGGAAATAATGAAAATATTGTTTCACTATTGGCTACTTAAGCTATTAATTAGTATACTTAATACGTAATACTTTTGAAATACTACAAATCTTTTAAAAGCTTCAATTTCTCCAAGAATCTACAAAATTATCAAATTTGAAAATTTCAATAGAAAAGAAGTTAGAGATATGTTAAATGGATTAAAAGTTAAAAGAAAAGTTCAATTTTGATGATAAAAAATAATTACTTAAAAGATAATTTAAGTGAGGCGGGTCAAACCGGGGCAGGGCAGGGCAGGGCGGGTCAAATAGGGTAGCGCGGGCGGGGCGGGGCAGGGTTGAAACTTGACAAAGACCAAATGGGGCGGGGCGGGGCAAAACTTTGGCAGGGGAACGGCTCAACCCGCCCCGCCCCATTGCCACTCCTACATATTGCTAGTGCGTGATATAATGAAACGACAGAACAATACAATCTATCAAAAACGTTGTACTTATGCAAAGAATATAGTATAATATAGTACGATACATTGTGAAATGATATGTAACCATCTGTATTAGGTGAAAATTGTCGCCTCCGGTCAACACCTCGAGATGGTAGACCGAAGGGAAAACGAGCTGATGCTCCGAAGAGAAGTAATCGATCTCGTGATTGAGTCACCGAAGTCAGGTTCCAACAGCGTGACCGAAGGCAAGTTAGACTTCGGGCTTTGATGACACGCCCTCCTACCCGAACAGTAAGGCCAGACAACCGAAGCCTTGAGACAAGGCTTCGGTTACCACCTCGGTTCCAACGGCTTTGCAGCCCACTACTTTGCCCCACTAACTTCTCCATATTTCTGCTCAGATCGTGGGGAATGTACTTGCTGATGGTGGAGAACGTGGGCAAGGCCCTTAGGCCTATAAATAGTAGCTCATTTTGTACTATAGGCATCCAGAAATTTGTACTGAAACGCTGCCCAAATTTGTAATCACATTCGTATATTGCAATACAGTTATTTTCTCGCTTTTACATCTTTTTCACGTGTTATTTCAACTTTGATACGAAGAATTGCTTGTATCCGAATCCAAATTCGATTTGTACACCTAAACTGATTTAGGCCCATACAAATTGGCGCCGTCTGTGGGGATATAAGCAGTAACGCTTTGTTCCAAAGTTCCACATCCGTTCTTTGTCAAAAGTTTGCAATTCAACGTTATGGCTGATAACGATAACAATGGTAACAATAACGACCGGGTTGACGTTCCGTTGAACCAACAACCCCTCGCCCCAATGACAACTGAAGAATTCCAGATGTATGTTGTCACCACGCTAAGAGCTCTCCAAAGTAAACAGGACGAGCAAGCTAGCATCAATGCTGAATTCTGTGCTTCATTGGAAGTGAGGAATAGTGCCGCCCCAAACAGTGCCCAGCCTTCGGCTCCGGGCGCGATAACAGGGGGACCTCACAACGGGGCCACGTCTGGGGGCTCGGGGAACAACCCAACTGCCACGCCACACTTCGGGACGTTTCCCACCGTGGCAGAAACAACGTCCTCGGTCGACGTTGAAAGAATGAGTAGGGAAATCGAGGCTCGCATTGAGGCGCGCGTGGAAAAACGCCTCGAAGGCTTGCTGGGGATAAATAAGGAGGAAGACGACCTCGACATCGAGCAATACAGGGAGCAGCCCTATAAGCCCGAAGCAGCTCCAGCCCCAACTCCCCTGGGCTTCAAACTCATATTCCTGAAAAAGTATGATGGGACGACTGATCCCAAGGAACACATAAGGGAATATATGGCCATGGTGAAGAGCAACGACTTAACAGCTACGCAGCTCGAGTCGATGTTCTTAAAGAAGTTTGGTCAGTCGTTAGAAAAAGGGGCTCTTCGGTGGTATTTGTGCTTGCCAGCGGGGTCAATCTCCTCGTTTAAGGAAATGTCCAGCGCCTTTGTCAAGGCACCGGGGCGCAAAAGATCTTCCAAAGGAAGGAAGATATATGTGAGGTGAAGCAGCGACCCGGTGAGCCACTTAAAGAGTTTCTTGAGCGATTCCACGCTGAACGCATGGAATTGCCTCGGATGGATGATACCTTGGCCATCATGGCATTTGAAAAGGGTATCAATAGTCGCAATTCTGGCGCTGCCGCTGAATTGCGTAAAGAATTACAACAATATCAGGTCTTGACGTGGGAGGATCTGCATAGACGCACTTACTCCATAATCAGATTGGAGGAAGCAGAGTTCAAGAACCGAGGTTATCATCAACATAACCGAGGTGACTCTTCGAATCGCGCCGAGGCGCCACGAGGTAACTCGAAGGGGAGGTATGAACCTTACACTTCGACGAGGCAGCATGTTAGCCAGAGGTTGGGAAACACCTTCGGTAATTCATACCCAGCCTCTCATATAAGCCAAAGGCTCGGGGGGAAGGTTCAATCCAACGTGAACCAAAGAAACCCCTCGAGCTCCGCTTCGGTCCCTAAAAAGGATCTCCCTCGGATCCAAGATTATAACTTCAACATATCGACCTCGGAGCTGGTCAATGTTGTCAAGGGGACAGCCGGGGTAAGGGTTCCCAAAGATATGAGGACCCCGGCGGACAAGAGAGACCACAATCTGCATTGTGAGTTCCACGCAGATTATGGCCACAGAACCGAGGACTGCAAAGCTTTGCGCCTCGAGGTAGCCCACCTACTAAAGAAGGGAGTCTTGGCCGACTTCCTCACTGACAAAGGGAAAGACAACTTTTCCAAGAACCGAGGTGATGGACAACCACCTCGAGCTCCACCCCCGGAGAGAGTAGTGAATGTTATAACCGGGGAGTCAGAAGTGAACGGCGTGAACTTCGCCGCGGCCAAAAAATTTGCCAAGCTCTCCATCACCATGGAGAAAAGAACCCGAGTTGGAGGCTCGGGCAATGATATTGTGTTCGACGACGATGACTGTGATGGGATGATGTTCCCTCATCACGACGCTCTAGTTATCATGTTGAGAATCAATGACTCTGACATCAAAAGAATCTTGATCGACCCCGGTAGCTCAGTTAACATAATTAGCTACAGGGCTGTTAAGAAGATGTGGCTGAAGGGGGAAGTTGTTCCCAAATCAACAGTGTTAGCTGGCTTCAACAACTCCACGGAGAAAATATTGGGTGAGATCACACTCAAAACATTCGCCGAGGGTGTTACCAAGGAAACACTGTTCCAAGTCATGCCCGAGGATCTAGCTTACAATGTGATCCTCGGAAGGCCATGGATCCACTCCATGGAAGCTGTCCCTTCCACTCTACATCAAGTGATTAAATTCCCCACACCTTGGGGGGTTCGATCAATCAAGGGGGAACAACGAGTAGCAAAGGAGTGCTATTCGGTTGCGCTAAAGAGTGGAGTCGCCCCGGTTGGGCCAAAACAATAGCAACGACTGGATTCGGGGTCGAGCGGGGAGGACGCCCGAGGAGAAGTCAAAAAGGTTCCAGCTTGTATTCAAGAGCCTCGGAAGCAAAAAGCCGAGGAATCAACTATTGAAGAGTTGGAATCTTTCACTCTATTGAAAGATTTCCCCGATAGGAAAGTGTTTGTCGGCTCGGAGTTGGACCTGGAGTCGAAAAAGGCAATCATAGAAGTTTTAAAGTCCAACCATGATTGTTTTTCCTGGTCACATTCAGACATGACGGGTATCGATCCGGAGATCATGACCCACAAACTGAATGTAGACCCAAAATTTACCCCGGTGAAGCAGAAGAAAAGACCTCACTCCGGGGTCAAAAAGAAGGCGATCGAGGACGAGACCGCCAAACTGCAAGAAAACGGCTTCATTAGAGAAGTGAAATACCCCGAGTGGCTGGCCAATGTCGTGGTTGTACCGAAGAAGAATGGCAAGTGGAGAATATGCGTAGATTACACTGACCTAAACAAAGCTTGCCCCAAAGACTCATATCCACTACCACAAATTGACAGGTTAATAGACTCCACGGCTGGACATAAACTATTGACTTTCCTGGATGCATACTCGGGGTATAACCAAATTCTCATGGACCTGAAGGACGAAGAGAAGACCTCGTTCATCACAGACCGAGGTACCTTCTGTTACAAAGTGATGCCCTTCGGTTTGAAGAACGCCGGGGCGACATACCAAAGGTTGGTGTGTCGCATGTTTAAAGAGTACATTGGTAAGTCTATGGAAGTCTAAATAGACGATATGCTCATCAAATCGATCCAAATGGAGGATCATTTGAATCATCTGAGGGAAGCTTGCTGTATTGAGGCAATATGGTATGAAATTGAACCCTGAGAAGTGCGCCTTCGGCGTAGGATCGGGCAAGTTCTTAGGTTTTATTGTCTCTGAACGAGGAATCGAAGCCAACCCAGATAAAATCAGAGCTATTGAGGAAATCCCCGAGGAGCTAACCGGAGTAAAGGAAGTTCAACGCTTGACTGGCCGAGTCGCTGCCTTGAGTCGTTTCATCTCAAGGTCTTCGGAGCGATGCCACAAGTTCTTCTCCATTTTGAGAAAAAACAATCACTTCGAGTGGATACCGGAGTGTAAACAAGCGTTGAAATATTTGAAACAATATTTGGCTAACGCACCGTTGCTTGCCAAGCCAAAGGAAGGAGAGACATTGCTGGTATATTTGGCGGTGTCCGAGGTGTCAGTCAGTGCCGTGCTGGTTTGGGAGGAAGATGACAAACAGCAGCCCATCTATTATGTGAGCAAGACACTCCTCGATGCTGAAACCAGGTACCCACACTTGGAAAAATTAGCGCTTGCTTTACTTATTACTGCTCGGAAACTATGGCCCTATTTCCAATGTCACCCAATAGCAGTAGTTTCCACCTTCCCCTTGAGAAATATATTGCACAAACCAGAGTTGTCGGGGAGGTTATCCAAATGGGCGGTAGAACTAAGTGAGTATGACATTACTTATCAACCTCGGACTGCCATCAAGTCCCAAGTTTTGGCAGACTTCGTGGCTGATTTTAGCATCGGTATTTTGCCCGAGGCGGAAAGGGAAAACTCCATGGCAAAAAGATCCCCTTCGGGACTGTGGGTACTATACACCGATGGGGCAACAAACTCCAAAGGTTCGGGGTTAGGCATTGTATTGAGGGCACCCACCGGGGAAAAGGTCAGGCATTCGGTTCGGTTCAAAAAGGTGACCAACAACGAAGCGGAATATGAGGCAGCTCTAGCAGGTTTGGAGTTGGCTAAAGAAATGGGGGTTGAAAGAATCGAACTGAGATGTGATTCACAATTGGTAGTCAACCAGATCCTCGGTGATTATACGGCTCGGGAGCCCAGAATGCAGCTATACTTGGATCGAGCACAAAGGATCTTAGCACAGTTCCAAGAATGGCAAATTAAACAAGTGCCTCGGGAGGAAAATACCGAGGCTGACGCCTTGGCGAATCTTGGTTCGGCGATCGACGAAACCCACTCGGGGACTGACTCAGTGGTTCGGTTGCTATCATCTCAAATGAGAGAGATGAAATTGCAAGTTAACTCAGTGGATAACCGTTGGGATTGGCGAAGTAAGTTCATCTCCTACTTCGACTCGGGGACTGTCCCCCAAGATAAAAAAGAAGCAAGGAAGTTGAGGACTCAAGCAGCCTCGTATCACTTGATCGAGGGCAACTTGTACAAAAGGTTGTACTGCGGCCCGATGGCCAAGTGCTTGGGTCCCGAGGAGGCAAGATACGTGATGGCTGAAGTGCACAAAGGCGAATGTGGCAACCACTCGGGGGGGAAATCCTTAGTGCGTAAGTTGTTAAGAGCTGGATATTATTGGCCCACAATAAGTGCCGATGTGAAGACCTTCGTGCAAAAATGTGATAAATGCCAACGCCATGGGCGGATGATCCACCAACAGGCCGAGCCTCTTCATTCGGTGGTATCACCATAGCCCTTCATGAAATGGGGAATAGATGTCGTGGGACCATTACCCAAAGGAAAAGGTGGTGTTCGTTACATCTTAGTATTGACCGATTACTTTACAAAATGGGTGGAAGCGGCGACTCTCACCGAAGTAAAGCAAAAGCAAGTAATCGACTTCATCAGAAAGAATATCATCTATAGGTTCGGCGTCCCAAGAGAAATTGCTTGTGACAACGGTAAACAGTTCATGGGGGCAGCTATCACCGATTTCTTCAAGCAATGGGGGATCAAAAGAATTGCCTCGACTCCCTATCACCCAAGTGCTAATGGCCAAGCTGAGTCTTCAAACAGGATCATATTGAAAATTTGAAGAAGCGACTCGATGAGAAGAAAGGTCCTTGGCCCGAGGAGTTGCCCGGGGTATTATGGGCCATGCGAACAACGGAGAAGAACAGCACCGGTGAGACTCCTTTCTCACTAGCCTATGGCATGGACTCTCTCATCCCCGTAGAAGTGGGCAAACCAAGTCTTCGGTACGCTCACACAGCCGAAGACGCTAACCAAGAGGCAATGCGTATTGAGTTAGATTTACTCGAAGAGAAGAGAGAATTAGCTTTGGTTCGGCTTGTCGCCCAAAAAAGGCAGATCGAGGCTTACCTCAACAGGAAAGCTAAATTTAGAGACTTCAAGGTTGGAGATTATGTGTTGAAAACTGTGAACCAATCAACAAAGGAAGATAACGGGGGAAAGCTTATTACAAATTGGGAAGGACCCTATAGAATCAAGGCAATTGTTGGAAAAGGCTCTTATCAAATTGAGTCTCTTCAAGGAGAACCCGAACCTCTGAATTGGAACATCTCCAATCTGAAGCGATACTACTTTTAGCCGAGGTAAATATCTTTCATTTCTTTTCCAATTGAACAGCCCCGAGCCGAATGACGCTCCCATGGCATTTATAAGAAATGTACTAACTTGCTCCTCGTTCCATCTTTTTGCTTGACCTTTTCAGGAAGCGAACCGAACCGTTTCCAGTGCTCGGATCTTCATCAAGATTCAGAACCGAACACTAGGGGGGGGGGGGAGAGAGAAGGTTTGATAACGTGGTCGACATCGAGCCTCCCAACCGAAGCTTATCTATCTGACAACCGGGGACTCACGCCCGAGGATCAGATTTAGTACATTGTAAATTAGCCCGATAGCGGCGTGTGATCAATTTGCTTTTATTGAGAGTTTTTTTTTTTTAATATACCCAAGGTCCGTTTCGACTTGGTTTCATGTAAACAGCCTTTTTCGGGCTCGTGGATATCAATAATATGACTTTGGTTTCATTCATATAAAATGACTTTGGTTTCATTCATTTTATCTATATAGACCTTGCACACCGAAGCTGCACAATGCATCGACTCGAGAGCGAGACGTCGTCCTAAGTTTGCATCGATTGAGTCAAGTCTTGCAAGCATATAATTTATTTTCAAAGTGTTCGGTATATATGAAAAGCCAACACACGAAGCTCACAAAGCAAAGATACAAAGTCTTTCATTGAAAGCCCGAAGGCTGAGATTATTTACATCCAAAAAATGACCCGAAGGTCCATGGCTACGTATGTACAAAAGCCCGAAGGCTAATATCCAAAAAGGCACGAAGGCCCAAAAACAAAGGAAAAACATCAAAGTGTTTGCAAAATACAAAGGCTACGCCCCATCGGCATCTCCACTGCCCTCTTCGTCGCTATCGCCTTTATCATCATCTGATCCTTCGCTCGAAGGGAGTTCATCCACAATCCTTTGAGCCTCGGCAGCAGCTTCCCTTACCTTGACAATTTCGTCCTCAAGCACGATCTGCCCAGCCTGAACCTGTTCAAGTGCGCTAAGCCTGGTTTTGACAACGGCCCATGTTTCTTCAAACTTTGCCCTTGTTGCCCTAACCTCGGCTCGCTCATTAATGTTTGCGATTCTGCCTTCGAGCTTGGATACTTTGCCCCGAAGGGTTGGCACTTCATTCACTTGGCTTTGCAGCTCAACGAGTTTGGCGTTATACTCTCCAAGCTTGCTACGATACTTCTCGCCTGCTTCAAGCACTTTGGTCTTGGCCCTGAAAAGTTCGGCCTCAAGGCGGGCATTTTCAAGGCTCAACCTCGAGCGCTCAGCAGTAAATTCACTTGTCGCAGCTTGGACACGAGCTTCGGCAGACTCCACAGCCACACGAAGGTCAGCCTCAGCTTTCACCGAGGCTTCATTAGCGCGTTCTAGCTCATTGTTCAGAATTGTGAATCGAGTCTCTAGCTCGGCAACTTGCCCCTTGAGAACCTTCTTCTGATCGTCCCAAGCGGCAGCAGCTGTTTGAAGCTCTTTAGCTCGGTCGCGCTCAAGGTGAACAGCTTGCAGTGCGAGGACCAAACTCTGCGTTTGAAACACGATATCAGAACCCGCAAAATAGTGAGATCGACCATGTAAAATGCACACTAAAACTTACCCGAAGAGCTGAAGCGGCGGAGACGCCCATCAAACTCATGGGGCTGAGGTTCCGAAGGGCATGAGCTTCGGCAGGGCCAAGTAAGCCATCAAGGGCCATGATATCCTCTTTCGTGGCATCTAGCAAGTTAGCATCGGGATATATCTCAAAAGCCCGAGATGCGATGTTGGTAGGCTTCGGCGAGGCTCGAGAAGCTTTAACCGTGCTTTTGATCAGGCCTTCACCCACTTTAGCCTTGCCTTTTCGCTTTGCAGCCTCTTGGTCAGACTCCTCCACATTTATAACCTCGGTCGTCCCACCAACTTCGGGCCTCGCTTTGGGAATGGATTCAGAGGCTAGATCTGGCCTTTCCTCGGGGACCAAAGGGGGGAGCTCTTCATCGCTGGGTACGTCGACAAGTCCCCGGCGCTTTGTGATCAGTGCTTCAGCAGCGGGAGCAGCAGCCTCTTCTACCCGAGGTCCTTTCGCTTTGGCCGCCCGCTTCGAAGTGACCCTCTTTCTTTTAGCACATGGGGAAGGAAGGGAAGCAACTTGTTTAACATAAGTGTGTGTGGTGGTGGAAACGCAAGAAAACCGACTCAAGAAAACTTCTTCACCTTGTGAGGTCCCCGGGCTAGATAAACCCTTGGTTTTTTCATCGATGAGCCGCTTCGCCAGGGTCGCCATTTGGGCAACGCCCTCGGCGATGTTGAGCACTGTCCTCTCTTTTTTCTTCTTCTCCTTCTTGCCTCTTTCCTCTCCTCCCCCCTCGACGTCCATTTCTGCTTCTTCTTCCTCGTCGGCGTCTTTCATAGCCTTGCTTGGAAGACCTGCATGAATATATCAAACCAAGAGAAATTAGAACCCAATGGCTCGAAGCGAGTCTAAGGAACCGAAGTCATCAACGACTCACCATGCCTCTTGCACGCCCATCGGTTCTCTTCCAAACCGGCCAACACCATCCACTGCCGCTTTGGGCGCATCTTCGTTTGCATAGCCTCGGTAACCCACTCAAGAAAGTTCCTTGGTGGGTTAACTGGGACCCTTTCAGCTGCAAACCAAAGATGAAAGGGTAAGCAACAGTTATGACAATCCAAAACCGAGGGAAGAGCGGAAGCGGGCACTTACGTTGAGCATTCCATACTTAGGGAAAGCCAGGTTCGGTTGACAACAACCTCGTGGGAATGAGCACATATCGATCGTTCCAACCTCGATCCCCATGATCCTCGCTCTTACTCAAAATGGCGTAAGAACCTCGAGGTAGAAGAGCAACTACCCCGGCTTTGTGAAAGTAAGGATAATAGAGTGAAATTAAATGTTGAAAAGTGAAAGGCAAACCAGTTTTGTTACTCAAATACTCGAGGGCTTGGACGACCCTCCAAACCCCGGGCCCAAGTTGGGCTAGACAGAGATTATAAGACCTGCAAAATACATCGATGATAGGATGTACTGGCAAGTTGAACCCTATGGTGAAAGGGTAGGTGAAAACCGAAGAATACCCTTCAACATGCGTAGACTCTGCCGAGCCAGGCGCGGGGATCCTGATCTCCACCTTGGGCCCCCAACGACAATCAGCCCGAACAGATTCAAGCCTCTCTTTGGTTATGATACTCGGTGTGATATGGACGGGAATATTCCTCTTTTTCCCATTTTGGGCATCTGATTGAGCGTGAACCTTTAAATCTTTGTCGTTATTGAAACAAGAAGGAATCACCAATCGAGGGTTGATCTCGACCTCGAGAGGAATTTTCCTCTTCGATTTCTTTGACGGCCCAGCCTCGGTCTCGCCTCTGGGATCACTTGTCCCACTCACCTCGGCGACGCCTACCGAGCTGCCCACCTTCTTGGTACTGGTGACGTCATCACCTCCAACGTCACCTTCATCCCTCTCGCGATCGTCATCGCCTATGTCATGCCCCGCATGTAAACTCACTTCAGCCCTATCACGGCCAGCCCTCTCCTTTCGCCTCTTGGGAGCGGGAGCGGCAGACGTGGCCTCACCGCCACCACTCGCTTCAACCACCTGCAATGGTGGCACAGAAACTATAGCCTCGTCATTCATGGCCATAGCAGCGAAACGCTCTGCCCTTTCACCAGAGTCGCTTGAGCCATGGCCAGAATTGGTAGCAGAGACAGTAGCAGACATGATGATAAGTGAAAAGAAGAAATGTTGGAGATCAAGAGGTCAGATTTAGGAACTGGTTCAGAAGTTCTTCAAAGCTTTTCTTAGTCAGAGTTTTCAAGTGAAGAGAGGGAAGACGAAATGAGGTATTTATAGTGATCACACACGTGCAAGTGGGAAAAGCTAATGATGACTGAAACGTTGGAGAAAACAAAAAGACGGCGTGACCGTTCAGAGACCTATCAAAAGCCGCCACGTAATGCGGAACGGCGACCCGATAGATGTGCGACTTTTAAAATTCGTGGATAGAGTTTTGCCACGTCGACTTCTCGCTTAAATTCATTCCACTCCTCGGCGACTTCGACGTCTACCGAGGAGTGGGGGGACTATCTGTATTGGGTGAAAATTGTCGCCTCCGGTCAACACCTCGAGATGGTAGACCGAAGGGAAAACGAGCTGATGCTCCGAAGAGAAGTAATCGATCTCGTGATTGAGTCACCGAAGTCAGGTTCCAACAGCGTGACCGAAGGCAAGTTAGACTTCGGGCTTTGATGACACGCCCTCCTACCCGAACAGTAAGGTCAGACAACCGAAGCCTTGAGACAAGGCTTCGGTTACCACCTCGGTTCCAGCGGCTTTGCAGCCCACTACTTTGCCCCACTAACTTCTCCATATTGCTGCTCAGATCGTGGGGAATGCACTTGCTGATGGTGGAGAACGTGGGCAAGGCCCTTAGGCCTATAAATAGTAGCTCATTTTGTACTATAGGCATCCAGAAATTTGCACTGAAACGCTGCCCAAATTTATAATCAAATTCGTATATTGCAATACAGTTATTTTCTCGCTTTTACATCTTTTTCACGTGTTATTTCAACTTTGATACGAAGAATTGCTTGTATCCGAATCCAAATTCGATTTGTACACCTAAACTGATTTAGGCCCATACACCATCCAAACAAGCTCTTAGAGATAATAGAACGTTAGTCTTGCTATAAGTGTATTGTATATTTGATGTTTTTCTACAGAATAAAACAAAACTAAGTACAAGATGTAAACATTTTGTATCACTTGATTTAGTTTTGATCAATTAAGAGAAGAGCGAGCAAACCCCCAACCCACACCGCACCCCTCAATAAAGGAAAAATAACCACAGCTACTCGGGTTTCGTTCTCAAGTTTTGAGCAATACAAAAACATTGACAGGATGAAACAGTCAGACCTCGTTAAGAAAGATGCTTCGTATCAAAAGTCACTGACATAGCATTCACGTATTTACAGTATAGATTCCAGTTGCTTCAGATCCTGGTCCAGTTTTTCAGGTGCTACATCTTCTTCACGGTCCAAAAAATATGAATCAGCTACAATCTTCCCCTTGTCAAGCATATCAGCAGGGACAGTTTTAAGAAGACTGAGGGAAGAAAACACGAAAAAATTAATTCCGACCTCCAGGGGATTCTGATGTTGCAACTAGTTGGCAAAATTGTTTAAAAAGTTCGGATTAAATAGAAATCTCTGGAGAGCTATTGTCACACAGTTCAAAACTTGAGGAATAATTGAATTGCCTCTTTACTCTTCTCCCTGGCTTTGTCTACGTCAAGATTCAAACACGATTCAAAACCGTGTGTCTCTAGCTCACACACACGGTGCTCTTACCACTAGATCAAAGCTCTGGGGCAAGTTGTCTTAAAAGGCAAATTATTTAGATTTGAATAGAGTAGAACGGATATAGATTATTCACATAGCCAACCTAATAGATCTGAATGGAGACACAGTGGGAGATTTGACATAGCCAACCTAATAGATCTGAATGGAGACACAGTGGGAGATTTGATTATCACCTTGGCAGAAAAAAAAATATAAAAGGAACTCTGACCTGTCCAATGCATCTAGGGCAGCAGTAATTTTAGCCTTCATCGAGTCAATTGAGGCCCCTGGATCATTTCTTGATGCACGCAGAAGCAACGAATCAAGTCCTTCTAACGCGCTACACGAAAGAACAGAAACAACATTAACTTCATGTGAGAGTAAAAACACAAAGTTGGATGCAATATGATGATCCAATTTGCATTTTGATAAACGTAGGTCCTTTTGTTTTACAAGGATCCCCTCAAAAAGCATGTTCCTCTTTTTATTAATTTGAATGTATTCCATCTCTCCCATGAAATAGCAGTATCTGCACATTCGTTGCGTTATCTTGTACGGCCACATTGCTTAGAAGAAAAAAGTTATGAAGCTTACAGGAATAAATTGTTAAATAATCAAATTTCAATACCATAGAATTAACCTTAAAGGATCAAGATCAATTATGAAGCTCACTCCAGGGAGAAAATCCTACTGAAATCATTACTCCAAGAATATTTTAATTATTTTTTTTTTAACTGTAGAACATTTTGAATTTCTTACATCTTCTTCCCAATAGATCGACCATCCTGTGCATGCTATTTCAATATTTAACTGAAAATCTGACTGCAAAGCTATTAATGTTACTGCATTACGTTGCATTTAAACAGGAAATATAAGGTTGTCTGTAAAAATATTTGTAGTACCTCAGACACTGGTCAACATCACTGAAAGCTGATTTACCATTTCCATCATCAGATGCATATTGTGCTACCTGTAATTGAATGAAAAGATAAAATATTTTTTTCAAGACAGCTTCTGAACGGGGAAGAGTAACCCTTAACATTTTCTTCTAAAATTGTCTTTCTTCCATACTGTCCTTCAGTAATACACATCATACAATGCAACCGGTACAATAATAGCAAGGCTCAAGCTTAGGATGTATAGTGTGCTCCAAGACACGAGTGGAGCACCCATAAGCCTAGATCAGCTATATTAACTTTATACAGACCTAATAATGAGAAAATCTATACAGAAATTGACAATTATAAACCATATGAAAATGAAATTCATTCAGTTGAGGATGGGGTGTGGGAAAACCTTAACTTACTGCTCGAATATTGACACGAAGAGATGATGCCGGACCAGAACGCAATAGATTCCGGCAATCACCATATTTAGGTTTATCAATCTCTAAAGATTTCTCTGTAGAAAGCGAAGAAAATCATGTTAATATCATTGCTTTCAAATCTTACAGTTGAGAATCTAAAATTTAACCATACTCCAATTTTTATAGCACCAAGATAATGTGAAAACCTGAAGGAAAGACTATTCTAGAGTTTGTTTTTAGCTTATGATAGAGTTGTAGCTAACAAAATTTGAAAAAGAGAGATTCCCACCTGATAACATTTATTGATGGGGGTAACCATAGTCAAATATACCTAATTCTAAAGTTTGTTCTAGCTTCTTATTTGTGTTGATGTTGGGGAGGGGAGGGGGGGTAACTAAGGGGAGGGGATAACAACTGATTTACAACCACTGACGCAAACTCTTAAAGTAGAATAGTTTAAATTGAATATTTCTCTGTACTGCTTCGAACTTCAAAGGTCATTGAAATACTCAAACTAAATAAGTATGGTGGATTGCAGTAAGATATTTGCTAAGTTTGCTAGGAAACAAAAATTGCAAATGCAGGAAACAAGTATCACCTAATTCCTTAATTTGCAACCCAGCCAAGAGCACAGCTGGTATATAAGTCTCCAATGGATCAAGGCTTTTCCTAGTTATCAATTCAAAAAAATTAAAATAATAAAATGAGTACAACAATTCAATTCTAGCCTAAACGAAATCAAAAACCATCACAGGACCACAAAACTAACTGAAAGAACATCAGGGAATAACTCGAGCAGAAGCTAATTGCACCAATCACAGAAGCTAAATAAAGCAGGTTTGCAGATGCGGAAGCTAGTTATATAGGTCGTGGATGTTGATGAAGATGGTGGATCCGTCTGGAACCCAATCTCCTCAGACCACCGAGTTATACAAGCTACTTGACCTTAATTTTCAACATAAAAATCAACTAGTTGTGAAAAACACAATAGTTGGCAATCCTGTAATTCACTCGCGAAGTAAGAGGACAGAACGGAAGCTGTTTTTTCTGAGCTGGGGAGGAAGTTCAGCCCTAAATGCAAGTTCCATCCTTGGAAGTAGATAATAGAACTTTCGAACCAAAACTTAAAACATTTCAAATGGCCAACACCACAAGGGGAAAATAGTGTTGCCAACTTTAGAAAGAAGCTTGCACTAAATTTGAAAAGCTGACATGAGAATGAGAGGGGCATGGGAAGAAAAAAAGAAAATGATATAACATCATTCAAATTAACAATCAACATGAAATTACAGAAACCTTGATTGCACTAAAAGAAAGCAGTATCCTCGCCTGTTTCATTATCATACTAGAAGTTTTCCTTTTTTTTCTTTTTTTTTTTAATTTTCACTGAACTTTTTTAAGTGCAAACTATTGATTAAGAAAATTTCTAAGTGCAAACTCAAGTCTTCATCAAAATTGTTGTCGTTAAAAAGAGAAACATATTAGCAAGGGAGGCGTGAATCTAGTTCTGTCCAATTCAACTAGATAGATATGGCATTCGAGACTAACTCTGCCTCTTGAAATAGTTTACTAGTATACACAACTTACAAGCTAAAGGGTCGCTATAGTAGTAGAGCTGGATCCAAGATTTAAATGCGATGGGTGCACCTCTTAACATACACACATAATTTTAATTTTTCTTTTAAGTTTTTCCAAATAGCTACCGTCAAAGCTCTCTATAACATGCATCCTCCATAACAACACCTCACTATAACAAACTCTTTGGAACGATTTCTCATGTTATGTTATATTATATTTTCTCTATAAATATTAGACAATTTTGAGTGCTGACCTTTTCACATACTTGTCGAAAGCGCTTGCTCCTGCTGCATCTGCAAATCAAAATGTTATAAATGACAATTTCACAGCAATTTCGACCTCTATTGCAGCTAAACACGGCCTTATACATACATAACTTAAGCAAAACGAATGTAGTAATTACTAAGGCGCACGTTAGCATTTATAAAATGAAAAGGGCGCACTTTTAGGTACAGAGAGGCATTGAAGCAAGACTCCGAGGGCTAATGTAACTGATCGTCTGCTTTCCCGCCTTTTCTCCGAGGATAAACCGCAGCTCAACCTGAAATTCCGGTGACATCTCGCCAGCGACAAGGCTCTACGCGGAGGAAGACGGGAATTTAAGCCGAGGGTGCTCACATGCGCAGGGGTGTAAATTGTAGTTGTCATTTTCGCCGGAATTGTTTTGGCAAAGTGGAGCACAGTGTCTTATCCACTTCTTTCTGTTGTTCTTCCACTTTATTTACTGTTTTACCCTTTAAACTCTACACCTGTTAATCAATGTGCTTGTCATTTTATATCCACTCATTTAATTGATGGAATTGTAGTACCAATTACCATAAATTTTAGCTATTATATATATTGACGTGTTTTAATATTGAACATATCAATATGATATAATATGAAAAATCGATAAATAGGTTGTTGTAACTATATTGGCCGAAATTTGTCTGGGCACAAAATGGCACATGTTCGATGACGTGGCAAGCTCAAAGCGCTAGTCGGAGACATATCAACTATGGGTTCATGGAGAGGCGACAACAGTAGATGGAGAGTGACCGTGTTGAAGCATCATTCAAAGTCGGGCCGATTGAAGACACTAAAGAGACGTTGAGTAGATAAGCACAACCAACCAAATCCCACTATTTTCGGGGGCCGTTGGACGTGGATAACAACCTTATCTGATAGTGGAGAGACGTGTGTGGAGTGGAGTTTGATTAGGGTTAGGATTCTTGGGTCTATAACCCTTTTTTTCCATTATAATTTTACATTTTCTAAACACCACACCCCTTTTCAATAATTACTACTTAAAACTTATCATCACCACCATTATTATCAGGGGCGGATCCAGAATTTCAAGGTTGTGGGTGCCACTCTTGTATCTACCCTTAGTTGCAAAGATAGATTAGGAAAGGCGGGCCGGGTCGATCTGCTTTTTTGTTATTTTGACTAGATTGATTTAGCATTTTATTTGCAATAGACTAATAAGTTCAGTTTAATTCGATTAATTATTTTAAATATTAAAAAAATAATGAGAGCGAACCATTTGAAAGATTTGCTTGAAAGCAGTTTAATTACTATATATTTTATGGTTGACTAAATTAATTTACCTTCAATAATTCCAAGATAATTTCTTCACATTAATTGATTGTAATTCTTTAAACTATAAAACTTTAAAATTTTAATCTATGAGAATTAACTCAAAAGATCTAATAATCAAGCCACTTAATTTCAAAATTCAATAGAAAGTATTGCTCAAATATTTTTCAACATGTATAAAATAATGTTGCATCATAAAGAAAAGAGAAATCATACATTAATTAAAAATATTTAAAATTATTTACCAAAAATTATTCAATGAAACAGGGTATAGTGATAGAAATAAAGTAAATAAGACAAACAACAAAAAGAAAACAGAAGAAGAAAATGGAGTGGGAGGGTGATATTAATAAGAAAATAAAATGAAAAAGGTAAAAAGAAAAAAGGGGAAAAGTAGCCTCAGGTGGGGCTAGTGCTTACCGCTTGGTGTAAGTCTTTGTAATTAGTGCAAGCTGCAGAACAAACAAAATTTTTAAAAAAGAGCTGTCAGGCGGATTCCATCCTCAGTCATTTCCAGAAAAAAACCACCTACAACCACTAGCACCATGACCCTTTCTTAACAGTGGGTGCCGCTTTATATAATTGTATCGTTTCTAATGTAAATATCCTTGCGTACACCGAGTCTCGGACGAAGTTAGCGGGGTGCCAGCACCCCCTCCTCCCCACATATATCCGCCCCTGATTATTATTGTTTTGCCACCATTACGCTGTTGTAATCTAGCTTAGCTTTGGAGGAGACGTTCATCTTCTTGGCCGGGGCACGAGCGCCCAATTAACACAATAAACTCTATTATTTCATTTATTACTTTCATTATTGTTTATTTGATCGTTTATTCTCATAGTTGTTACTTATTGAATTGCTCCATTGATTACTACTACTGTATTGATCATGAAACATACTTTGATCATAATCATCTCTGAGGGTAACTATTTAAACTAATTACTGGCTTACGTCTATTGTTCGCTAAATTGTTAACCTTTGATGATTCACTCACTAGATTGTTTCCATAGATATAATCAGTTGAATCATCCGTTCATTCTGTTCGTCTGACCCAATAGATCATTAGTAACTATCATCCGTTTACTTCCTGAGCAAATGTTTATATTGTCTTGACCGATTGAATAGCTTTAACTTGTTCGTTTAGTTCGCTCGTTTATCTACTGCTCGTGTAACTAATCATTTATCTTGCATATTGGCCGTTTAACTTGATACCTATCGTTTATTTTCTTTACATTGTAGGTTAATATATTTATTGTCCGTTTCTGTCAAGTAAATTTTAAACGATCTAACCTATGAACGTAAATCTAGCAGTCCAATATCGGATTTTGATATAAAACAGTCGTATGTGGTTCAACAAAATATAAATTTAATTGTAATACCTGAAGCCGTATTTTAGAAAATACGTAACGAGGTAGTATTGTTGTTAAGTGCAACTATATAAGTAGTTCGTATTTCAAAAGAATAAATTAAATTATTCACATTTTGATTACAATAGTCCAAGTTGATCCTTGGTACCATATTTTGCATTAGTGTATCCTTCATGTCAATATTGGTAAATGTTTTTAGGCATTTTTGTCCCTAATTTCCCTTCTTACTATAGTCTTGAAAACTTATAGTAAGAATTATTATGAAGTACCTGCAGAATGATATTACAAATGTCAATAAATTTTCCTGTTAAAAGATAAAGTATTTAAAAAGAAGTTTTGAAATTTAACTTTTTCGTTTTCTAAATATTTCTTGGAATCTCGTTTACTTTTTGGACATGGAACCTTTTTTATGCGTTAGTTTTACTTAATAGATACTAACAGGAAATATCCAATTGAACAAGACTATAATACACTCTTTTTGGCCATTCTGATTCTCAGTAGAATATGGAGTTTTGTGGCTGAATTCTATACATGTGTCAAAAATCATTAAATATAAGTAGATTGACTGTACATTTTATTCTACACTCTTAAATTCAACACATACAAGTTACTACAACTTTAAATTCAGGATCCATGTTCAAAATGTCAAGGAACCTTGGGCAGCTTGGTCACTAACACAAAAAAGATTAGTATTCCCTCCGCCCTATTTTGTCATAATTTGACTTGACACAATTTAATACAGTAAATAAATTTTTTTGAAACTTGTTGTTTAAAACAAGTTATATATATTTGTGTAGTTATAAATCATTTTATTAAGAAAAGTGATTAGCTTTGAAGTTAAATCTTTTAAAATTTACAAATATAATATTTATTTTTAGACTGATCAGTAAGAAAAATATAACAAATAAAGTGGAATGGAGCATATACCAGTCGGAAAAGGGTTTGATTTGCCCCTCTACTTTAAGAAATAGTTTCAAAATGCCCTCCATCCAAACTTTGGGTCATCCAACTCCAAAACGTTATACTTTTAATTACATTTGCCCTTTGGGCTAACGGCATGCCACATCAGACACCAAAGATTACACTCTCATGCGGAGAATGAGTTGAGAGGCCAGATGAAAGGGCTTCACTATGTACCTATACTTTCAACTTAACAGTTAACACCTCGAAGACAAAGAAATGCACCAGTTTGACCTCAAAGAACTTACGCTTTCAAACTTTTCCTTGTTTGTCTGAACAAATGTTTCAAGCTCAGCGATTTTACCATTGCCATAATTGTACTTGCCAACTCCAGGTAGGGCTGCTCAAAAGGGAAAAAGAAACAAAATAAGATCTCATAACAGGCGAAATTTTTCCCATAAAGCAGAACACTATAGAGACAGACAATAATAACAAGAAACAGAAAGAGAATTCCAATGTCCATAGAAGTTGATAATCCAGAATTGCAATGTGAGATTGAAACCAACTAAACAATTTTTGCAGACAAATTATAAGGAAAGGTATGCTTACTCGTCCTCCTTATAAGACTTCATATAAAGAGAGACTCTCATGATGTCACTAGCAGTTAGTAGGCTAGATTATAACGTTTAAAGCAAAAATTCATTATTTTAGGTGTACCATACTATAACAAACGCCATCAATCTATTTTGCTTGCATTAACCGCCTAATCACCATCTTGGTAAATTACTAAAATATGAATTATATTACAGCACCATGTAATGAGTATGTCAACAAACTGAATAATTTTTTTTTTTTTTTGGGTTAAAAAGAAGCGCATAAGCTTGTGTTAGAAATTAATAACGATAACAGGAACATGAATTGTGTACCTGTTAACACCACAGCGGAAGATTGTATTTATCACCTTGCAATTGCCCAAGTCTACTTTGAATCACTAGGAAACAAAGTTTAATTGTCACCAACTAAATGTCTTCCTTTTATTTTGTGTCTTTTTGGTGGAATAATAAGAAGAGTGAAAAGTTACATCATCTCCTTTTTGTTTCTTCTTCTTATATATAATATAAAGAAGTTGGAAGTGGCAAAAAAAATAACTTCCCACTATCTTCCCCACTCCCCCACTTCCCCACTCCCCCACCTTTGCATATTCCTTTAGTGGAGGAAGTATAGGAGATGTGGTGGAATATGTGGTAACTTCCTTTAACCACATATTCTTATTTCTCCTAACCGGGTCGGATCAGCCCAATTGGAGCGACCCATGACCCGTGATCCATATTCTTACATCTCCCACTTCGCTCATAGTGGGCTGGATCCACAACACAAAAACAAAATCATACACGCAAATAGTTCGTGCGACCTGCGAGCATTAATAAGAGCTAAACCTGTTAAGGTTGTACAATAGCTCCATAAAGAAATCCAATCACATGCGGAAAAGGATTCACAACTAACATGAGGATCTTATTACTCGCAATACCCCAGACATCATTCGCTACTCTGGTAGCTACTTATCTGATCCCTCAACCTCGATTGAGGCGAACTCGAGTTCCTATTTAACTTAGTATCACAATTACACTTGAAACTCTCATGGCAAATGTAATGGTCGACCTGTGAATATAAGTTAATTTATAAATCATTCTAATTGTCTTCCCTTTCTACTCGAATCTATTCATCCCAAATCAGCTGCTTTCCTAGACATGCACCGCATTGCCGAATCACTCGTGGCTATTAGTAACATGCTAAAGTAGCAACACAGATTTGTACTTCAAGAGACAGTAAAAGGTCAAAGGGTATTCTAATGAAAATCAAATTGATTTTTCTTAGGGTCTCACACAATGAAGAAGCAGGGATCCATTCTTCTATCACCCTATTGGTCGATCAGCACACATGGTATGAAACACGTGCTACGGTGTTCTTGCCTAATTTTGGCGCGTGTGTCTCATTTCTAAATATATAAACACCGTACAGATCTTGATCTAGACACTTCTGAATGTCTAACCTGAGTTTTTCTTCAAACAATCCTCAGATCCATTAATTTATGAAAAACTCACATCTGGCTTACGAAACAAGTCATATAGGATATACAAATCCATAAGTCTGAAATCTAATCAAGACCGACCATTTAAACTATTTATGACCTTGTACAATTCAAGGTTCCAATTGGTCTCATCTCTGCACGTTCCTCGACGTCAGAGGCGATCGCCCGTGTGAGAGAGCCGATCTCGCGACTTGTTCGACACACTTATCACAAATAAATTCCATCACATGCACATGAGATTTAATACAAACTCAAAAATATATATATAGATGAGCATTTAAATTTTTCTACAATATATAAATTTAGTCATATCCTACGCAAACCTAGAGCCATAACATGTTTCTCAAACTGGTCTTTAGATATCGCCTTTGTAAAAGGATCAGCTACCATTTTCAGTGTAGGCATGTATTGTATTGGAACTTCACCACTTGCAACTATGTTTCTCAAGTACTTATACTTGGTATCAATGTGTTTGGTCTTTTCATGATGCTTAGGATCTTTTATAAAATCAATAGTCGCCTGACTATCACAATATAAAATTATCGATCCTTGAGGATTCTTTGCAATATCTAGATGCTCAAAGAATCTCTTCAACCAAACAGCTTCTTGTACTGCATATGTATAAGCTACAAACTCAGCTTCCATAGTTGAAAGAGCAATACAAGTTTGTTTCTTACTTTTCCATGAAATGGCCCCACCATTTAGTAAGAAAGCATATCCAGATGTTGACTTTCGTTCATCCAAGTCACCAGCCCAATCAGCATCTGTATAACCTCTCAACATCAAATCAGATCCACCATAGCACAGTGAATAATCTGCAGTTCCTTTCAGGTATCGAAATATCCTCTTCACTGCTTTCCAATGATCTCTTCCAGGATTGGATTGATACCTGCTAACTAGACCTACGGCATAACAGATATCAGGGCGAGTACACAACATAGCGTACATCAAGCTCCCGATAGCACTTGAGTATGGAACTCGAGACATTTCATCCTTCTCTCTTTGCGTCTGTGGACACATTTCAAGACATAAAGCTTCACCTTTCGCTACAGGAGTATCCATGGGTTTGCACTCACTCATCCGAAAGCGTTCCAGAATTTTCTTTATATATGTTTCTTGAGACAGACTCAATAATTTCTTGGAACGGTTTCTTTGGATCTTAACTCCTAGGATATAGTCTGCTTCACCCATATCTTTCATGTCAAATGACTTTGAAAGCCATGACTTGATAATCTTTAGATACTCCAAATTATTTCCAGCCATCAATATATCATCCACGTAAAGAGAAAGAATTACAAACATATCATTGGACCTTTTAACATAAATGCAATGGTCTTCATCAAACATAGTAAAATCATATGAGATCATTTCTTTTATGAAATCTCAAGTACCATTGCCTTGAAGACTGCTTTAGACCATAAATAGATCTTTTCAATTTACAGACCTTATTTTCTTGGCCCTTAACGATGAAACCTACAGGTTGTTCCATGTAGATCTCCTCGTTCAATTCTCCATTGAGAAAAGCTGTCTTTACGTCCATTTGGTGTAATTCTAGATCCAAACGCGCAACAATAGCTAAAAGTAAGCGAATTGAGGTAAACTTCACAACTGGCGAAAAAGTATCCTCATAATCAATTCCTGCTTGCTGAGTAAAGCCTTTTGCTACCAGTCGTGCCTTGTATCTTTCTATCGATCCATCCGCTTTACGTTTAATTTTCAGAACCCATTTGTTCTTAATTGCTTTACGCTCAGGCGGAAGATCAACTAAGTCCCAGACTCTGTTGGTTCTCATGGACTCTAACTCTTCTTTCATTGCTTTCATCCACTCATCCTTTTCAGGGCTTGATAAAGCCTCGGCAACGGAATTTGGTTCATTCACTTCCGATGCCAATACCAGGAAAACGTAATCCTCTATATCATAAGTACGTTTAGGTACACCTTTCCTGGTACTCTTTCTTAATTGAAACTCAGATTCACAAGAAGGATCTTGTATTGAAAAGCTCCCACTCGGATCAGCACCATACTCTTGATCAATTAGATCATCAAATGTGTCAGAAGACACTTGCTGACCATTTGAGTTCAACATTTCATAAAGAGGCTCTCCATCCTTTACTTCACCCTTCTTAGGAAAATCATTTTCTAAAAATGTGACATCTCGTGATTCAATTTCAGTAACACTTCCATCCTCCAATTCACCAATAAACACATACCCTTTGGAGTGTTCTGAGTATCTTATAAAGATACATTTCTTGCCTTTTGGACCCAGTTTACCAAACTTGTTGAAAGAATCTTTTATGAATGCAGCACAACCCCAAGGTCGTAAATAATCCAAGTTTGGTTTCTGGCCGGTCCATAGCTCATAAGGAGTGGAAGGAACTGACTTAGAAGGCACTTTATTCAATATATAGGCTGCAGTTAATAACGCATCTCCCCAAAAAGAGATAGGTAAATTAGCTTGCGCCATCATTGATCTTGTCATATCCAATAGAGTTCTATTCCTCCTTTCTGCTACACTATTTTGCTGATGTGTATAAGGAATAGTTAATTGTCTGGTGATTCCTTTTTCACTACACAAGTCAATAAATTGTCTTGAAAGATATTCACGCCCTCTATCAGTTCTTAGAGTTTTTATACTCTTGTCTAATTGATTCTCAACCTCATTCATGTATCGTTTGAAGCACTCAAGTGCTTCGGATTTATGAGAAATCAAATAAACATAACCAAAACGCGTGAAATCATCAATAAACGTAATGAAGTACAAGGCACCAGATCTTGCCTTCACGTTCATTGGACCACAGATATCTGAATGGATTAATTGCAATGGAAAGTCAGCTCTCTTAGCCTTCCCAAAAGGTTTACGTGTAATCTTTCCGGCAAGACATTGTTCACAAGTTGGCATTTCAATTTTCGAGAAAGAACTCAAGTGTCCTTCCTTCGCCAATTTATTCATTCTATCTTGCCCAATGTGACCTAATCTAGCATGCCATGTAATAATGTCAACATCTCTATTACTAGAAGAACATGCCATAACACAACGGTCCACATAATAGTCATAAGTAGAAGGATTACAACTCAATACAAAGAAACCATCGTAAAGATGTCCAGAACCATAAAAAACATTGTCTTGAGTAATTCTCACAACATTGCGACTAAAGTTTAAACAGAAACCTAAATTAAGAAGGACATACACAGATATTAAGTTCCGTCGAATTTCTGGAGCATATAGGACGTCATGCAACATCAAAGTACGGCCACCACGCAAGTCAATCCTGCAAGTGCCAAGACCTTTGACTTCAACCTTCGCATTGTTTCCTACATATATCCACCTTGATCCAGATGGAACTCGACGGTACTCCACAAACGCTTCTCGATCACGGGTCACATGGTCGGTGGCCCCTGAGTCTACAATCCACACAGGATAAGATTCAGTTAATAAAACAGTGCTAGAAACAAATGTAGCACTTAGAGATGCGTTTTGAAATGCTACCTTTTTCGGCTCAGTGCATTCACGAGCAAAGTGTCCCGGCACTTGGCAGTTGTAGCATTTCATCTTGCTCTTGTCTTTCTTCTTAAAGAACCGTTTTCCCTTCTTAGGATTTGGTTTGTTTCTTTTCTTTGAGGGTCCCTCACCAGTCTCCTTGCCCTTTCCGCCTTTCTTCCAATCATTTTTACGCTTGAATCCTGAAGCCTTTTTACCACTTGATTCTGCCACATAGGCAGTGGGTATAGCTTTTGCAGCACCAAGCCGCTCATCTTCAAGTTCAACATGGCGAGCAACATCACCAAAAGTTTTGATGCTGTCATTGTGGGTTAAGTTTTCTTTCAGATGTTCCCAATTACTTGGAAGAGACCGGATCACTGCCTGAACCTGCTGCTCATCAGAGAGAATATGACCAACACTTTTGAGTTGAGCTATCATGTTTGACATCACCCTAAGGTGTTGTTTGACACTGTGGTCATGACGCTTCTTGTAAGTGTCAAATTTGATAGTCAGCTGTCTAAGGCGGGTCGCTGTAGTACCCCCATATGTTTCTCTCAAATGTGCCCACATGGCATGAGTAGTAGGGAATTGTTCACACTCGTGAATGAAATCATCCACAACCGAGCTTACAATGATTCCACGTGCAGTGGCATCTTTCTTTTTCCAAGAATTGTAAGCCTCAAGATCCCTCCTATGTTGGGCAGTGTTACCCTCCTCTGGGCAAACCATGACATGGTTAATAGCTTCTAAAGCATCTTGCTCTTCCAGCACATACCACATCTTACGGCTCCAAATATCATAATTTTCGTCGTTTAGTTTGTCACCCTTGTTTAAGTCAGCAATGATAGTTTTTGATGCCATAGTCTGTTAAATGAAACAATAATGCAAGTGTATTTATTACTCATCATTCTCGCATGTGATATGCACACTTAGGCGAATCAATTAAATAAAATATTAATTTTTACACTTAGTATAGAATCGAAAGGTTACTAAGTTTCCATTCTTCATCTACAACTAAATGTTCAACTAATATTTTATAAAATCATTTCTCATAGTGTGTATCTCGTTAAGATTTTCAATATCATGTCATACTTATTTTTTTTATTTTATTTTTTTTAATTGCCACACATAAAAACTTAAACAAATAAAATGACATGTAATCTTGCAAACAAATAACAAAGTTTCATTAATAAAAAAAAAATAAATTACAAGTAGTTGTAGAGACGATTCTCCCACTCGGCTTCAAATTTAAGAATATAAACCCAAAAAGATTCACTTGGCCAAATCTCGTGATAAATATCAGTTAAAATGCTACCTAAAGGTTCTCCAAGTGAATCTACTAAAATTGCTAAGGCTTCCCAATCATAAAGTTCAATTTCGCCAATAGCATCAATTAGTGCATTTCGGGTAAACTAATAATGTTCAATTTGATCAGCCAGTGAAGCCCTAAGCTCTCTAAATTTCTTTTCTCTTTCTCTTCGTATAGCCCTTGCATCCCTTAGCACATTTTGCATCGTCCTGGAAACATCATTCCTTATGACTTCACGTCCTCGGGAATATGTCATACGACGACGTACTCTTCTACGTTGTCCTCTTGCTCGATTTCCAATACCACTCCCACTTGGAGCAAGTCGAGCTTGTCCCTGTTCAGCCATTTCTGAAATAGGAACAATGAAACAATAAGAATGGACATACCATTCAATATGACAACATATGTCACAACCTGTAGAAGAATGCCTGTAAGGGTTGTATACTATCACAATAGTTTGGCTATTACGAAGTCATTCGAAGAGAAACACATTTATTGGCAGAACTTCAACACTTCATATCTCACTCATTTTAAATCCGTTTATCATCATATAATATATAAACGGAAAGCTTGTGACGAGTAGATTATGAAAATATATAACCCATATTTTAATTCTAAACCAGTAATTTGCAGAAATCAAATTACAGAACGCAGTTTTTTACAAAACTGTCCAATTTTCAGCATAACTTCAAAAATTCATATCTTACTCGTTTTAAATCCGTTTTTGATGTATAATATATCAACGGAAAGCCCCAAACGAGTACAATCTAAATAAAATATGTATCATGTCGAAAATTTTTTATGGGCTAGACTAATTTTAATTTTCAGACATTATATTATGCTGTTAACATTCAATATTTTCATCAACCACTATGGGTTGTATACTATCACAATAGTTTGGCTATTACGAAGTCATTCGAAGAGAAACACATTTATTGGCAGAACTTCAACACTTCATATCTCACTCATTTTAAATCCGTTTATCATCATATAATATATCAACGGAAAGCTTGTGACGAGTAGATTATGAAAATATATAACCCATATTTTAATTCTAAACCAGTAATTTGCAGAAATCAAATTACAGAACGCAGTTTTTTATAAAACTGTCCAATTTTCAGCATAACTTCAAAAATTCATATCTTACTCGTTTTAAATCCGTTTTTGATGTATAATATATCAACGGAAAGCCCCAAACGAGTACAATCTAAATAAAATATGTATCATGTCGAAAATTTTTTATGGGCTAGACTAATTTTAATTTTCAGACATTATATTATGCTGTTAACATTCAATATTTTCATCAACCACTATGAAACTTTTGTCTATTATTTTCTTTTCATGTTTTGTACACATACAAAAAAAAATAATAATAAAACATCGGCATTAAGTTGGAACAATTAATCCAGGCTCTGATACCAATTGTTAGAAATTAATAACGGTAACAGGAACATGAATTGTGTACCTGTTAACACCACAGCGGAAGATTGTATTTATCACCTTGCAATTGCCCAAGTCTACTTTGAATCACTAGGAAACAAAGTTTAATTGTCACCAACTAAATGTCTTCCTTTTGTTTTGTGTCTTTTTGGTGGAATAATAAGAAGAGTGAAAAGTTACATCATCTCCTTTTTGTTTCTTCTTCTTATATATAATATAAAGAAGTTGGAAGTGGCAAAAAAAATAACTTCCCACTATCTTCCCCACTCCCCCACTTCCCCACTCCCCCACCTTTGCATATTCCTTTAGTGGAGGAAGTATAGGAGATGTGGTGGAATATGTGGTAACTTCCTTTAACCACATATTCTTATTTCTCCTAACCGGGTCGGATCAGCCCAATTGGAGCGACCCATGACCCGTGATCCATATTCTTACAGCTTGTGTATGTTATGTTCTACACACAAAGAGCATGCATGCCCGAGATTGGCCCTGATCTTGTTCTCTCTAATCTCCTTACAATTATACTGTAGATACCACCACCCTCAGCTACATTTTTCAATAAATCAAATATTAATCACCAAGATGGTGCCAAAACATATGTAGTCATGTATGTAGAATACACTCGGTCTTCTATCAAAGCTATCCAAAAATAAACAAAAAAATAATAAACGAAACAAAAAGGAACATGTTATAGGTCTTAAACTGCTTCTTTCTTCTCGCTCCTATTCTTCATCCTCCAGCTTGCTATAGCTTCTAAGATTGCCTTTAGGAGTGCCAGTCAACGTGAAATATAGAAATCACTACTGCCTAAAGGTGTTGCAACACCAACTCAATAATGACTTACAATGAAAATCTCACAATTTTCAATTAGCTATACATATAAGTGAGCACGGCTTTTTAAATTCATGAGCCCTCGAAATATACCACCTCTTCAAACTCCTAAATTTATTTATCAGTTTAAATTTTATGTTGTTTATTTGAAAATTGTTGTATTTTCTTGTTTAATTCCCTACTAATACTGATTTAAGTGCAATGCTTATATTTTTTGAAACATCAGTCCGATCAATACAACATTTCTAGCATCAATTTACGATACCAACTGTGCAAGCTCAACTGATCTTGCATTGTCCCAAACCCAATGAGAAAGAAAAAAGAAAATTCCTTTCATGTTGCTGTGAGCAGATAATTGCTATTTGGAATCAAGGTTTGCACAATGAAATAATTACCTGAGCATAGTTCTTCAAATTCCTTTGAGCCACGGAAGAAGTGTACTTTGGAAAGCTGGTAGAGAACTGCCACATGGGCGTCTGATGTGGCGTGCCACATGTGCAGCCGTTAGCCCAAAGGGCAAATGTAATTAAAAGTATAACGTTTTGGAGTTGGATGACCCAAAGTTTGGATGGAGGGCATTTTAAAACTATTTCTTAAAGTAGAGGGGCAAATCAGACCCTTTTCCGTATACCAGTTGGGAATGAATAATGGGTTGGTGGTTGTAGAGTAATTAAAGTCCAAACAGAATGTTAATTTATAAAGCATCAGATCGAAGTAGACATACAAACAGAAGCAACCCACTGCACTTGTTTTTTCCTCAGCTCCACAGCCCACAGCTAGCTTCTCCAACTCCTTCAATCAAAAAAGCTCCACACGCACCACCTACTCCACCGACAGAAATGGCAATGTCTCAATGGTTTCTTCTTCTCTGCATTTTCTTCATTTCAGCTTCTGCTTCAAATGTTCAAAGTAAACATTCTTTACTTTTATGTTCTTCCACTTACTAAATAAGTAACTATTATAAGATATATGCATTTATGATCTCATATTTCTTATTATTCTTGAATTATAGTTTCTTGATTATCTCTGTTTAGTGATTTTTTGTTGAATGAGCTGCTTTACTGAATTTGTCTTAATAGGATCTTGAAGTGGTAGTTTCTACTAGTATTTGTTTATTTAGTGAACTTAATGGTGAATGTTTTCTACTATTGGATCCTTGTCATTGGGCTCATATTAGTCTTGGATCCACTTAAGGAGTGAGTTTCAAGATAGAAAACTGTCTTTTTTCTGCAGATCCTCCAGTGAATTATATATATCTGTGTAATCATAATTTCAAACTTGTCAACAATGTATGTTTTGAGGAAGAAACTATAATGTGCTAAGGAATTTCGACGTTGTGCAATTTTAAGTTCATGCAAATAGGATAAGGTGCGTAGTTTCTGAGGTAGATCTATTTCTGGAAACCTTATCACCTTGTTGCTCAACATTGACCATATTCCACCTATGGTGACTATGGCATGTGGTATTCCCCAAAGACATAACTAATGGTATGCAAACTTGTGCTTTGGAATAAGTTCTTTCTATGATTAGGAGATTGTCAAAGAGATATCTTAGTAATAGAACCTTCAATTCTGTGTCATTCTTGCTTTATTTTCTTAGCCAACAGAGATTATTGAATCTAGGGTGCGGACAAGAAACTATCTAGTCAATCTACAAACTCTTCACTACAGAGTTTCACTAGGGTCATCGTTGATTTTGTAAAATGTTTAGACAAGTCTAGGGGAAGCTGCTCAAGTTGGCTTGTTTCTCTTTGTACCTTGTGGTAACGTGAGAAGATACCTAAACCAAAGGACATTGCTCAAGGTTCTTCTGCTACTTTCTTTAGTTTATACCGTAGGAAACTACGTTGGACCGCAACTTGGTATCTTTACCTTTTCTTATAATTCTCTTGATAAATATAGCTGCTGCTAAATAATCTTCCCAAAATTTGATGGAATTACAGTCATAAGCTCAATGATTTCTATGCTTCTTCTTTGGCGCTTCTTCCCATATTTAGTTGCTTATGCTTCCAATTGCCAAAAACGTACTGGCATGTATCTCAAGCTCCTTCGGTTTGATATAATGTACCCTTTGTCATTCCTAATGCATATTCCGTGAACATACAGCTTCTTGATCTTGATCGAATAAATTATTGCCCCTATGATCAACCTCTGATGCATGTTTTTTCCTAATAAAAATTTACAGCTAAGGTAACAGATAATCCTGCTGATCAGCTGTTAGCCGTCCTTAATAGTAACAGGACTGCACATAAATTATCCTCCTTATACAGCAACCCTGGCTTGGCATGCTTGGCTCTGCAATATATTAAAGCATACCAAGGTGATTGTAGTGTAGTTGGAGGGCCTGATGGCAAGAAACCTGCTGAATCTGAATTTGCCGAAACATTTGCCCCTAATTGTAATGTGGAGGCATCATCACTTGCTCAAATAACTGGCAGATTCCTCGCGTGCCAATCCAAGTATGCTAAACCTTCTGAAGCATTCAACGACGTTCTTATAAGAAATAGCAAGAGTTTGGATATTCTTTACAGCAAGAATCACACAGAAGTTGGTGCTGCTGTAAGTGGCTCTGATGGTGGTGGCCCCTATTTTTGGTGTGTGCTCTTCAGCAATGGCAAAGCAAATAGCAGTTTTACCACAGAGGGAGGAGAGCCTAAGGTAAGTAGGCCTGGATGCTTCAGTGGTTCTAGTGACCAATGCAACAGTGCTAATACTTTATCTCGAACAATACATCTCTGGTCGATCGTGCTAGGAGCTTTTGTTGCACTGTTTTATGCCTTAGGAGTATAAACCATTAAGGATTGTTTTGGCATTGATTGAATGGCCTCTTTCTTTTGTATTGGTAGGATTTCATTTGGTGTTCGTTCATTCAATGTTGAGTGTAAAAATACATGTTTTTGCTATTTATATACATCTTACATTTGTTAGTGTATTGTTTTCAGTAGTAGCAGGACATTTCAAATATTGAAGAGTAACTATTTGAAAGAAGAGTATTATAGTCGACAATTATGTAATTACTAAAAATCAAATCACAGTTTTACATTACCATCTAAGCCTTATGATTGTAACTTAGCTACACAAATTGATATGCATAAACTGATGAAGTGTTTACCATTAATAAGGAAAAGCTAGATTTGGCTATTTATACCGTCCTGCAATTTAGCATGACCAAATTGTCACAAGAGAATTTCACTGCAATTATAGATACTTTAGAACTTGTTCTTAGGTTTTTTGGGTTTGCTTTAAAATTTAGGGTACTTACTGTTGGGATTTTTGTAGGGGTGTGAATGGAAAATAGTGTTTTTTGCACCTTTTCATTGAAAAGGTTTCACACCTCTTCACTTCTCCCATTTGTTGGCTATAAATAGTAAGGCATTGCCTCATATTTTACACACTTTTGGATACAAAATTCTGAAATTTTCTCCCTTCATCTTGCATTGTTTTACAAAATCAAAAGTTAAAGTCGTGTGATTTGCACCGTTCATTTGAGTTCACCGATAACTCTGTTGTTTGAAGTGCCGCTAGCGCAGAGTTGGACGATTTCGTTCTATCTTGGAAGGAATTAATCCGTGAACCTTGGGCAACAGTGAGGGGATTAGATTCCTTAAGGAAACACAAACAACTTGTGGGCTCGGAATCATTTTCACACTAACATTTTGTTTTTGGTTTCTTGCTTTTGTTTGTCTTTTCGAACACAGAAAACAACAATCTTAAGGAATCTAAATTTATATTTCTTTATGTGTTCATCTTGCATTCTGTTGTGAAGACCAATAGTATGTCGAGTTTGCCAAGCGTGGCATAGACTGGCATGGAAGAGATGCCTTGTCATACGAGGTTCTCTTATTAGTTTAAATTTTGCTAACATTGATTAGTTATTTGTATAGAAAATTATGTGCCGAACAGAAACAGATATGGAGCATGTGGTTGAGGCCATATCAAGAGATAATCACAACAGAATACTATTGTTGGACATCAAGTATTCCAAGAATACAACATTCCAATAATGACTATTTAATTTTCATTAAAATTTTCTCGTCGTGTGTATTCAGATTTTGATTACCACACACATGATTTATGAATTCCTTCAAAAGTCATGCAGGACCAGAGAACGTTGTACAACAAGACTGCTTTCTTAATACAGAAGAACGGAAAAATTGAGACATTCATAAATGTATGGTCTGGAAGATGCAAAATGGGTAGCATGGATGATGTTCACAACCCGGTGAATAGTTGCAATTTTTGGTAACAACTAAATGGATGGGAAAAAAAATTAATGTGAACATAGGCAGTCCTTAATTACTATGAAGGAATGAGTTATTCATTTTCTCCTAATTCATTCATTCTGAAAGTAAGTAACTTCTTTTGTTCAGGTAGTGTCATAAACACAAAGATATGATTGCGTTCTTCCATGGTCTAGAAGACATATGGGAAGATTCAATCAACCATTGCAACCATTGACTCCTTTTTCCAATAGGATAAGTCAAATAGTGGAGAAAAAAAACTCTGTAGTTTTCACTCCAATTCTACTCCTATTTCCTATTCGGTTTGAAGATTAAAAACTTCATCGTTGTAGTGAACCGGCTTGAAGATTAAAAACTTCGCCGTTCATATTAAATCGATTTGAAGATTAAAAACTTCACCGTTCTACTCGAGTTACAAAGAAATAGTAGTCGAATGTGCTTTTTTATTAAAGGGTGTTGTCATATTTGTGCAACATATTGGCTGAAAGATGACTATATTAATGTGAGGGCTAAGTATACATTGGATCACGTATGAGTCGTGAACCAGAATGGAACAAATTTTATTTTGTCCATTCCAATAGTCTTTTTAAATCGTCCTCTGGAAAAATATGGTCAAATAGTTCTTAATGTTTTAGATTAAAAATGTCCATATATATTCAAGATTAAAATCATAAGCAATTAGTCAAAATATGTGAGAAATATTGAATGGTCACAATGGTTGGCCTTAGCCTGATAAAACTCACGTTCCCTTTACAGAAAGGATAAATTTGACTACTATTTGTCGTGGTCTGTTCTTCATGGCATTGGTCAGGTTACTTGCCACGTTAATTTTGGCGAATTAAGAAGAGGATCTTTGTGAGTCTTGCTATGTTGGATTTATCTGAATAAAAGAGTCCACCCATAAAGGGGTGCTCTTAAAGTCTATCCAGATAAAAAGATAAGTTACCTGATAGAGTCCTATAAGAGGACAACTACTGTTTTATACAGATTATAGATACAGTAAAAGGCTCAGATAAATAAATGTACTTTTCCTAGTGCTCCTTCTACTTCTCTCTCATATAACTAGTATTTAGACTGTGGATAAAGGGTTGATCCGTCAACCACGTGACAACCACCGACGGCCAGTAATTCCAGCCGTGGTAAAGATCCTACTGCTTCCACTTACGAGAATAACAAGTAAGTTCTCGATTTATATTTAAATAATCTATTTAGTATAAATTTGTGATAATATGCATATATGAATTCTTCATGCTATATATGGTTCTTTGAATAAAGAAAATAAGGATTTGTGTTATGTTTGGACAAAACAAGCAGATGGTGAATAAGTGTTCCCATTTAATTTCTTGTCCTTCGTAATCAACGAGGTTGGACAATGATTTAAATGTAGAAGCCATGTGCATTGCTCGTATCATTGCACCAAGGGCTGCTCGTAAACGACGGCACTCCTCATACTGGTATCATTGTGATTGCTTACTTGAAGTAAGCATCACAACTTGCCATATGCAGCTGATAAATCTCTTAGTAAATGCTTACGAAATGGAAGTGAATGATTTGGGTGAAGCTATTATTGATGAAAATAACTTGATAGTTGTTTTTCTTCCTTGGCCTATTATTGTCATGCTGGTTAGGCGTTGGACTTGCATAAATTAAATGCTCAAAGGAAGAACCCTAATCATCAACGGGTGCAATAAAATAAGCACATGAAATATTTGAAATGTGGGGGCATTTATCTTATAAATGGCAAGTATCTATGTAGACTTAATTTCTATATTTTTTTAACTCCACGAATCTTTTGTGGATATCGATATGGTAGTCAGTGAATTCATAACTAGTCGATGATCAACTATCAATTCGACGGTTGGTCTTGTGCCTTTTCAAAGTTATGTTCTTTCACGAAAGGTTCAGTTCTTACATGAAAATGTGTCACTTCAAAGGTTGTGATTTTTCATGAAAAGACGTGTCTATTGAAAGACAATATTTGTATAGATATGACCGTTCACGAACAGATGTATAAATATGTTGGTCTACAATGTGGTAAACCAACATATAATATTAATAATAGAATCCATATCAAGTTGGGTTTCAGCGGTGAACCAACCAATGATAATTATAAAAATCCATATCAAGTTGGATTTATATAATGATTAAAGGTTCTATAATTTGAGCATCAAATAAATAGCAAGGCGGAAATGGTTGAGAAATATATTAAATGTTAAAAAGTTGTGGCCACAACTGATGCAACCATTTCAAGCTATTGATATAATGATGCTAGATTATAATAGCCAATAACGGGTCTAAAATGGAAGCTGAATTCATAGCGTTAGACAAGGTTGGTGAAAAAGATTGAATGGCTCCGGAATTTTTGAAAGTTATTCCATCTTGGCCCAAACCGTTGAAACCAATATGTATATATTACGATAGTCAAGCGGTAATAGGAAGGGCTAGGGGAGTTATACATAACGGTAAAAATCATCACATACGACGAAGACATAAAATTGTTAGACAACTGCTCTCTAGGGAAATTATCACAATTGACTATATAAAGTCAATGGATAATGTGTCGGATCCGCTTACAAAAAGGCATAACTAGAGTGGCGGTTGAGTGGTCATCGAAGGGAATGCGACTATGGCCGAGGACAAGTGACTCATGGCAGTAACTCTACCTAAAAGACTGGAGATCCCAAGATCTAGGTTCAAGGAGCTCAAACAAAGTTGTAAGTGACGGTTCAACATTGTCAAACAAAATTTATTTGATCCATTCTCGTGATGAGACAATGTTCAGTACCAAGGATAAAGTGATGCAGCTTTTTAATGATTATCTAAGATTGATATAGGAATTATCAAATAGTGTACATCTACGGGATTGCACGTTTAGAAATCACCTATGTAAGTGTGAAGTGGAAGCCGCTTCAAGGAGAATTCTGTAAGGCCAATTCTTTACGCACTTATAAAATCAGGCGGTGTTCATGGCTGAAACGAACACAAAAATGAGAACCAAAGACAAAGAAGTATTAATTGTGTAACATATGTTGTCTAGGTATACACCAAAGCTCGACGGTTTATCAAATCTACCGATTGACCGAATATATCCGATATATATTCACTACAGAAAGTTCAAAGGGAAACTCACTTATCCCGATGCGATTAATCCTTAACTGCGAATCACACAGTTTTCTGCATGTTTTCATCATATAGCCATTCCCCATTCATGTGGGGGATTGTTGGGATTTTTGTAGGGGTGTGAATGAAAAATGGTGTTTTTTGCACCTTTTCATTAAAAAGGTTTCACACCTCTTCACTTCTCCCATTTGTTGGCGATAAATAGTAAGGCATTGCCTCATATTTTACACACTTTTGGATTCAAAATTCTGAAATTTTCTCCCCTTATCTTGCATTGTTTTACGAAATCAAAAGTTAGAGTCGTGTGATTTGCACCGTTCATTTGAGTTCGCCGATAACTTTGTTGTTTGAAGTGCCGCTACCGTAGATTTGGACGATTCTGTTCTATCCTGGGAGGAATTAATCCGTGAACCTTGGGCAACAGTGAGGGGATTAGATTCCTTAAGGAGACACAAGCAACTTGTGCGCTCGGAATCATTTTCATACTAACATTTTGTTTTTGATTTCTTACTTTTGTTTATCTTTTCGAACACAGAGAACAACACTTTAATATTTTCTCTAGTTCAAGTTTCTGGATTGATAAATTAGTCCATTTTATATATGATTAGAACTATATGATCAGCAAACTGAATAATTCCTACCTCGGGCTTTTGAGAGAAAGCAAATCAACTAATCAAGAACACTATAGTAGTGTACATGAGAAATAAAATATATTTGAAATATACTTGATTATTGCTCTTTCTTCTCTTGTATTTGAAATAAATATACTTCACATTTGTCTTATAGCCCTCCCCACTCACAAATTGATTGACAATGTTGCACTTCTAATTTCTTTGTACTATCAAGGGTATATATAAAAGTTTAATTTAAAATAATTAAACCGAAAAAAATTTTGTACTTTTAATTTCTTTCACATTTTTGTTGTTGAAAAACTTCTTCTAGAAAGAATAAACTCGATTGAAGAAGTGCATAAAATATCTTCTCGCGGATTATGAAAGAACATATATATTGCTTCATCCTTCAAGCCTTGGCGAAGTACTTTCAGTGTCCCATTCTTCTTGCAAGTTGACGTAGAGATATATGGTGCATCCTAAGTTCCTAACCTTCTAACTTAGTGTAGAACAACCTTTTCCAACAATTTGGTGAAGGGGCGTATATGGAGCATTCTTCTCTCAGAGATTCACGAATTACATGAACTACATAACGTACATGAAGCATCGATATCCCAACACCTCAAGCTTAATTTGTTAAAGAACACTTTAGGCATCCCCTCCTTTTGGCCATATGACTTTAGTGAATAAATAATGCCTTTAGTTGTGGTAAAAACACTTTTGACACGTTAAAGATCCATCTTCAACAAAGGATTTGCTAATCATCCTGTTGAACTACTTTTTTTTTTTTTCTAAAAATTTATCATGATTGTTGACATACTCAAGGTTCATCAAAGGTGGTCCCTCATAATGAATGATTTTTTTCTTCTTTTTTTTTTCTTTTCTAAGGGAGACGACGCCTCAACATGGAATTTTCAACCAACACTTATAATTGTTCTTCTTCTTCTCTAAACGCGCCACAGAGAGGGATTTTTTCCTCGCTGCACGGTCCTCACCTTTTGGCGCCTCGTTGAGCATACTAGCAAGGGAATTTCTTCGCAACTATCGAGGCATTTCCCTCACTGGTCCCCCTCGGCAATAAAGTGAGAAAAGGCTATATATAAGACTTTTGGTGAGGGAATTCCCTCACTGAATATTCCAATTTTTATTTGTATTTTTAGCGAGGGTATTCCCTCGCTAACACTGGTAATCCTGCTAATTAAAACATTAGAAATAGGATATATATAGCAGCTAACAAAACCAAAATAGCCATTACAATGGCATTCAAAACAATACCACAACTTGTATAACATAAGAACTCTAACATAACGACTAAGCCACCACCGGGCAATTAAACTATTCTACATACATGTTCCATAAAGAACTGTTCAACACAAACAACAACAAAAATACTTCAATCATTCGCAAAAGTACTTAACACGTGCCATTACCAAGTCAAATTTGACAAACGCTTAACTAACCATGAAACTACTCCGTACTTTGGGAGTCATTGCCATGTCCCTTTCCCATCATAAACTTTGACACAATGGTCTCTAATTTCTTTATATTTTTTATGGTCAGCTTCTCGTTGCAACTCTTGGTCCGCTAACCTTTTCTCCATATCATCCAATCTAGCGTGCAAAGCATGATCCACATTCTCTGAAGTACGCGAAGAAGAAAAAGAGCAAACATTAATAATACCTACTCGAAAAGGCTTTTTATAACGCGATGAACTAAGGCCATAGGCTCGGTTTCTGTTGTTGTAGCCACCAGCCGCCTTAACGAACATTACAACTTCTTCTTCTGGGGTGGGTTTAAGAGGGTCTTCTTCGACCTGTGATCCTTGACTTTCAACCAATTCTTGGTAAACAGCTTCATAGTTTTCCTAAAACAAAATAGAAAATTAGTATAATTACTTTAAGAATTATCTTGAATAAAATAAAATTATTAACAATTACTTACATCTAGGTGTTGTGCACATGACTCGACCTATCTCACCATATTTCCATGTTCGTCATATACAAAATGGAACAGGCGGAAAAGATTCATATTGCTTACAGGTCCGTGCTCCGCTTTCTACACAATGCAGATGGATTAAGGAAAAATAAAAATAGCATTTAGTTTATAATTAAAACAAAATTTATTCAAACTTACATATCTTGCCCGATTAGTCGCAAACTAACTGAACCACATGTGTGCAAAGATCCACCCTTTGTCGAGGCTCGATTTTTCTTAGCTTGCTCTCTGGGCTATGAATTTCGGTGTCTGCCAATAAATTTTGAATTTTTCCCAATTATAAGGATAAATCCAGAACTAAAGTTTGGATAATGAATCACTAAGCATTTGCGCTGCTTTCTTCTCAGAATTACCCCGGACAAACTCATCATATTCCGAATCCCACGAACATTTGTTCTGAAACACTTAATAATGTAAATAAAAACTTATATTAAATTTTACTATTCAAATGCCAAAATGGTAAAATTATTAATACCTTAAACTCTTCAAACATGCGATCTCTAACGGATGGGGGTATTTTTCCCCATGACGGCCAACCATCTGTAAAGTGTGGAGTCATAGACTGAACAACAAGCTTCACCTCCTTCTCTGATGGGACAAACCTGCATTCCATTAAACATAACCAACTATATAAATATATATATATATTGCATTCCATTAAACATAACCAACTATATAAATATATATTGCAATCCATTCAATAGTTGATAATTTTAAAATTTATAGGACATTGCTTACCTGTCTTGGTCGTCAGACCTGATAATTAACCTACCACTTCCATCGGGCGATCTAACACCACCAAGTAAAGGTACACTAGCTGTAGCATGTTTTTTCTTACCTTTTCGTGCTGTAGTGGTGACAGATGGAGAAGATTGTGCCTGAGTGTCTGGAACATGAAACCCAGTACCTGGGGGAGTACTCGAACTCAGGCATGTAGAAGGTGATGCTGAGAGCACACTACTGGACGTGGAAGGTGATGCATATGGCACACTCTGGGGAGGCATGCTAGGAGTATGTATCATAATCATGTGAGAAGTGTCTGGTGCTGCCAACGGCTAAACTGAAGGGCCCTGTACAAGCACAGACTGAGGGGAGTAGCCTACTGGAGGCATGGAATGGAAAGAGGGGCCAGCAGGATGCCCAAACTGATAGTGGGGGCCTGACGATGGCATAGACTGAAAAGATGTGCCAGGTGCATGTATAAGATGGAATAGTGGGGTACTCAGGGGACCGATAAAAAAATTAGGCGGATATGTACCTACTTGGGCGAGCATGTCACTAGTTTGGGTCAATACTGGAAGTGGAGATGTAGTATGACCTGCTGAAAATGATGTTGTATAACTCGTTGTACGACCACTACTAACATCAATCATCATCGCTTGCTTCTGTTTCATCAATTAATTCATCCTCGGTTATTTTCTTTTTATCAATAAACTTTTCCTCTTCATTTGCCAAAGATGTGTCCATAGTCTGGGTGAACACCGACATATCAAATTCTTCAAAATAATCCACACCATGATGCAACTCATCGGGTAATTTTTCATCCACAATCTCCTGAATAGTGGAATTGTCATTTTGGTATGCTACATCTAATGCACCATCCACCTCCACTCTTCCAACCGGCATGGCTTTTAAAACAACCCACCAATTAGCTTTAGCCTTGTTCTTGACTCTATTTTTGCACCTTGGATAAATAACGTGGTATACTTGTTTCACATTTTGAGCAATGATAAATGGATCATAATGTGCATACGTTCTTTTGTGGTTGACTTCAACTATTTTATATAGCGGATGCACCTTTGTAACTTTATGTGGGGTTGGATCTAACCACTTACATCTAAAGAGCACCAATTTTTTCCTGGGCGAACCAATAAAATTTAACTCTAACATTTCCTGGATCATACCATAATAGTCAAACTCTCCTTCACCGGTGCCTGCATTCACCCACACTCTTGTCATACCCCGTTTTAACTCAACTCGGAGCGAGTCAAGATTCTGGTTTGACTGGGTAACTCATTTGAGTTAAAGATTGGAGTCGCCACCTAATATGGATTTCTAAGGTGTATTAGGTCACCTAAACGTTTAAGGTCGTGTCTTTTGTTAAGCAGGTCCAGTTTCAGAGATTCGAAGGTAAGAAGTCCAAGTGACTCGGGGAAGAAGGTGTTAGGCACTTCCCTAAGTCCCACAAAAGTGGTTCCCGCCCGAGTTTCTAATTTTGGGATGTTTAAGAGATAATAGACAAAAACAAGAGTTGTATTATTTTACTAACTTATAGGCTAAATGTGCAATCAGCCAAGCAAGAAAAGACATTTACGCAAGTAAATATATATAGACAGTTAAGTATGGTTGAAATGAGTTGGGCTTTTAAAATTTTGCAGAAGTGGCCTATATCCTACGCCTACTCGCGTTTTCAGCCTCTGTTACAAATGCCTAATCGAAAAGTGGTTAAAATTATAAAAAACGTTAATAGACAGTGTATTTATGCAATTTTAATAACCGGACTAGTTTAGTAAAAATGGGCAAATTTCAAAGATAGTTTTTAGATTTTGTCAAAAACCAAATAGGAGTTGTTTTTGAAATAAAATGTTAGCCATTTAGGTCGGTGTGACTTGACATTAGTTGTCGAGCCCTAACCTTAATGGCCATTTTATTTTTTGGAGTCGAATTCGAAGAATACATATACGGGAAGAGGCTGTTTTTGAAAAGCAGATTTCACAAAGCACACAAATACAAGGAGGGGCTGCCACACATAAATATATAGATATAAACATGCAAATACGTGAAGTAGTAGTATACTTTTAGGAAAATATGTATAATAATTGTATAAATGACCCCAGTACATATACTCCCCTATACACTATTAGATTAGTGTATAGGAGGTTAAAGTAGGTTTTAAAAAATTATTTTTATACACATAAAGGCCCTATTTAAAAATATTTCTGGGCCTGTCTTGTTCACGCAAAAGAGGGCAGTCTAACTTTACAAAAATAATCCAGATTTTAGCATCATTGCACAAATAGCCCTTTATTTCAAAAATCAATCAACTTCCACAATTAGAGCACCTAGGCTGTTCAATACCCTGTTTAGACTGTCGTAACATGTTCAGTAACTGAATTCCACTACAGATTATGCAAAACTCTATTTTCTTATATTCATGATGCAATGCATATAAAGGATGGTGAGAAAAGGCCCCTACGTAGCCAAATACACAGCCTATAGCTGTGTACACCCTGTTTTAAAGTGAATACAAGCAGGGAATCTAAATAAATATACATAGACAGGGGAAATTCCTAAATGGGAGGAGTATGCAGAAAAGGGAATGTCTGTTCTACTAGATTTAGGCAGGATTATCATTTCAGCATTAACATTTAAGTAGGCACTGTATAATGCCATTATCAGGCCATTTAAGATCCTTACACCTGTAGCTAAAACAGAACTGGTATGGCCTTTTCATGGCCATCCAAACAGAGCTGCATACACAAGGGTTAGCAGGGCCAAAAGGAGGCTAAAACAATCATAATGACAAGCACTTTCACATAGATGACAGGTTTTCAGTTTAGAAAAGAGAGGAGAAGTAGGGCAACATTACCTTTTCAGCTTATCCAGCAAACAAACAACAAGACAGAAGTAGCAATGCAAAAAACTAGCAGAATTTGTACCAAAGAGCTCCTCCCAGCAATGAGATCAAACGAGAGAAGGAGGAAACACTTTTGTAAAATAGTTTAATTGAGGATTGATGTTCATTTTTTTTCAATCTGTGAATGCGTGTGTGGGGAATGAAAAAGGCCAGTTTATATAGGTGTAGGGTGAGGGATTAATTCAAACGGGTAGTAGAACCAAATAAGGCAGTGAATATTGCTTCCTAGAATATGGACACCCTTAGGTGTCACTTCCAAAAATAATTCAATCAGACCCCAAGATTTAAGGAAAACAACATCATAACTCATTATACTTCCTTTCCTTTAATTTGACAAATGTCTAGGTTCAAAACTATATACATAACCATGCTTTTAGGCTCGAGTTATCCTTCAAATAATCATAAGATTCTCGTTGATAGTAGATCAAACTAATACTCAGTTTCCATATGAATTTTCAATCAAGAATCAGTTTGAAATTCTCATAGTCATGATGAATCATATTACCATATAACTATGAGCCTAAAACAATAGAAGTTCTGTACGTTAACGGTATATCGGGCTAAATTCAATAGAGCAAACAAGAACAAATAATTTGAACCGCTAACGATTAAGACTTGCAAACAGGTAAGGTGATCAAAGAATCAACTACGAGTGTATCACATTTAGGCATGCAAGAATTTCAGTGCAATATTTACTAAACCACTGAATTAATCAAAAGCTTAAATAGTCATGTGAATTTTAATCCAAACACGCAACACACAAACAATTTAATGCGTAAAATTAAGCACGTCTTAGAATTGGCAATCACATAGTTTAAGAACAATTAGGGGGAAAGGAAAAAGATTAAGGTTACCCGTTCAAATGTGGGATCAGGTTAAATTTAATCCCATCTTCGATTCAAACATGCACAGGGATTCCCTTTCTCAGAGGTTAAAAGTTCACTAATATATCATCAGAGTCTTCTCTGCAGCGATAGTGATGAGGTCGATGAAGGGTAAGATTTTTGGCTTCGTCGTTTTGAAAAATTGCTATAGGGGTTTGATAGCGGATAATGATAGGACTAAGAATATATGATTAGTTTTGTGATTTCACCAGAGGAGTCAATCGGAATGTGCCATGGCAGTGTCATCGTTAGGGTTTCAGACGAGAGGATGTTGAGAGAGGGGGCGGCAGGGTGTGTTTGTGGGAAATGAGGGGTCTGGTAGGGTTTGGGGGTGAGATGTAATTAAAAATGGAAACTTGTATCTCAGCCGTTGGATCAGACGAGTGTAGGGCCATGATGAAGCCACATGGCGATGATGTGTATAAGTGAGGTGTGAGGTGTGTATAAATTATGTATACATGCCTAATATATATATATATATATATATATATATATATATATATATATAATTGTATAAAAATACTCATAAAATTATAGAAAAAATAAGAAAATTAATTGTGAGGGTTAAATAGTTAAGAAAACCCATCATTTTGGATTTAAAAATAATTTAGGCAATTTTGCTAAAGATGCGAATAATCACAAGAAATTGTAACTGATCGAGCAAATTTCGTAAAAATAACTGTAGTTTGTGCTAATATCTTAAAAATAGCCTAACTAGCGTGTGCGTGTAAAGTAATGATTTTGAACAGAGATGAATGTATGATAATCATGCGGTTGTAAATACAATTTTATCCGAATAATGGTTATTGAAACAGGAGGGACAAAATTAGGTGGCAACAACTCTAGAATTATAGGTTTTCTTCTCCATGGACCATTATTCAGTATGAACTTAAACCCATTGATAAAATACTTAGACATCTGTCTATACTTATAAATGGGGCCCAAAGCTAAATCACAAAACAGTGGATAATTGACTTCATTATCAGGATTGTTTACCTATATGGTGTTCAAGAAAATTTATAAATTAGAAAATACTTGGCATAATTTGTAAAATAGTATTCAAGTTATGGTATGATTTAATAAATAAATACTTACGTATTCTCTAAATCACTCTGAAATTTTTTCAGTAACAACATCATGTCCAAAGCAACTGACAAATAAACTGCACGACACAATACAAAATTACATTGGTCTAATTGATATTTGTATCAAACATTTACATTCACTGTAGAAATTGACAATTACCTATAAAAAGGCTGCACTTCCAGATAATTCAACAATACATGTGTCGTAGATACTTTTCTATCGATGTTGCTGAATTTTTTTATGCAACATTTTTTTATCCTCTACCAGGATGATTGAATATGGAAAATTGAGGATACAATGTATTACAGCTCCCACCATCGTCATGCCGGCCTACTCCTTAGAGATGGCACATCTTCACAAAAAAATCATCCTTATTCTTCATGAATGCACTAGTGTTTCTCCTAAACTGATGGTCATCTGACAGGGATCGATGTTGACAGTCGAACCATGTGTGTTTACGTCCATTTTTCAAATAAAAAGCTTTTGTATCTTCCATACAAATAGGACAAGAAAAATTACCAGCAGTAGACCAACCAGACAACATTCCATAAGCAGAAAAATTATTTATTGTCCACATCAAAAAAGCATGCAATCTAAAAAAATTTTTAGTTGAACAATCATATGTTTCCATACCTTTATGCCACAATATCTGTAGCTCATCAATCAAAGGCTGCAAGAATACATCAATAGAGATTTTTGGGTTACTAGGACCAGGAATAATGCAAATCACGAAAATATATGGACTTGTCATACACATTTCTAGTGTAGATTATACGGTATGACGAATATAGGCCAACAAGAATTTGGTGCGGCAGAGACAGCAAATGGAGTGAACTCATCTGAACTTAAACCCAACCTGATGTTTCTAGGTTCACTAGCAAATCCTGTATGCACCCTATCATGCTTCTCTATCAGACGGATGACATAGAATACAGGTTGTTTTGTACGTTCATGATGTCATCTCATATGAGGAACAGAGCTCATTGACACATACAACCTCTTTAATCTTGGTATAAGGGGTAAGTAATGCATCGCTTTAACTGGGACCCATTTCTGTTTAGCATTTCTGACTGGCTTAAAATGAGCCTCAGAGCAAAATTTACAAAATTCCAACTTCGCATCTTCCTTATAGAACAACATGCAACCTTTTTTACAACAGTGAATTCTTTCTGAAGAGAGCCTTAAAAACGAAACTAATTTTTTTGAATCGTAGTACGAGGTAGGTAACCCCAAGTTACTTAAGTTGAGTTCATTCATAAGCCCAATGATCTCATCCATGCCTCTAATACGAGGCTAGATATTGCAATAATTTCTATATTTTCGCCTTGTGTTCATGCTTCGACTTGTGATATTTGTAGGTACTTTGAACGGAATTTCTCTTATTTGGTGTGTTTTATGTTGTAGTGATTACATTGATTATATGAGGCATTCTTGGAGCATAATTGATGAAAATCAAGGGTTTTGAAGTCTGAGTAGAAGCCTGAGACGTGAGCGGAAACCAAGACGTGAATAGTACTTAGAGAAGAATCTGAGAAGCAGTAAAATTAGCTTACCGCGCCGCGTTGTGTAGCGCGTCGCGGCAAGTCATAGATTCAGAGGATGTGTAATTTTCTCAAACGCAGGCAAATTGCCTTGCCGCGGCAAGCCAAAAATCCTGACGTTTTGATTCCGCATTTATTTTGGATTCCCGACTTGTATGGATCTATGGGGACGATATAAAAGCCCTAAAACACGTCCAAAATAGAACTTTTGACCAATTCTACATCCAAAGGAGGCAAGGAAGAGAGGAGATCAAGATTCAAGGCTCCACTTCATCCATCTATCCATTTTATTGTGGTTTTGTATGCTTATAGTTATTTCTTGTCTTAGAACATGACTATGAGTGGCTAAATCACCCATTCTATGGTTGATTGACCCACCCCACATACTTGTGTGATGATAATTATTATGTTATTAATGAACTTTATTAATTCTTCCTATCTATATTGTTTATGAATTGTTTGCTATTAATTGGTAGGATCCTCGATTAATTGTCTCCTTTATCCTTGTGATTACTAGGAATAGACTCATGAGTTAGGGTTAAACACATAGCATTATTTCAACCTAAAACAAAGGCATTGCTTAGGCTTTCAAAACGGTGAATTAAGAATATTGATCCTTACTGTGAACCATAAGTGTACTCCTCCCTATCTTCATTAGTTAATTGGAATAGTTAATTAATGAAAGTTATGATTACTTAATGGAAGTGAGTAGTTGTAAACTTGGAATACTTTTTCAATATAAAGAGTTAGGGAGAGTTGTTAGCACAATACTTTAGCACAAGTGAGGAGTTGGGAAAATCAATTCTAGGCTTTCCATCTCTTGAATCAAATCTATCTTTCTATACTTGTTATTTACTTTCTTGTTTAGTAGTGTTAGTATAAACTCCACCAAAGATATAACACTCATGAAGTTGATTGGGTAGAAAACTTGGCTAGATTAACTGCTAGGAGTTGTGTTCTCTGTGGAATTTGACCACGAGACTTTAAGTACCGAGTTATATTTGCTGCGACCGCATAGACCCTTTTATAGGACGTAGTTGGGCGCGGTCAAATTTTAGCGTAGCTGCCGGGGAACACGGTGTATTTCTAGCTTTTAAGATAGCTGGGTTGTCAGTTCAATTAACTTCGTCTTTGTACATATTTGTTTAGTTTAATTAAAAAAATAAAAAATATGGCATCCGATTATTACATGTGGCTAGGTGATGATTCATCTTATATGTGTAATAAGTGTGGTAATCAAGGTGATCATTATTATAGTTGTACTAATACGTCTTATTCATCCCCGAACCCCTATTATGATGGTACTTTTTTTTTATGATAATAGTAGGTGCGATAAAGTGGAGGATGATGAGGACAAATATGACGCTGGAGTGAAGAAGATTTCTTTGCCAATTCCATTAGCCCAAGTTTGGCAAACAAAAACGACCACATAATTTCTTTGATTTCGTAATCCATTTCTTTGCCAATTCCATTACAATCAAATTAAGAAACATTAGATACTGGAAGTAGCTTACATATGCCGTATATTCCAAGTGCTAGAAGTATGGAGATTAGTAATTAAAACTTTTTCTTAACCTAACTTAAAGTTTCTTATTACTTACTCGAACAGAAACTCAATTGGCAATATAATCAAAAGAAAATGTCACATTTAAAAAAAATAATAGAAAGAATAGGACAAAAAATCGTGTTCTCAAAGATAGACATATCACATGAAAATAAAATAAAATTAATTTAGTTAATTTTTTACTAAAAAAATAAAATTAATACACTTAAATAAACTGAAAATTAAAAACATACCTTTGTAGAGGTCGCCAGTGGCAGTGCTGTCCCTGAAAAAATAAATAATAGAAAAAACTTATTAAAAGAGAAACAAGGAAAAAGTGGGGAAAATCGGGGGTGGGTGGCATTAGAGAATAGGGCACGGAGAATAACGGGGTGGGTCACAGGGGATACTTTTGTGGAGGTCGCCGGCGGGATGGGTTTATTTTAACGAAGGAGGGAGGGAGTTGTTCTGAAGTGTCGTTGCTAGTTTTAATTTTATTTCGAAATCAGTGAGGGAATTCCCTAGCCAAGCACTTACATAATTTTTTTTAATTGAGCGAGGGTATTTCCCTTGCTAGGAAAGTAATTTTTTTAAAAAAAATTTAACTATGGAATGTTCAGCGAGGGTTGTCCTCATGCCCCGTCTCTAGTTAATTGATCTTTTTCTAGTAGTGACACCATTGTGCTCATATTCTAACAACAGACACATAGTCTAAAAGTCAAGCAATTATCAAAACAACTCCTAAACGCGAGTCTTGCCCCATTAGTGATGATTTCTATTGTCTTAAGGGGATATGGAGAAATCATGCAAATATGGAAGATCACTTTTTTGCAAACAATCATTGACATCCTATTATCTCCATGAATTGGGACTTTTTGTAAGATGATGTCTAACTCTTACTGGGAAATTGTCCGCTCCAATAGCTTCAATTTAGCCAAACTAGATTTTCTTGTATCTTTGTTCATGAAATTTGATCTCCATTTGCATTATTTTTCATGACATATTTATTTCCATTTGAATCAACTGGTTTAGATACTATTATAAATTTGAGATTTTTACACTAAAAGACAAGCAACACAAGAAAATTACTAAAACGGCTCCTATTTGCGAATCTTACCCGAAATGTCATCCTTTTCCCGAAATAGCAACATGCCGCAAGTTTATACAAGTTTATATAATATATACACGTGTATAAAATTGTATAAGTTTGTATAAGTGTGTATATGCGAGTGAATAAATTTATATAAATTTTTCAGATTTCCTTAGTATTAATGATGTTTATATGAATTTTTACTTTTCTTATATATATTTTTGTATTTCTCTCATTACCTACGCATTTATCTATGTATATTCATGTATAATTTATTTTTCGGGGGAGGGGGAGATTTGTGTGTATAAACTTGTCCAAAGCAATGCTACATACAAAATCAACAACATAACTTCAGTGAAATACAAAAAAGTAACGACACCACCAGCGGGGAGGGTGTTTGCCGACGGCTCAGTGGTAAGGGAGAAGGAGATTTGGTAGCTAGAGTTTTTTTTTTTTTTTGAAGGAATGCTTAAATTTGTAATTTTAAGGATGGGTGCTATGCATGAAACAAAAAAATATAGACTGTTGTTCGTAATTTTGGTTAGTGGGCTGCCTATTTCTGAAAATTCTGGTTCGTGAGTTTTACTTAGTTGTTTTTCAAGCTTCCCATCTGAAGAATTCTTCAATATTTGAAGTATAGGTTGCACCACCTCAATGATGCTCATGAATTATGTATTTATATTCTTGTTGGAAGTAGCATTAAAGGATGATCTGGATATATTGTATCTCTCACGGTAATGTAAGTCACGGTAATGTAAGTGAGGTACACATAAGATCAGACGCGCTTGTACTGTTGGCTTTGAACATATTCTAGGCGCCTTGATGAAAATAAGTGAAATTATGTAGAATTTTATCAAAGAGTATCGCATAGGGTGTCTTCTACCTAAGTACTCTAGAAGGAACCTGGTGATAAGAAATGTTGCAATAATAAAAAGACATGGGGACCTTGGATTGATAAAGTAGTGCCCTACAAGTTTCAAGAAGATATTTATGTTTATGCTCAGCAAGACCGTTATATTGTGGAGTGTTAACACAAGACGTTCGATGAATGATTCATGTAGAGGCAAAAAATTTAGAAATGATAGTACTAGATCCTAATTTCAATGCATTTTCTGATCTAATGATTTTTACTTTGGAAGAGAATTGGCTTTCTTTCAAAATTGAGAATGCATTGATCTTAGTAGTGAGAAGATAGGTACAAGTGCCCCTACTAAAATCGTCTATGATAGTGAGAAAATATCGATATTCATTATAGATAGATGTTTTATATTCACCCAAGTATCAATATAAATTAACAAATGGAATTTGTGATGATTGAACTAAAATTAAAAGGCAGTTTAGCTTGCCTAGCCAAAGGGCAAACATCACAAGATAAATCAAACCTAGACAAAGAAGAAGAAGCAAATGACTTAATATTTATTTTTCATAGACGAGTAGGGCATGTGGCCCAATCTAATGTGTCACATAGTTGCATCTAACATCTTTTTTGCAAAAATTGAAACATTATTGGAGATATGAAAATTACTAGAACTACCACTAAAAATTGAAATACTAGTGTTACCATCAATTACATCAAATTTATTCCTAGACAACTGACTAGATAAAAGAGATAAAGGCCTTCTTGTGCACTACCAAGTTCCACTGGGATCTTCAGTGAAGGGGCTTGCAAGATGCAGCCAGAGGAAGAAAAGATTAGTTGACATGAATATTATCGACAAAGTTTTTGGATGATAGTAAATTAAATTTGAACGCTGGCATTAAGAGTACATTTCTTGGAGTAAGATTAGGTAGAATATAAACATCCCTTTTATGTGTTACCTTAATTTTATATGAATTAGGTAGGTTTACGGTCAAGGCAACAAGTAAAGAGTTGATGTCACTTAAAATGCAAAATTAAGAGGTTATTTGTTTTAATGCATCTGTATCTAATATCCATGAATTGTGATTTATATATGTAAACAACTGATATAATGATTGCATTTTATTTGAGGTTTGAAATTACCAGGACAGTTGGCAACATTGGGAGTGGCTTCAGAGGTCTTTATCTAATATCCATGAATTGTGATTTATATATGTAAACAACTGATACAATGATTGCATTTTATTTGAGGATTGAAATTACCAGGACAGTTGGCAACATTGGGAGTGGCTTCAGAGGTCGAGGCTTTCTGTTGTCCAACCTTTACCTGATTGCATAATTGAATTAGCCGAGAGAATTGATCTTGGAAGAGTTGCCGATTTTTAGATATCTTGTCATCGGCAAGGCTTGATTGATATCCAGGTTCTTTGTAAGGATTGCATTTCCTTGCATACTTCCATGATATCTCTTGTTCTTTGTGAACTTACAGTCAACAGAGAAATCAACAATTCTATAACTTTTATCTATTAAGTGTCCTTGTTTCTTACAATTGGGGTAGATTAAATTATTTCTCTTTGAGTCATACTTACCATGTCCTTTAAAATCTAATTTTCACACTTGATTTCCATTTTGATGGTTAGCTGCCTGAAGAGAAGATGATTCTCTAGGGAATTGATTGTTGAGATACACCTCCCACTGTCTTTCATCTTGCATAACGACTCAGGGAGAGGAGAGATCATCAAAATGCTGCTTTTTACTGCCAAATAAGTATCATTTAAATCTATTAAAAATTGAATAAGCATTTTATTTTGAATAGCTTTATCCATCTTGGCATTTTCTTCACATTTGCACATAACCTTATAATACATAGTGTACAACTTATCCTTTTTTTAAAAAAAAAAAAATCGGTAAAATAAGCTGCTACATCACTTGATCCTTGTACTAAATCCTTTAACTTTTTTTTTTAGAAGTGATATAGTTTGCACCATTAGATTGTCCAAATTGAGTTTCAAGATCGTGCACAACTCCTTAGCAGTGTATGAGTAGATTACGTTGTCTGCTATATCCTTGGAAAAAAATTAGCAAACAGGATATAACCATGTTGTTGTACTTACTCCACAACTTATAGTCCTCAGATTTACGATCTTGGAAGAGTTGTCGATTTTCAGATATCTTGTCACCGTTAAGACTTGATCGATATCCAACTTCCTTTACAAGGATTGCATTTCCTTGCACACTTTCATAATATCTCTTGTCCTTTATAAACTTAAAGTCAGCACGGAAATCAACAATTCGGTAGCATTTATCTATTAATGTCATTTTTTCTTACAATTGGAGCAGATTAAACTATTTCTCTTTGGGTCGTACTTACCTTTTCTTTTAAAATTTGAATTTCCACATCTTTGATTTCCACTTTGATGGTTAGCTGCCTGAAAAGAAGATAATTCTCCAGGGAATTGATTGTTGAGATACACCTCCCACTGTTTTTCATCTTGCATAACGACTGAGTAAGCATGGCTTACTTCAGGCAGAGAGAGATCATTAAAATACTGATTTTTACCGTTGAATAAGTATCATTTAAATCCATTAAAAATTGAATAAACATTTTATTTTGAATAGCTTTATCCATCTTGGAATTTCCTTCACATTTTCACTCACATACACTTAACATTATTATACAGAGTGTACAACTTATCCCAATTTTTTTTTGTTTTGGTAAAGTAAGTTGCTACATCACTTGATCCTTCTATTAAATCTAACTTTTTTTTAGAAGTGATATAGTTTGCACCATTAGATTTTTCACAATAAATTTCAAGATCGTCCACAACTCCTTACCAATGCATGAGTAGATTACGTTGTCTGCTATGACTAAGGGTGTCTATTGACCCGGTCCGGTCCGGTCCCGGTTCGGCTTGTCCGGTCCGGTCCGGTCCGGTGTTTTGTTGGAAAAATAAATCCGTCACCGGCCCGGTTCCGGTCCGGTGCACCGGTGCAATTGGACCAATGCCGGATCGGAACCGGAACCGGCAGCCGGATATTGTACCGGTCCCGGTCCGGTTTGATCCGGTTCGGTTCGGTTCGTTAATTATTTTTTTTTTGTTTTAAATTAAATTTTTTATTTTTTAAAATACTAAAATCTAAATAAACAACACAAAACACATATATTATTCAACAATACACACATTACATTATGTTGGAAAATGAAAATGCATAATTAGAAAATAAAAACATGAAAATAGACTAGAAATTAGAAAAATACATAAATTTTCAAGTTCATCGACTCAACACTGACTCAACTCAATCATCAGTCATCAGTCATCACGTGGTTGCAGATATTTGCCACCAGCACGAGCTGCCCATTCGGGGTCATGATGGTTTTTCAAGTGGGTCTTAAACCTCATTGTCCCTCCAGTATTTGTTCCATCTTCCCAATTCCAAACTTTCTGACAAAGAGTACATTGAGCTTTGCCGGTATCATTATTTTTTGTGATAAATTCCCAAACTTCGGATCGTTTAGTTCTTTTTGGAGCAGCAGACGGACCTACGTTAGTAGCACCTTGAACTTGATTTGCATTATTTGCATTTGCAGCCATGTTGATAGAAAATTTAATAAAATAGCTTTTTTTTAAGAGAAATGAATAGAAAATATTGAATTGTTATTAATTTGATGAAATATGGGAGTATTTATAGGCAAAATAGGTAGGGGAGGGTTGTAGGGGCGTTTATGGGTGTGGGGGTGGGAAAAATAGCCGTTTATGGCCGTTGCCAACGGCTATTTTTCAAAATGGAGCGGATTTGGACATAAATTTGAAGTGGGCCGGTCCGGTCCGGTTCCGGTCCGGTCCGGCCCGGTTTTGTCGGTTTCTTTATTTTTTTTTTTGTTTTTTGTTTTTTGGTTATTTGTTTTGTTTAAATTTTAGTTTTATTTAATAACTTTTATATAATACTAGTAATCTAGTATTAAAATATTAACTATTATGTAATGTAGTATTTTAGTATTATAAAAGTATAATTGAGTAGTTTTTTATAAAACTTAGTAATCTAGTATAACTTAATAAATTGTTATTTTTTCAAACTTAATACTAAGTTAGTAGTATAATAGTATTTAGTATTTTAGTATTTTAGTATTTTAGTTTTTAGTATTTAGTATTTAGTTTTTAGTTTTTAGTATTTTAGTATTTAGTATTTTAGTATTTAGTATTTTAGTATTTAGTATTTAGTATTTTAGTATTGAATTGCAAAGAGGTAACTTAATAGCAAAGGATACTTGAGAATATAACAAAGGATTTACTTAATAGCAAGGCGTAACGCATTTTATTGAATAATGGATAATGGTTGATTTTTTGCAAAGTACATAGATATTAAATTGCAAAAACTACATATTAATAAAAAAACTTCTCATTTTCTGAATAATTTCGTCTGGCACCTCTGGAGGAACCGGTGGCAAAGAGTCATCTTGTTCATATTCAGTTTCATTGTCCAAACTTCCATCGCCTGATAAAATTTCTGATGATGCTTCTGAATCGGCTACTTTATCTTCTGCAAATCCAAAATTTCTTCGCTCCGATCTAATCCAATCTCTGAATAATACGGCCGTCTCCATTGATTCTTCCTTCAATGAATGTCTATGATCTCCAATTTGTAATCTTCCTTGGCTAAACGCGCTTTCTGAAGCAACAGATGATGCTTGAATAGTTAGAATATCCCGCGCCATTTTTGCTAAAACTGGAAACTGTGCTTGTTGATCCTTCCAAAATGGCAGTAGTTGATCGCTTCCAAAATACTCAATTTCCTTGCAACCATGAAGTAAATAAACATCCAGCTCGTTGAACCCTCCGCTGCTACTCGACTGCCTGCTAGAAAGCCTTTGATTAAGGCTGGAAAAACTTCCCAATCCGGTTGCAGGTCTTTTGGGAGCCTGCGTTGAACTTGATCCAGCTCCACTTGGAACACTTGGAACAACATTATCAGCTGCACTCCTATACCTTTCATAAATCCGTTGGCAATCTACAATTACCTGCGCACAAACTGTTTCTACACTTGGTGTTTCTTCATCAGTAATTCTCAAATTCCCATAAATTTCTCTAATGAGCATTTCCGTATTAAAACGTTTAAAACATGGATGTAATACAGATGCAATGTAATAAAGTGGTGGAATCGGAAAAAAATATTTTTTAAATTTTTCAAGCATTGCTTCTACCGCAACTTCATAACCAGGCACTACTCTATAATCGTTAAGTAATTCTGCTATTCCAGCTATAAAATACAACATGGTAGTGATTGTAGGATAATATTGACCGGAAAATTCTTTAGTAGCATAAAAAAACTTTGCTAAAAATTGAAGAAGACGCTCAACATCTTGCCAATCTGTTTCTTCTAGGTGATACACGTCAGCTACTTTGCGATTAAAATAATTAGTAATAGGCACTCGTAAGGTGTAAGCAACATTCAAAGAGTCATATACAGTGTTCCACCTAGTTGAAACTTCCTTTGGAACTTTTCTAGGAGCTATACCTTCTTTCAGACAATCTACTTGAAAGTCCCTCCATCTATCCGGTTTTTTAGATTTAAAAATATAACTAATTGCGAGTTTAACCTTCATAATAGTAGGATCAAATAACTTAAGTCCATCTTTTACAACTAAATTATATATATGACATGCACATCTAACATGAAACAATTCTTCAAAAGGGGGATGCAATGCGGGTATTAACTTAGTAATAGCATAATCATTGTTAGTTGCATTATCAAGAGTTATACTTAAAACTTTATCACTAAGATAATACGCCTTACAAATATCCGAAACTTCTCCCTTAATAAAATTTTCCGTGTGTGGTTCATCGACAGCAGAATATGCTAAAATTCTTTTTTGCATTACCCAGTTAAGATCTATCCAATGACAAGTAACTGTTAAATACTCATACCCATTAACACCACGACCCAAATCAGAAGTAAGACAAACTCTACAATCAAAGTGATAAAATATATATCGTAAATATTGTCTATATTCATTTTTAAATTTTATAATATCAGTTCTAACCGTAGTTTTTGGAAAACCTTGAAAAGATGGATTATATACGGTTTGAATATAACGAATAAAACCTTGACAAGAAGCAAATGTAAAAGGTAAGCACTCTACCGCAATCATTTTTGCCATTTGTTCCCTATCTTTCTTTTTATCATAATGCAAAAGCCCCCCGTCACTGGGTTAATTTCCTGTTGGATTCCACTACCTTGCGATGGAGCCATTCTATTCCCTGAACGAGGGCCACCCGCCCTTGCTTCCCATTTTTCCTTATGATGGTTTTCTAAGTGTGTTCTCAACTTTCCCGTCCCACTATTATGGCTGCCGGTTTTAAATTCCCAAACTTTTTTACAAATATTACATATAGCTTTTTGAGCCGGAATATCTTTAGTCATAAATTTCCACACATCCGATCTTTCGGGTCGTGCATATCGTTCTCTACTAGGAGGCATAGGTGGTAATTCAGTTTCTTCATGTTCTTCACCTTGAAATTGACTAGTGGGTGTTTCATCTAAATTAGCCCCTTCGGTAAACTCTTCATATTGTGTCTCTAACATATCATTATCTAGTGGTGCACCAACATTTATATCATGCAAAAATTGCGAGTCATCTTCCTGAGTAAAATCATCTAGAAGAGAAGGAGCGCTAGAAGTACCAACTGGTCTTTTACCTAAAGCACGACTACGTCTATCATCCCCCCCCCCCCCGGTTAGAAGCACTTGATCTACGACCGCTACCCGTACGCCCAGTAATTGATCTCCAAATTCCAGACATTTTTTATAATTACTAAAATATGCTTCAAACAAATTACTAAAATATGCTACAAACAATAATATTGCACAAAAATAAAATAGATAATAAAAAGTAAGAACGAGTTTACTTGATATCGTGAACTTAGAATGTAGAACTTAGGAAGTGAAAGTTGAAACTTGACCGGAACCGCACCGAACAATATTTCCACTTTACTCCAAATATTTTTTTAGTATGCAATTTAGCAAATAGCCTTTTGTAGAAATAAGAGAGATTGATAGAGATTTAGAGAGAATATTAGAGAAATTGTGAATAAATTGATGAAAAATGATGGTATTTATAGAAAAAATAGATAGGGGGGTATGGGGGCGCCCTAGGGGGGTGGGGGGGCCAAAATAGCCGTTTTTTGCCGTTGGGGCAACGGCCAAAAGTGAAATAGCCGTTGCCCAACGGTTAGTTTTCGCAAGCCATCAGGTCAGCCGGTCCGGTCCGGTTCCGGTCCGGTCCGGTCCGGTTCCGGTCCATTTTGGTCCGGTTCGTCCGGTCCATTTTGGACGTGCCGGATCGAAACCGGGTCGAATTTTTTTTTTAATATTTGGCCCGATTTGAGCCGGGCCGGGCTATTAGACAGCCTTAGCTATGACCTTGGAAAAAAATTTAACAAACAGAAGATAACCATGTTGCTGCACTTACTCCACAACTTATAGTCTTCAGATTTATTATCCGAAGAGTCAACTAATTCATTAATTCGTACCTTGTTTTTAGCTGACAAGGTAATCCGGACGAATCTCCTCCATCATCAATACCCCCTGACATAAAAATAGAGTTTACAAGACTCATTTTGGAATAATCAGAAGAGTGAAGAAAGAATGGGTGAGTGGAATCCATGGTGGTATTCTTTCCAGAAAATTTTGTGGGTTCGAGTGTCATAAAAGCAATGTTTTGAGCGAATGAAAAAATGGAGAAATAATGTGAATTCTTTTTGGATTAGTTGTTTGGATTAGTTGTTTAACAAAAACTTTGATACTATGTAGAAATTGAAAAATAATGAGCCAATTTTTGGTGAATTTTCTGTGTATTAATCACATCATGTACAAACAAACTCTAGCTAGTAAATAAAATCTTTATAGAGTATCCTAATACTAGAAAATTTATCCTACTTGTTGTACAAGATTTAACGTAAAATGGGCAATAAATATAAAAAAGCTCAAGCATATAAATAAACCCAATAAGCTATACATAAATGCAAAACTTAGTGCAAAATGTTTCAGCCCAAACATAGACCCGATCCAAATAAAAAGAAACTCCAATTTTGGAACTTCCAAAGATTTAGTTTCCAAAAGAGAAAGTTTCGTCTGCTACTTCCTCTTCTTGTCGATGGAAGAAATAAAAAATTCAATCCTTCAAATTAGCACTGTCAACAAATTAAAAGGCCGAAAATAAAACTTTGTGCAAATATATTATTTGTCTATTAAGCCAACATCTAACATGAATTTGATTTTCTAATTACATTCACCAAGTCTCATTTTTTCTTTAATTAGGCATAATTCTATGTCTAGATAAAGTATATATGTGTGGTAGCCTTGGTTACACAACAATAATAACTGCGCCTTAATCCCAAATAAGTTGGGGTAAACTATAAATCTTAATATACCATTTTCTCTATTTTAACTTAAATCATATCGTGATACATTGATAATTTGAGAAATTAGCACGCGTGTAGCACATAACTTGCACATGAAATAAAATAAAAATATAGGAAAATGCAAAATTGAACACCTCTTCAAATATTAGAGACACTAAAAATCATATAATAATGATTCAAATCAATGGAAAATAAGAAAAACGATAATTTGCTAACTTTTTAAAAACTTGATTCATTAATGAAATCAAGATCCCTACATTAGATTGCGGTTAATGTTTTTTCTATATTTAACTTTACTTAATTGTTAAATATGATAGGGGGTCTAAGTTGTTCCATAAGATCTTCTTGTAACGTGATACATATGATTGTCAATCACGTTATCAAAAGCGGATAAAGTATAAAATATTTAAAAATTTTAACTAATTCACGATCTTTGACTTTTTAATATGACGTCACCAACTAATTTTTGATTTGACTCACTAGTATGGCTTCACCTAACCCCCCCCCCCCCCCCCCCTTAATTTGACATATTCATATAGTGAAAATCTCTAGAGACAGAATATATTCATAGTTACATGCTCATGATATTGTGCAAATTTATATGTTTGCATGTATGTCCCATAGTTATATGATCCTAAAATTAATTTTCATAAAGTATTGCTAGTTCCTCAAATGCGAAAGTCAATGTTACATGTTAACTATGATCAACTTACACATTATTTTTCAGATGACGTTAAATAAAAGTATAGAAAATAAATATTTCTTCAAATATTAGAGACACTTTAAATCATATACTCCTAATAAGGATTAAATCAATGGAAAATAAGAAACATGATTATCTACTACTTTTTTCCTAAATTTGATCATAAATTCCTACATTAGATTGTGTCTAATGCTCCTCCTAAAGTTAAATTTACTAAATGGATAAATGCAGAAGGTGGTGGATGTTTTTTCAATGAACCATTTTTTAATGCAGTACACATTTTGTTAATCACGTCACCAAAAATGAATAAAAAGCAAGACACTTAAATTTTTTTACTAATTCGTGGTCTGTGATTTTCTGATCTGGCTTTACAACTACTTTGTGATTCAACTTTCCTATCTGGCTGCACCCCTTATCAATTCTTTTTCTGCAAATAAACACAATTGTACAACAAAAATTTCTAGACGCAACATGTATACATGGGTTACACGCTCTGATATTACTTCTAGACGCTAAAATTAGTGTTGACAAGTACCTTATCCCTTCAAATTACTATAGTCATTTTTATCGGATTAATAAAAAAATAAAATCTTACTTGCATCATTTGTTTACATCATATTAAGAAATGAAAAACATGTGTCTTGTACAAGCACTTATGCCTTATAACCATGGCTAAATAATATAGATTTAAATTAATTTTTACGTGCGGTGTGAGCAAGTATTTATCTAGTGCACAAAGCATCCCGCAATCATGCAGGTTCCGGGAAAGGACAACACTTCGGAGGCTGAAATATAGCCTAATTTCACGGCTTGAACCAGTGTCCTATAGGTCATAAAGAAATAACTTTTATCGTTGCTCCAAGCTCCCGAGCAACTATTTACTCCAATAATTTTTTTTATTGAAACTAATTTTAAAGAAATTTGAACACGTTTTTAATCAAACCAAAACTAAATAAAGTAATGAGTCTTTATTTAATCATAGTACTAGGTTCGTACGCAACAAAAAGGTATATATACTAGGCAGCGAACTAAAGTGTGCTTCCTCAACGCGCTTAGTTGGTCTCTATCAATGGAAGACAACCTTTATTTCTTTGTATGGAAAAAATGGTTTGTACATTTCTTGGTTTTATCGAATATGTATAAAACTTTTAACAACACTACTATTATAGTCAAATGACAATTGTTATTAATATTATAGATTCTATAGATTACACTTACTAATGAATTTGCTTTTTTTGTTCACACTTCAACTACTTCTCCATTTATATAAATACCCCCTCCTTTTCTACTAAAATTATACACCTTTAATCATCCTTTTTGTATCATTTTCTTGATTCTTGATTCTTGTTTTGTGTGAGTTTGAATTAGGATTTCTTGTTTTTATTTTTGTTGATACTTTGTTTCTTGATTTTTATCTGATTAAAACCCGTCCAGACCCCACTTGTGCGATTATACTGCGTACTTGTTTGTTGTATCTGATCATAACCTTTGAAGCTTTTTGTTGGGTTTTGGGAAAGATTGGATTTTTGGGGTTCTTGGATTTTTGGGTTGCTCGGACCTCACTCGTGGGATTATACTGGGTACGTTGTTGTTGTTGTTTGGGTTATTAGGTTGGTTTAGGATGGAACCTTTGGGTGGGAATCAAAGAAATGGGGAAGGTTTGAATTTGAGTGATGGGGTTGGGATGAAGAGGGTTAATGAGGGAGTGGAGGAGAATTCAGTGGTTAAAAAAGCTAGGTTTTTTGAAGATTTTGATGAAGTTTTTGGTTCTCTTAAAGACATTAATGAGAACGGTAAGGTTGATGAGTATTTAGAGGGTAAAAGTCAAGTCTTGGTTTTCGAAAAATTTGATGGAAGTATTGGGCGTATAGGTGAAATGGCTATCAACGTTTTGGAAGAGGGAGGGATCAAGAATGGGGCACTGGGTGCTGGGGAATTCAATGTTGGGTGTCAAAAAGGTGGACCTTTAAGTGTATTGGAAGAGTTTCACAATGATGTTCTAAATGGGAACTTAGGGAATGCTAATGGTGGTAATGAATTGAACTTTGATCTTAATATTCCAATTTTGGAAGAGGGTGATGGGGGTAATTTTGTTGGTTGGCAGGAGTATTCTCAAAGGAGTACTGTTGAATTAAATGAAATTAGGTCTGATGAGCGTTTTCGCGGGGAGGAAAGAGTGAACAAGGAAAGAGATGAGGGAAATGCGAAGCAAATTGAGGAAATGATGCCTTATGATGCCTTTGGAAAATTCAGACTTGAGTTTGGATTGATGGACACAGACCAGGATATTGGTGGAAGTAGTTCATTGGGTGGTGAGAGGAGATACACTCGAGAAGAAAAGGGGAAGGCTGTTGCAGCAGTGCCACAGGTTGACAATTCTTGGTTGTCACTTACAACCTTGCCAGTGGAGTTGGACTTGCAACACGGGAAGCAGCCACAGGAAGCTGTTGCTGCAGTGCCACAGTTAGGATCCATCCAGCTTAGACAAGATGCTGATATGTTAAATGCTGAATATAGAAGAAGGTTGATTGATGAACGTTTATCAAGAGAGTTAATTGCGTTAAGGGCAAGGGCTCATCGTTTTGCACGCTCTGATGCTCCACGTGAAGGCTCTTCCAGTCAGGAAAAACAATTGCCAACTTTGGAAACTGTTAAAGATCTTGGGAACACCCCTGGTCCGTTTGCTACTGCGCTGAAGAGCATTACAGAGCGTATACCTAAACGAAAGAATGAGAAATTGGTTAGATGGGAACCATCTCGCCATACTGAGAATAGAAATTCTCCTAGTGTGATTCCTTCACTTCTAGATCTTTCCTTGAAAGCCCTCGCAGAAAATGCTGAAGCAATAGTTTCTCTCATAGGTGTCCCTGATATCTTGAGGCAAAGATTGACTGAATTGCTCTGCAATTCTCGGAAAATGAGTACTCATATGTTGGACCTTCTTGTTCAAGGATCACCAACTCAAATTCGTATAAAGGACTGTTCGTGGTTGGGAGAAGAGCAGTTTTCCCTCTCATTTAGGGACTTCGATAGAAGAAATTTAATGGTAACCTATACTTCTTCATTTTTAATTTTAGTTCACTTTTTCTTTGTTAATGTGGCAAATATTATTCTCTGAAATGTTTCTTCCAAATTATGATTAGGCTACTCAAAGGTAGAGTTAAGAGTGTGATTTTGTAGTATTATTCAGTTGGATAATTGGAGTAATCCTATTGTTGCATGTATCTACAAACCTTTGTGGGGCTACTTATGACCACCAATAAGGCTAAGGAAAAACTAAAAGTGCAGTCAAGGATGCAAGGGTATTTAGCAAGCAACACATTTATTCTTTCTACTACTTCAACGGCATAATTTTCCAATCACAGGGCACAAGATACAGTAGATAATTCTTAGTGTTGAGAGTTGTATAATTGCACAAAGGTTGGTTGAGGGATAATAGAGCATGTAAGTAGAATGACAACAGAATAGTGCAACCTGATGATAAATATTTGCCGAGCTTTTACTTTGCTTTAATTGTGCTTTTGTTTTGGATAGTTCCTAGTTCCTACTTGCTGTCTAAACAACTGTCATTGTATAGATTCACAAGAGTTCTTCTATCTGAGGTGTGGGGATGGCAGAGAGAAGAGGGTATCAGACCTTTACGGGAAGGTGTCTTTAATAGGTTGTTTTGTCTTCCTTCATGGATTACCCCTTTTAGTGCATATGTTATAGTACCTTTATCCATTAGGAAATGGAGGGGGCCACTTCAACCTGACTACCAGTCACCCTCCTGTGACTCTACTCTACTTCTATGTGTTTTCCTCATCTCTTCTTTAGCTAGTGTTTTCTTCCTGGCAAGCTTCCCTTTGGTCTTTGTGAAAATTGTTAAGACCAATTCTTTTGTGACTTCCTCTCTGGAGTGGCAAAGCATTCAAAAAGTATTCCTAAGCAGGGCTGCTGCTTCAGTCAAGTTTTCTACTTTCTACTTCCAACAATGCAGTATGCCTTTTGCAACATGGATAACTGTAGTACAATGTCACTGAAGGTATTAGCTTCTTAGTTTGTGAAGTGGTTAGTTGTACCTTATGAAGTTGTATCTGTTTTGGTGGAAGAGTCGACCCAGTAGTTTTTCCATCTGAACTATTAACCTTGTTATACTCCCTTATTCTTCCTTTTGGGGGTATAGAGAGGTATTAGAACATAATGTACTTCTTGAAAGGAGATAAACAGAGAAAAGCATGCTGTAGCTCATTGTAACCCAAAATCAGTGACATATAATCCAGGCTGTTGTGATTTTGTTTCTTGCTTCTGATATGATATATCTGGAACTCACTAGTTGATTCCTCATTCTTTCTGATAAATCTTGAACTGTGTACTCCTCTGCAACGTCTAAGTAACCCTTATTTCATTAATGTTGTTTTTCAGTTTGTTAACCAAAAGCTGGAACTGTGTAGAAGCACCTTAAAGAGTAGTATTTTTAGGATAAGTAGATTAAGGCAAGATAATGTAAGTCAAGTTTATTTCACATGAAAAGAACGAGTGTCTTGTGAGATTGGCTGGGATGGTGATGCCTAAATGCAGACAATTTAGATAAACTTACATGATTAATATTTTCTGAACTTTTACGTCTGCTTTAAATGTTGTTCCATGGCTGGCATATACTTCTGTTCTAGATGATTCATACTCCTGTCTTCTGAAAATACTTTGTTAGATTCATAAAAGTCCTATTGTGCCGACATGTGGGGATGGTAGATTAGAGGGCGTCAGATCTTTAGCACAAGGTGTTTTCCAATAGGTTATTTTGTCTTATCTGTATGAGGTACCCGTTTTTGTTCCTTCTTTAGCAAATGTGTTAGGGTGCAGTAGAGCTGGCCTTTGCACATATCCTTTATGATTTGTTAATTATTGGAGCAACTCTTTTGTGATTTCTTCCTGAGCTTGCTAACCAGTTGGCCTGGGCTACTGCCTCAGTCAAGTTTTGTACTCTTCTCCCAGTAATGCTGAATTCTTATTGCAACATAGATGGCCGTGGTATATATCAAGAAGTTAGCCTCTTAATTGGTGAAGTGGTTGCTTGAACCTTTATGAAGTTGAATCTTTTCTGGTGGTCACTAAAATAGTTGGCGTTCTTCCATCTGAACTGATGACCTTATTTTACTCCGTTAGTTTTTCTTTTTGGAGTAAATAGTGCATTGTTTCTTACTACTTAAAAGAAGATAACTGGAGAAAAGCATGTCTGATGTAGCTCATGGTAACCAAAACCAATGATGCATATAGATCAACACAGTAAGCCAGGTTTTAGGGGTTTTTGTTACTCGCTACTGATGTATGATTTTGACTGAAATTTTCAAGTTGATGTCCTTGGTCTTATTGATAAATTGTAACTGTGAACTCATGTATTTCCAAGTAAGCCTTTTTACTAATGTTGTTTTATTAGACTGCATAATTTTCTCAACTTTCTTCGTCTGCGTTGTCTCTGGGAGCTGATATCGTGTAAAAGCTGTTATTGCTGTCGTTGCCATTTCTTCTATTACTGTCTTGGATGATTATGGAAGCTGATAGAACTCTTATACCCCGATGTCTTTGAAGCAGGTGCTTCAACTAGATCTATGTGGACAGTGTACGCTTGATTATTTGTTGGATGAAACCATAGCTCCAGCTTCAAATAGCTTACCTAATTTAGCCATCTTGTCACTGAGGGGTGCTTGTCGGATGTCTGATAGAGCTCTAAAAACTCTTGTTACATCAGCGCCTTCTCTACAATCCATTGATTTGGGTCAGTGCTCCCTTTTGACCCACACTAGTATTGAGATTGCAGCCAACTCATTGGGATCAATTCTCAAGGAGCTCTATATAGATGATTGCGAGCGGATAGATGCAATGCTTATATTACCTGCACTGGGGAAGTTAGAGCATTTGGAAGTGTTGTCAGTAGCTGGAATACATAGCGTATGTGATCAGTTCGTAACTGAGTTACTTAGCGCACGTGGTCAAAATATAAAAGAGCTTGATTTTGCAGATTGCCAGTAAGTAATTATTGCTTCCACTTCTTGATTTACCATGACACAGATGGTTAAGAATTAAATGGTTTAAAGGGTCATATTATTTTAGATTCAATTTAGTCTTTTAACCTGATTTGTTCTGGATGCAGGAATCTGACAGATCATTCTCTGAAGTTCATTGGAGATACATGTACTAATTTGCATTCGTTAAATATTTCAAACTTGAGTAAAATGACAGATTTGGGACTACAATTTCTTGCAAATGGTTGTCAATCAATTCAAAGACTCAGACTGTGCCGTAATAGTTTCAGGTTTGGTCCTGATATCCAGTTTGTATCTTGAAAGTTCAATTATGCTGCTGTATTTGATGACGATATTGATGACTCGTTCATTAAGCTTTTGTTGGCAAGCAATTTACTAAGTCAGCACGAATTAAATTCTTGCCATCCCCACACCCCTGAAAGGAATAAACATAAATATGAGAGGCAACTTTGAGAGTACTCTATATCAGATAAGCTAAGACAAAAAAAAAAAAAGTATTTCTATGTAGTGGCCATCAACTTCAGTAAAAGATGTTGGCGCATTGTTTTTTTTTTCCTCTCTTTTTTTCTTCAAAATTGGAAGCATCTTTATTGACCATGCTGTAGTCATGCATGAGACACACACAGACTTGTCTTGCAGACAAGCAGCTGAAAGAACTCGACATTATATATTGAACATGTCTACCTTGGGTGTTTGACTTCGCATCATGATTGGCAGAAGCCTCTTTATCGTTTAAGGTAGTGAAGCTCAGATGGAGTGTTGAGCTATGAGAAGGAAGATGCTGGTTTCAACATAGAAGTATGGCCTTCTTGAAGGATCTTTACTGATGCTCCTGTGGTATACTATTCTGCTGCACTTTCTGCATGAATAAATGTGCTAGAAGTAAGGTATAGCTGCCATGAGCGCTGGCCTGTTGATACCACAAACGGAAAAAAAATAAAGACAGTAAGGAGTCCTATCCATTGATGTGTGCTGTCAGTGGTATCAAAATGAGGACATCTGGAAAAATTTGAGTGGATTGAGATCGATTAGCTGTTGGGCTGGATAAGGTGCTTCTTTTTAGATTATTAACCAATTAACAAATTGTAGGAAAGGCACTAGAATAATCAGAAGTCTGGCATCAACCTAGATAGTTCTGTGTTCTGATACTCCCTTGAGAAGTAGGGGGTAGCTGTTAAGCAATTAAGGCTGAAAAACAACTCACTATTATCCTATGTTTAACTTGATCAGTTGCTTTAGACTTTCTTGTGATCAATGTAATAGTGAAAGTGAGACACTTTGCTTTTCCAGTGGCCAATAAAATGACTTTATTAAAGAAGTGCAAGTGGTGGTCTCTGGAGTTAGTTATTAAGTTGTCTCCATATCAGAGTTGGATGTCATGCTCTCCAACTAGAGTAGAGTTATTACCACTTTTAAGTGCAATCAAGGTTTATTTGTTCTCACTTTGTATTTTATGTGCCACTTCATGGTTATTTGCATCCCCTCTACTCAAGGTTGAATTAGTAATTTTCACTGTCATCATGGTTATAGTTGGTGAATTGACTCCATGACAAATGACTCTGTAAGTCTACGGTTTAAAAAGTTAGTATGATGATGACTATTTCTAAGTGATTATTGATCATGATATGATAGTGTTATATCTGATTTCTGATGCAATGGATTACTTGAAGAGTTGCTGCCTATATGTTCTTGCAGTACTTGTAGACAACTAAACTATTTTTACCCAACAGAGAGTGTTTAATGAAAAGTTTCTGCATTGCAGCAATACTTTTACAGATCTAAATTATGTTTGCACCATCATTTTGTGGGTTTTCTTGTTATTCTAGTTCCAATCTAATTTAAACTTTGCATGTTAGTGATGAAGGAATTGCTGCGTTTTTGGAAGCGTCTGGAGCGTGTTTGGAGGAACTTTCACTGAATAAATGCTCTAAGGTACACATAATCGCCCAGGAGTATCTATTCCGCTCTCAAAAATGCTTATTAAGCCCAGTGATATTCCCAGTTTCTCAATATATTAAGTGTTCAGGTACAGAGTAGATTTTAGTGATTCACCAGTTGTGCCTAACATGTAGCTGTTGGCCATTTAAGAGTCCGATGACAACTCTCTTCATAATTTGCATTGTCTTGCAATTTGCTTCCCATCTACTTTTAGTTTTAAGTTATAACTAGGATATGCTCTATATCATATTTTTATGAGGTTAATATGTCAAGCATTTTGCCCATGTGTGGTCTTCTCTTACGATATACTTGTGTTAGGTTAGCTAGGACTCTTGGCCAAATAAGTATATTTATAAATGAATAAGATAATCATAGCATCATTATCTCTGTAATTGATCTTCCCATCTTTGTGATAAAGTAGACATTATTTAGCATAATAGCATTGGATGCCTTGGCCACCTAGTGAAGAAACCTTGTTTGAGCTTTTGCTGGAACCAAGAGAAAATCATGCAGTTCCCATTGGGGATTGATAAGGAGCAGGGAAAGACATACTTTACTTTTTTTCTAGAAAAGTTTGGTTTTATTATTTGTTATGTCAATGACTGATGAAAATCTTTGACAGGTTAGCAGCAGCACTGCCTTCTCACTAGCCAAAAGTTCAAGAAAGTTACTGCATTTGGACCTATCATGGTGTCGCAGGATAAGTGACGAAGAACTAGGACTGATTGTAGACAGCTGCTCGTCGCTCAAGCTACTCAAACTCTTTGGCTGCACACAGGTATGCCAGTGCAACCCAAGAGCTAACTAATTTTTTTGGTTGATAAGTGTTTACTTAATCCATGCACACTATCATTTTCTTGGCTCATATCCATGCAATATGTGCTACAGTACTTCTATAACAATATTACAAGAAATGGCTCAGGGAATTCTAGTGTCATTTCAATTAGCAGGACAACCCTTGAATTCACTAAATTTATTGGCTCTTTCTCCCTGGGTTTCTGTTCCAACTTGTTGGTCGGTAAAATCTTTGTTTTTATGTGATCTAGTTAGGAATTTCCTTTATAGAGTAAATGACTTCTGCTTATGCTGAATGAAATTAGTAGCGCAGAGTATTTAGATCTCAAAGTAATTACATGGGTTGATATAAATGCATCATCTCTTGTTACTACTTTTTGACCTTGTAATAGAGAACATTCACGAGTAATGTGGTTGCCAAAGTGACATTGAGAGAGATAAGGTTGTTCCTTATGCATTATTACTCAAACAACTAGGACCAGAGATGGCATGCTATGGGTTTACGTGTAGTTTTTGAGATACCAACTCCATAATCACCAATATGATATCTGTGACTGTTGATAGAAAAGAGTGGTTGAGGTCTGACTAGTAAGCATCCTGCTTCTCTTTCTTCTAGTAGCTCTTTCCTTTCATGTATCAGTTTCTTGCTCATTATCATGGTGGCAGTTGTTTCACTAGTTTTTGATATTGGGGTTTAAGACTAAGATTTATGGACTGGTCACATTTTTATATAGTTCTTTGGAGTTGTTAACTTCATGATGTGATATTGTTGGTTGCCGATTAAGTACCATCTATTCGTTGAGTTTTTTTTTTTTTTCTGTCCTGGAGAAAAGTAGTTGCACACTTGGTGGTCTAGACTTCCATGACCATAATCGCAATGTCTTATTCAAATTTCCTGTAGAAACAAATTGGCATCGTATCACTTCAGCCAAGTGAAAGGGATAAAAAAAATAAATTAAAAAGGTGGTAGTTCTTATGAGCTGAAGTGCCATGCACTGTTTCTTACCTCATCCAGTTCCCTCTTGTGTGTTCTTCATTTTTGTTAGTCATCTAAACTTTTCTGATTTGAAGTGCTTGTCATATTTGGCTCTCTTTCCTGAAGTTTCACTGAGCGTAGATTGCACCTTTTAGTAATTGCAAATTTTTTTTTTTTTTTTTTTTTTTTTTTTTTTGCAGATCACAGATGTATTCATAAATGGCCACTCAAACACAGCAGTCCAGATTATTGGATTGAGTATGACTCCGATATTAGATAACATTAGCACGGTTGAAGGCGTGGAAGTTCTGTTGAAGTATTCACCACTACTGAGTACTGATGTCATCTAATTCATGAAGGACGCATCCAGAGATTCCTCATTGCACAGTATCACAGTTGTTGCCGATCACCCCCCCCCCCCCCCCCCAACCACCCCCTAATTTTTTATATTATTTTTTGAAGAGAACAAATAGAACTTGCCTTTTTATAATATTTTCTTTGGAACAGCTTCTTCTTCCTTATTTTTGAGTTAGATTTTACTTTACAGGTTATACATGGTAAGTAGAATCAATTGGTTGGCAAAATCTGCTTTTGTAGCTACAGCTCTCTTGTCCTCAACGATTGAGATTTCTTTTTAACCATATAATATACCAAGTTGATTGTAGTTAGAAGTATCTCCGTACTGCTAATTAGTGGATGATGCTTCTTCATATCGTCATGGTTTGCTTGGCACTCACTTCGTAATGTATTATGTGCTTGCAACTTTATCAATTCAGCAGGCTTATGAGTTTGTTGCTGCAGCTAGACTAAGAAGTCACATGTAAGCATTTCTGTATTATCTATGGATGTTGCAACCATTAAATTCAGGTTTCCATCGTCTTCTTGCAGTAAACAACTGTAATTCTGAACTCAACTCTTTGAGTTGTAAATATTTGCTAATGCTTGAACCCAAGAACTATTTTTCCGTTTCCCTTTTCAAACCACACATGAACACTTGAAAAGAAGGTTACGAAGGTACATATCTTTATTATTCATGTTAGAGAAGTTTAAACTTCAAAACAAATGCAAGAACTAGCAGAAGAATGAGAATCCCAGTAGAAGAACCACCAACCCTATGAATCCAGTAAGGATCGAACCTGGTAAAACTCTGGTCCAAGTAGCATGACATAGCAATAGCGATGATGAGAAACAACATGAGCAATGGCAAGTACGAGGAATTGCTTAGTGATTGCTCTTCGAGCTCTGGATCGACTACCTTGCTCCTGTCAATGTACAGAGGTGATACTATGGCAACAAGTGTAAGACCTATGGCCAGAAGCCTGTGATCATATGACGAGAACCGAGCCAAATGATGAGAAAAACTTATGCTCATGATCAAAGTGATGAAGAAAAGCAGTGGAAGGTAGGGAAGGAAGTTGATGGTTTGTTCTTCAAGCTGGGGATCAGTAGTGTGTTTTCTATTGTCAATGTATAGAGGAGAGATCACAGCCAGAAGACCAATGCTTATGGCCAAGAACCTCTTATCATTTGTAGGAAACCTGCCTCTCCTGCTTATAGATTCTTGCTCCATTGAATATAGTTTTTTTAAGAGTCACCACTACTTCCTCAATCTAGACCTTTGATAGCCATTGGTTATTAAATAAATAGTCTTAATTTCCAGACTCTTCAAAGTCTCTTTTCTTTCGTTTGGTAAGAATCTTCTTTTCCTAGCCAAAGGATTGGGGGACTTTATAGACTTGAATTCCTATCCCTTGTTATCTTTGCATTAAAAGTGACCCTTTAATATGTCCCAAAGGAAAATAGGAGAGAAGAAGTAAACCTTCTTTGAGGATATTTCCAGAAAGTGAAAAAGTTTATTCTTTTGATAGATAAGGAATGAAAGGCAGCTCTACGATTAAGGCTATGCAAGTGGTGTCGTGTACTTGGCATCTGATTCTGCCTGCATAAACCTGGAATCTCTCACTGTGCTCTCTATTTCTACAAAGCGTTAGTGTAAATTTTTTTTGGATAACTGTGATGTGCAAACCAACTTGCACGGAGTTTGATTATTTTCCTCATACCTGCTACGCTTGCCAGCACAGGTACCAGCTAACTCAACCTATTCTACCCACCCCACCAAGGCTTGTGGAAAGAATTATCTACCAATTTTTATCTCTACTTGAATTTGAACCTTAAGTTCCCATGGTTTTCATCCATTTCATTGACCGGTGCATCCTTGGGTGCGCCATTACTGGAAAATTGTAATAGTTGCATATTATGAATCTAAAAATACATATTGTTTACGTTATCTAGGCTGCACCCAGATACCGTTGCATAGTAGACAGGAAGTAACCAGAAGGAATTGGGATGATGCTGTAACCTACAGTATTTACCAAATAAAATAGACCTACCGAAAATTAGCTACCTTCTATGAAAGAACTAGGAGCCCGTTTTGGTAACTTCCATGGGTGTTTGGTAACTATAAAAGCCATGGACTTGTCAACACTTATGAGCTTAAAATACTAACTTCTCAAAAGTGGCTTATAAGCAATTTATGGCTTATAAGCTATTTATAATAAACTCACCCAAATGGGATTGGAGCAGGCATACGTTCGTACATTACACCTCCATCCAATGTATTTCACAAGACAGTGACTTAATCCAAGATCAAAGAGAATGTTTGAGTATTCAATAATAAGTTGTCAAGAGCCAAAGATCTTTAGTATCTCCTCGCTATTATATAGAGGCTACCGAATCGACAAAAAATGTTACAGCATAGGGTGATGAAACGCTTTCGGGCTCAAAGGGAGAAAATAAATTGTAACTTTACAGTACAAACAGTGGATTTACATTTCAATGTCAAAGTCTAGTGTCAACAGAGTGCTTGTAGCTCAAGTAAATGCTGAGTCCATCAATGATGAGCAGAAACCAGCTTAACTTTCACCATCAGCAGTCTTTGACTTGTTTCCAGAAAGTCTCCTCATCCATTTCTTCTGTGCGGTGGTAAGATGAGATATCGGCGCACAAGGCGGAATATCTGATGATGCTTCCGTAGTTGGAGATGGAGATGGAAGCTCAGCAGGAAGTGCAGATGCAGTGCTGGTGAAGGCATTCAAAACAAGAAATGCCAGTATAGGCGAAAGATCCAGGGTTCCTCCAAGTGGCGGAATAATCCCTCGGAATATGTTCAAGTATGGGTCACATAGAGTGCTGAAAGAAATACAGCATTTTAACAACGTATGCATTTCCTATTAACACATTCTCACACAATTGAACCATATGTATAATTAAGTAAATATGAGACTGCAATTATTGCTGAATGACACCAGGTACCGTAAGTAGGTTTCATTCAAATCAAATTTTAATGAATAAAAGAAGGTAATCAAATCCTGGATCATCAAACTTCAAACAAAAAATTCTCCTTCAGCCAAATTACAATACCCACAGTTTTTAGCACCTGTATGAACGCTCATATTGAAAAATAATACATGACAAGAATACACATCTGAGCTTTTCTATATACTTCCCCGAAGTTTGACCCATTAGAAAATAACAAAAGAAGAAGGTCAATGGAGCTTGGCTGATGAAGTTGATTTGCTTAGAAGTGCACTTTCAAGCACTTTTACTGGGCATGATATAAACACACTCTGCCCCAACCCAGCCACTAGGATACCACTGGAACTATTACTATTTTTAACGTTTTGAAAATGTCCTAGGGGATTATTTTTGTAAAACTGCCTGTCTTAATCCCCAAGTCCTTCAATGTAAAGCGAAAACAGAAGAAACTGACATAGTCTCGAGAGTAAAAATAACAATTAAAGAACTCCTGCACCTAGAAGTGAGAAAAAACACATTCAAGCCAGTAATTTCTAGTCGAGATTTAGTTATTTACAATCTTTTCTTCTCCCCCTTCTCACTATGGATAATTTAGGTATAAGATTCATAGAAGTAAGATGATGACAGTATGATCTGGACACCTAAATTTGAGGACTAGCCTTGAATCACTATCTTAAACTTTTAGCATTTTCTTTCATTTGTGTTAGAAAAGCCTAAGATGTATGTAAGTAGGATAGTGATTCCTGTCCCACATTGGGAAAGGGTTTGTAGTTATACCTGTATAGTAGTTATAAATAGGACTCATTGTAAACACTCTTTGTGATTAATAAGATTCTCTCAGATTTCTCACAATTTGCATATATATCATGGGATCCACTGTTGCCATCGCTTTCATTTTTAATATATAGCAGGTCATTTAAATCATAAACATGGTTGAACTTTAAAGCATACCTGAGGGGACTGACAATGGCAGGAGGAGCATTTGGGAACCATGTTAGAACAAGCCTGACAACCAGTAATGTATTGTAGATGTTCAGGAAATTTATAACTCCGTTCGCAACAACGATTCCTGCAACTGAGTCACCAGGCAAGACAGCCGCAAAGTTGTGATGGGACAGGTTTCCAAAGTTCTGGTAAGTTCTGCATTGTACCTGGAAGTAAAGTCAGTCGAGGATACTCAGATTTATAGACAGATAAAAGACGATAGAACGTATTATTTCTCAAATAAGTCAAAAGAACACATTGTTATGTAAGAAATGGAAGGCACATGGATTAGATACAAAATTAGAATATTTGCATATGATAAACTTAGAAAAGTAAAGACCAATGAATATAACATTTCATCATAAGAACTTAGCAACTCACATGTATCCACATGAGGAATCATTCCAGGAGTTGCAAATTTGCAAATTGATGGAACTTGCTGTGAATCGACTGTGTCATGATTCAATTGCATATTTCACAAGATTGGTCTTAGACAATAATAAGTCGCCTATCAACAACTATCAGGGAGCTTTTTTTTCTATTTTGTATTGACAAGTAACAGCTATCATTGAGCTTTTACATTTGGAAGGAGGACTAGGGAAATTAGGGTTAGATGTTGCTGCTTTAGCTCGCATTTGGGTTGTATGGAAGGAGAGCAAAGGAGAGCGCTTGTGGTGATAGAAAATGATTTTGAAGTATACAAAAAATCCTTCTATCTCTAATTTTTATAAGGTTCCGTCTTGTACAGATAATTGGGTGTCTTTATAGATTCCCTATTTTTGTGTAGGTTCTCCATGTTTTGGTATACGGCTCTTATACGGAGTTTCCCCATCATTAATAAATTATTTACCTTTTTAAAAGAATCATTGAGCTTTTACAATAAAACTACGGAGTTGGTTACACGACAAGTGAAACTAGCTAGCCAAGGGCTGATCGGTTTTTGATTGGGGACCTCGACCACTGACAACAAAACAACTACTTATGTTATTAGCATGGGAAAACCATGAAATTAAGTTGTACAAGCGGCACATAATAACATAGTCGATCTGAGTATCCCTCGTTCTTATCTATTTCATTCTCAAAGTTAGTTTTTTAGCTGGAATAGCAAAAGGCCACTCAGATGCATACAGAATCCTCATTAGTCATTATAACCTTCTTTCACTTTGAAAAAAGAACTGAAAACTTTCTTCGATAGAAAAACGCAGGAAGATGTCCAACAAACCACTGAGCATTCACACAATTTCCCTCCCAGTTCCTATAAACAAACTGCTACTTTTTGCTTTAAAAAACTGTAGTTTCACAGTAGGAGAGAAAATAAACTACTCAATATACTTCCTTACAATTCCTTGAGGAACATCACCTGAATAAATCTATAACAGCTACTCCCTCTGTCCCACTTTGTTTGTCATACTTTCCTCATTAGTCTGTCCCAAAAAGATTGTCATACTTCTAAATTTGGTAATAATTCAACTTTAAACTTACTTTTTGTCTCATTTATAGCCACACAAATATTAATGGCTTATTTTAGACCACAAGTTTCAAAAGTCTTTCTTATTTTATTAAACTTTGTGCCAAGTCAAACTATGACAAACAAATAGGGACGGAGGGAGTATCATCTTTTTGTGACGAACACTCGAATTGATCTATGGTAAGTATCATACTATCAACCATCCTTGATGAAGGAATCAGCAATTTTTGATACCAGAGTTGATCAAGACAACCATATACATTAACTCGCCTCAGGTATAGTCTAGAATTGTAGGTGACCTTTAACTATCCGCTTCTTGATGAATTTCACTTTCTTGGTCACAACTGATAAGTAGCTCACTTGCTCTATAAGTGTTAATCTACACTTTATGTAAACTGATGTTGGTAACACTTTACCAATTTCTATAAAAGTCCAGCACCGCCATTCGAGCATTAAAGTAAGCAGCTTTAACACATTTCCTCATTACATCACCTTGATTCTATTTAATTCAACAACTATCTCCCTTTTGAATAGGATACTTATTATAGTCACACTCCAACAAACACCCCCCCCCCCCCCAAACCACACTTCCTGGCATACAAACAGACACACACAGCATATCAATATACTCCCTACATTTCACCTAATATAACGGTTGGCCGGGTACCAAGTTTAAGATGTTAATTTGATTGTATCTATTAGTTGTAGTGGAAAAGCATTAAAGCAGTTCATGCACCCAATGGTGTCGCCTAGTGGTCAATGAAGTTGGTTAAGAACCATGAGGTCTCAGGTTCAAATCGCAGCATAGACAAAAATGTTAGGTAATTTTTTCTCAACTGTCCAAACCTTGGTGGACAAAGTTTCCAGTAAAATTAGTCGAGGTGCGCGCAAGCTGGCCCAGACACCACGGTTATAAAAAAAACAATATTAAAGTAGTTCATGAAAAGTCAATTGGAAGAGGAATCATGACATAAAAAAATGTGAATTCTAGAAAATTATGAAACTATAGAGAATAGCATCATGGTAGAATTGTAACAAGGGAGAGAATACCTGACAGAAATCTTGGAAATGAGAAGAGAAAGATATGATTTTGTTGAAAAGGGGATGAGGGGCAGCAAGAGAATGCAAAAATATGAGACATTTCTCAGCAGTGGAAACTATGGAGTTTTGAAAATGAATAATGGCATTTGATGAAGATGTTTGTGCAATGTTTAACAACTGAAGATTTGATTTTGGGAGTTGTTTGAAGAAGGGAGGTTGTTGAATAAATGGTGGGATTGAGAAAGGTATTGAAATTATGCAGTTTGATACTACAACACAGTTTTGTTTTTCTCTTGATTCTTCAGCCATTGAATGCAGCTACTACCCTTTTTTGAAGTCACTCACTTCAGTGATAGGCTATTGAAATAAAGAAGATAAGAAACAGGCTGTTGTATGTATTTTCTTCATTTATTTGGCTTGTTCAATGAAAAATCAATATATTTTAATAAGTTTTATTCTTTTTGGTACATCACACTTCTTGGGGTGGGGTTCTTCCCCGAACCCTACAAACGTGGAATGTTTTCTGCACCGGGCTGTCTTTTTTACTCTTTTTGGTGGGATGAAGGTGTTTTCTCGCTCGACATGGAATGTTGCTTTGTATCTCGATTAATTTGAATTTAAGCAAGAAAATCTCACTTTAAGATAAAGTGTTCTTTGAAAAAAACAATGTCAATTTTAGGCTCCAATCCAAATTGTCTTGTTTCATTACATAAATATACAATCTTAACTTTAAAATTACAAAAAATATGGATATTATATCACTTTACAAAATACACCAACGTTGTTTTTTACATATTATATAAAACCATATAAATAGGGTTTACCGTCTTCCTTTTCCATGGTTGCAGTGTGTCTTCTCTGCACGTCGCCGATCGCTAGCTGCCGAAATTTCTGATTAAAAAAAAATTGAAAAAAGTTAAAGATGCAAAACATACAAAATATTAACTTTCATACTTAAAAAAAATAGATTTGATCTTTAAAAATACATAAACATACATAAGAAATATAAATATAAAAATATATACACAAATATACACCACTCATACAAGACATGCAAATGATTTATTGACATACATTTGAAACACACATGCACATAAATACCGTTATATATAAAAATATATAAATAAACATACAAAAATATTTGGGCAAACATAAATACACATACATAAGCAGACAATAAATATACAAATAGACATTCAAAAAGATTTTAAAGTGTATTTATACATAAAAAATATGCATACACGTAAAAACAAAAAGTAATACGTGTATATACACATATAAAAATAAAAAAAATAAAAAAACAAAAATAGGGGAAACAGATCGGCGCCGGAGAACAGCACTGGCAGCAGCTGCAGGCGGTGGTCGCCGGTGACGGAATATGGTCGTCGGAGAAGAATCTGGCCAGTGGCTGGTGGAGGGGAGAGAAAGAGAGGAAGAATTTAGAGTTTTGTGTTAAGGAGGGAAGGAAATGAAAAATGGTATATGTAGGGTAATAAAATAAAAGGTATTAGTATGTATGGTAATTGTTTGAAAGTATCAGTGAGTTGAGAGACTCCTACGTCTTTAAATAGTTTTTTAGGACTCAAGTCTCAAAAAATAGGTAAAAATGATACTTTTAAGATTAGTACAGTACTAATTACTAACATTTTAAAAGTCTCTCAAGTTTTTTTATTTACACAAAGCCCCCACCTCTCATCACCCACCCCATCGACCCTTACCCCCATCCTGCCCCCACCACCATCACCCCCTCCCCCGCCCATCTACTATTCTACCACCACTCTCCACCACTCATCGTCGCATTCTACCACCTCCTACCACCCTCCACTACCCACCACCACCTTCTATTACCCTCCACCAGCAACCACCACCCTCCACCACCACCCCACCACCCTCCGCCACTCCAATAAAAGGATGTGTACACATATAATTAAGATGTGTAAACATCTCGTCTGATGTGTATGCATATTATTATATGTGTACGAGATGTGTACATATTGTTATACTAGTTTTTGGGCACGCACTTTCCGCGTGTACTCTTATAAATTAAATTAGATTTGAGTTACAAACTTCCTAAATAGCTAATTTTTAATCTGATTATATATTTTATTCTTTATTGAACTATTTGTTTTTGTAAATAATAATTGAAAGGCCTAACAACATCTAAAGGGTAAAATAGTCACTTACTTTTTACTTAAGGGTTTGACTCGTTTAGAATAGTATGATGTGTACACATATTACATCAGACGAGATGTGTACACATCTTTTTCAGTCGTGAAAACATGTCCAAAATTATATAAACGTATAGAAAATATGTTTACACATCCGAAAAGATGTGTAAAACGACTAGAATAAAAAAAAATTAAAAAAAATAAAACAGGGATGAAGAGGAAGAAACGGAGAAGAACAAAGAAAAAATAAAATTGATACGAAGAACAAGAAAGAAAATAACGTGGATGGTGATGAAATAAAATTTGAAAAGAAATCCAGAAGAAAGAAGAAGAAGGAAGAAGAAAAAAAGAAAGAGAAAGAAGAGAATGAGAAAATTAAGTTTGAAATAATTTGAAATATGAGAAAGAGTGTAAAAGTATGTGGGAATTAGGGAGATTGAAAATTCAAAAATTGAGGTGTTTTTGTAAATCTGAAAATATTTATTTTGCCCACAAGTTTTTAATGACTACACTTCAGTCATCACTTAAATTAATTAAAGGTTGACTTGGTCTTGTCCCTTATTCTTATTTACAGACATGGGGTCTTTTCCCTTTTCTCTCTCCAGTAAGTAAGCTATTTAAAGTGTCTTGAGACGTAATAATTTCATAAAAATAGTACTATATTTTATAATATCAATAATATTATTTTTTTTAATAATAGAGTAGGTAGGATTGTATAGAAGTGCAAAAAGTTAAGGTGTCTTAACAATTTTCAAAAGAAAGTAGGGGTCTCACTCAGGTCTGAAGTTGTGTGGCTAGCGCCTAAATAGCTTTTGCAAAAGTGGCTAGGTGACGAAAATCCATTTTACCGTAATTCCTGGAGTGTGGTTAAAAGTGGTAGTTGCCTTTCACCGCACAGAGTGTGCCACTTTCCTGCTGTCACCTGTATTGTATTGTATGTATCCATTCCTTTGTAATTATTAACTGTGTTATATGTATTTGAAACTCTATTGTGGATACGATTGCTCTTTAATTGAAAAAATATTTTACAGTCTGGCTGGCTAGCTGTTACAGAAAGAAATTACAATTATATGTGTTACTTGCATTCTTTATTTCTAATTGTATATCCCTTGCACTGTTACAGGTAGAGTCGGAGCCATAATTTTAACTTTATAGATTCTCAAGTGTTAGTTATTGAGTTTGGTATATATTTAGTGAATTTCCTAATACACTTTACCCTGCGTGAATGTAGATACGTGGCTGCCCTTTATATACAGGTTAGGATATATGGATTGTAATTGCTCAAACGGTTTGACTCGGACCCAAGATCAATTCCAATTTATTTAGTTGTCAAGTGATAAAAGCTCTAGGATCCATTAAGCTTCATATACCATTCAATCTTAACTTGTGCACTTTTAGTCTGCTGCTCGTTGGAAGGAAAATGAAGATGATAAAGAGAGAGAACCAGAATTATTACATACTTCAATTGCAGATGTCCTCTAGGGGTCTCTGTGTAGTTTTTATAACTAGTTCCCAATGAATTAGCATGGCTGTGACTCCATTGCAGATGTGGCGTCAAGGTCAGAATCCTCTGTGGAGAGCCTCACTGAGATTGATTGTTCTCCCTCATTCATCTTCGAACCCTAGCTGCGGAATCAGACAAATTATTACCGGTTCACCATCATCATCGACCCCAAGTGTGTCCATATGGAGGCGCAAGAAAGAACTGGGGAAAGAAGGCTTGATGGTCGCCAAGGAGCTTAAGCGCTTGCAGTCTAACCCAGTCCGGTTTGAGCGGTTCATTAAGTCCAATGTTTCTCGTCTTCTCAAATCTGACCTTGTTGCTGTTCTTGCTGAGTTCCAAAGACAAGATCTTGTTTCTCTCTCCATGAGGGTAAAGATTGAAAAAATTTCCCTTTGTAGCTATCAGTAATTCGAAATTTTGTTCCTTTTTGTCATAAAGATACTCCCTCTATCTCAATTTTTGTTGCGGCGGATTTCAAGAGTCAGACTAGTTTTCTTTCTCCGTGATTTTTTCATATGCTATCTAGTTTCTAAATATTAAAATTTTATATTAAAAAAAAAAAAAAAAACTTAAAAATTCTATGTCCGAATTCACGAGCAAAATTAAGAAGTCTGGCTCTCGAAATCTGAACCCCGCCAAATAAAGTACTCTATTCTTGCTATAGAGAAAGGAGATTGATGGAAAAAAGAACCAGAGATTTGGACTGATAATACGACTTTTATCGAATACGGCTTTCCGCAGATTAGTACTTGTGAATAGTTCCGCAGGACACACTTTAGTTTTCATATGCTTTGGGAACTGCAAGAATAGGAGAAGGATTATGGTGATTTTTGTTTTCTTATTTTCACTTTTATGTGGGCTTTAACTTTAGGTTCATTGCGTATTGTGCAAAATGTTAGGTTTGTTGGTTGAAATAATTAAGCACAATTCCTGTTAGATTTTTTCTTTAGCTCAAAAGTAGCTGTTGTAATATCTACCTGTTGCTGTACTATCATACTCCTTTGACAAATTTAAAATTATGTTCGACGATGTTGAGGACAAATGTGATTCATGCTTGGGATGCAAAGTCTAAGATTGGGTGTTGTGCAATATATGTTTCTTCTCATGTTTACTTCTTATTGTTCGCCTTAAGTGGTAATTCTAGAGTAGAGCAGAACTTTTGCCTATCACTAACCCCTTTCTTTAACTTAGGTGGAGATAGATTGACTTATGCTATTGACCTTTGCACTTAATTTTGCAGTTGTACGAGGTTGTGCGCAAAGAAATATGGTATCGGCCAGACATGTTCTTTTACAGGGATATGCTTTTTATGCTTGCAAGAAACAAAAAAGTAGATGAAACAAAGAAGGTATGGGAAGATTTAAAGAAAGAAGGGGTTCTTTTCGATCAGCATACATTTGGTGATCTTGTCAGGGCTTTTTTAGATGGTGGATTACCTTCAGAGGCAATGCACGTATATGATGAAATGAGGCATTCTCCTGATCCTCCTATGTCGTTACCTTATCGTGTTATATTGAAGGGGTTACTTCCGTACCCAGAACTGAGAGAAAAAGTGAAGGATGATTTTCTGGAACTGTTCCCAGATATTGTAGTTTATGATCCACCTGAAGATTTATTTGATGATGAAGAATGGAGAAAGGAAAGTGAGGATGATTAGAGTATGCTGTTGACTTGAATTTTCTTAATGCCATCTTGAATGTCCTCTGGACACGAAGATAGTGGAATGATAAATATGGAGTGCTTTGGGGGAGATCATCAAAGCCGTTAAGCAGCTGAACAGATGAGTGCCTTCTGATTTTTGAGAATTTGAAGTCTGGCGTAGGAAAACAGTGCAACGTTGAAAGCTTCTCTGCGGGTATGAAGCTTACCAATTATATCTAAACTGAATGTTGGTTAAATGCTTCTAATGAAGTGGATGCATCATTCTCTGCAATTTCTGTTGGAAGAGAAGCTGCTAACTTTCTCCTTATGAGCTTCACACTGATCAAAGGTTTATGAACTCCGGCCGTAGTTGAGGCTAGCCACTATCTCCATCTCATTTAATTGTTCTTATGAGGTGGTGAATGTTAGCATAAAAGCTCCACCAGATAAATTAATACATGGTCAGTCATCAAATTATTGGTTACATTATGGTCAGTCATCAAATTATTGGTTACAGTGTGATTGTTCTTCCGAGCAATCCAGTTTCTGCAGTTCTGTTCTTGAACTCTAGATGTTCTCATATAGTCACATCATCATGTGGTTGAGTTTGACATGATTGAATTATCAAGCTATTTGACCCAGCATATCTAGAAGGCATGCCCATTTACATTTCCTGCTGTCATCTCTTTAGGGCCTTTTGCTATATCCTCTGTCTAAGTATTCTTGCTTTTTTGGCGCTTCAGGTCCATCAATCTTGAAATTGCCCCTTGGCCGAATTGAGTAAGAAAGTGTAATCTTTAGTCTAGGTTGCTACTCTATTTTATTAGCAGACAATTAGGAGAATCTCCAATTGCTGGACTCTGTGAGATTTTGGTTGTGAAGTTTTATATATGATATATATGACTGCTATATTTGTTGCTGTGGAGTTTCTGTTACCATTATAATGCCTACAAGCACCATAAAGAAAACTGGAGTATATAATTCATTCTCTGGTGGCTCCATAAACCTATACAAACTAAAGTCATTTTAATTCAATGTAAAATACTTAGTCAAATGACGGAAAAGACACACTATTGAATGTTCTATTAAGAGGTAAACTCAAAAACAGATTGCTTAACTAGGTGCAGTCGGTAACAATGGTGGAGGGTAGAAAATACAAGCTATGGGAAAGAACCTTTATTAAAGCCCAGCAAGATCACACAAAAAGCAAGAGTTCCAGAGGCAAATACAGAGAACCCAACACAATTGAGTCAATTACTGATTTCAATAAACAAGTGTTGTATTATCGTTAAGTTCCTTAGGATTTTCAAAATAGAGTTGATTGAATTCACAGATCATCAAAGAATTATAAACAAAGTATAATTTGATGTCGCGTGAAACAAATTGCACATTTCACATGATGGGGTGAACTGTAATCCACTTTTAGAACGCAAATTGTATCATACTAATCAAGATGGAACAAGAAAATAAAGAACTTTTTCGCAATGACACACCGTTATGTGAAGAACTAGGGTACATGTGCATAAGTGTGTCTTTCTTTGAATTTGTATATCACTGAAAGCACAATTTTATAGATACCTAAAGTTTTCTTTCCAGCGTTGAACAGTCCGTTTAGTTTGATAAAATTTGTTAGTTACCAGCGTTGAACAGTCCGTTTAGTTTGATAAAATATGTTAGTTATCAGACCATTGCGTTGAACAGTCCGTTTAGTTTAATAAAATATGTTAGTTTTCGGACCAAAATGGTCCATGTTTCTTAATCGAAAGTCAAAAGTGCTTAGTAAGATAAGATATCACTAGGACTAAAATAAAGTAGACTAAATGGATAACTAATGGAAAAGATGATTTATTTTTAATTTGCTAGGTAAATAGAAAAGGTACAGATGATGAGGAGTATTATAAATTTACTAAGTTTCATCATATTCCAACTTGATAATTATTGGTAAAGGGTCAGATATGACATTGCGATTGTGGGTTCGTGGTTAAACTAAAACAAGCTAGTGACAATTCTGTTTAACTTGAATCGCCTAATTACGTCATGAGTAGTATCTCGAAATGTGTACGTATATTCAACTTTTTTGTCACAAATTTATCAATTACGATTGCTATCTTGGAATATTGATGATTGTGCAAGAGGTACAACAAAATACAATTAGGCGTACTTGATGATTATTTGGTTGAAAATACCGCATAAATTATTATGGGGATTTTAATTTTACTAGAACTACCTATATATGATTGGAGAAACTTCTTATCTCCGGGTCGTAACAAAACGAATTTGGTTGAACGGATCAACCTGCACCACCACTCATTTTTTTACACTTCTATAGCATGTTAAAGTAATAATCACTATAGTATAGTTGGATAGATTTATCAATATGAATATGGTATATTTAGAAAATTTAATATAAAATACTTCTATAAAATGATTGGACGATAAATATTTGACATTTATGTTAAATTTTACACGTTAGATTAGTCTAGTAAATTGTTATCCGTAAATTTTTTTTGATATGAAATATTTTATGAATTATATGTTAAAATTTCTATAACCTTTATAAAGAACTACCAACAATTATATGTTGCGATATAAATGAGAATAATCTAGGTTTCATTTCATATATAGTTGTAGCTTCTCCTAAGTTATGATATATTACACTTATTTTTCTTATTTTGATTTCTTTATAACAATTCTATTAATTTATTTATCTGTGATCCACTAATAATATAATATGACTACTTTACTTTTTCCTAGAGTTAAGATCTTGTAATTAATTAATCAGGAATACATAAGCTGATGCCTAAATTTATTTGAAAAAGACATTACACTCTTAAATTTTATAAGGCGATCTAAATACTACAGGAAAATGAATGTTGAAAATAAAAATTAAAGTTATAGCAACGGTAAGATAGAAGACATCGACTACAAGTATATGTAACTATATGGATATCCTTTCATTTGTTTTCTTTTTCTTGATAATACAGTACTCAATAACTTATGTAGAAATTGTCATGTGGATAATGTTAAAAAATTGACGTGTCGGACGGCAAACTGCGTAACAACATTATGCTATTTGACAGCTACAAGATACATGCTAAGTTGGGTTGTTAAAGAGCATCCTATCATCAATCTATTGAAAGGTTATCTTTTTCCATTTATAATTTTTAGTATACTAAATTGATAGCTTAATGATACGTTGGTTACTTTATGCTTCATTTAAGTAAAATGATATTCTAGCTAATTCGTTCCTTCTGATATTATAGAAAGAAGAATAGAAGTTTTACGGAAGTTGATATTCATAGTTGTAGGCAAACTTAATAAGACATTGAAAGTAGGGGTAGTCTGTTGGACTTATAGGATATCTTAGTCAGGACCAAGAATGAAATAGCTCAATGTATAGACTTATATATACATGCAGTATAGTCCAGTTAGCCAGTCTGGGCTAAGGCCCACATATATATACTTGTTGTAATCAGATATTTTGTATTCATTCAAGAAATGAGAGGGCACAACCCCAATTTCTCTCTCTAAACTCCTCCATCAACTTTACCTCTTCCTTTACAAACCCTAATCAAACTTTTACAAAATTGAATCAGATTTAATAATTTGACATGGTATCAGAGCTCCGATCCGAATAGATCGTGCCTTCCTCCGACGACCGATCTTACCCCCGTCGTGATCGGAGAAATTTTCTGCCACCGACGATATATTTTTTTGGTGATTTCTGCGTGTAATTCACTGTTTTCTTCTCTGGCGAAGATCCCGTGGTGGATTTTTTCAAACTCCGGCGTGGTTTTTGTTTTTTTAGGGTTAATTTCTCCGTCTCTGGTGATTGTTTTCGACTCTGGCATGGTTTATCAAGGTCGTCTCTTCCGGTTGCGAAGAACTCTTGTAACATTTTTTTCTGTATATTTTTCATACTTTTTGTGATACACTGTTGTCGTTTTACAAGAATAACAAAAAATTATTGATATGGCCAATAACATTGCTAATACAACCAATACTCCTAACCCTAATCAACTACTGGAAACCCTAACACTGCTCCTTAAGTTCAACCAAATCCTAATAATACCACTACATTCACTCCTGATTCTTCAATTCCATTGTATATCCATTCTTTCGAGATTACTGGCATATCCTTAGTGAGTGTTCCATTTCTAGATATGGGTTTGGGGGTTGGAAGAGGAGTGTGACTGTTGCTCTCTCTACTAGGAATAAGATTGGATTTGTTGATGGAACAGTCCCCAAACCCCCAGATGACTCTCTTCAGTTGAGACAATGGAACCGGTGCAACAATATGATTATCTCTTGGTTGACTAATTCCTTGCCTCCCCAAGTAGCTGAGAGTGTGTAGTACTCTGACACTGCTGAGAGTATTTGGAATCAGCTCCTCAATAGATATGGAGCCATAAATGGGACAAAAATCTTTGAAATAAAGAAGGAATTGGCCTCCACTGGTAAGGTTCCATGGACATAGCTTCTTACTTCAATAGGCTCAAAAGTTGTGGGATGAGTTAGAAGTTATGTCCCACAATCATTTGAACAAGTGTACTTGTGGGGCCAAGGCTGGTCGTCAAAAGGAACATGAAGAGAACAAGCTTCATCAGTTCCTAATGGGCCTAAATGATGTCTATGTGACAGTCAGAAGCAATTTGTTGATGATGCAGCCTCTGACATCTTTGGACTGTGCTTATAGAATCATTTTACAAGATGAGCAGCAAAGGCGGGTCATTCCCTCTACTCATTTTGGGAATGAATCTGCATCCTTCAATGTAAACTATCAAGATTCCCCTGTATTTCCCAATTCTCACATCCAATTCAGGCCTTCTAATGCTGGATTTTCTCCTCAAACTAACTATAACATATCAGCTCCTAGGCAATCTAACACCAGGGTGAACTATAATCAACAAAAAAGCCGGCAGCAACTGAACAAGGGCACTTCTTTTTGTAGATATTGCAAGAAGGAAGGCCACTATATTGAAAATTGCAGAAAATTGCTTGCCAAAGGCACTGCTGCCAATGCTACCACTGAGTCAGGACCTGTTGCTACTTCAGATCACTCCTCAACTAGCCGTCATTATGATCATGATGTTCCTCCTGACTATTTCAGTGTCTCTCAGTCTTCTACCTGCTCAGAAGGTAGTTTTTCTGTCCCTAACTTAAAAAGGCAATAGTACTCTCAGCTGCTTTCTCTACCACAGCACTTACTCAGCCCTGGAACTCAGTCTAATCTCATGACTTCAGCTAACTTTGCTGGTATTTTACTGCCTACCAATTCTGTGTGTAGTGTTAACACATGTTTATTGAGTAATTTCTCTAGTACTACTTGGATAATAGACTCTTGGGCTTCAGACCACATGACCTTGATAAAGACCTCCTCTTTAACATTTCTCCTCTCCATGTCCCTCTTCTTGTGTCATTACCTAATGGGAATAAGGTCAGAGTTACCAGTACATGGAGAGTTGATAAAACGATAAAAAAGACACGGATAATGATCCACGCTTCTACCTTGGTCCATTTGAAATGAACATAATCGTAAATTTATTTTTATAGAACCTCAACTCCAAACCATATACTTAAAGGTAAATATCTTCTTAGTCTATTTAGTTGGGCCATTCAATCACTAATCATCAGTTGTGATCTTTTTTTAGACTGTGTTTGCTGTTTAGTAGTAGCTTAATTATTTTACATGAACGACATAGTCAGACTTTGTAATTTTGCATCTTCTTGATGCCTTTTGAATGAAAGTTTTTGCTCCACAAAAATAAAAAGTTTTACTTACTTTCTCATTATCACGAAGTAACTTAAACTGATTCTTCACAGTAAACATCGTGATTTCGCGTGTTTGTACATTCAAGCCTTCAGAATTCCATCAAGACATGAGCTGCAAAATGTTAAGCAATTATAATTGATTTAATAATTTTTTATGGCATTGTATTACAAACTATACTTCTTTTATCTCATTTTATGTGACGGTGGTTGACTGGAAATGAAGTGAATTTTTTTTTTTTATAACTTGTGGTGACATCAATATTTGTGCAGTTATAAACAATTTCATTTAAGATAAAATAGAAAGTTTAAAACAAACAATATACCTAGTGTTATCCCACAAACAGGGGTATGTGGAAGATGATATGTACACAGACCTTACCGTCATCAAGGTGGAGAGACTGTTTTCGGTAAATTCTCGGCTAAAGAAAAAATATTTTTGAAAATATGAGAAAAGAGAAAAATTTAAAATGGAAAGTTTAAAGTAAAAAATTATCATTAAATATATAAATGTTTCATTCTTTTAAATAGACAAAAAAGGAAGCCACATAAATTAGCATACGAGGAGGTGGTGTTCTCTTCATAAAAAATTCAACATATACCATGAACCATTTTTGTAAAGATATCTTGAGTTTTCTGGATTAACACCTCTATTATCTCCTTCTCATTAATCCTATAGGAACGACAATCTTTTTTAATAAGAATTTAAAATAAAAATAGACAACAAATTACTTCAACTTTTTAAGATACTCTAAGTCAACAATAATTTCTTCATAAATCTCATCAATCTCCTGGACTTTTTATATATATCTTACAATCTTCATTGGAAATAAATAATCGTTATTCCTCTTAAAGTCTCCCTCAATCCATGATTTTCATGGATCCCTCATACATATATGAATTTTTTTTTCAAACTTTTCGATCACTTTATCATGCGAAACAGAATTACGTATGATTAGCAGGTAGCCAGGTATTCTGTAAACCTTTTCAAATTTATAAAAATATTGAGGACTTCCTCTCTACATATATTAGAACACAACTATGACTTCACAAAATAATTGTTATTAACAGTATATTGATATAAGGAAATATGCAAAAACAAAGTTCAAAAATTAAATATAATTCGTTAAAGAAATTATATTCTTTTAACAATATCAATAAAATCATCGTCCTTGACCAAGAAATAGATGTATGGAATTTCTCATAATCTTAAACCTTTACTTCCTCGACTCTGCAAAAATACTTGTGGTTATCTATAATTCCTACCACGTCTTTACTCCGTTTCTTTTGCTCGGAGTTTAAAAATAATATTGCTTGGTAGTTCCTTGACTTCCTGTTCAACTGAAAAATATATAATACACTTATATCTATTGGAAATTTTTTTTTTTAAAAAAAAGAAGAAAAGCACTGATGATAATATCGTTATCAACTCTTGCTTTGTTACGCTTTCTAGTATTTCCCACAGTCCAGCTGACGTGTCGACAAGAAGACGAGAATAACTACATGATCCCATCATCTTTGGCTTTCAAAAATATTGTTATTTCTTTTCATCGATATGGATAAAAATTTTGCAATCAGGGCATATCGTTCTCATAGCTCCGTAAGTTAGCCCATGTACACTAGGAAGAATAAAAGTAAAGTAACCAACTTTTGTTGAAGTATTGCATGGAAGGTAATTAGAAATCATAGAGGAGCCAATTGGACCGGGTCGGAGATTTTATTTAGTGTAATTACTTATGGGCCTTATTTGTTATTAGAATAGTATTAGGAGTTGTTTCGTTTTAGTATTTTTAAAAGCCCAATTGTTAGGGCCTGATTATAGGGAGTACACGTGATTAGTCCACTATGTAGATAAGGTCTATATTCTATTTGTGCGATATGCCTAGGGTTTATGCTTAATGAAAGAAAACCCTAATTTTAATTTTAATTTTCTATTTTTATTTTCTTCGTTATTATATTTATCTTTTAGATGGATCGTGGTGGTTTGAATTAAATTTTGTTGGGTATTGGTTATATTGTTGTTTTAATAGAAATGGAAAACTTTTGGATAGCCCTAACAATCTGAGAATTTTGTTGGATTTTTCGCAAAATGCTGACAAAGTTGTTCGGTGCACTAGCTCACAAGTGTCGGTCACAACCTTATATACTTGATCGTGACTGATAGAAAAGTTTTGTTTGTCAACCTCATCATATTTACTTGATCGTGACAAAAAGAAAAGTTTTGTTTTGTCGAGCTCATCATATTTATTACCCCAAAATGCCTAAATATGTCTTGAACCCAATTTATCCTCATTATTCTTTGCACTCGTGATCTACGTTTTCTTTTTTTAATTTCACCCAATTTAATGATTAAATTTATTTAGTAGAAAAACATTAAATATTAATTCTACTCCGATAAATAATTATTTTTATTTATAATTGATTGTAACACTCATTCTGTTTGTAGTTTTTTTATTAGCTACCATGGGGAACGAGAAAAATAACTTATTGCACTTCAGACTTTTAGCGGTACACACTTCACGAGAAAATTTGCTTAAAATGACACTTCAATAGCCAAGGTGTGCCCTATGTCGTACCTTATAAGTATATGATAAATGTATAGTATGTGATTATTTACTTTGTGAAAATGTATACAAGTTGTACATCCTCCTTACTTCTGTGTGATTTATCATTTATATCTTCCATGTAATACTTCAATAAATGCTAGTTACTTTATTTTATTTTTATATTTTTCCTAGTGCACATGGGCTTACTAGTAGAGCCATGAGAATGATATGCCCTGAATGCAAAACCATTCTCATACCAACAGAAAAAAATATCAATATTTTTTAAAATCAATGATGATGGGATCATGTTGTTATTCTCATCTTCATGTCGACACGTCAGTTTCACAATGGAAAATACCAAAAATTATAACAAACCAAGAGTTGAAAACAGTATTCATCTTCGCTTTTCTTTTTCTTTTAAATTTCCAATAGAATAAGTGTGGATATTAGGAAACTATATGAAAAATACTATAAGTTGCAACTCTTCTCATATTAATATGAAGAAAAAACATATATTAAAATGTTAGTCAAAGTTTATGCAGTTTGACTCTCGAGAAGCGAAATGTGACAAGCAATATCAGATGGAGGGATTATATCATAATGCAAATAATACACCTTGAAAGTAACGATGAGAATTGATTTTTATATTTGCTTTGAAAACAATGCATAGCCTAAAATGGACATTGTTTATCAACCAATGTCAAACTTTTAGTTTTACCCATTACACTTCAGTCTCTTATCTTGATTCCACTTTTATCGGATATCTTGAAAGACCCATGTGATAAAATTTTCAGCAATGAGAAGTTGAAAATTGAAAGCTTCACCTATTTCAACGTATTAAAAAAAAGACAAATAAGTTTTATTTGTGATGCAAATAATACACTTTGGATAAATTATGAGAATTGATTTTTACACATAATTTGGAATCAATGCATATGCATACGTGTGCTTTGGAATTAATATACTCCTATCTGGAGAAGGGCCCGATAACTTTAATATTGGAAAGTAAGGAGACATGTGCAATAAGTGATTGAAATATTGTCCTTGACAATGTTTATTGCATAATTGGTGTAAGCAGAAAAATACAGGACAACCAATTCAATCTTATGAGCTTTTATTGCATAAAATAGAATTATATGAAAGTTTTTAGTATATGCAGTAAAGTGGACCCTACGTTGCAAAAGTGCACGAGGATGAATTTTCCCTCCTGGACTCTCATTGCAATATCATTGTATGAAAGATTTTATTACACTAGATGTCGTGCCTCGTGGTATCATGAGCCCAATAATTTTTTTGTGTATTCCAATAATTTTCTTGTGAATTTATTTATAAATTTTTGTGAAGTGTTCCTTTTGTAAATAGTAGAAATGGCATCCAAGCAGGTCTTGAATATGCTGTTTACCGTTGTTGGGACAGTTTTGGTATTCAATAATGTTCTGTTTGAACTCAGATGTACATAGAGACATCGTGTGTATACCATTTTGTTATTAGATGTCCACAAGGAATATTTTATTGGAACTATAATATCTTGATTAATTCGTCTGGGCAAAAATTCCAAATATACATGAATTTTAGGGGTATTTTTGCCCTTAAACTTTAAGTTTATTTATCCTTTTGTCTGTATAATTTTTAGATTTATTATTCTAAATAAAACGTATTGTGCCTACAGTAAATTACACAATCCGACATCTACTTATGGGTGATTTTCAAAAAAAAATTGTCAAAGCTTCAAAATATACAAATTAGTTGAACACAAGCTTTAAAAATGATCCTATAGTTTTGAGAGTATAACTAAAATTCTGAGATAATATTTGCACGACTTGCCAATCAACAAATCACTTTTAGAATTATTAATTGAAATATAATTAGGACTACCTCAAAAAAAATTTACCAAACGATTATTAACAAATGAAACACCTCGAAAAAATTTATAAATAAATACACAAGAAAACTATTGAAAGTACATAAGAAAATGGTTGGGCTCGTGCTACCACAAGCCACGGCATCTAGTCTGTGTGTGTGTATATATATATATATATTCCTTTTTTTTTTCAGTTGAAAAGGAAGTCGAGGAACTACCATGCAGTATCTTTTTTAGATATTGAGCAAAAGAAACAAAGGAAGACGTGATAGGAGCTATAGATGACCACAAGTATTTTCACAGAGTCGATGAAGTAATCATTTAAGATTGGGAGAAATTCCATATATCTATTTCATGATCATGAATGATGATTTTATTGGAATTGGTAAAAGAAAATAATTTATTTAACAATGTATATTTAATTTTTGAACTTTGTTGTTTCATATTTCCTTATATCAATCTACTGTTAATAAAAACTATTTTGTTGCAATTATTGTTATGGTCAAATATACGTTAGAGAGGAAGTCCCCAATATGTTTTTATTAAATTTGAAAATATTTACAAAGAACTTGCTAATCGTATGTATTAACGTGGATCGCATAATAAAGTGATCGAACGATTTGAAAAGCAATTCCACACCTTAACGGGGAATCCATGGAAATCATGGATTGATGGAAACTCTAGGATAAATAATTATTATTTCTTGAAAGATTGTAAGATATACTCTATATATAACTAGTATTATTTTTTGTACAATTTGTTATTTTGTAAAAAGTAAATAATACCTTTTTACGGGATTATTATTCTACACTATATCACTTTAAAGGTCTGGAGATTGATGAGATTCATGAAGAAATTATTGTGAAATTGAAGCATATTAAGAAGTTGAAGTAATTTATTGTCTATTTTTATATAAAATTCTTATTTATTAGGATTCTTATAAAAAAGATTGTCGCTCCTATAGAATTAATGAGAATGAAATAACAGAGGTGTCAATTTGAAAAGCTCAAGATATCTTCACTGAAATGGTTAAGGATGACACATTTATATATTTGGTAATAATATTTACTTTAAATTTCCCATTTAAAAATTTATCTTTTCGATCATGTTTTCAAAAATATTTTTCTTTAGCCAAGGGTCTACTGGAGACAGCTAAAGCTGTTAATTTGGGCTGGCCCAACCTAGCCCAGCTCAAGCCTCAAAGGCCTTGAAATTGGACGGGCTGGGGCAGGTCGTCCCAACATTTAGATTGGTCTGGCCAGCCCTACCTTTTAAAATAATTTTTCTATAATTCTTTTTGGGAAATTTTCAGAAATAAACAGCCCACTACCCAAAATTACAAACAGAACGCCATACTTTTTTTTCATGCATAGCATCCATCACTAAAATTACAAATTTAGAACTCCTTAAAAAGGAAAAAAAAATACCTTAGCTACCAAATCTCCCCCTCTCCTGCCACTGAACCGCAAGTAGACACCCTCCTCCGCCAGTGGTGTTGTTTTTTGTATTTTACTGAATTTAAGTCTTTGTTTGCGTCTATATCTTTGCTTTGAAAAAAATTTATACATACAAATCTCCCCAAAAAAAAATAAATTATACATGAATATAATGCGTAGCAATGAGAGATAGACAAAAATATACATAAAAAAGTAAAAATTCATATAAACATCCTTAATATAAAGATTTATTCACTCGCATATACACACTTATACAAATTTATTCAATTTTATACATATATATAAACTTGCGGTAAGCTGAAATCACGGAAAAAGGGTGACATGTCGGGTAAGATACGCAAATAGGGGTCATTTTTGGTAATTTTCAACTTTAGTTTGTCTTTAGTATAAAAATCTTAACTAAACACGCAAAAAGAATAAAGTTTTATGAATATTATATAGTAACCAAGTTTCAAGTCAACAACTAAAGTATACAGCAATATGTTTGAAAGATTCTTTGATATATCATTGCAGGATGAGTTGCGATATTATATCATAGTTTCTATTTGTAAAAATCTTTGATGTATCATCTCTAGCTTTTGATTTGCAGAGTTGTGTTTTGTAGAGTAGATGTGCAGTTTAAGGAATATTTTTATGTAAAAACTTAAATGTGGTGGGTTTGGATTCTCTCCTACTTTGTGGCTTCTTGTTATTTCTTTAAATAATTGAAATTTATTTTAATTTTGTTCATCAAGCCCAGCCTCAGTCAAGCCCAATGAAGATCGATGCTTTTTAGCCCGACTTTGCTAGGGCTAGATCTAACCAGCCCACGGGCCAAAGCCCAAATTGGTGGCTCTAGAACCTCTCACCTTGAGGAGGGTAAGTACTGCGTACATATCATGCTCCCCAAACCCCACCTGTAGGATAATACTGAATATATCGTTTGTTTTAAACTTCTCATCTTACCTTAAAATGAAATTATTTATAGCCGCACAAATTTAGATGTCACAATAAATTTCAAAAGTCATTCTTTTTTTTCTTAAACTTCATTCACAGTTCATAGAAAATATTTTGATTGAATTATAATTGCTTATCATTTTGCAGTCGTGTCAAGGATGGATGTTCTAAAGGTTTGAATGTCCAAACACGCAAAATCATGATGTCTGGTGTGGAGAATCGGTTTAAATTATTTTCTGACAATGAGGATGTAAGTATAGTTTTTTTTTTTTTTTTTTTTTTTTTTTTTTTTGTATTTTGATGAAGTAAAAACTTCCATTCAAAAGGCATCAAGAAGATGCAAAATTACAAAGTCTGACTATGTTGCTCATGTACAATAATTAAGCTACCACTAAAGAGCAAATACAGTCTAAAGATCACATCTGATAATAGATGACTGGTTGACCCAACTAAATAAGCTAAGAAAATATTTGCCTTTTTAAGTACACGATTTGAAATTCCATAAAAATATTCATGATTCCGTTTATTCCAAATGCACCAAAAGGTAGAAGAAAAGATCATTAGCCAAGTCTTTTTTATGATTTTATCAGCTCTTCATGAGCACCATCTTTCATATGCTTCCCTAATGCTGCAAGATATCACTCCTGCTAGACCAATAACAGAAATAAATATATTCCATATTTTAACTGCAATAGTACAATGTAAAAAGAGGTTCCTTGACACTTTCTAATTCCAGTTGGCCCCTATAGCACCTATTAACTATCAGAATGCCTTTTTTACTGAGATTTTCTTGGGTAAGGCAAGCTTCTTGAAGAGAAATTCAAGTGAAATCAATTACTTTCATTGGCAACTTAATTTTTCAAATGAGTTCCCATGGCCATTTGTCAATTAGCAAATTATTTGAATAGAGATAAGCATAACCTTCTGTTTGAATTTTGGTAAGGCCATGTCAGGGGATATGAATTATTCAAAATGCTTATGAATCATTATTTAATGAGGAATAGAAGTGATTGGCACAAGATTTCTATAAAATAGCATTCATAACTATGCTTTGATACCATGCTGAAAATGTGACAAGCTAGTTATATTTATGATATTTTGTTGTAGTACTTGATCTTTTACTTGTTTTACATAATATGATCTTAACTTTTTTGTTACGAGAAGAATAATGTAAGAGAAGAAGTTAGGTTAAACCTCGTTCTTATAACAATCAACATGTATGAAGTTAAAATAATTGCTTGAATTGTCTTCTTGTACTTGATTTAATGATTTCATTCACTCACGGGCTAGGAGTAATTCCTTGGGCTCTTTAGAGACAGTTGCATACTGTCTAATAGTCTTTCCACACATTATAGGACAACTTCTTCATCACAATGGGCATGGACCAATCTTAGTTGAGAGATGCAATTACACTGCCCTTTGGCTAATAATTTGGACATACTTTGAGCATCCATATTAACTAAGAGATAATCCTCAGTAATTCCCAGCAAAGTAATCATCTGTGAATTTTTAACAAAAGAGATTCCAATAGGCTTAGTGTTTATCACAATAGGAGCCACAAAATTTATCCAGTCCATCCCCAACACCATATCACAACCACCCGCCCTTAACAGCCTCACATTAAAAACAAACTCCTCATTTTGCATCTTCCACATAAAGTTCCTTAACATTTTGTTGGAAACAACATATTTCCCATCAGCGACTCGTATTCTCAGTGGATATTTTATGATTTCCACCACTTTACTTGACCTTTAACTAATAGTGGATCCACAAATGTATGAGTAGAACCACTATCAATTAAAATTGTCAACTTTTGCTTTCCAAAACAACCTAAAATCTTAATTGTAGATGGGGCTTGCAATGGCGCAATAAGACCATTAAAGAAAGTTCACCTTGCTCTTGAGCCTCCAATTTTGTTCCCCTTCAACCTCCCCCAAGTCCTCTACTGTATCTTTAAACTCTTCACCCTCCATCAAATTTAGCCCTTTTGATTTGCACTGATGACCAAAGGTGTATTTTTCATGATACTTGAAACACAAATTCCATTCGCTACAAATCTCATAGGATAAGTTCTTTTGCTAAGAGTTTTTGGTATTGACGGTGATTGGGTTACTGGTGGGAATTGTAGGTGGTTTGCAGGGTGTAGAAGCCTGACGATAAGTGGCTTTTGTGGCTATTTAGGAACGGTTGGCTATTTGCTTATGAAATGACCCCAAGGCTCTCCTCATACAACTTCGCACATTTATAAATTGACATTAAGATTGTAGGTTCAGCATAAAAGACCATAGACTGGTTATCGATTTTAAACCTCCAATGAAATATTCAATGAAATAAACCTCTTGTAACATTAAATTTATAATATACAACCGGCAGTGTAATTCTTGAAATTTTTGAATGTTGCTTTCAACATCACCATTTGATCCAACCTATTAAATTCACGAACCATTTGAAAAGGCCAAACATTACCAAATCTAGCGCATACATCAATACAAAAATTATGTCATGTTACTACACCATCCTTATCAATTAATTTACTTTGTAACCAGTGATTAACAAATTCTTTAAAGTGATTAACTCGTGATATAAGTAAAAAAATCTTTCACAACGCATTAGCCAACCACAAGTGTCTTTTTCATCAAATTCTGGAAAGTCCAATTCTACTTTGGGTAATTTTGTGTCATTGTTGTTTCTTTCAGGTGCTGGTTGACCTGAAAAAGTCCAACCTAGCAACAATGGATTCACTATTCCAAAAGAAATTGATGGTTGAGATTGCACCTGATATGAAGAAGGATGATATAATGTGTTATTGTTATACATAATAGGTTCAGATCTAGATATTGTCCCAAAAGATGAATTTAGGCCCGATGGGATATAAGCTGTTGTTGTAGAGATAAAGGAAGCATATCTCTGTGTACATTACCGGAAAGAGATATTGGTGGGAAGACTAGCTCGTGAAAACCCACCATGACTGGGGTCCCAATTTGTAGAGTTGTGGCCATAGTATTTTCGACGAAATACAAGTACCCTGACAATGACATATTACTGGAAAAAGCTGTGTGACCTGCTGACCCAATCATCTGAGGTGGGTGAGTTTGGAGGGGGTTGGGGCAGGGGTAAAGTAGGGTGGAGGTAGAAGTTGGGGGTTTAGTGGATGGAGTAGGGGCAGGATTGAGGTGTGTTAGGAGGTGGAGGTGGGTAGTCTTTCGATCTAAATATGAAGGTAGGGAGGTATAGTGGGAGTGAGTTGGGGTAGAAGGTGGAGGTGGGTATGGTTTGGGGTGTAGGGGTATGAATTGGGTATGGTTTGGGGTGTAGGGGTAGAAGGTGGAGGATGGGATGGGTAGAAGGTGGGAAGGCGGGATGAGAGTGGGGGTAGAAGGTGATAAGGTGGGGTAGGTCATGAGGTAGAAGGTGGGGGTGGGTATGAGAACTGGGGTGGGCGGGTGTAGAGATGGGAAAAGTGGGGTAGGTGGGTGTGGAGGGGGCGACGGTAAGGTAGTGATGCAACCCGATACACGAGCAAGCCATTCACAAGGAGCCAAACATGGGAGTTGCAATAGTTGCAGGCCACATTTGCACAACTGGAGTTGCTGGGGCAGGTGTTGGAGGGTTCAGAATATTTCTGCTAGCTTACTGCCTCAGAATCAGGAGATGTTCATCGCGAGATGCGATCTCGTAAGGAGAAAAAGAAGACCATCGCGATCGCGCACCAGCAGCTACGATTGCGCAAGGAAGAAATGATGAAGAGCACGATCGCGTGTCTTCGGACGCGATCGCGCAAGATGCTGACAATGGATGAAGGCTAATGCCTTTGCAATCGCGTGACCATAGCCGCGATCGTGAAGCTCTGAATTATTGAGCTATGTGATAGCGCGTGTTCCTGCGCGAATGCAGTGAGACAATGGCCAGAAGCCCACTTTAAGTTAGTGACTTTTGTTGCAGCCCACTTTAGGGGAAATTAAGGCAATGGTATGCCATTTCTAGAAACCACTATTTAAGTTCTTTAAGCCTCATTTGCTAGAGAGATTTTGATGACATTAAACTTGAGAGATTATTGGCTAAGTTTGTTTGCTTAAGCACACATTGTTTTCATTGATTTGAAATTAGGCTTAGTCTAATTGAGGATCAATTAGTATAGGCTCTTTTGATAAACAATTAAGGGGGTTATTAGGCCACTTTTTCCTAATCCACTTTCTTAATCATTTTCTAATCAATTGGGACTTGCTTTAGTTCTTGTTATTTTCCTTTCATTGTTGTTAATTTCCATATCATTTGGTATCAGAGCTGGATTAGTGTTTGTTCTTACAATCACTAACCAAAATTTGTTTATCAAATCTGAAAAACCACAAAAAAATAGAAAATCCAAAAAAAAAAAGTCTTAGGTTTAGGTTTCTTTTGGGTGAATTTTTTGTTACCCATTGAAGATACATGATTCTAGAAGCTAATCCTTGAAGGAATTCAACAACAAACATCATTTGAGGTACTGATTGAGGATTTAAAAATTAGGGTTCTTCAACAAAGAATTGAGGCTTTTTGAATTTGGTTGTTGCTATTGTAGATTCAATTACTGGAGTTTGTTCACGGACCAACAAGGAATATAAATCTCACATTTGGAGCAAAAATACGGTGGTTTTTGAAGATTCAAGTGAAAAAGAGGGCTTGAAAAATGGGTTCTGCTTCATACCCAGAGGCCTACGCGACCGCGGGCAACCAAGCGCGATAGCGCATGATAAGAATTAAAACCCTACGCGATCGCGACAGTCTTACGCGATCGTGCACCAGCAACAAGGATACTCTTCGCGATCACGACGTCTCTCACGCGATCGCATTGAACAACAATTTCCGGAAAAACAGTTTTCGCAGACAGATTGCTCGCAACAGTGTCGGAACAGTTTCTAATCAACCAGAACCCAATTTCAGCATCAAGTACAATGAGTTTTTAGATCATAAACACAATTTCATCCAAATCTGAATCTGTTTCGTGCCAATTTGATTTGTGCCTTTCTTCTTTCCTTTCTTTAACTTTTTCTAAATTCTATCAGTTGGCTTTAATTATCTTTTCTTGTTACAATAATTCCTTTCCATCCCGAATTAGATTGAGTTTGATTGTCGAGTCGGACTTGTATGCGAAAAACAAACTTGCAATAGCCAAGAGTGGGAAAAGACAAGTGTGGTGAGAGTATTAGAGCAAGTAAAAGCCAAAGGTTGAGTATAAACACGAGTGGATTGAGTGCAATCAAATCGAGTATAAACACTTAGGGAGCGACTTGGTGAGAACTTTTTCTACTAACCTTGTTTGTTTATTTGTTTGCAGGTACGATGGCCCAAAAAGAAGTCGAGGCGGACATGGAACTCAAAACCATGTTGCAAGCCTCGATGGCGAGTGTTAATTTAATGCAAGATCAATTCAAAGGGATGAAGGAGATGATTGATGACCTATCTCGAAAGGATAGGCTTTGGGAAATGGGAACGCAAGTGATTTAGACACCTCCAACCGTGTGGGTGCGGGGTGATGGACCTAGCCGGATCTCTCGGTCCCGTTATTCACACATGGTGGTCCAAGATACCTATTCTCCAAATGACACTCCACAAGCGAAGGATCCCAATCATGAAACACCAAGAAATGAGACTCCAAAGCGTGAAGGAGTGGTGCAACCACAAAATGATCGTCCATATGATGATGAGTCCTTTCATGCACATAAGAACTATGATGGTGATCCCTTTCACTATTCAGGAGAGGCGCGACAAAGGGGAAATAAGGTCGAGGAGTTCGATTTGGGAGAGGCTACCAAGGGAGAGTGGAACGTGAAGAGGACTGCTATGACTATGGGGGTCATGGTGGAAATTAGAGACATCATGATGATGATGATAGAAGATTGAACACCATCAAGATCAGCCTACCAACTTTTCAAGGATAAAGTGATCCCGAGGAGTATATAGAGTGGGTTGTCAAGATGGAGAGGATTTTTCAAACCAGCAATGTTCAAGAAGCCACAAAGGTCAAGTATGCCATTACTCAATTTAAGAATTATGCTTCTACTTGGTGGGAGTCCAAACGAAGGCAAAGGGAGACTCAGGGGCTAATTGCAAATGGTGGATGGGCGCCTTTGAAAGCCATGATGGAGGCTCGATTTCTACCCACCAACTATGAAGATGAGTTGATCAAGAAATTCTATAACTTGAGGCAAGGAAGCAAGAGTCTGCTGGAATACTTTGATGAATTTGAGAAGACAAGGATAAGGGCTAACATTCAAGATGGTGATCGATTCCTTATTCTAAAATTTTGTGGAGGCTTGAATAGGGAAATCTCTTCTCCCATGGAATTTCACCAATATGATTGCTTGTATGAAGCTTTTCAAGCGGCGCTTAAGGTGGAAAAAGGACTTAAATTGAACAAGTCCTACAAGTCCAAAAACATCTCTACCACTTATAACAAAGGAAAGGATAATGTGTAACATTCAATGTTATAAATGCAATGGCCGAGGCCATATGATGAGGGATTGTCCAAATAGGAGATCCATTGTTGCTTTGGGTGATGGAGGCTATCAAACAGGTGATAGTGATGTAGAGGGTATAGATGGGGATATGCCTTCTGATGATGATTTTGACGGGGGCCAAGGGGAAGGTGAGCAATTAGAGGAAGACACATACGCTACTCTTGTGGTAAGGAGAATAATGAGGGTGCAAGTGAAGGAGGAGTCGAATGAAAGAGAGAATTTGTTTCATGCATATTGTAAGGTTCAAGGGACTATTTGCTCTCTAATTATTGATAGTGGTAGTTGTGTCAATATAGTGAGCACCACTTTGATTGAACAACTCAAGCTACCCACTAGGAAACATCCACAATCTTACAAGCTACAATGGTTGAACGAATGTGATGAACTAAAGGTGATCAAGTAAGCTTTGATCAAATTCAAGATTGAGGACTACTATGATGAGCTATTATTTGATGTGGTTCCAATGCAAGCTTGTCACATTTTTCTTGGTAGACCTTGGCAATATGACCGTTTAGCAAAGCATGATGGCAAGACTAATAAGTATGCCTTGGAGTTGGAAGGTCGGAAATTTATTCTTAACCCATTGACTCCGGCTCAAGTGAGTGAGGGCTATAGGAAGATGAGGGAGTTGAAGTTGAAAAGATAGAAAGAAAAGAAAGAGGGAGTTGTAGAGGATAAAAAAGTGGGAGTTGTCACACAAAAGAGTGAGGAAACAAAAGAGGGAGCGAACTTGTTTCTTGTCCAAGAAGAAGTGTTTGAAAGACGTGGAGGAGGGAATGCCCATGATTTTCCTCTTACACAAGGACCATGTTTTGCTTACTAATAAACTAACCCCTTCTTTGCCTAGTTCTATTTCTTCTCTTTTGCAAGGTTATAAAGACATCTTTCCCGAGGAGTTGCCTAGTGCATTTCCACCACAAAGAGGCACTGTGCATCAAATTGACCTTGTTCCGGGCTCCTAATTGACCAACAAGGCCGCTTATAGAAGCAACCCGGAGGCTACTAATTAGCTCCAAAAGCAAGGAGAGGAGTTGCTTGAAAAAGGACTTGTGCAAGAAAGCTTGAGCCCATGTGCGGTCCCGATCATCCTAGTAGCAAAGAAAGAGGGGACTCGGCTCATGTGTGTGGATTGTAGAGCCATCAACAAGATCATGGTAAAGTATCGTCATTCTATTCCTAGGTTAGATGATATGCTTGATGAGTTGTGTGGTTCTTGTGTGTTCTCTAATATTGACTTGAGGAGTGGATACCACCAAATCCAGATGAAACTGGGTGATGAGTGGAAGACGGCCTTTAAGACTAACTTTGGTCTTTATGAGTTCCTTGTCATTCTTTTTGGCTTGTCCAATGCTCCTTCAACCTTCATGAGGTTGATGAATCATGTGCTTAAATTTTTCATTGGAAAATTTGTTGTAAATTACTTTGATGACATTCTTATATATAGCAAATCCATTGATGAGCATGCTAATCATTTGAAACAAATGTTTGATGTTTTGAGAAAAGAGCAATTGTTTGCTAATTTGAAAAAGTGCTCTTTTTGTATTGAAAAAAATTGTGTTTCTTGGTTTTGTGGTGAGTGCAAATGGTGTGGAAGTAGATGAGGCTAATGTATGAGCCTAAATCAGTTTAGGTGTACAAATCGAATTTGAATTCGAATATAAGCAATTCTTCGTATCAAAGTTGAAATAAATACTCGAAAAGGATGTAAATGCGAGAGAATAACTGTATTTCAATATATGAATGTGATTACAAATTTGGGCAGCGTTTCAGTACAAATTTCTGGATGCCTATAATACAAAATGAACTACTATTTATAGGCCTAAGAGCCTTGCCCACGATCTCCACCATCAACAAATGCATCCCCCACGATCTGAGCATTAATATGGAGAAGTTAGTGGGGCAAAGTAGTGGGCTGCAAAGCCGCTGGACCGAAGCTTGGTCGCAAGGCTTCGGTTATCTGACCTTACCGTTCGGATAGGAGGGCGTGTTACCAAAGCTCGGTGTCCAACTTGCCTTCGGTCGCGTTGTTGGGACTTGGCTTCGGTGACTTAATCACGAGTTCAATTGCTTCTCTTCGGAGCATCAGCTCATTTTCCCTTCGGTCTACCATCCCGAGGTGCTGACCGAAGGCCACAATTTTCACCCAATACAGATAGTCCCCCCACTCCTCGGTGGACATCGAGGTCGTCGAGGAGTGGAATGAATTTAACCGGAAAGTTGACGTGGCGAAACCCTATGCACGGATTTCAAAAGTCGCACATCTGTTGGGTTGCCGTTCCGCATTACGTGGCGGCTTTTGATAGGTCACCGAACGGTCGCGCCGTCTTTTTGTTTTCTCCAACGTTACAGTCATCATTACTTCTCCAACTTGCACGTGTATGCTTCCTATAAATACATCATTCCATTTCCTCCCACTCCACTTGAAGCTCCTGATCAGAAAACTTTGAAGAACTTAAATCACTACCTTCTACATTTGCTCTTCCAATCTTCAAACGTTTCTTCCCTTTATTCATCACCATGTCTGCTACTATTTCTGCTACCAATTCCGGCCATGGCTCAAGCGACTCTGGTGAGAGGGCAGAGCGCTTTGCTGCCATGGCCATGAACGATGAAGCTGTCGTTTCTGTGCCACCATTGCAGGTGGTTGAGTCGGGGGCTGGTGGCGAGGCCACGTCTGCAGCTCCCACTCCCAGAAGGCTGAAAGAAAGGGCTAGCCGTGATCTGGCTGAGGTAAGCTACGATATGGAGCATGACGTGGGCGACGACGATCGCGATAGGGATGAAGGTGACGTCGTAGGTGATGACGTCACTAGCGCCAAAGAGGTGGGCGGCTCGGTGGGTGGCACCGAGGTGAGCGGGACGAGTGATCCAAGAGGAGAGACCGAAGCTGGTCCTTCAAAAAAGTCGAAGAGGAAAATTCCTCTCGAGGTTGAGATTGATCCTCGGTTGGTCATCCCTTCCAGTTTTAACAACGATAAAGACTTGAAGGTTCATGCTCAATCGGACGCCCAAAAGAGGGAAAAGAGGAACATTCCTGTCCACGTCACACCGAGTATCATCACCAAGGAGAGGCTTGAATCTGTTCGGGCTGGCTGCCGTTGGGGTCCCGAGGTGGAGATTAGGATCCCAGCGCCTGGCTTGGCAGTGTCTACGCATGTCGAAGGATACTCCTCGGTTTTCACCTACCCCTTCACCATAGGGTTCAACTTGCCAGTACATCCTATCATCGATGTATTTTGCAGGTCTTATAATTTGTGTCTAGCCCAACTTGGGCCCGGGGTTTGGAGGGTCGTCCAAGCCCTCGAGTATTTGAGTAACAAAGCTGGTTTGCCCTTCACTTTTCAACACTTAATTTCACTCTACTATCCTTACTTCCACAAAGCCGGGGTGGTTGCTCTTCTGCCTCGAGGTTCTTACGCCATTTTGAGTAAGAGCGAGGACCATGGGGATCGAGGCTGGAATGATCGATATGTGCTTATTCCTACGAGGTTGTTGTCAGCCGAGCCTGGCTTTCCCGAAGTATGGAATGCTCAACGTAAGTGGCCGCTTCCGTTCTCCCCTCGGTTTTGGATTATCATAACTGTTGCTTATCCTTTCATCTTTGGTTTGCAGCTGAAAAGGTTTCAGTTAACCCACCAAGGAATTTGCTTGAGTGGGTTACTGAGGTTATGCAAACGAAGACGCGCCCAGAGCGGCAATGGATAGTGTTGGCCAGTTTGGAAGAGAACCGATGGGCGTGCAAGAGGCATGGTGAGTCGTTGATGACTTCGGCTCCTTAGACTTGCTTCGAGCCATTGGGTTGTAACTTCTTTTGGCTTGATATATTCATGCAGGTCTTCCAAGCAAGGCTACGAGAGACGCCGATGAGGAAGAAGAAGCAGAAATGGACGTCGAGGGGGGAGGAGAGGAGATAGGCAAGAAAGAGAAGAAGAAAAAAAAGAGGACAGTGCTTAATATCGCCGAGGGCGTTGCCCAAATGGCGACCCTGGCGAAGCGACTCATTGATGAAAAAGCCAAAGGTTCATCTAACCCGGGGACCTCACAAGGTGAAGAAGTTTTCTTGGGTCGATTTTCTTGCGTTTCCACCACCACACACACTTATGTTAAACAAATTGCTTCCCTTCCTTCCCTAGGTTCTAAAAGAAAGCGGGTTGCGTCGAAGCGGGCGGCCAAAGCGAAAGGACCTCGGGTTGAGGAAGCTATTGCTCCTACTGCTGAAGCATTGATCACAAAGCGCCGGGGAGTTGTTGACGTACCCAGCGATGAAGAGCTTCCCCCCTTGGCCCCCGAGGAAAGACCAAATCTAGCCTCTGAATCCATTCCCGAGTCGAGGCCCGAGGTTGGTGGGACGACCGAGGTTATAAACGTGGAGGAGTCTGACCAAGAGGCTGCAAAGCGAAAGGGCAAGGCTAGAGTGGGTGAAGGCCTGATTAAGAGCACAGTTAAAGCTTCCCGAGCCTCGCCAAAGCCTATCAACGCTGCATCTCGAGTTCTGGAGATATATCCCGATGCGAACTTGCTAGACGCCACAAAAGAGGATATCATGGCCCTTGATGGCTTACTTGGCCCTGCCGAAGCTCATGCCCTTCGGAACCTCAGCCCCATGAGTTTGATGGGCATCTCCGCCGCTTCAGCTCTTCGGGTAAGTCTTAGTGTGTATTTTGCATAGTTGCTCTCACTATTTTTCGGGTTCTAACATCGTGTTTCAAACGCAGAGTTTGATCCTCGCATAGCAAGCTGTTCATCTTGAGCGCGATCGAGCTAAAGAGCTTCAAGCGGCTGCTGCCGCTTGGGATGATCAGAAGAAGGTTCTTAAGGGGCAAGTTACCGAGCTAGAGTCTCGATTCACAATTCTGAACAATGAGCTGAAACGCGCTAATGAGGCCTCGGCGAAAGCTGAGGCTGATCTTCGTGTGGCTGTGGAGTCTGCCGAAGCTCGAGTCCAAGCTGCGATAAATGAGTTTACTGTTGAGCGCTCGAGGTTGAGCCTTGAAAATGCCCGCCTTGAAGCCGAGCTTTTCAGGGTCAAGACCGAAGTGCTTGAAGCAGGTGAAAAATATCGTAGTAAGCTTGGGGAGTATAACGCCAAACTCATCGAGTTGCAGAGCCAGGTGGATCAAATGCCAGCCCTTCGGGGCAAGATATCCAAGCTCGAGGGCAGAATTGCATACCTTAACGAGCGGGCCGAGGTTAGGGCAATAAAGGCAAAGTTTGAAGAAACATGGGCCGTTGTCAAAACCAGGCTTAGCGCACTTGAACAAGTCCAGGCCAGGCAAATTGTGCTCGAGGACGAGATTGTCAAGGCAAGGAAAGCTGCTGCCGAGGCTCAAAGGATTGTGGACGAGCTCCCTTCGAGTGAAGGCTCAGATGATGATGAAGGCGATTGTGCCGAAGAGGGCAGTGGAGATGCCGATGGGGCGTAGCCTTAGTGTTTTGCAAACACTTTGATGTTTTTATCTTGTTTTTGGGCCTACGTGCCATTTTGGATATTAGCCTTCGGGCTTTCGTATATGCATAGCTTTGGACCTTGGGGTCCTTTTTAATGTAAATGTCTTTCAGCCTTCGGGCCTGGGAGTTGAAATTGATCGTTCGCACTTGTCTTGAATGTTGGCCTTTGCAAATGCCGAACACTTCGTTAAGAATAAATAGCTTGCAAGACTTAAAACGAATTTAATCGATGCAAACTTAGGACGATGTCTCGTCCTCGAGTCGATGTATTGTGCAACTTAGAGTGCAAAATTCACAGAGACAAAATGAATGAAACCAAAGTCATTTTATTGATATCAACGAGCCGGAAGTCGGTTATTTACATAAAACCAAGTCGAAGCGGACCTTGGGCGAATAACAAATTTTCAGTAAAAGTTGAAATAATACGCCGCTATCGGGCTAATTTACAATGTACCAAATATAATCCTCGGGCGTAAGTCCCCGGCTGTCGGATAGATAAGCTTCGGTTGGGCGATGTCGACCTCGGTGTCAACCCTTCTCACTCCCCCAGTGTTCGGTTTTGAATCTTGATGAAGATCCGAGCACTGAAGACGGTTCGGTTCGCTTCCTGAAAAGGTCAAGCAAAAAGATGGAACGAGGAGTGAGTTAGTACATTTTCTATCAATGCCATGGGAGCGTTGTTCGGCTCGGGGTTGTTTAATTGAAAAAGAGTTGAAAAGTATTTACCTCGGCTAGAAGTAGTATCACTTCAGATTGGAGATGTTCCAATTCAGAGGTTCGGGTTTTCCTTGAAGAGACTCAATTTGATAAGAGCCTTTTCCAACGATTGCCTTGACTCTATAGGGTCCTTCCCAATTTGCAATAAGCTTCCCCCCGTTGTCTTCCTTTCTTGACTGGTTCACAGTTTTCAACACATAATCTCCAACCTTGAAGTCCCTAAATTTAGCTTTCCTATTAAGGTAAGCCTCGATCTGCCTTTTTTGGGCAACAAGCCGAACCAAAGCTAATTCCCTTTTCTCTTCGAGCAAATCTAGCTCTATACGCATTGCCTCTTGGTTGGCGTCCTCGGCAGTGTGAGCGTACCGAAGACTTGGTTCGCTCACTTCTACGGGGATGAGAGAATCCATGCCATAAGCTAGTGAGAAAGGAGTCTCACCGGTGCTGTTCTTCTCCGTTGTTCGCATGGCCCATAACACCCCGGGCAACTCCTCGGGCCAAGGACCTTTCTTCTCGTCGAGTCTTTTCTTCAAATTTTCAATTATGATCCTATTCGAAGACTCAGCTTGGCCATTGGCGCTTGGGTGATAAGGAGTCGAGGAAATTCTTTTGATCCCCCATTGCTTGAAGAAATCAGTGATGACTGCCCCCATGAATTGTTTACCGTTGTCACAAGCAATTTCTCTTGGGACGCCGAACCTGTAGATGATATTCTTTTTGATGAAGTCGATTACTTGCTTTTTCTTTACCTCGGTGAGAGCCGCCGCTTCCACCCATTTTGTAAAGTAATCGGTCAATACTAATATGAAACGAACACCACCTTTTCCTTTGGGTAATGGTCCCACGACATCCATTCCCCATTTCATGAAGGGCCATGGTGATACCACTGAATGTAGAGGCTCGGCCTGTTGGTGGATCATCCACCCATGGCGTTGGCATTTATAACATTTTTGCACGAAGGCTTTCACATCGGCACTGATTGTGGGCCAATAATACCCAGCTCTTAATAACTTACGCACCAAGGACTTTCCCCCCGAGTGGTTGCCACATTCGCCTTCGTGCACTTCAGCCATCACGTATCTTGCCTCCTTGGGTCCCAAACACTTGGCCATCGGGCCGCAGTACAACCTTTTGTATAAGTTGCCCTCGATCAAGTGATACGAGGCTGCTTGGGTCCTCAACTTCCTTGCTTCTTTTCTATCTTGGGGGACAGTCCCCGAGTCGAAGTAGGAGATGAACTTACTTCGCCAATCCCATCGGTTATCCACTGAATTAACTTGCAATTTCATCTCCCTCATTTGTGCGGATAGCAACCGAACAACTGAATCAGTCCCCGAGTGGGTTTCGTCGATCGCCGAACCAAGATTCGCCAAGGCATCAGCCTCGGTATTCTCCTCCCGAGGCACTTGTTTAATTTGCCATTCTTGGAATTATGCTAAGATCCTTTGTGCTCGATCCAAGTATAGCTGCATTCTGGGCTCCCGAGCCGTATAATCACCGAGGATCTGGTTCACTACCAATTGTGAATCACATCTCAGTTCGATTCTTTCAACCCCCATTTCTTTAGCCAGCTCCAAACCTGCTAGAGCTGCCTCATATTCCGCTTCGGTGTTTGTTACTTTTTTGAACCGAACCGAATGCCTGACCTTTTCCCCGGTGGGTGCTCTCAAGACCATGCCTAACCCCGAACCTTTGGAGTTTGTCGCCCCATCGGTGTAAAGTATCCACAGTCCCGAAGAGGCTCCTTTTGCCATGGAGTTTTCCTTTTCCGCCTCGGGCAAAATTCCAATACTAAAATCAGCCACGAAGTCTGCCAAGACTTGAGACTTAATGGCAGTCCGAGGTTGGTAAGTAATGTCATACTCACTTAGCTCTACCGCCCATTTGGATAACCTCCCCGATAACTCCGGTTTGTGTAATATATTTCTTAAGGGGAAGGTGGAAACTACTGCTATTGGGTGGCATTGAAAATAGGGCCGTAGTTTCCGAGCAGTAATAAGTAAAGCAAGTGCTAATTTCTCCAAGTGCGGGTACCTGGTTTCAGCATCGAGGAGTGTCTTGCTCACATAATAGATGGGCTGTTGTTTGCCATCTTCCTCCCGAACCAGCACAGCGCTGACTGACACCTCAAACACCGCCAAGTAGACCAGCAATGTCTCTCATTCTTTTGGCTTGGCAAGCAACGACGCGTTAGCCAAATATTGTTTCAAATCTCTCAACGCTTGTTTACACTCCGGTGTCCACTCGAAGTGATTGTTTTTCCTCAAAATGGAGAAGAACTTGTGGCATCGCTCCGAGGACCTTGAGATGAAACGACTCAAGGCAGCGACTCGGCCAGTCAAACGTTGAACTTCTTTTACCCTGGTTAGCTCCTCGGGGATTTCATCAATCGCTCTGATTTTATCTGGGTTGGCCTCGATTCCTCGTTCAGAGACAATGAAACCTAAGAATTTGCCTGATCCTACGCCGAAGGCGCACTTCTCAGGGTTCAATTTCATACCGTATTGCCTCAACACAGCAAAGGCTTCCCTCAGATGGTTCAAATGATCCTCAATTTGGATCGATTTGATGAGCATATCGTCTATGTAGACTTCCATAGACTTTCCAATATATTCTTTAAACATGCGACACACCAACCTTTGGTATGTCGCCCCGGCGTTCTTCAGACCGAAGGGCATCACCTTGTAACAGAAGGTACCTCGGTCAATGATGAACGAGGTCTTCTCCTCGTCCTTCGGGTCCATGAGAATTTGATTATAGCCCGAATATGCATCCAAGAAGGTCAATAGTTTATGTCCAGCCGTGGAGTCTATTAACCTGTCAATTTGTGGTAATGGATATGAATCTTTGGGGCAAGCTTTGTTTAGGTCAGTGTAATCTACGCACATTCTCCACTTGCCATTCTTCTTCGGTACAACCACAACATTGGCCAGCCACTCAGGATATTTCACTTCTCTAATGAAGCCGTTTTTTTGCAATTTGGCGGTCTCATCCTCGATCGCCTTCTTTTTGACCCCGGCGTGAGGTCTTTTCTTCTGCTTCACCGGGGTGAATTTTGGGTCTACATTCAGTTTGTGGGTCATGATCTCCGGATCGATACCCGTCATATCTGAATGTGACCAGGCAAAACAATCACGGTTGGACTTCAAAACTTTTATAATCGCCTTTTTCGACTCCGGGTCCAACTCCGAGCCGATAAACACTTTCCTGTCGGGGAAATCTTTCAATAGAGTGAAGGATTCCAGTTCTTCAATAGTTGAGTCCTCGGCCTTTTGTTTCCGAGGCTCTTGAATACAGGCTGGAACCTTTTCGATTTCTCCTCAGGCGTCCTCCCCGCTTGACCCCGATTCCTGTCGTTGCTATTGTTTTGGCCCGATCGGGGCGACTCCATTCTTTAGCGCAACCGAATAGCACTCCCTTGCTACTCCTTGTTCCCCTTTAATTGATCGAACTCCCCAAAGTGTAGGGAATTTAATCACTTGATGAAGAGTGGAGGGGACAACTTCCATGGAGTGGATCCATGGCCTTCCGAGGATCACATTGTAGGCTAGATCCTCGGGCATGACTTGGAACAGTGTTTCTTTGGTAATCCCCTCGGCGAATGTTTTGAGTGTGATCTCACCCAATGTTTTCTCCGTGGAGTTGTTGAAGCCAGCTAACACTGTTGACTTGGGAACAACTTCCCCCTTTAGCCACATCTTCTTAACAGCCCCGTAGCTGATTATGTTAACTAAGCTACCGGGGTCGATCAAGACTCTTTTGATGTCAGAGTCGTTGATTCTCAACATGATAACTAGAGCGTCGTGATGAGGGAACATCATCCCATCACAGTCATCGTCGTCGAACACAATATCTTTGCCCGAGCCTCCAACTCGGGTTCTTTTCTCCATGGTGATGGAGAGCTTGGCAATTTTTTAGCTGCAGCAAAATTCACGCCGTTCACCTCTGACCCCCCGGTTATAACGTTCACTACTCTTTCCGGGGGTGGAGCCCGAGGTGGTTGCCCATCACCTCGGTTCTTGGAAAAATTATCTTTCCCTTTGTCAGTGAGGAAGTCGGCCAAGACTCCCTTCTTTAGCAGGTGAGCTACCTCGAGGCGCAAAGCTTTGCAGTCCTCGGTCCTGTGGCCATAATCTGCATGGAATTCACAATGCAGATTGTGGTCTCTTTTGTCCGCCGGGGTCCTCATATCCTTGGGAACCCTTACCCCGGCTGTCCTCTTGACAACATTGACCAGCTCCGAGGTCGATATGTTGAAGTTATAGTCTTGGATCCGAGGGAGATCATTTTTTGGGACTGAAGCGGAGCTTGAGGGGTTTCTTTGGTTCACATTGGGTTGAACCTTCCCTCCGAGCCTTTGGCTTATGTGAGAGGTTGGATGTGAATTACCGAGGGTGTTCCCCAACCTCTGGCTGACGTGCTGCCTCGTTGAAGTGTAAGGTTCATACCTCCCCTTCGAGTTACTTCATGGCGCCTCAGCGCGATTTGAAGATTCACCTCGGTTATGTTGATGGTAACCTCAGTTCTTGAACTCAGCTTCCTCCAATCTAATTTTAGAGTAAGTGCGTCTATGCAGATCCTCCCACGTCAGGACCTGATATTGTTGTAGCTCTTTACACAATTCAGCGGCAGCGCCAGAATTGCGTCTATTGATACCCTTTTCAAATGCCATGATGGCCAAGGTATCATCCATCCGAGGCAATTCCATGCACTCAGCGTGGAATCGCTCAAGAAATTCTTTAAGTGGTTCACCGGGTTTTTGCTTCACCACACATATATCCTCCTTCCTCTGGAGGATCTTTTGCGCCCCGGTGTGTGCCTTGACAAAGGCGCTGGACATTTCCTTAAATGAGGAAATCGACCCCGCTGGCAAGCACAAATACCACCGAAGAGCCCCTTTCTCTAACGACTGACCAAACTTCTTTAAGAACATCGACTTGAGCTGCGTAGCCGTTAAGTCGTTGCTCTTCACCATGGCCATATATTCCCTTATGTGCTCTTTGGGATCGGTTGTCCCATCATATTTCTTCAGGAATATGAGTTTGAAGCCCGGGGGAGTTGGGGCTGGAGCCGCTTCGGGCTTGTAGGGCTGCTCCCTGTATTGATCGATGTCGAGGTTGTCTTCCTCCTTCGTTATCCCTGGCACGCCTTCGAGGCACTTTTCCACGCGCGCCTCGATGCGGGCCTCGATTTCCCTACCCATTCTTTCGACATCAACCGAGGACGTTGTCTCTGCCACGGTGGGAACCGTCCCGAAATATGGTGTGGCAGTTGGATTGTTCCCCGAGCCCCCAGACGTGGCCCCGTTGTGAGGTCCCCCTGTTATCGCGCCTGGAGGAACGAAGAGCGGGATGCCTCCATCAGGAGCCGAAGGCTGGGTGCTGTTTGGGGCAGCACTATTCCTCGCCTCTAACGAAGCGCAAAATTCGGCATTAATGCTCGCCTGCTCATCCTGTCTACTTTGGAGAGCTCTTAGCGTAGTAACAACATACATCTGGAATTCTTCGGTTGTCATTGGGGCGATGGGCTGTTGGTTCAACGGAACATCAACCCGATCGTTATTGTTACCACTGTTATTGTTATCAGCCATAACGTTGAATCTCAAACTTTTGACAAAAAATAGATGTGAAACTTTGGAATAAAGCGTTACTGCTTATATCCCCACAGACGACGCCAATTTGTATGAGCCTAAATCAGTTTAGGTGTACAAATCGAATTTGGATTCGAATATAAGCAATTATTCGTATCAAAGTTGAAATAAATACGCGAAAAGGATGTAAATGCGAGAGAATAACTGTATTTCAATATATGAATGTGATTACAAATTTGGGCAGCGTTTCAGTACAAATTTCTGGATGCCTATAATACAAAATGAACTACTATTTATAAGCATAAGAGCCTTGCCCACGATCTCCACCATCAGCGAATGCATCCCCCACGATCTGAGCATTAATATGGAGAAGTTAGTGGGGCAAAGTAGTGGGCTGCAAAGCCGTTGGAACCGAGGTGGTAACCGAGGTGGTAACCGAAGCTTGGTCGCAAGGCTTCAGTTATCTGACCTTACTGTTCGGATAGGAGGGCGTGTCACCAAAGCTCGGTATCCAACTTGCCTTCGGTCGCGTTGTTGGGACTTGGCTTCGGTGACTTAATCACGAGTTCAATTGCTTCTTTTCGGAGCATCAGCTCATTTTCCCTTCGGTCTACCATCCCGAGGTGCTGACCGAAGGCCACAATTTTCACCCAATACAGCTAAAGTGGAGGCCATTAGGGATTGGCCCACTCCTAAAAGCATTGGTGATGTGAGAAGTTTCTATGAGTTGGCTAGCTTTATAGGAGGTTTGTGAGGGGATTTAGTACTATAGCCGTACCATTTATCGAAGTGATAAGGAATGATAAGGCATTTGCGTGAGGGGAAAGAGCAAGAAGAGGCTTTTGCAAAATTGAAATAAGTGCTTAGTTCCACACCTCTCCTTCAATTGCCAAACTTTGATAACACCTTTGAAATTGAGTGTGATACTAGTGGGGTAGGAATTGGAGCCGTATTGATGCAAGATCAAACACCCATTGCCTATTTTAGTGAGAAACTTAAGGGAGCAACCACTAAATACTCCACTTATAACAAAGAGTTGTATGCCTTGGTGAGGGCATTAGCTCATTGGCAATATTACCTTTGGTCCAAAGAATTTGTCATTAGAACCGACCACCAATCTTTGAAACACCTCAAATCCCAAGAGAAATTGAATGTGAGACATGACAAATAAGTGGAATTCCTTGAAACCTTTCCTTATGTCATCCATTACAAAAAGGGGAAAGAAAATATGGTGGCGGATTCCTTGTCAAGGAAATTTGTGCTACAATCAAGAAGACAAGTATTGTTGAATACTTTGGGGTCCAAGCTCATGGGCTTTGAGAATACGAAGGAGATGTATGCCAATGATCCAGAGTTTGGGGAACTATATGCTAATTGTGAATTAGAGGAAAGGGGGAGAAGGATCAATCGGTTGTGTGGGAAGGAGGAACCTAGTGGTGATGTAGAGAAAAAAAAAGGTTCCACAAGTTTGAAGGATTCTTGTTTAGAAATGTGAAGTTGTGTCTACCTAGCTCATCTTGGAGGGAGTTGCTTGTGCGGGAGGCATATAACGGGGGACTAATGGGGCATTTTAGAGTGGGCAAGACCGTGGATATTCTTAAGGAGCAATTTTATTGGCCTAAGATGAGGGTGGATGTTGTAAGGGTGTGTGGCCAATGCTTGGAGTGCAAGCAAGCTAAGTCAAAGCTACTTCCATATGGTTTATACTCACCCAATCCCATTCCTTTAGGTACTTGGCTTGACATTTCTATGGACTCTGTGCTTGGATTGCCTAGGACCAAAAGGGGAAAAGATAGCATCTTCGTGGTAGTTGATAGATTTTCCAAAATGACACTTTTCATTCCAAGTCATAAGATTGCTGATGCATCCCATGTATCCAATTTATTTGTTGAACATGTACTCAAATTGCATGGGGTCCCAAAAACTATTGTTAGTGATAGGGATCCCAAGTTCCTTAATCATTTTTGGAAGGAATTATGGGGGAGGTTTGGCACTAAGTTGTTATTCTCCACTTCTTGCCACCCTCAAACCGATAGCCAAACCGAGGTTGTCAATAGAACCTTGGGTGCTATGCTTAGAGCATTGGTCAAGGGGAAACTTGCTTCTTGGAAAGAACATTTACCTTTGGTTGAGTTTGCATAAAATAGAACCATTCATACTTCTACTTGCATGACACCTTTCGAGGTTGTGTATGGTTTTAACCCTTTTACCCTCTTGGATCTTACGCCTTTGTCTGAAGATGTTGTTTTAAGCTTAGCTGCCAAGGTGAGAGCTCAAGAGATGAAGCAACTTCACGAGCAAGTAAGGAAGCAACTCAAAAAGAAAAATCAAGAAGTTGCCAAAAGAGCTAACAAAGGAAGAAAGCAGGTTGTCTTCGAGCCCGATGATTGGGTTTGGGTACATTTCTGGAAGGATAGATTTCCCAACAAGCGGGCGAGCAAATTGATGCCTAGAGGTGATGGTCCATTTCAAATCCTTGAACGCCTCAACAACAACGCGTTGAAGGTTGATTTGCCAAGCAACTACTAAGTGCACAATACTTTCAACGTCTGTGACTTGTCTCCCTTTAAAGTTGACGAACAATCGAATTCGTGGACGAATTCTTCCCAAGACGTGGAGCATGATGCAATCCGATGCGCAAGCTAGCCATTCACAAGGAGCCAAGCACGAGAGTTGCAACAGTTGTAGGCCACATTTTCACAACTGGAACTGCTGGGGCAGGTGTTGGAGGGTTCAGGACATTTCTGCAAGCTTACTGCCTCAGAATCAGGAGATATTTATCGCGATCACGAGTCATCAGATGCAATCGCACAAGGAGAAAAAGAAGACCACCGCGATCGCGCAGCAGCAGCCGCGATCGCGCACAACAGCCTCGATCGTGCACAATAGCCGCGATCGCGCAAGGAAGAACTGATGAAGAGCGCGATCGTGTGTCCTCAGACGCGATCGCGCAAGATGCTGGCAATGGATGAAGGCCAATGCCTTCGCGATCACGTGACCATAGCCGCGATCGCGAAGCTCTAATTTATTGAGCTACGAGATAACGCGTGTTCCTGCACAAACGCGCTGAGACGATGGCTAGAAGCCCACTTTAAGTTAATGACTTTTATTTCAACCCATTTTAGGGACAATTAAGGCAATGTTATGCCATTTCTAGAAACCACTATTTAAGGCCTTTAATCCTGATTTGCTAGAGAGATTTTGATGACATTAAACTTGAGAGATTATTGGCTAAGCTTGTTTGCTTAAGCACACATTGTTTTCCTTGATTTCCAATTAGGCTTAGTCTAATTGAGGATCAATTAGTATAGGTTCTTTAATAGACAATTAAGGGGGTGATTAGGTTACTTTTTCCTAATCCACTTCTTTAACTCTTTACTAATCAATTGGGTCTTGCTTTAATTCTTGTTATTTTTCTTTCATTGTTGTTAATTTTCATATCAGGTAGGGTGAATGTTGAATGTGGGGGCTGGGCGAGTGAAATTTTTTGTTATTGAAAATATTTTTCAAAATTTTTAAGCCAACCAAATATGAAAAAATTGAAAGTTATTTTTTTAAAAATATTTTCCTTAATGCCAAACACACATCCCAAGCTTTAAGAAGAAAAATGTCTATCACATGTTGAAAGGAAATATTGACTAATGAGATGTAATAAGGGAATGTGGGTGACCAATATTGTTGTTTTCCCTAAAATAAAAAAAGATTAAAAGGAAGAAATAAAGAGAATAGAAAGGATAGACATTGATTTGAATAAAGAAATGCGTGTGGTAAACATGCATGTTAGTGTTCCATGTGAGATCTAGCAGCAAAGTTGCTTGTTGGTATAGAATATTTCATTTTAATCCTACCTACCATTTGCGGGAAAGTAGAAACCTTACCTACCAATTTATGCTTCCAAATTCCAATGAAGAGTTACTAAAGTAAAAATAACACATCTATGTCGTAACTCTTACTCTAAGATTCAGTGTGCTAACCGTGTAATTTCCCGTAGACAAACTAAAATATGGACAGTAAACAGTAAACACTTAAATATTATTCTCATGAAAAATCAATCATTCGAATTCACTTTCTTATTGAAATATGAGTTCACCTAAAATGTGGAAGCTAAAATGTTACAATTTCATAAATACGATGCTAATAATTGTTTTCAAAAAAGTTACGTGCTCGTACCCTACACAAATTTATATGGCCTAACATTCCAAAATTACTATTTTGAGTTTTGCAACTACAAATGCTCTTTCTTTTCAAACCTTGTTTTTTAGTGTTTTAAGAACATCTCAAATCTCACACGTAAAAGATGATTAGTATTAAAAAAAGGATGTATTAACTTGAAACATACAATTGCCCAGCATGTCAACTAAATTTGAATTTACCACAAAATCTCTACCGTTAGGAACAAAAAAACAGCAGTAATGTTGACAGGTAAGCAAGCAACAAACAGTCAACAAATCAAAAGTTAAATACTTATTCATTGTACGTATTTACACCAAATCATGTTAACTTACTGTAGTTAAAGAATTTAATAGTACAAATATATGCATTAAATAACAATGATCAGATAAAAAAACTTTATTTGAATGCATATGATATGAATTCATTAGTTTGGTATAAACACTTGATGTAGATAAGTTTTTCCATAAATAGCACAAAATGTGAATCAACAACATGTTTTCATAAAATAAAAATAAATTCAGATCACACGTATTAAACATTTCAACTACTAGCAACAATCCAAATCCTACATATCACTAAAACCGGTTGAATATTCATCCTTCTCCACGAACTATTTATTTTACATTTCTCATTTTTTCCCATTTCTCCGGTTCTTACTCCGTCAGAAATTCAGTGTGCTAACCTTTGTATTACCAACTTAATTTTTGAACGAGATAGTACTAGCCTATTAAACTACACTAGTAAGTTACATGTGATATCTTCTAGGTATAAAGAAACCAATTTATGAACATTAAAATAGATCAATTTTACTTTTTTATGTAACAGTATACATAGACTCAAAGTTTACCGACATCAAGAGACTCGAGACGTCAAGTATCTCATAATAATGCTTGCAAGTAAGTTGCATACACGTGAGTGACCGACCTATACCAATTTATACAGACAACATTTTAAAATTGCTATTTTTGATTAATGCTAGTAGAAATGCTCTTTGTTTTCAAACTCTTATATTTTTGTTAGTGTTTCAAGATCATGAAGATGATTAAAAAGGAAATATTATAACTTGAAATATACAATTGGCCAGTATGTCAACTAAATTAGAATTGAGTCACAAATTGGCAACAAGCAGTCAAGTGTCAAGAAATGAGAAGTTACAGTAACCCCAAAAATGTAAATAATGAACATGTTGATAAAATAAAATAAAATCCGTATCACACGTTTTATTCATTTCTAACTACTTGCAAGAATCCAAAATCCGACGTGGCATTGAAACCAGTTGAATATTCATCCTCCTCCACTAACTACTACTACTACTTGACTATAACTTCATTTTACATTTCCTTTTTTCCTCATTTCTCCGATTCGGAAAAGATAAAAAAACAATGACGGCGAATCTCCTCCGATTCTCCGTCGTCCCACTTGTCAACTCTGAACGATGTCGTATCAACAGTTTTCACTTCAATCCTCTCATTCACCAACGCCGCCGCCGCCGCCGCCGTAGCAGCACCAGTCATCTACTTCTCCGTCGCAATTCCCCCGTATTCGCAAAGGCGATCGAGTTCAAATCACCGGAGCAGCAGGGGGAGCTGAAGAAGAAGGACGAGTCGTTGTCGACGGTGCTGCTAGACGTGAGCGGGATGATGTGCGGCGCGTGCGTAACACGTGTCAAGTCAATCCTCTCAGCCGACGACCGAGTTGACTCTGCTGTAGTCAACATGTTGACCGAGACAGCTGCGGTGAAGCTGAAGCACGAGGCAAACGAGAGTTTTGCGGCGGCGAGTGAGGAGTTGGCTGTTAGGTTGACGGAATGTGGGTTTCCGACGAAGAAGAGGTCGTCAGGGTTAGGAGTTGATGAGAAGGTGAAGAAGTGGAAGGAAATGGTGAAGAAAAAGGAGGCATTGCTCGTCGAAAGCCGAAATCGAGTGGCGTTTGCTTGGACTTTAGTTGCTTTATGTTGTGGAGCTCACACTACTCATATTTTGCACTCTCTTGGCATTCATATTGGTCATGGTAATCTAACAAAAAATGCACATGTCATTTTTTTTTTTTTTACAATGAAAATTGAGGCGGAGATACAGAGTTACTCGGTAGCAGAATTTTTGTTGAGGAGTTTCAAAATATAAACAAGTTAACATATGAAAATTAAGGGGACTCAACATATATTATATACTATATAGAAAAAATTTATTTACCTATCTACAAGGTGTAAAATACCCCCTTCATTATAGGTAAGTCCGTCGCTGTCGGCAGAATAGTCGAGGCGGACACAAGTTAGAAAATATGGAACTTTATCGAAATAGATGGTCTAGCTGGGTTATATAGATTATACACTTATTATACATGAAATATACGAAAGATGGCTTTTTTCGGTTTAGTACCCTAGCCAATGTTCAGGCAGTGTAATAACCTCAAGAAAAACCCCCATACAAGTACATCAGCTTCCATTATTATCAATAAGATTACACTGCTTTTGTTCGAAATTATATCTAACTCAGCTTCCAAATGTCTTTTGCAAAAGCTGTGTTTGTACTTTGTAGAAAGGAGAGATGCTTGGCATCTCCTCCGACAGGGATGAGGACGGTCTTCAAGCTTTACCTGTTATCGGACATCTGTAGCAAAAGTTAAAAAGCTAGTCTTTTGATGAAATTTTCTGTTCTGGATAACTTAAACTAATTGACAAACGTTGGTGTAGGTTCAATGTTGGATGTACTGATGCATAATTCTTATGTCAAAGCTGGATTGGCAATAGGGGCTTTACTTGGACCTGGACGAGGTTAGTCTTTACTTGTTTGCGCTATGTTATTTCTTTTTCTTTCTTCATTAGCAGTTGCTTTCTACTGTCTTTATGTTTTTGTCTCTCCTTGTGTTTAGTTTTGGGCTACTTTATCTAGTTAAAGATGGGAGTTGAAAAATCAAATGGGCATGATGTCTGATTAAGATGTCCAATTTTGGCTCTTTTGTCTGTCGGCTAAGTCTTCAAAGAGATTCAATAGCTTAAAGTTGAAATAGAAGAATAGTATAAAGATTCTTTTTTTTTGAAGTTCGCAGGTATAGAATTCAAATGAGAGATTTTGGCATAAGTAATACGACGCCTGTAAGCATCCAACAATTTATATGCATAATGCATAATTCCATAATCTTCTTCTTCTTCTTCTTTTTTTTTTTTTTTTTTTTTTTTTTAATTTTTTTTATAAAGGTAACAATATTATTAAATATCCCCATAATCAGCACCAGGGTGGTGCTAAGTTCCTTATGTACATCATAAAAGTAAACTACTCTCAGAAACTAATTACAAATTCCTATGAAATCAGTTAATTCTCCCACATCATTTGTGACATTCTCTTTATTCATCTTAATCTTCTGGATGGCACGATCTTGTACTTTATGATTTTCACAAATAAATGTAATCTGTCAAGAAATGTAACTTGATCCATGTCAAATTGTTGAGTAGATGTTGAACAATGATGACTTTCGGTTCTTCAAAAACTAAAAATTTGTGCTTTCATCCCTTTTCCCACTTTTACTTCAAGTAATGTTTAAGTACAGAAAACAAATCAAAGCATTCTTCCTTGGGGTTGAGAGAAGACCATTTATCTCTTACTCCCCCAGCTTGCTTAGTTGCTTGGGATTTAGGTGTGGTAGTCGTTGTTGTTGTCGATAATTGCTTTCTGAAAACTACTTCTCCGAAAATGACAAATAGGTATTTTACCTTTGATATTTAAATAAACAAAATAAACTCATCGAGCAAATAGGATTAGTTTTCTTTTTCACTGAAAAATTTAGGGGAAAATGGGATAAGTGCAGTGGCTCATTACCTATTGGGCCACACCAAACATCTGGTTGGACAGTGATAACTTGGCCTGCTAAACGCTTAAATCTATCAATGCTGTTTCTATTGCTGGTTTTGACACAGTAAAAACAAATGCTTATGTCATTTTAATAGTTATAGGTTCATGCAGCTAACCTTCTTTGTTCATTATGTTTGGTGCTAGAATGATGCACTTATCTTATTTCATTGTTGTTAAATGTATCATTTTTGGATTATTTACTTATTAATACATTCTTGAGCATGCATTTCTATATATTGGAACTTTGGAACACTGATAGTGTTAGATAAAGCTGGGAGAAAAACATGGATTCATTCAATGAAATTCAGTAACAGCATATCATCAAAAACCATATATTGATATTTGCAAGTTACCATTATCAATTGAACGTTTTCTCTATCTTAATGCATACAGCATTTAGACCCCCCTCGGGCTTGGACCATACAATTCTGATTACTAGCTTTAATGGATAAAAGAATATATTAGTTTCCTAGCTTCATTTATAGCAGTTATGTAGATAGGAACTATGTAGGGTCTTTATCATCCTAGTTCATTAATAAATTATGAACTATGTTACAGACCTGCTTTTTGATGGTCTTCGGGCATTCGCAAAGGGATCGCCAAATATGAACTCCCTTGTTGGCTTTGGATCAATTGCTGCCTTTGCAATTAGTTCTGTAAGAAACAATTAAAGCTGGGCCCTTTATCTTGTTAGCAGCTCTTAATTAACAATTTCAATGTCTGTCTTCGTATATATTACTAGATACTTATAACTTTCTTGAGTTAAGACTGGTATGCTCACAAGTTTCCTCTTTCTTAGGTCTCACTACTTAACCCTGGACTTCAATGGGAAGCATCATTCTTTGATGAGCCGGTTTGTCTTTTGCCACTTTCCTCTCTCCTTCTCTGAAAGTGCTTATATTTTTTTTCCCTTTCCCTGCAGCAAGTTTTCTCCTTTTATTATTTGGTACTGAATTTTAAATTTGGCTTTAGCTGGGTGGGTTTGTTCCAAGAAGTTCAAAGTAGTAGGTAGTCACTGTGGTGCCACAGATCATTTAGCCTTCTCAGGGCTGTTTTCTAGCATTTCAGAACCACAAGCTTCAAAATTCTGGCATTTGAAGTCCTAGCAAAATTCAAATAATGTCATCAGGGCTCCACATGGTCTTCTACTCTGAATTTTTAGTTGTGTTTGTCTTGTCTGAAGTTATTTTGAGATGTATTGATATCCGGTGGGTCAATTTTTCCTCTGCAATGGCTGAATTCAGTGAAATCCATAAACCTACAATTATTCTCCATCTAGCATTCATTATCTTCCATTATGTAGTCTTAGTTCGTAGCAATTGTCCAATTCATTTACATATTGTAATTCGGGAGAAGAGAATGTTCTAGAATTCCTATAATTCCTATTCTACTTATTTACAATTCTACAACACTCCCCCTCAAGTTGGAGCATAGATATTGATCATGCCCAACTTGCCACAAAGATAATCAACTCGAGCTCCATTCAACGCCTTTGTGAGTAAATCGGCTGGCTGCTCTCCTGTCTTAACATAACCAGTGGAAATCAAGTTCTCCTCAATCTTTTCACGAATAAAATGACAATCGACCTCGATATGCTTGGTTCTCTCATGATACACTGGATTCGAGGCGATATGCAAAGCAGCTTGATTGTCACACCAAAGCTTTGCCGGCATATAATGTTGTAGTCCAATTTCTGTCAAAAGATGATGTATCCACATGATCTCACACGTGGATTGTGCCATAGCTCTGTATTCGGACTCTGCACTCGATCGAGATACAACATGTTGTTTCTTGCTCCTCCATGATACCAAATTTCCACCAAAGAAGACACAATACCCTGTAGTAGATCTTCGATCAACCTTAGATCCAGCCCAATCGGCATCCGCAAAACCCTCTATGCGAGAATGTCCATTGTTGCCATATAACACGCCACGTCCTGGTGCTCCTTTTAAGTAACACAAGATTTGCTCTAGAGCTGCCCAATGGTTAACCGTTGGTGCAGACATGAACTGACTAACCACACTAACTGCGAAAGCAATATCTGGACGGGTCACAGTGAGATAGTTTAATTTTCCAACTAATCTCCTATACCTCTCTGGATTATCAAATGGATCACCATCACCACTCGTGAGATGCACATTGGGAACCATTGGAGTACTGCAAGGCTTGGCTGCCAACTTCCCAGTTTCTGCAAGTAGATCAAGAACATATTTTCTCTGAGATAGAAAAATCCCTTTCCTGCTCCGACAAACTTCTATACCCAAGAAATATTTTAGCTGGCCCAAGTCTTTCGTGTGAAACCGCTTATGTATGAACCGCTTAAGTGAGGAAATCCCTGCATAGTCACTTCCTGTAATGATAATATCATCAACATATACAACAAGAAGTATAACGCCAGCTAATGATCGCCTATAGAAGACCGAGTGATCACATCTACTTTTCCGCAGCCCAAACTCTCGAACAACCGCGCTAAACTTGCCAAACCAAGCCCGAGGACTCTGCTTCAAGCCATACAATGACTTCTTCAAACGACAAACTTTCCCATACTCCCCCTGAGCAACAAACCCAGGTGGTTGCTCCATATAGACTTCTTCAAAGAGATCACCATGAAGAAAGGCATTCTTGATATCCAGTTGATGCAAAGGCCAACACTTAGAAGCAGCGAGAGAGATAAACAAGCGGACAGAGGTGAGTTTGGCCACCGGAGAAAAGGTGTCAGAGTAATCCACCCCATAAGTTTGAGCATAACCTTTAGCCACCAGTCTGGCCTTAAGTCTAGCCACAGAACCATCCGGATTGACTTTTACCGTAAAGACCCATTTGCAACCCACTACCTTCCTTCCTCTCGGTAAGTGCACCAAAGCCCATGTACGATTCTCCTCAAGTGCATGTATCTCCTCAAGCATTGCATCACGCCATCCAGGATGAGATAAAGCTGCCTGAACTGTCTTGGGTACAGAGACAGAGTCTAGAGAAGCAATAAATGAACTAGTCCCAGGGGACAAGTGGTCATATGAGACAAAGTTTGCAATAGAATATAAAGAGTCACATTGACGTTTACCTTTTCGAAGAGCAATGGGAATGTCAAGGTCGTCTGGAGGGAGATTGACCGGAGGGGGATCTGATGACGAAGGAGTTGGCGCAGGACATGTATCAATGGTCTTTGATCGTCTGGAGTAAACTTGGACAATAGGTGGCTGTGCTCGAGCAGCAATCTGATCAACTGGAGGAACAAGAGGAGCTGTGGAAGACACAGTTTCAGTCGACTGTTCTTCGGGAGAAGCAGTAGAGGACCCAGCCTTAGCCGGTGTCTCAACTGAACTTGATGATGTGACCTTATAGATGAGCCAATCTTCGTCCTCCCCCTGAGTGGGAGAAGTGTGAGAGGTGGAGAAGAATGGTGTTGCCTCGGAAAACACCACATCTATCGATACCAGATACTTATTAAGGGTTGGAGAGTAGCACCTATAACCCTTCTGACGTTGAGAATATCCCAAAAAGACACACTTCACAGCTTTTGGATCCAATTTAGTAATATGAGGTCTAACATCACGAACATAACATGTACTTCCAAACACTTTTGGCTCTAGAGAAAATAATGGCTTATTGGGAAATAATACAGTATAGGGAATATCACCAGTAAGCACACTAGATGGCATGCGGTTAATCAGAAAGCAAGCTGTGGAAACCGCTTCCGCCCAAAATTGCTTAGGGACTTGCATTTGGAACATCAAAGCACGTGCTGTCTCGAGCAAATGTCTATTCTTTCTTTCAGCCACACCATTTTGTGAGGGTGTATCTACACAAGATGATTGATGTAGAATACCATGTTGACTCATGTAATTCTGAAACGAGGCTGACATGTATTCCTTGGCATTATCACTCCTTAAGATATGCACAGAAACATTAAACTGTGTCTTGATTTCAGCACAAAAGTTAGAAAAATGGGAGAATACCTCAGAACGAGTTTTCATAAAATAAATCCATGTCATTCGAGAAAAATCATCAACAAATGTTATAAAGTATCTGAACCCAGTTTTAGAGACAACAGGACAAGGTCCCCAAACATCTGAATGAACTAACTGGAAAGCAAAATCAGCTCGTTTATTAATTCGAGGACTTAACGAGCTTCTATGATGTTTAGCAAAATGACAAGAATCACACTCTATCGAAGATACATTATTAAACTGCGGACACAACTTCTTCAAAGATGGAAGGGAAGGATGTCCCAGTTGACAATGAGCTTGAAATGGTGAGACGACACTAGAACAAGCAACTGATTGAGGCACCCATGGATCCAGAATGTAGAGACCATTAGATACATGTCCTTTACCAATTATCTCCTTCGTCACGAGATCCTGAAAAAGACAGTGATCAGGAAAGAATGAGATACAACAATTGAGGTCTTTGGTAAGTTTGCTCACAGAAATCAGATTAAAGGCAAGACTAGGCAGATCTAGCACTGAAGACAGGGTAATAGATGAAGTTGGTTTAACAGTCCCAAGCCCCCCAATATTGTAACTAGACCCATCAGCTATAGTAACAGAAGATGGTGCTTTGTGTGACCGAAAATCAGAGAGTAATTTTGAATTACCTGTCATGTGATCGGTGGCACCAGAATCAATGACCCATTGGTTTGAGGAAGAGAGTAGACATTTGTTACCTGACTCTGCATAAGCAGTAATGTGAGGAGATTCCTGGAATTTGGAGAGTCTAGCATACTCATCAGCTGATATTGTAATAGTCTTCTCAGAGGAGGAACCAGAAGCAGCAGCCGCAGTAGCAGTCTGAGTCCTCTGATTGCGCATCTGCAATTTCCTGCAATTTCGCTTTATATGTCCAGGTTCTTTGCAGTAGCGACAAATAGGCTCACCATTATTGTTCCATCCCCCAGCATCATTATTATTATTCCATCTCCCAGCATTATTGTTCCACTTACCAGCACCATTGCTATTATTATTCCACTTACCAGCATCATTGTTATTGTTCCTCCGTGCAGTATCGTTTCCCCCTCCTCCTTTAACAACAAGCACATTGGGTGGCTGAGTGGAAAGAGTATTCTCTGTACGCAACACCCGGCTAAACACATCTTGAAGAGAAGTGATCTCAGCGCTAGACAAAATCTGAGATTTAGCGGTCTCAAACTCAGCTGGGAGTCCAGCTAGAAAGCTCATTACTGCCATTTGTTCCCTCTGGGCTTGTTGCTTCTTAATATCAATACTGAACGGCATAAGCATATTGAGCTCCTCATAATTTTTCTTAAACTCCATGAAATAGGTGGTAAGTGACTTAGCTTCCTTTTCAGAACGGTAAAAAGCCTTACAAACTTCATAAATGCGAGAGACATTGCCTTTTCCAGAATATAAGAACTCCAAATACTCCATTAATTCCTTCACATACTCACAATGATTAACTAGACCAACTACATCATTGTCAATTGAGTTTGTAATTTGCAAAAGTAATCGAGCATCATCTCGCAACCAAGTCTTTAAAGCAGCATCTTTTGGAGGTTCCTCGGTAAGGTGATCATCTTTTTCCACGCTACGCAAATAAACCCTAATCTTCCTACTCCAATCTAAGTAATTAGAGCCATTTAATTTATACTCCGTTATTTTTGACATTGCTGGTAAAATCTCAGTAATGTGAGCCTTATCCTCAGCCATGAGTGTAATAAACAGCTACACGAACCTTAAATCCCAGAGATGCAGCCCAAATAATCACTGGAAGCACACAAAAAAAAAAAAAGCAGAACCAAACCAGAACCCTAGCAGCAGCAGAATCCTAGCAGCAGCAGAACTCTAAAAGGCAGATCTGAAATCAAGGCTGCCTTCGAACAAAGCTGTAAAATCAGAAACGAAGGGTACCAAAATGCCGGAAATCAGGAGACGAGAAGAAGGGTGCAAGCCGCGATCGATTCCGATGCCACACGCGCCCACACGCGCCGGCGCGTGGGAGACAGAGGCGGGAAGGTGGCGGCGCGTGAGAGCTACTCGCCGTCCACCGAGATGCCGGAGTTGGTGATTCCGGCCTGAAATTCAGTGCGCACCTTTGCTATGGTGGAGGTGAGACAAATACTTACTCCTTAGATTAGGCCAAAACCAACCGAGTCCTTTTCTTCAACCAAGAAAAGACTCCAAAATTGTTTTGAATAATTCTTGAGCCCTATGCTCTGATACCATGTAATTCGGGAGAAGAGAATGTTCTAGAATTCCTATAATTCCTATTCTACTTATTTACAATTCTACAACACATATCATTTATGCTGTGTCATACCTTGCAAACATACTTCTATGATTGGCTATATCGGCCAAAATCTATTTAGTATTATTGGACCGTTTGTCTTATTTCAGCAATGAATTCGCTCATTCAGATATTGATTTAGCATGCAGGTCATGCTTCTTGGCTTTGTACTACTAGGACGTTCATTGGAGGAAAGGGCAAGGCTGAAAGCATCTAGTGACATGAATGAGCTATTAGTAAGTTGTTCTCACATTATGTGGTTTAAGAAAGTTTTTTTTCACTTGTTGGGGGGCTGAAGGACCAGGAAATTGCAAAATATTGGCTATAGCTATAAAACTGTTCAGCATTTGATGATCTCCAAAGGTTGAAAAAATCTATTAACTACTGGAATCTTAGATACTTAGATAGTGAAGTTTTCTGATACAGTAGCATCAATGAATATTCTAAAACCTTTCATGAGATTCTATGCTAAATCACCTATTTAATCTTCAACAACATGCCCAGTATATTCCCACAAGTGGGGTCTGGGGATAATCACCTATTTAATCTTCAACAACATGCCCAGTATATTCCCACAAGTGTCTGGGGATAATCATCTATTTAATTTTGTTATTCAATAATGTTGTCCTTGATAGCATGAAATCCAAGTATTGTGAATGTTTTGTTCTTCCAATAGTCGTCAAACTTGAATTTGCATACACTAGTTAACGTATTTCAGATAGGAAATGAACCATGTCCTTTATCAAATTTTCTCTTATTTTTTTGATGCATTAAAGAGTTTCTTTTTCCAGAAAGCTACTTTTAGTAATTGGTAGTTATACTTCTGAAGCGTGTATAAAATGCATTACAGATGATCTAGTTTTAAGTGTTGCATAAAAGCTCTGATCTTGTATACCTGGTGGAAGCGAGATCATTAGCTCCGAACTGCAATGTTGCTGCCCTTGTTTTCTTTTATTCTATTTATCAATACACAACTATGAGGAGTTACTGTATGCTTAGTTTTGTGAAATTTTAAAATTAATGCTACCTAATCTAAGGTTATTTTCTGGCTACTATTTTTGTACTTTATTGAACAGAATAAAGAAACGAAACACATGGCTACTTTCAATATTTGATATAAATGAAATAAAATACATTTCGCTATTATGACAAGATCCCAGAGTTTGGTAGTGAAGTGCGACATACAAATAAACTGAAGTTTGTTTGTATCTTTATCCATTTATATTTGTGATTAGAAAAGCTTCTAGACTTTTTTACTCTTTTTTCTTATGAAATATTGGTATGGTTCTCTTGGCAGTCGCTTATATCCGCTCAGTCTAGACTTGTGATTACCTCCTCCGGCAGTGGTTCCTCGACTAATGTTGTCGGCTCTGATGCGATATGTATTGAAGTTCCAACTGATGATATTCGAGTTGGTGATTCTTTGCTCGTTTTACCTGGAGAAACTATACCTGTTGATGTAAGTCAACTTTTGTCTGAGTATTTTCCTTTTAGGAGTTTAGCCCAAGGACATATGAAGATCGTCAGTCAAGCAGAAGCATACATGTACTAATTTGCTTGGATTTCATAGCTCCAAGCATTTAGGATGCCTATGCTAAACTAAAGCCAGTAGCTTGACAGCTTCTACAAAACGAATATGGAACCTTTAAACAAGGAAAAAAATTATTAACTTTGTACATCAATGGTGGTCTCTAGTACAATTTTTTCTTTTCCTTGTTGCACTTTTGGCAGAGGCACTTTTTGGTGCTTATCTCATAACAAATGGAATATGTGCTTCCTAGGATTGAAAATAACATAAAAGTGTTTATCCTAGGATCGAATAAGTTATGTTTTACAAATGAGAATTTTGTCCTGTTTGAACTAGTAACTATAATGTATTAGTTAAAAGACATTTATGGCACCTTTTCAGTCTTCAAAAGGCGCATGTCCTCTTTTTCTGTAAGTTGAAAAATCAAATGTCCGTTCAAGGATGTTGTGTTCTGTTAATATACTTGTTCCTCTTATCTTTTTTATTGGGTAGACCATAGACGTGCAACATCTTACATTCTCAAATGATAAATCAATTTGCATCTGCAGGGAAGAGTCGTCGCAGGTCGAAGTGTGGTAGATGAATCTATGCTTACTGGAGAGTCTCTTCCAGTATTTAAAGAGAAAGGCTTTTCTGTCTCAGCTGGTACAATAAACTGGGTATGGTGGTGAAAAGATGCGATCAATTATTCAAATACGATAATTCCAAACTTGTTGGGTTTGGCTATGTAAATCCTCGTGGTGGAAGGATATGATCATTTATTCAAACACGATAGTCCCAAACTAGTTGAGTTTGGCTATATGAATCCTCTAGGACCTTTACATCCATTCTGCTCTATGCAGACATGGTGCCAAGATATTACGTGTATAGATATGCTAAATGGATTTTCCCAGCTATCTGGAGTTTACTACATTACTGTCCCTTTGTTTCATCTATCACAAAATGAGGTTTGAACGGCCTTTTATAACAAATGTCAGTCTTATTGTTATATATAGGAACAGGTCTTTTTAGAATAAATAAATAAATATTGTAATTGGCTATATACCATCTTATATCCATTCTAATCCTGGCGAGACAATAGTTTCGAATGGTAACTGATCCTTGTTAAGGTTACATGAATGATGGCGCATTTATACTGATGAAACTTTAGTTGCTGGAACACCTTATGATTGTAGAACTGGAGTATTTTAAGCGATAACAACTGGAATTACATTTTTGTGTATATCATTTTGTATTGAAGTCCTTGTTATGTTTCAGGACAGTCCTTTGAGGATTGAGGCCTCTTCCACTGGTTCCAACTCAACAATTTCCAAGATTGTTAACATGGTCAGTATGTTGTTTCCTAGTGATGATTTTTCTTCCAAGTAAAATTTTGCTGCTTGGAACATTTTCTAGTGCTGAGATATTAGAGCTTTGAGGAGTGAAAACAGATAGCTTATGGATGTTTATTTATAAGGCTATTAAAGCTACTGTTTTCTTGATGATGTAATGACATAAAAAATTGAGAGTGCAAAAATGATCACAATGTCTAAAATTTATTAGAACTGGTGTATAAGCTTATCTCCGGTGGGTTTTATTGAGTTAAATGGTGGAAAAACCTCTAGAGTGTGAACTTGCTTGTTTGGTCAAGTAAATGTTATCCTTTGGCCTTTTGAATATGGTTGGAAAACTTTGAAATTGAAATCTTGGTGGATAGTGTTGGTCGCTAGAATCTCGCCGTAAAAGTTCAAAAGTTGCTGCCAGAGTAATGGTCAAAGAAAAGTTGCGTAGTGTCACCATAACATCATCATAAAGAGGCGCAATGTTGCCAAAATGAACAGCAGAAATGCTACAGGTACGGATACCGATAATAAGATTGGTACTGCCAGAACAGTCACCATAAAAATGAAAGACGGCTTGAAGATAGAAAACTTGGCTAGACACGGTTAGAGAAACTATGAAAGATGGAAGAGAAGACACAGGGCATGGGATGTTCCTCCTCTAAAACTTATGTGGATCATATGCAGAGAGAGAAATAAGTGAGCTTTTGATAGAGGAAAGGTCTGTGTACACTTGAGGTAGTCTCGTTTCCCTTGCTGATTTTTGGTGGGTTCCTATACGTACAGAAGATTAAGTGTCATTCACAGAAAACTTGGCCAGACAAACAATGTAAGGCAGCCTATCGGTAGGCACAAGTTATTGAAGTCTCCAACGAGTTCATTGAGGTCCTCAATCATGTGACAAAATAATAAAAAGAGAAGAAATCTATCTTTAACTTAATGGGATGGAACATCAGACACCTATTACAATTCATATTTCTATTTAATTGAGAAGGACTGACTTAATACTAACACTTGAGAGTTGAGAGACTATCTCTACATTCTAATAAACTCTCACTTTACCCCTAACATCCTCCAAATGTGCCAAACAACAACATAACCAGTGTGATCCCACAAACAGGAATTTTATAAACTGTTGGAATATAGTCTGTTACTTTGAACTTTTTCTTTGAGCAATTAAATAGTGTTTGGCCTGAAATTAGAGGATTTGCAGGATCAAAGTAGAAATTTAGGACTTCTAATGGAGAGTATGATTACTGTCTGTGGAGTATGTTATGTGACTCCCTTTTGATATTTGAAATGTATTTTTCTGTTGTTTGCACCCTTTATTTCCTGGATAGAGAATATTCTTTCCTCTTTTTAGAAAATTCTACTTTGAATTAAGTGTATTTGTGCCATTTTTTACACAAAGTGGCTACTGATCTTAAACTATAGTTCGCAGATACGTGCAGGGACACTGCCACTAATAATGATGTGTAAAAATTTAGGAACTTATGAGCTTCTATCAAATTTTCTAATCTTCCAGGTTGAGGATGCTCAAGGCCGTGAAGCACCGATTCAGCGGCTAGCAGATACAATTGCTGGACCATTTGTTTACAGTGTGATGACGTTATCAGCTGCAACATTTGGGTTCTGGTAACAAGTTTATTCTTTCCTTATTTATTACAAATATGTTTAAGAAACAGCTGGCTTCTCTATTAGCTTATTAGGTTTATAGGCAAAGGATTGGCACACGTGAACAAACTGGAAGAGAGAGTTTTAATTAGCAGATTTGAACAAATAACGATTAAGTTACTGCCCTTTGCATACACCATATACTTACCAAAAAAAACAGGTCTGAAAATATACTTGTTAGTCTCTCCAAAATGGAATCATGGTGCCCAGTGACTCTCATGCATGACATTATGGTGTGGCATGACTCATCAATCACAGTTTGCATGTTATTCTATCTACCTAGATCTATTCCTGAAGCCACGTTTTTCATCCTCACCAGTTAACAAGCTGCTATATTATAAATTTACGTTCATCCATCCTATGAGAGGATTGCATGCGATTGCATGTATTTTCTGTTACAAGGTGCACTTGAAGGAGTTGAGAGTGATTTCATTAGATTGCAAAATAGTTTTTCGTTTCTAGTTTCCTTTTGGTCTACTCATGAGGTTCCGATGTATATAGATGATTGGGGTACTTTTGTAGAGAACTATATTTTGGTCTAGCTTTCTTTTCCTTTTGGTATACTTCTTGTATACGGGTTTTTCCCCCTCTTCTTTATCAATAAAATTATTTACCTTATAAAAAAAAAAAGGTGCACTTGAAGCACTTTCAATAGTAATGTAGCCATAGCATAGCGTCTCCCATGGCATCAAATACTACTATTACTACTACTTAACCAAATGAAGTATCAGCAGAGCTAGTATAATGTTCAAGGACTAGGCATTCGACATTCTGGTAGGGGATCACCTGATTACAAGCAACTCTAGAACAGAACCCTGTACGAGCTTTGGTATAAGCACTCAAAATATAGATGATCAAGGATTCTGCAACAATTTGTTTGTATCAGCAATGAATCCTTGATACTCGTATTCGGTTACTTCAAGTCTTTCAAACAATGATAGCATGGTTTGGTACTGCATATATTTCATGTTAATGAGTAATCACTTATAATTATAACTTTCTGCTGTTTAATATTTACTGCTCATTATATAGGTATTATGTTGGGTCGCACATCTTCCCAGATGTTTTACTGAATGATATCGCCGGACCAGAAGGAGATCCTTTGCTTCTGAGCCTGAAACTTGCTGTAGATGTGTTGGTGCGTCATGGTGAACTGATTTTCTATTGCTGCCTTCTAATTCAAATTGCCTATCTGTTTTGCTGTTATCCTTAGCCTAGAAATTTTGATCATTCTCTTTTCTCAATCCAACACAACATTTTCGACACAAAGTATAGATATATGTGAAAAATAAAAAATAATATTAAATGGAACCTTAATTTAAAAAGTATAATAGGCTCAGTGGTGACAATCTAAAGGTTGAACCCTTCAAATTTAAATCATGAATCCGCCTATGAGGTCTTTCACGTTGCTGCTTCAGTAATACCCTGGTATCATTATAGGTAAAAGTGCAACGATAGCTTGCTTGCAGACAGAAGTCTGTTCTATTTGTGACTTGCGTTTGTAATGATTGTGATACCACTCATCCCAGCTTATGTCGTCAATTCACCTCTGTTCTAATTCTGGTGCCGTAACTTGTTCTGGTACTTGAAAGTTCGAGCATATGATCCTCCACTTATGGATGTCCTAATGGTATGATTATTGTTTTGGATTAACAAATCTACTGTCTTTATTTTTTACAGGTTGTCTCCTGCCCTTGTGCTTTAGGCCTTGCCACACCAACTGCAATTCTAGTTGGCACCTCACTAGGTACATAGTCAGATTTAAATGCTTTTGCTATAATTCATGGCATTTCCTCTATTCTCCCTCATACACAATAATTGAGGACATTCCTGTTACGTCCCTTATCCTCTTTGAACTTTACCTTTTCCTCATGAGAGCACTCTTCTTTTGAAGCATCTCTTGCTTCATAAACTGAACTGCTAGAGGAGATTTCGATGTTCCAACAACAAGTAAAAAAATAGGCTCCTTGGATATCAGAAGTACCAGCTGAAAACGAGAATGTTTCTGAGAATATTTGGAAGCTAGGAGTTTACCATGAAAATTTTCATGCGAGGATGGATGATGCTCCATTTCATCTTTGAATTAGTATGTCTTCATTCACTCTAAGCAAAGTTGAGTCTAAAGAACAAGTTGGTTAAGTCAAGATACTGATTGATTGGGATGGCAGTTCCCCGATGATAGAGAAGAACTGCAACTAATTAGTGTATCTCTTAATAGCTGCATTATGGTGTTCCAAGGGTGGGTGTTTCGCCAGTGTTTAAGCTAGGAGTCTACCTTGAGAATCTTATGCACTGATGCTCCGGGTAAAATTGAAATAGTATATTCCAAATGCTGTGAGCAAGCTGGGTCTAAAGAGCAGGTTGTTTAAGTCAAGGTACTGACTAGAATGGTAGATCCTCAATGAGAGAGAGAAACTGCAAAAAAAAAAAAAAAAAGTATATCCCTTAATAGCTGCATTTTGGTGTTGCCAAGGGGGTGGTGTTGATTCAGCGTTGTGAAACGTGTGCCGCTGGGGTGCACCCTAGGCGCTCTGAAACCATACCACAATGGCCATGGAGGTGCATGCGCCAGCCTCACCGACATTCACTAGTGCTCTGTGCCGTAGTTTATTCCTCAATCAATGAATCGACTATGCCTCAAAAATCAACTCCATTTAGTTGGTTTTCAGAGAGGAAGAGGAGATTGACATTTCATGAAGTCCCATTCAAAAGCAACTAAAAGAGAGTGAATGTTAAATCTTTACCTTCAAAGATCAGTTCAGACTTGAATACTTCAAAACTTAAGACGCAAAGAGACTCATCGTGTGATATACAAATGCGTTACGAATACTGGCTTGTTTTATAGAGAGCCTCCATTGATCAAAGTTTGTTGGACTGTTTGTGACACTTTTCACTTTAGGCATTAAGTTTAATTAAGTATGGTTATGGCCTGTTGTATATTTCACACTTTTTACTGCTTAGTCACTAAAAAAGAAGGAAGAGAAACATAAAGTAAATTGACAGGATGAAGAAGACAAAAGGATTAGTGGGAAGACTCACTTTCTGAAGATTCTTTCATGTTTGGTTAATTAATTTATTTCTGAATTTTCTACAACTTTTATGCAATTTTCATATTTCCTATTTCAAATTGGATTTAATTTTTAAAGTAATGGCAAGTTAGGGTGCTCATTGGCAATGAGAACTCGACTTCCAACCAAGAGGCTCGGAGTTTAAGTTACAAAGGGAGCATATTGAGGAAGGGAAACTGTTGATTCATATGCAAGGAGGGCTTGGGGCTGAGGTTTACCATATCAACGTACACTAGAAACAGAAATTTTGTGGGGTTTATGTTTAAGGTCATTAGCATTTGTAAAACTAGACAGAGTCGGGATGACACCTCCACTGAGGGCAATTGCCTCTTCTTATTCTAACCAATTCATGCAGACATTATAGCTTACATGTGCGGGTTTGGTCAATTTTGATATCCTGCTTACTCACTTCGTCCAGTTGTGGAAAGGCTGAGACAACCATATACAGAAAACCACTTCTTGGATTATATACTTGCTTTCTTGTTTTCCTTCTTAGTTTAATAGGCAGTCTTTCTTTTTTCATGACGCAACCTAATAGTCTGTTTAATTACTAAACTTCTATTTTATCTGCTAAAACCAAATAGGAGCAAGACAAGGACTTCTTATTAGAGGAGGAGATGTACTGGAACGCTTGGCAAGTGTGGATCATGTCATGCTGGACAAGGTGATTAATAGTTCTTTAATTGAGTACTTAGTTGCAAATTTTACTTCCAAAGCTAAAATGAAAAGAACCATAATGATTTATCTGGATTAGAAACATGATATCTTTCTTGTAACCCTCAGACTGGAACTCTGACTGAAGGAAAACCTGCTGTCTGTGCTATCACTTCGTTGGGTCATGAGGAATTAGAGATTCTTCAAATAGCTGCCGCAGTGGAGAAAACAGCATCACACCCCATTGCTCATGCTATTATAAGCAAAGCAGAATCGTTAAATTTGAGCATCCCTGTCACATGTGGACAATTGGCTGAACCTGGCTCTGGAACCATGGCAGAAGTAAATGGGCTCTTGGTTGCAATTGGAAAGCTGAAATGGGTTCAAGAACGTTTCCAGCAAAAAGCAGAGCTTTCTGATTTGAGGACTCTTGAGCAATCTGTGATGCATAAATCGTTCAAGGACAGTCAATCATCTAACCATTCAACAACAGTGGTATATGTTGGTCGGGAGGGAGAGGGCGTGATTGGGGCTATTGCGATCTCTGATAAATTACGTGAGGATGCTGAGTCTACAATAAAAAGGTACTATTTGATGAAACTAATTTCATTTGTTAATTTTAGGTGCATCTTATAAAGATTACAATCATTCGGTTCGTCTTAATTCTATTCTTTTAATTGTTATCATAAATTGGGAATTTTGAGCCTGTCATCCAGTCTTCAGCCTTTGGAAGAAGTTATGTACTATATCTTTAAAATGACTTGTCTCTCAGTTTTACAGACTCCAGAGTTCAACGAACATGTTATAGATTGAAACTCAGATCATGCAGATTTACAGTTTCTGTCAGATTGTATTTTGAATGGATTCAATATGTAGAGCGTTCAAATGTGTTCCACCCCCCACCCTGGCCCGGCTTGCTCATCCCTTTTCTTTTCTTTTAACTTCCTCTCTTAAAACATCGTTATTTTATTCTTGTTTAGTTTTCTCATACTTTATTAATTCTTACCAATTGAAGGCTTCAGTACAAGGGAATTGAAACAGTACTGTTATCGGGAGACAGGGAAGAGGCAGTTGCAACTGTAGCAAAGACACTTGGCATAAAAGACAAATTTGTCAATGCATCTTTGACACCCCAGCAGAAATCTGCTGCCATCTCAGGTCTTCAAGCTTCAGGTCACCACGTTGCCATGGTAAATGCATTTATCTGGTGAAATCCATATTGACTTGTCCCTCAAACATATAGAAGTCTGTTGTCCAAATGGCATGTAAGATTGCTGCTACCTTTCCCCTAAAGACCTTTGGTTTATATAATATACAAAATTGACCCCTATTAAACAACTTTTTTTTTAGGTAAAAGATATTTATAAATAATTGCACTATGCCAGTTGTCTTTTTTATTAAACAACTCTTTTATGGAAAATGCTTCTTTATCACGTTAACCAGTAACTGGCTGTCCTATTTGCCCCTCTAGCAAGTATTATCATAGCTCCTTTCTCTCTTTGGGGCCTCTTCATTTCTCTATTTATATCTGAACAAGCATTAGCTTTTATTCTATGAGCATGTGAATTGCTAAATCTCAAATACTATGCACAACTATCTAACCGGAACTTCTTGCTTACTTGAAGGTTGGTGATGGAATTAATGATGCACCTTCTCTTGCTCTTGCTGATGTGGGGATCGCTTTGCAAGTTGAAGGACAGGAAACTGCTGCTTCAAATGCAGCATCCATTATACTCCTAGGAAATAGACTTTCACAGGTACATGTTCCAGGTCGTCACATTCACCCCCCAAAAAAAGGTCTCATGTCATCACAGCGAGGCTTTTGTTTTCCTCTTTTTCTTCAAGAAGATATTCGATCATTTCTTCACATATTGCTGACCATAAAATAGTGTAACGTGTACTAAGGCATTCCTTCTTTAATAAGTTATAAAATGCGCCCAAAAAAAAAAAAGTTATAAAATGCGCCGTTTCATATAATAAGGAGATACAACTATTTAGTCATTATCCTCTCATATCTTTCTTCTTTTTTTTTCTTATTCTTTTCATTGAATTTGTGAGAAAATGGATTCAGAATTTCCTTTATTCAAAAAGAAAGGATGGATTCAGAACTTTTAATTTGTAAAAAGTTGCTGAATATCATAGCAAGTTCACCTTATTTCACACTGTAGTTTTGAGAATTACGGTCAAGAAGCTATGCTTAGTTTCAGGTGAGTGAAAGCAAACTGTACCTCCCACTATGCGTTTATATCAGAGATTTCTATAGGATGATTATACGGAAGTTGAATAAATATATTCTGTTGAAAAAATGACGATGTACCCTCCATGCAAATTCAATCTGGATATCTTGTAATTGACAATGCTTCCTGACTTTTTGACAGGTGGTGGAAGCTCTCGATCTTGCAAAGGCAACTATGGCAAAAGTTCATCAAAATTTGTCTTGGGCAGTTGCATATAATGTTGTGGCAATACCCATTGCAGCTGGAGTACTACTTCCAAATTTTGATTTTGCAATGACACCATCTCTGTCAGGTAAATAATATCCATATTTCTTGTTATGCTCTCGGTCCAAAGGTTTTAAGATGCCTTGTTACCTATCGCTTATCTTCATCTTGGTGATAAGCATCTGGAGATTATAGCCATTCTTTTTCGGAGGGGTTTTTCACCATGGTTTCCTTGCTCATCTATATTGGTGATTTTGGAGAAACTTCAACCTTGATCAACATTTCACCGTGGCTATGAATTATGAAAGATAATTAACATCTATTACCTTCTTTTTCTGACAGGAGGACTAATGGCTTTGAGCTCAATATTTGTTGTCACCAACTCACTATTGCTACAGTTCCATGGTTCTCAAAGGAAAAGAAAAGAGAACCTTACCTATACACATGCTCAAACGGAGCAATAACTCCTGCCTTATCTGAATCATGGAGTTGCCATGTAAGAATCTGAATCTGAATCTGTGAAATCTGTTGTCCAACTCATTCTTGGACTTTGCTATTATGTCAGCTTCATGGGGGAAGATAGTTGAGGAGATATAGTGTCATGATATACTAGGAGTAGTTAGTAGAGAGTAATATCAAAACTAGCTTCCATTTGAAAAACCAAGATAATGGTGTTGTTAACACGAATAAATAAGTATATGTAATTCTTGTTATGATTTATGAGTTCATTAAGGAAAGAAAAAGAGAGCATATGACCTGCCTAATTCTTGGTGGGTAGAGTTTAGAATAGTGAGCTGCATGGGCTTGGGCTCTGACACCACCACCATTATCCAAAACAAAAGTTTATATAGGACAGGCGCACACAGAAAAGATTAAGCATTGATGGCCCTCATTGATTATCTCTTACATCGTTCCTACTATTCCTTTTCTAACAACTTGAGCAAACTCAGTGGTACCTAGAAGAAAAGTCATAGGAAATTGAGGCCCAAGTTATCGTCCTCAGCCCACTTTTACCTTGGAAGCTGCTCATGCTCTACATAGAAACTTAATTAATTTTAACCTTTTCTATTCCACAGATTTTTCGCCTGCCTCTTCCCTGGTCTACAACGTACTTGTTTATATTTTCCACTACGATTAATGTCCTGTTATTAAGCACCTCAACTATTATCAAGTTCTGTTTTCTGAGACTTTGATGAGCTTTCCATTGAATTGGATGGGAACGATTTGTTATTTAAGCAGAAATTTTAGTTATTTGCAACTCCATTGTAAAGATTACTAGTACTATATAAGAATTTTGTAAATATAATTTAATTTACTAAAGGATCTTACATAAGTTAAATACCAGAAGTTAATGGTCCTTAAATCGTTGTTACTCTAATGGAGATGCAAGGCAATGATATGGAGTTGCAACACTTTTTAGTGTTCCTTTTCTGCGTCCATTTCTTTCTACTCTTCCAACCAAACATGTTAACGTTTTCATTACATTATAAAACAATGTATAGACGAGATTCAGTACAAACGCTTGGTTTTATAGCTAGTTGAACTAAATGGAAACGTAAGCATGCTATTAATTTAAGCAAAACTGAAAGTTGAGGATCCATTGATTATGTCTCTGTAACTATCTATTTAGCTTGTGTTACTAAAATTGAGATAAATATCTCATTATTTTATCTTTCAAGTAGATAATTTTTTGAAAACATTTAACGGTATTAATTGTTGAAAGGAGTGGTTGATTAACCAGAGTTAGTGTACAGTTAGCTTAGCATTAGTTATTTAACTGCTGCAGTTAGAAGTTAGTTAGGTTGTTAGAAGTTAGTTAGGTTGTTAGAAGTTAGTTATAAATAGTGAGCTAGGATAACTTTGTACACAAGTTTTCATATCATTGAATGAAGATATTTTCAGCATCTTTCTCTCTCTAATTTTTCTCTCCAGCTTCTCTCTAAGCTCATCCTCATTTCTGGAGGATCACCTCAGCTAAGATCTGAGAATTGTTCATGGTATCAGAGCAGGTTGCCAGTGACTCTAGCTGGTAGCTCGATCAATTCTTCTGCTGTTTTCTGTTACAGATTCAATCACAAACTCACAGAGTACTGTTTGGAGTAAGATAATCTAGATTGCTCAAGCTGCAACAATGGCGATTAATGGAGAAAACTCATCGATCGGAGTATTCGATCACAATCATGTTCTGTATCTCTCACCTTCTGATACTAGTGGATCACTGTCCATTTCTGTTCAATTAACTGGCTCAGAGACATACTCCTTATGGAGTCGAGCAATGAGAATAGCTTTACGAGGAAGAAACAAATTAGGGCTTGTTGATGGATCATGTAAGAAGGAGATGTATGAAACTGCATTAGGAGATCAATGGGAGAGGTGTAATGCCATTGTTCTCTCATGGTTGATGAACTCTGTGTCCAGAGACCTAGTCAGTGGAGTTGTGTATGGATCAAATGCCCAGGCAGTTTGGGAAGATCTCAAGGAGAGATTTGACAAGGTGAATGGATCACGAATTTTCAATTTACATAAGGAGATTGCAACACTAAACCAAGGTATCTCCTCTGTTTCTGCTTATTACTCAAGGCTTAAGGACCTTTGGGATGAATTTGAAGCAATAGTTCCATTCCCTAGCTGCAACTGTGTTAATTCTAAGGATTACATCATTCATATGCGTACTCAGAAATTGTTTCAGTTCCTTATGGGCCTAAATGAGTCATACTCTCAAGCTAGGAGTCAGATCTTACTTATGAGCCCACTCACAGCTGTGAATCAAGCCTATGCTATGATAATTAGTGATGAATCCCAGAAATCCTTAGCTGCTAGTGTGGGTATTCTAGGTGCAACCCCACTTCAGACAAATGAGAACTATGATCCAACTGCTTTAGTAGCTAGGAGGCCAGGATACAATACCTATCAAAAGTCTAGAAGAAACTATAATGTGCAGTGTGATTACTGTTCTGAGAAGGGACATGTGAGGGAGAGCTGCTTCAAACTGATTGGCTATCCTGAAGGGTGGAAACCTAAATCCAGAAATAGGAATAACACTAATAGTGGATCAGGAGGTTACAATGGGAATGGATCTGGAAATTCTGGTGCTGGAAACTATGGTAAAACTGCAGCATGCAATGCCTACACTGAGAATTCTCTTAGAATGGTGAGTCAGGATCAAGGGAATCCAGGCTATGGAAATCAATGTCAAGGACAATACCCTGGCAGTGGAGAGAATATAGCACAGTATCATCAGCTAAGAAGCTCAGGACCTCAGCACTATGGTCAGAAAGGTGCCTATATGAAGGATGCTGGACCAAGCAACACAGGAAAATCAGCCATGACAGGATCATTCACCAAGGAGCAATATGATCAGATTGTGCAAATGCTGCATCAGTCTGCTGGCATGTCTTCATCAGCAAATCTGGCAGGTACCACTTCTGCTTTCTTAGCAACTAATAATGATCAGGAATGGATCATAGACACTGGAGCTACAAATCATATGACTTCTGACATTCACCTGCTGTCTAGTCACACTGTTCTAGGCTCCAACAGCTGCAAGAAAGTCTATCTACCAAATGGTGATACCTCAGTGGTGACTCATGTGGGAGTCAGTCCTATCTCTAAGAGAAGTACTATCAGAGATGTACTCCATGTTCCACAGTTTAAGTACAACCTGTTATCTGTGTCTAAGGTGACAAAGGATCTAGGTTGCTCAGTTACATTTTTTCCTGACTTCTGCATATTTCAGGATCTCTTGAGTGGGAAGGTGAAGGAGATTGGTAGAGAAAAGAATGGCCTGTACCTGCTTCAGTCTCAAGACAATGGGAAGGTTATGAGGAAAGAAGAAGTTTATCATACTTTGTCAGCTCAAGAGCACAATAAAGAAGGAGCAACTAATACTAATGACACTGTAGATATAGCCCTGTGGCATAAGAGATTGGGACATGTGTCCCCTACTGTTCTTCATCATTTGTTCTCTCTGAATAATGAGTCATGCATTTCAGTTGTAAATAGGTGCAAAGTATGTCCTCTTGCAAAGCATACCAGACTACCCTTTGCTAATAGTGGTATTAAGAGTGCTAAATCCTTTGAGTTAGTACATGCAGATGTATGGGGACCTTATGGTACAACTACCTATGATGGAAATAAGTATTTTCTTACTCTAGTAGATGACTACACCAGAATGACTTGGATTTTTCTGTTGAAATTAAAATCTGATGTATGTGTGATATTGCGGCAGTTTATTACTCATGTTAAAACTCAGTTTGATACAGTTATCAAGAACATCAGAACAGACAATGGGACTGAATTTGTGAACTCTGTGTGTGATACACTGTTCACACAGTCAGGCATAGTGCATCAGAGGACTTGTCCCTACACACCTCAGCAGAATGGGGTTGCTGAAAGGAAACACAGACACCTGCTTGAAGTAGCAAGGGCACTCAGGTTTCAAGCTCATATACCTGTCAAATTCTGGGGGCATTGTGTTCTAACAGCAGCCTATCTAATAAATAGAATGCCCACTTCTGTCCTTGGAGGGGCCTCTCCTTTTGAAAGGTTATATGGAAAAAAACCTTCTATTCAGCATCTAAGAACTCTAGGCTGTTTGTGCTATGCTAAGAATCTTCAAGAGAGTGACAAATTCATGCCTAGAGCTCAGGCTGCAGTACTTATGGGCTATTCAAACACCCAAAAGGGGTACATTCTATATGATCTGGCACACCACAGGTTCTTTGTCAATAGAGATGTCCTATTCAGGGAAACTGAATTTCCTTTTCATCACACTCAGTCCACCAGCCAGACTGTTCCTATATCTGATCCTGGAGCTGGAGATCCCTATGGACCCTTATGTGAAGATCCTTTCTTATCCAATCCAGAGCACTGCATCCATCCTACAGCTCCAGATCAGGCCATAGATCTTCTGCACCTAGATAATGATCACTTCTCTGAGCCACCTACGCCTGATGATGAACAGGATCAGGAGTTGGCTATAGCTGAGGAACCAGCAGCACAACCAGCAGCACCTCCTTTACCCAGTCCTGCAGCAACTCCAAGGCTGTCTACCAGGACCAAACAACCCCCTCTCTGGTTGAAAGACTTTGTGTCTTTAAGTTCTACTCACTCTCTTCCTTATCCTATCTCCAACTATGTTTCTTATGACAAGTTGTCTTCACCTTACCAGGAGTATATTACTGCTTTTTCAGCCTGTACAGAACCTAAGTCCTTTGCTGAAGCTAGTAAGGACCCTAGATGGGTAGAGGCTATGCAGGCTGAGATCTTAGCTCTAGAGAGCAATAATACTTGGGAGATTGTCCCTTTACCTAAGGGGAAGGTTCCTATTGGGTGCAAATGGGTCTTTAAAGTCAAGTATAAGGCCTCAGGTGAGGTGGAAAGATACAAGGCCAGGCTTGTGGCCAAGGGGTACAGCCAGAGAGAAGGCATTGACTATCAGGAAACCTTCTCTCCAGTTGTGAAAATGGTCACTGTTAGGACAATTCTGGCCATTGCAGCTGCTTCCCACTGGCATATTCATCAAATGGATGTCTATAATGCTTTCTTACAGGGTGATCTCTTTGATGAAATCTATATGCAGCTCCCTCAAGGATTCAAGAGTCAGGGGGAGAAGAAACCAGTATGCAGACTACTTAAATCCTTGTATGGTCTAAAACAGGCACCTAGGCAATGGAATGCTAAACTTACTGAAGCACTGCTGTGTATGGGGTTCAAACAGAGTCACTATGATCACTCTCTATTCACAAAAAGGTCACATGCTGGTATAGTGGTAATACTGGTGTATGTTGATGATATGTTGGTCACTGGAAGTGCACTGAGGCTGATAAATGAAGCAAAACAGGCTCTACAAGAGATATTCAAGATGAAGGACCTAGGAGAGTTGAAGTTTTTCTTGGGCATTGAATTTGCCAGATCAAACAAAGGGTTGCTGATGCATCAGAGGAAATATACTCTGGAACTGATATCAGAATTAGGATTGGGGGCTGCTAAACCAGCTGCTACACCACTTGAAATGAATGTGCAACTGACAACAAGGGAATTTGATGAGTTCATAAAACCTGCTGGTGCTACTGAAGATAAACTACTTCCAGATGTTACTTCCTATCAGAGGTTGATAGGGAAGTTACTATACTTAACTGTTACAAGGCCTGACATTGCCTTTAGTGTGCAGACACTCAGTCAATTCCTCAATCAGCCCAAGAAGTCTCACATGGAAGCTGCTCTAAGAGTGGTAAGGTATGTGAAGAATCATCCAGGACAAGGAGTTCTTCTAGCCAGCAACAGTCAACATACTATCACAGCCTTTTGTGATGCTGACTGGGCAGCATGTCCAAACACAAGAAGATCTGTAACTGGCTATTGTATAAAACTAGGTGAATCCCTGGTATCCTGGAGGTCCAAGAAACAGTCTACTGTGTCCAGAAGCTCAGCTGAAGCAGAGTATAGAAGTCTGGCATCCACAGTAGCTGAGTTGGTGTGGCTGGTAGGCTTAATAAGAGAGGTGGGGTACAAGGTGGATCTACCAATCAAGGTGCACAGTGACAGTAAAGCAGCTATGCAGATTGCTGCCAATCCTGTGTTCCATGAAAGAACAAAACACATTGATATAGACTGTCACTTCATTAGGGAAAGGATACTGAATGGTCTAGTAGCTACTGAATATGTTACAACAAGAGAGCAGCCTGCAGACTTATTGACAAAGGGATTGAACAGGCTGCAGCATGAGTACCTGAGTTCCAAGCTAGGTGTGTTTGATATCTTTACACCACCTAGCTTGAGGGGGAGTGTTGAAAGGAGTGGTTGATTAACCAGAGTTAGTGTACAGTTAGCTTAGCATTAGTTATTTAACTGCTGCAGTTAGAAGTTAGTTAGGTTGTTAGAAGTTAGTTATAAATAGTGAGCTAGGATAACTTTGTACACAAGTTTTCATATCATTGAATGAAGATATTTTCAGCATCTTTCTCTCTCTAATTTTTCTCTCCAGCTTCTCTCTAAGCTCATCCTCATTTCTGGAGGATCACCTCAGCTAAGATCTGAGAATTGTTCATTAATGTATTTAAGCGAAAGCATCGACTCTGGATTCTGTATCTTGTAATTGTAATGTTCATATTATCATGTCTTTTCTCAGCCTGCTTCTCCCTTGCGTAAGTGTACGCCCCTAATTCTTAGTATATTTTAAAGTTCATACTTATATTTTTAAAAGAAAATACTACTACTGTTTAGGTACTTTTCCAAGTTTTTTATGGAGGAAATTGGCAAAATTTATTTTGGTGGAGAATGGGACCTGCAGCTTTCTTGGGGATAGGCAATGTGATACCAGTTTTTTTCCGATTAAAGCAAAGCAAGGTGGGTCCAAGGAAGAGAAACAAAAACCTTAAATGCAGTCATTGAATAGGCACGTGATATGGAACATTTGTTGTTGGCTGAATTTTCATGCAAAAACGCTTTGTATGTGATATTGGGACCCATTAAATTCTCTTTATTAGTACGTCACATTTCCTTTTCTTTTTTGAAGTTAAATAATCCACCTTGGCATGACAAGCCTACCACGTTGCAATGTCAATGACACTCTTCTCTTTTTCTACACAAAAACTTGACACGTTGGAAGGGGCTCCATATGACTTGGCTGCCCGTCTACCGATAGAAAGTTATACTTTCAACTGCGAATCTAAAAATTTCAAGCAAGATAAGGTTTTAGAAGTAATTTGGGGTGCGTTTGGTATGAGCGAAAATATTTTACGCAAAATATATTCCAATATTTTCATCTTTGATTGATTAAAAATTTTCAAAAAACTGTTCACAAAGAAAACAAATTTTCTCAAACTAAACAAACGACTTCCCTGGGTGGGAGTAGGGGCGCATCTTGCTTACAAAATACCGTTCACGTGAACATATGATTTTTTCACGAAATTAGTTATATTATGTACATATTTTTAAATATATATATAATATGATGTCCGGAAAATCAAGTTCTAAAGTTTAAATGGTTGGTGAAGCAATGGTTCATTGCATTTAGGAGTATGAATCGATCCCCATTTAAATGCATTTCAATATTTTTTTCTTAGTATATCATCAAATAAAATGATAGTTGACCTACGCACACACTAAAATTTTTCGACGAAAGTTGTTCGTTGAGCAATCTTGGGATATTATAACTCCGCTTCTAACAGTGGTAGAATCATCCTCTTGGAATCCTAGATCTGCCTCTGAACGAGAATAATATCCCATAACTGCCATGATCTCTTCCCTACCCCACGAACAAAGTGGTAGACATGGAACACACGATTTGCCACCAAGTTTGTAGCACTACCATTATCACAGTGCACAAAAAATTGATAGCGAAACGATACATTTAGATTGCATAGCAAGTAAGAAAGTCATAAGAGTTCAAAACTAGTAAGAGCGAGGGCCTTGTACTCTACCACGATACTAGACTTGCCCCGCCCCCACCACCGACCTCCATCTCCACACTTCCACCCAACACTCAACCAATAAATACTCTTCAATAACATTTTCTATACTTATTTATCAAATCCGCAAAAAATAAATAAGAATACCACTTATGTTCTCGTGTGAATATTTTCCTTCGTACCAAACGCACCCTTGGTCTCTCTCTCTCTCTCTCTCTCTCTCTCTCTCTCTCTCTCTATATATATATATATATATATATATATATATATATATATATATATATATATATATGTTATTATTACAGTTGAAATCATTAAATTGAATTAAATTCCATATGCTTCTGGTCTAAAATTTGTTTGATTTCAACTTAGCCTCAAGAAGTAGCTCGGTGAAGTAAGCTTACATGATTATTATGGTATATATGTGCTCCCTCTTTCTGTGTAAATGTACAAGTAACTCAATATTAGGCAGATTATAAAATCTAAGTCCTCGTGCTTCGAAGTCCTCGTGCTTCGCGGCTGTGGGTTCAAATCCCGCAACGGACACACTCCTCTTTTGGTTATATGTGTTCTCAGATTCAACGCTTCACCCATTGTCTTTTCATGTCTGAAATTACGAAATTTCAACATAAAAACAGGGGGGTGGCGAGGGCCCCAGTATACCAAAGTCCCGGCTAACATAGGTGATCTTCGAGCAGAGCAAGGTCATTCGCTAAAAGCACGGCTAAGCAAAATCAAGTAAGTTCAATAGAACTATTTTACTTGTGCTATATTATTTTCTACATTTTACGGCCAGTATCCGCTCAAGTCCCACAACTTTACGACCAGACAATCTTGTGTTCTGATTTATGACCAAACAATCCTATGTTCTGGTCATTGGGTTACTTGTCCTTTTCAATAGAAATGACAGGGCAGCCTTAACCAAACCAAATTTTTTCTGCGAAAACTTTCAACTGTCAAATATGATAAGCAAAGTTTATCGCAAAACCGTCTTACACGGTCAAATTTCAGTCAGCCTAAACGACCTGGTTTCGTTCAGCCCAGAGAGCCTGACTTCAATCATCTTAACTAAGGGTAGCTTAACCTGGTTACAATCTGCGCAGATTAACACCAAAAAGGGAACTCAGACACTAAGATTTGAAACATAATCTTGACCTCTGAAAACCTCACTAAGCAGTAAACAACAACAGCATTCATATAAGTGAGACTTGAAAGACTAAAGATGGTCGTTAAGCCTCAACCAGTCAGACAAAAGAGGAAAACAGCCAAAATATACATTCATTCATAAAGTTAACAAATATTCGGAGTTAACAACATCCAACAAATTTACAAGAAGGACTAGACAAGGCATCAATCGTCATGTTGACCAGGATTCCGACCTGATGCACTAGCTCCATCAGTCGGATCCCCACCCAAATCTTCATCTTCTTCATCTTCATTGTCCTCGCTGCCTTCATCGTCCCCTTCGACATCATTGTCATCAGCTCCCACTTCTATGCCCAGGACTTGCTTGACACTGATGATGGCTGCTATGGTCTGATCGAGGACTAAGTCGACGTTGATCTGGCCGCGCTGCATTTGGATAAGCAATTTCTTTTTGGCCTCAAGAGCTTCTAGTTTGGAGTCGATCGTATAACGATCCCGCAAATTTGCCAACTCCTTCGTTAGTAGCTCCTGAACCTTTGCAGATTCCGCAGCCCGATTTCTGGCCTCTTGTAGTTCTCCTCGAGCAGCTTGAGATTCAGCTTCAGCTTTGTTCATGTTCCTCAACATCAGGTCGGAAGCGTCGCGGATACTCTCCAGAGTAACTTCCTTCATATTGAGCTCATGGGCAAGTTGGGAAATCTGACGACCTTGCTCGTCCATCTTCGCTTTCAGATCTTCAAAAGACAACGCAAACCTGTCCCTCTCATCTAGAAGACGGTCCCTCTCCTCGAGGAGTGTGCTTATCTTGTCGTTAGCTTCAGCGTTGGATTTCTCCAACCTATCTATCTTGTCCTCAAAGAAGCCACGTCTCCCCTCCAGGACCCGCTTCTCCCCGATCAGAGCCTGTTTTTCCTCTTCCAAGGCCTGATTGTCCCGAAGAGCCTTCAGAAGATCTTTCTTAAGGCCCAGAACTTGATCCTGATTGTTCAGCCTGGAACGGAACATGACCTCGGCAGCCATCATGCTTGCCTGGCAACAAGTAAAAAAATACTTCAGTAATTAGAACTAAGGTATCAGTAAAAGTGAAGGAGTAAAGGGAGAAACATTACCCGAGCAGTATCTTCAGCTATTGCGTAAGCCAACTGCTCATCACTCATACTGCGCATGTTCCATTCCTCACGGGGACCAATCAGGTTGGACATCACTTTGACTAGATGACCAGGCTTCGTCAAAAAGTCCGTGTCTGGGGAAATGGAAAAGTCACACTCCCTCATGCACGGCCTGGGCTCCCTCGCTTGCTCAGAGGGATATTGGGGACCAAATTTGTGGCGTATGCCCTTGACAGAATATGCCCCAACCTTCCCTCATAAAGATACCCGCCTGGTAAGCCTAGTGCGAGAAATCTCGACATCACCTGCCTCGCCGGGGCCCAGGGTGTCACACTCCTGCAGATAAACTGGCGCCACTCCATCGCCAGCCAAGTTCATCATATCTTTATAATGAAAGACCTGAGGTTCATCCTCCCCCTCAGCTTTCCTCTCCTCACCTTCCTCCTTATCATCCTCCCTCACCGGCTCTTTACCAGGCCGCCTATGGCTAACTTGCTCAGACCCGCCCTGTTGGCCATCGACCTGTACAGGCTCACCCAATTCTGGGCCTTCGGGGAAAATGGTAAAGTCTTCACGCACTCCCTCTTCCCCTACCTCCCCAAGCCTATCTCCTCTTCCACCACTCACTCGGGGACTCTCCTCGAAAGCGTAAGAAGAAGTCCCTACATCCTTCTTCTTATCGCCTCGAAGAGATGCCCTCTTCCTCCGGGTCAAGCTCACATCGGGAGCCTCTGAATCTGAGGTATCAAGAATTATAGGCTCAGCAGGTTCAGGGGCAGCCGCCGAGCTTCTAACGCTCTCTTGCCCAGACTTGGGCGTATCAACAGCAGCAACATTGACTTCAACTGTCTTTTCGGAGGGCTGAGGAGTCTTACGGGCAGACCTCGTTCTCTTCTTAGGCCTGCTCTTTTCCGAGTCAGATTTCTTTCTCTTTAGACTCGCGAGGACCTCCTCACCACCCTCCCTAGCCTTAATAGCTGCAGCAGTCTGAAGAATAGCAGCCGCCTCCTCGTTGACCTCGGCCACAGGATCAACAACCACCTCCTCAGGAGGAGGAGCAGGAAAATAACTACCACCAGTACCTAGACCTGAGAATAGAAGCATATCAATACCGTAATAAGCTCTGCATAAGTTAGCAGAAATTCAAGTAATCAACTTACCATGGGTGATGGGGTTAGACAAATGCTTCAAGGAAGCATAGTGAGGCCATTGCCTCTGCTCGTGAGTGAACTCTATCAGAATTGGTTCAACCCAAGCAGACAATTCCTCCTCGGTAATCAGACCATCATAGGGAATCTTGTCAGCGAACCAACAAAGAATGAAAATTAGAAAGTGCAGATACATAATCCAGAGAATATTCAGTACAAAGACTCGGGGACTTACGAGTTTTGTTCCACGCCTCGCGGAGACTAGTTTTGTCGCCACGTGTGAGGAGTCTAGACTGCACATAAACATACCGGTGCATCCAACCCCTATCCCCCGAATCTTCAGATTTGCTCACTAGAGCTTTTCTTCCCCTCATGCGGGCATTAATATACCCATCTCTAGCAACCTGAAGGCTATACAAAGCGATAAAATGCTTAAATTCAAAATCCTGCTCAGTCTCGTCGGCGAACCACTGCAGCATGGAAATAATCCTATAAATGCTTGGACACAACTGCCCCGGGCAGATAAGATAGTATTTACAGATATCTTCTATAACAGGGTGCAGCGGGAACGTATGACCTATCGTGAATGGATATGTAGATATGGCCGTCCATCCGGGCCTCGCTGAAGTGATATTTTCCGTTGGAAGGGGGCAAGAAACCATAACATCATCATCCCATCCGCAATCTGTCCGAACCTTAGGCAAAAGGTCAGGGGTGATTGAACTCTTAAAACGGCTTGAAGGCCACGACCTTATATTGCCATAATGACTGGACGAGCTGATTGAACAGTCATTTTCAAGATTTCCCCAAATTTTTGGGATCACATCGGCAACTGAAGTTGGAGAACTCGTAGGTTGACCAGCCGCTGCCGAAGAAGTACTAGCTGCAGCATCCATATTCAAACTCCTCTTGTCTTTTGGAGACATTTGGATTAGAAGACTGGAAGAATTTGTCGCGTTTCAAGTTTTTTGGAAAGTTGTTTGGAGCTTTGAAGGTTGGTATGAAAGTTGGAATGAAATAAAGAGATTTTCAGATGGTAGAAATCGTATTTATAGGGTTCGCAAAACCCACACGTGGCGGACATCCGCACAAAAGATGAATCGATCCAGCCGTTGAAGAAAATAATGAAATAAAATCGGAGTGACGGTTTCTTTCCTTGGGACGTGCAAGACGTGAGTAGGCACAGTACAATCATCACACCTGCAGTCTCGGAACGCGCAACAGTCACTTCTTCAGTAAAAAGTGGAATGGAGTTGACAACTTGCACGTTTTGTCTTTAGCGGAGCATTTAATGCTCATACTGATAAAACATCAATCAAAAGCCTATGAAGGGTCCAACGGGCAGCATCCAAACACGAATACAAGGATTCAAATATGTCACTTGGGATAAATTCCAAAAAGTTCTTTCCCGCCCGAAACTCGCTTTCCACTCCTCGACCAGATTCTCTGCTCGAGTAGTGCGGGGACTATCTGTATTGGGTTAAATCCGTCGTCACCAAAGTTGGTGACTAAGCATCCACATAGGACGACATGTAGACGACACATGGCTGTGAATGGACATAAAGGCAATGGATAAGATCGAAGATGAACAGTTACAACGGATAGGTGAACAGTCGCCACAGCCAGAAAAGTCGCGGCTCATCAATCAAGGCAGTTCAAAATAAGAATCTTATCCACAAACAACGCAACGGCTCGACTAAGGAGTTACAACTGCTTGTGAACGGACACATAGCTACCTATATATTGTAATCTAAGTCACAAGCATTGAATCTAATGCTTCTCTGAATCTACACTTGTATTCAAACTATTTACTAGCATTCAATTCTTTATCTCCAGCGAATATTTATTACTACTGATAATCGAGAGATCTCTTTTATTGTTCCATTGACTGAATATCATAAAGAGTACGAGGAAGGGAATTTAATCAAGTCTAAACGGCCTGAGCACGGTTCCTTTTTCGTTCGACTATTCATTTATTATATTGCATTGATTGCATCTTTATTCTTTCGCATTTACTACTGTCATTTATATTTTTTCCATTAAGAGCGTTTAATCTCGATTATTGACCGTGACTCCGCTTTATAAATTTAATTTTTTAATTGTAAATTAACCTAACAAAACGAAATTACGGTTAAACAATTTGGCGACCACAGTGGGAGCCGGTCAATAACTTCCGTAGGTTAATCGCTCGTCGTATTTTACTCTTTATTCGTTTTCTCTTCGCTCGCTGGTTCTCCCCGTCTTCTTTTTGTCAAAATGGCAGATAACAACTCGCACAACAACGCTCCCATTGAAGGGCAGCAAGACCTCAACGCTGCGGAGCAGGTAAACCAGAATTTGGCCGGGGACGAGCAGCAAGATGTTCCCCTTGCAGACGACGACGTGATCCCCATTGCAGAAGACGAGAATGTGCTCCCAGCGGAACAGGAGAACGAGCACAGTCAGCAAGGTAGCAGGAATAGCCGCCATCCTGGCCGAGGAAACGTCGACCAGGGGGCAGGAGGATCTAGAAGACCCAATGGCCCTGGGAATTCGAGGAACTCTCAAGACGCTATCCTTGAATTCATACGGCAACAGGCTGAGATCAACAGGCAAATACGGGAAGCTATCGACAGCCTGCGAGGACAGAACCTGCCAAACACGGGAAATCCACCCATGGGACGTCCGAGGGATGCTTCACCATCTCATGCCTCGAGGCGCGCTGAAAATCAGAATGCAGGATCAGCGGTGCCAACAGAGATGAGCGAGGTCATGGAGGCCCTCACTAAGCAATTCAAAGAAAGCCAGGAGGCCCTGCAGCGCTCTCTTCATGAGAGGATTGACCAGATCCCTGGTGTGCCACCCACTTTGAAGAAAGTTGACGTTCAACGGTATACTCAAAGGCCCTGGAAGAAAGAAGCAGCACCAAAGGCCATCCCCAAAACATTCAAAATGCCAAACATACCAAGATACCGGGGAACAACTGACCCCAATGATCACTTGATGATGTTTAGCAATTTCATAAAGGCAAGCGATCTCACCGACGAGGAGATCGAATCAGTGCAATTGAAGAAGTTCGTGGAAACCTTAGCGGACGGCGCTCTACGGTGGTATTCGATGCTGTCACCAAATTCAATAGGATCTTTTGCCGAGATGGCGGAGTTATTTGTCAAAGCACACACAGGCGCTCAGAAAACAGAAACAAGAGTTGAGGATATCTTTGAAATCAAGCAACTGCCTGGGGAGTCTCTCCGGAAGTATGTGGATCGCTTTCAGCGTGAACGTATGTTGCTACCCAAGGTTCCAGATCGATGGGCGGCTATTGCGTTCACCAACAGCCTGGACGTCAAGAGTTCCGAGGCGACCAGGCGACTGTACGAATCCCTGCGAGAATACCCTGCGGCGAGCTGGTCGGATGTCTACAACCGTTATAATTCAAAGGTACGTATAGACGAAGATAAATTGATTGGCACAGGTACCCGAGGACGGAGCCAAACTCGCACCAATGGCGCTGGGGGAAAGATCGAGACGGACAGGCCAGATGCACGGCACGAACCATATCCCAGCCGGTCACGCAACAACTCAAACGGACGCGGTCGCAACAACAAAGGCCTGGCAAGGAGCAATGATTCTGCCTCAACTTCTATTGGAATCCCAACCCTGCCCGTCTTCAACATCGGAGCAGTCGAGCTTGTAGCAGTGCTCGAGGAGATGAGCGAAAAGGTCAAATGGCCCAAGGATATGAAGGGTGACCCCAGCAAACGCAACAAAAATCTATGGTGCGAATTCTATCGCGATCACGGCCACACAACGGATGACTGCAAGGCTCTAAGGTACGAAGTTGCTAACTTGTTGAAACAGGGCTATCTCAAGGAGTACTTGACAGAAAAAGGGAAGCAGACTCACGCGAAGGCCCAGCAAAACAAATCAGGACCTCCCCGAGTATCATCTCCAAAAATGACAGTCAACGTCATCTCCGGCGGAATTGAGGTTGATGCAGTCACATACACAGCAAAGAAATACGCCAAAGTCTCTATTACAAAGACCAAACGACCGCGACTTGAGGATACGATGACTTTTGAAGAAGCAGATGCAGATGGCTTGCAATTTCCTCACATGGACGCTTTAGTGATAACGCTGCGAGTGGAAGAATTCGACGTCAAGAGAGTGCTCGTTGATCCAGGTAGTTCAGCAAACATCATATTATCTCGGGTCGTGCAGCAGTTGAAACTATACGATGGGATTGTGCCAATTTCTCGCGTTCTCTCAGGATTTAACAATTCCAGCGAGAAAACGTTGGGAGAAATTACATTGACGACCCTGGTCGAAGGCGTCATGAGACGCACAACGTTTCATGTCATTGATGGGGACATGGCCTACAACATAATCCTTGGGAGGCCATGGATACACGACATGCAGGCAGTCCCGTCAACCTATCATCAAGTGATGAAATTCCCTTCAGAGTGGGGAGTACGAGAAGTTCGGGGAGAGCAGCGTTGCGCTAGAGATTGCTACTCAGTCGCAGTCAAGCTCCCCGAGGAAGCAAAATAGCAATTAAAGAACCCGGGATCAGAATCAAGCAATGAAGCATCAAACTACCAAATCCCGGAATTCATATCAAAATTGGATGCACGAGAAGAGTACGCGCCAACTATTGAAGCTTTGGAACCAGAAGAACTTTTCAGCGACATGCCCGAAAGGAAGGTATATTTGGGAGCAGAGCTAAACAAAGACTTGCGCAAAGGTATCTTGCACTTCCTCAAGGAGCGGCACACCACCTTTGCGTGGTCACATGAAGACATGACGGGAATCTCCCCGAAGATTATCTCTCATAAGTTGAATGTGGATCCATACTACCGCCCAGTGAAGCAAAAGAAACGCCAGCAAGGAGCATTCAGGAACCAGATCATAAACGACGAAGTTGACCGCTTGCTCAAGATTGGCTCTGTCCGAGAAGTCAAATATCCAGATTGGTTGGCCAACGTGGTCGTAGTGGCGAAGAAAAACGGCAAGTGGAGGGTCTGCATTGACTTCACTGATCTGAACAAAGCCTGCCCGAAAGATTCTTATCCACTACCTCAAATTGACCAACTAATCGACGCGACGGCCGGGCACGAGGTGCTTACATTCCTTGATGCATATTCAGGCTACAACCGAATCCTGATGAATCCCGACGACCAGGAGAAAACGTCCTTCATTACTTGCCGAGGTACGTATTGCTACAAAGTAATGCCTTTTGGACTCAAAAATGTAGGTGCAACTTACCAACGGTTAGTCAACCGGATGTTTCACGACCACATTGGCAAAACCATGGAGGTTTACATCGACGACATGCTGATCAAATCCAAACGGGCAGAGGATCACTTGGCTCATTTGGAGGAAGCCTTTCGAATCCTTGATCAATACAACATGAAGCTCAACCCGGAGAAATGCGCATTTGGAGTGGGTTCAGGGAAATTCCTTGGTTTCATCGTCTCCCAGCGAGGGATCGAGGTGAACCCCGCCCAGATAAAAGCGATAGAAGCCATCCCCGACGTACTTCATAACAGAAAAGATGTAATGCGGCTAACCGGGAGAGTAGCGGCGCTGAGGAGATTCATCTCCCGCTCGTCTGATCGATGCAAAAGCTTCTTCGACGTGCTGAAACAGAACAAAGAGTTCGAATGGACCCCTGAATGTCAGCAAGCACTTAAGGATTTGAAGCGGTACTTGTCAAGCCCGCCTTTACTTTCAACGCCACAACCAGGTGAACAACTATTACTCTACCTGGCTGTATCTGAGTCAGCGGTAAGTGCAGTTTTGGTTCGAGAAGACAAAGGTAAGCAACTACCAATTTATTACATTAGTAAATCTTTATTAGATGCTGAAACCCGTTATCAACCTTTGGAGAAACTAGCACTAGCATTGGTAATCGCTGCCCGTAAATTAAGACCTTACTTTCAAAGTCACTCAATAGCTGTAGTTACTACCTTCCCCTTACGTAGTATCTTGCACAAATCTGAATTCTCGGGCAGGCTAGTAAAATGGGCAGTAGAATTAAGTGAATTTGATATATCTTATCAACCCCGGGTAGCCATAAAGTCTCAAGCTCTAGCAGATTTTATCGCAGATTTTAGCGCCACCATGTACCCTGATGCTCAGCGTGAGGCGGTTCTTTTCGCCGGATCCGAGTCGGGGACTTGGGCCTTGCACACCGATGGGTCCTCGAGCGTGAAAGGGTCAGGGCTAGGCTTAGTCCTCACCACTCCCTCGGGTGAAACCATTAGACAGGCCATAAAATGTCCCTTTATTACTAATAATGAGGCCGAATATGAGGCCGTAATTGCAGGATTGAAACTGGCTCGAGATTATGGAGCAGATAGGATTCATCTTAAGAGTGACTCCGCCCTGGTCGTCAACCAGATAACTGGAGGTTTCGTTGGAAGGGAGTCTCGTATGCAGAGGTATCTTGCCCGAGTTACTGGTTTTCTGGCACAATTCAACAATTGGGAAGCCACACGGATCCCGCGAGAGGAGAATCGTGAAGCCGATGCCTTGGCTAATTTGGGTTCAGTCGCAGAAATTGGAGCAGCAGGTTCAGTGGCCGTAGCTCATCTCCTGTGCACAACAATCGATAAAGACGCAATGGAGGTCAACACGACCAATCTAACTTGGGATTGGAGGAATGAGATAATCAATTACATACTGCATGGAACCCTGCCATCAGACGTTAAGGCTGCTCGAAAGCTGAGGATAAAGGCTGCCAGATATACAATTATAGATGGCACCCTCTATCGAAAGACTTTTGCAGGTCCACTCGCCAAATGTCTAGGCCCCAGCCAAACAGAGTATGTGATGAGGGAAGTTCATGAGGGATGCTGTGGAAATCACTTGGGAGGAAAGGCGCTTGCGCGAAAACTTATACGAGCAGGCTATTATTGGGACAAAATGGAGAAAGATACTAACGAGTTTGTCAAAAAATGCGATAAGTGCCAAAGGTTTGCACATCTCCTCCATCAACCGGCGGAGCCCTTGCATTCAATCATCTCCCCGTGGCCGTTTATGAAGTGGGGAATGGACATCGTTGGGCCACTACCCACTGCACCCAGAGGGGTACGTTTCTTGTTAATGATTACTGATTATTTTACAAAGTGGGTTGAAGCTGCAGCATATTCAAAGATACGTCAGACGGAAGTAGTTGATTTCCTGTGGCGTTATGTCATTTGTCGATTCGGAGCACCCAAAGAGATTGTCATGGATAACGGTCCCCAATTCGTTGGTCAGAAGGTCACAAAGTTCCTTGAAGATCTGCATATTAAAAGGATTACTTCCTCCCCGTATCACCCAGTGGCAAACGAGAAGGCGGAATCGACCAACAAGATAATAGTGGATTCACTCAAGAAGCGTCTCGAGCAGGCCAAAGGGTGTTGGGTGGAAGAACTCCCCGGGGTTCTTTGGGCATATAGAACAACCACAAAAATGAGCACCGGGGAGACGCCCTATTCTTTAGTATATGGTTCTGACGCACTGATTCCAGTCGAAATTGGCGAGCCAAGCCTACGATACGCCCATGCAACTGTAGAATCTAATTCAGTCAACCTCTCCGAGGAATTGGATTTTCTAGAAGAACGCAGGGAATTAGCACTGATACGAGTAGTGGCTCAGAAAGAAAGGGTAGAGCAATATTATAATCGGGACTGAGGCTACGTAACTTCGAAGTCGGGGACTTTGTATTGTGTAGGGTCTCCCAGAATACGCAAGAGGCAAACGTCGGCAAACTTGGTCCAAACTGGGAGGGTCCCTACAAGGTGGTTGCATCAGCTGGTAAGGGTTCATACCGTTTGGCACGACCAGATGGATCGCTTCTACCCAGCAGTTGGAACGTGACTCACTTGAAGAGGTACTACTTCTAAGTGGTACAGGGGTTAGTGTTTCTATCCATTTTACGTTGCTTACATGCCTTCGTTCTCTTTTAAGTTGCTCTGTTTTCTTATCTTTGTCTAAATGGTACTAACGGTCTTCAAAAGGCCAGATCCGTTTAGCTCAACTGGTAGAGCTCGAAGTCCTCGTGCTTCGCGGCTGTGGGTTCAAATCCCGCAACGGACACACTCCTCTTTTGGTTATATGTGTTCTCAGATTCAACGCTTCACCCATTGTCTTTTCATGTCTGAAATTACGAAATTTCAACATAAAAACAGGGGGGTGGCGAGGGCCCCAGTATACCAAAGTCCCGGCTAACATAGGTGATCTTCGAGCAGAGCAAGGTCATTCGCTAAAAGCACGGCTAAGCAAAATCAAGTAAGTTCAATAGAACTATTTTACTTGTGCTATATTATTTTCTACATTTTACGGCCAGTATCCGCTCAAGTCCCACAACTTTACGACCAGACAATCTTGTGTTCTGATTTATGACCAAACAATCCTATGTTCTGGTCATTGGGTTACTTGTCCTTTTCAATAGAAATGACAGGGCAGCCTTAACCAAACCAAATTTTTTCTGCGAAAACTTTCAACTGTCAAATATGATAAGCAAAGTTTATCGCAAAACCGTCTTACACGGTCAAATTTCAGTCAGCCTAAACGACCTGGTTTCGTTCAGCCCAGAGAGCCTGACTTCAATCATCTTAACTAAGGGTAGCTTAACCTGGTTACAATCTGCGCAGATTAACACCAAAAAGGGAACTCAGACACTAAGATTTGAAACATAATCTTGACCTCTGAAAACCTCACTAAGCAGTAAACAACAACAGCATTCATATAAGTGAGACTTGAAAGACTAAAGATGGTCGTTAAGCCTCAACCAGTCAGACAAAAGAGGAAAACAGCCAAAATATACATTCATTCATAAAGTTAACAAATATTCGGAGTTAACAACATCCAACAAATTTACAAGAAGGACTAGACAAGGCATCAATCGTCATGTTGACCAGGATTCCGACCTGATGCACTAGCTCCATCAGTCGGATCCCCACCCAAATCTTCATCTTCTTCATCTTCATTGTCCTCGCTGCCTTCATCGTCCCCTTCGACATCATTGTCATCAGCTCCCACTTCTATGCCCAGGACTTGCTTGACACTGATGATGGCTGCTATGGTCTGATCGAGGACTAAGTCGACGTTGATCTGGCCGCGCTGCATTTGGATAAGCAATTTCTTTTTGGCCTCAAGAGCTTCTAGTTTGGAGTCGATCGTATAACGATCCCGCAAATTTGCCAACTCCTTCGTTAGTAGCTCCTGAACCTTTGCAGATTCCGCAGCCCGATTTCTGGCCTCTTGTAGTTCTCCTCGAGCAGCTTGAGATTCAGCTTCAGCTTTGTTCATGTTCCTCAACATCAGGTCGGAAGCGTCGCGGATACTCTCCAGAGTAACTTCCTTCATATTGAGCTCATGGGCAAGTTGGGAAATCTGACGACCTTGCTCGTCCATCTTCGCTTTCAGATCTTCAAAAGACAACGCAAACCTGTCCCTCTCATCTAGAAGACGGTCCCTCTCCTCGAGGAGTGTGCTTATCTTGTCGTTAGCTTCAGCGTTGGATTTCTCCAACCTATCTATCTTGTCCTCAAAGAAGCCACGTCTCCCCTCCAGGACCCGCTTCTCCCCGATCAGAGCCTGTTTTTCCTCTTCCAAGGCCTGATTGTCCCGAAGAGCCTTCAGAAGATCTTTCTTAAGGCCCAGAACTTGATCCTGATTGTTCAGCCTGGAACGGAACATGACCTCGGCAGCCATCATGCTTGCCTGGCAACAAGTAAAAAAATACTTCAGTAATTAGAACTAAGGTATCAGTAAAAGTGAAGGAGTAAAGGGAGAAACATTACCCGAGCAGTATCTTCAGCTATTGCGTAAGCCAACTGCTCATCACTCATACTGCGCATGTTCCATTCCTCACGGGGACCAATCAGGTTGGACATCACTTTGACTAGATGACCAGGCTTCGTCAAAAAGTCCGTGTCTGGGGAAATGGAAAAGTCACACTCCCTCATGCACGGCCTGGGCTCCCTCGCTTGCTCAGAGGGATATTGGGGACCAAATTTGTGGCGTATGCCCTTGACAGAATATGCCCCAACCTTCCCTCATAAAGATACCCGCCTGGTAAGCCTAGTGCGAGAAATCTCGACATCACCTGCCTCGCCGGGGCCCAGGGTGTCACACTCCTGCAGATAAACTGGCGCCACTCCATCGCCAGCCAAGTTCATCATATCTTTATAATGAAAGACCTGAGGTTCATCCTCCCCCTCAGCTTTCCTCTCCTCACCTTCCTCCTTATCATCCTCCCTCACCGGCTCTTTACCAGGCCGCCTATGGCTAACTTGCTCAGACCCGCCCTGTTGGCCATCGACCTGTACAGGCTCACCCAATTCTGGGCCTTCGGGGAAAATGGTAAAGTCTTCACGCACTCCCTCTTCCCCTACCTCCCCAAGCCTATCTCCTCTTCCACCACTCACTCGGGGACTCTCCTCGAAAGCGTAAGAAGAAGTCCCTACATCCTTCTTCTTATCGCCTCGAAGAGATGCCCTCTTCCTCCGGGTCAAGCTCACATCGGGAGCCTCTGAATCTGAGGTATCAAGAATTATAGGCTCAGCAGGTTCAGGGGCAGCCGCCGAGCTTCTAACGCTCTCTTGCCCAGACTTGGGCGTATCAACAGCAGCAACATTGACTTCAACTGTCTTTTCGGAGGGCTGAGGAGTCTTACGGGCAGACCTCGTTCTCTTCTTAGGCCTGCTCTTTTCCGAGTCAGATTTCTTTCTCTTTAGACTCGCGAGGACCTCCTCACCACCCTCCCTAGCCTTAATAGCTGCAGCAGTCTGAAGAATAGCAGCCGCCTCCTCGTTGACCTCGGCCACAGGATCAACAACCACCTCCTCAGGAGGAGGAGCAGGAAAATAACTACCACCAGTACCTAGACCTGAGAATAGAAGCATATCAATACCGTAATAAGCTCTGCATAAGTTAGCAGAAATTCAAGTAATCAACTTACCATGGGTGATGGGGTTAGACAAATGCTTCAAGGAAGCATAGTGAGGCCATTGCCTCTGCTCGTGAGTGAACTCTATCAGAATTGGTTCAACCCAAGCAGACAATTCCTCCTCGGTAATCAGACCATCATAGGGAATCTTGTCAGCGAACCAACAAAGAATGAAAATTAGAAAGTGCAGATACATAATCCAGAGAATATTCAGTACAAAGACTCGGGGACTTACGAGTTTTGTTCCACGCCTCGCGGAGACTAGTTTTGTCGCCACGTGTGAGGAGTCTAGACTGCACATAAACATACCGGTGCATCCAACCCCTATCCCCCGAATCTTCAGATTTGCTCACTAGAGCTTTTCTTCCCCTCATGCGGGCATTAATATACCCATCTCTAGCAACCTGAAGGCTATACAAAGCGATAAAATGCTTAAATTCAAAATCCTGCTCAGTCTCGTCGGCGAACCACTGCAGCATGGAAATAATCCTATAAATGCTTGGACACAACTGCCCCGGGCAGATAAGATAGTATTTACAGATATCTTCTATAACAGGGTGCAGCGGGAACGTATGACCTATCGTGAATGGATATGTAGATATGGCCGTCCATCCGGGCCTCGCTGAAGTGATATTTTCCGTTGGAAGGGGGCAAGAAACCATAACATCATCATCCCATCCGCAATCTGTCCGAACCTTAGGCAAAAGGTCAGGGGTGATTGAACTCTTAAAACGGCTTGAAGGCCACGACCTTATATTGCCATAATGACTGGACGAGCTGATTGAACAGTCATTTTCAAGATTTCCCCAAATTTTTGGGATCACATCGGCAACTGAAGTTGGAGAACTCGTAGGTTGACCAGCCGCTGCCGAAGAAGTACTAGCTGCAGCATCCATATTCAAACTCCTCTTGTCTTTTGGAGACATTTGGATTAGAAGACTGGAAGAATTTGTCGCGTTTCAAGTTTTTTGGAAAGTTGTTTGGAGCTTTGAAGGTTGGTATGAAAGTTGGAATGAAATAAAGAGATTTTCAGATGGTAGAAATCGTATTTATAGGGTTCGCAAAACCCACACGTGGCGGACATCCGCACAAAAGATGAATCGATCCAGCCGTTGAAGAAAATAATGAAATAAAATCGGAGTGACGGTTTCTTTCCTTGGGACGTGCAAGACGTGAGTAGGCACAGTACAATCATCACACCTGCAGTCTCGGAACGCGCAACAGTCACTTCTTCAGTAAAAAGTGGAATGGAGTTGACAACTTGCACGTTTTGTCTTTAGCGGAGCATTTAATGCTCATACTGATAAAACATCAATCAAAAGCCTATGAAGGGTCCAACGGGCAGCATCCAAACACGAATACAAGGATTCAAATATGTCACTTGGGATAAATTCCAAAAAGTTCTTTCCCGCCCGAAACTCGCTTTCCACTCCTCGACCAGATTCTCTGCTCGAGTAGTGCGGGGACTATCTGTATTGGGTTAAATCCGTCGTCACCAAAGTTGGTGACTAAGCATCCACATAGGACGACATGTAGACGACACATGGCTGTGAATGGACATAAAGGCAATGGATAAGATCGAAGATGAACAGTTACAACGGATAGGTGAACAGTCGCCACAGCCAGAAAAGTCGCGGCTCATCAATCAAGGCAGTTCAAAATAAGAATCTTATCCACAAACAACGCAACGGCTCGACTAAGGAGTTACAACTGCTTGTGAACGGACACATAGCTACCTATATATTGTAATCTAAGTCACAAGCATTGAATCTAATGCTTCTCTGAATCTACACTTGTATTCAAACTATTTACTAGCATTCAATTCTTTATCTCCAGCGAATATTTATTACTACTGATAATCGAGAGATCTCTTTTATTGTTCCATTGACTGAATATCATAAAGAGTACGAGGAAGGGAATTTAATCAAGTCTAAACGGCCTGAGCACGGTTCCTTTTTCGTTCGACTATTCATTTATTATATTGCATTGATTGCATCTTTATTCTTTCGCATTTACTACTGTCATTTATATTTTTTCCATTAAGAGCGTTTAATCTCGATTATTGACCGTGACTCCGCTTTATAAATTTAATTTTTTAATTGTAAATTAACCTAACAAAACGAAATTACGGTTAAACAATCATTATTGCGCAGTAAGCATAAATCAAACTAAATAATGCAATGAAGATAACTAAGTACTCGTTTGAGATTTTTATAGTGAATCTTAGAGGGGGTATGACGAATGGTAGCAGTATGTAAACTGAAAAACATATATTGGACGGGTGAACGACGGATATTATAGCTTACTTTCATGAATCATGTATACACCTGGTTGTATCGCAAAATAATCTCAAAAGAAACTTGTAAAACAAATGCATGTTTTATTTTTCCCACATTGGGTCAAAGTGAAATGTTTACACAAGGAGTAGTCGTTTGGCAATTAGAAAAAGTTAATTTGTTGAATTTACTCTGTCTTCACGAATTGGATTTGAACAAATATCTTTGGGCGACTTTCCTTTTAATCGACCGTTAGGGGGTCTTTTTTGTTTTTTTGTTTTTTGTATTTGTTCTTTTGACAAAAAAAAAAAAAATCTTATTTTGTTTGGTTATCGGATTTAGTGAGTTTTTTGGCTTTCTCTGACGATTTTTCAAAAGTCAAAAACTAACTATTTAAACCTTAAACCAATTATTCAAGTTTTTCATTAAAATTCACTCATAAAACTCAGCTGATAGTCAAACTACTTCAAAGTCCATCTAAATCTTCAACTTTGATAACTCTCCTTTTCAAGTATCAACAAAACCTATGTCCCTACGCCTACTACAAAATTTAGACCAAATACATCGCCAGTCCCTTGAACTTGTCCATATATTCCACTTAGACACTCCAACTAAGGTACTTTCCAGTTGAACACTTGAACCTTTTTTATAAGGGGAAAATTACACTGTATATAATTTTATGAAAGTTATTTACCAAAAATAGAGATACTTTTATTCTTTTCAAGAAATAGCGATATTTTTAACATTTGTTACAAAACATAGCAAAAACTAAAAAGTTAAATAAAGTCCCTAACCCTAATACATCTTTTATCTTCTCTCTCCCTCTCTCATACACAGCCATCAAATCAAAGCATTCTCAGGTTTGGAAAAAGTCGTCATTTCAAGGATCTTTCTCCTGCATAGGTATACTTGGATAAGACAAATAGCAGACGTTCATCAACACGCAAGAACCACAATGTTAAATCTATATACACAAAGTAACATATCAAGGAATCGGTACAAGAAAATCCAAACATGAGTAAAACATGGCAAGAAATAAATTCTTCATCATCTTTCTTCCTGGGGATAAATCTAAAAGAACCATTAACCAATTAAAGCAACCAAACTCTATCTCAAACTACTGAGAGCCATCTCCGGCGGCGGCGGCAGCGTTTCTCTGACGAGGGTGACGAGGTTCTGGTTTTCTTTGCTAGCGAAAGATGGTGTGTTGCTTCATTTTACTGCGACTGGGAGCTATGGTGCAGCAGTTGTTTCGTCTTCTCCGGCATTTCGTCTTCTTCGGCGTTCCGTTGTCTCCATCCGTTCGCTGCTTCATTTGTTTTTGCTGGTGCTTTTTCCTTTGTTTTGAAACTGTATGGCACTCGTCTGGCGCTCGTCTGGCGACTATATGGCAATTGTTTCTCATATGTTTTTCGATAGCGATCTGTTGTTGTTGCATATTTTTTGTGCTGATTGTATGGGTTTTGTATTGTCGTTGTATGGGTTTTGTATCTGCGTTGTATGACATATGATGGATGTTATATGGAATTGTATCTCTTTTGTTTATCTTTTGTATATACGTTTGTACAATTTTATTCTTCTTCTTCCCATTCTTTTTTTTTTTTGGTTATGGTGGTTATAATACTGGCTGAATGGGACGGAGGGGATTGGTGGCCAATGTGGAGGAAGAAAGGGGATTTAGGGTTTGTCTTCCCCTTTTATGTATATTTGTTAATTTTTGATAAAACAATATTGCTATTTTTGAAACTCTAATAATATTGCTATTTTTATGTAAAACGAAATGTTACTTTGTATAGTTATGTAATCAAGCCAAAGTATCCATCTAGATACTTTCCACCCACTCTATTGAAAAACTCATGCGTGTGTTTGCACAGGAGTCTTACATAAAAAAGTGACCCATTTATATTCTGCCACGTGTAATAATTGAACACATCATATAACACACAGTACATCCGGATGATGAGTTAATGACCTGACCCGAATCAAAAGTTGACCCTATCTCCAAATAAGGGTAACCCACAAACCATTTCCCAAAAACTCTCATAATTCAAACTGTCTGTTGGATTTTGACAATCAAAAGCTTACAATTCTTCTTCCTCTCAAATCGACTCTACTAAGAAATTCTAACGAAGTCTATAAATCATCAATCAAACCTACTTCTTATAGGCCTATAAATGGGTCACTTATCCACGTAAAACTCGTGTGCAAACATGTGCATGAATTTTTCAACAGTGTGGGTGGAAAGTGTCCAGATGGACACTCTTGAAAAAGGTTCAAGTGCTCAACTGGAAAGGGTCTTAGTTAGAGTGTCTAAGTGAAATATGATGTCAAGTTCAAGGGGCTGACGATGTATTTGGCCCAAAATTTATGGTAAAATATGTGTGATCTAGCTCAATACAAATTAAACAAAATTTAATCTACAAGTCCACTAACTTTAAATTTTAAGCTATAAAAGATGCTAAAAAGTGCGACTTAACTGCTAATAAAGCGCAATCAAAATTATTGAAGACTGAAGTTCAAAATATGAAGAAAAAAGAGTAATGATTTCTTTTTAACTTGTTTAAATTTCCATAGGCAGATCTTTCTTAACACTATCCAGTAAATAAAACTACGACCGTTTGGTAGGTTAATGATTCAGTTAAACACAAATTGTAATCCATGAATTATTATACAGTGAATAATAATATGAGGCAGTAGCGAATCGAAGCTTATAGTTAAAGAATAGGCAGTTAGAAGTAGTTAGGCCTCAAGGGCATAGTAGTCATTTCCAGCTATTCCTAATTACAGTTAGCGTTTGTAATTCTGTTATTAGTTAGTTAATTTCTCCTAATTAGTTACTAGTTAATCACAACTATATATAGCTGATGATGTACGCATATTCAACATGTTCTTTTGTTCAATGAAGTAATTCAATCTCTCTCATCTCTCTCACAACTTCTCCTTCTTCCTCACATCACCTTCTTCAATTTAGGGTTCATCTAAATCCCTAAATCTTATAATGGTATCATAGCAAATCAATCAGTAAATCTAATTGAGTAATCGATTCTGTAAATCCAGAAATAAAGATCCTACACACTTTCAAGATCTATTCTTCTCATTTCAAGCATTTCAAGAAGTTTCAAGAATCTGGTGAAGAACATGGCAAATGTTCAGAACAATGGAACTGTTTCATAAGCACTAGATCACAATCATCCTCTCTATCTGCACTCAAATGATGTAAGTGGGATTTCTTTAATCTCAGTTCAATTAACTGGTGTTGAAAATTATTTTTTGTGGAGTAGGTCTATGAGAATTGCCCTACTAGAAAGAAATAAGCTAGGTCTGGTCGATGGTACTTATAGAAAAGAACTGTATACTGAATATTTGTGGACTCAATGGGAAAGGTGCAATGCATTTGTACTCTCTTGGTTAATGAATTCTGTTTCTATCAGTCTGTTAGGTGGAATTGTATATGCATCTAATGCACAATTAGTCTAGGAGGATCTTTGTGAGAGGTTCAATAAGGTGAATGATTCAAGAAACTTCAGTATTCATAAAGAAATTGCAACCTTGGTTCAAAGAACTACCTCTGTAGCTTGTTACTTCACAAAACTGAAAGACTTATGGGATGAATTTGAGGCCTTAGTGCCACCTTCTGGTTGTAGTTGTGATAAGTCTAAAGATTTCAAGGATTATCTACAGAGGCAGAAGTTGTACCAATTCTTAATGGGACTTAATGAGTCTTATTTGCAAGCTAGGAGTCAGATTCTATTGATGTCCCCTCTACCTACTATTAATCAAGCATATGCTATGATTATGAGTGATGAGAGTCAAAAGGGGGTGACAAATGCAACAGGGCTTCTGGGTGCTGCACCAGTGATGGATTCAACTACAATGTATACTAAAACTGCTGGTAACCAGATATACGAAAGACCATATTCAAAAAATATGTACTGTGAAAAGTGTAAGATGAGGATCACAACACAGAAGATTGTTACAAAATCAAGCTAAGGGATATCCTGCAGATTATAAGAGAAGAAAACCAAATAATGCAACCTATAATGCTGTGGGAGAATTTGATGGTTACAGTGATCCAGATGCATATCAGACACAGAGAACAGGACCTGGTCAGATGAGTCAGGGCTCAACCACTTTTACCAAAGAGCAGTATGAAGAAATTCTTAAAATTGTTGGGCAACAGCTACAACAACTCTTCAGCATCAGCTTCTGCAAATGCATCAGGTATGAGCACTGCAATGTTAGCCTCTAATCTTGTTCAGGACTGGATCATTGATACACGAGCCACTAATCATATGGTGTCATATATTACAATGCTTGATCAGTCAAAAATGCTTGACAACAGTCATCCTAAGAGGGTATATCTACCTAATGGTGAAGTAGACTTAGTCACACATACTGGTTCAAGTCAGTTGCCAAGAAGGAACACAATAGAAAATCTGTTTCACCTGCCTCAATTTAAATACAATCTATTATCTGTATCCAAGCTGACCAAAGAGTTAAACTGTTTAGTCACCTTCTTTCTTCACCTGTGTGTATTTCAAGATCTCTCCAATGGGAAGGTGAATATGATTGGTAAGGAAGACAATGGGCTATATGTGCTGAGAAGTCAGGTTAAGACAGATCAAGGAGTAAGCTTAGCTGCTACATACACTGTTGAAGACATCAAAGTATGGCACAAGAGACTTGGTCATGTCTCATCAAAAGTACTAGGCAAGTTTTTTGAAGTAGACTATGGAACTACTAGTACAGTTTTAAATAAATGTGATGTTTGCCCCTGTGCAAAGCAAACCAGGTTACCTTTTCCACCTAGTAGTATCAAAAGTGTACATTGTTTTGAATTGATTCATGTGGATATGTAGGGGCCCTATAAACAAGCTACTTTTGATGGCAAAGATTTTTTCTGACAGTTTTTTATGACTACACTAGAATGACTTGGGTGTTTCTACTCAAATTGAAATCTGATGCATGTGTTGCCTTAAAAAATTTCTTCAACTATGTCAAAACTTAGTTTGACAGAACTGTCAAAGTAATAAGGACAGATAATGGTGTAGAGTTCCTTAATTCTATTTGTACATCTATGTTTAACCAACTAGGCATGATTCATCAGAGAACCTGTGTATATACCCCCTCAGCAGAATGGAGTAGCTGAAAGGAAGCATAGGCACATCCTGGAAGTAACCAAGACACTCAGATGCCAAGCTCATATACCTATAAGGTTTTGGGGTCACTGCATATTAGCTGCAGTGTATCTAATAAACAAGGTACCATATTTAGTGTTGAAAAACATATCACCCTATGAAATATTGTATGGTAAGAAACTATCCTTGTCTCATATCAAAGTCATAGGTTGTCTATGTTATGCTAAGTTGGTACATGAGTCTGATAAGCTACAGTCAAGAACCAAGGCAGCAATTCACATAGGTTATTCAGAGGTGCAAAAGGGCTATGTATTATATGATCTGACAACAAAGTCCTTCTTTGTCAATAGAGATGTGATATTTAGGGAAGACACTTTTCCATTTATGTAGAAAGAAACTTCACCTCCTGTTTTCTCAATCAACAATGACATCCTGAATGAAGACACACCACTTAACATAAACATTCCTACTGCTATTACACCAACAGTCACTGATAATACGCAGCCTACTGACTCATCCTTGATGCCTCCTAGCACTCAGTGTACCAATTTAAATACAACCTAATGCATCAGCGCATGCACAACCTGAATTACCATCAACAGATACACAGCCTGAAGTGTCACAGATTTCACAACCTTCTCAGGTACAATCACACACAGACAGGCCAAGAAGAGGCAAGAATCCTCCAATATGGATGAAAGATTGTATTTCCCTAGGCATTCATGAGGACATACCTTATTCTATGGACCAGTTCTTGTCTTATGACACTCTACCCCCAAAATACCAGGCCTATGTTGCAGCTATCTCATCTACTACTGAACCTAAGTCTTTGCAGAAGCTGTAGCTGATCCCAGATGGGTGGAGGCTATGAAAGCTGAAATACAAGCTTTAGAAGCAAATCATACATGAGATATAGTCAGTTTACCTAAAGTGAAGAGAACAATAGGCTGCAAGTGGGTGTACAAAATCAAATATAAGGCATATGGAGAAGTGGAAAGGTTCAAGGCAAGGCTTGTAGCTAAAGGCTATAGTCAGAAGGAAGGAATTGATTACCAAAAAACCTTTTCCCCAGTAGTAAAAATGGTAATTATGAGAACTGTGTTATTTGTAGCTGCAACAAAGCAATGACATATACATTAAATGGATGTTTATAATGCATTCTTACAAGGAGATCTGTATGATGAAATATATATGGACTTGCCACAGGGATTTAAGAGCTAGGGGAGAAAGTATGTAGGCTCATAAAATCTCTGTAAGGGCTGAAGCAAGCCCCTAGGCACTGGAATGCAAAATTGACTGAAGTATTGAAAAGATTTCAGTTTGTTTAAAGTAAGTTGGATCACTCCTTGTTCACAAGAAGAACCAGCATAGGCATGGTGATTATTTTGGTTTATGTGGATGATATGCTGATCACTGGTGACAGCTTGGAACTGATAACAGAAACTAAAACAACACTACAACATGCATTCAAAATGAAGGATTTAGGTGAGCTAAAATATTTCTTAGGTCTGGAATTTGCTAGATCAGGTAAGGAATTGTTGATGCATCAGAGAAAATATACTATTGAACTCATCTCTGAGACTGGTTTGAGGGATGCAAAACCAGCTAACACACCCATGGAACTAAATGTCAAACTAACAACTAAAGAATATGATGATCATGTTGACAAGAAGCTGAAGCTAAAGACCACTGATAAACTATTGTCTGATCCCTCTTCTTATCAAGATTGATTGGAAAATTGCACTACCATACAATCAGAAGGCCTGATATAGCCTACAGTGTCCAAACTCTTAGCCAGTTCCTACAACAACCAAAGGTGTCACACATGGAGGCTGCACTAAGAATTGTGAAGTATGTGAAGAATCAGCCAGGTCAAGTTGTACTACTATTCTCTAACAATAGTCAATCAAAGCTTGTTGTGATGCTGACTGGGCTGCTTGTCCATTCTTAAGAAAGTCTGTGACTGGTTATCTAGTTAAACTAGGAGATTATCTAGTATCCTGGAAATCAAAGAAGCAATCCACTGTGTCTAGAAGCTCTGCAGAGTCTGAGTACAAAAGCTTAGCAACACTGTCTGCAGAAATGACCTGGTTAGTTGGTTTGGTCAAGAAACTTAGAGTGCAAATTGAGCTTCCTGTCAAGGTGTTTACTGACAGCAAAGCAGTAATTCAAATGGCAGTCAACCCAGCGTATCATGAAAGAACTAAGCATATAGAGATTGATTGCCACTTTATTAGAGAAAAGATTCAAACTTGATTGAATAAGACTGTGTACATCCCTACAAAGGAGCAACCAGCTGATATTTTAACCAAGGGTCTTAGTCGTGTTCAACGTGCCTATTTGTGTTCCAAACTAGGAGTAGCTAATATTTTTACCCCTCCTAATTTGAGGGGGAGTGTTAAAGAATAGGCAGTTAGAAGCAGTTAGGCCTCAAGGGCATAGTAGTTGAAGGAATGCATACATGCATATAAACACAAATCTATACTAAATAGATTATTCAAATACAAATCAGAGAACTTACTTGTTCTCCTTATTAGCGAAAGCGGTAGGATCTTGTACCATGGCTGGAATTACTGGTCGTCGGTAGTTGTCACGTGCTTGACGGATCAACCCCTTTATCCACAGTCTAAACACCTAGTTTATTTGAGAGAGAGATAGGAAGAGCAGTAGTGAAATCAATATCTTTTATCTGAGCCTATTACTGTATTTATAACTGTATAATACAGTAGTTGTCCTCTTGTAGGACTCTATCAGGTAACTTATCTTTTTACCTAGATAGACATTAAGAGCACCCCTACTAGGTGCATGCATGTTGAAGATAGTCCTTAAAACTTAAGACAACCTAAAATTGATGAAACACTTGTAAACGTAGCTTTCCTTGTGGTGCAATGGAACTTTTGTCAAACTTCACTCGAATGACTGTCTTTCAAGCCACCTGTCCAAACTATGTTGCACAATCAAGCAAAGGAAAGAGTAAGAAAGTGCTTTTGTAATCTTCCTTGCCATTGTTGTCAATCCATTTCGGTCGTTAACATAAATAACTCAGTTTGTGTGAGCTTGCTCACATTGCTGGTCCGAAGCCCAGATAAAGGATGAGGGTTGTGGTAGCATAAAACTTTGCCAGTTCATGATGACTACTCATAATACAGAACAATAGAAGATGAGGTTTATAGGTGGGACTGAGACGTAGTTGTTGTTGGTGGTCATTAGCTTTAGTGAATTAAGTGAAAGTGCGAAAAGAGAGGAACTCAATAAACAGAAGCATATAGCAACTCTAATGTATGTAGTTGTTGTTATCACGTGAAATTATTAATGGCTTAGCTTTTAATGCCTTATATATAAGGCATTAAAAGTTAATGATGTCACGTGATAGCAGCAGCTACATATATTCAGAAGCATACAAAAACATAGCCAGTATAATCCCACAAGCGGGGTCTCACCTTACTCAGACCCGACGCCTAACTCGAATGAAGGCTGTTATATATAAACAAATTAATTAAGGAGAGAGAGAGAGAGAGAGAGAGAGAGAGAGAGAGAGAGAGAGAGAAGAGCTTACAAAAACGAAGTCAGGGATGGAATTGAGAGGAGTAGAGCGTTGAACGGGAGGGAGAGGCTCGATGCTGAGGTGGCCACTGTGTCCAGTAAACCCTATTCTATAACTTACTTCCTTTGCTGCTTCTATCTCATCCATTGCTTCTTCTTTTTTCCTTAGCTTTCACTTTTGCATCTTCAAAAACAACCGCCGTTTATGATCATACTTCCCGGCGATGTTAAATTTTACTCTTCCCTATACTTTTTGTTTTCTTACCTTGGAATTACATTTATCACTTTAGCCCATCTAGTTTTATGCATCACGTTTTGCAGCATAAACTAAACCATTTTACATTTTAAACGCCCATTTGACTATCGAAAATTTTGCCCAAAAAAAAAAAAGAAGAGAGAGAATCTTAATATTATTTGGTTATCCAATATAAAGTTTTTCTATGCAATTTTTGAAGATGAAGTTCTCAAAATTCAATAATTGTACAGATTAATTTTTGGGTAAAATTTTTTTTTTCATTCACAATCTTCAACTTTCTTTAAAATGAAATGCATATCTAACACAACTTCAACTCAAGAAATTATTTTTTAACTCGACTCAGAACCTTTTTTTTTTTCAAGTTTTAACCAAACCTATGTCCAAACACCTACTAAATCATAACACCATGCATTATATACCCCACACATTGAGAAAACCTTTGTCAAGAAATCTCATTTGGATAATTCTAATGCTCATTGAACTACTCAACTAGAAGTGAATAGGTAAGAAGTAGAAACTCTCATATTCATCTGTCTCTATAAGTGATAATATGAGCAAAGGATGGGAATCGCTAAATCCCACAAAATAAGAACTCACTATAGTGGAAGTGAGGGTAGTATCAAAACCGAAAGCGGTGGATTCTTTCTACTCTCGCAATTAAAGTCTTGGTTTAGTACGAGATTAGAGGAAAATTGTTATGGTTATTTGAAATGTGAATATTTATGTATGCAATTCATTGTTTATTTTAGTGGAACTCTAACTTTCATTGAAAGGAAAATGAGAAGATAGAGAGAGGTAAAGAGTCGGTTAGAGGGTAAATGATTTCATTGCCCTTCTAAAACCATCGAAGTTATATTATATAGTTTGTACAAATTGGGCTAGGTATAATAAAATAACTGGACAGGGACTGGGTCCTCAACTATACAGATCATCTATTTACAAAAAGTATTGGGCCATAGAGTAAGTCCAAATGTAATAGAACTCTCATTCTAGATTAACATTAGATTAGGTCGTTGGCTTCATGATTGGCCTTCCCCTCTCAAGCCGGAAGGTTGGACCAGCTTGCAAAAAAGCCTGTGATGAGGAGATGCAGTCAAAACTTTAATCAAAATATAAACAAGATGATCAACTGAACAAACATGATGAAGATAGACAGAACCAGAGGTGAGAAGATCGTGCAAATAGTGGCAATCCATATCAGTATATTTGGTCTGCTTATGGAAGACTAGGTTCTTGGCAATGTGAAGAACAACTTGGCTATCATAATAGAGATGAACATGAGAAGTGAGAAATAAACTCATGTCAGCCAATAGTCGAACTAACCAATCTACTTTAGCAACTACTTTGCGCAATGCTCCGTATTCAGCTTCAACTGAAGATGGAGAAACCAATGATTGCTTCTTAGACTTCCAAGAAATGGGAGACTCACCAAAATAATATAGTATTAGTGACGAACCTTAGAGATAAGGGACATGCTACCCAATTAGAGTGAGAGTAAGCCTAGATGTAATAAACTCTCATCCTAGATCAACATTAGATTATGCCAGCGACATGCAAAGCAACAAATGTATGAGCTAAAAATGGATTTAGAAAATAACAATTGATTTTATATTTTATTATTTAAAAATAAGATGTTATATCAAGATTAGTGATTATCTTTAGATTTAGATCTAGTTTGAAAAGTAAAACTATGATATTAATTAAATGAGAGAAACAATAACAAATAAAGAAAACAAATAGTAAGAATAATTTTATCGAATGATGATTCAAGAGATCCAAATGAGAGCTTGATATTTCACTAATCCTTGTACAAAATGACTGAGTAATATTTAGAGGGTGTTGTTGGGTGTTCTACAAGTGAATAAAGGGGTGCATTTATAGTACTTTCTAATCCTAGATGTTCCATATACATCCTCTGACGTGTGCTCCTTTTGGATAAGATTTTATCCTTTTGTAAAATATGGGTGTTGTTGTCAGAGTATGATTCTGAATATTCCTCGTACCGATATACTGGTTCAGATGTCCTTTCGAGTGTTCGGGCATTAAGTCCGAAGTTGGCTAATGTCAATGGATGGATATAAAGTCTACAACGGGACCTGAGCGCTATGTCCGGGGTCATTGATGTAAGCATTCTCGGAATTAACTATTGTCAACTTGTATGTAATCCTCTTATCCTCGGTTCTGGACTTCATATGTTGACATGTCACTTATCCTTATCTCCATTTATATCCATGTGGCTGGCCACGCGGCGGACGAGGTCATTGCAAAATTTATCCAATATAACAAGCATATGAGGAACTTTAGGAGCAACAAAGAACAAACTCAAATGTTGAACAGAGAAGTTAATTTCAGGTCTAGTATGTCAAAGAAAATTCAGCCACTACCAAGCCTTTTATAGATAGAATAGTCAGGAAGAAGATCTCCATTTTGTGGTCAACTAGATAGAAGGATCAAGAGAAGTAAGAATATGTTTGACAGAAGGATTAAGGAACTCAGAAAGAAGATTAGAGGTGTATTTAAACTAATTCATGAGATAACCAGAGGAGACTTTGGAAACCTCAAACCTAAGAAGAAATGGACATAGTTTCAAACTCACTATTTCAACATCATCACTAGCCAACAAAATGTCATCCTACTATGGGAATAATACAGGAACTAGACTTCTTAGAGAATAGGGAATAGTCATGTTTAGTCGAAACATAACCCCTAGAAATTAAAGACTAAGACAACTTACTGAACTACTGCCTTGAAGCTTGTTTGAGACCATACAAAGACTTCCAGTGGCGTACGCAGGATTTTTTGCCAGCGGTGTCACTTCCATATAGAGACAACAGATCTAGAAATTTTTTTCAAGATCCCAATTAGCTTTCAAAGTCAAGGGTTTTATTTTAAGCGTAGTGCTCTTATTTTATACTTGGACATTTTACTGTTAAATTTTGTAAAAGATTGCACCTAGCAAAAGTGGTTTTACACCTCTTAAATTTGTTGAAGATCTAAGGATCGATCCTCACTAACATCAAATTTTTTTAATCGAATACTAAAAGATTCACAAAAATCGATTAAAGTGCAACTAAGGGGATTCGATCTCACTTCATCAAGGAGGATAGCAACACTCCCAACCACTGCATCACCAAGACCCTTTAGTTCAAGCAGTGTCACACTTCATTTTTGTAGCAATATACTGTAGTTTTTTCATTTATATATATATATATATATATATATATATATATATATATATATATATATATATATATATATATATATATATATACACACACTCGGTAAAATTTTTTGATGAAGTAGTGTCTCGTGACCCCCCTACCCCTAAGGTAGTTTCGCCCCTGAAGACTTCCTTAGTCTACTTGCCAAAGGAGGATTAGAAAGAGAGGAAGAGATAGTAAGACCCAAAGGGATTTTAATGTACACTTCCACTTACAAGGGATAGCTTTCTTACCATAAGGGATTGGAACAAAATCTCAAGTCTTATTAAGAGAAAGAACTTGGAATTGCTAAAGCATAGCCACTTTTATTCCGAATTAGATACAACTTCATAGTAAAACTAAGGTTCATGTATGTGGAACTCATTTCAAGAAAGCTTAGCAGACAAAAAAGAAGGAACAACAGAGTAATATATATATATATATATATATATATATATATATTCTTTTAAGTAAGGAGCAGGATTTGAATGTATGGTAGAATCTCTTACCGTAGGAGCAGGAGATTAGTAAACAGAAGAAGAAGGAAAAAGGTGTTGAGTAGGAGGAGATGAGAAAGTAGATTAAGACTATAAAAGATGGGAAGAAGAAGACAAAATGGGAATGGAAGGGAAAGGTTGTGGTGAATGAGAATTAGATGAAGTAGAGTGAGAGGGAGGAAAATCAGAATTGTTGAGGCTGAGAAGGGAAAATATCCATAACAAGAGAAGTAGAAATAGAAAAAGAATAGATAAAAAGTGGTAAGGGAACATGTGTTCATAGAATGTGACATCTCTAGAGAAAGAAAAAAATGATTGGAGAGAGTAAGAAATTTATAACCTTTCTTAACTAAGAAATAGCCTATAAAACACATTAATTGTGCCCTTTGGTTGAAATTTATCCTAGTCAAGGTAAAACAGAGAAAACCAAAGTTCCTCAAATAGTCATAAAGAGGGGAAGCTTGATGGAGTCTTTCATAGGGAGATAAGTTTGTCAGAACGCTTGAAGGCATAATGAGAAGGAGCTTGATGAAATCTTTCATAGGGAGATAGGTTCATGTGTGGCTGCTGAAGTATTTTAAGGAAATGAAATTGAGTGAAAATCCTAGTTCTAAAGGGATAGACTTTATTTTAAAATGGACAAATCACTTTGGATAAATGTATTAAAATAGAAAACAATCCTGATTCATTCTCAATTATTAGGGTCTATTTGGTGTTAAAACAAAGAGGATTCTTCTGAAAAGTTGAGTTTTAATAAACTGCACAACTAAGCTTAATTTGCGACAGATTGCGCAATCGACCCTTTCTCTAATTCTCTAAAATTGATGTTTGCTTCATTAATTTGCAAAATTTTATTTATTAAATGACTCCTTGATTACCTAAACTTCTTCAAATACTAAAAATATTTCCAGAAATGCCAATCTTATGGTGAAAATAAAAATTCGGTACAATATGGCTACTTTTACATTTGTATCGATTTTGTAACAAAATGCAATTTTAAAGGCTAGATGTGAAATTTAATGATTATCTTGATAAATAACTAACTATAAAATGCTATTGAAACAAAAAGAGTTAAAAAATAATTTAGAAACTATACTTGATTTTCTAAAATGTGCACAATACAATGTTATGCTTAATTTTGAAAAGCGAGATGAAAGTTTATAGCTCATCTTAATTACAAAAAATGTGCCTGAATATGTAAAATGGTTTATGAAAACATTGACTTATTTCAAATTGCAAAAATGACCTAAACTTCAAAATAGTATTTTTTTAAAACTAAATTCTAATTTAAACCTGGCATTAGGTCAATAAGTTGTATTTAGTGATTCTAAATAGCGAAGAAGCACTTAAAGTCTAATTTGAACATTATCAGGATAAAATTGTGTGTCAACACTTATACTTGAGACAAAAATGCAAAACTCAATGAATGCTGTAAGGAGATCATAACACAAAGTTCTTCCACAATTTTTTGAAGGCCAAAAGGAACTCGAACATAATATTTGCAGTCAAAATGTTGAAGGTACAGGTGTAACTAATTTGAAAGGAGTAGCCAAAGCTTTCATAGAGCTCCATAATAACCTATTAGGCACGACAAGAAATGACAGAGATCGTGTATGCGATAGCTTCATGGGGAAGGGGATTGTAGTCATAGAGGAACAAAGGAGCATGCTAAGTGAAGATTTCATATAAAGGGAGATCAAACAAGCACTATGGGAAAATCACCAGGACCTGATATGAACGTGAATTCTTCAAAGACAACTAGGGGATAGTTAGAAAAGACTTAGTGGAGAGATGTAAGAATTATTTCACACTGAAAAGCTGCTGAAAATGCTTAATAACAAAGTGATTACTTTAGTATTAAAAAGCAGCCGTGCAGAATCTGTGAGAGTTTATAGGATAATAGCATAATGTAATATTGTATACAAGATAATCTGAAAGATGCTATGCAATAAGCTGAACACTATGCTTCCGGACATCATATCAGTTTACCAAAGTGCATTTGCTTCAGACAGAACAATAAGTTATATGTGAGCATTTGCGTACTTTAACTCGCTTAAACTTTTATCTTTGAATCCAAAAGTGACCAATACTTAGTAAAGATTTATATATTTTGCTTGGTTTCAGGTGTTAATGCCAAATGGAAGAGCTAGAAACCAAAAAGAGCAAGAATGTCCAAGATAGTGATCAAGTTCAAGAAGCTGCAAAAATATTGATATAGTGGGCGCCCATGCAAGGGGCGATCGCCCTTTCCTTGTATGGAAATCCATGCTTGAGTTACCACACTAGGCGGCTTAAAAGGCCTCAACCCTTTGGAGGAAACTGAAGATTTGAGAGAATTATTGAAGAAGCGACCGCCCATCTAAAAGGCGGGCACCTATTTCGCTGTTTAAGGAAAAGCTGTTGAGAAGAAGAGGCATCCACACTTTAAGGCTGACTTCGCTCTCTGTTAGTAAAAAAAAAGAAAAGGCGATCCACCAATGTGAAAGGAGGCCGCGCTTTCATGCGACTCCAGAAAAGGGAGCTAGCCCATGTCCAAAAGGGCCCAACCCTTTCGCCTAATCCAGCTCCAGAACTCAGCCATTTTTCAGAAGGGTCCTCGCCCAACCTGCAAGTGGCCATTTTATAATTAGTCTTAGCAAACACTATATATAGCTAGACTTAGGTTTTTGAGAATATTCTACACTTTACATTATTGAGAGGCAAGATAAAGACAAAATACCATTCCCTCTTTATCAAGATTCTTGGGGATTATGAAGAACAATATCATATTTTGTAAGAATCATTATTACTGTGTTATTCCAATACATTATTCATTACTTGCAAGTCTTGATTCATTACATAGTTTGAGTAGCTAAATCATCCACTGGGGTGCTAATTAAACCCTAGTTCAATGATCAAATGGGTATAGTATAATAAGCTTCTAAAGACTTAGGAATACCTCATTTCACTACTTTTGATTCCATTACAACAACTTGAGGTGTACAACTCAAGTTAAGCCCAATAGTTCTAGATTTACACCGAAAGAGTATTTCTAGAAATGATAAATATAGTGACGGGGTATCGGGGGTAAGTGTGTTGCATTTACCCCGGGTTAACGGGTTGAACACCAAAAGGGGGATACCTTACTTGGGATACTTGGGATTAATTGGTAGCGCTCAAAGCATCAACTCTTTGTATCGAAAGGGCAAGAGTTGGTAATCTCGATTTATTATCGAAAGAGAGTATATGCGAGCAAGGTCCATTAGGTGACCTAACGTGTAAAGAAGCTTATAACTACACTCATTAGATTAGAGGACTAGCGGGAGATTAGTAATCTAGTCTTTTTATTATTTGTCAAAACCAACATTAATTTACTCTTACATTGTCATAGCTAATATCTATTTCAATTCTAGGATTAACTTGCTAAAACAAGTGAATTTGAGCAAATCCAACTAAGTTAGTGTCGTGCAAGTCCTCGTGTTCGATCCCTACTTCAACTAGGATATTTGTGACCCCTACCCTTAATTGGGAACACGTCATAAATTTGCGCCGATGTGGGGACTTCAGTAGACCGTTTAGTTGAATTGGTTTAAGTTTTTGTGCTTAGTTAGCTTATCCGAGCACCTTTCACTTTTGGTTTTGATTTTTTTGACTTTGTAGGTATTTATCAAAAATACTGCCAAGGCAGTTATTCCCACCAAATAATGTGGGAGGTGTGGCAAATCAACAAGAAGATGACCCACCACCCCTCCACCACTTAATGAACATGTAGAGGATGTTGGTGTTGAAGAAAATGTTGAAATACTTGATGGGGAGCATGTAGATAGAGCACAATCGAATGATCAAGCTCAAGGTGGTATGGTAGAGCAAGAAGAAATGCAAGAAGAAAAATTGTGAATGATGATGGTTTTTGTGGAGCCATTGTGCCTCCACCCATTAGAGCCACGACTAACTTCTAAATTCCATCGGCCACTATGAATTCACTTGACAATCGAGGGTTGTTTAGGTTAGAAGAAAATGAGAATCCTAACAAGCATCTCTAGACTTTCCTTGAGATTTGAACTCTTAATAAACATGCTAGTGTGTTCGATGATGCTTTTCGCCTTAGGCTTTTCCCATTCTTTCTAAAAGGAAAAACTAGGGCTTGGTTGAATGGATTTCCAAAGATAAGTATTCACACTTGGGATGAGTTAGTGAATGTTTTTCTTGATGAGTACTTTCCGTCGGGTAATTAATTTATGGATTTGGGATGTGATATCTACTATTTTCAACAACAAGTGGGTGAGCCATTGCATAAAACTTGGGAAAGATTCCTCAAGCTCATACACTCTTGTCTCGGTCATGGTTTTTGGGATAGAGTTCTTTTGGAGACTTTCTATAGAGGTCTAGATGACAACAAGCAAACTACCATAAACCATTTTGCTCAAGGAGGCTTCATGGAGGGTACTTTTCAACAAGCAACCGACCTCATCAACAAGGTCACAAAGCAATTAAGAACATGGAAGTCAAGAGTAAGAAGGCCTGGTACTTACGATTCAAACAATGATGCAATGACAAAAGCAATTGAATTTTAAGAGGAAAGAATGGCTCAACTTGTTACAACGGTTGAGTTGCTTGCAAAGAGCCAATTGAAGCAAAATCAAGAACCCAACAAGCAAGTGGATGCTATTGACATACCTCCTAATGAAATTCATCATGGTCCCAATTATTCATATCAACCCTATCATATGGTTTATGCTCCACCGGCTATGTTCCTATTGGGTTTGTACCTCAAGGTCAAGAAGGGCAAAATAAAAATCAAGGTGGCCAAGAGCACGATGAGGAGGCCAATTATGTAAATGCTTACCAAGACCAAAGACCTCCATATAATCAACAAGGCTATTAAGCCCAAGGTCAATGGAGACTCTACAATCAACAAAGAAACTAATGTGGTAACACCCATAGATGGAGTGGAGCCAATCAAGGGAGAGAGCAAAATAAAAATCAAAGAGGTTCCAATGAGTCTCAACAAAGTTCAAGTAATTCCAAGAATTCAAGATTGGAAGGAATGATGGAAAAGATGTTGAAGTTTCAGGAAGACAATTCGGGAGATATAAAGGATATCAAGCAAACTGTCCAATCACATTCGACTTCTATCAAGTCGTTGGAATCATAACATAGCCAATTGTCTCATCAAGTGAGTGAAAAACCTTAAGGAATGTTACCAAGTGATACGGCGATGAATCCTAAGAGGAATGTGAAAGATTAAGTAATGGCTATCATGACTCGAAGTGGAAAAACATGGGATGATCCCAAGATGGTGGGTAATGATATAGAAATTGGGCTCGAAGAGGTTGAAGAAGAGGGAGAGATATTGCTTAATGAGGTAGAAGATGAGTAAAAATTGCAAGTTGAGGTGGAGTCCAAAAATATCCAAGAACAAGAGAAGAAGAAGAAGAAAAAGAAGAAGAAGAAGAAACTCCACTACCAAAATCCACTACTACCCAAAAAGCCACCAAACAATCCTCACCACCCAAAGAAGCCATTCCTACCAAAACTATGATCCCAAAGCCTACTCCACCTTTTACATAAAGAAAAGAAAGATTGAGAAGAGCTGACCATACCAAGAAGGCGTGGGAGAAAATTTTCACAACTTCTATCAACCTTCCATTGATTGATGCTTTAGGGAAAACTCCGGATGTGGCAATATTTGTGAAAATTTTGGTGACTAAGAAGAGGTTTTTGAATCTAAAACTGTCAAAGTCATGCACCAATATAGTGCCATTATGTCTCATGTTATACCTATGAAAATGGAAGACCCGGGTGCTTTCACTATACCATGTACCACTGGGGAAAGACACTTTGAAAAGGCATTATGTGATTTGGGGGCAAGAATCAATCTTATGCCCTATGCCATTTACAAGACATTGGGAGGAAAAAAACCAAGACCGACTTCAATAAACCTTCAAATGGCCGATCGTTCAATGAAAAGGTCAATTGGGGTTGCTGACAATGTGTTTGTGAAGGTAGATCATTTATCTTCCCAGCGGATTTTGTTATCTTGGATTGTGCCGTTGATTATGATGTGCCACTTATTCTTGGAAGACCATTTTTAACCATGGGGAGAGCATTATGTGATGTGGAAAAAGGGGAGTTGACATTTAGATTCAATGGAGAGAATGTGGTGTTTCACATTTGCAAGTCGATGAGACAACCGGTTGAAGATGCATCATGTTCTTATGTTGATGTAGTTGTCGATGCACTGGCAGACAATGAGAGCTTAACAAGGGAATTTGATACAATGGCCTCCGTGTTATGGAATATGGATGTTGATGATGAGGAAAGTGTGAAATAATGTGTCCTTACATCGGAAGGATTTGGTACTAATCCATATTATCCAAAGAAACTCTCTCTTGATCTAGAGAATCGAAAAGTCCCACTAATAAAACCTTCCATTGAAGAACCCCCATTCTTGAACTCAATGTTTTACCAAGTCACTTGAGATATGCGTACCTTGGTCCTAACTCCACTCTCCCTGTCACACCTTTTTTTTTCAACCGCTAGATTCTCGGTTAATAGCGCTTATGGAATTTGATTTGATTTTTCTGCGCTATTTGTTAAGGGTTTCCATTTAAGGAAGTGACAGTGTTCAAAAGGTACCAAATTATTATTTTTTCGGAGTCGCCACTTGACAAGTTCAAAGGGTGTGCCAAGTCACCAAAAGGTACCTCGGAACACCTTTTGACTCGTCAAGGGCATGCATTTTGAGATATGGGTAAGGATCTCGGTTGACTCTCCGGAAGGTGTTAGGCACCCTCAAATCCTGTGCCAAGCACAGTTGCTTTACTTATCGCATTTTGGATATTTTAAAATATTTTGTTGTATTTTTTTGCCTTATTATATTACTTTTTGATTTTTTTAATTTAATGAAGTTTGATATATACAAGATTAATATTTATTCTAACAAAAAAATGGTAATGTTAAAGACACACACTACTATATACAAAATGGACAAATAGACAACTTTTCAGTTTCCTTTTATGGGATGACTAACTTTTTTTGTTAAATACTTTTAATTTTAATCTAAAGGCCAAACCTTAAACTGGACTGCCCTTGCAATCTGGCCCAATTCTCGCCTATTGACAATGTTTGTATAGCAGTCCTTTTTTGCATTTCTATCTCACATCTAGCCTGTTTTTAATAAATAGAATTTTTATTTAAAGAGTTTTGAATATACAGGTCTGTTGAGCATATTTATTTCGGCTTTAACCTTTCTATTTCATTTCTTCCTTTAATTGGCATAACAACCTCTCTATATGCATTTGCTTCAATTTTAGCTCTTAAGTCTCTCATGGAAAAGTTCTTTTTTTAATGAAATTGACGACTTGATTCAAATACATAGCCTTAAACTGAAATTAAACCTAAAATATCACAATTGTTCAAATTGTTTCTCCACAGTTTGTTGACTTGAAACACGTACGTTTTTCCTTTTAAGTTTTGCAATGACAGTCTCTTTTTTACGTAGTATTGGTTTCAGATCTGACCCTTTTTCTCCTTTTTCTTATAAAATCCCACTCCTTCCCCCTCTCTTGGAACAAATAGTGGCCCTCCCACTTTTTGCTCCTGTGGTGACTCGAACCCACAATCTCCACTGTCCACTGATGGGCCTACTTCAAAGTACGCACACCCTTCCCCCAACCGTCCTAAGGTATGTTTTTGCATTTTTAAGTTTAAAACTAAATCTAATTCCTACTCCAAAAAATTTAAAGTTTACATTAAAAATTGAAAAACAAGAATGAAATGAAAAGGCTTACCTGATGAGTTGTGCGAGTGAGATTATGCAGAGGTAGTGTATTGTTATAGTGTGTATAGCAGTTTGCGGTGATCGAAATTAATGGAGGGTAGCTGGTGGTTCACTATTGGGAAAGTTGGAATATGAATGGGGAAAAAGGCATCCTAGGGTTCCTTTTATACCCCTGATGGGCCGGGTCTCTTTTTAAGAAAGGCGGTCACCCATGCACGGGGTTATAGCCATGCTTTCTTTGAGAAAGGGACGGTCGCCTACTGCTGGGGTGACACCTATTGGCTTCCACTTATTCTCCTGAGGATTATTGAGCATTTTGCGTATTTTAACTCGCTTAAATTTTGTCTTTGAATCCAAAAGTGATCAATCCTTAGGAAAGATTGATGTATTTTACTTGATTTCAAGTGCTAATGCCAAATGGAAGAGTTAGAAACCAAAAAGAACAAGAACGCCAAAGATAGTGATCAAGTTCAAGAAGTTGCAGAAACATTGAAGGGCGCCCATGCAAGGGGCGACCACCCTTTCCCTATATGGAAAGCCATGTTGAGTTACCAAACTAGGCACCTTAAAAGGCCCCAGCTCTTTGGAGGAAGCTGAAGATCTGAGAGAATATTGAAGAAGCGGCTACCATCCAAAAGGCGGGTCCATTTCACCATTGAAGGAAAATCTGTTGAGAAGAAGAGGTATCCACACTTTAAGGCTGACTTCGCCCTCTCTTGGAAAAAAGGAAAAGGTGGTCTCCCAATGTGAAAGGCGCTGCCCTCTCATGCGACTCCAGAAAATTGTTCAAGAGGCGCCAGCCCTTTCGCCTAATCCAACTCCAGAACTCAACAATTTTCCAAAAGAGCCCTCGCCCAACCTGCAAGTGGCAATTTTATAATTAGTCTTAGCAAACACTATATATAGCTAGATTTAGGGTTTTGAGAATATTCTACACTTTACATTATTGAGAGGCAAGATAAAGACAAAATACCATTCCCTCTTTGTCAAGCTTCCTGGGGATTGTGAAGAACAACATCATATTTTGTAAGAATCATTATTACTTTGCCATTCCAATGAATTATTCATTACTTACAAGTCTTGATTCATTACATAGTATGAGTAGCTAAATCATCCAGTAGGGTGCTAATTAAACCCTAGTCTAATAATCAAATGGGTATAGTATAATAAGCTTTTAAACACTTAGGAATACCTCATTTCACTACTTTTGATTCCATTACAACAACTTGAGGTGTACAACTCAAGTTGAGCCCAATAGTTCTAGATTTATACTGAAAGGGTATTTTAGGAATGAGAAATGTAGTGACGGGGTGCCGAGGATAAGTGTGTTGCCTTTACCTCGGGTTAATGGGTTGAACACCGAAAGGCGGATACCTTACTTGGGATTAATTGGTAGCGCTCAAAGCATCAACTCTTTGCACCAAAAAGACAAGAGTTGATAGTCTCGATTCATCACCGAAAAGGATGAGTTGAGTATATGCGAGCAAGGGCCATTGGGTGACTTAACGTGTAAAGAAGCTTATAACTACACTCATTAGTTTAAAGGACTAGCAAAAAATTAGTATCCTAGTTATTAATTATCAAAACTAGCATTAATTTACTCTTACGTTGGTCATAGGTAAATTCTATTTCAATTCTAGGATTAACTTGCTAAAACAAGTGAATTTGAGCAAATCCAACTAAGTTAGTCTCGTGCAAGTCCTCGTATTTGATCCCTACTTCGACTATGGTATTTGTGACCTCTCCTTAATTGGGAACTCGTTATCAAGACTTGGTCAGATTGTACAAACTGGTTGATCAAGATTGACCTTAAGAAAGCTCATGACTCTATTGAATGGGGCTTGTGAAAGAGATGCTACGTGCACTAAACTTCCCCCTGAAGTTTATCAGTACCACACAATTACTTTCTTTTTAAATGAGGGATTATATGGATGTATTGAAGGAAATAGAGGACTGAGGCAGGGAGATCCCATATGTCCACTTATATTTGTAATACGCATGGAATACTTCTCACGAATCACGGAGATGGTAGCCACCCAGGAAAGAATTGCATTTATCATACTAAGTGTAGAAGCCTTAAGCTAAAGCATCTGTGTTTTACTAATGATGTGATACTGTTTTGCATGGGAGACTTCCAGGCAATGAAGCTGATGCTATGAACTGTTTCCCAATAGGAAATATGTTCCAAAGCAAAAGTAAAATAAAGATCCAACAACTAGCACTTTTATAATATTACATGAACTTCTTAATTAACATGATTTCATATAAAATGCGATAACAAATTCAACTCAACAACTTATTACAACACCAAATTAATAATATTCAACAAAAGATACCGATTAACAACACAAATTAGAGATTGAGGGAACCATAAATTTGATTATTAGTAAAAATCAACAAAGGAAGAAAAAACTAAAAAAAAAAAGAGAGAAAACACTTAACCTAGCCGAAGAACCCTAAGTCTGAAGGAAAGAGAGAAGAGGGCGATGAAAAATTGTATTTTCTTAGTCAGGGGCAAAAGAGTATTTTTACATACTCTTTAAAAAAAGCTAGAGGCTATTTTGTTAAAATATTTCTAAGTGAGGACAAAAAATCATAACTAGTCAAATGGAAGAACACGTAGTGAACTTTTTTGAATTGTAAACTATAGTTTATTGGCGGCTAGTTGTGCAATCTTCCCCAAAATAAAATCTCCCTTTTGCTATCTTCCCTTTTGTTTCTAAATTGGGAGCACTTAGCATGGGCCTAAGACTTTTTTTTTCTTTTTTTAAATTTTTTTACACATATATACAAACCTACACCCCTATATTACAAAAAAAAAAAAAAAAAATAGCAACATTTCTCAAATTACAATACAACATTATTTTTCCTAACACATTTCACTTTTATTTCACCTCATTCCTCCCAAGTCTCCTTAGACTTAGCCAAAATCTTTCCAAATAATCACAACCCCACCAAAAATCGCCCATTGCCCATTCTCTGCCATATCTCTATCAGCGCTCCACCGCTCCATCGCCGGCTGCCACCGCCACCAGACCACCACCTCCGATGGTCGGAAAATTACAGCTTATACCTTTTCGGAAAGCACTCAGCACCCTCTTTCTATTTCCACCGCTATTTTCTCCAAATTCTAAGCCATTTCGTGTAGATCTGGCTTTAAAGATTCGGGAAAGCTTATCTCCGGCTAGTTTTGTGTTTTCCGGTAACTTTTTGGTTTTTTCCTTTCTTCTTACACTCCTCTATCATCCCCATACCCCATTTTACCCAAAAAAGAAAAAGTATCTCTCTGCTCCATTTTTGTCTAAATGCCCATTTTCTTATTTTTGCTTTTGCTTTTTCTTCTTTTTCACATATTTACATCTATACATTACATAAATAAACATATAAATATTTTTGTTAAAAGAAAGAGAAGCTTACATGTGAAGATTGGGGTAAAGATGAATGAGTAATTTGTTGGTTCGTTGATGACCTGTATTTGGTCGAGTAATACAGTTGCACATTGATTTAGTTTTTGACTTGTGATGCTTGAACTTTCTCTTTTTTCTCATTGTTAAGTTAATGCAGTGGTCACTCTTGGAACTTTATGCTGCAGAAAGTTCTTTCTTTGATTGTTTATTATGATTGTAGTTTGGTTTCTTCACTGAATCAGTATTGTGACAATCTGAAACGACACTGAAACAGTCTGAAATGGTGTAGAAACAGTTAGATACAATGTGAAACAGCCTGAAACGGTGTAAAAACAGTTAGATACAGTGCTGAAACAATCTGAAATGATATAAAACAGTTAGATACAATTCGATACGGAGCAAAAATAATGCAGATACAGTGCTGAAACAGTCTTAAACAGCTAGTGAAAAAGTCTAAAACAAATTATAAAAAAGAATGTGAAACAATGCAAATAAGGTGAAAATAGCTTAGAAATAGTGAGAAAAAACGCACAAACGGGATGAAACAATGCTGAAACAGTTTAGAAATAGTTAGATAAGGTGCAATACAACCTGAAACGGTGTAGAAATAGTTAGATACAGTGCTAAAACAATCTGAAATGGTGCAGAAACAGTTAGATACAGTTCGATACGGAGCAAAAATAGTGCAGATACAACACTGAAACAGTCCAAACAGCTAGTGAAAGAATTTGAAATAAAATGTAAAAAAAGAATGTGAAACAACACAAATAAGGTGAAAATAGCTTAGAAACAGTGCGAAACAACGCACAAACGAGATGAAATAATGTTGAAACAGTTTAGAAATAGTTAGATACGGTGCATAACAACATTAAATGGTGCTGAAACAATTAGGTACAGTGCTGAAACAATCTGAAACGACGCAGAAACAGTTGAGATAAATTGCTTAACAACGAGATACGATGTGGTTGGTAGTTGAGAAATATTGAGATACAGTTAGATACAAGTACAACGAGATATGAGGTAATTGGGGATGGGAGGAGGAAAAGTGAACTTGAGGGAAATGAAATGAGTAAAAGTGAAATTGGGGAAAATGGTGGATGCAAAAATAAAATGGGGGAAATAGGAGGAAGATGTAAGATTTTGCTATGTTATGGGAAAATATTACTATGTTTTTGCTATGTTTTGTAATTAACTTTTTTTTTCTTCTATATTTGGTAATTTCGCTAAATATTGCTATGTTTTGTAAATAACTTCTAAAATTTGTACTTTTATGTAAAAATTTCTTTTTTTTTCTTTTTCAATATAATCAATTTCAAGTGTTACCTAATACAGCCCGTTGCCAAGAGCTCTTGACAAACGTTACTCCAACAGCAATGCTCATTTCAAACCATTGTCTCAAATGAGTGTTGCAAGCCAAATATGTTTTTTTTTTAAGAGCATAAAACTTAGTGAGGATCGTGATTCGGATGTGATATTGGAGAGGCAACATTTAATGCATTGACATAGAATATTGCATCCGAAGGTGGACAAACTGCTCATCACAATCACTTTCTCCTTTTATTACGTTCTATTTCAGATTTATTAACATCATATTTCATATGCCAATCAAATTTTCGAGAAGAATGCCGATACTTAATTTTCTCGTGACGAGATAGTCATCTTGACCTCAAGCCGAGTGTTCTATCATATGTGGTGTTATGTGGTGTTAAAATTAAATGAATACAATAGAGTAAACATTTATTTTAAGTCGGTGTTAGGAAGAAATTTTTCTGTTTAAGGCAAGGTCAGAACTCGGAACAATAGAATAAAGATTGTATAAAAGAACAGTTAGAAACAAAAAGAGAATTTCATATGACACATTATGGGACCTCTTGGAAGTCCCCCTCCCCCGCCACCCCCATACCTCTCCCGCCCTCCGCATGCTCTCGATCTCTTTCTTCCTTAATTACTCTGTATGTGTTCATTTTCTTTTTCATTTTCAATTTTTTTTCTTTTTCCTTGAGTTGATTTTCCTAAATTTCAAGTAATTTCCTAGATTGATTTTTTAAATTGGTAGTATATATTTTCCTAATCTCAAATATGGTAATTCTCATCTTTAGTGATACTTCCAGTTGGCACAAGTAAAACAGGAAGATCAATTAAGGAAAGAATTGAAGCAAAGACATCTATATAAACAATTTAGAATATATATATATATATATATATATATATATATATATATATATATATATATATATATATATATATATATATATATATATATATATATATATATACACGCATCTCTTTAACAAATGAATATTTGATTTGGACTTCTTGACATAAGCTGCCTTTCGCTTTGAGGTGATCTCTTAATTCGTTGTTTTCACTTAAGGCTATAAGCGATAATTTGCTCTTCTTTGTTATTCGGTTTGATTCCTCCCCTATTCTTCTGCATTAAATACTTCTATAACTCTTTTATTTCATATGTTTTGTTCATATATGCACTCTTATATTCGGTATATTTCTACAAAATTTGTTTAACAGTATTCTTAAACTAAATTTAAATGATTGTTATAGTATACGTTCATGGATAAAATCAATATGATTCTATGTAAGAAAAGAAAATAAAGTATTGTTACGTAGTAGAGAAGCAACCAGTTCCGTTATCCCCTTATTTTGATTTTATTTTTAGCTAATTATGTTTAACTTTGTTTCCTTTGCATTCACAGTGGATCGAGTTTGATATATATCTACAGTGATTATGTTCGGGTTTGTTATACATAAGAAAAGCAAAAGGATGTCATCCTTAAGAAGAATCAAAAGAGTTGATATGTGTTAGAAACAGGAATAGAAAACAATGAAGAAATATGGTTTCGAGGCACGAAAGATCGCTATCTTTCAAGAGATATTGACTCTGCAAATTTTGATTGCCAATTCGTAGTAGGAAATTCTATATTTATAGAGCAAAAACAGACCTCTTAAGAAGAGACACATCTCTTCTACAAATAGACACTTTCAGTTTCATCCAAATTCAAATTCGAAATTTAAATTTAAATAAAAAAGAATTTTCTGTCAAAATAAATAAATACAATATTTATTTCAAGATCCGACCCGCCCCCGCGATCCAAGTCCAACTCTTTGATATTAATTATACAAGTATTGGACACATTCAAAGTGACTTGTGGAACACAAACTTATAAAGTCACAAAAAGTGACTTCTCCCACCGATGTGGGAGAGTTTCCTCTACAAGAGTGACAAACTACTCTTACAATATGAACTTGAACGAGTTGGGAGAAGAGACCAAGTACAAGAAAAAAATTACGTAATAGCTTTTGGGGTTCCTGGAAGATTTTGTCATGCGTTAGATGATGGTACCTAGTACTTAAAGTCAAAGAGTACTCATAGCTGTTTAATAGCCGTTATAGTAGTAGTTTTTATAATTTGGTTCAGTTTATTTTTATTAAGAAAATTGTAACAGATTGGCCCTTAAGTTAAAAATTCGAGGCTGGAATTGTTAGAATAATAACAGCTATTGTACATTTTTGGGATCTTATCCATTGATTGAATATCAATTTTCCTCCCTCTTCTCTCTAATCTTTAGTTAAGAGTCATTTAAATCGCCCTATAAATTTTGTTCTTCCCAAAGAGATAAGTTTTCTCTTAGTGAAGTAAGTCTCTCTCTTTGGAATCTCTGTGTTCCTCAAGAGATAGCTCCGTTCTCTCTCTCTCTTTTTTTTTTCTTTTTTTTTTTTTTTGCAAATTTATGAGTTTTCCTGCTTCATCTTTCTTCGTTTAGGGAGAAATAAAGGCAAGATAAGGTTTTCTTTTGGATAAAATAAAGAGTTTAAGAAAAATAGAAGGGGGTTTTTGGTTCAGCGAAAGTGATTGGGTTGTGAAAGTGCTGCTGAGGTAGCGTGGATGAAAGCATTGGAATGTGCAAAAGTATTTTTTTTTCCATTTTTATTCATTATATTTTGCTCTTTCTACTTACTGTGAAGACAAAAATAAGTAAAAAAATATAAGTTAATTACCTAATGTTTATACTACAAATAAGAAGTAACATTTTCAAAGTAAATTTACATATACCTAACTAAATCGTGAAACATAAAACTACACTACATTAAAAGAAAAAATATTTTTACAATTCTCAAGTTTCTCTCGAAAACTAACTAAAATGAAGTAAAAGAAAACAAAATCAAACTACAAGACATAACAATTTAATACTACTCTATAAATGACTGATCTATTTGTAGTTGCCCAAAAAGACGTGATAAACAAAAAGACGTGATAAACAAAAAGTTTTCACTCTATCAGACATCCCAAATATGACTTAGAAACATGCTTACGTAGTTTAGGATAAATTGATAAATTAATCACGAATATTAAAGCACCTTATAAGTTAAATAAAGTTATTACATGTATTGGCCTAAATCTGATTAGGTCAATCAATCGAATTCGTAACGTGGTTAACAAGCAATTTATTGTATCAAAGTTATAAATTAATTCAAGAAAATAAGCTACAAGATGAGAGAACGAAAAAGATAAAATTGTAGTCTGTCTTTCTGGATCATCCTCATGTAGATTACAAAGCACTACTATTTATAGCTTTATTGAGTACAATAGTAATTAAGACAATAATTATGCAATAACTAGTCACTTTCGACTTTTTGATTGTGGCTCCCCCATGATCATCCCATTGAATGTCTAATTAAAACCTCTTTTCTTCTTAAAAGTAACCGTTCTCCCGAGGCTTAAGCAGTTCGCCTCGAGAAAAAGAACATTTTATCGCCGAAGGAAGATTCCCTCGAAGCATGCTTCAAATCCCGATCTCGGGGATTCACCTCGAGAACCAAGCTTCTCGTACAATAATCATACCTTGTGTCTTGACATGAACACCGCTTGAGCCATGTGCCCGAGGCACCATATAATCAAACAATTTTTCACCCAATATAGATAGTCCCCCCACTCCTCGGATAACTGACAAAATATCTGAGGAATGGAATGAAATTAAGCGGGAAATCGACATGGCAACACGTGCGCCTAGCAATTTGAAAAGGCGGAAGTCATTTGGAATTTCCATCCACTACACGTGGCGATCGGTGAGACGCCGAGACTTTGCGTTCCTCCTTCCCCATGTAAACGCAATGATGACCTTTCCATTATAAATAATTCAACTTGGCTTCTTTCTTCCTCACTTTCAATCTTTCCTTGAATAGTCAAGAAATCCACAAACTTTGTTATTATTACCTGACCTGCGGTCAATACTGACTACTTGCTTTAAGGTTATTTTAGGTATTTAATATCTTTATGAGCGGCAACTTTTTGTACTTCTTGAACAAAAGATAGAGCATTCCGACTTAATTCCTCTAACATGAGCTCCTACCAAGGCTAATGCATGTTTATTTGTTTTTTCTCAAATATGAACTAATGAAATAAATGCTAACTTAGGCTAATATAAGGTCAGCCCTATACCCCTATAATGTCATCAAACAACCCGCGAATCGGCTAATTGTAAAAGACCATGCAGGACCAAAATAGTGTTATTGTTTTAAAGTAGACTATCTATGCAATGCAGAGTATTGGAGCTCGTTGAGTACACTAACACACTAACACTCTGCCCAAGAACGTCGAAGGCAGCTAGGTGCCTTTCCTTAGCTTGCCTACTAGCAATGCCCCTCCACCTTCTTAGCTCGGTAACTTGCTGGTTGATCCCTCTGACAAGCTGCCCGCTCTCCAATACTCACGAACACGTCTTGTCTCAATTTGGACTGCATCAAGAAACTTCCAATTTTTTGGTCAAAATATACTGAAATATATTTTTTCTAGAAAAATAAGTTTCTTAAAGTCAGTAAAATGTCTTTCTTAGTAGGAATGGAGAAAACAAAATCCACAAATGGTAGATTTATCTGAAGTATTATGCACTGTATTAATAGGTTTTAAGTTGCACACACTGCTCTCAATGAAACGAGCAAGCAACACTTGAGAAGGGTATTTTGCCATTAGGTAATCAAGGTTTTCTAAAATGTTTGTTCGTGAGAAGTGTTTTGTCTTTAAAATTTGTCTGCAGAGATGAGACATGTAGAAATAATGAGTTTAAAAATCTAAAGTCATCTTCTTTAACTTTGATATTAGGAAACAATGTCAACATAGTTGTCAAAGAACTCACATTTCACGTAAAAAAACTTGCATCGCTAGCATCGAAGGTAGGAAGGGAAATTTAAAGGTGAATTACAGGAAATTCTGGTTAAGTAGAGTCTCGGACAAAACTTTGCAAAAAGAGGTCTAGGATATAACTGTTACTGCTCCGATTGGTACTGCTCATGATGAGGTGTGACAGAACTGAAAGATATGAGGAGACTGTTTATCTGAATCAATTATTGTTGACGTGACTTTGTTGCATTTATTTTGTTGATTTTTTCTTTTTCATTAGGTAATATAATCTATAATGTGCAGAAAACTTTTCGTCAATATGGATTGAAAACATAGTGATACGTTGGAGAACTATTTGCAAAAACCTTAATTCTATGTTGAACAGAAGAGTCGGTGCTGAGCACCGGCCCAATAAAATTTTTGATCTTTTCAGGTTAGCTTGGCTGAGGGGTTTGTTAGAAACTTTGGTTAGTATATGAATATTCTGAATAGTACAATAATGGCTAGAGGTCGTACCTTGCCTGTTAGATTCCCAAAAAAAAAAAAAAACACAAAAGAGAAAAGTTTTTTTTTTTTTTTTTTTTTTTTTTTTTTTTTTTTTTTTCAGTTTGCATATCTATTATCAGCCTTAACCAGTTAGAATTGATTATGAATAGGATTGAATTAATTCTTAAATTATCCTCATTGTTTATACTTTATACCCAACTCCAACTTATGTCTCGTTGTTAACATGTATGTCGAGCGAACTTTGCTTTCCAAAAAGAGATCAGCCCAAAACTTTACAGAGATTATCAATATCCTCTTAAGAACAAATCATTGTCTGCATCTTCTTTGCTTTGCGCCTGTGCGTTATTTTAACATAGTGAGTGTACTTTTCTCCTCATGAACAAAACACCGTTCTACTTTTGCTTATTTCATACTTATAAAAAGATTTTTCAAAATATTAAATTACAGAATACACATATATTATTGCAAACAATACATGTATATTTTCCTCAATATTTTCTATCTAAAGCTTAGTGTAAATTATCTTACTAAAGTTTCTTAAATCTATGATTCAAAGTTCTCTGTCTAAGAAGTAAAAACCAGACATTATCTCACCGCAAAAGTTAAGAGGATATCGGCTTCTTTTTTTTTCTGGCAGATAGTTTCTCTTTCAAATTATATAGGTGCCTATATTTCCCAAAATTAAGTATGGAATATTTATTCCAAGCAATAGTTTATTTATATTCTTCCAACTTTTTAGCACTAACTACCTACATTAACAATTTTATATTTTAATTAGATCAATGTAGTAGTTAATTATCACCAAAACTCAAAATAAATAAATAAAGCTGTGGTCCGACTTGCGAGTTGCTCCATTTTTTGCTCAAAAACAAAGAAAGTCGTAATTTATTAAACTTTTTATCCTAAAAATTTTAAATATCTTGCTTTTTTGGGCGAAAAGTATGATATAAAATGTCAAATTTGTTCAAAAGCAATATACATGGTGTTTATATTAGTAGAGACGCAAACAAGAAGAACAATTTATATCCTAAATTATTTTTTGATAAAATTTATTAGTCTCACTTAATTGTGCATAATAAAAAGAAAAGCAAGTAAACTCAATTTCAGATAACAAAATCTAACTTTTGTGTTTCAACTTTTATATACTCATCTATCGAATATTGCTGAAATATTCTACCTGCATGTAAAATTTCATCCTCTTCATCATTTCTTATTTGGAGTTTATAACAATAATATTCACAGGGAAAGATTGTATCTCTCTTTTTTTTTTTCTCCTTTTTGAAAGATTTTGTTTTCAAGGTCTAAATATCCATCAATCGAGCACATATCTTTTATACTTAGTAATTGATCAGTCTGAGTATGCAAAGAAGGCCTGCCAGTTCCGTCTATCTCTCCCAACCTTGTTATACCACAATGCCAGCCATTTTGACCATAAGGCAATAGTAGTCGGTATTGTAGAGCATCATAACATCCATAATAGTAATTTACTATTTGTGTTCTACAACTGTGTGTGTAAATTCGAATATGAGAAATTTGAATAATACAATTGTTGTCTTGCTCAGTCCACATAACAGCTACCTCAGATGTTGTAGGTAAGTTATATACTCGTTGGTCTAAACCTGAATCACATTTTAAAGTAATATAATTTTTTTTATATTTGGAATATCAATAAACGATTTGAGAAATATAGTATATGGGTTAATCTTCAGTATGTTCATCAGTTTTTTAACTATTGGTTCGTCAACTTTATCAGAACACGTTAGTCTATTAGCAATCTCATTATCATTATCATAAAAACACAATTTTTAATTTTTAATTTGATTTTTAGTTGGACAAAAATCGTCTATAACGTGATACATTTATCCTTGAACCCTAAACGAATAAATATCACGGTTTCTTTGCGGTAACTCTTTGTCATAAGATACACCAAGTGACATAAAAGCAAACATGTTGTTGTATGTTCTAATGTATGTCCAGAAATATTCACATTCTTCAGTATTTTCAAAATATAGATCTCGAAATTCATCAGGTAACCGATGTGAAGCTAATTTTACCGAACCCTTAAACAGCAAAAAGCAGGAGGTTCATACTCAAGCTTAACTGCAAAATAGAATTTGCATCTCGGAACCTTTTTTAGAGTAATATAGGCAGAATGCCGTTTGCTAATATGTAGAACATTTCTATTTCCATATATGGAGCCTGTAATATTGCGAAATATAATTTAAAAAAATTGGAGAAGGAAAAATAATAAAAATTAATGAAGAAAATTTGTGCAGACCTTTAGTTCTAGTCAATTCACATGGTATATTATGTTGTTCATTAGGAGTCGCTGACCTTGAACCTAAAATTAAAAATATATTCTCATTGAATTAAATATTATATAATCATAGTTAGTAAAATAACGATAATTGGTATAGAGCTTGCCTTCCTCATAAGTAGATAGTGGATAAATGCTTTGAAATTCCATGGCAGAGGTGCTTATTATAGAACGAACGTCTCGTTCATTACATCCTATTGAAGATAAAGTATGTGTAATACATCAGACAGCAACAATGCGCAAAAAGAAAGGAAGACAGATGCGTTGAAACAGAGAAATGTTGACCACTTCTAACCCGAGTTCGGAAAGTTTGAGCAATATGTTGTGGGCCCAATAACTCATTGGCGATATTGTTCATATTTCTTATGGAAGTAACTATTTTTATTTTTGAAAATGAGTGTTTCGTAGCTTTGTGTTCTGCCATTTCAATTCAGAAGTTGTTCGACTCACAAACTCGGTTGTTCTTGAATCTTCTATCAGTCTGTATTGAAATCATCTTTCTACCATATTTGTGTTCGTGATCATAAAGAGAAGATCTCCTTCTGTATTGTAACACGATAAGAGTTCATCAAAACACTGTGGTTTCTTGACTTACCCGATTTGCATTGGTGTTAGTTGGTCAACTAAAGTATGTCTATGTTCCATTTTGTTCAGTTAAATAATTTTGTGACTGGGCAGCACCCAAGCTTTTTGTTGTCTGACGCGGAATTGCTTAGGTTCATCAGCTAGAGTGGATGCCACTCTCAGTTCTCAAACTAATTCTGGTACTTTTCCTTTTATTCTATTCTTGTTATTGCTATGCTCTTTTGTGTATTTCAGAACTTGTTCCGATAAGTAGTCCCATGTTACACGATATGGGGTTGCAAAGATGTAAAGATCCACACCTGTCCAACTGTGTGCATTACTCACCTGCATAATATTTTAATAGGAATACAAACAAATGATACATAAAGTACAGGAGTTCCACAGATCAAATATTGACAATAAAATGAGAACTCTTTCCATCCAAGCATTAAAAAGAAAGGCAGCGAAAGCAATCTAAAGCAGGAAATAACAACTTCGTCAAAGATCTATCCCCTATACTCATGCAGAGAACATATAATCATTAACAAAGATATATATAAAATTGCCTAATTGTTTTCATTCTCCATAAAAACCAATAACATTGGTTTGTGCAACATCGCTCAGCTTTCAACTAAATTTTAGAAACATAATCAAAATGCAGTGGCAGAGATTCTGTAAAAGGAACCTCTCGTACACAACGTGTCTTGTAATAGTAATATTCATTACAAACAATGAATATCTCGGACCTAGTTCTAATAACTCAATATCTTTGTCATGCGCTCTTTTAATGCCTTTTTTGGTCACATCGGTTTGTGCTTTTTTCTCTATGGGAATTTCTTTGTGGCGAGGATCAAGTGAAAAACAAATGTCAATGCAAGCATGACAAAAGTATGTGGACTGCTACGCTGTGTGACTTAGTTGAGCCATTCAAGTCTTCGTTCTACTATTATAGTGTTCCTATTATAGTCTTAATCATCTTATTGTCATACATGTAAAGTTCTACACTGATAACATCATATGTTTTCTAGTCACTTTTTTTGCCCTTGACTGGTTCCTAATGTTCGGAAGTTTTCCTTTTTCTGCAACTCCTTGACGTGTTCTTAATAAGAAATCATGAACTTTATAAATGATAGCAGTACGATAGTGCATTAATGTTAAAATATAATAATATCATCACCAACTTTATTTGTGAACTTCTTGGAATATTCTAGAGTTGTCAAGATAACGTAATGGAGGAAAAAAGCTAGAATAATTCTAAAAAATTCAAAGTGCTAGGCTAGAATGAGAATTCTAGAAAATTCTAGAAAGTGCCTGTCTAGAATATGTAGTTAGGAGTATTCTAGAGAATGGTAGTAGAAAGCCCTTCACTAGATCCTTCCATCACCACCCATAAATAGAGGTGGTTCACTAGAGCTGTAACCAAGCAAGCAAAGCAAAGCAAGAGAGAAAGAGTGAGAGCAAAAGTGAGAGTTCAATAGAGAAAAGAAAGAGAGGTGCTAGAGTGTGAGTGAAACATTGTAAAATATTTGTAGGATCAAAAGTTTCTTCTTAGTTTGCAATAATAAAATTCAAGTTGTTAGCAACCATTTGTGTTCAACAAGTGGTATCAGAGCCTGGTGGATCAAGAGCGGTGGCCACCCAAGAGAGGTTCAATAAGCTACTATTCGAGGCTACAAGTCAAGAGGCACCAATCCATGGCGGATTTTGCAAGCACTCTCAGTAGCGTTGAGAAGCTCAACACAGGCAATTATGGATCGTGGAGCACAAGGATGCAATACTATTTTCTCGGCCAAGATCTATGGGACATTGTTGGTGGCTCTAAAACTACATCACTAACAAATGCTGAAGCAGCAAAAAAGTGGAAGGTTAAAGCAGGAAAGGCCATGTATGCTCTCATGGTAATAGTTGAGGACGGGTTCTTGTAGAGGATCAAGAATTCCAAGAAGGCCAAAGAAGCTTGGGACACGTTGGCAACAATCTTTACTAAGAAAAATGTTGCGAGACTACAAAGGCTTGAAAATGAGCTTTTGTCGATCTCGCTATGGAATATGACAATCAGTCAATATTTCTCAAAGGTTAAGTCTCTGTGTGATGAAATATCAAAACTAGATCTAGAGAATGCTATCACAGAGACAAGGATGAAGAGAATTATCATTCATGGTTTGAGTCCGGAGTATAAAGGCATAGTTACTGCGACATGCGGATGGACCACAGAACCAACTTTATCAAAGTTGGAGAATATGTTGGCAAATGAAGAAGACTTGGAGAAACAACTTTCAGGCCTTTCTACAAAATATGAAGAAAAGGCGCTCTTTAATAAAGGGCAAAGCTACAACTCTCAAGGCAGAAGAAACGATGGATCAAGCAAAAATCAAGGCTACTAAAGAAGAGGGGAAGCGAGAAGCTCGCAACCAGGGGGAGATAAACGTGATCGGCGTCAAGGAAGTAACCGACCTAACAGGTAGGCTAACCAAGGATCCAATAATCGACAGAAAGACACGTGCTACAATTGCAGGAAGAAGGGATATTACGCCAGAGACTGCTGGTACAAGAAAGTTGAAGGTAATATAGCCACTTCTACTAAAAATAAGCAAGACGAGGTAGAAGATTGGGATTTCGAAACTTTGTATGCAGTTGATGAAAGCAATGATCAGGAAGAGCTCATCACCTCGCAACATCCTGAGACAGAACAAGAACTAGCGCTTGCAACTGTAAGTGAAAAATTAGTAGATATGGCCATGATTGGATCGTTGATTCGGGATGCTCCAATCATATGACCGGTGATGAAAAGAAGCTGATCAACATGAGTGAATATAAGGGTGGTCGAGTAGTAGTGACTGTAAATAACTCAAGAATGCCAATATCTCACATTGGCAAGACAGTGTTCGTGCCTCGTCACAGCTCAAGACAAGTGCAACTTCAGAATGTCTACCATGTGCCAAGAATGAAGAAGAACTTGTTGTCTGTATCACAACTAACAACTTCAGGCAACTATGTCGTGTTTGGACCAAATAACGTAAAAATGTATCGCGACTTGAAAGTTACAAGCTCGCCAATCATGGAGGGAAGAAGATTAGAACCAATCTATGTCATTTCAGCAGAGACAACTTATGTAGAGAAGACTCGCAGTAATGAGACAGCTGACCTATGGCATGCACGCCTTGGGCATTTGAGTTACATCAAGGGAAAAGTCATGATGCAACAGTCAAAGTTGAAATGGCTTCCCCAACATGAGATTAGAGGAGACACTATTGTGCCGGATGTCAGTATGGGAAAGCACATCAACTTCCTTATCAAGAATCGAAGTATCAAGCTAAAGAACCACTGGAGCTGGTGCACTCAGACGTGTTTGGACCAATCAAACAACCTTCCGTCAGTAGTTACCGACACATGGTGACATTAATCGACGACTTCTCAAGGTATGTGTGTATTTACTTCTTAAAGGAGAAGTATAAAGTATTTGAGAAGTTTAAAGAGTTCCAACACATGGTGGAGATTGATATTGGAAGGAAAATCAAGTGCCTCCGCACTGATAATGGGGGGAGAATACACATCACGAGAGTTCAATGGCTACTTCAGAGAGCAGATGATAAGGTGACAATTGATATGTCCAAACACCCCGCAACAAAATGGAGTAGCAGAGAGGAAAAACAGACATCTCGCAAAGATATGTAGGAGTATTCTGCACAGCATGAATGTACCAACAAGGTTCTGGGCAGAATGTATGAAGACTGTTGCTCACATCACCAATAGACTACCACATGGAAGACTAGGATTCATCTCACCATTCGAGAAGCTCCAAAAGATGGTACTCACTGTAAGCCACTTTCGAGTATTCAGATGTGTGTGCTATGTGTTCGTGCCAGATCATCTTCGTAGCAAGTTTGACAAGAAAGCAGTTCGATGTATTTTTGTTGGCTACGACGAGCAAAGAAAATGATGGAGATGTTGTGACCCAACCACTAATCGAACATATGTTTCAAGAAATGTGGTGTTTGATGAGGCATCATCATGGTGGTCCCAAGAAGCCACGTTACTAGATTCAAGAAAATTGGAACAAAAGCTACAACATAAGCTCGAAGAGGATGGACAAGGAAGCAAGGAAGAATCCAAACAAGAAAAGTATGATAAACATGAGCTTACAACAGAAAAGATATCCCCAAGAGGAGAACACAGGATTCCATGGAAAATTAGAGTCCATGAAACCTCCGAGGAGTTTCAAGAAGAAGCCGAAGAAGTACATCAACCTCAACTAAGAAAGCCTACCCGAAAGAAATTCGTAAACCCTAAGTATGCAAATACACCACTAGTCGAGGTTGAAAAGAGCAAGGAGCCTACCACCTTTGAAGAAGCTTCGAAGAGTGGTGAATGGAGAAAGGCAATGGAGGAGGAAATACTAGCCTTGAAGCAAAATCAAAGTTGGGATTTAGTGGCCAAACCCAGGGATAGTAAACCCATATTATGTAAATGGGTTTATAAATTAAAAATACTCCCTGACGGATCCATCGATCGGTACAAGGCCTGACTAGTAGCTCGAGGATTCTCTTAGGAGTATAGGCTAGACTACGATGAGACATTCAGCCCTGTGGCAAAAATTACTACAGTTCGTGTGTTACTAGCTTTGGCGGCTAGCAAGTCATAGACACTATGACAGATGGATGTGAAGAATGCCTTCCTTTATGGAGAATTGGATCGGGAGATATACATGGATAAACCACAAGGGTTTGTGAATAAAGAAAACTTTTATTATATGTGCAAGTTGAAGAAGACGCTATACGGCTTGAAGCAAGCCCCTCGAGCATGGTATGGAAAAATTGCAGAGTTCCTAATTCAAAGTGGCTATCAAGTGGCTCCTGCAGATTCGAGCTTATTTGTAAAGGCCCAAGGAGCAAGACTAGCTATCATACTAGTCTATGTGGATGATTTAATCATCACCGGGGATGACTTTGATGAGATTCATCGAAGTAAAGAAAATCTGAAGGTACGATTTAAAATGAAGGAGTTGGGTGAACTAAAGCACTTCCTTGGTCTCGAAGTTGAGAAGACAAAGGATGGATTATTACTTGGGCAACAAAAATATTCAAGGGATCTACTCTAGAAATATGGGATGTCAAGTTTCAAGCCATCTTCTACACCAACGGAGCCTAACTTAAAGTTATACTCTTATGAAGGCAAAAACTTGGAGGATGGGACAATGTACTGTCAACTAGTTGGTAGTCTCATCTACCTAACACTGACCAGACCGGATATTGCATTCGCAGTTGGAGTAGTCAACAAATTTATGCAAAATCCAAAGAAGCCTCACTTGGAAGTAATCAAAAGAATATTGAGGTACGTGAAAGGAACTATTGATTATGGACTTCTCTACAAGAAAGGTGTTCCATGCCAAATAATTGGATACTGTGATGCAGATTATGCTGGTTGCTATGATACTCGAAGATCAACTACAGGATACAACTTCAATCTTGGGTTAGCTGCAGTGTCATGGTGCAGTAAAAGACAACCAACTATTTCACTTTCAATGACAGAAGCGAAATATCGAGCAGGAGCAATGGCAATACAAGAGAGCACATGGCTAATGAAACTCATGAGAGATTTGCATCAACCATAAGAAGATAATGTGTCACTATATTGTGACAACTTGTCAGCCATAAAATTGGCTAAAAATCCAGTGTTTCATGCCAGGACAAAGTATATGGATGTACACTGCCACTTTCTTCGGGAAAAAGTGCTTTAGGGTGAAATTGAAATGGAACCAATCCGGAGGGACGAACAAGTAGCCGACATATTCACAAAGAGCTTGGATAATATGAGGTTTACAAGATTCTGAGAAGCACTTGGGATGATTACAAGACCAAATAAAGTTTGTACTGAGAGGGAGTGTTAAAATATAATAATATCATCACCAACTTTATTTGTGAACTTCTTAGAATATTATAGAGTATTCAAGATAATGTAATGGAGGAAAAAATCTAGAACAATTCTAGAAAATTCAAAGTGCTATGCTAAAATGAGAATTCTAGAAAAATTCTAGAAAGTGCATGTCTAGAATATGTAGTTAGGAGTATTCTAGAGAATGGTAGTAGAAAGCCTTTCACTAGATCCTTCCATCACCACCTATAAATAGAGGTGGTTCACTTGAGTTGTAACCAAGCAAGAGAGAAAGAGTGAGAGCAAAAGTGAGAGTTAAAGAGAGAAAAGAAAGAGAGGTGCTAGAGTGTGAGTGAAACATTGTAAAATATTTGTAGGATCAAAGTTGCTTCTTAATTTGCAATAATAAAATTCAAATTGTTAGCTACATTTTGAGTTCAACAATTAAAAGTTTCACTGACTAAGTAAAGCTGATCGTATCTAGGATGAAATATACATTTACATAAGCTAGTTTGTACCCAAAAAGCTAGCAAAGGAATACATGTGTTTAAAGCTATATATACATGTTGCTTCTTTTGCCTAAAATATTTGTTGCTTCTGTCAGTCCAAACTGTCCATAAATTGTTCCAAAGCTTGTGTCTACCTGTTGAGGCCATATCTTCTCTACCTACGCAAGAATTCCATAATTAGTGAGACATTGTCCAGGACTTGTGCAATATTGGAGAACGATGAGTAACGATCACTAAATTCTCTAAAGTGTATCGGGGATTTTCTACCCCTAGGATTATTTAGGCTTGTAAACCGATAAATTCCCAAAGCTTAGCGTTATATAGATAAAGATTGCAGAGAGAGACGACAGAACTACTGGTACAACCAAGACAAAGTTACAAAAGAAAAACAAAATCATTTTTTCAATAAATTAAGAGAGAAAAACCAACCTTATTCACTCGATGTTGTTGATTTTGTTTAACCAGTCCGCTTCTCAATATTCAAGAAACGCTCGTGTTCTTTACATATCCTATTTTAGTTTCCTATTAATATTCCACTTTCTTATCATTTGGATCACAGATATCATGAAGCCAACATATCATTTAATTGTTATTCATAGTTTATGAATCAGAAAGTAAGATGCAAACCCCAAGTTTCTATTTATAAATCAAGACAATAAGGCAAAGTAGAAATAGATTACCATCAAGCACTATATTTGTCAAATCAAGAGGGTCTCTTGGAAGCGGCAACTCCTATCATTCAGAATATTGAAATAAACCAAATAAGAAAGGGTTGGAAGACACCAAATACATGAACTATACAGTAACTAAAAAAGGAAAGGCAAGTATAAGCAGAAAGTATAATTTTCCTTAAACTTCTCCTCTAGCTCTTTGATTTGTTTTTTTTATCAAGGATTCAATTTCAGAAGCTATCATCTCAGCCATCTCCTCATCAACGCCTTATTCTTTAGCTAAAGCTATGTAGTCACATTGTCAGCTTTTAGTAATAACCAGTACAAATGAAATTGTTCCTACAGTTCACATCAAAACAATTGTATTTGTATGGGTTTCTTACCCTTGCTTGTCATGTAAATGTCTAAATTCCTATTAATATTGATCATATTGTGTATGTGGTACATTTTAGTTATGTAGTTAGTTCTAGGCTTCTAGCTTCCTTGTAAGCATTGATTCAACACAAGACATATTGTAATGAAACCAGATTCTTCTTGAATAAACAACTCACAAGAGTTGTCCATGTTTTAGAGACTAGCTCAACCTCATCATCTGTTTTATTGGCAACAAGTTTACCATTAATTTTCATGATAAATGTAGCAGCACATAAAAAATATTACCCTACAAGCAAAAGACTTGTAGCCTCATTCACAAGTGTCTTTTCAAGTTATTGAACACCACCATGATGTCAGTAGTTACTTATGAATTAATCTGATTTCTTTCCATACAACGTTTTAGAAAAACAGAATCTTATTAGGAGGCAATAGATCTTCCACGAAAGAACTGAACAACGAATCATTAAATGATATATCCAGCAATTTCAACCATAATACAGAATTTGGTAAATATTCGTTGGAAGAAGTAATTAAAGAGATTGTACCGGTAGACATCATTCTGCTTCAGTTGAGCATTCGTTTTGAAGCATGACAAATGAGAAGGACTCAGTGGTCTAGATAGACGAACCTAGTCCTTGAGGAAGAAGGGCACGACTGATCGAAAAGATCTGTGGGTTGCAAATCACTGCGGAACTAGGAGCAGTGGCGCGTGAATGAATATGCATCCTAGTCAGACTAAAAGAGGCGGTGCCCAGGCTGTGTCTTCGAAATACGAATAGGAGTTGGACTTCGATAAGGAAAAGAGTTACTAGAAATCCTGTCTTACCATAATTACAAGGATTCCTTGTAGGACTCAACTAGGGTTGCAAGGCCCGTATAAATACAAGTAGTTGATGCAGCCGTAATTCAGTTATTCACATACAGAGAGTTGATATCATATAAAGGCGATCCAGCATCTTTCTACGTAAGATAACTGCAGAAGACAACTGGTGTGCTTGAGTTGGTTGAGTCTAGATATTCTGTCTAGGTTCATTGCGTTGTAAGTTGTCTTCGTTTGAGCGTTCATTGTTTTTACCTATTGGCTTATTGTAGAAGCATATGTATTAGGTGAACTTGTGAGAAATTGCATGTAAAGCTAGAGTTTAGCTTTGGTTAGTGATTAGGGTCTAGAGTGTAGCCCCTTGGTTACAGAGTCTTGTAATCAGAAACTTGCTCTTTGTGTTAGTGGATTGAGTTCTAAAATCCCAGAGTGTAGGTCGTGGTTTTTCTCCTTTAACAAGGAGTTTTCCACGTAAAATCCTTGTGTCTTCTGAGTGTGTGGTTGGTGTGTGTTGCAGTGTTCAAACAGCTAATTTTCAAAGGCAAGAACAGGGTTCTTGACTAAGGAGAATCGAGTTCTTAAAACGAAAATCGGAGGACACTATTCAACCCCCCCTTCTAGTGTCCTTAGGGGGTGCATAGATTATAACAAGTGGCATCAGAGCGGGTCTTCCCGTGTGAGGTTAACACCTTGAGAAGGATCAGAATCATGAGTGCACCACCTACCATTACTGAAGGACAATCAGTTCAAAGGCCTCCAAAGTTCAATGGGCAATACTATGCGTGGCGGAAGAACATGATGGAAAATTACATTTGTGCTGAAGATTATCAACTGTGGCTGATAGTGTCTGAAGGAAACTTGATCCCCACTAAAATAGTTGGTGAAGGAGCTACTGCCAAACAAGAACCTAAACTGAAAGAGGAGTTCAATGAGGCAGACTATAAGATGATTGAAAAGAATCACAAAGCCAAACGTCTGGTCATTTGTGGTCTTGGTCCTGAGGAGTTTAACAGAGTATCATCTTACAAGACGACCAAGGAGATCTGGGATGCCTTGCAGGTTGCGCATGAAGGAACCACTGATGTAAAAGACTCAAAGAGAAGAATGCTGAAGAGACAATTTGAGCTGTTCTCTATGGAAGGGAAGGAATCAATCCAGGATATGATGACCAGGTTGACCATTATTACCAATGAGATGAGATCCCTGGATATAGATTTACCAGAAGTGGAGATGGTCGATAAGATCCTACATGTGCTTCCCGAAGCTGGGGAACCCAAGATGACTGCCATCATTGAGTCTAAACCTCTAAGATCCATTAAACTTTAGGAACTGGTTGGTAGCTTGAAAACTCATGAGATGATGAAAGACTCAAAAGCCAAACCATCTCTGAAGAAGGACAAGACCCTTGCGCTTGAAGCAACTGAAGAAACCGATGAATATATTGATCTACAATTAGTTGATGCGGCAATGGTTAGTGCACTAAGAAAAAGCTCCACCTGGGTAGGTTCAAAGGCTTTAAGAAAAGTGTCGAGGAAACCTTTGGAAGGAAGAACATAGTTGACAGTCCTGATTACTCAGGGTGCTTTAAGTGCTTCAAGAAAGATCACGTTGTTATGGATTTTCCTATGTGGGAAATAGAATGGATGAAAAACAGAGCATCTAAGGAAAAGGAAAAGGAGATGTCAAAGGAGAATGACAAAGATAAGAAAAAAATGAGACGACCTCCAAACTTTAGAGCTGAAATAAGAAAGAAGAAAGAAGTTTTCTATGCCACATGGGGACCAACTGACAGTGAGTCTGATTATGAAAAAGAATCTGGAGACGATTTACCACTAGCACTGATGGGACTGACAGGCATCAGTTCAGATGAAGAAAACCCTCAAGAGTTCAGACGAGGGAGAGATCTGTCAAAGCCACATGTGTTCAACGGGACTAACTATAAGAGCTGGAAGAAACAGATGAAATACTTCCTGCAAGAAACTGATTATACTTTTTGGCTGATTGTGAAGAGAGGACCTCATGTTCCTGTGAAGAGAGCAGCAAATGGAGTTCTGGTGCCAAAGAAGGTAGAAGAACTAGATCCTCAAGATCTAGATTGGCTACAGGCAAACTCCAGAGCTGAATTGTACCTAAGGAGAGTGCTTACTTATGATGTGCTAGCAAGAATGCTTGAATACAAGTCTGCCAAGGAAGTCTGGGAAAAGCTGATGGAGTTGTACACAGATGACAACCAAAAGAAGGACTCTGCCCTTATGGTAACTGATGGAGATGAAACTGCCCATTTAGCAGAGGTATGTCTATCTGATCTTAAAGAAGATTTACACACGTACTCTTCTGAAAACTTGATTCTAATCACTGCCACTTTGATTGAGGGTTATGAAAAGGAGAAAATTGAAAAGGATAAATTAACTGAAGAGTTAGGTGATCTCAGGATCAAGCACAAGAGCCTTCTAGGACAAAACATTGAACTAGAAGAAATCAATATCATCTTAAAAGGGCAGACTCTTGTGTCAAACTCTAAGATCATTGAACTAGACGTGGAACTCAATCAGTTAAAAGAGAGTATAAATGGTAAGCAAGTAATAAGTGAAGTTTAAACCTTTCTTGAAAATGAATTGAAAAGGTCTAATACGATTCTGTATCAGGAAACTGAAAAGAACAGAATTTTAAGTCAAAAGGTTGAAAAATCTGAATTCGAGCTTGTCAGGTTAACTAAATGGAATAAATCATCGGAGGCAATGAACTGGGTTCTTGAACATCAAAACAAGGGAAAACAAGGGTTAGGATTCAAGAAACCGTTGCCTCCATATAATCCTAAGAGCAAGTATGTGGGGTTGCTTTGCAACATGTTGTGTACCTTTTGTGGTGAAACTGGACACTACAAATAAAAGTGCATGAATGTTGGCAAGGCAAAAGCAAAGAATAAAAGAAGTGTTCTACCTAAATGGGCTACACAGAATTTGATTTATCCATTCTCTCGTAAGAAGGGACCCAAGCTTGTCTGGGTTCCTAAGGCTAACCTCTAATATGTTTTGCAGGCTGGAGTGAGGGAGAACAACCCAAGCTGGATTCTTGATAGTGGTTGTTCAAGGTACATGACAGGAGATAGAAGAAATTTTCTCTCACTCGCAGCATTTCAGGGAGGCAGTGTGGCCTTCGGAGGAGGAAAAAGTGGTCAAATCGTGGGAATCAGAAAGATTGGGAGAACTCTGGATCATGCAATTGAAAATGTTTACTGTGTTGATGGTCTCAGACACAATCTGCTGAGTATCTCCCAACTGTGTGATAGAGGAAATGAAGTGAGTTTTTCCTCTGTAGGATGTATTGTGAAGAATCTATAAAGTGGAGAAATTGTTATGGAAGGAAAGAGGGTAAACAATGTATACAAAGCATCGCTGAAGTCACTACCTGAAAACAATTTAACATGCTTGAATGTGCAAGAAAGTGACTCTCAGCTGTGGCACAAAAGGATGGGTCATGCAAGTCTCTCACAATTGAACAAGCTTGTATCCAAGGAGCTGGTTCGTGGATTGCCAAGCAAGATATTTGAAAATATAAAAATGTGTGATGTGTGTGTAAGGGGGAAGCATGTGAAATCATCCTTCAAGTCCAAGAAGGTGGTAAGTACATCAAAGCCACTGAAGCTATTGCATATGGATCTATGTGGACCCATGCGAGTCAGAAGCAGGGGTAGAAAGAGGTTCGTGTTCGTAATTGTTGATGACTATTCTAGTATACATGGACCTTGTTCTTGGCATCTAAAGATACAGCATTTGACAGCTTTAAAGACTGGGCTGGTGTAGTGCAGAAAAGGTTGTCTAGAACTCATCAGCATCAGATCTGATTATGGAACTGAGTTTGAGAACTCAAAATTTTCTGAGTATTGTGCAAAGAACAGCATTGATCATAACTTCTCTGCACCAAGAACTCCACAACAAAATGGAGTGTTAGAAAGGAAAAACAGGTCCCTGGAGGATATGGCAAGGACTATGCTGTTGTCAAGCGGGCTTGCAAGAAACTTCTGGGCTGAAGCAATAAACATTGCATGCTATTTGCTGAACAGGTGTTCCATCAAAGCAATTCTTGACAAGACCCCATATGAGCTACTCTGAGGAAGAAAACCAAATATTGCTCACCTGAAACCATTTGGTTGTAAATGTTTTGTTCACAACAATGGCAAAGAACCATTGGGGAAGTTCGATGCTAAGTGTGATGAAGCAATATTTCTTGGTTATTCCACTCAAAGCAAGGTCTACAAAGTGTTTAACAAAAGAATACAAACGGTGGAGGAAAGTATGCATGTCGTATTTGATGAATCTGATAAGGCATTGAGGGAAACCGAGGCAGATGATCAAGTGATTGGTCTAAGTCGGGAAGATGGTGTAGATGAACTGGAAGACTCAGAAGACAAGAAGACATCAGGTGACGATTCAAGCACACTAGAACAAGGAGTCAACATGACAGGGGGAACATCAGATGAAGTCAATGATCCAGCAAGTCAAGAAGAACCTCCCCAAGATAATGTTGTAGGTTCTTCCAGTCACATTCAACTCAGGCCATGGAAACATCAAAGCTCTCACCCCTTAGAGAATGTATTGTCAGAATTGGACACTTGAATCATGACCAGGTCAGCCTTGAAAAACTTTTGTGCATTCTTTGCATTCCTCTCATCTTTGGAACCAAAGAATGTAAAAGAAGCTCTAGAAGATCCAGATTAGATTCTGGCCATGCAGGATGAACTTCATCAATTCGAAAGAAGTAAAGTGTGGCACCTAGTTCCTAAGCCGAAGGACAGATCAATAATTGGAACAAAATGGGTGTTCAAGAACAAACTGGATGAGCATGGTATAGTGACAAGGAACAAGGAAAGGTTAGTAGTTCAAGGATACAGTCGGGAAGAAGGAATAGACTATGATGATACCTTTGCCCCAGTGGCAAGGATGGAGGCCATTAGGATGCTGATTGCCTTTGCTACATACATGAAGTTCACACTATATCAGATGGATGTGAAGAGTGCCTTCCTGAATGGCTACTTAAATGAAGAGGTATATGTAATACAGCCACCAGGTTTTTTGAACACTAAATTTCCTGATCATGTTTACAAACTGAACAAGGCACTCTATGGATTGAAGCAAGCTCCTAGAGACTGGTATGAAAGACTTTCAGGATTTCTGCTGACGAATGGTTTCTCAAGAGGAAAGATTGACAACACGTTATTCCTCAAGAAGAAAGGAAAGGATCTATTAGTGCTTCAAGTGTATGTCGATGATATCATCTTTGGAGCCACTGATGAGGAGCTATGCAAAGGGTGCTGATCTGATGGGAAGCGAATTTGAAATGAGCATGATGGGGGAACTTAATTTCTTCCTTGGATTGCAGATAAAGCAAATGCCTGAAGGGATTATGATTCATCAGCAAAAATATGTCAAGGAACTTCTGAAGAAATTTGACATGGAAGGAGCAAAAGAAATGACTACGCCCGTTGCTCCTGGAACCAAGCTGGATATGGATGAACTAGGTCCTTCGACAAATGAGACAAAATATAGAGGAATCATAGGTTCACTCCTCTATCTCACAGCCAGTCGACCTCATATAGTATACAGTGTGGGACTGTGTGCCAGGTTTCAGTCCAAGCCCAAGGAGTCACACCTGACAGCTGTGAAGAGGATCCTGAGATACTTGAAAGGAACTCAGGACCTTTGTCTATGGTACCCAAGGGGATGTACTTTTGAACTAATTGGTTTTGCTGATGCAGATTATGCAGGTCATTTGGTGGATAGGAAAAGCACTTCAGGAATGGCACACTTTCTTGGTCCTTGTTTGGTCTCTTGGGCTACAAAGAAGCAAAACTCAGTTGCCCTCTCTACTGCAGAAACTGAGTATGTAGCAGCTGCCTCATGTTGCTCACAACTGCTATGGATCAAACAACAGTTGGAGGATTTTGGTATCAAATGTGGAGCAGTGCCAATTTTTTGTGATAACACAAATGCAGTGAATATTTCCAAGAACCCAGTCCAACACAAAAGAACAAAGCATATTGATATTAGACACCATTTCCTTAGAGATAATGTGGAAAAGGATCTGATTACTATTAATTCTTGCAGGACTGAAGATCAAATTGCTGACATATTCACCAAAGCATTGAACAAGGTACAGTTTGAGAGGAACATGTTGGAATTAGGGATGACCAAAATACACAGATGACCCAGCAGGTGGTCCCTCAATGATTGGTTAGTTAAGTGTTCAATAATCTGTGTGTAAAATTTGTTATTACTGTTCAGTCTAATTTTGTACTTGATTAAGTATACTTGTTCAGCCTTTAAGCACCAGGTGAGGATAATGTGATCCCATGAAGAACCTACTACGTACTAAGAAAGAACCGACTAAAGCATGAGGAATCATGTCCAGGTACAGCTACACTACCTTGCATGATAGAAGTCATAACTGAAATTAAATTGTCAATTATACGTGTGTCAAGGGAGATCCTCCATGTTCCTATAATTTTCCTAAATTATAGGAACACATTCCTTTTTGGGATAAAATTCTATTTGACTTGTATGGACCCCACTACTTGAATGGCTTAATTGAATAAGTTCATAACCGTCAAATCCGTAACCCTTCCGGGTTTTCAAAAATTTCAAAAAGCTGTTTTTCACTTATATCTCATTATTTCGTTGAATTCCCCAGAAACTGTCTAATCACCAAAACCCTCTCCCTTTCTTCTCTCTACACAGAACTCACACACTCAACAACTCTATTCGTTTTCATCCTACATTCTCTCTCAAAAGCACAAGACTGAAAAACCTTGAAATCTCAATCAAAAACCCTAAAAATTTCATCATGTCTCAAGTACAATCTTCATCCACTTCACCTACAAAGACTCTCAAGAAATCATCCACAAAACCACCTCCATCCACCCTCGCGGAAAGAATCGCTAAGGCCAGGACAAAATTTCTCAAAAAGGGAGAAAAGAAACTAGTCAAGAAGATGCTGTCAAGATCTTTGTCTACTACGCCTACTGAACAAGTGTCATCCGAACCATCTACTGAGGTAACTCCTGATCCTATCCCATCTACTCCTGTTGGTTTAGAAGGAATAAAAAGCCCTGGTACAGTGGATACTGAAACCCTAGTAACAGGACTAGATAAAATTGTAGGAGTAGTAGAGACTGGTGACAGAACTGGTAGGGGGAACATAGTTGAAGCAAAGAAAAAGGATGTTCAGGAAGAACCTAGGGTAAATTTGCATGTGCCAGTAGTAGAAAGGACTGATTTAGAGGTGGATGTAGCAGGAAGAGTGATAGAACAACTAAGGGAGGATGATCTTGTTGAGTCCCTTAAGAAACGTGTTAATGAACTGTTATAATCTATGTACCTCCTAAAGACACTAGAAGGGGGGGTTGAATAGTGTCTACCAATTTTCGTTTCAAGAACCTTGTTCTTCTGACTGTAGAACCTACTTCTTACCTTCACATTTGTACTTTTTCAAACACTGCAACTCGCCACACCACACACACAGAAGACACAAGGATTTTACGTGGAAAACTCCTTGATCAAGGGAGAAAAACTACGACCCACACTCTGGGATTTTAGAACTGAATCCACTAACACAAGAGTGAAGTTTCTGATTACAAACTCTGTAACCAAGGGGTTACACTCTAGACCCTAACCACCACTCAAAGCTAAACTCTAGTTTTTCCAGTAATTACACAAGAGTTCACCTAATACATATGCTTCTGCAATAAGCCAATAGGTAAAAACTATGAATGCTCAAACTAAGACAACTTACAACTCGATGAACCTAGACAGAATATCTAGACTCAACACACTACATGCACTTCAGTTGTCTTCTCCAGTTTACTCACGTAGAAAGATGCTAGATTGCCTTTGTATGCTCTCAACTCTCCGTTTGTGAAAAACTGAATTTACGGCTGTCTCCACTACTTGTATTTATACGGGTCTTGAAATCCTAGTTGAGTCCTACAAGGAATCCTTTTAATTATGGTAAGTCAGGATTCCTAGTAACTCTTTTCCTTGTTGAAGTCCAACTCATTTTCACACTTCGAAGACACAGCCTGGGCACCGCCTCTTTTAGTCTGACTAGGATGCATATTCATTCACGTGCCACTACTCCTAGTTCCGCAGGGATTTGCAACCCGCAATTCTTTTCGATCAATCGTGCCCTTCATTTCAAGGGCTAGGTTCGTCGTGAGAACCTCTGAATCCTTTATGTTTGTCATCCTTCAAAATCAGCTCTCAACAAATTTCCCCTTTTTGATGATGACAAACAAATGTTGCCCAAGAACCTGAATAGACAAAAACCCAAAAGCACAGAAACAAAAATAACAAGTTCAAGAAAAAACGAAACAGATGAATTAGGTCACAAACACCCCAACATTTCCTTCTTCCCCCTTTTGGCATCATCGAAAAGATTCACATACCTGCATGAACCTGTCAATACTATCCAGTCTAAAGAACAAGGCAACAAGTCAGTAATAAGAGCACACACAAGCAGAAATAAGGGCCCAATCAAGAACCAATTACTTAAAAGGAAACAGTCATAACCATAAGAAAAACCCCATCAATAAGTACACAACTGAAACATAAATTGTTTTAAACAACCACCACATGCACAGGGGAGAATTGGAAGGAATAGACATCAGGAAGAAAGAGGAATAGGAGGATAGGACAGGAGGACTCAAAGCTGAATGTTGAAGTGTTTGACAAGTGCCTCAAGTTGCTTCATATTCTTGGCCCTTTCCATCACTAGCTCGGCCTCATACTTGTGGCAGTCTATCTACAAACGATCAAATTCTTGATCCTTCAACTTCAGCTGTCTGTGGAGCTCTGCATTTTCTATATTCACCTCAAGGACATGAGTCTCCAGCTCCTTCACAGCATCAATGGCCTCTTCAGGTCCATAGTCCTCACTTTCCTCAGCTAGCTCTTGCTTGGCCTGCATTGGTTTCTTAGAAGCTCTGCTCTCCTTGAAGAAGTCACAATTTTTAAGCACATTGTGCCCAAACATTTGATGAATGGTCGGCTTCTTCCCAGCTTCCAGGGGAACCCCAAAATGTTCAAGTACCTGCTGGAGGATGTAGGAATACACAAGGGAATGTGGCTTTTGATCTGTGTCAGCAATCCTCTTTATATGTCTGATTATCAGCCCAGGCAAATTGATTTTTACCCCCCTGTCCAGCAAGTCCATGTATGTCAGGTCCAAAGCACTAGCTTCACAGAGCCTCTCACCTCTAGGCAGAAGGAACCTATGCACAAACTCAAACAGCAACTGGTGTGCAAGTTCCATCTCCTTCTTATCTACCTTCCTCTCATTCCTTAGCTTGGGTTTTCCTGAGAACTTCTTGACTACATCCAGAGGAGTCACTCCATCAGTCCTCTTGGGCCATTTCAATTTTATATACCTGCAATAACCTTCAGCATGTATGTCCAGAATCACTCCAAGCTCAGGTCTCCCAAACTCTATTTCAATTCCCCTCACTGTGGTGAACACTCTCCTGGCATTAACTCTGCAGTTGGTGTAGAACTCTCTGATCTCATCAACAAACAACCTTCTCTCTTTGTTGGCAAACAAACCCAGCCATCCCTGGTTAGCAATCGTTCTTCATGTGAAATTCCTTCTCATCATGCAAGATGCTGCCAGGCAACACCTGATGCTTTGAGAAGAAAGGCACCCTGTCAGCTTCTTCTTCACTGCCTCTCCTTCTCTTTCTGTTCTCAACTTCACTATCTGTATCAGAATCACTTGGCTCTGCATAACTTCCAGCCTCATCACTTTCTTCCTGTACTTCCTCAGCTTTCTTTTCTTCTTCTTACCTTTTCTTTGCCTCTCCGTCTCTTACATTTGTCACTGTCCTTTCCAACTTACCAACCTTCTCCAGCTGTTGCTTTAATGCAGACCTAGTGCCAACCCTCCTGGCAACAGGCTCATCAACAGTCTTGTCATCACTATCTCCACTAGCTTCATCAACCAGTTTTGTTTTCAATACTGGCTTTCCCCCTTTCACCAGTCTCCTCCTTTTTTCAGGCTCTACCTTATTTTCTTTGACAAATACAACCTCCTCTTCTTCTTCCTCACATGCCAGTCTCTCATCCTCTTCACCAAACTTTCTCTTTCTTTTTGATTCTTCTGCTTTCTTAGTAACCTCTTCCTTTTCAGATTTTTCTAAAACAATCTCCTCATTCTCTTCTTCTTTAGAATCTGTCCAGTTTAAGTCTGCATCATCAGCCTCAGTGGAATTTGGACAAGCAACATGCTCTTGACACAAATCCTTTGAGGCTTCAGCAAGACCAGGTCCTCCAACTACTGGACCTTTTGGCACAGATTCTTCCTCATTCTTCTCAGTACTCCCAACATTTTTACATGGTTCCATTTCACTTTCTCTAAGGGATTCAACAAGATCTTGTTCCCTAAGTTGTTCTTTCACTCTTTCTGCTATACCCAACTCTACACCAGTCTTTTCAACCAAAGGCACCTGTAAATCTTCCCTAAGTTCATCTTGTCCACTATCTTGCTCTGTTTCACATGGGTTCTCCCTATCTATCCTGTCATCATGCTAAACTCCTATAATTTTGTCTAGTCCTGTTACTAGGGTTTCAGTGTCTGTAGTACCAGGGCTTTTTATATCTACTAAACCAACAATAGTAGATGAAATAGGATCAGGGATTACCTCAGACGGTGATTGTGATGAACTTTGTGCAATGGGCGTAGTAGGTACTGCTCTTGACCTCATTTTCTTAACCAATTTCTTGTCGCCTTTTTGAAGAAATTTTTTGCGAGCCCTAGCGATTCTTTGTGCGAGAGTGGATGGGGGTGGTTTTGCAGACATGGTGAAGACTTTAATGGATTTTCACTGAGATTTCAAGAAAATTTTCTGTTTTAGGTTTTGGGAGAGAACCTTGGTGTGGAAGGGGAGAAGTAGTTGGATTGAGAGGGATTCTGAGTGTATCGACAAAAAGGGGAAGGGTTTTGGTGATTAGACAACTTCTAGGGAAGACAAAGAAATAATGATGTAAAGTAGAGAAGCAGCTTTTTGAAATTTTTGAAAACCGGGAAGTTTTAAAGATTTGACGGTTATGGACTCATTTAATATACTCTTTTTAAGTAGTGGGGTCCAAACAAGGCAAATAGAATTCTATCCGAAAAAGGAATGTATTCCTATAATTTAGGACAGTTCTAAGAACATAGAGGATCTCCCTTGACACACGTATAATTGACAATTTAATTTCAGTTATGACTTCTATCATGCAGGGTAGTGTGAATGTACCTGGACATGATCCCTCATGCTTCAGACGGTTCCTTCTTAGTACATAGTAGGTTCTTCATGGGATCACATTATTCTCACCTGGTGCTCAAAGACAGAATAAGTGTACTTATTAAAGTACAGGGTTAGACTGGACATTAATGACATAATTCAAATTTGAACAATCTTAACTAACCAATCATAGAGGGATTACCTGATGGGTCATCCGTGTATTTTAGTCATCCCTAATTCCAACATTATCCTCTCGAACTGTACCTTGTTCAATGCTTTGGTGAATATGTCAGCAATTTGGTCTTCAGTCCTGCACGAATTCATAGTAATCAGACCCTTTTCCACATTATCTCTCAGGAAATGGTGTCTAATATCAATGTGCTTGGTTCTTTTATGTTGGACTGGGTTCTTGGCAATATTCACTGCACTAGTGTTATCACAGAAAATTGGCACTGCTCCATACTTGATACCAAAGTCCTCCAGTTGTTGTTTGATCCACAGCAATTGTGAACAGCATGATGCAGCTGCCACATAATCAGCTTCAGCAGTAGATAAGGCAACTGAGTTTTGCTTCTTTGTAGCCCAAGAGACCAAACAAGGACCTAGAAAGTGTGCCATTCCTGAAGTGCTTTTCCTGTCCACCAAATGACCTACATAATCTGCATCAGCAAAACCCATTAGTTCAAAAGTACCTCCTCTTGGGTACCAGAGACAAAGGTCCTGAGTTCCTTTCAAGTATCTCAGAATCCTCTTCACAGCTGTCAAATGTGACTCCTTGGGCTTGGACTGAAATCTAGCACACAGTCCTACACTGTATACTATGTCAGGCCGACTGGCTGTGAGATAAAGAAGTGAACCTATGATTCCTCTATATTTAGTCTCGTTTGTTGAAGGACTGAGTTCGTCCAAATCCAGCTTCGTCCCAGGTGCAATGGGAGTAGTCATTTCTTTCGCTCCTTCCATGTCAAACTTCTTCAGCAGTTCCTTGACATACTTTTGCTGGTGAATCATAGTTCCTTCTGGCATTTGCTTTATCTGCAATCTAAGGAAGAAATTTAGTTCTCCCATCATGCTCATTTCAAATTCACTTCCCATCAGATCAGCAAATCCTTTGCATAGCCCCTCATCAGTGGCTCCAAAAATGATATCATCGACATACACTTGAACCACCAATAGATCTTTTCCTTTCTTTTTGAGGAACAATGTGTTGTCAATCTTTCCTCTCGAGAAACCATTCTTCAGTAGAAATCCTGAGAGTCTTTCATACCAGGCTCTAGGGGCTTGCTTCAATCCATAAAGAACCTTGTCCAGTTTGTAAGCATGATCAGGGAATTCATTGTTTACAAAACCTGGTGGCTGTATTACATAGACTTCTTCATTCAGGTAGTTATTTAAGAAAGCACTCTTCACATCCATCTGATATAGTGTAAACTCCATGTATGTAGCAAAAGCAATTAGCATCCTGATGGCCTCCATCCTTGCCACTGGTGCAAATGTTTCATCGTAGTCTATTCCTTCTTCCTGACTAGAACCTTGAACTACTAATCTTGCTTTGTTTCTCGTCACTATACCATGCTCATCTAGTTTGTTCCTGAATACCCATTTTGTTCCAATTATTGATTTGTCCTTTGGCTTAGGAACTAGGTGTCACACTTTGCTTCTTTCGAATTAATGTAGTTCCTCCTGCATGGCTAGAATCCAATCTGGGTCTTCTAGAGCTTTCTTTACGTTCTTTGGTTCCAGAGATGAGAGAAAGGCAAAGAACGCACAGAAGTTCTTCAAGGCTGACCTGGTCATGATTCCTGTATCCAATTCCGATAGGACATTCTCCAAAGGATGAGATCTTTGAAATTTCCATAGCCTGAGTTGAATATGACTGGAAGAACCTGCAGCATTATCCTGGAAGGGTTCTTCCTGACTTGCTAGATCATCAGCTTCATCAGAGGTTCCCCCTGTCAAATTGACTCCTTGTTGTTGACACCCAATTTTAAGTTAATATTAAATAATAAAGTATATTTAATTAAGAGACGTGCCAAAAAAAAAAAAAAAAAAGGGGAAATTTTATAAAGTTTAAATAGTCAAATTGATAATTTTTGTGTAAAAAAAGGCCAAAATCGCAAAACACAACCTCAAATCCGACCCACCCTTGCAAATCCCTTTTAAAACAAAACTCTTAAAATAGAATTCCTAAATCAGTTCCTTCAACTCAACCCTCACCCGCGACCCAAAACCCGTTAACCCGTTTTGTTTCTTCCTGATCCGCGATTGATTCCAACTTCGAATCCGTCCAAGAAATCGTACTCCATGATTCCCACCACTCTCTTTTCCCCTCTCTCCAGTACGAACTCGACCAATCCTATCCGTTCTTTTCAAATTGAGTTATCTGAGCCGTGGATGATCTCTAACGGGAATATCCTTGATGACAAGGATGAATTCGGTACAATCCTTAAAGGATTTGACCAAATTCACCCTTGTTCTACAAGGGATACACGAAAATAGGCAAGGATTCTTTGGGGTATTCAAGGGGATCCGAAACCCTAGCCTAGAGGTATTTAATCCCTCATCCTTTCATTTTTCAGGGTTCTAATTTTAACACACAAAAAAAGACGGCAGCATTTATATATACTTTCAGATTTTTCTCAGTTAAAAAAAATATACTCATTGTGTTTTTTAGTTTCTGTTTTCGGAGTCGAACGTCGCTTTCAGTTTGTGTCGTCATTTCTCCTTTCTAGTCGTCGACCTTGTTCGAGTCGACGACCTCGCTCGAGTCGCTTTTGTGTTGACTCACATTCTTCGGATCGACGCCCTTGTCCGCTGCTCGAAAAACGGTAACAACCTCACATTAACTTGATTTAAATCGTTTATGTGTCCCTATTAAGTCTAAACTGATAGGCATATTTGTATTGCTATGTTTGAAACTATAGTACATATTTGTGTTGCTATGCTTTAATGATGAAGTTATATTTAAATTCTTGTTTTTGTTTTCTTTGCTTGTATGAGGCTGATCGATTACTTACATGCTAAAGGAAAAGGTGAAAAATGCATTTGGTTGTATTCGAGTATTTGGAATGGAAATGAGTCGTTAGTTTTTCATACATTTGTATATACTGTTATGTTTGAAAGAATTTTATCAAAGTGTGAATAGTAAGCATGTTGTTGATGCTTGTTTCAAAGGCATTTAGTAAGCTTTTCTTGTTCACTTCTAAAATCTGTTTGGTTATGTCATGGTCTGTTTGTGATCTGGTTTTCAAGAGTGTAGTGCAGCCAGAGTATGTGTTTGTTCAGGGGGATAGAGTGGTTCAGGTAGTGAGGGAGTTGCAAGGCTGCAGTTTATTTGGTTTAGAGGAGTTTAGTCCAGTTTGTTTTCAGGGATGAAAAAGGGTCTGCTAGTGAGGAGAATAGAAGGTTATTCAAGAAGGGTAGTTCAGGGTATGAGTTTTGGGATCTGTTCTCCAGCTGCTTCTAGGAGGAGCAGGGGTCTATGGAGTTTGTTTCAGGATGTTGGAAGATGATGGGGAGTCTGGTTCTGGTGATGCTAGGAAGTGTGAAGGTCTGTTAGGGTGTTTCAGGTGATGTGCAGTTAGTGTAGGAGCTGGCTGTCTGGTGAGCTGAAGTTTGCTTGTGAGAATGTAGAGGTGCTGTTTGGTCTGAGTGTGTGAGAGTGTATCTGGGGTGGGTCCTGGTGCAGGAGGTGTATGCAGGCCTGGTCTGAAGTTTTTCCAGATGCATAGGAGAGTAGCTGATGGTGCTAGGAAGTGTGAGGGTCTGTTAGGGTGTCTCAGGTGATGCAGGGGGTCCATTTTTGAGTTCAGTTGTTTAGCAGAATGATGCAGGGTGTGTAGGCTTTGTTGCTTTTGTTTTCTGGTTGTCTGGAGTTCAGTGAGGGAGTAGCAGCAGGGGTTAAGCTTTCTCCAGATTGTGAATGTCTGTAGTAGCTCTAGGTCCTATTTTTAGGAGGTTGAAGGCAGTTTTGGTGTTTGGAGGTAGTGTAGCTTCTTGTAGCAGCTGTTAAGAATTGGCTTGAGGGAGTCTGAAGCGGCAGTAGTGTGGAATTGTTTGGTTGCCAGGGAGTTGAGTGAGTTAAAGGAGTCTGCTTGAGTCCTGTAGGTCCAGCTTTAGAGTCTGGAGTCAGTTCCTGTCAATTCTTGGTCTATGTTCCTTTATAGTTTTCCTTGTTATTCCAGTTGTAATTCTGATGCCTATTTTCTTCCCGGGCATTCCAGTGGTTATAGTTTTTTTTAGCTTAAAAATCCTGGTTCTAGCCTTAAGTCAGAGTCTCAGCTCAGCTTCTTTCTTAATAGGAGGGTCTTTGGAGTCTGTCAATGCGGATATAAGTGAGATTTTGGTTCAGGTATTGTATAGCAGTTTGAATAGGTGTGGATGTGCTTATGTGTGTGCAGGTTTAATTAGAGGGGATATAGGTTGGTTTGCAGGTCGTCCATAGAGGTTCTTGGGAGTTTGTATTGGTCCTGGGCATCAAAAGGGGGTCTTCAGTTTGTGTGTGAGAGAGCTTGGTGGAAGCTGCTTTGGTAGTATAGGCTAGGTTGGTGTTATTGAGAGTTTGAAAGGGCTGGCCTGTGTGTTATAGGATTTTGATAAAAGTCTAGTCTGGGCAAAAGTGGTTATCTGTTAAAACGCATGCCTGTGATAACCTGGGAGCTCTATTTCTCTTGTCTGTACTGCCTAAAGTAAATATTGATTAAACTAAATCTTTGAGCTCAAGGTTTGATATGGTTCCTGGTTCCTGCATAGGAGAGTCCGTAGACACCTTTTATCTGCATGCTTCAGCGATCAAGTGAATATCCTGATTCATTTTTAATTCATTTTAGTCGTTAACTAGAAACAACCTAGTTAGGTTGCGATTAAGTCCTTTATTGTGGTGTCAATTTTCCAAATACTGTAAAGTTTATTGTTCATCTTTGGTGTTGGATTTATAAGTAGAAGATACTATCTTATTCCTCAAAACTAGATCATTTGGTTGATAATTATGTTGTTCAACTTAAATTATCTTTCTCGCTTCACTTTTAATGTGTGTGTTGGCTGGAACAAATGTATGTCTGCGGGAAAAAGTAAATCACGCCCTTTTTTATGTGCAGTAGGTAATCTTGTCTTTATAATGGTTAACCCTTTACAAAAGTGCTAGATCTCTATTGAATAAAAGATGCAAAGGAGTAATTTGTTCTTTTAGAAATTCGTCTATTCCCTCTTGCTTAAATGACAAATTGTTAAAAGACAAGTATATCTCGGGAGCTCCTGGACCTTTTCTTGCATAGCCTATTGACATCAGTTGATTTACATTGTTTTTGTAGGATCTATATATATGGAAGTAATGGATTAATCTATTAAGCACGAAATGAATTGTGATGGTTAATGTATCAGCTCTTGTATTGTGTTAGCTTGATTCACGCCTAGAATTAGTTCATTTCTCTTACATTGCTAATGAATGATTCTTTTCTTGTAACTTTGTGAGTGCATCAGCTTTACCCTTTTCAATGTTCTGTCTAGATTTACATTTTTTTCCTTGGCATTTCCTTTTCTTTGTTCTGTATAATTGATTCCTTTTTCTTTTCTCCTTTCTTTCTTGACATGAACCTTGGGACGAGTTCGAGTTGAAATAAAACTCACAAATAGGAACGGCTTGCATTTGGAAGTTACTTGAATCGCTCCGCATTTTCGGGACTTGATATCCCCGAAAATGTAAAACAAAAGAAAATTGAATAAAAATGAAAAGCCTTGTGAAATACAGGGCTCGACTTAAGTTCGCTATCCCGGGTTCTATTTTCTGAAACTCCTTCTCTCCCGTCCCCTTTTAGAAAGCATGTTTTAGGACTTTTGTATGATTAGAAGCCTGGTAGATTAGTCGCTTTAACTGAATTGTTATCTTATTGTTTTGATTGTTTATAAATTGCATATCCCGTCTCTTCGGGACTCGCCGGTTAATTTAAGATAGTAGAAACCTTTAGTTAATTTTCGAGTGCAAAAGAAATAAAAATTAAAATTGTACCTATTTATTCATTATTTATATTTAGTCAATTATTTATCCATTTATTAATTCATTTATTTATTCATTAATTAAATTAATTAAGTGGTATTTATTATTAATTTATTTGTTTAATTTTAAATTAATCGTTTATTTGCCTAATCAATTATAATTATTTATTTATTTATTTATTAAATTATTTAAGTGGTATTTATTTATTCATTCTATTTATTTATTCAATTAATTAATTCTAATTAATTATTTATTTCTTTAATCAATTATATTCATTTACTTAACTAGTCAAATTATTATTGCTTATCCCTCATCTAATTGAAATCATATAAATATTTATTTATCTAATTAAGTTATTTATCTATTTATTTATTTATCTAATTAATTAATTAATCAATTATTACTTCTTTATCTAATCATCTACTAATTTATTTATTTAGCCCTTATTTATTTAATCAATCAATCGACCCTTATCTCATTATTCATGTAATTAATCTTAAGTTTTGTTCAAATATTGTCATAATCAATTTTTATCTTCTCTATATTATTCATTACCTATTTATTTTATTTAAAATTTATCCCAAATTAAATTTCGAGTAAAATTCGTGAAAATCGCCGGATTAACCGCCTTTGGCGGATTTTCGAAAGTGCTCCCGTAATAAGGACCTTCTTTCGAATTTAACAGAACCACTTACCTAAGAATCTCTAATTTTAATTTAATTTCTTTTAAATAAAGGTTAAATTGCACTCCTTAGTTAACTTAGGTTCCTAATAATCCTTAAATTAGGTGGCGACTCCAAAGAAACCCTTTGGAATCCCACTTTATTGAAATATTCCGAAACCTATCCTTTTCTAAAGAAAGGGTAATTTTTGGGGTTCAACACTTGTTCTAGTGTGCTTGGATTTTCACCTGATGTCTCCTTATCTTCTGAGTCTTCCAGTTCATTTACACCTTCTTCCCTACTTAGGCCAATAACTTGATCTTCTGTCTCACTCTCCTCCAGTGCCTTATCTGATTCATCAAATACAACATGCATACTTTCTTCTACTGTTTGTGTTCTTTTGTTAAACACCTTGTATGCTTTGCTTTGAGTAGAATAACCAAGAAATATTGCCTCATCACTCCTAGCATCGAACTTTCCCAAGGGTTCCTTGCCATTGTTGTGAACAAAACATTTACAACCAAAGGGTCTTAGGTGAGCAATATTTGGTTTTCTACCTCTGAGTAGCTCATATGGGGTCTTGTCAAGAATTGCTCTGATGGAACATCTGTTCAGCAAGTACCATGCAGTATTTATAGCTTCAGCCCAGAAGTTTCTTGCAAGGCCACTTGACAACAGCATAGTCCTGGCCATATCCTTTAGAGACCTGTTCTTCCTCTCAACCACTCCATTTTGTTGGGGAATTCTTGGAGCGGAAAAGTTATGATCTATGCTGTTCTTTGCACAATACTCAGAAAATTTTGAGTTCTCAAACTCAGTTCCGTGATCATATCTGATATGAGTTCAAGGCTTAACCTTTTCTGAACTACACCAGCCCAGTCTTTAAAGCTTTCAAAAGCTTCATCTTTGGTAGCCAAAAACATAGTCCATTTGTATTTAGAGTAGTCATCAACAATCACGAACACGAATCTCTTTCCTCCTCTACTCCTGACTCTCATAGGTCCACACAGATCCATATGCAAGAGTTCCAGTGGTTTTGATGTACTTACCACCTTCTTGGACTTAAAGGATGATCTCACATGCTTTCCCTTTACACATGCATCACACATTTTTATGTTTTCAAATCTCCTACTTGGCAGTCCACGAACCAGCTCCTTTGATGCTTATTCAGTTGTGAGAGACTTGCATGACCCATTCTTTTGTGCCACAGCTGAGAGTCACTTTCTTGTACATTCAAGCATGTTAGGTTATTTTCAGGTAATGACTTCAGCGATGCTTTGTATACATTGTTCACCCTCTTTCTTTCCATTCCAATTTCTCCACTCTGTAGGTTCTTCACAATGCATCCTACAGACGAGAACTTCACTTCATTTTCTCTATCACATAGTTGGGAGATGCTCAGCAGATTGTGTCTAAGACCATCAACACAATAAACATTCTCAATAGCATGATCCAGAGTTCTCCCAATCTTTCCAATTCCTACTATTTGACCGTTTTTTCCTCCTCCGAAGGCCACACTGCCTCCTTGAAATTCTGCGAGTGAGAGAAAGTTTTCCACCCTGCAAAACAAATTAGAGGTTAGCCTTAGGAACCCAGACAAGCTTGGGTCCCTTCTTACTAGAAAATGGGTAAATCAAGTCCTGTCTAGCCCATTTAGGTAAAACACTTCTTTTGTTCTTGGCCTATGCCTTGCTGACATGTATGCACTTTTGTTTGATATGTCTTGTTTCACCACAAAAAGTACATAACATTTTGCAAGGTAATGCCACATACTTGCTCTTAGGGTTATGTGGAGGCAGTGGTTTCTTAAATCCTAATCCCTATTTTCCTTTATTTTGATTTTCAAGAACCCAATTCATTGCCTCTGATGATTTATTCTATTTAGTTAATCTGATAAGCTCAAATTTTGATTTTTCAACCTTTTGACTTAAAACCTTGTTCTTCTAAGTTTCCTGATACAGAATTTCCTTTGCTTTTCAATTCATTTTCCAAAAAGGTTTGAACTTCACTTATTACTTGCTTACCATTTGAACTTTCTCTTGACTGATTGCATTCCAGTTCTAGCTCAGTGATCTTAGACTTTGACACAAGAGTCTGTCCTTTCAAGGTGGCATTGACTTCTTCAAGTTCAATGTTCTGTTCTAGGAGACTCTTGTGCTTAGTTCTAAGACTACTTAGTTCTTCAGTCAGTTTATCTTTTTCAAACTTCTCCTTTTCATAACCTTCGATCAAGGTGGCAGTGATTAAAATTAGGTTTCAGAAGAGTATGTATGCAAAGTTTCCTTTAGTTCAGATAGACATACCTCTGCTGAGTGAGCATCTTCAGTTCCATCAGTTGCCATGAGAGCAGAGTCCTTCTTTTGACTGTCATCCGAGTACACCTCCTTCAGCCTTTCCCAGACTTCCTTGGCCGACTTGCATTCAGATATTTTAGCAAGTACATCATAGGTAAGTCCTCTTTTCAGGTACCATTCAGCTTTAGAGTTTGCCTGTAACCAGTCTAGGTCTTGAGGATCCAGTTCTTCTACCTTCTTTGGCACTAGGACACCATTTGCAGCTCTCTTTACAGGAACATGGGGTCCTCTCTTCACAATCAGCCATAGACTATAGTCTGCTGCTTGCAAGAAGATCTTCATCTGTTTCTTCTAGTTCTTGTAGTGAGTTCCATTGAACACAAGACGCCTTGACGGATCTCTTCCTCCTCTAAACTCTCGAGGGTCTTCTTCATCAAAATATTGTCTGACATACCTATTAGTGCCAGTGGCGGATCATCTTCAGAATCCTTTTCATGGTCGGATTCACTGTCAGTTGGTCCCCATGTAGCATAGAAGGCCTCCTTCTTCTTTCTCCTTTCTACTCTGAAGTTTGGAGGTCATCTTGACTTCTTCTTATCTTTGTCAATTTCCTTTGGCGTCTCCTTCTCCTTTTCCTTGGATGCTCTATTCTTCATCCATTCTATTTCCCACATAGGACAGTCTACTACAGCATGATCCTTTTTGAAGCATTTGAAGCATCCTGAATAATCAGGACTGTCAACTATATTCTTCCTGCAAGAACTCTCCTTGCCACTTCTTTTGAATCCTTTGAACCTTCCCAGATTGAGCTTCGGTCTTAAAGCACTTACCATTGCTGCTTCAACTGATTGAAGATCAACATAGTCATCAGTTTCTTCACTTGCTTCAAGGGCAAGGGTCTTGTCCTTCTTTACAGCTGGTTTAGTTTTTGAGTCCTTCATCATATCATGAGTTTTCAAACTTCCAACCAGTTCTTCAAGTTTGATGGATCTGAGAGGTTTGGATTCAATGATGGCAGTCATCTTTGGTTCCCATGCTTCAGGTAGCACATTCAGGATTTTATCAACCATCTCTATTTCAGGCAATTCCATATCTAGAGATCTCATTTCATTTGTAATGATAGTCAACCTGGTCATCATATCCTGAATTGATTCTTTCTCACCCATGGTGAAAAGTTCAAATTGTCTCTTCAGCATTCTCCTTTTTGAGTCCTTCACTTCTTTGGTTCCTTCATGCGCAACCCGCAAAGCATCCCATATTTCCTTAGCCGTCTTATAAGATGATACTCGATTGAACTCCTCAGGACCAAGACCACATATGACCAGACGTTTGGCTTTGTGATTCTTTTCAATCATCTTATAACCCGTCTCGTTGAACTCTTCTTTCAGTTTTGGTTCTAGCTTAGCAGTAGCTCCTTCACCGACTATTTTAGTGGGGATCAGGTTTCCTTCAGAGACTATCAGCTAGAGTTGATAGTCTTCAGCACATATGTAATTCTCCATCCTGTTCTTCCACCATGCATAGTATTGCCCATTAAACTGTGGGGGCCTCTGAACTGACTGTCCTTCAGTGATGGTAGGTGGTGCACTCATTCTAATCCTTCTCAAGGTGTTAACCGCTTACGAGAAGACCTGCTCTGATACCACTTGTTATACTCTATACACCTCCTGAAGACACTAGAAGGGGGGTTGAATAGTGTCTACCGATTTTCGTCACGAGAACTTGGTTCTTCTAACGTAGAACCTAGTTCTTACTTTATCTTTTATATAGCCTTGAACACTGCAACTCACAACAACACACACACAAGGGACACAAGGATTTTACGTGGAAAACTCCTTGCTCAAGGGAGAAAAACCACTACCCACACTCTGGGATTTTAGAACTGAATCCGCTAACACAAGAGCAAAGTTTCTGATTACAAACTCTGTAACCAAGGGGCTACACTCTAGACCCTAATCACTACTCAAAGCTAAACTCTAGCTTCTCAGTAATTACACAAAAGTTCACCTAATACATATGCTTCTGAATAAGCCAATAGGTAAAACTATGAATGCTCGAATTAAAGACAACTTGCAACTTGACGAACCTAGACAAAATATCTAGACTCAATACACTGCATGCACTCAAGTTGTCTTCTCCAGTTTACTCACGTAGAAAGATGCTAGATCGCCTTTGTATGCTCTCAACTCTCCGTTTGTGAATAACTGCTTTACGGCTGTCTCTACTACTTGTATTTATACGGGTCTTTGAACCCCTAGTTGAGTTCTACCAGGAATCCTTTTAATTATGGCAAGTCAGGATTCCTAGTAACTCTTTTCCTTGTTGAATTCAAACTCCTTTTCACACTTCGAAGACACAGCCTGGGCACCGCCTCTTTTAGTCTGACTAGGATGCATATTCATTCACGCGCCACTACTCCTAGTTCCACATGGATTTTCAACCCGTAATTCTTTTCGATCAAGCGTGCCCTTCATTCCAAGGACTAGGTTCTTCGTGGAAACCTCTGAGTCCTTTTCGTTTGTCATACTTCAAAACCAGCTCTCAACAACTAAGACTCCATTTGCAGCTCTCTTCACAGGAACATGAGGTCCTCTCTTCACAATCAGCCATAGACTATAGTCTACTGCTTGCAAGAAAGTCTTCATCTGTTTCTTCCAGTTCTTGTAGTGAGTCCCGTTGAACACAGGTGGCCTTGACGGATCTCTTCCTCCTCTAAACTCTCGAGGGTCTTCTTCATCAGAACTGATGTCTGACATACCCATTAGTGCCAGTGGTGGATCATCTTCAGAATCCTTTTCATGATCGGATTCACTATCAGTTGGCCCCAATGTAGCATAGAAAGCTTCCTTATTCTTTCTCCTTTCTGCTCTGAAGTTTGGAGGTCGTCTTGACTTCTTCTTACCTTTATCATTTTTCTTTGGTGTCTCCTTCTCCTTTTCCTTGGATGCTCTATTTTTCATCCACTCTATCTCCCACATAGGACAGTCCACGACAGCATGATCCTTTTTGAAGCACTTAAAGCATCCTGAATAATCAGGGCTGTCAACTATGTTCTTTCTGCCAGAATTCTCCTTGCCACTTCTTTTGAATCCTTTGAACCTTCTCAAATTAAGCTTCTGTCTTAGGGCACTTACCATTGCTGCTTCAACTGATTGAAGATCAACATATTCATCGATTTCATCAGTTGCTTCAAGCGCAAGGGTCTTGTCCTTCTTTAAAGCTGGTTTACCTTTTGAGTCCTTCATCATCTCATGAGTTTTCAAGCTACCAACCAGTTCTTCAAGTTTGATGGATTTGAGAGGTTTGGATTCAATGATGACGGTCATCTTGGGTTCCCATGCTTCAGGAAGCACATTCAGGATTTTATCAACCATCTCTATTTCAGGCAGCTCCATATCCAGAGATCTCATCTCATTAGTAATGATGGTCAACCTGGTCATCATATCCTGAATTGATTCTTTCTCACCCATGGTGAATAGTTCAAATTGTCTCTTCAACATTCTTCTTTTTGAGTCCTTCACTTCTATGGTTCCTTCATGGGCAACCTGCAGAGCATCCCATATTTCCTTAGCCATCTTATAAGATGATACTCTATTGAACTCCTCAGGACCAAGACCACATACGACCAGACGTTTGGCCCTGTGATTCTTTTCAATCATCTTATAATCCGTCTCGTTGAACTCCTCTTCTGTTTAGGTTCCTTCTTGGCAGTGTCTCCTTCACCAATTATTTTGGTGGGGATCAGGTTTCCTTCAGAAACTATCAGCCAGAGTTGATAGTCTTCAGTACATATGTAATTCTTCATCCTGTTCTTCCACCACGCATAGTATTGCCCATTAAACTCTGGGGGCCTCTGAACTGACTGTACTTCAGTGATGGTAGGTGGTGCACTCATGATTCTGATCCTTCTCAAGGTGTTACCCTCTCACGAGAAGACCCGCTCTGATACCACTTGTTATAATCTATGCACCTCCTAAAGACACTAGAATGGGAGGTTGAATAGTATTTACCGATTTTCGTTTCAAGAACGTTGTTCTTCTGACTGTAGAACCTAGTTCTTACCTTCGCAATTGTACTATTTCAAACACTGCAACTCGCCACACCACACACACAGAAGACAGAAGGATTTTACGTGGAAAACTCCTTGCTCAAGGGAGAAAAACCACGACCCACACTCTGAGATTTTAGAACTAAATCCACTAACACAAGAGCGAAGTTTCTGATTACAAACTCTGTAACCAAGGGGCTACACTCTAGACCCTAACCACCACTCAAAGCTAAACTCTAGCTTTTCCAGTAATTACACAAGAGTTCACCTAATACATATGCTTCTGCAATAAGCCAATAGGTAAAAACTATGAATGCTCAAACTAAGACAACTTACAACTCGATGAACCTAGACAGAATATCTAGACTCAACACACTGCATGCACTTCAGTTGTCTTCTCCAGTTTACTCACGTAGAAAGATGCTAGATTGCCTTTGTATGCTCTCAACTCTCCGTTTGTGAATAACTGAATTTACGGCTGTCTCCACTACTTGTATTTATACGGGTCTTGAAACCCTAGTTGAGTCCTACAAGGAATCCTTTTAATTATGGTAAGTCAGGATTTCTAGTAACTCTTTTCCTTATTGAAGTCCAACTCATTTTCACACTTCGAAGACACAGCCTGGGCACCGCCTCTTTTAGTCTGACTAGGATGCATATTCATTTGCAACCCGCAGTTCTTTTCGATCAATCGTGCCCTTCATTTCAAGGACTAGGTTCGTCATGAGAACCTCTGAGTCCTTTACGTTTGTCATCCTTCAAAACCAGCTCTCAACATGAACCAAGTGCTAGTGCTGTAGGTGCTGAGGAGAGTGAAGGGGTATCTGTCCTTAAAGGTCCAGTAGTTTGAGGACCTAGACTTGCTGAGGCTACACAGGATTTAAGTCAAGAACCTGCTTCTTGTCCAGATCCTACTGAGGTTGATGATGCAGGACTCAATTGGACAGATTCAGAAGAAGAAAAGGATGAGGAGGTTGTGAAAGATAAAGTTTAGAGTGAAGTGGTTGCCAAGAAAGCAGAAGAAACAAAGAAGAAAAAGTTGAAGAGGAAGTTTGGTGAGGAGGATGAGCGGCTGGTGTGTGAGGAAGAGGAAGAAGAGGTAGTGTTTGTGAAGGAGAACAGAGTAGAGCCGGAAAAGAGGAGGAGACTGGTGAAAGGGGGAAAGCCAGTGTCAAAAACTAAATTGGTTGATGAATCAAGTGAAGAAAGTGGTGACAGGACTATTGCTAAGCCAGTGGCCAGGAGAGTTGGCACTAGATCTGCCTTGAAGCAACAGTTGGAGACAGTTGGGATGCTGGAAAGAACAATTGCCAATATGAGAGACAGAGAGGCAAAGAAAAAGGTGGAAGAGAAGAAAGCTGGGGGAGATAGAGGAAGAGAGTGACGAGGCTGGTAGTTATGTGGAGCCAAGTGACTCTGAGACTGATAGTAAAGTAGAGAACAGGAAGAGAAGGAGAGGTTCTGAAGAAGAAATCGATAGAGTGGCCTTCTTTGCAAAGCATCAGGTGCTGCCTGGTAGTATTTTGCATGATGAGAAGGAACATTACATGAAACCACTGGTGAGAATGATTGGTGACCAAGGATGGCTTGGTTTGTTTGGAAACAAAGATAGGATGTTGTTTGCTGATGAGGTCAGGGAGTTTTACACAAACTGCAGAGTCATTACCAGGGGGAGTGTTTACCACTGTGAAGGGAGTTGAGATAGAATTTGGGAGAACTAAGCTTGGGGTGATCCTTGACATACCTGCTGAAGGTTATTGCAGGTATATAAAGTTTAAGTGGCCCAAGAGGACAGATGGAGTAACTCCTCTGAGTGTGGTAAAAAAATTCTCAGGAAAACCCAAGCTAAGGAAGGAAATGTAGGTAGATAAAAAGGAGATAGAGCCTGCACACCAGTTGCTGTTTGAATTTGTGCATAGGTTCCTTTTGCCAAGAGGAGAAAGAAACAGTGAAGCTAGTGCTCTAGACCTAACATATATGGACTTGCTGGATAGGGGGTAAGAATCAACTTACCTGGGCTAATTATCAGGCATATTAAGAGGATTGCAGATACTGATCATAAGCCACATTCTTTAGTGCATTCCTATATCCTCCAGCAAGTTCTAGAGCATTTTGGGGTTCCACTGGAAGCTGGGAAGAAGCCAACCATTCATCAGATGTTTGGGTATAATGTGCTTAAAAACTGTGACTTCTTCGAGGAGAGGAGAGCTTCCAAGAAGCCCAGGCAGGTCAAGAAAGAGCTAGCTGAGGAGAGTGAGGATTATGGACCTAAGGAGGCCATTGATGCTGTGAAGGAGCTGGAGACTCAGGTTCTTGAAGTGAATAATGAAAATGCAGAGCTCCACAGACAGGTGAAGTTGAAGGATCAAGAAATTGATCGCTTAAAGATAGCCTACAACAAGTATGAGGCCGAGCTGGTGATGGAAAGGGCCAAAAATACAAAGCATCTTGAGGCACTTGTCAAGCACTTCAACCTTCAGTCCTGAGTCCTCCTGTCCCATCCTCCTGTCTTTTCTCCTAAATGCTGTTAATTCCTTCCATTCTCCCTTGCACATGTGATAGTTGTTTCAAACAATTTATTTTTTCAGTTATGTACTAATGGATAGGGTTGTGCTGTTGTCACACCCTGGATAATGGTTTTAAATTTTCTCATGCTTATGACTGGTTGCTTTACAGTATTTGGTTCCTGTTGGGCCCTTACTCTCACTTCTGTGTGTTTTTTTTTCTGACTTGTTGCCTTGTGCTCTAGACTGGATAGTACTAACTGGTTCATGCAGGTATTTGAATCTTTTCAATGATGCCAAAAGGGGGAAGAAGGAAATGTTGGGGTGTTTGTGACCTAATTCATCTGTTTTAAATTTCTTGAACTTGTTACCTTTTGATTTTGTGTTTTTGGGAAATTTTGTCTATCCAGGTTCTTTGGCAACATTTTGTAGTCATCATCAAAAAGGGGGAATTTGTTGAGCATTGGTTTTGAAGCATGACAAACGAGAAGGACTCAGTGGTCTTGATAGACGAACCTAGTCCTTGAGAAAGAAGGGCACGACTGATCGAAAAGATCTGTGGGTTGCAAATCCCTGCGGAACTAGGAGTAGTGGCGCGTGAATGAATATGCATCCTAGTCAGACTAAAAGAGGCGGTGCCCAGGCTGTGTCTTCGAAGTACGAATATGAGTTGGACTTCGATAAGAAAAAGAGTTACTAGAAATCTTGTCTTACCATAGTTACAAGGATTCCTTGTAGGACTCAACTAGGGTTGCAAGGCCCGTATAAATGCAAGTAGTTGATGCAGCCGTAATTCAGTTATTCACATACAGAGAGTTGAGAGCATAAAAAGGCGATCCAGCATCTTTCTACGTGAGATAACTGTAGAAGACAACTGGTGTGCTTGAGTTGGTTGAGTCTAGATATTCTGTCTAGGTTCATTGCATTGTAAGTTGTTTTTTTTTTAGCATTCATTGTTTTTACCTATTGGCTTATTGTAGAAGCATATGTATTAGGTGAACTTGTGAGAAATTGCTTGTAAAGCTAGAGTTTAGCTTTGGTTAGTGATTAGGGTCTAGAGTGTAGCCACTTGGTTACAGAGTCTTGTAAACTTGTTATTTGTGTTAGTGGATTGAGTTCTAAAATCCCAGAGTGTGGGTCGTGGTTTTCCTCCCTTAAGCAAGGAGTTTTCCACGTAAAATCCTTGTGTCTTCTGAGTGTGTGGTTGGTGTGTGTTGCAGTGTTCAAACAACTAATTTGCAAAGGCAAGAACAGGGTTCTTGACTAAGGAGGATCGAGTTCTTAAAACAAAAATCGAAGGACACTATTAAACCCCCTTCCCCCCCCCCCCCCTTCTAGTGTCCTTAGGAGGTGCATAGATTATAACAGCTTCTGAGAAACTAATTAAAGCACCTTGCATTTTATGAACTTTAAATAAAAATTGAGAAATAATTTTCAACCTAGTAACAACTTCAATGATGGCAATTCTAACATTTATACCAAGAATACAGCTGCTTCACTCAACTAAGATGACAACATTATAAACGGAATAGTTTATCTCAAACTACATCCTTATAATCTTTCTATAGTCATTAGGATAACTACAATGATATACTTATCCAAAAATTTGGGAAACTATTGCGAGATGGATACGGTTACCGATTCACCCTACCGAAAGTTACCGAAACTGAACATGAAAATACTAATTCGGTATAGTAATGGTATGACATTTTTAAAAATCAAAAATCGAAATTACCGTACCGAAATGTTAAATAGCGTATATTACCGTACCACGGGCACCCCTAGAAGAAGATGCAGGGAGGGAGGGGGGAGCTTGAAATGGGGGAGATAAGGTAATTAAGACAAGGAACAAACTAGGTAAAAAAAAAATAGAAAATTATAAAACGTTGACACGTGTTGGTCAAATATGAGATTTTTATCGGGATTTACACTATGTATTCTTGATATTCAAAGTATTTATCCGGCCTACCCATTAAAAGTATGGTTTAAAGTATTTACACGGTCTACCTATTTTATTGTATACCTTTATTATACTATCTTTCTAGAGTATACAATAACCATATACCTTATGGTATACTCAGTCTATCAATTTTCATTATATACTTTCATGGTATACTATGCATATACCTTTATGGTATACTACATAAATTATGGTACACAATCCAGATATATAGGGTGGGTATATAGTTTCTCCGTATTTTGGGTGGGTAGGCGGGTAAATATTTTGAATTTGTTGAGTATTTTTTTAAATGGAACATTTATATAAGTAGATTACTTTAGTACCAGTGTTTAAGTTTTGGTGCCCTCCAGAAAGTTATTTAATTAATTGCCAGAACTTGGACACTTGCTGAAGCACGGTCAAGAATTTAGTTTGAAGAAGTTCTTTGCATATCCTAGAGATCATCATAAAGTACAAAAGATTTAACACTATCGATTGAAATTTTCTACTAATAAACTTAAATTCTTTTCCTGATAGAGAAGGATTAAACTAATTCATAGTTTTTCTTTATCGTTGTTTGTGTACTTTTACACGATCGGGTAGTGTGTATTTTTTATTTTGACCATGAATTCAAATATATAATGTTTAAATTCTTTAAATTAAAATTTATATATTGGAATCTACATAAAAGATACCATAAGTCACAAAATTAGTAATTTAAAATATTCAAAATACATATAAGAGAGTTGCAGTAAAAGAAGAAATTGTTTGGCACTCAAGTTTCAAAAACATCACATAAATCGGTAAATAATGCACTTGTATTCTCATACTTTACGTACATATTTTAAGTATAAATCTACCATGTCCAATCTCCATTTTCGTTTCTTCATTTCTTGTTTTGAGAGCATTTTATTCTACTTGTAGTGTATGTTGCATTCTGCTTTTCTTTAAAAAAAAAATTTGGTTCTTCGCTTTCTTTTACCAGGAATCTTGCAAATAAAAAAGCTGGAGGGCCAATAATTCTAGAAAAATGAGTTCTTAGTTTGACTGCCTCAAAATATTTTAAACAAAATATGGAGAAATATTAATAATACAGAAAGAGTAAAGTTTAGATTCCTAACTATTTCCTTAGAATATGTCTTCAACTTAAATTTTGTTCACAATAGATATGCTCGGTCCTCAAGCTCCCCAACTGGTGCAATAACGTCTTGCAAGTTGAAATCACAAAAAATTATTCTCATATAATCTTATTACACTTGTAAATCTTTAGGGGTGTTACTTATTTAATATAGCCAATGCTCAACAGGGATAAAGGGCAAGAAGCATACCATTGATGTTATTTAGAATCTTAAGGTTAAGGACCCTTCATATTCATGATATCTATGCATTAGCCAGTACCAGGTGGCTAGCAAATAAAAAGTAAAAAAGAATGCAAAAGAATGATACAGATGAAGAGCCATAGGTGTGAAAGGAAAGATTCACTCGGCGCCCACCATTCAGAAAAGATATCCACACGTGCAACATTTATGTAAAAGTAGTTGGTTTTTACGACCATTAAGGGAAACGTACACCTTCAGAAGCATATTGTACAGCAACAGTGAAGCAAGTGATAGCTAATCGTCTTATTCTAAGGTTGACGCGGCTAATCGTCATACTCTAAGCCCGACGAGGCTAGCCATCATATTTTAAGCCGAACGAGGCTAATCGTCATATTCTAAGCCTGACGAGGCTAGTCGTCATATTTTTAGCCTGAGGAGGTTAGTCGTCACATTCTAATCCCGACGAGGCTAATTGACATATTCTAAGCCTGATGAGGCTAAGGTGATGTTATTTGGAGGTGTCATGTCCAGAAGCTTGCGACTCTATTCCTCAAGTGTTGTCAGGTGTTGGTGCTGGAGTTATCTGCAAAATTATGTCCATTGTGATTGCTAATCTACGTTGCCTGTGAGTTTTGTATTTGTGTTGAAGAAAGATCTGCTCTCAAAGAAAATTCGCTAGTTGAAACAAAGTGGTTGCGTTTCTTTGAACAACAATGTATTGACTCGAATATGCATTTGTCCTTTTGTTGTGATAATTGGATATCTCGGTGGCTCTGATTATGTGGATACTTCCACTGAGGTCTGATGTTTGGATTTGCCAGATTTGGAAGTTATTCAAAATTGTGCTTGCCTTGGATTGTGATGGGTTGCTTTTCATGTTTCATGTCTTTTCGTAAAATGACTTGGAGCTAGCTCTGATGGATTGGTCTGTATAGAAAATATATGTGTGGCTTGAGAGTTGCAGCTTCTATTTGTTGGTTCTTGTTGTAACATTTTCTTGTCTCGGTCAATAAGACTCTGAATTTTGCATTTTAATGCTGGACATTCTGTAGTGCTATGGCCTTGAATTTTGAGTGTTAAGTGCAAGTCTTTGATATATTAGAGTCTAGACATGGGTATTTAGGGATTCATCCATTCGTGGCTGCAATATCCTTCGATTCAGCTAGAGAAATAAAGGTGTGAGGTTTTGTCCTTTTTGTTTGTCGCCGATTGTGTTGTGTTGTTTGAAAGTCTTGACAGATGGAAGGTTATATATCGTGTAAGTTGGGTGCGGTGTGAGGTTGTGAGTTTTGTCGGTTCTGGTTGTATAGTAATTGGATCTCTTTCTTGCGACTCTTGTGTGGGTATACTGCTGGCTGTTTTGTTCATTCAGACTACAAATTATACGACAGTGGAATTGGGATTATCTGAATTCTCTCGATGTCATATGCTGGTGGTTCGAAAGACTTTTTTCCAGAAGGTTAATATTTTCAGCCATGCTTGCCACTTCGGCTTCTTCTTAATGCAGATTCTTGACCAATTTTCGTATTCAAATGCAATGCAATCGTAATAAAATGACAACATGTACAAAACAAAGTTAGCATATTAGCAAGTGTTTGAAGTAACAATAACACATAGAGCTTAGGAGATTGCCTACACTGCGGATGATAGATTAGCCCTTGGGTTGAAGACTATGATAGAATGCATAGATATCACAGAAGAATTTCTAAGTGCTTTATGTAGCAGTTAAGGCAAAGATTTTGGTCAAATGATCGATGCTCGCTTACGCAGGAGATATGTCTAGTTAAATATTAATGAAAATGTGACAAAGATGTTGTGTAAGGGGATATACTGAATGTTGTGTGACTGAATGGGTGGTCGGCTTTTGTTGAACACCAAGGACTTCAGAGAAACCACTATTTCCTTAGCAAGTTTGTCTGTTATGATGCATGTATGTCCTTAAATGAGATACTCAATATCTTTCGTACTTTCCAACCAACTGCTGCAATTCAATCTTTGCACCAACTTTTCTTGTTGGATAAGATTTTGTTCCGAAGAGACCGAACCCATTATGAATTGCATATTTATCATGTATACTCTTATATTGATGTTTTAGTCAAGACCTTTTAGAGGTTGGTGATATTGTATTTTTACTTTTCAGTGTAGTCGTTGTCTTGAGAATTCATATCACTCGATAAAACTTTCAACCAAGATCGCTCCAAGATGTCTATTTGCACGTATCTTCCTCCATGTATCAATTCAATGCTAGCCTTGTAAGCGTCTTAATAGAAATTTCATCCTGAGTTCATCGTCTTGTTCCACACTTGCTAGTTGGTAGGAACATGCTTCCAGTACTCACAGGGATTTCTGATTTCGTCATACAATGGAATCTTTATCAGTGCGTCTTTATATTCTTTTCCAAGTTGAATCAACCTGCTAATTTTGGTTGTTGTGAATAAATTGTTGTTACATCAAGCGGGTTCCCCTTGTTTCTCACTTCATTATTTCCTTCTGATAACCTTTTGAACGGCTTTTTGACCATGAATAGGTAAATTTTGAAAATACTTTGGATCGCCTTCAACGTATTACAGTGTTGACTAGAGCAGCAAAATGATCCTCAGACATTAGTATCAAAAAGTTATTGTGGTAAGTCGTATGTGCCTTTGAGTTTGAACAACATATCTCTTGCTCTGTCAATTTTCTTCTCCATGTTTATAGTGCTTGTTGTAACAAACTCTTCTTATTTTGACAAATGATCGGCAAGTGTACTTTGCTTAACCATATCAGCTGCCTTCGTATTCAACTTGAGCCAACCTTTGGATAATAGGTTTTTTGAGTTGGTAAGGGATAAGGAATAATCAGGATTTAGGCATATAATTAGGAGAGGGTCCGTTGGTAGGAAATCGGATTTAGGAAGGATTTCCTTTAAGTGTAAAGAAACCTAGAGCAAACAAAAAAAATCAAGTAATGCACACATAGTAAATAAAAATGTGTCTTATGATATAAGGGACAACTCTATGCATGATGGCTTGAAAATCACTTTGTGCCATATGTATCATTTCGTTTGTAAACAAAATGCGGAGCCTAAAAGAAATATTGCATTTATGGAACATTGGTCTTTATAACATTAGACGATATTGAAATAACATAAAGGCTAAATATTTCTAAAAAATTGGATCATGTCCGAGTGAACATTCTTCATGCTGATCCATCCCCAGAAGAATCGTCTAGTTTCTTTTTGGACGAATCTTGCTCGAACGAACTTGCCCCTGATGAGTCTTTCTGGTAAATAATGTTGTCTGCATCAGTCAAGAGTTGTGACATGTCAAATATAAAGTTTTTCGACATTTTCCAAGCCCTTTTTCCTTTCTCTTCCATTGCTTTGTCAGTTACGGAGTTCTTTCCTTCGCTATCCCACACACCTATAGGCTCTATGCGTTTTTCCAATAGTTCTGGCTTATTGCATCATTTTTCTTTTTCTTTTCTTTTTTTGCTTCGACTAATTGCTTTTCTGCTACTTTCTCTCGTGTCTTTGCCAGTTGTTTTCGTAGCCTTTTGCTCTCAGATTGTAACTCATCAGCATCTCTTTTCCTTTTTGTCGTTACCCTTGGTTGAACTGTCCTTGCTATGTCTTTCCTGAGCCGGTCTCGGTAATCTTCATCATAGCCTGCATCAAACTTGTCTCGTCTAATAGTCTCGAATTCCATTCGGCGCCTTGCTTTTCAAGTTCTAATATCTTGTCTTCGAATGGTATCATTCCTCCGAAAATATCTGCTTTGAAAATTCTGATGTCTGCAATTTGGGGTACAATTTGCTTTCTCCCTGCTTGTCTAAGTTCCCTTAAAGGAGTGTATGGGTAAATTCCTATACACCCTACTAAAATGAGAAATGAGGCTCCTTCAGATCTTGTGATCACTGTAGTATTGGGAAAGTAGTCAAACATCCATTGTATATTTTCGGATGTCAACTGAGAAAGCCTGTGGTGCCAGCCTTTGGCAGTTGTTGGCCGGTCCCACCTTTCAAGAGCGTTGTCTATTCGAGCGGTATGAGTCAAGATGTAGTTTTCTCTTGGTAAGGAATGGAAACATTGGTCTGTGCTATTCATCTCCATCAGCCAAATTTGTAAAAGCAAATTGCAACCTTCGAAAAAGCCAACGCCTTTCTTGCATTTTTCTAAAGCTCGGTACATTTCTGCAACAGTCACAGGTATCAAAGTGTATATCTTGTCAAAGTCCTTGCATAGGACATCAACAATTGATACCATGCAAACATAAACTCGTGACAAAAGTGACTACCCTCCGCTCTTGCCAATCTGCCTGGTTAATGCTGAAATTATCTTGGAATTCTTGAAATGCTTCTTCGTACCCAAACTTAATGTAGAGGAAAGTCGAAAAAATTCCCGATTGCCTCACACTGTGTGTGCATAATTCGGGCTTATGCCCTACCATTTCGAAGAACTCCTTTGGTGTAATGTTCTTAGGCATGTATATCTCATCACTATAAAATGGGAGTTGAGTCAATCCGCCTATCTCTTTCAGTAATGGTCTCAACTCTACACTTGCAAAGTGGAAAAGCGCTCGGTCTGTATCCCAATAGTGTATTGTTGCTTCTACTATCGCTTTCATTGAAGTGTGCTCCATTAATGAAATCATATTTCCCAACACCATTTTGACTCGGTCTTGCCGTCCTCTGCTTAGGTTTTCCCACCAATCCTTGAGTAACTGTGGGACTTCAGCAACCATGTCGAATGTTCTAGTGGCCATGATCTTTGAAAAAGGTGAAGGAAGTAAAAAATAAAGAGAGGAAGATGCCTAAAATTCCTCTTTTAAGCAAACGATTAATGTGTGGCACGAGTTTTTTTAAAAACAATACAACGTATAATATGAAGAAATATGTCGTTGCGGATTGAGAACCCTTTGGACACTTCCGACAGAGGTTGCTAATGAGTTTTTGACATACCAAGGATGCCAAACCTTTGTATAATGCCTAAATGATAAATGCGCATTATGTGTCATCCCGTTTATTGAACGGTCATTTCTGCTTCCACTTAGGCTTTTAATGCCTCTTCAGTTACCTTGTGTGCCTTTGAATGACATTGAATACATAATAATTTCAGTTGTTTAGAAATAAACAGTCATTTCTGCTTCAATTTGGGCTTTTCATGCCTATGCGGTTGCCTTTTGCGCCTTTGAATGGTATTGAATACAGAATGATTCAAACAATTTGGAATAAATGGTCCACATTTGCACATTAAGTCCCTTAAGTAAATGCAAATAATCATGTCAACACTCTTTGGGGTTGAAAACCCCGTTCGGATTGTTTGAATAAGTAGGCCTATTAGACTTGAGAGCAAGTCGACTAATGATATGTCATGATGCATGGTCTTAGCATCGCCACTAAGAGTTGGGTTAACTAGACCTAGTTTTATTATCCTCCCAAGCAGATGACTCGGAAGCGGGAACGTCATGGACCAACTAGATTCCATATCGTTCCCCCTAAAGGGCTATTTGCGAGGAGGAGGTGGTCATGTAACCACTGTATTTTTTCAACGCATGACTTTGAAATTGCCAGGAGCGGCGGACGGTATGAGCGAAAATCACAAATTTTCTAAAATGTACAAGTTTTGAAAGAAAATGCATATGTTGAAATAGTTCACAAAATAAATTTAATAAAGAGAAGGTGTTAAAAGAAAAGCAAGACAAATAAGTTAGTTTCGAGAAATAGGATAATTGATGCAATACAATATTAAAATGTTAAAAGAATCATGAAGTGAAACCGGTAAACAAAAAGATTTTGCAAACTTGTGGAGGATTTGAAAATTGTTGAAGCGTGGGATGTGATGCATTTTCCTAACAAACACTTCTAAGAGTGGGTTTCTAGACAATATTTTCTTGTCCTCCCGGGTGGACAACCAGGGAGCGGAAACGTTTAGAATTGTTAGTTGTACCACGGACCAGTTAGATTCCAAACTGTTCCCCTTAAAGGGTGTTTTGAGAGTGGAACGACCGTGAGATTTATGTAATCATTTGTGGTATGTGCAAGTATAAACTTCTAGGAGTGGAGGAACTATAAAGAGAAACAACCAAACAAAGATAAAAGATGCACCAAGAAAACTAAGCTTCCATCCTGCAAAAAGGAAAGGAAAAAGTTAGTCTCGAAAAAATGACTATAAAAGAATAAGAGCAAAGATTCCCAATATAAAGTCCGTTATGGTCTGAACCTTGATATCTCCAGCTGAGTCGCCATTCTGTCGACACCCCTGTTTTTTCCAAACCACTATGGGTTCGAAATAAGATTCAATTTATTGGAACTCACGGGTAAGACTTGGAGTCGCCACCTAACATATTTTTTAACTAGGTATATTAGGACACCTACTTTGTTTTTAGCCAATTTTAATGTTAACTCCAAAACTTGATCTACGAACCGAAAATTCTGAGTAAGGATTCAAATTAACCCAAGAAGAAGGTGTTAGGCACCTCTCAGATTCCACCAAGCGTGGTTCCCGGTCGGACTAAATATTTGGAATTCAATAATAAAGCAAAACTATCTCTACTATAGTATTCAGTTTAGATACAACTAATTGTATAAACAACAAATAAATAAATATCTGTCTTGGCCAAAGACTTCTTCTCTAAAAAGGTTCCGTCCGAATATACTTTGCAAGTAAAACAAATTAGTTAGTATGTCGAAAATAAAATAATAACGATAAGACAAAAATTAAAAGAACGCAATAGTAAATTGAATTTGAAGAATTTCTAAAGCGTTGTTTTTAACAATTTTCATTCAAGTGTACCTCGCAAAAAATATGAAAATGAATTAGTATGATAATTAATAAAATTAAATAAATAATAAAAAGTGAATGGAATGAGAATAATAAGTAAAAATATATAATAAAAAAATAATGTTAATAATAATAATAATAACAAAAAGAAAAATAAAAGGAAAAAATAAATTGAAGGTTTAGGCTCAGATTTGTATGGTGTATCGGGTAGAGGTTAGGGATGTCGGTATAGCTGCGAACACGGTGGCCGACCGGTTGCCATGCCAAGCACCGATCCCACTGCTCTATTTCCGGCTTGTTTTGTAATAAAGCTCATACATGTCATCATCGCCTATTTTATTTTTCGGGACACGTAAGAGACATATAAACATGTACATGTACCGATCGGGACTGTATTGGCCTCCAAATTGTCATTGGCCTTACAGTGTAGTATCCAGTCAAATCAGTGCAAAGTCTCATAAGTATTCGTCATAGACATAGTAATAGTGTAGTATTTTTGCTGATATCAATAACATCAGCTAGAGATAATGTCCACAAGACAATAATTTCACAAGTGAACACAATCAACAGAGAGGAAAAAAATATAACAAGATGACCAGTGCCTACAAACAAACACCAGTAACGGCAAACAAAGTAACGCCACCAACATAAAGAAGGGTGAGCGACTGCCAAGCCGTATCTTGGTGGCATCGCTGCAACCTAACCTTTTTTTCTTTTTGTCTTTCGATTCAGTAACAGTGGAAAAGAACATAGAATAATAGGGGTTCGCCGGTGACACAATTTCTGACTAAACTCAAATGTTTTACGCCGCCAATGCATTTTAGTCAATGAAACAACATTTCAAATAGTACTCTCTTAAAACTAAATCTAATAAAATTGATCTTTTTTGAATGAACAATGAAATTCCACTAAGTAGGCATTTGTCAAATACTATGATGATGGTTAGACTTATAGGGAAGTCCCAAGATCGTCACCAGTGTGAATTTTTTCCATCCTTTTTTCCTATTCATGCACCATTAGTTTGCTTTCATTTTTGCTAATGGTTTTCTTGACACGAGTGTTAAAGGTTGAAGAACGCTCCGTCAGGTAGTCAGATCTGCAAGGGAGACCTAATGGTGAGGAGTTGTTCAACATTTTCATTGTTTCTTCTTTCTATGCTTCTTTCTACAGTAATTGAGAATTTGTTATTTCAGTGTTTCCCTCCTTTCTTTATATTTTCCATGTTGCTACATATTTTAGCCCACAACAAGCTAGATTATTTAACAATAGAAGTTATCGATATTTTCTAATGGTAAACAAGTCTGCACAAGGCTAAAGACTAGCGAGCATTGGTCTTAGAGGAATTGTACAAATATGATAGAACTTTGTTTCACAAAATTCTGCCAATACCCAAAAGAGATTTAGAGAGAAGATAAATCTTTGACATTCTAGCATGACAAGCAATTATTAGTAGTTTGCCCTACTTATGTACGTACTTTAGTTGGTTCATGTGAGTTTTTCTTGGTTATATCCCTACTCCATGGGAGTATATCTCATGAAAGAAAAAGTGAAGATCACGCATCGTCAATGTAACTACAAAATGTAGTCCTCTGTTTTCTATATTAGCTTTTTATTTAATTTTATTCTAGAAACATGTAGGTCTCTTTTTGGAAAATTCACAATTTCCAAGAGCTCATGCTAACACATACGGTAATAATACTACTTTATAATAATCAGGGCTTAATGTAGTATCTTATGCAAGAGACCAGAGAGGACAAATGCAGGCCTGCATCATATGCCAAAGCAAACATAGATAGAGATGGTGTCCAACTTCACAGATGAAGTCTGCAAGAATTAAAAGCAATTCAGCTCTAACATTACCTCTTGGATAGATAATCTGTTCCAGAGCACGTTATTTACGAAACCGAAGCGAAATGAAATAGATCGCCCAATGACGTTATTTCGGAGCCTCTCTCTTGTTGAGAGCTGGTTTTGAAGTATGACAAACGAAAAGGACTCAGAGGTTCCCACGAAGAACCTAATCCTTGGAATGAAGGGCACGCTTGATCGAAAAGAATTACGGGTTGAAAATCTCTATGGAACTAAGAGTAGTGGCGCGTGAATGAATATGCATCCTAGTCAGACTAAAAGAGGCGGTGCCCAGGCTGTGTCTTCGAAGTGTGAAAAGGAGTTGGACTTCAACAAGGAAAAGAGTTACTAGGAATCCTGACTTGCCATAATTAAAAGGATTCCTGGTAAAACTCAACTAGGGTTTCAAGACCCGTATAAATACAAGTAGTAGAGACAGCCGTAAAGCAGTTATTCACAAACGGAGAGTTGAGAGCATACAAAGGCGATCTAGCATCTTTCTACGTGAGTAAACTGGAGAAGACAACTTGAGTGCATGCAGTGTATTGAGTCTGGGTATTCTGTCTAGGTTCGTCAAGTTGCAAGTTGTCTTTAATTCGAGCATTCATAGTTTTACCTATTAGCTTATTCAGAAGCGTATGTATTAGGTGAACTTTTGTGTAATTACTGAGAAGCTAGAGTTTAGCTTTGAGTAGTGATTAGGGTCTAGAGTGTAGCCCCTTGGTTACAGAGTTTGTAATCAAAAACTTTGCTCTTGTGATAATGGATTCAGTTCTCAAATCCCAGAGTGTGGGTCGTGGTTTTTCTCCCTTGAGCAAGGAGTTTTCCACGTAAAATCCTTGTGTCCCTTGTGTGTGTGGTGTTGTGAGTTGCAGTGTTCAAGGCAGTATAAAAGATAAGATAAGAACTAGGTTCTACGATAGAAGGACCAAGTTCTTGTGACGAAAATCGGTAGATACTATTCAACCCCCCCCCCCCCTTCTAGTGTCTTCAGGAGGTGCATAGAGTATAACATCTCTGATAAGTCTCTTTTAGAGCACCTTGTTTTTACTAGTCAACCCATAGCCGAATGGAAACAAAGGTTCATAGGAGTTCTGTTCTTGATGCAGGGGCAGCTGATCTACATTTTTAAACCAGGTCATTGGAAGTCTTCCTTGGAATCATAATCCCCAAAGATGACATCAGTGATTCCAGCTCCCTTAGTTCCGGGTAACCAACCAGCAATGAATGCATTCATTTTCTCCAGGAGAGAAGGCTCTATACATAAAGGCCTTCCAGAAATCAGGATCACCAATATTGGAACTCTGTCGGCAACCAAGCTTATTAGTTCTTCTCCACCAAGAGGGATTCTGAGGTCTTGGCTATCTCCACCACTTTCACAATAGGGAGGTTCACCAACGACGGCAATGGCGAAAGAGAAGTCTTGACCCGAAAAAGTGTCTGGTGATTGATTTTCCTCATATACCACTTCTGTTTCCCCTCTAACAGCATCTTTAATAGCTTCCAGAATTGTCGTACCTACAACAAACGATCCATGTTAAGTAGTGGTAAATGTAGGTCACAAATGAGCTACTTATCCTTCTAGATTATTTTCTAAACGCCTTCAGCAAAACATGCATTTTGTTATCATTGGTTAATTGAGAAAACTAAGCTTACTGTTGAAAGGACTCAACACATGTCCTAACCCGACCCTCAGCCTGGTTAAGGTTCCTAAGGGCAAAGGCAGCCCAATACACTAAGCTCCGGTTATGTAGGGCCGGGAAGGTCCGGAGCACATTAGATTTATAGAAGTATCTAGTACATCAATCTTCGTGCAAAGCTTACAAGAGTACTCTCAAGTTTAATCCTATCTATCTATTTATTCAACAAATTTACATTACCAGCCGGCAACGTCAACAATTTATGACATTATAGTTTAAGCTCTCTAAAAGAATATACAGATACGTAGACAGGTTTTCCAACTCACTCACAAGAGATGGAAAAGAAACTCTGAACTATTATTTTTTTTTTTTTTTTTGATATGGTAATTTTCTTTTCGAGAAAGGGTATTAGTTGTCTCGTAAAAGCACTAAGAAAGTGCTGCAAAACTATGTACATCAGTGGCTCAAAGAGCAAATCACAATGCACCTTTCTATCATATTAAAGAACTCAGAAAGAAACTCTGCCATATTGCTCCTAACCATAACTTGTCGCAACCTTATCCCCCCCCCCCCAAACACACGCATACATATATGGGCTAGCTTAGGCACACTGTCCACCAATGCTTGGACAGATGGGAAGAAATCACCTAGAGTTTGTTTTGTCTCTGTTGGAGTTCGAACCTGAGAAACATGGTTCTCATCCCACTTCATTGACCACTAAGTTACACCTTTGGGTGCATATATAATGTTGCGCGGCGCCCTTTTGATGCCTTTGCGCGTGCAATGTCTCTGTACCACAGGCGGACCAGACGAGTGTCAGCCACCCGGCCGAGTGACGGCCGTGCTCTGAACGAGTGTCAGTCGGCTAGACGAGGGCTAGTCGTGTGCTGGACGAGTGTCAGCTACGTGCTGGAAGGGAAGCCATGGCCATGTGCTAGACGAGTGCTAGACATGTGCGAGATGAGGGCCAGCAAGGTGCTGGATGAGTGTCAGCTGGGCGCAGGCTGAGTGTCAGCCGTGCGAGCTGTGTGCGGGCACGAGTGTCAGTGCCGCATGTTTTGGAGCTATAGTGGGAATCTAGGAATATAGAGTGAGGGCCTTGTTCCTAAGATGCTATAGAGTGTTCATACCAAGTTTGGTGCCGATCGGAGCTTGTTTTCCTATGGGCTTGACTTAGCCAAGAAGTAGTGGCATTGTGGTAATTATACTGATCTTCCGAGGGCTATATCTCTTTCCACGAGTATGGGAATGAGATGAAACTTCATGGAGGTGTGAAGGAAGTCAAGAGGAATCTCTAGGAACAAACGGCACCTCATTTGGAGGTCGGAGTGGAAAGTTAGACCCTTGTACGATTCTCTGGACAAAGGATGTCAAGTGCTGAGACATGGGTTTAATTTTTCAGACATGGTGACAGCCTACCAGCCTTCCCAGTGCACTTTGTCGGGAAGTCGCACCAAGTGAGCTGCCTTGAGGAAGGACTTCAAGGGCCTGCCTGGACATCTCAGAGGAGTGTTCCAGGTATCCATACGAGTCAGGCGACTCTATGGACGGTGTGTGGCCAAAGGGTCAACGTTGGGCGAACAACGGGCGGCAGAGGCTTGAAGGAAGGAAAGACTAAGCCTCGCGGGCTGTCTTCGGATATGATAAAGACCTCTGTGCCGATTGAGTACTCGAGGAGCTATTGAGAGCCTCGTGTATTGACTTGCAAGCATGGCAAGGGTTCAACCATGCAAGCAAGGGCTCGTTGGCCTAGACGACGCTGCGCTACTTAGGAGGAAGGCATGATGCGAGGGCTACGCTTGCCAATGTCAGGAGACATTAGGAGGTATCCTTGGAGTCGCACATGACAAGGGCCAAGGGCTAAAGATTTGTCCTACTCGGGCGAAGCCAAGCCACGTGCAAGGGCACAAGGCGAGGGCCAAGCTTGAGGATTGCACTTCGCGCGCAGGAGCGACGCTTAGTGCTAGGCGAGGGACGGGCAGGTCCTAAGCCAACCCTGGATGTGCGCACACTAAAGTTTCCGCATAGGAGAGACCTTCAGGCGGCACAGTTGAAGCTAGGCCTATGAGGCGAGCTTCCTAGAAACCTGGGACAAGGAACAGGCTGGCTTGTAGTCAGGTGGGACTACGAGCGCCGCACGGGCCAAAAGTGTGTCGCTGTCATTGAGGAAGGTGCGGCCCGTGACAGTTGGTATCAGAGCAGAGGATGCTCAGGATGGTGTGGTTGGTACCAAGTGGATTGGCACCCAAAGCAGAAGCTTTGCGCCGGTAATGGGATTGAGCATGGAACGCACTGTCAGGAAATTTTTTTTGAGCATTGTGATTTTGAGGCGTCATCGAAGCACAATTTGTACCTGCATAAGGGCTTGCAGTGCATTGTGAGCTAAGCCATCGGGGAAACATTGATGAGGGGAAAACTGCGATGCAAAAATATTTTCATCCGAATAGTGGGCTTTCGTTCAGAGAGGGACATGCCGATGAGTCGGGTGGCCAGGAAAAGGGCCATGATTGCCAGGTCGAGCAACCATGTTGTGAACAGATACAAGCCGTGGGCTATTTATATTGAAGCAGATCGTGGAGATCATGCCATAGATGCGAGTGGCGCATCATTTGAATGTCTTTTCAGTAGGATTGACTTGAGCAGCCTGAGGGCATTGGGAATGCGTGGAGCATAAAAGGGATGCTAGAAGTGCGTGAATTAAAGGGCCTTCCAGAGGGAAGACTTAAGCACCGAGGAGCACCGAATTGGGTCCTTCTGAGGAGTTGGACATTGTGAATGCCTAGCCATCTTAAGGGTTGCAATGAATGGAAGGCGAGTCCCTCGACAACCATGTCGGTTGAGTAGGCTTGGTGCCTACAACATAGGCGCTTGCATGAATGAGTGCTACGCTAGGCAGGAGCCGAGCTAGTACCGGGGTGTTGGCATGAATGTCGCAACAACAACCGCTTTGGATGATTGGGTGAGGCACCTACCATCGCGGGGGAGAGTGATCTCCAAATATGAGCTCTATGCATTGGGTGATGCCAAAGCTAGGGCGGGGCGTGCCAGGAGGCCGCGACAACCGTGAAGAAGAGCTTGAGAGCAAGCGTCTTTACGGGGTGTTTGAGTGTCATAATGAGGTGGAGTCAGCCACCATGTTTGTGATGGAAAGGAGCTAACCTACCTAGTAGGGAGGCAAAGTTGGAATAGATACCCAAGCCACTTCATGTGGGGAGGCAAATGTGGGAAATGTGTTGGACCGGGACGGAGGGACATGATAATGGGCCAAACCGGCAGACGGGGAGGCAACAATGAGGATGGTGAGCCAAACCACTTCACGTGGGGAGGCAAATATGGGACTGCGCGGAGCAGATGGACGGAATGGGCCAAAACCATTATGTGGTGAGGCATTATGTGCTGAATCAAAGTGGGGATAGCGATGATACAGATTGGATGGGTTTCCAAGTTTGAGAATGGAGTCCTTCCAAAGCTAAGGGCACAGATATACACCGAATCAGGAGGCGCATACAGGAAGAACAAGGCGTTCTTGCCAATTGGGCCAAGTACAAGGAGTACAATTCGGGATCTGCTAAGGAAGTGATAGTTCGAGAACAAAGAGCTTTGTTTGGGAATGCAGCGAAGCTACCGGTTTGAGAATTGAAGTACTCAGAGGAGTACGTCCCAAGAGCTTGCCAAGTACCAGAGGGTGCGAGGGCATTTGAGGAGCCAAAGTTACCAGGCGTGGAGCGTGGGTTTCTAAGGCCGGATTGGATGTTCAATTGGGGCAGAATTGGGCATGAGCAGCCGCTAGTGTCTTTGTGTGGGCTATTGTCGATCAGTCGTGATTTGCCTTGAGTATGGGATCAAGCAACAAATTACTGTGATTTGACTTGAGTATGGGATCAAGCAACAAATTACTCCGAGTTATGGGATCGGGATTTGATATAGTTCATATAATGACATAAAGTGGAATCTTTCCAGAGGGAAACGGAGAAGAAGGACCATGAGAGTATGGTTGGCAAGGAGCCACATCGAGGGATGCCTATCGAAATTGAGGAGAGTCTCCTACTTGAGTGGGGGAGAATTTGCCTATGTGGAGGCATTGGGCTTAAGGGAAATCCTGGAGGGAGCAAATCGTCTAGAGGTGGAGAATAGGGCTGCAAGGCGCGGTTGGACTGCGTGTGCCACACCAGAGGGTGTCTGAAGTACTCACCAAAAGCGAAGGGAGCTAGCTGGATGGATTATGGCCATATGAGCTATGGCGTCGTTGGCAAGTATGCCAAAACAAAGGAGTTGTCTTCAGAGGAAGCAACAGTTAGTCACCACAGAGGTGCAAATGCAGAGGCATTGTCCAAGTGATCATTGCGGAGATGGAGTGCAGAGGCATGCTTGGACGAAACTTGGGAGGAGCAGTGATGGGCACGACTCCTATTTTAAGAGAAGGGACTTGAGGAAGTCCAAGGAGCCTTGGAAATGGGAACCGTGATGGAGAATCCCGAGGGGGCACTCCGAGTTTTCGTGGGCTTAGGCAGTCAGTCATCGAGGACGATGCCTAGATCGAGTGGGGAGAATGTTGCGCGGCGCCCTTTTGATGCCTTTGCGCGTGCAATGTCTCTGCACCACAGGCGGACCAGATGAGTGTCAGCCGCCCGGCCGAGTGTCGGCCGTGCTCTGAACGAGTGTCAGTCGGCTAGACGAAGGCTAGTCGTATGCTGGACGAGTGTCAGCTGCGTGCTTGACGGGAAGCCTTGTCCATGTGCTAGACGAGTGCTAGACATGTGCGAGATAAGGGCCAGCAAGGTGCTGGATGAGTGTCAGCCGGGCGCAGGCTGAGTGTCAGCCGTGCGAGCTCTGTGCGGGCACGAGTGTCAGTGCCGCACGTTTTGGAGCTATAGTGGGAATCTGGGAATATAGGGTGAGGGCCTTGTTCCTAAGATGCTATAGAGTGTGCATACCAAGTTTGGTGCCGATCGGAGCTTGTTTTCCTATGGGCTTGACTTAGCCAAGAAGTAGTGGCATTATGGTAATTATACTGATCTTTTGAGGGCTATATCTCTTTCCACGAGCATGGGAATGAGATGAAACTTCATGGAGGTGTGAAGGAAGTCAAGAGGAATCTCTAGAAACAAACGGCACCTCATTTAGAGGTCGGAGTGGAAAGTTAGACCCTTGTACGATTCTCTGGACAAAGGATGCCAAGTGCTGAGACATGGGTTTAATTTTTAAGGACATATATAAGGGGGGCAGACATGGTGATAGCCTACCAGCCCTTCCCGTGCACTTTGTCGGGAAGTCGCACCAAGTGAGCTGCCTTGAGGAAGGACCTCAAGGGCCTGCCTGGAAATCTCAGAGGAGTGTTCCTGGTATCCATACGAGTCAGGCGACTCTATAGACGGTGTGTGGCCAGAGGGTCAACGTTGGGCGAACAACGGGAGGCAGAGGCTTGAAGGAAGGAAAGACTAAGCCCCGCGAGCTGTCTTCGGATATGATAAAACCTCTGTGCCGATTGAGTACTCGAGGAGCTATTGAGAGCCTCATGTATTGACTTGCAAGCATGGCAAGGGTTCAACCATGCAAGCAAGGGCTCGTTGGCCTAGACGACGCTGCGCTACTTAGGAGGAAGGCATGATGCGAGGGCTACGCTTGCCAATGTCAGGAGACATTGGGAGGTATCCTTGGAGTCGCACATGACAAGGGCCAAGGGCTAAAGAGTTGTCCTACTCGGGCGAAGCCAAGCCACGTGCAAGGGCACAAGGTGAGGGCCAAGCTTGAGGATTGCACTTCGCGCGCAGGAGCGACGCTTAGTGCTAGGCGAGGGACGGGCAGGTCCTAAGCCAACCCTGGATGTGCGCACACTAAAGTTTCTGCATATGAGATGCGCACAAGGGAGAGACCTTCGGGCGGCACAGTTGAAGCTAGGCCTATGAGGCGAGCTTCCTAGAAACCTGGGACAAGGAACAGGCTGGCTTGTAGTCAGGTGGGACTACGAGCGCCGCATGGGCCAAAAGTGTGTCGCTGTCATTGAGGAAGGTGCGGCCCGTGACAATACACACACGCTCTACTCTAAACTACACGCTTGTTGTATGAAACTGTACCAATATGCAACCATTAAAACCATTAAGAGAAAAGGAAAGGAAGAAACTACCCATACTAGAGTTCTTAGGTTGTATGAGAGTAACAAAATTCAAAGAGGGGTCTCATGAGTTGTTGGTGCTCTATTCACATTCCCTTTAACCCAGTCAATTAAAACACACATCATGATGGATTTCTGGTGAAGATTTATCCCAGAAAGTAAGTCACTGATGCTATATTTCCATATTATTACTCACCAATCGTGATTCTGCCACCCGTTCCTTCCCAGGTTTTAGTCCACCCTCCGCATTGGAATCCAAGGTCATCAGCATGTTTTCCCGCTATAAGAATTTTCTTAGCATTCTTGTCTAGTGGAAGAAAAGGTCTCGTTACATCCTTTCCATTCTTCAGAAGAACCAACGATTTGCGAACTGCTTCACGTGCTAGCTCCCGATGTTGCTGAAACAATTATCACACGGTAAAAGAGTAGTGTGAAACATCCCAGATGCACACACGTTAAATGAAGGACAATATAAACTTACATTACAACCAACCATGTCCAACAAGGATCTATCAGTCAGAGGGTACTCAAAAACTCCAGCTACAAATTAACTCTCAGGATCCTTTCAACAGCATCATCAATTCTGGTCATTGGAATCTTCCCAGATTCCACAAGATATCTCAAATTATCCAGAAATAATTGAAACCGTAAAAGGAACCATCACCTGAAAAATTGTAACAGGCAGTAAGAACAGAAATCAGGGATTCAAAGAAATCTAACTCCCAAACCAGACTGTATTACCATATCAATCCCTGTATTGATGGCCGCCAAAATACATTCCTCATAGTTAGATCCATACGGATGGGAAAGCCGGTCAAGTGCTTCGGAATCAGTAATAACAAATCCCTACAAGAATGTAACATTAACATAAAAAAACATATCTTGCAGGTTACAAAAATCCTTAAAGCAATCACATTTTTAAACCAGCCTACCAGAAAAAGAGAACATTAGTGAATAGCCTTTCATTCAAATTGAGGACCAGCAAAACCAACCAGCAACTGAATTATATGCAAACAGATTCAAGTTCTCTAATCCCCTTATCTACTCCTTTGTAAGTTCCAGCAGAAATTTTGATAACTTCGTGAAGTTTTAACTAAGCTAGTCTTAACTCGCAAGCCATGTGAACTTACGAAACTTTGAATCAAAAGAATTGCTTTTCTTTTTCTTTTTTCTTCTTTCATTCTACTAGAAATGATTTTAACGTTGTATCTTAGAAAATACTTGTGACTGTTTGGATTTCAATTTTGAAAGAGTTGGTATTGGCTATTGGATCATTCACTGTTACCAGCTTACTTGTCGTTATTTAGATTGTCTTTATCTTTAGATAAGTTAGTTATCCTAGATATTTATTTAGTTTTATCTCCTACTTTAGATAGAATACTTAAGTCTTTTTTTTCAATCACAACTCCTTGGCATAAGGAGCACTCTGTATTGTTTAAACAAGCTGTGGTATTCAATAATAAACGGTGAATTCTCCATCTTCTTCAAAGCACTTTTATTGGCCGAGCATCGAGTGTCTTCTCAAGAAAAGTACCATCAGAGCCCTACAGTAGTTTTTGTGGCTTTCCCATGTGCAAAATAAATGGATTAAAACTGACTATTTTTTATACTAATAAATGTTTTTCCCAGAAAAAGAATGAAAATGAAAAAGGAAATAAGACTGATTAAGACAATATGTAAGCCTGAGACAACATTCATATGCAAACTCAATGGATTTAAACTGCCTATTTTGTTTATACTAATAAATATTTTTCCCAGAAAGATAATGAAAATGAAAAAGGATATGAGACTGATTAAGTAAATTTCAAAGGCTGAGACAACATTTGCTAAGTAAGAAGTCAAAACATATTTTGGCTTCAAACCAGTTTTGTTAAGCATAGTAGGAAAATGAGAAAAGCATTAAGCAGCCTAGAGGAGTTAAACAGTGAAGACGTGGTTGGAATGAACAGTAGAGCATTAGAAAGAAGGAGCAACCCGTACCTTAAATCTGAGATTTCCTTTCAACACCTCAGCAAGAAGAAGATGGTAAGCATGCAGGTGGGCTCCATTCCATTTAGAGTAGGATGCCATGACTGTGCAAACTCCCTGAGAAATACATACAGTTAATATAAGGGGCAACATGTATTCTCTCTAGATCATCATATGCTGATATGGTATTTCCCTCATTTATACCTTGGTCAGTACCCCCATCCCCGACAAAGTGCTTTGCACATGCAACAACCTTGTTTCTGGATTAAAATGCATCAAGTTTAAGAAAATCCATGCCATTAAGAGACGAAATAATACAAAAGTAAAACAGCACAAAATATCTAAATATTGATCAACAAAAAGGTAATAGAAAACAGATTCTTTTCAGCATTGATTTTCTTTTTCCTCCAGAATATTCTTAATCTTCCTTCCCTAATGATTTCTCTTTTCTGCTTAAAATGTGTGCATTGAACGCACATAACTTAAGAGTACAGGTTGTATAAGCACACAAGAAATTCCTTTAGAGAAGCACTCACAAGTTTGGAATATGTATTGTTGTAACTTTTACTACTTTCCACCTAAAAACGGATAGTCTTTGGGGTATCCTGGGGGTGGTTGCCCTTGCAAGCCTGTGACAATTGAGGTCATCTTCCTAACAAGTTCAGTGTCTTCGCCATAACTTTCATAGCATCTTCCCCACCTGGGATCTCTACATACCTGTTTCACATTATTTAAATTAAGAAGTTAGTATACCTTAAGAAAATAAACTTACAAAAAAAATAAACCATAGAAATGGCAGTTACTAAGGAGTGGAAAGGACAATCTTCACCAGAATTTCCACACACAAAAAGAAAAGGACAAATCATCGAGTCCTTGTGTCAGCATGGAACTTAGTAATAGAAAAGAAACTCTTGGAATGTAACGATTGTTTAGGACATTCTATAAAGAATGGCATGGGAGATTGGCTTTATAAATTTGAGATAATCATGAGGAAGCCAACTACTTGATTACATATAAACACAGGTAAATATTTACAGTTCATGCTTTAAAAGTTACTCTACTATGCCATCATACATCAGATATCCCATCAACTTAATCCTACTTTTTTCCAACTCTTAAGGGTTTTACAACATATTCACCCTTTCCAATATAGAACTTCAAAAACTCAAATTCATTAAATGATTAAAACATTAAACTTTGATATGTTTTTTCTATTAGAAAAACATTTTCATCCATTCCTTCACTACTACTAAGTAAAAACTGATAGATAACTCAAACATAAATCTTAAAACCCCATGTTCCATCAAGGGAGTATCATTTTACCTTATTGTTCTAAGTATACGTGTATACTGTAATTACACATTTCCCACACTTCATTCACCACTTAACAGAAAGACAGCAAAACAATAAGTGAGGGGTTCAACTTACAGCAACACAGGGAGCAAAATTATAATTAGAGCCACTAGCCCTGACTTCAAGAGCAGTCGCTACCCCAATCTTTTTAGCCAAATCTGCATCTCTGCTTCACATTTTATCTAATTTAGGTTTTGGTCTTTAAAGAGAGTTATCAATAAAGAAGTTGGTTATAAAGATCAAAGCTTGAATTAAGCTCAACCTGGTGGCTCCGAGGCCCACATTATGCGGAAATATGATGGCACCGTAGACATTGTTATTGCCATGAATTGCATCTACTCCATAAAAAAGTGGAATCCCAAGCCGTGATCCCAGAGCTGCCCTTTGGAATCCATCAACCATATCTGCCCAAGCTTCCGTTGGGGCATCCGCACTGCCTCCGCCACTGAGTATACTCCCTGCATAACAAAAAGGTTCACCTAAAATCAATCAATCAACACGTCGCAATCCCAAAAGACGTTGGGATTGGCGATATGTATTCTCTATATCTATGACACTCTGGTTAGGTCCATTTCGTCTTACAGGGGTTCTCTAAGTCCCAATCTTGTCCTTGGGGTTGGCAATACGGATTCTCTATATCTATGACACTCCGTTTAGGTCCATTTCGTCTTATAGGGGTTCTCTAAGGTAACATTTTATTCATCAGCACCAAGATGGTACTGGTATCAAATATTTACACATTACAGGGAATTAAAAAATTCTACTAATGATTCTGCATCATCTATGTAGTTCTCTTTGCAGCAGAATTGAAAAGACAAAAAATAATTCAGCTTAATTCTCTGGAAGGAACTACTCCTATTCTCAAAACATCTACTATTTCTCTCTTTCCACACCGTCCACCAAATGCAAGTAGGAACCATTCTCCACTACATCTTCTGATTGTTCCTTGTTGGGATATTGTTCCAGAACCATAATAATTGTGTCGTCTCCTTTGGCATCACCCATTGAATTCCAGCTAAAGAGATGAACAGCTGCCACAATGCCTCAGTTACCTTGCAATGCAAAAAGAGGTGGCTATTACTTTCATCCTTCTCCTGACATAAAAAGCATCTAGAAACCAGCTGGACCCCTTTTTTTCAAGACTTCATGAGTCAAACAAGCTGTCTTGGCGACAAGCCAAGTGAAACATGCAACCTTGAAGGAAGCTTTTGTTTTCCAGATGAACTTCCATGGCCATTGTGAGTTATGAGCTTCTCATGAAAGTAAAGAATAGCCAGAACTAACTGAGAACCTCTTGTTGTTTCCTCCTTCCCATAAAACTGAATCTTTAACATCACTGATGCCACCAAAAACCTCCAATATCCTCAACAATACAGTCACTCTACCAATCCCCCAGTCATTTAGCAGTCTTCGAAAATAGAAATTCCATCCACGATCCCACATCTCCTCTATAGAAGATTCAGGAACAGTTGTTAAGCAAAATATATCAGGAAATAAATCTTTAAGAGGACCATGCCCTAACCAATTGTCACTCCAAAAAGTTAATTTTCTTCCATTACCCACTGTGAACAATCCAACATCTCCCACTCACACATAATAGGAGTACTCTTACAATATGAGAAACATATTCTCATCTCATCTCTATAAATATTCGTACGGTGAAATAGACTGTGCGATCAGCATACTGTGAGAGCTACATGCTATACATCTGTTAGGAGTATATAGCCTCTCGTCGAGTGCGAACCTGTAAGTAGATTATAAAGTATGCAATACCCTAGATCATATTAATCACATTTTGATATTCTCTCAAAATCTTAAATATCATTTTTATGTATTCACAATTATAACTCATAAGTTATAACTGGTGCACCTGTGAATATAAAATTAATGAGATTCCTTCAATGATCTTCCTCTTCTCACGATTCCCTTAACATTAGCTCAACTGCTTTTCTAGATATGTCCCGCCAGACCGCATCCATTTTCATGGTCTTTTGGAAACACACTAAGATAGCTAACATTAGACTAAGTCTCAAGTATCTGATCGGAGTCACTGAGGGTACATCATTTTGAGCTATCATAAGGCTCTAGGTCTCACGCAACAGTAAGTTGAGATTATACTTATGTTAACACATGGTCGACATTTAGCACACATGATATGAAACACGTGCTACAACATTTTTCTCCTTTCCTTAAGGAGCATATGTCTTTATAAATAATGTTGTATAGATGAAATTCAGACACCATACGTATCTAAATTCGAGTTTCTTAAACTCACATCTAGCTCACTAAGTAGACTAGGTGAACATTGATGTTTGGCATTTTATGCCAATATTTCCTTAATATTTCCTTACGTTTGGATACTTTATTCGCTCGTTTTATAGTTTATGAATGTGGTTTTACACTAATTTTATTTCGTGTGTATATAGGTTGTTATGCAGTGCAATTGGAGCTTTTAAGAGCATGATTGAGCAAGAAAAGATTGGATTTTGATTGAGGATTGTATCGAGCACACGAAGGCACAACACGAAACGAGAAAAGGAGGAACGGAACAGGAAAATGGCCTGGCGCCCTAGCCCATGCGCTGCGCCACTTATAGCGCGCAGTGGCTAGGCGCGATTCCTTGTGCGGTGCGTGCCAAACGCGGGGAGTTTTCTACGGGTTCTGTCCAAGGTCACGCGTTCCGAGGCGCGGGGCGCCCGTTATAGCGCCCCGTGTGCAGTTTTTCACTTCCTATTTCGTCTAGGATTGGGTCTAACTTATTACTAGGTGTTTGTAAACCCTATAAATACTCTTTTACTTAGTTTTTGAGAGGAGTTGGGACTTTGGAGCAAATTGGAGAGCTCATAACATCAAGAACAAGGGTTTTTCTTCCTTCCATTAATCTATTTCATCATTATTTCATTATTTCATCAAATCTTTGTGTTGTTATTATGAGTATGCGTAGCTAGATCTATCGTTCTAGGGTTAGAGTATTACATGAAGGTTGATGTTTGAAGATTGATTCCCATTAATTGAATCTCATAACGGGTTATTTATTCTTTCTTGATTTCACTTGTGTAATTGTCAGGGCCCGATTATTACGCATTATCTATGGTTTTTAGATTGAACTCGAAAGAGGGAATTTAATTACGTAATAAGAAAGAATAGGACTAGTTTGTGAACCCGGGCATCGGGGAAACAATTTGTGAGTAGGATAGACATATACTTGCTCGCCTAGTTTAACTCATTACAGATTTCGTTAATGCGTGCACGTGATTCAACCCATAGACATATAGGGATTGGAGTAGCCTGCATAGACCGTGAAGAATCGAAAGGTTTTCACGGGTACATTTAATCTGTTAGTTAGTAACCCGGGATTTAAGAAGTGGAATCAATTGGAAAACTCAACTGGATTGTTCGTAACTCTGACCCTGGACCGTCTCCTTATTACTGATAACAACCAACTTTTGCTCCATTGCTTGAATTCACTTTTACCATTTAATTACTGTTCTTTAGTTAACAAAATCCTCACTATTGGAAAAAGATCTCTGAATAGTTTAAATAAATTGTTTGCTAGAACTCAGTCCGCATAGTCCTCGTGGGAACGATACTCGATTTATCACTTTATTACGTGTCGACCACGTATACTTGCGTGTACGTTTGGGAGCAACAAGTTTTTGGCGCCGTTGCCGGGGACTAATTATTGACTGATTTCTTTTTGAACAGTTTATTACTTGCTATTCAGGTTTAATTTTTGTTTGAGTTTTGTGCTGTTTCAGGTATTAGGTCCTGCTTGATCTTTACCTACAGGAATGGCAGAAGAACAAGCTTTAGCTGTGCGAGATGTTGCTCTCCCCAGCCTGGAGGGAGTAGCATCGACCATAGTTAAGCCCGCTATCACCGGGGGCTTTGAGATTAAGTCCGGCATGATTCAGTTCCTGCATGTGACTGGACAATATGGTGGATTACTTCATGAGGATCCGCAGCAACACATTCAGAACTTTCTGGAGATCAGTGATACTTATACACCAGCGGGTGTTCCTACTGATTATGTTCGCTTGACGTTGTTCCCGTTTTCACTAATTGGGGCAGCAAGGAAGTGGTTAAAGGCTGAAAAGTCTGGGTCTATCACTACTTGGGAGGATTTGGCTAAGAAGTTCTTGGCTAAATTTTATCCGTCTGCCAAGACAGCCCGGCTGAGGAGCGAAATTATGTCCTTTAGACAGTTAGAAGGAGAATCCTTGTATTCAGCCTGGGAGCGATTCAAAGCTCTATTGAGAGATTGTCCACACCACAACCAATCCAATGAGGTTGTTGCACACAGTTTTGTTGAGGGGCTGAACCAACACACTAAGATCGTGGTTTATGCTGCTGCTGGAGGCCAAGTACTGGCCTTAAATTTTGATCAGATTTATGATTACTTGACAAGTTTTCGCAGAGCAATCTTGATTGGCAGGGAGATGGTAGAGCTATTACGCAGAAACCTGCAGGGGTACTTCAGTTAGATGCAGTTTCAGAGCTAAGGGCGAGGATGGATGCTATTTCCAATCAAATTAGCAAGTTAGCTCTGCCAAAGGCTCAACAACCAGTGGCTCCAGTGCAACAACTCCAGAGCTTTTGTGAGGTTTGTGGTCAAGACCATGCTACAGAGGTTTGCTCCTCTAATCCAGAGTCAGTTTATTACGTGGGTAATCAAAACAGGCTGCAGGGTCAAAATCAGTTTGGTAATGGTTATTATCAAGGTAATACGAGAGCCCCGAATAATTACCACCCACTTCCAGCTCCACCACAGCAGGTTAGCTATTCAGTTGAAGAGATGTTAAAGCAGATAATGGCGGGCCAGCAGAGAATGATAGCAGACACTGCAGCCCATGCACAGGCCATACAAGATATTGCCAATGCTCACAAGAACCTGGAGCACCAGTTGGGGCAGTTGGTGGGAGAGATAACCACTGTTAAAAAAGAGCCTGAACAATGTCTTGCAGTGACTTTAAATGAAGGTGGAGAGCTGATGGCCAAGTCCGAGGAGAGAGCTGAAATAGAAAAAGTTGAAAAAGTGGAGAAGGTAAAGAAGAAAGAAGAGAGAAATGAGGCACCTCTGCCACCTCCACCATTCCCGCAGAGACTATTACCATCGAAGGATCTGGCCCAGTATCAAAAATTTGTGAGTATGTTGAAAGAACTTCAAGTTAATATTCCTTTGACTGATATGTTTGAATTGATGCCATCCTTTGTGAAGTTCTTAAAAGAGATTTTAGTCAAGAAGAAAAAGCCTCAAGAGATAGATACAGTTGAGTTAGTTGAGGAGTGTAGCACAATCTTGAGCAAGCTACCTCCAAAACTTCAAGATCCTGGGAGGTTTACTATTCCTTGTACCATTGGAGGGCATAATATCACTGGTGCCTTGTGTGATTTGAGTGCGAGCATAAATCTCATGCCTCCGTCTGTTTGCAAAGGGTTAGGGCTAGGAGCAATCAAGCCCTCTTCAGTTACTTTTAAGATGGCGGATGGATCACTCACTCACCCTGATGGTAAGTTGGAGGATGTGTTGTTAAAAGTTGGTAAGTTTACGTTCTCTGCTGATTTTGTAGTCCTAGATTATGAAGAGGACCGAGAAGCTCCAATAATTTTGGGGAGACCATTCTTAGTCACCTCGAAGGCAATTATTGACATGGAGCTGGGTGAGATGACTGTTAGAGCGCATGGAGAAAAGGTTACTTTCAAGGTTTATAATGAGAAGGAGCACATAGCTAAGGTGGAAGAGTGCTCTATGATTGAATGTGTCAAACAAGAAGATGGAAGTAAACCACATGTGAAGTTGAAGATGGGTTCTCTAAAGGAAGGGAAGAAAGCAAAAGTTCGGCGTAAGAAGAGAAGACATAAAGGCTGGAAGTGAGCTAAAAGTGTCGTCGTGCCACGACGTTAACTAAGGCGCTTCTCGGGAGGCAACCCGAGTTTGTACTTGTATTATTTCATTTATAGTGTCACGTAGTTGTTGTTTTTCCTTGGATTGCAGGTTCATGTAATGTCGAGGCTAAGTGTGGGGTGTCCTCACCCTTGCCTAATGTTGATGACCTGATGAGGGAAGTCTGAGTACCTCATACTATATGGAAGCTTGGAGGATGCTAGCACCAAGGACTAGAATCTTCAGGGAAGTTTTCTTTATCTTGCGCTTGCTTATTTTTAGCACTGAGGACAGTGCTTAGTTTAAGTGTGGGGTGGGGAACTACCCTTTATGTATTTTTGAGGTTAGGGATGCATGTACCGTAGGATTTTTCTTTTGTCACTTGACTTTATTTTTATCTGTTTCTTGCTTTAACATATGAAAAAAAAAATAGAAAACCAATGAAAAATTCCAAAAAGATTTTCCTTTTAGTTTTATTAGTGGTAAATGTCATCCACCCCGTGGTTTTTCTTATGGCCTCGGTTCTTTTCCACGGGGAGACCTTTGAACCGGGTAGTTTTTATTTTTTAGGATTAGGATAGTTAGTTGTAGATGACCCTAGACGAAAGGAATAGGTGGAATGCTAGGTGCCTTTGATTTGTTTGATACCGGTGGACTTGAATTGATTGCATGTGCTATTTGTGGTGTCCTTGGGTTTTAATTTGATGCATGCCTAGAGAAAAAAAATTGGAACGACCCCCTTGAGATGCTTGAGTCCGCTTGCTTGACTTGATTGTGAACCTTTGTGCATTAGTGCTTAAATTTCCACAAGTTGCATTCTAGAAGCTTAGTTGAGAGTTGTTGATGGAGCCTTTTTGTGTGGATCATGTGCAATGTGTGTTGTGAGGCATGTTCTTGTTTACTCCATGTTGCATATTAATGTCTAGAACTTGCCCGTGTGTGTGCAAAGCGAAATCCTAGGTTTGCTCTAGTTGGGAAATGATACAAGGCCTTCTTTTGATTTGCCTACCCTTACATATATACCTTGAAAAAAAATTGTTGTGATTTCTTTGACCCTTTTTGTTGGCACCCACACCCCGAGCCTACCCACTTGTTCTAAATTGTCTCTTTTGGCCCTTTACTCCTTAAGCACTTTAGTTAATATTGTGATAGTATTTTGGAGTTGTGGTTGGATTTTGGGAGGTTTTCGAGTGGAGCTAATGAAGGGAAATAATTGTAAAATTTGTGAAGTAGTGAAAGGCATTGGCAAGGTTGGATGAAATTGAAATAAGAAAAGAAAAAAAATAGCAAAGTTGAAAAGAAAGAAAAAAATTGTGGAAAAAGAAATAAAAAAGAGAAAAAGATATCCATTCCTTGCTAGTGTGTACTTATATGAAAAATGCTACTTGTGAGAAGGTGTATGTGTAGAAGTGTTGATTGGGTGGCTTGATGAGATTGATGCTTAATTTGAATGTGATGTATTAAAGTGCTTAGGGAGGTAGTCACTATTACCATATGTATCCTACCCGCCTCTTAGCCTACATTACGACCTTTCTAAAGTCCTAGTTAATCCCGATTGGAGTGAGCTTACATTAGTGGAGTCCTACACTACGGGCAAGCCTATGGTACATTGTGTGTGACGTGTGAGATTTTCCTGAGAGTGAGTGAATTCATTTGTTATTGCCCTCGTTCTATTCATTATATTGATTGTTGTGTGTGATCTTTGGGGGGCACTCTTTTGCTTCATATTGGTGAGGGCACGTGGTTTGCATGAAATAGGTGAAGTTTGTGGCTTCTTGGTTGAGTAGATAGGTGTGATTTTGTGGGAGCATGGTTGCATTAAGTTGAGTTTGTGCATTTGAGCTATTTTGGGGTGGTTGTTCTCATATTTTTGATTTTGATAAATTGTTGGCATGTTTGTGGATCCATAGTCATGGGCAGACCTGTTCTACCTAGGTTGGAAGTTATTTGTGATTGCTCGAGGGCGAGCAAAGGTTCAAGTGTGGGGTGGTGATGTTTGGAATTTTATGCCAATATTTCCTTAATATTTCCTTACGTTTGGATACTTTATTCGCTCGTTTTATAGTTTATGAATGTGGTTTTACACTAATTTTATGTCGTGTGTATATAGGTTGTTATGCAGTGCAATTGGAGCTTTTAAGAGCATGATTGAGCAAGAAAAGATTGGATTTTGATTGAGGATTGGATCGAGCACACGAAGGCACAACACGAAACGAGAAAAGGAGGAACGGAACAGGAAAATGGCCTGGCGCCCTAGCCCATGCGCCGCGCCACTTATAGCGCGCAGTGGCTAGGCGCGATTCCTTGTGCGGCGCGTGCCAAACGCGGGGAGTTTTCGACGGGTTCTGTCCAAGGTCACGCGTTCCGAGGCGCGGGGCGCCCGTTATAGCGCCCCGTGTGCAGTTTTTCACTTCCTATTTCGTCTAGGATTTGGTCTAACTTATTACTAGGTGTTTGTAAACCCTATAAATACTCTTTTACTTAGTTTTTGAGAGGAGTTGGGACTTTGGAGCAAATTGGAGAGCTCATAACATCAAGAACAAGGGTTTTTCTTCCTTCCATTAATCTATTTCATCATTATTTCATTATTTCATCAAATCTTTGTGTTGTTATTATGAGTATGCGTAGCTAGATCTATCGTTCTAGGGTTAGAGTATTACATGAAGGTTGATGTTTGAAGATTGATTCCCATTAATTGAATCTCATAACGGGTTATTTATTCTTTCTTGATTTCACTTGTGTAATTGTCAGGGCCCGATTATTATGCATTATCTATGGTTTTTAGATTGAACTCGAAAGTGGGAATTTAATTACGTAATAAGAAAGAATAGGACTAGTTTGTGAACCCGGGCATCGGGGAAACAATTTGTGAGTAGGATAGACATATACTTGCTCGCCTAGTTTAACTCATTACAGAATTAGTTAATGCGTGCACGTGATTCAACCCGTAGACATATAGGGATTGGAGTAGCCTGCATAGACCGTGAAGAATCGAACGGTTTTCACGAGTACATTTAATCTGTTAGTTAGTAACCCGGGATTTAAGAAGTGGAATCAATTGGAAAACTCAACTGGATTGTTCGTAACTCTGACCCTGGACCGTCTCCTTATTACTGATAACAACCAACTTTTGCTCCATTGCTTGAATTCACTTTTACCATTTAATTACTGTTCTTTAGTTAACAAAATTCTCACTATTGGAAAAAGATCCCTGAATAGTTTAAATAAATTGTTTGCTAGAACTCAGTCTGCATAGTCCTCGTGGGAACGATACTCGATTTATCACTTTACGTAATAACTTTATGTTGAGCTATCATAAGGCTCTGGGTCTCACGCAACAGTAAGTTGAGATTATACTTATGTTAACACATGGTCGACATTTAGCACACATGGTATGAAACACGTGCTACAATATTTTTCTCATTTCCTTAAGGAGCATATGTCTTTATAAATAATGTTGTATAGATGAAATTCAGACACCATACGTATCTAAATTCGAGTTTCTTAAACTCACATCTAGCTCACTAAGTAGACTAGGTGAACATCCTTTCACCTTAATAACTTTATGTTATTATTTAAACGACTGTATTGATTTTAAGTATATCGCTCTCAAATTATCCATTTGATAATTTTTTCTTAAAATCAAGTCTCATCTCCACTTATCACTAAGATAAGGAGGCGATTATCTGTGTGAGAAGGTCAGCCTCCTGTCTACCCGACATACTAAAATATAATTGAAGAATGTACTAAACACTCAATAAATCATGAATATGTATGTAAGTAAATCAACTTTATTGATTATCAAATAGCATAGTTTTGTGAACAACTAGGAAAAACAAAAAATAATACAAAATCACTCAAAGTCTACGCAAGCCTTGAGACCTAGTGTGTCTCACAAATGCATCTCTACCTAAGGCTTGGTCAATGGGTCTGCTACCATATCTTCTGTAGATATTTTCACCAGGTTCAACCTCTTGCATTTATACATGTCTCTTGCATAGTTATATTTGATATCTATGTGCTTAGTATCACAATGATGCTTAGGATTCTTGGTTGCGTCAACTGCAGCCTTACTATCACAGTAGACCAACACTGGTTCATTATCAGTGTTACCCAACAAGCTTTTCAAGAGCCTATTCAACCAAACAGCTTCTAGTGTTGCTTTTGACAGAGCCACATATTCGGCTTCCATCGTGGATAGTGCTACACATGATTGCTTCTTACTCTTCTATGATATGGCACCATTACTAAGTAAGAAGACATATCCTGAGGTAGACTTCCTCTCGTCTAAATCTTCTTCATGATCAACATCAGTGTATCCAACTAATCGCAAATCTTTGCCTCCTTGATAACAAAGTGCATAGTCAGTTGTTCCTCTCAGATATCTCATGATCCTCTTTACTGTTTGCCAATGTGATGGACCTGGATCGGATTGATATCTACTTACCAAGCCAACTGCTTGACAAATATCAGGTCTAGTACACACCATAGCATACATTAGACATCCGACTGCGCTTCTATAAGGGACTCGCTTCATCTTTTGTCTCTTCAGGAGTCTGAGGACACAAATAATTTCCCAAGTTATGGACTTTGCTGATAGGAGTGTCAATTGGGTTGCTATTCTGCATATTAAATCGTTCAAGAATTCTCTTAATGTAATTCTCTTGAGAGAGATACAATAGTTTCTTAGGACGATCTCTTGAAATCTTGATTCCAAGAATATATGCAGCTTCACCCATATCTTTCATCTCAAATTGAGATGACAACCAGGCCTTTACCTCGTTTAATAACTCATTATCATTTCCAGTTATAAGTATATCATCGACATACAATGTTAGAATTAAAAGCTTATTTCTTGATCTCTTTGTATAAACACAATGGTATTCATCAACCATAGTAAAACCATTGGATATGATCACATTTTGAAAGTGTATATACCACTGCCTTGAAGATTGTTTGAGGCCATAAATAGACTTTAAAAATCTACAAACCTTTTGTTCGTGACCTTTTTCAATGAAATATTCGGGTTGTTCCATATAAATTTCTTCATCTAATTCTCCATTGAGAAATGCAGTCTTTACATCCATCTGATGTAATTCAAGATCTAAACTTGCTACTATAGCTAGAATCAGGCGAATTGAGTTAAATCGCACAACAGGTGAGAAAGTCTCTTCGTAGTCTATTCCTTCCTGTTGTGTATAACCTTTCGCCACCAGTCGAGCCTTATATCTCTCAACTGTGCCATCAACCTTGGGCTTAATCTTGAGAACCCATTTGCTCCCAATAGCTCTGCGGTCTTTTGGGAGGTCAACTAGTTCCCAGACTTTGTTTACTCTAATTGACTCCATTTCATCTTCCATTGCTTTTATCCATTTTTCCTTAGAAGGGCATGAGAGAGCCTCTTTTGCATTTTTTAGGCTCGTTTTATACTTGTAAGAACAACATAAAAAGTTCAGCACCTTCGACATCAAATCGTCGGCGGGGAATCATTTTACGTAAACCACGTCCTTTTTGTGATTCTTCTTCGTTGTTCCCATTTGGATCAACGTTGCTCCCACTTGGATCAAGAACATCTATCCTGCTCCCACTAGGAACAAGATCAATGACCATCTCACTCCCACTTGGAACAAGATCCACTTAGTCACTGTTTGATGTCAAATGATTACTTATATTCGCATCCGATGATGAAGGAGGTTGTTGATATGAAACTAATTCATCATCAGTTAAATTTCTCCCACTTGAATGAAGTGATCTTTGTATATCTTGATCCTCTATCTCAAACAAGGTTAGGTGTTGACCTACCTCTCTCTTTTTAGGAAGCTCATCCTCTAAGAATGTGACATCTCGTGATTCAAATTCAGTTACGCTCCCACTGTCTTGCTGACCTATAAACACATAACCCTTAGAGGTTTCTGAGTATCTTATGAAAATACTTTTCTTTCCTCTCAGGCCTAATTTGCCATGTTTGTAAGAAGAATCATGTGTATAGGCAGCCAATCCCAAGGTCTTAATACACTTAGGTTGGGTGCTCTTCCAGTCCATAACTCATATGGAGTGGTTGCAACTGACTTTGTAGGTACTCGGTTAAGTACATAGGTAGTAGTAAGCAATGCATAACCCCAATAACTAATTGGGAGGTTAGCTTGTGCTATCATTGACCTAACCATTTCTAGAAGCGTCATGTTTCTTCTCTCCGCAACGCCATTTTGTTGTGGAGTATTTGGGATAGTCAACTGATGAACAATTCCCTTTCCATCACATGACTCGTTAAATTGAGTTGACAAGTACCTCGACCTCGGTCATTTCGAAGAACTTTTATCTTCTTGTCTAATTGATTTTCTACTAAGCTCATATAGCGTTGGAAACAACTTATTGCTTCTGGTTTGTGGGAAATTAAATAGACATAACCAAAACGAGTGTAGTCATCTTAAATGTGATGAAATAGTACGCTCCATGCCTAGCCCTGAAATTCATAGGCCCACAGATGTTCGAATGGACTAATTGCAAGGGATATTCAGCTCTAGTCGCTTTACCGAAGGGTTTTCTTGCAGATTTTCCTGCTAGACAACTTTCACAAGTGGACAATTCCACATGTTCAATGCCAGTAAGCAAACCTTGTTTTGCTAACCTTTGCATTCTTTGTTGGCCAATATGACCAAGTCTAGCATGCCATATATTTACATCACTATCATATTTATGTGAAGAAGCAAACATAGAAAAACTAGCATTATTATTAAATGAATCATAATCCAAATCCATAATAATAAAACCTCCAGTTACATGACCAAAACCAAATAAAGTTGAACCTAAAGTCAATTTGACAGAATCGTCATGGAAAAACAAGCTAAAGCCAAACCTAAGCAAAACAATAACAGAAATAATATTCCGGCGAATTCCTGGAGCATAGAGGACATCATGTAGTAGTAGGTGTCGACCACCACGCAAGACTAACTTGCATGTACCGATCCCTTCAACAGCAACCTTATTGCTGTTGCCCACATAAATCCACTTTGTTCCACGCGAAATATGGCGAAACTCCACAAAAGAATTGCGTTTCCTTGTTATGTGATTCGTTGCTCCCGAGTCTACAATCCACAAAGGATTAGATTCAATCAAAAACACTGAACTAGAAACACAAAGTTCACTAGTTTGAGTTTCGTGAAATACCTTTCTAGGAGGCTCAGAGCAATCCTTAGCATAGTGACCCTTTTTGTCACAGTTAAAGCATTTCACCTTTGCTACATTGACACGTTTGGGACGTTTGTTATTGCCTTGTTATTCTGCCCTTGCTCTTTTAGCAGGCTGAGACTGAGTTGGTCCTTTTTTCTTAACCCAGTTCTTTTTCTTTGAGCCATCGTTGGCATAAGAGGATGTTGCCATATGCAACTCAGCTGTTGGCTTAGCAGCCTCTAGCCGATACTCTTCAAGCTCAAGAGATCTCCGGACATCTTCCAGAGTCTTGATTAGCTGATTGTGGGTCAAATACATTTTCGTATGATCCCAAGAATTAGGTAAGGACCGTATGATAGCTTGAACTTGTTTCTCATCGGTCAACACATGACCAGCATCTTTTAACTCCCCAATCATATTTTTCATAAGCCTCAGATGAGTTCTCACTGAATGTTCTGGGCACTTCTTGTATGAGTCAAACTTAATTGTTAAGGATCGTAGCCTTTCAATTGAACAGGTACCAAACCAATTCTTCAAAGCAACCCAAAGACCCATAGCTCTTTGGTGATCCTTAAATTCCCTTAAGATATCATCATCTAAGGTGCTCAGCAACGTAATGCGAGCCAAGGAGTCTTTCTTTTTCCAAATGTCATAAGCTGCACGGTCACGCCTATGCTGAGCCCTGGTGCCTTGCTCAGGCTCATCCATAACGATGTTAATTGCCTCCAGAGCCTCTTGCTCTTTAAACACATATTGAACTTTTAAGCTCCAGGTCTCATAGTTGTCACCATTGAGTTTCAACCCTTTGTTGAGCTCAACAACAATGTTCTTAGCAGCAGTAGACATTCTTTTAACAAAATAAAAAAATTATAGTGAGAATCTAAAGAAGGAATTTCTAAATGCAAGTACTATGTTCAACATACATATTCAAACAATAAGCACTAAATTGATTAACTTAATAAACACGTATATTAATAATGGAGTCGAAAGTTCACTATGTTCCCAGTCATCGTCCAAAAATTAAACACATGAAAATTAACCTAGTCAACTACCTAGCTTAATGTCTTATTCACGTTTTTAAAACAACATTTTGTTTTCGTGAGCTTATAATCCCGTATGGATCTAAGTTAAAAAAAATTCACTTAAATTTTATTAACATATTAAATAGAATAAATCAAATGTTAAACTAATTAAATTTATGTATTCGTTAAACAAATTAACAAATAGAGTAATATTAAACTAATTAATATTTCTAATATGTTAAAAAATTAACCATATTTAAATTAATTAATAATTAAAATAAATGTTAAACTAATTAATATTTCATTCAATTTGCTAAACTAATCAACAAATATACTTAATGTTAAACTAATTAACATTTCATTCAATACATAATATATATTTTATCAAGAATATAAATACATAATTTATACTCTTGAAAAATAAATCAGTTTGAGTAAATTTCATATGATTATAAATAAATTCATAATTTCTTTTATTTTTTAAAAATAGGTCATTTGCCTAATACTAGAATAAAAAAAATGTAACGGTTAATGGCTTATTAGCCAAAACTAGATGTGCTATCATTAATATTCGTGTAATTTTGATCACTAGCCATTTTTGGACGCGCTTATTGGGGACTATCCATCATTTCAAAATTCATTGAAGAATAGCCAAAAATTCGCGCGCACACTTAAGCTCTATTAGCGTTGGAAAAACACCCCAGACTAGTCCCATAACAAAATACTGGGGCTCTGAACAAAACTTGTTCAAAGCCCAACTTGTTCAGAGCCCCCAGTATTTTGTTATGGGATTGAAGCTTTATACAAAGTCCCATAACAAAGGCCCAGTCCCATAACAAAATGTTGGGGCCTTGAACAAGTTTTGTTCACAGCCCCAGCATTTTGTTATGGGACTGTCCATAACAAAATGCTGGGGCTTTGAACAAAACTTGTTCAAAGCCCCAGTATTTTATACTGGGATTCGTTTACTTCAGTTTCCCAGTATAAGTACTGGGGCTTTGAACAATTCAAAGCCCCAGTATTTATACTGTGATTTGTGCGGAGGTGGCTAGTCTTCAAACAGTTTTGCATCGCTGGCTAGTATACATTTAACGCGGTCAAAACTGACTGCGTGACTAAATTTTTACTTAATATTAGTTTTGTGGGCCTGAGCCCATTAAAGTTTCATTATCTACAGGTGGGCCATCTTGAATAAAGGCCTACCATGTCTTTAGAAAAGAACAAAAAACGCAGACAGTCTTCATTATCTTTGAAGGACAATACATAACTCGTAAATCTCTTCTTTCTCTTTTTAGTATGCAGCCGCTGGACTTTTAAAAAAATTCCTATGTCCATTTTTTTTAATTTCCGAAAATTAGTAGAAGATAAAACAAATTCTAGTTTCTTATCTTATATTCTCTTTACTTTCACCATTTTTAGGAGCACAAAACTCCAAAAAATAAATTAATGAATGTAGTAAAAAGAAACATAAACCTAGAAAACTTCTATCATGTGCGAGGCACACCACGTGGGCAGACAAAATTTGTATGAGGTTCCTCTCATATTTTGCCAAGTAGAGTTTCAGGTCCCACTAGTCAGCAATAAACCAAAGTCATGTTCTGCACTGTTTCTCTTTCTTTTGATTTTCTTCTACTTTCTCACCTTTCAAATATTTTCAGGCACCGAACAACACATCCTTTACTTATCTCATCCAATGTTCTCTCAATTTATATCAATGATTTCCAACACAAAATTAATACTAATCAAATTCTTAAAGCATCAAAAATCTGATTGTGAATAGACACTACACAAGAAAATATATGAAAACATTAATTAACCTTTAATTATACATAGCAGGAGCACTGATTAATGAAAATAACAGTAAAGAAAGAAGATTGCTTTTTTAAAATGAGAGAGAGAATTATGATGGGGAAGGGGAAATTGGCATTTCTTCGTTGTTTGTAACCCATCAAGACCAAAATTAAAGCTTAAGAATACCTCAAACTATTACTAGAGATAGAAGAAAGAAGAAAGGGCGGGGAGTCACGTGGTTGAGAGGAGAGGGTTGAAGTAAGGCAGATAGGGGATTAAAAGAGGGAACCGAAAATTTTAAGGCAGACTACATAGATGGCCCATTAAATTGGCTCCAATTACCAATTAAACAGTCTAATTTTTCCAGTGATCATATAGACACTTTATATTGTCTCCACTATGCCTTGTGAACCCTGTACACTGACATGGCAAATCAGGTGTAGTTCATGCACTCTTTGGCGCGTGAGCTGTTTATGTTTGGCTTTTCTCTTTTTTATTTTAGGTTAAATTATTCTATTGGAGTCCAAAAGATAATTTTCATTTTTTCCTCATATTTCTACCTTCTTCTCAAATAACCCACCACCTAAACCGCCACCAATTCCACCACAAAAAAATCCACCAACACTCAATCAATTGATGAGATAAATCGATCACCACCATTGGATTTAAGACAATATAGATGAAAAAAGAAAGAACAAAGCTTCCAAACTTTCATGGCCACCTTTTGCTTTTCTCCTCTTCATTAAAATACAACAAATCATAATCAAATCTTACAAGACAATTTTGCCTAAGATTTCAAGTAACATAAAAAATTATCAAAAATTAAAACTTTATGGTCTTGAAGGACCAAATCAATAACAATAATTAAAACTCAAAAAAGTCCAATATGCCAAAATTCCAGCGAGTAGGGGTAGAGAAGAAGACGACCAAGGCAGTCATGGATGCGATGGTGAAGATCGATAGTGTATTTGGGTTACTGTTAAAGCGATCAAATATGGAATAGTGATCCTTATTTTGGATCAGATTTGAAAAAAGAAAAATCCAAAATTAAAAAAGAGGATTGGGTTTTGACCAAGTTCAATCCTCTGCTTAACTTTTTTTTTTCAACTTAATCTTGACTCTTGTTTTGTTGGTTCTATAGTTGATAAAATTAGAAGTGGGATGTTTTGCTGCGTTGATTATGCTTTTCTTATGTAGTTTTTGGTAATTGTAGGATAAGAAAGAAGAATAGGGAGAGAGGAAATAGTGGGGGCGTCTGGCAAGGAAGGGATGGGGGGTTTGTATCTGGGAAGTTTTGGGAGAGTTGATTTAATTTAATTTTAATTTTTAGTTATAATTTATTTTTATTTTTTGAAAAATACACATGGCAAGTTGTGGTTTGTCAAATTTCCACGTCATCCGCGAGTGATGCTCACACGTAAAGTCTGCTAGGTCTTAGTGTTTACAAGATACGATGAGGACTACAAAAGTATCTATATGATCACTGGGAAAGTTGGAGTGTTTAACTAGGAATTGAAGTCAACTTCAAGGGGCCATCTATGTATTCTGCCAAATTTTAATTAGGATAAAAGATAAATATAAAGACTATTTAATTAAATAATTGGACCCACTGCCACGTGTCTATTAAAGAGAAGGGCCTCACTTAACTTTTGTTGGTTGTGCGAGGCCTAACATAGAATTTTTCATAAACCTATGTTTCTTCTTCTTGCTTCTTTACTGCTGTAGTAAATTCCTACATTATCATTGCAGTTTGGACCACAAAGCTCCATTTTCATTCAGAAAAAGGCGAACAACAGAGAAACCATTGCTCCTCTTTCTTCCTATTTCTCTGTTAAGCCAAAACGAACAACAGAGAAACCATTGCTCCTCTTTCTTCCTATTTCTCTGTTAAGCCAAAACCCATAAAAAATTTTGGAAACCCATAGATCTCATTTTTTTTAAAAGTATTGGTTGTGTGTATATATATATATATATATATATATATATATATTTAATTTGATGTAACTTCTGGGTAGATCGAAAAACAGTTATATGGTACTGTTCCTTTTTGTTTTCTTATCCAGCGTTGTTCTCTTTTTCTCTCTATTTAATAGTTAGAGTATATATGAAAAGTTGTTGAAAGAATAAACTTTTTCAAGCATGGTAAAGATTCGACAATCAGTCATATTTCTATTTCTAGATTATAGACACAGAAAACCAGCCAATGACATCTGATACCAATGAAGGAATACATACATGCATCTAAACACAAATCTATACTAAATAGATTATTCAAATCCAAATCAGAGAACTTGCTTGTTCTCCTTATAACCGGAAGCGGTAGGATCTTGTACCGTGCCTGGAATTACTGGCTGTCGGTAGTTGTCACGTGCTTGATGGATCAACTCCTTTATCCACAGTCTAAACACCTAGTTTATTTGAGAGAAAGATAGGAAGAGCAGTAGTGAAATCGGTATCTTTTATCTGAGCCTATTACTATATTTATAACTGTATAATACAGTAGTTGTCCTCTTGTAGGACTCTATCAGGTAATTATCTTTTTACCTGGATAGACATTAAGAGTACTCCTTTATGGGTGGACTCTTTTAATCAGATAAATCCAACAGTAGTCATTTCCAGCTATTCCTAATTACAGTTAGCATTTGTAATTATGTTATTAGTTAGCTAATTTCTCCTAATTAGTTACTAGTTAAACACATTTATATATAGCTGATGATATATGCATATTCAACATGTTTTTTTGTTCAATAAAGTAATTCAATCTCTCTCATTTCTCTCACAGCTTCTCCTTCTTCCTCACATCACTTTCTTCAATTTACGGTTCATCTAAATCCCTAAATCTTAGCACTTATGCATATAAGGTCACAGAACTCATGCTCCCTCCCCCACCTATGAATTACTTATATATGTTGTGTATAATGTTATTGCTGAAAATTTTACTTATTAATGTCTTCTTGGGAACCCTAAAAATAAATATTTTCCCGCACACTTTAACACTTTGGTTAAAGAATGAGGTAGTTGTTATATTCAGTTCTGAGAATTCTGGATTTACAGTGATGGTTAGGGGTGTTCATGGGGTGGTACGGTTCAGGTTTGAGCTTATTGGTAACGATATATCGGTTAACAGTGTGTAATTATATAAAACCAATACCGTACCAATAAGCTATCGGTTAACGGTTATCGGTTCTTAACGGTTCGGTAGTTAACGGTTCGGTAACCGGTACACCAAAGTAATGCGTGAATTCTTGATGGATGGTTGTCAATAGGTAATATTTTTTTTATTAATATGAATAACCACTAAAGTAATATATCCACATAAACTAAGTAAACAAGTGCAATCAACAAGTCTTAATAATATGCTAACATAACACAAAATAATGAAATAGAAAAAGGAAAGATAAGAAAGTCTGATCAATGATTCGAGAAAGCAAAACTAATTATAAAATAGGTCGGACTCATTAACTAAAGTGTATAAGTATTGACATATAACCACCAAAAATAATAATAACAATTGAAGTTTAACCTATAAGTTAATATTGTAAATTAAGAGTTTAAATGACTTAATATACTAATAATAAATAAAATAAAATATATAAAAATTACAAAAAAAAATATTATCGGTTATCGGTACGGTAATGGTAAAGAGATATAGAAACCATAACCGTACCGATATCTTATCGCTATTAGAAATTAATACCATTACCGAACCAATAACCGTTATACCAATACCATTATGTTTAGTGGTAGCGGTAGCGGTGACGGTTCGACTATCGGTACCGGTTCGGTTTTGCACACCCCTAGTGATGGTACACCCATCTTCTTAGAATCCTAAATTCGCCGTTGATATGAATATTGTCATGTGGAAAAGAAATAATGCATTATATATACAAGGATTATTAGTAAGAATTACTTGTTGTAAGAGCATTTTCGCGCTGTTATTATTCACGTATTATTAATGCATCTATCTTTTATTCCGTCTTCTATCATATAAGATAGTGTATGTAAATTCTCATATAACTTACATGTATACAATATAGAACGTGTGATTTCCAGTATTAAGTCGCATAACAGATGCAAAAGTCATACCGAAAGTCAAATGTTAAATGAAATTACGTGGAGTTGCATGAACATGCACTAGAATTATTTATTCATCGCATAGTAATTATTTTATCATGTAATCTGCGCATGGTAATCTTCATATTGTTAATTTCTATATAAATAATCTAGGTATTACAACTCTAATATAACTAATCTATCAAACTAAACGGCCCAGGATTATTTTGTTTATGCCTATTAAACGTGCTCTAGAATATGTACAACCAGGTAGTTAGTTGTAGAATAAAATAATCTTACATTCTATTCCTTTCATCAAAAGCACTTTAAGGCCAAGTGGCAAGAGCACTGTTTGACAGAAACTATGTTTCACTACAAGGAGCATTCTCTACACAAAGGGGACACTATTAGATTAAAATATCTTATAAATCAATATCCAACTCCTAATCCAAATCAAAATACTAAAAACAAAAAGCACAATGAAATGATGGAATTGATACGAATTGGACGGTTTAAAAGCATAGCCTAATCTTAATCATTTCTTTTCAAATAAAAAGAAGACATTCTTTAATCTTACCTTATTACTACCTTATTCTAAATTTCTGTATACTCATGAAATATAGCCAGGAAAGCGTGTTCACAATGAGAGGGACTTTGAAAAGGACTTGTTGATAAGACATGGACGGTAACGGCGTTAACTTCCGTCAAATAGTGGTGCTATATGACAGCCTTTTTTAAATAGTGGGACCTAACTGTATAATTGTCTTTTCTTTGCTTTTCGTCAGAAAGACGGGACAGATGACCTTCCCGAGGTGAGAAAAAGTTACCGGTAGTTTTTCTGACGGTAGGTTAAATTTACTTTTGACCTTTTTACAACGAGAGGGTGAAGAGTACAGCTAGTGGACCTCACTTTTTGATCTTCTTTGATACATTAACGCCCAACTTCTAGAGTATTTAACTGGAATTGATGTCAATAGTCTTTTGTCATGTCATTCTAACACATTTGATAGGGCTTAAAAAATATACTCCTATCTAATTTTCAATCCTTATTGGCAAAAATCGTGACACTACTATCAACAATACAACACACCTAATATTATGATCCTGTTTGGACATAATTTAGAATTTGGGATTTGAGAAGTTGAAATTTTATTTGGACATACAATTTGAACTTATTAAATTTCTTAAATTGTATTTTTTTCATAAAATCCCTCAATTTTTTTGAAAACTATTAAAACTTCTCCAAAAATTATATAATCTTACCAAATGAGCAAATCATAGTTCATAAACAAGATATCGGACTATCCTAAAGCACTACATTAAAAAATTGCATATCTCAATAATTCTTTTATAGATAGATTATGACATGTTAATACAAATTTTCAAATATACATAATTTTTTAAAGATCCATTTTCAAAAAATCAACAATAACAGCAACTAGTTATTCTTTAATATAATCATTCCACATGGTATGAATAATCTCTTCACATCCTGCACGGGTCATTTTATACAAACTATAGATGGTTCTTGTATTGGATGAAAAATCAGCTTTGCCTCGGGCTCAAAGCTCGAGGCAAGCCTTAGCGAACACCTGTTGATCTGACTCCTCGGGGGAGAACCGAGGGCAAGGTGCATCGACAAAACTTGATGAAGTTCATGCCTCAAGCGTGTGGAGGCTCGATTCTCCGAGGTGATTGATACGGCCCTCGGGGAAGGCGTTACTCTATGGAGCAATTAATGTTCTAACCGTTACTTATAATTGCCACATTAAAGAGGAAAATCATGGGCTGTCCATGATTGAACGTGGAGTAAATGGCTCTTAATTGTATTTATTATTCCATCATCCTTGTATGCTATAAATAGTCACTTGGCAATTATGTAAAGGCATCCAGAAAATAAACAACAAACACTTACTTTAGTTTCATTGCTATTGTTCTAATTTCTTTACTGTGTTTTTTGTCATTTCGACTTTGATACGAACGATTGCTTGTTAACCCAAAATAAATTTGATTTACTGTCCTAATCAGATTTAGGCCAACACGGGTCTTTTTTAACAAAATATAAACTTATCGTCAAATTTTATATTTAAACAAAATTAAATCTTTGGAGTCTCAAATCCTACCTTTTTGGAGAATATGGGATTTAAAATAATATTTGGAGCAAAATTTGAAATTTTGTGCAAATTTCATATACAAACACTGATTTGAAGTCAATATTTGAAATATTGCTCCCAAATCTTATGGACAAACGCTAGCTATATCATAAGTGTGATGTACGGAGGGTTATATTTTGCAAATCTTATTCTTACCTTGTGTGAAGTAGTAAATGTATCAAAAAGTAAAATAAAAATTATCATGGTAATAAATAACAATAAGAATAAATAAAAAAATAAAAAATACAATAATAATAACAATAATGCTGATAATGAGAAGAGGAAACATATAAGGTACCCTGCAAGAAACACATATCATTAGAAGACTGTAACAATAAGAACTAAGATGATTTTTTATAGAACCATCTACTTACCTTCTACGGTAATTATCGGCCTCCAAGCTCTCCTATCTAGATTTATATCATCGATGAGCTATAGATGTGTCATGTCTTGTCTAATCACATATCCCTAATTCTTTATTGGTTTACCCCTACCTATTCTAAAACTTAACATCGTCAACCTCTCATACTTTCTTACTGGGACATCTGTGTTCCTCCTTTTCACATGACCAAACTATCTCAACATCATTTCTCGCATATTCTCCACTATGGAGGTCACTTCCGCATTCCTCCTTTTCACATGACCGAACTATCTCAACATCGTTTCTTGCATCTTCTCCACTATAGAGGTCACTCCTACCTTACCCTATATACCTTCATTTGGAATATTATCTCTCCTAGTATGTGCACACATCTATCGAAGCATCCTCATTTTTGCTACTTTTATCTTCTTAATGTGTGTTCTTGTTTAACCAACACTCTGTCTCATACAAGCATAGTTGGTGTAAGAATCATTCGATGGACTTACCTTATTTTGATGGCACATGCTTATTGCATCGGACAAAAGATGCAAGCCTCTATTCATCCTCTCCGCTCCAATTCGATGTGTGACATCATTGTTAATCTATCCATTTCTTTTTATTATTGACTCAAGATATTTGAAGTTTCATCTCTTGGGGATGACTTCTGTATCTATCCTTACTCCACATCTAACTCATGTGATACGTCACTGAACCTGCACTCCATGGCATTGTTTCAGTCTTTCTCGACCTAAAACTTTTGAACTATAGGTTTTGTCTCCAAACCACCTGCTCGTTAATTCTGCAATGTGTCTCGTAATCAATACACTCCCGACCAATTGTCAAAATCCTGTAAGATTTTAATGTATAGAGTTTTAAGGATGGGTCTAAAAATTTTTGAAATGTGTTTGACGATATTTAACGACTTCTAGCAATTGAAACTAAAAGTCTGGAGTAAATAATTTTTAAACGAGATTAAATATCCAGGAGCGTGAGGAAGCTGAAGTGCCCTATTTTGTTAATAAAATGGCATTGTTGGAGGATTATGATACTGGGATTATAATCCATATAGCATATGGGATAGATAATCTTGTTATATGAGATAGATATTTCCAAGATTATAATCACATTTTTTAGGATATCTTGTTGACACCCAATTTTATCCCTCCTTTTTTCGTAATTGGCTATAATTTAACTTAAAAGTGTAATTTAACTGTTTGAGTGAAATTCGCATTAGAAAGCATGGATTTACGTGTGTTATCTCCTATTTATACATTATATATTTAATTATGAATATATTATATAATTTGCATCATTTAGGCTATTTGTGAAACTGTGGCTATCCGTGCAATTTACTGCATAAATAGCATTTTATAATTATGAGTGACTATTATACCTATTTAACTTAAGTTGACCCCAATTGTTTTTCTTTTGTATATAAAATTTATGTATATTTTATTTCTAATCTTTTATCTTGCACCTTTAAATTAAATAGCAATCTAATTAAAATTTTCAGTCAAAATCTCATACCACCCATTTTCATTTCATAATATTGACATGTTAATTTGAATTCAATTTTCAAATTCTCTTTGCATCTGGACAAAAGTTCGATCGAGTACATCCACTTGGTACCATAAGTTTTTTCTTTATTCCCATATATTTTAAATAATTTGATTTTCCAATCCTTACCAAAATTTGCTATATCATTTATTCATTTTATTTATTCGCTCTTTTTTTATCAAATTGGTTTTACTTCGAATCTTGACTCAATACATAACCAAATACGTTCCTTATATTTCAAATTAGGTATTCCATATATTTTTCTTTTCCTCTTATTTTGAATAGACTCCTAAAAACTCCAAAATACACTTTATTCCCTCTCCCATTTTTTATACAAAATGCATCCCCCAGTATCCTCACCAGTTTAAAAAGCCAAAATCAGAACCCCATTATCCTTGATCTCCCGGGTATCACTCCCCAAATCCCCAAATCCCTCTAATTACTCTTGAATCTCTTCCATATTGAGAAATCTCCAAATGGGGATGGGAATAAGAACAGAGGGGGGAAAATCGGAGTAGTACAAAATGGGAAGTCGCATAGCAAGCCACCACTACTGGCGGTGAAACGGAGGGATAATAGCCACCAGATCGGGGTAGCAGCGATGTCGCTGCTCCTTCACCGGGAAGTTCCAGCCGGTGGTCGCTCCTCTGCCTATGTTCGCTTTGTCCCGTTATCTTGAGTTGGATTCTTCGCTGCTCCACTAGAATTCGGCTATGGTTTAATCGACAATTGCTCTAACTGTTTCACTTGATTTTCTGTTGACCGACTGATCCTTGTTAATGGATAAGGATTTTGAGATTTAGCCGGCGACGCCTTCCTCTGTTTTTGACCGATACCACTGGGTCATTAGTCATTTGTTTCAAGCTTATCTTGCTTGAAATTATTTGTTCACTGGTTTTGGGTTTCGATGCTATTACAGTTTACTTATGCAATTTTCACCTGTTCATTTGGTCAAATTACTGAGTAGTTCTGATGTGTTCGTCTCATATGACATGAACAAATGTTATGTAATTCTTTATGGACAGCCTATGAAATTTTTTGTTTTGAGGTGCTCTGCACTGATTTTGACAGATACTACACACCGGCCAATGACGCTTGGAGGCCAGTACAAGTCTCGTTCCGTATTTATTGTCCCGTACGTGTCCCAAAAATAAATAAAAAAGGGCGATGATGATGAGTATACACTTTGTAAAATGAGCATATAGTATGTAGGACTGGTACCTGGCATGGCAACACGGCCGACCACCGTTGTTTGCAGCCGTATCAACATCCTTAAACCTCTACCCGATACGACGAAATCTGAGCCTGAAACTTTTAAAAAAATCTATTTTTCCTTATTATTATTATTAGTATTATTTCTATGAATACTTTTATTATTATTATTATTATTATTATTATTATTATTATTATTATTATTATTATTATTATTATTATTACTTATTTTACTTCACTATTATCGTACTAAAGTGTTTTCATAATGTTTGCGAGGTGCGCTCGGATGAATGATTTTGAAGACGACGCTCCAAAAAACACTCCTAATCCAATTTAATATTTCGTTCTTGCAATCTTCATTTTATTATTGTTAATTTTCTTTTGATATACTAGCTAATTATTTCATTTTTGCGAGGTTGATTTGGTTGAAGTTTCTTATGGAAGAAAGCAACCAGAAAAGACAAATCATTTATTTTAAATACAATTATGTGTATCTAATATTGTATAATGAAAACTGTTCTATTTAGTTAGTTTCATTTATTTTGAATCCCAATTGTTAGCTCGGCCGGGTACCACACTTGGTGGAATCTGAGAGGTGCCTAACACCTTCCTCTTGGGTTAATTTGAACCCTTACTCAAAATTTTCGGTTCGTAGATCAAGTTTCGTTGTTAATATTAAAATTGGCTAGAAACAAAGTACGTGCCCTAATACATCTAGTTAAAAAATATGTTAGGTGGCGACTCCAAGTCTTTACCCGTGAGTTCCAGTAAGTCGAGCCCTATTTCGAACTTTAACCGGTTCGGGAGAAAAATGGTGTCGACAGAATAGCGACTCCGCTGGGGACATCAAAGTTCGAACCATAACGGACATTAAATTGAGATTCCTTGCACTTATATTCTTTTCTTATCATTCTGAATACTAACTTTTCTTTCTTTCCCTTTCGCAGGATTGATGATTATCTTTAGATGTTTAAATTTTTGGCACTCTTTCTCTGAATTGATTGTTGTAGTTATTTTATTGTTATTTGCACTTCCTCTACTCTTGAAATATTTACACTTGCACACATCATAAACGATTGCGTGGACCCCACGGTCGTTCCACTATCAAAGCACCCTTTAGGGAAAGTACACAAAATTAGTCAACTAGCGAAGCTGTTGGCAGTTTGCGTGCTTTAACCTTTCAAGACGTCCGCTTGGGAGAAACCTTGTCTAGAAACCTACTCCTAGACACTATTAAGAGCATGTATCATTTTTCATCATATCCGTCGCTTTTGGAAAATTTTACATGTGCGCTTTATTTGAAAGACAGTTGCGTTGGTTTGACGACCGTTCTCACTCTTACAAAACACACCTTTGGAAAAGTTTTGGGATAGATCGAGTCTGTGGTACAACCGGTTCCAAACTTTTTCACTTCCAAATTGTCTGTTTTGGAGAAATCTTGTCTAGAAAAATCTACTCTTCGATAGGGAAATACATCACGTCGTTTGCTTCAACAATTTTCAAATCCTCCACAAGTTTTTTTAAATCCTTTTCTTAAACGGTTTCACTTAATGATTCTTTTTGCATTTTAATTTTACTTCAATTATCCTATTTCTCAAAACTAACTTGTTTCTTTTGTTTTTCTTTACATTATCTCTTTATTAAATTTATTTGTGAATTACTTCAACATGTGCATCATCTTTTTTTAAAGAAAAGTCTTACACTTTTTTAGAAAACATGTGCATTTCCTTTCAAAACCGGTACATTTTTAAACGTGTGCATACCGCTCATACTTCCCGCCACTCCCGGCAGTTTCAAATCGTGCGTTGAAATATGGTGGTTACGAAGATCTCGTGACCGCCTATTTCCTTATAAAATATCCTTTAGGGGGAACAACTTGGAATCTAGTTGGTCCGAGACACTCCCGCTCCCGAGTTGTCCGCTTGGGAGGATAATAAAACTCGGTCTAAGTCAACCCAGCTCTTAGTGGTGACTCTAGGACCATGCATCATGACATATCATTAGTCGACTTGTTCTCAAGTCTGATAGGCCTACATGCTCAAACAATCTGAACGGATTTTGACCCCCAAAGAGTGTTAAACATGATTTATTGACATATACTTAAAGGATTGAATATTAGAATTATTCTGCATTCAATATCATTCAAAGGCACAAAAGGCAACCTAAAAGGCATCAAAGCCCAAATCAAATCAGAAACGACTGTTTAATTCTAAGCGGTTGGAATCATTATGTATTCAATGTTATTCAAACGCACAAAAGGAAACTGCAAAAGACATTAAAGGCCTAATTTGAAGCAGAAATGACCGCTTGATAGACGGGATGACACATAATGCGCATTTATCCTTTAGGTACTATATAAAGACTTGACATCCTTGGCATGTCAAAATTCCATTAGCAACATCCGTCTAAAGTGTCGAAAGGGTTCTCAACTCACAACGACACATCTCGTCATATTCTCCGTTGCTTGATCATTTTGCTCGCAATAAAGCAATCTTAGGCATTTTTCTTCTCCCTTTTCCTATCATCCTTCACTTTTTCCAAAAGATCATGGCTAGCTAATAGAATATTTGACATGGTTGTTGAAATCCCTCAGTTGCTCAGAGATTGGTGGGAAAACCTAAGCATAGATCAACAAGGTTGAGTTAAAGTGGTGTTGGGGAATATGATTTCACTAATGAAACACACTGCTGTGGAAGGGATGATAGAAGCAGCATTACACTATTGGGATGCGGACCGAGCGGTTTTCCACTTTGGAAGTGTAGAGTTGACACCGTTGCTGGAAGAAATAGGCGGATTGACTCAACTCTCATTTGATAATGATGAGGTATTGATGCCTGAGAATATTACACCCCAGGAGTTCTTCGAAATGATAAGATTTAAACCTGAATTATGTGCGGACAGCGTGAGGGAATCGAGAATCTCTTTGACTTCTCTCTACGTCAAAGTTAGATACGGAGAAGCATTTCAAGAATTCGAAGATAATTTCAGCATTAACAAGGTAGATTGGCAAGAACGAAGGGTGCTTGCTTTTGTCACCAGCTTTTAGGGACGATCGTATTTTCAGAACACAAAGGACGAGTTGATATTTGCATGGTATCAATTGCCGATACCTTACTCAAGAACTTCAACAAGAAATACACTTTGGTACCAATGATTGTTAAAGAAATGTACCGAGCTTTAGAAAGATGCAAGAAAGGTGCTAGCTTTTTCGAAGGTTGTAATTTACTCCTACAAATTTGCTTGATGGTACAATTGCAAAAGATGAACAGCATAGACCAAGCCTTCCACCCATACCAAGAGAAAACTACACCTTGACTCATACCACCCATATAGACAACGCTTTCGAGAGGTGGGACCGGCCAACAACCACCGAAGGCTGGCACCACAAGCTTTCTCAGTTGACATTTGAAAATATACAATGGATGTTTGATTACTTTCCCGGCACAACAGTAACACAAGATCCGAAAGAGCTTCTTTTCTTGTCTTAGCTGGCTTTAGAGGAGTTTATCCATACACTCCTTTAAGGGTACTTAGACAAGCAGGGAGAAACCAGACTGTACCCTAAATTGAAGACATCAGAAATTTCAAAGCATATATCTTTGGAGGAGTGATACCGTTAAAAGACAAGATATTAGAACTTTGGAAAGAAAGGCGACAAAAGGGATTTGAGACTATTGGACGAGACAGGTTTGATGCAAGTTGTGATGAAGATTATCCAGATTGGCTAAAGAAAGACATAGCAAAGGCAGTTCAACCAAGAGCAACAATAAAAAGGAAAAAAAATTGCTGATGAATTGGAATCTGAGTGCAAGAGGCTACACAAACAACTGGAAAAGGCACGAGAGAAAATAGAGAAAAAGCAAAGTTTGGTCGAAGCAAAGAACAAAGAAAAATACAAATGACGCAATAAGGCAGAACTCCTGACAAAACACATAGAGTCTATCGGTATATGGGCTTGCGAAGGAATGAACTCTGTGGCTGACAAAGGAATAGAAGAGAAAGGAAAAAAGACTTGGGAAATGTTGAAAAACTTCATATTTGATATATCCCGGCTTTTAACCGATGCAGACAATATCATCTTCCAAGGAGACTCATCAAAGGCAGGCTTGTCCGAGGGAGACTCATCCGAAGAAGAAGAATTTTCTGAGGATGGATCATCATGAAAGATGTTCACCAGGCCATGATCTAGTTTCCTACCAATGCTTATTGTTTTCCTTTTCTTACACTATTTCAATATGAGCCATTATAATAAAAACCAATGTTCGATAAATGAAATATTCTCTTTTAGATTCCGCATTTTGTAGCAAATGAAATGATATATGTGGCACAAAACGCCTTCTAAATCATCATGCGTAAAGCGGTCATAGGATACATTTTCATTTGCTTGATTACTCTAGGTCTCTTTCTACCTCAGTCAATCCCTTCCCAAATCCAATCTCCTACCAAGACACCTCATCTCCCTACTCTATGCTCAAATCTTGATATCAGAAATGTTTCGCATGTCTTGATAATTCCCTATCCCTTACGAACTCAAAAACCTATTATTCAAAAGGTTGGCTTAAGTTGAATACGAAAGCAGAAGATTTGGTTAAGCAAAGTGCACTTATCAGGGATCTTTCAAAACAAGAAGAGTTTGTAATAGCAGGCACTATACACACAAAGCGGAAAATTGACAGGGCAAGAGATGTGTTGGTCAAACTCAAAGGCACACATGACTTACCGAAATACTTCGTTTTGACATAATGTCTGAGGATCATTTTGTCGGTCTAGTCCATATTGTAATACATTTAAGGCAATCAAAAATATTTCCAAACTTTCACCTATTCATGGCCAAAAAGACGTTCAAAGGGTTATCACAAGGCAATAAGGAAGTGAGAAATGATTGGAACCCCCTTGATGATACAAAGGTCTAGGCATAACAACCAAAATTAGCAGGTTGATTCAATTTGGAAAAGAATGCAAAGGCGCAGCGACAAAAATTCCATTATATGATGGTGCTAGAAAGTCTTGTTGAGTATTGAAAGCATATCCCTACCAACTAGCAAGTGTGGGATGAGACGATGTACTCAAGATGAAGATGAAGCTATTTGAAACACTTACAAGACCATGAATTAATTTGATACAAAAACAGGGGCAGACAGATTTCTTGGAGCGATTTTAGTCAAAAGCTTTATTTGAATAAATTTTCATGACAACAACTACATTGAGCAAGGAATACAATATGGTCAACCTCTAAAACGGTCTTGACTGAAGCAGCGATCTAAGAATATACATGATACACTGGGATCGGTCTCTTGGCAACAAAATCTACCTGACAAGCAAAAGTTGAGGCAAAGATTGAATTGTGGCAGTTGGTTGACAAGTATGAGAGACATTGAGTATCTATCTCAAAGACACCCGGGCATCATGACACACAAATTTGCAGTATGACAAGTGCACTAAGGTCTTGGTGTTCGACAAAAGCCAACTTCCTTTTCAGTTATATATATACCCCTTACCCGAAATCTTTGTCAACTTTTGATTGAGATCTAAGTAGACCCATCTCATGCTTAAGCAAGCATCAGTCATTTAACCAAAATCCTTGTCTTGACTACTACATAAAGTACTCAAGCAATCTTTTGGAATCTCTGTACAATTTGTCATAATCTCAAAAATTCAAGTGCTAATCTATCATCCGCGGTCTAGGCATACTCTTAAGCTATATGTGTTGTTTTTGCATCAAATCTTTGCTAAATGTCCTAACACAGTTTTGCGCATTTTATCACTCTATCACGGTTACTTTGCATTTGAACACTGAAATTTGTCAAGAATCTGCATTCAGAAAAGCCGAAATGGCAAGCCAAACTGAAAACATTTACCTCGGGACCACCAGCATATGACACCGAGAGCATTCAGACAATCCAAATCCTACTTCCGTACAACTTATGCTATGGACAACCAAAATTAGCTGGTATTATACCCACACAAGAGTCGCAAGAAAGCAATCCAATCACAATACAACCGAAATTGGCAAAACTCACAACTTCGCACCGCACCTGACTTACACAATAAATAACCTCCCCTATGTCAAGACTTTCAGCAATAACCTTATCAGGCTCAACACAATCAAGGACAGACGAAAAGACAAAACCTCACACCTTTACTCCTTTAGCTCAATCAAAAGATATTGCAACCAACAAACAAACTATTCCCTAGGTACCCATTCCAAAATTCGATCCAACAAAATCTACACTCATCACTCAAATATTCAATACCATGACACCGCAAGATATCCAACACTAAAACACAAAATTCAGAGTCTGGTTGACCAAAGCAAGACAATGCTACAACAAGAACCAACAAATAAAACTGCAACTCCTAAACCACAAAGACATTTTCTATACACACCAATCCATCAAAGGTAGCCCCGTGACTTTTGAAATGAAAAGCACGAAAAATGAAGACACCCCGTCACAATCCAAGACAAATACAATTTTGGATAACCTCCAAATCCGGTAAAATCCAAACACCAAACCTTAATCTAAGTATGCAAGTACCCACATAATCAGAGTCATCGAAATACCTAAGCTTCACACTAAAGGACGAATGCAGATTCAAGCAAATATATTGGTATTCAATGCAATGCAACCAGTTTATTTCAACTACGAATCTTTCTTTGAGGGCAAATCTTTCAACACAAATACAGGACTTGCAGGCAATCACAAGGGACATGTTAGCACTTTAGCCTCGTCAGGCTTAAAATATGACGAGTAGCCACGTCAGGCTTAGAATATACCGATTAGCCACGTTAGGCCTAAAATATGACGACCAACCTCATCAGGCTTAGAATATGACGACTAGCCACGTCAGGCTTAGAATATGACGATTAGCCATGTTAGGCTTAAAATATGACGACTAGCTATCGCATCCTATTTCTACCCGAACCGGTTAAAGTTCGAAATAGAGCTTGACTTAGTGGATAACTCACGGGTAAAGAGTTGGAGTCGCCACCTAACATATTTTTTAACTAGGCGTATTAGGCCACCTATTTTATTTATAGCAAATTTTATAATTAACTCCGAAACTTAGACTATGAACCAGAATTTCTAGGTAAGAGGTTCAAGTTAACTCGAGAGGAAGGGGTTAGGTACCTCTCAAGCTCCACCAAATGTAGTTACCGACCGGACTTATAACTGGAATTCAAAATAAGTAACTAAGCAATATATAAGTTAGACATAATTATTAAAATCAAATAAAAAGGTTCTTTCTATTAAATTTTTTCTTCCTTAGAGCACTCCAATGAAATAGACCTTGCAAAAAAAAATCAATTAAATTAGTTAGTATATCAAAATGAAATAATAATGATTAAATGAAAGTAATATAATTTAAAAGACATTTTTGGGGGCGTCGTTTTCAAGATCGTTCGTCCAAATGTACCTCGTAAAAAATATGCAAATGAATCAGTACATCAATAAATACTAATAATAATAATTATAATATTAATAAATAAAAATAATAGAAATAATAATAATGAAAGAATTTTGTTCTCTTTCAAAATAGACCGCCGTCTCTTATCCAATTTGACCTCGCAAAAAATATAAGAAAATGAGTTAATGAATAATAACAATAATATTAATAATAAAAATAATAATAATAATAATAATAATAATAATAATAATGAAAATAATGAAAATGGTGGTGGTGGTCGTGGTCGTGGTCGTAGTGGTGGTACGGGAAAAAATCTCAATATCGTAGCAGCAGGAGCAGCAGGAGCAGCAGCAGCAGCAGCAGTAGCTGCGTAGTAGTAATAGTAGTAGTAGTAGTAGTAGTAGCAGCAGCCGACTCATTTTGCAATTACGGCTCATACACATCATCATAGCCTTTTTGTTTTAGGGCCATAGGAATGGGACTGTTTATCCGTTCAAATCAGTAGGTCTCAAATAAATAATTATTTTCCTTGGCTGTGATTAGTGTAATATTCGTCAATTCGTTGTAATGCCTAAATATTTCATAGGCCTTGTCACAGCACCTAAAACACATTAGAATACAAACATCAGTTGAACGGGTCAACAATATCTAAGAAACAAAAACCCGTCAGCAATTAAATCAATGAACTAGTAATCCAGCGACTAATTATAATGTCAGATTTAAGAACTCCCTTTGTTTCCCAAAAATGGAGAATAGGCAGTCAACAACAAACAGTCCCCTGCAAAATGTGATTAGCAGTAAACAACAATAATCCCTTATAAAACAATAAGAAGAGAAACGACGAGTCATCAGAGAAGTCGTCACATGAAGCCAAGCGAAAGACACAACCTGGTTTTCCGGTGGGAACAAGCAGTGAACCGGGAGAAAAAGGGAGTGACTGCCGTTTGCTTCACCGGCGAGAAGCCATCGGCGGCGTCGCTACTACCAATTTCCCTTCGCCTCACTTTTCCGATCTATTTGTCGCTTCAGTAATAGAGAACCAAAATAATGAAGAACTGAGAACGATAGGCTCCCCGATGTCCTGATCTCCTCTCTCTCTGTTTTGACCAATCCCTACTATGTTTTCGGGTGATTTTGATTGGGGCTGGTGGTGGCGTTTTGCCACTGTATGCCGTCTTAACCCCCCAAACCCCGATCTCCCCTGATTTGATTTGTTTAATAGGATGGAAAAGATGTATAACAGTGATAATGGGTGTCCCTATGGATCTGGGTATATGTGTGTGGTGTATGAATAGAGAGAAAGAAGAATGAGAGGTATGTATGATGTTGTTGCCCGTATCAATGGAGTGTGTGTGTGTGTGTGTGTGTGTCGTATACGAATGTGTGTATGCCGATTTGCATGTGTATAATGGGATTTGTATGTGTGTGGATGTATCAATGGTGTGTGAGAGAGAGGGAGGGGGTGTTATATGTGTACTGTTGCTACCCGATAGTTTTAAGGAGAGGGGAGGTGTGTAGTACTTTTGGTGGATTTTTGGAAGAAAAGAAGTGTAGTGTGTGGGGAAGAAGATGGCCGATGATCGGGTGTCTGATGATTTTAATTGTAGAGGGAGTATGCATAATATTTGTGTGTATGGGTGTTATGTGTATGTGGAGGAGAATGTGAGAGCCGGGTACTGTGAAAAGAGGAGTGAGTCCCTTGTCTGATGTGTATATCCATTTTAATAGTGAGGAATGCAAATCAGCCGTTGGGGAATTAGAGAGATTAGGGGGATTGGGGATTGATTGAAGGGATTTTTGGAATGATTTGGAGATTGGAGAGGATTTTGGGGAAATGATTTTAGGGAATTTAGGAAGATTAGTGAAATTAAGGGAAGATTTAGGAAGAAATAAAAGATGTATTTGGTTAAGAAACTTGGCTAGGTTCAAAATACTTTAAAAGTAAAATTCAAAATAATTTAAATTTAAATAGGTATGAAAATTATAATGAAAAGGGATGAGACGAAATAAATGGTATAGAAATTGGACCGAACATTAGACCGGATTTCTAATTGGACCGATATTTTGACTTTACGGGTGCTGATAAATAAAAATACGGACAAAATGCACACACAACGACAGTTAAAATGTCCAATAAAATTAATTATGGATAACTGCAAATAATAACTAAATGCTATTTATACAGTAAGTTGTATAAGTGACTACAATTTGACAAGTAGCCTAAATAATGCAAATTTCGTAATATAACCATAATTAGATATATATCGTATAAGTAGGAGATAAAACACGCAAAATGCACATATAAAGGAAGTTAGAATGTGAATTAAACTAATTAAATAACTACAGATATTAATTATCTACTAAATTCTAAAATTGCACAAACAGTTACATTTTGACAAACAGCTTAAATGATGCAAAATTACATAATATATCCACAATTAAGTATATAATATATAAATAGAGAATAACGCACGTAAATGCATGATTTCTAATGCACATTTTGCACAAATAGTCAAATTGCACCCTTAAGTTGAATTATAGCCAATTTTGAAAAAAGGATGGACAAAATTGGGTGCCAACAGCTGCCCCTCTTTGCCCGGGGATGATGAAAGAGTCTTCAGGCAAAGATAGTTGATGGAGTAGCCAATTTTGTCACGACTGGAAGGCAAAAATGATTGAAGGGGAAATGGAAATTTTGGGGTGTTTTTGGCCGAACTTAGGTCTCTGAATTGCCTACCTCTCTCGGATTTCACGAGAATCAGGCCGTGTGTAGTTCTAGAATGGCATGTTGCCTGTGTGATTTGTTTATGACGCACAATTTTAGATGTAAAGACTAAACTTATCCAAGTATGTAAATTTTAGATTTGTATATGCTTTGCCTTTCGGCGAGATAAATAATGAATGGGAAAAAGGCACTGGCTAAGATGAGATAACACCAATAGATCGAGCGTGGGAAAAGAGATTTATACGTCTTAGTTATGAAGATGTGACGCGTTACGCACCCATAAAAAGGAGTTTATATGTACATAATTTTCACTTCGTCTCGATAAATAAGTAATCTCGCCTTCAATATTGCCTTGCCTGAGCTGGGAAACATCTGTGGAGTGAGTCTTATGAATGCGCACGATTCAAGCAGATGGGCACGATTAAGCACGAAGACACGCACGATTGACACAGATAGGCTTGGATAGGCAAAGTAGGCATTAATTTGAAGGAAATGCAAACTGACATCCTAATTCGCAATGGAGGATTAGGTAGATTAGTTGTGAGGGCATGGAATGATCGGCTTTTGGGCATGTCAGAATTCGACAGAATAAGTATTTTCCAGGTAGGACAAAGGCGTTGTCGAAGTCGAGATAACATTGATAGACCGAGTGTGGTGAAATAGGCTTGTAAACGTCCTAGTTATGAAGATGTGATTCACGACACACCCATAAAGAGGGGTTTACATAGGTACATTTTCACTATAACTCGATAGAGGAGTCACCTTGGCCTCAACATTGTCTTAAATGAACTAAGGAATATTGAGGAGTAAAGCACGCGAAATGCGCACGAATCAAATAGGCGGGCACAAATAGGGAGGAATACGAGGTTGGTACCCAATCGGCAAGGAAGTATTAGATAGATCACTGGTGTGAGTACGGAACTGTAGCTTTGAACGCTTTGGAACACGACAAACTAGGCAACTTGCGGGTGTAGCAAAAATATTATCTGTAGGATTAGCCCTTTTGAATTGGGGTCTTAGATGATGCTTTTAGGTATATTTGAGGCTTTGTGGTTACACAATTAGTAGTGATTTTGGGAGCAGGTGTGAGAGTGGGACGTAGGGGTTTGTCGAGAGATCGGAGAATCCCTATAGCAAAATCAAGAAAAATGCAAATTGAGATAAAAACAAAGACAAAGTGAACTTCCCTGTTGAGTTGAGCTCTCCTTTGTCTGGTCCGCTTTCAGGTGCTCAGTGCTAGGGAATGTGTGCCTCTCCCCTGGGGGATATCCATTTTCTAAGTGCTTCTTGTCAAGAGGTAGTTGCTTTTCGTGCCGAGCTGTTGTTGGATCATCTTGCAAGTGCGATGCCGAATTGTGTGTCCATTGCTTTTCGCCATTTAAATGTGTGCTTGTCACGTCGGGCCATATATTCCTTTTGTATTGAGCTGTGTATCTTTTCATGCAGGGTTGCCTATCATTCTCTCATCTTGGTTGCGCACCCTTTGTTATGCTATCCTTTCGCTGGGCTGTCTACCCTTTGCCATGTTGTCCTCTCCCTGGGCCGTCTGCCCTCCAGGCTGTCTTCCTGTTACAATGTCAAAATTTGCATCGGATTGTTTACCCTCTGCGGTGTCAGTTTCGACATCGAGCTTTGTATCCTCCGTCGGTGCATCGGGTTGTGTACCCTCTGCAAAATTAAAATGACAAATCGATATCAGGCTGTGTACCCTCAATCGACGCTTCGGGCTGTGTACCCTTAGCAAATTTAAATGCAAATCGATATCGGGCTGTGTACCCTCAACCGAAGATTCCGGCTGTGTACTCTCAGCTAATTAAAATGCAAATCGATATCGGGCTGTGTACCCTCAACCGACGCTTCTGGCTGTGTACCCTCAGCTAATTAAAATGAAAATCAATATCAGGATGTGTACCCTCAATCGACGCTTCGGGCTGTGTACCCTCAGCTAATTTAAAATGCAAATCGATATCGGGCTGTGTACCCTCAATCGACGCTTCGGGCTGTGTACCCTCAGCTAATATAAAATGCAAATCGATATCGGGCTGTGTACCCTCAATCGACGCTTCGGGTTGTGTACCCTCAGCTAATTTAAAATGCAAATCGATATTGGGCTGTGTACCTTCAATCGACGCTTCGGGCTGTGTACCCTCAGTTAAATTTAAATGCAAATCGATATCGGGTTGTGTACCCTCAACCGACACTTCGGGTTGTATACCCTCAGTTAATTTAAATGCATATCGATATCGGGCTGTGTACCCTCAATCGACGCTTTGAACTGTGTACCCTCAGTAAAATTAAAATGACATAATCGACATCGGGCTGTATACCCTCAGTAGATGCATCAAAAGCAAAGCAAAGTGTAACAAGTAGGCTGTTATTGGTATATTATGCGATGTGCTAAGGAGGCTATCATGTTGCTGTTGTAAGGACTTTTCTTGAAATTTTTTAGGGGACCTCAAAAATTTCTGCCCCAGTGTCAAGTTTGCATCTTTTGGAAATTTTTGAGGGGATCCTCAAAAATTCTGCCCAAGTTTATTGTTTATGACAGGTCACCGTGAAAGGGTGGTTGCATTGCACTGAACACCAGTGTATTGGCTAAAATCTGCATTCGTCCTTTAGTGTGATGATTGGGTGTATTGATGACTATGAGTATGTGGATATTTGCATACTCAGACTGGGGTTTGATTTTTGGATTTTGCTGGATTTGGAAGGTCGTAAGAAATGGTATTTATTTTAGGTTATGACGGGATGTTTTCGTGTTTCAAGCCTTTCTTCATGGAGCTAACTTTGATGGATTGGCCTTTGTCAAAAGTATGTTTATGGTTTGGGAGTTGCAGTTTCCCTTTGTTGGTTCTTTGTTGTACCACCGTTTTGCTTTGGGTCAATCAGACTTTGAACTTTGTGTTTAAGTGCTGGATGTCTTACGGTGTCATGGTATGAAATGTTTGAGTGTAGATCTTGTTGGATCGAATTTAGGAATGGAGATCCACGGAGTAGTTTGTCTGTTGGTTGCAATGTCATTTGATTGGGCTAAAGGAACAAAGACGTGAGGTTTTGTCATTTGGGTCTATCCTTTATTGTGTTGAGCCTGACAGGGTTGTGGTTGAAAGTCTTGACAGAGGGGAGGTTGTATATTGTGTAAGTTGGGGTGTAACGTAAGGTTGTGAATTTTGTCAGCTTCGGTTGTATAGTGATCGGACTTCTTTGTTGTGACTCTCGTGTGAGTATAATGAAGGTTGTACGGTATTGGGATTGTCCAAAATACTCTTGGTGTCATATGCTGATGGTTTAAGGACTTTGCGGTAGAAGAAAGTATTTTCAGCTTGTCCTGCCATTTAGGCTTTTCGAATGTAGATTCTTGACCGATTTCAGTGTTCAAGTGCAAGGCAACCTTAACAAAGTGGTGAAATGCACAAAATAGTATGGGCATGTTAGCAAAGATTTGAAGCACAAATGACACGTAAGCTTAAGGGAAAGCCTAGACCGTGGATGACGGATTAGCACTTGAATTTGGAGGTTGTGATAGATCGTATAGATATCACAAGAGATTGCCTAAGTGCTTTATGTAGCAGTCAAGGCAAGGATTTTGGCCGAACGACCGACGCTTGTTTAAGCCGGAGGTGAGGAGTTGAATGTCAATGAAAGGTGGTAAAGATGTTGCATAACGAATATATTATATTGTGTGACAGAAAAGGATGTTGGCTTTTGTTGAATACCAGGACCTTGAGTGCATTTGTCATCCTTTCTTTCCAGTTTGTCTATCATGATGGCTATGTGTCCTCGAAGAGATACTTAGCGTCCTTCATACTTGTCAATCAATTGCTGCAATATAGTTCTTGCACCAACCTTCCTTGTTGGATAATATCTTATTGTTGAGCCGTTGAACTCGATGTAGGTTGGCCACGTATCATGTTCGTTCTTAGATTGTTGCGTCCTATTGTGGTTGTTGTCATGAGAATTTGTATCACCCCAATAAAGCCTTCGGCCAAAATTGCTCCAAGAAGTCTATTCGTCTGTGCTTTTACATCAACTCAACCCTTGCTATGGTAAGTGTCCCAAATAACTTCACCGTTTTTCTTTATCTTTGCTAGTGGGTAAAGATATACTTCCAAACGCTGCCAAGGTCTCTAGGTTTGTCATATAATAATGGTTTTGTCATTGTGTCTTTGCCTCTCCTTTTTGAGTTGAATTGGTTTGCTTGTTTTGGTTGTTGTGCACAAGTCTTTGCTACATCCCTTGCTTTCTAATTCCTCCTTGTCTTTCCCTAGCTTTTGAATGTCATTTTGATCATGATGGGAGAAAGATGGAAAGTGCTTTTGGATCACAGTTATTTATTGCAAGTGGTATGACTGCGTAAACTAGAGCAACAAAGATGATCCTTGGATATTGGTGTCAAATGGTCTTAAGGCGAGTCAGGTGTGCCTTCGAGTTTGACCGACATTTTTCTTGCTTTGTCAATTTTCCTCTCCATGTGCATGATGCTTGCTGGAACAATTTGAGGTACCGGAACAATAAGCCTTTCCAATCTCTCAAGCAATTGAGTATGGGGTTCGGCTAGTGGAGTGTAGTTTCTTTTTTGGTATTTGGTTTGCATCAGGGCGAGGCCTAGGAGGGCATGATGGTGTATTTTGGTAGTTGGCTTGAGTGTTTTGCTGGTATGGTTAATGATTTGGTGCTGGGATGTGGAATATATGTCGAGTGGGCTGAGCGGGATATTTAGGTGGTATATGAGGGTAGGGATAAAATGGTGCCGCTGTTTGATAGTAGTGGTTTAAGGTAGGGTCTTGAATGGTTGGGACAAAAGAGACTTCATCTTTCTTCTTGAAAATGCTCACATTTCCAGACTGGCAAGCCTTATTGGTAGTTTGTAGAGAGAGGAAAGAGCTGGTGGGAATTGCTTTGAAAAACTCCCTTATTTCGAAAAATCCCTGACAAGTGTACTCGCTTAACCATGTCTTTTGCCGAGGTATTCAACTCGAGCCAACCTTTTAGTAATAGACTTTTGAATGAATTAGAGACAGTTCTGACATGCGAAAGATTTTAGATACCAGGATTTGATCATAGAGTAGGGAGAGGAGGTGCCTCAGTAGGAGATTTGAGTTTGGTGAAAGAAATCCTTTAGAGACCTAGAGCAACAGACACATTCATGCAATGCACACATATCAAATAAGAAATGCATCCTATAATATGAAGGACCGTTTTACGCACGATGATTTTGGAAAGCGCGTTGTGCCACATGCATAATTTCATTTGCTTAAAAAATTGTGGAGCCTAAAAGATAATATTGCATTTATTGAACTTTTGTTACATTGGCTGATATTGAAATAGTGCAAAGGTGGAAAACAATGATAGAGGATTAGATCATGGCCAGGTGAACGCCTTTCATGCTGATCCTTCCCCAGAAGATTCTTCTTCTTGTTCCTCGGACGAGTCTTCCTCAGACAAGCTTGCCTCTGATGAGTATCCTTGAAAAATGATGTTGTCTGCATCAGTCAAGAGCCGTGATATGTCAAATGTGAAGTTCTTCAACATTTCCCAGGCTTTTCTTCCTTTCTCTTCTATTCCTTTGTTTGCCACAGAGTTCATCCCCTCGCTAGCCCACACGCCGATAGACTCTATGCGTTTTGTCAGTAGTTCTACCTTACTGCGCCATTTGCCTTTTTCTTCATTCTTTGCTTCGACCAAACTTTCTTTCTTCGCTATTTTTCCCCGTGCCCTTGCCAGTCGTTTGCGTAACCTTTTGTACTCAGATTTCAACTCATCAGCATTTCTTTTCCTTTTTGTTGTTGCACTTGGTTGAATTGCCCTTGCTACATCTTTCCTAAGCCAGTCTGGGTAATCTTCATCATAGCCAACGTCAAACCTGTCTCGTCCAATAGTCTCGATTCCATTCATTGTCTTTCTTTCCAAAGTTCCATTATCTTGTCTTTAAAAGGTATCACTCCTTTTCGAGAATATTCTCTTTGAAACTTCTGATGTCTGCAATTTGGGCTACTGTCTGCTTTCTCCTACTTGTCTAAGTGTCCTTAAAGGAGTGTATGGATAAACACCTCTAAACCCATTAAGATGAGAAGTGAGTCTTTTTCGGACCGTGTAATTACTGTTGTGCTGGGAAAGTAATCAAACATCCATTGGATGTTTTCAGATGTCAGTTGACAGAACATGTGGTGCCAACCTGACACGACCCGAAATCCGGCTAGGCCGTGCGGGCACCCGACCTCCTCCCCTAGACCCATCGGGCGAACCCTTACCAATTAAATTAGGAAAATAAATATAAATCCAACTCATAAATAAGAACAGGACTTTAAAAAAAAACACAGATATACTGATATCTTTAAGCTGTACAAAGAAATTACAGCTAATTACCCAACATACTAGGTTTAGGGCTATCCAGACTAGACATCTAAGAGTACAGAAGAAGACAAATACCTCCTGAAGGGAGCAAAATGCAACTTAAATAATAAACATAAAACTGGTGACCATCCGGAATAAAAGCTGGCTCACCCTGACAGCTGAAGTCGTCTTCGCTCTTTCACAACGTGGCGAACTCAATCTTGGAGCGAACATGCCGAAACGAAATAGATAGACAAAAATAAACAACAAACAAGGGTGAGTCAAAAGGACTCAATAAGTGGGGCAGACTAGCCATCTCAAAGAATAGGATAGCTAGCCAGGGAGAAAAGAAACAGATAAACCAAATTCTTCTTATTTAAATTATGAAAAGGCAGAGCCAGATAATAACTAGAAACACGTATGGAATCAAAAACTCATTAACAACCAGGAACTTAAGATAGCCAGAGCATATAGATATCCCGAACATATCAACAATCAAAAATACATCTTGTTGCGTCGTGCAACCCGATCCATATATTCATCCTGTTGCGACGTGAAACCCGATCCATATATTCATCCAGTTGCGGCGTGCAACCCGATCCATATATTGATACCGTTGCGGCGTGCAATCCGATCCATATATTCATACCGTTGCGGCGTGCAGCCCGATCCATATATTTATACCGTTGTGGCGTGCAACCCGATCCCCGCAACCCAGAATACGAGCCAGAAATATATAGGCAAACTGGGATATGTCCACAACATAGTATACATACCGCATACATAAAACACAATACAATACACACAATAGCCAGTATGCGGTGCAATGAGATGGGATGAATGTGGTACGATGCAATGCAGTCACATATGCCTGATACCTATCTCCGGCGCGGGACTCTCATCGTCTACCATGATATATGCAATAATGACCCTTCACCGGCTCGGGACTCTCATCGATTACCGAAAATTATATGCAATGATGACCCTTCACCGGCTCGGGACTCTCATCGATTACCGGGAAGTATATGCAATAATGACCCTTCACCGGCACGGGACTCTCATCGATTACCGGAAAGTATATGCAATAATGACTCTTCACCGGTGCGGGACTCTCATCGCCAACCAAAAAGTATATGCAATAATGACCCTTCACCGGTGCGGGACTCTCATCGCCAACCAGGAAATATATGCAATAATGACCCTTCACCGGCTCGGGACTCTCATCGATTACCGGGAAATATATGCAATGCTCAAAACTAGAATGCAATGCTCAAATGCTCAATGCAATACTAACAACAGGGCATAACATATAATATACAATGTAAATTCAAAGCTAAGGCGTAATGAGTACGCCTATCGGTAGCTACACACGTAAGGAACACGTGGTAGAAAATCCACGAGGCCAAGTGCCTCCAAAGAAATGGATATAAACACTTACTTCTTCCAAAAGTTTAGCACTGCTAATCAACAACCGCTTTATCCTTTGGTTTCATTTCCATACGATCCCACTCTATTCAATAAGCAGAAAAATATATCAAATTAGGCTAAAGGCTTCATTCCTTACGTCTTAGGGCAATCTGGTTAGGAACCTGATACTCGCAATACGCACGCCAGACCTATGTACAGGGTTTAAGGTCACATAACCAAATCCTAAATAAATTACATTTATATGTTGCCCATAACTCACTGAATACGAATATATAATCAATTTCATTATCGGGGTCCAATTGACCCTTTAAACTATAAGTTGAACTTATTAAAATGATGTCTAATATCCCAATTTTTACCGTCAAAATATATTAAAACACACGTAATAAACTCGAATAATATATTAAGATCCTTACCTGAATATTTCGGGGTGAAAATTCTATCTTTTTCCTGCTCTTTTCTTATTTTTCGGCATTTGTTCGCTGTCTCTGTCTTGTTCTCGTTTCTGTTATGTTTTTGTTTCATTTTTCTCATTTCAGCTGAGGCATGTGAGCTTAAGGGATTTAATCTCCCTGCCCACTGCCATTATGTTAATTGGTTTTCTTTTTTTTTTTAAATTTCTTTTTTTTTTCTTTTTTTTTTCAGGACGAAAATTACAACGATATTCTACGATATTCGAAATAATTCCAACTTTTGCATAAAAGTTATACAAAATATTTGTAGCATAACTGCCAAAGCGGATCTCAAATCGGGTTCCCGAAACTCAAAATACAAATTTAAATGAAAAAAGGTCAAATTATTTAACTTCGGCATTTTAGCGGAAGCTAGCCGAACAACCTCGAAATTTACTTTCAAAAATTCACAAAAGTCATAAATAATCATACGAACTTAACGGCGCTTTCGGATTTTAAATCGGAGTTCATTCGCCAAAACCGAGCTCGAAAATCTGTTTTTAATATTTATCGACAATAAAAACTGAAACCTTCTTCCGATGCCTACTAAACGAGGTCTGATTTCGCTCAAATTTTACAGATAAGTCCCAATGGTCCTTACGAAGATTTTAAAATTATCGGCACGCCAATCAGAGCCTAACTTTCGAAACGACTACCTAAGGTCGTTTCACAACCATTGGTAGTTGTTGGCTGGTCCCATTTCCCAAAAGCAATGTCCATGCGGCGGTATGAGTCAAGATGTAGTTTTCTTTCGGTATGGAATAGAAAGCTTGGTCTGTGTTATCCACCCGTTGCAAATGCTCCATCAGCAAATTTGTAAAAGCAAATTGCAACCTTCAAAGAAACCAACGCCCTTCTTGCATCTTTCTAACGCTCAGTATATCTCTGCAACAATCATCGGTACCAAAGTGTATTTCTTGTTAATGTCTTTGAGTAAGGCATCAGCAATCGAAACCATGCAAACATCAACTCGTCCTTTGTGTTGTGGAAAGACGACAGTCCCTAAAAAGCTGGTGACGAAAGCAAGTACCCTTCGCTCTTGCCAATCTGCCTGGTCAATGTTGAAATAGCCTTCAGATTCTTGAAATGCTTCTCCATACCCAAATTTTATGTAGAGGGAAGTTAGAGAAATTCTCAACAGCCGTATACTGTCTGTGCACAACTCAGTCTTAAACCCTACCATTTCGAAGGACTCATCGGGTGTAATGTTCTTAGGCATCAAGACTTGTCCACTTTCAAATGGTAATTGAGTTAACCCACCTATTTCCTCTAGCAATGGTGTCAACTTTACATTCCCAAAGTGAAAAACTGCTCGGTCTGCATCCCAATAGTGTACTGCTGCTTCTATCATCCCTTCTACTGCAGTGTGCTCCATTCGTGAAATCATATTTCCCAACACCATTTTGACTCGGTCTTTTTGATCTATACTTAGGTTTCCCCACCAATCTCTGAGCAACTGAGGGACTTCAACAACCTTGTCAAATGTTCTAGTGGCCATGGTCTTTTGGAAAAGGTGAAGGTTGATAGGAAAAAGGGAAAGAAAGGATGCCTAAGATTTGCTTTATTGTGAGCAAAATGATCAACGTCTAGCACAAGCTTTTGAAAACGATGCAACACAGGATATGAGGAGATGTGTTGTCATGAGTTGAGAACCCTTTAGACACTTTAGAAGGAAATTTCTAATGGACTTGTGACATGCCAAGGATGTCAAGTCCTTATATAATCCTTAGAGGATAAACGTACGTTATGTGTCATCTCATTTATCGAGCGGTCATTTCTGCTTCGAAATTAGGCTTTTAATGCCTCTTCGGTTATCCATTTGAGCCTTTGAATAGCATTGAATACAGAATGATTCCAATTCTTCGGGAATAAACGGTCGTTTCTGATTCAATTTGGGCTTTTAATGCCACTTAGGTTACTTTCGTGCCTTTGAATGGCATTGAATACAGAATAATCTAGACTGTCCTGAATAAACAATCATTTCTGATCCAATTTGAGCTTTTGACGCCTCTTAGGTTACCTACGTGCCTTTGAATGGCATTGAATAGAATAATTTCGACCGTCTATGAACAAACAATCACTTCTGATTCAATTTGGGCTTTTGACGCCTCTTAGGTAACCTTTGTGCTTTTGAATGACATTGAATACAGAATAATGCCAACTGTTTATGGATAAATAATCGTTTCTGATCAATTTGGGTTTTTAACGCCTCTTAGGTAACCTTTGTGCCTTTGAATTTCATTGAATACAGAATAATACAAACTGTTTAGGGATAAACAATCGTTTCTTATTCAATTTGGGCTTTTAACGCCTATTGAGTAATCTTTGTGCCTTTGAATAGCACTGAATACAAAATAATACCAATAAATGGTCCACATTTTTGCACATTCAACCCTTTAAGCAAATGCAAATAAATCATGTTCAACGGTCTTTGGAGGTTAAAAACCCATTTGGATTGTTTGAACAAGTTGGCCTATCGGACTTGAGAATAAATTGACTAATGACATGTCATGATGCATGATTCCTAGCGCCACTTCTAAGGAATGGAGTTAGCTAGACCGGATGTTATTATCCTCCCAAGTGGACGGCTCAGGAGCGGGAACGTCTCAGACCAAATAGATCCCAAGTCGTTCCCCTTAAAGGAATTTTTTGTGAGGGAAAAGGTGGTCGTAGCCACCGTGTTTTCAACGCACGATTTAGAAAGTTGCCAGGAGCGGCGGAAGATATGCATGATATGCAGAAGTTTGAAAATGTATAAATTTTGAAAGAAATGCAGAAGTTTGAAAAAAATGCACATGTTCTCTAAAATGCTTAAGTGTTGTTAATATGCACGCATAGAAATGTTTCACAAAATAAGTTTTAAAAAGAATAAAAAACAAAAAAAACAAAAAAAAACACACGTTATTTTTTAAAAATAGACTTAATAGAAACTAGACAATATTAAATTAACTAAAATTGTTTTAAAGAAAAATGTTTAACAATTATATGGAAGATTTAAAAAATATTTGAAGTGTGGGACGTGTTGTAAGAACCTTCCAAGAGTGGGTTTACTAGACAAGGACATTGTTCCCCAAGGCGGACAACCAAGGGGTGGGAACGTTTGGAATTATTGGTTGTACCACGGACCAACTATACCCCAACCATTCCCCTTAAAGGGTTTTTTTAGGATGAAACGGCCGTGAGATCCACATAACCGTTTATGGTGTGTGCAAGTATAAACTTTTTAGGAGTGGAGGAAATGTGAGTGACATGAACAATAATATAATCAAATAATTCAAGAATAGAACACATAAATTTGAAAAATAAAGAATAAACCTTAATCCTGCAAAAAAGAAAAAGAAGAAAAAAGTTAGTATCAAAATAAATGACAAGAAAATAAAGCAAGTAAAGAATCCCAATTAAAAGTCCGTTATGGTTTGAACCTTGACATCCCCAGTGGAGTCGCCATTTTATCGCATCCTATTTTTACCCGAACTGGTTAAAGTTCGAAATAGGGCTTGACTTAGTGGGTAACTCACGGGTAAAGAGTTGGAGTCGCCACCTAACATATTTTTTAACTAGGCGTATTAGGGTACCTATTTTATTTCTAGCTAATTTTATAATTAACTCCGAAACTTAGTCTACGAACCAGAATTTCTAGGTAAGAGATTCAAGTTAACTCGAGAGGAAGGGGTTAGGCACCTCTCAAGCTCCACCAAATATGGTTACCGACCGGACTTATGACTGGGATTCAAAATAAGTAACTAAGCAATATATAAGTTAGACATAATTATTCGAATCAAACAAAAACGCTCTTTCTATTAATTGTTTTCTTCCTTAGAGCACTTCAACGAAATAGACCTTGCAAAAAAATCAATTAAATTAGTTAGTATATCAAAATAAAATAATAATGATTAAATGAAAGTAATATAATTTAAAAGACATTTTCGGGGGCGTCGTTTTCAAGATCGTTCGTCCAAATGTACCTCACAAAAAATATGCAAATAAATCAGTACGTCAATAAATAATAATAATAATAATAATAATAATAATAATAATAATAATAATAAATAATATAAAAAATAATAATAAAAATAATAATAATGAAAGAATTTTGTTCTCTTTCAAAATAGACCGTCTCTTATCCAATTTGACCTCTTAATAAATAATAACAATAATATTAATAATAATGAAAATGATAATAATAATAATAATAATAATATTAGTAATAATAAGAGTAATAATAATAATAATAAAAATAATGAAAATGATAATAACTATAATAATAATAGTCATAGTTTTAAAATAAAGGGGAAAGAGACATTAAAAGTGTTGGCTCAGGTGTGTATGAATCGGGTGGAGGTTAGGAACGTCGGTACGGCTGCAAACACGTCGGCCGGTCGTGTTGCCATGCCAAGTGCCGGTCCCACCACTCCATCGGCGACTCGTTTTGCAATTACGGCTCATACACGTCATCATAGTCCTTTTGTTTTAGGGCCACAGTAATGGGACTGTTTATCCGTTCAAATCAGTAGGCCTCAAATAAATAATTATTTTTCTTGGCCGTGATTAGTGTAGTATTCGTCAATTCGTTGTAAAGCCTAAAATAAAAATATTTTACAGGCCTTGTCACAGCACCTAAAACACATTAGAAGACAAATATCAATTGAACGGGTCAACAATATCTAAGAAACAAAACCCAATCAGCAATTATATCAATGAACTAGTAATCCAGCGACTAATTATAATGTCAGATTTAAGAACTCCCTTTGTTCCCCAAAAATGGAGAATAGGCAGTCAACAACAAACAGTCCCCTTTCAAAATGCGATTAGCAGTAAACAACAATAATCCCTTATAAAACAATAAGAAGAGAAACGAGGAGTCATCGGAGAAGTCGTCGCCTGAAGCCAAGCGAAAGACACAGCCTGGCTTTCCGGTGGGAACAAGCAGTGAACCGGGAGAAAAAGCGAGCGGCTGCCCTTTGCTTCACCGGCGAGAAGCCAGCGGCAGCGTCGCTACCACCAATTTCCCTCCGCCTCACTTTTCCAATCTGTTTGTCGCTTCAGTAACAGAGAACCCAAAAAAATGAAGAACTGAGAACGATAGGCTCCCTAATGTCCTGATCTCCTCTCTCTCTGTTTTGACCAATCCCCACTATGTTTTCGGGTGATTTTGATTGGCGCTGGTGGTGGCGTTTTTCCACTGTATGTCGTCTTAACCCCCCAACCCCAATCACCCCTGCTTTGATTTGTTTGGTAGGATGGGAAAGATGTATAGCAGTGATAATGGGTGTCCCTGTGGATCTGGGTATATATATGTGGTGTATGAATAGAGAGAAAGAAGAAGGAGAGGTGTGTATGATGTTGTTGCCCGTATCGATGGAGTGTGTGTGTGTGTGTCGTATACGAATGTGTGTATGCCGATTTGCGTATGTATAATGGGATCTGTATGTGTGTAGATGTATCAATGGTGTGAGAGAGAGGGAAGAGGTATTGTATGTGTACTGTTGCTACCCGATGGTTTTAAGAAGAGGGGAGGTGTGTAGTACTTTTTGTGGATTTTGGGAAGAAAAGAGGTGTAGTGTGTGGGGAAGAAGATGGTTGATGATCGGGTGTCTGATGATTGTAATTGTAGAGGGAGTATGTATAATGTTTATGTGTATGGGTGATATGTGTATATGGAGGAGAAGATGAGAGTCGGGTACTGTGAGGAAGAGTAGTGAGTCCCTTGTCTGATGTGTATATCCATTTTAATAGTAAGGAATGCAAATCAGCCGTTGGGAAATTAGAGAGATGTAGAGGGAGTATGCATAATGTTTGTGTGTATGGGTGATATGTGTATGTGGAGGAGAAGATGAGAGCCGGGTACTGTGAGGAAGAGTAGTGAGTCCCTTGTCTGATGTGTATATCCATTTTAATAGTGAGGAATGCAAATCAGCCTTTGGGAAATTAGAGAGATTAGAGGGAATGGGGATTGATTGAAGGGATTTTTGGAATGATTTGGAGATTGGAGAGGATTTTGGGGAAATGATTTTAGACACTTCTTTTCTTCTCTTGCACTATATTTTTGTTCGCATGGTACACAGCCCGACGCGACATGCATACTTCTCATGACGAAAGGCAGTAGCAATAGGTCCTTTTTACAAGGAGGTTGTTGCAGTTTTCTTTTCATGCAAGTAGGTCCTTTTTACAAGGAGGCAGTAGCAGTGCTGACGAGCACATAGGTCTCTTCACGAGAGGCACTGGCAAGACAGTCCAACGCTAGGAGAGTCTACCTTATATTTATAAATATTATTTGCAACAAGCTCACCATTATTGCAGAAAACAACGTGACAGTGTCCCAGGGTATACAGCCCGACACGACAAACAATTATCTCCTGACAAGACACACCTAAATGAATATACCCAGAGGTGAAGCGTATATTTTCTAACACTTAAAGCACCTGGAAATAGACTAGACAACTACATGACAAAGGAGGGGTCAACTCTATAGGGGAGTTTGCTTTATCATTATCTTTGGTTGCACTTATCCTACTTTTATTGCAGGACACTCTCCGTCCCCTTGACAAACCTTTGCTCCATTTTACATACCCTTACACTTGCTCCCCAGAAAATCACTATCGCACATGAATTTGTGCAACCACAAAACCTCAAATGCATATTATGCACCATTCTGGAACACCATTCAAGAAGCTTAATCTCACAGACAATGCTTTTGCTACACCCGCAAACTATCTATTTTTGCCGAGTTCTAAAGCACTCAAATATATATTTCCATACTCGCACAAGTGATCCACCTAATCTTTCATTCCTGATTGGAGGCCGGTTTGTGTTCCTTCCTATTCAAGCCTATCTGTGTCAATCGTGCGTGATTTTGTGCTTAATCGGGCCCATCTGTTTGAATCGTGCATACTTATTGTGCTTTACTCCTCAATATTCCCCAGCTCATTCAAGAGAATACTGAAGGCAAGATGACCCATTTATCGAGATGAAGTGGAAACTATGTTCGTGTAAACTCCTCTTTATGGGTGTGTCGTGCACCATATGTTCATGACTAGGATGATTACAAGCTCTTTTCCCACGCTCGATCTATTGACGTTATCTCGTCTTCAATAGTACCTCTCCTTTATTCTTCAATCATTTATCTCGCCAAAAGGCAAAGCATACACAAATTTGAACTTCGCATACTTGGACAAGTTCACTCTTGACACCTCAATCGCGCGTCATAAACATTTTACACAGGGAATATGCCATTCCAGAACTACACACGGTCTGATTCTCGTGAAACCCGAGATATGTAGACAACTCAGAGACCGGAGGTCGGCCGAAAATACCCCCAAAACTCTCATTTTCCCTCTCCACCATTTGCCTGCCAGTCGTGCCAAAATTGACTACTCCGTTAACTATCTTTGCCCGAAGATTCTTTCATCATCCCTGGGCAAGGAGGGGAAGCTGTTGACACCCAATTTTGTCCCTCTTTTTTTTTTTTTGTAATTGGCTATAATTTAACTTAAAGGTGCAATTTAACTGTTTGAGTGAAATTCGAATTAGAAAGCATGGATTTACGTGTGTTATCTCCTATTTATATATTATATATTTATGTGAATATATTATGTAATTTGCATCATTTAGGCTATTTGTGAAACTCTGGCTATCCGCGTAATTTACTGCATAAATAGCGTTTTATAATTATGTGTGACTATTTATACGTATTTAACTTAAGTTGACCCCAATTATTTTCTTTTGTATATATAATTTATGCATATTTTATTTCTAATCTTTTATCTTGCACCTTTAAATTAAATAGCAAGCTATTAAAATGTTCGGTCAAAATTCCATACCACCCATTTTCATTTCATAATATTGACATGATAATTTGAATTCAATTTTCAAATTTTCTTTGCATCTGGACAAAAGTTCGACCGAGTACATCCACTTGGTACCATAAGTTTTTCTTTCTTCCCATATATTTTAAATAATTTGATTTTTCAATCCTTACCAAAATTTGCTATATCATTTATTCATTTTATTTATTCACTCTCTTTTTATCAAATTGGGTTTACTTCGAATCTGGACTTAATACATAACCAAATACATTTCCTATATTTCAAATTAGTTATTCCATATATTTTTCTTTTCCTCTTATTTTGAATAGACTCCTAAAAACTCCAAAATACACTTTCTTCCCTCTCCCATTTTTTATACTAATATATCTCCCAATCTCTTCACCAATTTAAAAAGCCAAAATCAGAACCCCATTATCCTCGATCTCCCCGGTATCACTCCCCAAATCCCTCTAATTGCTCCTGAATCTCTTCCCTAGATTGAGAAATCTCCAAACGGCTCCTTTCTCTGAATTCTTGTATATACTACAATAACTACACCAATACACACAGTACACACCTTCATTGCCCTCCCTCATACCCACTACACATCCACACCTTCTCGTCTCCTTCTCCTTTCGACACAACACACACACCCTTACTGGTGGAAACAATACAGATCAAACGCACATACCATCACCACCAGTGGTGAGGTACCACCACTTCTCGCAACCACAAAATGGAGAAGGGGAACGGGAGCCGCCAGTAAAAAAATGACGGGGACGGGAACGAGAACATAGGGAGGCAAATCAGAGCAGCACAAATCGGGCAGTCGCATAGCAAGCCACCACCACTGGGGATGAAATAGAGGGATAATAGCCACCATGTCGGGGTAGCAGTGATATCGCTACTCGTTCACCGGGAAGTTCCAGTGGGCAGTCGCTCCTCTGCCTGTGTTCGCTTTGTCCTGTTATCTTGAGTCGGATTCTTCGCTGCTCCACCAGAATTCAGCTATGTTTTAATCGACAATTGCTCTAACTGTTTCACTTGATTTTCTGTTGATCGATTGATCCTTGTTAATTCCTATCGATTTTGAGATTTATCCGGCGACGACTTCCTCTGTTTTTGACCGATACCACTGGGTCATTAGTCATTTGTAAGCTTATCTTGCTTGAAATTGTTTGTTCACTAGTTTTGGGTTTCGATGCTATTATAGTTTACTTATGTGATTTTCACCTGTTCATTTGGTCAAATTACTGAGTATTTTTGATGTGTTAGTCTCATATGACATGAACAAATGTTATGTAATTCCTTAATGACAGCCTATGAAATTTTTTATTTTGAGGCGCTCTGCACTGATTTTGACAGATACTACACACCGGCCAATGATGTTTGGAGGCCAGTACAAGTCCCGTTCTGTATTTAATGTCCGTTACGTGTCCCGGAAACAAACAAAAAAGGGCGATGATGATGAGTATACACTTTGCAAGATGATCATAGAGTGTGTAGGACCGGTACCTGGCATGGCAACACGGCTGACCACCATTATTTGCATCCGTATCGACGTCCTTAAACCTCTACCCGATACGACGAAATCTGAGCCTGAAACTTTTAGAAAATCTATTTTCCCTTATTATTATTATTATTATTATTATTATTATTATTATTATTATTATTATTATTATTATTATTATTATTATTTTATTTATTATTATTATTATTATTATTTCCATGATTAATTTTACTATTATTATTATTATTATTATTATTATTATTATTATTATTATTATTATTCATTACTTATTTTACTTCACTATTATTGTATTAATGCGTTTTCATAATGTTTGCGAGGTACGTTCGGATGAATAATTTTGAAGACGATGCTCCTGAAAACGCTCCTGATCCAATTTAATATTTCGTTCTTGCAATCTTCATTTTATTATTATTATTATTATTATTTTGCTATTGATATACTAACTAATTATTTTATTTTTGCGAGGTCGATTTGGTTGAAGTTCCTTATGGAAGAAAGCAACCAGAGAAAACAAGTCGTTTATTTTAAATACAATTATGTGTATCTAACATTGTACAATGAAAATTGTTCTATTTAGTAAGTTTCATTTATTTTGAATCCCAATTATTAGTCCGGCCGGGAACCACACTTGGTGGAATCTGAGAGGTGCCTAACACATTCCTCTTGGGTTAATTGAACCCTTACTCAGAATTTCCGGTTCATAGATCAAGTTTCGGAGTTAATATTAAAATTGGCTAGAAACAAAGTAGGTGCCCTAATACACTGTATTGGGTAAAAATCGACCCACGGCGATTTGCCCCAATCACGTAAATCTTAGACGACCGAACACGTCACAACTAAACAACTGCCGAAGCGATTGAACAAGTCGCCGAGGCCTTGAAACCGAGGATGCGTCACCGAAGGCGAGCTGCGAGCTGAGCTTCGGTAACCTTCACCTAGGTCAAGCAACAGGGCCAAGCCACCGAGGTCGTCAGCTCTCACCTCGGTGGATCCCCTTGGTTCAAGTGGCTTTGCAGCCCACTACTTCACCCCACTAACTCAGCCACTACACACCAAGATCGTGGGACAACATGGTAGCAGATAGTGGAGATCGTGGGCAAAGCTTATACCTATAAATAGTATTTCATTTTATGTAATAGGTATTCAGAAATATATACCAAAGCTCTGCCCAAATTTGTACTCAACGTTCATATATTGAAATCAAGTTACTTTTACGCATTTACGTCCATTTTATACGTTTATTCAAGCTTTGATACAAAGATCTGTTAATATTCAAATCCAAAATTCGATTTGTGTACCTAAACTGATGGGGGCAGCTATCACTGACTTTTTCAAACAGTGGGGAATCAAAAGAATAGCCTCGACTCCATATCATCCAAGTGCTAATGGCCAAGCCGAATCTTCAAATAGGATTATAATTGAAAATTTGAAGAAACGACTCGATGAGAGGAAAGGTCCTTGGCCCGAGGAGCTGCCCGGGGTGCTGTGGGCCATGCGAACAACTGAGAAGAACAGCACCGATGAGACTCCCTTTTCACTAGCCTATGGCATGGATTCTCTCATCCCAGTAGAAGTGGGCGAACCAAGCCTTCGGTACGCTCATACAACCGAAGACGCCAATCAAGAGGCGATGCGCATTGAGCTAGATTTGCTTGAAGAAAAGAGAGAATTAGCTTTGGTTCGGCTTGTTGCCCAAAAAAGGCAGATCGAGGCTTACCTCAACAGGAAAGCTAAATTTAGAGATTTCAAGGTGGGAGATTATGTGTTGAAAACTGTTAACCAATCAACAAAGGAGGACAACGGGGGAAGCTTATCGCAAATTAGGAAGGACCCTACAGGGTCAAAGCAATCGTTGGAAAAGGCTCTTATCAAATCGAGTCTCTTCAAGGCGAACCCGAACCTCTAAGTTGGAATGTCTCCCATCTGAAGCGATATTACTTTTAGCCGAGGTAAATATCTTTCAATTCCTTTTAAATTAAACAGCCCCAAGCCGAACAACGCTCCCATGGCATTGATAGACAATGTACTAACTTACTCCTTGTTCCATCTTTTTGCTTGACCTTTTCAGGAAGCGAACCGAACCGACTCCAGTGCTCGGATCTTCATCAAGATTCACAACCGAACACTGGGGGGGAGTGAGAGGGGTTGATAGCGAGGTCGACATCGAGCCTCCCAACCGAAGCTTATCTATCCGATAACCGGGGACTGATGCCCGAGGATTGGATTTAGTGCATTGTAATTAGCCCGATAGCGGCATGTTTTTGTTTTTACTTTTTCTACCCAAGGTCCGCCCCGACTTGGTTCTTTGTACATAGCCTTTGGCTCGCCGATATCAATAAAACGACTTTGTTTGCACTCATTTTATCTGTGTGAATCTTACATTTTTAAGCCGCGCAATGCATCGACTCGAGGGCGAGACGTCATCCTAAGTTTGCATCGGTCAAATTCTGCTTAAAGTCTTGCAAGCAAACATTAAAATGCAAATCAAAGTGTTCGGTATATGTAAAAAACCATCGCACGAAGTAAAGATGCAAAAACTTTCATTAAAGGCCCGAAGGCTGAACATTTACATTCAGAAATGACCCGAAGGTCGAAAAGTCCAAACTTAAAAGCCCGAAGGCTTACAAAGAAGTGTTATAAGCGACTTATGCCTCGGGAGAATCACCTCCATCCTCGGAGCCCCCCTCGGCATCTTCATCTTCCTCTTCATCTTCACCACCGCTCGAAGCTTCACTTGATGGAAGCTCATCAATGATCGCTTGAGCCTCCGCTGATTTTACCTCGGCTTTGGCAATCTCCTCATCCAGATCAATCTCCCCGGCGCGACATCGCTTGAGCAGCCTTAGCCGAGACTTGATAATGGCCCACCGCTTGTCCAATTCGGCCCTTTTCACCTTAAGTGCAGCCCTATCTTTTCGATCAGCGATCTCATCCTTCAGGGCCGCAATCTGAGCGTCTTTAGCTGAAAGTTTGGAAGTTTCACCCTCTAGCTTCTTAATATGAAGCAAGTGATCTTTCAACTGCTCATGGTGCTTCTTGGCCATATTCACAGCCTCGTTTTTGGTTCGGGACAGCTCATCATCCAACCTCGCGACTTCTTCAGCCAACCTCGAGCGTTCAGCTTGAAAATCATCACGGAGGATTTTAATCTTGGCCTCGGAATTCGCCTCGGCTTCGGGAAGATCGGCCTGGGACTTGGCTAGATCAGCTTTCAGCAAAGCTATCTGGGCATTGAATTTATCCTTTCGCTGATCCCATAGGCGAGCCACGCGCCGAACCTCGGCAGTCCTCGAGGACTCAACCTCGATGGCTTTTAGAGAAAGGATAAAGGTCTAAGCAAAGATCAAACAAACCGAAGTCAAAAATAACCCGAAGGTAAAGACAAGTTAAATTCTTTGGTCTCTTTGAGTTTCAAGTATGACGAAACTTACCCTTACTGCATTGGAGGCCATGGTACTGTATAACTGGCCAGAGGTAAACTCTTGCATGAGCCTGTCCTCGGTTGGCCCTAGTAAGGGTGTGAGCCTAAAAAGGTCCTCGGGGCTGCAGCCTAGCAGATTTGAAGAGATTGGCACCTCAATTTCCGATAAGACCCCACCGAGGAAGAAATCCTCGTGGGTTCGGAATGTGCTCTTACTGACCCGGTGCCGGCCTCTCCAACGAATACAGCAGCACCAGCCTCGGTGACTTTAGCCTTGCCCTTGGATTTTTCCGCAGCAGAGGCGTATTCGAGTTCTTGTCCCTCAAGGTCGATAACGTCAACTTCCCTTTGAGTCCAAATCCCAAAAGCTTCATCCTCGGGCTCATCCACTAATCCTCGGCGCCTTTCAGCTGTCGCTTCGGGCTGGCGAGGAATCTCCACCTCGGTACGAGGGGTCACCGAGCGGGATGGCTTTTTCGAGGTAGCCCTCTTTCGCTTCACGCCTGCGATCAAGGGAAAAGTTTTTTAAGTAAGAAAACGGAAAAGGAATGTTAATTCATGACATCGACCGAGGAGAAATGTTACCTTTGGAAGTCCCTTGACCGGGGGCTCCCTTGGAAGTCTTTGAAGAAGACTTGGAAGCCTTCAAGCCTTTGTATTCTCCCGCCACCGCAGCCAGATCATCATCTGACTCGGTCTCCTCTCCATCTTTCTTTTTCTCCTCCTTCTTCTTCTTGCTCTTCTTAGTATTGGCGGCACGGTTTGGAAAACCTAGCATCGAGGGAAGAAAGCTCAGAAAAATAAAATCGGAATCCAAAGTGACCCACCTATCAAAACTTCGTTCAAAACTCACCGTGCCTCTTGCACTGCCAGCCATATTCGGCGGCCATATTTATCCACGTCCTTATGGGGCATTTGAGAGCCCCGGTCATCGCTTTGACCCATGTAGTCAGCCCTGCCGGGGGCACGATGTCCACCTTATTGGCTGAAGAAACAATAGAGAGACGAGGTCAGTAAAGTATAGATAGCCATCGAGGAGTAAAATGTAAGAAGAAAGGCACTTACGTGTATTATTCCACCATTCGGGGAAATTGGGCTCGGGGGATAAAACCTTAGTCTCCAACAAGATGTACCGCTCACTCCAGCCTCGGTCTCCGTGGTCCTCACTCTTGTGGAGGAGGGCAAACTTGCCTCGGTTATTGAGCGCCACCACCCCGGCTTTGTGGAAGTAAGGGTAGTAAAGAGAAATAAGGTGTTGCAAAGTGAAGTCCACCTTCGCCTCCTTGCTCAGCCAATCCATGCACTGGACGACTCTCCAGACACCGGGGCCAAGTCGGGCCAGACACAAATTGTAGGCCCGGCAGAAATCGTCGATGACTTTGTGGACCGGGAGAGAGAAACCGATGGTGAAGGGGTATGTATAAGCAAAAGACATACCCTCGATGTTGTGGCACACCCTACTAGCTGGATCGGGGATGATAACCTTCACCTCGGGCTCAAATCGACACTCCCTCCGAACCCGCTCAATGTGAGCTTGAGTTATGAGCGTCGGGATGGTGTTAACGGGGACATTCCTGTCCTTCCCCTCTTGCTCAGCCGTCTGAGCTTGTAGCTTTAGGTCCTTGGAGTTGTCAAAGTGGGAAGGGATTATCTGGTGAGGTTCGAGCTCTTGCTCGAGGGGAATCAAAGGGCCCGAAGATCCCCCCTCGGTAGCAACCCCTCTCTCTCCACCGCCCGCGGCGTTGTCGCCCTCGGCGCCTTCTCCCCCATGTACAACATCTTCTTCCTCCAAGCTGATGTCGTCGTCTCCAGCGGCTATTTCATGCCTGACTCTTTGCCTCCGCCGCTCAGAGGCGCCGACGTCGGAGGTCACCTCCTCACCGCCCTCCGCCTCCACCATCTGAAGCGGCGGCACGGTAGTAACAAACTCACCACTAGCGGTGATGGCAGCAAGTTGATCAGCTCTGGCTCTCTCGCCAGAATCGCTAGAATCTTGTCTAGAAATTGTTGTAGACATGGTGGCAGAAATAAAAGCTAAGTTTTCACTGTTGATCGGAAACTTGGAAAGGTTTTGAAAGGATTATGGGGTTTTTTGCACTGTTGATCGTTCAAAGAGAAGTGAAGAAAGCGTTCAACAAAACATTCCTTTTATAGGTGTGGGTGACGAGGGGAAGTGACGTCATCGTCATCATTGTAACGTTGGGAGAAGCGAAGACTTCGGCGTGGAAGTTCAAAGGTCCAATGGATGAATGCCACGTGTCCACAAGAAGTGACCTGATGGTACGCGAACCGTTGACAACTTTTGAAACGCTTGGATAAGATCGAGCCACGTCACTCTCCCGCTAAACTTCATTCCACTCCTCGGTCACCTCGGTATGCAACCGAGGAGTGGGGGGACTATCTGTATTGGGTAAAAATCGACCCACGGCGATTTGTCCCGGTCACGTAAATCTTAGACGATCGAACACGTCACAACTAAACAACTGCCGAAGCGATTGAACAAGTCGCCGAGGCCTTGAAACCGAGGATGCGTCACCGAAGGCGAGCCGCGAGCTGAGCTTCGGTAACCTTCACCTCGGTCAAGCAACAGGGCCAAGCCACCGAGGTCGTCAGCTCTCACCTCGGTGGATCCCCTCGGTTCAAGCGGCTTTGCAGCCCACTACTTCACCCCCACTAACTCAGCCACTACACACCAAGATCGTGGGACAACATGGTAGCAGATAGTGGAGATCGTGGGCAAAGCTTATACCTATAAATAGTAATTCATTTTATGTAATAGGTATTCAGAAATATATACCAAAACTCTGCCCAAATTTGTACTCAACGTTCATATATTGAAATCAAGTTACTTTTACGCATTTACATCCATTTTATACGTTTATTCAAGCTTTGATACAAAGATCTGTTTATATTCGAATCCAAAATTCGATTTGTGTACCTAAACTGATTTAGGCCCATACATACACCTAGTTAAAAAATATGTTAGGTGGCGACTCCAAGTCTTTACTCGTAAGTTCAATGGTGTCGAGCCCTATTTCGAACTTTAACCGATTTTGAAAAAAAAGGGTGTCGACATATCTTACCTTATTCCTCCAATAAAATATGAGATAAATTAATTTCAAAATTATAATCCTTTATCGCTTCTACCAAACGACTCCGAAGTCTTCCTCTATTTGATTGATCACTTTTTTCTTGATTTCTTCTCTATCTCTTCATTTTCGTAATTTTTGTTTCATTCCTTTTCCATCTTTATAATTTCAATTAGTATACTTCCTCTATTTTATTGATTTGAGCTTATTTATGTTTTAGTTTGTTATGGTAAGAATAATTCATTTTTAAATTTAAGAATAGTGTAACTTAAAATTTTAATTTATGTTCGGTGGGAAAGTTTTATATTTAAGCTGACTACTATAGAATGTTCAATCCACAAGTTTGAATAACAAAAAATATATATAATTACATACACACGTTTCTCAATTACTCCTACTTTTTAGTTTTGTTTTTCAATCAAATAATTTACAAAAATTTAAATGAACAGATTAATTGCTCATTATAGGAGAATTATAATTCGAAAACTAGTTTTGTTAATTAATAGTACTTAATAAATTAAAAACTTGTTATGCGTTCGTTACTAATAAATGAATTGTTTTGTAGTGGTGAATAATTAAACCTTATTGTTATACAAGAGCTGTTTACTTCTAGGCAAATTTTAACCAGTATTATCTATGTATTACCGGCATATTATTTTTATTTCATAATGTGTTCCACATAAATAATGTAACAATTATTTTTATACGACAATTCTGATATTATATTATTTATTCGTATTTTTAAAGTGGAATTAGAGGTTTTTTAGCTAAGCTTCCAAAAACTGCTTATTTTAAAAAGTGTTTTTAATAAAAGTGCTTTTGGAGAGCAGCAGTATGTGTTTGACCAACTCACTCGATAAGCACTTCTGCCAATAATTAAATAGCAACTTGTGTTTGGCCAAATTTTTCAAAAAGTGATTTTGAGTATTAAATTAGAGCATGAACAAGTAGAAAAAAGTATTATTTATAGCTGATAATCATTTCTTTAAATAAATAGGGGTAGTCAGTATATAAATATTTTTTGTCAAGATATTTTTCTAAAGAAATAAATTAAAAGCAGTTTTTATTTCCACTTATGCTTTTAGGAAAAAACTATTTTTTCCAGCTTCTTTTCTACAATAGAAAAATAATTTTTGTTGCCAATTAAGAACACTTATTTTTCCCTAAACATTTGGAAAAACACCTTAATTTTCTAAAATGCATAGGCACTTTTTTAAAAAATAAACACTTTTAACTTCCTAAAAAAACTTGGCCAAAAGAGGAGGCTCTTGTCATACCATAACATCAAATGACTATATGTTTGAAAGGGTAATGCTTACCCACACCGAGTGTATACACTTAATCAATAAATGCATGCCATTTGTTTAAAAATACACTATTATCATTCAACCATGGTTAATTAATAAATATTCTCTTTTTATTAAATCACTTTACCATGATTAGTTGCTATGGTTAGGCAACGGCGAATTTACATATATGTGGCACCCGCTACCTTCGGTCGCGTCAATATATGTATATGCACATATATGTATATATACTGAAGAAAAATATAAAGAACTTAAAGTGGCACCCACTACAACTAAATGCTTCATGGTGTCACTAATTGTGGGTCAAAGATTTTAATGCAAGTGTCTTAGGTTCGAATTTTCCCCAAAGCAAAAATCAATGCTTTCTTTCTTCACTTTTTAAATTAGTTAACTTATTGTTATACTTTTTGTTATTATTTATTTTCTTTGTAATTAGTAAAATATCAATACATAATTTGTTCATAAATATTATTTTAAATATTTAAATTTTTTATAACCACAATTTTAAATTTCAACTGCCCTTTTTAACTTCGAATTCATTTTTTTTTTTCAAATTTCAATTAAATCATTTCTAAAACTGGTTAAACAAAAAAACACTCTCATGCTTCCCGACCACCTTCTGCCTTCTAGTATGCCAAGGCTCAGCAGGTTCAAAAATTAGACTATGTATATAGAGTAACAAAGTAAATATATTTGTGGTATAGTTACAATTTTTAACCCCTTGACATTAGGCAAAATAAGTGATAAAGATATTTCAAGAATTGCTTTAGATTATTAGTTTAAATCCTATATATGACATTCTTAGTATTTCATTGCATTCCATTGTATAATATTTGGACCTCCGCTCCTAACGCCCAGCCACTATACACTCTTATTAATTTTGGCACCCGATATCTCTAAGTTCAGAATTCTCTCTGTGGTTAGGTATATACATCAAATGCAGGTAAGTTTTTTCCTTTTGAAAGGGAGGACAACGTACGGAATAGTAACTCCGCTGTTGAAATAGAGGGGGAGTGAGTGATTGCAAGTTGCAACTAGTATTATAACTCTCATAATCCGTTCTTGCATAGTCACTGTTCACTCTCACTTTCTTTATTTCTCACTATTTAGTTGAACAGATTCCGATCTCAGCCTTGCATTTCAATTTTAGATGTGGTTAAATACATTAAAATTTTAAATGTCAATTTATTTAGCTCAAAACAAAAACATCTATAACCAGGATTTAAGTTAACTATGGTTGCCCATTAGCCTTACGGGCTACGACCTATGTATTAATACATATAAATATATGCATAAATTTTAATATCCTCTGCAAGCACATATACCTATTCCATTAATTCATTATTGGTTCCTACTCCCTTTGATGAATAATGTTCGTTTTAGTTATGTGCAAGTATATCCTTTTATGTTCAAGCCACTTGTTACTCTTGTCTCCAATAATAATAGTAACCTTTCCGTCTCATGTAACGTTTTTTCAGTGTGTATTTCCACAGTACTCTACAGGTAATAGTTAAATAGAATGATAAGATGTTAGCCTAAAGTAAATAGACACACATGCATATAGTAGTTTTTGCAATAAAATTGACCATATTTAGATATTACTACAAAATATTGGGGCCCCAATAAAAAGAAAAACTAGTACATAATTTTATTGTTGAACAGGCATCTTCACCAACAAGAACATGATAACCATCTGTTAATAGGGTAGTGATATCTGCTATGATAAGTTTCACTCAGAACAACTTTTCTACAATAAGAAATGTACCATGTGGTTGAATAATTGTAGTTAACTACGCCATATGATGAAGTTTTCTCCAGCATTATCATTTCCCCTCCTCATGGCAATAATTTGCATTTGTTAACATGTGGGTTGGTGCATGCAATTGTTATTTTGATTCTCTTTTGTTTCTTATACTGTTTTGTTTGATATGTGAAAAAAGAGAGGGGCCGGGAATGAAGCAATTTCAACTAAGTTCTAAGTTAGACCTGAATCTTCTTCTCCGTGATCATATTCACATACAATGAAATTTTTTTAATCTTTCGTGTAAAGTGATGGATACTAACTAGTAAACAAAAAGTAGTATTCTTTATATCGTAATTATAGTTTGACTTTTACTTAAAACCAAATGACCCCTCAGGTACAATAAAATTTCAAAGTCTCTTGTCTTGCATTATATCAACCCCATTTCCTTCCATGCTGATTGTGATACTAGTAGGATTACTACTGTAAATGATAACAAGTCGACGGTCGAGAAGATTTTCACTTTAAATGAAGGAGTTGTCTTAAGAGCTTGAAATATCATTGTATTACTCATTCCATTATGGACTATTAATTAGCTTATAGCATTTAGAGGTCGTTTGGTTGGGTGTATAAAGGCTTAATACATGTACTAAAATTCACACTAAATTATTACCATGTTTGGTTGCTTTGGGTGGAATTTTAATACTTGCATAAAAATAGTACAATGTTTGGTTAAACTTTAAGATATAATACCCGCATAACTTAATGAGGAAATTTATGTATTATTTTATGCGGGGTAGAAGGTGGAATTAATAATGTGAGTATTAACAATGCAGATATTAAAATTTAAAATGACAATATTAGCCCTCATAATAATAAAGATAATTTTAAATTATATTTAAGGAGTAACTAAATATTTTAAATTATAACATTGTACATTAATTTGTAATATATTAGTGATTCAAGAAATAATTCCTATAGCTAATTTCTACATTACTAATACCCACATTATTAATACCCACATTACTAATACCCGCATTATTAATACCCACATTGCTAATACCCACATTGCTAATACCCACATTGCTAATACATACATTACTAATACCCGCGTAAACTCTATCTCAACCAAACGACCCGTAATAGTTGTAGGGAGATACGAAAATGGTTGGGAAATTTTGACAGCCGGTTGATGGCAATGAATGGGTGAAGCAGGGAAGGTGTACCACATCTAACAACTTAAGCTTTTAGATGAAATTGTCACATAATTCAACATGATATTAGAGCAGTCATAAGTCCTTGGATCAAATCTCACCGCCACTCACTATTAAAAAAAAGAATTTTCACGTGCTTAGTCTATGAAAAAGAATCAACAGAAACAATTCTCCATCCCTCTCAATTTGTTTGTTGTACTTTCCTTATTTGTTTGTCAAAAACAAAGTCATACTTCTAAATTTGAAAACAATTTCACTGCAAGCATTCTTTTTAACTCATTTACAGCCACAAAAACATCTATGACTTTTTCAGACCAGAACTTTCAAAAATATTTATTTTTTTATTAAATTTTATGTCAAGTTAAATTATGATAAACAAAGTGTAATAGATAAAGCATATGGCTAAGGCATTAAACAAACTATAAATTAAAATGAAAAATCTTTAACATGTTGCTTTAAGACATGACTAATGAGTACATAAGACAACTGGTCTCTATGGTTTTTTGAGTGCTTAAATCCATGTCCAATTATCAAATTCCAAACAGAAACCCTATTTCTTCTAAGAAAGCCGGTAAAAGACCCATGCAAACTCCTGATGAAGAGTGTGTTAAGAGGCCCAAGAAAGAATTTTCTCTTGCTGATTTGGATGAGACTCTAGATTTCTGGGATGCCTCTGCGTGTGAAAAGCTTGTCGCTCTTAAGGACAAACCTCTGGCTCATGGTAGACTTGTGGACTTGGAGGCTATGGATTCTCTCAATTGCTCTTTGATTCCATGGTTTGCTGCTCAAGACTGGTCCAATTTCTTCTCTGCCGAACCCCTTGATATCCCTGAGGATCTGGTAAGGCTATTCTATGCTAATCTCCGTCCCTGTTCTTTTGGTGGTTTTGAAACAATGGTGTTGAACACTCGCATTGTTATTACTAAAGCTATTATGTGCCGCATTCCGGGCTGTAAGTCTTCTGGTTACTATGACTTTTTTAAAATCTCCTGGCCTGCTGATTTTGAGGTCTCTTTTGACCAGGCCAAGACCTTTTTATCTGATAAGACTGATATTCCTGAAGGGCAACTAGGCCCCCTAGACCTATCTTTTGAAATGTGTGTATTAGCCCATATTGTTGGTACTACCTTGCTTCCTCGGATTGGATCTCTTAGTTCTCTGTCTCAACGTGACACCCTGATTGTCTATGGCCTGGTCACTAAGAAGAAATTTGATTTAGCTGCCTGGATCATTGAATATATGCTTGAAAGTACTGCAGAATGTGCATCTCTTCCATATGGCATTCTCATCACTCGTATCTTGCATTTTTATAAAGTAAATATCTCTGAGTGGAAAACCTTCTCTTTAACTGCTTGTTACAACTCTCGCACCTTTGCTTCAATGGGGTATGCTCATCTTAATGACTCATGGGTTCGTAAGGAACCAAAATCCCCCAAGCCTGTTGATGACATTGCTGGTCCTTCTAAGGCTTCTGCTCCAGTTGAAACTGAGCCTGCAGGTAAGTTCAAAGATGCTCTGGCTGATTGCTGAGTTTGCACTACAAAAGTGAGAAGGCCTTTGAGGATATTGTCGAGCTCAAGTTGGATGTAGGTAGATTCTCTCTTAAACTTGATAATTCTGTAACAGACTCTGCTGCTGCCATTAGGCAGGTTCATGCTCGCATTGATGCTGTTTCCACAGACGTTCAGGCCAGAATCACTGCCATGTCCACTGATGTTCAGACTAAGCTGGACAGAATGACTGACAATGTTGTGAACACTCTTACTTATTTTCTTGCTCCTCGCTAAATTTAACTCTTTGGGTTTGTAATATTCAGGATAACTTAGCACTGCTGTGCTTATTTTTGCTTTGCTCCTTTTTGGTTGATGCCAAGGGGGAGAACAGACTACTTCCTTTAGTTTAGTTATGTGAATATCGTATTATCCCTTCTCTGCATTATGTCTTTTGTTTGAAGGGTGACTCACTCAGGGGGAGTCAACTAACCTCCCTACCCTGGAGACTTAAAACTTGCCTATCAAAACTAAGCAAACACTCAGGGGGAGTTAGCACACTCAGGGGGAGTCAGCTATCAGCGTTGAACAGCCGACTTCAGAAACAAAGGGAAGTATCCTAGCACATACACTCCTTCACTTTTTGTCATCACCAAAAAGGGGGAGATTGTTAAGTTAATTCAGAATGTATTTTGATTATGACAAAAAGAATGCGATACCTAAATCAGTCTATGTGCTTCCTGCAGGTTACGGACCCTACTGATTGAGAGTTGATTCTGTGGATCGTTAATTGATTATTTTCGGAGTCAGCTATGGAAAGATTAGATTGACAGCCGCTCTTCTCGTGGGATTAGTTATTGCTCTTGCCTTATTCTCTGGAGATATTTATATCCCTAAGAGAATCAAATCTCTTGGGTCAAATCTCTCTAGCTTCAGGATCTCGTCAATCTCTCTCAATCATATCTCGTCCAAGGTTCTGCCCTGTTTTCCCGCAACGGTCTCCCTGCTTTGTCACTATTTATTCGAGAGTTTCTGAAGACCTCCTTACGCTTCTAATTACTATCTACTGTCTCTAAGTCTCTTACTTACAAACTGTACTCCTGAGAGTTTTACAAGAAAAGAAAGAGAGATCGTGTAGTGAGGTAATAGTCGTGTCACTGAAGTTTTCTGATTCTCTATAAATCAGACACTATCGTTAGTGGTGAGCGAAGGATTAAAAACCACCTGTAAGAAGACGTTTATGGTTAACGATAAACCATACTTGTAATTGTGTTTACTAAAGAGCTTGAAGAGAGATCACTCCCTTGTGACCCAAGGGGACTGGACTAGGAACCATTTGGTTCTGAACCAGTATAAATACTCTGTGTCGTTCCTTACTTATTTACAGCCTTTCTATTTCTGCATAAATTAGTTTTTATATTTCTAAGTCAACTTACGAATTGCTCAGTCGACTAAAAACAACAGTTTTAACAATTCACCCCCCTCTTGTACTCATCAATTGGTATCAGAGCTTGGACTCACACTTTTGTTTTTCCTTACAGCAAGTGAGAAAAGATCATGTCATCACACGTTGTGAATGGGGCTCTTCTACAAGAGGGAACTTCTGCCACCCAACCTCCTTACTTTAATGGTAAGCATTATAGTCATTGGAAGATTCGTATGGAAACATACATTAAATCGGTTGACTTCAAGGTCTGGCGTGTCATCAAGAAAGGCCCTTTTGATATTCCCACCATCAAATCTGCCAAGAAAGAAGGAGATCCTCAGAATGCTCCTACTGATGTTGACATGGACGATTATACTGATGAACAACGTGAGATTATCCAACTTAACTACAAAGCTGTCAATATTCTTTACAACGCCATTAGTGGTGAAGAATATGAAAAAATTTCTAGTTGTGAAACGGCCAAAGAAATATGGGATAAACTAGAAGTTACATATGAAGGAACTAGCAAAGTGAAAGAAACAAGGATCAATCTTCTCGTATATGAGTACGAACTTTTCCAAATGAAAGATGGAGAATCTGCTGAAGATATGTTTGCTAGGTTCAGCAAAATTGTTGGTGAACTCAAAGCGCTTGGAAAGATCTACTCCAATGGTGAGCAGATAAGAAAGATTCTAAGAAGTCTCCCTACAACCTGGCAACCCAAGGTCATAAACATTGAAAGTGGAGATCTTAACAAAATCTCCTATGACGAACTGAGAGGAGATCTGATTGCCTTTGAGAAAACTCATTTGAAACGCAATGTATTGGAAGAGAAAAAGAAAACTGTAGCATTCAATACTACAGTGGAGGAAGTCGACTACGATCAGGATATTGAAGAAGATGATATCCAGGAACAACTTGCTATGATGTCCAGAAACTAAAACGGACTTGTGAACCGAAGACGTCAATTCAGAAAAAGCAAAGCTCCTTTCAAAAAAGATCAAACCAATTACAGAAATGAAGGTCGATGCTTCGAATGCGGCAAACAAGGACACATTGCAACAAACTGCCCTGACGCTAAAAGGAAAGGCAGAAATAGATCTTACGCTGCATGGAGTGATGAAGATACAGCTGACACTGAACAAGAAGAAGCAGTCAACATTTGCTTCATGGCCTCAGACAACTCTACCAGTAGTGGAATCCAATCTAATGACTCAAGTGAGGTACGTTGCGAATTCTGTATTGAAAACTCTAGAAACCTTGATGAAGTCCTAGACGAGCTTGAAAAGGCTCTCAGGAAAATTAAGAAACTAAGCAAGGAAAAGGAAGAATGGGAAATGAAATTAGAAGTAGTTGAGACAGAAAACGAATTCTTAAAAGAAGAAATGAATCACATAAAACTTAAGCTTAACGGTTATAAAAGGTCTAATAGTCAAAGCTCAGCAGGGTTAAATAGCTTTTATAAATCTGCTAGATCCTCCACGTTTTCTAGAGAAACTAAAACTGTGCCTATTTGCTATCATTGCGGTGAACCTGGTCATGTATTTAAAGGATGTCAAAAGAGAAATCCTGGAAAATGGATTTGGAGACCAAAAACCAAAACTGAAGCAAGCACATCTAGAGCTAACCCTCAAGGACCCAAGCAAGCTTGGGTACCTAAACATACTTGAAAACTTTGTTTTGCAGGGACGCTACAAAGGATCAATAAAGATGGGAAAATGGTTTCTTGATAGTGGCTGCTCCCGTCATATGACTGGCGATAAACAACTGTTCAAATCTATAACTAAGATTGATGGAGGATCTGTTAAATTTGGAGGAGATGCTAAAGGAAAGATCGTTGGCATTGGAATCATTTCCCTGAGTCCCTCCTGTGACATCAAGGAAGCATTCCTCGTTGATGGACTCAAACACAATCTCCTTAGTATTAGTCAACTATGTGATGGAGGGTACAAGGTAAAATTTGAATCCAGCAGATGCATTATTCATGACACCAAAGGTAAGGTAGTTTTCTCTGGATCCAGGGAAAATAATATCTATGTTCTTAACAATGGTAAAGCTTCTACAGGTAAACACTTATGTCTTGCTTCCATTGCAAATGACCCCTGGACATGGCATAGAAAATTAGGCCATGCCAGTATGTCTTTGATTGAGAAACTGTCTAAACAGCAACTAGTAATTGGACTACCAAAGCTTAACTTTTCAAAAAATCATATCTGCGATGCATGTCAGCTAGGTAAGCAAACTAGAACCTCCTTTAAAGGAAAAGATATTGTCTCTACCTCTAACCCCTTAGAACTATTGCATATGGACCTGTTTGGTCCAACTAGAACTGCTAGTATCGGAGGTAAAAGGTATGCTTTTGTGATTGTTGATGATTACTCTCGTTTTACTTGGGTTATATTTTTATCTCATAAAGATGACGCCTTTAAAAGTTTTGAAGTTTTCTGCAAGAAAGTTCAAAGAGAGAAAGGTTACTACATATCCACTATCAGAAGTGATCATGGAGGGGAATTCGAAAGCAAATCTTTGAAGAATTCTGTAATTCTCATGGATTCACTCACAATTTCTCCTCTCCTCGAACTCCTCAACAAAATGGTGTTGTAGAAAGGAAGAATCGCACTCTTCAAGACATGGCCAGAACTATGTTAGTTGAACACTCTCTTCCAAATCATTTTTGGGCTGAAGCTGTAAGTACTGCTTGTCATATTTTAAATAGATGTCTCATTCGCCCTATCCTTCATAAAACTCCCTACGAACTTTGCAAAGGCAAGAGACCAAATATTAGTTACTTTCATCCCTTTGGTTGTAAATGTTTTATTCATAACAATGGTAAAGATAATCTTGGTAAGTTTGATCCACGCAGTGATGAAGGATTTTCTTAGGATACTCTAACACTAGCAGATCGTATAGAGTATTTAATAAGAGAACTTTAACAGTTGAAGAATCCATGCATGTTGTATTTGATGATTCCTTGATCCATGTCGAGAAAGGTAATAATGCAGATGACGACGAAGTTGGACCAACTCCATCCAGTACCTCAGAAACTACAGTTACAATCTTTGAGCCTCCTAATCCTCAAATTCAGGAGGTTGAGGAGTCAGGTTCTACTCCAGAACAGACTGAGTCGACTTCACAGCTCAAAGAACTGGAAGTGGTCGTGCCAAATGAATGGAGGAGTGATCCCGACTACCCACAGAAATATATCATTGGGGATCCTCGAGAAGGTATGAAAACGAGAAACTCACTTAAATCTAATCTGGCTTTCATCTCACAGATAGAACCAAAGAAGATAAATGAAGCTCTTCAAGATGAATCTTGGGTTCTTGCCATGAAAGAAGAGCTCGATCAATTTGAGAAAAACCAGGTGTGGGAGCTCGTTCCTAAACCCAAAGGCAAATCTGTTATTGGTACCAAATGGGTGTTCAGAAATAAGCTCAACGAAGAAGGTAAAGTGGTAAGAAACAAGGCTCGTCTAGTGGCTCAAGGCTACTCTCAGACAGAGGGAGTCGACTACGACGAGACATTTGCTCCTGTTGCTAGACTTGAATCTATTCGCATGCTTCTAGCTTTCGCTTCTTTCAAACAATTTAAACTTTTTCAAATGGATGTGAAAAATGCTTTCCTAAATGGGTTTATTAAAGAAGAAGTTTTTGTCAAACAACCTCCAGGTTTTGAAAATTCTAAATTCCCTCATCATGTGTTTAAGCTTTCCAAAGCTCTTTATGGTCTTAAACAAGCCCCTCGTGCTTGGTATGAAAGACTAAGCTCATTCTTATTATCCCATGGATTTTCTAGAGGAAAAAGTGATAAAACTCTTTTTATACAGAAAACCTCCTCTGACATTCTTATTATTCAAATTTATGTTGATGACATCATTTTTGGTAGCACTAATCCAGAATTATGCAAGAAATTTGAAGTGCTTATGCAGGGTGAGTTTGAGATGAGCTTGATGGGAGAACTCACGTTCTTTCTCGGACTCCAGATCAAACAATATGAAAATGGCATCTTTATTTGTCAATCTTGTAACGACCCTCAAATAGTCGTTATGGGATCCGGGACCTCGATTTACGTGTCAATAGTCCCAAAAGCTCCGTTAGGTCATTTATGACCCGTCTATGAAATCTGAGTCGAAACGGAGTCCGTTTGATAGGTTTTCGAGAAAAGGATCCGTTTATGAAATTCCGGAAAGGAATTTGGGGTTTCGATAGGTCGTTTTGAGTAAACGAACCCCGATGGAAAATCCGAACGCACCGTTAGGTCCGTCTCGTCATTTATGATATGTAGCAACCTTCAAAATTGAAAACGGACCTCGTTTGATAGGACTTTTGATAAAGTCCCCGTTTCGGAAGTTTAAAAGAGTTAAAAGAGGTTTCCGAGCTCGATTTGAGCAAATGAGCTCCGATGAGAGATCCGAAAGTTCCGTTAGGTTCGTATAGTCATTTGTGACTTGTAGCAACTTTCGGAATTGGATTCCGAGGTCGTTTGGTTAAATTTCGCTATTTTGGCGAAAGTCGAAAATTGAACCTTTGCCGTGGGACCCACTTTTTAAGTTCTGGAGGTCCGAATTGAGTTCCGTCTTGACGAACATGTCACCCAAGTATTTTATGACTTGTGTGCAAAATTTGGGATCATTCCGAGCTTCGTAGGGTCCCGTTTTGCCCCGAAAACAGTAGAAAATCTGGTGCGATGTTTCTGTTCTGTTTTGGCGCAAACAGCCCGATAAAAGCTGATTTTCCGGCCAATCCATAAGGAATTAGGAAAACTCAAAACATGAAAGTTGTAGCCCTTTGAGTTGTGGTTCTAATGGCACCGGTTTCAGGTCATTTGGACATTCCTATCAAAAGTTATGATTTTTTCAAAAGAAGCTGTCATAGAGGCAAAAACTGCTATAAAAAGGCCATTTCGGGCAATTTCGGTTCATAACTTATAAAAATCATTTGGTGAGCTCTTGAGGCGATTTTTGGGTATTTCTTGAAGACCCAATCATACTTACACTTAAGATAATCCCTTTCAATCCATCTTTATGTTGATTAACACAAGAATCAAAGGGTTGATTCTTGGAAATGGGTTAGAACCCTAGATTCTTAAGAATTGGGGAAAGACATCGAGCAAGGCTCGCATGTGGAATCTAAGTGTACTTTTGGACTCACGGGAGCGTGGGGAGTCCGGAAAAGTACATTTTGTAAATTTAGGGCTCGGCCCTACCCGGGGGCATTTTGGTAATTTTTACCCTAGGATGCCTATAGGCTTAAATAGCTATAATTGAGCACTCATATGTGCTATATCTTGTCTTAATAGACCTAGTGGAGAGTCCTTCGCGGACAAGGCGAGCGGGAGAGGAGATTCTTCCCGGCATTTGAGCCCGAATTTCGAGGTAAGTGAGACTTGACCTCTATTGTGCTTGTGGACTCTTCCTTCATGCTAGTATGCTTCATGTACGCATATATATACCTAACAATGGTTAGGATTAATGATGTGAATTACTTGCTATTATTGTTTGTTATAAATAGCGAGATTGTGACTCGACCGAGGTATGTGCCGGTCTAAATGCTACGTCGAGGTAGCTTAAATTTATATCGTAGTAACACTTGCTACGCCATGCTTAAATAGCAAGAACTTGGGACATGGCCGAGGATGTTGCCGGCATGTCACGATAAATGTCTTGCCGAGGATTTCGCCGGCTTTTGTATGATATTGGTACTTGATTTGTTCACGTGCCGGGTTGGGTAGTGCTGTCTATACATAACCTTGGGTTGGACGACATGGGAGTAGGGATTGTACCCCCAAACTGTGGTCGGGTTAACCTTCGCCTTACGTTCAGCTAGCATAACCAACCTGGGTTACGGTGACTGTGAAATATTATCGTTATTAATATTTCTGTTATTATTTCTGTTATTGTTATTAATGTCGTGGATATTAATACTGTTAGAGGGACACTTGACAGGGGGTGTGGTGTCGCCTATACTATGAGATGTGTCACACTTGACAGGGGGTGTGGTGTGGACACTTGATCTTTGAGATGTGACACACTTGACAGGGGGTGTGGTGTGGTCACTTGATTTATTGAGATACGACGCACTTGACAGGGGGTGTGGTGCGATCGTAGACAGATTTGAGATGAGCCAACGACTACGGGTCGTTGGTCTACTTATTCATGATTGTGATAGTGACTTCGGGTCACGGTATATGGTTGATACTTAGTAGTGGTGTTGCTAGTCCATCGTAGGTCTAGGTTAGTCGGCACGGGAGTAGAGATTGGACCTCCAAACCGCCGCTGAGTTGACCTATGCCTTACGTTGGATGGGCATAATCCTTGAGACTTATGATTACTATAGTATGTTGTTGCTTATGATGCATGTAGCGACTTGTCCGGCAAGGGTACCTTAGCGGGCCTGTCGGTGATCTTACTGGGCTTCGGCTCATAACTTACTCTGCTACGTGCGCAGGTCCTTCATCCAGTCAGCAGCCCGGACGTTAGCGGTTCCCGAGGCTTCTGAGACTTTTGATTGAGGTGAGCCGACCACACAGACCGTGGTGGCATACCGCCGGAGTCGCTTAGAGATAGGACTCAGATTTCTTTGATGTATATTCATACTTTATTGAGTCACTCTTAGAATGCTCCAATTCTTTTGTGGATATATTCTTTGGACTTCACACTTTTATATTTATATATCCATTTATGATCTTTTCACATTTTTGTTCTTTTCCGCATCTTGTTTCATTGGTTCGCCTAGGCAAATGTTGTTTAGGTGCCATCACGAGCCCTTGGAAATTGGGTCGTGACAAATCTAAATATACCAAAGAACTTATTGTTAAGTTTGGAATGAATGACGCCAACCCTGCTAAAACTCCTATGAGCCCTGCTACCCATCTGGTAAGTGACTCAAAAGGTACAAGTATCAATGCTTCTCTTTATCGAGGTATGATTGGATCACTACTTTACCTAACTGCTAGTCGACCAGACATAATGCTTTCTGTATGTAAATGTGCTCGCTTTCAGTCAGCTCCCAAAGTATCTCATCTTACTGCAGTTAAAAGAATTCTTCGTTATCTTGTTGGCAAAGTTAACTATGGTTTATGGTATCCTCGCACGAATTTCTTTGATCTTATTGGGTTTTCAGACGCTGACTATACAGGTGACAGGATTGATAGAAAAAGCACCAGTGGTGCAAGCTTCTTTCTTGGGAAATCTCTTGTTTCATGGCACAGCAAGAAACAGGACTGTACTGCTCTACAGCTGAATCTGAATATGTTGCTCTAGGACATTGTTGCACTCAACTCCTTTGGATGGGCAAACAACTCTCTGATTATAATTTATTTTTTAAACCCATTCCCATGCTATGCGATAATACTAGTGCAATTGAATTATCCTACAATCCGGTTGATCATCCTAGAACTAAGCATATTGATGTTCGTTATCATTTTATTAGGGATCATGTTCAGGATGGTGATGTTGATATTGCCTTCGTTAGCACTGATTTTCAATTAGCTGATATTTTTACAAAACCTCTTTTAGAAGAATGATTTTGTGCTCTACGTGACTTGCTTGGAATTTTGCCTGATCCCTCTTAATTTCCCTCCATATAATGCCTTAACTATATTTGTATTTTCCTTATCAGACTCTCTTAATTTTTTAATGCTTATTTTACTATGTCATTATTACCTTTTACCCTTTTACTTGTCATTATTACTGCTTTTAGTTGAAAAGCTGTCAGGCGGCGTGGGAAACGGTTTCCAAGGGTCTGCGACCTGTCCTTTCCTCTCCATCAGCTATCACGTCTCTTCAGTTCATCTACCCTCACACGATACCCCTTCCGTTCCCATTCCTTTTTAACTTCTCCACTCCCCCAAATCCCTTCATACCTTTCCCTCTCCTCAAACTACCTCCATTAAAATGGTTCGCAAAACATCCTTCTCTGCTCATCGAAGCCAGCGCACTAAATCAAAACTACCTACCACCTCTACCACTCCGGTTCCGGTGGAATCTGATCACTCTGAAAACACCATGTCCAATTATCAAAGTCCAAACAGAAACCCTATTTCTTCTAAGAAAGCCGGTAAAAGACCCATGCAAACTCCTGATGAAGAGTGTGTTAAGAGGCCCAAGAAAGAATTTTCTCTTGCTGATTTGGATGAGACTCTAGATTTCTGGGATGCCTCTGCGTGTGAAAAGCTTGTCGCTCTTAAGGACAAACCTCTGGCTCATGGTAGACTTGTGGACTTGGAGGCTATGGATTCTCTCAATTGCTCTTTGATTTCTTCTCTGCCGAACCCGTTGATATCCCTGAGGATCTGGTAAGGCTATTCTATGCTAATCTCCGTCCCTGTTCTTCTGGTGGTTTTGAAACAATGGTGTTGAACACTCGCATTGTTATAACTAAAGCTATTCTGTGCCGCATTCCGGGCTGTAAGTCTTCTGGTTACTATGACTTTTTTAAAATCTCCTGGCCTGCTGATTTTGAGGTCTCTTTTGACCAGGCCAAGACCTTTTTATCTGATAAGACTGATATTCCTGAAGGGCAACTAGGCCCCCTAGACCTATCTTTTGAAATGCGTGTATTAGCCCATATTGTTAGTACTACCTTGCTTCCTCGGATTGGATCTCTTAGTTCTCTGTCTCAACGTGACACCCTGATTGTCTATGGCCTGGTCACTAAGAAGAAATTTGATTTAGCTGCCTGGATCATTGAATATATGCTTGAAAGTACTGCAGAGTGTGCATCTCTTCCATATGGCATTCTCATCACTCGTATCTTGCATTTTTATAAAGTAAATATCTCTGAGTGGAAAACCTTCTCTTTAACAGCTTGTTACAACTCTCGCACCTTTGCTTCAATGGGGTATGCTCATCTTAATGACTCATGGGTTCGTAAGGAACCAAAATCCCCCAAGCCTGTTGATGACATTGCTGGTCCTTCTAAGGCTTCTGCTCCAGTTGAAACTGAGCCTGCAGGTAAGTTCAAAGATGCTCTGGCTGATTGCTGAGTTTGCACTACAAAAGTGAGAAGGCCTTTGAGGATATTGTCGAGCTCAAGTTGGATGTAGGTAGATTCTCTCTTAAACTTGATAATTCTGTAACAGACTCTGCTGCTGCCATTAGGCAGGTTCATGCTCGCATTGATGCTGTTTCCACAGACGTTCAGGCCAGAATCACTGCCATGTCCACTGATGTTCAGACTAAGCTGGACAGAATGACTGACAATGTTGTGAACACTCTTACTTATTTTCTTGCTCCTCGCTAAATTTAACTCTTTGGGTCTGTAATATTCAGGATAACTTAGCACTGCTGTGCTTATTTTTGCTTTGCTCCTTTTTGGTTGATGCCAAGGGGGAGAACAGACTACTTCCTTTAGTTTAGTTATGTGAATATCGTATTATCCCTTCTCTGCATTATGTCTTTTGTTTGAAGGGTGACTCACTCAGGGGGAGTCAACTAACCTCCCTACCCTGGAGACTTAAAACTTGCCTATCAAAACTAAGCTAACACTCAGGGGGAGTTAGCACACTCAGGGGGAGTCAGCTATCAGCGTTGAACAGTCGACTTCAGAAACAAAGGGAAGTATCCTAGCACATACACTCCTTCACTTTTTGTCATCACCAAAAAGGGGGAGATTGTTAAGTTAATTCAGAATGTATTTTGATTATGACAAAAAGAATGCGATACCTAAATCAGTCTATGTGCTTCCTGCAGGTTACGGACCCTACTGATTGAGAGTTGATTCTGTGGATCGTTAATTGATTGTTTTCGGAGTCAGCTGTGGAAAGATTAGATTGACAGCCGCTCTTCTCGTGGGATTAGTTATTGCTCTTGCCTTATTCTCTGGAGATATTTATATCCCTAAGAGAATCAAATCTCTTGGGTCAAATCTCTCTAGCTTCACGATCTCGTCAATCTCTCTCAATCATATCTCGTCCAAGGTTCTGCCCTGTTTTCCCGCAACGGTCTCCCTGCTTTGTCACTATTTATTCGAGAGTTTCTGAAGACCTCCTTACGCTTCTAATTACTATCTACTGTCTCTAAGTCTCTTACTTACAAACTGTACTCCTGAGAGTTTACGAGAGTTTTACAAGAAAAGAAAGAGAGATCGTGTAGTGAGGTAATAGTCGTGTCACTGAAGTTTGGTCTGATTCTCTATAAATCAGACACTATCGTTAGTGGTGAGCGAAGGATTAAAAACCACCTGTAAGAAGACGTTTATGGTTAACGATAAACCATACTTGTAATTGTGTTTACTAAAGAGCTTGAAGAGAGATCACTCTCTTGTGACCCAAGGGGACTGGACTAGGAACCATTTGGTTCTGAACCAGTATAAATACTCTGTGTCGTTCCTTACTTATTTACAACCTTTCTATTTCTGCATAAATTAGTTTTTATATTTCTAAGTCAACTTACGAATTGCTCAGTCGACTAAAAACAACAGTTTTAACAATTCACCCCCCCCTCTTGTACTCATCACTTAATTTAAAATACAAACAAATAGCGCCTTATTAAGACTGAGTTCATCTGAAATTAAGAGCCCATTTGGGTGGGCTTATTTTAAGTAACTTAAAAGCCAAAAATTGTTTATAAGTCATTTTGAGAAGTTAGAAAATCCTAACTTATCACTTTTGGCTTCTTTTAAGCACAAAAGTGCTTATAAGTCATTTTTCTTGAGTTACCAGTCACCCATGATTTTACTTAAAGATACTTTATATGCTTTTAAGCTACCTTTTAAGCTTACCCAAACGAACTCTAAGTAGTTAGATTTTACTAACAATACTACAATACCCTGACGCTTTAATCATTTTCATATATCCAGAACATGAAAGCAAATAAGGCCGTAAAGTTATTATGGACATAAAAACTTGAATATATACTATCAAAGCCAATGTTTAATTTCTGCGGAATTTTCCAACAATAGCTCCAATTTTGTTATCCCAATACTGATATCATATATAATCAACTTATACACTGCAGTGATAGAGGGAAAACGCTCTTCTTTGGGGTTTAACACTTAGCCCCGTTTGTTTATAGTTTTTGGGATATTTTTTTGAGAGTTTTTGGGAGAAAAACTGTTTGTTTATGTTATTTGATCAAAAAATCCCAAAAACTCAAAAATAGCTCAAAGACTCTTTTTGAGTCAAAAAGTTTAGTTTACATATCAAACTTTATTTTCATAAGAGCTCAAAGGCCGTTTCTGAGCCAAAAAATTTGTTTTAAAAAAGTATGTCCAAATACTTTTTCATTTTCATATCAAAATTCACCTTAAAAGTGTTTCCCAAAAACTATTTGAGAATCTATGTCCAAACTCTAGTTTAGAGAGCCACTGGACCCACATCAATTTTTATAAATTTCCTTTGGTCTACACTTTCTAAATTTATTTTAAATTGTAAATATAGTTCTAACCAATCGTTTATGATCCTTTTTCGAAATAGTTATGTAGTATATTCTATTAAATTGACAACATCCACACACACACACACACACAAACAAAAAGAAACTGTTCAAACACCAAATCAGTTCGTGTTTATATTCTATAAGTGGAAAACAACATATTCATCATTTTTCCACTTCTTTTTCCTCTATTTCTGTTCCTTTCAAGGAGCTAATCATTTCATTAGTATTATATAAAGTCAAAACCGTGAGTAGTATTTTTTTTCTCTCTTTTGAGGGAACATTATCCAAGCCACTGGAGCTTTAAACCAAGGAAATAAACAAGTTGAACTATGCTATTCTAGCTGGACCACAGCTAAATTCATTTAACTAAAAGTATATTTTTTATTCCTTCACATAAAACAGTGTTAAACATTGTCATACCTTTGATTAACTGTTTCCTAACAGATTTAACTGACACACTTTGATAACATAACATAACATACAATTGAGCAATTTCAAATAATATGAAATAAACTTGAATGATCTAGAACCTTTTTAAAAATATTTCATAGTGACATAAGACATTGCACTAGCAATATGCCTTTGCACTTTGCACTATGCTCCAAGTTAGTCAATTTTTATTCATCTTTGCCATAATGTTTCTCGGTAAAGAATCAAATAATTTCATAATAGTGTAAAGTGTGATAACTACTTTTTACCTTATAACAACTGATATGACAGTTATTACCTTAACAAGAAAACAAACAAATGTCTCTCTCTTTTCCCCCAGCTAAATCCCTCTCTTCACTACACTATATTCCATCATTACTTCTCATACAAACCCATAGCTACACAAATCAATACAACACCCCCCCCCCTCCTTAAACCCCTTACCCCACACAAAATCCCAAACCCCATTTCTCGTGAGTACATTATGGTTGGGGTGGGGGGGGGGTAATTTGTTGGGTAGTGGGATGAAGAAGTTAAAAGAGAGAGAGAGAAAAAGAGTAGTCGTTATCAAACTTGAGAAAGGATTACCCTCTTTGGCTTTCCTTCTTTCAAGAGACGGTGACTTATGATGAAGTGAAGCCTCAGAAAACTCTGCTTCCACCATCACACACACACACAAAAAGAAAACAAAAAAACAAAAATATTTTTTTCTTTTGCATTACTATTTACTACTATATGATAGTATTATACTACACAAAAGTCCTAGTTACAAATCTCGTCGGTATCCATTATTAAGAAAAAATTTCACGTACTTGCTAATGAAAAAGAATCAAACTCCCACATAAAGATCGTGTTAAAAATAATACATAACATAGTTACACAATTTAACAATAGACATAAAGTTTAATACATTTTGTATATATAAGAAAAGAGCAACCAAATGCACAAAAACCTTTACACAAGTTTGAAAAAACGGCCGCACCCAAAAAGTGTGATATAAGAAGATATATACTCTTATGCAAGCATCAATATCTATTTTCAGTATTCAAACCCACGATATATATATATTACTCTAAACTCCTTCTTTTGTGTGTGTGTAGTAGCAATAAAAAGGCACTACTAATTGAAAAGCAAAGTGAAGAGAGAGAGACTAGTAGTACTAAGTACAACACTGCTACTATCCATAGCTGTAATGTTGCAGGTCTGATTTTTCTGCAGAAGGCCTTTCTTGGGCACAATTCTCATTTAACTTTATCTTCTCTAAAATAATTCTTCTCTTCTTTATTTACTCCAACATTTTCTCTCTCTGTTCCATTGGAAGGAAACTGAATACCCATTGTACTAGTGTGTGTGTGTGTGGCCTATCTTGCCAGTATGATGTGATTTAACACTATCCCTCTTCTTTACTCTTAGCTCAGCTCACCACCCCCCCCCCCCTCAAGGCCAAAATTCACTTCTTTTTTCAATGTTGGTAAGCCCAAGAAGTGGCTTTCATACTTTCCATTTCAAAGTTATTTGCAGAGTGTTGAGTTAGTCAAGGCTTCAGTTGTCATCATAAACAAAAGCTTTAAGTATTTGACAGTGACTTTTACTAGTTGGTGTTGTAGTAATAGTCTTAAAGGACTAATACCAGAGCTCTCTTAAAGGACTTGTCTTTGAGAAAAAACAAGAACCAAGAACCATGGCAGCAGCAGCATTTTCATATGATGTTATGCTTCAAAGGTGTAATCTTTTGTTATCTCTTGTGGGGTTCTTGCTGTTTTTCAGCTTTGGTACTGTGGTATCTGATGATGGTAGGTGGAATATTTTGTTTGTTTTAATGTTATGTTAATGTTGGACATGTTTAAAAATAGATGGTTCTTTTGTTTATTTTAATCATTTTTTAATTGGTGTGTGACATTATTACGATTTGATTAATACCATGTTTGTCTTATTAGTTGTTTTTTTTATTTGGGAAAAGGTTCTACATTGTTGGAGATTAAGAAGTCATTTAGAGACGTGGAAAATGTGTTGTATGACTGGATTGACTCTCCTTCATCTGACTACTGTGCTTGGAGAGGTGTTTCTTGTGACAATGTCACCTTCAATATTGTTGCACTGTAAGTTATCCCCTTTTGCTATATTACAATGTTTACACTTCCGAAACAACCTCTCTCACACCCTCCCCAGACCACAAGGGATAACACTTGGTATGTTGTATTGTGTAGCTTAAAGTTGTAATCTTTTTGGTTAATTGGTCGTTTTTATGTATTTTCTTGTAGTAATCTTTCGGGGTTAAATCTTGATGGGGAGTTATCTCCTGCAATAGGACAGCTCAAAGGCTTGATATCTATGTAAATTCTCTTCTCTTTCAGCATCATGTATGCCCTTTCTTTTGATATGTACATTATGGGTTTTGCTAATTGTTTCTTTGTTATTCTAATAGTGATTTAAGGGGAAATCGTCTTTCGGGGCAGATACCTGATGAGATTGGTGACTGTTCAGCCTTGACAAATTTGTATGTCTGAAATGCTTCTAACTAAATAAATGATGGTTCATTTATTTGTAACTACTTTTAGCATAATTAAATTTTCTTCTTATTATTAGGGACCTATCCTTCAATGAGCTATATGGCGATATTCCCTTTTCAATATCAAAACTTAAGCAACTGGAGTATCTGTAAGCCTTTGTTACTCTGCATTTTGTTCTAGTTTTTTTTTTTTTTTTTTTTTATTTGCTGTCAAGATTACCAATTATTCATGCTTGTCTTATTGAACTTAGGATTTTGAAGAATAATCAGTTGATTGGGCCAATTCCATCAACATTGTCTCAGATCCCAAATTTGAAAGTTTTGTAAGTATCATATCTTCTACTACTTCTTGATATGGCTTGATTATGGACGATTTCAATATGATCGAAATAATTTTGCTCCAGGGACCTTGCTCAAAATAAGTTGAGTGGAGAAATACCTAGGCTGATATACTGGAATGAAGTTCTACAATATTTGTGAGTGTTTAATCCATGGTTCCTCTACCTTAAGTTTTTTGTACACCTTTAGAATACCTCCTCTCCATTTTGTATAGATGAATATGTCTGTTGTATGATTTTATTCATAAAATAGGGGACTGCGCGGTAACAACTTGGGTGGATCACTTTCTCCTGATATGTGTCAGCTCACTGGCCTGTGGTACTTGTAAGTTCCCAATCCTTTTTGTTCTAAAAATCATGCTTTTGCTCCTTTAGATATATACTCTGAATCAATTAACAACCACTTGTTTGGTGAAGTGATGTTCGGAACAACAGTTTGACCGGTTCTATTCCTCAAGATATTGGCAATTGTACTGCCTTCCAGGTTCTGTAAGTATCTAATTTCAAATGCATTTAAGTCTGACTATATTCTATTTATGTATGATTGTCATAGCAACTTGTTTTATGCTGTCAGAGATTTGTCTTATAATGAGTTGACCGGAGAGATTCCTTTCAACATTGGTTTCCTGCAAGTAGCTACCTTGTAAGTTTATATGCAACTTCTCTTTATCACAAAGTCATTATATGGGTACAAATTTGAAGTGAAACTTCCGTCACGCCAGGTCTTTGCAAGGTAATCGTCTTTCAGGACAGATCCCTTCTGTCATTGGATTGATGCAGGCTCTTGCAGTTCTGTGAGTGCTTTCTGACTAGTTATTTCAATCTGATGCTACTTTCTCATGCATGAGATTCCTGGAGACCAAATAACGTGTCTTTCATTTAAGTTATTCTGACCCCTTTATATCCAGGGACCTGAGCTGCAATATGTTGAACGGAACAATTCCTTCAATTCTTGGGAATTTGACCTACACAGAGAAATTGTTAGTACAACTTTGTAATTTCAAAATCTTATTCAAAAACAGTTTGATCATCTGGTGCTTCAAAAATTGTACATTGGATTGATGTACTGTGAATTTGTTTTTTTTTACTGCAGATACCTGCACGGGAACAAGCTAACTGGTTCCATTCCACCAGAGCTTGGAAATATGACAAAGCTCCACTACCTGTATGAATGCTTTCTATCAATATGATCAATGCATTAAATAATTATTTGGCTTTGTTTAGTTCATTCGGTTGTTCAGTGTAAACAAATGCACTTGATTGTAAGAGAAACTCTCCTCAACCTTGAAGATGGTTATTTGCAGGGAATTGAATGATAATCAACTTAGTGGACGCATACCACCAGAACTTGGAAAACTAACAGAGCTATTTGACTTGTACATCCTGTTTCTCTTCATCTTCTAATTTGGACTTGTTGACAACCTTTTTTGAATTCGTTATGTGGAATGTTACAGAAATGTTGCAAACAACCATCTTGATGGGCCTATACCTTCCAATCTCAGCTCATGTACCAATTTGAACAGTCTGTAAGTTTTATTTTTCATATTCCATGTGTCTCAGTTATGCATAGTCAAGCTTGATAGGAAGTTATTGATTACCTGATTTGGTGGCAGCAATGTCCATGGAAACAAATTAAATGGAACAATTCCACCCACCTTTCAGAAGCTGGAAAGTATGACCTATCTGTAAGTTCTTACTCGTCTTATTTTTTGTTTATGAGACACGCTTTTTAAGGATATCTAAGTGGAAAGCAGTCATGGTTCCCAGATGAACATTCATGCTGTTAAGGATGATTGCAAGCTCAACTTATCAATTGTATATGTAAATTTCTTTGATCTGTAGTATCACATAATCCTCTTAAACATCATGCTGCATGATCCCCGTTGTGTGAATTTAAATCTCTCTACTTGTTTTCTTCAGGAATCTCTCCTCCAACAACCTCAAAGGCCCAATTCCAATTGAGCTTTCTCGCATTGGAAATTTAGACACACTGTAAGTGCAAGTTTTTTCATCTACTTTTATTTCTTCCCTGCTTTGCAATTAAGAATTCCTCAACATTTGATGGTTTAGGGACTTGTCAAATAATAAGATCAGTGGTTCTATACCTTCTTCTCTCGGTGATCTGGAACATCTTCTTAAACTGTGAGTATAGCTGTTTGGTTCCCAGTTGTCCATTGAATACCTGTTGTAGTACTCAAATTCCTTTTGGAATGCTGTAGGAACTTGAGCAAGAATGAGATTAATGGATACTTGCCAGCGGAATTTGGCAACTTAAGAAGCATCATGGAGATGTAAGGAACCTTTCTTTTTAAATTCAGTGAGTTTATATTTTATGGTTTGTTTGATTTTCATATTTTGAACACTCTGTTAATTGTAGTGATCTGTCAAGTAATCACCTCTCCGGGCCCATACCGCAGGAACTCGGTCAACTTCAAAATCTCTACATGCTGTAAGTATTTTAGATTTATTCCCGTTTGGTGCTGCGCATGCTGTGCTAATGGTTTACATTTTTAATCCGCATTATGATGAAGTGGTAGTTGGTGATAGAGTATACTGTGAATAAAGATGAACTCCTGAAGTTGGATACTTGATAAGCATTTAATAGGACTATTTTGGAGGCCAGTATCTAAAATCTAAAGATGAAATGGCTATGATGCATGAATACATTTACTACTTTGGTGCTATATCAGTACAGCTCAGTGGACTCGTACATTAGCATGTCTGTATTTTAAATTTCTTGAGGACTGACTACTACCAAATACTAATTATCAGGAAGGTGGAAAACAACAATTTGTCAGGCGATGTCATGTCATTAGCCAGTTGCATCAGTCTAAATGTGCTGTGAGTTTGCACCCCAGCAGTACTACTCATTTACATAAGAAAGTTTGATAAAACTAATGCCACTTTATCTTTTTGCAGAAATGTCTCGTACAATAATCTGGGCGGAAATATTCCAACAGGCAATAATTTTTCCAGATTTTCACCAGACAGGTAACAGAACTATGACTATCAGGATTTCCAATCAGTGATATTCCACTAGTTATGAGTAACAAGCATTCATATTTTTTTAGATCTTAATATTGTAACATTTGCTATTGTTTCTGTTGCCAAAACAGCTTCATAGGAAATCCAGATCTGTGTGGATATTGGCTCACTTCTCCTTGTCATGCATCTCATCCAGCAGAGCGTGGTAAGATCAATCTTACTGAGCTTTTCTGAAACTTGCAGTGTTGCATACTTGAAGTTTATTTCACTTGGTCTCATGCAAAACATATTAACCGCGGTGGGCAGATACATTGAATTATGTATGAATTTCTTGGTTGAACAATCTTTAGGATGTATTATGGTTCCACATAGGTTTTTCACCAAGGTTTTTCTGTTCACCATCATTGATTGTTATGATGGTTCCACAAAGGTTTTTGCGTCAGAACAGTATATCAAGTCCACTAAATTCTTAATAGTTACTGATTAAATACTATGAACTCATTGGACAATTGCAGTTGGAATCTCTAAAGCAGCTATACTTGGTATTGCTCTGGGCGCCTTGGTGATTCTACTGATGATACTGGTAGCAGCATGCCGGCCACAGAATCCTCCACCTTTCATAGAAGGATCTATTGACAAGCCAGGTAACCTTTTTTCCGGGTGGTGTTGGAGATAGGTGCTTATCATATGAACAGTCGTAGATATGTTATTAAAGCTACCTCCCTATTTGCATGATTTTGATGAACAGTTAATTATTCATCTCCGAAGCTTGTTATCCTTCATATGAATATGGCACTTCATGTTTACGAGGACATTATGAGAATGACTGAAAACTTGAGTGAGAAGTATATTATTGGTTGTGGAGCATCAAGCACTGTATATAAATGCGTTCTGAAAAATTGCAAGCCTGTAGCTATCAAGAAATTGTACTCTCACAACCCACAATATCTGAAGGAGTTCGAGACTGAACTTGAGACAGTTGGGAGCATTAAGCATCGTAATCTTGTCAGCCTCCAAGGATATTCTCTTTCTCCATCTGGCCATCTTCTTTTTTATGACTACATGGAAAATGGTAGCCTTTGGGATTTGCTTCATGGTTAGTACTCTTTTAAGTGGTTAAGATTATTGTTGCATTGAATTCTTGTTGAAGGTTTAATAATCAGTTCTCTTTGGTTGTATATCATTTCTCCAGGCCCTACTAAGAAGAAAAAGCTCGATTGGTATACTCGCCTTCGTATTGCACTTGGATCAGCTCAAGGGCTTGCGTATCTTCACCATGATTGTAGTCCTCGAATAATCCACCGAGATGTTAAATCATCAAACATCTTGTTAGACAAGGACTTTGAAGCTCACCTGACTGATTTTGGCATTGCCAAAAGTTTATGCACATCCAAGACCTATACCTCCACATACATTATGGGAACCATTGGTTATATTGATCCAGAGTATGCTCGCACTTCCCGCTTGACAGAGAAGTCTGATATCTACAGCTATGGAATTGTTCTATTGGAATTGCTTACTGGAAGGAAAGCTGTGGATAATGAATCCAATCTACACCATTTGGTATGTCCTTGGTGTCTTTGACATGTCACTTAATCAGTCTTTGAAAACTTTTTGTTCTTGCATTAAATTGAATTGGATGTTTTCTTGTCATTTTAGCTCATCCAAGTAAGTTCTTCTATGGTAGCCTTTTTATTTTATGATTCATTTGATCTTTAATTGTTTTACATTTCTTACAGATTCTAGCAAAGGCAGCAAATAATGCAGTCATGGAAACAGTAGATCCAGAGATCACAGCCACATGCAAAGATCTTGGAGATGTCAAGAAGGTATTTCAGCTTGCCCTTCTATGTTCCAAAAGACAACCAGCTGAAAGACCAACTATGCATGAAGTGGCCAGAGTACTTGAAAGCCTAGTACCCATAGTTGAAACTAAACAGCTAAACCCAACCCCACCAGTACTACTTCCATCTGCCAAGGTGCCATGCTACATGGATGAATATGTCAACCTCAAGACACCCCACTTAGTGAATTGTCCATCCATGAGCACCTCAGATGCACAACTTTTTCTCAAGTTTGGTGAGGTAATATCCCAGAATAGTGGGTGAAGATAAATGAAGAGTATGTTACAACTGTCTCAAGGAAGAAAAAAAGAATCTTGATGAATTGGGATTTTGTATAAAAACGTAGTGTCAATTATATATGTAATATTATTGTAGGTAGTTTAAGTAAGATGCATAGTGGACCAGCCTTTTCCACTCCATATAGGTCTAGTGTGTATCTCCAAATTAATGTATAAATATTTTCACTTTTTACCCTTGTCAAATTGGAAGAGGTATTAATATTGGTTTTGGGACCACTGGTACTATGAGTATGGACTGTTCTGTCTGCAAGATTTTTGGCTCACACTTTGAGGTGCCCTTAGCACTGCATATGTGTAATAGCAATAATGGATTTCATTGTGGACCTTCGTTTGACAGCATCTCTGCTGCCTGCTGTTTCTTAGCCTGCTGGTGATGCATTAATTTGGTGGACTGCAACTTCTGCTGAAATATTTATGACTTGGTTTCTTTTGCTAAGCTAAATTAGAAAAGGGTAATATAATATGGACTTAGTAGATTATATACAGATTTTGTTGACATTTTACAAAATCTCTCTAGTAGTTTTAACATGTATATACAACTTTTATCATTGCGTTTTGTAATTATTTATTAAATATTTTCATTGTAATATATTGTATGTTGTGTCTGCATATTATTTGAACTCATAAAATATTCTGTTCCCTAGTATTCTGATCTCGACTTGCTTGTTTTATGTGAGGCATGCATTGAGAATGCTGTGGTTAAGGATTATCTTGTATGGGCATGTTAAGGCTGCATTCAGCTATTCACGGCATTTTATTCAGAGTTTACAGATGTTTGGGTCTATTCTAAATCTTAAAAGAAATTGCCCCGAGTGTTGAATTGTTTATTATCATGTCCATACCTCAAGATGAATGAACCTTGTACGAGTATTTTGTGCTCCTTCGTCTCATGTCATATTATATTTAAGACTTTATTAGTATATACATCCAAGTAACAAGCAGTGACCAGAATTAGTATGACCTTAAACAGATCTTAATTCAATTCCTTTTAACACTAAACTAGAGTTTTTCAAGGGATTTATTGACCTATAATTGATCAAAAAGATTCATTCTTATTCTATTTGTGCAACATAAGATTTCAGTGAAGGGATCTAACTGAACTCCTTATCTCTATATAGCAAAACTTACAGATCATTATTATGAACCCATTCCATAGAAATGTCACTTATTATACATGTATTATCTAAAATCAAGTGCAGTTGTCTACTGTCTGTATTATAACATCCATAGATGTACCGAAAACATGATGTTTCTACGTATCACGATTTTAATTAGAATCTGAGAGATTGTGATTGTTATTCATGCAACTGCAAAGTTATGTGAATGAAACTAGATCCCTCAAGAATGATATATGTGATACAGTATTAATTTGCCTCACACGTGTAAGAGAAAATGACTCAATAGCATAGAGTACACTTCAAATGAGGCTAACTGTTATAATTTGACGGCCTCCTTGCCATTGCTAACTAATTGGGCTCCTCTCTTCCATTAATTACTGGGTAAATAAAAAAAATAAATCTTTATAATTGGTGCTTCATGTTAATTAACCTAGAAATAATAAGGTCAAATACATAGATAAGCCCTTAAACTAACCACAATTATCGGCTATCTATCTAAGCCTAATACACCCTCCGTTCCAAAATGGTTGTTATAGTTTCCTAATTAGTCCGTTCCAAAAAGAATAGCACAATTCTAAATTTGGAAATAATTTGAGTTGAAACTACTACTTTACCCTTAATGAAATGCTTTATAGTAGGGCTGTTCATTTTTCGGTTTAAACCGATAAACCGAACCGATAAAAAGTTAATGGTTTATAAATATTGAGTTATCGAGTTATTGGTTATTTAACGGTTTGCAAAATAAATTTATTGGGTTATCGGTTCGGTTGTCGATTTTATATATTTTCTTATTGGTTAAACCGATAACCCAATAAGGTTTTCAAATTTACAATGTTGCGCTTATGTGCATAAAAGTAGTATACTTAATGACTATTAGTTGGAACTTGAAAACCTCAAGCCCTAGTCTTCTTTTACTTGTGTAGCTTTCAAGTCGCCTCATCTATTTCAACCACTGATTTTCTATTTTACTTTGCCTCCTCCATTAGTTTATAGAATAATGAAGTATATTTGAATCTGTTATTGGTTGCTTTTTTGAATATGGCGAATGCTATAAGAGGCATTTGAATTCATTGTGAAAATAAAGCCGATTTTATATTGGATGCAACCGTTTAAGAGATTTTTTTTTTTACACTTGTTAGGCCTAAGTTTCTTAACGGTTAAACCGAAAATCGAACCGATAAGAACCTAAAACTGATAACCCGAAAATCGATAACCGATAGCTTATTGGTTCGGTTATTGGTTTAGCACTTTTAAAAAACCGAAACCCGATAGTACAAACCGATAAGGTGCAAAACCGAACCGAATCGACCGATAAACACCCCTACTTTATAGCCACATATTTATGTATGACTTATTTTGGACCTCAAGTTCCAAAAGTCTTACCACATTTCTTAAACACCGCTCCAAGTCAAACTATGACAACCATTTTGGAACAGAAGGAGTACTATTTAAACACTTCATATGTATGGTTAAAGTGTGTCTTTTAAAATTTTTTATTGACATGTCAACATGTGTTTCTCAGTACAACTGCCGTCACCACCACCATCGCGTGCTCCTCCATTTTGTTTAGATTCACCCGCATAAAATAAGAGCAATCACAACACCCCCCACCCCACTTTTTGCATTTTTGGTTAACCCAATTGAATTTTCTCTTGTTGTCTCTTTTATCTGCAACTCAAATATTAAAGCTTACTAAAGCTCCATGTTTAACCTAGATCCGATTTTAGGCCAATTAATAATTAAATTTGTATCTGCGGAGTCACGATCAATAGTTGAGATTAAAAGTTTATACAGCGAGCTAAGATGGTGATAATACGAGAACGAGATGCAAGTATTAAGTAACAGAAGTAAAGCATAAACGGAAACAAGGAGAAGTAACCGTATCGTATCGCTTGTCTTCGGAGAGAGTTCTTCGATACCAATCGCACCCAAACGATCGAAGAACTAAAGTAATAAGTAAAAATATGAGCAGAGAGAGTGAGAGAGTATTCTTATTGATATTGTAGACAGGAAGTAAAAGGTTGTCTTTCAATCGATTAAGGCGAATGCTATTTATAAGCCTGGTAGGCACCCGTTGGGATCTGTAACCGCTGGGCATGGATCCGTCTGGATAAGTAACTGCTGGGCACATATCCGTTGGAGTCATAACCGCTGGGTTGTAATGATTGCCTTAATGACCATTAATTGAATGATAGTGGATGATCATGTTAATAACTGCTCACTTAGACCGTGTTGACTGTTGAAGTGTTTCATAACTCCTTTAGGTCTGCTCGTGATAAATGTCTATCCGTTGGATGTCTGTCCGTTGAAATGTCTGCTCATGCCACGTGGAAGACACGTGTCACCTTTTCATGTCCAGTCAGCTTTTATCCAATACAGATAGTCCCCGCACTTCTCGAGCAGAGGATCTGTTCGAGGAGTGGATATGAACTTTGGCGGGAATTTCTTGTAAACTTTTGTCTTCGTGTGATGTAGCTTGATGACGTACGGACCTTATCAGCTAAGTGACAAGCCCTTATGACGTGCGCATTTATTGCGCCGTATCAAAAAGTAACTGCAGCTGGCACGCCTGCGGAACTGCAGTCCATTCTGAAGTGACTATTGCGTGCCCCAAGGGTAAAAGTAATAATTTTAACCGCTTCAGTCACGTGCACACGTCGTCTGTTGATCGCGAGGTGACCGCTACTCTTCAGAATAATAATGATACTATAAAGTTTTGATGAATCCTATTCTTTCTTTCGACGGCCAGATCTGATCGTAGTTTCTCTGATGACCTCCACGTGTTTCGGAGGAAGTTGTGGGGCTGAATCGTCACTCCTATAAATAGGGGTTTGCTTGATGAGAAACTTTTTAGTTGCCTTATTTCTTCTCCGCTGTTCTTTGAAAACCTTTGAACTAGCTTTTGAATTCTTCTTGAAAACTTCATATTTTTCCTGAAACCATGACTTCAAGATCTAGGAAAAATCAAAGCACTGATATTGATGGTAGTTCCTCGGCGGCTACTCCCAGGCCCCGGGCTACCCAAGCTACTGCTGCAGAAATTATCCCCAAGAAATGGGGTGAACTTGAGGCGGACTGTAACATTAAGTCCTTTAATAATAGAGAGGGAGATAAGCGCAACTAGCCGGCGTATAGGTTTAAGTCTGGGATCACGAAGGAGGTGATCCCACGAGTGAGGACGGACTGCCGCTGGGGAGATGAGGTTCCCCTCTTGCCGGTCTCCGAGGAGGAGAATATCACTTCCCATAGGGCTGGGTGGACAGCCATGTGCACATACCCTTTCACAGTGGGATGTAGGTTACCCCTGCACCCTGTGCTGGAGAGGCTCTGCAGGGAGTACCTCCTTTGTCCGGGGCAACTGAGCCCCAGTATATATAGAATAGTTACTCTTTTAGATTGGTTCGCGACAGGAACTGATCAATATTTTAGCTACGAGCATTTTATTTCTTTGTACAATATACAAATTTTTAAAGACGGCTATGTAAATGCCAGGATGCGCGGAAGCAAGGGCTTGGTGCGCAGTTCTGAGGATACTGGTGACCGAGGCTGGGTGCACCGGTATCTGTTCGTGCGCTCCTCGGCCTTGACTTTTGACGACAAGGCTCATCTTCTAGAAGTCTGGAATAAGAAGCGCGAGTCCCCGCGTTTTGTTTTTTTGAAATCCTTTGTGCTCTTTCTTCTTTTCGTCTGCTAACTCCGTTCATTTTTTTGTAGCGGCCAAGCAACCCTACGACGGACTCATTTCTGTTGAAGATTTGACGGCGTGGGTTGAGCCAATTTTGAAGGAGTTCACTCCTGAGAAAAGAGAGTGGGCGTATTTTGCTACTCACAAAAGTTTGATTGTACAAAATCATGGTGAGAGTATTTCTGCTTTCATGATCGTTCTTCTTCTTCGAAACTTCTTCATGTCTGACCGTTTCACCTTTTTGAAGGTTTGGGCACTTCGGCGGATTTCTTTCCTGCTCCCCCCCAAGACGGGCCTTCCGAGCCTGTTGCTGACCCCGACGCTGAGGCTGAGGCTATACTAGCTTCAGTGGATGCACTGCGCAGTAGGGAGGGGGGGCGAGGAACTCCTGTCCGGTGGACTGGGCTCCCTGAAGAGGAAGAAGAGGAGCCAGGGCGAGGGCGGAGCATGGAAGAAGTCTGCTCGTAAGACTTCTGTGGCTGCCGGGCAAACCTCGTCGGCTGGTGGTGTTCCTTCTTCTAGGGCCAGTGTACCGAAGCCCATAGAAGAGAATGCCAATGCTGCTGCTGGAGTCCCCGAGTCTGACGGGGAGAGGGTGTAGCCAAGGAGGTTATCTATCTTTCGGACACTGAGGCCGAAGTTGATGTTCCTCTTAGGCGACGGCCTCATCTTCGTATGACAGAAGAAGGGCCGAGGAGGAGGCTGTCCGTACTCCGCAGAAGAGTCCCCGAGTTGATGACGGGGTGGAGGCAGGTCCTTCTCGTGTAGACAAGGGGAAGAGAAAGGTAGGTGAAGAAGAAGAAGAAGAGGTGAAAGAAGAGGTTAGAGAAGAAGTTCCCCAAGAGAGTAGCCGGGGTCCTCGTGTTTTTCGTTTCGAGGATCTAGAGAATGTGGCTACTGAGGGGGCGACTCCCGTTGGTCTTCGCGAGTGCGAGACGATAAATCCTGGAGTGGAAGGTGACTCCCGTTGGTCATCGTCAAGATTCGTTTGGCGGTCAGTCATTGGTGGCCGGACAGAGTTGAAGGACATCAGGGGTGTCTGTTACAAGTTTGGGCCGAATTATCCCTCTGAGCAGGCTTAGGAACCCAAGTTCTGTGAGAGGAAGCATACTTTGAAACTTGCCCCTGATGTTAACTTCATAACTGGGCCAGGCGGCTTGGATAAGGCGGTTTCTTCGCTCATTGGTCCCCGTGAAGAATGGGTGCTGAGGGAGCTGAGTGATGAGGAGTTTCAAATTGGGAATAACTTTAGCCTCGGACTTCTAAACTGTACTTGCTTTTCTTTTTCAGTAGAGTATGCTGGCTGCCGAGCTCATGTTTCGCTCCAGGCTTAACAACGTCGATCAAGTAGTTGAGGTAAAGAGAGAGTTGCTGGAAGCTCTGAAGGAGAACAAGACTCTGATAGAGCAGTGTGGTCTCCTTGGTGGTGAGGTTAATCGGTTGACTGATGTCAACAATGAACGTGTTGAGCAAATCAACGCACTCACCAGGGAGAAGGACCGTCTTCTCGAAGAGAGAGAAGGGTTCGCACTCTCTGCTCAGGGTATAGAGAGATTTCTTGAAGAATGTCGAACTTCATTGAACAGTGCTATTGAGGATCGTGCATCCCTTGAGATGGATCTGCAGAGAGCCAACGAAGGATCTGTTAAAGCCAGGGCTGATCTCCAGGCTGCCAAGAATCAGGTGGCTCAATTAATGAGTGCTCAGACCGCATTAACCAAGGACTTGGCAAACCTGCGCGATCAGCCTGGAGATCAAAGCCAAGCTTGCTGCTCTTGAGGCCAAGCGTACATTGCTCGTGCAGATTCAGGCTAGACAAGTTAATGTCGAGGAGATGCTGCAGACAACAAAGAGCGCTGTTCGTAGAATAAGACAAGCATTGAATCTCTCTCCTGAGGAGTCTGAAGGCGAAGATGATGATGAAGACGAAGATGACGGCAAGAATTCAGGGGACGATGGCAGAGCTGACGGAGCTGGTGCGTCGAGTTCTGGTCGTAGCCCTAAATCTGTGATTGATGTATTTTTATTGTCTGGCGAGAGTCGGACTTGTTTGTTGGTGGACAGAAGTCTAGTAAAGACTTTCTGGTCCTTTGTATGGCCGGTTTCGTTTGGCCTTTGAACATTCTGTAAACTTCTGTCAGCCGTTTTCGGCATTTTATCAATTTACAGGATACTGTATATATGCTACTTAGATCTGTTCAGTGACTATATTTAGTTTGAACTCTTGATCTTTTTGTTTGCATATGTTGTGGCTTTCGTGCCTTATGATTGGAAATTTTCTGAAGTTTGAACTTTATTAAGTTCGTAGCTCCGAAAGTTTGCCCAAATGTTTTTAACCTAGCCTTTCGTTAGGAAGAGGTCGTAAGTTGTAAGTAGTCTGACCGAGTCGTGGTCGTTAGAGTTTTGGCCGAATCATGTCTCTGTGCGTATAACTTTGCTTAACGCTTTGATAGTCGAAAGTTGTTGCATGGCTTTGTAGATTGGCTCTGGCTGAGCCGTTGGACTTGTGAACGACTTCTCTTATTTTTGTGGAAGCCTTGTCACATAAAGGTTTTTGTTTTGTGAATGACTCCTCTTATTTTCGTGGAAGTCTTGTCACGTAAAAGTTTTTGGAAAACTCTAAAAATTCGCCTTTTGGTAAGGTCTTTCGCCTTTGTGAAGGTCTTATCTGGTTAAAAATTCGCCTTTTGGTAAGGTCTTTCGCCTTTGTGAAGGTCTTATCTGGCCTACAGGGGCCTCTCACCACCCCTCTTGTTTTTATGTTGGAGCACGTAAAGTGATAACATGAAAAGAGTTTTCGGTGAGTTGCATATAGAACACATATAATCAAATGAGGAGTATGTCCGTTGTGGGATTCGAACCCACAGCCGCGAAGTTGAAGAACTTCGAGCTCTACCAGTTTAGTTAAACAAATCTGACCTTGTTTAGGTCGTTAGTACCATTTAGAGAGAAAATATAATAAAGTAAGAACTTTAGTAAAGATAAAAGGTAAGTGTAAGATAACTAACCCTTTTACCACTTAAAAGTGATACCTTTTGAGGTGGACCACATTCCAACTGTTCGGGACAGTGAAGCCGTCTGGTCGTGCCAAGCGATAAGATCCCTTGCCGACTGAAGCAATTACTTTGTAGGGGCCTTCCCAGTTAGGACCAAGCTTCCCTGAATTTGTTTCTTGTGTGCTCTGGGAGACTTTTCTGAGTACAAAGTCTCCGACTTGGAAGCTTCGTACGCGCAGTCCCCGATTGTAGTATTGCTCGATTCGTTCTTTTTGAGCGACTACTCATACAAGAGCTAGTTCCCTGCGTTCTTCGAGGAGGTCCAGCTCTTCGGAGAGGTTGACTGAGTTTGATTCCTCAGTGGCATGTGCATATCGCAGGCTGGGCTCTCCAATTTCAACTAGGATTAGAGCATCTGCACCATATACCAATGAGTAAGGAGTCTCTCCGATACTCATTTTTATTTTTGTACGATAGGCTCATAGTACTCCAGGTAACTCTTCTACCCAACATCCCTTTGCCTGTTCGAGGCGCTTTTTACGGGATTCAATGATGATTTTTTTTGGTAGATTCTGTCTTTCCATTAGCAACAGGATGATACGGAGAGGAAGTGATCCTCTTGATGTGCAGATCGTCGAGGGATCTAGTCACTTTCTGGCCAATAAATTGTGGGCCGTTGTCCATGACTATTTCCTTAGGTTCTCCAAAGCGACATACGACAAAACGCCAGAGGAAGTCGACGACCTCCGTTTGTCGTATCCTTGAATATGCTGCCGCTTCGACCCACTTTGTGAAGTAGTCAGTGATGATCAATAAGAAGCGCATCCCCCTCGGTGCCGTGGGAAAAGGACCAACGATGTCCATCCCCCATTTCATGAAGGGCCACAGGGAGATTATTGAATGGAGTGGTTCTGCTGGCTGATGGAGAAGATGGGCGAACCTCTGGCATTTGTCACATTTCTTGACAAATTTGTTCGTATCTTTCTCCATTTTGTCCCAATAGTAACCTGCACGGATCAGCTTCCGGGTTAACACCTTGCCTCCGGAATGATTTTCGCAACAGCCTTTGTGGACTTCTCTCATCACATAATTAATCTGATTTGGTCCAAGACATTTTGCGAGAGGTCCTGCGATCATCCTCCGGTAAAGCTCGCCGTTGAGAATTGTATATCGAGCGGCTTTTACTCAAAGTTTGCGAGCAGCTTTTGTATCTGCGGGTAGAGTTTCATGGATAAGATAATTTGTTATCTCATTCCGCCAGTCCCAAGTAGCGTTGATGGTGTTGAATCGAACTTTTCTCTGTCCATGGTCATGTAGAGAAGTTTAACAACAGCTGAAGAGCTAGCTGCTCCTATCTCTGCCACTGATCCCATGTTTGCAAGAGCATCAGCTTCATAGTTCTCTTCCCGTGGAATCTGAACTGCTTCCCATTCGTCAAACTGTGCCAGGAGCTCTTTTACTCGGGCGAGGTACACTTGCATCCTGGATTCCCGTGCAATGAAACCTCCATTTATTTGATTGACCACGAGCTGAGAGTCACTTTTTAGTTTGACGATGGTTGCTCCATAACTTCGGGCTAGTTTTAATCCTGCAATAACGACCTCATATTCGGCCTCATTGTTAGTAATAAATGGGCACTTGATAGCCTGCCTTACCATCTCGCCGGATGGAGTAACGAGGACCAATCCAAGCCCGGACGCTTTGACGCTCGAGGAGCCGTCTGTGTGAAGGGTCCATGTGCCAGGAGCCTGTCCTGCATAAAGAATAGCTTCCCTTTCTGCTTCAGGGTATATGTTAGTGCTGAAGTCTGCCACGAAGTCTGCTAGAACTTGTGACTTTATCGCTACCCTAGGCTGATAGGTGATATCAAATTCAGATAATTCTATAGCCCATTTTATCAATCTTCCTGAAAATTCAGGTTTGTGCAGAACATTTCGTAAAGGAAAGGTCGTAACCACAACTATCGAATGACTTTGAAAATAAGGGCGTAGCTTACGAGCAGCAGTTACTCGTGTTAATGCCAATTTTTCTAAAGGTTGATAGCGTGTCTCTGCATCAATTAGAGCTTTGCTAATGTAATAGATAGAAAGTTGTTTACCTTTTTCTTCCCGAACTAGTATAGCGCTTACCGATGATTCTGAGACTGCCAAATAAATCAGCAGCTGCTCACCCTCCTGAGGTGTGGAGAGCAGTGGTGGATTGGATAGATACTTTTTCAAATCCTTCAATGCTTGTTGGCATTCAGGAGTCCATTCGAACTCCTTGTTCTGCTTTAAGACATCGAAGAAACTCTTGCAACGGTCAGATGATCGGGAAATGAATCTGCGTAGAGCTGGCACTCTCCCCGTCAGTTTCATGACATCTTTCCTGTTGTGAAGTACATCTGGGATTGATTCAATGGCTTTAATCTGAGCGGGATTGACTTCAATTCCACGCTGAGAAACAATGAATCCCAGAAACTTCCCCGATCCGACTCCGAAAGCACACTTCTCTGGATTCAGCTTCATGTTATACTGATCCAAGATTCGGAAAGCTTCTTTCAGATGTGCCAGATGGTCTTCTGCTCGTTTGGATTTGATCAGCATGTCATCGATGTACACTTCCATAGTCTTTCCGATATGGTCATGGAACATTCGATTAACTAGACGCTGATAGGTTGCACCTGCATTTTTCAGTCCAAATGGCGTAAGTTTATAACAATACGTACCTCGACAGGTTATGAACGCCGTTTCTCCTGGTCTTTAAGGTCCATCAATATCTGGTTATATCCGGAGTATGCGTCAAGGAAGGTGAGCACCTCGTGTCCGGCTGCTGCATCGATCAGTTGATTTATCCTGGGAAGGGGATATGAATCCTTCGGGCAGGCTTTGTTTAGATCTGTGTTGTCAATGCAGACTCGCCATTTTTCGTTCATTTTAGGTACGACAACCACGTTGGCTAGCCAGTCTGGATATTTGACTTCACGTACTGAACCAATTTTCAGCAGCCGATCGACTTCGTCATTGATGACCTGGTTCCGAAAGGCTCCTTGCTGGCACGTCTTTTGTTTCACCGGGCGGTGATACGGATCAACATTCAACCTGTGAGTAATGATGTCAGGAGAAATACCTGTCATATCTGCGTAGGACCAGGCGAATGTTGTATGCCGTTCCTTGAGGAACTGGAGGATATCTCCCCGTAGGCGCTCGTTCAGTTCGGTCCCTAAGTACACCTTCTGCTCTGGCTTGTCGGCGAACAATTCTTCGGGTTCCAGAGCTTCTACGGTTGGCATGTGGTTTTCTCTTTCGTCCATCTTCGTGATGAATTCCGGGACCTCGTACTTAGCCTCTTCAGGTGATATGTCTGGCCCCGGTCGCTTAAATTGCTATTTGTTTTCTTCGGGCAGTTTGAGAGCCACAGAGTAGCAGTCTTGGGCAGAGCGTTGCCCTCCTCGGACCTCACGTACTCCCCATTCGGATGGAAACTTCAATACTTGATAATAAGTCAAAGGAACAACTTGCATGTCGTGGATCCAAGATCTACCCAAAATGAGTAATTGGGAGAATAGTCAGGAGAATAATTAGGACCGAGTGAAGGAGTATTTACCTGTTCTCCGCCTGCGATAGTTCGTTGAGAGTATCTTTCTGCCATGTTAGTTATAGAGCAAAAAGGCTGACGAAAATAGGTATAATATCAAAGATAAACTATTAACCTACGAAGGCTATTGACCGGCTCCCACTGTGGTCGCCAAATTGTTTAACCTAGATCCGATTTTAGGCCAATTAATAATTAAATTTGTATTTGCGGAGTCACGATCAATAGTTGAGATTAAGAGTTTATACGGCGAGCTAAGATGGTGATAATACGAGAACGAGATGCAAGTATTAACTAACATAAGTAAAGCATAAACGGAAACAAGGAGAAGTAACCGTATCGTATCGCTTGTCTTCGGAGAGAGTTTTTCGATACCAATCGCACCCAGACGATCGAAGAACTAAAGTAATAAGTAAAAATATGAGCAAAGAGAGTGAGAGAGTATTCTTATTGATATTGTAGACAGGAAGTAAAAGGTTGTCTTTCAATCGATTAAGGCGAATGCTATTTATAAGCCTGGTAGGCACCCGTTGGGATCTGTAACCGCTGGGTATGGATCCGTCTGGATAAGTAACTGCTGGGCACATATCTGTTGGAGTCATAACCACTGGGTTGTAATGTTTGCCTTAATGACCATTAATTGAATGATCGTGGATGATCATGTTAATAACTGCTCACTTAGACCGTGTTGACTGTTGAAGTGTTTCATAACTCCTTTAGGTCTGCTCGTGATAAATGTCTGTCCGTTGGATGTCTGTCCGTTGAAATGTCTGCTCGTACCACGTGGAAGAAACGTGTCACCTTTTCATGTCCAGTCAGCTTTTATCCAATACACTCCATGAAGTTGGATAAACAAATGGGCTATGGAATTTTTTTTTACATGTAGTAGCACTTGTTGGTATCCTTCTTCCCATAAACGCTATTTAGACTCTTTTTTCTGCATTCATTGTTAATATGAAAATCTCATTTTTTTAAGAGTTCTATTTGGGTTTTTTAAATTCAGTAAATTTGTCGCCAGCAGTATCTGACACCAACCCGACATCCTCTTGTAGACTCGTCCGGCAAACCCTTTTCAATTTAAAAAATGAGTACAAAATCAATTCATAAATATGAACAAGACTCCAAAAGAAAACATACAAAAAAAGTTACAGCTGACTACCCAATGTACTAGCTTTTAGGCTATCCAGACTAAACATCTAAGAATACATACATTGAGGAAAACTAGACTATCAATATAAAACTAGCACTGGAGGCCGTTCTGGGCAAGAGTTTGCTCACCCTGACAGCTGAAATCGTCCTTGCCCCTTGATCGAACGACGAACTCGATCCTAAAGCGAAACCTGCCGAAATGAATAGATACAACAGGGAACAAGCAAGGGTGAGCCGAAAAGACTCAATAAGTGGGGGCTGACTAGCCACCTTGAAGCATTGGTTAGCTAGTCAGGGAGAAGAGATAAGAAAATACTAACCAGAAACGTATAACCAACTAAAACATATAAACAACTAGGGACATAAGATAGCCAGAAACATATAGAAAATCTTAACCATATCCATAACAAGATATTCATATAGCATACACCAAAACAGAGCGCAACAAACACATAAGTATCGGCAGCCAGAGCAATGAAATGGGTGTTGAACCCCAAAAATTACCCTTTCTTTAAGAAAAGATAGGTTTCGGGTATATGTCAACAAAATGGGACTCCAAAGGTCTTTCTTTGGAGTCGCCACCTAATTTTAAGAGAATTAGGAACCAATTAATTAAATAGTGCGTGCAATCCTCCGTTTCAAGGAAATGGTCTATTTTCAGAGATTCTGCGTAAGAGGTTCATTTATTTTCGAAAGAAGGTTCCAATTTGAAAGCACTTTCGAAAATCCACAAAATGCGGTTAATCCTTCGGTTTTCACAAGACAGCTATACAAATGCAAATTTAAAAAATTATTTAACTTTCAATTTAAAGCGTCACCAATTGAATTTAAAAACTTATCCATAAAAAAAAGTAGAGAAAATAAATGACTTTAATAAGAAAACAGATTGATTTGAAGACTTGTACTAAAATTGAATTTTAGGAGTAATCTTAAGATTATTATGAATTGGCTTGCACGCACCATTTAATTAGAAGGTTCCAAATTTATAAATAAGGTGGAAATTCCAAAGAAATAAAATATTCACAAAATAACTCAATAAATAAATAAACATTCATTTATAATCAATCAAATTATTCTACAATAATTATCTACGGGGAATTCCTAATGATATGCAAATTCTAAAGGATTGGGAAAGAGAAGAGATTTAGAAGAAGAACCCGGTAAATTTGACAAACTCATGGGAGCCTTGAATTTTATTTTTTATACATTATGCCCATGAGTCTAAACATCACATGACTCAACAAAGCATTTTTTTAAATTCTATAGGTCTTCATTTCTTGAAAAACTTGAGCGCGAGTCTTGATCCCAAGTGACTCCAATGCAATGGACTATCCCCGTTTTGTGAATTTTCCAAACTCGTCCCAAGGTTGTCATGCAAAAGAAATAGGAGATAACAATTAATATGCGTGCCATCAAAAAGAACTTAAAAGAGCATTGTTTCATGAACAACAGGTCCAGTTAAAATTATTTAACAAAGCGAAATACGAAACAGACTAATGAATGTAGCCAAGAAACCAAACAGACTGATCTTCTAGCCAGCAAATAATATCGTACATGCCAAGTAAAATTATTTCAACTAATGCGCCGCTTCAAACGCAAATAAACCATAAATTAACAAAACCTTAATGACGTTAGCAAATATGTGAATTGACAGACCGGATTCCAAGTTAAGCTAATCTTTCATGCCATCTCATTGAAGGGCTAAAATCCAAATATGTGTCTTGAAGAAACCATACATGCAAATCAGGACTTGCTTTAGACAAGTAAATGAACAAAAGTTCCACACTAAGGCGTCTGCAACTTTATAACTAACAAAATTTGACATGGTTCTAACAAAGCAAACCTCCCTGTGAGTTTAATCCAAACTTAACTCTTCATTTAAAGCAGGAATCATATTTACTAGAAATTGCTAAACCTTGGACTAATGAACATGAATAAAGGGACGCCCGAAAGAGAGAGAGAAAAAAAAAACTATTGCAAGATATCGCTTAATAAAATGATTTACGTTCATAAAGAATTTACTGTAGGAAAAGCATATCAAACTAAGATCCCAGAGAAAATTATTGAAATGAACATTTGCTTAAAATAGATCACTCAGAAACTAAACAACCGTTGCGACCATCATACCTTTTTATACATTTCACACATTAATGCATCAAAGTATCATAATAACAGATGTAGTGCCAAACATTGAACAAGACAAAAATCTGCATACCATACAACTTAGACCACATTTTAAAATGGAAAATTTTACATAAAGCTGCAGTTCAAAAGGATGTGAAGGAAACAATTAATTAATCAACATAAGAAGCAACTTGAGGCAGACTGCGGGCAGTAATACAACCTCTACTTTATGCAAGAGACGAACAGGTTTTAAAGAAATTACTCCATTTTCAAACTTCTTATATGGTTTAGACAATAAACAACCAAGAGGATTTTCATGGCTTGAACCAGAGGATATACCAACCAAATATAAGCTGGACATTATGCTATAAAACACCAAAGAGTTTAAGAAGAAAAAAAAACCCCCAAACAATTAAACCATCAGAGAAAAGGACCAGGGAACTAGGACCTGAGACTGGTTCCAGGATTCTCACAACAGAACCAACATACAGGGAACAAGAACCTGGAAACTTACACTAGCTTAAATTTTAAGCTTCTACTACACCCCAAATGATTCTAGCCTAAACAGCTTTTACAGACCCCTTAGCACCACCTATAAACCATTAAAACTAACTCCTATTGCCTCTACACCCTCTCTTAAACACTCACATACATCAGACCTTCCTATACTCTGAACTATCCTGCAAACTCGAGCTCCCAACAAAACTATCTCTGCATATATCTTCACACATATAGCCACTACCAGAAATGCTTAAACAACCCACAGATTCTACACATACACAGGCCACTTAAACATACACACATCCATGCACACAAGCACATCAGCACGAAGACCTGGACAAGCCCTTTAACAAACAATCAACTCCTGGACTTCTACAATACCTGCTATACTTGCAGCACACCCAGAGTTAACCAAACAACACCCCGAACCAAACTCAAACCAGCATAACACTATCAAAATACCTACAAACCACCTGCATCTTCCAATCAACCTTCAAACCAACAAACACTCTCTAAGAAGCTTCACACAGCCCTGAAACTGCCTGAACACACCCTACCCTAAGCTCCTCTAAACTACCCCTCCAAACAACAGCAACTACCTAAGACTTCCTATACTCCTTAACAACCAGGAATAACTCCAAACAGCCCTGCACACTCCTTACTTCACCCTGAACCACTACAGAACCCAAAGCAAACACCTCCAGCTCCTCCGCAAAACAGAACCCAATCCAGACTCCCTCAACAACAACAAACAAACAGATCTCCTGAAACTTGGACCAAAACAGCCCTGCTACCTTCACAGTTCACACATATAGCCAGGAAGAAACAAAAGCAAGCGAAAACAAACAAACTGGAGGAAACAACAACAGACCTAGACTAAGCTAAAACCAATGACTAAAATGAAATGGAACAACTATTTGATAAGAAAGAATTTAAAGAGAGGAGAAGAATAGACATACTATTGGCCAATATAGAGAAGACTGGGAAATAGAACAAACAAGAAACTTAAGAGGTCCTAGGCAGATTCATTAAACTCGGGATAGAACTAGAGAACTGGAAAGGGAACACAATACTTAAAACTCTTGAAGAGACAAGGCAGCTTCGACTAGCTAGGCAGACTAGGAAAGCAAGCAGCTGATGCTTAAGAATTGACCTTATACCTCTTTAAACAGGAGATGAATTATCTCAAACTGAAAGGGAAACAAACTACATTCAGCATAATAACAGAGAACTGACTATTAACTTAACAATAAATATGAAGCTCTTTTAATATACCACTACACACACTCTTAAGCTTGCACAACTTCAGCCCTGAATCTCGTCTATACTAACTGGACCAACACATATACAGATTTGAAAACAAAAATGCAAATCTTAGAAGAATCATTTCTCCAAAGAAACGTGTTAATCAGTCTACATTATATCTAATGAATCAACCTAAAATCATGCTTAATGGCAAAGGCCTCAGTCTTAAAAAAAAAACTATGAACAAAGTAACATAAACCACATATATGAAATGACAAAGTAAAGTACAAGAGGTCGAGTAGTTTAACTGCTGCGGCGCAGTGAGCCGGGGCGAGGGATCCGAAGAATGTGCGACTCGACTAGGCGACGACTCGAGCGAGGTCGATGACTCGACTAATATTGAAGCGACGACACAAACGCGGAAGCAAAATCAAACGGAACAGTAGCACTACCTTTGTATATGAATTTGAAACTGAAATTTATGCATATTTTATGACATTTCTTTAACCTCCCCTCTATCTTTATTCACAGCTGCTCTAGACTAGAAAAAACTTGGAACCTAGAACTCTCTGCCCCCCCGAACCCGCTCTCAAATGACTTTTAGCTTTCAATTTATAGGAGAGCAAATTAGGGTTCTCGGATTGAATGAAATCCCTAAAAAAACCTTCTAACGGCTAGAATTGGATAAACTTTGTACGAATGTTGAGCTGGAAAAGGAGGGGGACCAGTGGATTTCAAAATTTTTTGGGGAAAATTGGGTTCGAAAATGGGGTCGTGGGTATGAGCGGGTCTGAATTGGGAAAAGAAAGGGGATATGTGTATTATATGTATTGTTGCACAAGTGAGCCTATTTTGAGATGGAAAAACGAATTTAACCCCCTTTCAAACTAATTAAATTGAATATAACTGTTACGCGAGTAGGCTCCCTTAGGATGTGTAGTGCAATTTAGCACCTTTCTTTAAAAACTAATTCACCCGCTCCCGATTTTTAAAATTAGGCCTACTTAAGACAATTTTGACATTGATTAAAATTTTGGGGCAAAATTAGGTGTCAACAGCTGCCCCTCTTTACCCGAAAAAGGATGAAAGAGTTTTTAGGGTAAAGAAGTTGACGAGAAAACCAATTTTGTCACGATAAAGCCAAGGACTTCGATTCCAAGGACCGAAATGCGAGGCTTATGGGCATGGCCGAACTCTGGTTTTCGAGTTGCCTACATATCTCGGGCTGAAAGAGAATCAGGCCATATGTAGTTCAACGACACTTGGGCACGAAAATTCGTACGATTGATAGAAAAGACGCACGAATAGAAAAGAAACCAAATTGACACCCTAATCTGAAATGAAAGATTAGGTAAAACTTGCTTGTTCGAGTGCGATTCTTCAGATCCTCGTTGACGAGTCTAGCTCATATCAGCGATTGCCCCAGTTCACTACTAAGAAAGAGTTCCTCGTTATGCTCCAAATGCTGCTGCGGTGCTGCTAATATCCTGTAATAAACTTGACAAACGGTAAGCGAGTAACTGCAAATAAAGCTTAATAAATGAAGTAATAAAGGAATAACGACAATAAAACTTGTAGATGCTGGTTGCAATATAGATGATAAGCTTGTCTCCAATCGACTAATGGAGAAATCTGGCTTTGTGAGGCAAGATGACTTTGGGGCCGTTGGTAGACTTGGATTGTACTCCAACCAAAAGTAAGAATACGTCCGAAGTATCCACATTATTCTGCATGTCTTAACAAACTTATTAGCAATGTAAGGGTATAGAAAATGTATAAACGCCTCAGGAGGCTACAAAATGTGCTCAAGAAAAGTGTGCTAATATTAAACGTCTATCGAGACCATAAAAGATTACTCCTTAGAGGAATTTAAATAATCAACACCTTCGAGGTGACAGAAATACGCCTTTGAGGCAATAAATTACGCCTTAGAGGCATTCAAATAACTAACACCTTCGAGGTGACATAAATACGCCTCCGGGGTAACAAAATCTCGCCTTCGAGGCATTCAAATAACTAGCACCTTCGAGATGACACAAATACGCCTCCGGGGCAACAAAATTACGCCTTCGAGGCATTCAAATAACTAACACCTTCGAGGTGACATAAATACGCCTCAGGGGCAACAAAACTACGCCTTAGAGGCATTCAAATAACTAACACCTTCGAGGTGACATAAATACGCCTCCGGGGCAACAAAATTACGCCTTCGAGGCATTCAAATAACTAACACCTTCGAGGTGATATAAATACGCCTCCGGGGCAACAAAATTACGCCTTAGAGGCATTCAAATAACTAACACCTTCGAGGTGACATAAATACGCCTCCGGAGCAACAAAATTACGCCTTAGAGGCATTCAAATAATTAACACCTTCGAGGTTACATAAATACGCCTCCGGGGCAACAAAATTACGCCTTAGAGGCATTCAAATAACTAACACCTTCGAGGTGACATAAATACGCCTCAGGGGCAACAAAACTACGCCTTAGAGGCATTCAAATAACTAACACCTTCGAGGTGACATAAATACGCCTCCGGGGCAACAAAATTACGCCTTAGAGGCATTCAAATAATTAACACCTTCGAGGTGACATAAATACGCCTCCGGGGCAACAAAATTACGCCTTCGAGTCATTCAAATAATTAACACATTCGAGGTGATATAAATACGCCTCCGGGGCAACAAAATTACGCCTTAGAGGCATTCAGATAACTAACACCTTCGAGGTGACTTAAATACGCTTATTGAAAGCGTGAACATGAAGACGCTTTTCGAAAGCCTGAAATATAAAGACGCTTCTCGAAAGCGTGAACATGTGAATACGTTATACTCTCTGAACTCTTCCACGGAGGAATGGTCTTGATTATAAAACAAAGTGAACCCCTTAGGATTGGCAATATCTGAAAATAAAAAAATAGAACTTTAGTAAGCGTTCTCATGAAGTGAAAGAGAAATGAACAGATATGCTTAACAAATTGCAAGAGTTATGGGAAATAGAAATGCCGCCTTTCGGCAAAGTGGAAAAGCGTCGAGTCATGAAGCACGAGCTTTATCCAAATATTATTGCAATCCAAGCGATGAGTATCTTAGAGATTGACTTGCTAAGATGTTTATCCTCCTTTGCGGATCTTAATGTCCCTGCTCTCAAAGAAAAATTGTTAGTTTTGGGAGGGAGGGGGGAGCGTTTGATTCATGCTGACTCGAGCCTTCATTCTTCATCCGCTTCCTTCTTCTCCCTTTGTCTATATGCGATCCGTCTTTTGAGACTTGACCAACAAACTCTTTGTCAAGCAATACGGCTTTTGCAAAATTTGCCCCAGTTATGATCTTTCAAATCTTCAACTTGCCTTGCAAAATTTGCCCCAGTTATGATCTTTCAAATCTTCACATTATCTTGCAAAATTGCCCCAGTTGCTTGCCTTAGGGGAGACTGGAAATTTTAATATTATAAAGTCGAGCCCGTTAAGAGCGCCTACGTATCCCTCCACGGGAATCAGACCGTGCGTAGTTCTGCTTACATTAATTTTGGGGAATGTGACAATCTAAGTACGAAGTCGTATCCGAATTGGAAATCCACACATCTGCCCAGATGCATAGTTCGGCATTACATCATAAAAGATAAACAAACCGAAAGCATTATAAAATCTGATCGAATCCGATGTGGATTGCTTACTATCCTGTTGCCATTTCAGGAATCAGATCAAAAGTAGTTCAAAATTACATAAAAGAGGAAATAGGGGATTCCTATGCTAGTGTAACCGAGCTCTATGTGAGTTGCTTACGTATCCCAGCCCTGGGAATCAGGTTACGCGTAGTTCGCATTACAATTAAAATTACATAAAATGAGAAAAACACTTGCTTGTGCCGCTTGTAAGCTATCTTGATTGTACTTGGATTGATAAATTTTGGCCAGAATTTAAGAGTGAGAGCCTTCTTGCAAATGAGACAATTTTCAACAACAGTCATGCTAATAAATCTCCGGTCATTGATTCTCCCATCTGGATTGATCCATCTTCGATTAAATCTTGGATCTTGTGTTTAAGAGCAACACATTCGTTAGTGTCGTGCTTGAAAAATTCTGCATGGTAAGCACAATATTTGGTTCCATCAACCCATTGTGGGGGAGGGTCAAATGTACCATTTCCTGATAATGGTTCTAGCATTCCTACATCTTTTAATCTTTCATACAATTGAGCCTGTGGTTCACCTAAAGATGTGAATTTTCGACGCTGCTTCTTCTCATATTTGGGATGCGATCCTGATGGTTTAGATTGGCGGGGTACTGGTGGCAGATGTTGTTGCGGATAATTGTATGCTTGCGGTTGTGAATAAGGGTGATAAGTGGTTGCTGCAAATTGATGGTAATTGGGTTGGGCATTATAGACTGGACATGGAGCGGGTGGATTTTGATGCTGACTTGGATAAGTTGGATATAGTGTGCTTCTATAAATAGATTGGTTTGATGAGTTTCTGAAGGTTGGCTTCTTGTTTGGCCTTTGGTCGATATCAGCCATATCAATTCCAAATTCATCTTCCCTCTTTCTCTTCTCAAAATTGCCCATACCAGTCTGGATGGCTTGCGTAGTTGCCTGCATTGCAGCAAAACTTATAATTCACCCTGTCTTAACCCCTTCTTCAACCATTTCTCCCATCACAAGAAGTTCAGAATAAGGTTTACCCGTCATAGGGAGCAACTGCATGTAATAGGAATCATCTTGGGCTCGGATGAAGTATTTTACCATGTCTTCCTCAGTCATTGGTGGTTGCACCCTTGCAGCTTGTTCACGCCATCTCAATGCATATTCCCTAAAGGTTTTTGTTGGTTTCTTCTTCAGATTGGACAAGGTTATAAGGTCAGGAGCTATCTTGACATTGTACTCAAACTGCTTTGTAAAATCATTGGCTATGTCATCAAACTCTCGCCACTTGCTTATATCCTGTCTTGCAAACCATTCAGCAGCAATACCTTCCAGACTATGACTGAAGAAGGCCATCAGAAGTTCCTCTTTACCTCCCGCAACCCTCATTCGGTTGAGATATTTGGTCAAATGAACAAATGGATCACTATGACCATCATACATATCAAATTTTGGCACTTTAAACCCGGGAGGAAGAGTAACGTCAGGGTATAGATAAAGATTGCGGTAGGAGATGCTTTGACGTCCTCTAAACACTTGCAAATCCTTGATGGATTGCTGCATGATTTTCATCGTTTGGATTATCTCCTCTTGCTTAACTGTCTTTCCCTGCTTTTCTACAGTTACGGGCACTTCAATGGGTGCTTTGGATTGTGGAGGACGAGGAGTATCTTTGGCAGGTAAGTATTGATAGTAAGGCAAGTTGTTGTGGTTAATGAATGCATTTGGGATGTTGTTAACTGGTGCAAGCATATGAATGACATTGGAATTTAAAGGCGTGTTGGGATTGGCAGTTTCAACATTGGGGTTCAGAGTCGATAGCACGGCTGGCGCGTTTTGGTGGCTCGATCCTTTCATTCTTTCTAGTTCAGCTTGCATACACTCAATCTGCTTGGCCATTCTAGCAATTTGTTCATCAGGAACAACAACAGCTTGCTCATTAGAAGATGCAGGGATACCAGTCTGATTATCAGTCAAATCAGTCATTGCTTGCTTCACTTTGGATTAGACGCTTAACCAACTCGAAAGTCAACACGAATCAAACTCTCTCTCTTTCTTGGGGAATAAACAAAACAAAAGAAAATTTCAAAAGGTAACTATGTTAGTTTGCATGTTATTGACAATATTGCACACAATCATGTAGCGCGCGTCACGTAGCGCTTTGCATTTTACATAAGTTTGACATGTGGCAATCACAATTAGTTGAGCGTAAATGAAAATGCGGGCGCGTCCTACCCTGTAAGGTGCCTCTTTGTGCCAGAGGTGGGCCTAAGACGCCAAATCGGTGATAACGAAAAGTAGTCCAAGCCGGTTTTGCAATAATCGAATTTAGAGTAAGTGAAAATGACAGTAATAATTATAATTTCTCTTTCGTTATAACTTGATTTTGAGTACATCATTGTTACATCAAAAATAGAAACTGCCAGACATAATTTAAATACATTATTTTGAGTACAATAAAAATATAAATAACTGCTATAACTACACTGCATCAGGCTCGATGAGGCAATGGAACTGAAGTGCGGGCATGTTTCGATCAATCCTTGCTTGCTTGCACAATCGGTGTAATTTCTGACATCTGGTCCCAAATGTGGTTTACATCCAAAAATTTTCTTGAATCAAACATCGATCAAATGGATCGAACGTCTTATCGTCTTTTCGACGTCTTTTGCCCCAACTTGTTATCTTCTTCCAAGTATCTTCACAATTTCAACTTGATGACTATTTGAAATACTCCCTTGAATGCAAGCATCTTCTAGTCTACGAAATTAATAAAAGTATTCTAAATTTAATTAATTGCAAAACTTGTCTTGGACTGGAAGTTCCGTTATCACATAAACACATAATATGCACTGTTGTTGGGTTTAAACCCGTCAACAAAAAAGGGCGGTTTTCCTAACTATGAAGGCGGTACCAAGGACCGGGTCCAATCTAACGTTTATGCATGCATGTTCCTAAAGGAAACTCTAGAGTGGGTTTACTAAACACAAGGCTGTTTTGAGTGGCAAGCGGTCACGCGGTAGTAAAACTATCCGCTCACCCCGCAGGTACGCGCACTCTTTCTTAAAGGGTTTTTTGTGAGTTGCAGGTGTATATGCATACACCTCGCGGGTATAAGTAACCATGAAGAAGCTCCCAGGAGCGGGGGAAATATGAACGGAATGCCAGTTTTATATGTGCACAAATAAAGTGTAGTGACATGCTTTCAGTGGCAAACAATTGCAAATAATCAAATTAACTAAACATGATATTATGCAAATACTAAACAAATAAAGAGTTATCTTGTGGAAACCTTGCGGTTAGAACCTTAAGATTTCCCCAGCGGAGTCGCCAAGCTGTTGAACCCCAAAAATTACCCTTTCTTTAAGAAAAGATAGGTTTCGGGTATATGTCAACAAAATGGGACTCCAAAGGGCTTTCTTTGGAATCGCCACCTAATTTTAGGAGAATTAGGAACCAATTAATTAAATAGTGCGTGCAATCCTCCGTTTCAAGGAAATGGTCTATTTTCAGAGATTCTGCGTAAGAGGTTCATTTATTTTCGAAAGAAGGTTCCAATTTGAAAGCACTTTCGAAAATCCACAAAATGCGGTTAATCCTTCGGTTTTCACAAGACAGCTATACAAATGCAAATTTACAAAATTATTTAACTTTCAATTTAAAGCGTCACCAATTGAATTTAAAAACTTATCCATAAAAAAAGTAGAGAAAATAAATGACTTTAATAAGAAAACAGATTGATTTGAAGACTTGTACTAAAGTTGTATTTTAGGAGTAATCTTAAGATTATTATGAATTGGCTTGCACGCACCATTTAATTAAAAGGTTCAAAATTTATAAATAAGGTGGAAATTCCAAAGAAATGAAATATTCACAAAATAACTCAATAAATAAATAAACATTCATTTATAATCAATCAAATTATTCTACGATAATTATCTACGGGGAATTCCTAATGATATGCAAATTCTAAAGGATTGGGAAAGAGAAGAGATTTAGAAGAAGAACCCGGTAAATTTGACAAACTCATGGGAGCCTTGAATTTTATTTTTTATACATTATGCCCATGAGTCTAAACATCACATGACTCAACAAAGTATTTTTTAAAATTCTATAGGTCTTCATTTCTTGAAAAACTTTAGCGCGAGTCTTGATCCCAAGTGACTCCAATGCAATGGACTATCCCCGTTTTGTGAATTTTCCAAACTCGTCCCAAGGTTGTCATGCAAAAGAAATAGGAGATAACAATTAATATGCGTGCCATCAAAAAGAACTTAAAAGAGCATTGTTTCATGAACAACAGGTCCAGTTAAAATTATTTAACAAAGCGAAATACGAAACAGACTAATGAACGTAGCCAAGAAACCAAACAGACTGATCTTCTAGCCAGCAAATAATATCGTACATGCCAAGTAAAATTATTTCAACTAATGCGCCGCTTCAAACGCAAATAAACCATAAATTAACAAAACCTTAATGACGTTAGCAAATATGTGAATTGACAGACCGGATTCTAAGTTAAGCTAATCTTTCATGCCATCTCATTGAAGGGCTAAAATCCAAATATGTGTCTTGAAGAAACCATACATGCAAATCAGGACTTGCTTTAGACAAGTAAATGAACAAAAGTTCCACACTAAGGCGTCTGCAACTTTATAACTAACAAAATTTGACATGGTTCTAACAAAGCAAACCTCCCTGTGAGTTTAATTCAAACTTAACTCTTCATTTAAAGCAGGAATCATATTTACTAGAAATTGCTAAACCTTGGACTAATGAACATGAATAAAGGGACGCCCGAAAGAGAGAGAGAGAAAAAAAAAACTATTGCAAGATATCGCTTAATAAAATGATTTACGTTCATAAAGAATTTACTGTAGGAAAAGCATATCAAACTAAGATCCCAGAGAAAATTATTGAAATGAACATTTGCTTAAAATAGATCACTCAGAAACTAAACAACCGTTGCGACCATCATACCTTTTTATACATTTCACACATTAATGCATCAAAGTCTCATAATAACAGATGTAGTGCCAAACATTGAACAAGACAAAAATCTGCATACCATACAACTTAGACCACATTTTAAAATGGAAAATTTTACATAAAGCTGCAGTTCAAAAGGATGTGAAGGAAACAATTAATTAATCAACATAAGAAGCAACTTGAGGCAGACTGCGGGCAGTAATACAACCTCTACTTTATGCAAGAGACGAACAGGCTTTAAAGAAATTACTCCATTTTCAAACTTCTTATATGGTTTAGACAATAAACAACCAAGAGGATTTTCATGGCTTGAACCAGAGGATATACCAACCAAATATAAGCTGGACATTATGCTATAAAACACCAAAGAGTTTAAGAAGAAAAACAGACCCCCAAACAATTAAACCATTAGTGAAAAGGACCAGGGAACTAGGACCTGGGACTGGTTCCAGGATTCTCACAACAGAACCAACATACAGGGAACAAGAACCTGGAAACTTACACTAGTTTTAAGCTTCTACTACACCCCAAATGATTCTAGCCTAAACAGCTTTTACAGACCCCTTAGCACCACCTATAAATCATTAAAACTAACTCCTATTGAATCTACACCCTCTCTTAAACACTCACATACATCAGACCTTCCTATACTCTGAACTATCCTGCAAACTCGAGCTCCCAACAAAACTATCTCTGCATATATCTTCACACATATAGCCACTACTAGAAATGCTTAAACAACCCACAGATCCTACACATACACAGGCCACTTAAACATACACACATCCATGCACACAAGCACATCAGCACGAAGACCTGGACAAGCCCTTTAACAAACAATCAACTCCTGGACTTCTACAATACCTGCTATACTTGCAGCACACCCAGAGTTAACCAAACAACACCCCGAACAAAACTCAAACCAGCATAACACTATCAAAATACCTACAAACCACCTGCATCTTCCAATCAACCTTCAAACCAACAAACACCCTCTAAGAAGCTTCACACAGCCCTGAAACTGCCTGAACACACCCTACCCTAAGCTCCTCTAAACTACCCCTCCAAACAACAGGAACTACCTAAGACTTCCTATACTCCTTAACAACCAGGAATAACTCCAAACAGCCCTGCACACTCCTTACTTCACCCTGAACCACTACAGAACCCAAAGCAAACACCTCCAGCTCCTCCGCAAAACAGAACCCAATCCAGACTCCCTCAACAACAACAAACAAACAGATCTCCTGAAACTTGGACCAAAACAGCCCTGCTACCTTCACAGTTCACACATATAGCCAGGCAGAAACAAAAGCAAGCGAAAACAAACAAACTGGAGGAAACAACAACAGACCTAGACTAAGCTAAAACCAATGACTAAAATGAAATGGAAAAACTATTTGATAAGAAAGAATTTAAAGAGAGGAGAAGAATAGACATACTATTGGCCAATATAGAGAAGACTTGGAAATAGCACAAACAAGAAACTTAAGAGGTCCTAGGCAGATTCATTAAACTCGGGATAGAACTAGAGAACTGGAAAGGGAACACAATACTTAAAACTCTTGAAGAGACAAGGCAGCTTCGACTAGCTAGGCAGACTAGGAAAGCAAGCAGCTGATGCTTAAGAATTGACCTTAGACCTCTTTAAACAGGAGATGAATTATCTCAGACTGAAAGGGTAACAAACTACATTCAGCCTAATAACAGAGAACTGACTATTAACTTAACAATAAATATGAAGCTCTTTTAATATACCACTGCACACACTCTTAAGCTTGCACAACTTCAGCCCTGAATCTCGTCTATACTAACTGGACCAACACATATACAGATTTGAAAACAAAAATGCAAATTTTAGAAGAATCATTTCTCCAAAGAAACGTGTTAATCAGTCTACATTATATCTAATGAATCAACCTAAAATCATGCTTAATGGCAAAGGCCTCAGTCTTTAAAAAAAACTATGAACAAAGTAACATAAACCACATGTATGAAATGACAAAGTAAAGTACAAGAGGTCGAGTAGTTTACCTGCTGCGGCGCAGTGAGCCGGGGCGAGGGTTCCGAAGAATGTGCGACTCGACTAGTCGACGACTCGAGCGAGGTCGATGACTCGACTAATATTGAAGCGACGACACAAACATGGAAGCAAAATCAAACGGAACAGTAGCACTACCTTTGTATATGAATTTGAAACTGAAATTTATGCATATTTTATGACATTTCTTTAACCTCCCCTCTATCTTTATTCACAGCTGCTCTAGACTAGAAAAAACTTGGAACCTAGAACTCTCTGCCCCCCCGAACCCACTCTCAAATGACCTTTAGCTTTCAATGTATAGGAGAGCAAATTAGGGTTCTCGGATTGAATGAAATCCCTAAAAAAACCTTCTAACGGCTAGAATTGGATAAACTTTGTACGAATGTTGAGCTGGAAAAGGAGGGGGACCAGTGGATTTCAAAATGTTTTGGGGAAAAATTGGGTTCGAAAATGGGGTCGTGGGTATGAGCGGGTCTGAATTGGGAAAAGAAAGGGGATATGTGTATTATATGTATTGTTGCACAAGTGAGCCTATTTTGAGATGGAAAAACTAATTTAACCCCCTTTCAAACTAATTAAATTGAATATAACTGTTACGCGAGTAGGCTCCCTTAGGATGTGTAGTGCAATTTAGCACCTTTCTTTAAAAACTAATTCACCCGGTCCCGATTTTTAAAATTAGCCCTACTTAAGACAATTTTGACATTGATTAAAATTTCGGGACAAAAAATTGGGTGTCAACAATGGGATGACTGCAGTATGATGCAATGGGGTCAGATGTGCGCGACACCTATCTCCGGAGTGGGACTCTCATTGTCTAGCAGGAGAAATATGCAATGATAATCCTTCACCGGTGGGTGCCTCTCATCGATTGCTAAGAAGTATTGCAATAATAATCCTTCACCGGCTTGGAACCCTCATCAACTTCCGAGAAGTACATATCAAACCCATCACTGGAGTACAAAACTCCTATTCTCAATGCTCAGCCATGAAGATGTGATGTGTAATGCCACACAATTTGAACTATCACACAATAAGTAAGTCTTGAGACCCTATAAGTATTGCCAATCTTGTAGGATACTTCTATCTTCCAATTTATATTCATAATCTTACTCGAAATTCCCTTTGCAATTCGATACTAGACTTACAGTTCAACAATAGATATTCCTAACTATAATGGAGTTTCTATCCTCAATATAACATTCACGCGTCGTGGCCTAACAGTTCAAGTTCATTTTTCCAACAAGATATTTCTACTCTTGGCTCAACACCAAGCCCAATATAATGCACCTACCGTAAGGCTGCATATCACAAAACAATAAATCATTTCTCAATCAATATTCATAGTCCAATGTAAACCTTTGCATTCTATTCATAATCTTAGGCTTAGAGCTCCTCAATTAACATTTAAAGAGAACATAACTCTCTTATTCTTAACTCGACAATAAATGCAGAACATTCTAATATACATTGCAGGTAAATTGAACACATGACGCTTACAAACTGGAGAACAATACTCCCAATTACACAGTAAAACACCGACCAACACTTAATAACATAATAAACAATTATACACGAAGTTTCAGCGCAGTAAGTATGCCTCTTTGGCAGCTACGCACGTGAAGATACGTGTGTAGATCATCCATAAATGCCAAAAGCCGTAAAAGAGTATGATGAAACCACTTACCTTTAGTCTCGGGCCGAATCGACTGTTGAACGAACTCAATTCCTTCGCGACGCCTCTTGGAACCACTTTTATCTATTACGCGAAGATGGAAGAAAATTACAAAAATGCCCTCAGGGCGGGCTTAGCCGAAGTGTCGAACGCCCATAAATTTTAAATTTTCGGAGTCCTCATACTCGGAAATGTAATCTAGTAGTATATTTGAACTCGCGAGAGTATGAGGACCTTGCAAAGCTCATATTGATCCTAAATTTGTACAGAAGTCATAAAACACTTGTGAGGCATGCTCGCAAAGACGGATTTCAAATCGGATCTCCAGAACTCAAAATATGGATCCCACGGGAAGAGGTCGATTTCTTCACTTTCAGAACTTTAGTGAAAACTATATGAAAGACCTCGAATTTCACTTATGAAAGTTCCTACATGTCACAAATGACCATACGAACCTAATGCAACTTTCAAATTTCAAATCAGAGCTCATTACTCAAATCGAGCACGAAAATCTCTTATACGGGTCATTTGGTTTGCGAGACTAAAACGAGGAATATCCCACAAATGAGGGATTATAATAATTCCGGGATTATATCCCACCTCCTAAATAGGATAGAATAATACCATAAATTTTGTATTAAAGTGTTTCCAGTTTAGCTAATCTCACCAACCAAACATGGGATTGATGTAGTCCCAAATTTAATGCCGAGATTATTTATCCAATCCCACAAACCAAACGACATCTTAAGGTTCACTCACAACCGAAATGAAAACTTTCTTCGAAAACCTATCAAACAAGGTCTTTATTAGCTCAAATTTTGCAGATGGGTCCTAATGGATCTTACAGAGCTTTTAAGAAGATTGACACTTCAATCGGAGTCCTAACTCCCAAAACAATTGAACAAGGTCGTTTCATTCTCCTCCACTTAGACTCTTGTTCGCCCTCGAACGAGCTAGAATAGAGTCTTCTCTTGCCAAAGTACTTTACACTCTGCACGAAGATTACATGAAACAAAACCCCAACTCTAGTAGGACAATATAATAACTCCGACACCAAGCTCATGAGACAATATTAGATAAAGCACGACTCTTAGCTTAAGAGTTAGGATTATACTTAAATTACATGTAGCCAATCCAAATCTTCCTCGGTTGCGGGTAGGAAATCTTTTCATTTTCGGAACAAAGAAATATAGATGAGCTGTCATTGATCACTACCGATCAAACTGGTGAATCATGTTACCCCGAAATACTTCACGATATTGCAAAATCCATAAACTTAAAACCTAACTTACGCATGACAACACTTCCAAGAATATCATCAGCGTCAAATGTTGGAGGGATACTCCCCACTTTACATATACCCATACACCTGCTCCGAATAGAAATAATTGGAATTTCTTTTTGAACTGATTCTCCCTAAATGCTAGCGCACTCGGAGAACTAGGCGCCCACGGCTAAACCAATCTGACAGGTAACCTATTTTGACAATGAACACCCTCACCCTCACCCTCGGATGAGGTTCTAGAATGACACACAAAACCACGAGGCCTTTTATTACCTCCCTGCTGCAGCCTGGGAAAATCTTTTTGGTGATGACCCATATCATAACAGAGGTAATACCCATGGTTATATTGACACTGAAGGAATTTCCTACGGCTACGGGAAAGAAACCATGGCAGACTCCCAAGATGAGCTACCACACTTTGAAGATCTCGCGTCGCAGACTGATCTGGCCTAATAAGTGCCCCTCCTTGGTCACCCTGAAGCATATCACCTACTGTCACCATCTCAGGAACTGTAACCTACATAAAAGGGGTAGCATATGGGACTGGAGTTTGAATACTCGGGTCCTGAACTCCTACCTCAGCAACAAGCTAAGGAACCCGTAGGCACCAACGGCTCTTGGGGCATTTGAGAAGCTAAAAGTCCATAGAGCCTTAACATAGCATCTTAAATGGTTGGGTGACCACGAACCCTCAATAAATCGGTGTGGTTTTAACCTCTAACTGAATTGCTGAAAAAATATTCTAAGCTACAACAAGAGCTCCCAAAAACTAGGCATTAGCACCTACGGCACACTGAGGAGATGCCAGAAATATATGAGATCCCTAAGACCTTTGAGTATTTAAGAACCTCATAAAAGCCTCATATATGGCTGGAAATTGGAATGACCAGGAAGACTGGGTCACCCTGCCTCTTCCGAGCTAGTGCTAATACATGAGGCTGGGCTCCATTTCCACCTCGATATACATCCTAAGCATGCAGTGCAACTACTATAGCAGGTGTTTCTTCTAATACTCGGACTCTACGCTGAATTGTCGCACAAGGTTCCACGATTTCTGCGAGGGAATCAACAGAGGGAACTTAATTTCCAACAATAAGACCAACACACGATTAAGAGAGAAAGGGGGGAAACTTTCTAAATGTCACCATAGCCTCTCGTAGATAAGTACGGACATCTACGTAACCATCAGCGAGACTCTACTAGACATTATTTTACTCTAAATAAACTCTAAACCGAGCTCTGATGCCAACTGACATGATTCGAATTTTTGGCTAGGCCGTACGAGCACCCGATATCCTTCCCTAGACCCATCGGGCAAACCCTTTTCAACTGGTTTAGAAAAATGAATATCAAACCAATTCATAAATAAGAACGAGACTCCAAAAAAAAACATAAGCTTGTTGATACACATAAGTTGTACAAAAGAAGTTACAACTGACTACCCAATGTACTAGGTTGAAAGCTATCCAAATTAGACATCTAAAAGTATAAAAGAATACATATACCTCTTCAAGGGAGCAAAAATAGACTATCAAAAGAAAACTAGCACTGGTGCCGTTCTGGATGAGAGTTGGTTTACCCTGATAACTGAAATCGCCTCTGTTCCTCGATTAAGCGACGAACTCAATCCTGCAGTGAAACCTGTCAAAACGAATAGATACAACAAGAAACAAGCAAGGGGTGAGTCGAAATGACTCAATAAGTGGGGGCTTACTAGCCACCTCGAAAACATAGGTTTGCTAGTGATGGAGAATAAATAAGCAAATACTAACCAGAAACTTATAACCAACTAAAGCATATAAACAACTAGGGACACAAGATAGCCAGAAGACTAGCTTCAAATTATTTGTTCAATATTTTGACAATGGTTTCAAAACAGTAAGCATTTATGTGTTGTTAAAAAAAGTACTTTTAGAATTGTTTTCATGGACGATGATAGACGTGATTGCAACAAAAGTGGTGAATAGGTGAATAAAATAGGTTTACTTCGGTTTAAAGTAACTAGAACACGTGTCATAACTCAATTCTGCGTGATAGACACAAGTTTATTGTTTCTCCCAAACGCACACGCAAGTATACGTGGTCGACAAGTAATAAAGTGATAAATCGAGTATCGTTCCCACGAGGACTATTCAGACTAACACTTAACAAACAATTTCTAACAAACTATTCAGGGATCTTTTTCTTTGATGGTGAGAGTTTTAGTAACTAAAAAGCAGTAATTAAAATGGTAAAAGTGGATTCAAACAATGGAGCAAAAATGGGTTGTTATCAGTAATAAGGAGACGGTCCAGGGTCAGAGTTACGAACAATCCAGTTGAGTTTTCCAATTGATTCCACTTCTTAAATCCCGGATTACTAACTAATAGATTAAATATACCCGTGGAAACCTTTCGATTCTTCACGGTCTATGCAGGCTACTCCAATCCCTATATGTCTATGGGTTGAATCACGTGCACGCATTAACGAATTCTGCAATGAGTTAAACTAGGTGAGCAAGTATATGTCTATCCTACACACAAATTGGTTCCTCGATGCCCGGGTTCACAAACTAGTCCTATTCTTTCTTATTACGTAATTAAATTCCCTCTTTCGAGTTCAATCTAAAAACCATAGATAATGCGTAATAATCGGGCCCTGACAATTACACAAGTGAAATCAAGAAAGAATAAGCAATCTGTTATGAGATTCAATTAATGGGAATCAATCTTCAAACAATCAACTTTCATGTAATACTCTAACCCTAGAACGATATATTTAGCCACGCATACTCATAATAACAACACAAAGATTTGATGAAATAATGATGTAATAGATTAATGGAAGGAAGAAAAACGCTTGTTCAAGATGTTATGAGCTCTCCAATTTGCTCCAAAGTCTGAACTTCTATCAAAAACTAAGTAAAAGAGTATTTATAGGGTTTACAAACACCTAGTAATAAGTTAGACCTAAGCCTAGACGAAATAGGAAGTTCCAAAACGCTCTAGGGGCGCTATAACGGGCCCACGAATGCGCGACCTAGGACAGAATCCGTCGAACTTTGGGCGCTTTTGGGGCGCCCCACGTGGGAAAAAACGCCAGGCACTGGGCGCTATAAGTGGCGCCCCACGTGCCCCAAAGCGCCAGGCCAATTTCCTGTTTTCTTGCTCCGCAGCTCGCTTCGTGTCGTGCCTTCGTGTGTTCAATCCAATCCTCAATCAAAATCCGATCGTTTCTTGCTCGATCATGCTCTTTAAAGCTCCAATTGCACTTCATAAAAACCTACATACACACGACATAAAATTAGTGCAAAATCACATTTATAAACTATAAAACGAGCGAATAACAAGCTCAAACATGCGGCAATATTAAGGAAACATTGGCATAAAATGCCAAACATCATTTATAGACAAAAAAGAGTCAAGCACAAAATAAGTGTTCCTTAAACACACTTTTCAAACATTTTCGTTTAAATGCACTCCTGTTAAGTATTTGTGTGTTAAAGAAATTCTGAGATAATAACATAGGTAAATTAGGGGTGGGCGTTCGGTACTTCGGTTCGGTTTTTTGAAACTTCGGTTCGGTATTTTGGTTCGGTTTGAAGTGTAAAAAAACCTGTAATTTTTATATTTTGGTTCGGTTCGGTTTTTTAGTTCGGTACTTCGATTCGGCACATCGGTGTTTCAGTTTAAACCAAAGTTTATGGCAAAAAAAAAATAAAAACCCGAACAAGAAAAATTTATAGCCTATGACTAACTAGGATAATTTTGTCCCCTCGACCGCACCATAATTTGGTCCTCTCACCTTCTCATTTCTTTCAATTTCTTTTAGCTTAAACGAAATTAGTACTAAAAGTATGACTAATTACAGGAAATTAAACTATTCACCCACTCTGTACAGTCTGGTACTATCATGGCAGAGCTACAATCAGCGAAAGTTGATACCGAAAAACTATAACTGTATATATAAGTCAAATAGGAGTATTACTTGATATTTATTATATTTTGAAAATTCTTAAACACTCTTAGAAAAATTATTGGTTTCGTCACTTGGCACTGATGTAATTTTGTAACGTCTCAATTTAGATAATTGTGCTATGAATGATTTTTACACTGGGACATTTCATATACCAGTCTAAGTATATTACAGCAGAAACGAAAGTTGAGAATATAAATCATTTTAGGCGAATACAACTTGTTTGACAACTAAGACTTTAACGTTGATCATGACAATAATAGACATTTTAAAGGAAAAATAAGAAACTCTATTAATTCCTCTTTCTCAAATCAAGCATGTCGTGCACTTTTGGTCTCGCACCTTTTGCAAACTATAATTTCGTTTGCAATGGTATAGATTGAGCACATTTAACTTTCAGACTTAGAGATTGTGCGGCTCTAATCAATCCATTAACAGACTTTATGTAACCTGGCTATGGTTTACTATAATACAAAAAGTAACGAACATTTAGGTACTTTCTCTATTCTGCAAAATAAAAAATAGCAGACCTTTAGTTCAACCAATCAATATGTAGAATCATGTTACTTACTGACAATAGGAAACTTAGAGATTTAAGAAATATATGGCATGTGTGTAAAAAAAAAAATCAGTTTTTTCCGGTCCCGAAATTCCAGGTTGCCTGAAACCGAAAACCGAAGTTTCAAAATTTCTTGGACCGAACCGAACCGAACCGAAATACCGAAATATCGAATTAGTTCGGTTCGGTTCAGTATTTCGGTTTTTTCGATTTAGTGCCCACCCCTAAGGTAAACTATGTATTTAGCCTTCTCTTACGATGTAATAAATTTTACTAAAACATATTAAGGAGATACGAATAAACAATAGTACAAAAGAATATGAAATGTTAATTCCAGAAATAACTATGCTATCACTATAAGGAAAATGACTGACGGCCAGATTTGTCGAAGTGTCATTTTCTGAGAGATTTGATTCGTTGAAAAAGCCTTGGTTGGAAACATTTTCAATGGGCCCCGTCAGAACATTCAACGGAATCAGTCACAATAGTTTTTGAAAAAATATTTCAAAAGTTAATTTTTTATTTTAATGTCTCGATTGAATCCTTAGGAAAATTAAATAAAAAAATAATTATTTTAATATTTTTTCTCATTTAATCAGTCGAAATTTCAATAATTTCAATTTTTTAATCTAAATTCAATAACTATTTCTCTACCTTTAACCATCATTTCACCACCTTTAACTACCATAATCGTCATTCTCACCACTATTTACCTTCATATCACGAAATTAAAATAATAAACAAAAGAAAGTTATGATTTCACTATATTTCTTATCATCTTTAACCACATCTATGTCAGTAAAATAATTTAAAAGTTATGTCCTTAAAAAAATAAAGATTGATTATTACATCTTCATCCTTAAAATTATATCATACTATAAATAAGCCTTAAATGAAAATAGCTAAAATCCATAACTTTCATTTATTAAACTGGATTGAACTGACAAAAACTAGTAAAAGAAAAAATATATTAACCTTATTAGTGAAGGAGAAACCTCTTGAAGAAGAATTCATATAAGATAAGAGAAATCATCCGCGAAGATAGAGGAAAATAAAATGTAAGTTTATAGATAAAAGGTAGAAAGTGAGATGAGAGAATGAGAATATCTAGATTATTCTGATATAAAATTTAATCCGTCGGAAATACTTTATTAAAAGGTATATCATCCTCGATTTTTGTCAGTGTGTAAGATATTTTTATATTTTTAAATTTAATTTTTCTTCATTTTTATTTTTTATATTATTAAGAAAATAAATTTTACTTAGTTATTTAATTTTCGACCGATTTGATAGGAAATTTAATTATTTTTTTTTTTGATTTTTCAATTTATAATAAATAAATTAAACTATTATTATTTTCCATTATTTTTTATTATCATTTAATTTTCCAACCAATGCCCCCAATGTACGTCGGAAACTTTGAATACTAAAAATAAAATTAAATACTTTTTGCTCTGTCAAAAAGCCGACGAAAAGTTCTAACAGATAAATGATCCATCAAAAATTTTGTCAAAAACTAACTCTATTTTAGTAGTGTATGACCTGGGGCTACAAAATCTTAAAAATTATTCGAGCAGTTGACAAGTGTTGGAAAGTTCCATTTGAAGGACTAATAGACATATGTGGTTCCTCTAATGGCATCCTAGTATAACATGGTTGAAAATCTCACATGTAGAAAACAAACTAAACAATCTTTTGAATGATGTCAGTCTTTAAAAGCATGTGTTGCTTTGATGGAGACATTAAATTAATTTTGGTATTTAATGTTGGACTTCCATTTCGCCCAATTTTCTGGATGATTTTGATGACTAGCCAATTTTTTAAGCCCGATCATAGAGAAATAGCCGGTTATAAACTTGTAGAAAAATAATCATATCATAAAAACACATTTTCCTAAGACTAGCCATGAAAAGAAATTCTGAAATCTTAAACCATAAAATTTCTTAGGGTGACTACTCTAAAGTATGTATTGGAGCAACTGCATAAAATATTTGCAAGATTTTTCGAGAGCAATAAGGATGAAGGGAGGAGCAGATATTCAACTTCTTTGAAGAATCTTTGCTTGCCCACGGGAGAGGGTGATATAGGTTTTAGGTCATTATTTGACGTGTCCAAAGCTCTCTTTGTCAAGCTTTGATAGGGATTTCGGACTACTAAATCTTTGCTGATTTTATGTGGAATAAATATTGTAAAAAGGAGTTTCCAACTGTAGTAAAGACGAAAGCTGGTTCTTATGTATGGAAAAAGATACTAGAGGCAAGGAAAGAGGCCGAACATGAAAATTGGTGGCGGCTCAAATGAGGTACTTCGAGTGTCTGACATGAAAACTGGACAAAGTTAGGTGCCTTGTATCATGGTGTACAATATGACTTTGTCATTAATGAGCACATTGAAGATATTTCAGAACTGATGGTTAATGGGAGCTGGAATGACCAATTGTTGAATGAAATTTTCTAAAGGACATTGCTGATCATATTAGGCAAGACATTCACTTTCTAGGAAATGGCATACTTGGGACAAGCTATAGTGAATGCCTACTGCTCCTGGTAAGTTTTCTGTAAGTAGTGTTTTTGGGCTCCTTAGACGTAGAGTCAATCTACAACCTTAGTATAAGTTCATGTGGGTTAAGGGTTTTCCATTTAAGATATCATTTTTCATATGGAGGCTTTGGCATTCTAAAGTGCCAACTGATGATATGTTAAGGAGAATAGAGATTTCAGTGGTCTCTAGGTGTTGGTGTTGTGAGAACAGTCAGCAGGAGACTTTGACTCATGTATTCTTAACAAGTCTACCTGTTCAAGAGTATGGAGAGTTTTTCTTGATGCTTCAGATATTCAGACTCATCTGGTTTAGCTAAGGCAGGCTATTAGAATCTGGTGGGACATAGATTGCTGTTAAAAAATAAAGCCATTATTTCATGCGATGCCTGCAATAATTACATGGTAGCTATGAAAGAGAAGGAATGATGTGAATCATGGAGGTACAGTTTCTGTTAATAGAGTTATTCATGAGGTAAATAAAACTGTATTCTTCTTGGCTAGAGTGAGGTACCTATGGTTGATAGGAATGCCACCTTTATGGCCTGATATGGTCAAGTTCCTTGAGGATTACATATCACTACTTGATACTAAAAGGGTGGCATAATAGTCTCATTTTGAAGGGTGGTTCAAGTGCAATACTGATGGGGCTTCTAAGGGTAGTCCAGGTCCTAGTTCTTTTGGTTTATGTATGTGAGATTGTGTGGGTGATTTGGCATATACTAGAGTAGTAGATATTGGACAAACTACCAACATAGTAGCTGAGACAAAGGGCATTTTGGAGGGCTTGACTTATTGTGTAGAGGATGAGCTTCATCCTTTGATTTTGGAGACTGATTCTCTTGTGATAAAGAAGTTTATAAAAGGAGAATGGGATCATCCCTAGTACATTTTGAAGGAAGTCGAGAAGATAAAGGAGTTAGAAGGATAACTTCAATGTTATCTTTCAACATGTGCTAAGGGAGGGGAACCCAATGGCAGATTTTTTAGCTAACCTTGTTTTCTCTTTTGCAGGTGTCGTAACTTTTCTTTTATTTGTTGATTTACCTACTGAAATAAGGAGGCTCATTAACATGGACAAAACTCACATTCCTAATCTTAGGATTAGGATAAGAGAAGAGCTCCGGATTGATGATTGTACTCATGTTATTTTATGATACTTGCTTGTTTAAGTGCTATACATTGTCAATTTTTTCTCCAGTGATATTAGTGTGGTATCATGCTCATTTTGGGGAGGATTTGGTAGTGTGTAAGTGCTTTAGTTCAAGTGAGATCATTATTTTGCAAGGAGAAATTGGTAGAGTGGATGCAAAATGTAGAATTCATATGTTGTTGGATTTGTTAGCACGCACGCATAGATGGATTAAAGCATGTAGCAGGCAAGACATTGGAGCATGCGGCGCGGGATGTTTCTACTGGGAGGATTTTGCTCCAGCTGACCCGTGGAAAGCGCCCATTGCATCACCCGTTGTTTGGAATTTTTGCTAAAATTCAGTCGAAACAGTGCAGGAGGTGACGCACCGCTGAGTGTTCTACCTGGGAGATTTTAATTTTTTATATATTTCGGACCAGTGGCAAAGTGTGAAGGCGCCAGCGGCGGTTTGGGACAGTCCAAATACTATGGAATGCAACGCATGCTTGGTTGTTTTGGCTTGGGCATTGACTTTTTTTATTCAATTTGACGATGGAAATGTGTAGAAGTCCTTGGAGTTGTTGACTTGAAGTAAGTCTTGGCACTCATGTGTGCCTTGTTAGGTCTTGAAATCATGGCACCTGGCGAAAGCTTGGAGGTGTTTCTTCTCGATTTCGACTCTTGGCCTGTGGATGCGTATGTGACTTGTGACTTCAATAATGTACTCCTTAGTTAGTTATTAACATTGAAATTTAGTTAGCTAGTTTTCTTTTTTATTACTGGTTGAGGTGCATCAAATGTAATGACTATTGAATTTTTTGTTTTGTTTGTTATTAATATATTAGCCACTAGGCTCACTGCCTAGTGGTATATGTGCTTAAAAAAATTCATAGGGTTTAATCACTTAACCAATATATCCTATGGGAGTACCATATACTAGCAATGTATACAATGAGAAAATGCCCATAAATAGCACTAACACCAAAGCAGTATGCTCTGAGTAACATCCGGCAGAGGAAACAAAATTATGTATGTAGCTAACCAATGTAGAGTATACAAAAGGGCATTAGTATAAAAAAAACAATGAAATTGCTAGTTGCACAATATTACTTCCTAAAATGTAACTTATACATTCATATGCGAAGAGATTCAGGCGTAGCGTTTCTTCATTAACTTCTTGCCTTTATTCTGACGATCATCTTCATGCAATCTACAAAGATATTCAGAATCAATTGATATTGTAACCACCATACTCCCACAAAAGCGTAATAAATTTTAAACGAAATCCCTCAATATCAAAATCATCAGGTTTAATACTTACATTCTCGATGAGGTTCTCTACAAATGCTCCACAATTCATGTAGATACATAAATTGCACAGAATGTCAAAGAACAAACCTGAATAAAATAATAAATTATGTGAAAAATATTTGTGAAAAAAGACAGCTTGCGCTAATTCCTGCTTAGGAAGATTTGTAACACATATAATATGTATAAGGCTCTGTCAAAGACTTCCCAATATGTAAGCCATTGTCCAAAACAATGTCATCCCTCAAAACCTTTACGGTTCAAAAGCAAAGGGACCATAACATGCGCTTCCTCATGAACAACTTTAGCATACTGTGGAGACTGCATCGAATCATATATAAGAATACACATGACCCGTAGCAATAATTCTAACAGAATTCAATGGCACTTCTACTCGACATGAACGAAAAAGAGGACCTCGTCAACATTGTACCACAGAGTGTTGCAATACAGACAATAACCAAGCATATACTCATAGATATTAGTTCGTCGATTCACCATTTTCACAACTACTTATACTCTTCCAACTAATTGTTGATAAACACCTTGAATAGTCTCGTCAAAGCAATTATCGATAGTTGTCATCTTTACTTTAACACCGTAATTTATCTTCTTCCTTAGGTAGTAGAATCTGACATCTAGATGCTGAAAAAATATATTTGCATGAGTCAACACAACTTGACATACAAATGAGAAGCGATAATACTAATATAAGACATATGGACATTGAAAGAAGAATGATTCAAAACAGTATTTTAATCTCCAACTAAACAATTACATTTAAGAAAGAAAAATTGTGAAGTATTCTCTTACAATAAACATCGAGTTGGTTTTCTTATTCAAAAGGAAAGAGGATTTTTGCGGTAGGGCAAAAAAAAAAAAAAAATTGTAGGGTAAAGTCTAACATTCCCACCCTGCTTGGCATCTCTACTCACAAATAGCTCACTTTCATCACCATGATCATTATTTGATATTGTAGTTTCTTTTGGAGATGATATTCGTTGATGAATTCTTAGCGTGAGGAAGTGCGTCAAAAGTATAGTTTTTTTTTTTTTTTTGTATAATTCAAGAATGTTTCGTCTTGAAAAAAAAATTGTTATAAATGACGGTATCTCGGTCTCAGTTGTAGCAGTTACCTAACTTAGATAGAGTAACAGTCTATCGGTTAGAGTGGCACTGAAGTCAAAGTGTTTAAAGGAAAAAAGAGAGTTCACCTAAGAATTGAGATAGTTTTATTTTTCCACTAATTTAAAGGCTTCAATTTTTTTCAAGTGAAACATTGTCTTAAAATAATAAAGATAGAGTAATAAAAGTGGTGGAAGATATCACCTTGTGCATATATAAAAGTTCTTGCATCGAACGCATATCAATAAACTTCTAGACAATATTTTTTTCATCGTAATTTGCACACACGACACACAAGTTTACAACGAATAACTTTTCTTTGAGAGAAAAGAAATATTCCTCCAACTATCAATACAAATAGTTAAAACTTAAGTAGAATGGTAAACAATTATAAGCCGCATAAAAAGTGAAGTTTTTAGTTTCACATATAATATGTATATGGCTCTGTCAAAGACTTCCCATTATATAAGCCATTGTCCAAAACAATGTCATCCCTCTTACTATAAAACCTTTACGGTTCAAAAGCAAAGGGACCATAACATGCGCTTCCTCATGAACAACTTTAGCATACTGTCGAGACTGCATCGAATCATATATAAGAATACACATGACCGGTAGCAATAATTCTAACAGAATTCAGTGGCACTTCTACTCGACATGCACGAAAAGGAGGACCTCGTCAACATTGTATCACAGAGTGTTGCAATACAGACAATAACCAAGCATATACTCATAGATATCAGTTCGTCGATTCACCATTTTCACAACTACTTATACTCTTCCAACTAATTGTTGATAAACACCTTGAATAGTCCCGTCAAAGCAATTATCGATATTTGTCATCTTTACTTTAACACCGTAATTTATCTTCTTCCTTAGGTAGTAGAATCTGACATCTAGATGCTGAAAAAATATATTTGCATGAGTCAACACAACTTGACATACAAATGAGAAGCGATAATACTAATATAAGACATATGGACATTGAAAGAAGAATGATTCAAAACAGTATTTTAATCTCCAACTAAACAATTACATTTAAGAAAGAAAAATTGTGAAGTATTCTCTTACAATAAACATCGAGTTGGTTTTCTTATTCAAAAGGAAAGAGGATTTTTGCGGTAGGGCAAAAAAAAAAAAATTGTAGGGTAAAGTCTAACATTCCCACCCTGCTTGGCATCTCTACTCACAAATAGCTCACTTTCATCACCATGATCATTATTTGATATTGTAGTTTCTTTTGGAGATGATATTCGTTGATGAATTCTTAGCGTGAGGAAGTGCGTCAAAAGTATAGTTTTTTTTTTTTTTTTTTTTGTATAATTCAAGAATGTTTCGTCTTGAAAAAAAAATTATTATAAATGACGGTATCTCGGTCTCAGTTGTAGCAGTTACCTAACTTAGATAGAGTAACAGTTTATCGGTTAGAGTGGTACTTAAGTCAAAGTGTTTAAAGGAAAAAAGAGGGTTCACCTAAGAATTGAGATAGTTTTATTTTTCCACTAATTTAAAGGCTTCAATTTTTTCCAAGTTAAAAATTGTCTTAAAATAAAAAAATAGAGTAATAAAAGAGGTGGAAGATATCACCTTGTGCATATATAAAAGTTATTGCATCGAACACATATCAATAAACTTCTAGACAATATTTTTTTCATCATAATTTGCACACACGACACACAACTTTACAACGAATAACTTTTCTTTGAGAGAAAAGAAATATTCCTCCAACTATCAATACAAATAGTTAAAACTTAAGTAGAATGGTAAACAATTATAATCCGCATAAAAAGTGAAGTTTTTAGTTTGTCATTAAAGTTCTTGTTTTAGGCATTCATGAGTAAGTGTTTTTTTTTTTTGGTTAATTAGTATTTTTTTCAATTTAATAAAATTCTAACCATTTGTTTTGACACACGACCTTTTTTGTTGTTTTAAAAAATATTATTAATAGATATGAAAATTTGAATATTTTAATTTAAAATTTTAAAATATTAGGTAATTTGCTATGAAAAATATGAGAATTTAAAAAATAAAATTTTAAAATATTAAAAAAAAGATTTACTATATTATTAATGTCATAACCATCAATTTTAACGCAGTGTTTCTAAATTAATAGTTAATTATCTACTAAATAATATTTAAATAACTTAATTTTAAAAAGATTAATTTAAGTTTTTACTTTCAAAAAATTAGAAAAGTAAACTCTAAATAAGAAAATACAAGACTTTTATTTTAAAAGAATTATGGCATCTTTTTGGCTTTAGGCCCAGCTTTTATTTATCCACCTCTTGAGTATATATGTACTTTTTAGCGTCCATCAATTGTGCATTTGATAAACAAACACGGCATGTGTTTAGAAAAGAACCAGTAATTTTGTATGTAGTGAAAATGATCGAGTGAGCTCGATCGCTATCTTATGAAACAACGAGCATGGAATAGAATAAGCCAGGCATTCAAAAAAGCACAAGCTATAACAAGAAGAAGATATTTAGGTTAGCATGAGTGCAAGAAGGCATTATGTATAGCTTATCACAAATATATTTATTAAATTTAGAAATTCTATAATATTTTGAGAATTCAGTAACATCAAATAAATACTCATTAAGTTTATATATGACTTGTTTCTCAAACTGCATAAATTTTTAGCGGTATTTAAAGATTTATTTTCACCATATTAATATGAAAAGATTTGCGAGTTATAGCACTTTTCATATAGCTTTTGAAGGTCGAAATATTAACAAACTTTCAAGATTTCACTCAAATAGTGAACAGGGTGATGCCCATCGTCTTGAATTGAAAGTGACAAACTTTATTATAGTCAAACATCTTTATAACAATCATTCGCTATAACTATGTTTCATTATAATGACCTAATTTTCTTCAAATTGGTTTTCATGTTATATTTATCTAGCTATAACAACAATGTCATTCATTTTAACGGAATACTCTTTGTAAAATTACCGTTTTTGAACAATCATACTCAAATATTAATATATTTCATTTTCACTATAATGATGGTTGATTATACTATTTTATTAAATTTTCATTTTTTTTCATTGCTAATTTATTAAATTTTCCTCGCTAGTCATTTATTTTCATATTTAAAATATTATAAGCAACAATTTAGTTTCATAAAATCGAATATAAAGCTACCATATCTAAGATATTTGTGCAATAATATTTTGTAAAATATATTATGTATAGAAATAAAATATCAAAATATCGATGGAGTTATGAATTTATTAATAGTGTATTGATCTTTTTAAAATTTAACTAATGAAATAAGAATATTTATTGTTATTTTAAACTTAACAAGTAGTATTTTATTTTCACTTATAACAAAAAAGTAAATAAAAATAATTTTTACCGTAGATTTTATTTGTAATAGCTAAATAAGTTCTAAACGTCAAATGCTAGAATAGTCATGAAATTCTAAATAAATATTGTCACTATAGAAAAGTTTGAATGTATGTCGGAGAGGAATTTATAGGCAACACATGATCTCTATTTGTCTGCATTTGGAAAGTGTTTTGGCCATAACTATTCTTTACTTTATTCTTTAAAAAACTTATTTGTCCATTAAAACTTGTAACTTATGGGAAATTTGTTCAAAATAGTTTACCTTTTTTTCAAGTTTTTCCCAAAAAAAAAAAGTTATATACCACACCAAACTTCAACTTTTTTCTTTTTCAAGTAAAATTCATATCCACACATAACTTCAACCTTCAAATATATTCAACTCAACTTAAAAAAAAAAAAAAAAAAAAAACTAGCAGCTTTGGCCAAATGCCTACTTAATATCATGAAACAAGATCTTAATAATTACTTCTTTTGTCTCTTAATAAGTATCAATTTTTCTCTTTTTATTTGTCTAAAAAGAAGTGTCTATTTAGAAATAATTTTCTCTTTCTAATTTTATCCTTGCAATTAAAGCGTAGGAATAATTAATGTACTTATGTTTGATTATCGAGATTAGTGAACAAGGGTGATTAGGTAGGATATACTATATATTAATTAGTATTTTCTTAATGGGCGTAAAATAAATTAACACCTATACTTGGATGGAGGGAGTAAGTAATATTAACATAATCTTAATTAATTAATATGTTCTTTGTCTAGAAGGCCAATTACATGATAAAGATATGGGAGTCCTTGTTATACTGGAAGTTAAAGAAGCAAGCAACAATATCCAGAAGTTATGCTAAAGCATAATACTTGAGTCTCGCTTTAATAATAAACATGATTGACTGGTGAGCTTGATAAGAGAAATTAGGGTTAGAGTTGGGTGTCCGCAAAGGTGCTTAACAACAGCAAAGTAGCTGTACATATAGCAGCTAGCTCTGTTTTTCATGAAAGGCCAAAACTTATTGAAATCGATTGTTATTTCATAAGGGAAAAAAAATTCAAAATGGGCTAAAACAGACTGAGTACATTTCTACCAAGAGTAGCATGAGATGTGTTAACAAAGGGTCTGATCATGATACAACTCTTATATGATTTTCAAGCTAGGGATGCTTGATATTTTGGCACATCTAGCTCGAGTGAGAGTGTTGACAGTGCAGACTACATAACTAAATTGGGGCATGTTATTCATTTTACCATATTGCGGAAATTAGTTAGTAGGTGGTTAAGGATGACTACTTTCGAAAAGTTAGTTAGGATTATTAGCTAATTAATTAGAGAAAGTCTATCGTATTGATTCATACTATTAAGTGAATGTGTGAATTTCTTCTCTCTAGTCCTCATATCTTTCTTCTTCCTTAATCTTAACTTAATATGTTCTAAGCTTAAGCAAGATTATCAGTCATGCCAATGGTATCACAAAAATAAGACTCTATAGTCCAGAGAGCAATGTTCTGGATGCTCTGTAATGAAGTAACATTGAGTCATTCTCGATGTCCCAACTGAACATGTCAAAATTATAGCACAAGATCCTAGTGAAGTCAGGAACTGGGTGCATGATTACATTATAACTTATTTTTATGATGCTAAATTTAGTTATATCGCAGTTGAGGATAAAATCTGTCCAGTATATAAGTCCGAAATTGCTCCATTTGTTAGTACATCAATAAAATATGTCTATAATGCAATAGTAGAAGTAAGATTACAATATGAGAAAAAAGTATGAACTACTACAGACTCAATCTTTGTTGATTAATATTTGGCCACATCAGAAACACATTTTTATTTTTCAATCCTATTGGCATGTTGTTTTGATGATTAACAAACCTGAAGGATGAGAAATGGAAACAATCCTGGAAAGTGAAACTGGTGATATGATCAAGAGGAACTAAGAAGACTTGGTTCACTTGGTGATGGTTGCACTGGCTCAGAGTTCTAATTATGGAAGGAGTCTATATTACTCAGCTATTTGGATAAACAAGGAATCCATATCAAAGCGGAGATCTTTTTCACATGGCAACCTCGGGAAACTTAGGAACCCTATGAGCCGTAGATATAAAAAAAAAAAAAAAAAACCAAGTATCATTCATTCACTTAACTGGCGATTGGGAAAAGCAACAGTTGTTTGGCATCTTGCAATTGAGAGTAAGGACATAAGTTCCGGTTGTTTTCAGTTAACGTTTTCAGTTTTTGTCACTTTGAACTATAATCCTCATTATGCTTGAAGCACTTTGTTAGGACCTCTTGTGAATCTATTTCCTGCGTTGGTTCATTTAAACTACAGTTTAATTTGAGTGAACTTGAGGCTACAGTTTTAGTTCTAGGTTATCAGATTGTAACCTGAATTTTCTCGTGTGATAGTGAAGTATGTTTTCAACTCTTAGATCTGAGTCGTGGTTTTAGCTCACTTGAGCAAGGAGATTTTCCATGTAAAAATCTTGTGTGTTAAGTTTTATAGTTCTTATTTTTGTGAACTGGTTCCTTTGTGTTAAACGAAAAATTGGTTAGTGTCACTATTCACCTCCCCCTCCTTCTAGTGTCACTTTAGGGTGCACCAAGTATAAAAAGTGATGTCAGGGCAGGTCTTCACACACAAAGATTATCATATTTGAAGGATCTGAATCATGAGTGCACCATCAGAAAATTTTGCAGGACAATTCATAACTAGACCTCCTCAATTCATTGGTCAATATAATGTATGGTGGAAGTCGATGATGGAAAATTTTACTTGCAAAAGACTATTAGTTGTGGCAGATCACAACACAGGGACCTCTTGTTTCCACTACAACTACTGGAGAAGAAGTAGCGCAAGCAACAGTTTCGAAAGATCCCAGTGCCTATGGGGAAACAGAATTTCATATGATTGAGAAGAATGCAAAGGCATAAAGAATATTGTGTTGTGGACTCGAATCAGACGAGTATAATAGGATTTTGAGTGTTCTAAGGCTAAGGAAATCTGGGATGCATTATTGGTTGCTCATGAAGGAACCAATCAAGTTAAGAAGCCAAAGATTTAATTTTTGATGAGGAAGTTTGAATTGTTCTCTGTGGGAGAAAAGGAAGCTATTCAGGATATGTTGACCAAACTTACAACCAATGAACTCAAATCATTAGGAAATAAATTTTCTGAAGAAGACATGGTGACTAAAGTCCTACGTATTCTACCAAACTCATGGGATTCAAAAGTCACTGTGATCATGGAATCAAAGGAACTGGATAAATTATCCTTTGATGAATTTATTGGAAGTTTGAAAACTTGGAATCTCAGGAAACTGTCTCATGTAAAAGTGGAACTAACTAAAGAAAAAGGCCTAGCTTTGAAGGCCACTCAGAAGTCTGATAATATGAATGAAGAGGAACTAGCCCTGTGTGGGAAATTCAAGAAGAAGTTGAATATCTCGAATCCTTAGTCAAAAGGTGACTCTTCAGAAAAGAACAACATCATTAACAATCCAAATTACAACGGTTGTCTCAAATGCAAGAAAATGGATCATGCTGTCAAGGACTGTCCACAATGGGAGATAGAGTTGAACAAGAGTAAAACTGATAGAATGATGGACAAAAGAAGAATTGTCCGCCTGCCAACTTTTGTGCTTAGAGAAGGAAAATGAAATTGGATTTCTATGCTTCGTGGGAAGATACCAGTGATGATATAGAGGGAGATGAACCTGCTGAAGATAAGACTCCTTTGGCACTTGTGGCATCTATTGACAGGTTTCCAAGAGGTAGATGCATAAATGTTCCTTATTTGTTTGTAGGAGAGCACTTCAAGTATTACAAGAAGCAGATGAAACAGTTCATTCAAGCTCATGACTAAGCTCTATGGATAGTGATCAAGAATGGACCTTATATTCCCTATAAAGTTGATGAAAAGGGAACAAGATAATCAAGACAAATGAGGAACTGGATGACACTGATTGTGAACAACTCCAAAGAATACTAAAGCAATGGTAGCTGTCGCTTTTGGTTTTAATGCTAAAGTTTATTCATCTATTGTCGATTGCTCCATTACAAAGGAAATTTGGGAACGTTTGAAGATCTTATATCAGGATCAAACAGATCGTATGGTTATGAGTGATGAAGAACAAGATTATGACTCTTCTGAGGTGAGTCTCCCTGTTGTAAAGAAAAATATTCATTCATACTCTAAGAAAAAACTAGCTATCTTTGTGCCTGCCTTAATTGAAGAATTTGAAAGTTTAAGTGCTAAAAACCTGGAACTACTTTCAGTAGTTTCTGATTTGAAGGGTGCTGAACTAAAACTTAAGTGCCTAAATGATTCACTTGAACTAGAAAATCTAAAACTTAAAGAAGCACCAGGAAAAACACCAATTAGAGAAAGTCAGATAAAACTTGAAGAGGAACTAAAGAGAGTAAATGTTGCCTTACTCACTTTAACTGAGAAAACCATAGAACTTCAAGAAAAAGGTGAAAAGTTGAGTTTGAGTTAGCAAGATTTAAAAAGTGGAATAATTTCTCTGAGGCTGTGAATTGAATAATGAATCAACACAATAGAAACAAAAAAAAGGTTTGGGAAATAATCAACATCTCCCGGCCTGGAATCCCAACAACTAATACCTGGGATTATCAGAGAACATGTTGTGAACTTACTGTGGTTAAACTGGCCACTATAAGACTTTTAGCAGACTGTAGAGAAAAATATGAAGTTTGTTTTACCAAATTGGGCTAAGCATGATTTAATTCATCATTTTTATAAAAGGAAGGGACCTAAGTTAGTCTAGGTTCCTAAATCTGACATCTGATTGACTTTGCAGGCTGGAGTGAGAGGGAAGAATCAAAGATGGATCCTTGATAGTGGTTATTCCAGGCACATGACTGGTGACAGAGTAAACTTTCTCTCACTCGCATCATTTCAAGGAGGCAGTGTGGCCTTTCGTGGTGGAAAGAAAGGTGAGATAGTTGGTATTGGTATGATAGGTAAGTCTCTAACTAATGTTATTGATAATGTCTTCTGTGTGGATGGACTGAGACATAATATGTGATAGAGGAAATGAAGTAACATTTACTTCTGTTGGATGTATTGTGAAAAACATGCAGTCAGGAGAGATAGTTATGTAAGGCAAGATAGCCAACAATGTCTATAAGGCTACCTTGGTCTCTACACCTGAAAACAATCTGACATGTCTGAATTTTCTTGAAAATGACCCACTCTTGCGGCACAAAAGATTTGATCATGCCAGTCTGTCTCTGTTGAATAAATTAAAAACTAAGGAATTGGTTTTAGGTTTATCTAAGACCAAGTTTGAGGACAACAGAGTGTGTGATGCTTGTGTCAGGGGGAAGCATGTCTGGACTTCTTTTAAGTCAAAGAAAGTTGTTAGCACCTCTAGACCCTTGGAACTGGTTCACATGGATCTGTGTGGACTAATGAGTGTCAGAAGCAGAGGTGGGAAAAAATTTGCGCTGGTGATGGTTGATGATTATTCCAAGTTTATCTGGACCTTGTTCTTATCATCTAATGATGAAGCCTATGATCACTTTCATGCTCACATTAAAATGATCTAAAGAAAACTAGGTGTTCATCTTGTATCGATAAGATCAGTTCATAGAACTGAATTTGAAAATACTAAATTTGTTATGTATTGTAATAAATATGGGTTTGACCAAAATTTCTCTGCACCTAGAACTTTACAGCAAAAAAGTGTAGTAGAAAGAAAGAACAGTTGCTTGGAAGATATGGCAAGAATCATGTTAATCTCCAGTGGTCTGCCTAAGAGTTTTTGGGCTTAAGTTGTGAACACTGCATGTTATCTTTTGAATAGATGTTCTATCAGACCCATTCTTGAGAAAACTCCTATGAGTTATTGAAAGGTAGAAAGCCAAACATTAAGCACCTCAGAGCATTTGGTTACAAGTGCTTCGTGCACAACAATGGAAAAAAGGCTCTAGGCAAGTTGATCCTCGTAGTTATGAGGAAATTTTCTTAGGTTACTACTTTCACATCAGGGCCTATAAAGTTTATAATAACAAATACATGTGTGTAGAGGAAAGTGTTCATGTTATTTTTTATGAATATGAAAACTTGGCTAAAGGTTCACAAAATGATGATCAGGAAATTAGGATGTCCAGAGAAGAACCAGCTGAAGAGGATAACTCAATAAGGAAAGTGTTATTGAAATTAGTGAAATAGATGAAATCAGCTAGGGGAAACAGCTGAGCCTAAAGGAAATGATCATGAAGCTGGTCCCTCAATACATAATAGTGAAGAAATCTCTCAGGGCATACAACCAAAACCTTGGAAACATCAAAGCTCTAATCCTTTGGTTAATTTGGTTTGCGTCTTAAACTCGGGAATTGTGACCAGGAGTACCCTGAAGAACTTTTATGTCTTCTTCGCATTTCTGTCAACTATTAAACCCAAAAATGTGCATGAAGAATTAGAAGATGTAGATTGGGTGTAAGGCTGTCCACCGGCCCGGTCCGGTCCGGTTCCGGTGCGCCTTCGCCGGTTCGGTGCTAATGAAAAAAAAATCGATAACGGCTCGGTCTAACGGTGCATTTGCACCAATGCCGGATCGAAACCGGTACCGGCAAGGTGGGACCGTTCCGGTTCCGGTTCGACCCGGTCCGGTCTGGTCCGGTTCGCGTTAATTTTTTTTTACTTAATTTTTTGATTCTTTGAAATAGATAAAAAAAATTATGGTAGACTAAATAAACAACACAAAACACACATTTTATTCAATAATACGACAGTACATTAAGTTGGAAATGTATAATTAATGACTTAAAGATTTAAAATGACATACTAGAAAATAGACTAGAAATTAGAAAAATACATAAATCTTCCACTTCAACGACTCAATTATCGCGCTCACACAGATATATGCCACCACCATGAGCTGGTCCTTTGGGGCCATGTTGGTATTTCAAGTGAGTCTTAAACTTCCCCGTCCCTCCATGAAGTGATCCAGTTTCATAATTCCAAACTTTCTTACAAAGAGTTTACTGAGCAGTGCCGGTATCATTATTTTTCGTGATAAATTCTCAAACTTGGGATCTTCCAGTTCTTGGGCTTGAGGGACCTTCAGTAGTAGCACCTTGAGCTTGAGTAGGAGTATTTGCATTTGCAGCCATTTTGTTAGAAATTTTTTAAGAGAAATGAATAGAAAATATTAAATTGTGATTAATTTGATGAAATATGAGAGTATTTATAGGAAAAATAGGCAGGGGAGGGCTATTGGGGCGTTTATGGGGGTGGGGGAGGGAAAAATAGCCGTTTATCCGGTCCGGTATGGACGTTTAGTATTTTTTTTGGTTATTTTTTTGTCTTTAATAGCCTTTGTAGTTTTTGAATTTTAAATTAAGTATATGACTAGATAAAAAATAATAACAAATACAAATTGATAGCAAGACATCTATTTTTTATGTAATAACTTATATAATACTAGTATTAAGTATTTAGTATTTAATATTTAAGTTTTAAATTGCAAAAATATAATTGAGAATATATAAAAAAACAATGGTAATTTAATAGCAAGACATAACACTTGTTATTTTTTCAAACTTAATACTAAGTATTAATACTAAGTATTAAGTTAGTAGTACTTAGTATCTAGTATTTTAGTATTTAGTATTTAAGTATTAAATTTTAAAAGTATAATTGAGAATATATAAAACAATGATAACTTAATAGCAAGACATAACACTTGTTATTTTTTCAAACTTAATACTTAGTATTTAGAATTAAGTTAGTAGTATTTAGTATTTAGTATTTACTAGTAGTATTTAAATATTGAATTGCAAAGAGGTAACTTAATAGCAAAGGATAATTGAGAATATAACAAAGTATTATAACTTAATAGCAAGGCGTAACGCATTTTATTGAATAATGTTTGAATTATTTTTTTTGCAAAGTACATAGTACATACTACATAGACATTAAATTGCAAAACTATATATTAATAAAAAAAACTTCTCATTTTCTGAATAATTTCTTCTGGCACCTCTGGAGGAACCGGTGGCAAAGATTCATCTTCTTCATAATCATTTTCATTGTCCATACTTCCATCGCTTGATAAAATTTCGGTTGCTGCTTCTGCATCTGCTACTTCATCTTCTGCAAATCCAAAATTTCTTCGCTCCGATCTAATCCAATCTCTGAATAATACGGCCGTCTCCATTGCTTCTTCCTTCAATGAATGTCTATGATCTCCAATTTGTAATCTTCCTTGGCGAAACGCGCTTTCTGAAGCAACTGATGATGCTTGAATTGTTAGAATATCCCGCGCCAGTTTTGCTAAAACTGGAAACTGTGCTTGTTGATCCTTCCAAAATGGCAGTAGTTGATCGCTTCCAAAATACTCAATTTCCTTGTAACCATGAAGTAAATAAACATCAAGCTCGTTGAACCCTCCGCTACTCGAATGCCTCCTAGAAAGCCTTTGATTAAGGCTGGAAAAACTTCCCAATCCGACTGCAGCTCTTTTACTCGCCTACGTTGAACTTGATCCAGCTCCACTTGGAACACTTGAAACAACATTATCAGCTGCACTCCTATATCTTTCATAAATCCGTTGGCAATCTACAATTACATGTGCACAAGCTGTTTCTACACTTGGTATTTCTTCATCAGTACTTCTCAAACTCCGATAAATTTCTCTAATAAGCATTTCGGTATTAAACCGTTTAAAACAGGGATGTAATACAGAAGCAATGCAATAAAGTGGTGGAATAGGAAAAAAATATTTTTTAAATTTTTCAATCATTGCTTCTACTGCTTGTTCATAACCAGGCACTAATCTATAATCGTTAAGTAATTCTGCTATTCCAGCTATAAAATACAACATGGTAGTAACTATAGGATAATATTGACCGAAAAATTCTTTAGTAGCATAAAAGAACTTTTCTAAAAAAAAAAAAGACGCTCAACAAGTTTCCAATCAGATTCTTCTAGGTGATACTCTACAGCCACTTTGCCATTAAAATAACTAGTTATAGGCGCTCGTAAAGTGTAAGCAACAAATAAAGAGTCATATACAGTGTTCCACCTAGTTGAAACTTCCTTAGGAACTCTTATAGGCCGCAAACCTTCATTTACACACTCTACCCGAAAGTCCCTCCATCTATCCGGTTTTTTAGATTTAAAAATATAACTAATTGCGAGTCTAACCTTCACAATAGTAGGATCATATAACTGAAGGCCATATTTTACAACTAAATTATATATATGACATGCACATCTTACATGAAACAATTCTTCAAAAGGGGGATGCAATGCAGGTCTTAACTTACCAATAGCAAAATCATTGTTTGCAACATTATCAAGAGTTATACTTAAAATTTCGTCACTAATAAAATACGCCTTACAAATATCAGAAACTTCTCTCTTAATAAATGTTCCCGTGTGTGGTTCATCGACAGCGCAATATGCTAAAATTCTTTTTTGCATTACCCAGTTAGGATCTATCCAATAACAAGTACTAACTGTTAAATAGTCATACCCATTAACACCACGACCCAAATCAGTAGTAAGACAAACTCTACAATCAAAGTGATAAAATATATATCGTAAATATTGTCTATATTCATTTTTAAATTTTATAATATCACTTCTAATCGTAGTTTTTGGAAAACCTTGAAAAGATGGATTATATATGATTTGAATATAACGAACAAAACCTTGACAAGAAGCAAATGTAAAAGGTAAGCACTCTACTGCAATCATTTTTGCCATTTGTTCCCTATCTTTCTTCTTATCATAATGCATAAGCCCCCCCGTCACTGGGTTAATTTCCTGTTGAACTACACTACCTTGCGATGGAGCCATTCTGTTCCCTGAACGAGTGCCACCCGGCCTCTTTTCCCATTCATCCTTATGATGATTTTCTAAGTGTGTTCTCAACTTCCCCGTCCCACCATTATGCCTGCCGGTTTTAAAATCCCAAACTTTTTTACAAATATTACATTTAGCGGTCTGAGCCGGAATATTTTTAGTCATAAATTTCCATACATCCGATCTATCGGGTCGTACTGCTGGTTCTCTACTAGGAGGCATAGGTGGTAATTCAGATTCAGTTTCTTCAGCTTCACCATGAAATTGACTAGTGGGTGTTTCATCTTCTAAATTAATCTCTTCGGTATTTTCTTGATATCGTGCCTCTAACATATCATTATCTAGTGGTTGATCAAAATCAAAAACATGATAAAATTGCGTGTCATCTTCCTGAGTAAAATCATCTAGATGAGAAGGAGCGCTAGAAGTACCAATTGGTCTTTTACCTAAAGCACGACTACGTCTACCATCCCCCCCCCCCCCCCCCCCCCCCGGTTAGAAGCACGTGATCTACGACCGCTACCCGTACGCCCAGTAATTGATCTCCACAGTCCAGACATTTTTATAATTTATAAGTAAAGCAAACAAATAAATTACTAAAATATGCTAGAAACAATATTGCACAAAAATTAAAATAGATAATAAGAAGTAAGAACGAGTTTACATGATATCGTGAACTTAGAATGTAGAACTTAGGAAGTGAAAGTTGAAATTTGACTGGAACCGCACCGAACAATTTTCCACTTCACTCCAAATATTTTTTTGTAATGCAATTTAGCACTTAAATCCTTTTTACGAGAGCAAATTTGAATTATTTAGCAAATAGCCTTTGTATAAATAAGAGAGATCGAGAGAGATTTAGAGAGAATATTAGAGAAATTATGAATAAATTGATGAAAAATGGTGGTATTTATAGAAAAAATAAGTTGAGGGGGGGTATGGGGGCCCTTAGGGTTTGGGGGAGCATATAATCAGGCGCACAAGACTCTAGGTTTGCATCCAAACCTTAGTTACAAGTCTTATATTGTGTTAATTTGTTTCAACAATGGGTAAGCATAACCGCGCAAACAAGCGCTCCAAATCTTCCACCCTAGAAGTTCAAATTTAAAGTACCCCACGTGGCAACAGTTACATTTTTTTCTCTTTCCACGAATCACTTCAATCACTCCATATTCCACTTGGTTTCCAACTATCTTTCCATTAATGCAAAACCGTTTCTTTTTGTATCCAATCACTCCTAGATATCTTCAAATCACAAAACCTAATAGAATCTCTCTAACATCGCTCAAGAAAACCCAAATTCTTTCTCCTTGATCATGTAAAATCCAAGCCAAGAACCCGCACCTACCAACTCTTCTCAACAAGTTGCTCCAAAACCCAAATTTTTTGTTGCTTTGAAATACACAATGAGCAAGTGAGCCGTTTCCATGGCGAGGAAGATCGCTAAGGAGAGAAGAACCATTTTGGATCACTCACCTCATAAACATCCTTCTCTACGTTAAAGGATTAGTAAATCTGTTTAACAACAAGAATAACAACCCCTGGATATTGAGGTAAGTTCTAAAACTACTACTACTATTGTTGATGTAGGTAGTACTATAGTATCTAGTGTAGGAGAATTTGGGTTTGAAATGGTTAGTGAGTCTGTGAATGTAGACGGAGCAGATGAACCCGTTGGAAATCCTTTTGTTGGTAGGGATGAAGGAACCCAAGGAAATAAGTAAAGTACAGGAGCATGTAGTTAGTGGAGTTGAACCTGTTACCTGTTGACACTGAACATGTTAATCTGACTAAAGGAAAGGAGAAAGTAGTACTAGAGGGGACTAGGGAATCTGTCAAGGGCACCTCAGATGAACCTGTATTGCCTGAGGCCCCAAAGAATAGGTTATAGTGAGCTTGACTGGACTGGCTCTAAAGGAGAAAATTTCTCCAAGAAACTGGCTGAAAAGGAGGCCGGTTCATCTCTGAAGTATGACACCCTCCTTAATTGATGGTCCTAAAATTGATAACCTTAAGGGTTAGAGTCCCGTTGTACCAGTTGTCTTGTGGAGAAGTCTGAGAGTGATGGGGAAGAACAGTTGAAGAAAACAAACCAAAAGGAGACACATTGAAGAAGTAGGCCGTCAAGTTGAGTCACAAATAATTGAGAAGAAGAGAAGATTTGCTAGAGAGACTGGTGAGAAAGTGAATATTGGTGAAGTGGGAGAAGAAGCAGAAAAGGATTATGTAAACAGTGAATGTGGAGGCATGGCTAGTAGGCTACCATATAAACCTGGTCCTTCATTCACGGGAAGAAAGCCTGCTACCAGGGCCTCTAACAGACAAGAGGAAGAAAATATTGTTGAAGCTGCAAAGAAAACAAAGTAAACAAAGAAGGATTTTCAGGAAGAGTATAGGGAAAAGTCTTCTGAAAGTGATCAGATTCCTGATGATGAACCAGTGCCCAAGAAAGAACCCATTGATAGGGCGGCATAGTTTCAACACAGAAAAATTACGAGGGGAAAGGTTTTGGTGGATGTGACTGAATATACCATTGAACTGTTGATTCAGAAGATGGAGGTACAAGATGGAAAATATGTTTGAGGAATGTGAAAAGTGTCCTATGATAAATAGGTGAAAGAGTTCTACATAAACTCTGAGGTAGTGAAAGGTGTGGTATACTCATCTTTGAAGGCAGTTCACTTCAGCTTTGACAAAGATCTTCTAGGTCAGATTCTGGATGTTCAAGCAGATGGGTATGCTAAATATGATAAGTTTAGGTGGATGTCATAATTGATGGAGTGAAACCACTGACTGTCACCAAGAGATTCATTGGTCTACATAAGGTGAAGAAAGCCTGAAAAGTGCTAAAAAAGAAGATGGAACCCTTTCACCAGTTTTTGTTTGAGTTTATCATTAGGAATATAAAACGAAGCAAGTTACCAATGCGATGAATAATGAAATAGTGAGAAATATAGAATGTGAAATATAACAATAGTTACACAAATGATTAGACTGTCTTAAGGTTATTAATCTCGTGAGCTAACAACCAAGTTTTATCGGATTAGAGATAATATCGGTTTGGAATTATTAATATAACGATTTAATAGCTCTGATTAAACAAGTTTAGAAAGACAACGACAATGATCAACAAACAAGTAAAACGATAACAATGATAAAAGGAAATAAATAAGTAAATGAAAGAGATAAAGTTTATTCAATAGATCAGGTGCTCGTGCTCTGGTAAAGAGGATGAACTTCGTCTTCTCTCAAGCAAAGCAAAGTAGGACTGAACTTTGAATAACGTAGTAGTAAAGTAGGAGGACAATTATAGTTTGCAGTAGCTAATAGGAAAATAAATGATCTTTATATAGCAGTAGAATCCTAAACCTAGCTAAACTCTTTGCTATGCACGTCTCTACATCAACAAATATTGCCTCAATCCATGTCCAACGGTCCTCCTGAAATAGCAGAGTTGGTTAGAGATAGGGCTTATCTTTTGTCTTATAATCGGACGCTTGATCTTGAGGTGGTTGTGTCTAATTCATCCATTGGTCAATCCCTCTAAAGCCTCCATTGTTGCTTGATCCTCCTTGTTAAATCAACTTGCTGACTTGTCCTCGATATTCATGCTTTGTTCGCCATGCCACTGATTGCACGCAGCAAGCGTGCATCTGGGCTTTAACCAATACAAATAGTTCTCCCACTTGCCGAGTGAATGCCCGTGTGAGCTTGGCAAGTGGTTTGAGATTGTTGCGGGAAAACACATGGCGCACTCCCGATCAAGTATTTTAAAAAAGACAGTTTTCACTTCAACTTCTCATCAACGCCACACAATTAAGGCCACGTGTGTGAGTTCGTGCGGTGATTACTATTCACTGGATATCGAGGTAATGATTACCTTCTCCTCTATATAAAGATTTATTCAACTCCCTTTCAAACTTTACAGTCATCCAAAGCTTTTGTCTTCTTAGTTCAACTACTGGTATCTCTCCGCCGTTGTTTGCCTGAAAACCGCTACTTTTCCACAAATGATCTTGACAACCCATCATTTTAATAAATGGTATCTCTAGAAATCACTTCATCACATCATTCTAATGTTGGGAATGTTGGTCCCGAGGCGGTTAGATATGACGCCACTAGCATGCCACTGCGTCATGTTGTCACTACGGCGGAGGTGGCGCAAGCTGGCAGTAAGGAAAAGAAATTGAAGGTTAAAACACCTATTCCGCCAGCAAAGCCTCCAAACATCATCTCTAAGGAATTAAAAACGTACAATGATTGTAGTGTGTCCATTCAAACGCCCCACCAAGTGTTTATCAAATTTAATATTCCAGTCACCGGAATAACTTGCGTCGTTAGACCTGAAAATATGGATAAAGTTTGGGATGACCATGGATGGAAGAATGTGGAATTTGTTTGTCCGGAGGTTGGGAACGAACTTTCCGACTACAAATCTTGTTATTTGGTCGTATTGGCTTGCCTCTTAACGGTAGGGTTCTCTTCCAATTCATCCTGTTATTGAGTCAATGTACCGGATGTATAACATTTATTTTGGGCAGTTTGCACCGTTCGTTTGGAGACCAGTGTCAATGGTAGACTATTTTTGTACAGAGAGCAACCAAGATTTCCACATTAATCATATATTTAACTTATATATCCCGAAGATATACAAAGGTGGGATCATGAATTTCGATAAGAAGGGTGCCCGTGGGCTGATTTCAAAGAACGATGATAACATCCACCATTAGGATCGCCGTTTCATCTATATTCAAAAACATATATTAGTTGCGGCCGGAAGTCCTCAGTTACTAGAGTGGTGGAATCCCACCTGTAAGTTTACTTGTATTTCCATCCTGCATTCTTCATTCCATTTTACTTGCTAATTTCCCTCCATTTTTGTTGAATCAGTCGAGAAAGCCAATATTGAGTGGGTCACCGACCTTGTAGCTTGGGTGACAAGAATTATACAAGAATTATCCACCCATTGTAAGTGCTTGAATTTTTTATCAGATGATTTTCTCCATTTTTTGGAATTCTGCCTTAAAAGTAACTGTATTTTGTAGTTATTAAATGGGATTATGAAGAACCGGTGGCTGCAGCGGAGGTGGGAGATCTTGCGCCAGTTGCAGAAGAGGGAGGCGAATGGGTGATCAAGCCAATCGGTTGCCCTTCGATAAAGAGAAAGTTAGCCGACCCATCCAAGGGTGTTAAGAAAACTTCTCAGTCCTAAAAAGAGCACCGAGGCTTAGGTTGGCAAGGACGCAGTGGCCACGACTTTCATTGCCGTGGATGTAGCCCAGGCAACTGGAGAGGGGGGGGGGAGGGTTAGTAGTTTCTTTCCAACCCCCGAAAAGGAAGCCTCTGAAGAATCAGTTTTTGAGTAGCCGTTGGAGTGCATCAAACGGCCATGACGAACAAATTTTGGAGGAGGCTGAATAGTTGAAGATGACCGATGGAGACCAAGCAACTCCTATTATGGAGTTTCTTCAGGAAGCTCTTCCCCAACCGTCTGTTATTGTGTTGACTTTGGGTGCAGAGGGGGATATTGAGAAAGAAGCAACGACTGTTGATTCTCCTCGTTCTTTGCCTACGAGGTAGAAGAAATGGAAGCTTCCGCTGGATTAGGATGTCGCACCATCTAAATCCAAGTATATAGAGAGTTCAAGCTCTTCGTTTTTGGTCAAGAACACAACCGATCCCTGGTCGCCTTACCTAGGGGGAAGATACGACCACTTTTTCTGCTTATAACATAGCTGAGGCAATGGGTGAGGTGATGGATTGATCGATCACCATTAACATCCCTTGCAATACTAACTTGTTTCGATCTCCGAGGCACTTCCTTAATCACTTCCACGTGCTGATCAGACACATGGAATGTGCTCGGTTGAACCTCCATGATGACATACGGTTGGCCTCTTATGTTGCTCTTGACTCTCTCTAGGTAATATCTTTTTTTATTTGACTATTTCGCCCTTTCTTTCATGCTTCATTTTTTTCCTAAGAAAAATTCCTTTTAGTCTCAGACGGCTTTGACCGCGTTTGAAGTGGTTGATCGACTTCATCAACTCAATGTTGTCGTTCAGTTGTGTAGGGACAAAATTGATGTACTGGGGACGGCTGGTCGCGCCCTATATTCCAATCTTCAGAAGTCTGAAGTCAAACATGCTTTGCTATTGGAGCAGTTTGATAAGCTTAATGAATCAAGGGTCTGCGAGAGACGGATTTGGAGGTGAAGACTGAGAGCTTGATTCAACGGGTTGCTATCTTAGAGCATATTGAGGCCGATGACGGTGAGCAGTTGCGGGCCACCGAGGCTGCTATGAATACTAAAGATGCTAGGATCCGTTCTTTGGAGAAGGATCTCAAGTTTGCAAAGGCAGATCTTGAGGCTGCTAAGAATGAGAGGGATGATGGCAATGCTAACTATAATGAACAGTTGACGAAGAATCGGACCCTAATCTGGAGGTTCGTGACTTAGACAAGAAATTGGTGGATTAAGAGATCGAGTTCGAGCGTCGTTAGAGTCTTATGGTCATAGAGACAAACCGTTCTTATTCAGCTGTCCTCAAGTTGGTATGAATTGTAAACAGAACTGTTGGAGGTTGAAGATACAGTGAAAACCCTCAGTGAAAATCTTGGTTTGTCTCCTGAAATAATTGAATATGAGACTGAAGAAGACGAAGAAGCTGAAGAGGAAAAGAAAGGGGATGAGTAGGTTGTTGTCATCACCCTTTATCTTTTGTTTCAAACTTTTTTGATTTTTGCGGCAAAGTGCTTTATCCGGTTTTTAAATACTATGAGACCATCGGCCATTTAAATGAATTTTTTTCTTTCCATTTAATATTAAGTGTTGTTTTCCGAAGGTAGAGTTTATGTTCTATCATTTTGAAGTCCCAACGGCTTCCTTTGAGCATTTGTTTTCCAAAAGATAAGTTATGTTTCTACCGTTCAAAGTTTCAACGACTTCGTTTGTTTTCGAAAAGGACTAAAAATAATCCGGTCCAATGTAATATTGCGTAATAAATAATTCCATCTTGCTTTCATGTGTGGAATGAATTTTCTTCAAACATTAAATTCAGAATCAATAAATAGTATTTCAATACTTAGCCAATCTTATTAGTGTTTATGCCTAAATTTGTACGTCTAGGTTAAATAATTAATTATGAATGAGGTCACAAGTAATACAGTAAATTACGATGGAAAAAGTAAGTAAATACGATGAAAGTAAAGACAAGTAATTAAGCAAGAAATAATGGATAAAGCAAAGTAATTGTTATTCCTTGAGTGTAGACGACTTTTGTGGCAAATTATGTCTTGTATGTCTTATGTACAATACAATGTAGAAGGGGTATTCATAGTACTAATACACAGTCCTAAATAAGGTAAAATACAAGTACTAGTAAGGCCGTGGGCATACAACTCAAGGCGGTGGTGTACTAAACCCTAGCTAGGAGACTGTAAATCCTAGGCGGCGGGATGTGAGCCTGCGCCCTATGACCAAACCGCCTAAACGGTCGTTGGCTCCAGGAGCGAGCGTGTATCCGCAGCGCCCGGTGACTTGTAGGATAAGTCTAGACTCGCTAGTTAGACTCGTATCCCCGTACCAATAGGTGGTATATTTTTGTCCACACAGTCAGTCCGGCCCACTTGCTGAGTGCTGACACAAGCAGTCAGAAAGTGAAAGAAGCGTGATAGCATACGTAAAGGTGTGACGGTACTGATGCTCGTTTCCTTGTCTCTTTGCGTCGTATTAAATGTAAATTCCTTAGTACAACAACGTGTCCCCTAATGATTGGAGGGGTTTCCCGTGTATCTTCCCAATGTTGCCGCTGCTCTGTTTACATCTCGTAATTATGGGGATACATATCACTTAAACTGCAGTAATCATAATTATGATCCCACGTGATTGAGATCATTTCACTTCCTCTTTATGTTTCCAACCAAGACGTGTATATATACGTCGTAAGTGAGAAAGCTTATTCAAAACCTTCCAATAATTTTCAAGAACTCTTCTTTAAAAGATAATCTCTTTTCCAATCCCACTATTATTATCATCATGCACAAGGTTCAAGCTTTCTCCCAGTGAACTTCAGAGCGCGCGATTACCTAACTAATTCTTTCAATTGTTAAAATAATGGCCGCATGCTGGCCAAACCCCTAAACAAAGGGTGAAAATAGCAATCTCTCCATTGAATTCTACCCTTCTGCAGTCACGGAGAGTTACATTATGTGCATTAGGCATGAATGCAAATGGCCTGATTTCGTTGTCATTCTTGCTCCTGGCACTGAGGAGAGAATTTCTTCCCATCGGACTAGCTTTTCAATGGTTCACACGTACCCTTTCACTCTTCATCTCCACAAGCATGTCAGTTGATCATAGAAGACATATGTTGCTCTTACAATGTTTGTTCTGGCCAGATCAGCCCTTCCGTGTGGCAACTAGTGGTCGTGCTTGACCACTTGGCTAATTATACCTAGGTTACATTCTCCTTTGATCATCTTCTGGCCTTCTACTCCCCTCGTCTTCATAAAGCTGTGATGCTTATGTTCATAAAACGGGGGAAGAAATGTATAGTCCCTAATAGTGAAGATTTCAAAGACCTTAGTTGGGTGCACACATATGTGGCTGTGTGAATGACCGTTTTAGTATCCTCTCTTCCCTTTCTAGAGGTCTTCAATAGATAGTCGTTGCTTCAAACTAATTTCTTTCTTCTGTGCAGTGAACATCGTGTCCACCATATCTTTAAGCCACAATGAACTGATAATATGGGTCACCAACATCTTTTCGAGGAATCTTCCTGAATTCCTGACTTTCTTGGCCCTGGCGAGTGTGAATGGCTGGCGGGCGAAAGACCACGGTAAGTAATTATTGAGCCGTTCTTTCTACCCAACATGACTCCCATAATTTGATCCACCGCTGCTTCTACAGTTATCTCATCGTGGTATGCCCCTGCTGGTGGAGATTCAGATCGATGCCCCGTATATTGCTCCCTTACCCGATGTGAAGGCATCTGGTGGAAGAATATTTGAGAGGGCGAACAGATCCTGTTCCTCATAGAGATGGAGGTCCTCTAGGCTGACTGACTTGCCCATTGCTGGTGAAACTCCTGTGATTTCTAATGGTGAGGGAGAAGTCCCCCGAGTGTCCGTGTCTGAGGCTGTTGAAACGACCCCGTCTGCTGCTGTTGAAGCTGGTCCTTCTTCACAAAAGCATAGACATATGATTGAGGAAACTCCAATAGCCGAGGAAGAAGCTAGTGTGGAAAATGATGCCTTGCTTACTGTAATACCTTAGGATCCGTGATTTCCAGGTTCGGGCTTCAGTTTTTGAAATAACACTCTTTCTCTATTGACTTCAAAGACTGACATCACCCGTTTATGTTTAGAACCTGTTGCAGCTGCTCTGACTCCTGAGGGCTCTGTCTCCTTTCAGCAGTGCCCTAGCAAAGAAGTGGCCGTAGAGGTAGTGTATGAACCCGTAGGTAGAGCTTGGGAGGTTGTAATCCCTATTGCTGTGGGGGTTAACTAATTAAGACTCCACAGGTTGTAACAGACCATACTGCTAACTGATCGGCCTTGTAGAACAAAAACACCTTTCTAGCTACAACAGTCACGATTTGCTTGAGGTTGCCACCGGATGCTCCCTTTGAATAAGTTTCCTGCCACCACCATGCCAAGTTCAGCATCGTTTTTCCTTTACCAAGTTCCTATTCATACCATTACACAGGGATTGATGGTATATCATGAGATACTCCATCGGGGAGACTTAAAAGATAATCTGGTCGAGGATGCTGATGCGCTACATGGACAAGTAGCCCGCTTTCAGCCCTTTGTGGAGAAGGATAAGGAGTTGAAGGGTAAGCACAAGCAGGATGTGGAGGCCCTCAAGTTGTCCCTCGCAGATGTCAAGGTCTCAAAGCAGCTTCATCTCAGCAACGCGAATCGTCTGAAATGGATAGTGAGAGATCTGCGACATACGCCTCAGATACTCAGGGTCTCTCCGCCTTCCTTCAAGATGAGAATGAAATGATGAAAGGTAAGGTGGCATCACTTGGGTGAATTTGTGACAACCTTTGCAAGGAGTGCAATGCGAAAGATCAACAGAAAGAAGCTCTGAATGCACATTGCACAGTAGAAGTTGATCATGCCAATGTCACAACTGCTCTTGCCACTGTTCTCCGGGTTCGTGACGAACCTAATTTTGACGTGGATGCTGAGATTTCCTCGTATACAGGCATTGTTGCCCAGGTAGATGATCAACTTGGTCCTGACCTTGAGGAAGGCTCTGAAGAGATGAGTGGAGAAAGAGATGAGACGCTGACTGGGAAACCTGTAGCTGGTGAAAAAGGACCTTCACGGAGTGTTGCCTATGAAGGAAGTCCCTAGAGAGAGGAATGAAAATCCCCATCTCCCGTTTGATGCTCTTTTTTTACGGATTTGGTGATCAGACATTTATCCGCATATGTGGATATTTAATGTAAATTTTTGGGCCCGTCTGCGGCATATTAACTTAAGTTACTTGTGCCTTTGTTTGTGACGTTTTTTAATTTTTGCTGTAAATAATAAGTAATGCTATGTTATGCCTCTGTGGGAGTTTGCACCTAAAAATTAGATGGCTTTCGATCATCTTGACTATTCTAATTATTTAAGAACATGTGTCAGTGTGCCTGCCTTGAGCAATTACGTCCGTGGTGCACCGATAGATGGCGGCTAGATTGCATCCGTAGCAGATGGCTGTTTGCGCCCACAATAGGATAACTTTAGCCCGTGTGGTAACGATCCTTTTTTATTCTGAGACAAAACATCTTTGCTTAGTTACTCGAGTATTTAAGACTTTCTGGCACTACATGGACAGGCGTCCCCATCGGCGTGTAGGTGCACTTGTTGATTTAGCGAGTTCAACCCTCGATTAATGCCTGGTGGCTGAGTTAGACATGGTCTAGCTCTAAGCGAGTAGTGTACCCTACTTTTGTCACGGAAAGTGGGTTTATTACTTCAACTTGTATGTGGCCTGGGCTATGAATAGTTGGATCATAGATGGATCTAAATTTGTGAAAAACTGATTATAACAGTAGTTTTATTAATAAAGGCACAGAGCCTAAGATGTTGTGGGTGAAAACCTGTAATATGTCAAAAAAGAAGTATGAAAATACTGTAATCTAAGACCAATGTGCTAAGTAAATTCTGAAAAGAAAAGTACTTCCAACTATCTCTACTCCTCCCCCCCAATCGAAAGACATCAATCGACCACACCATCTGAATTGCAGTCTTGGTATATTGCGGCTTCAAGGTATTTAGGGTCTCATGGAATAATTACCTCGGTCACTTGCTCGGGGAGAGCTGCTCCAAGGATTGTGGTCGTATAACATTCCCTTGCTGCCTCCTGATCACCATTCACTTCTTTTATCCCTCATTGAGTAGGTTACTTCAGTTTCTGATGCCAGGTGGATGGTATTACTTTGACTTGATGAATCCATGGTCGCCCGATGATCGCATTGTAAGGAACGCCTCTCTTAATTACCTGAAAAGATGAAACATAATCTATCCTCTGCAAGCGGGTGGTCAGTTAATTTCGCATATAACTTTCTCACAAGAATTGTTGAAGCATGCAAGCGTGTAAACGCTTCGAATAATTCGATCCTCAATACCCATCGCATTTAGTGCATCCCATCTGATGAGGTTTATGGTGATGTTGGCATCGACCAATACATGTTTCACGTCTGAATCTTCCATCCTAAGCGTTATGACCAGGGCATCATGGTGCGGGGTGCTGTAGACGATGTTGTCCTCCTCGCTGAATTGGATTATCTCATCTCGAGCGAGACCCTAGTTGGGCGCTGCTGAGATATCCTCAGACCCCCTGAGACATATTGGTCCCCCGATTATCACATTGATGGACCTCTTAGGATCAGGCAGACTTAGCAGTGCGTCTTAGTTCTCACTTCTGGTGAAGGTTTGCTTCCCATTTTCGGTGAGCAGGTCCTTGAGGTAACCTTTGTTCGACAAACTCATGACCTCTAAAATAAATGCTTTGCAACCGGCTGTGTCATGTCCGTGTTCCCTATGAAAATGGCAATAAAAGTCTTAATTTCTCCTGCCAGGTTCTGCTCTCAAGTTGCTTGGCCAACGGATTTGTGCGCTCTTCATATGATCTCTTACGAATTCCATGGTGTTGACTCGCAGACCCAATTCTTCGAATCGGTTAGGAACCAACTCCACGTTGAGCGATCCCTTAGAAATTGGCTCTGACGTTCCCTGACCATCTCTCCGCTTTGGAAAACCGTCCCTGCTATCTTTCCTTTTTCGCTTGCCTTTGTACCCCATTCGAGGTTCCTCCACATATCCCCATATCTGTCCTTGGCAGATGACATCTTGGATAGCCGGCCGGACTTCTTCTGGAGCAAAAGTCTCCCCAGGCTCTAGGCGAAGCTTCTCAGTGTACCTCTGGTGCAGGGCGTTCCATGTTGACACAGGGTGCTGAGTTAGACTCCACTGTAGCTCTCTGGTGACTAGGGATCCCTTTGAATTCAAACTTTTGCCAAAGTCTACCACAGCGATATTGTCGGGAACTGGAGGGAGCTCTATGCGTTCCCTCTGGAACCTGTCGAGATAATTTTTGAGCAGCTCATTGTCTCGCTGACGGATTTCAAAGATATCCTCCATTCACTTTTCTCGCTTGCGAGCACCGGAGTGCGCTTTCTTGAGTAAATCCTGCATCTGAGTAAATAATTCGATCGAAACCATTTGTAGCTGAGTATACCAAGCAAGGGCTCATTTTGTCAGCGCTGAGACAAACCTCTTCACTAGAGCAGATTGGATTTCTTCCTTAATAATCTCGTTACTCTTCACAACCACATAGTACGCAGCAATATACTCATCCGGATCTGCCGTTTCATCATACTTCAAGTTATCCAGCAAGCGGAAGTGCTTTGGTATGCGGACCGGTGCAACACTTGCCTTGTAAGCATGCTTGGAAAACTTCTGCTCATCTACCGTCGAAACTTGGGGTGGAGCTCCCGGCACGTTACCAATTTGGTCGTAGATGGCCTTCATCTCCTTTATGAGATCCTGAATGACAAAGGCTCCCTAAAGATCTTGGTTGTTAGTTGACGGGCCTCCTCGAGCAGCAACCATGTCAAGCTTTCGGTTAGGAACAGATGCGGGTGAATCGTTCACACGCGCTGGTCCTCGTGGAGATATTTGCCTTTAAAACGGTCTTGTAAACATTGTGCCTAGCTTGCGAAATACCCCCTCGATCACGTTTTTGGAGTTTTGTTCCACATGTTCCATCATAGTTTTGAGGAGATCAGTGATGAAAGTTCTGAACTCAGGGTTACCTTCCAATGAGTGGCTCATCCCTTCATTATCGACGACAGGGGTCGGTTCTTGAGAAGAATCTTTTACCTGCTCGGCTGAATCCTTTTGTTGGATGATCGAATCGTCATGATTCTTCGCAGATTCGTCCACTCCATATGTGGTGTTCTTTGGAACGCTGTTGTCGTCGCCAGATATGATTGCGCCTTTTCCTTCATCAAATACCTACAATTTCCTGGGCCCCACGGCGGGCGCCTAATTGTTTCTGCCTAAATTTGTACGTCTAGGTTAAATAATTAATTATGAATGAGTCACAAGCAATACCAGTAAATTACAATGGAAAAAGTAAGTAAATACGATGAAAGTAAAGACAAGTAATTAAGCAAGAAATAATGGAGAAAGAAAAGTAATTCTTATTCCTTGAGAGTAGCCGACTTCTGTGGAAAATTGTGTCTTGTGTGTTTTATGTACAATACAATGTAGGAGGGGGGTATTTATAGTAGTGATACCAGTCCCAAATAAGGTAAAATACAAGTACTAATAAGGCCATGGGCCTACAACTCAAGGTGGTGGTATGTTAAACCTAGCTAGGAGACTGTAAATCCTAGGTGGCGGGATGTGTGCCCTGCATCCTATGACCAAACCGCCTAAATGGTCATTGCCTCCAAGAGCGGGCGTATATCCTCAGTGCTTGGTGACTTGTAGGATAAGTATAGTCTCGCCAGCTGGACTCGTGTCCCCGTACAAATCGGTGGCATATTTTTGTCCACACAATTAGAATAATGAACGATGTGCCGAATGCATTTAGACATGAAGTGTGTTACATTAATAATAAAGATGGCCACTATCGGGCTCTTAATACAAGATGTATTCGACCTTTGATATCGGTCGGGACTTTTACTTAGTCGTTTGAGCGTCTTAAAACTTATATTTGGTCTCTAGTGGACCGTTTACATGATAACTATCTTGAAATGCGAGCAGTCCCCAATATGGAGGTTTAACGCGTCTTGGACGGTCAGTCCCCGGTGTGAGCATTTTGGCTTAGCTTACTACAATCTTCTCTATTCGAACGGTCTCATAATCTCTTAATAATCATCGGCAGTCCCAGGTATCTGGGCAGGCCCCAGTCTTACAGTAATTTATTGATCTACTACCGCTCCCCTCCCACCCAGTGTTCGGGAGCGAAGTTTTGAGAGGCCATACACTGGAGTAACGATTTTATTTCGTGCTTTCTCGAAATGCTTTCCTGAAATAAGGCTGCAAAGATGAAGACCACGTTAGAGTGTTCGTCAGACTTATCGACCAAGAGTTCAGAGCGTCTAAGGCTTATATGTTCGTTGGTGATATGTGTCATAATTCGATTCTAACTATGCCTATCAGCTGAAAGTGTTAGTACCAAAAGCAATAATAGTATTGTCTGAATGGGAGTAAGAAGTAAAATAGAGTTTTGAGTTATAGGATAGCAAGCGTTTCAAAGTAGTATTTCTTCAATTGAGTGATGTTCCAATTGAATTCAATTGGATTTGAGTCCAATGTCTCCAGCTCATAAGATCCTTTACCAACCGCTCTTTTGAATCGGTAAGGTCCTTCCTAATTGGCTCCCTACTTGCCTTCGTTGGGCTTGTCCAATTTCGGCTGCTTCTTTTTCATAACATAATCACCTACATTATAGCTTTAATACCTGAGTTTTTTGTTGAGGTAGTTCTCTACCCTTTGCTTTTGTGCTTGCATCCAGATCAAGGCCATCTCTCTTTTGCCTTTAGCAAATCCAAATCGACCAGCATAGCTTCTTTGATCGAATCATCGATAGAGTGGGCAAACTGAAGGCTTGGTTCACCAACCTCCACCGGGATCAAAGCTTCGGACCCATAGATAAGTAAGAACGGAGTCTCTCTGATCTATTTTTCACGGTTTTTTGGTGATCCCACAATGCAGCCGAGAGCTCGTCCGGCCAATTGCCCTTTTCTTTGTCCATATTTTTCTTCAAGTATTCAATTATTGTCTTGTTGGATGATTCAGCCTGTCCATTTGCACTTGGATGATAGGGAGTTGATGATATCCGCTTGATTCCTTATTTACAAAGAAATCTTATTTGCCGCCCAATGAATTGCTGGTCGTTGTCATAAGTGATCTCTTTCAGAATCCCAAAACGGTAGATGCTTTTCTTCCAAATGAAGATGATGATCTCCTTTTCTCTTGTCTGTGCTACGACCACTGCCTCCAACCATTTATAAAAGTAGTCAGTTAAAATCAAAATAAATTTTATCTTACCAGGCGTTGTTGGGAGCGGCCCAACCAAATCCATCCCTTATTTCATAAACGACCATGGTGATGTGACCGAATGTAGGGCTCTGCTTGTTGATGGAGGAGGTTTACATGTCATTGAAACTTATCATATGTTTAAGCGAAAGTTTTGGCGTCCTAGTAACCGGCTCTAATCAATCTTCATGCCAAAGAATTTCTTCTGGTGCGGTTTCCACAGTTGCCTTCGTGAAATTCCCTTATTACATAGTCAATTTGTCCTGGACCCATACACTTTGCTAAAGGGCCACTGTACATATGTCAATAGAGCTTGTTGTCCATGAGGCAATATCAGGCCGCTTTAGCTTTGAGCACCCGTGCAGCTTTTTTGTCTTCAGAAAGGGTACCTGCCTGCAAGTAAGAAAGAAATTTACTTCTCCAATCCCAAGTTCGATTAATAGTGTTTACCTCGTTTCGAGTCCGGTTGAGGGGTGACTTGAACAATTGTATGATTAACCCGTTGAGGCTATTTTCAGTCGCAGCCGCCAAACCAAGATTGGCTAGGGCATCGACCTCAGCATTTTCTTCTCTTGGGATTTGCATTATCTTTCATTCCTGAAAAGAAATTAAAAGATTTTGTACCTATACTAGCAATTGATGCATTCTTCTGTCTCAGGCATTGAAATCTCCTTGAACTTGGTTTACCACCAGTTGAGAATCGCTCTTGATTTCAAGTTACTCGATTTTTAACTCTTTGACAATTTCAAGACCTGCATCGAGGACCTCATATTCGGCCTCGTTGTTAGTAAAAGCATGTAATTTAATTGAGTACCTTAACATTTCACCCGTTGATTCCGCGAGCAAAATGCCAAGATCTGCTCCCTTTACGTTTGAAGCACCATTCATATAGAGCGTCCAAAATCCGGGGTCCGGCCCTTTCATCATCATTTCTTGTTTTTTGCCTCCGGAAGAATACTTGCACTAAAATCTGCTACAAAATCAGCCAACACTTCGATTTCATGGTGGTACGAGGCTGATAAGTGATGTCGTATTTACTCAGCTCGGCCGCCCATTTCATTAATCTTCTAGATAGATCCGATCGATGCAAAATATTACATACAAAGAAAGTAGTAACAACAGAAATAACATGGCATTGAAAATATGGCCTTAGTTTTCGTGAATCTATAACAAGTGCTAATGCTAATTTCTCTAAGTGCGGGAATCTTTTTTCACCATCAAGTAGAGTTTTACCAACGTAATAAATAGGAAATTATTTAGCTTCGTCCTCCCGGACGAGGACTGCACTCACAAGCACTTCTGAAACGGCGAGGTAGATAAGTAACACCTCCCCGTCCACTGGTTTTGAAAGCAGCTGAGGGTTTATAGGTATTGTTTCAACTTCCTTAAGGCATGTTTGCGCTCTGGCATCCAATCAAAGCTTGTGTTTTTCTTCATAACATAGAAGAATTTATGGAACGACATTAAATTACTGAGATAGGCTACTCGACCGGTCAACCGTTGGACCTCCTTCACCTTTGTCAGCACATCTAGGGTGTCGTCAATTGCTTTGATCTTGTCTGGATTTGCCTCAATTCTTCTTTGTGACACGATGAATCTCAAGAACTTGCTAGATCCGTCACCGAACGCACACTACTCCAGGTTCAGCCTCATGTTTAATCGCCTAAGTATTGTAAAAGTCTCTATCAAGTGACTTAAGTGATCCTTCGCTTTCAACGACTTTACCAACATATCAGCAATATAAACTTCCATCGTTTTTCTGATCAAATCTTTGAACACACTTGTGACTAACCATTGATAGGTGGCCCCGGCATTTTTTAGACCGAAGGGCATGACCGTATAACAGTAAGTCCCTTTGTCCATAATGAACGAAGTTTTCTCTTGGTCCTTTGGTTCCATTAGTATCTGATTATATCGCGAATATGCATCCAAAAGACTCAACATTTTATGCCCCGCGGTCGAATCAATCAACCTATCGATGTGAGGAAGCAAGAATGAATCTTTTGGGAAAGCTTTGTTCAAATCGGTGTAGTCCACACATACCCTCCATTTTCTATTCTTCTTTGGGACCACGACCCTGTTAGCTAACCACTCCAAAAACTTTGCTTCTCGAATGAACCCATTGTTCCACATTTTATTAACTTCACCATCGATCACCTTTCTCCTAAATCCCCTATTTGGGCATTTCTTTTGTTTTACCGATCAATGCGATGGATCGACATTCAACTTATGAGTAGTAACTTTTGGATCTATTCCTACCATATCCACATGGGACCAGGAAAAATATAATGCTTTAAGTCATTATGCTTTGGCAAAATATAATGCTTTGGCAATAACTCATGACAAAACATAATGCTTTAAGTCATGAAAAGGCAATGCGACACAATCTGCAAGGCAACTTTGGATGCGCGTTCAATAAATTGTTCATTCATAGTGTGAATGATCCTTCCACTGCAAGCTTTCACGTTCCTGCTCTCAAAGAAAAATTTAAGTTTTTGAGAGGGCCGGGGGAGCGTTTGATTTGTGCTTACTTCATCTTGATCTTGCTACTTCTGCTACTTCCTCGTCTTCATCGGACTTGGATTTGCGGATCATATTCAGGAAGTTGGCTCATGAACTCAATAGCTAGATGTTTTGAAAAATAGAGGCAATATAAAATATTTTGATAATAAGGTAAGTAAAGAAAGCATGCAAATATTTTATGAAAACTAAGATGTATTTTTTAAAATTTCTGACTTAACTTAAACTTGTAACCTATCTTGAAACAAACTGAACGTTCTTTGTATTAGTCTTTGTACCCAATTCTCGAGATCTTGCCAATTTATTTTTTGATAATCAACGCTACTTCTTGCAAAATTCTACCCCAGTTATTATCGTTCACATCTTCAACTCATTTTGTAAAAATTGCCCCAGTTGTCCTTCCTGGGGAAAAATAAAAATTTTGATATTAAAGGGTCGAACCGATAGACACGCCTACATATGCCTATGTATCCCCTCGTAGGAATCAGACTGTGCATAGTTCCGCAAATAATCACAAAGACTTTGTCAATTTGGTGCGAATTTGCCCCTTGCTTTTCTCGAATAGGAAACTTTCAGTGCAAATTGTCCCAGTTTAAAAGTTCCCCATTCTTGAATATCTTGCTAAATGCATTGATAATTATGTTCTGATAAAATTGCCCCAAGAATTATCAGTTCATATCATCCTTTGACTCGGCTTCTTGAATAATTCTCTCTGAAGGAACTTTTACTTCTTTGGATGAAACTGTTTAGCGCCATATGCTAGCAAATAAAAGCTGCCCCAGTTAAAGTTCTAACGATAGTGCGATATCCAAAGAACGCATACGATAATTTTTAAGTGCGTCATTCTCAAATTGTTCAGTTGTTTCATTATTAGTCACTAGCAACGTTTTGGCAAGTTTGCTAATTTTAATTTTGAAACAGAAATAAATATTGATCAAAAGCGTAAATAATATAATAAGAATGTGATGTATTTTTATTTCAACTTCCATAAGATAAAGAGACATGCAAGACAAAATTTAAAAAGAGTTAATTCAGATTAACATAAGTTTTAAAGTATAATGCAATTCAGGGCCTCAATCTGAATTAAAATTGAAAACAATGCTACTAAGTTCAATCACCAAGTTCTTTTCAAACAGTATCATTAGCTTCTGGTGCTGCACCGTTCACGAGCTAGAGAGTATACCATCAATCAAATCTTGAATCTCTTGCATGATGTGAATGGTCATTCATTTCACAAATCCAACTTCTGCTTGAGAAATAAACAAAATAAAAGAAACCCAAAGGGTAACTATGTTAGTTGCATGCCATTAGTAAGATTGCACGCAAGCACATAACACATAGTATTTAATGCATTTTGAGCAAATAAAGCAAGGCAAGCAATTAACATGTGACAATCACAAGTAGTTGAGCGTAAATAAATATGCCAGCGAGTCCTACCCTGTAAAGTGCCTCTTTGTGCCAGAGGTAGGCCTAATCGACAAATTGCAAACACATGTGGTTATTATAATAACACAAGTCGTTTGCCAATAAACATTTGAGATATAAATAAACAGCCATAATTGTCAACTTCTCAAATTTGATATGGCAAATGGCTTGGGGTTCGTCATAATATCCACACGATCACATAATATGCGGCGTCGTTGGATTACAATAACCCGCCGACAAAAGGGCGATTTTCTAAGTCCTGGAAACGGTGCCAAGAACCGGCTCCAAACTAAGGTGTATATGAATGCATGTCCTAAAAGCTCCTTCTAAAAGTGGGTTAACGGTTGAGGCTGACTCGACCTATGTGGGATAAACCTGGCCACATAAATTGGTAAAACCAGCCATGTCAAAATAAGGCAAAACATCCATATCTCGAACTAACTTTGGTGACATGAAAAAAATTCAAAGAGTGAGGAAGGGCAATGACCTCCCTGCGTATCTACCCGTCAAGCGGGTGCCCCATGATGAAATCGAGGAGGTGAAAAGAATTGACAGATTTTCAAAGTGGTAGAAATATGAGTGGAATGCAGACTTTATGCACAAGTAAAGATGAATACATGCTTTCTATGGCAAACCAAACAAACATATATAATAGAGCAAATAAATTAGGCATGCTAGTTGTAAATAATTGGAAACCTTTATGGTCAAAATCTTTATTGCTCCCCAGGCGGAGTCGCCATGCTCTTGAACCCCAAAAATTACCTCGGGAAGATAAAATTAGGAATATCAACTGAATGGACTAATTCTTTTGGAGTTTTTGGAGTTGCCACCCAATTTACGAAAAACAGAGAACCAAATAAGCAAATGCGTGCAAAACTCTATTTTTTTTGGAAAAGGCAGTCTTTCAGAGATTCTAAAATAAGAAGTTTTGTTAATTTCGAAAGAAGATTTTTAAGGCACTTTCGAAGTTCCGTTAACAACGGTTAATCCGACAGGTTTTCAAAATATTTGCAAATAAGCTTTTCTAAACAAATTATCTAAAATAATTAATTGAAATAGAACTTATTTGTGAAAATATTTTAACTTGCACGCATTTGCTATAATGGCCCCAATTTGCATTAAAATAAATGAGAACTCCAAAATTAAAGGAAATGAATATAAAGTAAAACAATCACTCAAAAAAATCAAATATTTATCCAAGTTGTTAAAATAGAACCAGGATGCACTTGGACGCTTAAGCAGATAGACAGATCGAGGTTGTACTTATGGTATTGGACTTGAGAGGTGCAGCAGCTAGCAAGTTCCAAAATCTTCTGAAGAATGCATTTTATAGCTCAATAATTTGGATCGAAAAAGGCTGACTTTGAGCTTGAAGAGAAACAACAGTGGAATCCAAATTGGACTTTGACATAACAAAGTTCAACTTGAACTCATCCAGGTGGTATGCCATGCAAATAAATAAGGAGATAAGGATTAGAAAATGACATCAATTAATGAAAATAACTAATTACAAGAAGAAGAAAAAAAAGGAGCTTATAACATGTTTCCTAACCTTTCAACAGAATAACAGAGTCATGCCAAAACAATTTCATGATATCGAAGTTGGTACAGATAAATCTTATTGCCTCAGGTTATGTAGATACCAGCTAAACAAGTCATGAAAAACAACTAGTAATCATAGACCTCCAGACATCTAACAGACAACTAGAAGTCCTTATACAGAGCTCGAATAAAGCAACTAATGCAGCTCTTTTATTAAAAAAATAATACTCCTGGCTATGTATATGCAAGTAACATGACCTTTTAGTGTCCAATCATTAACAAAAGTGATAAGCTTACTTAATGAAAGAACACATGGAACAATACTTAACTCATAAATAACAATCCAGAAGAGGAACTGTCCTTTTTCTTTTAAACTGAATTTTCTTTTGAAAATCAAGGTTAGATATTATTAACTAAAAATGATGTTACTAGCAGATAATTGCTACTTAAACAGATACACTTTGTTAGTAGCTAGTCTACCACCAAAATAGGACTAAATGCCATACTTTGACTTGAAGAAAGAAAGTTAACTCATTTTCGTGAGTAAAGATCCAAGCTTAACAGATCCAATAAACAAGAAAAGATTCCAACTTTAACAATGTATAAAACTTTTCCAATGTCATCTTGAAACTTAACATAGCGTAGAACATATAAGCTAACTTGAAGTTTTTAAACTAATAACTCAACTTTACACTAAGCAATGCATTTACTTAAAATATAAAGCAACTCCCTTATAAGCACAAACGCCAACCTACATATCCCTATCAACTTACCTGAACAAACTACAGCTATCTAGACAACCTGAACAATCACCTACAAACCTCCATACCCCCCACTACACCACCTGCGCACAAACAGAACTAGCACAACCAATTCTAGGATCCTATTACACCTAAAACTGATCCCAACCAAGCACCAGCTTACACTCTCAATATTCTTAGGCAACCAAGAATAAGAACACACATCTTGAAATCCGATAAGAAGAAACAAAGAAATGTCCCTCAAACTCACCAAAAACCAACTGAACAACTAGCATACACTAACATTCCACGAGCACCCTCTTTTAAACTCCCTGAAACAAATAGGTACCACCAACTTCAAAACACCTGCATACCAGCTATTTACATAACATGCAGACCTTCAACCATAACACATAGCTAGACAAGCTCACCCTGCACTCCTACCAGCTCCTAGATACACCACTATAACCAGACCCTGGAGAATACTCTATAGAAAACAGATTGGTGGAAGGGGAATCTAAACTTAAGCAAGATCTGGAAGAGAACAAAAGAATCTAAAGACATGAAAAGCCTGGAAATGAAACTACAAGGGATTGCATAAACTTGAAAAACCTAGAGAAAATAACTCAGAAAAAAAGAATCCAGAAAATGAACTAAGAGAGGAAAACTTAAAGCAACACTTAGGACCCTAGTATACCTAACAGGAAGCTACCTCCTTTAAACAACATAAACTAAACCCCATTTCTTACTAAACAGAACCTAATGAAACTGGACAATAACCAAGGCAAAGAGCTGAACCTAGGAAAGATCTAAACTGCCAGACAAGACACATCAAGGGAAAAACTAGGGGAGGGATGGAGAAATCAAATCAGGCTGAGAATTCAAAAGAAAAAGAAAAAGGAAACCAGAACTCTTGTCCCCTTTTTACAAACTGAAACTCCTTTCACATACAGCAACCAGAAATAGCTTTACTACACTCCCTCAAACATCCAGGACCTACAGCACCTACACCAATCCTGAAGAAACTGGACAGAAACAATCCCAAAACCAAAACACCTGCAATCTTCTCAAACAAACACCCTGTACCTCCTCACATATGCTTCATAGCAACTCTCCAAAACCCCTTCACCCTCTTCTAAACTCGCACACAGACCTAGAAGCCAAGAATAACCTCCAAACTCCTACCAAACCGAGAAATAAAGATTGGACGGCATACTCTAACATAAGGAACACATCTTCAGGCTTTATGAGACTAAAATTGACTTGAAACACCATCAACAAATAGAGAAATCACTTGAGGACTTAGGGGGGCTAAAACCACGGAGTTTAAACATGTATAAACTTATCTTGATTCATAAAGATCATAGCTTAGCCAATAATTAGTAACAATCCAGATTCTATAAAATAAATTAACTAAATCACAGAAGAAAACAATGCTCATTCCTTTATTTTTCAGTAAAGCATTTGAATCTTTAGACAATGAATCAAGAAACAAATATAAACAAACGCATATGTTAGGTGAAAAGAGTTTTGGTTATTTAGAAACACAGTCACAACTCCAGCGATAGTTACTAAGATAACTCTTCACGAATAAATACATAACATTATACAGACCGTACTTTCAACGGAGAAAAGAGACGAGGTGAGATTATTACCTTTTGTGGAGCAGTGAAGTGAGGCGAGAGATTCGAAGCGATACACGAGTCGACTAAGCGACTCGAGCAAGGTCGACGACTCGGGCAAAGGTCGAAGACTCGAATGGCGACATGACGACACAATTCGAAAACACAAAAGTGGTGACACTGAAGATGATATTAAAACTGAAAAATAAAACTTGTATATATTTTATATTCTTGGTGCCCTTTTCTTCCTCCCCATTTTCATGGCTGCTAGTAAACTCAATATTCAAGGCTTCTTTTTTCTCTCTCAACGGCTATCCCCCCAAAATGTGACCTTAAACTTTTATTTATAAAAAAATCAATTAGGATTCTCTGATTGTGAATTTTTGGCCTAAAATCCCTAAAAGAACCTCCAAACGGTCCAATTTTGATAAGGTTGTACAATGAGGATGAGGTGGAGACGGATGGGGGCCAGTGAGTACAAGGTTTTTGCGTTTTTTGGATTCAAATTTTAGGGGGAATCGGATAGGGGATTTGTGGGCGGGTCACAGATGAAATTGGGTTAAAATTAGGGGGGAGACTGATTTTGGAAAGAGATTTTAACTATATATATGGTTTTACACGGGTAGGCCAATATTTAGGTTACATATTGCGGTTTTAGCCTCTTTGGATCAAAATCAATTGTTTCTTCTTCCTTTTTTCAAAATTTCAAATTTAACCCTAATTATAAATTATTGGAACAATTTATTAATTTTAAGAAGTCCCGAAAAAAATTGGATGTCAATAGGCGTTCTATGACTGATCAAGACAGACAGAACTGCCAACTGTGCACTTACCTTCTCAAATTTCTTGTCATATTTCTTAAGGATTTCTACCAATAACGTGTTCATATCAAGTGATGTGATTCAGCCGCGGTTTCCTTACCGAGCCTCTGTCCACGAGGCAAGTTCAACTATGAACCGGCCGGAATGCAGTTCGGAGGCTGATCCCGTTCATGGTGGGATAATTCACCGGTCGCTTCTTCGGTTGCTGGAAGATTGACATTAACTTTAGAGTTGGGTAGTGACACACGTTGGCTGGTATCACGCGGATGGCATTGTTGCCTTGATCATCTGCCATTGCCCATAAAGAGAATAAACGTAAGTAAGATCAAATAACATATCTCAAAACAAATTTATTGCCTAGGCCCAACGGTGAGCGCCAAATTGTATTCCCTAAAATATAAGTTCAGGTACCAGAATTAAATTTATATTTAGTTGAGCCACAGGCGACCGTTTATATCAAAATCTGGTTGGTTTTTACTGAACTTACATTACATGCTAGATTAACTAAGTGACCGAAATTAGAACGAGCGATTGATAAGTTGAACGTTTGTTTCAGAGCTAGGATGTATAAAATGAAGCAAGTTACCAATGTGATGAATAATGAAATAGTGAGAAAAACGGAAGGTGAAATATAAAAATAATCACACAAATGATGAGACAGTTTTAAGATTATTAATTCTGCAAGCTAACAACCAAGTTTTATCCGATTACTGATAATAATCCGTTTGCAATTATTAATATAACGATTTAATAGCTCCGATTAAACTAGTTTAGGAAGATAATGACAACGATCAACAAATAAGTAAAACGATAACAATGATTAAAGGACATAAATAAGTAAATGAAAGCGATAAAGCTTATTTGATAGATCAAGAGCTTGTATTCCGGTGAAGGGGATGAACTTCGTCTCCTCCCAAGCAAATCAACGCAGGACTGAACTTTGAATAAAGTAGTAGTAAAGTAGGAGCACAATTATAGTTCGCAATAGCTAATGCGAAAATAAATGATCTTGATATGTGACTTATGTTCAAAAGAACATAAAAATACACAGGGGAAAGAAGGTTGTATTTATAGCAGTAAAATCCCAAACCTAGCTAAACTATTTGCTATGCATGTCTCTACATCATCAGGTAGTGCCTCAATCTACCTCCAACAGTCCCCCTAAAATAGCGGAGTTGGTAAGATATATGGCTTATCTTCTGTCTAATAATAGAACGCTTGCTCTTGAGGTGGTTATGTCGGGTTCATCCACCGGTCGATCCCTTTAAAGCCTCCGTTGTTGCTTGATCCTCCTTGTTAAATCCACTTGTTGACTTCTCCCCAATACTCATGCTTTGTTCGCCATGTCACTGTTGCATGCAGTAAGCGTACGTCCGGATTTTGACCAATACAACAAAGATGAGAAAATTTCCAAGAACACAAAGAAAGGGAAGAAGGTTGTGGAAGTGGATGACTCAAGTGGTGGTGAAGATGAGGAAATGGATGAGCAGGTTGAGGGCCTTATTGCATAGGTTGGAGAGTTGCAGAATGAAGTGAACAGGCTGATGTTGCAGCTTGAGGTAAAGGAGCAGGAGGTAGCTAGGTTCACTATCTGCATGATTGGGTGGAAGTTGCCTTGGTTGTAGAGAGGAGAACCAACTTCATGAACATAGATGCTCTGGTGCAACACTTCAACCTTAATCCCTAAACCGTCTAGCTTATCTCTGAGTTCTCGTTATCTTAGCCTTCCCTTCCTTATTGGTGATTCATTTTAATATAATTTTTGGTTTTTGTAACTATTTTGGTTCACATGGTATGACCTTTGGATGATTGTTTATAAAGCTTAACTTTATACTTTGTTAAGTTCTGCTAGATTATTCTGCTATTGGGCCCTTGGCTATTTCTGTGACAGTTCGTGCATGACATACTTTCTGCTAACTAGCTATAGACTGGATTATGGAACTTTTTTAGATTACAGGTGAATGATCTTTTTGCTGCTCCTAAAATGGGGAAGAGAATGTATGCTAGTTATTGTTAGTCATTGTGTTTATGCCAAAAATTAGACGTCTATGTAAAACAATTAAATTTATGAATGGGCCACAAGCAATACAGTAAAATACGACGGAAAAGTAAGTAAATAGAGAGAGGAAAAGAATAAACAAGAAAGTAAAAAGTTTTATTCCATGAGAATAGTCGGATTTAATGGTGAATCGCTTGATGTACAATACAATGTAAGGAGGGGTATGTATAGTAGTGATTACCCAGTCCTAATTATGGAAAAATACAAAGACTAATAAAGGCCATGAGCCTATAAACTCAAGGCGGTGGTACATACAAAATCCAAACTAGGAGACTCTAACCCTAAGGCGGCAGGATGTATTCCTTGCGTCCTACGCCCGTACCGTCTGGACAGCCATAACTCGTAGAACAAGCGTGTATCCTTTTTGCCCGGTGACTTGTAGGATAAGTCTAGTCTCGCTAGCTGGACTCGTATCCCCGTAATAATAGGTGGCATATTTTTGCCCACACAGTCAGTCCCCCCACTTGCTGAGTGTTGATGCAAGCAATTAGAAAATGAAAGCGGTGTACAAGACGGGTGTGAAAGATGTCTCAGTGACTCCTTGAAACTCCCAATCACTTTGACCAAGAATGATGCTGATGTATTCGAGAACTCCGCGTGTCTTCATCTTATTGGTTGATGTCGATTCCATGCACCTTTCCAAGGATGATTTTTGCTGCGCCGAATCGTTTCATATCTCAAGCCATAATTACACTTGACCGTTTCATGATCCGTTCTCATCTCTTCCAAATTATAAATAGGGGCTTCGTGATAGTGGCAGAATCACAAATCCTCTTCAAAAAAATACTTCATCTTCTTCAAAGTTCCTTATGAAAGAATGGTTCTTCTATATTAAAAAATATTGCCTTAGATCTTGGTTTGATATTCTAAGAAATACTCATTCATTCTGAATAGATGGCTTATTAGAAAATTGTAGGGAAAAGACCATCTGCAGTTTTCTTCTTCTCTTCCTTTGTCCGCGATAACATGAATGGAGTACCCCGAGTCTTTAAGTTTGATCGGGATTCTAATGACGTTCTTCGGAATGTCTTTATCGTGGCATATGTACTGATTATAGTGTGCTCTTCTTCTAATACAACGGTTGTTGTGATATTCCTCTAGTTATGCAGGGTCAGGACGCTTACCCCTTTCAGTTGTCATGAGGTTTCTCTGCCAGGATTTTTCTAGTGCCTAGGTAGCCTCTTTGACGGAGTAGAATTGAAGCCCGTGTGCCTGGCTCCATTCCATGGCAGGCAAGAGGATATAGCTTCAAGCCACGGGTGGATTGATGAGTCATCAAGCTCTAACTCTACTCGTGGTTCGCAGCTCTCTCTTGGTTTGGCTGGTTCGGCCGTATTGCTGTTGCAATGCCTCATCGGCCGCTTGCTGTGGGATACCCGAAGGAAGACGCTCCCTTGTGTTAACTTCCCAGCTCAAGTCTTCCCATACTCCATGAGCTCCCGATTATGCTTGAAGATCTGCGGGGCAGTGCACTCCCGTTTGACCAGCAGAGGTCGAAGCAGATCTTCAAGTTTTCATTCTAAGCTCTGTGGATGTGATGGGGGACGAATATGTTTGGGCTCAGATGCTTCCGAGGACCCTTGCTTTGATTAAGTGTACGGGCTTCGGTTGTATCAACGGTCGCGCATCTCGAAGAAATGCTCAAGCAAACATATATTCGGCCGCGACGGAGAGCTTTGGACTGCTTTACGGCTTGTTGCTACAATCCACATGAAGGACCTTCAACCGTGCATATCCTAAGAAGATTATAGTTTTTAGCCTTCCCCTTCCATTTTTTTTTTTTTACAATTGTTATGAACAATGTTGTATTCAGGAAGAACTAATTGTATATTATGAGCCTACGGGCTGTTTGTTATTAATGATATAAATGTCCATTAATATTTTTATGCGTACTTGTGTAGTTTAAGAAATATATCTTGTGTGCCTTTCTGGGCTAGTGTCTTTAAAAGATGGCCGTGCATACTAAAGGGCGCTTCATTTGCATCAGTAGTTGACGGCTTATATTGCGCCCACAATGGGACGACTTTAGCCCATGTGGGAACGGGGCATTGTTGCGTTTCGATTGAGAACGTCGTTGCTTGTTTACTCGAGTATCTTAAGACTTTCTAGAACTATGCGGGCGGGCTTCCCCACCGACATATAGGTGCAAATTTGTTGAATTGATGAGTTCAACTTATGAATAACGCCTGGTGGCTGAGCTAGACGTGATCTAGCTCTAAGCGAGTAGTTTACCCTACTTTTTGTATCGAAAAGTGGATGTATTACTTCAACTTAGGTCTGTCTGAATTATAATTGTAAAACTAACTATGTAAAATAGTAGTTTTATTGATAAATAGGGGCGCAGGACCTGAATTGTTGTGGGTGAAAACCCGTAACATGACGGTTGAGTATGTAAATATAGCGAAAAAAATAAACTAAAGACTTAATTTAAAGTAACTACTGAGAAGGATTATCCTTCCATCGTTGAAAGGAGGGCTCCCTCACTGGAGGGTGCTGAACTTCGAGATTTAACTTGTGGACCGTTAGCAATCCGTTGGTACAAATCCCCATCTATTAAACAGTAGTGAACTGCCTGCCTCCGAAACTGTCACTTTGTGACTTATTTTCGGGGAGTATTCCCTTGTCCAAGTAGCTAATCAATGTGTGTCGTTGTTTTGAGGCAGAACCTGTGTTTGGAACTTCAAGGTTCATCAGGTTCGTGGGGGCAAGTTTGATTACTACATGCTGGTCATCTGGATCAGTGTGTGAATCCTCGGGGAATTCGCCCTTGTTTGAGCTATCATCCTTATAAACAAACTCCCATTTGTAGAACTTTTTCAACAGTGATTTAATTTTCTCTTACCGATCCGGCTCACAGATGCTCTCCGTGGTAAAAACCTCATTCGCTCGACTGACCACCAACTTGGAACTACTAAAGAGGGTAACCTCCCTAGCCTCCAATATGCAGGCTAAGTCAAGAGCTTGAGTTATAGCCTCATAATCTGCTTCGATGCTTGGGACTTTCGGAGTCTTGCGGAAGACCTTCTCGGGGGGGATCTTGATCCATAAATCTAAGGTGGCTTTTTCTCCTTCTAGATCCACGTCCGTACGAACTCCCCAGTGCCAGGGCTCAATTGTCCATGCATGTTGGATTAATTCCTCCGTATTTGCTGCTAATTCTTCCACAAATCTGAGGTGTACCCTTCTAAAGCCCGCCACTGGATGGCCGTTCGTGGTTGATAAATGATGTCGTATTCTCCCAGTTCCTCAGCCCATTCTGTGACCCCTTTTGAGAGCCCAGGCCTGGAAACAATGGTCTGTTATGGTACCGAAGAAACCTCACTGACCGTATGGCTGAGAAAATACGAGCGTAACTCCTGGGTTGCCATGACCACGGTCGCGATAAACTGGATGGGTAGAGGAAGAAACTCATCCAGGTACGAAATCCCCTTGCTGGCATATTTTATGGGAAGTTGTCTCCCATCTTCTTCTCGTGTGACCACTGCATTCCATGCTACTTATGAAATTGAAACATACAGCAACAAATGCTCTCCCTGGACTGGCTCGGTGATTATCAGAAGCTGCAAGAGTTGCACCTTTACCCGAGCCAATACCAAGTAGTAGTGTATCACCCATAATGGCTCATCGTGCTTTACAAATACCTTGGTTAGCTGGTACTATAGCTCTGCTGCTTTGGGGATCAGTTGGCTCTTCTCTGATAGCTTCTCCTTCAGCACTAACGGTCCGATTTTGATCGGACCTGACCTAATCCAGGCCAAAAATCGGCTCGAACTGGTAAAATCAGATCGATCCGACCCACCCTTCCCCCGGCACCGAACCTGACTCGGTGTCCCCTTTTAAGACCAGATGAACCGAAAAAATTTGGATCAGAACCGGCCCGGACCGAGCCAGACCGGACTGGACCGGACCAGGTCGATCAAAAAAATATAAAATATGCACATTTCAGCCATTTGCAACAGCTCTTTTGACATCCTTCCGGTCAAAAAAATATAAAATATGCACAGTTCAGTCGTTGGAATTGGCTCTTTTGATGCCCTAATCGTTGTCCAAAGGCCAAAAACGATCATTTTAGCCCCCTCCCCACCTATTTTTTTCCTATAAATACCCATTATTTCATCATATTTTCGCACAAATCATCCAATTTTTCCTAATTCTTTTAAATTTTCTACAATATTGCTAATTTGCTACTTTTGCTATTCGTTAAATTTTTTAATTTGGCTACTTTATCAAATTTTAATTAGAGTTGCTATCAAAGTTATATTTGGCTATTTGGTGAAGTTTTGAATTATAAAGTATTGGGTAAATTGGAGGCGCTACTTGGTTCAAATATCAATTTTGCTATTTGTTGAAGTTTTCGATTATTAAGTATTCAACTAATTAATTGGAGTGAGGGGTCAAGTTTCAACCTCATCTCAATTATACGGTTATATTTGATTGAACGTTCCTACTTCGTACTCTTTTATAATTTTTTGTCATATATTTATTTTTAATTTGCTATAATTATGTCTAAAAGAGGTTCAATTGGAACAAGTGGTGGGGGGCGGGCACGAGGTCATGGGAGAAATAAGAGTAAAGGAATTGCTGGTAGTTATGGTCAGTTCACCCAAATGATGATTCTGACTATTATCATGATTTTAGCTCTAATAATCCACTTGATAATGATTTGTTAGAAGTACAATATGACTATCAAACCGGGGTTAATTTAGAATAAACACACCTAGAAATTCCAAGCTAGTCCACTTGAAGTTCCATCTGATTTGCCTCCTGTAGCTCCTGCTAGAGAATCGGCTAAACGTAAGGATAGATCTGAGATGTGGGAATTTGTGCAAAAGAAAGTTGATGTACAGAGAAACGTAAGGATAGATCTGAGGTGTGGGAATTTGTGCAAAAGATGTTGATGTACAGAGGGTCGTATGCAATATTTGTAAAAAAGATTGGGCTTTTAAAATAGGGGATAATAAAGGTGGGACGGGTAAAATTAGGACACACCTGATGAAAAAGCATCCTAAATAATGGGAATCGGGGCAGGTGCATTTATTTAGGGACTGAACATTGGGGAGTAGTGTATGGGCAAAAATACGACACCTACTACTACGGGGATACAAGTCCAGCTGGTGAGACTAGGCTTATCTTACAAGTACCGGACACAGAGGATATACGCCTGCTCCTTGGGCCAACGACCATTCAGGCGGATGCAAGCCATACATCCCGCCGCCTTACGTTTACAGTCTCCTAGTTAGAGTTTAGTATATGCCACCGCCTTGAGTTATAGGCCCATAGCCTTACTAGTCTTTGTATTTTACCTTAATTAGGAATGTGTATCCACTACTATAAATACCCCTCCTTACATTTTATTGTACAACAAAGCGATTCACAACAGAATCCGGCTATTCTCAAGGAATAAGAAAACTTTACTTTTCTTGCTCATTATTTCTCTCTTTATTTACTTACTTTTCCGTCGTATTTACCGTATTGCTTGTGACCTTATTCTTAATTAATTGTTTAACCTAGGCGACCAATTTTAGGCATAAACAGTTTGGCGCCTACTGTGGGGCCTAGACAATTGTAGGTATTCTACAAAGTTAAAGGTGCAATCATGTCTGATGATAGTAGCAACATTCTGAAGAACACTACAGACGCTGTAGATGAATCTGTGAAGGATCCCGATGATCCCAGCGTGCAACCTAAGGATCCCGTTGAACAACCAAAAGAACCTCTTCAGGAGCCAATCCATGTCGCTTGCGATGAGGAAGGCGACCAACCGCCAGAAAGTAATACTGAATTCAGAAGTTTTCTTATTAATCTCCTCAACACTATGCCTGAACGAGCAGAGCGGAACTTGAAGAACATGGCCGAAAGGATATCTCAGAAGTTAGGATCGATGTTTTCTGGATCGTCTTAAAGGCCAGCATCCCCGTGAGAACAAGCGCCCACGAACCACACACCAACATCTGTCCCTAACCGCAAGCTAAAGATTGGATGCCGTCCCTGAAGGATCATCAACAATCAATAATCAAGACCTTATGGGAGAACCTGTTATTTAGGACCTCATAAAGGAGATGAAGGCTATCCACGACTAGATTGATAATGTGCTGGGTGCTCCACCCCAAGCTACCACGGTGGATGAGCAAAAATTTTACAAGCACTGTAGAGGTCCGCATACCAAAGCACTTTCGCCTGCCGGATAACTTGAAGCATGACGGAACAACTGATCTGGATGAGCATATTGATGCGTATTACACGGCTGTAAAGAGTAATGAGATCGCCGAGGAGGAAATTTATTCTGCTCTGGTGAAGAGGTTTGGCTAAACTCTGACCAAAGACGCCCTTGCTTGGTACACCCAGCTACCAATGGGCTCTATCGAATCATTCACTCAGATGTAGCTTTTGGCAAAAGTCTGAATTCGAAGGGGTCGTTAGCTACCATGGAATTATAGTGGAGTTTGATTCAACATCATGCGACAACATGGAGCGCATTGCACTAGAGGTACACTGAAAAGCTTTGCTTGGAGCCAGACCATTCCCAAAACCCCGAAGCTGAGCGAAGGAAGAAAGCAGGGAGTCTCGCTTTAGAAAGTGAGAGGAACGAAAGAAGAACAAAACAAAAAACCCAAAACCAGGCGGGAACCGAAAAACAGAGCAGTTCCTACGGATCTGGATCCCAAGAACAGCGGAAAAGGTCCCGTAGTTTCAGAGATATTGGTTTGCGAGTCAACGCTATGGATTTAGTTTCCAATCACTTTGGAAAGCTAAGTCCAACGGTCCGATGGCCGCCTACCATAAAAGGAGCAACAAGGAGAAATGCAACTCCCTATTGCGATTTTCATTGCAGCGGCGACCATGCGACAGTCGATGGAAAGGCCCTGATGATCAAAATCGAGCATCTATTGAAAGAAAGACACCTTAAAGACTTGATTGAAAAAGTACCACGACATTTGAGAGAACCAAATTCTGAAAACTTGAGGACCATCAATGCAATCTTCACGGTTCCGGAACCAGCCACAGCCTGGGGGACTACAGAGTCGGGGGCATTGCTCAGTCCAATCCCGTTCAACCCGAAGGAAGAAAGAAGGCACCAGAGTGGCCTCGTCGTTTCCATAGATGTGTCCGACTTTTGCACCCAGCGAGCTCTGATCGATCTGGGGAGTAGCGTGAATATTATTCGGATGGAGATGTTGCAGACTACACGTCGATGCCACCAAGTAGCTTCAAGTCCTCGAAACATAGTCAGTTTCAACGGACGACGAGAAGAATCTGTCGAAGAACTAGCTCTATCGGTCAATATATCGGGCGTGACGAACATCACTTCCTTCCAAGTGCTGAGTTGCAATCTGCGTTACGACGTCATCTTGGGATGAACGTGGATCCATAACATTAAGGGAGCACCCTCAACACTTCATTAGGTCTTTAGATACCGGACCTCTCACGGGATTCACGACTTACAGAGTGAGTAGTCTCCACATGGGGAACATTATCTAACTTGTGATGGGGATCTCGGCGGTGGACCAGAAGCCAAAGTAAACACGATCGAAGAGGAGTCCATCAAGTTGGAGGCCATGGAACGAGAAGTCAAAGAAGAGATCAGCAACCTGCATGATCGATTATCGATGATGGACCAGCTAGTCCCCAAGGAACCAGAACTAGTATGTCAGCTCTCCAAGGTATTGCGGAAGCAAGGAGGACCCTTGTGGTTGATACAGAGTTATCTAATCATAGCCCAGTCAAAGATACAACTCTTGCAGCTTCCATTGATAACCGAGCCAGAGCCAGGTAAGCATCTGTTGTTGTATGTTTCGATCTCAAAGATAGCATGGAATGCAGTCCTTGTGCGAGAAGAGAATGGGAGGCAATTTACCGTGAAGTACTCCAGCAAAAGACCTTCGCGCCGAGACAAGTTTCTACCTTTGCTCTTACAGTTTATCGCGGTCGTGATCAAGGCAACCTAGGAGTTGCGCTAGTATTTTCTTGTTCATACGGTTAGCATGGTCTCCTTCATGTCGGTACGTACCATATTGTCTAAACCCGGACACTCAAAAGAGATGGCAGACTGGGTTGAGAAACTAGGAGAGTATGACATTATCTACCAACCCCAAATAGCCATCGAGTCACAGGAACTAGAAGGTTTCACATCAGACTTCGTGGAGAAACTAGAGCAAAAGACGGAGGAGTCAATCAAGAGTGAAGAAACGATCGAGCCCGGGCATTGAGAGATCCATATTGACATGGATCTCAGAAAGAAATAAGCCAACCTCGATCTGTGGGTCAAGACATCCACTGGGATGGTCCTCTGCAAGACCGCAAGAGCTCAGAGCGATGAAGCAGAGTATGAAGCCATAATTTAAGCTCTTTACTTAGCCTACATACTTGAGGCCAGGGAGATCAGCCTCTTCAGCACCTCCCAGTTGGTGGTCAATCGAGTAAAAGAAGTTTTCACCGCTGAAGGCTGTTGCTCCTAAACGCACACGCAAGTATACGTGATCGACAAGTAATAAAGTAGTGAGTCGAGTATCATTCCCACGAGGACTATTGTTACGACTGAATCCTAGCAAACAGTTTCCTAAAAATTAATCAGAGATCTTTTTTCAATGATGGTTGGGATTTTTACTAACTAAAACAATAATTAAAAACAAGTAATTGAAGTCAAGTACTAGAGAGCAAATTATAGGTTGTTATCAATAAGAGAAAAATGTTCCAGGTTCAGAGCTACAAACAATCCAGTTGAGTTTTCTAGTGGATCCTACTTCTTGATTTCCTAGATTGCTAACTAACAGGTTAATTATATTCGTGAAAACCTGTCGATTTTTCACGAGTATATGCAAGCTACTCTAACGCCTATATGTCTATAGAATCAAATCACATGCATGCATTAAAGAACTCTGTATTTAGCTAAGCAAGGCGAATAGGAATATATCTATCCTACCCCCAAATCGATTCACTGATGCGCAGGTTCACAATCAAGCCCTATTCTTTCTTATTTGCGTTCACAAGTTCCCTCTGTCGTGTTCAACTTGTAGACCGTAGATAGTGTTCAATTATAAGGCCTCAATAACCAAACAATTAGGCTCAAGAAAGAATAAAAAATCTGTAATGGTAAATCAATAGGTAGAAATCAACTTTCAAACATCAACCTTCATGTAATTGCTCTAACCCTAGAACGATATGTTTAGCTACTCATATTCATAATAACAACACAAGAATTCATGAAAGAAATATGAAAGATTGTAATAGATGAAGTAAAGGAATTAAACCCTTGGTTCAATGTGTTAGGAACTCACAACTTGCTCCAAAAATTTGACTTTCCTCTAAATTAACGAAATAATGAGGTCTTATAGTGTTTACAAAGTGCTAGGATAAGCTAAACCAAAGCCTAATCTAGTTGGGAAAACTTGTGTTTCGTCAGCCTCAAAGCTTTCGTGGAAGCCACGCTTCCACTATAGCTTCCAACTCCAAAGCTATCTCTGAAGCCTTGCTCCCAGTATAGCTTCCAACTCTTCAGGGCTTTCTTGGAAGTCTTGCTTCCGACATAGCTTTCAATGTATCCATTAACTCCAATTTGATTGTTCTTGTCTCGAATTCACCCGCACCATTCCTAAAACCACAAATACAATAAGTGAGCACAAGAAATACAATGATCACATATAACGAGCGCATTAAGTACCAAAATGTGAGAAGATCTTAAGGTAAAATAGGCAAATATCGCCAAACATCAAAGGCATTTTTACACCGGATCGGCAGGAGGAAATCAAAGTGCTCTTGAAAAAATTTCAAACATGGGAGTTTGTCTATCGGGAAGAAAGCTCAAGCTATGGCAAAGCGTCCGAGCGTTCATGCGATCAACAGACAATGGTTGAGTTAACCCCGACCTTATGAGCCTTAAAATTCTAGAAACAGGATCCGTCATAGGGCAGCGTCAAGCGCTGATCAACTGCCTAAGGAAAGAAATCCTCCCCGAAGACAAATAAGAAAGCAGACATGTGCGAAAGTAAGCAATTCATTATTGTTTGATTGGCGCAGAGTTAAACCATCGAGTCGTTAGCAGCCCAGAGGTAACATCTCAAGGCTCAGCACCCTCGAGCAGGGAAGCCCAAGTACATGCCCTCGAACCTTCCGGGGATCGAGCGTGAAGTATCTTTCGCCTTTTAAAACATTTATTTTTATGTTGAGTTCTTTTTAACTTTGATCGCAGTATTTTCATACTCGTCAGTCATGTTACGGGTTTTCGCAAAAACATCTCAGGCCTAGCGCCCCTTTATCAATAAAACTACTATTTTACTTAGTAAATTTTACTTACTTATTCAGATCCATCTACGATCCAACTATTCATTGCCCCAGCCAAACCTAAGTTGAAGTAATACACTCACTTTTAGCTACAAAAAGTAGGGTACAATACTCACTTAGAGCTAGATCACGTCTAGCTCACCCACCAGGCATTACTCGTATGTTGAACTCGTTAATTCAACAACTACACCTATATGCCGATGGGGATACCTGTTTTCATGGTGCTAGAAAGTCTCAAATACTCGAGTCACTAAGCAGAGACGTTTGAAGTCAGACGCAAAAGTGCCCGTTTCCGCACGGGCTAAAGTCGTCCTATTGTGGGCGCAACTTAAGCCATCACCTATTGACCCAAATAAAGCGCCCTTTAGTGTGCATGCACGTCTCTTGAAAGCACTAGCCCAGAATGGCGCACAAAACATACTGTTTGACTACACATTACACCACGTGTAATTACACAAGTATGTATAGAACTATTGATGAACAATTGTTTCATTAATACTCCCTCCGTTCCACATTAGATGAACCCATTTGACTTTGCACGGAGTTTAATAAAGAGAGAAGATTTTTGAAACTTGTGGTCTAAAATAAGTTATAGATATTTGTGTGGCTACAAATCATCTAGGGATGAGTAAAAGTGAATATTCCTTTCCAAATTTAGAAAGAGGTCATTCTTTTTTAAACGGACTAAAAAGGAAATAGGTTCATCCTTTTTGAAACGGAGGGAGTAACAAACAACCCGTAGGCTCACAATATACAATTAGTTCTTCCTGAATTGACGTTTGTTCATAATAATTGTAAAAAAAGAGAAAGGAAAAACTAAAAACAGAGAGCTCCTAAGGATTAACATGGCTGAAGATCCTTCATCTGGATTGTAGCTACAAGCTGTAATACAATCCGGAGTTCTTCTTTTTTTTCTGGCAGCCCGAGATATGTCAACCCGAGCATTTCCTCAAGGTACACGGCAGTTGGTACAACCAAAGCCCGTCCGCTTGATCAAAGCAAGGGACTTTGGAAGCATATGAGTGTAGGCCAAACCTCCTCCATCTTGCCCACTAAACGCGAAGAGAAACTTGAAGACTCGCCACAGAGCTTAGAAAGAGAACTTGACCATCCGAGTCAACCTCACTTGGTCAAACCAGAGTATACAGCCCAACAAATCTTCAAGCACAAACATGAGCTCACTAGGGATCGAGAGGCTTGAGATATGAACCTACCACAAGGGAACCTCTTCCCTTGGGTATCCCACAGTCAACGGTCGATAAAACGTTGCAATAGCGGTTCAGCTGAAGCAGATAACCAAGGTGAAAACCATGAATAACGAGGGGATCCAAAGCTCAGGGATACCTTAATCACCTGATGACATGAAGATATATCCTCTTGCCTGCCACGGAACGGAGTCGGACAAGTAGGCTTCAATCCTACTCCGTCAAAGAGTCTACCTAAACACCAGAGAAATCCTGGCGGAGAAGCCCCATGAAAGCTAAAAGGGCTAAGCGTCTTGACCTCGCATGACAAGAAGAATATCACAGCAACTGCAGCGTTAGAAGATGAGCGCACCGTAATTAGTGCACATGACACAGTGAAGACATCCTAAAGAACGTCATTAGAATCTCAATTAAACTTCATGACTCGGGGGGCTTCATTTATTCCTTCATGGATGAAGAAAGGAAAGGAAATAACTGCATAAGAGTTTCCTCCTACAGTTCCCTCATGCATCATCCATTCGGAACGAAGAAGATTTTCTAGAAATATCAAACCTAGATCAAAGGCAAACATTTTTTAGGAAAGAAAAGTTTTTCACTATCATAAGAAATTGTTGAAAAAGAGAAGTATAGTTTTTCACTATCATAAGAAATTGTTGAAAAAGAGAAGTATTTTCTAAATAGGAGTTTGTGATTTCCCTACTGTCAAGAAGTCTTTAGTTATAGGCAGAAAAGAGATAAGGAAGATATATGAAGCGGTCAAGCATCATTATTGCTGGAGATATGAAACGATCCGGAGCAGTTAATAGCAGTTCTTGGGAAGGTGCATAGAATCGATATCAACCAATCATATGAAGGCACATGGAGTTCTCGAAGAAAGCAGGATCATTCTTGGTCAAAGAAACTGCGAGTCTCAAGGAGTCAGGGAGATATCTTTTCACATCCATCTTGTACGCCATTTTCACTTCCTAACTGCTTGCGTTAGCACTCAGCAAGTAGGGGGACTGCCAGTGTGGGCAAAAATACGCCACCTACTATTACGGGGATACGAGTCCAGCTGGCGAAACTAGGCTTATCTTACAAGTCACCGGGTACAGAGGATACACGTCTGCTCATTGGTAACGACCGTTCAGGCGGCACGGCCATAGGACGCAAGGCATACATCCCGCCACCTAAGGTTTACAGTTTCCTAGTTAGGGTTTAGTATATACCACTGCCTTGAGTTATAGGCCCATAGCCTTACTAGTCTTTGTATTTTACCTTAATTAGGACTGGCTATCCACTACTATAAATACCCTCCTTACACTGTATTGTACAACATAGCGATTCACCACAGAATCCAGCTATTCTCAAGGAATAAGAATACTTTACTTTTCTTGCTCATTATTTCTCTCTTTATTTACTTACTTTTCCATCGTATTTACCGTATTGCTTGTGACTTCATTCTTAATTAATTGTTTAATCTAGGTGACTGATTTTAGGCATAAACAAGTAGCGCATGATCAGATTTTGGGTACCCAACAATTTCTTAACCCAACAGGAGGGCTTCTTCGTTATGATTAAAAAAAAAAGGATAAGAAATGTTGACACCCAATTTTATCCCTCCTTTTTACATAATTGGCCATAATTTAATTTAAAGGTGCAATTAGATTATTTGTGCATAATTTGCATTAGAAGGCATGCATTTACGTTGTTATCCGCTAGTTATATATTATATACTTAAATGTAGCTATATCACGTAATTTTACATCATTTAGGCTCTTTGTCAAAGAGTGACTGTTTGTGTAATTTTGTGCATTTATAGCATTTATTAATTATTTGTAACTATTTATACTTAAGTAATTTAAATTTTCTTTATGTGTGCATTTTGATTTTATTTGTCTTATTTTATACAATATATATACATATTTATATTTTAATTATTTTGCACCTTTTAATTTAATATTGGTTCAAGTTTTATTTAAACATTACCAATTTCATTTCATAATTTAAAGTTTTATTACATTCATTTTGAACCTAGACTAAATTCTAACCAAATACATCCCTTTTCCTAAAGCTAGTCCAAATTCTTTATTCCTAAAATCAAATCCCCCAATTACCTAAAATCTTCCCTTAATCCTCTCCCTAATCTCCTCCCCTCCAATCTCTCAAAAATTCTCCTAATCTCTCTAACTCTACCTATAGATATCCATCAGCATACCAAGGCATGGGGAGGGGAGACACATTACACAAACACCACGGCAGAGAGCCGACCCCACACTCCCGATTCTTCTTCCTCAGCGAAACACACATCCACACAAACTTCACAGACAACCGATACACACACACACGCAAAGCGTTAACAGATCCAGGGGTAAACATCACCCCCACCAGAAAATCCCAAACAGAAATGGGGTTGTACAGATCGGGATCGCGATAGTAACAAAACAATAGGTGAGATCGAAATGGGGAAGCGGCGGAGTGGCAGTGATTCCACCCAGTGGATGTCGCTCCTCCATCTCTTTCATTCCCCTGTGTTTCAATCTGTCCGCCGTTTCGTTCTCACCGGAATTCGAGTTGGTTCTCCCTGAATCGGCGATGGCGCAGTCCCCTTTATTTTTCATGACTAACACTGATGGGTTTTGTGCTATACTTACTGTACTGCTATGGAGTTTTGGTGTTGTAATATTGTTTATCTGCAGGGATTGGAACAGGGGTGGTGGGGTAGTAGCGTCGCCGTCACCCGATTGGTGTCGATCCCCCTCCGCCGTTCGACTTTGGTTCTGTTTTTATCCTGTCTCTTTTGCTCTGATCAATTAATTTTGGTTAACTTTGACTGGGTGTATTTGGCTGGGTCCCATGGTTCTTGTGAACTTCAATAGTTACTCAGTTTGTCTCTTGCTAATGCTATTAACGAAATTACTACTGATTATCCTTTCTTGAGATTTTTGCAGCACCTACGGGGACACCAATTGATACTAATTTGGTACTCACCAGTCAGATCACGGCCAATGAAAAAATATATGTTTACATATATTGAGGCCTACACAAGGAATTGATGGACAATGAATTGACGGATGTTAAATCAATTACGGCCAAGGAAAAATAAATTATTTGAGGCCTATTTGATTAGTTTGAACATGATACTACACTTGAACGACCCATTCCCGTGTCCCTAAAACAAAACAAAAAGGCTATGATGACGTGTATAAGTTGTTACTACAAACGAGCTGGTGCTGAAGTGGTGAGACCGGTACTTGGCATGGCAACACGACGGCCGGCGTGTTCGCAGCCGTATCGACGTCTCTAACTTCCACCCAATACACACCTGAGCCGACACTTTAAAAAAATCCCCTTCCCCCATTATTTTAAACTATACTATTATTATTATAATATTATCATTATTCTTATTATTATGATTATTATTATCGTTCTTGTTATTTTCATTATTATTATTCATTAACTCATTTTTCTTTATATTTTTGCAAGGTACATTGTGGTGGAATTACGAAAAAGACGACACTTTCATAAAAACTCATTTTTCCCTTTATTTTATTATTCATTATTATTGCTTTCTTATTATTATCATTATTGTTTACTAACTTAGCTTCATTTGTTTTACGAGGTGCAAATCTTTAAGGAGGGGTCCTATTAGGACCTTTTATTTAAATTATCGTATCATTTGTATTCCTCTAATTATTAAGTTTAAATTGCTTAGTTATTTATTTCGAATCCCAATTATAAAGTCCGGCCGGTAACCACATTTGGTGGGGCTCGAGAGGTGCCTAACCCCTTCCTCTCGAGTTAACTTGAACCTCTTACCTAGATTTTCTGGTTTGTAGACTAAATTTCAGATTTAATTGTAAAATTGGCTAGAAACAAAATATGTGCCCTAATACGCCTAGTTAAAAAATATGTTAGGTGGCGACTCCAAGACACTCAATTCCAAACGAGTTTACCCAGTCAAATCAGAAGCCCGACTCGCCTCGAGTGGAGTCCGAAATCGGGTATGACAGAGTGGCGACTCCGCTGGGGAAATCAAGGTTCAAACCATAACGGACTTTTAATTGGGATTCTTTGTATTTATTTTCTTTTCGCGTTATTTCTCAAAACTAATATTTCTTTCTTTTCCTTTTGCAGGTTTGAAGTTTAGTTTTCTATTTCATTGGCGTTTGCTTTTAATTTATTATTTGTAATTATTATTTTGTTTATATTTCCTCCACTCCCAGAATTTTTTTTACATTTACACACACAATAAACGGTTACGTGGATCTCACGGCCGTTTCACTCTAAATAAAAAAAACCTTTAGGGGGAACAGTTGGGGCATAGTTGGTCCGTGGTACAGCCAACAATTCCAAACGTTCCCACCCCTTGGTTGTCCGCCTAGGGGAACCATGTTCATGTCTAGTAAGCCCACTCTTGGCACAACACGTCCCACACTTCAACAATTTTCAAATCTTCCATAAGTTTGCTAAATCATTTTCTTTTAAAACAATTTCACATCATAATTATTTTTTGTATTTTCTTCAATATCTCGTTTCTATTTTCCTATTTTTAAAAGTTAACTTGTTTATTTCATTTATTCTTTACTCCTCCTTTTTAAAAATTATTCAATATGTGCATCCTTCCCATATAATCTGTTCTTTAAAACAACTTTACTTAATTTAATATTGTCTAATTTCTATTAACTCTATTTTTCAAAACTAATGTGTGTTTGTTTTTTTTTTCTTTTATTCTTTTTAAAACTTATTTTGTGAAATATTTCTATGCGTGCAACACTTAAGCACTTTTAGGAAACATGTGCATTTATTTCAAACTTGTGCATTTTTTTTTCAAAATCTATACATTTTCTAACTTGTGCATACCTTCCGCCGCTCCTGGCAAGTCTCTAAATCGTGCGGTGGTTACAACCACCTCTTCCCTCACAAAAATTTTTCTTTAGGGGGAACGACTTGGAATCTATTTGATCTGAGACGTTCCCGCTCCCGAGTCGTCCGTTTGGGAGGATAATAAAACTCGGTCTAGCCAACTCCATTCTTTAGCAGGGGCACTAGGAATCATGCATCATAAGATGTCATTAGTCGATTTGTTCTCAAGCCCGATAAGTCAACTTGTTCAAACAATCTGAACGGATTTTTGACGCCAAAGAGCATTGAACACGATCTATTTGGCATATACTTAAAGGATTGAAACATGCAAATGTAGACCGTCTGTTGGAATTATTCTGCATTCAATGTCATTCAAAGGAACAAGATGGTAACCGAAGAGGCATCGAAGCCCAAAACAAATCAGAAACGACTGTTTATTCTTAAGCGGTTGGAATCATTCTGTATTCAATGCTATTCAAACGCGCAAAAGGTAACTAAAAAGGCATTAAAGGCCCAATTTGAAGCAGAAACGACCGCTTCATAGACGGGATGACACATAATGCGCATTTATCCTTTAAGCATTATATAAAGACTTGCCATCTGCGGTTTGTTAAAAATCCATAGCTTTTTCCTTCTAAAGTGTCTAAAGGGTTCTCAACTCATAACGACATATCTCCTCGTATCCTCTGTTGCATTGTTTTCAAAAGCTTGTGCCACACGTTGATCATTTGTTTGCAATAAAGCGAATTTTAGGCCTTTTTCTTCCTTCATCTTTTCCAAAAGATCATGGCCACTAGAACATTTGACATGGTTATTGAAGTCCCTCAGCTTCTAAGAGATTGGTGGGGAAACTTAAGCATAGATCAACAAGACCGAGTTAAAACAGTGTTGGGGAACCTGATTTCACTAATGGAGCAAACGACAATGAAAGGGATGATAGAGGCAGTGGTACACTATTGGGATACGGATCGAGCGGTTTTCCATTTTGGGAGTGTAGAGTTGACACTGTTACTGGAAGAAATTAGCGGGTTAACTCAATTACCATTTGAAAGTGAAGAAGTCCTGATGCCTAAGAATATTGCACCCGAAGAGTTCTTCGAAATGGTAGGGTTTAAGCCCGAGTTATGCACAGACAGTATAAGGCAGTCGGGAATTTCTCTGACTTCCCTCTACATCAAATTTGGGTATGGAGAAGCATTTCAAGAAGCCGAAGACTATTTCAACATTATGCAGGCAGATTGGCAAGAGCGAAGGGTACTTGCTTTTATCACCAGCTTCTTAGGGACTGTCGTGTTTCCGGAACACAAAGGACGAGTTGATGTTAGAATGGTATCAATTGTCGATATCTTACTCAAGGACCTCAACAAAAAATACGCTTTGGTACCAATGATTGTTGCAGAAATGTACCGAGCTTTAAAAAGATGCAAAAAAGGTGCTAGCTTTTTCGAAGGTTGTAATTTACTCCTACAAATTTGGTTGATGGAACATTTGCAAAAGGTGAACAGCATAGACCAAGCCTTCCATTCCATACCGAAAGAAAACCACATCTCGACTCATACCACCCACATGGACAATGCTCTCGAGAAATGGGACCAACCAACAACTACCAATGGTTGGCACCACGTGTTCTGTCAACTGACGCCTGAAAATATTCAATGGATGTTTGATTACTTTCCCAGCACAACGGTAATTACAAGGTCCGAAAAAGACTCATTTCTCATCTTAGTGTGCTTTAGAGGAGTTTATCTGTATACTCCTTTAAGGACACTTAGACAAGCAGGGAGAAAGCAGACTGTACCCCAAATTACAGACATCAGAAATTTCAAAGTAAATATTCTCGGAGAAGTGATGCCGTTCATAGACAAGATAGTAGAACTTTGGAAAGCAAGGCATCGAATGGGGTTCGCGACTATTGGACGAGACAGGTTTGATGCAGGATATAATGAAGATTACCCGGACTGGGTCAGGAAAGACATAGCAAAGGCAGTTCAACCAAAAGCAACAAGAAAAAGGAAAAGAAATGCTGATGAATTGGAATCTGAGTGCAAGAGGCTACACAAACAACTGGCAAAGGCACGAGAGAAAATAGCAAAGAAGCAAAGTTTGGTCAAAGCAAAGAACAAAGAAAAAGACAAATGGCGTCATAAGGCAGAACTCTTGACGAAACGCATAGAGTCTACCGGTGTATGGGCTAGCGAAGGAATGGACTCTGTGGCTGACAAAGGAATAGAGGAGAAAGGAAGGAAGGCTTGGGAAATGTTGAAAAACTTCACCTTCGACATATCCCGGCTCCTGACAGACGCAGACAATATCATCTTCCAAGGAGACTCGTCAGTAGCAAGTTCGTCTAGCGAAGATTCATCCGAAGAGGAAGAGGATGAATCTTCTGAGGATAGATCAACATGAAGAATGTTCGCTCAGGCCATGATCTGATTTTCTAGCAAGTTTAGTCATTTCCTTCCCTTACATTGTTTCAATATCAACCATTGTAATAAAGACCAATGTTTGATAAATGCAAATTCTCTTTTAGACTCCGCATTTTATAGCAAATAAAATGATACATATGGCACAAAGCACTTTTCAAATCATCGTGCGTAAAGCGGTCGTTTACATTATAGGATGTATCTTTTTATTTGATGAGTGCGTGTATGTATTGCATGAACTTGTATGTTGCTCTATATCTCCAAAGGAATCTCTTCCCAAATCCTATCTCCTCCTTGGGCAGGCATCTCGTCTCCCTACTCTACACTCAAATTCTGATATCTAAAATCTTTCACATATCCAAACTATCTCTAACTCACTACCGAACTCAAAACCTGTTATCCAAAGGTTGGGTTAAGTCGAATACCAAGGCAAAAGATATTTTTCTATCGCACAACACAGTCTATTCCTTACACAACATCTTTACTGCTTTGCCTTGACACCAACTCCTCATCTCCCGTTTGAACAAGCATCAGTCGTTTGACCAAAATCCCTGCCTTAACTGCTACATAAAGCACTTAGACAATCTTTTGTGATACATGTGCATTCTATCACAACCTCCAAATTCAAGCGCTATTTCATCATCTGCGGTCTAGGCATTCTCTTAAGCTTACGTTTCTTTTTTGCTTCAAGTCTTTGCTAATGTGCCCACACAGTTTTGTGCATTTCACCACTCTGTTACGGTTGTGTCGTACTTGAACACCGAAGTTGGTCAAGAATTTGCATATAGAAAGCCGAAATGGCAAGCCAAACTGAAAACATTTTCTCCTACAACATAGCCCTTTGAACCACCAGCATATAACACCAAGAGCGTACAACCTGCATTACACGAGAGTCACAACAAGGAAATCATATTCCTATGCGACCGAGCTCATAACTTCACACTACACCCAATTCACACAATAAACAACCTCTCATCTGCAAGATTTTTAACGACAATTTTAGCAAGCTCAACATACAAGACCCCACACCTTTACTCCTTAGCCCAATCAAAAGATATTGCACCCAACATACAAACTACCCCATAGATGCCCATTTCTCAATTCGATTCCAACATGATCTACACTCGTCATCCATACATTTAATACCACGACACCGCAAAGACATCCAATACTAGGACACAAAGTTCAGAGTCTGGTTGACCCAAAGCAAAACAGTGGTACAACAAAAACCAATAAGGGAAAATTGCAACTCCCAAACCACAAAAACACCTTTGCACAAACTGATCCATCAATTTGGCTCTATGAACTTCGAAAGCACAAAACATGAAGACACCCCGTCACAACCTAAGACAAATACAATTTTGGACAGTCTCCAAATCCGGCAAAATCCAAATATCAAACCTCAGTCTAACTATGCAAATATCTACATACTCATAGTCATCAACACACCCAATTGTCACACTAAAGGACGAGTGTAGATTTCTAGCCAATACATTTGGTGTTCAGTACTATACAACCACCTTCTCTCGGTGATCTGTCATGAACAATTAACTGGGGCAGAATTTTTGAGGATCCCCTCAAAAATTCCAAAAGACGCAAACTTGACACTGGGGCAGAAATTTTTGAGTCCTCAAAAATTTCAAGAAGGTCCTTACAAGAGCAACACGATAGCCTTTTTAGTGCATTGCAAAAGCATTCTATTTGTCGCGCATTACTTTACTTTTGCTTGCAGGATATACATCCCGACCTAACAATTATAAGCATTCAGTTTTTCTTTGCTATACTTTACTTTTGCTTGCAGGGTATACGTCCCGAAGGGTAGACAACCCTAAGAAGAAACAACATGACAAGGGGACAATTATACAAGATATAGCAGCAGAGTGCAAAACAACAAATACGCAAGTCGGCCTCTATTATATAACTCACAAATTTTTCTTGGATTGTAGGTTTACACAGGTACTGAGTATACCTAACAACTCTTGCAAAGCAACATCATTTTTGACAAGCATAGATTCTGCATCGGCGGATATATAGGGTCCACGTTTGTGGACATGACATCATTTTTGACAAGCATAGGATCCACGTTGGTGGATATATAGGGTCTGCGTCTGTGGACATGACATCATTTGACAAGCATAGGATCCATGTCGGTGCATATATAGGGTCCGCGTCTGTGGACATGACATCATTTGACAAGCATAGAATCCATGTCGATGGATATGTAGGGTCTGCATCGGTGGACATGTCAAGCATAGGATCCATGTCGGTGGATATATAGGGTCCACAGCGGTGGACATGACATCAATTTGAGAAGTATAGAATCCATGTCGGTGGATATGTAGGGTCTGCGTCTGTGGACATGACATCATTTTTGACAAGCATAGGATCCACGTCGGTGGATATATAGGGTCCACGTCTGTGGACATGACATTATTTTTTACAAGCATAGATTCTGCGTCGGAGGATATATAGGGTCCGCGTCTGTGGACATGACATCATTTGACAAGCATAGAATCCATGTTGGTGGATATGTAGGGTCTGCATCGGTGGAAATGACAAGCATAGGATCCATGTCGGTGGATATATAGGGTCTGCAGCGGTGGACATGACATCATTTGACAAGCATAGGATCCATGTCGGTGGATATACAGGGTCCGCGTCTGTGGACATGACATCATTTGACAAGCATAGAATCCATGTCGGTGGATATGTAGGGTCTGCATCGGTGGACATGACAAGCATAGGATCCATGTTGGTGGATATATAGGGTCTGCAGCGGTGGACATGACATCAATTTGAGAAGTATAGAATCCATGTCGGAGGATATATAGGGTCTGCAGCGGTGGACACGACATCTTTTGACAAGCATAGGATCCATGTCGGTGGATATATAGGGTCTGCAGCGGTGGACATGACATCAATTTGAGAAGTATAGAATCCGCATCGGTGGATATATAAGGTCCGGTTTTGTGGACAATTCATCAATTGAATGTATAACATCCGCATTTGTGGGCATAGTTAAGCAATTTGGAGCAGTAAGGTCCGCGTCTGTGGACAGACCGACTATTGATCAAGCATAGAACCTGCGACTGTGGATGATAGGGTCCGCGTTTGTGGGCAGTTCAACTATTGAAGGAACACAGGATCCGTGCATGTGGATACAGTTCAACATTGAAAGCAACATAAGGTACGCGTTTGTGGGCGTAACCAACAATTTAAGGAAGCATATTTGGTCTGCACTGGTGGATACATTCAACAATGAAAATGATTTAGGGTCCGCATTTGTGGATATAGTATTGAAGAGACATATGATCTGTGTCACTGGATGGAAAGTTTGGAGTCCACATTTGTGGATGAGATATCAATTAAACAAGCGTAAGGTCCACATTTTTGGGCGTAGTATTGAAGAGACTTATGATTTACGTATATGGATGATGAAATGAAAAGCTTATTGTTCGTATTATGCGGACAAGACAACGTTGAGCAAGCAATTAAGATACTCGCCAAAAGAAAGGACCACTCAAGTCTGTTATTAGCAAGGATACAAACAATCTGGAAAGCAAGGCAATCAGAATTCAGGTTTTGATACATATAAAACAAGAAGACAACACCTCCGGTGAGGAAATATCTTTGAATACAAGCAGTGTTGCGGCTCAGATGACAGAGACGTAGATATTTTCGGCATGACAATCGGGATGAGACATCAATCAAACAAGTACAAGACAAAACAACCCCTCGACTCAACAGGGAAGTTTACTTTACTTTATCTTTATATCTATTGCATTTATCATGATTTTGCTGCAGGGTACTCCCCGATCTCTCGAAAAACCCCTGTATCATACTCTCACGCCTACTCCCAAAATCACTACCAATTATGCAACCGCAAAACCTCAAACACATACAAAGCAAAGCCTAACCCTACAAACAATGCTTTTTGCTACACCCGCAAGCTACCTATCTTGCCGAGTCCCAAGCTACAATTCCATATTCACACCAGTGATCTACCCAACCTTTCCTTGCCAATTGGGTACCAGCTCCGTATTCTTTCCTATTCGTGCCTGCCTATTTGAATCGTGCATATTCATCGTGCTTTACTTCTCAATATTCCTCAGCCCATTCAAGGCAATATCGAAGGCAAGATGACCCATTTATCGAGATGAAGTGGAAACTAGGTACATATAAACTCCTCTTTATGGGTGTGTAGCGCGTCACATTTTCAAAACTAGGACGATTATAAGCCCTTTTTCCCACGCTCGACCTACTGATGTTATCTCATCTTCGAAAGTACCCTTACTTTATTCATCATTCATTCCGCTGAAAAGGCAAAGCATACGCGAATCTAAACTTTACATACTTGGATAAGTTTAGTCTTTACATCCAAATCATGCGTCATAAATATCTCACACAGGCAACATGCCGTTCTAGAACTACAGACGGCCTGATTCTCATGAAACCCGAGATATGTAGGCAACTCAGAGACCGGGGTTCGGCCAAAATACCCCCAAAACTCCCAATCTCCCCTTTCAATCATTTTGCCCACCAGTCCTGACAAAATTGGCTACTCCGTCAACTATCTTTGCCCGAAGACTCTTTCATCATCCCCGGGCAAAGAGGGGCAGCTGTTGACACCCAATTTTGTCCCTCCTTTTTACATAATTGGCCATAATTTAATTTAAAGGTGCAATTTGAGTATTTGTGCATAATTTGCATTAGAAGGCATGCATTTACGTTGTTATCTGCTAGTTATATATTATATACTTAAATGTAGCTATATCACGTAATTTTACATCATTTAGGCTATTTGTCAAAGAGTGACTGTTTGTGTAATTTTGTGCATTTATAGCATTTATTAATTATTTGTAACTATTTACACTTAAGTAATTTAAATTTTCTTTATGTGTGCATTTTGATTTTATTTTGTCTTATTTTATACAATATATATACATATTTATATTTTAATTATTTTGCACCTTTTAATTTAATATTGGTTCAATTTTTATTTAAACGTTACCAATTTCATTTCATAATTTAAAGTTTTATTACATTCATTTTGAACCTAGACTAAATTCTAACCAAATACATCCCTTTTCCTAAAACTAGTCCAAATTCTTTATTCCTAAAATCAAATCCCCCAATTACCTAAAATCTTTCCTTAATCCTCTCCTTCATCTCCTCCCCTCCAATCTCTCAAAAATTCCCCTAATCTCTCTAACTCTACCTATAGATATCCATCAGCATACCAAGGCATGGGGAGGGGAGACACATTACACAAACCCCGTGTGGTAGTAGCGTCGCCGTCACCCGATTGGTGTCGATCCCCCTCCATCGTTCGACTTTGGTTCTGTTTTTATCCCGTCTCTTTTGCTCTGATCAATAAATTTTGGTTAACTGACTGGGTGTATTTGGCTGGGTCCCACGGTTCTTGTGAACTTCAATTGTTACTCAGTTTGTCTCTTGCTAATGCTATTAACGAAATTACTACTAATTTTCCTTTCTTGAGATTTTTGCAGCACCTACGGGGACACCAATTGATAGTAATTTGGTACTCACCAGTCAGATCACGGCCAATGATAAATATATGTTTACATATATTGAGGCCTACACAAGGAATTGACGGACAATAAATTGACGGATATTAAATCAATTACGGCCAAGGAAAAATAAATTATTTGAGGCCTATTTGATTAGTTTGAACATGATACTACACTTGAACGACCCATTCCCGTGTCCCTAAAACAAAATAAAAAGGCTATGATGACGTGTATAAGCTGTTACTACAAACGAGCTGGTGCTGAAGTGATGAGACCGGTACTTGGCATGGCAACACGACGGCCGGCGTGTTCGCAGCCGTATCGACGTCTCTAACTTCCACCCAATACACACCTGAGCCGACACTTTACAAAAATCCCCTTCCCCCATTATTTTAAACTATACTATTATTATTATTATATTATCATTATTCTTATTATTATGATTATTATTATCGTTCTTGTTATTTTCATTATTATTATTCACTAACTCATTTTTCTTTATATTTTTGCAAGGTACATTGTGGTGGAATTACGAAAAAGACGACACTTTCATAAAAACTCATTTTTCCCTTTATTTTATTATTCATTATTATTGTTTTCTTATTATTATCATTATTGTTTACTAACTTAGCTTCATTTGTTTTACGAGGTGCAAATCTTTAAGGAGGGGTCCTATTAGGACCTTTTATTTAAATTATCATATCATTTTTCTACCTCTAATTATTTAGTTTAAATTGCTTAGTTATTTATTTAGAATCCCAATTATAAAGTCCGGCCGGTAACCACATTTGGTGGGGCTCGAGAGGTGCCTAACCCCTTCCTCTCGAGTTAACTTGAATCTCTTACCTAGATTTTCTGGTTTGTAGACTAAATTTCAGATTTAATTGTAAAATTGGCTAGAAACAAAATAGGTGCCCTAATACGCCTAGTTAAAAAATATGTTAGGTGGCGACTTCAAAACATTCAATTCCAAACGAGTTTACCTAGTCAAATCCGAAACCTAACTTGCCTCGAGTGGAGTCCAAAATCGGGTATGACAAGAAATATATTGCGTTAGCTTGGATAAGCTTGGAGTTTTGACTGATGACTGAGGAACGGATTCAAAGGACCTGTTCCTTTGAATCACTGCAGCAGAATAGATATTTCATGCAAAATCGTTTAATTGAGATATTATTATTTATCCTAAAACTTACGTATATCTTGATAATTATGCAGGTCTAAACGGATACGAAAAGATTGCATAACTAAAGGATAAAGGATAGGATATCCGGTTTCTAAAGTGTAGAATCCAATTAGGACTCAAAGTCAAGGGAGCTTTGGAGTTCTAATTCATCAAGACTTCTTGGCTGCTGGAAGGTATAAAACGTGGAGACTATCAGCCATAGGAGTATACACAAATACAGAGAGCATCGAGCAAAAGCTGAGAAGAGTTATTAGCTTATTTGTGTAATCAGTGAGCTACAGTAGAACTAAGTTAGAACCTGTTCCTTAAGTTGAATCTTATAAAAGTTCAAGTCTTAGTTCAATTGTAGTAAGCAAAAATCGAGTTGTAAACTTTCTGGTTCAAGTCGTGGACTTGACACAACTTCACTGATCGTGAGAAAGATCACTAAAGGATTAGAGTTAGTCCAAGGTTAGTAAGAGTGAATCTTGTAACCAAGTGGGTCTTTTTACATAGTGAAGTTGAAATCCTACTTGAGAAGTATGTCGTGGTTTTTTGATCCCGAGTTAAGGGATTTTTCCACGCTAATATCTGGTGTTCAATTACTTACAGTTTTAATTCCGCATATCGTAGAGTAAAGGAACACATTTTAAGGAACTGGTCCTTAAAACAGTAAAGTGGTGTAATCGTGGGAAATATCAATTGGTATCAGAGCGGGTTATCCTTAAAAGGGCTAACACCTTGGATTAGATGAGTACATCACGAGAGAACAGTAAGGGCCAGTCAATGGTTAGAGCACCTTATTTCAAAGGGAAATACTATTCATGGTGGAAAGAGAGGATGCGTGATCACCTTCAAGCAGAAGACTATGAATTGTGGGATATAGTAACTGAAGGTCCCATGATCCCAATGAAGAAGGATGCTGAGGGAAAAGATGTTCCCAAAACCAGGAAGGAATGCAATGCTGAAGACATAAAGCAATGGGAAAAGAATGCAAAGGCAAGGAAGTGGCTGGTTGGTGGACTTAGTCCTGACGAATGCACTAGAATCAGAAGGTATGCCACTGCAAAGGAGATTTGGGATGCTCTACAAGTTGCACACGAAGGAACAAGTCAGGTAAAAAGGTCCAGAGGTACACTTCTTTATGCTGAATATGAAAGCTTTAAAATGAAAGAAGAAGAGTCAATCTCTGAAATGTATACTAGATTTAATGCCATTGCTTCTGAACTTATCTCTTTGGAAGGGTTTTAACTGTGGAAGATAGAGTAGAAAAGATTTTAACTAGGGTTCTTCCAGATTCTTGGGAGATCAAAGCTTGTGCTATCATTGAAAGTAAAGATTTAACCACTTTATCCTTAGATGAGCTTATAGGCAATCTAAAGACTTATGAACTGAGGAAAAAGGTTAAAAACATAGGAGCACCAGTTAAAACTGAACCTAACCTAGCGTTGACTGCTGGTGATAAAATCATTGATGATAAGGAACTGGTCCTTATCGCTAAAAGTGTTCAGAAATATTTGAATAAGAAAAGGAAAATTAGTGGACAGGGTAGGTCTACTAACATGAAACAGGCTGGAGAATGCCACAAATGTGGAAGCTCAGAACACTACATCAGCAAATGTCCAATTATGGAAGGAGAATGGAGGAAGAGATTCATTGATGAAAGGAAGAAGGCTAGGGAACAGGTCCATAAGAAAAGTGGAAATCCCAAAGCATTGGTTGCAGGATGGCAAGACAGTGAAGACGAAATAACTGATGATGATCTGGATGAGGATCTTGCTCTAATGGCACTTGGAGATTCAGAAAATGAAGAAGATGCTGAGGTATTTGTTTCTAAACTCAAAAATGATGTAAAAAGCATGCCTAGACAAAAATTGGTTAAAGTATTCCATATTGTGCTAAATGAATTTAAATCTCTAAGGGATAGCAATCATCAAATGCATGATAAAATTGATTGTTTAGAAACAGAATGCAAAGAAGAAATAGTTAAAAATGATTTTCTGGAAAGGAAGATTAGCATACTTGAGGAACAGGTCCTCACACTTGAAACAACTGCTCAGGAATTAGAAAATGTTAAAACAGTTGTAAAAGGTAAAGGTGTTGCTAATTCTCATCAGATCATTACTGAAGAGAAACTGAAAGTCAAAGTTGATGAACTGTGTAAAAAAGATGAAAAGATAAGATCTTTAGAAGAAGACTTGGTTAAAACAAAAATGGAACTAAGAAAAACTGTAGAATGGAACAAGTCTTCTGAAGCACTAGAATGGTTACAAGAAAATCATAGTAGTAACAGGAAAGGTATTGGATTCATGAAAGCTCAAAGTTCATCCAAATGGAATCCAAAGAGTAAGTACTTATCATTTCCTGAAAACTGGCTATGCACTCATTGTGGGAACACTGGTCACCGGAAAGAAAATTGTCAATCCTTAAAAAGGGCTGCCCAGAGGAATAGGTCCTATAAACCTGTTCAAAATCCTGTGAAACAGAAGAATAGGTCCTATAAACATGTTCAAAATTCTGTAAAAAGGGAAAATATTCACACAAAGAAACAATTACCATTCTGGGCTAGGAGAGATCTGATTCATCCTTTTTCAGAAGGAAAGGAACCCAAACTAGTTTGGGTTCTTAAAATTAACCCCTAGTTTTCTTAAAATTAACCCCTTAGGAAAATTTGATCCTAGAAGTGATGAGGGAATATTTGTTGGTTATTCTTTAAATAGTAAATCTTATAGGGTGTTTAACAAGAAAACATTGAAAATTGAAGAAAGCATGCATGTTAAATTTGATGAAACTGACAGTCTCACTCAAGAACAGGTACAGGAGGATGAAGAAATTGGAATGCTGAAAGAGTTTGAACTTAATCCACAAATGCAGATTCTGAATATGAGAAGTGAACTACAAGGAACTGTTCCTCAGGATAGAACTGAGAAGAGTAGCACTGAAACAGGGGGAACAAATGTTGGTTCCACCCCACAAACTGGAAACGCTACTCTATCAGGAACTGTTCCTCAGCAGAGGACTTCTGGCAATGGATTGACACCCAAGCCTTTCAAGTATCAAGGGTCACATCCTGTGGATCAAATAATCTCAGATAAGACTGCCAGAGTTCAAACTAGATCAGCAGTCAAGAATCACAATCTGTGTGCCTTTAGTGCCTTCTTATCTCTTGTTGAACCTAAAAATGTGAAAGAATCACGGAAGGATGCAGATTGGATAAATGCTATGCAAGAGGAACTGAATCAATTCCAAAGGAGTCAAGTTTGGCATCTGGAACCTAAGCCAAGGAACAGGTCCATAATTGGAACAAAATGGGTTTTCAGAAACAAACTTGATGAGGATGGCATGGTAACAAGAAACAAGGCCAGGCTAGTCGTTCAGGGATATAGTCAAGAGGAGGGCATCGACTATGATGAGACTTTTGCTCCAGTTGCAAGACTGGAAGCAATAAGACTCCTTATAGACTTTGCTACATACATGGAATTTACTCTACATCAAATGGATGTCAAGAGTGCATTTCTGAATAGTTACTTGAAAGAAAAAGTATATGTCAAGCAATCTCCAGGTTTTGAAAGTGAACAGTTCCCTGAATATGTGTACAAGTTGGACAACGCCTTGTATGGGCTTAAGCAGGCACCAAGAGCATGGTATGAAAGACTATCAAAATTTCTACTCCAGCATGGACACAAGAGAGGTAAAATTGATAGTACATTGTTCTTAAAAGAATAAGGTAAGGATCTCTTAATTGTTCAAATCTATGTAGATGATTTGTGAAAATTTAAGTAAGAAATTTGCAAACTTGATGGGGAGTGAATTTGAGATGAGCATGACGGGTGAACTCAATTTCTTTTTGGGTTTAAAAATTAAGCAAACCTCAAATAGAACTATGATCCATCAACAAAAGTATGTTAAGGAACTACTTAAAAGATTTGATATGGATAATGCTAAGGAAATTGACACACCTATTGCCACTGCCACAAAATTGAATCTTGATGAACATGGAATATCAGTTGATCAAAAATTGTATAGGGGTATGATAGTTTCTCTGCTTTATCTAACTACTAGTAGACCTGATATTGTGTTCAGTGTTGGTTTGTGTGCTAGGTTCCAATCAGATCCTAAGGAATCTCATTTGAAAGCTGTTAAAAGAATATTAAGGTATCTGAAAGGAACAGGTCCCTTGGGACTTTGGTATCCCAAAGGTGGTAGTTTTAATCTTGTTGGATATACTGATGCTGACTATGCAGGTTTCCTTGTTGATAGAAAAAGTACCTCAGGTATGGCACATTTCCTTGGTGAGTGTTTGGTTTCTTGGGGAACCAAGAAACAAAATTCAGTGGCACTTTCCACTACTGAGGCTGAATATGTGGCAGCTGCTTCATGTTGTTCACAGTTGTTATGGATCAAACAACAATTACAGGATTTTGGTGTTGATGTAGGAACTGTTCCTATCTATTGTGATAACATTAGTACTATTAATATGACAAAGAATCCAGTGTATCACAAAAGGACTAAACACATTGTCATAAGACATCATTTCCTAAGAGACAAGTATGAAAAGGGTTTGATTACCATAGCATTTTGTCCCACTGAAAAGCAAATTGCTGACATTTTTACAAAAGCTCTAGGTAGAGATGATTTTGAAAGGAATAGATTAGAATTAGGGATGTTTAAATTCACATAAAATCATCAATGCTCTACTTCATAATTGGCTAGAAAATTGCTCCTAAAATGAATTTTATTCAAGTCATTTTGAATAATTCAGTCCAGTTTAATACTTAAATGTATACTCTTATGCCATATATCTTATTTAGAGTTGCTAAAATTTAATGATATTACACTTATGCTCTTAGAATTTCAGATGATCAAAATGTTGCAAATTGGAAGGACACTGAATTTCTGTGTTAAAAACAGGTATGTACTCGTTATTATTCAGTTAATTTAGAAGTATAAAGGCTTTAGGTAACTTAAGATTAGGATAAATCCCAATAAGTTTCCTACACATATCCAAAGTGTAAAGGAATCCCATCGGAGGAACAGTACCTACTCTGAAAAGGTAACCTGCAGCCTAATGGCTCTTTTTCTCCGGGAGACTCCCAAGAGTCCTTAACCGTTGCATGTTGTGTTGAGGTAAGTTGATCGTTTTTCACTCTAAATCCACTACCTAATTCATTCTATAAATACACTTCTTCTTCCTCATTATTCTTTTACATTGTTCATCAATTAAAACTATCACAATTTCAGAAAGAGTAGTAAATTATTTGTTAATTCGAATTGCAAAAATGTCTCTTGCTTCTGATAATTCTTCAACTGCACCTATTGATGAACAACCACAAAATCTTAATCCTCCCTCACCCATGGAAACCACTAACCTAAACCCTGAAATCCCTGAACCAATCCCAGACGTACCTGAACCTGAAATTCAGGGGGAAGGACCAGTTCCCACGGCTGAATCAATTGTTGAGCAGGTTGAGGATTTATCTCGTGCTATGGTGTTGTATCAGTATCAGGTAAACTTCACCTACCCTTTGAATGTTGTCATAGACGAGGAAGAAAAGGGGGAGGGGTCTGAGGCTGCTCTTGAGGGGGAACCTATTAAGAGATTGGAAGCACCCATGCATGGGGCATCGGGGTCTCCAGAGGCTGCTTTTAGAGCACCCATGGAGGATGTGATAGATGTTGAGGAGGCTATAAGTGATAGTGACAGGCCTCTGGTGGATTTGATCAACATTAGGAGTCTGAGAAGAAAATTGGCTAGAAAGGGACTCATTGATGACCGTGTGACTGCTGAAATTGCTGCTAAGTTGAAAAAAATAGGTGATAGTTACAAGCCTGGAAATAAAAAGAAAGTTGAAAGTTCCTCCAAGGCAAAAGGACATGTTCCTTCTGCCTCAACCCCTGCTTCTGGGGTTAGGAGAACAAGAAGTTCTGCTAAAGCTGCTGATGAACAACTAGCTGCTGCCTTAGAAAGGAGCAGAAAAGGGAAAGGAAAACAGGTGGTGGAAGAGGAAGAAATGGATGATATTGATCTTGCTGATTTTTCTGAGGATGATGAGATGGTGGATGCTGAGGAGGTTGTGCCTCAGTCCAAGAAAAGAAAAGTTCCTGAGAGAAGGGTAACAAGAAGCTCAGTTAAAGCTGCAGAGAAAGCTGCTAAGAGGACCAGGTCCTCCAAAAGAGTGGTTGTTTTTGAAAGTTCTGAGAGTGACAGTGATGAGTCCTTTGCTGGAGAAGTGAGTGATAATGATGCTGAAGGTGATGAGTATGTGCACTGTGTTCATGAAGACATGTTGACCAGGAAGGTTTTGAATGGTCGGGTAATGTCTGATGTGCAAGAAGAAGGAATGTTGTGGTTGTTGCAAAAACTGCATGCTCAGGGTTGGAGGGACATGGTCCTTAAGATCTCTGGGAGATGTGCAAAGGGGATGGTGCAAGATTTCTACAAGAACTGCTCCATCAGAGAATGATGGGGAAGAAAAACCCAGGGCTGTGCAGAAGAGTGAGATGCACCCACAGCACCAAGTATTATTCGAGTTTGTGAACAAAATTGTGTTGCCAAGGCAGGAGAAAAGAGGAGTTGCCAGTTTCATGGACCTGGTCCTTATGGAACTGTTGGACACTGAAAAGCAGATCAATTGGCCCAGCTTTATGGTCCACCTGATAAAAAGGGTGATTGCTGGGAAGAGAAAGCACTCCTTGCCGTTTGGTTTCATTCTGACTGATATATTTGCAAAATTGAAGATTCCCTTAGAAGGGGTTGTGAAGGCTACAAAGAAGGAAAAGTTTGGCTGTGCCACTTTGATAAGCTGTGACTTGCCAGTTCAGGCTGATCCTCCACAGGCTGGTGTTGGGAGGCAGCCACTGAACAACAAAGTGAGGGCACTTAGGCAGCAGGTTGCTATTCAGGCTGCTGAAATAGCAAGGTTGGAAGAGGAGAAGAATTTCTGGAAGGCAGAGGCCTCGAAGGCAAAGGAGACCAATGAAGGGATGCTCATGCAGATGTTTGAGTTGCTTAACAAGTCTCAGGGACCTGGTCCTTCCACATCCTGACCACCTTAGCCTTAGCCTTTAGCCATCTTTTGTCTAGTGGGATCTAGCCTAGCTTAGTGCCTTAGCCTTTTTCTTCTTTAATTTTTGGATAATTCTGTAGTATGTGCGTGTATCCCCTGATTTTAATATTTGATTAAATGAAGTGTCTTCGATGGCTAATATCATTGTTTTGCAGTTGCTTTAATTTGATTTATGTTTGCATTTTGAGTTGCCTCAATGGGCATGTGCTGATTAATTCTAACACTTGAGTTATATTTTTTATGCAACCTTTTCAATGATGCCAAAAGGGGGAAGAGTAAGTCTGATTTTGCATGATTTTATACCCAATTGAAAATCTGTTCCTTAATGATAAATTAATTCTCCACTGATTAATTGTCTTTTTGAGCTTAAGTTGTACTTTAGGACATTAAGGAGATGAAGCTATGAGTATGAATTTGTCATCATCAAAAAGGGGGAAATTGTTAGCTTGGATAAGCTTGGAGTTTTGACTGATGACTGAAGAACGGATTTAAAGGACCTGTTCCTTTGAATCACTGCAGCAGAATAGATATTTCATGCAAAATCGTTTAATTGAGATATTATTATTTATCCTAAAACTGACGTATATCTTGATAATTATGCAGGTCTAAACTGATACGAAAAGATTGCATAACTAAAGGATAAAGGATAGGAGATCCGGTTTCTCAAGTGTAGAATCCAATTAGGACTCAAAGTCAAGGGAGCTTTGGAGTTCTAATTCATCAAGACTTCTTGGCTGCTGGAAGCTATAAAACGTGGAGACTATCAGCCATAGGAGTATACACAAATACAGAGAGCATCGAGCAAAAGCTGAGAAGAGTTATTAGCTTATTTGTGTAATCAGTGAGCTACAGTAGAACTAAGTTAGAACCTGTTCCTTAAGTTGAATCTTGTAAAAGTTCAAGTCTTAGTTCAATTGTAGTAAGCAAAAATCGAGTTGTAAACTTTCTGGTTCAAGTCGTGGACTTGACACAACTTCACTGATCGTGAGAAAGATCACTAAAGGATTAGAGTTAGTCCTAAGTTAGTAAGAGTGAGTCTTGTAACCAAGTGGGTCTTTTTACATAGTGAAGTTGAAATCCTACTTGAGAAGTAGGTCGTGGTTTTTTGATCCCGAGTTAAGGGGTTTTTCCACGCTCATATCTGGTGTTCAATTACTTACAGTTTTAATTCCGCATATCATAGAGTAAAGGAACACATTTTAAGGAACTGGTCCTTAAAAAAGTAAAGTGGTGTAATCGTGGGAAATATCATATTGCAAAATTGGTTGCGGTAGAAGCTTTACCCTTTATTTTTCCTTCTTGTAATGGTTTTGTTCATTTTACTCAAGATAAATATAATCTTTCTTATAAAGGTTTTCCAACAACTACTGTTTGAAATGATATCATTAAATTTAAGAATGAATATAAAGATTATTTGCATTTTTCACTTTATAACTTTGACACTAGAGTATGTCTTACTACGGATATGGATCGTTCTACTAATAATTATGATTATATTACAATTATTGTTAATTGGATTGATCCTAAATGGGTTTTTCAAAAACGTATTGGTTCTAATAAAGTTGTTGATGAACCGCACACGAAATTATATTTCAAATAAAGATTCATCAATTTGTTGTGTGTATGGTTTAGATAACAAAGTTTTAAGTATTACGATAGACAATGCTACAAACAACACAGATGCACTTAGAAACTTAAGACCAATTTTGAACCCCCTTCCCCTTTTTTAGGAGCTTTTTCATGTTAGATCTGCATGTCATATTTATAATTTAGCAGTAAAAGATGGTCTTGACTTGTTTAACTACATTATCGAAAAGGTGAAAGTAGTTATTGCTTGGATTTTTAGAACAAAAAGCCAAGAAAGAAAAAGAAAATAGGAAAGAAAATGTGTAGAATTACATATTGATATTAGGAGAGTCCCAAAGGAAGTTTGTACTAGATGGAACACTCTATATGAAACATTGAATGTTGCTTATATTTATAGAGAGCTTATTTCACAAATATTTAATAAGCATTCTATGGAAGCCTGTCACCTTAAAGATGACGATTGGAATCTTGTTGCTCATCTCCTTCAGTTTTTAGAAAATTTTTATCATGCTACTTTTGAATTTTTTGGACAATATTATCCAACTGTTCCTACCATGTTATATTATATTACTGGTATATCGGAGTTATTGAATGAATATAAGAAATATGAAGTATATAAAGTTTTTGTGGGGTCAATTATTGAAAAATTTAAAAGATATTTTTTCCCTATTCCTCCTCCTTTTTACATTGCTCATGTGTTGCATCCTAATTCAAACTTAAGTTAACTGAACGACTTTTTAGAGAAATATATGCAAATTAAAAAATTACTACTATTGAAATTAGGACTAATGGATTTTCAAGTGTAGAAAAAGCGATTACTAAAGTGTATGTAGATACCATGGCTATTTATGCAAAATATAGAACTTGGGCAGACATCAGATAGTGCTGCACCAACTGCACCAAAACAATCTACCGGTGTGAATTCTTCTTAAACGAGCAAAAGGCCAGAGGAGATGAGCATTTTTGGAAAACTTGATGAAAAGTTGCTAAAAGACAGGACGAGTACGGAAGCAATACAACGAGTTCCAAGTTTATTTACTTCAATATCCAAAAAAACTTAAAGATTTTTGAAGTCATCAATTTTTGGATTACTGGAAGCTTCAAGAACAACAATTTCCAACTCTTTCAAAAATGGCCCGGAATATATTAACAATTCAAGCTTCATCAGTTGCCTCGAAAAGCGCTTTTAGCCAAGGAAGATTACAAATTGGAAATCATAGATATTCGTTGAAGGAAGAGTCAATCGACACAGCAGTTTTATTCAGGGATTGGATCAAAGCCGAGCGAAGAAACTTTGGACTACCGGAAGTTAATAAGAAAAAAATAAGAAATATCTGGAATAAATTTTAAATGACAATGACGGAAGCGAATGGAGTCAAACCGGAAATGACGAAGAAGAAAGAAGAAGAAGAACCAGCACAACAAGCACAAATTCCTAAAGAAAAGCCTACGGCTATCCTCAAAAGATTAGCCAATATATTTAGAAAAATGTAATTTTCTAAGTTAGGAATTTGAAGTTGCAAGTTTGAAAGTTTGGCTACATAGTATGTACTTTGCACTACTTATATTTTTAACAAGTATCAATAAAATTGCTCCAAGTCTTGGAATTCCATCACAATCTTTTTTTATAATTCATTCTTTGCACAAAAATACTACAATTAATTTACTAGTTTCTAAATTAATTCAAAGTTTAAATCTAATTTCAAAGTATGAAAAAATATTAAAAGTTTTTAATTCAAAGTTTGAACTTTGAAATAAACTAAACATATATATATATATATATATATATATATATATATATATATATATATATATATATATATATATATATATATATATATATATATATATATATATATATATATATATATATATATATATATATATATATATATAATTTACAAATTATCCATCACTTAAAATAAAACTTAAAAAAAAAAAACAATCGGCCAATCGGACCGGGCCGGATTTGAATCAACCCACTTTGAAATATAGCCGGTGGCCAACGGCCAAAAATGGATATATTTGCCTCACCACCCCCCTAACGCCCCTCCCCCATACCTCCCCAACCTATTTTTATCTATATATCCCATATTATTTCATCAATTATATCACAATTTATCATTTCTTATCTATTTTTCTCAAAAATTGCTATCAAAGCCTATTTTCAAAATTTCTACCAAAAACTCATAATGGCTTAGAATCAACCTATTGGTCCTAGTCAAAATCAACATGAGGAACGACGAAATCAATCTGAAGTGTGAAAATTTATTACCAAAAATACTGAAACTCAGAAACCTAAATGTACACTTTGTGGGAGAGATTGGCAACTTTACACTGGTGGTGGTCCTGGTGGAAGGACGATAAAGTTTAGAATCCACTTAGAAAAACAACATAATGCAGAATGGAGTGCTCGGATGGGGCATGTTTATCTACGACGTTGAAGAACTAGTTTAAGGGAATATCCACGTAATTTCTAATTTTCTAGTTCGTTTTTTCAATTATGTATTTCTCAAATATTCAATAAAGTGTTTGTCTTTCTTCTCCAAATTCAATGTTTGTTTCCTTTATATTATCTTAAAATAGCTTTTTTATAACTCTTCTATTTTAATTTTCATTATACTTGTCTTATAAAAAATATTAAAATAGTACGAAAATCGGTCAGATCGGACCGGTCTGGACCGGAAAAATCGGTCAAGCCATTACCGGCGCCGTTCTCGACCCGGCCTCAAGATTTTACATCGGATGAGCCGGACCGGAATGGCCGGTTCCGATCGATTTCTCACTTTGTAACGGACCGGACCAGACCGGGCCGCTAGACAGGCCTAATCTTTATCCTAGCCTTTCGCTCCAACATTTTGTGCCAGGGATTCCTCATTGCTCATATTTACCTTGGCTATTGGACCTTCGGCGTGTCCTTTTTCGGATATTGGATAGTCTCCAATCGAAGGCCGCTCATTCTGCAAGTCGTTAATCCCATACGAGGTAGGGTATCTGAAAACTTGGTGGAGGGTTGAGGGCTCTCCCTTTACACTGTGTATCTAAGGTCGTCCCAGGATGATATCATATGACATATCACATGTGAGCACTCCGAAAGAGGTTATGCTCGCCGCGCCCAGAATATGAATCGTTGAGCTAATTCTCCAACAGGTTCTTCTTGAAGGCCGTTGAAGCCAATTATCCTGTGAAGGCTCGAGGTAATCTGATTGTCTTGGCCTAAATTCTCTAGTGTTTCTCTATGAATAATGTTCACATTAGTTCCTGGGTCCACCAAAGCTTGCTTGATCTGTAGATATGATGCAGCCCGAACACGTGTTGATCAAGTGTTCGATCCACCGAGGCCGATGACACGAAGCCAAGCCAAGCTGTTGTACGATGTTCACATTCACTTGGCTTGGTCGAAGGAAAGCAACAACTCCGAAGCTGAGTGGCCAAGCTCAAGAACCGAAGGCTTCATCTATAAGCTTGAGCTCGAAGAAAGGAGTGACCGAACACTCAAAATCGACGCCGAAGTAAAAGCAAATAACAGAAGGAAGAGCGATCGATGTCAAAAATGAGCTGAGCTGAACAACTGAGCACCGAAGTGAAGAAGCTCGAGCTCGAGTGTTCGAATTCAAGCATTCGGTTGAAGGAGTAACCGAACACTCATTATGCAGCCCTGCGTGGCTTACTCCTATTGGTCGCCTGTGACCATTTACAGTTTTATCCGTAGCATAGTCTATATATACTCCTTTACATTTTATTTGTAGAAAGTTAGTTGTTGATGAATATTTGATATAGCAGTTGCTATTTGAGTGTCTCCGATGGAGCCCGAACCCCGATGGGGAATTTAAAGAACTTGTGTCATTCGGTGTGAGTCGTTTGAACATTTTCTTCTTGGTCATTAAATTTGCAAGAAGCGTCGTCTTTCTTAAAGATTGTTTTTTAGTATAGGTGATTTTTATTTCCGGTTTGATCGAGCTTGAGACAAGTTCCTCAATGTTCTTTTGAATCGAAGCAAGATTTGTCTTGCTTCTATCTTTATTTCATTGTTATTTCCACGTCTTCTTCGTGTTAGCTTAACCTCTGGTTTTGCTTGCACCATCTTGGTATCAGAGCAAGGTTTGAGTTTGTTCTTACAACCTCAAGTCCTGTTCGTTTATTCGTGCTTTGTGTCTCCAGTTTCAGCTTTCTTCCTTGTTGTTGATTGTTGTTGTTGTGGTGTTTTTTAACCAAAAAAAAAAAGGTAGAAAAGAAAAATTCAAAAAACTTGGGTTGATTGTTGGTTGTTTAAATCAAACAACCACTGATTCGTATTCACCACTATCCAAGGATCAATTTGAGTGCCCGACGTACTTCGTTTGTGACTAGGGTTTCTTGACGACTTTTTTGGACTGTTTTGAGCTTAGTGGTGACTGAAATCAAACCCCAGCGTGATTGGTTGTTACCGATGAAGACTGGTGGTTCTTGAATATTTTTGGGTTGTTTTGAGCTAAAGAAATCGAAGTTTTATTGATTAAACCGCCATCCGTACGCCGGAAATTTGTTACATTTGTAACAGTGTACGGACACGAGCAGCTGAGTTCTTAGCTCGATTCTAGGAACTGATTTCCTCTGTTGTTGTTGTTGTTACCGGAGTGAAGTATAACCCAAAGCTTGTTAAAATTCTTGGTTAGTGAACGAAGTAAGCTTATCCGTACACCGGACTAAAAACTTCACTGTTCCATTAAAGAAGAAAGAGGTAAAGTGTAAAGATCAAAACCTCTGGGGAAAAAGTTATCGGCTAGAAAAAGGAATTGGATATGGTAAAACCCTATCCGTACCAAGGAGAGACCACTCTTGTACGAACAAGAGTCGTAGTGTTCGAAAATGATTCCGAAGAGGAATCGAAGGGTAGATTCTCCTAGGTTTTCACTTTTCTTGTGATCGAAAAATCTAGTTAGTGGATCTCTGGAGTAATTCTTCCTACTCGAGGTCGTACTAACTCATTTGAGCTTATAGGAACTCGTGCGTGGGGTGATCGAAGTCCAAATTTCGTAGACAAATTCTTTGACTTCCCAAAGCACATAGTAAATAGCGTCCATTCCATCGAGTCATATCAATTCACTCATCCCAAAGGAGACAAAGTAACTTGTCAAATTCGAAGGAACTGAGAGAAGTTGATCAACCGAGGAAGCTATTGGCTACAAGTTCTTGAGTGACCCAAACCGAGCCCATAAATTAAGTGGACCTGAGTGCCACCCAACAAAGGTGAGGAAGTGTGTGAGGTGATTTCTAACCTTAACATTTTATTTGGTCTTTGATTTGTCCAGGTACCATGGCTGGGAATGGAGGCGACGACAAAGGCATTGAGAAGCCTGAAGTGTCGTTAGCGGACCTCATGGCTGCGATACAAGGCATCAGTGCCGAAGTAAGAGGAGTGAGTGTTCGAGTAGCTCAACTCGAGCAAGGAAGTGTGTCTGTGGCCTTACCTGGGTCCGGCGCTGGAACTAGCAACTCCACTCCGATAAAACCTGAGTTGTTTGCTGAGCTCGTTCGACAACATCAGCTGAAGAGCGAGGCTGTTCGAAAAGAAATCTTGGGCAATCCCCAAGCACAACAACAAAACTTGGGCAATCCTCAAGCTGGTCATCAACACTTAGGCATTCCCCGAGTTGTAAGAGTACCACTTCCAATGGCCCGAAGACAAGTTGTGGACGTTGATGAAGGGGTCGATGAAGGAGAATTTCCCGATGCTGAACATGAATATGATCCACCGTTCGTTCAATGAAGGCAAGCTCAACACGGTCGTGGAAATTTCTGAGGTCGAGGTCGAGGCCGAGGCGCAAATATTGATCGAAATATTGAGCGTGAGGCTGATGATTACTATGATGAGTAACCCAAACCGATTTGAGGTGCTCGAGATTCAAACTTGAACAGTGTCAAGATCACTATTCCACCCTTCAGAGGAACTAGTGATCCGGATGAAAATCTTGAATGGAAGCATAAAATAGAGCGAATCTTCGAAACCAATGAGATGACCGAAGAGAGGAAGGCTGCACATGCTATTGCTGCATTCGAGGCATATGCATCGACATGGTGGGAGGCTGACAAAAGGTTGAGGCGAAGGAATGTCTACCCCGAAGTCACCACTTGGGCACAGTATAAGAGAGCAATAGATGCTAAGTATTTGAGTGCTAAGTATAGGCAAACTCAATTTCAAAAGCTCTATGAGTTAAAGGAAGGGTCCAAGTCAGTTCAAGAGTATCATGATGAATTCGTGAGAATTAGATTGAATCTTGATCTGGAAGAAGATGAAGAGCAAGCCACTATTTGGTTAATGGCTTGGCTCGGGAAGTGTCGTCTCAATTGAGACTTCACGTGTATCACACGTCGGAAGATGTGTTCGAAGCTGCCATCGAAACTGAGAAATGGGTGAAGGACGTTAAAGCAAAACGGTACCGAGGAGTCTCTACTTCAACTCCTTTGACCCGAGGTAAAGAATGGAAGAGTCCAAATCCAAAAAGTTCTAACATTGTTCGAGAGCCGAAGAAACCTATCGAAAGGGGTGTGATCGTTAACCAACCAAGAGAGGCGGGAGGTAAAGTTCAACTTAATTCTCCTAGTGCTTCAAGTATTCAGTGTTATAAATGCAAAGGTTATGGTCACATGGGAACAGAGTGTCCGAATCTCAAAGTTATGCTTGTGCTCGACAATGGAGATGTATTTGAGCAAGCGAGTGACACCAAGGAGGAAAATTCCGAGGAGTTGACCGAGCTGCAGATGATGATTTTCGTGAAGCTGCCGAAGCTGATCATCCAGAAATGTTTCTTGTAGTTCGAAGGAATTTGAGCTGCATGACTCTTGAAGAAGAGGACAACCAAAGAGAAAACCTTTTCCATGCCCGATGTTGAGTAAGGGGAAAGGTTTGTTCGATGATAATTGATTCGGGTAGTTATGCAAATGTGGTAAGCCAAATCTTGGTTTCACAATTGGGACTGCCTACCTTGAAACATCCTCATCCTTAAAGATTGCAATGGTTAAATGAGTGTGGAGAATTGAAGGTTGCCAAGCAAGTGTGGATCAAGTTCAAAGTTGGAGAATATCAAGATGAGATGATGTTCGATGTGGTACCGATGCAAGCTTGTCATATGTTATTGGGTCGACCATGGCAGTATGATCGGTCGGCTGTTCACAATGAAATATCCAACACTTACACTGCTAAGCTCAAAGGGAAGAGTTTCATACACATAACCCTTGTCTCCAAAGCAAGTCACGAGGAATATAAATGGATGAAAGAATTGAAAGAAACAGCCAAAGCTAAGCTTCCGATGGGAACAAAAATTGCGGCCGAAGACAACAACTCACCGCCAAAAGTAAGAAACATCTGTGCAATCATGCAACCGGGTGAGTATCTACGAGGCAACGACAATGATCAGATGATGATTTGCCTCGTGCACAAGGGTATCTTTCTAAAGTCTAATTATGATTTTTTTTACGATAACCCTTTGCCTAGTGCTGTACAAAGTGTTTAGCAGGACTTCGGAGACATGTTTCCTGAAGAAATGCTAGGTGGATTGCCTCCGTTGAGAGGAAACGAGCACCAAATTGACTTTGTACCGGGGTCTCAAATCCAAAACAAACCTTCATACCGGTGTAATCCCGAAGAAACCAAAGAGCTCCAACTACAGGTTGATGAGTTGCTGAATAAGGGCCTTGTTCGAGAGCGCTTGAGTCCTTGCGACGTTCCTGTTATTCTTGACCCAAAGAAGGATGGAACTTGGCGAATGTGTGTTGATTGCCGAGCAGTCAACAAAATTTCGGTAAAGTATCGCCATCCTATCCCTCGATTTGATGACATGCTAGATGAGTTAAGTGGTTCTTCATACTTTTTAAAGATAGACCTCAGGTCCGGTTACCACCAAATCCGAATGAAACCCGGAAACGAGTAGAAAACCGCATTCAAAACCAAATTCGGTCTCTATGAATGGTTGGTGATGCCTTTTGGCCTATCCAACTGACCGAGCACATTCATGCGACTGATGAACCATGTGCTCAAACCGTTCATAAATAAGTTTGTTGTCGTTTACTTCGATGACATCCTTATTTATAGTAAATCTGTGGATGAACATGTCGAACACCTAAGGTGCTTGATAAACTTAGAGAAGAGAAGTTATATGCTAACTTCAAGAAATGTGTCTTTTGTGTCGAGCATGTAGTCTTTCTAGGATTCCTTGTAAGTGCTACTGGTGTTGAAGTCAATGAGGCAAAAATCGAAGCCATCAAAGATTGGCCAACTCCAACCTCGTTATCTCAAGTTCGTAGCTTCCATGGCCTAGCTAGCTTTTACCGAAGGTTTGTTCATGACTTTAGCACCGTGGCAGCTCCTTCAACTGAGCTGGCAAAGAAAGATCATCCATTTGTGTGGGGAGAGTCCCAAGAGAGGGTTTTCCAAGAGTTGAAATGAAGGCTTTGCTCTGCCCCGTTGTTGCAACTCCCTGACTTCGGCAAAGCATTCGAAGTAGAGTATGATGCGTCCGGAGTTGGGATTGGAGGAGTGCTAATGCAAGAATTGAAGCCGATCGCTTACTTTAGCGAAAAGCTTAAGGGTGCAACCTTGAATTACTCGACGTATGACAAGGAGTTGTATGCCCTCGTTCGAGCACTCGCCCATTGGCAGCATTATTTGTGGCCTTGAGAGTTTGTGATTAACAGTGATCATGAATCTTTGAAGCATCTCCGAGGTCAGGAGAAATTGAACCGAAGACATGCCGAGTGGGTTGAATTTATTGAAAGTTTTCCCTATGTAATTCATTACAAAAAGGGAAAGGACAATGTTATGGCCGATGCGCTATCAAGAAAATTAGCTTTAGCGACCACTCTCACCTCAAGGCTCATGGGATTCGAAAGCATCAAGTCGATGTACGAAGTCGATCCCAAGCTAAAATGTATTCGAGACGCAATCTTGAATGGCCGAATGGTTGAGAAATATCAGTGGCACGATGGCTGCCTCTTCAAGAATGGGAGGATTTGTGTGCCAGTGTCATCATGGAGAGAGCTCTTGGTTCAAGAAGCTCACTCCGGAGGCTTGATGGACACTTCGGTGTCGACAAAACTCTTGGTATCTTAACCGAGCAGTTCCATCGGCCAAAAATGCAACGCGATGTGGAAAAGCTTTGCAATGCTTGTATTGATTGCAAGAAACCTAAATCGAGGTCCAACCCTCATGGATTGTATACTCCATTGCCTGTTCCTAATCGACCGTGGGTTGATATATCCATGGATTTTGTTATGGGGTTACCGAGGTCAAGGGGTGGACATGATAGCATCTATGTCGTAGTCGACCGTTGGCTCACTTTATTCCTTGCAAGAAGTGTGATGATGCACAACATGTAGCTACTTTGTTTATTTCTCATGTGTTAAAATTGCATGGTGTGCCTCGCACTATTGTGAGTGATCGAGACTCGAAATTCTTGAGTCATTTTTGGAAATATTTGTGGGGTGCCCTAGGCACCAAACTGCTATTCTCGACGTCTCACCATCCTCAGACTGATGGATAGACCGAGGTAGTTAACCGAACCTTGGGAGCTCTGCTTCGGGTTATGACCAAAGGCAAGGTTGGAAACTGGGCTGATCGTTTGCTCATGATGGAGTTTGATAAATATGACCCCGTTCGAATGTGTGTATGGTTTTAATCCTTTGATTCCACTTGATTTAACCCCACTGCCTCGAGATTCTATTATTGATTTTGAAGGTACTCGGCGAGCCACTTCCTTGATCGATTTCCATGCAAGGGTGAAGAAGAACGTCGAGGAAGCTTATGCAAAAGGTGCATAGAAGAAAAATAATGGGCGTAAAAAGTTGGAATTAAAGAAGGGAGATTCGGTTTGGGTTCACTTCCGAAAGGAACGCTTCCCGAACCAAAGGAAAGGAAAGTTGGCTCCTCGAGGGGATGGTCCATTTCAAGTGTTGAGCAAGATCAACAACAGTGCTTATGTGATCGACCTCCCTGGTGAGTATAACGTGTCCAACATCTTTAATGTTGCTGACTTAGTTCCTTGTGTTGTAGGTCAAGCTTCGGAGGATGAGGTGGGCTCGATTTCGAGGACGAAATCTTCTCAAAAAAGGGAGGATGATGCAGCCCGAACACGTGCTGATCAAGTGTTCGATCCACCGAGGCCAATGACACGAAGCCAAGCCAAGCTGTTGCACGATGTTCACATTTACTTGGCTTGGTCGAAGGAAAGCAACAACTCCGAAGCTGAGTGGCCGAGATCAAGAACTGAAGGCTTCATCTATTAGCTTGAGCTCGAAGAAAGGAGTGACCGAACCCCACCAAACTCTCAACATCGACGCCGAAGTAAAAGCAAATAACTGAAGGAAGAGCGATCGATGTCAAGAATGAGCTGAGCTGAACAACTGAGCACCAAAGTGAAGAAGCTTGAGCTCGAGTGTTCAAATTCAAGCGTTCGGTTGAAGGAGTAACCGAACACTCATTATGTAGCCCTGCGTGGCTTACTCCTATTGGTCGCCTGTGACCATTTACAGTTTTATCCGTAGCATAGTCTATATATACTCCTTTACATTTCATTTGTAAGAAGTTAGTTGTTGATGAATATTTGATATAGCAGTTGCTATTTGAGTGTCTCCGATGGAGCCCGAACCCCGATGGGGAATTTAAAGAACTTGTGTCATTCGGTGTGAGTCGTTTGAACATTTTCTTCTTGGTCATTAAATTTGCAAGAAACGTCGTCTTTCTTGAAGATTGTTTTTTAGTATAGGTGATTTTTGTTTCCGGTTTGATCGAGCTTAAGACAAGTTCCTCAATGTTCTTTTGAATCGAAGCAAGATTTGTCTTGCTTCTATCTTTATTTCATTTTTATTTCCGCGTCTTCTTCGTGTTAGCTTAACCTCCGGTTTCGCTTGCACCAAGATATGATACCTTTATGGAGATGGTAAGAGCGTCTTAATGTTCTCCTTTGTCCTCCGGGCTGAGCAAAATAGATTAACAATCGCTCCTAACTTTTCAGTCCCGCAGGCCGTGAAAGGCCTTGGGGTTATGAAGATCGCGTTAATGTGCCGCAAATCCCCAGAGTTCGACGCTCTCGACCGCCTCAGTCTTTCTTCAATCAAATCCTTGAGGTGTCCTTCCTTTAATAGATGCTCGATTTTCAACATTAAGGCCTTGCAATCGACCATACCATGGTCATTACTACGATGGAAGTCACAGAGGCCATTGTATTCCTCCGGTTGCTCCTTTTACGACGGGCGGCCACCGTACATTTGGCCTTAGTTTACCAAAGTGATTGTAAACCAGTTCCACGGTGTTGACTCGAAAACTGAAATCTCGGAAGTTGCGAGGCTTGGTTCGTTTCTCCTGGGATCCGGGGCCCCGGGTGTTCCCTTGCTTTGCTGCTCCTATTTGGCTCTGTGTCTTTCCTTTTACTCTTCTTCCGTCCCCTTCTCTCTTTAGGGACGGATTTCATGCTCGTTTCCTTAGTTCAATTTCAGGGTTCTGAGAGTGTTCTAGTTCCAGGCGGAGCTTTTCAGTGTACCTTTAATGTAAGGCACTCCATGTTGACACACGATATTGAGTTAGACTCCACTGCAGTTCCCTGGTAGCCAGTGACCCTTTGGAATTCAGGCTCTTGTTGAAAGCTACCACAACAATACTACTAGGGATTGGAGAAAGCTCCATGTGTACATTTTGAAACCTTTCAAGGTAGTCCTTCAACAACTCATCGTCACGCTGCCAAATCTCAAAGATGTCCTCCATACATTTCTCCTATTTACGGGCGTCAGAGTGCGCCTTCTTGAACAAATACTATATCTGAGTGAATGACTAGATGGAACCTATCGGTAGCTGAGTGTACCAAGCAAGGGCTCATTTGGTCAAAGTTGAGCCGAATCTTTTCACCAGAGCAGACTAGATTTCTTCCTCTGAGATTTCATAGCTCTTGACAGCAGTATAGCACGCAGTAATATGCTCATCCTAATCCGTTGTTTCGTCGTACTTCAAGTCATCCTACAGGTGAAAGTGCTTTGATACGCGGATTGGTGGAGGTGGTACAGCGGTACTTTATCAATCTGATCGTGGATAGCCTTCATCTCCTTTAGGATGTCCTGAATGACAGGTGTTCCTTTGAGGTCTTGATTATTGACTGTCGTTGAACCTCCCGAAATGGCGTCCATGTGGAGTCAACGATTAGAAGGCGACACTGGAGTATCGTTCATGGGCGTTGGTCCTCGCGGGGATACTAGCCTCTGAGACGATCCAACGAATATCGCTCCTAACTTTTGAGATATACCCTCGACTATGTTGACCGAGTTCTGCTATGCCCGTGCTGACAGGGTTGTGAGGAGATTAACAAGAAAACCTCTAAGATCAGAATTACCATCGCGTGATTGATCGCCTTCACCGTCGCTGGGCATATGGACTGGCTCCTTGGTGGGATCCTTTGGTTGCACGCTGGGATCGCCAAGTTCTTGTACAGAATCGTCTAATACATCGGCAGTATTCTTTGGGGTATTGCCGTTGTCATCCAAAAAGACTACACCTTTTCCTCGTAGAATACCTATAATTGTCTGGGCCCCACTGTGGGCGCCAAACTGTTTATACCTAATTGGACGTCTAGGTAAAACACTTAAATTTATGAATGGATCACAAGCAATACAGTAAAATACGACGGAAAAGTAAGTGAATAGAGAGGAAAATAATAGACAAGAAAGTAAAGAGTTTTAATCCTTGAGAATAGTCGGATTCAGTGGCGAATCGCTTGATGTACAATACAATATAAGGATGGGTATTTATAGTAGTGATTACCCAGTCCTAATTATAATAAAATACAAAGATTAATAAAGGCCATGGGCCTATAAACTCAGGGAGGTGGTATATAAGAAACCCTCACTAGAAGACTGTAACCCTAAGGCGGCAGGAAGTATACCTTGTGTCCTACGCTCGTACCGTCTGAACGGTCGTAACTCGTAAAGCAGACATGTATCCTTTGTGTCCAATAACTTGTAGGATAAGTCTAGTCTCGCCATCTGGACTTGTATCCCTGTAATAATATGTGGCGTATATTTGCCCACATACTTGCAAGTGCTAGGCATGATTTTGCAGTGTTTCTTATTTCCGGCAACATTGGGTTTCTCATCATTAAAAAATAGGAAATTTGTTGGCATATAGTTTTGATGATTGACAAACCTAAGGTATAAGAAATGGAAACAATCCTGGAAAGTGAAACTGCGACATGTTCAAGAGGAACTAAGAAGACTTAGTTCACTTGGTGATGGTTTCACCGGCTCAGAGTTCTAACTATGGAAGGAGTCCATATTACTCAGCTAATTCGATAGACAAGGAAGCCATATCAAAGAAAGATCTTTTTCACATTGCAAACGCGGGAAACTCAGGAAACCCTACAGGCCATAGATATAAAAGCAAAAGAAGAGTCAAAGTCTCGTTAATTCACTCAATTGGCGAAAAAGGGAAAAGCAACACACTGCAGTTCTTTGGCATCTTGCAATTGAGAGTGAAGACATAAGTTCCAGTTGTTTTCAGTTAATGTTTTTAGTTTTTGACATTGAATTGTAATCCTAGTTCTACTTGTTGAAGCACTTTGTTAGGACCTCTTGTGAGACTTTTTTCTGTGTTGGTTCATTTAAACTAGAGTTTAGTTTTAGTGAACTTAGGGCTAGAGTTTAGTCCTAGGTTATTAGTTTGTAACCTAAATTTGCCCGTGTGATACTGAAGTGCATTTTGAAATACTAGATCTGGGTCGTAGTTTTGTTCCTTTGAGCAAGAAGATGTTCCACGTAAAAATCTTGTATTTTCAGTTTTACAGTTCTTATTTTTGTGAAACTGGTTCTTTTGCGTTAAAACAAAAAATTGGTCAGTGTCACTATTCACCCCCCTCTAGTGTAAGGTGCACCAAGTATAACAAATTCTAATTGGAGGGGTTCTACTAATCCAATAGTAAAGCCACTTAAAAGACAATAATTTGCCATTACTAGATAATATATGCCCTTATCTTAGTTACACTATTCAGTAGACTTCTTTCATTTCTGAATTAGCTTGCACCAAGTCCTAGCATTAGTATGAGTTCGTTGACCGCGTAAGGGCGATCTATCTTGACAATGAAGAATTCTAGGATAACAAGAAATCGAAATTAATATGAAATATATACCAAGTGACCTCCGACACTAGTTATTGGAATTTGTTTGATGCACTTGTAGATTGTATGTATTATGCTCTTGAGAAAACTGGCGAGCCTAATGTCACTGGTTAACAGCTTTTACTTTTTTTTTTTTTGGTTTAAATGAAATGCTTCAATTACCTTATCCTTGAACTGATACTGCGCAGTGTAAGCCTTAATTTGAGAGAAATAGCAAAAATCCTAAAATATTCTTCTACTAACATTCTAACTGTTTTTCATTAATACTCCACCCAATCCACTTTACGTACTACCATTAATTTTTAAAAATAATCTAAACTAAGTACCTTTTTACAAAATCAAAAAAGCATTAACAACTTTCCGCAACTTACTCTTCCTCATCCCAATTGATTTATTTAATTTTAGAAAAAAAAATGAAGAGAGATAAAAGGCAATTTATCAAACGTAACTGGGTAATTTATAGAAATAGGACATTTTTGGTACCTTATCACAGATTTGGCACCATTACGAAAAGTCATAAAATTTTGGCACCCATTAGAAAATTCCTGGCTATCGCCATATATTTTTATAAGTAAAAACTATACTATGGAGTCGCCAAAAATCTTTCTTGACATAGGCAATTTTTTTAAGACTTTTTCTTATAGAGGTTAAAACCAGAGCAGCACATCAGATGTAACACTTTAAGTGAGCAGAGTAATTATTATTTACTAGTACATTCTTCCAAAAATTAGGACACCAAATGTTCACGTTTAGAGCCTAGCATAATATTTTATAGACGTAACCGTTATAGAGTCAAATCTATATTCAAATGATCTCACCCCATAAGTGTATTACGTTATGACCATTATCATCTTACAGATATGACTCATTAAAAATTCCCTTCTGAACTTGAATATTACATAAACGAAAAAGGTTCAAATATACCGCTAACGTATTGGATATGGCTTGTCAAATATACCACTAACGTCAGCATTTTGCCCTTAAACTAACGGAAATTTGAGGTGGTAATACTGTGTGGTCTAATTAGTGACATGTCACCCTCTAATTGGTCCAACTTGTAACCCCCTTTTTTAGAAAAAAAAAAAAAAAAAAATTACCCCAACCCAAGATGTGATCTCGACCCACCCATTGGAAAAGCCTCAACCCAAGCATTTACCATCTTCTTCTTTCTTATCAGTATAGTGAGCTACTGTTTTCTTTTATAAAGTCTAAAAAATAATTTGAACTGATTAATTTTTCTTCCATTTACGTGTTATTGAAAAGTTTGTCCTCTTTTGTGAGGCTTATTTGTTGTGAGCTTCATGACATCATTAGTTGATTTTAAGGTTATGTTTTTTTCATTCATGTAACTGACAAGCATAATTGCAAGAAGATTTATGGTGTGCATTTCATTGAAAAACTGTCTACAACATATGTTTGAAGAATTATTCCTTTTAGCCCTCAATATTAGTCATCCGCCTTGTTCATTTGCTTGAAGCAGTCTTCCTATCACTGCATTCGCCTCATGACTCATTGTGTGTTTAAGGATTTGAATTTTTTAAGAATATATCGTCTCTCTTGCTCCTTTCCTGTTTCATACGGTATCCTTTAACGACTGGTCTTACTTTCTGATTCAAGATATTTCAGACTATTATGATGGATATGATGAGTATAATGGTACTGTCATTTGCCCAAACACTTGCGTGATAGGTGGTTGTTTTAATAGAGATTTATAGAACATAGTAGGATGAAGGAAGAAGAAGCTATATATTATAAAGGGGTGGGTCGGGGTTAGATGGGTGTTTTGGGTTTTTAAACAAGGGAGTACAAGTTGGACTAATTAGAGGGTGGTTGTCACTAATTAGACCTCACCACAGTGCTACCTCAAATTTCTGTTAGTTTTAAGGGCAAAAACAAACCAAAAGAAAACGGTGAGGGCATCTATGGTCCAAAAGGTTAACGAAGAGTAATGGTTAGCCAAATCCAATACATTAGGGGTATATTTGAACCTTTTCCGTTATATAAATACGATCATTTGCCTACAAACCCATCAATGCTTCCGGAAAGCACCTGGCGAACACTGAGTAGAGATTTTTCCTCTATTTTTTTGTTTGATTCTTAGCTAGCATTTGGACATAGATTTGGTTGAAACTTGAGAATTTGAGTTTTTGAGGTTGAGTTGAAAAAGAAAATTTGGAACTTGAAGTCGTGTTTGGACATATATTTTACTTGGAAAAAGAATTGAAGTTTATGAGTGGAAAAAAGTATTTTTCCCAAAAATTCACAAAAACTAATTTCGACCAGCTTTTGGGAATTTGGAATCTTGAATTTCAGAATTTGCCAAGTTTTATAAAAAAACAATTTTTTTCCAAAAAATCCCCAAAAAGTGATTCCAAAAACTGTCCAAAAATTATAAACAAATGGGTCCTTTGTATACAAAATTTATTTAGAGACGGAGAGTATAACAGTACCACCTAAAAATGAAAAGATATGGTGTTAAGTCGTTGTTATTGGTCTTCCAAGTAAAATCGACATCAAGAAATGCTTTGAGAAGTGCAGACGGGTAATTGGTTGGTGTGTCATTAATGTTTGGTTTGCCCAACTAAGGACCAGTAATAAATGATTCGTTGTGATTTTCAAAACCTTAGTACTAATTCATTCATTATTGATTGGGGTCTTCCAAATAGTAGCAAGATCCAAAGGATCTTCTTTTTGATATGTAAGTATATTTTTAAGTATAACATTAGCAGGAAATAAGGGGTCGTTTGGTTTAGAAACAAGTTATACATAGATTAATAATACAGTAATTAGTAATATATGGACTAGTAATACATGGATTAATAATGTATTGATTGATTTTGGTCATGTATTTGGTTTATTGTATTAAAACTTGAATAAATATTGTATAACTTAAACTTGTGTTTGGTTTAAAATTATATAAAAGTTTGTTTTCAGTATACCCTTGAATTCTTATCCATGTATTAAAAACAAGAGTTTGAAGGTGGGTATTTTTGTCGTTTCATTATTTATCCATATATTAGTAAATATGATATTACAAATACCATGATGGGTTGTGTATTAAATAGTACCTGAATTGGTGTACTAATTATGGAGGTTTACAAAAATACCCATCAAAATCAAAATATCTACTCACATCTACCCATAATTTTATATTTACCAGCTCTACCCATAAACTATTTATATGTCCTACCCATCTAGACTTGTATACTATTATTTATGCAGTATACCTGTATTTCCTAAAAATGTATTTCAGGTTTTACAATTAAATTTATATTTAGTTGAGTCTAAGGCGACCATTTATATCTCAATTCGATCGATTGATAGGCGGTTTACGTTAACAACTAGTCGATTTTTAGGGTTTTAATTCGAAGACAATGCAAATATCGATTTCGAAAATATGAATATGCAAATCCGATGTTGTAGTCAGAATGAACAATTCGAAGGCAGACGTAAACAGACGAATTAAGGTAAATAATGAATTAGCAATTTACGATGATCTGATTTCGGGCGAGTTTCTATCGAGGACGACTTATATGTTAATTTCGTTTGATGCCGAATATTTGATTTTAACCAGATTTGATGACAAATTTAGATATAACAATAAATAAATGCGATCGATGGAAATGCACTCAATCAGATAACAATACGATCAGAAAGCAATAGCAGTGATTCACTTGATGTGTTCGATATTAATAAGCAAGTTAAATAATGGACTAACTATACGACCAGGGCAACGATAACAAATTAATGAGATCGATTGTGATGAATTAAAGTATCGAATAATGGAAATAGCATGCAAACAACGGAATAAATAATAGTAAATAAATGAATAAAGCGGTAAAAGCTTATTGTATTGAAGAATCGGAGGTTGGTGCTTCGATGAAAGAGATGAATCTTCCTCCACGTTTGAACAGAGCCACAATTGATGTTTAATACAATGGTTGCTTTTTTAATGACAATAGATTAACAATGGTGTGATGAGCAAATAACAGTAGTGTAATGAGCGATTGTATAGCTGAAGAGTAAAAAGGTGGTGTTCTGATGAACGTAAGTCTGCAAATGAAGAAATAGAGTTCTATTTATAGGTTGAAATGATAGAGTTTCCAACTCTAGAAGAACTCCCACTTCCTCACGTCTCTCTTTCAGCAGTTGCCCATTTTCACCCACTTCCGCCGAATCTGCTAGATTTGTTCCGATAAATTTGGGATGAGGACAACCTAAGTTATCCGTTGGAACAACTGTCTTCGAAACTCTCCGATCTCAACATAGCATAATCGATCACACCGTCGAGCGAAGCTGCTTCTTCCCGATCGTAAATGTCTTCGAAATCAATTAGTGCCTTGCCACATAAACAAGTTCGTTCTTCTTGTGATCGAACAGAAATCGACCAATGCAGATAGTCCCCCCACTTGCCGAGTCGTGTTCGTAAAACTTGGCAAGTGGCTTGAAATTTTTAGGCGGGAAGACACGTGGAACGTTTGCGTCCCTTCATTTTGAAACGTCAAGCTGTCGCTTCAACTTCCCATCGCCGCACGTGTCAGAGATCGTGCGGGTGGCAGTTTTCATCGGTTTCTGAGGCAATGATGGCTCCTGCCCTATAAATACTAACTTCAAACTCACTTTACAAACTTTACAACTTCCAAATCTTTCAAAATTTTCCAACTTTTCTAAACAAATCTCAAGAATTTCTTGCTGATTTTCGTCAATTTCTGCTTCAGGTCTTTTAAGTTATTTGTTCAAATCGTTGATTTTGTGCCTTGACAATGTCTTCTTCTTCCCAAAACGTAACTGATGCTGAACTTACTTCTGATGCGGCAGTTGCCGCCACAGCCCCGCCGCAGTCTGGCATGGTGGCGGAGCAGACTTCCACTGCCGCTGGCACTTCAGTGGACAAAAAAGGCAAAAAACGAAAAGAGAGGAAAGTGAAAGACTTTGGTCCCAAAAATTCGTATTCGGAGATTCTTCTGAAGAAGTTTACTTATGAGAATGACTGCAAGGTCAGTGTTCAGAGCGAAGCGGAGCAAAATAAGAAGAAGAATATTCTGATGGACTTGGTATATTGCGCGATCACACCGGAGTCGATACCACGAGTTCGAGAAGAATTTGGTTGGAAGGTTGGTGACATCGATGTGATGTGCCCTCCGAGGAAATCGACTCTGGCTACTCACGTCGAAGATTATTCAGTAGTGCTAACCTACCCTTTTACCATCGATTTTACTCTCCCGGTCGATAACGTGATCGAGGAGTTTTGCAGGATGTACAACGTTTGCCTTGGGCAACTTTCTCCGGCGATATGGAGAACGATAGTGATCATGAGATGGATTGCGGAGAGGGTGGAAGTAGAGTTATCACTTCGCCACATTCTCAACATCTATTCCCCTCGAGTTTACAAAGGAGGGGTGATAAACTTGGCAAAACGAGGTCAGCGGGCCTTGATATCCGACAACGATGATGATCTTCGTGGGTGGGATCAACACTTTGTCTTTATTCCTACGGAGCAGTTAACTGACCCCGGAAAAGAGTTGCTCCCGAGCGTTTGGAACAGAACTCGTAAGTTCTTTGTTCGTTTCTCCCTCTTTTGAACGAATCCGCAGTTTTAACCTTACAAGTTTTCTTCCCAAATTTTTCAGCCGATAAGGTCTTGTTCGATCAAGTTGCCGATATCATACCGTGGTTCATCAGAGTGCTTGATAAGACGACCAACGACCAGAGGGCTTGGAAACCGGTCGCAGCCCTGAAAACCCTTAAAGCCAAAAATCATGGTAAGTTCCCTTTCGAACTTGTGTTGAACTTGTAACTTGACTCGTACCTTTGACAACTTTTGAAAATTTTGAACTTGTAACTTGAATCGTACCTTTGATAACTTTGAAAATTTTCAAATTCTCACAGGTATCACAAGTGTCGGAGGTGAGCCAAGTGATAAGGAAGCTGAAATCGAAGGCGGCGAGAAAGTCGATGATGCTCCTCCTCCAAAGAAGAAAAAGAAGTCCTTTCAAGACTTGAAGAGCAAGTATTTGCCCAAGGTAGTGAAAAAAGGGCAAGGGGGTAGCTCATCGGCTATGCCCCAAAACATTGAGGATGTGATTGCTGGAACAAGTTCAGCGATAGCAGCGGCGAAAGCCGCCGAAGGAACGACCTCAGTTATCGACATCGAGGAAGAAGAGAATGGGGACAAATCGGGATCTGACCGATTAGTGAGGCGTCCCAAGATACCTGTAATGGAAAGACTCCAGGAAACAGCCATCCAACTTATAGTGGCTGAACAGGGAGATCTTTCGGTTGATGATTATCAACTCTCCCCTGTAGCCGAAGAAGTCAATTCGGGCTCGGAAGGCTTGCCCAGTAGAGAAGGTGCCATCGTTTCTTTGGGCGTTGTGCCTGAAACTCGGGGGGAAATGATTGAGGCCTTTGATTGCTAACTCGAAGAAAGAGATCCAACAAAAGGGAAGATGCCAGCTTTGGATCGGCCGATAGCGACGACGAAGTCCAAATACGATGAAGAAACATGGTCATCGTTCTTCAGAGCGGATCATGTTGACCTGATAGTACCTCTTCCTCGAGGTGAAGAAGCTGCTGCCTTTGATGCTTTAAGCGAATCTGAAACATTAGGTCGTAGATCGCTAACGATAGAAGTGCCGCCCAATGTCGATTTTCTTAGATGCCCAAAGCGGCTGGCGGATTATTTGTTCGATGTCATTGGCCTGATGGAGCAAACTCGGATGAATACGCACGAAGATCTGAGTTTGCCTTCGCAGATTTCTTTCGGCGCCTTCAGGATAAAGTCCACACTTTCTTCCTTTTACTTTGCGTAGACTTATTTGTTTTTTTTTTTTAACTTTCAAATGTGACTTGTTTTCAGAACTGCATAATGGCGATCGAGACCGCCGATCGGATTCGCCAGCTTCAGGATGGGGCTAAAGTCTTGAACGAGCAAATTATTAAATCTTACTTCGGCTGGGGAGGAACTGCATCGGAAGCTGAAAACTGCGGAGGCCAAGTACGCTGAACTTTTGGCCAACTTCGACAAGAATACGAATGAACATTCTCTTCGTCAATCAGAGTTGGAGTCCCAAATTCGAGCTTTGAACGCACAGCTAAGCGAGCACGAAGCCAATTCCGATCTAAAAGTGGCCGAACTCAACATTGCTTTGGAGAGCAAAGATCGGGAACGAGCTGATAAGTTCGAGGAGTTGAACGCCCTTCGCAAAGGCAACGAGGACTTAAAGGTTCAAGCTGATAGCCTGTCGGAAAGGAACCTGTTGCTTCAAAAGGAATCCAACACCTTAAGGCGCGATCTCGAGGAAGAGTTTGAAAAGAATAAGGACCTGATCCTTGCCGAATCAAGGCGCGATGTCCTTAGAGAGATGTTGGATCGAAATATTGATGTTCCTACCGAACTAAATGATGTCGTTGCCATTGTTCGGTTGGCCTGCGAAGATCTTGGTCTTCCAGCAAGTTCCTCCGATGAAGGTTCTGATGGAGATGATGAATGAGCTGGAGCTGCTTTCGACTAGTGATTTAGTCGTTTTTTGTATTCGATGTAATATGGTCGTTTGGCCAGCTGTGTACATATATTTAAATGAATGAATTATTTTCGATTCCTCTTATCACTATGTTGTTTTCCGAAGATAAGTCCAATTTAATCATTTGGAAGTTTTAACGTTTAAGCGACTGTCGTTGGAAAAGAATGTGATTGGGACCCAATATTTAGCGCGTAGTAAAGAATGACGTCTCACTTTTACGTAATGCACTCCTCGAACATCTTTAGGTTCGAAATGAAAAATTATTTTGAACACTTGGCGAAAAATTGGAATTGTAAAATTTGCCAATGCTTAGACCAATAACACAAGTCAATAAATGTGAAAAAATCGAAAATACGACCAAAGTGTTGCATATTATTGAAAAGTTGGCCGCTATCGGGCGTTTTTAATATATTTTGGGATCGGATGATTCGATCAGTTACATGACGTGGCCGTTTGAAGGCACGGAGATTTTTTATCGCTAACAGATCGTTTACATATTACGCAACTCATATTACATAATCCCTGACTTTGAATAAAAGCGTTAAGGTTTGAAGCCTTCGACGAAGTTGGATCTCTAGTTCGATTTGAAATACGAACGAGTCCCCAGTTCGAGTGAGCGTTGGGATCTTGAACTTGTTGGATTTCGAACGAGTCCCCAGTATTGTCTTCAATCGACTTCGTTTCCCTCCTTTGATGAGAAGTCTCCGATTTCTGGGCAGTCCCCAGTATTGTCATGACCATCTAACCAACTCCAACCCCCCAGTGTTTGGGTGTGATGAATGATCGGCCGAACACTGGTCCTTGAGTTCGAGACCTGAACGAAGTCATTGAAAGATAAAAGCCGAAAAAGTCGTTATAGATGAAGACCACGTTAGAATGTTCATCAGACTTATCGACCCCGATTAGAGCGTTTTGAGCTCAAGCGTTCGTGAGTGATGTTTGTCATCATTCGATTCCAACTATGCCTATCATCTAAAAATGTTAGTATCAAATAATCGATCAACAATTGTTTCCGACGGAAATGAAATGAAAATTATAAAGGAAAATAGAAAATAAAATTTGATGATACCGTAGAATTTCAAAGTAGTACTTCTTCAATTGTGTGATATTCCAATTGAAGTCGACTGGCTTGGAGTCCATCGTTTCGAGTTGGTATGAACCTTTTCCGATTACTGCCTTGATGCGATAGGGTCCCTCCCAATTTGCTCCTAGTTTACCTTAGTTGGGCTCATCCTTCTTCGTTCTATTGATTTTTAGCACATAGTCACCTACATTAAAAGATCGATACCTGGTTTTTTTGTTGAGGTAATTTTCTGCCATTTGTTTCTACGCTTGTATTCGAACGAATGACATGTCTCTTTTTTATTCGACCAGGTCTAAATCTATCAGCATAGCCTATTTGTTCGCCTCTTCGGTGGAGTGGGCGAACCGAAGACTGGGTTCCCCCACTTCCACCGGTATCAACGCTTCTGCTCCGTAGACAAGTGAGAACGGTGTTTCCCCGGTGCTGTGTTTCACCGTTGTCCGATGAGCTCACAGCGCTCCGGGGAGTTCGTTCGGCCAATTGCCCTTTGACTCATCCATCCTTTTCTTCAAATACTTGATTATTGTTTTGTTGGAAGATTCAGCTTGTCCGTTTACACTGGGGTGATAAGGTGTTGAGGCAATTCGCTTGATCCCCCATTTTCGAGGAAAGCAGTGATCCGTCTTCCCACGAACTGTTTACCATTGTCGCATGTGATCTCTTTCGGGATCCCAAAACGACAGATGATATTTTGATGAATAAACTTGATGACTTACTGTTCACGAATTTTATCCAAAGCAATTGCTTCTACCCACTTAGAAAAATAATCCGCAAGAATTAAAATAAACTTTACCCCCACCGGGCTCTGTTGGAAGCGGTCCGACCAAATCCATTTCCCATTTCATGAACGGCCACGATGACGTGACCGAATTAAGTGGCTCTACTTGTTGATGTATGAGGTTGCCAAATCTTTGACACTTGTCGCATTTACGAACGAACTCCTTGGCATCATCCGCGATCGTTGGCCAATAATATCTAGCACTTATTATCTTTCAAACCAACGACTTGTTGCCGGAGTGATTGCCGCATTCGCCTTCGTGAACTTCTTTCAACACGTAACTTGTTCCATCTGGTCCCACACACTTCGCTACAGGGCTATCGAACATTCATCTGTAGAGTTGATTGTCTACGAGACAATATCTTGCCGCTTTAGCTTTAAGTGATCGGGCAGACTTTTTGTCACTGGGAATGGTGCCTGCCTACAAAAAAGACAAATATTTGTTTCTCCAATCCCAAGTAAAATTGACATTGTTTACCTCTTTGATGCTTCGACAAAGTGGGGATTCTAACAAATGAACCACTGTTTCGTCGAGCTTTCCATCGATAGCTGCTGCAGAACCAAGGTTGGCTAAGGCGTCTGCCTCGACGTTATCTTTCCTCGGTATCTGAGCTATTTTCCATTCCTGAAAAAAAGTTAGAAGATTTTGTACTTTTTCGAGCAGCTGCTGCATCCTCGGATCTCGAACACAAAAATTGCCTTGGATTTGATTTACCACCAGCTGAGAATTGATTTTGATGTCTAGTCGTTCGACTTTCAAGTCCTTTGCGATCTTTAAACCTGCAGCGAGGGCCTCATATTCGGCCTCGTTGTTAGTCTTTACATGTAATTTGATCGCATACCTGAGTTTCTCGCCGGTAGGTGCTATCAACAGGATTCCGAGGCCAGTCCCTTTCACATTCGAAGCTCCATCGGTGTACATTATCCAGACTCCGGGATCTGGATCTCTCATCATCAACTCTTCCTTCTTTGCTTCCGAGAAGATGTTAGCGCTAAAGTCTGCTACAAAATCAGCTAAAACTTGAGATTTTATGGCGATGCGAGGCTGGTAAGTGATGTCGTATTCACTCAGCTCGACCGCCTATTTCATCAATCGACCAGAGAGATCTGGCCGATGTAAAACACAATGGAAAAGTAGTTATAACAGATATTGAATGACATTGGAAATAAGGTCTTAACTTTCGTGCAGCAGTGACTAGTGCAAGTGCTAGTTTTTCTAGATGTGGATACCTTGTTTCTGCATCTAACAATGTCTTACTAACATAATAGATAGGAAATTGGTTACCTCCATCCTCGCGAACAAGGACAGCGCTTACAGCAACATCAAAAACGGCCAAGTAGATCAGCAGCATTTCTCTTTCGATTGGCTTTGACAGAAGTGGAGGATTGGACAAGTATTGCTTCAGTTCTTTGAGAGCCTTTTTGCATTCTGGTGTCCAATAAAAACTTTTGTTTTTCCTCTGCACCGAAAAGAACTTGTGACATCGTTCAGATGACCTCGAGATGAACCTGCTGAGATAGGCTACTCGACCGATCAGTTGTTGAACTTCTTTCACCGTTTTCAAGTCTTCGGAGATGCTTTCGATCGCGTTGATTTTGTCTGGATTGGCCTCGATTCCTCTTTGAGATACGATGAATCCCAAGAACTTGCCGGATCCGACCCCGAACGCACATTTCTCCAGGTTCAATCTCATGTTGAACCGCCTTAATATCGTAAAAGTTTCCTCCAAATGACTCAAATGGTTTTTCTTTTCTAAAGACTTGACCAACATATCATCGATATACACTTCCATTATTTTTCCGATCAAATCTTTGAACATGGTGGTAACCAAACGCTGATAAGTAGTGTAACGACTCTCAAATAGTCGTTACGGGATCCGAGACCTCGATTTACGTGTCGACAGTCCCAAAAGCTCCGTTAAGTCATTTATGACCCGTCTGTGAAATCTGAGTCGAAACGGAGTCCGTTTGATAGGTTTTCGAGAAAAGGATCCGTTTATGAAATTCCGGAAAGGAATTTGGGGTTTCGATAGGTCGTTTTGATTAAACAAACCCCGATGGAAAATCCGAGCGCACCGTTAGGTCTGTCTCGTCATTTATGATATGTAGCAACCTTCAAAATTGAAAACGGACCTCGTTTGATAGGACTTTTGATAAAGTCCCCGTTTCGGAAGTTTAAAAGAGTTAAAAGAGGTTTCCAAGCTCGATTTGAGCAAATGAGCTCCGATGAGAGATCCGAAAGTTCCAATAGGTTCGTATAGTCATTTGTGAGTTGTAGCAACTTTCGGAATTGGATTCCGAGGTCGTTTGGTTAAATTTCGCTATTTTGGCGAAAGTCGAAAATTGAACCTTTGCCGTGGGACCCACTTTTTGAGTTCTGGAGGTCCGAATTGAGTTCCGTCTTGACGAGCATGTCACCCAAGTATTTTATGGCTTGTGTGCAAAATTTGGGATCATTCCGAGCTTCGTAGGGTCCCGTTTTGCCCCTAAAACAGTAGAAAATCTGGTGCGACTTTTCTGTTCTGTTTTGGCGCAAACAGTCGGATAAAAGCTCTTTTTCCGGCCAATCCGTAAGGATTTAGGAAAAACTCAAAACATGAAAGTTGTAGCCCTTTGAGTTGTGGTTCTAATGGCACCGGTTTCAGGTCATTTGGACATTCCTATCAAAAGTTATGATTTTTTCAAAAGAAGCTGTTACAGAGGTAAAAACTGCTATAAAAAGGCCTTTTCGGGCCATTTCGGTTCATAACTTATAATAATCATTTGGTGAGCTCTTGAGGCGATTTTTGGGTATTTCTTGAAGACCCAATCATACTTACACTTAAGGTAAGCCCTTTCAATCCATCTTTATGTTGATTAACACAAGAATCAAAGGGTTGATTCTTGGAAATGGGTTAGAACCCTAGATTCTTAAGAATTGGGGAAAGACATCGAGCAAGGCTCGCATGTGGAATCTAAGTGTAATTTTGGACTCACGGGAGCGTGGGGAGTCTGGAAAAGTATATTTTGTAAATTTAGGGCTCGGCCCTACCCGGGGGCATTTGGTAATTTTTACCGTAGGATGCCTATAGGCTTAAATAGCTATAATTGAGCACTCATATGTGCTATATCTTGTCTTAATAGACCTAGTGGAGAGTCCTTCGCGGACAAGGCGAGCGGGAAAGGAGATTCTTCCCGGCATTTGAGCCCGAATTTCGAGGTAAGTGAGACTTGACCTCTATTGTGCTTGTGGACTCTTCCTTCATGCTAGTATGCTTCATGTACGCATATATATACCTAACAATGGTTAGGATTAATGATGTGAATTACTTGCTATTATTGTTTGTTATAAATAGCGAGATTGTGACTCGACCGAGGTATGTGCCGGTCTAAACGCTACGTCGAGGTAGCTTAAATTTATATCGTAGTAACGCTTGCTACGCCATGCTTAGATAGCAAGAACTTGGGACATGGCCGAGGATGTTGCCGGCATGTCATGATAAATGTCTTGCCGAGGATTTTGCCGGCTTTTGTATGATATTGGTACTTGATTTGTTCACGTGCCGGGTTGGGTAGTGCTGTCTATACGTAACCTTGGGTTGGACGACATGGGAGTAGGGATTGTACCCCCAAACTGTGGTCGGGTTAACCTTCGCCTTACGTTCAGCTAGCATAACCAACCTGGGTTACGGTGACTGTGAAATATTATCGTTATTAATATTTCTGTTATTGTTATTAATGTCGTGGATATTAATACTGTTAGAGGGACACTTGACAGGGGGTGTGGTGTCGCCTATACTATGAGATGTGTCACACTTGACAGGGGGTGTGGTGTGGACACTTGATCTTTGAGATGTGACACACTTGACAGGGGGTGTGGTGTGGTCACTTGATTTATTGAGATACGACGCACTTGACAGGGGGTGTGGTGCGATCGTAGACAGATTTGAGATGAGCCAACGACTACGGGTCGTTGATCTACTTATTCATGATTGTGATAGTGACTTCGGGTCACGGTATATGGTTGATACATAGTAGTGGTGTTGCTAGTCCATCGTAGGTCTAGGTTAGTCGGCGCGGGAGTAGAGATTGGACCTCCAAACCGCCGCTGAGTTGACCTATGCCTTACGTTGGATGGGCATAATCCTTGAGACTTCTGGTTACTACTTGTGTGTATGGAATGTGTTACATCTATTTGTGATTTCACTACTTTATTGTATGATTACTATAGTATGTTGTTGCTTATGATGCATGTAGCGACTTGTCCCGCAAGGGTACCTAAGCGGGCCTGTCGGTGATCTTACTGGGCTTCGGCTCATAACTTACTCTGCTACGTGCGCAGGTCCTTCATCCAGTCAGCAGCCCGGATGTTAGCGGTTCCCGAGGCTTCTGAGACTTTTGATTGAGGTGAGCCGACCACACAGACCGTGGTGGCATACCGCCGGAGTCACTTAGAGATAGGACTCAGATTTCTTTGATGTATATTCATACTTTATTGAGTCACTCTTAGAATGCTCCAATTCTTTTGTGGATATATTCTTTTGGACTTCACCCTTTTATATTTATATATCCATTTATGATCTTTTCACATTATTGTTCTTTTCCGCATCTTGTTTCATTGGTTCGCCTAGGCAAATGTTGTTTAGGTGCCATCACGAGCCCTTGGAAATTGGGTCGTGACAGTTTGGTATCAGAGCCCTAGGTTCTAATTCGAGTCCTAGGAGTCTTGGAGCAGTGTCTGAGTAGAGTCTTGCTTATGGGTATGTTGTCGACCATACTTATGAGCGAGAGGCTACAAGGGCATGTTAGGAAATGTTTTCCCTTCGTTTCATCTCTATTCGTGCTGAGTATCTTATATAGGTGCTGACCCTTTTTCGTGTATTGTATCAGATGGCGAGGACGCGAGCATCCTCAGCCAGGAGGGCTGCATCTTCTACACCCGCGTCTGCGGGAGAGCCATCAGCACCTACGCAGCCGCCAGCTGCTAAGAAGACTCGGGCAGGTCGCCCGTCAGCCACTAGGCAGGACACAGCTATCCCTGCGGTGTCCGCAGCGACTCTGTCAGCATCTATTCCCCATGTGCCTGCTGTTGTGCCAGGCACCGTTGTGATATCTTCAGAGGAGTATATGAGACTGATGGCCTTGTCTAGCCATCAGGTCCCTGTCAGAGATGATGTTGCAGCTCCTGTTTCGGCTCCTCAGCCGACCACACCTGTTATGAGCACGCCTACTTCTGAGGCTGCTCCTGATCATATTGCCCAGCCTTCTGCTTCTGCTCCTCAGGCAGGTCCTGTTATTTCTACTCCTCCTATGGGAACTGAGGAGGTTGCCAAGAGGATAGAGTCATTCATGAAGCTTCAGCCTCCAGAGTTCGACGGTACCTCAGCTACATGTACTGCCCAGAGGTACATTCAGAAGTGTGAGAAGATTTTGATAGTTCTTGGTACTAGAGACACCTTAGGGGTGCAGTGTGCTTCTTTCAGATTATCGGGAGATGCGGAGACATGGTGGGTCTCCATGATGCGGCAGAGGTCTAGTGACCTCCCTCCTTTGTCTTGGGTTGAGTTCGTGTCTATGTTCATGAGCAGGTTCGTGCCCCAGAGTCAGCACGATGCTCAGAGGCGCGAGTTTGAGGGGTTGAGGCAGGGAAACCCGTCTGTTTCAGAGTATGACACCAGGTTCTTGTGGTTGTCTCAGTTTGCACCGGCTATGGTGGCTCAGGAGAGGGCAAGGTCCTCCGGTTTGTTGAGGGTCTTCATCCCCGCTTGCAGGTAGCTGTTGCCCCTGATATGGGCAACAAGTCATATTTTGAGATAGTTGATGTGGCGCGGCGGATGGAGGATATCTTCGCCAGGGCTGACGCGGAGAGGGCGGCCAAGAGATCGCGTCAGTCTGGTGGGTATAGTGGATCCGCTCAGAGGGGTCAGGGTCATCAGGGCCGTTCTCAGTCTAGGCCCCAGGCTGCTGCTTTGCCGCCCAGGATTTTTCTTCAGAGACCCCGAGGCCTCAGTCATCCCAGAGGCGGGGTGGCTCTTCGCAGTCTGGTCCGCCGCAGTGTGGGAGGTGCCATCAGAGGCATCATGGGAGGTGTTCGTCTGGAGGTGGTCATGGCAGAGGTGGTAGAGGCGGTAGAGGAGGTAGAGGTGATGGATGTTTTGAGTGTGGGCCTCCAGAGCACTATGTCAGGAGTTGCCCTTATGTTTCATCAGGTCGCCAGGGATCCGCAGCTATGGTACCATCTGGTCCTCAGGCCGCCAGGCCCGTTTCTCAGATTCCTCCTAGACAGCAGTCTCAGAGAGCTCCGGGTTCAGGAGGCTCGGCGCAGGTCTATGCTATGACTCGTCAGGATGCTGAGGCATCCAATGATGTCATCACAGGTATTATTTCTGTCTGTGGCCGCGATGCTTATGCTCTTATTGATCCGGGGTCTACCTATTCGTATGTGTTGCCGGGATTTGCCCCTTGCTTGGGCAGGGATCTGGTCTTCTTAGATGATCCCTTTATGGTTGCCACCCCTGTCGGGTCTTCTATATGTGTAGATAGGAGTTATCGGCAGTGTATGATCTCCATCTGTGGTGTAGAGTCCTTAGTGGACCTGATGCTGCTCGATATGTCTGATTTCGATGTCATTATGGGCATGGATTGGCTGGCTTCCTGTCATGCGACTTTGGATTGTCATGCCAAGTCCGTGACGATCAGGGCAGAGGGTGAGTCTCGGGTTGTATGGAGAGGTTCCAGGCCTTCTCCGAAGAGTAGGATCATTTCTTTCTTGGAGGCGCAGAGGATGATATCTAGTGGGTGCGAGGGATATATTGCTTCAGTTCGGGATGTCCGGGCAGAGGAGTTATCCCTTTATAGAATTCTGGTTGTTTGTGAGTATCCGGATGTGTTTCCTGATGATTTGCCGGGTTTGCCGCCTATGCGGGAGATAGAGTTTTGCATTGATCTATTGCCAGGCACTCAGCCTAAATCTATTCCCCCGTAGCGTATGGCTCCTGTTGAGTTGAGGGAGCTGAAGGAGCAGATTTAGGATTTGCTCGATAAGGGCTTCATTAGGCCCAGTGTGTCTCCATGGGGTGCCCCGGTATTATTTGTGAAGAAGAAAGATGGCTCTATGCGGATGTGTATTGATTACCGGCAGCTGAATAAGGTTACTATCAAGAATAGGTATCCTTTGCCGCGTATTGATGATTTGTTTGATCAGCTTCAGGGTGCTACCTTCTTCTCGAAGATTGATTTGAGGTCGGGGTATCATCAGTTGAGGATTCGGTCCGAGGACGTTTCCAAGACTGCTTTTCGTACCCGATATGGCCACTATGAGTTTCTGGTGATGTCTTTCGGGCTTACGAATGCCCCAGCTGCTTTCATGGATCTGATGAACCGAGTGTTCAAGGCCTACCTTGACTCCTTCGTCATTGTGTTTATCGATGATATCTTGGTTTATTCGAGGAGCAGGGAGGAGCATGAGCAGCATTTGAGAGTTGTTCTTCGGACTCTGAGGGATCAGCAGTTGTATGCCAAATTCTCCAAGTGTGAATTTTGGCTCAGTTCTGTATCTTTCCTAGGTCACGTGGTGACCAAGGATGGGGTGTGTGTTGATCCGAAGAAGATAGAGGCCGTTCAGAGTTGGCCTAGGCCTACTTCTCCTACAGAGATTCGGAGTTTCTTAGGCTTGGCAGGTTATTATCGGCGGTTCGTCGAGGGGTTTTCTTCTATTTCAGCACCTCTGACGAAGTTGACCCAGAAGAATGTTCCTTTCCTGTGGTCCGATGCCTGTGAGTCTAGCTTTCAGAAGCTTAAGACTCTGTTGACTTCAGCGCCAGTGTTGGCCTTGCCTAGTGGATCCGGGGGATTCACCGTATATTGTGATGCTTCGGGTGTTGGCCTGGGTAGCGTTCTGATGCAGGAGGGTAAGGTGATAGCTTATTCCTCGAGACAGCTGAAGGTCCATGAGAAGAATTATCCTGTCCATGATTTGGAGCTGTTAGCTGTCGTGTTTGCACTGAAGTTGTGGAGGCACTATCTTTATGGCGAGCCATGTGAGATATTCACCGATCATAAGAGTCTCCAGTACTTGTTCACTCAGAAGGACTTGAACGGGAGACAGCGCCGCTGGTTAGAGCTGCTGAAGGATTATGATCTTTCTATCCGGTATCATCCCGGAAAGGCTAATGTTGTAGCCGATGCCTTGAGTAGGAAGTCCATGGGTAGCCTCGCCTATCTTGATGCTGATATGAGGCCGTTGGCCCGTGAGTTGCAGGCTTTGTCCATTAGTGGGGTTCGGTTTGATGATTCTGTTCCAGGCCTGGTGCTTGCATATGTGGGGTCTCAGTCGTCTTTAGCTTCCCAGATTCGGGAAAGGCAATTCGAGGATCCTTATCTGAGAGATCTCTGGGACAGGGTCCTGAGTGGGGGAGTGTCCTCGTTCGTGATTGGTGATGATGGTGCTTTGCGGCTTAACGGCCGGGTATGTGTTCCAGCCATTGTGGAGCTGAGGCAGATGATTTTGGCAGAGGCTCACAGTTCGAGATATTCCATTCATCCGGGTACTGCGAAGATGTATCATGATCTTCGAGAGCTGTATTGGTGGAAAGGGATGAAGAGGGATGTTGCTGATTATGTATCTCGGTGTTTGAATTGCCAGCAGGTGAAGTATGAGCACCGGAGGCCAGCCGGGGTGACCCAGTCTATGCCCATTCCCGAGTGGAAGTGGGAGCAGATCACTATGGATTTCGTAGTTGGTTTGCCGCTGACCGTGGGTAAGCATGATTCGGTGTGGGTAGTAGTTGATCGACTGACGAAGTCGGCTCACTTCATTCCAGTGAGGACTACTTATACCTCGGAGCGTCTGGCTCGTATCTTCATTGAGCAGATTGTGAGATTGCATGGTGCTCCTGTTTCTATCATTTCTGACCGAGGTGCTCAGTTCACAGCTCAGTTTTGGAGATCTTTTCAGAGAGAGCTGGGTACTCGGGTCGATCTCAGCACTGCATTTCACCCGCAGACTGATGGCCAGTCTGAGCGGACCATTCAGATCCTCAAGGATATGTTGAGGGCGTGTGCTATTGATTTTGGAGGCCATTGGGATAGCCATTTGCCGCTAGCAGAGTTTGCGTATAATAATAGCTATCAGGCTTCTATCCAGATGGCTTCGTTTGAGGCATTGTATGGTCGGAGATGTCGCTCGCCTATCGGTTGGTTAGAGTCTGGTGAGGTCCAGGTGTTGGGGCCCAATTTGGTGCAGCAGACCTTAGATAAGGTCCGGGTTATTCAGGATCGACTCCGCACGGCTCAGAGCCGGCAGATATCGTATGCAGATCGGAGGCGGAGAGATCTTGAGTTCATGGTTGGGGACCGGGTATTCCTCATAGTGTCGCCCATGAAGGGTGTTATGAGATTTGGGAAGAAAGGCAAGCTCAGTCCTAGGTTCATTGGGCCTTTTGAGATATTGGAGCGCATTGGCGCCGTTGCTTATAGACTGGCTTTGCCTCCCTCTCTGTCTGTTCATCCGGTGTTCCATGTGTCCATGCTCCGGAAGTATGTTCACGATCTGTCTCATGTGATCGATATGGCTTCCGTGGAGGTAGATGGCGACTTAGCTTATTCGGAGGAGCCTATTGCTATTGTGGCTAGAGAGGTCCGTAAGATGAGATCGAAGGTGATCCCGCTTGTGAGAGTTCAGTGGGGGCATCACTCCATTGCCGAGGCCACTTGGGAGTTTGAGTCCGAGATGCGTGAGAGGCATCCGCGCTTGTTCGATGATTCAGGTATGAAATCCTTGTATTTTCTAAGCCTGAATTTGCATTTTTAAGTTTTATTGATTTCGGGTGGTACCGAGGGGTCCTCGAAATCCGTGCCAGCTCCGTGGCTAGTGTGTGATCCTACCTTAGACTTAGGCTCGTCCGAGGACGGGCGAGAGTCTAAGTGGGGGAGAATGTAGCGACCCTCAAATAGTCGTTACGGGATCCGGGACCTCGATTTGCGTGTCGACAGTCCCAAAAGCTCCGTTAGGTCATTTATGACCCGTCTGTGAAATCTGAGTCGAAACGGAGTCCGTTTGATAGGTTTTCGAGAAAAGGATCCGTTTATGAAATTCCGGAAAGGAATTTGGGGTTTCGATAGGTCATTTTGAGTAAACGAACCCCGATGGAAAATCCGAGCGCACCGTTAGGTCCGTCTCGTCATTTATGATATGTAGCAACCTTCAAAATTGAAAACGGACCTCGTTTGATAGGACTTTTGATAAAGTCCCCGTTTCGGAAGTTTAAAAGAGTTAAAAGAGGTTTCCGAGCTCGATTTGAGCAAATGAGCTCCGATGAGAGATCTGAAAGTTCCGTTAGGTTCGTATAGTCATTTGTGACTTGTAGCAACTTTCGAAATTGGATTCCGAGGTCGTTTGGTTAAATTTCGCTATTTTGGCGAAAGTCGAAAATTGAACCTTTGCCGTGGGACCCACTTTTTGAGTTCTGGAGGTCCGAATTGAGTTCCGTCTTGACGAGCATGTCACCCAAGTATTTTATGGCTTGTGTGCAAAATTTGGGATCATTCCGAGCTTCGTAGGGTCCCGTTTTGCCCCTAAAACAGTAGAAAATCTGGTGCGACTTTTCTGTTCTGTTTTGGCGCAAACAGCCGGATAAAAGCTGATTTTTCGGCCAATTCGTAAGGAATTAGGAAAAACTAAAAACATGAAAGTTGTAGCCCTTTGAGTTGTGGTTCTAATGGCACCGGTTTCAGGTCATTTGGACATTCCTATCAAAAGTTATGATTTTTTCAAAAGAAGCTGTCACAGAGGTAAAAACTGCTATAAAAAGGCCTTTTCGGGCCATTTCGGTTCATAACTTATAATAATCATTTGGTGAGCTCTTGAGGCGATTTTTGGGTATTTCTTGAAGACCCAATCATACTTACACTTAAGGTAAGCCCTTTCAATCCATCTTTATGTTGATTAACACAAGAATCAAAGGGTTGATTCTTGGAAATGGGTTAGAACCCTAGATTCTTAAGAATTGGGGAAAGACATCGAGCAAGGCTCGCATGTGGAATCTAAGTGTAATTTTGGACTCACGGGAGCGTGGGGAGTCTGGAAAAGTATATTTTGTAAATTTAGGGCTCGGCCCTACCCGGGGGCATTTGGTAATTTTTACCGTAGGATGCCTATAGGCTTAAATAGCTATAATTGAGCACTCATATGTGCTATATCTTGTCTTAATAGACCTAGTGGAGAGTCCTTCGCGGACAAGGCGAGCGGGAAAGGAGATTCTTCCCGGCATTTGAGCCCGAATTTCGAGGTAAGTGAGACTTGACCTCTATTGTGCTTGTGGACTCTTCCTTCATGCTAGTATGCTTCATGTACGCATATATATACCTAACAATGGTTAGGATTAATGATGTGAATTACTTGCTATTATTGTTTGTTATAAATAGCGAGATTGTGACTCGACCGAGGTATGTGCCGGTCTAAACGCTACGTCGAGGTAGCTTAAATTTATATCGTAGTAACGCTTGCTACGCCATGCTTAGATAGCAAGAACTTGGGACATGGCCGAGGATGTTGCCGGCATGTCATGATAAATGTCTTGCCGAGGATTTTGCCGGCTTTTGTATGATATTGGTACTTGATTTGTTCACGTGCCGGGTTGGGTAGTGCTGTCTATACGTAACCTTGGGTTGGACGACATGGGAGTAGGGATTGTACCCCCAAACTGTGGTCGGGTTAACCTTCGCCTTACGTTCAGCTAGCATAACCAACCTGGGTTACGGTGACTGTGAAATATTATCGTTATTAATATTTCTGTTATTGTTATTAATGTCGTGGATATTAATACTGTTAGAGGGACACTTGACAGGGGGTGTGGTGTCGCCTATACTATGAGATGTGTCACACTTGACAGGGGGTGTGGTGTGGACACTTGATCTTTGAGATGTGACACACTTGACAGGGGGTGTGGTGTGGTCACTTGATTTATTGAGATACGACGCACTTGACAGGGGGTGTGGTGCGATCGTAGACAGATTTGAGATGAGCCAACGACTACGGGTCGTTGATCTACTTATTCATGATTGTGATAGTGACTTCGGGTCACGGTATATGGTTGATACATAGTAGTGGTGTTGCTAGTCCATCGTAGGTCTAGGTTAGTCGGCACGGGAGTAGAGATTGGACCTCCAAACCGCCGCTGAGTTGACCTATGCCTTACGTTGGATGGGCATAATCCTTGAGACTTCTGGTTACGACTTGTGTGTATGGAATGTGTTACATCTATTTGTGATTTCACTACTTTATTGTATGATTACTATAGTATGTTGTTGCTTATGATGCATGTAGCGACTTGTCCCGCAAGGGTACCTAAGCGGGCCTGTCGGTGATCTTACTGGGCTTCGGCTCATAACTTACTCTGCTACGTGCGCAGGTCCTTCATCCAGTCAGCAGCCCGGACGTTAGCGGTTCCCGAGGCTTCTGAGACTTTTGATTGAGGTGAGCCGACCACACAGACCGTGGTGGCATACCGCCGGAGTCACTTAGAGATAGGACTCAGATTTCTTTGATGTATATTCATACTTTATTGAGTCACTCTTAGAATGCTCCAATTCTTTTGTGGATATATTCTTTTGGACTTCACCCTTTTATATTTATATATCCATTTATGATCTTTTCACATTATTGTTCTTTTCCGCATCTTGTTTCATTGGTTCGCCTAGGCAAATGTTGTTTAGGTGCCATCACGAGCCCTTGGAAATTGGGTCGTGACAAGTAGCCCCAGCATTCTTAGGGCCGAAGGGCATAACTGTATAACAATAAGTCCCCATGTCTGTGATGAACGAAGTTTTCTCCCGATCTGCTGGGTCCATCGAAATTTGATTATAGCCTGAGTAGGCGTCCAAGAAACTCAACATTTCGTGCCCTGCCGTCGAATCGATCAGCCTGTCGATGTGAGGCAGTGGGAATGAATCTTTTGGGCAAGGTTTGTTGAGGTCGGTATAATCGACGCATACTCTCCACTTGCCGTTTTTCTTTGGTACTACGACGGTATTTTCAAGCCATTCTGGATACTTAACCTCTTTAATGAACCAATTCGTTAACAATTTTTCTACTTCATCGTTGATCACTTTCCTCCGGAATCCTCCATTCGACCGCTTCTTTTTCTTCACCGGCCGATGCTTCAGATCGACGTTTAATTTGTATGTGGAAACTTTTGGATCGGTTCGTACCATATCTGCGTGAGACCAAGCAAAACAATCAGAGTTATCCTTGAGAAAGGATATGATTTTTGCTCTTACTTCGGGATCCAATTCTGCTCCCACGTAGACTTTCTGATCAAGCTTATCATCGAATTACATTACTTCTTCCAATTCTTCTATCGTAGAGTCTCCGGCTTTTTTTTTGTACGGTTCTCTCACACATGGTGGAACCTGTGCGAATTCGTCTTCAACTTCGGACTCCTCTAACTGTGACGGAGCACATGACGGAGCAGCAGTGAAGTCTTCGGCCACGGGTTCCACTAGCTGTGATTGCTATTTTCGAAAGCCATCCTTAACAGCTACTGAGTAATATTCTCGAGAAGCCTGCTGCTCACCTCTTATTTCGCGAATTCCCCATGGGGTAGGAAATTTTACAACTTGATGTAGAGTCGATGGGACCGCTCCCATAGCGTGAATCCACGGTCGACCCAGTATCACATTGTATGCCATCTCGCCTTTCATCACTTGAAATGATGTCTCACTTTCGACGCCTTCTGCATACGTCTTAATTACGATTTCCCCAATGGTTACTTCGGTTGAGTTATTGAAGCCCGACAACACCGTTGAGTGAGGTACGATCTTATCACTCAACTGCAATTGTTCAACTACTCGTGCATGTATTATATTAACCGAACTGCCAGCATCGATTAATACCCTCTTTACGTCGGCATCATCGATCCTCATCGTTACTACCAGTGCATCGTGATGGGGATGAATCCTTTCATCGAAGTCGAAATCCCAGAACACAATCTCGTCATTCATGTCCTCCCGCGTTCGTTTGTCTCGTGTGAACGAGACCTTTGCATATTTCTTTGTAGTGTAAGTCACTCCACAAACGTCATCTCCTCCGGTAATAACATTCATAGTTTTCCTAGGAGCAGGAGGTTTTGGCGGCTCATCATCTTTTTTCTTATTAAAATTGTTTCGCCCTCTACCAGTCAATAATTCTACCAAGTGCCCCTTCTGTAGCAAGCTGGCCACTTCGTATCTTAACGCCTTACATTTTTCTGTTGTATGGACGAAGTCATGATGAAATGCACACCATAGATTTTCATCCCTTGTGTTTGGATTTGTTTTTATGCGACCCGAAAACTTTACGACCTTATCACCCATCCCCTTCAAGTGCTTTACCAAGTTCGGTGTCGATATGCAAAAATTATACTCTGTCACTTTTGGAGGCAGTGGTCGATCTTTTAGGACCGAAGATGCGTTCGATTGCCCTCTCTTCGGCTGATTCTTCGAACTACCAGCTTCGTGGTTGTCGCTCCCTATTCGAGAGAAACTGTAGGGCTCCCATCGTTGGTTCCTGTAGTTTCGCCTGTCGTTCTCGACTCTCCGTGGTGGTGGTCGATCATATTGATGATTATTTCGGGCTAGCTGCAATTCCTCCTCCTTTGCCCTAATCCTTGGTTCACACTCACGATATAGATCGTCGAACGTCCATGCATTGATTTCCCTAAGACGATCCTTTAACTTCCATGCCTCTATTGAATCAGTGCGCAAGTTATTGGAAAAAGTCAAACAAGCCCACCTTTCTTCGAGATTTGGGATGTGAATCTTTTCATCATTAAATCGTTTCACAAATTGTTTGATAATTTCCCTGGACCGCTGCCTAACGTTCAAGATATCTTCCACCCTAGGCGCTATCCTTTTTGCTCCAGTATGTGATCGAATGAACTTAGCCTCCATATCATCGAAATTCAGTATCTCGTTTTCAGGTAGCTGCAAATGCCACTTCAGTGCTGTCCATTTCAACTTTTCACAAAACTTCTTAAGACCGACCGAATTGATCTCTTCCGAAGTCAGGTCGTTCGCCTGAATTGCAACCAAAAACATGTCAATGTGATCCCTCGGATATGTGGTTCCATCGTATCTCAAACTTTCTGGTAACTTGAAGGTTTTAGGAATGGGTAGTGGGGCTGCACTTGCTGGAAACGGACGCTTTGAAATCGATTTCTTAGGGACCTCGTCCGTTAACTTCGGAACACCTGGCAACTTCTCCATAAATGATTTTATCTCATTGAACTTTTTATCCACTGTGTCATTCAGCAGAGTTTGCATCGTATCCAACATCCTTACTTCTGTCGTAACGGAAGCCGGAGCTCCCATAGCCACGGCGGCCGTACCCGATCCTCCAGATCCAACCGCCGCTGCAAGTCCCCCTGTTATGGCGCCCTGAGGAACCGAAATCGGAATGCTTGCGGGGGGGGAGTGATCGGGGAGGTGGGCGCTCTGTTTCCGATAGAGCTAGACAGGACCTTCAACTGTTCTTGTATCATTTCAAACTGAGCGTCATGCCTTTTCAAATAAGCCATTAGTGCCGCATTTGTATCTCCTGACTCAGTTTCGACCGCAGGTTCCTTACCGGGTCGTCGTCCTTGGCACGCGTTCAGCTGTGAACCAATAGAAATGTCGTCATGAATCGGATCCTGCTCGTGATTGGTAGACTCATCGACCGCTTCAACGTTGGTCGAAATATGAACCCCGTCATTGGGATTGAGCTGTTGTTGACCGTTCAAAGTGGTGGTAACATCGATGTTACGTTCATCTGCCATTTCAAGACAAAAAAGTAAACGTAAGTAGTATCAAACGATTCAAATTTTGGAATAAATCGATTGCCTAGACCCCACGGTGGGCGCCAAATTGTATTTTCTAAAAATGTATTTCAGGTTTTACAATTAAATTTATATTTAGTTGAGTCTAAGGCGACCGTTTATATCTCAATTCGATCGATTGATAGGCGATTTACACAAGTAGTCGATTTTCAGGGCTTTAATTCGAAGACAATGCAAATATCGGTTTCGAAGATATGAATATGCAAATCCGATGTTGTAGTCAGAATGAACAATTCAAAGGCAGACGTAAACAGACGAATTAAGGCAAATAATGAATTAGCAATTTACGATGATCCAATTTCGGGCGAGTTTCTATCGAGGACGACTTATATGTTAATTTCGTTCGATACCGAATATTTGATTTTAACCAGATTCGATAACAAATTTAGATATAACGATAAATAAATGCGATCAATGGAAATGCACTCAATCAGATAACAATACGATCAGAAAGCAATAGCAGTGATTCACTTGATGTGTTTGATATTCATAAGCAAGTTAAATAATGGACTAACTATACGACCAAGGCAACGATAACAAATTAATGAGATCGATTGTGATGAATTAAAGTATCGAATAATGGATATAGCATGCAAACAACGAAATAAATAATAGTAAATAAATAAATAAAGCGGTAAAAGCTTATTGTATGAAGAATCGGAGGTTGGTGCTTCGATGAAAGAGATGAATCTTCCTCCACGTTTGAACCAAGCCACGATTGATGTTTAATACAATGGTTTCTTTTTTAATGACAATAGATTAACAATGGTGTGATGAGCAAATAACAGTAGTGTAATGAGCGATTGTATAGCTGAAGAGTAAAAAGGTGGTGTTCTGATGAACGTAAGTCTGCAAATGAAGAAATAGAGTTCTATTTATAGGTTGAAATGATAGAGTTCCCAACCCTAGAAGAACTCCCACTTCCTCACGTCTCTCTTTCAGCAGTTGCCCATTTTCACCCACTTCCGCCGAATCCGCTAGACTTATTCCGATAAATTTCAACATAGCATAATCGATCACACCGTCGAGCGAAGCTGCTTCTTCCCGATCATTTAAAATCAATTAGTGCCTTGCCACATAAACAAGTCCGTTCTTCTTGTGATCGAACAGAAATCGACCAATACAATACCATAAAGGTATACACCCTTATATACTATTATTTATGCAGTATACCTTAAAGGTATATACCCATAAGGTCTAACAAATGTATATGGTAATAAATGGGTAGGTTGGGTAAATACTTTTAATTTCATGGGTAGTGTAATTCTTAATGGGAAGTACTTGTAAATACTTTGAATTTTATGGATACATAGAGTAGAAAACTTATTAATTAGTAATACATGTACTAGTTATCCAACCTAAAAAAAGCTACCAAACAATGTATAAAATTATAAAAAGTGCTTATATCATGTTTAGCTAAGCAATACATCATACCAAACGTCTCGTAAGTGTATCAAAACCATACATTTTAAACTTGATCGTAGCTAAAGAACCCAAAAAAAGCGTCTTGGACCACGACACGTTTTATAAGAGTAGTAGATGTGTACCTGATTTTCGTACTTATAATAAAGTACAAAATAAATACTACTACTAACAAAATGATCTTCCTATTCAATGCATAATATTCCACTCCTAGCTGTTCCGAGAATAGCACAACTTCTTTTTTGAGAAAACACGATCTATTGAAATATCTAAAACAAACAACAATAAATTTTTCTTTTTCCTTTAATAACGTTTCACCTTCTCAAATAAGAAACCCAAACGCTGGTTTCCGGAATAGTAGGCGTTTGTCCATATTTTTTTTTTTTTAAAAAAAAGTTTTTAAAGTTGACTTAAAAATTCGTACAATATTTGAAAGTTGATGTTTTATTTGGATACTCCACTTGAAAAAAAAAATAATTTTGTAAGTAGAGACTTTTTATTTTTTATTTTTTATTTTCATAACTTGAAAAAGTGATTTTTTTTCAAAAACGATTCCTCAAAAAAAACTCCAAAACACATTACATTTCATGGCCTAACAATTATTTCAAAAATTTCTCTGAGAAAAAAAAATCATATGTGGCCAACGGGGGCTTAATCCCAAATTCCCAATACATACAAAACAAAATATTTCTCGGAGACAAATTCTAACTACAAATTAATTATTTTAAAGGAAAAATTGAAACAAACCAAAACCAATAGAAAACCACTAATATCCGAGCGCTATAAAGATTGGGAGTATATTCGCATTTGGCCATAGATTTCTTTTTTCTTTTTTTTTCAGGAAAAGAGATTTTGGAGTTCAGTTAGGGTTTGTTTGGAAGTGTAGTGGTCGATTTCTATTCGATCACGCAAAGGATACGTGGTTGACTACGTGGCAAGGTTATAACAGATTCCAAAGATATTACGAGGCGAGATCGAAGCGGAAACAGCTTCGGCCACTGGTGTGATCGATTATGTTGTATTAAGATCGGCCATTCAAGTTGCCTGAAAGCTTGAGATACGATAGAACTACAGATCCAAGAGATCACATCGATATGTTTTCGATTGCAGTTCAGTCGAATGACCTGACTTCGGGCGAGATCAATTCAGTCAGTCTGAAAAAAATCTGTAAAACGCTGAAAGGGGCAGCGTCGAAGTGGTATTTAAAGCTACCCGAAAACGAGATATCAGACTTCGATGACATGGCAGCTAAGTTCATTCGAGCACATACTGGAGAGAAAAAGATAGAACCAAGAGTGGAGGATATCTTGAACATTAGGCAGCGACCCGGTGAAACTATCAAACAGTTTGTAAAACGGTTCAACGATGAAAAGATTAACATCCCATACCTCGAGGAGAGATGGGCTTGTTTATCTTTTGCTAATAACTTGCGCACTGATTCGACGGAAGCATGTGCGAAGTTGAAAGATCATCTGAGGGAAATCAATGCTTGGACCTTTGATGATTTACATCGTGAGTGTGAACCAAATATTGGGGCTGAGGAAGAGGATTTGCAGCTAGCCCGATATAATCATCAATATGATCGACCACCACCACGGAGAATTAAGAATGACAGGCGAAACTACAGGGATCAACGATGGGAACCCTACAGTTTCCCTCAAATGGGGAGCAACAACCATAAAGCTGGTAGCTCAAAGAATCAACCAAAAAGGGGGCAGTCGAATTCATCTGCAGCTCCGAAGGATCGACCACTGCCTCCTAAAGTGGCAGGATATAATTTTTATGTGTCGACATCGAATTTGGTGAATCACTTAAAGGGAATGAGTGAGAAGGTCGTAAAATTTCCCGGTCGCATAAAAACGAATCCAAACACAAGGGATGAAAACTTATGGTGTGCATTTCATCATGATTTTAGCCACACGACGGAAGAATATAAGGCACTGCTATATGAAGTAACCAGCTTATTGCAAAAAAGGCACTTGGTGGAATTTTTGGCTGAAAGGGGGCGAAACAATTTTAATAAGAAAAAGGATGATGAACCACCAAAACCCCTTGCCCCCAGGAAAACGGTGAACGTTATCACGGGAGGAAATGACGTTTGTGAGGAAACTTACACTACAAATAAATATTCAAAGGTTTCGTATACGCGAGACAAAAGGACACGAGATGACATGAACGATGAGATTGTATTCGGGGACTTCGACTTCGATGAAAGGATTCATCCCCATCACGATGCATTAGTGGTAACGATGAGGATCGACAATGCCGATGTAAAGAGGGTGTTAATCGATGCTGGCAGTTCGGTTAACATAATACATTCCAGAGTAGTTGAATAGTTGCAGTTGAACAACAAGATCGTACCTCGTTAAACGGTGTTATCGGGTTTCAATAATTCGAGCGAAGTGACCATTGGAGAAATTACAATTAAGACATACGCAAAGGCGTTGAAAATGATACATTGTTTCAAGTAATGAAAGGTGAAATGGCATACAACGTGATACTGGGTCGACCATGGATCTACGCTATGGGAGCAGTTCCATCGACTCTACATCAGGTTGAAAAATTTCACACTCCATGGGGAGTGCGCGAAAAAGAGGTGAGCAGCAAGCTTCTCGAGAGTACTACTCGGTGGCTGTTAAGGATGGCATTCGAAAATAGCAATCACAGTTAGCGGAATCTGTGGCCGAAGACTTCACTGCGACTCCGTCATGTGCTCAACGAGTACAGTTAGCGGAGCCCCTAGTCGAAGACGAATTCGCACCGTTTCCGTCATGTGTTAGAGAACCACATAAACAAAAAGCTGAAGATTCTACGATAGAAGAATTAGAGGAAGTAACGCTATTCGATGACAAACCAGATCGGAAAGTATACGTCGGGGCAGAGTTGGATTCCGAAGTAAGGACGAAAATCATATCTTTTCTCAAGAGTAATTTTGACTGCTTTGCTTGGTCCCACGCGGACATGATAGGGATCGACCCAAAGGTTGCCACCCACAAGTTGAATGTCGACCCAAGACATCGGCCGGTAAAGCAAAACAAACGACCGAGTGGAGGATTCCGAAAGAAAGTTATCAACGATGAAGTAGACAAGTTGCTGGCGAATGGGTTCATTAAGAAGGTTAAGTACCCAGAATGGCTAGCAAACACTGTTATAGTACCGAAGAAAAATGGAAAGTGGAGAGTATGCGTCGATTACACCGACCTTAACAAAGCTTGCCCAAAAGATTCGTTCCCACTGCCTCACATCGATAGATTGATTGATTCGACTACATGACACGAAATGTTGAGTTTTTTGGATGCTTATTCAGGCTATAATAAAATTTTTATGGATCTACCAGATCGGGAAAAAACTTCATTTATCACAGACACGGGGACTTATTGTTACACAGTTATGCCCTTCGGCCTCAAGAATGCTAGGGCTACTTATCAACGTTTAGTTACCACTATGTTTAAGGATTTGATCGGAAAAATGATGGAGGTGTATATTGATGATATGTTGGTTAAGTCATTAGAAAGGAAAGATCATTTGAGTAATTTAGAAAAAACTTTTAAGATACTAAGGCGCTTCAACATAAGACTGAACCCGGAGAAATGCGCGTTTAGGGTCAGATCCGGCAAGTTCTTTATTCATCGTACCGCAAAGAGGAATCGAGGCCAGTCCAGACAAAATCAAGGAGATCGAAAAAATATTCGAAGATCTGACAGCTGTGAAAGAAGTTCAGCAACTGACCGGTCGGGTAGCCTATCTCAGCAGGTTTATCTTGAGGTCATCTGAACGATGTCACAAGTTCTTTTCGGTGCTGAGAAAAAACAAAAGCTTTGATTGGACGCCAGAATGTAAAAAATCCCTCAAAGAATTGAAGCAGTATTTATCAAACCCCCCATTACTCTCATAACCGGTCGAAGGAGAAATGTTGCTGATCTACCTAGCTTTTTCCGAAGTGGCCGTGAGCGCTGTCCTCGTTCGCGAGGACGGAGTGTCACGACCCAACTTAGGGCCGCGATGGATGACCAACACTAAGTGTCGATCATCACTAATCCTACTGATAATATGCTAACCATTATAACTAATAAACAGAATAAGCATAAACCTAGCTAATAAGGAGTATGCAATGCAAATAGCTGACAAGGCTAACATAAGCTGACATACATAACATACTGACTACACCACACAGGGACATATCTACAGGCCTCTAAGAGTGATGAACTGAATATACAAAGGACGAGATAAGGCCCCGCCATACCCAAGCTGGCTGACTGTACACATACCAAAAGATAAGTAACTCCGGGAGTAAGCGGAGTGACTCCAATAGCTGATAGATGGCCTACTAACATGGTCCAAGCGTTGATCTATCTGCACCTGCGCGGCATGAAACGCAACGCCCCAGAAAAGGGCGTGAGTACGATATGTACCAAGTATGTAAGCATGAGCATATAATATATTATAGCTGAATGAAACTGTAAGGCTGGAATATAACTATGTAAATATGAGCTGGAGCATAGCAATATAGCTGGAAATCTGAAAAAACGTACTAAACATGATCGGAATATAAACTGAAGTCTAGCTGAATTTGAAACTGAAGACTGAAGACTGAGCTGAACTATACTGATACATAACCGTAATATGACTGATAGCTGGTTACTAGAAACTGGAACTGATAACTGTCAACTGATACTGACGTTAAGAACTGGTGGCTGATAACTGAGAACTGATAACTGTCAACGTCAACTGATACTGACGCTAAGAACTGGTGGCTGATAACTGAGAACTGATAACTGTCAACTGATACTGACGCTAAGAACTGGTGGCTGATAACTGAGAACTAATAACTGGTACCGAGCTAAAGTTGAACTGTTATCTGAACTGGTACCTGTCTGGTGTTATGGGCTATATCCCCCCAAATCAAGTAACTGAACATCTGAACTAGTACCTGTCTGGTGTTATGGGCTGTATCCCCCCAAATCAGGTAACTGAAAAACTGAACTAGTACCTGTCTGGTGTTATGGGCTGTATCCCCCCAAATCAGGTAACTGAAAACTTGGACTAGCCTCATGTATAATCATGCAGTGCATACTGTGGCTATATACACGTATATAACAAACCTGGTGGGTGTTATGGGCTATATCCCCCCCAGCCAGTAATATCTAGTCTCTCTGGTCAGAGTGTGTGAATGACACCCGGTCACACTAGGTGTTTCAACTCCCGCCTGAACCAGAGGGGCTGTATCCCCCAGACGGGTAGTATCACACGTGACCGGACTATGTGTCCAATGTCCAACCTCTATGGGGGACTCCAAATCACACATAACATGATCACAATATAAGCATAAGCATGTATGAGGCATAACACATGTGGAAACAATATATATAGACTCGAAGGAATGATAAGAAAACTCTGGATGGAATTATAGACACAACCTAAAACTTAGAATTTGTCTAACTCTTTGATTTTTATAAAAATTTCGGCAGAGTTTCCTCTGAAACTGGATGATCCGCAAAACAGAACCAGCACTATACTATACACGGGAATGGATACCCGGATAATCTGATAACATAAACATGTTAAACGGATAACAAGATGAGACAACTGGATGACATAACTCATCCGCAGATAGAATGTCTGGACAGCACCACTGTCCTGACTTTCAACCTAATTTTCAGAGTGTAGATCAAAGATATAGACTTCATGGTCTGAATGAAAGATGTAGGTATATGTCTTAGGATTCTGGGGATTCTTTAAATCATCTTAATATCAATTTTGTACAAGGAGTTATGATCAATATACTAACAGCTGTCCAAAGATCAAAACAATTTTCCAGATTTTGAAACGTTTTGTCTTTTTGATTCGGACGTCTTTCACCTTGGATTTTAGTACCAAATTCAGTATATACAAGGTTTCCTTGGTACCATACAAGTTTCTCACAAGAAAAACTAAGCTTAGAACTAATAAAAGCTTCAAAATCTAAAAGATACATGCCTTGCCAAAAGAAAGGTTTAGCCTTACATACCTTTGATGTTTCTAGCTTCTAAACTTCGTTTCCTTTGAATTCCACACCTTCTAAGGCTTAAACAAGCTATAAAATAGAATTTAGATACTTTACTTAGCTATGAAGTAATTCTAAAACTCAAACTATAGACGAAATTGAAGGTAGCATAATGTTACCCTAATCGCGTAGAGCGTTTTAACGCAATCCGTCTTCCGTTTCGTGTCAAATTTGATGTTCTATCTTCAAAATCATAAAAAAAAATGGATTCAAACTGAGGAAAGCTCTGTTTATATCGTGGGTTTACTGGAAATTTCGAGAGAGAGAGAGAGTGATTTCTCTTTTATAATAAAAACATTTCATTTCTAGCCCTCTTTTGCGCTTATGTCCCTTTTTCTGGCCTGACTTCTGACGCTCATATCTTTTTATCTATAAGTTGTATCAACAAACCGTTAAAAGTTTTGAAAAATACACTCCAAGACCTTCAATTTGATATATGATATGTCCCCAAAAGACCTCATATAACACATCAAATTAATTGCTGAAAAAGCTTCGTTACAAGGAAATTCCTTAGTCGGTTTTTCCGCAACTTAAATCTGATTTTTCCCAAACTTTATATTCAACATATAAACATCATATATGGTCATATTATTACTTTAAACTCACTTAAATCATTCTTAACATGATATTATAATGATATACGTCAATTTAGACGTACGGGGTGTAACATCATTCCCCCGTTAGGAATATTCGTCCTCGAATGTTAAATGAAGTATGTAGAAGCATTAAGCAATGATCTGTTACATACTTGAAGTAATGAATAGATGTGCATATTTGGCTCTCATGTCATTTTCAGCTTACTGAGTTATTTCTTCTACATTATATCTTTGCTATAACATCTTAACTAAAGAAATATCTTTCGTCCTTAGTCGACGAATCTATCTATCTAAAATTGCAACTGGCACCTCTTCATAAGTCAACTGCTTTGTGATCTGAACATCATCTACTGGTGCAACTCTAGAAGGGTCTCCAACACATTTTCTGAGCATAGAAACATGGAATACTGGATGTACCTCCTGAAGGTCTGCTGGAAGGTCTAACTCGTAGGCTACACGCCCAATTCGCCTGATAACCTGATATGGACCAATAAATCTAGGGCTAAGCTTCCCCTTCTTTCCAAATCTCATAACGTTTTTCATAGGTGATACTTTCAGAAATACCTAATCGCCAATATGAAATTCTAAATCTCAATGTCGATTATCTGCATAGGACTTCTGTCTGCTCTGCACTGCTAATAATATTTCCCTGATCAACTTGACTTTATCAATTACTTGTTGGATTAAGTCTGGACCTATCAATTGAGACTCGCCAACCTTGAACCATCATATAGAAAACCTGCATTTGTGCCCATACAAAGCTTCATATGGCACCATCTGTATGTTAGAATGATAGCTATTATTATATGCAAACTCTATCAACAGTAGGTGACCATTCCAGCTGCCTCTAAAATCTAACACGTAAGCTCTAAGCATATTTTCTAATGTCTGAATGGTCCGCTCAGCCTGTCTGTCTGTCTATGGATGAAATACTGTACTCAGATACACCTGTGTCCCTAAACCTGTCTGGAACGATCTATAGAAATTAGCTGTAAACTGGTGCGCCCCCGTCTGAAATAATAAATACTGGAATACCATGTAGGCGCACTATCTCTCTGATATAAAGTCTGGCATAATCCTCTGCTGTATATGTAGTTCTAACAGGAAAGAAATGAGCTTATTTAGTAAGCCTGTCAACTATAACCCAAATAGAGTCATGTCTGCTCCGCATACGGGGAAAGCCTGTAATGAAGTCCATATTCACTGCTTCCCATTTCAATGATGGAATCTCGACTTCCTGTAACAAGCCACTAGGTTTTTTTTTTTATGCTCGACTTTAACCTGCTGGCAGTTAGCACACTGAGCCACAAATTCTGCTATGTCACGCTTAATTTCGTCTCAACAATAAATCTGCTTAAGATCATGGTAAATCTTAGTCGAATTAGGATGAACAGTGTATCTGGAATAATGTGCATCTGTCATAATCTGTCCACATAAATCTGCAACATCAGGAACCCAAAGTCTATCTTTATATATAAGAACCCCGTCACTAGTAACCTATATAATAATTTTGGTTTTCTTCTGGCTATCTGCCTGTATTGAACTAGAACTGGATCCTCATACTGGCGCTGCTTTACTTATGTCACTAGGCAAGTAGTGGTTGCGTTCTGAACTGTAACTCTTGCGTCCTCTGAATCTATTAATCTGACATCCATGCTGGCCAACTGGTAGAGTGTATGAGCTAACTTTATTTTCTCTGGTTGTAAATAAGATAGACTACCAATAGGCTTGCGACTAAGGGAATCAGCAATAACGTTCGCTTTACCCAGATGATAAAGAATGTCCATGTCATAGTCCTTCAGCAACTCTAGCCACCGCCTCTATCATAGGGTTAGCTCCTTTTGCTTAAATATGTACTGGAGGCTCTTGTGATCCGTATAAATATCAACATGAACACCGTAAAAATAATGTCTCCAAATCTTCAATGCATGAATGACTGCTGAAAGCTCAAGATCATGGATGAGGTAGTTATGATCGTGCTTTTTCAGCTGCCTAGAAGCATAAGCAATTACTCTTCATGCTGCATCAAACACAACGAAGACCAATTCGAGAAGCATCACAGTAAATGACATAGCCCTCAGATCCCTCTGGAAGTGTAAGTACTGGAGCTGTTATCAACCTGTTCTTTAGTTCTTGGAAGCTGTGCTCGCAAGAATCAGACCACTCAAATTTAGCTGATTTCTTTGTCAATTTGTTCAGTGGAGCTGCAATGGAGGAAAAACCATGTATAAACTTTCTGTAATAACCTGCCAAACCCAGAAAACTACGTACTTCAGTTGGCGTCGTAGGCATGGGCCAATTCTTCACAGCCTAGATCTTCTGGTCATCTATTTTAATTCTTTCTGCTGAAACTATGTGGCCAAGAAATGCCACTGAATCTATCTAGAATTTACACTTTGAGAACTTAGCATATAATTGTTGGTCCCGATGAGTACCCAATACTGTGCGTAGGTGCTCTGCATGCTCTGATTCAGACTTTGAATATATGAGAATATCATTAATAAATATAATCACAGATAAATCTAGATAAAGCCTGAATATGCTGTTCATCAGATCTATAAATACTACAGGGGCATTAGTGAGTCCAAACGACATCACTAAAAACTCATAATGGCCATACCTAATCCTGAATGCAGTCTTAGGTGTATCATATTCTCTGACTCTAACCTGATAATAGCCTGATCGCAAATCTATCTTTGAGAAGCACTTGGCACCCTGGAGCTGGTCGAGCAGGACATCAATCCTGGGCAGAGGGTATTTATTCTTGATTGTGACTTTATTCAGCTGTCTTTAATCTATTCACATGCGTAGAGAGCCATCTTTCTTTTTCACAAATAATACTGAGGCTCCCCACGGGGAAATGCTGGGTCTGATGAGGCCTTTATCTAAAAAATCCTCAGTTGCTCTTTAAGTTCTTTATGTTATGCAGGTGCCATCCTCAAGAACATGACCCTGATGACGTGCTGGTGCTGAGCAAGCAACTGCTGATCTAGCTGGCTGGGCTGTACAACTACCACCCCTAGTCGGGCAACCTCTCATAAAATGGCGTGCCTTTTGACAAATACAACGAGTATCAACTCCTAACTTACATGGTCTCAAGTGGCGTCTACCATAATCTGGACATCTGGGATATGTCTGACCGGCCTGTACAGAAGTACCACGACGCTTAAATCCTGAATTCTGTGATGCGTGACTAGATCTGGACTGAGGAAGTCTATCAGATCTCAGGCCACGGGACTCTTGAGGTATACTAGCTGGTGGCTGTCTAACACTCTGCTGCATACTCACTCGAGATGTCTCTCTAAATGAACAAGACAATCTTCCCCTCTTATGTAACCCTCTATCCCTATCGGATCTCTGTTTCTGCTTATTCTCCTCAGTAACAAAGCAAATGCCTGAATGTGATGTTCATACATGACTGCATAGCAACTGTCATACGCTCGTTCACTAGGTGTGGAGCTAGTCCCACTATATACCTGTGAATTCTATCCTCCATACTCACTACCACCGTAGGGGCAAACCATGCTAAAGAACTAAAGCAATAATTATACTCTTCTACACTCAAACTTCCCTGTCTCAAGGTCAGGAACTGATTAGCACGGGCTCCCTATGTCTCTATAGGCATATACTGATAAAGGAAGGTATATGAGAATTCCTTCCAAGTCGTGGGAGTAGCATCAGGCCGTCTAGATAGCTCCCACGTCTGATATCACCCTGCTGCTAGGTTATGCAATCTGAATGCAGCCAACTTTACTAACTCTGTGTCTGACACGTGCATAACCCTCAACACTCTGGCTATCCTCATTAGAAAATCCTGAGGGTCTTCTCCTGTACGGGATCTGGTAAAGACTGTAGGCTCTAGCCTGATAAAATCATTGATCCTAGATCCAACATCTCCCTGGGCATCTGCACTGTGTTGTCTAGTCTGAGCAACTACAACACTGGTCGATAAACTGATGGCATCCCTCATTTCCTGCCCCTGACTATCAGGCTAAGAAGGTGGAGGTATAGTAGCTACAGTACCTCTAATATCACCCTGAACTGATAGGATCTGTGAGGCCTCGGATGGAGCCTCAGGTCTGGACTCCTCACTCTCATCCACCTTAGGTGGCACTCTACTAATACCATGGCCGGCAATAACCTTGCCCTTCTGGGCAGCTGTTAGTTTTTACGGCGGCATCGCTTAGCTAAAAACACTATTGTTAGAGGGCTGAATTCTATAATCATGGCTCTATCGCACGATCTAGAGAAGAAAGAAAGACAACTGTCCTAAAGTGCCTTGTAGCCTCCTGTTCAAAAGTTTGGCGCGCAACATACTTCTAAACAAGACTCTACTAGACATGGCCTGTAGACACCCTAGGACTGAACTGCTCTGATATCACATTTGTCACGACCCAACTTAGGGCCGCGACGGATGACCAACACTAAGTGTCGATCATCACTAATCCTACTGATAATATGCTAACCATTATAACTGATAAACAGAATAAGCATAAACCTAGCTAATAAGGAGTATGCAATGCAAATAGCTGACAAGGCTAACATAAGCTGACATACATAACATACTGATTGCACCACACAGGGACATATCTACAGGCCTCTAAGAGTGATGAACTGAATATACAAAGGACGAGATAAGGCCCCGCCATACCCAAGCTGGCTGACTGTACACATACCAAAAGATAAGTAACTCCGGGAGTAAGCGGAGTGACTCCAATAGCTGATAGATGGCCTACTAACATGGTCCAAGCGTTGATCTATCTACACCTGCGCGGCATGAAACGCAGCGCCCCAGAAAAGGGCGTGAGTACGATATGTACCAAGTATGTAAGCATGAGCATATAATATATTATAGCTGAATGAAACTGTAAGGCTGGAATATAACTATGTAAATATGAGCTGGAGCATAGCAATATAGCTGGAAATCTGAAAAAACGTACTAAACATGATCGGAATATAAACTGAAGTCTAGCTGAATTTGAAACTGAAGACTGAAGACTGAGCTGAACTATACTGATACATAACCGTAATATGACTGATAGCTGGTTACTAGAAACTGGAACTGATAACTGTCAACTGATACTGACGCTAAGAACTGGTGGCTGATAACTAATAAATGTCAACTGATACTGACGCTAAGAACTGGTGGCTGATAACTGAGAACTGATAACAGTCAACTGATACTGACGCTAAGAACTGGTGGCTGATAACTGAGAACTGATAACTGGTACCGAGCTAATGCTGAACTGTTATCTGAACTGGTACCTGTCTGGTGTTATGGGCTATATCCCCCCAAATCAGGTAACTGAACATCTGAACTAGTACCTGTCTGGTGTTATGGGCTGTATCCCCCCAAATCAGGTAACTGAAAAACTGAACTAGTACCTTTCTGGTGTTATGGGCTGTATCCCCCCAAATCAGGTAACTGAAAACCTGGACTAGCCTCATGTATAATCATGCAGTGCATACTGTGGCTATATACGCGTATATAACAAACCTGGTGGGTGTTATGGGCTATATCCCCCCCAGCCAGTAATATCTAGTCTCTCTGGTCAGAGTGTGTGAATGACACCCGGTCACACTAGGTGTTTCAACTCCCGCCTGAACCAGAGGGGCTGTATCCCCCAGACGGGTAGTATCACACGTGACCGGACTATGTGTCCAATGTCCAACCTCTATGGGGGACTCCAAATCACACATAACATGATCACAATATAAGCATAAGCATGTATGAGGCATAACACATGTGGAAACAATATATATAGACTCGAAGGAATGATAAGAAAACTCTGGATGGAATTATAGACACAACCTAAAACTTAGAATTTGTCTAACTCTTTGATTTTTATAAAAATTTCGGCAGAGTTTCCTCTGAAACTGGATGATCCGCAAAACAGAACCAGCACTATACTATACACGGGAATGGATACCCGGATAATCTGATAACATAAACATGTTAAACGGATAACAAGATGAGACAACTGGATGACATAACTCATCCGCAGATAGAATGTCTGGACAGCACCACTGTCCTGACTTTCAACCTAATTTTCAGATTGTAGATCAAAGATATAGACTTCATGGTCTGAATGAAAGATGTAGGTATATGTCTTAGTATTCTGGGGATTCTTAAATCATCTTAATATCAATTTTTTACAAGGAGTTATGATCAATATACTAACAGCTGTCCAAAGATCAAAACAATTTTCCAGATTTTGAAACATTTTGTCTTTTTGATTTGGACGTCTTTCACCTTGGATTTTAGTACCAAATTCAGTATATACAAGGTTTCCTTGGTACCATACAAGTTTCTCACAAGAAAAACTAAGCTTAGAACTAATAAAAGCTTCAAAATCTAAAAGATACATGCCTTGCCAAAAGAAAGGTTTAGCCTTACATACCTTTGATGTTTCTAGCTTCTAAACTTCGTTTCCTTTGAATTCCATACCTTCTAAAGCTTAAACAAGCTATAAAATAGAATTTAGATACTTTACTTAGCTATGAAGTAATTCTAAAACTCAAACTATAGACGAAATTGAAGGTAGCATAATGTTACCCTAATCGCGTAGAGCGTTTTAACGCAATCCGTCTTCCGTTTCGTGTCAAAATTGATGTTCTATCTGCAAAATCATAAAAAAATGGATTCAAACTGAGGAAAGCTCTGTTTATATCGTGGGTTTACTGGAAATTTCGAGAGAGAGTGATTTCTCTTTTATAATAAAAACATTTCATTTCTAGTCCTCTTTTGCGCTTATGTCCCTTTTTCTGGCCTGACTTCTGACGCTCATATCTTTTTATCTATAAGTTGTATGAACAAACCGTTAAAAGTTTTGAAAAATAAACTCCAAGACCTTCAATTTTATATATGATATGTCCCCAAAAGACCTCATATAACACATCAAATTAATTGCTGAAAAAGCTCCGCTACAAGGAAATTTCTTAGTCGGTTTTTCCGCAACTTAAATCTGATTTTTCCCAAACTTTATATTCAACATATAAACATCATATATGGTCATATTATTACTTTAAACTCACTTAAATCATTCTTAACATGATATTATAATGATATACGTCAATTTAGACGTACGGGGTGTAACACGGAGGTAACCAATTTCCTATATATTATGTTAGTACAACACTATTAGATGCAGAAACACGATATCCATATCTAAAAAAACTAGCACTAGCACTAGTCACTGCCGCACGAAAGCTAAGACCGTATTTCCAATGTCATTCCATATCTATCATAACTACTTTTCCATTGCGAAATATTTTACATCAGCTAGATCTCTCTGGTCGATTAATGAAATGGGCGGTCGAGCTGAGTGAGTACGATATCACTTACCAGCCTCGTACCGCCATCAAATATCAAGTTTTAGCTAATTTTGTAGCAGACTTTAGCGCTAACATCTTTTCGGAAGCAAAGAAAGAGGAGCTAATAATGAGAGATCCAGATCCCGGAGTCTGGATGATGTACACCGATAAAGCTTCAAACGTGAAAGAAAATGGCCTTGGAATTTTGTTGATAGCACCTACCGGTGAAAAACTCAGGTATGCGATCAAATTACATGCAAAGACTAACAACGAGGCCGAATATGACGCCCTCGCTGCAGGTTTAAAGATAGCAAAAGACTTGAAAATCGAACGACTAGACATCAAAAGTGATTCTCAGTTAGTGGTAAACCAGATCCAAGGGGATTTTTGTGTTCGAGATTCGAGGATGCAGCAGATCTCGACAAGGTACAAAATCTTCTAACTTCTTTTCAGGAAAGGAAGATAGCCCAGATCCCGAGGGAGGATAACATCGAGGCAGACGCCTTGGCCAACCTCGAAACTGCAGCCGCCATAGATGGAGAACTCGGCAAAACGGTGGTTCATTTGTTCAAATCTCCACTCTGTCTGAGCATCAAGGAGGTAAACATTGTTAATTATACCTAGGATTGGAGAAACAAATATTTGTCCTATTTACGGGCAGGCACTCTTCCCGATGACAAGAAATCTGCTCGATCGCTCAAAGGTAAAGCGGCCAAATATTTCCTTGTAGATAACCAACTCTATAGGCGAATGTTCGGTGGCCCCTTACCAAAGTGCATTGGGCCAGATGGAACGAGCTATGTGCTGAGAGAGGTTCAGGAAGGCGAATGCGACAATCATTCTGGCAGCAAATCGTTGGGTCGAAAGATAATAAGAATTGGATACTATTGGCCAACAATCGCAGATGATGCCAAGGATTTCGTTTGTAAGTGTGACAAATGTTGACGATTTGGAAACCTCATACACCAACAAGCAGAGCCCCTTCATTCGGTCACGTCACCGTGGCCATTCATGAAGTGGGGAATGGATTTGGTCGGGCCGCTTCCAACAGTACCCGGTGGGGTAAAATTTATTTTAATCTTAACAGATTATTTTTCTAAGTGGGTAGAAGCAATTGCTTTGGCTAAAATTCGTGAACAGGAAGTTATCAAGTTCTTTTACCAGAACATCATTTGCCGCTTTGGGATCCCGAAGGAGATCACCTATGACAACGGCAAACAGTTCGTGGAGAGGCGAATCACAGCTTTTTTCGAGAAGTGGGGAATCAAGCGGATTGCATCTACACCCTATCACCCCAGCGCAAACGGACAAGCTGAGTCTTCCAACAAGACGATTATCGAGTACTTGAAGAAAAGGATGGACGAATCAAAGGCAACTGGCCGAACAACCTTCCAGGTGCGTTGTGGGCTCATCGCACAACGGTGAAGCACAGCACCGGGGAAACCCCGTTCTCACTTGTCTATGGAATAGAAGCATTGATTCCGGTGGAAATCGGTGAACCTAACCTTCGGTTCGCTCACTCCACCGATGAATCAAACAAGGAGGCCATGCTGGTAGACTTGGATTTGGTCGAGGCAAAAAGGGATATGGCACAAGTTCGAATACAAGCACAGAAATAAAGAGAAGAAAACTACTCAACAAAAAAATCAGGTATCAAGCTTTTAATGTAGGTGATTACGTATTGAGAATCAAAAGGTCAAAAAAGGATGAACCAAATGAAGGCAAACTAGGAGAAAATTGGGAAGGACCCTATCGGATCAAGGCAGTAATCGGAAAAGGTTCATACCAACTCGAAACAATAGACTCCAAGCCAGTCGACTTCAATTGGAATATCACAAAATTGAAGAAATATTACTTCTAAATTCTACGGTATCGTATGGTCGAATTTCATTTTTTACTTGCATAATTTTCATTTCCCCTCCATCGGGCGCGCTTGTTTAATTGATTATTTGACACTAACATTTTTAGATGATAGGCATAGTTGGAATCGAATGATGACAAACATCACCAACGAACACTTGAGCTCGAAATGCTCCAATCGGGGTCGATAAGTGTGACGAACATTCTAACGTGGTCTTCATATATAACGTTCTCTCGGTGTTTGTCTTTTAATGATATCGTTTCAGATGTCAAAGATAGAGGTCTAGTGTTCGACTGCTCATACTTTCACACCCAAACACTTGGGGGATGGAGTTAGTAGGATAGTCACACATTCGAAGACTGGGGACTGCCCAGAAATCGGGGACTTCCTTTCGAAGATAAAGATGAGATCGACTGAAGACGAAACTGGGGACTCGTTCAAAACTCGACGAAGGACTCAAGCCCCGATGTTTTCACTCATGCTGGGGACTCGTCCAAAATATGCGAATACTTCAAGCCCCAGTATTTTCGTTCAAACTGGGGACTGTTCGTTTAAGATAGGACATGCAAAATGTAAATGATCCATTAGCGATCAAGGAACTTCTTTGTTATCAGTGCCTTTAAACGTCCACGTTGTGTAATGATCGAATCAACCGATCCAAAATGTATCAATTGCCCGATAGCAGCCAATACTTCAATAATTTACAACACTTAGTCGTTTTTACGATCTCCACAACATTGGCCATTTTGTGTTATCAATCTTTGCATTACCAAATTTTGCAGTTCTTTTTACGATCTCTACAACATCGGACATTTTGTGTTATCGATCTTTATAATGCAAAATTTTGCAGTCCAAATTTTTTAGAAGTGTTTAAATCAAACTTTCCGAACTCAAAGTTGTTCGAAGAGTGCATTGCATAAAAGTGACAGGTCATTCTTTACTACGCACTAAAGTACATTGGGCCCCAATCACATCATATTCTTTTCAACGACTATCGCTCAATCGTTAAACATTCCGAACGATTAAACTAGCTTATCTTCGCGAAAATAACACACTAAGCGATAAAAGGAAGTCTTAGAAACATAACTCATTCATTCATTCGAAAAATATTTACATACTTCGGTCAAAAGACCTCAGCGCTTCAAAAACAAAAACCAAGATACTGGTACAAGACAAATAAAAAAAAAGAGTTCAAATGACAACTCATTCATCATCTTCGTCAGAAGCTTCATCGGAAGAGCTTGCAGGGAGGCCAAGATCTTCACGAGCCAATCTCACAATGGCGACTGCGTCATTCAGCTCAGTCGGAATATCAATACTTCGATCCAACATTTCTATAAGTACATCATGCCTCGACTCAGCAAAGATCAAGTCCTTTTTCTTCTCAAACTACTCTTTGAGGTCGCGCCTTAAGTTGGTCGATTCCATTTGAAGAAATCGGTTCCTCTCCGACAGGCTGTTGGCTTGAACATTTAGATCTTCGTTGCCCTTACGAAGAGTTTAGAGCTCCTCAGACATTTCAGCCAATTCTCGATCCTTGCTCTCTAAAGCAGAGCTGTGTTCGGCACGCTTCAACTCCGAGTTGGCTTCATGTTCGCTAAGCTACTCGTTCAAAGCTCTTGACGAAGGGAATGTTCGTTCGTACTTTTGTCGAAATTGGCCAAAAGTTCTGCAATATTAGCCCCCAAAGCCTTCAGCTTTTGATGCAGCTCTTCCCCCGCCGAAGTTAGATGAATGATTTGCTCGTTCAGCACTTTGGCTCCATCTTGAAGTTGGCAAATCCGATCAGCTGTTTCGGTTGCCATTATGGAATTCTGAAAACAAGTCATAATATTCAAAGGGAAGGAAGAAAATAGGTGATGGAAATTTATGCAAAGGGAAGGAAGAAAATAAACGTTTACCCTAAAAGCACCAAAAGCAATCTGTGAAGTCAAGCTTAGATCTTCGTGCGTGTTCAAACGAGCCTGCTCCATCGGGCCTATGACATCGAAAAGGTAGTCGGCAAGCCGCTTTGGACACCGGAGCAAGTTAACATTGCGCGGCACGGTTATTGTAAGCGACCTGTCGCCCAATGCTTCAGACTCGCCCAGAACCACGTAAGCAGCAGCCTCTTTACCTCGAGGAAGAGGTACGATCGGATCAGCATGATCCACGCCAAAAGATGATGAACCCGTTTCTTCATCGTATTTAGATTTTGTTGTCGCCACTGGCCGATCTAGGGCTGGCATTTTTCCTTTCGTTAGATCCCTCTCTTCAAGACTTCGATCGAAGGCACCGATCATCTCCTCTTGGACATCAGGCATAACGCCCAAAGAAACAAAGGCGCCCTCTCTGCTGGGTAAGCCCCCTGAACCCGAAATGACTTCTTCGGCTATTGGGGAGAGGGGGAAGTCATCGCCTCCCAAGTCGGCTGAAAGATCTCCAAGTAGTTTAGCCGCCTTAAGCTGAATAGCTGTTTCTCGGAGTCTTTCCTTTACAGGCTTCCCGGGATGCCTCACCAAATGATCAGACCCCGACTCCTCTCCAGCTTCATCCTCCTCGAGATCAACGATCGAGGTCATTTCTTCGGCGTCTTTCGCCGCGGCGACAACTGAGCTCGTCCCAGCAATCACTTCTTCAATTAGTTTGGGGCGCAGCCAACGAACTGCCCCCTTGCCCCTTGTCCACTTCCTTGGACAAATACTTGCTTCTTAAATCGTTAAAGGATTTCTTCTTCTTATTTGGAGTAGGAGCGTCATTGACTTTCTCCTCGCCCTCGATTTCAACTTCTTCGTCACTGGGTTCGCCTCCGGTACCGGTGATACCTATGAAAATTCAAAAACTAGTAAAAGAGAAAATCAAGATACAAGTTCAGTACAAATTCAGAGGGAAGAAACCTAGCATGATTTTTGGCTTTAAGGGTCTTCAAAGCCGCGACCCGCTTCCAAACCCTCTGATCGTTGGTCGTCTTATCTAAAACTCTGATCAACCACGGTACCATGTCAGATACTTGGTCGAACAGGACTTTGTCGGCTGAAAATGGGAAGATGGAGTTTCAAGGTCAGACAAGTTACAAGCTTATTCAAAGGGTAAGAAGCATATAAACACTTACGAGTTCGGTTCCACGTGCTCGGAAGCGGCTCCTTTCTGGGCGCGGTTAATTGCTCCATAGGATGAAACAAAACGTTGATCCCACCCCCCGAAGATCATCATCGTTGTCAGAAATTAGGGCCCGCTGCCTCGTTTGGCCAAATTAATCACCCCTCCTTTATAAACTCGGGGGGAGTAGATATTGAGAATGTGGCGAAGTGTCAACTCCACTTCCGCCTCTGTGATCCATCGCATGTGTTGAACCCCAAAAATATAAACCCGAAAGGCTAAATTTAGGAATATCAACTGAATGGACTAACTCTTTTGGAGTTTTTGGAGTCGCCGCCCAATTTAAGGAAAACAGGGAACCAAATTAACAAATGCGTGAAAAACTCTGTTTTTGGAAAAGGCGGTCTTTGTTTCAGAGATTCTGAAGGCAAGAGGTTTTGTTAATTACGAAAGAAGGTTTTTAAGGCACTTTCGAAATTCCGTTAACAACGGTTAATCCGACAGGTTTTCAGATATTTACAAGTGCGCTTTTCTTGCGAAAGAATTATTTAAAAATAATAAATAATAAAAATAATAATAATAATAATAATAATAATAATAATAATAATAATAATCAATTGAATAAAAGCTTATTTGCGAAATTTTTATTTTTTTTACTTGCACGCATCTGTTAAAATGGCCCCAATTTGCAATAAATTAAATAACGTCTTCAAAATAAAAGGCAATGAACATAAAGTAAAGCAATATACAAATAATCAAATATTATTGATAAATAAATATTTTATACATGTATTTACATAAATATCTCTAAGGAAAGGAAGACAAAGTTAAAGATAGAACCCAGAAAATTGATCAACTCGCGAGAGTCTTGAATTTTCTAAATTTCTAATGTCTTATTTCTTGAATGCTTGAGTCCGACGCGACTTCAAGCTAGTGCAAACCATCTCGATTGGTGAGTTTAGCCGACTCGATCCCAAATATTCATGCACAATGTACCTCACAAAACAAACAAATGAAATTGGATTAGTACGATAATAAAGCATAATAACTAATAAAATAATAATAATAAAGTAATAATAATAATAATAATGATAAAATATATAATAATAATAATAATAATAATAATAATAATAATAATAATAATAATAATAATAATAATAATAATAATAATAATAATAATGATGATGATGATGATGATGATAGTAATGGGGTTTTATTTTTGTAAAATTTAGGCTCAGGTTTGTATGGCGTGTCGAGTAGAGGTTCGGGCTGTTGATACGGCTGCAAACACGGAACCCGGGCCGGTTGCCATGCAAAGTACCAAACCCACCACTCTATTCGACTTGCTTTGCATTAAATTCATACATTCATCATCGCCTATTTGTTCGTAAGGGACGTTATGCGTATATGGGACAGGACTTATTTTGGCCTCCAAACATCATTGGCCTTGCAATATCTGTTCAAATCAGTGTAGATGCCTCAAAATGACTATTTTTATTGGCTTCAAGTGTAGTATTATTCAAAACGAGTAAGAGCCATAGTAATAAAATTCAGGAACTCAACAATAACGATGGAATGATATTCCACTAGTCAACCAAAACCAGTAATGAATTCCTTAATGGAAACGGTGGAGGAGTTTCAAATAGGAACAAAATAACTTCACAATTATCGTTTTAATCAGAGCCGTTTCAATAGAATAACAATTAGTGCAACCGATAATAGGTAAAGGCAACAGGGGTCACAACTAAGTAAGCAATGGGCGTCGCCAACTGAAATTCAATCGGATTCCGGTGAGACAAAATGGGCAGAGCAGCAGTTAACGCAAGGTGGAGGCGATTTTCGGCGGTGAGAACATAGTGGAGCAGTTAACGCAAGGTGGAGCAGTTAACGCCAGTGAGTAGCGGCATCGCTACAACTCCACCACACTCCTCGTCGATTTCAGTCACGCATCAAGGAAACAGGAGAGAACAAAGTTCAGCGGTGATAGGAGATTTTCGGTGAGGTTCAGTACCGCCGTCGACCTCACTGTTTTTGTCAATGGTGCGCGTGAATCAGTAGCTCCCATTCCCGATCTCACTTTTTCGATCTGGGCTCCGACGGTGGTGGCGTTAAACCACTGCTCCATTTTTCTGGTGGGTCTCAATGTCGACGGCTTACAGGAGAAAGAAGGGAGTGGGTGTGTCTTTGTTTCTGATCTGTTTGTGTGGTAGTGACTGTGTAAATCAATGTGTGTGTCTATCTCTGTATATCGAGAGAGAGGGGTCTAAAAAATGGGATGTGTAATCTGTTCTTGTATGGTTATGCGTGTGTATAAATGGATTTTTGGTGTTTTGTGTTTTTTTGAAGAAGATGATGATGTAGATCTGATTTCTTTTGGTGTGTATGGTGTAAGGATGATGATGAATAGTGAGGGTGAGAGGCTAGGGTTTTAGGATTTATAGGAGTGAGGGTTAGGGGTTTCCAAAATTAGGCTAGAAGAAAATTGTGTGCTGCGTAAATAGGCCAGGATTCAGAATGGAGAACAATTATGGCCCTTTTTCCGTTAAAATTATGAACTTAATTTATTCTAAAAATTAACCTTATTTTAAACATAATTAGACGTTAATTGAAAATTCTGGGATAAAATTGGGTGTCAACAACTGCCTCTCTTTACCCGAAAAGGATGAAAGGGTTTTCAGGGTAAAGAAAGTTGACGTGAAAACTAATTTTGTCACGGTAAAGCCAAGACTCTGATTCCTACGATCAAAATGCGAGGCTTATAGACATGGCCGAGCTTCGGTTTCCGAGTTGCCTACACATCTCGAGCTGAAAGAGAATCAGGCCATATGTAGTTCGATGCAATTTGAAAATCAAAGATGAGATAGTAACGACTACTCAAGCGCGGGAAAAGGGGCTTATAATCATCCAAGTTATGAAAATGTGGTCAACGACACACCCATAAAGAGGGGTTTACACGGACATAACTTCAACTGCACCTCGATAACCGAGCCATCTTGTTTTCAATCTCAAACCTCAGACTCTAAGGTTAACAAGAGACTTACCTCTAGGGTTGACGACTTATGCGGGTGTGATTCTTCAGGTCTTCGTTGACGAGTCTAGCTCATCTCAACGATTGCCCCAGTTCATCGCTAAGAAAGTTCCATGTTATGCTCCAAATGCTGCTGTGGTGCTGCTAAAAATCCTGTAATAAACTTGACAAACGGTAAGCGAGCAACTGCTAATAAACTGTAATAATTGGAATAAGAAATAAATAAAGTGATAATATAAAATTGTAAATGCATGTTGTGATATGATCAATAAGTTCTTTTTTCGATCAACTGACGAGGCGCTCCGCCCGGAGAACTTTTAGGCTGATCATTATTCTGAAACAGTAAAGAAAACCAATAAGTAAAGCAGGTACGAATTGCAAAATACAAAGCTATTACAAAATAAATCGACTAACGAGACATAATGTCTCAAGTCAATTTGTCTATCTCTAATCTATGCAGGCTTCAACATAATATTTATTTTGAAATAAGAATCATAAAGATAGAAATGTCGCCTACTCGGCAATAAACCATGATAAGCATAATGCTTTTAATCATGAAGAGGTAGTTTGCTACGCGATCTTGGATTGTGCTCCAGTCACTTGATAAAACAAGTGAGACATCCGCTCCTGAAGTAACCAATGTCTCAACGCAACTTGGAATAAACCTGCATATCCTATTTACGGGTGGATGAATCCTGATTGTTCATTTTTAAGGCGAACGGGCCCACAACATTCATTTCTAAGGCGACCGAGCCCAAAACGTTCAATTATAAAGCGAACGATCCCAAAACGTTCAATCATAAGATGAATGAGCACAAATCATAAGATAAAGCAAAAGACACAAAATTCATTAATGCATGTGCTTCTTCAAACTTAGCAATATCTACAAATCACAACAATGGAAATTTAGTAAATGTTCTCATAGCGAAATAGAAATGAAACGGATATGTTTAACAACTTGCAAGAATTATAGGAGATAGAAATGCCGCCTTTTGGCAATAAACCATGACAAAGCATAATGCTTTAAATCATGAAGGGGAAGTCTACAATGCAATCTCGAATGTGCTCCATTCAATTGATAAAGCAATGAGGCGTCGGGTCATGAAGCATCCAACGTCCTAGCGCAACTTGGAAAAACCGGCATATCCTATTTACAGGTGGATGAACCCGAATTGTTCATTTATATGGTGAACGGGCCCAAAACGTTCATTTAGAAGGCGAACGAGCCCAAAACATTCAATTATAAGATGAACGTTCCTAAATCATAAGACAAAGCGAAAGACACAAAATTCATTAATGTATGTGCTTCTTCAAACTTAGCAATATCTACAAATCACAATAATGGAATTTTAGTAAATGTTCTCATAGCGGAAAAGAAATGAAACTAATATTTTAACAATTGCAAGAATTATAGGAAAGAGAAATGTCGCCTTTCGGCAATAAACCGTGATAAAGCGTAATGCTTTAATTATCTAGTGGCAATCTGCAATGTGATCTTGAACCGTGCTCCAATAATTTGATAAAGCAAATGAAACGTCCAGTCTTGAAGCATCCAATGTTCCAAAATGACTTGAAGTAAATCTGCATATTCGATTTACGGGTGGATGAACCCGGATTGTTCATTTTTAAGGTGAACGGGCCCAAAACATTCATTTATAAGGCGAACGAGCCCAACACGTTCGAATATAAGGTGAATGAGTCTAAATTTGATAGCAGCCTGCGAAACAAAGTTGCAAATTGGATTAATTAAGGCAAGATAATACAAAATCAATAAGCAAAGCTAGGTCGTGTTTCTTGTATTGATAGTGCTGCAAAGCGTTGAATGCTGCCTTCAGTTCATATTGAATCTGACGTTCAATTCCTGCAAATTTAAAGTAAATGCGTTGGAAAACGAGTGAATAATAAAGCAAAGGCTATAATGAAAAAGAAAGAAATAGATTTGCGCTGCATATGCGACAAGGCGAATAATCTCCGAGAAACTGATGGTTTCTAGTTCTCCTCGTTCTTTCATTTTGTGGAATTCCTGCACTCAAAGAAAAATCGTTAGTTTTGGGAGGGTGGGGGGAGCATTTGATTTGCGCTGACTTAGTCTTGAACTTGCGGCTCCTGCTGCTTCCTTGTCTTCATTGGACTTGGATTTGCGAATTGTGTTAAGAAACTTGGCTCATGAACTCAAATAGCAAAGGCTTTTGAAAAATAGAGGCAAGATAAAATATTTTAATGCAATATAGCAAGTGAAATAAGCATGCAAATGAAGTCAAAGATGCATTTTGAAAATTTTGCCTTAACTTTAACTTGTAACATATTTTAAAACAAACTGAACGTCCTTTGTCTTAGACTTTGCACTATTCGCTTAGCCAATTCTCGGGATTTTGCCAATTCATCTTTTGATAATCGATGGTGTTTCTTGCAAAATTCTGCCTCAGTTATGATTATTTATATCTTCCACTTGCCTTGCAAAAAATTTGCCCCATTTATGATCTTCTAAATCTTCAACTTACTTTGCAAAAATTGCCCACGTTGTGAATTTCGATACTTCAAATTGCTTTGTAAAAGCTGCCCCATTTGAAGTTCTAACAGTACTGATATCTAAAAAGTGCAAAGAGATAACTTTACCGCATCATTCTCAAATTGTTCAGTTGTTTCGTTATGTCACAAGCAAAGTCTTAGCAGGTTTACCAATTTTAATTTGAAACATAAATAAATATAATCGAAAGCGTCAATAATGCAATAAGAATGCGATGCATTTTATTTCAACTTTCATAAAATTTGAAAAGAGTTGATTTACATAATCATAAGCTTTAAAGTACAATGCAATTCAGGGCCTCAATCTGAGTTAAAATTGAAAATAATGCTACCAAGTTCAATCGCCAAGTTCTTTTCAAATATCACCACTAGTTTCTGGTACAACATCGTTCACGAGCTAGAGCGTCTACCATCAATCAGATCTTGAATATCTTAAGAGGTGAACGATCAGCCACTTCACAAATCCAACTTTTGCTTTAGAAATAAACAAAACAAAAGAAACCTCAAGGGTAACTATATTAGTTTGCATGTCATTCATAAGATTGCACACAAGCAAGCAACACCTAGTATTTAACGCATTTTGGGCAAATAAAGCAAGGCAAGTAATTAACATGTGACAATCACAAGTAGTTGAGCGTAAATAAATATGCAAACGCATCCTACCCTGCAAGGTGCCTCTTTGTGTTAGAGGTAAGCCTAAACGCGCAAACAAGTGGTAACGAAAAATAGTTCATACCAGTTCTGAGCAATTCAGACTTAGAGTAAGCAATAAATAATAACAATAATCGATAACAATCATCTCTCCGCCTTGACACTGCAATTCCGTTATCCAAACTAACTTCCAAAAGTTGGTGTCAACTCGAAATTTTAACACAGCTCATGCTCTCCACAACATCTGCACAAAATTCTAAACCCAAATGCTTAAAACCTGAAACAATCCTCCGTACCTTTTGCAAACATCCACACTCCTCCAAGCACAACTCCCGATTATTTTATAACATCCAGGGGTGAGATTTCCAACTACCTTCACAATACCAGACTGCAAATTATAAAAGGTTCTAATTGACCTTTTATAAATAAAAACCTCACTGGTCCTTGTCTTTGGACAAGCCTCTCAGCTTCCTAGGTTTTGCAAGGCTCACAGACCTTGTTCGTAGGGCTCCTCACTGGTCCTCGGCTTTAATCAAGCCTCTCAGTTTCCTACGTAGCCAAGACCTCACTTGTCTTCAAAAAGTGGCCCCACTGGTCAATCAAAGACACAGGGGCTTCACTCTCTTAGTATGCGACAAACATACTTCTATTTTCATAAAGTTGCAGCTGGTCAGTCAACATAAACCTGCACACACATAGGTCTTCATAAGAGAGACACCACTGATTTTTTAAAGACACTAGGGGCTTCACTTCTTAGACTTCACCATATCAGACCATCTCCAAAACACAAACCAACCAAATCTGCCTAACTTTCCCCGGACTACAATTCTGTCTTCTTCACAAAATTCTGCACTATGATGTCAAATTCTCCGTGGACTACTATGACTACATAGATTCAGCTATATTCTTCCATTTTCTAACATAAAAGACAACATAGGAGATAAATTCTAAATCTGATTTTGCTCAACACATGGTTAGGACTGAGGATTCGTTATCACATAGCACATAATATGCATTGTCGTTGGGTTTCAAAAACCCGTTGACGTAAGGGCGGTTTCCTAACTATGGAGGCGGTACCAAGGACTGGGTCCAGACTAAGGTGTAAATGCATGCATGCTCCTAAAGCTCCTTCTAAGAGTGGGTTAAAGATTGAGGCTAACAGGTGAGTGGCAGGCGGCTTCATGGTCGAATTACTCCCACGACAATCCGCCGGTACACCAACTCGTCAAAGGGTTCTTTAGTGGATGAAAGTGCGGGTGCGTATGCATACACTTTTCGGATATTTGAGTAAGAATGCAAGAGGTTACCAGGAGTGGGGGAAATATGAACGGAATGTCAGTTTATATATGTGCACGAATAAGGGTGTAGTTGAAACGACCTCGGTCAGTCGTTTAGGAAGTTAGGACTCCGATTGGTGTGCCGATAATTTTAAAATATTCGTAAGGTCCATTAGGATCTGTCTGTAAAATTTGAGCTAAATCAGAACTCGTTTGGTAGGCATCGGAAAAATGTGTCAGTTTTTATTATCGATAAATATTAAAAAGAGATTTTTTAGCTCGGTTTTGGCGAACGAGCTCCGATTTAAAATCTGAAAGTGCCGGTAGGTTCGTATGATTATTTGTGACTTTTATAAAATTTCAAAAGTGAATTTTGATGTTGTTCGGCTAGTTTCCGCTAAAATGCCGAAAGTTAAATAATTTGACTTTTTCTATTTAAATTCGCATCTTGAGTTTCGGGAATCCAATTTGAGATCCGCCTTCGCGAGTATGTTACATATATTTTGTATAACTTGTATGCAAAAGCTGGAATTATTTCGAATATCGTAGGGTACCATTTTAATTTTCATCGCGAAAAGAAAAGAAAAGAAAATTAAAAAAATAAAAAAGGAAAAAGACAAAAAAGGAGCTATGTCGGCTGGCTAGCTAATCCTTAGCATGAAGTATAAATAGAAAATGAAGCAGAAACAAATGATATTGGAAAGCTGAGAAGCAACGAGAGAAAAAATGCCAAAAAATAAGAAAAGAGGCCGGAGAAAAGTAGAATTTTCACCCTAAAACATTCAGCTAATGATCCTAATATATTATTTGAGTTTATTATGTGTGTCTGAATATATTTTTACGGTAAAGATTGGGATATTAGCCATCGTTTTAATAAGTTCAATTGATAGTTTCAAGGGCCAATTGGACCCCGATAATGGAATTGATTATATATTCGTACTCAGTGAGTTATGGGCAACATATAAATGTAATTTATTTAGGGTTTGATTATGTGACTTTGAACCCTGTATATAGGCCTGGCCTGCGTATTGTGTATACCAATAGGGTATCAGGTTCCTAATCGGATTGCCCTAAGATGTGAGGAATGAAGCCTTTAGCCTAATTTGATATATTTTCTGCTTATTGAATGGAGTGGGATCGTTTGGCAATGAAATCAAAGGACAAAGCGGTTATTGAGTGGCTGTGCTAACTTTGTAACAAGGTAAGTGTTTATATCTATTTCTTTGGAGGCCCCTAGCCTTGTGGATTCTCTACCACGTGTTCTTTACGTGTGTAGCTGCCGATAGGCGTACTCATTACGCCTTAGCTTTGAATTTACATTGTATATTATATGTTATGCCCTGTTGTTGGTATTGCATTGACCATATGAGCATTGCACTCTGGTTCTGAGTATTGCATATACTTCCCGGTTGGCAATGAGAGTCCCGCACCGGTGAAGGGTCATTATTTCATATACTTCCCGGTTGGCGATGAGAGTCCCGCACCGGTGAAGGATCATTATTCCATATACTTCCCGGTTGGCGATGAGATTCCCCCACCCGTGAAGGGTCATTATTGCATATACTTCCCGGTTGGCGATGAGAGTCCCGCACCGGTGAAGGGTCGTTAGTGCATATACTTCCCGGTTGGCGATGAGAGTCCCGCACCGGTGAAGGGTCATTAATGCATATACTTCTCGGTTGGCGATGAGAGTCCCGCACCGGTGAAGGGTCATTATTTCATATACTTCCCGGTTGGCGATGAGAGTCCCGCACCGGTGAAGGGTCATTATTGCATATACTTCCCGGTTGGCGTTGAGAGTCCCGCACCCATGAAGGGTCATTATTGCATATACTTCCTGGTTGGCGATGAGAGTCCCGCACCGGTGAAGGGTCATTAGTGCATATACTTCCCGGTTGGCGATGAGAGTCCCACACCGGTGAAAGGTCATTATTGCATATACTTCCCGGTTGGCGATGAGAGTCCCGCACCGGTGAAGGGTCATTAGTGCATATACTTCCCGGTTGGCGATGAAAGTCCCGAGGCGGTGAAGGATCATTATTGCATATATCTCCTGGTAGACGATGAGAGTCTCGTGCCGGAGATAGGTATCAGGCATATGTAACTGCATTGCATCGTACCGCATTCATCACATCTCATTGCACCGCATACTGACTATTGTGTGTATTGTGTTGTGTTTTATGTATCGGTATGTATACTATGTCGTGGACATATCTCAGTTGCCTATATATATTTCTGGCTTGTATTCCGGGTTGCGGGGATCGGTTTGCACGCCGCAACATTATAAATATATGGTAAGGGTTGCACGTTGCAACAGTATAAATATATGGATCAGGTAGCACCCCGCAACGGTAGAAATATATGGATCGGGTTGCACGCCGCAATAGGATGTATTTCTGATTGTTGATGTGTTCAGGATACCTATATGTTTTGGTTATCTTAAGTTCCTGGTTGTTGATGAGTTTGCCATTCCATACGTGTTTCTAGTTATTATCTGACTCTGCCTTTTTATAATTTAAATAAGAAGAATTTTTTATTTATCTGTTTCTCCTCCCTGGCTAGCTATCATATTCTTTGAGGTGGCTAGTCTGCCCCACTTATTGAGTCCTTTTGACTCACCCTTGTTTGTTGTTTGTTCTTGTCTATTTATTTCGTTTCGGCAGGTTCGCTCCAGGATTGAGTTTGCCACGTTGTTCAGGAGCGAAGACAACTTCAGCTGTCAGGGTGAGCCAGCTTTTATTCCGGACGGCCAACAGTTTATTGTTTATTATTTCAGCTGTATTTTGCTCCCTTCAGGAGGTATCTGTCTTCTTTTATATTCTTAGATGTCTAGTCTGGATAGCCCTAAACCTAGGATGTTGGGTAGTCAGCTGTAATTTCTTTTGTACAGCTTAGAGGTATCAGTATGTCAGTATTTTTTTAAGTCTCGTTCTTATTTATGAATTGAATTATATTTATTTTCCTAATTTAATTGGTAAGGGTTCGCCCGATGGGTCTAGGGGGAGGATGTCGGGTGCCCGCACGGCCTAGCCGGATTTCGGGTCGTGTCAGTAGTGACATGCTTTTCGTGGCACACAAACAAACAGATATAATAAAGCAAAAATAAATTAAGCATGCTAGTTGCAAATAATTGGAAACCTTTATGGTCAAAACCTTTATTGTGTCCCCAGCGGAGTCGCCATGTTGTTGAACCCCAAAAATATAACCCCGAAAGACTAAATTTAGGAATATCAACTGAATGGACTAACTCTTTTGGAGTTTTTGGAATCGCCACCCGGTTTAAAGAAAACAGGGAACCAAATTAACAAATGCATGCAAAAACTCCATTTTTGAAAAAAGGCGGTCTTTCTTTCAGAGATTCTAAAGGTAAGAGGTTTTGTTAATTTCGAAAGAAGTTTTTTAAGGCACTTTTGAAATTCCGTTAACAACGGTTAATCTGACAGGTTTTCAAATATTTACAAGTGCGCTTTTCTTGCGAAAGAATTATTTAAAAATAGTAATAAATAATAATAATAATAATAATAATAATAATAATAATAATAATCAATTGAATAAAAGCTTAATTGTGAAAAAATATTTTTTTTTACTTGCACGCATTTGCTAAAATGGCCTCAATTTGCAATAAATAAAATAACGAGTTCAAAATAAAAGGCAATGAACATAAAGTAAAGCAATATAAAAACAATCAGATATTATTGTTAAATAAATATTTTACACATTTATTTACATAAATATCTGTAAAGAAAGGAAGGTAAAGTTAAAGATAGAATCCGGAAAATTGATCAATTTGCTGGAGTCTTGAATTTTCTAAATTTCTAATGTCCTATTTCTTGAATGCTTGAGCCCGACGCGACTTTAAGCCAGTGCAAACCATCCCGATTGGTGAGCTTAGCCGACTCGATCCCAAATATTCATGCCCAATGTACCTCATAAAACAAACAAATGAAATTGGATTAGTACGATAATAAAGCGTAATAACTAATAAAATAATAATAATAATAATAATAATAATAATAATAATAATAATAATAATAATAATAATAATGGGGTTTTATTTTTGTAAAATTTAGGCTCAGGTTTGCATGGCATGTCAAGTAGAGGCTCGGGATGTTGATACGGCTGCAAACACGAAGCGCGGGCCGGTTGCCATGCAAAGTACCAAACCCATCACTCTATTCGACTTGCTTTGCATTAAATTCATACATTCATCATCGCCTATTTGTTCGTAAGGGACGTTATGCGTATATGGGACGGGACTTATTTTGGTCTCCAAACATCATTGGCCTTGCAATATCTGTTCAAATCAGTGTAGATGCCTCAAAATGACTATTTTTATTGGCTTCAAGTGTAGTATTATTCAAAACCAGTAAGAACCATAGTAACAAAATTCAGGAAGTTAACAATAACGACGGAATGATATTCCACCAGTCAACCAAAACCAGTAATGGATTCCTCAATAGAAACGGTGGAGGAGTTTCAAAAATAGGAACAAAATAACTTAACAATTATCGTTTTAATCAGAGCCGTTGCAATAGAATAACAATTAGTGCAACCAAGAATGGGTAAAGGCAACAGGGGTCACAGCCAAGTAAGCAATGGGCGTTGCCAACTGAAATTCAATCGGATTCCGGTGAGACAAAACGGGCAGAGTAGCAGTTAACGCAAGGTGGAGGAGTGACTGCCAGCGAGTAGCGGCGTCGCTACAACTCCACTACACTCCTCATCGATTTCAGTCACGCATCAAGGAAACAGGAGAGAACAAAGTTCAGCGGTGATAGGAGATTTCCAGTAAGGTTCGGTACCGTCGTCGACCTCACTGTTTTTGTCAATGGTGAGTGTAAATCAGTAGCTCCTATTCCCCATCTCACTTTTTCGATCTGGGCTCCGACGGTGGTGGCGTTAAACCACTTCTCCGTTTTTCCGGTGGGTCTCAATGTCGACGGCTTACAGGAGAAATAAGGGAGTGGATGTGTCTTTGTTTCTAATCTGTTTGTGTGGTGGTGACTGTGTAAATCAATGTGTGTGTGTATCTCTATATATTTAGAGAGAGAGGTCTAAAAAATGGGATGTGCAATCTGTTCTTGTATGGTAATGCGTGTGTATAAATGGATTTTTGGTGTTTTTGTGTTTTTTTGAAGAAGATGATGATTTAGATCTGATTTCTTTTGGTGTGTATGGTGTAAGGATGATGATGAATAGCGAGGGTGAGAGGCTAGGGTTTTAGGATTTATAGGGGTGAGGGTTAGGGGTTTCCAAAATTGGGCTAGAAGAAAATTGTGTTGCGCAAATAGGTCAGGATTCAAAATGGAGAATAATTATGGCCCTTTTTCCGTTAAAATTATGAACTTAATTTATTCTAAAAATTAACCTTATTTTAAACATAATTAGACGTTAATTGAAAATTCCAGGATAAAATTGGGTGTCAACAGCATGATCACCACTGTTCTCCATATCGCTGGAGAAAGTTGTCCGAGGCAGACATTATACATCTTGCAAAATTCCTCGATCACATTATCAACCGGAAGAGTGAAGCCGATGGTAATGGGGTAGGTCAGCACAAGAGAATGATCTTCGATGTGGGTAGCAAAAGTCGACTTCCTCGAAGGACTCATTACATCGACTACGCCAGTCTTCCAACCATAGTCTTCCCGAACTCGTGGTATCGACTCCGGAGTGACTGCGCAGTATACAAGGTCGATGGGAATATTTTTCTTATTGTTCTTCTCCGCTTCACTTTGAACACTGACCTTGCAGTCATTTTCGTAAGTGAACCTCTTCAGAAGAATTTCCAAATATAACTTCTTAGGACCAAAGTCCTTTGTTTTTCTCTCTTTTCGCTTCTTGCCCTTCTTATCTCCTGAAGGGCTAGCAACGGTGGCAATTTTCTCCACCACCGTGGCTGACTGCGGCGGCGCAGTGGCGGCGGAGGCAGTAGCGGTAGAGGCAGTAAGTTCAGTATCAATAATGTTTTGAGAAGATGAAGACATATTTAGCAAACCCGATGATTTGACCAATTAAACCTGGAAATTAGAAACAGAGATTGATGAACACCAACGAGAAATTCTGAGATTTGCTTGAAGAAGTTGGAGAGTTTTAAGAAATCTTGGAGTTGTAAAGTTTGTAAAAATGAGTTGAAATATATATTTATAAGGCAAAAGTCATCATTGCCTCGGTAACCAATGAAACTTGTCATCCGCACGATGACTGACACGTGCGGCGATGGGAAGTTGAAGTGACGGTTTGACGTTCGAATGGAAGGGCCACGAATCTCCACATGTTTTTCCCGCCTAAAGATTCAAGCCACTTGCCAAGTTTTTCGAACACACGCTTGGCAAGTGGGGGGACTATCTGTACTGGTCGATTTCTGTTCGATTACGCAAAAGACACATGGTTGACTACGTGGCAAGGTTATAACAGATTCCGAAGACATTACGAGGCGAGATCGAAGTGGAAACAACCTCGGCCACTGGTGTGATCGATTATGTTGTATTGAGATCGCAATGTTTTGAAGACGACTGTTCTAGCATATAAATTTGGTTGATCTTATCCCACTTTTATCGGAACAAAATCTAGCGCAATCTGCAGAACGTGGGCAACTGTTGAAGAGACGTGGGGAAGGGGAGTTCTTCTAGGATTGGGAACTCCACACTCTAGCTAATCTATAAATAGGCCCCCATTTCCCCCATTTGTGACTTACATTCATCAGAACAAAAAAGCACCCTTAGTTCATCAGCTATATTACGCCATTATTACTATTAGCAAAGTCTCCCATTATTACTGTTGCTACTGTATCAAGCATCGATTGTGGCTTGGTTCAAAGTTGGAGGGGAATTCATCTCTTTCATGAAAGCACCGCCTCCGATTCTTCAATATAATAAGCTTTACTGCTTTCATTCATTTATTATTGCTTATATCATTGTTTGCTTGCTGTTTCCATTGCTTAACATATCTGCTTGTCGTCACTGATTTCGTTACTTCCCTGTTATTGCATCGATCGTATAGTTGTTACATTAAGTGTGTTTGCTGATTAATATCGGTCACATTAAAACGACTGTTATCAATTTTTGTTTGTGATATCAATTCGATAAAGTTCGTTTCATCAACTGCATCTCTGTCGTTTCGTTTAAATTCATCATCGGCTAAGTCATATAATCTCGCATATTTGTCATCGATAATCTAATCCTGTCATAGCTTTACTCGTCGAATCTGGCTGAAATAGCTTATTTGGGATTAAGTAAAACTGATCAATTTGACTGTGTTCGGAATCGTACAACATCGACTGCTTGTGTTCGTTTAACTTCTCATCGCGTTTAGTGATTCTGTCGTTTAATTTTATATCTGATCATACCTGTCTTCGAATTGGTTTGCAGCATAACTTCATCGAATTTGTCATTCCGTTCATTCGAACTTGTTGTATCGTTTTCACATTAATAGACAGAACCGATTACTTATTAACGTAAATTGCATATCAATCGATCAAATTGAGATATAAACAGTCGGCTTAGACTCAACTAAATACAAATTTAATTGTAAAACCTGAAATATATTTTTAAAAAATACAGAAAGGCACAATGTAATTACTAGACTGTGTTTGCTATAATGTATAGTAATTACTAGCCTAATAATTACTAGCCTAGTAATTACTAGCCTAATAATTACACACTATAGTAATTACAACGACATGTTTGTTTGCTATAATGTAATTATATTGTAATTCTATGTCATGTTTGGTTACACAACTGTAATTACATGGTTAAATATTATTTATTTTAAATAAAATAATTCTATGTCATGTTTGGTTACACAACTGTAATTACATGGTTAAATATTATTTATTTTAAATAAAATAATCATTCATTTTTTATGAACATCTAAATAAATTTTAGTTTGTTAGAAATATATGTCTATATAAGTAATAAATTATTATTAGTTATTTTAAATTTCTAAATATATATTGAAGCATCACCAATGTTACTAATTTCAGCTCTGTAAATTAGGAAAGAATAAATCATTAATCTTTTTTTTCTCTTACGTACCACAATCACCATAGCTAAAGTTATTGAAAATTCCGGGAACAAATTAGGCCAGGACAAAGAGGTTTTCTTATGAAACATAAAGTTACAATGTATCAATAATAGAGGAATTTGTCATAAACTAAGTACATGAAATATTATTTTTTGTGCTTATACAACCAAAAAGAAAAAAGAAAAAAAAAAGAATGAAGAAGGATGTTACTGTGTTCATAGCAAAAAATTATAGTTAAATGAAAAACAAGTAATTCAAGTAGGGAGAAAGTAAGTAGCGTAAGAAACATAAAATTAAAAAAATAAAAAAAAGGGGGGGGGGGGGGGGGGAGGTTTGGGAGCAATACATTGACTCATTGAGATTTATTAGAATTGAATCAGCAGAGACGTAAGGGTAGATAATTGAAGAGGAGATGTTTTCATTTTTTAATATATTGAAAAAAAAAAAAGGAAAAGCAAAAAAAAAAATAGCAATAAGGAAGGAATTTGAAAAGTTCTACCAATTCTTAGCTAGCGTTTGTCCATAAAATTTGGAAGGAATATTTCAAATTGTGATTTTAAATCAGTATTTGTTAATGAAATTTTCACAAAATTTCAAGTTTAGCTTCAAATATTATTTCAAATCTCAAATTCTCCAAAAAGATAGAGTTTGGAAATTTCAAATTTTGATTCAAAATTAATAAATATAAAACTTGACCTATATAAGTTTATATTTTGTTAAAAAAACTCATATTACAGTTTGTATAAAATGACTTATGCACGACGTGAAGAGATTATCCATACCATGTGAAATCATTATATTAAAGAATAGTTGTTATTATTGTTGATATTTTGAAAGCGGGCCTTTGAAAAATTATGCATATTTGAAAGTAATAACCTATCTATAAAAGGATTGTGGAGATGTATAGTTTATTAATATAGCGTCTTAGGATAGTCCGATATCTTGTTTGTGAACTATAATTTGCTCATTTGGTAAGATTGTATAAGTTTTGGGGAAGTTTTGATGGTTTTTAAAAAATTGAGAGGTTTTCATGTTTATGAGAAAAAAAATACAATTTAAGAAACTTAAGTTCAAATTGTATGTCCAAACAAAATTTCAACTTCCCAAATCCCAAATTCCAAATTGTATTGTTGATTTTTGTTCAATCACGCGGAGGATATGTTCGATCGTGTTGCAAAACTATTGTCGGTTCCAAAGACATATATTGGTAAAAATCGATTGAATGTGGCTTGGATTTAATGGCGTGATCGGTTATGTGCCGTCGAGATCGGAATATTTCGAAGACATCCGTTCTATCAGATAACCTCAACTGGTCTTATCCCACTTTTATCGGAACGAATCCAGCGCATTTCGTGGGACATGGGTAACTACTGAAAAGACGTGGGGAATCAGAATTCTTCTAGGATTGGGCACTTCATTTCAATCTATAAATAAACCCCCATTTTCCTCATTATTTCTTCACGTTAAGAAGAACACCACCTTTTTATTTCTTCAGCTATACAATTACTCATTACGCTGCAATTATTTGATCATTACATCATTGTTAATTTATTGTTATCAAAGCAACCATTGTACTGAACATCAACCATTGCTTGGTTCAAACGTGAAGGAAGATCTATCTCTTTCATCAAAGCACCAACCTCAGATTCTTCAATACAATAAGCTTTTATCGCTTTATTTATTTATTTATTATTATTTCGTCGTTTGCATGCTATTTCTATTATTCGACATTTTAATTCATCACCATCGATCTCATTAATCTACCATCGTTGCCTTGGTCGTACAATCAGTCTATTATTTAACTTGCTTATTGATACCGAACACATCAACTGGATTACTACTATCGATTTCTAATCGTATTATTATTTGATCGAATACATTTCCATCGATTGCATTTATTTGTCATTATATCTAAGTTTGTCATCGAATCTGGTTACATCAAATATTCAGCATCGAACGAGATTAATACAAGTCTTCGATAGAAACTCGCCCGAAATCAGATCATCGTAAACTGCTCATTTGTTATTTGTCTTCGGTTATTTGTTTACGCTTGCTTTTGAATCTCTCATCATAACCATAACATCGATTCATCATATTTATTCTATTGAAATTTACATTCGCATCGTGTTCGAGTTATTTATCAACGTAAATCGCATATCAATCGATCGAATTGAGATATAAACGGTCGCCTTAGACTAAACTAAATACAAATTTAATTGTAAAACCTGAAATACATTTTTAGAAAATACAATTTAGCGCCCACCGTGGGGCCTAGGCAATCGATTTATTCCGAAATTTGAATCGTTTGATACTACTTACGTTTGCTTTTTGTCTTGAAATGGCAGATGAACGTAACATCGATGTTACTACCGCTTTGAACGGTCAACAACAACTTAATCCCAATGACGGAGTTCATGTTCCGACCAACGTTGAAGCGGTCGATGAGTCTACCAACCACGAGCAGGATCCGATTCATGACGACATTCCTACTGGTTCACAGCTGAACGCGCCCCAAGGGCGATGACCCGGTAAGGAACCTGCGGTCGAAACTGAGTCAGGAGATACAAATGCGGCACTAATGGCGTATTTGAAAAGGCATGACGCTCAGTTCGTAATAATACAAGAACAGTTGAAGGTCATGTCCAGCTCTATTGGAAACAGAGCGCCCACCTCCCCGATTACACCCCCCGCAAGCATTCTGACTTCGGTTCCTCAGGGCGCCGTAACAGGGGGACTTGCAGCGGGGGTCGGATCTGGAGGATCGGGTACGGCCGCCGTGGCTATGGGAGCTCCGGCCTCCGTTACGATAGAAGTAAGGATGTTAGCTACGATGCAAACTCTGCTAAATGACACAGTGGATAAGAAATTCAATGAGATAAAATTATTTATGGAAAAATTGCCAGGTGTTACGAAGTTAACGGACGAAGTCACTAAGAAATCGATTTCAAAGCGTCCGTTTCCAGCAAGTGCAGCCCCACTGCCCATTCCTAAAACCTTCAAGTTACCACAAAGTTTGTGATACGATGGAACCACAGATCCAATGGATCATATTGATATGTTTTCGGTTGCAGTTCAGGCGAACGACCTGACTTCGAAAGAGATCAATTCAGTCAGCCTTAAGAAGTTTTGTGAAACGTTGAAAGGGGCAGCACTGAAGTGGTATTTGCAGCTACCTGAAAACGAGATACTGAATTTTGATGATATGGCGGCTAAGTTCATTCGATCACATACTGGAGCAAAAAAGATAGCTCCAAGGGTGGAAGATATCCTGAACGTTAGGCAGCAGCCCGGGGAAACTATCAAACAATTTGTGAAACAATTTAATGATGAAAAGATTCACATCCCAAATCTCGAAGAAATGTGAGCTTGTTTGACTTTTGCTAATAACTTGCGCACTGATTCAATAGAGGCGTGGAAGTTAAAGGAGCATCTTAGGGAAATCAATGCATGGACGTTCGACGATCTATATCGTGAGTGCGAACCAAAGATTAGGGCAAAGGAGAAGGAATTGCAGCTAGCCCGAAATAATCATCAATATGATCGACCACCACCACGGAGAGTCGAGAACGACAGGCGAAACTACAGGAACCAACGATGGGAGCCCTACAGTTTCTCTCGAATAGGGAGCGACAACCACGAAGCTGGTAGTTCGAAGAATCAGCCGAAGAGAGGGCAATCGAACGCATCTTCGGTCCTAAAAGATCGACCACTGCCTCCAAAAGTGACAGAGTATAATTTTTGCATATCGACACCGAACTTGGTAAAGCACTTGAAGGGGATGGGTGATAAGGTCGTAAAGTTTTCGGGTCGCATAAAAACAAATCCAAACACAAGGGATGAAAATCTATGGTGTGCATTTCATCATGACTTCGGCCATACAACGAAAGAATGTAAGGCGCTGAGATACGAGGTGGCCAGCTTGTTACAAAAGGAGCACTTGGTAGAATTACTGATTGATAGAGGGCGAAATAATTTTAATAAGAAAAAAGACGATGAGCCGCCAAAACCTCCTGCTCCTAGGAAGACGGTGAATGTTATTACCGGAGGAGATGACGTTTGTGGAGTGACTTACACTACAAAGAAATATGCAAAGATCTCGTTCACACGAGACAAACGAACGCGGAAGGACATGAATGACGAGATTGTGTTCGGGGATTTCGACTTCGACGAAAGGATTCATCCCCATCACGATGCACTGGTAGTAACGATAAGGATCGACGATGCCGATGTAAAGAGGGTATTAATTAATGCTGGTTGTTCGGTTAATATCATACATGCAAGAGTAGTTGAACAGCTGCAGTTAAGCGATAAGATCGTACCTCGCTCAACGGTGTTGTCGGTTTCAATAATTCAAGCGAAGTAACCGTTGGAGAAATCATAATTAAGACATATGCGGAAGGCGTTGAGAGTGAAACATCGTTTCAAGTTATGAAAGGCGAGATGGCATACAACGTGATACTGGGTCGACCGTGGATTCACGCTATGGGAGCGGTCCCATCGACTCTACATCAGGTTGTAAAATTCCCTACCCCATGGGGAATTCGCTAAATAAGAGGTGAGCAGCAGGCTTCTCGAGAATGTTACTCAGTAGCTGTTAAGGATGGCTTTCGAAAATAGCAATCACAGCTAGTGGGACCCGTGGCCGAAGACTTCACTGCGGCTCCGTCATGTGCTTCGTCACAGTTAGCGAAGTCCGAAGTTGCAGATGAATTCGCACAGGTTCCACCATGTGTGAGAGAACCGTACAAACAAAAAGCCGGAGACTCTACGATAGAAGAATTGGAAGAAGTAAAGTAATTCGATGATAAGCCTGATCGGAAAGTCTATGTGGGAGCAGAACTGGATCCCGAAGTAAGAGCAAAAATCATATCCTTCCTCAAGGATAATTCTGATTGTTTTGCTTGGTCCCACGCATATATGGTGGGAATCGATCCAAAAGTTGCCACGCACAAATTAAACGTCGATCCAAAGCATCGGTCGGTGAAGCAAAAGAAACGGCCGAACGGAGGATTCCGGGGGAAAGTGATCAATGATGAAGTAGAAAAATTGCTAACGAACGGGTTCATTAAAGAGGTTAAGTATCCAGAATGGCTTGCAAATACCGTCGTAGTACCAAAGAAAAATGGCAAGTGGAGAGTATGCGGCGATTATACCGACCTCAACAAAGCTTGCCCAAAAGATTCGTTCCCACTGCCTCACATCGACAGGCTGATCGATTTGACGGCAGGGCACGAAATATTGAGTTTCTTGGATGCCTACTCAGGCTATAATCAAATTTCGATGGACCCAATAGATCGGGAGAAAACTTTGTTCATCACAGACACGGGGACTTATTGTTACACAGTCATGCCCTTCGGCCTTAAGAATGCTGGGGCTACTTATCAGCGTTTGGTTACCACCATGTTCAATGATTTGATCTGAAAAACGATGGAAGTGTATATCGATGATATGTTGGTCAAGTCTTTAGAAAAGGAAAACCATTTAAGTCATTTGGAGGAAACTTTTACGATACTAAGGTGGTTCAACATGAGATTGAATCTGGAGAAATGCGCGTTCGGGGTCGGATCCGGTAAGTTCTTGGGATTCATCGTATCGCAAAGAGGAATCGAGGCCAATCCAGACAAAATCAAGGCGATCGAAAGCATCTCCGAAGACTTAACAACGGTGAAAGAAGTTCAACAGCTGACCGGTCAAGTAGCCTATCTCAACAGGTTCATCTCGAGATCATCTGAACGATGTCACAAGTTCTTTTCGGTGCTGAGGAAAAACAAAAGTTTCGAGTGGACACCAGAATGCAAAAAGGCTCTCAAAGAACTGAAGCAATACCTGTTCAATCCCCCACTTCTATCAAAGCCAATCGAAAGAGAAATGCTGCTGATCTACTTGGCCATTTCCGATGTTGCTGTAAGCACTGTCCTCGTTCGCGAGGATGGAGGTAACCAATTTCCTATCTATTATGTTAGTAAGACATTGTTAGATGCAGAAACAAGATATCCACATCTAGAAAAGTTAGCACTTGCACCAGTCACTGCTGCACGAAAGCTAAGACCTTATTTTCAATGTCATTCAATATCTGTTATAACTACTTTTCCATTGCGAAATGTTTTACATCGGCCAGATCTCTCTGGTCGATTGATGAAATAGGCGGTCGAGCTGAGTGAATACGACATCACTTACCAGCCTCGCACCGCCATAAAATCTCAAGTTTTAGCTAATTTTGTAGCAGAATTTAGCGCTAACATCTTCCCGGAAGAAAAGAAGGAAGAGTTGATGATGAGAGATCCAGATCTCGGAGTCTGGATAATGTACACCGATGGAGCTTCGAACGTGAAAGGGACTGGCCTCGGAATCCTGTTGATAGCACCTACTGGCGAGAAACTCAGGTATGCGATCAAATTACATGCAAAGACTAACAACGAGGCCGAATATGAGGCCCTCGCTGCAGGCTTAAAGATCGCAAAGGACTTGAAAGTCGAACGACTAGACATCAAAAGCGATTCTCAGCTGGTGGTAAATCAAATCCATGGCGATTTCTGTGTTCGAGATCCGAGGATGCAGCAGCTGCTCAAAAAAGTACAAAATCTTCTAACTTCTTTTCAGGAATGGAAAATAGCTCAGATACCGAGGGAAGATAACGTCGAGGCAGACGCCTTAGCCAACCTTGGTTCTGCAGCAGCTATCGATGGAAAACCCGACGAAACAATGGTTCATTTGTTCGAATCGCCACTTTGTCGAAGCATCAAAGAGGTAAACAATGTCAATCATACTTGGTATTGGAGAAATAAATATTTGTCTTATTTGCAGGTAGGCACCCTTCCCAGTGATAAAAAGTCTGTCCGGTCACTTAAAGCTAAAGCGGCAAGATATTGTCTCGCGGAAAATCAGCTCTATAGATAAATGTTAGGTGGCCCTTTAGCGAATTGTGTGGGACCAGATGGAATAAGTTATGTGTTGAAAGAAGTTCACGAAGGCGAATGCGGCAATCACTCCGACAGCAAGTCATTGGTTCGAAAGATAATAAGAGCTGGATACTATTGGCTAACGATCGTGGATGATGCCAAAGAGACCGTTCGCAAATGCGACAAGTGTCAACGATTTGGCAACCTCATACATCAACAAGCAGAGCCACTTCATTCGGTCACATCACCATGGCCATTCATGAAGTGGGGAATGGATTTGGTCGAGCCGCTTCCAACAGCGCCCGGTGGAGTAAAGTTTATTTACGGATTATTTTTCTAAGTGGGTAGAAGCAATTGCTTTGGCTAAAATTCGTGAACAGGAAGTCATCAAATTTATTCATCAAAATATCATCTGTCGCTTTGGGATCCCGAAAGAGATCACATGTGACAATGGTAAACAGTTCGTGGGAAGACGAATCACTGCCTTCTTCGAAAAATGGGGATAAAGTGAATTGCCTCAACACCTTATCACCCCAGTGCAAATGGACAAGCTGAGTCTTCCAACAAAACAATAATCGAGTATTTGAACAAAAGGATGGATGAGTCAAAGGGCAATTGGCCGAACGAACTCCACGAAGCGCTGTGGGCTCATCGGACAATGGTGAAACACAGCGCCGGGGAAACACCGTTCTCACTTGTCTCCGGAGCAGAAGTGCTGATACCGGTGGAAGTGGGGGAACCTAGTCTTCGGTTCGCTCACTCCACCGAAGAGGCGAACAAAGAGGCTATGCTGATAGATTTAGACCTGGTCGAATCAAAAAGAGACGTGGCATTCGTTCGAATACAAGCACAGAAACAAAGGGCAGAAAACTACCTCAACAAAAAAATCAGGTATCGATCTTTTAATGTAGGTGCCTATGTGCTAAAAATCAAAAGACCGAAGAAAGATGAGCCCAACGAATGTAAACTAGGAGCAAATTAGGAGGGACCATATCGGGTCAAGGCAGTAATCGGAAAAGGCTCATACCAACTTGAAACAATTGACTCCAAGCCAGTCGACTTCAATTGGAATATCACACAATTGAGGAAGTACTACTTTTAAAATTCTACGATATCATCAAGCTTTATTTTCTATTTTTCTTTATAATTTGCATTTCCTTTCAGTCGGAAATAATTGTTGATCGATTATTTGATACTAACATTTTTAGATGATAGGCATAGTTGGAATCGAATGATGACAAACATCACCCACGAACACTTGAGCTCAAAACGCTCCAATCGGGGTCGCTAAGTCTGACGAACATTCTAACGTGGTCTTCATCTATAACGGCTTTTTCGGCTCTTGTCTTCTAATGACTCTGTTTCAGGTATCGAACTCGAGGACCAATGTTCGGTTGCTCATTCTTCACACCCAAACACTGGGGGGGTGGAGTTGGTTAGGTGGTCACGAAAATAATGGGGACTGCCCAGAAATCAGAGACCTCACCCAAGAACCATGGAGACCTCACCAAAGAAGGGAAACGAAGTCGATTGAAGACAATACTGGGGACTCGTTCGAAATCCAATAAGTCCAAGATCCCACTAACGCTCACTCGAACTGGGGACTCGTTCGTGTTTCAAACCGAACTAGAGATTCAACTTTTTCGACGATTTCAAACCCTGACGCTTTTATCCAAAGTCGGGGGCTAATCGTTTAGATGAGTTATGTAGCATGTAAACGATCCGGTAGTGATCAAAGATCTGTGCCTTCAAACGGCCACATCATGCAACCGACCGAATCGTACGGTCCCAAAATGTATTAAGCGCCCGATAGCGGCTAACATTTCAATGATATACAGCGCTTGGCCATATTTTTGACTTTTCACATTTGTCGACTTGTGTTATCAATCTAAACATTGGCGGATTTTACAATTCCAATTTTTTGCTGTGTTCAAAGCAATTCTTCTTTCCGAACTTAGAAACATTCGAAGAGTGCATTACATGAAAGTGAGACGTCATTCTTCACTACGCACTAAAGGACATTGGGCCCCAATCACTTTTTTCCGACGACTGTCGTTCGATCGTTAAACTTTCCGAACGGTTAGACTAAACTTATCCTCGGAAAACAATACGACGATAAGAGGAGCATTAAAGATAGTTCATTCATTAAAGGAAAATATTTACATAACGGTCAGACGACCTCATCATAACTGAGGATCAAAAACAAGATAAAGTTCATTCATTAAAGGAAAATATTTACATAACGGTCTGACGACCTCATCATAACTGAGGATCAAAAACAAGATAAACTTAAAATTCATTCATCTCCATTGGATCCTTCGTCAGAAGAATTTGGAGAAAGGCCAAGTTCCTCACGACCTGGACAGCTTCTTCGAGCTCCTTGGCTACATCAACTTGACGCTCAGACATTTCCCGAAGCAAGTCTCGCCTCGATTCTGCTAAAAAGAGCTCCCTTCTTCCTTCGAAATCATTCTCCATTGAGTGCCTTTGAGTAGCCAACTCTTATTGAAGAAGCGAGTTCCTCTCCGACAAAGCGTCGTTCTGAGCAGCCAGATCGTCGTTAACGCCTTTAAGAGTATGAAGTTCCTCGTTCAAATGAACGAATTCTGACTCTCTGGCCCTCAATTCAGTTTCCAGTTTGGCACACTTGTCGTCCATGCTAGTTTCAAGTCGACCAAGTTGACCATTTAAAGCCTGAACTTGAGACTCTAATTCCGATTCTCGAAGAGCATGAGCGGTGGCCTTTTTAGCCGAGTCGGCCTCAAGCTCAGAATACTTCACTTTCAGAATCTTTAAGTTGTTATGCCATCCATCGCCAGCGGAGGCAAGAAGAGGAACTCTCTTATTCAAATGGGCTATCTCAGCTTCAAGGCTCAAGCTGACGAATCTGATCAGCTGATTCAATGGCCATGATGGTATTCTGAAGTCAAAACAAGACACCCCCGTAAGAAGAAAAAGACAAAAAGAATCAAGCAGTAGAAAACAAAAGAAAGAATTCGTTACCCGAAAGGCACTGAAAGCAATCTGAGAAGACAAGCTCACATCACTATAGCAATTCAATCAAGCTTTTTCCATCGGCCCCATCACGTCGAAAAAGTAGTTAGCAAGATGCTTTGGGCATCTAAGCAGATCTACCTCCCCGGGAACGGTGATGGTCATCGATCTGGTGTTGGCCTCCCCTGCAGCCTTGGCCCTCTTATAAGCGGCAAAGGCAGCGGCTTCCTCATATCGAGGAAAGCGAACGATAGGCTCTTCATGGTCCGACGCATAGAATGACGAGCCTGAGCTCTCCGTATGCTTCGACTTCGTCGTTGCCATGGGACGATCGAGGGGAAGCTTACCCTTCTTTGGATCCCCCTCCCTTGGCACACCGCCTAAAGGGACGCCATCGACGCCCCCAACATTTAACATCTCGTTGGTTGGGACGATGGCAGTCTCTTTTCCCCCAGAGCCAGAAGTAATGTCGATCAAATCCTCTGCAATCGGAGATAAGGGAAGCTGCCTATCAACACCAAAGCCGGTTGATTGAACCCTATCATACTCCTCGGCTGCTTTGAGCTGCTAAGCCGCTTCGAGCATTTTCTCTTTCCTTGGCCTTTTCGGCCGCTCCAACGGCTACTCAGACCCAGATTCTTCACCCTCTTCCTCGGAGGGAATACGAGCGAGGTTGCCCTCCTCGACGGCTTTCGCCGCCTCAACTGCTGAGACAGCCCCTTTAACAATCTGCTCGATCGGCTTAGGATCAACCGATGAGCTAGCTCCTTGCGGAGTATTCTTAACAAAATACTTTTCCCTAAGGTCTTGATAAGAGGTTTTTTTCTTCTTCTTCGGAGGGGTTTCACTCACATTCTCCCCCCCCCCCCCCCCCCAACCTCTTCGACTTCCTCCTCGTCGACCAAATCTTCGATCGGCCCAGTACCAGCACCGGTGATACCTGTTGAAGGTAATCTGTTAAAATTAAACAAAGAATGCAACTCAGCTGAAGGCAAAACTAAGCTTACCATGGTTTTTCGCCTTCACGTTCAAAAGAGCCGCGATCGGCTTCCAAGCCCTCTGATCGTTGGTGGTTTCTTTCAAAACTTTTCAACCAATCAACGATGTCGGGAACTAACTCGAACAGAACTTTGCTGGCTGCACACACACACATGAGAATAAAGCACGGAAAAAATACAAGACCAAACAAAAATCAAATACTTACGTGTGCAGTTCCAGCCAACTGGGGAACGTTCAGCCCCCGGAGCCACAAGCTGGTCTGTCGGGATATAAAAGAAGTCTTGATCCCATACCCTGAGATCATCATCGTTATCAGAAATTAGAGCCCGACTACCTCGTTTTTGCACAGTAATAATGCCAGCCTTGTAAAATCTAGGAGAATAAAGGTGAAGAATATGCCTGAGTGTGACCTCCACTCCCACCTTCTTGCCAATCCACCGATACATGGCAACCAAACGCCACACCATCGGGGAAATCTGTATTAAGCAAACCTTATACAACCTGCAAAACTCTTCGATTATTGGGTCGACAGGCAAAGTAAACCCTATCGAAAATGGGTACGTCAAAACGGCGAAATGTCCACCATAAAAAGTGGTCAGAGTTGATCTCCTCGGAGGGCACACTACATCGATCTCACCTTCTTTCCAACCACAATCTTCCCTGATTCGTGGGATTGATTCCTCAGTGACAGCGCAAAAAACTGAGTCAACAGGAATGTTCTTCTTTTTAGCCAGTTGAACGTCGTTCTGGGCACTGACCTTGCAATCATCGTCATAAGTAAACTTCTTCGGAAGAATATCAGTATATAGCTTTTCTGGGCCGAAGTCTTTGGGTTTCCTCTCCCTCTTTTTTCCCTTCTTATCTACTGAAGGGCCAGCAGCGGGTCGCGGCGGTGTCGTGGCGGCAACGGCGGTGGGGGGAGTAACTCCGGCGTCGCTTATATTTTGAGAAGGTGAAGACTTTATGCAACAAGTTCAACAAATTGGAGCAGTTAACTTGAAGATTTGAAGCAAAAATTGATAAAAACAAGCGAGGAATTCTGAAAATTTGCTTGAAGAATTTTGGAGAATTTTAAGAGTTTAGAAGTTGTAAAGTCTGTGGAATGATTTGAAACCGATACTTATAGGTAGAAATCCATCATGGTCTTGGGAACCGACGAAAACTGCCACCCGCACGATCTCCGACACGTGCAGCGACTGGGAGTTGAAATGATAGCTTGACATTTCAAAATAAAGGGGCACGGATGCTCCACGTGTTTTCCTGCTTAAAATTTCAGGCCACTTGCCAAGTTTTTACGAACACAGGACTTGGCAAGTGGGGAGACTATATGTATTGGTCGATTTTTGTTCGATCACCCGGAGGATGTGTTCGATCGTGTTGCAAAACTATTGTCTGTTCCAAAGACATATATTGGTAAAAATCGATTGAATATGGCTTCGCTTTAATGGCGTGATCGGTTATGTGCCGTCGAGATCAGAATATTTCGAAGACAGCCGTTCTAGCAGATAACCTCAACTGGTCTTATCCCACTTTTATCGGAACGAATCCAGCGCATTTCGTGGGACGTGGGTAACTGCTGAAGAGGCGTGGGGAATCAGAATTCTTCTACGGTTGCGCACTTCATTTCAATCTATAAATAAACCCCCATTTGCCCCCATTGTTTCTTCACGTTGAGAAGAACACCACCTTTTTATTTCTTCAGCTATACAATTACTCATTACGCTGCTGTTATTTGATCATTACATCATTGTTAATGTATTGTCATTATCAAAACAACCATTGTACTGAACATCAACCGTGGCTTGGTTCAAACGTGGAGGAAGATCTATCTCTTTCATCAAAGCACCAACCTCAGATTCTTCAATACAATAAGCTTTTACCGCTTTATTTATTTATTTATTTATTATTATTATTCCGTCGTTTGCATGCTATTTCTATTATTAGGCATTTTAATTCATCCCCATCGATCACATTAATCTGCTATCGTTGCCTTGGTCGTATAATCAGTCTATTATTTAACTCGCTTATTGATACCGAACACATCAACTGGATCACTACTATCGATTTCTGATCGTATTATTATTTGATCGAATACATTTCCATCGATTGCATTTATTTGTCATTATATCTAAGTTTGTCATCGAATCTAGTTAACATCAAATATTCAGCATCGAACGAGATTAATACAAGTCTTCGATAGAAACTCGCCCGAAATCAGATCATCGTAAACTGCTCATTTGTTATTTGTTTTCGGTTATTTGTTTATGCTTGATTTTGAATCTCTCATCATAACCACAACATCCATTCAACATATTTATTCTATTGAAATTTACATTCGCATCGTGTTCGAGTTATTTATCAACGTAAATCGCATATCAATCGGTTGAATTGAGATATAAACGGTCGCCTTACACTCAACTAAATACAAATTTAATTGTAAAACCTGAAATACATTTTTAGGAAATACACAAATCATGTCCAAACGGGATCTTAGCATCCCCTCGAGAATTGAATAGTGTAAATGAGGCTACTCAATTACACCCAATTACATGGTAACCAAATAATTACCAAATATTATTTGGTCCAACAAACATGTCAAACTGTGTAATTAAATCTAGTTACATCCAAATTCAACTACATGTGACTTTTCAAACATACCCTTAGAAAATTGTATTTATATTTTGAAGTAGTATTTCGACATAAATTGTACTTGAAAAAAAATTAAAAATCATAGGGAAATCTTTCTATGAAAATTGAATAAGTCGTCGCAATCGCTTTTTAATTTTTCAAAAATTCTCCAAAACTCCCAATATTTTATGGCTGAATGAGTACTTATTTATTTATAGTCCGAATACATAATCGGCCCTTTGAACTTGTGTCAATATTTTATTTAGACACCTAAACCAAGCCTATGACCACTTAGACACGGTCATTTAGTATGTGGTATATGATTAATTAATCCTGATATAAAATGCTGGATGGTTTTATCCTATGTTTGGTTTGCAAATTCAAATCAGTATTATCTAATCTCAGTATAAATTTATGCACAATTTGATGGATAAATCAATACGAATGACCCTATGGTATTAACTTATCACGGTATAACTAATCCCGGTATAACTTATCATTGTACCAAACGACCTGTTAAACTCTACTTATAGTGTTACACTCAGACACAATTTGCTAACCAAAGTGAAGAAACTAAACGTGTGTAACTCACGGGCAATGACGTGGAATAAAACAAAGACACGTATTAGTTGCTTCCAAATAATGAAGAAAAACAAAACAGAGCTCTAATCTTGCACTCCCCAACATCATTGGTTGTCTTCGCCAGGACCACCCTCCTCATCTCTTCTCATCACTAGAACCAAACACTAAGCACACAAAAAAATTTGTATTGGGTGAAAAATCAACGAGGTTTAAATTAATAAGGTTCAGAGCTGGGTGAGGTTGAAAGCTTCTATTCACGAGCTCTATAAGGCTTGCCCACCTCCCGAGATCAGTTGCCTCAAGCATGAAATGGATGGTGGCCACGAGCTGGCCGCACGAGGCGATTGGAAGATATCTATCACGAGGCGAAAGATTCATCCCTCGTAGAAGATTTCGCTCCACGAGCTCTCACTTCTGTAACTGGCGACTATTGCCCATGAGGCCATGACTTACATGAGGAGATCATAGACAGACCACGATTAAACGTGGAGTAAATTCCATTAAGTGCAGTGAATGTTGTCCTCGCCCTTGAAAGCTATAAACACCCTTGTAAATATTATGTAATGCATCCAGACATATATTAAGCACACATATACTTTGTGTTCAATTTCTTGTCTCGTTTTCTTTATTTAAATTTTTGTCTTTCCAGTGGCTTTGATACGAATAATTGCTAGTTAACTCTATACAAATTCGATTTGTTGTTCTAATCAGATTTAGGCCAACACAACGCTATCACCAAATTCTGATTATAATGGCTAGAAGAGTCTAATTCTTCTAATCTAAATTATTTTTATGGTAGTAATTGGGTTTTAAAGTGGAGAAAAAGAAATACCCCATTTGTTGAAAATCATGGAAGAAAAACTTTCATCATCAAAATTTTGAGACTTTACGAGTTCATGTATAGGTTGAGCAAAAACAATGGAGGGTGGACGTCTTTTAGAAAAAGCTTGAATGAGAAAAACATGAAACATTGATGTCCATGCCAGCTCTTTGTTTTTAACATTTACGCGCTCAATTCATGTGTTCACACTATATGCCATCTCAGCAAATTATGTCTAAGTGAAATACTTTGAATAAAGTTTAAGTGTCTAAATGGTCATAGGCTTAGTTTAGGTGTTTAAATAGAATATTAGAACAAATTAAAGGGGTTGGTGATATATTTAGCCTTATTTATAATACAGTATTTACTTGTTGACATAACATTTGAAAGTAATGCATTATACTTTTGAGAACATAACATTGAAAACCGCAAGGAAAGAATGTTAGAATGAAAATAAATACTTCATCCGATCCATTTTTTAATTAATTTTGTTATTTACACACATTATAATAGATCAATTTTTTAACATTAATTAAGAAAGTCATTTACTATAAATTTCTGCTCCCTCTGTCCCAAATTAGTTGTACCTTTAGGACTTCAAGACTAAATTAATTAGTTATTTCCAACTATACCCTTAATAATTAAAAAAAATATCAAAAAAATTTAATAGTAAAATATTAAATAGAGGTAGCATAGTACAAATATAATTTCTACTTAATAATTTTCTTGATGGGCGTGAAAAAACCGAATGAGACAACTAATACGGGATCAAGGGAGTATTCCTTTCAAATTTACTCATACAAATTTGTAATGACCTTTCAAAAATGTGTTTACATCATTTATTACGGATGATAAATTTGGCAGCTTCTTAATCTTTGCATAAATCAATTATTTTGGTAAAAAAGCTAAAAATCAAATAAAATTGATTGGAGGGAGTACAAAGTGATATATGTGCAAATGTTAAAAGTCAATGTAAATAAGATGATAAAAATAAATTTTAAAATTGGCCAAAAAGAAAGTTTATCGTACAATTAAACGGAAAGAAATATAACTACACTACAACTGACTACCATTTGAGCAATTTATTAATTTTCAGATTTTGCAAAATTTAAAAACTGAAATATTTTCAAACTTCTCTTTTTCATCCGACAAGGCGCTCTCGTCAAACGTCACAGCTGGCTCGGTGAAGCATCTTTCGGTTCATGATGGCAGGCTCCGTAAATAATGCCCAACATTACGTCCCTTTTCTTTTCACTGCCGCTCCAATTTTCAAAACTGTCCAAATTTTGAATCTTCATCTCTCTCTGTGTGTCACATTTTGTAGTGAAGTACAAAATTTAGCTAAATTACAAATTAAAGACAAAAAACAGGTAACGTCTACTCCCAGTTATTTGCCACATCATAGGTTTCTTAAGAAGCAAGGTGTTTATTAGACTTCTCTTAATTAGTTGACGTGTCACACACGAAATATATTTCTCCTCCTAATTTTTGTTTATTATTCTAACTGATTGATTTTGAATTTTGTTTGTATAATTATGAACAATAGAATAAAAGATGATGAAACAAAAAAAGGAGACTCAATTTTCACGAAATTCTAAATGGAGAGTCAAGGATTGTGAGTACTACAAAATCCAATTTTTCATTGTAGCAACTGGCAAGTGATGTTCTTTACGTGTCATTTTGACTATTAATGATCCACACAAAGCAAATGCAAATGTACGCAGTGCTACTATTTTTTTTCCAGTCGTTTGATATTCGTTTTGAGATTTCAGTAATTTAAACTCACATCAAGAAATCTCATTTTAGAAATGCAAAGATCTATCTATGTGCTAGTGTCAAGCAAAATTCTAGACTAGTAATGTAAAATTATTTTGTGACAAAAGATTTAAGTAAAACTCTTATTTGAATAGTTGATGATCGAGTGGTTAAGTTGATACATTTTATCGTTCAATTAGTTAAATAGTCATTTGACACGCTTAATAATAATGGTGAGCCTGAGGGTATTATTGGTAAAGGCTATCTACTAAAAAAAAAGCATATGAATATTGATTTGAAGAAGAATTTTAAGCTAACATAGATGAAATTACTCTTTTATCTTCCTTACCGCTTAGTCTTATATTATTCACTTAAGCACACTAGTTAAAAACTTAAAATGTACAATTTGCTTTTATAACAACAACAACAATATATCCAGTGTAATCTCACAAATGGAGTCTAGGGAGGGTGGGATGTATGCAGACATTAGCCCCACTAAAGTGGAAATGCTGTTTGCGATAGACCCTCGGCTAGGAAAAGATTTTAAAAACAATTGAAAACAAACAAATTATTCCGAAAACATGGTAGGAAACAAAGAATGTAAGAAACACCATGATAGATCAAGTACATACATAACAACTATAACAGCCAGAGCATACAGAAGACACCAATAAATAAAAGTATGCAGGACAAGATAAAACTACTATGCATGAGAATAATAAAGCTAAAATGTCAACAAGCAGTAGCCTCTACCTATCCTTCGACCCTAATCCTCGACCTCCGCATTTTCATTTCAAGAGTCATGTCATCGGTAATCTGGAGGCGAGCCATGTCGAATCACCTCGCCCCAATTCTTCTTTGGTCTGCCTCTACCTCTCCACAGTCACAACACAGTCAGTCTCTCGTTCCTCCTCACTGGAACATCAGTGCTCCTTCTCTTCACATGGACGAACCATCGCGGCCGAACCATTGCAGCCTCACTTCTCGCATCTTGTCCACTACTGAGGCCACTCCCACCTTATCACGAGTGGTCTCATTCCTAATATTATCCAACCTCGTATGCCCACACATCCATCTAATCATTTTCATCTCTGCTACGCTCATCTTCTGAATGTGCATGGTCTTTACTAGCCAACACTCTGCGACGTACAACATAGCTGGTCTAACGACAACTTTGTGAAACATATATTTGAGTCTAGGTTCCACTTTCTTATCGCATAGAACACCAGATACGAGTCTGCACTTCATCCAGCCTGTCCCTATACGATGGGTGACATCCTCGTCAATCTCTCCATTGCCTTGAATGATTGAGCCAAGGTACTTGAAGCTTCTCTTTTGGGAAATAACCTGAGAATCAACCGTCACTTCCACCTTTGACTCCTGCGGCGCGTCACTAAACTTGCACTCCATGTATTCTGCTCAGCCTGAAATCTTTAGACTCTAGGGTCTGTCTCTAAAACCTCCAGCTTATCATTAACTCCGTTGCGAGTCTTATCAACCAAAACTATATCGTCAGCAAATAACGTACACCATAGAACCTCCCCTTGAATGCTCTGTGTCAATCAGTCCATCACAAGAGCAAATAAGAACGGACTAAAAGCTAACCCCTAATGAAAATCCATCTCGACTGGGAAGTGATCAGAGTCACCTCCAACTATTCTCACGCAGGCCTTGGCTCCATCGTACGTGTCTTTAATCGCCATGATATATGCCACTGGTACACCTTTAGATTCCAAGCATCCCCATAAAATCTTCATTGGGACTTTGTCATAAGCATTCTCTAGGTCAATGAGCACTATATGTAAGTCCTTTTTCATATCCCTATACTAGTCAATCAATCTCATTAAAAGGTGGATGTCTTCCGTAGTCGATCGCCATGCATGAATTCGAATTAGTTATCAGAGATTATTACATCCCTTCTCATCCTCTTCTTAACCACCCTCTTCCAGACTTTCATGGTGTGGCTTAATAGTTTGATGCCCCTATGATTGTTGTAAGTTTGAACATCTCCCTTGTTCTTGTACAACAGAATCATAGTACCCCACCTCCATTCTTCTGGATCTTAGCCGTCTCTAGGATAACATCAAACAACCCACTCAGCCAGGTTAAACCTGCTATACCTGCATTCTTCCAAAACTCCATTGGGATCTCATCAGGCCCAGTCGTCCTTCCGCCTCTCATCTTACGTGTCTGATGAACCTCTTCCAATCCAATACACCTGAAGTTCCCAAAATCACGACGATTCTCTAAGTTCTCTAGATGACCCATCAAAATGCTCTTGTCCCTCTCTTCATTTAAAAGTCTATGAAAGTACTCTTGCCATCTCCGTCGAATGTGAGCCTCTTCGACTAAGACTAAGTCTATGAAAGTACTCTTGCCATCTCCGTCGAATGTGAGCCTCTTCGACTAAGACTATGCCATCCTCCTCTTTGATGCACTTTACTTGGTCTAGATCGTGTTCCCCCCTCTTCCTTGCCTTGGAAAGCCTATACAACTTCTTTTATCCACCTTTGTCCGCTAGCTCTTAATACAAGCATTCAAAAACTGATGATTTAGCGTGCGACACCGCTAGCTTCGCTTCATTCTTCGCATACTTATACCTCTCCCTTTTCAACCTTTTCTCATCCCTGTCTTTACTCTCTACTAACTTTAGGTAGGCCGCCTTCTTGGCCTCCACTTTTCTTTAGACGTCGTCATTCCACCACAGTCCCGTCTATGTCAATTAGGATTGCCCTTCGAGACCCCTAAGATCTCTCTAGCAGCCTTCCTGATGCAATCTGTTGTCTTGGACCACATACTGTCCATGTCTCCTCTACTCTCCCAAGCCCCTTTAGCTACTAATTGCTCTCCTAACTCCTGAGTCTTGCCATTGGTCAAGGCCCCCCACTTGATTCTTGGTATAACATCTGAAGCCCTCATCTTCTTCTTCCCTTAGATCTCAAGATCCATAACCAATAACCTATGTCGGGTTACAAGATTCTCGCTCGGGAGAACCTTACAATCCGCACATACACCTCTATCGCCCTCTTAAGCAGTAGGAAGTCAATTTGAGTCTTTGCCACCTAACGGCAAAAGGTGACTAAGTTCTCCTTCTTCTTTTAGAAACTCGAATTAGCTATCACCAACTCAAAAGCTCTAGCAAAATCTAAAAGAGCTACTCCATCATTTCTACCCCCAAAGTCGAAGCCGCCATACACATCATCATAGCCCCTCGCAGACGTCCCGATGTGCCCATTGAAATCCCCTCATATGACAAGCTTCTCAGTGACAGGGATGCTCCAAACTACCTCATCTGAGTCCTCCAAAAAAAGCTTATTGACCTCATTGTCCAAGCCCGCATGAGGTGTGTAAGCACTAATTATAGTATAGGTAAGCCCTCCAACTAGCAGCTTAATAAACATCAACCTGTCATTCACCCTCTTGACCTCTACAATTTGATCGCGAAGGTCCTTATCAACAAAGATGCCTACACCATTCCTATTCCTCGAGACCCCAGACTACCACAATTTATACCCGTCAATATCTCGCGCCTTAGTACCCAACCACTTGGTCTCTTGGACATAAGCAATGCTAACCCTCATCTTCTTGAGAATCTTCACTAACTCGATGGATTTTCCCATCAACGACTCCATATTCCATGACCCAATTCTAATCCTAGCACCTCCCTTAAACCTTTACCCCTCGCCCCGAATGTCGCCCCTGACCTAGCACATGCCCTTAGTCTGCAATCATTAGCTAAAGCCACTAGTAGCGGCCACTAAATTAAAGACTACGATGAGATAGAGAAGTGTTACTAGTGTATTGGGTTAAATCCATCGTCACCAAAGTTGGTGACTCGGCATCCACGTAGGACGGCGCACGGACGACACGTGGCTGCGAAAGACATAAAGGCAATGGATAAGATCGAGGATAAACAGTTACAACGGACAGATGAACAGTCGCCACGGCCAGAAAAGTCGCGGCCCATCAATCAAGGCAGTTCAAAATGGGAATCTTATCCACAAACAACGCAATTGATCGACTAAGGAGTTACAACTGCTTGTGAACGGGCACATAGCTACCTATATATTGTAATCTAAGTCACAAGCATGAAATCTAATGCTTCTCTGAATCTACACTTGTATTCAAACTATTTACTAGCATTCAATTCTTTATCTCCAGCGAATATTTATTACTATTGCTGATCGAAAGATCTCCTTTATTGTTTCGTTGACTGAATATCATAAAGAGTACGAGGAAGGGAATTTAGTCAAGTCTAAACGGCCTGAGCACGGTTCCTTTTTCGATCGATCATTCATTTATTATATCGCATTAATTGCATCTTTACTCTTTCGCATTTATTACTGTCATTTATATTTATTCCATTAAGAGCGTTTAATCTCGATTATTGACCGTGACTCCGCTCTACAAATTTAATTGTAAATTAACCTAACAAAACGAAATTACGGTTAAAACAATTTGGCGACCACAGTGGGAGCCAGTCAATAACTTCCGTAGGTTAAATCGCTCGTCGTATTTTATTATCTACTCGTTTTTTCCTTCGATCGCTGGTTCTCCCCGTTTTCTTTTTGTTGAAATGGCAGATAACAACTCGCACAACAACGTTCCTATTGAAGAGCAACAAGACCTCAACGCTGCGGAGCAGATAAACCAGAATCTGGCCGGGGACGAGCAGCAAGATGTTCCCCTTGCAGACGACGACGTGATCCCCATTGCAGAGGACGAGAATGTGCTCCCAGCGGAACAGGAGAACGAGCACAGCCAGCAAGGTAGCAGAAATAGCCGCAATCCTAGTCGAGGAAATGTCGACCAGGGGGCTGGAGGATCTAGAAGACCCAATGGCCCTAGGAATTCGAGGAACTCTCAAGACGCTATCCTTGAATTCATACGGCAACAGGCTGAGATCAACAGGCAAATACGGGAAGCTATCGAAAACCTGCGAGGACAGAACCTGCCAAACACGGGAAATCCACCCATGGGACGTCCAAGGGATGCTTCGCCATCTCATGCCTCGAGGCGAGCTGAAAATCAGAATGCGGGATCAGCGGTGCCAACTGAGATGAGCGAAGTCATGGAGGCCCTCACCAAGCAGTTCAAAGAAAGTCAAGAGGCTCTGCAGCGCTCTCTTCATGAGAGGATCGACCAGATCCCTGGCGCACCACCCACTTTGAAGAAAGTCGACGTTCAACGGTACACTCAAAGGCCTTGGAAGAAAGAAGCAGCACCAAAGGCCATACCCAAAACATTCAAAATGCCAAACATACCAAGATATCGGGGAACAACTGACCCCAATGATCACTTGATGATGTTTAGCAATTTCATAAAAGCAAGCGATCTCACCGACGAGGAGATCGAGTCAGTGCAATTAAAGAAGTTCGTGGAGACCTTAGCGGACGGCGCTCTACGGTGGTATTCCATGCTGCCACCAAATTCAATAGGATCTTTTGCCGAGATGGCGGAGTTATTTGTCAAAGCACACACAGGCGCTCAGAAAACAGAAACAAGAGTTGAGGATATCTTTGAAATCAAGCAACTGTCTGGGGAGTCTCTCCGGAAGTATGTGGATCGCTTTCAGCGCGAGCGTATGTTGCTACCCAAGGTTCCAGATCGATGGGCGGCTATTGCATTCACCAACAGCCTGGACGTCAAGAGTTCTGAGGCAACCAGGCGACTGTACGAATCCCTGCGAGAGTATCCTGCGGCGAGCTGGTCGGATGTCTACAACCGTTATAATTCCAAGGTACGTATAGACGAAGATAAATTAATTGGCACAGGTACCCGAGGACGGAGCCAAACTCGCACCAATGGCGCTGGGGGAAAGATCGAGACGGATAGGCCAGATGCACGGCACGAGCCATACCCCAGCCGATCACGCAACAACTCAAACGGACGCGGTCGCAACAACAAAGGCCTGGCAAGGAGCAATGATTCTGCCTCAACTTCTAATGGAATCCCAACCCTGCCCGTCTTCAACATCGGAGCAGTCAAACTTGTAGCAGTGCTCGAGGAGATGAGCGAAAAGGTCAAATGGCCCAAGGATATGAAGGGTGACCCCAGCAAACGCAACAAGAACTTATGGTGCGAATTCCATCGCGATCACGGCCACACAACGGATGACTACAAGGCTCTAAGGTATGAAGTTGCTAATTTGTTGAAACAGGGCTATCTCAAAGAGTACTTGACAGAAAAAGGGAAGCAGACTCACGCGAAGGCCCAGCAAAACAAATCAGGACCTCCCCGAGTATCTTCTCCAAAAATGACGGTCAACGTCATCTCTGGCGGAATTGAGGTTGATGCAGTCACATACACAGCAAAGAAGTATGCCAAAGTCTCTATTACGAAGACCAAACGACCGCGACTTGAGGATACGATGACTTTTGAAGAAGCAGATGCAGATGGCTTGCAGTTTCCTCACATGGACGCTTTAGTGATACGCTGCGAGTGGAGGAGTTCGACGTCAAGAGAGTGCTCGTTGATCCAGGCAGCTCAGCAAACATCATATTATCTCGGGTCGTGCAGCAGTTGAAGCTATACGATGGGATTGTACCAATTTCTCGCGTTCTCTCAGGATTTAACAATTCCAGCGAGAAAACGTTGGGAGAAATTACACTGACGACCCTGGTCGAAGGCGTCATGAGACGGACAACGTTTCATGTCATTGATGGAGACATGGCCTACAACATAATCCTTGGGAGGCCATGGATACACGACGTGAAGGCAGTCCCGTCAACCTATCACCAAGTGATGAAATTCCCTTCAGAGTGGGGAATACGGGAAGTTCGGGGAGAGCAGCGTTGCGCTAGAGATTGCTACTCAGTCGCAGTCAAGCTCCCCGAGGAAGCAAAATAGCAATTAAAGAACCCGGGATCCGAATCAAGCAATGAAGCATCAAACTACCAAATCCCGGAATTCATATCAAAATTGGATGCACGAGAAGAGTACGCGCCAACCATCGAAGCTCTGGAACCAGAAGAACTTTTCGACAACATGCCTGAAAGGAAGGTATATTTGGGAGCAGAGCTGAACAAAGACTTACGGAAAGACATCTTGCACTTCCTCAAGGAGCGGCACACCACCTTTGCGTGGTCACATGAAGACATGACGGGAATCTCCCCGAAGATTATCTCTCATAAGTTGAATGTGGATCCATACTTCCGCCCAGTAAAGCAAAAGAAACGCCAGCAAGGAGCATTCAGGAACCAGATCATAAACGACGAAGTTGACCGCTTGCTCAAGATTGGCTCTGTCCGAGAAGTCAAATATCCAGATTGGTTGGCCAACGTGGTCGTAGTGGCGAAGAAAAACGGCAAGTGGAGGGTCTGCATTGACTTCACTGATCTGAACAAAGCCTGCCCGAAAGATTCTTATCCACTACCTCAGATTGACCAACTAATCGACGCGACGGCCGGACACGAGGTGCTTACATTCCTTGATGCATATTCAGGCTACAACCAAATCTTGATGAATCCCAACGACCAGGAGAAGACCTCTTTCATTACTTGCCGAGGTACGTATTGCTACAAAGTAATGCCTTTTGGACTTAAAAATGCAGGTGCAACCTACCAACGGTTAGTCAACCGGATGTTTCACGATCACATTGGCAAAACCATGGAGGTTTACATCGACGACATGCTGATCAAGTCCAAACGAGCAGAGGACCACTTGGCTCATTTGGAGGAAGCCTTTCGAATCCTTGATCAATACAACATGAAGCTCAACCCGGAGAAATGCGCATTTGGAGTGGGTTCAGGGAAGTTCCTTGGTTTCATTGTCTCCCAGCGAGGGATCGAGGCGAACCCCGCCCAGATAAAAGCAATAGAAGCCATCCCCGACGTACTTCACAACAGAAAAGATGTAATGCGGCTAACCGGAAGAGTAGCGGCGCTGAGGAGATTCATCTCCCGCTCGTCTGATCGGTGCAAAAGCTTCTTCGACGTGCTGAAACAGAACAAGGAGTTCGAATGGACCCCTGAATGTCAGCAGGCTCTTAAGGATTTGAAGCGGTACTTGTCAAGCCCGCCTTTACTTTCAACGCCACAACCAGGTGAACAACTATTACTCTACCTGGCCGTATCTGAGTCAGCGGTAAGTGCAGTTTTGGTTCGAGAAGACAAAGGTAAGCAACTACCAATTTATTACATTAGTAAATCTCTATTAGATGCTGAAACACGCTATCAACCTTTGGAGAAACTAGCACTAGCATTGGTAATCGCTGCCCGCAAATTAAGACCTTACTTTCAAAGTCATTCAATAGCTGTAGTTACTACCTTCCCCTTACGTAGTATCTTGCACAAACCTGAATTTTCGGGCAGGCTAGTAAAATGGGCAGTGAATTAAGTGAATTTGATATATCTTATCAACCCCGGGTAGCAATAAAGTCTCAAGCTCTAGCAGATTTTATCGCAGATTTTAGCGCCACCATGTACCCTGATGCTCAGCGTGAGGCGGTTCTTTTCGCCGGATCCGAGCCGGGGACTTGGACCTTGCACACCGATGGGTCCTCGAGCGTGAAAGGGTCAGGGCTAGGCTTAGTCCTCACCACTCCCTCGGGTGAAACCATTAGACAGGCCATAAAATGTCCCTTTATTACTAATAATGAGGCCGAATATGAGGCCGTAATTGCAGGATTGAAACTGGCTCGAGATTATGGAGCAGATAGGATTCATCTCAAGAGTGATTCCGCCCTGGTCGTCAACCAGATAACTGGAGGTTTCGTTGCAAGGGAGTCTCGTATGCAGAGGTATCTTGCCCGAGTTACTGGTTTGCTGGCACAATTCAACAATTGGGAAGCCACACAGATCCCGCGAGAGGAGAATCATGAAGCCGATGCCTTGGCCAATTTGGGTTCAGTCGCAGAAATTGGAGCAGCAGGTTCAATGGCCGTAGCTCATCTCCTGTGCACAACAATCGATAAAGACGCAATGGAGGTCAACACGACCAATCTAACTTGGGATTGGAGGAATGAGATAATCAATTATATACTGCATGGAACCTTGCCATCAGACGTTAAGGCTGCTCGAAAATTGAGGATAAAGGCTGCCAGATATACAATTATAGATGGCACCCTCTATCGAAAGACTTTCGCAGGTCCACTCGCCAAATGTCTAGGCCCCAGCCAAACAGAGTATGTGATGAGGGAAGTTCATGAGGGGTGCTGTGGAAATCATTTGGGAGGAAAGGCGCTTGCGCGAAAACTCATACGAGCAGGTTATTATTGGGACAAGATGGAGAAAGATACTAACGAGTTTGTCAAAAAATGCGATAAGTGCCGAAGGTTTGCGCATCTCCTCCATCAACCGGCGGAGCCCTTGCATTCAATCATCTCCCCGTGGCCGTTTATGAAGTGGGGAATGGACATCGTTGGGCCACTACCCACTGCGCCCAGGGGGGTGCGTTTCTTGTTAATGATTACTGATTATTTTACAAAGTGGGTTGAGGCTGCAGCATATTCGAAGATACGTCAAACGGAAGTAGTTGATATCCTGTGGCGTTATGTCATTTGTCGATTCGGAGCACCCAAAGAAATTGTCATGGATAACGGTCCCCAATTCGTGGGTCAGAGGGTCACAAAATTCCTTGAAGATCTGCATATTAAAAGGATTACTTCCTCCCCGTATCACCCAGTGGCAAACGGGCAGGCGGAATCGACCAACAAAATAATAGTGGATTCACTCAAGAAGCGCCTCGAGCAGGCCAAAGGGTGTTGGGTGGAAGAACTCCCCGGGGTTCTTTGGGCATACAGAACAACCACGAAAATGAGCACCGGGGAGACGCCCTACTCTTTAGTATATGGTTCCGATGCATTGATCCCAGTCGAAATTGGCGAGCCAAGTCTACGATATGCCCATGCAACCGTAGAATCTAATTCAGTCAACCTCTCCGAGGAATTGGATTTTCTGGAAGAACGCAGGGAGTTAGCACTAATACGAGTAGTGGCTCAGAAAGAAAGGGTAGAGCAATATTACAATCGGGGACTGAGGCTACGTAACTTCGAAGTCGGGGACTTTGTATTGCGTAGAGTCTCCCAGAGTACGCAAGAGGCGAACGTCGGCAAGCTTGGTCCAAACTGGGAGGGTCCATACAAGGTGGTTGCATCAGCTGGTAAAGGTTCATACCGATTGGCACGACCAGATGGATCGCTTCTACCCAGCAGTTGGAACGTGACTCACTTGAAGAGGTACTACTTCTAAGTGGTACAGGGGGTTAGTGTTTCTATCCATTTTTACGTTGCTTACATGCCTTCGCTCTCTTTTAAATTGCTCTGTTTTCTTATCTTTGTCTAAATGGTACTAACGGTCTTCAAAAGGCCAGATCCGTTTAGCTCAACTGGTAGAGCTCGAAGTCCTCGTGCTTCGCGGCTGTGGGTTCAAATCCCGCAACGGACACACTCCTCTTTTGGTTATATGTGTTCTCAGATTCAGCGCTTTACCCATTGTCTTTTCATGTCTGAAATTACGAAATTTCGACATGAAAACAGGGGGGTGGCGAGGGCCCCAGTAGGCCAAAATCCCGGCTAACACAGGTGATCTTCGAGCAGAACAAGGTCATTCGTTAAGAGCACGGCTAAGCAAAATCAAGTAAGTTCAATAGAACTATTTTACTTGTGCTATATTATCCCCTACGTCTTTGCGGCCAGCATCCGCTCAAGTCCCACGACTTTACGACCAGACAATCTTGTGTTCTGATTTACGACCAAACAATCCTACATTCTGGTCATTGGGTTACTTGTCCTTTTCAATAGAAATAACAGGGCAGTCTTAACCAAACCAAACCAAATTTTTCCGTTTCTCTGCGAAAACTTTCAACTGTCAAATATGATAAGCAAAGTTTATCGCAAAACCGTCTTACACGGTCAAAGTTCGGTCAGCCTGAACGACCTGATTTCGTTCAACCTAGAGGGCCTGACTTCAGTCATCCTAACTAAGGGTAACTTAACCTGGTTACGATCAGATTTTATTTCAAAACATCTGCGCAGATTAAACCAAAAAGGGAACTCAGACACTAAGATTTGAAACATAATCTTGACCTCTGAAAACTCCACTAAGCAACAATCAGCATTCATATGAATAAGACTTGAAAGACTAAAGATGGTCGTCAAGCCTCAACCAGTCAGACAAAAGAGGAAAACAGCCAAAAACATACATTCATAAAGTTAACAAATATTCGAAGTTAACAACATCCAACAAATTTAACAAAAGGACTAGACAAGGCATCAATCATCATGTTGACCAGGGTCCCGACCTGATGCACTAGCCCCATCAGTCGGATCCCCGCCCAAATCTTCATCTTCTTCATCTTCATTGTCCTCGCTGCCTTCATCGTCCCCTTCGACTTCATCATCATCAGCTCCCACTTCCATGCCCAGGACTTGCTTGACACTGATGATGGCTGCTATGGTCTGATCGAGGACTAAGTCGACATTGATCTGGCCGCGCTGCATTTGGATAAGCAATTTCTTTTTGGCCTCAAGAGCTTCTAACTTGGATTCGATCGTATAACGATCCCGCAAGTTTGCCAACTCCTTCGTCAGTAGCTCCTGAACCTTTGCAGATTCCGCAACCCGATTTCTGGCCTCTTGTAGTTCTCCTCGAGCAGCTTGAGATTCAGCCTCAGCTTTGTTCATGTTCCTCAACATCAGGTCGGAAGCGTAGCGGATACTCGCCAGAGTAATTTCCTTCATATTAAACTCATGGGCAAGTTGGGAGATCTGACGGCCTTGCTCGTCCATCTTCGCTTTTAGGTCTTCAAAAGACAACACAAACCTGTCCTTCTCATCTAGAAGACGGTCCCTCTCCTCGAGGAGTGCGCTTATCTTGTCGTTAGCTTCAGCATTGGATTTCTCCAACCTATCTATCTTATCCTCAAAAAAGTCGCGTCTCCCCTCCAGGACCTGCTTCTCCCCGATCAGAACCTTTTTCTCCTCTTCTAAGGCCTGATTTGCCTGGAGAACCTCCAAAAGGTCTTTCTTCAGGCCAAGGACTTGATCTTGGTTGTTCAGCCTGGAGCGAAGCATGAGCTCGGTAGCCATCATACTCGCCTGGCAACAAGTAGGAAATACACAGATAATTAGAACTAAGGTTTTTGACAAAAATAAAGAAAGTAAAGAAGGAAACATTACCCGAGCAGTGTCCTCAGCAATCGCATAAGCCAACTGCTCATCGTTCATGCTGCGCATGTTCCACTCTTCACGAGGGCCGATCAGGTTGGACGTCACCTTGACTAAGTGGCCAGGCTTCGTAAGAAAATCCGTGTCTGGGGGGATGATGAAATCACACTCCCTCATGCACGGCCTGGGCTCTCTCGCCTGCTCCGAAGGATAGTTGGGGCCAAATTTGTGGCGAATACCTTTAACGGAGTACGCCCCAATCGTGCCTCCTAAAGACACTCGCCTGGTAAGCCTAGTGCGAGAGACCTCGACCTCACCTGTCTCGTCGAGGCCCAGGGTGTCGCATTCCTGCAAATAAACTGGCGCCACCCCGTCGGCAGCCAAGTTCATCATGTCCTTATAATAAAAGACCTGGGGTTCAGCCTCCCCCCCAGCCTTCTTCCGATCGTCAACCTCCTCACCCTTCTCCCCGTCATCCTCTCTCATTGGCTCCTTGCCTGGGCGCCTGTGGCTGGCCTGCTCAGGCTCACTTTGTTGGCTTCCAGCCCGCTCAGGCTCGTTTGGCTCTGAGGCCTCAGGAAAGAATGCAAAACTTTCGTGCATTCTTTCCTCCCCCATTTCCTTAGCTCCTTCTCCTTCCCCATCGCCAACTCGGGGACTCTCCTCGAAAGCATAAGAGGAAGTCTCCACGGCTCTCCTCTTATCACTCCGTAGATATGCCCTCCTCCTCTGAGTCAAACTCACGTCGGGAGCCTCAGAATCTGACAGGACAACCACCACAGGCTCAGCTGATTCAGGGGCAGCCGTCGAGCTTTTGACACTCTCCTACCCAGACTTAGGGGTCTCAGCAGCAGCTACAGTGGCCTCAACTGTTTTCTCAGAAGACTGAGGGGTCTTACAAGCTGTCCTTTTCTTCTTTCTGGGTTTACTCTTTTCAGAGTCGGTTTGCTTTCTCTTCAGGCTCGCAAGGACCTCCTCGCCACCCTCCCTAGCTTTGATAGCTGCTGCAGTCTGAAGAATAGCAGCTGCCTCCTCGTTGACCTCAGCCACAGGATCAACAACCACCTCCTCGGGAGGAGGAGCAGGAAAATAACTACCACCAGTACCTAGACCTGAAAATAGAAGCGTATCAATACCGTAATAAGCTCTGCATAAGTTAGCAAGAAATTCAAGTAAACATCTTGCCGTAGGTGCTGGGGTTAGACAAATGCTTCAAGGAAGCATAGTGAGGCCATTGCCTCTGCTCGTGGGTGAACTCAGTCAGAATTGGTTCAACCCAAGCAGACAACTCCTCCTCAGTAATCAGGCCATCATAGGGAATCTTGTCAGCTAACCAACAAAGAATGGAAATTAGAAAGTGCAGATACATAGTCTAGAGAATACTTAATACCAAGGCTCGGGGACTTACGAGTTTTGTTCCATGCCTCACGGAGATTAGTTTTGTCGCCGCGTGTGAGGAGTCTGGACTGCACATAAAAATACCGGTGCATCCAGCCCCTATCCCCTGAGTCTTCGGACTTGCTCACTAGAGCTTTTCTCCCCCTCATACGGGCGTTGATATACCCATCCCTAGCGACCTGAAGACTATACAAAGCAATAAAATGCTTAAACTCAAAATCCTGCTCGGTCTCATCGGCGAACCACTGCAGCAGGGTAACAATCCTATAAACGCTGGGACACAACTGCCCCGGGCAGATAAGGTAATATTTACAGATATCTTCTATGACAGGGTGCAACGGGAACGTATAGCCTATCGTGAATGGATATGTAGATATAGCCGTCCATCCAGGCCTCGCTGAAGTGATGTTTTCCGTTGGGAGGGGGCAAGAAACCATAACATCATCATCCCACCCACAGTCTGTCCTAACCTTAGGCAATAGGTCGGGAGTGATTGAACTCTTAAAGCGGCTTGAAGGCCACGACCTTACATTACCGTAATGACTGAACGAGCTGATTGAACAGTCATTTTCAAGATTTCCCCAAATTTTTGGGATCACATCGGCAACTGAGGTTGGAGAACTCGTAGGTTGACCAGCCGCTGCCGAAGAAGTACTAGCTGCAGCATCCATATTCAAACTCCTCTTGGCCTTAGGAGACATTTTGATCAAAAGATTGAGAGAATTTGTCGCGTTTCAAATTTTTTGCTGGAAAGTTGTTTGGAGCTCTGAAGGTTAGTATGAAATTTGGAATGAAGTAAAAAGACTTTCAGCTGGAGGAAATCATATTTATAGGGTTCGCAAAACCCACACGTGGCGGACATCCACACAAAAGATGAATCGATCCAGCCGTTGGAGAAAATAATGAAATAAAAATCGGAATGACGGTTTTTCGTCTTGGGACGTGCAAGACGTGAGTAGGCGCATTTCAATCATCACGCCTGCAGTCTCGGAACACGCAACAGTCACTTCTTCAGTAAAAAGTGGAGCGGAATCGACAGCTTGCACGTTTTGTCTTTAACAGAGCATTTAATGCACACACTAAAAGGACGCCAATCAGTCAAAAGCTCTTAAGAAAACATTTAATACTCATACTGATGGGGTAACGATCAGTCCAACGGGCAGTATCTTGTAAGGAGAGGTCAAAAGAGTTCATTCCCACTCGCAATTCGTTTTCCACTCCTCGACCAGATCCTCTGCCCGAGAAGTGCGGGGACTATCTGTATTAGGTTAAATCCATCGTCACCAAAGTTGGTGACTCGGCATCCACGTAGGACGGCGCACGGACGACACGTGGCTGCGAAAGGACATAAAGGCAATGGATAAGATCGAGGATAAACAGTTACAACGGACAGATGAACAGTCGCCACGGCCAGAAAAGTCGCGGCCCATCAATCAAGGCAGTTCAAAATGGGAATCTTATCCACAAACAACGCAACTGCTCGACTAAGGAGTTACAACTGCTTGTGAACGGGCACATAGCTACCTATATATTGTAATCTAAGTCACAAGCATGAAATCTAATGCTTCTCTGAATCTACACTTGTATTCAAACTATTTACTAGCATTCAATTCTTTATCTCCAGCGAATATTTATTACTATTGCTGATCGAAAGATCTCCTTTATTGTTTCGTTGATTGAATATCATAAAGAGTACGAGGAAGGGAATTTAATCAAGTCTAAACGGCCTGAGCACGGTTCCTTTTTCGTTCGATCATTCATTTATTATATCGCATTAATTGCATCTTTACTCTTTCGCATTTATTACTGTCATTTATATTTATTCCATTAAGAGCGTTTAATCTCGATTATTGACCGTGACTCCGCTCTACAAATTTAATTGTAAATTAACCTAACAAAACGAAATTACGGTTAAATAACTAGTACTATAAGAACATATCTGGAATTCTAAGTGTTAGTTAGCAACTCCATAGTACCATATAAAAAAATATATTATAAATTCTATAGTAAATGAAATTTCAATAATGTCAAACAATACGAAAGTTAATTGCATATTTATGTCACCCATTATTTAAAAGCTTATAATCCCTCATTTTCATTTTACATGTCATTTATTTTATTTTCGATGTGTTAAAATAATGAAACAGACACACACATATTAAATTAATTTTTTATTTACTCATAATGAGATAATGTAGTCACTTATTTTATGTAGAGGTATTTTTCTCATAAATTTGGTACCAAGTTGGTCTAGATTGCAAGTTACCGTCATATTTTTTCTTATCACATGCACATATTGTACCTCAAATTGTGTATGACGAGCTGAAAGTTCCCCATTTAGTAAATATTGTTAAGATAACACTGAACAACACAGCAGGCCAAAATTTAGACCCTGTCAGATTCTCCATTTTTGGGTTTAAGGGCGGGAACTTGAAAATAAAATCACTCTGTTAATATCACCCCCTGTTATCTCTTTCTCTCTCCTAGGGTTTATTCAAATTCAAAATCCCCAATTTTTCACACACTAAAACACTTATTAATATTTCATGTTACTTTAGCTAATCCAAAAAATTAAACTAAAATGACTTTACGAAAGGGTTCAAAAGTATGGGTTGAGGACAAAAATTCAGCTTGGGTAGCAGCTGAAGTTACCGATTTTATCGGTAAACAAGTTCAAGTTATCACTGATTCTCGCAAAAAAGTGAGTGAACAGTTTAATTTTTGTAATTTTTTGGGCTAATTTGAGTAATTATTTTGGTCAAATGGCTTATTTTTGAAAATGTTAATGATTTTTTGTGTTGTGTAGGTATTGGCTTTGCCGGAGAAATTGTGGCCAAGGGATGAAGAAGCAGATCATGGAGGAGTTGACGATATGACTAAATTGACTTATTTGAATGAACCTGGTGTTTTAGATAATCTTCAAAGAAGATATGGTCTTAATGAAATTTACGTGAGTTTTGTCAATTTTCAATTTCTTGATTTTTGTATTTATGCTCACTATATGTTGAACTGTATAACTGTAAAAGGATAGAATCTTTATATTGTTAGAGCTATCGTGTCTGCACGTAGAGTAGTTTTTGGGCCAATGATGCTTTTCTAGCTTTACCTACCGGTTAATGTAAAGATGTTGTGGGCTTAGAGAAGGGTGACAGGGGTGGGTGCATAGTATTAGACGGGGTTAGTTGGATGCAGTAACTTTGACTCAGACCCTGTTTTTTGTTAGTCAAATGTTAACTTCTTAGCATAGTAACTCTATTGGTTAGTGGGTTCGGTGGCATCCGGGACCCATAGAGTTTAAATCATGGATCCGCCTCTGGCGCCTGGTAGAGGTAGAAATGGGTGCCACCAAAGCGGACTGCGTAGTATTTGGTATGAAGGAGGAAGGAAAATGGAATAAATCGTAATTCAATTAATATATCTTTATCTCATCTCTCGAAGTAGTGTGATTTTTAATGATGTCTATGTACAAAGAAAGTGAAATAAAGTTGCTAAATGGTTCCTTATATGATCCGTGTAGGGTTTAAGGAATATTGTACTGAATGTATAGTACTATTAACTAGTGCCCTATTAGTCTGAATTCTGGTTCTACTTTGCTTCTGTTAGATGAATAGTAAATCTACCTTGTTATGAAGGTAACTTTGTTAATAGACTCAAATGGGTCTTCTTGCTTCATTGTGTTTTATTCACTGTAGCAGTTGATTTTTGCCCCTAGACTGCTGCATTGTGTTTGCAAATTTTTCTAAAAGTGTATCCTTGAGAATATTTTGACTAGGAAAGAATTGACTATTACTTTTATGTACTGCTTCTAGAAAGTCTCGAGCATGAATTTTGACATATGGATTGCGAACCTTAATTCTGAACCGAAAACTTTTGGCATCTAATTATGTGCATAGAAGCTGTAGCTTTAGTTAAGAATCACCGCTCTAGTCTGTGAGGTTTCACAAGGTGCAGTTCTTGTCTATGTTAGCTTAAATAACCAATAATTATATGCTCTAACACCGTAATCCTACTTGAGTGCATTGTGACATAATTAAGTGTTTTCCTTTTCTTCTTCCTTTATAGACATACACAGGCAGCATCTTAATTGCTGTCAACCCATTCACAAAACTTCCTCATCTGTACAACGTGCACATGATGGAGCAATATAAAGGAGCCCCTTTTGGTGAGCTTAGCCCTCATGTGTTTGCTGTGGCTGATGCATCGTACAGGTTTGTTGACTAGTCATTGGGGATCTGGTGGGGTTTGCCAAAAGTGAACCATTCAGTGATCTAGTTTTGCTCAAATTTTCTTTTTTAGGGCTATGATGTCCGAGAACCGAAGCCAGTCTATATTGGTTAGTGGCGAAAGTGGAGCAGGTAAAACAGAGACAACAAAGTTGATAATGCAATACCTTACTTATGTTGGTGGTCGTGCTGCTGATGATGACAGAACAGTTGAACAGCAAGTACTCGAGGTAACTTGCTGGCTTCTGCTTAATGGTTTTAGAGGTGGAAAAAAAACATGGTAGTTCTATCTGCAACTTTACAGATTTCCATCATTGGGGTCTAGACTGTTCTTGTTTCCTTATAAGGGTGTCATTTTTTTTTTTTTGCATGTTAAAATGGAAAGAGCTTCTCCCAGAATGGAACTGATTGCTTTGTGATTTATTAGCTTCATTAGAATGTCTTTGTCAAATTCTTGAACTTCTGCCACTTATTAAAAAAATCTTGAACTTCTGGTCTAGCATTTTCAAGACTATTGTAGTCTCTGTTGGTGAGATCAGGCTTTTTATTTATAACTTGAAAGAAGTAGTCGGGTAGGGTTTATTATTTACTGCAAGCACCAAAAGAGTGCAGCTTTACATAGGTTGCGAAGTACAGATAACATGCTTCCTTATGAGCTATGCTACAGTTAGTTCTTCCTCTTCATGCATTTAACATCTATTTAAAGTAAAATACTCTTCATTAGATTATCCTCTGTGAGGCAAGTTCCATTGATTGCAATCCACCCAATGCATGTGGCCTTACAAGGTCTCGGATTGCCTTCTATGGTAACTCGTCCTTTTGTGTTGAAATAAAGCTTTATAGCTGGATTTCACAGTAAAGGTCGGGCAACGGACAAAAGTCTAATTTGTAGCCAGACAACTCCGCTAGTTGCTGCACATTTTTCACCTCATTCACGGGATACATGTAATTTATTACCAGGATGATGCACAACTCTAAGCTAGCTTTGTAGGCTTTCAGAAATGTCAACTACCTCACATCAACATCATGGAAAACCTGTGTGTCATCCTCATTCAAATGCGAGAGGTCATGACTGGATCTGAGCTGTTTGCTATTCTGAACCCTTTTAGCCATCCTTTCCAACTGCTGTATCTATCATTCTACTCAAGCCTCCCTAACCGATATTAACAAGAAGGGACTAGGGAGATAAAGGGTTTCCTCAATTTAGTTCTCTTCAAGCTTGAAAAAGTTGAGTTGGCCACCATATAATAGAACTGATAATAGTGGAGATGCAATATTTTATCCATCATTTCAAATATTTTAAGAATATGAGAATATAGCAAGAATCTATACCTTGTAAACATAAGTAATATCCCTATAATTGTGGAATTATGAAATTTATACGTTGCAATCACATGCTTCCTTTGATTACTTGTAGATTTGTAAATATTATCTGTTTTCATTTTTCAATGGCTTGAGGAAATAATTAAGCAATTTATTCTCAAAATCTTCTCTTCTCTCCTCGGTTACATGTTTTTTTTCTTCTCTTTTTGATAAGGTAAAGATATTACTAATTAAGAAGGGGAGAACCCTATATACAAAAAGTAGAGAACCTACACCATGATACTCTTATCTTCAGAAGAAACCCAATTATCTATACACATCGAGACCTCATGAGTGCACAAAAAAGAGACTAGAACCCAAAGATTATTTTGCAAATTAACACAATCACTCTCTATTCCTTCAAAAGCTCCATTGTTCCCTTTCAAAAGAATTCACATAAGAGCTTAGGAGCCACATCTCATGTTCTCGGTCTCCTCTTCCTTTTTCTATAGGCCCAACTATACATCGCGTCCTTCACTGTGTCGGTCATCACGCATTGAATACCAAACCAACTTAGGAACCCCCCCCCCCCCCCCCCCCCCCACAAATGCTAAGTAGGCAATGTAGCAAAAGATGATCATTATCTTCTCCGAAGCATTTGCACATGAAACACCAACTAATTTGATAGATCCTCCGCTTCCTCATATTTTCTGTAGTTAAAATCACTCCCCTAGCTGCAACTATGCAAATGAGCAAAGATTCCTAGTCACCTTAGGAATCCAAATAGAGCGATAAGGGAAAGTCGATTCCTCTCTTACCAACAAACTCTAGTAATATGATTTACAATGAAGAACCCATGTGTGCTCTTTTCCAACCTCCACATGTAAGAAGTGTCATGCTGTTCATTTTGCATGTAAAGTAACTCAACCAGATTTTGAAATTTCCATCTCCCATTCTTGGAGGCTCCTTCTAAATGTCAAATCCCAATGAACTACCCCCTCATTCACTCCACGAATCCGTTGGACAGTCATCTCACACCACATGTGTTCCCAAAAACTAATCCCACTCCCTTCCCCTACCTTGAAAACAATACGAACACCGAACTCTTCCCACCTCTTCATAATCCCCTCCAAATGCCACATCCAAACAGAACCGTGTCATGTTTAGAGTTGAGTATTAGTCCGTCCCTTGTTTTCTTGTGTAAAAAAAACTAGAACACTAAAACAAAGCCAACAATCTGGTAAGAACAAAATCTTGGTTCTTCAGTTAGCAGCATCCCATTGAGGTCCGACTATGACCTCTTAATAATGTTGAAGGCATGTGCACAACGACCTCAAGGTCTTCAGTTGCAAGTCTCGTCTTATGAAGAGGCTTGTGTACCTTACATGTGCAACCAGATGCCTCTTTTACCCTCACGTGCAGGCGCGTGTAGCCATTCCGGTCGACTCTGTTGGCTAGCAGTCGCTCCATCCAATTTGTGATGTTATGAGGCTTCTTCCGGCCCAAACCACTGTCTCGGCACCTTTCTTTCATTCTTCTCGTGCTATTTTTTTAATTTTATTTTTTTGCTTTTTATGGCGGTGGTGTCTAGGCAGCTTTTAGCGAACCTCGACTCTTCCACCGACTTCCTGCTATCTCCTACCACACAAGTATTTGGTAACTCTGCCCACTTAGACTTAGATATATGAAAAAGAAATCACCTTATGTTTTTTGCCTTTACTGGGATTTGAACCTTTGTCAACCATGGTCTCCAAGGTTTTCACCAACTTCATTGACCACTAGGCTGTATCCTTGAGAGCTTCTTCTTCCGCGATCATCGTGACGTCTTAATCTAATTATCTCATTGTCTCTCCGTATCAACCAATATCTCAATCTGGTTTCTTTTTCAATGGTGAAACTTCTCTGATTGTTTAGCATTGTCTTCTAGTTATGCAAGTTTTTTGCTTATATAAAATACTCGACAAAAAAAATTGAAAGTCAAGAAAAATCCTTTCTCTCAATTTCTAAATCCACAATAACTAATGTGATGCTGAGAGCAATATGTCCATCTTTAGTGGACCATGGTTCGTGGGACAAGAATATTATATTCATTTAACAATTATTCAGATGTCCAAGCTTCGGATGAAGAAAGCAACAATGAATGTTCCCATCATGAAGTTAATGTGGTTCAGATTGAGAGGGATGGCATCCTTCCTTTTCCCGATTCAAAGACCTAACATCTTGTTACATTACCTTACCAAGCATCACACACATGAATCAACGACATTCTTTCTCCATCAAATCATCAAATGGCGGTCTAAAGCTCAATGAATAAACTGCAGTGTCTGTACTGTCATTCTCATGTCCAACTACAACAATTTGTTTCTAGCCAAGTGTTTTCATGATCAAAGTCAAGATATAATGCCAATTAAGTTTAACATTGCCAATTCAATTACCGAGGACATGACCCTAAATAGGAAAGAGTGGAGGTCGAGGATTAGGGTAGAGAGATAGATAGTAATCGAGCAATTTTCGGTATATTCTACTTTACGCTTACTCTGCACCTTATTTTATTATTGGTGTTTTCTGTGTATCTTGAGCTTGTCTGAGTGCTTCCTAGCATATTTCATTCCAGTTATTTTGATATTGTCATCTTGCTTACCTCAAAATATGTTCATCACTGCCATTATTTAGTTGAGTGTCTATCGGAAAGAGCCTCTCCACCTCGGTGGAGGTAAGGTCTGCGTACATTTCACCCTCCCCAGACCTCACATTTGGTGGGAAGGTGGGATATCACTGGGTATGTTGTTGTTGTTGTTGTTGTTATTGCTAACTCAATCCTTATTGCTGAGGGATTATCGTTTATTGGTCTTTATTTTCAAGTGTTTTAGCTTTACTGTAGTGACTTCTTCCAATTGATGATTGAATTTGGTTGATTATTTTTGCAGTTCAAATATTTTGGATTACTAATTCTTAATCCTTTTTCATTTTCTGTCTAGTCTAACCCGCTGCTGGAGGCCTTTGGCAATGCACGTACTATTAGGAATGACAATTCAAGGTGTGTTTTTGACTACTATTGTTGGCAGTGCTCACATTTATCAATTGATGCAATCACTGATGTTCATTATTTCAGTGGCGAAGGTGCTTCTTTATTCTTTTGTCGTTAATATGGAATATGTGCTTTCATCTGAAAATAAGATTTTATTTGGCATGCGTGCTTCTCTTGTCTTTACAGCTTTCATGACGAAACTGCTTATTTCTTGTATGTTAGAATCGTTGAGCTCGTACTTATTTACTAAAGTGGCACAACATGGGGCAATCATGCTTGAGGTCAATTGAATTATAATTAATACCCGCAATCCTTGTTTGTTGCAGTCGTTTCGGCAAGTTTGTTGAGATCCAATTTGATGCAAGTGGTAGAATATCTGGTGCTGCAATTAGGACTTATCTTCTGGAGAGATCTCGTGTTGTTCAGATAACAGATCCTGAGAGGAATTATCACTGCTTTTATCAATTATGTGCATCCGGAATGGTATTTTCCCCCTCCATTTGCTTGGTTATGACGTTTAGTTCATAAAATTATTCATGTTCTCGGTGAGATGTGTGATTTGATATTCTTTTCCTTGGGAGTGCATTAGGTTTATGAACACTTCTATGTTGTGGCCGCCTTGATGTGTATGCTGTAGTTTAAGTTGTTCTAAGATGCTAGTTGATGCAATTTGACTACATTGCTATCAGAGTAAGAGTCTTAAAGTTAGTTCCTTCTTATGTTCTTACTTTTTCAGGATGCTGAGAAATACAAGCTGGGTCATCCCAGGGATTTTCACTACTTGAACCAGAGTAAAACCTATGAGCTGGATGGAGTTAGCAACGCCGAGGAGTATACCAAGACAAGGAGAGCTATGGAAATTGTTGGAATCAGTCAGGAGGAACAGGTTCTGCTTGTTGTCTGTTATCCTAAACAATTCTGTATTTAGTAGCATAGTTATTCTATTTCACTAATTATTACATTGAATTGTTCTTTTAATAACAGGAAGCAATATTTCGTACCTTGGCAGCTATTCTACATCTAGGAAACATAGAATTCTCTCCAGGCAAAGAACATGATTCATCAGTGATAAAAGATGAAAAGTCTAAGTTTCATTTGCAGATGGCTGCTAAGCTTTTTAAGTAAGTGATTTTTTGTGCAATATTCCTTCTTCTACTGCATCATCTTTTTCTCTGATTTGCTGATGTCATTACTTAGTGATGAATGATTATCATGCCCTTTATCATCTCTTTGCTCGTCTTTCTCCCTACCTTGATTTACTTTTGTTTTTTGAAACTTCTTTCTTGTAATTCAATGTGTTTCCTATGCTCAGTATAAATCAATAAGGAGGTTGATATTTGATCATCTACTTGGAATTGTTTATGGGCTTCTCTATCAACCAAAAAGAAAAAAAGAAAAGAACAAGACGAAGAAAAAAAGAGAGATATGAAAAATATTGTACTGTTGGCTTTCTTAAGCTTTGAGGCTCTCAGCCAGTAATGTTTATCTTTTCGATAAAATTATGTTCATTAGTCAATTTTAGTTCATACTTTGTATTGGGGGCTTGTAGTGGTTGCCGTAAACTCAATACGTCTCTCTGATATATGTAGTTGGCAGTTCTATGTTATGTATATATCCTCTTCAAAGTTATTACAATAGTTCTTCATTTGTTTCTTGCTCTTCGTGTTCTGTCTTGGCATTATTTCTCGTTTTGAGGCTTGTGAAAAAAGTATTCCGGAAAGGATACCAGTGTTAACACCGTGATAAGACTATGACAAATACTTACTAGTCAAATTTTGTCAAAAGTTTGTAGCATAGGGGCATGTGTAGAATGAACTCCAACCCTCAAAAAGAGGGGAGGTAAGTGGAGTTTTGTTAAACTGTAGGACTGGTCTCCTTGTTCTCGATATTTGGATTTAATGGTGTTTGTATTACATTCAGGATGGTTGCTGACTTGCGTTTACCTTTACCTTTACCTTTACATTTCTTGTCTTCTTTCCAGTATCTTTCTTATTTGTAACAAAAAAAATTCAAGCTCTGTTATATGTGTGTGTAGATATATATGTATATATGTTGATAAGGTAAATAATTTTATTTATAATGAAGGGGAAACCCCGTATACAAGTAGTTCTTTATAAAGGTGGTAATTTTCCTGTTATACTTAAATTTTTGACAGTGCAACTGTTCTGAAATGACTACTTTTTAGGTGTGATGTACAGCTGCTGGTGAACGCACTTTGTACTAGATCAATTCAAACTCATGAAGGGATCATCATTAAAGCTCTCGATTGTGGTGCTGCTATTGCAGGACGTGATACTTTAGCTAAAACTGTTTATGCTCAATTATTTGATTGGTTAGTAACTAATTCCTTTTGCAGTGTCCAATAGCCAATTGTTTACTAGCATAAGTTGATTCTCTAAGAGTATTATACCAACTTTTCTGTTAACTTAAAAAAAAAAGGAGTATACCACTGTTTGACTGTTTCAGGTTAGTTGAGAAGATCAATAGATCTGTTGGGCAAGATCCTGATTCCAAGATGCAAATTGGAGTTTTGGATATATATGGATTTGAATGCTTTAAGCAGAACAGGTTAGCTAAATGTTTCCTTTTTGCCTTTTGTTTAGGGTCTATCGGAAACAGTCTCTCCACTTTGGTGGGGTAAGGTCTGTGCACGTCTCACCCTCCCCAGACCCTATTAGTGGGATTACAATGGGTATGTTATTGTTTTCTTTTGAAAGAAAATGTAAAATACGGAAATAAAAGATTGTGTAGGTGGATATTAAGGTTATTGGAAGTCCTAGAATCTGATTCTATATAGACACCTGACACCCAAAAGCTGCAGATCAATTATTTGGCTCATCTCTCAAATTTGACATTGTAGACTCTTTACTGCAGCTGTAATGAAATTTCTAGGTGACCCTTATGTAGATATATGCAACTTCAACTTAAATTTTTTCTCTAAAGTAGAAAAAATAAAAAGACTCAAAGTTGTAAGCTTGTGATCCTAAAATATATGAAAGGCAATCTATTGTTGATCTTGGGTGATGTTTATCACCTAAAGGTAATGGTCTATATTTTAGATATGAGCTCACAAGCTTTTGTTTGACTGCTAATGTTGTTTTACTGAAAACCTAATTGAAACTTGAAAAGGTTATGATTTTTGACAATAATGAAGTTTGACAAATAATGTTTTAGAATTGCATGATAGTTGGCTATGAAAAATTGTTTAACTAATCTAGATTTGCACAAGTAGTTTTCTACCTAAACTAGATATGTGTAACATCCTAGGCAAATTCGGCATCGTAAGCGTGATTGCTAGTCCAAAATCAGACAATACCACTAGAAGTTTGAGCTATTACATATGATATTAGAGCTACTTGCATCCATGGACAATGTTGGGGCAAACTGCAATTTTGGATTGAGTTTAGGCAAATCCCACATTAAGATAGGTGGTTGGGCAAGCCTCAACCGAGTTTCGGTAAATGCTACATTTCTGAGATCATAGTGGGATGAACCTCAGGGAAAATGATGAGTCTCTAAAGAGGGTGGTGTGTGTAATACCTTAAGACAAATCTCATATTGGCAAAATACGGAAGAGATGTCGGGTATATAGGGAAGCAAACCTTAGACCCTAGTGATACGTTCAAAGCTTTGCCACTTAGACCTAAAGCGGATCATTTCACTTGTGGGTTGGCTGTTACAGGATAAAAGGCTGAGAGTTTATGGAATGTTCTTAAAGGGGAAAAGTTTTAGAATTATTGTGAAAATATCTAATCACTTTAGCCCCTGAGTATCGTTCTTCCCTTATTGTGAAAATATGTATGTGGTTTGAAGTATTTTAGTCCTTGATGTATACCTGTTAAGAGAAATAGTCCTTAATGTATACAAAAAGTGGGCACTTTTGGTCCTATACCTAAAAACTAACGGAAATAATCAAAAATTCTGTCAAACATAACCTGACCCGCAACCCCCCCTCCCCCGGTCCTCCCTCTTCTCTTTTTCACCATGCACGAACCCCTCTCGGAAGATCTCAACCCACCCCAAGGCAAGCATAACCCACTCCACCATTCAACTACTGTAAATCAATACTTCTCAATGCACTTCGATGTCGACCCGCTATCACCATGGACATCACTTCAGGAGCCACCAAACACCCTAATTTATTTTCAAATTATAGAGCTAATTGGTTCTCCAATTCATTAGTTTCTAGCAATCTGACGACATCATCACCACGTTAGTCCCGTTAACCATCACCGGGAATGAGGCGATCGTCAAAATCCTAACATATCGGGGCACAATGCAATGTCATCTTTATATAGTAATATATTCTTTCACTTGCAGTTACTTCAACAAAGTCGAAGGAATATTCTTATTCACCCTATGTTTTATTTTATCTTGTTTCTAACTTCTATCTTAAATTGCTTTAAACCTTTGAGCTACCTATTATTGTTGACATTCTTGAAGGTAAGAAAAATGTCTTCTTTCTATCCTTTGAAGAAAGATAATTTTCTTCCTCTACTTCTGTAGTAGTAAACTATTTTATCTACCAAGATTTTAAAAAGGAGAAGAAGGAAAAGATATAAAAGGGTAAAGGAAATAATTGAAAACAAAATGGGATCAAAGTTGCACGGCAGCAAAGATGATATTCTTCCAACTTAAGGTATCACTTTAAAAGGAAAAGAAGGCTAGATGTCTTATAAAATGGGGTGCTTTAGTTGTAATAAAAACTGTGAAGGAGGGTGATGCGAGCTAGTAACTTTTTTCAAAGCTGGGGAGGAAAAGACGTGGGGGGGGGGGGGGGGTAGCGGGTCAGGTTATGTTTAACAGAACTTTTGGTTTCTTCTGCTAGTTTCTAGGTCTAGGACCAAAAATATCCACTATTTGTATACATTAAGGATTATTTCTCTTATGTGGATACATGAAGGACTAAACTACTTCAAATCATATACATCAAGGACCATTTTGACCATTTTCTCTACTTAAGTTGGCTCTTTCCACAAGCGAGGAATTTGAAACCAATATTAGGCCCTATTTGTTTGCACTTTGCACTTAATGGGTGTCTGAATGTGAATTTCAGAGGTCTGTATTTCAAAGTGCATGTTTGTTTCTTCACAATCACTTCATAGCTATGAATCATTCAGATCTTGTACCAAGTCTTAATAGCATTAATATTTTTTGGCTTGGGATATATGGGATGCTTCTCTTAGCTTCATGTTGAGAAGGATCTTGGTGTCGAAATGTTGTGATAACTGGAACTTGGTGCGTCGACACTCCAATAATTGATTTTTCTGCTGTACAGCTTTGAGCAATTCTGCATCAATTTTGCAAATGAAAAGCTTCAGCAACATTTTAATGAGGTATAGGATAAACTGCCTTTTTTATAAAAGAATTAGCTATTTTATGAATCTTAGTACAATCTTGCAATTATGCCTTTTTGATTTCACATTGTACTTATTTATTTTCTGTTCTTCTAAATTTCTAGCACGTGTTCAAGATGGAACAAGAAGAATATCAGAAAGAGGAAATTAACTGGAGTTACATTGAATTTATAGACAACCAAGATGTTCTGGATCTAATAGAAAAGGTTCCACACTGTTCTCTTAATGTTCTGTCCTATAGAGAGTTTCTCACATGTAGCATTTTACTTATCTCTACTTTCAATTAGGTGATGCGGTGATTGAAACAAAGTATGCGACTCTTTCAGAATATATTTGGTATAGGTGTGGATGATTGATCTTGTCATGTGGTTAGGATCTTCAAATTGTTTTGCTTAAGCTTAATGTGCAACTTTACGGCAAGGACAAAAAGAATTTGTATAATTTTGTCAACTGACATTATACATAAACATTTTCTACCACCATGTAGCAAACTTGGATCTGCCAATTTTTTCTTTGGTTTTGTTACAAATTTGTGCATACTTGAATAACATTATGTATATTTGTTCTATCAATTAAGCTAAATAAGATTTTTTGAAGAGGATTCAATGGTGATATTTTTTGTTAGGATCTCCCATAATATGTTAGCATTTGCCATTTGGCATGCTTCTTAGTCTTTGGTATGGCATGGTTGGTACACTTTAGACTATTCACTAATTTTTCTGACTAGGATTTAGAGGTGTGATATGGATGGTGCACTTTAGATTATTAATTAATTTTGATATGGATTTAGACTATTCATTAGTGGGATTTTAGCTTGCCAGAACAACCTGCATACATTAACATGATGGTTCAATAAGGTCAGTTACTAGTTTTTTGCCCATCTTTGAGTTAGTTCTTGTTGTTCCAGCTCAAAATCACTGCTATGTATGGGCATATTTTACTTTTGAAAGCGTGTCTTAGGCATCTGCATCGACTTTATTAGTTTAAGTTTGATTCTGGTGACCATATACAAAGTTACCTCCATGTTTTGTTTGTTGGCCAAATCAGTCGGGTTCTAACCAGATGCAAGAAGGTGTTACTGCAAATGTGAATCCATTCACTGTTAGAAGCTTTTACGGTTCCATTTGTTTTGGTTTTTCTCCTCTACTACGTTATTTAAAGCTAATAATTCGTGGCTTGAATTGATGAAGCACTAGAAAGTGATGGTTATTGCTTCATGGGTGAAACCATGAGCTTCAGAGAAGTGTGTGTTTCAGACATAGATGTTAGAAGACCTCAATGAGATGTATCGGTTCTTTAAATCTCACTCTCAACTTCGAGAAGCTGGATTGTTGAGACACTATTTTAAATTGGATGCTGAAATCAAATTGTGTCTGATTGTGTTTTATTAAAAAAAGTTGCAATTTGATTATTGTAGTACTGAATTCATATGTGCTTGGTAGTTCCAATTTTTTTCGTTAACTGTATGCTTCACTTCATGCTTTGGAGCTTCAAGTCCCATGGACCTGGTAGCTTTTGTGCGCTTTTTTACTTTTAAAAACTGCTTGTATGTCTCCTTCGAGGCTGAACTTTTCTTTTGACTTACCTCGTGTCAAATGTGTCCTGCAGAAACCTATTGGGATAATTGCTCTTCTGGATGAAGCTTGGTATAACATATGTCCATGTGATGGTTGAATTTACTTTCGTTTAGAGATTTTGGGTGTAACATCTCCTTATCTCGGTTTATTCACCATTGCAGCATGTTTCCAAAGTCTACGCATCAAACTTTCTCAAATAAGTTGTTCCATAATTTCCGGGGGCATCCACGATTAGAGAAGGAAAAGTTTTACGAAACAGATTTTACCATCTCCCATTATGCTGGCAAGGCATGTCAAACAAAAGCATTTGAAAGCTCCATTTATGTTCATGACGAGTATGATTGCTATTGTTACTCATGTTTTAGTGCTTATTTTGTAGGTCACATATAAGACAGAAACATTCTTAGACAAAAACCGTGATTATGTCGTGGTAGAACACCGCAATCTGTTATCTTCTTCAGACTGTCCTTTTATTGCTGGTCTCTTTCCTTCCCTTGGAGAAGAATCTTCCAGATCATCATACAAGTTCTCTTCGGTAGCCTCTCGGTTTAAGGTATGAAGCTTATTTTAATGTGGAGCTATTTGCTTCCACAATAGTTAGACTTGATAGTGTAGTGTTTTTTTGGGCGTCATAAGAATATATATATATTTTTTGATAAAGTAAATAATTTTATCTAATGAAAAGGCTACAAGAAAAAGCCCGTATACAAGAGGTATACAAAAAGTAGAAAGCCTAAAAAAGATATGGTTTTCGACGAACGGCAATCAATCTTCTATACAACAAGAAATTTTATGGGTGCACCAAAAGTAAAATAAGAGAAAAAAGACTATTCAAATGGACAAAATCCATTTCTAATCCTTCAAAAGCTCTTCTATCTCTTTCTCTCCACACAACCCATACAAGTTCTAAAGGAGCAACTCTCCAAGCCTTGCGCCTGTTCCTCCGTCTAACACAGTGCCAACTGAATATTACCTCTTTTGCTAAGCGTGGCATCACCTATGAGATTCCAAGCCAATTGAAACTTTCCCACCATTACCTCATTGCAACCCTACAATGTAAAAGGAGATGGTCAACATCTTCACTGCCCCCTTACACTTAAAACACCAACATAATTGATCACCATTTTTCTCAAATTCTCAGCGTCAAAATCACACCCCTTGCCGCTAACCAAGTAAATGAACACACCTTTCTTGGAACCTTCAGAATCCTTATTGAGCTACGTGGGAATGCAACCTCCTCCCTAATCAAAAGCTTCTCATAAAAACATTTCACAAAAAGAACTCCATTACTTTCCACCCCCATCTCCACACATCACGGGAATCCTGTGTTGAGGTTTGTTTATGGAGCATAACTAACAAACCTTGAAACTCTGTCACCTCCCAATCTTGTAAGTTCCTCCTAAAACTCAAATCTCAAAAGACTTCCTCACCTTGAAACCTTCTAATTTGATGAACTGTTGACACCTTTTGGCATGAGACCCTGTAAATACTAGGATAAGAAACTTTCAACGTGTTGTCCCCACACCACCGTTGCTCCCAAAAACTTACCCTCCTGCTGTCCCTTACTCTAAAGACACGTGGACACTAAATTCTTCCCTTCTCATAATACTCCTCCTCAAACCACACCCAAAAGGAAAATATGCATCTTTGGTTCTCCATCCCCTTCCCATAACCCCATTTTATCTACTATCACCTCTCTCCAAAGGGCATGATCCTCCACTCAAATCTCCATTACCATGTATGTGACAACGCTTTGTTAAACACCCTTAGATCTTTTACTCCAAGCCCTCCCTCCGCTTTTGAGTCGTCAGTCTCCCACATCAATTGACATACAAGATACTGGTCTGCAAGTTTTCTTGTCATCGTTTGGTGGAAGTAACATGAATCAAATGCTTGCATAGATGCATGCATTGGACATGTTATTCATGGGACTAACATCAATCAATTGCTCACATATGTGATTATTTCTCCCACCTACAGGGTTTATACACCCCCGTGTCAATTATCACTCTTTATTTAAGAGTTAGCATAAAATGACAGTGATAGGTAGGATGATGGTTCTATAGATTTCTGACGACACAAATGTTTCTGCAAATAAAGATTTAAAGCTTTTAGGATAAAGGGGAGCGGAAACAAAACGTAGCATGTGTTGCTAAAGTATATATGTACAAATCGTTTTGTATCCTAATATTATTTGGTACTGTGCTTATGTGAGTGTAGACTAAATGTGTGTGGGGGCATACATCTTTTATATGTTTTTATTAATATATACATCTATAGTGGTATTTATCCCTGTTTTACGTATGGGAAAACATTCATTTACTTGTAATATCATTGGCATACTCTGCTTGTTATGTAGTCATCTCCTAGCTTGAAGTCGGACTAAATGCTCATGTGTCAAGATTGGTGCGATGTGCATAAAAACCACCTTAAACAGCAGTTGTTGCAGAAGTTAAATTAGATATATATTTGTTAGATTATGTTGTCCCTCACATCTTCTTCTCTGCAGCAACAACTTCAAGCTCTCATGGAGACACTCAGCTCTACAGAACCACATTATGTGCGTTGTGTGAAGCCAAATTCTCTGAATCGGCCTCAAAAATTTGAGAACCTCAGCATCTTGCACCAACTGCGTTGTGGGGTTAGTTGATACACAATTTGTTAATTGCCATATGTCAAGTGTTTTGGCTGTTCAGTCCTATTACTGATTAGATATAATGTTCTGGTAGTTTAATGGAGATGCTTCATGCTTGTTATCCTTGGTTTCTTGCAAATGCTGTTATAGGGGAATGTGTGGTAGCCAAGGCTAGTCAGTCTTGTTTCATGCCTCCTGCTTATTTATTTCACATGCATAATTATCTTTTGTTGTTCTTCAAGATTTGCTTATTATTCTATTTTGGAATGATACTGGTTAGATGGGGTTTGTTTTCCTGTCAGTTGCCTGCCTGGTTTCTTTTTAACAGGGTTTCTTCTTTTAGAATTTCCCCCCTCTTTCCTGTTGGCTGTCCTTTGTCATTTGACTCATTTCAAGTCTTAAACTGTCGATTTTTAGTGCAATTTGCTTTGTTTCTTTTTGCATTCTTTAGTTTCTTTTGGCGCTTTAAATTGATCTCCTCAGCTTCTTCACTTTTGTGTTTGAAAGTAAGAAGATAAAGTTGAATTATAGTCAATCTATGTTCAAAGAAAAAACTCCAATGAACGTATGTATGCTATGTTGTAAGTACCCCTTACTTGATAAAAGAAATGCTTGTAAGTACACCTTCATTCGCTTAGCACTAGAGTGTGATAGAGTGAATCAGGGGTCTCTTTGTGGTATTGAATTCTAAATTGGTTTTGCTCCTAACATTGAGTCACACAGTGATGTGTTGAAGTCTTGGGATACTGATTCTGTATATTTCTATTTTCTGCAGCCTTCATTGCCCAGAGTTGTCTTTTCTTTCCCTTTAAAAATAGGAAGTTCATGTGCATTATCTTGAATTAAATGTTCTCATTTCACAGTAATTTGATACATTGCAGGGTGTTCTCGAGGCTGTGCGCATAAGTTTGGCTGGTTATCCAACGCGTAGAACTTACCATGAATTTATAGATCGATTTGGACTAATTGTTTTAGACATGTTGGATGGAAGGTGGGTTCATTTTTACTCGCTGTCCTCTTCCCGGTGAAATATTTGACCCCCTCTTTTGTTTTTATTTTCTGTTTTCTTGCATTGGATTCATAATGGAATTTGTGGAAGCATTACATATACCAACAAATATCTAAATGCTTATTAATTCATAGGTTGGTTTAGCGGAGGTAGCAACTTGAAGATTTTTTTTTTGCTAGTTGAATTTGTGACAATGTCAAAATTCAGATCTAAATGTCAGCTTGTTAAGTGTGATTTCTGATAACCCGCTAATGTAAGAAGGAATTTTCTGCAGCTTTCTCTTTCAAGCTAAGCATAATTATCAATGTAATTGCTGTTAACCGAGGGAAGGTATCCAGTTGAATCCAATGAGCTTAAAGTTCAGATTCAAATGGGCGCTTTCTTTCAGAAGTATGATTTGTGAGGACTGGCTTATCATATTTTGCAGCTTGCCATTTTGCTAGGCATAGTTATAAACACATTAGACCTGGCAAAAGGATGTGACTCAGGGTCAATATTTCTGAATGTGGAGAAAATAATTAATTAGATGAGGGAAAAGGGAACAGGAAGGTAAAAAAGAACTTAATAAGTGTAAGTGGAAATTATTATTTTATGTCAATACCATCATAAATAGATCAATGTATGAAAGTTTCAGGATTGTAAGAAGCTTCACGGTTTGAAATCATTTGAATTTCTTGAAAGTGCTTAATATCAGATTCTCTTACATTGCTAATTTAACAGCAAAAGTACAGAATACATTAAGTGATGTAGTTTTTACATTAATAATGTTGCTGTTATGAACTTAATGAATGATTGGAGGGAAGTTGAACTTTTTTGTTTGGTTTATCTGTCGTATCGCAACCAAAAGTGAAAAATGTACATGCGTAGGTACAATGTGAAAACAGGTAACTGATGATGCTTGGATTGATATGTCAGTGACAGTGACCCAGTCTGCATTTTGTTTGGAGTTTGTGCTGACCAAGAGCACACATTTTTATCCTTCTGCTTCTGTCTAGGATCGTTATTTAGGTGATGAACTTATTTGGGTGTAGGCCTTTAGGGTACTGGCTTGATCCCTGCTCTACAAAACTCTAGCTGCTTCTGTTATGAAGCTGTCTGGCTTGTGCCTGTCACGGCACATGCCAAGCTATCGAGGCCTTGGCCACTTTGACTCGACCCCTTTAGGCTATCTCAAGGCTTTGGGCCTCACGGTTTCATCCCCTGAACTTAAGGTAAGGTAAAAAGGTGCCTCAACAGTTGGGGCCTCACGGTTTCATCCCCTGAACTTAAGGTAAGGTAAAAAGGTGCCTCAACAGTTGAATCTTAAAGTCGCTCTTATATGGCCCCTAACTTCCCCATCACATTCGGATGTGGGATTTGCTTAAGACAAGCTTTATAACCCCTTTCAAGTTCGGTCCATTGGCTGTTACACTCACTCCATCTAAGGGGCTTCACATCATTGCTGAGGTTTGCTCCTCAACAGACGAATCTTGAAGTCACCCTTATATGATGCCCAACTTCACCATCTCATTCTGATGTGGTTTTGCTTAAGGCAAGCTTTACAGTGAGTCCCCTTTGAGTTTTAATCGTCAACGGTTTGTGGGCTGTTACAGTGGCCCACAATCCTTGTCCCTGCTTTAGCAGGTTAACCACTTTGATTGGTTTGGACCAATTATGATTAGAACTCCCTTTATCCCAGTTTATGTCAAGACTCTTTTTATTTTTGTATGTCCTAAAATATGTGATATTTCCAGTAATGTTATTCTTAACGAGTTTCACAGTTTCAAGGATTCAAATCATTTAATAGTAAATTAAACTATGATGTAATGGTTTACCTATTAAAATACTTCTTTCAACTTTTATGAACAAAAGAATTAAACATTTGCTACTCCCTTCATGCTAGTTTATGTGAAGTGTTTTATTCATGTGAGTTTAAAAAAGAGGGAAAAAACTTTTGGATGTAGTCTTCAACATGCGATAGCATTTCTGCGGCTATAAAAGCATGCCATTAACCGTAATTAGGAAAATTATGGAAAGGTATCACTCTTCTTGGAACAGATTGTAAGGAGATAGTGGAACAGAGAGGTACTTCATTTTCGTTTGCTACAGCTTATATAATATGCACATCAAATTAATATCTAAAACTCTATGCTGAGCCAAATGTAATGGCATGGATGAACTATCCATATATGATCAATGAATAACTGATTCTGCAGTATATCACTAATATAAATTTGCCTTTTGGTAATGGATGTGGCTGTCGTCCTTTGGGTTTATGTAGGGAAGTACTGTTTTTTCCATATTCAGTCTTTTCTGTCAAATGTTTTGGGGTGATAACCTTGTGGCAACATCTATCCTAATCAGTGCCCTTAAAAGAAGGAAACATTTGATTGCTGTGGTTATGCTGGATATGTTGTTTTTCTAAAGTAAAGGTTAAGCCAGAGCATGCTTTTAATAACAGCATCATTCAGTGTTATACAACAATAGTTTTGGTCCCTCTCTGAGTATGTAAGTTTTGTATTTTATTCCGCTTTGTTAGTCTTCCAATTTGTTTTTTTTTTCTTTCTGTCCAGTAATGATGAAAAAACCATCACCGAGAAAATACTGCAGAAACTCAATCTTGGGAATTATCAGGTTGCTCTAATAAGCTTTCACACAATTTTTTTCAGAGTTTGATGCTCTAGCAATTGCAAAATATAATGTCTGTTATTTTCTGCGCTGAGTTTCTTGAAGTAATATCATGGTTTTTATTTCTACAGTTGGGAAAGACAAAGGTATTCCTTAGGGCTGGCCAGATTGGTGTTTTAGACTCACGTCGTGCTGAGATATTGGATTTTTCTGCAAAACAAATACAAAGTCGGCTACGGACATTTCTTGCACACAAGGACTTCATCTCGAACCGAGTGGCTGCTATTCGTTTACAGTCTTGCTGCAGAGGTCCTTTCTCTCAGTATAATGTCTTCTAAATTATATGTCATCCAAAATAGTGAATATCTGTCTGATTTCCGCCGATTAAAAAGTTCACGTGCCTATACTTCTACAACAGTTGCTTTGGTTATGCCTTTTTGGACTAATCTGTGATGAGTATGGAATGGTGTTACTTTCTTCCTACTCCTAGTTTAAACTTATTATTTGATAAAAAGAGATAAGACCTCCTTATCCACTACCGTTTAGTTCTTGTTGTTTTGGGAAACAAAACTTTGTTGAGATGGAATCCTTGGTGTACTTTTGTTTATATATGAGTCTCGATATTCATCTGGTTTGATTTGTATTTTTGCCTTTGCCACCTCTTAGGATTTTCCTAACTTTTCTGGTTTAACTCTTTTTCTGTAAGGGGGCCAAGATATAGTAAAATGCGAGCAAATCATAAACATTTTGCTTGATGCTAGTATATCTGCTATACCTGAGGCAGGAAGTACAAATACTCTATCTATATTGTTCTTGCATAAATTTAATTAGGCCACAAGACCTTTTCTTTCTCTCTGGATTTCGTACATGTTTTTTGTAGGAAATCTTTTAGCAGAACCATGCCAAAAAATTCAAAAGTAATTGGAATCGGCAAACAGCAGTCAACTTCAATTAGGCAGCTGAGCTCCTCTTTCTCAGTATAATACCTCAGGCAGAGTTCTAAGATTAAACAATTTTATATCCCCCAATTTTCAGCAGTTTGATAAGTAAAATTTTTGATGGTGTTCTTATGATCATACAGTAAATGAAGCCACTTGCAGCAAAAGGACCAAGTCATGCCATTTTCTAGTCACAGCCTGATTTGTTATTCCGTTTTCCATTTAGAGTAAATTTCGGTCGTCATCGTAGCCCGAGTATCGGCATCATTTACTAGTCACTGATATGATTTGTTTCGCTGCACTCTGGTTTCTTTCCTGTTTATTGAGAACATATGCAACAATTAGTCACATATTTTTGCTGGATAAAGATTAATGGCGTGCTCTGATCTTTGGTTCTGGAAACACAATTGACAATACATCCAACTTAATATATCTGAAAAGAGATGGAGGAAGTCTCCTTTCAGGTTATAAAGTATGATCTGGCATGTGTTCATTTCTTTATTTGCTTATATTTGTTTGTTTTATCTGTTTTAATGCTAATGTAAGGTGGCTTTTCTTTGCATCCACTTTTTTTAATAGGTTTGGGCACTGAACGAGGCTTGAAAGCATTGCTGACTTTTTGCAGGTTATCTTGCTCGTAATTTATATACTGCACTGCGGGAAGCATCAGCGGCAATCGTAATCCAAAAATACGTGCGGCAGTGGATCTTGAGGAACGGTTATGTGCAACTTTATGCTTCTTCTCTGCTGATACAGTCTTGCATTCGTGGTTTCGCTGCTCGGCAAAAGTTCTTACACAGGAAGAAGAATAAGGCTGCTGCTATCATTCAGGTGAAAATATCCCCTTGCCATCTGTTATAACTTCTACATTTCATAAAATTGCGTTTTTGCATTCAGACAAAAACTATATATCTGGGATACAAGGTTGTGGTTGTTGTGTGATTGGATATTCCCCATCAGCACCCCCCAAACCAAAAAAGAAAAAAAAGGAAAGGTGAATAAGAAATTGTTCTAAGCTAATATTGGATATTCTTTTTGCTACTGCATAGGCAAATTGGCGCATGTGCAAGTTTCGGTCAGCTTTTCGTCATCGTCAATCCAATATTATTGCAATACAATGTCTTTGGAGGCAAAAAATGGCAAGAAGAGAATTCAAAAGGCTTAAACAGGTGGGGAGGATGGTACTTCTCCTTTTTCTTTTTAATTGGATATGGATGGGTACTTCTGTTTCCAATGTCTATAGGTTGGTATACCAATAAAGCTCTGTTTGAAATGTCTCATTTGAAGGAGATATCCTCGTTATTTAGTGGACGAAGTGTGACAAAAGTGATTAGGATGCATGACATGTAGTAGCTTGGTATTCAATATTTTCACATAACAAACTAGTGCTCTAGCTGACAGTGTGATGCTTTAGTAAAAAGAAGCTTATGATTGCCTCCGCTGAAAATGCTATGTGGTAATACAATGTCTTGAAAAAGTCTTATCAGTTATATGGTGACACTGAGTTTCTTGCTTGGAGATTTTTCCTCTTTTTGGCATCTGTATTCACATCACTATGCGAGGTGTTAGCCTACCATGTATTAGTGATCATATCAATTAGTCTGTAGTTCATCAAATTTAAGTCCAGAGTAAGTCGCCCCAACTCCGTGCTTGCATAAGGCATAAGAAAAATATCAGAATTTGCATAGCCTTTTAGGACATTTTAGGACACATTTCCTGTGGTTTAGCCTTGAGTTACAAAGTTCTGAAAGTTAGTTGTACGTGATAAACGGTTGCCTTTAGCAGCTAAGCGAGATCGCTATGATATGCCTCTTTATGTATGACTGGGGTCATACGGCTGTTAGTTAACATTTAAAAAGTTATGTACCATATCAGTGTTTTAGTTATCTTTTTCAAATCTGCTTTCTGTTACATGTCACCCTCCCCGGACCCACTTGTGGGATAAACTGGGTATGTTGTTGTTGTTGTTGCTTTCTGTTCATAATTTTCTGTTTATTTCATAAATTACATTTATGCGATGCCTATGCTTCTGTTTACCGTAAATGTAAGTAAGAAATTGATGCTCTTGCTTTTGCTGATTGTGTTTGAGATTCTAAATTTTTCTCCTCCACAGAAAAAGGAGACGAAAGTCTTACTCAAAAAAAGAAAAAAGAAAAAAAGAAAAGAAAAAGGAGACGAAAGAACTAATGTTATAGAATGGAACATTGTTAGTGGGAGATGCAAACAACTTCTTTTTATGCTTTAGTTGAATATTGCTGCTACAAAGTCTTTTCCATATTGATTCAATCGTGTGGATTGCTGCCATGCTTCATAGATACTAAGAAAATTGCTATCAAGTCTTCCGTAAATAAAATTCTATTTCCCTATTTTTCAATAGTTCAGATGTTATTTATATATGAAGAGTTGACACTATTTTTCCCTCATACAGGAAGCTAATGAAGCTGGTGCCCTGCGCTTAGCAAAAACCAAGCTTGAAAAGCAGTTGGAGGATCTCACTTGGAGGTTGCAGTTGGAAAAAAAATTACGGGTACTGGTCCATTGGTTTACCATATTAAAATGATTCATCGATTTGGTTGTGATTTGTTCTCTAATTCACTATATTTTGCTCTCTCATTGAACAATTTTTTATTTGAACATTGCGATGCAGCTATCTAATGAAGAGGCTAAATTGGTGGAAATTTCAAAACTTCACAAGACTGTAGAATCCTTAAGCCTCGAGTTAGATGCAGCGAAGCTGGCTGCAGTCAATGAGGTCAACAAGAATGCGGTGCTCCAAAGACAACTGGAGTTATTCATGAAGGAGAAAGCTGCTTCGGAGAGAGAAGTCTTTTCAGTGACAGAGCTGAGAAATGAAAATGCATTTCTGAAGGTCATATAACCGTGACATTCTATATTTGTTTACATTCAACTCCAGTTACACTAAGATTTGAACTGAATGATTAATTTCCTTGACCAGTAGTCTCACTTTCTAAAATGGAACACTTTGAAATACCCAATGGATCTTGATTAGCCAAAAATTTTATGGGCTTAGCACTATCTAACAGCAATGACGACAACTATATCCAGTCCTGAGCTGGTTATGATCAGCTATATTAAACCTCATTATCCTTGTTGCTCCAAGTACACATGCCTCAATCCATTATTTCAATATTTAGGCTCTCTACCACTGGCAGTTCTCTAAACTTCTATAGCATTCAAATCTCTAGCAAGACTGGAATTCCTGGAGAACATTAACTCTAAGATAAAATACCAACATGTCTAAACCTCAATCTAAACTAATTGGTATCACCTACGTGCCTTTTTATTCCATCGTGCTTGATTTTTTGCTAAATCTGCATAAATTCTAAGAGAATGGGAGCTTAGGACGATATGGTATACAATTTACTGGTGATGGTCAGTGGTATTGTTCTGCTAACATGTTGCTTATGAGAGTATTGTTCTGCTTATATATGCCTTCCTCCTTCTTACTTTACTGTTACTTCATTTTCTCTGGGGTGTGGGGTGGCTGGATATCTTTAAAGCCTCTATAACCTCTGTCTGAGAAATTAGCTGCTAATACTACTAGATCAAATATCCATATTTTTTTATGAATAACTGATATATGGCAGTATCTCTATTTAATGGCTGATTAAATAAATTGATACAATACTGCTTCTAGGCGACTTGCTTGTGTTTGTAGACTACAACTTTGAAAATTGACAGTCCTGCTAACTGCTTTTGCTTAAAGCAGAAACGGCCTGCTCTGCATACCTTACTGCCACTTGAATAGCTAAATCACATCCTCTTTAATAACTTTAAGTTTTAAGAAAGCTAAAGACTTTGCTCTGGATACTTAATTTTCTGGTGTCTTGTGCAGAGTTCTTTGAGCGACTTGGAGAAGAAGAACTCAGCATTAGAGCTTGAGCTACTAAAGGGCAAAGAAGAGTCTACCGACACAATTGCCAAGTTGAGAGCAGTTGAAGAAACATGTTCACAACTTCAACAGAACTTGAAAAGGTAATTTCAATAAATCAACGAGGAGTTGTTTAGGTGAATCACAACACACTGTTAGTCAACACACTGTTAGTCTTCAACTTCTTGTTAATGGTAAAACTAATAGATACTTACGGACTTACTGTTTATGTTTGTTAGAAATATAGATTAATTGTCTCTGTATACATGCATTTGCAAACATATTTTTTTTCATAACTTATTGATTTCCAGATGTTTTAAAATGTATGCATCTTTTCTATATTAGTATGGAGGAGAAGCTCTCAAATAAAGAGGATGAAAATCATATCCTCCGACAGAAAGCATTGAGTGTAACTCCGAGGAGCAATCGTGCTGGTTTTGCCAAGCCTTTTATTGATGTAAGCTGTAATTTGTCAACCTATAATGTAATAATTAAGTGGAGTTCTCCTTGCATGCTGTACCTATAGGTCCAATAATTTATGTCCCCTTTGCGCAGAAATTTACTGGTACACTCGCTCTGCCCTCTGCTGATCGTAAACCTTCATTTGTGAGTATCCTTTATTGCAGTGTTAATTTTAAGCACAAGTCCTATATGAAGTAGTCAAGGGAAAATCACTTGAGCTTTTTCGCCTTTGCTCCTCCTTTCTGGAGCGTACTAACGGTTCACTTGATATCTAACGGTTATGATTTGTTTGGTAGGAATCTCCCACTCCAACAAAAATCATACCACCTCTTGCTCAAGGATTTTCTGATTCGCGTCGCGCAAAGTTGACCAGTGAAAGGCAGCAGGTTGCTTTCTGTTCAAGTAGTGATGAGTTATGTCTTTCTTTGCCATGATTCCTTGGATAATAGTTATCACTGTTGGGGAGGGTGGGTGCGTTGCGGGACTAGGCATATACAGGAGGATTATGGCCGGATTAAATCTCATTTACTTCCCTCCTATTTATAAAGCAATGCAAGTGGAAGAATTAATACTTCCCTTGTGAGAGAAAGTGCTGAGGTGCTTTGCTCACCATCTGCCCCAATTGTAGTTTTAGAGAGTAAAGGTTGTTTTATATACGCTGCTTTAAAATGAAGTCCCTCTTGCAGGAGAACTATGAAATTCTTTCACGGTGTATCAAAGAGAATTTGGGATTTAAAGATGGAAAGCCAGTTGCTGCTTGTGTCATCTACAGGTGCCTTCTTCACTGGCATGCCTTTGAGTCAGAGAGGACTGCTATTTTTGACTTTATCATTGAGGGAATTAATGAAGTTCTGAAGGTAATCTTTTTTATGTCCTTGGTTGTAAAGGATGTCTGGTTTTCAAATTCTCTTTGGTCTTTGTCAAACTACTTGATGCTTCACCCATGAATATTGCTCTGATAAATAAATGCGTTTGATCTCTAACAATTAAAACTTTTGGATGAAGTGGTCTACACTATCTTTTTGTCATGGTAAACCCACCCTTTACCTAACTCAAATGCCCAACAATGGCTCTTTCCCCACCAGGGGCGGAGCTAATAAGGGGGGAGGGGGTTCAATTGAATCCCCTTTGCCAAAAATTATACCGTGCAAGTAGTGGTAAAAATAAAAACTTTTGGTAATATAGTAACAGTTGATTCTCTTTCATACAACGGAAAATTCTAGTGTTGTGGTAAAAGGGGTTCAAAAGTTGCTTTAGGCCACAAGTTTGCGTTCTTATTTGTGAATTAACAAGATATTTGGGAGAATTCTTGTGTGTTTCATTCCATGGAAAAACAGGTATATACATATAACAAGAATCTATCTATGGAAAGTATAAAAAGGAAAAGTCCAATAAATCTTCTATAAAAAGGAAAAGTCCAATAAATCTTCTATGTATCCCTATAATTAAGCTAATGTATATTACATGAAATATGACCAGATTCATTTCTTCAATTTCCTTAAGCTGGAGCATAGATATTGATCATGCACAGCTTGTTACAAAGGTAATCCACTCGAAGTCCATTCAACGCCTTTGTGAACAAATCAGCCAGTTGCTCTCATGTCTTCACGTACCCAGTAGAAATCAAGTTAGCCTCAATTTTCTCACGAATGAAATGACAGTCAATCTCAATATGTTTCGTTCTTTCATGATACACCAGATTAGAGGCAATGTGTAGAGCAACCTGATTATCACACCAAAGTTTTGCTGGTGACAAAGGCCTCAAACCAACTTCAACTAAAAGGCGACGTATCCACATTATTTCACATGTAGACTTAGCCATGGCTCTGTATTTGGATCCAGATGCAACACCCTGCTTCTTGCTCCTCCATGACACGAGGATTAGAGGCAATGTGTAGAGCAGCTTGATTATCACACCAAAGTTTCGCTGGTGACAAAGGCCTCAAACCAACTTCAACTAAAAGGTGACGTATCCACATCATTTCACATGTAGACTTAGCCATGGCTCTGTATTCGGATTCTGCACTGGATCAAGATACAACACCCTGCTTCTTACTCCTCCATGATACGAGGTTTCCACCCACAAAGACACAATAGCCGGAAGTAGACCTTCTATCAACTTTGGATCCAGCCCAATCTGCATCTGCAAAACACTCAATGCGAGAATGTCCATTATTGCTATACAATATACCAAGTCTAAGCGCTCCTTTCAAGTAACATACGATCTGCTCCAAAGGTGCCCAATGTTTGATAGTAGGTGCGGACATGAACTGACTAACCACATTAACTGGAAAAGAAATGTCACAGTGAGATAGTTTAACTTTCCAACTAATCTCCTATATCTCTTTGGATCATTAAAAGGACCACCATCATTTTTCCATAAGTTGCACATTAGGAACCATTGGAGTACTGCAAGGTTTGGCTGCCAACTTTCCTGCTTCTGCAAGCAGGTCAAGAATATACTTTATCTGTGACAGAAAAATTCCCTTCTTGCTTATAGAGACTTCTACTCCCAAGAAATCTTTTAGCCGGCCCAAGTCTTTCTTGTGAAACTTATTCTGCATGAATGACTTATTCGCTAGCCTAGTGTTGAACCATCTCGCCAAGTATTGTTCTCTGGATAAATGGAAGCTCCTCTAATAGCTTGGTTGCCATGATATGTAGTTGCACATCTGGGTGGCTTCGTGACCTAAATCACCTTGCTAGCTATTGTGCCAAATGTGATCGTTGATCATATGAAAGTTCTTTCTAAATGAAAAGTTTTACTTTTTTTTTTTTTAAATGAAGTTCTTAAGAAGATGTCACTAACCAGGTTTTCTCCTTTCTTCTATTTTCTTGGCGTGTCAGGTCGGAGATGAGGATGTCATTTTGCCTTATTGGTTATCTAATGCATCTGCACTTCTCTGTCTTCTGCAAAGAAATTTGAGGGCTAATGGCTTCTTCAGTACGTCTTCTCAGCGTTCTGGTGGTGGTTCCGCACTAAATGGGAGGGTTGCACAAGTAAGTTGTATATCTATAATGGTGATAATTTCAATTCTGGGTCTTGTAATGGTAAAACCTTGTCTGTTGCTACTAATATCCAAAATATTTTATCATGATAGTAATTGGATTATTTTTTTTTTTTTAAAGTAGTAATTGTGAAATAATATACTCCTGATGATCCAAATGGTTTGGCATTTTACTGTTTGAGGAATCAAACTTCTTTGAGTATGATTTTCTTAATTTACAAGATTATGGTTTGTATTTATGTAGTTTCTTAATTTAGCTTGTATTTTAAGAAAATTAGGAAATTGTGTCTGAATACACAGAAGTTGGATGAATTAATCTTCGTCCTGTGAGCCATGCCATTCTTTTGGGCACTTATCAGCTAGTGGTATTCAAGTCCGTACAGTCTCTTCAGTTTCACGTCTTCTCTTGCACAAATCTGTACTAGAACTTCTTTGATGCCTTCTTCTTCTCTTGTTGGAAAAAGCTATAGTGAAGTGGCGGACTAGTCATGTTGCTGGTGTCTACAGCCTCGCTGCCTGTTTTCTGTTCCTCTTTAACAGTCTTCCTTTATGTCCTCCTTGATCTTCTCCTTTTTTGCCCCTATGCTTTTGGGGTTCTTGAGGAAGGGGGAAGGCTATCTGTGTGTTAATTTGAAACATTTTGATAACTTGTTGCGGATTATCACGTTTGGTGTAATTACATCTTTATAGTTGGGTGTGCCAAAAAGTTTAAAACTGCCCGAACCAAGTTACATGCCAAGTATGTGTACATATAGTGCATCCAAAGTATGCGTTTGATGTAATTTCTTGTGCTTTATCCTCATCAAACCCATGATTGTCATTATCTGTTTTGCATTTATCATCATTCAAATTGCTGGACAACATTATGAAGACCTAAACAAGCTTTTGTATTTTCACCCTCTGCAGAGTTTAAAGTCGCCCTTGAAATATATTGGATTGGAGGATGGTATGTCACACATGGAGGCAAGATATCCAGCTTTACTGTTTAAACAACAACTAACCGCATGTGTGGAGAAGATATTTGGTCTGATTCGTGATAATTTGAAGAAGGAAATATCCCCATTGCTGGGATCGTGCATTCAGGTGCGCTTTTTGTGCATCCCAAATTTTTTTCTATGCACGAGCATGACATCAAGTTCAGCTGTTGGACACTTCCTTTTACATTTTCCATAACTTTAGGTCTGTCAGTATTTGATACCTTTTATGACTAATCAGCTAAGTCAGTGCTCTTTCTTGTCAAAATCTACTGATTGTGCAACCACTAGTTGCTTGCTCCTGAGAAGACCGCCCTACTGCGTATTTTTTTGGGGTTAATTGAGAGGTAAGTAGCGATAAATGAGTGAGGAAAAGGGACACTCAAGAGTGAAAATAGGTAAAAGGGACAAAGTCTTAATTAATGTAGTAGAAGGGACACAGGTGTAGTTGCGAATGTGTGTGTTGCTCCTGCAGTCCTTTTTTATGTGAATATGTTTGATTAGGCATGTGAGAGTTTGACAAGATTTCATTTTCTCTCCTTATTAGAGAATGAACTTTTATATCAAGTTGGTCGCACAAGCAATTCATTAAAGGACAATGAGAATGCTAAGATTAAATAGTTCCAAAAATAGAAAGGTGTCATTCTTTTCGGGACCCACTAAGAAGAGAAGTGTCACATAAAATTCGGTTTCCAGTTTTGGAATGATAAACACAGTCCTTAATATTCACTTAATCACATTTGTCCTTCCTGTAGTTAAGCATGATAGTTGCATCACCTGATAGGCTACTGTTTTATTTTACGAGACCACGTGAAGTTTTAATGTTTCATATTTGGTCATATGTGAAGGCACCAAAAATCCAGCGGGTGCATGGAGGCAAATCAACTAGATCACCTGGCAGTATTCCTCAACAGTCACCAAGCAGTCAGTGGGAAAGCATCATCAAATTCCTGGATTCTTTCTTGAGTCGCTTACGCGGAAATCATGTATGCAAAACTGTTCTCTTCACCTCTTTTAGCTGTGCTTTTGTCACTCTACATTTGAGGTTGCAGTATTGCATTGACGAAGAATTCTTTATGCAATTTACATGTACGGAGTTCTTAGTTTGCATCTTAAAGCTACTCCTTTCTATTTGTTATTCCATTTATGTTGTCTATTGTATCTAGCCATAGTATAAAATGCTTATCCTCATTTCTATTGCAACAACTGTTTTTCTATTCTCTCCATTACAAGTTGAATGTTTTGTTCGGATGTTATGATTTCTAAGACAGCAATATTTGATTATGAATAGTGAAAAAGATAGGTCAGCCTAGTGAAAAGGGTCCTCAACCTCACACCGTGAAGTTGGTGGTTAGAGTCACCAAGGGAGCAAAGTAGGTATTAGCTGCTTTTTGAGGTGCTTTGGGTCCTCAACCTCAAGTTTGGTTAGCTAGTTTGAAGTATGTGATTTACATTTTAGTGGTTGTCCGAGGTGTGGGATAGTGGTTATTTTTTGCCTTTTCAAGATTGTGGCATGTGTAAAGTGGAGCCTATTATACTTCTTAAGTGTTCTCATCAGTTGCAATGTATGAGTTGTCTTTTGTGTTGGTACGTACGTTAATATGAGAGCCGAGTTTTGCTCTTTCTAAATCGAATCTGTTCCAGAACTAAAGATACTTTTTTGAAATCAGGACTTTCTCTACAACTGCCTGGTCTCTCAAAATGATTAGTTAAAATATTGAAGAGTGTAATGGAAAGGTTCCCTGTCAATTTAAAATAGAACAGTCTATTTGTGTCTAATGGATATATATTAGTAAAAAATTTCATCTTTGGAAATGCTATTTGAGTACTGCAAAATGGGTATAATTTAAAATTAAGTTAGTAGGTTTAGTGTGGCACAATACGATATACAGTGTGTGTGTGTGTATATATATATATGTGCTTCTCAAAAGGACGTGGTACACAATTGGGCTTTGTCTGAAATCAATAAAAATATTACTTTATCCCCAAAAACCTATGCTGCACAAAAGGTAAATGGTAAGATTTCAGGGTCTTTGCCAAGGCAGGATGATGTCACAAAAAAACTGTTCACAACTGAGAAATGAGGATATGCACAAGTTCCTTTTCTCTGGATATGGTAAACCCTCTACCCCAAGGGAGAAACAGGGCCCTTTCCTACTTTCCTTCCTTGGTATTGGAGGTGGAGGGTCTTCTTCACTAAGCTTTTCTTGCCTTCTCACAACGATATGCATAGGGTCTCAACATTTCGTCTAGAGAGTTGTCTAGATAAAGTTGTTTGTTGGCTTATTAAATTTGTAACCTTCCTCACCTCCCTCAACCCCCCTTCCCCACCCCCCCAAAAAAGGAATAATCGTTATACACAGTTGTAAGTTTAAGGTTTGCATTTGATCAGAATGTAGTGATGTTTTAGAATATAAATATATTCTTTGGAGAAAGGATAGAATCTTTATATAAAATGCCTATACTCAAGCCATTTTCACAAGTATGTGTCAGATGTCTGTGGTCAGGTTATTTAGTTTGCAATGTGCACCTGCTGCCTCTCTTCTTATCTCAATGCTTCATGACCGTACCTATCTTAGTGCTTCCCGAGGATTAGTGGATTCCTGAACACCTTAATGATGTATCAGTTACTCCTTTTTAATTTTCATTTTCTTCTATTTTTCGAATTGCCGGAAAACCTCCTAAGCATCCAAATGAGAGATAATACTTCATTTTGTTGGTAGTGCAAAAACACTTGTATTATGTTTTTGTGACGCTTGCACATACAATCCTTGATAGTTGGTACACTGCAAAAAATTAGTCTGGGGGGAGAGGATGATGTCTGTTTTTTGTGATCTCTTATTGTAATTTTGGTCTCTTGTTCATTTACTGTCAATAAATGATTAATTTGTTTCCAGGTACCTTCGTTTTTCATCCGCAAGCTGACAACCCAGGTTTTCTCCTTCATCAACATATCTCTTTTTAACAGGTATCATGATCTTACAAGTATTTTTTTTTTTTTTTTAAAAATCATGATCTGAAAATAAGGCTTATGTTCGTCTTTTGTCTTAAAATTTTTTTAGTCTTTTACTTCGACGGGAGTGTTGCACATTTTCAAATGGAGAATATGTGAAGTCTGGTTTGGCAGAACTAGAAAAATGGATAGTCAATGCAAAAGAAGAGGTATTAAGAAGGACATGGTTTTCTACCTATGCATTCTCTATTGCAGATGTGAACTGACAAAGAACTAAGTGAGTTGTGAATGTAGTTTGCAGGAACATCTTGGCATGAACTAAATTATATCAGACAAGCTGTTGGATTTCTGGTACATGCCATATCCTTGTTAGATAGCTCTTTGATATCTATGAGTTTCACTGTGTGCTTTAAGTTTTATTCACTCTGACTATCTAGGTAATACATCAAAAAAGGAAGAAATCACTGGAAGAGATACGGCAGGACCTTTGTCCAGTAAGAGATAATATCCCATAATGTAATTGTGATGTCAATCTTTGTTGTGGACTGAATATCCTAAATATGTCATCTTGGACAGGCATTGACAATCAGACAAATATATCGCATTAGTACCATGTATTGGGATGATAAGTATGGAACTCAGAGTGTGTCAAATGAGGTAAGTGTTTCAATGCCATTTTCTCCTAAATCTGTTTGCCCGGGGTGCTTGTGTTCTTAGGCATATGACTTTGTATAATCTGTAGGTTGTTGCACAGATGAGAGAGATTTTAAACAAGGATTCTCAGAATCTAACATCTAACTCATTTTTGTTGGATGATGATCTGAGGTAAAAACTCGTTCCACTGATATGTACTGCTATTCCATCAGTCCAGCTTCTTTTTTCTTTCATTTGAGATGTGCCTAACCTAAAATTACTATCCGTGAATTGTTTGCTGTCACAGTTAAATTTTAGATTGTCGTACTGTTCAGTGCTGACAGATATTCTTGTTGATTAACTATATTTAATCATTGGAAGGTGATTTTTTTAAGTATCAGCTTGTCATGTTTAACAAGGTGCTCATTAAAATTCAGTTAAGCATATTAAATATTTAAGGATAGCATAAAGAACTGGATTATAGATCCCATCAGTGTTGCAAATGCCTTCTGTTGACGTCAGTCAAGCATTACTTAATAAATGAATCCTTAAGATGCAAGCTTATATCAGTTACTTAGTGTATGGAGCAACTATTTCATCATTTTCTGATTGCCTATGTTAATTATTTCTTGCTGCTTGCAGTATTCCGTTCTTAACAGAAGACATTTATATGGCACTTCCTGAGTTAGATCCTTCACTTATGGAGCTGCCAAAGTTCCTATCTGAATATCCATCGGCGTTGCTTATGACACAGCACACAAAGTAGATTTTCTTCATGCTTGTTTGGAGTAATTTCTTTCTTGTACAATTCCCAGCATAGTCCACTCGCAACGTTGCACGCAGTGTAACGTCTACCAATTCTTGGTTGGGGAAAAGTGCATCTGAAGTTGGAAACTGATTCCTGGAGATGCTGGGACTGTCTTCCTAAAGGAAAACCCCTTCAGATTGTTGACACGGCAGTCTAGGTGTAGAGTAGCATCTGTACAGCGTTAGGTTTTTTTGCTGAACTACAGTATTAGGTTCATTTACTCAAACGGCTTCCTATTTTTTCGGAATGCCGGTGCTTATGAGCTCTGTATATTTGTCATGTTGCTTACTTCATTGTTGTATGCTTCCTGCCTTTGAAGTTTCAAGGCACTTGCCATTCTAGAAATGTAACCATATCACGTTCTCTCACTTTAATCATCATAGTCCATGTACAATTGATAGGTTTGTATTTGCTGATTTATATTTACTGTGAATACCCTTTTTCACTGAAAATAATCAAAATCTGTCAATTTGTACCATGTGTATGTCGTTTCGAATTCTCAAGTGTAAATACTGAGGTTAAGCAGCATAGTTTTGGCAAGTGTTCTCTCTTGAAACTGGTTCCAACATTTGGTGATTGGATTTGATTCGTTTTATTATTTTTTAAACTGTTTACTTGCACTTCAGTGTATTTCCTCAGAACAGCGATTTACTGGTACTTATATATTGATTAACATACTAGATTGGAATAATAATTGCAGGGTTTTTCTAAGCTGAATGATTTTGGTTATTTTTTTTACGTATGCCCATGAAAATTTGTTAGAAAGATAAGGATGTTCTGCTTAAGTTTTTCTTCTCGTTTTTTCCTAATAATCTTTTTATGCGTTGTAATGGACTTGAAGTTGCATTGGTAAATCATCTTTACCTGTATCCTCTTTACTGGAATATCCTATATGCTAAGCATGGGTTTTCCAGTTGTATTTATATCAAGAGTAGACATTTCTTGAACATCTCCAATGGAGGGGCGAATAGTCAATGTGAAAGTAATTATTGTTAGCATCTTGGTCACGATGATTTTCTGAATTTATCTCATTTTATTTTGTGCTTTACATAGCAGGAAAAAATTATTTGATCATGACTTATTTCACTTTCTTATCAACTATTTTTTAAAAAAATTTATGTGATGATATTATCAGTAATTGTTTTTGTGGTAACATTACCAGTAATTTTAAATTTTCACCGACTTATAACTCAGAAGAATTTGTACCAGAATTCACAAATTTTGAAATAGGTATGTTGAATTGTTGACCGTCTTACCTCTCGCATAATAACATGAAATGGAGGGAGTTATTGTAAGATATGCATTAATTATTATAATTTTTTTTATTTAGTTTCTTATTATGTCAATTGTAAGTCTACAGATACAGTAATAATAGCCGTGTAGTATCGAATTTGGTAGAACAATTATAATGTCCTTTAGCGACATCTAAGTCTTTCGCTTCAAGCGAATAAATTGAGCATCTGTCACAACACAACATCCAGTGGCATCCCCACAAGTTGGGGAAAACAGTGGGGGGATAAGTAATCTGTTGGCTTTTGAGACGGTCACTTTTAAGGCCCCCCCTTTGTCCAATAAGAACCAATAAAGCAATATGGGATCTACAAAAGATAAACGAAGGTTGGCTGTTAAAGTAGGAAGTGGGGAGAAAAAAAAAAGACGCAAAGTTAAATCTACTTTATCCATTAAAACCTTTCTTGTCCTTCTACATTTAACTTATGCACGTTAGGATCATCAACATCTTACCAGTAATATCCCATCATACTTTGTTGATCTTGATTGAAGATACTAGTGAAAATAAGTTCAGAGTCATATTAGCACTTTTTACTAGTGTATAGTCCAGTGCATATTTTAGTCGAGAACTTACTTGTACATTTTATTTTGTATCATATTATCTTAAAAATGGGTGTAATGAAATAACGTGGTCAACAAGAATTTAAGAATTCATATATGACACCGTTTATTTGGACCGACACCATTTATTTGGAGCAAGGCGTAATTGTTGTTGTACATGTTGATTAAAGAACATCTATAGCCTCATTTCTCATGTTTATTCATTCACTTTTTCACATTGCTTGTGCCATTTGGTTAAGTAGTCTCCAGGAAGTGGCATCGATAACTTGGTATATCTACTATAGGACCATGCATTATCTAAATCTGTCAACGGTTGCGGGAGTAGTTTAAGTCAAATATACCTAATAAAAAAAGGATGTTTTACGAATGAATATCAGTCTTGATGCTTCTATTAACGATGGCTCTTGAGACTTGCTAGCTAGAGGGACAAGAATTCTTGTATCCTCTTGCTAAAATAAACAGAACAAGAAATTCTGTAGATACTAATTCTCTGGAAATTCTTGCACTAAATAACGTTTGCATATGCTCAAGTTGGTTCCTTTTCCACTTTGATATTAGTAGTAGCAGTAGCAGCAGCAGCTGCTTCTATAGTAGGACCTCTAGTAACAGAAACAAACTCACACTGCTGCAAATCAGCTAAGGAGAATGATCTCCAACCAGAGAAATTCCCACGAGCTAATGGCGATAAACAAGGAGAATTATTCGATCCATTATAATGGTCTTTGAAATGTGGATTAAGGCGCGAGACGAAAGGCATTGATGTTCTTGAGAATGAGGACATGGTGTTAGAGTTAGCTGTGTTTTCACAAATGCTGCTGAGTCCTGAACCTGATGATGAGCAACAGTTCATAGCTGCTGCTAATGCTAGTGTGGTTCTATTTGAATTTGTCACTCTTTTTGAAATGCCACCTCTATTCTTGTTACTGTCCCAAGCTAAACCACAAGCCAATAAGTTTCTTCTTTTTCTAGTATAGGCATTTTCTTGTTTTACCAAGTCTTTCATAGAGGATGAAGTTGAAGCTTCTCTTAAACTTGTAAATGATTTTGACTTTCCATTATAGAATCTTGAAATACCCTTTCTGCAAAAATCATACATATGCTCATTAGATATCCAGGAAAATATACTAATTTCTTTTTCTATACAGTACCTATTAAAAGAGGTCAAACTAACATTTTGGTAAAAAGTATAGGCTTGATTAAGTTAACATCATGGTAAGGAATTAATGAACAAAATAACTCATAGACATCAGATCTATTAAAAAGAAGTTGGAAAAAGGAAAACAAAATTTAATTTTCTAGGCACAGATTCCTACAATAGGCATATTATGAGAATCATTTCATTAATTAAAGCCCAGAAAACATGTTTTTTTTTTTCTTCTTTCTTTTTGAAAGGAAAAGCTGATTCTTGGTTTCTCCCACTGAAGTGTTGGAAAATTCTTATTAATTTCTCAAGGAGCAGTATTGAGAATTCAAAAGGAAAAAAATAAAAATAAAGAGAACCTGAAAAAAAAAAAATATTTTTTTAAATTTTTTTTGGGTAGGTACGAGACTATAATATTTGTGAATATGCTAAAGAATCTGGGATTCCTAAGTAGAAGTTGAATTCCAGCTAATTAGTAACCCCACTTGTTCTTAATTTAAAATAAATAGTAGTAATAAACAAAGTAAGAAACTGGCTTTGTCCAACTAATCAAAAGCTTTGATCTCTCTCGTACTCATACTTAACTTCCATTTTTCACTAACCAAAAAAAAGGGCAATCTAGAAGAGATCATTAAAAAAGGGAAGCACATCAAAGTTGAAAAGTAAAAAAGGAAGACCTCAATAAATTTTTTTAAAAAAACTAATCACTGGCTGGATGAGTTCCTTTCTCTAAGATCACAAAAGAAAAACTTAGAAAAGAAACATGAAACATATAATGTTAAAAAGAACCATTGCATTATTTAGTTTTTTTTTTTGCTTAGAGTGAAAAAAAATGCAAATTTCATATAAAATTATAGGAGAAAATGAATAAAAACATATTACTCCGTACCTCATTGGTAGAACCTCCTCTAGAGCTTCCATGGAACTCAAAGGACCTTTATAACAACTTTGAACCTCATCAGTTTCATCTGATTTATCCATTGATCCTTCGGAAATATCACTGTTTTTACCAATAGAAGATGAAGAAGAGCTGCATGCCTTGTTTTCTTCATTAAATATCATATTTTTATTACCACCAAAAAACATTTGATCTCCTTTATATGTCTCTTTTGGATCAACACATATAGATGATAATGCATGCATGTATCCTGATGAACTTTCTTTCTTCATCATTATACTTACAGACATTTCTTGTTTATTTGAATATTTCAGATCACACAAAAACTAATATATTAAAATACCAAGATCTAGAATTTTTGAAAACTAACAAAATGGTGTTTCAGAGAAAATGTTGATGATGATATTTGTAAAGAAAGAAAGACAAATCTTCATTAATGAAAAAGCTTATTATTAGATCTTTAAAAGAGAGAAGAGAAGAAGAGCAAAATGGAGGAGACATATCTTGTTATATAATACTGAGATGATAAGTTATTATCATTGAAAAAAGATAAAAGCTTTTGTTATAAAAATAATCAAGAAACCTTAAAGATAAGTAACACAAGGTTGAATAGAATAATGGTGCCAATGTGTATGGATATATTATTTATATATATAAAATAAAATTTGGAATAGTAAATGAAGAGAAAAGGAAAGGGTAGGTCTTATCATGAATCCTAATCCACAGGTTGTCCTTGTTAGAAAAAAGAAAATTTGGAATTAAATTTTAAAAAAAGATAAGAAGGTACAAATTGAAGAAATATTCAAATCAAGAATTAAAGATAGCCACCAGCTATGTCATTATGAGATGTAAATCCATTGGTTTAAGTTAAATAGTATAATCCAAGCAAGGATATGGTTTACTATGCATCTAGTCAGCTTTACAGCTTCATTTGTCAAGGATATCCTAATCCCTATCATTGTTGAAGTGCTATTATTCAACTATTTCATTACCATTACCACTTTAATTTGAGTTTAACTTTTCTATACTGACACGTATAAAATTATTTACATTATCAAGTTAAACTACGTTACTTAGAAGGAAATTCCAAGATTTTGTAAATAGTAATTGATATTTGAAAATAAATGGTAAATAATATAATGAAACTAGTGCAAAAATCTTTTTGACTTAGATTTCTTTTAATTTTTAATCATAGTTTCCTAATTTAAGATGCTAATAGCATTTCAAAAGATGTGATTCGTCATTAGAACATTCTAGACGTGCCTATTGGCTTGTTAGTCATATTGTTTCAAACTTCTGTTGGCATTGCGATTCGTTATCAAATTTCTTAATCTGTATTTTGATATAAACAATGTTAATTAAATAAAGTGAGGATTAGAAGGTTGTTAGTTGAATGTGACTGTTCCTCTCTTGACTTGTAGTTGCCTAAACTATTTTAAAGTTGAGAGGAGGAAACCCAGTGAAGAAATTCAATCCTCGATAAGTCAAAAGTGATAAATAAATTGAGGAGGGGGGAATCTTTCTTAAAGAAATAGCTACATTTCCATGGTAAGCAATGACATAATTAATGGTAAGAAAATTTTAATCATGCAGGCAGAGTACCGACTGGTTATTGCAGAGGAAACATTAGATTGGCTGGATAGTGATTGAATAATGTATATATGGGCCATTAGAAATGATGATGATGTTGATAAAATTTCATTGTGAGAGATGAAGAAGAATTGTGAGGGATTTCCCCTAAAGGAGACATCATAAATATCATTTAGACAAAATAAAATTTGGCTACTTTTGGTTGGTTCTTATCCAACCACTTCTTTATCCTCCTAATTTACTAAAGTCTACAAACAGTTCAATTTTGATTGGACCTCTCTAATAAAAAAGAAGAGTAACAAGGCCAAGTCTCAAAAGAAAAGGAATTGTTCTATTCTATTCTTTATAAAATTAAGGAAAATTTACACCAGATGACAATCCTAATAGCTAAATTATAAAAAATACCGACACTTTTAAATATTTACCCTAAATAACGATACTTTTAAATATATTACAATACATACCATTTTCTTCATTTCCCTCCCTCCCTAACACAAAATCCTAATTTTCTCTCTCTTTTTCTCCACTCCACCCACCCACCCGCCTGTCCCCGGCCCTTCCTCCTTCTCCGGCGACCAGCCGGTGTCTTTTCCGGTAAGGCACATCGCGTTTTGCTGCACGCTGCTACTGTTGTTCATCTCTGTTTGTTGCGGCGTCGCCGGAGTGGTGGCATTGCCGCTGCTGCTCTGGACGGCGCCAGATCTGTTGCTTATGGCGGTTGTCGGAGCTTCTACGCCGGCGATCTGCTTCTCCTTCTCTTTTTTTATGTTTTATTTTGTTTTTGAATGTGTATTGATGTGTATATTTATGTATAAGTTTGTATTGATATGTATGTATATGTTTTCGTTTATAAATACAATTAATTTTTTTGAATCTCTATGTAATCTTATTGTATATTTGTGTATGTGTAATTCAATCTACATATTTTGTATGTCAATTTTATATATTTTTTTTGTATAAACTATATTTGTGTGTATGTGTGACCATAAAACTTTTGTATGTATCTAAATCCTTTTTGTATGTGTTTGTTTGTATATGTGATGCATATACATTTGTTTTAATGTATGTTTATGTTCTTTTATAGATCAAAATCTATTTTTTTTTAATATGAAAGTATTTTTATGTATGTTTATGTATTTTAGAGATCAAATCAAATATTTTTTTAAGTATGAAATTGTATTTTTGTATGTTTATGCACCTACAACTTTTTTCAGATTTTAAAATTAAAAAAAAAAAAAATCCGGTCACCGGCAACCGCCGGCTGGCCGGCGGCGACCGGCGGCAGGTGGTGGCAGCCCAAATCACTGTAGCAGTGGAAGGGAGAGGGTAAAAGCCTAATTTATATGGTTTAAATGGGATTTTGTATATATTATATAAAAAAAGTATTGATAGTTTTTGTAAAGTGATATAGTATTGTTATTTTTTGTAATTTTAGTGTTAGGGTGGTATATATTTGTAATTCCCTCTAAAATTAAATCCTAATTTTTAGAATAAATACTCCAAGTGTAGTACCTCAATAATCGAACTTTTTGGTTATGTGAGCAATTTCTCTATTTCAATTATTTAATTTTACTTTCAAAAAAATAAATTTACTTTCAATGTTCGATGTGTTAATGACTAAGGACCAGCAAGTCATAATAGGCTTATCCATATCCTAACAATGTAAAAAGTCTAAGACTTCATTTTTGGTCGAAGTGGGTCCCATAACTCATTATCTTAAGATAAGATTTTATTAGATCTTTGTCCTAAGCTTCTCTCTCCTCCATGATTTTCTCTCAACCATCTTTCTTGTGCTTCTAAATGTCACCTCACAGAGTTGTATGGAGGAGTTATTATCTTGAAACTAGTGCAAAATCAATTTCTTCTATATTAAGGAAAAAAAAAGAATTTTGATTCAAGCAAAAAATTGTGTGTGTAAACGAATTGGAAGAAACAAAAGACGGACGCGACGAATGGAGTGTTTGAGTTTTTCAGGGATTTTTGTTTTTTGATTTCTTAATTACTAAGCTCTACTTATTTACTTTGAGATTAGAATAATTTAAAGCAACCATGCACCTATATGAAGTTGTTTAAAGTGAGAATGAGGTTCAGGAACCTCTCTAAGTCTTTTTTGGCTGAAAAGGGTCTCGTCTTTTTTTTTTTCTAAAGTTGATTAGGACTAATCAAAAATCGAATTAATATTTTTAAAACTTAGGGTCGTTCTTAAAACATACAAATTAATCATTTCAAACATTAGGAACAACATAACCTCTCCCCGCGTGGCTCTCTCTCTTCTTCTAGCACTTCACTTCATCATCTCTTGCACGAAATCTCAACCAAATTTCTCTCAATTTCTCTATGGGTTTTCAAAGAATCCGACCAGCAATACAACAAAGTGATAAATATAAAAGGTAAACAATGTCATGATTATTTAAACTGTGGTGTAAATCTTGAATCTAGAGTTTTTTTTTTTTAATTTCTTCGTCGACAGTGATTAAGGCTGCTTTGGGTGTTTATTTTTGAACAATAGGTGTAATATTGTGTTGAAATTGAATGACATTACGTGTTTTAATGGGTAAAGTAGTTCCGAACTACAAAAGGGGGTTTTCGCTGTTCAACTGAATTTTTTAGGCTTTTCACATTTGTTGGTTAAATTCTGATGATTTTTGGGTTTTCTGTGAACCAACGCTGCTTTATTTAGTTGCAAATTGAAGTTATTTGCTGCTATATGTCTTGATGTTCCGAACACAATAGTAGCTTAACAACAGTTCATCTGAGGTTCTAAACATCTCATTGGATGTTCATGATTTTCTGTAACTAAAATTTGTATCCCCTTATTTTTTATAGAAAAATGGTAAATTTAAGACGGAGAAATTTAACACTGAAAGATGAAGATGAGCGAAGAAGCCTACAAAGACTCCCAAGAAGGGAATTTCTAAAAGAAAGGGCCCTGAGTCGAAGAAGAAACATGAGAAGCCTACTACTTCTAATTCGGAACGTACTCCTACAAATTTAGAACCTACTCCTAAACGCCCAAGAACAACTAAAAAAAATTGGTTGTGGAGAGTGACGATAGCCAAGGAGAAGTAGTAGGTCCACAAAACAAAGGTGAAGCAGGTGATAAACAAGAGGAAAGCCAAAGCCCACCACGAAGTTACGATTTAAGTAAAGGTGGGGAGGATTTGGAGAGGACTGCAGATGAGGGTGAAAGAAGGGTGGATTCAGATGACGCCGGTATTGATGAACTATTAAAAATTGATTTTTTGAGGACTGGAGAGGAAGATGGTGATCGTGACAATGAAGAGGAAGATGGCGGTAAAAAAATGAAGACGGTGATGATTTAAGTAGAGAAAAAGGAGTAGAAGTAGAGGGGGAAGCAGATAAGTCAGAGGAGAGTCCAAGAAGCAGTAAAAGAAGAAAAAGAGAGGCGGAGGATGTAATTTTAAAAAGTAACTTTATGAAGGATCGTGTAAAAAGAGTTAAAATAGATGGGGAAGTTGTAAATAATACAGGTGGAAATGTTCTATACGACCTGTTAATGTTCTCAACATCAGCATGAAGGAAACTCAAGGAACATCTGGATTGAAACTGTAGGAAGACAATGTGATAGTTGATTTGAAACTCGTGATTGTTCTGAACATCAGTGTTAATGTTCTATACGACCTGTTAATGTTCTCAACATCAGCATAAAGGCTGGTAGCTGTCGTTCTGAACAGATTACGTGATGTTCCAAACGATTGTTGTAGTCATTCAGAACCTCATTATAACCATGTTCCGAACATTTAATTTTTTCCTTTAATATGATCTATATAAGTGTGATTCATTTTATTAATTTTATGCTAAAGTTATGTGTAGTATGAAGACGTTAGTCATCTTACTTTTAAGAGGAATGTTGAGTTTCTCTATGACATATTCCTAACCAGAATGAACCTTTTAATGAGAAGATTACTGTTTGATCGTCGTTGGCTAGGGGTATGATACAGTTCAAGGAGGTTATGAAAAAATTGCAAGTGAGAAAGGGATTTGCCCATAGTTGTTTCGGTCATTTCTTGCAATTATCGGAATATCCACAGTATGGCACCAAGTTGGTGCATAACCTTCTCATGTGAAGGATTCTTTGCAAGAAGCAGAGAGAGGTTTAGATATCCTTCAATGGATTGCCAGCACGTTTTGGCCGATCCAAGTTTGCACTAATGACAGGGCTAAACTGTGGTGCCTATCTGGATAAAGAGTACATGGAAGAAATGAAAGAAAAGGGGAAGGAATTGTGGAAGTTTGCTGTTGATTATTTCAAGGAGAAGAAGAGGAAGCAGAAGGAGAAAGAGAAAAAGGAAAAGGAGGAGAAGGAGAAGAAGGAAAAGGAGGAGAAGAAGGAAAAAGAAGAGAAGGAAAAGGAGAAGGGGAGAGGGAAAGGGAAGGGGAAGGAGAAGGGGAAGGGGGGGGGGGGGGAGAAGAAGGTGGAGGAGTCACCCGCACCCTTACCCTCACCCTCATACTCGAACTCATCCTCATCCTCACCTTCACTCGCCAAGAGGAAGTTCAACAAGCCCAAAAAACCAAAGCAGCCGAAGAAAAAGCAAGTTGTGAAGTCTGGTGACTTGCTTGAGTTGGCTTGTTCTGAAATAGTACCTAAGAAGTGGTATTTAAATCTGTGCATGGCTTGGTTTGTTCATACTATTCTTTGTGCGAGGGATTCCAAATACGGATTAGAGGAATGAGTGGTGTGCTTGGCCGCCAATCTTGAGGCATTCCAGCGTTATCCTTTGGGTAGGATGAGTTTTGAATTAACAATGGAATATCTGATAAAGCCAATGGAACCTCGTGCAGAAGGAAGCCAGACTTACAATCTTTATGGCTTTCCATGGGCATTCGTGGCCTGGGCTTATGAAGCTATACCTGCCTTGAGGCCAAAGGATTTGCCAAAATAAAAAACAATCCCAAGGATCATAAACAGGCTTACTGAAATTTGTGAAAGAGATATGGACATGTTGTTTGAGCAACATAATGTTCCTGTAAGTATTCCATTTTCCATATATGATATGTAATGTTCGGAACAACTTTGTGTTTGTTGAGATATTTCTACTTGATGTTCAGAACATCTACCATAAAGCACCATCAACTGCTTCACTCTACGATGTTCGAAACATCATGGCATGGTATTTTTGAACAACTCAACTTTGTTCCAAACAACTTTGGAAAGCTTTTTAAAATTTATTTGATATTTATTTAATGTTGTGGGGGTATATTAACAGGTTCTTCATCCTTTCCTCATTCCTACTGATGACGAGCTGGAGCTGGATTTCTATCAAAATATTGTGCTATTGAAGACTCTGAGGAAGCCGTTATGGATTCTTTGTGTGAATCGTTGGCGGATGCTACCAGCATTGGTCTTGTTGGTTGCACTACAATTTATATTTTCAAGAACAATCCTGCGACCCCTCCAAGATAAGTGATACAGAGTAAAGCTAAGGAAGGAGAAATTGAGATGATGTTTGGAAGTGATGAGGAATATAATGAAGAGAGAATTGATAGCCTGCAAGATGTGAATATTGACATTGAAAACAAAGCTGATGGTGAAGTTGCTGGTGAGTTTGACGTTGCTGGTATCACTGAAGTTGGTATAGTGAAGAGGAGCTCCAATTTCAGAGGCTGCATATATGATCAATGCAGCGGATGGAGGGAAGCAATGGAGCAAAAGATTTTGGCTTATGAGCAAAATATCGTGGCTTATGAGACAAATATTATGGCTTCTGAGCAAAGCAAAGGTGATTCTTCTGGTGGAGATGGATTCGACATCTCCAAATGTAGCAGTTGCAATTGCAAAGATTGCAACGATTGGCGTAAAGGCATGGAGATGGAGATGACGGCCATGCAGGAGACGATTGAGCAGTTGAAGAGAAAACAATTATAAAACCTGCAAAGGCTGTGAAATCACCACAAACAGAAGAGAGGAAGAAGCAGGAAGAAGTTGCTCCGAGGTTTCCAGTGGATATTTACAAGCCATTGAAGCGGAAAAAAGTGGATGCTATGAACGCATTTATCAGAAATAGGAAGCAATAAAAAGATTTTTTTCTTGGATTGTCGATGAATTTCAAGGATTTCAAAATGCTGATGGACAAGAAAGAGTGGCTATGGGATATTGTAATTTTATTTTTTACTGATTTTCTAAACTTCTCATAGTTGTACGAAACATACTGAGTGAGTTCGGAACATCGTACTTATGCTTAGAACAACTCATGCATTTCTAACTTCTCATAGATTTCTAGAACATCGCACATTCGTTCTGAACATCATTGCGAGTTGTTCAGAACGACGGACCTTTCCTTCACTTACTTATACCCTAATTTATTTTTGTCTCTTATATATTATGCAGTATGTTGAAGCTGTGATGGCAATGATGCGGGAGAGGCATTCGAAGTACCCCTATCATTACGATCAAAGTGACCTCATTTTGGATATGACATTCTTGACAAACATGAAAAAACACTATTACCAACTGGAAGTAGATGCGCAAATAGATAAGCTACTGCTTGATGTGGCATTGAGGACGTATGAGTTTGATGATGATTTTCTGAAGAATGAAAATGGAAAGCTACCCTACCTGGAGGGTATTTGATGGGCTGGTGTTAAGAGGATCTTCGCCGTCTTCAACATTAACGACAATCACTACGTGACGGTGGTGTTTGACATGGTTAAAGTGAAGGTTTTTGTGTATGATTACAATCATGGTGTTAATGATGATGAACACTTCTTGCCAATAATTATCCCCATTCTCTATATGTTCCCGATCTATGTTAGAAATTTTAAGATATTCAAAGACTTGGATCCGAAGTGTAATGAAGGAGACATGTGGTCGTTTGAGAGAGTGCCAAGATCACTTTGTCCACAAAATTTAACAGCGAAATCATGTGGAGTGTTCTCGTTGACGTACATTGAGTATCTTCTCACAAACACCCCCATGGACAAAATTTCTGACAATGAGGCTGATCAGTGGAGGTAACGTTTGGCTGTTTGTATTTATGACGGCAAAATAAAACCTTGATTTGGGTATGTAATATTTGGATAATATTTTAACTTTTATTTTGGTATGTAATTAGGTATGGAAGACTTTTATTTTCTTAGCCAAGTAGTGCGTGGCTAATAACTTTTGATGTGCTTAAATGGATAGCTTAATTAGTCGCAATTAAAACAAACATTTCAATATATTGGTCAGTTGTTCAGCATTCAATAGAAAATAACATACTAAAATTTAGATGATTCAAACTGATGTTCCAGAACGACCAATTGTTGTTCCTGAAAAATAAAGGTATGTTCCAAACGTCTGCAACATTTATTTAAGTTTACCCTGAAATGATAATAAATCGTTCTGGAATGATAAAGTCATTCCTTAATATAACCACTGATGTTACAAACTCCATTTAACTCCTCCCCTTATGTTCTTTAGAAAATGCAAAATACATATTATATCGAGACACAAACGACATAATAAAATAATAAATATATAAAATTATAACTAAAATAAAAATAAGCAATCGAACTTAGGGTGCATGTTGTGGAGCTTGTGGCGGTGTTTCAGGTGGAATCAATGTGTGACTGTTGGGTATTTATAAGAGTAAAGTGCCAATCGACGAGTCTGTTGGGAATGGTTTTCTGGAAAGTGACTTTTGATGAAACTCGTAACCTTTATATACTATTCAAACGAGGATGCAACTGCTAATTGTAACCGTTGTGCCTTTTTAGACTTTAACTTGAAGTTCGGAACATTGGCCTATCGTTCGGGAGATTGTGCTTTTGTAATTATGTATGGATTACTTTTTTTGTTTAATTAGCAGTGTAATAGCGTTGTCTCAATTGTTCAGCATTCAAACAAACATTTGAATAATATATTTTCGTCATTTGCTCAGCATTTGTTAAGAAAATGACCATATCATATAAATTGTTCATCATTTGTTCAGAACGACATAAAGGTGTTCCTCGCATAAATTTTGATGTTCCAAACATGGATATATCATTGTGTAAAGGATTAATATGATGGTGTTCCAGAACGACGCCCTCACGTTCTAAACATAACATTAGATGTTCTGAACATAGAAGATGTTCTAAACGAATTATACATTTATTTACAGGAACTAGGCAAACATATCTTTAATTGATCATAATTATCAGCGCTTTAAAAAAAATGCTAGTTATATTAGCATTCAAACAAAGAAACAGCACATCATTGTCAGTGCTTTACAAAAGGAATGCTAGTTATAATAGCATTCAAACAAAGAAACTAGATGATAAACATTCAAAAAGAAATTATACAATAAACATTAATATAAACATCCAAATCTAAGGTGAAGGTGAGAAGTAGAAGTCAAGGTAATGCATCCCCTTATCAGCAAGTACCCCTTTACGCATTCTTTTCATCCTTCGCATTTCCTTCTTCATCTTTCTGACGTCCTTTTTCTAGCCATGGAGGAAGCTCTCAAACTGGAACTTCTAATCCCACACTTCTGCCCTAAGTTGTTCCAATATGTCAATCGCCCTTTCAATTTGTGGTGAATCTGGAAATGATAATGCAACAGCAGTGTTTTGCCTAGAGGTGGAAGCTCCTTTTGCCGTGGAGCCTGCTCTTGTTCGTGTTCCTCTTGAAGATGATTGACAAGCCATTTTGGTTGATGAATGGTTTGAATTGTTAGTTGATTAATGTGGATTTAAATGGTTTGAATTGTAAGATGATGAATGTGGATTGAAATGGTTTGAATTGTTAGGTAGTTATAGGAGTAAAGAGAGGCAACCGAAATGTTTGTTTGGACGTGACTGGTCAGCAACTTGTATTGTAGCTGTTTGGTGTATTAGTATTTGAGCGACTTGTATTATAGCCGTTTGTGTATTTCAAATTTTGATTCTGTGGTTCGAAATGTCAGCCTATATAAGTATAATTCGTGTAACGTATCCTTGACAAGATGTTCCGAACATCATTTCGACCTAGCAGCAACCTAGTGTAGCTGTTTGGTGTATTGGTATTTGCAACTTGTGTTGTAGCCGTTTGTGTATTTCAATTTTTGAATGTATAGTTCGGAACGTCAGCGTACATAAGTATAATTCCCGTAACTTATCCTTTACAAGATATTCCGAACATCCTTTCGATCTAGCCCAAACTCGTGATTAATTATTACATTGGGCGCGTGAACAATATTTATTTACCAACGGTAATAAAATATGCTACCCAACACATTATATATCCGGTCATTATTTATCAAACCAGTTTACAAAATAAATCAAACATCTAGTTTAAAATGTCTAGTATATCCGTTAATAGTGGCAGTGTAGTACCATTTTGTCAATGTGGAGATTATGCGAAGTTAACAACATTGTGGACTCAAGTAAACCCAGAAAGGAGGTTTTATGGATGTAAATATGGACATGTTAGTTGATGGGTTTATTTTTTTCCTGTATTTATTTGTTGTTGTATTTATTTTTTTCATTTTTTTCTTGTATTTATTTTCTTCTTTTTATGTAGGGAAATGGCTGCAACTACTTTAGATGGCATGATGAAGAGATGCCAGATCAAGTGAAGAGAGTAATATGGGGGTCTACTTAAGAAGTTGAAAGCTGTTGAAGAAGAGAGGAAAGAGGCACGGTTATGGCGAAAAAAGTTGGGTGTTGTGGTAGTGCTAATTGTGGTGCTAATTGTTCTCATATGTTGTACTTGGATCAAGTGTTGGTTCATAGTTTAGGTTCTATTTATTTCCACTTGTTATTTTTTATGAATTAATGATCAAGAAATTTCATTTGAACTTATTATGTTTTCGAATAATTTACGATTGTACCCTAAGTCGTTCCGCACGACACACTACATATTTCAATCATATCGCTATCTTTTCTGAATATTTTGAAAAACTATACGATGAAGATGGTAACAACAAAATGAGGGCGCTCCGAACGACTGCTTAATGTGACAAACATCAACGTCATGTTTGAAACAACTATGGTAGATGGATCATCATTTCTCACTCTAACAACTATAATTGGTCATTTCTACTGATAATGATCATCATTTCTCACTCTAACAACTATTATTGGTCATTTCTAGTGAAAATGATCATCATTTGTCACTCTTACAAGTATAATTGGTCATTTCTAGTGATAATGATCATCAATTCTCACTCTAACTACTCTAAGTGGTCTTTTGTCGTGAAAGTTGATGAATTTATCACTCTAACAAGTATAAGTGGTCACTTATAGTGATATTATCATCATAATTTGTCACTTTAACTACTCTAATTGTGAAACAATATGATGAACATAGAAACAACTAAAGATCGCGCTCGGAGCGACTCATTAAATGTGACAAACATCAATTGGATGTTCGAAACCACTCGATGATGGATGGATCATCATTTCTCACTCTAACAAGTATAATTGGTCATTTCTAGTGATAATGATCATCACTTATCACTCTTACAAGTATAGTGGATCATTTCTATTGATAATGATCATCACTTGTCACTCTTACAAGTATAGTGGGTTATTTCTACTGATAATGATCATCATTTATCACTCTAATAAGTATAATTGGTCATTTCTAGTGATAATGATCATCACTTGTCACTCTTACAAGTATAGTGGGTCATTTCTAGCGATAATGATCATCACGTGTCACTCTTACAAGTATAGTGGGTCATTTCTAGCAATAATGATCATCACTTGTCACTCTAACAAGTATAATTGGTCATTTCCACTGCTTATCATCATCACTTGTCACTCTTACAAGTATAGTAGGTCATTTCTACTGATAATGATTTTCATTTCTCACTATAACAAGTATAATTGGTCATTTCTACTGATAATGATCATTATTTCTCACTCTAACAAGTATAATTGGTCATTTCTAGTGAAAATGATCATCACTTGTCACTCTAACAAGTATAATTTGTCTTTTCTAGTGATAATGGTCATCACTTGTCACTCTTACAAGTATAGTGAGTCATTCCTAGTCATAATGATCATTATTTCTCACTCTAACAAGTAGAATTGGTCATTTCTAGTGATAATGATCATCATTTGTCACTCTAGTTACTTTAAATGGTCGTTTCTAGTGACAATGATCATCATTTGTCACTCTAACAAGCATAATTGGTTATTTCTAGTGATAATGATCATCATTTCTCACTCTAACTACTCTAAGTGGTCTTTTGTAGTGAAAGTTGATGAATTTATCACTCTTACAAGTATAAGTGGTCACTTATAGTGATATTATCATCATAATTTGTCACTCTAACTACTCTTATTGTGAAATAATACGATGAACATAGAAACAATTAAAGACCGCGCTCGAAACGACTCATTAAATGTGACAAACATCAATTGGATGTTCAAAACAAGACTATATAGATGGATTATCATTTATCACTCTAACATGTATAATGGATCATTTCTAGTGATTATCATCATCACTTGTCACTCTTACAAGTATAGTAGGTCATTTCTACTGATAATGATCATCATTTCTCACTCTAACAAGTATAATTGGTCATTACTACTAGTGAAAATGATCTTCACTTGTCACTCTAACAAGTATAATTTGTCATTTCTAGTGATAATGATCATCACTTGTCATTTCTAGGTAGTACTTGGTAAATTTTACGACTATGAATTGTGAACGAATATTAAGATTTTCTTGTATTATAGTGCTTTTACCGATGTTCCGAACGAATAAGGTTATCATAGGCTCCCTCATGCTTGCACATGGAAAAAGAAGGACCTCGCAAGCTTTCACATGGACTTCACATGCCTTGACATTGTTCGGAACATCACATTATAATATCCTAAACAACTGTTGATGTGTTGCGAACAATAAGCAAATATGTGCACATCATAAATTAAAAATGCAGTAAAGCAAATATGTGCACAACATAAATTAAAACTGTAGTAAAGCAAATATGTACACAATATAAATTATACAAGTAGGATGAAAAGTTCATTATACAATTCAAATAGAAATCCAAATAAACGAAATTGTTCAAACATTACAATGAGGACGAAGCTTCGTCCAATTCACAAATTCAATTTGCAGACTGACTTGTAGCTTCAGCTCCACAACGACCAACGGGGCATGTAGTTTTTTTGTGACCATATCTCTTGCAGTTGCCACATTTATTTTTCCTCTTTGGAAGAGGTTCCTTAATAGATTGAATCCGGTTAACCCTTCTCTTTCCACGGTTGTTCGGCTTTGGGGGCGAAGGCACTGGATAAAGTATCTCTTCAGCAGGGACGACCCATGATTCTTCAGGAGGTACTGCATTGACAGGCTCAGCATAGGCAAGGATGTATGCTTGTGTTGTGTAATATTCAGAAGTGTATTCATACACTCTACTTCCATATTCATCACCATGCAACCCCCTAATTGCTGCCATAACATGTACACAAGGTAACTCATCAAGATCAAACTCCCTACACGTACATGTCCTCTTATATAGATCAACTTTTGCCTCAAACCCTGGACTAATGATTTCGAAACCATAAGCTCCCTTCCTGTTGACAACTAGCTTATCTCCCACTTCTTTATTCTTCCTTATTTTTATTTCAACGTCTGGGATGCATAAATTTGGGTGGTTGATTAACTTCATAGCCCTAGTATGGAATTTTTCTGCAAAGTTCCTACTTATATCTTTCAAGAGGGCAGCAATGGGGTATTCTCTTTGCTCCTTCAGCATGGAATTAATGGATTCAGCTATGTTTGATGTCATAACTTCAAACCTATTAAAAAGAATAAATAGTACTCCCTCTGTCCCAATTTATGTGTCACACTTTCCTTTTTTGTCTGTCCCAAAAAGAATGTCACACTTCCTTATTTGTCAACTATTTAATGTACTATCTCTATTTTACCCTTATTGGGTCCTACTTATTTTAAAAGCCACCAATAACTTTTTGATTACTCCAATTTTCTCTCTCTTACTTTTTCAAGGATAAATTTGAATATTTTAAAAGTCAACTTCTATTTCTTAAACTCCGTGCCAAGTCAAACACCGCCACATAAATTAGGACGGAGGGAGTATAATAATCCAAAGATGTTCCTAACATAAAACACAAGTGCAGATATAGGAATAAGAAGTGCGGAACATTCATGATGTTCCTAACATTAAGCACAAGTTCAGAACGACAAGAAGAAGTGCGAAACATCTGTAAAAAAGTAAACATTTTACGAAATGTTGTGGACATCAATGATATGTTCGGAACGCCTTGTGAGACGTTTGGAACAGATGAAAGCATGACAGTAATATGAGACCTTGTTATTATAGTTTACCTGTTTTCTGGGAAATATAATCTGCTCCATCTATGATAGCCAACAACATTTTCAAAATAATCCGCTACCTTCCAATAAATAGTCCTGATCTCATTCATAGCATCAGTGAACTCCTCTACCCTGTATGCCTTTGCTGGAGTATAGTATTTGTGAAGACTGATTCCAAACCAAAACTTTGATCGGATGTTTACCAAGGTGCCACATGCAAACTCCATAGTGTGCAGAAGGAAACACTTGGGAAACCATCTTCGAGATGCTCGGATGTCTATCCGAAACAATGCACAACTCTTCACTATCTGAAACTATGCTGTGTAATTATTCAAAAAAGTACTCATATGAGGTGTCACACTCTTTGTCTACAACACAAAAGGCAACAGAAAATACGTGACTCATTGCATCCTGAGCAGCAGCAGACAACAACACCCCTCCATACTCGCCAGACAAATGTGTACCGTCAACAGCTAGGACTTTTCTCACGTAAGTTAATCCCCTAATCCACGCTCCATAAGAGAGAAAAAAATACAAGAACTTCCCTGTGCTAGAAAGCCTCAAATCTGTCCTGGTTCCTGAATTCTTACTCCTAACCATATAAGCATTAGCATCAAGGATTTTAATACCTTTCTCATGTGTTCCCCGTGTCAAAGCCTTTGCAAATTGATAGCCTCTAAGACACTTCCAGTAGCTAACATTACAACCTAAATCGGTGTTAAGGGACTCCCTGACAGCTTTTGTGGTTGGACCTTTTTCCATTAAATATTTACCTTTCATGAACTCACCAATTATCTGGGCAGAGGCGTGTGAATTATGACTGGAATGATGTTGGACACCGCATGTGTGCAAGCTATTGTAAATACTAATGTAGAACCTATCATTACTTTTATACCTCATTGCCTTTATCCAGCATTTGCATTTCACATCTAAACATCTAGCATTAGAAATCTTTGCAGTATTCTTCAATGCTTTGCAATTAAAACGATGTTTAACTGCTGCAACCTTCAATTAAGTGACTAGTTCTTTCTTATAGGCGAAAGTCATACCTTTTTCAAAACCTGTGCCGTCGACGAAGTGAAATATCGGCTCGCTGCTTTGTGTTGGAAACACAGGGGTATACATGGCAGGATCTTCCTCTACATATTTTTCTTCTTCTGCTTCTTCTTCTTCTTCTTCTTCTTCTTCTTCTTCTTCTTCTTCTTCTACGCCTCCTCTATCTTCTTATACCCCTATTCCTTTGTCTTCTTCTACTTCTTCATGTATGTCATTCAACCGCTGACTAAAATCATGCCCTATACTATTTAGCATTTCTTGGTCATTAGAACTAACACATTCCTCCGTCGTAGAAACCACAATTACCCTTAGAGTGGGCCTAGCACTATTACGATCAACATCAGCCATATAAATGCATACATCATCATCATTTCTTATTGTAACGGGAGGAGTCTTTTGATTTGCGGCAACACTCAGCATGTAAGTAATGCAAATGTCCCTCGGATTGTCTCTAATCCCCCAACTTTCGATGATTTTGTTAAGTAGAACATCATACGTAACATTTCTGGGTACAAGAATGGGTCTTGACTCTTTAACCTTCGGAACCCAAGCATAACATTTAGAACGCTCCACCCATTCACCTTGATAATTAACTCCTAATATTACCTCACCCATCGATGGTCGCCTGCAATAAATATGAATGACCAACTATTAGTATCAAATTGAGAATATTTATACAATATGTTCCAAACCTTAATGTTGCTTGTTTGGAACATCATATACTGACGTTCTGAACATCACATTACAATTTTTCATTGCTTAATGCAAGATGTTCCAAACCTTAATGTTGCTCGTTTGGAACATCGTATACAGACGTTCTGAACATCACGTTACAGTTTTTCATTGCTTAATGCAAGATGTTCCAAACTGCTAACAGAACGTTCCAACATCCTAGTAGGATGTTCCGAACATTATCTGTAAAAATTCCAATATTTACATACGACGTATAAAACGAAAGCAATATGTTTGGAATTACAGTTACGACCATAGGAACGTCAAAAATGATGTTTGGAATTTCTGGCAGGATGTTCGGAGGAACTGAATCCGTAACAACCTCAAATCAATAAAAAACAACTAAAAACATGTTCTAAAGTTAGTACACTTACAGGAGATGACTGAATTGATACGATTACAATTAGAGGAATAAGATTTCCCTGATAAGAAACGACCAGCTTTGGCAAATTTAACGAAATGCCGTATAACCCAAATATGGGTGGCCTCAGCTTGTATTGCCTAAAACTGGAGAGGATATTCAGTCAATAATATGGAGGACGAGATTATTTCTGTTTAGGAAAAGAAGATCAGCAGTGCAGCTATGGTGGAATTTTGAGCGGGAATGGAATGGGGACAAAATTAAGGGAAAACGGGGGAGAGGAGAGTGGGAAGAAGCAGCGGGTAGATCTATGTATAATAACCAAATTTGGCAAAAAAACAAGCTTTTATACATGGACTATTGTGTAACATAAAGAACTTTGGGGTGAGATAGTTAGGTAGAATCTTTTAATACCATTTAGGATTAGAGGACCCTATACTACACAATTAAAACTTGAGCCTTTTTCCATTAAAAAAAACTTGGAGGGTCCTGCCATGCCAATCCCCCTTGTTTAAAAGGCCAGTATGTATTAATTTCTAGAAGTTCAGGCTAATTTAGCAAATAATATAACTACGAACTACAAGAAGTTCTAGATAAATTATACCAACTAGTTAGTGGAGATAGATTCTTTAGTCGTGTTAATAAACTCACAATCAGTCCTAGCATTCATCAAAAGTCTTTATAGTTTGTTTGCAAGTTTAGTACACCAGCGTAAAGAGCAAGTAAAACATATAGAAGCATAGGAAATTCTCTTAGACAACAAACTATCGAGCATATATGAAACATGTCCATATAGCACAGATGCTAACTCCAAGTACTTTGAAATTGAAGTTTTACTAGCTTTTGTTGCAACTACATCTTAAAATAAGTAACGATACAACACAATAAGACAATTATAAATTCATAAAACCTCTATTACACGATATATATTTGATGTTGAAGTCTCGTAATTTTTCTTCTTTTTTGGAGGGGGGTGATCAACAGATAGCAGATGGGAGGATCAGACCATCAACCTTGTAATATGAGACTCTTACCAAAATCACTAAACTCTATTGTAGCCTAACTTCAATAAAGTTTCATATTATTCCTTATGTATTATAAACATGTCTTTATCATAAGATAATACCAAAAAGATAATGCATTGTATCTAAAAAGAAAAACAAGATACTTCCATTCCTGTAAAAGGTCCAGAGATGAAAGAAATTAAGAATTAGAGGATGAAGTAGAGTTTCGAAGTGAGATTCTTTTAGCTAAAAAAATAATTTAATTTCTCTAAACAACGTCTAAGGGGGTTATTCACATCTCTAATTTAAATTATCAGAATTTCAAGAAATGTCTATCAGCAGTGATGTACAGTACTGAACTAGACAAGAAGATTATGGATACTACAACTATATTATTCATAAATAATTTTGTTGTTGAACAATTTCAAATTTGGAGTCCCAGACAAGTTTCTGTTATCAATAAAACTGTGCAAGTATATATCAAAATAGAGAATATCCTTCTATTAGTGCCAAATATCTAGATGAAAAAGTTATAGTCAAAATTATAATTACGTGCACATCATGTTAGTAAATAAAATTGTAACAGATACAAATTTGCGTACCTGTTACGGATTAACGCAGCGGAAGATTGTTGAATTTATCACCAAGAAAGTGTCTCAAATGGAACCTTGAATCACTAAGAGACAAGGTATATTCCACAAACTAAATGTCCTCTCTAGTTTTATGTATATTGATTAATCGTGGAGAGAAATCTTCTGTATTTGTTGGAAAGAGAGGAGGAATGTCTATTTATAAAAGGAGAGGAGCAGTTGTTTTTCTCGGGAGAAAAACTGATGCCCACTAACTCACGTTAGAAAACGTGGAGATGTTTTCAAACGTGTGTTAACTCCTTTTAAAATAGATAACTATACTTTCCTATCTCTCCTAACCGGGTCGGGTCAGTCCACATGGGCAACCCGGCCAAGCTCAATTTTCTAACATCTCCCACTTCGCACATGGTGGACGGATCCAAAACAATACCATTCCAGTAACACACATAATTCATACAGACAAATAGTTTGTGCGACCTGCGAGCATTATTAAGAGCTAAACCTATTAAGATTGTACAATAGCTCCATGTAGAAATTCAGTCGCATACGGAAAGGATTCACTACTAACATGAGGATCTTATTACTCGCAATACCCCATACATTATTCGCTACCCAAGTAGCTACTTATCTGACCCCTCAACCCCGATTGAGGTGAACTCGAGTTCATATTTAACTTTGTATTCTACAATTACACTTTATACCCTCATGGTAAATATAATAGTCGACTTGTAAATACAAGTTATTTATAAATTATATTACTTGTCTTCCCTGTCTACTCGTCTATTCATTCCAATCTGCTGCTTTTCTAGACATGCACCGCATCGCCCTATCACTTATGGCTATTAAAGACATGCTAAAATAGCAACACAGATAGGCACTTCAAGATTCAGTAAAAGATCAAAGGGTATTCCAATGAAAAATCTATGTAATTTTTCCAGGATCTCAGACAATGAAGAAGCAGGGATCCATTCCTTCATTTACTCTATTGGTCGATTAGCACACGTGTTATGAAACACGTGCTATGGTGTTCTTTCCTTAATTCGGCGCGTGTGTCTCGTTCTTCTAAATATGTAAACACCATACAGATCTTGGTCTAGGCATATCCAAATATCTAACTCGAGTTTTTCATTCAATCATCCTCAAATCCAACATTTCAAAAAAAACTCATATCTGGTTTACAAAAGAAGTCATAAAGAATGTTGGAATCCATAAGTCCGAACTCTAAACAAGATCGACCATTTTAATAAAAATTGACCTTGTACAAATCAAGGTTTAATTGATCTCATCTCTGTACATTCCTCGACGTCAGAGGTGATCGCTCGTGTGAGAAAGCCGTCTCTTGACTTGTTCGACACACTCAACATAAACAAATTTCATCACATGCATATAACACAAATAGTAATATATTGATGAGCATAACATTTAACATTTTACAATACATAAACATAGTCATATCCTATGCAAACTTAGAGTCATAACATGTTTCTCAAACTGGTCTCTACATATCACCTTTGTAAAAGGATCAACTACCACTCAGCGTAGGTATGTATTGTATTGGAACTTCACCACTTGTAACTATGTTTCTCAAGTACTTGGTGTCAATGTGTTTGATCTTTTCATGATGCTTAGGATCTTTTATAAAATCAATAGCCGCCTGACTATTACAATATAAAATTATCGATCTTTGAGGATTCTTTGCAATATTTAGATGCTTAAAATCAACCAAACAGCTTCTTGTATTGTATATGTATAAGCTACGAACTCAGCTTCCATAGTCGAAAGAGAAATACAAATTTGTTTCTTACTTTTCCATGAAATGACTTCACCATTAAGTAAAAAAGCATATCCAGATGCTGACTTTCTTTCATCCAAGTCACCAGCCTAATCGGCATCTGTATAACCTCTCAACATCAAATCACATCCACCATAGCATAGTGAATAATCTGCAGTCCTTTTCAGGTATCGAAATATCCTCTTCACTGCTTTCTAATGATCTCTTCCTGGATTTGATTGATACTAGCTAACTAGATATACATATAACAAATATCAGGGGGAGTACACAACATAGCATACATCAAGCTCCCAATAGCATTTGAACATGGAACTTGGGACATTTCTTCCTTTTCTCTTTGGGTATGTGGACACATTTCAAGGCATAAAGCTTCACTTTTCCCTACATGAGTACCCATAGGTTTGCAGTCACCCATTCGAAAGCGTTCCAGAATTTTCTTTATATATGTTTCTTGAGACAGACTCAATAACTTCTTGGAATGATTTCTTTGGATCTAACTCCAAGGATAAAGTCTGCTTCACCCATATCTTTCATGTCAAATGACCATGAAAGCCATGACTTAGTTATCTGTAGATACTCCAAATTATTTCCAGCCATCAACATATCATCCACATAAAGAGAAAGAATTACAAACATATTATTGGACCTTTTAATATAAATGTAATGGTTTCATCAAATATTGTAAAATCATATGAGATCATTTCTTTATGAAATCTCAAGTACCATTGCCTTGAAGACTGCTTTAGACCATAAATAAATCTTTTCAATTTACAGACCTTATTTTTTTTTACACTTAATAATGAAACCTACAGGTTGTTCCATGTAGATCTCCCCGTTCAGTTCTCCATTGAAAAAAGCTTTCTTTACGTCCATTTGGTGTAATTCTAGATCTAAACGCGCAACAACAGCTTAAAGTAAGCGATTGAGGCAAACTTCGCAATTGGCGAAAAAGTATCCTCATAATCAATTGCTGCTTGCTGAGTAAAGCGTTTTGCTATCAGCCGTGCTTGTATCTTTTTATTGATCCATCCGCTTTACGTTTAATTTTCAGAACTAATTTGTTCTTAATTGATTTGAGCTCAGGCGGAAGATCAACTAAGTCCTAGACTTTGTTGGTTCTCATGGACTCCAACTCTTCTTTCATTGCTTTCATCCACTTATTCTTTTTCAGGGCTCGATAAAGCATTGGCAACAGAATTTGGCTCATTCACTTCCGATGTCGAAACCAGGAAAACGTAATCCTCAATGTCATAAGTACGTTTAGGTACACCTTTCCAGGTACTCTTTTGTGACGTTCCTCAAATTTTTTAAATTTTAGGACACTTATTGGTATAGAAAATATTTACCTAAAGTCATTACATATATAATGACGAGGTCTGAAGGATATTACAATATTTATTATAGATGAAGTACAAATATTTAGCTATATTTAAAGTTGTTGGAGGAATTACAAGAAGGGTCAAAGTTAAAGTTAAATATGGCTAGAGTTTGAATGACATTATATTTTCAAAATATAAGTTAGCCACCAAAAGAAATTCTGGCGAGAACAGGCAGTGACCCTTTAGCCTAATAATATGGATTTTTGTCTTTAAAGTGATTAATTAATAATAGTAGTTAAATGAAAAAAAAGGAGAAGGGGAAACACATATAAAGTCAGCGTATACCCAAGCTAAGGGAATAAAATTCCCAAGTTAACTCTACTCCCTTTTAACGCTTACGGAGGCAGAGAACAATACTCCCACCAATTCAATCTTAAAGATAACACCAAGGTAAACGTTTTCCTTTGAATCTTTGATGTTTATAACATTAAAAAAAACCTAGCATCCTTGTAGATTATGTTAATAAGAAAATTTCTCAAAAAACTTTGAAAGTGAAGCGCGGCATACTTATGAACATGAGGCTGCAGACATTTAAGAAAAGCCTCTTCTTCTTCTTCTCACTCTAGATCATGCGATAGAGCCTCACTCTAAGAAAATTTCTAAAGTACTCGTTTTTCCGAACTCGAAGAAATGGCTCGTACTCGAAGCTCTAGCATCAACGATCAAGATCTTGCTGAAGAAACTATTGCAGCTATAGCGAGTCAGAAAAGAACTAAGAAAGTACGAAGGGTAGACCTTCTAAGAAAGCTCCAGTACCCTAGGGTGATCAAGAGGAAGAGGTGGAGCAGGTTGAGCGTCATAGGCAAGCTACTCAAGATCACGTTCCACCTCCAGCAACAGTTCCGGCTCTGATGGGTATATCTCATGAAGTAAGATATGTGCTTAACGCTGTTGGCAGTAATATGGATATGTTTCAGACTTTCTTAGCTAACCAGAACCAGGGAGAGGACAGCCCCGAGTTGTCCAAGGTGGATAAATTTATCAAGTTGAAGCCTCCATTATTTCATGGCAATAAAGTCAATGAAGACCCCATGCTATGGTTAGAGGGTGTCCAGAAAACCCTCTGGGTTATGAAAGTATCTAGTAATGATGTTTTTGAATTGGCTGCCTTCCAGCTCAGGGATGTAGCAGGATCCTGGTTTCAAATGTGGGATAAAGAAAGAGTTGAAAAGGATGGTCCCCCTAATTGGAAAGAATTTGAAGAGGCATTTGTAGCTAAATTCATACCAGAAGAAGATAAGGAAGCTTCTTCAAGGAAGCTAAAGCTACACAATTTGAGCAGCTCAAGCAAGGGAGTAAAAGTGTACCAGAGTATCACATGGAATTCATCAGTTTGGCTAAGTATGCTCCGGACATGGTCAAGACGGATAGAGCAAAGATTCGCAGGTTTGTCAATGGTTTGGTAGTCACATCAAGGACACCACAGCAGCTGCAGCGGTAGGGATGAAAACTTTCTCTTCAATTGTAGGATTTGCTAAGAATTTGGAAAGAGTCAAACAACAAAAGAGGGAAGAAAAGGAGCACAATAAGAAGGCCCGCACAACAGATGGGTATAGTGGTTCAACCAGTAGACCAGGGATGGGTTCCTTCAATAAAGGGTCAATTGCACCAACACAGTCTACTCACCATTCATTTGGTGGGTCATCTTTCAAAAAGAGTCAGAGCTACGAGAATCAATCCCTCCAGAATCAGAATTTCAAAGCACATGTCTCTCAGAGTCAAGGCAGCATTGGACAACAGTTTCAGCAGAAAGATCCTTGCAGTTTATGTGGGCGTGCATATTCAGGGCCGTGTATGATGAGTACCAGGGGTTGTTTCTATTGTCATAAAGAAGGGCATTACAAATCTGAGTGCCCAAAGCTGCAGCAAAATTTTGGCAGGGAGTAGCACGTCCAGCAGGTTCTTCAGGTACTACAGTTGCACTACCCCAAGCTCGTGGCCCTCAATATCAGGCCCAGCGAAGGGTGGGTAGAGGCTCAAGCTCACCTAATTAGGGAGGGGGATGACCCCGTTTATATACTACACTTGATCGCCAGAGTGTAGAGGCATCTCCAGCAGTTGTCACATGTATACTTCAAGTTTGTTCACATAATGCATATGTCTTGATTGATCTAGGTTCTACATATTCTTATGCCACTCCGTATTTCTCTATGATTCTCGGGTTAGAACCAGAACAATTAAGTGAGTCCTTCTTAGTATCTACTCCAGTTGGTGAGCCGGTGAAAGCAACTAAAGTTTATAGGAGTTGCTCAATTTCAGTCCAAGGCTGCAATACCACGGCCGATCTCATAGAGCTAGAAATAGTGGACTTCGATGTGATCATAGGTATGGATTGGCTATCTTCTTGCCATGCCATGTTGGATTGTCGTGCCAAGATAGTCAGATTCCAGTTTCAAAATGAAGAAGTCCTAGAATGGAACGGTAGTTCAGCATCTCCAGTGGTTAAATTTATTTCTTACCTTAAGGCGCAAAAGATAATGAGTAAAGGGTGTGTTGCCTATTTGGCTCATATTATTAACGCAGAATTAGAGGCCAACACTCCAGTCTGTGCCAATTGTTAGGGAATTTATAGAGCCCTAAATGATCTTCCCAGACTTCCTCTAGAAAGAATCATAGATTTTGGTATTGACCTCGTCCCGGCACTCAGCCCATATCTATTTCTCCCTATAGAATGGCCCCACCAGAGCTTAAAGAATTGAAAGAGCAGTTGAAAGATCTTCTTGACAAGGACTTCATCCGGCCGAGTGGGCCATCGTAGGGTGCTCCGGTCATGTTTGTCAAAAAGAAAGATTGGTCTCTCAGAATGTGCATCGATTATCGGCAGTTGAACAAGGTTACAGTTAAAAATAAGTATCCATTGCCTAGAATTGATGACTTCTTTGACCAACTTCAGGGTGCAAATTACTTCTCAAAGATAGACTTGAGATCGGGGTATCACCAGTTGAGAATCAGAGAAGAAGATATCCCAAAGACAGCCTTCAGGACTCGCTACGAGCACTATGAATTTCTAGTGATGTCATTCAGGTTGATCAATACACCCGCATCATTCATGGACCTGATGAACAGAGTCTTCAAGCCATACTTAGACACCTTTATTATCGTGTTCAAAGACGATATTCTGATGTACTCTAAAAGCAAAGAAGAATATGCAGAGCACCTTAGGATAACATTGGAGACTTTCAAAGAGAATCAGCTTTATGCCAAGTTTTCTAAATATGAATTTTGGCTCCACTTAGTGGCATTCTTAGGCCATGTGGTATCTAGTGAAGGCCTTAAAGTAGATCGTCAAAAGATAGAAGCGGTTAAGAATTGGCCAAAGGCCGACAACACCGACTGAAATCCGAAGTTTCTTAGGTTTGGCAGACTACTATAGGAGATTTGTAGAGGGATTTTCTTCACTTTCAGCACCATTGACTAAGCTGACTCAAAAAGCAGTTAAATTTCAGTGGTCAGATGCGTGCGAGCAGAGTTTTTCAGGAATTGAAAAAGAGGTTGACTACTTAACTTGTGTTAACTTTACCGACAAGTTTGGGTGGATTCACGGTGTATTGTGATGCCTCCAGAGTAGGTCTTGGTTGCGTTCTCATGCAAGACTCACTGAGTACTGTCGTGGTGTACTGATGTTCTCTTTTGGGAACCTACGTTGTCCCATGGCGCAACGTAGGAACCAGTTTTGCAGATACGCAGGCGATTGGCTAGGATTTCTCCCTCACTTCCAGTGCTGTTGGTAGGCTCCGCTTTTGTTCGTGGAGTACTTTCTTTTCGGGTCAGCCTATTTAGTTATTTATTATGTTGTAAACTAACCAGGAAGCTCATGTCCTGTACAGTGCATCAGTTTATCAGTAGATGTTTCATAGACAGTCTAGTATTTTGGGTTTGTGGTCCAGTCTTGCATTGTTTTGTACGGAAATGTAATTTGACTGTGATATTTTCAAGGATAATATTTTCATAAGAGTTTTATTATTATTTTCTGAATGTTTAAGTTAAACAGAGTTGTTTAAGTTGCATATATTCTCAGGGTTAAGACGTGATAGAAAAATACAGGTGGTTCGCTCAGTCAAGCTTAGGTACTGGGTATCGGTCATAGCTCGTTCAGAAAACGGGCCGTGACACCTTTCTTAGTTGAAACTCAAATTCACAAGAAGGATCTTGTATTGAAAAGCTCCTACTCGGATTAGCACCATACTCTTGATAAATTAGATCATCAAATGTGTCAGAAGACACTTGCTGACCATCTGAGTTCAACATTTCATAAAGAGGCTCTCCACTATTTTGCTTCACCCTTCTTAGTAAAATTATTTTCTAAAAATGTGACATCTTATGATTTAATTTCAGTAACACTTCCATCCTCCAATTCACCAATGAACATGTACCTTTTGGAATGTTCTGATTATCTTATAAAGATACATTCCTTGTCGTTTGGACCCAGTTTACCAAACTTGTTAAAGAATCTTTTATAAATACAGCACAGCCCCAAGGTCGTAAATGATTCAAGTTTGGTTTCTAGCTGGTTCATAGCTCATAAGAAGTGGAAGGAACTTACTTAGAAGGCACTCTATTCAATATATAGGCTGCAGTTAATAATGCATTTCCTCAAAAGGAGATAGGTAAATTAGCTTGCGCTATCATGGACCTTGTCATGTCCAATAGATTTCTATTCCTCCTTTCTGCTACAACATTTTGCTGAGGTGTATAAGGAATAGTTAATTGTTTGGTGATGCCTTTTCACTACACAATTCATTAAATTATCTTGATAGATATTCACGCCCTCTATCAGTTCTTAGAATTTTTATATTCTTGTCTAATTGATTCTCAACTTCATTCATGTAGCACTCAGAATTATGAGAAATCAAATAAACATAACTAAAACGTGTGAAATCATCGACAAACGTAATGAAATACAAGGCACCAGATCTTCCCTTCACGTTCATTAGACCACAAATATCTGAATGGATTAATTGAAATGGGAAGTCAGCTCTTTTAGCCTTCCCAAAAGGTTTACATGTAATCTTTCCGGCAAGACATTGTTCACAAGTTGATATTTTAATTTTCGAGAAAGAACTCAAGTGTTCTTCCTTAGCCAATCTATTCATTCGATCTTGCCCAATGTGACCTAATCTAGCATGTCATGTAATAATAGCAACATCTCTATCATTAGAAGAATATACCATAACACAACGGTCCACATAATAGTCATAAGTAGAAGGATTACACCTTAACACAAAGACACCATCACAACTATGTCCAGAACCATAAAAGACATTGTCTAGAGTAATTCTCACAACATTGCGACTAAAGTTCAAACTGAAACCTAAATTAAGAAGAACAGACATAGATATCAAGTTCCGTCGAATTTCTGGAGCATATAGGACGTCATGCAACATCAAAGTACGGCCACCACGCAAGTCAATCCTACAAGTGCTAAGATCTTTGACTTTAACCTTCGCATTATTTCCTACATATATCCACCTTGATCCAGATAGAACTTGCCAGTACTCCACAAACGCTCCTCGATCATGGGTCACATGGCCGGTGGCCCCCGAGTCTACAATTCACAAAGGATAAGATTCAGTTAATAAAACTGTACTAAAAACAAACATAGCACTTAGAGATGCATTTTGAAATGCTACCTTTTTCGGCTCAGTGCATTCACGAGCAAAGTGTCCTGACACTTGGCAGTTGTAGCATTTCATCTTGCTCTTTTCTTTCTTCTTAAAGAACCATTTTTCCCTCTTGGAGTTCAGTTTGTTTCTTTTCTTTGAGGGTCCTTCGCCAGTCTCCTTGCCCTTTCCGCCTTTTTTTCCTGTCATTTTTGCGCTTGAATCCTGAAGCCTTTTTATGACTAGATTCTGCCACATAGGCACTAGATATAGATTTTGCAGCACCAAAACGCTCATCTTCAAGCTCCATATGGCGGGCAACATCAGCAAAGTTTTGATGCTGTCATTGCGGGTCAATTTTACTTTCAGATATTTTCAATTGTTGGAAAGAGACCGGATCACTGCCTGAACCGACTGCTCATCTGAAAGAATATGACCAGCATTTTTGAGTTGAGCTATCATGTTTGACATCACCTTGAGGTGTTGTTTGACATTGTGGTCATGACACTTCTTGTAAATGTCAAATTTGATAGTCAGCTGTCTAAGGCAGGTCACAGTAGTACCCCCCATATATTTTTCTCAATGTGCCCACATGGCATGAGCAGTAGGGAATTGTTCACATTCATGAATGAGATCATCAACAACAGAACTCACAATAATTCTACGTGCAGTAAAATCTTTCTTTTTCAATGTATTGTAAGCTTTGAGATCTCTTCTGTGCTGGGCAGTGTTACCCTCTTCTGGATGAACCAAAACATGGTTAATACTTTCTAGAGCATCTTGCTCGTCCAGTACATACCACATCTTACGACTCCAGATGTCGTAATTTTCACAGTTTAGTTTCTCGCCCTTGTTTAAGTCGGCAATGATACTTTTTGATGCCATATCTATTCAATGAGACATTTAAGTAAGTTTTACCCATCAATATTTTACTTTAATAAATTAATGTATGCATTCATACTCAAGCAAATTAATTCCCATAAATGACTTCACATTTAGTGTCAAATCAATGGTCACTAAGTTTCCGATTATCATCTCCAATCTTAACGTTTCATCAAAATGAGAAAAGTGTGAATATTATATTAATGACTTTCAATTAAGTCCCAATCCATTAAAGAAGAAATTATATATATATATATATATATATATATATGAAGGACAACATAATTTTATATATTGAAAAGAAATTTATAATTCAAATTACAAGTAGTTAAGGAGACGATTCTCCCACTCGGCTTCAAATATATGAACATACACCCAAAAAGGTTCACTTGGCCAAACCTCGTGATGGATATCAGTTAAAATATTACCCAAAGATTGTCCAAGTGAATCTACTAAAATTGCTAAAGCTTCCCAATAGCTAGTGCATCATGTGTAAATAAAAAAAGTTCAATTTGTTCAACCAGTAAAGCCCTAAACTCTCTGAATTTCTTTTCTCTTTCCCTTCGTATAGTCCTTTCATCCCTTAGAAAATTTTGCATCATCCTAGGGACATTCCTTGTGACTTCACGTCCTTAGGAATATGTCCTATATACAACGACGTACTCTTCTATGTTGTCCTCTTGCTCGATTTTCAACACCACTTCCACATGCAGTAAGTCGAGCTTGTTCCTGTCCAGCCATGTCTGAAATAGGAAAAATAAAACAATAAGAATTGACATACCATTCAATGTGACTACATATATCACAACTTGTAGAAGAGTTTTTAATACAACGATTAGAACTAAACTTTCTTTAGGAGGAGAACCATAATATTAAGTACAGTCGATGGTGTTTAAAGTAAAAATCTTTATTTGAAAGTAAAGAGTAAACACTCGATAATTTTATTTAAGAACATTGTCACGGAAACAATTTTGAAGTCACTTTTAAAACAAAGAGTACTTAATTCGTTTTTGTAAATGTATTCCAACACTTTACTGAAACCTTTTAGAATAGAAACTAGTAAAATGGTCATGTAGAAATTACACACTTTTAATTTTTATATGAATTTGGAGTTGGAACTAATAAAGGAATATAATGTGGGCACATATGTATGAGATCCATAGAGGTGAATCCTACTGTGTATCCGTGCATTAACTCTTACACTCCGTTTGGATGGTTGTTACACATCGTTTCATAATGCGTTGTACTGTATTGTATAGTATGGTACTGTATCGTATTGTGTTGTACAATGTTTGGATAGACTGTATTGTTTACCGTGGTTTTCATAATTGAAAATAAGGTAAAAGTTAAAATGAAAATATTAAATAATAAGTGAGGGCATGATGGGTAAGAAAAATAGGTAACGACGCGATCCACCAAATCGGTCGTTACATAAAGTGACAGTTTTCATGGTTACATAACCATGGATTAACGATGCCATACTATGTTAATTAGAAAAACAATAAAAACAAACGTCATACTCCATGATAACAATACAATACCATACCGTGGGTTACAACCATCCAAACAAGCTGTTAGGCATCAAATTAGTTTCATGTTTCCAAGTTCACATAAAAAAGTTTCTCATTTATTTTATTTTATTTTATCATATAACAAAGAATCACAAAGATCCTCAAGTATTTTGTCACGTAACAGGAGGTTTCAGTCATTCTTACTTTGGTTCTCTTTTCAATTTGTTTCATAAACTAATTGACTGGGTGTGTTATCAAATATTTTCCCAAAAGAGAACATAAAAGTTGGCACAGCAAGAGATACTCATCTGGAAACATAAAGTTACCATAAATACTCCCTTACGAGAACAAATCAGTTTACATGGTGAACCTTGCAGCGTACCAAAAAAAAATGTGAATCCCACAAAAGTTTGTTTTATGCTCAAATTTGGTCAGCATTCCAAATAGTCTTTAAGAAAGAGAAATTAACTTTTACCCCCCCCCCCCCCCCCCAAAAAACACAACAGATAACTGAGACAATCAACGCAGACTCTGATATCAATGTTAGTAAATAAAGCCGTAACAGAAACGAATTTGCATACCTGTTAAGAGATTAACGAATTTGCGTACCTGTTAACAGATTAACGCAGCAGAACAGTGGAGAGAGAAGAAATGTCTATTTATAAAAGGAGAGGAGCAGTTGTTTTTCTCAGGAGAAAAACTGATGCCCACTAAATCACGTTAGAAAAAATGGAGAGGTTTTTAAACGTGTGTTAACTCCTTTAAAATAGATAACTGTACTTTTCTATCTCTCCTAACCGAGTCGGGTCAATCCACATGGGCGACCCGCCCAAGCCCAATTTCTAACACATTCTAACACAATCCATTAGTCTAAATACAACCATTCTAATGTAGTATGTGAGTTGCTCCAATAATCTCTAAAGTGGTGCCAATTCAATCAGAGTCTTCTCCTTCTACATTAATTTAGTAAATTTCTTTCAAATGGCTAACTAGTAGGTAATCAGCGTGAGACGATCAAGGAACTAGGAAACATATGGAATATAGTATGATGTGAAGTAGTATTTGAATTTTCTTCTAGACATAAGCTCATGAAGTTTCTACAAAACTTCTCTTAATTAGTTTGATTTCATCTCTTGATTCTCTTCACTACTTCCAAACAAATTGATTTTGAATCTTTCTAAGTTTCATCTCTCTAGACTTCCAAATGAAGGAGTTAAAATGATCCTTTTGGTCAGGTCCAGTAAATACTTATCCCAATATTTTTTGTTTACAACGTTTTGCTCAACGACCTACACTCAAATTTGTTAAACAATACATTAGCTCTAACATTCATTCTTTTATCAATTTTAATTAAAATTTCTGATTTTTCCGATGTTGTACGAGAAAGGTACCCTTTCTCAAATTATCCGTGGTGGTAAGATCAACGTCCAACTTTACTTGCAAATTTCTTTCCAAAAGCAATAAATTAAACCATCACACATAAAGCTTCAATGATGATATCTACATATGGTTACATGAAAAAGCTTCATAAAAGATAAAATGAATATGTAGCAGTAGCAAAATATACAGTAGTGCCTATTTAATTTTTATATGATAAAGGACAATGGGTCGCTCTTTTAATTTTTGGTAATCCATATATATTAATTTGTATAGCAAATTTCTTTCTCAATTTTTAAATGTAACATCGTCACATAATATGAAAGAAAAGAAGCAGGTTTTAGTGACTAGATTTTAGTACCCTAACAAATTTCGCAATCTTTGATATTCTCTGTATTTCATAATATAAGATGTTTTTCTTTATTTTTTAATCGGTTTAAAATAGAATAATGCAATTTTATATTTAAAAATTAATTTAACTCTAAACTATCAATTCTACTGTAGCTATAAAGTTTTATAGCACTGGAAATATCATAAAAAAGAATTAAAATCATAAATTTTGAAATACATTGTTAAGCTCTGCCTCGTATAAAATATTGCTCTGAGAAATGAAACGGGAATTGGATGTGAATGTTATTTCTTCACCTTGCAAGTCAACCACAGTAGATGAGAGAATGTTGAGTGGGACCAATATCCAAGTTGAATGGTCCACATAATAAATGGGAATGCATCAAACGACCACGTATATACCCTATTATTGGGGTTAGAATTTGGTTTATCTTTCCATCACGTGGAGATGACTCACCATTTCTTGGGATAATCCATTTCTAATCTCTAATTTTATAAGTAATCTACAACTACAATTTGCTTTATTCTTCGTGACCATATTCTTGTGGGCATAAAATAGACATAAATGGTAAAAAGTCCATAAAGTTTTTGTTCACTTTTGGATACAACCCACTATTCTTTTTACTTGAATAAGTTTTTTTTTTTTCAAAAATATAATAATTTTATATTAACATGTCCAACTTTTTATGGTCCAAATACTTTAAAAAATTAAAATAACTATATAAGTATATAATTCTTAATATTGATGCATAAGTACATTATTTTTAATACTGAATATATGAGTTTAATTGGAATAAGTACCGAATTTAATTAATTTTTTTTTTGCTTGTAGGAGTTTCTCGTTAAATATTTAAAAAATAGGTGGAAACCTTAGTGACCAAATTTCATCGTAGTTAATTTGTTAATATATTAAAATTAAATTTCCAATTCAAATTATGATAATTTATTTGACTACGTGATGAATATATATAATACACACCTTATATATTTAAAACTTATTCCGCTGCAATTTTACATACATACCATTTATAAATTTACCAATAAAAGTTATAATTCACGGATTTGAATACACACCCCAACCTAGTATAACAAGAATAATGTGAACTAAAAAAAAAATAGGAAATAAATTTTCTATGGAACTACGATTATATATAAGATAATATATTATCAAGAATAAATACAGATATAAAATCATTAATCAAACCAATAATTGACCATGCATGGCATAAAATAATAAAAAGTAGGAGTATGAAGTAGTTGTTAGTGTGTCTCGGCACTATTTCTGTTGAACCTTGGATAATCTTGCTTGCAATGTCAATCAGAGCCATTTTAGTCACATGTTCATGTTTTTTGCCTCGTTTGATGGGTCACCAAAGAATAGACTAAAAAATGACGAGTATTATTGCCTGATGGGTCAACTAACGTTTTAAGAATTGAAGACAAGAATTGACGTAATTAAGTATAGTTGGAGTTAAACCGTTAACAAATGAAGTTATTCCAGCATAATGACAACTACTACAATACTGTAAGTGGCAAAAGTGTGCCATATAACTTATTTTTTCAATTACTTCATATTTAATTACGCTTGCTATGTGGCGAAATTTCATATATCTTATATATGTTATCTCTTATAATAATGAATTTTGATTTGCCTTATTTGCTCTTTGATTATGTCACGACCCCAGCCTAGGGCCGCAACAGATAACTGATACTAAGTTCCGATCATCACTAAACCTACTGATAATCTGCTAACCATGAGTATAACTAATAAACTGAACAAGCATAAGCCTAGCTGATAAGAACTGTACAATCTGGAAAGCCGATAAGGCTAATATAAGCTGACATATAAAGACATACTAGCTGCACATGTGCATATCTAAAGGCCTCTAGGAGTGCTGAATTGAACAAGTATTGGACGGGGCGTCATACCCAAACTAGCTGACCGTACCCATACTAAAAGATAAATAACTCCGGGAGTAAGCAGAGTGACTCTAATAGTTGGTGGATGGCCTAGTGATGTGGCCCAAGCGCTCATCTATATGTACCTGTGTTGCATGAAACACAGTGCCCCAGAAAATGGCGTGAGTACGGTATGTACAAAGTATGTAAGGCATGAGCATATAGTATATCATAGCTGAATAAAACTGTAAGGCTGGGATATAATTATGTAAATATGTGCTGAAGTATAGCAATTTAGCTGAAAATCTGAAACATGAACTAAACATGATCTGAATATAAACTGAAGTCTAACTGAATCTAAAAATGAAGACTAAGTTGAACTATACTGATAACTGACTGTAATATGACTGATAACTGGTAAATGGAAACTGGAAACTGATAGTTGTCAATTGACACTAATACTAAGAACTGGTTTTTGATAAATGATAACTGATAACTGGTACTGAGCTAACATATCTGGTGTTATGGGTTGTATCCCCCTAAATCAGGTAACTGAATATCTGAACTAGCCTCATGTATAGTCATTGTCATGCAGTGCATACTGTGGCTATATACGCGTATATGACAAACCTGGCGGGTGTCACGGCTATGTCCTCCCCCCAGCCAGTAATATGTAGTCTCTCTGGTCAGAGGGTGTGAATGACACCCAATCACACTAGGTGTTTAAACTCCCACCTGAACCAGAGGGGTTGTGCCGCTCAGACGGGTACAGGACTGTGTGTCCAATGTCCAGCCTCTTTAGGGGACTCCAACTCATACATAACATGATCACCATATAAGCATAAATATGTATGAGGTATAACACATATGACAACAATAGATATGAACTCAAAGGAATGATAAGAAAACCCTAGATGGAATCATAGACACAACCTGGAACTCAGAAGTTGTCTAACTTTTTGGATTTCCATAAGAATTTCAGCAGTGTTTCCCCTAAAACTAGATGATCTGCAAAAACAAACCAGCACTACAATATACACGGGAATGGATACCCCGCCAGAATGATAACAACAAGCAAAAGGAACTTCAGCTATCCACAAAACGAGCGACAAAATAAAATTATGAATATAATGTCGGCCAATCATTTTATGTATTTAGGATAAAATTGAGCATCTAAACATGTTATATTAGCTTTCACATTCATAAGGGATGCTATAGAATTGGTATAGGTTAAAAGATTAAATAAAAATATCGAATAGACAACAAAATGAAACGACCGGACGGCGAAGCAATTCCACGCTCGCACAGAATTTCTGGACAGCAACACTGTCCTGTATTGCATCGACATTTTCAGTGCCTAAATGGAAATCTAGACTTTAAGGTCTACATGAAATTTTTAGATATATCTCTTAGGGTTCCATAGAATTCTAAATCACCCCAATATCAGTTTGGTACAAAAAGTTATGCTCGAATTACTAACGGCTGTCTGGAGTTGAAAGCAATTTCCCATATTTTGAGCCAACATTTCGTGCTGCTGATTTTGACATCTTTAACCTTGGTTTTTTGTACCAAATTAAGCATATACAAGTTTCCCTTGATTCCATACAAGTTTTACATAAGAAATACCAAATTTGGAACTAAGACAAGCTTCAAAAGCTACAAGATACATGCTTTGCCAAAAGAAAGGTTAGCCTTACATACCTCACTAGTTTAGCTCCTAAACCTTGTTTCCTTTGATTCACACCCTTCCTTATACTTGTATAGATAAAATACAGAGGTGAAAAAATTGCTTAGCCATGAAGCTCTTTCCAAAACTCGAGTTATAAGGATAAAGGAGGACGAAAAAGTCTTACATATGTTGTAAGAATCGCGTGGATGTGTTTGCTTCTTGATTTTAAGTTGCGGATGATGGAATTGTGTTAAAACCCTAAGGTGCTTCTTCGAGAGCTATGGAAGCTCTATTCTTCGTGATTTTTCTAGAAAATGAGGAAAAAGAAGGCCAAGACTTCTATTTATAGTAAGGTTTAAAAGTCACCCACGTGTGTGCTTCACCAACCCTTCTTCTGACGATAATATATATTTATCCGGATGCCGTATGAACAAACGGTAAAAAGTATTGGAAACTATACTCCAATATCTTCAATTTAGCATATGATATGTCCCCAACAGATCTCATATAAGACACAGGATTAATTGCTCAAAAAGCTTAGTTACAAGACAAATCCTTTAGTCAGTTTTTCCGCAACTTAAATCCGATTTTTCCCAAACTTTATATTTAACATATAAACGTCATATTATGACTCTAAACTTATTTAAATCATTCTTATCATATCATTAGCGCAATATACGTCACTTTAGACACACGGGGTGTAACAATCTCCTCTCTTAGGAACATTCGTCCTCAAATGTTAACTGAGGTATACAGAAGCATTAAGTAAGATCCGTTACTTCCATGAATTTGTGAAGAGATGCGGATATATGGTCCTCATATTCTTTTCATCATTCCAGTCATCTCTTCAATATTATTGCCCCGAAATAACACTTTCACTGAAGGAATTTTTTTGTTCTTAATCGACGAAACTGTCGGTCTAAAATAGCAACAAGTACCTCCTTATGTGTCAAATGCTCAATGATCTGTACATCACCAACTGGTATAACTCGAGAAGGATCTCCAACACTTTTCTGAAGCATGGAGACATATAACACTAATATATCTCTTGAAGGTCTGCTGGAAGGTCCAACTCATAAGCTACACACCCAACTCGTCTGATAATCTGATATGGACCTATGAAACTAGGGCTAAGCTTGACCTTCTTGACTAACCTCATAACGTCTTTCATAGGCGATACCTTCAAAAATACCAGCCGCCAATCTAAAAATCTTAATATCGACGTCGATTATCGGCAGTAATTTCTAACGACTCTACGCTGCTAGCAATCTCTCTTTGATCGGCTTTACTTTATCTATAGCTTGCTGGATTACATCTGGTCCAAATAGCTGAGATTCACCCGTTTCAAACCAACCTATAGGCAACCTGCATTTACATCCGTGCAAGGCTTCATATGACGCCATCTGAATGCTGGAGTGATAGATGTTATTATAGGCAAATTCTATCAGTGGTAAATGCTCTTCCCTATTGCCCTTAAAATCTAGGATACAGGCTCTCAACATATCCTCGCCCGTCTGAATGGTTCGCTCGGCATGCCTGTATTTCTGGGGATGAAAAGCTGATATTAGATTCCCCTATATCCCCAAATCTTTCTGAAATGATTTCCAGAAGTTACTACAAATTGTGCACCTTTGTCTGAAATAGTGGACACTTGAACACGATTAAGGCGCACTATTTCTTTAACATACAATCTCAAGTAATCTTCTGTAGTATAAGTAGTCCTAACAGGCAAGAAACAAGCTGATTTAGTGAGCCTGTTGACTATAACCCAAACAGAATCATGCACGTTCTGCGTACAAGGTAGGCCTGTGATAAAGTCCATATTCGATGCTTCTCTTTTCTAACCATCTACTTTGATTTTTTCTGATGATACTAAATGTCTAAGAAATGCTACCGAACTCAACCAGAATTTGCATTTTGAGAATTTGGTATACAGCTTCTGCCGAAGGATACCAAACATTTTGCATAGATGGTCTGCATATTCTGATTCAGACTTGGAATATTCCAGATTATCATCAATATATACTATCAAAAATAGGTCCAGATAAGTCCTAAACACACAGTTTGTAAGTGTACTGGTCGGATTTCGCCCGATCACATTGATGACACATGATCAACGATGTGGCAAGATGAGAGCAAACTTCGGAAACAGGTTGGCGTAAGGTCACGAAGAGTAGACAGCGACTAAGGATGACTGCTCGTTTCACAGAGTTGACAGTGGTCGGATTTCTCCGAAGACGCAAAGTGATGTTGCAATAGATAAGTATGATCAACCATATCCCGTTTTAATCGGAAGCCGTTGGACATAATAACGACTTCCTCTGATAGTGGAAAGATGTGCAGTTAGTGGAATTCAACTAGGGTTGGAGTCTTGGCTTATAAATAAATTCCCCTCTTCCCGTTGTAAGGTGACGTTCTTCTGAACATAGCCTCCCCCCAAGCACTTATTATCGCCGCCATCTTCATGATCAACCACCATTACTGATTATTCTACCACCAATATTATTGTTGCACCGTAGTTGTTCTGTTGTAACTTAGCTTTGCTTTAAAGGAGAGATCTATCATTTTCAACGGAGCACAAGTCTTCGACCACTGAATACCATAAGCTTTATCTTTACTTTATCTGTTCATTTATTGCTTATTTGATTATTTATCCATTCGCTCGTTTATTTTATTCATTCATCGTTATTGTCATTATTAATCAATAAACATATCTTGATCAGATTTTCATCTAAGTATAGTCATCGATTGATTATTTATTCATATCGCATTCGTAAGATCGATAATTATAGATTGACCACTTGATAAATTTTTACTTAAATCATTGATCAAATTATCCGTTCGCTTTGTTCGATTAAGATAAAGTATCATTAATAATTTGTTTGCTCATAATCATTCAATCCATGTAATCGGCGAGATATCTGTTCATTTGCTTTGTTCGAGTATTTCACTGGTCACATTGTTATTTTTCGGTCATACTTATCATCTGCTTTGATACTAGTCGCTCATCGTTTACGAGTCATCGTTCGAATATATCTATATCTTGATTTCATTTAAGTGCTTATCAAAACGGTCAATCTTGTGAACGTAAAATCAGTGATCGATTGCCAGATTTCGATATAAAACGGTCGTCTAAAGCTCAACAAAATATAAATTTAATTGTAATACCTGAAATTGAATTTTAGGATATACAATTTGGTGCCCACCGTGGGGCCTACACAATCAATTTGTTCCAAAATTTGTCATTGATTCTATTAATATTTATTTGTGTGCAATGGCAGACGATCAGAGCAACAATGCTAACAACGCCATCACCAATGTCACAGACGGTGGCCCAGCTTCTAGGCGTCGAAGAGGGGGTCGATGAATCGTCCCACCATGAACAGGATCCTCCCTTTAACGTCACTATGGCCGGTTCGTAGTCGAATGTCAATTGAGGACGTCGACCCGGTAAGGGACACACGGTTGAAGCAACGTCAGTTGATACGAACAATTTGTTGCATGAATTCTTGGTTAAGCAAAGTCAGCAGATAGAGAGGATAAGTGAACACTTGCAGCTTCTGTTTGGCTCTACAAGTCATAGAGCGTCTGCCTTCCCAGCAACACCCCCCTGCAGGCACTCTGATCTATGTTCCTCAGAGCGCAGTAATAGGGGGGGACCTGAAACGGGAGTGGGACTTAGAGGGTTGGGTACGGTCGCCGTGGCTGAGGGAGCTCGGGCCTCCGTCATGACAGAAGCGAGGATGTTGGCTACGATGCAGACGTTGTTGAATGACATAGTGGAGAAGAAGTTTAGTGAGATGAGGTCGTTTATGGAAAGGTTGCCAGGAGTTCAAAAGTTAATGGAGGACGCCGCTAAGAAGCCGATCTCAAAGCATCCGTTTTCCCCGAGTACAGCTCTATTTCTAATCCCTAAGACTTTTAAGTTACAGGAGAGTTTGAGGTATGATGGAACTACAGATCCGAGGGATCACATCGATATGTTTTCAATCGCAGTGCAATCGAATGATTTGACAGCAGATGAGATTAATTCGATGAGCCTAAAGAAATTTTGTGAAACACTAAGAGGAGGAGCATTGAAGTGGCACATGCAGCTGCTCGAAAACGAGATATTAGATTTCGATGACATGTCAGCCAAATTTATTTGGGCACACATTGGAGCTAAAAAGATAGAACGGAGAGTGGAGGATATGTTGAACAATAGGTAACGACCCAATAAAATGATCAGTTTTTGAAACGGGTTAATGATGAAAAGATAAGCATTCCAAATGTCAAAGAGAGATGGGCTTGTTTGTCCTTTATAAACAATTTGAGTAATGACTCAACGAAGGCGTGTAAGAAATTAAAAGATCGGTTGAGGGAAGTCACTCCGTGGACTTTCGACGACCTACATCGTGAATATGAGCCAAAGATTAGGGCAGAAGATGCAGAGTTACAGTTAGCTCTTTACAATCATCGATATGAGCGACCGGCTCCACGGAGTGTTGAAAACGACAGGCGAAATCACAGGGTTCAGCAGCGATTCAAGCCCTACAGTTTTCCTCATCCAAGTGGGAACGGACACGAAGCTACTGTTCAAGGAGTTAGCCAAGGAAGAAGCAGTCGGGTCCATCTGTGGCTCTGAAGGACCCACTGCCTCCATAGATTTTAGAGTACAATTTTTGTGTTTCGACAGCAAGCTTGGTGAATGCATTGAGGGAAATGGGTGATAAAGTGGTGAAATTCCCGGTCGCATGAAAACCCACCGGAACAGTAGGGACGATAATTTGTACTGTCTTTTCCATCATGATCATGGGCACACAACCGAAGAATGTAAGGCTCTACGTTATGAGGTAGCTAAGTTGCTTGAAAATGGACGTTTGACGGAATTTTTGACAGAAAGAGGAAAGGAAAATTTTAATAAGAAGAAAGATGACCATCAGTCGCCAAAGCCCCCGGCTCCAAAGAAAACAGTTAATGTCATCACCAGTGGAGCCAAGGTCCATGGGGTAACGTACACAACAAAGAAGTATGCGAAAGTATCATTCACAAGAGACAAACGGACGCAAGAAGTTATGAATGACAACATTGTGTTCGGGGAATACGACTTCGATGAAAGGATACATCCCCATCATGATACTTTAGTAGTCATGATGAGAGTTGATGACGTTGACATCAGACGAGTTTTGATTGATGCAGGCAGTTCAGTCAATATAATACAATCAAGGGTGGTTGAATAGTTACAATTGACCGATAAGATTATACTCAGATCTACAGTATTGTCGAGATTTAATAATTCAAGTAAAACGACGCTAGGAGAAATCATGATCAAGACTTACGCATGATGAGTTGAGAATAAAACTTTGTTCCAGGTGATGGGAGGAGATATGGCTTACAACGTGATTTTGGATCGATCATGGATCCACGCCATGGAAGCGGTCCCGTCGACTTGTATCAAGTTGTCAAGTTCCCTACCCCGTGGGGAATAAGAGAATTTAGGGGTGAACAGCAGACTGCTCGAGAATGTTATTTAGTAGCCGTGAAGGAAGGTGCAAATTCGAGCCCCCGAAATAGCAATCACAGACAGCGGAATCTTTGGACGAAGAAGATGAGATGGAACCAAGCTCAACGGACAAGGGGTACTCAAGCCACCGCACCTCTTGCCAATACCTAAGACTTTCAAGTTACCGGAGAGTTTGAGGTATGATGGAACTACAGATCCGAGGGATCACATCGATATGTTTTTTATCGCAGTGCAGTCGAATGATTTGATAGTAGATGAGATTAATTCGGTGAGCCTAAAGAAATTTTGTGAAACACTAAGAGGAGGAGCATTGAAGTGGTACATACAGCTGCCCGAAGGAGGGATCTATCCTTTTCAATGGAGCATAAGCCTTCGACCACTGAATACCATCACATTTATCTTTACATTATCTGTTCATTTATTGCTTATTTGATTATTTATTCATTCGCTCGTTTATTTCATTCATTCATCGTCATCGTCATCATTAATCGATAAACATATCTTGATCAGATTTTCATCTAAGTATAATCATCGATTGATTATTGAATAACATCACATTCGTTAAATCGATAATTATAGATTGACCAGCTGATAAATTGTTGCTTCAATCATTGATCAAATTATCTGTTCGCTCTGTTCGGTTAAGATAAAGTATCGTTAATAATTTGTTTGCTCATAATCGATCGATTTAATCCCTGTAATCGACGAGAAAATTTATTCATTTTCTTTGTCCGAGTATTTCACTGGTCACATCGTTATTTTCCGGTCATTCTTATCGTCTGCTTTGATACTAGTCACTTATCTTTTACGAGTAATCGTTCCAATATATCTATATCTTGATTTCATTTAAGTGTTTATCAAAACGGTCAATCTTGTGAACATAAAATCAACGATCGATCGCCAGATTTTGATATAAAACGGTCGCCTAAGGCTCAACAAAATATAAATTTAATTGTAATACCTGAAATCGAATTTTAGGATATAAAGTAAGATCCATAAATACTGATGGTGTATTAGTTAGCTCGAACAACATCCCTAGAAACTCATAATGGCCATACCTGGTTTTGAACGCTGTTTTAGGTGTGTCACACTCTCCGACTCTAACTTAATGGTAGCCTCATCTCAAGTCTATCTTCGAGAAACACCTGACACCCTGAAGCTGGTCGAGCAAGTCACCAATTCTCGAAAAGGGATATTTGTTCTAGATCGTGACCTTGTTCAACTGTCTGTAATCTATGCACACACATAAGGAGCCATCTTTCTTTTTTACAAATAAGACTAGTGCTCCCCAAGAAAAAGTTTTGGGTCTAATAAAAACCTTATCTAACGGATCTTTCAACTGCTCCTTAAATTCCTTTAATTCTGTTGGTGCCATCCTGTAAGGAGGAATAGATATTAGTTGTGTACCCGACACTATCGATGGGAAAATCAATTTCCCACTCTAGAGGAAGACTTGGAAGCTCATCTCGAAATACTTCAGGAAACTCATTCACTGCTGGAACTGATTCAAGAGTCTGTGTTCCCTTCTCTATGTCTCAAACATGAACTATATGATATAAACATCCCTTGGTGATCATCTTCCTCGCCTTAAGGTATTAAATAAATCTACCTTTTGGAGATGTAGAACACCTATACGTTCTATAGTTGACCCTTCTGGAAAATTGAATTGGTCCATGGTTGTTACAGTCAACATTAGCATAGCAAGAACATAACCAATCCATACCAAGTATAACATCAAAGTGAGCCATTTCTAACTATATCAAGTCAGTTGTAGTACTACGGTTGCCAATCATCACAGTGCCACCTCTATAAACACGCCTAGCTACTACTGAATCACAAACTGGGGTCGCTACCTCAAGAAGTTTAATGGCTTCTGGTTCTATCCCAAACTTAGTAGCAATAAGGGAGTAACATATAATAGTGTAGAACCAGGATCTATCAACACATATACATTGAGAGAATTTACTGTCAGAGTAGTTGTGACTACATTGGTGAAGCCTCTTAGTCCTGTCGACCAACAAGAGAATAAGTGCGATTCTGAGGACCGCTTACTGTAAGAGCTCCACTTCGGCCTCTACCACGACCAACTAGCGCTTGAGGAAATTTCCACTAAAGGTGTGCTGGTGCTGAAGAAGATGCAACTGTTCTTACTGGCTGAGCTACAACACCACCATTCCTAGTGGGAAATTTCTCATAGAATGGCCTAACTCACCATAAACATAACATGCATCTATACCCAACTAGCATCGGCCCAAATGATGTTTACCACAATCAGAACTTCTAGGGTAAAGTGAACCACCCAGACCAAAAACACCTCGATGTTGGGATCCTGAAGCCCGTGATGTATGACTAGCTCTATACTGTGGGGGTCGATCAGATCTTGGCCCCTGAAATTGTGAAGGAGTACTAGCTGCTGGCTGCCTGACACTCTGTTGTCTACTACCACTAGACGTTTCGCCGAACGAACTTCAAAATTTGCCTCTCTTGCTTGAGCTCCTATCTCTGTCAGCCCTCTACTTCTGTTTCCTTTCCTCAAGTTCTAAGGCGAATGCCTGAATAGTGTAATTTCCATGCCCGACTACATAAATAGAGCCATACACTCACTTACTAAGTGAGGATCAAGTCCCACTACATACTTGTGTACCTTGTCCTCCATGTCTGATACAACTATAAGAGCAAACCTTGCCAAAGAATTAAAGTGAAGGTTATAGTTTGCAGCACTCATACACCCATGTCTCAATGTCAGGAACTGATCCAACTGTTCTTTACGTGTCTCTGTAGGTAAGTAACAGTGAAAGAATGCTTTTAAGAACTCCTTCCATGCAGCTGGAGCAATATTTACTCCATTAAACATCTACCAAGTAGTATACCAACCTGCTACTAGATCAAGCAATCTATATACTGGCCATTTAACTGACTCTATATCTGTGGCATACATAACTCTGAGGGCTCTGGCTACTCTGTCCAGAAATTCTTGGGATCCTTTGTTGTACTTGATCTCGTGAAAAGTACAGGTTCTAATCTGAGAAAATCATGAATCCTAGAACCCGTATCATCACCCTGTGGCCTGTATGCTGCCGTCTAGCCTGAGTAGCTACAATGCTTGTCAGAAATCTGACGACCTCCCTCATGTCTTCGTGCTTAGGAGCCAGAGGTGTGGTGGCTTGGTCACCCCTAACCTTTCCCTGAACAGACTAAGTCTGTGGAGTTCCAGATGGAAACGTATATCTGGACTTCTCAGGCTCATCTAAATCACAAGGTACTCTGCTAGTACCCCAATCAGGAACGACTTTGCTCTTTTGGGTAGCTGTGAGTCTCGTTAAAGGCATCGCTATGTATAAACATTTTTATAGAAGGTTGAATTCTTATTAAATAACTCTATCGCACGATCTAGAGAAGAAGGAAAAATAACCATCCTAAATATCTTGTAGCCTCATATCTATAAGTGTCATGCACAACACACCCATAAATGAGGCTCTACTGGATATTGCATATAGACACCCTATGACTGAACTGCTCTGATACCAATTTTATCATGACTCCAACCTAGGGCCGCAACGGATAACCGACAATAAGTGTCGATCATCACTAAACCTACTGATAATCTGCTAACCATGAGTATAACTAATAAACTGAACAAGCATAAGCCTAGCTGATAAGAACTGTACAATCTGGAAAGCCGATAAGGCTAATATAAGCTGACATATAAAGACATACTTACTGCACATGTGTATATCTATAGGCCTCTAGAAGTGCTGAATTGAACAAGTACTGGACGGGACAAGGCCACATCATACCCAAACTAGCTGATTGTATCCATACCAAAAGATAAGTAATTTCGGGAGTAAGCGGAGTAGCTTCAATAGCTGGTGGATGGCCTACTGAAGTAGCACAAGCGTTGATCTATCTATACCTGCGTGGCCTGAAATGCAGTGCCACAGAAAAGGGTGTGAGTACGGTATGTACAAAGTATGTAAGGCATGAGCATATAGTATATCATACCTGAATAAAACTGTAAGGCTGGAATATCATTATGTAAATATGTGCTGAAGTATAGCAATGTAGCTAGAAATCTGAAATATGAACTAAACATGATCTGAATATAAACTGAAGTCTAACTGAATCTGAAACTGAATATCGAGCTGAACTATACTGATAACTGACTGTAATATGACTGATAACTGGTAACAAGAAACTGGAAACTGATAGTTGTCAATTGACACTGACGCTAAGAACTGGTGCCTGATAACTAAGAACTAACAACTGGTACTGAGCTACAATTGAACAATTATCTGAACTGGTACATGTCTGGTGTTATGGGTTGTATCCTCCCAAATCAGGTAACTGAACATCTGAACTAGCCTCATGTATAGTCATTATCATGCAGTGCACGCTGTTGCTATATACACGTATATAACAAACCTGGTGGGTGTTATGGGCTATGTCCCCCCTCCTCCAGCCAGTAATATGCAGTCTCTATGGTCAGAGTTTATGAATGACACCCGGTCACACTAGGTGTTTCAACTCCTGCCTGAACCAGAGCGGCTGTGTTCCCCAGACGGGTAGTATCGAACGTGACAAGACTGTGTGTCCAATGTCCAGCCTCTTTGGGAGACTCCAAATCACACATAATATGATCACCATATAAGCATAAGCGTTTATGAGGCATAAAACATATGGCAACAATTGATATGAACTCAAAGAAATGATAAGAAAACCCTAGATGGAATCATAGACACAACCTGGAACTCAGAATTTGTCCAACTCTTTAGATTTTCAAAAGAATTTTGGCAGAGTTTCCCCTAAAACTGGATGATCCGCAAAAACAAACCAGCACTACAATATACACGGAAATGGATACTCGGCCAGTATGATAACAACAAGCAAAAGGAAATTCATCTATCCACAAAACAAGCGACAAAACAGAATTATGAATGCAATGTCGGCCAATCATTTTATAACTTAAAACATAAGCTTCTACTCTTGATTTTGGATAAACTGAGCATCTAAACATGTTATATTAGCTTGCACATTCATAAGGGATGCTATAGAATAGGTATAGGCTAAGGGATTCCATAAAAAAAGTCAAATAGACAACAAAACAAAATAACCGGACGACGAAACAATTCCACGTTCGCACAGAATTTTTGGACAGCAACACTGTCCTGTATTGCATCGAACGTTTCAGGGCCTAAATGAAAAATCTAAACTTTAGGGTCTACATGAAAGTTGTAAATATATCTCTTGGGTTTCCAGAGAATTCTAAACTACCCCAATATCAGTTTGAATTACTAACAGCTGTCTGGAGTTAAAAATAACTTTCCAAATTTTGAGACAACATTTCGTGATGTTGTTTTTGATATTTTTCACCTTAGTTTTTAAGCAATGATGTTCCCTTAGGCCTCATTTGCTTGCACTTAATGGGGGTTTGAATCTGAATAATTCAGAAAACTACCCATTAAGTAAATTTATTTTTCTTAAAATTTTGTCTCTTAATACCTCTTAACACATCTATCCAAATAAGATTTGTGTCAAGCTCTTTCTAATGTTTTATGGGTGGCACCTTTTATGGAGCAACAACTTGCTTTCTTGATCTAACTTCCCACTCTTTCTAATCAATTTCCACCATTTCGTGATTTACTTTTTCAAAACTAACTTCCCACTCTTCCTTCATTTGATTGTTTGCAGTGGTACTCATATTTTTCTTATACATTTCATAGGGACAAGTTACGAATTTATTGCTTAGTTAGATAATAATTAAAAGAAAGATTAGCTAAAGTTGTATTTTTAAAATCTTTATAATTACATTTAGTGAAACAGTTGTGTTTGTTGATATAAAAATTTATTTCCATTTCAGGCAATATACAAAATAGTCAGTTCTATCTTTAAATTTTTAGTTTTCTTATTAAAGAAAAAAATTATTTCGTATGATGAGATCTTTTAATAATAATTTATTAATTATAATTATTTTAATTGGACATTATTATATTTAGATACATATAAATTGCATTCTTCAGATATTAAAAATAAACCGTCTTGATGATTTAGTATTCAGGTCCAATGACGACATCTTAATATTTAGATGTGTATTCAGATTCACACATCTTAACCTTAATAAAAACAAATGGCCCCTTAATGCCATACAAGGTTTCTACAAGAAACGCAAAGTTTGGAACTAAGACAAGCTTCAAAAGCTACAAGATACATGCCTTGCCAAAAGAAAGGTTAGCCTTACATACCTCACTACTTTAGTTCCTAAACCTTGTTTCCTTTGATTCACACCCTTCCTTATACTTGTATAGATAAAATATAGAGGTGAAAAAATTGCTTAGCCATGAAGCTCTTTCCAAAATTCGAGTTATAAAGATAAAGGAGGACAAAAAAGTCTTACATATGGTATAAGAATCACGTGGATGTGTTCGCTTCTTGATTTTGAGTTGCGGATGAGGGAATTGTATTAAAACCCTAAGGTGCTTCTTCGAGAGCTATGGAAGCTCTGTTCTTCGTGAGTTTTCTAAAAAATGAGGAAAAAGAAGACCAAGTCTTCTATTTATAGTAAGGTTTAAAAGTCAATCACGTGTGTGCTTCACCAGCCCTTCTTCTGACGCTAATATCTCTTTATCTTAATATCGTATGAACAAATGGTACAGAGTGTTGAAAACTAAACTCCAGGACCTTCAATTTGGTATATGATATGTCCCCAAAAGACCTCATATAACACACGTAATTAATTGCTCAAAAAGCTTCGTTACAAGGCAAATCCTTTAGTCGGTTTTTCCGCAATTTAAATCCAATTTTTCCCAAAATTTATAGTCAATATATAAACGTCATATATAGTCATATTATGACTGTAAACTTACTTAAATCAATCTTAACATGTTATTAGTATAATATACGTCACTTTAGACATACGGGGTGTAACAGATTACTTTTGTTATGCAGCAAAATTTCTTATAACTTTTATATGTTATCACTGATAGTAATAAGTTTTGATTTGCCTTATATGATCCTTAATTCAATGATAGTAATGAAAAACTGAAGTCACTTTAGGGGACATACAACTATATACAATAATATATACATATAATATTTTTAATAAAGTTAGGTAGTCCATTTTCTCGATAATGACTTTTTTTTTTGTCAAGCAATACAAATTTTTATTCAACCAAATTAATAAGATAAATAAGGACATTATCTTGGTTCTAGATTAGATATGTCACGACTGAGAATATTATTTCGAGCTTGAAATAAGATACTTTATCATTGTTTTTAAGTTAGTGATAATTCATGTAAAATTTAACTTTGAGTTATTTTTATAATTATTTAAGTTTAATTTAGATGAATATAATAATTATTTAAAATTTATAGTTTATGCTCTGCATGAACTACCGTATGCATATTACAAGTATTTATGCATATATGAATTAAATATAAGATTTTTCTCCGTAGGCTATGGGGATTCGTTTCAAAAAATTTTAATACTTTTCTAACAAGAAAACACTTTGTTTTTCCAAAAGACGGGTTTCAACTACATGTAAAAAAATGAATAAACTAAAAAAACTTTTTTAAAATAGTTTTTAGCCTTCTTTTTTTTTCTTCTAAAAAATACTTATTTTTAGACATTAAGTTGAAAAATCTTTTTTGTCAAACACTTAAAAAAATTATTTTTTTCAATTTTTTGTACTAAAAAGTGATGTATCAGAAAGACGAAAGCATAAAAATATTATCATGAAATCGTATATATTAAGAAAAGTAAGAAATATGCTGTAAGTATGAGATTTCCTTTTATATTATGAAAAAAAATCAGAAAATCACAAGTTGATGTTCAAATTTTTGAGAAGATACGATCGAAAGAAATGGACACAAAAAATGTAATTTTTATACATTCTATGCATTGGGAATGTAAAACATAATTAACTATAAAGAGAGAGAGAGAATGAAATTCAAAATTTGATTTTTTTTCATGAAAGGTATAATGGACATAAAAAATATAGAAAGTGTCTATAACGCCCCCAATTTCTTATTGAAATGACTTGATTATCTCCATTATGACCACAGAAAGTATGGCCACATATCATTTTCCATTCTTCTTTCTTTTCTAAAAAATAATTTTAACCTAATGATCGAAACTTCAAACAAACAATTCTTCTACATTTTCCTTTTTGACTTTTACTATTATACGTGTCAGTTTTTGAAGGAAAATACCTAGATCGTCCTTTAAAAAAGATACCTTTTCATTTAGACATTAATTCAACTAGTGATCAAATAAACACCTCGAGTCGTTAGAAATTGTAAACCCATAAATCAAAAAAGTAAAGTGCAAGAATTACATGTCAAAAGAAAAATAAATAAAGACATGGGTCAAAAAAGACACATGTCAATTAGAAAAAAGAAAAAAGCAACAAAAAGGGTTCTTTTCAAAAATAGCTAAGTGAAATTAAGAAATTATAAAAATGTAGCCCAATATTATTATTACATATTTAACGCACATTTTCCCTTTATGAAATTTTCCTATCTATCCACATACAACCCTAGGCTCCATTGCCCCCTCCTAGTAGCCAAAAAATTATAAAATCGCCGGATTTTACATTATAAATTTTCAATTCTTTGACAGAGTTACTCTTTTATATCTGTAAGCATTTAAATTTTGGTGAATTAATTCCATAAGAAATTTGGATTAATTCCTAAATTTAAGAAAATAAAATATCACATGGCAAATGACGTGGTGCCAAATCAAATGAAATAGCCAATCGGAATACGCCAAGTGTACAAATGATAAGCTTTGGTAAATCAAATGAAAGCTTATCCCAAAGATAAAGAGATTGGTTTGTAATTCAAAATCAACCAATCAAATTAAAGCAAATATATTTAAGCTTATCACAATTTCTCTATAAATAGAGAGCTCCCATAAGCCAAAAGGAGAGAAACTTGAAGAAGAAGGACATCAAGGTGGAGATCAGCAGGAAGGACATCAAAGGAGGCCAAGCAAAGCACATCAAGCAAATTGAAGGGCAATCAAAGAAGCTCCAAAGAAAAGCTTTCAAAGTCTTCTTCTACGTCTGTGATCTACGTCCCTGTTCAAGTTCAACAAATGGAGGCAACGATCTACGTCCTTGTTCAAGTTTAACAACGGAGGCCACAATCTACGTTCCTGTTCAAATCCAAATCAAAGTTCAAATCAAGATTCGGCGTGCGCGAGTTCAAATCATCTGTTCATGGCAGTTGAATCTCAAATCTTGTTCGTGGCAATCGTCAAAGTGTTCGTGACGCACAACAAATCCAAGATCAAACTTCTTGAAATCAAATTCAAAGTCCATCAAGTTCAAGATCAAGCTTCCGAGCCCTTGAATCAAAGTTCGTGGGGAGAATAATCAGAGGACGACATTTACAAAATTAGTGACACTCTAGAGATTGTGACCCGCATCTTCTGTTGATATTAAATACAAAATTTTGTTACACTATTTCTTGTCTTGAATTTTCTAGACTTCGAAATTTGCTGTTACAAATTTGGCACGCCCAGTGGGACCTCTCATCTCTTCTCTTCAAAGTTTAAGAAAACTAAGATGGCATCCATAGAAGAACAACTTGCAATCTTGACTAAAGCAATAGAAGGCCTGACGAAATGCGTAAAAGATCAAGATGCTCATATTTCCAAGTTAGAAGAAAAGTTTAGCAGTAAAGCGGAGGGAGAATCCAGCCAAGCACTAACGGAGCTTCCTGAAGCAAAAGAGAAAGGAGAATCTTCTACAAGGCAAGCGATTATGTCTAAGGAGATCCAAGTGTCTTGTGAAGGTCTACTTCATGTTGATCAATTGAAGGACTTCATATTGGGGGCAATAAAAGATAAAGTGGAATCGCAAGCTAAATCTTCGCTCACATATGAAAAACCTTACATGCAAAGAATTGATAACTTGAAGATGCCTGCTGGTTATCAACCTCCAAAGCTTCAACACTTTGATGGCAATGGAAATCCCAAACAACATGTGGCACACTTCGTCGAGACGTGCAATAATGCTGGGAGTTATGGTGATCACCTTGTCAAGCAGTTCGTCCGATCTCTCAAAGGGAATGCTTTTGATTGGTACACAGATCTTGAGCCTAATTCCACTGATAGTTGGGAGCAGTTGGAGCAAGAATTTTTTAACCGCTTCTATAGCACAAGGTGTATTGTCAGCATGGTTGAACTTACAAATTCTCGCCAATTGAATAATGAACCGGTCATCGACTTTATCAATCGGTGGAGGAGCTTGAGCTTTAACTGCAAAGACCGCCTTAGTGAAATGCATTGGGGCCTCCACTATATCTTGCAAGGCATAAAGCCTAAAACATTTGAAGAGCTGGCCACTCGTGCGCATGATATGGAACTAAGCATCACTGCAAGTGGAAACCGAGGGCCGCCTGTCTACAAGTCTCGTAAAGATGAAGATAAGGAAGAAGCCGAGAAAGGGGGCACGTTTTCACTCGAGTATGAAATCAAAGAAGCCCTGCATGTCAACACTTCTTCCTTGGTAGTCACCAGGAAAGAAAGTGAGAAGAAAAGTGGAAAGACGTCTTTCATGCAAAACAAATCAAGTCAAAATTTGACTTTGAAAGAAATGCAAGAGAAGGAGTATCCGTTCTTGGATTCTGATGTTTCTGCTATGTTTGATGAACTCCTAAAGCTGAAGTTCATTGAACTTCCCGAAATGAAGCGACCCAATGAAGCTGCCAAGACTGATGATCCAAATTACTGCAAGTATCATTGATTGATTGGTCACCCCATCGAAAAGTGCTTCATCTTCAAAGAGAAAGTCATGGATTTGGCTCGCCAAGGAGATATCCTCTTGGAAGAAGAAGTCTCCAACAAGTAGCAAACGCAAGTAGACGCTCCTTGACGCACAAGCCTAAACTGCAAGTTACTCCTGTCCCACGAGAGTATAAACTGTGCACGGCCAAATAAAAAAAAAGAATAAAAGTCCGCTAGGTTGAAAATTTCGAAAGAGACGGCCTAGGCAAAAGTTAGGACCAGAAAAAAAAACTCATTTGTTTCAACTACGTCATGACTTGATCCTCTTCATCGAGGTACGTAGGCAGCTGAGGATAATTTTATTCTAAGTTCAGTCGCATGAGTTTTTTTTTAAAAAAAAGGAATCCAAGTGTTGAAGCTGATTTGGTGCTTCTACATTGATACTTTTAATTGTAGATAATTCAAGCCAAAAGTAAAAAGAGAAGACAATTTGCACCAAAGTGGAAAAGATATTTTATTTCTTCCATGTTGAAGGAATTTACATCAACGATCCAAAAAAAAGAAATAAATGAACAATCCATCATCTTGTACAAGGAGCCTAAGTCGTAAAAATAGTTTGAAGCTAAGATTGTAATTGACTTGTCATGAAGCCTATTCCAAGTATTCATAACATTTGGTGAAGAACGAGTTACACATCCCGCTCTACTTGCATCAAATCTTCTTGAGAAATGGACGTCAATGTTCATTAACATAGCTGGAGGCCTCATCTACCCATTCAAGCCATCCATCTCGATGGACTCTCTAGATGCTCTTGCACGAAAGTTGTAGCTTGAAAAGCCGGGTCAGCACTCTCTGCACTTCTTTACAAAAAAGCTATAAGAGGCTGCTTCATCTACTTCTTCGCTAAAGTAGAGACTCGCCATGTGGGTCTTCACCAAAGCGTCTAAATTGCAAGAAGGGGCACTCCACGAGCTTCCTCGCCGATTATGGATTAGTGATGCAACAAGTTTTTCCAATTGTCGGACAGACCTGCAAAAACAAGTGAAAAGAAGGCTCATGAAACCTACAGCCAAAAGTATAAATGCACCAGTTGGTAGAGCAAACTTTCAAGATTTTTCTTTATCAATCCATAATGAATTGAGAGTTCATCTTTGGCATGAGCATAGTTCTCTGATTTTAGTTTCCGGAGGATCAAGCGGCTCCCGAATTGGATGCTTCTATCTCAAGATATTAAGGTTTTGGCAACATCGCTCCATGCTGTTAAGTCAGCACGGGAGACAGCATCCTCAACTTCAAAAATTTATATCTGCCGATCCAGGGGGACTTTGTATCTGAAATTTTGATATGTTGTAATCTCGAGTTTCAATTCTGCAGAGTCAAGTGGCACTTGATTTAGATGCTCCAATCTCAAGATATGATTTCTTTTGTCATAAGTGTGCACAGCTGGAAAGCATGAAAGACAGTCTGATAGATCATCTTCAAAAATTAGTTCCAGCTGATAGGAATGTCATTTTGATCTAATTTTTTAATATGTTATATCTCTAAAAGTCTTCTTTCCAAAGAAAAAAGCGGCTTGTAATTCGGATGATCCTATAAGAAGATATAGTTTTTTCCTTTCAAGGTGCTCAAATATGTCAAGTGTCAAAATGCAGAACTGGTTTTAGTAGCAAAACTGTACAAATATGGATCGAATCAAGACCTACTTTTTGAATATGCTATAGTTCGAGGAGTCTTCTTTCCAATGGCACATACGGCTTGCGATTTGGATGCTCCTATCTCGAGATATGAATTTTCGGCAAAGTTGTGCAGGGATGCCAGGCTAACACGGGAACAATTGCATGAACTTCAAAAATTGATTCCTGCTGATCCGAAAGATGTTTTGCTCTGAAATTTTGATATATCGCACCGTTTGAAGTCTAGTTTCTACAAAACTAAGCAGCTTGCAATTTGGACACCCCTATCTCAAGATATGAATTTTTTTTGTCAAGATCGCTCCAAGTTGAAGACTACAACAACCTGAAGTAAAGCAACAGTTGAGGGATGTCCAAAAGCTGAAGACTACAGCAACCTGAAGCAACAGTTGAGTGACGTGCAAACTCGACAAACTTCTGCTTCGCGGCTTCGAGGAGGGGATTCACCAGGTGTTCTCCAGGGCTAAAAAAAAGAACAGTTGCTGCAAGTACTTATTCATAGCTTGAAGAACTAGAAGAAGGGTGTGTGCCAATTGATGTCGCATCAAAGCTTCAAATCCGCTGTAAAGAAGTAGTATCTCGTCAAAAGCCGAAAGGGAGCCGACTCCACAAGTAGCTTGAAGGGTGAAACGACTCATGCCAACTTTTGTCTACTCGTAAGAAGGGAAACGCCACGAGCTTCCAACCAAGGATGTGAAAGAGTCGCTCCTATTGTCAGCCTCTCCAAGCCGCAAAAGGGGATGTGCCATGTGAATCTCGCTTGAACTGCCAAAAGGGTACCTCGCCAAAGCTTCAAAATCTCAATGAACAAGGAAGGTCCAAGTTTCTTTTGCCAAGTCGAAAGGGGAGTATGCTTCAGACTAAGGAAGATGACGATCCATGTGATTCTATTTCCAATGCCGCAAAGAGGTGATGCTCCATGTGTTTTCTCATCGAAAGAGGAAAGGAAATTGACATGTTTGTCTCGCCAAGTCGCAAAGACGGAAGACGCCACCATGAATTCTTCGTCAAGGTGCAGGAGGAGGAAGCCTTCAAGTGGTTTCTCGCCAAGCTACAAAAAAGCAAGAGCGCCACGCCAAAGCGTCTCACGCTGCTAGGAAATCGAACACTCCAAGTAGCTAGTCGCCATGGCTGTATAGCTGCAAACCTGCAAAGAAGGGAAAAGCTCCGAGTGGTATCTAACCAACCCTGCAAAGCCACAAAAAGGGTGCTCCAAGTAGCTCCTCAGCCAAAGCTACAAATCAACAAAAGAGTCGCGCCAAGTAGTGTCTCCCGCCAAAATTGCAGCATGAATCTTCAGTGTTGACAGCAAATATGACAGCGTATGCTTCCTCGCCAGCAGCATCATGCTTCCACTCTACATGATGAATTGGTAGCAGTACTAGCAACATTTGGCAGACGTTGAAGATGACCTTCTTAGCAGCTCTTTAATTTGGAGTAGTACTCAGCAAACGAAGGTGTGACCAAGTCAAAGCAACAGTATTCCTGTAACTAAAAATAATACAAGAAGAAAATGGTCATAATTTAAAAATCTTCTTAAGAATATCTGGCCTCGAAACATTGTGTCCATCATCTAGATTCTCTTGTGCCTCTTGGGATATAAATTTGAAGCAGAAAAAAATAAAGGAAGAGCGCCATTGCAAGGTAACCCAATCAAATCTGGAAAGAAGAGAACTCGAAAAGCAAAAGTCTTTGGCAATGCCTTGAAACTGCTTCAATCTTTTCAACGTCATTCCTACAAGCTCTGAAGAAAACAAAAAAAATGGTGCATGTATATTGTTGAATTAAAGATTATGTCCTTTTATAGATGCTTCACAGCAAGTTCCCTAGTCTAATTGAATATCCATGAGTTATACGATAAAGAGATGAACTTTATCCCTTGAAGGAATCATACTTATCAAATACAATATTTTTTTTAAAAGATAAGGTTAACTGGAAGTAAGACACTAGGCATTTGCCGCTATTTTGGGGATTAAGTCTGTGAAATTCTATCAAGAGCAATTCTTAAGAATGAAACCAAATTCAAGTGAATATTAAAGTGTTCTCTACATTTTCTACAGCTTTGGAGAAATTGCAATATCCTCAATTAAGTCAAGTAAATGTCTTACACTGTACTTCAAGCTTCGTCTTTCAAGCTCGACAAGTACACCTCGACAAGCCTTGAAGCAGGGGGCATTTGTAAGCATTTAAATTTAGGTGAATTAATTTCATAAGAAATTTGGATTAATTCCTAAATTTAAGAAAATAAAATATCACATGGCAAATGACGTGGTGCCAAATCAAATGAAATAGCCAATCGGAATACGCCAAGTGTACAAATGTAAGCTTTGGTAAATCAAATAAAAGCTTATCCCAAAGATAAAGAGATTGGTTTGTAATTCAAAATCAACCAATCAAATCAAAGCAAATATATTTAGGCTTATCACAATTCCTCTATAAATAGAGAGCTCCCATAAGCCAAAAGGAGGGGAACTTGAAGAAGAAGAAGGACATCAAGGTGGAGATCAGCAGGAAGGACATCAAAGGAGGCCAAGCAAAGCACATCAAGCAAACTGAAGGGCAATCAAAGAAGCTCCAGAGAAAAGCTTTCAAAGTCTTCTTCTACGTCTGTGATCTACGTCCCTGTTCAAGTTCAACAAATGGAGGCAACGATCTACGTCTTTGTTCAAGTTTAACAACGGAGGCCACGATCTACGTCCCTGTCCAAATCCAAATCAAAGTTCAAATCAAGATTCGGCGTGCGCGAGTTCAAATCATCTGTTCGTGGCAGTTGAATCTTAAATCTTGTTCGTGGCAATCGTCAAAGTGTTCGTGACGCACAACAAATCCAAGATCAAACTTCTTGAAATCAAATTCAAAGTCCATCAAGTTCAAGATCAAGCTTCCGAGCCCTTGAATCAAAGTTCGTGAGGAGAAGAATCAGAGGACGTCATTACAAAATTAGTGACACTCTAGAGATTGTAACCCGCATCTTCTGTTGATATTAAATACAAAATTTTGTTACACTATTTCTTGTCTTGAATTTTCTAGACTTCGACATTTGTTCTTACAATATCATAGGAGTTACTACTATTTATCGGAGTTAATATACACACAAAATTAATTAAAAAAATTACACACACACACACACACACACACACAGAGAGAGAGAGAGAGAGAGAGAGAGAGAGAGAGAGAGAGAGAGAGAGAGAGAGAGAGAGATACACATTCAATTAGAGAAATAAAAAATACACAAAAATTTGAAAATTTATATACACATCAATAGAAATATACAAATTTAAAAAATTATACACTTGTATTACTTTATGTACACATGTTTGTATATTTATACACGTTTTTAAGAGTGTATAAATGTGTATAAATATGTATAAAAATTTATAAACACTAATAGTATTTATTCATTGTTTCTTGGCATAGCTACATAGAAACTTATTCTTTCGGTCCTAATTTAGGTGGCGAATTTTGCAATGGAGTTTAAGAAATAGATATTGATCTTGTAATGCTCCAAAATTATCCTTTAAAAGAAAGAGGAAAAGGAGGAATGTGAAAATTGGTGTAATGAAAAAGTTAGTAGCATCTTTTAAAACAGTTGTCAAATAAGGAAGCGTGACATTCTTTTTGTAAGAGATTAAAAAGGAGAGTGTCACATAAATTGGGACAAATGGAGTAAAAAAAATAACATAACTATACAAATATCTAAAAACATTATATCTAAACATGATAAAAAAAATATCTAACAAATATACTAGTATATCTCGCCGAAATTTTTAAAATAAGAGGGAAAAAAAATAACTGAACTCCAACAAATCATCTGTATTCTTCAAGAGGTTAAGAAAAAAATGGAAGAAAAAGATGAAGTAGCAGCAGCAGAGGGAGATGCAAGCGTCGGCAGAAGATGTGGAGAAAGAAGGAGGTGGCAAATCCATGTCTATTGAAGCAATATAGATACTGTGGTGATTTTCTTCGAGGACACCGGAAAATGTGGTGAAAAAGGTTGAGAGAAAGATCGAAAACAATGAAATATGGAATGAAAGATATTCGACATCTGACGAAGAATATAGGGATGGACGGCGGCGGCGACGTAGCTAGTGTGTTTTAGAAGAAAAAGGGAAGGAGGGTTGGAGGCTCTAGGATTTTTTGTGAAGAATAATGGACCTAATAGGGTTGCTAAGTTTTGTAAATTTTTTTTTTTCAAAATATAGTACACATAAGCCATTAGGTCCATTCTAGCCAACGTAACAAAAATTTTAAATTTCGAGCCCCAAAGAAAAGTTTATGGCATCACCAGATATTACGAAGAGCAGGATCTGGCGATCGCCAGAAACATTTACTAAAATAAACTAAAATTTAAGATATTTTTACGGGGGCGAAAACTGCGGCAGCCGCGCCAGAATTATCAAACTCACGCAAAAACAGGCAATGGTTTGCTTTTTCTTACCCCGTTGCAGTGGTTTAGTAAAAATAGCATCTGCTTGATTTAGTAGATAAATTATGGACGAAAATACCTCCTATAAATCTTAAAATGACGTCTGTAACCCCGCCCTACCTTTCTCGTAAGTACTGCCTAAGAGGCAGCACTTTCCTTTGATCCCCTCTTGCTTAGGCAACACTTGCTCTTGAATCTCTTCTCACATTCTCTCAGATAACTTGAAGTGTTACCTAGGCAGCACTTGCCCCTCTCCCAGGCAACATTTTTTCTTTGACCACCTCCTAGAAGGCACTTCTTGTCGATTGATAACTTAAAGTGTTGCTTACAGATGAAGCGTATTCCATTTTGCTAAAACTATGGTAAGTGAGGACAAACACCCACAACTAGTCAATTCGGAGGACACGTAGTGAAACTTTTTGATAAAAATAGAAAAATTTTCAAAACTAGGCAGCCCACACCACAAAATTACAAAGAAGGGGCCACATTTCATCCATAGCACCCCCTTTATTTTTACATTACACAACATAGCACCCCCTTATTTTCAAAATTACATAACATAGCACCCATTTAAACTAAAAACCCTAGGAGCTACTCCCTCACCCTCTCCCACCACTGCCCCGCCACCAGAAACCGAGCTGCCACCGCTGCCACCGCCGGCCGGCGGTGGCTGGTGGCCGAAATATGAAAATTTCACCGAATTTGCTTATTTTATTTGTGGATTTGCTTAAATAATTATTTTTTGATAAATTTATACACCTAAATCTATCAAAATAATAACGTATACATGTAAATACATAGAAAAATGTGTATGCAAGAAGGAAAATACAAAAATATACACAAAAAACATAAAATTTATACAAACATCCATAAATAGTGTACAAATCTAAATTTATACAACTTTATTCATTATTCATACACGCATATACAGCTTTATAAAAATTTATAAAAGTGCATAGAATGTGTTTATACACTGTCAATACGTACATATACAGATTTATACATTTTTATACACATTTACAGAATTGTATAAAACTGTATAAACTCGCAAAACTGACTTTAAACAATGCTTCGGGCAGCTTTTACACAAAAGCTTAACAAACATCCCAGATTTATATAGTTTTATCCAAGAAAAAACTAGATCTAAAAAGTTTTTAGAAAAAACTAGTAGATCTCAAAGGATACTTATGAAAATTGTGAAAAAAGAAGAAGAAATATGATAAACAACTTTTTAAAACAAACTCACCGGAGTTTTAACCGAGATATACAATGAAAATCGACATTGTTATACAAAAAAAAAAAGACGAAGAAGAAGCAGCAGCGGTGGTGGTGGTGGTGGTGACCACGACGTTAGTGGCTTGGAGGAGAGGGGATGATGGTGGGGCAGTGGTGGAAGGGTTGGGGGGAGGGGTGGCGGCGGCGTTAGGTTTGATGGGGAAGAGAAGAGAGAAAAATGTGAAGGAGAGAATGAGAAGAGAGGAAAAATGGGGGCTAGAGTTTTTTTTTCTTTAAGTAGGGGTGCTATGGAGTGAAAGAAAAATTTAGAAAAAGGGAGGGGGTGCTATGTCATGTAAGGTAGCAAAATAGGAGTCTTTTTTGGTAATTTTCATGAGTGGGGTGTCTCTCAATGTAATTGTCCCATAAAAAAATGGATGGTATAAATAAATAGGACACTTCTGGCACCCTATCACAGGTTTGACCTCTTGAAAGAAAATATTTTGAATTTGACCCCGTAAAAAAGTTCTTAGTGATCGTCTGTTCTTTCTACTATCAACAACCTGGTGATTTGTCAGGAGCTTCTTTCTGACGGTCGCCAGGAACTTTCTCGATGGAGACTATACTATTTTTATGAGGGTCAAAACTGCAACAACAGCACCAGATTTGTCTAGTTCACGCAAAAACATAACAATAAATGGCTTGATTGGTCAAGACTTCATAATAAGTTCAAGGACAGCCCCCACCTCCCATACTTCGTCGTTACCCTTTTTACAACAGTCGTTTCCTCTCTCCCCTTTTTCCTCAATCCCTCTTTTTTCGTCTCTCTTCTATCTCTTGCACATTCTTTTTCTTCTTTATCATAAAAAAATAAAAATTACTAGCAGATATTTTGGCTTAAATAAATGACTTTGTAAATTTCCTCCATGGAGGTCGTGGTGAAGCTGCTACTCCATGGACACTGTAAAATTGTTTTGCTTCATCTTGTGCTTTTACACAGTATTTTCACTCTTTAGTAGATCAGTTTGGATCTTCACTCTCTTTATATATTAGTTCTTCTAACGAGTCTCTAATTTTCTTCGAATTTATCTGAATCATCTACGTCCAATTTATCAAAGCTTCAAATTATGTCACCTTATATCATCGGAAAAGGACTATATGTTATAGGTTTTAGATGCTGAGTTCACCTTGACGCCGAAGGTCTTGAATAATAGTATTTCCAAAGCCTTTGGCATCAAGGTGTATTTCAGCATCTAATTACTTATAAAATCGATTCTAGCATTTAACTTATTAGCTTTTGTTCATTACCCTTATTTTGCTACATTACTTTTGTTTTACACCACGCTAATGCTGGATTCACCTTGACGCAAGAAGTCTTGAATAATAAGTACTCCCTCTGTTCCAAAATAGTTGTCATAGTTAAGGCTGTCCAATGGCCCGGTTTGCACCGGACCGGACCGGTAACGGACCGGCAACCGGACCGAATCGGCACGGACCAGCGCAAGCTGGGCCAAACAAAAAAAAAAGTCGGCCTGTTCCCCGACCCAGCACCCCCAAAATGCACCGAACGGACCGGGAAAAAATGGACCGGAACTGGTCCGGACCGGACCGGAAAAAACTGGTGGGCTTTGCGCAAAAAATAGCCGTTGGGCAACGGCTCTTTCACGCACAGCCGTTGGCCCAACGGCAAAAAATGGCTATTTTTGCTCCCCCACCCCCCTAGGCGCCCCCATACCCCCTCTCCCCAACCTATTTTTTCTATAAATACCATCATTTTTCATCAATTTATTTACAATTTCTCTAATATTCTCTCTAAATCTCTCTCGATCTCTTTTATTTCTACAAAGGCTATTTGCTAAATAATTCAAAGTTGCTCTTGCAAAAAGGGTTTAAGTGCTAAATTGCATTACAAAAAAATATATGGAGTGAAGTGGAAAATTGTTCAGTGCGGTTCCGATCAAGTTTCAACTTTCACTTTCTAAGTTCTACAATCTACATTCTAAGTCACGATATCAAGTAAACTCGTTCTTAGTTTTTATTATCTATTTAATTTTTGTGCAATATTATTGTTTGTAGCATATTTTAGTAATTTGTTTGCTTGATTTACTTATAAATTATAAAAATATCTGGACTGTGGAGATCAATTACTGGGCCTACGGGTAGTGGTCGTAGATCACGTGCTTCTAACTGAGGGGGGATGATAGACGTAGTCGTGCTATAGGTAAAAGACCAATTGGTACTTCTAGCACTCCTTCTCATCTAGATGATTTTACTCAGGAAGATGACACGCAATTTTATCATGATATAGATTTTGATCAACCACTAGATAATGATTTGTTAGAGACACAATATCAAGAAAATACCGAAGGGGCTAATTTAGATGATGAAACACCCACTAGTCAATTTCGTGGTGAACCTGAAGAAACTGAATTACCACCTATGCCTCCTAGTAGAGAACCAGCGGTACGACCCGAAAGATCGGATGTGTGGAAATTTATGACTAAACATATTCCGTCTCAGACCGCTAAATGTGATCTTTATAAAAAAGTTTGGGATTTTAAAACCGGCAGGCATAATAGTGGGACGGGGAAGTTGAGAACACACTTAGAAAACCATCATAAGGATGAATGGGAAAAGAGGCCGGGTGGCACTCGTTCAGGGAACAGAATGACTCCATCGCAAGGTAGTGGAGTCCAATAGGAAATTAACCCAGTGACGGGGGGGCTTATGCATTATGATAAGAATAAAGATAGGGAACAAATGGCAAAAATGATTGCGGTAGAGTGCTTACCTTTTACATTTGCTTCTTGTCAAGGTTTTATTCGTTATATTCAAACCGTATATAATCCATCTTTTCAAGGTTTTCCAAAAACTACAGTTAGAAGTGATATTATAAAATTTAAAAATGAATATAGACAATATTTACGATATATATTTTATCACTTTGATTGTAGAGTTTGTCTTACTACTGACTTGGGTCGTGGTGTTAATGGGTATGAGTATTTAACAGTTATTTGTCATTGGATAGATCTTAACTGGGTAATGCAAAAAAGAATTTAAGCATATTGCGATGTCGATGAACCACACACGGGAGCATTTATTAAGAGAGAAGTTTCTGATATTTGTAAGGCGTATTTTCTTAGTGATAAAATTTTAATTATAACTCTTGATAATGCTGCAAACAATGATTTTGCTATTAGTAAGTTAAGACCCGCATTGCATCCCCCTTTTGAAGAATTGTTTCATGTTAGATGTGCATGTCATATATATAATTTAGTTGTAAAAGATGGCCTTCAGTTATTTGATCCTACTATTATGAAGGTTATTTGCAGTTAGTTATATTTTTAAATCTAAAAAACCGGATAGATGGAGGGACTCTCAGGTAGAGCGTGTGAATGAAGGTTTGCGGCCTAGAAGAGTTCCTAAGGAAGTTTCAACTAAATGGAACACTGTATATGACTCTTTGACTGTTACTTACACTTTACGAGTGATTATTACTAATTATTTTAATCGCAAAGTGGCTGTAGAGTATCACCTAGAAGAATCTGATTGGCTAAATGTTGAGCGTCTTCTTCTTTTTTTAGAAAAGTTTTTTTATGCTACTAAAGAATTTTCCGGTCAATATTATCCTACAATCACTACCATGTTGTATTTTATAGCTGGAATAGCAGAATTACTTAACGATTATAGAGTAGTGCCTGGTTATGAAGTTTCCGTAGAAGCAACGATTGAAAATTTTAAAAAATATTTTTTTCATATTCCACCACTTTATTGCATTGCTTCTGTATTACATCCCTGTTTTAAACGTTTTAATACGGAAATGCTAATTAGAGAAATTTATCGGACTTTGAGAATTACTGATGAAGAAACACCAAGTGTAGAAACAGCTTGTGCGCAGGTAATTGTAGATTGCCAACGGATTTATGAAAGATATAGGAGTGCAGCTGATAATGTTGTTCCAAGTGGAGCTGGATCAAGTTCAACGCAGGCGAGTAAAAGAGCTGCAGCCGGATTGGGAAGTTTTTCCAGCCTTAATCAAAGGCTTTCTAGAAGGCATTCGACTAGCAGCGGAGGGTTCAACGAGATTGATGTTTATTTACTTCATGCTTGCAAGGAAATTGATTATTTTGGAAGCGAGCAACTACTGCCATTTTGGAAGGATCAAAAAGCACAGTTTCCAGTTTTAGCAAAAATGGTGCGGGATATTCTAACTATTCAAGCATCATCAGTTGCTTCAGAAAGCGCGTTCAGCCAAGGAAGATTACAAATTGGAGATCATAGACATTCATTGAAGGAAGAAGCAATGGAGACGGCGGTATTATTCAGAGATTGGATTAGATCGGAGCGAAGAAACTTTGGATTTGCAGAAGATGAACTAGCCGATGCAGAAGCAGCAACAGAAATTTTATCAGGCGATGGAAGTGTGGACAATGAAAATGATTATGAAGAAGATGACTCTTTTCCACCGGTTCCTCCAGAGGTGCCAGAAGAAATTATTCAGAAAATGAGAAGTTTTTTTATTAATATGTAGTTTTTTTGCAATTTAATATCTATGTACTTTGCAAAAAAAAAAAAATCAACCATTATTCAGTAAAATGCGTTACGCCTTGATATTAAGTAAATTATAATCCTTTGTTATATTCTCAATTATCCTTTGCTATTAAGTTACCTCTTTGCAATTCAATACTAAATACTAAATACTAAATACTAAAATACTAAATACTAAATACTAATTACTAAATACTATTATACTAACTAACTTAGTATTAAGTTTGAAAAAATAACAAGTGTTATGTCTTGCTATTAAGTTATCAATCATTGTTTTATATATTCTCAATTATACTTTTACAATTTAATACTTAAATACTAAATACTAAATTCTAAATAATAAATACTATTAAGTTTTGGAAAAAATAACAAGTGTTATGTCTTGCTACTAAGTTACCATTGTTTATATATATTCTCAATTATATTTTTTACAATTTAATATTTAAATATTAAATACTAAAATACTACATACTTAATAGTTAATACTTTAATACTAGATTACTAGTATTATATAAGTTATTACATAAAAAATAGATGTCTTGCTATCAATTTATATTTTGTTATTATTTTTTAATTTAAAATTCAAAAACTACAAAGGCTATTAAAAACAAAAAAATAACCAAAAAACAAAAAATAAAAAAAAAACGTTTGAACCAGGCCGGACCGGACCGGACCGGAACCGGGCCGGACCGGCCCAACCCACAAAATTCCAAATCCGCTCCCTTTTGAAAAGTAGCCGTTGGCAACGGCCATAAACGGCTATTCTTCCCACCCCCACACCCATAAATGCCCCTACAGCCCTCCCCTACCTATTTTTCCTATAAATACTCCCATATTTCATCAAATTAATCACAATTCAATATTTTCTATTCATTACTCTTAAAAAATTTCTAACAAAAGGCTATTTTTATAAATTTTCTATCAACATGGCTGCAAATGCAAATAATCCTAATCAAGTTCAAGGTGCTACTACAGCAGGTCCGTCTAGTCCAAGAACTAAAAGATCCGAAGTTTAGGAATTTATCACAAAAAATAAAGATACCGGCAAAGCTCAATGTACTCTTTGTCAGAAAGTTTGGAATTGGAATGATGAATCAAATAATGGAGGGACAATGAAGTTTAAGACCCACTTGAAATACCATCATGCCCCCGAATGGGCAGCTCGTGGTGGTGGCATATATCTGCAACCACGTGATAATTGAGTGTTGAGTCGCTGAAGTTGAAGATTTATGTATTTTTCTAATTTCTAGTCTATTTTCTAGTTTTTATTTTCTAATTATGCATTTTCATTTTCCAACTTAATGTACTGTCGTATAATCGTATTGTTGAATAAAATGTGTGTTTTGTGTTGTTTATTTAGATTTTAGTCTACCATATTTTTTTTCGGAAAAGGGTCAAATATACCCTTAAACTATACAAAATTCAATAAATTTACCCTCCGTTACGACTTCCGTTTGAACATACCCCCGTCGTTAATAAAAGAGCTCAAATATACCCTTACGAGCGACGGAAAACCCAACCAGCTAATTAGCAATGCTAAAACTCTAGTTAGTACCATATTTTGCCATGTGGCATCATCTAAGAAAATTACTTACCCACTTTCAGCTCATTAGTCACCATTGTTTAGCCCACCCACCTCATTTTCTCAAATTCCACTTCTCTCTACACACTCTGCTCTGGGGGACTGATTTTCCTAGGCAAATCAAACGCAAAAGCATACAACAAAGAATGGAACATGAAAAAAACAACCTTCTGCTACACCGGAAACTAGGAACTATCTATTTTCAGCGCCTTCAATTGTGGGTGTGTGATGTCTAATAGCAATATTGTTCAATAACTTGATTTGCTAAGCTGTTGGCGCAAGTTATTTGTCAACTTACAAGCTTCCAAAGAAAATTTTCAATTGGGTTTGTTCAAAATCCTCTCTTTCACTTTCTGGTGCTTATAGAATCCAAATGACCCAGAAACAATGCAACTCTCTACTGGTTCTTTTGAGTTAGAAACAAAGATTCAATTTTTAAAGAAAAAGCTCCTTAAAAATCTAAGCCACTATTTTTCATTACACAAGTGATTTGGATTGTTATGGGAGCTATTCGAATGGGCTTCTATTGAAAAATGGTTTCATTACTGTGATGATACTTATTTAGTACAAATTAATGGTTCTTTTGAGAGAAATGATTCTATGGTGGTGAGTTATTGTGCTGTGTGTGCTTGAAATTATCGGAAGGAAGCAATGATTGGCAAATTGGGGTTGCTATGGCTTTTGGTGGTGGTGGTGGAGCAGCGGTTTTGATGGTTGTAGTTATGGTAATGATGATTGAAATTTTAGAAGAGGGAATTTGTTAGGTGAGAAGATGATGGAATAGTGTGGGGGGGGGGGGGGGGATTAGTTGTGCGGGAAGGGGTTTATATTATTTAAAAAGAAAGTAAAGGTATTTGGCCTCAAATCTTGGGGCCACGTGGCATTACTTGTGCTAATCACTAAATTAGAGGATTAATTTTTGGGGTTTGATTTTCCGTCACTCGTAAGGGTATATTTGAGCTCTTTTATTAACGTCAGGGGTATGTTCAAACGGAACTCGTAACGGAGGGTAAATTTATTGAATTTCGTATAGTTTAAGGGTATATTTGACCCTTTTTCATTTTTTTTAATTTATTTCAAACAATAAAAAATATAACTTAAAAAATAAAAAAAATTAACGAAACCGGACCGGGACGAACCGGGACCGGAACGGTCCCACCTTGCCGGTTCTGGTTCCGATCCGGCATTGGTGCAATGCACCGTTTGACCGGACCGGCGTCGACTTTTTTTTTTTTTGTTAACACCGGACCGGCGAAGGCGCACCGGAACCGGACCGGACCGGGCCGGTAGACAGCGTTAGTCATAGTTTCCTTATTAGTCCGTTCCAAAAAGAATGGCACAATTCTAAATTTGGAAACATTTTTGAGTTGAAACTACTACTTTACCCTTAATGATTTATGTAGGACTTATTTTGGACCACAAGTTCCAAAAATCTTGCCACATTTCTTAAACTCCGCTCCAAGTCAAACTATGACAACCATTTCGGAACGGATGGAGTAGTATTTTGGTGTCAAGGTGAATTTTAGCATCTACTTGCTTATGAAATCAATTCTAGCATTTGATACCTATTAGCTACTCTAAGTCAATTAAGCCATATGGGCTCTTTGTTGCACCAGTAAACAAAATTTATGGGACACGAACCAGTTTTCTTTTGGAAAAATGGCCTACGTTTGTGACTTTGCCATAGTGCTAAGCATTTAACTATGATTTTCAACGTCGGGAAATAGTTTCTCGTTATCATTATATATATTAATAGATTGTATATATTAGCACCCACAAACAAAATAATTGTATAAATTTCTCGACAAGATCAAGCAAGGTAGCTAAGTTTATTATACATAATAAGAAAAGCTTAAACCACAAATTGTAGAACAATCTCTCCTTTCAAGTTCCCTTATACGCTAAAAACTAAATTTACAACAGTTGGGCAAGGCAGCTCTGTAACGGATACTCATCGATAAGGTTACAAAAAATCTTGTGTTCTAATAAAACGAAACTCAAATATAAGAACCCTGCCTAACATAAAAGGGTTCTACATATATCATCCTAAAAATCATTTCCCTCCATTTGCTTTTGAGATGTATGTTCATTTCGACATTAATGTCCAAATAGTTGGAACACTATGTTTGCTCAATAACGTACGGCAGTAGTATGAAGTTATAGGCCTCAAGAACTCTGAACCATAAGCAGCAAATAAGCTCTTTGTGGATTAAACCAAAATAGGAGTGGAAACATGCATATGTGAACCACTCCCTTGGTACCATATTAATTGTCCTCTTCAAGCTTTTTTTTACGCCTATTAAAAGAATTATTAAATAGAATATTTAGTTTACTATGTTAGCCATATTTAATATTTGACTATTAAATTTTTTAAAAAATGCTTTTAATTATTAAAAGTATAATTAAAAAAATTAATAAACTTAATCTTGAACTTCTAAAGGGACAACTAATTTAAGACACACACTTTTTGTTAAAAGAACAACTAATATGGGACAGAATAAGTATTTAATTAGGGAATTCAATCTATAATTACTATCAATTACTCCTATATTTCCGATCGTTTTGTTCTGACTTTTCTTTGTCTAACAACGAGTAGCTGGTTACATAATGGCCTTCATTTTGGCCTATTAGTTACCAACTACTAATTAACGGAGATTTTTGGGTGAGAGAGACTCCTAAGTCTTTAAATAGTTTTTTAGGACTCAAGTCTCAAAAAATAGGTAAAAGGGACACTTTTAAGATTAGTACTAATTATTAATATTTTAAAAGCCCCTCAAATTTTTTTATTTACACAAAGCCCCCACCTCTCATCACCCACCCCATCGACCCGGCCCCCACCCCATCACCCCCTCCCCCACCCATCCACTATTCCACCACCACTCTCCACCACTCACTGCCACCTTCTACCACCTCCTACCACCCTCCACTACCCACCACCACCTTCTATTACCCTCCACCAGCAACCACCACCCTCCACCACCACCCCACCACCCTCCACCACTCTAATAAAAGGATGTGTACACATCAGTTGAAATGTGTACACATATAATTAAGATGTGTACACATCTCGTCTGATGTGTACACATATTATAAATTTGTGTACATAATATGTGTACACATCACGTACACATATAATAATATACGTACATATCAGATGTACGAGATGTGTACACATCTTTTTCAGTCGTGAAAACATCTCCAAAATTGTATGAACATACAGAAAATATGTTTACAAATCTGAAAAGATGTGTAAAACGACTAGAATTAAAAAAAACTTAAAAAAGAATGAAACGGGAAGGAAGAAAACGAAGAAGAACAAAGAAAAAATAAAATTGATACGAAGAACAAGAAAGAAAAATAACGTGGATGGTGATGAAATAAAATTTGTAAAGAAAGCTAGAAGAATGAAGAAGAAGGAAGAAAAAATAAGAGAGGGAAAGAAGAGAAGTGGGAGAATTAAGTTTGAAATAATTTGAAATATGAGAGAGAGTGTAAAAGTAGGTGGGAAGGAGGGAGATTGAAAATTTGAAAATTTGGGTGTTTTTGAATATCCGAAAATATTTAATTTGCTCACAAGTTTTTAATGACTACACTTCAGTCCTCACTTAAATTAATTAAAGGTTGACTTGGTCTTGTCCTTTATTTTTATTTAAAGACTTGGGAGGTCTTTTCCCCTGTTTTCTCTCTAATTACCGTGAGTTATGAGTATCATATTTGTTTTGAAATTCAAACATAATAAAGGAAAAATAAGGAGAAAGCATCAAAAAAATTTAGAAAAAAGATAAAGAACCTTCTTTTTCTCTAACCATCTCAAAGGAAAGAATGTGTTTATGTAGGTTGATAAAAATTAGCTTGTTATAACGGGATAATTGTTATTAATAGGGTAACGGCTGAAAATAAGTATGGATTAATATGGTATAATGTAATAACTTTCTGGAAGATGAACCTGGACATTTTCTTATACCACTCAATACAATGAAACTTTCCTTTTGAGATACCACAATTTTTAAAATTCAGCAATGGGACTGTTTAAATCAATTATATGTTGCATGATCAGTTTTCCCATTTTTAACATTATTTCGCAATTTCTATATGTTCTATGCCTTGCCTATCTATAAATAAGGCATTGTAAGTGCAAGTCCGTACACGCTTGAGAAAGAAATATCTGTTTCTCTCTCTCTTATATAGGGATTTTTACACTCTATACCCATAAAATTTAAAGTATTTACAAATCATACCCATTACAAATTAAACTACCCATAAAACTAAAAGTATTTACCCAACTTACCCATTTATTATTGTATACCTTTGTTATGCCTTATAGGTGTATATCTTTAAAGTATACTGCATAAATTATGGTATATAAGTCTTGAGGGACATTTATTACTGTATACCTTTGTTATGCCTTATAGGTATATACCTTTATGGTATACTGCATAAACTATGGTATACAAGTCTGGGTGGATAGAGTGGGTAAATAATTTAGTGGGTAGGTCGGGTAATATTTGAAAGTAGTAGGTAGTTACTGTAATTATTTTAGTTTTTGTGGGTATTTTTGTAAGTGTCCCTAATATTATCACTCTCTTCATATACTAGCTTATCCTTTTATTGCTACAAATTAAGTTTAATATTATGTTTCCACTATGTCGAATTTATCAAAACTTTGAATTGCGGCACAAAATACACCAGAAAGAATTATATGTCGTGAGTTTTAGAAGATGAGTTCACCTAGACACTAAAGGTCTTGAATAATTAATAGTATTTCCAAGACCTTCTAGGTCGGGGTGGCTGGTGGTTTCGGGATCCCGTAGAAAATGCTTCTTTTATGCACGTGACTGTGTACCCCGAAAATGGAAGCTGCATGTCTTCGCCCGCTCCCGGTTCATGGTGGAATCCATTGAATGCGAAACTTTTCCACATAGAGGTTTCAGCTACTTAAAGCGAGAGTGCATCCAAAAATTCTAGTTGAATTTCACCTTCTACTTGCTTATGAAATCAATTGTAGTACTTAGATACTTATCAACTGCTCTATGTCGATTGAGCCAGATGGGCTCTTTGTTGCACCAGTAAACAAAGATCAGTTTCTTTTGGCTATATATATTTGCGACAGACGAACTTTTTGTGATCTCGAGGAGGAGGCTTGTTCTGTTTTCCCTACTAGGTAGTGAATCTGAGATTATTTATATAAAAGAAAAAACATTATGCTTTCATGCCAATATGATAGAGCCATATATACTGTTCTAAATACAGCAACAATAAATCCAGTGAAATCCCAGAGGTATTAAAAGAAAATAAATAGTGTCTCAAAAAAAATTAATTCATATGAAGAGTTATACTTTAGCGGGCTACTAAAGAAATTAGGCTCGTAACAAGAGGCTAGGAGGTATTGTCCAACTTTTGTGACTTTGCCATTTCGAGAGCAAAGTCTCCTCTCCAACAAGCCTGTGCTAAGCATGTAACCAGTTTAAGATTTTCAACGTAGGAAATAGCTTCATATCGCTATATTAATAGGGGAAAAGTACAAAATTTACATAATAGGAAACTAATTTTATACATAATAGGAGAAAAGCTTAAACCACATAATGTAGAACAAGCTCTCCCTCCAAGTTTCCTTATACTCTAAAAACTAAATTTACAACAGTTGGCCGATGCAACTCTGTAATGGCTACTCATCGACAAGGTTACAAAAAATCTTGTGTTCTAATCAACTTTTCAACGAATCTTAAATATAAGAACCCTGCCTAAATAAAAGGGTTCTAGATATATCATCCTAACAATCATTTACCCTCCATTTGCTTTTGAGATCTATGTTCGTTTTGACATTAATGTCCAAATAGTTGGACACCATGCTTCCTTAATAACTGCAGTAGTATAAACTTATAGGCCTTAAGATCTCTGAACAATTAGCAGCAACTAAGCTCTTTGTGGAAGTGGGAAGCAGAGACAAAACAGTGTCTTTTTAACACCCCCTCATGATACTTGCAACATTTTTTCCAATCTCTTCTTTTGTCTCCTCACATGCAGGAACATCCCCAATGTACATATCAAAAAATGCCCCTGAAAATCAAGAATAACAAGTGTGAATCTGTCTTTCCCCGTACAGTTTCTTCATTTTAGCCTTCTAGTTGGTTCCCAAAAATAAACATATTGCCCACTTTTGTGCACTATATCCACAATGCCAAGAAATAAACTAAAATGATCGTTTACTTACTACACAATTCTCTACTCTGAACTGCTCCAATATGGTTGCCTCCAACTGCAAAGAACAGCAGTCCAATTGTGAGAACTGAGAACACAAGATATTTTGCCGTATCCCCTCATCAAATGAATAAGCAATTAACAGGAGTTTGTATCAGTGCACTTACTCTCTGTAATTAGATGTCCATCAGCTGTTCGCCGAAAATTGATTGTCGTACCCTGAAAATTTCAGTCATATATAATATATGCGGAGTAATCCTAGAATAAATGGACAGCAGGAAGGTTATAGCTTGCTTACTGCTTGTACATGAATATCTTGAGAGAACAAAGAACTGAATGTTTCTAGACAGCGATAATCCGTGTCAGGATTTGTCTGTACAGGGAAGCACAGAATGTCAGTATCGAGGGGATTTTCTTTTCTAGCTGCAGTAAATTTAGGACACAGAATTTCGTCTAAACAACTATGGGACTGACCTTCAACAACCGAGCTCGGAGAGATTTCTCAAAGACACTGCAAAAGTGGCAATTGAAAACAGAGTTGAGAATTAGTACAACAATGGCAAAACTGAGACTTCCATGTGTAGGAAAATGTCAGATATGGGATGCCTGGACTTAAGCTGGGATGCTTCTGTCTTAGTAATACAAAATACTCCTATTACACGTCCAAATATGACTGTGAAACACATTTCAGAACATAGATGCATCGGTCATGCTCTTCAACTGACAGAACACAGGTCACTAACTTTCAAGTTTCATGACACTTCTCAATTTGAAGTATAATATCATTAATTGCCTCGAGATGATTATTAAGAATGATTACAGATTTTAGAAATCGGGTCAACAGGATGAGGTCACAAGTCACACCTTAAAAAAGTTCCCAAATTTTCAGTATAAGTGGGAAGTAAGTCCTATAATATTAAAGAATATTGAAAGTTAGTGAAGTAATTTGATTTTGAATTAGAGGTTCATCTAAGACAACCCATTTTGCAAATGCAATGTCCACGTGACAAAGTGAAACAGTGAGGGGGAGAGGAATTTCAACATACTCTCGTACTGTGTTGATTTTGATTCCGTTGCAGCTAACAACAAGCCTAACAGTCATGCTAATGTCTTCCCTGTATCACATTCAACAACACGAGTGTGAGGAAACAACAGCAACACTGCATAAATAATAATCACTTCATAAACAGAAGTGGCAAATGCTTCTTGAGTTCCAAGGCTAGTGTGGCTTCTCAAGTGTCTAAGCTGAACTCGAAAATTTGAAATCTAACCCATTTTTCCCCCACACTAACCAACCCATTTCACTTGTACAGGTATACATTTAGGTTGCTTAAAAGATCCACGCTTAGGCCTAAAGCCAGCAATAAACTAATGAACCATACAATACCATTTGTGGGGGAAAAAATTCGAACACCATTTAACTTGAAACACCCAAGAAAGCACTTGTAGTCATACAATTGGAAGCAATAGTAAAGTACGTCAACAACAAAATAAATAGTCAGGATAGTGTAGATAAAGTGATAAGGCACGTTTCTATAATTGGTGGGAGTAACATAAAAAAGACACCTATAATCTAATCATTGATGGAAGGGAGATATGATCCCATGAAGTCACCGATTTCACAGTTTATACACGTGATAGTAAAAGATTTCTGGTAAAAGCAAAGGGAGAAAAGATATAGGAGAAGCCTAGACGAAAAGGTGGAACAGAAAAACAAGAAGCGAGGAAAGCTACATAGATGGTGTAGAATGAAAATAGGTTTAGGAAAAGGAGTGAGAACTTAGACTACCGAAGCAGCAAAAAATATGAAGAGAAAGCACTTTGGTTAGCTCATCATTGAGCAGAATTGAAGTCCTACTGTACAATAGACTTTATTAACTGCATTTTACCAGGACAGGAAAAAGTATATCACATGGAGATTTGGACAATCAGTTAAAACAGTTTATCTGAAAATCCAAACATCAAAACAGGCAAGTAGACTCAGTTACTTACCCCCTCCATCCCAATTTAAGAAAGAGATGTGTGATTTAAAACAAATCTTAGAAATTTGTGTGGTTATGAATCATTTGATAAAGTAAAATTATTAGTAAATATAGAAAGTGGTCATTCTTTCTGGGACCGCTAAAAAGGAAATATGGTCATATAAATTGGGACAGAGGGAGTATCAGATATAAAGTGCAAGGACTAAACAAGTTTGAAATTATCTTCAGAGACAAAATAACACCTCATGAACATAGTGCCAGAATGATAATGTCAGACCCTGGCAAAAGTTAAATAAAGGATGTCCAGTAGAACAAGCATCTAATTCCAGAGGCATTGGGATGCTTAGGATAAACACATAGGCCATACCTGAGAAGATCCCGATAAAAATCGTGCTGTTTGGTCAATTCACAGAAAGGAACTGAGGCATATTTCCAACCCAACTTCTGGCAGACATCAGAAGGATGGACATCTATACATAAACAAAAGATAGTTAAGCTCTGCAGACGGTACTTTCAAACTTGACACAGAGTTCAGGGCAGTCTTTAGAAGAGCTTGAACTTACAGAAGCCAAATGCATAAACCTTCAAAGATTTAATTCTGATAATTTTCATTATTCTGGATCCAGTCCCAACAAGGACCTGAAATTCAAGCACAAGTTAATTCAAACTTTTATTGGCTACAGGAAACTTGCAAATAGTAGGCTAAATTCATAACTGCAAGCATAACAGTACCTAAAACAAATTATGCTCAGATTACGATTTCAGTCAGATCATATGGGAATTGCAACTATCTAATTCTCCTATGTCTTATCTTGCTTCAGATAGTCATAATAGGATGAACGCATCTTCTTCAGTTTGGTAGCAAAACGGAGTTCAGTATCAAGTTGGCTATTAATTTAAAAGATTCAGGAACCACAATTCAGTAAACTGTACCGGGAAAAAAATAGCAAGTCAGGAACCAAACTATCTAATTTGACAGTCCATTTAAGCTGAAATGTCAATACAGAGGAGACATGGTCAAAGTGGTGCACTTACTGATGAACAAATAAAGCAATTGCAGGACAGGACCCAAAGAAGTATATAATGAATAGCTAAATCTAAGAACTGCATTAAGTATTTGCAAGAAAATCCACCTTAATCATCAGCTATATATCAACAGTTCATATTTGACATGTTTACCTCTGATGTGAAACTGGGATTTTTCTCCCCAGCTATAAGGTTGTCCAAAATAGTAGGAAACTCAATACCCGTTTGGGGCTCCACAGCATGTCCAGACCAATTTAAACTCCGGAAAAACGAATTATCACATCCCCGGTGTTCAACCTCACAGGGCCGTTGATCCTCACCACTCTGTGTTTCCATAGCACCACCATCCAGTTGGAAAGCTAGAACATCCCCAGAGCTGATTATCATTCGATCAAACAAAAGCAATTATAAGAACTTCAGCACAAAGGTAGTAGTCAACAAATAAATTGGATTATTTTTTCTTTCTTCGAAGGCAATGAATATGGCTTTTTGAAAAAGCCATCTTGTGAGAAAACTACGTAAGATGAGTTCATCATGAAATTAATAGAGAAGAAAGCTTACAAGTTGTCAAGTGGAGGTACTAAAGCAGCAGCTAGTGAGAGTGCCGGAATTGATTGAAGATGTTTTGCTTCTTTGGACAGTTGCTTCATGGTGAACTTTGAAATCTTACTAAATATCACAGGGAGGGTAATTTTCCCTCTGTATCTTGATTGCCAGAAAAGTTCCACAAAATTATGTCTATTTGAAGCTGTTTGTTGTGCTTGAATTGACATTCTAGACCTGGAGGTTCTTGAACCGTGATGACTGCCTGATATTTGGTTATTAGCTCTAGAGTTTGATCCACTGGCAAACCAGACTAGCAGTGCACCGGCACATTTTGAAAAGCACTTAAAAGCTTCTTGAAGTGCCTGACTTCCAGGCACATATAAGTTTCTAGAACCGTCAACAATCAATGAAATATGGGAGAGAAAATTTGGACCGAATCCATATGGCATGAGAGGATCAATGGGGAACATTTCCGATGAACCCCCATCACCATCCATGAAAAACGACAAATTATTTCGCATTCTTAGTGATCCCTAGATCAGCTCCAACAAGGGCCTTGTAGACCCCTATCACTACCGAATGTGGACCAATACAAGCAGAAATCACCTGCTCAAGTAAGTGATTCAAGTTAGAAAACATGGATCCAAACACAACGAATTAAAAGAATAATGTAAATTGCAAAATGCACCAGGCAAAACCAGGACAGACAGCATTTGCTGGCATCCACACCATACTACAGAAATATGCAACCTCATAAAGCATAAAAACAAAACTTGGGCAAATCATACAAAGTAGTTCCAATAGACTCTGCTTCCAGCAAAGCATTCACATGCAAGAAAAATAACAAAGACACCAACATACCCTGAGAGTCCACGATAGTTTTGTTCAAGTCGAAATAAAATATCATCTAACATGCAGATTAAAAAATCCACAGATGAAAGGAATGTGAATACAAAATCTTACGCAATTTGAACATACATTCTTTTTTTATCAGTATGCAATTTGAACATACACAATTACATATATATGGTATTTCAAGCAGAAAGGCAACATCTTGGAGCATTATATACAGTGAACAAGTAGGAGGCATTATGAGTGACAACAGCAACAACAACAACATACTCAATGTTATCCCACAAGTGCACAAGTGGGGTCTGAGGAGGGTGATATGTGCGCAGACCTCAGACCTTGAGTAAGGTAGAGAGGCTGTTTTTGATAGACTGTTGGCTCAAGAAAACATTTTCGGTGGCATTATGAGTGAAAATAACATGAAGATTTCAACTTTCAGCAATCCAGTATCTATGTTGGCAGGAGGTAGCAGGTACATAATGAAATAGACGAGGTGTATGCAAGCTGGTCCGGACACCATCATAACAAAACATTTTAAAAAAAGAAAAAAGGATTCCATCTTTCACCACCAAGAATTCTACAAAATAACCAAACAAGAGGGAAAAAACTAAGACATTATATCAATCAATTTAACCCTTGATTAAATCATAAACATTGGTTATTAAATTCCAGGTCATGCAATAAAAATACACAACACAAACATGATCAATGAACAAAAAAAAGAACCAACCTCAAAGATACAAAAGAAGCAACCTGAAAATGGGGTAGATCAAAAAAATCAAAATTATGGGATTGCTTTTCCACAAAGATTGAAAATGCAATCAAAAGTGCATTAGGGTTTTTGGAAAGTTATATATCAAAAAATGGAAAAAGAACTAGTAAAGGAAAGAATATGCTTTATGGTTCTTGTCTTGTAAAGAAAACGTAAACAAGGTGTCTTTTTTCAATTTTCCTATTCCTTTTCTGTTTCTTCTACTTAATAATAAATATACTTTCCGTCTCAATTTATATGTCGTGCTTTAAAAGTTTGTGATGTAAATTTCTGTGGTGGTAAATTTTTTATAAAAACAAACTGTTTATACTTGGAAAAAAATACCGAACTATACAAATAATAAATTAGGATAGTAGAAGTAATAAAAAATGTCCCTTTTATGTTTACTTTTGTGTTGGTAACATCTGGGATTTTCTTTTTTAATAAAAGGGAAGAAAATTAAAGGCCGGTGCTTTAATTACAGGTGAAAGTGATCCTTGTTCAACGCTCAAAGTGCACACAGTTGATGTTCAAGATTCATTGTTTCTTCTTTTCTTGTACAATATTTGTGTTCATATTCATTGGCTTTTGGAGTTTAGTTTATGACCTATATATCCCCTTTTCAATTATAGTCCAAGAAAGTGTCATTTTCAATGAATTAAATGGTAAAATTGAGACTCTAATGGAATAGATAAGATCTTTCCATCCTAAATAGAGATCTTGAGTCGAGTTTTTTTGTTGTCTTAGAGAAAGTCATTGATGTTCGGCATTTTATGCCTACTTTTCCTTAATATTTCCGCACATTTGAGCTTGTTTTGCACTCGTTTGGTAGCTTGTGAATGTGGTTTTACACTGATTTTATGTCATGCGTGTGTAGGTTGTTGTGCGGTACATTTGGAGCTTTTAGGAGCTTGATTGAGCAAGAATTGGTTGGATGTTGATTGAAGATTGGATTGAGCACACAAAGGCACGACACGAGCCGAGTTTTGGAGCGAAAGAAGAGCATTTTGGCCTGGCGCCCTAGCCCATGCGCCGCGTGCTCTACCGCGCGCAGTGGCTAGGCGCGTTTGGCTTGCGCCGCATGGCCAAAGCATGGATGCTGTGACGGGTTCTGACTATTGGCACGTGTTCCGAGGCGCGGGGCGCCCGTTATAGCGCCCCTTGTGCGCGTTTTTACGTCCTATTCCTTCTAGCATCGGGTCTAACTTATTACTAAGGGTTTGGAAACATTATAAATAGTTCATTACTTAGTTTTTGTAAGGAGTTCTTGACTTTGGAGCAATATTGAGAGCTACACACTTCATTGAACAAGGGTTATTCCCAATCTTTCATCTATTACATCAAGTATTTCATTATTACACCAAATCTTTGTCTTGTGATTATGAATATGTGTGGCTAATTTCCTAACGTTCTGGGGTTAGAGTTTTACATGAAGGTTGCTTGTTGAAGATTGATTCCCATTGATTGAATCCCATAACGGGTTACTTATTCTTTCTTGATTTAACTTGTATAATTGTTAGAGCTCGATAATTATACATCATCTATGGTTTTTGGGTTGAACTCGAAAGAGAGAATCTAATTACGTAATAAGAAAGAATAGAACTAGTTTGTGAACCCGGGCATCGGGGAATCAATTCGCGGGTAGGATAGACATATACTTGTTTGCCTAGTTTAACTCATTACATGAATCTTAATGCGTGCATGTGATTTAACCCATAGATATATAGGGATTGAAGTAGCTTGCATAGACTGTGAAGAACTGAAAGGTTTTCACAGTTACATTTACTCTGTTAGTTAGGAACTCGGGATTTAAAAAGTGGAATCAATGGATACATCAACTGGATTGTTCGTAATTCTGACCCTGGATCGCTCTCTCGATATTGTTAACAACCAAAGTTTTGCCCCATTGCTTGATTACATCTTTAGCACTTTACTTACTGCGTTTTAGTTATAAAAACTCTTACAACCATTGGAAAAAGACCCCTGGATAGTTTGTTCAGGAATTGTTTATTAAGCACTAGTCTGCATAGTCCTCGTGGGAACGATACTCGACTTTATCACTTTATTACTTGGCAACCGCGTATACTTGCGTGTGCGTTTGGGAGCAACAAGTTTTTGGCGCCGTTGCCGGGGACTAATTACGGACTATTTTCTTTTTGAACAATTACTTAATTGCTATTCAAGTTTAATTTTTTGTTGAGTTCCTTGTGCTGTTTCAGGCAATAGGTTTTGAATGCAAAGGAACAAAAAGGACGAATCACTCGCACCTTTTGATCCCGAGCCTGAAAGAACCTTGAGAAAGACAAAGAAGGAAGCGAGGGATCGAGAAGCATTAGCAATCGTACTTGCCTCTCTACCTGTTGAAATGGCTGAAGAACAAGCAGTAGCAGTGCGAGATGTGGCTCTTCCTAGTCTGAAAGGAGTAGAGTCAAGTATTGTGAAGCCTGCTATTACTGAAAATTTCGAGATCAAGCCCGGCATGATTCAGTTGCTGCATGTGACGGGGCAATATGGTGGATTCCTGCATGAAGATCTGCAGCAACACTTGCAGAACTTTCTGGAGATCAGTGATACTTATACACCGGCAGGTGTGCCTACTGATTATGTGCGAATGACTTTGTTCCCATTTTCATTGATTGGGACAGCAAGGAAGTGGTTAAAGGCTGAAAAGCTTGGGTCTATCACTACTTGGGAGGATTTGGCTAAGAAATTCTTGGCTAAGTTTTATCCGTCTGCCAAGACGGCCAGGTTGAGGAGCGCAATTTTGTCCTTCAGGCAGTTTGAAGGCGAATCATTATATGCAGCCTGGGAGAGATTTAAAGCGTTATTGAGAGATTGTCCTCACCACAATCAATCTAATGAGGTTATTTCACACACTTTTGTTGAGGGGTTGAACCAACATACTAAGATTGTGGTTGATGCTGCTGCTGGAGGCCAAGTGCTGGCCTTAAATTTTGAACAGATCTATGACTTGCTTGATAAGTTTTCACAGAGCAATCCTGATTGGCAGGGTGATGGCAGAGCTAATATACATATGGAGGGGGCTACCAGAGCTATTACGCAGAAAGCTGCTGGGGTACTTCAACTAGATGGAATTATAGAGCTGCGAGCGAAGATGGATGCTATTTCTAATCAAATCAGCAAGTTGGCTCTCCAAGCAAAGCCACAACCAGCTCCAGTGCAGCAAGTTCAGACCTTTTGTGAAGTATGTGGTGAGGATCATAGCACTGAGGTTTGTCCCTCTAACCCAGAGTCAGTATATTATATGGGTAATCAGAACAGATCACAAGGCCAAAACCGAAATCAGTATGGTAATAATTATAACACGGGTTGGCATAATCACCCAAATTTTTCTTGGAAGGATACCCGTGAGCAGTTTCAGGGTAATGAGAGAGCCCAATTTACTCAAAGCAATGCACCACAGCAGGGGTCGCAGTCACAGGCTCAACCACAACAGTCTAATACTATGGAGGATATGCTCAAGAAAATTCTTGCAGGGCAGCAAAAGCTCATGGATGAGTCAGCATCTCAGGCACAGATAATTAAAGATTTGAGCAGTGCGCAGAAAGATCTTGAAAGACAATTGGGGCAGCTTGCTGGAGCACAAAATAATAGACCTCGGGGTGCTTTACCGAGTGATACAGAGAAGAATCCTAGAGAATTTGTGCAAGCAGTGACTTTGAGGAATGGAAGAGCACTGGAGGAAGTTCCCCCAAAGCCAAAGAAGCCTGTTGGTGAGTTAGAGCCAAATGTTGATAGGGAAGTGGAAAGAGAAGCAGAGAAAGTAACTGAAAAGCAGCCCGAGTCTGCTATTGTGAGACCACCACCACCTTTCCCGCAGAGACTTCAGAAGCAGAAAGTTGATGCAGCATGCAAGAAATTTTTGGAGATATTGAGTCAAATTCAGGTAAATATTCCTTTGGTGGAGCTTTTGCGGGATGTTCCCAAATATGCTAAATACATCAAGGATATTGTTGCTAACAAGAGAAGATTGACTGAGTTTGAGACAGTTGCACTTACTGAGGAGTGCAGTTCCAGAGTTAGAAGCAAGCTTCCGCAGAAATTGAAGGACCCGGGCAGTTTTACCATCCCTTTGAAAATTGGGGAACATGAGGTTGGTCGTGCTTTATGTGATTTGGGTGCTAGTGTGAATTTGATGCCTTCTTCAGTTTTTAGGAAGCTAGGCCTGGGTGAGCCACGACCCACTACTGTGACCCTGCAGCTTGCTGATAGATCTTTGACATACCCCGAGGGGATTATTGAGGATGTGCTTGTACAAGTGGGTCAGTTCATATTACCCGTTGATTTTATTATTCTTGATTATGAAGCTGATCCTGAGGTTCCTCTCATCTTGGGAAGAGGATTTTTGGCTACTGCTGATGCTGTTATTCGAGTCAGGGCTGAAAAGATGATTATGAAGGTAAATGGGGAAGAAGCTGTGTTTAATGTGTTTAGAGCTACCCAGCTTCCTTCCCACTATGAAGAGTTGTCCATGGTAAAAGTGATAGATGATGAATTGACTGCTGATGAGAGGTCATTCTTGGCTTCTAATGTTGATTCTTTAGAAAGGGCACTCTTATGTGATGATGATGATATCCTGAAGGATGAAGATACTGAAGAATATTTGGAGGTTCTTAATATGCAGAGTAGATTCATCCCAGGGTGGAAGAAATTTGAGGAGCTTGATAGACCGTTGACCTTAGCTCCTGCTAAACCGTCTATTGAGAAAGCTCCTAATCTTGAGCTCAAACCTTTACCCGCACATTTACGTTATGCTTATTTGGGTGAAGGTAATACTTTGCCCGTGATCCTTTCTTCTTTGTTGACTGATGTGCAGGTTGAGAAGGTGTTGCGGATATTGCGAGAGCGCAAGAGAGCTATTGGCTGGACTATTGCTGATATTAGAGGGATTAGTCATTCTTTCTGCATGCATAAAATTCTCTTGGAGGAAGATCATAAGCCATCTATAGAGCAGCAGAGGAGGCTAAATCCAATCATGAAGGAGGTGGTGAAGAAAGAAGTTATCAAGTGGCTGGATGCTGGTATTATTTTTCCTATCTCTGACAGCAAGTGGGTGAGTCCAGTGCAATGTGTTCCTAAGAAGGGGGGCATGACAGTGGTGAAGAATGAGAACAATGAGTTGATTCCTACAAGAACTGTTACAGGGTGGCGAATTTGCATTGACTATAGGAAGCTAAACAAGGCCACCAGGAAAGATCACTTCCCGCTCCTTTTTATTGATCAGATGTTGGATAGACTAGCAGGCCATGAGTATTACTGTTTCTTGGATGGGTATTCGGGCTACAATCAAATTGTGATAGCCCCTGAAGACCAAGAGAAGACCACTTTTACTTGTCCATATGGCACCTACGCATTTAGGAGGATGCCATTTGGGTTGTGTAATGCCCCAGGGACTTTTCAGCGATGCATGATGGCTATTTTCACTGATATGGTGGAAAATTTTGTGGAGGTATTTATGGATGATTTCTCAGTGGTTGGTGACTCTTTTGATGAATGTTTGAAAAATCTTGATGCTGTGCTGAGCCGTTGTGAAGAAACAAATCTGGTGCTGAATTGGGAAAAATGTCACTTTATGGTTCAAGAAGGCATAGTACTTGGGCACAAGGTGTCAAAGCAAGGAATTGAGGTTGATAAAGCAAAGATTGAGGCGATTGAGAAATTACCACCACCCATCTCTGTTAAGGGGGTGCGTAGTTTCTTGGGACATGCAGGGTTCTATAGACGTTTCATAAAGGACTTCTCTAAAATTTCCACTCCCTTGTGCAAATTGTTAGAGAAGGATGTGAAATATGTGTTTGATGATGCTTGTATCAAGGCGTTTGAAGAGTTGAAGAAAAGGTTGGTGACCGCACCAATCATCATTGCTCCTGTCTGGTCTTTGCCATTTGAATTGATGTGTGATGCGAGTGATAATGCTATTGGGGCTATTCTAGGCCAAAGAATTGGAAGAATCTTTCACTCCATCTATTATGCAAGCAAGACGCTTGATGCAGCCCAATCTAATTATACTACCACTGAGAAGGAGTTGCTAGCCGTGGTTTATGCTTTTGATAAATTCAGATCTTATTTGGTTGGCACTCGAGTTGTTGTCTACACGGATCATGCCGCAATCCGGTATTTGTTTGAAAAGAAGGACTCCAAGCCTAGACTCATTAGATGGGTTCTCCTATTGCAAGAGTTTGATGTTGAAATTCGAGATCGCAAGGGGACTGAGAATCAAGTTGCTGATCATTTGTCAAGGCTGGAGAATAGAGATCATGTAGATGAAGGGCCCGAGATTAAAGAGGTGTTTCCTGATGAGCAACTTTTTGCTCTTGATGCAGCTGAGGTGTCATGGTATGCTGACATGGTGAATTTACTTGTGAGTAATGTGTACCCCCCTAGGGCAACTGCTGAGCAGAAGCGTAAACTCCTTCATGAGAGCAGATTTTATGTGTGGGATGAGCCCTATTTGTACAAGATAGGAGTTGATCAACTAGCTAGGAGATGTATTCCAAGGGAAGAAGTAGAGCCGGTTCTACAGAGCTGCCATGCCTCTCCTTATGGTGGCCACCTTGGTGGAGATCGAACAGCTGCAAAGGTACTTCAATCTGGTTTCTTTTGGCCTACTTTATTTAAGGATGCTCATGCATTAGTGAAGCAATGTGATCGTTGCCAAAGAACGGGTACTATTACTAGGCGTCACGAGATGCCTTTGAACAATATCTTGGAGATTGAGCTGTTTGATTGTTGGGGTATTGATTTCATGGGTCCATTCCCACCTTCTATGGGCAATAAATACATCCTAGTAGCAATTGATTATGTGTCGAAATGGGTGGAGGCTATTGCACTTCCAACGAATGATGCGAGTGTGGTGGTGAAGTTCGTGAAGAAGAATATTTTCACTCATTTTGGGACACCGCGGGCTATCATTAGTGATGAAGGTATGCATTTTTGTAACCGGTTGTTCAATAAGTTATTGGCTAAGTATTGGGTTCGCCACAAGGTGGCTACTGCTTATCATCCCCAAACTAGTGGCCAAGTGGAAGTGTCTAACAGAGAGATCAAGCAAATCCTTGAGAAGACTGTGAATGCCTCGAGGAAGGATTGGGCTATGAAGTTAGATGATGCTCTCTGGGCCTATCGAACTGCATTCAAAACGCCTATTGGAACCTCTCCATATAGGCTTGTTTATGGTAAGGCATGTCACTTGCCGGTTGAATTAGAGCATAAGGCCTATTGGGCTATTCAAAAGCTCAACCTTGATATGGCCTTAGCGGTTGAGAAGAGGATGCTCCAGTTGCATGAACTTGAAGAGTTCCGTTTCCATGCATATGAAAATGCGAAATTATATAAGGAACGGACAAAGAAGTGGCATGATAAGCACATTGAGCATCGCTCTTTTGAGCCCGGGCAGCGTGTATTGTTGTTCAACTCGAGGTTGAAATTGTTCCCGGGCAAGTTGAAGTCGAGATGGTCGGGGCCTTTTGAAGTTGTTCGTGTTACCGCACAGGGTGCGATTGCATTGAGAGCCCCGGGTTCTGAGAGCACATTTTTGGTTAATGGTCAACGGGTGAAACATTATTGGGGAGGTGCGGTGAATCATCGCACTTCAATTACGTTGAGAGACCCTTGATTTATACCCGTCGTGCCACGACGTTAAATAAGGCGCTTCTCGGGAGGCAACCCGAGTTTGTACTTGTAATAGTTTAGTTTTTTTGTTTTTTGTTTTTATAGTGTCACGTAGTTGTTGTTTTTATGTGTCGTTTTTGTAGGAATTGGGTGAGCTAAACAAGGTGAAATTGATGCATTGAGGGGTATGGGACGGCTCGAGACATGTCCCACGCTTGGGTTTGTACTTGGAATCGAAATTCGGTGCGAAAAAATGTGCTTGGGCGCGTTCGGGAGTGCCCCGCGCCTCCCAACGCGCGAGAAAAAGAGCTGAAGCAAGAAGCTTGGCGCGGTTGGGAGCGCCCCGCGCCTCCCACCGCGCCGAGTTAGGCAGAATGTGCCATTTGATGCGCGCCACAGGCCTGCGCTGCGGGCCTAAACGCGGAGGGCAAAAATTTTTTAAAAAATTCGGGTCAACGGGTTTTGACCCGAAATTCCTTAACCCCCAACCCCTATATCCCGATTTCTAACATCTTTTCTTCATTATTTTCACTCCAAATTCTCTCTAATCACATCCTAATTCATCTCTAACAATTGAACTCATTCCAATCAATTCTAACACAATCAAGTAAGTACATTCCTACTCTTCCTTCTCAATAACATGTAAGATGCATTCATTATTGCCCATGGGGGATTTCTTAGCTAATTTACAAGCTTGTGCATAAAAATTCAATCTGGATGTGCTTAACTTGTCTATGATGCTTAGTATAGAACTTGTGACTTGTAAAAAGAGATCTCCCAACAATTTGGGAGGGTTGGCACATTACAAAATCCATTGAAATTGCTAGTTTGAAGTTGTGCACACTAGGTGTTTGTGAAAAAGCCTCAAAGATGAAATATCAATGACATTGTAAATTCTTGAGTAGCAATGCATTCCTTAGGCTTACTATGAACATTAGGTGTTGCATACACACTAGAATTGATCATGAGGCACCCACACTAGCTTGATTTTAAAAATTCAAAACGTGGCATATTTTGCCCAAGGCTAGTTTTGTTCAAGTGTGGGGTTGCTCGTGCCATTGAAACGAGTGATTGACACATAGATTGTGTGATAAGTGTGGGGTGGTACCCTTGAGCTTGAATTGTATTTTTGGTGCTTAGCTATACATCTCACATTGATATTTGTGTTTGTGTAGGTACCATGGTAGCCACATCTCATAAGGCGAGTTCTTCATCCACCGCGGGCCCGAGGAGAGAACCTCAAGCCGGGCCTTCATCCACAACGCAAAAGGGCAAGGCACCGGCCAAGCCCAGGGCAAAAGCAAAGGCAAAGGCTAAGATACCAAAGGACGCGGTGCCGATACCACGTCCCGGAGGCAAGACCCGGTATGGCCTCCCTTTTGTAAAGAAGGGAGATTGCCAAACATGGTACAAAAATGTGCGGCTTGCGGGGTACATACCCGAGCAAGCCATTGATAAACGGCCGGTGCTACAAAAGTTTAGAAGTGTGGCCGAGAAGATCATTGCCCTAAAGTGGGACTCAGTGTTTGAGAGTCCGGGGCACGCCAACTTGGACATGGTCCAAGAATTGTATGCTAACTGGGAGCCCGATGAAGCGTGGAGAGATGATGATGTGGTGACGGTTCGGGGAGTGAAGGTGAAGTTGGATCCATCGGCATTGAATGCCTTCTTGGGGGTAGCTGACCCCGATTATGATGAGCTGAGAGAGTACATCAAGAAACCGGATTACACGGCCTTGCGGGAAACCTTGTGTGGCGAGGGTTCCACGCATAAGTGGGGGCGAGGAGCGGCTGGGAGACATAAGTTTATGCATTTCTCACAGTTTCTCAAGCCGGCTTGTGTATGGATGAGGTTCATAAATGCACGGATACTACCATGTTCTCATTACTCCGAGGTCACTAAGACTCGGGCGTGCATGGTGTACTTTTTCATGAGCGGGAGGCCGGTGAACATTGGATACTACATGCTGCGAGTGATGAAAGAGCAAAGAAAAGAAAAATCATGTAGTAGGTTGTACTTTGGGAACCTCTTGACCCGTTACTTAGAGAAGGCGGGCGTTCCCGTAGATGAGATTGGGGATCGCATTGTCCCTGATATAGGGAAGCCTTTTGATATTGCTTCGGTCAAGGGGGTGATCACCACGGCACCGGTGAAGCTGACGACTGACGAGTGGCGGGAGGCAGGAGCCAACTTGGCCGCACGTCAGTATTTGATGATTGAGGCTATGGCCCGTCAGTCGGGCGTTGATTTGACTGCGATTGACCGCAAGGTCCCGCTGACGGAGACCTCGAAGGGTCTGATGGGCGAGGTTCAAGCTAGAACGGTGGATCCGCAGGAGGATGAGAACACGGATTCAGATGTTGTGGCCGATGACCCGGACAGTGAGTATGGGACTGATCATGAGGGCGGTGGCGATGATGAGGAGGAGGCCTAGGTCCACACTCCTGCGCACCATCCAGATTTCAGGGCAGTTTTCTTGTACTCTTACTTTTGCACTTACTTCTTTGTCGCACTGGGACATTGCTTAGTTTAAGTGTGGGGTGGGGTACTGTCCTTTATCTATTTTTGAGGTTATGATGCATGTACCTTAGGAATTTTTCTTTTGTCACTTGACTTTGTTTTGATTTATTTCTTGCTTTAATATATGAAAAAAAAAATTAGAAAACCAATGAAAAATTCCAAAAAGATTTTCTTTTTAGTTTTATTAGTGGTACATGTCATCCGCCCCGTGGTTTTTCTTATGGCCACGGTTCTTTTCCACGGGGAGGCCTTTGAACCGGGTAGTTTTGCTTTTTAGGATTAGGATAGTTAGTTGTAGATGACCCTAGATGTAGGAAAAATGGTAGAATGCTAGGTGCCTTTGATTTGTTTGATACCGATGGATTTGGGCTTGATTGCATGTGCTATTTGTGGTGTCCTTGAGTTTTAATTTTGATGCATGCCTAGGAAAAATTGGAACGACCCCCTTGAGATGCTTGAGTCCGCTTGCTTGACTTGATTGCTATCCTTTGTGCATGAGTGCTTAAATTTCCACAAGTTGCATTCTAGAAGCTTAGTTGAGAGTTGTTGATGGAACCTCTTGGTGTGAACCATGTGCGATGTGTGTGTGAGGCATGTTCTTGTTACTCCATGTTGCATGTTAATGTCTAGAACTTGCCCCGTGTGTGTGCAAAGCGAAATCCTATGTTGGCTCTAGTCGGGAAATGATACAAGGCCTTCTTTTGTTAGCCTACCCTTACATATATACCTTGAAAAAAATTGTTGTTGTGATTTCTTTGATCCTTTCTATTGGTACCCACACCCCGAGCCTACCCATTTATTCTTAATTGACTCTTTTGGCCCTTTACTCCTTAAGCACTTTATTGATATTGTGTAGGTGATTGGAGTTGTGGTTGAATGTTGGGAGGTTCTTGAGTGGAACTAATAAAGGGGAATACTTGTGAAAATTGTGAAGTAGTGAAAACCATTGGCAAGGATGGAAGTTAATGAAATTGGAAAAAATGAAATGATAAGAAAAGAAAAAAATAGCAAAGTTGAAAAGAAGAAAAAAATTGTGAAAAAAAAAAAAAAGAGAAAGATGTCCATTCCTTGCTAGTGTATGCTTGAAAAGAAGAATGCTACTTGTTGGGAAGGTGTATGTGTGATACTTGTGATTGGGTGGTTTGATGAGAATTGTGCTTGAAATTAAGTGTGATGTATTAAAGTGCTTAGGGAGGTAGTCACTATTACCATATGTATCCTACCGGCCCCTTAGCCTACATTACGACCTTTCTAAAGTCCTAGTTAATCCCGATTGGAGTGAGCCTACATTAGTGGAGTCCTACACTACGGGCAAGCTTATGGTACGTTGTGTGTGACATGTGAGCCTTTTATGAGAGTGAGTGAATTCATTTGTTATTGCCCCCGTTCTATTCATGATAATTTGTGTGTGAGTGATCTTTGGGGGGGCACTCTCTTTGATATTGGCGAGGGCACGTGGTTTGCATGAAGTAGGTAAAGTTGATGGCTTTTGATTGAGTAGATAGGTGTGATTTTGTGGGAGCATGGTTGTGTTAAGTTGAGTTTTGTGCATTTGAGCTATTTTGGGGTGGTTGTTCTCATATTTTTGGTTTTGGTAAATTGTTGGCATGTTGTGGACCCATGGTAGTCATGTGCGCATTGGTTCAATGGTCGGTATCAACCATAGTCATAGGCAGACCTGTTTTACCTAGGATGGGAAGTGAGATATGACTTGCTCGAGGGCGAGCAAGGGTTCAAGTGTGGGGTGGTGATGTTCGGCATTTTATGCCTACTTTTCCTTAATATTTCTGCACATTTGAGCTTGTTTTGCACTCGTTTGGTAGCTTGTGAATGTGGTTTTACACTGATTTTATGTCATGCGTGTGTAGGTTGTTGTGCGGTACATTTGGAGCTTTTAGGAGCTTGATTGAGCAAGAATTGGTTGGATGTTGATTGAAGATTGGATTGAGCACACAAAGGCACGACACGAGCCGAGTTTTGGAGCGAAAGAAGAGCATTTTGGCCTGGCGCCCTAGCCCATGCGCCGCGTGCTCTACCGCGCGCAGTGGCTAGGCGCGTTTGGCTTGCGCCGCATGGCCAAAGCATGGAGGCTGTGACGGGTTTTGACTATTGGCACGCGTTCCGAGGCGCGGGGCGCCCGTTATAGCGCCCCTTGTGCGCGTTTTTACGTCCTATTCCTTCTAGCATCGGGTCTAACTTATTACTAAGGGTTTGGAAACATTATAAATAGTTCATTACTTAGTTTTTGTAAGGAGTTCTTGACTTTGGAGCAATATTGAGAGCTACACACTTCATTGAACAAGGGTTATTCCCAATCTTTCATCTATTACATCAAGTATTTCATTATTACACCAAATCTTTGTCTTGTGATTATGAATATGTGTGACTAATTTCCTAACGTTCTGGGGTTAGAGTTTTACATGAAGGTTGCTTGTTGAAGATTGATTCCCATTGATTGAATCCCATAACGGGTTACTTATTCTTTCTTGATTTAACTTGTATAATTGTTAGAGCTCGATAATTATACATCATCTATGGTTTTTGGGTTGAACTCGAAAGAGAGAATCTAATTACGTAATAAGAAAGAATAGAACTAGTTTGTGAACCCGGGCATCGGGGAATCAATTCGCGGGTAGGATAGACATATACTTGCTTGCCTAGTTTAACTCATTACATGAATCTTAATGCGTGCATGTGATTTAACCCATAGGCATATAGGGATTGAAGTAGCTTGCATAGACTGTGAAGAACTGAAAGGTTTTCACAGTTACATTTACTCTGTTAGTTAGTAACTCGGGATTTAAAAAGTGGAATCAATTGGATACATCAACTGGATTGTTCGTAACTCTGACCCTGGACCGCTCTCTCGATATTGTTAACAACCAAAGTTTTTCCCCATTGCTTGATTACATCTTTAGCACTTTACTTACTGCGTTTTAGTCATAAAAACTCTTACAACCATTGGAAAAAGACCCCTGGATAGTTTGTTCAGGAATTGTTTATTAAGCACTAGTCTGCATAGTCCTCGTGGGAACGATACTCGACTTTGTCACTTTATTACTTGGCGACCGCGTATACTTGCGTGTGCGTTTGGGAGCAACAAGTTTTCCCTCTCTCTTCATTCGCATTAGCATCGTAATTCTATTGCTATAAACTAACTTGTTTGTCTTATATATGGTATGGCGAGAGATGCTTCATTCATTCCTTTTTCTCACTTACACTATGAGAAATTTAAAGTTTAGCAAGCAAGTTCAACTTTGTACTTGTCCACCAGGTATGCTCCAACCAAATTTATTTTTCCAATTTTTTTGAATACTTAATTGTAAATTACACTATGATTTGTGTAGTGCAGTGCCTAGATTGTTCAGTCACTTGAATATAATCTGATATCAATTGTCTTGAGGTTTCTCGTCGGAATCACTATAAGTTGAATACTACGTATGTGCGTGCCTCTTTTAATATAGTGTCCTTTTAATAAAAGACAAATTGGAAGGTGAATATGAAGAAAAGTATGAAGAGTGAGTTTGGCACGGCATTGAAAAACATGAAACGTGGGTACACCACACGAACACATTATAAACACGTACAGCTGCAATAACTTGGAAACTATACAAATACACATACATGCCCGGACCGACTCCTATATATCATGCATGTGTTTGGGCACATATGCCGTCCATGATTTGTTGCTTCCCTTTTTTTTCAGTTTTTTCTTATTTTAAGAGAATGAAGAAAAAAATTACTAGTGAATATTATAACTACCTCAAATTCCCACGAGATAAATATATTTTGCTTCACAGCGAATATAGGGTTCCACAAAAGTACAGTGAATTGTTTGTGCAAAAAAAAGCAATGTTGTCTAGATACTTTTTAATATACTCTAACTTTAAATAGATAGATCTGGTAGCGCTGTTATAGTTTTGACCCGTAAGAGAAATATTACAAAAATAGCTTCGGTAAGAACTACGACCGCTAATAGAAAGATCGGGTAATCACCGGATCTTTGTTATCTTTGTTAATAGATAGGTCTGGCAATCACTGCGTCTTTCTTATAAGAGCCAAATTTGTGAGACTTTCCTTGTGGAAGCCAAATTGATGGGCGCCAGGTATGTCATATTTCTAAAAGATTTATTTACAAATATATACAACTATAACACTAAAATTACAAAAAATACCAACATTATTCCATTTTACAAAAAAATACCAATATTTTTTTACTCATTATATACAAAATCAACAAAACTAACAAATTAGGGTTCCTCCTTCTTCCTACTGCCCTCCCCCCCCCCACTGCTTCCACCCAGGCGGCGGCGCCTCCTAGTCATCGCCGGCTGCTGCCATCCACCACCGAATTTTTTTTTTTTTTTTTTTTTGAATCTAAAAAATGAAATATACATATAAACATTGATTTTTTTAAGGAAAAAAAATTAAATTTGGAAAATACATATAAATACACAAAAATACTAGTATGTACTTACTTGTAAAATACATGTAAATACACACAAAAAATTGTGTTATACATACACTAAACACACATACATACACGAATCTACAGATCTACAAACGAAACATACAAATTTATGTGTGTGACATTTATTACTTGACATACACACAAAAATACATACAAAAAATACAAATAGATGCTCAGATATACACATTCATACAGTGATATACACGTGCATACACCTGTGTGCTAAAAATATTACATGTATATACACGAACATACAGATACATACACTTGTATTTGAATGTGTATATTCAAATGCAAAAAAGAAGAAGGAGAAGCAGATCTGAATTTGTATTTACAAAATACATACGTATACATAAAAATACACACATATACACATACAAAATGGAAAAAAAAAAAAAAAAAAAAAAAAAAAAAAAAAAAGAGGAGAAGATCGGAAAAGAGAGGAGCAGATCTGCTCTAGTTCGCTGCGGTGGAGCAACGCAGCGGCGGCGACCGGCGAGGGGAGTGGGGAACGGCGGAAGGATGGGGTGGGTGGGTGGAGGAGAGGAGAGAAGTTAGGGTATTGGGTAGAGAGGAAAGAAAGGAAATAAAAAAATTGTATATTTTGTAAAATGTGAAAAGTGTTGGTATTTAGGGTAATTATTTAAAAGTATCGGTATTTTCTGTAATTAAGTGGTTTAGTATGTCAATAAGCGTAAAAATGTCTTTCTAAAAAAGGGTAGTTCGGTGCGTTCACGCAGAATTCGGGGAAAGGCCCCACCCCACGGGATTTTGATGTGGGCAGTCTAACCTAATGCAAATATTAGTGGTTGTTTCCAAGACTTGAACCATGACCTAATCACACAAAGACAACTTTACCTGTTGTTTCCCGAACTGTCGTTTTTAAAATAGCCACAAATAGAACCACATTTTACACATTAACAACTTGACATAAATTTGGTAGAGTTAGCAACTTTAACATAAATTTGGCAGAACCTCTGCCAAATAGCTAATGTGTACAAATGACTCTAGTCGTCGATATCTAGCAAAACTCGGCAGTAATAGCGTAGTCCATTTTTAGCCAAAAAGTTGTACGAGTCCTGAGACTTGTTTTTGTACGAGTAGGCAGTCATCCCGTCAAATTTGGACAAATTGAACAGATCAGCGAAGATTGGGCAAATTTTGACACATCTAATGCACTAGAAACATCTTATTGGAGGCACAAATGCACAACTCAAAATACTTGGAGTTCTGAGTATTATATGGTGACTCATCTATTCACACGTAAAGGAAAAAAGCTTTGGATGAATAAACTCGCGCCAACCAGAAGAGCATAATAGTTGCATAAAAATTTCATTGTAAATAATGAACTTGTGAAGGTAGTTGATTCAATACATCAATTCGACAAAATGATCATCAATAGAATATACTTGAATATCTTAGTTTTGTTTTGAACAAATGTGCTTTTGTAGGTAGAACACATAAGAACGCCAGGATATAGAAAGAAATATGTGCTTAGAGACCTAACATGGACAAAACTTTAAATTGTGGAATGAGATGTGCCAGTAGCCTATTTTCTGTGTTTGAACCTCACTGTTCAAAACTTGTATGCAATCTGTCAACTTTCAAGGTATGAACATTTCTGTTTGCAAAATGTATAGAATTTCACAATAAACCTGCTTCAAAGAGGTTTCTCCTTCTCAGCGTCTCGTCTACCAGTTTGAAAGTCTTCTTTACAAGCTTCTGATCAAGGGCTGTGGTTCGATAGATCTTAAAGACCCTGTCCACACGATCTGGCGCGGTACACTGGAAATATGACTCCTCAAATTTTTTCTTTACAAACCTAAAGAGTAGATCGTCGAAAAATTGAGCAACCATTCAGCACATGAATTAAACAGAATTTCAAAGAAAAGACTAAGGACTCTGCCTCCACATTCCCAAGACCTAAAATAATGGTTCATGATGATGGAGCCCAAAAGCAAAAAAAAAAAAAGACAAAATATATAAGCTAAAAATTAGTTACATAAACAAATACACTATCTCATCTAAAGTGCAAGTGCAACTATTAACAGTGTAGCTTGTCCGATAGCGAAGCTATGTGAATCAATTGTGCATACAAGCTACTGAAGAGATTTGTTTTATTTCATACATAGTTATGTGACGAAAAGCAAAGGAGGGAAGTTCTTTGGGCAAGTGGATGTGTTATGTAAATTGAGGTCGCAAATGAGCTTGGACCCAAAAAAAAAATAATAATAATAATAAATAATAAAAAATAAAAAAATAAAAAGTCCAAAGAATGAATTGTTCGAAGAATGTTCTCATACATAAAACTATAAAAATATTGCACATGAGAAAGCTTACTCGTAAGCATGCTCAATCTCTTGTTTTCCTGTTGAAACTGGCTGGTAATCTTTATACCACTCACAGACGTTAAGAGGCACCTATAACAAGGAGTATCATTCTTAGATGAGAAAGAACAGTTCCACAAATAGACACAGCCATTAGATAATACTAGTATGTACTTACTTTCAGAACTTTCTGCTCAAATATATCAAATTTGTTGAGAAATAGCATGAAGGAAGTTTTCTGCAAAAAGAATAAAGTGTAAGCTTCCTAACTAATATATTTTTTCTTGCCTTAAAAAAAATCTATTTTTTCTTTTAAACCCAAAATATTGGTGCAAAAGTATATAACAACAAGATGCACGAGTACAAGCTGATAGAGATGGATACTATATACTCGAGACCCAACCAAGCACGGTCTTCTAGCAGACCCCAAAAACAGACCTCAAAACATGGTTGCTTTAAGACCCACTCAAAGAGTTCCTTGGTCTCCATCATCCGGTTCTTTCTTTCATCCTCAAATAGAGTTTGATCATACCTGAAAGTGAATAATAGAACAATAATAAGTATGTAGTTGGCTGATGGCCTCATTTCCTTCAATCACAAATTCAAAATCCTTTTGACCTATATTAACTGACAGATTTTTTATTTCCTTCCTCATCTAAGAAAGCTATATCATCCACCTATTGCTAACATAACCAAGTCCAGAATTGGATTTACTTTAAAGAAATTATTCACAAATTCAGAAAGCAAGGAACAGAAATCTTACTCACTAATAGCGGCACAAAATATAACTGCCGTGACGCCTTCAAATAGATGAATCCACTTTCTTCTCTCATTTCTCTGACCTCCAACATCAAAAAGCCTGTACACTTCACCACTTTTTTTGTTCTCTCCAACTGGGCTGAAATATTTTAGTAGTCATTAAGCTGTTCATCAGCATAAAGAGAAAGAAGACAAAGGTGTCTAACAAGAAGGTAAAGGAAAAAGGGCAAAGTCATAAACGCTTGCATCATTTGAGGACCATATGACGTGGTGCATTAGAAGTACAAAATGATTACAATCAAGAAGAAATGTAGAACATATAAATGCACCTAATTGTAAAGGCACAGTTAGGCACTCAAGCAACAAATGAGGGATAAAGACTACATCGATGAAGGTTGGGAAGAGATGCATTAGTAGGTATAACGTAATGAAGAAATCCTAACAACTGCACATAAACTCATTTAAAACATTTAAACAGGGTAGCTAAGACCTGACACATAAAAAGTGCATATTATCTAGTTCATTCAATGCTACAAGAAAAAAGACATTGGGCCTGCCTAGACACAAGATAGCAGGGAAAGATTTCTGTGGGCAATCAAGGGCAATAAAATAAAACTGATGACTTCTTCAGACAGAAAAAAGAAAACTAAGCAATGGCAGTTTGCATAACATATACTAATAGTATACAGACAGTTCATTCACTTTGCTTGCATATCCCCTAGCAGATAGTAAGTATTACGCACTAGATTAAACCAAGACCGCATTAAGAGATCAAAGGGCATACAAAAGTGAGGCTTTAGAAAATGGACACGAGGGAAGGACAGTTCAGGACACAAGACATTCACCTGAACTGTATTTCAACGACACCAGTTGTTCGAATCCGAGCAAAAAGAACATCCTCCTACAAGATAACCACAAAAATTGATTACTTTACTAAGATCTCCCATAAAACTTGTGATCAGAATCATTCGATAATGTAGGATTGTAGGTAAACTAACCGTCACACATATATGATATTTGTGTTAAAAACATACTTAAATAAACAAAATTATTTCCTTTTTTAAAAACAAACAAACAACAACAACAACATACCCAATATATTCCACAAGTGGGGTCTAGGGAGGGTGGAATGTACGCACACCTTACCCCCACCAAAGTGGAGAAGCTGTTTCCGATAGACCCTCGGCTAGGAAAATAAAGATATTAAAACTTCCAGGACTCCTATATTCTTTTTATATCGATAGCATTCTAGTTCCATATCATCAATTCATATAACTGAAACAGAAACGAAACACATAAATGATCATCTCTCTTTCTTACCTTTGAAGGAACATAATTTACATCAGAAAATCTGTTCAAATTTTCCATGAAATAATGGGCACAATCTGGAACCTGAAGCTCATTACCACGTAAAAAGGTTTCCTACAAGAAAGAAAGAAAGAAAGAAAGAAAACTCAATCAGAGAAAAGAACAACTAATTTTTTCCTAGGATACTCGATATAATATTAAGGGTTTGTGTAGTTTGGATTATTTTACCTGACTCAACCATCAGTTTCATTAATCAGTATCTCATGTTGGCTTATTGTATGAATAATTAAATTCTAAACTCATTTACTTCAATAAAAATTAGAACTATGAAAAAGCAATTCATAGAATAGGGATTTTGGAATAAGTAAACAGTATATACACATTGCCAGCTTAGCCACACAAGAATTATGAAAATAAAGTGAGAGATTGTGGTGCTTATATCAATTTACTTAGATACACGTCCAATTTTCGAGAAGGACATCATAGATAAAGATGTAGCAGATAGAGTTAGAAAAGATGATTGATGTGGTGCACTACAAGAATTCTATGCCATAGAAAGATATCTAATAAAGTGAAAGGCAAAGACCTGCAATGCTACATGGGAATGGATGTTGGGCCTCGGCGTATCTTCAAGATGTATGTCTTAGAAATACTGAAGTTCAGATGAATTTGCAGCCACGCAAAACTTAGGCAAAGTTAGATGATCACCTCTGACAAAAGGTGCAAGTAACACACAGAGGATAAATGAGAGAAGGTTGCAATTATTAAGCTATGTCCTTCAAATGCACCAATATGCAGGTGCGGTACTTTGGTGATTGAAGGTGCTAAAAAGGGGACAAGGTACTGAGGTAGTTCTAAAATCACATAGAGGGAAGTTGTCTAGAAAGGCCTACAATATCTAGGAATACATGTGAAGTTGGTTAAGAATAGAATATGGTGGAAACAAATGATCCAATAAAGACAAATGCAACTCATTAGGAATAAGGTTTAATTGTTGTGGGTTCTTTACATTAGGTAGGAATAAGAGTGAGATTTCGAAAAACCTCTAGTTTTGTAGAACTCCTAATTCTGCCATAAAAACAAATGGTATTAGAATGAAATGGCCCCAATAGATATCAGGAAACTCAACTAGTTTGGGATTTTTTAGTTATGGATAGAAGCATAGTTGATTGATTGATATCAATGACTTGATTTTTTTTTTTTTTTTTTTTTTTTGATAAGGTAAAAATTTTAATTGATTTTGGGAAAAGCTCTCGTATACAAGAGGTATACCAAAAGGTAGAGAATCTACATCAAAATCTGATTCTCTACAAAAGAGATCCAATCATCTATACATATTAGAATCTTAAGAGTGCACCAAAAAGCTATCAAAGACATAAGACTATTTCTCAAATGTACAAAATCATTTTCAACACCACCAAACGCCTACTTGATCATTTCAATTATCAATAATCATTTTTTGTATAGCAAAATTTCAATAATCCAAATCAAGGAGCCCAACGAAAGCACGTGACAGTGAAATAAAATCATCAAAGGCCTTAGCACAAAGCAAGATTACCTGAATGGCAGGATCTTTCCAAAGTGCTTCAATATCCTGCACCAGATCCTTAGTTAGGTCAGGATAATCCAACTTGCCTCCAATTTCTGATAGCTTCTCACCGATTTCCTGGCACCAAAGAAGTATTTTATTACTTTCACACCGCTAAGCAACTAGACAAGCAACCATATGTCCTCACTTTCAAAGGGTTAAACTCGGCTAGATGACTTCAACATGACAACCCAAATAACTGGAAATATAACCAAGTTACGCAAGGAATTGCACAACGATGGAATAAGACAAACCTTATTTTCAGCTGATAGAAGATACTTGGAGGCCTCTAATTCACTTTGAGCTAATTCCTTCGACCCGTCATGTAATATCTGTTATGGCACCAAACAACCACCGTGCAAGAATGTCAGTTTCAATCATACTAGTATTAAGTAAAGCCTGTTAAAAAATCAGGCAGCCGATATTTCTATGTATATCTACACATGCATGTCTTTAACAAGCCGCGGCTACTTTGCAAAAAGGGAAATAACAAACACACCCTTTCAAGTATTCCATACTTTTATTGTCTGATAGACATTGGCGTGAATGACAGGGATGTAGTTTTTTAGCTCTGCTTCATCAAACCCAGTTTGAAACAAAAGTTTTATCTGCACAGAAAGAGTAAATAGAGGACACTACAGTTAATAGATACAACATTTTTGATCAAGCAGTTAATAGAAATACATTAACAAGAACATTACAGACTAATAAAACTTAAAACAGATTAATTATAAGGTCTCTTACCTGCTTAAAAATAGTGGACTTCCCCGAATCTCCGGCACCTTGAAGCAACAAAAAAGAACAGCATTAAGCTAACAAAGTCAAACAGGATATAGACCAGCAAAAACACACAACTGTAAGTTTGAATCATTCAGAAATGTATACAATAAGATATGAAAGAATAAAAATCCCAGAATAAACCAATCCAAAGTTGTAGATTCATCATGCTAGAGAGATATTGTTAGACGGATTACCACTAGCATCCCACAGAGAAGAAGCCCAGGAAAAATATTCAAAAGCCAGTTGCTTTCCTCAAATTTAACAAGTCTAAGGTCTAACATGCCTATAGGAATTGTAAATCACTATATTGGAGTTGGTGAACATAAACGGAAAAGCTAATGCACCATGTAAGATATGACAAGATCATGGACAATTGAAGAGTATATTTTCTTATTTACCAAGTAGAAGAAGTTTCTGAATATGCTTTTCTGCCTTCGCTTCTTGCTCAATCCGTCTTTCAATCTCTGCAGTCTGAGGATACATGATCTAGTAAGGACACTGACGGTTATGCATGAAGAAAGATGAACATACTGACAATAGATCATTTGCTATCATAGCTCATAGACAACACTATGGACGGTACAAAAACATTACACATATATTCCGAGTAACTTATTCATTAAAATTGTAAAGCTAACGCATCCATCATGCGTGGTATAACTTATACGGCTATACCTGAACATTTTCCTCATCATCGGCTTGACTGTAGTGTTTGTTTCTGCTGCACAACAAGCCCATGTTTTCTAACACCACACACCGCATAGGCCTGTGTGATAGTCCAGGCTAGAGATCTCAAATCTATTGTTGCAACTCCTTTATGATGTGCATGTATACCTAACTTTTCAAAGGAACAAACAATTAACAGACAAGAAGTAAGCTAATTAGGTTCTTACACTCATGAAAAAGACTTTACTGCAGGTTCATTTCAGTTGAATTTACAGAATACTCAAAGTAAGTCTCCACCGTCCCCTGTTTGCACCTCAATCAAGTAACAGTGCAAGATAACCCCCCCCCCCCCCCCCCACCTCCCCCTCTCAGAGTTTAATAAGGTAACTATACAAAGAAAAATATGAAAATGATATCTACTCTATTCAGATATTAAGTTCAAAATGTCATAATTGCAAGAAAACTCAGATATGGAAGAAATGTAGATGGCAATTGAAACTTGCCATCGAATTGATGGTCAAATTGAGTTAGTGAAATATTGATGACAAGCCATAGGGAATAGCAATGCCATAACCAAATTTTAAGATAACATAGTCCTACATTCCATGGTTACATTTCTAATCGACAGGGAAAGCAATGGTTTTGAGCATTAATATTTCTTCCAACCTTTAAGTGTGCCAAAAAATTCTAGTGCTCAAGTAGAAAATAAAGGTAATAGGTGCCAATTAGTATCACTCCCTAAGGCCCCAAAGCCCACATAATCCAAGTTATCCTCAAACTACAACCGATCTAATCATCAATCAATCAACTAAACCTCAATCCCAAGCTAGATTTGGTTAGCAAACCTGAATCCTCTTATCTTTTTACAACAAAGGTGGTGTCCAACCCAACTTGTGGGCATGTCGACTATCCTTTATGTCCTTCCACTCTATTCAAATTGATTTCATTCCAATACTGGAAAATAGGTTCCATGATATTATGACTATTTACCAGGAAATTAAACCATAAAGTTACAATAAACCACTTCTAAAATAAGAAAGGAGTGACTTCAACCCCTTTCTTAAATTTTCCAAGATTAACACTACCACATCACGAATTACCCCCACCCACCCTCCCAATCCCTCACTCCACTCCAAAATATTACTACTAAAAAAGAAGAATAAATAAGTGAAAGGAAAACATAAATTTCTTTCCCAGTTAACACAGTTAATTCAACACCCTTTTCACTAACATTCTTGATTCTGAAACAATCTAAAGCCCTAAACATAATGAAATTAACCCCATAATTTTTATTTTTTTCTTTATGACGAGCTTACGCGCACCTCGATCAACTCTAGCTGATACCTGCCACCTCCCAACAGCAACAACAGGTACCAGGCAACTTTACATTTATTACATAAAATGGATGTATAAAAGCATAAATACAACAACCTTCTGTTTCAACTTCTTTTAACATTTAACACAGTCAACATACCACCTTATTTACTAACATGCTTGATTATGAAGCACTAAAACAAGCCCTAAACAAAATGTAAAATTTAAAAAAGATAGTAACTTTACATTAATATATGAGTAAAGATGAGTATTAAGTTAAAGATAGTACTGACCTGAAGAGGATCTGTTAGATGAAGCAGTGATCTGAGGAGTGGTGGGTGGGTGGGTTATGAGAGATAAAGGGAGAAAAGAATGGTTTGGAGAGACAAAGACAGACAGTGAGACAGAGACAGAAAATAGAGTGTGTACCTAAACCATGGTCAAGGTTGAGTCCTTTGACTAACACAAAAAATACTACACAGTATACACCAATATTTTAACTTTTATCTTTTTCCCTTTTTTGTTGGTATTTAAACCCTCCATTTCAATTTATATAAACTTATTTATTTTAGTTCGTTGCAAAAATAATTACTCAATCCTGAATATGAAAAATAATTTATTATTAAATTTATCATTACATCATTAATGAGATAATTTATAGCTACCGAATAGAGCTGGCAAATGGGCGAGTCGGATTGGATATGGATCGGTTAAAAATGGATAAAAATAAAAACAGATAATTATTCGACCCACTCATATTGAATGCGGATAAAAAATAGATTGAGTGATGGATAATATGGTTATTCATATTATCCATGGCTTCTTGAATAAAGTTGAAGAAGATTTTTAACATAGCATTTTGTTAACTGGAAATGAGAACTTGATGTTAGATGTAGCTAGGTCCTTCTGGAATCTGCATGATAACTATGTAACTGCCTACTTTAATTTGAAACAAAGTTCACTTGTCTTTGTTCTTAGTTTGAGTATGAGGTTAAACCTAATGCTTCATACTATTGCTTGATTTTTGTTGGACTTGTCAAATTTGTGCACGTGAATTGTGGGCTACAAAAACAGTGGGGCTTCTGTAATTAATTTTCAAAGCACTAGTGCAACCAAAGAGTGGCCCTGATTTGCTTAAGTTTGTCGAGGTATAATCTAAGGGGTACTCTTCATTTGCTCGAGCCAAATTCTAAAATGCAATTCATTTCGAGATTCTGAGGAAAAGTAAACTGATACTACAGCTCAGATTTGTTGCTCAACCTAAAATACATGTATCGGTTTATCCAATTGGTTTCAAGCATATTTCCAAGGTTGGTTTTTGGTTCATAAACGATTGTTGTAGTATATATTTGGTTCGATTAAAAGTTAAAACCAAGCTTATACATTTTCATATAACAAAAATTTGTTTAAAACTTTTATCAAACACGTTATCTACATCATTAACACCAATGGAAAATACAAAATTTAAGATATGGATGAAAATATTCACCTTAAATGAGCCAGAACAAGAAGATATTGAAGGGGAAATTACGTAGAAATGCTTGATTGAAGTGGGTATTCTGGTTTATGGGTAAAGTGGGTTTATGGGTTTATGGGGTAGTCAGGTAGAAAATGGAAATAAATGGGTAATGTGGGTATTATGGTTTTATCCATTTAACTAAATGGATAAAATAGATAATATCTATTCCGACCCGGTAAAAAATAACTCAATATCCAGCCCATTTAAAATGAGCCTAATTGGATGGATACTCATTTTATTTAACTACTTTGCCAGCTCTACTACCAAATATCAATACTTATTTTAGACTACAAATTTTAAAAGTCTTCATTATTTTATTAAACGTTGTACCATGTCAAACTGGTTCACATAAAATTGCAACATAGAAAGTATTTTTTAAAAGATTTTAGTTGGCAACTAGTCTAACACTAGATTGATTACTAAAGTATCGTCAAGAGTTGTGGTGAAATGGATAGGATATATTCATCTTTAATTAGATGTATGTGGTTCACGTTATGAAAATAATAGAAAAATATATCTTAGTGTAAAGCGTTCTCCCCATAAATAGATCGTAAGCCATGCGAATTTGAGTTGATGGAGATCCTTATATTACGGGTATTGAACATTTGGTGGGAAATGAAAATAATAGAATTAATTTATATGGAACTTGTATTAAGTATCTTGGTTCAATTCTTCAAGAGAATGGAGAAATTTACGATGATGTCGGTCATCGCATCCGAGCAGATTGGATGAAGTGGAGGGTCGTACCGAAAGTCCTATGTGATAAGAAAGTGTCACCGAGACTTAAAGGTAAGTTCTATGGAGTACTCTTTTGACCAGCTATGTTGTATGAGACGGGGTGTTGGCCAGTCAAGAACACAAATATTCAGAAGATGAGTGTACTAAAGATGAGAATGCTTAGATGGATATGCCGGCATATTAGGATGGATAAGATAAGGAACGAGATCATATCTGACAAGGTAAGAGTAGCCTTAGTGGTGGACAAGATGTGAGAAGTGAGGTGTGATGTTTCAGACGTATGAAAAGGAGGAGCATATATGCTTCGGTGAGGTGAAGAGGTACGAGTAGTTGGTTGTGGTGGGTTTACAGAGAGGCAAAAGTAGACTGAAGAAGAATTGGAGTAGAGTGATTAGACAGGATATAGCTCACCTCCAAATTGTCGAGGACATGACCCTAGATAGTGTAACAACTCAGGCACGCTAATGATATTGTCCGCTCTAGGCTTAGGCCCCCTCGGTTTAAAATACGTCACTAGGGTCTAAGACATACATACTTATATACCCGGCATCTCTCTTGTGTTATGTCGATGCGAGATATTACTCCTTAGCCTACCTGAAGAATGAGGGAGTAGTTTGAGAAATCGAGGCACCCACCTGAAGAATGAGGGATTTTTATTTGGGAAGTCAAGGCACCCACCTGGACAATAAGGAATTTTATTTGAGAAGTCGAGGCACCCACCTGGATAATGAGAGATTTTATTTGAGGAGTCGAGGTACCCACCTGAAGAATGAGGGAATAGTTTTAAGATCGTCGAGGCACCCACCTCATCATTCTCGATGCGGTTTGCCCCGCGTTGAGGTTTGCACAGCATATCCGGGATTCGCCTAAACTCAGTTAAATTCTGTCTCACATAGAAAAGGCTGACTCGGAGTGGCTCTGATACCATATGTAACAACCCAAGCCCGCTGGTGATATTATCCGTTCTGGGCTTAGTCCTGCACGGGTTTAAAACGCGTCACTAGGGTCTAAAGACATGCATACTTATATACCCAGCATTTCTCTTGTATTATGCCAATGTGGAATATTCCTTAGATGGGGTGTCACAGATAGGAAAGTATGGAGATCGAGGATTAGGGTCGAAAGCTAGATAGTAGCCGAGCGATTGTTGTCATGGCAATAATAGTATTTCTATATGGACACCTTCTATCTGGTTTTTTCGTCTTTATGATTATTGATTTTTAGTTTACGTTATGTACCCTTCAGTTTTTTTCTCTATCACGGTATATGCATCGTGTTATTTTACATACATGTTTTTAAAAATATTTTTTTTTTAGCCGAGGGTCTATCGAAAACAACCTCTCTATTTTGATGGGGATTAAGGTATACGTACATCCCACCTTCTTAGACTCTACTTATAAGATATCACTGAACACGTTGTTGTTGTTGTTTTTGTTGTAGAATGTAATTATTCATTACAGATATTATTTTAGTTGTGGCTCTTCTTCTGCAGGAATTTTGTGAAATAAAATTTAGAAAATTAATAACTACCAAAACACAAAAGATCTTCCTAATGTCATTTTGTTTACTCAAATTATAATTAGTGATATAGTAAGTTCATTTTCTAAAGTTTATTATTGATATTTTCACTTTATTTATTATTCTTAAGATCAAGACTAAACTATTTAATGTAATATAAATACTATTGAATTATTTTCTCCACTCCTGGCTTCCTGCCATGCTTCCTTTGCGCGTGGCACCTTTTGGTCAACAATTTTCACCCAAATCCCAATACCTTACTCTCTTTTCAAACTTCTCGGTCCTAAGAAAACATCAAATATTCACGAGATCTGAACGCTATTTCTCTTTAATTTTTTGAAACAAAATTACATGTATATCTTCAATGAAAATACTGTTCCCTCCTTAATCTCCACATGAGTCATAATTAAAAATATCTAAAAACTGCTTAAACAATCGTAACTACTGGAAGATACCATTTAACTTCAAAAACACATAATCCAACTGAAAATACTGAATACTATATGGTTTGGTTTAAATATAATATGGTGTTAAATTTAAACAAATTACTCCTCCTTAAACAGTTGCTTTTTTTGCTAGAAAGTTTGTCCTTTAGAAAGAGAAATCGATAGCTAATGCTAGTAACTCAGGCGTGTCGGTTCAATAGAACACTTCATTATAAACGTGTCTCCGCCATTGAATCCCCCAGCCAACCACTAAACTAGGCGCAAGATGGTGAATTTTACATAACCTTTTAAAGCTGCAAAATATATATATCTCTCCTCAATTTAGTGCACAAACGCCAGAAATCTTGGCAAATAGTTTTTGACCTTGTAGATAAGGAACAAGAAATAGTCTATTCCTCAAGACTACGATACATTACTCATGCTGAACCACACAAGAAATTCTGGACAATCTGGTTAAACTTCCCTCCATGTTCGAGTTGGGGTACATGAGAAGCATTCTTAATGACTTCCAATCGAGCTTTTTCTCCCAAAAGCCTGCATTTATGAATCAAAAATATTCATCTCCATAAGCTTTAGCCCTTCATTATCATGCAAAACTTTGTGGAAAAGCTTGCGTAGCTCCAATATGTATACAGGATCAACTTATATATAGAAGGAACCCCTTTTCACACTATGATTAAACTTTTAAACTGTCGGTTTACATAAATTAAATCATACTCCAAATGGATTCATTTATATATATAGTTTGGAGGATCCGACATAGATGCGACAACATTTGTTGGAGACTCCTATCAACATTAGATTAAACTTTTAAACTGTCGGTTTACATAAATTAAATCATACTCCAAATGGATTCATTTATATATATAGTTTGGAGGATCCGACATGGATGCGACAACATTTGTTGGAGACTCCTATCAACATTAGATTGTGATAGACAATATCATCGTTTAATCTATGCTAATGCATTTCTTATTTTAACACAATAGCCATGCCCTTGATGCGACCATATATTTCGCTAAAATAATATGAAATGGTAAGTTGGTGGAGAGAGTACATACTCTTTCAGCTCAGTTGCTTTCTCCAGTAGAAATATCTGATCATGCTCCCCCCAGACTATCAATACTTCCTATACCAATAAAGCTATCACCGTTACATGATTTGGAAAAAGAAAATTATTTACTTGGCATCTGAAACATAAAGAAGCTATTGTTAACAGATGAATTAGTAACTGCTAAGTAAGTAATAAGGATGTACATACCTGTTGAAGTGGAGTGATATCTGTTGTATCATTCCTTCCAAGGCTTAACCCTTTCAATAGTTCAAGCTTCTCCTCCCTGTTCTCAACATATAATTTCTGCAGCCAGTATTGGCAATTTTCAGTTGCAATTACCAATAGAGTTTTAAGTAACACCTTATTTAGAACTTAGAAGGAAGGAAAATGGTACGAAACATTTTGTTTATTGTTATTTAATTTGACAAAAATACTTACTAGTATATAATATCCCAGTTCTCTGTTTTGAGAAGCCTAGTGCCTTTTATATGAGTCATTCGATCTTAAGACTTGTTTCCCTATATACCCATCATTCTACTATGTTTTGTCAATGTGGATGTTGAAGTTACAATAAATATACGAGGAAATTCGCGAAAAATATATACTATGAATTACGTTTTGTTTCCGCAACCTTAGGGCTCTATACATGTTATACAGATCAATCCTTTCGTCTTGACATACACAAAATGGGTGTGGGAGTACTTCAGGTAGATTTTTCAAAATACACGCAATTTAACAAAACCAATTGCAGATATATGTACCTGGACACACATAACCAGTAGATACACATAACCAAGTAGTGACCAAAGTCCATGTAACAAAAACTGAATCTTTTCTAACAGAAAACAAGAGATCTTATTTACATTCAAACACTCTTTTCCTCTTCTTCATCTGTTTTTATTTCCTTTTTTTCCACCTTCACCGAGTTCCCGAAGAGTTTAAGTTATGTGCCCTATAGTATAAAAATATTTAAAAAAATTAATTACATAAACTAATTACAAATAAATTTTTATGATAAACAATCGTTGATTATCTGATAAAAAATGGTGAATAACATGTTATCAAAGCTAAAACCATCGACAGTATAAAAAATATATATACTCCATATGTAAATCCTCTCCAGAAAAGAAATGGTGCAGTTGTTCAGGTAAAAGTTTAATGTACCTTAGCATATTCTTGGAATCAATAAATGTATGCATACTGATTTGTGAATCTTGTTTAATTTAGAAACTTTTGGATGACTATGTTGTTGTACCAAGTTGATAGGTATGGTTAATTCATTACTACTGTACATCTCAAAGTGGTTTAGAAACTGTTGGATGACCACGTTGCTGTACCAAGTTGATAGCTATGGTTAATTCATTACTACATCTCGAAGTGGTCCAAGAAAAATTTAGATAAAACAGCTATACCTACCAAACTAGAACTTTGTCTAAATTTCTCGACCGATCCAACTGTACCTGCTATATAACTACACTTAAATTCCTGCACCTTCTATCTGTCGCTCAATCGAAAGGCAAGGCAAGTACACTGTATATAAAATATCATTTGTTTAAGGCTCAGCTTCTTTAATTATTCTCTTTCAACTACTAATTCTTTCCACTACACTATTGATTCATCCATTAAAGGACAAAGCTCATTATTTAAGTCACCAATCACCATCCTTAAATCTTTACGCAAGAATAGAAATAGCTGACGCATATACACCACTGCCCATCAATGATAAAAAGATTGAAAAATCTAAATTTGTCACACATGCGCACAACCACACAAAAAAAGAAGCTGGTATTTTCTATAAGCATTTTCTTAATCATTTAACGCAAAAAGTAAAGAAAGCAAAAATCAAACTCTTATAGAAGGAAAGAAATAAAGATAAAACCAATATTAAGTGTGCACTAAAACTTTGCGAAAAGAGGAACGCCTATTCCCAAAAAAAAAATTACTACCACCTTATGCTTTTCAAGAGTTAATTAAACAAAAAATACTAAGAAAATTTCCTATAATATCCAATGTAAAATTATTTTACCATCTATTGCTAATGTTTTAATTTTTTTAAGCAATATTTAAGCACTAAAAAAATGTAAATTCAATTTCAAGGTCAAATTTTAATCCAACGGATTGAAAGAAAGAAATTATCGCCAAATATTGTGGTGTGATAGTATCATCTATCTTTAATCAGGATCTTGAGTTTGAGTCCTAAAATGAAGCCGTCTTTACAAAAATATTTTACATCTCAAATGAACTTTCAAATTGAATACTAGATACCACCCCCAAAGATGTTGGTTCGAGTCTAGCTCGTGAAAAGCTTAGTGAGTTTACCTTCGGGATAGAGACGGATCCAGGATTTGAGAACGCGGAGATATCACTTAATTTACTATAGATATTTTAATTGTTCAGGGCGTACCAAATAATATATATATATAATTTTTTTTAAATAAAAAAAATTAAGGAATTTATACTTACCGATATAAAAATTTTGTAATTGCCCCTATGTCCGCTTAATTTTGCTCCGGAAAATTAAAAAAAAAATAAATAAATTCAAGAGTAATGAACTTACGTTGAATACTAGATACCAACCCCAAAGATGTTGGTTCGAGTCTAGCTCGTGAAAAGCTTAGTGAGTTTACCTTCGGGATAGAGACGGATTCAGGATTTGAGAACGGCGGAGATATCACTTAATTTACTATAGATATGTTAATTGTTCAGGGCGTACCAAATAATATATATATATAATTTTTTTTAAATAAAAAAAAATTTAAGGAATTTATACTTACCGATATAAAAATTTTGTAATTGCCCCTATGTCCGCTTAATTTTGCTCCGGAAAATTAAAAAATAAATAAATAAATTCAAGAGTAATGAACTTACGTTGATGAAATCATTGAACAAGAAATCTGGCAGATAGGGTGGACGTCGATGAGTCGACAAATAAATCAACGTCCTTAGCTGACTTGCCGTAGCCGGCAACAATAACTCTTCAACCTTCTCAACTTTAGCTCTCTTCAACAACTCATCATTATCTTTTTTCTTCAAATTAACACCTGAACTTGCTATAATTACCTTTTCAATCTTTTCAGGACACATTTTTGCCATATGATACGTTACAAATCCACCATAACTAGTCCCAACAACTGAAAACTTGTCAACACCAAGTTTCTCTAACAGTTTTACAACACAACTTGCTTGAAAAATCTCTGACCTGTCTGAAGATTTAGTAACTGAACGACCAAAGAATACAAGGTTAGGAATGTATATGTTGTAATCATTAGAGAAAAATGTTATTTGTGGACGCCATTGCCAAACACCATGAGGACCAAAACCATGTATTAAAATAAGTGATGGTTTTTGAATATTTGGATTCTTTGGACCCCAACAATGGATGGCGGTTTCGTCATCGATTTGTATGGTTTGAGAAATTAGACCGGCGTTGGTGAGGCAACGACGGAGGAAGCCACCGTATAAGTAAACTGGACTTAGCCAAGAGAACATAGCTTTTGCTGCTAAGGTTTGGTGGAAGGGTTAAAGAAAAAGAAAGTTGGAGGAGTTGTTAGGCCATGGAGGGAAAGAATGTGAAGAGTTATGTTTTGTTTTATGAAAAGCTTTCTTTAATTTCTTCCAAATTTCCCTTATGTTTTTTAAATTAATTTGTTCATGCCAATACTTTATTAAAGACGATTTTATTTCTACATTCAAATTCGAGCCTTTAGTTAAAACTAAAAATTGAAAATTTTCCACTTCACCATAATTTTTTATCATTATTATTGATTATTTTTTAAAATCTCTCTCTCTCTTAACTTCACTGAGAATGCAAAATTCTGAAAATACCAAAATGACAATCTTTAAAGATTCTAGGTTTGGATTAGGTAAGTATGAACCTGGTATGCCTTCTTGATTTGATTCTCTTCTCCATATAGTTGGTTGTGACTTAAATATGAGTAAGTATTATTTTTATACATTTATGTTACAATCAGACCACTACTTAGAGAACACCTGATATAACATAACATTTGAAATCGGTTCTAAAGAAAAATAGATTATTATAGAAAATGACTGTTATAGGGGAGGTCTTTAAAATAATTAATAGTTCCAATAGCATGTTTGTTTGTATCCGTTGTCTCGCTTTAACTTTCATTCACTTAATATTCAACTAATTGAAATCACAAAGTTGACTAGGAAAGAAAAGTACTAACAAATAATTTCTTTCTTTACTAGGATGTGAAATATTTTTAGATAAATTCAATTTGATAAATAAAAGGAAAAATTACATAAATGGACTAGTTAAGACATTTAATTAGCTAGCATAATTATATTTTAAAAATATTATTGAACATAACAAATCCTAATAGGTTACTCCAAAACATAGTTATTTATGATAATTAAACAATAAAGTAAAATCCTTAAAATAGGCTTTTATTATGGAAATATTAACACAAAAGACACTCCTAAATTAACTTCGCCTAAATTATCTCCATTATCAAACTATTTTTTACCCTTAAACCTATATTTCCCAATCTCGACTTTTTCACCCAACAAATTAAGCTTTATTTTTTATGTATAATTATGTATATATTTGTATTTCTATATATCTAGTGTATTTTCTTGTATATTCTTTCGTATTCCTATGTATCTATAATTATATTTCTTAGTATATCTTTACATTATATAATGTTCTATAACTATATATTATTTTGCATTTCAATATATCTACAAGTGTATATCTTTGTATCTACATGTATTTTTTTGGTAATTTTTTTCGGGTGCGGTAGTGGACAGCAGCGGGGGACGAATGGGATAGTAGTGGCTAGGGTTTGTAGGAAGAAGAAGATAGAATGAATTCCAATTTAATGAGATATCATAATATTCTATAAAGTGTAAAACAATATAGCTATATTATATAAGCAAAAAATAATATAGCTATTTTATGTAGCATAGATTTCTAATATTGTCTATTTGTTTAAAAATCCCTTGTTTTTCCCACTCGTTTTTAGGAATGACTAGAAGGAGTAAATGTTGAGATACAATAAAGATATATCTTATGTATGTTTGATTAGATTGTGAAAAGCTAATAATAATTGTGTTGGTCTAAATCGGATTAGAACAACAAATCGAATTTATATTGGGTTAACTAGCAATTATTCGTATCAAAACCGCGAAAAAGACAAGAAATTGAACAAGGAAAACGAGACAAGAGGTTGAAAATAAAGTATAAGTATATTTCATTTATTTCTGGATGCTTTACATAATCTTTACATGGTTATTTATAGCTTTTCAAGGACGAGGGCAGCATTTACTGCACTTAATGGCCATTACTCCACGTTTAATGGTGGTCTGCCCACGATCTCCTTATTTAATATGTGGGTAACGATCGACAGTTACATAAGTGAGGGCTCGTTCATCGAGAGGTGAAATCCACGAGGGGTGAATTACGTGCCTCGTGGTGGTTGTCTTCTGATCGTCTCATAGGATAGCTTGTGGCCAACTCTCATTTCGTGCTCGAGGCAACTGACCTCGAGAGCTGGGCAAGATTTTGAGAGCTAGTAAATAAAACATTCAACCTCACTAAGCTCCGAGCCCTGTCTTTTAAGTCTCGTTGGTTTTTCACCCAGTACAGATAGTCCCCCCACCCCTCGGATAATAGTCAGAATTTTTCGAGGGGTTGAATTAATTTGGCGGGATATTGACGTGGCAAATCCTCCGCCAAGAAATTCGAAAAGCCAACTGTCCCTTCAACGTCCCATCTTCTACACCCGGCGTTTCCTGAACAATTGTAACCCTTCGTTTTACCTTCCCAATGTAAAAGTAATAATGATGATCCTTCGAAGCACTTGAGTACCATCCTTCCTATAAATTTTCCAACTTGTTCATCACTTACATTGTTTTTCAAATCTTCTGATCAACTATAATAAAGTTTTCTGCAAATTCCTTTTCTGTTAAAATCTTGTCGCTATGTTTTCTACCAAGAATTCTTCAAAATCCTCAGAGGCAAGACAAATAGATGATACCCCTATGACAACGAGCAGGGTTTTATTTGATACTCCTGTACCGTTGAGGGTAACTTCACCGGAGGAAAGTGACAAAGAAACTGCCTCTGACCACCACGATGCCGCTGCTCAGGAGGAAGTATCAACCAGTAACGACAGAACTGTGCTTGAAGAATCCACCAATTTTGATAGTAACGCTGAAGCCACTGAAGCTTCACCGCCCGTGAAGAAATCCTTCGCTGGGGAGTTAAAACCCCATCATGTGATCCCTTCGAAGTTTGATCACTGTAAAGATTTCAAGATACAGAAGCAATCTACTTCAGATCTTGAGAAAAATAGAAAAGTTCCAGTTCAACAGTCCCCGATCATGATCCCACAACATCACGTAGATCATGTTCGTTAGGACTGTGGTTGGGGCCCTGAGGTCGAAATTGTAGTCCCCGCCCCGGAGCAACGTACTTGCGACAGAGTCCCGGGTCTCTCGTTTGTCTACACCTATCCAATTAAGATAGGTTTTTCTCTCCGAATTCATCACATAGCCGATACTTTTTGCCGAACATATAACCTATGTTTGGCTCAGCTCGGTCCTTGCGTTTGGAGGGTCATTCAATGCCTCGACTTTCTAAGCCAACGAGCCAAAGTTCCTTTTACTTTTGACCATCTCATTTCCCTATTTTTTCCCTACTATGCACAAAAATGGGGTTGTCCAATTGAGTAAACGGTGCAAATTTTCCATCATAATGAAGGGTGGCGATACCGAGGACCGTGGTTGGTGCGACCGGTTCATTCTTATCCCTGTTGCTCTTATTTCTTCTGAGGCAAAGTTTCCTTCTAGAACGGAACTCGTAAGTTGCCGACCCTTGATTTCTCCTTTATTCATACAACTCTTCAGGTTTTAACCAATTTATTGTTTTCCTTTTTTAGCGAAGAAACTTCCTATCAACCCCCCTCCCTCCCGCAGGGTTTGACTGAACGGGTTCAAGCATTGATTGACGCCAAGCAAAGGCCAGATAGATCGTGGATGATCTTGGCGGTGTTGAAAGAAAACCAATGGTCGTGCAAACATCACGGTAAGTGTGAATTATTCCTTTCTCTTAACTCAAAAACTTGCCCTCACTCTAGCCTCTTCTGTTTCAGGCTTCCTCAATAAAGCGGTTACCGAATCGGAAGAGGAATGAGAAGAAGAGAAGGAAGAAAAGAAAAAGGAAAAGAAGAAAAAGAAGAATAAAGGAGGAAAGAAAGAAGTTGGGTCCCCGAGGCTGGGGAGAATTTGGAGGACTCGGTGGGAGTCCTTACAGTTACAGCTTCAAAGAAGAGGAAAATAGCAGCAGCCAACCCCTCCCAAGCTAAGCCCCTCGGGCCAAGTCATCTGAAATTCCTCAGCGCGACCAAGTTGACGAGCCTGCAAGTGGCGATGCTCACAATGAAGTTGCAGTGGATGACTCCGAGGAGAATCGAGCTGTGTAGGAAGCCAAGGGTAAGGCCAAAGTGGCCGAAAATCTTCCTACCGAGGAGAGGGCGACTGACGACCCTGCTCGAGTTGAAGAGAGGGTAGATGAAGATTGTGCTTGGGCTGACCATACCTTATCTTCCACCTCAAGCCCTAGGACGATAAGCATACCTCATGAACTTTGTATGATAGATGACACATCGGCTGTTCTAATCAGCCTTAGGGAGTTTCTTGGCCCAGCAGAGTGAGAGCGCCTCGAGGGCTTGCCTATTGATGACCTGATGGCTTTCGCATCCCAGCATGCGATTCATGTAATTTTTATTTTTCCACCTCATTTTTTACCCTTTGACTTTATTGGTGCCTCCATAAACTCTTTTTCTTTGCAGAGTTTTATTTATACTATGAAATCAGCCGAGATGGAGGCAAGCTGAGTAGCAGAGTTGAGGAAGATTGGGGGTCGCTGGGACCACTTAAAGGACAAACTTCAAGCCAAGATCGCCTATCTTGAGAAGCATCTACTCGATTCTGATATAGATTTGGATCGAGCTCGCAAATCTACCGAGGAGTCTAACTTTGAGCTAGACAAATCTCGAGGGGTCGTTTCAAACTTAAAGCTAAAAAGAAAGCTCAAGAGGAAATTCTCCGAGGTGAGATCAAAGCAGCAAATGCGAAGATTGATGACCTGAATGAGCAGCTTCAGAGCCAATGGAAAGAGCTCTCGTCGAAGGTGAACGAGCTTGAAGTCCAGTCCTAAACCCTTGATGCCAAGCTTGAGACCCTTTAGAGTGAAGGGGCCATGTTCTCGTCCAAGCTCAAGTCCGAGATCGAGGCCGAGCTGAAGTCTCGTGATACTAGAGCTCAAATTGATAGGTATTGGGCTATCGTCTAGACCAAGCTGAAGACCCTCGAGCTATGCAAAGCTGGAGCGAACTTGGATGAAGAAATAGCTAAGGCGCAAGAGGACGTTGCTAAGGGTTCAGCAGTTGATGAGCAATCTTCCCTCGAGTAGCGAAAGTGGTAATGAAGGAACCGAGGATTTTGAAGCCTCGTCTGAATGAGCCTTCTTATTTTTATTTTCTATATGGGCTTCAAGCCTTAAGCCTTTGGGCCAATACTTTGTAAATTTTCTTGTCTGGCCTTCTAGGAATTTAATGAATATTTAGAACATCACAATCTTTTACTTCGTGCTGAAGATATCTATTTCATATTGTTTGAGTTTTTTGCTTGCAAGACTTTAGATAGTATAAAAACGAGGCTAGCTTAGAACGAGGTCTCGTTCTCGAGCTGAGGCATAAATGAAAACAGGCCTTAGGCATCAAATAAAAAAAAAACCGAGTCAAGTTTTATTGATGGAATCCGAGCCGCTTTACATAAGTTTCAGTCATCATACAACTTAGGTAAAAATTAAGCAAATTTTTATTACAACAGCCTCCTCAAGCGATTACATCAGATAACAGAACAAACTCCTAAAGGAATGGTCCCCGATGTGCGGATCGACAATCTTCGAGTTTTGTTCGGTTCGAGGTCCCCAGTTGTATCATTCCTCTTTCACCCCCAGTGTTCGAGTGCAAACAATGCGGACTCGAGCACTGATTGTCGTTTCCCCAGTTTTCTGAGAAGGATAGGCAAAGAGAACGAGGGGTGATCATCATTCAGCTCAAATTTTGGGGCATCGATGGCTTGGAGCTGTAGGCTCAAGGTTGAATTTAACGAGGGATAACAAACCTCGACGTGGGCCGCGATCCTAGTAATTGCTATTTAGGTGGCTTAACCAAAGCCACTCCACTTTTCATCGCAATCGAGTAGCACTCACGAGCTATACATTGTTCTCCTCGGATAGCACAGATTCTCCATGGTGTTGGCAACTTGATTACCTGATGCAAGGTAGATGGAATAGCTTCCATTTGATGGATTCAAGGCCTCCCGAGGATAATATTAAAAGTCATATCCTCTGCCATTACTTGAAAAACAGTCTTCCTATCTACTCCCTCGGCAGTCTTAGTAAGAGTCATTTCCCCAAATATTTTTTCATTTAAATTGTTGAATCCTGTCAATATGGTTGCCTTCAGAATGACGAGGTCCTTCAACCACTCTCTTTGGGGACTCCACTTTTGGTGGTTGTCCCCCACCTTTGGTTTTGGAGAAATTTTGCTTTCTCTTATCGGTAAGATACTCAGCTAACACATATTTCTTGGGAAGATAAGCCACCTCAAGTTGCAATGCTTTACAATCCTCAGCGGCATGCCCATAATCCATATGAAACTCACAGTGCTGAGTCTGATCTCTTTTCCTGGGGGGCATTCTCATATCCCTTGGTAATATCACGCACTGGTCCGTCATTTATTTTATGGCGTTCACCAGCTCGGAGGTGGAGATATTAAAGTTATAATCAGAGATTCGAGTCAATTCTTTATCCTTGGCCACCAAGGATGGCCCCAAGGAGCTTTTCTAATTAGCGCTGGTGCTAACCTTCCCCCCTAGCCTTTGACTTACATGTTGCTGTTCTCCAAGGCGCTGGCTTACATGTTGCCTTTGCGAATTATAAGGCTCGTATCTCCCTTTTGAGTTCCCTCGTGGCGCATCGCCGCTTCGAGATGACTCTGCATGGACTCGGTACGAATTATACCGACCTTCTATCCTCCAGTCAGCCTTTTTGAGCCTGATTTTCGCAGAGGCTCTGTCATGCAATTCACCCTAAGTCTGGGCTTGATACTTCTGGAGCTTTTTCTTCAGTTCGGCAGCCGCCTCGGAGTTACTCAGATTCAGATTACTTTCAAAAGCCATGACTTCCAGAGCATCGTCCATTTTCGGCAAGTCCATTCTTTCGGCTTGAAAACGCTCGAGGAAGTCCTTGATTGGCTCGAGGTACTTTTGTTTGACCTCGAAGATATCCTCCTTTCGCTTGAGGATATTCTAGGCCCCGGTATGGGCTTTGATAAACATATCAGCCAACTCCTCGAAATTTGATATCGATTCCGATGAGAGGTGCATGTACCAGTGCAACACTCTTTTTTCAAGTGTGTCAGCGAACTTCTTAAGGAACATCGACTCCCTTTCCATCAGGGTTAAGTTGTTACTCTTCACCATAGCCATGTATTCAGTTATGTGATCCACAAGATCACTTGTCCCATCGTATTTCTTCAAGATTTGCAACTTGAAGTGCTTGGGAATGAGAGAAGGAGCAGCCTCAGGCTTAAAAGGTTGTTGCCTGCACTTTTCAATATCTATTGCTCGCTGAGGTTTCCTGACCCCAGGGACATTTTCGAACCGTTTTTCCATGTTGGCCTCGAATTCTTTCTTTCATTTCTCAAAGTCCGACGAGACACTAGTTTCAGCCACCATTAGAGCTGCCCCGAAGGGTTGATTCCCCAGTGGCGCAGACCCAGAGCCCCCTAATGCAGCTCCGTTTGGAAGTTCCTCTGTTGTTGCGCTCATTGACACAACGTTCAGGATGCTTCCATTGAGTGTGTGCTCGGCAAGATTTGTTACATTCCTCCCATTTCTAGAGAAAGTAACGAATTGCTCTTGAAGCCGTTGCAAAGTCGCCATCACATACAATTGAAATGAGTCGCTTGAACATGATGACGATGGGTCGGTTGGTGTGATGGAATAACACTAATTGTGAGGCTTAAACCAGTTGAAGAAATCAGACCAGCGGGCGGCGTTAAGCCAGGTTGAATCACACCATGTGGTGTCAGGCTAGGTGGCATTAAGCCAGGTGGTGTTAAATCAGGTGGTGTTAAACCGGGCGGCGTTAAGCTAGATGGTGTTATCGGTGTTCCATCCCCTGACGAGGTGACGCTAGTCGTTAGGTCGAGGGTTTAGATTGTTATATTATCAGAGGTGTTAGTGTTGTCTGCCATTAGATGATGTTGACAAGATCAACCTGTAAAGTTGAAGGTAGGACTTTGGAACAAACGTCATTGCTAGTTCCCCATAGACGGCGCCAATTTGTGTTGTCTTAAATCTGATTAGAACAACAAATCGAATTTATATTGCGTTAACTAGCAATTATTCGTATCAAAGCCGTGAAAAAGACAAGAAATTGAACAAGGAAAACGAGACAAGAGGTTGAAAATAAAGTATAAGTGTATTTCATATATTTCTGGATGCTTTACATGGCTATTTATAGCTTTTCAAGGACGAAGACAACATTTACTGCACTTATTGGCCATTAATCCACGTTTCATCATGGTCTGCCCGCAATCTCCCTATTTAATACGTGGGCAACGATCAACAATTACATAAGTGAGGGCTTGTTCATCGAGAGGTGAAATCTTCCACGAGGAGTGAATTGCGTGCCTCGTGGTAGTTGTCTTCTGATTGTTTCGTGGGATAGCTTGTGGCTAACTCTCATTTCGTGCTCGAAGCAATTGACCTCGAGAGTTGGGCGAGCTTTTGAGAGCTAGTAAATAAAATATTCAACCTTACTAAGCTTCGAATCCTTCTTGTAAGCCTCGTCAATTTTTCACCTAATACAATAATGAAGTCATAATCATAATGAAATTCAAGTGATCTCATAGCTCGAAATTCAAATAATACAATACGCAAAGGGAAAGAGGGAATGGATTTAGCTATCTAAGGATTAAATGTACTACTAGAGTAGGAATTCGGAAAGGTTAATTATTCCTTGAATATATCGTACAAGTTTTTTAGTGCATATATGTTCTATAGAATGAGCACCTGTTAATTAAACCAATCACATGGACGTTTAAAAATAATTTACACTAATAGTGAATAAAATTAAACTAAACTTAATTTATATGCTTTATTCAATGTTCACAAGTACTTTATCAATTGAGTGAGTACCTACTAAACTACATGTTAGCTTAAGTGCTCGTTTGGTTCGGAGACAAGTTATGCAGGTATTAGTAATGCAGGTATAAGTTATGCAGGTATTAGTAATGCAGGTATTAGCAATGCAGGTATTAGTTATGCAGGTATTATATCTTGGTTAATGAATTATTTGTTGTATTAACAAATTAGTATACATTTCATAATTTAAATTATGTTTTAATATTTTATTATTCAATTGTTACTATTGAATAATAATGTTAAGAGATGTGAGGGTATATCTGTCTTCTCATAAATTAATACATGCGTTATTATTCCATCTTCTATGTCGCACAAAATAATACATAGATTCACTCATTAATTTATGCGGGTATTAATTAGTGCAGGTATATTGGGTGAAAAACCACCAAGGTCTTGAGCAAGACCTAGAAGCACAACACAAAGACTGCGCCACAAAACAAGCTTCCGAGGGAAAGATCACATGGTCGCTCGCCCCGGAAATTGCCTTATGAAACGAGGGGAGACAAGCTCGAAGCACTGAGCTCGGGAAAACCCTCTGCAACCTCGAGTAGATGACACACCTCGGGAGACGAGGGCCAACCTTTGTAACTGTCGACCGTTGCTTCGACATTTAATAGGATAGATCGTGAGTCAACTACAATTATGTACAGAGTAATGGCCATAAAGGCACCATTATGACATTTACAACGTCATTCTTTCTCCTGACTATAAATAAGGCTCATTTGTAAACAGCAGGACATAATAAATTGAATACAAACCTCTACTTTCACTTGTTGTCTCGTTTACCTCATTATTTTTTCTAAGTTTATATTTAATCTGAATTCAATTTAGCTCGAATATCACTTCGATACAAGTAAGTTATCAGTTGAACCCCAATACAAATTCGATTTGTGTCCTATCCTGATTTAGGCCAACACAAATTGGTGCCGTCTGTGGGGAACTGCTAATAGCGTTTGTTCCAAAGTCGAAATTTTTTTGGATCAATGCCGATAGCTTCGACGTGTCGAAAACCTGTAAATGTCATTACGAGCGGTATAGAGATAAACGGTATCGACTTCTCCTCGACGGGAAGCTTGTGAAGCTCTCAACTAATGTGGAGAAAACAATTCGAGTGGAGAGAATCGGTGAAAAAATTATTTTCGACAAGGGAGACCGCCACGAGGCAATGACCCCTCATCATGAAGCTTTGGTTATTATTTTAAAATTCAACGAATCAGATGTAAGACGAGTCTTAGTAGACCCTGGGAGTTTTGTAAACATAATTAACCTCGGAGCCATAGAGCAGATGAGGTTGAAGGACCTCATCGTCCCGAAAGTGGCCACCTTGGCAGGATTCAATAACTCCTTGGAAAGAAATCCAGGGGAAATCACCCTCATAACAACCACCGGCGGAGTTGACAAAGAAATATTTTTCCAAATAATGAACGAGACATGGCATACAATATTATCCTTGAAAGGCTGTGGATCCACGAAATAGAAGCTGTGCCGTCAAACTTTCACCAAGTCATTAAATTTCCCACCCCATGGGGAATTCACGCAATTCGACCAGTCAATGGCTCTGAAGTGCTATGCAGTCGCTGCGCAAATAGGAGCGTGCAGCCTCGAGCGCTCGGTCAAAGAGACCTCGCCCTAAGGAACAACTCCCCCAAAGGAGAAAGAAATGAGCCTAACTTTCATCCAAGAACCTCGAAAGAAAAAAGCTGAGGACTCAACGATGGAAGAGCTGGAATCACATGCATTATCGGAAGAATTCCCAGAAAGGAAAATATTCGTCGACTCGGAGCTGGACGCCGAGTCAAAGGAAGCACTCATCAAATTATTAAAAGCCAATGACGATTGCTTCGCATGGTCCCACGCAGACATGATAGAAATCGATCCCGAGATCATGACACACATCTGAATGTAGACCCCAACCATTGCCCGGTGAAACACAAGAAAAGGCCCCATGCCGGAGAAATGAAAAAGGCGATCCAAGACGAAACCAAGATGTTACTTGACAACGGGTTCATAAGAGAAGTCAAGCACCCAGATTGGCTTGCCAATGTAGTAATGGTGCCAAAGAAGAACGGCAAGTGGAGAATGTGTGTTGATTACACCGACCTAAACAAAGCTTGTCCTAAAGACTCTTACCCTTTACAAAAATAAATAGGTTAATAGACTCCACGGCTGGACACAAATTTTTAACCTTTTTAGATGCGTATTCGGGGTACAATCAGATCCTAATGGACCCAAGCGATGAAGAGAAGACTTCCTTCATCTCAGACGAGGACTTATTGCTACAAGGTGATGCCATTCGGCCTCAAGAACGCCGGGGAAACCTACCAGAGGTTGGTGTGTCAGATGTTCAAAGATTACATCGGTAAAACAATGGAAGCTTATATCGACGATATGTTGGTAAAGTCTGCCCGGCTGGAAGATCATATGAAACAACTAAAGAATGCCTTCGCGATTTTGAGACAATATTGCATGAAGCTTAACCCCGAAAAATGCGCTTTTGGGGTCAGCTCGGGCAAATTCTTAGGATTCATTGTCTCGAAGAAAGGCATTGAAGCAAACCCTGATAAGATCAAAGTTATACAAGAAGTTCCAGAAGAATTATCGAGTCCAAAGGAAGTACAACATTTAACTGGCCGATTAGCCGCTTTGATTTAATTAATTTCGAGGTCATCAAAGCGGTGCAAAAAGTTCTTTTCTGTCTTGAAGAAGAATACTTCCTTCAAATGGACGCCCGAGTGCAGGGAGGCCTTGAAAGAATTGAAACATTATTTAGCCAACGCTCCGTAATTGGCCAAACCAAAGGATGGCGAAACCCTGGTAGTCTACCTAGCTGTCTCCGAGGTGTCAGTAAGTGTTGTTTTAGTTCGAGAAGAAGAAGGGAAGCAGCAACCAATATACTAGGTCAGCAAGGCCCTCCTAGATGCTGAAACAAGGTACCCGCATTTAGAAAAATTAGCCCTTGCGTTAATCATTGTTGCTAGGAAATTACGCCCTTACTTCCAATGCCATCCAATAGCGGTAGTAACAACTTTCCCTCTGAGAAGTATATTACATAAGCTAGAGTTGTCAGGGAGGTTGTCTCGGTGGGCAGTCGAGCTGAGTGAGTATGACATCGTATATCAACCCCGCACATCCATCAAGTCTCAAGTACTGGCTGATTTCGTGGCAGATTTCAGTGTCAAACTTCTTCCCGAGGCGGAAAAAAAGAGCCTGACTTCGAAAGGCCCTACAACCGGAGTGTGGAAGCTTTACACAGATGGAGTAGCCAACTCCAACAGTTCGAGGCTCGAAATAGTGCTCGAGGCCCCCACTAGGGAGAAATTAAGGCATTCAATGAAATCTGAGAAGCTAACCAACAATGAAGCCGAATACGAAGCCGCCATAGCAGGACTAAAGTTGGCCAAAGAGATGGGAGTTGAAAATTTAGAGTTGAGATGTGACTCACAGCTAGTGGTGAACCAAGTTCTCTGTGGATATACAGCTCGAGAGCCTAGAATGAAGCAACTCGTGGCAAGAATGCATCAAGCGCTCGAGGCCTTTTAAGAATGGAAAGTCCTGCAGGTACCCTGGGAGGAGAACGCCGAGGCTGATGCTCTAGCTCATTTGGCCTCGGTAGTGTGAGCAGACGACTCGGGGACTGATGCCACAGTGATGGTCGTCACATCAGCCACATGAAAAATGAAGCTGGAAGTGAACGTAGTGAATCGACATTGGGACTGGCGAACAAAATTCATCTCTATCTAGAGTCGGGGACTCTACCGCCAAACAAGAAAGAGGCGGCAAAATTCTCGAAGCAGGTTGTCCCGTACACAATAGTGTATGGGCAACTATATAAAAATTTTTATTGCGGCCCGATGGCCAAATGTCTAGGCCTCGGAGAATATGAATACGTAATGAGAGAGGTGCATGAGGGAACATGCGGCAACCACTCGGGAGCCAAAGCCCTCGTTCACAAACTGCTCCGAGCCGGATACTATTGGCCCGAGATGAACGAGCATGCCAGAGTGTTCGTTAGAAAGTGCAATAAATGTCAAAGGCATGCTTCTATGATTCACCAACAAGCCAAGCCCTTGCACTCGATAGTTTCACCATGGCCCGACATGAAATGGGGAATGGACATCATAGGACCCTTTCCCAAAGCAAAGGGCAGTGTCAAATACATACTCGTGCTCACTGATTATTTCTCCAAATGGATCGAAGCAGGAGCCTTTGCCAGGGTAAGACAGAAAGAAGTCATCAATTTCATATGGAAGAATATCATATGCCGGTTCGGAGTCCAAAAGGAAATTACTTTTGACAATGGTACACAGTTTGTTGGTTCGGAGGTCATAACTTTTTTCAAAAAATGGGGAATCAAAAGGATAATATCGACACCCTACCATCCAAGTGCCAATGGGCAGGCTGAATCATCAAACATGATAATTGTTGATAACCTTAAAAGAGGATGGACGAAGCCAAAGGATTGTAGCCTGACGAGTTGCCAGAAGTGCTATGGGCAATGAGGACAACAGAGAAGAACAGCACAAGAGAAACGCCATTCTCTCTCGTTTACGGGATTGATTCGTTAATCCCTATCGAGGTGGATGAGCCAGGCCTTCGCTATGCGCACTACTCCGAAGATTCAAATAAAAAATCAATGAGGATAGAGCTGAATTTGCTGGAGGAGCGAAGAGAAATGACGCTGGTACGATTGACGGCCCAAAAACAACGAATCGAGGCCTACTTAAACAAAAAAGCCAAGCTGTGAGAATTTAAGGTTGGCGACTATATCTTAAGATCCTTGAATAAAACAACCAAAGAGAAAAATACAGGAAAATTGGCCGCCAATTGGGAAAGGCCCTACCGGGTGAAAGCAGTTATAGGAAAAGGATCCTATCAGCTAACCGATCTTAAAGGGAAGCAAAGCCTTTGAATGTGAATGTGTCCAATTTAAAGAAATATTACTTCTAACCACACGGAGCTCGCTACCAAGGTCAACAGTGCTTGAGTCTTCACCCTTCGCCCTCGAACACTGGGGGTGACAAGGGAACAAAATCATTCAATCTGCGATTGACTCGCTAAACTCGCAGACTCACCGAGCTCGCAGTTCAAAGTTCGAGTACTTTTCAAAAAAATAATTCAGACTCAGGAACATGGGCCCGAAATTTAAAATCTTCGCCCGAAGCAGCTTCTTTTAAACAAACTATGCCTAAGTATAGCTAGGACTTATGTAAATTGACTCAATTTTTATCAATGGAATAAGAATTGATTTATCTTTTTATCCATTGAATTTTCAGCCTTGGCTCGAGGGCGAGACGTCGCCCTAAGCTAGCTCTCTAACACATTCAAAGACTTGCAAGCAAACGAAAAAGAAATGGTGGATACTCGAACAGTCATGTATTCACAAGGCCTGAAGGCCAGAATAATTACAAAAAGTAGCCCGAAGGCACAAAAACAAAAGCTAACGAGTATTTAGTAATGTTCATTATCACTACCCTAGGCCTCACCTTCAGACGAGCTGTCACTGCTCGAAGGAAGACGGTCTAAAAGCCTCCGAGCCTTGGCAACGTCAACCTTAGCTTTGGCAATCTCTTAATCCAAATTAATTCCCTTTTTATATTGCTCAAGGGTCTTTAACTTGGTCTGGATAATCGCCCAATTTATATCAACCTTCGCTCGAGTGGCCCGCAAATTCAGTTTAGCCCTGAACTTGGACTTAAGCGCGGAGGGAGATGACGGTCTCTTAGCTCGAAGAATTTTCAATTCAGCTTCGAGTGCCTTATCCTTAGCCTCGACCTCGACCACTTTTGAGGTAAGTAGAGATATTTTCTCTTCAAACTGCTCAGTCAAGCGTTTAAGCACTGCGTCGGCCGCCTCGGCTTGCTTTCGAAGGTCAGCTTGATGACTCTCTTCCTGGGAGCTCCTCTCGGCCAAAAGGCTAGTTACTTCACCACGGGCCTGAGAAAGATCAGCACCGAGCTGCTCAACATCCCTCTGAGATCGACCCAAGTTAGCCTCCAAGCTAGCGAGCTGTTCCTCGAGCTCAGCAATACGAGCCTTAAGCACGTTCCTCCGACGATCCTACTCGTCCCCAACCCGACGAAGATGATGTGCTCGTTGAGCTTTAACCTCAGCTGCCTTCATGGCATAAACATAACCCTACAACTAAAAAGAAAAAGAGTTAAGGGTTTGAAAAACAATCAGAATAAGGAGCAAGCAAAACAAAGCCTCACATGAATTGCACGCTGAGCCGAGTAGGCTATCAGATCGTCCGAAGGAAGGTCCTTCAAACGATCATTCTCTAATGGCCCAAGTAGCCCTTTGCAGCTGATGGCAACCCCCATGATGTCGCCCAATAGGCGAACATCTGTTGGAACTGGGATTCGTCTAATCCTTTGGGAGAGGTTCTTTTTCGCCCGAGGCGGGTCAACGTTCGCTAGCCTCAAAGGCGATACTGCCTCAACAGGCTTGGTGGCCTCCTCGGCAAACTTCGCCTCGCCGGACTCCAAGCCCTCCCGAATCTCATCGGCCACTTGGCTCGGCTCCTTCACGACTGTCCTCTTCACTACACTCCGAACCAACACATCGTCAGGTTCGTCGATCAATCTTCACCGGGCGGTCTTAGTCTATTCAACCCGAGGAACTTTAGCCTTAGCTGGCTTCCTAGGCGCATCGCCTTTTCTTTTTTAACCTGAAAAGAAACAAACGCATTACTCGAAGGGGAAAACAAAGAGAAAAGCGCAAAAGGTAGAAAGGAGTACCTCTCGGGGCATGAGTAAGTGTCTCAATAGACTTCTCAATAAGATGCATGCTAGCCTCGGCATCCGGGACCTCGACGACCTCAGGTCGTCGTACCGACTTCTTCTTCTTCTTTGCTTTCTTTTTCTTATCTTCTTCCTGCTCTGCCTTGGCAGGCAAGCTGGTGAAATCTGAAAAAGAAGGGGAGAAGGTAGAAGTGAGGGAAAGATGCATCGAGAGAGTAAAGCGACCAAGTTGGGAATATACTAACCCGGTCGTTTGCCCGACCACCCATTTTCTGCCCGAGCGGCTAAAACCATCCAATCCCTATCCAATCTCCCCTCGGCTCTAGTAATGGCTTGCACCCAAGCTTCCAAATCCTAGGGAAGATTAATTGGGGGTCTCATTGCTGAAGAATACGACAAAAGTTCAGACTTTGCTACATTCAGAAGCCAAGTATCAAAGTAAAAACGAGAGGAAAGCTTACGAGTCCTGTTCCACGCCTTAGGAAAGCCAGACTCGGCTGAAAGAGAAGAAGTGGGAAGAATAACAAACCAGTCACACCAATTTCGATCCTCGGTATCGTCGCTCTTGGTGATGAGAGAAAACTGACCCCGCTAGTTCAACTGCACAACCCCATCCTTGTGCAGGGAAGGAGAAAATAAAGAAATTAAGTGGTCATACCCAAATGTGACTCCAGCTTTGTGACTAATGTAGACGAGACACTGGACAACCCTTAAAAAACTGGGGCCAAATTGCGCCAAGCAGACATTGTGCGTCCGGCAAAAAGTGTCTGCTATAGGATGAAGCAGAAGAGAGAAACCAATAAAAAACGGGTAGGTATAAACAAAGGACTGCCCTGGGACACTATCACACATACGTTGCTTGGGAATGGGAATCGAGATTGAGACCTCGGGGCTCCAACCACATTCCTCTCGGATCGAAGCTATGTGCTCCTCCGAAGCCAGGCTCAGAGAAAGTTGAACGGGGAGGTTTCTTTTCCTCCTAATGTCAGAGGCCGATTGGCCCCTCATCCTAAAGTCTTTACTCAAGTCAAATCGTCTTGGGATGACCCACTGAGGTTCAAGCTCCCCTGGTAAACTTGTTTCTTCTTCTTTCTTTTCGGGGGTGAGATCTCGACTCTCATCATCATCCATGGCCCCCTCAGCCACCACCTCATCATCGCTGATGGATAGATCCTGGCTATCCATGCTACGACTGTCTTCCTAATGGAAAGAAGTTGCCGAGGGCGGGGAGTCTAACAAACCCTCAATTGAAGCGTCAATAACACGATGGGGTGGAGAAGACATTATGAAGTTCTAAAAATCTGGAAGAGGGAAAGAAATATGAAAAGCTTTTGAAAGGGAATTGCGAAATGATGAAGATAACAACAAAAATGGTCTATTTATAGCAGAGCACAAGTAGATCAAGATGTAATGATGGCGGTTACCTAGGGAAGATCGAACAAAAAGACACAACCGATCCAAACTTAGCCACATGCAGGGGATGAGACATTGAAACGACGTCTGTCTTTTCAAATTTCCTGGTCGAAAATGCGCCACGTCACTCTCCTGCTTAAATTCAATTCCACTTCTCAGAAAATCATAGCAATTATCCGAAGGGTGGGGGGACTATCTGTATTGGGTAAAAACCCAGCAAGGTCTCGAGCAAGACCTCGAAGCGCAACACAAAGACTGCACCACTAGACAAGCTTCCGAGGGAAAGATCGCATGGTCGCTCGCCCCGGAAATTGCCTTATGAAACGAGGGGAGACAAGCTCGAAGCACTGAGCTCGGGAAAACCCTCTGCAACCTCGAGTAGATGACACACCTCGGGAGATGAGGGCCAACCTTTGTAACTGTCGACCGTTGCTTCGACATTTAATAGGATAGATCGTGAGTCAACTACAATTATGTACAGAGTAATGGCCATAAAGGCACCATTATGACATTTACAACGTCATTCTTTCTCCTGACTATAAATAAGGCTCATTTGTAAACAGCAGGACATAATAAATTGAATACAAACCTCTACTTTCACTTGTTGTCTCGTTTACCTCATTATTTTTTCTAAGTTTATATTTAATCTGAATTCAATTTAGCTCGAATATCACTTCGATACAAGCAAGTTATCAGTTGAACCCTAATACAAATTCGATTTGTTGTCTTATCCTGATTTAGGCCAACACAGCAGGTTTGTAAATTCAAACCAAACGTTATATTATTAGTGCAGATTTTTATATCTAATTATAAAACAAACCAAATATTGTGTTATATTGCGAGGGATTTAGTATAGGTATTAATTCTTTTGTGCGCCCAACCAAACGAGCACTACGTGTATAGGGGTACAAATTAAGTTCTTTCGTCCCTGTTCCAATTTCCAACTTGTCATCGCGAATGCATTTGCTTATTGACTTTTTTTTAAAAGCCATGGACGTGGAGGTAATATATTCGTACATTTTTTCTCAAATAAAATCACATAATCATAGGAAAATTAGCAATAATCTATAGTAGTCGATCTATTATGAAAGAACCATAATAACTATTACTATTAGTCTATTACACGTCGATCGCAAACTAGCTAAGATCGATTAAAAGTAAGATATTTTATCAGGTAAATCTTACCTGCATCCGGTATTTATACCAAACTATACATTTTAACTATGTTAGATAATATTTAAAGTATAAATTCATATCATTTAACCATAATTAAGTAAGTAGATGAATGTATGCAATACACATGTCTTACATTTATTAACTTGGTATAAATACCGGGTGCAGGTAAGTTTTTACCTTTTATATCATGTCATTTTATTATAATTTCAATTTGCAGCAATTTTCGTCAAACTGTAGTAAGACTAATAAATGTTTGAGCTGGAGTAGTAATTATATGCACGACCTACAAACAAGACAATTGCATGATTGATCATAGAAATAATATATACTCTATCTTATAGGTCAAAGTTTGATTCTTGAGGTAGGTTGAATTACGCTACAAGATTAGGTTGTGTGTCACAAGAGAAAACTGTGAAGGGAGGCCGATTCCAACAAAAACAACAACAGAAATATGAGGTTAATTAAGCTACACACCATTTTTTTTTATAGTACTACTCTGTTAAATCATTCAAAGGATATTCATATTTGAATCTGGCAGTCCTGAAATTTGGTTGGTTTCCCGTTATAATGAGTATATACACATAGTAACTTAGTACTCCCTCCGCTCCAAAATAATTGATCTCTTTTTCTTTTTTAAAAGTCAAATAATGGTTTTGACCAATATTTTGAGATATATTTCTTCACCATATTAATATGATAAAAATTGCAACTCGTAGTACTTTTCGTGTAATTTTTTAATATATAAATTATAATTTTAAAATATTGACTAAATCTAGCTCAATTTAACTTCGAAAATTGGTCAACTTAATTCTCGAAAAGTGAAACCTATGAGGGAGTACTAGTTAGATAGGAACTAGAGATGAATGGTGACCCGCTTAGGTAGTACTCTTACCAAACCCTCTTTTCATAGTAATCACGAGACAGTTGTCTCATAAATGCATTAAATTCTTACCTACTTATTTTGGGTTTTCCTCTTGGGTCTTGGCCATTCTTGAGCTGAATATAAATTACGGCGTAAATAAACTTTTTTAAAGTAGTACTTCCTCCGTTCTAGAAAGGTTGTTGCTATTCAGATTTCGAAAGTCAAACAAATTTTTTATTATTATTGTTTTTTAAATATTTTGAATTATTAATTATTGTGATTTATAGTATTTTTCATATAGTTTGTAAATATATAAATTTTATTTCAAAAAACTTAAAAATTATATGTCCAAATTCACGGTAAAAAAAAAAAAACAGTTTGACTCTTAAAATCCGACACATACCATCATTTTTTGAAGAAATAGAGTAGGATTTAATAGTATAAATAAACTTAGCAAAATTTATGCATGCTATCTAATTTGCTGTAAAAAATTTATTATTTTAATTTTTAGGTTATTATAAATTTCACTTATTATCAATAATTGATTTCAACGGCCTTTGAAATGGCATGATGATGTAAGATTCATTATATTAGTTTCAGTATCTACTTTAAAATTCCGACTAATTTAAATTCGCGTCCCTATTAACGCATCTTATTGTTAGTACAAACTCATCCCATATTAATGGCAATCCTTAACCACCCACCCCCTCCCCAACCCCAACAAAAATAGAAATAGAGAAAGGGGGTTAAATTATCAATCTTCTTGTTGTACCTCTGGGAAACTTCTTGTGCTTGTAAGTTGTAGCTATTCGTGTAAATGATTGGTTCATTCTTGGTGAGGCAAAAAGAGTAACATAACTCGTGCAACTTCTGATGCAATGGTACTTGTCTTAAAGCTGAAGTGAAGTTACCAAAATATTTATCGCACTTTACTTTGTCGGATCATCTTGGCATGACACAATAATACTCTCGCATGTCCATTTTATTTAAAGTTTTGGCTATTTTCACGCAAACTAAGCCTTAACGAATCACTTTTTAATATTAATTAACAGTGTAATTGATTATATTAACGTTTATTCAAGATTTTTACTTAGAATAACTGTTTAAGTAATTTATTGGCAAGAGTAACATTTGAAAAATAATAATTATTAATTTCTTGGTTTCTAAAAAAATAAATATTATGGACTAAGAAAAATAGGCAAAAACATCAAATAAAATAAACCGAAAGGAGTAATTTTTAATGACTTAGTTAGAGCGAGCAATAATTGAGTGAGTTTAAATATTTCTATTAGTAAATATCACCCTTAAAACTACTCCCTTCGTCCCAAATTAGTTGTCACATTCAGCTTTTTCACGTCTATTAAGAAAATTATTAAATAAAGTTTGTAGTTTACTATGTTACCCCTATTTAATATTTGACTATTAAATTTTGTTGAGAATTCTTTTAATTATTAAAAATATAATTGGAAATGACTAACAACTTTAGTTTTGAAATCCTAAAGTATCAACTAATTTGGGACAAATGCTTATTATTAAAGTATCAACTAATTTGGGACGGAAGGAGTACATACTACATAGTCCCTCTTGTCTACTTTATACGTCTTTATAACATTTTAAAAATAAAAATAATCTAAACTAAGTTTCATTTAACAAAAATTATTAAAGTATCTCTTATTTATCTACTTACTATTGCCATATTAATTTGTGTGAACCAATTTCTAAAAGGCATTCCAACTACAAAAGTTAACAAATAATCCATTTATAATTAATATAATTAACTAATTTTCTCAATGACTATGTTGTACTGTGTTGGTCTAAATTGGGATAGGACAACAAATAGAATTTGTATTGGGTTTAACTAGTAATTTGCTTGTATCAAAGTGATGCTCGAGCTAAAATTAAATTTGAACTAGATGAAAGGCTTAAAAAAGCAAATAAGGCAAGGAATAAGTTAAAAGACAAACGAGACAACAAATAAAAATAGAGTTGAATATTGTATTGTTCATATCCTGTTTTTTACAAATGAATTCTATTTATAATCAGGGAAAATAAATGACGTTATAAATGTCATAACTGTGCCTTTATGACCATTATTTCGCGTTTGATCGTGGTAAACTGGTGATATTCCACTTAAATGCTGGAGCAACGGTTGACAGTTACAGAGATCAGGTCTCGTTTGGCGAGGCGTCGTTTCTGTTCGGGATCACGCGGTTGTGGAGTTTTCTCCGAGCTCGACACTCCGAGCCTGTTTCTCCTCATCTCCTAGGATGATTTTTCGAGGTGACGGACCATGCAACCTCTCCTCGTGAGTTTGCCTCGTGGAATAGACTTTGTGTTATGCTTCGAGACCTTGCTCGGGACCTCGACGATTTTTATCCAATACAGATAGTCCCCCCCCACTCCTCGAGTGTTTGCCAAATCTATCGAGGAGTTGAATGAACTTTAGGCGGGAGATTGTCGTGGCTGTTTTTTCGCCATGCATTTTAAAAACGGCAGTTGTCACTCCATATTCCCATCAATCATGCGTGGCGATCACTGATTGGGCGCGTTTTCCTGTTTTGTCTTCCCATGCGACTGCAATCATGTCGTTTTAGCTTATATATAGCCGAACCTTTTCTTCTTCTTTTTCTCACTTCTTCTTGCCTTTAACAGTAAAACTATCGAATCTTCTTCTCCCTTTACAACTCAGAAAATCTTTTAGAAAAATGTCTCAACAGAATTCGCCAAGTTCTTCTCCTTCCTTCGTTAACACCATGATCGTCGGTGGGGAACTAGTTAATGTTCCTGAACCGTTGAATATTGTCGTTCCTCATGACTTTAACATGTAAAACCTTTCTTGTTCCAGTGGTGTGGATCAAGAACGACGCCCAGCTATGGCTAAGACCACTGAAGCAGTTATGGTGGAGGATGAGGAGGTCACCATGAAGGATGTCGGTGATAATGGACCTCTCTCAGACGATTTAGAACTTAAGCCTTGTCACGTTATGCCCTCCAAATTCGATCTTTCGAAAGATTATTTTATGCAGCTTCAAACCGAATCGGAGATTAGGAGGAAAAAGAATATTCCTGTAGGGGATACGCTGAGTTTGATTCCTCAGGCGAATATTCATCTGGTTCATTCTGATTGCAATTGGGGCCCCGAAGTGAGGTTTGGTACCCCCGCCCCCGATAGCCAAGTGTGCGATCGAGTTGAGGGGCGTTCCTTCGTTTTCTCCTACCCTTTCACAATTGATTTTTCTCTTCCTATCCCTGAGGTGTTGGATGCTTTTTTCCATACCTACCATTTATGTATAGCCCAAATTGGTCCTGGGATGTGGAGGCACGTTCAATGCCTCGAATTTTTGAGCAAATTAGCCGGGGTCCCTTTCACCCTTGATCATCTTCTGTACCTATTTTCACCGACCCTTCATAAGGACGAGGTCGTTCAGCTCAACAAGCGGGGCTCATACTCGCTGATTATGAAAAGTGAGGATCTCGAGGATCGTGGGTGGAACGAGTGCTTCGTCCTCTTGCCTACCGACCTTCTGTCTCCGAAGCTCGATTTCCCCAAGTGGTGGAATCGAGCACGTGAGTGTTTCTATTTTTGTTCATTTTTGCTTCACTTTTTCCTTTTCTGACTCTTCGCTTTTGTCTTTTTAGCCGAGGCAGTCCCAATTATTCGTCCAAAAAGATTGGCTCAATTGGTTCAGGCTATTATTGACGCCAAAACTAGGCCAGAGAGGTCGTGGATAGTTTTGGCTGCTTTGGATGAGAATCAATGGGCATGCAAACGGCATGATGAGTTATTCTTTCAACCAATTTTGAATCTGGTCTAGTTTTTTCGAGGCCCTGTGCTTCGACGTCTCATTGTCTCTTCTTTGTTGTAGGGCTCCCCAAGAGGGCGATCACCGCACCGAAGGAGAGGAAATGAAAGAAGGAAAGAAAGGATAGAAGGAGGAAGTTCCCGAGGTCGGAGATGCCTTGAATGCCCTTCAAGATTTGATTGGAAACCTTTCGAAGGGAAAAGGTGAAAAAGGAAAAGAAGAGGAGGAGAAAAGGACAGCTCCCGAGGGGTCACCGGACCTTGGGGCAGTAATTACCTAATTTTTGCACGAAAATTTAAAAATAGCTTGAAATAGCTCAAAACAATCGAGCTAACTTTCTAGGATTTTTGCCGAATTTTAGTCTTTTATTTTAGCTAAAATTTGTCACTAAATGAAAAAAAAAATAGAAATTTACAAAAATACTTGTTATGTGTTTAATTGTAATTTTATATTTTAATTGTGGTAATGTTGCAATTTGTGTAGTTTTAATTCTAGTTTATTGTTTATGCTTTAATTTGTTTAGACCTTTTAGTGGCCATTTATGAATGAAAAACAAGCAATCAGCCCAGTCATGCAATCTCTTAGCCCACCAGTTGACCCCGCCCACCTCCCCAACTATATAAATCAAAGTTTTCTATTTTTGGCATTTTTTCACACCCAAATTCAGAATCAAGGGAAAGCTCTGCTCGTTTTCAGCCGATCGCCGGATTCCGCCACTACCGACGGCGACAGCCGCCGGCGATCCACTTCCAGGCCGGAAATTTACATGTCTAGGGTCACCATCACCTCCCCTTCCCGTTCCTGCAATCAATTTCTCCAATTATTAACTGGTTTGGCATAGATCGAGGCTCCAACATTCGGCCTAAACCCTAATTCTTTTGGAGAAGTTATATATCACCAGGTTTCTCTCAGTCTCCTTCATACATTTCCAAGCTTAAATTCCCTTGAAAATCCCTCCATTTTCTCGTCTTTTTTTTAAAAAAAAGATGTGATTATGGTGTTTTTTTTTTGTCGGGGGTAAGGCGGTGTATTGACTGAAATGGTGGTTCATGATGGCTTTGGGAAGGATGTTTTCTATTTGTTTGGTGACGGAAGGACTTGGGACTATGATTTTAATATTAATGATGGTACTGCGATGTGAGGCAATGGATTTTGTGGTGAAGCGAGGTGGCTGTTAAGTTGACCCTGTGGAGGTGCTGCGATGTCGTTGAAACAGTGATAAGGGCGGCGATGATCGTGATTTCATTGCATTAGTTCGGCGAGGCGGTGGGGGCTGTTTTAGGTCAGGCAGCGGAGGTGATAGTTCAGTCGTGGTGATGCCGAGTTGTTTGTTGTTCCCATGAGGCAAGCGACACAGTGGTGTGAGGCAGCAGAGCGATGGTGTAAATTTGATCCGTGGAGAAGCACTAAGGCAGTGGTGGTGCGGTGTTGATGCAACAAAGCGATGTTGGAATCTGCTTGTAGTTTTGATGGTTAGAAGAGGAACTTGAGCTTTTTTGTTTATTGTTAGTTGTAGAGTCACAGTTACTCTTTGTGTGTAATCATAGTTTGGTACCTGATCTTGATTATAACTAGTATGAGATAAACTATTCATGTTTAGTTTAAATGGTATAACCTGCTCATGTTAGCCAAGAGTTTTTCCCTGTTAATTCATGTCTTGCCTAACTATGAAAATGCTCATTTAGTGATGTTGTTCACCATGCTTTTCACTTGGGGTTGTAGTTGATTTTGTCTAAATGAAAGTTTCATTAGTTTGTTCAAAGCGAGGCATGAACTGTTATAAGTCTAGTTAAAATGAGGTCTTAGTTGGCTTAAGTGCATGAAAACTTTAAGTTTGAGTTAGCTTATTTGTGTAAGAATATACAATTGTGCTACTTTATTTGTGATAGTTTAGTCTTTTCATTAGTCAAGTTTAGTTAAGGTTGGAAAACTCCATAAAACTTTAAAAATAACTGAATATTTGAAAAATGATTAAAAAAATGAGAAAATTTGAAAAAAAAAGATTTGAAAAAAAAATCAAATTAGTCAAACAATAGGACAAGGAGGTCGTACAAAAGAGGAATAGTTTGAGTCCTTCTTTTTTGGAATTTTTACATAAATAGCTACTTTTTAAAACTCAATTACTATCTCATAGCAGCATTTTCATATATTCAATATACCAACAGCAAAACAATAACCAATATAGAAACCAGTCCCGTCAAAATCTTATTCATACCCCTCATTTATTTATCGCCCTTAATTTTCATCCCCGCTTATGATCCACTTCTGTCCATGACAAAATAGTAAACTATTCACTATTTCATTGTGTATCACCGCTGTAAGGGAGAAACATAATATGCCTTTGGCTTCCCAAATGACTAGATTTTTCATTGGCTTCATTCTCCCACCTTATATTTATTTGAGGACACCTGTTATAAATTTTATGTGTTTTAGTCACATGACCTATATGTCTTAACAATATATTAATAAAGTATCTTGTATATGTATTTTGCTCGGGCTAAAAATTCAAACCTTAAAATTAAAATATACTCAAAATATATCTTGTATACATTAAGTCATCAGGAAGACTTAAAATACACTGAAAATACTCTTAAAATACACTGAAAATACGTCTGGTTTGTTAACCTTAAGTTGTAAGTACAAACATTTAAATGAAAATACACTGAAAATATATGTGCTCTAAATTAGGACAGCTGGAAATGTAAAAGACACTGAAAATACTCTTAAAGTACACTGACAATACATTTGGTATATAATCTTAAATGAAAATACACTGAAAATATACGTGGTATAAATTAAGACTGCTGGAAATCTTAAGTATATTTTTTGTGTATTTATATACCCAAAATATAATGTATATTTTGATCCATCACATATAAACTGTATAAACATAAAAAATACTAATATAATGTTAAACATATATGGGTGTACTAAAAAAGATAGAGCTTATCTAATCCCACAAACAAACGTCAAACCTCAGATCTAATCGTATCATCTAATAAAGTTTTTCAAGTTGGTTAGTTTACGTTAAAGTTTTACAGAAAATTATATATACCTATAATTTACTTAATATGTATCATTAAATACGAAATTAAATGGAGAATAAAAGGGATCGTTGATCTGTTAATGAAAGGGAAGGGAGAAATGATTGTTGCCTGCATTCTTACACTGTCATCCATAGGACCGAAAATGCATAAGAAGCTTATTCTCAATTAAGTGTAGTTGGGTTATGGAGGGCATGGTGAGGTACTGTAATGGTAATTGGATGAAGGTGAAGACGTGAAAATAGTAGTCTTTTGATAAAAGATATGTATTGAGTTTCCAGGTATATAGATGGGAGAGAAAGCTAATATAATGATAAAATAAATACCTTAATTAGTGGAAAAAGTAAAAATACTTGTTGCTAGTTGCATACCATAAATCTGCTGCTATTTAAGTTAATAAGTTTGTCGGTCGTGAAATTAAAATGAAACACTACTATTATTATAAATATGGTATCTAAAAGTGTTCTAGAGCGTAATTATCCCTTTTTTTTTTTTTTTGAGTTGGTAAGACCCTATCATAAAAAGGGTTATTTGCATTAATAGGTCTCGATTATTGTATCTTCTTTTTTAAAAGGTAGACATAGTCACATGAGAGTTCTGTACTTTTTATCCAAGTTTTGATCCAACCCTCATGCCTATTTAAACCCATTTCTTCCTTCATTTTAGGGGACTACTCTTAAAAAACCAAGAACTTCTCAAAAAAAACAAAAAAAATACACAAGATCCGAAAGAAAGAAAGAGAGCAAAAAAATATTAAAGGGAGTTTCAGAAGATAAAATAATATTTTATGAGTGTTTACGAGTTGGCAGTTCAGTTATGAATTTTTGAGTTTAAAGTCAAAGTTTAGGAGGGTTCAAAGGTCTTGTGTTGGTTGCTGTTGATGCTGCTCTTATTTTGCTGGTTCCATTTTGTCTTCTTGGGCCTACCATTGTGGTTGATTTTTGCTAGTAAAGCCTGCATTAGGTTGGTATTATCTCCACCTTTGTATTTTATTTTGAAAGGCATTATTGTGGGGGATTTGCAAAAACATGACACGGGAAGCTTTGGTTTGCCAAAATGCCCTCACTAACAGATGTTTAGCAAAAATGCCCTCATTAGTTTAATGAAACTTTTTTCGGACCAAAATACCCCTACAAATCAGTAAAAAGACGCGCCCTAGTCCCCCCTTCCTTTTCTCCATTCACGCTATCAAGAAAACCATAAAACTCCATTCATTTTACAGATTGCTTTGTTCAAGAGAAGATTCAACGTAAGATTTCTTCAAGTTGCAAGGGTAAAGTTCTCTGCAACTATTGCCAAGAGTTAAGTTCTGCTGCAAAGACTGAAAAATCTCTAAAGTATTGGCAATATCCAATACTTTAAACTCTACTGCAATGGGAGGCTGTGTAGAGACTTCTTGCCTATTGCCAAGACTTTAAGCCCTGTTGGCATGGTCTCTACAACTACAGAAAAAGTCTCTACAACTATTGCCAATAACCAACACTTTAAATTCTAGCGGAAGGGGAAACTTATACAAATAGTGTCTGCAAGTATTGACAATTGCCAGAACTTTAAACTCTAATGGAAGGAGCAACTTGTACAAATAGTCTCTGCAAGTATTGGCAATTGCCAAGATTTTTACCTATATTGCAATGCAAAACTTGCATAGAAAGTCTCTGCAACTCTTGGCAATAGCCAAGACTTTAAGTTCTGGCAAGGGGGACCTTACACTAAAAGACTCTAAGAGTATTGGCAATTGCCAAGACTTCTACCTCTACTGCAGTGAATAAGTTGGAGACAAAGTCTCTGCAACTCTTGGCAATAGCCAAGACTCTAAGTTCTGGTGGAAGCGACAACGTACACAGAACATCTCTGTAAGTATTGGCAATGCCAAGACTTTAAACTCTACTGCAATAAGCAACTTGCAGAGAAATTCTATGCAACTCTTGGCCATGGTCAAGATTTTAAGCTCTATGCAAAACATGAATATCTAATAGCCATAGGCAATAAAAACCTTCAAATCACTGGAATCAAGCAAACACAAGAAAAAAAAATCCCAAATTTCTAGCACACAAAGAAGAAAGAAGGAGGCCAGGAATGGGAAAAGAGAGAAGAAATTCTTTCAGCATGAATTAAACAAGTTGGGGGCCTCACAAAGAAGAAAGAAGGAGGCCAGGAATGGGGAAAGAGAGAAGGAAACCTTCAGCGTGAATTAACACAAGTTGGGGGACAAAATAGTCCTTTCATAAGGGGGGTTATGATGTGGAGGGCATTTACTTTAAACATTTGTAAGTGGGGGCAATTAGGTAAGACCATGTCTTATTGAGGGCACTAGGTGAAATTTTTTGTATTATTGTCACGTGTATGAGATGGTTTAAAGTAGGCCTAAAAGAGCTATTATCTTTCACTTGTGCTTATGTTCTAGCATGATATTTTCTGCTATAACAACATTAGTATGATTATTGAAGTAAAGATGTCCTTTTCCATGACTTGTTTAGACATTAGCCATTTTTTCTTTTCCAAACCAGTTCTGCAAATACATGAAAACTTGGTAAAAGTGGATAAAATTGAAAGAAACAGGCTTAGTGGAAATTTAGAGGAAACTAAAATGCAAATCTGAAAACGTTAAATTTGTATAAGAGAAAAGTACATTTGGTGCAAATTCTTTCACAAAATAGACTGCAGTTTGCAAACTTCTTGAAACGGCCCAAAACGGCATTCTCGAACATACATTATTGCAGGCTTGGTCTAGTTAAACTTGAGCCTTTAACTTATGGCCACAAATGTTTAATAAATAATAAGTTGTTATTGTTTAAAAGTTGTAAGTAGTTTGTGATGAAGAACACAAATAAATTATGTTTTATGCAAGATTAGGCAAAACAAATAGGCCGCAGACAAAGAAAATCAAGTTTGCTCAAATGTTTACATGGAACTCATTTTATTGAAAATTCGAGCGGATATTGTGTTCGGGGTTAATTTTCAATAGTGTATCTATCAACGAACGAACGAATGTCTTTATGAAACTCAATTAAGTTAGAATATTTCGCTCGAGCGGGTGCTCGCACGATTATATCTAACCAAGTCTTCATTTGAATGAACGGACAACTTTAACTAAAAATAAAAGTGTATCAAAGGTCCAATGTTTACACAGAACTCATTTATATCAAGATTCGAATGGACAATGCGTCCATGGTTAATCTCCGATAGAGTTTTCGTCAATGAACGAGCAGCTTTCATCCAAATCAAAGCGTAACAAATAATTAATTGGCAATAAACAACAAACATAATTCACAAAAGACGGAGAGCGTCAATAAAGCAAATGTACTTGGTACAGGACTCGAGGGTGCCTAACACTTCCCGAGGGTCAACCGAGATCCTTATCCGGAATTCTGATGCAGACCACTAAACGAGTCATAGGTGTTCTAAGGTACCTTTTTGGTGACTTGGCACACCTTTGAACTATGTCAAGTGGCGACTCCGAAAATCTCTTAATAATTTGTACCTTTAAAACACCTAAGTCACTGCACCTTTACCTATTTTAGTAAAATTTTAGGGCGTGACAGGGGCCAAAACAGGTTGAGTATCTTTCCTCTTGATTTTATCTTTTGTCTCGTTTCTTTGTTAATCACTTTCTTTCTCTCTCTTTTCAGTTTTGAAAAAGAAGGAGTTATCCTTGGGGAAAACTCTGGAAGCAAAACGGGCTAGATTCGAGCCTGTCCATTTCCCCGAGCTCACTCCTGCTGTTGAGGCAGGGAAAAGACAAGATGAATTTATGGTTCCCTCTACTCATGAGCCTGAACTAGTTCAGGTTGCTGATAAAGATATGAGGGACATTCATCCTCCGTCTTTGGCGACAACAGAAGTGGACGATGCTCGACCATTTCGAGTGGGAGATAAAACTTCTCGAGCTGCTTCCGAGTCTGCTCCTGATGCGTCGTTTTGGAGGCAATTCCGTTATATTGAGATTCCTTCAGAGACCTGTCTTCTAGATGGTGATATCCAGGTCCGATCAGCCTCTGTGGACTCTTGGGCCCTAAGGAACACGATCACCTTAAGGAGTCCCATATTTCTGACCTGATAGCTGATGCTGCTCAGCACGCCATTCATGTATGCTCTCTTCGATTTTTCCCTTTCAGCTTTGCGTTCATTTCCTTCCTTAACCTTTTGGACTTTTCTTTTGTAGTGTTACATCAATTCTATCAGGGCTGTCGAGATTGAATGCAAACGAGATGAAAATCTCCGACAGTTGAAGGCAGGATGGAGGCGAGAGCGAGCGGGTCTCAAGGCCCAAGTGGGTGGTCTTGAGAAGGAGTTAATGAAGGTGAGGCTCGAGTTAGAACAAGCTATAAATGTTTTCAACAAGTCAGACCTTGAGATGGTCAAAGCCCTTGAGGCTAAATTTGTTGTTGAAGAGAGGATGGCCTGTTTGAAGGAATTTTGCGACGCCGAGCTGAAGAGGGTAAGAAACGAGGCTCAGTCAGCTATTACTGAGAGGGACAAGAAATTCCATGCCGATTTGAAGCAAAAGTTGCTTAAGATGAATGAAATGGCTGCGGAGAAAGAACAGTTGGCCAAGGAAAAAGATCAGCTCGAAAGCGAGGTCAAGTTTTTGAGAGGCAAGGCTGATTCTTTCTCCTCGAGGCGGAGAATGAGGAGGACTAGGGCCAAAGTTGATAAGAACTGGGCCGTTATCCAAACGAGGCTGAAGATACTGAAGTAGTGTTGCGGCGAGGTTGACCTTAACGCCGAGATCGCCAAGGCCGAGAGCGATGCTGCCGTGGCCTAGAAGCTGATAGAAAATATCCCTTCGAGCAGCGAGAGCTCAGACGAAGGAGGTGATGACTCCAAAGCGAAGGCTTATAGTAGTGTTTTTGTTTCTTTTTTTTATTTACGTTCGGTTAAGGCCTTCGTGCCGTTTATTTTGTAAATACTTAGGGCTTCGAGCCTTTTTATCATTGGAAATTCCCTTTGTGGAAATATTGAATTTTCTTGCAAGACTTTTAGTATTTTTTTTTTATTTTGAGCTAGCTTAGGATGACATCTCGCCCTTGAGCCGTAGGCTTAACTTATGATTGGCTATGCATATCAAATGACAATAAAGAGATGTTGAATCAAAGTTTATTTCATTGATTGGATACATCGACATGCCTTTATTACAGTTAATGCCTGGTTATAACAGGACTTAGATGAAAGAGCTACGAGATCAAAATAGCATAAAATTATTCGACCAAGTCCCCAAGGGTGATTCTTGATGAGGTAGTTGCTCGTTTTCTGAGGGCTTTGCCTGGTGAAGTACCTGATTGCGGAGTCTTCATTTGTAATTATTTATTTGGCTCGATCAGGGCGACTGAACTCTTCATTGCAATTGAATAACATTCTTTTGCTATTCGTTGCTCTCTTCGGATGGCTCTCACTCCCCATGAAGTTGGAAACTTGATTACTTGATGTAGGGTTGACGGTACAGCCTCCATTTCGTAGATCCAAGGTCTTGCAAGAATAACGTTGTAGGCCCTATCCTCGGCCATCACTTGGAAAGTGGTTTGCTTGCCTACTCCCTCTGTAGTAGTCGTGAGATTTATTTCCCCCAAAGTTTTCTCATTGGAATTGTTGAATCCCGTCAATATAATTTCCTTTGGGACGACTAAGTCTTTCAACCATATTTTCTTGATGGCTCCATGGTTGATGACATTCACCGAGCTGCCAGGATCAACTAGAGCTCATTTGACATCACAGTCATTAATCCTGAGTGTGATCACTAGCGCGTCATGATGAGGGAACATCATCCCATCATAATCTTCTTTACCGAACTCCATCTCTTTACTTGATTCACCGACTCTTGCTCTCTTTTCTATGGTACTTGATGATTTCACAATTTTCTTTGCAGCGACAAAGTTTATTCCATTTACCTCTGAACCCCCAGTGATGACGTTCACTACCCTCTTCGGCGACTGTGCTCGAGATGGTTGTTCTTCTCTTCTGTTCTTCGACTTGTTGTGTTTTCCTTTATCAGTCAAGTATTCAGCCAGCACTCCCTTCTTGGGCAGATGAGCCACCTAGAGACGCAATGCTTTACAATCCTCAGTTGCGTGCCCATAATCTATGTAGAATTCGCAATGTTGAGTTTGATCTCTTTTGCTCGGGAGTGTTCTCATGTCTTTGGGTAGCCTCACACCTTGATCAGTCATCCCTTTGATCGCGTTTACCAGCTCGGAGGTTGATATGTTGAAGTTATATTCAGAAATTCGAGACAAATCCTTCTCCTTGGATACCAGATACGGGCCCGAGGATTTTTGGTTGGAGGATGATCTTGATTTTCCTCCAAGTCTCTGGCTCACATGTTGATTTCCTCTGAGGCGTTTACTTACGTGCTGCTTTTGAGCTCCGTGGTATGGTTCGTATCGATTTTTTGAATTCCCTCGTGGCGCATCAGTGCGTCGTGAGGACTCAGTTCGACCCGGAAGGAATGGCCCCGCCCTGTTCTTCTCTACTCTGCTTCCTCGAACCTGATCTTTGTTGTGGCTCAGTCGTACAATTCATCCCAAGTTCGAGCTTGCCACTGCTGGAGCTCTTTCTTTAATAGCCTCTGAATTTCCCACATTAAGGTTCTTTTCAAAGGCCATGACTGCCAAACTGTCATCCATTTTTGCTAGGTCCATCCTCTCGGCTAAAAGCACTTGAGGAAGTCTTTGATTGCCTCAAGGTTTTCTTGTTTTATGTCAAAGATATCTTCCTTTCTTTTGAGGATCTTTTGAGCCCCAGTATGAACTTTAATGAACATGTCCGCCAATTTGTCGAAACTGGAAACGTACTCGGAACGGAGGAGCATGTACTAACGTAACACCCTTTTTTCCAAGGTGTCGACGAATTTTTTCAAGAACATGGATTCTTTTTCAATTGGGGTTAGATCGTTGCTTTTAACCATGGCCATATATTCTGTAATATGGTCAATTGGGTTCGTCGTTCCATCATACTTCTTCAGAATTTGTAATTTGAAATGTTTGGGATAGCTGCTGGAGCAGCTTCAGGCTTGAAGGGGAGTAGGCGACATTTTTTGATGTCTAGCACTCGTTGAGGTTTGCGGACCCCTGACACGTTTTCAAGCCGTTTTTCCATGCTAGCCTCGAACTCCTTCTTCCATTTCTCAATGTCGGAAACGACGCTCATTTGGGACACGGTGGGGGCTGCAGTCCTCGAGAACCAAGACGTGATTCCATTCGGGAGACCTCCCGTATTGGTTCCGACAGGAGTAGTGATGGTGTTCCTCCATTTAAAATCATGAAGGGAATATCACCAAGGGTGGAATGGACTCTTCCATTCCCAGTGAGAGCTTGCAAAGAGCTTCAAAATTGCTCATTGAACTGAGCATGCGCGGCTGCTTGAGCGGCGGCGTGTTCTCGCATTTGTTGTAGCGAGTTCACCATGAACTGTTGGAAGGGGTCACCAGAATTCGAGGATCTTGGATCGGCTGATAATGCTCCTATGGGAGGTGTCAGACCGATCGGTAGAGTGGATCCATTTGGGGGCGTTAATCCAATCAACGGAGCCGAATTGTTCGTTGGGATGAGACTAACGGGTGATGTTGAGCCAATTGTATGTAATGGGATTCCCTTATTGGTCTCGGTAGCACCCCCTGTCTGATCCGACACTTAGATAGTCATGTTATCATTGACAGTATCTGACATTCTGTTTTTCGGTGGAAAGTTGAAACTACAGACTTTGGAACAAACGTTATTACCAGATCCCCACAGACGACACCAATTTGTTGGCCTAAATCGGGATAGGAAAACAAATCGAATTTGTATTGAGTTAAACCATTAATTTGCTTGTATCAAAGTGATGCTCGAGCTAAAGTTAAATTTGAACTAGATGAAAGGCTCAAAAAAGTAAACGAGGCAAGGAATAAGTTAAAAGACAAATGAGACAACAAATACAAATATAGTTGAATATTGTATTGTTCATATCCTGTTTGTTTACAAATGAATTCTATTTATAATCAGGGGAAAGAAATGACGTTATAAATATCATAACTGTGCCTTTATGACCATTACTTCGTGTTTGATCGTGGTAGACTGACGATATTCCCCTTAAATGTTGGAGCAACGGTCGACAGTTACAGAGATCGGGCCTCGTTTGGCGAGGTGTCGTTTCTGTTCGGGATCACGCGGTTGCGGAGTTTTCTCCGAGCTCGACACTCCGATCCTATTTCTCCTAATCTCCTGGGATGATTTTTCGAGGCGACGGGCCATTCAACCTCTCCTCGTGAGTTTGCCTCGTGGAATAGACTTGTTATGTTTCGAGGCCTTGCTAGAGACCTCGGTGTATTTTTATCCAATACACGCACCCTACAAAAATACTTACTATGGATCGCAGATTATAATTGACCCCTTAGGAATAAAAAAAATATATATATCGAACAATATTCTAATGGACATAGATATCGATATTCTTTGACTTTGTAAGTGATATGGTACGGTAGCCACAATGGTGACATAGAATACACAGAGTGCTGCTTCTCGAGTTAGCCAGATCGGTGCACAGTGAAGGATGTAGAATTTCTGTATCATGGATGTTCAATCTATATCTATATATTAATGTAAAGCTAGTTCATGAAAAAGGTGACTTGGCACTCTCTAAACAAAGGATCTCCCTTTTTCTTTTTTCTCATTTTATTTGTTACCTTTTCCGTTACTTACAAAATGTAAAAAAACCCTCTAAATTGATAGTAATTGTTGGAAAACTAATAGTAAAGTAAGAACAAGACAAAAGTATATGAGAGGAGAAGGAAGAACTTGTATTCTTAAAGTGTTTCAAGTGTGTCTTTCATAGACAAAGTATCCTCTATTTATAGGACACCAATACATAAGGAAGTTACAAGTCATCCCTAAATGAGGAATTAAGAAGGAGAAAGTGGGGTAGTAAATTATATGTTACAAGTGAATAAATGGAGAGTAGTGGTCATCCACATTTACACGACATACATGTATTTGTAATACTCCCCCTTGGATGACCATTTGGAAGATAATATGCCTTGTTAAAACCTTACTAGGGAAAACCCGGTGGAAAAAAGCCTAGTGAAGAAAAAAGAGTACACATATCCTGTAATATGCCTTTAGAGCTGCCTCATTAAAAACCCTACAAGTAAAACCCGAGTAGGACAAAATCTTGTTAAGGGAAAATGAGTACAATACGTATTTTACTCCCCCTGATGAAGACATTCCTTGACATCTCGAAGATGACGCATTCCAATCTTGTAAACAAGCTTCTCAAATGTTGAGGTTGGCAATGCCTTGGTAAACAAATCCGCCAGATTATCACTCGACTGTATTTTTTGAACATCTATTTCACCAATATTCTGAATATCATGAGTGAAAAATAATTTTGGTGAAATGTGTTTTATTCTATCTCCTTTAATATATCCTTCTTTCAGCTTTTATATGCATGCACTATTGTCTTCATATAATATTGTTGGAATCTTCTTCAAAGGAAAACCACAAATATGCTGAATATGTTGAATCAGTAATCTCAACCAAATGCATTCGCAACTTGCTTCATGGATGGCGAGTATCTCTGCATGATTTGAAGAAGTAGCGGAAATAGTTTGTTTTACTGAACGACATGAAATGGCTGTACCTCCACATGTAAACAAATAGCCTGTTTGGGATCGGCCTTTATGTGGATCAAATAAATAACCAGCATCGGTATAACCAATCAATTGTGACTTGGATTTATTTGAATAGAACAAACCCTTATCAATAGTGCCTTGGAGGTATCTAAGTATATGCTTAATACCATCCCAATGTCTTCGAGTTGGGGAAGAACTAAACCTTGCCAATAAGCTTACAGCAAAAGCTATATCTGGTCGAGTATTGTTGGCAAGGTACATCATTGCACCAATTGCACTAAGATATGGAACTTCAGCACCAAGAAACTCTTCATCAGTTTCACAAGGTCGAAATGGATCTTTATTCACATCAAGTGATCTCACAATCATTAGAGTACTCAATGGATGTGATTTATCCATGTAAAATCTTTTCAACACCTTTTCTTTATATATAGATTGATGAACAAATATTCCTTTAGGCAATTGCTCAATTTGTAGGCCAAGACAAAATTTTGTCTTTCCAAGGTCTTTCATCTCAAATTCTTTCTTTAAGCATTCCATTGCCATTGGAAGCTCTTCAGAAGTCCCAATGATATTTAAACCATTAACATACACAGCTATTATGACATAGCCAGACCTAGACCTTTTTATAAAAACACAAGGACAAACTGGGTTATTTTTGTATCCTTGTTTCAACAGGCATTCACTAAGGCGATTATACCACATGCGTCCCGATTGTTTCAACCCATACAAGGATTTTTGAAGCTTTATTGAACAAGCTTCTCGGGAGCCTTTAAATGCCTCAGGCATTTTGAACCCTTCGGAGATTTTCATGAAAATTTCGTTGTCCAATAAACCATATAAATAAGCTGTGACAACATCCATTAGATGCATATCAAGTTTTTCTCGTACTGCCAGACTTACGAGATACCTGAAGGTGATGGCATCCACCACGGGAGAATATATTTCCATATAATCAATGCCAGGTCTTTGTGAAAATCCTTGTACCACAAGTCGTACTTTATATCTAACGACTTCATTTTTCTCATTTCGTTTTAGCACAAATACCCACTTATAACCCACTGGCTTTACACCTTCAGGTGTTCGGACAATTGGTCCGAAAACTTCACGTTTTTCAAGTGAAGTCAATTCTGATTGAATTGCATCTTTTTATTTTGGCCAGTCATTTCTCTGTCTACATTCATTGACAGATTTTGGTTCAAGATCCTCATTATGTTGCATCACATCTATAGCAACATTATATGCAAAAGTGTTGTCGACAACAATATCATTCCGGTTCCATATTTTTCCGGTAGAGGCATAATTCATTGAGATCTCTTCGATTTTAGTATTTTCAGGTACCCGAGCCTCTCCTGTAGAGGACTTATCAATTGTTATGTCTCTATGCTCTTCTTGAGATATTACCTCAATATGTTGATCTTTTTGATCAATTGCTCATTTCTTTTTTCAAGGATTTTTATCTTTGGAACTTGGTGGTCTACCACGCTTCAAGCGTGCCTTAGACTCACTTGCACTTATAAATTGTCCTACCGGGACATCAACTCAAACAGGAGCATTCGCAACTGGAATGTGGGATTTAGTAACCCCTGGTAGGCAAGTGAATGCATCTGGCAGTTGATTTGCAACATTTTGTAAATACACTATCTTTTGAACTTTTTGTTCACATTGATTTGTACGAGGATCTAAATGAGATAGTGTTAATGCATTCCAGTCAATATCTTTTTCCAGTTGCTTATTTTCTCCCCTAATGTTGGAAAAAATGATTCGTCAAAATGACAATCAGCAAACCTTGCAGTGAATAAATCTCCCGTCATGGGCTCAAGATATTTAATAATAGGTGGAGATTCATACTCAACATATATCCCCAACCTTATTTGGGGTCCCATCTTTGTGCGTTGTGGTGGAGCAATTGGCACATATACCGCACATCCAAAAATTCTAAGATGAGAAATATTTGGCTCCTGACCAAAAGCCAATTATAGTGGGGAGAATTTATGATAACTTGTCGGCCTAATCCGAACAAGAGCTGCCGCATGCAAAATAGCATGACCCCATACTGAAATGGGTAATTTTGTTCTCATAAGCATTGGTCTAGCAATAAATTGGAGGATTTTGATAAATGATTCTACTAGACCATTTTGAGTATGAACATGAGCAACTGGATGTTCAACTGTAATCCCAGTTGACATACAATAATCATTAAATTCTTGAAATGTAAACTCACCAGCATTATCAAGACGAATTGTCTTAATAGCATAATCTGGAAATTGTGCTCTCAATCTTATTATTTGAGCAAGCAACCTCGCAAATGCCATATTGCGGGTTGATAATAAGCACACATGTGACCATCTAGTAGATGCATCTATTAAAACCATAAAATATCTGAATGGTCCACATGAAGGGTGTATGGGCCCACATATATCACCTTATATACGTTTCGGAAATGTAGGGATCCCGATCCCAACTTTAGATGCTCTAGTAATTAGCTTTCCTTGAGAACATGCATCACAAGAGAATTCCTTAAATTGGAGAATTTTTTGGTTCTTTAATGTATGCCCATTTGAATTCTCAATTATATTGCACATCATATTATAACCGGGATGGCCCAACCGGTCATGCCAAATAATAAAATCATTTGATTCAGTAAACCCTTTGTTTACTATGGCATGTGATTCAATTATACCAATGTTTGTGTAGTACAAACCGGAGGAAAGAGCGGGTAGCTTTTCAAGAATATATTTCTCACCCGACTTTATTGTAGTAATATAAAGATATTCAATCTTTCCATCAGTTTAATTCTCAATATGATAGCCATTTTGGTGAATATCCTTGAAACTTAACAAGTTTTTTTGAGATTTACTACAATACATGGCTTCATCAATAGCCAAACTTGTCCCTCCCGGTAATAATAAATTGGCTTTGCCATAACCTTCAACTAACTTTGTACAACCACATATTGTACTAAAATTGGACTCTTTATTATCAAATAAGAAAAATATTTCTTATCCTTTAAAATTGTGTGCGTTGTAGCACTATCCAGGAGACATATATCTTTGTTATTGAACTTGAATCCAACTGAAGACTGGAGAATTTCTATTTTCTTCATAAAAAGATAAAAATTACATAGTAAGAAATACTAAAAATAAAGTACAAGAAAAGTACTTTTAAATATTGAAATGTAAATAAAGATGACATTTTTTTTTTCAAACTTTAAAAACATAAAATAAAGACAACATTATTCTTTGTTATTTTTTTATTCCCCAGTTACAATATCAGTTCTTTAGTTACGATTCTCAAAGAAGTCTCCAGCTTCTAAATGAGTAATATTTGGGAGGCCTTCAAAAACATCATCATCTTTTACGAAAAGATACGCCTCCGTCTCATCATGCTTGTCAGAAAAATGTGCCAGATGTGTCCCACTGTCATTATTCTGAAAGGTCAAATGTGCCTCCATATTATTTTCATTTCTTTTGAGTGAAGCTTGATAAAGCTTGACAAGATGCTACGGCGTACGACAAATTTTTGCCCAATGACCTTTCCCACCACATCGATGGATAATTTTATTGTTCTTGCCTTTTGAAGAATTAGCTTGAGAACCCTTATTGTTCTCATATTTATTTCCACCGTGACGACGAGTATTATTTCGTCCCTTGCGACGCCCACGACCACGGTCTTTACCACGGTAATTATTTTGCCTTCTTTCGGGCACATTATTTGTTGCTACAACATTCGCCTCAGGGAATGGAGCATGTCCTCCCACATTCACCTTAGAGAACGGAGTAGATCCAGTGGGACGGGCTTCATGATTTTTAATCAATAGGAAATTATGTTGCTCAGCCACCAGAAGGCATGAGATCAACTTAGAATATTTTGTAAATCCCTTTTCACGATATTGCTGCTGTAACACCATGTTCAATGCATGGAAAGTGGAGAGTGTCTTTTCCAATATCATAGGATCATCAGTATTTTCTCCACATAATTTCAGTTGAGAACTGATCCTGAAAACAACAGAATTATATTCGGTTACAGTTTTAAAATCTTGTAACCGTAAATGAATCCATTCATCCCGAGCCCTTGGTAGTACTATGGCTTTAAGGTGATCATACAGTTCTTTTAAGTTAGACCACAATTCGAGTGGATCTTTCACGGTTAAATATTCTGTTTTTAATCCTTCATCAAGATGATGGCGAAGAAAAATCATGGCTTTAGCCTTATCTCTGCTTGATGCCTCATTTCCTTCTTTGATAGTATCACCAAGACCTTTGGCATCTAAATGTATTTCGGCATCAAGCATCTATGACAAATAGTTTTTGCCGTATATGTTAAGTGCCACAAATTCAAGTTTTGATAAATTTGACATAATGAAAACTATCAAAGAAAACAGACGGATTAGAAATGATAAATAAAATTCATCTTGCATTATCAAGAGAATATCCAACAATATAGATAAGATTTATAAATCAGTAAGTAAAAATGAAATATCAAGTTGGTTTATTTTTAAAGTCATTTCTATTATCAAGTACAAAGGCAGTAAGTATATTTTAATAGTGAAAAACGAAAGCAGTTAGTAAACTTATGTTGTTTTAGTTGATCACTTTTTCGGCAGACAATGTATAAAACTATTCCTATTATAATAAGGCAAATTAGTTACCGACCTTGTTCCGAAGAGTGGCAAAACAACTTAGAGAAAATGGATTTGGTTAGAACCTTCGTGCTGATAACGTGTTGTAAAACTAATAGTAAAGTAAGAACAAGACAAAAGTATATGAGAGGAGAAGGAAGAACTTGTATTCTCAAAGTGTTTCAAGTGTGTCTTCTATAGACAAAGTGTCCTCTATTTATAGGACACCAATACATAGGAAGTTACAAGTCATCCCTAAATGAGGAATTAAGTAGGAAAAAGTGGGGAGGAATTAAGAAGGAGAAAGTAGGGTAGTAAATCATATGTTACAAGTGAATAAATGGAGAGTAGTGGAGAGTAGTGGTCATCCACATTTACACCACATACATGTATTTGTAATAGTAATATGGTTCTTTTCCTCTTCCTTGTTTAAACTCTTCTACACAAAGTAACTACCGTAATATTTAGTTCACTATGTACAATATATTAAACATGTAAAGTAATTACGCCTATAATGGAAGAATGAAAACGGCTCCAATTAAGAGCTTTGAAGCCAAGGACATATCAAAGGAAGAAGGTGAAATAAGAAGAAGAATGAACATAGCATGTGAAGTCCCCAACATTATAAAGACAACTACCAAAGGTTCTTGGGATAATTTTGATGATGTAACCGATCAATGCAAACTAAGCTCGATTGCAACATCTATAGGAAGTTATGGAGCTTATTTGGCTAATGGTTCTGGATATAGTAACGGTTGCACTAATCCATCTCTCTTTTCTCATATGCGCAGCACAAAAATACCACAACGAAGAAGAATTGTTTTGTGATTGAGAGTGGATCTACAAGAGCTTCGGTCAAAGCTTCATGACATAGATAACAAAATATTTGTCACTTATTTTCAATTTTAATTCTGTTTTTCTGCTAATATCATTTTGCAGATATTCACTTATTAGATTTGCAAATGGGTGATTGTGCATTGCAATTGTCTTAGTGGTGATCTTACAACATATATCTTATATGCAGTTTGATAGTTGTAAGATTCTTTAGGCTATAGCCTTGTTTGGAAAACTCAAAAAATCCCTTTCAATAACATTATACCATGAAGTAAAGATCTACTAATACATATTTTTGTATTTTTTAATCTTAAGATCTGAGCTAATGTTTTTTTTTTTTGAGTCATCATTCTTTACCTTCTAATTGACTAGGCCTTTACCTTTTAGGTTATTACTGGTACGTGTATTATGCTCTACAAAATATATACCAAATATTTGTTCCTCCAATTTGGATCACACTTTCTCTTTAATTATTTCATTAAGTGGTACAGAACATGAAGTGTCACGACCCTTTTTTAACTTTCAAATTTCAAACTTTCCAGATTTTTAACTTGACTAAAAAACTTGAATTCAGATTTAAACTTATACCCCTTAAAGGCTGAACTAAACTGACATTACAACTAAGGTTCAAGTTAAGCTATGCATTTCCACAACTCACAAAATAAACCAGATGCTTAGCCGTTTGAGCAAATTAACTAATACACACACAGAAATATACACACAAGACACACTTGGAAAAATGATAGACCAAACTACTTATATGCCAAACACAAAGATAAACTTTTAACGCCTCCAACAACCACTGGTACACATACGAACGACATATACTTATTGATAATAGGATTCAGCATGGCTTCATATACTAAATAGTGCACGAACATGAATTCCCTAATTGAAACTCTAAGCAACACAAAATAAGAAGAAAACTTGGGGTTCCTGTCTAACCCGTCAAACAAAATGGATCCAAAGTTGCTGCCTCGACGTCGCCACTGTCGCAGCGTGCTGCCACTACCACCTGCTGCATTTTCCATTCATCGCTTCAGCTTTTCTTCAGCTTCGTCACCATAACTGTTTCTCGCAGCTTCACCCCGACACCATTGTTTTTGTCTCACTAAGATACGACCAAACAGACTCCTAAACACATCGTCACTATGTCATGACGATATCACCATCACGGTATCCCCACCAGTGTCCACATAGCTGATGCACCTCGTCACCTCCACCGCTAAAGTAAACTCAAACCAACGCCTTGCACATCGACACCACTGTGATACCATTAAGACAGAACACAAATACACCCCACTGCACCGTCCCCTCAACCTCCATAACATCACAACGACAATCCGAAAAAAATAAGAAAAACAGAAACGAGAAGGGATTTTTCAGAACCAAATACCTCAGGAACTGTGTAGAAGAGAATGAGACGAGCCGATGGATGTATGGCTTGACCGGAACAAGCTAAGGATCGCCGGAGCTAAGTTTAGGCCGAAATTCAAGTCTCGATCTACGCGGAACTGGTGAGAATTTGGAGAAATTGATGTGAGATCGGAGAAGAGGGGCTCGAGGCGAGTTTAACGATGTAAAATTTGTGTTTCCCGATGAGGGCCGGCAGAGGTTCACGGTGGGGGTGGCGATTTCCGGTCCCAATTTGGACAGAGTTTAGTATTTTTTCTGCTGAAATTTTATCAAAAGGACTAAAATAGCAAATTTTGGTTTTAATACTAAAGGCATGGGCCGGGTCATAGAATTAAGCTAGTGGGTCGGGTTACAATGAAGTGGGCTATTCCTTTGTTTTACAAATGGCCATTAAGAGGTCTACTCTATTTAAAATGCACACAATCAGCTAGAATTAAACCACACAAAAATTGTAATGTTATCACAATTAAACATAAAATTACAACTAAACACATAAAAAGTAATTTTTGGTGATTTTTTTTTTAAATTTTCCTTCCCAATTAATGACAATTTTAGTTAAAATAAAGACAAAATTTTAGGAAAATTTGGCAAAATTGGTATGAAATTAGCAAGGCTATTTTGTGCAAATTTTGTGTTTTCGTGCCAAAATTAGGTGATTACAGCTGCCCCTCTTTGTTCGAGAACACGAAGAGTTTTCGGACAAAGACGTAATCGTAAGCTAATTTTGGCTTTTTTTGGTTCTAGCCGAGAACACGCTTGCAAAAAGGTGACCGTACCTTGACTTTTGGTCCTGACCAACAAGGCTACCTACATATCCATGGACTAAGGAATATGGTCAGTGTAGTTCCTCACGTGCGATAGCTGAGACTACCACATGCGAACAGACACTAGACTCTCCTAGACTAATATTAAGCACTCTCTAGACATACACAGACTAACTCTAGACACTTTCAAAACTAACTGGGACTGACTCGATGCTCCTAGACATACCCGGACTAACTTGAGACACCTTTGACATACTAGAGCTGTTGCTGCTTGTCACTTGTTGCTGGTTGCTGGCTGGTGGTCATTGCTTTACAAAGAAAAATGAAAATACAACATTGAAATGTAAAATTACAATTCCTAGATGACTTCCCAAGCTAATGAACTGGTCCGAAACTCCCACTACCTAAGTGGGTCTTGAAAACTTGAAATTGCCGCCCGGGCGGGCTTGACTTGAAAGTTGAAATCGCCGCTTTGACGGGCTTTGACTGGAAAGCTGAAATTGCCGCTTTGACGGACTTTGAGTTGAATGAAATTGTCGATTTGACGGACTTTAACTTGAAAATTGAAATTGCCTCTTTGACGGACTTGACTTGAAAAATTGAAATTGCCGCTTTGAAGGACTTGACTTGAAAAATTGAAATTGCCGCTTTGACGGACTTTGACTTGAAAAAACTGAAATTGCCGTTTTGACGGACTTTGACTTGAATGCTAAAATTTGTAACCACCACTCTGGTGGGTCTTGTTCTTGTTGAATTGAAAACCATCACTCTGATGGGTCTTGCTTTTGCTAAAAATTAAAACCATATCTCTGATGGGTCTTGTTCTTGCTGAATTGAAAACCATCACTCTGATGGGTCTTGCTCTTGCTGAATTGAAAACCATAATTCTGATGGGTCTTATTCTTGCTGAATTGAAAACCATCACTCTGATGGGTCTTGCTTATGCTGGAAATTGAAAGCCATCACTCTGATGGGTCTTGCTTCTTTCGAAAATTGAAAACCATCACTCTGATGGGTCTTGCTTTTGTTGAAAATTAGAAACCATCACTCTGATGGGTCTTGCTTATGCTGGAAATTGAAAACCATCACTCTGATGGGTCTTCATTCTTTCGGAAATTGAAAAAAAACCATCACTCTAATGGGTCTTGCTTTGTTGAAAATTAGAAACCATCACTTTGATGGGTCTTGCTTATGCTGGAAATTGAAAACCATCACTCTGATGGGTCTTGCTTCTTCCGAAAATTAAAAACCATCACTATGATGGGTCTTGCTTCTTCTGGAAATTGAAAAATTGTAACCCATTATCCCAATGGGTCTTGACAGAAAGCTGAAATTGTAAACCATCACTCTGATGGGTCTTGTTCTGAAAATTGAATCCCATTATCCCAATGGGCCTTGCGTTGAAACTTGAATCCCATCATCCCAATGGGTCTTGTGTTTAAAGTTGAAAATTATATCCCATTATCCCAATGGCTCTTGTCTTGAAAGTGGAAAACCACGGCTCCCTGCTCAGATGGTCCCTGATTTCTTTCTTTATTTCTTTTTCTGCTCTTCAAGTTTGTCCCCGGTGAGTAACTGACTTGATGTAGTTGTGTTCTCACACTTCCCAACCCAAATTCTCATATCGATCTTTGGTCACACCTTGTAGAATAACAAACCATTTCCTGGTGATCTTCATGGCACAATCTCGGTTAGGGGTGGGCACAAAACCGAAAAAACCGAAATACCGAACCGAACCGAACTAATTCGGTACTTCGGGTTCGGTTTTTTCGGTTTTTCGGTTCGGGTTCGGTCCTAGAAATTTTTGAACTTCGGTCTTCGGTTCGGTCTTCGGTTTCGGGCTCCCTGGAACTTCGGGCCCCGAAATTCCGAAAAAACCGAAGTTTTTTTTTTTTTTTTTTTTTTTTTAACCATTAACAAAAAACATCCACCATTACATATTACATATATTTCCTAGATTGATTCGTATAATTTCCCTTTTTTGCTTATTGTATTTTAATGTCTAATTAGTGATTAAATACAACATATATAAAAAATTAAATAATTGAACTAAAAATTCATTAGGAAATGATAAATTAGCTGAACATCCCTTTAGTTTGAATAAATCATTTATGTTAAGTCATAGCGATATGATATTACGAGTATTCAATCATTTATATTTGGTAATTTGATGTATTTTTGTTAATCTTATTTTTTGACTTTGAACAGGTATGTACTTTGCCTTTCCTTTCCCTTTCTTGTTCGGCCTTTTTTTCTTTGGCTATAAACTTTGGTTTAAACCGAAACACCGAAGTACCGAACTAAAAAACCGAACCGAACCGAAGTATAAAAATTACGGACTTTTCTACACTTCAAACCGAACCGAAGACCGAAGTAACGGACTCCTGCTTCTAAAAACCGAACCGAAGAACCGAACGCCCACCCCTAATCTCGGTATTGGGCTCCCATTCCCGACTTTGTTTTGGTACAACTGAAACTGTAAACAAGCTTTGCAAACCTTTCTGAATGCCCGAAAATAATGAGAAAAAAAATAAATAAAAAGGAAAGTGAAGAAACTCAAAAGGAGACATCGAATGAAAGATGTCCCTGGCAGATAGAAAAAACTTATTTGGAGGTGAAACGACAACCTTAGTAAAACATGACATGAAATTAGAATCAACTCTTGACTAGCTCACTCAGTCTAACCTTAACCTTACTCCCAGTTTGACAACCTTGCTCAACCCGAACTTGATGACGAATTCTACGACCCTCAGTAGACTAGTAGTGCCCCTCAGGTTTTCACTAACTAGCCTATCTCTTTGTTCTTTTAACTCACTATTGCCTTACAGCGCCTTTTCAGGTTTTCACCGACAAGACTTCATTTTTTCTTCTTCTTTTTTTTCTTTTTTTTTTCTTTCATTATTTCGCTCTTTCCCAATCGACCTTCGATCTTTCCTTGCTGCTCGACCCCGTCTTTCCTTTCTTTCTTCAATTTTGGCCTTTATCTTGATCCCCCGGAGAATTTCTCCTTTAATGACCTTGATGCTCCCAGCTCCTAAATGTGATTGTCGGCTTATAAGAATGCGACTTTACGCGTGGAACTTATCCTTTGATACCCTACTCGGCTTGACATTCTCAATGATCGGTCAGAAGAGTCTTTATTTGGATTGTAACATTGGATTTGGTTAGGCTATGAAGAAAGGGGTTCAGCATAAAAGCTCAGAAACATCTCATGAGACGATTAGATGAATATCACAAACTATGAAATCACCGATTTTTGAAAAATAAAACAAACTTATTCCCCCAGTTTAGGCAAATTGGGGATTATTTTTTTTTTTTTGAGTTTTTCTCTTTATTTTGAAAAGCGGTATGAAAGCATCTCATGAAATGACTTGGTGAATGATACAACCCTTGGAATCATTTCTTTTAGAATAACAACAAACTGTAGCCCCAGTTTAGTGACATCGAGGGATTATCTTTTGAATTTTTTAATATGAAAACATAGGGAATATTGAGATTATCCCCCGAGATGAACACAATGAAAGGAAAGGGATGTTGACTTTCTCCTCTTTCTTTTTTTTTTTTAAAAATAAACTTCTGCCCCAATTTAGGATAAACTGGGGTGCTTTGAGTTTTTTCCTCGACTTCGAAACTGATATACCAAACATCTCATGAAACAGACGAATATATGGTATGATAAAATAGAAGTTTGTTCTTATTTTATTTTATAAAAAAAAAAAAAACAAACTTCTGCCCAGTTTAGGATAGAGTGGGGAACAAAATTTCTTTTGACGTTGGCCGCAAACCAAGTTTTGTGTCAATATGAACAGGGAAAAAAATGAATGTTCCCCTGTTATGACCACACCCGAATGGTTGCCTACGTATCCTTTTGAGAGGAATCAGGTCAGACGTAGCTCTACCACTGAGGTAGATTTTGTTTTTGTATTTTTTTTCATTCTTTTCCTTTTTTTTTTAATCAGATCAAATTGATTCCCAGGGAGGGTAGGCCAAAGAAAACACAGAACATGGTTAAAAAATGGACTGACAGAATGACATAGTATTTGGGTAGAAAAAATGAAAGTCGTTCGTCATCCCGACCTGAGAATGGCTCGCACAAATAATGATTCAATGAATTGATCTGGATTGATCCACATGTGTTCTCGACTTCTGCTTCAATGATGGTTCTCAAAACTGGTATTTCAAATTCGGTCGAAGCAACCGTGCACAATTTTGAACTTATCACCGATCTCCCTTATCGGATGACTACTGATTAATTCCCAAATTATTTCGCTCCCTCTTTTATCCATCTTTACTACTCAGATAGCTCACAATGCTAGAGCGCGTGTTTAGATCAAGACGTAAATTCTGCACGCATGTCATGTTATTAAGGTCGACAAAACCTAAAACAGAAAACTAAGGAGGTAAGAGCAGAAAACATAAAAGACCGAATATTAGGACGAGATGAATCTCGCTTTCATTGAATTGAAGATATAAGGGTTTGAACAAACAAAACAAGCAAAATAATGCACTTGGGTTACCACCCTTGAATAACCAAGTACACAGCAAGATTAGCAAAATAAGCTACAAGATTTCACAGTCACTGAATTGCAAGTCAAGGCCAGTTTTCCTGCTTTTCATGCATTGTTGAGCCCTTCACTAAGATGTACCATGCTGATACCAAAGAGATTCCTTGAATCTGGAAATATCTTCTCATTTTCCTCATTTTCTCCAACCCCTATCAGGGTGGACTTTAATTTTTTGGGACTGATGAATGGCCGGGTAAGATTTGGAATTGGCTTCTCGAGAGACATGCTTGTTTTCTTCATTTCTTCACCCTTTACTCTATCTACTACCCCAAGTACAATCTAAGGAACACAGTTCATTGTCACTAGCATTTTGTTGGCCCCAGTTGACATAGCGCCAACAGATATTATCGGCATTGTAGATTCTAACTCTCAAATATTCTACACCCACCATACCCACCATATGCACATCATCACAGACAGGCAATGAGTTCTTATTTATACCTGGTGCATCTGAACCCCCAACCTGAATCTAACCGTTATCAATCAAAGCTTGGATGTCCTTCTTGAGAAAATGGCAATCCTCAGTGTCATGCCCTGGTGCACCTGAATGGTAAGCACATTGACGAGAGTTGTCAATCCTATCCCTAGGATGCATTCCTCCATTGATCGGTTTCAGTATGTCCAAAGCTTGCAATTTCTGAAAAAGTTCGGCATAAGATTCTCCAATTGGAGTAAACTCATTCTTTTTCGCTTGATGCACCTTTTTATACTCAACTTTTGAGCGAAAACCTGAAGGACCTCTTGGTCGGTGGGGAAGGTTCGGTGGAGGTTGGAATTGGTTATGTGGAGCTTGGTGAATGAGATATATAGGATGTGGGGCTGGAGCGCGCCATTGCGGATAAGACGATATTGGAGCATATGGCTGCACTGTATGGATTGAGTATCGGGGGTGGAGTGATAGAATACTGCGGATTTTGTGGGGTGCAGTAGTGTTGTGGAGGGTATATTTGTGGAGCTTGGTATGGTTGGGTTTGATTGTATCTTTTCTCGCTCAACTTTTGTGAACCCGAACCCACCATGGATACATCATCTTGCTTCTTCTTCTCTAAGGCTCCTGCCGGAGCTCGCAAAGCTGTTTGGCTGACAATCTTGCCTGCCTTGATTCCTCTCTCAATTATCTCCCCAATTCTCACTACTTCACTGAAGTGCTTCCCAATAGCAGAGGCCATCGCTTGGTAGTATGTTTCATCGAGCACTTCGACGAACTCTTCAACCATCTTATCATCTGGGATCAAAGGGCTCACACGTGCCGCTTGTTCGCGCCACCTGTAGGCATACTCTCTAAAACTTTGACTTGGTTTCTTTGTGATCGTCTTCAAGGAAGAACGATCAGGAGCAGCCTCCATTTTGTAACCATAATGGTTTAGGAAAGTGTTGGCCATGTCATCAAAGGTGACCCACTTTGAAACATCTTGTTGTACAAACCATTCTGTTGCCGGTCCTCCCAAACTGTCAGCAAAGTATGCCATCAACAATTCATCTTTCTCAATGCCCCTCATTTTGTTAAGGTAAATCTTGATGTGGATCCTTGGATCACTTTGTCCAATGTATAGATCAAATTTAGGCACAACAAAACCTTCAGGCAATGGCACATGAGGGAACAAACACATGTCTTTGTATGGAATATTGGTTTTACCCCCTTGCCCTTGTATGTTTTTCACAGTTTGCTCCAAGATTTTCAATTTCTGAGCAAAATCATTCTCATCTATTTTTCCCAACCTCTCGATATCAGCATGTGATTCTGGGTGGTGTCCCTGATCATACGACTCGGTTTGGCGGAAGACATTACCCTGAGCTTGCTCAAATTGTTGATCATGGGCCCTTAACTGTGGGTCGCTATTCGATCTTTGCAAAGTGTGTCCTGCAGGAACGGTAAATGTTGAGGCAGGAACCTGGGGTTGGCTATGTTGTCCTTGTTGTGGGAATTGTGCCCCAGGTTGTATAGTAGAGGGTCTGACTGCATTGTCAGTTGTCGGATGTGGACCAAATCCTGGAGGGTAACGGGGGTCTCCTGCCCCTGTGGATTGCCCTTGCCCTGGTGGCTGAGTATTTTTCATGAAACCAGCAGCACCTGGTGGAATAGGAGGTGCCTGAACTGCTGCCAAGTTACGAGTTAGCTGCGTCATCATTTCTTTCATGGCTGCAAAGTCCTCGGGCATCTTGGCCTGCTGCTCAGCTAAGCGAACCAGCTTAGTGTTCTCAATTTCCTCAGCTATCGTTGTTTGAATGCTTTCCTGAAGAGGAGCTTCAACCACTTCTGGTACAGGCAGTGGTCCCTTGATTGTGGTGGAGTAGGAATGTGGGGCCAGCACGGTAGTTGCTCAAGCTTATGAACCAAACAGGTTAGCACAAAAGAAGCATAGATTGCAGCCTAAGGTTGTTATGCGTCATCCCAAAACAGTTAACCGTGTAAGCCGTATCCCCGAAAGCTAGCTTATGTGCCTTGATCAAAATTAGAACAAGATTGTTACTGATACGTAATCAGCACAAGGACGAACTTGGATGATGATGATGATGATGATTATTATTATTATTATTATTATTATTATTATTATTATTATTATTTTTATTATTATTATTATTATTATTATTATTCTATTTTTCTGACTCAAAGAAACGTAATTTAGACAAACGACACGAGACGAACTCAAAATAAAATGATTGACATGATGCACGAGTCAAAAAAAAAAAATACAAACTGACACATTGGGCGGCTACACCCGAACGGTAAAAATACTAAGACTCGGCATTATAGCGGAGTCAGATTATTCACGAGGATCTACGCAAATACCATTCAGGTAATTGCAATTCATCAACCATACCCTGACTTGACCTTAAATAAAACACAGTAGGACCCTAAAATAAATTTTTTTAATAATAATAAAAAAAATTAAGACTTAACCGGAGATTCTAACGGATAATGAATCAAACCATTTTTTTTCTTATCCGAAAGGTTACTCCCAAAATCGGACAATAAGATAACACAAGGACGAACACAGTTTTTTTTTTTTTTGAAACAAACTCTTTGATCTAATTCGCAAAAGAATCTTAGAGTATTTATAAAATTTGGCAATTACGAAGAGAAACCGACTCAAAATATTACACGAATTAGACGCAAAATTGGTTTATAAAAATTGGCCATTATGACGGCGTAAAACCCCGATAAATTACTTTAAAAAATATGGACTTGATTTGGACACAGACTCAAACACAAAAGGATTTCGCCATTATAATGGCACAAAACTATGACAAATTATTTTCTAATATCTAGGACCAAACTCGGACACAAGATGAAACTCAAAAATTCTTGAAAAAATTCGTCATTATAACGACATAAAATGACAACTAAACAAAAAATATTTCGAGACACGGGACTAAACCCAATTTTTGTATCATTTTCCTTTTTTTTTTTTTCAAAATTTGGCTCTCGCCCCTCGGTGATCGGTCAGCATAACAACCCTTAGACTAGAACAAATGCAACACATTATATGCTCATGATGTGTCTTTTGGTGACGTGGGCCCCATTATGACACGAGGGAGTCTGCCTAGACAAGTGCGGTACCAGTATACCGCACCTTACTACGTCTAATGACATGCAAATAAATCGGCCTAGATAAAAGCACAGGTTCAACTCTAGGTGACTCAATGGGTTCCTGTTCTATAGTTTCTGGCAATCTGGAAGTGCCTCGGGGGTACCGGTCGACAACGTCTAACGGCCTAACCTAACGCACCTCCTCCTCAAGAAGGGTTAACTTTTTGTGTCCTGAGACACGACAGAAATTCCAAACGCCGAAGCGAAACTGACGTACATGTATGCAGTGTTCCAGAAGACTCAGAGGTGTACGAGAGAAGACAGTTGTGTATATACAGTTCAAACATATCAAAGCAGTAACATTCAAGGCAACATATACAAACAATATTCAAAAGCCGAAAGCGACAAAGTTTAAAGCCTGAGACTCTCAGTTTTTACTTTCCTCCCCAGCGGAGTCGCCAAGCTGTCACGACCCTTTTTTAACTTTCAAATTTCAAACTTTCCAGATTTTTAACTTGACTAAAAAACTTGAATTCAGATTTAAACTTATACCCCCTTAGAGGATGTACTAAACTGACATTACAATTAAGGTTCAAGTTAAGCTATGCATTTCCACAGCTCACAAAATAAACCAGATGCTTAGCCGTTTGAGCAAACTAACTAATACACACACATAAATATACACACAAGACACACTTGGACAAATGATAGACCAAACCACTTCTATGCCAAACACAAAGATAAACTTTAATTAACGCCTCCAACGACCACTGGTACACATACGAACGACATATACTCATTGATAATAGGATTCAACATGGCTTCATATACTAAATAGTGCACTAACATGAATTCCCTAATTGAAACTCTAAGCAACACAAAATAAGAAGAAAACTTGGGGTTTTTGTCTAACTCGTCAAACAAAACGGATCTAAAGTCGCTGCCTCGACGTCGCCACTGTCGCAGCGTGCTGCCACTACCACCCGCTACGTTTTCCATTCATCGCTTCAGCTTTTCTTCAGCTTCGTCACCATTACTGTTGCTCGCAGCTTCACCCCGACACCATTGTTCTTGTCTCACTAAGATACGGCCAAACAGACTCCTAAACCATCGTCACTATGTCATGACGATATCACCATCACGGTATCCCCACCAGTGTCCACATAGCCGCTGCACCTCGTCACCTCCACCACTAAAGTAAACTCAAACCAACGCCTTGCACATCGACACCACTGTGACACCATTAAGACATAACACAAATACACCCCAGTGCACCGTCCCCTCAACCTCCACAACGTCACAACGACAATCCAAAAAAAAAAATAAGAAAAACAGAAATGAGAAGGGATTTTTCAGAACCAAATACCTCAAGAACTGTGTAGAAGAGAATGAGATGAGCCCATGGATGTATGGCTTGACCGAAACAAGTTAAGGATTGCCGGAGCTAGGTTTAGGCTGAACTTCAAGTCTCGATCTACGCGGAACTAGTGAGAATTTGGAGAAATTGATGTGAGATCGGAGAAGAGGGGCTCGAGGCGAGTTTAACGATGTAAAATTTGTGTTTCCCAGTGAGGGCCGGCAGAGGTTCACGGTGGGGGTGGCGATTTCCGGTCAAGGGACCACTTTGGACAAAGTTTAGTGTTTTTTCTGCTGAAATTTTATCAAAAGGACTAAAAATAGCAAATTTTGGTTTTAATATTAAAGGGGTGGGCCGGGTCATAGAATTAGGCTAGTGGGCCGGGTTACAATGAAGTGGGCTATTCCTTTGTTTTACAAATGGCCATTAAGAGGTCTACTCTATTTAAAATGCGCACAATCAGCTAGAATTAAACCTCACAAAAATTGTAATGTTATCACAATTAAACGTAAAATTACAACTAAACACATAACAAGTAATTTTTGGTGATTTTTTTTTTTAAATTTTCCTTTCCAATTAATGACAATTTTAGTTAAAATAAAGACAAAATTTTAGGAAAATTCGGCAAAATTGGTATGAAATTAGCTAGGCTATTTTGAGCAAATTTTGTGTTTTCGTGCCAAAATTAGGTGATTACATGAAGTATGAAATTTTTTTATTGCCTGAGATACCATTTGACTTCTTGTTTTGTTTTAAATACTCTTCTTTGTATTTTTTTCTTTTTGGGTAGTGCCATTGAGGTACATGAGTGGTCAATTCAATTTTTGACATCAACTTATTTGTACTTTTTCAAGTAACAAATAATTAGATTCATGTTCACTACAAAAAATCAGCACTTTTCCGATCCGACCGACTAGCGGTAGTCCAGAGATGTCCAAACGAAGCGATCAGATAGGAGTCTGAAAATATACTGTCCGACCGTCATAAGTTAATTTTTTTTATTTTGTCCGAGCGAATCGGTCGGATCCCTCAAAATAATTAACCCACCTCCCTTCCCTATTTCAGCCTTTCACTCTCTCTCTCCTTCGAAAAAAAGAACCCGACTTCCCATTCCCAAATTCTCACAGATCCGTCCACTCCATCCGCCTACCCCTAATTTCTCCATGAATCCCCAATTTCCCAATCTAAATTGATAAGTTTCTCCCAATTTCACTATCTTTTTTCATTTTTTTCTTCAATTTCAAAAACCCTAACCCCTAATTTTTGTTTTTTCTTTCCTCCACAGATTCGGCCCGCCACCTCAGGTAGCAGCGGCGGCAGCCAGCTCAGGCAGATGAGGCAACAACGACATGCTTTTTTTTTTTCCGTATAGTTTATGTGTAACTAAATTGTTTGTATGCTGTGTTTTGTTGTTGCTCTTGGTATTGTTGAAAAGAAGAAGCAAAGAACCAGTTGTTTGTAAGTTAAATTTTATTGTTGTTCTATGTGTGCTTTTTTTTTGTTGTTGTTGTTGTTGTTGTTGTTGTTGCTCTTGGTAATGTTGTAAAGAAGAGGTAAAGAACCAAAATGTTAAAAAGACAAAGAAAATGATAATGGTGTACTATAATATTAGTACTTTATTTTGTGTAATTACTAGTTGGTTTTTGTTTAAGGAAGTTTAAGAAAGGTTAGGGGAAATGGTGTGTGTAAGAATTGTAATAAGAAGATTAAATCAATGTAATGATCTACTTAACTAAAGGAAAAAAATTGTTAAAAGAGCTTTGGTTATACTTTATTGTATACGGAATTGGAAGATTCACCAAGTTAGATAATATATAGTGTGCTTTGAGAAAAAATATTGTTTCATCTTAATTATATTATTAAAAATATTAATATAATATCATATTCCCAAGTAGAAATATAGTTAGAGAGTTAGGAACATAGGGAGAAAGTTATGTTCTTTTTTCCTCATAAATTGCTAAAGTTTGAATCTTTTTAACTATTTGTTTAGAATGAGATACTTGTTTTACAAAGGGAAAAAATTTGAAACTTTCATAGCTTAAAGTTAGCAAATGAACTAGTATCACACTTTACAATAATTTAAGAGACATTAGCTAAAAGTAAAATAGTAGCTATACAACTTAAAATATCTTATTTCGTAAATTGATTTGAATGAAATAAATTATTTCTAAATATCCATTTTGTAATCTTTTATTCTATTTCATTTGATTCTTGAAATATTGGATTTTAAATTGCTCCAACTAATTATAGATAAGTAAATAGTTTTATCATTTCAACGAAATAGATATAAGTTGCAAATGAGAAGTGTTATTAATTACTAAATGATAATATAATAACATAAAATTATTAGATGTCTGCACTTTCGATAATGACCAAAAACAGAAATAGATGAAGCAGAAAAATTCCAAGCCAACAGTATACACTGCATGTCCTTAAGTAATCTAATCCCCTCACAGTACCCAAGGTTTGAGGATTAATTTCTCCCAGGATAGAATGGAATTATCCTCACTGTGATAGCGGTAATTTAAATCACAGTAAACAGCGAACTCAAATAATGGTAGCAAATCACACTGACTCAGAACTTACTTTGCTTTGAAAATAAATGCAAAAAGTAATGTGTGTGTGTGTGTGTGAGAGAGAGAGAGAGAGAGAGAGAGAGAGAGAGAGAGAGAGAGAGAGAGAGAGAGAGAGAGAGAGAGAGAATGAAATTTTTGGATAAACAAAATGAGGCAAAAATGCCTCTCTATTTATAGCCACAAGATTTGGAGTAAAAAGGCATGAAGGTGTCTTTTCATTTTTGGTGAAGTGGCTGTTCATGAAAGGCAGCCTTCAAGGTGGTTGTTCAATGAAAAAGTACATTTTCATTGAAATAACGTTACAGCACCTTTGGGAACTTTGGAATATTTGTATAAGTATTCCACTCTTTAATTCCATTACGAAAACGGCCCCAAGTCAAATATTAATATAAAAATATTAATATGTGATAAATAAATATTAATCTTTAATAAATATTCTCTTCATTTTCTATTCACACCACTTTACCTTCTTTCCAAACCCAACAATCCCCCACATGAATGGGGAATAGCTATATGAAGAAAACATGCAGAAAACTGTGTGATTTGCAAGTAAGAATTAATTGCATCTAGATAAGTGGGTTTCCATTTGAACTTTCTGTAGTGAACATATATAGGATATACTCGGTCAATCGGTAGATTTGATATCTTTGAACCGTCGAACTTTGGTGTATACCTAGACAAAATATGTCACATAATTAATCCTTGACCTTTTTTGGTTCTCATTGTTGTGTTCGTTTCAGCCATGAACACCGCCTGGTTCATGAGTGCGTAGAGAATTGGCCTTACAGAATTCTCGTTGAAGCGGCTTCCACTTCACACTCACATAGGTGATTTCTAAACGTGTAATACCGTAGATCTACACTGTTTGGCAAACCTCGTATCAAACCTAGATAATCATTAAAAAAACGTCTTTAACATTTTATCATTGGTACTAAACATTATCTTATTAAGAGGATGGATTGAGTTGTTTGACAATGTTGGAGCGGTCGTACACAACTTTGTTTGAGCTCCTTGAACCTAGATCTTGGGATCTCCAGTCTTCTAAGTAGAGTTACCGCCATGACGACTTGTCCTCGGCCGTAGTCCCATTCTCTTCGATAACCTCTACTACCTCTCTAGTTAGCCTTTTGTAAGCGGATCCGACACATTATCACTTGACCTTACAATGTCAATATTGATAATCCCCTAGAGAGTAGTTGTCAAACGGTTTTATGTCTTCATTGTGTGTAACGACTTCCCGTTATACATATTGCTCCCAACCCTTCCTCTTGACGCTTGGCTATTGCAATGTATGCAAACCGCTGTCAATGGCTAGAGCCAAAATAGAATATCTTCCAAATTTTTTTGGAGCCCTTCAGCTTTTTTCCCTGTTTAATATAGCATCACCATCAATAGTTTGGAATGGTTGCATCAGTTGTGGCCACGACCTTTTAATATTTAATATATTTCTCAACCATTTCCGTATTGCTATTTACTTGATGCCTTAATTATAGAACCTTCTATCATTATACAAATCCAAATCAATATAGATTTTATAATTATCATTGGTTGGTTCACCGCTTCAAATTCAACTCAATATGGATTTCATAATTATATTTGGTTGGTTCGCAGTTTAAATCCAACTTGATATGGATTTTATCATTAATATTAATAGTTAATTTACCGTTTAATAGACCAATAATTTAATACATCCGTTCATAAACAGTCAGGTCTATATAAAAAGGTATCTTTCAACTGACACATCTTTTCATGAAAAATTACACCTTTCAAGTGACACCATTTCATGAACTAATGCAACTTTTTTGAAAAAGGTCACGAGACCAACCGTCAAATCGGTAGTTTCATCAACTAGTCGTCAATATGACTAATAAGTTATGATACACCGATTATCATGTTAAAATCCATGAAGAATTCGTGGGGTCAAATCTTATCTAGTTCATATAGATAATATAGACACTAAGTCTAATTATTCATACATCAAACGCCCCCACATTTCAAAATAATTTCTCTGTCATGTTCATAAAACTCAAATTCACATTGACATGATTTTTTCAAAATACATACGGAAAAATTCAAACTCAGCATGGATATGAATGCACATATGTATAAGTATTATATATGCGCATGTATATATAATATTTAGTGACAACAAAGTTTTGTCCATAAAGAAAACTTTATATGGCTGTTCCTTTTCCTCAAAGGCAAAAGTACACGCTAAAACATGACTTAAATGATCATAAATTGGTGGGTTCGAACACATCATTTAAGTTGCCTTAAAAAGCCATTTCTATGTAATGTTTGCATTACGGGATCATCACCTTTTGAAAGAAAAAAATTACATAGGCATCCTTAATTTGTTGCCTCACATGATATGCATCACTTTAGTTGGCGGGACTATACTAAAAGATGTTAAATCCTTCTAGTCAGGAATCACCAAACCAGCAGTAACGTTAGGAATAACTCTGACATCAATTCTAGAGTACTTGCTAGAATTATGCAGAAATAATACATCGGTGAAGTTTTTAATCTTAAAAACCGACTGTATATAATGACGAAGTTTTTAATCTTCAAGTCAATTTAATACTACGGTGAAGTTTTTAATCTTCAAACCAAATCAATATCACGACGAAGTTTTTAATCTTCAAACCAAATCAATATCACGGCGAAGTTTTTAATCTTCAAGCCGACTAGGAAATAGGAGTAGAAAATCACGAAGATTTTAATCTCCTTTAGGAGTAGAAAACCACAAAGGCTTTAGTCTCCATAGCATCAATCATTCTTTGTTTGTCAACAAAAAGATGAATGATTCTGATGGATTACAAGCACTATTTGTTTGCTTTTTCCATAGAATCCATATAGTTTGCATATATATTGAACCAGCGAGACGTTCTTGGTTAAAATGCTGCAAATATGCCCATTTAACGAACGTAATCATATTCCTCCTTATAGGCTTGAGATGATGCAGTGGGTTTCTTTTTCAAAATGTGGGAATTTGACCATTTCTCTTGATCCACTTATTTCAAGAAACAATCTTTTCCAGCAAATACGAGATATATCCTTGGCCATGAATTGGCCTCCATTTTCTTTCTCAATCATGAGAAACATTTTCACTTGTGTTACTGGAGATCAAGAGAGTAGCACAAAACTATTAGATCTTATTGTCATGGTCTAGCATGTGATTACATTGTCTCGAATGTCACAAACCATATCAAAGCCCAATATACATTCTAAAGGTTCCCACAAATTAGTTGTTTCAGTGATCAACTATTTAATGTCATTGCAGTTGACTAATGCATGACAAAGCACCACTTATCCTGCATCATCTTATTCATGAAATGGTTGCTGGTTAAAGCCATTATTACCCATAAAATAACATCCTTCAGAAGTAAATCTCAATGTACATGATGGTTTGTGCACCATCGGCTAACAACACTTGTGCTTCTTTTTTTCTTTTTCTTTCCCAATAGATAGACATCATCTTTTTGCATTTTATATTTGTCTCTGCATGGCATCAATAGAATATGTAATATTTCTTTAGAGCCATACCTTTATGAGCCATACCTTTATGATCCATACCTTTGTGCACCATCGGCTAACAACACTTGTGCTTCTTTTTTTCTTTTTTTTTTCCCAATAGATAGACATCATCTTTTTGCATTTTATATTTGTCTCTGCATGGCATCAATAGAATATGTAATATTTCTTTAGAGCCATACCTTTATGATCTTTACATTTCTGCAGTACGACAGACGACAAACATAAGTATTGGCAGGAGTTACTATTTCAACTAAATTTCAATTCCTCTCTATCAGACATCCGAATACAGAAAAGAAGAATAAGTTGGATTTCTTAAGATTGTTAGATGTCTGCACTTTCGATAATGACCAAAAACAGAAATAGATGAAGTAGAAAAATTTCAAGCCAACAATATACACTGTCCGTCCTTAAGAAATTCAATTCCCTCACAGTTACCCAAGGTTTGTGGATTAATTTCTCCCAGGATAGAATAGAATTATCCTCACCGTGATAACGGTAATTCAAATCACAGTGAACAGCGAACTCAAATAATGGTAGCAAATTACACTGACTCAGAACTTACTTTTCTTTGAAAACAAATGCAAAACGTAATGAGAGAGAGAGAGAGAGAGTGAAATTTTTGGATAAACAAAATGAGGCAAAATGCCTCTCTATTTATAGCCACAAGATTTGGAGTGAAAAGGCATAAAGGTGTATTTTCATTTTTGGTGAAGTGGCTGTTCATGAAAGGCAGCCTTCAAGGTGGTTGTTCAATGAAAAAGTACTTTTTCATTGAAATAAGGATTTTTTACATAAAAGTACAAGTTTTAGAGCTTAATTACCAAACATAGCAACATTTTAGTAAAATTACCCTATATAGAGTAAAACACAAGATAATTACAATCATAGCAAAAACATAGCAATATTTTTACATAACATACCAAACCTTACATTCTTCCTTATATTTCCCCCACTATCACTTTTGCTCCTCCCATTTCCCTCTATTTCACTTTTCCTCCCACCATTTTCCCCCAATTTCACTTTTACTCCTCCGATTTTCCCCAATTTCACTTTTCCTCATCTATCCTGTATGTATCTCGTTGAATCTCACTATTTCTGCATCGTATCAACTATTTCTGCACCGCATCTAACTGTTTCTGCACCGTTTCAACTGTTTCTGCAGCACCATATCTAACTGTTTCTGCAGCACCGTATCTAACTGTTTCTGCACCGTTTCAACTGTTTCTGCAGCACCGTATCTAACTGTTTCTGCACCGTTTCAACTGTTTCTGCAGCACCGTATCTAGTTAATACTTTTCCATTTTATCTTTGTCCTTTATATTCCACTAATTATGACTATACCAATACAAAATCTCCAAAATTCATTTCATTTTAAATAGTATGAGCTACACGAAAGATGATTACGGTCTTTCTCTTGCTCGCTCAACTCCCAAATCAGAAGACTGGAAGCTGCACTAGAAGACCATTAACATTCGCGCTCCAACAACATACTCTAATCTAATTTTTTTAGAAGACCAATAACAAGGAATGAATTCAAAAATTAGATGAGGATTGTTTCTTATCTTAGTTACTTATACGAATTTTCACCCATCACATCATTCATCAATCAATTTTATTCATTAAACAAAACATAAAAGTTTGTCAACAGTAGATGTCAAAGTATGATTATATAAGCTTAGAATAGGTAATGCAGCGATCTTTCATCTCACTTGACACTAACCATACCATCCTTCCTTCCACCACCAATTTAGCTATAACGATGTGTCGCAGGTACTTATTTCAAATACAGAATTATGAAAACGCTGATCCACGTACTGCAACAGCAGATGCTGTAGGTCTATGCCAAATTGCAATTGGTGGTGTGTTGATGTGCAAGGCGGGGGAGGGGGGTGATGGCGCTGGGGCGGTAGGGGTAATGGTGGTGTGGTGGTGGTAATGGCGTTAGGGTGGGGGTTATGGCGTTGGGGTGGTGGGGGTAGGTGTGGGGTGATAGGAGAAAGAGAGAGTAAGTGAGAGAATTTTTAATTTGGGAAAATTAGGAAGTGAAAGTGAAATGTGTTAGATTATTGTTAAATGTGTTAGAAAAATAATGCTATGCATTGTAATTAGAGAAATATTGCTATTTTTTTTTGTAATTAAGGATGAAAATTTGTATATTTGTGTAAAAATCCCTTGAAATAACGTTACAACAGCTTTGGGAACTTTGGAATATTTGCATAAGTATTCTACTCTTTAATTCCGTTACAAAAACGGCCCCAAGTCAAATATTAATATAAAATATTAATATTTATTAAATAAATATTAATATAAATATTAATCTTTAATAAATATTCTCTTCATTTCCCATTCACACCACTTTATATTCTTTCCAAACCCAAAAAAATAAAGTACGAAACTCTCTCTCGCTCTCTCTCTCTCTCTCTCTCTCTCTCTCTCTATATATATATATATATATATATATATATATATATATATCTGTGTGTGTGTGTGTGTTAAAAAAACTTAAACTCATGTATAATTTAAGTTATATATGGGTTCGCGAAAGGGTTGGCATAGTGTAAGTTATGAAATTGAAGGTTCTCCACAGAAGTACATAAAAATAGATAAAGCAAGCTTGGATTTTTTTAGAATAAGAAGTCAACATATGTCGGAGTGGTTGAAATCTCGTCATATCAAACATCTTGGGTCGAAATATGGGAATGAAAAATTTCTCGCTGAGATGGCTTTAAAATGTAAATAGTTTTACGGTTAGAAAATATACAAAATATAAAATGACTAAAAAAGGGTACAACTTCCCGTTAATTCATTAGATGCTCTTCAGATATAGAATAGGTTATTAGATAAAAGATACCTCACTGCTCTATTAAAACATAAATTTGATACTATTTGTAAAAGAAATTAAGGTTCGAAAAATATCATCATATAAGCGTGGGGTATCTCAAGACTATGAGTTTTTTTTCTTTTCAACATCTCAAGACCATGAGTTTACTATTATCGTTTTTAGGCTACTTCTTTGATTAGTAAATATTAATTTATTATTAGTAAAGTTTTAATAATATCTATTTATCAAAATCATTGGTAGTTTTATTTTTTATAACGACTGCGTTTCTAGTGAATTAACTAGTTACTTTAAATTAAGAGTTGCTATTAGAATTGAATAGGAAAATTTACACAAAATGACTACCCTAATAGCTAAATTATAAAAAATAACAATAGTTTTACCATATTTACAATACATAACAATAGTTTCTCATTTCCTCCTCCCCAAACATAAAACCCTAATTTCTTCCCCTTCTCTCTCCTTCTCTCTCCTCCTCCACCCATCAACCCCATTCCCGTCGGCCCCCCTTTCCCTCACCGGCCATCGTTGCCTTCACTGTACCCCCACTCCAGTGCAGCGGCGTTGCTCCTCGCAGCGGTGCTGTTGCATTGCAGCGGCGAGCTGCCCCGATCTACATTTTCCGGTTGGTTTTTCAGTGAGGTTTTCAAATCTGCTACTTTTTATCTCCGATCTGCTACTTTTTTCCCCTTTTTGTATGTGTATATATGTGTATGTGTAGTATATTTTTATATTTTGTATATATAAATACATATACATTTTATATTTTTGTATATGAATGTCTATTTTTCATTTTTTTATGTGTATATATATATATATGTATGTATATATGTGTATATATTTGTATGATTGTGTTTCTGTAAGTCTAGAGTAGAAAAGTTGATTTTATATTTTTTTTGTATAACTTTGTATGCTTGTATATATTTCTGAATGTGTTTATATATTTGCGTTATATTTAGTGTATATTTGTGTAGTTTTTGTATGTTCCTTTTTGAATATCGAAAAAAAAAAATTTTAAAAAAATCTGGTGGTGGTGGTGGTGGTGGCGGTCAGCGGCGGCAGCTCAGCGGCCGGAGGTGGCTGGCCGGTGGCTGTGACATGTGGCAGCAGCCCCAAGGCAGTGATGGGATGAGAAGGTAGGAAAAAGGAGGAGAAAACTCTAAATTGTAGGTATTTGTTGAAACTTGTATATGTTATGTAAAAAAACTATTGTTATATTTTGTAAAGTGGTAAAGTATCGCTATTTTTTGTAAATATGGAGTTAGGGTTGTATATTTGTATAAATCTCCAATTGAATACTCCGTTATATATACGTTTAATATACTAGTTTCTCTACATAAATAATAGTGTTTCTTCAAATCAAACGGATTGAGCATCTACAGCTTAGGGTTGTAAGAGTTGACGAATTTATAAATTAAGTAAAAGGCGGAGAGATCTAATCAAGTTATTGATTTGGTTTCTATTCATTTCCGCTGAATTTATACTCCAGACTTTTACAAGTGCGAAAGTGAAAGTGAGCAAACTTTTTATTGTGTTGATTTATAGAGTTTTTACATAAAAGTATAAGTTTTAGAAGTTATTTACAAAATATAGTAATATTTTAGCAAAATTATCCATTATAGAGGAAAAGAGAAATTAATTACAAACATAACAAAAACATAACAATATTTTTCCATAACATGACAAATCCTTACATTCTTCCTCCTATTTCCCCACTATCACTTTTGCTCCTCCCATTTCCCCATATTTCAGTTTTCCTCCCACCATTTCCCCTAATTTCACTTTTACTCCACCAATTTCCCCTAATTTCACGTTTTCTCATCCCATCTTCACTGTATCTCGTTGCATCTCAATGTTTCTCAAACTACCTCGTATCTCGTTATATCTTCTGTATCCCACTGTATCTGCATTATTCTGCACCGTATCTAATTATTTCTAAACTGTATCTAGCTGTTTCTAGTCTCTTTTAGCATTTGTTTTATTCCCGTTGTTTCAAAACTATTTCACCTTTTTTTCATTGTTTCACATTATTTTTTACATTTTATTTCAGACTTTTTCACTATCTGTTTTAGATTGTTTCAGCGCTGTATCCGTACTATTTTTGGTCCGTATCAAACTGTATCTAACTGTTTCTGCACCGTTTCAGGTTGTGTTCAGCACTGTATCTAACTGTTTCTGCACCGTTTCAGGTTGTGTTCTGCACTGTATCTAGTTGTTTCTGCACTGTTTCAGGTAGGGGTGGGCACTATACCGAAAAAATCGAAATATCGAACCGAACCAAACTAATTCAGTATTTCGGGTTCGGTATTTCGGTTCGGTCCAAGAAATTTTGAAACTTCGGATTTTTGGTTTCGGGCAACCCGGAATTTCGGGACCCGAAAAAACCGAAGTTTTTTTTTTTTTTTTTTTTTTTTTTTTTTTTTTTTTTTTTTACACATATGCCATATATTTTCTAAACCCCTAAGTTACCCATTTTCAGTAAGTAACATGATTCTACATATTGACTGCTTTAACTAAAGGTTCTGCTTTTTTTTATTTTGCAGAATAGAGAAAGTACCTAAATATTCGTTACTTTTTGTATTATAGTAAACCATAGCCTGGTTACATAAAGTCTGTTAATATATTGATTAGAGCCGCACAATCTCTAAGTCTGAAAGTTAAATGTGCTCAATCTATACCATTACAAACGAAATTATAGTTTGCAAAAGGTGTGAGACCAAAAGTGCACGACATGCTTGATTTGAGAAAGATATTATTAATAGAGTTTCTTATTTTTCCTTCAAAATGTCTGTTATTGTCATGATCAATGTTAAGGTCTTAGTTGTCAAACAAGTTGAATTCACCTAAAATAATTTATATTCTCAAGTTTCGTTTCTGCTGTAATATACTTAGACTGGTATATGAAATGTCCCAGTATAAAAATCATTCATAGCACAATTATCTAAATTGAGACGTTACAAAATTACATCAGTGCCAAGTGACGAAACCAATAATTTTGCTAAGAGTGTTTAAGAATTTTCAAAATTTAATAAATATCAAGTAATACTCCTATTTGACTTATATATACAATTATAGTTTTTCATTATCAAGTTTCACTGATTGTAGCTCCTCCATGATAATACCAGAATATACGAAGAGGGTGAATAGTTTCATTTCCTGTAATTAGTCATACTTTTAGTACTAATTTCGTTTAAGCTAAAAGAAATTGAAAGAAATGAGAAAGTGAGAGGACCAAATTATCCTAGTTAGCCTATTCATAGGCTATAAATTTTCTTGTTCGGGATTTTTTTTTTGCCATAAACTTTGATTTAAACCGAAACACCGATGTACCGAACGGAACCGAAGTATAAAAATTACGGATTTTTCTACACTTCAAAACCGTACCGAAAACCAAAATATCAAACCGAAGTTTCAAAAAATCAAACCGAAATACCGAACGCCCACCCCTAATTTCAGGTTGTGTTCAGTACTGTATCTAACTATTTCTGCACCGTTTCAGATTGTTTTTGCACCGTATCTAAGTATTTCTAAACTGTTTCAGCATTATTTCATCCCGTTTGTGCGTTGTTTCCCATTATTTTTTACATTTTATTTCAGATTTTTTCACTAGCTATTTCAGACTGTATCATATCGTTTCAACGCCGTTTCAGACTTTATCATAGTGTTTCAACGTCGTTTCAGAATGGATCAGATCATTTCAATAGTTGTTTCATATTGTTTCAACGATGTTTCAGACTGTATCATACTATTTCAACACTGTTTCAGACCGTATCAGATTGTTTCAATAGGTGTATCCGCACAATTTTTTTGTCATTAACCAATAGCGTAAACAACAATAAATAAACTCAGTAGATCGGGTATAATGATTTTCTAGTAAGCATAAAACTTCCACTGTCTAAGAAAAAAGTAAAAAAAAAAAAAAAACCCCGCTGCCCAGTTTTCAAGATTGATTAGCTAAGTAGCAACATTAGATTTCAAAAGCCTCCGCCTCCACCTCCACTTATTCCAATCTTTAGGAAATTAAAATAACATAAGAGAATCATTGTCATACCCGATTTTGGACTCAGCTCGAGGCGAGTTGGGTTTCGGATTTGACTGGGTGAACTCGTTTGAGTTAGATGTTTTGGAGTCGCCACCTAATATAATTTCTAAGGCATATTAGGTCACCTATTATATTCTAATTTCATTTAAATAATTAACTCCGGGTTGGCCTACGAGTCAGAGATTCAGGTAAGAGGTTCAAGTTAACTCGAGAGGAAGGGGTTAGGTACCTCTCAAGCTCCACAAATGTTGTTACCGGCCGGACTTATAATTGGGATTCAAATAAGCGGCTAAGCAATTAAACTAAGCAACTAAGAATAGACAAATAATTTAAATGACTCGTAAAATATTATGGTATTAAGTAAATAGGTATGATTTGCTAATGACTCCCTCCTTTACTCCTTGCAAAAAAGATGAAAATGAATTAGTAAAATAATAATAACAAATAATAAATGATAAAGTAATAATAAATACTAATAATAAGGAGAACAAAATAATAATGAAAAAAGGACTTCTCTTTGAATTGTTCTTTTCCAAAATAAATTTTCGCCTCTCATCCAAGTTTACCTCGCAAAATATAAAGGAGATAAGGTTATTATCAATAATAATAAATAAGTAATTGATAATAAAAATAATAACAATAATATTAATAATAATAAATATAGTAGCAATAATAAAAGTAATCTAAAATAATAATAATGATAATAATAATAATTTTAATAATGACAGTTTTAAAATAAAGGGGGAAAGGGATGTTTGAAAGTGTCGGCTCAGGTTTGTGTGAATCGACTAAGAGATTAAGGACGTCGGTACGGATGCGAACACACCGGCCGGTCGTGTCGCCATGCTAAGTGCCGGTCCCACCACTCCATAATTGCTCGCACACGTTATCATAGCCTTTGTTTTAGGGACGTGGGAATGGGATTGTTTATCAATAGGCCTCACATATACAATTATTTTCCTTGGCCGTGGTTAGTTCGTCAATTCATTGTATTTCCGTCAATTCCTTGTATAGGCCTCAATATATATAAAATATATTTTTTCATTGGCTACAAGTGTGGTATCGTGTCCAAATCAGTGCATAGTCCTCGAGTGTGGTACTGTCCATGATCAGAGCAATCCTAAGCACAACAACATCAGAGGGAACTGCAAAGAATTCTCGAAGAAAATAATTAATAATAATCCAACCAGTAATCAACATGACAAATCAAAAGAACAAACAAACTGAAACTCAACCAAGCAAGTGAATAATAGGTAACCCAGCAACAAATGCTTAGCCAAACTAAACGACTAGCGTTGACCAAAAGTCTGAGCAGGTTTCCAACAGAGCCATCAACAAACTGGAAGAGAGAGAGAGGTGGCGATGGCCACAGCCATCGAGGCAAGCAGAGACGGCAAGGACTAAAATCAGAACCATAGTCGAACGGTTGAAAGGGAGCGACACCACTCGGGTGACGGCGACGCTTCTACCCCACCACCCCTGTTCCAACCCCTGCAGAAGAACTTAAAACAAATATCGAAGATCAGAAACGTAAAACAATAGAGATAACGGAAATGATGGTATCGCCGACTAAGAACCACGCCAGACTCCGGCGAGAGGGAGCATCACCAACCCATCTTGGTGGCGTCGCTGCTACTTCTCACTCTCCTTCGATTTTCCTTTTCCAATTAATCATAGGAACAGTAGGGAACTCAAGAAACAAGTCGACAATAGGATTAGACTGATTTCCAGAAGAAACATCTCAAATCAAACCACTAATCCCAACCAACAATACAACTCTCTTTCTCCGCTCTCATGTTTTCCCCACTGCTGCGATGGTATTTCTCTTCCCCGGTGTCCCTTAGTTTCTGTCTAGTGTTTTGTGGTAATGGAGATGGTGAAGTAGGGGGTATGGGGTCCGCCGGTGGTCATTGTATCTGTGTAGGAGATGGAGTTGGGGTGCTGTGAATATGCGTGTGTACTGTGTATGGGTGTATGTGTGTGAATCCGTTGTGGGTGTGTTGTACTCGATTTTTTATAGAGAATTGGGGTTAAGAGGTGGAAGAGAGTCCAATGTGTATTTTGGAGAAGAAGACTAGTTGGGTGTGGGGTAGGCGTGTGTGTATCTCCATGTTCTGATGTGTTGCCCGTATGGGGCGAGTTAGTGTGTGTTTGCGTTTTTTTCAATCGTGTCCTGTTGAGAAGGAGGATGTAGAATAATGGTGTATATAAGAATTAGGGAGGAGATTGAGGGGATTAGGAAAATTGGGGATTTTCGGAATGATTTTAGGGATTAGGATAAGATTTTGATTGGGGAGGGGATTATGGAGAGATTAGGGAAGATTGGAAATGATTTAGGAGATATGGTTTTTCCAAAATTGGGGAGGTAGGAGGGGATGAACTTGGTATTAAAAGTGGGGTAGGGATATTGGAGGAGTTTTTAAAAAATAAGATTAGGATATATTTTGGAAATTGATTAGGAATATAATAGGAGGGAAAGTAAAGATAAGGTGTAAATAATGAACGTATCTAGATGAACACTCGTCTAGGTTCAAAAGAAATTTTGAAATAATGGAAAAGAAATATTTTGAAATGTAAATAATAATTATGAGAATATCCAAATTAGAACTAGATAATCGGAAGAAAATAGCAATTGATTTCCAACGGAATGGACGTACCTGGACGGACAATTGTCCAGGTTCGTAGAAAGATTTAACAAAAAGGAGAAGGAAAATAAGTAAATAAAAATAAAAATAAAAAATGGACATTTTCTTTTAAATTGGCCAATATTCAACTTAAAGGTGTAGAATAAAAATATAGATATACATATATTATAAAATGCACAAATAAATGTTAAATAAACTCAAATAAAATTATTTAAATATATATATAATCACAAATAATTATTAATTTGCATAAATAATCATAAATTGAAATAAACTTGGCATGTAGCCTAAATGACGTAATTATATAATATAGCCACTAATAATATAAGTGTACTAATTTCACAAATAGTCATAATTTTGACAAATAGCCTAAATAATGCAAAAATTACGTAATATAGCCACACTTAAGTATATAATATATAAATAGAAGATAACACACGTAAATGTATGATTTCTAATGCATATTTTGTGCAAATAGTCACATTGTACCCTTAAGTTGAATTATGGCCAATTTTAGAAAAAGGAGCGACAAAATTGGGCGTCAACAATCATTGCAGTTGCTTGTTGCTTCCACCACCAATCTGTACTTCACTACTCTATTTTCGGCAAATGTACTATTTATTTTCGAATATATGAATGCATTTTTTTTTCTAGTTTATCCATTGTATCTGAAGCTCACTGCCCAATTAAATCTGAATTAATGCCAAGTGTTACACCTATCTTTTAGGATCTGCAACAGAGTAAGATTTTATAGAGGTTCTGTCAAAGCATCAAATGCACCAGTTGAATTCCACACCAGATGAAACTATCAACATTCCAGATTTGCAATCAAATTCCAAATCCCAGACGATGATTTACAGATATGCAATTAAATTCCAAATCACGTCCTCAACTCCGATGATGAAGCGCCCGACGAATTTCACTAGATCTAAGTGATTCGGAAGATGAGCAATTTGAATAAGAGGAGGAGATAATGGGAGATGCTTCTGTACGGGGAGCGTCGAGAGAGGCGGAGAGTCGTTGCAACGCTGCGTTGACAGCGGAGTATGCAACGACAGTGATGGAAGCCATGCGGTGAGAGTAGGGGTAATGTGCGGCGTGGGGGGAAGCCATGTACAGTGGGGGTGAGGGTGAAAATAGGGCGGCCGGGGGCTGTATAATGAGAGATATTTGTAAATGGGGGAAATAAAAATGAAATATATTAATTATTGTGAAATGTTATTAGGAAAAATAATGATATGTATTTTAATTTGACAAATATTATTATTTTTTTAATAATATATGGGTGTTTGTAAAAAGTCCGTTGATTTATCTTACCATTTTATTTCAAATTTAAATGGCATTTCATCTCACAACCATAACAGGTGTGGAGGCAATATAAGTCCATTAAGATCTCACTATGGTGTTGCTCCTATATAAAAATTTGACTCTGTAACCAATTTGTACCGTACTAAATGAAAATTAGCCAATATTTAAAAAAATTTAGAAGACTAACGATATTGATGGAATATGAAAAATTCAATATTTTGTACTTGGACTTTTAAACTAAATTTTAAATTTCAAGTAAAATTTACTGGGACTTCATATTTAGCAAGACCCAATAATTTTACTCAGGACTTTGAAAATTTTGGTTCAAAAATCCAAGTAAAAAATATCGGGGAACTACAATAAAATTCTCAAGAAACTTTGAACTAACCCCCAACAAAATTTTCTGGGATCTACTGAAATTTAGTTTAATTTCCGCAAGGATTTTCCTATGGCTAGTTTAAAAAAAAAAATACATATTTTTAACATTTGACTACTTTTCTGAAAATCTGGAATTGTTGGCCGGTTCTCTTTAAGTGATGCAAAAATTGGCTAGTTATCAAAATTACCCCAATCCTATAGGAGTTACCTGGGCCGCAATCCTTTATTCCAGTAAAAATTGGCCTATTTGCAAATATATGACACTATAAGCAATGGTTTGCCTTTTTGCCCGCGTTAATAGGAGTTTCGTAGAAATGCCCCCATTAAGTTTAATGAAAAAAATCCGGATGGAAAGGCCTCTGTCAAGTTTTTAGGTCGGGGACCAGACTTGCCTTTATACCTCTCTGTTTTTTAACACTTATCCCTTCAAGTGTTGGCAAAAGGCAATACTAGCCGTACTTGGTCATAAGTCTTGGCAAAGGCCAAGATTGCGGTTAACCCTTCTCTATTTGCCAACACTTACCCTTAAATTGCTGGCAAAAGGCAACATTTGCCGCATTTGGTCGTAAGTCTTGACAATTGTCAAGACTTGCCCCTTCCAGTCTTTCCCTACATTCTCGCCACATAACTTGAAGTATTGGCAAAACAATACTTGCTCTTGAAGTATTGAAAATTGCCAAGACTTACAAGATTTTTGCCTTGAAGTCTTGGCTTCGGGCTAAAAAGAGTATTTTGCTAAAACATTGCTTAGCGCAGGCATTTTTGCAAAATCAGTCCTTATGGAGGGCACGCAGTGAAATTTTTTGGTAAAAATTTCGTCCAAAGGCCACTTGTGCCACTGCTATTTGGTTTTACGTCACTTTTTTCTTTGTTGTACAAAAGTAGACACTTTTTAGAACTTCAATCCTTGTGGGCTGAACTTCATACCATAAAGGTTGATGTTCAACTTCAGCCCACAAGGATTAGAATTTACGCATGCTATGCCTAAAAGTTCAGTCCTTGCAGGCAGAATTGAACTTCATATCTTAGGCATGAAGTTCAGCACACAAGGTTTGAAGTTCAGCCCACAAGGATTGAAGTTCCGAAAAAGGGCTATTTTTGCACAACCAAGGAAGAGATGGTCTGAAACCAAATACCAGTGGCAAAAATAGCTATTCGTGCACTTTGCCCTTTATTCCATGTAAAAATTTCGCGGGGAAGCCACTTTGGCACCCGCTTTGTGATGCGTAGCCTCTTTTCGCAAATTCGCTGAGAATTAGCTACTAGGCGCGTTTTTTAAAAATAATAGTATAATGACGTCGTTTTACACCTTTCGGAAATTCCGGTTTTACCCTTCCTTATTTTTAACATATTCAGGGTTTTTGTTTCTCTCTTAGATACTGTGACTTTTGAATTCTATCAAAATATACGAGCTCTTTTTCGAAATATACCAATTTCTTATTTTTGAGATTTTGAAGCTTTGTGTTTGGGTAAAAACTTTGTTTTGCTGTTTCGTATATTAAGGTAACTGTATTTACTTCGCATTGTTATTTTTCCATTTTTGTACGGGTATATGGGTTGTTAGGTTATGATTTTGTTTCAAAAAATGTTTAGATTTTCCATTAGAGTACAGTATAAGCTTTTGATTCCCTTTTAAATGGTGGGGGGTTTTTTTAAGGGGGGCGCTTTTTTCTGTGAAACCCCTTGCCCCAGAACTATATACTGTGACTTTATAGGGGATAGACTGTTGTCCCATGATAAAATACTGGGACTGTGTCTTTTAACAGGTACTTGTCCCATTGTAAATGGTGGGTTATTTTTAAAGGGGCAACGGTTTTTTTGTGAGACCCCTTGCCCCAGAACTATATACTGTGACTTTGTAGGGGATAGACTGTTGTCCCATGATAAAATACTGGGACTGTGTCTTTTAACAGGTACTTGTCCCATTGTAAATGGTGGGTTATTTTTAAAGGGGCAACGGTTTTTTTGTGAAACCCTTTGCCCCAGAAGTATATACTGTGACTTTTGTAGGGGGATAGACTGTTGTCCCAGCACAAAATACTGGGACTCTTTGTTTAACATGCAGTTGTGTCCCAGTTTTAAATTATGGGACTTTGTATAACAAAGCATTTATACCCCAGCACAAATACTGTGACTTTACACATGAAATACTGGGAACCTCTGTTTAACAAGTGCTTGTGCCCCAGTTCTAAAATATGGGACTTTGTATAACAAAGCATCATAGGGCCCCAGCACTAATGGTTGGGAAGTTAGTCTGGGGGAGGGGTTGGGCCACCAAGCTGTCCCCCAACACAAACACTGTGACCTTGCACATGAACTACTTGTACTCCCAGCACCAATGTCTTGGGGAAGTCAGTCTGTGGATGGGCCTACAAGCTTTTTGTGTGCCCCATAATAAATACTGGACCCCTTTGTTTAACAAGTGCTTGTGTCCCAGCTCTAAAACATGGGACTTTGAATAACAGAGCATCATAGGCCCCAACACAAAATACTGTGACTTTGCACATGAACTACTTGTGCTCCCAGCACTAATGTCCGGGTTTTTTAGCTGCAAGCATATTGGTGTTAATTTTTCTTTGTGTTATTTTAATACATGCGCTAATGTTACAGCTATGGAGATTATAACAACTGATGAGGGTATGGATAATCTGCCAAACGATGATGGTATATTGATTCCATTTGCGCAGTGGAAAAATCTTGATTGCCAGTAGAAAGGTGACAAAGAGTATCGTGGATTACTTGAAGGGTTATTGTCTGCCGATTACCTGGAGAAACTGAAGCAAGGGCCATTCGGCAAGTTTAGGCTTTTGGAAGATGCTAAATATTCTGGGAGGCTTATAAATTGTTTTCTGCAGTCTCAAATAGTTTCTTCAGACAATACTAAGCTTAGCTTCAAAGTTTTTGGTGATATAGTAGATTTCACAGCTGATGATTTTCATGTAGTTAGTGGTCTTAATATTTCCAGTGTTATAGATATAAGTATTTTTAAGCTTTCAAAGAGTAGATTAAAGGAGAAGTATTTCAGGAATCTTGAAGATGATGTTAATAAAAAGGACAACAACTGGACTTTAAAGTTATATGACTTGCTTGATTTGATTTAACATCATTCCAGTTATGTGAGTGTGATTCCAAAGAACAAGGGTAATGTGAATAGAGTGTTAGCTGCACGATTGGATGTTCCATTAGAACAAGATGATGCTGTTAAACTAGCTGAGGTATATTTGCTTAATTCTGTTTTATTGGGTCGGCCATTACCTAGAGTAGTGGATGATCAACATATGATTATTATTGATAATGAAGAGGTGCATAGCTGTTATCAGTGGGGTACTGAGATATATCGTCAAACGGTACACCATTTGCAGTCAATCATATAGCCAAATTCTTCTACTTATTTGTTTCCTGGTATGCCCTTCCTATTCTGCTGCTGGGTTGCAGAGGTGTTCCCTGTGTTCAGGCAGTATTTTACTGTTCGTCCTAGGATCAAACCTCTGATGCTTCGTTACACATGTACTGTTACCCCTCATTACAATGTCTTGTGTGATGATTACTTTCATAATGAACAGGTGAGTTTTACGAGTACTTGCTTTTTTTGTTATTTCTTTTTTTTTTTTTTACCTTTTTATTGGTTTTGAAATGTACTTTTTAATAGTTTTGGGAGGATGCCTCAGTGAGACCAATAAGGCGTAAATCTAAACGTGCTTCAATTTCAAAGTCACCCTCAAAGTCATCTTCAAAGACTAGTTCAACAGCAGAATCTATTGACATGAGTGAAGTTGTAAAGGTGAAATTCTTTGTGGGTTTTATCTTTTGATTTTTTTCTTATGTGGTTTTAATGTTTTTTCTTTTATCAGAGGTTGACAGCTAATCTCAAAGTAAACTTACCTACTGAGACCAAGATTCAACATATGATCAATTCCTCATAAAATAGTTTGAAGAAAGATCTTGCTGATATGGAGAAGAGGATTACAGATCAGTTGAATGCAAAGTTTGATTCATTACTGCTTCTTGTTGCAAAATCAAAGACAAGTGATCTTGGAGAAAACTGTGGTGTTTCTGTAAGTAAATCAGACACCAGAAGTAGAAATGAGAAGAGACATTTTGTTGATGATTTCAATTATTCAGATGGTCGGGATAGTTTTTTCAAAAAACCATATAATCGGTCCGAGCTTGTTGGTAGTGTACAAAGTGATCATGCTGTTCCAGCTGCTTTAATAGAGAAAAGCGATCAAATAATTGTGGATGTTTTACAGGATTACAAAGCTGATACCTGTGACCCCATTGATGAAGCAAAAGTTACAGATGGTTTAGAATAGGCGCCATCAGATTCAGACCATCATCAACAAAGTCATGGTAATCAAATAGAGTATTCTATATAGTCGTAATCTAAGTAAAAGGGAATTTGTTGTTTAATGTAATGATTTTTTTAATTGTATATGCAGATAAACAGAATCCTTCATCTGATTTATTGCACAACTGTCCATCTAAATAAGATGATGTATCTTTGAATCCAACAGATGTTCAGCTTCGTGATGAAAATATTTATTCCACACTTAATGGTAAGAAGAAAAAAACTTGTTGGTAGATTCAACCAAAATATTATGCATAATACTGTGTTTTTATGATATGCTAATGTCCCAGATAATAAAATACTGGGACTCTTTGTTTAACAAGTACTTGTGTCCCAGTTCTAAATTATGGGACTTTCTATAACAAAGCACTATAGCCCCCAGCACAAATACTGTGACTTTTTCAAATGAAGTATTTGTGCCCCAGCACGAATGTCTGGGAAGTCTATAGTAATGGAAATCTGTTTTTAATATGTGTGTTTTGGCAGTTCTTTTTTCTATAGAGAAATGTAATGTATTGTGCTTATTTATTTTTACAGAAGGTAATAATGGCGAATCTGGGAAAAGTGCTAGGGTTGAAGAAAAAATTAATGAATTAAAGCATCTTGTTGAATCTGGTATTTGGACACCAGTAGGTATGTAAAGGTAATTTTTATATAATAACTGGTGTTCCTATTTTTGTTGTTTAAAATGTGTAACAAATTATCTTGTTTTAAAGTCTCTCAAGAAGGTTCTCAACCAATTAAGCTTGTTGATAACCAAATTTTTTGATTCCTGGTACGTGAAAATATCTTGCATATTTTGCATGGTCCACACTCCAGCATAAAATACCATGTTGGTTGGTCAATGAATAGTGTGTCTTGTGCCATTTATTAAATACTACGACTCATTTTGTCTATGCATATGTAATGTATTGTTGTTGTCTATTTTTTACAGAAGCAACAAATGTTAAAGCTGATAATGAAGATGTTGTCAATCAACGCAGTCACAGTGCTGAGGTTCGACTTGAAGTTGACACTGTCAGTGAGCTTTGCATAGCTGGTCTTGTTTTTACACCAGAAGGTATGTAATCGTCTTTTTTATAGTTATTTTGTGTTTTTTTATTGTTGGCAAATGTGTGATATATTATCTTTATTTATAAAGGTTCTCAAGAAGGTTCTCAAGAAGGTCTCAAAAAAGCTGTTGTGCATTCACCTGCAAAAAAGGGTTTGAAAATATTTTCCAGCAAGAAAAGGAAGAAACATGATAATGATGCTTCTCCTGAAATTGCATCTCCCCTCAAACCTAAAATTGTTGAAAATTTGGCTGAAGCAAGTATCATGAATATTGGTCGCATAGAAGCACCTTCATTTTCACTTGGCTTCTCACAGCGATCGCAAGAGACTGCAGCAGTGATCAATAGTGTCAGGACAGATTCTATGGATATCGATCGCTCAAAAAGTAAGGGTGGTACAGAATTGGGATTAATAGAGAAAGATAATTCAAAACTTACGACACTTGTTGATGCATCTGTTGTTGTACTGGAGTAAGAGTCTGCTTTGGATTCAATCATGAAAATACCTGAACAGTTAATTTTTGCGGAGAAATGGAAGCTTGTTGGAACAGATGTCTGTGCAAGGAATATCGCAGATCTGTGTTCATCTAAACAACAGTCGGCTATGTAGTGTTCAGTGAAAAAAGAGGAAGTTATGGATTTTGCTGTTTTGCCAGACAAACCATCAAATGATCCAGAAGGAGGAGAGCTGTTAGGCAGGGGACATAGGGTTCGTAAGATTAGCCGCCACTTATTATCTCCATTCAGGCCTTTTGAGCCAAAGGAAAAGTGTGATTGGAAACCTTCTTATAAGCGTGTATGCCCTTTTCATACTGTCAATGACACGTCTAATTGTTTGACAATTTTTGATGAATGGTTGAAGAAAGGCTTGAAAGTGACTGATCAAAACAACGTCTCTAAAGTGTAAGTTATTTTTATTTTAGTTTTTTGTGTATTTTAAGTTACAGGGCATTATAGATTATATTAGTAAATTTGTATTGTTTTTATGTTGTTTGTGTTTAACTTTTTCAGGGGTGATGATCTTTATGATGAAAAATTGCAGACATCAATTCACAGAAAAAAATTAAATTATATACTGTTTCAGTGAAGAGCAAAATGTGGTTTAGAGAGAGCTTGCAGATAGAAGATATCCACTTACCAATGAGGTTTTCTACAGCTTTTTTTTGTTATTGGTTCTATAGTCTTATATATATATATATATATATATATATATACACACACACATATTTGTTAACTAATTTTTTTTTGTTTGTGTTTTGTGATTTTTTTCTGTCATGCAGCATGTTGATGTTATACTGTACTATCTGAGAAAGAAGCATGTATATCATTTCACAAACTACTCAGCGTTGTTCACAACGACAGACTTAAATTTTGATTTTTTTGTAGAGTCGTCGTTCTTTTCGAAGGTTGAATCCTATTTTGAAAATATGGGAAAGGAAGAGAAGACCAGGAGAATAAAACAGAAGAAGGATAGAATGGAAGAAGAGTGGAAGAATAAAGAACGTTTTGAAGAAATGAAGGCGAAGAAGAAAGGAGGAAAAAGGACTCGTGCTCAACAAAAGAAAAAAGAATATAAACCTCCAGCAGAAGTTGTTTTTGGATTTCATGACTTGATATTGGAGGATTTAGAGAAGATTCCGTTAGATTTTGACCTAGCACAGTTTGAAGAAACTACGCAAAATAACCTAAATGAGTGTGTGAATGGGTCTACTAATCAATGTGGCATAACATGGACTCAAGTCGAAAAAGTGTTTATGCCAATTAGGAAGACTTCACTTGATCCTGATGATTACATGTCTTGCACTCATTATTGGTTGGGAGTTTATTTTATAAAAGATCATAGAATAGATGTCTATGATTCGGTTCTTGATGGGGATGAACATTTTGTGAAGATGAAGATGACAATGTATGCAATTGCTATACCTCAGCTACTAAAAGAGATGAATTTTCATACAGAATATCCTAATTTTGGTACGACGTACAAGAAACTTGATATTGTTTATCAAACAGCACCAAAACAATCAGGAGACACAGACTGTGGTCTCTTTGTAACAAGGTTTACAGATCTACTCATGCTCGGACATGATTTATTTAAATATGAATGGGGAGTAGAAGCTATTACTATTTACAGGAGAATGCTTGCTGCTAATCCACTGACGCATGGAAAATCAAAAAGAGATGAAGGCTATGAAACTCCACCAAAGAAATTGAATGATGATTATGGAGAGCATGATGAGAAGCTAGCTTGTGAACATGGAAGGCTGCCTCTTCTTTGAATCTTTATTTATCTTTTTTATAAACAATGCAATGTACACATTTTTTGAAGTATGTATAGTTAATATGTTGTTTGTTTGTTATTATTTATTAGCTTTTGAAGTATATAAATAGGAATGCTAATACTTTAATTCTAGGTAAACAGTCCCAGTATTTTTATATACTATGAGTTCACATATGAAGCACTTGCACCCCAGCACCAATGCCTGGGAGCGGGTGGGAAAATCTCTTCGTGCCCATTATAAAATACTGGGGCTCTGCATTTTTAAGTACTTGTGCCCAGTTCAAAAATTATGCGACTTTGCATAAAAGCATTTTAGCATACGTTTTCCACCCCCCTCCCCAGCGCAAAATACTGTTAGTTTACTTAAGAAGTACCAATGTCCCCAGTTAACATACTGGGTATAATTACTTAGTATAATTTTTGTTAAACAATCGATAATGTAGTAGTAATATAGTAAGCAACGACGTCGTGTAACATTGTAAAAAAAAAGTCGTGCTAAAAATTAATGTATTGTCTTAGTAGGCACTCTACCAAGACAATACATTAATGTACTTGAAGGAGAGTTGATTAATCCTAATAAACACTGCGATGTTTTATAAAATTTTCGGTGTGAGACATAGATTCTAGGTAAACAGTCCCAGTTTTTTTATATACTGGCACTTGCAGCAATGTCTGGGAGCGGGTGGAAAAATCCCTTCGTGCTCATTATAAAATACTGGGGACTCTGCATTTTTAAGTACTTGTGCCCTAGTTCAAAAATTATGCGACCTTGGATAAAAGAATTTTAGCATACGTTTCCATCCCCCCCAGCGCAAAATACTGTGAGTTTACTTATGAAGTACCAGCGCCCCCAGTTAACATACTGGGTATAATTACTTAGTATAATTATTTCACCAAAATAATTAGGGGTCTGCAGTTATGAGTTGGTTACTAGCATTCCTATTTTTTAGGGGTGCAGTTGTGGGGCATTCCTATATGTTTATAAATACAGTCTTTGAATATACAATCATCACTAAAATTTGTCTCATATTTTTTACTTGCTTGTTCAGTCTTTTAGAAAAAAAAAAATGTCTCTCCCACAGGGAAATAGGTATGCAGTTGAGAATGAACATACACTTCAAAATGTGCATTCTACAGAGCAAACAGGGCGTGATTTATTTTGGGAGATTGCAGGTTTGCAGGGAGACATTGAGCAGTTGACTCGTACTGTAGATCACCTCCGAATATTAATTATTCGGTAAAATCAGAGGATTGAAAGGAATGAGCGACAAATTACAAGGATGATGAGGGCAATCAGGCTAATCCCAAACTATAATGAAGTACATACTCTACCAGGGTCACCAGAGAATTAATTTTTACTATTTTTGTTACGTTTTTTAATGAACTTATGTTGTATTAACTTGACAATAGAAAAAAAAAGTTGGGACTCCAGTATTGTTATGTTTTTAATGCTTCCATGGGCAAGTGTAATTTTATCTTTTCTTGTACTTTGAGGATACTTGTTTTTGTGCTTTTAGAAGTATCCTTTTTGTGTAATTTTTATGTTAATCTTAGTAAAAATGCATGTAAGTTTGCGTTTCTTTTTTGTGTGAAAAATATTGTCTAATATGCTGGGGATAGCAGTCAAGGCACATGGATGCCCAAGATGTTTTTGCTCTGGCTAGTAGTTTAAGGCAGACAGACCCCCACCACCCAGATATTTATGCTGAGGCTAGTAGTTTAAGGCACACGGGCGCCCCAAACGTTTTTGCTGTGGCTAGTAAAATAAGGCGCATGGATCACTCCCCCTCCCAGATGTTTATTCTGAGGCTAGTAGTTTAAGACACATGGACGCCCCAGATGTTTTTGCTGTGGGTAGTAAAGTAAGGCACATGGATATTTGAGTTTTTATTTTTATTTTTCCAATGCTCTTTATAGTTGGCCCCAGTTCTCCATCGTAAAGGAAAAGAACAAGCAATGTGTAACTTTTACATAAAGAAGGAAGAATCTTTACAGTATAATAAAGAATATTTCTTGTATTATTATTTTAATGTAAATAGACTATTTTGTTACTGAATAGAACATGCATATATTTTTGTATTTTTAAGATGGGAACAGTCGTTGAAGCAGTGTTGAATGAATTGGATGCTGAATTAGATCAGTTTGTAAGTTAAACATACCATTTTTTTTAAAGTGTTATTTTATGCTTCGCAGACTTCACCCAGTTTTTCACACTGGGACGTTATGGTAAATATAAAAGGCGACCCAGCTTTTTTTAAGTCTGGGTGAATAAAAATACAGAAATACCAGCATTTTATTGCCTCCCTAACATTGGGATTCGAAAAGTCTGGACTTTATTATTTTTGTAGAAGGATATAGGGAAGACCATACAAAACCTACCATTTTTTACTACATTTATTATTTGGCCATAACAGCTGGACAAAAGTTAATATTAGAGAACAGTAACTGCTATCTTTTAAATAAGCTATCCCCAGCATATTAGAGAATATTTTTCTCAAATATTTTTTGTATTTTAAAATGGGAACAGTCGACGAAGCAGTGTTAAGTGAATTGGATGCTGAATTAGATCAGTTTGTAAGTTAATCATAACATTTTTTTAAAGTGTTATTTTTGTTTGATGTTATTATAAAATATTGTATTTTTTCTTTTGTTTTGTTTTGTAGATTTTTCCAGTATCGTTGGCAATTAGGCTTCCCAGACGTGATGTGCCAGCCACTCTTATTTGCCGTGGTAGTCATTTCCAGATGAACTACCTAAAAGTGAGAAGACAGAGAAAACTTTGTAATGGATAGAGGGAGTTTGTTCGTACTAACAATCTTGGAGTAGGAAGTACGCTACATTTTAGGGTTCTGGAATCCTTAGATCGTGTGGTTTTAAATGTTAATATTTGGCAGCCTGAACTAGAACCTTTAAGTTCAAGTTCTAATTCTAGTTCTAGTTCTGGCTCTACTGTTGAAGATGCCTGAATAAGATAGCATATTTGTGTGTTTTAGTTCAATGTCTATTGAATTTATGTGTCTGTTTACAGTTTTTGGTAAACAATATCTGAGTTTTTGGGGCAGTTATATATGTGTAACTGTTGTTTTTGAATTGTGATTGTTCAGTAAACAACATCACAAATATTATGTAATGGTGTCTTTTTAATTATAAGTAAGTTGCAACTGTTATTACATTATTGAATTTATTCTATAAATATATATCAACTTATAGTTGTTATGGAGTTTTATGTGAAGTTTCTATGTTATCATTTTTAATTATTAGTCTATAATTTCCAATTAGTTTACAGTCATCAGTGTAGGACCTCAGATGAAAATGCTGTAATTTTCAACTGCATAACAATATAGCTCCAGCAAAAGTACTGTGAATTAATTTATGGATAAATATTATTAAATTTTGTGATTTTGAGATTAATTTACAATTATTAATATAGGATGATGTTATTTTTCAACTGCATAACACGATGGTCCTGCACAAGTACTGGGATTACTTTACAATTATGAGCATAGGACCCCAGATCAAAATGCTGTTAATTTCAGCTTCATAACAGTATGGCTCCAGCACAAGTACTGAGATTTAGTTTACAATTATGAGTATAGGACCCCCAGATCAAAATGCTGTTATTTTCAGCTTCATAACAGTATGGCTCCAGCACAAGTACTGGGATTAGTTTAAAATTATGAGTATAGGACCCCAGATCAAAATGCTGTAATTTTCAGATTCATAACAGTATGGCTCCAGCACAAGTACTGAAATTAGTTTACAATTATTACTATAGGACCCCAGATCAAAATGTTGTAATTTTCAGATTCATAGCAGTATGGCTCCAGCACAAGTAATGAGATTAGTTTACAATTATGACTATATGACACCAGATCAAAATGCTGTTATTTTCAGATTCATAACAGTATGGCTCCAGCAAAATTTAAGTTGCACAATCTTTGTTGAAATTGATAACATACAGAATCTGTAAAGACCATAGAAAATATAACTTCTTTGACTACATTTAATGTATTCTTGACAACCCTTTGCAGTTACTAACTTTGCAGTTAAAGCAAACTACAAATTTTTTTGAAACTTCATCTCCTCTTATAAACTGTAAAGTTTTTTTGAGAAAAGAATGTATGGCTGATGAAGACACTCGTGTGGAGGAACTAGGCAGTTTCGAGAAGAAAATCACATCATCTTACTTTGAAAGAGATGATTTTGTATGTTAAAAGAAATGACTAAAGTATATTTTATTTTTTTCATTTATTTTTTCAGTATTTTGTGATTTTTTTATTAACTGTAAAATATTATTCCTTTTAGATCTTTCCAAAAAGTTGGAAGCAGAGGATGCCAAATCAAAATGGAACGGCATGTATAATGTGTGAAGATGATGATGAGGTATATGAGATGAACTTTAAAGTTGGGAAACACACAAGGTTGTGTAATGGATGGAAGGATATGATCATTAAAAAAGGCTTCAGGATAGGTAATATACTTCGCTTTGATCACCTGTGGCACGTGATGATCAACGGTATTCCATCTGTTGTTTTTGAAGTTTCTGTCATAAACCATCATGATGGTGAGGGAGAGGGTGATGAAGATGAAAGCAGTGATGATGATGATGATGATGATGATGATGATGATGATGATGATGATGATGATGATGATGATGGAGCATCAGCACAGAATCCAATTGTAATTGAATAAATTTCTAGTAGTTTTAATATGTGTACTGCCTATGTATTTGTGTTCTAATAAAAACTACAGTGTTTTATGTATTTTTTTTATCTAATTGTGTTTTTATATAATTGCATTTCTACACTGTAAAGCTTGATAAATAACTTAAATAGGAAACAGAAATTCAATCCTATTACAAGTTTTGGAAGATGATATTCCATGTGGGGTAGAAGTGTTGTGCACGAGGATTGAAGTTCTAGCCACATTACAAGTACTGGATTACTTTACAATTATTAGTATAGGACCCCCAGATCAAAATGCTGTTATTTTTCAACTGCATAACACCATCGCTCCAGCACAAGTACTGGGATTAGTTTACAAATATGAGTATACGACCCCAGATCAAAATGTTGTTGTTTTTCAGCTGCATAACACCATGGCCCCAGCACAAGTACTGGGACTAATGTATGTGATAGCAGTTTTTTATATATGAATAAATATTATTAATTTATGTGATTATGAAAATGTTGCTCATATTCAAACTACAGACTTTTGAAAGCTAAAAAACAAAATCTGTTGTGCATTTTAAATATTGTAAAAGAGTTCTTATAGTAATTTGACTTACAGAATCTTCTAAGATTTTTTATTGACTTGACTTGTCATGTAAAAGGACAAAAGAATCTATCTACTTTTGTTCATGTGTAGTCAACAATATAACAATGTGAATTAACGAGTCCCAGTATTTTATAGCAACAAAGTTACTGTTGTCTCAGTTACTCGACACAAATGCTGTGGATTTGCAAAGTTAAAGTAGGGAATATTTTGTGGATTTCAATATATTTTTGGAACAGAGGTCTGTTGTAGTAATCTAAAGTACAGAATCTTTCCAGAATCTATTTGATTTGTTTTTGTGTTGTCAACTGTGTAATACTGTTACTTTAATACAGTTGAAAATCTCAGTTCAATCTTATCCTATACAGATACGACCTATAAAAAAAAAGGTGATATCTTCTTTATTGTATTTTGTTCAATTTTCAGAGAAAGATGCCAGGAATCTTTACAGCTTTTTTTGAGTTACAATGTCAGCTAAATATAAGAAATATTCTTTACTGTTTTTTTGTATTTTTATTTTCTATATATTAGAAAGTGGTCTTATTTTTTCACTTGTACAAAACAAAATATTATTCCAAAAAAAAGAAAAAATAACAAAGCATAAAATAAAAAATGGCTTGCAATGATGAAGTAACAAGACAACAGTGGCGCCAATTGAATAACGATGTTAGGAATTTGAAAAGTGATCTTGAGTTTTTGAAAATCGAGGTATCAGTCGTGAAGAATAACTTGGATGTGTTGTTTGAATTTTTTGTAGCTTTCAGAGAGAAAAACAATAGAGATATGGATCGACTTTTGAAAAACACATAGACATTGAATTGCAGAACTTTACAGATTCAACCTCTGGTTCTAGCTCTCGCGTTCCTAGTAATCATTAATATTTTACTGTATTTTTTTTATGTGTTTCGCAGTGTTCTGTTTTTATGCTTCCATGTGAAGCAAGTGTAACTTGTACTTGAGGATACTTCTTTTGTGTTTTTAGAAGTATTCTTTTATGTAATTTTTATGTTACTGTTAATGAAAATGACTGTAACTTTGCCTTTGTTTGTGTGTAAAATGCCGACTCTTAAATAATGTTTATGTATAGTCCCAGCAATATATGCCCCAACATTTTTACACCAAGCCCCAGGATATTGTTATGGGGCCTTGGTTCAACGTAACACCAAGTCCCAGCATTTTACGCTGGGGACAATGGGGGTGATTTTGAAGTCCAGCTTTATAAGCCCCAGTATTTAATGTTGGACAATACAGAAAGTAATTCAAAATCCTGTTAAACAGTGTGACCCATTGTAAACAGTGTGACTTATCAGAACTTATGACAAAATACACATTGTACATTTTCAGAATTTCCAGAAGTGACTCTTACAAACAAATGCCAATGTATATAAATTCCCACCCATAAAACAGATAGACAGGAATCCAATCTGTCATTTTTGTTATTGAACAAAAAAAATAGAAATTGTGTCAAATACTATCTAATCAAAAGGTATCTATGGAGAATGGCCACCGACCATCGAATGGCCACGGACCATCGAATGGCCACGGACCATTTAATGGAGGACAGGTTTTTCAGTATGGTCATGGACCATCAACTGAAAGGCATGTTACGAACTTGCCTTCAATACCAAGACACCTCTGTTGGTGTTTTGATAATCTGGAGAATGAGGTGGAATCCTTGAAGGAATTCAGAAAGAAATGTGAAGATGAGTTGTGGAATTTAAGGTACACGCAGCGACAATATTACGAAAAACTGATGGAATTGTTTATGGTAATGGCAGATCCCTTGATATTGCACAATGGAGGGCCAGGGGAGCCCGTGTTTAGGAATTATGGAGAATAAATAATGTTTTAATTTGATATATTATCTATTGTTGTTCTTTCACATATTAGTAAATTTTTCACAATGATATCATGTATTCAAAAAGGCAAACAGACAGTGTTAAGCAAGTGTAATTTATCTTTTCTTGTACTTGAGGATACTTCTTTTGTGTTTTTAGAAGTATGCTTTTTTGTAATTTTTATGTTACTGTTAATGAAATTGGATGTAAGTTTGCTTTTTCTGTTGTGTGTAAAATGTTGACTGTTAAATAATGTTTATGTATAGTCCCAGCAATACATGCCTCAGTATTTCTGATTAGAACTTCTTGGCCAAAACCCTTCTCTTCTATACCATACCCATTTAAGTTGCATCGTCCAGACGAATTTTAGTTCCTTTTTTCTTTTTTTTCCTACTTAGTATAGCTATAGGATATTGTAATGAGACTTTGCTTCAACATAATACTAAGCCCCAGTATTTTAATGCTGGACAACGGGGGGGGGGGGGGGGTGATTTTGAAGAGCAGCTTTATAAGCTAAAAATATAGCATAGCTACAGGATATTGTAATGAGACTTTGCTTCAACGTAACACTAATCCCCAGATTTTTATGCTGGGGGCCAGTAGTTTAAGGTACATGGGTGCTCAAGATTTTTATCCTGAGATGTTATTGTAAATATAGAAGTTGTTCCAGTTTTTAAGAGTGTGTCAGCAAATATCTCGGGTACCAGCATTTTACCAGGATAACATTGGCATACAAGAAGACCTCGAACTGGAAGAAACATAGGGAAGAACATAGAAACACAGCTTTTTTGACTATATTTATAGTGATATTTAATTTATTTTTGACTATACATATTCTCTTTGACCATATAACAGTTGAACAAAAGTTGGTAACTCCTAGCCTATAAATAAGGCTTTGCAGTTCAAGTAAACAATAACTAGTTGGAAACTAATTTATTTTTTCATCAAAACAATAATATGGAGGATTATCGTTGGGAGGAACTAGGCGATTTCACTATGCGAATAACAAAATCATACTTCAAAAGAGATGATTTTGTATGTTAAAAAAATTACCAAATTATTTTTTTATATTTTTGTTCATCTAATTTTTCAATATCTTTTTTATATTAACTGTGAAAGTTTATTTTTTCAGATATTTCCAGAGAGTTGGAAAGAGAAGCTGCCAAAGGTCAATGGAAGTGCACTTTTAAATTGTGAAAATGATGACACTGATTATGAAATGAAGTTCAAGGCTGGGAAGGGACATTCAAGGTTGTGCAATGGATGGAAGGAGATGCTTCAGCGTAAAGGCTATAGACTGGGTAATATTCTTCGGTTTAATCACGTTGTTCATGAGGTTTACAACGGTGTTGCCACTATGGTTTTTGAAATTTCATTAGTAAACCGTCAGGTTGGTCATGGCCACAACAACAATGATGATGATGATGATGACGACGACGACAATGATGATGATGGCAGCAGTCAAGAAGATATAGGATCAGCCCAGAAGCCTATTGTAATTGAATAAGTTTTAGTATTTAGTATGTTTTTTAAGTTAATGTGGGGATGTTTGTTTGTGTTTTTATTTCATCTGTGTTTTTAAGTGTTTGAGCAGCTGATCAATTATGAACAATGTTTTTTCGTATCATGAACTGTGTTTCTAAGTACTGTGTTTTTATTATTTAAGTAAGATCAAAATGTTTGTTGTTCAATAAGTAAAATAACTTGAAAATAGATAAATCGAGACAACTATTTTGCACAGCAACAAATGAAAAGTGTATTTTTTATATATAATAATCCTTGTTAAAGAATACAGAGGAAGTAAAATTTAAAACAAAAAGTTCTCTATAAGTGAATAGTCCATTTTGACTTCAGATTTGTTCCGACTGGATGAAAATAGACAAGAATGGTCTTCTATCTATCTAGTGACGGCGGGATTCCTAACTTGAAAACAAAAAAAAAAGGAATAATTTAACATAGCAGCCTTGGGTGTTGAGTTGCACTAAAATAGAATTAAAAAATAAAATGCAAATAGAGAGACATACCTATTATTTTTATTGGGAGTTATGTTTCTTTGAATATGGTTGAAGTACTGGAGCGTGTCTGTAGGATGTCCTGTTGTGTCCACGCTTTCTACATATTCCACATTGTTTCCCCTTTTGTCTTACATATTCTGCAGTCGAGACAAATCTTTTCTCCTGCCTTCTACCTGCCTTAACTTTAAAATTTGGGGGTTTTATTATCTCTTCTTTAATACTATCAGGTACAACCCATGATTCTTCATGTCCAACAGTGTTGATTTCTGCTTCATACTGTTTTAACCATGTTTCTCTTTTATACCATATAGAGCAATTGTTTAACCTAGATCCGATTTTAGGCCAATTAACAATTAAATTTGTATTTGCAGAGTCACGATCAATAGTTGAGATTAAGAGTTTATACGGCAAGCTAAGATAGTGATGATACGAGAACGAGATGCAAGTGTTAACTAATAAAAGTAAAGCATAAACGGAAACAAGGAGAAGTAACCGTATCGTATTGCTTGTCTTCGGAGAGAGTTCTTCGATACCAATCACACTTCAGAAGATCAAAGAACTAAAGTAGTAAGAAAAATATGAGCAAAGAGAGTATCTTATTGATATTGTAAATAGGAAGTAAAGTTGTTGTACAATCGATTAAGGCGAATGCTATTTATAAGCCTGGTAGGCACCCGTTGGGATTCGTAACCGCTGGGCATGGATCCGTCTAGATAAGTAACTGCTGGTCACATATCCGTTGGAGTCATAACCGATGGGTTGTAATGATTGCCTTAATGACCATTAATAGAATGATCGTGGATGATCATGTTAATAACTGCTCACTTAGACCGTGCTGACCGTTAAAGTGTTTCATAACTCCTTTAGGTCTACTTGTGATAGATGTCCGTCCGTTGGATGTCTGTCCGTTGAAATGTCTGTTCATGCCACGTGGAAGACACGTGTTACCTTTTCAAGTCCAGTCAGCTTTTATCCAATACAGATAGTCCCCGCACTTCTCGAGCAGAGTATCTGTTCGAGGAGTGGATATGAATTTTGGCGGGAATTTCTTGCAAATTTTTTTCTCCGTGTGATGTACCCTGATGACGTACGAGCCTTATCAGCTAAGTGACAAGCCCTTATGACGTGCGCATTTAATGCGCCGTGTAAAAAAGTAACTGCAGCTGGCACGCCTGCGGAACTGCAGTCCATTCTGAAGTGACTATTGCGTGCCCCAAGGGTAAAAGTAATGATTTTAACCGCTTCAGTCACGTGCACACGTCGTCTGTTGATTGCGAGGTGACCGCTACTCTTCAGAATAATGATGATACTATAAAGTTTTGATGAACCCTATTCTTTCCTTCGACGGCCAGATCTGATCGTAGTTTTTCTGATGACCTCCACGTGTCTCGAAGGAAGTTATGGGGTTGAACCTTCACTCCTATAAATAGGGGTTTGCTTGATGAGAAACTTTTTACTTGCCTTTATTTCTTCTCCGCTGTTCTTTGAAAATCCTTTGAAGTAGCTTTTGAATTCTTCTTGACAACTTCATATTTTCCCTGAAACCATGACTTCAAGATCTAGGAAAAATCAAAGCACTGATATTTCTGGCAGTTCCTCGGCGGCCACTCTTAGGCCGCGGGCTACCACGCTACTGCTGCAGAATAATCCCCAAGAAATGGGGTGAGCTTGAGGCGGACTGTAACATTAAGTCCTTTCATAATAGAGAGGGAGATACGTGCAACTAGCCGGCGTATAGGTTTATGTCTGGGATCACGAAAGAGGTGATCCCACGAGTGAGGACGGACTGCCACTGGGGCGATGAGGTTCCCCTCTTGCCGGTCTCTGAGGAGGAGAATATTACTTCCCATAGGGCTGGGTGGACAACCATGTGCACATACTCTTTCACAGTGGGATGTTGGTTACCCCTGCACCCTGTGCTGGAGAGGCTCTGCAGGGAGTACCTTCTCTGCCCGGGGCAACTGAGCCCCAATATATATAGAATAGTTACTCTTTTAGATTGGTTCGCGGCAGGAATTGATCAATCTTTTGGCTACGAGCATTTTATTTCTTTGTACAGTATTCAAATTTTCAAAGATGGCTACGTAAATGCCAGGATGCGCGGAAGCAAGGGCTTGGTGCGCAGTTCTGAGGATACTGGTGACCGAGGCTGGGTGCACGATATCTATTTGTGCGCTCCTCGGCCTTGACTTTTGACGACAAGGCTCATCTTCTAGAAGTCTGGAATAAGAAGCGTAAGTCCCCGAGTACTTTTGAAATTCTTTGTGCTCTTTCTTCTTCTCGTCTTCTAACTCCGTTCAATTTTTGTAGCGGCCAAGCAACCCTACGACGGACTCATTTCTGTTGATGATTTGACGGCGTGGGTTGAGCCAATTTTGAAGGAGTTTACTCCTGAGAAGAGAGTGGGCGTATTATGCCGCTCAAAAAAGTTTGATTGTACAGAATCATGGTGAGAATATTTCTGCTTTCATGATCGTTCTTCTTCTTCGAAACTTCTTCATGTCTGACCGTTTCACCTTTTTGCAGGTTTGGGCACTTCGGGGGATTTCTTTCCTGCTCCCCCCCAAGACGGGCCTTCCGAGCCTGTTGCTGACCCAGACGCTGAGGCTGAGGCTATACTAGCTTCAGTGGATGCATTGCGCAGCAGGGAGGGGGGCGAGGAACTCCTGTCTGGTGGACTGGGCTCCCTGAAGAGGAAGAAGAGGAGCCAGGGCGAGGGCGGAGCACGGAAAAACTCTGCTCGTAAAACTTCCGTGGCTGCCGGGCAAACCTCGTTGGCTGGTGGTGATCCTCCTTCTAGGGCCAGTGTACCGGAGCCCGTAGAAGAGAATGCCAATGCTGCTACTGGAGTCCCCGAGTCTGCACGGGGAGAGGGTGTAGCCAAGGAGGTTATCTATCTTTCGGACACTGAGGCCGAAGTTGATGTTCCTCTTAGGCGAAGGCCTCATCTTCGTAGTGACAGAAGAAGGGCCGAGGAGGAGGCTGTCCGTACTCCGCAGAGGAGTCCCCGAGTTGATGACGGGGTGGAGGCAGGTCCTTCTCGTGTAGACAAAGGGAAGAGAAAGGTAGGTGAAGAAGAAGAAGAAGAGGTGAAAGAAGAAATTAGAGAAGAAGTTCCCCAAGAGGGTAGCCGGGGTCTCGTGTTTTTCGTATCGAGGACCTGGAGAATATGGCTACTGAGGGGGCGACTCCCGTTGGTCTTCGCGAGTGCGAGACGATAAATCCTGGAGTGGAAGGTGACTCTAACCTTTCATCGTCAAGATTCGTTTGGCGGTCAGTCATTGGTGGCCGGACAGAGTTGAGTGATATCAGGGGTGTCCGTTACAAGTTTGGGCCAAATTATCCCTCTGAACAGGCTTGAGAGCCCAAGTTCTGTGTGAGGAAGCATACTTTGAAACTTGCCTCTGATGTTAACTTCATAACTGGGCCACGCGGCTTGGCTAAGGCGGTCTTCTCGCTCATTGGTCCCCGTGAGGAATGGGTACTGAGGGAGCTGAGCGATGAGGAGTTAGCCTTCCAGATTGCTGCTGACTCTGCCTGGGTAAGTATTTTCCGCTTTGTTTTGGGAATAACTTTAGCCTCGGACTTTAAACTTGACTTACTTTGCTTTTTCAGTCGAGTATGCTTGCTGCCGAGCTCATATTTTGCTCCAGGCTTAACAACGTCGATCAAGTAGTTGAAGTAAAGAAAGAGTTGCTGGAAGCTCTGAAGGAGAACAAGACTCTGATAGAGCAGAGTGGTCTCCTTGGTGGTGAGGTTAACCGGTTGACTGATGCCAACAATGAACGTGTTGAGCAAATCAACGCACTCACCAGGGAGAAGGACCTTCTTCTCGAAGAGAGAGAAGGGTTCGCACGCTCTGCTCAGGGTCTAGAGAGATTGCTTGAAGAATGTCGAACTTCATTGAACAGTGCTATCGAAGATCGTGCATCCCTTGAGATGGATCTGTAGAGAGCTAATGAAGGATCTGTTAAAGCCAGGCTGATCTCCAGGCTGCCAAGGATCAGGTCGCTCAATTAATGAGTGCTTAGACCGCGTTAACCAAGGACTTGGCAGACCTGCGCGATCAGTCTGAAATCAAAGCCACGCTTGCTGCTCTTGAGGCTAAGCGTACATTGCTCGTGCAGATTCAAGCTAGACAAGTTAATGTCGAGGAGATGCTGCAAACAATAAAGAGCGTTGTTCGTAGGATAAAACAAGAATTGAATCTCTCTCCCGAGGAGTCTGAAGGCGAAGATGATGATGAAGACGAAGACGACGGCGAGAATTCAGGGGACGATGGCAGGACTGACGGAGCTGGTGCGTCGAGTTCTGGTCGTAGCCCTAAATGTTAGTGCCCTTTCTCAATCTGTGATTGATGTATTTTTAATTGTCTGGCGAGAGCCGGACTTGTTTGTTGGTGGACAGAAGTCTAGTAAAGACTTTCTGGTCCATTGTATGGCCGGTTTTGTTTGGCTTTTGAACACTCTGCAAATTTTTGTCAGCCGTTTTCGGCATTTTATCAATTTACGAGATAATGTACATATGCTACTTAGACATGTTCAGTGACTATATTTAGTTTGAACTTCTTGATCTTTTGCTTGCATGTGTTGTGGCTTTCGTGCCTTATGATTGGGAATTTTCTGAAGTTTGAACTTTATTAAGCTCGTTCCTCCAAAAGTCTGCCCAAATATTTTTAACTTAGCCTTTCGTTAGGAAGTGGTCGTAAGTTGTAGGTAGTCTGGCCGAGTCGTGGTCGTTAGAGTTTTGGGCCGAATCATTGCACTCTGCGTATAACTTTGCTTATCGTTTTAATAGTCGAAAGTTGTTGCACGGTTTGTGGATTGGCTCTGGCTGACTCGTTGGCCTTGTGAACGACTTCTCTTATTTTCGTGGAAGCCTTGTCACATGAAGGTTTTTGTTTTGTGAATGACTCGTCTTATTTTCGTGGAAGTCTTGTCACGTAAGAGTTTGGTTTTGTGAATGACTCCTCTTATTTTTCGTGGAAGTCTTGTCACGTAAAAGTTTTTTGAAAAACTTTAAAAATTTCGTCTTTTGGTAAGGTCTTTCGCCTTTGTGAAGGTCTTATCTAGCCTACAGGGGCCTCTCACCACCCCCCTTGTTTTTATGTTGATGCACGTATAGTGATAACATGAAAAGAGTTTTCGGTGAGTTGCATATAGATTACATATAACCAAACGAGGAGTGTGTCCGTTGTGGGATTCGAACCCACAGCCGCGAAGTTGAAGAACTTCGAGATCTACCAGTTGAGCTAAACGGATCTGACTTGTCTAGGTCGTTAGTACCATTTAGAGAGAAGATATAATAAAAGTAAGAACTTTTGTAAAGATAAAAGGTAAGTGTAAGATAACTAACCGTTTTACCACTTAAAAGTGATACCTTTTGAGGTGGACCACATTCCAACAGTTCGGGACAGTGGAGCCGTCTGGTCGTGCCAAACGATAAGATCCCTTGCCGACTGAGGCAATTACTTTGTAGGGGCCTTCCCAGTTAGGACCAAGCTTCCCTGAATTTGCTTCTTGTGTGCTCTGGGAGACTTTTCTGAGTACAAAGTCTCCGACTTGGAAGCTTCGTACGCGCAGTCCCCGATTGTAGTATTGCTCGATTCGTTCTTTTTGAGCGACTACTCGTACAAGAGCTAGCTCCCTGCGTTCTTCGAGGAGGTCCAGTTCTTCGGAGAGGTTGACTGAGTTTGATTCCTCAGTGGCATGTGCATATCGTAGGCTGGGCTCTCCGATTTCAACTGGGATTAGAGCATCTGCACCATATACCAATGAGTAAGGAGTTTCTCCGGTACTCATTTTTATCGTTGTGCGATAGGCCCATAGTACTCCAGGTAACTCTTCTACCCAACATCCCTTTGCCTGCTTGATGCTCTTCTTAAGGGATTCAACGATGATTTGGTTGGTAGATTCTGTCTTTCCATTAGCAACAGGATGATACGGAGAGGAAGTGATCCTCTTGATGTGTAGATAGTCGAGGAATCTAGTCACTTTCTGGCCGATGAATTGCGGGCCGTTGTCCATGACTATTTCCTTAGGTGCTCCAAAGCGACACACGACAAAACGCCAGAGGAAGTCGACGACTTCCGTTTGTCGTATCCGTGAATATGCTGCCGCTTCGACCCACTTTGTGAAGTAGTCAGTGATGATCAATAAGAAGCGCATCCCCCTTGGTGCTGTAGGAAGAGGACCAATGATGTCCATCCCCCATTTCATGAAGGGCCACAGGGAGATTATTGAATGGAGTGGTTCTGGTGGCTGATGGAGAAGATGGGCGAACCTCTGGCATTTGTCACATTTCTTGACAAATTCGTTCGTATCTTTCTCCATTTTGTCCCAATAATAACCTGCACGAATCAACTTCCGGGTTAATGCCTTACCCCCAGAATGATTTCCACAACAGCCTTCGTGGACTTCTCTCATCACATAATTAATCTGACTTGGTCCAAGACATTTTGCGAGAGGTCCTGCGAACATCCTCCGGTAAAGCTCGCCGTTGAGAATTGTATATCGAGCGGCTTTTACTCGGAGTTTGCGAGCAGCTTTTGTATCTACAGGTAGAGTTCCATGGATAAGATAATTTGTTATCTCATTCCGCCAGCCCCAAGTACCGTTGATGGTGTTGACTTCGAACTTTTCTCTATCCATGGTCGTGTAGAGAAGTTGAACAACAGCTGAAGAGCTGGCTGCCCCTATCTCTGCCACCGATCCCATGTTTGCAAGAGCATCAGCTTCATGGTTCTCTTCCCGCAGAATCTGGACTGCTTCCCATTCGTCAAACTGTGCTAGGAGCTCTTTCACTCGGGCGAGGTACACTTGCATCCTGGATTCTCGTGCAATGAAACCTCCATTGATTTGATTGACCACGAGCTGAGAGTCGCTTTTTAGTTTGACGATGGTTGCTCCATAACTTTGGGCTAGTTCTAATCCTGCAATAACGACCTCATATTCGGCCTCATTGTTAGTAATGAATGGGCACTTGATAGCCTGCCTTACCGTTTCGCCGGATGGAGCGACGAGGACCAGTCCAAGCCCGGACCCTTTGACGCTCGAGGAGCCGTCTGTGTGAAGGGTCCATATGCCAGGAGCCTGCCCTGCATAAAGAATAGCTTCCCTTTCTGCTTCAGGGTATATGTTAGTGCTGAAATCTGCCACGAAGTCTGCTAGAACTTGTGACTTTATTGCTACCCCAGGCTGATAGGTGATATCAAATTCAGATAACTCTATAGCCCATTTTACCTACCTTTCCGAGAATTGAGGTTTGTGCAGAACATTTCGTATAGGAAAGGTTGTAGCCACAGCTATCGAATGACTTTGAAAATAAGGGCGTAGCTTACGAGCAGCAGTTACTAGTGCTAATGCCAATTTTTCTAAAGGTTGATAGCGTGTTTCTGCATCAATTAGAGCTTTGCTAATGTAATAGATAGGAAGTTGTTTACCTTTTTCTTCCCGAACTAGTACAGCGCTTACCGATGATTCTGAGATTGCCAAATAAATCAGCAGCTGCTCACCCTCCTGAGGTGTGGAGAGCAGTGGTGGATTGGATAGATACTTTTTCAAATCCTTCAATGCTTGCTGGCATTCAGGAGTCCATTCGAACTCCTTGTTCTGCTTTAAGACATCGAAGAAACTCTTGCAGCGGTCAGATGATCGGGAAATGAATCTGCGTAGAGCTGCCACTCTCCCCGTCAGTTTCATGACATCTTTCCTGTTGTGAAGTACATCTGGGATTGATTCAATGGCTTTAATCTGAGCGGGATTGACTTCAATGCCACGCTGAGAAACAATGAATCCCAGAAACTTCCCCGATCCGACTCCGAAAGCACACTTCTCTGGATTCAGTTTCATGTTATACTGATCCAAGGTTCGGAAAGCTTCTTTCAGATGTGCCAGATGGTCTTCTGCTCGTTTGGATTTGATCAACATGTCATCGATGTACACTTCCATAGTCTTTCCAATATGGTCATGAAACATTCGATTGACTAGACGCTGATAAGTGGCACCTGCATTTTTCAGTCCAAATGGCATAACTTTATAACAGTACGTACCTCGACAGGTTATGAACTCCGTTTTCTCCTGATCTTCAGGATCCATCAATATCTGGTTATATCTGGAGTACGCGTTGAGGAAGGTGAGCACCTCGTGTCCGGCTGTTGCATCGACCAGTTGATCAATCCTGGGAAGGGGATATGAATCCTTTAGACAGGCTTTGCTTAGATCTGTGAAGTCAATGAAGACTCGCCATTTGCCTTTCTTTTTAGGTACGACAACCACGTTGGCTAGCCAGTCTGGATACTTGACTTCACGTACTGAACCGATTTTCAGCAGCCAGTCGACCTCGTCGTTGATGACCTGGTTCCGGAAGGCTCCTTGCTGGCGCGTCTTTTGTTTCACCGGGTGGTGATACGGATCAACGTTCAACCTGTGAGTAATGATGTCAGGAGAAATACCTGTCATATCTGCGTGGGACCAGGCAAATGTTGTATGCCGCTCCTTGAGGAACTGGAGGATATCTCCCCGTAGGCGCTCGTTCAGTTCGGTCCCTAAGTACACCTTCCACTCTGGCTTGTCGGCGAACAATTCTTCGGGTTCCAGAGCTTCCACGATTGGCATGTGGTTTTCTCTTTCGTCCATCTTCATGATGAATTCCAGGACCTCGTACTGAGCCTCTTCAGGTGGTATGTTTGGCCCAGGTCGCTGTAATTGCTATTTGTTCTCTTCAGGCAGTTTGAGAGCCACAGAATAGCAGTCTCGGGCAGAGCGTTGCTCTCCTCGGACCTCACGTACTCCCCATTCAGATGGGAACTTCAATACTTGATGATAAGTCAAAGGAACAACTTGCATGTCGTGGATCCAAGGTCTACCCAAAATGATGTTGTAGGCTAGATCCGCATCGACAACATGGAAAGTTGTTTCCTTCGCTACCCCTTCGGCAAGAGTCGTCAGGGTAATCTCCCCGAGAGCCTTCTCATTCGGGTCCATCGGTTTTTACTCTTAAGGCGTAGCGGTCACAAACGTCCGACCAGCTGACTGATGGGGACTCGCGGAGAGATTCGTACAATCGACGCGTAACTATTGAGCATCCAATATCCAGACCGTAGGTAAACGCGATTACCGCCCATCTGTCTGGCATCTCGGGAAGTGTTGCCCGCTCTTTCTGGAAGCGATCTATATATTGGCGAAGAGATTCACCAGGCTTTTGCTTCATTTCGAAAATATTCGCTACGCGAGTATTTTCCTGACTTCCGCTTACAATAATCCGTTGAGAGTTGCTTTCTGCCATGTTAGTTATAGAGCAAAAAGACAGACAAAAATAGGTACAATATCAAAGATAAGCTATTAACCTACGAAGGCTATTGACCGGCTCTCACTGTGGTCGCCAAAGTGTTTAACCTAGATCTGATTTTAGGCCAATTAACAATTAAATTTGTATTTCACGATCAATAGTTGAGATTAAGAGTTTATACGGCGAGCTAAGATAGTGATGATACGAGAACGAGATGCAAGTGTTAACTAATAAAAGTAAAGCATAAACGGAAACAAGGAGAAGTAACCGTATCGTATTGCTTGTCTTTGGAGAGAGTTCTTCGATACCAATCGCACTTCAGACGATCAAAGAACTAAAGTAGTAAGAAAAATATGAGCAAAGAGAGTATCTTATTGATATTGTAGACATGAAGTAAAGTTGTTGTACAATCGATTAAGGCGAATGCTATTTATGAGCCTGGTAGGCACCCGTTGGGATTCGTAACCGCTGGGCATGGATCCGTCTAAATAGTAACTGCTGGTCACATATCTGTTGGAGTCATAACCGTTAGGTTGTAATGATTGCCTTAATGACCATTAATAGAATGATCGTGGATGATCATATTAATAACTGCTCACTTAGACCGTGCTGACCGTTGAAGTGTTTCATAACTCCTTTAGGTTTGCTTGTGATAGATGTCCGTCCGTTGGATATCTGTCCGTTGAAATGTCTGTTCGTGCCACGTGGAAGACATGTGTTACCTTTTCAAGTCCAGTCAGCTTTTATCCAATACAGCAATAATCGGACTTGTTTAGGTGCACTCTGTCTATGGCAGCAAGTGCATGTTCACAAGGCATTTCATCCATCTGGAACTTGAGGCATTGACATTCTTTCTTCTTCAAACAAACAATGAATTCTCTCCCTTCATCTGTTACCTTAAGGCTTTGATCCGTAGTCCGGTCAACCTGTAAAAATGTAATGTATAAGACTACTTGACTAGTTTTTATTTAGTAAAAAGAAAAATAAATAAATAACTAGCATAACAGATATAATGCTTCAATTTACTAGATCCCCCGCTTTTGCATACCATGTAGTCCCAGCACAAAACCTGGAAATTCATGAATTATCATAGACATAACACAAATCACATCAAAAAATAACTGTATTAGTTGATATACTCACATTCATTCTGTATGCTTTTTTTATTTTTTTTTTCAATTAATCATCTGTCCATTTTGATGTTCCAAAGAAAATATCCTGCGCACTCTTCCGTCTCTCATAAAACTAGGTCTGTAACTTGTTCATTATGTTGTCCACCATTGACAGTATTGATTTTCCCCGAGCATGTAACAGAGCATTATTCATGGATTCCACAATATTTGATGTCATCATGTCATATCTTCGATTTCGACAGCAAGCTCTAGTCCATCTCTCTGGTGGTTCTTCCATGAGGTAATCATAGGTTGCCCTATCCGTTTCTTTCATTTGATTCATGTCTGTTTGAAACTCTGCAATCGTGTAGACATGACATGCACTATTGAATATACTTATCACTGCAGGACTCACATTCCTTTTGTTAAGGTTCTTTTCCAGATGATATACACCGATCGCATGTGCGCATTCAGGATATACATTTGTAATCCCATTTGCAATTGCAGAATTACGATCTGAAAGGAACAGTAAATTCTCACGGCAACCAAATGCAATGCGCAACTGCCTAAAGAACCAATTATATGCCAAATTATTTTCTGAGTCCACAACTCCAAAGGCAAGTGGGAAGATTTGGTTATTTGCATATTTCGTCACTGCAACCAATAGTGTGCCTGAATATCTCCCCTTGAGGAATGTTCCATCGACAACTATCACAGGTCTACAATGTTTCCAGCCTTTAATAGATGCCGCACAAGTAAAAAACATATATTTGAACCTGGATAATAGAATTGTAGTGTTATCAGTAAAATGCATGATAAAATTTTTGAGTCTCAGGTTTTAGTACTGGAATCTTACTTATACATAATTACGACGTCACAGTATTTTGTGACGGGACTCCAACAAATAATAATGCAGTCTCAGGCTTTTTTAATGGGGATTACTGGAATTCTACATAAAAATATATAAGTACACATTTTTTTAAACCTGTTCTCACCATCTTTTTGAAGAGCAACGTGTGAGCCTGGATTGATGTCTCTTAGCACATATAAATATGCTGGTAACTTTTGAAAGTTCTCCTCAGGCGTCCCTCTAATTAAAGACTCCCCTTCTTTTATAGCACGCCATGCCTTATTATAAGAGATTTCAACTCCCATTTTCCTTCTAATCTCTGCAGCAACAAAATTAGGCTTAACAGGATAATTATCGTCTCTCAGATTCTCAACTATCTCATCTCAAACAGTTTTTGACGTAGCATGTTTTTGGTCTCTTTTTCTATCATCCACTGAGCAAGTGTGATTTTTCTCAAACTTCAGTATTTTGAACAGTGTTGACTGTTTAATTCTGGAAGATCGAACAGTCCACTCACATTTTTCATTCATGCACGCCTGTGAATATCTCGTTGTGCTTGATCTCACAATCTTGAATTCAAAATGGTGTGCAATTGCAGTTGTGTGAAAACATTTAGTGACACACTGTTTGTTTAAAAAAATTGACCCAACCTAGATGTCGTCCAAATCTGCATTTTCTTTTAGTATTGGATGAGGAGATTCTCTTATTTTCTTCCTTGAATACCTCGTTCTCTTTTTTGCAGCACTTGATGTCTCAGGAAGTTGAAGATTTACAAGCTGTTGTTCAGTGTTTTCAGCATGCATTAACTGTTGATCTACTGCTACAGCTTCAACAGACGGAGGTGTTAAAACTATCACTTCAAAAGCATCATCATTGTCTATTTGTATTATCATTTGCCCTTCAGCGTAATCAACTCTCTCAGACTGTGGAGATCGTTGTGTAATGTCAATTATGAAACGTCTACTGCTATACTTGGAATTGTTCTTCATCAAGTATAAACAGCTGATTAAATCACCGGTATTTTTTATAGGGACCCCTTTTCTTGTTTCAAGATCCATATCAAACCATATGAATGTGTCAAAATGTTCTTCATCTAAATCTGTCTTTTTCCAAAGGTTTTTTCTGAAATCTTCAAATGTATCTGTTTTAGTATGCAGAAAAATCCTTGTCTCATGATCTATGTACTTATAATCTAGTGTCCATTCCCCATTGAATGCAAGAACAATACACTGTTTAGCCATTACCTGCAGTTATAAACATAGTAAAAACACTAAACTAAGTGACAAAGAAAACTACATAGTAAAATACTGTAATTGCAGCTTAATAATGAAAGCTTTAGAACTGCTAACCTATAAGGTAAATATACATATCCATTGTATAAAGGATAATTATATAGGGGAGATGGATTTTTGAAGTGCAGCTCTATATGCTAAAATATAGCATAGCTACAGGATATTGTAATGAGACTTTTCTTCAACATAACACTAAACCGCAGCATTTTGTGCTGGACGACAGGGGTTTTTTTTGAAGTGCAGCTTTATATCCTAAAATATAGCATAGCTACAGGATATTATAATGGGGCTTTGCTTCAACGTAACACTAAGCCCCAGCATTTAATGCTGGACAACAAGGGGGATTTTTTGAAGTGCAGCTTTATATCATAAAACATAATCATAGCTACAGGATATTGTAATGGGGCTTTTCTTCAACGTAATACTAAACCCCAGCATTTTGTGCTAGACAACAGGATTTTTTTTTTGAAGTTCAGCTCTATATGCTAAAATATAGCATAGCTACAGGATATTATAATGTGGGTTTGCTTTAACGTAACACTAAGCCCCAACATTTAATGCTGGACAACATGATTTTTTTGAAGTGCAGCTCTATATGCTGTAGCTACAGGATATTATAATGGGACTTTGCTTCAACGTAACACTAAGCCCCAACATTTAGTGCTGGACAATAGGATTTTTTTGAAGTGCATCTCTATATGCTAAAATATAGCATAGCTACAGGATATTGTAATGTGGCTTTGCTTTAACGTAACACTAAGCCCCAGCATTTAGTGCTGGACAACAGGATTTTTTTGAAGTGCAGCTCTATATGCTGTAGCTACAGGATATTATAATGGGACTTTGCTTCAACGTAACACTAACCCCCAGCATTTAGTGCTGGACAATAGGATTTTTTTGAAGTGCAGCTCTATATGCTAAAATATAGCATAGCTACAGGATATTGTAATGGGACTTTGCTTCAACGTAACACTAAGCCCCAGCATTTAGTGCTGGACAACAGGATTTTTTTGAAGTGCAGCTCTATATGCTAAAATATAGCATAGCTACATGATATTGTAATGGGACTTTGCTTCAACGTAACACTAATCTCCAGCATTTAATGCTGGACAACAGCATACACTTTTGAACTTAATGCAGATTGATATTAATTATATATAACAGTAAAATCGCGTTTCACAAAAATAAATTTGTTTACAATACAAATGAGATCATAATCACGAATTTTTATTTCAAATCATTGTTTTAAAGTCACAGAAACAGATATATTTCAAAAAAAATAACTGAAATTCAGCACAGAAAAATCGCAGAAACTGAGAAAACGCATCTCAAATTACCTTTTACAGTTTGAATTTGAAACCTCCGGAGATCTGGAGAGAGAATGTGTTCTTTGCTCTGTTTTTTTTCACGCGTAATTTGTATTTATTGTTGAGCTGTAAGTTTTTAAGGGTAGTTCAGTAAATTCAATGTATGAGGTTTTTTTAGCGGCATTAGCCTGTATGTATGTGAGTCATTATTGGCTATTTCTCAATGAATTTTGAAACTGTGGATGGAACTCATTTAACGTATCCAAAATTGGCTACTCATCAAATTTTCACTTATTCCATTGAGGGTTTCATCGTAGACCAATGGACCAAGACAAGATGGGCTTCCTTTATTTTAGTTTGTTTCGGCCTTTTTGCAGAAATATGACATCATAAGCAATGGTGTGTCTTTTTGCCCGTGCTTAATAAGGTTTTGCAAAAAAGATAACACTTACCAGCATTTGGTCGTAAGTGTTGGCGAAGGCCAACACTTTCCCCCTTCCAATCTCTTCCTGCATTCTCGCCATATAACTTGAAGTGTTGGCAAGACCACACTTTTTCTTGAAGTCTTGGCCCTGTGCCAATACTTATAAATTTGTGCTTTGAAATCTTGGCCCTGTGTCAACATAAGGGTATTTTGCTAAAACATTATTAAACGGGTGCAATCTTGCAAAATCACTCCTTATGGAGAGCACCAGTTGAAATTTTTTGGTTTGTTTCGTAAATTCCTCTGCAAATTTGTCTCTTTCTTTTGCTTATTGTTGTTGACTTTTTTTGCGCGAATTAAGCAGTTTGGTACCTGATATTTAAATGATGCGCATATTATATATGGAATTGAAATTTGAGCATTTTTTCACAATTACCTAGCAACTTCTCATTCCAAGATACCATATTTCTTCTTCAGTGAGTGATCAACCGCTGTCTAGCCACCACCTGCTATCCCACCACCAACTCCACCTCCCCCGACGGCTCCAGCACCAGCGCCAGTTGCGACTCCACTAGCTGCTACACGAGCTCCTGCTTCGATGAAGGCAGTTGGTGTTGATCGACGTCGAAGTCGTTGATCCGATTAAAATTTTAAATTAATCATCTTTCTCATTAATTCCGTTTGATAATAACAGTTGATTTGGAATACGCCGACGACCAAGGTCATCCTTATAATCATTGTCCTCATCGTCATCATTCATAGTGGTAGTTTGTGAAGCCATGACTTGAGCATGGCAGTGGGCCCCAACTTTATTTAGACATGCCAGAGATGGAAGAAGAGCGACCATGATGATGACAAGGACGTCCCAGTAATGAAGATCCGACGACGGAAGCGAGAGTCGGAGCTCCGGATTCGCTGCTCCACTTCCTTAAATTTAAAAATGTTTGATTTGAATTTATCGAAAATGACGACGATCTGGCCTCATTTAACTACAAAATGGACAGAGTATTTTGGCACACCATATGAATAGTGAGATCAAATTGTCCCGATCTTATGTTTCATCATGTGTGTTTTTGTTGATAACCGAAGTTAGGACGATCTGGTCTCAGTTATTTACAAAATATAGGAAACATTTTGGCTCATTCTATGAATAAGTATAGCCGGATTGTCGTGATTACTAAATATTATCACATGAAGTTATGTTTTTGTGGATGTGCAAAGTGAAGCCGATCCGGCCCCATTAATTTGCAAAATGGACATAACCTTTTGTTTCACTATCTGAATAAGTGCGTCCAGATTGCCGTGATTAATGCTTTGTAAGTAGGGGTGGGAGATTTTTTGTAATCACAAACTTTATTAAATATAAAAGTGCTCACTTTTAAAAGTCCATCTTTAATATGCTCAATCTCTCTAGACCATGTACAAATATGCTCATATTTGTAAATTTGCCATTGTTGTGCCCCATTTCAACTGGTGTTCACATAAATTAATAAAAATAAGCCAAATCGAGAACCAAATCAAACAGAAAAATGGTGTTATTTTTTAATTTTATTTAGTTTACTTTTAATTAAAAAAATTGATAAATTTGATTTGGTTTTGATTTCAAGTAATATAATTAAAAATAAAATCGATTAGAAATACTACTTAAAAATTATATTTTATGTACTGTGTATATGTGTGTACATATGTGTGTGCACATATGTGTGTCTGCGTGCACGTGTGTGTAAGATTCTAATATAATTTTTCGAATAAGAAATTCTAAAAACAATTGGTCCATATACTTGGTCTTCCAACATAAAAAGTAGGAAGTAGAAAATTCAAAAGCTACACAAGGTTATTTACCAAAAATAAATTAAAATTACACAATATTATATATCCCTATTCATTTCCATTTTAATTTCTCTTTATTTGAGTTCATGTCTTTTTTATTAGATTATATTTTCTTCTTAAAACTCACATAAAAGCGTCTTTGTAATAAATTATCTCTTCTAATCTTGGTGGCTCTCTAGCTTGTCCAAGGTAAGGAGATCTTGATACGTTGAAATGTAATGCCTCGACCTCTAAAAGAAAATTTTCTCAAGAGATCGCACTATTATTCAAGAAATCAACTAATTTTACTAAAATAAATTCGACAGAAGTAAAAAAAAAAAAAAAAAAAGACTAAAAGCTAAAAAAGTCACACAAATGATGAAAACTGACTTAACTGATTTGAATTTCTTTTTGGTAAAAATTGATCTAAACCGAACCGTGAACGCCCTAATTATTGCACTCAAATTTGTACGGATATTTTGTACAAAACATTTTGCTAGTCTAGCTTTTATATAGCAATGGTACTCGGATAATTTTATGCGCACTAGAACTATCTATTGACACGTCTGGTTTATTTGTTCCATTACAGGTAGAGAAGATGGGCACACACCAAATTTTGTAACCGAAATAATTTGAGCTTGGGAACTCCATATTTATGTTACTCATTTATCTCAACCTCTCAGTCATCCACGAGAACATTGCCGTTCTGTCTGCAAAAACGCAAATAAATTTAAGCAGAACGTCCTTAATAATCGTCAAGTTGACATTAATATTAGCAATTACTATATAATATTTCTAGGGTCATAGTATCAATATTAAAATGATCTTCACGAGTTCCCCTATATGTGAGAGATGAACGTGTGAGTTTTGTTAGTTATATGCGTGACGGTGCCTACTTTGTCATATCCAAATGACATAGTACCTATGGATTAATTTACTAATACAAAAGACCTTAGCTGACAGATTGATTAATTAGGCTCAATGCTAGATTTCTTTTTTAGAGAATTTCAGGGTCTAGAACCCTTCAATACAAGCACAAGACGAGCCGTTGGAGTTTCTGATAATGACACTTAAACCGTCCTAATTAATATCATTTTAATTAGTGATCATCACGGAACTAATTCCTTCTACTTCAAATATGTTATTTATTTCTTTAAAATTACTCCTTTTTAGTTTGTCTTTTACTTCTCGTCTCAACATGCATGACTATGAATGTGTTCTTAGATACTCTACTAGCGACCATTATATTCCGTACTTGTTATTCTCTTACATAGTCGAAAGAAAGTAGAGAAGTACGATTGGGCAAACAACAGTAGTCATGACCATCGAAACAAAGCGGATTTGTTACTTTGAAGGTTTAATTAATTCAGAGTAAAAAACTGAAACACTCGAGTTTTCAACAGATAGGAAAAAGAGAACCTTTGTTCTTTCTATTCCACTTCCTAACTCAGCAGTTAGCACAAATATAAATTGATTGAGAAAGAATGTATTTCTCTTCTTTCCCTCCTCTTACTTGTGGCTGTTGTTTGAAAGAGCTAGTTTGACGATGTAAAAACAGACACAACAACATAAATTTTGGGTGAAAATTCTTACCTTCATTAATAAAATGAGCCCTTATATTTATACAAGTAAAATGGTAAAATCCTAACTTAGTCTCTAAGCTATTCCTATGGGCTTGATCCAATATACAACTAACTTTACCCTAATTATATACACATTACACAAATAGTCTATACAATTTCACTAATAACCTAATGTATATTCCAATACCCCCCTCAAGTTGGAGCATGAGGATTTTTTATGCCCAACTTGGTAAGAAAATACTCGAACTATGCCCGTCCCAACGCCTTCGTAAAAATATCAGCCAGTTGTGTGGCCGTGGGCACATAGGTAGGACGTATCGTGCCCCCGATAATCTCATTCCGAATAAAGTGACAGTCAACTTCGATGTGTTTAGTGCGCTCGTGAAAATAGGATTCCGAGCAATATGCAATGCTGCTTGACTGTCACACTTCAAATTTATCGGAGGCTTGTGCTCAATCCCAAGATTCCACAAAATCCCTTTCAACCACTTTAACTCACACACGGTCATTGCCATCAACCGATACTCTGCCTCCGCTGAAGACCGAGAAACAATCTGTTGCTTCTTCGTCCGCCATGATATTGGTGAGTCTTCTAAAGACACGTACCAACCAGTCAATGAGCGACGTGTCAACGGACAACCTGCCCAATCAGAATCACACAATCTATGCAATCGTAGATCACACTGAGAGCTCATTATAATGCCTTTGGACACCCTTTTAAATATCGAACGACACGAAGTTCCGCTTCCATATGCTCAACCTGGGCACATTGCATGAATTGTGACAACACATGCACGCTGTAAGATAAATCCGGACGCGTAAAACACAAATAAATCAATCTCCCAACCAGTCTTCGAAATCGTTCGGGGTCTTTGATAAGACGACCAGTCGCAAGCACCAAATGATGGTTTTGCTTTATTGGTGTACCCACCGATTTTTCCCCCAAAAGACTTGCTTCAGATATGATAACCAAAGCATACTTTCTCTGACATAAGAAAATGCCTTTCGGACCCCTAGTCACTTCAACCCCCAAGAAGTATTTCAAAGTGCCTAAATCTTTCATATGAAAGCATTTAGAGAGATACAACTTGAAAATTCGAATAGCCCTCGAATCATTACCGGAGATAATCAAATCATCCATATTAATGAGCACATTCATCTGTACATTTCTCTTCTTCATCGTAAATAATGAGTAACCTGAATATGATTGTCGGAACCTTAAGAGCGGTCGACAACTTTACAAACCAACACCGAGAGGCTTGTTTTAAACCGTACAAAGATTTTCGGAGGCGACACATAGTTCCTTTCCCATTCATTTGATGCCCCAGAGGCAATTTCATATATGCCTCTTCACGAAGATCACCATGCCAAAATGCATTGTGCACATCTATCTGATGCAATTCCCAACCTTTAGCTGCAGCCATGGCCAGAAAAACTCGAACAGTCAACATCTTAGCGACCGGTGAAAATGTCTCCGTGTAATCAACTCCCTCTACTTGATGATTCCCAAAAAGCACCAATCTTGCTTTGTACCGTTCAATGGTACCATCTGAATTGTACTTGATCTTATACACCCATCGGCAGCCGAGGGATTTCTTATCTGGAGGTAAGCGAACGATTTCCCAAGTTCTGTTTGCTTCCAATGACTGCAACTGTTGCTGCATGGCTTTTCTCCACTTTTCATCTTTCACCGCCTCTGAATAGGAGGTAGGCTCATGTCCTTCTGTTATGGCTGCAAGAAAACTTACACGCTTCGAAGAAAAATTATCACAATTGACATAATGTGCTAGAGGATAGGGCTTACCGGAGGGTTGTTGAGAAACAGGTGAATAGTCAAACTTTCGGACGCAGGATGATACCCGGTGACTCAACTTTCAGACTGTATTGGTGACTAAATCTCTCAACAAAACATTTTCCTCTTAGTCCGCTTTCCACGACCCAATTCTTTTACCAGCACGTGGTCCTCCATGTATCCGTGAGCAGCACCGGGGTTTGGATCCCCATGATCCATCCCTTCTCCCGGAGTTATTTCTACTTGAGCGTCATTGTCAACGCCCCCTTACTTTCACACTCTCCTCTTCTTCTTCCAATGCTACGGTCACAGGAACCATTTCATGACTCTGTTTTTCTTTCTCCTCCTCCTTTGATGCAAATAAAAACTCATTTTTATAAAGCACCACGTCTGTCGATATCAAAAATTTCTTTGCCTCCAAGTCATACACCTTCCAAGCTTTCTTTCCATTTGGATAGCCACAAATACATCGATTGCTCATACTCTCAAATTTATCACCAGTCCGTCCTTGATTGCGAGCATAGCACAAACATCCGAACACCCTCAAATGATCATAATTCGGTGTCTCCCCCATCAAGACATCGTAAGGTTTCTTACTATTCAATAACTTAAAGGACGTCTGATTGATTAGATAACATGCCATCATCACACATTCTCCTCAAAATTTGATCAGAATATTAGCTTGAAATCATAGCGCCCGTGCTACATTCAAGATATGTCGATGTTTTCATTCAACCCTACCATTTTGTAGTGGTGTCCCTACACAAGAAGTTTGGAACAATATCCCTTGTTCGAAGAAAAACCCTTTCAGACTTATGAATTCGGTTTCATTATCACTCCGGATGCATTTAATACGTTTATTAAATTGTCTTTCCACCATTACAAAGAACCCTTTCAACTTTTGTCCGACTTCTTTCTTATCAATTAACAAAAACACCCATACACCTCGTGAATAATCATCGACAACAGTTAAGAAATATGATGCACCAGATGAGGATTGAGTACTATAAGGACCCCACAAATTACAATGAATTAAATGAAAAGGTTCGGCAGCTTTATTATCACTTGAAGGAAATATATCTTTAGTTAGCTTTGCCCGAAGGCATGCATCACATGATTTTTCTTCTAAGCTACCTTTGCTACTCTGATCTTCTAGTACTGAAAGAGATTTGGTTATTTGTATCGAAGGATGCCCTAACCTTTGATGCCACAAATCCATCACATCGACCTTCATTGCCTTCACCAAGGGGTACCGTCCGAAAGTTGGAGAGTCTGTTCTTTTGTTCACCCGCTCCAATCAACTCCCCCGTAGCCCGGTCCTGCATAACACATAAATCATTAGTGAAATTACATTGCACCCTAACTGATCAATCAATTGAGACACCGAAATCAAATTGAAAGTCATTTCAGGCACATATAACACTTTATTAAGAATCATGTCTTTGCTAAATCTAATGGATCCTTCTTGCATAGCCATTATACTCCTTCTATTTGGTAGACCTACCAGACACTATGGAATTGTCCGTAGATCCTCCAAAATACTCAATTAACCGGTCATATGATTCGATTCTCCCATGTCAATAATCCACGGAAGTTGAATTTGCTTACCAATCGATGACTCACTTGTGCTCGCCTTCTCTCTATTCAACAACTCGAACAGCATCTGCAGCTGATCACTCGTTATCCCGGACATGTTCGTTTGTCCGTGTGCGGTCATGTGTCCGGTTTCTCCACTCTTGGACTCAGCTTGAGCAACATTTGCCTGATTACCACCACGTCCTCGACCAGCATTCGAGCTATACTGCTGATATCACGACCTCTACCACCCCTAGTAGCCTCAGCTCTTCCTCTTCCACATCCACCATTTTGAGAACCCTGTTTAGGATAGTGGAACCAACCTTCCGGATATCCAATAACTTCAAAACAGCGTTCCGGAGGGTGACCACCTCAGTCGCACAAGTGGCACTCCTTATAGGTCTTCCGTGGTGGGGGTGACCGTTGTGCAGCAAACGTTGTCACCTTCTCCCGTTCTTCCTGTGTCCGTGCCATTCCCTTAACAAGTTTTTCTTGAACCTTTTGGTAAACTTGATTCATGGATGGCAACGGATCCTGGGCCAAGAGATTGGAACAGACGGTTCCATAGAGATTTTCATCCAACCCCATAAGAAATAAATGAACCCTATCTTCTTCTCCAGTGCAACCGTGAGATTGCATGAGCAATTTCCACACGAACACGTCAGAAACTTATCATAGTTTCCAAGTTCTTTCCACAGCATAGCTAATTTCCCATAGTAAGCAGCAATGGTCTATCCCTTTTGCTTACACCCGGCCAGAGCAGCCTTCAATTCCTGAATCCGAGGTCCATTTTCCACTAAAAAACGCTCTCGGATGCTCTCCCACAAATCCTTAGCAATCTTCATATGCGATATGGTGGTCCTAAGCGTAGGCTCAATGGAGTTCCTAATCCGTGACACCAGAAAAGAATTGATAGTCCACCAATCCTTATAATCGATCGAATCCTCACCTGGCTTCTTAATCGACCCATAGACGAATCCAAACTTTTTCCTCGCACGCAACGCCGTTCCAACGGGCCGTGCCCATTCCTCATAGTTTTCTCTAGTCAACTGGACCTGTGTGATAATCAAGCCAGTATTATCATTTGAGGTGATGTTGTACGGAGAGATCGTCTTCCGTAAGACGGCAACGTCACCCCCCACTCTACGAACACCTACTCTACCAGCACTGTCTGTTGGAGCTGCCATCACTTTACACTCACACGAAGAGTTTCATGGTGGCTCTGATACCATGTAAAAACGGATACAACAACACAAACTTTGAGTGAAAACTCTTGCCTTCATTAATGAATGAATCCCTATATTTATACAAATAAAATGGTAAAATCCTAACTTAGTCCCTAAGCTATCCCTAATGGGCTTGACCTAATATACAACTAACTTTACCCTAATTATATACACATTACACAAATAACCTTATTTAATTTGAAGTAGGAAATTGTCCAAAAATGTCCTTGAACTTTGCGTAATTAAATAAACTGACATTCGTTAATAGGCTGACTCATCTATATCCCTGTCGCCACCACTTATGTCGTTAACTATGTGAAACTGAACAAACATGGCATTCGTTAATAATTTGGTTAGTCTATGGGCACACGAACCATTCACAAATTACAACTACAAAAGCATATTTGGTCCATCTTTATTATTGCAGAGTGTCCTTCAATTCTATATGCAGAAACATGGATGAACCGGTCTATTGACAAATGACATTGTTTAATTACGTATAATTAAGGGTATATTGGACTTTTCCCTAAAGTATTTACTATGCAAAGTAATTAATAAATTTTGGCTTCTCCGCTTTTTGAAGTTAATTAAGAGAATATTGCAAGTTATGTGCTTAAAAAATCTAAAAAATTTTGGAAGATAATTTTAAAACGAGAAGATAACATATTTAGCCAAACTCAAATATGGCCCTACATTCAAATAGACACATGAACTCTTGAACAAAGGCTAGCCAAAATTACCTATATTAGTATGTTTACAAATATTATTTTCCTAAAATAGTGGAACTACAGCAAAAGAAGTTTAAATTTGTGCCTATATTTCGGGCTATTTTTTGGAATATCAATCATCAGCCACATTCTCTTTCTCCATTAACTGTTATCACATGATTATCACCTAAATATTGCAAAATATATATCTTTTGCATACATTTTATGTATACATTTTTCATACATTTTTCGTATATATAAAATGCATATCTTTATTATACATTTCGTATATATTTTGTGTTTTATATTTTGCATATTTTATTGGTATTCATTCTCCGTTAATTTTTGGTATTCATTATGCACACACTTATAATTATGTAAATACCAATTTAATTCTACCACATAAGTAATACATAGGGAATACTCATACTATATCTTTTTAGGGAATACTCACACCACATAGTTATTATAGATATACAAAATATATTGCACTTGTATCAATAAAATATTATATGTATAACAATATCAATATACTATATATTGCGATGTATCATAAATATGCATAATATATTGCAATTATAACAATAAAATATTATATAGAAAAATATTTTTGTATATTAAAATATTTTATCATAATTATGCAGAATATATTACATTTATATCAACCTAATATTTTTTATATAATAATATCATTATATTATATTTTAAAGCAATGAATATGCAATACATAATTAATAAAATATGCAGAACTATACCTTGGGATGAACATTTTATTATGCAATGCTAATTTAGATTTTGACCCAATATTTTCTCACTTAATTGAATGATGTTTTAGTTAGATTTATTTCTATCAGCCTAAGAAAAGATTAAATACTTAATATCTTTAATTAGTGAGATAAGGCATAAAAGAGGGAAAATGTTCAGTAAAAAAGAATGTCTATAAAAAGTAAATGACATTGTAAGCATTTAAAGTTTTATTGAATTTCGAGTCCGTAAAATAATTTGGACTATATAATATATTCACGATATATTAGTCCAAATAAATATTGTGGGCTAATATAATTAAATTAATTATAGATACATTGGACCGACCTATTTTATTGGGTTACAAATAATAGGTTCACTTAGTTAGCCCAAAGTCCAAATGGCTATAAGCCCAAGCCCAAGCCCATGCCACGTGTCAAGCGACGTGGCAATCCAAGTCAAGCGGATGAGCCAATTAAATTATGACATATGTCAAGATATGTGACATGTCAAGTCAAATCAACGGCCAATAGAGTTGCGCCAAGTGTGCCAATCATATCACATTACAACTACCTCTTACAACTATATAAGGAGGCATCCATTAGTTCAAAGGGGACGAGAATTTTGATAACAAGAAGCAATAGAAAGCTCGTAGATCAAAAGCTATTATTTCTCTGCAAGCGACCAAGTATTCAAGACAAATTCATACGACTTTAAAAGTGTTCGAAGTTCAAAAACAAAGCAAATCAAGATTCAAACGTGTTCGAGCTAAAGTTATTTGTTCGTAACATAGAGTCTAAATTCATCATTCGTGACAGACTATACCAGTGTTCGTGACGGATAATTCAAATTCAAGATCCCAATTCAAGAACAAGCTTTTCAAGCCCTTGAATCAAGTTCTAAATCAAGTTTTAACTATTATTCATATTTCTTTTTGAAGAATCAGAGGAGAAATAGAGATTATAACATCAACTTTATTGAAATCAAATATTCTTTGTGACAATATTTTTCTTGTCTTGATTATTATTTTCAGGATCGAAAATTTGTTGTTTACAAATTTTGGCACGCCCAGTGGGACAATCTTTACCTCTCATCTCTTCATTTCAACTCTCAACATTCAATATTGTTGCAATGCCTCCTAAGAAGATGAACACCAAATCTAACGTTGCTAAGACTGGTAGTTCGAAGTTCTCATCTGAGGTGGAAGGCATACTTGAAGCCACGGCAGGAAGTTCAAAGCCTGTCACTAGAAACAAAGCAAATTTTCTAGGACAACAAGTACCTCAAGTGTCTGTATCAGTTCCTGCCTTTGATTCAAAATTCGTCATGGGGGCAAGATCTTTTTCAAATCAGTTAAAGGAAGGACTTAGTATTGCTGAAGTAGTTGAAAATGCATTAGCTCAACTCAGCCCAGCTAAGAATTTCGCCACTCAAAATGACGATGTTGATGATGTCTTGCTCATCAGATCTGTTCCTATTACTTCACGTGATTTGCTCCATTCATTCAACTTACGGGAAAATCCGTGCTTTGCTCAGCCACCCACAGTTGTCCAAGCAATGGTGGCAAACACTTCAACTGTTGAAGAACAACTTGCAAGTTTGACAAAGGCAATTGACAGCTTAACAAATTATGTAAAAGATCAAGATAACCGAATTGCCAAGCTTAGAGTAGAGACCATGATGGAGGGAGATTCAAGTCGCGCACCTGGAAAGCTCCCTGAGACACAAGAAAGAGATGACTCATTCGCAAGGCAAGTAGCATCGGCTAAAGAACTGCATATTTCCCATGAAGGTTTAATTCCAATTGACCAATTAAAGGACTTCATTATGGGGACCATCAAAGACAAATATGATGTGGCTACCAAGTCTTCTGTTACTTATGAAAAGCCATGCATTTCAAGAATTGGAAATTTGAAGATGCCTGCTGGTTATCAACCACCCAAGTTTCAACAGTTTGATGGTAAAGGAAATCCAAAGCAACATGTTGCACACTTTGTTGAAACTTGCAATAATGCTGGAACCTACGGAGATTATCTTGTCAAACAGTTTGTTTGTTCACTCAAAGGTAATGCCTTTGATTGGTATACAGACATTGAAGCTGGCTCCATTGATAGCTGGGAACAACTTGAGCATGAATTTCTAAATTGTTTCTACAGCACAAGACGTACAGTAAGTATGGTTGAACTTACAAGCACACGTCAATGGAAGGATGAACCCGTTATTGATTTCATCAACCAATGGAGAAATGCAAGTCCGAATTGCAAAGATAGGCTTAGCGAAGCTTCTGGAATTGAAATGTGTATTCCAGGGATGCACTGGGAACTTCGTTATATTCTGCAAGGCATTAAGCCAAAACCGTTTGAAGAATTGGCAACATGTGCACATGACATGGAGTTGAGTATTGCTTCAAGTGGAAATCAAAGTGTGCCTGTTCATCATCCTCGCAAAGGGAAAGAGAAACAAGAAGTAAGAAAAGTGAATAAGTTTGTGCCAAAGTCTGAAAGCAAAGAATCAATGAACGTTAACACCTCACCGGTGAAATTCACCAAAAAAGTGAGCAAGAAGCAGAGTGTGAAGACAACTTCATTGGAAGATAAAGCAGGCAGAAAGTTATCCTTGAAGGAAATACAGGCTAAAGAGTATCCATTCTTGGACTCCGATGTTCCAGCAATTTTTGAAGAACTCCTTCAAATGAAACTCATTGATTTGCCAGAGATGAAGCGGCCTGATGAAGCTGGGAGAACTAATGAAGCAAATTATTGCAAGTACCATCGTTTAGTTGGTCACCCTATTGAGAAATGTTTTGTCTTTAAGGATAAAGTCATGCAGCTAGCTCAAGAAGGAAAAATCTTGCTCGAGGATGAGAAGGAAAATTCAAATCAAGTCTCTGTCACTTTTGGTTCACTTGACTCGGTGGTCATTTGTAACTTGGTTGAAGTATATGATGAGGACTTAGCTGCATCACCACCAAAAATGATTAAATTTGGTGACTTTGATCCTATTGATGTTAGCACATCACTACTCTTTCCTGTGAGGAGTAGAGTAACATTGGAGGAAATATTCCTAAAGGAAATAAAACCTCATGTTGATCAAGACAACGATGACGGTTGGATTCTGGTGACTCGGCGAAGACGCTGTAGAATGAGTTCACAAAAGAAATCCGACAAACGACCAACGAGAAGCAAAATGGTGAAGAAGCCCGAAAGGCAAAGGGTTGAGGAGCATGTGAAGGAAATAAATGTCCATGCAAATCATAATCAAAAGTTGCGTCGTCCTGTGACATTTGGAAGAATACTTGCCAAGTTGGTTTCGCATAAAGTTCTCTGGTGGTGATATGAAGGCTTCTTGTTGTAATATTGATGAAAATAGAGAAAAGAAGGGAGATATAACATCACCATCACCCCCAAGTTCCTAAACAACTTATCAAGACACATTTTGAAGAAGTGAATACTTGTGATGCGAAAATCACCTTCACCAAAGCTGATATTTTGTTGGGCGAAGAATTTCATAATCGTCCTTTGTTCATGGCTGGTTTTGTGCGCGAGCAGAGAATAAATAGAATTTTGATTGATGGAGGATCTGGAATCAACATCATCCCAATTCGCATAATTAAAGAACTTGGAATACCAGTTGATGAACTATCGGTAAGTCGTTTGATGATTCAAGGATTCAATCAAGGAGAACAAAGGGCTATAGGAGCAATCAATTTGGAAATCACTATTGGAGATTTACGGTCAAGCGCATGGATGCACGTGATTGATGCAAAAACTTCATACAATATTTTGCTTGGAAGACCATGGATACATGAGAACAAAGTGATTCTATCAACCTACCACCAGTGCTTAAAATACTTTGAAAATGGTGTCGAAAAGAAGATTGTAGCTGATGATAAGCCTTTTGCTGAGATAGAAGCACATTTCGTTGATGCCAAGTTTTACTTGAAAACTTACGTTTCAAAGGAGGTTAGAATCGACAACGTTGCACCAATCAAAGAGGTTGAGGTTGCAACCAAGAAAGCAGAGATACCAAGTGGTAAGGCAAAGATTTTTGTTGAGAAAAATCATGATTGTTCTACTGTGGATAAAGTGCCTAACATAAATGTTGCATCTTCAAGTAAGAAAGCGACTCATGTTCTTCGATATGTTCCGAAGGCAAGTAAAATTGACAATCACTCTTTTGAATTGCAAGATAACGTGTTATGGGAATTGACTCTTCCTATCAAGCGGATTGATGCAATAAAATTGTCTTCAGAATTACTTGATGGGTTTGTCAAAGCATCACAACATGATTCGCTTTCGAATGAAGCAATTCCTGCAAATCGCACAGATGAAGGTTTTGACCCAAATGCCTATAAATTGTTAGCAAAAGCGGGATACAATCCGAAGGAGCCATCAAGTTAAGAAAACTCCCACCTGAGACATTTAATGGTCTTAACTCCACTCAAAAGATGATGATAGAGAAGGGGTATACCGTGAAACCATCACGTGGTGGATTGGGTTATAAAAAACCCTCGCCGGTTCGTATCTCTATTAAAAGGGAAAGTAGTAGTTACATTACTTTTGAAGATAAATCCACAACATCTAACAAGAGGCTTTCTGTGTTTGATCGGCTTGCGAGGCCAAATCCAAGAACTTCAGTCTTTGACAGGTTGGGACCCTTGAAGAATAAATGCAAGCGCCAAGGGAATCGTGGGAGAATAGAAGTACCCACAACTGCTAGAGTCCCAGATTTGTCCAAAGATGGCTTGAGTTTGATTCCTTCTTGAATGTGGCGAGAAACAAGACTTGTGGTTTCATGTGATAAGGTCCTAAAAGCAAGGAATCACACTATAGTGCACACCAAAGAGCGAGATGAAGATGAGGAAAGTGTTGGCTCTTTATGGGAGGAGGATATATCCATGTGCTTTCATATATCATTCAATGATAATGACCCGCAAGAAGATGAGGATGCCGAAGATGCCCCGCCTGAACTTGAAGAAGGAGTCAAAGCAACTGTGGATGCATTGAAGGAAGTTAACCTTGGTGATGTTGAAAACCCAAGACCCACATTTGTAAATGAGCTACTGGCCATTGACGAAGGAAGCAAATATCTTGAACTATTTAAGGAGTTCAAAGATGTATTTGCTTGGAGTTACAAAGACATGCCAGGTTTGGATCCCAAAGTAGCAGTTCATCATCTTGCAGTGAAACGAGGTGCTCGTCCTATCAAACAAGCCCAACGTCGCTTCAGGCCTGATTTATTTCCGTTGATTGAAAATGAAATTAACAAACTCATAGAAGCTGGCTTCATTCGTGAAGTTAAATATCCTACATGGATTTCAAGCATTGTCCCAGTAAGGAAGAAGAATGGCCAAATACGAGTTTGTGTTGACTTTAGAGATCTGAACAACGCTTGTCCTAAGGATGAATTCCCTCTCCCCATTCCAGAGCTTATGATTGATGCAACTACTAGATACGAAGCAATGTCTTTTATGGATGGTTCATCTGGATATAATCAAATTCGTATGTCCCCTAGGGATGAGGAACTCACCGCATTTCGTACTCCTAAAGGTATTTACTGTTACAAAGTAATGCCTTTTGGCTTGAAGAATGCTGGTGCAACCTATCAAAGGGCTATGCAAAATATCTTTGATGATATGCTTCATAAAAATGTGGAATGCTATGTAGATGATCTGGTGGTGAAATCAAGAAAAAGAGAAGACCATTTGCAAGATTTAAGGATGGTTTTTGAACGGCTCCAGAGATATCAATTGAGGATGAATCCGTTGAAATGTGCCTTTGGAGTAGCTTCTGGAAAGTTTCTTGGCTTCATTGTTCGGCAACGAGGAATCGAAATTGATCAAGCCAAAGTGGATGCTATTTTGAAAATGCCTGAGCCAAGAGATATACATGAATTAAAAAGCTTGCAAGGAAAGTTGGCATACCTGAGGAGATTCATTTCAAACTTAGCAGGAAGATGTCAACCATTCAGCCGCCTTATGAAGAAAGGAATTCCATTTGAATGGGACCAGGCTTGTACAAATGCTTTTGAAAGCATAAAGTCATATTTGATGAAACCCCCAGTGTTGGCAGCACCTATACCTGGGAAACCATTGATTTTGTACATTTCAGCACAAGAGAGGTCAGTAGGAGCACTTCTGGCTTAACAGAATGATGAAGGAAAAGAGAATTCTCTTTATTACTAAAGTAGGATGATGACACCAAATGAGCTGAAGTACTCACCTATTGAGAAGTTGTGTTTGGCACTGGTATTCTCAATTCAAAAGTTGAAGCATTATTTCCAATCTCATGTTGTGAGGCTTATATCAAGAGCAAATCCGATCAAGTTTGTTATGTCTAAACCTGTCCTAAGTGATCGTCTTGCAAGGTGGTATCTTCAGTTTCAACAATTTGAAATTGTGTATATCCCTCAAAAAGCCATAAAAGGACAAGCATTAGCAGACTTTCTAGCTGACCATCCTATTCCAGATGATTGGGAGTTATCTGATGAGCTACCCGATGAAGATGCAATGGTTGTCGAGATTCAACCTCCTTGGAAGATGTATTTTGACGGTGCTGCACATCGTGAAGGAGCCGGTGCTGGTGTAGTATTTGTTACTTCTCATGGGGAGGTTTTGCCGTATTCATTCACTTTGACACAACACTGCTCTAACAATGTTGCTGAATATCAAGCATTGATACTCGGACTTGAAATGGCTGTTGATATGAAACAACTGCAACTGCAAGTGTTTGGAGATTCCAAATTAGTGGTCAATCAACTTTTGGGTAGCTATGAAGTCAAGAAGATGGATTTACTCCTTTATCACAATTATTCTCAAAAGTTGATAAATTGAGAAGTGACCATTCAACATGTGCCAAGAAAGGAAAAAAGCTGATGCATTAGCAGCTTTGGCTTCTAATTTAACTTTGCCTGATCAAATACAAGTCACCGTTTGCCAAAAATGGGTAGTACCGCCACCAAGTGATTTTGAAGATGAAGAGATCAAAGTTGATCATATTGTTGCTGTTTCTAAGGTTAAAATTGAAGATTGGAGACAACCAATTATTGATTACCTTTGTTATGGAATTCTTCCAGAAAATCCTCGAAGGAAGACAAAAATCCGTCGTCGGGCTCATCGCTTTCTTTATTATAAGGATACACTTTACAGAAGATCATTTGATGGAGTACTCCTACGTTGTTTGGGGGCAGATGAATCTACTCAAGCAATTCAAGAAGCACATTCTGGAGTATGTGGGGCACATCAATCTGGGCCAAAGCTTCATTTTCATATAAAAAGAATGGGGTATTATTGGCTGACCATGGTGAAAGACTGTTTGGATTATTCTCGAAGGTGTAAAGCTTGCCAATTTCATACTAATTTCATACATCAGCCACCCGAAGTATTGCACCCAACTGTTGCCTCTTGACCATTTGATGCTTGGGGTTTGGATGTTGTCGGACCATTGCCGAAGTCTTCTGGCGGACATCTATACATTTTGGCTGCAACTGATTACTTCTCGAAATGGGCTGAAGCTGTTGCTCTTAAGGAAGTAAAAAAGGAAAATGTGGCCAACTTCATTCGAGTCAATATTGTTTATCGTTTTGGCATTCCTCGATATATTTTGACGGATAATGGCAAGCCATTTGATAACAGATTAATGACCAATATTTGTGATCTATTTGGCTTCAAGCAACGCCACTCTTCTATGTATTATGCTGCTGCAAATGGATTAGCTGAGGCGTTTAACAAAACATTATGCAACTTGTTGAAAAAGGTTGTTTCTAAGTCAAAAAGAGATTGGCATGACAGAATGAAGGAAGCTCTCTGGGCATATAAGACAATGTATCGCACACCAACACGAGCTACTCCTTATTCGCTCGTGTATGGAGTCGAAGCAGTCCTCCCACTTGAACGTCAAATCCCATCACTACGACTCGCAATTCAAGAAGGACTTACGGATGAGGAAAATTCTGGGTTGCGTCTTGCAGAACTTGAGACTCTTGATGAGAGAAGGTTAGAAGCACAACAAAGTCTTGAATGTTATCAAGCTCGTCTCTCCCGATCTTTCAATAAGAAGGTTCGTCTTCGATCTTTTCAGGTAGGGGATCAAGTGCTTGTTGGGAAAAGGCCCATTATTACCACTCATAAAAGTGGGGGAAAATTCTCCGCTAAATGGGATGGACCATACGTTGTACAGGAAGTGTATTCAAGCGGTGCTTACAAACTTGTTGATCCAGAAGGCAAGTGAATTGGCCCTATCAATGGGAGGTTCATGAAGAGATATTACCCGTGAAGAAAAGTCGCTTCTTGACACACGAGCTTAAACTGTATGTTACTCCCCGCCCGCATGAGTCTAAACTGTGCACGGCGCAAAAAAAAATGTCCGCTAGGTTGAAAACCTCGAAAGAGGCGGCCCAGGTAAAAATTAGGACACAATAAAAAAAGTCCGCTAGGTTGAAAACCTCGAAAGAGGTGGCCTAGGTAAAAAATTAGGACATAAAAAAAATTAAAAAAAAAACCTTCTGTACCGAACTACGTAATGGCTTGATCCTCTTCACCGAGGTACGTAGGCAGCTTAGAGTTTTATTCTAAGTTCAGTCGCATATTAAAAAAAAAAGGGTTGTGTGGCATGGCATGACAGTCTGCGACAATCTTGAACGAAGAGCTAACTTCAGCAGATAAACTATGAAAATTGGAAAATGATTTGTCTATGATATTTCCCGAAGTTGTTGGTCTCCAAGCCTATTTCTAACAGCGTGGACGGTTTCTGATTCAAATTTCATAAACACAAGAGCTGATTTCAAAATATGAGCTGTATAAATGTGGAAGGAATCAGCGCGTGATTCTGATACATGTTGTAGATTAAGAAGTTGGCTTCCTGATGGTGCAGACAACTTCTAATCTCCTATCACCAGATATGAACTCTTCCGCGGGACTGCGCGCTGCTGTCAAGTTTGCGCAACAGACATAATAGTCAACTTTAGAAATTTTTTTCAGCCGGCTTAAGAAGTTTCTGAGTCTAAATTTTGGATATGTCATAGTCCTTTGAGTTATGAATCCTCAGGAAAAAGTGGCATGTCATTTGAATGCTCCTATATAAAGATACACATAATTAGGTGAAAGGACAGGAAGCTGCCGAAATCAACACGCCAGCAACTGGGCGTGATTCAGAATCTCTGCTGAGAAAATAGGGAGTCCATCTGATTGTGTTGTTTTACATATGTTGTTGCCATGTGAGTCTAGTTTCAGTGCCTCAGACAGTTTGTTATTCGGACGTCTGTACGTCGAGGTATGAATTTTCTATAACAAGCGCTCGAAACTGATAGAATAATGCTGAAAAAAAAAAGGAAACTTGGAGTAAAAATATGGGAAACTCAGCGAGCTACCCAGCGAGTGAAATTTAAAGTCCAGGATTCTGAAATTTCTAGTTGAACAATGCTGGAAAAGAAGGAAAAGCCTCCTCGCTACAACTGGGAGCATCTTCGACGCACTTGGATCGCTTTTTCGAAGCCAAAAGAGAGAAGAACGATTTACGTGCTCTATGACATTTGCCAAGAAGAGACCATAACTCGAAAGAAGGAATGTTAAACTACAAAATTCTTCGCTAAATTGCAAGAAGAGGATGCTCTGTATGACACCATTGTCAAGGGAACATGAGTTACTCGAAGTTACTTTCTTGTCAAGACTACAAAGACAAGAAAAATATGCTCTCGCCTCGACTAAAAAGGTGGATGGACCAGGTGCTCATCCAATGGCAAGTGGACATCACTCAATACCTTATTAATCTGATATCAAGATAATAAATACTCCAAAGCTAGCCTGCAAAAGGAAGTTTTAAAAAATTTCAAAACTTCAGTATATTCAAAGAATACCTCATGAAACACTTGCTGCAGACTGTAGCATCGACAAAAAAAATATCTGAACAAATCCAACATGTATCAGGCCTCCACTTATTGCATGGATATGGTTCTCTGAGTCTAGTTCCTGGGACATCAAGTAGCTTCCGATTTGAAGGCTCGTAGCTTCAGCTATGAATTTTTGATCGGGAGCCTGCACAAACTATGAAGTCAGCATGACAGATATTTTTGTCGACATAAAATATTAAACTGTGTTAATCTAGATGGAATAAGTAACTGATGTTTGGATATATTATATATCTTGAAGTCTATTTTCATAAAATTCAAACATCTCGCAATTCGGAAGTCGCTGCATCAAGATATGAATATTTTGGCGAAATTGCGCAGGTCTGAAACTGTCGCTATGACAGATTTTATGACTAATTTCAAATATTATTCTGGGACGATCCTGAATGCTTTTTGATCCAAATTTTGGATATGTTATGCATATTGAAGTCTAATTTCAGGAAATTTAAACATCTCGCAATTCGGAGGCTACTGCGTCAAGGTATGAATATTTCTCCAAACCAGCGCAGGTCTGAAACTGTCACAATGACAGATTTTATGACTGATTTCAAAATATCTTTTGGGATGTCTCTAAAAGTTTTTTAGCTCTAAATTTTGGATATTTTATATATCTTGAAGTCTAGTTTCAGAAAATTCAAATACCTTGTAATTTGGAGGCCGCTACATCAAGATATGAATATTTTGGCGAGGCTGCGCCAGTCTGAAACTATCAGTATGACAGATTTCGTGTCTGACTTCGAGTAATTATCTGGGATGTTCTTAAATAGTTTTAGATCCAAATTTTGGATATGTTGTACATCTTGAAGGCTAATTTTAGGAAATTTAAATTTTCTGCAATTCGGAGTCCGCTGCATCAAGATATCAATATTTTGGCAAAGCTGCGCAGGTCTGAAACTATCAGTCTAACAAATTTCATGGCTGACTTCAAATAATTGTCCGGAAATGCTTTCAGATCCAAATTTTGGATATATTATATATCTCAAAGTCTAGTTTCAGGAAATTAAGATATTTTGCAATTCAGAGGCTCCTTCATCAAGATACAAATATTTCGGCCAGGCCGCACAAATCTGTAAATCTGACTATACCAGAATGCAGAGTCGATTTCAAAAAATTTATTTAGAACTATCCTTAAGGAGTTCCATTCTAAATTCTGGATATGTTCTAAATTATGAAGTCTAGTTTTCATAGATTCAAGCGGTTCACAATTCAGATGCACATATGCAATTCGATATGTGTTGTAACTCAAAGAATAGTTTCAGGAAAGCTAAATTTTTTTATGATCCGAATATTCGTAGAACAAGACACGCATTTTTCACCATAAGCGCATTGTGCTGAAATACAAACTAAACAAATAAAGACACAACTAAACTGACATAATATGAGCCGAAAACAAATACACCAGGAACATTTTATTTATGATCAAAGCAACAAAACAAAGGAAACAAAAAATGTTGCAGGCTAATCAAAGCACATCTTCTAATTCATTAACTCTTCGCGGCTAGCCTTCAAGCAACTCTTCTTTTCTTCCAGATTGGATGAATCATCATCTTTTAGCACATCTACATCATCATAAGAAGAAATCTCATCCTTAACAGCTTGAATCTTGGTTCGAGTCTCTTCAGTTTCCTTCTGGCCAACTTCCATGGCAGCTTCATGTTCCTCTTTGAATTTTTGAAGTTTCTCTAATCTTGCCTCAATCTTCTTCACTGCTTCTTGACTATAGGAAACTTGCTCAAGTTGCTCGCTTTCTTCTATCTCGAATGATTGGAGACGCTCCTTAGCATTGGAAAGCAGTTTCAACTTCTCTTTGTCGCTCCTCTTATCAGCCATGTTATAACGATCTTGGTCATAAGAAGCAGCCAACTCAAAGAAAGATTTCACCAGGCCCTTCAGTGGAGAAAGATCTACAATACCCATTTTCTCCATTACGTCAAGTGCTGACTGGACTTGCTCTTCGCGAGATGAAATTGAGTCAAGGGAAGCATTTGAATGTTTAGTACAAGTTGTTGTCCAGAGGTCGGAGATGAATGACATTTTAGAATTGAAGATAAAATCCCTTCCATTAAAAACGGACAAATCTTCATTCTGCACAAGAGTCTTTTGGGGAATCTCCTTCAAGGTAAAAGACGACTTTGCTAGGCCTTTATCTTTGGAAATGGATGATGTCTCCTGATAACAATAAACAGCTGAAGAAGACTTTGCTTTTGAAACCGATCCCATAATAGATTCATTGCTAACTTGCTTCTCATTCAGCGTCGCTTGCTCAACATTGGTCAGCTGCTTGTATATCAATAATAAAAATGGGATTAGTAAAGTCATTTAACAAAGGATTAATAATCATGGTTTAAAAAAATAGAGTTTGTGATTGTTACCTTTTCTTTGGAAACTGTTAGTGTTCAAGAAGAACTATCAGCACTCTGGACTTCAACAACTTTTACATTACTGGAATGCCTTTTTCGTTTCCAATTGCGATCCTCATTACTACTCCTGCTTGTATCTTGAGAAACTCGTTTTCTAGATTGAGGAATTTGAACGCATTTCTCTGTAGCTTTACTTGTCGAAATATGCACCACCTTCTTTGCAATTACTTTAGTTGGTTGAGATTTTTCCCTCTGACGCTGCACAACCACTTTAGGATTTGAAACAACAACATTATCAACCTTAAGGGCTGGTGTATCAACGTCTTGAGTTTTACCTTCCAAAGAAGTGATAAAATCCGGACCAGAAATATCCACTAAAGCTTCAAGTCTGTCCTCGAGAAACCTCCCATGCACTTTCTCCCACCAAGAGGTATAATCACTAGAGTGGAGTTTCTTTATAGCAGATGTAACTGAAGAAAATGTTGCCTTTGACGTAGTATTGCGGGATTTGCAAATAGTCCAATATCTAAGCCCTTCATCAAGTGGAGTGTCACGCAGATCTTTGTCTAAATAACCAGGGATACATTGTTGAAAACCAAACTGACGACAGAAGCGATGTGGGCTATATGGTTCAACAGTAAAATTTTCTCCACTCCTCAATGAAACATAGTTAAAATGGAGGCTCATAAAGTAATTGGATTCCAGCTCTGGCGCACTACTGTCATCTACAAAATGAGTTGGATGAGGCCTGTCAAGCATAAAGGCATTCCATACAGCGCGCTCCCCACGATGAATGCGCATCCTTGCCTCTTGTTTGTTGAAATATTTTGCAGCACCTTCTCCAGAGTATGTGACCATACGAGGATTATATGTTTGGCCAGGAAGTGGATAATGAGTCCTAAAATAATAAGCGAGCCAACTGTACACATAGTGGATGGGAAAACAAACTTCGATTTCATCCAATTGTGAAGCATGTGAAATCTTATTCAGACCATTATAGATACTTGCTAAAACAGGAACTGCGAGGCTAATTTTTCGCCCGCTTGCCATCATACTTGCCATCTTGAAAGTTCCAGGCCGAATAAAATCTCCCTCCTTGGATGGAAATACAAATGCGCATAACCAACATGATAAATAAGCTGCCAAATAAGTCTCGTTCTTTAAGTGCCTCACACCAAGCTCGGAAAATGTCGCCTCTTCAGTATTTGACCATTGGACTGCTTCTACTATTTTTCCAGTTGGATTATGCGTCAAAGATGGATGACGAGCTTTCTTTTCTTTTCTTTCTGGAGCAGGGTTATACTTGATATCCTTCTTGCACCAATATCGTATCCATTCACTAAAAGAAATTTGTGGATTATTACCTTTGCCCTCTCGAAGATGATGAAATGCAGCAAACAAATATTCGCATGTCCGAGGAACAAATCTTTCCTTCTTTTCATCAACACCTGTGAGTTCAACAGCATCAGGTACTACCTCCTCATAAGGAAAACCTCCGATTGACAAGCCGCCAAGAATATGCAAATCCCAAAGAGATATAGATAATTCTCCAAGTGAGGTCAGCAACGTGTTAGTCTTGGGACACCAAGCCTCGCAAAAGGCTTGTACAATATTCGAGTTCTTGTCATAAGTAAAGAGTGAAGCGAAGACAACATCATATATCTTTGCATTTCTCAAGCTGTGGTCACATCTACTAAGAATATCCTCGGTCCATTCCCAATATCCCGGGATGAAATGATATTCTCCTTCAAATGTTATATTGTCTCCCCAACGCAACTCTTCTTGAACCATACAGCGACCTAAACATGGAAGAACACTTGCAATATTTGTAAAACGGAGATTAGGCATCTCGAGACACCATACTTTAGAAGCTTTATTCGATTTATGGTTATACTGGAAAGTCCAATCAGCCATATAAAGTGTGTTCCTCAAATGAGGCGATGTATCTGCATAACGACCCACTAAAGGTGTTTGAACCAACAATCTGGTCTCCAGCTCGGTGCCTTTTGCTGCTATAATAAGATAGCTGAGCTTGGAAGAGGGAGAAGTGTAATCTTTGAAGTACGCCATTGCATACACTACAAGAACAAAATGAAGGTTTGATTAATCATTGTGTTGACGATGGCTAGCTAAATCAGCATGAATGAAAAGGTATTACGTGAAGTTTGAAGCATAAGTAAAACAAAAAAAAAAATGAAACCTACGTCCTGTTTCTACACACAAAAGTACAAAGAGACAAAGGAAATAGTTCCTAACTTCAAGATTCTTGAGATAAATCTAAATCACATGTGAAAAGAAAAGAAGCTCGCTGCATCCAGTAAATGAAAATGAAGAAGATCATAACATTACATTGATTCCTAAATCTCCATTGGTCAAATACACACCAATCTTCTCAAATAATTTTTGTCACTCTTAAAAGAACTAGTTGAAAGTTTCCCTTCTCATTGACTTCCTGGAAGAATTTCTCTGGAAAATAAGTATGGAAAGAACTGTGTCAAATGACCCCTTTTATAGATGCAGAGAAGTTCTAAGTGCTATTTCTGATATGATTGTAGTACTGAAATTGAGGAAGTTTGTTACGCTCTAACTGGTAATCTGAAAATATTGAATCTCCTCAAAATACTGTTACAGCTTGCTATAAACATGGGTTGAAAAATCGCTATTTTCAGGTATAACGGCTAGCTTTGAAATATGAAATTGGTAAATTTGTTTTTACTGGATTTGATAAGGATTCCCTTCACCCTGCATAAGTAATCACGAGATTACTTTTTGAAAGATAGCACCAATCTATGGGGATTACATCAACAGCCACTTTTGATTATTAACCATTGCAAAGTTTAGCCTCTAAGCTTTAACCTGCAAAGGTGGTACCAAAAGAAGGTCATTTAAGCTGATAACAAGTACTACTAACATGCTTCTTCTATACTGGTACCAAGTATAAAGCTCATCAAATTCACGTTACATTTATGATGTAGAAAATTACAAAATTAAGTCTTGGACTCAGGTGGAGATGGAATATTTTCTTCCTCGAATATTTCCACGACTTAAATTTGCTAATGCACAATTATACTTCAAATCTTGACCCTGAGGTTCGATAAATTTGCACCTGTCAAGTTTTGAAGTAGGGGGCATTTGTAAGCATTTAATATTGAATTTCGAGTCCGTAAAATAATTTGAACTATATAATATATTCACGATATATTAGTCCAGATAAATATTGTGGGCTACTATAATTAAATTAATTATAGATACATTGGACCGACCTATTTTATTGGGTTACAAATAATAGGTCCACTTAGTTAGCCCAAAGTCCAAATGGCTATAAGCCCATCTCAAAGCCCAGGCCCATGCCACGTGTCAAGCGACGTGGCAATCCAAGTCAAGCGGATGAGCCAATTAAATTATGACATATGTCAAGATATGTGACATGTCAAGTCAAATCAACGGCCAATAGAGTTGCGCCAAGTGTGCCAATCTTATCACATTACAACTACCTCTTACAACTATATAAGGAGGCATCCATTAGTTCAAAGGGGACGAGAATTTTGATAACAAGAAGCAATAGAAAGCTCGTAGATCAAAAGCTATTATTTCTCTGCAAGCGACCAAGTATTCAAGACAAATTCATACGACTTTAAAAGTGTTCGAAGTTCAAAAACAAAGCAAATCAAGATTCAAACGTGTTCGAGCTAAAGTTATTTGTTCGTAACATAGAGTCTAAATTCATCATTCGTGACAGACTATACCAGTGTTCGTGACGGATAATTCAAATTCAAGATCCCAATTCAAGAACAAGCTTTTCAAGCCCTTGAATCAAGTTCTAAATCAAGTTTTAAATATTATTCATATTTCTTTTTGAAGAATCAGAGGAGAAATAGAGATTGTAACATCAACTTTATTGAAATCAAATATTCTTTGTGACAATATTTTTCTTGTCTTGATTATTATTTTCAGGATCGAAAATTTGTTGTTTACAGACATATTGTTAAATGTCTATAAATCATAATAAAGGAAAAATATGTCTATTTTTTCTAAAGGACTCTTCTAAATGTTCATGTAACATAATTTTCTCTTTTAAGACCCATAAATTCGAAATATTCACAAAGTGTACGTCTTTCTCTACAATAGTAACAACATGCTGCTGGGAGATGTTGGAGATCAAATACATATCAAGAATGTTCACATCATCCTAGTTCGAGAAACATATGAAGTAAAGAATCAAGGAATTATCAAAAGTATATTTACAATTTTGACAAATAAGATCACTTATTTTCTTAACAGGAAAGTCCTTAAAAAGATCTTCTAGGTTAAGAGAATTTCAAAATCACGTGTTTATTTTTCATTCATCAATGACCTTTAAAAAATAATAATCAATTTAGTACAGTAATTTCTATCAAACTCTTCAAACTCCATTCTCATAGGAGAAGCCCTTTGAACATAAGTCATTTTCTTTTCCTTTTTGAAACCAAGAAGTTGTATTAATGGGTGTTTGGTTTGATGAATTTGCATGTGGGAAATAGGGTGGTTGTGAAGATTATAGCTGTTTACCTCTTATTCTCTTGACAATTTTGGCACTTGTTAGCTGGTCGTTATAGTTTTTTAATAATTTCAACTTGGTCCCTTTGATGGTAACATTGCTTGATTTCATTATACCTAGTTGATTAACCGTTTGAAAATTTATCAAAGGTCCTCGTATTCAGAAATATACACCCTCGTCTATCCCATTTTTTGCCGATATTTAAAAGGGTAAATAAAACCCTCTAAATTTAATCATAGCTTAACAGTGTAGAACTTACATGACAACAATGAGTACTTCAAGATTAGACTTCTTCAGATGCAAATACTGATTTCGCTAAATATTGCTTTGACTTTTACGTAGTAGATTTCCAGTCACAATTTTTTAATGTTTTTAACCAAAATAAAATTTACGTCCGGACACAATCTCAACTTCCTCACTTTTATTTCAACTTTAACTTTAGACAATTCTATTTTTAATCTCAACCAAACATATGGTCAAAATTGCCGCCTACTAATTATTTGTTTTAGTTGAATTGAAGCTACTGTAAATATTTTATCGACAAATCGAAACCTGCGGTTGCCAATCTTATTTATCAAGCTGCAGATTTAAACTTTCTATTAAAATTACATATTATTAACACGGTGACATGCACAAATAAGGAAAGAAAAAAGAATAAATAGGGGACTAGAAAAATAAAAAGGCGGAACAATATATCCATGACATGGCTGCGATTAGATTTGCAGCCTTGGGAGATTAGAATTGAGACTTAATTGTTTATGGACCTTTAATTTGTTTATTTTGGTTAATGCACCTTGATTGAATTGGTACCATGCAGAGCTTTTGGAGCTATCATTAATCTAATGATTGGAACCAACAGAAAATTGTACTGCCATAATAGAGTTGACATTGAACTAGAATCAACTATCAAGACGAACATTTTTAAGAAGCAACCAAAAGATTTGGTAAGGGGATTTTGATATTTTGGTGGGGTACTTTCATTCTTCAAATACAATTAATGGCAGCTTTTAGGTTTTTAGTTCAGCCAACAAATGGGGTCAGGTTCTAGAAGTTTTTCTTCCATTTTCTCAATTTTTTCTAATACATTATTAACATACATCTTTGAAAAATAGGGCAAAGTTATCAAATGTCAAAAGATGTTGTTATCAATGTGAATTGTATGATATGTATTTTTTATCGGTGTTTTTTTTCCCACTCCTTAGAAGGGCTTAATCGAAAATAGTTAAAGATTGCTTACAAGTTCCAAGTCGCAAAGAAAAAATAGGAAAAGATAATAAGAGTTCTCAATATATAATTCTCCTGATATGAATGTAAAACTGAGCTGTGGACTTCTCCTGAGGCTATGTAGTATATATAATTGCCTCTTTTTCTTTAGGTTCATAATAAGATAGTACATTGCCAAGATCCACTTTGAAAATACAAAGGGAATTCAAGTTCCTAATGAGAATCAAATAAGAAACCAAGTATGACAAGAGCGCCAAATTTCGGATTTTGGCTGGAGAGTAAAATTTCATTTCAGCAAAACCTTAGTTAAGATTGATAATAGCGGTAGCAAATGTATAAAACAATATGAGTAGTATTAAATATTGATAACACCATTTAAGTAGATTACGTAAAACTATAAAATTAAGAGTTGAGATAGTTGTGATTGGTGAAGAAAAATCACTTCAATTCGGCTTTAAAGTGGGGGAAATCATATTTCGTTATTGGGTGGAAAGTATTTTGCTTGAATATATTTTATGACAACCAAATGTAAAAAAGAAATTGTGTTTCCTAAAAACCACTTTTCGTCATATGAAAGACACTGTGTAAAATTTCAAATTGCCATATTGCTTCAATGAATTAAAAAATAAAAATACATACATAAGAATATAACGAAATAGATGCAATGCAATATATTTCTAAGTTGGGAAGTATTACATTACATGCATTCATTCCAATTTCTATTTGTTCGTACTGTTGCTCCCAAACGCACACGCAAGTATACGTGGTCGACAAGTAATAAAGTGATAAATCAAGTATCGTTCCCACGAGGACTATTCAGACTGAATTCTAGCAAACAATTTATATAAACTATTCAGGGATCTTTTTCCAATAGTGAGGACTTTATTAACTAAAGAACAGTAATTAAATGATAAAAGTGAATTCAAGCAATGAAGCAAAACTTGGTTGGTATTAGTAATAAAGAGACGGTCCAGGATCAGAGTTACGAACAATCCAGTTGAGTTTTCCAATTGATTCCACTTCTTAAATCTCGGGGTTACTAACTAACAGATTAAATGTACCCGTGAAAATCTTTCGATTCTTCACGGTCTATGCAGGTTACTCCAATCCCTATATGTCTATGAGTTGAATCACGTGCACGCATTAACGAATTCTGTTATGAGTTAAACTAGGTGAGCAAGTATATGTCTATCCTACTCACAAATTGGTTCCCCGATGCCCGGGTTCACAAACTAGTTCTATTCTTTCTTATTACGTAATTAAATTCCCTCTTTCGAGTTCAATCTAAAAACCATGGATAATGCGTAATAATCGGGCCCTGACAATTACACAAGTGAAATCAAGAAAGAATAAGTAACCCGTTATGGGATTCAATTAATGGGAATCAATCTTCAAACAATCAACCTTCATGTAATACTCTAACCCTAGAACGATAGAATTAGCTACGCATACTCACAATAACAACACAAAGGTTTGATGTAATAATGAAATAATGATGTAATAGATTAATGAAAGGAAGAAAAACCCTTGTTCTTGATGTTATGAGCTCTCCAATTTGCTCCAAAGTCTCCACTCCCCTCAAAAACTAAGTAAAAGAGTATTTATAGAGTTTACAAACACCTAGTAATAAGTTAGACCCAATCCTAGACGAAATAGGAAGTAAAAATCCGCTCAGGGGCGCTATAACGGGCGCCCCGCGCCTCGTAACGCGTGACCTTGGACAGAACCCGTCGAAAGTTGACCGCTATGGCCATGCGCCGCACCCCCAACCGCGCCTGCCAGACTGGCGCGTTGGGCGGCGCGCCGCGGAGGCTACAGCGCCCAGCCATTTTTCTGTTCCGTTCGCTCCTTTGCTCGCTCGTGTCGTGCCTTCGTGTGCTCGATCAAATCCTCAATCAAAATCCAATCTTTTCTTGCTCAATCACGCTCTTAAAAGCTCCAATTACACTGCATAACAACCTACATACACACGACATAAAATCAGTGCAAAACCACATTCATGAACTATAAAACGAGCGAATAACAAGCTCAAACATGCGGAAATATTAAGGAAATATAGGCATAAAATGCCAAACATCACCACCCCACACTTGAACCCTTGCTCGCCCTCGAGTAAGTCACATCTCACTTCCCAACCTAGGTAAAACAGGTCTACATATGACCATGGTTGATACCGACCATTGAACCAATGCACACATGACTACTATGGATCCACAACATGCCAACAATTTACCAAAACCAAAAATATGAGAACAACCACCCCAAAATAGCTCAAATGCACAAACTCAACTTAATGCAACCATGCTCCCACAAAATCGCACCTATCTACTCAACCAAAAAGCCACGACTTCACCTATCTCATGCAAACCATGTGCCCTCACCAAAATGAAGCAAGAGAGTGTCCCCCAAGTATCACACACAACCATGAATATCAAGAATAGAATGGGGACAATAACAAACGAATTCACTCACTCTCATGAAAAACTCACATGTCACACACAATGTACCATAGGCTTGCCCGTAGCGTAGGACTCTACTAATGTAAGCTCACTCCAATCGCGATTAACTAGGACTTTAAAAAGGTTGTAATATAGGCTAAGGGGCGGGTAGGATTCATATGGTAATAGTGACTACCTCCCTAAGCACTTTAATACATCACAAAAATTTCATCACAATTCTCAATAAGCCACCCAATCAACACTTCCACACATACACCTTCTCAACAAGTAGCATTTTTTCTTTTAAGCACACACTAGCAAGGAATGGATATTCTTTTCTCTTTATTTCTTTTCCACAATTTTTTTCTTTTCTTTTCTTTTCATTTTTTCAATTTCATTAACTTCCAACCTTGCCAATGCTTTTCACTACTTCCCAATTTTCACAATTGTTCCCCTTCATTAGCTCCACTCAAAAACCTCCCAAAATCCAACCACAACTCCAAAATACTATCACAATATTAACTAAAGTGCTTAAGGAGTAAAGGGCCAAAAGAGACAATTTAGAACAAGTGGGTAGGCTCGGGGTGTGGGTGCCAACAAAAAGGGTCAAAGAAATCACAACAATAATTTTTTTCCAAGGTATATATGTAAGGGTAGGCAAGTAAAAGAAAGCCTTGTATCATTTCCCGACTAGAGCGAACCTAAGATTTCGCTTTGCACACACATGGGGCAAGTTCTAGACATTAATATGCAACATGGAGTAAACAAGAACACGCCTCACAACACACATTGCACACGATCCACACAAAAAGATTCCATCAACAACTCTCAACTAAGCATCTAGAATGCAACTTGTGGAAATTTAAGCACTAATGCACAACGGTTCACAATCAAGTCAAGCAAGTGGACTCAAGCATCTCAAAGGGGGTTGTTCCATTTTTTTTAGGCATGCATCACAATTAAAACCCAAGGACACCACAAATAGCACATGCAATCAATTCAAGTCCACCGGTATCAAACAAATCAAAGGCACCTAGCATTCCACCTAGTTCCTACGTCTAGGGCCACCTATAACTAACTACTCTAATCCTAAAAAATAAAAACTACCCGGTTCAAAGGTCTCCCCGTGGAAAAGAACCGAAGCCATAAGAAAAACCACGGGGTGGATGACATGTACCACTAATAAAACTAAAAGGAAAATCTTTTTGGAATTTTTCATTGGTTTTCTAATTTTTTTTTCATATATTAAAGCAAGAAACAAATAAAAATAATGTCAAGTGACAAAACAAAAAAATCCTATGGTACATGCATCCCTAACCTCAAAAATAAATAAAAGGGTAGTTCCCCACCCCACACTTAAACTAAGCACTGTCCTCGGTGCTAAAAATAAGAAAGTGTAAGGTAAAGAAAACTTCCCTGAAGATTCTAGTCCTTGGTGCTAGCATCCTCCAAGCTTCCATATCGTATGAGGTACTCAGACTTCCCTCATCAGGTCATCAACATTAGGCAAGGGTGAGGACACCCCACACTTAGCCTCGACATTACATGAACCTGCAATCCAAGGAAAAACAACAACTACGTGACACTATAGATGAAATAATACAAGTACAAACTCGGGTTGCCTCCCGAGAAGCGCCTTAGTTAACGTCGTGGCACGACGACACTTTTAGCTCACTTCCAGCCTTTATGTCTTCTCTTCTTACGCCGAAATTTTGATTTCTTCCCTTCTTTTAGAGAACCCATCTTCAACTTCACATGTGGTTTACTTCCATCTTCTTGTTTGACACATTCAATCATAGAGCACTCTTCCACCTTAGCTATGTGCTCCTTCTCATTATAAACCTTGAAAGTAACATTTTCTCCATGCGCTCTAACAGTCATCTCACCCAGCTCCATGTCAATAATTGCCTTCGAGGTGACTAAGAATGGTCTCCCCAAAATGAGTTGAGCTTCTCGGTCCTCTTCATAATCTAGGACTACAAAATCAGCAGAGAATGTAAACTTACCAACTTTTAGCAACACATCCTCCAACTTACCATCAGGGTGAGTGAGTGATCCATCCGCCATCTTAAGAGTAACTGAAGAGGGCTTGATTGCTCCTAGCCTTAACCTTTTGCAAACAGACAGAGGCATGAGATTTATGCTCGCCCCCAAATCACACAAGGCTCCAGTGATATTATGCTCTCCAATGGTGCAAGGAATAGTAAACCTCCCAGGATCTTGAAGTTTTGGAGGTAGCTTGCTCAAGATTGTGCTACACTCCTCAACTAACTCAACTGTATCTATCTCTTGAGGCTTTTTCTTCTTGACTAAAATCTCTTTTAAAAACTTCACAAAGGATGGCATCAATTCAAACACATCAGTCAAGGGAATATTAACTTGAAGTTCTTTCAACATACTCACAAATTTTTGATACTGGGCCAGATCCTTCGATGGTATAAGTCTCTGTGGGAATGGTGGAGGCGGCAGAGGTGCCTCCTTTCTCTCTTCTTTCTTCTTCACCTTCTCCACTTTTTCAACTTTTTCTATTTCAGCTCTCTCCTCGGACTTGGCCAGCAGCTCTCCACCTTCAATTAAAGTCACTGCAAGACATTGTTCAGGCTCTTTTTTAACAGTGCTTATCTCTCCCACCAACTGCCCCAACTGGTGCTCTAGGTTCTTGTGAGCATTGGCAATATCTTGTATGGCCACTTCATGGGCTGCAGTATCAGCTATCATTCTCTGCTGGCTCGCCATCAACTGCTTTAACATCTCTTCAACTGAATAGCTAACCTGCTGTGGTGGAGGTGGAAGTGGGTGGTAATTATTCGGGGCTCTCGTATTACCTTGGTAATAACCATTACCAAACTGATTTTGACCCTGCAGCCTGTTTTGATTACCCACGTAATAAACTGACTCTGGATTAGAGGAGCAAACCTTTGTAGCATGGTCTTGACCACAAACCTCACAAAAGCTCTGGAGTTGTTGCACTGGAGCCACTGGTTGCTGAGCCTTTGGCAGAGCTAACTTGCTAATTTGATTGGAAATAGCATCCATCCTCGCCCTTAGCTCTGAAACTGCATCTAACTGAAGTACCCCTGCAGGTTTCTGCGTAATAGCTCTACCATCTCCCTGCCAATCAGGATTGCTCTGCAAAAACTTGTCAAGTAAATCATAAATCTGATCAAAATTTAAGGCCAGTACTTGGCCTCCAGCAGCAGCATCAACCACGATCTTAGTGTGTTGGTTCAGCCCCTCAACAAAAGTGTGTGCAACAACCTCATTGGATTGGTTGTGGTGTGGACAATCTCTCAATAGAGCTTTGAATCGCTCCCAGGCTGAATACAAGGATTCTCCTTCTAACTTTCTGAAGGGCATAATTTTGCTCCTCAGCCGGGCTGTCTTGGCAGACGGATAAAATTTAGCCAAGAACTTCTTAGCCAAATCCTCCCAAGTAGTGATAGACCCAGACTTTTCAGCCTTTAACCACTTCCTTGCTGCCCCAATCAGTGAAAACGGGAACAACGTCAAGCGAACATAATCAGTAGAAACACCCGCTGGTGTATAAGTATCACTGATCTCCAGAAAGTTCTGAATGTGTTGCTGCGGATCCTCATGAAGTAATCCACCATATTGTCCAGTCACATGCAGCAACTGAATCATGCCGGACTTAATCTCAAAGCCCCCGGTGATAGCGGGCTTAACTATGCTCGATGCTACTCCCTCTAGGCTGGGGAGAGCAACATCTCGCACAGCTAAAGCTTGTTCTTCTGCCATTCCTGTAGGTAAAGATCAAGCAGGACCTAATACCTGAAACAGCACAAAACTCAAAACAAAAATTAAACCTGAATAGCAAGTAATAAACTGTTCAAAAAGAAATCAGTCAATAATTAGTCCCCGGCAACGGCGCCAAAAACTTGTTGCTCCCAAACGCACACGCAAGTATACGTGGTCGACAAGTAATAAAGTGATAAATCGAGTATCGTTCCCACGAGGACTATTCAGACTGAATTCTAGCAAACAATTTATATAAACTATTCAGGGATCTTTTTCCAATAGTGAGGACTTTATTAACTAAAGAACAGTAATTAAATGATAAAAGTGAATTCAAGCAATGGAGCAAAACTTGGTTGGTATTAGTAATAAAGAGACGGTCCAGGGTCAGAGTTACGAACAATCAAGTTGAGTTTTCCAATTGATTTCACTTCTTAAATCCCGGGTTACTAACTAACAGATTAAATGTACCCGTGAAAACCTTTCGATTCTTCACGGTCTATGCAGGCTACTCCAATCCCTATATGTCTATGGGTTGAATCACGTGCACGCATTAACGAATTCTGTTATGAGTTAAACTAGGTGAGCAAGTATATGTCTATCCTACTCACAAATTGGTTCCCCGATGCCCGGGTTCACAAACTAGTTCTATTCTTTCTTATTACGTAATTAAATTCCCTCTTTCGAGTTCAATCTAAAAACCATGGATAATGCGTAATAATCGGGCCCTGACAATTACACAAGTGAAATCAAGAAAGAATAAGTAACCCGTTATGGGATTCAATTAATGGGAATCAATCTTCAAACAATCAACCTTCATGTAATACTCTAACCCTAGAACGATAGAATTAGCTACGCATACTCATAATAACAACACAAAGATTTGATGTAATAATGAAATAATGATGTAATAGATTAATGAAAGGAAGAAAAACCCTTGTTCTTGATGTTATGAGCTCTCCAATTTGCTCCAAAGTCTCCACTCCCCTCAAAAACTAAGTAAAAGAGTATTTATAGAGTTTACAAACACCTAGTAATAAGTTAGACCCAATCCTAGACGAAATAGGAAGTAAAAATCCGCTCAGGGGCGCTATAACGGGCGCCCCGTGCCTCGTAACGCGTGACCTTGGGCAGAACCCGTCGAAAGTTGACCGCTATGGCCATGCGCCGCACCCCCAACCGCGCCTGCCAGACTGGCGCGTTGGGCGGCGCGCCGCGGAGGCTACAGCGCCCAGCCATTTTTCTGTTCCGTTCGCTCCTTTGCTCGCTCGTGTCGTGCCTTCGTATGCTCGATCCAATCCTCAATCAAAATCCAATCTTTTCTTGCTCAATCACGCTCTTAAAAGCTCCAATTACACTGCATAACAACCTACATACACACGACATAAAATCAGTGCAAAACCACATTCATGAACTATAAAACGAGCGAATAACAAGCTCAAACATGCAGAAATATTAAGGAAATATAGGCATAAAATGCCAAACATCACGTACTTCGTACAAAATGGTTATTTGCGCATAATATCGAACTCGTACAATTTCCTTCTTGAAATATCAAATGTTTCAGTTCCCCTATATCATTTTTTGCAAAAGATGAGAAGGAGAGGATATACTTAATTATTATAAAAAGGAAGGAAGGGGGCAGTTGAGAGGACAAAATCTGCCTTTGGAAGATATCCAGGAGATTGGCAGTACTTGTTACAAAAATTAAATCAATAAAGTAACCTTGACAGGAAAGTATAAAGACATTTTCGAACGTAAAGCAAAAACTGCAGCCTTATACATGTACTATTAAGGAAGAGGATTCAAATTATTAATCAACTCGACAGTGTACTATGAATATAGTTTAACCATGATAGTTAGTACTACTTATTTATCAACGTTACCAATTAAATTTTACCATAAAAGCCTTTTTTTTTGTGTAATTGTCTTATAAGTAACTTGATTGTATAAATAACATGAGCACAGGCAGTACTTAGTATTTAAATAAAAAAGCCATAACAAACTATCCTTAATCATGCCCTCAAAGTCAAATAGGTGGACAAGTCAGATCCTGTGTTAACTAATACAGAGACTAAAAACAGTTTTTAAGTGTCACAACTTCTGAAATGTTTCCAAGTACATTTGATATACTATATTCTTTAACATTTTTATTACACGTTTACATGGAATATTTCAAGAACTGGTAGGCAATGGAAGCATCAGTCTATATCACATTTCTCTTTAAATAGGGAGTAGTTGGTGATTGATAAATTAGTTATAAAGCTGAAAGAACTCTTCCCCAAGAAAACTCATTCTCATTCTCATAAGTTCTCTTTGTTGATTGTTTTTCCAATTATTTGGTGTCATAAAATGACTCTTGAAAAGATAACTTGGAAATCACTCATTCCATGTTGTTACAAGGGAGATGATGAATATGTAGGATCCAAGAAAAAGGTCACAAAACAAAGTTCATTTCAAAGGCTGACTCTTTTAGACTTAGATGGTCCAAGTTCACCAATATCTGCTGATGAACTCTCCAATTCATTCATTGGATCAAACCTTATCAACTTCACATTTACTGAACTTAGAGAGGTCACACACAATTTTTCATCTGCTAATTTTCTTGGTGAAGGAGGATTTGGACCAGTATACAAGGGATTCGTCGATGACAGGCTTAGGCCAAGGCTAAAATCTCAGATTGTGGCTGTTAAGGTGCTGGACACAGATGGTCTACAAGGCCACAAGGAATGGCTGGTGAGTTCTTTTTCATTATTTTCTGTGACGCATACTAAGTTTTTATAATATTGGACTAAGACAGGAATTGAAACGTAATTGTTGTTGTTGTATCATGTATGCTAAGCGGAAGTATTAAAGATGTTGAAAGTGATTTTTTTTTCATGTAGACCGAGATAATATTTCTGGGGCAACTGAGGCATCCACATCTGGTAAAATTGATTGGATACTGCTGGGAGGATCATAACAGACTCTTAGTCTATGAATACTTGCCAAGAGGAAGTTTGGAGAACCAACTATTTGGAAGTAAGTTGCCACATTTTTTTCTCAATGTGAATTTTGTATATAGGGATATCGCAAAATTAGACAGAGAGATTTTTTGTATATGGTTATTAGCACTTGGAGTACCTCAAACAGAGGTGTCTTGATTTGTAGTTCTCATATTTGTATTTGTGGCAATATGCAGAATTTTCGATCACATTATCATGGTCAACAAGGATGAAGATAGCAATGGGAGCAGCAAAAGGTCTCGCATTCCTCCATGAAGGCGATAAACCAGTCATATACAGGGATTTTAAGGCATCAAACATCTTAATAGATTCAGTAAGCTACTTTTTCAACTACCTCAGTTTTTATTTTATAGTGCTCTATTTGAGTTTATTCGTCTATGATCAATTGTTAGAAAAAAATGAAGAAAAAAACAAAAAACTGGAGATTTTGACTTTTGAAACATGATTGTCTATCTTGCAGGACTACACTGCCAAACTTTCTGATTTTGGACTAGCAAAGGATGGACCAGAAGGGGACGATACACACGTATCCACACGAATAATGGGTACACATGGCTATGCAGCACCTGAATACATCATGACAGGTATACTAACTCTTTTTCATGAAATTTTGATTCAATGGAATAATAATATGAACACTTAAACACAATCGATTTTCTTGATGGCCAATAAGATTATAGTCCCATTAGTGTATCCTTGGAAGCTAAGGCATTCCAGAACTGATGAAAAGTGATTATTGAGACTTTTCTGGTCAAATTTGTGACTAGCTAGCTAATTCATTGCAAATGTCATAACTTCCAGGTCATTTGACAACAATGAGTGATGTATACAGCTTTGGAGTTGTTCTACTGGAACTGCTGACTGGTAAAAGGTCTTTGGATAAATCACGAAGAGATGGACAGCAAAATTTAGTTGAATGGTTAAGGCCTTATCTGAGAGATCCAAAGAAAACTGCTCGTGTGATGGACCGAAGACTTGAAGGCCAATTTCCAATAAAAGATGCACAAACTGCAGCATTAGTAGCATACAAATGCTTAAGCCATTATCCTAAGCCAAGGCCTACAATGGATGATGTTGTCAAGATTCTTGAGACTCTTCAGGAGGACAACAACAACACTGACTCTGCAATAAGCGATCCAAATATAATGATGACACCGAATAGTGATCTTAGCAGTGGAAGTGAGAAAATTGGAGAAAAAGAGGCACCAACGAGCAATGGGAAAAGCAGAAATGACAAGTATTTGAATGGGAAAAATCAAGGTTATGGTTGGAGACATAGGATCAATAGACAGAGAATGGTGGCATCTTATTCAGATACAGCTCTTTATAGAAAGAATTGAGATGGCAAAGATAGCTTCCTCAAGCATTTGAAGTGAAGAATCTAAGTAGAAGAACTTCACTTGGCAATTGGCATCACTAGCTATAGAATTTTTATACTACAGCAAATATGAAGTATATTACTATTTGTGTATAAAGATGGATTCTTTTGAGAGATACATGGTAGTAAATCTCACTGCAATAAGCAGTATATAGAAGGTGTAAGCAGCATACTGCTTCTTGTTACTGTTAAAAACCTGATTTCAGGTATAGGATTGTAACTTTTCTTGTTTTTTTTCGTGAACTCTTTAGTTGTTAGATATGGAATGGAAAAAGAAAACAAGGCTAAGCCAAATCTATTGTAAGGTTTTAAATAGATATGGCATTTATTTCATAATCCGGGGTTCTAGTTCAGTTTATAGTTATACGCACACTTTTGGCTATTATAGCTCCCTCCTTCCTACACATGTATCGTGTAAAAAGACATGACGTTTTATACATTGAATTGTGGATATTTAATTAATGGAGAAGGTTTTGTCTGAGTGGAGTTGGTCAGATTTTTCAACAACTAAAAGAAGTGAAGAAACAACGTGACTGCATCTATCTGAAAGAACATTCAGCTTTCAAATAATTTGTATGGGAAAAGCATAGATCATGTAAAGATTACTTTAAAGACATCCATTTGTACACTAATGTAATATAAATTCTACCTGCTTAACACAATGTTAGCTAGGAACGTGGACCTTTTCTCTTGATTGAAAGCAACGCCCCCTTCCCCATAAAAGAGACCTTGGTGTTTTTTGTAAAGTTACCATAGCCCCTAGAACCACATAAGCTATGGAGTTTGTGGCTTTTTATGAGGTATCAATTATCAAATGGACATGTTTAGCCAACTTGGATGAATTAACATGGGTTAAATGAAATTACTAGTCTCAGATTCCGAAAATATATTGAAGCCAATATAAGTTATTCAGTTTTAATTTGTATGACACTCTTTTTGTTTTGAAATATTTTAACAATTCATTTCTTATACCACTTTTGAGAAATCGAATCCGCTAAAACTCTTGAAATTCTCCCACAAGCATTAATATAAGTATAGTTAATAATATATTCTCAATTTCGTATCTTGTTAAATATTGTCACATAAATTGTAATGAAATGAGCAACATTTATATTGTATAGGTCATTGTTAATTATAATGCAATCCGTACAAATCAACACACTTCTCGGATGACTTTTTTACATCAAAAGAATATTTTGTCATCATCTTTGTTTTTTATTTTTTATTTATAGAGAAATCAGTATTATTTGAACGCAAAATAAAGAGTTCAGAATCAATGCACTTTGTTGAACTAAATTTGTCCAGCTAATTTGGGTTGCCCTCCCCTTTGTTAAACTCATTTTCATTATGACAAAAACCACACTAAGTACTGCTTATGTGGCAGGTTACGCGAAAAGGAAGTCGAAGCTAAGGAAGGAGATCTCGAAGGATGAAAGAAAGTTATTGCTATCAAGGCTTCAAAATTGCAGAGATCAACGTAAAAAATTCACATGCCAATCAAAGGGAGCTATCTAAGAAAGGACGTTGACTGAAGACAATTAAGGGAGCTAACTAAGGAAAGTTTTCAACTGAAGATCCACAAAATAAGTACTACCTAAGTTAGCGGGTTAAATGTGAATGGAATCAGTGTGAACATGCGCATCTAGCTCATTCTTATTCTCAAAGGATTCTACCAAGAATCTTCGAGGGTACAATCTCTTGTCTCTCTTGCAATAAGGAATATTTCAAGCACTCACAAGGAAAGAATTTCTCATATATCAAATCAAATCTCGCAATCAAGGCAGCAATCAAACTTTCTCAATGGCTCTTGGAAATACAACTATAAAAGGACCGCTCAAGACTCAACATAGCTTACGCTTTCTATTTATTGTTTACACGTTCTCTAGCTTTTACTTGTAACCATCACTGTATTCTTGGGAGATTACGAGTGTTCAAAAAAAGAAAAGAAAGAGAAGATCAAAGTAGCGGTAATAGTGGTGTCAAGATGAAGTTTGTCTGATTAGCTATAAATCTGGCTTGGTCGTTGTTGGTGAGCGCAGATTCAAAACCATCGAGGGATCATTAGTGGTGAACGATAAACCACACAGTGTAACTTGAATTAACAAGAGCTAGAAGAGATACCCTCCCTTGTGACCCAAGGGGATTGGATTAGGAACCATTGGTTCTGAACCAATATAAAATCACTTGTGTCAAAGCTTTAATTTCTGCATTTACTTTACTCATTGAATACTGTTATTTTTGTCGCTAGCCAACTGCCAAATTGCCTAAGTCGACTAATAATGTTTACAAATTAACAATTCACCCCCCTCTGTACTTTCAATTGGTATCAGAGCCTGGTCTCACATTTTTATTTTGTTTTGCCTAACAACAAGTGAGAAAAGATCATGTCTTCACACGTTGTCAACGGAGCTCTACTACAAGAGGGAACTTCTGCGACCAGACCATCTTACTTTAATGGTAAACACTATGGTCATTGGGATATTTTTATGGAAACATACATTAAATCGGTTGACTATAAGATCTGGCGTGTAATCAAGAAAGGACCCTATGACTTGCCTCCCTCAAATCCCTCCAAAAAGGTTGAAGGTGACACCTCTGTCACTCCTATTGCTCTGGACATGGATGACTATACTAACGAGCAGCGGGAAATTATTCAACTGAACTACAAAGCTGTCAACATACTCTACAACGCCATCAGTGGTGAAGAGCACGAGAAATATCCATCTTCGAGACTACAAAAGAAATATGGGATAAGCTGAAAGTTACCTATGAAGGAAAAAGCAAAGTGAAGAAGACTAGAATAAACCTCCTGATTTATGGGTATGAATTTTTCCAGATGAAAGAGGGAGAATCTGTGGAAGAAATATTTGATAGGTTCAGCAAGATTATTGGTGAACTAAAGGCCCTTGGGAATATTTATACAAATAGAGAACAAGTTAGGAAGATTCTCAAAAGTCTTCCGACCATATGATAGCCAAAGGTGATCACTATTGAAAGTTGCGACCTGAAGAAACTATCCTATGATAAATTGCATGGTGATCTGATTGCCTTTGAGAAAACCCATATCAAAAGGAACGTTCAAGAGGACGAGAAGAAAAATGTGGCATTCAACACTACCAAAGAGGAAGTCGACTGTGAAAACCCTGAGGAGGATGAGTTTCAAGAGGAACTTGCTATGATGTCTAAGAATATTAAAAAACTTAGGAATAGAAGAATGCAGTTCAGGAAAGGCAGATCTCAGTTCAGAAAAGATGGTCAAAACAACAAAAACGAAGGAAGATGCTATGAATGTGGAAAGCTTGGACACATTGCAGCCAACTGTCCTGAAGCCAAAAAGAAGCAATTCAAGGGAAAAAAATAGATCTTATGCAGCCTGGAGCAATGAGGAAGAATTGGAGAAGGACCAAAAAGAAAATGCAAATATATGCTTCATGGCCTCTTGTGATTCAAGTGAACGATGAATGACTTTAAATGACTCCAGTGAGGTACGTTGTGAATTCTGTATAGAATAACTCTAGAAACGTTGATGAAATACTGGATGAAATGGAAAAGCTTTTTAAAAAGGTTAAAGATCTAACTAAATAAACGGAAGACCTAGCCAAAGAAAAGGAAAATCTAGTTAAAGAAAAGGAAGATTGGGAACTTAAACTTGAAGTAGTAAAAATTGAAAGAGACTTCCTTCAAGAGGAAGTCCAGCAACTAAAACTTCAGATAAATGACCTAAGAAAGTCAACTAGTCAAAGTTTAGTTAGATCTAACAGATCGTCTTTTCAAAATAAAAGAAAGAAACCCATTCACAAGTCTTCATCAAGCTCTTCTAGTATTGATAATAAGAGTTCTTTAACTTGATATTATTATGGTAAGCCTGGATATACTAAAAACAAATGCAGAATCAAAAGGGACAATCCAGGAAAGTGGGTATGGAGACCCAAACTCGACTCTGAGCCTAGCACCTTAAAAAGAAAGTGGGTATGGAGACCCAAACTCGACTCTGAGCCTAGCACCTTAAAAACTAACCCTCAAGGACCCAAGCAAGCTTGGGAACCTAAACATCTGTAAATGCTATTCTTGTAGGAACACCGCAAACGTGCACACAGAAAAGGGAAATGATTTCTAGACAGTGGATGTTTCAAATACATGACGGGTGACAAGCAACTATTTAAATCAGTCACCAAAATTGATGTTGGATCTATTAAGTTCAGAGGAGATGCAAAAGGAAAAATTGTTGGAATTAGGATAATCTCCCTCAGTCCATCATGTGAAATTAAAGAAGCTTTCCTGGTAGATGGTCTAAAACATAACCTACTGAGTATCAGTCAAATCTGTGACGGTGGGTACAAAGTCAAGTTTGAATCCTTCAGATGTATAATCCATGACACAAAAGGTAAGGTTATTCTCTCAGATATTAGGGAGAACAACATTTATGTTCTTAACAATGGAGGTGCTTCGAATGATAAGAATTTATGTTTAGCATCCATCTCTAATTATCCATAGACATGGCATAGAAAACTTGGTCATGCTAGCATGTATCTAATTGAAAAATTGTTAAAACGTGATCTAATTATAGGTCTTCCTAAATTAAATTTTTCGAAGATTCATATTTATGACGCATGTCAATTTGGAAAGCAAACTAGATCTTCTTTTAAATCTAAGGACATTGTCACCACCTCTAAACCTCTTGAATTGTTGCACATGGATTTATTTGGTCCCACAAGGACAACTAGTATTGGTGGTAAAAGATATGCATTTGTTATTGTTGATGACTACACACATTTCATATGGGTAATTTTCTTATCTCATAAAGATGAAGCACTAAAGAACTTTGAAGTATTTTGCAAGAGAGTACAGAGAGAGAAAGGCTATTATATCTCGACTATCCAAAGTGATCATGGTGGAGAATTTACGAGCAAGATGTTTGAAGAGTTCTGCAATGATCAGGGATATACCCACAACTTCTCCTCTCCAAGAACTCCTTAGCAGAATGGAGTTGTCGAGAGAAAGAATAGAACTCTCCAAGACATGGACATGACTATGTTGATTGAGCACTCTCTCCCAAATCACTTATGGGCTGAAGCGATAAATGTTGCATGTTATATCTTGAATAGATGTCTAATTCAGCCAATTCTAAAGAAAACCCCTTATGAGTTATGGAAAGTAAAACGACCTAATATTAACTGCTTTCATCCATTTGGATGCAAATGCTTCATACACAACAATGGAAAAGACAATCTTGGTAAATTCGATCCTAGAAGTGACGAAGGAATATTTCTTGGATACTCTAACACCAACAGATCATACCGAGTCTTTAACAAAAGAACTTTATGTGTTGAAGAATCTATGCATGTGGTTTTTGATGACTCTTGGCAAAATGTCGAGAAAGGTGTTGTAACAGGTGACGAAGAAGAAGCTCAACCTCAACAACCTGAGGGTAAACTCAAAGATCAACCAGCTGAAAAAACCTTCACTGTTCCACAGCATACTGACGAGGACAAGACCACCGAGTCAACTGTAGAACAAGAAGTTGTGATTCCAAATGAATGGAAGAGCGAACCAAAATATCCTCAAAAATTCATCATTGAAGATCCACGTGATGGTACGAAGACTCGAAGGTCCTTTAAATCTAACCTTGCTTTTATCTCGTAGATTGAACCTAAAAGAATTGACGAGGCTCTTCAAGATGAATTTTGGATTCTTTCCATGAAAGAAGAACTTGAACAATTTGAAAAGAACCAAGTTTGGAAACTTGTTCCAAGACCCAAAGGTACCTCTATTATTAGAACAAAGCGAGTCGTTCGCAACAAGATCAACGAAGAAAGTAAGGTGGTAAGAAATAAAGCTCGTCTAGTCGCTCAAGGTTATTCTCAAGTCGAAGGAGTAGACTATGATGAGACTTTTGCTCCTGTGGCTAGGTTAGAATCCATTTGCATGATTTTAGCTTATGCATCTTATAAAAATTTCAAGCTCTATCAAATAGATGTAAAAAGTGCTTTCCTAAATGGTTTCATTAAAGAGGAAGTCTACGTATTCCTCATTATGTGTTTAAATTATCTAAAGCTTTATATGGTCTGAAGCAATTTCCTAGAGCTTGGTATGAGAGACTAAGCTCTTTTCTCATTAAGCATGGGTTCTCTCGAGGTGTAAGCGATACAACCTTGTTCATCAAACGTACACCAAAAGGGAACTTAATTCTTCAAACCTATGTAGATGATATTATCTTTGGCAACACTAATCAATCTATGTGCAAAGATTTTGAAGTCTTAATGCAGGAAGAATTTGAAATGAGCATGATGGGAGAGCTAACGTTCTTCCTCAGTCTTCAAATCTAGCAAACTAATAAAGGAATATTCTGCCAATCCAAATACACCAAGGAATTGATGGCTAAGTTTGGTACGAGTGAAGCAAATCCTGCGAAGACTCCCATGACTCCAGCCATTAATCTTATTACATATGCAAAAGGAACAGATATAGATGCCTCGTTGTATAGAGGCATAATCAGCTCTCTTCTTTACTTATCAGCTAGTCGACCGGATATTATGTTTTCTGTATGCAGATGTGTCAGGTTCTAGTTAGCTCCTGAAGTATCTCATTTGGTGACAGTCAAGAGAATCATTCACTACCTTGTGGGAACTATTTCATATGGACTGTGGTATCCTCGCACTGACTATTTTGATCTTATAGGCTTCTCTGATGTAGATTATGCAGGTGATAGAGTTGATCACAAAAGTACTAGTGGAGCAAGTTTCTTTCTTGAAAAGTCACTTGTTTCTTGGCACAACAAGAAACAAGATTGTACTGCACTCTCTACAGCTGAATCTGAGTACATTAGCCTAGGGCATTATTGCACGCAACTCTTGTGGATGTCCTCTCAACTCTCTGATTATGACTTGCATTTTAAGCATATTCCATTATTATGTGACAACACTAGTGCCATAAATCTTGCATATAATCCTGTTGATCATCCTAGAACTAAACATATAGATGTTCAATAGCATTTTATTAGGGATTATGTTCAATTAGAAGATATATTCAACTAGCGGACATCTTCACAAAGTCATTAGTTGAGGAACATTTTTGAAACAAAAGAGAATCAATTGGCATTATCCCTGATCCAAAATGTTAAATCTCAATCCTTATATACAGCATATTGTACATCTAGTTTAGATACAACATTGTTAAAATTCGTAAGTTTATTGCATATTTTTGCCGCCTTTTATTCCATAAAATAAACAGTTCCTTCCTTCTATGTGTCATGCATTACCCCTGGTAGTAAAATAGTACAATTATTACTTTTACTTTTTAAGTTGGTTCACTTGGTAAATATTGCATGTATTACTTTAATATTCCCATAATATGTGGCTTAAAATTATGTTGTCCTTTTGTCTTGTGTTAAAATTCAGCCGTCAAATCCTTTTTATCATTAGAAAGGCATAAAGTTCCTTTTTCCCACTTCCTAATGTCATTATTACCCCTTCCTTGCAGACGCAACCCTTGATCTGACCCAACGCCTCTTTTCAACTCTCAAGAAATCCCCTTCCACTACTTCATTTCTTCATCTTCTCTCGCCTCTACACTACAACTCCCACTATCACTGTCTCTCCAAAACTACCATGGGAAAGGCAAAGAAGCAAACGCCACTACAAGAAGAAGTCCCAGAGTTTCATCTAAAATACCTTGTCCTTCATCCCCTGTACACGTCGATTCTGATCACTCTGAAAATACCCTTACCCTTCCGGAGAAATCGATAGAAATACCAAATCTTACCAAAAGCAAAGGAAAATGCCATGTGGAACAAGAGGAAGTTGAGTCTATCAAGCATGGTAAAATTGACTCTCCAGAATTTGACGAATTTATTGATTTCTGGGATCCCTCATATGTAGAAAAATTGCATTCTCTCAAAGACAAACCAATGGCTCATGGCCGTGTTGTTGACTTGGATGCTATGGAAGAACTAAACTGTAAGTTAAATCTTTCTTTATCTTTCAAGGCTTGATTGATGTTTTCTATGTGACTCCTGAAGATGTTTGTGAAGATCTAGTATGTTTGTTCTATGCTAATCTCCGTCCATCTGGTGACGATGGTGTGGAAACTGTGGTTCATGGTACACGTACTGTGGTGAACTGAACCACTCTGGAGCGCATCCTTGGCTGTAAGCTTTCTGGTTTCTCTGAATTTTTCAAAGTTGGATGGCCATCTAAGTGTAAGGTTAATTCTAAACTAGCTAAAATGTGTGTGAGTGAAAACTATGATGATATTCCTGAAGGTCATCAACTAGGTCCAAATGATTTTTCATTTGAATGCCGTGTTATTGCTCATATCGTTGGAACTACCCTGCTCCCTCGCACCGGCTCTCTTAGTACCCTGTCTCAAAGAGACACTTTGCTTATTTATTGTCTGGTTACCAAAATAAAATTAAATCTTACTTGGATTGTGAACTACTTACTTGAAATCTCATCTACTATGGCCTCTCATCCCTATGATATGCTTATTATGCGAATCCGGAAGCTATATAAGGTTAACTTATCTAGTTGCAAATTTGTCATTGTTAGTAAATGCTAAAACTCTCGTGATTTTGCTTCTATAAGCTACATTCGTGTGGATGGACGTTGGGTTAAAAAGGGAACCAAAATGTTCCTAAGGGGACCACTGGGAACAATTCTGTTCCAAATAATATAGATGGTCCCTCAAACCCATCTGGCCCTGGTAACTCTGAAGATTTTACAAAATTTCTTAAAGATGTTGACAATCTTGAAGATATTCTGTTGAGTGTCTAGTACAAACAGGACCAGCTGTCTGCTGCTATTGCTGAAGTCGAGCTTGACACTGGACGAAACTCGCTGAAAATTGACAATGCAGTCAGAGATTCAACAACAGTCATCCGTCAGGTGCATGAACGTATAGATGCAGCTTCATAGGATATTTAGGGAAGGATCAACACTCTCTCCACAGATGTACAAGGGAGTTAGACCGCATGATTGACAATGTGGTCAACACCCTGACTTATTTCCTTGCTCCTCGCTAATGTTGTCATTTATTCAGATACAATTTAGCCTTTTCTTTTTTGGTCTGTAATATTAGAACTACTCAGCTATTTCTTACTCCCTTTTTGCTGATGCCAAAGGGGGAGAAAACTGTAGGTATTTTTGCCTAATTTCCTGTGAAAATATAGTGCAGGGAAACAGGGAGAGTAACTTGGATAAAGTTAACTCTCAATCCTTAACTTATGCCTATAAAAGTACTGTACAGAGAAACAGGGGAATTCGACTTAGATAAATGTTAACTCTTAATACAAACATGTCTATATAAGTGCTATGCAAGGAAACATGGGGAGTCGACTACTTTTAGTGTTGATCAAAGCAATTGTAGGGGAGGATGATAAGACCCAAATCGAGCAACCATCTAAAAACATCATCCAAGGCCAAGGAAGGGCTTATGCATTGAAACGCCATGGAACGAGGAGCCTTAGAGACACATTTCAAGACGTTTCAAGCATTCAGGGAAGCAGGCGGACCACCTAGTGCAAAGGGGCGGACCGCCCACTTCATGACCACTCTCTGGATTCCTGGCCGCCTACTGCAGAGGCGGACCACCTACTGAAGACTAGGCGGACCGCCTAGTACAAACAGGCGGGGCGCCTAGTGCTGAGAAGCATGCGGGATTTGCTAGTTTTTAGCCTATGTAATTTCTATTATGCCCCTATGTGGCTTATGACCTTAGAACTTACTTAAGGGTACTTTAGGCCTTTCCTTATGTCTTAAATGAGGCCTATAAATACTCCATAGCTTAGTATTTTTAAGAGTTTAGCTTTGATGATGAATGATTGAATGAACAATGTTCAAGAGTGGATTCTCTTTGAATGAAAACTCTTTGAGACGGTTTGAGTTTACTAGTGGATTCTAGTTGAACCCCAAACCCCCCCGATCATTCTATTTGCGAGTCCCAAGTGCGGCTCGAGAGTAGTTGCATAGCGTAGGCTCTTTTCGACACCGATACGAGGGTATCACGGAACAAGTTCTCCGTGGTTACCTTGTAGGGAGTTCGAGACGCGTCTCGTTCCTCTTATCTTTACTTTTATCGTCTTTTCCGTTTTGATCCTTATCATCTTGGTATCAGAGCAAGGATCGGGTTTTGTTTCTACAAACCCCCGACCCTTGATTCTTCGTGCCTAGGTCGATTCTATCTTTAGTTTTCTTGTTCTTGTTATTGGAAAGGAGAAAATCATAAAAAAAAAAATTGAAAAAAATTGAAAACACCAAAAATTTGTTCTATCTTGTGTTTTGGATTGATTCGTGTTGTGATTGTTATTGGGGTTTGTTCCTTATTGGAAACCCGTTATTTTGGTACCCAACACACACGAATTGGAGTTGTATTCCATGATTTGAGATTTGAAACCCTTGAAAAAAAATTGAAAATTGTGAAACCCTAGCTATGAACATGATGAACATGGTAGATTGTTGAATTTTGATTGGGGTTTGATAAAATTGATTGGGGTTTGATCTCTGTGCTTGAAACAACATTTGGGTACCTTCGGATTGATAAAATAACGTGTGAATTGTTGGATTTTTGGGTGCCAAAGGCAAGAAAAACGAGTTTGAACTGTGCTGGAAGTTGCAGTAGGCGAGGCGCCTAGTAAAAGGGCGGACCGCTTGATTTTTGTTCACTCTCTGGATTTTGCAGAGGCGGACCGCCTAGCATAAGAGGCTGACCGCCTACTCTCCTCTGCAGAGAACCAGGCGGACCACCTACTCAAAACAGGTGGGGCGCCTACTTCCTGAGAGTTGGGAATTGGGTAGTTTCTTCTAGGTTCTCTTGTTTTGTTGTTTGCATTGCTTCCGATTAGTGCTATTAGAGTATAATCCTACTCGATTAGTGCTAATTACTTTGAGCTATTAGGATCATCGTGCCTTAGAAAGGAGACTAGAATTCAAAGAAGATCTGTAGTATCTTTTGATTCAAGTCTTCATTTAAAGTGCCTATCGTTCCAATCGAGTCCCATTAACTCCACTCACCCCGGAGTGCATTTGGACTTGATAAGTTGAGTGATTGAGTTGTGGTTCGTTGGTCAACTACTTGAAGCTTTAAACTCAAACTTGTGTGAAATATCCATCCCCCACTAAACACGAGTGAGCCGAGTGAAACAATTGTAAGGGAGTGGGTGAGGTATTTTGCTAACGTTTGTTGTTTTTTTGTAGGTGCAATGGCAAACGATGGAGATGATCCCATGAAGCACTTTATGGCCACCATTATGGCTAAATTGGAGGATATCTCATTGAGACTTGAAACCGTCGAGAGGAATCAAGTTGAGACCCGAGAGAGGAGGACCCCGAGTGTCCAAATTGAATCCGGAGAGGGCACGAGTCATAGCACTCCTATGACTCCCGGACACTTTGTTGAGCTAACCAAGAAGTATGAACAAAGCAAAGTTGAAGCTCTACGAGAGCGTGGGTTGGGCAATCCCCAACAAGAGAGCAATCCTCTCAACTTGGGCAATCCCCAAGGAAATGCTCCACTTCGAAGACCCGTTAGGTTTGTCCCACCTCTTGAGCAAGTTGTTGAGGCTCAAGAAGAGGAGGAAGCCGAGTATGGTGATGAGGCCTATGGGTATGATGCTCCTTATCAACCTAGGAGGCCAATGAATTGGGGTCGAAATGTGGATAGGGGTAGAGGCCGAGGTCGAGGGCCACCCATGGGATATGGAGGAAGGAATGCTAGGAGGGACTATGTTGCTTATGATGATCATTATGGAGGCCAACCGGAGCCTAACCATGGGTTACGTGACAACAACAACAACCTCAATAGTGTCAAGCTCAATCTTCCATCCTTCAAAGGAACTTGTGATCCGGAGGCATACATGGAATGGGTACTACAAATGGAGAGGGTGTTTGATACCAATGAGATGGCCGAGGAGCGAAAGGGTACATATGCTATTTCTACCTTTGAGGCCTATGCTTCTACTTGGTGGGAGTCTATGAAGAGGTCTAGGAGAAGGATGAATTTGCATTTGAATGTGACTTGGGATGAGTTGAAGGGGCTTATGAACACCAAGTACATAACTCCAAGGTATCGGCAAGAGCAACTCAAGAGGCTCTATGATCTAAAACAAGGTGTCAAAACGGTGCATGAGTACCATGATGAATTTGAAAAGATCCGGATGGCATTGGATATGGATACCGAAGGTGAAGAAGAAGCCATGATCCGATTCAAGAATGGCTTGAGCTATGGTATAGCTTCTCAATTGAGGTTGCATCATTATCTCACACTTCAAGATATGTTTGAAGCCGCAATTGATGCCGAGACTTGGCTCAAAGGAGAGAAGTTCAAAAACAACACTCCTACTACTACAAGCAAGCCAAAAGAGTGGAAGACTCCAAATGCCAACTTTCCAAGTGCAAGTGCTAGCAAAGAAGTGAAGAAGCCTTATGAGAAGACTATACCACACTTAGAAGGTACTTCTAAAACTCGCTTGAGTAACCCTATTTCTACTTTTACTCAATGTTATAAGTGCAAGGGCTTTGGGCATATTGCTAAGGAATGCTCTACAAAAAGAACCATGGTTGTGGTTGGTGATTTGGTGTATGAGCAAGAAAGTGAGTCTGAAAATGAGGGAGTAGAGGATGGTGAGGAAGTTGATTGTGAGGTGGCCGAAGAAGAGGATGATGGCCTTCAATTGTTCTTGGTAGTTAGGAGAAGCTTGAGTACCATTCTCATGGAAGAGGAGGTGGAAAATGATCAAAGAGAAAGCCTCTTTCATGCTAGATGTCGTGTGATGGGGCAATTGTGTTCAATGGTTGTTGATTCGGGGAGTTGTGCCAACATAGTAAGCCAATCCTTGATTTCCCAATTGAAGTTACCCACTCACAAGCATCCAAGCCCATATCGCTTACAATGGCTTAGTGAGTGTGGTGAGCTAAAAGTGGTGAAGGAAGTGTTGCTTGAGTTTAGCATTGGGAACTATAAAGATAAGGTCTTGTTTGATGTTGTCCCGATGCAAGCTTGCCATCTATTGTTTGGGAGACCATGGCAATATGATAGGTGTGTTGAGCATGATGGTAGGACCAACTCCTACACGGTTAAGCAAGATGGGAAGAAATATGTGCTTAGACCTTTGACTCCAAGGCAAGTAAGAGAAGACTACAAGCGGATGAAGGAGTTGAGGGAGGCGGCTAAAGCAAAGTCACCCATTGTACTTGAACCCGAGGCAAACAATCTCATTATTTTGCCATTGCATGATGAAAATGAGAGTCACTCCACTTCAATTGAGAGAGAAAAGATAGAGAGAAGTGAGGGAGTGACCGGTGACAATCCAAGAGAGGAAAAAGGAGAGGATTTGAGGAGCGATGTGAGTGGATTGTCACCACAAACTACACTTGACCATGAGGTAAAATTGAGAGAGATGAGAGGTGAGGAAGGAAAAATTGAGAGTGAGAGCACCCATTGTTCTAACCCTTCTTTATCTTCTACCTCTTCTTGTGAAAGTTCTTGTGTAGGTACATTTGAAGACAAGCCATTGGAGCCTCAATGTGAGCTTCATGAAGGGGGAGTTGCATATGACACTTCAAACCTTGTGAGTGATCAAGGAAGTACTACCAATGTAAGTGTTACTTCACCTTTTCATGAGCCTACTAGCTACTTGTCTTGTGATAACTCAACACTAGTTGGTGGTTTTGATGCATCTAGTGAGTATACCACTAGTGAAGAGTCTAGTTGTCAACTTGTATGTGCTTGTGAAACACTAGTTGGAAGGGATGCTATGCCACATCATGATCTGAGCTCATTGTTCATTGAACATCTCCCTAGTGTAGCATTGATAGTTGACCATGATTGTGACCTTTGCTATGACACACCACCAACCTTTGACATAGGGGAAGATGAGATAGTTGATCATGCTCTTGTTGATTTGCTACTATTTGGTGGACCAATGTGTTGTGGTAAAGATGGTCTTGCCCTTGAGGAGTCCAAATTGCATGAATTGGACAAGGTTGTCTATGATGACTCCTCAAGTGAACCTAGTCTTGAAAACTTGTTTGTGCTTGATCATGATAGTGAGATGCATGCTTTTACCAATCCTTTATTTGAAGGCATTCTCATTAGTAGACATGACTTGTATTGGACTAGGGTGGGTGGTCAAATGGAACCCCCATGGTGTGAAGGGTTTGACCCCTTAGGCAACCCATTGTTTGAGGATTTGGGTGAGGTAGATGGTTCTTTGAGTGACCCTACTATTGCTTGTTGGGGTTATGATGAAGAAGAATCCATCATCAATACCTTCCTTGATAGCTTGACTTTTGAGGAGGGTTGCCTAGTTGACGAAATGGGAGGGGGAAAGGAATCCCTTGGTGTGAGTAGGTATGCTCCAAAGAAGGGGAGTGGAGTGCTTGATCCTACTTCTAGGTTGGGCTATTTGACTCACTCCACTCCACATGTTGATCACACCTCGAGGATAGATTGGTGTGCTGATCTTGAGCTTAAGGTTCAAGGGGATTTTGGTAGCTTGATCTTGCATTTCCCATCTTCCCATGACCTATTTGCTCATTATCTTGTTGAGTGCATGTTGATCTTTAACCAAGTGCTTATGGTTCTCTTTGGAGACTTGATATTCATGATTGTTATTGATGCTTGGTTATATCACAAGAGTGTGTTTTCCACACTTATTGCACTAACCTACTATCAAAGTAGGATGTTTGCTTGTTTTTGCTTGTCGTTGCTTGTAGGTTCTAAGCTCCATGCTCAGGCGAGGAAGATCTTGGAAGAAGCCTATGACAAAGTGGCGATCAAGAGGAACAAAGGAGGAGATTCTTGGCCACCCCGAGGAGTTGATAGAGCCATGAGAGACCAAGCCTTGATTTCGAGGACGAAATCTTCTCAAGAAGGGGAGGATGATAAGACCCAAATCGAGCAACCATCTAAAAACATCATCCAAGGCCAAGGAAGGGCTTATGCATTGAAACGCCATGGAACGAGGAGCCTTAGAGACACATTTCAAGACGTTTCAAGCATTCAGGGAAGCAGGCGGACCGCCTAGTGCAAAGGGGCGGACCGCCCACTTCATGACCACTCTCTGGATTCCTGGCCGCCTACTGCAGAGGCGGACCACCTACTGAAGACTAGGCGGACCGCCTAGTACAAACAGGCGGGGCGCCTAGTGCTGAGAAGCATGCGGGATTTGCTAATTTTTAGCCTATGTAATTTCTATTATGCCCCTATGTGGCTTATGACCTTAGAACTTACTTAAGGGTACTTTAGGCCTTTCCTTATGTCTTAAATGAGGCCTATAAATACTCCATAGCTTAGTATTTTTAAGAGTTTAGCTTTGATGATGAATGATTGAATGAACAATGTTCAAGAGTGGATTCTCTTTGAATGAAAACCCTTTGAGACGGTTTGAGTTTACTAGTGGATTCTAGTTGAACCCCAAACCCCCTCCCCCCCCCCCCCCCCCCCGATCATTCTATTTGCGAGTCCCAAGTGTGGCTCGAGGGTAGTTGCATAGCGTAGGCTCTTTTCGACACCGATACGAGGGTATCACGGAACAAGTTCTCCGTGGTTACCTTGTAGGGAGTTCGAGACGCGTCTCGTTCCTCTTATCTTTACTTTTATCGTCTTTTCCGTTTTGATCCTTATCAGACAATAAATCCAACAGGGTAGTTTTTTTTATCCTTCTCTCTCTCCTTTTTTGTCATCATAAAAAAGAGAGAGATTGTTCAACTCATTTTGATTATGAAAAAAATCACACCAAGTAATGCTTCTGTGGCAGGTCACGCGACAAGGAAATCGAAGCTAAGGAAGGAGATCTGGAAGGATGAAAGAAGGTTATTGCTATCAAGGCTTCAAAATTGCAGAGATCAACATAAAAGATTCACATGCCAATCAAAGGGAGCTATCTAATGAAGGACGTTGACTGAAGACAATCAAGGGAATTAAATAAGGAAAGATTTCAACTAAAGATCCAGAAAATAAGTGCTACCAAAGTTAGTGGGTTAAATGTGAACGGAATCAGTGTGAACACGCGCATCTAGCTCATCCTTATTCTCAAAGGATTCTACCAAGAATCTTTGAGGATACAATCTCTTGGGCCACAGAATCTCTCTTGCAATAAGGAATATTGCAAGCACTCAGAAGGAAAGGATTTCTCATATATCAAATCAAATCTCGCAATCAAGGCAACAATCAAACCTCCTCAACGGCTCTTGGAAATACAACTATAAATGGACTGCTCAAGATTCAACATAGCTTAAGATTTCTATTTACTGTCTACGCATTCTCTAGCTTTTACTTATAGCCATCACTGCATTCTTCAGAGATTACGAGTGTTCAAAAAAAAAAAAAAGAATATCAAGGTAGAGGTAATAGTGGTGTCAAGGTGAAGCTTGTCTGATTAGCTATAAATCAGGCTTGGTCGTTGTTGGTGAGCGCAGATTCAAAACCATCGAGGGATCATCACTCGTCAGTGGTGAACGATAAAATACACAGTGTAACTTAAATTAACAAGAGCTAGAAAAGATACCCTCCCTTGTGACCCATGGAGACTAGATTAGGAACCACATTGGTTTTGAATCAGTATAAAATCACTTGTGTCAAAGCTTTAAGTTTTGCATTTACTTTACTCATTGAATATTGTTATTCCTGTCGCTAGTCAACTACCAAATTGCCTAATCGACTAATAAAGTTTAAAAATTAAAATTTCACCCCCTATTGTACTATTACCCCTTCCAATGATGAAAGAAGAAAAAAAAAATGTAATTTTAGTTCAACTCAAAACTCATCTTTGATAATGTATGTGTTCACCCCTTAGTTGAGTAGATAATAAAGCTTTAATGTTTAGTTTACGTCCTAAATTCGGTTCTTTAAGTTTACAATTGAAGTTGTATTTTGGGGTTACAAACAATTAATTATATCAAATCAACAACTAGAAAATGAAAAATAAAGTTAACAATATGAATAACGAGCATGAATACACGAAATGAATCTTATTGCTTGAGTATTGAGGTTACAAATCAAAAGAGTTTGGGTATATAATATGTAATGCCTTTACAAATGGGATAAAGGGAATATTTTATAGTAACATGATGCTGAGCTGACTCTCCAGCTCCTCTAAGCCACGTCATTTACGTCTGATCGTGGAGGGCGCACGTTTTGGAAGTGGGTAGTTACCTGCTCGCAGGGTTCAGGTTCCATCCTTACGGACACTTCAGGAACCATTTGATCGAATGATGTCGTGCAAACACGAGCCATCAGAGATCTCCCTTATAAGACCATCTGTGTGCTAACCCTGCATTGCAATCTCTCACCCTTGTCTTCTTCATTCTTATGCCAAATTATGCCAATTCAGATAGTCTCCCCACTTTCCAAGTGATTGACAGAAGTGCTCATGCAGTGGAATGCTTTAGGTGGGAAACGGACGTTGCGTATCCTACGCCAAGTAATTTGAAATAGCAGTTGTCACTTTGTATTCCCATTAGTGCATGTGGCACCCGACGGGAGATGCTGATGTCATCGCCAGATACCGAGGTAATGATTACCTCTTCCCCTATATAAACCCTAAGCATGCTCCCTTTGCCACTTTTACTACTTCCAACACTTTCAAATATATTATTCCGGTGAACCCTTCTCATATCTTCAAAATTTCCAATCAACTTCAAGCCTTCGATCACCGACGACTCTTTATTTGATAAAAAATCCATCACGTCTTTCTCTAAAAATTCTACACAATATCTCTCCCACTAAGTCAAACAAGACGTCATCGATGCTGGTGTGACAGACGCCGGTGGCATCGCTAACTCTATTTCAGTGTTGCTGAACATTATGGAAGAGGCTGTGGAACAAGAAGCTTCCAATGTTCCTCAACTGAAGAGAAAGAAATACGGGGCGAATAAAGCCCCTGCTACACCTGCGGGTGGAGGTGAGTGGTCCAAAGGCGAGCCCATTGAAATAACCGTCACCAATATCTTTTCCTTCGACATTTAAGATCAACAAAGACTTTCTCATTCAAGAACGAGCTTTAGATCAAGAGGAGAAGAAGTTCAATGTCTTAGTAGAAGTAATTCCATCCTTAATGGAGCCCAAACATCTAGGTTGCTTACGTTCTGACTGTCAGTGCGGCAAAATTATTGACATAGTCGTGCTAGCCTCAAATAGTAGAGTAACAAACCACGTATAAGGTCACTCATTTGTGTACACATATCCGTTCACTGTTGGATTCACCCTCATGTTACATGAAGTAGTAGATAAATTCTTCCAGACATACAACGTGTGTCTGCCATAGCTTAGGCCTAATGTGTGGAGGGTGATTAGTATCCTCGCTTATATGGCTAACGGCGTAGGTGTGTCTTTCACCTTCCAACAATTCATTTCTTTTATTCACCCAAAGTCTACATGGTTAGAATTGTTCAGCTGGCCAATTGTGGCCAGTATGCATTGGTAAAAAATAGCGAGGATTCAGGAGACTGTGGTTGGGCGGCACGCGACGTCCTTATCCCGACCTCTCAAATCTCATCTTCTCGTCAGTTCCTAGAGGAGTTGAACTTGCAACGTAATCCATTCTCCTTGCATCTTTCATAGCTTACTTGCCGCTCAATTATTGCTCATTTTTTCATCACAGCTGTTGCCGTGGATGTCGAGCCACATCCCGAGATCGACGGATGGGTCAGCATAATAATAGGCAAGTATCCGCGAGTCAATTTGACATAGAGATTTGCAGCATCCAGTAAGGGATGGGAAGCAAAGAGTCACGATAAGTCTATTATCATGCTCTAACACGTGTGTTTGTGATGGCTCCATAGCGTAATCTTATTTTATTCAGGAATTCCTATTAAATCCAAAAAGAAGAAAGAGGAGGAGGTTTGAATGCTGAAGAAGCCACATAAAAGCTTCAAGACTTCTTCCAATAAGGCTGTTAACGCAGGGCAAACAGTGGGACCCTCTGCCAAGTCAGAAGCAAAGAGAAAAAAGAATGCTCCAAAGACAATGGATCGAATGGTACGTGCCCCACGTGCAGCCGCGATCGAAGCGATAATTGAGTCCACTACCGAGTCCCCAGGGAGGAATTACGGCTTAAGGGACAAATCCAATAATGAAGCCCCAAAATTTTTCGATCCTCATGAAGTTATTGAGGTCGATAGATCCAAAATCTCGGTAGGGGCTCTGGAAGAAAAAATTGATGAAGTTGAATCTCGCCCTCCTCCAACTGGTGACAACATGAAGGACGTGGCAGTAAGAATTGCAGCCGAGCTATCAATGGATCCAAAAAACGTGGAGGCTTCTATGAGGAAAATTTTAATCTCTATTCCTCAAGAAATGGACCTCTTCTCAGCTCCTGGCCAAATTGCAAGACATTTTCACGAGCTGTCCGGGCTCAGTGAGAGAAGCCGTCTTGACAAGCTTAACACGGAAACGGTATTGTATAACAATGTCTTTGGTGCGCTTCAGGTGATTTTTCTTATTTAGCATTCTTTTGTAACCTTTTTTTCGTTATCTTTATTTTAAAGTTTCCTTTTTCGCAGAGCATGTTGTGCTCGCTCGAAGTTATGGATTGGGAGGAACTTCGGGTTGACGAGGTTAAGAAGTTCGAGGAATCCAATTTGACGCTAACAGAGTCCAATATGAAGTTGAGGAGGAGCTTGACCAATTCAAGGATGTCCTCACCTGTAACATTGTATAGTTGAGCGAGGCCACCAATTCCTCTGAGAACTTAAAAAGAGATCTTGGTACTCTAAAGGAAGCTTATGTTGTAGAGCTATCCGAGGCAACATAGAAGATCCAAGAGCTGAATGATGCAAATGAGCAAAACAACTTTGAAATTAGCCGAGAGCCATCAGGCTTCTACAGCTGCCCAAGAGATGAAGATAAGAGAACTAGAAGAGCGGCTGTAGAAAGCACCTTCGATTACAGAGGAGGTTTCAATGTTATAAGAGGATGTAGAGCGTCTCCAAGGGGAAAATGATGCCTTAGTTAAGAGGTTGGAAGCCAGGAAGAGAAAGGCTTTCGTTGACCGCAACTAGGCGGATATTAAGACTCGCTTGGATTCACTTAAGGAGCGGAGAAATTAGATCTCCCTTCTACGATTTCCAAGGCAAAAACCTTTGCTGCTAGTGCCCAGTGGTCGACAACTTCCCCTCTAGTGATGATGAAGAGGAGGAAAATGAAGAGGAAGGCGAGGTTTCCGAAGATGGAGAAGGAGGTGAGGTCTACAAAAGTGAAGAAGAGAGAGGCAATGCGCCTGCTGCGACGACTTTACCATATGTCTAATACTCTGATTCCTATTCGCTCCTTAGTTCTTGTGAATTTGTCTTTCTTTTGTTTTTGAGGCTGTCTGAGGCTGATGTAAGTACAATGTGACGGGTTTTAGTTCCCATAATTATAATGATAGTTGCTTTCATATTTATAGACTCATCAACTATTGATTTGAATGTTTGTAAATCGTTTCATTCTGGTGCATACGAAACACTTAGAATAATTTAAGAATTGTGCTTCGCAAGACTCTAAATAGTTCAGGATTTGTATCCAGAATGAATTGAAATGGACCTCTTTTCATATCGATGCGAGTAGGAACAATGTCTCGTTCTCGTACCGCGGCATTTCATTCGGTGCTTTTCTTAGCGACAAAAATCAAAGTGATTCGAACCATGCAATATAACTTTGGTTAATGAAATATTTAGGTGAAGGAAAGTCTACTCAAAAATAGGACTTAAAATGTTTTCATTTCAAAAGACAACAAGTTGTATTTGGCGTTTACATTAAGCCTAGTGGTAATAAAGACTGAGGAATAACTAAAAGAAAGTTGCCATTATCGGGAGCTATTTACAAGAATATTAATAAATAAGACGAGTCCCGGGGATTGAATGTCTTGATGACGATATTGATGTCTTCGAGCAGTCCCCGATGTTTTCTACTTTTCTTGGACTGCCATTCATATTAATTCCAATTCCCTTTGACCTTCTAATAGGTCTAGCTCCTTGCATCACTTTCTTATTCATCTCATCCATAGCATGGGTGTACCTGAAGCTCGGCTTCCCAACTTCCATAGGTATCAAAGCGCCTATCTCGTAGAGCAGAGAAAAAGGGGTTTCCCCCGTGCTATTTTTATCTGTTGTTCTCTGGGGAGTTCATCCGATTGCAGACCCTTTGCTTCTTCAATCCTTTTCTTCAAATTCTCAGTTATCACTTTGTTTGAAGATGGCTTGTCCATTCGCACTAGGATGATACTGATGCCGGGCAAATTGTCCTAAGCGACAACCATCAATAACCAAGCTTGAAGAGCACAAAGGTTGCAAGTCAAGGCCTTCGGATGAGGGTTCGAGAGTGATTTGGAGCCATGGACTTGAGCACGCTTGAGGGAGGACCGACTACGGACCAAGGAGGAACACTTAGAGTCTATTTTGAGCCGTATCCATACCTCCCAGGAAGAGGCAGAGCGCCTAAAAATGAGGCGGACCGCCTACAAAAGTCCAGAGAGCTGAGCAGCCTGAGGCGGAGCGCCTCCCATTGAGGCGGAGCGCCTCCCACTAAAGAACCCTGAGGCGGAGCGCCTCCCTTTTTGAGGCGGAGCGCCTCCCCCTGTGTCTTGACGGGATTTTGTGTAAAGTTCCTATTTTGCCCTTTTATGTCTTAGCCCACTTTGGGGGCATTTTAGTCATTTCACTAGGAGTGTGGAAAAACTATTAAAGCCACACTTAGTCTTTCATTTCATTAGTTTACCTTGTATGAACATTGAGAGAAGAGAGAATTAGAGAAGGCCGAGCCTTTCTAATCCGAAGCCCGAGGCTTCAAGAATCTTGTACGACTTGGAATCTATGGAGATTCACCACTAGTGTGAATTCCTTGTAAGGTTCGAGTTTCATTCTCCCTTTTGGATAATTAAATTCATGTCTTGAATTCCAATTATCCGTTCTTTCTTCTCGTTTCTTGTCTCCCCAATCCTTGATTCCCGATATCCTTGATATCATCTATCTTGTGTTTTATCACTTCCGCATTATTTGTATCGTGTTTAGCTTCCGCTCATTTTTCCCTGCATCAGTTGGTATCAGAGCATGGATCGGGTGTTGTTCTTACAAACCCTCGTTCCTTGTTCATCGTGTTAGTATTGTTGTTGTTATTGTGTTTGTTCTTGAAAATTTGAAGAAAAACAAAAAAATTGAAAAACTTGAAAACTTTGAAAAATTTTGTAGATCGGGTTGGATTCGAATCCCCAAGTGTTAAAAGTATTGGGGTTTGTTCCTTATAGTATTCCCGTTGTTTTGATACCCATATATCTTGTTTTGGTGTTACAAATCAAATATTTCGAAAATCAAAAATCCCAAAGTTTGAAAATTTCTTGAAAACGCTTCAAACTTGAATCGAAGCTTGTTGTTGTTTGTTGGAGGTTGAAAACCATTGGGGATTGGTTATTATAGTTGTATACACCTTTGGGTATCATTAGTTTTGTGTATCGGGTTGAAATCATTGGAAAATTTGGGCAAAACAGACCAAAATTGCGTTTTGCGAAGTTGCAGGAAAACCCCCCTAGGTGGACCGCCTACATTTTGAGGCGGACCGCCTCCCTCTGGGCAGCTCTCTGGACCTTTTTCAGGCGGAGTGCCTCTGGTTTGAGGCGGGGCGCCTCTTGTCCTGAGGCTTTCCCGGGTAGTTTTTTGCCTAGGTTTCCATTGTTATTCGCCCACGAGCTTCTTGGTTAGTGTTTCTAGGGTAATTGGCCTACTCAAAAGACACTAACTTACTAGCGTATTAGGACATTCGTGCTTAGAGGAGATTAGAAATCAAAGAAGATTCGTAGAACTTTCTTTGGCCTCAAGTGCGCACTTTAAATAACTGTCCGTCCATTGAGTCTCATTAACTCCATTCCGAACTTTAACTTGGACATACTAGTTGTGATCACCTTGGTTCCCAAGTTGTTAAGGCCTCGCTCTTGAGTGTTCATAAATTGAGTGATACACGTGAGGGAGTGACTTTTGGGAGGTTTTATTCTATTGATGTTGCAACAATGTCGGATGTTGATCGTGGAGATTATGACTCGTGTGGGGATTATTCGAGTGGTGTTGCCACTATTGGAGGGATAAGGAAGACCCAAGTTGTCGGTGTTGACACTCATGGGCGTTCAATTTCTCACTTGGATGCCACGCTACAACGCTTGGGTAGAAGAAGTTTTGATGTTGAGGTAAATGGTAATGGAGGATACTTGCTCAAAATTGGTGAGACCGATGCCAATTGTATTAGCGCCTCTTTGGTTGATGAATTGAGGATACCATGCCGTAAGCTAGAGGATCCTTATGAGTATAAGGGAGTGTGGGTTTCCAAGGAAGCTCGGGTACTTCTATCTCATAGGAATTATAGATGTTATGTGTGGTGTGATGTGTATCCAATGCAACATATTGATATTTGGCTAGGTGAGCCATGGTTGCAAGACAAGAGGGTGAAATATAGTATGATGAAGGATGCGTATCTTGTGGGCATAGGGCAAAGGTTTATGACTTTGTGCCTTATCGGGCAAGGGGCCAAGTGCCTACTAGTGCACCTTCTTTGGCAAAGCAAAGGAGCAAGGAGCAAGGACTTCATTCCATGGGATACAATGTGCAAACAAGAAGTCCTACAAACACGAGCAATGGTGGGACTAGTGCTACAAAAGAGTTGATAAATGTCAACAAGGTGAGCCCGAAGCCACTTCCAAAGCCGAGTGGTTCACCAACGAAGAAGAAGGAGACATCAAGTAATGAGTCTCCAAGTCCTAGATTCCGGGTTGATGTAAAGAGTCCACCTACTCCGGCTATGGGTATTCTTGGGCCGCATCCCAATTCACCCGAATTTGAGAGACAAAAGATACAGAGGAGTAAGGGAGTGACCGGTGACATTCCTCAAGTGGAAAAAGGAGAGGATGTGTTGAGTGGTGTGAGTGGGATGTCACCACCCGAATCTACACCCGACCTTGAAAATAAAATGAGGGAAAAGAAAGAGGGAAAAAGAAAAATTGAGAGTGAGGACACCCCTTATTCTAACCTTAACCCTTTATCTTTTTCTTCTATTTGTTTGAACTCTTGTGTAGGAATTCTTGGAGGCAAACCGATGGAGCCTCAACCATGTTCCGTGATGGAAAGCCAAGGTGAAGGAGATGCCAAATGTGAGCTACGAGGAGGAGAAGCTAGCCATGACGCTTCAAATATATTGAGTGAGCCCGGATGCAACTCAAGTGTAAGTGTTAGTTCTTCTTCCCATAAGCCTATTACTTCCTTGTCTTGTGTTAGTGTTTGTGATAACTCCACACTAGTTGATGATATGTATGATTACAATGTGTTTGCAACTAGTGTAGAGCCTTTGGGTCAACTTATGTGTGTAAATGAACCACTAGTTGAGAGAGTTGAAAACGCCACATCATGATGTGAGCTCGGTTTTCATTGAATCTCTCTTTAGTGAAAATGTTGAAGTTGACCTTGTTTGTGAACCTTGTTATGACACCCCACCCATATTTGATAAAGGAGAAGATGAATTATATGATAATCTTATTCTTCCCTTTGATTGCTTAATTGATAGTGGTGGTCTCTTGTGTCGTAGTGAGGGTAGATTTGATCTTGAGGAGTCTCTTGGGTGTGAGATGGATCGATTTATTTTCGATGACTCCTCGAGTGAGAGTGAAGGACCTAGTCTTGATTCTATGCTTTTGTGTAACCATGAATTTGAGGTGCATGCCTTTACATTTTTAATGTTTGAAGGCAATCTCATTTGTGGTGGTGAATTGTATCGGACTAGGGTCGGTAGTAGAGTCGAACCTCCATGGTTTGTAAAGTTAGGCTCTAGGGATGATCCATTGTTTGGGACTCCAAGTGAGGAGAGTAGTCTTGATATTGGTCGTGTTGACCTTTCTTCTAGTGGTCCTAGCCTTCGTTGTGTGGACTATAATGATGAAGAACCTATTTTGGAGACTTTTCTTTGGAGTTTGACTAGTGAGGAGGATTGTCTTGGGGTTGATTTGGGAGGTGGGGAGGTACCTCTCGGTGTGTGTAAGAATGCTCTTAAGAAGGGGAGTGGAGTAGTCGATGTTAGTTGTGAATTGAACTATTTTACATACTCCATCCCATATGTTGAGCACACCTTGAGTGTTGAGCATGCCAAAGCCGATGTGTCACTTTGTGATAAAATTGATTTGAAGGCTTGGTGTGTTGGTCATGGGCTTAGGGGTCGTGGGGAAATTAATGGCTACATGCATATCCTTGATCTCTTTGTTTGTTTTGAAAATGAGTGCTTGTTCTTGTCGAGCCAAGATCTTGTTGTCTCCTTTGGGGACATAAGCTTTTTAATAGGTATTGATGCTTGGCTCTATCACAAGAGTGTGTTTTCCACACCACTTGCACTTATTCTTGTTAAGCTAACCTACTTGTGAAGTAGGAAGTTTTGGTTGTGCTTGCTTTGAATGTAGGTTCTGATGGTTTGATTTCGAGGACGAAATCCTTTCAAGAAGGGGAGGATGATGCCGGACAAATTGGCCTAAGCGACAACCATCAATAACCAAGCTTGAAGAGCACAAACGTTGCAAGTCAAGGCCTTCGGATGAGGGTTCGAGAGTGATTTGGAGCCATGGACTTGAGCACGCTTGACGGAGGACCGACTACGAACCAAGGAGGAACTCTTAGAGTCCATTTTGAGTCGTATCCATACCTCCCAGGAAGAGGCGAAGCGCCTAAAGATGAGGCGGACCGCCTACAAAAGTCCAGAGAGCTGAGCAGCCTGAGGCGGAGCGCCTCCCATTGAGCCAGAGCGCCTCCCACTGAGGCGGAGCGCCTCCCACTAAAGAACCCTGAGGCGGAGCGCCTCCCTTTCTGAGGCGGAGCGCCTCCCCCTGTGTCTTGACGGGATTTTGTGTAAAGTTCCTATTTTGCCCTTTTATGTCTTAGCCCACTTTGGGGGCATTTTAGTCATTTCACTAGGAGTGTGGAAAAACTATAAAAGCCACACTTAGTCTTTCATTTCATTAGTTTACCTTTTATGAACATTGAGAGAAGAGAGAATTAGAGAAGGCCGAGCCTTTCTAATCCGAAGCCCGAGGCTTCAAGAATCTTGTACGACTTGGAATCTATGGAGATTCACCACTAGTGCGAATTCCTTGTAAGGTTCGAGTTTCATTCTCCCTTTTGGATAATTAAATTCATGTCTTGAATTCCAATTATCCGTTCTTTCTTCTCGTTTCTTGTCTCCCCAATCCTTGATTCCCGATATCTTTGATATCATCTATCTTGTGTTTTATCGCTTCCGCATTATTTGTATCGTGTTTAGCTTCCGCTCGTTTTTCCCTGCATCAGATACGATGTCAACACCACTCTTTTTATCCCCTATTTTCCCAAGAAATGTGTGACTCTAGAACCAATGATGTGCGGACCATTGTCATACATGGTTTTCTTCGAAACTCATAACCGATAGATGACGTTTTTACAAATGAAGTTAATGACTTTCTTCTATCTAACCTTGACAAAAACCCCCGCTTCAACCCATTTGGAAAGTAGTCCGTCAAACGAGCAAATATCTCACCTTCCCGGGCACCATTGAGAGTAGCCCTATAATATCCATCCCCATTTCATGAAATGCCATAGGGATAAAACTGAATGCAGAGGCGTTTGCTGGCCTCTATGCCTCTTTATGGCCAAAATTACCCTACTCTTAGTAGCTTCCGTGCAAACGACTTGCCCCTGGAGTGGTTGCCACATTCCCCTTCATGCTCTTCCCTCATAACATAGTGAGATTGTTCAGACCCAAACATTTGGCCAACAGGCTAACTCTCCGTGAATTAAATAACATTGGATCACTTGGATCTTGAGCTTACGAGCCTCTTTCTTGTCATTTGGAAAAGTTCATGATTCCATATATGAGATAAAGTTAGTGCGCTAATCCCAAGTGAGGTGCACTGAGTTTACATTATTTCTTACACGATCAATCGCAGAGCTAAAAAGGTGAATAATTGAGCTTCCCCAGATTTTGTTATCTTAACAGCAGAGCCTAAACTAGCCAAAGCATTTCCTTCTCCATTTTCATTCCATGGAATTAGTTCAACCTTCCACTCTTGGAACTAGGTCAACACTCCTTCAACTTAGCAAGGAGTTGTTGCATCCGAGGCTCGCAAGCCGTGAAGTCCCCAAGTACTTGATATACTATCAGCTGGGAGTCACTTTTTAACTCAATTTTCTCTACCCCCAATTCTTTTGTAAACTCCAGACCTACTATCATGACCTCCTACTTATCTTCATTATTTGTGTGTGGGAAAAAATACGCTACCTATTGTTACAGGGATACGAGTCCAGCGGGCGAGACTAGACTTATCGTACAAGACACCGGGCACTGAGGATATACGCCCGCTCATAGAGCCAACGAATGTTTAGGTGGTTTGGCCACAGGGCATTGGCACACATCCCGTCGCCTTGGGTTTACAGTCTTCTAGTTAGGGTTTAGTATACCACCGCCTTAAGTTGTAGGCTCATGGCCCTATTAGTACTTGTGTTTTACTTTATTTCGGACTGGGTATCACTACTATAAATACCCCTCCTTACATTGTATTGTATTATCTTTGGATTCACCATCAACTACGGCTAATAAGATTTATATTGCTTTTTTTCCATTTTTTCTTATTTATTTACCTGTCTTTATCTTCATTGTATTTACTAACTTTTTCCATCGTAATTTATCGTACTGCTTGTGACCTCATTCATAATTAATTGTTTAACCTAGACATACAAATTTAGGCATAAACAGTTATTCTACGAAGGAAAAGGCACAACCATGACTGACGACGACGACAACATTCCAAAGAACACTGCAGATGGAGTGGATGAATCATCAAAGGATCTAGACGAAACCAGCGTCCAACAAAAGGATCCATCCGAGCAACCAAAAGATCCTTCTCAAGAGCCAACCCCTGTCACCAGTAATGAAGAGATCAACCATCCATTGGAAGGTAATCATGAGTTCAGAACTTTCATCACTGATCTCCTCAAAACTATGATGGAACAACAGAACAGAACTCTAATAACGTCATCGAGGGGGTAACTCGCAAACTAGGCACGATGTTTACAGGATCATTTCAGAGGCCAGCATCTCCACAGGGACCAGCACCAATGAACGATTCACCAACATCTGTGCCTAGCGAAAGGCTTAACATAGAAACTGCTACAGGAGGCTCATCAACGATCAACAATTAAGACCTTAAGGGAGCCTCTGTTATCCATGATCTCATAAAGGAGATGAACTCCATCTATGATCAGATTGGTAACGTGCCGCGTGCTCCATCCCGAGTTACCACAGCAGATGAGCAGAAGTTTTACAAGCATGCTTACAAGGCAAGTGCCGCACCGGTCCGCATACCAAATCACTTTTGCCTGCCAGATAACTTGAAGTATGACGAAACGACTGATCTGGACGAGCATACTGTTACGTACTATACGGCTGTGAAGAGTAACAAGATTATGGAAGAAGAAATCTAGTAACAAGATTACTGAAGAAGAAATCTAGTCTGCTCTAGTGAAGAGGTTTTGCTCAACTCTGACCAAAGGAGCCCTCGCTTGGTACACTCAGATACCAATAGGTTCGATCGAATCATTCACTCAGATGCAGGATTTATTCAAGAAAGCGCATTCCGGTGCCCGCAAGCGGGAGAAGTGCGTGGAGGATATCCTTGGGATCTGACAACGAGACAACGAGTTGCTCAAAGATTACCTCAACAGGTTTCAGAGGGAACGCATGGAGCTTCCCCAGTTCCCGACAATATTGCGGTGGTAGCCTTTGGTAAAAGTTTGTATTCAATGGGATCCCTAGCCACCAGAGAGCTGCAGTGGAGTCTGACTCAGCACCCTGTGTCAACATGGAATGCGCTGCACCAGAGGTACACCGAGAAGCTTCGCCTAGAGCCCGGGGAGTCTTCAGCTCCCGAGGAAGTCTATCCGGCTATCCAAGACGTCATCCGCCAAGGAAAGAAATGGGGATACGTGGAGGAACCTCGAATGGGGACAAAAGCAAGCGAAACAGAAAAGATAACAAGGGTAATTTTCTGAAGCGGCAAGACGAATAGGGAACGTCAGGGTCATTATCCAAGGGATCGCTAAACATGGAGTAGGTTCCTAATGGTTTGAAGAATTGGGTATGTGAGTCAACGTCGTGGAATTCGTAAGAGATCACATGAAGAACACACAAAACCATTGGCCAAGCAACCTGAGAGCAAAACCTGGTAGGAGGAACAAATAGCTCTACTGCTAATTTCATAGAGACCATGGACATGACATGGTAGGGTGCAGAGCATTGATCTTAGAAGTTATGAATTTGTTAATCAAAGGGTACCTCAAGAACCTTCTCACTGATAAGGGGAAGCAGACCATCACCAGAAGTGAGAACCAGGATGCACCACCAAACATGCCCGATCCTAAGAGGTCTATCAATGTGATAATAGGGGGACCAATATTGGGGGTCAGAGAATATCTAGGCAGCATCTAGCCAAGGTCTCGCCCGAGATGAGACGATCATATTCAGCGAGGAGGACAATATCATCTGTAGAACCTCACATCATGACGTCTTAGTCATAACACATAGGATGGAAGACACATACGTGAAACATGTATTGGTCAACGCCGGTAGTGCCATAAACCTCATCAGATGGGACGCACTGAAGGCGATGGGTGTTGAAGATCGAATCATGCCAAGCGTCTACATGCTCGTGGGCTTTAATAATTCTTGTCAGAAGGCTAAAGGCGAAGTTAACTTAACCACTCGCTTGCCGGGGATAGATTATATTTCATCCTTTCAAATAATCAATGGAGGCGTTCTTGACAATGCGATCATCGGGTGACTGTAGATTCATCAAGCTACAGCATTACCATCCACCTAGCATCAGAAACTGAAATATCCCACTCAATGGGGGATAAAAGAATTGAACGGTGATCAGGAGGCAATAAGGGAATGCTATACGGCCGCAATCCTTGGAGCAGCTGTCCCCGAGCAAGTGCCCAAGGAGAACATTCTAGGAGACCTCGAAGACCTTGAAGCCGCAATCAACCAAGACTGTGATTCAGACAGTTTGGTTGATTGACGCCTCTTGATGGGGGAGACTATCGGTGCACAACAGACGTAATTGCTCAAGGTAGGCACACTGACACACGTTCTTAAATAACTAGAACAGTCAGGACGACCGAAAGCCATCTAATTCTTAGGTGCAAATGCTCATAGAGGCATACCTTAGCATTACTTATTGTTTACGCCGAAAATTAAAATACGTCACGAACAAAAACAAGTTATTTTAGTTAATATGCCACAAAACGGGCCCAAAAGTTACATTAAACATCCGCATACGCTGATAAATGTCCAAATCGTCAGATGCATTGAAAAAAGAGCATCAAACCGGGGAGGAATCTCATTCCTCTCTCAGGGGACTTCCTTTATCGGCAACACTCCGTAAAGGTTCTGCTTCACCAGCTACAGGTTCCCTAGTCGGCGCCTCCTCTCTTTTACCACTCATATCTTCGGATCCTTCCTCAAGGCCAGGACCAAGTTAAGCATTTGCTTGGGCAACAAGGCCAGTATATGAGGCAATCTTAACAGTAAGGTCAAGATTAGGGTCATCACGAACCCGGAGAAGAGTGGCAAGGGCGGCAGAAACATTGGCACGATCAACTTTTGCTATGCAACGAGCATTCGGAGCTTCTTTCTGTTGATCTTTCAGGAGGCACTTCTCACAAAGGTCGTCGCGAATTCACTCAAGTAACGCCACTTTACCTTTTAGCCTGTCATTCTCATCTTGAAGGAAGGCAGAGAGACCCTGAGCATCTGAGACATACTTCTTAGTAGCACTCATTCTTTCCTCCATACCGGATAGTTGTTGTCGCAGATCTCTCACGATCCCTTCCAGGCAATTCACGTTGCTGAGATGAAGCTGCTCTGAGATATTAACATCTGCAAGGGATGCCTTGAGGGCCTCTACATCCTGCTTGTGCTTGCTCACTTCACCAGTCAATGCTCTCTCCAAGTTCCCACTCTTCAGAACCTCTGTACGATAAGCATCACGAGTGGTCTGCAGCTCACCTTTCAATTCCTCGGCCTTTTCCACAAATGGCTGCAAGCTAGCTACTTGTCCACGCATAGCATCCGCTTTCTCGACCAGATTGCCTTCTAAGCTTTCCCGGTGGAGTATCTCATGATACACCATCGATCCTGGGTAATGGTAAAGACATGAATTCGGTAAAAGAGGAATGATGTCGAACTTGACGTTGTAATGACAGGAAACTTACCCGAAGGGAGCAGCCGGTGGCAACCTCCAGCAACTTGTGATTGTTGTAGCCTAAGAGGTGTTCTTATTCTGCAGGGCCAACCAGTTCAGCAGTATGGACTGTAACAACCCGTGAAGTTTTCATCAGGTTAACCTTCACAACAATAGGGATTACAACCTCTCGAGCTCCACCTACGGGTTCAGGCACGACCTCTACGACAACTTCTTTGCCAGGACGCCACTGAAAAGTGTCAGAACCCTCAGGAGTCGGAGCAACAACAATAGGTTCTAAGCATGAACAGATAATGTCAACCTTCGAAGTCAACAAGGAAAGAATGTTATTTCAAAACTAAAGTCCAAGAAACAAAAGACCTGGAGGTTGTGGATCAGAAGACATGGCAGGAAGCAAGACACCGTCCTCCACACTAGCCTTTTCCTCGGCTATGGGAGTCTCTTCAATCAGACGTCTACACTTTTGTGAAGAAAGACCAGCTTCAACTGCAGCAGATGAGGTTGTCTCAGTGGCCTCGGATGCAGATGCTCGGGGGACTTCTCCCTCACTATCAGAAATTACAAGGGTTTCACTGGCAATGGGCACGTTGACCGGCCTAGAAGACCTCTTTCTCTTCGAGGAACGGGATCTGCGCGCTCTCTCCAAAATTCTCTGACTGGATGCCAGCACATCGGGTAGGGGAGAAATATACGGGGAAACGATCTGAATCTCCCCCATCATAGGCATATCACGACGGGAGAACCCTGGAAGCAACGATATATCAGAATATAGAAGAAGCCTTACGTAGAAAGAACGATTCAATGATTATTTACCGTGATCTTTTGCCCGCCAGCCATTCGCGTTTGCCAGGGACAAGAAGGTCAGGGACTTAGGATGATACCTTGAAAAGATGTTGGTGACCCACATCATCAGTTCATTATGACTCAAAGAGATGGTGGATACTACGTCACTGTACAGAAGGAAGAAATCAATTTGAAGCAACCATAGTTGAAAGTAAGAAGATAAGTTTTTCCGGAGTTACACTTTCTATTAAAGACCTCTGGAAAGGGAAGAGAGGATACCAAATCGGCCGTTCACATAACCACATACCTGAAAACCCAACTGCGATATTTAGAATCTTCACTATTAGGGACTATGCCTTTCTTCCCCCATTTCATGAACATCAACATCCCCACTTTATGAAGACGAGGGAAGTAGAAGGCTAGAAAGTGATCAAAGGTAAATGTAACCTGGGCACAGTTAGCCAAGTGATCAAGCACAACCACTAGTCGCCACACGGAAAGGCCAATTTGGCCCAAGCAAACATTATAACGACGACATATGTCCTCTATGATTAAGTGGACCCGCTGGTTGAGATGAAGAGTGAAAGGGTATGTGTAAACCATCGAATAGCCAGCCCGATGAGAAGAAATTCTTTCTTCAGCACCAGAAGTAAGAACGACAGCGAAATCAAGCCATCTGCATTCATGCTTGATATGCATTATGTCCCTCTCCGTGACTGCAGAACGGTAGGATTCGATGGAGAGACTGCTATTTTCACTCTCTTGCTTGGGAGTTTGGACTAGCATGCGACTGTCATTTTCAAAATTGAAGGTATTAGTGAGGTAATCCTGTACTCTGAAGTTTGCTGGGAGAAAGCTTGAACTTTGTGTCATGATGATATTGTTAGCAAGATTGGAAAAGAGGTTATCTTTTGAAGAAAAGTTCTTGAAGATCTTATAAAGGTTATGAATAAACTTTCTCACTTACAACGTATGTATACACGTCTGGGCTGAAGACATATACGGAAGTGGAATGATCTCATTCATATGGGATCATAATTATGATTACTGCAGTTTAAGTGATATCCATCCCCATAATTACGGGATGTGAATAGAGCAGGAGCATTAGGAAAATACGCGGAAAAACCTCTCCAATCATCAGAAGACACATCGATGTACTAAGGATTTTGCATTTAATACGACGCACGTGAAGATTCAAGGAGGCGAGCATCAGTACCATCACACATTTAGGTCTGCTATCACGATTCTTTCACTTCCTGACTGCTTGTGTCACCACTCAGCAAGTGGGGGGACTAACTGTGTGGGCAAAACTACACCACCTATTATTACGGGGATACGAGTCCAGCTGGCGAGACTAGACTTATCTTACAAATCACCGGGCACTGAGGATATACACCCGATCCTAGAGCCAATGATCGTTTAGGCGGTTTGGCCACAGGGCGCAAGGCACACATCCCGTCGCCTTGGGTTTACAGTCTTCTAGTTAAGGTTTGGTATACCACAACGTTAAGTTGTAGGCTTATGGCCCTATTAGTACTTGTATTTTACCTTATTTAGGACTGGGTATCATTACTATAAATACCCCTCCTTACATTATATTGTACTATCTGTGGACTTGCCATCAACTTCGGCTACTCTCATGGAATAAGATTTACATTGCTTTTCTCCATTATTTCTTATTTATTTACTTGTCTTTATTTTCATCGTATTTACTTACTTTTCTATCGTGATTTACCGTATTTCTTGTGACCACATTCATAATTAATTATTTAACCTAGACGTACAAATTTAGGCATAAACAGTTTGTGATGGGGGTGAAGCTTTATAGAGTGCCAGATCCTTTCGCCCGTTGGAACTACCAAAACTGGCCCAAATCCGGATCCTTTAATATTTGAGGCTCCATACGTGAAAAGCATCCAGACTCCTGAGATCGGGTCATTTGCCAACATTCCTTCTTTTTCAGCTTCGGGTAGTATTTTGGCACTAAAAAATCATCCACGAAATCAGCCAATACATGAGTTTTAATAGTCGTGCGAGGCTGATATGTAATATCATACTCACTTAGCTCAACGGCCCACCTTTCCAACCTTCCAGAAAGTTCAGGTTTGTGCAATATGCTTATTAATGTGAAGGTAGTAACAATGGCTATAAGATGGGCTTGAAAAATACAGTCGTAACTTCCGTGCAACAACAATCAATGAATCTAAGTGTGAGTACCTAGTCTTAGCATCGAGTAATGATTTACGGACATAGTAAATTGTGTATTGCTTCCCTTCTTCCTTTCTGACTAGTGCCGCACTTACCTCCACCTCCACTATGAGATAAATTAACAATATCTCTCCGTCCTTTGGTTTTGCGAGCAACGAAGAGTTTGTCAAGTAATGCTTCAAATCTCTTAGTGCCCGTTAGCACTCTGGTGTCCAGTCAAAGCTTATATTCTTCTTCAGGATAGAGAAATACTTACGACATCGCTCTGATGATCTTGAAATAAATCTACTCAAGGCTGCTATGCGGCCAGTAAACGTGCACCTATTTCGTTCCCGTATGTATATCTGGTACCTCTTCGATTGCTCTTATCTTTTATGGATTCGCTTCTATCCCTCTTTCATATACTATGAAGCCTAAAAATTTACCGGATCCTACCCCAAATGCAAATTTTTCAGGGTTTAACTTCATATTGTACTGTCGGAGCGTTGCAAACATTTCCCTCACTTCCTCTTCTGTCCTTTCTTCCGCATTTGGTCCTTTTTTTTGCTTCACCGGAGAAAACAAAAGGATATACATTCAGCTTGTGAGTAATGATATACAGATCAATCCCAGCCATGTCGGCATGAGACCAAGCAAAAAATTCCTAATTGGACTTCAGAAACTCAATTGATATTCCCCCTAGACTCGGGTTCTAACTCGGAGCCAACAAATATTTTCCTTTTTGGGAACTCTTCAAACAATGTAACCGCATCTAACTTCTCGATTGTTGAATCTTCCACCTTCTATTTCTTGGGCTCTCGTATGCAAGCTTGGATCTTATCGAACAACTCATTCTTTGGCTCCATTTTTTCTTCCAGAGCCAATTCGGTTGACGACCCCGAGCGCTTTGATTGTTATTGGGATGGTCTAGATAGGATGACTCCACTTTTGAGTGCTATTGAGTAGCACTCCCTAACAATTCTCTTCTCTCATCTGATGCCCCTAACTCCCCATGGGATCTAAAACTTCACAACCTGATGTAAAGGTGACGACACCACTTCTATGGTATGAATCCACGGACACCCAAGTATCACATTATAAGCCATGTCTCCGAACATGACTTGAAACAGTATTTCTTTTGAAACTCTCTCAACAAAAGTAGTGATTGTTATCTCATCGAGAGTCTTCTTTGTAGAGTTGTTAAACCTAGTAAGCACAGTCAACTTGGGGACGATCTTGTCCTTCAACCACATTTTCTTTACAACTCCATATTGGATGATATTCACAGAGCTGCCGGCATCCACCAATACTCATTTAATGTCCGAGTTGTGGATCCGCAGCATGATCACTAACGCATCATGGTGGGGAAATATCTTCCCATCCACATCTTCTTCTTCAAGCACAATTTCATATTCCGATCCACCATCTCGGCTCCTCTTCTTATGGGTCACGGACACTTTGGCATATTTCTTCGCCAAAGTAAAGGTGATTTCGTTGATCTCCGACCCTAGAGATGACATTCATTGTTCTTTTGGGAGAAAATAGCCTTGGTGGTTGTCCCCCAATTTTGTTCATTCCAAAGGTTTGTTTCCCTTTGTCCGTCAATAGTTCATTCAACATGCATTTCTTCAACAAATGAGCCATTTCATACCGTAAGGACTTGCCGTCCTGGGTAAGATGGCCATGATTCAAATAAAAATCACACCATAGATTCTGGTATCTTTTGCTCAGATCAGTGCTCATGTCTTTTGGGAGCTTTACTCTCGTGTGTATCATTTCTTTCAACACATTCTTAAGTCCTAAACCAGAGATATTGAAGTCATACTCAGAAATACGAGGCAAATTGGTTCTATAGACACCAATGACGGCATGGGATTATCCCTCTGCATAACTTTGGTGATTCTCGTATCTAGCCTCTGATTCACAGATTGTCAGGAGTAATAGTACGGCTCAAATGGAGCTTTTGATTTTTTTTTTTGCGGCAACTCATTCTGTCTTGATGATTTAGGGTGACTGTTATAGCCAAAGTTGCGACTTGGCATCCTTTTTTTTCTTCCTCTACTCTAATCTTAGAGCTGCACCTGGTAGCCAAGTCAGAGCAGGCCACTTGCGTAATTTTTTCTTCAATTCCTTGCATTCATCTGAGTTATCCTCGTTTAGATTGTTGGTAAAAGCCATGATTTCCAAGCCGTGCTCCAAGACTAGAATAAGCATCATCTCTTTTTAATCGATCCATGAAGTCTCAGAGAGGTTCTCTCAATCTCTGCTTAACTTGAAAGATATCTTCATTTCTCTTATGAATCTTTTGAGCTCCCCTATAGGCTTTAATGAATAGGTCAACCAATTCGTCAAATGACCCGATAGAATTCTCTGGTAGATGCATCTACCACGTTATGACCCTTTTCTCTAACGTCTCTCTGAAATTTTTAAGCAACACTGATTTCAACTCCAAATATGTCAAGTCATTCCTTCTCACCATCGCGATATACTTGGTGATGTGATTATTGGGAGTTTACGTGCCATCACATCTCTTCAATATTGATAACTTCAACTTCTTGGGAATAACTGCCGGAGTGGCTTCTGTCTTAAACGCCTGTTGTTTGCATTTCTCGATGTCTATCAGCTTGATAGACCTTGGAGCCCCTAGGATTCGCTCCAAACTCTCATCAAACTTTGCTTCAAACTCTTTTTTCTATTTTGCTAATTGGTCCACAGGAATGCTTTGCGGTGTTGCTCCCGCAGTTTCAGCTACAATGGGTACTGTGCCAGATCTCCAGATCCAGCTAGAGGTCCCCCTATTTTTGCTCCTTGAGGATTTGAAATCGGAGTGCCTCCAGGCTGAACAACTGGGAGTGCTACGGAAACTCTGAAGCTTCCAAACATGGTAGCTTTACTCAGTTTTTTTATCCACCCTTGCTTGTTCATCGATGAGCTTTTCCCGTGCCTCTATTATCTTCTCCTGCTTTGCCAAAACAAGGCGTTGCTGAGCCACAAAATTTTTAAGAGTGGCATGCCAAGAGCTAGTTCCCGTTTTGTCAGCCTCTTCCACTCCTTTGACCTCTTAAAGGCGAATTTTCCCTTGAGCCATCCACCAGTTGATGCTGATCAACGGAAGCGTGAACAGACTGGACATCTTCGGCAACTCCATCTCCAACCCTTGGGTTGAGAACATTAGTATGAGTCCCTTCGAGGAGCATAGTTTCCTCAACCATTGTTTCACGAACAGAATCAAAAGATGAATTGGGATACCATAGTCCTTTGGAATAACTCAAATGCTTGAGCCCCACGATGGGCGCCAAATTATATGGCCTAAATTCAGTTTTTCAGGTTTACAATTGAAATTATACTTTGAGGTTACAAACAATTAATTATATCAAGGCAACAACTAGAAAAAAAAAAAGAAATAAAGTTAACAATACGAATAATGAGCAGGAACACACGAAATGAATCTTATCGCTTGAGTATTGAGGTTACAAGTTGACAAAGTTTGGGCATATAATATGTGATGCCTTTACAAATAGGATACAGGAGAAGTATTTATAGTAACAGGATGCTGGGTTAACTCTCCAACTCCTCTAAGCATATCCTGCACGTCTGATTGTGGAGGGCACACGTTCTTATGTGGGTAGTTACAGGCTTGAAGGGTTCGGGTTCTATCCTTACGGACACTTCACGAACCATGTGATTGGATAGTGTCGTACAGACACGAGCCATCAGAGATCTTCCTTATAAGACCTTCTGTGTGCTAATCTCTGTTGGAACCTCTCGCCCTTGTCAATTTTAATTCTTAAAACCTCATTCCTTGACAATGTGTCCGTGCGCCACGTGTCTATTCAAATGAAAGTTCCCGTGATAATGTGTATGTGTGCCACGTGTCTATCCAAATGAAAGTGTCCTTTCTCTTTTGACTTTGATAATATGATATCACCCTAAAGTGCTATAGCGATAGCAAGATGATGAACGTCCTATTCTTTCCGTAATAATTTTCTAAATGTTTTATTCTTTGTTAATAACTTTCTATGGGAAGTGATTATTAGATGTTGAAAAACTATACTTAAAATAAAATAAGGAGATTAAATTACATCCTACATTATTACAAATTAAAAAAGGGAAACGTCGCCTGAGAGATTCGAACTCTCGCGGGGAAACCCCATGTACTTAGCAGGCACACGCCTTAACCACTCGGCCAAAGCGACGGTTGTTGATGGAATTGCCTTAGTAGTATTTGTCAACTGGTAAATATATCGTATTACAATAAAAACCCCTGGATTTCATATTTTGCTTGCCAGCAGAGAAGTTTTCTTTTTCTTCGATCCTAAGCATTCCGATCAAGTGTAAAATGGCGACAGTAAAAGCAGTGATGGGGAATTTAACGGTGGCGGAACGGCAGTTACTGACGGCGGTGAACAGCGGAGCATCAAGTCTGTCGTTAGTGGGTTCAGGATTTATAGTACTCTGTTATTTGCTCTTCAAAGAGCTTCGCAAGTTCTCCTTTAAGCTTGTTTTCTTCCTCGCTTTATCCGTAAGTTCATTTACTTAGGGTTTATTTCATTTTTTGACCCTCAAAATGTGGCTATATTTAAACAAATTTAGGTTTTATTGTGTTTTAGTCGTTGAATCGAGTACTTGAAATGTAATGTATTTTGTAGTAGATCCAGAAGCTAAAAGGGAAAGGGATTTTTACACTGTCTGAACTTTAGCTAGGTCACTTAAACAAAAAATAGTCACTTCTCGTATATTTCATGTATAATATGTGTATGATTAGTGTATAATGTATGTATCGTAGCTAAAGGAAATGCGGCTAACCTCAATATTTGAATTTTGAAGGAAAAAAGTATGTACCTTAGAGATGGTAGCAAGTATTTCTTGATCTTTCAATTAGGCAAGTAAACAAATTTAGTCCTTAATGATGTAAACTATGGAAATGTTTCTTTTTTGAGACTCGATTAAATTGAAAATAAAGAAAACAAGATGAATAAAATTTACTTAGAAATGTTCAATGCAAAGGAAAGAAAGAGATAAAGAAGAAAGCACATGGCTTCTAGGCCCCAGGGATTTTGTCTAGTGGTAAGAGTGCAACTTGTGATGTGTTGGTTAAGCACACGTCATGTATTCAAATCCTGCCTAACAAAAGTCTAGTAGTTAAGTGGAGAAGGGTAGAGGGTAGGCACATCCTCAGAGTTTGGACTTTTCTCCACAGCCTAAGGGGATTTCTCGATTATCCCAAAAAAAAAAAAAAAAAAAAGAACATGAAGGAAGTTGATATACATCGTTGTTACTATCTAGGATTAGTTACTGTGACTGTTTCTGTCACTCGTACATTTCACATGGTCTTTCGCGCCACAGTAGCTGCATTGTGAAAAGGACTTGAATTGGTGAGCTAGTATTCCCTCCGTCCATTTTGTTTGTCGTAATTTGACTTGGCACAAAGTTTAATAAAGAAAAGAAGACTTTTGAAACTTGTGGTCTATAATGAGCCATAGATATTTGTGTGGCTATAAATAAGTCAAAAGTAAGTTTGAAGTTGAATTGTTTCCAATTTTAGAAATATGACAATCTTTTTGGGACAGATTAATAAGGAAAGTATGACAAACAAAGTGGGACAGAGGGGAGTATCTCTAGGGAAAATGCTGTTGACTCTTTCTTTAACTTAAATAGCTTGTAAGTCCAAACAAGGAGTTGTCTCATCTGCTTGGGCTTCTCAAAGTTTTTTTATCAAAGGATTCTTTTATTTAGAAATTAATGCAGAAATTTCTTGTTAATGACTTAGATCAATATGTGTTCTGAAAAGTTAAAGAAATGAAAACTTAGGAAAAAAGTTGGTATGCATATTGGTTACTTAGGATAAGTTATTGTGGTTACACCTTGCCCAGTACTGATGCATTTCTTGCGGTCTGTCTCCCTGAGTAAATTGAAACTAATCTTATTTCAATTGCGAATGTTGGATCAGATGTATGTCGCTGCAGTTAGAACTTGAATTAGTGAGCTAGTTGCTCCGATGGAAATGAAATTGACTCTAGTTCTGAGCATTTTATTAGGTAGGAGTCCAAAATTAGAGGTTTCTAGATGTACTCTGTTTTAAGTTTAGTTATTCCGTCTTGGTTAATGATTTTAAAGGAAATTGTTGCCGTGCTTACACAAACCAAAGGACTTACGGGGAGTAAACATAGGAAGAAAACACATCTAGTATCATTCGATATGCTTAAGTGGTAATCATGTCTTTAAATATAGGACTATATATATAATTGACTAATGCTGTCTTCCTATCAAGAAGATTGAATTCTCAGGTGCTTACTTTTTTATATTATGACTTGTAATGTTTTATAAATAGGACTTGCTATTATGTATTTGTGGTTTAAGTATCAATCATTTCGAGATTTCTTCTAATTCATTTGCTTCAGATTTAGGTTATAAATGGTAATGATTATGATGATGATGATGATGATGATAACAGTACGTTATTTTGAGTGCAGGACTTGTGCTGCAGCTTCTTCAGCATAATTGGGTAGGGCCAATCTCTTCTACAGGCTAGTTGTTGCAGGCGCTTGGTGAATTTTAAATTTAAATTGCTCCTTTGTGTTTTTTTAACTGTGAGTTCTTTTGCTCATGTAGGGATCCTTCCAAAGGGTTCTTTTGTTATGCTCAGGGCTATACAACACATTTCTTCTGCCTAGCCTCTTTCTTGTGGACTACAACAATTGCCTTTACTCTCCACCGAACTGTTGTTAGACATAAGACAGATGTTGAAGATTTGGAGCCTATGTTTCACTTATACGTTTGGGGTATTTTTTTTTTGTTAAAGACAATATATTTGGCTTCAATAGTTAATTACTGCAGTTCCTTTCTCTGTTTCTTAATGTACAATTTTGATTGGCAACTTCTGGTTGCTTTGGTTTCCGCATCTTGCTTAATGTTGATGCTTCTTGCAGGAACTTCAGGAGTAATGACAGTTTTACGATCAATTGCTAATAATCATGAGCATCTTAGTCGGATAGGCACTTGGTGTTGGGCACAAACAGGCCACACTGGAAAGGCAAGTATTTAGTGGTCATAATTTCTACTTTCTAGCTCATCTTGTATGGGATTTCTCATGGTAATGTCTATCGATTGTCATATCCGTAAGTTTTATGAGCTTTGAAAATTATGGAAGTTTTTAAATACTGAAAAGTTTATGGGTAGAAGTTCTTTACTTTCATGAAGATGATGTGTCAAATAGTTTGTGCAGTTTAGTTGATTGTTGACTGGAAAGGAGTTCTTACTCTTCGTATCTTATACTATTATTTGTGTGTCCTTTTGAAGAGATTATTTTGATTTTGGTAAAAAGGGTCCAGATGGATGTTTGCATTCAACTTGCTTGGGATACATTCTACTTTAGCTAGAAAGAAATTTTATCAAATTTAATATTTGCTAATGTTCATTACTGCAGGTGGTGCACTTCATCACGTTTTATGCACCTCTTTGGAGTGCCATTCTTTTTAATGGTGTCACCTATTTTCAAGTAATACGGATGCTAAACAATGCAACTCGTGTATGTAGTCATTGTCTTTGTCTTAGTCGTTTACGTGTTCCTTGTGTTGGACTTGGTTCATGAAGAGTTGGGTTCAAATACGCTGGTTCTTCTTGTAAATTTCAGATGGCAGTGGGCATGTCAGAACGGCAATACCAGCCAGATCCTCGATCTGACATGAAGGTATGCAGAGCTTCCTCTGTTAAGTGAAATAAGACAAATCGAAGTACTAAGAGTGTGGTTAGAGCTGGAAAATAAGTGTCTTCACTTATTTGGAATTTGGACACTGCCTCATTTTCTCTTCTTCCTATTTGCCGCTCTTTATCATCTGTTACGCTGTTGACATCTTACAGGCACTAAATCGCTGGGGTTACTATCCCCTCATTCTTATTGGATCATGGTTTTTTGGCACAATCAACCGTATACATGACTTTATTGAACCAGGTCATAAGATCTTTTGGCTTTCTGTTCTTGATGTTGGAATGGCACAGCTCATGGTAAATCTTTCCATCTATAGATGAATTCTCTCTTTTCTCTTCTCTCTGATGTTGGGAAGTTGATGGGTTGGAACTTTTATACTCGTCAATGAGTATTTTATTTCTTTACTGTACACCAGATAGATTGCAGCTAGGTGCTTGTCTGTTGCCTTATAATGAAAAAAAAAAAAAAAATTGTGGCCAGTTGTGGAACTGTTTGGTAACTAGTGTAAACAGTCAAAATCTCTCTGGAAAGAATTGCCTTAGATCCTCTAATACCACGAAGGTTATCTGCAGAATGACAAGACTGATGCTACTAAGTTTTGTTTAATTAGATGGTGGATTTTAAACTGATTATTTTGTTTAACCAAAAAGCTGATTAGCTTTGGTTAAGTGCCTGTATTGATGAATTAGGTTTCTCAGGGGCTCGGAATTTAATCTGACTTTATGCTGATCCTTAGTCTTGTTCTGCTCTTCCTTTTAACAATTCTGACACTCTAAAGTATTGATGTGTTCTTTTCTGACAATTCTTCTATTCTTTGTTTAGGGTCTCTTTAACTCAATAGCATATGGTCTCAACAGCTCAGTCCGTAGAGCTATATACGAGAGATTGGATCTGTAAGTTGGAGCTCAATTTCATTTGTCTTATACAAATCATTTTGCTGTCCAATTTTTTGCAAAGTGTTCTAGACCCTATTCGGCCACAGCCCCAAAGGAGAGGAAAGGAAGAAAGTGAGGGAGAACATGTAATATGTGTTTGCATATTGGGTGTTACACCGTGTGGGGGGAGGGAGAGATTGAAACAGCAGTGCCAGCCAATATGCACTTTTGTTTCATTAGTTATCATTTTTTTTTCATTAATTATCATTTGGTTTAAAGAGATTGTAGTTTTTGCCCCTAAAGCCTTTGTTCAATATTTGGATAAAGGGTTTTTAGATCATCCTTACACGTCTCAGTGAAAAATATGTACAGTAGTTTCTAATCATATGTTTATCACTCAATCATATTCATGAGCTTTCCCTTAAGTTTGTGTTCAATATGTGCCCTTTTCCAGGTTACCAGAATGGTTTCAAAGATGGCTACCAAAGAGCTCAAGGTCGAGAGGCCAACAGCAGGACAGTGAATTGGTCTCGCTAAAGATTCAAGACCAGCAATAAGCAATTAGAATTTTGTGCTTGTACATTCATCTCAGTACTTCTGCCATCATTTCCCTCGCTGGAACAGACTGACAACTGACAATTGCAGCTCCACTGCTTCGGCCCGGACTTTAAGGTCACAACCTTGCACTGAATCTTGTTGCTCCATTTCCTGACTGCTTGGTCGCTTTCCCTTGCTTGCTAGAGTGTACATTAATGGCAACAATGTTTGATAAGATGAGGAATATGCATCATTCTTTTAGCCTTGATGCTGACTTCTGAATATTTCTCTAGGAAATTTGCTCAGGATTTTAGCATGAATACATGATCATTGAAGACATGATATATCATTTACAGTGATGTGAAGTCTTCAACTATAGACAAGGCTGAATATTTGTTTCTGATGTATCCTAAAAAGATACATTTGTTTGCTGTTCGCCAATTCTGTATTGTTTTGCTATCGTGATCCACTCTTAGCTTCTCTCGGTAACGCCACAGCCCCAACTGATAAGGTACCTCAAGGCTGCTCGTCCTCTTAAGATTTAGCTCAAAAGGTACCTCAAGAGTTCGAATCATTAACTCGCTCGTATGACCCCCAATTTTTCCCTTTCATTTTAATGTGAGATTTGCCTAAGGCTAGTTTCACAATGATCCCTCTTTCAAGTTCAACCGCCATTTGTACGTGGGTTGTTACATTCTCACATCATAACCCCTTCGCTTGTTATGGAACCTCAACTTTGAAGGTGAAAAGAAAAGGAACTAATGACTTATTTTACATTCTTGATGTGAACGGTGTAGTTAGTGGCTGAGGAATATTAGCTACTTTGCCCGACTTGTTACAATCGAATCTTCACAGAATTTTTGCATAAAGTCTTTCTTATATGTTCTTCAGCATATAAGTATCTCCAAAACATAAGTATCTATTTCGTGGCTCGTGCTAACGCAGCCAATCGTCAGGAAAAAATGAAACGTAGCTGACGGAAATTTATACCGAATGACCGGACTTCAATTTAGTAGAGATTCCCTTCATTCCATGAACAATATGGAGTTATGTAAAACGAGAGCAGTTTTGACGCGTAAATTTAATTATTGATTTCTTATGTTTTTAATTGAGCTCTATATATTTAGTACTAGTCAGGGGCGGATCCAGAATTTGGGAGTACCGGGTGCCACACTACTTCCAATATAACAGTGTCGCTATTTACATCGTCCGATTAGAGTAAACATTTGGTCAATTTGATCAACTTTAATTTGGGTTATTCGTCTCTTCGCTTTATATAAACAAATTGATTCAACGCAAAAATGTGCTCTATACCTGTCCAACTTATGTGATATTATTCACTGCTCCAGAAAGAGATTTTTTTTCTTTGACCGCATGTTTTTCATATGTTGTTTAAATATTTCGAATTGTTAGTTTTATAAATTATAATACTTTTTTCTATCTAGTTTCACCATATGTAACTTATATTTCAAAAAACTTAAAGATCCTATATCCCAATTCACGATCAAAAAAAAAAAAAAAAAGTTGATTCTCAAAATTGGAATACTCTTGCATAAATTGAGACGGAGGGAGTAATATATAGTTATGACATCTTGATGCAAAGCATAATTTATAGAAACATTTTATGCTTAAAATAAAAAGGAAGAAAAAGAGTCAACATACTTTTAATTAAAGAGAAACAAAGATTTAAGTTAAAAAGTTACTACTACAATTGAGTCAGCCTAATCGCAGCATATTAAAAAGTTTAAAGTGTAGCAGATTAGAATCAAACACACATCCTTCAAGCTGAAAACATAACCCTTTACCACTGGCACCATCAACTCTTTCTTTCACTGGGTGCCAAAAGTCATATTTAAATAATTTCTTATACATGTATATAGATATATACAGAGCTTGCGCCGAGGCTACCGGGTGCCGTGGCACCCGCACCCTTCTACATAAATCCGCCACTGGTACTAGTAACTAACCAGAAATTTTATACTAATAGGTGGTTGGAGGATTACTATAATACATTTCTTTCTGATCGAATTTCTTAAATTTTTTGATGAACTCTTGCTTCCATTTGAAACGATAACTCTAATCAAATGAACTACTGACTAGTGACTACTAAAAAATTACTGAACGTAGGCGTGAAGACAGCTAAGTACTCAGAATTGAACTTTGTTTATCGGAATTATTCCCACTGCCTGCTACTGTCACCATTAGGCCCACTCCACAAGTGGGACAATGCCCAGAATGAACAACCAATATATCAAAAGTTTGTATTTGTGGTATTGATCAATGGGGAATAGTCCTATTTATAGTTACTGTCGTTTTTGCCGTTCAAATTATTCTATATTTTTCTCCATTCAAATCACTCCACAGATTCATCTAAGCTCTAAATACCAAACTAGAGTACCAATTTAGGTCTCAATACTTGCAAACTGTATAATCCTCTATCCTAATAATTTTTAATTAGCGCGTAAATTTTTGTTAGAATTGATAAACAAGACACAAATTTAGGGTGAATAACTTCTCACATTTTTCATTAATCATTTGCCCTATATATACAAGTAAAAACTAAAACCTAATTTAGGGACAAAGTAATTCCTAATGGGCTTGGCCCAATACACAACTTGTCTAAGCTACACTACAATTTACACAAATAACCTATTTACAATAATAACGTCCTTAATAGCCTCCTTTACCCCCCCCCCCCCCAATCAAGTTGGAGCATGAGGGTTTCGAATGCCCAACTTGCTCAGTAAATAATCAAATTGTGTTCGGCCCAGTGCTTTGGTAAAGATATCTGCCAATTGAGCGCCCGTTGGCACATGTCCGGGACGTATAGTCCCTCCAACAATCGCATCACGGACAAAATGACAATCTACTTCAATGTGCTTCGTCCGTTCGTGAAATACCGGATTACGGGCAATATATATTGCTGCCTGACTGTCACACTGCAGATCGATTGAACGATGGTGCTCGATTCCAAGACTCCACAATAGCTCTTTCAACCATTTCAGCTCGCACACGGTCATTGCCATCGATCGCTATTTTGCCTCCGCTGAAGAGCGTGAGACAATTTGTTGCTTCTTCGTGCGCCATGATATCGGTGACTCCCCTAAAGACACATACCAACCAGTCAACGAGCGACGCGTCAACGGACACCCTGCCCAATCGGAGTCACACCAACCGTTCAAACGAAGATCACCTTTCGAACTCATCACAATACCTTGTCCCGGACACCCTTTCAAGTAACGAACAACTCGGAGAGCTGCATCCCAGTGCTCGACTCGTGGTTGTTGCATAAACTGAGACAACGCATGAACACTATATGACAAATCCGGACGCGTGAAGCATAGATAAATCAGGCGTCCGACCAATCTCCGATAATTCTCTGGATTTTTCATGAATCGACCACGTGCAAGCGCCACCGATGATTCTGTTCCATCGGTGTGCCCGCCGGTCGAGCACCCAACAAGCCAGCTTTCGAAATTATATCCAATGCATACTTCCGTTGACAGAGGAAGATTCCTTTAGGACCCCTTGCTACTTCAACTCCTAAAAAATACTTCAATCGTCCGAGATCTTTCATGTGAAAACAGACAGATAGATACAACTTGAAGAGTCGGATTGCCTTTGGATCATTACCGGAGACAATCAGATCATCCACATACACAAGCACACTCAATTGCACATTCCCTTTCTTCATCGTGAACAATGAATAATCAAAATATGATTGTCGAAAGCCATAATTCTTTAGAGCTGTCGATAACTTTGCAAACCAACAACGAGGAGCTTGCTTCAATCCATATAAAGATTTTTGGAGACGGGACACTTTGCCGGACCCATCATTTTTATACCCCGGAGGCAACTTCATATATACTTCCTCGTGAAGATCACCATGTAGAAAAGCATTATGCACATCCATCTGATGTAATTCCCAATTCTTAGCTGCAGCTACCGCCAAGAAGACACGAAGAGTCACCATTTTAGCTACCGGTGCAAATGTCTCCATGTAGTCAATTCCTTCAACTTGATGATTACCAAAGATCACCAACCTAGCTTTGTACCGCTCAACGGTACCATCAGAGTTGTACTTAATTTTATACACCCATCGACATCCGAGCGCCTTCTTTCCCGGAGGCAAGTGCTCGATTTCCTAAGTCTTGTTTATTTCCAAAGTATGCAACTCTTGTTGCATAGTCGTTCGCCACTTTTCATCTTTCACGGCTTCAGAGAATGACCTCGGTTCATGTCCCTCCGTTATGGCTGCAAGAAAGCACGCATGCTTCTTCAAAAATTTATCACAATCAACATAATGTGCCACCGGATAAGGTGCACCCGAGGCATGTTGCTGCTCGGGTGAACTGTCTGATTTTCGAACACAGGTCGACACACGATGACGCTGTTCGGGTGAACTGTCTGATTTCTGAACACAGGTCGACACACGATGACGCTGTTTCCAAACAGTATTAGTTACATAGTCACGCAAACGAACACTCTCTGTCTTCGTTCACTTCCCTCGGCCCAATTCTTCATCCATCACTTCCATTTCCATCTGTCCATCTTGATTCGGCCCCTCATTTTCCGGATGCAATACATTCTCCGCTTGAGCTTCATCGACAACATGCACTGGGGGAATCTCAATACCCTCCCTCATTCCGGAACTGTTCTCTTCTTCAGCAACTTCATCCACTTGATCAGTCTCAACACTTGGACTCGAACTCTCTCTCATACTATCCTTTGGTGCAAACGGAAACTCGTTCTCATAGAATGTAACGTCTCGTGACATGAAATACTCTTTGGTATCCAAATCATACAACTTCCATGCCTTTTTCCCATTCGGATACCCCAAAAATATACATCAATGACTTCGGATGTCAAACTTATCATGCATTCGTCCTTGATTGCGTGCGTAGCTCAAGCATCCGAACACTCTCAAGTGATCGAAATTCGGTGTCACATGCATCAGAACATCATATGGTGTCTTCCCATTCAACACTGATGAAGGCGTTCGATTAATCAAATAAACGGCTGTCATTATACACTCTCCCCAAAATTCAATCGGCAAATGTGCTTGAAATCGGAGTGCCCGAGCTACATTCAAAATATGTCGATGTTTTCTTTCAACTCTTCCATTTTGTTGTGGTGTCCCTACACACGAGGTTCGAAAGAGAATTCATTGTTCCCGAAAATAGGCTTTCATACTTATAAACTCGGCCCCATTATCACTTCGGACAATTTTGACATATTTATGAAATTGTCTTTCGACCATTGCAAAGAAGTTTTTCAAAGCTCTTCCGACCTCTTTCTTATCAACCAACAAAAATACCCACACAGCTCGAGAAAAATCATCAATAATTATTAAAAAATATGAGGCACCACATGAAGTTTCAGTTCTATACGGACCCCACAAGTCACAGTGTATCAATTCAAAACTCTCGGAGGCTCTATTCTCGCTCAATGGAAACACATTCCTAATCTGCTTTGCCCGATGACAAATATCACATGCTTTCAGATTTTTCTTGCCGCTACAATTCCTAATTTCTTGAATTGGGAGAGAATTCGTTACCTGAATAGAGGGATGTCCCAACCGTTGGTGCCACAGATCCAACACATCCGCTTTCATAGCCTTCACCGATGACACCGACTGAAAGTAGTACAAACCATCCGTTTGTTTACCCGTGCCAATCAACTTGCCCGTGTTCCTATCCTTCACAACACACATATCCCCAGTAAACTGTACATCACAATCATATTGATCGATTAACTGAGACACCGAAATCAAATTGCACGTCATTCTAGGCACATAAAGAACATTTCGAAGGATCATGTGTTCATTAAGCTGGGTTGACCCTTCCTTCGTAGCCATGGTACTGCTTCCGTTAGGCAAGCCCACCGAACACTATACAATATCCTGTAAATCGCTCAACACATTCAATTCTCCGGTCATATGATTCGAAGCTCCGGTATCAATTATCCATGAACCATTAGTCGTTTTAATTTTCACTTGATCGGTGTCCGACTTCTTTTGATTCAATAAACTCACCAACACCTGCAATTGTTCACTCAATCCTGACACACTAGAGTGTCCGATCCAACTTCATTCGCCGAACGAGCCATGTTTGCTCGTGTCTCTGTATGACAGCTTGACGACACTGTAACTCGATCACAAGTCCCATTCTCATTTCGTGAGCCAAATTTCCACCAATTTTGGATATCCGATAACCTCATAGCAATCATTTGGATTATGCCCTGACCGATTACAATTCGGACACATTACCCCTCTCCATCGATTCATCACTCCTCTTCGGGAGAGTGTTGCTCTATTCACTGCAACTTTCTCCCAATCACTCCGCCCGTGAGCATCACTTTTCACTTGTTTATTCAACATATCTACTGGACCATCTTCGGGTAGCGGAATGGTTTCGCCCCCGAAACCTGTCTTCTTAAGAGCACTCAAGATTGTCTGAAACAATCTTGCCTTTTCAACATCGAACTCCTTGTCACACGATGACCTCGTTCGCCGTGGACTATTCCTTTCGTCGATACAAACACTAGCAACAGTGACACCAGCTCCTTCCTTTCGAATGACTATCACCACACTCTTTCTTCACACTTTATAGAGAAGTTTTATTATACCGATCACTCTTCCAATCAACAATGCGGTGGCTCTGATACCATATTAGAATTGATAAACAAGACACAAATTTGGAGTGAAGAACTTCTCACATTTTTCATTAATCAATGGCCCTATATATACAAGTAAAAATTAAAACCTAACTTAGGGCTAAGTAATTCCTAATGGGCTTGGCCCAATATACAACTTGTCTAAACTACACTATAATTTACACAAATAACCTATTTACAATAATAACGTCCTTAATAGCCTCTTTTAATTTTCCATTGTTAATGACTCGATCTTTTCTCTAGGATTGTTGTATGATTGGAGATGTAAATTCTCGTGATAATCGCATGATAATTGGTGTTAGTGAATTTGTCTGTGCAAAAAGATGATTTGTCCTTTTCTTTATCTTAAACTTAAAAACAAAATAACTATGACAGTGATAGATTTTACCATCAGAGGAAATGCAGACACATCCAACTGTTTTGTCATCCTGAAGTAAATGGATTTTAAAGATCTAACTAAACTCTGACAGAAAGAGAAAAAGCGTATATACAACACTATAACAGAACCTTCATTCCTAATTAAGCCTCTGTACAAGTTTTTTGCAGTGAATTTCCAATTTCCTTTACAACTATTTTACCACCAAAAAAGGAAAGAATTCCAAAATAGTATCTCAAATTTCTTGCAGAAAAATGACATAAAAATTCCTTTCTTGCTAGTTAGTTGATATTTTTTTGTTTGTTAAAACAAAATTTTCAAAGATTTTAAGCAAACACTACTAAATGACAAAAAATTAGGGAAACAAGGAGAAATGTAAATTTGTATTCAAATCCAGAACTAGAAATACACAACAAAAGATCAGCAGTTCCATAAACCAAAGATCCATTACACTATCTAATAACCCAAAAAAAAAACATTAATTTCATTATCATTTTTTCCATATAATTTCTATGGATAAAACAAGAAATAAACCAAACCAAACCCATAACAATAAAAAAAAAAACATAAAAATATTGATTAAGCACAAGCACATGGATTATCAAGAACAACATCATCTTCACCAGTCCTAAAAAGCAAATACCCAATCGCAAGGCCCAACACAATAGCAACAAAAACACCACCATTAAATGACATAATAGCCAACATAAGTAAATACCCAATTGCAGAATTAACCCCAAAAAGAATAGCCGTTGCAAATCTAGCCCCGTTCCATCCACTTTTCACAGTAGGTAAAGAATAAAGTAAAGGGGTGGTCACAGCTGCGTTAGGGGGTGGAGATGTCTTGGAATTTGAAGAGAGAATCTTGAAGCGTTGACGACGATCTTCCATGTATTGATAAAAGATTGAAACAATGAAACAACAAAGTAAAGTTAAGAAATAACTTGACCAAGAATTGGTTTTCCAGAAATCAAATAAAAGGGTTACTTTGTTACTCCAGTAAAAAGTCATGTGCATCATCTTGATAGAGTTTCTTGTTTTTTTGGAATTTGGGTTTTTGGATTTGTGATCAAAGGAAGGAATTTTGAGATGGGTTTTTGGGAAGAATAAGATGATGGGTGACTTTGTGGTTATTTGGTTTGTTTGATTTGTTGGGGAAGTATGGACCTTTGGATCGGAGGTGGTATGGGGAGGGTTTGGAGTGAGGGGGGTGGTATATAACAAGATGTAATAAAAAGAGTTGTTTTAACATAAAATAATACTAGTGTACTGCACAAAGCATCCATCTTCACCTAAAATTGGAGAAGAATTGTACTCTAAAATATAAGTATCAATGATTGTTTTTACATTATTTTTACGGTTTCAACTTATAAGCTAATACACGAAAATAATTTTATTAGTTATTCCAAGACTTTAGTTCAATTTTTTGTTTAAATGTACCTGTTGGTTAAATTAGTTTGTGTGATGTGTAGTACTATTTGTTCTGCCTTGTACTATACGTTTTAGGACAAAAGCTTATTGGGCATGTCTATCCGTTTAAGTTGTACTACTAGCTCTATATTTGTTCTAAGTACGTCCTCGATTTTATAGTTCAAGAACGTATGTGTAAAGCAAAGCTTGTACTCCCTCTGTCATAATTTATTTGGCGAAGTTTAAGTTTGAAATATTTAAAATAATAGAAATGACGTTGAATTTTTTTGAAATAACCCTTGTTAGATAATAACTTTATTTAATATTATTATATATGTAAAATATTGCTAAATTTAAAAAAACAAAGACTTCGAAAATCTTAAAATTAGAAGTATAATAAGTTTAGAGACAAAAAAATGTAAAAGTTGAAACCATCAAATTTAAATCTTCAATCTCTTTCGGAATATACATCCTATTAGCCACTAAGTTGTTGCTTTTTCGGTATTTCATTTTTTATAGAAAACAAATAGTCAAAATTGGTCCATGTAAAGTTAAATTTATGTAGAAAATTTACATTAATAAATCATTATTTGTTAATGGTAAAAGAGTTTCTCCTTTTCGTATATGCGGGTTAAAAATATTCGCACTGCCCTTACCATCGCGAGGTTAGTAAGTTAATCGAAATGTTCACCAACCATTCAACAAAAAACTTCTCTATGGTGTAACCAGAATTGTTCACCAACCATTCAACCATTGACTATAGTGGTGAACTGATAATTAACTACTCCTACATGAGGCACTATGCTTATCCATTTTTCAACCAATCATTGTGAAATGAAACTATTGTATGGTAATGGTAACCTAATAATCTGTACCTTGTGGGGATAATATATGAATATATAAGAATTTGTTTCTCAATAAATGAACGATAGTTGAAGTAATTTATACAATTTCACCAAGTGTTCTTCCACTTGACACTCTCATTTACCTTTTATCCCGGTTTTTAAAAATTTCACAAAGATAAATAAAGCGTCAGAACTTCTCATTCTCATTCTTCTTCTTTCCATTTTTCCTTCTTCTCAGTATTCTTCTTCCATTAAAAATATAAGCAAATAGCTAAAATTTAAAAAAGAATAACATATGCCCGCTAGAAAATGGAAGGCTCATTGCTTATTGTGGGTCTACTAATTTTTGAAAATCTGTGTTTAATTTAGTCTTTGATAACTGTTGAGATTGTTATTAGAATGTTAGAAATTTAATTTGAAGATGATCTGGACTAATTTTGATCAATTTTGTAGCAAAAACATAGTGGTCATATTTCTGCACAGACAAGTCCTGACAATCTAACAGAACAATTTCTACCAAAGTTACGAGGCAATCAATGATTAAGCCCTAATGATTTTGTATGCAGGGATGAAAGTCTTGCCATCACAACTTCTAAGGAAGAGGCCACATGTTACTCCTTCGTTCCCCACACACACACACACACACATATATATATATATATATATATATATATATATTTTTTTTTTTTTTAAAAAAAAATCCCACCCTTTCCCCTCTCTCAGAATAAATAGTGGCCCTCCCATTTTTCGCTCCTATAGTGACTCGAACCCACAACCTCTTGAATGTAGGTGGAGGGTGTTTACCATCTGAGCAATCCTCACTTGTCTTATCAGTTTGCTGGAAAAAAATGCGCACAATTTTAGATGTAGAAAAGAACTTAACTTTAAACTTACCACTTTATAGCTACACATTTAAATAGGGCTAATTTTAGATAATAATTTTTAAAATTCTTCTCTCATTTCTTAAACTCTGATTCAAATCAAACTACAACATCCTTAGTGGAACCGGGAGCAGGGGCGAATGTACACTATAGCTACCGGGTGCCACGACACCCGCTAGCTTCAACAAAAATTCTATAATTATAGATATATATCTGCGTAAAGCCTTGATATAAACAAAATGACACCCGCTATAACACTTGAGCTGCTTGTGCCACCGGTCGAAGGCATCCTTTGAAAGGTTCTCAAACCTTGGGAAGCGAAGTTCGATTCCTCTTGGGACTTCTTTTCCTTTTTGTTTTTGTTGCCTTTTTTCTTTAATTTTATTAATCCTATTCTTCTTCCACCTGCTATTTTTTTCTTTTCCTCTTTTGCGTACTTGTCAATTTTGTTTTCTTAACGTGTACTTTCTTTTGTATCCTTAACTAATCCATAGGCATGTCTCTGTTTCTTCTTTTTCGTTTTCTCCTTTTTCTTTTTAATTGCCAAATATTTCCCTCTATACCGTTATAGTTATTTTTTTAAGTTAAAATTTGAAGTTTTTGTTGTGCGAAAAATTAATATTAAAATGATTAAAATAAATTTACTAAATTGAGATTAGTGAATGTAAATTAATCTACTCAAATAAATAGTGAACTTATACTTTAGTAATTAAATTACTTTTTAAGCAAATGTTTAAATTGATTGTGTTTTTTCTGTACTTTTTTTATTTTTACGTCTTTTTTTTTCTTTGCAAATTTTCTTTGTAATATAAATGCAAAAGTGAACAAACCGAATTTATTTGTCATTATATATAAAAGACTCAATTCTTAGTTGAATTAACAAATATCTTATCGAACCAATCCGTCTTTCCTATTTGGTCATTCTAGTTAAGGACATGTGTAAAGAGTGACACCCGCTACCTTAAAATCCTGGATCCGCCAGTACTTCTTATTGCAAAAATTATTGCTTATATATCTTTATTATAATTTCGAGAAATATGTAAATTTTGTTAATATGTAATATTTTCAATTTATTGTACAATCTACACTAAATTAAATGTCTGAACTCTCATATCTCAAACTTTATTCCTCTTATTGGAGCGCCGGGTGGTATAATATAGTGTTGAGTTATCTAGAGCACCCAGAGAGACGTCGCGTTGATGGTGATACAGCTGTATACAGTTGGAAGAGGTTAAAGAGGTTATTCGCAAGATGGGAGGGGTAGGGGACAGGTCCGGACGAGATCTCAGTGGAGTTCTGGAAGTCTGCTGGCGTAGCAGGCATGGAGTGGCTAACTAGGTTGTTTAATGCCATCCTTAGGACGACTAAAATACCCAAAGAGTGGAGGTGGAATACCATGATACCGTTGTACAAGAACAAAGGAGATATTCAAAATTGTAACAACTATAGAGGTATCAAGCTGCTAAGCCGTACTATGAAAGTCTGGAAAATGGTGGTAGAGAGGAGGATAAGGAGGGATGTAAGTACTTCCGAGAACCAATCTGGATTCATGCTGGGGAGATCGACTACGGAAGCCATCCATCTTCTGAGGAGGTTAATGGAGTAGTACAAGGACAAGAAAAGGGATCTTCATATGGTGTTCATTGACTTAGAGAAAGCGTATGACAAGTCCCTAGGGAAGTTTTGTGGAAATACTTAGAGTCTAAAGGTGTCCATGTGGTGTATATTAGAGCGATCAAGGACATGTACGATGGAGAAAAGACTCACGTAAGGATGGAATGAGGAGACTCAGATCACTTCCCTGTCGAGATGGAGTCACATCAGGGGTCAGCGTTTAGCCCATTCCTATTTGCTTTAGTGATGGATGAGTTGACTCGGAGTATTCAAGTGAGGGGATGGGAGGTTCCGTGGTATATGTTATTTGCAGATGATATTATCTTAGTTGACGAGACACACAGTGGCGTTAATGTGAAGCTGGAAGTCTGAAGGCAAGCCTTAGAGTGTAAAGGTTTCAGGCTGATCAGGACAAAAACTGAGTACATAGAGTGTAAGTTTAGTTATAGAACTCATGAGTCAGATGAGGGAGTGACACTTGGTACTCGAGTTATCCTCAAGAAAGGAAGCTTCAAGTATCTTGGATCAATATTCCAAGGAAATGGTGAGATTGATGAGGATGTCACTCATCGTATAGGAGAGGATTGGATAAAATATAGGCTTGCTTTTGGTGTCTTATGTGACAAGAGAGTTCTAACTAGACTTAAAGGTAAGTTCTATCGAGTGGCTGTAAGACCAGTTTGTTTTATGAGGCTGAATACTGAACTCCCACGTTCAGAAGGTTCATGTTGCTGAAATGCGGATGCTTAGATGGATGTCTGGGCATACGAAAAAAGACAAGATTAGGAATGAGGTCATACTGGACACGATGGAAGTAACCTCAGTGATGGACAAAATACGGGAAGCGAGGCTGCATTAGTTTGGGCACGTGAAAAGGAGGAGTGCAGATGCTCCCATAAGGAGGTGTGAGAAGTTGGCGATATTGGATCTACAGAGAGGCAGAGGTAGATCGAAGAAGAATTGAGACAAGGTTATTAGATATGACATGGCGCACCTCCAGATTACCGAGGACCTGAACCTAGATAGGAAAGTGTGGAGGGCGAAGATTAGAATAGAAGGTTAGATAGTAGCTGAGTGATTTCTCCTCCCTATTATATATATTATATTGTATATGATATTCCTATCTTATTGTTCGTCGCTAGTGTTGATGTATTTTTCAATATATTATTTGCATCAACACAAGCGACGAACAATAAGATAGAGACCCTCGGCTAGAGACAAATATTGAGAAAACATGTAAGACAAAATGAGATGCAAATAATACATGGAAAAAGAAGGGATGGAATAAGATTGAGAAAACATGTAAGACAAAATGAGATGCAAATAATACAAAATTGAGACTACTGTAACTTTTGGCACAGAGTTAGCTGATGAGCTAATTTGTGTATAAAAAGAATTTAAAGGGCATAATTATGTTACTGGCAAATGGGACAGTTTTAAGGTGACCCCAGAGAAGGCCATATGGTATAATCAGTATATGCAAGACAACATTATAAAAATTTACATATACCCAATATTTAAACTAAAGTAATGTACATTAATGTATCATATTTACAATTAATTGAAATGGGAATTCATAAGTGATATAATACGCATAAGAGACAAGTTAAATGTCTGTTTTGTATGGGTAAAAATATACCACCTACAACTACGGGTATACGAGTCCAGCTGGCGAAGACAAAACTTACTCTACAAGTTATCCGGTGCTGAAGATATACGCTTTCCCCATAGCCATATCCGCTCATTAGGAACGGGCCCAGAACCGAAAGGCACACATCCCGCTGCTTAAAATCATCAGTCTCCTCATTATGGTTTACTTAGTGTCACAGTCTTATGTAATCAGACCCATGGCCTATAAACATAGTATTTTACTAGGATTGGGGAAAACCTAATACTATATGTACCCCTCTCCTCCATTGTACTTTACATCAAGCGATTCACTACGAATCCGCCTATTCTTAAGGAATAATTTTACTGCTTTCATATTGTTTTCCTCGTATTTATTTTATTGTCTGTGACTCTAAATTAAATTTATCTGTTTAACTTATTCGTCCCATTTTAGGCATAAAAAGATACTATTTCATATAGAAGCAAGCATATATAATTACCTTGAGTTTGGTCATTGAGGTTCGAGAATGAAAAAGAAAGATAGTCTTGCAGCGTAAGGAGCAAAACCAGATGAAGCTTATATTTCAATGCTTTAAAAGGCAGCAAGAAGTTATTCTCAATATAGCTAACTACCTCAAAAATACTCGTAGATTCAAGAATGTCCTGGGAGCCCATCCACTTGGAGCTGAACTCATGAACCCCAGTTAAATACCAATCAAATAGGAAAACGAGGTCACAAAAAAGTCACCGGTGCTTGTGAGAGATCAGCTGAGCAAACAAAGACAAGACACCATAAGCAAAATAATATGTAGTCAATAGTAGGACATAAGTTTCACTCCAACTGCTTCATTTCACATACTTATTGGGCTTTAAGTCATTGGGCTTTAAAGATAAGAAGCATGAATTGGGAAATAGTGGGAAATGATAATTTGAATCAAGTGGACTTTGCCACTTGAAACAAGTGAACTTTGTCCCACATTGATGAGGGACAACTACACTTGTGTGTGTATATATATAGAAACACTTCTTAGAGCTTTTAAAAGAGTTGGAAAGAATGAAGCCTCGTGCTGTCGTCGTCACTCGGCTCAGCTTCATATTTGGATTTGGATTTGTCAAGTGATCAATAGATGAGATTAATTTTTTGGACAAAATTTATTTAATTAATTTTTTATTAATTAATCTGATCCGTTTAAAATCCAAACGGTGTTTCTTTCTGATCCATTTTAAATCCAAACGGTGTATTTTCTATTTCAGAAATATGTTCACATTATGAATAGTGTGAACAGATACCTATTCACATAATAAACAGTGTGAATGAAAATCTCCTCACATTATGAACAATCACCCCACCTCTTCACTTCAGCCAACAATTTCCTATAAATTCAGAGGCGTAGCTTCCGTTTTCAATCACTCGAAAAATTTAGAAACTCTAAATCTTTCTCTCTGCAATTCTGCACTTTGATTCGCTGCTTTCTTTCTGAATCTTGTAAGTGTGATTTGCACCGTTCTTTGAGTTCGTTGGTATCCTGCAGTTTGTTGCCACTGTTGCAGGAAGGCTTATTCCATTTTATCCTGGGATGATTTAATCCATTACCTTGGCAACTGTGAGGGGTTTAAAATTCCTTAAGGACGCACTCTATCTTCTAACAGTCTTGATCTTTCTTTTAACACAGTTTCGCTAACAAGCTTAAGGAATTTTATAGAACTGTTTCTGCGTTAAATTATATTGTATACTGTGACTTTGTCTTTTGCAGGTTTACTAGAGACTAAGATTTACAGAAGGTTATATCTATACTTTTTGGAGACTAAAGCCTTGATTTCTTTCTACTCCAATAAGTTTTTTTCTACCCGGTCTAAAGAATTTAGAAACTTTGCCGATAAAACTTGGATATGGGTTGAAGGATATACTAACTTCACCATTGTTACGTGTTGTATGTTTAGTTTGGTATTCAGTTTAAAGATATAAAACTTCAATGATTTGACAAAGTTCTGTTTGTTGCCAACTTTACAGAAAAATGATGAATGAAAACCAAACTCCCGTTAATGTTGTTGGAACAAGTGCTACGATAACGAGTGCTGCCGCCTCGTCAGCCGTTCAACACCTGCGCATTGATCACTCCCAACTACGTCCTATAAAAGGGATTAAGCGGCCGCAACAAATATAGCTCGGTACTTGAAGTCCCGAGGTCGAATACCACAAGGAACACTCGAAACCTAGTAGTTATTCTAACTAATTTATCTAACCAATTAGCTCCTAAGGTTTGTATTTGAATGGTGGGTTCAATGTAACAACTAATTAACACTAAAGTAAGTAGCAAAATATTAAGAAATACTTAATCAAGGATTTAAAAGCCTAGGATTGATTTACCCAACTCCTACCTATGAGTTAGAATAATTATTTTAACAAATTCAACTTGGTTTCTTCCTATTGAACAGTTGCTCCAATTATACAACTATTCACTCCCATGTAATAGTAGTAACTTTTACTAACCAATTTTTCAATTAATTAATGAAGATACTTAGGACTACAAGTTTAGTTCACAATTAGGATCAATGGTCACAAATCACCCTATTGACAACCTAAGTAATACCTTGGTTTTAGGTTGAAATATTGCTAAGTGTTTAACCCAAACCTATGAATCTATTCCTAGACACACAAGAATAATAGGAACAATCAATTGGGGGCCCGTCCAATTAATAGCAATCAAGACATAAACACTTAGATAGGAAGGATTCACAAGTTTCATTCATTGAAATAAATATTCATAACACATAAGTATTGGAGTGGTTCAATCAACCCTAGAATGGGTGAATTAGCCTCCCATGTTCATGATAGTCATGTTAAAATAATCCATGAATGAATAAATTACAAAAAGTAAGGAAGAATTTAGGAAAAACTCATGTTCTTCAAGTCTCCAAAGCTCTAGCCTCCTTTTTGCCTCTTTCCCAGTGTATCTTTCATAATGGAGGCAGAAACAGCTTTTATACCCTGTAGGAAACTAAGCAAAAGTACCAAAAAACGCTTAAAATTTCGGCTAACAGCTTTGTGCTTCGCGTGGCACCCGTGTGCCACGCGGATTGATTTTCTCCTGGCAATTCAACTCGCGTGGCGCTCGCGTATTTGGCCTAATGCTCTGAAATTTTTATTCCATTCCTAAGAAAAGACTTTATTTCTTCCCGTGTCACTCGCGTGGCACACGGATCACTTGAACTCTTCAACATCTTCACTTTTAGCTCCAAAACTAGCACTTTCTTGCTCAATTCACCATGTTCAAATCCTACAACACCAAACATTTTGTATCAACTCTTGAGAATTTTGCGTATAAACTCTTAGGTGTACTATCATAACATGGTGAAACTACCCTTAAAATATAGGTAAAATAGCCAAATATTATAACCCCACACTTAGAATTTTGCTCGTCCTCAAGCAAAGAAGAAGAATACACATAAAGCGGGCAAGACATCAAGATTAGAAAAGGACTCGTGACAATAACTTAGCAAAACTCACCCATAAAATTCAAACACCCTTTCTTTTGGTCATAGTCAAGTATTGAAAATAGAAACCTATAGACCACTCAAGTTCCAATGTACCTCACAGAAAGAAGATGCCACCAAACACACAACATGTGATTTCAAGAGAAATTGTGGCATATCAAATATCAAATACTGTCACACTCAAAGAAATTTCTCATGTCCCACAGAAAAGTACCATAGGCTTGCCCATTTTGTCGTTATCCAATAATGTATGAGTCTCAATCAAAAGTCAAGTAGGGCTTTTTCATAGCTTGTAATGTTGGCTTTGGGTAAGGTGTGGTACAGCTTTGGGTATATAGTGACTAATTCTTCCCCTCAACACTTTAAACATCACTTACTACTAATTTTTCCGTTCTCCTTGTTTATTCATCAACTCATTCTCTCTCTTTTTTTAAAATGATTTTCACAACACTTGGATGATTGAGGCCCTAAGAGTTCAATGAGATACTTCAACCTCACTAGGGTGCCTTTGGCGTGTTCATACTTGATGATTTTATCACCCTTAACCGAGCATAGGAACATTGCCCCCATCCTTTATTTCTCTCTCTCTCTCTCTCTCTCTCTCTCTCTCTCTCTCTGTTTTTTTTAAATACATCTTTCTATACGAAGAGAGGATATCAAGTATTTCATTCCTTCACTCTTTTGCAACTTTCTTCACAAGTATACAACAACTCTTATTAATAATCCACAATCTTTCCAAACACACAACCTAAAGTAGTTAAGGGGAAGATGTGTAACAAGAGAGGTAAATAGAAAAATGGATAGGGCTATTCAAGTTGTCAAAGAAAAGGTCAATAGGCTCAAATTGAGGACTCAACGGAATATATTCATTAGCTAGGCTAATTTGGGAACTGGAGGGCTAAAGAAGGCCTACTTTCATTCTTAAGATCAAGAGTACGTAGGATTTCGCTTCAAATAACAAGCAGGGCAACTTCTAGACTTAACATGAAACAATGAGAAGTATACATATAAACTCATCACACACTGTACATGGAACTCAAAGATCAATTCAGTTTCACCTCACAATCCTCACTATGAACTCAAAAAGGAAGTTCAAAAATATGTAGGTAGTTCTAGCTGGGTGTTGCATTCCGAATTCCTCACTTCTCTCTTTTTCTGCCTACCCTTCAATTTTCCTCCTCCTGAGCTCTTAGGCATTTTTTATGTTTTTTTTAATTATTTTTTTAACCTAATGACTGCCCGGTTCAGCATAAATAACTCAATGGGAAAGAATCAAGGCTAAGAAAACCCAAAGAGATTATTGATATACTACGAAATAACTAAGTTAAAAATTAACTTTAATATTAATGAACTACTAAATATTTATAATATTATTCTATTACAGGCCATAAATATATAGGATATTACAGACCCAACAAAAAACTAGAAAGCAAGAAATAAATCAAAAACTGTCAACTGACAAGAAAGTATGAAAACATCCTAAAATAAACAAGTACCACACAATAAACTCTCACCCCACTTAAGAGTAAACAGTGTCCTCACTGTACTATAACGAAAAACATATTTAACAAGTAGGGTGGTGGTACTCCCTGTCAAGCAATAGTAGTCGAACAACTAGCGCTCGCATCAGGACGTGCACCAGGAACAACATCAGAAGTAGTCACAGCAGCTACTGCAGTATCAGCAGGTCCACCAGCAGAGGTGGCAGCAGCCCTCGGAGCATCCACAGGGGTAGAAAAAGAAGGAGTAGAAACTACCTGGGATGGTGCAACCATAGTAGAAATAGCAGGTAGCTCAACCTCAGGCGGAAAGCCAACTAAGCTCTCATCATCAGTGTAGGGCAAATCAGTCTTAAGAGGAGTGAGATCCACACCCTTCATCTTCATATCAAGCTCTGTGGCACGCCATTGGCGAAGTAGCATCCGCTCAATTCTATCCAAGCGTCTCTCATAAGATAACTTCTCCACTATATCTTCATTCGGGCTCTTGACATTTGTGATATCGACTCGCTTTGGAGTTTCTTCTTCCTTTTCATCTCCGTCATCAACCACTACCTTCAATGATTGCATATATTTGGTCAAAGTGTTAGAAAAGAACAAGCGTCACTGCATATTCTCTTAAGTGCGTTTCAACTCTCGAAACATCAAATAGCCCATATTAATATCAATTTTCTTCATCAATGCATAGGTGGCAATAACCCTCTCAAACCGTATCTCTGTCATGTGCTCACAGGGGATCAAACGCAAGCAAACAAATCTCAGATATACTCTTGCTTTCTTAGAGAAATATTTGAAAGCCAAGGTATTGTGGGGAGACACTGAACTTGCCTTCCACTTTGCCTTCAGATTATCATCACATATCACACGTCGGATATCATCAAGATCTGGTGCATTCTCAATAGCCTGAAGTGCAACTCTATCAACATGTGGGAGCCCCAGGAACTCACTCAGCTTATCAGGAGATATGTCAACCATTTTTCTACGAACATTTACCACATCATCAACATCCATCCTCTAATTTTACAGCAGCCCACGAACCCAAGATATGTAGGCTTTGCCAAACCCAGTTAGCAACACATCCCACTGTCTCCTTTGAATTTCCTCTAACACATTCGGGAACTTTCTCCTACACATCTCAGTGTCAATTGGTGATTCACTCAGAAACGTCTTACCACAAATCTCTTTGTAATCTTCTTTGGCTCGATCATCACGCCAAACAGTGTGAGAAACTATCTTGCGCAGCTTGGCTGCAAGTTGTTGCTCTGAATCAATTTCCTTCTCCTATCCAGTATTCTTTCTGACAAGTCCCATTTGGACTCGTACAATCAAAGAGAAAGCAACCCAGTAATAAAATATAATAGGCCAAAAATTCAAAACTTTAGCTTAGCAACACATAAAGAGCAATGCATAACATGAAACACCGCGACAAAGAGCCTTTGAATCAACTAACGACTTGCACAACTTCAAATACGCAACAAGTGACTTCAAAAATCATTCCAATAACACAAAAAGTGGACGGGTACTCAGACTTCCCCGCCTTGATTCAGCGCATCAATGAAGTCCCTAACAATTTTATACCAATAAAAGCATCACACTATCCATGAAACAACAGCCCCTGCAGTGCCTTATAATTCACCAGCAAATACTTACACACAGTTTAAATGTTAGCATTGAGTCACATACATACTCACTCGCACGCGTAGCAAACCAACAAAAGCAAACTAAATCAACTCACCCTCACATATTAATAAACCCAACAAAAATCGTACAGCAAAGGAATACCTCATAAACACTGCGACAACTTTATACCACATAAAAATTTTATACCAATATAGCACCAGTCATGAATATGATCAACTTTATGCTAAGAATTCACAAGTATAGCAACAACATAAAAGTGCAATTTTCACGCTACAGAGACTGTATATCAGGGCCTTACTTGTAAGTACGTACCAATTTTTTTTTTTAATCCTACCAGGCTATAGCAAGAGTAATATAGCACATGGTCGATTTTCAGCCTAGACTTCACATGTATAGCAGCATATACAGTACCATATTCAAGTAAAGAAGACTGACTAGTTGATCTTTATAAGCACATACCAATTTTTATGGAATCACCCATCATACACTGCGCGCACTTAACAGGTGGATAAGAGGTATTGGGAACAAGGGTGGTATGCGAACGGGACAGGTGTAGGGGTGGTGCTATAGTGGTGGAGGTACGAGAACAGGGGTGGGGAGTGGCGGGGGATCTGGGGTGACGGGTTTAAGGGGGTTGACTGGGAATGAGGGTGGGGACGTGAAATAGGGATGAGGAGAGAGAGAGGTAATGAGAGAAAGAGAAAAGAGGAGAGAGGAGCATACCTACGCCTGAAGTGGTGGTGCTGCGGTGGCAGCTTCAGAGGTGGTGCCCGTGACAGGGTGAGGGGTTTTGGGGAAGACACGGCTGTGTACTGAAGTTGGGAGGGAACGCTGTAACTGTAAGGGTTCAACGTGTTTTTGGGTTTTGTTATTTATTTGTATTTCTTTTATTTTTTTAATTTAAAATTAATTACCTCGCTTTTTAAAATCCGCGTGGTGGCCTCGTTTGTGAGCCTCTATGCACTGTATTTTTTTAGCTCTGGCACAAAAATTTCTCGTGCTAGTCTCGTGGCACGAGACCTAAATGCTCCTCAGGCTAAATATCTCACGTGGTACTAGCATGCCACGAACTCTTCACAGCTACTCACCTCGTTTCATGCCATTTTTCAGCCTGCTCATCTTGATTCACCTTCGCATGTTCCACGAACTCCGCAACTATCAATTAATCCTACAAAACTTGATCAAACATTAATACCCTACAATTAAAATAAAAATTAGTAAAACAATAAATACTAACTAAAATCGTGGGTTGCCTCCCACGCAGCACCTTCTTTAATGTTGTGGAACGACTGTTTTTGTATTTTTTATTTTTTTATTTTTATTTTTTTATTTTTTTTACAATTACAAACACGGGTTGCCTCCCGAGAAGCACCTTATTTATAGTCGTGGCACGACATTATGCAAGCTTCAATCACTCATAAAAGTACTAGACAGAGATCACCTTGACCTCTTCTTCCATTCCATAGTAACTTTTCAACCTTTGCCCATTTACCTTAAATCGTCTTGAACTATCCTCAGTCTCTACTTCCACAGCTCCATGAGGTGCCACTTACACAACTTTAAATGGTCCAGACCACCTCGACTTAAGCTTACCAGGGAACAAACGAAGTCTAAAATTATAAAGCAATACCTGTTAAACCTGGTTCAAAGCTCCTATCTATTATCCTCTTGTCATGCAAGTTTTTCATCCTCTCCTTGTGTAGTCTCGCACTCTCATAAGCGTTAAAGCGTCTCTCCTCAAGTTCGTGCAGCTCGTTGATCCTGCCAGAAGCTGCAGAGTCATAATTCAAATTTACCCTCCTAAGAGCCCACAAAGCTCTATGCTCTAACTCTACAGGCAAGTGACATGCCTTCCCGAACACCATGTTGTAAGGTGTCATCCCTATAGGTGTCTTGTAAGCAGTATTATAAGCCCATAACGCGTCATCCAGCTTCTTGCCCAATCAGTCCTGGTAGCATTTACAGTCTTTTGAAGCACACTTTTAATCTCTCTATTTGAGACCTCAACTTGCCCGCTGGTCTGTGGGTGGTAAGGTGTGGCAACTTTATGATGAACACCATACTTTTCCAGTAACCTCTTGAACACTTGGTTGCAAAAATGACTTCCCCCATCACTAATGATAGCCCGAGGAATACCAAATCTAGAGAAGATGTTCCTTTTAAGGAATTGAGTAACTCCCTTGGCATCATTAGTGGGGAGAGCAACAGCCTCGACCTACTTGGAGACGTAATCTACTGCTACAAGTATGTACTTTTTCCCATATGAGCTAACAAATAGACCCATAAAATCTATCCCCCACACGTCAAATACCTCAATCTCCAAGATTGGTTTCATAGGCGTCTCATGACGATGAGAGATATTACCGGTCCTCTGGCACTCATCACAAGCGCAGACCCAAATGTTAGCGTCCTTGAACAATGTAGGCCAAAAGAAGCCTGCTTCCAACACCTTTAGCAGCTGTCCGGTTCCCTAAAAAATGTCCACCATAAGGTGAAGAATGACATGCCTGCAAAATAGAGGATTGTTCTATCTCGGGGACACATCTCCGGATCAGGTTATCAACACATATCTTAAACAAATAAGGTTCATCCCAAAAATAAGATCTACATTCATATAATAACCTTTTCTTTTTCATAGAGTCAAAATCGTGAGGAATTATTTCACTAGCCAGATAGTTTGCAATATCAGCATACCGTGGAATTTCTTCTAGTTTAGTAGCCAATAACTGCTCATCCGGAAAATTTTCCCGAATCTCACCTTCCTCAACTTGCTTCTCAGCTCCTTCAAATCTAGAAAGATGGTCTGCAACCTGGTTCTTAGTACCTTTACGATCACGGATCTCCAAATCAAACTCTTGGAACAACAACACCCACCGTATCAAACAGGGCTTGGAGTCCTTTTTCTCCACCAAGTATCGGATTTCACCATGGTCTGTATACACAACCACCTTCAAACCAAGTAGGTAAGAATGGAACTTGTCAAAGGCGAATACTACAGCTAGCATCTCCTTCTCAGTAGTGGTGTAATTCAATTGTGCTCCATTCAGTGTGCGACTGGCATAGTAGACTGGGTGCATTATTTTATCATTTCTTTGCCCAAGCACGACATCCATAACATAATCACTTGCGTCACACATCAACTCAAAGGGGTCCTTCCAATTAGGTGCTACAATGATTGGGCTGCCGCCAACCTCTCCTGTAGCTCCCTGAAAGCTAACCTGCACTCATCAAAAAAAATAAAAGGGTGATCCTTTTCAAACAATTTACACAAGGGATGAGAAGTTTTAGAGATGTCTTTAATGAACCTCCTATAGAAGCCAGCATGGCCTAAAAAGCTACGAATCGACCTCACCGAGGTGGGTTCAGGCAACTCCTTAATTACCTCTACTTTGGCTTTATCAACCTCTCCCCCTCTACTTGACACTTGGTGCCCTAAGACTATCCCCTCTTGTACCATAAAATGGCACTTCTCCCAGTTAAGCACAAGATTAGTTTCAATACACTTTTTCAACACTCTCCCAATATTAGTTAGACATTCATCAAAAGAGTTACCTACCACAGAGAAGTCATCCATAAATACTTCCGTAATATCCTCTACCATGTCCGTAAAGATAGTCATCATACACCTTTGGAAGGTGGCAGGCGTATTACATAGACCAAAGGGCATCCTTCGAAAAGCAAAGGTGCCATAGGGACATGTGAAGGTAGTTTTTTCTTGGTCTGCATGGGCAATGTGAATTTGGTTATACCCCGAGTAACCATCTAAAAACCAAAAATGGGACCTCCCTGCCATTCTGTCAAGCATCTGATCAATAAAGGGAAGGGGGAAGTGATATTTCCTAGTAGCTTTATTCAGCTTCCTATAGTCCATACAAATTCGCCAGCCAGTTACAGTTCTAGTGGGGATTAGATCATTATTCTTATTTTTAACCACAGTCATCCCACCTTTCTTTGGCACACACTAGACTGGACTTACCCATTGACTATCAGAGATTGCAAAGATAATACCTGCATCCAGCCACTTTATTATTTCCTTCTTGACTACCTCTTTCATGTTCGAGACTAGCCTCCTTTGGATGCTCTATTGAAGGTTTGGCACCCTCATCCAACAGAATTTTGTGCATACAGAAATCTGGGCTTATTCCCTTGATGTCAGCAATAGTCCATCCAATTGCCTGCTTGCACTCCTTCAAAACCTGCATTAACCTTTCTACCTGCACATTTGACAAACTAGATGAGATAATAACAGGCAAAGTAGAGTTAGGTCCCAGGAAAACATATTTAAGGTGCTCGGGCAATGGTTTGAGCTCCAACTGAGGGGGCTCCTCTATAGATGGTTTTGCGGGTGGCGCTATCCTATTAGCCAAATCAAGTGGCTCAAATCATGGTTCTTTATGCCAAAACCCGTGCCTTTCTAAGGCCAATATAGTCTCCTCCCATTCCTCGCCATCAAGGATGTCCATATTCATAATACAAACTTCTAATAGGTCATTAGGATAGTAAGACTCATCATCCTCAAATTTATCTACCTCTAAGACTTAGCCATGGAACAATTAGCAAAATCACTAGGCCTCCTCATAGATTTTTGAACACTAAAGGTTACCTCCTCGTCATTTAACCTCATCTTCATCTCACCAGCCTCACAATCTATAATAGCCTTCCCTGTAGCAAGGAAAGGCCTCCCTAAAATAATAGGGGTATCCTCATCAACTGCAGAATCAAGAAATACAAAGTCTGCAGGGAACACGAATTTATCCACTTGCACTAGAACATTATCTAAAATCCCTGCAGGTCTCTTAACACTCCTATTAGCTAACTGGAGACTTATAGAGGTGGGTCTAGCTCTGCCAATACCAAGCTTTTTATAGATACATAGAGACATCAAATTTATACTAGCTCCTAAATCAAGTAAGGCTCTAGCAAAACTGTGCTTACCAATCGTGCAAGGTATAGTAAAACTACCTGGGTCTGCTAGCTTTTGTGCCACATGCTTAGTCACCACAGAACTGCAAGTGTGATTCAGAGTGACCTTAGCCAGATCCTGAAAATCAAACTTTCTTGACAAAGATCTTTCATCATTTTAGCATAACCAGGTACATCTCTAATTGCTTCAAGTAAAGGAATGTTAACATATAATTGTTTAAGTATATCAATGAATTTCTTGTACTGGCTCTCTTTTTGCTATTTCAAGAGCCTTTGGGGGTAAGGGGGAGGTGGTGTCTTACGCTTTACACTTACCTCTTCATTAACCTTTTCAGTTGGCTTAGTCATAGGGTCAGGTGTAATCTCTTTTTCAGCTTCATCTTTGTTACCAACTTTAGCTGGAACATCCACAGGATTAGCTTTTGGCATACTGGGCACCTCTTCTTTAGCCAATTCTTGCTCTTTGTCTTAATCTCTACCATTCCTCAAGCTAACTGCCATCACTTGGTTAGGATTTGCATCCTTTGAATTTACCATTGTGTCTCCTGGCAAGGTACCCTGAGGTCTATTGTTCAGAGCAATGGCTACTTGTCCCAACTGCGTCTCTGTCCCCTTAATGGCAGTGTCATGGGCTGTAAATTGATCTTGCAACTTCTTCTGTACTCCCACCATGGACTGCACCATACTCTTAGTGTCAGCTATGTCATTAGCTTGCTGTGTAGGTAATACAATTTGCTGCTGGTTATTATAAGCTGCTTGTCTCTGGTAAGGAACTTGTTGTCCCTACTATCTGGTAGTGTTGTATGGAGCTGGTTGTTGTGCCTGTCTAACTGGAGCTTGCTGATTGTATTGCTGCCTCTGCCATAGTTCAGAAAATTGGCATCTTCAGTATAACCCAATAAATCAGAGTCAGTAAAATTACCAGGATCGGTTGTGTCCACTTGGTTAACAGGTTTCAGCATGTTTTCATTAAATTGTTTCAAAGCCACATCCAGCGTAGTCTGCTTGACATTTGCTTTTCAACCTCATGATCAATTCCAGTAGCCAAAACCTTTGGGCTTGAACCAGCAGATGTATCTCTAGTCAACCAGCCTGAATTTTGAGCCATGGTATCGAGTAGAGCTTTTGCTTCAGTAAATATTTTACTCAAGAATGCTCCTCCAGCAGCTGCATCTAAATTGCCCTTGATTTGATCACTCATGCCCATGTAAATTCTTTGTCCCAAGATCTGATTAGGAATTTCATGATGAGGACACTTTTGCAAGCGGCTCTTGAACCTCTCCCAAGCTTCTGGAAAAGTCTTTAGCGGGTTCTACCTGAACATGAGTATCTCATCAACGAACTTCGCAGTTTTGTTTGGTGGGAAAAATTTCTTCATGAACTTGATCACCAACTCATCCCATGAAGTGATAGAATTGACTGGCAAAGAATCAAACCAATCACTAGCATCATTCATAAAAGAAAACGGGAATAAAATCAATAGCACGACCTGAACCGGAACTCGAGCATGCTTCTGAGTTTCACACACCCTCATGAACTTTTTCAAATGCTTTTGAGGATCGTCAGTGGATTTACCCGAAAAAAGTCCAGCTGTTGGACAGCAGACTGACCATAGTTTGGGTGATGTAAAAACTCTCAGCTTCAAATTTCGGAAGCCAAATAGTAGAAGCCAAGTTTCCAGCCACAGGCTGAGCAAAAGCATTAAGTGCCAAATCTTCAGCCATCTCAATTTCTTTGGTGTCTGATTTTCTAAGTGTATTGCCAACAGTATTCGCCCTTTTTAAGGCGTGGAATGTCTTCTCAATCTCTAGGTCAAACGGTTTCAACTCTGCAGACTAAGATCTTGTCTTACGCATACATTTGAAACACACAAATTCCAAAGAGTTAATTCAATATGACAAAAGTGAAGTCAATTGAGAAATAAAACTAGTTATTTTAACAACTAAAATAACACCGTGCTCTCCGGCAACGGCGCCAAAATTTGATCACACCCAACTACGGCCTATAAAAGGGACTAAGCAGTCGCAGCAAATATAGCTCGGTACTTGAAGTCCCGAGGTCGAATTCCACAAGGAACACTCGAAATCTAGTAGTTATTCTAACTAATTTATCTAACCAATTAAATCCTAAGGTTTGTATTTGAATGGTGAGTTCAATGTAACAACTAATTAACACTAAAGCAAGTAGAAAAATATTAAGAAATACTTAATCAAGGATTTAAAAGCCTAGGATTGATTTACCCAACTCCTACCTATGAGTTAGAATAATTCTTTTAACAAATTCAACTTGGTTTCTTCCTATTGAACACTTGCTCTAATTATACAACTATTCACTCCCATGTAATAGTAGTAACTTTCACTAACCAATTTTCTAATTAATTAATGAAGATATTTAGGACTACAAGTTTAGTTCACAATCAGGATCAATGGTCACAAATCACCCTATTGACAACCTAAGTAATACCTTGATTTTAGATTGAAATAGTGCGAAATGTTTAACCCAAACCTATGAATCTATCCCTAGACACACAAGAATAACGGGAACAGTCAATTGGAGGCCCTTCCAATTAATAGCAATCAAGACATAAACATTTAGATAGGAAGGATTCACAAGTTTCATTCATTGAAATAAATATTCATAACACATAAGTATTGGAGTGGTTCAATCAACCCTAGAATGGGTGAATTAGCCACTCATGTTCATGATAGTCATATCAAAATAATTCATGAATGAATAAATTACAAAAAAGTAAGGAAGAATTTAGGAAAAACTCGTGTTCTTCAAGTCTCCAAAGCTCTAGCCTCCTTTTTGCCTCTTTCCTAGTGTATCTTTCATAATAGACGCAAAAGAAGCTTTTATACACTGTAGGAAACTAAGCAAAAGTACCAAAAAACCCTTAAAATTTCGCCTAACAGCTTTGTGCTTCATGTGATACCCGCGTGCCATGCGTGCTGATTTTCTCCTGACAATTCAGCTCGTGTGGCGCTCGCGTATTTGGCCTAAATGCGCTGAAATTTTTTATTCCATTCCTAAGCGAAGACTCTATTTCTTTCCGTGTCATTCGTGTGGCACACGGATCACTTGAACTCTTCAACATCTTCACTTTTAGCTCCAAAACTAGCACTTTCTTGCTCAATTCACCATGTTCAAATCCTACAACACCATACAACTCAATTAGTATAAAGTCTTGAGAATTTTGCATACAGACTCTTAGGTGTACTATCATAACATGGTAAAACTACCCTCGAAATATAGGTAAAATACCCAAGTATCACGCATACAATAGCATCGGCAGAAAAACCCAGAAAATTTTCTGGTACGGGCTTCAAACGGTGGCAGATGAAAATGCTCTTCTATTTGACCACATTGAGCTTGCAACGATTCATCAAGGAGGACGTTCCGGTCTTTGGATAAGACACTCATGATGCTGAACGATTTGTTGTAACGGAAGCGTGGAAACACTCTGATTTCTTATGCAGAAAATACATTTTAAGCTGTTTGGAGGATGGCTTATATAATGTTTATAGTGTCATAGAAACTTCAAAAGAGTTATGGAACGCTCTTGAGAAAAAGTACAAGACCGAGGATCCTGGACTTAAGAAGTTCATTGCTGCGCAATTTTTGGATTTTAAGATGATTGACACCAGGTCGATCATCACTCAAGTCCAAGAACTACAAGTTATCGTGCATGACCTCCTTGCTGAAGGTATGACCCGAGTAAAAAATTTTACTAATAAAATTAATCTTGATATTAATTATAAATTAATTATTGAAGGTATGGTCATAAACGAGGAGTTTCAAGTTGTTGCCTTCATTGAAAAGTTACCTCCTTTATGGAAGGATTTTAAGAACTATTTGAAACACAAGCGTAAGGAGATGACGCTTGGAGACCTGATTGTTCGTCTAAAGATAGAAGAAGACAACAAGAATTCAGAAAAAAAGTCACGTGGTAACTCGCCAATACTGGGAGCTAACATTGTTGAGGAAGCACCGGAAAATAAAAAGAAGAGAAAGAAGGCATCTGGACCAAAGAAATTACCCAAACAAGAAGAAGTTCAAAGGTAGTTGCCACAACTGTGGAAAGCCCGGATATAAGGCCGTGGATTGTCGTGCGCCAAAAAAATAGGCACAAAAGAAGAAGATTCAAGCAAACATAGTTGAAAAGTTTGAAGAAGTGGAGGACTTGTGTGCCATGTTGTCTGAATGCAACTTGGTAGGAAATCCGAAAGAGTGGTAGATTGATTCTGGAGCCACCCGCCATGTTTGTGCTAATAAGGAATTATTTTCTTCTTATGCTCACACAGGACATGAAGAGACTCTTTTCATGGGAAATCCGTCTACAGCCAAAATCGAAGGAGTTGGCAAGATTGCATTGAAGATGACTTCGGGAAAAGTTGTGACTTTAAATCAAGTTTTCCATGTTCCAGAAATTTGGAAGAATTTAGTTTCTACTCCACTTCTAGTCAAAAATTGATTTAAGTGTGTGTTTGTTTCTAATTGTGTTGTTTTAAGTAAGAATGATTTGTATGTAGTAAAAAGTTACCTGAATGAGGGACTTTTTAAGCTGAATGTAATAGCTATTCCCAACAATAACGTTCAAGCTTCTTCTTACTTACTTGAGTCAATCACTTTATGGCATGCACGTTTAGGCCACGTCAACTTCAAAACATTGCAGAAAATGATAAATCTGGAAGTATTGCCAAAATATGATTGCATTAACTCAAAATGTCAAACATGTGTGGAATCAAAGTATGTGAAGCATGCTTATAATTCCGTTGAAAGGAATTCAAGTCCTTTAGACTTAATTCACACAGATATTTGCGACATGAAGCCAACACTATCTCGCAGTGGGAAAAAGTATTTCATTACTTTTATTGACGATATTATGAGATATTGCTATGTTTATTTACTTAGTAAAGATAAAGCAATTGATGCATTCAAGCAATACAAGAATGAAGTTGAAACACAAGTAAACAAAAAGATCAAAATGATAAAAAGTGATAGGGGTGGCGAATATGAATCTCCTTTTGAACAAATATGTTTGGAAAATGGTATCATTCACCAAACAGCTGCCCCGTCTCTCCACAATCTAACGGAATTGCAGAAAGAAAGAATCGAACGTTAAAGGAGATGATGAATGCCTTGCTAATAAGTTCTAGTTTACCACAGAATTTGTGGGGAAAGCGATACTTACCGCTAACTGAATAATCAACCGTGTACCCCACAGTAAAACACAGTCCATTCCTTATGAAAAATGGAAAGGAAGGAAATCCAGCTTGAAACACTTCAATGTGTGGGGGTGTTTAGCTAAAGTACAGGTTCCTCAGCCTAAAAGGGTGAAGATAGAACCAAAAACGGTTGATTCTGTATTCATTGGAAATGCAACTAATAGCCAGGCATAACATTTTCTGGTTCATAAATCAGAAAATCCCGAGATTCACATTAATATGGTAATAGAATTTGATATTGCCGAATTCTTTGAAAATATTTATCCATATGAAAAGGGAAGTGAAGTGTCCTTAGAAAAGTCCAAACGACCTCGAGAGGAAACAACAGATATTATGCCTAAAGAGGAAAATCCAAGAAGAAGTAAACGTCAAAAGACATCCACTTATTTGGTTCAGATTTTCTGACATTCCTGCTTCAGAATGAGCCTCGAACGTTTAAGGAAGCAATGTGTTCCTCAGAAGCACAATATTGGAAAGCAGATGTCAATAGTGAAATAGAATCCATATTGAACAACCACACTTGGAAATTCAACTCAAGGAACACAAACAAATCCAGAGCAAGATTCTTGCTAACCTAATGAATTAAAATGAAAATTACTTATCATATAGTCTCTCACTTTAATTGATTAACCAATAAGAATTAAGCATGCTAACACACAGATGAAACTAGGCAAACTTAGGCATGATACCACATATGGTCATAAATATTAAAAAAGAAATACGGGGTACCCATTTTAGACGGGAATCGGGTCGACTTTGACTCATTTCGTTCATGCATGTGTGAGGTGTTTTCCTCCTTCTCAAGACAGTAATGCTCATAGCTTTAACGAAGGAGCCACCGAAGTTTCACTTCCGGCGACAGAGACAAAGGTCGGGGATGGGGTTGGATTTTGATCTTTATCAAATAGGCAAATTATTATAGGAGTTTTGTTGCGGAGGGTGAGAGGAGCACGATGGTGTATTTTGATTCTAGTTTCACCGGTAGAATCGATCAAAAAATGCCATGACAGTGGTGTTTCTAGGGTTGCAACAAGAGAGAAGTGAGAGGGGTGAGGCGGCATGTGTTTTTGTGGAAATGGTGAGGGGATTAGGGTTTCGGGGTGAGGTGTGTAATTAAAAATGAAAATATAGTTTTCAGCAATTGGATCAGATGTGTGGAGGGCTAAGATTAAGCCGCGTCATTATGAGGTGGCGCCGAAGTGTCTAAGTGTGTGTGAAGTGTACAAAATACAGAAGTGTATCGATGTATACGTATAAAAGTGTATATAATGTGTATAAAAATGTATAAAATGTGTAGAAAATTGTATAAAATACTCACAAAATTATAAGAAAAGTCAAAAAATTATTTTTGAAGACTAAAGGGCTAAAGAGGACTATTATTTTGAATTTTAAAACAATTTGTGCAATTTTGCTAAAATAGGAGTAATTACAAAAGTTGTAATTATAAATAGCCATAGTTTGTGCCAGTGTCTTTAAAAATAGCCCAATTGACGTGCTTGTGTGAGATAGTGATTTTGAATAGGGGTCAGAGTGAAGGTAATTGTATGGTTATCAGTGCAATTTTGTCTGACAAATGGCTATTGAAAAAGGAGGGACAAAATTAGGTGTCAACAGCTGCCCCTCTTTGCCCAGGGATGATGGAAGAGTTTTCGGGCAAAGACGTTGACAGATCGACTAATTTTGTCGCGACTCTTGGGAGGTGTTTTTAGGAATTGTAAGTGTTTGCTAAGTGTCAGATTGCATCGTCCTTACATCGCCGTATTGTATATCCTATAGTAGAATAGAGTTTTGCAAAAGCAGTGTATATGTAAATGTATAAATAGACTTTCCTGTTTGCTGGATCGTCTTGCCAAGTTTTCTCATCATATGCATGTGTGCTCGTCATTTTGGGTTGCATACCTCTTTATTATGCCTAATTATCCACCACACATTATGCCATTTTTCATCGGGCTGTCTACCCTTTGCCATGCCAATCCTTTCACCGGGCTGTCTACCCTCCAGGATCTCTAGGTTTTGCCATGCCAAACTTCACATCGGGCTGTCTACCCTCTGTCATGCCAAAATTCACATTGGGCTGTCTACCCTCTGTCATGCCAAACTTTTTCACAGGGATGTCTACCATCAGCGCTGTCTACCATTTGCCATGCCAAACTTCACATCGGGCTATCTACCCTCTGTCATGCTAATCCTTTCACCGTGCTGTCTACCCTCCAGGCTGTCTACCTTTTGCCATGCCAAACTTCACATCGGACTGTCTACCCTCTGTCATGCCAAACTTCTCACATCGGGTTGTCTACCCTCTGTCATGCCAAACTTCTCACAAGGTTGTCTACCTTCAGGGTTGTCTATCCTTTGCCATGCCAAACTTCACATCGGACTGTCTACCCTCTGTCATGCCAATCCTTTCACTGGCTGTCAACACTCCAGACTGACTACCTTTTGCCATGCCAAACTTTACATCGGGCTGTCTACCCTCTGTCATGCCAATCCTTTCACTGGGTTGTCAACACTCCAGGCTGACTACCTTTTGCCATACCAAATACATCGGGCTGTCTACCCTCTGTCATGCCAATCCTTTAACCGGGCTGTCTACCCTCCAAGCTGTCTACCTTTTGCTATGCCAAACTTCGTATCGGGCTGTCTACCCTCTGTCATGCCAATCCTTTCACTTGGTTTTCTCCCCTCCAGGCTGTCTACCTTGTAAAATAAAAACATAGTGAAAGCAAGCTAAATACCTCTCGTCAGGAGATGTTTGCTTGTTGTATCAGGCTGTGTACCCTTGTGCCTGCGTCCAAAGAAAGATTCGTGTGTTTTGCGGGGGAGGGGCGGGGAGGAGGGGGTGGTTTGGTTAGTGCATTCTTGGGTTGCTCTGTGCCTGCTTCTTTTGAATGCTAGGACCTCGGTTGAGCTGATAGGGATATATAAAGAAATAAATAATGCAAATATTTTGAAAAATCTTTTGTAAGGGGGACCTCAGAATTTTGAGGGGACCTCAAAATTCTTCCCCAGTTTCTTCATTTTGAAATTTTTGAGAGGGTCTCAAAAATTTCTGCACTAGTGTCAATTCTTATCTGTCCTTTTGGAATTTTTGAGAGTTTCTCAAAGATTCTGCCCCAGTGTCTGTTTCATGGGAAAAAAAAATTTGTATTTATGCGACCGAACCTTAGGTAGGTTGCCTACGTATCCTACTTGGGGAACCAGGTCATAATGTAGTTCCAGGTTACATGAAATCTTACAAAATAGTAAAACCATTAACTAATGCAAGCTCTTAGACATAGTATCTTTTGACAGTATCTACGTTTATTGGTTTCGGCCAAACTTCTTTGTCCATCTCCGCCAATATTAGTGCTCTTCCAGTCAGAACTCGGTGAACCATGTATGGCCCTTGCCAATTTGGTGCAAACTTGCCTCTTGCCTCTTCTTGATAAGGGAAAATCTTCTTCAACACAAACTGCCCAGGTTCGAAGGACCATTCACGAATTTTCTTATTAAATGCTTTAGTCATCCTTTTTTGATATAATTGCCCATGACATATTGCATTCATCCTCTTGCCATCAATGAGCGCCAGCTGCTCCACTATTTCCTTGATCCATTCAGCGTCTTTTAACTGTGCTTCTTCAATGATTTCTTAAAGACGGTATTTTGACCTCTGCCAGTATTACTGCTTCAGTGCCATACACTAACAGGTAAGGAGTGGCCCCAATTGATGTTCTCACTGTGGTGTGACCTAACAATTCATAGGGTAAATTCTCATGCCATTGCTTTGAATTGTCTATCATTTTTTTGCAGTATTTTCTTGATGTTCTTGTTGACTGCCTCGACTGCTCCATTCATTTGAGGTCTATATGCGGTGGAGTTACGGTGCTTGATTTTGAAGTCTTCACAAGTTGCTTTCATCAAGTCACTATTGAGGTTAGACCCATTGTCAGTGATGATTTACTCGAGGATGCCGACTCTACAGATCATCTTGTAACGAACGAAATTTGCTACCACTTTCTTTGTCACTGACTTGTACGATGAACCTTACACCCATTTGGTAAAGTAATTAATGGCCACTAATATGAAACAGTGTCCGTTCTCAGCGGCGGGTTCAATAGCTCTTATGACATCCATTCCCCAGGCGGCAAAGGGCCATGGCGATCCCATAACATTCAACTTGCTGGGAGGTACTCGAATCATGTCTCCCTAGACTTGGCATTGATGACACTTTTTTGCGTGTTTTATGCAGTCATTGCTCCATTGTCATCCAGAAACATCCAGCCCTTAAGATCTTCTTTGCGAGCACAAAGTCATTCATGTGCGAGCCGCATGTCCCAGAATGTATTTCTTCTAAAAATCTCGCAGCCTCTTTGGCATCTACGCATTTCAGCAAACCTAGATCAAATGTTCTTTTGTATAAGACTTCACCGCTCAAAAAGAAACCATTTGCCAATATCCTCAATGTCTTCTTTTGAAGGTTTGTTGCATCCTTTGGGTAAATGTCATCTTTGAGAAATCTTTTGATGTCATAGAACCAAGGCTGTCTATCCAATACTTCTTCAACATGATAACAATATGCTGGTGCTTCCTCACTGCCACGGGTATTGAGTCAATGTAGTTCTTGTCAGGATGCTTGATCATGGAAGATATGGTGGCCAATGCGTCTGCGAATTCATTTTGTTGCCTAGGCACATGTCGGAACTCTATCTTGGTGAATCTTTGCTTCAACTCTTTTTTACATTCGAGGTACGATAATAATTTGGAATTCTTTGCCGTCCATTCTCCTCAGACTTGGTGAATCAACAAATCAGAATCTCCAATTTCCAACAGCTCTTGTATGTTCATGTTTACTGCCATTCTAAGACCCAGGATGGAAGCTTCATATTCTGCCATGTTGTTGGTGCAAGGAAACCTCAGTTTTGTTGTGATAGGATAATGTTGACCAGTCTCAGAAACTAGTACTGCTCCAATGCCCACTCTTTTGAAATTCACTGCTCCATCAAAGAATAATCTCTATCCATCGTATTCCTCTGTGATGTCTTCCCTCACGAACATGACTTTTCATCTAGGAAATAGGTTTTCATTGGTTCATAGTCAACATCTATAGGATTCTCGGCCATATAGTCTGAGTGACAAAAGTTATGTCAAACTCACTGAGTAGCATTTGCCATTTGGCCAACTTCCCGGTAGGCATAGGCTTTTGGAAGATATACTTGAGAGGATCTATCTTTGATATCAGAAAATTTGCATAAGACGTCAAGTAGTGTCTCAACTTTTGTGCTATCCAAGTCAGCGCACAGCAAGTGCACTCCAGCAGTGTGTACTTGGCTTCGAATGGAGTAAACTTCTTACTTAGATAGTATATTGCTTGTTCCTTTCTTCCAGTTGAGTCATGTTGTCACAATACACATCCAAATGCTGAATCTACCACAGATAAGTAGAAGATTAAAGGTCACCCAGGTTCGGGTAGAACCAGCACGGGTGGGAAAGACAGATACTCCTTTATCCTGTCAAATGCTTTTTTGCAGTATCTTGGGTGCAGGAGTATTCCGCCCTAGGAGAGTGCAGGAGTATTCCGCCTCTGATTCATAGTATATTGGGTGCAGGAGTATTCAACCCTAGGATAGTGCAGGAGTATTCCGCCTCTGATTCATATTATATTGGATGCAGGAGTATTCCGCCCCAGGAGAGTGCATGAGTATTCCGCCTCTGATTCATACTATATCGGATATAGAAGTATTCCGCCCTAGGATAGTGCAGGAGTATTCCGCCTCTGATTCATATTATATTGGGTGTAGGAGTATTCTGCCCCAGGAGAGTGCAGGAGTATTCCACCTCTGATTCATATTATATTGAGTGCAGGAGTATTCCGCCCCAGGAGAGTGCAGGAGTATTCCGCCTCTGATTCATATTATATCGCGTGCAGAAGTAGTCCGCCCTAGGAGTAGGAATATTATGCTCCAACTGTTTACTATATTGTATTCCCCTCGAATGCAGGAGTATTCCGCTTTGGTACGGGATTACAGGAACATGTGACCCCATGGCATCATACTGCATTCATTCTATTTCATTACACCGACTTCTGTATATTGTGTGATTATAGTGCGATATTTCGTATATATTTCACGTATTTCTGATTGGTGACATGTTAGGAATACCTATATGTTCTGCGTATATTATGTCCCCAGTTTTTTATGAGTTTATGGTTCCACACATGTTTCCAGTTATTATCTGGCTCTGCCTTATTATAATTTAAATAAGAGAAATTTGGTTTATCTATTTCTTTTCTCCCTAGCTAGCTATCCTATTCTTTGAGGTGGGTAGTCTGGCCCACTTATTAAGTCCTTTTGACTCACCCTTGTTTGTTGTTTGTTTCTTGTCCATTTATTTCGTTTCGACAGGTTCGCTCCAGGATTGAGTTCATTACGTTGTTCAGAAGCGAAGACGACTTCAGCTGTCAGGGTTTGCCAGCTTTTATTCTGGATGGCCACCAGTTTTATGTTTATTATTTCAGTTGTATTTTGCTCTCTTCAATAGGCATATGTATTCTTTTGTACTCTTAGATGTCTAGTCTGGATAGTCCTAAACCTAGTATATTAGGTAGTCAGCTGTAATTTCTTCTGTACAGCTTAGAGGTATTAGAATGTTTGTGCTTTTGCTAAGTCTTGTTCTTATTTATGAATTGAATTATATTTACTTTTCTAATTTAATTGGTAAGGGTTCACCTGACGGGTCTAGGGGAGGATGTCGGGTGCCCGCACGGCCTAGCGGGATTCCGGGTCGTGTCAGTTGGTATCACAGCCCGATTTAGAGTCTATCCAGACTAAGACAATGTCTCGTAGAGTCTCGCTGATGGGTGCATAGACGTTCGTACTTATCTACGAGAGGCTATGATGGCATTTAGGAAGTTTCTCTTCCTTTTTTTCTAATTGTGCGTCGGTCTGGGATGTAAATATATTTTCGCTAATTCCTTCGTTGTAATTGTAAACCCTCGTGCGACAAATCGACAAAAGGTAGGAGTTCAGAACGAATCAGTCTAGCTTGGGGTTAGCGCTGCCCAAACCCCAAGAGTTATGTATCGTGCTAACGATTTAATTGCGGAGGCCCCAACTATATGAGCTCGCGATAGGCAAGGGAGCAGGGCCTTGTGGTTCGCCTGGCTCTCTATGGTGCTTTTATGAGAATCTTGGCAGCGTAGATATTGCAACAACCTCCTATTCCCTAGGCAGCTCATCATATCGCCGCAGATGCAGGCGTTCGGTCTTAGGGAGCTCCTATTCTAGTACTTAATGTTACCACAATAATTTATGTTCCGGAGGCAGCAAGTGTTGTGGCTATATTCATTCTGGCTAGTTAGCTAGCCCGAGTAATGGCTCGGTCCGAGTGCCTGAAGAGGTTGCATTATTCTACCCAATTAAACCTTCTGATGTTCTTAGGCCATGCATCAAATAATCCATGTGTAAGGTTTTTTTAAAAATAAAATGATGTCAGCGTATCATTCAGGCTCTTGATTATATCGAGCGGTATGGTGTTGATTATTCTGCTTTCCAGTTTTAGGGGTCCATCTTTAAATTAGTGGACCGCTCTCTTATTAGCTAACTTGGTTCGATTTTTCTTCTAGATTCGTGGAAAATTTCCTTTCGCACAGCGAGCGAGATGAAAAGATCCACCAATTTGAGTGAATTGGATAGAGTAGCTTGTCGAGTTTTAGAATATGAGATTAAATTCTTTAGGATGGCTGGATATGCACTAGAACTAGTCCATGAACCTTCCGAGAAAGTTCAAAGATTCATTGATGACCTTTCTTCTTTCTTAAGGTCCCTGATGGCTCGAAAGATTGAGGCCGGGACTTCATTTGGTGTTGTTGATATTGCTCTGAGGTATTAGGCATACCATAAGTTAGAGCGGGAAGAGTCAGAGTGCAAGAGCAAGAAATGTCGTGGCCCTGTGGGCAACCACGATACCTCATTTAGAGGTAAAAGTTTTGATTATTTTGGGAGGTCACCTTCCAGGTTATCTCAGCTTGTGTCACGTGATTCTTAGAGTGCACCAGTAGTTTGTCAAGATTGGACCGAGTTTTTCTCTTTATAGCTATCAACAATCTGTCCAGCTTCCATTATCACTGGAAAGGTGTTATCATTTTCGTGAGCCTGTCATCTTTGGTGAAGTTCTCCCTTACTCCGGCAAGTAGGCAGTCGTCTTTTCTCTCATCATCAGGCGCCTGCACAGTCGTAGGGGATTTCATTTAGATCTTAATCAACCAAAGAAATACCACCACCTAATAGAGGTCGAGAGCGTGGTGGTTGTGCTTCTTATGGAAGTAATTATCAGGGTACCGGCTCAGCACAACTGCAGAGGCAGTTCTATGAACTGCTAGTCTGGCGGGATGCTGAGGTATCTGATGCAGTAGACCCTGAGATTTCTTCTTCCCTTAAATGTGAGTAAGATTTGATTCTTTCGGTCGATCTAGAGATGGGGTGTCCTATCATGTTTCCATGGTTTCTTTTGAATGTCGTTTTGATTAAGAATTTATTGCGGTCGAGGGATGAGCTTCTGGAATGATTTATTCCTGGTATTTGTGAGATCTGATGTTCGGCATTTTATGCCTACTTTTCCTTAATATTTCCGCACATTTGAGCTTGTTTTGCACTTGTTCGGTAGCTTGTGAATGTGGTTTTGCGCTTATGTTGTGTTGTTCATGTGTAGGTCGTTACGCGATGCATTTGGAGCGTTTCGGAGCTTGATTGAGCATGAATTGGTTGAAGGATGTTTGAAGATTGGATTGAGCACACATAGGCACGACACGAGCCGAGTTTTGGAGCGGAAAAGAGCGATTTTGGCTTGGCGCTCTGGGGCCCGCGCCGCGCAGCCTATAGCGCGCGGTGGCCTGGCGCGTTTGGCACGCGACGCAAGCCCAAGGCACGAAGCCTGGATGCGGGTTCTGGTCTTGTGCACGCTTTTCGGGGCGCGGGGCGCCCGCTATAGCGCCCCTTGTGCGCGATTTTACTCCCTATTCCTCCTAGTTTTGGGTCTAACTTATTACCAAGGGTATGGAAACATTATAAATAGTTTATTACTTAGTTTTTGTAAGGGGAGTTGAGACTTTGGAGCAAATTTGAGAGCTCATAACATCAAGACAAGGGTTTTTCTTCCTTCCATTAATCTATTACATCATTATTTCATTATTTCATCAAATCCTTGTGTTGTTATTATGAGTATGCGTAGCTAATTCTATCGTTCTAGGGTTAGAGTATTACATGAAAGTTGATGTTTGAAGATTGATTCCCATTAATTGAATCCCATTACGGGTTGCTTATTCTTTCTTGATTTCACTTGTGTAATTGTCAGGGCCCGATTATTACGCATTATCTATGGTTTTTAGATTGAACTCGAAAGAGGGAATTTAATTACGTAATAAGAAAGAGTAGGACTAGTTTGTGAACCCGGGCATCGGGGAACCAATTTGTGAGTAGGATAGACATATACTTGCTCGCCTAGTTTAACTCATTACAGAATTCGTTAATGCGTGCACGTGATTCAACCCATAGACATATAGGGATTGGAGTAGCCTGCATAGACCTTGAAGAACTGAAAGGTTTTCACGGGTACAATTAATCTGTTAGTTAGTAACCCGGGATTTAAGAAGTGGAATCAATTGGAAAACTCAACTGGATTGTTCGTAACTCTGACCCTGGACCGTCTCCTTATTACTGATAACAACCAAGTCTTGCTCCATTGTTTGAATTCACTTTTACCATTTAATTACTGTTCTTTAGTTAACAAAATCCTCACTATTGGAAAAAGATCCCTGAATAGTTTAAATAAATTGTTTGCTAGAACTCAGTCTGCATAGTCCTCGTGGGAACGATACTCATCTTATCACTTTATTACTTGGCGACCACGTATACTTGCGTGTGCGTTTGGGAGCAACAAGTTTTTGGCGCCGTTGCCGGGGACTAATTTTTGACTGATTTCTTTTTGAGCAGTTTATTAATTTCTATTCAGGTTTAATTTTTGTTTTGAGTTTTCTGCTGTTTCAGGTATTAGGTCCTGCTTGATCTTTACCTACAGGAATGGCAGAAGAACAAGCGTTAGCTGTGCGAGATGTTGCTCTCCCCAGCCTGGAGGGAGTAGCCTCGAGCATAGTTAAGCCTGGAATTACTGGAAATTTTGAGATTAAGTCCGGTATGATACAACTGTTACATACGACTGGACAATTTGGTGGATTACTTCATGAAGATCCGCAACAACATATCCAGAATTTCTTGGAGATCAGTGATACTTATACACCAACGGGTGTGCCTACTGATTATGTTCGCTTGACTTTATTCCCATTTTCACTGATTGGGGCAGCAAAGAGGTGGTTAAAGGCTGAAAAGTCTGGGTCTATCACCACTTGGAATGATTTGGCTAAGAAGTTCTTGGCTAAGTTTTATCCATCTGCCAAGACAGCCCGGGTGAGGAGTGAAATTATGTCCTTCAGACAGTTAGAAGGAGAATCTTTATATTCTGCCTGGGAGCGGTTCAAAGCTTTACTGAGAGATTGTCCACACCACAACCAATCTAATGAGGTTCTTGCACATACTTTTGTGGAGGGGTTGACTGCACATACTAAGATCGTGGTAGATGCTGCTGCTGGAGGCCAAGTACTGGCCTTAAATTTTGACCAGATCTATGATTTGCTAGATAAATTTTCGCAGAGCAATCCTGATTGGCAAGGAGATGGTAGAGCTATTATGCAGAAAGCTGTAGGGGTACTTCAGTTAGATGCAGTTTCAGAGCTACGGGCTAGGATGGATGCTATTTCCAATCAAATTAGTAAGTTAGTTCTGCAAAAGACTCAGCAACCAGTGGCTCCAGTGCAACAACTCCAGAGCTTTTGTGAGGTTTGTGGTCAAGACCATGCTACAGAGGTTTGCGCTTCTAATCCAGAGTCAGTTTATTACGTGGGTAATCAAAACAGGCTGCAGGGTCAAAATCAGTTTGGTAATGGTTATTATCAAGGTAGTACGAGAGCCCCGAATAATTACCACCCACTTCCACCTCCACCACAGCAGGTTAGCAGTTCAGTTGAAGATATGCTAAAGCAAATAATGGCAGGCCAGCAGAGAATGATAGCTGACACTGCAGCCCATGCACAAGCCATACAAGATCTTGCCAGTGCTCACAAGAACTTGGAGCACCAGTTGGGGCAGTTGGTGGGAGAAATAAGCACTGTGAAAAAAGAGCCTGAACAATGTCTTGCAGTGACTTTAATTGATGGTGGAGAGCTGATGGCCAAGCCTGAGGAGAAAGCTGAAATTAAAAAAATTGAAAAAGTGGAGAAGGTGAAGAAGAAAGAAGAGAGAAAGGAGGCACCTCGGCCACCTCCACCATTCCCGCAGAGGCTTATACAGTCGAAGGATTTAGCCCAGTATCAAAAATTTGTGAGTATGCTGAAAGAGCTTCATGTTAATATTCCTTTGACTGATGTGTTTGAATTGATGCCATCCTTTGTGAAGTTTTTAAAAGAGATTTTAGTTAAGAAGAAAAAGCCTCAAGAAATAGATTCAGTTGAGTTAGTTGAGGAGTGTAGCACAATCTTGAGCAAGCTACCTCCAAAACTTCAAGATCCTGGGAAGTTTACTATTCCTTGTACCATTGGAGGACATAGTATCACTGGTGCCTTGTGTGATCTGGGTGCGAGCATAAATTTGATGCCTCTGTCTGTTTGCAAAAGGTTAGGGCTAGGAGAAATCAAGCCCTCTTCAGTTACTCTCAAGATGGCGGATGGATCACTCACTCACCCTGAGGGTAAGTTGGAGGATGTGTTGATAAAAGTTGGTAAATTTACATTCTCTGCTGATTTTGTAGTCCTAGATTATGAAGAGGACCGAGAAGCTCCAATTATTTTGGGGAGACCATTCTTGGTCACCTCGAAGGCAATTATTGACATGGAGCTGGGTGAGATGACTGTTAGAGCACATGGGGAAAAGGTTACTTTCAAGGTGTATAATGAGAAGGAGCACATAGCTAAAATTGAAGAGTGCTCTATGATTGAATGTGTTAGTCAAGAACATGGAAGTACACCACATGTGAAGTTGAAAGGGGGGTCTCTCAAAGAAAGGAAGAAAGCAAAGGTTCGGCGTAAGAAGAGAAGACATAAATACTGGAAGTGAGCTAAAAGTGTCGTCGTGCCACGACGTTAACTAAGGCGCTTCTCGGGAGGCAACCCGAGTTTGTACTTGGATTATTTTATTTTATAGTGTCACGTAGTTTTTGTTTTCCTTGGATTGCAGGTTCATGTAATATCGAGGCTAAGTGTGGGGTGTCCTCACCCTTGCATAATGTTGATAGCCTGTTGGGGGAAGTCTGAGTACCTCATGAAGCTTGGAGGATGCTAGCACCAAGGACTAGAGTCTTCAGGGAAGTTTTCTTTACCCTTGCACTTTCTTATTTTTAGCACTGAGGACATTGCTTAGTTTAAGTGTGGGGTGGGGGAACTCTCCCTTATTTTTGAGGTTAGGGATGCATGTACCGTAGGATTTTTCTTTTGTCACTTGACTTTATTTTGATTTGTTTCTTGCTTTAATATATATGAAAAAATTTAAAAATTAGAAAACCAATGAAAAATTCCAAAAAGATTTCCCTTTTAGTTTTTATTATTAGTGGTACATGTCATCCACCCCGTGGTTTTTCTTATGACCTCGGTTCTTTTCCACGGGGAGGCCTTTGAACCGGGTAGTTTTTATTTTTTAGGATTAGGATAGTTAGTTATAGGTGGCCCTAGACGAAGGAAATAGGTAGAATACTAGGTGCCTTTGATTTGTTTGATACCGGTGGACTTGGACTTGATTGCATGTGCTATTTGTGGTGTCCTTGAGTTTTAATTTTGATGCATGCCTAGAGAAAAAATGGAACAACCCCCTTGAGATGCTTGAGTCCGCTTGCTTGACTTGATTGCTATCCTTTGTGCATTAGTGCTTAAATTTCCACAAGTTGCATTCTAGATGCTTGAGTGAGAGTTGTTGATGGAACCTTTTTGTGTGGACCATGTGCAAGGTGTGTTGTGAGGCATGTTCTTATTTACTCCATGTTGCATATTAATGTCTAGAACTTGCCCCGTGTGTGTGCAAAGCGAAATCCTAGGTTTGCTCTAGTCGGGAGATAATACAAGGCCTTCTTTTGTTAGTCTACCCTTACATATATACCTTAAAAAAATTGTTGTTGTGATTTGAATTGACCCTTTTTGTTGGCACCCACACCCCGAGCCTACCCATTGTTCTTAATTGACTCTTTTGGCCCTTACTCCTTAAGCACTTTGTTAATATTGTGTAGATGATTGGAGTTGTGGTTGGATGTTGGGAGACTTTTGAGTGGAGCTAATGAAGGGGAATATTTGTGAATTTGTGAAGTAGTGAAAAACATTGGCAAGGTTGGAAGTTGATGAAATTGAAAAAAAATGAAATGATAAGAAAAGGAAAAAAAAAAGAGAAAGATATCCCTTCCTTGCTAGTGTGTGCTTAAAAAGAAAAGATGCTACTTGTTGAGAAGGTGTGTGTGTGAAAGTTGTTGATTGGGTGGCTTTGATGAGATTTGTGGTTAATTAATTGTGATGTATTAAAGTGCTTAGGGAGGTAGTCACTATTACCATATGTATCCTACCCGCACCTTAGCCTACATTACGACCTTTCTAAAGTCCTAGTTAATCCCGATTGGAGTGAGCTTACATTAGTGGAGTCCTACACTACGGGCAAGCCTATGGTACATTGTGTGTGACATGTGAGATTTTCATGAGAGTGAGTGAATTCTTTCTATGCTATTGTCCCCATTCTATTCTTGATATTCATTGTTGTGTGTGACATTTGGGGGACACTCTCTTGTTTCATTTTGGTGAGGGCACATGGTTTGCATGAAATAGGTAAAGTTGATGGTTCTTGGTTGAGTAGATAGGTGTGATTTTGTGGGATCATGGTTGCATTAAGTTGAGTTTGTGCACTTGAGTTATTTTGGGGTGGTTGTTCTCATATTTTTGGGTTTGGTAAATTGTTGGCATGTTTGTGGACCCATAGTAGTCATGTGCGCATTGGTTCAATGATCGGTATCAACCATAGTCATAGGCAGACCTGTTCTATCTAGGTTGGAAAGTGAGATGTGACTTGCTCGGGGACGAGCAAAGGTTCAAGTGTGGGGTGGTGATGTTCGGCATTTTATGCCTACTTTTCCTTAATATTTCCGCACATTTGAGCTTGTTTTGCACTTGTTCGGTAGCTTGTGAATGTGGTTTTGCGCTTATGTTGTGTTGTTCGTGTGTAGGTCGTTACGCGATGCATTTGGAGCGTTTCGGAGCTTGATTGAGCATGAATTGGTTGAAGGATGTTTGAAGATTGGATTGAGCACACATAGGCACGACACGAGCCGAGTTTTGGAGCGGAAAAGAGCGATTTTGGCTTGGCGCTCTGGGGCCCGCGCCGCGCAGCCTATAGCGCGCGGTGGCCTGGCGCGTTTGGCACGCGACGCAAGCCCAAGGCACGAAGCCTGGATGCGGGTTCTGGTCTTGTGCACGCTTTTCGGGGCGCGGGGCGCCCGCTATAGCGCCCCTTGTGCGCGATTTTACTCCCTATTCCTCCTAGTTTTGGGTCTAACTTATTACCAAGGGTATGGAAACATTATAAATAGTTTATTACTTAGTTTTTGTAAGGGGAGTTGAGACTTTGGAGCAAATTTGAGAGCTCATAACATCAAGACAAGGGTTTTTCTTCCTTCCATTAATCTATTACATCATTATTTCATTATTTCATCAAATCCTTGTGTTGTTATTATGAGTATGCGTAGCTAATTCTATCGTTCTAGGGTTAGAGTATTACATGAAAGTTGATGTTTGAAGATTGATTCCCATTAATTGAATCCCATTACGGGTTGCTTATTCTTTCTTGATTTCACTTGTGTAATTGTCAGGGCCCGATTATTACGCATTATCTATGGTTTTTAGATTGAACTCGAAAGAGGGAATTTAATTACGTAATAAGAAAGAGTAGGACTAGTTTGTGAACCCGGGCATCGGGGAACCAATTTGTGAGTAGGATAGACATATACTTGCTCGCCTAGTTTAACTCATTACAGAATTCGTTAATGCGTGCACGTGATTCAACCCATAGACATATAGGGATTGGAGTAGCCTGCATAGACCTTGAAGAACTGAAAGGTTTTCACGGGTACAATTAATCTGTTAGTTAGTAACCCGGGATTTAAGAAGTGGAATCAATTGGAAAACTCAACTGGATTGTTCGTAACTCTGACCCTGGACCGTCTCCTTATTACTGATAACAACCAAGTCTTGCTCCATTGTTTGAATTCACTTTTACCATTTAATTACTGTTCTTTAGTTAACAAAATCCTCACTATTGGAAAAAGATCCCTGAATAGTTTAAATAAATTGTTTGCTAGAACTCAGTCTGCATAGTCCTCGTGGGAACGATACTCATCTTATCACTTTATTACTTGGCGACCACGTATACTTGCGTGTGCGTTTGGGAGCAACAAGATCGTACTAATTTATCTGGTCTAAATATGAGAGATTTGACAGTGAGTGTCGCTATTGTCTGCCTGACATCTTCTCGTGCCACCTTCTATTATTATGTCAAATTAATTTACCTCTCTTCTCGAAATTCCGTGTTGGTTGGATGATGGAATTCTAGTTCATCACCATCATAGAGTATCATTGTTTCTTACAGTGTAAAGTGGTTAGTAAGTAATATTCGATCTACGTATCCTCTCTTGGTTCAAAATGCTAGTAAAGTCATGCTATCCCATGAGCTTATCTGGGTTATAAAAGGATTTTCTGGTAAATTGTCAGAGTTTCTTTCTTATTGGGAGGTTAAATTGGCATGGATGTTGTTCCATAGAGCTTATTTAATGTCTATTTCTTCAATTGCAATTCTTTGGTTAATCTGAATCGGAAGTAGTCTAGCTCTGGCAGCCAAGCAAATAAAAAGATGAGCTTCCTAAAGATCTAATTATTTCTATCCTCAATTTATTTCCATCTCTTCTTCTTCCAGCACTAGTGAGCTTGGGCGGTTAGTAGCCGCTTATGATGTTCCTTGTGTTGAGACAGTGCGTGTCAAGGTAGCCGGGTAAGCGCATTATTGTGTTTCAAGGCTACTAAGGGTAATGGAGAGTGTCGTCCGACCCATGAATTGGGCTATCGAGCAGTGAAGCTTATGGAAAAGGTATGGAGTTGTGAACACGAGAGTTGTAGCTGTTTGGCAATTCGAGAGGGTAATTTGGTAGCTCAGGTCAGAGCCACGTTCTGTTTTTAGCTAAGTCTTCCTTAATCCAGCAGGCTGTACAAGGATCACTATTTCTATTCAAATTAGCTGTATGAGTTTATGCTCTAAGTGAGGAGTCTTCCTCCAATTGATACAGAATCCTAATATTAAATCTCTAAGGCGTTGCTAAAGCGTAAGCTAATCCTTATTTTCATCGACCTGTTCTATATCGAAAAGTATATCGACGAGGTGATTCGTCGGAAAAATCATGTTAACCTATTCAAAGTTCCGCGTATCCTTGTTTCGAAAATGTAGAACCCTCCTCTCATGATCGAGGAAGGATCAGCTTAGTCAGAATAAGCTGGGCAATGGTGTTATGATATTATACATATATATTTTATTCCAAAAGTTCGATATGCGTGTTATAATTCTGATCCTGTAATCAGGAGATAATACCCATGGAGTAGCTTATGAAGGTAGTGCAAGTTCTCTTGTTATATGTGCGAATGTTTCTTTAAATTTAGGCTCGTTCGAGGACGAACGAGAGTCTAAGTGGAGGAGAATAAAACGACCTTAGGTAGTCGTTTCGGAAGTTAGGACTCCGATTGGCGTACCGATAATTTCAATTCTTCGTAAGTCCACTAGGATCTGTAGTAAAATTTGAACTAAATCGAACTTTGTTTGGTAGGCATCAGAAGAAGGTTACAGTTTATGTTGTCGGAAAATATTAAAAAGAGATTTTTGAGCTCAATTTTTGCGAATGAACTCCGATTCGAAATTCGAAAGCGTCGTTACGTTCGTATGATTATTTGTGACTTTTTTGAACTTTCGAAAGTGAATTTCGAGGTTGTTTGGATATTTTCCACTAAAATTCCGAAAACTAATAATTTGATCTTTTTCTGTTTAATTTGCATATTGAGTTTCGGAAATTCGATTTGAGATCCGCCTTAACGGGTAAGTCACATAAATTTTGTATAACTTACTTGAAAATTTTGAAATTATTATGAGTTTTGTAGGGTTGCATTTTAATTTTTGTTAGGATAGTAAATTTAAAAGAAAAGAAATAAAAAAAAGAAAAGAGAAAAGGCAAAAAAAAAAAATATGAAAAGTTAGGTGGTGGTATCTTTGAGCTTTATAATGTCAAATGAACTAAACAAATGAACAGAACAAGGAAGCAAAAAGCAAAATGAGAAATGGAACGAAACAAGAGAAAACACAGCAAAAAAACCAGAAAATAGAACAAGGAAAGGAAAAGGAGCGGGAAAAAATAGAATTTTCACCCTGAAATATCCAGAGCAGGATCATTTGGAAATGAATCCAAAGGACAAAGAGGTTGTTGAGTAGCTGTGCTAACTTTGTAACAGGGTAAGTGTTTGTATCCATTTCTTTGGAGGCCCTTAGCCTTGTGGATATTCTACCACGTGTTCCTTACGTGTGTAGCTGCCGATAGGCGTACTCATTATATCTTAGCTTTGGATTTACATTGTATATTATATGTTATGTCCTGATGTTGGTATTGCATTGAGGATCTGAGCACTGTACTCTGGTTGTGAGTTGGCATATACTTCCAGGCTATCGATGAGAGTCCCGCGTCGGTACATGGTTATTATTGCATCATATTTCATTCATATGCATTACATTTTATTCATATGCATTATATTGCATTCATATCGAGTGCAGGAGTATTCCGTCTTTGATTCATATTATATTGGGTGCGGGAGTATTCCGTCCCAGGAGAGTGCAGGAGTATTCTGCCTCTGATTCTTATTATATTGGGTGCACGAGTATTCCGCCCCAGGAGAGTGAAGGAGTATTCTTCCTCTGATTCATATTATATTGGGTGCAAGAGTATTCTGCCCCAGGAGAGTGCTTGAGTATTTCGCCTCTGATTCATATTATATTGGGTGCAGGAATATTCCGCCCCAGGAGAGTGCAGGAGTATTCCGCCTCCGATTCATATTATATCGGATGCAAGAGTATTCCCCAGGAATAAGAGTATTCCACTCCAGCTGGTTACTATATTGTATTCCCCTTGAATGCAGGAGTATTCTGCTTCGGGACGGGATTACGGGCACATGTGACCCCATAGCATCATAGTGCATTCATTCCATTTCATTGCACAGATTGCTTTGTATTGTGTGATTATAGTGCGATGTTTCGTGTATATTTCATGTATTTCTGATTGGTGACATGTTAAGAATACCTATATGTTCTGCGCATCTTATGTCCCCAGTTGTTTATGAGTTTATGGTTCCATACATGTTTCCTGTTATTATCGGCTCTGCCTTTTTATAATTTAAATAAGAGGAATTTGGTTTATCTGTTTCTTTTCTCCCTGGCTAGCTATCCTATTCTTTGAGGTGGGTAGTCTGCCCCACTTATTAAGTCTTTTTGACTCACCCTTGTTTGTTTTTTGTTTCTTGTCCATTATTTCGTTTCGACAGGTTCGCTCCAGGATTGAGTCCGCTACGTTGTTCAGAAGCGAAGACAACTTCAGCTGTTAGGATGAGCTAGCTTTTATTCCGGATGGCCACCAGTTTTGTGTTTATTATTTCAGTTGTATTTTGCTCCCTTCAGGAGGCGTATGTATTCTTTTGTAATCTTAGATGTCTAGTCTGGATAGCCATAAACCTAGTATGTTGGGTAGTAAGCTGTAATTTCTTCTGTACAGCTTAGAGGTATCAGAATGTCTGTGCTTTTTCTAAGTCTTGTTCTTATTTATGAATTTAATTATATTTATTTTTATAATTTTAATTGGTAAGGGTTCGCCCAACGGGTCTAGGGGAGGATGTCGGGTGCTCGCACGGCCTAGCCGGATTCCGGGTCGTGTCATAGGGAGACATGTTAATATGGAAAAAAGGAAAAATGCAAGTTCCACGACTCAAGGTTGGGTTTTTATTTTAGAAAGCATAAATAAACTATATCCCTCCAGCTCTAACAAGGTCCGCAGTAAGCTCGGGCCAGGTTACTGACCCAGTTGTTCAATGCAGCTCCAGATTCACCTTTTGCCAGTCCAGGAGGTTCAACATGCTCTTCTAAGATTACAAGGCAGTCTTCGCCAGATAGGAACAACTTTTGCATGCCTGCCAGTAAATCTTCTTCAGCACCAGCAATCTTCGGCTCAACCTCTTGTGCTGCAGATATCTCCCCCTTATGACCATCCAAGTAGTCAGACGAGATGAAAATATGTAGGGTTTTGGTTCTTCTCTTGTGGTATTTGAAGTCCAGCGAAGCTTCTTCCATGCTCTTTTCATAAGTCACAGTGTACCCTATGCGAGCTTTCTCGTTGTCGGGCCTCATCACAATTTGAATCGGTTCAACCATGTCATTTAGGTTCTTGCCCAAACCTTTCCCAGGTTCATAAACTTGCCTTATCATAATGCTTACAACCAAGTCTCTAGACCACTTCACAGGTTGTGAGAGTATGTATGGCTCCCCAATGACCACCTCCATACGTATAAGTTCAGTTATCTTTGGTTGTCATACTTGCTTTCCCTTTGTTTCTTCAGAAATGCGCTTCCAGTCAGGACGAGCATTGGGTGAGTGCATCGGTTGCTTCTCTATTTTGACAGGTATGGTTTCACGAAATTCACATGAAGGCACACCCCATTAGATATTACGGGTTCCCAGACCAAGTCTTGGCCTTTGTTTCTTCAGAAATGCGCTTCCAGTCAGGATGAGCATTGGGTGAGTACATCGGTTGCTTCTCTATTTTGGCAGGTATGGTTTCACGAAATTCACGTGAAGGCACACCCCAATCAGATATTACGTCTTCCTAGACCAAGTCTCTCCCTTCGTAACCTTTGCCTCGACCATCCCAATAAGCACTGTAAAAACTTCTTATTTTCTCTTCATTCCCTGGTGGTGTGTTGATGAGTTTAGGAGCAAAGTGTGCCATATATCTTCCTTAGATTGTATCAATGCTCCTCTTACGCTCATTAGGATTCCAACTTGTGTTGTAGGTCTTGCGATATCCTCCTCGACTACCCTGCACGGCTCCCACAAGCTCTACAGTATAGAAGGTCTGTCTGTTAGGAGTGTTCCCTTCGTCTGCTGGTATGGTTCTCTCATTGTAGATGGAGTTGCTCCCTTCGCCAAACACTACCACCTCTTTGTTGTCCCACTCGAACTTCACTGTCTGGTGCAAGGTAGAAGGCACCGCCCCAGCCATGTGAATCTAAGGTCTTCCTAGCATCAAGTTGTAAGAAGCGGAGATGTCCATAACATGAACTCAGCGATGAATTCTACGGGGCCGACCATGATAGTTAAGTCGACCTCCCCAATGGTGCTTCTTTTTGAACCATCGAACGCCTTTACCTTCATGTCACTTTCCCTAATCTTGTTTTTATCAATCCCCATTCTCTTAAGAGTGATGAACGAACATATATTCAAACCAGGCCCTCCGTCGATCAGAACTCTTCCCACAAACCAGTCTTTGCATTTGATGGTGACATGCAAGGCCTTGTTATGACTCAACCCCTCCAATGGTAGCTTATCTTCGTGGAAGGCGATTCGATTGGATTCCATTACTTGCCCAACCATGCTAGCCAAGTTCTCAACTGTGGTGTCCACGGGGATATGTGCTTCATCTAATACTTTCATCAAGCATTTCGGTGGCTCTCGGATTTAAGGAGTAGAGCCAAAACAGAGATTTGTGCAAGAGTCTTGCCCAAATGTTCAACCAGGGAGTATTCTTTTGCTTGAAAGTTTTTCCACAATTCTTCGAACTCTTCCTCGCTGGTGCCTCATCTACTTTGAATAAGATGCTCGGGAGTGTAGATCCTCCCACTTCTATTCATCCCTTGTGCTGCAATGGTCTTGACTGCCAACTTTCCCTTCTTCTCTGCTTCATAATCCCATGGCATTGCTTTGTCATTGTAGGGAGGGACTACGTCAACATAGAATTTTGGAGCCATCTCTACTTCGATAGGCTCTGGTACTTTGGCTGCTTGGAAAAAAGAAGCAGATGCTGGTGTAGCCTCTCTTGCTTTGACAATGGTTCCTTCCAAGTTGCATTCTTCATCTAACTCGACCAAGTTCACCCTATTATCTCTATGATTAGGCAAAGGGTTATTGTCTACATTTGGTGTTTTCAAGTGGATCGCCTTTTGATCAATCAGCTCTTGTATTTTATCTCTTAGAGCGTTACACTTTTTGGTGCATGACCAGGTCCCCCAGAGTGGTAGGCACAGATTTTGGTTTGGTCGAAGAAGGATGACATTCTATCAGGCATTCTGAATGGGTCGGGTTGTATGTGGCCTGCTACTTTGAGCCTTTCAAACAGCTGAGTGCGGGATTCAGCAAATGGAGTATAGTTTCTTTTGGGTCTTGGGTTGTTGTTTGTGCGAGGTCTTGGTGGGTAGGTGTTGGTATTTCTATTGTTTAGACTTTGTGGGTATGGTAGTCTTTGTGGAGGTGGATTTTAGAATATGGGCTGGGTGTTGTAGACTGGATATACGGGTGATGGTGGAATATATGGGTATGATGGAGGTGGTGTTTGGTAGTAATGTTTATGGGTGGGAGAGCGGTCAAATGATGCAACAACGAAGGAAACGTCATCCTTCTTCTTCTTCGATGCTCATGTGCTACCAGTTTGCAGTGCTTTGTTAATGCCTTGTAGTGCAGCCAGGCTAACCATCCTACCAGTTTTCAACCCATATTCAACCATGTCTCCAATCTTTATCAAATCCCCAAACTTCTTATCTTGCATATCCATCATCTTTTCAAAGTAGACATCCTCTTGTATGCGGATGAAAGTCGTCACTATCTCTGTGTCTTCCATAAAAGATTGGAGTTTAGTGGCTTCAGCTCTCCACCTAGTTGCAAACTCCCTAGAGGTTTCAGCGGGCCTTTTCTTCAGCTTCTCCAGATAGAATCGATCAGGCATGGCATCAGTGTTGTGCCCAAAATTGTCAACAAAGTCTCCAGCCATTGCTTCCCAGCTTGTCCATTTCTTTGTTTGCTGTTTTCAGTACCACACCATGCATCGCCTGTCAAGCTACGATTGGACAACTGCATTCGAATCTTCTCATCATGTCCAACCCCAACCAGCTTGTCACAATAGGACCTTAAATGAGCCATCAGGTCACCACTGCCATCGAACATGTTGAAATTGGGTGTCTTATAACCATCGGGCAGCTTCAGGTTAGGGTACATGCAAAGGTCTTTATAAGCCAGGCCTCTAGTTTCCTTGGTCCCTTGGAATTGTTTGTACTTTTCTACCAGCCACTTGACTTGCTCTTTAGTGCTGTCTGAGTCTTTCCCTGTCCATGAATACATGTCATGGTCTTTAGAGGGTGATGAAACAGTTTTGGTTTCGACAGTGGAGGTAGGAAGGTTGTTTTGTGGTGCTTTTGGTGGTGCGATGTAAGTAGGGTATGAGACATCTTTCTCTGGGAACTGTGGATCTTTGTCGTGAGAGCGGAAAATTTTGTTTGGTTCGATGGTTCCATCAGCATGGACAAGAGGAATTCTATTCTCCAACTCAAATTTCCTTTGCTCCAGTTTAGCATATTCCTCGTATGCAACCACACCTTGTTTTTAAGAGGTTCCTCCAAGATTTTTAGCTTTGTCAAACTCAGCCATGATATTGCGTCTCATCCTTGTCCTTGTCGGTAAAGGGAGAGGTGTCGGGATTGATCCTCTATATCTCAACCGGTACTGCGGCGCGGCCAGATATGCACAAACCAAACTTCAGGGATTTGGGACTAAAATAATCATTAACCACAAACAAAGAAAACAAGGTGAGTAAAGCGTTAGCATTGATATCATAATTTCGCATCTTAGCATGCAGGGGGCCTCTTTCATGCCAGAGATCGGCCTATCGATGATTCAAAGTAATGTTTGCACCGAGAACATCATTTCGTTTGCTCGAGCATGATCAACACAAGTCTAAAAATCCAAAATGATAAAATTTTATTTGATTTGCTTGGCTTTATTACAATCACTAGCTTAAAAAGGAATAAGCAATGACTCGACTAAACAAAAGGACAATTTGAAAAGAAAAATGACTCCACTAAGGAGGACTGGACTAAGTGCCAAGCAAAGAGGTTCTCGGATCAAGCATTAGTTCCAACATTCTCTCCCTCCTCCTTTTCCTTGGTCTCTTCTTTAGGCCCAGTTGCTAAGTTTGATGTTGGAGGGGCAACAAACATCTCCATACGATCCTTCCCTGCTTGGATGTCACCCAAGGCTTTTACAAAGAACTCGCAGATTTCTACTCCCATTTCTTTCTTTTTCTGCCATCTGTACTGATGTGAAGTAGTCTCCCCATCCCTTGAGCAGGTTTTGCAGATTCCCAGCAGCTTGTCTTGCTGCTACGGTTTTGCCTATCCAGTACTTAAGTTCATCTCCCTTGATTTTTTCCTTGTATTTCCTTCTCATCTCCCTTTCTTGTGTTATCCTTAACTCTTTCTTCTTTTGATCGAACTTGTGTCGTATTTTCTTGTGCTTCTCAGCAACACTTGGAGCCTCAGCTTTCCTTTTCAATGTGGTCTTTGATCGAAACCTCCCTCTATCTTCGATAAGCCATTGAGGATAGGTTAAAGTGGTTCCAGGGTTCACTCTATTGTCTTGGCCACGATAAAACTGCATAGATACCTTTCTTTCCACATCGTCAATATTGTATCAATCATCGGATGTTCAACGTCTTTTATGTCAACGTTGAAACTCCTTCCTTTTGTTAGCTGAGGAGTTTATTGTGTCATTCCTACTTGCCGGAGGATTCTTAGGGGAACACAGTGGTGAGTTTGTCGGAATCCAATCAATGTCAAGAATATAGTGTCTTGACTTTGTACAGAAATGGTGAATCCAACACAACTTTCTATTACCCATTGCACTTCTTGTAACTCTTCGAATTTGGCGTACCATTCTCGCATGTTTGCAGGGTCGGATACTGTCGTGCCAGCCATGCGAGTGTTATGTGAGAGGATTCCACTAACCCTTGACGCCCTTGGTGCTATCAGACTGATTGTGACATTGTGTAAGTGTTCTATCAATCATATTTGTAGCAAGAGGTTGCACCCTTCACAGAAATTCCCTTCTTTTCTACCCTTGGTTAGAGCCCTGTAGATTTCTCCCACGATCATTGGCATCAACTTACGTGGCACTTTTGAGCACCTTTGCGCAATCCTTCAACTATCCTTCCCAACCTTATGTCGATCTTTCCTTCTTTTTCGGGGAAGACCGCACTTCCCAAAAAAGCAATGATGAAAGTAGTAGACTCAGTCAATTCCCAATCTTGAACTTACTATGCCCCTGTCCAATCATGCCTAAGAGTTGGATTTCCAAATCTAGAATACAGGAATTCCAAGGTAACTTTTCCATCTCGCACCGCTTCAACATATGGATCATAGGGAGCTTGTAACAACTCAATGATCTCCTTAGGCTCCATATCTCGGGAGTAAATCATGGTCTCGGGCCTAGGCTCTAACCTTGCCAAACCTCTCACATCTTCTAACATCGGTGCTAACTCTCAACCATTAAAATGAAACACCGCCCTTTTGTAATCCCAGAAATGTGCAACAACTTTGATCAGACCGGGCATAGTAGTGTAAACTTTAACGGCTACCAATTCTCCAAACACATTTTGGACATGAAACCTGCTGATTGCTGCCAAATATTCCCATAAAGCCTGATCAAGTGAGGAACTTGGAAGACGGTCTCAAAGTGAAGTGTACTTCTTGCCTCTATAGTCTGAAAGCAAAACAAGAAAAGATCAAAATAATCCTATAGTCTTGATCACACTCAGGCAAATGATCAATGTTTTGCACAAACATTTCTTTGAATCCATGTGAGGATGCAGTTTGTCTTTTTTGGGTTAAAACCCTTTTCGACGTTTGGAAAAGTTTTGCTAATGGACTATGACGTGCCAAGGACGTATAGCCTTCCTAAGGTTGAATACTTTTAAAATGAAACATGCACTTGTTAGCCATTTATTCTCAACTGACCACCGAAACCGTTATACTTTATAAACGAAGTTTAAATACAAGGGACAAGGACATAAGAAGAAAAGTCTATTCTAAAAATTTGGATCTTCGGGCATCTTTGATTCGGCATCGGACTTCTTCAACTTCTTTTGCATCTTCCTAATATCTAACTGAGCAATGATCAAGTAATTCATAGCTAGTAACTCTCCGCCTCCATCTCTTTGAATGTAACTTTCATTGTATTTTTCCTCGAACCCCTTCTTCAGACCTTCCAGCTCTCGATCTAAGTCTTCTACCTCATGTATGTTTATTTTTCGCTCTTCCTTTGTCAGCTTCTCGGACATCTTCAATTTTTCCATCAACCATTTAATCTTATATTGGTTTTCAGCTTCTGTCTTTGACTGCCCAGGTATGTCGATTTTCGGAATAGGAGCGTTTTTCATGTCATTATGCAACCATTCCAAATAGGCAACTCCACAGCCTGCATGGTATCTGTCTGGTTCAATCGAATTTTCTTCAGCATACCTCTTTTCATTCTATATCTTGCGAATTTATGGTACAAATGGAACTTTATCTTCTTCGTAGTCTACTTAGAATCGGACCATGTCTCCTACCAATGGGATATCTTACCTTCTACCTACTTGCCTTAAAGCTCTAATAGGTATATAAGGCTGGAGACAGCTTATACCCATAAGGACTGCAAATAATTTCATCTTTGACCGGAGCAAAACCTGTGGAGAAGTAAACCAAGGATACATCCACTGTATGTCTTCATCTTTCAAATTTTTCAACAATAGATAGTACGCATGAGTAGTGTAGGATGCTTTGGACCTCTTGATGCCATAGTGTTGTGCCAATATGTGGTTCGGACGGCACATGTCATAGAACTCTTAGCCTACATTTGGTTTCTTTTGAAGGTGTTCAGTCAGCTACACTTGTGATAACAAGTTACAACCTTCAAAGTATCGAGCCCCATTCTTGCACCTTCCCAATGGTCTAAGGATGTCAACCAATATTGTGGGAACCATAGTGCATATCTTCTTATTGATACCATGAAATAAGGCATGTGTGAAATAGACTATCTTGTTGTTGATTTAATAGTGCATTCCTTGTGGGAACACGACAACGCCAAAGAACACCACTTCAAATGCAAAAATCCTCTTGCACTTCCAATCATAGTATGAAGCAAACTCCGCTTTGTGATTTTCATAATTCTTTTCGTGACCAAACTTATCATACAAGTACATGCAACTGAACTTTGACCTTTGTAAGAATTCGGACACATCATATGTCCTTAAAACCGAATGCTTCGCAAAACTCCTCTTCGATAGGTTGACGTGGTATGATAATTCTAGTGTCTTTCCATCTATGTTCCTTTCACCTCAAACCCGAATCTTCAATGAAACCTCTTATTTCCTCCAAAAGTGGTGTCATTTCGAACTCTCCAAACCTAAAAACATTTCTGTCGGCATCCCAAAAGCAAGTGGCGGCCTCAATAATAAATCTATTGGGTTCAACATCCATTAGTAAAGGCAAATGACCCAATGTTTTACTCAAATCAAATTGACCAGCTTCTCCCAAATTTCTATACCAAGCCCTTATCTCCCTTGGAATGTCAATAATCATATCGAACCAGTGGTAATCTTTGTGACTCATGGTAGCCTACCAAAAAGAGAACTGTCAGACTCAACCCCCTTCCCATTTCGAGAATAAATGGCGTACACTTGACATTTTTAATTTTAAAAAATATGCATAAATAGTCATATCTAAATGCCCCATGGAGTTAGTAACTTAGTAACTCGTTTGGGTTTGGTTTAGATATGGTGAACTAAAGACTTAGGCATGGCCGGAGTCACAATTTCCTAAAATGATATGATGCATGATCTTAGTAACGTCTCCACTAAGATTTAGGGTACTACTAGACCGGTTCTTCAAAGGAGACAACTTGAAAGTTGAAAGCTTACAAATTGCCAAAAGCTTCGCTATTTGGCTAATTTTACAAGACCTTCTCTTAAGTGTTTATTTTAAGTGAGAAAAGGGGTTGTCGTGGGTTCCACGTAACCGTCCCTTCCTATGGGCTCTAAGATTTAAGAGAGTGCCAGAAGCGGCGGACGTTATGAACGAAAATGTCAAGTATTTTACGATGTTTTAAAAAAAAGAAAATACAATACATTGATAAATTGCGAAATTAAAAAAAAAAAAAAAAAAAAAAGCTAGTACACAATAATAAAAATAATACAAAATAAATAGACAATAATAAAGTTAATCCCAAGAAAATTAAAGCTCGTTATGGTTATGACTTTGAGTATCCCCAACGGAGTCGTCATTCTATCACACCCATATTTTTACCTAACTCAGAGCGAGTCAGGACTCGGGTTTGACTAGGTAACTCGTTTGAGTTTGAGATTGGAGTCGCCACCTAGTATAAGTTTCTAAGGTGTATTAGGTCACCTAAATGTCTAAGGTCGGGTCTTTATTCAATCAAAGCGCATTTTTAGAGAATCGAGGGTAAGAAGTCCAAATGACTTGGGGAAGAAGGTGCTAGGTACTTTCCCAAGTCCCACGAAAGGTGGTTCCTGCCCGAGCTTTTACTTTTGAGATGTTAAAGGGCTGTAGATAAAACATGAATTGCATTTTCAAATTATCTTACTAACATAAAGGCTAAAATCACAACTAATCAAGCAGAAAGGTCCATTTGCACAAATTAGTTTAATGGGCAGTGAGTAGTCAAGTGTTGGGCCAGCAAAATTTTGCAGAAACGACCTAAGCTCAATGCCTAATCGCACTCTTGGCATCAAGATTTGCAAACATAGGTTCAGTAGGGCTAATATCACAAGAATTTGTTCAAATCAGACTATTTGTGCAATTTCAGTGTTTGACGCAGTTTTGCAGAAATAGCTAATTTCAAAGAAAATATTTTCAAATTTTGTTACAAACCAAGGTGGGGTTACTTTTTAAAAGAAATGTTATCCATTTAGGGTCGGTCTGACTTGACACTAGTTGTTGAGTCCTAACCTTAATGGCTATTTGATTTTTGAGGTCAATTTCAAAAACGTGTATAGTATTGGGACTATTTTTGAAAAGGGTACACGAAAACAGTCAAATGCACAAAAGGGGGCTGCCGCACATAATTATATACATATATAACACGCAAATACATGATTGAGTGTTAATAATATTTAGAAAATATGTATAACTCTTTGTATTTGGGACCCCGAGAGTTATACTCTCCTATACACTATTATATTAGTGTATAGAATATTAAAGCTTGATAAAAATTAATTTTAACATGTAAAGGGCCAGATTTAAAAATAGGTATTAGGTCCGTATCATTTATGCACTAGAGGGGGCAGATTTGAGTTGCAGAAACAGTCGAGATTTTAACATTCACTGCACATATAGCCCATGTTTAGTAAAAATTTCCAGATTTCACAATTCAAGCAGAGAAAGCTGTTTAAACTTTTATTTAAAAATGCTAGACATACTTAATCATTGTGTTTAATAAATTGAGCATGTAATAATCCTGTTTTAAAATCATGATGCAACACGTAAAAGGAGAGGGTGTAGAGAAGGAGCCCTCGAATGGCCATGGCATAATTGCCAAACATATATAAGTACAGGCAGGGATTCTATAACAAATATACACAAATAAGGGGGTTCTAGAAAAAGGACAGATATGTAATCAGGGGCCCTATTTCTTAAGCATTGAACCACCAACACAAACCATGATCTCAGTGATCACACTTCAAGAAACCTGCCCTAGTCATAGTATAATCACTTAAAACCACCTGTAGATGACAAAGCTGGTATGGCCTTTCCAGGGCCATCCAAACAAAGATGCATGCCAGGTTTAGCAGGGGCCAAAGAAGAGCCCAACAAATACACACTTACAAATAGAAAGCAGGTAAGGAGTATAGGCAATAAGCAGATTAAGCAGAGAGTAGCATAGATTTAATCAGAGAGTTGTACCTTGTCAGGAATCGTAACAAACAAGTAAACAGTATCTAGGCAATGTTGAATTCCTTTAGAAAAAGAATTTAAAGAGAGAAAGAGAGCAGAACTTTTCTTAGGGGCTTGAAAGTAAGAACAGGAGGTTTTATGCTAACTCTTTCAATATGCAGTGCTTTTGTGTGTCTCCGTGTATCAATGTGTAAAACCTCTGTCTAAAATAAAGAATGCAACCAGTTTAAATAGGTGTGAGGTGAGAGGATTAATTCAAACGAGCAAGGAGTAAATAAGGCAAATGAATAGTTTTTCAGAATCATAACGTATTCCATTAGGTACCCTTTTCAAATATAAAATCAGTCAATTCCCCCAAACTCTAGGAAAACATGATCTTAACCAATTGTGGTTCTCCTCCCTTTAGTCCTAACAGAGTCTAGGTTATAATTAAGGTTTGAAGATCCCTAAATCATGTTCAAATCAAATCATTCAAGTTTTCAGCCTAGATAAGCTATGTGATCATGCACCTTGAAAAAATAAGGGTTAAATACATTGTCAAAGATTGACACACTGTCGAGTTTGTTAAGCTGTATACTAATAATGGTGATAAGGAACACATGCCACGAAAGTATCAACTCAAAGCACACAAACAAATCCAGAGCAAGATTCCAGCTAACCTAATGAATTAAAATGAAAATTAATAATCATATAGTCTCTCACTTTCATTGATTAACCAATAAAAATTAAGCATGATGACACACAGATGAAACTAGGCAAACTTAGGCATGATACCACATAGGTTCATAAACATTAAAAAAGAAACAAGGGGTACCTGTTTTGGATGGGAATCGGGTCGACTTTGACCCGTTTCGATCATGCATGTGTGAGGTGGTTTCCCCCTTCTCAAGATAGTAATGCTCATAGATTTAATGAAGCAGCCGCCAAAGTTTCACATCCGGCAACAGAGACAAAGGTCGGGGAGTGGGGTTAGATTTTGATCTTTGTCAAATGGGCAAATCATTATAGGAATTTTGTTGCGGAGGGTGAGAGGAGCACGATGGTGTATTTTGTTTTGAGTTTTGCCGGTGGGATCGATCGAAAAATGCCATGACAGTGGTGTTTCTAGGGTTTCAACGAGAGAGTAGTGAAAGGGGTGAGGCGGCGTGTCTTTTTGTGGAAATGGTGAAGGGATTATGGTCTCGAGGTGAGCTGTGTAATTAAAAATAGAAATATAGTTTTCAAACGTTGGATCAGATGGGTGGAGGGCTAGGATTAAGCCACATCATCATGATGTGGTGCTAACGTGTCTAAATATATGTGAAGTGTACAAAATGCTGAGGTGTATATGTATACGTATAAAAATGTATATAATGTGTATAAAAATATTTAAAATGTGTAGAAAAATGTATCAAATACTCACAAAATCATAGAAAAAATAAAAAAAATAATTTTGAATTTTAAAATAATTTGTGCAATTTTGCTAAAATAGGAGTAATTACAAAAGTTGTAATTAAATGTGTGAATTTTATAAATATTCGTGGTTTGTGGCGGTGTCTTTAAAAATAGCCCAATTGACGTGCTTGCGTGAGATAGTGATTTTGAATAGGGGTCAGAATGAAGGTAATTGTATGATTATCAATGCAATTTCGTCTGAAAAATAGCTATTGAAACAGTAGGGACAAAATTAGGTGTCAACACTTACTATGGAATAAGTTTAATGTAAAAGAGGTTATATTTTATTAATTAGGTATGTTGTATAACGTTTTTTGAATTAAAGGTATGATTACATAATTTTTTAGAATATGTTGTATAAGTTCTTTGATGGAGGGATGGTGAAATTGTTCCGTAATCCAAGTTCATGCTTTCAAGATTAGTAAAAATATTGAAAGAGATGGAAAAATGATTCACATTTCTAGAAATATGAAGCAGAATCATTGGATGGAGATCTAAGATTATACTGAGAAAGAGGTGAAGTTGTATGTTAAAAAGGAGGAAACTATACACTACCATTTCCATATTTAGGGTTGTGATTGCGCTGCTACTTTGTATTAACATATGATATCTTTTGTTTTGGGGCTTTTGTTATATAATGACTTTTCCATATTAATATATTAGTGGTAGTTGGTATTGTTTATATCTATATGTGATGTGTACGTTAAATACCATACATCGCCGTCTATTTCTTCAGCTTTTCTTGTGTAGTATAGTTAAAGCGCACTTATCATATTTTAGTTGCATATTGCAGGATAATGGAGCAATGAGAGTGAATTGAATTTAAAAAATAAAACAATTTTAGGTAATGAAGCTGCAGGGTCTATCTGAAGAAATGTTCATCGCGTTTACGAGAATGCAGGCCCGACCGTGCAAAAGGGTCAGAGAAGTTGGCGCGGCAGCACTAGAGTCGACTGATCACGATGTTTCCTAAAGAATACAATGCGCAATTGTGCTACTTGTGATGCGCTCTCGCGGTAGCGCGTCTGGGTAGACGTGGGCAGAAATAGAATTTCATCTCAGCTGAATGGGGCAACATATAAGTAGCTGCTTAGATGATTTTGGGAGCATCTTTGGCTTATTTCTCAAGCTTTGGGGCAAGAATTCATCAACCAAGTATAGGATTTGGAGATTAGGATCTTAATTATTCACTTTTCCTATTCTTCACTCATTTGGTTCGTATTTCATTATCTTGACTTATTTGTGTAATCTTGACATTATAAACATGTGTGGTTGATAGATTGATAGAGTTAGAACTTGTAAATTGATACCTTTGTGCTTTTGAGCTATTAAGTAGATTTTACTATTATTGATTTGGGTATTTGGATATTTAATCACTGCATGCTTTAATTCTCATGAATTGGTAGTTGTAAATATTGCGCTAAGTTTATGTCACACCCTAAAATTTTATAAAGAGTTTTATTTTAAAGACTTGTGACTGATGTTTCAAAAGTGCGAAAGTTATGAGATTCAGAGTGCCACATGAAAAGTTCAAAGGTATGCTAAGTCACCAAAAAGATACCTCTAGAACACCTTTGACTCATCTAATGGTCTGTGTCAAAGAATCCAAGTAAGGATCTCAATTGACTCACAGGAAGGTATTAGGCACCCTCGAATCCTGTGCTAAGCACAACTTCTTTTATTTATCGCATTCTGACTTTCAGAAAATTTTTTATTGTTATTTTACCTGTATTTATGCTTTGATTTTAGTTTTACTAGGTAACCCACTGGGTATACCTTAACACAATTTTGTATTAATTCACCGCTAGGTATACCTTAGCATAAATTGGCTTCTAAATTTATTTTCTTTTGCCTAATAAGCAGATCACATTTCTGTTGACACCTAATTTTGTCCTTCTTATTTCAATAGCCACTATTCAGATAAAACTGCACTTATAACCACACGAGTATCAAACACTCACCCCTATTCCAAGTCACTACTTCACACGCATGCCAATTAGGCTATTTTTAAAAAATATTTTCACAAGTGATTGCCATTGTACAAAATTTGCATATTTCATTATAATTTCTCGTAATATTTCCCATTTCAACAAAACTGCTTAAATTATTTTAAAACCTAAAATAATAGGTTTTCTTAATTATTTAACCCTCACAATTAAATCTCTCATTTTTATATAATTTTATAAGTATTTTATATATATTTTATATACATTTATATATATTTTATACCCATTTATACGCAATATATACAATTCTATACATATACATATATACACCTCAGCATATGCACACATCACACCCCACTTATACGTGTCAGTGCCACATCACGTCGACGTGGCCTGATATCAGCCGTTCAAACACTTAATCTAATGGCTGAAAATGCCATTTCCTTTTTTAACTACATTTCACACCCCCAAACCCTATCTCCCTATCCCATTTTCCCCTAACACCCTGCCGCCCTCACTCTCCTCTCTCTCTCTCTCGTCTCAAAACCTATTACCTCCCACTTTCACACCTTTTTTCGACCATCCTCGCCGGAAAAAACAACAAGAAAATCACATTCTCTTGGTCCTTTGGCCCGCCAAAAAACCCCCATGCCAATTTTCCTATTTGGCGAGGGTCCAAATCTGACCCTTCATCGACTTCGTCGCCGTCGCCAGAAATTAAAGTGTTCTTTAAGGTACGGACCGTTGCACGCTTTTAAAAGAGCAATCGAGTTTGGAAAAGGAATCTTTAGTTTGAACACGACGAGACTTATTCAAATTGATGAATAAAACGGGTAATCTCTTCTTTTCTTATTTATGGAAAAACTATGTGATGCCTACAACTGATTTAATCAATTATGTTAGTTCATTGTGTGCCTTCATGTCTCGTTGAAAACTGATTCGGGCTAATTCTGTGTGACCACTATTCTGTCGATAATAGAAGAACATTATCTTGAATCTGCGAGTGCCTAAATGATAACATGTGTATACTTGTTTCCTCATGTCTTATTGATTAAATTCCAGTCTTTAGAAACCATGACAGTGTGAGTGTTGATCTTGATTGTTCCCTGAATTGTATTTGGTTGCTTATCCTATTAATTAAATAGTTTCCATGATTTTACAATCTCACCTAATCTAGAATCTGAGTCACACGATTCAAGGATCCTTAATTTGTTCAATTTACACCCCTTGACTGAAAATTTGAATGAAGATTGTTCTATCATTTAATCCAGTATCAGCTGAGTTTTTTCTAAGATTTCTTAAGACATGCCAAAATATTTTCGAGCCTAAATTAGTTTTGAACACTTTCTACGCATTGATCTTGAACCGGGTTGTGTTATTGTCCCAAGGGAGGGGAAGCTTATTGGTTTAAAGTCCTGTCTACATGATCTCCGTATCCCTGATTGGTTCAATTTGAAATTTTTAATTGAGAATAGGAATAGAAATTGGTTGTAAGATTGATCTGATGTTAACTAGGATTCCCTAAATCTGTTAAGAGAATTTCTAAGCCTAAAATAGTTTATAACACTTTTGAAAGACTGATTTTTGAATTGGTACTCTGTTATTGTCTAAGGGGAGGGAATTTTACTTGTTCTAAAATCTTGACTACCTTAATTCAAGGATCCTGACTGATCTATTTTTGGAATAGATACCTAATAGAAACTTTTGTGATTTTGGAAGATTGTTTTTGCCTTATTCATTCCCTGACTGTTAGGGTTAAAACCCTTGCCTTCACACCTATATAAGTCGACTTATTTTGACATATTAGGACACAGTTTTAATACCTAGAAACACATAGAATATTGCACTCTCCTCTCTTCTGATTATCTCTCACATAAATTGGGAAATTCTTGCTTCTTGTTACTTCTGGTTCTGTTTCTTGCAATCAACATTGCCCCAATATTGCTTCTTGCATTTGCTGCATCCACTGACAAGGTATAATTCATGACTGCACCCCCTTGTTTGCTTTGTATCTAATTTGCCTATATTCTGCGTCCCTATTTGGATCATTGTTTAGGTGTGTAAGAGTTTTGGTCCTTTTTCTGGACTCCCTGCTAACCCTTTGTGTATGCAGCCTTGTTTTGGATGGCCCTGAAAGGCCATACTGGTTTCCCTTTTTAAGCTACAGATTGTGGAACTTAGAAAAGTTGGTAATAGCACTATACTATACCTATTTTAAGTAAAGTCAGTCCTGACTATGCCTGAACTCAATGAGAACAGTTCGCTTTTTTTTCTGCATATTCTCCTTTTTAGGAACTGTCCTCAATCATGTATATTTGTTAAAATCCATGCTTGTATCAATTTAAAACAGGAAAATGGCCACCCAGGGGCTTTCTATGATCTGTGGTTGCATCATACACTAAAATAGAATCATTGCATTTAAAAGTTAAAACAAAAGTTAATTTGCAAGTGTTTAGTGGTGTTAAACATGATTTCATAATGATAGTTATATGGAACTTGATGATTTTGAAGTTGAACTCAATTCTTAGTCGACTGAAATTAAGGCGGAACAGCTTCTTGCACTTAAACTATTTTTGAAGTATGATTTCTTTGAACAAAAGCTATATGTGTTAAACTACTTGCTCTGCGACTGTTTTCTAATAAAATCTAACCTGCCTTTTTATGTCTTATGATCCAGGCCCAGAAAATACTTTCAAATCGGGCCTTTATGTGCGTAAAAGTGATTTTTAACTTCTTATACACTAATCTAATAGTGTATAGGGGGTATAATCCTTAGGGGTCAATCATACAACTATTCTAAGTAGTTTTAAAACATATATTACTTAACGCCTCATGTATTTGCATGCCTATGTATATATTTATGTACGGCAGCCCCTTTGTTTGTATTTATGTGCCTTTTCGACACCATTTTTTCTAAAAACAGCCGATTTAGTTACTATTTCCAAAACTGACCCCTTAAATCAAAAGCCATTAAGGTTAAGGCCCGACAATTAATGACGAGTCACACCGACCCTAAATGGCTAATATTTTATCTCAAAAATAACCCCTATTTGGTTTTTGACAAAATCTAAAATTATTTGCGAAAGTTGCCTATTTAATGCAAATTTGATTTAAATGCTGAAATTGTACAAATAGACTGCTTTTTGACATCCTTTTGTAGATTTGACCACATCTCGATTGGACATTTGTGTAGAGGCCAAAACATGAGTAGGCATGAAATGTAGGCCGTGCTTGTAAACTTTGAAGCCCATTTATGTGTATATTATCTAGACTTGCATAAGTAAACTTAGTCTTATAAATTGATTGCGAAATTGACCCCTTTTAAGTTAGTGATGCATGTGATAACATTTATCTTGTATGAATATCCCAAAATATAGACTCGGGCGGGAATCACCTTTCGTGGGACTTGGGGAAGTGCCGAACACCTTCTTCCCCGGGTCATTTGGACTTCTTACCCATTGAATCTCTGAAACTAGACTGATTTGATAAAGACTTGACCTTAGACGCTTAGGTAACCTAATACACCTTAGAAATCTATATTAGGTGGCGACTCCAACTCTTAACTCAAACGAGTTACCCAGTCAAACCTGAAACCTGACTCGCTCCGAGTTAAGTTTAAAACCGGGTATGGTAGAATTGCGACTCCGCTAGGGATACTGAAAGTCCTAACCATAACGAGTCTTTATTTTTTGTATTTTAATTGATTATCTTGTTATTTGTATTATTGTGATTTTATTAACTTGGTTTCCTTTTTATTTTTCTTTTTCCCTTTTATTTATTTATTTGTATGAATTTGAAGTTTGATGTAATCTTGGCATATTTCATTCATATTCTTGCACTCTTGGAAAATGACACTTTGCACACACATGGACGATTACGTGGATCCCACGGTTGCTCCACCTCAAAAAATCCTTTAGGATGGACATTTTGGAATATAGTTGGTCCGTGGTACAACAAACAATTTCAAATGGACCCACCCCTTGGTCGTCCTTCTTGGGGAACCGTGTCTAGAATTACATCAATCCTTGAATGTAATGAGCATGCATCATACCATAGGAAGGGCTCCTCGTGAGCCAGCTAGTTTTCAACTTGTCCAAATTACCTGACGGGTTTTTAATCCCAAAGGGACATTTGGACATGCTTATATGCATTTGAGAGAAAAGAAAAGAAAAGAAAAAGAGGGAAAAGAAAAGTGAGACGAAAATAAAAACGCATTTTGATTCGTCCAATTGTTCTTAATAGGGGAGGGGAATTTTAATCCTTTACTTTTTTTCTTTTAATAAGTCACAATGAGTCAAAATTTTCACCGTTTTGGAATGACTATGGGTGCACCTCCTTTGTTAACTAATTGGTGGAATAACTTGTCATTGGACGAGCAAACCGAAATACGCCAACATTTGAGTCATTTAGTTTCTTTATTAGAAATGGAGCCGTGTAGAGAAATAATTGAAGTGTCGGTATCATTTTGGGATGAAAATCTAAATGTGTTTAGATTTGGGGATGTTGAGTTAACACCCTTGCTGGAAGAGATAGGAGGGTTCATATCGCACTCAGTGTTAGACAAACACCATTGGCAAGGGAGTCGCATTCTAGCACCCAGTGTCCCCACAGCTGAGGAGTTTTGAAATAAATTAGGAAAGGTGGAAAGTGTGAATGTGGAATTTTTACAACAAAAGAAAATACCATTTTCCTACTTTTACAAGCGGTTTGGGTATTTGAGTGCATTCAACGACCGTAAGAAAGAGTTCAAGTCCGACAATGACTGGAGAGGAGCTAGACCACTTGCATTTACTTTGGGTTGTTGGAAAAGAGAAGCAAAATATTTCCAAGGTTGCAATCTTCTACTACAAGCATGGTTCAAGGAACATTTGAGAAGAGTGAGAGGTGCGCAAGAATTGTCTAAACCAACTGGTTACAACTACTTGGTTGGAGAACGATACGGGGTTCCAAAATTCAAGCAGCCAAGCAGCACAGAGAAATGGGTAAAGTTGTTTGAAAGCATAACGGAGGATTCAGTTCAATGGATGTTCACTTGGTTTCCTTCCTCAGACTTCATCATCAACTCTGACAAGGCGTTCTTTGTGATACTTATGGGATTGAGAGGTCTCCAACCCTATCAACCACTGAAGGTGATGAGACAAGCAGGGAGGAAGCAAATCATACCATTGATACCAGACACAAGGCTTATCAGTTTGATTACACTGAAGACGTTGTTCCAAGAGTTAAGAGCACTAGAAAATCCTGAGTAGGAAGACAAGTCATGGGAGAAGAATCACTAGCATCAGACCAATATAACGCTGGATGCGAACCAAACTGCAAAAGTTGGTTATACTCTAGCATAAAAGGAAATATGGTAGTAGGGCCGAGCCACGGAAATGACATAAGAGATCGTGAGGCGGAAGCTCAAATCTGATACTGAGAATTCATGTTGAACGCCGTTAAAATGGACAAAGAAAACAAAGAAGAGATCGAAGCATGGAGGAAACATACATTAGAGTTAGAAGAAAAGATAGAGGTGTTGGAGACAAAGCTTGAACAATGGAATTCGGAGTGTGCTGGGGTGGAAATTTTACACTTAGTGGTGGCTAAGGGATACTTAACCAAAGCTATGGAAGAAGTCAAAGAGATTACCCAAGAAGCAAAGAGAGCCAGGCTGGAGTAGGAGCGTGTTGCCTAGTCAAGTGTCATTTTCATTTATTTTGTATCTTTTATTACCATAAGTCATCACGTACTGAATTTCAAAATTGATTTGGGAATTTATGAGACTAATTGGCAACAAAATGTGCACTTGTTTTCCTTCCATCATAACAAACTTAGGAAGGCTATACGTCCTTGGCACGTTATAGTCCATTAGTAAGCCTACGTCCAAATGTCGAAAGGGTTCTTAACCTGGAAAATGACAAACTTGCATCTTTGTATGAATTCGAAGAAATGTTTGCACAAAATATTGATCGTTTGTCTAAGTATGATCAAGACTATAAGAATGTTTTGATCTTTACCTTTTCTTGTTTGTTTCCAGTCTATGGCTGCGAGAGGTACACTTCAATTTGAGATTGTTTTCCGAGCTCCTCACTTGATCAGACTCTGGTGGGAAAGATTTGGTTGTTGTTGGTAAGGTTCATGTTCAAAAGGTGTTGGGGGGAGTTGGTGGCTCTCAAAGCTTACACCGCCATGCCTGGTTTAGTTGAGGCATCTACACATTTCTGGGACTATAAAAGGGTGGTATTCCATTTCAATGGTTTGGAGTAGGAACTAATGCTGGAAGAATTTGGAGGACTAGCAGGGTTAGAGCCTGGACCCGAGACTATGATTTATCCCTGAGGCGTGGACCCTAATGAGTTCATTGAACTGTTGAACGCTCCTTATGATCCATATGTCGAGGGAGTGCATGATGGAAAGGTTACTTTAGAGTACCTGTATTCTAGATTTGGAGATCCAACGCTTAGACATGATTGGACTGGGGCGTGAGAGATTCAAGATTGGGAGTGGACTGAGTCAAATGCTTTCATCATTGCTTTTCTAGTGAGCATGGTTTTTCCCGAGAAAGAAGGAAATATCAACATAAGGCTGGGAAGAGTAGTTGAGGGATTACGCAAAGGCACTCACAAGCATCAAGTGAGTTTGGTTCCAATGATTTTGGGGGAAGTCTATAGGGCTCTAACAATATGTAGAATAGGAGGAGACTTTTTCGAAGGGTGCAATCTCTTGCTGCAAATATGGTTGATAGAACATTTGCACAGTGTCCCTATCAGCCCAATAGCACCAAGGCCGTTAAGGGAAGGAGGCATTCGTTCACATAGCACCCGCATGGCTGGAACAACAGTATGGGAAGAACCTACGAACATGCAAGGGTGGTACACCAAGCTTGAAGAGTTGCAAGAGGTGCAATGGGTAATTGAAACTATGTTGGTTTCATCGTTTCCATACAAGGTCAAGACATCACTTTCTTGACATTGATTGGATTCCAAGGAACTCATCACTATGTTCCTCTAAGAATCCTCGGGCAAGTAGGAATGACACAACAAACTTCGCAGTTGACGAGAGGGAGAACCTTCAACGTTGACATAAAGGACATTGACCATTCAATGGTTGGTACTATATTGACAATGTGGGAAGGAAGGCTTACTATGTAGTTTTGTCATGGCCGAGACAATAGGGTGAACCTCGTGGCTACTCTTGCTTATCCTCAGTGGCTCAGGGAAGATAGGGAGAGGTTCCGATCAAAGACTACACTAACAAGAAAAGCCAAAGCTCCAAGTGTCACTGAAAATACAAGAAGCTGCGATACGAGTTCGACCAAAGTAAGAAAGAATTAAGGGTAACACAAGAGAGGGAGATGAGGAGTCAATACAAGGATAAGATAAAAGGGGGTGAACTCAAGTATTGGACATGCAAAGTCATGGCGGCAAGGCAAGCTGCTAGGAATCTACAAGATTTGCTCAAAGGATGGGGAGATTATTTTAAGTCAGTACCAATAGAAGAAAAGGAAACAATGGGAGTAGAAATCTGTGAATTCTTCACAAAGGCTTTAGGAGACATGCAAGCTGGGAAGGATCTGATGAAGATTTTCGTCGCTCCTCCACCAATAAGCCTAGTTCACAAACCTAAGGAAGAAGCCGAAGAGAAGAAGGAGAAAGAAGATGCTTGAGCCGATGCTTGATTCAAAACCTCTTTGCTTGGCACATAGTCTGGTCGTCTTAAGTCGAGTCGTCTTTTTTTTTTGTTTTGTCTTTTTCGTTTAGTCGAGTCGTTTTCTCAAATTAGTGGTTGTAATAAAGCCAAGCAAATCAAATAAAATTTCGTTATTTTGGGTTTTAAGGTTTGTGTTGATTATGTTTATGCAAATGAAATGACGTGTTTGGTGCAAACATTACATCGAATCTTCGATAGGCATACCTCTAGCACAAAAGAGGTCTCTTGCATGATAGGACGCGACTTTATTAATGCTAACGTATACTCACATTCTTTTCTTTTTTTTTGTTGTGTTAGTCCCAAGTCCCTGAAGGTTTGGTTTGTGCATTCTGGCCGCGCCGCATTACCAGTTGAGATCCAGAGGATCAATCCCAACACCTCCCCCTTTACCTACAAGGACAAGGACGAGACGCAATATCATGGCTGAGTTTGACAAATTTGGAAATGGAACTCCCGAAAAGCAAGGTGTGGTCGCCTATGAAGACTATGCTAAGTTAGAACAGAGGTTGTTTGAGTTGGAAAATAGGGTTCCTCTCACCCTTGCTGAGCAGATCATTGAACCAAACAAAAACGCCTGCCCTCACGGCAAAGATCTACTATTCCCTGAGAAAGATATCTTTTACCCTACCTATATTGCACCACCAAAAGCACCACAAAAAAACCTACCTCTCTGCACTGTTGAAATAGAAACCATTGCATCACCCACCAAAGATCATGACATGTATGCAGTGGTGACCCAATAGCTCATTTGAGACCTTATTATGAAAAGTTAGTTGGGGTTGGACATGATGAAAAGATCCGCAAGCAATTGTTCAACCGTAGTCTAACTGGAGATGTGCTGGTATGGTATTCAAAGCAGCAGACAAAGAAGTGGACGAGCTGGGAGGCAATGGCTGGAGACTTTGTAGATAGCTTTGGGTATAACACTGATGCCATGCCCGGTCGGTTCTATTTAGATAAGTTGAAGAAGAAGCCCACCGAGACCTTTAGAGAATTTGCAACTAGGTGGAGAGCTGAAGCTGCTAGAGTACAACCTCCTATGGAGGACGCAGAGATAGTAGCAACTTTCATCTGCATACAAGAGGACGTCTACTTTGACAAGATGTTGAACATGCAAGACAAGAAGTTTGGGGACTTGATCAAGATTGGAGAAATGGTTGAAGATTGTTTGAAGACTGGTAGGAGCGTTAGGCCGCACTACAAGCCACTAACGAAGCCCTACAAACTGGTAACACCACTACATCAAGAAAGAAGAAGGACAATGTCTCCTTCGTTGCTGCATCACTCGATCATTCTCCTACCCACAACTACTACTACCAAACACCTTCTCCAGCATACCCATATATTCCACCCACATCCACCTACCTAGTCTACAATAGTCAATCCATGTTCAAAAGTCCACTGCCACAAAGACCACCATACCCACAAAGTCCTAATTATCGAAACACTAAAACCTATCCACCAAGGCCTCACGCCAACAACAATCCAAGACCCAAAAGAAACCATACCCCCATTGGCCAAATCCCGCACTCAGTTGTTCGAGTAACTCAAACCAGCTGGCTATATACAACCCGTACCGTTCAAAATGCCTGATAGAATGAAACCTTACTTTGACCAAACCAAAACCTGTGTCTATCATTCTGGAGGACCTGGTCATGATACCGAGAAGTGCTATGCCATGAGAGATAAAATACAAGAGTTGATTGATCAAAAGGTGATCCACCTGAAAACTCCAAATGTGCACAACAACTCCTTGCCTAACCACGGAGACAAAAGGGTGAATTTGATCGAGTTAGACTAAGAATGCAACTTGGAGGGAACCATTGTCAAAGCAAAGGGAGACATACCAGCACTTGCTTCCATTGCTCAAGCCGCTAAAGCACCTGACCCATTCAGGTGGAAATAGCCTCAAAATTATATGTGGACGTAGTTCCCTGTACAGTGACAAGGCTGCACCATGGGATTACAAAATGGAGAAGAAGGGCAAATCAACAGTTGAGACTGTTGCTGCACAAGGGATGACTAGGAGTGGGAGGATTTATACTCCCGAGCATCTTGTTCAAAGTAGACGAGGCATCAGCGAAGAGGAGTCCGAGGAACTATGGAAGAAAGTGCAAGCAAAAGAATACTCCGTGGTTGAACATTTGGGCAAGACTGCCACACAAATCTCCATCTTAGCTTTACTCTTCAAGTCGGAGAGCCACCAAAATGCCTTGATAAAAGTGTTAGATAAAGCACCTGTTTTGGTGGATAACTCAGTTGAGAATCTGGCTAGCAACCTGTTACTGAGGAGACGTTGGATTCACATGGCAAGAGCAGTGCCTTCTACGCTACACCAGAAAGTGAAGTTTGAGTGGGACCGCAAAGAGGTGGTGGTATTCAGTGAAGGGAACAACTCCATTTACAATGAACAAACCATACCGGCAATTAAAGGGAATGTTCTCGATGGGCAGACTTTCTATATTGTACAGCTCATGGGATCAGTGCAAGGTACTCGAGGAGGACGTTGCAAAAACTACAACAAGAGTTGGAACTTCGCAGACGCGGTCCAAGGAGGTTATACTGCACACTTCGCTTCTAAATTGGTTAACACACTTCCCGGGATTGAAGAAAAAAAGGAGAAGTTGTTATAGCGCTTATTGGGATGGCCGAGGCAAAGGCTATGAAGGAAGAAATTTGGTCTGGGAACCAATCATATCTGATTGGGGTGTGCCCTCGCGAGAATTTTGTTACACCTTGCCTGCTAAGACAGAGAAGTGACCCACGTACTCACCTAATGCTCGTCCCAACTGGAAGCACATCTCTGACGAAACAAAGGGAAGGGAAGTGTGGCTACCTAAAACACTCGAACCTATGCATGTGGTGATTGCAGAGCCATATGTACTCCCACAACCTGCAAAATGTCCTGAAAACTGGGTTGTAGGCATCATGATAAAGCAAGGATATGAACCTGGGAAAGGATTGGGCAAGAACCTAGATGGCATGATCGAGCCAACTCAATTGTGATGAGGCCCGACAATGAGAAAGTTGGCATAGGGTGCATTGTGACTTATGAGAAGAGCATGGAAGAAGCATCACTGGACTTCAAATTCTACAAGAAAAGCACCAAGACTGTCCTACATATTTTCGTCTCGTATGGATACTTGGATGGCCGAAAGGGGGAGGTATATGCAGCGCAAGGAGTTGAGCCGAAGAACGTTGATGCTGAAGAGGACCTGCTGGCAGGAGTGCAAAATTTGTTCATATCTGATGAAGACTGCTGTGTGATCCTAGAAGAGCAAGTTGAACCTCCTGGGCTGACAAAAGTTGAATCTGGAGCTGCTTTGAACAACTGGATCAGCAATCAGGCCCGAGCTTACCGTGGACCTTGGTAGAGCTGGGAGATAGAGTTTATGTCATGTTTTCTAAAATAAAATCCGAATTTGAGTCATGGAACTTGCATTTCTTTTCTTTCTCACATGTTTCCATACAAACTTTGTTTTGCAAGGATTCATAAATAAAATATCGCACCATTTCCTTTAACTTTTGTTTTTAATCTTTTAATTTTGCAATCTTTTATTTTTTCAGCATTCAAACTAGTAATCCCATTGAGCCCACAACCACGACGTGTAATGAAAAAATGGAGCTTGAGGAAGTTGAGTTTGATTTTGATGAGACCACACAAGAAAAAATTAAAAGATTTGAAAATAAGCCTAAACCAAACCTAAAAGAAACTAAGGTGATAAATCTGGGAGATGAAGAAACTGTAAAAGAGACAAGAATTGGTGTGCATCTAACCGCCGAAGATAAAAAACGGTAAACCGAATTTCTTAAGGAATACGAGTATGTATTCGCTGGTCGTATGATGACATGACTGACATAAGCACGGATGTGGTAGCTCACAAATTACCTATCAATCTGGGCTTTCCGCTGGTCAAACAAAAAGTCCGAACTTTCAACTCATCAGTTTTGTTGAAGATCAGGGAAGAGGTAACCAAACAGCTCAATGCAGGAACCTTGAAAACAGTCAAATACCCAACTTGGTTAGCTAACATTGTCCCAGTGCCGAAGAAAGATGGGAAACTCGGAGTTTGTGTGGACTACAGAGATCTAAATAGTGCAAGCCGAACAGATGATTTCCCTTTGCCAAATATACACATCCTGATCGATAATTGCACGAAACATGAACTACAGTCTTTCATAGATTGTTTCGTTGGCTATCATCAAGTTCTCATGGATGAGGAGGATGCTGAGAAAACAGCTTTCACTACATGAGGGCATTGACAACTATGTTCTATGACCTGATGTACAAAGAAATTGAAGTCTACGTAGATGATGTGATCATCAAGTCAAAGAAGAGCTCAGAGCACCTTGACAATTTGCACAAATTTTTCAATCGCTTGCGCAAATATAATTTGAAGCTAAATCCAGCAATGTGTGCTTTTGGAGTTCCAGTAGGGAAGCTTCTGGGCTTCATCGTCAGTAGAAGAGGCATTGAGCTGGATCCATCCAAGATCAAAGCTATCAAAGAATTGTCGCCGCCAAAGAGCAAGAAAGAGGTCATGAGTTTCTTGGGAAGACTCAATTACATCAGCCGATTCATAGCTCCATCCACGGTCATCTGCGAACGAATAATCAAGTTACTGAAGAAAGATGCAGTGATCGAATGGACGGAGGATTTCCAAAAAGCCTTTGATCGGATAAACGAATACTTTTCTAGTCCACCCGTGCTAGTTCAACCCGAACCTGGGCGATCTTTGATCTTGTACCTGTCTGTGGTAGATTCAGCATTTGGTTGTGTGTTAGGGCAACATGACTCAACTGGAAGAAAGGAGCAAGCAATATACTACCTGAGTAAGAAATTCACTCCTTACGAAGCCAAGTACACATTACTAGAATGCACGTGCTGTGCGCTGACTTGGATAGCACAAAAGCTGAGGCACTACTTTACGTCCTACTCAACATAACTGATATCAAGGATGGACCCTCTCAAGTATATCTTCCAAAAAACCAATGCGTACTGGAAAATTGGCAAAATGGCAAATATTGCTCAGTGAATTCGCCATTACTTTTATCACTCAGAAGGAGGTAAAAGCTCAGGCCCTAGCTGATCATATGGCCGAAAATCCAGTGGGAGATGATTATTAACCTCTGCACACTTATTTCCCCGATGAAGAAGTAATGTTCGTAGGAGAGGATATCACAGAGGAATATGATGGTTGGAGACTATTCTTCGATGGAGCAGTGAATTTCAAAGGAGTCGGCATTGGGGCAGTGTTAGTTTTGGAGACTGGTCAATATTATCCTGTCAAAGCCAAACTTAGGTTTCGTTGCACCAACAATATGGTGGAGTATGAAGCTTGCATCCTAGGTCTTAGAATGGCGGTAGACATGAACATACAAGAGCTGCTGGCGATTGAAGACTCTGACTTGTTGATTCACCAAGTCCGAGGAGAATGGACAGCAAAGAACTCCAAGATATTGCCACACCTCGGGTGCATAAAAGAGCTGAAGCAAAGACTCACCAAGATAGGGTTCCGGCATGTACCCAGGCTGCAAAACGAGTTCGTGGATGCTTTGGCCACCATATCATCCATGATCAAACATCTCGACAAGAATTAAATTGACTTAATACCCGTAGCGGTGAGAAAGCAGCCATCATATTGTTATCATGTGGAAGAAGAATCAGACGGACAACCGTGGTTCTACGACATCAAAAGGTTTCTCAAAGATGGTATTTACCCAAAGGATGCAACGAGCCTCCAAAAGAAGACATTGAGGAGATTGGCAATTGGTTTCTTTTTTAACGGAGAAGTCCTATACAAAAGGACACCTAATCTACGATTGCTGAGATGTGTGGATGCCAAAGAAGCTACTAGGCTGTTGGAAGAAATACACTCTGGACGTGCGACCCACATATGAACAGTTTTGTGCTTGCAAAGAAGATTTTGAGGGCTGGCTATTTCTGGATGACAATGGAGCATGATTGCATAAGGCACGCAAAGAAATGTCATCAATGCCAAGTCCACAGAGATATGATTCGAGTGCCTCCTAATGAACTAAATGTCATGGGATCACCTTGGTCTTTCGCTGCCTGGGGAATGGATGTCATAGGACCCATCGAACCAGCTGCTTCCAATGGACATCATTTCATATTTGTAGTTATCGATTATTTTACCAAATGGGTAGAAGATGCATTATACAAGTCAATAACAAAGAAAGTGGTGGCAAACTTTGTCCGTGACAAAATAATCTGTCAATTCGGCATTTGCGAGTCCATTATCACCGACAATGGGTCCAATCTTAATAGTGACTTAATAAAAGCAACTTGTGACGTTTTCAAGATCAAGCGCCACAATTCCAAGAAGACCCCAAATGAATGATGCGGTCGAGGCAGCTAATAAGAACATCAAAAAGATATTGTGCAAGATGACAGACAATTCAAAGCAATGGCACGAGAACTTACTCTATGCTCTGTTAGGGTATCGCACTACAGTGAGAACATCAACAGGGGCTACTCCTTAGTTGTTGGTGTATGTCACCGAGGCAGTGATACAGGCGGAAGTTGAGATACCATCTTTGAGGATCATTCAAGAGACACATTTGAGAGACGTTGAATGGGTCAAAGGAAGAATGAAGCAATTGGCCCTCATTGATGGAAAAAGACTAAATGCAGTATGTCATGGGCAATTATACCAGAGGAGAATGGCTAATGCATTTAACAAGAAAGTTCGAGAGAGATCCTTCGAACCTGGACAATTAGTACTGAAGAAGATATTCCCCAATCAAGAGGAGGCAAAGGGTAAATTTGCACCGAATTGGCAAGGACAGTACATGGTTCACCGAGTTCTGAATGGAGGAGCACTAATACTAGCAGAAATGGATGGAGAAGTTTGGCAGAAACCCATCACCTCAAACGCCGTCAAAAGACACTATATATAAAAGCCTATATTAGTGAGAGGTTTTAATTATTCTGCAATACATCATGTAATCTAGAACTACGTTACGACCTGATTCCCCAAGTGGGATATGTAGGCAACCTACCCAAGGTTCGGTTGCATAAAAAAATTCATTTCCCCATAAAGAAAACATTGGGGCAGAATTTTTGAGGAACTCTAAAAAATTCCTAAAGGACAGACATAGTTGACACTGGGACAGAAATTTTTGAGACCCTCTCAAAAATTTCAAGCAGAAATTGGGGCAGAATTTTGAAGTCACCCTCAAAATATATTTAATTAAATTTGGAGCAGCATAAGGAGCAACAACCATGACTTTACACAACGTGGCTCGTGACTCAATGGGGATAAAGTTTTTCGTTTCATTTTTCTTCTCATAAAAGTTTTTCAAAATACTTGCACTATTTACCATTTTATACATATTCTTATCAACTTGTCCAAGGTCCCGACACTCATTGGAAGCGGGCACAGAGCAAGCCAAGCACGCACAAACCAAACTACCCCGCACAACTCACCAATCTTTCTTTGGATGCAAGCACGAAAATATGCAATCCGGCAACACATAACAAATACGTTACGACAAAAAGTTATCCAATTCCTCTTACTACATTTAAATTAGCTGAGGGTACACAGCCCGATGTCGATTATGTCATTTTAAATTAGCTTAGGGTACACAGTCCGATGCATCGACTGAGGATACACAGCTCGATGTCGATTATGTCATTTTAAATTAGTTGAGGGTACAGAGCTCGATGCGTCGACTGAGGGTACACAGCCCGATGATGATTATGTCATTTTAAATTAGCTGAAAGTACACATCCCGCTGTGTCGACGGAGGGTACACAGCCCGATGTCGATTATGTCATTTTAAATTAGCTGAGGGTACACAGCCCGATACGTCGACTAAGGGTACACAGTCCGATGTCGATTAAGTCATTTTATTTTTATGCAGGGCAAATCGAGCCTAAGGCACTTACCATCAAGAGCCGGGATTGGAGGATGCAAAGGACGAGAGGTCAAGAGCATTGGGGAAGAGTTCGAGAGCATTTTGAAGACCAAGGCATTGGCTCCAGGTCCAGGCGCCCCGCCCAGGCAAAGCAGGCGCTCTGCCCCATTGAATGGAAGAATGGGCGCTCCACCCAACGCAGCCCACTGTCCAAATCGTGCCAAATTCCAGGCGCTCCGCCCAGTACTTCACAGTCAAACCAAGATGGGACTCCTATTTTAATCGAGTATTATTTAATTGTTTGACCCTACGTGGTCTTTGTTATTACACCCAACTTGTGGGGTTATTTTAGACTTTATTTAGAAGTGTAGAACCTCTATAAATACTACACTTAGGTCATTAGATCATTAGCTTGTTTAGATTTGAAGAATAGACATAGAAAGAGAGGCAATGCCTTCTTTTTGTTGAAGCCTGAAGCTTCGGATTATCTTTGCTTGGAACTTATAGAGATTCGTCACTAGTACGGATTCCTTGTATGGTTCAAGTTTCCCTTTCTCTCTCAGATATACATTCATAGTTTGAATCGTTTATCCATTCTTTTCTTCTATTTCTGTTCTTCCCCGTCCCTATTTTCTTGTTATCTTATGATTATTGCTTCCGCATCTTAGTTTATCGCTTCCGCCTATTTACCCTGCATCAGCTTGGTATCAGAGCAAGGCTCGGTTTCGTTCTTACAAATCCACATTCCTTGTTCATCGTATCTTTACTTTAGTGTTCTTGTTATTTATGTTCTTGTGAAAGAAGAAAAAAAATTGAAAAAGATGAAAATCCAAAAAAAATTGGGCATAACTTGTTGGTGTGATTGGATCTTGTTATGGGTGTTATTGGATATTGATACTTGTTGAAAACCCTTCGTTTGGGTACCACAATCTCGTGGATTGGATTGGAATCAAGAAATTTGAAAATTTGAAATCCCAAATTTCTTAAACCCTTGAAAACCCTTGTTCTTGAGGATTCAAGATTTGATTATTGGGTTGATTGTTTGTTTGGTTGTGAAATTGATATTGGGGTTTGTTCTACATTGAAAAACAAACAAACTGAAACAAATTTCGTGAGATTTGGAGTTATATAACACCAAAATTGAAGAATCAAAATCCAATTTGAAACCCTTTTGAAAACCCACTTTGAATCTTTGAATGATGATTGTTCTTTGATTGTTGGATGTTTATGGATGAAATTCATTGGGTTTTGAAGAGAATATCATTATGCAATATTGGGTACCTTGAATTTGGGCAAAATATATTGAAATCAAACCAAAATTTGGGTTTGAATTGAAGAAAACCCGCATTCGAAAAGGCTGGAACAGGGGCCCAGGCGAACCGTCCACCCCCTAGGCGTCCCGCCCACCTAGCTCACTGCCTACCAAGGCAGGCGGACCGCCTACCTACCCCAGGCGGACCGCCCAGTGTGCTGGTTGCTTCGTTTGGTTTCATTTCGTGTGTTTTGGTGTTTGTTTCGCTTCCATACTGCTTGGTTAGTGTTTCTAAGGTATTAGTCCTACTTTATTGACACTAATCTTTGATCCTTTAGAGTGTTTTGTGTCTTGAAGTCTTCACTTAAATTCATAGAACTTGCTTGCTTCAATTACGCATTAAAATAGCTTCCGTACATCGAGTCACTTAAACTCCATTCGGAACCATTACTTGGGTGTACTAGTTGATTGATCTTACCATTTTGGTTCCTAAAAGAGATAAGGGCATCTTTGGTTGGGGGTTTGGGAGTGTGCACCCTTAAAAGAGTGTTGAGAGCCACCACCAAAGGTAAGGGAGAGCAAGTGAGGTTCTTTATACTAACCTTTGCACTTTCTTAAAATGTCTTTTACAGGTACAAGGAGCCATAAGGGAGGTTTGGAGGGAAGTGGGAGTGGTGAGAAAGGTGTAAGTGGGAGGGAGTTAGTTGAAGCTACCTTCCGAGCATTTTGGCTAAGATGAAGGCAATAGACACTCGAGTCCAACACTTGGAGGATGAGATGGTTGAGAACGAGGCCGAGGGAAGAGATAACATGATTCGCACTATGGGTTATGGTATTGCTAGTAGTGGTGAAGTAAGGAAGTACCTAATTAGTGAAGGTACTATTGAGGGGATGTGTAAAGGGCGATACATAGATGATCTCATGAGAGAGAGCGTGGTATCAATTCATAGTGAGCCTTAATGGGAATCATGGGTATATGCTTCAAGTGGATAATGGTGAAGCAAGTTGGATTAGTCATCTTGTAGTGAGAAGGTTGGGAGTACCTTGTGTTGATGAAATGGCTAGGGTAGTTATTTCACAAAGGAACTTTGAAGAAGAAGTGGAGTGCAAAGTAGGTCCTTTAATGGGATGTGATGTTATGTTGGGAAAGCCTTGGCTTTTCAATAGGTACTTCAAGCTCGTCCAAGAAGTGGCGGATGGCTACCGTGTTCAAGCACAAGGGAAGTTACAACTCCTCTTTCTTAGGAAAGTAGAGGTACAACCAAGCAAGCCCATGAACATGAGAAATTGAGGGACACCATTGAGGAGAAGCCCTATGACTCAAAGAGTGCAAACAAGAAGTTTCATGAACATGAAAAGTAGTGGGACATATTGAAGAGAAGTCCTACAATCACAAGCAATTGTGGGACTAGTGCAAGAAGAGAGTAGACATATGTCAACATGGTGAACCCCAAACCATAAGCTTCAAAGCAAATTGGTTCACCAACAAAGAAGAAAGAGACCTCAAGTGATGAGTCTCTTAGTCCTAAATTCCGGGTTGATGTTAAAAGTCCACCTACTCCGGCTATGGGTATTCTTGGGCCTCATCCCAACTCACCTGAATTTGAGAGACAAAAGAATGAGAGGAGTAAGGGAGTGACCGGTGACATTCCTCAAGTGGAAAAAGGAGAGGATGTGTTGAGTGATGTCAGTGGGATGTCACCACTCGAATCTACACCCGACCTTGAAAAGAAAATGAGGGAAAAGAAAGAGGGAAAAAGAATTGTAAATAGTGAGGACACCCCTTATTCTAAGCCTAACCCCTTATCTTTTTCTTCTACTTGTGTGAATTCTTGTGTAGGTATTCTTGGAGGCAAGCTAATGGAGCCTCAATCATCTTCCAAGATGGAAGGACAAGGTGAAGAAGATCTTCAATGTGATCTTCAAGGTGGAGAGATAATTCGTGATACTTCAAGTGCATTGAGTGAGCAATATGGCCACTCAAAGGTATGTGATAGTTCTTCCCTTGAGCATGTTACTTCCTTGTCATGTGAGAGTGTTTGTGACAACTCTATGCTAGTTGATGATTTGCATGATTACAATGTGTTTGAAACTAGTGTAGAGTCGAATGGTCAACTTGTGTGTGATTGTGAACCACTAGTTGAGCGGGATGATAAGCCACATCATAATGTGAGCTCGGTTTTCAGTAAACCTCTCTTTAGTGAAGATTGTGTAGTTGACCTTATTTGTGACCCTTGTTATGACACCCCACCTATATTTGATATAGGGGAGATGAGTTGAATGAATACCCCATCCTTTTCCTTGATGAATTGCTTGATAATGGTGGATCTATGTGTTGTAGTGAGGATGGTATTGACCTTGAGGAGTCCCTAGTGGATGGGATGGATAGGATTGTACTTGATGACTCCTCAAGTGTGTATGAAGAGTGTGAACTTGAACCTCCATAGTTTGAAAGGTTTAATAGACAATCCATTGTTTAAAACTCCATGTGAGATGAATGGTCTTGGAATTGATTGTGTTGGTCCGTATTCTAGTAGTCCTAATCTTGATTGTGAGGACTATAATGATGAAGAAGCCATTATAGAGACCTTCCTTGATAGGTTGTCTAGTGAGGAAGATTGTCTTAGAAGTGGATTTGGAGGTGAGGAAGTCACTCTTGCTGTGTGTAAGAGTGCTTCCAAGAAGGGGAGTGGAGTATTTGATGTGAATTGCCAATTGAATTATTTTATTTATTCCACCCCACATGTTGATTACACCTTGGGTGTTGAGCATCCCAAAGCCAATGAGTCACATTATGATCGTAATGCATTGAAGGCTTGGTGTGTTGGTTATGAGCTTAGAGATGATAGGGATCTCTTTGCTTGTTATAGTAGTGAGTGCTTATCATTTTTGAGCCAAGAACTTGTTGTTTCCTTTGGGATCTATTCTTTTTTATTGGTATTGATACTTAGCTCAATCACAAAAGTGTGCTTTCCATAGAACTTGCACTCACTCTTGTTGGACTTGCCTACTCTTGTAGTGGGAAGTTTTGGTATGTTCTTATTGGACTTACGGATCATAGGAATTTTGATGGCTTGATCTTGCATATTCCCTACCCTATTGATCTCATTGATGAATCTTGTGTTGAGTGCACCTATTGGGGAAGCCAAGTACTTGTTTTTTTTTGGAAACATGTACTTTATCATTGTCATTGATGCTTGGTTATACTATAAGAGTTTTTTTTCCACACTACTTGCACTAACCTACTCTTATAGTAGGAAGTATTGTTTGTCTTGGTCTTTGGTTGTAGGTCTTGATGGTTTGATTTCGAGGACGAAATCCTTTCAAGAAGGGGAGGATGATGCAGGGCAAATCGAGCCTAAGGCACTTACCATCAAGAGCCGGGATTGGAGGATGCAAAGGACGAGAGGTCAAAAGCATTGGGGAAGATTTCGAGAGCATTTTGAAGACCAAGGCATTGGCTCCAGGTCCAGGCGCCCCCCCCCCCCAGGCAAAGCAGGCGCTCTGCCCCATTGCGTGGAAGACTGGGCGCTCTGACCAAGCCATGGGCGCTCCGCCCAATGCAGCCCACTGTCCAAATCGTGCCAAATTCCAGGCGCTCCGCCTACTTCACAATCAAACCAAGACGGGACTCCAATTTTAGTCTAGTATTATTTACTAGTTTGACTCTACGTGGTCTTTGTTATTACACCCAACTTGTGGGGGTTATTTTAGAATTTATTTAGAAGTGTAGAACCTCTATAAATACTACACTTAGGTCATTAGATCATTCGCTTGTTTAGATTTGAAGAATAGATATAGAAAGAGAGGCAAGGCCTTCTTCTTGTTGAAGCTTGAAGCTTGAAGCTTCGGATTATCTCTTTGCTTGGAACCTATGGAGATTCGTTGTATGGTTCAAGTTTCCCTTCCTCTCTCGGATATACATTCATGGTTTGAATCGTTTATCCATTCTTTTCTTCTATTTCTGTTCTTCCCAGTCCCTATTTTCTTGTTATCTTATGATTATTGCTTCCGCATCTTAGTTTATCGCTTCCGCCTATTTACCCTGCATCATATTTCTTGCGGAGGGTACACAGCCCAATGCATCGACTGAGGGTACAGAGCCCGATGTCGAATTTAACACTTGGCACAGCAAAGGATACACAGTCAGACATAACAGACACACCTGCATATGGTAAAGAATCCTGGAAAGATAGTCCAGCCCAAAGGGAAGGTACATTTTACATTTGTTTATACACACACTATTTTGCAAGGCTCGCCTTTACTGCAGGATATATGATCTGGCGACGCGAATGTTGCAATCTAATGCCTCGTCAATTCTCGCAAGTCGTAAGCATTTCTCTAGAGTCGCGACAAAATTAATCATTCTATCAACGTCTTTGCCTGAAGATTCTTTCATAATCCCCGGGCAAAGAGGGGCAGTTGTTGACACTTAGTTTTGTCCCTCTTGTTTCAATAGCCACTATTCAGATAAAACTGCACTTATAACCACACGAGTATCATATACTCACCCATATTTCGAGTCACTACTTCACACACGTACTCCAATTAGGATATTTTTAAAAGGCATTTGCATAAGTGATTGCCACTGTACAAAATTTGTATGTTTCATTAAAATTTCTCGTAATTATTCCCATTTCAACAAAATTGCCTAAATTGTTTTAAAATTTAAAATAATAGGTTTTCTTAATTACTTAACCCTCACAATTAATTCTCTTATTTTTATATAATTTTATAAGTATTTTATACATATTTTAAACACATTTATATATATTTTATACCCATTTATACACAATATATACAATTCTATACATATACATATACACACCTCAGCATATGCACACATCACATCCCACTTATACATGTCAGCGCCACATCACGTCTACGTGGCTTGATCTCAGCCGTTTAAACACTTAATCCCATGGCTGAAAATGCCATTTCCTTTTTTAACTACACTTCACACCCCCAAACCCTATCTCCCTATCCTATTTTACCCTAATACCCTGCCGCCCTCACTCTCCTCTCTCTCTCGTATCAAAACCTAACACCTCCCACTGTCGCGCCTCTTTTCGGCCATCCTCGTCGAAAAAAATAACAAGAAAATCACATTCTCTTGGTCCCCTCATGGCCCGCTACAAAACCCCCATGCCAATTTTCCCATTTGGTGAGGGTCCAAATCTGACCCTTCTTCGACTTCATTGTCGTCGCCAGAAATTAAAGTGTTCTTTGAGGTACGGACCGTTGCACGCTTTTAAAAGAGCAATCGAGTTTGAAAAGGGAATCTTTAGTTTGAACACAACGAGACTTATTCGAATTGATGAATAAAACGGGTAATCTCTTCTTTTCTTATTTCTGGAAAAACTATGTGATGTCTACAACTGATTTAATCGATTATGTTAGTTCATTGTGTGCCTGCATGTCTCATTGAAAACTGATTAGGGCTAATGCTATGTTACCAGTTCTGTCGATAATAGGAGAACATCATCTTGAATCTGTGAGTGCCTAAATGATAACATGTGTATACTTGTTGTCTCATGTCTTATTGATTAAATTCCCGTCTTTAGAAAACCATGACAGTGTGAGTGTTGATCTTGGTTGTTCCCTGAATTGTATTTGGTTGCTTATCCTGCTAATTGAATGGTTTCTATGATGGTACAATCTCACCTAATCTAGAATCTGAGTCACATGATTCAAGGTTCCTTAATGTTTTCAATTTAAACCCCTTGACTGAAAATTTGAATGAAGATTGTTCTATCATTTAATCCAGTACCACCTGAGTTTTGTCTAAGATTTGTTAAGACATACCAAAAGATTTTCGAGCCTAAATTGGTTTTGAACACTTTCTACGCATTGATCTTGAACCTAATTGTGTTATTGTCCCAAGGGTGGGGAAGCTTATTGGTTTAAAGTCCTGTCTACATGATCTCTGTATCGCTGATTGGTTCAATTTGAAATTTTTAATTGAGAATAGTAATAGAAATTGGTTGTAAGATTGATCTGATGTTAACTTGGATTCCCTAAATCTATTAAGAGTATTTCTAAGCCTAAAATAGTTTATAGAACTTTTGACTGATTTTCGAATTGGGACTCTATTATTGTCTAAGGGGAGGGAATTTTACTTGTTTTAAAATCTTGACTGCCTTAATTCAAGGATCCTGACTGATCTATTTTTGGAATAGATACCTAATAGAACCTTTTGTGACTTTGGAAGATTGTTTTTGCCTTATTCATTCCCTGCCTGTTAGGGTTAAACCCCTTGCCCTCACACCTGTATAAGCCGACTTAGTTTGACACATTATGACACAGTTTTAATACCTAGAAATACAAAGAATACTGCACGCTCCTCTCTTCTGATTATCTCTCACATAAATTGGGAAATTTTTGCTTCTTGTTACTTCTAGTTCTGTTTCTTGCAATCAACAGTGCCTTAGTATTGCTTCTTGTGTTTGCTACATCCCTTGGCAAGGTATAATTCATGACTGCACCCGCTTGTTGGCTTTGTATCGAATCTGCCTATATTCTGCTTCTTTATCTGGATCATTGTTTAGGTGTGTAAGTGTTTGGGTCCCTTTTCTGGACTCCCTGCTAACCCCTTGTGTATGCAGCCTTGTTTTGGATGGCCCCGAAATGCCATACCAGTTTCCCTTTTTAAGCTACAGGTTGTGGAACTTAGAAAAGTTGGGTAATAGCACTATACTATACCTATTTTAAGTGAAGTCGGTCCTAACTATGCCTGAACTCAATGAGAACAGTTCACTATTTTTTCTGCATATTCTCCCGTTTAGGAACTGTTCTTAATCATGTATATTTGTTAGGATCCCTACTTGTATCACTTTAAAACATGAAAATGGCCACCCAGGGGCTTTCTCTTATCCCTTTCTCTGATCTGTTGTTGCATCATACAGTAAAATAGGATCATTGCATTTAAAATTTAAAACAAAACTTAATTTGCAAGTGTTTAGTGGTTTTAAACATGATTTCATAATGACAGCTATATGGAACTTGGTGATTTTGATGTTGAACTCAATTCTTAGTCGACTGAAAATTAAGGCGGAACAGCTTCTTGCACTTAAACTATTTTTGAAGTATGATTTCTTTGAACAAAGGCTATATATGTTAAACTACTTGCTCTGCGACAGTTTCCAAAAAAATCTAACCCGCCTTTTTACGTTTTATGATCCAGGCCCAGAAAATACTTTCAAATCGGGCCTTTATGTGTGTGTAAAAGTGATTTCTAACTTTCTATGCACTAATCTAATAATGTATACGGGTATAAGCCTTAGGGGTCAATTATACAACTATTCTAAGTATTTTTAAAACATATATTACTTAACGCCTCATGTATTTGCATGCTTATGTATATATTTATGTGCAGCAGTCCCTTTATTTGCATTTGTGTGCCTTTTTGACACCATTTTCTAAAAACAGCCTATTTAGTTACTATTTCCAAAACTGACCCCTTAAATCAAAAGTCATTAAGGCTAGAGCTCGACATTTAATGACGAGTCACACCGACCCTAAATGGCTAATATTTTATCTCAAAAATAACACTAATTTAGTTTTTGACAAAATCTGAAATTATTTACGAAAGTTGCCTATTTTAGCAAAACTACCTATTTAATGCAAATTTGATTTAAATGCTGAAATCGTACAAATAGACTGCTTTTTGACATCCTTTTACAGATTCGACCACCTCTCAATTAGGGGCTAAAATACGAGTAGCGTGAAATGTAGGCCGTGCTTGTAAACATTGAAGCCCAATTATGTGTATATTATCTAGACTTGCATAAGTAAACTTAGTCTTATAAATTGATTGCGAAATTGACCCCTTTTAAGTTAGTGATGCATGTGATAACATTTATCTTGTATGAATATCCCAAAATATAGACTCGGGCGGGAATCACCTTTCGTGGGACTTGGGGAAGTGCCGAACACCTTCTTCCCCGGGTCATTTGGACTTCTTACCCATTGAATCTCTGAAACTAGACTGATTTGATAAAGACTTGACCTTAGACGCTTAGGTGACCTAATACACCTTAGAAATCTATATTAGGTAGCGACTACAACTCTTAACTCAAATGAGTTACTCAGTCAAACCTGAAACCTGACTCGCTCCGAGTTGAGTTTAAAACCGGGTATGACTATGTCATACTTATCTTTCGAACAAATTTATTTCCCTTTTTCCTAATAAGTAGATCATGGAGCATACTTACACCGAATCATATGGACCTTCTCTTCAATTGAAGTGCTTAAACATATACCTTTTATTTAGCGATGGTTTAAGACATAATATTTTAACTATTGTCGGGTTTCATTATATGTTTCATTTGCTTTCTTTCCAACTTAGCATGCTGCGCCCAAATATTGCATAACCTTCCATTTAAAATTTTATTTTAGTGTGTGGGATCAAGATACTCTTTTCAATTTGCACTAAATGTCCCACTTTGCCTAACGTTTCAAGTTTGGTCAAACAAAACAGATCATTCATATTTTTTTTGTCTAGTTGCACTTACATATACATAGCTGTTTTATAAGACAACTCATGAGAAATTTCCTTGCTTTGCAAAATCATACAACAAACACAACGTGCCCCAAAATTCAACAATGAAGGATCATTTTACGTAGAAGGAGTAGCATATACAAAATAATAAAGATGCAAGTAGAACACAAAATAAAAAAATTGCTACCGGGTCTGGTCTTAATGTGAGCAAATCTTGACCAGACCTTTTCATACTTCAAATAACTCTTGGGCGTAAAGAGCCTATTTTACACAAGAGGAATGATATTAGAAGGTTAGAACTTTACCTTGTGAGATAACACTGCCAGTAATAACAAAGAAAACCAAATAAGAAGATCCAAACCAGCAACAACAACAACAAGCCAAGAAGGTGACAGCAACAGTAGACTCAAACCCAAATTGACAAAAACAAAGACACTTTAACAGTAGTAAGAACAACTCTTTCTCCTCTCTTAGAACAATAACTCTAACTTATAACTTGGAATTTATGTTATAAAAGCTCTTTTGAATTCACTTTTTTCTTTTTACACTCTTTTTAAAGTGTTTTAGTCTTGCTGACTCTCATCTATTTTTTCATATCTCTATGTGTTTTTGAGAGTGAATGAAGTATTTTTCTTGATAGAGAGAAGTTGGTGTGTAATGAAGAGAAAGATTCCTCAAATAGAGAAAGCATGGAGTGTGAAATTGAGTCAAAGGACAAAGCCCATGTGCTATCTTACTTTTCAGAAAAGAAAAAGTACACAGACCCATGTGAAAAGTTGTACTTTATGGTTGACCTTTGTACCTCTACTTTGACTCTTTTAGCTCTCTTTTTAATTTTCAGATTTTGACAATAAATTTAATGGGCAACCCCAACTACTTTGCTTGAAACATAAACCAAATGACTCACTAATATGGGCAGACAACTAATATATGAAGCAAAGTTAGGTACCTGGCTATTTCAACAAACAAATAGAGGCTACAAATCTGGTTCTAGACTAGCCAGAGCTTCATATATGTAACAATTTAACTTACATACTTAACGAGAACTAAACAAAACTCAGGCAGAAAATCTCGCTCAATAGGCCAATGTACCTTTAACAAACTAACCATTCAATAATTTTCATGTTTAGATATCGACTACAAAGTTCAATACCACGACACTAACGAGTTCAAACAAGAAGGCATGCTTAGCTTGAAACACTAACAGTAAATGGGAAGTCACATGCACACACTTACATGTCTACAAAGGAATCAGTTGATGCTATTTGATCTATACAGGACATAATCACAATGACTAAGGACATGTTCATATATGGAACTAACTGTGTTATGTAAATAAAACATGTATCCATGATCCCTTACACTAAGCATACACCATTTATACTAACCAACACTAAACAAGTGAAAACAAAATAGAGACTTATAGTTTACTGCACCGATTTCAACTTCACCACCACCATTGTAATAGCCTCACTGTCATCGTCATGCCAATCAGTCGCAGCCACACCTCGCTGCTGCATCATCCCCGCAAATACCTCCATCTCACTGTTGCATCTAACCAAGAGACTACTGCACCTCTGCCATTACACATCGCTCGAGTCACCTATGTATCATCATCACAACACCATCGATAACAAAGTCAAAGCATTACCACCCAACATTGAACCAAAGCCAACAAATCAAAGGTCAAAATGTCTCCTGCCTCGCCATATGTTATGTCAACACCACCATTCAACTTTCATCAATATGAGCTAACACACACCATGATTGTCCAATACTATCAATGCCCTTGCCACTATCGGTACGTTGTCGCTACATCAAAATCACTAATTGCCCTTGCCAACCCGTCACTATTCCATTTAAAGTCAACCACACCGCTACTTTGCCTCCACCATCGCAGCTCAAATACACTATCATAGTAAACACAAAACAAATGCCACCATACAAATAAACAACGCACACACACACCCCACTGCACTCGCTATGCTGCTTCCCTCAGCTTGGACGCATACACCACTGTTGTCACGACCTAACTTAGGGCCGTGATGGATAACTGACACTGAGTTCCGATCATCGCTAAACCTACAAATAATCTATTAATAATAGAGATAAGCTGGCAACCTGGTCATATATACATACATATTTGTTGAAAGCATAAAGTCTGGAAAGACGACAAGGCTATCATACGCTAACATACATAACATACTGAATGAACCATATAGAGACATATCTACAGGCCTCTAAGAGTGCTAAATTGAATATACAAAGGATGGGACAAGGCCCCGCCATACCTACTAGATGTTTGTACAACATACCAAAAGTAGTAAACTCCGGGAGGAGGCGGAGTGACTCCAACAACTGGTAGATAGCCTACTTACGTGGCTCAAGGTCTGATATCTCTGCACCTATGCGGCATGAACACAATGCCCAAGAGAGGACGTGAGCACGATATATACAAAGTATGTAAGGCATGAGCATATAAAATATCATAGCTGAATAAAATTGTAAGGCTGAAATATAAATATGTAAATATGTGTTGGAGCATAGCAATGTAGCTGGAAATCTAAAACATGAACAAAACATGATACAGATATAAATTGAAGTCTAGCTGAATCTAAAACTGAAGGCTGAGCTAAACTATACTGATAACTGATTATGATATGACTGATAACTGATAATTGGTAACTAGAAATCGGGAACTAATAGTTGTCAATTGACATTGACATTGACATTAAGAACTGATGGCTGATAACTGAAAACTAATAATTAGTACTGAACTAAACTTGAACTGTCATCTAATCTGGTACTTGTCTGGTATTATGAGTTGTATTCCCCCAAATCAGGTAATTGAACATCAAAACTAGCCTCATGTATAGTCACGCAGTACATACTGTGGTTATATATGTATATATAACAAACCTGGCAGGTGTTATGGGCTATGTCCCTCTCAGCCAGTAATATCTAGTCTCTCTGGTCAAAGTGTGTGAATGATACTCGGTCACACTAGGTGTTTCAACTCCCGCCTTAACTAGAGGGGTTGTGTTTCCCAGATGGGTAGTATCACATGTGACCGGACTGTGTGTCCAATGTCCAGCCTCGTTGGAGGACTCTAAATCACACATAATATGATCAAAATATAAGCATTAGCATGTACGAGGCATAACACATATGGTAAAAATAGATATGAACTCAAAGGAATGATAAGAAAACCCAATATGGAATCATCGACACAACCTGAAATTCAGAATTTATCCGACTCTTTGAATTTCTATAAAACTTTTGGCAGAGTTTTCTCTAAAACTGGATGATAAGCAAAAACGAAATCAGCACTATAGTATGCACAGGGATGGATACCCGGCTAAATTTATAACATAAACAGATTAAATGGAAAACAAGATGAGACGACATGACGGCGTAACAAATCCACAGATAGAATCTCTAGAGAGCACCACTGCCTGCCATGCAACCTAAGTTTTAGGGTCTAAATCAAAGTTATAGACATCATAGACTTCATGAAAGTTGTAGATATAAGTCTTAGAGTTCCAAAAAGCCTTAAATCATCTCAATATCAATTTTGTACAAAGATTTATGCAACAATACTAATAACTGTCTGAAGATAAAAATAATTTTTCCAGATTTTGAAACATTTCGTGCTGCTGTTTTAACCTCTTTCACCATGGTTTTTAGTACCACATTAAGAATATACAAGATTCTCTTGATTTAATAGAAGTTCCCCACAAGAAACACCAAGTTTGGAACTAATACAAGCTTCAAAAGCTACAAGATTGATGCCTTGTCGAAAGAAAGGTTTAGCCTTACATACCTTTGATTTTTTTGCTTCTAAACCTTATTTCCCTTGAATTCCAAAGCTTAAACAAGCTATAACAAAGAATTTAGGTACTTTTCTTAGCCATGAAGTACCTTTCAAAACTCAAACTACAAAGGAAAAGAGAGCCGGTATAATTATACATACGTCGTATGGATCATTTTAATGTTATTGCTTCTTGATTTCGTATCCGAGATGCCAATATTGCTTGAAACCTTTGTTGAGAGCTTAAGGATAAGTTTAGAGATGTTATCTTTTCGTGTTTTCTGGAAATATAAAGAAAAAAGAAGACTTAAGGCATATATATACATTTTTGAAAAGTCAAAGAGGTGCTAGCTTGGCACCCTAACACTAGCCCTTCTTCATATGCTTATATCTTTTTATCCAGACGCCCTACAAACAAACGGTCAAATTTTTTGAAAACTACACTCCAAGACCTTCAATTTAGTATATTATATATTCCCAAAAGACCTCAGATAACACACAGAAATAATAGCTTCAAAAGCTTCATTACAAGGCAAATCCTTAGTCGGTTTTTACGCAACTTAAATCTGATTTTTTCCAAACTTTATATTCAACATATAAATATTATATAGTCATAATATCACTTTAAACTTACTTAAATAATTCTTAATATGTCATTATTATAATATACGTCATTTTAGAGATATGGGCCACAACAACTGTATCATCATTGTCTCGCCAACGCTATAGCATCACAGGCTCAACACGAAACCCACCAAATAAATAGAAAAAAAATGGGGAAAGAGAAAAAGGAAAAATGAAGGAGTTTTAGTGAGAAAATACCTTCAAAAATATGTAGAGGAGAGTGAGAGGAACCCGAGGACATAAAACTAGACCGTAATTGAATTGGGGTTGCTGGAGTTAGGACTTTGCCAATTTTTAAAGTCCGATCTATGCCAAATCAGTGAGATTTGGTGAAATTGACAGTAGAAATGGAAAGAGGGGGCGGATGTGAGTTCAATGGTGTAATTGGTTGGCCGAAGTGAGGCAGTAGTCGGCATCACCGCCACCAACAGCGGAGGACCCCAGTGATAGTGGAATTTTTGCCAGCACCACCCTGACTATTTATGGAATGGGGGAAAATGAATGGGTAAGGGATTTCGTTAATGAAAGCCGACCAGGTCATAGATTTGGGATTTTAAATTTTTTTCTTTTTTGAATTGGGGTGGCCCAAACTAGCCGTATAAACAAAACCGGCTATAAAACATACACACTAACAAATCACCTAATTAAATAAAACAACATAGATTAAGTTAATTATCATAATTAAATTATCAAATCACAATTAAACAAACAATGACATCACAAATACATTTTTTCAATTTTTCTCTTTAAATAGCTAAATAAAGAAGTTAAAAAATCTAGGAAAAATAGAGAAAAAAATCCTAGGAAACTTTGAATTTTCGTGTCAAAATTAGGTGATTACGCCCTAAAATACCAGATTTATACCGAGTGGATATTTCTAGAAATAGGATAGTGATTAACAGGGTATTAGGGATAGGTGTTGTTGTGGTTACCCTAAGTTAACGGATTGAATACCAAGACGAGGATGCCTTACCTAGACACAATATTGATTGAGCTTCCTACAACACCTCTTTTAACCGAGAGGGTGAGAGAATGTTAGGTTTGGTAGTTACCAAGAGGGGCTATCCGAGTAAAATAGCTCGAGTGTCATAGCGCGCGCCTAAATTTTATTGGTTGGCGCTCTTTACGTGAAATAGATTAAAATTGGGTGATTTGCATTCCCTAAGCTCTACTACCTTGCACCCTTGATTGAGTTGCCATTGATCATATTTCTATCTTTCCTAGTGTAGTCGTAGTTGATAGCATTGTTCTCTAGCTAACACCCCTCGTTTGGCTTAGTTCAATAGGTTTACTTCCTCCATTATCTTAATTGCATCATATTTTTCCTTGTGGATTTGACTCGGACTTATAGTTGGCTAATTATATTACGACGACCGTGTCACTACTCTTCGGAGAGGTGTTTTACGCGCTCGTCAAATTTTGGCGCTGTTTCAGGGGAACAATTGGCATATTAGGATCGTTTCAGGAGTTGATTTTGTTTGCTTTGTTCCCAAACTTTGTGAATAGACGTTTGTGCATTATATATAAGTGTTTCTGTTAATTAGTTAATTGTGTTAAATTTTTGCAATGGCATCTTTGCACAAAAATGAGTTGAATTATGATAGACACTTGGTTGATGGTCTTTATCCTATTTACTTTGACCCACACTATGGGAGAAGTTGGCCAATAATTTTTAAGTGTGAGTTGAATGCACCTTCTCATTCTTTTGAGGGAAATATATGTGAAGGGTGCGGTGGTCAAGAGGGTCATCAGGAGGAGTGTCCAAATAACCCATATTTCTATCCAAATGACTTTCATAATGGTGTTAATGTGCATTGGGAATTTGATAAGTCCAATGAGGTAAATGATATGGAACTTGAGCCCGAATGGCAAGGCATCCAAGTGAAGTTTCAAGACGAGATGGACTTATCCATTTAACAAGAAGAACATGCTCAAAATGAAAGATGTGAATATTTATTGTACCGGATACTTGAGCATCATAATTAGAAAGCCAAAGCCATCAAGGAGTTAAAGGAGATGGTCCACCAAAATGACATAGCCATTCACAACTTGGAGGTACAAATGAAACAAATGATTGAAGCTTTTAATGATCAAGAAGCTAAGGATGTAGCTACATTCCAAGGAGGAACTTACATGGAAGATGAGCTTAAGTTTCAAGAACAAAATGTGGGATAAGAGCAAATTTGTGTAGAAAAAGAGGTTGTGAGCCAAACTTGGCTATAAGAACAAGTTCAAAGAGTGGAAGTTTATGAAGCATGTCTTGAAGAATTTAATGACATGTGGATGGACCTTGAAGAATAAACAGAAGACCTAGGACAAAGGGTGGACCAATTTGGCATTGATGCTCATGTCTTGGGGTTTCTACTGCATGAAATGGTTGAGGCATCTAAGGCCCAACATGAAGAGGGTGTAAATGATATGCTTGAAATGTACGAAATTGAAGAAGAGATCAAAAGCCAAACCATGGAGCTTAATGAAAGATGTCACACCTTCGAGCTAAATAGATGATGACAAAAAAAAGAGGTGATGTTGGAGTCTACCGAAGAAATGAAATGCACTTATGCTGAAGACTCTAGTACTTTAAAGGAAGAGGATTTCATGATTGGTGACCAAATGATTTTGAGAAGAAATGGACCTCATTCACTTCATTTGTCAACTCTATATGTAGATAAGGGATTGTAAATAGAAGCAAATGAACCTTTGGATGACTTGAGCAATGATGATCAAAGTGGTTATATTCTTGAATTTTCTGTACCAAGGAGACAAAATGACATTCCTCATTTGAAGGCCAAGAAATACAAAATGAAGAATCCGGTCTTGGAAGCTTGGAAGTTTGTACCCCCCCCCCCCAAGAGAACAACAAATCACTTGATGCTATATTGGGGAGAAAATTCACCTTCACCAAGTGGAGAGAAAAGCATGATGGGCACGATAGAGATACGACGTTAAACAAAGCGCTTGTCGTGAGGCAACACAAAATTCTTTAAATTCTTGTCTGCATTCTAATAACATGATAGAGTAGATTAGTTTTCTTTTATTGTTTTGGATCATCTCACGTAGTTCCACCAGTTTTTTGAGTTGCTTGTGAATAGGGAGCAGCCTGATGAATGAATGTCCTATGGCAAAAAATGAAGAAAACAACGTAATAGCGCCAAGAGGCCAGCTTAACCTTGTGCAAACGTGTGAGCAAGGGCGACCTCCCTTCAAATAAGCGGCTTCACTTTTAGTAAAGGCTAAAAATAATTCTAAGTATAAAAGTTCAAGCTCTCTGGACTTTTTAGGCAATCCACAGGGTAGGCCGCTCTTTTTTGCTTCAAAATTGAGTGCAAGGTCAAATAGCTACAACCCAATGCTTGGGCGGCCATCCTTTGTATGGAGGTAAAAATTTAGCTTATGGAATTGGTAAGTCTCAGGAGTTTTAAAAATGGCTTACCTAATGCCATCACGAGACACTCAGAGTGTAATCGCATTTTTTTCTCAGGGCAAGCCATCCGCGGACGCACTATATAGGGCAGTTCAGAGACCGAAAAATTGAGAGAATACCAAACAGTAGCATAACTCAAAACAACCCCTCATAACTACAACTTCCCTCACCCCTTTGCATCAAAACTAGTAGACTCCCATTCCCTTTACGTTCATCTTGTGCACTCCATCTCCATTCTCAAGTTTTGTCCTTAAATTTCTTTAATTCTTGGATGAAAAATCATAAGGTCTCTCTCTCTCTCTCTCTCTCTCTTTTTCTCTCTCTTAATAAAATTTATTATTGCTTGTTTGAAGTTTGAAATATATTTGTAAGCCATATTAGAACATGGGGGAAGTCTGACGTATCCTCATTGTTAATTTTTTTTAAGAAAATGGTTAGGTCTTAATTTCATATTGATTGATTTTACAGAACCATAGTTGTTAATTTTGAAGCATTCTAAGTAAAAACTCATGTTAATTAATGTTAACCTAAAGGCATGTGACTTCATTGATGAAATAATTGTGTGGAAATTTAGTGTTTTGAAGGCTGAGGATCATATTACTCTTTGGAGAAGATGACCGCTTTCAATCGCGCGATGCCTTGCGCGTTTCGTGGTCGATAGCTTTTTTGTTTTTTTTTTTTTTTGCGATTGCGTCTGACCATCCGACGATTGCGCAAAAGGTTGTATGATAAGCAGCACAGTCGTGTCTGAGCATCTCACGATTTCTGACTGAGTTCCAGAGAGAAATAGAAAGTTAGCACAACCCATTGTTAAAAGTTTTTGGCTTCTTTCTTTGGGTCAAGGGCTTTATACATGTATTGAGTACCCGACCTGAATTTTGATGAGTGTGATCTTTGTAGGTACTCTTTCATCTAAAAAGGCAAAAGAAGATAACCAACACAGCCCAATAGAAGAAGAGGATGAATAATTTGACTCCATCGTATTCTTATCAGGAGCATGCTAGGATAGGTTCAACAAAGACATTGACGAAAGGAAATTCGTTCGAGAGCGAGGGATAAACATGGACAACGTAGATAAAAAGCTCTCAGAATTCTTCCAAAGGCTAGAAAATAGTGGTTGGATTTTCTTTGCTTCTAAGCCTACAAGAGAGAACAATACATGGGCAAGGGAGTTTTACCACTGATTTTAGAGGTGAGTTTACAACCACTGTGAAAGGCAAGATAGTGAGATTTGATGTCTCCGCGATCAATGATGTATATGGGCTAGGTGATGTTGACAATGGTGAATACAAAGCTCGGGTGAAAGAATGAGGTGTTTTGTGGTTAGTAGATAAGCTCCAAGGAGGCACACAAACAAATTGGGCCACATTTAGACAAAATATTGCCTCGAATAATTTCATTACAGAGGCCAATATTTGGCTTTTTTTATTTGTAGCAGGGTAATGCCTTCGACGAATGAGATTGAAGTGTTCGTGTCTAAAGTGGAACTAATTGCAGCTTTGATTGATGGTTATCGGGTAAATCTTGGGGAGATTATAGTGGGAGAGATTGAAGAGGTTGTTAGATAGAGATCGGGGAGCTTATTCTTTCCATGCTTGATTACCCAGCTGTGCAAGAACGCAGGCCTGAAGTCATATAATGGAGACTCTTGGCAGAATACTGAAAAGTCTATTTATCCTTTGCTCAAGAAGGGAGCTGGTGGAGCTATTCAAAAGAAAAAGAGAAAAGTGGAAGTGACTTCTCAAATAAATGTTGATGATCCAGCTTTCGGACAGTTCACAGTTACTAACACTGCATTAGGGAGTTCCTACACTCCAGTTGTGCCACTCACTTTGCGAGCGTCCAACATCATAGCACACAATAATCATCTGGTAGAAGGCCTTTATTCTGGACCACATGGAAAGGGTTCTTCCTCCAAGCCTCCTGGCACTCATTCATTAGAGGGGTGCTAATCGAGTAGGTACAGATCAAGGACAGGTTGGACAAGATGAAGAAGAAGTAAAAGAAGTTCGGCAAGAGGACGAGCAGAACGTTGAATAAGATGATGAGCAACTTAAACTCTCTTTGTAGATCCAGCGAGGAGTCGAGTGATGAGGAGATTCACTACCCAAACACTTCCAGTGCTAACATCACTTTCTCTTCAAAGTGATTTCATAGTCAGAGAGTCCCTTATACCCTTGTTTTTCATTGCTTAGTTAGGGACAGTGCATTATGTAAGTTTGGGGTGTTTGGGTTTGGTGTCACATTTATGAGCATGTCTTGTATCTGTGGTATTTGAACCTTTCTTCTACTTTTGAACATTATGGATGATCACCTTTCTTTTTATATTAGTATGTTAGTTATAATGTTATTGTGTTTGTTAGTTTGTTGCAACTAATAGTTAATTTAAAATAAAAAGTACTCCCACGAACTACTCTTGTAATGTTACTTATTTCCTCTTATTCGCACTTCTTGCGATACGCAGGCAACCCACCCGAATCATCCCTTGTAAATACCTTTCTTGTAAATATTTTTTAGTAATAGGCAATAACCTCCTTGGTTCTTCTTTGTCATGGTTCTTTTCTGAGGAAACAATTCTTTGAACTGGGCATTTATTGCTCCTAACGCACACGCAAGTATACGTGGTCGACAAGTAATAAAATGATAAGTAGAGTATCGTTCCCACGAGGACTATTCAAACTGATGCTTAACAAACAATTTCTAACTACTATCCAGGGATCTTTTTCCAATAATGAGAGTTTTTATTAACTAAGAGCAATAATATAAATGATGGAAATTCAGTCAAACAATGGTGCAAACTTTGGTTGTAAACAATATTAAGGAGATAGTCCAGGGTCAGAGTTACGAACAATCCAGTTGAGTTTTCCAATTGATTCTACTTCTTAAATTCCGGATTACTAACTAACAGAGTAAATGTACCCGTGAAAACCTTTTGATTCTTCACAGTCTATGCAGGCTACTTCAATCCCTATATGTCTATGGGTTGAATCACGTGCACGCATTAACGAATTCTGTAAATAGTTAAGCTAGGCGAGCAAGTATATGTCTATCCTAGTTCCCCGATGCCCGGGTTCACAAACTAGCCCAACTCTTTCTTATTGCATTCATAAATTCCCTCCTTCAAGTTCAATCTAAAAATCATAGATAATGCATAATTATCGAGCTCTAATAATTACACAAGTGAAATCAAGAAAGAATAAGTAACCCGTTATGGGATTCAATTAATGGGAATCAACCTTCAAATATCAACTTTCATGAAATACTCTAACTCTAGAACGTAAGATTTAGCCACACATACTCATAATCACAAGGCAATGAATTGATGAAATAATGATGTAATAGATTGATAGACGAAAGAATAGGAATTAAACCCTTATTCAATGAAGTATGGTGCTCTCAAGTTGCTCCAAAGTCTGAACTCCTTCTAAAAACTAAGTAAAAGAGTATTTATAGGGTTTACAAAGGCCTAGTAATAAGTTACACCTAAGCCTAGACGAAAAAGGAAGTCCAAAAACACTCCAGGGGCGCTGTAGTTGGCGCCCCGCGCCCCCGAACGCGCGCACACAAGCAGTTTACGTCGAAATCCAGGCGCCTTGGCCATGCCCCGCGCTGAGAACCGCGCCAGAAGGCTGGGCGCCTTAGGGCCGTGGCGCGCCACCCAGCGCGCCAGGCAATTCCTGCTCCTCCTTGCTCCACAGCTCGCTTCGTGTCATGCCTTCGTGTGCTAGATCCAATCCTCAATCAACTTCCAACAATTTCTTGCTCGATCATGCTCTTTAAAGCTCCAACTGCTCTTCATAATGACCTACACACATACGACACAATATCAGTGCAAAATCACATTCATTAATTAGAAAACGAGCGAATAAAATACTCAAACGTGAGGAAATATTAAGGAAATATAGGTATAAAATGCCAAACATCACCACCCACACATGAACCTTTGCTCGCCCTCGAGCAAGTCACAACTAACTTCCCAACCTAGGTAGAACAGGTCTGCCTATGACTATAGTTGATACCGATCATTGAACAAATGCACACATGACTACTATGGGTCCAACAAACATGCCAAAAATTTACCAAACATCTAAAACACGAGAACAACCACACCAAGATAGCTCAAATGCACAAACTCAACTCATTGCAACCATGCTCCCACAAAATCACACCTATCTACTCAACCAAGAAGCCACGACTTCACCTATTTCATGCAAACCATGTGCCCTCACCAAAATGAAGCAAGAGAGTGTCCCCCAAATATCACACAACAATGAATATCAAGAATAGAACGGGGACAATAGCATAGAAAGAATTCACTCACTCTCATGAAGGAGTTTGCGCCTTTGCTCAGTTGTAGCCCCAGGAGGATACACATTACTCACAATTAAGTTCACCATATCAGCATACCATGGCACCTCGGCTGCAGCTAAAGCAAAAAGCTGCTTATCAGGGAATACCTCTTTAATCTCAGGCCCTTCATCTACATGATCTCTATTCTCTAGCCTTGACAAATAATCCGCTACTTGATTCTCAGTCCCCTTGCGATCTCGAATTTCAACATCAAACTCTTGCAATAGGAGAACCCATCGAATTAGCCTAGGCTTGGAATCCTTCTTCTCAAACAAATACCGGATTGCGGCATGATCACTGTAGACAACAGCACGAGTGCTAACCAAATAAGATCTGAATTTATCAAAAGCATACACTACGGCTAGCAACTCCTTCTCAGTGGTGGTATAATTGGACTGGGCTGCATCAAGAGTCTTGCTTGCATAATAGATGGAGTAAAGTCTCTTCCAATTCAAATTGCTTGCCCCAATAACAGTATCACTCGCATCACACATCAATTCAAATGGCAAAGACCAGTTAGGAGCACTGATGATTGGTGCAGTCACCAACCTTTTCTTCAACTCTTCAAGTGCCTTGAGACAAGCATCATTAAACTCAAATTTCACATTCTTCTCCAACAACTTGCACATGGGATTAGAAATTTTGGAGAAGTCCTTTATAAAGCGCCTATAAAAACCTGCATGTCCCAAGAAACTACGCACCCCCTTAACAGAGATAGGTGGTGGTAATTTCTCAATAGCCTCAATCTTCGCTTTATCAACCTCGATCCCTTGCTTTGACACCTTGTGCCCAAGTACTATGCCTTCTTGAACCATAAAGTGACATTTTTTCCCAATTCAGCACCAAATTTGTTTCTTCACAATGGCTCAGCACAACATCTAAATTTTTCAAGCAATCATCAAAGGAGTCACCAACTACTGAGAAATCATCCATGAACACCTCAACAAATTTTTCCACCACGTCGGTGAAAATAGCCATCATGCACCGCTGAAAAGTCCCCGGGGCATTACATAACCCAAACGGCATCCTCCTAAATGCATAGGTGTCATATGGACAAGTAAATGTAGTCTTCTCTTGATCTTCAGGATCTATCACAATCTGATTGTAGCCCGAATACCCATCCAAGAAACAATAATACTCATGCCCAGCAAGTCTATCCAGCATTTGATCAATAAAGGGAAGTGGGAAGTGGTCTTTCCTGTTGTTCAGCTTTCTATAATCAATGCAAATTCGCCACCCTGTGACTGCTCTTGTAGGAATAAATTCGTTATGCTCATTCTTCACCACTGTCATGCCCCCCTTCTTTGGAACACATTGACCTAGACTCACCTACTTGCTGTCAGAGATAGGAAAAATAATACCAGCATCCAGCCACTTGATAATTTCTTTCTTCACCACCTCCTTCATGATTGGATTTAATCTCCTCTGTTGCTCTATAGATGGCTTATGGCCTTCTTCCAAAAGAATTTTGTGCATGCAGAAAGAATGACTAATCCCTCTAATATCAGCAATGGTCCAGCCAATAGCTCTCTTGCGCTCTTGCAGCACTCTCAACACCTTTTCAACCTGCACGTCAGACAACAAAGAAGAAAGGATCACGGGCAAGGTATTACCCTCACCCAAATAAGCATAACGCAAATGCGCAGGTAAAGGTTTGAGTTCAAGAGTAGGAGCCTTCTCAATAGACGGTTTAGCAGGAGTTAAGGTCAACGGTCTGTCAAGCTCCTCAAATTTCTTCCATCCTGGGATGAATTTACTCTGCATGTTAAGAATCTCCACATATTCTTCAATGTCATCATCCTTCAGGATATCATCATCATCATCACATAAGAGTGCCTTTTCCAGAGAATCAACATTAGAGGCCAAGAATGACCTCTCATCAGCAGTCAACTCATCATCTACCACTTTTACCATGGACAACTCTTCATAATGGGAAGGAAGCTGGGTAGCTCTGAACATATTGAACACAGCTTCTTCCCCATTTACCTTCATAATCATCTTTCCAGCTCTAACTCTAATGACAGCATCAACAGTAGCCAAAATTCCTCTTCCCAATATGAGATGAACCTCAGGATCAGCTTCATAGTCAAGAATAATGAATTCAACAGGCAATATAAACTGACCCACTTGTACAAGTACATCCTCAATAATCCCCTCGGGGCATGTCAAAGATCTATCAGCCAGTTGTAGAGTCACAGTAGTAGGTCGTGGTTCACCCAAGCCTAGTTTCCCGAAAACTGATGAAGGCATTAAATTCACACTAGCACCCAAATCACACAAAGCTTGTCCAACCTCATGCTCCCCAATTTTCAAGGGAATAGTAAAACTGCCAGGATCCTTCAATTTCTGAGGAAGCTTGCTTCTAACTCTAGAACTGCACTCCTCAGTGAGTGCAACTGTCTCGAACTCAGTCAGTCTTCTCTTGTTAGCAACAATATCCTTGATGTATTTAGCATATTTTGGAACATCCCGCAAAATCTCCACCAAAAGAATATTTACCTGAATCTAACTCAAGATCTCCAAAAATTTCTTGCATGCTGCATCGACTTTTTGCTTCTGAAGTCTCTGAGGGAAAGGTGGTGGAGGTCTCACAATAGCAGGCTCGGGCTGCTTTTCTGTCACTTTCTCAGCTTCCTTCTCCACCTCTCTATCCGCATTAGGCTCTAACTCACCAACAGGCTTTCTTGGCTTTGGGGGAACTTTTTCTAGAGCTCTTCCATTCCTCAAAGTAACTGCTTGCATAAATTCCTAAGGATTTTTCTCTGTATCACTTGGCAAAGCACCCCGAGGTCTATTATTCTATTCTCCAGCTAGCTGCCCCATTTGTCTCTCAAGATCTTTCTGAGCATTGCTCAAATCTTTATTGTTTGTGCCTGAGCTGCTGAATCATCCATGAGTTTTTGTTGCCCTGCAAGAATTTTTCTAAGCATATCCTCAACTGAATTAGACTGCTGTGGCTGAGTCTGCGACTGTGACCCCTGCTGTGGTGCATTTTGCAGATTATTTTAGGGTCTCTCATTGCCTTGTAACTGCTCACGGTTATCCCTCCAAGAAAAATTTGCGTGACTACGCCAATTGGTGTTATAGCTATTACCATATTGATTACGATTCTGACCCTGTGACCTGTTCTGATTACCCACATAATACACTGACTCTGGATTAGATGGACAGACGTCAGTGGCATGATCCTCTCCACAAACCTCACAAAAGACTTGAAGTTGTTGCACTGGAGCTGCTTGTTGTTGAGTCTGCGGCAGAGCTAGCTTGCTGATTTGATTGGAAATATCATCCATTTTCGCCCTCAGCTCTGAAACTGCATCTAATTGAAGTACCCCAGCAGATTTCTGTGCAGTAGCTCTACCAACTCCCTGCCATTCAGGGTTGCTCTGCGAAAACTTGTCTAGTAAATCATAGATCTGCTCAAAATTTAAGGCCAGTACTTGGCCTCCAGCAGCAGCATCTACCACGATCTTAGTATGCGCATTCAACCCCTCAACAAAAGTACGTGCAATAACCTCATTGGATTGGTTGTGGTATGGACAATCTCTCAATAAAGCTTTAAATCGCTCCCAGGTGGAATATAAAGACTCTCCTTCTATCTGTCTGAAGGACATAATTTCACTCCTCAGCCGGGCTGTCTTAGCAGATGGATAAAATTTAGCCAAGAACTTCTTAGCCAAATCCTCCCAAGTAGTGATAGACCCAGGCTTTTCAGCCTTTAACCACTTCCTTGCTGCCTCAATCAGTGAAAACGGGAACAACGTCAAGCGAACATATTCAGTAGGAACTCCCGTTGGTGTATAAGTATCACTGATCTCCAGGAAATTCTGAATGTGTTGCTGCGGATCTTCATGAAGTAATCCAGCATATTGCCTAGTCACATGCAGCAACTGAATCATGCCGGGCTTAATCTCAAAGTGCCCGGTGATAGCGGGCTTCACAATACTAGATGCCGCTCCTCCCAGGCTGGGAAGAGCAACATCTCGCACCGCTACTGCTCGATCTTCTGCCATTTCAGTGGGTAAGGAAGCAAGTACAATTGCTAGTGCTTCTCGGTCTCTCGCTTCTCTTCTTACCCTTCTCAAGGTCCTTTCAGCCTCGGGATCAAAAGGTGCGAGTGGTTCATCCCTTCTATTCCTTTGCATGAAAAAACTTGTTGCCTGAAACAGCACAAGAAACTCAACAAAAAATTAAACCTGAATAGATAATAAGTAATCGTTCAAAAAGAAATCAGTCAATTATTAGTCCACGGCAACGGCGCCAAAAACTTGTTACTCCCAACGCACACGAAAGTATACGCGGTCGACAAGTAATAAAATGATAAGTAGAGTATCGTTCCCACGAGGACTATTCAGACTGATGCTTAACAAACAATTTCTAACTACTATCCAGGGATCTTTTTCCAATAGTGAATGTTTTTATTAACTAAGAGCAATAATGTAAATGATGGAAATTCAGTCAAACAATGGTGCAAACTTGGTTGTAAACAATATTAAGGAGACAGTCCAGGGTCAGAGTTACGAACAATCCAGTTGAGTTTTCCAATTGATTCCACTTCTTAAATCCCGAATTACTAACTAGTAGAGTAAATGTACCCGTGAAAACCTTTCGATTCTTCACAGTCTATGCAGGCTACTTCAATCCCTATATGTCTATGGGTTGAATCACGTGCACGCATTAACGAATTCTGTAATTAGTTAAGCTAGGCAAGAAAGTATATGTCTATCCTACTCACGAATTGGTTCCCCGATGCCCGGGTTCACAAACTAGCCCTACTCTTTCTTATTGCGTTCATAAATTCCCTCTTTCGAGTTCAATCTAAAAACAATAGATAATGCATAATTATCGAGCTCTAATAATTACACAATTGAAATCAAGAAAGAATAAATAACCCGTTATGGGATTCAATTAATGGGAATCAACCTTCAAACATCAACTTTCATGAAATACTCTAACTCTAGAACGTAAGATTTAGCCACACATACTCATAATCACAAGGCAATGAATTGATGAAATAATGATGTAATAGATTAATAGATGAAAGAATAGGAATTAAACCCTTGTTCAATGAAGTATGGTGCTCTCAAGTTGCTCCAAAGTCTGAACTCCTTCTAAAAACTACTCCCTCCGTCCCAATTTATGTGGCACCATTTGACCGGGCACGGAGTTTAAGAAAATAGAGGTTGACCTTGTTAATTGTCAATTTTACCCTTGAAAAAGTAAGAGAGAGAAGATTTGAGTAATAAAAAAGTTGTTGGTAGGTTTAAAAGTATGTAGGGCCCAACAAGGGTAAAATAGAGATAGTGCATTAAATAGTTGTCAAATAAGGAAAGTGCCACTTATTTTGGGACAAACAAAAAAGGAAATGGTGCCACATAAATTGGGACGGAGGGAGTAAGTAAAAAGAGTATTTATAGGGTTTACAAAGGTCTAGTAATAAGTTACACCTAAGCCTAGACGAAATAGGAAGTCCAAAAACGCTCCAGGGGCGCTGTAGCTGGCGCCCCGCGCCCCCGAACGCGCGCACACAAGCAGTTTACGTCGATATCCAGGCGCCTTGGCCACGCCCCGCGCTGAGAACCGCGCCAGAAGGCTGGGCGCCTTAGGGCCGCGGCACACCACCCAGCGCGCCAGGCAATTCCTGCTCCTCCTTGCTCCGCAGCTCGCTTCGTGTCGTGCCTTCGTGTGCTCGATCCAATCCTCAATCAACTTCCACCATTTCTTGCTCGATCATGCTCTTTAAAGCTTCAATTGCACTTCATAACGATCTACACACATACGACACAATATCAGTGCAAAATCACATTCATTAACTAGAAAACGGGCAAATAAAATACTCAAACGTGAGAAAATATTAAGGAAATATAGACATAAAATGCCAAACATCAACATTCTTAGGATTAGTTTTGTAGTTAGTTGTAAATAATGGTAGTTTATTGTGGATTTTTACTCCTTAGCCAACTTTTGGCATGTTTGGTACCACCACAATTTAATCTTTGTCATGTAAATATTATTTTAAAAAGTGGAAAGAAAATTGAGTGGTGGATTGTGTTATGATCTTGAAATTCAACTTTTGGCTCTTGTGTTCACTAATTAGTTCTCACTAGACTATGAATGAACTTTTGAGTTTAATTTCCTTTGATTGAGACTTGAATATACTTGTCTTTCTTGTGCCATGAGTGGTGAGCTGTTGGTGTGTTCATTTGTGTGCATTATGATCTAGAACTTGCCCTGAGTGTGCATTAAAGCGAAATTCTAAGTGGTGTCTGGCTCGAAAAATATAATTTTAGGCTTTCCTTGGCCCGTTAATGACCTAAAAAGCTTACCATTGCATTATAATCTTAGTCAACCTCTTTGGACGGTTTTGGCAATCACATTATTAGATGGTGAAAATGCGGAAGTCGAAGAAAATCAAAAGAAAGAAAGAGCAATAGAAATGAAAAGTTGAAAGGATAAGATCTTGAAAGAAAATAAAAAGAAAGAGAAAAAGAAAGAAAATGAACAAATAGTAAAGAAGAAAAATGGTGTTAGTGAATAAAAAAGGAAAGATTAATACCAAATCCCCAACATGGCAAGGTGCAACTGTATGAAAAAGGAAGTGTGCTTTACAATGTTGTATGGTGCAGTGCCCAGTGAGGTGTGTAGTCATTATTTACCCAAATTATATCTCATCTTTAACTAAAATCCTACATTACAGCCTTAGATAATTCCTAATTAATTTTGAGCCGAGCATTCCTATATTAGTGGAGATGACATGAAGGTCAAGCTTATGGTATCTCTACTGTGCATATTGAACTTTGGTTGAGAGAGTGAGTGAATTTTTTCTATCATATATCCCATTTGTGTTTGATATTGCATTGTTGTGTGCTTTGGGGGAGGGGGCGGTTTGGTGGTGAGGGCACTTGTGAAGTTGAATTGAGGACTTTGTTTTACTTTCCAATTGAGGTGAGCGAGTACTAAAATGAGCTCTTATGACGAATAAGCAAACATTGAAAGTCTTGTGTCATGACATGTTTGCCTTTTATTGTTTGTGTTTAAGGAAAGTTGTGTTCACATGGCTTGGCTTAATTATTGATACCAACCAATATCATTTGTTGTTGATCTTAAAAGAGTTTTTGACTTGTTATGGCCTTTATGAAAGAGTGAGTGAATGATTCAATTACAACTTAGGGTTAGTGAAGTGTGCTTTGCTTGAGGACAAGCAATGGTTTAACTTTGGAGGTGTGATGTGTGGGTAAAATACCACACACCGCCTTCTATTGCTTGAGCTTTTTTTCTGTATTACGGATTAAATATGCGTACTTATCATGTTTTAATTTCATATTGCAGGATAATAGAGATGCGGGAGTGAATTAGATAAAACAAGTCAAAACATGCCAAGTAATAAAGCTACAGGATCTATCTGAAGAAATGTTCATCGTGTTCATGGGAATGCCGGCGCAACCGTGCAAAAGGATGAGAGAAGTTGGCACGACAGCACCAGAGTCGACGCGATCGTGATGTTTCCAAAAGAAATTTTTGCGCGATAGCGCTACTTGTGACGAGATCGTGTGGTAGCGCGTCTAGGTAGACGTGGGCAGAAATAGAATTTCACCAAAACTAAATGGGGAAACATATAAATAGCCCCTTAGGCGATTTTGGGAGGATCTTTGGCTTATTTCTCAAGCTTTGGGCAATAGTTCAACCAAGTCTAGGGTTTGGAGATTAGGAGTTTAAATTGTTCAATCCTTTTCCGTTTTCTTCACTCTTTTTGTTTGTATTTCATTATCTTAACTTTTTGGTGCAATCTTGACATTACAAACATGTGTATTCGATAGATTGGTAGAGCTAGGTGGGCTTGTAAATTGATACATTTGTGCTTTTCAGCTATTGAGTACCTTTTATCATTATTGATTTGGGTGTTTGGCTATTTAATTACGACATGCTTTAATTTTCATGAGTTGGTAGTTTCAAATACTAGTTCTAACCTAAAGTACTAGATTTACACCGAGAGGGTAATTCTAGGAATGAAATAATGATTAACAGGGTAACGGGCATAGGTGTTGTTTCATTACCCTCGGTTAACCGGTTGAACACCGAGAGAGGAATACCTTACTTAGGCAATATATCGATTGAGCTTGGTGCAACACCTCTTTGCACCGAGAGGCTGAGGGGTGTTAGGCTTGGTAGTCATCGAGAGGGGCTATCCGAGTAAAATAGCTCGAGTTTCACAGTACGTGCCTAAGCTTAATTATTTGGGGCTCTTTACAAGAATTGATTAATATTGGATCATTTGCATTCCCTAAGCTCTACTACCTTGCACCCTTGATTGAGTTGTCATTGATCATATTTACATGCTTTCCTAGTGTAGTCGTAGATGATAACATTATTCTCTAGTTAACACCACTTATTTGGCTTAGTTCAATAGGTTTAGTTCCTCCACTAGCTTAATCACATCACATTGTTTCTTGTGGATTCGATCGTATCATACCAAGTCCTGTTAGGACTCTAACTGGCAAGGGTTAAACATAGAATATTCTAGATATTACTTCTTACACAACAAGTATATATCATGTGCATATAAGCACAATATAAATTATATTCTTGATGTGTGGAATTAATAATATTGTCTGTGAGTTGCCCTACTTCTTGCGTTAATATGGTATTAGAAACCAACATCGCCTCCCTCTCCTCATCATCCACCACCTGCCATCCATGGCCGCTACCACCTCCCTCCTTCTTCCTTCTCTCAACCATGCACCACTTCATCTCTCTCAAACTTACTTCCACAAACTATCTTTTTTGGATAACACAGCTTCTTCCTTTTCTTCGTGGACAAAACCTCCATGGCTACATTGATGGCTCTATTCCATGCCCTCCTTCCTATATTTCCAACGATGACAAAAAAATCCCCAACTCCCCATCCAAACTATTCTAAATGGGTTCAACAAGACCAATCAATTTTTAGCCTTCTCATCTCATCCTTTCCGAAGAAACACTACCCATATCCATAGTGTTGGACACGTCACATAGAAGTTTGGCTAGCCCTTGAATCTGCGCTCTCTTCTTCTTTCAACACTAGGATTTTAAACCTCCATATGCAACTTTAATTTCTCAAGTAAGATGACCTAATCATCACGCAATATCTTCATACAGCAAAGCTTCTTGCCAATGAACTTGCCGCAGCAGGTCGCCCCTTAGACCTATATGATCAAAATATCTATATTTTCAAAGGCATGCGCAGTGAATTCAAGGACATCGTCACCACCCTGTCTGCTCGGCCTGACCCCGTAACCTTTAGCGAACTACACAACCTTTCTTTCTCATGAGTTTCTCAATGGCCACACCCTTGTGTCTACGACTATATCCCATTCCTTCTGCCAATTTTATCCACCAAAACTCCCAATTTGAACGTCCCGATCAACACCAATCTGGCAGGGGCCGTGGTCGTTCCTTAAGAGGTAGTGGGAGAAATCGCGCGGACGATCCAATTTTTCGCGCTATCGTAACTCATAGGGAAATAACTGGCAGTCAGCTTATAATCCCGGGCAGTCCTCTGACTCTCGCCAAAAGTGCCAAATATGCAATGATATAAATCATCTCGCCCCAAATTTCACTCAGAGGTACAGTCACACTATCAATCCTGCAACCTATTTCTTTAGTGGGCCGTCAACCCCCCTATTCTCAGCACTAGTTTGCGGACACAGGTGCAACACATCACATCACACCAGACCTCACCAACTTTCAGCACATATAGGATTATAAAGGCCAAGACCAGGTTCACATTAGTAATGGAAATGGACTCCCCATATATCACACTGGTAAAGCTTACATCCATTCTCCCTTTAAAGCTTTTTCTCTAAATAATGTCCTGCATGTTTCCTCTATTTCCCATCCCTTACTTTTTGTCCAGAAACTTGCTAAAGATAATGTTCTCTTTTTTTAATTTCACCCTTCTTATTTTCTGGTTAAGGGTCGCACATCTAGAAAAACTCTTCTTTCAAGTCCGAGTAGCTGGGGGCTCTGTACTCTTCATGTCCAGTCATCTACCTCAACTATGCAACCCTCTTAACTTTCAGCTCTCCTCTCTGCCAACGCTTCTCCCACTTGTTGGCACTTGCGTCTAAGACATCCTCATCACTGCATCATATCTCAAGTCATTAAGAAGAATAGTATACCTTGTTCTAGCTTTAGTTATAGGCTTAGTAATCTTTGTAGCACTTGTCAACTTGGCAAGTCGCATAAATTACATTAGTTTCAAGTAATAAAAGTACTTTTCTTTTGGAATTATTATCTATTGATGTTTAGGGTCCTACTCTTACTTTATCATCTCAAGGTCACAAATATTTTTTTATCTTTGTCGATGACTTTTCTGGCTACACGTGAGGATTCCCATATCTCTTAAATCTGATGTGGTTTCAATTTTTAAGCAATTTAAGTTGTTGGTCGAAAAATAATATAATATTGTCATTTAATCAATTCAATCATATTGGGGTGGCGAGTTTCGTTCTTTATCTGGTATTCTTGCATCCTTTGGTATTTTGCATAGAATTTTTTGTCCTCACACTCATGAACTACAAGGCAAAGTTGAGCACAAACATCGTCATTTAGTTGAAACCGCCTTAACTCTTATGGCTCATAGCTCTACTCCCTCTCGTTATTGGCAGTTTGCCTTTGACACTACGATCTACTTAATAAATCGTTTGCCCTCTTTCCCCAATGGCGCAATTTTTCCATTTGAATATATCTATCAAAATCCCTCAGATTGCTCTCACCTAAAGACTTTCGAGTGCTTGTGTTTTTTGCACACCCGTCCATATAACAAGCATAAGTTTGCCTTCTGTGGCGTCCCTTGTATGTTCCTTGGTTATATCATCCTTTTATGGTTATAGGCGTCCTGACAAAGTCATAGGTAGAGTTTACATGGTGTGCCATATCCGCTATGATAAAGCAGTTTTCCCCTTTAAGTCGTCGTCTATCCTTGGTCCTCATCCGTCTACTCTGCCGGACTCTAGCCCCTGGTTTTCTAGTCCAGTTTAGGTTCCTTATATATCCAGTGCACCGCTGTCCTATTCATCTGACTCGTCTACCCCGTCAATTTCAGCAGCTCCCAGTTCCTCGCTATCCCTGTCGAGTTCTACTACGTAGTCCAGCAGCTTTACAGAGTCGTCGAGTTTTGTTGTACAGTCCACTCCAAGTAAGTCTAACCCTCTTGGTACCTCACTCCAATCTCCTTCCACTGTTCCCCAGATTGTGGACTCCACCCAGTATGCTTTATCTCCTTAGCAACCAGCGCCCTTCAACCATCCAAAAGGTCCAAAAGCACAACTGATTCTGCTCAAATAACCCATCACAGGAAACTGAGAAAAATGCCTCCCACCTCTGATACCCCTCCTACTACTAACCTTGATACAGCCGTGTCATCTCCTTCTTCCACAACCCCGGAAATTGAACCAACTTGTTTTAGTGAAGCAACCAAACTGCCATGGCCATGGAGATGAATGCACTAATTCGCAATGATACTATATCGTGCTGGCATGCAAAATTGCAAGCCCTTACCATACCCATGGCAGTTAACTCTAAGTTATATCTCGGGGATAGCTCCCCTTTTGATGATCCTACTCTCTATCGCACTATTGATGGAGCTCTACAATATATCACTCTAACGAGGCCAGACCTCGCCTTTGTGGTGAATAAAGTGTTCCAATTCATACACTCCCCAAGTTAAAATCATGGGGTTGCTGTTATGCACATTCTTCAGTATTTGAAGCACACATCCTCCCTTTGTTTTGTTATACCACGATCCTGTTCTTTTACTTTGCAGGCTTTTGCTGATTCTGATTGGGCTGGCTCACTTGATGATCGGAAGTCTACGGATTCTTATGCTATTTTCTTTGGCAACTCTTTGGTATTATGGTCTTCTAGGAAACAACGCACTGTTGCTCGTTCGTCTACAGAGTCTGAGTTAAAGCACTGGTGATGTAACGGCTGAATTAACTTGGCTTCGGTCTCTTTTATTTGAGCTTGGTGTTCATGTTCCCTCTCCGCCTATTTTATAGTGTGATAATATTGGTGCGGCCTACCTATCGGTGAATCCAATCTTTCATGCTCGAACTAAACACATCGAGATAGGTTTTCATTTTGTTCGGGATAAGTTTACTCGCAGGGACTTGTCTGTGCAGTTCATCTCTACTAAAGATCAAATTGCTGATGTTCTCACCAAGCCTCTCACATCTTCCAGATTTGAATTCTTATACTCCATGCTGAATGTGGTTTCTCCCCCTTCAGCTTGCTCGGGGAGTATTAGACCAAGTCCTGTTAGGACTCTAACTAACAAGGGTTAAACATAGAATATTCTGGATATTATTTCTTATACAACAAGTATATATCACTATGTGTATAAGCACAACATAAATTGCCTTCTTGATGTGTGGAATTAATAATATTGTGTGTGAGTTTCCCTACTTCTTGCGTTAATAAATAGGACTCATAGTTGAAATTATATTGCGACGATCGTGTCACTACTCTTCGCAGAGTTATTTTGCGCACTCGCCAGCTTGCATATATAATCCTTGTTTCCGTTTAAAAATATTACAATATCAATGTATTGCCATATTTCATATGTCATATAAAGTCTTCAAATTATCACTAATTTAACTTAATATTGTGGCAACAAATCAAACAACAAAGTCACCACAAAAAGATACTCCCTCCGTCCCAATTTATGTGGCGGTATTTGACTTGGCACGGAGTTTAAGAAATAGAAGTTGACTTTGTAAATGTTCAAATTTACCCTTGAAAAAGTAAGAGAGAGAAGATTGTAGTAATCAAAAAGTTGTTTGTGGCTTTTAAAAGAAGTAGGGCCCAATAGGGGTAAAATAGAGATAGTACATTAAATAGTTGACAAATAAAGAAATGTGACATTCTTTTTGGGACAGACCAAAAAGGAAAGTGTGACACATAAATTGGGACAGAGGAAGTAATAACTTGTTATAGCAGGGCATAAACTAGACAACTTGTTCTGAAAACACAATACTTAAACTGTCAACTATATCTATGATTGTTGTGGCATTTTAGATGTGCTACCCTGGCTTGGTTTATGTGCAGCAACAGCATGAGTAGCAGGTTTTATGACTTAAAACTATTTTTTTTCCCTTTCATCTCTTGTGCTCTTCTTGAAGTCATTGCTGCATTTTCCTTCCATTTCACTCTTTTAATGGGCTAGAATGCATTGTATCTAGTTACTTCAGATGATCACTTCACATTTCTTGGTCCAAAGTTGATACCCTTCTACTTGGTAGTTTAGGCTGTATATAACACATAAATAAGTCAATATGTATTCATATAGTAAATTTATTGTTAAACACTAAATTCTTACATTTATAGCAGTAAAACCACTGTCAGTACAAAAAACTCAAGCCCCCACCATTCTTGGCCTTTTGTATTGTCCAAATAGCCTAACCATTATTAGTAGAAAGTGTCTTTGATCTTCCAATACCTCTTATTGCTTGTACACTTGAACTAGCTGCAATTGTTGGTGCTCTTAGACAATCCCTTTATTGTATCTCTTTTCCTTATAGTTACTACATGTAATAATAGCCCCATACTTGGATTATATTCCAAATTTATAACAGATCTTGTCCTTTCTTCAAACCTCTTCATCATCTATATCAAAGCTACCAGCTTCAAAACTTGTATAGTAAGGTTCATCATTCTAACCTTACCATTTAAGCTTTTTTCAGCCCCTTCAACAATTCCATGAAAGCCTATATCAGGACCTACCTCATATAGAGGAACGTCATTAGGATTAACAGCTCTTTCTCTCCTTTTATTCTTCGTGTGCACCTTAATACCATTCTCATCATACCCTGGATTAGGACCTACTTCCTCTAGAGGAAATTCATTAGGATCAGATGTTTATTTCTCTATTTGCACTCCTCCCCTCCACTCAAACACCATTCTCATCATAGCCACGATCAGCACATACTTCCTCTAAAGGAACTTCATTAGGATCAATTGTTGTTTCTCTCCTTTTAATCCTTTTGAATTTTCCTCATTTCCTCTATAAACTGTCTATATTCTTCTGTGCATCACTGCCATAGTCCTATTCACCTTCCTCGAAAAACTTTTGATGGTCAGAATCAGTGCTAAATTTAAAAGGTAAGACATCTTTATTAGTCTCACAAGTTGGTGTATGACCAGTCAACCCCTCACCAGTCCCAACATACACACATGCCTCACAATTTTTCAATATTAATGTTAGCCCCCACCAGTTCAAACATGCACTCCTATCTCACTTTCTTCAATATTGGTGTTCTATTCTAAAAGATCAATAGATTAGGGATCAAAACAGGTTCAATTATCTCATGATGCACAATTATGTGAGCTATATTCCCATTTTTCAACTCAATAGCAATTACCATAATATTTTTATCAGACTTAATTTTTGCCAAACTACCAGTGTGGGGCGACCTAACATAAAATGAACAACCAATATTGTACCCAAGGTCTTTTATATAATCTCTCAATTCGAAATACTATAATCAGGTCCCCTTCAAGAAATTCTGTAATAATACTGCCAACTTATGACTGATTAGGACCAAATTATATAGTCCCAGCATGCTAAAACCTCAAACCACAACTAAAGTAAAAATCATGTAATAACCTGAAATCACATGAAGAAAACCCCTATTTTAATAATAACCAAACACAAATCAACAACTATGTCACAAACTAATAATAGAAAATATAATTTTAAACCAAATTTGAGTAGCAGATCTTACTTGTTCTTGGCTTCGTACAGCTTCTATCAGCTTCAACGAAAGGACGATTTTATTGAAGGGGTAAACGAATGGGTTAAAAGGGTTATTTGATTTTCTTTTTTTCACATTTTTTAGATTTTATACACGTGGAAGGGGTGAGAGTCACGCGCTAGGTCTGAACAAATAACAAAGATCACGTGGAATGAGCAGTGTTTATTAATTCCATTTTAGTCAAGTCTTGGGGAGTTATAGGATGCTAGCAAAATTTAAGTGTTCAAATGAGAATTTAGTTCAAGAGTAGTTATGTTTATGCCAAATAAAAATATTAAAGTAATAATTATTTAATACACACCAAATCTTAGGAAAAAGGTCTAAATTCATGGGGTTTTGGGAAACAAATAGTGTGAATGAACAAAGAAAAACCATGTTATAAAGAGTATTTAATTTTTACTAATTTACATTAAACAAGGCCGGTAAATTATTTATTAAGCATAAAATATTTTATATTAAAAGGTTTTAAACACGTGTCATGAACCAAAGGAGCCACATTTGTCATCCCTTAAAAAGTGGCTTAACTATTAAATATTTAGAAATGGCTAAAAAAAAAAGTATTAACATCCTACTTGTTTATACAGGGAAAAAGAGCAAAAATATGTTTATATTGGGTTTAAAACTCTAATAGATGGACACCTTAAGTTTTTTTAATCTCACTCCACACCTCTCTCAGCAAACATGGCCCTCCCACATCTTGCTTCTATTGGGACTCGCACCCACAACCTTTTGGTTGTAAGTGGAGACTGCTTGCTATTTGAGTAACCTTCACTTGTCAATGGATACCTAGGGCTATTTTCCCTTTGAAAATTTATATTTCCTGATCAATGGCTAGGTCACTTGAAAAATAATTATTTTTTATATATTTCATACATAATATATGCATTATCTATGCGTAGTGATTAAAACAACTATTTCTATAAAGTTTCCGTTTATATTTGATCAAATCTCTAAGTGGGCCTAGTAATATGGTTCATTTGCAAAAATATGACACGGGAAGCAATGATTTGTCTTTTGCTCCTGCTAAGAGATGGTTTGCAAAAATAGCCCCGTTAAGATTTAATGAAGAAAACTCGGGGCCAAGACTTCCCGTTATATTTTTCTGCTTTTCAACACTTATCACTTCAAATATTGGCAATAGGCAATACTTGCCGCACTAGGCCGTAAGTCTTGGCAATTACCAAGACTTGCCATTGACCCCTGCTCCATTTTCCAACACTTGCACGACAAGTATTGACAATAGGCAATACTTGCTGCACTGCGTCGTAAGTCTTGGCAATTGTCAAGACTTGCCCCTTCCAGTTTTTCCTGCATTCTCGCCGTATAACTTGAAGTATTGGCAAAACAATATTTGCCCTTGAAGTATAGCCAATTGCCAAAACTTACAAATTTTTTGCCTTGAAGTCTTGGCTTGCGGACTAAATAAGGGCATTTTGCTAAAACATTTCTTAGCGCGGGTAATTTTGTAAAATCACTCCTTATGGAGCGCATACGGTGAAATCTTTTCCTAGTAATATAGTGGTACTTGCGGGGACGAGTTCATAATTAGCCTTTTATTTACTAAAATTTTTGCGTGGAGCCTTTTTGGCACGCCCTAATTAATCCGTAGTCACCGTGTACAAATTTGTTGAGAAATAGCCACTTCTGGACAAGTCCCAGTATTTTATACTGGACTTTGAATATGTTAGTTCAAAGTCCCAGTATAAAAAACTGGCTTCAGTTAAACATAATCTCAGTATAAAATACTCCCAGTATTTTATTATGGGACTTTATGTATAAAGCTCCAGGATCTATAAACATGAATCTCAGTATAAAATAATGAGACTTGAACATGTTAGTTCAAAGTCCCAGTATAAAATACTAAGATTAGTCTGGGGTGTTTGCCAACGCTTATGGAGTGTATGTGTGCGCGCAAATTTTTGGCTATTCCTCAATTAATTTTGAAACAATGGATAAAACTCATTTAGCACGTCCAAAAATGGCTACGCATCAAAATTTTCCTTTTATTTATTGTCCTTCACAATTTGAGTCACTTTTGGGTGCACATTTGCAAGGACGTGTCGGTTTGCCGATCTTTAGACCATTGGAATTGAGGTTCAAGCCAAATTAAGCTAATTTTAACTCCTTTTGGTCTGAAATTGAAATCTGCTATTTCTTTTATTCTTTTATTCTTTTATTTTTTCTTTTTTGCTCAACTTCAAACTAAAATTGATTTGAATAGAAGTCAACATCATACTTTTTTGAATTTGGCTCATTTTTAGATTAAAAAATTTAATGTGAGTGAATTGAGAAATCATGGTTAAAGTTGAATACATAACTTCAACCCTGACGACTTGAAAGTGGTGGTGACATATACAAATAATTTTTAAAAAACGAATAAAATTAAAGTGGACGAATAAAATAGGCTGCCCAATCAAACTTTTACTACTTGGTGGGTACTTTGCGGACTTTGGACTAGATTGATGTGGAAATTAAAAACTTAGCCCCGTAGCCTGATTGCAACAGCATTAAATGAAAATCAGCCAATGGTGCGAAGTTCTTTGAAGAGTAGCCAAATACAAAAAAATTTCAATATTTTATACTGAGATTTATGAACAAAATTTTAAAATCTCAGTATAAATAAAATCAGCCAACGGTGCGAAATTCTTTGAAAAGTAGCCAGATAAGAAAAAAAATTCAGTATTTTATACTAAAATTTACGAACAAAATTTTAAAATCCCAGTATAAAGATCACTTAAATATGAATCCCAGTACAAAATACTAGAATTTTAAACATATTAGTTCAAAGCCCCAGTATTTTATACTATGACTTTTTATATGAAGCTCCGGGACATTGAACATGAATCCTAGTATAAAATGCTGGGACTTTGAACATGTTAGTTCAAAATCTCAGTAAAAAGTACTGGAACTAATCTAGATGTTTGTCAACGCTGATAGACTGTAAGTATGCATGCAAAAATTTGGTTATTCTCAATTAATTTTAAAATAATAGATAAAATTCACTTAGGGCGTCCAAATTAGCTAGTAATCAGTTTTTCATATGTGGAAATGAGGCTCATTTACAAAAAAAAAATGACACGGGAAGCAATGATTTGCCTTTTTGCCCGCGCTACCAATGGTTTGCAAAAAGGCCCCCGTTAAGATTTAATGAAAAAAATCCGGGACCAAGACTTGCCGTTATATTTTTCCGCTTTTCAATACTTATCCCTTCAAGTATTGGCAATAGGCAATACTTGTCGTACTTGGCTATAAGTCTTGGCAAAAAGGCAAGACTTGCCATTGACCTCTACTCGATTTGCCAACACTTGAACGGAAAGTATTGTCAATAGGCAACACTTGCCGCACTGCGTTGTAAGTCTTGACAGTTGTCAAGACTTGCCCATTCCAGTTTCCCCTGCATTCTCGCCATATAACTTGAAGTATTGGCAAAACAGTACTTGCCCTTGAAGTATAGCCAATTATCAAGATTTACAAATTTTTTGCTTTGGAGTCTTGACTCCGGATTAAATAAATGCGTTTTGCTAAAATATTCCTTAGTGGGGATAATTTTGTAAAACCACTCCTTATAGTGCATGCAGGTGAAATTTTTTGTGGAAGTGACGCCATTTAGCCACTAACGACTGTGTATTTACGTTTTTAGCTAATACTATATCTTGAAAGTCAGTTCGTTAGTTCAAACTAAAATTAAGTTTTTTTTTTAGTTCGAAATTTCAGGACAAACTACATCTTAAAGCGATACTTTCCCTAAGGACTGACTACTCCTGCACTTAACCCTCGATTGATTAATTCAATCCATGATTATTCATATTAATTTACTTTATTTAATTGTTAAAGGGAACTTTTAAGAAGTCTTGTTTTATGTAAATTATCTAGGTAAATACAGAACTTTCACTTTCTTTATTACAGCGAATCTGCCTCGATGCCAAAAACTGACGTGTCTTTGATTATGAGTTTGCTCTAAGCCTGTAACGATTCTACTTGATCATAACATTTTCTTATTTCCTTTCTAAACAAACAAAATCGGGTCCAGATCTGTTCAGGAGAAATATTTAATTTTTTTGCCCATTTTTCCCTTGTTCTGTAGATATTTCCATCCCATTGGAAGGGAAAAAACATACATTTTTAGGGGCCGTATCATTTTCCAAACTTGCTTAAGACTCTCCACACTCTTTAAAAAAGACGTTTGATTGCCTTAATCTCATAACAGGAATAGAGTTATAATTACAAGAATATTTGTTTAAACTAATTTTATCTCCTTTTTAATAGTAAGGATGACTTGAAACACTTTAAAACAAATTTAATTTGTCACAACGGCTTATTATTGAAGTAAATATTAATCATGGAGACATTGCCACTTTGTCACCTGGAATTACAAACTTGAGTAATCACAAATCAGAAACCAACCTGTATTGCATGTGATTCACATAATTGCTTTCCATTTTAATGCACAAAATATTTTATATGCCAACTCAATCTTATTTATTGGAATGTTGGTTTTGCATTAATTTCCATTTGACAGTTCAACGCTGGGAAGAAAGAAAAGAGAAACAATGCCAAAAACATTTTTTTACCTACAATAATTTGTGGTGTTAGTTATCACATGGAATCTAAAGCTAGCTGGACCAATTTATATCATTATATGATCAAGAAATCAAACAAATGATTGTCAGTGAATAATTGTGAACAAACAAAGAGCAGGATTTAAAAATTGCTTAGTGAAATTGGTGGGTTGACTACTTTCAAATCCTTAATTGAACTCTATTCCTACTAATTAATTCTAGCAGCTTAGCAGGAAACAACACTAAAGCTAGGCTTTCCTTTGTGTCCCCATCCAAAATTATCATGTACTTGTGATGCACCTTTTTATATATTTTACAAAAGAAAACACATTAGTTTTTTCTAGAAACATTTCCTGGAAAATTTCTCCAACTAATTTTTCCCAATAAATTATCCACTTGGACCCTTCAAATTAGTAATAGCTGATTAGGACTTTTATTTTGTTTCTCTGCTTAAGGTTTAAACCAACTTGCTAGAATATATATGGGATATCCCCTTCAATTTTGCGAGGACTCTATTGTCTCATTTTTCACAACCTTGAATACCAATTGCACTAGTAGCGTGTATGACTAAGACATTGGTCTAACCATGAGTAACATTTGCAGATCCTATTCGTTTATTCCCGATTGGTATACTTAGCTAGCATTTGGACATAGATTTAGTTGAAATCTGGGATTTTGAGTTTTTGGAGTTGAGTTGAAAAATATATTTTTTTAACTTGAAGTTGTGCTTGGACATAGAATTTACTTGAAAAAATAGTTTGAAGTTTTGTAATTGAAAATGAAATGCAATTGACTTGATTGTTTAGATTGACAAATGCTCAATTCAAGCTTTTAATGAATGATTATGAAATGTGCTAAGCAATATGACGAGACGAGACTTTGGGTACAAGAAGCAGCAAAGGAACCAGAAACGTGATCATAATTATTTAAAACATCGCATCCAACAACGAGATATTTAGCTTCAGTGATTTTTTTACGTCACTATCATCAGATTTTGATAAGTATTTGGAAGGTGCTAAATTTGTACATCTTTTTTATCCAAATCATCAACATTGCAATTTGTAAAAGCAAATTGCTCGAAACTCCAATTACGCTTTCTTCCCAGAAGATACCGAAACCAGGACAAAAAGAAAAAAAGGAAGCTGTAACAATTGGACACAAGTGCACACAAGACAAGACACAAATTTTGGGGTGAAAAATTTCTCGCCTTTTCCATTAATGAATAAGCCTATATATACAAATATAAAACCAAAAACCTAACTTAATCCATAAGTCACTCCTAATGGGCTTGGCCGAATATACATTTAGTCTAGACTATATAATTTAGATAAAAAAAACTTTATTTACAATAATAACTATAATAACCTTCATTATCCCCCTCAAGTTGGAGCATGAGGGTTTCGAATGCCCAACTTGCACAACAAATAATCAAATTGTGTGCGGTCCAGTGCTTTAGTAAAAATATCTGTCAATTGAGCGCCCGTTGGCACATGTCCGGGACGTATGGTCCCTCCAACAATCTCATCACGTACAAAATGACAATCTACTTCAATGTGCTTCATCCGTTCGTGAAATACCGGATTACGAGCAATATATATCGCTGCCTGACTGTCACATTTCAAATCTATCGGAGGATGGTGCTCGATTCCAAGACTCCACAATATCCCTTTCAACCATTTCAGCTCGCACACGGTCATTGTCATCAATCGTTACTCTGCCTCCGCCGAAGATCGAGAGATAATTTGTTGCTTCTTCGTCCGCCATGATATCGGTGAGTCCCCTAAAGACACATACCAACCAGTCAACGAGCGACGTGTTAACGGACATCCCGCTCAATCGGAGTCACACCGCCCGTGCAAATGGAGATCACATTTCAAACTCATCACAATACCTTATCCCGGATACCCTTTCAAATAACGGATAACTCGGAGAACTGCATCCCAGTGCTCGACCTGTGGTAGTTGCATAAACTGAGACAACACATGAACACTATATGATAAATTCAGACGCGTGAAGCATAGATAAATCAGGCGTCCGACCAATCTTCGATAACTCTATAGATTTTTCATAAACTGGCCACATACAAGTGCTAACAGGTGATTCTGTTCCATTGGTGTGCCCGCCGGTCGAGCACCCAACAAGCCATCTTCCGAGATTATATCCAATTCATACTTCTGTTGACAGAGGAAAATCCCTTTAGGACCCCTCGCTATTTCAACTCCAAAAAAATACTTCAATCGTCCGAGATCTTTCATGTGAAAACAATCAGATAGATACAACTTGAAGAGTCGTATTGTCTTCGGATCATTTCCGGAGATAATCAGATCATCCACATACACAAGTACACTTAATTGCACATTTTCCTTCTTCATCATAAACCATGAGTAATCGGAATATGATTGTCGAAAATCATAATTCTTTAGAGTTGTCGATAACTTTGCAAACCAACAACGGGGAGCTTGCTTCAATCCTGTGTTAGTCGATTTCTGTTCGATCACGCAAAGGACACGTGGTCAACTACGTGGCAAAGTGAGGACAGGTTCCGAAGACGTTACAAAACGAGGTCGGATTGAAAACAGCTTCGATCATTGATGTGATCGATTATTTTGCATTGCGATCGGAATATTTCAAAGACAATTGTTTTAGCAGATAAGTTTGGTTGATATTATCCCGCTTTTATCGGAGCGGATTCGGTGGAAGTTGTTGAACATGGGCAACTGTTGTTGCGTGACTGAAGAGAGACGTGAGAAGGTGGAGTTCTTCTAGGGTTGGGAACTTCACATCTCTTCAACCTATAAATAAAACCCCATTTCCCCATTTGTAAACTTACGTTCATCAGAACAAAAGTGCCCATATTTCATCAGTCATATTATTATCATTACACTATTACTACTATAGCAACTCTACTATTATTGTTGCAATTTCAATCATTGTATCAAGCATCAGTCACGATTTGGTTCAGACTTGAAGGAGGATTCATCTCTTTCATCGAAGCACCAACCTTCAATTCTTCAAATACAATAAGCTTTACTGCTTTCATTCATTTATTATTGTTTATCTCATTGTTTGCCTGCTATTTCCATTACTTAACCTATCTGTTTATCGCCATCGATTTCATTAATTCCCTGTCATTGCATTGATCGTATAAGCTGGTTCACTACTTAGCGTATTTGTTGATTAATATCGATCACGTTAAATAATTGTTATTATCGTTTTCTTCGTAGCATTAATTTAATAAAGTTCATTTCGAAAACTGCATTTCTACCGTTCTACTCAAATCTATCACCGACTAAGTCATATAATCTTGCATATTTGTCATCGATAATCTAATTCTATCATAGTTTTATTCGTAGAGTCTTGTCGAAATCGCTTATTTGATAAGTAAAACTAATCACTTTGGTTGTGCTCGGAATCGTATAACATCGATTGCTTGTACTCGCTCGATTTCTTCATCGTGTTTTGTGAATTCGTTGCTTATCTTCGTTTATTCGATCACGGTTTCTCTCGAATTGAATTCACTGCATTACATCTTCGAAGTTTGCTATTGTTCGTTCTGTCAAATTTACTACTTGCACTATTTTCGAAGTAATACTCAGTAAATCGATCACTTGTCCACGTAAATTGCTCATCAATCGGTCAAATTGAGATACAAACGATCGCCTAAGACTCAACTAAATACAAATTTAATTGTAATACTTGATATACATTTTTAGGAAATACAAATCCATACAAAGATTTTCGGAGACAACACACTTTGCCGGACCATCATTTTTATACCCCGGAGGCAACTTCATATATACCTCCTCATGAAGATCACCGTGGAGAAAAGATTATGAACATCCATCTGATGTAATTCCAAATTCTTAGCTGCCGCTACCGCCAAGAAGACACGGACAGTCACCATTTTAGCTACCGGTGCAAATGTCGCCATGTAGTCAATTCCTTCAACTTGATGATTACCAAAGATCACCAGCCTAGCTTTGTACCGCTCAACGGTACCATCTGAGTTAACTTAATCTTATACACCCATCGACATCCGAGCGTCTTCTTTCCCGGAGGCAAACGCCCAATTTTCCATGTCTTGTTCACTTCCAAAGCTTGCAACTCTTGTTGCACAGCTGTCCACCACTTTTCATCTTTTACTGCTTCGGTGAAGGACGCTGGTTCATGTCCCTCCGTAATTGCTACAAGGAAGCACACATGCTTCGAGGAGAAATCCTCACAGTTAACATAGTATGTCAATGGATAAGGCGAACACCTGAGGATTGCCGAGGCTCGAGTAAACTCTTTTGACTTCGGACGCATGGGCTATCAGACTTCCGGACACAAGTCGACGCACGATGTCTCTGTTTCCGGACAGTATTAGTTACATAATCTGGCAAACGGACACTTTCCATCTTAGTTCTCTTTCCTCAGCCCAACTCTTCTTCCATCGCTTCCGCTTCCACGTGTCCAGGAATGACACCTTGGTTCAAGTCATCTTGATTCGGCCCTTCATTTTCTAGATGCAATACATCCTCAGCTTGAGCTTCATCGACAACATGCACTGGGGGAATTTCAACACCCCCTCACTACGAAATTGTTTTTTTCAACAACAACTTTATCCATTCGGACAATCTCAATACTCGGACTCTCTTTCACACCATCCTTTGGTGCAAACGAAAACTCATTCTCATAGAACGTAACATCTCGTGACATTAAATATTCTTTGGTATCCAAATCATACAACTTCCATGCCTTTTTCCCGTTCGGATATCCCAAAAATATACATCGACGACTTCGGCTTTCAAACTTATCATTCATTCGTCAGTGATTGCATGCATATCATAAGCATCCGAACATTCTCAAGTGATCATACTTCGATGTCACGTGCATCAGGACATCATACGGTGTCTTTCCATTCAACACGGATGAAGAAGTCTGATTGATCAAATAAACAGCTGTCATTATACACTCTCCCAAAAATTCAATCGGCAAATGTGCTTGAAATCGGAGCGCCCGAGCTACATTCAAAATATGTCGGTGCTTTCTTTCAACTCTTCTATTTTGTTGCGGTGTCCCTACACACGAGGTTTGAAAGAGAATTCGTTGTTCCCGAAAATACGCTATCATACAAATAAACTCAGTCCCATAATCACTTCGGACGATCTTGACATATTTATGAGATTGTGTTCGACCATTACAAAGAAGTCTTTCAAAGCTCTTCCGACCTCTTTCTTATCAACCAATAAAAATACTTACACAGCTCGGAAAAAATCATCAACAATTGTTAAAAAATATGAAGCACCACATGAAGTTTAAGTTCTATACGGTCCCCATGAGTCGCAGTGTATCAATTCAAATCTCTCGGAGGCTCTATTCTCGCTCAACGGAAATACATTCCTAGTCTGCTTTGCCCGATGACATATATCATATGCTTTTACATTTTTCTTGCCACTACAATTCCTAACTTCTTGAAATGGGAGAGAATTCGTTACCTGAATAGAGGGATGTCCCAACCTGTTGATGCCACAGATCCAAAATATCCGCTTTCAAAGCCTTCACCGGTGACACCGAACGGTCCGTTTGTTTACCCGTGCCAATCAACTTGCCCGTGGTCCTATCCTACACAACACATATATCCTTAGCAAACTGACATCACAATCACATTGATCGCTTAACTGAGACACCGAAATTAAATTGCACGTCATTCCGGGCACATAAAGAACGTTTCAGTTGTTCATTAAGCTGGGTTGATCATTCTTTTATAGCCATGGTATTGCTTCTGTTTGGCAAACCCACCGGACAGTGTACAATATCCCGCAAATCACTCCACACATTCAACTCTCCGGTCATATGGTTCGAATGTATCAATTATCCACAGACCATTAGCTGTCTTATTATTCACTCGATCAACGTCCAACTTCTTTTGATTCAACAAATTCACCAACATCTGCACTTGTTCACTACTAAATCCGGACACACTAGAGCTCCCGAATCTAACTTCATTCACCGCATGAGCCACATTCGCCCGTGTCTCTGCACGGCTGCTTGACGACTCCTTATCTTAATTACTAGACCGCGAGTCAAATTTCCACCACTTTGGATATCCGATAACCTCATAGCAATAATTTGGATTATGCCCTGAACAATCATAATTCGGACACATTACCCCTTTCCATCTATTCATCACGCCTCTCCGAGAGAGTGTTGCTCTATTCACTGCAACTCTCTCTCAGTCACTCCGTCCGTGAGCATCACTTCTCACTTGTTCATTCAACATATCTACTGGACCCTCTTCAGGTCGCGCAATGGTTTCGCCTCTGAAACCTGTTTTCTTAAGGGCACTTAAGATTGTCTGAAACAATCTTGTTCTTTCAACATCGAACTTCACGTCACACGACGACCTCGTCTGCCGTGGACTATTCCTCCTGTCAACATAAACACTAGCAACAGTGACGCCAGCTCCTTCCCTTCGAACGGCCATCACCATACTCTTCCTTCACACTTTATAGAGAAGTTTTATTATACCGATCACTTTTCCGATCAACAGCGTGGTCGCTCTGATACCATGTTAAAATTGGACACAAAGTGCACACAAGACAAGACACAAATTTTGGGGTGAAGAATATCTTACCTTTTCCATTAATGAATAAACCTATATATATAAGTGTAAAACCAAAAACCTAACTTAATCCTAAGTCACTCTTAATGGGCTTGGCTCAATATACATTTAGTCTATACTATATAATTTACATAAAATAAACCTTATTTACAATAATTACTATAATAACCTTCATTAGAAACTAACATCAGAAAATAAGGAACTCAAGGTTAAGAGCTTACCAGACTTAACCTAATTTCAGTTTCATGGTATGGTTTCTCGCAATAACACTGACAAGAAATTCATGGAAGGACAACAGAGTAAATGGTGAAGAAACTGGAATAAGCTGGCATTGTCCACTTAACCTAATTTCAGTTTCATGGTATGGTTTCTCGCAATAACACTGACAAGAAATTCATGGAAGGACAACAGAGTAAATGGTGAAGAAACTGGAATAAGCTGGCATTGTCCACTCAATAATTGCTTATCATAATCACTTGAAACTGTTGAACCATGCATGTCCAAAAAACTCAGCTAGAGATTTTAGCTCAGTTTCAATCAAAAGTTGATCTGGATGTACAGAAAAGCAAACATTTTCATACAAAATTCCAGTTATTTTTCGTGTTTCTGTTTTCGCTCTAGAAAGAACAATATCTACATTTCAATTAACTGAATGAGGTTTATAAACTAATCATCGTGATCATAGGATCATCCATTCCACTAAATAGTATCGAGCATGTTTCCCATTTCTTCTCGAGAAATTATAGTAGTAAAGCATCTAATCGATAGTAATTCTAATAGATCATCAGAAGAACTTAAGCATTAGATCTAACAACGGAGTGAAAACATAAGACAATTTCAATAATTTAAACATAAGATTCGATTAGATATATTTCACTACAAGATTGTCTAACAACAACAACAACTAATTAAAGCAAATGCATAATTTGTTGCAAAGTTTATTCATTCTAACCAAATGCTATTAACTTGAATAATCATCTACTACTACTAATTTACCCATCATAATCTCTGATCTCGTCCAAATTCATCCTCTAAAACATAACTCAGTCGACTGCCCGGACTCTTTCAACTATCAATAGCTGAAAAACAACTCTGTGATCGAACCAAACCTTGTCTATTCGCCCGTGGCGAATCCAAACTCCGCAGCAACAACTGTTTCACGGCCGAAATCAACTCATCCGTTGATTTCGGCGGCAAACTTTTGGCTCTAAATTTCTTACAAAATGTCATATGACGATTCAAAGCTTCTTCTTTTCCGATCCTTCTTTCGGATCTTATCATCTCATCCTTCACTGCCTCCGCGCATAATCCGCATATCCAACGGCCCCCGTTCCGTTCCCGCACTCTCGCTATGTACGCCTCCGTACACTCTTCCGTTAGTCCGCAACACTCGCATTTCGCAAACTCCACGGCCGCCTGCTGCTCGATTCCGGTCATCATCGTTGCCGCCATTGAGGTAACTCACTCACCTGAAACAATAAGCTTTCCTTATATATATAGGTATAAAGGAAAATAATATAATCTATGTATTCCGACTAGGACGACTATCTACTATATTTATGTAAACAATAACCGTTTCAGAAATTCAAAAAACTAGAAGAATCAGAATCAAATCTTATTAACAGAAAAATTGTGTAACTGAAACTGAAAATCAGGAGAGAATTAATTTTACCGTAAGCTAGAATCTTGCAAAAACAGATGAATCTTCTAGAATCTCCAAAGAATATAATTTCCGAATATTTAGCTAAAACGTAAAATATATGATTTTGTTTTTATCTTTCTTTTTCCCACTCGCCTTCTTCTTCAGCAATTTCTCCACCGATAATCAATCGCTTGAATATCATATACATTTCAGAGCCTTGTTTGGCTCTTGTTAAAAATTCTCCTCTGTTTAAGAACAGAATTACTTGAACTCCACCGTTTAACCAAACACGACTTTAACAGAGAGGAAATTGAGTTTTTAGTACTTAGTTGTTAGTTCTAGACTCGCATGAAATATTTATATAGAGAGAGAGGGAGAGATTATGGTAATTTCTGAAGAATAAGTAAAAGATTTATTAGTGAAAATTTTACTAAATGTGGACAAATGATTATATAGTAAAATAATAATCCAATGATTGATTGGCAGTTGTGGAAACATAGTAAAAGTTGTCTATGTCAGAGATTTGGTGGCTGCCTCAAGTGATAGATATCATGTACATTACGGACCACAAAAAATTTGGTGAGGTCTCTTGCTTATCAATTTGTCAGCAGAGTCCAAAAGCAAATAAAACTCTCAAATTCAGACAAAACCAACGAAAGTTCCAAGAAAAAAAAAAAATGAAGGATTCGTGCTTAGGTTAGATGCCTTTTTATGATCCTAAAAGAAGAGGTTTCCTTGGTGGAAATCTACACTATACTAGTACTATGTTTAGAAGTCATCTTTATTCACAAAAATATCATATTAAATATAATATTTATTTGATTGTCCTTTTTAAATTTTATTGTAACTGTTAGTTACATAATAATAGGAAAATTTCATTCTATGTAACTCTGATTTGGTGTGATCATGTGTAACTTTAATTTTTTTCATCTTGCCCTTATATTCGAAAATTCGTATTTTAACATTTACCCTACTAACTTACATATACCTTACTTTAATTTAGTAATGGGTAAGTTAATTTTCAAAATTTTAAAACATGATATTATGAAACGACGAAAAACGATACAATCAATTCAAATATTATAATGAAATTATTGTAAAATATAATACATAACATTATGAAATTATAGGTAACAATCAATCAAACAAGCTGTTATGGTTAGTAACACTAACGGAGAACAGCGACTAAACCGCTACTATTTCATAACCAACTCTTAATATTTTACTATCCGTTTAGGTCTTGATGAACCATATAAAAAATAAGCTTGAACAGCATATTTTTAATTTATTTAAGAATAATAACTTGGACAAATTTTATACGTGTAGTTGCCTTCATCAGTCAAATGAATTTTCCTTTTCACTTTTGTTTTTTGACGAAAACAAACACATCTTCTTGATTAGTATTTTATTGAGGATATGACATTTGTGTTTTTATACTCCCAAACTATTTATTCACAAATGATTGAATTTACCCGATGCTACTTGACCTACTTGACTTAAATTTCCAAAATATGCTTATCACGACTTAAGAAAAATCTCATGTAAGTTGTTAAAATTTGACTTTAATTTATCTGATCATACAGCATTTGTCGTCTTCGTTTCATTGTGGACATTAAAGGACAAAGTTTAAGTCCCATCTATGATTATAAATTTGTAAAATAGAAAGGTACTAATGTTTGCTTTTTATTCATTAGTTCATGTTAAGAATGATCTAATACACAAATGGGAAACCTAAAATATCAAATCAACAAGACCGGACATTACCTGGCTTTGTTTAAAACATGATGTATTTGGTTTGCTAGTAACTTTAGTTTCCTTGTAGTGCTTAACAGGCGAGAGGTCTTTTAAGTCTTTGATTTGAGCCCTTCTAGAGACTTCCCACAAAAGGTATCTATAAACCTTTATAATAGAGGCACAATCAGTACTAAAAAAACAGAATTTTTCGACTACCAGTGTTCGACCGATTTTTGGTCGAACAGTTCAGTTGGTTCGGTCGAACAAAAATTTTTTTTTTACCTATTTCGGTCGATACGTCGGTCGACCAGTCCGTTAATATTTTCAACAGAACCCTTTCTTCTCCATTTTCATCTTCTTCCCCCAAATCAAAAAAACTCTCTAAACACTCCCCCAAACGTGCCCACCCGAAAACCACCATAACTCATCCCCAAAATCAAAAAACAAACACATTCTACCCTCCTAAACACTACCTATTGCAAGAAATTCAAGGTAAATTCTTAATTTTAGGGTTATTTTAATTACTTTATAAAACTTAAACCCTAACTTTTTAACTCAATTTTTTTGTAGTTTTGAAGCATATAGCTAGTGGGGAATCATTAGTAGGTGCTATTAGAGCATAAATCAACCTCGAGGTAAGGTTTTTTTTTTTTGTTTTTATTAAATCCGAATTTAATTATGTATTTAATTACTTTTTAACTTTGGCCTATAATGTTGCATAGGTAGTTAATTATACTTTATTGCGTATTTTGTAATTGAATGTTTTTATTTAACTACTAATTCTAGTATTAGCCAAGGAGACAATGTTGGATTATGATTTCTCTGTTTAAGTCAGAACTCAAGTTGGTAGCTTGGAAATTATTTTAAAAAAGAGCTTATGGGAACTTTTTAACTGAATCAAACTTTGGTTTAATATTCATAAAGCTATCGACCTTCTATGGTTATGTCTTAGAAGTTACTTAGGGTGTATTTTGGTCCATATGGATTCATCCTGTATATATCTCCTTATAACCTCGCCGATCTCGTTTGATTTGTGAGAGGACTAGACAGTAATGTAGACATTGAGATATTACAAACTTAGTATGGTTATGTCTAATGCTCAAGGTAGTTGGTGAAGTTCTGAACTTTGGTGTCTTAAGTCTCTAAATATGTAATCTGAAACTTTGGATAATAACCATTAAAATTGCTAATATTATGTTATTATAATGTTCTTGAGGAACTTCTCGAAAAAACCACATGGTATTCTTTTGGCTCATAAGATTACTCTGTATATGAACACACTGCCCATTAATTACTTCTACTCATGTCTATGAGCATGAGAAATTATGCAATCCATGCTAGTGAACATTGAAGCTCTCTAGTGTTCAAATTGATTGACAAGAAAATACTACTTAATAACAGCCCATAGACATCTGGTAGTGGTTAAGATATATTTGTACCTGCAACATCATGGGAAACTCTTTCATGATGATGAAAACCATTTGTAATTCTATAATGCACTTAGAGATCAAATATTGATTTATGGCTTCGGGAAAATTAGACTTAGCTGTAGTGAAAAAATGAAGAAGTGATTTATTCTTATTTTTGTGCAAGGAATGTGCTAGTATGTTACATATTTACTTGTTCCTTAAGTAATGTGAATGTGGCAACAGGTATGAAGAAAGTGTTTACAAGAAGGAGGGGGCCTAAAAAGGTAGGTGAGCCTTCAGGTGAGCCGGCACAGGACACTCCTACCTCTCAGGTGCCGCATCACCTTCCTACAGGAGCACCTGCCGGATACAGTCCAGATTTTTTCAGGCCACCTGCATGTCTCAAGGCCATCCTGGTTGGCGGCATAACTTCAGTAGTTATGACATGAATGAGACCCAGGCCGGTCCATCCCAGGGCGTTCCAGACTAGGCGATCCCATACAGTCCACTAGTCCGTCTGGGTCGACTCAGCCGCCTTCCGACCCATCTAGCCCTACCTGCCCTTCGGTACAGCAGGAGATTCCTTACTATGATTGAAGATCGCCCTATTACATCGGTGAGCCTGGCACATGGGAAGACGGGCGGTTGATTATTTATCCCGAGGGGGATAACAGGTAAGTATATTATTTTTGAAGTTCTTATCGGTTTAGTAGTAAGTTTTTAAATGTTAGTATTTCTATTAACCCTTTTGTTTTTTATGTAGCTTTTGCCCCAACACTGATGCTACTCCTGTGGTGACGAAATGCATGAAATCTCAATGGAAAGAATCGTGGCCATCCTGGGGCGCTGTGCCCCCTCAACAATCACTACTAGTTCGGGTTCTAGCCAGTAGTAGTGATTGTTGAACTTTAAACTGTTTGTTAAGTTTGTTTGATTATTGTAACACTTGAACTAATGTTGAAAGACTCCTTTCTATTGTTTGGCTTTGTTAGCCTTGTTTGAATATCGTTTATGAATGTGTTTTGTCTGGATTTTCTGCGCGTTGCCGAATTTACAGGTAGTGTAGGGCTAATTTCAGCTTTTATGTTGCAGGTTTTTACAGGTTTTCGACCGACTTTCGGTCGATAGTTGGTCAAAAAAAATTACCAGCCTTTCGACCGAATTTCGCTCGAAATTTTGTTCGACCGAATTTCGGTCGAAGAACATGTCACTTTAGTCCATGTTCTTCGACCGAAATTCGGTCGAAGTCGGTCGATGTTCGACCGAATTTCGGTCGAAGTTTGATTTTCGACCATAATTGTGTCGACCACCACAATCGGTCGAAATGCGGTCGACACATCGACCGTATTTCGACCGATTGGGCGGTCGAAAAAGCCTGTTTTTTTAGTAGTGAATGTGATTAATGTACTAGATATATATATTCACACACACATCAAAACTTAAAAACATATCTTTCTGAAACTAATGCATATAAGTTCTTAATCACTTACACTTGGAATCTAGTCAAATTACCTCTGTTAAATATATATAAAGTACTGCTTCAATAAAATAGTTTGAATATGAAGTTTGATAACATGAAATTTTTAAACTTTCTAGCAGTTGAAATCCAATAACTCGATCGGCTAATTATGAGTCACACTGAGTAATTAATTAGCCTACTAAATAGAGTACCAAAAGCACAAAAACGGATCCAAGATTCCTACATTGCACATTCAAACTCAGTATTTATTCATTTGAACCTATACGTTGCGCAATATTATCCTGCCCTTTTGAAAAGTTTACTAGTATATCACCCGCGCATATTGGTCATATCAAATTATGAGTGGAGTTTTTTTAGCATACAACAACAACAACAAAAACCTCAAGTCCCACCTTCTGGGGAGGGGTGAGATGTACGCAAACCTTATCCTACCAAAGATATTAGATCATATTACTACAACAAAATTTCAACCATCATCTTAACTTTTTTCCTATCATTTTTTGTACCTTTTTCACGCTGTGACATTGGCCATTTATCAGCGCTATTACGTTAGTTTGTGGCTTTAAATTGGCAATTTAATATCCTTTTAATTGACTTTTTGCTACTCTTGTTTACTATTTCTACCAATTTCAACCAATTATCATAGCCCATAAGTTAAAATTTTCATTTCGTCTGCAACGTACAACTTGGCAATTTTACTTCATTCTTATCGATAATGTTTCCAATGCTATTCTTATTGTTGTTTCTTTTTATCATATGTTATGTTTTTCCTTGTTTGATTAATTTAAAATATTTATATTGTATTATCTCAATTGTCATCTAATTTTTCTGCACTACCAAGAACTAAAATTTAATGAATATAAAGGAAACTGAAGCTATGTTCATTAAATAGATTTTGGATGAAACATAGTATCACTACCATATAATTTATGCTACGGAGAACTAAGAAGCCCGACAACAGTTCTATTAAAGAAGGAATACTAATAAATGTTCTTCATACAATTCTTGAACTGCATCCCCCTTTCTTTCCCATCCGTCCACGGTTTATTCACAGTTGTATGTAGTCAGCTGCTAATAGGCGGAAGCTTCACAATCTAACCCCAATCGTAAAGGGGTAGTAGATATGTTATTGAAATATTTCAAAAGTAATCCTCATCAACCCCCTCTTCTTATCTCCATACTTACCGATATACATATATATGCAAGGTGTACAGGAAATATGACTCTTCATTAGCTAGATTTAGATTGTCATTAGTCCAAATCTTTGATTGAGCAAAGGATATTAGGGAATACATGAATAGTTGATATCATTCCATTGGAACTGATTGTTAAGGCTTAACGAACACTTCAATGCATCCAACACTTAATTTGTCTGAATTGTGCCCATCCGACTTCCTGAATTGAGGCATTGGTGACAAAACTCTCAAGTCGTTGCCGTTGCTGGCTGCTACCAACTTCGTAAGATTGAAAAATATTCTTGATTTTCTTAGCCTTGAGGGACTCATTCCGCTTCGACCATATAATTTGTTATACAAACAACCAAAATACAATGTGATCCAAAACAAATAACAATAAGTAATAAGTAATTCTTGTGCATCACAGAGTTGAATGGTATTGCAAGATTTTCTTCGGCAAATTATAGGTAGTTTTCTATGCTTCTTAGAGCATTTTGGTCATTGGTTGCTAAAGTTCTACCAATTCTTCATCTTGTGGGCTATTCTTAAAGAGCTTTTGGTCGTTCAATGACCAATTAACTATAGTTATATTCGACTTACCTTGATTAATTATACCTCTCCATATGATGCCTCAAAGTTTTTTCACCAGCAAAATTAGTCTATATACATTATTAAGATTGTTATAATCAGCATAACAACTACGACTATGTGTAGGAAGAAAAACGTACGATTATATCACAACTTAGAGCAAGTTTGAGTGATCAGCTGCATAAAAAATATACATTCTCACTTGCCATGCTACTTAAAATTACTTAACTAATAAAGAAATGCAATGGTAGCTATGACTTACCAATTGGTCTTCCAATTCCATTGTGACGAATAATTGGTTCTTGATAATCCATAAATCATGTAATATGTGATAGTGAAATCATTATTCAGGCCTAGTTACCCACGCATCTTCCAATTTCATTGTACTTGTACTATCTGATAAGAAAATTTATTAGTAGTTCTCAATTCATGTGTGTGTGTATATATATATATATATATATATATATATATATATATATATATATATATTTGACAAAATCATGCGTACCTCCGTTAATACAATAACTCCATAAGTAGTTTCAGAAATTATTTTTTTCTACAGTCAATGATTCGAGATGCACAATATTCATCCTATGCAGCAAAACCAAATTAGTTTAGACACCTTGAGAATGTATCCGTTTCCACCTACACAATGTGCTAATGCGGTGTTTGTTCAAAACCTTTTCGATTTCAAAGAGAAAAGTTAATTCAAAACCTGAAAGGCAGATGAATTAAGCCCAAAAAAAAAAAGTGGAAAAATTAATAAAGAGAAGGAGAAATATAAAGAATCACCAAAACAACATGACTATACAATAACTTGTAGAAATACCAGGAAGAGAGTATGGGTAAAGGACCAGAAAAAAAAAAGTATAGAAGAAGAAAATCAAGATTACTACATATAAAGATCTATAACGTTTGAAGAAACTTGTAAGATGGGATATCTTTTTCATCATGTACGTGTTTATGCTCTCTCATCATGTATTTGAGTAAGTACTCCTGACAAAATTCCCAGCAATCACAACATCCTCAAAGGTTCTCACATCATAGAATCCAATAATTTCCGAAGACATGAACCCTGAAACAGATGAATGAAAAACAAAAACAAAGTAAAGTAAAGAAACATGAGATTAACGGCCCACAAAAAGAAAAAAAAAGTAGTGATAACAAAAAGGTGCATTTTTTAATAAATATGAGTATCGAATTCTCCAGCACCCTAAAGAATGAAACTTTCAGATCATATCAAAACTAAATTAACCAAATTCTAATTACGAAATGTTGAAGAATTAAGAAACACAAAAAAGAGAACAATGATACTCATAAACTGAAGCCTAAACTATCCATTAGACACAGCCCCCAACTTGCTTTGCTCAATTGTGTCCAAAGTACCGAAGACATCCCTTACCTTGATAGTTGGCTCCTTGAATTCTTCGGATAGTGCCGTTCATCTACATCATTGGTACGCATCATGCATGCTGAAGATATTTTTCATAAACATTCTGCAACTTAACAAAATAGAAATTAATATAAGCATCGCCATTGCAAAGTATAAGCAGAGAATTCAAAAATACAAAAAACTAAGCAAAAGAAAAATAAAGAAAAAAGTTGATAAAAAAAATATCAGTCATGAATAATTCATGGATGCATGATCTCTTTCGATAAATTATTTTATATGAATAATGTTTGTTTGTTCGTCCTCTTTGAACCTGTCATTACTATGGTAGAATGTGAGTTAAATGAAAACTCCTTTTATTTAAGCTTTTTGTTCCTGAGATTATCCTTTGTTGTTGGAGAATTCTGTAAAAATGTTATTCACGTCCAGTGAAGTTTTTATATTTGAATTCAAAAATTTTCAAAATATTTTTTTGCCCGACTTTTTCGACTTCTAAGCTTAGTGATTCATGCCACCACGTACTATGTAACTATATGTAGTGGTTATATTTTGTGTAACTTCTTCTAGATAATCTCAATTCAAATACTTACCTACTAAACAAACGGTTGTTTTATCTTTATATTGTAGCTTAAATAAATCTAAAATAAATACAAAATAAAAAAAACAAACCCACGAGCCACGACAGTTAAGTGGCTTCCCGAAAACTGGATAGGGATAAATGTGGCCAAAATTCTCGGTACATGAAACAATGAACCACGTTAACCGTTGATAAAAATTCATTTTGTTTTTTAATTCAAATTCCAACTACTAATATAATTCAAATTTGAAAAGAAACTAAATTAACTAAACATACTTATTATCTAAAATTGCCAGGCGGCTGTGTAGTTGCTTGCCGCTTAGCTTCATGTAGGGCTAGACTTTCTTGCTTTTAATATATATAATAGATATAGATAACTTTCAAATACAGATATTTTTTTAAAAAATTCAAAGTATAAAAAATCTTTAATTATATTTAGTTTAAATTCAAATTCTTCTAACTAATTAACCAATTAGTTATTTGTCCTAACTAACAATAGGTGTTCCAATCAAGCTTTGACACTTGGCTAAACATGATTGGCTACAACAATCCTTTTAATATATATATATATATATATATATATATATATATATATATATATATTTGTATTCGCAAATTAAGCAGCGCAAGAACTTGAAACCTCTACATAAAATGCGCAATTCCAAATTCCAATCATTTGGTTGGAAGGTATGTTTGATAACACTGTGTAAAGCACATCTCTGGACATGATATTAAGCAGTATGTCTACTTTTGTTTCGTTTCTTTCTTTTCTTTTTTCTTTTGGTGATTTACATTTTCCATTATTAATTTGAAGTAATTAAAATGTTTCTCTGGAACCTCTCTAGACTCAGGAGCACCTGAATCTATTCTTTCTGTATTCCACGTCCGCATAACTCATATTTAATAGACATTAAGCCCCCGTTTGTTTATAATTTTTGGGAATATTTTTTGGCAGTTTTTGGAAAAAAACTGTTTGTTTATGCTATTTGAGCTAAATTTCTCCCAAAAACTCAAAAAGTGCTCAAAGGCTCTTTTTGAGCCAAAACATAACTTTTACATACAAATTTCATTTTCATAAGAGCTCAAAGGCTCTTTTTGAGCCAAAAAATATGTCCAAAATACTTTTTCATTTACATATCAAATTTCACCTAAAAAATATTTCCCAAAAACTATTTGGGAATCTATGTCCAAACGCTAGCTAAATAATAGTGTCAATCAGCAATGATAAAAGTTGGCGGTCTTTTTCCTTTTTAAATCTTTAGTGTGATTACTGGTATTCCCTCTCGATTATCTTCCTTTATTATCTATGAAAGTGAAAGTCTTCGTCACTTAACACTCAAAATACCCCCCAAAAAAAAAAAAAAAAAAAAAAAAAAAAAAATTAGGCCAACGGTAAAAGTTGGTCCCTGAAATTTAGCTCTAACTAGGGAAAAATTAATAAAGATTGTTTCTACTTATTTTTCTCAGTTGTGTGTGAGTTTATTATAATTAAGTAATTTTATAATTCTCTCCTTAAAAGATTGTACTTGGATTCTAAAAGAACAAATAAAGTTCAAAATAGAACCATATAGAAGTTACGTTAAAATAGTTGAAAATGGTCCAAAATTATTTCCATGTTCTTTTCATTTCTTTTATTTTTTTTTTGAAAAAAAGAGGTCGTGTTCATCGCCAGCTGGCATAAGCGGCGCCTTTTGGCGGGTCATCCAAGCCAACGTGACACATAAAGGACGGCCACATGCATTTTACGACGCGTGGGGTACCACCACTCTTTATCAAGACATGAGTATGAGAAAGGTCCCTTTCTTGGTGGAGTTTTTCATTTTGCTCTTGGAGCTAGCTTTTCGTTTTTCTTTTCTTGCGGTTCTCTTAAAGATATAAAAGTTGCACGAAATGTTGCACCATGAAGGATTGTGGTGTTATATAGGGGTGGACATTTCGAATTTCGGTTAGGATTCGGTATTTTTAAATTTAAAATTTTTATTTTCAGTACTTAAATATTGATACCAAATACCAAACCAAAATTTATTCGATTCAGTTCGATTTTATGTGATTCGATTCAGTTAATTCGGTACGGTTTCAGTTTTATAATTCGGTATTCAATAGCGTGATCTCTTGTTGACCTTCTTAAGCTTCCTCAAGAAGTACCAAAACTTGAATTTGACATGCACTTTATTTGTTGCACATAGCTTCATCCAATAGATCTTTGGTGTTCATTTGTTTCTGTTAGAGTGATTGGATTGTATGTTCACTTCTATTATGGAATAGGTTAAATTAAATATGTATTAGAATCTACAAATTATTTGAGACTGCTTCATATATGGCCTTTGTTGACTTTGCGTTGATGGAAACAGAAGGTGAATCTGTTATATGGGAAGTGTAATTAGTCTTTTATGTGCTAATGCCGATAAATAATCTTGATTTTACTTCTTCCATCAACAACATTTTAAATTAAAGATATTAATTTTCAAGAGGTAAGTGGGAATTGGGATCGTTAGATGTATATAATGTTGGGTGAAGAGCTGGTTGGGTGTGGATGTCAACAAAGGCTTTGCTTTGTAGTTGTTGGAACTTTAGAAAAACATGATGTGGAGAAAACTATTTCAACTTTCAAGTGTATATTCTGTACTTGAATATCTTTTATCCAGGAACTTTTACTGCTTCACAAATTTGCAAATGACAGTAGATTTGCTGTGGTCATCACTCTCCTTTTAGTTTCTCCTATTAATAAAATTTGTAGTTCACTATTTCTGCGAAGCACTCCCTTAACAGCTGTTGTTGTGGGAATATGGGGAGAGTCGTTATATTTTTAAATATATAAAAAATTCTGAATTTCGGTATACCAAAATTTGGCACCCCAAAATCAAATTTCGAACCAAAACTTTAAAATTACAAAATTTTATACCGAATTACATTTCGAATTACCGAAATACCAAATTAATTTGATTCGGTTTGGTTTTTTGATTTTTGAATTTTATATCGACCCCTAGTGTTATATATGGATCTTTCCATCTTCGAATTTAAAATTAAAATTTCTTCAACATACTTCGCTCTTTGATGAGCCTTACGAAATATGAGTTGAGCTTAATTAATGCTTTAATGTGTTGGAACCAAATAAGAAGTGTATTGACCTAAACTGATCATAGGTCACAAATCGAATTTGGATTGTGAATACAAGCAAATCAATGTATCAAAGTCGAAATTATAACAATAAAGATGAGAATTGTGTGTAAATAAATGAGATTTCAATATATGATCTTGAGTACAAAATTTGGCAGAGTTTTGGTATGTATTTCTGAATGAGTACAACATAAGAAATGAAGCTATTTATAGATGTATGAGCCTTAGCCACGTTTTCTTAGCCACGTTTTCCATATCTGAACATTTCAGACCCACATTATGTATTTCCAGCAGTGGGGTTAGTGGGCTGAAGTAGTGGGATCGTGCCTCTATAGCTGAAACTGCTCACCGAGGTTTGTAGCGACAACCTCTGTGATGCGAGCTTACTGATCAACCGAGGCGGAATTCCACCGAACCATAACTTGAAGGCCATCTTTGGTGATTAACTTCGACTAACCTCGGTGGCTTCGTCATCAACTTCAGTCCTCTGTGTCCAAATCATCTGTTCGGTTGCCTTTACCTCAGATTACCGACGTGCCATATGTGCACGCCGATTTTACCCAATACTGATAGTCCCCCCACTCCTCGGGGAAGTTCTAGAGTCACCGAGGAGTGGAATGATTTTGTGCGGGAGAATGACGTGGCTCAACCCTATCCAAGAGTTTTGAAAAGTCACCAGTCATTTCAAATTACTGTTTCGCATTACGTGGTGACCATTCGTTGGCTTCCGAACGGTCTCGCCGATCTTTTTGCCTTCCCAACGTTACAAACCATCATGACTTTTCCCACTTGCTTTCTCTTTCCTCTTATAAATACTCCTCCTTAGAATTTTCTCCTCACTTTTCACGATCAGTGAGCAACAGTAGAAGAAGGAGAAACTTCCATTTCGAATAATTTCTTTATCTTCTAAGAAATCTCTACTTCTGTACTTGTAATCATGTCTGCAACACATTCTACTCAAGATTTTAGTGATTCTGGTGATAAAATTTCACGCACTGCCGCCATGATTGCCAGTGGTGATTTTCTTGCCACCGTCCCACCACTGCAGGTTATTGAGGCAGAGAGTGGTGGTAGCGAAGCGACGTCTTTGGCGGGTGGCTCTAGACGGCACAAGGTTAGGCGGCGCGCGACAGAGCTGAAGCAAGCGAGGACGTTAAACTAGCGGTTGATTACTCGGATTGGTACTCGCATCCCTGTGCCCAAAAGGATGGGTGAGTTCGGTTCGCGTCTTCATAGATCGGGTAAATCTAATGCTTCAGGAGGAGAATATTTTACAGATTCTATAGAAATCCCCTTATTCGAACATTAGGAAAGAAGGTTAGCATTGGAGGTGACGACCGTGCTAGCGACAAGAATGACGTTGAAGGTGATGATGTCACTAGTGCTAAGGAAATTAGTGGCCAAAGGAGGCGATGTTGAGGTCAGCAAAGAGGGGGCTAAGACCGAAGCTGCTACCTCAAAGAAATCTAAGAAGAAGATTCCCATCGAATAGGAGATTGACCCCTGGTTGGTTATCCCTTCAGATTTCAGTAACGACAAAGACCTTAAGGTCCAGGTTCAGTCCGATGCTCAACGTGGCTTAAATAGGAACATACTAGTGCACTTTACTCCGAGCGACGATCTGATAGAAATTGTTCGGGCAGACTGCCGATGGGGGCCCGAGGTGGAGATAAGAATTTCAGCCCCGAACACAGCCGTTTCTACCCACGTTCTAGGGTATTCTTCGGTTTATACATATTCTTTCACAATAGGCTTCAGCTTACCTGTTCATCGTATAATCGACAAATTTTGTCGATCTTATAATTTATGTTTGGCTCAACTGGGCCCTGGGGTTTGGAGGGTCGTGCAGGCCCTTGAGTTTTTAAGTCGACTAGCTGAGCTGCCTTTCACTTTCCAGCATTTGATTCCCTCTATTACCCTTACTTCCATAAGGCCGGGGTCGTAGCCTTCTTACCTCGTGGATCTTACGCCATTTTAAGCAAAAGCGAAGACCACAGCGACCGAGGTTGGAGTGATCGCTACGTGCTCATCCCAACGAGATTATTATCGGCTGACCCTGATTTTCCCAAGGAGTGGAATGCTCAGCGTAAGTACTCTTGTCCTAGTTTCGTTCTTCGGTTATTTTAACTTGCTTTACTCATTGTCACGTTTGTGGTATATAGCCAACAAGGTCCCTGTTAACCTACCGGAGGACTTGCTTGAGTGGGTTACCGTGGCAATGGCACAAAAGAAGTACCCCCTTCGACAGTGGATGATTATGGCTACCTTGGGGAAAAATCGTTGGTCGTGCAAGAGACACGGTGAGTTGTTCGTCACACTTGAAATTTCCTAGTGTTTGTTCTGAGTCGCCACTTCTTAACGTTTTCCTCCTTTTTCCATTTAGGTTTTTCCAACAAATCTGTCAAGGACCCTAAGGGAGAGGATCGAGAAGCTGGGGAGAAGAAAGAGAAAAAGGATGATGAGTAAAAAGAAAAGAAGAAAGAGAAAAAGGAGAAAAAGATTATCGACGCAAAAGTAGGCGTCAGTTAGGTGGCGAGTTTGGCGAAGCAACACGCCGAGGAGAAATAAGTCTAAGGGTTCGCCGCGCCAAGGGACTTCGAAAGGTGAAGAAATCCTTATAGGTTGGCCTTTAAATATTTCAACTCTTGCTTTGATTTTTACTTACGAGCTTTCTCCCCGTTCTTCCACAAATTTGAAGAGGAAGAGGGCCATTTCAAAGAGGCCTACCAAGGCGAAGAAACCTCGAGTTGAGGGGACTTCAGCTCCAATCTCTGAAGCGGTAACTGAACGCGGCCGAGGTTTAATTGATGAATCTGATGAGGAAATGCCCGTAGCTACTCCCGAAGCGGCTCCTGAATTGATTTCTGAGGTCCCTAAAGAGACTGAGGTAATCAACGTTGAGGAGTCCGACAACGAGGCTACCCAAAGGAAAGGCTAAACTAAGGTGGGCGAAGGCCCAATTTCAAACGTGGTCCAAGCCATCCATGACCCTGCTCAAGCCCCGGCAGCCGCTCTTCGGATATTTGAGCTTCCAGCTAATTCTAACTTGTTGGAGGGTACCGAGGCTGACATCTTCGGTCTTGATGTGCTGCATGGGTTCAACGAGGAGCATTTTCTCAACAAGCTTAGCCCCATGGGCTTGATGGGCACCGCGGCTACCTCTGGTCTCCGCGTAAGTTTTCCCACATTCCCACATTTTCATTCTATCACTTTATCACTTCTCCATACTTGGCACTGATTGTTTCTTGGAGCGTGAGCGAGACGAGTGGGTCCAAGCAGTGGAAAATGCTTGGGGAGAGCAGAAGAGAGGGTATGTAGTGAAGATCGCCGAACTAGAGGCGCAACTAGCCACTTTGAACCAAGAGTTGGGGTGTGCTCGTGAAATCGCCGCCAAGGCCGAATTCGATGCGCGCAAAGCTCAAGTTACCTCTGAGGTGCAATTGCAAGCGTTGAAAGATGAATTTGTTGGATAGCGGTCGCGGCTGAGTCTAGAAGTTGAACGTCTTGAAGCCGAAGTGTTTCGCGCTAAGACCGAGGTACTTGAAGACGGCGAAAAATACTGCGATAAGTTGGAGGAGTACACAACCCAACTTAGCGGATTACAAGGCAAGGTGGATCAAGTGGCTGACCTCCAAAACGAGGTTGGCTTCGAGAGAAGATTGCAGACATCAAGTAGCGCACCGAGGTCAAGGCCAGGAGGGCGAAGTTTGAGGAGGCGTAGGCTGTTATCAAGACTAGGCTCGATACATTGGAGCAAGTTAAGGTTGGGAAAATTGTCCTCGAAGAGGAGATCATCAAAGCGCAGAATTGTCATACCCGATTTTGGACTCGACTCGAGGCGAGTCGGGTTTCGGATTTGACTGGGTAACTCGTTTGAGTTTAATGTTTGAGTCGCCACCTAACATATTTTTTAACTAGGCGTATTAGGGCACCTATTTTATTTCTAGCTAATTTTACAATTAACTCTGAAACTTAATCTACAAACCAAAAATCTAGGTAAGGGTTCAAGTTAACCCGAGTGGAAGGGGTTAGGCACCTCTTAGGCTCCACCAAATGTGGTTACCGGCCGGACTGAAAATTGAAAATTTAAATAAAAGGTCAATCAATTAAATTATCAGGCATAAAAGTCTAAATATTTAAATGATATTCTAACTAAGCAAGTATTGAATTATATTATATATTAAAGGGGTCAAAAGCTAGCAATAATCAATACAACCCCAAGTCTCCAAAATAAATGTTTTACGATACGACATATTTTATATACGAAGCCGAGGATAGAACAAGATCTTTTGAGTCCTCCATAAAGCATCCTTTCGAATATAATACTTCACATAAAAGAAAATATATATTAATAGAGACATGCGCCATCTTAAATTGTGGTGAATCTAATATGGGAAAATAATCAACAACTTAACAAATAAATGAATTATAGAAATTTAGAAGAATGCGGGATCAGGTATAGGCGAGGCGAGAGAAGGGCCCAGTCCGATGTTACTTCCCCTCATTTTGCTTTGTATGATCAACAATCTTAAAAGTTTCTAGACGAGACAAAAGAAGTATTAAAATATTTAGTTTTAAAAAATGGTATTTAATCTCGAAATGATTTAACGTAAATAATAAAAGTAAAAGTTGTTTTCTGTCTTAGAAGCATTGCTAGTTGAAAACAATGTAAAGCTTAAAAATAGTTTAGTATTTAAATTTTAAAACCTGTTAAATAGTTAAGAGAAAATTAAAATTATTTTTCAAAAATAGTAAAAGCGATAAATCTTTAAAACTCATAAGATAGTGACATATTAAATCAAAACTGAGGGAGTAACGAATTGGTTTAGTATTATAAAGCTATATGTGTATTCTTCATTCAAGAAGTCATTAGCCTGCCATTGTCATCATATCTCATAACGTACCTGACCTTGGTTGAGATAGCACCTCCACTCGCGCATATGCCTTCGCTGACAACGCCACTCAATCTCAGTGTACATGCAATGAATATTAGAAAAAAAGGTGAGAGTAGGCTTATTCTTAATGTTTAACTAATAAAAAGAAAGACCACATACGTTACAAATCTAAATTTGTGATCCCCGCTACAATACGACAATTCTAAAGCATAACAAAACTAATTCTAGAATATAAGCGGAGAAGATTGCATAACAATGTAGTAGGAAAAAGTTGTCAACAACCCGCCACTCAATCACAGTGTACATGCAATAAATATTCGAAAAAAGTGAGAGTAGGCTTATTCTTAATGTTTAACTAATAAAAAGAAAGACCACATACGTTACAAATCTAAATTTGTGATCCCCGCTACAATACGACAATTCTAAAGCATAACAAAACTAATTCTAGAATATAAGCGGAGAAGATTGCATAACAATGTAGTAGGGAAAAGTTGTCAACAACTCGCCACTCAATCACAGTGTACATGCAATGAATATTCAAAAAAATGTGAGACTAGGCTTATTCTTAATGTTTAACTAATAAAAAGAAAGACCACATACGTTACAAATCTAAATTTGTGATCCCCGCTACAATACGACAATTCTAAAGCATAACAAAACTAATTCTAGAATATAAGCGGAGAAGATTGCATAACAATATAGTAGGGAAAAGTTGTCAACAACCTGCTTCTCATATCGTAAAAAAAGAGATGACAATTTAGGACTTAAAAAATGATAAACCCTCCTCGATAACATTTTATAACGTTTTTTTCATTATCAAGCAATCCCATAAAGATGCACTCTTTCATGTCCGAGAGTTGCTTACAAAATGACTAGAACAATGTAGTCAAACAATGTCCTATTTGCATGATTGCTAATCAAGGCAGATAACCATTAGCGAAAATAATAAGCTCACCAACAGTACTATTATAATTAAGTTTGTACTTTTCTATTGCCAAACTAACTCTAATTATCCTAATTCTTTTCTTAAGTTCATAATCAGAGAATGAATAACTCTTAAAAAAAAACATACTTTGTTTTGCTCATTACAAGTGAGATGTAGGCATAGTCACTTAGCGACTAAGTTTTCATAATATCAGAATATTACCACGAAACACAAAATTATATTTTTTCAATAAATAAAACTAAGACAGTTTGTAGATTGGAATATCAGAAAGGTTAGAGACGACTTGTTTTACGGACAACAACAAACTAGAGGAACATGAAGGGTTCCTTGGCCACGAATACTTGTTTCTTAGCGGTAGTTGCTGGTCCCTTTTCAGTTGCCTTCGACGGTTCACCTTCACGTTCTTGGGAAAGAGTTCTTGTAAAGAATGGGAGACGGAAGCAGTGAGTGGTCATGGAGGTTCTGAATAGGATAGATAGGAGATCATTGTTTGAAAAAGAGTGGGAACTAAAGGTCCTAGTGTACAGAAAGATTGTGCCCGTGTGTAGAACTTATATTATACTTGTTTTATGTGTGTATCTGATGGTGTCAATAGAGTGTGAGTATAAGTGAGATGAAGGATGCGATGTACTGTGTCTTCGTCCCAAACAATGGCCAAACTACCCGTACCTATAGTGCAAGAATTTAAAGAATAAAAGGAAAACTTCTTAAAATTAGGCTAATCAAAGAGCCGTTAAAATCAATAAAGATCAAGAGGATGAAAGAGCACAAAGCTGTTCATTATTAAAGTCAATCTCAAATCGTCAATCTGATTAAAGAAATCGCATGAGCTTTGTATTAATAGTGAAAATATTGTCCAGGTGCTTAGTAGAATACATGTCAATTAAAGACTGATTGGCGCCTAGAAAGAAGAGTAATCAAAGATGGAGATGGATTAACAATATAAGAAGCAAAAATTGATGCTTTCATTTAGGGAGGAGACGAGAGAGATTTTTCGGAATTGATATTATTCTATGGGATAATAGAAGTGTACGAAAACTTATTTTTATGGGGAGGAAGAGAGAGATAGTCGTAAGGAAAATATTTTGGAGTGTGAAAAAGGAAAATGTAGAGATTTATGTTATACAGGAAATGATCAAAATGGAATTCTAATGGAGAGGATTAGGGGGTGATTAGGATAATAATTGTAAGGATTTGGAAAAAGATTAGGGGAGGACGAACTTGGACATGGTTTTTGTAAAAGATGTATTTTGTTAGGAAATATGGCTAGGTTCAGAGTAAAAATATAAATAAAAAATAAATAAAGATAAATAAATAATTTTGGGTAGTAAGTTTGAAATAAGGAAGAATTAATAATAAAAGGAATTTGGACATTTTTATTGGCCAATATTTAACTTAACGGTAAAAAATAGAATATGGATATACATATATTATAAAATGAACAAATAAATATTAAATAAACTCAAATAAAATTATTTAGATATATATAATCACAAATAATTACTAATTTTCACAAATAATCACAAATTGAAACAAACTTATCATGTAGCCTAAATGACGTAATTATATAATATAGCCACTAATATTATAAATGTACTAATTTTCACAAATAGTCACAGTTTTGAAAATAACCTAAATGATGAAAAAGTTACGCAATATAGCCACACTTAAGTATATAATATATAAAGAGAGGATAACGCACGTAAATGCATGATTTCTAATGCATATTTTCTACAAATAGTAATATTGCACCCTTAAGTTGAATTATGGCCAATTTTAGAAAAAGGAGGGACAAAATTGAGTGTCAACAGCTGCTCATCTTTGCCCAGGGATGATAAAAGAGTCTTCGGGCAAAGATAGTTGACGGAGCAGCCAATTTTGTCACGACTGGTGGGCAAAATGATTGAAAAGGACAAGTGGGAGTTTTGGGGTGTTTTTGGTCGAACCCCGGTCTCTGAGTTGCCTACATATCTCGGGTTTCACGAGAATCAGACCGTGTGTAGTTCTAGAATGGCGTGTTGCCTGTATGAGATGTTTATGGCACACGATTTGAATGTAAAGACTAAACTTATCCAAGTATGCAAAGTTTAGGTTCATGTGTGCTTTGCCTTTTGGAGAGATAAATGAAGAATGAAGTAAAGGCACTGGCGAAGGTGAGGTAACCTCAACAAATCGAGTGTGGGAAAAGAGGCTTATAATCGTCCTAGTTATGAAAATGTGGCGCGCTACACACCCATAAAGAGGAGTTTATAGGTACATAGTTTCTACTTCATCTTGATAAATGAGTAATATCTCCCTCGATATTGCCTTGATTGAGCTGGGAAGGATTTGAGGAGCGAGTTTTATAAATGTGCACGACTCAAATAGATGGGCACGATTAGGCATGAAAATACGCACGATTAACGCTGATAGGCTTGAATGGGCCGAATAGGAAATGTGAAATGACATCCTAATTTGCAATGAAGGATTAGGAAGATTACTTGTGAGGGCATGAAATGATCGGCTTTTGGGCATGTCAGAATTCGGCAGAATAGGTATTTTACAGGTAGGAAAAAGGCGTTGTCGAAGTCGAGATAACATCGATAGACCGAGTGTGGTGAAATAGGCTCGTAAACGTCCTAGTTATGAAGATGTGGTGCATGACACACCCATAAAAAGGAGTTTACATGGGCACATTTTCCACTATAACTCGATAGAGGAGTCATCTTGGCCTCAAACATTGTCCTTAATGGGCTGAGGAATATTGAGGAATGAAGCACGATGAATATGCAAGATTCAAATAGATAGGCACGGATAGGAAGGAATAAGGGGCTGGTACCTAATCGGCTAGGAAAGATTAGGTAGATCACTGGTGCGAGTATGGGATTGTGGCTTTGGGCGCTTTGGGATGCATTTGGGGTTTTGTGGTTGCACAATGGGTAGTGGTTTTGGGAATGATTGTGAGGGTAATGCGCGGGGTGTTTGTTGGGAGATCGGAGAGTACCCTATATTAAAATCGTGATAAATACAATAGATATAAAGATATAGATAAAGTAAACTTCCCTGTTGAACCGAGCCTTCCTTTGTCGTGTAGTTTTTCAGTCTGCTTTCAGGTGTTCAGCGCTACGGAATGTGCGTCTTTCCTCTGGGGGATATCCATTTGCTTAGTACTTCTCAATAGGGAATAATTGTTTCAGCGCGTTAAGCTGTCGTTGGACCATCTTGCTAATGTAGCGCCGGATTGTATGTCCTACGATAAAAGTGAGTTTTGCAAAATAGTATGTATGTAAATGCATAAAGAGACTTCTCTGTCGGCTGGGTAGCTGGCTTATCTTATGCATGTTTGACTGATGTCTCATCCAAGTATTTTTCCAATGCTATGCCCACCGATGCGGACCTTACTCTGCTGCAAATTGTTGTCATGTTCACCACTGCGGACCCTATATATCTGTCGACGCAGATTTTATGCTTCTTCAAATGATATTATGTCCACCGCTGTGGACCCTATATATCCACCGACATGAATTCTATGCATTTCAAATTGATGTCATGTCCACAGACGCGGACCTTACACTGTTGTCATTGTTGTCATGTTCACCACTGCGAACCCTATATATCCGCCGACGTAGATCCTATGCTTGTCAAATGATGTCACGTCCACAGACGTGGACCCTACATACCTGCCGACATGGATTCTATGCTTCTGTTGCTTCTCAAATTGATGTCATGTCTACAGACGCAGACCAGATATATCCATCGACATGGATTCTATGCTCTTCAAATTGATGTCGTGTCCACAGACACAGACCCTATATATCCACCGACATAGATCCTATGCTTCTGTCAAATTGATATCATGTCCACAGATGCAGACCCTATATATCCACCGACATGGATCCTATGCTTGTCAAATGATGTCATGTCCACAGACGCGGACCCTATATATCCACCGACATGGATTCTATGCTTTTGTCAAATTGATATCATGTCCACAGACGCAGACCCTATATATCCACCGACATGGATCCTATACTTGTCAAATGATGTCATGTCCACAGACGCGGACCCTATATATCCACCGACATGGATTCTATGCTTTTGTCAAATTGATATCATGTCCACAGACCCAGACCCTATATATCCACCGACATGGATCCTATGCTCCTCAAATTGATATCATGTCCACAGACGCAGACCCTATATATCCACCGACATGGATCCTATGTTTGTCAAATGATGTCATGTCCACAGACGCAAACCCTATATATCCACCGACATGGATCCTATGCTTGTCAAATGATGTGTTTTGCAAGTGTTGTTAGGTATACTCGGTACCTGTGTAAACCTGCAATCAAAGAAAGTTTATGAGTTTTCTAGTAGGGGTCGACTTGCGTATTTGTTGTTTTGCACTCTGCTGCTATATCTTGTATAATTGTCCCCTTTTCATGTTGTTTCTTCATAGGGTTGTCTACCCTTCGGGCCGTATACCCTGCAAGCAAAAGTAAAGTAAAGTGCGACAAGTAGAGTACTATTGTTGTGTCATGCAATGTGCTAAGGAGGCTATTGTGTAGCTATTGTGAGGACTTTTCTTGAATTTTTTTAGGGGACCTCAAAAATTTCTGCCCCAGTGTCAAGTTTGCGTCTTTTAGAATTTTTGAGGGGGTCCTCAAAAATTCCGCCCCAGTTTATTGCCTATGCCAGATCACCAAGAGAGAGTGGTTGCATTGCAATGAACACCAATGTATTGTCTAAAATTTGCATTCGTCCTTTGGTGTGTCGATTGGGTGTGTTGATGACTATGAGTATGTAGATATTTGCATACTAAGACTGAGATTTAATATTTGGATTTTGCCGGATTTGGAGATTGTCCAAAGTTGTATTTGTCTTAGGTTGTGCTCGAGTAATGGAGCTAACTTTAATGGATAAGCCTTTGTAGAAAGTGTGTTTGTGATTTGGGAGTTGGAGTTTCACTTTGTTGGTCTTTGTTGTACCATTGTCTTGCTTTGGTCAATCGGACTCTGAACTTTGTGTTTCAGTGTTGGATGTCTTGTGGTGTCATGGTATTAATTGTGTAAGTGATAAGTGTAGATCTTGTTGGATCGAATTTAGGAATGGGTATCCAGGGAGTAGTTTATTTGTTAGATGCAATATCTTTTGGCCAAGCTAAAAGAGTAAAGGCATGAGATTTTGTCATTTTGGTCTGTCCTTGATTGTGTTGAGCCAGCTGAGGTTTTGGTTGGCCGTCTCGGCGGAGAGAGGTTGGTTATTGTGTAAGTTGGGTGTAGTGTGAGGTCATGAGCTCGTTCGTATAGGAATCTGATTTCTTTGTTGTGACTCTCGTGTAATGTAGGTTGTACGGTGTTGGGATTATATGAACGCTCTTGGTGTTATATGCTGGTGGTTCAAAGGGCTTTGTTGCAGGAGAAAATATTTTCAGTTTGGCTTGCCGTTTCGGTTTTCTATATGCAAATTCTTGACTGACTTCGGTGTTCAAGTACGACGCAACCGTAACAGAGTGGTGAAATGCATAAAACTGTGTGGGCACATTAGCAAAGACTTGAAGCAAAAATGACATGTAAGCTTAAGAGAATGCCTAGACCGCAGATGATGGCTTAGCGCTTGAATTTGGAGGTTGTGATAGAATGCACATGTATCACAAGATATTGTCTAAGTGCTTTATGTAGCAGTCAAGTCAAGGATCTTGATCAAACGACCGATGCTTGTTCAAACGGGAGATGAGGAGTAGTTGGATGTCAATGCAAAGTGGTAAAGATGTTGTGTAAGGAATAGACTGTGTTGTACGACAGAAAATATCTTTTGCTTTGGTATTCGACTTAACCCAACCTTTGGATAATAGGTTTTGAGTTCGGTAGTGAGTTAGAGATAGTTTGGACATGTGAAAGATTTTAGATATCAGAATTTGGGTGTAGAGTAGGGAGATGAGATGCCTGCCCAAGGAGGAGATAGGATTTGGGAAGAGATTCCTTTGGAGATTTAGAGCAACACACAAGTTCATGCAATGCGCGCACACATCAAATAAGAAGATGCATCCTATAATGTAAAGGACCGCTTTACACACAATAATTTTGAGAAATCGCTCAGTGTCACACACATAATTTCGTTTGCTAAAAAAAATGCGGAGCCTAAAGAAGAATGTTGCATTTATTTGGACTTTATTGCATTGGCTCATAATGAAACAATATAAGAGAAAGAAGAGACTAAATACTGTTAGGAAATTAGATCATAGCCAGGCAAATATTTTTCATGCTGATCCATCCCCAGAAGATTCTAACTGAGGGATTTCAGCAGCCAAGTCAAATTTTCTATTGGCCGTGATCTTTTGGAAAAGGTGAAGGAAGCAAAACGATCAACGTGTGGCACAAACTTTTGAAAACAATGTGACAAGGAATATGAAGAGATGTATCGTTATGAGTTGAGAACCCTTTAGACAGTTTAGCCGAAAGTCGCTAATGGACTTTTGACATACCAAGGATGTCGAATGCTTAAAGAATAAATGCGCGTTATGTGTCATCCCCTCTATCAAGCGGGCTACCATTCGTGCCTTTGAATGACATTGAACACATAATAATTTGGACTGTCTATGAACAAACAATCATTTCTGATTCAATTTTGGATTTTGACGCCTACTAGGTAACCTTTGTGCCTTTGAATAGTACTGAATGCATAAAAATGCCAATGAACGGTCCACATTTTGCACGTTCAAACCTTTAAGCAAATGCAAATAGATCATGTTCAATACTCTTTGGGAATTTAAAACCTGTTCGGATTGTTTGAACAAGTTGACCTATCGGACTTTAGAACAAGTCGACTAGTCATGATGCATGATTCGTAATGCCGCTACTAAGGAATAGAGTTGGCTAGACCGGATTTTATTATCCTCCCAAGCGGACGACTCAGGAGCGGGAACATTTCGGATCAAATAGATTCTAAGTCGTTCCCCCTAAAAGAATTTTTATGTGAGGGGAGATGTGGTTGTAACCACCGTATTTTCAACGCACGATTTTAGAAGGTTGCCAGGAGTGGCGGAAGGTATGCATGATATGCACAAGTTCAATAATGCATCAGTTTGAAATAAATGCACAAGTCAACCTCGGGAGTGGGAGTAAAAGTAACACATAAAACAACAACTCAGGGTTGAGATAATAATTTCATATGCAAAGCAGATAAATACACATAATATGCATGATAGGCGTCATATGATGACGCTTTTTGGACGAGGTTGGCTAATGGACTCTAACATACCAAGGATGTTAAGCCTTCCTAATTTGACTATGGTATTTAAAATTGAACGTGTATTTTGTATCATTCCAATCGTTCTCATATCCCAAAATTAAAGAAAAATAATTTCATAAGATAATTGATTGCATAAATGTAGAAATAACGTTTTTTTTTCAGGTAAATAGGGATAATAATTGATCTTGCTACATTAAAAGTAGAAGAAATTAATTTACAATCTATGATTTCGTTTTCATAAAAGTAGAAAAAATTAACTTCGTTCATAACCCAAAAATAATTTTATAAAATGATTGGGTTTGTTTGAATAAATGCAGAAATAACGATTTTAGAAATAATTGATTTTGTTATGTGAATAAATGGTCTACATTAGACACATTCAACTTTAAATAAATGCACACGTAATATATTTAAATGTCCCTTAAGGTCGAAAACTCATTCGGTTCATTCAAATACGGTGAACTAATAGACTTAGACACAAGCCGAAGTCAAAATGGTCCTAAATATGACATGATGCATGATTTCTAGACTAAGAGTGGGGTAATTCTAGACACGTATCCCCAAGGCGGACGACCAATGAGTGGGATCATTTGAAATTGTTGGCTGTACTACGGACCAACTATATTCCAAAATGTCCTCCTAAAAGGTTTTTTATGGTGAAGCGACCGTGGGATCCACGTAATCGTCGTGTGTGTGTAAAGTGTTGTTTCCCAGGAGCGGGAGAAGCGTGAGTGACATGAACGAATAATATAATATAATCACACAATTCAAAGAATAAAACTCATAAATAAAAAATAAAAACTAAACTTTAATCCTGCAAAAGAAAAAGAAGAAAAAAGTTAGTATCGAAATAAAAGACAATAAAGCAAGTAAAGAATCCCAATTTAAAGTCCGTTATGGTTTGAACCTTGATATCCCCAGCTGATTCACCATTCTATCATACCCGATTTTGGACTCGACTCGAGGCGAGTCGGGTTTCAGATTTGACTGGGAAACTCGTTTGAGTTTAATGTTGGAGTCGCCACCTAACATATTTTTTAACTAGGCGCATTAGGGCACCTATTTTGTTTCTAGCTAATTTTACAATTAACTCTGAAACTTAATCTACGAATCAAAAATCTAGGTAAGGGTTCAAGTTAACCCGAGAGGAAGGGGTTAGGAACCTCTCAGGCTCTACCAAATGTGGTTACCGGCCAGACTGAAATTTGAGATTTTAAATAAAAGGTCAATCAAATAAATTTTCAGGCATAAAAGTCTAAATATTTAAATGATATTCTAACTAAGCAAGTATTGAATTATATTATATATTAAAGGGGTCAAAAGCTAGCAATAATCAATACAACCCCAAGTCTCCAAAATAAATGTTTTACGATACGACATATTTTATATACGAAGCCGAGGATAGAACAAGATCTTTTGAGTCCTCCATAAAGCATCCTTTCGAATATAATACTTCACATAAAAGAAAATATATATTAATAGAGACATGCGCCATCTTAAATTGTGGTGAATCTAATATGGGAAAATAATCAACAACTTAACAAATAAATGAATTATAGAAATTTAGAAGAATGCGGGATCAGGTATAGGCGAGGCGAGAGAAGGGCCCAGTCCGATGTTACTTCCCCTCATTTTGCTTTGTATGATCAACAATCTTAAACGTTTCTAGACGAGACAAAAGAAGTATTAAAATATTTAGTTTTAAAAAATGGTATTTAATCTCGAAATGATTTAACGTAAATAATAAGAGTGAAAGTTGTTTTCTGTCTTAGAAGCATTGCTAGTTGAAAACAATGTAAAGCTTAAAAATAGTTTAGTATTTAAATTTTAAAACCTGTTAAATAGTTAAGAGAAAATTAAAATTATTTTTCAAAAATAGTAAAAGCGATAAATCTTTAAAACTCATAAGATAGTGACATATCAAATCAAAACTGAGGGAGTAGCGAATTGCTTTAGTATTATAAAGCTATATGTGTATTCTTCACTCAAGAAGTCATTAGCCTGCCATTGTCATCATATCCCATAACATATATGACCTTGGTTGAGATAGCACCTCCACTCGCGCATATGCCTTCGCTGACAACGCCACTCAATCATAGTGTACATGCAATGAATATTCGAAAAAAGGTGAGAGTAGACTTATTCTTAATGTTTAACTAATAAAAAGAAAGACCACATACGTTAAAAAATCTAAATTTGTGATCCCGCTACAATACGACAATTCTAAAGCATAACAAAACTAATTCTAGAATATAAGCGAAGAAGATTGCATAACAATATAGTAGGGAAAAGTTGTCAACAACTCGCCACTCAATCACAGTGTACATGCAATGAATATTCGAAAAAAAGTGAGAGTAGGCTTATTCTTAATGTTTAACTAATAAAAAGAAAGACCACATACATTACAAATCTAAATTTGTGATCCCCGCTACAATACGACAATTCTAAAGCATAACAAAACTAATTCTAGAATAAAAGCGGAGAAGATTGCATAACAATGTAGTAGGGAAAAGTTGTCAACAACTCGCCACTCAATCACAGTGTACATGCAATGAATATTCGAAAAAAGGTGAGAGTAGGCTTATTCTTAATGTTTAACTAATAAAAAGAAAGACCACATACGTTACAAATCTAAATTTTTGATTCCCGCTACAATACGACAATTCTAAAGCATAACAAAACTAATTCTAGAATATAAGCGGAGAAGATTGCATAACAATGTAGTAGAGAAAAGTTGTCAATAACCTGCTTCTCATATTGTAAAAAAAGAGATGACAATTTAGGACTTAAAAAATGATAAACCCTCCTCGATAACATTTTATAACGCTTTTTTTCATTAAATCAAGCAATCCCATAAAGATGCACTCTTTCATGTCCGAGAGTTGCTTACAAAATGACTAGAACAATGTAGTCAAACAATGTCCTATTTGCATGATTGCTAATCAAGGCAGATAACCATTAGCGAAAATAATAAGCTCACCAACAGTACTATTATAATTCAGTTTGTACTTTTCTATTGCCAAACAAACTCTAATTATCCTAATTCTTTTCTTAAGTTCATAATCAGAGAATGAATAACTCTTAAAAAAGCATACTTTGTTTTGCTCATTACAAGTGAGATGTAGGCATAGTCACTTAGCGACTAAGTTTTCATAATATCAGATATTACCACGAAACACAAAACTATATTTTTTCAATAAATAAAACTAAGACAGTTTGTAGATTGGAATATCAGAAAGGTTAGAGACGACTTGTTTTACGGACAACAACAAACTAGAGGAACATGAAGGGTTCCTTGGCCACGAATACTGGTTTCTTAGCGGTAGTTGCTGGTCCCTTTTCAGTTGCCTTCGACTGTTCACCTTCACGTTCTTGGGAAAGAGTTCTTGTAAAAAATGGGAGACGGAAGCAGTGAGTGGTCATGGAGGTTCTGAATAGGATAGATAGGAGATCATTGTTTGAAAAAGAGTGGGAACTAAAAGTCCTAGTGTATACTTGTTTTATGTGTGTATCTGATGGTGTTAATGGAGTGTGAGTATAAGTGAGATGAAGGATGCGATGTACTGTGTCTTCATCCCAAACAATGGCAAAATTACCCGTACTTATAGTACAAGAATTTAAAGAATAAAAGGAAAACTTCTTAAAATTACGCTAATCAAAGAGCCGTTAAAATCAATAAAGATCAAGAGGATGAAAGAGCACAAAGCTGTTCGATATAAAAGTCAATCTCAAATCGTCAATCTGATTAAAGAAACCGCAAGAGCTTTGTATTAATAGTGAAAATATTTTCCAGGTGCTTAGTAGAATACATGTCAATTAAGGACTTATTGGCGCCTAGAAAGAAGAGTAATCAAAGATGGAGAGGGAAAAATAATATAAGAAGCAAAAATTGATGCTGGGAGGAGACGAGAGAGATTTGTGGGAATTGATATTATTCTATGGGATAATGGAAGTGTACGAAAACTTATTTTTATGGAGAGAAAGAGAGAGATAGTCGTTAGAAAAATATTTTGGAGTGTGAAAAAAGAAAATAAAGAGATTTGTGTTATACAGGAAATGATCAAAATGGAATTCTGATGGAGAGGATTAGGGGGTGATTAGGATAATAATTGTGAATATTTGGAAAAAGATTAGGGGAGGACGAACTTGGACATGTTTTTTATAAAAGATGTATTTGGTTAGGAAATGTGGCTAGGTTCAGAGCAAAAATATAAATAAAAAAATAAATCAAGTTTTGTATTTTATGAGCCCTTCGATTGTATCCCATAAGAAAATCTCTCTGATAAACATCTTGTCGATGATTCGATTATAATATTTAGAATCAGAATTCATCCACTTCCCTTTACTCCATAGGGCCTTCTCTAATAGGGAAAAGCCTTCCATTTCCGTCAAATGACCTGGCCTCCCCTGGCTCTTCCAGCGTCCGGGCTCCCTTTCTTCCCTATGGTATGCTCCTCCGGCGCAAGCCTACCACGCTTCGCGCCTGCGGCGTTTTCGCCAGACAGTCTTTGCCAGTAGTGTCATCCTCCCCGCTGGCTGTATGGGCGGGTTGTCCCTCGCTGCTGCGTTCTTTTAAGCTATGGATTAAAGGAACAAATGTAGTTGAATGGAACAGCAGGCGGGTTACACGTTCCACTGTGCCGAGATGTGAGGTGAAGATAAATAAAAAAATTTGGTTAGTAATTTTGAAATAAGGAAGAATTAATAATAAAAGGAATTTGGACACTTTTATTGGCCAATATTTAACTTAACGGTAAAAAATAAAATATGCATATACATATATTATAAAATGCACAAATAAATATTAAATAAACTCAAATAAAATTATTTAGATATATATAATCACAAATAATTACTAATTTGCACAAATAATCATAATTGAAACAAACTTGACATGTAGCCTAAATGACGTAATTATATAATATAGCCACTAATATTATAAATGTACTAATTTTCACAAATAGTCACAGTTTTGAAAAATAACCTAAATGATGCAAAAGTTATGTAATATAGCCACACTTAAGTATATAATATATAAATAGAGGATAACGCACGTAAATGCATGATTTCTAATGCACATTTTCCACAGATAGTAACATTGCACCCTTAAGTTGAATTATGGCCAATTTTAGAAAAATGAGGGACAAAATTGAGTGTCAACAGGAATGATGTCGCCGAAGCTCAGAAAATAGTGGACGATCTTCCCTCAAGTGAAGGTTTGGATGATGGTGAATCCGAAGACGAAGAGGTTGGCGAAGAGAGCACCGAAAAGGTTGCAGAGGACACTGACGAGGGGAATCCCGAAGGGGGAACAGTCCCAGCCTTAGCTTTTCTTTTAAGTTTTCCATCCTTGCTAGTTTTTGTTTTTGTTTAGGCCTTCGGGCCTTATGATGTAAATAACTTTATGGCCTTCGGGCCTTTCATGAATGAATCCACTTTTTATGCTTAAGTGTTAGCATTCATTTTGTCTTATGAAGTATTTTGAGCTGAACAGTTAGAATAATTTTGCTTGCAAGACTTTTTTCATATAATGTCAATGCGAACTTAGAACGACGTCCAATCCTCGAGCTGATGCATGTAAGAGATAACTTCGGTATGTAAGATCACAGAAACAAAGAGATATTGAATCAAGTTTATTTCATTGATGATATCAACGAGCCCTAATCGTCTTTTTACATAAGGCCTAGTCTGAGTAAAACTTAGGCGCAAAAACAAGTTAACAATATGCCATTATTGGGCGAAAATACAAAGTGCTAATCTATTCCTCGGGCATCAGTCCCCGGTTGTCGAATAGATAGACTTCGGTGGGGAGGCTCAAAGCTAACCTCGGCTGCATCCCACTCCTCACTCCCCCTAGTATTCGGGTGTGAATGTTGATGAAAACCGAGAACTGAAGATCGTATTATCCCCTTCCTGAAAAGGTCAAGCAAAGTAAAACGGGGAGTAAGTTTAAATATTTCGATCAAAGCCTTTGGAGAATTTTTCGGCTCGAGGATGTAGGTGAACTTTAAGCTATCAAGGAATGTTTACCTCAATGTTAAAAGTAGTACCGCTTCAAATTGGAAATGTTCCAATTTAGGGGTTCGAGCTTGCCTTGCAAATCTTCGATCTAATAAGATCCCTTTCCAACAATCGCCTTAACTTTGTAAGGCCCTTCCTAATTTGCAATAAGTTTTCCCCCATTCTTTTCTTCTGTTGACTGATTCGAAGCCTTTAGCACATAATCACCAACTTTGAAATCTCTAAGCTTGGCCTTTCTGTTGAGATATGCTTCGATTTGTCTTTTTCGTGCTGCTAAACGAACCAAGGCTAACTCTCTTTTCTCTTCGAGCAGATCCAACTCTATGTGCATAGCTTGTTGATTGGAATCTTCGGTGGTGTGAGCGTACTGAAGACTTGGTTCACCCACCTCCACGGGGATGAGTGAATCCATGCTATAGGCGAGGGAAAACGGGGTTTCACCAGTGATGTTCTTCTCCGTGGTTCGCATTGCCCATAGTACCCCTAGTAATTCCTTGGGCCAAGAACCTTTTTTCTCATCAAGCCTTTTCTTGAGATTCTCAACTATTACTCTATTCGAAGATTCAACTTGACCATTGACACTAGGGTGATAGGGAGTTGACACTATTCTTTTAATTCCCCACTGCTTAAGGAAATCAGTGATAGCTGCTAAAGCGACCTTAGGTAGTCGTTTTTGGAATTAGGGCCCCGATGGCCGTGCCGATAATTTAAAAATCTTCGTAAGGTCTATTAGGACCTGTCTGTAAAATTTGAGCTAAATCAGACCTCGTTTGGCACGTATCGGAAGAAGATTTCAGTTTTTATTGTCGATAAATTTTAAAAAGAAATTTTCGAGCTCGATTTTGGCGAATGAACTCCTATTCAAAATCCGAAAGTGCCGTTAGATTCGTATGATTATTTTTTTGCTTTTGTGAACTTTTGAAAGTGAATTTCGAGGTTGTTCGGCTAGTTTTCGCTAAAATGTCGAAAGTTAAATAATTTGACCTTTCTCCATTTAATTTGCATATTGAGTTTCGGGAGTCCGATTTGAGATCCGCCTTAGCAAGTGTGTTACATATATTTTGTATAACTTACTTGAAAATTTTGGGATCATTTCGAATTTCGTAGAGTTCCGTTTTAATTTTCGTCGCGAAAAGAAAATAAAATAAAATAAAGGAAAAGAGAAATATAAAGGGAGGCGGTGGGGCAATCAATAGTAGCAGAATAAACGAAAATCGAACGAGAGACGAGAAACGTGAAAAGAAAAAATACCAGAAAATGAGAAAAGAGCCGAAAAAAGATAGAATTTTTCACCCCGAAACATTCAAGTAATGATCTTAATGGATTATTTGAGTTTATTACGTGTTTGTATATATTTTAACGGTAAAATTGGGATATTAGACATCGTCTTAACGAGTTAAATTGATGGTTTAAAGGGTCAATTAGACCCCGATAATGGAATTGATTATATATTCGTACTCAGTGAGTTATATGCAATATATAAATGTAATTTATTTAGAGTTTGGTTATGTGACTTTGAACCCTATGCATAGGCCTGGCCTGCGTATTGCGTATGAGAATAGGGTATCAGGTTCCTAACCAGATTGCCCTAAGATGTGAGGAATGAAGCCTTTAGCCTAATTTGATATATATTCTGCTTATTGAATAAGCAGGATCGTTTGGCAGTGAATCCAAAGGATAAAGTGGTTGCTGAGTAGCACTTTGAAATAAGATAAGTGTTTGTATCCATTTCTTTGGAGGCCCTTGGCCTCATGGATGATCTACCACGTGTTCCTTACGTGTGTAGCTGCCGATAGGCGTACTCATTACGCCTTAGCTTTGGATTTACATTATATATTATATGTTATGTCATGTTGTTGGTATTGCATTGAGGATCTGAGCATTGTACTCTGGCTGTGAGTTGGCATATACTTTCCGGCTGTCGATGAGAGTCCCGCGCTGGTGATGGGTTATTATTCCATCATGTTGCATTCATATGCATTATATTGCATACATATTTGGTGCAGGAGGATTCCGCCCCAGGAGCTGGAGGATTCCGCTCCATTGCATACATATTGGGTGCAGGAGGATTCCGCCCCAGGAGCAGGAGGATTCCGCTCCATTGCATACATATTGGGTGCAGGAGGATTCCGCTCCATTGCATACATATTGGGTGCATGAGGATTCCTCCCCAGGAGCAGGAGGATTCCACTCCATCTATTTGGCACATGTGACATCATTGCATCATACTGCATTCATCCCATTTCATTGCACCATATGCTGACTATTATGTGACTATCATACTGTGTTTTGTGTATGCGGTATGTACCATATTGTGGACATAATTCGGTTTGCCTATATATTTCTAGCTCGTATTGTGGGTTGCACGCCGCAGCAGTATAAATATATAGATCGGGTTGCACGCTGCAACAGTATAAATATATGGATCGGGTTTCATGCCGCAATAATATTTGTATATAATAAGATGTATTTCTGATTGTTGATATGTTCAGGAAATCTATATGTTCTGTCTATCTAATGATCCTGGTTGTTTATGAGTTTTTTTGGTTCCATACGTATTTCCAATTATGATCTGGCTCTGTTTTTTTTATACAAATAAGAAGAATTTGCTTTATCTGCTTCTCTTCTCCCTGGCTAGCATCCTATTCTTTGAGGTGACTAGTCTGTCCCACTTATGGAGTCCTTTTGACTCACCCTTGTTTGTTGTTGGTTTCTTGTCTATTTATTTCGTTTTGGCAGGGTCGCTCCAGGATTGGGTTCGCTATGTTATTCAGGAGCGAAGACGACTTCAGCTGTCAGGATGAGCCAGCTTTTATTTCGGATGGCCACCAGTTTATTATTTATTATTACAGTTGCATTTTGCTCCCTTCAAGAGGTATCTATCTTCTTTTGTACTATTAGATGTCCAGTAGTGATAGCCCTAAACCTAGTATGTTGGGTAGTCAGCTGTAATTTCATTTGTACAGCTTAGAGGTATCAGTATGTCTGTGTTTTTTCTAAGTCTTGTTCTTATTTATGAATTGAATTATATTTATTTTCCTAATTTAATTGGTAAGAGTTCCCCCGACGGGTCTAGGGGAAGATATCGGGTGCCCGTACGGCCTAGCCGGATTTCGGGTCATGTCAGCTGCCCCCATGAATTATGGACCATTATCACAAGTGATTTCCTTTGGGACACCGAACCTATAGATGATATTCTTTTTGATGAAGTCAATCACATCCTTCTGCTTAACCTCGGTGAAAGGCCCTGTTTCTATGCACTTTATGAAGTAATCAGTCAACACAAGAATAAATCGAACACTCCCTTTGCTCTTCGACAATGGACCAATGATGTCCATTCCCCACTTCATAAAGGGCCATGGTGACACAACTGAGTGTAGAGGTTCGGCTTGCTGATGAATCATTCGGACATGGCGTTGGCACTTATCACATCTTTTCATGAAGCCCTTTGCATCTGCGCTGATAGTAGGCCAATAGTACCCAACTCGAAGTATCTTGTACACTAAGGACTTCCCCCGAGTGGTTGCCACACTCGCCCTCGTGTACCTCCGCCATCACATATCTGGCTTTATCCAGACGCAAGCATTTGGCCATCGGCCCGCTATACATTCTTCTGTATAACTTTCCTCAAATCATTGAATATGAAGCTGCCTGAGTCCTCAATTTCCTTGCTTCTTTAGGAGATAAACTTATTTCACCAGTCTTATTTGTGATCCACCGAGTTGACTTCCAATTTCATCTCCCTCATATGTGCAGAAAGCAACCAAACAACTAAGTCAGTCCCTGAATGTTCTTCTTCCACCGTCGAACTCAAGTTTGCTAAGGCGTCGGCCTCAGCGTTTTCTTCTCGAGGTACTTGTTTGATTTGCCATTCTTGGAATTGAGCCAAGATATTTTGTGCTCGGATTAAGAATTGTTGTATTCTGGGCTCACGAGCCGTATATTCCCCAAGCACTTGGTTCACCACTAATTGCGAATCACATCTGAACTCAATTCTTTCTACCCCCATCTCTTTGGTCAGTTTCAAGCCTGCTAAAGCTGCTTCATATTCAGCCTTATTGTTCGTTATCTTTTTTAGCCGAACCGAATGCCTAACCTTCTCCTCGGTTGGCGCTATCAAAATTATTCCTAGCCCCGAGCCCTTGGAATTGGTCGCCCCATCGGTGTAGAGTACCCATATTCCCGAAGTCGATCCCTTCGACATCAAGTTTTCTTTTTCAGCTTCGGGCAGAATTCCAATACTAAAGTCAGCCATGAAGTCTGCCAAGACTTGAGATTTGATGGTTGTTCGGGGTTGGAAGGTAATATCATACTCGCTTAATTCTACTGCCCATTTAGACAACCTCCCCGACAACTCTGGTTTATGCAATATACTGCTTAAGGGGAAAATAGTAACTACTGTTATTGGGTGGCATTGAAAGTAAGGTGGTAGTTTTCGAGCAGTAACAATTAAAACAAGTGCTAGTTTTTCCAAATGTGGGTACCTGGTCTCAGTGTCGAGGAGCCTCTTGTTCACATAGTAGATGGGATGTTACTTTCCATCCTCTTCCCGAACCAGTACAGCGCTCACTGACACCTCGGACACGGCTAGGTAAACTAGCAAAGTTTCTCCATCCTTTGGTTTGACGAGCAGCGGCGCGTTAGCCAAATAACGTTTCAATTCCTTCAGCGATTCTCTGCGCTCTGGTGTCCATTCGAAGTGGTTGTTCTTCCTTAAGACTGAGAAGAATTTCTGGTATCGCTCTGATGACCATGAGATGAATCTACTAAAGGCAGTGATTCGTCCAGTTAAGCGCTGAACTTCTTTTACCCTGGTTAGCTCATCGGGTATTTCTTCAATAGCTCTGATCTTGTCTGGATTAGCTTCGATTCCTCATTCTGAGACTATGAACCCCAAAAATTTTCCCGAACCTACATCGAAGGTGCACTTCTCAGGATTCAGCTTCATGTTGTATTGCCTAAGAACAGCGAAGGCTTCTCTCAAATGGCTTAGGTGGTCCACCCGAATAGATTTGATAAGCATGTCGTTAATGTACACCTCCATAGACTTCCCGATGTAATCTTTAAACATGCGACACACCAATAGTATGTCGCCTCGGTGTTCTTCAACCCGAAGGGCATCACCTTGTAGCAAAAGGTACCTCGGTTAGTGATGAACGAGGTTTTTTTTTCATCCTTTGGGTCCATGAGAATTTGATTATACCCCGAATAAGCATCTAAGAAGGTTAATAGTTTATGTCCCGTCGTGGAATCTATTAACCTGTCTATCTGTGGCAATGGATAAGAATCTTTGGGGCAAGCTTTGTTTAGATCTGTGTAATCCACGCATATTCTCCACTTGCCATTCTTTTTAGGCACAACAACAACATTAGCAAACCATTCGGGGTACTTCACCGCTCTTATGAAGCCATTCTCCTACAGATTCATACTCTCATCTTCAATTGTTTTTTTTTTTGACGCCGACGTGCGGCCTTTTTTTTTTTTTTACTGGGATAAAACGTGGATCTACATTCATCCTATGAGTCATGATCTCCGGATCGATGCCGACCATATCTGAGTGGGACCAAGCAAAGCAATCATCATTGGACTTCAAGACTTCGATTACAGCTTTCTTCGACTCTGGGTCCAACTCCGAGCCGACAAACACTTTCCTTTCTAGGAAATCTTTCGATAACGTGAAAGATTCCAGCTCCTCGATAGTTGAATCCTCGTCTTTTTGTTTCAGAGGTTCTTGAATACATACCGGAATCTTTTTTATTCCTCCTCGGGAGTCATCTTAGGGACACGACTCTTCCTCTTTGCTAGACCCCGGTTGTATTGATTGTTATTTCTTTGGTCCTGAAGGGACGACTCTACTCTTCAATGCAACCCAATAGCATTCCCTCGCTACCTGTTGCTCCCCCTTAATCGAATGAACTCCCCATGGGGTAGGAAATTTGATGACTTTGTGGAGAGTGGATGGAACAGCCTCCATAGAATGAGTACATAGTCTCCCGAGGATTACATTATATGTCATATCCTCGGGCAAAACTTGAAACAAGATTTCCTTAACAACCCCTTTGGCATAGGTGTTGAGCGTTATTTTGCCCAATGTTTTTTTGGTTGAGTTGTTGAAACCAGTCAGTATGGTTGTTTTTAGGACAACCTCGCCCTTCAGCCACATCTTCTTGATAGCCCCGTAGCTGATTATGTTGACAGAGCCACCGGGGTCGGCCAAGACCCGTTTGATGTCCGAGTCATTGATCCTTAGCATGATGACCAAAGCATCGTGATGGGGAAACATCATCCCATCACAATCGCCATCCTCAAACACTAACTATTTTCTCGAGTCTCCAACTCGAGTCCTTTTCTCCATCGTCATTGATAATTTTGCAAATTTATTGGCGGCCGCGAAGTTCACACCATTCACTTTCGACCCCCCGGTAAGTACATTCACAACTCTTTCAGGGGGTGGTGCTATCGGTGGCTGGCCAGCACCCCGGTTCTTACATAATTATCCTCCCCTTATCCGTGAGTAATTCAGCCAAGACACCCTTCTTCAACAAATGTGCCACCTCAAAATGCAAAGCTTTCCAGTCTTCGGTGCAATGACCATAGTCCGTGTAGAATTCACAATGCAAATTTTGTCCCTCTTATCCGCAGGGGTTCTCATTTCCTTCGGTACTCGTACCCCCGCCGTCCCTTCACAACATTGACCAACTCCAAGGTTGATACGTTAAAGTTATAATCGGGGATCCGAGGTAACTCCTTATTCTTGGAAACCAGAGCTGGTCCCGAGGTGCTCCTTTAAGTTGTGTTGGAATAGACTTTCCCACCGAGGCATTGGCTCACATGTGAATTTCCAAGCCTTTGGCTAGCTGGTTGCCTCGGTGAAGTGTATGGTTTATATCTTCCCTTTGAATTTCCTCGCGGCGCCTCGGCACGATATAAGGATTCAGAGCGATCCTTATAGTTAGAGCCTCGACCAGCAGCTTTCCATTCAGCTTCTTCCAATCTTATCTTGGTGTATGCCCTGTTATGCAAGTCATCCCACGTCAAAGTTTGGTATTGCTGGAGTTCTTTTCTTAATTTGGCAGCAGCGCCGGAGTTGCGAACATTGATGTTCTTTACAAATGCCATGATGGCCAAAGTGTCATCCATAGGAGGTAGCTCCATCCACTCGGCGTGAAACCGCTCGAGGAAGTCTTTGATGGGCTCGTCGGGTCGCTGTTTGACTTTGAAGATGTCTTTCCTTCCTTTGGAGGATTTTCTGTGCTCTGGTGTGAGCCTTAATAAATGCGTCAACCAATTCTTTAAAATTAGAAATTGATCCCACGGGTAAACGCATGTACCAACATAATGCTCTCTTCTCCAAAGATTCGCCGAACTTTTTCAAAAACATCGACTCCTTTTCTATTTTCTTTAAATCATTACTCAAAACTATCGACATCTATTCGGTCACGTGCTCAATGAGGTCGGTAGTTCCACCATATTTTCTCAAAAATTGAATTTTGAAAGTCTTTGGAGTTGGCGCTGGAGTAGCCTCAGGTTTGTATGACAATTGCCTGTATTGGTCAATATCGAGTGCCTTTTGGGTCTTTGTTACTCCGGGGACACTTTCAAGCCGTTTCTCCACTCGCGCCTCCACTCGAGCCTCGACTCTGGCGTCAATTTCTTTGCTTATTTTTTTAACGTCCACGGAAGAGCTAGCCTTCGTCATATTGGGAACCGTTCCGAAGTATGGCATTGTGCTCGGTATTGTGCCCGAACCCCCAGATGTGGCCCCGTTGGGAGGTCCCCCTATTGTCGCGCCTGTAGGAACGAAGGTCGGGATGCCTCCACCTGGAACCGTGGGTGGGACTCCATATGGAGCAGAACTATTCCTTGCCTCTAACGAAGCACGAAATTTGGAGTTGATGATAGCCTGTTCGGCTTGTTGTTCTTGAAGCGTTTTCAGGGTTCGGACGATAAATGCCTGGAAGGCTTCATTGGACCCCGAAGAGGAGGGGTCCGCTACTAGTGGCACTACAGGCGCATTGGAGTTTGGGTTCGCATGAACACCAGTCTGTCCATCGGGAGTTGGCTGAGGTTCAACAGAATTTCCATCACTATTAACCATTTTTCAAGTGAAAAAAAAAATCTGAACGAAGAAAACGTTCAACTTTGGAACAAAGCGTTGATGCTTGTATCCCCACAGACGGTGCCAATTTGTATTGGCCTAAACTGATCTTAGATCACAAATCGAATTTGGATTGCGAATACAAGCAAATCAATGTATCAAAGTCGAAATTATAACAATAAAGACGAGAATTGTGCGTAAATAAATGAGATTTCAATATATGATCTTAAGTACAAAATTTGGCAGAGTTTGGTATGTATTTCTGAATGAGTACAACATAAGAAATGAAGCTATTTATAGATGTATGAGCCTTAGCCACGTTTTCCATATCTGAACATTTCAGACCCACGTTATGCATTTCCAGTAGTGGGGTTAGTGGGTTGAAGTAGTGGGATCGTGCCTCCATAGCTGAAACTGCTCACCGAGATTCGTAGCGACAACCTCGGTGATGCGAGCTTACTGATCAACCAAGGCAGAATTCTACCGAACCATAACTTGAGGGCCATTTTCGGTGATTGACTTCGACTGATCTCGATGGCTTCGTCATCAACTTCGATCCTCTGTATCCAAATCATCTGTTCGATTGGCTTTACCTCATATCACCGACGTGCCATGTGTGCACGCTGATTTTTACCCAATACAAGAAGTGACAAACAAAAAGAATAAGTAGTAAGATTGCATAGTAGAAATTCTACTAACGGCACAAAAGCGTGTTACGATCAAGAATGATGACGTTTTCTTAGGTAAGGATTAAGGAGTAGCAACATTCTAAACTAAGCAAGGATTATGAGTGCAATTTATATAAAATTAGGTGATAAATTTCCTATCTTTTAAATTTAATGGAACGACTTAGTAGTTTAATTTACATACATGATACATAACAATTAAACTCCCAAGCTTTAACTTAGCACTTTTGTGTAAGTATAATTAATTGGATTGTGAATCTATTCCACCAACCTCAACATGTTCATACGAATTTCACATCCTTAATAGGATAAATAAATTAAAAAAAATTAAAGCTAAAAATGATTGAATATTAAAAAAGAAGACAAGCCTAAAAAGGAGTAGAGAAACTTTTACCAAATTTATTGCATGTTTTTCGTTTTACTTATTTTAATTGTTCCTATTTCATTGTTTAAAAATAAAATTAGAAATTTAGACTCATAGAAGAGTCAAATCATGCGGCTAAAATGACGAAGAATTAATTGAATTACGCAACTTTCGTACACGCAATCAAGAGAGTAAATTGTATAATTAAATAAATACATGAACGATAAGGAGCTACTTGTTCATTAGTATGGTAGTACAATTGACAAATGTATATAGCTTGTGAAGAAACTGAAAATTTATGTAAAATTGAAACGTAAAGAGGTAGTATGTGTTATATAAGTCTTAACCCACATGAGGTATGTATGTGTAATTCTCTCTTTATTTTATTTTTTCTAAGGATAACAACTTGTCCTTATTCTTCCTTTTTCTTTTTCTTTTTATCTTTGACATTTAAGTATCGAGGTCATGGAAAGATATATTTTTGCTTTCAAATTTTTAATTACTTGGAATTACAACCAGATTAAATTCAATGTATCATCTCATCGAGTTAGTACACTAAAGAGCATGATTGGTTAGTTTAATAAGGAGAATGTAATTAATCCTAGGATAAAATTCAGCATAACTTTTATCTTGTTTGGTCAGTTTTGCTAAAACTTTTTTTTTCTTCTCTAGCAATTTTAAAATGAGTTTTCAGTTTTCTTCGGTATGTTGAACCATAGGATATCTTGCATAAATATGCTTTTAAAAATTTGTAGTTGTGAGATCTGTTGTAAATGTGAAGCTTAACTTATTTAAAGAGTTTGATAATAAATGTGTGTATTGACTGCTTCTATGTTTTTCTTACTTTTATAATGGAGGAATTTACTAGCATTAAGAAACTAACTGCTTGTTTGGTTGGGCGCACTAAATAATTAATACTTGCACTAAATTCCTCGCAATATAATGCAATGTTTGGTTTGTTTTGTGTTGTAATAAGGTATAAAAATCTGCACTGTCGTTCGGTTACTTAGTTAAGGGTTTAATACCCGCACAAAATTCCGCGCTAATTTAGCGCAGCGTTTGGTTGGTTTTTTGTGAAATTTTAATACCCGCATAAAATTAGTGCAACGTTTGATTGCGTTTTTGTATATTCCGCATTATTAATACCCGCATTATTAATGCGGGAATCTATGTATTATTTTATGCGGGGTAGAAGGTGGTATTGATAATGTGGGTATTAATAATACATGTATTAAAATTTAAAATGACAAAATTAACCCTTATAATAATAAGGATATTTTAAAATTTTATTTAAGGAGTAAATAAATATTTTAAATAATAATATTATTTGTTAATTTGTAATATATCAGTGATTTAACAAATAATCCCTACGTTATAATATATGCATGACTAATACCCACATTATTAAACCCCACATAACTAATACCCGCATTATCAATACCCATATTATTAATACACTTTATTAATACCTACCTTACTAATACCCACATTAATAGTTAATACCCGCGTAAAATACTCCTGCAATTGAACGACCCCCTAATTATACAATGCTTGGTTTGAATTTACAAATATGCACTAATTAATACCCGCATAAATTAGAGAGTGAATCTATGTATTATTTTATGCTGAGTAGAAGGTGGAATAATAATGCGGGCATTAATACGGGGATTAATTAATGAGAAGATAAATATACCATCACATCTATTTATATTATTATTCAATAGTAAACAAACATATATTGAATAATAAAATATTTAAAGTACAATTTAAATTATGAAATGTATATTAATTTTTTAATACAACAAATCATTCATTAACCAAGATACAATACCTGCATAACTAATACCTGCATTGCTAATACCTACATAGCTAATACCTGCATAACTAATACATGCATTATTAATATCTGCATAACTTAACGAGCACTAAATTGTTAAGTTATTACCACATAGTCTCTGTCGCATACGGCACTTTGATTTCCAAGTCTGGCCAAAATAGTACAAACATTTGAAATACTCTATGTATGGCCTCTTGGTACCTTACCTTCGTTTGGTGTGCGAATTTGCATTAACGATCTTATACAGTCTTAATTTGCTTTTCAGTTTAAAATTGTTTGATAAATTACAAGAAAATAATTTAAGTGAGAATAGTTAAATGTTTGCAAAGAAGTGAATACAATACGAAGTTAGAGGAGGTCATTTATTCAGCTTAAAAGATAATAAACACACATTTACTATATATACAAGTATACAACGTTCCGACAAACCATCTAAGAAAACTTTATTCCTTTTGGTTATTTAGTTGAATGCACATGAACACGGTATTTAATCTTGCGCATTACACTCCTACTGAATATGCAATGCACATGAACACGATATCTATTTAGGTTACACAACGAAACATGTCCCAATTATTGATGAACCTTAATAACTGATTCGAAGGTGAATATTCCTAGGCTACGTATTAATTTCAAAAAAGAGACAAAAAAAATTAATTATAATATAGATCAACTAGTTAGTCATTTGGAATTGAAAAAGCTAATTATTAATTGATTGAAATGTTAGTCATAATGAGGAAATTGGCTTTTCGTGTTGAAACATAAAGGTCATAAACAGGTGAAAACATGTACTCCATGAAAATTTGGTTACAAAAAAAATAAACGTTATAGTGAAATATTATTATAAAATATAAAAAGATATTTTAGTATGAGTGCTTATTTGTAAACGTAATATGGGATTTGTGGAAAGCAAAATGAAGGGGGTACCGACGAAGGGTGAAGATAGGTAGCCACAAAAACAACACTTGATAACGCACGTTCCTTATCACCTCAACAGTACTTTTTTGTCTTTTAATTCAAAATTTCATTATCGCCACGTCTGATTGTTTATCCTTGGTTGTACATGACCATTCCTCCGTCACCGGTGGGCCTTTTGGTCTCTTCTGTCTTTTCTATTTCCTCTTTCCACTTTATGTATTTATTCAGTTCTATTTTATAGGATAAAATCTGAATACGGCCGCAACAACAATAACATATTCAGTGTATATTACAAGTGGAATTGGTAGAAGATGAGATGTATGCATATCTCATCCGTGCGAGGTAGAAATGTTGTTTTTAGAAAACTACTGACTAAAGAAGAGTGTCTTGAGAACAGCTTGAAAACCGCAATAGTAAAAGATACATTGAAAATATGAAAGAAATTAAAAGTATTAACAAACTAGTAAAGATAACATAAGTAGAAGAAATAATAATAATAATTATTATTATTATTATTTTATTATTATTATTATTATTATTATTATTATAAATAGAAGAATAAGGTAATATAATAATAATTATTATTATTATTATTATTATTATTATTGTTATTATAATAATAGAATTTCTGATAAGGAGCAGAGGGAGTAAATAAGATACCCTAAAAATTCATATCTCTAGAAGATTCTAATCCTTAGAACTGAGACTAATTTTTTAAGACCATGCGCTCCCATAGAAAAGAGAAAGAGCACTCGACTACAAACTAACTGCCTATTATAATCCCCGACCTCCACGCTCTCATCTAGGGTCATGTCCTTAGTGAGATATAGATGTGTTATGTCCTACCTAATCACCTCTCTTCAATACTTCCTAGGTCTACTTCTAACTCTCTGCAGGCGTAGCTATCACTATCAACCTCCCGCACCTCCTCATTGGGCTATCTGTGATAACCTTTTCCACATGTTGGTACCTTCTCAGTCTTACTTCCCACATCTTGTCCACCACAAAGGTCACTCCCACCTTGGCCCTTATATCTTCATTCGTACCATATTTCTCCTAATATGCCCATACATCCATCTAAGCATCTCCATCTCTATTACTCTCATCTTCTAAACATGTGTGCTCTTGACTGTCCAACACTCTACCCTATCAAACATTATTCGTCTAACAACCACTCTATGAAACTTTTCTTTTAATATGATGTGAATTTGTAAGAAATTTAAAAAATGAAAGAAAAGTTTCAAAATTGTGGCCATAACATGTCATAATAATATATGTGGCTATAAATATTTCTTATTAGAATATAATAATAAGTTTAAGTTCAGTTTTTTTCCAAATGTATAAATTTGTTAAGTATTTTCTTTGTAAGAAGATTTTTGAACTTGTTGAACAAGTTTTGAAAAATTCAACTTTTTCTTAAGAAGAATGGCAATGAGGCACTTACCAAAAAAATATCTCCTCACCCCCAAAACACTCATAAAAAATCTTCAAGCTCATTCTTTTGTGTAAACTTTTTTTCAAGAAGTTGGCTTACAAGCCATGTAATCTTCATACATTTGTTTTTCTTTAAAGTTGGAGCACAAAAAGCTAGTGTGGGGAACTGTAGGAAAAGAGAGATTTTTCCCGTTAGTCTCTTCTTAGCTTGTACTTATTTGTTTGCATTTTGCATGCACCTTATGTCATTATCTCTTTTCTTCTATTTAATCCTAGGCACACATCCCTATTTCTTTCTTTCACTCCTGTCAACATTGAAATTTAACCTATTCCAAACCACTGAAGGTCCACCATTTTATTCTCAAAGCCCAACAGAATTGACATCACTCACATTAATTTGGGCTCTTTACATATATATATATATTTTAGGTGTCCATCAAAAAATAATTATTTTTAGGTGTCCATAATTTTTTGTATCCAAAAATTTAATACATATTAAATATATTCCTTAATATTAATATTAATATTAATATTTATATATTATGAAGCCCCGAAAAATAGGTAAACTTCTATATCTAATAGTATGTTAAAGGAAACAATCAATGGGAAAAAAAATAGATTACCATTAAATATGGTAGTTGCACAATTTTAGGTTTAATGATAGAGTCCTATTAATGTAATAATATTTAAAATATTAAATATATATTTAAAATATTAAATATATCAATAATATTAAATGTATTAAATATCAATAATATTAAATATATTAATTATCAATAATATTAAATATATTAAATATATATTTAAAATATTAAATATATATCAATAATATTTAAAATATTAAATACATATTTAAAATATATTTAAAAAGAGTAAAATGTATATGGAAAGAAAGATATAAGAAAAGATGTACAGAAAAAGTAATTATTCTTGATCAACGTTCATGGAGCATAAATTTTCCTTAATTTGTTCTAGCCATTTCTCTCAAAATCATTTTGACATTCATGCATATCCTTGCACTTGAACTTCACTCCCAAAGAAGAACATGCACGATGAGAACATGGAGTTCCACTATTATATTCATGAACTTGTAATTAAGTTAGCGTTTGGACATAAATTCTCAAATAGTTTTTGGGAAATATTTTTTGGGTGAAGTTTGATATGAAAATGAAAAAGTGTTTGGACATAACTTTTTGGGAACAAATTTTTTGGCTCAAAGAGAACCTTTGAACTCTTGTGTAAAGGAAGATTGATATGTAATGGTTACTTTATGGCTCAAAAAGAGCCGCTCTTTTTGAGTTTTTGGAACTTTTTGGGAGAAATTTTGGTCAAATAGCATAAACAAACAGTTTTTCTCTCAAAAACTATAAATAAATGGGGGCTAATTAAGTAATACTACTAGTTGATTGTACAATTTAATCAATTATACTATTAGGTTATTGTTTTTTTTGGTACACATGTTTCATCGATATGTACACTCACTGCATTTCATTAATGTTAAAAAATATGAACGTGTCTCAAAACATTTTAAGGTTTTAGACTTTTTGTTGTAATAGTTTTCTTTCTAAAAAAAAAAAATCCAAGTTTCTCAAAATAAATTCAAGACAAATTCCCATAGGGTTGGCTCATCTCCATTACACATTCTCTCTATTTTATCAAGTGCACATCTAGATGATTGACACTTAGCTTAAATAATTTTTAAAGGTCTAGATTTAATGCATTTAATAATTATGTTAACTATAGTTAAAATGATATTTTTAGAGAATCACTATCTAATCTAGCTTTGATAAAAATTAAAAAGCTATATCTTCACAATTTATAAATCCATTAACAATAGATATTTATTATATTTAATCCAACTATTAACACAAAGATTCTAAAATTATACTGCACTTGTGAAAATTGATAAGTGTACTACCATCAGCTTCCATTATTTCCTATAACTTATACTTTTAAACTTCCTAATGTATTATAATAAATATGTCAAGCATAATGTACAATTAACGTAAATAACATTTTGTGTACTGACGTTAAAAAAAATGAGAATCATATATGAATTTCAATTATTTTGTTAAAACATTAGAATGTATCTCGGTGAAGTTGAGATTACGCTATTCAATTTTTCCCACTATAACTTTTACAATCTGGAGTTTTCTTCTTCTTTTTTTTTTTTTTTTTTTTTTTGAATATTTGGATCATTGGATGTAAAAAGATTAAATTGAATAATGATATTAATAGATACCATAATTTGTGGAAATATAGAAATTTAATTCTTATCAAAGTTAGAGGTTTCTTTAAATATGTTATTTTAATTATGATTAAGATACTTGTTAAATGAATCTAATAATCTTTAAAAATTAATTAAGACATGTGTCACTAATCTAAATGTGCAACTTGAGGGAATGGAGAGAAGGTGTAATGGAGGGGAACCGGATCCAATTCCTTTAAAACTAAATCCAAACAGTACTTACATTTGTTCAAAAAGTAAAACTAAAATCAAGCTTGAAAGTCCAAATTGTTTCCTAATTCAAACAGACAAAAAGTGTTGCCCCGAACTTGCGGAAAGACACTTGAGTTGAGACGAAATTGATGAATTTAAACCATTTTAGCGACAAAATTGACGGTCTTAATTGCTAAAAATCATGGATTCTCGCTTTTCAGGGCCTTGATAATACAATTAAAAATAGGGAAATTTACACTCCATGCCCATAAAAATAAATTATTTACGTGTTTGTGTCCAAAAAAAATTAGTTTACATGGAATACCCATGCACCTCATTTTATTTACAAAAATGCCCATCTAGCTTATTTTATTTACACTATGTGCCCACCCTCCCAATTTTAACTGTATACCATTGCATTATATTGGTATACCAAATTAAGTATACTTCTTTTATGGATTTGAGAGTATAGTGTAAAAAGTATACCATAGGAGTATACTCTATACTAGATAGGTATACAGAAGGATTTGAGAGTATAGTGTAACAAGTATACCATGGGAGTATACTGTATACTAGATAGGTATACAGAAGGATGGGTATACAATGTAAATAAGTTTGTGGGTAAAAATGTAATGGGTATGGAAATGTAAATAAGTAGGGTTTGATGGGCATTTTTGTAAATCCTCCTTAAAAATAAGGTATATTTATCGTCATGTTGAATAAATTGCAATTTCACCCCTAATGTATGTTTTTTTTTTTTTTGGTGATATTCATCTTACCGCATTATTTTTAGTGATTTGCACCCTAATCTCTTTATTTCTTTGCAAAATCATAAGAACTCCCTACTCTATAATTTTCAAGAGGGCAAAACAGGAAACACAACTAAGGGGTCGTTCGGTTACTTAGTTAAGAGTTTAATACCCGCACAAAACTCCGCGTTAATTTAGCGCAGCATACGGTTGGTTTTCTGTGAAATTTTAATAGCCGCATAAAATTAGTGCAACGTTTGGTTGCGTTTTTGTATATTCCGCATTATTAATACCCGCATTATTAATGCGGAAATCTATGTATTATTTTATGCGGGGTAGAAGGTGGTATTAATAATGTGGGTATTAATAATGCAGGTATTAAAATTTAAAAAGATAAAATTAACCCTTATAATAATAAGGATATTTTAAAATTTTATTTAAGGAGTAAATAAATATTTTAAATAATAATATTGTTTGTTAATTTGTAATATACCAGTGATTTAACAAATAATCCTATGTTATAATATATGCATGACTAATACCCACATTATTAAACCACACATAACTAATACCCGCATTATCAATACCCACATTATTAATACACACTTTATTAATACCTACATTACTAATACCCACATTAATAGTTAAAATACTCCTGCAACCGAACGACCCCTAATAGTATTATTTTGCCAGAAGATAATTGAAACCCGAAATAACATTCTTTCTTGATTTAGTGATTTACGCAGACAACACCAGGAAATAAAAATTAAAGAAAAAATTGCGATAAACCTTCACATCTGTATCAACCTGGACATCTGTAGAAATAAACTCAATCCCAACAAGTTGAAAAAAAAAAGAAGAACACAGTTAATCTTGAAGTACTACAATTTAATTCACATCTCTTTAACTTTAATTCATGGAGAATTTGACGGATACCTCCATTTCTTCTGTTGGTATTAAACTTTCTTTCAGTATTTGGGAGTAAAGTGTTATATACACCATAAAAAACAGTTAACTTCCATCTTTTAATTTGCATTTTTCGGAAAGAGAACGCAGGCTCCTACGGGATCTTGCTCCACAATATTTCATCATTTGAGCAAATTGAATTAACGATCGTAATTATATATAACATTCTGTATTTATCTTAAATTGGTATTTGTCAACTCTATGTTCCTCTATCTTTCTATGAATTGACAATTAAATTATGTTCAAACATCACTCTTTTGTTTAGCACTTGATACATAGCGAAATGAATAAATTTAATTTTTTATTCAAGTGTGCTTTTATTTTTAACTAAAATAGTTTTTATTTTATTTTATTCTACTTTTATGTTTTACCCTCATAAGTAATTGGAAGAAATAGACCTTTTATGATTTTGCCAAAAATTAAGGAGTTTAAGCTATTAATATAAATAGGATGATGTGTAACTCACAAAAGAGTGTAAACGTCAGGGTGCAAATGCAAATTACTCTTGTCATTGAATTATGTGAAATCCATTGGATTTGACCTATGTTAATAATTTGAGTAAAATATACTCATGTCGTTATAAAATTGTCAAATAAGTATGTTTTTTTCATTAACAATAAAATCTTTTCAAACACGTAAAAAACCTTTAAATTATGAGAAATGGTTCAAATTAACCCACCAGCATGGATAAATGATCAAAATTTATTTTCCTAAAACATCATCCCTCATAATTAATCAACGCCATGACAATTAATTATCTTCACTTTTAAAAAATAGCACCGGGAACTACTGTTGCTCCACCATCATTTCAACATCACGAAGCTCGCAAAAAGAATTAAATAAAAAAACTACCCCATTTAATGAGCTCTCATCTTCATCTTTACAACTTTTGGCAGCCACCATTTTACTAGCCCTTGACCATTATAACGACACATAGGTTGCCACAATAAGTTACGCATGATTTAGGAGATGAATGTCTTGGTCTTATGTATGTTTTAGCATATGAAGGCTGATAGAGCTCTTGCATTGCTATCTAAGATTTAAGAACAATGACAGATAAATATCTTCAGTTTAAAAAATAGTACTTGGAACTACCATTTTTTTGAAAGCACAACAGGGGGTGAATTGTTCAATTTTAATAAATCAGTTAACTTAGCAGAGTATTAGTCGACTTAAGCGTGAATTAAAATAACTTTGTAAATAAAAAAGGAAGTAAAGTAAATGCTCTGGACACAATGATTTATATTGGTTCAGAACCAAATGGTTCCTAATCCAGTCCCCTTGGATCACAAAGGAGGGTCTCTCTCTTAAGCTCTTTAAAGGGTCTCGTGTACACTTATGGTTTGTCGTTAACCAAAAACGTCATTCACTGATGGTTTTTTACTCCTCGCTCACCAACAACGAACTTGTCTGATTTATAGATGATCAGACCAACTTCTATGACACAATTATTACCTCTCTACTAGAACTCTCTTTCTTTTCTTTCGATCACTAGTAGACGCTCAAGAATACATTGAATATAACAAGTAAAAGGCTAGAGAGAAAGTAGATTGCAAGTAGAAGCGAAAGTCATCCATCAGCAGACCACAAATATATAGTGCTTAGCCAGATCTGCCCGTTGCTCTTGATTGATACAGCTCATTGATTTGATTTGCAAGAACTAAGGGAATACGGATATCTTTCCTTGAGATAGAGAACTGATTGGCGTAAATTGAGGGAGAGAGAGAGAGAGAGATGGCCCAAGAGATTTGATTCTCAAAAGATATCAATACCTTTTGAGAATAAGGCAAGAGCTGATGGGAACTTGTTCCCATTTGACAGCTGCTCCAAATCAGTACTTTCCTTAGTTAACTGCTCCATCATAAAGACAGTATATCTTTCTTTCCATTTCAGGACTTCTTTCAAATCATCCAAAGTCTTCTCCTTGCCATCCTTGATTTACCTGCGATATATTTGTCATTCATTAACAGTATATTCTTTGTCATTATCAAAATTTAAACTTAACAATCACCCCCTTTTTTATGATGACAAATAGTAAAGGATGACGTGCCGGGATACTTCCCTTTTTGAGGGAAAGTCGACTTCTGCATTGCATCGTTGGCTCCCCCTGAGTGTGTGCCACATGCAACTTAAGAAAGAAAAAAGTAACTAGAGGAAGTCTTTTCCAGTTAGTCTCAATTGGCTATGTAATCTACAATTGATAATTTTATAAAGAGCAGGATTAATCTGCAGTCATATAATTACATGCAGAATAGAGTTAAAAACTAAGTTAAGTCTTTTCTCCCCCTTTGGCATCAGCAAAAAGAGCCTGGAGCACAACAAAAAGTATAAGATGGTTCAATCATTCAAATCTTACAGACCCAGCAAAATAAATTAGGAGTAGCAAATTTAACGAGGGGCAAGGAAGTATGTCAGAGTATTTACAACATTGTGAGTTATTTTGTCAAGCTTGGTTTGCATGTCCCTGGACATTGCATCAATGCGTACTTGAACATCAGTGGAGACTGCATCAATCATGGCATGAACCTGTCTAACAGCAGCAGCAGAATCAGTAAAAGCATTGTCCAGTTTAAGAGAGAATTTTCCAACATCCATTTTAAGTTCGTTGAATTCCTCAGTGGCTTTATCACTCTTGAAATAAAGACTGAGCAGCGGGTCATTGAGATCTCTAAGGTCTTCCTTAAATTTCTCAGAAGATTCATTAATAACAGTAGGATTCACAGACTTAGAGGGACCAGCTTGATCAGTGACAGGTTTGACATTTCTATTTTCCTTGGGAACCTAAACACCCTCAATACGAACATAACCCATAGAGGCAAATGTGACAGAATTATAGCAAGCAGACATAGAGCATGTTTTCCAAGCCGAGATGTCAACATGATAAAAATCCAAGATACGCGTAATGATTAACCCATAGGGTAGAGAAGCACAATCTGCAACACTTTCAAGCATGTACTCAATAATCCAAGCAGCCAAGTCTAGCTTCTTTTTAGTAATCAGATAGTAGACAATCAAGGTATCACGTTGAGAAATGGAACTAAGGGAACCAGTTCTGGGTAAGAGGGTGGTGCCAACTATATGTGCAAGCACACGAATATCAAAAGATAAATCTAAAGGACCAAGTTTCCTTTCAGGGGCTTCATCAGACTTTTCACCGAGACATGCTTTGGCTTTTTCAAAAGACACTTCAAAATCAGATGGCCATGAATTTTTAAAGAAGTCAGAGTAGCCAGAAAACTTACATCCAAAATGCGACGCATGATTGTCTTAGTAATAATAATTCTAGTATTGAGAACCATGGTTTCAAACTTCAGAAGAACAAGGGCGAAGATTTGCATAAAATAATCTTACCAGATCACCAGGAATGTCAACAGAGTCAGTAGAGAAGAAATTGGTCCAATTCTGAGCATGGAACAGGGGCTTGAGGTCACAATTTAGGATTCCATGGAGTCCAAATCAATAACCGTTCCATGCCCCAGAGGTTTGTCTTTAATGGCATCAAGTTTTGCACGTGCAGAGGTATCCCAGAAATTAAGAGTTTCATCTAAATTAGCAAGAGAAAATTCTTTCTTGGGCCTAATCACAAACTCAGTATCATCACTGTGCATGGGCCTTTTTCCAAATTTTTTGTCAGGGCTACGGTTTTCAACGGGGGTTCCATAGTTGGACATTGTGTTTTCTGAGTGGTCAAAATCCACTTGGACAGGAGTGGTGGAATTTGTGGGTAGTTTAGTTCTGGTGCATTGACTGCGATGAGCGGAGGTGGTAGTTTTTCTAGCCATTGGGATGGGAAGTTGAAGAGAAAAATTGGGAATGTGAAGGGTATAAACAATTGAGAGTATTTTAAAGAGAGGTAGAGGAAGAGGGAAGGTTTTGTGTGAGGTGAAGGGTTGCAGTGGGAAGAGACGTGATTTGAAGGGACGATAGAGAGTCTTGGGAACCGATACCACACCGCCTGACACACCTTTCAAACTCAAAGCAACTTGTGAGGCATAATTATGATTTAATGACGTGTAAGAGTGACGTAAGCACGCAAAACTGGCAAAATAAGGAATAAGTATTGTATTGAAATTAAATATTCAGACAAATGCCTTAACACAATTTAGTTACCTTGTAAAGAGGTGCAAATAAGACAAAAATTTAATAAAATAAAAAGTAAGGCGGTATTATACAAGGAAGGATGTTTTATAAAAAACTTTTGAACATGGATCTGGGATTATGCCTAGCAAATCCCTCAAGATGCAAAATCTTTCCTCTAGGAGAGGTTTTATAAAAATATCATCAAGTTGAAAATCAGTGCTAACAAATACAATGTCTATGTCTCCCTCTTGAACATGATCTCTAATGAAATGATAACGAACGTATATATGCTTGGTTTTAGGATGATCAACAGGATTATATGCTAGTTCTATGGCACTAGTGTTGTCACATAACATAGGAATATGCTTAAAAAACAAATTATAGTCAGATACTTGAGTTGAAATCCAAAGTAGTTAAGTGCAACAGTGTCACAAAGATTCAGCAGTAGAAAGAGCTGTGCAATCCTGTTTCTTACTATGCCAAAAGACAAGAGATTTTCCAAGAAAGAAACTTGCACCACTAGTACTTTTACGATCTAGTCTATCTCCTTAATAATCAGTATCTGAGAAACCAATTAGATCAAAATAATTAGTGCATGGATACCATAGCCCATAGATAATGGTTCCTACAAGATATCAAATGATCCTTTTAACAGCTGTTAGGAGAGAGACTTTAGGAGCTGACTGAAAACGAGCACACTTGCACAAAGAGAACATGATGTCTGGTCGACTTGCTGTTAAGTATAATAGTGATCCAATCATACCTCTATAGAGTGAAGCATTTACACTTGTACCTTTTTCATCGCTTACCAGATGTGTGGTAGGGCTCATGGGAGTTTTAGCAGGGTTAGCTTCATTCATACCAAACTTCATGATTAGCTCCTTAGTGTATTTAGATTGGCAAACAAAGATTCTGTCATTACACTGTTTGATTTGAAGTCCTAGGAAGAAGGTGAATTCGCCCATCATACTCATCTCAAATTCTCCCAACATTAAGACTTCAAAATTCTTCACATAAGGGAATTAGTGCTACCAAAAATAATATCATCCACATATACTTGTATGATTAGGATGCCTTCTGATGATTTCTTGATGAAAAGAGTTTTGTCACTTTTTCCTCTTGAAAAACCATGATTGAGTAAAAATGAACTTAGTCTTTCATACCAAGCTCTAGGAGCTTGTTTGAGACCATTGAGAGCTTTTGATAATTTAAAGACATGATGAGGTGTTCCACTATTTTCAAAACCTCGAGGTTGTTTAATATAGACTTCCTCTTTTATAAAACCATTTAGAAAATCACTTTTAACATCCATTTGAAATAATTTGAACCTTTTGAAAGATGCATAAGCTAGTAGTATGTGAATGAATTCAAGTCTAGCTACGGGAGCAAATGTCTCATCATAGTCAACTCCTTCCATCTGAGAGTCCCCTTGAGCGATTAGACGAGCCTTGTTTCTTACCACTTTACCTTCCTCATTTAGCTTGTTTCGAAAGACCCATTTATTGCCAATTATTGATTTTCCTTTGGGTCTGGGAACCAGCTTCCAAACTTGGTTTTTCTCGAACTGATCAAGCTCCTCTTTCATAGCTTGAACCCATGATTCATCTTGAAGTGCTTCGTCGACTTTCTTGGGTTCAACTGTGAGATGAACGCAATGTTAGATTTATGAGAATTTCTAATTTTCATACCTTCCCTTGGATCTCCGATGAGAAATACTCTCCACTCATTTGGAACAACTACTTCTGAGTTTTTGAGGTCTGTCAGGATAGTCAACTCAGGTGGTTCAGTAGCTGGAGTTGACTCTACGATTTCCTTTGATTCCGTCTTTTGATGCTCTGCAGTAGTGATTGAATCCTCTGAATCCTTCATTTGTGTTGAAATTATTTCTTCTTCATCTGCATCATTACCTTTCTCGACACTGGTCAAAGAATCATCAAATACAACATGCATTGACTATTCAACAGATACTGTTCTTTTGTTAAAGACTCTATATGACCGACTCGTAGTGGAGTAACCTAGGAATATACCTTCATCACTCTGTGGGTCAAACTTGCCAAGATTGTCCTTTCCATTATTATGAATAAAATAGTTAAAACCAAATGGATGGAAATAGCTTATGTTAGGACGCTTACATTTCTAGAGTTCATAAGGAGTCTTTTTAAAGATCGGGCGAATAAGACACCTGTTTAAAATATGACAAGCAGTACTTAACGCTTCTGCCCAGAATTGATTTGAAAGGGACTGTTAAACTAACATTGTTCTTGCCATGTCTTGGAGGGTTCAGTTCTTTCTTTCTACCAGTCCATTCTGTTGAGGAGTTCGAGGTGAAAAGAAATTGTGAGTGAACCCATGTGAATTGCAATATTCTTCAAATATTTTGCTTTCGAATTCTCCTCTATGATCACTCCTGATAATTGATATGAATTATCCCTTTTCTCTTTGAAATTTCTTATAAAACACTTCAAAACTTTTAAATGCATCATCTTTGTGAGATAAAAATATAACCCATGTAAAACGAGAATAATCATCAACTATTACGAAGGCATACCTTTTTCCACCTATGCTAGCAGTTCTAGTAGGTCCATACAGATCCATATGAAGTAATTCAAGTGGTTTTGAAGCAGAAACTATATTTTTTCCTTTAAAAGAAATTCTAGTTTGTTTTCCTAACTGACATGCATCACAAATATGGTCTTTTGAAAAGTTTAGTTTAGGCAGTCTATTAACTAAGTCATGTTTTGAAAGTTTCTCAATTAGAAACATACTTGCATGCCCTAGATTTCTATGCTATGTCCATAGATCATTTGTTATGGATGCAAGACATAGATGCTTACCTGACGATGATTTATTGTTTAACAGGACATATATATTATTTTCTCTTGAGCGAGAAAGAACAACTTTGCCTTTGTTGTCTGAATGATGCGTCTGCTTGATTCAAACTTTACCTTATATCCACCATCGCACAGTTGACTGATACTTAGAAGGTTGTGTTTGATTACATCAACCAGGAAAGCTTTCTTTATGCCATAGGAAGGACTCAAAGCTATGATTCCATTTCCAATGATTTTTCCTTTAGCATATCCTTCAAACTTTACTGATCCTCCATCAATGCTTGTGACAGATTTGAAAAGTTGTTTGTCACCGGTCATATGTCGTGAATATCCACTATCTAGGAACTACTTTCCCATTTTGATAGATTTCTTGTGGTGTCCCTGCAAAACAAGATTTTTAGGCATTTTTAGGTACCAAAGCTTGCTTGGGTCCTTGGGGCTTAGCTTTAGAGGTGCTAGCCTCATTTTTTTATTTTGGGTCTCCAAATCCATTTTTTTGGATTTCTTCTTTTGCACTTATAATAAACGTGTCCAGGCTCACCACAATAATAACATGTAGGCACATTTTGAGGTTGAGTGACAGATGAAGCAGAAGTTGTAGATTTTACAGGTTGCTTACCCTTAGATCTGTAAGAGTTGTTAGATCTAACAGAGTTGTGGCTAGTGGATTTTCGAAAACTATTTAACTTGAGTTTTAGTTGATCAATTTCTTCTTTTAAAAAATCATATTCAGTTTCAACCACTTCTAGCTTCATCTTCTATTCCTCTTCTCCTTAATTAGTTTTTTAATTTTCTGTAGGGCCTTTTCAAATTCATCAAGTACTTCATTTAGATTTCTAGAGTTTTCAATATAGAATTCACAACGTACCTCACTTGAGTCATTTGATGGAATGCCGCTACTGATAGAGTTGTCAGATGCCATGAAGCAGATGTTTGCTGCTTCCTCTTGATCCTTTCAGATGTATCATCATCACTCCAGGCAGCATATGATCTATTTCATCCTTTTCTTTTGGATTCTGGGCAGTTGTTGGCAATGTGTCCCTGCTTACTGCATTCATAACAACGACCTTCGCTTTTGTAGTTTGACTGATCCTTCTTGAATGAGGTCTTTCCTTTTCTGAATTGTCTTCTTCTGTTCATTAGGCTATTTAAGTTTCTAGACTTCAAAGTCAGTTATTCCTGGATCTCATCCTCTTCAGCTTCCTGATCATAGTAGACTTCTTCAACAGTGGTATTGAAAACAATAGTTTTCTTCTTTTCTTCTTGAGTGTTCCGTTTGAGATGAGTTTTCTCGAAGGCAATAAGATCACCTCTGAGTTCATCATATGAAACTTTGTTAAGATCTCCACTCTCTATATTGAAAACTTTTGGTTGCCAAGCGATTGAAAGGCTTCTCAAAATCTTCCTTATTTGTTCACCACTAGTATTGATTTTTCCAATAGCTTTAAGCTCTCCGATAATCTTACTGAATTTAGCAAACATATCTTCCACGGATTCTCCTTCCTTCATTTGGAATAACTGGTACTCGTAAACTAGAAGATTGATTTTGGTTTATTTAATTTTACTAGTCCTTTCGTAGGTAACTTCCAGCTTATCCCATATTTCCTTTGTCATTTCACAACTTGAGATCTTTTCATATTCCTCACCAGTGATAGCATTGTAAAGGATGTTGACAGCTTTTTAATTTAGTTGAATAACTTCTCTTTGTTCATCAGTATAGTCGTCCATGTCAAGAGCGACAGGAACATTAAGAGTGTCACTTTCCTTCTTTATTGATTTTGTGGTAGGAATTTCATAGGGTCCCTTCATTATAACACGCCAGACCTTATAGTCAACCGATTTTGTGTATGTTTCCATACGAATTTTCCAATGACTATAATGTTTACCGTTAAAGTAAGGAGGTCGGGTAGCAGAAGTTTCCTCTTGCAATAGAGTTCCATTGACAATGTGTGAAGACATGATCTTTTCTCACTTGCTGTAAGACAAAAATAAAATATTGTGAGACCAAGCTCTGATACCAATTTAAAGTACAAGAGGGGGGAAGGTGAATTGTTAAGTTTTAATAAATCAGTTGACTTAGCAGAGTATTAGTCGGCTTAAGCGTGAATCAAAATAACTTTATAAATAAAAAAAGCAGTAAAGTAAATGCTCTGAACACAATGATTTATACTGGTTCAGAACTAAATGGTTCCTAATCCAGTCTCCTTGGGTCACAAGGGAGAGTCCTCTCTCTTAAGCTATTTAAAGGGTCTTGTGTATACTTATGGTTTGTCGTTAACCAAAAATATCCTTCAATGATGGTTTTTCACTCCTCGCTCACCAACAACGAATTTGACTGATTTATAGATAATCAGGTCAACTTCTACGACACAACTATTACCTCTCTACTAGAACTCTCTTTCTTTTCTTTCGATCACTAGTAGACTCTCAAGAATACAGTGAATATAACAAGTATAAGGCTAGAGAGAAAGTAGGTTGTAAGTAGAAGCGTAAGTCATCCATCAGAAACCACAAATATATCGTGCTTAGCCAGATCTGCCCGTTGCTCTTGATTGATACGGCTCACTGATTTGATTTGCAAGAACTAAGGGAATAGCAGATATCTTTCCTTGAGATAGAGAACTGATTGGCGTGAATTGAGGGAGAGAGAAAGAGAGATGGCCCAAGACATTATATCTTTCTTTCCATTTCAGGACCTCTTTCAAATCATCCAAAGTCTTCTCCTTGCCGTCCTTGATTTACCTGCGATATATTTGTCATTCATTAACAGTATATTTTTTGTTATTATCTAAACTTAAACTTAACATTTTCCACCATCATTTCACTATCACGAAGCTTCCAAAAATAATACCAAAAAACTACTCAATTCAACTAGTTCTCACCATCATCTTACAACTTTTCACCGATACTATTTTAACTCCGTTAGAGGTCCGCTAGCCCTCGACCACTATAATCGCATATTGACTGCCTGATATGAATGGGGGAATAGGATAATTGAAGAACTTGTGGGAAGCAGTGCTCTGTGTTTTTTTATGTTGTTCATAGTCGTTAGAGTGGATTAAAGTAGTTAAAGAAGATAAAAAAAAAAAATAGGAATTGCATTTTAGTCCTTAAGTATTGATATAGAGTTTCAGAATTGTCAATTTAACCCAGAGACTTAGCTGAGGGGTCCTTTTCCAGTCCCTGTCAGAGTTTGTTAGAGAAGATGCTTCCCCATCTTATCTTTTAGTTGTTTTTACTGATTAATCCATGCATGGATATTGTTTTGCCCTAGTATAAGTATTGTACTAAGCCAATTTGGGCAGCTTATGAATCAAATTCTCTTAGCTTTAACCTAGATAGTCTTTTCTTTTTCTTTTTCTTTTTATTTCTTCTTGTTAGCTGCTAGACACAGTTTGCATCAGTGGTATCAAAGCAAGTTCTTGCTTCTGTGGGTAACCATGTCAGACGAGATGAATGAGATTCGTAATATGTTGCAAAGGATCTTGATGGAAATGGCTAATTTTTCAGTTAGACAGGATCAGTTGGAAGTAAATCATGAGAAATCTTTGCAAGAGCTAACTAAATCAATGGTGTATGGGAGAAGACCGGAAAGGGGAAAAGATCCAGCTTGTTCTCTTGATTCTAGTGAGTTATACTCTCCTTCAGATCCTTTATCACTTCATGATTTAGCTTCCCCATTCTCACAACCCTTGAATAATACGGTTCCCTCATCAAACACAAGCCAAGCTATAGCCACCACTTAGTCACTTAAAGTTTCACATGCACAAACTAATTCCCAAGCTTTACCCCTATACCAGAACTCACAACTACCTTTTCTTACCCAGATTCCTAGTTCTTCCACTCCACCAGCTGTTTCTGGCCAAAATACTCAAACCTCATTCGTTTACCCACAATACTATGGCCCTCATACTCCTTATTGATCACCACTTTGGTAATATTTAAACTCTTCTTTATCAGAATACCCAAAATTCATTTCCTGCCCATGTTTATCCTAATGTCAGGAATGACTCTATGCCTGGTTCAGGTGCTTTTACTAAAATAACTAAGATAGAGTTTCAAAGATTTAATGGGGGATGACTTGAGGTCTTAGTTGTACAAGGTAGAACAGTTTTTCTCAATAGAAGAGATCCCTACTCATCAAAGGATTAAGTTGTCTGCAATACATTTTGATGGTGTTGCCCTTCAATGGCACCAAGGGTTTCTGAGAAGCAGACTTGCTGAAACTCATCTCACTTGGGATGAGTATGTGTATGCCCTAACTGATAGATTTAGAGCTGAATACTCAGACCCTATGGCTAAGTTAGTCAGTTTGAAACAGACTGGATCAGTTAAGGACTATCAAGCTGCTTTTGATGGTACCTTAACAATGGTCTACTTGACTCCTGAATATGCTATCAGAATTTTCTTGAAAGGTTTAACACCTAAACTGGAAGATGCTGTGAGATTTGGAAGACCTTATATCTTGCCTCAGGCTTACCATATGGCCAGGGTGCAAGAGAGATGTTTTGAGAAGCAAAGTAAGGCAACTGAGGCCAGAATTAAGGGAAGAGTTTCAGGATCTAGTCAGGGGAGCTACAGAGCTGAGGGTCATCCTCCTAGAACACAGAACAACTACAAAAAGCCTTATGCAGTTAATCTAGATAACAACAGGAGAAGAAATTTAACACTTGCTGAAATGAATTAGAAAAGAGTTAAGGGGTTGTGCTATTTTTGTGATGAAAAGTTCACTATTGGGCATAATTGTAAGGCTAAAGGCATTTGTACTCCGTTGAGTTACCTGAAGAAGAAGGAGCGCCAATAGAATAAGTAGTGGAGGAACTAGGAGAGGAAGAAGTTATGGAGCAAGAAGTAGAGCATACTGTAGAGAACTGTGTCATTTCATTGCAAGTTCTTAATGGAACTTTGGGATATAGGACATTTAGAGTCAAGGGGTTCACTAAAATAAAGCCAATACACATCCTCATTGATGGTAGCTCAACTCATAATTTTATCAATGAGGGAGTTGCTGAGAGGTTAGGATGCATGACACAGTTGATCACTCCACAAACTGTTAGTGTAGCTGATGGAAGGAGCACTGATTCTGTCAAGGGGTGTAGTGGATTCCAGTGGTTAATGCAAGGTGTCATGTTCCAAGATGACTTATTAATACTTCCTATAGGGAATTGTGATGTGGTTTTGGGCATCCATAGGTTGTGCAAGCTAGGGGATATCAAATTCAACTTTGAAAAGCTGCTGATGGAGTTTGAGCATCAAGGAAAGATTGTGACATTGCAGGGAACCACTCCCTCTTTCAAGACAGTGGAAGCCAAGACCCTGAATAAGATCTCTGTGGATAACTCCCACATTTATATAATCATGGTATATCCTGAGCTTTGCAATAGTGAATGGAGTTCACAAGTCAAGGCAGAAGAGCCAGCAGAGGTTAAGGAGTTACTATAAGAATACAAAGGTTTATTCAGTAAACCCAAGCAGGTGCCTCCCTCGAGATGAGTATTTGACCACCATATTCCTCTTATAGAAAGAAGTAACCCTATAAACTCCGGACCTTACAGGTACTCACCCCTGCAGAAAGATGTAATAGAAAAATTAGTACAAGCAATGCTGAGTCAAGGGATAATTCAGTACAGTTCCAGCCCCTATGCCTCACCTGTTGTTCTAGTAGGAAAGAAAGATGGCTCTTGGAGATTGTGTATAGATTATAGAGCTTTAAACAAGGTGACAATCAAAGATAAGTTCCCTATTCCTATAATCAAGGAGTTGTTGGGGGAGCTAGGAGGATCAAAAAACTATTCCAAGATAGATTTGAGGGCTGGATACCATTAAATCAGAATGACACCTGTATATGTGTCAAAAACATCCTTCAAGACCCACTTAGGGCACTATGAGTATCTAGTCATACCTTTTGGCTAGACTAATGCCCCTTCTATCTTCCAGGGATTAATGAACCACATTTTTCAAGATTGTCTGAGAAGATTTATCCTGGTATTTTTTTATGACATCTTGGTATTCAGCAAGAGCTTGAAGAAGCATTTGAAACATCATAGGATCACTTTTGACTTGCTACTGAAACATCAGCTCTTTGCTAAGATGAGCAAGTGTGTGTTTGCAGCTACCAGAGTAGAATACGTAGGGCATTATATATCAGCAGAAGGAGTAGCTACTGATCCTAAGAAAGTAGAAGCAATGCAAGCTTGGCCTGAACCAACTGATGTGAAGTAACTAAGAGGGTTTTTGGGACTAGTAGGGTATTACAGGAGGTTCATAAAGGGGTATGGGATCATCAGCAAGCCCCTTACTGAGTTACTCAAGAAGGATGAATTCATGTGGTCAAACAAGGCCACTGAGGCATTCAACAAACTGAAAATAGCACTCACCATAGCTCCAGTATTGGCCTTGCCAGATTTTTCCCTACCCTTTGTAGTGGAAACTGTTGCTTGTTGGCATTAGTTATGGGAGTTAACAAGTGGACTCAATACTTAACTGGTTGACCCTTTGTGGTAAAGTCTGATAAGAAGGCCTTCAAGTTCTTGTTAGAACAAAAGTTTCATACAGGCTCTCAACTCAAATGAATAACCAAACTCATGCAATATGACTTTGTGATTGTGTACAAAAAGGGCAAGGAGAACAAGGTGGCTGATGCCTTGCCTAGATTACCTATGGTGGAGCTGGTAACAATGACCCTATCTACTATCAGAACTGACCTTTTCAAAATGATTAAAGAGAGCTGGCACTTAGATGAAGAGTTGAAGGAAATTATCAACATGGCTTAGGACCAAGAGCATGAGGTTCAAGTCTATACTTTTGTGAATGACCAACTAAGAAGACATGGCATACTGGTGGTTGGTCCTAATAATAAGTTTAAAAAGGATATCCTTCAATTATAGCATGCTTCTCCAATAGGAGGTCACTCTGCATTGATCACACATATAGGAGAATATCAGCACTTTTCTACTGGAAGAACCTAAAAGAAGAGGTTCAGAATTATGTCAAGGTATGTGATGTGTGCCAAAGGCATAAGTATGACAATGCACCTTATCCAAGGCTTCTACAACCTCTTAAACTACTTGATGCTGCTTGGAGTAGCATAAACATGGACTACATAGAGGGCTTACCAAAGTCAAGAGGTAAAACCATCTGGGTAGTGGTAGATAGGCTTACTAAGTATGCTCACTTCATAGGCCTAGCTCACCCTTATTCAGCACATGATGTGGCTAAACTGTTTATGGAGCATGTGTATAAACTGCATGGGATTCCTGAGGATATAGTAAGTGACAGAGACCCCATTTTTACTTGTAAGTTTTGGCAAGAACTGTTTGCTATGTGTGGGGTAACTCTCAACACTTCCGCAACATATCACCCTTAAACTGATGGGCAAAATAAAAGTGGTGAACAGATATGTGAAGACTTACCTCGGGTGCTTCTGTTATGATTCTCAGACTGACTAGTTCTCTTATCTAGCAACAGCAGAATGGTGGTATAATACCACCTTTTACTCTTCTATTCAGACTACCCCATATGAAGCACTATATGGTCAACCACCCCCTATGCATTTGCCCTATATTGCTGGTGATTCAGCTATGGAGAAGGTTGATAGAATTCTGTTGACAAGAGAATTCAAGGTGAAATTGTTGAGGCACCATCTAAAGAGAGCTCAACAGAGAATGGTAGAACAGGCCAATAACCATGGGTCTGATAGACAATTTCAAGAAGGGGATCGGGTCTACTTGAAAATACAACCCTACAGACAGGTAACCTTAGTTGGAGCTCATTTCACCAAACTCTCAGCTAGATACTATGGTCCATATCAGATTTTGCAAAAAGTATGAGATGTTGCTTATAGGTTGTCCTTGCCACCTCAACTCTTATTGAATCCCACTTTTCATGTGTCCCAATTGAAGTTTTGTTATCAGTTACCAGCTGAAATCTCAGATTCTCTAGTGCTTAATCTCTCAAGTCCTTATTGTCCAAAGCCACAGAAAATTCTGGATAGACGTGTGATACAAAAGGGAAACAAAGTTGCAGTTCAAGTGCTAATTCAATGGGATCAGTTACCTGAGGATGCAGCTACTTGGAAGGATTACCAGGCACTTTGGGTTCGATTTCCTGAATTCCTTCCTTGAGGACAAGGAAGATTTTAACAAGGGAAACTGATATGAACGGGGGAACAGGATAATTGAAGAAGTTGTGGGATGTTGTGCTCTGTGTTTTTTAAGTTGTTCATAGCCTTTAGAGTGGATTAAAGTAGTTAAAGAAGATAAAAAGAATAGGAATTGCATTTTAGTCCTTAAGTTTTGATGTAGAGTTTCAGAATTGTCAATTTAACCCAGAGACTTAGCTGACGAGTCCTTTTGTAGTCCCTGACAGAGTTTGTGAGAGAAGATGCTTCCTCATCTTATCTTTTAGCTGTTTTTACTGATTAATCCATGCGTGGATATTGTTTTTCCCTAGTATAAGTATTGTACTAAGCCAATTTCGGCAGCTTATGAATCAAATTCTCTTAGTTTTAACCTAGATAGTCTTTTTTCTTTTCTTTTTGTTTCTTATTCTTAGCTGCTAGACACAGTTTGCATCACTGCAAGAATATGTTACTCATGATTTAGGAGCTGAACATTTTGTACTTATGTCTATTTGGCGTAAGAGAGTTGATATGGATCTTTTTCATCGTTACTTGTGATTTGAGAATAATGAGTGATGATAAATTTGATGTGATGGAGATCTAGTAGAGACAAGATTTGAGAACTAAGTTTTGTGTGTGACATGCTCAAGCCTACACTCGTAAGAAGTGAGGGGCGGTCATTAAAATAAAGTACCTGAAAGAGTCAGGGTCGATTTATAAGGAGTTAGCAAAGTAAACTTTAAGTAATTCAAGTGTGTTCTAGTTCTTTTGTAGTTGTTTGAGTATTCCTAAACAGAGACTTGATTATTTACTAAAAACTAACTATAATTGCGAGAATTGTAAAAGAATTTTTTCTTATGTCTTAGCGAACTAGGATTGTAACCTTAATGAACACTAACTACTAAGCCTTATTTGGTTAGTTGGGTCACTTTCTTGAAACCTACAAAAATTCACCAAAGTCACCTCTTTTGTTAGTGAGTAGGACTGATACACCTAAACGCTTTTAGTATTGAAGTATAATGCATAAGGTTCAAGTAGTTGTTTCTGGGTCGGGTTTTTCCCCTTTCGGTGTTCCAACCCTTTAACCCAGGTAACCGATAACACACCTACCTAGAATTTTCTATCACTATTTTACCCTTTCCCCTGTGAGAAATCTGAGAGAATATTATTCATATAAAAGAGTGTTTACAGTGAGCCCTATTTATAACTACTATACAGGTTACGCTACAAATCCTTTCCCAATGTGGGATAGGAATGACAACTCTACTTATATACAACTTAGACATTCTAACACTCTCCCTCAAGCTGGTGCATACAAGTTATATGCACCAAACTTGTTACAAATATAACTAATACGTGGACCAGTAAGGGACTTAGTGAAAATATCTGCAAGCTAATCATATGACTTCACAAATTTTGTAACAATGTCCCCCGAAAGTATCTTCTCTCTAACAAAGTGACAGTCAATCTCAATATGCTTAGTCCTCTCATGGAACACTGGATTTGACGCAATATGAAGAGCAGCTTGATTATCACACACAAGTTCCATATGATTGAACATTCTAAACTTCAACTCTCTGAGCAACTGCTTGATCCAAATTAGTTCGCAAGTAGCTACAGCCATTGCACGATATTCTGCTTCTGCAATAGATCGGGCAACCACATTTTGTTTCTTGCTTTTCCAGGACACCAAATTACCCCCTACAAGAACAAAATAACCAGACATAGAGTGTCTATCATAGGGACACCCTTCTCAATCAGTATCTGTATATCCAACAATTCGTTCATGGCCTCGATCCTCAAAGAGCAATCCTTTACCCGGAGATGATTTAATATACCAAAGAATGCGAACAACTGCATCCCAGTGACTATTACACGGAGAGTCCATAAATTGACTTACCACACTCACATGAAAGGAAATGTTAGGTCGAGTCACCGTGAGGTAGTTCAACTTACCAACCAATCGCCTGTATCTTACAGGATCACTAAAAGCTCCCCCTGTTCCGGCATAAGCTTAGCATTCGGATTCATAGGAGTATCAACAGGCCTACAACCTTTCACCCTTGTCTCTTCAAGAATATCTAAGGCATACTTCCTTTGTGATATGACAATATATGACTTAGACTGAGCAACCTCAATACCCAGAAAGTACTTCAACCTGCCTAGATCGTTTATCTGGAAATGCCTAAAGAGATGTTGCTTCAATCTAGTGATACCATTATGATCATTGCCAGTGATAACAATATCATCAACATAGACCACTAAATAAATGCATAGATTTGGAGCAGAATGCCGACAAAAGACAGAGTAATCAGCTTTACTATGAGCCATGCCAAACTTCTGAACAACTGTACTAAACTTACCAAACCAGGCTCGAGGAGACTGTTTTAAACCATAGAGTGACCGACGCAATCGACATACAAGACCCCGAGACTCCCCCTGAGCAACAAGACCAGATGGTTGCTCCATATAAACATCCTCCTTAAGATCACCATGGAGAAAAGCATTCTTAATATCTAGCTGATAGAGAGGCCAATGACGAACAACCACCATGGATAGAAAAGGATGGACTTATACTATTTTAGCAACTGGAGAGAAAGTGTCACAGGAATCAAGCCCAAATATTTGAGTATAACCTTTTGCAACCAGGCGGGCCTTAAGTCGATCAATTTAACCGTCTGGACCCACTTTGACTGCATAGATCCATCGACAACCAACAATAGATTTACCTGGAGGAAGAGGAACAAGCTCCCAAGTACCACTAGCACGTAAAGCAGACATTTCATCAATCATAGCCTATCGCCATCTCGGATGAGAAAGTGCCTCACCTGTAGACCTAGGTAAAGAAATAGTTGACAAAGACGACACAAAAGCCTGATGATGTAATGACAAACGATGATAGCTCAAGCCCACATAATGAGGATTAGAATTTGCGGTGGATCGCGTACCTTTCCGAAGTGCAATCGGAAGACTAAGAGGAGGCAGGTCCGAAGTATGTGAAGAATTTGGTGCAGGACATGAATCATCCGGGCCTGATGCTGGACGTGGAAGACGATGATAAGTCTGAAGTGGTCGCTCTAGAGCAGTATCAATAACTGTAGAAGGAGAAACTGCAGGAAGGGAAACTACAGTAGAAGGAACTACAGTAGAAGGAGCAATAGTAGACTCCTCAAAAGTCGGCACAGGTAAGGCTTCTGAGATATTGGACTGGTCAGAAGAAGGTGCAAAGTAAGATCGACTCTAAAAAAAGGTAACATCTGCTGATATAAGATATCGACGAAGATCAGGTGAGTAGCAACGATATCCCGTTTGACCTCTAGAATAACCAAGGAAGACACACTTGAGAGCACGGGGAGCTAATTTATCTTTTCCGGGAGCAAAGTTATGGACGAAACACGTGCTCCCAAACACATGTGGGGGAAGAGAGTACAAAGGTGACTCAGGAAACAATACGGAGTGTGGGACTTGATTCTGGATGGAAGATGAGGGCATCCGATTAATCAAATAACAAGATGTGAGAACTGCATCGCCCCAAAAATACAGTGGAACATGAGATTGAATGAGAAGAGTGCGAGCAGTCTCAATGAGATGTCTATTCTTTCTCTCTGCTACCCCATTTTTTTGTGGAGTATATGGACAAGAAGTTTGATGAACAATACCCTGAGAAGTCAAGAACTGCTTAAACTGAGAGGATAAGTATTCTGAAGCATTATCACTGTGAAAAGTGCGAATAGAAACGCCAAATTGAGTTTTTATTTCAGCACAAAAGATTTGGAATATAGAAAATAATTCTGAACGATCTTTCATTAAGAAAATCCAAGTACATCTTGAATAATCATCTATGAAACTAACAAAGTAACGAAAACCCAATGTTGAGTTGACTCTAGTAGGACCCCAAATATTATAATGGACTAAAGAAAAAATAGACTCTGCACGACTCTCAGTACGTCGCAAAAAAGTGGTGCGAGTATTCTTCCCTAGTTGACACGACTCACAATCTAATGTAGACAAACTAGATAGACTAGGCACCATCTTCTGAAGCTTGAATAAACTTGGATGTCCCAAACGACTGTGAAGTAACTCTGGACAATCTGTAACTGGACACGCTGTAGAGAAGTTAGGAGAGGTAAGATAATAAAGGCCTTGTGATTCACGCCCTGCACCAATCATCCATCCCATACTGCGGTCCTGTATAACAACAACATCATTAAAAATGTTATGGAACAATTAAGGGTACGAGACAAATGACTAACAGATAAAATATTAAAGGGACAACCAGGGACATAAAGGACAGAATTTAGAGTTAAAGAGGATAAGGGACTAGCTTGTCCAACTCCTACAGCTTTTTCTTGTGAACCATTTGCTAAGGTGACAGTAGGAAGAGATTGTGAATAAATAATGTTAGATAAAAGAAATTTATTACTAGAAATATAGTCAGAAGCACTCGAGTCAATGACCCATGGTCCAAGAGTACTAGACTGTGAGACACAAGCAACCTGATTACCAGTTTGAGCGACAGAAGCTATTTGAGATGATGTCTGCTTACTTGCTTTATACTGAAGAAATTCATTATATTCCTTCTCAGATAACTCAACACCCTGATTACTATCGCTCTGAGCAACATGAGCATTCTGGTCACGTAAAGTATCATCTCGTAAAGTATAGCATGACTCACGGATGTGCCCAAGTCTGCCACAGTAACTGCACTTGGGTCGAACTCTCCTAGAACGACCTCCACCTCGATTCCCATTAGAACCTCCACCTCGATTTCCCATATTATTAGATGGCTGATTCCCCATTTTCTGAGGTGTTCGATTCTGCCGAGTCTGTGAAGCTAGAACAGAAGAATTAGTCGATGATGGAACCATTGTGTGACTAGGTGCCGCAGCAAGTCGAAGTAAACGAGAGAATAAATCATCTACTGTAGGAACCGTAGGACTAGCCAAAATCTGGTCACGCACTAAATCAAGGTCAGTTGGAAGGCCAGCAAATGTAAGAACATGAAACATCTTCTGTCGCTGCTCCTGTTGTTTGGCTACACTAGCAGAGACGGGCATCAGCGTATCAAATTCTTCCATGACTGCTTGTACCTGTCCCAAATAAGTTGACATATCCAGTTCTTATTTCTTTAAAGTTGTCATCCGAGAGATCATATCATAGAAACGAGATATGTCATTAGTATAGAGGGTGCGAGCCTTTTCCCAAACCGAATAACACGTCTGGAATGGACGAAACAGAGGCATTAACTTAGGATCAATAGATCGCCATAAAAGACTGCATAACTGAGCATCAACCTTATCCCATTGTGCCTTAGCCTTATCATCATCGTCACTAGCTTTCTTCGTTAAGTGATCTTGAACACCCTGACCTTTGCACCATAATTCAACGGACAAAGCCCAAGCTAAATAGTTTGAACTTCTAAGAAGTGGTTCAGAAGTAATCAAAAGACTTGAATTTCCAACTCCAGAGTTTTTGGGACCAAAAGCATCAAATCCGAGAGACATGGTTGTAATTAAAGAGGCTTCTAACAAAAAAAAATTTGTAAAATACCACCAAATAGAACTAAGGAGTCGCTGGAGCAGTCACAAATTAGCCAAAAATATAGCAGAATTAAATCAAAACAGTATGTAGTCGCCGGAAAAGTAACTTCAGTCGCCAGAATCAGAAGAAAACTTGACAGGTGTGCTCGAAATTTGCAGGCGAACACCAGAGGAAAAAGAATTTTGGTCAAAGATTGCCGGAAAATAGCTCACACGCTCGGCGCGTGGACTGATGTGCTACCGGAGGTAACACTGTCAACGGCGCGTGAGGGCGCGTGAAGGGTCAGATTCCGGCGTGGCTAATTGGGGTTTGGTCGGATTTGGCAGAGGGACTTTGATGTGGTGTTGGATTTTTCACAACACCAACAGAAACTAATTTAGAATCGGACATCTGACTAGGTCACCGAAAAATTGCACGGTGACTGAATTTTGCTCGGGAAATTTGCTGGTATATTTGCACAGTAATATTTTCTCACCAACGCTCAGGTTAGACTACAAACCCTTTCCCAATATGGGACAGGAATGACAACTCTACTTGTATACAACTTAGACATTCTAACATCCCCAATCTACTCTTTCGATATAGCTTGGGTACTAGTAGGGAAAGAGTTGTGTTGATCACCACAAGCCTATAGGATTTGAAGTGTGAAAATAGTGAAAGGATATTATTCCCAACTTAGTTTAGGCCTAGTGAGCTAGATTCATCAAGTTAGAAATATAGGATTGGATTACAACCCTAGATGGAATTTAGCTACTCATGCTTTGTAATGAAAGATATTTGCATTAAAAGTAATAACAAGTAGAAATCCTAACAAAGAGTAGTAGATTCTTCACACAAAAGATGAAAACTTGTCAAAGAGACCAAAGGTTCTCTGTGACTTGCTGTCCAAGCTAATGATAAATGAAATGAATTAGGTCTAGCTATTTATACTCTTTGCTAATATTAATTTTAAAAAAATGTTGTATCGCAGGTTGGGCGGCTGAGCATCTAAAAGCGTGATGCCCTTTATGATTTTGCCTTAGAACTTGAGTACAATGGGCGGGTGGCCCTTGAAAGAGATGGGGCCTCCTTCTTCACTACTCAACATCATGCGCTGACTAAAGTGATTGTGCGGACGCCTTTTCTTCTTCGACTGCCATCATGTTCTAGCATCTTCTTATGCATGTCGCACCTTGGAGAATTATTGATCTTGGATTCCCTCAAGGTGTTGTCAATGTGCGGCAAACCTTTAGTTGTGCGGTGGTCTCTTCATTGGATTGTGTTGGGGCATGAACAATGGGCTGAGGCACTTTGGGAGCACCTTGAACTTAGCAGACTTCCATCTTCAGGGATTGTGTGTTCGCCTCTTAGTTAGGCGACGCATCTTGTAACCTTTGTGTGATTGCATGTCTGATAAACGATCGTCTTTTTTCTAATTCTGCATATTTTTTTCAAACTTCACCCAACTTTGGATCTTTTGCTTCTTGTAGTTCCATTCACTCCAATATTCCTTAGAAACCTGAAACCATGCATAAACACATCATTATTGCTATTGATTGGTTGCTTTTGGACTAAAAAAAAAGTGAAAGTGAATCTAATGTAGGCAAAATGCCCACACATCAGTGTGAAAATGATCGTTGTTTGAGCTCTATATGGGTTGATTTAAGGCTTGAGAGTAGATAATTTAAACTTTAGAGACCTGGTCGTTAGAGGTTTTGAGTGTTAAAAAATGGTGTTGCTATCGCAAGATCAATAACCTTTGTTCTTTCAAGTTAAAGAGGTTATGCATTGTCGAAGGATAAATTTGAACTTTTTCATTAGGAAGATTTCGTAAGTAAATAAGAGTATATTCAACCTAATTCTTTAACGGCATGCATATATTTGAATTAAATTATTAACAGACGACAAATATGATTATTTTCACATAGTTTAAGCGTAAATTAGGATCTTTTTCCTTGAAAATATGATGACTATTAGATTATGGTTTAGCCATTAAAAATACAAATGCTTGTTTATATGCCCTTTTATTAGATTAGAAATTTTTAATATATAGATGAGTAAATAACATATCTAGTCATTTAGCATAACTAGTTTTGAGTACGCGCGGTTGATAAGTATACATTTCCAAAAAATTACGTACATATGAGAATAAAGAATGTAATCGAATCACAAAATAAAATAACAACATAATCTGTAATAAGACTATAGTATATACAAGACTAATTCTATACTACTAATATAATAAAACTCACTTAGCTATCTTCTAATCTTCTATCTCAATCCTCGATAATCTGAATGTGAGTCATGTCCTGTCTAATCACTTCGCCCCCTCTTCTTCAGTCTACCTCTACCTATCTATAGACCTAGCTCTACTGCGCTTCTAACTCCTGTGTACATAACCGAATCATCTCATCCACGAGTCGTGTTTTGTCCACCACTCGTAGTTTGGTCTTCTGATTGAACAACAATCTATACTCCATTAAACTGCTACCCCTTCGCTAAATATTTTCAAATCATTATGATATACATATATGATAGTTGTGAAGTGTGAAAACATCTTATTTTGCACTATGCTTTTCCTGTTTTTGTATCTATCCTTTCACAGAAAAATATGACATAGTTGATGAAGAGCAACAATTCTATTCAGATAAATGAAGAACAAAAAATAACTTAAACTGTCTGTACAGTTCGGATTCTTCGGCTGGAATGCCTCCTCAGTATTTCTTATTTATCAATGGTTTGATCTGTTCAAATCCAACACCAAGAAAAGTCAGGATCTATCAACCTCTGTGCAGCGATTAAAGAAAATTTATCGAAGTATGTAAAATAAATAATGTAAAGCTTACATCTTCATAGACAAAGATGAATAAATTGAAATTTTACCATATATATAATCAATTCCTTCTTTTTTTTTAATTGCTTTGACCCTGACATCTAGTTCATGCCCCTTTTCATGCTAACCTCATAGTAAGAGTATCCAAAAATACTTGGGTGAACATATTAAATAAACAAACGACTGAGAATTGATTTTGATGATATGAGAAAGACTCATAAGAGTTTGAATAATTTGAGTCCTAATGGAAATTAACTTTATCAAACGAACAGGAATCCTTGTGGATATTCTATGTAAATTTGATATATTACAATTTCAGTGAAATTGTCACTCCTAGTATGCTTGAATTCTAGTTGTTCAGCAGACTTGTTCCAAGTAAATAATTCATACAACTAATTTAGAATAACGAAGAAAAAAATGGCATAAAGCATATTAACAACATAAATCATTAATAGAACAAATAATTATTAAACAAATAACACAGAGTCCATTTGATTTAAAAAATTCAGCATTATTGTTTAAACATCACACAAAAGAGAGATGAATTATATTAAAGGATAGACGAAGCAGCCAACCCCTTTGGTGTGACACACAAGAAAGAGAGATTAAAAAAGTAGAGATTCTTACGGATAAATAAATGCTTGAGGTTGCAGACTATATATATTCTTGCATAATTAGCTTTCCCTAAGTTATAGTAACATAAAACCACGACACATTCCTTTATTAGGAGTCTTGCATCACCGGAACTATTTATTAGAGTCCTTATTACTTACACACAGTTTTGTAAGCTCTCATCACAATTCTAATTGATCTTAAATTCCAAAGATATCACAATTTTACCAAGTACAAAAATATACATAATTAAATGTTCAACGTAAAAATGGAAAATTTTGGAGAAAATAAAGGTAATAAATAAAAAAATAGTAAATGACAACTTTGTCTATTGTAAAGTATTTTAATGAAGGGCAAAAAGTTCAATCAACATTTCCTAAGGGCCTTCGTGCTTTTAATATAGTATAGAAGATAGATAACCCAACATTAAAATGGACTGAGCATTTTGCACAAATGCTAGCCAAATTTTAATACAAATAGCAAATGATATTTAGATTATGGGGTAATTATGAACCTAAATAATAAGAAAATAATTGTAACAATAATAAATAAAAAGTGGATGATTCCAACATGATTGTTATCTTTTTTTTATGGGACACTTACAAAAATACCCATAAAACTTAAAATAATTACAGCCACTACCCACTATTTTTAAATATTACGAGACCTACCCACTAAATTATTTACCCACTCTACCCACCCAAACTTGTATACCATAGTTTATGCAGTATACTATAAAGGTATATACCTATAAGGCATAACAAAGGTATACAGTAATAAATGTCCCTTCAGACTTGTATACCATAATTTATGCAGTATACTTTAAAGGTATACACCTATAAAGCATAAAAAAGGTATACAATAATAAATAGGTAGATTGGGTAAATACTTTTAGTTTTATGGGTAGTATAATTTGTAATGGGTATGGCTTGTAAATACTTTAAATTTTATGGGTATAGAGTGTAAAAATCTTTTTTTTTTTTATCTTACAAGATTATGTTTAGAGATTTGCTTAAATTATTGCATAGTAAAATAAAAAAGTTAACAGCTCCCCTACAGATAGGCAACAGTCACGTACCATTTTTATTCTGGTTCATACGAAGAAATATCTTGGGTGATTTCAATGAAAATTTTAACAAATTTCATTTTTTAATACATAAACTTTCTAATTGGAGAATATATGTGAAGCAGAGATAAAACAAAAGAGAGTAATTTTCCTTGAAAACAATCACATTGCATTCATGTAATGTAAGTGTTTAAGTAAAGTATTATTTATAAACGATCTATTACGTAACTTGTACGATATAAACAACATATGTCACTAAAACATTTAAATCAATCATTAAGTAACTGTAGTGATATGCATTCAATAATAAGCATATCTACATCAAATATTTAAAGTATTTATTATGTAGTATCTTTGATATACGTTAGATATACAACATATATACTTTGAACACTAGTGTATGAATCAAATATGTCGACTATATGCAATCTATATGAATCAAATATGCCGACAATGTGCATCCGAATGCAACAAGACACATAAATATGATACACACGTGCACACATAATATGGTTCTGTGTATTTTGTTTGAATTTTTTTTTAACTTTTTAGTTGTTACTGTGAATAGACATAGATATGTCTGTGACCCTAAAACTAGGAGATAATTGAGGAATTATTGACTGTGGCAAATATTTAGGAGATATTCCATATTAATTTTGGAGATATCTCCAACAATAACTGTAATGACCAATTAAATACCTACCAAAATAGGTATTAAATGTGTATTTGTGTTTCATTAATTAAATGACTATTAAAAGTAGAATACCAATGGCTAAATGTCTATAAAACATAAAAAAGTAGAATGTGTTTATTTTATGTTTATGACTCTTTTAAATGTTCATGCCATGTAATTTTTCCTATATAGAAATGGCGCGGACATCTAAGTCCTGCTTTCGATCAAAGGTAGCCATTTTTAGGTTTGTATTGAAGACTTCGCCAGTTTTGCATAGCTTCTACTCTAAATAATAAGCCACATTTAGGATTACGAATTGACCAAATAGTCACTTTTGCAAATGAAGTAGCCATTCTAGGGTCTAATTGAATATACAACCCTTTCTTGCATAGATTTCCAGATAAGTAGCCACTTTTAGGTATAATTGATGAAGATATAAACAGCTTTTGTACAACTAAAAAGCTAACCGACCACTTTCAATGCTATAAATTGAAATATAGTCAATTCTTTATAAAGTTCCCGAAAAAATAGTCACAACTTTAAAATGTGCAAAGTAGTTGATCATGAACTTCAAGAAATCATCCTAGAGTTTGGACTGTTGTAACTGAAATTTCAAGATAGCGTTTGCCCAACTTACCTATCAAGGAGCCACTTTTAGCTCTATTAATTGAAATATAATCAGTTTTATATCTTCTAGGATCAAATTTTTCTAAGCCATCCTTTCATTGTTGTATATAAAGTATTTACAACCAAAGGCCCTAAGTAACTCATATTGATTGTGTAGTATGCAGTGTTAATAGCTTCAGCCCAAAAATTTTGTAATATTTACTGCATTTTGACAAAAGTTGTAATAAGTATGTTTAACTAACTAACCAATGGCAAATCATTACTTCAAAATATATAGAGATTTTTAGTAAATCTAGATAAACTTTTACTTACTCCTCATAATCTTATATTTTAGTAAGTAACATAATTAAGCTCAGACTAAAGCACTAAAGCAGTGATCCCTAAAATGCACACATTCATTCTCGATATAAATTGAGTTTCGCCTGGCTTCTTTTGTGGATGATTAAGTCATATGGACTGTTGTTCTAACTTTAAATTGCTAAGGTTAACTTTATTTGCTTCATGTGGAACAACGAAAGTATTTTGCAGAATCTATACAATCTATTCCTTAAATTTTTGAAGTTGATAGCGCTTCAATAAGATAAAGGAGGACAACAAGGAGGAAGAGGGCAAAGAAATGGGTGGAGATGCGACGTAGGTATATATTTGGAAAAACAAAAAGAAATATAAACACCTATTCACATAAAGGCTATTAAAAAAAACTATTTAATTAATATCTAATATGTACCACACAAGAAAATTTACATAAATAGGCTAGTTAAGATACTTAATTAGCTAACATAACTACATTTTTAAAATATTATTGAACATAGCAAATCCTAATAGGCGATCTACGAAATATAGCTATTTAGGATAATTAAATAGATAAAGTAAAATCATTAAAAATAGGCTTTCATCATGGAAGAATTACACAAAAGACACCTAAATTATACTTCTCCTAAATTCTCTCAATTATAAGTCTTTTATCTATCCTTAAACGTATATTTTTCTAATCTCGTCTCTTCCACCCAACAAATTAGGCTTTATTTTTTATGTATAGCTTTGTATAATTATGTATATCTTTGTCTTTCTATATATCTAGTGTATTTCTTTGTATTAATTTACTTTATATAACTTTGTATAACGTTATATAATTTTGTATAACTTTGTATAGCTATGTATTCTTTCGTATTTTTATGTATCTACAAGTGTATTTTTTTAGTATATCTTTACATTATATAACTTTGTATAACTATATATTAATTTGTATTTCTATATATCTACAAGTGTATATCTTTGTATCTACATGTATTTTTTTGGAGGTTTTTTTTTTGTGCGGCAGTGGGCGACGGCGGCGGAGGGATGGATAGTAGTGGCTAGGGTTTGTAGGAAGAAGAAGATAGAATGAATCCCAATTTAATGAGATATCATAATATTCTATAAAGTGTAAACAAAGTATAGCTATATTATGTAAGAAAAATAATTGGGGCATAAGTTTCTAATATTGCCTATTTGTGTAAAAATCTCTAAAATACACTAGCTAAATATGCATCCGGAATTTCTGAAACACTTGGGCCAGGGCTAGCCTGAACCTACCCTAACCTAGTGTAACTAGGGCCGACATCCAAGTTATTATTGTAAAATACCAATGCATCCTTAACAGTTTTGTAACAATGAGGTAAGCTTAACATTTCTCTTGTATATAATTCGAGTACAAGGCAGTGAGCACACTTTGACTTATGTGCTGCATCAAACTTTAGTTTTGGGAGAGGATGTGACCCTGCCAATACTTCAAGACAATTTAGGTGGGAGGAGGTGAAGGAGTTGAGGACAAGGACAAGTGTTGGCTGTTTGTCAAGATTTTAAGGCAATTTAATTTGGAAAATAGGGTTAAGGAGTCAAGTACAAGTGCTACATATTTGCTAAGATTTCAAAATAATTTAGCTGGAGACTAGCGGAAGGAGTAGAGGGCAATTGTTGCCTTGCCAAGACTTCAAAGATTGCCTATCAAGATTTTAAGGAAATTTAGTTGGATAGGAAGGGCGGGGAACGCACATCTTTAATTAGGTGTTGAAAGATATTTCCTTTCAAGTATTATCAGTGAATGGCCAATTTTGCTAATCATGTTAAATGGGGTCAAAAAGTCAAACCATTGCCTCCGATGTCATTTAAGTAAATCTCCCAAATGTTGAACCTATTGTAAATGGATGGGCCAAAACTTTTGGTTAAGCACAAGCATTGGGCTATGTAAACTAATCTGGTTGAATTAAACAAATACCCACCAGGAGTATTTATACTTATATACAATTTTGAAACATTAATTACAAAAGATAGCAATACTATTGATATTACAAAATATAGCATTATTTTTATATATAAGTTGCTACAAATAACTAGAAAGGGAAAAACCTAGCCTCCTCCTCACATCCCTCCCCTGCTACCCCCTGTCACACCCTAAATTTTACCAACTATTTTATTTTAAAGGTTGTGACTTAGTGTTTCAAAGGTACAAAATTATTGAGATTTGGAGTCGCCACTTGACAAGTTCAAAGGTGTGTCAAGTCACCAAAAGGTACCTTTAGAACACCTTTGATTCGTCTAATGGCTTGCGTCAGAGAATTCGAGTAAGAATCTTGGTTAATGCTCGGGAAGGTATTAGGCACCCTCGAGTTATGTGCCAAGCACAGTTGTTTTATTGACACTCTCCAACTTTTGTGAATTATGTTTATTTGTTTAATTTTCAAATTATTTGTTACGCTTCGATTTAATTTGAAAGTCACCCGTCCATTGATGAAACTCTATTGGATATTATCCGCGGACCGTTGTCCGATCGAATATTCCAATATATATGAGATTCATGGGACAGTTTTTTGGTTGTGAGGGCACATGGTTTATAAGGGACTGGTGAAGTTATTAGGCTTCTCAGTTAAAGTAGGTGAGTAAGTAGGATATTTGGTGCTAATGAGTCGATTCTTGAAGTTAGGAAGTTACGAGAGGGAACTTGATAGTTTTAAATATTCTTGGCATTAATATATTTGTGAAGAAGAGGGTGAAAAGTGCATATGAGTCATTCTAAGTTTTCATATAAGCCATGATCATAGGTAGTGTCGTCATTCCTAGCTATGTCCAGGTTTTGCTCGATGACGAACAAAGGTTCAAGTGTGGGATGGCGATAATAGGCCAAATTTATAACATAATTGAATGTATTGTGCCCATACTTTGGTGCATTCTATCAATGTTTTATGTCAAAAAAGTGATAAATTGAGCTAATTAGTTGTATTGTGGTGTATAGGAGGCTAATGGTGCCAATAATTTGAGCAAAAATTGAGCCAAAAAATAAAATCTGGAGAAATCTAAGGGTGTTGTGCATCGCATGGCTATAGCACAACCTTTAGATGAAATTTTGATAAAGAAAAATATTTTCGAGGTAGTGAGCTAACTTCGCAACACATAGTCATCGCGCAAAAGATGAGAAAAATAGGTTTGGAAGGTCCTGAAGGGTCCTATGCATCGCACAAGACTTTGAAGAAGTTCCAAACATTCTGTGCTATAGTTGTGCTTCGCATAGCTATAGCACAAGGGCAAAATTTCTATAGTTTTGTAAAGGGGGACAGTTCGGTCATTTGGCTCAAGAACATGATATAAAGGACTAAAAGTCAATTTTTAGAGGAATTCTGAACCTAGAAAGAACAGGAAGAAGTCTAGGGCATTGGAGAACAAGGATCTAACGAGTTTGCTTAACTTTCTCTATCCTTTTCTTGTACTTACTGATATGGTTGCTTATGTCATGAATCTTGTGAACATGAGTGGCTAAGTCACCCCTTCTAGGGCTTGGCGGAACCATTATTAGATGATATGCTGAATATTTTATGAATATATCAAGCTTGACATTAATATTCATGATTGTTCAATTATGCTATGATTACTTTCGATTGTAGAGCTCACAATTGAATATGCCTTTTATTGTTGTAAATCCTTGGAAGAGTGTTTTGAGTTAGGGTTAGTTGAATAGTGATACTTTAACCCAAATATGGAATTGTTTATGGTCACGTGGGTAGTCCATCTTATCATCTTTTGTTAACTTGGAAAAGTAACTTAGGATAGTTATTGTTTGTTATTAGAGAATACTAGCGATAAACTAGAAGTTCATGATTATTAGGGATAGTCAAGTGAGATTGAATGCGTAGTATTCAGTACATTACTCCGATAATTGGGAAAGTCATGTCCTAAGTCTTTTATTCTTGAATCTTCTCTAGTAATTATTACTTGCTTTTAGTTAGTTGTCAGTTATAGTTTACATACCAAAATTATTATAAATCATTCCTGAAATTGTTTGAATTAAAACTTTTTTTTAAGCAAATACCACTAAGCATGTAGCTTAGCGGCTAATTTTATTAATAATAAATACGTTCTTCACAATCATGAATGACATACAAAATTGCTAAGACTAAATAATGGCTAGCTAGAGTACTAATAGCTCCATGCCAAGTTACTATTGTTACCCCACTGGAATGAGCATATGAAAATGCTAATACCACCAACGGAAGCAAACATATTAACTTGACTCTAAGTTTGAACTAAAACTTGAAAGTTGAGTTACGAATTAACATTTGCTCCCTGTGGGATTCGACCCCTAGACTTGTTAAACCGAATTATATTTGCAGTGACTGCTTATCCTTTTTAGGACGAGTTTTGGGCGTGATCACTTGCCCACTAGCAAATATTCATCACAAATATAAAAGTAACTGAGAGGAAAACATCACAACATATTAACATGATCAACAAGGCGACTAGTGAAGAAAAGTGAGGGCTCTTTGATCTTTTCCTTTCTTAACAGTTAGTGACAAAGAGGATTAGTAAAACAAATTTTAATGGGCTTGATTCCCACATTTCAGATACCTAAACTAGATAATTTTTTTACACAAGTTCAGACCATAAACATGCCAAAAATTCAAACCTAGTATATAAAGAGTTAAAGAAAAATACCTAATGGTGAACTTTCCAAGCGAACAACAATGCGACCATCAAACAAAAGCCCTAAAATCAGCAGCACCAAGAGACCAAAACCAGCAACATGGCAGTAAAAATCCAAGACACAAGACAGCCCCTCAAACTCTTGAAAACTTTAAATTAAACTAAACTCAAACTCAAGAAAATCACATCTTTTTTGTCTACTCTTCCTTGTTGACTTCCCTTCATTTTTTCTTTATGCTTCCACACTAAAAAAATTTCAAGTTGTTCTTCCCATTTTTCCGGATCAGTTTTGAGGGTATGAAGTATTTTTTCAAAGAGTGTATGTGTTTTAATGATAGTCCAGAGTCTTATATAAGCAAAAAGGAGGAGTGCGTGGCTAGATAAAGCGACAAGACCATATGCCCCCAAGCCTTTGCATTTTTTAAACAATTTAATGAATTTGGCATGCATAGCTAGAATACAAAAGATGATGGCAGTAAAGCCAATTTTCAAGGCTGCCAAGTTTACTTTTCATTTTGACTTTTGACCTCTTTTTGATTTTAAGATTTTTGAATCTTAAACTTATGAATACCTTTACAATAAAAATCATTGAATCTAACTATTCTAACACTAAAAGGCCAGCAGAGGATAAATTAAAGTCTACAACTAATGAACTAAGACTCCATACTACACTCTCTTGCAAGCACAACAAGTACAATAATTAAGACTATGACATTTCGACAACACTTATAATAAAAAGATTAGCATCTAAACAAAATACTAAACAACAAATTCAAAAACATACTTACCAATTTTATTTGCATTGATTCAGAACCTGCTTGAACATGTCCAACATACATATATTCATATATGATTCTCCTCTATAAAATAAAAAAATAAAAAAAAAAAACTACACGAACTGGTTTACTAACTTCATGCCTTGCCAGGACTAATTGAACTAAAATCTAAACCAGTTCACCCCTTTTTACAAACTTGTTACTATAGGACATGAGATAGGTAAAATGTCCTAGTCAAAAAAACTCGAGAAAAACAAGACATCTATGGTTTCACACTGCTAAAGCTAAAACTCAACCAAGTGAACACAATTATGCTAGTCACATACAATTTCACCTTTAAGACATACCAAATAGAACTTTAAGCAAAATCATGGCGGCAAAACAGGTTGAAACCATTTTCATAACAAAAGAGACAATGAGATATTTGAAATTCGAAAGGATTTCAATATAACATATACATAGTTCCAAAACAAAGCAAAAGACTACATATGAGCTGACAATCTCTACAAGTTAAAGAACAACAAATGATCAGATTAACCTATGATTAACAGTTCAATAACGAGGGAAATGGGTATTTAGTTCTAATCCGTTGTCAAACCAAACCATTAATGCCTCAACAAACAACATCACAATCATGAGACACTGCATCACCACTGCGTTACTATCGAGACTAATCTCCACCACTAAAAAAAACACCATCGCAGCAGTGAAACCACCACTTCACTGTCTCAATATTTCTACCACCGCGACCCCAAAATTATCAAACTCTACCTCTGTAGAGTCACCACCACAGTCGTCCCATAAAGCCACAATATCATGACATCGCCACCACTAGTAGTGGTGGAATTGAAGAAACTAAAAATGGGAAGAGCAGGCCAAGATAACACAAAGAAAAATTGGAGGGCCTTTCATGGAAAAATAGTCTCAAAAATGTGTAGAGGAGACCTTTGATTGTATATATGGGGTATCCGAATTTAGGGCTCCTCTGAATTTAAAAGTCTGATTAACGCTAAATCAGTGAGATTTTTTTGAAATTGATAGTGAAAATGGAAAGAGGGGGCGAAGAGAATCTGGAAAGATACATATGTGGGCGTGGTCGGCGGCGGACGCATTTTCCGGTGAGCTGGAAAATTTGGCAAGGGTTTGCCTATACTTGAGGTATTTAGTAGGAAAAGACAAAAATAGCAAAAAAAGTTGGTTTTATAAATGTTTTTGGACAAAGTCAAAATTTGGGCTTAGCTTTTGTCTCTGAATTTCTAAATGGCCACTAAATGGTCCAGACTATTTAAAGCTAACACGATTAACTAGAATTAAAACCACAGAAATTACAATATTCACAATTCCAAACGTAAAATCATAGTTAAGCATAGAAAATGTAATTTTTGGTAATTTTTATATTTTTTCTTCCCAATTACTGACAAATTTTAGCTAAAATAAAAGACTAAAATCTAGAAAAATTTGGTGAAAATCATGGAAAATTAGCACGACTATTTTGAGTTTTTATACCAAAATTAGGTGATTATAACTGCCTCTCTTTGGTCGGAAACACGAAGAGTTTTCGGGCAAAGACATTATTATGTGGGTAAAAATACGCCACCTATTATTGCAGGGATACGAGTCTAGCTGGCGAGACTAGACTTATCCTACAAGTCACCGGGCACAGAGGATACACACCAATTCTACGAGTTACGACCGTTCAGGCAATATCGGCGTAGGACGCAAGTCATACATCCTGTCGCCTTAGGGTTACAGTCTCCTAGTTAGGATTTTGTATATACCACCGCCTTGAGTTTATAGGCCCATGAGCCTCATTAGTCTTTGTATTTTACCATAATTGGGACTGGTTAATCACTGCTATAAATACCTCTCCTTACATTGTATTGTACATCAAGCGATTCACCGCTGAATCCAGCTATTCTCAAGAAATAAAACTATTTACTTTCTTGTCTATTATTTTCCTCTCTATTTATTTACTTTTCCATCGTATTTCACTGTATTGTCTGTGACTCATTCATAAATTTTAGTGTTTAACCTAGACGTCCAATTTTAGGCATAAACAGCTTGGCGCCCACCGTGGGGCCTAGGCAATTGTAGGTATTCTATAAGGAAAAGGCGTAGTCATGTCAGAAGACAACGAAAAAACTCCAAAGAACACTGTCGACGCAGTAGACGAGTCTGTACAGGATCCTGGCTATCCCAGCTTGCAGCCAAAGGATCCCACCAAGGAGCCAGTCCATGTCCCAAGCGACAGTTAAGACGATCAATCACGCGAAGGTAATTCTGATCTCAGAGGTTTCCTTGTTAATCTCCTCAAAACCCTGTCGGAATGGGCAGAGCAGGACTCGGCCAACATGGTCTAGGGCATATCTCAAAAGTTAGGAAAAATGTTCGCTAGATCGTCTTAGAGGCCAGCATCGCCACGAGGACCAGCGCCCATGAACGATACAACAGTGTCCGCTTCTAATCGTAGACTCAACATGGATGCTGCTTTTGGAGGCTCAAAGACATTCAATAATCAAGACCTTAAAGGAACACCTGTCATTCAGGACATCCTAAAGAAAATGAAGGCTATCCACGATCAGATCGGTAACGTACCAAGTGCACCACCCCAGTTTACCATAGCATGAATATAAAGCAAGCGCTACACTGATCCACATAACAAAGCACTTCCGCCTACCGGATAACTTAAAGCACGATAGAACAACGGATGCGGACGAGCATATTGATGTGTACTATACAGCCGTCAAAAGTAATGAAATCTCAGAGGAAGAAATCCAGTCTGCTCTGGTAAAGAGGTTTGGCTCGACCTTGACTAAGGGTGCCCTTGCTTGGTACACTCAACTACCAATGGGCTACATCGAGTCATTCACCTAGATTAGAGATTTGTTGAATAAAGTGCATTCTGGCGCACATAAACGGGAGAAACGTATGGAGGACATCTTTGAGATTCGGCAGCACGACGACGAGTTGTTGAAAGACTACCTTGAAATGTTCCAAAGGGAACACATGGATCTTCCTCCAGTCCCTAATAATATTGTCGTGGTAGCTTTTGGCAAGAGCCTGAATTCCAAAGGGTCGCTAGCTACTAGAGAATTATACTGGAGCCTCACTCAACATTCTGCGTCAACACAGAGTGCCTTATATTAGAGGTACACTAAAAAGCTCTTCCTGGAACCAGAACACTCTCAGAACCCTGAAGTTGAACGAGGAAAACGAGCAGGAAGTCCATCTTTCCCTAGAGAGAGAAGGGGACGGAAGAAGAGTAAAAAGAAAGACACATAACCATGCGGGAATAGCAAAGAAGGGGAACACCCGGGGGCCCGGGTCCCAGAAGAAATAAACCGATCCCCATAGCTTCCGAGATTTTAGTTTGCGAGTCAACGCCGTGGAACTGGTTTCCAATCACTTTGGCAAACTAGGGCTAAAAGTACGGTGGCCGCCCACCGTAAAGGGAGCAATCGGTAGGAATACAATGGCCTACTGTGACTTCCATCGTAGCAACGGCCATGCAATGGTAGAATGTAAGGCCCTAATGTTAGAAATAAAGAATTTATTAAAGAAGGGCCACTTTAAGGATTTGATTGAGGAAGGATCAAGACGGACGAGAGCACCGGACTCTAGGGACAAGCAGCACATCAACGCGATCTTCGCAACCCCTGGACATGTCATGGCGTGGGGGATTGAAAAGTTAGGGTCATTCACTAGCCCTATTGCCTTCAGTCTGGAGGACGAAGGAGAGCATCAAGTCAACTCTCACCATCCTCATAAGGGTATCAAATCTTCAAATCAAGCAGGCTTTGGTTAACCCAGGAAGTAATATGAACATTATTCGGAGAGAGATACTACATAAATTAGGCCAAGACTATCAGATGATCTCGAGCATTCGCAGGATAATCGGCTTCAACAGCCTCCGTGAAGAACCTATTGGAGAACTAGCTCTAACGGTTCATATTTCGGGCGTGACGAGCATAACCTCGTTCCAAGTACTCACTTGCGATATGTCATATGATATCATCTTGGGACGGCCATACATAGTGTAAATTGAGTACCCTCAACACTCCGCCAAGTTTTCAGATACCCCACCTTACACAGGATTAATGACCTATGAAGTGAGCGGTCTTTGCTGGAGACTTTTCAATATCCAATAGAGGACAAGACGAAGGGCCGATAGCCAAGGTAAATATGATCGATGAGGAATCTCTCTAGTACAAAATGATGGAGCGTAAGGCTAGGTTAGAGATCGGTGTGCTGAAGGAGCGGCTATCGGAGATGAGCCAACTAATCCCCAAGGCAGCAGATCTATGGTACCAGCTCACCAAGGTATTGGTAAAGCACGAAGAGCCATTATGGCTGATACACTACTACTTAGTATTGGCCTAGGCCAAGCACAACTCTTGCAGCTTCCGACAATTACTAAGCCGGTTCAGAGAGAACACTTGATGTTGTATGTTTCAATTTCAGAAGTAGCGTGGAATGCATTGCTCGCATGAGAAGAAGATGGGAGACAGTTTGCCATAAAATATGCCAGCAAGGGGCTTCCGTACTATGATGGGCTTCTTCCTCTACCTGTCTAGTTGATTGCGGCAGTGGTCATGGTAACCTAGGAGTTGCGCTCGTATTTTCTCAGCTATACGATCAGTGTGGTTTCTTCTGTGCCATTACATGCCATTTTGTCTAGACCTAGGCTCTCAAAAGGGTTGGCTGAACGGGCTGAAGAACTGGGAGAATACGATATCATTTATAAACCGCGAACTGCCATGTAGTCACGAGCTTTAGAAGGCTTCACCTCAGATTTTGTGGAAGAATTAGCCCCAAAGGCAGATGAGTCAATCCAAAGTGCGGAGATGATTGAGCCCGAATGTTGGCAAATTTATACAGACGTGGATCTCAAAGGAGAAGAAGCCAGCCTCAATTTATGGGTCGAAACTCCCACCGGGAAAGTCTTCTGCAAGGTGATGTTTGGCATTTTATGCCAATATTTCCTTAATATTTCCTTACGTTTGGATACTTTATTCGCTCGTTTTATGGTTTATGAATGTGGTTTTGCACTAATTTTATGTCGTGTGTATGTAGGTTGTTACGCAATGTATTTGGAGCTTTTAGGAGCATGATTGAGCAAGAAAAGATTTGATTTTGATTGAGGATTGGATCGAGCACACGAAGGCACGACACGAGCGAGCAAAGGAGCGAACGGAACAGGAAAATGGCTGGGCGCTGTGGGCCATGCGCCGCGCCCTCCAGCGCGCGCCACCCCCAGGCGCGGTTCTCCATGCGCCGCGGAGCAAAAGCGGGCAGATTCTGGCGTCCTCTGTCTTGGTTCACGCGTTCCGAGGCGCGGGGCGCCCGTTATAGCGCCCCTTGTGCGCGTTTTCACTTCCTATTTCGTCTAGGATTGGGTCTAACTTATTACTAGGTGTTTGTAAACCCTATAAATACTCTTTTACTTAGTTTTTTAGGGGAGTTCAGACCTTTGGAGCAAGTTTTGGAGGAGAGGGGAGGAGCCCTAGATGTCTTCTACACAAGTTCTTTCTCTCTTTCTCTTATTCTTCTCTTTAATTCTATAGTTTGTTTGTTCTCAGGTTAGAGTAAATACATGAAGGTTGATGTTTGAAAGTTGATTTCTATATATTGATTTACCATTATGGATTGTTTATTCTTTCTTGATCATAATTATTTGATTATTGAGGCCTGATAATTGAACACTATCTATGATTTTTAGATTGAACTCGAAAGAGGGAATTTAATTACACAATAAGAAAGAATAGAACTAGTTTGTGAACCCGGGCATCGGAGAACCAATTTGTGAGTAGGATAGACATATACTTGCTCGCCTAGTTTAACTCATTACAGAATTCGTTAATGCGTGCACGTGATTCAACCCATAGACATATAGGGATTGGAGTAGCCTGCATAGACCGTGAAGAATCGAAAGGTTTTCATGGGTACATTTAACCTGTAGTTAGCAATCTAGGAAATCAAGAAGTAGAATCAACTGGAAAACTCAACTGGATTGTTCGTAACTCTGACCCGGGACCGTCATCTTTTATTGATAACAACGTAGAATTTGCTCTGTTACTTGATTTCAATTACTTATTTTTATTACTGCATTTAGTTAGTAAATTCTCAACCATTGGAAAAGATCCCTGAATAGTTCTTAGGAAATTGTTTGCGAGGATTCAGTCTGAATAGTCCTCGTGGGAACGATACTCTACTTATCACTTTATTACTTGTGGACCACGTATACTTGTGTGTGTGTTTGGGAGCAACAAGTTTTTGGCGCCGTTGCCGGGGACTAAATTGACTGTTTTCTTTTTGAACAATTTATTATTTTCTATTCAGGTTTAATTTTTTTTATTTTATTTTTAGTTTATTATTGTATTACTAGTTTACATGGCATCTTTTAATGAAAGTGGGTCGAATGATGGTTGCTCAAGTTTTATTGATTCTTGTCTACTTTGCGGAGGAACCCACTTGTGGGAAAGTTGTCAAACTCTTTCAACCCTGCGAGACTGGTTATGTGAATTTTCTACCACTTTTGATTGGAATTTTTGTAAATTGTGTGGTGGTCGGTGGAATGATTGTCCTAAGTGTCATGCTCCTTCCCCCAATAATTTTTGTGATGATTCTAATGATGTTTGTGAGTTTGACAGGAGCGATGAAGTGCAGGTTGTTAGCGAAACTTGGCTAATAGAGCAAGCCAAACTCTTAGAAGCTTATGGGGTTTTCAGGAGTGAACTTACAAATATGACGAGGCAATTTATGGAAGAAAGGGTTGTGCTCAGGCAAGAGATCGACGAATTTGGCTGGACTATTCACGACTTGGAGGAGAATTTGAGTGATATGGTTGAGGTGTCTAATGCCCAATTATCAGTTGTCGTGAATGGTAGAGTTGAGATAGAAGAGCTTAGAAGCCAATTTGAGGAGCAAAAAGTGGAATTCCTACCATTCGACCCAATATTAGTTGATGATGCCAAGGTTGAGGAAATCACATTAGAGTCAAGTGAGGAAATAGAAAACATCATATTTGAGGACTCTAGTGTTTGTGCAAGTGAGGGTGTCAAAACTTTAGAATTGAAGCGCATTGGACCTCATTCCAATCATTTTTCAACATTGTGTTTGGATGGTGACATGAAAATTGAGCCACCCGAGCCTATGAAGAAACCAAGGGAGGAGGAACAAGGTGCTTATATTTTAAAGTTTGTGATGCCGAGGAGACAAAACGACATCCCTCATTTAAAGGCCAAGAAGTGTAAAATGTGACATTGGTTATTTGGTCCTTTTATATTTTTGCCACCACCCCAATACCATAGTTGTAAACTTGAGGCAAAGTTGGGGATTCAATTCATTAGTTCAAAGTGGAGACAAAAGTGAAGAAGTTGTCTTCGTCGTGCCACGACGTTAACTAAGGCGCTTCTTGGGAGGCAACCCAATTTGCTTGCTTTACTTTTATTTATTTTTATTAGTATTTTTATAGTTGTATATTACTTTGGGTGATTCTTTGGATTGCAGGTTCATGTAATGTCGAGGCTAAGTGTGGGGTGTCCTCACCCTTGCCTAATATTGATGACCTGATGAGGGAAGTCTGAGTACCTCATACTATATGGAAGCTTGGAGGATGCTAGCACCAAGGACTAGAATCTTCAGGGAAGTTTTCTTTACCTTGCACTTTCTTATTTTTAGCACCGAGGACAGTGCTTAGTTTAAGTGTGGGGTGGGAAACTACCCTTTATTTAGTTTTGAGGTTAGGATGCATGTACCATAGGATTTTTCTTTTGTCACTTGACTTTATTTTTATTTGTTTCTTGCTTTAATATATGGAAAAAAATTTAGAAAACCAATGAAAATTTCCAAAAAGATTTTCCTTTTAGTTTTATTAGTGGTACATGTCATCCACCCCGTGGTTTTTCTTATGGTCTCGGTTCTTTTCCACGGGGAGGCCTTTGAACCGGGTAGTATTTCTATTTTTAGGATTAGGATAGTTAGTTGTAGATGACCCTAGACGTAGGAAAAAGGTAGAATGCTAGGTGCCTTTGAATTGTTTGATACCGGTGGACTTGAACTTGATTGCATGTGCTATTTGTGGTGTCCTTGGGTTTTAATTTGATGCATGCCTAAAAAAAATATGGAACAACCCCCTTGAGATGCTTGAGTCCGCTTGCTTGACTTGATTGTGAACCTTTGTGCATTAGTGCTTAAATTTCCACAAGTTGCATTCTAGATGCTTAGTTGAGAGTTGTTGATGGAACCTCTTTGTGTGAACCATGTGCAATGTGTGTTGTGAGGCATATTCTTGTTTACTCCATGTTTGCATATCAATGTCTAGAACTTGCCCCGTGTGTGTGCAAAGCGAAATCTTAGGTTTACTCTAGTCGGGAAATGATACAAGGCCTTCTTTTGTTTGCCTACCCTTACATATATACCTTGAAAAAAAATTGTTGTTGTGATTTCTTTGACCCTTTTTGTTGGCACCCACACCCCGAGCCTACCCATTTGTTCTAAATTGTCTCTTTTGGCCCTTTACTCCTTAAGCACTTTAGTTGATATTGTGTTGTTATTTTGGAGTTGTGGTTGGATTTTGGGAGGTTTTTGAGTGGAGCTAATGAAGGGGAATAATTGAAAAAATTGTGAAGTGGTGAAAAGCATTGGCAAGGTTGGATGAGTTGGAAAAAAAAAAAGAAGAGCAAAGTTGAAAAGAAAAGAAAAAAATTGTGGAAAAAGAAATAAAAAGAGAAAAGAATATCCATTCCTTGCTAGTGTCTGCTTAATAGAAAAATGCTACTTGTGTGAAGGTGTATGTGTAGAAGTTGTTGATTTGGGTGGCTTGATGAGATTGATGATTAATTTGAATGTGATGTATTAAAGTGCTTAGGGAGGTAGTCACTATTACCATATGTATCCTACCCGCCCCTTAGCCTACATTCCGACCTTTTTAAAGTCCTAGTTAATCCCGATTGGAGTGAGCTTACATTAGTGGAGTCCTACACTACGGGAAAGCCTATGGTACATCGTGTGTGACAAGTGAGATTTTCATGAGAGTGAGTGAATTCTTTCTATGCTATTGTCCCCGTTCTATTCTTGATATTTATGGTTGTGTGTGATATTTGGGGGACACTCTCTTGTTTCATTTTGGTGAGGGCACATGGTTTGCATGAGATAGGTGAAGTTGATGGCTTCTTGGTTGAGTAGATAGGTGTAATTTTGTGGGAGCATGGTTGCAATAGGTTGAGTTTGTGCATTTGAGCTATTTTGGGGTGGTTGTTCTTATATTTTTGGTTTTGGTAATTTGTTGGCATGTTGTGGATCCATAGTAGTCATGTGTGCATTGGTTCAATGGTCGGTATCAACCATAGTCATAAGCAGACCTGTTCTACCTAGGTTGGAAGTTATTTGTGATTTCTCGAGGGCGAGCAAAGGTTCAAGTGTGGGGTGGTGATGTTTGGCATTTTATGCCAATATTTCCTTAATATTTCCTTACGTTTGGATACTTTATTCGCTCGTTTTATGGTTTATGAATGTGGTTTTGCACTAATTTTATGTCGTGTGTATGTAGGTTGTTACGCAATGTATTTGGAGCTTTTAGGAGCATGATTGAGCAAGAAAAGATTTGATTTTGATTGAGGATTGGATCGAGCACACGAAGGCACGACACGAGCGAGCAAAGGAGCGAACGGAACAGGAAAATGGCTGGGCGCTGTGGGCCATGCGCCGCGCCCTCCAGCGCGCGCCACCCCCAGGCGCGGTTCTCCATGCGCCGCGGAGCAAAAACGGGCAGATTCTGGCGTCCTCTGTCTTGGTTCACGCGTTCCGAGGCGCGGGGCGCCCGTTATAGCGCCCCTTGTGCGCGTTTTCACTTCCTATTTCGTCTAGGATTGGGTCTAACTTATTACTAGGTGTTTGTAAACCCTATAAATACTCTTTTACTTAGTTTTTTAGGGGAGTTCAGACCTTTGGAGCAAGTTTTGGAGGAGAGGGGAGGAGCCCTAGATGTCTTCTACACAAGTTCTTTCTCTCTTTCTCTTATTCTTCTCTTTAATTCTATAGTTTGTTTGTTCTCAGGTTAGAGTAAATACATGAAGGTTGATGTTTGAAAGTTGATTTCTATATATTGATTTACCATTATGGATTGTTTATTCTTTCTTGATCATAATTGTTTGATTATTGAGGCCTGATAATTGAACACTATCTATGGTTTTTAGATTGAACTCGAAAGAGGGAATTTAATTACGCAATAAGAAAGAATAGAACTAGTTTGTGAACCCGGGCATCGGGGAACCAATTTGTGAGTAGGATAGACATATACTTGCTCGCCTAGTTTAACTCATTACAGAATTCGTTAATGCGTGCACGTGATTCAACCCATAGACATATAGAGATTGGAGTAGCCTGCATAGACCGTGAAGAATAGAAAGGTTTTCATGGGTACATTTAACCTGTAGTTAGCAATCTAGGAAATCTAGAAGTAGAATCAACTGGAAAACTCAGCTGGATTGTTCGTAACTCTGACCCGGGACCGTCATCTTTATTGATAACAACGTAGAATTTACTCTGTTACTTTATTTCAATTACTTGTTTTTATTACTGCATTTAGTTAGTAAATTCTCAACCATTGGAAAAGATCCCTGAATAGTTCTTAGGAAATTGTTTGCTAGGATTCAGTCTGAATAGTCCTCGTGGGAACGATACTCTACTTATCACTTTATTACTTGTCGACCACGTATACTTGCGTGTGCGTTTGGGAGCAACAAGTTCCGCGAGAGTTTCAAGCATCGAAGTAGAATATGAGGCCATAACTCAAGCTCTTGACTTAGCCTACATATTGGGGGCCATGGAGGTCAGCCTCTATAGTGGTTCCTAGTTGGTGATCAGTCGGGCGAATGAGGTTTTTACCATGGAGAACATCTGTGCACCATATTGGCAAGGGAAAATTAAAGCACTTTGGAAACACTTCCACAAATGGGAGTTTGTCTATCATGAGGAAAGCTCAAACGAGGACGATTCGCACGAGGATTCAAACACAGATTCAGGCGACCAATAGATAGTGATTGAGCTGAACCCCGCGGACCTGATGAACCTTGAAGTTTCAAAAACATGTTCCGCCTCTAAACAACGTCACCCACTGATTAACTACTTGGACAAGGGAATACTCCCCGAAGACAAGTTGGAAAGCAGACAGCTGCGGAGGAGGCAGTTCACTATTTTTTAATCAACGGAGATTTATACCATCGCATTTTCAGCAGTCCACATGTAACATTTTCAGCAGTCCACATGTTAACCCTCCGATGAGGGAGCCCTAGTAGATACCTCCATTCAACGATGGAAATACAATCCTTTTCAGTGTTTATTTTAATTAAGTCTTTAGTTTCTTTTAATTTTAATCGCAGTATTTACATACTCATCAGTTATGTTATGGGTTTCACCCACAACAGTTCAAGCCCTACACCCCTATTTATTAAGAAAACTACTAGTTTACTTAGTCAGTTTAACAATTACAATTTAGATACATCTACGTTCTAAATATTCATAGCCCCGGCCAGACCTAAGTTGAAGTAATACACCCACTTTTTGCTACAAAAAGCAGCGTAAACTAGTCGCTTAGAGATAGATCACGTCTAGCTTAGCCACCAGGCATTATTCGTAAGTTGAGCTCATCAATTCAATAAATTTGTACGTACATGTCGGTGCGGACGCCCGCCCGCATAGTGCTAGAAAGTCTTAAAATATTCAAGTAAACAAGCAAAGACGTTCTGTATCGGAAACCAAAAATGCACCATTTCCACACGGGCTAAAGTCGTCCAATTGTGGGCGCAATATAAGCCGTCAACTACTGATACAAATGAAGTGCCCTTTAGTGCGCACGCCCGTCTTTTAAAGACACTAGCCCACGAAGGCAAACAAAACATGTTGTTTAAACTATACAAGTACACATAAAAAATATTAATGAACATTTATTTCATTAATAACAAATAGCTCGTAGGCTCATAATATACAATTAGTTCTTCCTGAATACAACATTATTCATAATAATTGTAAAAAAAAATAGAAGGGGAAGGCTAAAAACTATAAGCTTCTCAGGATATACACGGTTGAAGGTCCTTTCTGTGGATTGTAGCTACAGGCCGTAAAGCAGTTAGGAGCTCCTCCTGGCGGCAGAAGATATGTCAGCCCGTGCATTTCTTCCAGGTACACGATCGTTGATACAACCGAAGCCCGTAAACTTGATCAAAGCAACGGTCCCTGGAAGCGTCTGAGCGCAGACATATTCTTCCCCCATCACGTCCATAGAGCTTAGAAAGAAAACTTGAAAATCTACTTCGACCCCCGCTGGTCAAACGGGAGTGCACTGCCTCGCAGATCATCAAGCGCAATTAGGAGCTCATCGAATATGGAAAGGCTTGAGCTATGAACCTACCAAAAGGGAGCCTCTTCCCTCGGGTATCCCACAACCAGCAGTCGATGAGACGTTGCAATGGCAATTCAGCCGGACCAGCTGAACCAAGAGACGACCTCGAACTACGAGCAGAGCTAGAGCTTGGTGACTCCCTAATCTGATGATGGCCCTACACCGTCAAAGGAGCTACCTGAACACAAAAAAAATCCTGGCGGAGAAGCCTCATGACAGCTGAAAGGGCCAAGCGTCACCGCATGACAAGAGGAATATCACATTAACCACTGTGTCAGAAGAAGAGCACACCGTAATCAGTGCACCTGCCACAATGAAGATATTCTGAAGAACGTCATTAGAATTCCGATCAAACTTCATGACTTGGGAGACTCCGTTCATCCAGTCACGGATGGAGGAAAGGAAGAAGAAAATTGCATATGGTCTTTTTCGTACAATTTTTTCATGTGCCATCTATTCAGAATGAATGAGTTTTTCTGGGAATATCAAACCAGGATCAAAGGCAAATGTTTTCGAAGATAGAAGGGCTATTCTTTCATAAGGAACTTTGAAGAAGATAAAGTTTTTTTTTCTAAAGAAGATTTGTGATTCTACCACTATCACGAAGCCCCTATTTATAGGTTGGAAGAGATAAGAACGGATCATGAAACGGTCAAGCGTAATTATGGCATTAGATATGAAACAATTCAGCGCAGCAAAAAGCATTCTTGGAAAGGTACATGGAATCGACATAAACCAATCAGATGAAGACACGCGGAGTTCTCGAATAAATCAACATCATTATTGGTCAAAGAGACTGCAATTTTCAAGGAGTCGGTGAGTTATCTTTCACATCTGTCTTGTATAACGCTTTCAAGTCTTGACTGGTTGCGTCAGCACTCAGCAAGTGGGGGACTGACTGTTTGGGAAAAAATACGCCACCTATTATTACGGGAATAGGAGTCCAGCTGGCGAGACTAGACTTATCCTACAAGTCACCGGGCACAAAGGATACCCGTATGTTCTACGAGTTATGACCGTTCAGGCGGTATGAGCGTAGGACGCAAGGCATACATCCTGCCGCCTTAGGTTACAATCTCCTAGTTTAAGGTGTCGTATATACCACTGCCTTGCGTTTATAGGCCCATGAGCCTCATTAGTCTTTGTATTTTACTATAATTAGGATGGGTAATCAATGCTATAAATACCTCCTTCTTATATTGTATTGTACATCAAGCGATTCACCATTGAATCCGACTATTCTCAAGGAATAAAACTCTTTACTTTCTTATATATTATTTTTCTCTCTAGTTACTTACTTTTCCTTTGTATTTCACTGTATTGCATTTGTCCAATTCATTAAATCTAAGTGTTTAATCTAGACGTCCAATATTAGGCATAAACAATAATCACAACTAATTTTGGCTTTTTGATTCTAGCCAAGAGCATGCAACATTGCGACCATATCTTGACTACAATGATACATACATATCCTCGGACTAAGTAATCAGGTCACTGTAGTTTCTCACATACGGTAGTTGTGAGTACTAAACACTTCTAAACTCCCTAAGACTGTCATTAGACCTTAATTTTGACGAGGGCTAATATCAAACACTTCTAGAAAACTAGGGCTTACACTAAATGCTGCTAAATCACAAGTCTGTTGATATTTGTCACTGGTTGCTTATTGCTAGTTGGTGGTCATTGCTTTACCAAAAGAAATAAAAATACTACATTTAAATGTAAATTATAATTCCTAGACTAAGTCTTCACACTTCCCAAGGTGATGGACTGGTCACTTATTCAGTTTGTTGGCCACATCTCAATTGTTAAACGAGGCTCACATTGCCTATGCGGGTCTTGACTTCAAAATAAAAGTGTCCGCTTATATTTGAGCGGATCTTGACTTGAAAAGGAAATGGTCGTTCATGTTTGAGCGAATCTTGACTTGAAAAGGAAATGACCGCTTATGTTTGAGCGGATCTTGACTTGAAAGGAAATGAGCGCTTTTGTTTGAGCAGATGTTGACTTGAAAAGGAAAATGGCTACTTATGTTTGAGAAGATCTTGACTTGAAAAGGAAATGGCCGCTTATGTTTGAGCGGATCTTGATTTGAAAGGAAATAGTCGCTTATGTTTGAGTGGATCCTGACTTGAAAAGAAAATGGACGCTTATGTTTGAGCGGATCATTATGTTTGGGCGGTCTTAACTTTGGAAACTAAAATTTCCTCTTATGTTTCAGCAATCTTGGCTTGAAAACTGAAATTACCGCTTGTGTTTGAGCGGTCTTCACTTGAAACTTAAACTACAACTTGAGATCTGCATATTCTTTGATGTCTCTTTCATGGAATAATCCTTTGTGCACCAATTTGTGGTGCTAGGCTCCAATTATCAAGTTGGGTCCTAACTTGCTCTTATACAACTACAAAACCTATAAACAAATTTTGCAACACCTTTGCTTATTTCAATACTACCGGTTGGGAGAAATAGAAACTAAAAACAAAGGGTAAATTGGAGAATTTTCAAGGCGGATACATCGAACGAAAGATGTCCCCGGAAGGTAGAAGAAACTTATTTAGAGGTGAAATGACCATCTTAACAAACATGACATACATCTTGGAAGCAACTCTTGATTCATTACCATAGTTTATCCTTGATCTTGCCCAATTTGATGATCGGGAGTCAACCACTTGCTTTGTCCAATCTTGATGATAAATCTGACGTCCCTCATTCAATTAGTAGTGCCCTTTTAGGGTTTTCACCAACTAGTCTCTCTCTTTGTTCTTTACCTCACTATTGTTTTATGTCGCCCTTTCAGGTTTTCACCAAAAATCTTCATTTTCATTTTTTTCTTCTTTGTTTCCCTTTAGACCTATTCCTTCTCTTGTTTCTTGATGATTTACCGAGATCAAAAATATTATTTCACAGAGCAAATTTGACCATCGATAGCATGATTGGCTTGACATTCTCAAAAATCGACCAGAAATATCTTTATTTGAACTATACCGTTGGATTTAGTTGGGTTTGAAAGGCTTAGCCAAAGGCTTAAAAGCATCTCATATGATGACTAGATGAACATTGCAATTATTGAAATCATCTCGTTTTAAAAATATAAAATAAACTTCCGCGCCATATAGAATAAACTGCGGAATTTTGAGTTTTTCTCTTTGGTATGAAAATGATATAAAATCATCTTATGAGATATTTCAGATGATTGTACAACTTTTAGAATCAATTTCTTTGAAAATAACAACAAAATAATGCCCTAGTTTAGTTGAATCTAGGGGCCTTGATTTTCTCTGATTTGGCTGCAAACTCGAAGGTAAGTCATGCGTTGATTTGTGACCATGGGACTACTGAATTTTTTCTGGATGAAACTGAAAAGGAGGGGAGCATTGAATTATTATTTTTTATATGAAACTGAAATGCATGGAGGATATTGAATTTTTTCCTTGATATGAAAAAGAAAAATAGGATGACATTGAACTTTCCCCTAGGATTAACATGACAAAAACAAAGAGGAATATTGAATTTTCCACTTTTTTTTTTTTTTTTAAAAAAACTTCTACCCTAGTTTTGGGTAAACTGGGGCCCTCGATTTTCTTTGTACTAGCCACAAATTTTGAGGTAAGTTTTGTGTCAATGTAAAACAGCGGAAAAATGAACTTTTCCTTATTATGACCACACCCAAAATGCTGCCTACGTATCCTTTTGAGAGGAATCGGGTCAAGATGTAGCTCTAGCAACATAATGCTAGCTTTTCTTTTGTTGTTTTCTTTGTTTTTGAATTTCTATCCTTTTTTTTTTTTTTTTGTCTCTTGTTTTAAGTAAGATGACATTGACTCCAAAGAGGTTAGCCAAAAGAAAAATACACAAGGCTTAAAAGGGCTGACAAATTGGTATAGTGTTTGGGTAGCAAAAATGAAAGCCGTTTTTTCATTCCGACCCGAGAATGTATTGCGCAAACAGGCAACAACAATTGATTGACCTATATGCCCTTGATTCCTACTTCAACGACGATCTTAAAAATGGTATTTCAACTTCGACTGGAATCACCGTGCACAATCTTGAACTTTCCGCACATCTCCCTCATCGGATGACTATTGATTAACTCTCAACTTATTTCACTCTCCTTGAAATATAATTTTAGACCACGTATTCATATCAAGACGAGATTCCATGCACATGTTATTATGGCCCAAAAAACACAAGAAAACAAATTAAAAACGAGACCAAGAAAATAAAGATGGAATGGTGTAACGAGAAGATCTCGCTTTTCATTGAATTAAAGATAAAAAGTTTTGAACATCTAAAACAAGCAAAATAAATGCACTTGGGTTACAACTCTTAAAATAACCAAGCGCATAGAAAGTATAACAAAACAAGCTATAGTGCTTCTCAGTCGTTCAGTTGCAAGTTAGGGCCAATGTACTGCACTTATGCATTATGGACTGACAATGAGTTTTGAACGAAATTTTTTATCTCTAACCCTCGACTTCAATCTGACATTATCTATCAAGGCTTGGATTTCCTTTTTGAGATGATGACAAGCATTCGTGTTGTGCCTTGGCATGCCCGAACGGTAAGCACATTGGCGAGTTCGGCCTACTTTTGCTATAGGAGGTACATTTCCAACAATTGGCTTCAGCATATCAAAGTCTTGTAGCTTCTGAAAAAGGCTGGAGTAAGATTTCCCAATTGGCGTTAACCTATTCTTTTCCACCTGTGGTTGCTTCTGATGATAAGCACTTGGACGGAAAACATAGGCCCTCTTGGCCGATAAGAAAGATTTGGTAGAGCTTAGAAATGATTATATACAACCTGGTAAGCATTATGTATAGGTTGTGGGACTGGTGCATGCCATTACGGATAGGAAGATGGTCGAGCATATAGTTGTGCTGTATAGATTGAGTTACAGGTGGAGGAACGAAGAATTGTGGATTTTGTGGGGGATAATGGTGTTGTGGAGGGTGTATTTGTGGAGCTTGGTATAAGAGTGCCTGATTGTATCTTTTCCCACTCCATGATTGTAGACCCAAACCTACCATGGAACATCATCATTCTTTTTCTTTGCAACACCATTCAAATCAAATGCAATGTATGGGCAGTGGCTTTCGAAGTTGTTTGACAAACTATTTTGCTAGTCTTGATTCCTTTTTCGACCTTTTCCCCAATTCGCTTTGCTTCACTGAACTGTTTTTCAATGGTAGAGGCCATTGCTTGATGGTATGTCTCATCAAGCACATCAACGAACTCTTCAACCATTTTCTCACCATGTATTAGAGGGCTGACACGCGCCGCCAGTTCGCGCCATCTGTAGGCATACTCTTTGAAACTTTTATTTTGTTTCTTTGTGATCGTCTTCCAAGAAGAACGGTCAGGAGCAGCCTCTATTTTGAACTCAAAGTGATTCAGGAAGGCGTTGTCCATCTCATTAAAAGTTTCCCAATTTAAAACGTCCTACTGGATGAACCATTCTGTTGCCGGTCCTTCCAAACGGTCAGCAAAGTACGCACCAACAACTCATCTTTCCCTACCCCCTCATCTTGTTATGGCAGATCTTTAAGTGGACCCTTGGGCCATCTTTTTCGATGTACAGATTAAATTTGACACAGTAAAACCTTCATTTAAAGGCACATGAGGGAACAAATACATGTCTTTGTATGAAATATTAGCTTTAGCTCTATGCCTTGTATGCTCTTCAATATTATCTCCAAGATTTTCAATTTTCGAGAAAAATCATTCTCTTCTTTCTTTCCAACTTGTCGGTATCATCAAGTGATTATGGGTGGTGTCCTTGATCATAGGACTCGGTTGGGCGGAAAATATTTCCTTGAGCTTGAATGAATCGTTGATCTCGGTTTCTTAATTATGGGTCGTTGTTCGAACATTGCAAAGTGGATCCCCAAAGAATTGGGAATGCCGGGGTACGAGTCTGGGGTGGGAACTGTTGTCAGTAATGTGGGAATTGTTCCCCAGGTTGTACATTAGTGGGTCCAACTGCATTATTATTAGTAGCAGGATGTGGAGCAAAGCTCGGAGGGTAATGGGATCCCTCAACGACGACAGATTTCCCTCGCCCTGGTGGCTGACCATTTGGCAAGAATCATTCGATGAAAATCTGAACAGCAATTGCCTATGTTTCCGTAAATTTACGACACATTTCTGTCAACATCTGTTTCATACTTGTAAAATCCTCGGCCATCTTAGCCTGTTGCCCAGCCAAGTGAGCCAACTCAGAATTCTCAATTTCCTTAACCATTTTTGTTTGTGCATCTACCGGGAGGGATGCAAGAATGCATGTCCAGTCACCGCAGAACACTAAATGCAAATGTACACATATTGGGTTAGCACAAAAATATACACTAATAAGCCTAAGGTTGCTATGTGTCAACCTGATAATGTTCGCGACCTATGTCTCATGTATCGACTGTATTCTAGAAAGATTTTCAACGTATCGCATTGAGAAAAGTCAGAATGCAAACCAGAGATGACAAGTAACTCGAGACGAGGAACAAACTTGACTATTTTTTTTCTCTCTTTCTTTGTCTTATTTTTCCCTTCGAATATCCTTTTTTTTTTCTGACTCAAAAATGTAATTTAAACAAATGACACGATACAGACTCAAAATAATACTTGACATGACCCACGAGTCAAAAAATATAAACAGACTACTACGATGTTGGGCGGGTCCACCGGACTGTGAAAATCATGAATCCAGTAGAGTCAGATTAGTGCACGAGGATCAATGCAAAGTACAATCCAAATGATTACAAAGGATCGTCTTTCCCCTGACTTAACCCTAATGGACAAAATCTAGAACACATAGTCCAACTCAAGTTTTTTTTTTTTTTTGAAAAATTAAGACTCGACGAAGGATTTAACAGAATTCTAAAACCGATCCCTTTTTTCAAAGTTGACTTGAAATTGAAGACTATAGTGACATAAAAATAGACAAAATAAAATTATTTGTGAAACAACCCTCGATTTAATTTGGAAAATAACTCTTAGAAAATTCGAATAACCTAACCATTATGGTGACACGACAGCGACCCTAAACAAAATATTGACACATATTAAACACACGAACGATTACAAATATTTCGCCATTATGACGACATAAAATCCCAATTAGTTATTTTCAAAACTCAAGGCTAGAATTGGACACATACTTAAACACAGAAGGATCCCAAAATTTCGCCATTATAACAGTGCCAACGATGACAAATATTTTTCTAATACTTGGGACAAAATCCGGACGCAAAGTTAGACTCGAAAACTTCTTGAAAAAATTGTCATTAAAACGGCGTAAAATGAAAGCTAAAAGATATTTTGAGGCACAAGACGGAACCACATTTTTCTTTCATTCCCTTTTCTTGTTTTTATTTTTTTTTCTTCCTTTTTTTTCAAATTTGACACTCGCTACCTCCGGTGGTCGGTCAGCATAACCAACCGTCTTTATAAAATAAATGCAATACAAAAGATTCATAAATGTGTCTTTTAGGGATGCAGGCTCTATTATGACATGATGTAGGTCAGCCTAGACAAGTGCGATACCAGTGTACTGCACCTCAATAAATCAAATATCAAATGAAGATAATTGGGCCTAAAGGTTTAACTCTAGGCGACTCAACTGACTCGGTGTTTAGACTGGCTCAGAACCCGATGGACAAGCCGAGCGGAAAGCGCATCAAGGTTGTTTGACCACATTGTCTCCAAACTAACCCCAACACACTGTCCTCCTAATTCATTGGCAACTTAAGTAAGAGGGTTTCTGATGAGTGCATTTTACTAGATTGTAAAAACACAAAAAAAAAAAAAAAAAAAAAAGTTTGGTTTCAAGGTATAGAAAAAGTCAGGTTTCAAGCAAGAGTGATGTCATTTGAAAAAGTGCAGCAGATTAGAAAAATGAACAAAGTGTATTCAAGGTATAGAAAGGTGGAGAAAAATAATTCTTGATTGTCATAACAATGTGATGTTTGGTCGCAACAAACCATAATAGATCCACGACCAACCCATTACGAGAATCAAAACCAAAACCATCTCATGGCCATAACAAATTCACAACGAACCATAACAGAACTGAGACCAACCATGAAAAATCCACGGCAAATGATTTTTGGCTATAAAAGGAGGAAGAAAGCCACCAGAGAGATGATCCAAGTGTGCAGAATTTTCTTTCCCTTTTGAAAGTTTGTTGTCTTCATTTTCATTTGCTTCATAACTATTGAGTTGTTCTTTTAGCCAATACATTGGCTTTGTTTCTAGTTCTGAATAAATTTAGTATAGGAAACTATTCTATTTTTGGGTTTTAATTAAATATCAGAAACTATTTTTCGTGAATATTTCTTACAAGAATATTTCTATCGTCAATACTAGATCCAGTATGGAGTAACTTTTATTTTTGTTGGGAGAATGATGTTGACACCCAATTTTGTCCATTCTTTTTCTAAAATTGGCCATAGTTCAACTTAAGGGTGCAACGGGACTATTTGTGAAAAATGTGCATTAGAAATCATGCATTTACGTGCGTTATCCTCTATTTATATATTATATACTTAAAGTGTGGCTATATTACGTAACTTATGCATCATTTAGGCTATTTTTCAAAATTGATCTCATCTTTTACGGAATCGATCCTCTTTGACTGTACAAGAATATATGGAGCTCAGCATTTCTGGAAGCACATGAGCGCTGATTTTGATGGAGATCAAATGGTTGTTCATTTACCCTTCACGTCAATCCCACGAGCCTCTTATCCATTCTCATTGAACGACGGCGGAGGAGCAAATCCAACTAGAAAAACTCACATTGGGCTTTTTTAGTGAACGTGTCACAAGCTTACTCCTATTTTTTTTTTTTGTAAAGTTTTTGTGCTTTTTCCTGGATATTCGGGTTCAAATACCTCCGTCACTTGTAGTTATTTATCATTCAATGAATGACTGGTTCTATAAAATGATCAAATCAATTAAAGATTTAAGTCTTTTTTTTCTTTTTTCTTCCTGAAAATGGAAAAAAAACTAAACCGTGGAAACAGTATTGTAGAAGAGCAATACATGCGTCGTGCTGCTAGGCGAAGCAGCCTGAATGCTGCACCCTAGATGGCGAAAGTCCTAGGGCGAATCTATCAAATTAGATCAACCATTAACGAGTAATCCTAATGTAGGCGGATTTGGTACCCTGCGGCGGATGTCAGCGGTTTCAGTCCACTTATCTCAAACTCGTGAACTTCTATTTATAAAATTAGTACATTTATAATATTAGTGGCTATATTATATAATTGCGTCATTTAGGCTATATGTCAAATTTGTTTCAATTTGTGAAATAATTTTATTTGAGTTTATTTGATATTTATTTGTGCATCTTATAATATATGTATATTTGTATTTTAGTTTTTACACCTTAAGTTGAATATTGGCCAATTTAAAAGAAAATGTCTATTTTTCCATTTGCTTATTCTCTTTCTTCTTTTGTTAAAATTTCCTACAAATCTAGATGAGAGTCCGTCTAGGTACGCCCGTGCTATTAGGATTAATTTCTATTTTTTTCCAATTATTTTAAATAAAATCGAAAAACTATTCGATTTTCCTTTTTCCAAAATTCTACCAAATTCTTTATTTATTTCGTTTTTGTTATTTTACTGAATCTAGACTCAAACATAACCAAATACATTTTTTAAAATTCAAATTGCTACCCAAATTTTCTCCTAATTTATTTTCCGAATTTCCCTATAATCCAATCCCTAGAATCCTTCCCCCAATCTTTCTAATCCCCTCAATCTCTCAAAATCCCCTTAATCTCTCTAAGTCTACCTATACATATCCATCAGCAGTACATACACACGGGGAGACGCTACTACAACCCCTAAACACACGCACATGGATCTCCTCCTTTAAACTTGCACAAAAATCATATCACAAAGAGGCCCCCTTGATCTTCTTCTCAAAAGCCATTTTACACACACTTCACCCAAAACCAAGACCCCACTGCAGACCCCACACCTATTTGGTTGTCTTCCCAATTCATCTTCTAAAAAAACTCACCCCCTTTCCTATCATCTCCTCCATTTTCCCTCAAGATATACACACTACACACTTAATACACCACAGTACAACATCACACACCCAAAATCCATATACACACACACGCTCCTAAATCAAACTGAAACAGGGGAAATCGGGGTAGGGGATTGACAGATCGGGGACGGGGAGATAAACCGACGGCGTTGCGACACCACCAAAACCCATCAATGATATTTGATTTTTTTCGACATATTCTGATTTGATTTTGTTGCAGGAAGTTAAAACGAAGTTCAAGGGGTTGCAGCGATGCCGCGAGGCTCGCCGGCGATCGCTCCTCTCTGGCAGTTGCCTCGCCGGAGTCTTCGTGGACTCCTCTGTGACTCGTTCATATCGTGGATCTATCCACGTTTCTGGGGTTTAATCGTTGCCTTTTTCTTTCGGGTTCTTGTGATTCACAGTTGTTGGTGCAATTGGTTTTTCTTTGCATATATCACTGGTTTTGTGGTTCTTCCATCGTTAAATAAAAGTTTCTGATGTTTTTGGTATTTGTTGCAGTAACAGGGAGGACATGGGTTCTCTTTATTGATTAATTGTTATATACGGCTGAGCCCCACTGCTTTTGGGTGACCCAGTCTTGGCTTTGACTATTACTGATCATTTGTTTGAGAATTTTACAGCACTGTTGACATTGTCGCGCTGGATTTTGGCATGAAACTGGCCAATGAAAAAATATATTTTTACATATACTGAGGCCTACACAAGGAATTGACGGACAATGAATTGACAGATGTTAAATCAATTACGGTCAAGGAAAATGATTGTTTATTTGAGGCCTATTGATAAACAATCTCATTCCCGCACCCCTAAAAATACACAAAAGGCTATGATGAAGTGTATAAGCCGTGACTACAAACGAGCTGGTGATGGAGTGAGGAGACCGGCACTTGGCATGGCAACACGGTCGGCCGGCGTGTTCGCAGCCGTATCGACGTCTCTGACCTCCACCCAATTTATACACACCTAAGCCGACACTTTTTATAAAAAAAATCCCCGTCCCCTTTATTTTAAATTATTATTTTTTTAAATTATTGTTATATTATTATTATTATTATTATTATTATTATTATTATTATTATTATTATTATTATCATCTACTAATATTATTATTATCATCATTTTATTATTATTAATATTATTTTTCACTAACTTACTTCCTTTATATATTACGAGGGAAAACTGGACAAGAGACGACGTCCTGTTTTTGAAAGAGAACATGAGAAGAGGAATCCTTTTATCATTATATTTTTATTGCTTTCATTATTATTAATATTATTATTCAATAACTTATGTATTTATTTTGCAAGGCGCGAGGCGAACGTTTATTTACTTGCCTTTAAATTTGCATACTTAGTTTAATATTCAAATATTTTTATTGTCTAGTTAGTTATTTCATAATTCTTAGAATCCCAATTATAAGTCTGGCCGGTAACCACATTTGATGGGGCTCAAGAATGCCTAACCCCTTCCTCTCGAGTTTACTCGAACCTCTTACCTAGAATATTTGGTTCATAGACTAAGTTTAGGAGATAATTGTTAAAATTGGCTAGAAGAAAAATAGGTGACCTAATACACCTTAGAAACTATATTAGGTGGCGACTCCAAACGAGTTCACCCAGTCAAATCCGAAACCCGACTCGCCTCGAGTTGAGTCCAAAATCGGGTACGACATAATGGAAACTCCGCTAGGGATGTCAAGGTTCAAACCATAACGGACTTTAAATTGGGATTCTTTACTTGCTTTATTTTCATTTATTTCGATACTAAATTCTTTCTTCTTTTTCTTTTGCAGGATTAAAGTTTAGTTTTATTTTTTATTTATGTATTTTATTCTTTGAATTGTGTGATTATATTATTTGTTTATGTCACTCACATTTTCCCACTCCTAGAAAATGACACTTTACACACACACGGCGATTACGTGGATCCCACGGTCGCTTCACCACAAAAACCTTTTAGGAGGACATTTTGGAATATAGTTGGTCTATTGTACAACCAACAATTTCAAATGATCCCACTCCTTGGTTGTCTGCCTTGGGGAACCATGTCTAGAATTACCCAACTCTTAGTGGAGACTCTTGCCTAGGAATCATGCATCATATCATATTTAGGACCATTTTGACTTCGGCTCGGGCCTAAGTCTGTTAGTTCACCATATTTGAACGAACCAAACGGGTTTCCGACCCTAAGGGACGTTTAAATGTGCTACGTGTACATTTATTTATAATTGAACGTGTCTAATGTAGACCATTTGTAGGTTCTCATAACAGAATCAATTATTTATTTCTAAAATCGTTATCTCTACAAACCCAATTATTTTATAAAATTATGAACAAAAATAATTTTTTCTACTTTTATGAAAACAAAATCATAGATTTTTAATTGATTTCTTCTACTTTTTTTATGTAGCAAGATCAATTACTATCTCTATTTACCTAAAGCAAAATGTTATTTCTACATTTATACAATAAAATTAATTATTTTATAAAATTATTTTCTGTTAATTTTGGGAACAATTGGGATGATACAAAATACACGTTCAATTTTAAATACCATAATCAAATTAGGAAGGCTTAGCATTATTGCTATGTTAAAGTCCATAGCCAACCTCGTCCAAAAGCGTCATCATATGATGCCTATCATGCATATTATGTGTTATTGATCTGCTTTGCATGTAAAATTATTATCTGGCTTGTTTTTTTATGTGTTAGTTTTACTCTCACTCCCGAGGTTGACTTGTGCATTTATTTCAAGACTTGTACATTCCTAAACTTGTGCAAATCATGCATACCTTCCGCCACTCCTGGCAACTTTCTAAAATCGTGCGTTGAAAATGCGGTGGTTACAACCACATCTCCCCTTACATAAAATTCCTTTAGGGGAAACGACTTGCAATCTATTTGGTCCAAGACGTTCCCGCTCCCGAGCCGTCCGCCTGGGAGGATAATATAAGCTGGTCTAGCTAACTCCATTCCTTAGCAGCAGTATTAGGAATCATGCATCATGACATATCATTAGTCCACTTGTTCTCAAGTCCGATGGGCCAACTTGTTCAAACGAACTGAACGGGTTTTTTTTTGCAGGATTAAACGTGCAAATGTAGACCGTTTATTAATATTGTTCTGCATTCAATGCCATTCAAAGGCACAAAGGTTACCCAAGGGGCGTCAAAATCCCGAATTGAATTAGAAATGATTGCTTAGACAATCAGAGTTATTCTGTATTCAATGTCATTCAAAGGCGTGAATGAGGCGTCAAAAGCCCAAATAGAATCAGAAACGATCGTTTATTTCTTAAACAATTGGAATCATTCTGTAAATCAATGCTATTCAAAGGCATTAAAAGGTAACCAAAGAGGCATTAAAGGCCCAATTTGAAGAAGAAACAACCGCTTGATAGACGGGATGACACATAATGCACATTTATCCTTTAAGAATTACATAAGGACTTGACTTCCTTGGCATGTCAAAAGTCTATTAGCAATTTCCGTCTGAAGGGTTCTTAACCCACAACGACAGATCTCTTCATATTCTCTGTCACATTGTTTTCAAAAGCTGGTGCCACACCTTGATCGTTTCTCTCGCAATAAAGCGAATCTAGGCATTTTTCTTCTCCCTTTCCTTTTCCAAAAGATCATGGCCAATAGAATATTTGACATGGCTGCTGAAATACCTCAGTTAGAATCTTCTGGGGATGGATCAACGTGAAAATGTTCGCTCGGCTGTGATCTAATTTTCTAACAGTAATTAGTCTTCTCCTTCTCTTACACTATTTCAATATGAGCCAATGCAATAAAGTCCAAATAAATACATTCTCCTTTAGGCTCCGCACTTTATTAGAAAACGAAATGATGTATGTGGCACAAAGCGTTTCCAAAAATCATCGTGCGTAAAGCGGTCTTTTGCATTATAGGATGCATTTCTTATTTGATATGTGCGCATTGCATTGAATTTGTCTATTGCTCTAGCTCTCTAAAGGAATCCTTTCTCCAAATCCTATCTCCTCCCTGGAAAGGCATCTCATCTCCCTACTCTACACCTAAATTCTGACATCACTATCTCTACTTCACTGCCCAACTCAAAACTTATTATCCAAAGGTTGAGTTAAGTCGAATACCAAGGTAAGAGGTATTTTATGTCACACAACACAATTTCTATTCTTTACCACTTTGAATTGACATCCAACTCCTCATCTCCCGCTTAAACAAGCGTCGGTCATTTGACCAAAATCCTTGTCCTGACTGCTACCTAAGGCACTTAAGCAATCTCTTGTGATACCTGTGCCTCCAAATTCTAGTGCTAATTCATCATCAGTGGTCTAGGCATTTTTTTTAAGCTTATATGTCATTATTGCTTCAAGCCTTTGCTAACGTGCCCATATAGTTTTATGCATTTCACCACTTTGATACGGTTGCTTCGTACTTGAACATCGATGTTGGTCAAGAATTTGCATTTAGAAAGACGAAATGGCAAGCCGAGCTGAAAACATTTTCTCCTGCAGCAAAATCTCTTGAAACTGCCAACATCTGACACCAAGAGCTTTCAGAAAATCCCAATACCGTACGACCGAGCTCACAACCTCACACTGCACCCAACTTATACAATAAGCAACCTCCCCTCTGTCAAGACTTTCAAGTACAACCCAATCAGGCTCAACCCAATCAGGAACATACAAAAAGACAAAACCTCACACCTTTGTTCCTTTAGCCCAATTGAATGATATTATAACCAGCAGACAAACTACTCCATGGATACCCATTTCTCAATTCGATCCGACAAGATCTACACTTATCACTTACACAATTAAAACCATGACACCACAAGACCCAACGTTGAAACACAAAGTTCAGAGTCCGATTGACCAAAGCAAGACAATGGTACAACAAAACCAACAAAGGAAAATTGCAACTCCCATACCAAAAAAACACATTTGCACAAACTGATCCATCAAAATTGGCTCCATAACTTTCGAAAGCACAAAACATGAAGACACCCCATCACAATCTAAGACAAATACAATTTTGGACAAATCTCTAAATGCGGAAAAATCCAAACATCAGACCTCAATCTGAGTATGCAAATATCCACATACTCATAATCGTCGATATGCCTAATCGTCACACCAAAGGACGAATGCAAATTTTAGATAATACATTGGTGTTCATTGCAATGCAACCACTCTCTCTTGGTGATTTGGTATAGACAATAAACTAGGGCAGAAATTTTTGAGGTCCCCTAAAAAATTTCAAGAAAAGTCCTCACAATAGTAACACGATAGCCTCCTTAGCACATTGCATGACACAATAATAGCACTCTATTTGTCGCACTTTACTTTACTTTTGCTTGCAGGGTATACAGCCCGAAGGGTAGTCAACCTTATGAAGAAACATCATGACAAGGGAAAATTATACAAGATATAGCAGCAGAGCGGAACACAACGAATGAGCAAGTCAACCTCCCCCAAAATACTCACAATTTTTCTTTGATTGCAGATTTGCACGGGTACTAAGTATACCTAACAACTCTTGCAAAGCAAATTTATCAGATTATTAGAGCATAGAATCTGCGTCGGCGGATATATAGGGTCCGTGTCGTTGGACACGACATCAATTTGAAGAGCATAGAATCCATGTCGATGGATATATAGGGTCTGCGTATAGATTCTGCGTCGGCAGATATATAGGGTCCGTGTCTGTGGACACAACATTATTTTGACAAGCATAGAATCCATGTCGGTGGATATATAGGGTCTGCATCGGTGGACATGACATCAACTTGAGAAGCATAGAATCCATGTTGGTAGATATATAGGGTCCGCGTCTGTGGACATGATATCAATTTGAGGAGCATAGAATCTATGTCGGTGGATATATAGGGTCCGCATCTGTAGACATTACATCAATTGGAGAAGCATTGAATCCATGTCGGTGGATATATAGGGTCTGCATCTGTGGACATGACATCAATTTGAGAAGCAACAGAAGCATAGAATCCATTCGGTGGGTATGTAGGGTCTGCGTCTGTGGATATGAAATCATTTGAGAAGCATAGGATCCATGTCGGTGGATATATAGGGTCCGTCGCGGTGGACATAATATCATTTGAAGAAGCATAGAATCTGTGTCAGCAGATATATAGGGTTCGCAGTGGTGAACATGACAACAATTTGCAGTAGAGTAAGGTCCGCATCGGTGGGCATAGCGTTGGAAAAATACTTGGATGAGACATCAGTCAAACAAGCATAAGACAAGACAACTACCCAGCTGACCGAGAAGTCTCTTTATGGATTTACATACTATTTTGCAAAACTCACTTTTATAGCAGGACGTACAATCCGGCGCCGCACTGGCAAGATGGTCCAACAACAGCTCGATGCGACAAAGCAATCATTCTTGACGAGAAGCACTAAGCAAATGGATATCTCCCAAATGAGAAGCACACATTCCCTAGCGCTGAACACCTGAAAAGCAGACTGAACAAATACACGACAAAGGAAGGCTCGGCTCAACAGGGAAGTTTACTTTATCTTTTTCTTTATATCTATTGCATCTATCATGACTTTGCTGCAGTGTACTCCCCGATCTCTCGACAAACCCCTACACATTACTCTCACACCTGCTCCCAAAATCATTACCAATTGTGTACCACAAAGCCTCAAATATACCTCAGGCATCATCCCAAGACACAATTCTAAGAAGTTTAACCCTACAGACAATGCCTTTTGCTACACCCGCAAGCTACCTATTTTGTCGAATTCCAAGCTACAATTCCATACTCGCACCAGTGGTCTACCTAATCTCCCAGCCAATTAGATATCAGCTTTGTGCCCATCTACGTCAATCGTGCGTGTTTTCGTGCTTAATCGCGCCCATCCATTTGAATCGTGCGCATTCATAAAACTCGTTCCTCAAACGTTTCCCAGCTCAGTCAAGGCAATATTGAAGGCGAGATTGCTCATTTATCGAGATGAAGTGGAAACTATGTACATATAAACTCCTATTTATGGGTGTGTAGCGCGCCACATTTGTTGAATCCTCCCAAAAAATGCACACAAGTATGCAACGGGATTTGATTTCAACAAAATGGGACTCCAAAGGGTTTTCTTTGGAGTCGCCACCTAATTTAAGGATTATTAGAAACCTAAGTTAACTAAAGAGTGCAATTTATTCTTTATTTAAAAGAAATTAAATTCAAAGATTCTAGATAAGTGGTTCTATTAAATTCGAAAGAAGGTCCTTATTACGGGAGCACTTTCAAAAATCCGCTAAAAGCGGTTAATCTGGCGATTTTCACGAATTTTACTAACGATAATCAATTTAGGATAAATTTTAAATAAAAATAAATAGATAATGAATAATATAATATAAATAAGATAAGGTTTGATTATGCCAATACTTAAAAAAATAAACAATAAAATTAAAATTAATTAAATGAATAATGAGATAATGGTCAATTGATTAACTAATAGAATAAGTAAAGGCTAAATGAAGTTAGATAAATATTTAAAACAAACTAGATAAATAATTGGATAGTAATAAAGGATTAATTAATTTATTGAATAAATAGATAAATAAATAAGCAAATAAATAACTTAATTAAATAAATAAATACCTATCAATTTTAATTAAATAAAGGAGTAAATGAATAATAATTGATTAAATAAATAAATAAATGAATATTCAATTGATTAGATAAATAAATAATTAATTGAAATTAAATAAATTAGATTAAGTAAATAAATAAATAATGGATTAAAATTTAATTAATTAACTACATTAATAAATTAGATTAAATAAATAAATAATTGAATATTAATATAATCAATAAATAAATAATTCAAATGCAAATTATGACGAAGGTATGATTTTAATCGAAGTTTATTTGCATTCATTACTTGACAAATGATTCTAAACATCCATAAATTAATTGGCGATTCGCAAAGAAATGATACAAAGCGTTCATATAAAAATAATTTATGTAATTTACAATAATTATTCACAATTCAAATCTCATTTCTATCCTACAGAGCTCCTAATCCGGTCTATGGGGAAGTCCTATACAACATGCATTTTCTAAGGAAGCGGGGAAGGATGGAGTTTAGAAGATAGAACCCGGAAGCGCAAACTCAATCATTGAGCCTTGGACCTTGTGATTTTCATTTTTTCTTTCTTTACATTTTCGGGGATATCAAGTCCCGAAAATGCGGCGCGGATCAAATAACTCCCGAATGCACGTCATCCCCTTTGTGAGTTTTTATTCAACTCGTCCCATGATATTACATGTCAAAGAAACAAATGAGAATAAGAATTAGCAAGCAAATTATAGATGATTCATAAGGTTGACTCACCCGTTAATGAAAGAAAGAAAACAAAACAATTTGATAGCTTAAAGCAGAAAGTAATTAACTTTAACAGAACTTGATCTTCAAACACAAAGACTTATTTAAAGTTAGAGCACTACTGGAATGATGGCATAAATTTGTACTTAAGGTTAACAATGTTGAATGCCATACCATAGAGACGTGAGATTTGCAACTTTCAATAACTGTGATGAATATCAACTAAGAGACACTAAGACTGTACTCAGTACTCACTCTAGACATAAAACCAATGCAAAATATACTATCTTCCTACTGCACCCTAGCTATTAAAGAAGTCAAGAATGATAGATCTTTAAATCGGTCTGAATTCTGTCTTGCTTTGCAGATTGGGTCTACAGAAAAGAGGCCTGGTCAAGGAAGAGTGCACGTTCTCTTGGCCAATTCTGTGATTAGTATTGTCTTGTTTGTAATACAATGTCTATGTTCATAAAGGATAGCTGCACCTTTAACCTGAGAAGATAATTACAAGAATCCTATTTTGGTGGTCTGTTGGGTATGTATTTGTTTGCATTGCAGACTACACTTCCACCCAAAACATTATGGCAAGCTTCGCTTTTAAATTCAGAAAGGACAAATTTCCCTTTAGTCACAAGAAAATAAAGAGAAATACATAAGAAGGCAGACCTCAATTTCACAAAGGAATCCAAAAGAAAACCATGACTTTGAAAAGAGAAAATACAAAATTTGATACATCTAGCTTTTGATAAGAAAGCAGATGAAGCGGTTAATGTAAATCAGACGCACAACCATGAAGAATACAAAATTTTGATCCTTTAGGCACAAAAATAAACGTTCGCATGAAGGAAAGTTTTACACAATGCATAACCATTAATATCAAATGAGCTGAAGGAATATAGCCCATAGCTTTCCAAATAGCAGACAACAAAAGCTTTTATACAAATGCAGATATCAAGTACTATCTCCCTTTTATGCACAACCTAAAATTCTCCTATAATACCAAAACAACCTGCACATCCCCAAACCCTATCCTAATCACCCCACTGATACCAGATGAACCACCTGAACATATACCAAGCACCTGCCTCGACTAGAAATAAAACTCGCACCTGCTGCTGCCTGCTTAACAACATCAGACCAATTACCTAGCCTAGGAACTCCTGAACCACTCCTTTCCACCATAGGTCAACTGCAGCTCCTACTTCCTCTAAAACAGACCAACAAATACCAAACTTAGCTTCTCTGACTTAAAAACCATTAAGACAACTCTCCAACACATCCTGAATTTCTCCCACAACTTAGACCACCAGACTACTCACATACACTGACCCTTTACATTTACAAACACCCCTGAAGCAAAAGCATACCCTGCAGCCCTCACACACAAAACCTGCAAATCCCTACACTCTAAACCTCACTCTCACTAAACCTGGAACATCTACATGCTCACTGAATCAAGACCAAGATCCCCTGACCCTCTCTTCTATACTATCAAATCTCTAGGAAAAAAAAAACTATAACAAGCTCCTATACTCCCTGCTATTCACAGCTTTAAAACAGCCAAACAGAACCTATTCTAACTCTGCTACACCTGCTGCACCTTACCAACTTAGCCTAGACAACCCCTGCACATACACACACAACCTCAGCTACTAACTCCCTTGACTCCTTGCCTCACAGATCCTCCCTGATTCTTTCTCCTTTTTTGACAAACTGCATTCCACCTTTTCAAACTAATAGAAACAAGTTATCATGCCAGCAGGTACCAGAAGCACATTTGCCGACTTGATTTGCAACCAATAACATTGAACATGCATTAAAATCAATACCAGACTTCACTAGAACCAGGTTAGGATAGCTGCACTTACAACTACTAAGCCTTCAATAATTTGCTTTCTTTCAACTGACAATAAAATATCAGACATGCTTATTCCATTAAAAAATTTACACTGTCAATCTCCCAACTTACTAGAGCCTAAAGATCTGACCTTTACTTAGAAAACTTCATTTAAATACAATCAGTTTTTAACCTTAAACTTGGAGCGGTTCAGAATATTCTCATGGACGACGACTAGTTAAGTTGCTTAATTTATATACAAACTGCTTCAAGACATAAATTCCAAAGAATACTAAGGTAAAATTTTAACATAACAATGAGCTACACAGTAAAAGACTAAAGCTTTAACCACAGAATCCACATTGCAACACAAAAGCAATCTCAACTAATCTCGCACATAATTATGCAGAAATGGAAATGCTAATGCCTAACAGAGATAAACAACATGAGTAAATCATTGTGCATACAAGTATACTATTATTAGCAAGATAAATAAACAAATTAAGGTGAGGCTATTACCTTTTTGCGAGCAGTGAGCTAAGGCATTAAATCTGAAGAAAAGCAACTCGAACTACACGACTCGAGCGAGGTTGACGACTCGAACGAGGCGACGACTCGAACAAGAAGATGACTCGAGCAAAGCGACGACTTAAACGTCGAAGCGACAACACAAACCAAACTCAGTAGAAAAAACCAGAAACAGAACACTATGTGTATATTCTTTTTAAAGAACAAGTTAAACTAGAATATCTATTTTCTACTGCCGTTTCTTTATATGCCAGTTTTCAGAACCCCCCTAAAATGAGAAAGACTTACCAATTTATAGTAGTAGTCTAGGGTTTCGGATTTATGGCTCAAAGATTTTAATCCAAGCCCAAATTCGTCTTTTCGTTGTAGAACAAGGGTGAATTTAGTCAAATTCCTTAAGGATTGTACTGAATTCATCCTTGTCATCAAGGATTTGCCCGTTTGAAATCATCCACGGCTCAGATTGAAACTTCAATTTGAAATGAACGAATCGGATCGCTTAGCTCTTGTACTAGATAAAGGGAAAAGGAGAGGGGACCAGTTAGTACAATGTTCTCTTGGACTGATTTGGATTTGAGGGGATATTGGGATTAAGGGAATCGATTAGGGATTAGGGGATTAGGATTCGGGTTAAGGGGAAATGGGTTAGGGATCAACTGAATTGGGGAAATGGAATGGGCATGGGCTGATTAGGGAGATAAGTGTAGGGCTTGGGCCGGGTTATGGACTGAAATGGGTTGCGCGAGTAGCTTTGATTTTAGGCTTTAAATGTTTTTGGCCCCTTTTATTTAGGATAGGTTAAGGAAATCAAGAATTGCACGTGTAGGCTTAATTTAAAACTGTGTTTTATTTAGCTTTCCCCTTTGAAATTAATTAATGCTTTAACTAAACTTAACTAATTAATTTAATTAACTAAATTTAATTTTAATTAATTAATTTTGACAATTGACTTTTATTTAAATCATTAATTTAAATCTTGGGACGAAATTGAGTGTCAACAACTGCCCCTCTTTACCCGGAAAAGGATGAAAGAGTTTTTAGGATAAAGAAGTTGACGAGAAACCAATTTCGTCCCGATAAAACCAAGACTTTTGATTTCCAAGGACCAAAAGACGAGGCTTATGGCCGAACTCCGGTTTTCGAGTTGCCTACATATCTCGGGCTAAAAGATAATCAGGTCATATATAGTTCAACGACACTTAGATACGAAGACTCGCACGATCGGCAGAACAGGACGCACGAATAAGAAAGAATTCAGACTGACTCCTAATCTAGAATGAAAGATTAGGTAAGATTTGCTTGTTCGAGTGCGATTCTTCAGATCCTCATTGACGAGTCTAGCGCATATCAACGATTGCCCCAGTTCACTGCTAAGAAAGAGTTCCACGTTATGCTCTAAGTGTTGTTGCGCTGCTGCTAAAATCCTGTAATAAACTTGACAAACGGTAAGCGAGCAACTGCTAATAAACTGTAATAATTGGAATAAGGAATAAATAAAGTGATAACATGAAATTGTAAATGCGGGTTGCGATATCATCAATAAGTTCTTCTTTCGATCAACTGACGAGGCGCTCCGCCCGGGGAACCTCTTGGCTGATCATTATTCTGAAACAATAATGTAAAACAATAAGTAAAGCGAGTACGGAATTGCAGAATATAGGCTGTTACAAAATAAGTCAATTCACGAGACATAATGCCTCAAGTTGAATTGGCTAATCTATAACCTACGCAGGTAACATAATGTTTATTTATAAGGCAAACGAGCCTAAAACATTCAATTATAAGGCGAACGGGCCTAAAACGCTCAATTATAAGGCGAACGAGCCCAAAACGTTCAATTACAAGGCGAACGAGCCTAAAAACGTTCAATTATAAGGCGAACGAACCTAAGCCATAAGGCAAGCAAAAGACACAAAACTCATTAAAGCATGTACTTCTTCAGACTTAGAAATATCTACAAATCACAAAATGGAATTTTAGTAAACGTTCCCCTAAAGCGAAATAGAAATGAAATAGATAGGCTTGACAATTTGCAATGAATATAGGAAATAGAAATGTCGCCTTTCGGCAATAAACCATGATAGAGCATAATGCTTTAGATCATGAAGAGGTAGTCTACAATGCAATCTCGGAATGTGCTCCATTCAATTAATAAAGAAATGAGGTGTCGGGTCCCGAAGCATCCAACGTCCTAGCACAACTTGGAAACCTGCATATCCCATTTTACGGGTGGGTTAACCCGAATTGTTCATTTATAAGGTGAACAGGCCTAAAAACGTTCATTTATAAGGCGAACGAGCCTAAAACGTTCATTTATAAGGCGAACGAGCCTAAAGTACGTAAGATAAAGCAAAAACACAAAGCTCATTAAAGTGGGTACTTCTTCAAACTTAGCAATATCTGCAAATCATCAAATGAAATTTTAGTAAGTGTTCTCATACTGGGATAGAAATGAAATTGATATTTTAGCAACTTGCAAGAATTATAGGATATAGAAATGCCGCCTTTCGGCAATAAACTATGATAAAGCATAACGCTTTAATTATCTAGTGGCAGTTTGCGATTTAATCTCGAATTGTGCTCCAATCACTTGACAAATCAAATGAAACGTCCAGTCTTGAAACATCTAATGTTCCAAAGTGACTTGAAGTAAATCTGTATATCTGATTTACGGGTGGATGGACCCGAATCATAAATTTATAAGGCAAACAGGTCTAAAACATTCAATTATGAGGCGAATGAGCCTAAGACGTTCATTTATAAGGCGAACGGGCCTAAAACGTTCAATTATAAGGCGGACGAGCCTAAAACAATCATTTATAAGGCGAACGAACCTTCATTTAATAGTAACCTGTAAAATAAAGTTGCAAATTAGATTAATTAAGGTAAGATAATGTAAAACAAATAAGCAAAGCTAGGTCGTGTTGCTTGTATTGATAATGCTGCACAACGTTGAATGGTGCCTTCGGTCCATATTGAAACCGATGTTCAATTCCTGCAAAATTTAGAATAAATGCGTTAGAAAACGAGTGAATAGTAAAGCAAAGGCTATAATGGAAAAGAAAGAAATAAATTTGCTCTGCATATTAGGCAAGGCGAATAATCTTTGAGAAATTGATGGCTGCTAGTTCTCCTCATTCTACTGCCTTTGGAATTCCTGCATCCAAAGAAAAATCATGAGTTCTGAAGGATGGGCCCAAAATCCTCAACATTTTGTTTTGCTCCTTCTGTCTTTATGTTGAACTTTGTAGTAGCACCAAAACGAATTTGCCCCTGTTTTCAAAGAAAAAGCTGTTAGTTTTTGAACAAATAGTGGCTGGCTTGATTGAACATCTAATGTGGCTTCAAATTTGCATCTTCTTGTATGGAAATCAGACGTATTGCTGCTGCGAAAGTCTGATGTTCTTGAAATTCTTCTTGTGTACAAAAGATATCATCTAAAATTTCTTTGGCTTGGCTTATTTGGGAAAAATGGATTTTCATTAATTTCGGGATTAAAACCCAAAAAAGGGTACAAGATAGTTCATTACATAAAACTTCAAAAGAGTAGGAAAACATAAGATAGTCGGGCAATAATTCCTTTTCAAAAAGCAAAGTGTTGTCATTTGATCTTCTTGCTAAGCTTCACGCTTCCTTTTCAAATGCCTCGATGCCAATTTTGATGAATCACCTCTGATGATAATTGTATTTCCTACTAGAGGATCATAATTGCTTGTTTGCCATTGCTTCACACTTATCTTGCCGGTTTCAATCATATTCTGGATTTTGTGCTTAAGTGCCAAGCATTCTTCTGTGTCATGGCCTTGAATATTTGAGTGATATGCGCACCTATTTGATAAATCAAATCCTTGAGGCGGATTTTCTGGGATCCATCCCTTCCTTGCTTGAAATAGTCCTTCTGCTTTCAATCTCTCAAATATGTCTGACAATGATTCATATAGAGGAGTGAAAGTACGAGGTCTTAACTTCTTCATCCTTTGATGACCAGATGGTGTCTGATAAGATCGATGCTGACGGCTTGAATTCTGCTTATCATGATTGTAGTGCACTTGCGAAGGCTGTGAGTCTTGAATATTTTCAGGTGCATCAGAATAATTGAAAACTGGCATTATAGTGTCATAGTCAATCAACCTTCCGGTTTGAAACTTTTCTTCCAGAATTTTTGCATACCGGATTAAACTAGGAAAATCCTTTAAATTGGCAAAAAGTAGCTTTTCATAAAATATGCCTTCTTGAAGGTCAATGAAAGTTGCTATCAGCTCATCTTCAGGCAATGGAGGATGCATCTTAGAAGCCTCTAGCCTCCATCTCACAGCAAATTCTACAACAGATTCATGCGGCATCTTCTTGATTTTACGCATATCAATTAGATAAGGATCTCTTACTATGTTGAATTTGTATTATTCCACAAAGTCTCGAGCCATGTCTTCCCATGTGTGCCATTTGGTAAAATCCTGCTTAGTACACCATGCAAGTGTCATTCCTGATAAACTCTGAATAAACAATCTCATACGCAAAGCTTCGTCCTTGCCAATTCCAATTAATCTGCTGCGATAATCTTTCAGATGTGCATAGGGGTCCCCTTTTCCATTGAAAGTGTTAAATTTTGGTATCTTGTACCCACTTGGAAGCTCAAGGTCCGGGTGAATGCATAAGTCTTCATAGTATAAGCTCTGAATATTCCTAGAGTGCAATTCTTTTCCCATGATCTTTCTCAAAATCTGTTCATCCATATTGTGAGGATAAGTTGTCTCAACTTCTTTCTCAGGCAATTCTGGTGAACGCAGTATCAATTGATTTGATTGACTCCCCACAACAGGCATATTGATAAATGGTGGTTGGTATAAAGTTCCAGCTGGCCAAGCATTTGGATTGGTAAGATATTCTTGTAGAATTTGTGGATAAATAGTATGTATAGGCATTGGGTAATTAGGCATTGTTAAGTAAGGTGGATTGGAGGTATAGCTTGTATTTGGCACAGGTTTGCTAGTGTTGATAAAGTTGACAATCCTATTCCTTTGGACCACATGTTCTTCAACATCATCATTCTGCGCTTGAAAGATACCCATACCAGAACTGGTTGCCTGAAGCTGCTTTGCCATGTTGTTTTGTCCTTTATGCAGATTTTCAGTCATTTCAGTGTTCAATGCTAGCCAACCTTTAACAAATGAATTCTACACATTGAACAAAAGCAAGTTAATACATAAAATGATAATGCATGCATAAAATTTCAAGTGTAAAATAGGTCATTAGGGTGAATGGATGGGACCAAAATCCCGACTCAACACATGAGTAAAATATTTAAGAGTTCGAAACTCAATGATCAACAAAATTTGATTTTTCAAGACGCGAATTGAGAAAAACAACTTTGAAAGTTTTTACTAAATTAGTATGCGTGCTAGACCATTTTGACACAAATTGCTAAAATGATCGGCTTATTTTGAACATCAATGCTTTGCTCGACTATCGATTCTTCTTGCAAAACAACAGTCAGCACCAATCCCTTGAAAACTGTTTCTAATAACGACCAAACCAACTCAATGTCTTCAACTTGCTTTTTGCAAAATTCTGCCCTAGTTATGACTTCAACATTTCAACTTGTTTTGCAAAAAACTGCCCCAGTTATGACTTTCAACACTTCAAATGGTTTTGCAAAAGCTGCCCCAGTTGCAATCTCCCACGTCTTCTACTTGCTTTGCAAAATTTGCCCCAGTTTCTATCTTTGAGAAAATTAAAATTTAAATACTAAAGGGTCGAGCCCGATGGAGGAGCCTACGTATCCCTCCTTGGGAATCAGACCGTGCGTAGTTCTGCTTACATAGAAGAGATTTTTCAAATGCTGGTGTAACTGAAACTCGATATGAGTTGCCTACGCTTCCCTCCTTGGGAAACCGGTTACCGTAGTTTGCTTACATAGAAATAGAGTCAAACATTCATAATTTGATGTTCTTTCTTTTCTTTTCTTTTAACAAAACTAACAAAAGAAAAATACAATAGTTACTTCCTAATAATGCAAATAAACTAACTTCTGCTTCTGCAACTCTACTGCTTTTCTAGAATTTGATAGGTGCCTAAATGCCCTTCTTTGAAGAATCTCCCTTTGCGTATGGAAGGATTGCGACAAAAGGTTCGCCAATGCCGTTTGTAGGTAGAATTTTGACCTGGCCAGAGTTAATCAAGCTTTCAACTTTCATCTTAAATAAAGTGCATTCTTCAATACTATGTCCCTGCATCCCTGAATGGTAAGCACAAAATTTCCTCAAATTTTCAGGCTTGCGTGGTTCATACGGCTTTGATGCTATAGGTTGTACTAAATCGGTCCCCATAAGCCGTTCAAATAGTTTTGCATAAGATCCTGGTATCGGTGAGAATACAGAAGCGGATCTTTTGGTGCGGCTTGATTGCAAACTTGGATTGACAACTGTTTGCTTGACTGCATTAGGTCTCACCGCTATGGCTGGCAAAGGACTTGGCATAACAGCTTTTCCTTTATTTTTGGATTGTGCCTCGACCAAGCTACACATTCTTTTGTCAGATATCAAAGTCCTCTCATCCGGCTCTTCTTGGAGCTCTACAGATTTTCTCTTCAATGGACTGCCTCTTGCAAAGGTCAGGCTTGGTAGTTCGCGCTGCTTGACAAAGTTACGAGCTAAGTCATCCCATGTGAATCGCTTTCTAAGATCTTGTGTTGCAAACCACGTTAAAGTCGGCCCCGCGAGCGTCTTAACAAACAACCTCAGCTTGATTCCATTGCTTTTCCCAAATATTTCCACCCAATCAACGAATGCTTTCAAATGATCATGAGGGTTTCCTATTCCATCATATATTGGTGGATCAGCCACGTCAAGAACATTCACATTCCCCTTTTCTACCTCACATAAGCCTTCATGAGATGGTAGAGCATTCCCATCTGCCATTCTGTCATTGCTCTCTTCAGCACTAGGAAGTCCTTCCCCATTGCTTTTCTCATTGCTTGTCTTTGAGAAGCCACAAAATTCCTTTTCCAACAGGAATGCATGGAAATTAGGGAACTGTTGAGCATCACACTCAAATGCTGGAGCTACTTGCACTGTAGGAGGTGCAACAGTATAGATAGGAGCAACAGGAGCACTTGGTCCTCGGCTTGGCACATTACGCAATGGGTTGCAAGCATCCATGAGCGCGACAATCAATTCAGTAAGGCTGTCAAGTCTTTTTTCCAAATTTGTTACGGTTGCTTCAAGCTTGTTAACCTTGTCTTGGTGGGATTCATCATTTCGCGTCAAGTCAATCACAGCAATTTGACGATTCATAGGTCCTGATCTTGATGTTCAAAATAATTAACCCTTTAGCAACGCATACCGAATTTAATAAAATTTATTAAAGCTGAAACCGACGGATCAACTTATTCCAAAAATTGAAAAATTGAGACCGTACTGGAAAGACCCAAAATTTTAAGCAAGACACTCATTTTGTTAAAGCAAACCAGATGTGAAAACGCTTGTTTAACTCTGAAGTTATTTTCAAAAGTAACACACTTGCGAATACTTTAAAATATGACGCTAAACAATATTTCGCAAAATGACAAGAATGGGTTTAAGATAAACAAAATAATATTTGAAAGTCGTTTTAAAATAATAGTATGCATGAATTCAGATGATAGATAAATGATTTCATAAAGCGGTTAAATTTACAAAAGATAAGTTGAAGTAACATAACGTTAATCTTAGCATACCGCCGAACAAATTCAATCACAACATAATTAGTGCCAACAAATTTCAAGCAAGTAGCACATATTAGCAAGCAATCGCATGTTAGACAGATAATTTGACATGTGGCAAACACAAGTAATTGAGTGTAAAATAAAATACAAACGCGTCCTACCCTGTAAGGTGCCTCTTTTGTGCCAGAGGTAAGCCTAAGACGCGCAAACAAGTAGTAACGAAAAATAGTTCATGCCAGTTTTGAGCAATTCAAATTTAGAGTAAGCAATAATAATAACGATAATCGATAACAATCATCTCTCCGCCTTGACACTGCAATTCCATTATCCCAACTAACTTCCAAAAGTTGGTATCAACTCCAAATTCCAACACAGCTCATGCTCTTCACAACATTTGCACAAAATTCTAAACCCAAATGCCTAAAACCTGAAACAACCCCCCATACACCTTTTGTAAATATCCACACTTCTCCAAACACAACTCCCAATTATTTACAACATCCAGGGGTGAAAATTTCAACTGCTTTCACAATACCAGACTGCAAATCATAAAAGGTTCCAATTGACCTTTTACAAATTAAACCTCACTGGTCCTTGGCTTTGGACAAGCCTCTCAGCTTCCTAGGTTTTGCAAGGCTCACAGACCTTGTTCTTAGGGCTCCTCACTGGTCTTCGGCTTTGATCAAGCCTCTCAGTTTCCTAGGTAGCCAAGACCGCACTGGTCTTCAAGGAGGGACCTCATTGGTCATTTAAAGATGCAGGGGCTTCACTCTCCTAGTATGCGACAAGCATACTTCATTCCATAAGAATTTGCAGCTGGTTAGTCAACATGGGCCTGCGCACACGCAAAGCCATTCACGAGAGGACCTCACTGAACTTTTAAAGATACTAGGGGCTTCGCCTCTTAGATCTCACTACACCATACCATCTCCAAAACACAAACCAATCAAATCTGCCTAACTTTTCCTGAACTGCAATTCTGTCTATGATCTCAAATTCTATGTGGATTGTCATGACCACATAGACTCTGCTAAATTCTTCCATTTTCTGACCTAAAAGACAACATAGGAGACAAAATTCTAAATCCGATTTTGCTCAAACCATGGTTAGGACTGAGGATTCGTCATCACATAGCACATAATATGCATTGTCGTTGCCGTTAACGTAAGGGTGGTTTCCTAACTATGGAGGCGGTACCAAGGACCGGGTCCAGACTAAGGTGTAAATGCATGCATGCTCCTAATATCCTTCTAAGAGTGGGTTAACGGTTGAGGCTAACAGGTGAGTGGCAAGCGGTCTCGCAGTCGAATTACTCCTACGATGGCCGCCGGTGTACCAACTCTTCACAAGGGTTCTTTAGTGGAAGAAAGTGTGGGTGCGCATGGGCGCACCTCGCGGATATTTGGGGTGAAAATGCAAGAGGTTCCCAGGAATGGGGGAAGTATGAACGGAATGCCAATTTATATGTGCGCAAATAGGGGTGTAGTGACATGCTTTCGTGACACACAGCAATCAACTAAATTAACTAAGCATGCTCGCAAATAAATAATAGATATAATCATGCTAGTTTCAACAATTATTAAATAAGCTACGCATACTAATATCGGCATACAACTCAAACAATACAAACAAACAAATTCGTGAAAGACTTTTGGTTAGAACCATTTGCCTATCCCCAGCGGAGTTTCCACGCTGTTGAATCCTCCCAAAAAATACACAAGTATGCAACGGGATTTGATTTCAACAAAATGGGACTCCAAAGGGTTTTCTTTGGAGTCGCCACTCGCCACCTAATTTAAGGATTATTAGGAACCTAAGTAAACTAAAGAGTTCAATTTATTCTTTATTTAAAAGAAATTAAATTCAGAGATTCTAGGGAAGTGGTTCTATTAAATTCGAAAGAAGGTCCTTATTACGGGAGCACTTTCAAAAATCCGCTAAAAGCGGTTAATCCGGCGATTTTCACGAATTTTACTAACGATAATCAATTTAGGATAAATTTTAAATAAAAATAAATAGATAATGAATAATATAATATAAATAAGATAAGGTTTGATTATGCCAATACTTAAAAAAATAAACAATAAAATTAAAATTAATTAAATGAATAATGAGATAATGGTCAATTGATTAACTAATAGAATAAGTAAAGGCTAAATGAAGTTAGATAAATATTTAAAACAAACTAGATAAATAATTGGATAATAATAAAGGATTAATTAATTTATTGAATAAATAGATAAATAAATAAGCAAATAAATAACTTAATTAAATAAATGAATACATATCAATTTTAATTAAATAAAGGAGTAAATGAATAATAATTGATTAAATAAATAAATGAATATTCAATTTATTAAATAAATAAATGATTAATTGAAATTAAATAAATTAGATTAAGTAAATAAATAAATAATGGATTAAAATTTAATTAATTAACTACATAAATAAATTAGATTAAATAAATAAATAATTGAATATTAATATAATCAATAAATAAATAATTCAAATGCAAATTATGACGAAGCTACGATTTTAATCGAAGTTTATTTGCACTCATTAATTGACAAATGATTCTAAACATCCATAAATTAACTGGCGATTCGCAAAGAAATGATACAAAGCGTTCATATAAAAATAATTTATGTAATTTACAATAATTATTCACAATTCAAATCTCATTTCTATCCTACAGAGCTCCTAATCCGGTCTATGGGGAAGTCCTATACAACATGCATTTTCTAAGGAAGCGGGGAAGGATGGAGTTTAGAAGATAGAACCCGGAAGCGCAAACTCAATCATTGAGCCTTGGACCTTGTGATTTTCATTTTTTCTTTCTTTACATTTTCGGGGATATCAAGTCCCGAAAATGCGGCGCGGATCAAATAACTCCCGAATGCACGTCATCCCCTTTGTGAGTTTTTATTCAACTCGTCCCATGATATTACATGTCAAAGAAACAAATGAGAATAAGAATTAGCAAGCAAATTATAGATGATTCATAAGGTTGACTCACCCGTTAATGAAAGAAAGAAAACAAAACAATTTGATAGCTTAAAGCAGAAAGTAATTAACTTTAACAGAACTTGATCTACAAATACAAAGACTTATTTAAAGTTAGAGCACTGCTGGAATGATGGCATAAATTTGTACTTAAGGTTAACAATGTTGAATGCCATACCATAGAGACGTGAGATTTGCAACTTTCAATAACTGTGATGAATATCAACTAAGAGACACTAAGACTGTACTCAGTACTCACTCTAGACATAAAACCAATGCAAAATTTACTATCTTCCTACTGCACCCTAGCTATTAAAGAAGTCAAGAATGATAGATCTTTAAATCGGTCTGAATTCTGTCTTGCTTTGCAGATTGGGTCTACAGAAAAGAGGTCTGGTCAAGGAAGAGTGCACGAGCTCTTGGCCAATTCTGTGATTAGTATTGTCTTGTTTGTAATACAATGTCTATGTTCATAAAGGATAGTTGCACCTTTAACCTGAGAAGATAATTACAAGAATCCTATTTTGGTGGTCTGTTGGGTATGTATTTGTTTGCATAGCAGACTACACTTCCACCCAAAACATTATGGCAAGTTTCGCTTTTAAATTCAAAAAGGACAAATTTCCCTTTAGTCACAAGAAAATAACGAGAAATACATAAGAAGGCAGACCTCAATTTCACAAAGGAATCCAAAAGAAAACCATGACTTTGAAAAGAGAAAATACAAAATATGATACATCTAGCTTTTGATAAGAAAGCAGATGAAGCGGTTAATGTAAATCAGAGCAACAACCATGAAGAATACAAAATTTTGATCCTTTAGGCACAAAAATAAACGTTCGCATGAAGGAAAGTTTTACACAATGCATAACCATTAATATCAAATTAGCTGAAGGAATATAGCCCATAGCTTTCCAAATAGCAGACAACAAACGCTTTTATACAAATGCAGATATCAAGCACTATCTCCCTTTTATGCACAACCTAAAATTCTCCTATATTACCAAAACAACCTGCACATCCCCAAACCTTATCCTAATCACCCCCACTGACACCAGATGAACCACCTGAACACTTACCAAGCACCTGCCTCGACTAGAAATAAAACTCGCACCTGCTGCTGCCTGCTTAACAACATCAGACCAATTACCTAGCCTAGGAACTCCTGAACCACTCCTTTCCACCATAGGTCAACTGCAGCTCCTACTTCCTCTAAAACAGACCAACAAATACCAAACTTAGCTTCTCTGACTTAAAAACCATTAAGACAACTCTCCAACACTTAATGAAATTCTCCCACAACTTAGACCAACAGACTACTCACATACACTGACCCTTTACATTTACAAACACCTCTGAAGCAAAAGCATACCCTGCAGCCCTCACACACAGAACCTGCAAATTCTTACACTCTAAACCTCACTCTCACTAAACCTGGAACATCTACATGCTCACTGAATCAAGACCAAGATCCCTTGACCCTCTCTTCTACACTATCAAATCTCCAGGAAAAAAAAAACAACCATAACAAGCTCCTCTACTCCCTGCTATTCACAGCTTTAAAACAGCGAAACAGAACCTATTCTAACTCTGCTACACCTGCTGCACCTTACCAACTTAGCCTAGACAACCCCTGCACATACACACACAACCTCAGCTACTAACTCCCTTGACTCCTTGCCTCACAGATCCTCCCTGATTCTTTCTCCTTTTTTGACAAATTGCATTCCACCTTTTAAAACTAATAGAAACAAGTTATCATGCCAGCAGGTACCAGAAGCACATTTGCTGACTTGATTTGCAACCAGTAAATATTGAACATGCATTAAAATCAATACCAGACTTCACTAGAACCAGGTAAGGATAGCTGAACTTACAACTACTAAGCCTTCAATAATTTGCTTTCTTTCAACTGACAATAAATTATCAGACATGCTTATTCCATTAAAATTTTACATAGTCAATCTCCCAACTTACTAGAGCCTAAAGATCAGACCTTTACTTAGAAAACTTCAATTGAATATAATCAGTTTTTAACCTTAAACTTGGAGCGGTTCAGAATATTCTCATGGACGACGACTAGTTAAGTTGCTTAATTTATATACAAACTGCTTCAAGACATAAATTCCAACGAATACTAAGGTAAAATTTTAACATAACAATGAACTACACAGTAAAAGACTAAAGCTTTAATCACAGAATCCACATTGTAACACAAAAGAAATCTCAACTAATCTCGCACATAATTATGCAGAAATGAAAATGCTAATGCCTAACAGAGATAAACAACATGAGTAAATCATTGTGCATACAAGTATACTATTATTAGCAAGATAAATAAACAAATTAAGGTGAGGCTATTACCTTTTTGCGAGCAGTGAGCTAAGGCGTTAAATCTGAAGAAAAGCAACTCGAACTAAACGACTCGAGCAAGGTTGACGACTTGAACGAGGCGACGACTCGAACAAGAAGATGACTCGAGCAAAGCGACGACTTAAACGTCGAAGCGACAACACAAACCAAACTCAGGAGCAAAAACCAGAAACAGAACACTATGTGTATATTCTTTTTAAAGAACAAGTTAAACTAAAATATCTATTTTCTACTGCCGTTTCTTTATATGCCAATTTTCAGAACCCCCCTAAAATGAGAAAGACTTACCAATTTATAGTAGTAGGCTAGGGTTTCGGATTTTTGGCTCCAAGATTTTAATCCATGCCCAAATTCGTCTTCCTTGTAGAACAAGGGTTAATTTAGTCAAGTCCCTTAAGGATTGTACTGAATTCATCCTTGTCATCAAGGATTTGCCCGTTTGAAATCATCCACGGCTCAGATTGAAACTTCAATTTGAAATGAACGAATCGGATCGCTTATTTCTTGTACTAGAGAGAGGGAAAAGGAGAGGGGACCAGTTAGTACAAAGTTCTCTTGGACTGATTCGGATTTGAGGGGAAATTGGGATTAAGGGAATCGATTAGGGATTAGGGGATTAGGATTCGGGTTAAGGGGAAATGGGTTAGGGATCGACTGAATTGGGGAAAAGGAATGGGCATGGGCTGATTAGGGAGATGAGTGTAGGGCTTGGGCCGGGTTATGGACTGAAATGGGTTGCGCGAGTAGCTTTTATTTTAGGCTTTAAACGTTTTTGGCCCCCTTTATTTAGGATAGGTTAAGGAAATCAAGAATTGCACGCGTAGGCTTAATTTAAAACTGTGTTTTGCGCATTTAGCTTTCCCCTTTGAAATTAATTAATGCTTTAACTAAACTTAGCTAATTAATTTAATTAACTAAATTTAATTTTAATTAATTAATTTTGACAATTGACTTTTATTTAAATCATTAATTTAAATCTTGGGACGAAATTGAGTGTCAACAATATTTTCATAACTAGAATGATTATAAGCCTCTTTTCCCACGCTCGATCTATCGATGTTGTTTCATCATCGACAATACCTTTGCTTTATTCTTCATTCATCTCGCCAAAAGGCAAAGTATACACGAATCTAAACTTTACATACTTGGATAAGTTTAGTCTTTACATCCAAAATCGTGCGTCGTAAACATCTCACACAGGTAAAATGCCATTCTAGAACTACACACGGCCTGATTCTCGTGAACCCGAGATATGTAGGCAACTCAGAGACCGGGGTTCGGCCAAAAACACCCCAAAATTTCCATTTCCCCATTGAATCATTTTTGCCTCCCAGTCGTGACAAAATTGGCCGCATTATCAACGTCTTTGCCCGATGATTCTTTCATCATCCCGGGGCAAAGAGGGGCAGCTGTTGACACCCAATTTTGTCCCTTCTTTTTCTAAAATTGGCCATAGTTCAACTTAAGGGTGCAACATGACTATTTGTGAAAAATGTGCATTAGAAATCATGCATTTACGTGCGTTATCCTCTATTTATATATTATATACTTAAAGTCTGGCTATACTACGTAACTTTTGCATCATTTAGGCTATTTTTCAAAATTATGACTATTTGTAAAATTAGTACATTTATAATATTAGTGGCTATATTATATAATTGCGTCATTTAGGCAACATGTCAAGTTTGTTTCAATTTGAGATTATTTGGGCAAATTAGTAATTATTTGTGATTATATATATTTAAATAATTTTATTTGAGTTTATTTGATATTTATTTGTGCATCTTATAATATATGTATATCTGTATTTTTTTTTACACCTTAAGTTGAATATTGGCCAATTTAAAAGAAAATGTCTATTTTTCCATTTGCTTATTCTCTTTCTTCTTTTGTTAAAATTTCCTACGAATCTAGACGAGAGTCCGTCTAGGTACGCCCATGCTATTAGGATTAATTGCTATTTTCTTTCAATTATTTTAAATAAAATCCAAAAACTATTCGATTTTCCTTTTTCCAAAATTCTACCAAATTCTTTATTTATTTCGTTTTTGTTATTTTATTGAATCTAGACTCAAAACATAACCAAATACATTTTTTGAAATTCAAATTGCTACCCAAATCTTCTCCTAATTTTTTTTCCTAATTTCCATATAATCCAATCCCTAGAATCCTTCCCCCACTCTTCCTAATCCCCTCAATCTCTCAAAATTTCCCTACTTTCTCTAAGTCTATCTATACATATCCATCAGCAGTACATACACACGTGGAGACGCTACTACAACCCCGAGACACACGCACATGGATCTCCTCCTTTAAACTTGCACAAAAATCATATCACAAAGAGGCCCCCTTGATCTTCTTCTCAAAAGCCATTTTACACACACTTCACCCAAAACCAAGACCCCACTACAGACCCCACACCTATTTGGTTGTCTTCCCAATTCATCTTCTTAAAAAACTCACCCTCTTTCCTATCATCTCCTCCATTTTCCCTCAAGATATACACGCTACACACTCAATACACGGCAGTACAACATCACACACCCAAAATCCATATACACACACACGCTCCTAAATCAAACTGAAACAGGGGAAATCAAGGTAGGGGATTGACAGATCGGGGACGGGGGAGATAAACCGCCGGCATTGGGACACCACCAAAACCCATCAATGACATTTGATTTTTTTCGACATATTCTGATTTGATTTTGTTGCAGGAAGTTAAAACGAAGTTCAAGGGGTTGCAGCGATGCCGCGAGGCTCACCGGCGATCGCTCCTCTCTGGCAGTCGCCTCGCCGGAGTCTTCTTGGACTCCTATGTGACTCATTCATATCGTGGATCTATCCTTGTTTCTGGGGTTTAATCGTTGCCTTTTTCTTTCTGGTTCTTGTGATTCACAGTTGTTGGTGCAATTGGTTTTTCTTTGCATATATCACTGGTTTTGTGGTTCTTCCATCATTAAATAAAAGTTTCTGATGTTTTTCGTATTTTTTGCAGTAACAGGGAGGACATGGGTTCTCTTTATTGATTAATTGTTATATACGACTGGGCCCCACTGCTTTTGGGTGACCCAGTCTTGGCTTTGACTATTACTGATCATTTTTTTGAGAATTTTACAGCACTGTTGACATTGTCGCGCTGGATTTTGGCATGAAACTGGCCAATGAAACAAAAATATGATTTTACATATATTGAGGCCTACACAAGGAATTGAGGGACAATGAATTGACGGATGTTAAATCAAATTACGGCCAAGGAAAATAATTGTTTATTTGAGGACTATTGATAAACAATCTCATTCCCGTACCCCTAAAAACACACATAAGGCTATGATGAAGTGTATAAGCCGTGACCACAAACGAGCCGGTGATGGAGTGAAGAGACCGGCACTTGGCATGGCAACACGGCCGGCCGGCGTGTTCGCAGCCGTATCGACGTCTCTGACCTCCACCCAATTCATATACACCTAAGCCGACACTTTTTATAAAAAAATCCCCGTCCCCTTTATTTTAAATTATTATTATTTTAAATTATTGTTATATTATTATTATTATTATTATTATTATTATTATTATTATTATTATTATTATTATTATTATCTACTAATATTATTATTATCATCATCTTATTATTATTAATATTATTTTTCACTAACTTACTTCCTTTATATTTTACGAGGGAAAACTGGATAAGAGACGACGTCCTGTTTTTGAAATAGAACAACGAGAGAAGAGGAATCCTTTTATCATTATTTTCATAATTATATTATCATTGCATTTTTATTGCTTTTATTATTATTAATATTATTATTCACTAACTTACTTATTTATTTTTGCAAGGCGCGAGACGAACATTTATTTACTTGCCTTTAAATTTGCATACTTAGTTTAATATTCAAATATTTTTATTGTCTTGTTAGTTATTTCATAATTCATATAATCCCAATTATAAGTCCGGCCGGTAACCACATTTGGTGGGGCTCGAGAGATGCCTAACCCCTTCCTCTCGAGTTTACTCGAACCTCTTACCTAGAATTTTTGGTTCATAGACTATGTTTAGGAGATAATTGTTAAAATTTGCTAGAAGCAAAATAGCTGACCTAATACACCTTAGAAACTATATTAGGTGGAGACTACAAACTCTAACTCCAAACGAGTTCACCCAGTCAAATCCGAAACCCGACTTGCCTCGAGTTGAGTCCAAAATCGGGTACGACAAATGACGGACCATGATACTTCTATATAACGTAACGTTCATTCTTCAGCTTCACTTGCTTGGTCTGAACTTTAAATTTCTAAATCTTTATTAGCCTTTCTAATTAGATGTTATTCATTTAAGTCACACCGATCTAGTTCATATCACAATTAGCTTTTACTAATTTTGTAATCGAGAGAGGCAAAATAAGTATAAAAGTTATCGTGATATTGATAAGAGTTGACAAGGATCTAAACACATCTAACTATTTTAAGGTATAATTATTTTACACTAATTTTGTAATCGAAAGAGGCTAATAGTGTAAAAAATAATTATACCAAGTAAGGTAACCGCAAGGGACTTACTTAAAAGAGCGTGGTTCAATTCAAGCATATGCATATTTCTGGTTCTTAAAATTACTATTTTGACAATAAATTTATTTAACCGAGAGGAGTACAATTAATTGGTCAATTTATGTAGTCATATATAAATGTAATCGCAAGAGGCATTTATACATTTTTTAGAAGTAAAGAGCTGAGAATAAACTACACTACATCACATTAGAATATCAAGTGAAGTCAGGATCCCAACAATTCCCACCAAATTGAAAAAAGAAAAATATTTTATTTCTGTTGTAACTTTGCTCAACATTAGCAGATAAGTTACTCACAACTCCAATTTTAGATTTCCTCATATAGTAATTAATGCAAGAAAAATATGTAAAATGGATAAACCAATCTCTGTGGGTTCGACAACCTTCTATACTATTATTTGACAGAGAACGATTTGAAATTTTACATACACCAGAAGCTCATCAAATTTTTGGCGTCGTTGCCGGGGATTGAAAAAAATATACTTCAGATTAATTGTTTTACAACTAGTTTGAGATTAATTTCTTTTTATTCAATTGAACCTGAAAATTCAGGAAGTGCATGACCCATTCTTCTTCAAGAGAACTAGTCGAATACGATCCTGAAATTTAAAAGTCCTTGCGGTTGTTGCAAAAAGAACAAGTCACACAAACTCAAAAATAAATGAAAGGCGAGGAGCTTAACAACAACAATCCACTTCCACCACAATAGATGGAGGAATAATTCGATGAAGTGGCACCACGACATGACAGAATTCTAAGAGATTATGCCGTACCAGATCATTTGGAAGGAGAATCAAGTGTGCGGATGCCACCAATCACTGCAAATAACTTTGAAATTCGCACGTGTATGCTTCAAACCATTCAATAGTCATGTCAGTTTGCAGGTGATTCAAGTGAAGATCCACATACTCATTTAATTGATTTCCTTGAATTAGTTGAAACCTGTAAGTATAATGGGGTTATATATGATGTTATCAAGTTGCAACTTTTTTTTTTTTCATTAAAAGGTGGAGCCAAAATATGGTTGCGAAGCTTACCTAGAGGTTCTATAACCATGTGGGACCAAATGAACCAGAAATTTCTCAATAAATATTTTTCAACAGCAAAAACAATTAAAATAAAGCAAAAGATCAATAATTGTATGCAGATAGATACTGAATCTTTCTATCAGGCATGAGAAAGATTAAGAGCAATGTTAATAATATATCCACACCATAGTATCCAAGATCCTGATATTTTATACATTTTTTATCATGGCCACACACCCTCTGCTAGAAGTGTAATTGATGCAGCATCAGGAGGATCCATAAAGGGAAAAACCATTGAAGAAGCCATGCAATTGCTTAATGAAATTGTAGAAAAAGTTGTTCAATGGCCATCTGACAGGATGACCATTAAAAAAGTAGCAGGAGTTAATCAGGTTGAAGCTTTAAATTCACTTATGCAACAAATAGCCACACTAACACAAAATTCAAAGCTTTTCAGGTGAACTCTCAATCAATATCTCCATCTAAAAATTGTGATATTTGTGGAGGAACTCATCCAAATCATGAATGTCAGGCGCACAATGAGGAACAAGTAAATATAATTGGTTACAAAAATAACTACCCATTTGATAACCACCTTGATTTCAAAATCGAGGGCAATAATTTTCAACAATATCAATAGTAGCCCCAAAGAACTCATCAGCCAGGTCTTAACGACTTGACTTACAAATATATTAAGGCAGCTAATGAGAAAATGGAAAGTCAAAATTCAGCGATCAAAAATCTGGAAGTCCAGGTAAGCCAATTAGCAACTCTCATGTCTATAAAGATACAAGGTGCACTACCAAGTAACACATAAAAAAATCTAAAATAACACCTCAAAGCCATTTCTTTGCGGTCAGGTAAAGCCCTTGATGATCCTTATGTTGATAGACAAGGAAAACCACAAAATGTGGAACAGGTAAATAAATGTGAGGATATAAATGAGTCTGGACTTCCAAAAGAACAAAAAGATAAAGGTAAAAAGGTTCAAGAAAATGAATTGATTGTTAATCCTTACTATCTCCCTTTTCCCCAAAAGATGAAAAGAGAAAAACTGAATAAACAGTTTTCAAAGTTTCTAGAAATAACTTTCTAGAAATTTTGAAATAAATTTACATTAATATACCAGTCACATATGCCTTGACACAAATGCAATCTTATACTAAATTCTTTAAAGAAATCTTGTCAAGTAAAAGGAAATTGGAAGAAGTTTTTGTGGTTAAGCTTACAGAAAAATGCAGTGATATACTTCCAGAAAAACTTGGATCAAACTTGGTGATCCAGGCAGTTTTACAATTCCTTGTACATTGGGAGGGACTCATTTTGAAAAAATATTATGTGATTCAGGTGCTTCAATAAATATAATGCCTTTTTCAATTTTTAGAAAATTAGAACTTGGTGAAATAAAAGACACTGCGTGTCTCTTCAGTTGGCTGACCAAAGTACTAAAAAACCGAAAGGAATTATTGAAAATGTTCTCGTGAGAGTTGAAAATTTTGTATTACGAGTAGATCTTATAATACTTGAAATGAAAGAAAATACTGATGTACTATTGATTTTAGGTAGAGCGTTTTCGCAACAAGTAGAGCAATTATTGATGTCCATCAAGGACAATTGATATTGTGAGTTGATATGGAAAGAGTGAATTTTGACATGCAGTAAATAATAAAATTTCCTAAGGATGATTCATCGTCTTCTTGTTTTCAAATTGAATTACTAAATGACCTTGTAGATGAATACAAAGATGATCAGTTAATTACTGATACAATAAAAAGATGTTTGGCTAAGTCAGATACCAAAAATGACGATGATCCCACAGTTAGGGAAGAAGTTGAAATGCTGAAAAAAGAGTCAGAAGATGAGGAAGTTTCACAAGAAGAAGTTCAACCAAAAATTGAACTCAAACCTCTTCCCCTTCATTTAAAATATATTTTTCTTGAAGCTTAATTTATAGTAATAATTTCATCTTCTTTAACTGATAAACAGGAAAGTCAATTAATTGTGGTGTTGAGAGTACACAAGAGAGCCTTAGGATGGACTATAGCTGACATCAAAGGAATTAGCCCAGCTATTTGTATGCATAAAATTCTCATGGAAGATAATTACAAACCTATAGACCAACCCCAAAGGACATTGAACCCAGCGATGGAAGAAGTTGTAAAAAAAGAAGTGGTTAAACTTCTAGCTGTAGGGATCATATATCCAATATCTGACGGTCCTTAGGTAAGTCTTGTGTAGGTGGTACCAAAGAAAGGAGATATGACAGTAATAAAAAATAAAAATAATGAACTCATACCTACCATAACAGTAACAGGATGGAGAGTCTGTATTGATTATAGACAACTCAATAAAACTACAAGAAAAGATCATTTTCCTTAACCTTTCATTGACCAAATGCTCGAAAGAGTTGCATGTCATGGTTTTTACTGCTTTCTAGATGGATACTCTGGATATAACCAGATACTCATTGCTCTAGAAGATCATAATAAAACCACATTCACATGCCCCAAAGATACGTATGCTTACCGCAAAATGCCATTTGGACTATGTAATGCCCCTGCTACATTTTAGCGTTGCATGTCAGTAATTTTCTCAAATATGACTGAAAAGTTTCTTGAAATTTTTATGGATGATTTCACGCTTTTTGGTAAGACATTTGATTATTGTCATTTTTATTTAACATTGGTGCTTAAAAGATATGAAGAGACAAATCTAGTTCTTAACTGGGAAAAATGTCATTTTACGTTAACAGAAGGAATTATTCTAGGATATAAAATCACTGCTAAAGGGATAGAAGTCGATAAGGCTAAAATTGATCTTATAGCAGGATTACCACCTCCTACCACGGTAAAAGGCATAATAAGTTTTCTTGGCCATGCAAGTTTTTACAGAAAGTTCATAAAAGATTTTTCATAGGGGTGGGCGTTCGATGTTCGGTTCAATTTTTTTCAAACTTCGATTCGGTACTTCGGTATTCGGTATTCGGTTCGGTTTGAAGTATAGAAAAACCCATAATTTTTATACTCCGATTCGGTTTATTTAGTTCGGTATTCAGTTCGGTATACCGGTTGTTCGGTTTAAACCAAAGTTTATAGCCAAAGAAAAAAGGCCGAACAATAAAATTTAACTGTGTATCAGCAGCAAAATAGCACACAAAACAGCTATGTATCAGCTACGTATCAGCAGAAAAATAGCCTGCGAACAGCAGTAAAATAAGCTGCGAATCAGCAGCAAAACAGCACACAAATCTGCAGCAAAACAGACTATGAACAGCAGCAAAATAAGTTGCGTATCAGCAGCAAAACAGCAACAGATTTGCACAAGCAAAACAGCTGCGTATCAGCAGCAAAACAACACCAAAGCAGCACCAAAACAGTAGCAGTAGCAATAGATTTGATGTAGTAAAAGCGGGCAACAGTTAACAGCAAATTTAACAAGTTCAAACAGCTTTAAACAAGCGGGACAATCCATACAAAAGTGAGTACGACATGAGTGTTTAACAGGCTCAATACTCGACAACAAGTCAATAACAAGAAGCCATCACGGACCACACAAAGTCAAGTCCAAAATAAATAAGTACGAACACAACATAACAAAATACGAAGTTATCAAACATCCATAACCTTAGATATCTCTTAAGATGATCCCTAAATTCGCTTGTGAACGTAGACATCTCTTAAGATGAGCTCTAAACTCACTTGTGTCATAGTTCGGATTATAGTTAAAGATTCTTCCACATTTCTTGCACATCACTTTATGAACTACTCCTTCATTTTCTTTAATCACTTCAAGATACCACAAAACACATGATCGATATTTAGTTGCACGACGCCTCTTGGTTGAACTTGAACTTGCACCTAATTACCAACAAGATTAAACCATACGTTAGAATACAATAAATATCAAACAAAAAAAGTATATGTTTAATCACTTACCACAAGAAAATGATGCAATTATACATCAACAATGCAAGAATCTCGTGCATAGTCGGCCATTTCTAAATATAATAACAGTAAAAATTAGTCATACACCGCGAAACAAAGTAAACTTAAAACAAAGAACTAATAAGGCACCATAACCTTACTGAGTTTAATTTGGTCAAGATAATCCAAATCTTCTTCAATGCTTACCGGAAGAGGCTCACTTCTTAGCCAATCTTGAACACAAATAAAAGTTTGCACACATCTAGGAGTCATTGAACTCCTAAATGAATCAAGAATACGGCCACCCGTACTAAATGCACACTCAGATACCATGCTAGAGATAGGAATAGCCAGGACATGACGAGCCAACTCTGAAAGAATAGGAAATCTAGCGACATTCATTTTCCACCAACGTAAAACATCAAAATTCTCAATAGCGGGCTCTTGAGCTTCACTATGATACTTCTCAAGCTCTGATTTAGCACCTACACTTGCACTATCTGTTTTTTGTCTCTTCAAGTGAAGCTTGTTTGTCAATATATTTCCACCACACGCACTAAGTGAATCAGTCGAAAGCTCACTAGATGAAGTGGATGGTGGAGGAGAATGTGAACCCACCGTTCCACTTGAATAGTTTCCGGTATAATCAGCATACAAAGAAGTCAAATAAGTTTTAACTTCAGCTTGAATTTTATCACCTATAGTCTTTCCATACATCTCCTCAAGTGCAAAATCAACATACATAAATTTGTTACGAGGATCCAACACAGATGCAATAAAAATAATTTTGTTCATGTTGAAAGGATTACCCCAATACTTCTCAAATTTCTTTTTCATTTCATCAGCCATCTTAGAAAGCTCCAAGTCATCACTAAGTACACACATTTTCAAATATACATAAAGCTCACATATCTCATCAAAATGTGTATTAACAATGACATAAAGAGAACCTGAAACTTTAACCGTGAGGTCATAAAATCTAGCAAGAAACTTTACCACATTCCTCACATTCATCCAATCTTTACTTATTAGTCCACCTGTAATACTTCCATCTTCACAAACATGAGAAGAAAGATAAGTAGACAATACCTTTTCAGGGCCTGCATCAAACCTGTCAAAAGCCGACTCAAATGTTGTGCTACTTCCAACATCAAGTAAGTGGAATTCCACCTAGTCGGAACATCTAAAACCAATGCTCTATTATAGTCGATCTTTTGACGTTCAACACACTCTTTGAACTTTCTAAGCCTGGCAGCAGATTGCCTAACATACCTCACAACCTGTTTAACACGTTTCACAGAAGGGCCAATTTCTTTCAAACCATCTTGCACAATGAGATTAAGAATGTGAGCATTACATCTAACATAAAGGTGTTTACCTTCCATCAAATTAGTTCTCCAGCCAGTAAATTATCTAGACACTTCTTTAAATGTGATATTATTTGAACCAGCATTATCCACAGTAAGAGTGAACACCTTCTCCAAGCGCCAATCAAGCGAACAATTACTTACCACCTCTGCTATATCCTCCCTCTTATGACAAGTAACTGGACAAGAGTTAATAATTCTTTTATGCAACACCCAATCTCTATCAATAAAGTGGGCCGTCAAACACATATAATTAATATTTGGACAGAAGTCCAAGTATCAGTGGTAAGGCAAACATTTGGTCCTACTTCTCTAAAATACTTCTTCAAATTATTTAGATGTTCAGCATAAATTTTATAACAATCCCTAGTCACAGTCCTACGGGAAGGAATATGAAACATAGGTTGTGCTTTACTCAAAATCTCTTAAAGCCTTCTTTCTCCACAAAGCTATATGGAAATTCATCCACAATTATCATCTCAACTAAAGCCCTTATAACTTCCTCTTGATCAAATTTCAAATCGAATCTATCATCTGAAATAGGTTTAAAGGGTAATGTTGGTTGAGAACTATCAGGTTTCTTAATAGGTGCATATACGGTGCACCTACCTAAATGAGCATTCAATCCAGATATTCCACCAGTGGTTTGAGCAGCATAATGTTTCTTACAATAATTACATTTTGCCCTTGTAAGTACACCATTCATAAACATTTTTTTCATAATGATCCCAAACCTGTGATCTAGGTGCAATGACTTTTCTTTTTTTTGTATCTTGAGTGTCGATAGACATATCCACACTCTGAGATTCAGGTACACCTTCAGTTAAGGCAACTTAAGCATTAATTCTACTTTCATTCGTCATCTATGAACAAATACAAATACATAATGTTTTAGACAAGAGATATATACTAAATTGCAAGAAAAACAAGCCAAGCAGCAGGCAATAATTGCAATATAGAAGCAGACTCTTATCAGTACTTAATGATTCCTAGAAATGAGCAGACTTGCACACAATTGAATACATCGGATAAGAGTCAACATCACCAAAGCGTACATGTCCAGTAGACATGATTAAACAGCTAAACAAACAAATTTTGCATATATTGAAACGTTAATTTGTGTGAGGCACTCAACTGATCAACTTGTAAACATGAAATGCAGTGGTTTTAACTCATTGCAAAGATCAAATTGTTAATAGATGCTACAAAATTACATGAACTTTTTTCATTTAGTAATGTAGAAAAAACTTCACAACTTGAAGCTCATTGCCTAAGTCAGAGCCTTGGACCTTTACATCTTTCATTTTAACTAAGGCCTTATGTTGTGCTCATAATGAACAACTTATGAAGTAGGTTTCCAACAGATATAGCAAAAAATGAAAGAAACATAATGAAGAGCTTTAAGAATCAGTGAATTTGTAAACCAAAAAGTTCACCATGCCAATTTGCAATATCTTTCATAGACTTTCCTCCGGAGAATTATTAGTTGGAAGTTTATCAAGGGAAGTACTAAGCAGCTTTACACCAGTTAGCAACAAATATACAGCGATTCACCAAATATATTTTTATTCTCTAGTGGATTATGTAGGAATCTTTACTGGTAACAAAAGTAACAGCCTAGGTGATAAAGGCACCAGAAATGCAAAAATATAATTACCCAGTATACTTTGAACAACTTACCTCTTGAGAAGTTTAACTATGCTCCTTATACAAAGTTATCATTTATCAACTTTAATCCTTATACAAAGTTACGGAAAAATCGATTTATAACAAAAATAGATAAAGTTCAGGCTAACCTAAACAAAGAAGAGGTTAACAATCCAATCTTTATTAACCAAGAAGAAACTAATAAACTATCCTATAAACTGAAATACTGAATCACATAAACTGAAATTAAAAAAGGGGAAGAAGACCTCGATCGGGAGAACGCCGAGCGAACGGTGATTTCGAACATCGAAGGAGACGGTGATTGGCTCTTACTGATCGGTGACGGTATTTATTTGTGTGTGTCACTGTGTTGCGGCTATTTGGGATAAGAGTTAGAGGGAAGGGAATTTTGGATAAGGGACGAAATAGGGTTTTGGGATATTGGGTAAGGGACTAAGGGGTAACTTAGAGATTTAGGAAAAATATTCATAAATAAATTCAGCTTTTTTGGTTCTTCGGTCCCGAAGTTCCAAGATACCTGAAACTGACGACCGAATCGAAGACCGAAGTTTTAAAATTTTCTAGACTGAACCCGAACCGAAACACCAAAGTACTAAATTAGTTCGGTTCGGTACTTCGATTTTTTAGGTTTAGTGCCCACCCCTAATTTTTCAAAAATTTCTAAATATCTGACTAACATTTTAATGAAAGACGTTAAGTTTAATTTTTATGAGGATTGTAGGAAAACTTTTGAAACACTCAAGGAAAAACTGTGAAATACTCCTGTGGTTGTCAGTCCTAATTGGAAACAATATTTTGAAATAATGTATGATGCCAGTGATCTAGCCGTAGGTGTTGCGTTGGGGCAGAGTCGAGATAAAATATTTCGTCCCATTTTTTACCCCATTATAACTTTGAATGAAGCTCAATTAGATTACGCTACAACAGATAAAGAACTACTGGTTGTAGTATTTGCGTCTGATAAATTTCATTCTTATTTAATAGGAACCAAAGTTATACTTTTCACTGATCATTGATGAATATAATTTATTCGTGTATTTTCTTATATAAAAATATATATTTTAAATAAAAGCATGAATAAATATATTCAATTCTCCTATATTTTCTACCAAATCTTGCAGAGAAAAAGAATATTTGGAAAGAGAAATATATCATGAATAAAGTAAATAACAAAGGAAGAAGAGTTTTACGTATGCAAGAAGAAGTCCATGACATGTCTTCCTCACTATGCAAGAAAGATGTTACATATCTTGGCTACAATATTTGCTCCTTATTATACATTTTGGTAATATGGAATTACACATTTAATAAAAGAATGTGGGATTAAAGCAAATAAAGGAGCAATGGAAGACTATCATTATGCAAGGATTTTCTAAACATATTCATCAATTGGCCTTTTTCAAGACTCTACGTGTTATGTCATTATGCAAGGAACTTGCTACACATCTTCATCCATTGGTATTTCAAGACTTAATGAAGAAGTATTCTTCTATAAATAGAGGACAACTCTCCCTTAGTTAGATACCAAGTCATAGAATAGCTATTCTACTTTCTTAAAAGCTTTGGTCTTTATTTTCTTTCTCTTCTTGTAAGTTCCATATTTTCTAGAAATATTGGTAATATTGTCAATAATATAAATCTTTTCTTTTATTCGAATACTCCATAATGGAGTAATTTGTTTTTGTTGGGATAGTTGATGAAGATTGATATATTTATAATACTTATCTCAGTTTTAATCTTGGCCTGAAATTATATATTTCACATTTTACACTGTGCGGGAATGTTAGTTTTATTATTCTTTATTATCACTCCTACATATTTTATCTCACGGTTATTATCGTATTAATTTTGTAATTTTCACGGAGCAAAATTAATATGTGGTAACTGATGAATAAAATAAGTAGAGTGAAAGTAAATTTTAGTAATCTACCATTTCAAGTCCGTAGTCTTGCTTGCCTCAGTTTTAATTCTCACGGAGGAATTGTTGTAGGCAGGATTATTGAGTTTTAGTAAAAATATTCTCACGAAGTTTTCACTACTTTTTGGCACAATTCAGGCAAGAAAAATATTTCTGTTTAACTGTCACTTGTTATAACTCAATTAATTTGCATAACCTCACGGAGTGTTATTAATTGATTATTTTCTTGTGAGCAAAATATAATTGAATTAGAAATAAGCAATTATTCTTTAGAGAAATATATGTCAAAATTGAGATTTTTATTATAAATATTATCAAGTGAATTCAATGATTCCCAACTCTTTTTCAATTGAAAATCTTCCACAAGTTATTTTATTTTAGTTAAAGTTATTTAAAAGTTCAAAAAAAAACTCAATTTTCATCAATTTGATTCTCTCAAATAGTTGTTGGAATATTCAAAGTATGTAGCATAGATTTCCCAATCTCTGTGGGACGATATCTTAAACTATACTATAATTTGACAAAGCACGAGCAGGAAAATCCTATACACTTTGGCCTCGTCAAATTTTTGGCGCCGTTGCCGGGGATTGGCAGATATCTACTTCAGACTAAATATTTGATTACTAATTTGAAAATTTATAATTAATATATCACTATTTATATTTAAACTATCTATTAATACTAATATCACTACTCACAGACTCTTAATATTACTCCTATATTACTATATATCCATATATTATAGTAGTACAAGTAATCTTTTTCATTATTGATCGTTATTAATGCTTCCGCCATTTCTCGTTTTCGTTATATAGTTTATAGTAGTCTTAGTACATTTTTATTCTTTTTTTTAGTTGGTATTCTTATTTTTCCTTTTGTTTTTTTTTTAAACTAGAGCTATAAGAGTTAGATTCTAACGTTTTTTTTTCTTATCCACATATTAAGAATAATATTTTTTTTTTACCTACTTTTGTTCTCATTGTAACCTTCCTTACTATCACTATACACTAAATCACTAGCTACTTTACTTTTACTAATTTATCAATATAATAATAGTACTATTTCTTTTTCAATGTTAAAGACTTACTATATTGTATCATAACTATTAATAGTAACTAATATATTAACTTTATTTCCTCGTCAGTTATTCAAGTACTTTTTCTAATATTTTCTTGTTACTCAAGTACATCTTTTAACATTTCCATTACTATTTCTAACATTTTCATTTTATTTTAGTATATATTATTATTATTATTATTATTAACTTTCTCTAGTATATTACCTTTTATTATTATATTATCGTTTTTTACACTACGGCCACTAATATTACTATTATTTACTAATATATTAACTAAAATATTTCGTTGTTACTTAAGTAATTTCTCTAATATTTCCTTGTTACTCAAGTACTTCTTTCTAATATTTCCTTGTTACTCAAGTACTTCTTTCTAATATTTCCATTACTACTTCTAACATTTTCTCTTTTTCTAACACTTATATTTTGTATATTTTATTATATTATTATTTTTAGTTAGCAAGTAATATTAAAGTGTTTATCTAATAGTCCATGACACTTCTTTCATCTGTCATTTTATTTTCCCTACTACTTTTATTATAACATCTACTTTATATCTAAGTTTTATTATAATTATTATTATAAATTTTCTTTACAGTATTTACCATTACTAATTACTATAGTCTATAATATAATATATTAGTAGTTCTCTATATTAAGTATTTCTTATTGTTATTATTATTGCTACTAATCTTTTTAAGGAAAAATTAAAAAAGAAAAAGAAAAAAGAAATTGTTGTTTGTACTACTACGTAAGTACTGTTTTGACATAACAAGTCTTCTTTTTAATTATTTAGTATTATTAGTAGTATTACAAGTATTATTATATTAGTATTACTTTTATTGCTACTATTACTTCTACACTATTTTACTTTCTTTTTCTTCTTAAGTTTCTATAGTGCTATTACTAATACTGCTTCTATTTATATTATAGCACAATTATTTTTTTTCCTATTTAAATTATAGTTATTACTATTATTTTCTTAATACTATTATTAGTTAGACATAAACAATAACTTATGTCATCTTACTATTTTTGTTCTATCACAAACTAGTACTATCTAATTATCATTATTTCTTTTCATTGCTCAAATAACAATAGTATTGTACTACCTCATTGTTATTTCATTTCGATTGCTCATATAATAATAGTATTGTACTATTTTTATTTTTCTTTTTCCTTGAAAGGCCTTCTACTAATTTTTATTACTTTTACTTTAATACAACTACTACTACTCCACTTACGTACTACTTTCCTTCTTTTCAAACTACTCAAGTGTTATCTATATTTTGCACTACTAGTACTACTTACTAGTTGCTATTTTATATCTAGTACTTTTGTATTTTTATTGTTAGTACTAATTCTTCCATATTTTTTTTATATTTATTATTATATTATTATTACTAACTAGTTTACTTTATACCTACTATTTTAATTATCTTTAATTTTTTCTTCGTTATACTATTTTCTTTCTGGTACTGATATTACTACTACTTAAAAAAAAATTAAAAAAATTTATTATTTAAAAATTTCAAGTAGTTTATGACCCGCTCTTCTAACAAAGAGTTGGTCATTTACGATCCTGAAATTGAAAAATCTTTACGGTTGCGCAGGAAAGGACAATCATCATCTTCTCAAAGCGTAACTTGTGACAAAATGGAGCAGCAACTAAGAGATGACAACAACCAACTGGGAGTAGATCCACCAGTCATTGTAGAAGATCAGTTTGACGAAGTGGCTCCAAGACCAGTAAATAGAATCCTAAGGGATTATGCTAGACCAGACCGCTTCAACTGTGAGTCTAGTGTGAGAAAACCTCCAGTTGCGGCCAACAACTTTGAAATCAGGACCGGCCTGATTCAAACAATTCAACAATCATGTACTTTCACCGGTGATCCAAGTGAAGATCCACACAGTCATTTAATTGATTTCTTGGAACTAGTTGAAACTGCTAAATATAATGGAGTATCTCCTGAAGCAATCAAGTTAAGGCTATTTCCTTTTAAAAGGAGATGCCAAGACTTGGTTGCGGAGTTTACCTCAAGGTTCTATTACTACATGAGACCAGATGACTCAGAAATTTTTAAACAAATATTTTTTCCCTGCTAAACAACAAAGTTTAGACAAGATATTTCCAATTTCTTGCAGACTGACACTGAGTCAGTTTATCAAGCATGGGAAAGATTAAAAACAATGCTAAGAAAATGTCCACATCATGACATTCCTGAGCATATGCAGCTGTACATTTTCTATCATGGGTTAAAACCATCTTCTAGAAATGTGATAGATGCAGCTGCAGGAGGTTCCATAATGGGAAAACCCACTGTTGAAGCATTGGAATTGTTGAATGAAATTTCAGAAAATGCTATTCAATGGCCATCTGATCGTGTAGTAATAAAAAGAGCTGCAACGGTAAATCAGGCAGATGCTTTAAATATACTAACACAACACATTGTTTCTTTGGCACAAAAGTTTGAATCTTTTCAGGTTAATACACAACAACCAAGCCAGTCTGAGACTTGCGACATGTGTGGAGGAAACCATCTGAACCATGAATGCCAAGCAACCAATTAGAATGATGAACAGGTCAATGTCATCGGGTACAAGCCATACCCTTTTGGAAGTCCAATGGCACAAAAACATCCAGGATTTCAATGGAGCAATCCAAATGGTGCTGAGAATTCTCAAAGCTTCCAGAAGCAATAGGTACAAGGACCACCCGGATACCAGAATCAAAATCGTGTGCAACCGAATTTCAAGCCATATCAGAAAGCAGCTCCATATCAACAAAGGCCTCAGCAAGCCCATCAAAGTCTAGATGACCTTTTGTACAAGTACATTAAGGCCACTGACGAGAAAATGGAAAGCCAAAATTCTGGCCTTAAGAATTTGGAAATTCAGGTAAGCCAATTGGCAACTCTTGTTTCAGAAAAGATTCAAGGTCCCTTACCAAACAATACGGAGAAAAATCCAATAGAACACCTTAAGGTCATTGCCTTACGGTCAGGTAAGAATCTTGATAATCCATATGCTGACAGACATGAAAAGAACCAGCCAGAGCAACAGGTAGACAAAGGTAAGAATGTTGAAACACCCAGTGAACTGTCACAAGAGAAAGAAGTCCAGAAAAAAGAAAAAAATATTGAAAAAGTAACTCCTCTCCCTGTGACAATTCCTTTTCACAAAAAATGAAAAGAGAAAAGCTTGATAATCAATTTGCAAAGTTTTTGGAAATTTTAAAGCAAATTCACATTAATATTCCTTTTACTGATGCTTTGTTGCAAATGCCTTCATATGCCAAATTTCTAAAAGAAATCTTGTCAAGCAAAAGAAAATTGGAAGAAGTTTCTATGGTAATGCTTACTGAAAAATGCAGTGCTATACTTCAAAATAAGCTACCACAAAAGCTCGGTGATCCAGGAAGTTTTACAATTCCATGTACCTTTGGAGGATTACATTTTGAAAAAGCACTTTGTGATTCTAGAGCTTCAATTAATTTGATGCCATTTTCTATTTTTAGGAAATTGGATCTTGGTGAGATGAAAAATACAGTTGTTTCTCTTCAATTTGCATATCAAAGTACTAAAAAAACTAAGGGAATAATTGAAATTGTTCTTGTGAGAGTAGATAAGTTTGTTTTCCCTGTAGATTTCATAGTACTAGAAATGGAAGAATGTCCCGATAAACCAATAATTTTAGGTAGACCTTTTCTTGCTACAGGTAGAGCAATCATAGATGTTCATCAAGGACAACTGATTCTAAGAGTTGATGAAGAAAGAGTCATTTTTTATATGCAAAAGATTCTAAAATTTTCAAGAGATGAGACATCATCTTCTTGTTTTTCAATTGACATGATTGGTGATCTTGCAGATGAATTTAAAGATGATCAATTGATTTTAGACTCAATGGAGAGATGTTTGGCTAAATCTGGAACCACACAGGATGATGATCTTGTAGTTAGAAGTGACGCAAAATTATTGGAACATGATTCTAAGGAAGAGGATGAAATGCAACCAGAAGAAGTTCACACAAAAATTGAACTCAAAATTCTCCCTTCCCATTTGACATATGTTTATCTTGAGCCTGAATTATTTCCAGTAATAGTTTCATCTTCTCTGTCTGCAGAACAAGAACATAAATTGGTTGAAGTACTCAGAACACATAAAGGAGCCATAGGGTGGACTATAGCAGACATCAAAGGCATTAGTCCAGCAATTTGCACGCACAGAATCCTCATGGAGGATAGATACAAGCCAATAGTCCAACCCCAAAGGAGATTGAATCCACCAATGCAAGAAGTGGTAAAAAATAAAGTTATTAAGCTTCTCGCAACAGGTATTATTTACCCCATTTCTGACAGCCCTTGGGTAAGTCCTGTTCAGGTGGTACCAAAGAAAGGAGGTATGACGGTAATAAAAAATGAAAATAATAAACTCATACCTACCAGAACAGTTACAGGATGGAGAGTCTGTATTGATTACAGACGTCTCAATGATGCCACCAGAAAAGACCATTTTCCTTTACCATTTATTGATCAAATGTTAGAAAGAGTAGCAGGATATGGTTTTTATTGTTTTCTTGATGGATATTCAGGGTATAACCAGATACCAATTGCACCAGAAGATCAGGATAAAACAACTTTCACATGTCCCCATGGAACCTATGCATATAGGAGAATGCCATTTAGTTTATGCAATGCACCTGCTACATTTCAGCGATGTATGTCTGCAATTTTCTCTGACATGACTGAAAAAATTTTGGAAATTTTTATGGATGATTTCACCCTTTTTGGTAAAATATTTGAAGATTGTCTCCACCATTTGACCTTAGTTCTTAAGAGATGTGAAGAGACAAACTTGATTCTTAATTGGGAGAAATGTCATTTTATGGTTACTGAGGGAATAGTTTTAAGACATAAAATCACTGCTAAAGGGATAGAAGTTGATAAGGCTAAAATTGATCTTATAGCAGGATTACCCCCTCCTACAACTGTTAAAGGCATTAGAAGTTTTTTAGGCCATGCAGGTTTTTACAGACGGTTTATATAAGATTTTTCAAAAATTTCAAAACCTCTGACTAACCTTTTGATGAAAGATGTCAAGTTTGATTTTTCAGGTAATTGTATAGAAGCTTTTGAAACTCTTAAGGAGAAATTATCATCTGCCCTTGTAGTTGTATCCCCTGATTGGAGCCAACCATTTGAGGTCATGTGTGATGCTAGTGATACAGCTGTTGGAGCTGTTTTAGGCCAGAGAAAAGATAGGATTTTTCGTCCTATATACTATGCCAATAGGACTTTAAATGAACTCAGCTGAATTATGCCACAGCAAAAAGAGAACTATTGGCAGTAGTATTTGCTTTTGATAAGTTTCGTTCTTATTTAATAGGAACCAAGGTCACAGTTTTCACTGATCATGCGGCTTTAAAATACCTCTTAACAAAGAAAGATGCCCGACCTAGATTGTTAAGATGGATTTTACTTCTGCAAGAGTTTGACCTTGAAATAAAAGACAAAAAGGGAACCGAAAATCAAGTAGCTGACCATTTGTCTAGATTAGAGAACACTCCTTCTGAGTCTTGTGAAATAAATGAAGAATTCCCTGATGAACATATCTTTTCTGTCAACTTTGTTTTGACTCAACCACCCTGGTTTGCAAACATTGCAAATTACTTGGTTGGAAAGTGGACACCCCAAGATCTCTCTTACCAACAAAGAAAAACACTCATATCTGATGCTAAGCATTATCTGTGGAATGATCCTTACTTATTTAAATATTGTGCAGATAATATTATTAGAAGGTGTGTGCCCGAAGAAGAAATGAGCAAGATTTTGCATCATTGCCATGATGGAGCAATTGGAGGACATTATGCTGCAAATCGGACTGCCTTTAAAGTTTTGGAGGCTGGATTCTTCTGGCCAACACTTTTCAAAGACGCTCGTGCATATGTTGCACAATGTGACAGGTGTCAGAGAACAGGTAACATCACTAAAAGAGATGAAATTCCACTGCAATCAATTCAGGTATGTGAGATATTTGATGTCTGGGGTATAGATTTTATGGGACCGTTTCCTTCATCTCATTCATTTGAATATATCCTTGTGGCTGTTGATTATGTTTCACGATGGGTTGAAGCTATTCCCACAAGAAAGAATGATGCTCGAACTGTGTGCAATTTTCTCAGAAAAATATTTTTACCAAATTTGGCAGACCACGAGTTATCATTAGTGACCAAGGCACTCATTTTATGAATAGACAATTTGCTGCATTGCTATCAAAATATGGTGTAACTCACAAAACAGGAACACCATATCATGCTCAAACTCAAGGGCAAGTTGAGGTGTCTAACCGCGAATTAAAAAGGATACTTGAAAAAACGGTTGGAATCTCAAGAAAAGACTGGGCTTTAAAATTAGATGATGCATTATGGGCATACCGAACGACATTTAAAACGCCAATTGGAACATCCTCATATAGATTAGTTTTTGGAAAAGCTTGCCATTTGCCAGTCGAAGTAGAACACAAAGCTTTTTGGTCATTAAAAGCACTGAATTTTGATTTAACATCTGCTGGTAAAAATAGATTTTTTCAGATTAATGAATTGGAAGAGTTGAGGCTGGAAGCTTATGAAAATGCCATAAAGAAAAAACAAAAAAAGGGCATGACAACTTGATCCGACAAAAAAGCTTCAAAATTGGAGATCAGGTACTTCTGTACAATAGCCGACTCAGGCTATTTCCTGGAAAATTGAAATCCAGGCTATTTACTGAATAAGTGATCATAAATTTATCAATTCTGAAAGATTCAAGGGGCGAAGAATGCAAGCTTTTGTTGATCAAGTCAAAATTCAGACATAAGGTAAAAGATTTGGTGAATTTAGAAAGGATAATTGCATTAAACATAATGAGAGATATTTATTTTGAATAAATTGCATATCCTACAAAAGTCGCAATTTTTAAAGAAAATAATTTTTTTTTAAAAAAAAATCTTTTTACTCGACGACGAGCAAAAGTTCAAGTATGGGGGAATTTGTTGAATATTATTTATTCGTGTATTTTCTTATATAAAAATATATATTTTAAATAAAAGCATGAATAAATATATTCAATTCTCCTATATTTTCTACCAAAAAGAATACTTGGAAAGAGGAATATATCATGAATAAAGTAAATAACAAAGGAAGAAGAGTTTTACGTATGCAAGAAGAAGTCCATGACATGTCTTCCTCACTATGCAAGAAAGATGTTACATATCTTGGCTACAATATTTGCTCCTTATTATACATTTTGGTAATATGGAATTACACATTTAATAAAAGAATGTGGGATTAAAGCAAATAAAGGAGCAATGGAAGACTATCATTATGCAAGGATTTTCTAAACATATTCATCAATTGGCCTTTTTCAAGACTCTACGTGTTATGTCATTATGCAAGGAACTTGCTACACATCTTCATCCATTGGTATTTCAAGACTTAATGAAGAAGTATTCTTCTATAAATAGAGGACAACTCTCCCTTAGTTAGATACCAAGTCATAGAATAGCTATTCTACTTTCTTAAAAGCTTTGGTCTTTATTTTCTTTCTCTTCTTGTAAGTTCCATATTTTCTAGAAATATTGGCAATATTGTCAATAATATAAATCTTTTCTTTTATTCAAATACTCCATAATGGAGTAATTTCTTTTTGTTGGATAGTTGATGAAGCTTGATATATTTATAATACTTATCTCAGTTTTAATCTTGGCCTGAAATTATATATTTCACATTTTACACTGTGCGGGAATGTTAGTTTTATTATTCTTTATTATCACTCCTATATATTTTATCTCACGGTTATTATCGTATTAATTTTATAATTTTCACGGAGCAAAATTAATATGTGGTAACTGATGAATAAAATAAGTAGAGTGAAAGTAAATTTTAGTAATCTACCATTTCAAGTCCGTAGTCTTGCTTGCCTCAGTTTTAATTCTCACGGGGGAATTGTTGCAGGCAAGATTATTGATTTTTAGTAAAAACATTCTCACGAAGTTTTCACTAGTTTTTGGCACAATTCAGGCAAGAAAAATATTTATGTTTAACTGTCACTTGTTATAACTCAATTAATTTGCATAACCTCACGGAGTGTTATTAATTGATTATTTTCTTGTGAGCAAAATATAATTGAATTAGAAATAAGCAATTATTCTTTAGAGAAATATATGTCAAAATTGAGATTTTTATTATAAATATTATCAAGTGAATTCAATGATTCCCAACTCTTTTTCAATTGAAAATCTTCCACAAGTTATTTTGTTTTAGTTAAAGTTATTTAAAAGTTCAAAAAAAAAAAAAACTCACTTTTCATCAATTTGATTCTCTCAAATAGTTGTTGGAATATTCAAAGTCTGTAGCATAGATTTCCCAATCTCTGTGGGACGATATCTTAAACTATACCATAATTTGATAAAGCACGAGCAAGAAAATCCTATACACTTTGGCCTCGTCAATTATGCAGCTTTAAAATACCTCTTAGCCAAGAAAGATGATAGACCTAGGTTGCTAAGATGGATACTCCTTCTGCAAGAATTTGATCTTGAATTAAAAGATAAAAAAGGTTCTGAAAATCAGGTAGCTGATCATTTGTCTCATCTAGAAAATTCTCACATTGAGATTTCAGATATAAAAGAGGAATTTTCTGATGAGCGTATTTTTCAGTTCATTCGATTGTAAATCAGCCACCTTGGTTTGCTGACATTTTCAATTATTTGATCGGAGGATGGATTCCAAATGATCTTTCTTTCGAACAGAGAAAGAAACTCAAAAAAGATGTAGGACATTATTTTTGGAAAGTTCCTTATTTGTTTAAATATTGTGCAGATGGAATAATCGGGAAATGCGTACCAGAAGTTGAGATTAATAACATCCTAAGTCATTGTCATGACGGAGCTGTAGGAGGATACTATGGAGGAAGGAAGAAAACCGCTAAAATACTTGAAGCTAGTTTTTTATGGCCAACTCTGTTTAAGGATGCAAGAAATTACATTGCTACCTGCGACAGATGCCAGAAAACTGGTAACATTTCAAAAAAGGATGAAATTCCTCTTAACTCTATCCTTGTTTGTGAAATATTTGATGTTTGGGGCATCGATTTCATGTGCCCTTTTCCTCTTTCTAATGGATATGAATTTATTTTAGTAGTTGTTGACTATGTATAAAAATGGGTTGAAGCAATTGCTACTAGAAAAAATGATGCTCGTGTGGTTTACGACTTTCTGCAGAAAAATATATTCTCTAGATTTGGAACTCCATGAGTTATCACAAGCAACCAAGGAACTCATTTTATGAATAGACAATTTGCAAGTTTGTTGTCAAGATATGGAGTAACTCATAAAATGAGAACTCCAGATCATGCGCAAACAAGCGGACAAGTAGAAGTATCCAAGCGAGAATTGAAACGAATTTTAGAAAAAACTGTTGGTTCTTCTCAAAAAGATTGGTCATCAAAATTAGATGATGCTTTATGGGTATACAGAACTGCATTTCAAACTCCCATTGGCTCATCTCTATATAGATTAGCCTTTGGAAAAGCTTGCCATTTACCTAAGGAATTAGAACATAAAGCTTATTGGGCTATAAAATTTTTGCATCTAACTTTTCCAGATGCAGGTTATAATCGTCTTCTGCAACTTGATGAATTGGAAGAATTTTGACTTGAAGCGTATGAAAATGCAAAGTTGTTCAAAGAAAGGACAAATAAATGGCACGACAATCTTATTCGCCATAAAGAATTTAAGGTTGGAGAGCAAGTTCTACTATACAATAGCCGATTGAGATTATTCCCGAAAAAATTCAAGTCACAGTGAACAGGACCATACATTATAACAGAAGTAACTCCTTACGGTGCTATTGAAATACACATTTTAATGGGGGAGAAAAATTCAAAATTAATGGTCATCGTTTGAAGCCTTACGTAATAAGGATATTTGACATACAGACTTTGACAATTCTTATTCCTTAAAGAAACTCGTCGTCGAACTGACGACCTTAAACTTAGAACTAACTTTTTAGCCATTTAATACTTACTAGTAATTGTAAGCATATTTAACAACATATAATATTTTTATAAGTAAATTCTAGTGAAAAGTTAAAAAAATAGTTAATACATTTATTATGAGTGTGTATTTACATTTTTACATATCATATTTTATATAATTGTAGTATAATTAATTGTCTTCCCTAAATAAAAAATAGTTTTTAATGTATTAAAGGCATTTGTAATGCCATAAATTAGTAAATTTTGTATGTATTTAAGTACATGTTTTACATTTTTTCAAGAAAGCCACAAAAAAAAAGGGAGATTTACACAAATATACAACCCTAACACCATATTTACAAAAAATAGCAATACTTTTCCATTTTACAAAATATAACAATAGTATTTTTACATTCCATATACAAAATTCAACAAATACCTACAATTTAGGGTTTTACCTATAATTTAGGGTTTTATCTCCTTCTTCCTTACCTTCTCCCACCATCACTGCCTGGAGGCAGCTGCCACCGCCGGCCACCAGACAGCCGCCGCTGACCGCCGCGGCCACAACCGGAATTATTTTTTTTTTCTTTTTTGGATCTACAAGATGTAACATACAAAAATACAAATATATACATTGCAAAATTTTAAAAATTTACTGTTTTGAAACTATAAATAACCAAATATGCATAAACATACAAAAATATACACAACAGATACAAAAAAATACAAAACCCACAAATACAAATAACTATCCATTTTACACAAGCATACAACAACATACACATATATACAAACACATACACATACAAAAAGGTGGATATAGACATTCATATACAAAAATATACAAAGATATACATATTTATATATACAAAATACAAAATATACTAATAACATACACATTTATACATATACAAAAAAGAAGAAAAGAAGCTGATCGGATGAACATAGGTGTTTTATACAAAAAAATACAAATATATACATGTATACATATACAAAACGAAAAAAAAGGAACCAAATCGGAAAAAACCACCGGAAATAAAAAGATCGGAGCAGCGTGCCAACGCAGTGCAGCAGCGCCGCCGCGAGGAGCAGCGCCGCTGCATTGCGGTGGCAGCAGCAACGACAAGGCAGATCTCGCGCGACAGTAGGGAGAAGGAGAGAAGGAGTTGGTCGCCGGTGAAGGATGGGTTACGGCGGCGACGGCGGGGTGGGATGGGTGGGTAATGCAGGGAGGAGAGGGGAGAAAGAGAGAAGGGGGAAAACTTAGGGTTTAGTGGTTTGTAGTGTGGAAAATGAAAAAATGGTATTTAGGGTAAATTTTTAAAACTATTGTTATGTTATGTAAATAGTGTAAAAGTATTGTTATTTTTTGTAATTAAGCAATTAGGATAGTCATATGGTGTAAATTTTCCAAAAAAAAATCAGAAAAGTTGAAAACTTATCAAAAAGACAAGTTGATACTTACTGCTATGTTATAAGTAAGAAAGAAATCGGCAGTACATTTTATAACAAAGCAGGGAGGAGTAATTGCAATTAACAAAGAGCAAAGTTTGTCACGGAGGAGTATATTTCTGAAAAACGAAAAGTTACTCTCTCTCTCAACTTAAATCTTGAATACTTTTTACTCCACTAGACTAATAAATAAAACCTCAAAACCTTTTTTCTCTTCACTTTACCTTTTCCCCATAAAATCAACCTTTTCATCTTCATATTCAAAATTGAATCCACCACTTGTAATCAACCATGGACACCACCTAAAAAACAAAAAAAAAAAGTTTTCTTTGTATCTCTTTTTTGCTTTTTCTCACTGTAAATTTTTCCATCAGTGTTTTTAATTTCTCTTTTCTCTGTAAATATACTTTCACAAAATTAGTTTAAAAAAAAAAAAAAAATTGCATCTTCACAAAGCTCTCCAACAGGTAACTCAAAGATCAAAAATAAAGACTTGACATCATGGGTACGTTCAATGTATAATCAACCAGTGGTCGAGGAGTTCGAGATATTGTTCCTACCAACCAATGGTCTTAAAGCACAAGAGATTTTAAGCACAATCAACTCTTTGCAATGGGGAGATTTTGTTCCTTATCCAGGCACCTATGTTCAAGACTCGGTTCTTGAAATTTATGGCAACCTTAATGCAGAAACTCCAACTTCAAGTGTGCAAGGTCAGACTGTTTCTTTTGATTCTCAATAACTTAAGAAATATAGACTGATAACTCCACCAAAAAATTAATTGATGAGAAGGATATAAATTTTGTTAAACGTGTGCTAGGTGAATTGACACGACCCGGAATCCGGCTAGGCCGTGCGGGGACCCGACATCATCCTCTAGACCCGTCGGGCGAATTCTTACCAATTAAATTAGGAAAATAAATATAATTTAATTCATAAATTAAGAACAAAACTTAAAAAAAGCACAGGCATATTGATACCTCTAAGCTGTATAATCGAAATTACAGCTGACTACCAACATACTAGGTTTCGAGCTATCCAGACTAGACATCTAAGAGTACAAAAGAAGACAGATACCTCCTGAAGGGAGCAAAATGCAACTAAAATAATAAACAATAAACTGGTGGCCATCCAGAATAAAAGCTGGCTCACCCTGACAGCTGAAGTCGTCTTCGCTCCTGAATAACGTGGCGAACTCAATCCTAGAGCGAACCTGCCGAAACGAAATAGATAGACAAGAAACAAACAACAAACAAGGGTGAGTCAAAGGACTCAAAAAGTGTGGCAGACTAGCCACCTCAAAGAATAGGATAGCTAGCCAGGGAGAAGAAAAGCAGATAAATCAAATTTCTCTTATTCAAATTATAAAAAGACAGAGCCAGATAATAATTGGAAATACGTATGGAGCCAAAAAAACTCATAAACAACCAGGAACATAAGATAGACAGAACATATAGGTATCCCGAACATATCAACAATCAGAAATACATCTTATTATATGCAAATATTATTGCGGCGTGCAACTTGATCCATATATTTATACTGTTGCAGCGTGTAACCCGATCCATATATTTATACTGTTGCGGTGTGCAACCCGATCCATATATTTATACTGTTGCGGCGTGCAACTCGAAATACGAGCTAGAAATATATAGGCAAACTGAATTATGTCCACAATATGGTATACATACCGCATACATAAAATACAGCATGATAGTCACACAATAGTCGGCATGCGGTGCAAAGAAATGGGATGAATGCAGTATGATGCAATAGTGTCACATGTGCCAAATAGATGGAGCGGAATCCTCCTACTCCGGGGCGGAATCCTCCTATCCTCAATATGATGTAAAGAGCGGAATCCTCCTGCTCCTAAGGCGGAATCCTCCTACCCTCAATATGATGTAATGGAGCGGAATCCTCCTGCTCATGGGGCAGAATCCTCCTGCACCCAATATGTATGCAATGGAGCGGAATCCTCCTGCTCCTGGGGCGGAATCCTTCTGCACCCAATATGTATGCAATATAATGCATATGAATGCAACATAATGCATATAAATGCAACATGATGCAATAATAACCCATCACCAGCGCGGGACTCTCATCGACAACCGGAAAGTATATTGCAACTCACAGCCAGAGTACAATGCTCAGATCTTCAATGCAATACCAACAACATGACATAACATATGATATATAATGTAAATTCAAAGCTAAGGCGTAATGAGTACGCCTATCGGCAGCTACACACGTAAGGAACACGTGGTAGATTATCCACGAGGCCAAGGGCCTCCAAAGAAATGATACAAATACTTACCTTATTTCAAAGTGCTACTCAACAACCGCTTTATCCTTTGGATTCACTGCCACATGATCTTGCTTATTAAATAAGCGGAAAATATATCAAATAAAGCTAAAGGCTTCATTCCTTATGTCTTAGGGCAATCCGATTAGGAACCTGACACCCTATTCGCATACGCGATACGCAGGCCATGCCTATGTACAGGGTTCAAAGTCACACAACCAAACCCTAAATAAATTACATTTATGGGTTGCCCATAACTCCCTGAGTACGAATATATAATCAATTTTATTATCAAGGTCCAATTAACCCTTTAAACTATTAATTGAACTTATTAAAACGATGTCTGATATCCCAATTTTTACAGTCAAAATATATTCAAACACACATAATAAACTAAAATAATGCATTAAGATCATTACCTGAATGTTTCGGGGTGAAAATTCTATCTTTCTCCGACTTTTTTCTTATTTTCTTGCATTTTTCTGTTGTTTCCGTTTCACTCTCTTTGTGTCGTTCTTTCTTTTTGTTTCTCTTTTCTTGTTTTATGTTATAAGAGATAAAGTAGCTAGTATCCACCACCTTTTGATTTCTTTTTCTTTCTTTTTTGTCTTATTCTTTTTCTTTTATTTTCTTTGACTTTTATAGTTTCTTTTCTTAATCGAAAATTAAAATGGTACCCTATGATACTCGAAATAATTCCAACTTTTGCATATAAGTTATACAAAATTTATGTAACATACTCGCTAAGGCAGATCTCAAATCGGACTCCCGAAACTCAAGATACGAATTAAAATGGAAAAGATCAAATTCTTTAACTTTCGGCATTTTAGCGGAAACTATCCGAACAAGCTCGAAATTCACTTTCGAAAATTTATATAGGTCAAAATAATCATATGTACCTAACGGCACTTCTGAATTTCGAATCGGAATTCATTCGCAAAAATCGAGCTCAAAAATCTCTTTTTAAAATTTACCGACAACGAAAACTGATACATTCTTCCGATACCTACCAAACGAAGTTCGGTTTAGCTCAAATTTTACAGACAGGTCCTAATGGACCTTACGAATATTTTAAAATTATCGACACGCCAATCGGAGCCGTAACTCCCGAAACGACTACCTAAGGTCGTTTCATGAATTATGTCCCAATGGAGTGAAAGTTTATTCGAGAACAAAAGAGCGTCCTTTGAGTATTTTTAGTACCAGTTTGGGTGAAGTAGCGAGAACCTGAGGCCGATTTATTACTCCCCGCATTTGCCCTTATTTGAACACATCTTATTATAATATGGACAGGGTACTCATGATATATGTTGTGATGTCTGAATTTCCAATACATATTGGACGAGTGATAAGTGATGCTATGATTGATTGTCGTTTACAGGATGAGCGTGGTGTCTTATGTTTTCCCTCTACAATAACAAGGTTGTAGTCGATCTATGGTGTAAACTTGAAGGGTTTTAGGGAGATAGATAATACATTTTTCATCAATAAACAATATCTCCATAGTTTAAAACCCGCGAGAGGCGAGAAAAGTGCTCCAATCGAGTTAATGCTTTTAGACAGCCATGAGAAAGAAGGAAATGAACAAACGACAAAAAAATGATACATCCTTTAAATTCAGAAGTTGACTCTTCTTGCAGTGCTATCAGTCCAAATGTGCAGATCACTTTGCAAATATTGTTGCAATAATAAACTGAAATGGTTAACAATTGGGAAACTTTCAAGAGTCAACAAATGATTAGAGAAGAAGTTTTAGCAGCAAATATTGCACACATTGCACAAGAGTTGGCAGAAACAAGAAAATTCCAAAATCTAATGAATCAAGTTGTGCAAAATCAGATTGCTTGTATATCTCCTATAGCTTTTACCTTGGGAAGATTGTTGTATAACAACTCTATTGTGATGACCTATTCTGGTTTTCCTTATTTGCAACCTTCTTTTATCATTCTAAGTGTTAGTAGCTTCCTAAGTGTAGGTGCTAATCAATATCAAGCTCATGGAACACCGATGCTCGATCCACCACAACTTACCTCAACAGAATTTGATCTAAATAGGGCTAGCTGATCTACACCAGCTCCAATATTGTTTGAGCCACTAGCTTAAAATAATTATGTATTTTATCCTTTTACTTTGAGCAAGATCGTTTGGAGTAGATTCAACGGAGAAACGCAGTTGTTGAGTAGTGCTTGCTTCTCCGGATGGAGGTAGGTGGTTCTATCCATTTCTTTGGTGGAACTAGTCCACGCGGGATATTGTACATACGTTCCTTGTATGTGCACTGCCCTAGGTGTAACCTTTTACATCTTTTCGTTGTGTTTAAATGTTTACTTGGAATATGTGTTGTTTTCCCTGGATTGTGTTTACTCCTGGTTGTTGTTTAAAGTATTGCAAGTTATGTGTATGTTTGACATGAAAATTTATGATTACTTTGATATGTCGGAGTTGGTCCAATTGATAATGTTTCGGAGTTTTTTTATTTGATAGCCTCGGAGTTGGTCCACTATCTATTTTTGAGTTGGTACATTTGATAGCCTCGGAGTTGGTCCACTATCACATCTTTTCGGAGTTAGCCCACATATTCTGCTGATTTATTAATTGAGTTTAATTGTTGGTTCTTGAATGAGATTTATTGATGTTGAATGGTGTGATTGGATGGACTATTTAAATAGCGAATTATAACATGTTTCTTTTTCTCCCTCCTCTATTCTGTTAATTTATTGCTCAGACTAGTTTCCTGTCTTTCATAGGAACTAGTCTACCCACCTACTAAGTCCTTTTGACTTACGTTATTTTCTTTATTGTTTCTTATTATCTGTTCGGGCAGATACGGTTCCGAGTACCAGCGAGCCCCGTGGCCAGAGTTGAAGATTTTCCTATTGATCAGCGGTGAGCCAACCATCCTCATTCCGTGGTGGCGCACCTTTCTATTATTTCATTCCTGTCATTTATTGTTTCAGACATTCGGGATATTTTATTTAGCATTTATCTTATAGATGTTCATGGCTTATGGTAGAGGACTAGACCTTTTGTTTGCACTATGGGATATTCCGCAACTTTTTAATACTTTTTCTGATCTTGATAGCAACAATGGACCGAAAAGTACGGGCAGCCCCTCAAACTCCATGCAACGGCAACAAGGTAATGATTTTGATGCTTCCCTTGATTAATTTCAAGGGAATGAAGCAGAAAATTAAATATGAGCAAGTTGAATTGTTCATTTAGGAAAACGAGTGGTTCAAGTGTGGACGATTGGATGGTAATTTTATTTATGTTTTTTGTTAACTTCTGGATGCTTTTGCTTTTAATGACTAATAGAAGGAGCAAGTTTGGTTTCATTTTAGCGACACTTTTTGTTGTAAATAGCTGTATAAAAGGAAAAAATAAATCAACTATGTTATTTTTGTTAGAAGAAGACATGATGTTGTTGTCATGGTCCGATGGTTGTTTAATTTTGATGAAGAAATAATGGCAAGCTGATAGGTAATCTTTTTTATTGTATATAACCTATAACAGGCAGATTATTTAATGGTCCGATTGTTTTGTTTTTCTTATGAAGGAGATAGGACCTTTGGCATGTCTAGAAAAAAAATTTGGGATGTAAAAGACCCTGCGGGGCATATCTAATGGTACTGTTGCACTTTTACTTCTATAGTTTTAGTTTATTATGTTGCTTATGTTCCTGTTTCTTTTAATGTACATATATATTTGTTATTACGAATCCTGCACTTTAACCCTTCGTCTAAAAATAAAATAACTTTCATCATATTTTTCCTATTTGCAATATTCCATAAAAATCAAAAGTGAAAAAAAATAGTTTTCAATAATTTTCTTAAAGAAACAGTTATTTCAAAGTAATAACTTTTCTAATTCAAATAAATTGAAAAAAAAAAGTAAAAAAGAGAGTTTGGAAGTAATTTCCACATGAATGATCAACAATAAATTTCTGGCAGCTTCTTTGAATATTCAAATCTTGAAGAGCTTTCAAAGACTTCTAACTTTACACTTTCAGTTTTGCAAATGTTAATATCTCTTTGTCATGAAATTTTGAACTTTGGAAAAATCAGGACATATGTAAATCAAGAAAATCAATGACTAGAACTTGCCTCTATTGTTTTTCAATACGAAATTCTTAGAGAAATGTTGATCATGGAAAATAAATTCGGCTATCCTTGGATCGATTGAGTCTTCTGGATTAATCCCACCTAATAAAATTTAACACTAGTGTCCAATATTTTAAGCCTTGATATTCTTTTTGTTCATCTAAACCACATAACCCAATGCCAAAAGATAAAAACAAAAATAAATTTCCTTTTATTCCTTCCTTTTCCTGGCCTCAGAGTAAATAGTTTGAAAGGATGATGATCTTGTTTAAGTATGACGATAAAAAAAATTTGTGGATAATTATGAGTTGAGAATATTTGAAAAAAGAAAAAAAACAAAAAAAAAGAAAGAAAAGAAAATAGATATCCATATACACACACACATACATCTCTGTGTGTGATATATATATATATATATACACACACACACACACACACACACATTTACTATCATATTTGAGTGTTTGGTATTTGCAATAAAAATAAGGGTTGTATACCATTAACCCTTATAATGGTTACTACTTTTCATGTACAAAGTTATCCAGTTTCAAAAAAAAAAAAAATAATCAAGCCAGAAAGAAGATTAGTCACTCTAGAAGTATCATTATATCCTACCGGCCCGCAACAGATCATTACAACCTAATAAAAGTCCTAAAAGATTCTCATGTCAGCATTGATCTACATTAGTGGAGATTCATAAGAAAGGCAAGTCTATGGTTTATTGTAAATAATTGATTTTAGTATTCTCAATTTTTGTAAAATTCAAAGAGTTCTAACAGTATCATTTACATTGTAAAATTAGAAGCTCAAAGGGCGTAAGTTCTAAAAGTTTTAAAAAAATTGAAATTGTTGGGTGAAGCCATTAATTTATTAAAAGGTTATGAATGTTCAATTAAATATATTCTAAATTTAAAAAAAAATTCTTTTATTTTCTTTCCTCGAAGACAAGTAAATGTTTAAGTATGGGAGAATTTGATGAGTGTATTTACTTGATTCTAAATATATAATTTTTATTGTAAAAACACAAAAAAAGAATTGTCTTGTTTCTTATTTTTGTTAATTAAAATTGCAGAAAAGTATATTGAAGAATTGACTCGAGAAGCAAGGGAGATTTCATTTGGAAAAAAGCAGAAATTAAAAAAAATGAATAAAGTGTTGATGGCGTGTATACAAGGTGTAGGAAGATGGAAAAAAATAATTATTGGTCGTTATAACAATGTGATGTTTGGTCGCGACAAACCACAACAGATCTACGACCAACCCATTACGAAAACCAAAACCATCTCATGGCCATAAAAAATTCACGACAATCCATAACAGAACCGAGACCAACCATGACAAATCCACGACAAATGGTTTTTGGCTATAAAAGGAGGAAGAAAGCCACCAGAGAGATGATCCAAGTTTGCAGAATTTTCTTTCTCGTTTAAGCGTTTGTTGTCGTCATTTTCATTTGCTTCTTTACTTTCAAGTTGTTCTTTTAGCCAATACATTTACTTTGTTTCTAGTTATAAATAAATTTTGGTATAGGAAACTATTCTATTTTTGGATTTTAATTAAATAGCGGAAATTATTCTTCGTGAGTATTTCTTTCTATTTTCTTATTTGATGGACAAAAATATTTCTATTGTCAGTACTAGATCTAGTATGGAGTAACTTTTCATTTTGTTGGGAGAATGACGGACCTTGATAATTCTATATAACATACGTCATTCTTCAGCTTCACTTGTTTGACCTGAACTTTAAATTTCTAAATCTTTATTAGCTTTTCTAGTTAGATGTTATTTATTTAAGTCGTACCGTTCTATTTCATATCACAATTGGCTTTTACTAATTTTGTAATAGAGAGAGAGGCAAAATAAGTACTAAAGTTATCGTAATATTGATAGGAGCTGACAGGGATCTAACCACATCTAACTATTTTAAGGTATAATTATTTTACTCTAATTTTGTAATCGAAAGAGGCTAATAGTATAAAAATTAATCGTACCAAGTGAGGTAATCGCGAGGGACTTACTTAAAAGAGTGTGGTTCAAATCAAGCGTATCTATATTTCTGGCTCTTAAAATTACTATTTGGACAAATAATTTTGTACAATCGAGAGGAGTACAATTAATTGGTCAGTTTATGTAGTCATATGTAAATTAATCACGAGAGGCATTTATATATTTTTGAGAAGTAAAGAGCTGAAGAATAAACTATAATATATCATATTAGAATATCAAGTGAAATCGGGATCCCAACTATTCCACCAAATTAAGAAAAGAAAAATATTTTATTTCTGTTGTCGCTTTGCTCAACATTAGCAGATAAATTACTCACAACTCCAATTTTTTATTTCCTCAAATAGTAATTAAAGCAAGAAAATTTTGTAGAATAGATAAACCAATCTCTGTGGGTTCGACATCCTTCTATATTATCATTTGACAGAGAACAAGTTGAAATTTTACATACACCAGAAACTCGTCAGTTTCCCAGATGCTGAAAGAAATACTGGTATATCTAATATTAGAGTCACGTAGGGTGCGCGAGAGGAGATAATATTATATGTACAGTTCAACAATATCAAAATGGTAACATTAAACATCAATGCAATACAAACAAACAATACTCAAAAAAGCCGAAATGCAATAATTTTCAGAGCCTGAGACTCTAGTTTTAATACCCTTGCCAGCGAATCGGCAAGATGTCACGCCCTAAATTTTACAAAATATTTTATTTTAAAAGATGCTACCTAGTGTTTTAATGGTACAAAATTATTGAGATTTTGAGTCGTCACTTGACAAGTTCAAAGGTGTGCCAAGTCACCAAAAGATACCTTTAGAATACCTTTGATTCATCTAATGGTCTGCGTAAAAGAAACAGAGTAAGATCTCGGTTGACTCTCAGAAAGGTATTAGGCATCTTCTAGTCCTGTGCCAAGCACATTTGCTTTATTGACGCTCTCCGGCTTTTGTGAATTATGTTTATTTGTTTAATTGCCAAATTATTTTTTACACTTCGATTTAATTTGAAAGTCACCTGTCCATTGATGAAACTCTATAGGAGATATCCGCGGACCGTTGTCCGATCGAATCTTCCAATATATGTGAGATTCATGTAAACGTCGATGTTTGATACGTTTTGAAAAGTCGTCTATCCATTGACAGAGACTTTATCGGAAATTAACCACAGACACGTTCTCCGTTTGAATCTCCAATATAATTGAGTTCCCATGTAAACGTTTGGCGCATGGATTTTATTTGCTTTCGGCCTATTTGATAGAACGTCACGTCCTAATTTACAAATTAAATCACATGTGCAATTTTGGCATGTTTGCTTAGCAGTTTAAGACCATTGGGCAAGTTTGCACAAACTACAACTCTTTTTGCAAAACATGGCCCAAAACATACCTAACCAATTATATTTTATAATCCATTTCCAAGTTCTCAATCAAGTTTAAAATTAAAGCTCTCAGGTAAGTTTATTCTATCAATTTTTTTGTTATGCCGATTTGCCTGTATTTTGTCAAAGAAACGTTGTTTAAACATTTAACTAAATTACTTATTTGTTTAGATTTACATATGAAATGAACTTAAATCTTACCCACTAACAAACATTCATCACAAACATAAAAGTAACTGAGAGAAAAACATCACAACATATTAACATGACCAACAAGGAGAACTAGTAAAGAAAAGTGAGGGCTCTTTGATTTTTTTCGTTCTTAACAGTTAGTGACAAAGGCGATTGGCAAAACACCTTTTAATGGGCTTGATTCCTATATTTCAGATACCTAAACCAGCTATTTTTTTACACAAGTTCAGATCATAAACATGCCAAAAATTCATACACAGTACATAAAGAGTTAAAGAAAAATACTTAATGGTGAACTTTCCAAGTGAACAACAATGCGACCACCAAACAAAATCCCAAAAAGCAGCAGCACCAAAAGACCAAAACTAACAACACGGTGGTAAAAATCCAAGACACTTGACATCCCATCAAACTCTTGAAAACCTTAAACTAAACTAAACTCAAACTTAAGAAAATCACATCTTTTTTGTTTGCTCTTTCTTACTGATTTCCCTTCATTTTTTCTTTCAGCTTCCACACTAATTTTTTTTTTCAAGTTGTTCTTCCAATTTTTTTCAGATCTTTTTTTAGGGTATGAAGTATTTTTTTCAGAGAGTGTATGTGTTTTAATGATAGTTCAAAGTCTTACATAAGCAAAAAGGAGTAGTGTGTAGCTAGATAAAGGGACAAGACCATGTGCCCCTAAGACTTTATTTTTTTAGACAACAATTTAATGAATTTGGCATGCCTAGCTAGAATACAAAAGATAATGGCAGTAAAGCCAATTTTCAAAGCTGGCAAATTTACTTTTTATTTTGACTTTTGACCTCTTGATTTTTAGATTTTTAGATTTTAATCTTATGAATACCTTTACAATAACAACAATTGAATCTAACTATTCTAACACTAAAAGGTCAGCCCAAAATATATTGAAGTCCACAACTAATGAACTAAGAGTCCATACTACACTCTCTTGTAGGCACAATTAGTACAATAACTAAGACTAAGTCATCTATGACAACACTTGCAAAAAAACATTAGCATCTAAATAAAACACTATACAATAGATTCAAAAACATATATACATACCAATTTCATTAGCATTCATTCAGAACCTGCTTGAACATGCACAACATACATATGAATATATACGGCTCTTCTCTAAAGCAAACAAAAAATACACGTTTACTAACTTCATGCCTTGCCAGGAACTAATTAGACTAAAATCTAAACCAGTTTACCCCTTTTGGCAAACTTGTTCAGACTTAGTCTACTATAGGACATGAGATAGGTAAATTTTCTTAGCCGAACAAATTCGAGACAAAAAAGACATCTATAGTTTCACACTACTAAAGCTAAAACTCAACCAGGTGAACACAATTATACAAGTCACGGACAATTTCACCTCTAAGACAAAGTAAATAGTAATTTAAGCAAAATCATGGCGACCAAACAGGTTGAAACCATTTTCATAATTATGACAAAGGAAACAATGAGATATTTGAAATTCAAACCGATTCCAATATAACACATACATAGTTCCAAAACAAGAAAAAAGACTACATATGAATTGACAATCTCTACAAGTTAAAGAATGACAAACGATCAAATTAACCTATGATTAATAGTTCAGCAATGATGGAAATAGGAATTTAGTTCTAACCCATCGTTAAACTAAACCATCGCCGCCTCAACAACCAACGTCACAGTCATGAGATGTTGTATCACCACTGTCTTACTTTCTAGAATAATCAGCACCACTAACAAAATCTCCATCGCAGCAGTGAAACCACCACTTCGCTGTCTCAACATTTCTACAACCGCAGCCTCAAAATCGTCAAACTCCTCCTTTGTAGTGTCACCACTACAGTGGATCCCATAAAGCCACAACATCATGACATCACTACCACTAACAGTGGTGGAATTGAAGAAACTAAAAATGGGAAGAGCAGGCCGAGATGAAATAAAGTAAAATTGGAGGGCCTTTTATGGGAAAATAGTCTCAAAATGTGTAAAGGAGACTGAGAGGAGACCTTTGATTGTATATATTGACTAGAGAAAATAGGGGTGGCCGAAGTTAGGGTTTCGCCGAATTTAAAAGTCCGATTAACGCCAAATCAGTGAGATTTTGGTGAAGTTGACAGCGAAAATGAAAAGAGAAGAGGGCGAAGAGGAATCTTGAAAGGTATATATGTGGGTGGTCGGCGGCGGACGAATGACAGTTCATGTTGGCGGAGACGGTTTTTCGGTAAGCTGGAAAATTAGGCAAGGGTTTGGCTATACTTTAAGGATTTAGTAGGAAATGACAAAAATAGAAAAAAGTTGTTTTATATAAAGGATATTGAACTGTGTCAAAATTTGCGCTTAGCTTCAGTCACTTAATTTACAATTGGCCACTAAACAGTCCTGACTATTTAAAGCTGACACAATTAACTAGAATTAAAACCACATAAATTGTAATATTATCATAATCCCAAACAGAAAATCACAGTTAAACATAAAACAAGTAATTTTTGGTAATTTTTTCTTCCTAATTAATGATAAATTTTAGCTAATATAAAAGACTAAAATCTAGGAAAATTTGGTGAAAATCGTAGAAAATTAGCATGACTATTTTGAATTTTTGTACAAAAATTTGGTGATTACACCCCCTCCCCCCCCCCCAACTGCCCCTTGTCGCCTTCCACCACCAACTACAGCCGACCGGCCAGAAAAGTCACTGAAAAATTATAAAAATAGTTTGAAATAGCGCTGAAACTGTCTGAAATAGTGCTGGAACAATCTGAAAGAGCGTTGAAACAGTCTGAAACAAAATGCAGAAAATAGTGTGAAACAATGCAAAAAAGGATGAAATAATTTAGAAACATTAAGAAAGAACGCAAAAACAATATGAAACAATGCAGAAACATTGTGAAACAGTTGAGAAATGATATAGATACAAGTAGAAACAACAAAAATACTAGAAACAATGTAGATTTAAGTAGTAACAATGTAGAAAAAATATAAAAATAGTATAGAAATATTATAAAAAATATTTACAGCATAACACTAAAAATAGTTTGGAGAAATGGTGTAGAAACAGTGAATAAGACGTAGAAATAACTGAAATAATACATTGAGATACAAAAATGATACATTAGAAGCAATAGATATAGTGCAGATACAATTTTGATATAGTGTTGACACAATGTTCATACAGTGAAATAAAGAGAAGGAATAACAGATCTGAACTAAAACGTAACATATCTGATAGGAAAACACAATTTCTTTATTAGGTATCAAGTATCAGCAATATCTAAATTAACTATGAGTTCATTTCAAATGCATTTTTTGGTATCTAATTTGCAAAATGCTCCATTAGCATTGGGTAATGGTTGGGATTGTCAACCAATTCATTTCAAGTGCATCTATTGGATTTTAATTGTGGGAATGCTTCATGAACATGGGACTACGTTGGTGGTTGTGAATCACATGTGCATCAGTAGTGGGCTTAGGGTTTGAATTAAAGTCTGATGATGTCGGACTTATTGTTATACATTCTTATAATCTATTGTTATACATTCTTATAATCTATTGGCTGATCTACAAGTTGTGGTGGTGGATGAGAAGACATGAAGTAAAATGGGAGAATGAAGCTCGGGGTTTTTTATCTTTTGCTATGTTTTACCCTAATTTTCTATATTTTGTAATTGACTTCTCCTTTCCTCTATATTAGATAATTGTTATAAAATGTCTCTATGTTTTGTAAAAAACTTCTCAAAATTATACTTCAGTGTAAATTTTCTTAGGCAAAAAAGACTCTGGACTTGGGAGATTGAGTTATTTAAAATTGGTCTTTAAAAATTGAGCATTTTTATATTTAATGAGCACTTTTCGTAATTATAAAAATATCACCGCACCTTTTTGAAGCCGTAATTACAAAAATAGTATCACACCTTTTTGAAGTCATAATTACAAAAATGTCATTGTTTCCTACAAAGCAGAAACTGATGCCAATTTGTCGTTATTTATTCATGAAGTGAACCAAATATCATGTCCGTTTTGTGAGTAACTGAGGCCAAATCGTCATTGTTTCACTCATATACAAAAATCAAAGCAAAACATAATATAAGACCAATCTGCCATCATTTGTTCGTAATGTGAGCCAAATTTATGAATCTTATGCAAACAAATAAGTCTAAATTGTCATTACTTTGCTCTAAAAAAAAAACATAACATAAGGCCAATCTGGCATCATTTATTCATACAATGAGCAAAATATCATGTTCATTTTTTAAATAAATGATGCCAAGTTATACTTACTCTATTCATCCACAAAAATACATATGAACATATACAATCACCAAATTAATCAGTCTACATTTACTTACTAATATGCCAAACTACTCTGTCTATTTTAATAAATAAATGACACCAAATCGTCATCACTTTACTCGTATACAAAAATTCAAAATAAAATAACATAAGGTTAATCTGGCATCATTTGTTCATTCGATTTTACAAATACATGCGGCCAAATCGTTAGCATTTTCATTTACGATATACATGAGGCACCAGCCATAACACCATCACAGTGGAACCAAACGCTTCCTTGAAGTTGTTTGTTATCATCATCACTTCCACCAAGGCTGCTTTATCACCATGAAAGTGATGACGATCCAAAACTTGAGCACCTATCTTTTCAACATACTCAAAACTGTAGATAATCAAATACAATAATTGTCGAATCTTAAAGCGCCATATCCTCGCCGGTCCCGACGGAACCACCTGAATGGAAAACGCTGGTTAACAATGCATCGAGCTGCGCTAATGCCGATTCCAATCTCTGTATGAATTTCTTGGTGAACAGAATTAGGATTAGGTCGGGTCATCGGTTCTGGAGGCGAGATGGTGGCGGTAGAGGAAGAGCCAACACCATCGATGCTGCTGCTGTTGACAGTTGCAATGGCCGGAGATGACAATGTTCACTTCTTTGGCGAGGAACGGGGAGGAGGGACGTCATCGTCGTTGTAGATGATAACTGGATTTTGGAGAACACAAGGGAATAAAACTAAAAATATCTTTAAAAGTGCTCAAAATTTAATACCATTAAAAAGTGTTAAAAAAGATAATACCAAATACCAAAATACTCGTCCCCACAAAAATTTAAACTAATCTCTAGTAAAAATTTGTGCTGAGTAACCCTGGCAGCTGCCAAAACTCTTAGCCTAAATGGAAGAACTTGTGCAAAAATTGGCCTATCATGGTGATCCCCTACGTTGATCCAGTCACAAAGTGCTTTTAAGTTATGATGTAGTTACTAAAAGGGGTTAAAAGTTAGATATTGGCGCTGAAGTATCTTTATTCTTTAAACCAGATTTCATGTACACTCGGTCCAAATTGTCGCATAAAGTCAGTCAGTTTAGTCATTCATTAACTTTCCTAGATACAAAATAACAATCTGCAATAAACAACTTGCATTCAAAAGCTTGTTATCGTATATTATAGTGGCAAAGTCTCATTATTCGTAATCTCTCTAAATAACCATTAATCTTGTTACATTAAGTTATTAGTGTTTTATCATCACGTTACTCTTAAAGAATTGAAAATAAATTTTTGTGTCAATATTTACTCTCAACTACAGCACTCAATGCGATATCATATGCTTTCAATGTGGTGGACTTTACATGTACGCCAACTTGTTTAGTGAATTGTCAAGGCCTAATCAAGCTAGTCACGACACATGTATCGTAAGATCTACCTTTAAATTGATATGAACAACAAAATTTTTTAAAGACTTCGAGACCAAAGAAAAAAAAAAAAACCGTCACAGATTAGTTTGGGCACGCTCACTGATCTTACTACAGTAGTCATAAAGCAATTTCTTGTTAGTGCAAAATCAGTAACTAAACTATTTTGTAAACTTTCAAAAAATACGAGTGACGGGAATGTAAATTTGTGACATGAGGTTATACAAATATCAATGCTTTGTCACTATAAATTCCACTTCAGAAAAAGGTTTTTGTGTAATTTTGACTAACCCTATTGGAAAAAGCACGTTAAATATTTGTTTGAAAAAAGAAGAAGATAATTGCATTGTTTCAATTATAGAAAATATACATAAATGATTTTATTTTATTTTTATTTTATTTCTAATAAGGAACGTAAAATATTTACACTAATTGAGATTACTTTATTCTCTAATGTAGAATTTATAGAGTGCAAAAGGTAATGTAATAATTTAGAGTTGAAAATTTGACTTTCCATTCATTTTCACTTTTAAACAATCATAGATAATTAATTATGTTAATATAATAAATAAGATATTTTGTAGCTTCATTTTATAATTAGCAACTTTTCTTGACCATATAGGTAAAATTTTATTTATATCGGATAATTAACTCGAATATATTTACTAAATCAATAGATAAATTCTATGCACGTGTACATACTTTTTCTTGGTTAACTATGATTAATTAATGCACAGGCGCAATATATTAAATTACTTAATCATGAGTTTGTATAATATGTAAATATCGAGTAGAGTACGTAATTACTTGTGTAAAAGATAATCCGAATTATTCTTATATCCTATTATCCAAAAGGAATAATGAGAGAAAGAGAGGGGCGGGGGGTGGGGTGGGGTGGGGGTTACTTCAAATGAGTTATGTGGGTTGATATTGAGTGGCGCAGGTGCCAGGCAAGGTTGAGTTTTTATTTGCCCTTTTTATTTATGTGGTCATAAAAAGAGAAGAAGATTTCCTAAAAGCATAAAAAACAAAGTAAACCAAAAAAAAAAAAGAGAATATTGTCAGAATATAAAAAGGGAAAAAGGAAAAAAAAGAAAAAGAAAAAAGCAAAAGCTAGAAATAGTAGAACAGTAGTAATAGCAGATAGATAAACATAATGATAGATAGATCTCTCGATATATATATATATATATATAGGTTTTTCAACACAAATAATTAAATAAAAAATAAAAATTAAAAACCCTTTCTCTCTCTACCCTCAGCTCACACAACACAAAACGTAGACAAAGAAAGAAGAAGAATTCTCTCATATGATTTTTTCATTTTATTTTTCTGTTATGTACTCTTTTTAACACTCTCTTTTAATTTTGTTCCTATTGTTCTATTATTTTAATTTTTGGTTTTTAATTTTCTGTTTAATATTGTTGAATCTGAAAAAACCTTATCATAAACTCATCTGCAGTTAAATGGATCCATTCGATTATATTTCGTCTATAATCGAGCTTCGTAAAGGTATTACTATCAGATCTTATTATTTTTATGTTTTAATTATTGTTTTTATTAATGTATTTTGTGTTTAATATTTAATTTTAGTGAGATCTGTGGATATTATTGGTTTTATAGTAGTTGACTGTTTGTTTTTAAGTTTATTTAATGATTATATGATTTTTAATACTTTACTTTGTGGTGATTATTGTTATCTGTTGAAATAATTTGGTAAAATGAGGTTTAATAAGTTAATATGTTACTGTTAAGTGTTTTTTCAATAAAAGAGATAATTAGTGAATAAATTATGTTGTTAAATAGTGATTATTGAAGTAATTTGGTTGTATGATTAGGATTTAATGTTATTTTGTTAAGTTATGGATATATATGAAGTCAATTGGCACGAAATTTTGCTAAAATGGTGGTTTATTGGACGAAATTGCAATTTTATGTTCGTAGATGCTATCGACGAAGTTACTTAGTATTGAAATGGAAGGGATATAAGATAGGGTAGGATGCTGTTCAAAACTCAGCGGAGGCAAAAGTACGAGTAGTTGATTCTTCCCATCTGTCCAACCCTTGATAGTCGGTCCTGGTGAGAGGTATTAGTACTCTGTGGAATTAGTCGAGTTGCGCGCAAGCTGGCCTAGAAATCACGGTTATAAAAATAAGGAAAAAGATAGGGTAGGATGCTAGGATGGATATGGGGATTCATGCAGTTGACTCGACTATTAGGCTTAGTCAATTGGCTATCAATGCTATTTATGTGTAATGTGAACATATGCAAGATGTGTCAGAAGATATGATTTTTTTTTTCTGTTTGAAGTAACCTAATATGTACTAAAGTTGAAATTTAGATGAACCTCTACGCGATCAAGCAATGAGTTTTTGAATCATTAGACTGAAGATATTTCCTCACACCTGTGTTTATATTCTTATATTGAGTAATATCTGATCTTTTGTTGCAAGGACAAGGTATCATATAATTCTTGGTTTGTGAACTATGCAAAAGGGTGAAAGTTATTTTATAATTATTTTCATCTTGAATTTTGGCCTCAAAGATGGTTGACAGAGGAGTTAAGTTTTTGAGTAAGCATTTCTTTTTTATTTTCTGTTGCAGGGTTTGGGTGACACGGACTGCATGGTTGCTTCTTCTTACAAGTAGGAATTTAATTACGCATGTAGAGAACCCTTTTTCTTAACATATCCGAGACGAGAAAAAGGAAGAAAAGAAGTAAGGAAAAGAAAAGAATGAGCTTGACAGGAAAAGGGACTCCGACCAGTGACAAAAAGCTAACCTTAGCAAAAGCGACAAGCCTGAATCCAAATGCTGCAGAATTTGTTCCTTTTGCACTCAGATCACCATCAGGTAGCACTAGCAGTACAGAGGCATCAAAGCTTGCTAACTCCACCACAACTCTGGGAAAAGCTGTACTAGATAGAACAGAATCATCTGTATCGAATAACTCAGATGATGAAGCTCACCAGTATTGGCGTCGCCAGCTCCCAGATGATATTACACCCGACTTCAATGTCATGGGAGAAGAGGATTCTCATGGAATCAGCAGTCTTCCATTTTCTAGATTATCAATAGCTGATGTCAATGAAGCTTCAATATTTCCTGCCTCAGCTGGCAGCAGCTTTATGTTGAAGGACCAGCAACTGTTATCTCCTAGTCGTGTTAATGGGACTAGCTTTGGTGACAAGACGGGATATCCTATTACGTCTTTTGGTGAAGAAGCATCCTCACCTAGCTTTCATCTGCCTACTAAACCATGGGACAAGCCATCTCTGACCAATGACCAGCCTTTTGCCAATGTTAGGGAGGGGCCTCATTATAATGGGAATTCAGGAAACAACTTCTTTGCTGATATGATAAATGAGCAACCATTTTTTGAAGCAGATATAAATCCTCTTGAATTTTTGGCCTCTCAATTTCCTGGTTTTGCTGCTGAAAGTCTTGCAGAGGTGTACTATGCTAATGGCGGTGACTTGAATCTGACAATTGAAATGCTTACTCAGCTTGAGGTATTGTTCATTTACTTAATCTCAGTGGACATAGTTCGTAGAATTGCTTCACAAAAGGCAATTGCCTTTGTAATCTAAAAGACTTGATATGTTACTCTAAAGTTACCGCAGTTCTATTAATCAGTATGGACTGGAATTTGGTTGTCTATTTGACTTACTGTTTAATCATACTTTATTTATTTCTTCTGTGCACACAAATTTTGGGAAGTATTAATGGGGGGTTAGAATTATCTGAGCCCTGCTTCTTGATCAAAATTGTAGAATCCAAAGGTGCTCCACATGTGATGGTAAGTGCTCAATGCGTATAATTATCTAGAAGTTCTTCAATATATGTGGTAAGTTTAATCAATCAACTTTTGCGTATCAAATAGAAAATAATTTAATCAGTGAGCTACTTATAAGAGATTAAAAGGTTTAATCAATTATCTTCCCATCATTGAGTCTCAAACTCCTAATCGTCTATGTCAGTGATGTGTTTTTACTTTTTAGAAGTTCCGAGTCAAGAAAATAATTGTTCTGAACATTATATCAATTAGTGTTTTTTTATATCAATTAGTTGTATGCTTAGTTAAATTAGTTGCACAGAACAGAATATTGGTATTGAACACAATATAGAGAATGGTGAAGCTTCTCGTCATCTCTGTGATAGAACCTTTGTTTACATACTAATATCTCAACACACTTTGTTACAGCTTCAAGTTGATGGTGGATTGAATCAAAATTTGAGCTCAAAAGCCTTGTCTTCTCCAAATCTTAGTGCTCTGGATTTCCCTGCTCTCACTGCTGCAGAAAGTCAAAACAGCAGCCTAAAGTACACCGGCAATGATGTTCAACAAAATTTCAATCCCTATAGATCTTCTGAAAAGGAAAGCAACCTTCTGTTCAGATCTGGCTCTTCCATCACTTCTCGAGGTGCTACAGATTTTGCATCTGCTGTCAGGAAGATGGCATCTCAAGATTCTAGCATATGGAAGTATGATAGGACTGGAGGTGCTGATACTAGTGTTGGATCAAGTAGAAATTCACCTGTCCTGGCTAGCTCTTACAATGGTGGGCAGAGCAGGGGAGTTTATAGTGATAGGTTGCAAGGCCGCAGTTCCACACGTGCAGCTCCCGTCTGGCTTGAAACTGGAGATGCTGTTGGTAATGTTTTCTTGAAGCAACCAATACTACTTTTGAACGTTCATTGAGGAAAAATATCTTCTGCACATCTATGTGCTTTAACTTTGTTGAGATTGCAGCAAATATATATTCTGAAATGCGGGAAGAAGCTCGTGACCATGCACGCTTGCGTAATGCATACTTTGAACAGGTATGTGGTGTACTTAATGATTGCAAAGGTGGGTAAAACATGCGTAAATGTGGACTCACTTCATTTTTCTGGGTATTTGAATGTAAAGACAAAATGGCATGGGAATTGAGACCAAGAATTAGTGATGATCTTTGGAAAATTTTGTTAAAAGTGCTGATGAGTTAGAAAAGATTTGTTTTGGTATGAGTTTAAATGGATTTACATGATTAGTGAGGATTCATATAGCCGATTCCTACTTATTTGGGATTGAGGCATAGTTGTAATCTGAGATGGCAGATTCAACTCCAGTTGGTGCACATGTTCAAAACTCAGGGGGGTATGCGATCATCTGTCTAACCTCCTTCCAACTTAAATATCAGACTCTGTCTATGGCAGGATTTAAACCCATGACATGCACCTACATCACACGTTCACGCGGTTGTGTCCTTACCTATGAACCAAAGCCCTGGGGGCGGTTAAGTTCGAAGTGATTGTGTGCACAATTCTTGACCTGGGGCTGGGATAGCTGAAAAGGAATTGGGAGGGTGCAAAACTTAAAATCCTTTCTTTCTTCCATATTCAGATGACATATTTATGTCTGCCTTGTCTATTCTTCCACCTATGATGTCTTAAACTCTATATGACTTGTTCTGAGATTAAAAAAAATGCATCTAGGTTTATTAGCATATCCGTTAGTTGATTACTTTTACTTAAAACCTATATTTAATATCATAAGTTTCTGTCATGGTTGTACTTGTATCTATCACTGTTTTCCCTGTATTCATCGGCATTCTACTATTATCTAGTTTGCTGTTGGGAGATAAAAAGCTCTTTAACTGAAATACAATTAAGCATGCACTTCTTAGCTGAGAGAAACAAATGGTGTAGCCTTCCTTAGTACCACTATGGAGCAACAAAGATTGTACAAGAAGAGATACAGTCAAGTTAAAGTGTTAGCTTCCTAGTTCCTTGTGTCACATTTTTTTTTTCCATTTTTTATTTGGATTAACTTTCGTTACATCAGGAATTTACTCTGATATGATCATGTCAAGTATGCATTGCTCTCTTATGCGGCCTATCAGATCCTTAATATATGCAACTGTGTCCATGTGTAGGCTCGTCAGGCATACCTTATTGGTAACAAGGCTTTGGCTAAGGAACTTAGCGTCAAAGGACAGCTGCACAACATGCAGATGAAGGCAGCTCATGGGAAGGCTCAAGAATCTATATATCGCTTAAGGTCTGTTTATCTTCCGCGGGAATGCTCTGCCACTCTAAACTCTTAATATCACAGTTTGTATGTGCTGGTTGTTTAACAAGATTTTCGGACTCTAGAATTCTTTATATCACAATCTTCATCTGAAACACTGCTACTATCTAATTCTTCTGCTCTGTATGAACTCAATTCATCTCTCTTGAATTCCAGTATTTTTTTCATGCATGTGCTGCTCAGGTAGCTTTTATAATCATCAGATGCTGTCCATCTCTGCTTTGTCATTGTGCAATGACACAGAATTGACATATAGAGAGGATGTCAACGCTGAAAATCTACTCATGCTAGATGACCTTTGTAGGAACAAGACATAACCTCCTCAGCTGATGAAGTTCTGCGCATCAGTTCCCTCCAACACACCCCCCTCGCCCAAAAAAAAAAAAAAATAACGTTGATAAAGACTCTCTTTCTCTCAAAGAAAATTGTTTGGTATAAAGAATTTTGTGCTGAGTAGTACTTATTCTTTGCAGGAATCCAGTCAGTCCGGAGATGCAGGGTAGTGGGAGAGGACAAGAGAGAATCATAGACCTGCATGGGCTTCATGTTAGTGAAGCTATTCATGTCCTTAAGCGTGAGCTGTCTGTGTTGAGAAATGCTGCCAGATCAGCAGACCAGCGAATACAGGTTTACATTTGCGTTGGAACAGGACATCATACAAAGGGTTCGCGCACTCCTGCTAGACTTCCCATTTCTGTCCAGCGTTACCTGCTAGAGGAGGGCCTTGACTACTCTGAGCCACAACCGGGGCTTCTCCGAGTTGTGATATACTGAGTTGTGAAGGTATAGGAGTTTTTGACACAGCATTACCCTAGAAAATCCATTCAATGAGAAAAAGGTGTGGAAAAAAAGTAGAGGAAAAAAAAAAAAGGAAAATTGTTGTACCTGTAAATGGGAGGAAAGGAAGATTAGTGCAAATTCCAGAAAGGGGAAAATGAAAATGTCAAAAAATTGTATCATTAAGGTTTAGTTGTTGAATAGGAGGATACGTTTTTTGTAGCTTGTGGGGGGACTTGCATCGGCCCCCTTCCATTTTGTAATTTTTGTAACTTGGGTTCTTTCTCACATTCCTTTTTTATCTTGATTAGCCGATGTAACTGATAGAATTCATTCAAATGAAAGTTCAAATTCACCAAGTGTTCAGTGTCTGTGGATGAACTTGTCCATCAGAAGCTTTACTGTCCAGCGAGCTCACACAGTAAAACTGTCTTCTCTGTTTGTATATGTGTGTTTATGTGGGAACCTTATGTTCGGCTTAGATTAAAGCTATAACTCAACGGCCCTTCTATAGCTTTTCACCCCCTAGTCTTTCATCCATTAAAAGCTCTAACCCCTTACCCCCTCCCCTTCTTTTCCCCTCAATACCCTTGTGTCACAATGCACGACAAAATATTGAGACCAGTGGATGTCACTATTTATACCAGTGTCATTCCAGTACTCTATCGAGAGTTTCTCATAAATTGATTGGCTTTCGGCCAGCTGCAGCTCTCTTTATGGCTTTGGACCATAATATGAACAAGTTTTCACATAGATGGAGTTGGGGTAATCATAAGTGACGGAATTGTTACCAGTACAATGGGATCCTAATTCCTTTCACAAAGCAATAAGCAAAAGACATGACAAGATCAATTGACAGAATAAACTCTACATTAAGAGATGTTTCAGTACTTAACTCGTCCATTTGAGACCTGTGCATTTCATGGCCATGAAATCTCCACACTTGATGACTTCTGTGGAAGTGTTTGGTGATTGTTGCTACCATCTTGTTATGTTTCCAACAGCAAATTAATATTTTACTACATAAACTTCTGGAGGCCAAATTCTTAGTATGTAAATTTTAGCCAAAACGAATCCTATTTTGGCTATTACCTTCTCCATTACTATGTTCTCATACGCAGGAATACCCCCGTTAGCCGGCTTTTGTAGCAAATTCTATTTGTTCTTCGCTGCTTTGGGTAATATTTTACGACATAAACTTCTACTTCAACACATAACTTCCCTTATTTACAAAACTTCATTTCATATTTCAACCATCTCGACTCTTCTTAGTTTATTAGTATGCAGTAAGCATGGTTAACAAAAATTTAGAATTAAATTTGTTGGGAGCTCTCAATAAAGATAATCCCTCCAAAAATAAGCATATGCCACTAATTGCAGCAAGCACACGGTATTTTTTAGTAAAAGGGGAAAGAATAGTTCGCTTTATGCTCACTGCGTGACTGCGTAAGTTCAGACTCGCATACTTCCCTTCCGATGTGGGACAAAGTCCCACTATTTTTCCCTCTTTATGTATTTTTAAAGTGTCTAAAGTATAGCTCCTCCCCTCCACTTCTCTTTCCCTCCTTCACACTTCCAATTACTATACATACGGTTCCAAACAAAAACAACTTATACTGTCCTATGTACTTTCTTGTTTCATTTATTCAAGCTCTGATTCACATTTTCTTGGCCATTTTGTAGAAATATATGCTCACAAGCTGATCGATGAAATGTTGCAAAGAATGTTTTTGACTGAATTTCCAAAGAAGGTTTGGGTTTTAAGTGTATAATTCAGGACCCAATTCTTGAGCCGAGGTCTATCAGAAACAACCTCTCTACCTTACACAAGGTAGGGATAAGGTCTGCATACCGCCTTCCCCAGACCCCACTTGTGGGATCATACTGGTTGTGTGTTGTTGTTGTAATAGAGGATCCAATTGGCAGAAGGAGAAAACAAAGCAGTTATCGGGTTTTTTTAATTGAATCTTTTTATAGTAAAGTTTAACTTGGACTTACAATGGCATTGAGTAATTTGAGGAACTTTATGCCTCGAGCTAAGATTTTCAGAGCCAAGAAATGTGGAATAACGCGGTTTTATCGCTGCTCAGAGGAAGAAGAAGAAGTTCAAGATGAGTTAATGACTTCTGAATGGTATGATAAAGCTTTCTCTAAATTGACAAAATTGAGTCACTTGCTAAAGAATGTGGATTTTGTTGATGGAAAGCTAATTAATGTTAATGATCACTCGAGAGTTTATGACGAGAGGCTGGAAGAAAAGTTATATGCTTTTAAATCATTAGCTAGGACCTTTATTGGGTGTCCGTCAATGCAAGAAATGATGAAGAAGAATGTGATGGAAGCATTAGGCGATGGGCAATGGGAGCAGCCTTTGTGTTTTAGTAGAGCGAACGAGAGGGAGTCGATGACAGTTGATTCCCTCACTAAAGTATCAAACTTCTTGAACGTTTCTGCTCAACAAAAGAAGCTTGTCAGGCAATCAATATGTGCACAGGTTACAAAGTACCCGATATGGACAGGGGCACTAGAGGAGATATTGAATGGATTGAAATATAAGATAGATTTTCTGAATTGTAGGTGTCCGAGTAAAGAAATTAAAATGGCACAGCAAATAGCTACGGCTTGTCAAAAGTTTTTGGAAATTGCAACTTCTTATGATCCTGAATCCACTTCATGGATGCGCCTTGCACCTGCAAAAGGCGTGGAATCGCCCGCTTCTCACAAGTGGGAAGACATTCTTGAAATGTTCATTGACCTTGTTAACTGCTTGAGTGAAGAGACAAAATTAACTTCGGAAGTTAAGAAGCTCGAGGTCATGAAAGAGGGGCTTTATCAGATTAGGGATGTTTTGATAGACAAAAACATTGGATATAAGGAAACTCGATACCAGGAAAATTTAGTGCAGAAGAAGTTGACTAAGACATTGGGCCACTCGTCACGATGTGTGTTCACACTTCTTCTTTATTATCTTTATGGCAGCATCTGGGATATTGAAGTTGAAGTTTGTGGAGGACTTTATGCAATTGATCGCGGGGATAAGTTCCATTTGTGCATGGGAAAGATCTTAACATCCGATGAGGAGAATATGCTGCAGAGTGGGGTGAAGCACCTAAGCAGAGCTCTGGGGCTTTTCAAGTTTGTATGGGAAACGGCAGGAATGAAAGGTGACCTAGAAGTACAAGGTCATTTGTGGTGCATTGGTGCCAAGAATAAGTCATTTACCTACAGAAATAATATGTTCTTGCTGCATTCTTTAGTTGCTGATGCGTGACTTCTCTCCGGCAATGAGAACTAGAAAGGTTATACTAGAGATGCCGTATTCATCAATGAAAGTTTATAATAGGTTAATATGTGATAACCTTTTGCAGCCATCAAAATGCATTATCATCATTTTAGTATGTTAGTTATGTTGGGGAAAGTTTATGTCCGAGTAACAAGACGATTATCACTTCATCTGTTTGTGGAACTTTTGTGCTTATATTCTTAATATCCTCCATTTGCCTCTGAACTAATCAGTTCAGTGTAGTTGGAAAAGTGATCTGGCAGTTCTAGTGAAAAGCATCGAGACTCTGTTAAGAAATTTGCTTTTGTTTATTTATAGCTTTTCCATTTTATAAGAAAATGTAGCAAAACAACTTTACTGTATTACAGTTGGAGATTTTCCTTTATGATTATTAGCACTCCTTTCTGTTTTATAGAAGCTGTCTCAAACAGATTCTGAGGTTGATTTGTGCAACTCCCTTGCAGGTATTTGCAAAAAGCTAATCTTTCGGGCCAGATATCAAAACTATTGGGCGTTTAGCTTATAGCATTTGGTGGAATTCCCTCAGCTCAATGCGAAATGCAATGATCCTGCATTTCTTAATACTGATGTACAGTATTTGGTGGAATGCCCTTAGCCCAATGCAAAGCCAGCTACCAATACTATTGTTCTATGAGATAGCAGATGTGATCACAGACTGTATTTGCCCAGAGTTTTGAGCTTTTTTTTGGTAATTAACTAATTTTTATTAATCACCAAATGGTCTAATTACAAAGCATAGCATAGCCAACTCAGCTAGCTAATCCAAGAAAATTACGAAGAATACTATCAAACTACCACTACTTGAGATAATCCATTATGCTCCTACTCTACCTGTAATAGTAGTTTTAACCCCAGAACTGTTACATTTCCCATCTATCTTCAAAAACTCAGCCTTTGCAAGAGAAGTCTAGCTGTTCCAGTAGCTTTGCTGTTGCAGGTGAAAGCCATACATTTGGCAACGCTCTCAATCTCTCTTGCTTTTTGTTCAAACACCCTCTGGTTTCTCTCAAGCCATATGGCATATGTATACTCTGTGAACACCATCTTGTACACTGTAGCTTGAGCTTTTTTCCCTTTAGCTTTCTTTGTGATCCAATCCAAGTGTTGATCCCATGTCGACTTTGGTCAGTTGCTTATTTTGAGCCAGATCATTAGTCTATCTCTTAACTGGATGGCAAAAGGGCACTGATAGAATAAATGATCTCCTGTTTCAGGCATTAATTCACTCATCAAACAAGTAGCTTGCACAGGTAACCCCCAAGAAATGAGTTTATCAGCAGTTAGCAATCTTCTCTGTATATGCAACCACAAATGAAACACAGCTTTTGGTCTACCATATTTTTGGACATCAAAACCTCTCCATTCAGCTTTATTGAGGTCGTCCATCATATGTAGATGCAGCCTTATTATCATACTTTTAGTAGCATTTTGGCCAACTTGATTCTGCACAACCTGGACACTACTTGTCAGTATGTTTCTCACCATCCAACTAGCTTGGGATGGAATAGGCATAGTACTGATTTTTGAGCTTTTGATCCCCAAATATGGTGTTTAGTGCAAAACAAATTGACTAAGACCTTGAGCCACAGTGTTCACACTTCTTCTTTATTATCTTTATGGCAGCATCTGGGATATTGAAGTTGAAGTTTGTGGAGGACTTTATGCAATTGATCGCGGGGATAAGTTCCGTTTGTGCATGGGAAAGATCTTAACATCCGATGAGGAGAATATGCTGCAGAGTGTGATGAAGCACCTAAGCAGAGCTCTGGGGCTTTTCAAGTTTGTATGGGAAACGGCAGGAATGAAAGGCAACCTAGAAGTACAAGGTCATTTGTGGTGCATTGGTGCCAAGAATAAGTCATTTACCTACAGAAATAATATGTTCTTGCTGCATTATATTCATTGCTGGTGCGAGATTTTTCTTCGATAATGAGAAGTAGAAAGGTTATACTAGAGGATGCCTTCTTCATCTATGAAAGCGTATAGTAGGTAATATGATCAACTTTTGCTGTCATCAAAATGCACTCATATCATTCTCAGTATGTTTATGTTGGGGAAAGTTAATGTCCAAGTAACAAGACGATTATCACTTCATCTGTTATGGAACTTTTGTGCTTATATTCTAATAGTCCTCTATTTGCCTCTAAACGAACCTGTTCAGTGTATCTGGAAGAGTCATCTGGGCAGTTCTAGTGAAAAGCATCGAGACTGTAACATTAAGAAAACCGTTTTTGTTGTTTTATAGCTATTCCATTTTATAACTAAGCAAATGAGTAAAAATATTTCCTGTATTACGATTGGAGACTTTTCTTTTTGATTATTAACGCTCCTTTCTGTTTGATAGAAGCGTATACTGTACTGGCATGACTAAAATTTTGAGCTTCTTTGCTTTCTTTAGGAGGCATTACTGATCAATTGATCACATGCCAAACTAGACTTTAAAACTATTGGGCTTATTAGCTTCCTGCACTTCTTAATACAGCTGTACAGTATTTGGTAGATTTCCCTTTGCTCAACGCAAAGACAGCTACTAATACTATTGTTCTATGAGATAGCAACTGTGATCGACACCGTGTATTTGTCCCAGAGTTTTGAGCTTTTAATCCCAAAATATGGAGCATTCTTCACCCTTTTCTCATTTTTATTAATAATAATTTATCCAAGTTGTCCTTGTATTATCCATGTAAATAGTACGCTAAAATTATGTTTGTTGAAGAACTACTAATTTTCGTCGTCCATCAGCCAATTAAACCATTTACTGAGACGATATCCCCCATTAATATCAAAATTCTTGAGAGGCAATTTGTTCTGACTGAAATCTCAACCTACCTATAAAACAACACCAAAATGGTTTTTATATTGTCATATTGGTTTAGAAAACATGAGATGCTCACAAAGAGAACTGAATGGTTCCTGTGTGAACTTCGATGGGGTTCTCTTGAAGCGCCAGGAAAGAAACCTGTAAATTTGCTTTAATGGTCTTGAAGCATCCACCGGTATCATCATTTTGACTAGGCAACAACCTCGGATCTTTTAAAAGCAGTGGAACTGCACTCCAATAAAAGCAATTATGCTTCAATGTCAAACAAATTATGGTCGGTTACACCTCTTTATGTAATCTATCATTAAAAGGTCTTTAAGATATTACTATTATATCTCACTCGTTAACAAATCAATTTTACAGTAACTCCTACCCCTAAGTAGAAAAGTGTGAAATTCTAAAGTGCAACACTACATTATATTTACAACCCCCTATTCTGAATAAAAAAGTCACAAAAGTCAACGTTGTCCTACTAAATAAAAGTAACTTTCAGCTTCAATAAATTAGAAGAATCAGAAAACTGAGCCACCAGATTGATAAAATCAAGTGTAGTTTTCAGTTTTTATGAATGGAAGAATTAGATAACTGAGCCGTTGGAAACAATCAAGAATTTAGAGAAGAAAAGTTTGGTTTAAGAATTGTGTAGGGCCTGAACAATCAAGAATTTAGACAAGAAAAGTTTGGTTTAAGAATTGTGTAGGGGCTGTGCGAACGCAAGCCCCCACTGCCACACATTATGACGTAGGTTCGACCACTTGGGCCGACCTTAGGTGGGCACCTCTCCAGAGTGCAATGGAGGTCACCAGCCTAGGCCATGGGTCTTCTTGATCGCCCATTGACTCCGTCCAGGTAAGTATGTTACCATGTTGCTCCTTGCTATTTATTTATACCACTCCAGCTGACGCCAATGTGGGACATCCCGCGCTTTAAGCTATTGCTACTGAATATTTGTTTATTTCAAATTTAGATGCTTACCCATATATAAGCATGTAATTGAGATTTATTACCATTCCTCAACTAAAATATTATTCTATGGATGTGTATAACAAACGGATCTTTTCAGTTCTCTTAAAATAAAAATGTCATGCTATCGCAAAAGTTAAAAAAAATTTACAAATTGTGTAATTCATCTTCAACATGAAGTCAGGGTTTATAGTTCCACATTGGATTACAGGTGTTGTTTAGAACCTGAGCTTAACATAAATACCAAAATTAATATTATTACTGCAATGTTACTGAACTTATTGTGGGAAGATAATGGGCAGAACATCATGTGGGGTCCATCCCATGTATATAGGCATGAGTCTATTGGCAAGAACTTGGTTGGCAAAAATTCTTGGGCAGCAAGGCAAAATTTGTGGCAAGCAAATTTTGGTTACTTTTTTCTTTTCTTTGTTTTTTGCTTGGAGGCCAAGTTTGCTCTCCTATAAAAGGAGAGGCTTTATTCAATTGTAGACACACCAAGAAAGAGAGATGAGTAAGGTATCACACAAAGCAATAAGTTTTAAGTAGTGTGAAAAATTCATAGTCGGTGTAGTCTGTGAGGAAAAATAGAGAGTGAACAGTTTTATAGTAAGGTGAAAAATCAAAAGATGGTTAATTCTTTTGTGAGGGTGTAGTGGTATTTACTACACGGTGTAAATTCCTTACTATAGTGAAATATTTGCTCCTCTGGGGGTCGTGGTTTTTTTCCTTGTTCAGAAGGGTTTTTCCACGTTAAAACTTGGTGTCCTTATTACTATTTTCGCTCCTGTTAATTACCACAATTTAATACTCCGTTAATATTATTGCTATATATTCGTGAATATTATTTCTGTGTGGGGATTAATTTTTCCAACAAGTGGTATCAGAGCACAAGTGTTGTTTATTTACAGAAATATTGTTCACGGCGGCGGTACTATACTCGGTGAAAAAATGTCAGGAGTACAGTACGAGTTAGCGAAGTTTAACGAAGATGGCAGTTTCTCAATGTGGTAAAGAAGGATGAGGGATCTGCTCATCCAACAGGGGTTGCACAAGGCACTTGATGCGACAAAGCCTGAAGCCATGAAGCCCGAGGATTGGGCGGAGATAGATGAAAAGGCGGCTAGTGCAATCAGGTTGCACTTATCAGATGATTTTGTCAATAACATCATTGATGAAGATACTGCGTGCGGAATATGGACTAGACCAGAGGGTCTGTACATGTCCAAAACACTGACAAATAAATTATACCTGAAGAAGCAGTTATACGCCCTGCAAATGGGTGAAGGTATGAATTTTTTGTCACATCTGAATGTTTTTAATGGACTGGTCACGCAGCTGGCCAACCTTGGAGTACGGATCGAGGAAGAAGACAAAGCCATCTTGCTCCTGAATTCGTTGTCATCCTCGTATGATAATTTGGCAACGACCATCCTGCACGGTAAAACTACCATTGAGTTGAATGATGTGACATCATCTATTCTACTCAGTGACATCATTCAACTCAATGAGAACATGAGAAAGAAGCCTGAAAGTCAGGGACAAGCTCTCATCACAGATGGCAGAGGCAGGGGTTCGAGCAACAATGATAGATCTAGAGGTTGGGGAAAGTCCATGAACCGGTCCACATCAGTAGGCGGAAATTGCTACAACTGCGGTCAACCTGGCCACCACAAAAGGAACTGTCCAAATCCTAAAAGAGGTAAAAGTGGGTGTAGTGGCCAAAGCAATGACTACAACACAACTGCCATGATAGAAAATGATGACACTGTTGTTCTCATCGTAAATGAGGATGAAGAATATACGCAGTTGGCAGGTCTAGAGTCAGAATGGGTGGTTGACACGGCAGCATCTTACCACGTCACACCGGTAAGGAATCTTTTTTGCAGATATATAGCAGGTGATTTCGGCACAGTGAAGATAGGTAACACGAGTTGCTCAAAGATTGTGGGGATCGGTGATGTCATCAAGACAAATGTGGGATGCACTTTGGTTCTGAAAGATGTGCGACATGTACCTGATTTGCGGAAGAACTTGTTCTCGGGGATCGCTTTGGACCGAGATGGGTACGAGAACCACTTTGCAAATCAAAGGTGGAGACTCACCAAGGGATATTGGTGATTGCGGAAGGAGCTGCTCATTGCATGTTGTATAAGACAACTGCAGAAATACGTCGAGGTAGAAAATGCTCGATATATGAGGTTGCCGAGCATGGGGAGCAACCTGATGAGATTGTCAAGCAGGGGGAGCAACCTGATGAGATTGTCAAGCAGGGGGAGCAAGATAATCTTAAGGTAGTACCAAGGGACAAGTTCAAGTTCTGCAAAGAACTTGTCGGTATACGTTCCAACTAAAAGCTTGGTGTTACCTCCTTCAGGTGAATGGGACTGGAGGGGAAAATTGTGGGGTCCATCCCATGTATATAGGCATGAGCCTATTGGCAAGAACTTGGTTGGCAAAAATTTTTGGGGAGCAAGGCAAAATTTGTGGCAAGCAAATTTTGGTTACTTTTTTCTTTTCTTTGTTTTGTGCTTGGAGGCCAAGTTTGCCCTCCTATAAAAAGAGAGGCTTTCTTCAATTGTAGACACACCAAAAAAGAGAGATGAGTAAGGTATCACACGAAGCAATAAATTTTAAGTAGTGTGAGGAATTCATAGACGGTGTAGTCTGTAAGGAAAAATAGAGAGTGAACAGTTTTATAGTAAGGTGAAAAATCAAAAGAGGATTATTTCTTTTGTGAGGGTGTAGTAGTATTTACTACACGGTGTAAATTCCTTACTATAGTGAAATATTTGCTCCTCTAGGGGTCGTGGTTTTTTTTCCTTGTTCAGAAGGATTTTTCCACGTTAAAAAGTTGGTGTCCTTATTACTCTTTTCGCTCCTGTTAATTACCGCAATTTAATACTCCGTTAATATTGTTGCTATATAATCGTGAATATTATTTCTGTGTGAGGATTAATTTTCCCAACACATCAAATACTTTTGCTCTTTGGACTTGTTCCTAGTTATAATAAATAAAACAAAAAGATCTATCTTAGCCACAGGTTTCTAAAGAAGATGATCATTTCTTCTCAGATTGTAGGATAGCATTCTAGAAGAACAAATTTCAGTCTAATAAGTGAAAATATGTTCAGAACATGTAGTGTAGAAAGATCCCAAAACTCCTTCCGACAATACTTAAAAGATCGGAACTAGAATTGTAGGGGGCACTCAGTTAAGAGAACCCCTCCAAAAATAGGCGTATCCCAGTGTTTGCAGGGAGCACACGGTATTCTTTAGTAAAAGGCGAAAGAATAGTTCGCTTTGTGCTCACTGCATTTCTTCGTTGCTTTCTTTTTTTTTTTTTTTTTTTTTATAGATTTCAGCATGTTCCATCTTGCTCTTTCACTTTCAATGTGGAACTCACTCCTTTTCCTCTATCAGGTTTTCTTGAACTTTGAGGCATCAGAATATAGTTCTCCTCTTTTTCGTTTTTGGTAAATGGAAGTCATTTCATTACCTAAGTGTTCGTTACAGCTCAAAAGAAAGAAATGCGCAGAAAATAGATGCAGCCTTGGGCATACCCAATCTGCTGATTGAAACTTCACTGGCCTATCATACTAAGAATCCCTATACATGACACTATGGGTAGAAATTTAGGATATCTAATCTCTTCTTTAGGCTCTTCTTTCCACTCCCCCTGTAGTGGACTTCCTGGATAATGGTACGAACAATTCTACTTGGACTACTTAGTTGCTGCTGGAACACCTTTGCATTTCTAGCTTGCCAAATGTAGTATACAGCTTCAGTGATCACCATTCTATAAATTGTTGTATCTGCACTCTTACCTTTAGCATGTCTAGTTGCCCAGCTCACCTCCTCCGTCCATTGGTTAATCCTCTTACTGTGTTCTATCCATTTTAGCAAACTTGCCCATATATGAGCAGAGAAAGCACATGAGAAAAACAGGTGCTCATGACTTTCATCGAGTTGGGTGCAAAGTGGGCATACTGAGTCTCCAGTGATTCTCCATTTTAAAAGTCTGTCTTTTGTTGCAAGTCTTTCCTGTAGTGCCAAGAACAGGATAAACTTCATCTTTGAGGGGCTATTGTTGTTACATATCAATTTCTTCCATGGGACCTTCACAGCTGCTTCTCTCATCTTAGTGTAGATACTCTTGATTGAGTACTGGTGCATTGCTTGGAGCCCTGCTTCATCTAAGTTTATCAGTGACAAGTATTTTGCGACACTTAGGATTTTCCTGATCATCCAGGAGGCTTGCTTTGCATTCATATCCCATAATGGTTGTCCCTTGATGTAGTATGCATGCATCCATTGAATCCATAGCTTGTCCTTCTTTGTGCTAAGACTCCACAGTAGTATCCCAATGGCAGCTCTATTCCACACTTGTATATCAATAAAGTTCAGGCCCCCTGCAGTCTTTGGGTTGCACAGCTTGTCCCAAGCAATCAAAGCTCTTTTGGAAGGATTAACATTACCAGTCTAGAGAAACTTCCTGCATATACTTTCTACTTGTTTCATGACCTTCTTTGGTAGAAGAAAAAATCTGTGACCAATAGGTTTGGATAGCAAATAGCACAGACTTGATCAATTGCACTCTGCCCCCATATGAGAGGAATTTTGCAGTCCAGCAGGTTATTCTTTGTATCATCTTGTCCAGCATGGGTTGGCATTGAGTAATAGACAACCTTTTAGTACTCAAAGGTACCCCTAGATACCTAAAAGGCAACTCAACTTGAACAAATCCCAGCAAGTGAAGGATGTTTTGTTGTGTCTCTGGATCAACACCTCCAAAGTAAACAGAGCTCTTGTCAGTGTTAGCTTGCAGCCCAGAAGTAGTAGAGAGTTCCTTGAATCCCTCATATAGTAATCTAGCTAATTCCAAATCACCTCTGCTGAATAGTAGAAGGTCATCAGCAAAGCTTATCTGCACTATATTCAATTTCTCACATCTAGGGTGGAAATTGAAGTCTGGATTTCTTTTCAGCTGCTTCAGAATCCTAGTCAAGTATTCCATTGAGAGCACAAATAGGAATGGGGACATAGGGCCCCCCTGTCTAAGCCCTTTCTTTGCTGGGAAGGGTTTAGTGTGCTTTCCATTGATGATAATAGAGTATGTTACAGTCCTGACACACTGCATTATCCAGCCGACAAACTGTTCAGGGAAGTTTAGGCATCTGAGCACCTGCTCCAGATATGGCCACTCTATTGAGTCATATGCCTTTTTCATGTCTATCTTGAGCATGCATCTAGGGGAAATATCTTTTCTAGTGTAGCTCTTTACTAATTCATGGCTCAGGATAATGTTGTCTGTGATAATCCTACCTGGAACAAAGGCTGATTGGTTCATGTCTACAAGCCCATCCATCACTCCTTGCATTCTTTTAGTGATCACTTTAGAGATGATTTTATACAATATAGTGCAACAGGAGATGGGTCTAAATTGTGACACCATAGAAGGATTCTTTACTTTAGGTACCAAGGTGACTGTAGTGCAATTAATAGGCCTATGCATTTCTCCAGAAATGAAAAACTGTTGCACTGCTCTAATAACATCCTCTCCAATCATTGGCCAAGCTTTCTTGAAGAAAAAAGCATTCATACCATCACAGCTTGGTGCTTTAAGATCCCCAATGTCTGTAACTGCTTCCAGGATTTCCTTTGCATGGACCGGAAAGATTAGTGACAATTGTTGCTCCCTGTTCAGAATAGGACCCTCCCTGTTCTCCTCTTTTTCTTTCTGCTTGTTTCTAATAGAAGCAACTTTTGTATTCCATCTCCTTCAAACGCTTTACTCATTTAAGCGCCGATTCGCTTCAGAATCTTGGTGATTGTGACAAAATATATCTTCATAAGGTTATGAATGAGATTTCCATAAAATGGTGTTGGACTAAGTATCATAAATTTCTAATGCAGGTTAAGTTCTACCCTTATAATATTGGGGTCAATTAGCAGAATAAGAAAACAAAGCAGCTGGTTGTTTGAGATGTCTTTAAAATGGCTCAAAGATTTTGAAGCACATACAATAGGTTGATGCGGCAGACTTTGGTATTTATCACTGCCAAGGTAATGAAAACCGTTTCTCATTTAGCTAAAATGGACAAATTTATGATAGGCTATGTCCTATGAACTTGTTGGAAGTGTTCTACTCTCAATTCTGACTAGTTTTGTCATGAAAATAAGTTATACTCCATCCATGTGTGCTTGTAACCTCTGCTTTATCATATCTTACCAGTAACTCACGTTCTGTGGCACTGTGTCTATTGAACTACTCCATCGGTTGCATCCTTGGGCATTACTCCCACAATTCCACTTGCAATGGTGGCTGATATGGTAATTGGTGGACATTATTATTTTTCTCTCTACATTCTTGGCTCAGCAAATGTAAGAATAGATTCGCACGGGCAAGAAAAACAGGATTGTAACTTTAAAATTGCAACATGTGCCACTACATAAATACACGATCATGTTAATTAGAAGCTGGGACTAATATATTATGATTGAGAAATAGGTCAACTCATTTGTGGACTTGATTGGTGTGTCTTCTTTGCAAATAGTTGAAGGATCTGCACTTGCTAATCTTCCAGACCAGATTAAAACTTATGGCGTTGTTGCATTTGGTAGAATTCCCTTAACTCAATGCAAAGATTATTGATGGAGTTTACTTAGCTCAAAAGATCCTACATCTTTTTGGGGTCCATATTCCCCTCATCATTCGAATAGTGTTGGTTAGAAAGGGTATTTGAATATGCAGTTGCATTGATATAATGATATAAGACTATGGAATAGGGAAAGAGGGCTGAAAGAGACTGCAAATGTGATCCAAATTAGATTATTCATTGTTATCCTTTAGTTTATAGCTTCTGATCCCCACAGATGTAATTACTTTCCAACTGTTTTTCCCTTTCTTGATAATTTCTCAAAGTTGTCATTTTTATCCATGAAATGGGGAGTGGGTACTGAATATAGCTGTTTGTTGTGTAATTTGGAGAATGAGAGCATCGAGCACCTATTCTTTGGCTGTGCTGTTTTTGCTTCTATTTGGGGATAGCTATTGGCTTGGATGGGCCTACAAAGACAAGTATTCTGCTGGCAGCAAGAGCTTAACTGGGCAATCCAAGTATGCTTGTAGCAGGAAACTAGAGGCATCTAAGTGGAATTTCACTGCACCTATGAACAAGAAATTGAATTGATTTATCATCACTGCATTTGGTCGAAAATGTCATGTATTCAGTCTCAGACATGACAAATGGGAAGAAAACTGCAAAATGCACTTATAATGAATTTTCAGACATAACAAGGTAGGCAAAGTGATTCCAACCTCAGGCCTCAAATATACAACGGCAAACAAATATAGTAAAAAGCTACAAATGCATAAAAAAACTAGTAAAAGACTATTTCAACAAACATCATTGTGAAAACGAGATGATACTAACTTTACAGTGTCTACACCAAAGAATTAATGAACCAAACAATGCAAAGAACCAACCTACTATAACTGACACTGAAAGCTCTTTTAAAAGAACCCAATGTGTTATACAACGGAAATAATGCACTAAAAAGAATGCTTGTTACCTACCCTATCACTAGAAGTTCTCAAGAAGAACTTGTTAGGGTCAAAGGATTCAGTGAATAAATCACTCAACTTTTTCTGTGACTTCATTCGTAATATTCAGAAACAGCATTTATATCTATTCTGCAAAAATAGAAAGTGCAATGCGCTTGGTACTATCTATCTATCTAAATCTTTTGTTGCAAATAAAAACAGGGGAGCGTGTCAACCAAAAAAATACATTTTTTTAGTACAAATTATTTTTGAACTTTTTAAACCGATTAGATTTGGTTAAACTTTGCATTCTTGTTGGAAGAGTAAAATAATATAGTGCACCGTACAATGATGCTTGGAAGATAAGAAAACTTCTTCTGTTTAGACTATTCGCTTAAAATTTTGTATTCGGGATTTTCTATCAATGAAGATAGATCTGTACTAATGTAGTGCTACTGCGGGTGCTTGTGCAAGAGCTTTACTGTAGAATTCCTTCCATATTCCTCCATAAAGAATCTGTCATTTGCCTGTGGAAATTTGAATCATAAATAATACCATGGTTGATCTGAATTTCACTGTCAAGACAAAAGGCACTTCTTTCGACTCTCAAGTCACACTACAATGGCCAGAACTTTTTTAAATGAAAAATGTACAGCAGTAATACAGCTGATACTACAATGGCCTCACACATGACATTCCCTTTTTTTCCAAAGAGTCTAGGTACAAGCTGGTTTGAGTTCAAGTAAAAACCTAAAGAAGACAGTACAGGAAGTACTACTTATTGTTTAAACAATATGAGGGGCAGAATGTAATCTTTCTCAATTGTGCATTAACTTAGCGTTTGTGTTTGTTTGGTTTTTTTGAGTTCTGAACATATTTTCTTTCAGACATAATTGGAAAGGATTGTTAAAATAAACCTACGACCAGTCAAAAGAAGACACTATTGTGACCGAAAAAAGATGAAAAAGGTCAATTCAAATGATATTTTAAATTTGTATGAATAGCCAGGTTCCAACTTATTTGGTTGAAAAAGAGTACATTTCGTCTTATGATAACAGATTTTATATTAAGTATTCTTAAGTAGCCTCAAGGGAGTAAAGCACAAGTTGGCCATAGCTTTAATTAGAAAAATGCTTCCGATTCTCCGTTGATTAAGGCACTTTATTTTGATCAGTTTAATCCGACAATCGAAAGTGGAAAAGAAAACACAAGGTATAATTTGAGCTACACAAGCAGAAGAAAAGGATACCTTTCTCAGCCTTTTGTCTAAGATCAAGTGTAGTATATGTTTTTCTCTGTGAAAGGTTGTTATAGACATCTAACAATGCTCTAGAGTGGATTTGATAATCAGAGTATATATTCAACTGTATATTCAAAAACTGCACACCCAAATTTTCAATAATATCGACATTCCGACAAACAAAAAGCGGAGAAGTCTCCCTAATGGAGTAACGACTAGTGTAGCTATTTTCAATCTTTCTTAAGTCAGTTGCCTGTAAAGTACAAATTATTACCTTCAGGGTCTTTATTAAGCCAGTATCATGGCTGAGAGATAGTGTGTCCAGGTGAGGAGAAATCCAAAGCATGCTATCAAGAATATCAACAACTAAATAATTCATGTTAACCTTAAGGTTTACATGCAAAGTATTAGTACCATAAACGGGAGGATTGAAGTTTGCTCTCACGTCTTTTGGAATAACTAACCTGCATCAACCAAAATAAAAACAACTATAAGAAACACACAACAAGCTGTGAAGCTAGAGAATTTCTGGGACATACCTCGTAACAGTGGCACGAAAATTCAATAGCCTTGGAATGATTGAAGTTACCAAGAAATTTCGTGAGCTTAGAGTGCCAATAACTTTCCATCATTCTTGCAGACAAGTAGAAAATGGATTCCAGCAAAACTGAAGCATTCAATTTGGATGCTGAAAATGGATGATCATTATATCGCAACTTCATTAAATTAGGTGTGTCCAATTCAACAGCAATCAGATTAGGACACTGTGAGACTGACAGCCATTTGAGCCGGCCATTTCTGATCTTCATGGTCTTCAATGTCTTGGACGAGAAGCCAAAGGTTTCAAGGTTGGGTAGACTGGACATAAGCTCCTCTAACCATTCATCGGTGTCAGAAAGGCCATAGAGGAACAAAGTCTTGAGGGCTCTGCAAGCAGTTATATTAACTAACTTTGGATCCATATAAATCCTTTTGATCGTAAGGTATTCAAGAGTAGTCGCAACAATATCAACCACTACCCTATCAACCTTCTGGAATGGATAGCAAAAATTCAACTTGATTGTATGCAGTTTATGTAAAGTATCACCAACTTGTAAATTTCCGTCACAGTTCAGCAGAGACAAAACCTCTAAATTGCAGCAGCTTGCACACAGAACCTGAATAATTTGATCGTCTAAAAATACACTAGAGAGGCTCAACTCTCGCAAAGATGGCGACTTTATACCAGTAGAGGGCAATTCAATCTTAAATCCTTCCAAACTCAGCACAATTAGTGTTTTGGCATCAAAGATTGACTCGGGCAACCTGTTGTATTTGCGTTTTCCTTCAGAATAAGGATTAATTGTTCTTAGGTTCAGCTCTTTGATATTACAATCTATGAGTATATGATCCATTTTTCGACATAAGATATCCTACGATAATATGAAAATATTCATATACAGAACTTTTGTATGTTTCTCTTCTGCTTCTGCCAATTTGCTAGAGTTTGATCCACAACATTCACAAGATTTGGTATGTCAACAAAAGATTCATTGCCAAAATCTAAGTAGGAGTATGAATTCCTATTGTACAAGGTCTTGGACACTGTACTAATTCGTGCAACATCTTTAATAAGAAGGAAAGACAGGATGTGCTGCAAAATTGGCTCTGGCAATTCTGAAATTCGGTCTGTTGCTGCATCTATGGGTGTCAAACGGGTATACGGGTCCGGGTTGTAAAATTGTAACCCTGCAGGTTCCGGGTACGGGTCCGGATTTAGATTACGGGTTCTTAACGGGTCCGGGTTTTGGGTAGGAAAAAAAACCCGTGCGGGTTCGGGTCTTAGCGGGTACGGGTACGGATTCGGATCTTAACAAATCGGGTTTGAGTCCGGGTTTTAATTTTTTTTAATAATATTATTTTAAATAAAGATACTTGAACTATTAAAGTATTGAACATTAAACTTCTAAATTTGAAAAGTTCAACATCAAAACTAGATAATAAAATTCAAATTACAAATTTAAATATGTCTATTTTTGTGTGTAATTTCTTCCACTATTTTTGTGCTATTGATAGTGCTTGATCACTTAACAGAATTTCTTCAAGATTATCATCTTGTTCTAGTGAGTCTTCAATTCCTTGATTTTGAACATCCAAAACATTATTACCCAAAAGAGTGACGTGTATCACCTATTTGAGGTATATATCGAAGTTAATAGTTGAAGTTCTATACCATATTTGAGTAATATATATTCAAATTGTTGATTTGTTATGGAATATCAAGTTTCTTTTTTAATTAAATAGCTAAACTTGTTTCTCTTGAACATATTTCACTAGTAACAATATGGACACAAAACAAATTAAACCATGAGTGGAAAACTTGTGTATACCTTTCTCTACATATACAAGTTTTAACACTCAGTTTATTTTAACGGATATGGATACGGGTATATCCAGTAATACTCCATAATTATGACGGGTCTTAACGGATACGAGTATTCGTTAAGGAAAAAAAAACCCTGTTCGGGTAGGGGTATTTTAGGGGGTTTACGGGTCAGAGTCTGGATTTTTGCGGGTTCGAATGGGATCGGATTTTAATGAGTCCGGGTCCGAGTTTTAACGGGTATACCCATACCCGTTTGACACCCATAGCTGCATCCATATCACTTCTCTCTTCCATCGCCGCCAAATATACTCTCTAAGCCTGCCACATAATAATGAATATACTTATAAGAAAGTCATTCTTTCTCTGACACTAGACACGGAGTAAACCAACTGAAGAAAGGATTTGGAATGTTTTTAAAAGGAAACGGAATGTAATAACCAAATTCCAATGTGAAAGGAAGGGGGGAGGATGTACAAACCCAACCGATAAACACATTAAAACATGGGCACATTGACCAATCTTTGGTTCTTCTAAAATATTCCTACAGATCTAACATCTAAATATTTAACCAATCATAATAAGTAAATTTGGTTAAGCCTACTATGCAGAGGATACAAATTGTAGTTCATTAAATATTCTTTGGTCTCGCTAGTTTATTACCACATCTACCGCCGAAAGGAAGACCCGTGGAGAGCATCAGGTATAATTTGAGCAGTCTAAGCTGAAGTAAAGCATACCTTGGCTCTCATGTGTCGCCTTGGCGTTGCACTAATTCCTTGGCCAGGCACACCCCAACAATTGTAGTCTCATATTGAGAGATTAAATGGATTCACGTTGAATCTCTATATATACAAGGAGTGAAGCTTCAGTATTGAGTCCAAATAGGACTCTGCTATGTGACTATCTATACTATCTCCATGTAAAGTGGGATTACAAATATATACATATTTGAACTTAAACTTGAATTTAAATCAACAGCTTGTACACTCATTATCCCTTAGTTGTTTAACCGTAATTTCGTTTTATTAGGTTAATTTACAATTAAATTTATAGAGCGGAGTCACGGTCAATAATCGAGATTAAATGCTCTTTATGGAAAGATATAAATGACAGTAATAAATGCGAAGAAATAAAGATGCAATCAATGCGATATAATAAATGAATATTCGAACAAAAAAGGAACCGCGCTCAGGCCGTTTAGACTCGATCAAATTCCCTTCCTCGTACTCTTTATGATATTCAGTCAATGGAACAATAAATGAGATCTTTCGATTATCAGTAGTAATAAATATTTACTGGAGATAAAGAATTGAATGCTAGTAAATAGTTTGAATACAAGTGTAGGTTCAGAGAAGCATTAGATTCAATGCTTGTGACTTAGATTACAATATATAGGTAGCTATGTGTCCGTTCACAAGCAGTTGTAACTCCTTAGTCGAGCAGTTGCGTTGTTTGTGGATAAGATTCCTATTTTGAACTGCCTTGATTGATGAGCCGCGACTTTTCTGACCGTGGCGACTGTTCATCTGTCCGTTGTAACTGTTCATCTTCGATCTTATCCATTGCCTTTATGTCCATTCACAGCCATGTGTCGTCTACATGTCGTCCTACGTGGATGCTTAGTCACCAACTTTGGTGACGACGGATTTATCCAATACAGATAGTCCCCGCACTACTCGAGCAGAGATTCTGGTCGAGGAGTGGAAAGCGAGTTTTGAGCGGGAAAGAACTTTTTGGAATTTATCCCAAGTAACATATTTGAATCCTTGTATTCGTGTTTGGATGCTGCCCGTTGAATCCTTCATAGGCTTTTGATTGAGTGACGTTTTATCAGTTTGAGCATTAAATGCTCCGCTAAAGATAAAACGTGCAAGTTGTCAATTCCATTCCACTTTTTACTGAGGAAGTGACTGTTGCGCGTTCCGAGACTGCAGGCGTGATGATTAAACTGCGCCTACTCACGTCTCGCACGTCCCAAGGCGAGAAACCTTCACTCCGATTTTATTTCGTTATTTTTCTTTAACAGCTGGATCGATTCATCTTTTGTGCGGATGTCCGCCACGTGTGGGTTTTGCGAATCCTATAAATACGATTTCCACCAGCTGAAAATCTCTTTATTTCATTCCAAATTTCATACCAACCTTCAAAGCTTCAAACAACTTTCCAAAAAATTTAAAACGCGACAAATTCTTCCAGTCTTCTAATCCAAATGTCTCCAAAAGCCAAGAGGAGTTTGAATATGGATGCTGCAGCTAGTACTTCTTCGGCAGCGGCTGGTCAACCTACGAGTTCTCCAACTTTAGTCGCCGATGTGATCCTAAAAATTTGGGAAAATCTTGAAAATGACTGTTCAATCAGCTCGTCTAGCCATTATGGCAACATAAGGTCGTGGCCTTCAAGCCGTTTTAAGAGTTCAATCACTCCTGACCTTTTGCCTAGGGTTAGGACAGATTGTGGATGGGATGATGATGTTATGGTTTCTTGCCCCCTTCCAACGGAAAATATCACTTCAGCGAGGCCCGGATGGACAGCCATATCTACGTATCCATTCACGATAGGTCATACGTTCACGTTGCACCCTGTTATAGAGGATATTTGTAAATAATACCTTATCTGCCCGGGACAGCTGTGTCCGAGTATTTATAGGATTATTTCCCTGCTGCAGTGGTTCGCCGACGAGACTGAGCAGGATTTTGAATTTAAGCATTTTATCGCTTTATATAGCCTTCAGGTTGCTAGAGATGGGTATATTAACGCCCGTATAAGGGGAAGAAAAGCTCTAGTGAGCAAATCTGAAGATTCAGGGGATAGGAGTTGGATGCACCGGTATGTTTATGTGCAGTCTAGACTCCTCACACGTGGCGACAAAACTAGTCTCCGCGAGGCGTGGAACAAAACTCGTAAGTCCCCGAGTCTTTGTATTGAATATTCTCTGGATTATGTATCTGCACTTTCTAATTTCCACTCTTTGTTGGTTAGCTGACAAGATTCCCTATGATGGTCTGATTACCGAGGAGGAATTGTCTGCTTGGGTTGAACCAATTCTGATAGAGTTCACTCACGAGCAGAGGCAATGGCCTCACTATGCTTCCTTGAAGCGTTTGTCTAACCCCAGCACCCATGGTAAGCTGATTACTTGAATTCCTGCTAACTTATGCAGAGCTTATTACGGTATTGATATGCTTCTATTCTCAGGTCTAGGTACTGGTGGTAGTTATTTTCCTGCTCCTCCTCCTGAGGAGGTGATTGTTGATCCTGTGGCCGAGGTCAACGAGGAGGCGGCTGCTATTCTTCAGACTGCTGCAGCTATCAAGGCTAGGGAGGGTGGTGAGGAGGTCCTCGCGAGTCTAAAGAGAAAGAAATCTGACTCGGAAAAGAGCAGACCTAAGAAGAGAACGAGGTCGGCCCGTAAGACTCCTCAGCCCTCCGAAAAGACAGTTGAAGTCAATGCTGCTGCTGTTGATACGCCCAAGTCTGGGCAAGAGAGCGTTAGAAGCTCGGCGGCTGCCCCTGAATCTGCTGAGCCTATAATTCTTGATACCTCAGATTCAGAGGCTCCCGATGTGAGCTTGACCCGGAGGAAGAGGGCATCTCTTCGAGGCGATAAGAAGAAGGATGTAGAGACTTCTTCTTACGCTTTCGAGGAGAGTCCCCGAGTGAGTGGTGGAAGAGGAGATAGGCCTGGGGAGGTAGGGGAAGAGGGAGTGCGTGAAGACTTTACCTTTTTCCCTGAAGGCCCAGAATTGGATGAGCCTGTACGAGTGGGTGGCCAGCAGGGCGAATCTGAGCAAGTTGGCCACAGGCGGCCTGGTAAAGAGCCGGTGAGGGAGGAGGATAAGGAGGAAGGTGAGCGGAGGAAAGCTGAGGGGGAGGATGAACCTCAGGTCTTTCATTATAAAGATATGATGAACTTGGCTGGTGATGGAGTGGCGCCAGTTTATCTGCAGGAGTGTGACACCCTGGGCCCCGGCGAGGCAGGTGATGTCGAGATTTCTCGCACTAGGCTTACCAGGCGGGTATCTTTAGGAGGGAAGGTTGGGGCATATTCTGTCAAGGGCATACGCCACAAATTTGGTCCCCAATATCCCTCTGAGCAAGCGAGGGAGCCCAGGCCGTGTATGAGGGAATGTGACTTTTCCATTTCCCCAGACACAGATTTTTTGACGAAGCCTGGCCACTTAGTCAAAGTGATGTCCAACTTAATTGGTCCTCGCGAGGAATGGAACATGCGCAGTATGAGCGACGAGCAGCTGGCTTATGCAATAGCTGAAGATACTGCTCGGGTAATGTTTCCCCCTTTTACTTCTTTACTTTTATTGATGCCTTAGTTCCAATTACTAACGCATTCTCACTTGTTGTCAGGCAAGCATGATGGCTGCCGAGATCATGTTCCGTTACAGGCTAAATAACCAGGAACAAGTCCTCGGTCTTAAGAAAGACCTTTTGAAGGCTCTTCGGGATAATCAGGCCTTAGAAGAGGAAAAGCAAGCTCTGATCGGGGAGAAGCGGGTCCTGGAGGGGAGGCGTGGCTTCTTTGAGGATAAGATAGACAGGTTGGAGAAGTCCAACGCTGAGGCTAACGACAAGATAAGCACACTCCCCGAGGAGAGGGACCGTCTTCTGGATGAGAAGGACAGGTTTGCGTTATCTTTTGAAGACCTGAAAGCGAAGATGGACGAGCAAGGTCGTCAGATTTCCCAACTTGCCCATGAGCTCAATATGAAGGAAGTTACTCTGGAGAGTATCCGCGACGCTTCCGACCTGATGTTGAGGAACATGAACAAAGCTGAAGCTGAATCTCAAGCTGCTCGAGGAGAACTACAAGAGGCCAGAAATCGGGCTGCGGAATCTGCAAAGGTTCAGGAGCTACTGACGAAGGAGTTGGCAAATTTGCGGGATCGTTATACGATCGACTCCAAACTAGAAGCTCTTGAGGCCAAAAAGAAATTGCTTATCCAAATGCAGCGCGGCCAGATCAACGTCGACTTAGTCCTCGATCAGACCATAGCAGCCATCATCAGTGTCAAGCAAGTCCTGGGCATGGAAGTGGGAGCTGATGACGATGATGTCGAAGGGGACGATGAAGGCAGCGAGGACAATGAAGATGAAGAAGATGAAGACTTGGGTGGGGATCCGACTGATGGAGCTAGTGCATCAGGTCGGGATCCTGGTCAACATGACGATTGATGCCTTGTCTAGTCCTTCTTGTAAATTTATTGGGTGTCGTTAACTCTGAATATTGTCAACTTATGAAAGAATGTATATTTTGGCTATTTCCTCTTTTGTCTGACTGGTTGAGGCTTGACGACCATTTTTAGTCTTTCAAGTTTCACTTATATGAATGCTGTTGTTGTTTATTGCTTAGTGAGGTTTTCAGAGGTCAAGATTATGTTTCAAATCTTAGTGTCTGAGTTCCCTTTTTGGTTTAATCTGCGCAGATGCTTTGAAATAAAATCTGATCGTAACCAGGTTAAGCTACCCTTAGTTAAGATGACTGAAGTCAGGCTCTCTGGGCTGAACGAAACCAGGTTGTCTAGGCTGACTGAAATTCGACCGTGTAAGACGGTTTTGCGATAAACTTTGCTTATCATATTTGACAGTTGAAAGTTTTCGCAGAAAAAATTTGGTTTGGTTAAGGCTGCCCTGTTATTTCTATTGAAAAGGACAAGTAACCCAATGACCAGAACGTAGGATTGTTTGGTCGTAAATCAGAACACAAGATTGTCTGGTCCTAGAGTTGTGGGACTTGAGCGGATACTGGCCGCAAAATGTAGAAAATAACATAGCACAAGTAAAATAGTTCTATTGAACTTACTTGATTTTGCTTAGCCGTGCTTTTAGCGAATGACCTTGCTCTGCTCGAAGATCACCTATGTTAGCCGGGAATTTGGCTTACTGGGGCCCTCGCCACCTCCCTGTTTTTATGTTGAAATTTCGTAATTTCAGACATGAAAAGACAATGGGTGAAGCGCTGAATCTGAGAACACACATAACCAAAAGAGGAGTGTGTCCGTTGCGGGATTTGAACCCACAGCCGCGAAGCACGAGGACTTCGAGCTCTACCAGTTGAGCTAAACGGATCTGGCCTTTTGAAGACCGTTAGTACCATTTAGACAAAGATAAGAAAACAGAGCAACTTAAAAGAGAAATGAAGGCATGTAAGCAACATAAATTGGATAGAAACACTAACCCCTGTACCACTTAGAAGTAGTACCTCTTCAAGTGAGTCACGTTCCAACTGCTGGGTAGAAGCGATCCATCTGGCCGTGCTAAACGGTATGAACCCTTACCAGCTGATGCAACCACCTTGTAGGGACCCTCCCAATTTGGACCAAGTTTGCCAACGTTTGCCTCTTGCGTATTCTGGGAGACTCTAAGCAATACAAAGTCCCCGACTTCGAAGTTACGTAGCCTCAGTCCCCGATTATAATATTGCTCTACCCTTTCTTTCTGAGCTACTACTCGTACTAGTGCTAATTCCCTGCGTTCTTCTAGAAAATCCAATTCCTCGGAGAGGTTGACTGAATTAGATTCTGCAGTTGCATGGGCATATCGTAGGCTTGGCTCGCCAATTTCGACTGGAATCAGTGCATCAGAACCATATACTAAAGAATAGGGCGTCTCCCCGGTGCTCATTTTTTTGGTTGTTCTATATGCCCAAAGAACCCCGGGGAGTTCTTCCACCCAACACCCTTTGGCCTGCTCGAGACGCTTCTTGAGTGAATCCACTATTATCTTGTTGGTCGATTCCGCCTGCCCGTTTGCCACTGGGTGATGCGGGGAGGAAGTAATCCTTTTAATATGCAGATCTTCAAGGAACTTTGTGACCCTCTGACCAACGAATTGGGGACCGTTATCCATGACAATCTCTTTGGGTGCTCCGAATCGACAAATGACATAACGCCACAGGAAATCAACTACTTCCGTCTGACGTATCTTTGAATATGCTGCAGCTTCAACCCACTTTGTAAAATAATCAGTAATTATTAACAAGAAACGTACCCCTCTAGGTGCAGTGGGTAGTGGCCCAACGATGTCCATTCCCCACTTCATAAACGGCCACGGGGAGATGATTGAATGCAAGGGCTCCGCCGGTTGATGGAGGAGATGTGCAAACCTTTGGCACTTATCGCATTTTTTGACAAACTCGTTAGTATCTTTCTCCATTTTGTCCCAGTAATAGCCTGCTCGTATAAGTTTTCGCGCAAGCGCCTTTCCTCCCAAGTGATTTCCACAGCATCCCTCATGAACTTCCCTCATCACATACTCTGTTTGGCTGGGGCCTAGACATTTGGCGAGTGGACCTGCAAAAGTCTTTCGATAGAGGGTGCCATCTATAATTGTATATCTGGCAGCCTTTATCCTCAGTTTTCGAGCAGCCTTAACGTCTGATGGCAGGGTTCCATGCAGTATGTAATTGATTATCTCATTCCTCCAATCCAAAGTTAGATTGGTCGTGTTGACCTCCATTGCGTCTTTATCGATTGTTGTGCACAGGAGATGAGCTACGGCTGAACCTGCTGCTCCAATTTCTGCGACTGAACCCAAATTTGCCAAGGCATCGGCTTCATGATTCTCCTCTCGCGGGATCTGTGTGGCTTCCCAATTGTTGAATTGTGCCAGCAAACCAGTAACTCGGGCAAGATACCTTTGCATACGAGACTCCCTTGCAACGAAACCTCCAGTTATCTGGTTGACGACCAGGGCGGAATCACTCTTAAGATGAATCCTGTCTGCTCCATAATCTCGAGCCAGTTTCAATCCTGCAATTACGGCCTCATATTCGGCCTCATTATTAGTAATAAAGGGACATTTTATGGCCTGTCTAATGGTCTCACCCGAGGGAGTGGTGAGGACTAAGCCTAGCCCTGACCCTTTCACGCTCGAGGACCCATCGGTGTGCAAGGTCCAAGTCCCCGACTCGGATCCGGCGAAAAGAACCGCCTCACGCTGAGCATCAGGGTACATGGTGGCGCTAAAATCTGCGATAAAATCTGCTAGAGCTTGAGACTTTATGGCTACCCGGGGTTGATAAGATATATCAAATTCACTTAATTCTACTGCCCATTTTACTAGCCTGCCCGAGAATTCAGGTTTGTGCAAGATACTACGTAAGGGGAAGGTAGTAACTACAGCTATTGAGTGACTTTGAAAGTAAGGTCTTAATTTACGGGCAGCGATTACCAATGCTAGTGCTAATTTCTCCAAGGTTGATAGCGGGTTTCAGCATCTAATAAGGATTTGCTAATGTAATAAATTGGTAGTTGCTTACCCTTATCTTCCCGAACCAAAACTGCACTTACCGCTGACTCAGACACGGCCAGGTAGAGCAATAGTTGTTCACCTGGTTGTGGCGTTGAAAGCAAAGGCGGGTTTGACAAGTACCGCTTCAAATCCTTAAGAGCTTGCTGACATTCAGGGGTCCATTCGAACTCCTTGTTCTGTTTCAGCACGTCGAAGAAGCTTTTGCATCGATCAGACGAGCGGGAGATGAATCTCCTCAGCGCCGCTACTCTCCCGGTTAGCCGCATTACATCTTTTCTGTTATGAAGTACGTCGGGGATGGCTTCTATCGCTTTTATCTGGGCGGGGTTCACCTCGATCCCTCGCTGGGAGACGATGAAACCAAGGAATTTCCCTGAACCCACTCCAAATGCGCATTTCTCCGGGTTGAGTTTCATGTTGTATTGATCAAGGATTCGAAAGGCTTCCTCCAAATGAGCCAAGTGATCCTCTGCCCGTTTGGATTTGATCAGCATGTCGTCGATGTAAACCTCCATGGTTTTGCCAATGTGGTCGTGAAACATCCGGTTGACTAACCGTTGGTAAGTTGCACCTGCATTTTTGAGTCCAAAAGGCATTACTTTGTAGCAATACGTACCTCAGCAAGTAATGAAGGACGTTTTCTCCTGGTCGTCGGGATTCATCAGGATTTGGTTGTAGCCTGAATATGCATCAAGGAATGTAAGCACCTCGTGCCCGGCCGTCGCGTCGATTAGTTGGTCAATTTGAGGTAGTGGATAAGAATCTTTCGGGCAGGCTTTGTTCAGATCAGTGAAGTCAATGCAGACCCTCCACTTGCCGTTTTTCTTCGCCACTACGACCACGTTGGCCAACCAATCTGGATACTTGACTTCTCGGACAGAGCCAATCTTGAGCAAGCGGTCAACTTCGTCGTTTATGATCTGGTTCCTGAATGCTCCTTGCTGGCGTTTCTTTTGCTTCACTGGGAGGTAGTATGGATCCACATTCAACTTATGAGAGATAATCTTCGGGGAGATTCCCGTCATGTCTTCATGTGACCACGCAAAGGTGGTGTGCCGCTCCTTGAGGAAGTGCAAGATACCTTTGCGCAAGTCTTTGTTTAGCTCTGCTCCCAAATATACCTTCCTTTCGGGCATGTCGCAGAAAAGTTCTTCTGGTTCCAAAGCTTCAATAGTTGGCGCGTACTCTTCTCGTGCATCCAATTTTGATATGAATTTCGGGATTTGGTAGTTTGATGCTTCATTCCTTGATTCTGATCCCGGGTTCTTTAATTGCTATTTTGCTTCCTCGGGGAGCTTGACTGCGACTGAGTAGCAATCTCTAGCGCAACGCTGCTCTCCCCAAACTTCTCGTATTCCCCACTCTGAAGAGAATTTCATCACTTGATGATAGGTTGACGGGACTGCCTGCATGTCGTGTATCGCGATGGAATTCGCACCATAGGTTTTTGTTGCGTTTGCTGGGGTCGCCCTTCATATCCTTAGGCCATTTGACCTTTTCGCTCATCTCCTCGAGCACTGCTACAAGCTCGACTGCTCCGATGTTGAAGACGGGCAGGGTTGGGATCCCACTAGAAGTTGAGGCAGAATCATTGCTCCTTGCCAGGCCTTTGTTGTTGCGACCGCGTCCGTTTGAGTTGTTACGCGACCGACTGGGATATGGCTCGTGCCGTGCATCTGGCCTATCCGTCTCGATCTTTCCCCCAGCGCCATTGGTGCGAGTTTGGCTCCGTCCTCGGGTACCTGTGCCAATCAATTTATCTTCGTCTATACGTACCTTTGAGTTATAACGGTTGTAGACATCCGACCAGCTCGCCGCAGGGTATTCTCGCAGGGATTCGTACAGTCGCCTGGTCGCCTCAGAACTCTTGACGTCCAGGCTGTTGGTGAATGCAATAGCCGCCCATCGATCTGGAACCTTGGGTAGCAACATACGTTCACGCTGAAAGCGATCCACATACTTCCGGAGAGACTCCCCAGGCAGTTGCTTGATTTCAAAGATATCCTCAACTCTTGTTTCTGTTTTCTGAGCGCCTGTGTGTGCTTTGACAAATAACTCCGCCATCTCGGCAAAAGATCCTATTGAATTTGGTGGCAGCATGGAATACCACCGTAGAGCGCCATCCGCCAAGGTTTCCACGAACTTCTTTAATTGCACTGATTCGATCTCCTCGTCGGTGGGATCGCTTGCCTTTATGAAATTGCTAAACATCATCAAGTGGTCATTGGGGTCAGTTGTTCCCCGGTATCTTGGTATGTTTGGCATTTTGAATGTTTTGGGGATGGCCTTTGGTGCTGCTTCTTTCTTCCAGGGCCTTTGAGTGTACCGTTGAACGTCAACTTTCTTCAAAGTGGGTGGTGCGCTAGGGATCTGGTCAATCCTCTCATGAAGAGAGCGCTGCAGGGCCTCCTGGCTTTCTTTGAACTGCTTGGTGAGGGCCTCCATGACCTCGCCATCTCTGTTGGCACCGCTGATCCTGCATTCTGATTTTCAGCGCGCCTCGAGGCATGAGATGGTGAAGCATCCCTTGGACGTCCCATGGGTGGATTTTCCGTGTTTGGCAGGTTCTGTCCTCGCAGGCTGTCGATAGCTTCCCGTATTTGCCTGTTGATCTCAGCCTGTTGCCGTATGAATTCAAGGATAGCGTCTTGAGAGTTCCTCGAATTCCCAGGGCCATTGGGTCTTCTAGATCCTCTAGCCCCCTGGTCGACGTTTCCTCGGCCAGGATGGCGGCTATTTCTGCTACCTTGCTGACTGTGCTTGTTCTCCTGTTCCGCTGGGAGCACATTCTCGTCCTCTGCAATGGGGATCACGTCGTCGTCTGCAAGGGGAACATCTTGCTGCTCGTCCCCGGCCAAATTCTGGTTTACCTGCTCCGCAGCGTTGAGGTCTTGTTGCCCTTCAATGGGAGCGTTGTTGTGCGAGTTGTTATTTGCCATTTTGACAAAAAGAAAACGGGGAGAACCAGCGAGCGAAGAGAAAACGAATAAAGAGTAAAATACGACGAGCGATTAACCTACGGAAGTTATTGACCGGCTCCCACTGTGGTCGCCAAATTGTTTAACCGTAATTTCGTTTTATTAGGTTAATTTACAATTAAATTTATAGAGCGGAGTCACGGTCAATAATCGAGATTAAATGCTCTTTATGGAAAGATATAAATGACAGTAATAAATGCGAAGAAATAAAGATGCAATCAATGCGATATAATAAATGAATATTCGAACAAAAAAGGAACCGCGCTCAGGCCATTTAGACTCGATCAAATTCCCTTCCTCGTACTCTTTATGATATTCAGTCAATGGAACAATAAATGAGATCTTTCGATTATCAGTAGTAATAAATATTTACTGGAGATAAAGAATTGAATGCTAGTAAATAGTTTGAATACAAGTGTAGGTTCAGAGAAGCATTAGATTCAATGCTTGTGACTTAGATTACAATATATAGGTAGCTATGTGTCCGTTCACAAGCAGTTGTAACTCCTTAGTCGAGCAGTTGCGTTGTTTGTGGATAAGATTCCTATTTTGAACTGCCTTGATTGATGAGCCGCGACTTTTCTGACCGTGGCGACTGTTCATCTGTCCGTTGTAACTGTTCATCTTCGATCTTATCCATTGCCTTTATGTCCATTCACAGCCATGTGTCGTCTACATGTCGTCCTACGTGGATGCTTAGTCACCAACTTTGGTGACGACGGATTTAACCCAATACATTAGTGTAACACAATCGTAACATCCTTAACTCAGTGCTAGAGAGGCAACAAGAAAATATGCCAACAAAATCTAATGATTCTTGAAAATAACTCGGCTATGCTTGCTCCACAGGTGACAGCGCTACCAATACTAGAAAGTCATTGAAGAATCGCATAGGGAAAGAGAGATAAATTAAAATTATAGTTCAGAATTTTCCAACAGGGCTTGTGATACAAATGCAGAAGTCCATAATCCAGATTAAGCTGAAAAAGAATGGTACCTGGGGTGCTGAAAAGGGTGTACAAGTCGTTGGTGGCAGTTAGATGCAAAAAGTTTTAGCATTTCAATTCAGTCCCATTGTTTCATTAGTTCGAGTATTATTATTGTTTTTACTCAGGTCACCATCCATGTCCCTGGACGGTTCACGGTTTAGTTTGGTTGATTTTTCATTAAACCAAAATCAAACCAATATTGTCGGTTTTTAAATTTTTAAAATCAATTCAAATCAAATAAAAATTATATCCATCGATTTGATTATTGTCGGTTTGGTTCGATCTATCGCGTTTTGATAAATAAAAATAACAATGAAGATAAGAAGAATGATAAAGAGAATTTTTACTAAAAGAACGAATGATAAAGAAAACTTTTTCTAAAAATGAATAGAAAACTATAAGTATGTTCTTAGTTATATAATAATTTGAGTAATTTGAAATTTTGAGCACCTAACTACACCAAAAATACTACAATCTTGCCACTAGAGTTTATCTTGGGGAAATTGAAAATATTATTTTAGGACTGAAGAATCAAATGTAGTATATTACACAATTATTTTTCTTTCGATACGTCACGACTCATATATCAAGTGGAACATGCAAAACTATTGAAAAGACAATATCAAAATTAGAATTTGCTTTGCCTTTAGGCTTTAACAGTGTGTGTATGTGTTTGTGAGTCCAATTAGCGACCTAAATTAATATAACTTTAAGTTTACTAAATGAGTTGGACTCATTTTACAAAATAAGTTGGTTTCTTTTTAAAATGGACTTAAAAGTTAGCCGAAAAGGTAAAATCTAATATTAACCTACTACAAACTTTATTGAAAATGTATAAAATACTTAAATTACATTATAAAAAAATAATATCTTAATATATATAATTGGTCGGTTCGGTTCATTTTTTTTTTGTTATTTTTCATAAAACTAAACCAAACCAAATAATGTCGGTTTTTAAAATCTTAAAACCAAACCAAACCATATCAAAAAACATATCGATTTTTTCGTCGGTGTGAATTGGTTTTTAACCAAACTATGAATATGGTTGAGGGAGTGCAGTGGGACACGTAGAATCATCTAGGAGTGTCAATGGGGCGGGTTGAGCCCTTCCCCTGTCAAAGTTTTGCCCTGGTCCGCCCCGCCCCATTTTGGTCGTTGTCAAGTTTTAACCCCGCCCCGTTTGTCCCGCCCTGCCCTGCCCCATTTTGACCCATGATGTTTGGCATTTTATGCCAATATTTCCTTAATATTTCCGCATGTTTGAGCTTGTTATTCGCTCGTTTTATAGTTTCTGAATGTGGTTTTGCACTAATTTCATGTCGTGCGTATGTAGGTTGTTACGCAGTGCATTTGGAGCTTTTAGGAGCATGATTGAGCAAGGAATGATTGGAAATTGATTGAGAATTGGATTGAGTACACGAGGGCACGACACGAGGCGAGTTGCGGAGCAAGGAGGAGCGGATTTGGCCTGGCGCTTTGGGGCACGTGGCGCGCCACTTATAGCGCCCAGTGCCTGGCGCGTTTTCCCACGTGGGGCGCCCCAAAGGCGTGCGAACTTCGACGTCTTCTTGTTGTTTAGGCGCAATCGTGGGCGTGGGGCGCCCGTTATAGCGCCCCTGGAGCGTATTTTGACTTCCTATTTCGTCTAGGCTTAGGTCTAACTTATTACCAGGCCTTTGTAAACCTTATAAATACTATTTTACTTAGCTTTTTATAGGAGTTCATACTTTGGAGCAATTTGAGAGCACCATACTTCATTGAACAAGGGTTTATTCCTAATCTTTCATCTATTACATCATTATTTCATCAAATCTTTGCCTTGTGATTATGAATATGTGTGGCTAAACATTACGTTCTAGGGTTAGAGCATTACATGAAAGTTGATTGTTTGAAGATTGATTCCCATTAATTGAATCCCATAACGGGTTGCTTATTCTTTCTTGATTTCACTTGTATAATTATTAGAGCTCGATAATTATGCATTATCTACGGTTTTTAGATTGAACTCGAAAGAGAGAATTTAATTACGTAATAAGAAAGAATAGAACTAGTTTGTGAACCCGGGCATCGGGGAACCAATTTATGAGTAGGATAGACATATACTTGCTCGCCTAGTTTAACTCATTACATGATTCGTTAATGCGTGCATGTTATTTAACCTATAGACATATAGGGATTGAAGTAGCTTGCATAGACTGTGAAGAACTGAAAAGTTTTCACAATTACATTTACTTTGTCAGTTAGTAACCCGGGATTTAAGAAGTGGAATCAATTGGATAACTCAACTGGATTGTTCGTAACTCTGACCCTGGACCGTCCTCTTAATATTGTTAACAACCAAAGTTTGCACCATTGCTTGACTACACTTCTAGCACTTTAATTACTGCTTTTTAGTTATTAAAACTCTCACAATCAAAGAAAAAGATCCCTGAATAGCTTTTAGAGATTGTTTGTTAAGTATTAGTCTGCATAGTCCTCGTGGGAACGATACTCGATTTATCACTTTATTACTTGACGACCACGTATACCTGCGTGTGCGTTGGGAGCAATAAGTTTTTGGCGCCGTTGCCGGGGACTAATTACTTACTAATTTCTTTTTGAACGATTACTTAATTTCTATGCAGGTTTAATTTTTTGTTGAGTTTCTTGTGCTATTTCAGGCTACAGGTTTTGCATGCAAAGGAATAGAAAGGACGAACCATTCGGACCTTTTGATCCCGAGCCTGAAAAAACCTTGAGAAGGGTAAGAAGAGAGGCGAGAGATCGAAAAGCACTAGCAATCGTACTTGCTTCTTTACCTATTGAAATGGCTGAAGAACGAGTAGTAGTAGTGCGAGATGTTGCTCTTCCTAGCCTGGGAGGAGTTGCGTCAAGTATTGTGAAGCCCGCTATTACCGGGCACTTTGAGATCAAGCCCGGCATGATTCAGTTGCTGCATGTGACGGGGCAATATGCTAGATTACTCCATGAGGATCCGCAGCAACACATTCAGAATTTTCTGGAGATCAGTGATACTTATACACCAGCGGGTGTTCCTACTGATTATGTTCGTTTGACTTTATTCCCGTTTTCACTGATTGGGACAGCAAGGAAGTGGTTAAAGGCTGAAAAGTCTGGGTCTATCACTACTTGGGAGGATTTGGCTAAGAAATTCTTGGCTAAATTTTATCCGTCTGCCAAGACAGCCCGACTGAGGAGTGATATTATGTCCTTCAGACAAATAGAAGGAGAATCATTATATTCAGCATGGGAACGATTTAAAGCTCTATTGAGAGATTGTCCACACCACAACCAATCCAATGAGGTTATTGCACACACTTTTGTTGAGGGGTTGAACCAACACACTAAGATCGTGGTAGATGCTGCTGCTGGAGGCCAAGTATTGGCCTAAAATTTTGATCAGATTTATGATTTACTTGACAAGTTTTCGCAGAGCAATCCTGATTGGCAGGGTGTTGGCAGAGCTACTACGCAGAAATCTGCTGGGATACTTCAATTGGATGCAGTTTCAGAGCTAAGGGCGAAAATGGATGCTATTTCCAATCAAATCAGCAAGCTAACTCTGTCGCAGGCTAAACCACCAGCAGCTCCAGTGCAACAACTTCAAGTCTTTTGTGAGGTTTGTGGAGAGGATCATACTACTAAAGTCTGTCCATCTAACCCAGAGTCAGTGTATTATATGGGTAATCAGAATAGGTCACAGGGTCAGAATCGCAATCAATATGGTAATAGCTATAACACTGGTTGGCGTAATCACCCAAATTTTTCTTGGAGGGATAATCGTGAGCAGCTTCAAGGCAATGAGAGATCCCAAAATGCACCACAGCAGGGGTCACAGTCACAGACTCAGCCACAACAGTCTAATGCAGTTGAAGATATGCTTAGGAAAATTCTTGCAGGGCAGCAAAAGCTCATGGATGATTCAGCATCTCAGGCACAAACAATTAAAGATTTGAGCAATGCGCAGAAAGATCTTGAGAGACAATTGGGGCAGCTAGCTGGAGCACAAAATAACAGACCTCGGGGCGCTTTACCGAGTGATACAGAGAAAAATTCTAAAGAATTTTTGCAAGCGGTTACTTTGAGGAATGGAAGAGCTCTAGAAGAAGTTCCCCCAAAGCCAAAGAAGCATGTTGGTGAGTTAGAGCCCAATGCTGATAGGGAAGTAGAGAAAGAAGCAGAGAAAGTGATAACAAAGCAGCCCGAGTCTGCTATTGTGAGACCACCACCACCTTTCCCTCAGAGACTTCAGAAGCAGAAAGTTGATGCAGCATGCAAGAAATTCTTGGAGATATTGAGTCAGATTCAGGTAAATATTCCTTTGGTGGAGCTTTTGCGGGATGTTCCCAAATATGCTAAATACATCAAGGATATTGTTGCTAACAAGAGAAGACTGACTGAGTTTGAGACAGTTGCACTCACTGAGGAGTGCAGTTCCAGAGTTAGAAGCAAGCTTCCTCAGATCATCAGTTTGGTCAAGCATTGTGTGATTTGGGAGCTAGTCTGAATTTAATGCCTTCATCAGTTTTCAGGAAGCTAGGCCTGGGTGAACCACGGCCCACTACTGTGACTCTGCAGCTGGCTGATAGATCTTTGACATGCCCCGAGGGGATTATTAATGATGTGCTTGTACAAGTGGGTCAGTTTATATTACCTATTGATTTTATTATTCTTGATTATGAAGCTGATCCTGAGGTTCCTCTCATATTGGGAAGAGGATTTTTGGCTACTGCTGATGCTGTTACTAGAGTTAGAGCTGGAAAGATGATCATGAAGTTAAATGGGGAAGAAGCTGTGTTTAATGTGTTTAGAGCTACCCAGCTTCCTTCTCATTATGAAGAGTTGTCCATGGTAAAAGTGGTAGATGATGAGTTGACTGCTGATGAGAGGTCATTCTTGGCTTCTAATGTTGATTCTTTAGAAAGGGCACTCTTATGTGATGATGATGATATCCTGAAGGATGATGACATTAAAGAATATTTGGAGGTTCTTAATATGCAGAGTAGATTCATCCCAGGGTGGAAGAAATTTGAGGAGCTTGATAGACCGTTGACCTTAACTCCTGCTAAACCGTCTATTGAGAGAGCTCCTACTCTTGAGCTCAAACCTTTACCCGCGCATTTACGTTATGCTTATTTAGGTGAAGGTAATACCTTGCCCGTGATCCTTTCTTCTTTGTTGTCTGATGTGCAGGTTGAAAAGGTGTTGAGGGTATTGCGAGAGCGCAAGAGAGCTATTGGCTGGACTATTGCTGATATTAGAGGGATTAGTCCTTCTTTCTGCATGCATAAAATTCTCTTGGAAGAAGACCACAAGCCGTCCATAGAGCAGCAGAGGAGGCTAAATTCAATTATGAAGGAGGTAGTGAAGAGAGAAATTATCAAGTGGCTGGATGCTGATATTATTTTTCCTATCTCTGACAGCAAGTGGGTGAGTCCAGTACAATGTGTTCCAAAGAAGGGGGCATGACAGTGGTGAAGAATGAGCGCAATGAGTTGATTCCTACAAGAACAGTTACAGGGTGGAGAATTTGCATTGATTATAGGAAGCTGAACAAGGCCACCAGGAAAGATCACTTCTCACTCCCTTTTATTGATCAGATGCTGGATAGACTTGCAGCGCACGAGTATTACTGTTTCTTGGATGGGTATTCGGGCTACAATCAAATTGTGATAGCTCCTGAAGATCAAGAGAAGACTATTTTTACTTGTCCATATGGCACCTATGCATTTAGAAGGATGCCATTCGGGTCATGTAATGCCCCGGGGACTTTCCAGTGGTGCATGACGGCTATTTTCACCGACATGGTGGAAAAATTTGTAGAGGTATTCATGGAAGATTTCTCAGTGGTTGGTGACTCTTTTGATGAATGTTTGAAAAATCTTGATGCTGTGCTGAGCTGGTGTGAAGAAACAAATCTGGTGCTGAATAGGGAAAAATGTCACTTTATGGTTCAAGAAGGCATAGTACTTGGGCACAAGGGTAAAAGCAAGGGATCGAGGTTGATAAAGCGAAGATTGAGGCTATTGAGAAATTACCACCACCTATCTCTGTTAAGGGGGTGCGTAGTTTCTTGGGACACGCAGGGTTCTATAGACGTTTCATAAAGGACTTCTCCAAAATTTCCACGCCCATGTGCAAATTGTTAGAGAAGGATGTGAAGTTTGTGTTTGATGATGCTTGTCTCAAGGCATTTGAAGAGTTGAAGAAAAGGTTGGTGACCGCACCAATCATCATTGTCCCGGACTGGTCTTTGCCATTTGAATTGATGTGTGATGCGAGTGATAATGCTATTGGGGCTGTTCTAGGCCAAAGAATTGGAAGAATCTTTCACTCCATCTATTATGAAAGCAAGACGCTTGATGCAGCCCAGTCTAATTATACCACCACTGAGAAGGAGTCGCTAGTCGTGGTGTATGCGTTTGATAAATTCAGATATTATTTGGTGGGCACTCGTGTTGTTGTCTACACTGATCATGCCACAATCTGGTATTTGTTTGAAAAGAAGGACTCCAAGCCTAGACTAATTCGATGGGTTCTCCTATTGCAAGAGTTTGATGTTGAAATTCGAGATTGCAAGGGGACTAAGAATCAAGTACCTGATTATTTGTCACGGCTGGAGAATAGAGATCATGTAGATGAGGGGGCTGAGATTAAAGAGGTATTCCCTGATGAGCAACTTTTTGTTTTAGATGCAGCTGAGGTGCCATGGTATGCTGACATGGTGAACTTAATTGTGAGTAATGTGTATCCTCCTGGGGCTACTGCTGAGCAAAAGCATAGACTCCTTCATGAGAGCAGATTTTATGTATGGGATGAGCCTTATTTGTACAAGATAGTCCCTGATCAACTAGCTAGGAGATGCATTCCAAGGGGAGAAGTAGAGCCGATTCTACAGAGCTGCCATTCCTCTCCTTATGATGGCCACCTTGGTGGAGATCGAACAGCTGCAAAGGTACTTCAATCTGGTTTTTTTTTTCTACTTTATTTAAAGATGCTCTTGCCTTAGTGAAGCAATGTGATCTTTGTCAAAGAACGGGGTACTATTTCTAAGCGTCACGAGATGCCTTTGAACAATATCCTGGAGATTGAGCTATTTGATTGTTGAGGGATTGACTTTATGGGTTTATTCCCACCTTCCATGGGCCATAAATACATCCTCGTAGCGGTTGATTATGTGTCTAAATGGGTGGAGGCTATTGCACTTCCAACAAATGATGCGAGTGTGGTGGTAAAGTTCGTGAAGAAAAATATTTTCACTCGTTTTGGGACACCGCGGGCTATAATCAGTGATGAAGGTACGCATTTTTGTAACCAGTTGTTCAATAAATTTTTGGCCAAGTATGGGGTTCGCCACAAGGTGGCCACTGCTTATCATCCCCAAACTAGTGGCCAAGTGGAAGTATCTAATAGAGAGATCAAACAAATCTTTGAGAAGACTGTGAATGCCTCGAGGAAGGATTGGGCTATGAAGTTAGATGATGCTCTCTGGGCCTATCGAACTGCATTTAAAACGCCTATTGGAACCTCTCCATATAGGCTTGTTTATGGTAAGGCCTGTCACTTTCCTGTTGAACTAGAGCATAAGGCGTATTGGGCAATTCAAAAGCTCAACCTTGATATGGCCCTAGCGGGTGAAAAGAGGATGCTTCAATTGCATGAGTTCGAAGAGTTCCGGTTCCATGCGTATGAAAATGCGAAATTGTATAAGGAACGGACAAAGAAGTGGCATGACAAGCATATTGAGCGTCATCAGTTTGAGCCCGGGCAGCTGGTGTTGTTGTTTAACTCGAGGTTGAAATTATTTCTGGGCAAGAGTAAGTCTAGATGGTCGGGGCCTTTGAAGTAGTTCGTGTTACCGCACATGGAGCGGTTGAATTGAAAGCCCCGGATTCTGAGAAAACATTCTTGGTTAATGGTCAAAGGGTGAAGCATTATTGGGGAGGTTCGGTGAATCACCGTACTTCTATTACTTTGAGGGACCCTTGATTAATACCCATCATGCCACGACGTTAAATAAGGCGCTTCTCGGGAGGCAACCTGAGTTTGTACTTGTAATAGTTTAGTTATTTTTTATTTTATAGTGTTATGTAGTTTTTTGTTTTTGTGTATCGTTTTTGTAGGTATCGGGACTGCTAAACGAGGTGAAATTAATGCATTGAGGGGTACGGGACGCCTTGAGACATTTCCCGCGCTTGGGTTCGCACTTGGAATCGAAATTTGGTGCGAAAAAACGTGTTCGGGCGCGTTTGGGAGTGCCCCGTGCCTCCCAACACGCGAAATTACTACCTGAAGCAAAAGGCTTGGCGCGTTTGGGAGCGCCCCGCGCCTCCCAACGCGCCTAGCCAGGCAGAATCTTCAATTTGGCTCGCACTTTAGGGGCGCGCCGCGGAGGCCATGGCACCCGGCCAAAATGTTCTAAAAATTTCCGGGTCAAACGGGTTTTAACCCGCGACCCGGTTTTCCCCAATCCCTTATACCCGATTTCTACTCTTTCTTCTTCACTATTTTCTCTCCAATCACTCTCTAAACACTCCCCAAATCATCTCTAACTCTTGGAATCATTCACAATATTGTTGCAATCCATTCTAACACTTTCAAGTAAGTAAATTCCTACTTTTCTCTTTCAATTACATGAAAGATGAACTAAGTTTTTCCATGGTAGGTTTCTTAACTAGTTGGAAGCTTATGTGTAAAAATTACTCTTGAAGTGCTTAAATTGTTCATTGTGCTTGATAGTTAGCTTGTGACTTATAAAAAGAGATCTCCCAACAATTTGGGAGGGTTAGCACATTACAAAAATCATTGAACTTGCAAGTTTAAAAGTGTGCACACCAAGTGTTTGTGAAAAAGCCTCAATTATGAAAATTGTATAACATTGTGAATTCTTGAGTAGCAATGCAATCCTTAGGCTTCTTATGAACATTAAGTGTCTCACACACATAAAAATTGGCTATGATGCACCCACACTAGATTGATCTTGATAACCACAAATGTGGCATATTTTGTACAAAGCTAGTTTTGTCTAAGTGTGGGGTTGCTTGTGCTATTGAGTTGAGTTGATTGACACATAGAGTGTGTGATAAGTGTGGGGTGGTACCCTACCAATTGAGCTTGAATTTAATTTTTGATGCTTACTTTGACATCTCACATTGATCTTTGTGTTTGTGTAGGTACCATGGTGACCACACCTTATAAGCCAAGTTCTTCATCCGCCTCGGCCCCAAGGAGAGCACTCCAAGACGGGCCTTCTTCTACCAAGAAAAAGGGTAAGGCACCGGCCAAGCCCAAGGCCAAACCAAAGGCAAAGGCCAAGGCAAGAATCCCTAAGAACGCGGTGCCGATACCACGATCCGGGGGAAAGACACGATATGGCCTCACTTTTGTAAGAAAGGTGAGTGCCAAACTTGGTATAAAAATGTGAAGCTTGCGGGGTACATCCCCGAGCAAGCAATTGACAAGCGGAGGGTGATGCAAAAATTTCGAAGCGTGGCCGATGTGATACTTGCTTTACATTAGGACTCGGTATTTGAGAGTCCGGGGCATGCCAACCTTGACTTAGTGCAAGAACTCTACGCCAATTGGGAGCCGGAGGAGACGTGGAAGGAGGGTGACATGGTTACTGTGAGGCGGGTGAAGGTGAAGTTAGACCACACGGCATTGAATGCCTTCTTAGGGGTCGAGGACCCTGAGTATGACGAGCTGAGAGAATTCATTAGAAAGCCTGACTATAAGGCTCTGCGGGATACACTCTGTGGTGAGAGCTCCACCCATAAGTGGGAGCGAAGTGTGTCAGGAAGACACAAGTACATGTTCTTCTCGCAGTTTCTAAAACCGGCTCGCGTGTGGATGCACGCATCTTGCCATCTTCTCATTATTCCGAGGTCACCAAGACTCGGGCGTGCATGGTGTACTTCTTTATGACCGGGCGGCCGGTCAACATCGACTACTACATGTTGCGAGTGATGAAAGAGCAACGGGAGTTGCAGTCATGTAGCCGTTTGTACTTTGGGAACATCCTTACCCGATATTTGGAGCAGGCTGGAGTCCCAGTGGATGAGATCGGGATCGCATTGTCCCTGATATCGGGAAGCCGTTTGATATTGCCTCGGTAAAGGGTGTGACCACTACTGCCCCTGTGAGACTGATGGCTGATGAGTGGCGGGACACAGACGCCAACTTGTCGGCACGTCAGTATTTGATGATGGAGCAGATGGCCCGGCAGTCGGGCGTGGATATGACAGCTATTGATCGCACTGTGCCTTTACTGGATACCTCGAGACGCTTGCTGGGCATGACTCGAGCAGTAGAGATGCCTCCGGAGGAGGATGAGAACATCGATTCGGATATTGTTGATCGTGATCCGAACAGTGAGGCTGAGGAGACTGATGCTGAGGGCGGTGGCTCTGATGAGGAGGAGGACTAGTTCCGCACTCCTGCGTACCACCCAGTGTTGGTTAGCTGGATTTCAGGGCAGTTTTCTTTACTTTTGCACTTGCTTCTTTGTCGCACTGAGGACATTGCTTAGTTTAAGTGTGGGGTGGGGTACTGCCCTTTATCTATTTTTTTGAAGTTATGGATGCATGTACCGCAGGATTTTCTTTTGTCACTTGACTTAATTTTAATTTGTTTCTTGCTTTAATATATGAAAAAAAATTATTAGAAAACCAATAAAAAATTCCAAAAAGATTTTCCTTTTAGTTTTATTAGTGGTACATGTCATCCACCCCGTGGTTTTTCTTATGGCATCGGTTCTTTTCCACGGGGAGACCTTTGAACCGATTAGTTTTTATTTTTAGGATTAGAATAGTTAGTATAGGTGACCCTAGACGAAGGAAATAGGTAGAATGCTAGGTGCCTTTGATTTGTTTGATACCGGTGGACTTGAATTGATTGCATGTGCTATTTGTGGTGTCCTTAGATTTTAAATTGTGATGTATGCCTAGAGAAAAAAAATGGAACGACCCCCTTGAGATGCTTGAGTCCACTTGCTTGACTTTATTGTGAACCTTTATGCATTACTGCTTAATTTTCCACAAGTTGCACTCTAGATGCTTGATTGAGAGTTGTTGATGGAACCTTTTTGTGTGGATCATGTGCAATGTGTGTGTGAGGCATATTCTTGTTTGCTCCATGTTTGCATATTAATGTCTAGAACTTGCCCCGTGTGTGCGCAAAGCGAAATCCTAGGTTTGCTCTAGTCGAAAAATGATACAAGGCCTTCTTTTGATTTGCCTACCCTTACATATACACCTTGGAAAGATTGTTGTGATTTCTTTGACCTTTTTGTTTGCACCCACACCCCGAGCCTACCCACTTGTTCTAAATTGTTCTCTTTTGGCCTTTTACTCCTTAAGCACTTTAGTTGATATTGTGATATTATTTTGGAGTTGTGGTTGGATATTGGGAGGTTTTTTGAGTGGAACTAATGAAGAGGAATACTTGTTAAAATTGTGTAGTAGTTGTTTATGAGCATTGGCAAGGTTGGAAAATAAGGAAATTGAAAAGAAAAAAAAAAGAGCAAAGTTGAAAAGAAAAGAGAAAAAATTGTGGAAAAAGAAATAAAAAGAAAAGAATATCCATTCTCTGCTAGTGTGTGCTTAAAAGAAAAATGCTACTTGTTGAGAAGGTATGTGTGTGGAAGTGTTGATTGGGTGGCTTTGATGAGAATTGTGTTTGAAATAATTGTGATGTATTAAAGTTCTTAGGGAGGTAGTCACTATTACCATATGTATCCTACCCGCCCCTTAGCCTATATTACGACCTTTTTAAAGTCCTAGTTAATCCCGATTGGAGTGAGCTTACATTAGTGGAGTCCTAGACTACGGGCAGGCCTATGGTACATTGTGTGTGACATGTGAGACTTTCATGAGAGTGAGTGAATTCGTTTGTTATTGCCCCCGTTCAATTCATGATATTTATTGTTGTGTGTGATCTTTGGGGGGCACTCTTTTGCTTCATATTGGTGAGCGCACATGGTTTGCATGAAATAGGTGAAGTTGATGGTTTCTTGGTTGAGTAGATAGGTGTGATTTTGTGGGAGCATGGTTGCAATGAGTTGAGTTTGTGCATTTGAGCTATTTTGGGGTGGTTGTTCTCATATTTTTGAGTTGGGTAAATTGTTGGCATGTTTGTGGATCCATAGTAGTCATGTGTGCATTTTTTCAATGATCGGTATCAACCATAGTCATAGGCAGACCTGTTTTACCTAGGTTGGGAAGTTAGTTGTGACTTGCTCGAGGGCAAGCAAAGGTTCAAGTGTGGGGTGGTGATGTTTGGCATTTTAAGCCAATGTTTCTTTAATATTTCTGCATTTTGAGCTTGTTATTCGCTCGTTTTATAGTTTACGAATGTGGTTTTGCACTAATTTCATGTTGTGCGTATGTAGGTTGTTACACAGTGCATTTGGAGCTTTTAGGAGCGTGATTGAGCAAGGAATGATTGGAAATTTATTGAGGATTGGATTGAGCACACGAGGGCACGACACGAGGCGAGTTGCGGAGCAAGGAGGAGCTGATTTGGCCTGGTGCTTTGGGGCACGTGGCGTGCCACATATAGCGCCCAGTTCCTGGCGCGTTTTCCCACGTGGGGCGCCCCCAAAGGCGTGCGAACTTCGACATCTTCTGGTTGTTTAGGCGCGATCGTGGGCGCGATCGTGGGCGCCCGTTATAGCGCCCCTGGAGCGTATTTTGACTTCCTATTTCGTCTAGGCTTAGGTCTAACTTATTACCTGGCCTTTGTAAACCTTATAAATACTATTTTACTTAGTTTTTGATAGGAGTTCATACTTTGGAGCAATTTGAGAGCACCATACTTCATTGAACAAGGGTATATTCCTAATCTTTCATCTATTACATCATTTACATCATTATTTCATCAAATCTTTGCCTTGTGATTATGAATATGCGTGGCTAAACATTACGTTCTAGGGTTAGAGAATTACATGAAAGTTGATTGTTTGAAGATTGATTCCCATTACTTGAATCCCATAACGGGTTGCTTATTCTTTCTTGATTTCACTTGTGTAATTATTAGAGCTCGATAATTATGCATTATCTATGGTTTTTAGATTGAACTCGAAAGAGAGAATTTAATTACGTAATAAGAAAGAATAGAACCAGTATGTGAACCCGGGCATCGGGGAACCAATTTGTGAGTAGGATAGACATATACTTGCTCACCTAGTTTAACTCATTACATGATTCGTTAATGCGTGCATGTTATTTAACCCATAGACATATAGGGATTGAAGTAGCTTGCATAGACTGTGAAGAACTGAAAAGTTTTCACAATTACATTTACTCTGTCAGTTAGTAACCCGGGATTTAAGAAGTTGAATCAATTGGATAACTCAACTGGATTGTTCGTAACTCTGACCCTGGACCGTCCTCTTAATATTGTTAACAACCAAGGTTTGCACCATTGCTTGACTACACTTCTAGCACTTTAATTACTGCTTTTTAGTTATTAAAACTCTCACCATCAAAGTAAAAGATCCCTGAATAGCTTTTAGAGATTGTTTGTTAAGTATTAGTCTGCATAGTCCTCATGGGAACGATACTCGATTTATCACTTTATTACTTGTCGACCACGTATACTTGCGTGTGCGTTGGGAGCAACAACCCACGCCGCCCCGCCTCACTTAAATTACTTTTTAAGTCATTATTTTTTATTTTTTCTCATCAAATTGAACTTTTCTTTTAACTTTTAATTCATTTAATATATCTTTAACTTCTTTTCTATTGAAATTTTCAAATTTGATGATTTTGTAGTTTAATGAAGAAATTGAAGCTTTTAAAAAATTTGTAGTCTTTCAAAAGTATTAGGTATTAACTATACTAATTAAAAGCTTAAGTAGCCAATAATGGAACAATATTTCCATTATTTCCTCAATTTAATTTTGAAATAAGAAAATAGTGGCAAAAGAACAAGTAAAATTATTGGGCCTCTATGTTGCCCCGCCCCGCTCCGTCCTGCCCCAAAAATTTTAGAATAAAATTTTGCCCCACCCCGCCCCACCCTGCCCCGTTTAGTGTTTGCCCCGCCCCGCCCTGCCCCGCCCCGCCCCAATTGCCATCCCTAGAATCATCCCATTTGGATTTTGAGAGTGCAACAGTTTTTCTTTAACCCCAATATTTTTTAAATGTAAATCCAAATATCCAAATTTGATTCTAGAAAACCAAAAGATTTTAAGACCGAATTTAGGGTCAAAAATAGAATAGTTAACTCTTAATTTGAATGGTGCTATCAGGCTGGCAAATCCAACTATTTTTTGTTAAAAAGAGATCTCGGATCAAGGGCTATCGACCCGACAGTGCGCCTCAAAAGGTGGCATGCCTATACTCGCCTGATAATTCTTTTTATGGGCGAACTCCACCAAGGGTAGATTTCTGTCCCAACAACCTCAAAAATCAAGAGATTACCTCCGCATAGTCTCCAATGTCTGGATGGTCCTCTTAGACTGGCCATCGGTCTAAGAATGGAAAACTATCCTTTGTGGAAAAGAGGGAGTAATTCTAAATATTATATAGTATTGTTTAGAATGATACAAATATTATTCTGTATGCAAAAGCGAGGCCGGTAGGTGGTCTACCTGGTTTCTTGGATGGATTATCCAGTGTGTTTGTTGATAAAAGAGAGCAGCAGGTAGGGGCGGATTTTCGGTATCGGGGTGGTTCCCGGGAACCTATAGTTCGTCAAATAAATTTGATATACTAGGTATATATTTCGAAAATGAAGGATAATACTAACAGTGGGAACCCATACTCACAAATGCTGGAGTGGTATACTAGCAGGAATTTTAGCGTTGTTCTCCAACCACTCAAATTCAAATCCCGCTGCCAACGAAACTATTGTATTTTTTATGCCTGCTACTTAATTAAGCTGCAGACCTTCAAAAGGTCAAAGCAAAGCAAAATGAATATTCTAAGGCTCTTGGTGCACCCATATATTTCAATTCCTAGATTTGCCTCTGGCAGCAGGTATAGCTTAAGCAAGTCAACCACAACGTCTTTTGGATAAGATCAATTGTAGTATCAAGAAAAACATACCTTTCTCGGCCTTTTGGATAAGATCAATTGTAGTATCAGTTCCTATTAGTTTAATATTTAATACGTGGGCCATTGGCTCACATGATGGGAACTCAATCTATTATTATATAGGCTCTGGGAGAAAGTTATTAATGAGGATCAACATGAATGAGCATCCCAAAGAGAAAATGAAATCAAAGAAATCGAGGCTTATTCTGAGCGCATTGGTGGCGAGGGTGTTGGCTAGCTGAGCTGGAGGAAATTGTTGCACGACGGCGTCCTCCTCTAGGCCAAGCAAAGGCATGACACTCAGAATGTCGCTTCGAGTACTCGCCAGGAGGTTTGAAGAATTTGGCACCTCGAGCTTTCGAAAAGATCCTACCGAGGATGAAATCCTCGCTGGCACGGATTGCGCCCTAACCGCGCCAACATCAAACCCCTTTTCAGTGGCAGCAGTCCCAGCTTCCCCAACTTTGGCCTTGCCTTTGGCCTTGGCAACTCTAGCCTCGGAGTCGTGCTCCTGATCTTCAAGGTCTACAACCTCGACTTCTCTCCGAGCCTCTAAACCCTCGGCAGCTTCTTCATCGGGCTCGTCAATCAGCCTTCGGCGCGATCCCGCCACCACTTCGAGCAGAGAAGAACTCGCCACCTCGGTGCGAGGATTTACAGAGCGAGAGGGTTTCTTGGAAACCGCCCTCTTCCTTTTCACACCTACAAAAGGCAACATAAAAGAATCTTGAGCAAAGAAATGAAGAGAAGTAAAAGCCAGTGAATTAACCGAGGGTGATGTTTACCTTTTGAGGGTCCTTGACCCGAGGACCCTTTTGAAATCTTCGAATGCTTTGAAGCCTTCAACTCCTTCAGGTCACCAGCTAGACCTGCCACGAAGCCAAATCATCATCCGACTTGGTATCTTCCTCATCTTTCCTTTTTCCTTTTCCTTTTTTCTTCTTATCTTTCTTTGTGTTGACGGCACGATTTGGAAAACCTAACACCGAGGGAAAGAAAATTAGTAACCAAAACAAGGACTTTAAATTAGCATACCAAGTGAGAAACCACAAAAAGCTTACCATGCCTTTTGCACTGCCAACCGAATTCAGCAGCCATCTTCATCTATGATCGAATGGGACGTTCACGAGCCCCGGTCACAGCTTTGACCCATTCGGTCAACCCCTCGGGAGGAATGATAGCAACCTTGTTATCTGAAGAACAAAAATGGGTCGAGGTTAGCAAGCAAGAACAACTACCGAAGAAGGAAGTCAAGAACGAAGGAACACTTACGTGTAATATTCCACCTCTCTGGAAAATCAGGTGTTGCAGATAAAACGCTGGTCTCCAAAAGAACGTAGCGATCACTCCAGCCTCGGTCCCCGTGATCCTCGCTTTTATATAGAAGCGCATATTTGCCTCGATTGTTTAGAGCCACAAGCCCGGCTTTATGGAAGTAAGGGTAATAGAGAGAAATGAGATGATGCAAGATGAAATCTACCCCGTCTTTCGTACTCAACCAATCCAAACACTGTACGACCCTACAGACGCCGGGGCCTAATTGAGCCAAACATAGGTTGTATGCTCGGCAGAAGTCGTCAATAATCTTGTGAACAGGGAGAGTGAACCCGATGGTTAACGGATAAGTGTATGCAAATGACAGCCCCTCTACGTGATGGCAAACCCTACTAGCTGGATCGGGGATGACCACTTTCACCTCGAGATCAAAGCCACAATATTTTCGAACCTTGTCCACATGGGCTTGAGTGATTCGGGTCGGCGTCGTATTCACTGGTATATTTCTATTCAACTCCTCCTGGTCAGCAGATTGTTTTGTAGCTTAAGGTCTTTGGTGTTGTCAAAGTGTGAAGAATAATTTGATGGGGCTCGAGCTCCTGCTCGAGGGGAATCTTTGGTAAATCCTTCTCAGGACCTGAAGGTCCAACCTCGGCATCGTGCCTACCTTCGGTAGTGGGAAGCTCGCCCCCGGTTTCAGTTTCGGCCTCGGCGTCGTCCTCGCCCTCACCCCCGGCGCAATCGCCTTCACCATCGTTATCCCTGTAGGTGGCCCCCGCAGCGTCGATGCCAACTACCGCCATGGCGTCATCACCAATGACGTCATCTTCCCCCTCTATGATGACATCTTCGCTTACCACAACTATATCGTGTATGGCTCTCTCCTTGCGCCGCCTACCAGGCCAATTTTCGTGTTTTCTCGCTCCTTTGCTCGCTCGTGTCGTGCCTTCGTGTGCTCGATCCAATCCTCAATCAAAATCCAATCTTTTCTTGCTCAATCATGCTCTTAAAAGCTCCAATTACACTTCATAACAACCTACATACACACGACATAAAATCAGTGTAAAACCACAGTCACAAGCTATAAAACGAGCGAATAAGGTACTAAAACGTGAGGAAATATTAAGGAAATATAGGCATAAAATGCCAAACATCACCACCCCACACTTGAACCCTTGCTCGCCCTCGAGCAAGTCACAACTAACTTCCCAACCTAGGTAAAACAGGTCTGCCTATGACTATGGTTGATACCGACCATTGAACCAATGCACACATGACTACTATGGATCCACACCATGCCAATAATTTACCAAAACCAAAAATATGAGAACAACCACCCCAAAATAGCTCAAATGCACAAACTCAACTTAACGCAACCATGCTCCCACAAAATCACACCTATCTACTCAACCAAGAAGCCATCAACTTCACCTATCTCATGCAAACCATGCGCCCTCACCAATATGAAGCAAAAGAGTGTCCCCCAAGTATCACACACAACCATGAATATCAAGAATAGAATGGGGACAATAGCAAACGAATTCACTCACTCTCATGAAAGTCTCACATGTCACACACAATGTACCATAGGCTTGCCCGTAGTGTAGGACTCCACTAATGTAAGCTCACTCCAATCGGGATTAACTAGGACTTTAAAAAGGTCGTAATGTAGGCTAAGGGCCGGGTAGGATACATATGGTAATAGTGACTACCTCCCTAAGCACTTTAATACATCACAATTAATTCATCACAATTCTCAACAAGCCACCCAATCAACAACTATCACACATACACCTTCTCAACAAGTAGCATTTTTATTTTCAAGCACACACCAGCAAGGAATGGATATTTTTTTTTTTTCTCAATTTCCTTAACTTCCATCCTTGCCAATGTTTTCCACTACTTCACAATTTTCACAAGTATTCCCCTTTATTAGTTCCACTCAAGAACCTCCCAACATCCAACCACAACTCCAATCATCTACACAATATCAATAAAGTGCTAAAGGAGTAAAGGGCCAAAAGAGTCAATTAAGAACAAATGGGTAGGCTCGGGGTGTGGGTACCAACAAAAAGGGTCAAAGAAATCACAACAACAATTTTTTCCAAGGTATATATGTAAGGGTAGGCAAATCAAAAGAAGGCCTTGTATCATTTCCCGACTAGAGCAAACCTAGGATTTCGCTTTGCACACACACGGGGCAAGTTCTAGACATTAACATGCAACATGGAGTAAATAAGAACATGCCTCACAACACACCTTGCACATGGTCCACACAAAAAGGCTCCATCAACAACTCTCAACCAAGCAACTAGAATGCAACTTGTGGAAATTTAAGCACTCATGCACAAAGGTTCACAACAAAGTCAAGCAAGTGGACTCAAGCATCTCAAGGGGGTCGTTCCATGTTTTTCCTAGGCATGCATCAAATTAAAACCCAAGGACACCACAAATAGCACATGCAATCAAGTCCAAGTTCACCGGTATCAAACAATTCAAAGGCACCTAGCATTCTACCTCTTCCTTTTGTCTAGGGTCACCTATACTAACTATTCTAATCCTAAAAAAAATACAAACTACCCGGTTCAAAGGCCTCCCCGTGGAAAAGAACCGCGGCCATAAGAAAAACCACGGGGCGGATGACATGTACCACTAATAAAACTAAAAGGAAAATCTTTTTGGAATTTTTCATTGGTTTTCTAATTTTTTTTCATTTTTGCATATAGTAAAGCAAGAAATAAATCAAAACAAAGTCAAGTGACAAAATAAAAAGTCCTAAGGTACATGCATCCTAAACCTCAAAATAAAAACTAGATAAAGGGCAGTACCCCACCCCACACTTAAACTAAGCAATGTCCCAGTGCGACAAAGAAGTAAGTGCAAAAGTAAGAGTACAAGAAAACTGCCCTGAAAACTGGATGGTGCACAGGAGTGTGGACCTAGGCCTCCGCCTCATGATCAGTCTCATACTCACTGTCTGGATCATTGGCCACAACATCTGAATCAGTGTTCTCATCCTCCCGCGGATCCACCGTTCCAGCCTCAACCTCGCCCAGCAGGACCTTCGAGGTCTCCGTCAACGGGACCTGGCGGTCAATAGCAGTCATATCAACGCCCGACTGACGGGCCATAGCCTCTATCATCAAGTACTGACGCGCGGCCAAGTTGGCACTTGTATCCCGCCAATCGTCCGCCGTCAGCTTCACCGGTGCTGTGGTGATCACCCCCTTGACCGAAGCAATGTCAAAAGGCCTCTCGAAATCAAGGACAATGCGATCCCCAACCTCATCTGCGGGGACGCCCGCCTTCTCTAAGTACCGGGTCAAGAGGTTCCCAAAATACAACCTACTACATGATTTTTCATTCCTCTCTTGTTTCATCATTCTCAACATGTAGTATCCAATGTTCACCGGCCTCCCGGTCATGAAAAAGTACACCATGCACGCCCGAGTCTTAGTGACCTCGGAGTAATGGGAACATGGTAGAATCCGTGCATTTATGAACCGCATCCATACACGCGCCGGCTTGAGAAACTGTGAGAAGTGCATAAACTTATGTCGCCCAGACGCTCCTCGCCCCCACTTATGCGTGGAGCCCTCACCACACAAGGTCTTCCGCAAGGCCGTGTAATCCGGTTTCTTGATGTAATTTCTCAACTCATCATAATCGGGGTCCGCTACCCCCAAGAAGGCATTCAATGCCGTTGGATCTAACTTCACCTTCACTCCCCTAACCATCACCATGTTATCATCCCTCCACGCCTCATCGGGCTCCCAGTTAGCATAAAGTTCTTGGACCATGTCCAAGTTGGCGTGCCCCGGACTCTCAAACACTGAGTCCCACTTGAGGGCAATGATCTTCTCGGCCACATCTCTAAACTTTTGTAGCACCGGCCGTTTATCAATGGCTTGCTCGGGGATGTACCCCGCAAGCCGCACATTTTTATACCATGTTTGGCAATCTCCCTTCTTCACGAAAGGGAGGCCATACCGAGTCTTGCCTCCGGGACGTGGTATCGGCACCGCGTCCTTTGGAATCTTGGCCTTAGCCTTTGCTTTTGCCTTGGGCTTGGCCGGTGCCTTACCCTTTTGCTTTGAGGAGGAAGGCCCGGCTTGAGGTTCTCTCCTCGGGCCCGCGGTGGATGAAGAACTCGCCTTTTGAGATGTGGCTACCATGGCACCTACACAAACACAAACATCAATGTTAGATGTATAGCTATGCACCATAAACAATTCAAGCTCAAGGGTACCACCCCACACTTAGCACACACTCTCTATGGCAATCACGTGTTTCAATGGCACGAGCACCCCACACTTGAACAAAACTAGCCTTGGCAAAATATGCCACGTTTTGAATTTTTAAAATCAACCTAGTGTGGGTGCCTCATGATCAAATCTAGTGTGTATGCAACACCTAATGTTCATTGTAAGCCTAAGGAATGCATTGCTACTCAAGAATTCACAATGTCATTGATATTTCATCTTTGAGGCTTTTTCACAAACACCTAGTGTGCACAACTTTGAACTAGCAATTTCAATGGATTTTGTAATGTGCCAACCCTCCCAAATTGTTGGGAGATCTCTTTTTACAAGTCACAAGTTCTATACTAAGCATCATAGACAATTAAGCATATCAAGATTGAATTTTTATGAAGAAGCTTGTAACTAGTTAAGAGAATCACCCATGAGCAATAATGAAGACAACCTACATGTTATTGAGAAGGAAGAGTAGTAATGTACTTACTTGATGGTGTTAGAAGTGATTGCACAAGGTTTGGGATGAGTTCAATTGTTGCTAGTGAATTAGTGTGTGATTAGAGAGAATTTGGAGTGAAATTAATGAAGAAATAGTGCTAGGAATCGGGGTTATAGGGGTGGGAAATTAAAGAATTTCGGGTCAAAACCCGTTGACCCGCGTTTTCAAAAAAATTTGGCCCTCCGCGTTAAGGCCCGCGCCGCAGGCTCACAGCGCGCATGATTTTTGACTCTCTGCCAAGCTCAGCGCGGTGGGAGGCGCGGGGCGCTCCCTACCGCGCCAAGCTTTTGTTCTACAGCTTGTTTCTCGCGCTTTGGGAGGCGCGGGGCACTCCCGAACGCGCCCGAGCACGTTTTTTCGCACCAATTTTTAATTCTAAGTACAAACCCAAGCGTGGGACATGTCTCGAGACGTCCCATACCCCTCAACGCATTCATTTCACCTTATTTAGCTCACCCGATTCCTGCAAAAACGACACACAAAAACAACAAAAACGTGACATTATAAAAACAAAAGAAAACTAAACTATTACAAGTACAAACTCGGGTTGCCTCCCGAGAAGCGCCTTATTTAACGTCGTGGCACGACGGGTATAAATCAAGGGTCTCTCAAAGTAATTGAAGTGCGGTGATTCACCGCACCTCCCCAGTAATGTTTCACCCGTTGACCATTAACCAAAAATGTGCTTTCAGAACCCGGGGCTCTCAATGCAACCGCACCCTGTGCGGTAACACGAACAACTTCAAAAGGCCCCGACCATCTCGACTTCAACTTGCCCGGAAACAATTTCAACCTCGAGATGAACAACAATACACGCTGCCCGGGCTCAAAAGAGCGATGCTCAATGTGCTTATCATGCCACTTCTTTGTCCGTTCCTTATATAATTTCGCATTTTCATACGCATGGAAACGGAACTCTTCAAGTTCATGCAATTGGAGCATCCTCTTCTCACCCGCTAAGGCCATATCAAGATTGAGCTTTTGAATTGCCCAATACGCCTTATGCTCTAATTCAACCGGCAAGTGACAGGCCTTACCATAAACAAGCCTATATGGAGAGGTTGCAATAGGCGTTTTGAATGCAGTTCGATAGGCCCAGAGAGCATCATCTAGCTTCATAGCCCAATCCTTCCTCGAGGCATTCACAGTCTTCTCAAGGATTTGCTTGATCTCTCTGTTAGACACTTCCACTTGGCCACTAGTTTGGGGATGATAAGCAGTAGCCACCCTTGTGGCGAACCCCATACTTAGCCAATAATTTATTGAACAACCGGTTACAGAAATGCGTACCTTCATCACTAATGATAGCCCGCGGTGTCCCAAAACGAGTGAAAATATTCTTCTTCACGAACTTCACCACCACACTCGCATCATTTGTAGGAAGTGCAATGGCCTCCACCCATTTAGATACATAATCAACTGCTACAAGGATATATTTATTGCCCATAGAAGGTGGGAATGGACCCATAAAATCAATACCCCAACAATCAAACAGCTCAATCTCCAAAATATTGTTCAAAGGCATCTCGTGACGCCTAGTAATGGTACCCGTTCTTTGGCAACGATCACATTGCTTCACTAATGCATGGGCATCTTTAAATAAAGTAGGCCAAAAGAAACCAGATTGAAGTACCTTTGCAGCTGTTCGATCTCCACCAAGGTAGCCACCATAAGGAGAGGAATGGCAGCTCCGTAGAATCGGCTCTACTTCTTCCCTTGGAACACATCTCCTAGCTAGTTGATCAACACCTATCTTGTACAAATAGGGCTCATCCCACACATAAAATCTGCTCTCATGAAGGAGTTTACGCTTCTGCTCAGCAGTTGCCCCAGGGGGATACACATCACTCACAAGAAAATTTACCATGTCAGCATACCATGGTGTTTCAGCTTCTTCTAGAGCAAAAAGTTGCTCATCAGGAAATACCTCTTTAATCTCAGGCCCCTTATCTACATGATCTCTATTCTCCAGCCTTGACAAATGATCAGCTACTTGATTCTCAGTCCCCTTGCGATCTCGAATTTCAACATCAAACTCTTGCAATAGGAGAACCCATCGAATAAGTCTCGGCTTGGAGTCCTTCTTTTCAAACAAATACCGGATTGCGGCATGATCAGTGTAGACAACAACACGAGTGCCAACCAAATAAGATCTGAATTTATCAAAAGCATAAACCACGGCTAGCAACTCCTTCTCAGTGGTAGTATAATTGGACTGGGCTGCATCAAGCGTCTTGCTTGCATAATAGATGGAGTGAAAAATTCTTCCTATTCTTTGGCCTAGAACAGCCCCAATAGCATTATCACTCGCATCACACATCAATTCAAATGGCAAAGACCAGTCAGGAGCAATGATGATTGGTGCGGTCACCAACCTTTTCTTCAACTCTTCAAACGCCTTAATACAAGCATCATCAAACACAAATTTCACATCCTTCTCCAACAATTTGCACAAGGGAGTGGAAATTTTGGAGAAGTCCTTTATGAACCGTCTATAGAACCCTGCATGTCCCAAGAAACTACGCACCCCCTTAACAGAGATAGGTGGTGGTAATTTCCCAATAGCCTCTATCTTCGCCTTGTCAACCTCAATCCCTTGCTTTGACACCTTGTGCCCAAGTACTATGCCTTCTTGAACCATAAAGTGACATTTTTCCCAATTCAGCACCAAATTTGTTTCTTCACAACGGCTCAGCACATCATCAAGATTCTTCAAGCATTCATCAAAAGAGTCACCAACCACTGAGAAATCATCCATAAACACCTCCACAAATTTTTCCACCATGTCAGTGAAAATAGCCATCATGCACCGCTGAAAAGTCCCCGGGGCATTACACAACCCAAACGGCATCCTCCTAAATGCATAGGTGCCATATGGACAAGTAAAAGTGGTCTTCTCTTGGTCTTCAGGAGCTATCACAATTTGATTGTAGCCCGAATAACCATCCAAGAAACAATAATACTCATGGCCTGCTAGTCTATCCAACATCTGATCAATAAAAGGGAGTGGGAAGTGATCTTTCCTGGTGGCCTTGTTCAGCTTCCTATAATCAATGCAAATTCGCCACCCTGTAACAGTTCTTGTAGGAATCAACTCATTGTTCTCATTCTTCACCACTGTCATGCCCCCTTTCTTAGGAACACACTGCACCGGACTCACCCACTTGCTGTCAGAGATAGGAAAAATAATACCAGCATCCAGCCACTTGATGACTTCTTTCTTCACCACCTCCTTCATGATTGGATTTAGCCTCCTCTGCTGCTCTATGGATGGCTTATGATCTTCTTCCAAGAGAATTTTATGCATGCAGAAAGAAGGACTAATCCCTCTAATATCAGCAATAGTCCAGCCAATAGCTCTCTTGCGCTCTCGCAATACCCGCAACACCTTCTCAACCTGCACATCAGACAACAAAGAAGAAAGGATCACGGGCAAAGTATTACCTTCACCCAAATAAGCATAACGTAAATGTGCGGGTAAAGGTTTGAGCTCAAGATTAGGAGCTTTCTCAATAGACGGTTTAGCAGGAGCTAAGGTCAACGGTCTATCAAGCTCCTCAAATTTCTTCCACCCTGGGATGAATCTACTCTGCATATTAAGAACCTCCACAAATTCTTCAGTATCTTCATCCTTCAGGATATCATCATCATCACATAAGAGTGCCCTTTCCAAAGAATCAACATTAGAAGCCAAGAATGACCTCTCATCAGTAGTCAACTCATCATCTATTACTTTTACCATGGACAACTCTTCATAATGAGAAGGAAGCTGGGTAGCTCTGAACACATTAAACACAGCTTCTTCCCCATTTACCTTCATGATCATCTTGCCAGCTCTGACTCTAATAACAGCATCCGCAGTAGCCAAAACCTCTTCCCAAGATGAGAGGAACCTCAGGATCAGCTTCATAATCAAGAATAATAAAATCAACGGGTAATATGAACTGACCCACTTGTACAAGCACATCCTCAATAATCCCCTCGGGGCATGTCAAAGATCTATCAGCAAGCTGCAGGGTCACAGTAGTGGGTCGTGGCTCACCCAGGCCTAGCTTCCTAAAAACTGAAGAAGGCATCAAATTCACACTAGCACCCAAATCACATAAAGCACGACCAACCTCATGTTCCCCAATTTTCAAAGGGATGGTAAAACTGCCCGGGTCCTTCAATTTCTGCGGAAGCTTGCTTCTAACTCTGGAACTGCACTCCTCAGTAAGTGCAACTGTCTCAAACTTAGTCAATCTTCTCTTGTTAGCAACAATATCCTTGATGTATTTAGCATATTTGGGAACATCCCGCAAAAGCTCCACCAAAGGAATATTTACCTGAATTTGACTCAATATCTCCAAAAATTTCTTGCATGCTGCATCAACTTTCTGCTTCTGAAGTCTATGCGGGAAAGGTGGTGGTGGTCTCACAATAGCAGACTCGGGCTGCTTTTCGGTTACCTTTTCTGCTTCTTTTTCCACTTCCCTATCAACATTTGGCTCTAACTCACCAACAGGCTTCTTTGGCTTCGGGGGAACTTCCTCCAGTGCTCTTCCATTCCTCAAAGTCACTGCTTGCACAAATTCTCTAGGATTCTTCTCTGTATCACTCGGTAAAGCACCCCGAGGTCTATTATTTTGTGCTCCAGCAAGCTGCCCCAATTGTCTTTCAAGATCTTTCTGTGCATTGCTCAAATCTTTAATTGTTTGTGCCTGAGATGCTGACTCATCAATGAGCTTTTGCTGCCCTGCAAGAATTTTCTTGAGCATATCCTCCATAGTATTAGACTGCTGTGGTTGAGCTTGAGACTGCGATCCCTGCTGTAGTGCATTGTTTTGAGTAAATTGGGCTCTCTCATTACCCTGAAACTGCTCACGGGTATCCCTCCAAGAAAAATTTGGGTGATTATGCCAACCCGTGTTATAATTATTACCATACTGATTTCGGTTTTGGCCCTGTGATCTGTTCTGATTACCCACATAATACACTGATTCTGGGTTAGAGGGACAAACCTCAGTGCTATGATCCTCACCACATACCTCACAAAAGGCCTGAACTTGCTGCACTGGAGCTGGTTGTGGCTTTGCTTGGAGAGCCAACTTGCTGATTTGATTGGAAATCGCATCCATCTTCGCTCGCAACTCTGTAATTCCATCTAGTTGAAGTACCCCAGCAGCTTTCTGCGTAGCCGCTCTGCTAGCCCCCTCACTATGTATATTAGCTCTGCCATCACCCTGCCAATCAGGATTGCTCTGTGAAAACTTATCAAGTAAGTCATAGATCTGTTCAAAATTTAAGGCCAGCACTTGGCCTCCAGCAGCAGCATCAACCACAATCTTAGTATGTTGGTTCAACCCCTCAACAAAAGTGTGTGCAATAACCTCATTAATTTGATTGTGGTGAGGACAATCTCTCAATAACGCTTTAAATCTCTCCCAGGCTGCATATAATGATTCGCCTTCAAACTGCCTGAAGGACAAAATTGCACTCCTCAACCTGGCCGTCTTAGCCGACGGATAAAACTTAGCCAAGAATTTCTTAGCTAAATCCTCCCAAGTAGTGATAGACCCAGGCTTTTCAGCCTTTAACCACTTCCTTGCTGTCCCAATCAATGAAAATGGGAACAAAGTCATTCGCACATAATCAGTAGGCACACCTGCCGGTGTATAAGTATTACTGATCTCCAAAAAGTTCTGCAAGTGTTGCTGCGGATCTTCATGCAGGAATCCACCATATTGCCCCGTCACATGCAGCAACTGAATCATGCCGGGCTTGATCTCAAAGTTTTCAGTAATAGCAGGCTTCACAATACTTGACTCTACTCCTTTCAGACTAGGAAGAGCCACATCTCGCACTGCTACTGTTTGTTCTTCAGCCATTTCAACAGGAAGGGATGCAAGTACGATTGCTAATGCTTCTCGATCTCTCGCTTCTTTCCTTGTCTTCCTCAAGGTTCTTTCAGGCTCGGGATCAAAAGGTGCGAGTGATTCGTCCTTTTTGTTCCTTTGCATTCAAAACCTATTGCCTGAAACAGCACAAGAAACTCAACAAAAAATTAAACCTGAATAGCAATTAAGTAATTGTTCAAAAGTAATTAGTCTGTAATTAGTCCCCGGCAACGGCGCCAAAAACTTGTTGCTCCCAAACGCACACGCAAGTATACGCGGTCGCCAAGTAATAAAGTGACAAAGTCGAGTATCGTTCCCACGAGGACTATGCAGACTAGTGCTTAATAAACAATTCCTGAACAAACTATTCAGGGGTCTTTTTCCAATGGTTGTAAGAGTTTTTATACTAAAATGCAGTAATTAAAGTGCTGGAATGTAATCAAGCAATGGGTCAAACTTTGGTTGTTAACAATATCAAAGGAGCGATCCAGGGTCAGAGTTACGAACAATCCAGTTGATGTATTCAATTGATTTCACTTCTTAAATCCCGGGTTACTAACTGATAGGTTAATTGTAATTATGATAACCTTTCAGTTCTTCACAATCTATGCAAGCTACTTTAATCCCTGTATGTCTACGGGTTAAATCACATGCACGCATTAACGATCCTGTAATTAGTTAAACTAGGCAAGCAAGTATATGTCTATCCTACCCGCGAATTGATTCCCCGATGCCCGGGTTCACAAACTAGTTCTATTCTTCCTTATTACGTAATTAGATTCTCTCTTTCGAGTTCAACCCAAGAACCATAGATGATGTATAACTATCGAGCTCTAACAATTATACAAGTTAAATCAAGAAAGAATAAGTAACCCGTTATGGGATTCAATCAATGGAAATCAATCTTCAACAATCAACTTTAATGTAAACTCTAACCCCAGAACGTTAGGAAATTAGCCACACATATTCATAATCACAAGGCAAAGATTTGGTGTAATAATGAAATACTTGATGTAATAGATGAAAGATTTGGGAATAACCCTTGTTCAATGAAGTGTGTAGCTCTCAATATTGCTCCAAATTCAAGAAACCCTTACAAAAACTAAGTAATAAACTATTTATAATGTTTTCAAACCCTTGGTAATAAGTTAGACCCAAAACTAGAAGGAATAGGGAGTAAAATCGCGCACAAGGAGCGCTACAACGGGCGCCCCGCGCCCCGAAAAGCGTGACACCAACCAGAACCCGCTCCCAGCCTTCGTGCTTTAGCCCTGTGGCGCATGCCAAAAGCGCCAGGCCACTGTGCGCTACAGGCTGCGCGGCGCGGGCCCTAGAGCGCCAGCCAAAAGTTGCTCTTTTCCGCTCCAAAACTCGGCTCGTGTCGTGCCTTTGTGTGCTCGATCCAATATTCAATCAACATCCACTCAATTCATGCTAAATCAAGCTCCGAAACGCTCCAAATGTATTGCGTAACGACCTACACACGAACAACACAACATCAGCGTAAAACCACATTCACAAGCTACCAAACAAGTGCAAAACAAGCTCAAATGTGCGGATATATTAAGGAAAAGTAGGCATAAAATGCCGAACATCAGGTCACCTCTCCGCTGCCTTCCGCCTCTATTACCTACAGTGCCGACATAGTGGTGATAAAATCGCCACTAGCTATAGCGGCGGCATAGCGTGAAACTTTTGCCCTCTCACCAGAATCACTGGAATCTTGCCTAGAATGGGTAGAAGACATGGCTATGGCTTTAAATACAAAAGATTTGGTAGAAACAGAAACTGGTTGAAACGGAGATGGAAGCTTTCTTTCTTTATTATCACTGTTGATTGCAAATATTGGAAGTGATGAAAAGGACTTGTTGAAGAGGTATATATACAATGGGCATGGGAGACAAGTGGCGAAGGGTCATCATTGTAATGTTGGAAGACGAGAGAAAAAAGGTGTGGCCGTTTGATGCCCAATGAACAGTCGCCACGTGTCACTGAATAGTAATCCGAAAGGACGCGCACCGTTGACAAAATTTGAAACACTTGGATAAGATTGAGCCACGTCGCTTTCTCGTAGAATTTCATTCCACTCCTCGGTGACTTCGGTAATTGACCGAGGAGTGGGGGGGGGGACTATCTGTATTGGGTAAAAATCGGCTTACTATGAGTCACCTCGATAACATGATCTAATGGTAACCGAGCATGTGATGACAAGCTGTAAACCAAAGCAAGCGAATGAGTAGCCGAAGTCAGGCACCGAGGTCATCACCGAAGGCGAGCCGTAAGCTGCGCTTCGGTGGTCCTCGCTTCAACCGAACGATAAAGTCGTACCACCGAAGTAACATATTTGCACCTCGGTTATAACGGCTCAGCAACCCACGACTTCAGCCCACTACTTTATCCCACTAACTCTACCAATTAATGCTCTGAACGTGGTTTTGAGCACTACCAGATGTGGGAAACGTGGGCTAGACGCTTGTATCTATAAATAGTTCTTCGCTTTACATTGTATTCATTCAGAAATATATACAGAAACTCTTGCAAAATTTGTACTCACAGCAATATATTGAAATCACGCTATTTTCTCGCATTTATGCTTATTTTTAGCATTTTCTTGACTTTGATACGAAGATTTGCTTGTGTTCCAACCCAAATTCGATTTGTGATCCTAAACTGATTTAAGCCCATACAATAACATTCTTTTTGGACAGAGAAATTAATAATTACGGTAATATGATTGTGGATGAACAAGATGGTACAAGCTCCATCCCGGACTCAAACTAGACCTCTTTGTAGACCTCCCGCTAGAAAAATGTTGAACGTCAAAAGACCTCAATAGTGTGGATTTATGGTGCTCGGGAAGGGGGATAACATGGGCAAGGTTCAAGTGGAAGTGATCCTCGGGGGGGTCTTGGTGGCGTCCATTCATGAATTGACCCTAGTATAAAAAGTTATACTACTGTACTACTTATTTATTACCACGTGACCAAAGATAAGGACGCATTGGCAAATGCACTATATGAGCCCGTTTGGGTTAGCTGCTTAAAAGTAACTTTTAAGTGTTAGGAGCTTATTTTATAAATAAACAGTTATGTGTTTGGATAAAAGTACTGAAATTGAAAAAGAAGTTGCAGAGGTGTTTGGTAAATAAATATTTTTATGTTAAAAGATTGAAATATTCTTAAAATAAATTAAAAAATTGGGAGGATAATCTAGGGCCTTTTGTTAGTGAGGGTATTTGTAAAATTAGAAAAAATTATAATGGATAAAGAGGTAAAATACTTGGTTAAACTATAACAACATTTAAGACAAAAACAAAAAGTTAGGATTACCCAGCTTCTTGCTTTTGGCTTTCTTCTGGCTTAAAAGCACTTGGCTTTTAAGTAGTTCATAACTTACCAAATACTTCTATCAGCTAAAAGTAGCTTAAAAGCTAGTTTGACCAGCTTTTAAGCCCACCCAAACACCCTCTATGTCATGTATTTACCTAATAGTTTTTATTCTAGAACTTTTTATTCATTATATCCAAACTATGTTGTAAAAGGTTTTTCTAGAACTAGTGTTGGCGATTATTTTATATATTGGGTAGAAATTTACTGAGCCTCGGCGCTAGAGCTCGGGGCATGGTTCGGTTGGATCTTTTGAAAACGACCCCTCGAAGAAGCTCGCTTAGTTCCCGAGGTACAAGTTACTTCTCGGGGCGACTAAAGTATAACCTTCACGAGGCGCGCAGTTCACCCTTCGGGGGAAGTCTCACTCTTTGAAGAACGAGCTTTTGTCTTCTGTAACTGCCGACAGTTACTTGCACATTTAATGGGATAATCATGAGCCAACCATGATCAGAACGTGGAGTATTATGTCATTAAACATATTTATTGTTCTTCGTATTCTTGTATACTATAAATAGTCATGGAGAAACTATGTAGAGGCCTCCATAAATATATTTCAAACACTTATTCTTTGTCTCTTAGCTACTGTTCAATTTTCTTTACTGAATTTCTTGCTATTTTACGTCTTTGATATAAACAATTGCTAGTTAACCCAAAATAAATTTGATTTATTGTTCTAATCAGATTTAGGCCAATACAAATTGGCACCTCGAGTGTGAACTTGCATCATGAAGTCAATTAAGAGGTCGAGCTTTGAGTATATGACGTCCTCAGGTGTGAGCTCCTTCAAATGAGATATCTTTTTGGGCTTTGAGACTTATGCTTCGGTGTCACCAACTTCTGTGGTGGCGTTTTCTTCTTCGCCACCTATTTCTTCAATGTTGCCATGGTTGGTGATGGCTTTGCGCCGCCTTGGGTTAAAACCGCTAGGGTATGATGTTGCCTCTGTGTTGTCATCTAACGATAGAAGAATGTTTAAAGTCACCAGGATGTTTATCAGTTTGTCGTCGATGATCATGATAGCAACGTTAGCGATCCTTTCTTCAGAAGGACATGAGGAGTTTTGTATAGATTGTGTAGCAGATATTTTCTACTAGATGATTGATGGTATTCTTCTTTAATCAAGACTCAAGAAGAAAGAACACAAGATGTTATTTTGCAATGGAAATTTACTTTTGATGGAGAAATTGAAAGTGAGAAAGAAGGAAGACAAGTTGAGGTATTTATAGTGGAAGGATCATCATTGCATTTACATGGGGAAGGAGGAGCGAAAAGTCACACCCAATCAACGGATGCCATGTGTGATAGATGGGAATATGGAGTGACAACCATCGTTTTCGAAATTCATGGTGCACGTGTGGCCACGTCAATTTTCCGCTGCATTCATTCCACCCCTCGAAAAATTCTAACAATTATCCGAGGGGTGGGGGACTATCTGTATTGGGTAGAAAATTAGAAAATTACCAAGCCTCGGCGCTAGAGCTCGGGGCATGGTTTGGTTGGATCTTCTGGAAACGGCCCCTCGAAGAAGCTCGCTTGGTTCCCGAGGCTAGATGGCTAGATGCCTCGGTAAAGAGTGAATCTTGGCTACAAGTTTCTGCTCGGGGTGATTAAAGAATAACCATCACGAGGCGTGCAGTTCACCCCTTGGGGAAGTCTCACTCTTTGACGAACGAGCTTTTATCTTCCGTAACTCTCGACCGTTATACATGCATTTAAGAGGGAGATCATGGGTTGATCATAATTGAACGTGGTATAATGGTCATTAAGTGTATTTATTATTCCTTCATCCTTATAAACTATAAATAGGTGCTATGTAATCAAGGAAAGACATCCAGAAATATATCTCAAATACTTGTTCTTTGTTTCTTAGCTACTGTTCAATTTTTTTTACAGAATTTCTTGCTATTTTACGGCTTTGATACAAACCATTGCTAGTTAATCCAAAATAAATTTGATTTATTGTCTTAATGAGATTTAGGCGAACATAAAAAGATACGTCAGTCTAGTATTCTTTGGTTTGACTCGCTCTCAACGTTTAGATGGTGATCTCTGCTTGTTTTCTTTTCAACTCTAGTGTGGACTTGGTACACAACCAGAAAAGACCAATAGACTTTTCCTTTGTTAAAACTTACGCCAAATTGTGCTTTTCTCCTCGATGATTATTTAGAAGACAGCTCTTGTAAATGGTCATGTGAAATCTTTAGAATATTTACGGAAGTCCAATTTTATAATCACATTCCTTTGCACGAGATGCTCTTTCTAGCGAAATAGCTAAAACCTAGGACTCATAAATATTAAAAAATTCAAGACTGAACCTGCCACTAGAATTTCTAATGACATTTTCTAGCTTAAATAAATTCCAGTTAGTACTTTTCTTTGAGGTTTGGGTTTCAATTCTGGGCAATCTCTGCAAAGAAAGCTTCGTCAGATTTAGTTGATCCATCTTTATACTTCTGAAATAAAAATATGATCAAAACCCAAAAAAGAAAAGAGAAAATTATAAATAAAAAACTCTGTTGCATGCACAATTGATAATGATTACAAACATTTGTACATGTCTGATAGTTTAGCCAAATTGTACATGTCTATATGCCTTTAACTCAAACAATAAACAAACCAGTTTGTACCTAAACTTTAAAACAAAGAGGACTGTCTAAAGGTATTAAAATGTCCAAGTAGTACATAAATTATTTCATAAAATGTCTTTACAGAGGAAAGCGGCATTAAATTATCTGGTCAAAACCTCGAACAGAGAAGACCATTAAATACATAGGTGATAGATTGCAATTCTTGTGGCAGCATTCAATTAATTGGACTTGGAACAAGTGTCTGTCTGACTATCGACATGCCTTCCCTGCCTAATTTTTCTCTTAAACCAGTGCTTTTCGTTTTCTATGTCAATTATTTATTTGATTCAGAATATTTCCACAGGCATAAACACTATTTTCTGCTTTAAGCGTTAGCCATTATATTTAATACCCCCCCCCCCCCCCCGCTCTCTTTTTTTTTTTTTTTTTTTTTTGTGTGTGTGTGTTTTCCTTTCATTGACTGAACAAACATTGTTTTTAGTAATATCTTTTGCCCTGACATGGATTGTGTTGAATTACTTCATCAAAGGTTTTCAAACGTCAAAGCAGAAGCAATAAAGGGATAGAAATGTTAAAATTGATATGTGTTGTCAAGTAACTATCAACCTGTTGTCGAGTCACTATCAACCTGGTAATGACAAGTTCAGCATTTACATACTACTACTTTGGAACATCCTTTGGGAGCATATATTCGTTGTTGCATGTATATAGGAGGGAATCTGCTAGTTTGACAGCAACTATGGGTGTGACTACTGAGATCGATTCACATTGATTATAATAAGTTCATTTTTATGCTACTGATGAGTTGCATCTAGCTCTCGATCTTCATTTACAATATCAAAATATTTTATAATTGACAAAACACATTGATAACTCCTTAAATTTGTCTATGATTTTCATTTTGACACTCTAACTTAAGACCGTTTCAGTTGAACACTTCAACATAAAATTTACTGTGTCACTTAGACAGTAAATGCCGACAAGGCACATAGGGTGAGAATCAGTAAACTTAAAGCACGTGGGAGGTGAATTTTTTCTTTTTTCAAATTTTTTCTCTTTCTTTTTATTGAAGATAATTCAAAGTTGATATGGCAAACCCAATTTGATTAGGTTTCATTATCAGGCGTTTATTTAATTTATATCTAGTTAGGTTTTTAGTAAAACCATATTAGAATATGCTTTTCTAGTTAAAGTTAAAGTAGGTTTTTTTTGTTATTATAAATAGGAGTGCTACCCTCTATTATATTGTGTGGTGCAAAAAATAATTTTGAGATAAATAATATTTGAGAGAGTTATTTTTTATTTTTTCTACGTGGTATCAGAGCCTCAACGATCTTGGTAGAGATTCAAATGGCTTCCGCCACCGGCGGTGGTGCCAAAATATCTGCCACCCGCTGGCCAAAACAACCACCAGACCTAAAAGAAAAAAAAAAAAAAAGAAAGGATAGATGAGAGAAAGAAGGATTGAGAAAAGATTGCAAGTTGAAGGAGGAGCAAATAAATATGGCTCAAGAGGAATAACTCTTCTCTGAAAATTATTAAAAAAAAAAGACAGAAAAAATTGAGGGTTGGAGACAAGTGCTTCAACAAAAGGAATTGGTGATAGATGCATCAACAAAATAGGGCGTTGTTTACCAAACGATCAACATTGAAGTTGGAGAGAAAGTGTTTCAACTTCTATAATAAAATAGAGCATTGATTACCAGACAGTCAACGTTGTTGAAGAGAAAGTGCTTCGACAAAAACAAAATAGAGCGTTGATTACCAGACGATCAACGTTGTTGAAGAGAAAATGCTTCGACAAAAACAAAGATATATACAACTTTGAATTAAGGGAGAATGTTGAAGATAATTCAAAGTTGATATGGCAAACCTAATTTGATTAGGTTTCATTATTAGGTAGTTTATTTAATTTATGTCTAGTTAGGTTTTTAGTGAAACCATATTAGAATAGGTTTTTCTAGTTAAAGTTAAAAGTATGCTTTGTTTGTTATTATAAATAGGGGTGTTACCCTATATTATATTGCGTGGTGTAAAAAATAAATTTGAAATAAATAATTGTAACACCCCATCTAAGAGTTAAGTGTCCCACATCGGCATAACACATGAGTGATCCTGTGTATTTAAGGAAACATGCCTTAGACCCTATTGATGCATTTTAAAGTCGTGCGGGCCTAGGCCCAAAGTGGACAGTATCACTAGCGGGCTTGGGCTGTTACAGATGGTATCAGAGCCACCCCGTATCAGCCTTGTCGATGTGGGTCAGAGTGCACTGCTGAGTCTAGGCGAATCCCGGTACGCGGGGCAAACCTCAATGAGGACGCTGAGTCCATAAGAGGGGGTGTATGTAACACCCCATCTAAGGGTTAATTGTCCCACATCGGCATACACATGAGTGATCCTGGGTATTTAAGGAAACATGCCTTAGACCCTAGTTACGCATTTTAAAGCTATGCGGGCCTAGGTCCAAAGCGGACGGTATCACTAGCGGGCTTGGGTTGTTACAATAATATATGAGAGAGTTATTTTTTATTTTTTCTACACTTTTTCCTTTTAATTCTCGCCCACTATCGTGAACAACTATTACCATCTGCCTTCCTCCTCTCTCCTGCTGCCATTGCCACCACCACCACCACCACCTTCACCACCTTCACCACCATCCACCTTTCCATAAGTACATTAACACCATTTCCACCCTCATCGGCATTCTCACACAAGCCTTCACTCTTTCTCTACCATTTCACCATTGATGACAGCCACTCACACCTCATTAAGACACCAACATGGAATATTTTCGTCCTAACCAACAGGAAAACACATGAAACCTTTAGTTGATTTCAATGTCAAAAGCTTCAAAATCTGATACCAAGAACAGCAAGAAGAGGTCTAAAGGCTCTGGTTGTGAGAAATTCCTTGTTGGTTTCCATCTCTTTTTTATTTATTGATTCTCTGTGATTTAAAGCAAGATGATCTGCCCACTTTGGATTAGTTTTGGCCGGTTGAATTTCTCTATTGCCTATTTGTCCTTTCTAGTTTCAGTCATGATACTTGTCTGTTTGATCAGACTTGTGCATTTGGAATTAAGGTCTTTATTTGTTTTGAATGTTGTTCAATTATATCACTTTTGAGATAGAACATAGGGCAATATATTTCTGATCTACAGTGATTGTTTCGGTGCTAAAATGAGAAAGCAGATTTGATTGTGGTGATAGATCAAACAGAGAAAATGAAATATTGGGGAAGAAGATTTTTTTTGGTTATTTTACCCACATGTCATTTTTTAATTGGCATTCTTTCCATGCCACCGTGTCTGATATCATGCTCTTATATATTTTGTTGAACAACAAAAAATGTGTCCAATTGATACAATAAAAGTCATGTTCAAGTGTTCAATTGAAACTACCTTAAGTTAGAGTATCAAAGTGAAATGCATGAACAAGTTTAAGGGGCTGTCAATGTATTTTGCCATTATAATTTTACATGGCGAAACATCTCTCTGCACGTGCGACAAGACATCCTACATAGGTACGGAGTAATTATTATAACAAGAATTCAGTTGAAAAGGTTCACCAATGATCTCCAATTTCAAAGGTAGAGTTGTGTTATCCCTCCGTTTTAAAAATAATGAACCCATTTGACTATGCGCAGAACCCATTTGACTATGCGCAGAGTTTAATAAAGAAGAAAATACTTTTAAAACTTGTGGTCTAAAATAAGTCATAAATGTTTGTGTGGCTACAAATCATCTTATTAAAGGTAAAAGTGAAATTTTATTTCTAAATTTAGAAAGAGGTCATTCTTTTTTAAACGGACTAAAAAGGAAATAAGTTCATCCTTTTTTAAACAGAGGGACTAAATTAAAATTGTATTTGTAGATTAACCTGTTAAATTTGTATTTGTAGGCCACAAGCAATATGTTGTATCAAGATGTATTAATCGTTTGTTATTATTGACGTAAAGTGGTGGTATGCCACAAATGAAGATTAGGAAAGAAAAAAAAAAGAGATATAGATTCGATCTTATTGATGGAGGCGGTATGCCAGACCAGGCAATAAGCACTTGGCAAGAACTTGACAATGAGTAAGTAAATCAACAGAGCATGGGAGCAATATTGCGTGTATGATAAATGTATATGTTACAATTGAGGGGAGGGGACTATTTATAGGCTAATTGATTCCCTAAAATCACTCCAACACGTCTTTGAGGAGATAAGTGTGGATGTTGGACGTGATAAGGTGTATCCCAAATATTGCGGAGTTGGGTAATGCTGAAGTCACGATCTTACGCGTACTCAGGATGTTCAGGACAAGCTGGTTGAAGATTATCTTCTCGGTATGGTTGAAATGGTTTCGGTGATAAAGTTTTCGAATGATTATAACTCTCTTCGATTTGTGGTTAAATTGGCACTGGATGACTCGGAGCTGATTGGTTAAATTCACATTTAATTGATTCCTAAAACTATTTTATTGAGTACAAGGTATGAGCCAAAATCTATAAGTTTGGCTGAATACCGAACCTGAAGCTACCTCCATCGGTGATTGAGAGAATTTTTAGGCTGAATGAAACTTATATATGTATTGGTCGATTTCTGTTCGATCACGATGGATGTGTTCGATTGTGTGACAAAGCTATAATTGATTCCGAAGATAAATCTTGATAAGATCGATCTGAAGTGGCTTCGGTGTAATGGTGTGATCGATTATGATTGTGTTGAGATCGGAACGTTTCGAAGACAGCCGTTCTAGTAGATAACGTTAGCTGATCTTATCCCACTTTTATTGGAACGGATCCATCATATTTTATAGGACGTGGGCAACTGCTGAAGATAAGTGGGAAATCAAAGTTCTTCTAGGGTTGGGCACTTCACCACTATGCCTATAAATAAACCCCCATTTTCCCCATTTGAGACTTACGTTCACCAGAACAAAAAACGCACTCTTTTGTTCATCAGCTATATTGTTGCACATTACACCATTGTTATTATAAAAAACCCTTTACTATCATTGCGAGTACATCTATTGTATTAAACATTGATCATGGCTTGGTTCAGATTTGGAGGAGGATTCATCTCTTTCAGCGAAACACCAACCTCTGATTCTTCAACACCATAAGCTTTACTGCTTTATTTATTGACTTACTATCGATTACTTCGTTGTTTTCACGTCATTTTTATTTGTTTGATAATATAACTCATTGTGGTCAATTTTGTTAATCTGTTATCATCATATTAATCGCACAACCTAGTTTGCTTATTAATATCGATCGCATCAAGTAAATTATCATCATCACATTCCGATCGTATTCTTAATTTGATAAGGATATTTCACCAACCGCATTTTGTCAGTCAAAATCATCTATTCAGTATCGGACGAGATCATCTTCGGAGAAGTAATAATCGTGCATATTATTATCTATAATTTGTCCGAAACTAAGTTAGAACTCATCGTCGTGAATTGAGAATTTGTTGTCTGTCTTCGGTTATCTGATTGCATTTGTCTTCGAATTAAACTTGCCATATCGTGACATCGGAATCATATCTTTATTTCCTCGAAATTGATATTCGCATTGTGTTCGAATTAAAGTCCTGAAAATCGACTACTTGTCAACGTAAACTGTCTATCAATCGATCAAATTGAGAAATAAACTGCCGTCTTAGACTCAACTAAATACAAATTTAATTGTAAAACCTGAAATACATTTTTAGGAAATACAATTTGGCGCCCACCGTGGGGTCTACGAAATCGATTTATTCCGAAATTTGAATCGTCTGATGCTTCTTATGTTTGTTTTCTTTTTATCTTGAAATGGCTGATGAACATAATATCGATGTTACCACCGCTCTGAACGGTCAACAACAGCTCAATCCCAATGACGGGGTTCATGTTCCGGCCAGTGTTGAAGCGGTCGATGAGTCAACCAATCACGAGCAGGATCCGATTCAGGATGATATTCCTGTTGGTTTACAATTGAACGCGCCTCAAGGACGACGACCCGGTAAGGAACCCGCGGTCGAAACTGAGTCAGGAGATACGAATGCGACATTGATGGCGTATTTGAGAAGGCATGACGCTCAGTTCGAAATGCTACAAGAACAGTTGAAGATCCTGCCTAGCTCTATCGGAAACAGAGCACCCACCTCCCCGATCATACCCCCGCAAGCATTCCGACTTCGGTTCCTTAGGGCTCCGTAACAAGGGGACTTGCAGCGGGGGTCGGATCTGGATGATCGGGTACGGCCGTCGTGGCTATGGGAGCTCCGGCCTCCGTTACGACAGAAGTAAGGATGTTGGCTACGATGCAAACTCTGCTGAATGACACAGTGGATAAAAAGTTCAATGAGATAAAATCATTTATGGAGAAACTGCCAGGTGTTCCGAAGTTAACAGACGAAGTCGCTAAGAAATCAATTTCAAAGCGTCCGTTTCCGCCAAGTGCAGCCCCACTACCCATTCCTAAACCCTTCAAGCTACCAGAAAGTTTGAGATACGAAGGAACTATAGATCCTAGGGATCATATTGACATGTTTTCGATCGCAGTTCAGGCGAACGACCTGACTTCGGAAGAGATCAATTCAGTTAGTCTTAAGAAGTTTTGTGAAACGTTGAAAGGGGCAGCGCTGAAGTGGTATTTGCAGCTAATTGAAAACGAGATATTAAATTTCGATGATATGGCAGCTAAGTTCATTCGATCACATACTGGAGCAAAAAAGATAGAGCCGAGGGTGGAAGATATCTTGAACGTTAAGCAACGGCCCGGGGAAATTATCAAACAATTTGTGAAACGATTTAATGATGAAAATATTCACATCCCAAATTTCGAGGAAAGGTGGGCTTGTTTGACTCTTGCTAATAACTTGCGCACTGATTCGACGGAGGCGTGTTTGAAGTTGAAAGATCGTCTTAGGGAAATCAATGCATGGACGTTCGACGATTTATATCGTGAGTGCGAACCAAGGATTAGGGTTGGGGAGGAGGAGTTGCAGCTAGCCCGAAATAATCATCAGTATGATCGACCACCACCACGGAGAGTTGAGAACGACAGGCGAAACTACAAGGACCAACGATGGGAACCCTACAGTTTCCCTCGAATGGGGAGAAACAACCACAAAGCTGGTAGCTCGAGGAATCAACCGAAGAGGGGGCAGTCGAATGCATCTTCGATTCCAAAAGATCGACCACTGCCTTCAAAAGTGACGGAGTACAATTTTTGCATATCGACACCGAATTTGGTGAATCACTTGAAGGGGATGGGTGATAAGGTCGTGAAGTTTCCAGGTCGCATAAAAACAAATCCAAACACAAGGGATGAAAATCTATGGTGTGCATTTCATCACGACTTCAGCCATACGACGGAAGAATGTAAGGCGTTGAGATACGAAGTGGCCAGCTTGCTACAGAAGGGGCATTTGGTGAAATTATTGACTGAAAGAGGGCGAAATAATTTTAATAAGAAAAAAGATGATGAGCCGCCAAAACCTCCTACTCCTAGGAAAACATTAAACGTTATCACCGCAGGAGATGACGTTTGTGGAGTGACTTACACTACAAAGAAGTATGCAAAGGTCTCGTTCACACGAGACAAGCGAACGCGGGATGATATGAACGATGAGATTGTGTTCGGGGATTTCAACTTCGATGAAAGGATTCATCCCCATCACGATGCATTAGTGGTAACGATGAGGATCGACGATGCCGATGTAAAGAGGGTGTTAATCGATGCTGGCAGTTCGGTTAATATAATACATTCAAGAGTAGTTGAACAGTTGCAGTTGGGCGATAAGATCGTACCTCGATCAACGGTGTTATCGGGCTTCAATAATTCAAGCGAAGTGACCGTCGGAGAAATCATAATTAAGACATATGCGGAAGGCGTTGAAAGTGAGACATCGTTTCAAGTGATGAAAGGCGAGATGGCGTACAACGTGATACTAGGTCGACCGTGGATCCACGCCATGGGAGCGGTCCCATCGACTCTACATCAAGTTGCAAAATTCTCTACCCCATAGGGAATTCGTGAAATAAGAAGTGAACAGCAGGCTTCTCGAGAATGTTACTCAGTAGCTGTTAAGGATGGCTTTCGAAAATAGCAATCACAGTTAGCGGAATCCGTGGCCGAAGACTTCACTGCGACTCCGTCATGTGCTCAACGAGTACAGTTAGCGGAGTCCGCAGTCGAAGACAAATTCGCACCGATTCCGTCATGTGTTAAAGAACCATACAAACAAAAAGCCGGAGACTCTACGATAGAAGAATTAGAAAAAGTAATGTTATTCGATGATAAGCCTGATCGAAAAGTCTACGTGGGAGCAGAATTGGATCCCGAGGTAAGAGCAAAAATCATATCCTTTCTCAAGAATAATTCTGATTGTTTTGCTTGGTCCTACGCGGATATGGTGGGGATCGATCCAAAGGTTGCCACACACAAATTAAACGTCAATCCAAAGCATCAGCCGGTAAAGCAAAAGAAACGACCGAATGGAGGATTCCGAAGGAAAGTAATCAACGATGAAGTAGAAAAATTGTTAACAAATGGGTTTATTAAAGAGGTTAAGTATCCAGAATGGCTTGCAAATACTGTCGTAGTACCGAAGAAAAATGGCAAGTTGAGAGTATGCGTCAATTATACCGACCTCAACAAAGCTTGCCCAAAAGATTCGTTCCCACTGCCTCACATCGACAGATTGATTGATTCGACGGCAGGGCATGAAATGTTGAGTTTCTTGGACGCTTATTTAGGTTATAATCAAATTTCGATGGACCCAGTAGATCGAGAAAAAACTTCGTTCATCACGGACACGGGGACTTATTGTTATATAGTTATACCCTTTGGCCTTAAGAATGCTGGGGCTAGGGGACTTATTGTTATATAGTTATACCCTTTGGCCTTAAGAATGCTGGGGCTACTTATCAACGTCTGGTTACCACCATGTTCAAAGATTTGATCTGAAAAACGATGGAGGTGTATATCGATGATATGTTGGTTAAATCTTTAGAAAAGAAGTATCATTTGAGTCATTTGGAGGAAACTTTTACGATATTAAGGCGCTCCAACATGAGATTGAACCTAGAGAAATGCGCGTTCGGGGTCAGATCTGGCAAGTTCTTGGGATTCATCGTATCGCAAAGAGGAATCGAGACCAATCCAGACAAAATCAAGGCGATCGAAAGCATTTTCGAAGACCTGACAACGGTGAAAGAAGTTCAGCAGGTGACCGGCCGAGTAGCCTATCTCAGCAGGTTCATCTCGAGGTCATCTGAACGATGTCACAAGTTCTTTTCGGTGCTGAGGAAAAACAAAAGCTTTTATTGGACACCAGAATGCAAAAAGGCTCTCAAAGAATTGAAGCAGTATTTGTCCAACCCTCCACTTTTATTAAAGCCTATCAAAGGAGAAATGTTGCTGGTCTACTTAGCCGTTTCCGATGTTGCTGTAAGCGCTTTCCTCGTTCGCGAGGATGGAGGTAACCAATTTCCTATCTATTATGTTAGTAAAACATTGCTAGACGCAGAAACAAGGTATCCACATCTAGAAAAACTAGCACTTGCACTAGTCACTGTTGCACGAAAGCTAAGACCTTATTTCCAATGACATTCAATATCTGTTATAACTACTTTTCCATTGCGAAATGTTTTACATCGGCCAGATCTTTCTGGTCGATTGATGAAGTGGGCGGTCGAGCTAAGTGAATACGACATCACTTACCAGCCTCGCACCGCCATAAAATCTCAAGTTTAGTTGATTTTGTAGTAGACTTTAGCGCTAACATCTTCCCGGAAGCAAAAAAGGAAGAGTTGATGATGAAAGATCCAGATCCCGGAGTCTGGGTAATGTACACCTCTGGAGCTTCAAATATGAAAAGGACTGGCCTCGGAATCCTGTTGATAGCACCTACCGGTGAGAAACTCAGGTATGCGATCAAATTACATGCAAAGAGTAACAACAAGGCCGAATATGACTGCAGGTTTAAAGGTCGCAAAAGACATGAAAGTCGAACGACTAGACATCAAAAGCGATTCTCAGTTGGTGGTAAATCAAATCCAAGGCGATTTTTGTGTTCGAGATCCGAGGATGCAGCAGTTGCTCGAAAAAGTAAAAAATCTTCTAAATTCTTTTTAGGAATGGAAAATAGCTCAGATACCGAGGGAAGACAACATCAAGGCAGACGTCTTAGCCAACCTTGGTTCTGCAGCAGCTATCGATGGAAAACTTGACGAAATGGTGGTTCATTTGTTCGAATCTCCACTTTGTTGAAGCATCAAAGAGGTAAACAATGTTAACCACACTTGGGATTGGAGAAACAAATATTTGTCTTACTTGCAAGCAGGCACCCTTCCCGATGACAAAAAATCTGCCTGATCACTTAAAGCTAAAGCTGCAAGATATTGCCTCGTAGACAACTAACTCTACAGACGAATGTTCGGTGGCCTTTTAGAAAAGTGTGTGGGACCAGATGGAACAAGCTACGTGTTGAAAGAAGTTCACGAAGGTGAATGCGGCAATCACTCTGGCAGCAAATCGTTGATTCGAAAGATAATAAGAGCTGGATACTATTGGCCAACGATCGCAGATGATGCCAAAGATTTCGTTCGTAAGTGTGACAAGTGTCAGCGATTTGGCAACATCATACATCAACAGGCAGAGCCACTTCATTCGGTTACATCACCGTAGCCGTTCATGAAATGGGGAATGGATTTGGTCGGGCCGCTTCTTACATCACCCAGTGGGGTAAAATTTATTTTAATTCTAACGGACTATTTTTCTAAATGGGTAGAGGCAATTGCTTTGGCCAAAATTCGTGAACAGGAAGTCATTAAGTTTATTCACCAAAATATCATCTGTTGTTTTGGGATCCCGAAAGAGATCACATGCGAAAACGACAAATAGTTCGTGGGGAGACGAATCACAGCTTTCTTCGAAAAGTGGGGGATCAAGCGAATCGCATCGACACCTTATCACCCCAGTGCAAATGGACAAGCTGAGTCTTCCAATAAGACAATAATTGAGTATTTGAAGAAAATGATGGATGAGTCAAAGGGAAATTGGCCGAACGAACTCCCCGGAGCGCTGTGGGCTCATCGAACAACTGTGAAACACAACACCGGGGAGACTCCGTTCTCACTCATCTATGGAACGGAAACATTGATTCCGGTGGAAGTGGGGGAACCCAGTCTTCAGTTTGCTCACTCCACCGACGAGTCAAACAAGGAAGCTATGTTGATAGATTTAGACCTGATCGAGTCAAAAAGAGATATGGCATTCATTCGAATACAAGCACAGAAACAAAGGGTAGAAAATTACCTCAATAAAAAAATCAGGTATCGATCTTTTAATGTAGGTGACTATGTACTGAGGATCAAAAGACCGAAGAAAGATGAGCCCAATGAAGGCAAACTGGGAGCAAATTGGGAAGGTCCCTATCGGGTCAAGGCAGTAATCAGAAAAGGCTCATACCAACTAGAAATAATGGACTCCAAGCCGGTTGACTTCAATTGGAACATCACACAGTTGAAGAAATATTACTTCTAAATCCTATGGAATCGTACAATCGAATTTCATTTTTTACTTGCATAATTTTCATTTCCCCTCCATCGGGCGCACTATTATTGATTATTTTGATACCAACATTTTAAGATGATAGGCATAGTTGGAATCGAATGATGACAAACATCACCCACGAATACATGAGATCGAAACACTCCAATCGGGGTCGATAAGTCTGACGAACATTCTAACGTAGTGTTCATCTATAACGGTTCTTTCGATGTTTGTCTTTCAATGACTTCGTTTCAGGTGTCAAAAGTCGAGGACCAGTGCTCGACTGCTCATTCTTCACACCCGAACACTGGGGGGATGGAGTTAGTTGAATGGTTGCACATTCGAATACTGGGGACTGCCCAGGAATCGGGGACTTCCCATCGAAGGTGGAAACGAAGTCGATTGAAGAACACTGGGACTCGTTCAAAATTCGACAAAATATCAAGATCCCAACGCTCGTTCGTACTTCAAATCGAACTAGAGATCCAAGTCTGTCGAAGGCTTCAAACTCTATCGCCTTTACTCGAAGCTGGGGGTTATTCGTTTAGCTAAGTCATGTAATATGTAAACGATCCATTAGCGATCAAAGATCTCAGTGCCCTCAAACGGCCATATTATGTAACCGATCGAATCAACCGATCCTAAAATGTATCGAACGCCCGATAGCGGCCAACATTTCAATGATATACAACACTTGGTCATTTTTACGACTTTTTGACTCGTGTTTTCGGCCTATGCGTTGATGAATTTTGCCATTCGTTGTCATCTTACGCCCTTCACACTTGTCAATTCGTGTTTCCGGTCTCTGCATTGGCGAATTTTACAACAACTTTTTACTAAGTGCTCAAAATAATTTCTCATTCCGAACCTAGAGATGTTCAAAGAGTGCACTACGTAAAAGTGAGACGTCACTCTTTACTACGCATTAAACATTGGGCCCCAATCACATTTTTTTCGACGACTGTCGCTCAACATTAAAACTTTCGAATGATTAAATTAAACTATCTTCGGAAAATAACACAGCGATAAGAGGAGTCAAAAATAATTCATTCATTGAAAAATATTTACACAGTTGGTCAAACAACCACATTACATCAAAAATAAAAAAACGACTAAAACCACTAGTCGAAAACAGCTCCAGCTCATTCATCATCCCCATCGGAAGAACTTGCTGGGAGACCCAGATCTTCGCGAGCCAACCCCACAACGGCAACAGTATCATTCAGTTTGGTAGGAACATCAACATTCCTATCCAACATCTCTCTAAGGACATCGCGCCTCGATTCGGCAAGGATTAGATTCTTCTTCTTTTCAAACTCTTCCTCGAGATCGCGCCTTAAGATGATGGATTCCTTTTGAAGCAACAGGTTCCTCTCCGATAGACTGTCAGCCTGAACCTTTAAGTCTTCATTGCCTTTACGAAGGGCATTCAGCTCCTCGAATATGTCAGCCAGCTCCCGATCTTTGCTCTCCAAAGTAGAGTTGAGTTCGGCCACTTTCAGATCAGCATTGGCTTCATGCTCGCTTAGCTGTTCGTTCAAAGCTCGAATATAGGACTCCAACTCCGATTGACAAAGGGCATGCTCCTTCGTGTTCTTGTCAAAGTTGGCCAAAAGTTCAGTATACTTAGCCTCCGCAGCTTTCAGCTTCCGATGCAGTTCTTTCCCAGCCGAAGTAAGATGAACGATCTGCTCGTTTAAAACTTTGGCCCCATCCTAAAGTTGGCGAATCCGATCGGCGGTTTCAATCGCCATTATGCAGTTCTGAAAACAAGTCATAATTGAAAGTCAAAAAGGGAAAAAGAGAACAAAGAAATTTACGCAAAGTGAAGGAAGAAAGTGAAGTCTTTACCCTGAAGGCGCCAAAGGAAATCTGTGAAGGTAAACTCAGGTCTTCATGCGTATTCAGGCGAGCTTGCTCCATCGGGCCAATGACATCGAACAGGTAATCCACAAGCCGCTTTGGGCATCTAAGCAAATCGACATTGGGCGGCACTGTTATCGTTAGCGATCTATCGCCCAATGTCTCAGATTCGCCCAAAGCAGCGAAGGCAGCAGCATCTTCACCTCGGGGAAGAGGTACGATCGGGTCAGCATGATCCGCACCGAAGAACGATGATCCCATTTCTTCATCGTATTTGGACTTCGTCGTCGCTATCGGCCGGTCCAAAGCTGGCATTTTTCCTTTTGCTGGATCTCTTCCCTCGAGTTCCCGATCAAAGGCTTCAATCATTGCCCCTCGAGCCTCAGGCACAACGCCCAAAGAAACGATGGCATCTTCTCTGCTGGGCAAGCCTCCTGAGCCCGAATTGACTTCTTCGGCTACAGGGGAGAGGTGATAATCATCAACTGAAAGATCTCCCTGTTCATCAACTTTAAGTTGGATGGCTGTCTCTTGGAGTCTTTCCTTCACAGGTTTTTTGGGACGCCTCACTAATCGGTCAGATCCCAATTCGTCCCCAACTTCTTCTTCCTCGATGACAATTACCGAGGTCGTTCCTTCGGCGGCTTTCGCCGCTGCAATTTCTGAGCTTGTCCCAGCAACCACATCCTCAGTGGTCTGGGGCATAGCCGATGAACTACCCCCTTGCCCTTTCTCCACTATCTTGGGCAAATATTTGCTCTTCAACTCTTGAAAGGATTTCTTTTTCTTCTTCGGAGGGGGAGCGTCATCGACCTTCTCACCACCTTCGGCTTCGACTTTTTCGTCGCTAGGCTCGCCTCCGGCACCTGTGATGCCTATGGAAATTTAAAAAAAAGAAATCAGCGAAGGAACGAATCAAGTTACGAGTTCAATACAAATTCGAGAGAGAAAACTCACCATGATTTTTGGCTTTAAGGGCTTTCAGAGCTGCAACTGGTTTCCAAGCCCTCTGGTCGTTGGCCATCTTATCTAGCACTCTGATCAGCCACGACACGATGTCGGCAACTTGATCGAACAAAACTTTGTCGGCTGAAAATGGGAAGAAAATTTTTGAGACTGAAACTACAAGTTCGTTCAAAAGGGAAAGAAACGAACAAAGTACTTACGACTTCGGTTCCAAACGCACGAAAGCAGCTCCTTTTCGAGATCAGTTAGCTGCTCCGTAGGAATAAAGACAAAGCGTTGGTCCCACCCCCGAAGTTCATCATCATTGTCGGATATCAAGGCTCGCTGACCTCGTTTAGCCAAGTTAATTACCCCTCCTTTGTAAACTCGAGGGGAATAGATGTTGAGAATATGGCGAAGTGTCAACTCCACTTCCGCTCTCTCCGCAATCCATCTCATGATCACTATCGTTCTCTATATCGTCGGAGAAAGCTGCCCAAGGCAAACGTTGTACATCCTACAAAATTCCTCGATCACGTTGTCGACCAAGAGAGTAAAACCAATGGTAAAAGGGTAGGTCAACACTACCGAGTGACCTTCGATGTGAGTGGCCAAAGTCAGTTTCCTCGGAGGACACATCATATCTACTGTGCCAACTTTCCATCCACAATCCTCCCGAACTCGTGACATCGATTCGGGCGTGATCGCACAATATAATGAGTCGATCGGAATGTTCTTCTTATTGTTCTTCTCCGCTTCGCTTTGAACACTGACCTTGCATTCGTTCTCGTAAGTGAACTTCTTCGGAAGAATTTCCGAATATGACTTTTAAGGGCCAAAGTCTTTTACTTTTCTCTCCTTTCGCTTTTTGCCTTTCTTATCTACTGAAGAGCCGGCGGCGATAGAAACCTGCTCCGCCAGCGGTGGGGCTGTGGCGGCAACAGCAGCAGAAGAGGTAATTTCAACATCAGTTACGTTTTCAGAAGATGAAGACATTGCCGAAGCGCAGATTCAACAATTTGGGCAATTAACTTAGAGATTTTGAGCAAAAACTGATGAAAATCAACGAGTTCTTGTGATTTGCTTACAGAAGTTGGAGAATTTCAAGAGTTTTCAAAGTTGTAAAGTTTGTAAAGTGACTTTGAAGTTGATATTTATAGAGTAAGAGCCATCATTGCCTCGGAAACCGATGAAAACTGCCACCCGCACGATTGCTGACACGTGCGGCGATGGGAAGTTGAAATGACAGCCTGACGTTTCAAAATAAAGGGACACAAACGTTCCACGTGTTTTCCCACTCAAAATTTCAAGCCACTTGCCAAGTTTTACGGACACACGACTTAACAAGTGGGGGGACTATCTGTATTGGTCGATTTCTGTTTGATCACGATGGATGTGTTCGATTGTGTGACAAAGCTATAATTGATTCCGAAGACATATCTTGATACGATCGATCTGAAGTGGCTTCAGTGTAATGGTGTGATCGGTTATGATTGTGTTGAGATAGGAACGTTTCGAAGACAGCCGTTCTAGCAGATAACGTTAGTTGATCTTATCCCACTTTTATCGGAACGGATCCAACGTATTTCATGGGACGTGGGCAACTGCTGAAAATGAGTGGGAAATCAAAGTTCTTCTAGGGTTGGGCACTTCACCAGTATGCCTATAAATAAACCCCTTTCCCATTTGAGACTTACGTTCATCAGAAGAAAAAACGCACTCTTGTGTTCATCAGCTATATTGTTGCACATTACACCATTGTTATTATAAAAAATCCTTTACTATCATTGCGAGTACATCTACTGTATTAAACATTGATCGTGGCTTGATTCAGATTTGGAGGAGGATTCATCTCTTTCAGCGAAGCACCAACTTCTGATTCTTCAACACAATAAGCTTCACTGCTTTATTTATTGATTTACTATCGATTACTTCGTTGTTTGCACGTCATTTCTATTTGTTTGATAATATAACTCATTGTGGTCAATTTTGTTAATATGTTATCATCACATTGATCGCACAACCTAGTTTGCTTATTAATATCGATCGCGCCAAGTAAATTGTCATCATCACATTCCGATCGTATTGTTAATTTGATAAGCATATTTCACCAACCGCATTTTGTCATTCGTCATCGAATCTAGTCAAAATCATCTATTCAGTATCGGACGAGATCATCTTCTGAGAAGTAATAATCGTGCATATTATTATCTATAATTTGTCCGAAACTAAGTTAGAACTCATCGTCGTGAATTGAGAATTTGTTGTCTGTCTTCGGTTATCTGATTGCATTTGTCTTCGAATTAAACTTGCCATATCGTGACATCGGATTCATATCTTTATTTCCTCAAAATTGATATTTGCATTGTGTTTGAATTAAAGCCCTGAAAATCGACTACTTGTCAACGTAAACTGTCTATCAATCGAATTGAGATATAAACGGTCGCCTTAGACTCAACTAATACAAATTTAATTGTAAAACATGAAATACATTTTTAGAAAATACAATATATGTAGAAGTACGAATACTCTATGTTCTCCATGTCAACAGGTAAATTGTCCTATATTTGGTTTTTGAAAAATAATTTTCATGTTTTCTTAAAAAAAAAAATCCAAAGATTTTATAGTCAGACAGGGCCAAGTCGAAAGCAGTGAGTATGAAATATGAATGCCCTTGCTATCGACATAGAGCCCGTTTGGGTGAGCTTAAAAGTGACTTATAAGCCTATAAACCCATTAATATATGTTTTGTAATCTCAAAATTTTTGGATTTATAAGCCATAAGTTGCTTAAAAGCCACTTTTTAAGAAGTTAGGATTTCCTAACTTCTTAAAAAGTGGCTTTTAAGTCACTTTTTGACTTATAAGCCACGTAAAATAAGTTGCTTTTAAGCTCACCCAAACATGCTCATATTGCATCCATTTTCTCTTTTTTGTCCCATTTCATTTTCAGAACACGAATTTATTTTAAAGAAGGAAATATGAAATGTTGGAGGGTAATATAGGCCAATAATTGTGCACTTGAATTTGAATCCTATGACTGTTTGATCCAAAACCCAAAATACAGATCAGATGGAGGACAGTTCCAAGATGGGATCCAATGTAACACTAAGCTGTCTTTTCTTTTCTTTTTCATTTATTTCAAAATCACTCATAAATGTCTTTGTTTGTTAGTACAACAAAGCACAAATGGAGAGAAATAGAAAGAGATCTAACGAGCACTGACTTTTGTAGATTCTTTGTCTGGTCATTTTTAGTGTTATGTTTAAACTTTTCATAAAACGGGTTGTGCCTTTTTAGAGTCAAATCTAAATCCACTTTGTATCCCATTCTTGTAATTCATACCAAAACAAATGTCATTTTTAATTCCCACGTCCCTAAAGCGGGAAAAATGGAACACAAACAAGACTGGTCGTGTCCTATTGTTCTCTATCTTTTGAATTTCAAAACCCAACGGCTCTTTACACAATGTAGTCAGCAACATAAGCCACGAGTCCACGACTGCCCACCACCCCACCACCCTCCCCCATTTATATACCCACTAACCCATATCTAAGAAAAAGAAAAAAAGAATTTTACCCTTTGCAAACGGTGGTTAGACCTCTTAAATAAAAAATTGGTGTGTTCTATATATTTCATGCATATTCTACGTATTATATATAACTTGCGTATAAATTATGTATTTCATGCTATTTTTGTAAAGTTACAAAAATAAAACATTAGAAATTAGGGAAATTTAGACTGTTACTTAAACAAAAGATAATTATAAGACTTATTTCTTATATATTTCATGCATATTTAATATACATTATATGCATAATAAGTGTATAGCTATACATATTGATTCGGACAATGAAAAAAAAATGAAAACATGAAAATATGTGTCGTGTAGACTTACAATTACCACTTAATCATACTTTTATTTTGATTTTAAACTGCTAAAATTAAATTGTTTAATTTAGCTAGCATTTGGACATAGATTTGGTTGAAACTTAGGAATTTGAGTTTTTGGAGTTGAATTGAAAAATAATTTTTGGAATTTGAAGTTGTGTTTGAACATAGAATTTACTTGAAAAAATAGTTGAAGTTTTGGGAAATTGCCCAAAAACAGCCTTTGAGCACTTTTTGAGTTTTTGAGACTTTTTGGGAGAAGTTTTGATGAAATAACATAAACAAACAGTTTTTATCTCAAAAACTCCCAAAAAATATTACCAAAAACTACTCCTGCGTTCCACTCTAGATGAACTCATTTGACTTTGCACGAAATTTAATAAAGAGAAAAGACTTTTGAATCTTATGGTCTAAAATAAATTATAGATATTTGTGTGGCTACAAATCATCTAGGGATGAGTAAAAGTGAATATTTCTTTCCAAATTTAGAAAGAGTTCATTTTTTTTTTAAACAGATTAAAAAAGAAATATGTTTTATCCTTTTGGAAACAGGGGAAGTATAAACAAAGGGGCTCCGGTAGTAAGTTTTTACTATCCGACTACCCCTAGCCCCCATTATACCCACTAACCCATATCTCAAAAAACCCATTAAAAGTTGCAATCTTTTTCAGTTTTTCAAGTCATTTTCCCCTCATTAATAGTGTATATTTTAATTTCTTTTCCCTTTAAAGAGAAGCATTAGTTTTAGCAGTTTAACTTGAACTTTCTCTTTCTTTTGCTTTAATTCTCGTTTGTTTCTTTTCATTACATTGATATCTACGTACAACACTATCTATTTTTACTTAAAAGTAGTACACTACTAGTTTTTGACTTCTTGAAAGTTGAAAGCTCTGTTGCCTTAAAATTTTTCTTTATCTTTCTGCAAGTCCGAAGTTGGGTTTTTGTAAAATGGGAGCTTCAGGGAAATGGGTCAAAGCTTTGATAGGATTCAAGAAATCTGATAAAGAAGATCATGTAAGCTCAAATATGTGTTAACATTCAGTCTTTTTGGTTCTTTTCTGTTCAAAGAATGAATTTTATGTTGTTTGCGTCGAGGGTCTTTCGAAAACAGCATCTCTATCTCACTCGAGGTAGAGGTAACGTCTGCGTACACCTCATACATGTGGTATAATACTTGGTATGTTGTTGTAATGAATTTTATGTGTTAAATGTTTGTTTTGTAGGAGAAGGTGGGAGGAAAGAGCAAGAAATGGAAGTTATGGAGGAGTGCATCAGGGGATCTTGGAGGGTCTTCATGGAAAGGTTTTAAACATAGAAATGGTGGGGGTTCAGAAGGGTCTGATTCATCATCAGTGAATAATGATGCATATACAGCTGCTGTAGCTACTGTGGTTAGAGCTCCTCCTAAAGATTTTAAGGCTGTGAGGGAAGAATGGGCTGCTATTAGGATTCAAACTGCCTTTCGTGGATTCTTGGTAATCACTTGTCATGTACTACTATGTTGGTCTAGTTGTTTTATCCAAAATATTTAGTATCATTACTGTGAAGAGGTTATACAAAACTTTGTCCAACTCCTGATGTGTTCGTGTATGTATGTGTCATTTTCAATCTGCCATTTTCACTACATCTCTTTGATGTTGCATTGTAGCTGAGTAGCTCATGGTTGATTATTAAGGTTGGAATGGTGCTTTAACTGTTAGTGTCCTAAGTTTAGAGTTAACTAGGAAAGTGCTGAAGAGAAATCAGAGAAGAGTCCTAATTCCTATGCAACACAACTATGCTTCTTTTATTTGAAGAGCATATATGAGTATCATGATTCACAGAATTTGTTAGTTAAACTAGCAGTAAGCTCGGAAACTTTTAGTCTCTTGTCTTTTCGGCATGTTAAGCATGAGATAAGAATCATGAGATATGAGCATGTACTATATTTATTTAACAGTATCTGATTCTCTCTGCTGATAAGAAGGACTCTTATCTTGAACAATGGTATGATAGATCTGTTTCTGCGTGTATATAACTTTGCAAACAAGGTATATTTAATTGTGTCCTCCAAATTGATCTTGATTTGGTGAGTCTGAATAATATTGTAGGCAAGAAGAGCATTAAGGGCATTGAAAGGATTGGTAAGGCTTCAAGCTCTTGTTAGGGGCAGACAAGTAAGAAAGCAGGCTGCAGTGACTCTTAGGTGTATGCAGGCTCTGGTTCGGGTACAAGCCCGTGTCAGAGCTCGCCGTGTCCGTATGTCCATTGAGGGGCAGGCTGTGCAGAAGATACTAGAGGAGCGCCGTGGCAAACTTGATCCCTTAAAAGAAGCTGAGGTGGAAACCACTTCTGTCTTGTTTGGTTAGGATTTTTATGTCTGGCCTCTTTGTGCTGGTTAAATTTGCTAACACATTTCTTCTCCTAATTCCCAGGAAAGATGGTGTGACAGTAAAGGGACTCTTGAAGAGGTTAAGACAAAGATACAAATGAGGCAAGAGGCGGTCTTAAAGAGAGAAAGAGCACTTGCATACTCTGAAGCTCACAAGGTAAGTACTATATTTTGGAGCAGACTATTTTGATATCTTTACGACCTGTACTACATAATTGGATGCTTTACTGATGCAGCAGTGTAGATCAAGCCAGAATTTTGATTCTCGAACAACCATCTCAGTTCCGTCTCTCAAAAGTCTTGATGATAAGAGTAACTGCGGATGGAGTTGGTTGGAACGCTGGATGGCAGCAAGACCATGGGAAAACAGATTGATGGAACAAGCATATTCTGATTCTTTGGAGACGACACCAAAGGCTAAGGCCTGCTTAGAGAATTTCAAGGATAGTGAGTTGAAGACATCTCAACCGGGCTCTGTGAAAGTGAAAAAGAACAATGTCACCAAAAGGATATCAGTAAAACCTCCATTGATGGGGCAGACTACTCGATCGTCTTCAAGCCCAAGTTCTGAGTTTAGATATGACGAGAGTTCAGCTTCCTCTTCATTCTGCACATCAACAACACCTATATCCGGGAACACAATGTTGGCATCAGATAGAACTGAAGATAGCAATGCTAGCCGGCCAAATTACATGAGCTTAACTGAGTCAACTAAGGCCAAGCAGAGAAATCAGAGAATGCTTAGACAGTCCATGGATGAGTTCCAGTTTCTAAAGAACTCCGGCTTTCTCGGTAATGGTGATGCGAAGAGTTGTGCTGGTTATGATCCTTCGGCCAATATGACAAGGCCTCTCTGTCTTCCTTCTCGAATGGATAAATTCTCTAGACTAAGGGACAGACAGAATTGTGTCGTTGAGTAATTATAAAATGATAGGCTAGTCGCAATGGATACAACATCTTGTTGTTGTAAAAAAACATAAGCTAGTGAGTATGTTTAATTTGTTTTGGACTAGTTTGTGGGTTGTCGTTCCTAATATGTATGTTATAATACAGATTATTTGCTCTATTATCATATGTTTGCTGGGATAAGTTGATCATGTCTTGACTGTGTGCAACTATGAATGAAATTTGATAGAGAGCAAATGATTCACATCTATTTCATGTCATAACATGGAGTTACAGGCGATAGTTCTACTTTGAAATGCGAGTTGCATTTGATATGGTGCAAGTTACCGTCTGTATTTTAGTTCACTTTCACAGATTTATTTGATTCAGATTTGATGTTTAAACTTGTACAAGATTGTGAACGTTCACCATTTTTCATCTCTTGTACCACATAGCCTCATTACAGAACTGGCTAAGCTGGTGATGTTGGAAGCTTTCATTTATGCCTGATTGCACAAACCTTGTCACCATGCTTATAGTTGAGGACTATTCCTTACTCAAGTTCCTCTTCATTCTGCACATCAACAACACCAACATCTATAGCAATATGAGTCTGCCAAATTAGATGAGTCTCTAAGTCAATAAAGGTCAAGCAGAGAAATCAAAGAATCTTTAGACAGTCGATGTATGATTTCCAGTTTCTTAAGAACTCTGGCTTGCTCAGTAATGTGACGCGAAAAGTTGAGCTGGTTATGATCCTCTAGTCAACCTGATAAGGCCTTTATGTCTTCCTATTCGAATGGATATATACACTAGACCAAAAGACAAACAGGATTGTGTCTTTGAGTGATCATAGAATGACTTAGGCTAGTGGCAATACAACAGCTTGTTGAAAAAATCAAGAGCTGGTGGGTATGTTTAATTTGTTCCGGACTAGTTTGTGGGTTTCATTTGAAATAAGTCATTGGTAAATTATATACTCCCTCCATTCAAATTTATGTGAATTTATTTTCTTTTTAATTCGTTTAAAAAAAATAACCTCTTTCTAAATTTGGAAATTATTTTTTTGTAAATTTACCACTATACCATTAATGAGATGATTTGTAGTCATACAAATATCAATGACTTATTTTAGATTACAAGTTTGAAAAGTCATTCTTACTTTATTAAATTTTGTGTCAAGTCAAGTAGGTTCACATAAATTGAAATAGAGGGAGTAGATCATTTGCTCTATCATCATAGTTCTATGCTGAGATATTTGATCATGTCGACTGTGAAACCATGGTCCATGGATGAAATTGACAGATGGATTCGATTCAGGTTGGATGTTCGCAAACTTGTGCAAGATTGAGCGCTCAGCATTTCACATCTCTTGCGCCGCAGAGCTTCTTCTCAGAACTAGCTGGTGATGTTGGAAACTTTCACTTACGCTTGACTGCACAAACCTTGACACCATGCTTATAGTTAAGGACTATACCGTACTCGAGTTCCAATGGCTTCTCCATGAGAGGAGAGTGTCGAAAAATGTACTTGCGATATAAATGAATTAGTGAGAGTTTGATTTCTTGTATGGAGAACTTCTGTCCTATGCATGCTCGTGGCCCTATTCCAAATGGAATATTTGCATAAGGATGCCTTTGTTTTCCCTCTTTACAGTTCGGATCAAACCTCTCCGGCCTAAACTTCTCTGGTTCAGGGAAGTTCTTTGGGTCCTTGGCAAGAACTCCAAGAGCCAACCAAACCCATGTTCCCTGCTTAAAAATAAAAAATATGTTAAAATAACATGAGATAACTTGAAGTAAGAAACAGTCAAAACTATAGAGAAAACGGATGTATGAACCTTAGGAAGTTTATAGCCTCCAATCTCCACCTCGGCTGATGTTTCTCTTGCAACTAAGGGTGAGACAGTGTAACACCTCATTGCTTCTTTGATTACCTGTTGTTCATACACAATTGCAAGAAGAATGAGAATTGCTGTCAACTTGTTCTCATTTTCCTGTTCTTTTTTGCTGCCTATAGTTTGTAAGAACTTGTTAGAAGACTACAAGTTAAAATTTTGGCAATTACCTGATCAAGGTATGAGAATTTCTGCTGAAGATCATTGGCAGTGGGCATGTGATCATCAGGGCCAAAAGCATCTATCTCTGCAATCAACTTTTGCTCAACCTCTGGATGACCAGCGACTAGATAGATAATAGAAGACAAAGTAAAGGATGTTGTTGCCGAACCGGCCAGTAAGTGCTCATAAGTAACAGCACTGATATAATCTGAGGTGAATACATTCTTAGCTAACTTCTCTGACTCCCTTGCCTGCAGTATAAGTGACAAGAAGTCTTTCGAGCTACGATCTTTTTCCTCCATCCTCTTTGCAACTATCTCATCTAGCCTCCTGCTTAAATTCTTGTTTGTTCTTTCTACTTTCCAGTCTATAGTGCCAGGAATTCTCTTGAGTATTTGGCGAAATGGATCTTGAAGGATCGGAACAAGCAATCCCAGTATGATTGATACAGAACCTGATAAGTCCATTTTGAGTTGTGTTGTGGAGTAATTGTGCTGATTGATGAATTCTTGAACTTCACTATCTTTCTCCTGATGGTTCATTTTGTCTGTTATCGGTTTGGAGAGTTCAAAATCCACACCAAAAGCCGCTTGTCCAATTACATCTGTTGCTAACTTGAGGGAGAGATCAGAGAATGTGAGATCTCCCTCAGAGTCAAGATTTTTAGTTGCAGATTCGATTAATGATTGCATGATCGGCACTAGCTTAGCAAGGTAAGATGGCTGGTAGACTGATAGAATAGTGTTTCTCATTGTTGACCATCTTGAGTCCCTGTAATCAACATAAGATTAACTTTCTTCTCTTAGAACATCAAACTTTCCATTATGCAAAATTAGAATCATCATATATTTTTCAATATGCAAAATGGCCCCTATATAAAATTAAAATGGCTTGTTAACTATATGCAACATTGCCTCTACTTGAACTACATTACCTAGTAAAAAATAGGCCTTTCTGATGAAGAGGGGATGCTGCAATAGGAGATGGGATGCTTCTATTTGGTATGTCCTTGAACTTCCTTATTCCAACTTCTCTGCATAACTCTGCATCAGCTACAATAACTAATGGCTGTCTACCCATATGGAATCTGCTAGAGAATATCACAGAAGAACAAATAAGTACCACAAAGAAATGCCCATGATATTCAGGTTAACTAGAAAATCATTGATCAAGAAATGATAATCATGAAGGCAAACCTGAAAATAGGACCATATTGCTTGGCAAGAACAGAGAAAACATCAGGGCCATACCTAGCCATTAAAGGAAGGTGTCCTACAAGAGGAAAACCTGGAGGACCAGGTACTTTTCTCACACGCCAATAAGGTCCATAAAAATAGACCAAAACAGTAGCTAGCAAGGCTAAGATGGTGCATATGTTTGAGGTCATTGGCGGCCTTGTTAGTACTTCAACAGTGTCTACTATTGATTGTTGAATGTTTGTGCTTAGAAACTCCATGTTGTTTCTCTTGATGGAGAAGGAGATCAAATGCAAGTTTGACTACATATGCACAATATATTATATATACATACATGTCTAGGAGACAAGTCATTTCATAAGGTATGGGTCTTTGTTCTTAATGATGCTATGCCTAAATGGTGGGGTCCTATATATTTGGTTTCTTTTCACTTTTCACTATCATGTTCTGATATTCAACGCTGCAGATTACACTAGGCAAGTAAAGAAGAAAAGAGCAACAATACAGGGACAGTGCCTAATGATGCTACTAAAATATGCCCAACTTCATTTGGGTTCATACATAAAAATTATATTCTATTCTTGTCCAGACAAGAGCAGAGGTAGAGATTTTCCTTTTCAAATACAATGTGTTCCGTGATGCATTTGTATTTTTCATTTTCCTCCTTTGAGTGGAGTGATGAGCCAAACTTTTATTTTCTTCAGCCAATCCACTAGCTTTGTCTGTATTTTTTCACTTGGGCACAAATTCCTCAGCTCCTTACCTGAGCACTAGTCTCTCCTGGTTCAACAAGCTGAACCATAGGAAATTAGTAGGTCTGATAGTTCATAATAGGAAAAACATCAGCCCAAGATATTTTTGATATTTCATCATGTGATGAGTACTAAAATAACTGTCCACCTATCACAGGATATGTTCTTTTTATGTGGTGCCGGTTATCTTATTACAGATTTCATTCGTTTGGTCTTGTCCTTTGGTGGTTTGCAGAAAAGATCAAGAAATATACGAACATAACTCTGATTCTGATTCCCATATTTAAGTTAGATCATGTTACCGCATCCCTCACTTATATCCTTAAAGGCATGGATCAAATTGATATTTATCCTTTATGTTTGTCGTCTCTCAACCCCGTAGACACCCCTAAGTTTGGCATATTCTTTGAGGAACTAACACATACCAGAGGATTAGTGCTAGTACCCATTGTGCGTATCAATTAAAGAATACTTTCATGCAAACATTGTCCTTTAAAATTTTTCTGATAATCCTACTTAACACAATCAGCTACACACAAAATAACAAGAAAAAGATGCTACTACAACACCACAGGCTAAATAACATATACATCTGGAGCCTTCAAAAGATGATGCACTAAAATATCAGTAGTTCTCATTCCTAGACTAAGAAATCTAAGAGACAAAAGCTGTAAAATACATAACCCTGCACATAATAATATATGATGTCCTATCAGAGATTGCCTTAAAGCTTCATGAAAGTTGAACTGCAGCCTAACCTGCCAAAAGTATAACAAACAAAGAGAAACAGTTAATTCTGCAAGAACTAGTTAATCTAAACATTTAACAAAGGCTACAATACAGTAACATTAGCTTTAGGCCTCCGCGACTTGACCATTCCCTGCTATAGTTGAGATAAAAAGTACAAGACATCAGCTAAACATGTTAGAAAAACTGAAATGCAATATGCATACTCAATATAGGATTGGACTTTGTGCAAGGAGGCTACAAGAACAGTGCAGTTTTTAGACCTAAAGAAAACCAATTTGATCTACAAGGTCTTCTAATTCCTCACCCCATTCAGATGTGTTTGCAACAAGATCTTCAACTTCCACATCAACTTCAGGCTGATCATCAACAACTAGTACTTCCTCTGCTTGATCCCCGGATATAAGATCTTCACTGAGAAACTCTTCCCAAATATTTTCAGGCACCGTATTCATAACTGCTCCATTAGCTACTGCAACAGAAGTCGACCTGGCATTGCTCGACTCGTTATCCAGCACAGCAGAGAACAACATTTCCATGTCAGTTCCCATATTTGCAAGCTCGGCTTCACGTTCTTGAGCTGAGTAATTTATAGGCTGGTCATTTTCTATGGCAACTGATACAACATCTTGAAGGTTCTCAGCGCTGGGGGTCATAGTTAGTCTCCTCTTTTGCCCAACCTCAATGCGTTGTCTATCTTTTCTCTGCGCCTGTTTATCCAAATATTGCTGGAGAAATGTAGGATTGCTGAAAATCTTGGCTAGGAAACTCATCATCTGCTCTTGTTTCCTCTCCGTGCTTTCGAGTTTTTCTCCCATCGCAATGATTTGATTTCGACTACTCTGCTGTTGCTGTCTAAGTTTAACAATTTCACTCATCAACAGATTCTTATCACGCTTTAATCTTTCAAGCTCCTCCTCCATCCCATAATAACCAATTTCAATGCACGGCCCGGATCCTTGTTGGTTCATGCTTTGACCAACATTCCTTCTTCGCTTTATGGTCTTCAACAGATGCTTTTGTCCTCCAAGAAAACCTTCATTTGCAAATTCCCATTTGTCAGGATCCACCTTTCTAAAACCCTGCAGTTCATCACGTGAGAGTCAGGAAAATTATAGTCCATTGCAGAAAATGCAAGGAAGTATGGATAGTTAACCAACACTGTAACAGAAGAAACAACCTAACTTGCTTCTTTCTTCGAGTATTCATCGGTACAACCATCAAACACAAGCGGTAGAACTCATCACCAACCATCTGCGCAGAGACTATCTGAACTTCTACCTAAGCTAATTGAGCAAAATATATACATCAATGTCAAGCAAAACAGGATAACATTGTGCACTTAGCATAACCAATTTCTGGACAATTCAATAATACAAAAAGATAACCTTTTCTTTTCTTGAGTATGAAATATGAAACAAAGATGAACTGCCAAAAATAAATAAAGGACTTTGAAATGTAAATGAGCACTTCTAATAAAAAATCTTGGATGCACTAAGAAATTTGCTTTGTCATTTCAAAACCATAAGAGTAATTAAAGTTTGAAACCTTAACAACTAAAAGTTCAGCCGTATCTTTCCCAGTAAAGACACCATCTAAACATTCTGTCATCTACAACAAAGTGTTTATAAGTTGTATTGAACCAACTCCAAAATTGGGCTAGCTAAAAATCCAGTATTTAGTGCCATTATCAAGTTGGAAACATTCAACTATGTGAAATGACAATAAACCAGTGTTATTAAAAGTGAAAAGGGCTAAAAATAACTAGTCCTTCTACCATATTATTTTTCAGTTATATACAACCCCAATTCTTGGCAAAAACACATGTAGAAGCATAAGCTATTCAAAATTCACACAAGATTGATCACCCCCAAGACATCATTCTCAACAACAACTACCTAAAAGCCTAAATTAAGCTATCTAGGAGCCCCAATTGATCATAAATTAAAGCTAACACATAGAAAAGACTCATAATTTAGACAATAATAACTAAATTAAATATGTAATTGAATACAAGATACTTACATATGTGTTAAGTTGACGAATGAAACTGGAGAAGTTACTGTGCTTGAAATACTTAGGCAACAAAGAAGTTGAAAACTTATGAGAATCCCAAACAACAAAACTATTCCTTGCTTTACTCCAAGAAATGACAGTATCAGTTGAAGGGTCTTCCACCATTTCATAAGTCTTTGTTAGAAATGGTGGTGGACCCACATCATGCAGCCCCTCCATAGGCACCACCGTTACACTCTCTTCTTCAACTTTCACTTTCACTCCTTCCTCCATTTTCTTTGCTAAGTTGGTCAAATATGTGATTTTTTTGAGAGGTTTAATGAAAGTTTCTGTGGGGTTTAAGGAAAGAGTGTGAATGTTGTGAGTGATGTATAAATGGAAAGTGGAGTAGAAAGTTCTAGAGAAAATGAGTTTGGTGTTAGATATTTTGAAGGAATAGTGACATCTTGGAAGTTTCTAACATTTGCATAGTGGTTTAGTTATAGTCTAAAGACAGGTGTTTTGGTGTTGGAGATAACGTGTAAAAATAATACTCCCATGTCCAGAAGCTTCTCAACTATTCTAGTAGGATTTCAATTGAATAGAGAAGTGTTCTTTTAGACCTTAGACCATCTCCAATCTTGTACTTTTTTTGCAATTTTTTTTTAGTCTGTTTCAAAAAGAACATCTCTTTGTTTGAAAAGAAATATTCACTTTTACTCATTCCTAGATTATTTGCAGCCACACAAATATCTATAACTTATTTTAGACCACAAGTTTCAAAAGTCTTCTTTCTTTATTAAACTCCGTGTAAAGTCAAATGAGTTCATCTAAAGTGGAACAGAGGGAGTATAAAAAATGGTGCAATGAAGCTCCAATTTGTACTATTTTTTATGTTATTTTGGTGTATGAATAGTGCTGCACCAAATTTAACGCTATTTTGGTGCAATATTATTCACTTATACCATTACTATTCAACATTATTTTATTATTTATTTTATTATTTAACACTTTTAATTTAACATATAAATTTTAATTTTTACATTTAGATTCCTAATATACTTATTTATCCACACCATTACTATTCATTAATACTTTATTTTTTTATTATATAACACTTTTATTTTAACATATTTTAAATTTTAATTTTTACATTTAGCTTCCTAATATACCTAATAATTTTTTATGTGATATTTTATAATATTAATTTTACATCCTAATTTTGGAGTGTCTTATAATTAATTTTCGTGCATTATTTTTTAAAAATTGTGAGTTAATTTTATTATAAGTTACAATTGTATATATAAATATAACCATCACAAAACTGAAAAGTGCAAATATAAAATATAATATGTTGTTAATAAATGACGCAATGTGCAATAACATAATAACTTAGAACTGAATATACATTAAAATTTTAATACAATGTTCAATAACAACACAATGATCAATAACATAACAATATTCAATACATTAAGATTGAAAATACATTAAACAACATAATAATTCAGAAAATTATAAAAATAATTTAGTACTATGGTAGTTCGTTTCCAGATCCACCGATAAAATATTGAGTGTATGAGGCAGAGGATTGTTGTAGTTGAAATTGTTGACTTCTTTTATCTATTATTCGTTTTTGTAAAATATCCATTGAAATATGAAATTGTTGTGGATTTGTTTTATGAAACTAAAAAATAAAATTTAAGTAAAAAAAATATAATATAGAAGAGAGAGAAGAATATGAATGGAATATTCTGTTTTGGTGCAAAAAATAGTGAAATGGGTTGGAGTTAGTTTGCATCATTTTGGTGCATGCACTATTCTGATGCAACAAATAGTACACGAAGTTGGAGATGCCCTTAGGGACGCGAACATAATTTTTAAGAATCGATATGTCCAATTTTAGGTTTTCTAATGAAATTGTAGCTTTGAAAAATCTCAAACCAAATGGGGAGATAAATATATGTATCCTTTACTCCCTTCGTCCCAATATAAGTGTCTACTTTTTCTTTTAAGTTTGTCTCAAAAAGAGTGCATCTTTTCATATTTTCTAACTCTTTAATTTGAACCACAAGATTCAAAAGTCTTCTCTATTTTCTTAATCTCCGCACCAAATCCAACCCAAACACTCATTTTGGGACGAAGGGAGTATTAAAACAAGGGTACTACACGATATTGAAATTCTTCTACTTTTATCGAACTTGAAGTAAAACACTAAAGAGTCGTTTGGTACGCCGCGTAAAAAGTTAATGCCTGCACTAAATTCCTCACAAAGTTTATGCAGTGTTTGATTTGTTTTGCAAGAAGGTATAAAAATTTACACTAATAATGCAGCGTTTGGATTTAGAAACTTGCACTAATAATACCTGCATAAATTAATGAGAGAATCTATGTATTATTTTGTGCGGAATATGAGGTGGAATAATAATGCGGGTATTAGTTATGCAGGTATTAAAATATTAAAAGGAAAAATATGCTCTCACCTCTCTTTACATTATACGCTTTATATCATTTAAGCTAAACCTATTAAAGATTAAATATTAAAACACTTAATTTAAATTATGAAATATATAATAATTTTTTAATACAACAAACCATTCATTAACCAAGATATAATACCTGCATAACTAATACCTGCATTAATAATACCTGCATAACTAATACCTGCATTGCTAATACCCGCGTAAAGTCTATCTCGACCAAACGACCTGTAATAGCACCATTGACTATTAATTTGATCGTTGGAGCAGTAGTTGAACCTATAAATAACTATAATTGGTTATTTTTAAATACATGTCATATAAAGATACTGGATTAGCAGCAGGGGCGGCCCAACAAGATTTATGGCCTAAAGCCAGACCTCAATAAGAGGCCTTAGATTTATTTAATAAATTTTTTGTGTATTGTAGTTTTTTTAATAGCAGTATAACATACAAACAATCATGTACATGTCTTGATAATTCATGGATATATTTGGTAACCGTACGCACTAAAGCTTAAATAATACTTAATTATATTTTTATCAGGAACATATATTGACTATTAAGATAATATTTTTATATATTCTAATAATTTAATAATGTTACTAAGTTGTTGTTAACTAATATCATACATTTGAACAACTCAAGCAAGCATATTTACTGTGAAAAGATGCTTTGATCCATTTTTTATAAAAAATACTCAAACTCAATACGATACATATGTAAGAGACAATTTTTTTTTTTAAAAAAAATTATCATAATTGTCAATAATTATTCATTTTCATTTATTGCATATTTATTAAAATTTGAGTTCTTTGTCTAAATTACTTCTTTGACATTCTAATTCTAAAAAGAAAAAGTATCAAATCTAAGCATAGTACTTATTTATTCTTAGTAATTTTATAATATACTATATGTATAACACAATAATTTGGGGCCTTAATTTGGGGTGGGTGGGGGGGGGGGGAGGGGGGCCTAAAGCAAGTGCTTTAGTTGCCTCCCCTCGGGCCGACACTGATTAGCAGAGTTGCAAACTTTCCCCACGTAAATGTGATTACTTTTTAACACACAGGATGTTCAGGAGCAGGAGATTATAAGGTGGAAACTGAAGCCTCACCGACAATGTAAAAGTTTATGTATTAAATAAAAGTTTAACTAACGATCTAGTAATCTTTTCTCACATTTCCTCCTCGGCTCCTTGTCAATGGTTATTTGATAACCGACTGAACCGACCTAACCATATCATAGCAACCTATTATTCGGTTATTTTTAGTAAAATCATAGGTTTCAATATGAACTTATAACCAAGCCGAGTAATTAGGATAGATTTTTTTATTTTATAAAGAGAAATTGAAAAAATATCGAACTGAACTAAGTATATATATATATATACACATAAATTTAAGTATGTTCACATTAAATTTCAGTATTGGGCATTGGAGAATACAAGCCTACCCGTAATAAAATGAAAATTCCTAACTCCCAAAAGTCAATACATATTCTGCTACTTGTACATCTAAGCGGCAAACTCCATGAAACTTATAAGAACAATCATACACTATCTTCACTTTTATGTCATTGTGTGCTACCTATATCTATGAATTATTCTTAATTTTTTTCTTGTATTTGTTCTTGTTGACGTGATAAATTGGATTATTCCACATTGAAAATACTTAAAGATGAGCTACTATCATTTAATAGTCGATACTTATTCTAATTTATTTTAGTCGATACGTTTGTTATATTAGATCCTGTTATTATTTTATATAACGTATTATAATATTCTACCATCAAAATTGTGGCATTGAATCGATGTGCCCTAATGTTAATGTACATATGGATAAATCTGTAAAAGAATTATTAGTAGATTTTTATATATGTTTGCATCCTAATAACAATTTGATTGCTACTTGATATAAAAGTACAGAATAATAACCGAATTGTACCGAAATTGAAGAGAAATCGAAATGATTGGGAAAACTTTGAAATTTAAATATTGATTATGCTCAATCGAATAACCAAAATATTGGTGCGGTCTGAATTTCTTAAAATAACCGACCAAACCGAACCATTAACACCCCTACTTATACATATTAAAAAGAAAAAGTTTAAGAAAATGCATGTCATATAAGCTTCTTAAGAATACTCTAGTAGAGGGTTGCCTTTTGTTTGACTATTTAGGTAGGGTTCTTTGCATTTGCATTTGTATTCTTTGGATCGATTGGTGCGACCTTTTTTTTTTTTTTGATACAAATTGAATACTTTCATTCATTAACCGGTAGTAGAAGAACAAGTTTGTGCATGTCTAGGCATAGTATCAGATGTGCTACACCTGTCATCATCCAAATACTACAAACAAGACCCAAAGGGGTAACTATAATGCATAACGGAATAGGACTGATTGGTGGTGCTCCCATATCCAGCTACGTGGTCCGCAAGCCTATTCCTTTCTCGAAAAATGTGTTGCAAATCCACCTCTCCTATCTCCCATATCAAGCACCTGCAAGTATTAAACAATAGTGAGTATAATTTGTTTGGGTTGGAAATATTATTTAGTAATACATGTGAGTCCGTCTCAATGATTAGAGGGCTAAGTCCCCTACTTTTAGCCAGTTTGAGCCTTTCCACTAGAGCCACAAGTTCACTATACGTAGCACTCGGAGAAGGAAATTTTTTAGTATTACCCTAGAATCCAGTCACCACAAGTAATTACCCTTAAGCGGGGGGTTGGGGTAGGGGTGGGGTATCCATCTAGTCCGGTTCCTAGCGTTAATGCTAGAAGATGATAAATTAGCTGAATATCCTAAGGTGACATATTCAATAGCCAGTTGACTAAGTGTTCTGCATGTGATAGGTGCCTGCCTCTGGTAAAAACGAATAGCATTTCTATTCATCTAGATTAACCAGGTCAGGTGAGAGAGAATAGTATTGGAAGGGACAGTTAAAGTACCATAGTTTATGAGGTATTTGTTTGAGGTACGTGATTATTTTAGCCATTCAGTGAAGTTTTTAGTCGGTCTAGCAATGCTAGGAAAGAAATCTCATATTGAGTTTGACTCCGATAGTGGATAAAGATGTGGTCAATAGATTCAACCATATCTGAACATGACTTACAACTACTACAAGAGATAAATTTTCTTTTAACTAGTTCTTCAGTCGTAGGAAGTTTACGCAACCCTAGCAACCATAGAAAGGCTTTAGTTTTAGGTAAGATTGCAGCTTTCCATATCTAGTTGTGAGTAAAAGTGTGGTGAGGTGACAACCCTTTTCAAGGAAATTTAATTTGTCGATGGAAGTCGTATTGAATTGACTATGGGCAGGATGGCCCCATTGAAAAGTGTCCTCCATGTTTGTGTCAAGTGGTGTATTTGTAATTAAATTCACCAATGCTGGGGGAGCTCAAATGCCAATGAGCTATAGTCCCAATTTCATTATTTATAATATCAGTTACTACAAGGGTGTCTAAGTTCTTAATTAAAGGATCCTGGATTAGGGTGTGAAGGTTATGGTCATGATTGGCTCATCGATCCTCCCATAATCTAGTTGCATTTTTAGAGCCAATATTCCATACTAACCTTTTCATGCAGATTATGTTACCTTTGAGTAAACTCTTCCATCTATATAGGAGTGAGAGGGTCGGGGTTTAACAAGGCTGATATTCTTGGTAGCAACCTAAGTTATGCAGATATTAAAAATGGGTATTAGCGATGTAGAGATTAGTAATACATATATTAATAATATGGGCACGAATAATGCGGTTATTACTATATATGCAAGGATTGTCATACAATGATGAGTATTGTATGGTTTGTAATATATCTCTTGTTGAATTATTGATATATCACAAACTAATATACACTATATAATATAAAATATTTCTTTGAAGGTTAGTTTTGTCATTTTAAATTTTAATACATATATTGCAAATATCCACATTCTTATTCTATCTTCTATCTTGCTTAAAGAAATATATAGATTTCCGCATATATTTATAAATGAAACAAAAATAGCAATCAAACACCGTATAAGTTAATGCAGAATTTTATCAATGGAACAAAACTCAAACCGAACATTAGATACATATATAAGGGAATGTGTGGGTATTAAATCAAGAAAAAATTGTATTGGTGAAAATTTATCACGGACACGTGGTAAGAAAATGCGAAGTCACAGAATAATGACAGAGAATGAGACCGTGCAGTTTGAAGGTACTTGTTGCCTTACGGAGGGCTTTCTTACAGAAGGTCTAGCAATAAGGTCTTCGAAGAAGCAAACTCGTATGAGATCGTCCGAGAGCGAAGAGGCATGAAGTGTCCGAGTAAAACAAATCAGATAGTCCAAGATCATAACTGTCCACGGTCGTGCATTGAAAAATGCTCCACATCATGCAGCTTCCACGTCCAGTCGTGGGAGACGTGGCCTCATAAATGTAGAGGGTTGTTTCAGTTGGTAAGGCTAAAAATACTCCCTTTTTGTAATACGCATCCAGAAATATATGCCAAAAATCTATTAAATTATACTCTCATCTTACAAAACAATAATATTGTTATCGTTCTTGTTCATATTGATTTATTCATCTTTCTGTTCATTAATCGTAATCTTGATAAAATAGATTGCTTGTAACCCTTTACAAATTTAATTGTAACCTAAGATCCGAATTTAGAATGTACAAAAATTATACAAAAGTTCAAATTGGAGACCTTTTTACATAATATAGAGATATTTTGGTACAATTATAAAATATATATAAAAAAAAAATAGGAACTCTATTACAAAACATAGGAAAAAACTCTAACATAGAAAAAAAAAACCTAACCTCCTCCTCCAATTTCCCCCCATTTTCACCCCCCCCTGTCTTTCCCTCTCGCTGGCACTCCTCCCGTGCCGGTGTGAGACTCTTTCTTCCCCCACCAGCATCAAAAACTTAGCGTCAGATCTGTTCACAAATGTGTTGTCTATTGGCAAAATCAAATCAAGTGGCTACAAAAGAAAAGGAAATCAAGTTGTATCGCCATTTGTCGTAGAAATTAAGGTATGATTTGGTGTTTTCTATTCATAATTCTTGTTTTTTTACTAATAAAATGGTGCTTTCGGCTAAAAGTTGGTGTTTTAAGGTCACATATGGCATTTTTCTATCAGGTTCGGATTTTTTTCTTCTTTTTATTTTGTTGTCTCTCACTATATCTGCACTGTTTCTGTATTGTATCTAATTATTTGTGTGCTATTTCTACAATAATTTTACATATATCTATATTATTTTTAGTATCTTCTTGTATCTACACTGTTTATGTATTTTTGTACTGTTTCTGCGTTCTACATTATTTTTCACAGTTTCTCCACAATTTATGCGTTGTTTGTGCATTTTTTTTGCACTATTTTTACTGTTTATGTATTGTTGTTTGCATTTTTGCAATGTTTCCGCACTATTTATGCATATCGGTGGCGGCAGTGGTGGCAGACAGCGACAAAGGGGTCAGCAGGGGAAAGAGACAGGAGATGGAGACTATTGTTTTCTTTTTTCGTTGTTTCTAGCAACTTGTATATAACAATATTGTTATATTTTGTAATAACAATAATATTGTTATTATAATATTAATAATATAATTTTTTCTTATAACTGATGATTTATGTATATAAGTGTAATAAATCTTTAAATCAATTGATGGCCCAACCGAACGGTCCCTTTATATATATGATTTTTCGGTTTGCATCCTATCATCATACTAGTGAGGTCAGCCCGTGCTAAGCACAGGCCCAAGGTTTTGTTTTTTTTTTTTTTACTAATTTTTGCATGACGGATGAAGAAATAAAATCGTCAACCTAGATGGGTCATTAAATTAATCGAGTAGGTCATATTAAGAGGTAAATCTCATACAAAATAAGTAGAGTATATTGTAATTCAGTGTTACCATAGATTGACTTCTAATGCAAGACCACATACCGCGGCATAAGTATATAGTTATAGCAAAAATTATTATAAAAAAATTAAGCAGGTTAATAGTAACATTTGAAATTATTTTGCATATGTTTACAACGATTTCTTTATTATTAGAATGTCTATTATTGTGCCTTACTTTATGGTTTATTATACTTCAAATATTATTGGTTCATTATTGAGACCTTAGATATCTTAAAAACACAACATACATCTAATTTTATAAATTAAAAGCTATGATCATAAAATATTTTATAATATTTGTGTGACTAAAATAATAAGTTTAGTTTAAATTATTTCTAATATAACGTTTTTATGTTTTTAAAAATTGACAAAAAAGAAACGTCATATAAACAGAAACAGGGTGGTAGTTTCTTTCTACTCTATTCTGCTATCGTACGTCATCAGGTTTTCTAGTAGGGGCTATCTGGATGAAATTTCAAGTCAAGAGATCTTGGCACAGGTCCAAACAATACTATTATTATGCATTTCGATTAACATCCTTCGCGTACCTAAATTTTTCGAATATGCAAAGTAACTTAATAGATATTACAAATTATTAGGTAACTCTTTCCAATATTTTATTTTTAAAGATGAAAACTAGATTTAGATATCAAACTTGCAAATCTCAAATTAATTGAATGATCTAATGAATTTCTTCAAACTCATGTCAATGTTGTCATTAGTCACAATAAGTATTTGATCATCATCCGTCGAAGCACGTATTCAATGTACTAAAACATTATGCACTTACATATCCCTTCATACTCTTTTGGCTTTTTCAAGCTCACCAACGTCAACCAGCGCACCAACTGGTCCTTATAATCTTCTCTTTATCTTCTTTATTACTCAGCTTCTTCTCAACTTTCACTGTATTCCTCATGTTATGGACATGATAAGCCGGTCCATTGTTCCTTCCTCCACATTCTTTCTTCAGTTCCTCATCTTCAGGTTATTGCGTCATAGATGCCTCACTATTGCATCAATAAAACTTTTAATAGAGCTAGAACGAACTATTTAGGTAAAATTTCCTTAGTTAAAAGGACAATTTGACTAAGTTGACAAGTATTTTGAACCATTTACTTTTAGTAACCACGACAAGTTAAAAGGAACCGGATAAAGTGGCACAGTAAGTTGTTATGTGATCTCTTTTTATGTTGTAGAGAACTTCAATTTTAATGTTAAATCATCTTGTTTTTGTAAACACGTGGATATGTATTTCTTGTTCCCTCAAAGTATGTGTGTGTGCATGCTTTCGTATGTTTTAAATTAAGATAGATTAAATCAAGTCTCACTATCAAAAAAAGAAAATGTTTACAATGACACTACGTGTTCACCGATTAATTTCTAAGTTTGTCTTTGAAAGCCTTAACCATTATCCTATGTGTAATTCTGTATGTACATACTCGGTGCAGGGGTCTAAGTATTTAGCACAAAATTACTTACTAAAATATCAGCGGAGGCCGGGCTGTTTCCACCTCACCTCGTCATTTGTGTTTTTCTCCTTTTTCAGCACCGACAGCTCATGCCGCCCGCCCCTTCAGCTCTAATAACCTTAAAACCTAATATTTTTCACCGTTTCTAAGGTGTCTTCTCATCACTCTCGCAAATTATTATTACTTCAGTTTATTATTTTTCTTCTCCATACTTTAATTAATTTTGTTTGATCAGTTTTTGTTTTATTTTTTAAGTTATTTTTGTTCTAAGAAATATGCACGTTGGGTGCAGATTCTCCTTACAAGAATTCCCTAATTTTATTGTTCCCCGGTAAACTTGATTGTCTCGCCGTCGCCGGAGCCATCGTCAAAAGTCGTCAATCTCGACGGAATTTTCCATTTGGCGAAGCTCCAGTATTGCTAAAAGCAACAGAGCCGCGGAGGTGCAGTAGCGGCTGAAGCTTATTACTTTGGTGCTGTGGGGTTTTTGACATCGACTCCGGAGTGAAATGTCCTATACGCCCTTATGGTCGGCAAGCAGGTTGACCATGTGGTGCTTATTGCCATTTATAAAGGAGCGTTTGCCATTTATAAAGGAGCGGTAGATATATAACTTCTTATGATTTACGCCTTCATCTATTAATTTTTTATGTTAAGGTCATTTAAGTTTTTCTTTGTTCCATCCCAAAAACTAAAGATATGAAATCACATACCTCAACAAATATTAAGCTTTTATAATCCTCAAGGCTTTCATTAGAATCCATATTCAGTCAAATTAACAATAAACATTTATTTTTATAAATGAATTACCTTAAAATACTGTCAACTACTTTAGGACACAAAAGGTGTATCATTTGAAACTATATATAGAGGGAATACATGGTTTGAGAACTTTTCTTCCTTTTCATATGTCTTTTGCTCGGCTAGGTAATTTTATTGGGAGATTACAAACTATGACACCAGAGGTAATGATTTGCCTTTTTGATCTCATTTAACATGGTCTAGCAAAATGACTTTCTGCTAATAATTTTGGACGAATCCCTCAATATGACTGTACATTCTTCGGATAAAATTGATAACCTGAACTGGTAAAACGTTATTGGGGTTATCGGTATCGGATTATGAGATTAACGATTTTGTATCGATTCTCCAATTTTTTTTTATTCAGATATCGGTTCGGGTATTGATTATTCCCATTTTATTATCGGATAAATTGATAACCCTCTAAGACTTTTAGATTTAGTAATTTTACCATTAAGTTTTTAAAGCTTTCTGTTATCTTTATACTTTGGAGGAAATATGAATCACAATCTTTCTATTACGTTATAATAATGTAAGAAATTAAGTTTTTATTAGGATTTTCAACCTTTTGTTTACATTATTTATGCATGGTAGTCATATTACTATCAATTATTTATTACTTTCATCAATTTGTTATTCTTTCATGGGTCTTCCGCTGCTATTTTAAAACTTTTTATATTTAAAAACAATTAAATCACAACAATTGAGCTTAAACTATGCATATTTAGTGGTTAACTCAATTGATTGGCATGTTCAAATCTTTAATGGTTGACCTGATAATCGAACCGTTAAGAACAATAATTGATAACCCAAAAAAATTGAAAATAAAAAATCAATAGCTTAACAGTTCGATTGTCGGTTTAGCATATGTCCAACCCGAATCGATAACATGCAAACCTGAATCGATAAGTCCAATAAGAATCCCTACCCTTAAATTCCAAAGTAATGATGCCTCACTCCCCCTCCCTCTACATCTAAATTGGTTTGAAGTCTTGGCAGGGCAATACTTGCCATCAATGCCTACCACTCATGTCCAATTAAATTGCCATAAAATCTTAAAAATAGGCAACCTTTGAAGTCTTGGTAGGACAACATATGCCCTCGACCCTTTCCTCTATCTCCAACTAAATTGCCTTAAAATATTGGCAAATACGCAATATTCTTAATCGACCCCTTCACCCCATTCTGCCAATTAAATTGCCTTGAAATCTTGGCAAATAGACAAACACTTGCCATCGACTTTTTCACCTCCCCCCCCCCCCCCCCCCTTCCCCTAGCTTTTAGTCTTTGGAAGGGCAACAATCGACAAGTTGGGGGTCATTTACTAAAAACCATAGAAACCGAGATAGACTCTCAAAACAATTTTAAATATGGGTAAAAATTTCACCCACATGCCACTTTTGCCACTGTATTTGGTTTGAAGCCACTTTATTTTATTAGTTTTACTTGAGAGACCACTTTTTGGAACTTCAATCTTTGTGGGCTGAAGTTTAATCTTGTGGATTGAACTTCCTGCCTAAAATATGAAGTTCAACCTCAATCAGTAAGAGCTGAACTTTTAGGCATATATGCATAAACTTCAGCCCTTATGGGCTGAAGTTGAACTTCAACCCTTGTGGGTTGAACTTGTGTGAAGTTCAACCCACAAGGATTGAAGTTCCATGGCCTCTCAGGTAAAATTACCAAAAAAAGTGGCCTCAAACCCAAGACCACTGACAAAAGTGGTTGTTCGTGCACTTTGCCCCAAATATGGAGATGCCAAACAAAATTTTATGAATTTTATCGGGAGGTTTACATCAAAAAATTTCACTGCACGCCCTCCATAAGGAGTGATTTTATAAAATTGCCCGCACTAAAGAATGTTTTAGCAAAATACTTTTATTTAGTCCGGAGCCAAGACTTCAAGGCAAAAATTTTGTAAGTCTTTGTAATTAGCTATACTTCAGGGGCAAATGCTGTTTTGCCAATACTTCAAGTTATATGACGAGAATGCAGGGAAAACTGGAAAGGGCAAGTCTTGGAAATTGCCAAAACTTACGACGAAGTGCGGCAAGTGTTGCCTTTTGCCAACACTTGCAGTTCAAGTGTTGGCCAATCGAGCAGGGGTCAATGGCAAGTCTTGCCTTTTTGCCAAGACTTACGGTAAAATGCGGCAAGTATTGCCTAATGCCAATACTTGAAGGGATCAGTGTTGAAAAGCGAAAAATAATAAAGGCAAGTCTTGGTCCTGGATTTTTTTCATTAAATTTTAGCGAGGGCATTTTTGCAAACCATCTGTTAGCGCGGGAAAAAATGCAAACCATTGCTTCCCGTGTCATATTTTTGCAAAACAGCCGATTTACAGAAATTGAATGCTTGCCTCAAGGTTTGCAGTTAGGCATAGGAAGTTTTTTTTTTTGGCATAGCAACTTCCAACTTCAAACCATAACAACTTCCAACTTCAGATCTTCCTTCAAACATAGACATAACAACTTCAAACATGAAGGACTGAAGTTAGGCATATGCAACTTCTAACTTCAAACCTTCTGGCCTGAAATTGAGGTATAACAATAGTTTTTTTAATGGGAGAATATGGAAAAGACCCGGCATAGGTTGTTTATGCAAAAAAAAAACTTTACAGGCTAAAATCTAAATAGAGATGGTAAAACTAGCTGCTGGACTAAATTTTTATAATTAATACTGGAGCCCCAATATTTACTGGGCCTTTTTTTGAATTAGCCAAATCATTCATACGAATGATTGTGTGATTTATAGAAATAGGACACTTTTTGGTGCCCCATAAGAAAGTTCCTGGTGATCGCCAGGTATTTCTATTACTAAAGTCCTGGGAATCGCCAGGAGCTTCCTTTGGTGTCGCCAACAATTTTTCTTAACAAATGCTATTTTTTAAAGGCTTTTCTTATGTGGGTTAAAATTCTAGCATTGGTTCTAGAAGTGTCTATTTCACACAAAAACTTTGAGTTTCTTTGTTTCATAATCTTTTGGACTTCATGATGAATATTAGTGGGTGAATTACAAAAATAAGCTAAAATGCACCTGGTCTTGATTTGCTAAGCTATTTTTTAGTGGTCTTGAAAATATAAGCACTTTATCATTAAATGAAGCTGAAAGTACAAAAATATCCTTACTAATAGAGAACTTTCCGTAATTATAAAAATGCCACCACACCTTTTTACCTCCGAAATTATGAAAAATACCACTGCTTCCTACACAGCAGAAAACAATGCCAACTCGATCGTGTTTCACGTCTATTTTGTAAATAAATAAGGCCAAATCAGTATTGTTTCGCTCATATACAAGCCAGTCAATTCGTCTGTGTTTCATGAATATTTTGTGAATTAATAAAGTCAAATCGTCATCGGTTTTCTAATTTTTAAAAATCAAAGCAAAACATAACGTAAGACCAATCCGGCATCATTTCTTCATACAATGAGCAAAAAATCATATTCATTTTGCAAATAAATGATGCCAAATCGGCCTTACTTTAGTCATTCGCAAAAAATTTCATCAAGTGCTTATATATTTTAAAGGCAGAACATATCGGCAACCCCTTAAAGTCGTCTACGATTTTCACTTAGACACTCTATCTTAAGTACATTTCATTTGAACACTCCAACTACATCTGAAATGTCTCATTTAGACACAAAATTAATAGGAAGCCAAACAAAAAAATGCATGTAATTCACTCTTTGGAATAACGAATAAAATAGAGAGACGTGGATTAACTTAAAAAAATAAAATAAGCTTCCTTTCTTCAAAGGCACCAAAGGCCTTTCTTCATCAGTGATGTCGTCGTTTCTTCCTCACTGCCTTCCGGTAAAGTCCTGACCTCAAATAAAAAGATGTTTCATTTCTTAGTATGGGTTTAACAGAGATAAAAAGAACATGATAAATATTGTATAGTTCACCCAGCGCTCAGGCATGAAGCTTTAATTTTGGGCGGAATTGAATGACGGGAGATGCAAGGGAGTGGCCATAGCATTAACTGCCGAGGCAACTAGAGTAGCTCCATTTTCTATTCTCAAATTTCCTTCACTCCTTATTTTGCTCTTTATCATTTGACTTCCTTTATCCTTTATCAAAATTTCCTTTTTCTTTCTTTTGTTATATTTATGAGGTTCTTTTGTTTTCCGATGGGAGTTTTAATGCCGGCGAGATTTATTAAGTTTTAGTTGTTTCATCAGATTTGGTTGCACGTATCCCTAACGGTGCGATTTGTGAGATAAAAAGTGGATATTGTTTGATTTGGTAGAGAAGTTGAATCCGAAACCATTTGAAGTTGCAGATGGTGGAGGAGGGAATAGAAAGGACCTGGATATGATGTGCCAAAAAATATGAGGATAAATAAAGAGAAACAGAAATTTAAAAAATAAAAAATTGTGCTCTCATTCTCTGAAAGATGGTGTAATACATGTACCATGCCACATCATCAAATTGTGTCTAAGTGACACATTTAAAATGTGGTTGGAGTGTTCAAATGGAACAACCTTAAGATGAAGTGTCTAAGTGAAAAGTATGAACAACTTTAAGGGGTTGTCGATGTGTTTTGCCTATTTAGAAATAACGACAATTTGAGTGTATTTATTCATATAATTGTGTCCGTCTTGTGGAAAAATGATACTAAATCGTCATCAATTTACTCATATACAAAAATCAAAAGGAAAATATAACTAAGGTCAATCTGGCATTATTTATTCATATTGTTAAGTAAATCCACTTCTATTTTACAAATAAATAAGGCCAAATCGTCATCAATTCGCTCATATACAAAAATCAAAGAAAAACGTAACTAAGGCCAATTTGGCATCATTTACTCATATTGTTAAGTAAATCCATTTCTATTTTACAAAAAAATAAAGCCAAATCGTCATCAATTTACTCATATACAAAAATAAAAATAAAAATATAATTAAGGTCAATCCGACATCATTTGTTCATAGCGTGAGCCATGTAATATGTACATTTTACAAATAAATAAAGCCAAATAGTTATCGGTTTTATTACAACTTACAAAATTATTATCACTTTAAATACAAATCGCCACCACCTTCAACACAACACTAAATACAAATTATCATTATTTTCAATACAAATCGTCATAATTGTTGAAAAGTGGCTATTTTTGAAAGTCTGTTGCAAACAACCTATGTATGTAAATCGTCATCACTTGCTTAGTTTCGTTGTTAACGCTTCCTAATATGAAAAGTTCTTTTACTTAACTTTGCTGCTGTGAAATTGTTTATGAATACGAGGACTTCAGGGTTCTGCTTGTTTCATGAGCAAGATGTGAAATGTTTTTCCTTTACGTGAATTCTAATGGAGTCTAACCAAGAATATTCCCTTTCCGTAGATGTGAATTTTGGTTTTACGAGTTGCTTTCTATTGACGGATGGAAAAATGGTGGCAGAATTTTTTAGGTGGAACTCCATTTTCGGTCATCGGGTCTATGAAAAGTCCTTGAGTTGCTGTGGTGGTTACGGTGGTCGCACGTCGATTATGGTGGCGCGGTGGGTTAGTGGTGGGATTAGGATTTGGTGTATAGAGAGAGAAAGTGGATCTATAGAGAGAGAAATATGATATGTAGAGAGAGAGAAAATAGATCTGTAGAGAAAGTGTGAATGTGAAATGATGGTAGAATAGTATTTAAGGGGTAAAAGTAAAAATACTATTAAAAGTGCTCAAAAAATGCTTATATTTTAAATACAATAAAAAATAGCTCACCAAATAAAGAGCAGGCACTGAAGTGCTCACCCCATATTAAAAAATGAATATTAGTCGAATAGGATTTTTACACATATATACAAACCTATAACCCAAAATTACAAAATAAAATAGCAATATTTTACAAATTATAATACTTAGCAATATTTTTTTAGCATATTCCCCCCATTTCCAATTTCTATTTAAAATTCAACCATTAATATTCATAAAGCAAGACAGAGAAATGGCAGTCGACAAAACCCCCACCACCGAAACCTCCGCCACCGACCACCCCTTCCGCAACTAAAACCCCACCGCTGGTGCACCTGAATATGAGACCCGACCCAGTTGTGAATCACCCGAATCTTGTTCCCCTTCTTCTTTCTCATTACTACCCTTTTACTCGTTACTATTTACACCCACATTTCCCCTCTTTTTTGCTTCTCTTCCGATCTCAATACTTCAATTCCCATATTAATTTTTCTACTTTTAAATTCTACTTGAATAATATCTTTGTTTTAGCATCTGAATCGCCGTGAACTGGAAAATAGATGGAGTTGATGAAAATACGGCGGCGATAAGGAGTTCACCGCCGTCGTTTCTAAGCAGATTGAAGAAAAATACATATCAAAATTGAATAAATGAATATACCAGATTGAGAAAAACAGAAAAGAATTGTCAAAGAAACAATTCAACCCATTTATGAGAAACAGACAAGTGGGAAAAATGGGTATGTGAAAAGCGTATTATTTGGAAGAAAGTGGGAATACAGTGTTAGGTATTGAAAATTTTATTTTTCAATTTCTTTGACAATTCGCACTGCCCTCTCTGTTCTCTCTTGATATGTGTGTGGTGGTGGATGAGCGTTGATACCCCTCACATTTTTGTACTGCTAGGTGTATTTTTCTCTGTACAAATGAATAACAATGAATATTAGAGTCTTGGAATCACATCTAGCTATAATGGGTGGCACTAGAAAGTATATGAATGCCAAGGGATTTGCTACTACCAAGGCTTTTCCTGCCGCAAACCAACATGAAATAGATGGTGTGAAGACTTTGTTGCACATTACTGTGTATCTTGCTTACTAGTGTGTTTTAATTTATTGCTTGTTCTGTTGTGCTTTGTTAAGATATTTATATCAGAAGTTCGAAGTTTTATGGTTCTGGAAATTTATTGAAGTTTATTTAAGCACGAACTTGGTTACTTTAATACTTCTTTTCCATTTTTAGATTGGACCCATCAATTCCAAAAACTATTTTTCTTTAATGGTATGTTCATTTATTCAATTTTGGATTTGGCAACAGTTTGAAATAGCACTGAAACAGTTTGAAACAACGCTGAAATAGTTTGAAACATGTAGATACTGTGTTGAAACAGTGCAGATACAACTAGATACATTGCTGAAACAACCTGAAACAACGTAGATACAGCGAGATACAGTTCGATAGATGCAGAAACAGCGCAGATACAATGCTGAAATGATGCAGAAACAATTTGAAACAGCACGCTAAAATGATGCAAAAACAGTTTGAAACAACGCAGATACAATGCTGAAACGATGCAGAAATAATTTGAAACAGCGCAGATACAATGCTGAAATGATGCAGAAACAGTTAGATACAACACATATATAGTGCTGAAACGATGCAGAAACAGTTTGAAATAGCGCAGATACAGTGCTGATGTAGAAACAGTTAGATACACTAAAATTGGAAAAGATGCTGGGAGAAAAAGTGAAATTGGGGAAAATAGAAAGATTAAAAGTGAAATTGGAGGAAATTGTGGGAGAAAAAGTAAAATTGGGAGAAAACGGAGGAAGAAAAGTAATATTGGGGGAAATAGGAGGAAGACTATAAGGGTTTACTAAGTCATGGGAAAATATTGCTATGTTTTTACTATGTTTTGTAATGAACTTTTCATTTCCTCTATAATGGGTAATTTTGCTAAAATATTGTTATGTTTTGTAAATAACTTCTAAAATTTTGTATTTTTATGTAAAAATCTCTAGTCGAATAGATGGAGAAAATTTCACTGGGCGTCCTCTGCGTGGGCTGATTTTTACATTTGTGCCAATTTTAAAGTTTTACGGGTGTGCACTCAGCGGCAGACAATTTTGTGGGCTTTAATTATGAACCTTAGTTAATCACAAACAGAAAAGTTTAGGTTGATTCTTTTGCCTAGCCAAGTTATGTCTGGAGCATTTCTATTCTTTTGCACGTCCTTAAGAGGCTCGATATACATTATGTGGGATATTGTATAGACTACAGATAGATAGTTCTTGGTGTATACTCCACAATAGGACACTTTCTGTTTTATTCGAAGCTGTATGAGCCCACCCTATGGTTTAAGTATTTCATGTTAAAATCTATTTTGTTGCAATGATTGTAGGACGCTTGCTTCCCCTACTTTTGTATTAGAGGGTGTTTGGCCAAGCTTATAAGTTGATCAAACCAGTTTATAAACACTTTTTGGCTTATCTACGTGTTTTGTAAGTATCAAAAGTGCTTATAAACCAAAATCAATCATAAGCCATAAGTTGGTTATTCCTAACTTATTTTTTTCAGCTAATAAACACTTTTAATTTGACCAAGTATTTTACTATTTTATCCCTAAAATATTTTGTAATCCTTGAAATATCATTTATAAAATGAAATTTTCAACCCCCTCCTAATTCTATATTCGTCATTTGTCATTTTTAATGTAAAAATACTTTTAAATATCTTTTTTTTTAAAATAACTTAAAGGACATTTTAGCCATTTTAATTGTATCAACTTTTTTTACCAAACATAGTACTAGTTTCAGCAATTCTATCCAAACACGTAACTGCGTAGTTATAAAATCAGCCTCATCAGCACCTAAAAGTGTTTTTCAATATTTAATGCTTATCAAATACTTTAAATCAGCTAATCCAAACTGACTCTTAATTGTTCAATGATAATAGAGTGGGTTGGTTTGCTCGGTATGTATCCAACGTTGGTCACGCGACTCTACGGAATTTGGAGATACCCTTAATTGAGTGAATGAGTGATGACGTGCTCTCTTAAAATGGTCTTAGATACACTTCCGATTGACAATTATTACTTGCAAATTTTGAGTGGGCAATTAGAAATTTGGTACAAGTTCAAGTGGAATTCATTTACTCCCTGATTGAAAGTCAATCTTCCAGTACTCCTTGGTGCATACCTCTTCCTAGAATATTTAGTTAATGAAAGCTAAAATTAGAGAAGTCCTATCTAGCTAGTATATTCCTCTATTAGATTAGCTACTAGATCACCCACCTATCTTTTGTCCTTCCACCATATTCCTGACTGTAGGGGACGGCCTTTGCTTGGTTTCATAGCTACACATGTAAGTAATTCTTAAATTGAAGTAGAGAAAACTCAACATCAACGGACAGCGGACAAAGGCTCGACATCTTAATAAATTGATGACTCTGATAGTGTAACTTTCTGCATGTGGTCTTGAGTGAAAAAAATCATTAACATGGGTGTTAAAGACGAGTGGTTATTTATAGACTGCAATCATAACGATCGAGGTGAGCTAGACACAGAAGCCAAATGCTATACTCCATTCAGAACAGTCACGAATTCAAATCTCATTAATCAGGAAGTCATCAATGTTCAATCAAATTTTCACTTCTAAATGTAATCATTAACTAAAAAATGTGCCCACCCCCTCCAGTTTATGTACCAAAGTTTAAATAGGCACGTAGTTCAAGAAAGCAAAAAAATATTTGGAACTTGCCATAAACTATTTCATAATATTTTTGCGGCTAGAAAAAATTCTCCTTGAAAATAAAACAGAAAGTAACTTTTAAGAAGTTATCATTCTTGTTGGAGCAAACAAAAAATAAGTGTTAGCCACATAAATTGAAATAAATAGAGTATCATATTGAGTGCATGCATAATACCTCAATGGCTGCACTCAACTATATACGACTGCATTGATTAGTTTTAAAATTTTCAATGTCCATCTCTTATTTGTCTTGGATTGCTACCGCCTACTGCAATGAGATGAAAAAGTACGTGAGTTCGAGTCGTAGTGACTCATAAGCAGAATTACACATATTTTTCTAGGTCTTCTATTGTTTTATTTTGCGTGTGCAGAGATTCGATGTTAGAGATTGAGAACCCACTAATCCAACTAACTTGGATTCCCTCATTACCAAAAAGGGTGATAGACTATATAAATTCATAAAAATTACATTAGTGTTGCCTTGCTATATGACGCATTAAACTGGCTTTCTGATATGTACATTAGTGTTGCCTTACTAAAAATTACATTAGTGTTGCCTTGAATATATATATATATATATATATATATATATATATATAGCAAGTTTGCTGGAAAATCTTTACCTTCAGAAGCGGTTGCTTCACCAAAACATAGAAATTGGTTACTCGAATGTGTAATGACTAAAACTGATGTTGATTCTCTCTCTACTACACCAACCCTAATGCATAATATATGTCCTAAAACTCGGTTCAGTTATTACAATTAAATTTTTATTTTTAGTTGAGCCATATGCGACCTTTTATATCGAAAATCGACGATTAACCCTTAAATTTATGTCTAAAACAGTTGGTTATTTATGCAAATTATAACAATGAAACGAGCAAGGAATAAAGTGATTAATTGATCAAGGTAGACAATGTTAAAGTTGTAAAATACCGTAGAGTAATAATTAGGCTAAGACTAATAGACTGTAATAATGGGAGTAATTAATGAAGAAATAATAACTATAATAATAAAATAAAGTAAGTAAATCTTATAGATTTTGATGTGCTCGGGCTCTAAGGGAAGAAGTGATGCTCTCTCCAAAGCCAAGCAATTCAATAGTACAACAGGCACAACGACAGAGTAACAATGGTGTATAGGATTGACTATATAGAACTTGACAGTAGGGCACAAGTGTATAAAACTGAACGTAACCTTTACAGTATGGGGAAAGGGGTCTATTTAGAGATGGAGAGACCTAACCCTAATTGGACTCCACTTCTAGCACGCTTCTCCATGATCTGTTAGAGTTGCTATCCACTTCCAATGTCTTCCCCGAAAATAGCGGAGTCAGTTGGAGATAAAGTTTACCTCATGCCCGTGATCGAACTTCTTGTCTCCGGACTGATTGTGTTCGGATCCTGAGCTGGTCAACCTCTTCATGTCTTCGGCCTTGTTTGGCTTTTCATGGTGAAATCCCTTCTGACTTGTCTTCGATATCCATGTCCTGCTTGCCACATCACAGGACACGTGTCATTGAGTGTCCGGGCAAAATTTGGCCAATACAGATAGTCTCCCCAATTTCCATGAGCGTCCGTGTTCTTGGCAAGTGTCTTGAGGCGTTTTAGGCGAGAAAACACGTGGCACAATCCTAACCGAGTATTTTAAAATGTCGATTGTCACTTCAACTTTCCATCAAGGCCACATGCATTGGAGCGTGCGACAGTTGATTTTTGCCTGTTACCGAAGTAATGATTACCTCTTTCCTATATAAAGCCCTTTTTCACTCCTTCTCAAACTTTACAGTCACCCAAAAAAACTCTCTACCTACTTTTTCTCAGGCCAATTTCGCAACCCATCTCCGTCATTGTTCCACCTGAAATCTGTTATATTCCTTCGTGAAACCCTCAAGAAACTCATGTTCTACTAAATAGCTTCCCAAGAAGTAGTTTTATCTCATCATTCCAACACCGAGGACGTTGGTCCCGATGCTGTAATGGATGATGCCACCGGTGCACCGCTGCGTCGTGCTGCTGCGGTGCCAGAGCCATCGAAGGCTTTCATAAAGAATAGAAAAATTAAGAGGCCACCACCAGCGGAGGCGCAACCCTAGAAATTATTCCCAAAGAGTTGAAGATGGACAACGGCTGTAGTGTTCAAGTCCCGACGCCTCATTAGATATCCACCAAGTTCAATAAACCAGTCGCCGAAGTGACTTGCGCTGTCACACCTGAATTTATGGACAAAATTCCGGAAGACTGTGGTTCAAAGAATATAGAGGTCGTCTGTCCAGACTCCAGGGGAAAACTCCCCAGTTACAAAGTTGGCTATTCAGTTGTGTTAACTTACCCGTTTACAATAGGGTTTTCACTTCCAATACATTCGATCATAGAGTCTTTGTGCCGGATGTACAACATTTGCGTAAGATAACTTGCCCCCTCCGTTTGGAGGCTAGTGTCAATGGGTGACTATTTCTGCACCGAAACTAATCAGAGCTTCACCACCAACCACATCCTTAACCTCTATATTCCCAAAATATACAAGGGCGGAATTTTTTACTTCTTTAAGAGGGGTGCACGAGGATTGATTTCTAAAAAAAATGACGACATCCGTCACGCAGATTGTTGTTTTATTTACATCCCAACACGCTTGTTGGTTACTACTGGAAGGCCACAACTACTAGAGCGATGGAATCCTACACATAAGTTTGAGTTCGTTTTTATTTTATGTGTTGTATTTCTTCATATTTTCCCAGCTCTTGTTATTCTGATTGACCAACTCAAAAAGTCAATATTGAAATAGCTCCAGATCTCCAAGTGTGGGTGACCAGAATTACTCAAAAATTTGAGGACGAAAAGATGTCGTGGAAGTACGTTGCTTCTAAGAAAAAGTACAGTGCATCAAACCACTGCAAGTATTTGAGATTTTTGAAATTCTTCCCTCCATTTTTCTTTAAGAATCGGTGCTTGAAACCAATCACTTTTTACAGTTATTAAGGCTGATGATGATGAGCCAGAGGCTGTGGATGTGGCGAGTAACCCAACGGCTGGTGGAAAAGAGGGGGGTCAGAAGGAAAGCAACGAGAAGGTAAGCAAACCGGCTCATTGCCCCTCGAAGAAGAGGAAGCTAGTCGATCCTTTCAAGGCCACCAAGGAAAATGCCCATGTGTTGAAAGCTCAGAAAGAGGAGAAAAAATGAGCCTTAGAGGCCAAAGCCAATGAAGAGATATCGGCCGAAGCTATTGCGGCAATTGACACTGTGCAAGTGGCCAAAGAGGAGGGGTTGATGGTTGTTTATCAGGCTTCTAAAAAAAGATGCCATTGTAGAGTCGATTTTTGATCAGCCGTTAAAGTGTCCTAAATGGCCATGTTAACCCTCCAAGTTCAGCACATGTGGCAAAGAAGAAGAAGCTCCACTTGGATCGGGATATTGAGCTGGCCAAGTCTAAGCATACAGAGAGCTTATGCTCTTCATTCTTTGCTTAGGATCACGAAGAACCTTTGGCTTCTTTTCCAAGGGGAGAAAATGCGACCGCTTATGCCGCACAAAGAACCAGACGACTTTGACAGCTGTTGAGGTGATTAACCGGATTCATCAACTCAACGCTGCAATCCAAACATGGAGGGACATATTTGACATGGTAGTGACAGACGGAAGCGCCATGTACTCTTTAAAAAGCTAAAGATCAAAGACACTCTGTTGGTAGAACAACTTGATAAGCTCCATGAAGCCGTCGAATTAAGACTCTTGTGCGAGTCGGACTTAGAGGCTCATATTGAGACTTTGAGGCAAAGGATCATCGGGTTGAAGCAAATCGAACCAGATGATAAGGGGCAGCTGGCTGTGGCCGAAGCTGAGATGGATGCTAGGAAGGCTAAGATTCGGTTTCTTGAAAAAAACCTTTAGAGTGCAAAGAAGGAGAAGAATGATGTTGTGGCCAACTCCAATGAGCTGCTTACCAAAAAACGAACCCTAGTCCTTTAGGTCTGTGACCTGGATAAAAAGTTGTTCGATCAAAACATCGAACTAGATAGGTGTCAAAACTTAATGATTGCGGAATCAAGACGGACTTCCCTTATCGAGATGTCAACAAGGAAGTTTGATCTGGAGACCGAGTTGTTAGAGGCTGAAGACACGGTGAAGTCTTACCGTGAAGATCTTGGTCTTTCCCCCGAGCCTGAAGAGTATAAAATGGAGGAAGATGATAAAAGGGCTGGAGAGGGGAAGAAAGGAGACGAATAGGTCATGCCTTCCTACCGCGTTTCATTAGTTATTTTTTGTTTCATTTGGTTTTTGAACTTTTACGGCTAATTTTTAGCTGGTTTGTAAGTACTTTAGGCCATTGGTCATTTTAATGAATTTCTTTCCATTTAGTTTTATAAGTGTTGGTTTTCAAAGATTAGTTTGTTCTATTGTTTGAGGTTCAACGATTTCATAGTTTTTAGAAAGTGAACAAATAGATTGGGCCCAATATGATATTGCGTAATGAAGAACGATTTTTCGCTTTCATGTGACTGCACTAATTCTTCGAGCATTTAGTTCGGAATGAAATATTTAAAAGAAAAAGGATTCAACACTTAGCCATTTGACTAGCATAGTAAATGATGCTGAGTGCTTTAAGCACAAAATATAATTTCATTGATAATTGAATCGATCGCTATTGGGCACTTGATATATAATATCTTCGACCGTTGATGGTGACCGTATTTTACATTTGACCATTTGAAGCATTGGTCGTTTAATAATCTATACTTGGTCATTATTGGTCCGTTTAAACAACGAAGCTACTTCTAAACATGAAGTCCCCAGTGTGAGCATTTTCAGGCGAACAATCCCTGTTATCTGGGTAGCCTCCAGTGTGAGTGTTTTCAATTGGCTTCAAAAGAGCAGTTCCTAGTGTTCCTTTCTTGATCACTCATTGCCGACAACCTCGAATAAAGCTTCAAAAATTTACTTGACAAAGGGAAGTCCCCATTACCTGGGCATTCCCTAGTCTTCAAGCAACCGATCGATCAATCATCGGTGTCTGGGAAATCCCCAGTCTCCAAATGATCGAATAATTTTCCCTTCATCCCGTCCAGTATTCAGGTGTGAAGAATGAGGGGCGGGACACTGGAAGACAAGTTCTATAGCACGTCTCTCCGAGTTGCTTTTCTGAAATGAGGAAGCAAGAAGAAGAACAAAGTTCATTTAAAGATGCAGACCGCATTAGAACGGTTCGTCAGACTTATCGACCCAGAGTTTGGAGCGTTTAAGGCTCATATTTTCGTGGGTGATTTGTATCATCACCAACTATGCCTCGTCTAAAAGTGCTTATATCAAAATCGTAATAAAATTGCCCGAATTGGAATGGAATTGAAATAAACTGATAATTATAAAAGAATATATGATACCGAGTACTTTAGAAGCACTACTTGTTCAATTATTTGTTATTTCAATTAAATGCTGGCTTTGAATACAATGTTTCCAACTGGTAGGTTCCCTTACCGACCACTTTGGCGACTCAGTAAGGTCCGTCCAAATTGGCTCTCAGTTTGCCTTTGTTGGGTTCTGCTGGTTTGGGCGGCTTCTTTTTTAGCACATAATCAGATGAATTGAAATTTCGATAATTGGAATTTTTATTGAGGTAGTTCTCTGTTATTTGCTTTTGTGCGGCTATCCGGATCATGGCCATTTCCCTCTTGCCTTCGAGCAAGTGCAATCTGATCAACATAGCTTCATTGTTTGTTTCTTCGGTGGAATTAGCTAACTGATGACTTGGTTCACTGACTTCCACCGAAATCAATGCTTCAGACCCGTAGACAAGTGAGAACAAAGTCTCCCTGATACTATTTTCACCGTAGTTTGGTGAACCCACAACGCGGTCAGGAGTTCACCCAGCCAGTTACCTTTAGCTTTGCCCAAGTTTTTCTTTAATACTTGATTACTGTCTTGTTGGAAGATTCTACTTGTCCTTTTGTACTTGGGTGATAAGGGGTTGATGCTATCCTCTTGATCCTCCATTTTGCAAAGAAAGCTATTAATTTCCTCCCAATGAACTGCTTGCCAGTCACAAGTGATCTCCTTTGGAATCCCAAAATAGAAAAAAATATTCTTCCATAAAAATTGATGATCTCCTTTTCCCTTAATTTTCATACAGCCATTGTTTCCACCCACTTAGAAAAATAGTAAGTTCAAACCAAAATTAATTTTACCTTACCGGACGCATTGGAAGCGGCCCGATCAGATCCATCTCCCACTTCATAAACGACCAAGGTGATGTGATTGAATAAAGGGGCTTCGCTTGCTAATGGAGGAGGTTCCCATGATACTGGCAGTTGTCGCATTTTTGAACAAAGGTCTTGGCGTTCTCTCCCATACTCGGCTAATAGTAGCCGGCTCTGATCACCTTCTGTACCAAAGACTTGCTGCCCGAGTGGTTGCCACACTCACCTTCATAAACTTCCCTCCTCACATAATCGGTCTATCTAGGGCCCAAATATTTTGCTAAAGGACCACTATACATTCTCCTATAGAGCTTGTTGTCCATGAAGTAGTGTCGGACCGCTTTAGCTTTGAGTGCCCAGGCTGCATTTTTGTTTTCGGGAAGTGTACCTGCCTACAAGTAAAAAAGAAACTTGTTTCACTAATCCCAAGTTCTGTTAATAGTATTTACCTCGTTTCGAGTTTGGTTAAGAGCTGAATCAAACAAGTGTATAATGGATCTGTTGAAGTTGTTCTCAATTTTTGCTGCTCCAAGATTTGCCAGGGCATCAACCTCAACCATCTCTTCCCTTTGGATTTGCATTATCTTCCATTCCTAAAAAGAAGTTGGGAGATTTTTTACCTTTGCCGAAAATTGTTGCATTCTTGATTCCCGGGCGGTAAAATCTCCTTGAACCTGGTTCAACCAGTTGAGAGTCAATTTTGATTTAAAATCTCTCAATTTTTAACTCCTTGGCTAATTCAAGACCAGTGATTATGGCCTCATATTCGGCCTCATTGTTAGTAGAAACATGTAATTTGATCGAATGTCTTAACTTCTCACATGTTTGTGCCATGAGTACAATGCCTAGTTTTTCCCCTTTTACATTTGGAAGCATCGTCTGCGTAGAGGGTCCAAATTCTGAGTCCGGGCCTTTCATCATCAATTCTTCATTTTTTGCCTCCGAAAGAATGTTTGCACTGAAATCGGCTACGAAGTCAACCATCACTTGAGTTTTGATTGCGGTGCGAGGCTGATAAGTTATGTCATATTTACTCAGCTCGACCGCCCACTTCATTAGTGTCCCAGATAAATTCGACATGTGCAAATACTTCTAAGAGGTAAAGTAGTAATGATAGAAATAGAATGACACTGAAAATACAGCCTTAGTTTTCGTGCGGATAAAGGAAGTGCTAATGCCAATTTCTCTAAGTGTGGATATCTAATTTCTACATCAAGTAAAGTTTTACTAACATAATAGATAGGGAATGTTTTACCTCCGTCCTCCTGGATGAGGATTACACTTACGGCCACTTCTGAAACAACAAGATATATAAGCAAAACCTCCCAATCCACTGGTTTTGAAAGTAGGGGAAGGTTTGATAGGTAATGCTTCAGATCCCTTAGTTCTTGCTTACACTCCAGCGTCTAAGAAACGCCTGTTTTTTTTTTTAAAAGACGGAGAAGAACTTGTGGCACCATTCAGATGACTTCGAGATGAACCTACTGAGATAGGCTACTCGACCGATCTAACGTTGGACTTCTTTCACCGTCGTCAACACATCAGGGATGTCATCAATTGCCTTAATCTTTTCTATTTTTTCTTTGATTCCTCTTTGCGACACGATGAAACTCAAGAACTTGCCGGATCCGACCACGAATGCACACTTCTCCGGGTTTAGCTTCATGTTGAATCGCTTAAACACTGCAAATGTTTCCTTCAAGTGACTCAAATGATCCTTTTCTTTCAAAGACTTCACTAACATATCAACAATATAAACCTCCATTTCCAAGTCAAATCTTTAAACATTTGTGTGACCAACCGTTGATAGGAAGCCCCAATATTATTTAGGACGAAAGGTATGACCGTATAGCAGTAAGTACCATTGTTCGTAATAAATGATGTATATTGTTGATCCTTTGGCTCCATAAGCATCTGATTATATCCCGAGTACGCATCTAAAAAACTCAATATTTCGTGCCCCGCAGTGGCAGTTATCACCTGATCGATGTGAGGAAGCAGGAATGAATCTTCGCACGCTTTGTTCAAGTAGGTGTAGTCCACACACACTCTCTGCTTTCTATTTTTCTTTGGAACTACGACCGTGTTAGCCAGCCATTTCGGATACTTCACCTCTCTAATGAATCCATTTTCAACAACTTAGTGACTTCTTCATCGATAACTTTCTTATTAAACCTGCATTTGGTCGCTTCTTATGCTTCACCGATCGATGTGATGGATTGATGTTCAACTTATTAGTAGTAACATTTGGATCTATTCCCACCAAGTCTGTATGGGACCAAGCAAAACAATCTGAGTTTTCTCTAAGGAAAGAGATTATCTTTGATTTCAACTCAGGCTCCAACTCGAACGCGACATATACTTTGTGATATGACCGATCTTCAAATAAACTACTTCTTAAAAATCCTCTATGGTCGAGTCTTTGGCTTATTGCTTGTTTGGTTTCCTAATGCAAGCAGAAATCTTGGCGAAGTCTTTATCTGTAGGACTTGGCTCATCTTCACTTCATTCAACCAAGGATTCTAGTTGCTGTGATTGATATTGTTAAGAGTCTGGACTAACTTAGCTTTTTACAGCCACCGAATAACATTCACGAGTAGTCTGTTGTTCACCTCTAACTTTGAGAACTCCCCAAGGAGTTGGAAATTTAACCACTTGGTGTAAGGTGGATGGTACCGCACCCACCATGTGGATCCACGACCGACCCAAAACAACATTGTAATCCATGTCTCCACCCATCACCTAAAAATCGGTCTAATTCTCAACACCTTCCGTGTATGTCTTAAATACGATCTCTCCCAAGGTTGTTTCACTTGAATTGTAAAATTGCGAAAGCACAATAGACTTTGCTATAATCTTGTCTGATAATTACAACTCCTCCACTACTCTAGATTGAATAATGTTAACCGAACTGCTAGAATCTATCAATATTTTCTTCACATCTGCATCATCAACTCTCATTGTTACTACCAAGGCATTGTGATAGAGATGTATCCTCTCATCTAAGTCGAAATTCCCGAACACATTGTTATCGTTCATGTTGTTTGTCTCGTGTAAATGAAACCTTAGCAAATTTCTTTAGCCGTATAAGTTGCTCCATGGACTTCAGCCCATTCGAAAAATTAAATTCACCGTTTTTCTTAGAGCAGGGGGATTTGGAGACTGGGGTCCGCCCCTATTCATAGCAAAGTTCTCCTTCCCCTTGTAGTCAAATACTTTATTAGTTCACCTTTCTCAAGCAAATGTGCCACTTCATAGCGCAATTCCTTGCAGTCCTCGGTCATGTGACCGTGATCGCTATGGAATGCACACCACAAACTTCTGTCCCTATTGGACGGATTAATTTTCATCCTTATAGGAAACTTCATTACATTTTCTCCCATTTCTCTCAACATATTGACCAAAACGGTCGTCGAAACACAAAAATTGTACTCCAAAATCTTGGGAGGCAGTGGGTCATTTGAAACCAAATATGGACCTGACGGCTCCTTTTAGGCTAGCTCCTCGAACTAGCAGCCTCATATCCTCTTCTGGTCTGTCGAGGGAACCTGTAGGGTTCAAATTGAGCTCTAGAATTTCGTCTGTCAACTTCCACCCTACGTGAGAACTCCGGACGACTGTTATGTCTGTTGTAAAAGGCCAACTGCAACTCTTCTTTCTCCATCCAAATATTCGAGTCACAATCGCGATGGATATCATCCCATGTAGTTGGAGTGCATTCTCTCAATCTTTCTCTCAACTTTCTACAAGAGTCCGACACATTGTTGTTCAAATTATTCATAAAGGCCAAACATGCCCATCTTTCCTCTACCTGAGGGATGGTTGTTTTTTCCTTATTAAAACAGTCCATGAATTCTTTGATAGTCTCATTCGGTCTCCGCTTGATGTTTAGTATGTCGTATACTTTCCTCTCCACTTTCTTAGCCTCTATATGTACTCTGATTAATTTTGTTACCATCTCATCAAAGCTTTTGATCTCATTTTTGGGCAGCTGCGTATACCACGTTAGAGCTCCTCCCTAAGTGTTTCACAAAACATCTTCAAAGATACTGAATTGATTTCTTCATCCGTTAAGTCTTTCACCTACACTGCTATTGTGAACAAGGCCACGTGATTCCTGATGCGCGAGTATTTTGCTTGGTTTCAGGTGTTAGTGCCAGATAGAAAGATAAGAGACCAAAAAGAGCAAGAAATGCCCAAGAAGTGGTCAGGTTCAAGAAACTGCGGAAACATTGAAATGACGCCCGCCCATGCTAAGGGAGACCTCCCTCTCCATGAATGTGAAAAGCATGCTGAGTTTAATTCGGCGACTTAAAAGGCCCCAGCCCTTGAAGAACTCTAGAGATTTGGAGAACTGATGAATCCAAATAGGCGGTCGCCCATTGCACTAAGATGGAAAAGTTGCTGAGAAGTAGAGGCGACCACACTCTAAGGCTAAACTCCACCCTCTCTGGGTAAAGACAAACCCAGAAAAGGGCGCTTGCCCATATCCAAGATGCGCCAGCCCTTTCCCCTAGTCCAGCTTTGGAACTCAGCCCTTTGACAAAAGGGCCCCCGCACAACCTGCAAGTGGCAATTTTGAAATTAGTCTAGGCAAACACTATATATAGCTAGACTTAGGTTTTTTAAGATATTCTTCAGTTTACATAGCTTGAGAGGCAAGGTAGAGAGAAAAGAATCTCTCTTGGGTTGTGAAGAACAACATCATACTTTGTAAGAATCATTTTTCCGTCGCTATTTTAATGCAATATCTATTATTTACAAGTCTTAATTCCTTACATAGCATGAATAGCTAAATCACCCTCTAGGGTACTAATTAAACCATAATCCAATATTCAAATGGATATAGTACGATAAGCTTTAGAACACTTAGGAATACCCCATTTTACTACTTTTGATTGCATTTCAACAACTTGAGGTTTACAACTCAAGTTGAGCCCTATTGTACTAGACTTACACCGAAAGAGTATTTCTGGGAATGTGACGTGTAGTGATAGGGTACCGGGGGTAAGTGTATTATATTTACCCCGGGTTAACGGGTTTAACACTGAAAGGGGATATCCTACTTGAGATTATTTGCTAGAACTCAAAGCACCAACTCTTAATACCGAAAAGGCAAGAATTGGTAGTCTCGATTCATCACCGAAAGAGGTGAATTGGGTATATGAGAGCAAGGTCTATTGTATGAGCTACAGTGTGCTAGAGCTTAGAACTAAACTTATTAGATTAGAGGGATATAGGAAACCAGTATGCTAGTCTCTTTATTCATTGTTAAAAACTAATCTTTAATTACTCTTTCTTAGTCATAGCGAAACTCCATTTTAATTCTAGGTAATTTGAGCAAATCTAACTAAATCTCATCTCGTGTAAGTCCTCATGTTCGATCCCTACTTTGATATTTGTGACCCCTACCCATAATTGGGTCAACGTCAATCTCTCATATCAGTGGTCCCATCATTTACACAAATTTTCGGGCAACTTGAAGTTTTAGTGAATTGGTATTGGAGCAACGCTTGCCTTAAACGGCCGCTTTGTAAATGATTTCATAGTCACATCCTCTATTAGCTTTGGAGCCCCCGGAAGCTTTTCTATAAATGACTTCATCTCTTTAAACCTTTTATCCACCATTCAACATGATCTGCAACTTAGCCATCATCCTAGCTTTTGTCATGACAGCGCCCGGAGCTTCCCCAGCCACGGTGGCCGTACCCGACCCTCTAGATCCGACTCTCGCTTCAGGTCCCCCTATTACTGTGCCTTGAGGAACAGAGGTCAGAGTGCCTGCGGGGAGTATCTCCGGATTGGCGGGTGCTCTTTGACTTGTAGAGCTAGAAAGAGCTGCTAGCTGCTCACTTATCTTCTCAAAATACCTATCATGTTTTTAAGGTATTCTCTCAAGAGCATATTCTTATCGGTTGAAGTGGTTTCAATCGCGGCCTCCTTATCGGCCTTGGACCACGAGGCAAATTCAACTATGAACCGGCCGGAGTGCGATCCAAAGACGGATACCATTCTCGGTGTGACGTTTCACCTGTCATTTCTTCGCCTGCTGGAAGGTTGACCCCATCAATGGGGTTGGTAGGCAACACACTCTCTGTGTTGGCTGGTGGCACGACTCCTGTGGTGTTCTTCTGATTATCTGTCATTGCACACGAACAAATAAAGCGTAAGTGAAATTAAGAACGAATCTTGAAACAAATAGATTGCTTGGTATTACAATTAAATTTTTATTTTTAGATGAGCCACATGCGACCCTTTATGTCGAAAATCGTTGATTAACCCTTAAACTTACTGCTAAAATAGTTGGTTATTTATGGAAATTATAACAGTGAAACGAGCAATGAATAAAGTAGCTAATTGATCAATGTCGACGATGTTAAATTTATAAAACATCGTTTACTAACGATTAGGCTAAGACTAATAAACTGTAATAATGGCCGTAATTAATGAAGAAATAATAACGATAATAATAAAACAAAGCAAATAAATTTTATTGATTTTGATGTGCTTGGGCTCCAAAAGAAGAAGCGATGGTCTATCCAAAGCCAAGCTATTCAATAGTACAAAGGGGCATAATGACAGAGCAACAACAATGGTGTATTAGAATAGCTATATAGAACTTGGCAGTAGGGTACAAGTATATAAAATGAACATAACTTTTACAATATGGGGAAGGGGTCTATTTATAGATGGAGAGACCTAACCTTAGTTGGAATTCACTTCTAGCATGCTTCTCCACGATCTATTAGTGTTGTTATTCACTTCCAACATCTTCCCCAAAAATAGCAGATTCAGTTGGAGATAAAGCTTATCTCATGCACGTCACCGAACTTCTTGTCTCCGGACTGATTGTGTTCGGATCTTGAGCCAGTCAACCTCTTCATCTCTTCGGCATTGTTTGGCTTTTCATGGTGAAATCCCCTCTGACTTGTTTATGATATCCATGCGCTGCTTGTCACGTCACCAGACACGTGTCATTGAGTGTTCGGGTAAAATTTGGCCAATACACACAAGATGAATAAAAGCCACCATAACTTCATACGATGATCGACTATTGCGGTACCACTATGTATGCAGAATGTGCATGTTGTATTTTTCGTATTGCGAATTGTACTTTTTATAGTTTAGTATGTTTATCTAGCTCATTGATGTCCATGAATGTAATTTTCTCACAGGAATGTAATTTGAGACATGTACAAATGCTTATGGTCAGTTGAACCATTTATTTATTTTCTTGAAAAGAAAAAATATAAACTGGTCATACGATATAAAAATTCTTGCTTAAATCCAAAGAGCTAAAATTATTTAGTATTGAATTTATACTTATAGAAAGTCAACTAGTTAAAATTTTGGGCCATGAATATTCTACATAAACTTCTTTTAGTTTCGAAATGAACAAGTTTCAATACGGTAGTATTTATAAACATTATTTTACAACAACTATTTTTATCAAGATCTAACATCGTTCCAATTAGGGGTGCAAAATCGAACCAGTACTGATAGACAAACCGCTATCGCTATCAATAAACATAACGTTATCGGATAATGGTATATCGGTTTTGTAATAATTTTGATTTCTAATACCGATAAGATATCGGTACAGTAACGATATCTATATATCTTTACCATTACCATAACGATAATCGATAAGGTATTTTTTATATATTTTATTTTATTTATTATTTATTTATTAACCTTTTTAAATGGTGAAATAAACATCATATTTTGATAAAATTTATTGCCTTCTAAAGTATTCAGGATCTAGGTAGCTAAAACTTCCTTCCACACCTGTGCTAACATGGGTTGGATCAAGCTCAAGCCCTACCTTAGACAGTAAAAAATCTGCAACTTTTGCCATGAAACTCTTATCAACCGATATGTTTGCAAACTAGACATCATGATGCATTACTACTTTAGCATAGTGTGAAGGTAGTGAAGACCTCTGGCATGGTTTAAGAGTTTAAATGTCTCCTATATGAGTTAATTTTGTATTGTATAAGGATAAATTAGTTTAGGAACAGAGTGTAATCTGTCCACTATTGAGAAAACAACTTTGATGGAATCAATAGTGGAAGAATGCCAATGATGGAGAGAATTAACGATGTTAGGAATTGAAGATTTGTCCAAGTAGACAATGTAAGTGGATATTTGTGCTTTAGTATCAACTTATATTTCGTATTGGTATGTACTAGTTGGTGGTTGCTTGAATGCCTCCTATGCAGCGGTACACTAATACGACCATCGATAATTCGTGCATCAATTTGGTGGACAAGTAATACCGATTACAAAACCGTTAACTACCAAATCGTTAAGAATCAAGAACCGATATACCAATATGAAACGACCTCGGTTAGTCGTTTCAGAAGTTAGGACTCTAATTGGCGTGCTGATAATTTTAAAATATTCGTAAGGTCCATTGAGACTTATCTGTAAAATTTGAGCTAAATCAGACCTCGTTTGGTAGGCATCGGAAGAAGGTTTCAGTTTTTATTGTCAATAAATATTAAAAAGAGATTTTCGAGCTCGGCTTTGGCGAATGAGCTCCGATTCGAAATTCGAAAGCGCCGCTTGGTTTGTATGATTATTTATGACTTTTACTAACTTTCGAAAGTAAATTTCAAGGTTGTTCGGCTAGTTTCCGCAAAAATGCCGAAAGTTAAATAATTTGACTTTTTTCTATTTAATTTGCATATTGAGTTTCGGGAGTCCGATTTGAGATCCACCTTAGCAAGTGTGTTACATATATTTTTTATAACTTGTATGCAAAAGTTGAAATTATTTCGAGTATCATAGTGTACCGTGTTAATTTTCGAAAAGAAAAGAAATTAGAAAGAAAATAAAAGGAAAAAGAAAAAGACAAAAAAAAAGAAAGAAAAGGGATTCAATTGGTGGTGGCTATTGGGATTAGTATCCCATAACCTAAACATTTCCAGAAACACATAACAGAAGCAAAACGAAACAGAGAAACAAAATAGAAAACACAGAAGAGAAAAATGCCAGAAAATGCGAAAAGAGCCGGAGAAAAATAGTATTTTCACCCCGAAATATTCAGGTAATGATCTTAGTGCATTATTTGAGTTTATTACGTGTGTTTGAATATATTTTAATGTTAAAACTTGGAATATTAGACATCGTTTTAATAAGTTCAACTGATAGTTTAAAGGGTCAATTGGACCCCAATAATGGAATTGATTATATATTCGTACTCTGTGAGTTATGGGCAACATATAAATGTAATTTATTTGGGATTTGGTTATGTGGCTTTAAACCCTGTACATAGGCCTGGCCTGCGTATTGAGTATGCAAATAGGGTATCAGGTTCCTAACCGGATTGCCCTAAGATGTGAGGAATGAAGCCTTTAGTCTAATTTGATATATTTTTCTGCTTATGGGATCGTTTGGCAATGAAACCAAAAGATAAAGCGGTTGTTGATTAGCAGAGCTAACTTTTGGAAGAGGTAAGTGTTTATATCCATTTCTTTGGAGGCACCTGGCCTCGTGGATTTTCTACAACGTGTCCCTTACGTGTGCAGCTGCCGATAGGCGTACTCGTTACGCCTTAGCCTTGGATTTTAGATTGTATATTATATGTTATGTCATGTTATTTGTATTGCATTGAGGATCTTAGCATTGTACTCTGGCTGTGAGTTGGCAACTACTTCCCGGCTGTTGATGAGAGTCCCGCGCCGGTGAAGGGTTATTATTGCATCACATCGCATTCATGTGCATTATATGTCATTCATATGCATTACATTGCATATCATATTGGGTGCAGGAGTATTCCGCCCCAGAAGAAGGAGGATTCCGCTCCATTGCATCATATTGAGGGTAGGAGGATTCTGCCCCAGGAGCAGAAGTATTCCGCTCTTATGTCAGATATTGAGTGCAGGAGTATTCTGCCTCAGCTTTACATTATATCTGGTGCAGGAGTATTCCGCCCTAGGAGAGTGCAGGAGTATTCCGCCTCTGGTTTATATTATATCGGGTGCAGGATTATTTCGCCCCAGGAGCAGGAGTATTCCGCTCCAGTTGGTTATCAGATTGGATTCCCCTCGAATGCAGGAGTATTCCACTTTGGGATGGAATTATGGGAATATGTGACCCTTTGCATCATATTTCATTTCATCTCATTTTATTTCATTTCATACCATTGTGTAGACTTGTGGTACATAACTACTGTTCTGCTTCTACGTGCATTGCTTATTTGTCTATATATTTCTGGCTCGTATTCTGGGTTGCGGGGATCGGGTTGCATGCCGCAACGTTATAAATATATAGATCGGGTTGCACGCCTCAACGTTATGAATATATGGATCGGGTTGCACGCCGCAACGGTATAAATATATGGATCGGGTTGCACGCTGCAACGGTATAAATATATGGATCGGGTTGCACGATGTGTTCAGGATACCTATATGTTTTGGTTATCTTACGTTCCATGTTGTTGATGAGTTTGTCATCCCATACGTGTTTCTACTTATTATCTGGCTCTGCCTTTTTATAATTTAAATAAGAGGAATTTTGTTTATCTTTTTCTCCTCCCTGGCTAATTATCCTATTCTATGAGGTGGCTAGTCTGCCCCACTTATTGAGTCCTTTTGACTCACCCTTGTTTGTTGTTTGTTCTTGTCTATTTATTTCGTTTCGGCAGGTTCGCTCCAGGATTGAGTTCGCCACGTTGTTCAGGAGCGAAGACGACTTCAGCTGTCAGGATGAGCCAGCTTTTATTCCGGATGGCCACCAGTTTATTGTTTATTATTTCAGTTGCAGTTTGCTCCCTTCAGGAGGTATATGTCTTCTTTTGTACTCTTAGATGTCTAGTATGGATAGCCCTAAACCTAGTATGTTGGGTAGTCAACTGTAATTTTCTTTCGTACAACTTAGAGGTGTCAATATGTCTGTGTGTTTTTTATAGTCCTGTCTTTATTTATGAATTGTTATATTTATTTTCCTAATTTAATTGGTAAGGGTTCGCCCGACGGGTCTAGGGGAGGATGTCGGGTGCCCGCACGGCCTAACTGGATTCCGGGTCGTGTCAGTAGCTTTTTGATACGGTATTGGTTTTACATAATTACATACCGTTAACTGATATACCGTTACCGATAAGCTAAAATACGAACCGTACTGACCCATGAACATGTTATAAAATCTGATTTCGTAAGTGACTGAAACAGAAAATAGATGAAAAGAAATATGCAGAGTTATATGTCCCGAGCCCACAAACTTCTTGTGCGTCCTTAAAGAATCTTATCCCCTTACTGTTGCCCAAGGTTCACGGATAAATTCTTCTCAGGATAGAACAGAACGTTCAACTTAGTGGTAGCGGCACTTCAAACCACTAAGTTATCGGAAAACTCAAAATAATGGTGCAAATCACACGACTGACTTACTTTGTTTTGAAAGTAATGATGCAGAAAGCCAAATGCAAATCTAAATCCGAAGCTGAAGCAAAAGCCGAGGCTGAGCCGAGCGAGCGAGCGTCGGCGACGACGGCGCGAGGCCCCTTCATATCAGCTCTTTTTAAGAGCTAAATGAAGTAATCTTATATTTATACCCAACAAAATAGTTGTCTTTAACTGATGAGGGACAAAGTGTAAAAGCCAAAGTAGTCTTTTCATCTTCTTCCCCTATTTCCCATTCACATTACCATACTTCAACCCCAACAATTCCCCACATGAATGGGGAATGATGGAAACATGAAAAAATACTTGTGTGATTCGCAACTAAGGACTAGTTGCATTGGGATAAGTAGGTTTCCCTTTGAACTTTCCGTAGTGAACATATATCGGATATATTCGGTCAATTGGTAGATTTGATATCTTTGAACCATCGAGCTTTAGTGTATACCTAGACAACATATGTCACACAATTAATCCTTATCCATTTTTTGGTTCTCATTGTTATATTCGTTTCAGCCATAAACACCACCTGGTTTCATAAGTGTATAGAGAATTGGCCTTACAGAATCCTCCTTGAAACGGCTTACACTTCACACTTACATTGGTAATTTCTAAATGTGTAACCCCATAGATGTACACTGTTTGATAATCCCCATTCAAACTTAGATAATCATTAAAAAGCTATGGCGCTTTATCCTTGGTACTGAACATTGTCTCATCATGAGAGTGGACCAAAATAAATTTAGTTTGACAATGTTGAACCGTCACTCACAACTCTGTTTAAGCTCCTTGAACCTAGATCTTGGGATCTCCAGTCTTCTAGGTAGAGTTACCGCCATGAGTCACTTTTCCTCGACCATAGTCCCATTCCCTTTGATGACCATTCAACTGCCTCTCTAGTTAGGCCTTTTGTAAGCGGATCCGACACATTTTCTTTTGAGTTTACATAGTCAATTGTCATAATGCTCCTAGAGATCAGTTGTCTAACGATTTTATGTCTTCTTCGTATATGACGATTTTTACTGTTATACATGACATTCCTAGCCCTTCCTACAGCTGATTGACTATCACAATGTATGCAGATTGGTGTCAATAGCTTTTGCCAAAATGGAATATCTTCCAAGAAATTCCGAAGCCATTCAGCTTCCTCACCGGCTTTGTCTAAAGCTACAAATTCAGCTTCCATTATGGAGCAGGCAACTAATGTTTATTTGGATGACTTCCAAGACACCGCTCCTCCACCAATTGCGAAAATGTATCCACTTGTGGATTTAGACTCAGTTGAACCGGTGATCCAATTTGCATCACAATATCCCTCAATAATTGCAGGATACTTAGTATAATGAAAAGCAAAGTCTTGGGTATATTGCAAATATCCCAAAACTCGTTTCATTACCATCCAATGAGTTTGGTCTGGATTGTGCGTGTATCGACTCAATTTACTTATAGCACAGGGTATATCTGGTCGAGTGCAATTTATTATATACATTAAACATCCTAACACACGTGCATAATCCAGTTTAGACGTACTTCTACCTTTGTTCTTCTTAAGAGCAAGATTTATGTCGATTGGGGTTTTTGAAACTTTAAAGTCCAAATACTTGAACATGTCAAGTACTGATTTAATGTAATGAGATTTAGATAGAGCCAGATCATCAGGACTTTTATGTATTTTAATAGCCAAGATTACATCGGCAACTCCTAAGTCTTTCATATCAAATTTGCTAGTCAACATACGCTTTGTAGCATTTATGTTGGCAATGTCGTTACTAATTATCAACATATCATCCACATAAAGGAAAACAATGACTATTTGTTTTGGAGTGTTTTTAGTGTAAACACATTTATCACATTCATTAATCACAAAACTATTTGACAACATTGTATGGTCAAATTTTGCATGACATTGTTTAGGTGCTTATTTTAGTCCATAAAGAGACTTAACAAGCCTACAAACCTTCTTTTCTTTTCCAGGAACCACAAACCCTTCGGGTTGTTCCATATAGATTTCTTCCTCCAACTCTCTATTTAAGAAAGCTGTTTTAATATCCATCTCATGGATTTCAAGACCATACATAGCGGCTAAAGCGATTAACACCGTATGGATGTAATCCTTGATACCAGCGAGTATGTGTCGAAATAGTCAAGACCTTCTTTTTGTCTATACGCTTTGACAACTCGTCTTGCCTTATACTTGTCAATAGTGCCATCAGCTTTCATTTTCCTTTTGAAAATCCACTTAGAACCTGACGGTTTATTCCCAAGAGGAAGATTAAACAACTCCCAAGTATGGTTGCTCAAAATAGATTCTATCTCACTATTGACTGCCTCTTTCCAAAATGGTGACTCTGAAGAAGACATAGCTTCTTTAAATATTTGAGGATCATTTTCCAATAAGAATGTCACAAAGTCATCTCCAAATGAAGTAGATATCCGTTGACGCTTGCTGCGTCTTGGCTCTTCTTCATTTCATGTACCCTCTTTAGTTCCTTCCCGAGGTCGTTTGGATTTCTCACCAAAAGATTCATGATCCTTTATATACGGATATATATTTTTAAAGAATTCAGCATTATCTGATTTCATTACCGTATTAACATGAATGTCAGGATTTTTTGACTTACAAAGCAGAAAACGATATGCTATACTATTTGTAGCATATCCTATGAAACCGCAATCAACTATTTTCGGTCCTATCTTAATCCTTTTGGGTTTTGGAACCTGCACTTTTGCTAAACACCTCCACACTTTGAAATAATTCAAGTTGGGTTTCTTTCCTTTCCATTGTTCATATGGAATTGATAGTGTTTTGCTATGGGACGCTCGATTACGTATTCGATTAGCTGTAAGAATAGCTTCCCCCACAAGTTCTAGGGTAAACCCGAACTTATCAACAAGGAACCTTTATAGTTCTATCCTTTCTTTCCCCAATCTCATTGGATTGAGGCAAGTAAGGGGCAGTTGTTTGGTGAATAATTCCATATTCAAAACATATTTCTTTAAAAAGAGATTCGTATTCACCGCCCCTATCACTTCTTATCATTTTGATCTTTTTGTTAAGTTGTGTTTCAACTTTATTTTTGTATTGTTTGAATTAGGCAATTGCCTAATCTTTACTACTAAGTAAATAAACATAGCAGTAACGAGTGCTACCGTCAATAAAAGTTATGAAATACTTCTTTCTATCGCGAGATGGTATTGACTTCATGTCACAAATATCCATATAAATTAAGTGTAAGGGTTCAGAATTCCTTTCAACTGATTTGTAAGGATGTTTGACATACTTAGACTCAACGCATATTTGACGTTTTGATTTTTCACATTCAAATTTAGGCAATACTTCCAAATTGATCATTTTACGCAAGGTTTAAAATTGACATATCCCAACCGAGAATGCCATAAATCGTTTGACTGAAGCAAATAAGAAGAAGCTGAAATTTTAATCATATTGTCAACGACCATTACATTCAGCTTGAAAAGGCCCTCATTTAGGTAACCTTTTCATACAAATAGATCTTTCTTAGTTAATACAACTTTATCAGAAACAAAAATGCACTTAAACTCGTTCTTGACGAGAAGTGCAGTAGAGACTAAGTTCTTCCTAATTTCAGGAACATGAAGGATGTTGTTTAGAGTCACCACCTTTCCAGAAGTCATCTTAAGAAAGACTTTTCCATATCCTTCAACCTTGGCCGTTGCAGAATTTCCCATAAAAATCGTTTCATCCGTCCCGGCGGGAGCATAGGAGGCAAAAGTTTCTTTAGTAGTACAGACATGGCGGGTGGCAGCAGAATCGATCCACCATTCTTTTGGATTTCCAACCAAGTTACATTTGGAAATCACTGCACATAGATCAATGTCTTGAACTCCTTGGGAAATCCATGTTGGCTTGAACCTTTTCCTTTTTCTTGTCCTTATCCTTGTCTTTCTTTGAGGCACGACAATCAGGGGACTTATGTCTGGCCTTGCCACAATTGTAGCAGGTACCTTTGAACTTTTTCTTGTCAGGGTAATTCTTCTTTTCAGAAGACCTCTTTCTCTTATTCTGCTTTGGAGAATGCTCAACAATATTTGCTCCCTCAATTGTTGAACTTCCACGGGCCTTCTTTTAAGAAGACTTGTTATCCTCTTCAATCCTTAAGCAGACAATCAAATCTTCAAGCGACATCTCCTTACGCTTATGTTTCAAGTAACTCTTGAAGTCCTTCCAAAGTGGAGGCAACTTTTCAATGATTGCTGTTACTTGAAATGCTTCATTGATCATCAAACCTTCAATGTACAAGTTGTTCATAACAACACAATCAATACCTTTAACAAAAGTATTAGTTCGGATTATACCTTCAGCAAAGAGATCATGAATGATCACTTGAAGTTCTTGGACTTAGGACACAACAGATTTACCATCTACCATTTTGTAGTCCAAAAACTTGGCAGCCACAAACTTCTTCAGCCTGGCACCCTCAGTTTTGTACTTCTTTTCAAGAGCATTCCATAACTCCTTGGACGTATCAATGTTACTATAAACATTGTACAAATCATCTTCCAATCCGCTAAGAATATAATTCTTGCAAAGGAAGTCAGAATATTTCCATGCTTGAATAACGAGGAAACGTTCATTTTCCGGAGTGTCATCAAGTAATATAGAAACGTCTTCTTTGATGAACTTTTGCAGACTCAAAGTAGTCAGGTAACAGAACATCTTTTGTTGCCACCTTTTGAAATCAATCCTAGAAAAATTTTCAGGTTTTTCTGCCGGTGCTGGCACCACAACTGGCCCTATTGGAGGACGGCTTGAAGTTGCCCCCACATTAGCAGCAATTGCTGCATTATTTGCAACATTATCCCTTGTCATTTCTGTCAAAATAAAATAGACAGATTCAGTAAATGGTGAAGTATTTAAATCTTCAACCTAAACTTAACAACACAGTGAAGAGATTATTCTTCAAACTGATTTAAACAGTACAATGAAGAGATTATTCTTCAAACTGATTTAAACAACATAGTGAAGAGATTGTTCTTCAAACTGATTAGGAGTAGAAAAATCGCACAGATTTTTAATCTCCAACTAACAGTAACGTTAGGAGTAGAAAACCACGAAGGTTTTAGTCTCCACAGTCACTAAGAAAATCATAGCAGAAAGTATAAATAAGATTCTTCAAGCTTGTTATAAAATTTGATTTTGTAAGTGACTGAAGCGGAAAATATATGAACAGAAATATGCAGAACTATATGTCCCGAGCCCACAAATTTTTTGTGCATCCTTAAAGAATCTTATCTCCTCACTGTTGCCCAAGGTTCACGGATAAATTCTTCCCTAGATAGAACGGAACGTTCAACTTAGCGGTAGTGGCACTTCAAACCACTAAGTTGTCGGCGAACTCAAAATAATGGTACAAATCACACGACTGACTTACTTTGTTTTAAAAGTAATGATGCAGAAAGAAAGAGGAGATATGTCAGAAAATTTCAGAGTGAAAAAGTCTGAAGGAATAACTATCTATTTATAGCCAACAAAATTTTGGATGAAAGGGCGTGAAGGCGGCTGTTCACATTGCAAGTGGCTATTCATGAAATGCAGCACTTCAGGTGGGTGGCTGTTCACATTGCAAGTGACTATTCACGAAATGGAGCCCTTCAGGTGGCTGTTTCTAGAATACGCGGGAATTTTCTTGAGCGAGAATTTACGGTTACAAAAATGGTCAAATAAAATATTAATATTTAATAAATAATCTAATTTTGTTGGTCCAAAAAATTAAGTCAATCAATTGACCGAAGCTGAAGCCGAAGTCGAGCGACGACGACGCGAGGGCCCTTCCTCTTAGCTCATTTTAAGAGCTAAAGGAAGTAACCTTATATCTATACCCAACAAAATAGGTTTTTTTAACCGATGAGAGACAAAGTGTAAAAACCAAAATTGTTTTTTCATCTTCTTCCCCTCATTTCTCATTCACACCACCACACTTCAACCTCAACAGAACACCCCTAGTTCCAACTGTTCAATTCCTTTCTTTCCCCTTATTTGACACTTTTTGGGTCTATAAAAAAAATCTATTAAATCTACTGTTCTCTTTTTTTGTCCTTATAGAAATCGGCATGGCTTGTTACTATTCTACGTGATGACATGTACTACTAACTAATAATACAAAAAGGAAATTTGATTTTATACAAACATTTTATATACTATATTTCAACCAAAAAAAAAAAATTAAATATCAATCCACTCAAACTGAAAGTAAATTTTGTGAGGGAGTAATTAAAGAAAAAGTAACTCATTCAGAATGCCATCAAAATTGCCAACTGAACCTTGACTAAACAAATCTCTAGGAGTATGACACCAGATTTCAGGTAACAGCTATCAGCCTATGGCCTACATCCTAGTAGAAAAGAACCTAGATTTTTAGAACTTTCAGGCAGTAGTCCTACTATTTAGGTGTACTTGACTAGTTAAAATGGTGGGTGGCGTACGGATTGCTCCCAATCATTTTGTTTAATACTGCAGCATCAAAATCCAAAATAATCTACCTCGTGTTTGGACTTAATTGGCTCAATAAAATCCTAACTCAAACTTCTAGAGATCTTAGTAAATTCGATTATGAGTCCAATTCATTTTTCAATTCCAATAATCTTGGAATTCTTGGTGACAGATTTTATTGATAAGTGACTATCATGACATCATAGGACTATGCTTCAGAGAAATCTAAAATTAGGAAAAAGCTTATTAATGTTTAATGAATCTCTTAATCTGATTAATCGTCGACTCAAAAATTTCAATTAGAACTTCCATTTAACTCAGATGTATTTCTGCTTGTTCATTATACAATTAAGCTCGGCCCTTGGTATTTCAAGTTTCTCTTCAAGTAAAAATCTCCATGAACAATCATGTCATGTAGCAAAAAGTTTAAATATTTGTTTATAATAGATCGGAGATAATTCATTCATTTTTTAGTTAAGATTATAATAGCGATCCAAAGCCAAGTGACTTGTATTTATTTATATGTATGTAAGTTTTGATGACTTATTAGGGATTTATTTTGATGACTTATTAGAGATTTACTCGAGGATGAAAATTACAGCAAACTAGAATTCACAATTCAGAAACTAAAATGCTATGCGATTTCTCTTCATCTAACTTAAATCTTAATGGAATAGAATAGGTAACTAGTACATATATTGATGGGAGATATGAAGTACTTATAAAATAGTTGAAGTATGGCGATTCTGACGGCATTGTTGCTTATAAAAGAAGGAACACCTATGCCTTTTTCCCAGATGGGATGAGCTAGACGGGGATTGGTTGAGCAATGAATCAAAGCTACAGTGTCCTAAATGACCAGCGCATGTGCATGATGCATAAGACGAGAGTGGTTAAACACATACAAACAGAAACACAAAATACCCCAAAATGTCTTGTCTATAGAGCACAGAATTTCTTGCCAGCTCCTCTGCATGTTGCGATGCGTCTAATTATTTTTTATTTTGTATTCTTTTTTAAGCTTTAAATATTATAACTAATGGTAAGGAAAACTTTATATAATTTAATTTCCTATAACTAATTACTGATTATTTTTTCCTTCTTCTTTTCTTTGGTGGGGAGATACTTAAAACACATAGAAGCTGGACATAACCTGATCACATAGCCAAATAGCAATGTTCATAAATAACAGTTGTTTAATTTGTTGTTAGTAGATAATAAAGAAATTATTCTTTTGCACTAAAAAGAGAATATGCTGGTAATGGTCATGATCATGGTCATGGTCACCATTTGGGATTTTTGTGAAGTGGGGTGAAATTGGGAATCTCTGTACTTTTTCATAACATAGTATGTCCAACCATTCGTTTTTATTCATTCAAACTAAATGACCCTTCAGCAAATTTCCTTCCACCTTTAAGCAGCTGATGATGTCCACCGTGATGATCATCTTGTCTAGGTAAGATACCATTTTTGCTTTACATTTACACGACTTTACTTTTTACTGGTATCTAACTTTATATGATGCTATTACTATTTCAGTATTGAATTCCTTTTGTTTTATTGAAGGATCTTAAGGAGTTTAACTATAAGAATTGTAATTTTTGTGCATTAAATTTTAAATGCTTGGCTTTCAATTCATTCTTTTTTAAGAAAGTAACGAGGAAACAGAGGTGCCTTAATCTGACTGTATATGACGTGTGGAAATATTGAAAATAAATTAATCACTTTGCAATTGTGGGTTGTATATATAAGAGAAAATCAACCCAATTATTGAGTTAGTGCTGTCCAATAGGAACTTCTATGGAGTATATATTTATATATCGTGTGGTACACGAGGTCCTAATAATAAAAACAGAGTTTAACAATAAGACTAGATTTCTCACTTACAGTTTTCATGTGATTAAACACTATGCATGTCTACTAAGCAAGTCTCAATCAAGATTCACGTTTCGATTTCAAAAAGCTAAAACAAGAAGCTTTGACATGGACTCGATCAGTTTTACCATAACACACTCAGAGGCAATATTGAAACAATTGACGTGGAAATTATTCATTTCTTTTACAGAAAGAAATTTTAAAAAATAATTCTGGTAGATACCTGTATATTTATAATTAAATATTTAATTTAATGCCACTAGGATTTTCGTGAGGTTATTATGATCTTTACATCTTTAATAAATATATTTTTCAAGTACGATTCTCACGGTAGAAAGTACTTTACACTCCTTAACGAGAACTACAGGGATGAATCATGAAGGATTCATATGCATATTATCACAAATCTATACTAAATAGATTAATCAAACATAAATCAGAGAACTTACTTGTTCTCCTTATAAGCGGAAGCGGTAGGAACCACGACTTGAATTACTGGCCGTCGGTGGTTGTGACGTTCTTGACGGAGCAACCCTTTTTTCAACAGTTTAAACACCCAATATTTTGATAGAGAAAAGTAGTAAGAGTTGTATAAAAGTACGTTTTTTTTTATCTAAGTCTTTTACTGTATTTATAGCTGAATATACAATAGTTGTTCTCTTATAGGACTCTACCAGGTGACTTATCCTTTTTTTACTTGGATAGACTTTAAGAGCACCCCTTTATGGTTGGACTCTTTAAACAGATAAATCCAACAAATCACATATTAATATTTTTCTTAGGGACAAAACTTATGGAATGATTGGAGCTTATAATAAGATTGTGTTGGCCTAAATCAGGACACGACAACAAATCGAATTTATATTGGGTTTAACTGGTAATTTGCTTGTATCAAAGCACTGCTCGAGCAAAAGTTAGATTTGGGCTAGATGAAAAGCTAGAAAAAGATAAAACGAGGCAAGAAATACTTTAAAAGATAAACGAGACAACAAATAAAAGTAGAGTTCAATATTGTATTGATCGTATCTTTGTTGTTTACAAACGAGTCCTATTTATAATCAGGAGAAAGAATGACATTGTAATATCATAACTGTGCCTTTATGGCCATTACTCCGTGCTTGATTGTGGTTGACTTATGATCTATCCTCTTAAATGCCAGAACAACGGTCGACGGTTACAAAGATTGGCTCTCGTCTCCCGAGGTGTGGCATCCGCTCGAGGTTACGAGGTTTTTTCCGAGCTTGGTGCTTCGAGCTCACTTCCCCTCGTTTCCTAAGGCAATTTTTCCGGGGCGATGAATTATGCAGTCTCTCCGTGGGAGTTTGCCTCGTGGAGCAGTCTTCGTGTTACACTTCGAGGTCTTGCTCAAGACCTTGGTGATTTTTATCCAATACAGATAGTCCCCCCACTCCTCGAGAGGTTGTGAAATCTGTCGTGGAGTGGAATGAACTTTAGCCGGGAGATTGATGTGGCTGTTTTTGTGCCGCGAATTTAAAAACGACGGTTGTCACTTCGAATTCCCATCAATCATGCGTGGAGATCGCTGATTGGGCGTGTTTTCCTGTTTTGACTTCCTCATGCGGCTGTAATCATGGAGCTTTTAATTTATATATAGCCGAACCTTGCCTCCTTCTTCTTCTTACTTCTTCTTGTCTTCAACAGTAAAACTCTTGAATTTTCTCCTCTTTTCCAACCCAAAAGATCTTTGAAAAATGTCTCAACAGAATTCATCACGTTCTCCACCTTCCCTCGTTGACACCATGATTGTTGGTGGGGAACTAGTTAATGTCCTTGAACCGCTGGACGTTATTGTTCCTCCTGACTTTAACATGGAGGATCTTACTTGTCCCAGCAGTGTGGATCAAGAACAACGCTCAGCTATGGTTGGGACCACCGGAGTAGTTATGACAGAGGAGGAGGAGGTCGCCACGAAGTATGTGTGTGACGATGAACTCCTTTCTGATGACTTGGAACTCAAACCCCACCATGTCATTCCCTCTAAAATTGATCTTTTGAAGCATTTTGTTATGCAACTTCAAACTGAATCGGAGGCTAGGAGGAGAATGAACATTCCTGTGAGGGATACGCCGAGCTTGATTACTCAGGCAAACATTCATCTGGTTCGCTTTGATTGCAACTGGGGCTCCGAGGTGAGGGTTGGTATCCCCGCCCCCGAGAGCCGAGTGTGTGATCGAGTCGAGGGGCGTTCCTTCATTTTCACTTATCCTTTCACGATCGGTTTCTCTCTCCCTATCCCCGAGGTGTTGGACAACTTTTGCTGAATCTTCCAAGTGTGTATATCCCAGATTGGACCTGGGGTATGGAGACACATTCAGTGCCTCGAATTTTTGAGTAAATTAACGGGGGTACCTTTCACCCTCGATCATCTCTTATACCTGTTTTCTCCCATCCTTCACAAGGATGGAGTCGTTCAGCTCAACAAATGGGGCTCGTACTCAGTAATTATGAAAAGCAAGGTTCTCGAGGGCCGTGGGTGGAACGAGCGCTTCGTCCTCTTGCCCACTGATCTTCTCTCCTCGATGCCTGATTTTCCCGAGCGGTGGAATCGAGCCCGTAAGTGCTTCCTCCTTCGTTTATTTTTGTTTTACTTTTTCCCTTTTCTGACTCCTCGTTCTTATCTCTTTAGCCGAGACGGTCCCAATTGTTCGCCCAAAGAATTTGCTTCAATGGGTTCAGGCTATTATCGATGCCAAACCTAGGCCAGAGAGGTCGTGGATGGTTTTGGCTGCATTGGATGAGAACCAATGGGCATGTAAACGGCATAGTGAGCTATTTTTTAACCAACATTTAAGTCTGATCTAGTTTTTTGAGGCCCTGTGCTTCACTGTCTCACTATCTCTTCTTTGTTATAGGGCTCCCCAAGAGGGCGATCACCACGCGGAAGTAGAGGAAATGAAAGAAGGAGAGAAAGCACAAGAAGGAGGAGGTTCCTGAGGTTAGAGATGCCTTGAATGCCCTTGAAGATCTGATTGAAAACCTTTCGAGGGGGAAAGGTGGAAAGGAAAAAGATAAGGAGAAGAAAAAGACGGCTCCCGAGGGGTCACTGGACCTTGGGGCCAAAACAGGTCAAGTATCTTTCCTCTTGTTTTCACCTTTTGTTTCATTTTTCCATTTATCACCTCTTTTCTTTCTTCTTTCAGTTTTGAGGAAGAAGGAGTAGTCCTCGGGGAAAACTCTGGAAGCAAAGTGGGCTAGATTTGAGCCTGTCCATTTTCCCGAGCTCATTCCTAACGACGAGGCTGAGTAAAGGCAAGATGAAGTTGTAGTTCCCTCTACTCACGAGCCTGAACTAGTTCAGGTTGCTAATAAAGACATGGGGAACATTCATCCCCCCTCTTCAGCGACAGTGAAAGTGGACGATGCTGGGCCATCTCGAGTGGGAGACAAGACTCCTCGAGCCGCCTCCGAGCCTGCTCCTGATGCATCTTTTTGGAGGCAGTTTCACTATATTGAGATTCCCTCGGATCTTTTTCTCCTAGATGATGACATCCAGGTCCCGATCAGCCTCCTTGGACTCTTGAATCCTAAGGAACGCGATCGTCTTAAGGAGTCTCCCATTTCTGATTTGATGGTTGATTCAGCTCAGCATGCCATTCATGTATACTTTCTCTAATTTTCCCTTTCCAATTTTGCGTTTGCTGCTTTCTCTAATTTTTTAGAATTCTCTTTCATAGTGCTACATCAATTCTATCAGGTTGCCGAGATAGAATGCAGCCGAGATGAAAATCTTCTGCAGTTAAAGGCTGGATTGAGGCGGGAGCGAGCGACTCTCGAGGCTTAAATGAATTGTCTTCAAAAGGAGCTAATGAACGCAAGGCTTGAGTTGGAGCAAACTAGAAATGCCGCCAACAAGTCTGACCTCAAGATGACCAAAACCCTCGAAGCTAAATCTGTCATCGAGGGGAAGATGGCCCGTTCGAAGGAACATTGTGATACCGAGCTGAAGAGAGTAAAGAGCGAGGCCCAGTCAGCTATTAGCGAGAGGGCCAAGAAATTTCATGTTGACTTAAAGCAAAAGCTGCTTAAGATGAATGAGATGGCTGCGGAGAAAGAGCAGTTGGCCAAGGAGAAGAGTCAGCTCGAAGGCGGGGCTAAGCTCTTGAGAGGAAAGATGATAACAATTGGGCCGTTATTCAAACGAGGCTGAAGACTCTGAAGGAGTACCGTGGCGGGGTTGACCTTAATGCCGAAATTGCCAAGGCCGAGAGCGATGCTGCCGTGGCCCAGAAGTTGATGGAAAATCTCCCTTCGAGCAGTGAAAGCTCAGACGAAGGAGGCTTAAAGTTGCGCTTTTGCTTCTTTTTTGTTTATGTTTGTTAAGGCCTTCGTGCCGTTTACCTTGTAAATACTCGGGCCTTTGAGCCTTTTTTATCAATGGAAATTTCCTTTGTAGAAATATTTTGAGTTTGCTTGCAACTCTTTTCCGTTGTTTCGAGCTAACTTAGGGCGACAACTCGTCCTCGAGCCGTAGGCTTAACATATGATTAGCTATGCATGTTCAAATGAGAATAAAAAGATGATGAACCGAAGTTTATTCCATTGATCAGATCTGCATGCTTTTATTACAATAAATGCCTGGTTATAACGGGACTTATGTGAAAGAAGCTAGAATAGCATGAGTTTATTCGAGCAAGTCCCCAAGGTGATCCTTTGGCGAGGTAATTGCTCGTGCTCCGAGGGCTTTGCTTGGCGAAGTCCCCGGTTGTTGAGTTTTTGCGTGCTGTTATTTTCTTGGCCCAATCGAGGCGACTGTACTTTTCATTGCGATTGAATTATACTCTCGTGCTATTCGTTTTGATGGCTCTTATTCCCCATGGAGTTAGGAACTTGATCACTTGATGTAAAGTGGATGGCACAACCTCCATTTTGTGGATCCAAGGTCTCCTTGGAATGACGTTGTAGGCAATGTCCCCGGCCATAACCTGGAAGGTAGTTTGCTTGTTCACTCCCTCTGCAGTAGTTGTGAGGGCTATTTCTCCCAAAGTCTTCTTGGTGGAGTTGTTGAACCCTGTCAGTATGACCGCCTTTGGGACAACTAGGTCCTCTAACCACATCCTTTTGATCGCTCCATAGTTGATGATGTTCATCGAGCTACCTGGATCAACTAGAGATCGTTTGACATCATAGTCATTGATCCTTACTGTGATCATTAGTGCATCATGATGGGGAACATCATCTCATCGCAATCTTCTTTGTTGAACACCATCTCTTTGCTCGATTGGCCAACTCTTGTTCTTTTCTCTGCTGTGATGAATGATTTTGCCACTTTTTTCGCTACAATAAAGTTTATTCCATTCACCTCTGAGCCCCCAGTGATGACATTCACTACCATCTTCGGTGACTATGTTCGAGGTGGTTTCTCTTCTCTTCTGTTCTTCGAGTAATTGTGCTTTCCTTTGCCAGTTAGTATTCTGCTAGCACCCCCTTCTTGAGCAGATGAGCCACCTCGAGACGCAATGCTTTACAATCTTCAGTTGCGTCCTTTAGTCCATGTGAAATTCACAATGTTGAGTTTGGTCCCTCTTGTAAGGGGACGTTCTCATGTCTTTGGGTAGCCTCACTCCTTGGTCAGTCATTCCCTTGATCGCGTTCGCTTGCTCGGAAGTGGATATATTGAAATCGTACTTAGAGATTCGGGGTAGATCTTTCTTCTTGGATACCAAAGCTGGGCCCGAGGATTTTTGGTTGGAGGATGATCCAGTTTTTCCTTCGAGTCTTTGGCTCACGTACTGATGCCCACCAAGGCATTGACTTACGTGCTGCCTTTGAGTTCTGTGGTATGGCTCGTATTGAGAGGACTCGAATCAACCTCGGTAGGAATGGCCTCATCCTGTTCTTCTTCACTCTACTTCCTCGAGCCTGATCCTCGTTGTGGCTCGGTCATGTAATTCGTCCCAAGTTCGAGCTTGCCACTACTGGAGCTCTTTCTTCAACTCAATCGCAGCCTCTGAATTGCTCACATTAAAGTTCTTTTCAAAAGACATGACTGCCAAGCTGTCGTCCATCTTTGGTAGGTTCATCATCTCATCCTGAAAGCGCTCAAGGAAGTCCTTGATGGGCTCGAGGTATCCTTGTTTTACCTCAAAGATGTCTTCCTTTCTTTTGAGGATCTTTTGGGGCCCAGTGTGAGCTTTAGTGAACATGTCCGCCAATTCATCAAAGCTGGAAATGGACTCAGAAGGGAGGAGCATGTACCAACGTAGCGCCCCTTTTTTCCAAAGTGTCGGTGAATTTCTTAAAGAATATGGATTCTTTTTCTATTGGGGTTAATCGTTGCTTTTAACCATAGCCATGTATTCTGGAATATGGTCAGCTGGGTCCGTCGTCCCGTCATACTTCTTCAGAATTTGTAATTTGAAATGTTTTGGGACGGGTACTGGAGCAGCTTCAGGCTTGAAGGGTAGTTGGCGACATTTTTCAATGTCCAGTGCTCGTTGGGGTTAACAGACCCCTGGCACGTTTTCGAGCCGTTTTTCCATGCTAGCCTCGAATTCCTTCTTCCACTTTTCAAAGTTAGACGCGACGCTCGTTTGAAATGTTGTGGGGGCTACAGTCCCCGAGACCCCAGACGAGATCCCATTCGGGAGACCTCCTGTATTTGTTCCAATATGAGTAGTGGCTTTGTTCCTTCCATTTTACATCATGAAGGGAACATCAATGAGGGAAGAATGGACTCTCTCGTTCCTAGCGAGGGCTTGCAAAGAACTCTGAAATTGCTCATTAAATTGAGCTTGCACGGCTGCTTGAGCGGCGGCATGCTCTCGCATTTGCTGTAGTGAGTTCACCATGAACTGTTGGAAGGGGTCGCTAGAATTTGAGGATGTTGGTTCGGCTGTCAATGCTCCTACGGGAGGTGTCAGATTCGGTGGAGTGGATCCACTTAACCCAACTAATGGAGCTGAAGTGTTCGTTGGGATGGGGCTAACGGGTGGTGTCGAGCCAGTTGGGTGTAATGGGATTTCACCATTGGTCTCGGTGGTACCCACTCTTTGGTCTGGCACTTGAATAGTCATGTTGTCAATGACAGTGTCTGACATTTTATTTTTGGTGGAGGGTCGAAACTACGGACTTCGGAACAAATGTTATTACCAGGTCCCCACAGACGGCGCCAATTTGTGTTGGCCTAAATCAGGACAGGACAACGAATCGAATTTATATTGGGTTTAACTGGTAATTTGCTTGTATCAAATCACTGCTCGAGCTAAAGTTAGATTTAGGCTAGATGAAAAGCTAGAAAAAGATAAACGAGACAAGAAATACTTTAAAAGATAAACGAGACAACAAATAAAAGTAGAGTTGAATATTATATTGATCGTGTCTTTGTTGTTTACAAACGAGTCCTATTTATAATCAGGAGAAATAATGACGTTGTAATATCATAAATATGCCTTTATGGCCATCACTCCGTACTTGATTGTGGTTGACTCACGATCTATCCTCTTAAATGCCAGAACAACGGTCGACGGTTACAAAGATTGGCTCTCGTCTGCCGAGGTGTGGCATCCGCTCGAGGTTACAAGGTTTTCTCCGAGCTTGGTGCTTCGAGCTCACTTCCCCTCGTTTCTTACGATAATTTTTCGGGGCGAGGGATTATGCAATCTCTCATTTGAAATTTACCTCATGGAGCAGTCTTCGTGTTACACTTCGAGGTCTTGCTCGAGACCTTGGTGATTTTTATCCAATATAAATATATTTAAAATTCAACCCATGAAAATAAAAAATCTTTTGATATGAAAACTTCACTCCCCCAATTGTACAAATACAAATTAATTGCATTAGTGAAATTCAGAAATTAAACGTTGGCTTAAAGCTCAAAAGGAAAGAGCTTATACCCATAAGTATTGTCTATGAATACATTTTGGCAGCATTGAATGTTCTTTCACTGATTAAATTTTCTCACTTAGATCTCGTATATGGAATAGGTGCAACAATAATATGTTGGTCGCTTTATTTTTCTTCTACTAAAGGTTTCTTGGGAGCATATATTTCTCAACCGGATTTGTAAATAAGGCCTGCACAACATTTGTTATGTACTGATTTATTTTATCCTATTTAGTGTAATGCGCTTAATCTGTTGTTATGCTTATCTTAAATGAGAAATGATTGAGAATTAATTTTAAAAGGCCACATTTAACGAAGGGGTGGGGCTTAAAGTGAAGTGGGAGATAGAATGGCTGATGAAATCTCTGCTGATTTAGAAGATTTTTTGGAGGAAGATTTTGGGGGGTTATGGCAGACACCAAAATTGCCACCATCAACGGTTCTACATTGTAAAGCATTTTCTTATTTTCATGACTTTATATTTAAGGTATCAAGTATCAACCCCCACCCCCTTTCCTCCCAAAGGGAAAAGGTAAATGTGGATATTGGGTCCATTCACCCACAAAAGTAGGGGTAGGATATTGGGCATCCTTTCCTTTCTTCCTTTTCTTCCCCCTATTAAATTAAAAAATAACATTATGTATATATTTAATCCGCTCTATATATTTTTTAAGCCCTTTTTTCTCAAAATAATCCTAAATAAATCCTTAGTCCATCTTCCTTACTTTTTGTAGCCACACCCCTTAGAATTTCCTCTTCTCTTCTTCTTCTTTTTCCCTTCTCCTTTAGCACTATAGTCGCCCTTCCTCCGACCACTGCTCCGGCCACCCCACTGCCTACCCCCGTCCCAGATTCGCCATCCCGTCATTAGTGGTGCAGTTTCCAGCCATACCCGGCCTCCCCCGCTGTCGTCCCTCTTAGATCTGGCCCGTCCTTGTTGGTTGCTGCTGCTTCACCACCACTGCTGCTCCGGCGAATCAGCAGATACTTCGGCGAAGCAACTGTGGTGGTCTAGGGTTGTAGCAGCCTTTTCAAAATAAGTAATTTTCAGAAGTTTGGCACAACAGGCTCTTAAACTATGGTCCAAGTTGATTTATAAATTCATGTCTAATTGAATTTGCATATCTACACGGAGAACAAAAGGAAAAAATTATAGAAAGTTTTAAAAAAATGATAATTACCAAAACAGCCAGTCAACTTCCTCCCATTACTTTTGACTAGCCTTACTTTTATTGCTAGTATACACAAAAATGAATACAAATGGTATACAAACGATAGCCTACGTATACAAATGGTATCCTTATGGATACCCAGTGTATACATAAAAAAATATGGTATATACAATCAGATTTATTGGGTATACACAATGTATACTGGAACTTTTTATTGTTATTTTTAGTGTATACATACTTTTTGTATAGTGTATACATGTTTTTATTATGTTAAAATCCGTATACATAATCTTCACAATTAAAAAAAATGAAGTAGTCGCCAAAGCAGCAGTAAGTGCTTTTCATATAAGTATTTTTGGAGAGTAGCAATTTGTGATTGGCCAACTCACTCGATAAGCACCTTTGTCCATAGTTGAGTAGTAATTTGTGTTTGGCCAAATTTTTGAAAAAGTACTTTTTAAGTATTAGATTACGAGTGAGGCAATGTAAATATCAGTTTATAATTATTTAACTAAATCTATTATTTTAAATATTTTTTATCAAAGACTACATTTTAACTTTTTATTTAATTAAATTTTTTTTTTGAAAAATAAAGTATACATAATTGAATATTCTAAATTCATACTTTAGAAAAAATGCAAATTGATTTAAAGCTTCTAACAACAATGGTGGAGGTGTGCATAGAAGAAACAAGGAGAAAAAAATGTAATATTTATATATCATAATCTTTAGGTTAAAATAAATAGGGGTAATTAAGTATATAAGTATTTTTGGAATGCTAAAAATTAAAAAACAACTTCTCCTTTTGTTCTTACGGAAAAAGCTACTTTTATCAGTTTCTTCCTGCAGCAGAAAAACAGCTTCTACTGCCACTCAAAAGTACTTATTTTTCTCCTAAAAGCTTGACGAATCATCTCAATTTTTTAAAATAAGATCTTTTTGAGAAAAAATAAGTACTTTTGGCTCCCTAGAGGCTTAGCCAAACAGACTCTAAATTACAAGTCAAATTTAATTAGGCTAGTCAATATTGTCAGACTTTACATATAGCCCAATCCATTGGCCCAAGGTCCAAGTCACGTGTCAAATAACGTGGTGTCATGTCAAATCAAGGACAATGATATCATTTCACGTGCATAAGTGTTGTAGCATACCAAGTCAATACAAAATTAAATCAAATATCGCCAAGTGTTCAAATGACATGGCTTTTATGATAGCTTTGAAGACTCAAGCTGACCAATCAAATTGAAGGAATGATGTTTTTATTTATCACAAACTCCCTTCTACCATAATTATAAATAGAGACCATCCATAAACCCAAAAAAAAAAAAAACATCAATCAATCAAGGAGAAGATCAATCAAGCATCAGAAGAAGATAAAAAAAATTACATAAATCACAAGGTATGCATGTTTCTCCTGGCTTAGATCAAGAAGTCTTCCATAAATAAAGAAGCATTCATTTACGGTGGCGATCAAAAGCCTTCTACATATCAAAGTCTATTTCACGTTCGTGATCAAAGCCTGTATTCATGATCGTGATCAAATCAAATCCATATATTCAAGAACAAGCTCTCAAGCTCTTGAATTAAATCAAATCCCTCAAATTCAAGATCAAGCTCAAAAGCCCTTGAATCAAATCAAATCCATCAAGTGTGAGATCAAGCTCAAACGCCATCAAATCAAATCCGTGAAGAGAAGAATCAGAGGGTTAGATTTTTATATTTAAGAAAACCTATAGATTGTAACCCGCGTCATTTTTCAAATAAATCATTTTTTTTAGTAAAAACCACTAAACATATTGTTTAGTGCCTAAATTTATTAATAAGAAACAAAATTAAAATTTTACAAAAAATAATAAAGTACATACTAAAACTATTTAATGCCAGCCTATTTAATGTACTATTCTCCTTTATCATATACCCCTCAATGGAATGAGCACATAATGTTAATACCACCATCTTTGAAGAATACAATAAATTAAAGTAGTACTTTGCAAATTAAAATCCCAAAGCTAGACTAAATTTTTTTAATTTAAAGTAACAATGACATATTGCACTAAGCTACTTCTAGGTACTTTCAACAAGATATCATTTAGCATTAGCATAAAAGTGAATGCTAAATGACCAAACATGGACCGATGCTTTACCGATTTTGCGCAAACTTGGCTTGCCCCTGTAAATAAATTCCATGGTCCACACGTTGTATCGTAGCTCCAGCATCTAACAAAGGTTGAAGAAGGTAAATGTTGCTCTAGTTCTCCAACGCTACCAAGGATGTGTCACCCTTGGTAGCGCCTCCCACATATGGAAGCTGTCAAGCAACCGCCGCCTGGAGATCGCTTGGCCAACTTCAACAACCACTGTTTTGGCAAATCTGAATAGGAAGCGAGGCCTTTCAAACAGCCTTTTCCCCATCATCTCAATTGTTGTAAAAGCGATTCTGAAGGCCACTATGAAGAAAGCTACTGCTCCTTGACACTTTCCTAAAGAGCCGTAGGAATAAAATAGACGCATGTCCAAAAGCAGATTCAAATCTATGAAGAATGTTACTCCACTTGTAAACTGACAGTCTTGAAAACTCAGAAAAATCCTCCTACAATGTTTCCCGATTAAAGTAAAGGCTTGTGTCATTAACCAAGTTCGAACTCCCTTTTTGACTACTACGTTATTACTCAATTTTATCTCAAATCATCTAGATCCATTTATTCTTAGCTCTCAGTCGTACTCTGAGATGAAGTAAAAAACTCACTCCTCATGACGAGTTAGAGTCAAACACTCGCTCAAGCTAGATCAGTTCTAATTAAGCCACCAAGCATTATCGTACGTTAAATCTATCAATTCAACACTTCCACCTACATAAGTCGGGGACACCCTCTTACACCGTGCCGTAAAGACTTAAGCACTCGAGTAGACAAGCACACATATTTCCTATGAACACAAAAAGGTTCCACCTCAACGGACTGAAGACGCCCCCCTTTTGGGCGCGATCCGAGCCTTATTCTAAGACATCTACAACAGGTGCACCTAAGGCGCTACCCGCTGAAGCCAAAATTAATAAGCCACTTTCTACAAATGCAATCTAGTTATTACTAGATTCATACACCCATTCAGGCACTCAAAAACATGCTAACATTCTAAACATTAGAATAAGGAAGGTTGTCAACTAGCATAACAAAACACGTCGATAACCAGTGCATAAATGCCCATATAGGCACCGCGAAAACCTAAGTTTTCCAACTCCGTTTCTTAAACTACCTACAACAAAAAAAATGCAGTGCTCGTTACAGGCAAATATAATGCATATGTTTCACGAGCGAGCTAACATTTAGTGTCAAGCAACTACTAAGAGCAGAAATTAATTTTGCTCCAAAGATGATTTCAGTCACAAAGATCATCTTATAAATGCCCAAAGACAAAAGCAGGAATTCAAAATATTGTCATTAAACAAAAAGGGGAATTAGTTCTCTCTTGGGGGACACATCCCCTCAGCAGTATTCCACAAAGGCCCTGCTCTATCAGCTACAAGGTCCCTGACAGGAGAATCATCACCTCCAGCCCTGCTAGCCTCTTCAGAACCATCTTCGGAATCGGAACCCAACTATGCATTAGCAGCCCCCACCAGCTTTGTCATTCTGTCAATCTCGATAGCTAAGTCCAAGTTAGGAGTGTCACAGATCCTTCCAAGTGTCACGAGCCCGACAGCCAAATTAGTGTGGTCCAGTATAGCTCCATGCTTAGCGCCAGCGTATCATAATTTTTAGACCAAGTGTAGGTGTCAGCGCAAAGCTTGTCGTGGTACCTTTTTACAGACTTAACTCTGCTCCGTAGCTTGTCATTCTCATCCTGGAGAAAGGAAGCAAGACTCCCACCTTCTTAGGCCTTCTGATCAGCAACCTTAGCTTTCTCCTCTGTTGAGGACACTTGTTGCCTCCTAGACAACAAACCTAGCTCGGTGTATTTTCCAAACAGTTTCAGCCCCATGAAGAGATATCTTCAGCTTTGCAATTTCCTCTTTATGCTCGTGCACCATCTCACCAAACGTGGCTTGATACCTGTCAGTAGGAAGCTGTTGAAAGCGAAGAGTGTATCGCGTGACCGAGATCTCTTCTTTCACTCTCTCGACTTCGGCGGTGAAAGGTTGCAAGCTGGACACTTGACCTCAAGAGGGCATTATTTTCATCCGTGAGGCGCTCATCAGCGCCTCTACCTGAATAGCCTCCCGACAGGCCATGAGTTCCTGGAATACAAGCCACAAAGATGGTAAGATATAGAATGCAAAGGTTCTATGCGAAACCAGAGGGTGAAGGAGGAAAAAGGGGCGTATCATGCGAGAGTAGTCAACGACGACCGTTAAAAGGCTTTGAAAGTCACAACTAGAGAGGAAGCGCTGTTCTTTTGGGTAAACTAAATCAACCGATGTGACCAATCATGACATCGATGTCCCTGAACAGATTAACTCCCCCTGGGATAGGGATCACAATCTCATGGGCATTACTGATGGGCTCTTTCTCAACACTAGATTCGTCAGCTTCAGCCCTAACAGCCCTACACTCTATAGAAAGTGAGCTTGATCTAACATACTCCTTCCCGGGACGATATTGAAATGGGGGGTTAGTCTACTCAGGGGCTTGGGATGGAGGGGCGGAATCTAGGTCTTTCCAACAAAAGGCGATTAGTGAAGCGGAAGAAAAATATGAAGCAATAAGGGAAAGGCAGAAATGCGGCTAACCTGGAGCAGGCGTTTCAGCATTTGAAACGACAAGAACAACTACATCATTCACGCTAACCTCCTCCTCGGCCTCCGAGCTCACATCAATAAGGTGTATATGTTTACAAGAGGCATAGGCGCGCACAGAAGAATAAGGGGTTGCGACAGAAACTGATAACTTACGCCTTAACACTCAAAACGTGGAACTCATTCTAGAAGATATCAAAGGCATGTAGTCTTTCAAAAGATCGAGAATAAAGCCTCAAGTCAAGCTCCAACGAAGAAATGGCTAGATGATTATAATTGTTGACATTATTTGAACTTTGCATAACTTTGGATCTAATTGTAATTGTAAGGCTTAATTAGGGGTATTTAGGAAATTAAATATTTATTATTAGTCCTAGTATAAATAGCCTCATTTTCTCTTTTAGTAGGAAACTAGAGTTGATGAATGAACACAAACTTGTAAGCTTCTTTACTTTTTATGCATTTAGGTTTATATATTTATCTTTATTGCTTTCTTAGTTTAGTCAAAGTATGAGCTAGATTAATGGTGAATCCATTACTTGATTGTTGACTCCACTGAGGTTTGCAAGAGTTCATCGATCTCTTGAGGTCCTTGTTAGTATATGTGCAAGATTAATCACTTTCTAGAGGAGATTAGGGTACATTTCTCCTAATCAGTGCTAGATTATCGATGGGATCTTGTGTCTTGCTTCTAACTTTCTATCATTCTTTATTCCATTTTCCCATCTATTATCATTTGGTATCAAAGCTCGGTCAGTATTTATTTTTATCAACACTGTCTAGGTTTAAAAAAAAGAAAAATTCAAAAATTTAAAATTTGATTCGTGGATATTGTTTGGAATTAATTTGTGTTTGAAAATTGTTCTTTATCATTTTTATAGCTTGGCTTTGAAGCGTGGTGGCTGATTCATTGTTTTGTTTTGGTGGTGTTGTTGAAAAAAAAAGTCAAACCACTATTATTGAGGTTTGTGATTTGGGGCTTGTTCGATCCGTAATTTTGTGAAATTTTGTTTCTAGAGTGTTTGTGAAGCTTTAGGTGTTGTTGTTTGGATTTGGATTTGTAGAAGTGAAGAAAAATTCAAAACATCCATTGTTGAACCATTGAGCTTAGACTTGAAGAACTTAAAAATAGGTCTTGTTGATTTCATGTCTTTCACAAAATTGATTGTTGGGGCTGATTCACCATACTGTAAGGATGTTGTGGTTGAATTTATAATATTTTTGATGAATATTTGATTGAGGATTTTGGATCAAAGTGCATGGTTTTTTAAGAACAAAAATGAATATATGAAGAACACCATGTACAAGATGATGATCTGACCCAGAAAGTTTGCACTAATAGGTTGTTTTGCTAATGACTTTCCGATTACGAGCCCACAACTTGGAAAGTGTGTATTTTTTAGTTACTTTGCACCAATAGCTCATTTTTGCAAGGAAAGGCACCCTCCTGTTGCTAAGCCATCGCTTTGGAGTGTAACTACACTGCCAAGGTTGAGTTCCAAAATGTATTTTTCACTATTAGCCACTTGAAGCGACATTTGTTGATCCTATAGCTCATTCGGTAGCATAAATTGACATGATAGCCATTTGATTGTAGAAATGGAGCAACTAGCCATTTTTGCGCAGTGAACTCTTTTCTTCCTCCATTTAAAATATAGATGTTCCAGATTGTTTTCCTAGTCTTTTCATGTTTATTCTTAGCTAGATTACATAAGTATTAGTTCTACTTATGTAGTCTAGTTATTTTTGTGTATGTTTTTCATTTCGTGCTAATTTCTTCGTGTTTTTCTCTTTTAGTTTCGTAGTTAGTTTCTTGAGTCAAGTCTATATCTTTCTTTTAGTAGTCCTTTCTTGTTTAAACATAAACTCCACTCCGACATGAATTGTTTGAGGATTGTTGCAAATCTTAGAGTTAGTTGACAAGCAATCTTGGAATTTCACCAATGAGTGGTAAAAGATAATTGGGTGTGTGAGATCATTTTCAATGGACACAAAAGCCAAAAGTATAAATTGTGTGAATCTGAGGATTGAGTGACATCAAAGAGAGACAATACAAAGAGAGTTGGTGAGGGCTTTTATGATTAATTATTTGCTACTTATGTAGGTACATCCATAGCTGTCGGAAAATCTTCAAGTCCAAAAGGTGTGACATCAACCCCACCATCGAACCAAAGTAAGTAGTGGGAAATCTTGTTTAATAAATTGGAGTCATTTAATGAAAAGTTTGATTGTATTGATAGGCGTATGAGAGTATTGGAAGAAAGGAAGGGTATGAGAAGTATGCTTGGAGCGAGAATAAGTGTGACACCATCTTCACCTTATAATCCATCATCGAAGTGACTCCATCAATGGATGAAAGATCAACTTGAAGGTGTGACAACCGAATCTTACTACTATGAGGCAATACATCAAGAGGCAATCCCTCAAGATTCATCCACTCTACCCAACCATACACCTACCCCCATACTCACACACCATACCAAGTGTCTACACCTTCACAACCATCTAACCCTCCATAACCCAATTCAATCGATGTACAACAATTGAGAGATGACCAATCATTTCTACTAATGGAATCTCAAGAAATGAGAATAGGAGAAAATATTCAATCTCCACAATTTCAAAATAAAATGGAATGTGAGGTTGAGACACAAAAGAATGAGAAAAGCGAGGATGAGCGACAAAAGATAGAGAGAATTGAGGGAGAGAAAAGTGACAACTCAAGAGTGGAAAAAGAAGAGGAAGCGAGGAATAAAGTGAGTAGAGCTCAGAAGGAAAATGAGAGAAAAGAAAGAGGGAAAAGAACAGATGAGTGAAGATTTTTCTTATTCTAACTCTTATAACCTTTCTTCCTCCTCTAGTTGTTTTGTGTCTTGTAAAGGAAATCTTGGAGGTAATCAACTAAAGGAGCTATCAATTGAAAAACAACAATATTTAAAGAGATTGGAGGAAGATGAAGATGCATTTTCAAAAGAGCCAGTGAACTTAATTGTGCATGATCAGGATAAGAAATTCCTTTAGCAGAGTTTCAAGGTAAAATATCTTATCCTTCTACTCTTGGTACTCTTACCATTTGTGATGAACATTTGAATTTATGAGATAGCTATAATCTTGTTGAGCCTAATGGTTCCTTACTTGCAATGAGAATGATGTTTTTGAATAGTGTTGCTAATCTTGAAGAGTCATATGCTAGTCATCTTCTTAATACTGTAAATTGTGACTCTCTTGATAGTGTTGACTATGAAAAAAGGACATTAGTTAAGAGTGCTTGTGCTTTGTTGGATGATTCTCGTTCTAACTATGATGACTCTTTAGATAGTGAAGTTGACTTTGAAGAAGATCATTATGAATGTCGACCCTTGTTGGATAAAGAGTGTAGTGACTCTTGTGAACCTAACTTGCTATTATTTGATAACACATGTGATGGCGATAGTGACTTGAGCCTAAAACGAAGAAAAGGTGATGAGTTGGAAAGTGAACATGTCTTTCTTGTTGCTAGATATGATGACTATGTTAATTCTACTTGTGATAAAGGTATGCACTTCGATTCTGTTTATAAATGTAAGTCTACTCATTGTTCATGTTTAAGGTATATGATAATACGTTGTATGGAATTGTGTTTGAATATGATACAGAGATTTTTGAAGTTAAGGAAAACTTGTGCAAAAATGGAAGTACAGTATTTGATGCTAGAACTCTTGTTAACTACTTTACTTATTCAACTCCTAACTTTGAAAGAACATTCTTGTTTAACTGTGAAAATATTTATTTGGTTAATTGGAATAGTCATTGTGAGCAAAATACTTCTAACTTCATTAACTACTTTGAGAAGCATCAACAAGAGGAAGTTCACAAAGGAAGAAGGAGTCTTAGACTAACATTTGATAATATCTGGAATCAAGATATTTCTACCCTTTCTAATTATAATGATGGTATGTATTCTTCGCTTATGTTTATTCTTCGATTATCTAAAGCCATTGAGTTAAATTCTCTATCCTTGATGATTATAGTATTATTTGTATGACAACTTATAGTGAGCTTTTTTTTTAGTTCCTTTTAATTTGTCAAATGAATTGTTACTAGAGAGATTTGTAAATATTTGTGGGTTTAAGTTTGTGTTTGACCCCAGACTTGTGCTTTCTTGTGTTCGTGTTCATATGCTTGAGGCTAATCATGATTTCGTTCCTAAGTACAAATTCATGTGTTTATTTGAATTCAATGATGGTTTGCTTGCTTGGTTGATGCTTATGCTCGGACTTGATAAGGCTTTGGAGGTCCCGTATTTTGATTTACAAGTTGATAGGATGTACTTCATGTATGGGTTTGAGAAATTTCATAGTATTTTATATGTTTGCAAAGCTTGTGATGACTCTCATGTTTTGTTTCACCCTTTGGCATTATCAAGATTTGAGTTGTGTGGTACCAATATTTTAATAGATTATTTGGATATTTGAGTATATCATAAGAGTGTTGAGCTTGTTTGTGGGTTTAAGAATTTGTTTTCTTTGCCTTGGATGCATATTAGCTTGCAAGACTGTGACTTGTTACTCATACCGGTTCCTTTTTTAAATGCAATTTGTTAATTGTATCTATATTTGGAAGTTGAGAGGTCTTGGGAGATGATTGTAAAGATAACCACTTGTGGAAGTCATGTTTCAATTTTTTAGTGTGTTTGTTTGAATCCACCATATGGTTTTCAAGTTGGATATGGTAAAATATCATTTCATTGTGTTGAGAAAATATTTGTTATGGATCACTTTGGTGTTTGGCTATGCTACAAAAATATTAAATTTGGGCATGACTTTGAGGAGTTTATCCTCTTGATGTTGATTAGTATTGATAAGAAATTGTGTGAGTTGTTTCCAATGTTTACCCTTTCTTTGTTTTGTAAGGTCCAAATTCAAGGACGAATTTTCTTTCAAGGGGGAGAGGATGATAACTTCCGGTTTGGCACTCAAAATGCGAAAAATCAATCTAGAAGATATCAAAGGCATGGAGTGCTTCAAATATCGAGAATAAAGCCTCAAGTTAAGCTCCAAGGAAGAAATGGCTAGATGATCATAATTGTTGACATGATTTGAACTTTCTGTAACTTTGGCTCTAATTGTAATTGTAAGGCTAAATTTAGGAGTATTTATGACATTACTACTTTATTATTAGTCCTATAATAAATAGCCTCATTTGCTCTTTTAGTAGGAAACTAGACTTGATGAATGAACAAAAACTTGTAAGCTTCTTTAGATTTTATGCATTTAGGTTTATGCATTTATCTTTATTGCTTTCTTTAGTCATACTGTGAGCTAGATTAATGGTGATTTTATTACTTGATTTTTGACTGCCCCGATGGTTGCGAGAACTCATCAAACTCTTGAGGTCCTTGTTAGTATAGATGCAAGATTAATCACTTTCTAGAGAAGATTGGGGTACATTTCCCCTAATTGTGCTAGATTATCGATAGGATCTTGTGTTTTGCTTCTAACTTTCTATCATTTTTTTTATTCTATTTTCCCATCCGCTATCAGCAATAGAAGGTCGGGCGGCATCAAACACCCGGGGGACTTAAGCGTCTAACAGCATAAGGGGAGCATCATCAACAACGACCCTCACAGTTCTGTTCGAACTTTTCCTCTTTGAGGGGCACAAATTGCTAGCCCGCTCAACCGCCCTTTCAGTGGGCGCCAATACGTCAGCAAAAAGGAGCAATGTATGGAACGACAATAAAAATTTCTTTCAGTACGGGCATTTCACGGTGAGAGAAACCTAGAAGAAAAGAAGAAATGTCAGGCGTAGATAAAATAGTAGTCAAACGATCATAGCAAAGTAACGACGTACCGTGATCCTTTGCTCACCAATGTTTCGTGTTGGCCAGGGTTGGTAAATTGATTATTTTGATAGGGTTATTCAGGAAAATCATGGTGACTCATTCAACGAGGGCATCATGAGAGATCGGGAACTCAGTCACTAAATTTACTGAAAAGGACGGAAGTTAGCATATGGGATTATAATCAATATGGTACATGAAGCAAAATTAGTAGGAACTTAAGATTTCTATTAAAAACTTCTGCAAAAGAAACAAATGAAACAACCTCCGAAGTACGTACGAACACATACTGGTAGCACCAACCGCGGTCATTGTGGTCCTCGTTCTTAGAGACAATACCTTTCCTTCCTCGCCTCTTGTAGTTCAACATGCCGGACTTGAGCAGGCGAGGATAGTAGAAGATGTGGAAAAGTTTAGACAAGCATAGGTGGCCAAGTGATCGAGAACTGCACCAAGGCACCAAATGGAAGCCTGACTTGTCTCAAACAAATTTTATACTACCAACATGCTTCCTAAACAATCAAATGAATGCAGCTTTCGAAGAGAAAAGTAAAAGGGTATATATGTACAAACGAGTAGCCGACACAGTGAGCATAGATTCTTTCAACCATAGTGGGGATGATAATATATGTAGACTCCAACTACAATCAAGCTAGATGTAAGGTAGGTCTTCAGCCTGAACAGCGGAGGGGTAAAATTCAGTAGACACATTATCGTATTCCCCCTCCCGTGTAGGGGTCTGCGCTAGAAGCTTGCCATTATTATTATGGTTAAGACTTCAGGGATATATTCTCAGGCCCTGAAGCCTATGGTAAGAAAATAGATTTCATGTACCACTGAGGAATAAAAAGGGCCTGAAGAACAAGGAGTTTTGATATGAAACGTAAAAGTAAAGGAAGTATGAAGATAATGATGGATAGATCAAAGTTTCGACGCATATATATAGTGTTAAGAAGAGTCCCATAAGGCAAGTGAATCTTTTACAGACGTGTGATCATAATGATTATGGCTTACGTGATAATTCTCCATAATTACAGGATATTGCAGGCAAGTTACAGCATTGGAAAGACGCGGGCACATTCCACCAACTGTAATATTATACATTACAGTACGCAAGTACTACCATTAATGCAAGGAAGGCAAGGAGACAGGTGGCGTGTACCAGGCTTGCCCAGGCCGTTACATCTCCTATCACACCTCTTTCACTTCCTGGCTGTTTATGTCAGCACTCAATAAGTGAGAGGGAATGAGTGTATGGTAAAACTACACCCCCTATGATTACGGGAATACGAGTCCAGCTGGAAGAGATTAGACTTGCTTTGCAAGTCACCGGGAGCTGAAGATATACGCCTGTCACGACCGCTCATTTAGCGCAGGCCTAGGGCCATAAGGCACATATCTCACTGCCTTATGTTTGCAGTCTCCTATTTAGGGTTAATAAGTATCATTGGCTTATGTAATCAGGCCCACAGCCTACAGAAATTGCATTTTACCATAATTAGGATTGAAGTAAAACCTATAACTATATATACCGCTCTCCCCCATTGTATGGATCATCAAGCGATTCTCCAAGAATCCGCCTATTCTCAAGGAATACAATCTCTACTTTCTTTGCTTTTTAACATTATTCCTTCATATTTAATTTATTGCTTGTGAACCCTTCTTAATTTATCTGTTTAACTTATTAAGTAATTTTTAGGCATAAACACCCACCAAAGTAGAGAGGCTATTTCTGGTAGACCCTCGGCTTGATAATAGATTTTTAAGAGTAATAATTATTGAAATTGATAATAAAAATAATTATAACGTTTAAGTATTAGGTTTGATATTGATATAAATTCAAAAGACTAGGTAGTTGCAAAGTAAAAAAATGGCTCCGTAAGGAAATGCGGAAAGTAATTTTTCCATTTCGTGAAACATAATTTTTTCTTTTCATGAAATGTATTCTCCTTACAATGTATTTCAAACAATTAAACATCTTGTAAAAAATATTTTGCTCTTTACCAAAAAATCTAGTAAGAGTTTTTCAAAAAAGAATTGTTGAAAGACTAATTTAAAAGCGATGAAAAACTTAAATTGATTAAGATTTAATATTTGCTACTTTGTTTCATACACGCCGAATTAGGTTTTGTAGTTAAGACCATATTGGAATAGCATTTTTAATTTACATTCAAAGTAAGTTTGCTTTAAAAATAAAGGGTGCTACATTTTTTTAGTGTAAGACAGAAAGAATAGTGGAAAAATACTACAGAAAATATTCTCCTTGTATAGGCCTAAATTCTGATTTAGTGACACAATTGAATTTGTTTAGGGGTTACTAACAATGAGATGTATCAAAGTTGTTAAAAACAAAGAAATGACAAGATGGACAAACAATATGAACACAAAAATAAATGGTTCCAATACGAATATCTTTGAGAGTACAATTGAGTAGCGTATTGCCTATATTTGTGAATGAAAATACAAGATTACGTGGGTGCTATTTATAGAAAATAGGCTAGAGATAATTAAGAGCGTTAATTAATCTACTTTCTACGTGTAGATCATGGGGTGGCCCATGATCCATCCTATTAAATGTTGAAATCGTAGGGGAAAATCATGGGGGTGTAAAACACGCTGAAACTGAACCGCCTGTCCCGAGGCTTGCTTTTGTCCACCTCGGGACCTCAAGCCAGTTTTTAACATGAGGCAATCATGCCCCGTGGCTTGAATACTCTTAGCCTCGGAACCTGACCTCGATCATCTTTACATCATCCTGGTGGATGACTTGCATCCCTTGTAGAAAATACACCGAGCCTTGCGCTCGGGCTGCCACGTGTGCAAGCTACATTTTCACTAATACAGATAGTCCCTCGCTTCTTGGAAAACTTCCAGAGTTCCCGAGGAGTGGAATAAAAGCAGTCAGGAAAGGTGACATGGACACACGTGCGTCTTGTATTCCAAAAAGATAACCATCACATTGCCTTCTAATCTGTTACACACGGCAAATGTTGAAAGGTTGTGTCGCTTCGTCCTCCTTCCAAAGGTAATGATGACTTCTTCCCTATAAATACCCCCACTTGATCACTTTACCATTTTCACTTCCAATTTACTCAACTGTAGCAACTCAAAAGCAAAATTATTTTTTATCTTTTCTTCTTGATTCACAACCAAGATCTTTAGCAAAACCATTGAATTTCATCAATAATGTTTGCAACCAACTTTGCAAAAAAATTCTTCCAGTCACCCTTTCGATATAGTTAACTTTGCTGATCCACTAAAGGTTGTTATGCAGCTGGAAGTTGATAGTAAGGCGAGATCTGCGGCGACGAATTTGACTCCAAGGTGGTGTAAGGCCACCGGCTACCGCGATAAATCTTAAGAAGCTAGTCGAGAAGAAGGAGATGCTGGCGAGGCTAAGGAAGGCGAGGGGGAGTCCTCGAATTCAAAAGAAATTTCTCTTGAGAGGGAGCTCGAGACTCACGACATTATCCCCTCGAGCTACGACACAAAGAAGGACTTCAAGGTGCAGAGTCAATCTGTTCTTAATATTTTTAGGGTTTTGACTCGATGCCTCGCTTGGAGACGATTAATTCCAAGAATTTTCCCAAACCGACTCCTCTGTCATTGTCTGATTTTTGGTTTTCTGATCACACTCGAAATTATGTATTAAAAGCACACTTCTCGGGGTTCAACTTCATATTATACTGCCTCATGATAGCAAAAGCTTCCCTTAAATGGTTCAGATGATCTTCTATCTGAACAGACTTCACTAGCATGTCATCTATGTACACCACTATTGACTTCCTGATGTAATCCTTGATCATGCGATACACTAACCTTTGATATATTGCTCCGACATTTTTAAAGCCAAAAGGCATCACTTTCTCAATATGTGCCTCGACCAATGATAAAGGAAGTCTTTTCTTTATCCTTCAGGCCCATCAAGATCAGATTTATGTCAAGCCGTGGAGTCTGTCAACCTATCTATTTGTGGAAACGAATATAAAACCTTGGGGTAAGCCTTGTTCAAATCCATGTAGTCCACACACATCCTACATTTTTCATTATTTTTTGGCACGACTACAAAATTGGCGAGCCATTCAGGACACTTGACTTCTCTCACAAAATTGTTGTCAAGTAATATTTTAGTCTCCTCCTCAATTACTTTTCTTCTAACGCCAGCGTTGTGTGGGCAAAAATCTTCCACCTACCATTATGGGGATACGAGTCCAGCTGGCGAGATTAGACTTTGCCTATAAGTTACTATGTGCAGAGGATACACGCCCGCTTCTTGAGCCACGGCCGTTCAGGCGGCGTAGGCTTAGGATGCAGGGTATACATCCCACCGCCTTAGGGTTCACAATCTCCTAGTTAGGATTTCGTATATACCACTGCCTTGAGTTTAGGCCCATGAGCCTCATTAGTCTTTGTATTTTACCATAATTTGGACTAGGTAAATCTCTACTATAAATACTCATCCTCTCATTGTATTGTACATCAACCGATTCACACAGAATCTTGCTATTCTTAAAGAATAAGATTATTATTTTCTTCCTTATTACTTTTCTCTCTCTATTTACTTATTTTTCCTGCGCATTTACTGTATTGCTTGTGACCCTCTAACAAATTCAATTATTTTACCAAACTTAGGCGTACATAGTTTGGCGCCCACCGTGGGGCCCAAGCAATTGTAGGTATTCTGCGAAAAAAAAGATGCAGTCATGTCAGATGACGATGACAACGTCCCAAAGGACACCACCAACGCAGCAGACGATTCCTCACGGGATCTTAGTGATCCTAACGATCAGTCGAAGGACCCTGCCAGGGAGCCAGTCCACGTAGCCAGCATTGGAGAGGATAATCAACCACGTGAAGGTAATTATGAGTACAGAGGTTTTATTGTTGATCTCCTCAAAACCCTGTCAGGACGGGTAGAGCAGAACTCAGCCAATATGGTCAAAGGCATGACCCAAAAATTAGGAGCAATGTTTGCTGGATCGTCTCAGAGGCCAGCATTCCCACGAGGACCAGCGCCTGTTAATGAGTTACCAGCATCTGTTCCTAATCGTAGGCTCAACATGGATGCCACCCCTGGAGGCTCGACAACAGTCAATAATAAAGACCTCAAAGGAACACCTGTCATTTAGGACATCTTGAAGGAGGTGAAGGCTATCCATAATGGGATCGGTAACGTACCTGGTGCCCCACCTCAAGTTACCACCGTAGATGAGCAGAAGCTTCCCAAGCATGCATATAAAGCAAGTGTTGCATCGGCCCATGTACCAAAGTATTTTTGCCTGCGGATAACCTTAAGTATGACAAAACTATTGATCCGGACGAGCATATTGCTGCATACTATACAGCAATCAAAAGCAACGAGATTTCTAAAGAAGAGGTTTAATCCGCTCTAGTGAAGAGATTCGGCTCGACCTTGACTAAAGGAGCCCTCGCGCGGTACACTCAGCTACCTATGGGTTCAGTCAAGTCATTCACCCAGATGTACGATCTGTTCAACAAGGCACACTCTGGAGCTGGCAAATGGGAGAAGTGTATGGAAGATATCTTCAAGATTCGGCAGTGAGACGACGAGTTGCTGAAGAATTTCCTGGACAGATTTCAAAGGGAACGCATGAAGCTTTCTCCAGTTCCCGATAATATTGCTGTAGTGGCCTTTAGCAAAAGTATGAACTCCAAAGGTTCATTAGCTACTAGGGAGTTGCAGTGGAGTTTAACTCAACACCCCATGTCAATATGGAGTGCTTTACATCAGAGGTACACTGAAAAGCTTAGCCTTGAGCCAGAGCACTCCCAAAACCCTGAAGTTAAACAATGGAAGCGAGCAGGAAGTCCATCCCTGGATGAAGAAGGAGATGGAAGAGAACAAAAGGAAAAACCCAAAGTCAAACACGAACTGAGAAGTCAAGAAATTCCCAGGTGGCGGGCCTTAGAAGAAATATGCCGAGCCACGCAGTTTCAGAGACTTGGGGCTACGAGTCAACGCTGTAGAGCTGGTTGCCAATCACATTGGAAAACTAGGACTAAAAGTGCGGTGGCCGCCCATTATAAAAGGAGCGACCGGGAGAAACTCAATGGCCTATTGCGATTTCTACCGAAGCAACGACCATGTCACGATCGACTGCAAGACCCTGATGTTGGAAATTGAGCATTTATTGAAGGAGGGGCACCTCAAGGATTTGATTGAAGAAGGAATGAGATGATCGAGAATACCAGACTCTGAAGGAAAGCAAAGCATCAATGCGATCTTCGCAACATGTAGATCAGTTACAACTTGGAGGACTAAAGTGTCAAAAATACTTGCTTATCCAATTAAGTTCAGCCCAATAGGGAAGCACCAAGACGCTCTCAGCGTCTTTATCAAGGTGCTTGACCTTCGGATCGAGCAACCCTTGATTGGCCCAGGGAACGACGTCAACATCATCTGGAGAGAGGTATTACAAAAGACACGACAGTATCACTAGATGCTTCCGAGCCCTTGCAAGATAACCGGCTTCAACAGCTTTTGTGAGAAACCTGTCGAAGAACTAGCTCTGCTGGTTCATATCCCGGGCGTGACGAGCATTACACTATTTCAGGTACTAGCTTGCAATCTTTCATACGATATCATCCTGGGATGGCTGTGGATACACAGTGTAAATGGAGTACCCTTAACACTTCACCAAGTCTTCAGATACTCGACCTCAAATGAGGTGAATGACTTACGGAGTGAGCGATCCTTAAGACACCTTGTACCCGGCAAAAGCTTCCATCAAGGGCCCATAGCTGAAGTAAATATGATCGATGAATAGTCATTCTGGAATGCGTCAATTGAACAAAAGGTCAAAATAGAAGTCGGGGAGATGAGAGAACGAGTGTCAGAGATAAGCTATCTAGTTCCCAAAGTAGCGGAATTATTGTACCACCTTTCCGAGGTATTGATAAAGCATGAGAAACCTGGGTGGTTGATACATTGTTGCTAGGTGTTGGCTCAAGTAAAGATGCATCTCCTGCAGCTTCCAATGATAACCGAGCCAGCCAAGGAAGAGCATATGCTGCAGTACGTCATATTCTTAGAAATAGCATGGAATGCGTACTGGCACGAAAAGATGATGGGAGACAATTCCCAATTAAATATACTAGTAAGGGATGTATGCGGGCGGATAGACGCCTCACGTTACCGGACCAGTTTGTGGCGGCGGTAATCATGGCAACATGGGAACTACGTCTATGTTTCCTCAATCATACGGTCACTGTGACCTCGTTCATATCGCTGCAGAATATTCTGTCCAGACCTGGACTCTCAAAGAGGTTGGCAGAATGGGCCAAGGAGCTGGTAGAATACGATATCATTTCTTAACCACGAGCGACCGTCAGGTCTCAGGCTCTGGAAGATTTCGCCACATACTTTGTGGATAGATTAGTGTCGAAGGAAAAGGAGTCAATCGAGAGTAAGAAGTGATTAAACCCGAGCACTGGGTAATCCATACGGACGTGGACCTCGGAAGAAAAGAAGCCGACCTTGATCTATGGATTAAAACACCCACTGGAAAGGTCTTCTGGATGGCCGCAAAACGTCCAAACATCAAAGCAGAATATGAAGCCGTAATTCAAGCTTTTGACTTAGCTTACATATTGGGAGCCAGGGAGATTAGTCTCTATAGAGGCTCTTGGTTAGTGTTCGATCTAATGAATGAGGTTTTTACCGGACATCTGTACGCCGGATCTACAAGCGAAAATGAAAGTGCTTTTGAAAAAATTTCACAAGTGGGAGTTCGTTAATCAGGAGGACTATTTAAATGACAACAAAGTATCCGAATATTCGCACACCGATTTAGACGACCAACAAATAGTGATTAACCCGCAAATCTGATGAACCTTGAACTTCCAAACACAGGATCCGCTTCAGAGAAACATCAGGCATTGATTAGCTACTTAGACAAGGGAACACTCCCCGAAGACAAGGTAGAAAACAAAAGGCTGTGAAGGCAGGTCGGTTATTATTGTTTGGTCAATGATGGCTTATACCATCGGATGTTCAGTAGCCCACAAGTCTCATCTCGGACTACAACACCCTCTGAAAAAATAGCCCCAGGGGATACTTCCAGGCCTCCCGGAGATTGAATCTCTATGGAGCACAAAGAATCCCTCGAAGGCATGAGAGAAGCAGTAACCATTCAGCTTAGAATGTACAATTCTTTTTAGCATTTACTTTAATTAAGTCTTTAGTTTCTTTTCGAATTTTGATTACAGTACCTCCATACTTATCAATCATAGTATGGGTGTTCAGCCACAAAAGTTCATGGCCAGCGCCCCTCCTTTATTAATAAAACTACTATTCTATTTAGTTAGTTTTGCAATCAGATCCATCTACGATCCAACTACTCATAGCCCCGACATAACTTATGTTGAAATGATACACTCACTGTTCACTACAAAAGTAGGGTAAACTACTCGCTTAAAGCTAGATCACTTCTAGTTCAGCCACCAGGCATTACGTCGTAAGTTGAAATCATCAATTCAATAAAATTTCACCAACATGTTGGTTGGGACGCCTTCCCGTATAGTGCCAGAATTTCTTAAAATACTCGAGTAAACAAGCAACGACGTTCATGTTAGGACGCAAAAATTCCACGTTACAAATCATGGGCTAAAGTCGTTCCATTGCAAGCGCAAAATAGCCATTTATCAAAGGCGCAACATAAGCCGTCAATTACTGATGCAAAATGAAGTGTCCAACACTGCGCACACCCATCTTTAAAAGAAACTAGCCCAGAAAGAAACCCAAACATATGTTGCTTGATTACACTACAAGTAAATAGACAAGTACGCATAAAACATGGATGAACGACCGTTTTATTAATATCAACAGCCCGTAGAATCATAATATACAATCAAGTCTTTTGAACACAAAACTGTTCATTACAATTGTTCTACAAAAAAACCAAAAAGGCTAAAACTACAAGTTCCTCCGAATCTGCACGGCCGAATCCACATCATTTGGATTGTATCGAAAAGCTGACGAGCAAACTGAAGCTCTCCTAGGCATCATGAGATATGTTAGCCCGAGCAATCTTTGGTGTGCAGTTACCAATATAATCAGGGTCTAGATGTCCTGTCAGGAGCATAGGACCTCGGAAGTGTCTGAGCACAGGCGGAACCTTCCCCCGTTCACTGAGTAGACTCAAAGATCTGCTACGACCCCCGCTGGTCAAATGGGAGTGCACTGCCCCGTAGATCTTCAAGCACAATTAAGAGCTTATCAAAGACGGGGAGGTTTGAGCTGGGAACCTACCACAAGGGTGACTTTTCCCCCAGGTATTCAACAGCCAGCGGACGATGAGGCATTGCAACAGCAATCTAGCCAAACCAGTGAACAATGTGAAAGCCATGAATCATGAGCAGATTCAGAACTTAGTGACACCTTAATTGGCTGATGGCATAAAGTTATATCATCTTGCCTGCCATGGAACGGAGCCAGGCACGAGAGCCTCAACTCGATTCTATTGAAGGAGCTATCTGAATGTCTACGACATCCCCGGAGAGAAACCTCATGACAGCTAAGAGATTTAAGCCTCCTGACTCTTCATGACAAGAAGAATATCACAGCAAACGTCGGATTAGAAGAAGAGAACATCATAATCAGTGCACATGCCACAATGAAGACATTCTGAAGAACATCGTTAGAATCTCGATCAAACTTCATGACTTGGGGGACTCCTTCCATCCACTCATAGATGGGGAAACAAAAGAGAAGGACTGTACACATTTTCTCATTTACAGTTTTCTCATGCACCATCCATTCTGAGCGAAGGAGTATTTCTGGGAATATTGGACTGGGATCAAAGGCAAATATTTTTTAAGATGAAGGAATTATTATCTCATAAGAAAGCTTTGGAAGGGATGAAGAGTTTTGTCTGAACAGGATTTGTGATTCCGCCACTATCATGAAGCCCCTAGGTGGCGTATTTTTTCCTACACAGTCAGTCCCCCCCAATTGCTAAGTGTTGTCGTAAGCTATTAGGAAGTGAAAAGGTATGCAAAAAGAATGTGAAAAGATATGTCACTGACTCCTTGAAACTCGCAGTCTCTTTGATCAAGACCGACGCTTGATTTCTTTGAGAACCCTTCGTGTCTTTATCTGATTGGTAGATGTCCATTCCATGCACCTTTCTAAGACCACCTTTTTTCTGCACTGAATCGTTTCATATCTTTAGGTCATAATTATGCTTGACCGTTTCACACTTTATATTTATCTTATGCAACGGTATTCAAGTCCAGCTGGCGAGATTAGACTTAGCCTAGGGTCTCCAGAAACAACCTCTCCACCCAGGTGGAGGTAAGCTCTACGTACATATCACCCTCCCCATACCTCAGTTGTGGGATATTACTGGGTATGTCATTGTTGTTGTTGTATAAGTCACCGGGCGCATAGGATACACGCCCACTCCTTGAGCTGCGGCCGTTCATGCGGGGCAGGCGTAGGACGCATTAGGTTCACACTCTCCTAGTTAGGATTTCGTATATACCACCGCCTTGAGTTTAGGCCCTTGAGCCTCATTACTTTGTATTTTACCATAATTAGGACTGGGTAAATCTCTACTATAAATACCCCTCATCTCATTGTATTGTACATCAAGCAATTCACTTAGAATCTAGCTATTCTCAAGGAATAAAATTATTATTTTCTTGCTTATTACTTTTTTCTCTCTATATACTTACTTTTCCTGCGTATTTAGTGTATTTCTTGTGACCCTATAACAAATTCAATTAGTTTACCTAAACGGCCAAATTTAGGCCTAAACAAGCGTTTGGCCTTTTCTTTTGCTTAGCAGAGCGTGGTGAGGGTGCACGTTAAGCTTATGTGTCATAATCTCTGGGTCGATCCCCACCATGTCAGCGTGCGACCAAGCAAAACAGTCATCGTTGGACTTTAGTAATGCAACAACAACCTTTTTTGACTTCGGGTCCAACTCTGAGCCAACAAACACTTTCCTCTCTTGAAACTCTTCTAACAATGCGAAGGATTCCAACTCTTCAATAGTTGAATCTTCACCTTTTTTCCCGAGGTTCTTGAATACATACCAGGATCTTTTTAATCATTCCCTTTTAGGTATCCATTTCAAGCACCAAACCCCATTCTTCTTTAGATCCCGAACATGTTGGTTTCTATGTGAAAGGTTTACTCTGAACGACTCCACTATTCATAGCGACTGAGTAGCATTCCCTAGCCTTTCGTTGTTCGTCTCGAATTGAGCGAATGCCCCATGAGGTAGGGAAATTGATAGCTTGGTGAAGAGTTGAGGGTACGACCTCAATTGTGTGTATCCAAGGCCTCCCGAGGTTAACATTACAAGCCATATCCTCGGGCATTACTTGAAACATAGTTTCTTTGATAACTTCCTTAGTGTATGTAGTGAGAGTGATCTCACCCAATGTCTTCTCGGGGGAGTTTTTAAAACCAGTAAATATGGTTGCCTTCAGGACGATGAGGTCCTTTAACCATATTTTCTTCACTTATCTGTAGCTGATGATATTCATGGAGTTCCCTGGGTCGATCTAGACCCGTTTAATATCTGAGTCGTTGATCCTCAACATGATAACCAATGCATTATGATGGGGGAAATATCATCTCCTCACAGTCGTCATTGTCAAACACAATCTCATTCCTTGAACGTCCTATTCGAGTCCTTTTTTCCATCGTGATAGAGAGCTTAGGAAACTTCTTTGCAGCAGCAAAATTCACGCTGTTCACTTATAATACCCCACTAATCACATTAACAACCCTCTTAGGAGATAGGGCCCTCGATGGCTGTCCCTCCACTCTATTTTTTGTAAGGGTCTGTTTCCTTTTGTTTGTCATAAACTCTTTCAACATGCATTTCTTTAACAGATAGGCCATCTCGAGGCACAAAACCTTACAATCCTCGGTTAGGTGCCAGTGGTCAACATAGAAGTGGAAATAAAGATTATCCCTTTTCCCGGGGAATGTTCTTATATCCTTTGGGAGCCTTACTCCCTGACCGGTCATTCCTTTTAGCGCGTTCACCGAATCAGCACTAGACACATTGAAATTATATTCTGAGATATGGGGAAAATATTTCTCTTTGGACACTAAAGAAGGCCTCGTGTTATTCTTTTGATTGGCAGCAGAGCTAACCTTTCCCCCGAGTCTCTGACTGACGCGATGTCCTCTTGTTTACATGCCGCCTTTGGGAATTGTGAGGGTCATATCAACCCTTTGAGTTCCCTCGTGGCATGCCGGCACATCTGGATGACTTGGGGCGACTTCTGTATCTAGAGCCTCAGCCCGCCATTCTCCATTCTTCCTCATCTAGTCTAACTTTAGCAGCAGTTCTATCATGCAGCTCGTCCCAAGTTTGAGCTTGCCAATGTTGGAGATCTTTCTTTAGTTCAGCACTGGCCTCGGAGTTACTCGTGTTTATATTATTTTCAAACTCCATGATAGCCAAGTTGTCATCCATTGTAGGTACCTTCATCCTCTTCGCTTGGAAGCGCCCAAGAAAATTTTTAAGAGGCTCCCGGTACCACTGCTTGATTTCGAACACGTCCTCTTTTCGTTTGAGGATATTCTAGGCTCTGGTGTGGGCTTTGATAAATAAATCAACCAATTCATCAAATATCAAAATAGACTCGGATGGTAGGTGAAAGTACCAATGTAATGCTCCCTTCTCAAGGGTATCCCCAAATTTCTTCAAAAATATGGATTTCTTTTCCACCGGGGTCAGATCTTGCTTCTCACCATGGCCCTATATTCAGCAACGTGATCAGCTTGGTCAGTCGTTCCGTCGTACTTTTTCAAGATTTGCAACTTGAAGTGTTTCGAAGGGAGCCGAGGCTACTTCTGACTTGTAACCTTGTTGCCTACATTTTGTCAATATCCAAGATCCTCTGGGCGTATTGGGTGAAAATTTACCGAGCCTCGACGCTAGGTCTCAGGACGTGGGGTGGTTGGATCTCTTAGAAACAACCCCTCGTAGAAGCTCGATTGGTTCCCGATGCTAGATGCCTCAGGCAAGAGCGAATTTTGCCTACAAGTTACTGCTCGGGGTGACTAAAGGATAACCATCACGAGGTGCGCAACTTACTCCTCGGGGAAGCTTTACTCTTTGACAAGTAGGTTTTTGCCTTCTGTAACTGTCGATTGTTACATGAATATTTAAGAGGAAGATCATGGGCTGACCATGATTGAATGTGGAGTAATGGTCATTAAACATATTTATTGCGCTTTTTATTCTTGTAGACTATAAATAGTAATTGGGAAATTGTGTAGAGACATCCAGAAAAAATATATCACAAACACTTACTTTTTATCTCTTTACTTTTGCTCAAATTCCTTTACTGTATTTCTCGTTCTTTTACGACTTTGATACAAACAATTGTTAGTTAACCCAAAAAAATTTGATTTATTATCCTAATCAGATTTAGGCCAACACAAATTAGCGCCATCTGTGGGGAACTGGCAATAATATTTGTTTCAAAGTCACGTTTTTAGCTTACACATCATATTTGTTAATTTCATTCAATGGCAGACAATACTAACAACTCTGACAACACAACGGTCCAAACTTCCGACCCGACTATTGGTGTTACATCATCATATGGTGGAACGCCTATTCAACAAACCAGCTTACCTCCATCAACTGGTTTAACACCACCAAATGGCTTACCTCCATCAACTAGTTTAACATCTCCAACTAGCTTAACCCCCTAATTGGGGTTATTCCACCACCGATCGACGCCTCTTCATCAATTTCAAATAACCCTTTTTAAGTATATGTGATGGCCACTCTACAACAGCTTCAAGAATAATTTGTTGTTTTCTCTGGAAATAGGAGAAGCTCAAAAAATTTCATTGAGCCTCCACCTGTTACACTCAATGGAAGCATCCCGAACGTTGTTCCTACGGGCGCAACAATAGGGAAACTTCCAAACGGATCTGTATCTGGAGGATCGGGGTCCGCCCGTGGCTGAAACTAACGTCCCGTCGGACTTTGTAAAATGGAAAGAAGAGTTCGAGGCCAGCATTGAAAAGAGGCTTGAAAATGTCCTTGAGGTCAGAAAGCCTCAGCAAATGATAGATATTCAAAAATATAGACAATGACCTTTCAAGCCCGAGGCTGCTCCTTCTCCCATTACCAAACATTTTAAGTTGAAAATCCTGAAGAAATACGATGGGACAACTGACCCCATTGATCATATAACTGAATATATAGCTATGGTCATAAGCAACGACTTGACCCCGGTGGAAAAGGAGTCTATGTTTCTTAAGAAGTTTGCTGATATCCTTGAGAAATGAGCGCTGTGTTAATACATGCACCTCCCCTCTGAGTCAATAACGAACTTCGAAGAGTTGGCCGATATGTTTATCAAAGCTCATATTGGAGCCTAGAAAATCCTCAAGCGAAGGAAGGATATCTTCAAAGTTAAATAAAAATACCTCGATCCAATCAAGGATTTCCTCGAGCGTTTTCAAGCTGAAAGGATAGACCTGCCAAAAATGGATGACAATTTGGCGGTCATGGCTTTTGAAAAAAATAAATGTGAGTAATTCTGAGGCTGCTGCTGAATTAAAGAAGGAGCTCCAGCAGTACCAGGCCCAGACTGGGGATGAACTGCACGACAAGGCTTTTGAAAAAATTAGGCTCGAGGAGGCCGAATGGAGGAGGACAGGTTGATACAATTCGTACCGAGGTCACACAGATTCCTCTCGACGCGTCGATGTGCCACAAGGGAATTCTAAAAGGCGGTACGAGCCTTATAATTCATAGAGGCAGTATGTAAGCCAATGCCTCGGGGGATAACAGAATGTAAGTCAAAGGCTAGGGGGAAAGCTAGCACGAATGCCAATAGAAAAAACTCCTCGGGACCATCCTTGGTGTCCAAGGATAAAGACCTACCCGGAATCCTGATTATAATTTTAACGTTTCTACCTCCGAGTTGGTAAATGCTATAAAAGGGATGAGGGATCAGGGTGTAAGGTTTCCGAGGGTCATGAGAACACCCCCCGGGGAAAAGAGATCAGATTCAACATTGTGAGTTTCATATGGATTATGGTCATGCCACCGAGGACTGCAAAGTGTTGCGCCTCGAGGTGGCTCATCTCCTCAAGAACCCCGTTAGCAGAGTATCTCACTGATAAAGGGAAGCATAATTTTCTAAGAATAGGGGATGGGAACAGCTGTCGAGGGTGGAGTCTCCTAAAAGAGTGGTGAATGTTACAAATAGGGGATCAGAAGTGAACAGTGTTAACTTTGATACTGCGAAGAAATACGCGAAAATTTCAATCACTGTGGAGAAAAGGTCCCAAGCTGGTGGGTCGAAGAATGAAATAGTTTTGATGCAGAGGACTGTGATGGGGTGATGTTTACCCGTCAAGATGGGGCTGTTAAGAAAATATGGTTGAAGGACCTCGTCGTCCCAAAGGCAACCATATCGACAGGATTCAACAATTCCACGGAAAAGACGCTAAGAGAGATTACTTTTACTACAACTACCGAAGGAGTTGATAAAAAACTGTTTTTCAAGTGATGGCCGAGGATATGGCTTAGAATGTTATCCTCGGGAGGCCCTGGATTCATGAGATGGAAGTTGTTCCATCTACCTTGCACCAAGTTATTAAATTCTCAACCCCATGGGAAATTCGAGCCATCCGAGATGAGCAACCATAGCTCGCGAATGTTATTTTAGTTGCGATGAAGAGTGGAGTCGCCTCGACTGGGCCATTCAAATAGAAATTACTTAGCTCAGAGCCCGATAAGGATGAGAGCTCAGTTATTAACTTAGGCTCTTAAAATGAAGTGGAGAGGGTGTCGGCATTCATACAGGAAACTCGGGAACCATTATTTCTAACGTTGAAGTACGTTACCCTTCATCTAACACAATCTTTCACATACGGTATCGAGCTATTAATACTCCAACACTTGGGTCGAATGGGATTAACCCCTCGCTTTTCTTTTCTTGACCTATTCAGGAAGCGGAGGGAACAATACACAGTTCTCGGGTCTTAATTCTTCACACCAGACCACTGGGGGGATGCAAGGACAGCTAGCTCAGTCAGCTTTCGACTCACTCCATAACCTGGGACTTTGAACACAGAAACCCGAAGGCTGGCTATCTGTACACCAAAGACTGTTCCCTTGGGAGTTAGCCTAGTTATTTGTCGTAATAGCCCGACGTGGCTTCTATAAAAAGAATTTGCCTAAGTCTCATCACGACTAGGAGTTATGTAAATCGGCTAGAATTTCATCAATGGAATAAAACTTGATTAAGTTTATTTTTTATCCGGTGTATTATGAAGCCAATTTTTTATTTTTAAGCCTCGGCTCGAGGACGAGACGTCGTTCTAAGCTAGCTTTATTGTAAGAAGTCTTTATCGCTATCTTTCAAGCAAAATACTTGAGTGACATGTCAAAACGCTTTCAACACAAAGTAAAAGACTAACATTCGAAGCATTCAAAAGTTCATTAAAGACTCGAAGGCCAATATAAGGATATTTACAAAATAGCGGCTCGAAGGCCTAGACAAAAAAAAAAGAAAAAAAGAAGAGAACACTAAAAAAGTTCATTAGTCAGCTTCGCCCTCACTAGAAGTTGAAGCTTCAGAACCTTCGCTCTCTTCATCCTCATCGCTCGAGCTTTCACTGCTCGAAGGAAGCTTTTTCAAGATAGTCTGAGCCTTGGCAATACCATCTTTCGCCTTGGCTATTTCTTCATACAAGTTCACTCCAACTTCGCATTGCTCGAGAGTCTTTAGCTTGGTCTGAATGATAGCCCAGTTTCTGTCAACACGGGCTCTAGTATCTCTTGATTTCAGCTTAGCTTTGAGCTTGGACTTAAGCTCAAAAAAGATGGCTCCTTCGCCCAGAAGTGTCTCAACTTTTGCCTCGAGGGCTTGGGTCTGGGCCTCGAGCTTGGTCACCTTTAACGGAAACTTCCTCGACTGGTTTTTAAGTTGTCCAATTAGATCATTGATCATCGCATTCGCAACATCAATTTTTCTCTGACGTTCAGCCCAGAGGTTTTATTCTTGAGTCCTTTTTTCAGCTTCAAGTTTGGCAATGATCTCGCGGGACTTGGTTAGCTCGAGCTCTGACTCATCAGCTACTTTGCAGGCTCAGTCCAGATCAATCTCAGAATCAAGCAAATGTTTCTCGAGCTCAGAGATTTTGGCTTGAAGTCCAGCCTTTACGCGATTCCATCGCTCCCCAACTTTCCTAAGATTTGCCGCTCGGTGAGCTTCAATCTCAGCCGCCTTCATAGTGTAAACATAACTCTGCAAATAGGGTGAAAGTGGTTACAAAGATCCGAATGTAATTAAGGATAAAAGGATTCAAAGCGATAGAAGATTACATGAACTGCATGCTGAGCTGCGTAGGCCATCAAGTCGTCGATGGGCACATCCTTGAGGCGTTCTTGCTCTGATGGTTCAAGAAAGCCCCTAAGACTGATGGGAACAGCCACTATATCATCCAGCATGCATAGATCAGAGGGGATGCCAATCATTCTAGGGCTCATCACGGAAGTCGAGGGGTGATCAAGTCGCGAGGCAGCCCGAACATGGTCATCAAGTGCTCTCTCCTCAGCTCGGGCAGGTTCAACAGTTGTTTTCTCCTCAGTGGGAAGGCTTTTAACCACCTTCGCTTTACCCTTAGCCTTTTCAGCGGCTCAGTTTAGTTCTTCTAGGTTGATCACCTCAACTCCTTCACGAGCATCATCGTCTACTGGATCATCAATCAGGCCTCGTTGAGGAGCTCCAGGTGGTTCTACCCGAGGACGTTTTGCTTTGGAAGGGTTAGTTGATGTTTCCTTTATTTTCTTTGAATCTCAACAGATAAAGGGTTATTTAAGGAAAAAGAAAGAAGAGGTGAAGAAAGCAATTAAGCCGAGGATTTTAACCTTTTGAAGACTCGCGACTGGGCGACTTCTTTGAAGCTTTGGCTTTGGTGAGGACCTCAACTGAGTCCTCCAAGTCTTTCAAATTTTCCCCAGCCTCGGGGACCTCAGCTTTCTTTTTCCCTTCCTTCTTCTTTTTCTTTTTCTTTTCCTTCTTCTTCCTCCAGCTCAATAGCTGCCCTATTGGGGAAGCCTGCAAAAGAAAGGGAGTAGAGTAAGGTCAAATCTTTGAGTTAAGAAGAAAAGGGCATAATGTACACTTACCATGCCATTTGCACAACCACTAATTCTCATCCAATGCAGCCAAGATCATCCAGGATCTCTCTAGCCTCAGATTGGCATTGATAATTACCTGGCCCAAGCTGTCAAACCCTTCAGAGGGTTGATTAGAAGTTTCTCCGCTGAAAATACAAAAAATTGATTAAAGTTTGAAGAATTATGGAGATGAAAACGGAAAAGCCATGGTTCGGCCACTTACGAGTTTTATTCCACGCTTCGGGAAACATGGCCTCGGCAGAAATAAGAGCAGTTGGGATGAGAACAAATCGATCACACAAGTCGCGGTCTTCGGTGTCATCACCCTTCGTGATTAAAAAAAATTTGCCTCGTTTGTTTAATTGAACAAATCCATCCTTGTGCATAGTGGGATAGAGAGGGAAATCAAATGATCAAAAGTAAACGAGACCTTAGCTCGTTGACTCAAGAAGTCGAGACATTGAATAATCCTCCAAAATCCGGGGCCCAGTTGGGCTAAACACAATTTGTAGGTTCGGAAAAAGGTATCAACTATATGATGAATAGGGAGGGTAAAACCTATCATGAAGGGATAAGTATAAACAAAGGAGAGCCCGGCAATTCAATCACAAGTACGATTTTCTGGGGTAGGAACCACAATCTGGACCTCGGGGCCCCAATTACAATCCTCTCAAACCAGATTCGGTGAGAGTTGAACGGGCACATTTTTATTTTTCTCGGGGTAAAAAGTTGTTTGCTTTTGTAATATAAAATTTTTACCGGGGTCATATTTTGGGTGACGTTTGAGTTCTCCGGTGTAAGAATTCTTTTTGAGTTTTGAAGCTTCTATGGTTTCTGCTTCATCATTGTCGTCATTAGAAACTTCTTCAGTCGCAGCTTTGACGTCCTCAGCTGATACCTCATCTTGATTGGTGGTATCACGACGGTCAACCGAATAATAAGTGGCTTCATTATCGCCTTTCTCCGACAGAAAAACTTTCAGCGGCATGGGCACGTTCACCAATTCATCACCTATTACCATGGTGTTGTCGTCAATGGTTCTTTCCTCAGATGATCCAGGAGAATTTTGGATGGAGTGAGTAGAAGACATGGTGGAAAGGTTTTATAAAGAGAAAGTAAGAGTTGCAGAAATTTTTTTACTTTGATCAAAGGATTAAGAAATAGTGAAAATGGCGGACTAGTGGCTAATTTAAAGGAGAAGGATTGTTCAAGTGCCCTAAAAATTGTCATCATTATTTTTACATTGGAAAGGTAAAACGAAGGGTCTCGACCGCTCAGAAAATGCCGCGTGGGGTGAATGTGATATTGAAGAGACGGTTACCTTTTCAGATTTCTTGGTGGATAATTTGCCACGTCGCTTTCCCGCCGAATTAATTCCACTCCTCGAAAAATTTTGGCAATCATTCGAGGGGTGTAGGGACTATCTGTATTTGGTGAAAATTTAACGAGCATAGGTGCTAGGTCTCAGGACGTGGGGTGGTTGGATCTTCTGGAAACAACCCCTCGAAGAAGCTCGCTTGGTTCCCGAGGCTAGATGCCTCAGGAAAGAGCGAATCTTGGCTACAAGTTACTACTCGGGGCGACTAAAGGATAACCATCACGAGGTGCGCAACTTACTCCTTGGTGAAGCTTTATTGACGAGTAGGTTTTTGCCTTCTGTAACTGTCGACCGTTACATGAACATTTAAGAAGAAAATCATGAGCTCACCATGATTGAACATGGAGTAATGACCATTAAATATATTTATTGTATTTTTTATTTTTGTAGACTATAAATAGTCATTGGAAATTGTATAAAGGCATCCAGAAAATATATCACAAATACTTACTTTTTGTCTCTTTACTTTTGCTCAAATTCCTTTACTGAATTTCTCGTTCTTTTACGACTTTGATAGAAACAATTATTATTTAACCTAAAATAAATTCGATTTATTATTCTATTCAGATTTAGGCCAACACACCTTTTTGACCCCTGGGACATTCTCCAGCCGCTTTTCGAACTGGGCCTCGAAATCTCTTTTTTATTTTTTAAAGTCCGTCGGGACGCTTGTCTCTGCCACCTTGGGAGCTGTTCCAAAGGGCGGGATGCCGTGAGGAATAGTCCCTGAGCCTCTAGACGCAGCACCATTCGAAATTCCCTCTGTTGTTTCATCCAGAGGAACAAAGATCGGGATGCTTCCATTAGAAGCCACAGATGGAGTGTTGGTGGGAGTAGTAATGGTTCTCATGCTATCTGAGATGGTTTGCAACAAACTTTGCATCTCAGCATTGACCTTGCCTTGTTCGGCGAACTGCTCTTGGACGTATTCCAAGCATCATTTGACTCCGACGAGGAGGGGTCAACTGGAGGTGGAGGAGGTGGAGGAACAAATGCATCATCAGAACCAGTTTGCCCAGCGGGGTGAGGTTGATTTCCATCAACGCTATCACTATTGCCTACCATCATTTAAGATCAGATCGAAACACGAATAAACATACTGCACAACTCTGGAACAAAACATAATTTCTTGATCCCCATAGACTGCGCGAAATTGTATAGGCCTAAATTGGATATAGGGACACAATTGGATTGGTTTAGACGTTACCAGCAATGAGATAAGATGTATTAGAGTTATTAAAAGTAAAGAAATGACAAGAATGGATGAACGATATGAATACAAAATATATGGTTCCAATATGAATATCTTTGAGAGTACAATTGAGTAGAGTTTTGCCTATATTTGTCTCGAGGCGAACCTCGGGACTTCGAGCCATTTATTAACTCGAGGCGATTATGCCTTGTGACTCGAATACCCTTAGCCCCGGAACCTAACCTCGGTCATCTTTACATTAACCTCACGGATGACTTGCATCCCTTGTAGAAAATACCCCGAGCCTTGCGCCCGGGCTACCACGTTTGCAAACTCCCCCCACTCCTCGAGGAACTGCCAGAGTTCCCGAGGAGTGGAATGAATGCAGACGGGAAAGGTGACGTGAAACATATAGTAATTTTTCCATTTCGTGAAACGTATTCTCCTTACAATGTATTTTCAGAAAATTAAATATCAAAGTCTTATAAAAAAATATTTGGCTCGTTACCAAACAAACTATAAGAGTTTTCCGAAGAAAGAATTGTTAAAAGACTAATTTAAAATTGATGTGAAAAATCTAAATTGTTTAGGATTTGATATTTGCTCGTTTGTTTCATACACACCGAGTTAGGTTTTGTAATTAATACCATATTGGAATAGCATTTTTAGTTTACATTCAAAGTATGTTTTCTTTAAAAATAAAGGATGCTACATATTTTGAGTGTAAGATAGAAAAAATAATAGAAAATACTACAGAAAATATTCTCCTTACTTCTCATGGAGTATAATTTTTGTACAAGAATGTACTTATGAGTGTTAGTGTGACCAAAGAGAAGATATAAAATAAAATAACGAACTGAAAATGATATATTTCTTCCCCAAATAGCCGACCAACTTTGATTAATGGACTTCAAAGTCATTACTAGTATTTAGCGTGGATTGAGACCTTAATGTATTTTAAAAATAACATATTCAACCCGGAACTCTGTATGACGAATTGTTAACCAAAAACTTTTGTAATTTGATTTGTGGTTTTCTTCAATTTTTAATTTTCATATATTTTGGAGCCGAGTATAAATATTTTGATGATAATGATATACTTCAGTCGTAAAAGGAGTATCTAAAAAATCTCCCTGCCTTAAGGAAACTCGAACGAAACGCCAATTGTCAAAGCGACAGAGTTTGGTGACGAGTACTCCAAGGTCTCAAGTCTCTCCTGAAAAGGAAGTCCATAGGCGGTAGTTAAATGTATGTGTCATTTGATTATGTGAAATATCTCGGTAGAACAATTTATCACTAATAATTCACCGTTTCAATAGTATCTTCTTATTAATCCGTTGACAAAAATGATAGCAGTCTAAATTATAAAATAACTAAATTTAATATTTATAATTTATACTTAATAAAATATTTATAGCCCCACAAATATACTACATTCATTTCAATTTTAGTGTCTACATTTCCTTTTTAGTCCATTCCCAAAAAAGTATCTAAATTATAAAATAATTAACTTTAATATTTATAAATTTTACTTAACAAATATTTATAGCCGCACAAATATATTTCTTCCGTCTCAATTTAAGGGTCTACCTTTCCTTTTCGGTATGTCCTAAAAAGAGTCTTTTTGAATATTTGGTAACTCTTTAATTCTAAAATTTGTTTGGACCATAAGATTTAACGTCTCACGTTACGCTCATTTTTAATTTTAAATCATAGAATTTAAAAGTCTTCCTTATTTTCTTAAACTACGTGCCGGATCAAACCCAGACACTTAAAATAGGACGGACTGAATAAATAATACTCTTTCTGGTTAAAAAATGATGAACATATTTCTTTTTAGTCTATTTAAAAAAGAATGACTTTTTTCTAAATTTGAAAATAAACTTTCACTTTTACCTTTAATAGGATGATTTGTAACCATACAAATATTTTTAATTTATTTAGACCTGAAATTTTAAAAATTATTCCTGTCAAATGGGTTCATACATTTTAAAACGGAGCAAGTATATACTTTAAACCCCAATAGTCTTCATTTCTTATTGTCGACGCAAATTTTTCCACATATAATAAAGCTAAAACGGAGGGAGTACATCGTTCTTAAAGTTCGCTCACAGAAGAGTCCACAAGAACACGTCAGCTAAGTATACAAATCTACGTAGCAAAAAGGGAGTAAGTAATAACGTCAGCGCCCACCCATTTTTTGGAGAAAATAAAGGAGTCCTAAGTCAAGATGACGTCATTTTGCAATTAATTTTACACACACTCATCACTCCATGTGATTATGCCTCCTATTTTACTTTCTCTCTAAAATGCCAATATTACCCCTATATCTTTCTACTATTCCCGACCTACCCCTCCTACCCCTCTATCCCCTACCTCTAACCTCTTCCACGCGCCCTCTTACCTTTCTCTACACTCTCCACACTCCTCACTTATACTTCACAATTTTATAGAGTAATAAATTGTTGCGTTACGTTGGTCCTTCGACTTATTCTTATAATATAAAAAAATTGTTTTTTTTTATATTTTGTTACACTAAAATCATTCAATTTATGCTTTATTACATAAAAGTTAATTTTTTTATTAAGTAAAATAATATACACAACCACTGATCTTCTTTATAATTTTTTTAATCCTTTTTTTTTTCAAAAAATTATCTCTAAATGAATACCCAAAAACACCTATTTACTTTCCTGCCCACCCCTTTTAGTGTTTCTAATTTCCCCTCTTTTTAGGGATTAGTACTAAATTTTCCTGCCGCCTCCGTCCTCCTCACCCCTCCGATCAATCAAATCTCCCCGTCGGTCATCCCTCCTGCCGGCGACGAAGCAGGAAGGTAGAAGAACTCCGGCGAAACACACGGTTGCTGCTGATGCAGTCCCAGCCGCTGCTGCTACTGCTATAGATCCAGTTGAAACCTGCCGTCACTGCCACCTTTGTTTGGTTCTGACACCGACGCACTCAATCGATGTTGCTGTTGTTCCCGATTCACCCAGTGAACTCAGCTACTCCTGATGCTCCATTACCAAATCTGCTTCTAGAGAGCACTTGCCGGTGCTTCTTTATTTTTTTTAGATGCTGGTATTATTTTTTATACACAACTCATTAAATTAAAATATGTATGCACTAAAAATAACTGAAAAATGAGTGTATACATTATATATAACTAAGAAAAATAATTGTATATACAGTAAAATTAGATATAAACACTACGTATACGTGCAGAGACCGTTTATACTATGTCATCATTTGTATTATTTTTAAATGTATACACAACTCATTAAATTAAAATATGTATGCATTAAATATAACTGAAAAATGAGTGCATACATTATGTATAATTAAGAAAAATAATTGTATACATAGTAAAATTAGGTGTAAACACTATGTATATGTGCAGAGACCGTTTACACTATGTCATCATTTGTACACACTATATTAATTTGGTGTAAACTAACTACAAAAAGAAAGGACTATTGAAAAGTAAGGGGTGGTAGTTGACTGGATATTTTAGTAATTATCCTTTTTTATTATTCAAAAGTTAATTAACCAATTTATCTTTGATATACAAAAAAAATAATTAAAGTTAGGTTTTAAGAAAGGATGGCCGGAAAGATGACGTACATACTCTTAATCTTTTCCTTCTCTGAGCTCTGGTTATGAAAGAAGGAACTGAGAAGAAGTTACTATTCACTCCATTCCAAAAAGAATGACATAATTTTATTTATTTATCATGTCAATCTAGTTCTCATATTAAATCAAATAAAAATTAGCTTTTGTTATTGAAATTTTCACATTAAAAAATTTACATGAAAATTGTACTCCATATAAGCTACACTCATTGTTTATCTCATTAAAAAATTGGTACAAGCATACACTTTCGAACGCTAGCAAATATTTCTTTTAATGTAAATGCGCAAAGTGAAATGTCACAAGATTTGAGAAGGTAGAGATTTAGTTGTTTTTAATTCTTCACGTTTAAATCCCAATGCATGGGGTCAACTTTGTGAATGTTAAACAAATGATTTCTGTAGCCACTTAATAATTGGGGGTGAAAAGAAATAGCCTCCATTAGAAACAAACAAACACTAAGGCACTAGATGCCAAATTTTCCAATTAAATTTAGTTATTGCACAAAATCATGTTGCTAAAAGGGAAAAACTTGAGTTGCTTTTCGGTTAAGTGGAGTAAAATTGGTGGTATGTGCGTGGTAAGCGCGGAGTCTCAACTCTCAACCTTACAATTTTCCATGGTCTTTTGTTTGTTACAGTATCTTATGAGTGCTCCTTCCTTTTGATTCAAAGAAGTATAATTTTGAATTTAGAGTACACTTTATATGATAGTCAGAAATACATGACATTTTCTTCTTGTGATTAATACTCCTTTCATGACTCGACTAAATTGAATTCGTATTAAAACGCTATATTTTTATGAATTACCAAAGATGAACCAATTTTTAACTTTTGAACTCGATATTTCTAATTAGAGAGAGTGAATGTACTTCACACCTCACCACAAATTTTAATGATAAGAATAAGTGACATAATATTTTGCTCTGGAGGACAGCGCAAGTGTTCAGTAGTAATATTGTACATGAGGATGAGGCGAACGTCCCTCTTATCAAGACATTAGTCTTGTAACTTTTTAAGCAGCTTACGATTGCCTTTTATTGTTCTAAATTTGTCTTGCCTTGGGTACTGATTCTAATGACAGATTCTTATTAATGTATTATATTTAACTGCATTCGGATTACTGTAGACACCTATCATCCACGACCACATTATTCTTTCCGTTCATATTTACGTGACAGTATTTCTTTATTAGTCTATTCCAAAAAAAGAACAATATTCTAAATTTGGTAACAATTTGACTTCAAAATTACAATTTTTCTATTACTGAAATACATAAATGTCTGTCTTATTTTAGACCACAATTTTTAAAAGTCTTCTTTTATTTCTTAAATTTCGTGCCGAGTCAAACTATGACACATAAAGTGAAACAGATGGAGTAGTATTGATAGTATTAAATAGGGGTGGGCACAAAACCGAAAAAACCGAAATACCGAACCGAACCGAATTAGTTCGGAACTTCGGGTTCGGTACTTCGATTTTTCGGTTCGGGTTCGGTCTTGAAAATTTCAAAATTTCGGTTTTCGGTTCGGTCTTCGGTTTCGGGTAACCCAAAACTTTGGGTCCCGAAAAACCCGAAATTTTAACCCTGCCTTCACAGTTCACCCTAAAATCTAAAAATTACCTAAAGGTCCTAAACTGCTAAACCTAAACACAAGTTACACACTTACACTTACAGAGCTACAGCCGTCACCCCTACTCCAAGTCTCCAATACTCTTTTCCAGCTACGCCGCAAACAACTGAACTGAGAACTATCCTACCCGATCAGTTCCATCTTCGATTTTCATCCCTACGCCGATTCCGATCAGTTCCATCTTTGCTACTCCCGATCAGTCCATCTCGCAAGGTTAGTTTCCATTTTTGATGTTCCTTTTAGTTTTCATTTTTGCTTTCTGCCATTTCTGATGGTTTAAACAGAGGAGTTCCAGTTTTTGGTTCCACGGATTTAGATTTTGATTTATTGAGGCCTTCTTCATGACGAAGGAAATGATCGATATTCAGATTATGGAACCATTTATAAACTATATTTACGTATATATATATATATATATATATATATATATATATATATATATATATATATATATATATATATATATATGCTGGAATATGTACTACTTACTTACTTAGTATTACATGAAGGATGCAAGTGTTAACTTTTAATTAGATAATTTCTAAGTTCTAACAGCATGTCAGTCGTGATTGCTGCCTGCTTTCAGTCGTGATTGAAGAAAATGAAGGAGTAATCCGCAAAGTGATGTGTAAGAAATGTGGTAGAATGTTCAATTATAATCCGAAGTATGGCACAAGCGAGTTTAGAGCTCATCTTAAGAGATGTCTACGTTCACAAGCGCGTTTAGGTGTCATCTTAAGAGATGTCTAATTTGATGGATGTTTCATAACTTCGTATTTTGTTATGTCATCTTAAGAGATGTCTACGTTCACAAGCGCCTTTAGGTTTCATAACTCACTTTTGTATGGATTGTCCCGCTTGTTTAAAGTTATTTGAACTTGTTAAATTTAGTGTTAACTGATGCTTGCGTTTACTACTTTAAATCTGCTGTTTTGCTGCTGTTTTTTTGCTTTTTTGCTGCTGTTATGCTACTGAAACATTGCTGAAATGGTGCTGTTTTTCTGCTGCTGTTTTGCTGCTGAAACGCAGCTGAAACGTTGCTGTTTTGCTGCTGAAATGCTGCATTTTTTCTATTGAAACACTGCTGAAATGCAGCTGTTTTTCTGCTGCTTTTTTGGTGCTGAAACGCAGCTGTTTCGCTGCTGAAACGCAGTTGAAACGCTGCTGTTTTTTGCTGCTGTTTCGCTGCTGAAACGCAGCTGTTTTTCTACTGAAACGCAGCTGAAATACTGCTGTAGTTTCGCGGCTGTTTTGCTGCTGAAATACAGCTGAAATGCTGCTGAAAATTTTCTTGTTCGGGATTTTTTTTTTTTGTCATAAACTTTGGTTTAAACCGAAACACCGATGTACCGAACCGAAGTACCGAACTAAAAAACCGAACCGAACCGAAGTATAAAAATTACGGACTTTTTTACACTTCAAACCGAACCGAAGACCGAAGTAACGGACTCCTACTTCTAAAAACCGAACCGAAGAACCGAACGCCCACCCCTAGTATTAAAGTTATACACATACTACACCACTGTACAGAAGTTAAACAACTTTTTACCTTTTAACAGATTATTATTGAGTATTTAGGGGTTGTTTGGTACCAAGCATAAGGCTTTAATACATGCATAAGAAATGGTACTAATTAATACCATATTTGGTTTGACTTTCTCCGATCTTAGAATCTTGCATAAGTTTAATACAATATTTGGTTGTATTTTTGTATATGCCGCGTTGTTAATACCACATAAGTTATGCGGTAATTTATGTATTATTTTATGCGTGATAGAAGGTGGAATAAGTAATGTGAGTATTAGTAATGTATGTATTAAAATTTAAAATAACAAAATTAACCCTCATAATAATAAGGATACTTTTAAATTTTATTTTAAAAGCAACTAAATATTTTGAATTATAACATTGTATATTAATTTATAATATATTAGTGATTCAATAAATAATCCCTATGTTATAATACCTGCATAGCTAATACACACCTTATTAATTTACGTATTACTAATACCAATATTATTAATACCTACAGTAATAACACCCATATTATTTTTAATACCTACATTATTAATACATATATTATTAATACCTGCGTAAATGATATCTCAACCCAACGACCCCTTAGTCCCGTCTTCATATTTCGAATGTCTTGTATAATTTGACCCAAAAATAGGCAAGGTAAAAGGTAATGTAAAAGCCAAGAAATAGATCATTTTAAGGTCTTTCTGTTTTGTCATCTAGTCTCCACTACTAACACCTCATTCTCCTTTCCCCTCACACTCTGCGCGTCACATGAGATTCTTAGTTAACACTCCCCCCCTGGCCCCCCTCCCCCAAAGTTTAGTTTGAGGTGGGGAGGGGAGTGGCAATCCCCATAAACACAGCATAACTTACGTAGTATGTTACTTTGTGATGTAACATTATTTGCCACCTTCCTATTTATATAATCTCTACTCTCTTCCCCTTTTCTCCCAAGAATCCTTCCCACTATTCCTTTAATCTCTTTCTTTCTCTTTGTTATTAACAACATCATGAGGAGCAACAGCTTCTATGGACCCTTCTCCGATGGCGGAGTACGATTAGAACTGACCCCTACCACCACTTCACCACTAGCCATCGATGTAACGGAGTCTACGGAGATGAGAATTCAACGTCTCATCTCCGAAAACCCCGTTGTAATATTCACCCGGTCGTCTTGTTGCATGTGTCACGTCATGAAGAAATTACTATCTGCTATAGGTGTTCACCCTACTGTTATTGAGCTAGAGGAGGACGAGATCGTTGCACTTCCGTCCACCCCCGCCGTTGGTAGCGGCGGCGATGAGGTGAATTCCGATGTGTCCGGTGTCGGAGAAGCTCCGGCGGTGTTTATTGGTGGCACACGTGTCGGTGGACTAGAGAGCCTCGTGGCACTTCACTTGAGTGGCCGTCTTGTTCCTAGGCTTGTGGAAGTTGGTGTCATCACCGATATGGTACTGTAAAAGTTAAGAAATTTCATGTTTTTTATTATTATGGTACTATATTTTGTAATTCAATTGTCCAAAAAAAGAAAAAAATTCCCTTAGGAAAAGAAATAATTAAGTGGTAGTATAATTAGTTGTTTAATTTTAGTTAATTATTAGCTTTGATAATTGTTGTATTTTTCGTGTGGTAATGAAGTGTTATATAATTTCTGTATTTTAAAGATTAAAAGAAGGCGTGGTGCTGCTTCTTTTCTTCTTTCCTAATTTGGGACTTTGGAATTTACTTCCCCTTAAACTAATTGAACTGTCAGTAGGACTAAATGGGGCAGCTATTAAATACTATTTCCAGTTAAGTGCTACACTTTGATTTGAATATCCCCACCATTGAGGAGGAATATTCTTGAATTGTTTAACTAATTTACAACTGTTAACCAAAATATTCACTCACTTACCACAACTTTGGGATCAAAGTTCTCCTTTTGCTTTTCCTTTTCTTGTTTGACTGTTGCTTATTCATTTTGATCGAAGAATCACGTAAGGCAATTGCAGTTTCAGTCAACGCAATACTTCGGAACCATTAAATTTGTGGATGTACCTAGTAAGTAGAGATTTGATTTTGTAGTAGTTTACCATAAAAATAGTTATAGACATTTTCATAATATATTGGTATAAGAAAATAACATAAAAGATTTATAGAATTGATACTAGGAGATTTTGTAGACATAGGAGATGACTTATTCCATCTCGGAATTTAAAAATCACAAAAATCATATTTTTGTTGAACAACATGTTTGTTATTTTTCTTACATAGTTAACAGATTAGCGAAGGTTGAATTAGAATGTAGACGCCTAGCAGCTGATTCCAAGATTCAAACTAACTAGTTCGATTCGATATGTGACCTATTCTAGTAAAGGACGAATTTTTTTAACTTTTCAAATAATAAACTAGCAAGGAAGATGACAAATTATATTCCTAAATCCTGGTCTTGTTGCTTAAGCCACACTTAATTGTTGTTGAAAAAGGGTTCAAAGTACTATATTCCATAAGCAGAAGTAGAAAAAGTGAGAAAAAGAAAGAAGAATAAAAGCCCAAATGAATCTTGACAGAATTGAATGATGCATAGTGTGAGAAGAAGGAAAAAAAGGAACATTCAAAAATTATTGGTGGGCAAGAAAAGAAAGAGAGAAAGAAAGAAAGAAAGAGAGAGAGAGCAGAGTAATAAAGCAAAGTAAAGCAAAGCAGCAATTGCTTTGGTTGGCTTTGGTGCTTTTAGCCTTCAAGTATTTCGAAAAGTTATCTTATGTGTTGATTGAGATATGAAGTCTTGAAAATGAAATGAGGGAATGGCCAAAATGACATAAATACATTGCTTTAAAAGATTCTACGTGTCATGTTGTTGTTTTTGTCATTAGGTGACAAACGTCTTTTTCTTCCATTACTCTGTTTTTGTAACTTATTGGTGACCAAAATTTGCAACCATGATTGTCTAGCATGATAGATTCAGAATTTTGGTATGGGTGTTTTGAGCTGAGAGAGTGATTTTTAAACTTATTGTGTGCATATAGAGTTCAACATTGAAGCACTTAAGTTTAGGGTAATATTAATAGTCGTATTCTTTTTCTAAGTCTAATCTTTATTTAACCAACATACACTACTCTTAACTGAGGGTGTCTTTTGTCCCAATTTCATGTGAGAGTTGTTTTTTGGTTTCCATCTTTTAAGGTTAATAGGAACTTTTATTTTCTAAACAAAAAGTTCCATGCCTATCTTTCTGTAGTGGGAGAATCTGACATATGTGTGATATTTATAGGAAGAAAGCTTGTGAATATATTATAATAACCACGAACGTGTGATCGACGTACGAGACACAGTGCAGGTTCTGTCAACTCAAAATGTCACACATGCATGTGTTCGGATACTCATAGAACAAACAAAGAAACAGAAGGAATTGAAAAGACCTTTCTTTCTGCAAATAAGAGTGTATATAAAGATAACAGTGGGTAAAAAGATGATGAATCGCAAGACATAACACTCAGATAATAAGCAAAACTTTCGTTTATAGTGAAACTTGTGCTGCTTCGATAATTAAATGTCAATAACAGCAATTTCAATTTTTTGGGTAGCTTGGATATACTTGTATTAACGTGATATAATTTACAATTTATTTGATTTGATTAAGAGTAGCTTGATTGACCAAATATCTGAGAAGTTAGACGTGCTATTCTTTTTTATCTTTGCTTAAGAGAGAAGTTGCATATCTTGGAGAATATGTACTTGGCCAAAGTTCTATGTAAAAAAGAGTCTTTGAGTAGTAGAAACTGTTTTTGACGATGTAGGAAATTGTTTTCCTTAAAAGCTTAAGTAGCAATTGCTTACTAAAAATTTATATTTAGTAAACTGTCCCCACATTACAGATTAAGTGAATAATCACAGGATGTGAGCACGAGTAGTCTTGAGGCGACTTATGGACTCCAAAATTTGCATTAAGTTGGTAGTAGTAAATGTGATGTGAACCTATTGACGATTGGACCACCTTCAAACTGCCAATTAAGGCTGTCTATTGACCCGGTCCGGTCCGGTCCCGGTTCGGCTCGTCCGGTCCGGTCCGGTCCGGTGTTGTGTTGGCAAAAAAAATCCGACACCGGCCCGGTTCCGGTCCGGTGCACCGGTGCAATTGCACCAATGCCGGATCGGAACCGGAACCGGCAGCCGGATATTGTACCGGTCCCGGTCCGGTTTGATCCGGTTCGGTTCGGTTCGTTAATTATTTTTTTTTTTTGTTTTAAATTAAATTTTTTATTTTTTAAAATACTAAAATCTAAATAAAAAACACAAAACACATATATTATTCAACAATATACACATTACATTACGTTGGAAAATGAAAATGCATAATTAGAAAAATAAAAACATGAAAATAGACTAGAAATTAGAAAAATACATAAATTTTCAAGTTCATCGACTCAACACTGACTCAACTCAATCATCAGTCATCACGTGGTTGCAGATATTTGCCACCAGCACGAGCTGCCCATTCGGGGTCATGATGGTTTTCCAAGTGTGTCTTAAACCTCATTGTCCCTCCAGTATTTGTTTCATCTTCCCAATTCCAAACTTTCTGACAAAGAGTACATTGAGCTTTGCCGGTATCATTATTTTTTGTGATAAATTCCCAAACTTCGGATCGTTTAGTTCTTTTTGGAGCAGCAGACGGACCTACGTTAGTAGCACCTTGAACTTGATTTGCATTATTTGCATTTGCAGCCATGTTGATAGAAAATTTAATAAAATAGCTTTTTTTTTAAGAGAAATGAATAGAAAATATTGAATTGTTATTAATTTGATGAAATATGGGAGTATTTATAGGCAAAATAGGTAGGGGAGGGTTGTAGGGGCGTTTATGGGTGTGGGGGTGGGAAAAATAGCCGTTTATGGCCGTTGCCAACGGCTATTTTTCAAAATGGAGCGGATTTGGACATAAATTTGAAGTGGGCCGGTCCGGTCCGGTTCCGGTCCGGTCCGGTCCGGCCCGGTTTTGTCGTTTTCTTTATTTTTTTTTTTTTGTTTTTTGTTTTTTGGTTATTTGTTTTGTTTAAATTTTAGTTTTATGTAATAACTTTTATATAATACTAGTAATCTAGTATTAAAATATTTATGTAATGTAGTATTTTAGTATTATAAAAGTATAATTGAGTAGTTTTTTTATAAAACTTAGTAATCTAGTATAACTTAATAACTTGTTATTTTTCAAACTTAATACTAAGTTAGTAGTATAATAGTATTTAATATTTTAGTATTTTAGTTTTTAGTATTTAGTATTTTAGTATTTTAGTTTTTAGTATTTAGTATTTAGTATTTAGTTTTTAGTATTTTAGTATTTAGTATTTTAGTATTTAGTATTTTAGTATTGAATTGCAAAGAGGAAACTTAATAGCAAAGGACACTTGAGAATATAACAAAGGATTTACTTAATAGCAAGGCGTAACGCATTTTATTGAATAATGGATAATGGTTGATTTTTTGCAAAGTACATAGATATTAAATTGCAAAAACTACATATTAATAAAAAAACTTCTCATTTTCTGAATAATTTCGTCTGGCACCTCTGGAGGAACCGGTGGCAAAGAGTCATCTTGTTCATATTCAGTTTCATTGTCCAAACTTCCATCGCCTGATAAAATTTCTGATGATGCTTCTGAATCGGCTACTTTATCTTCTGCAAATCCAAAATTTCTTCGCTCCGATCTAATCCAATCTCTGAATAATACGGCCGTCTCCATTGCTTCTTCCTTCAATGAATGTCTATGATCTCCAATTTGTAATCTTCCTTGGCTAAACGCGCTTTCTGAAGCAACAGATGATGCTTGAATAGTTAGAATATCCCGCGCCATTTTTGCTAAAATTGGAAACTGTGCTTGTTGATCCCTCCAAAATGGCAGTAGTTCATCGCTTCTAAAATAATCAACATCCTTGCAAGCATGAAGTAAATAAACATCAAGCTCGTTGAACCCTCCGCTGCTACTCGACTGCCTGCTAGAAAGCCTTTGATTGAGGCTGGAAAAACTTCCCAATCCGGTTGCAGGTCTTTTGGGAGCCTGCGTTGAACTTGATCCAGCTCCACTTGGAACACTTGGAACAACATTATCAGCTGCACTCCTATACCTTTCATAAATTCGTTGGCAATCTACAATTACCTGCGCACAAACTGTTTCTACACTTGGTGTTTCTTCATCAGTAATTTTCAAATTCCGATAAATTTCTCTAATGAGCATTTCCGTATTAAAACGTTTAAAACATGGATGTAATACAGATGCAATGTAATAAAGTGGTGGAATCGGAAAAAAATATTTTTTAAATTTTTCAAGCATTGCTTCTACCGCAACTTCATAACCAGGCACTACTCTATAATCGTTAAGTAATTCTGCTATTCCAGCTATAAAATACAACATGGTAGTGATTGTAGGATAATATTGACCGGAAAATTCTTTAGTAGCATAAAAAAACTTTTCTAAAAATTGAAGAAGACGCTCAACTTCTTGCCAATCTGTTTCTTCTAGGTGATACACATCAGCTACTTTGCGATTAAAATAATTAGTAATAGGCACTCGTAAAATGTAAGCAACATTCAAAGAGTCATATACAGTGTTCCACCTAGTTGAAACTTCCTTTGGAACTTTTCTAGGAGTTATACCTTCTTTCAGACAATCTACTTGAAAGTCCCTCCATCTATCCGGTTTTTTAGATTTAAAAATATAACTAATTGCGAGTCTAACCTTCATAATAGTAGGATCAAATAACTTAAGTCCATCTTTTACAACTAAATTATATATATGACATGCACATCTAACATGAAACAATTCTTCAAAAGGGGGATGCAATGCGGGTATTAACTTAGTAATAGCATAATCATTGTTTGCTGCATTATCAAGAGTTATACTTAAAACTTTATCACTAAGATAATACGCCTTACAAATATCCGAAACTTCTCCCTTAATAAAATTTCCCGTGTGTGGTTCATCGACAGCAGAATATGCTAAAATTCTTTTTTGCATTACCCAATTAAGATCTATCCAATGACAAGTAACTGTTAAATACTCATACCCATTTACACCACGACCCAAATCAGAAGTAAGACAAACTCTACAATCAAAGTGATAAAATATATATCGTAAATATTGTCTATATTCATTTTTAAATTTTATAATATCAGTTCTAACCGTAGTTTTTGGAAAACCTTGAAAAGATGGATTATATACGGTTTGAATATAACGAATAAAACCTTGACAAGAAGCAAATGTAAAAGGTAAGCACTCTACCGCAATCATTTTTGCCATTTGTTCCCTATCTTTCTTTTTATCATAATGCAAAAGCCCCCCCGTCACTGGGTTAATTTCCTGTTGGATTCCACTACCTTGCGATGGAGCCATTCTATTCCCTGAACGAGGGCCACCCGCCCTTGCTTCCCATTTTTCCTTATGATGGTTTTCTAAGTGTGTTCTCAACTTTCCCGTCCCACTATTATGGCTGCCGGTTTTAAATTCCCAAACTTTTTTACAAAGATTACATTTAGCTTTCTGAGCCGGAATATCTTTAGTCATAAATAGCCACACATCCGATCTTTCGGGTCGTGCATATCGTTCTCTACTAGGAGGCATAGGTGGTAATTCAGTTTCTTCATGTTGTTCGCCGTGAAATTGACTAGTGGGTGTTTCATCTAAATTAGCCCCTTCGGTAAACTCTTCATATTGTGTCTCTAACATATCATTATCTAGTGGTGCACCAACATTTATATCATGCAAAAATTGCGAGTCCTCTTCCTGAGTAAAATCATCTAGAAGAGAAGGAGCGCTAGAAGTACCAACTGGTCTTTTACCTAAAGCACGACTACGTCTATCATCATCCCCCCCCCCCGGTTAGAAGCACTTGATCTACGACCGCTACCCGTACGCCTAGTAATTGATCTCAAAATTCCAGACATTTTTTATAATTACTAAAATATGCTTCAAACAAATTACTAAAATATGCTACAAACAATAATATTGCACAAAAATAAAATAGATAATAAAAAGTAAGAACGAGTTTACTTGATATCGTGAACTTAGAATGTAGAACTTAGGAAGTGAAAATTGAAACTTGACCGGAACCGCACCGAACAATATTTCCACTTTACTCCAAATATTTTTTTAGTATGCAATTTAGCAAATAGCCTTTTGTAGAAATAAGAGAGATTGATAGAAATTTAGAGAGAATATTAGAGAAATTGTGAATAAATTGATGAAAAATGATGGTATTTATAGAAAAAATAGATAGGGGGGGTATGGGGGCGCCCTAGGGGGGTGGGGGGGCCAAAATAGCCGTTTTTGGCCGTTGGGGCAACGGCCAAAAGTGAAATAGCCGTTGCCCAACGGCTAGTTTTGGCTAAGCCCATCAGTGTCCGGTCCGGTCCGGTTCCGGTCCGGTCCGGTCGGTTTCCGGTCCATTTTGGTCCGGTTCGTCCGGTCCATTTTGGACGTGCCGGATCGAAACCGGGTCGTTTTTTTTTTTTTTATATTTGGCCCGGTTTGAGCCGGTCCGGTCCGGTCCGGACCGGTTTCCGGTCCGGTCCGGTTCGGCCCGGCCCAAACCGGGCTATTAGACAGCCTTACTGCCAATTGAAAAGGGTTTGTCCAAGGTAGTACATCTTGACACGTCAGGAAATGATCATGACCATATATACCCCTCAGTTTCAGATTGGACCTCTTTTCAAGAGTTAAACTCAATAAATTTTGACCAATAATTTAAGATGATTTTTTTATTATATGTTAGGGAAGAGTTGTATGTTATAGTACTTTTCGTATAATTTTTTAATATGTAAATTTTTATTTGAAAATATTAATTTAATATAATCTAATTTAGATTCAAAGATTAGTCAAATTGACTTTCAAAAACGAAAAGATTCATTCTTTTTAAAACGAAGGGAGTACAATTTCAATGTTAGTTTCTACCGATCTCCTATAAGAAGAGTCATATAACTATGAATTATTACTATTTTACAATGAGCCATAAAACTAATTTTACGATTGACTAGTCCAAATTTGGGTAAAAAATGGTTCTTCAGGAATCACAGCCTTATGTCTAGATCAGTTTCAATGATTTGTGAAAAGAAAAGAAAAGAAGAATAGAAATTTTCAAAAGAATCTCGACAAACTCAATGGTCAAATGTAGACACTTAAAACAAAACAAATTGTTTTCAAAATATACAAGAAAATGTACATAATGCGATAAAGTAAGAAAATGGTCTTTGGAGTCTTACAGCGTTATAATACGTTTGAATTTTCACTTTCAGTGCATTTTCATTTTTCCAATGATGTAGATAGTATTAAGATACCATGCATTTTCCTTGGCCTAAGGAGTCGTCGAAATTAGTCATATTTGATTTCACACCAATACTCAAAATTTTGACTGCTAAGGTCACATAACAATCACCAAAATCTCCTGATCACGAGAACTGCAATATATACAACGCCTTATCCTACAATACTACAATAGTTGAAGACGAGGGTCCTGAATAGCTTAACATCTGAGTTGATTGCCTCTATGGTCACTCAACTTTGGGTAATTAGCTACTATGGTCATTTATCTTTGTTTTGTCTTTCTATGGTCACTCAACTTTGGGTAATTGGCCACCATGATCACTTATCTTTGCTTTGTCTTTCAATGATCACTCAACTTTGCCGAAGTAGCTCCTATGTCATCCAATATAGAAATTCTAAAGTCCGTTAAAATTTTGCTGACGTGGCAACTACAAAAATATTTTGGCAAGTTACATAAATAGAAAAAAATTAAATTATTTAAGACCAACCCAATTAAAATTAAACCCCACCCAAGAGTTCTTGCTTGAGGTGTCCATTTTTCCAAAAAATGACTCATTTTTCTTTAAATCTATCAAGAAAGCCTTATGGTAACACATCTTCAACGTTGATTTCTTCACCTAATGAAAATCTGAGCACCCAAATGAAGTTCGCCTCACTTAGCTCATTCACTTACAAATGAAACATAAATATACGAAGACTCATTCTTCTTAACTAGCCATCGAATAATCCTGGAGCTTTCCTCATTCTCTATTGTTGTTGTCATTTCATGAATAAGTGAACCTATAGGTGTGATCTTTTTCTTGATTAGAGTTGACAGATAATCCACATACTTCCCTTCAATTTCATTACAAATATTGATCAAAATAATATCATGGGACATTGCAAACCCATTGAAAGCAAAATTTGGTCCCAAGAAGTTGTTCATCTTGGCAACAAGTTGGAGTTGCTTTGCCGCATAGTCCTTAAGAAAAATATCTGAGAATGCAAAATCTCTTGAACCAGTTTTGTTAAATAAAAACAGTATTACTTAAACAAACTGTGAAATACTATATAATAAATTAAAATTTTATGCCACTTTCACTACTAAAAATAAGGCATTTTCGGACCGAAATTCGGTTGGAGAACATTGTCCGACCTACGCGGTGGGATAATTCATCGAATTATAATTAATTTTTTTTTTTACTTTAGCCGACCGCCGCGGTCGGACAAGAATTAAAAATTTTTGACCGACCGCAGCGGTGGGAGATCGGTCGGTAGGCAGTGAATATAGCAGGATGGGAACACAGCCCGTTTTTCATTTCACCCAAAACAGTTTTCTCTCTCTTTCGCCCCTTTCTTTCTTTCACCATTCTACCCGATTCCAAAGCCTAAATTCAACCCAAATCTATTAAAAAAACACTCTTAATCTCTTAATTCCATTCCTCTACAACTTGGTAAGTTTAATTTTCATAGTTTTCTTCAATTTTTCCCCAAATCCGAAACCCTAACTTTTTTATCTATTTTTTTTTTGTAGTTCTTCCATCTATCAAAGTTGGGGATTGTACATTAGTGGTGGTGGAGTACAAAACCATCCCTTGAGGTGAGTTTTATGGTGAAACACCAATTTTTTTTTTTTTAAATTTAATTTTAGCTCGTTTTTGTCATTTTTTCCTATGTTTGAATTTTAGCTCATGAAATTAATCCATGACATAGTAGTTGCTATTTGGTTGTGAACTAGGTTACATTGTGTTGTTGTTTGGTTTGGGAATTGTTGAAGCTATTTGACATTTTTGTTGGTATTGTTAAAATTAGGTTGATTGAAAAAGTGGGTGTTGTTAAAAAAATGATTGGGTTATTGAATACACATTTAGAAGATGATAAATTGGAAAGTAACACTTTGAATGGGTTGTTTTAGTGAAAAAGTTGGTGTTCCATTGAGAAGAGTACACTTTGAATGGGTTGTTGTTGATGGGTTCCTTTAGTAGTGTTGTTGTTGTTGAATGTTGTTAATGGTGTGTACTAGTGTTGTTATTGTTGTATTGCTTTGAGATAGAATTGTTGGTGTATAGTGTAGTTTGGTAGTTAGATTCTTTGAGGCATTTCATCAAATAAGTGGTGAGCAACAACTAAGTTGAATAGTTTGCAAATAGTTTTAGATTACTCCAACTAAGTATAGATAAGTAAATAGTTTTATCATTTTGAATAAATAGATATAAGTTGCAAATGAGTAGTGATAATGGATTGTTGATGTATTAGACTTGTTTTAGACATGTTTTAATCCATGACATAGTAGTTGCTATTTGGTTGTGAACTAGGTTACATTGTGTTGTTGTTTGGTTTGGGAATTGTTGAAGCTAGTTTGACATTTTTGTTGGTATTGTTAAAATTAGGTTGATTGAAAAAGTGGGTGTTGCTAAAAAAATGATTGGGTTATTGAATACACATTTAGAGTGATAAATTGGAAAGTAACACTTTGAATGGGTTGTTTTAGTGAAAAAGTTGGTGTTCCATTGAGAAGAGTACACTTTGAATGGGTTGTTGTTGATGGGTTCCTTTAGTAGTGTTGTTGTTGTTGAATGTTGTTAATGGTGTGTACTAGTGTTGTTATTGTTGTTGTTGTATTGCTTTGAGATAGAATTGTTGGTGTATAGTGTAGTTTGGTAGTTAGATTCTTTGAGGCATTTCATCAAATAAGTGGTGAGCAACAACTAAGTTGAATAGTTTGCAAATAGTTTTAGATTACTCCAACTAAGTATAGATAAGTAAATAGTTTTATCATTTTGAATAAATAGATATAAGTTGCAAATGAGTAGTGATAATGGATTGTTGATGTATTAGACTTGTTTTAGACATGTTTTAACTTGTTTGGATCACTATTCGGGTTGGATATGTTATGTAAAATGTTAAACTTTCTATTTAAAGGCAATAAGCCTTGTTTAGACTATTATTAAGGCTTGAGAAGCCTAATCTTCTTCTGGGTGCTGTTTTTTCTGGTTTTTACAGGTGGTGTAGCTCTAATTGCAGGTTTTTTATTGCAGGTACTACACTGCCTACCGACCGCAGCGGTCCGAAATCGGTCCGAAAATTGCCAATTACTTAGCGCAGAAAAAAACAATCTCCCACCGCAGCGGTCGCCTGGCCGACCGACGCGGTCGCCTGGCCCACCGCTGCGGTCGCCCAGTTTCCCAGTTTTTTTGAAATCTCCCACCGCGTCGGTGGGAGAGTTCAACATTATTTTTTCCACGTATAAACTAGGCGACCGACGTCCGACCGTACTTCGGTCCGACGTCCGACCGCGGCGGTCGGAAAGCTGTGAGCGACCACCAATTAGCCGACCGCCTTGTTAGGTCGGACAACGGTCGCCTAGCCGACCGTTGTCCCACCGTATCGGCGGTCGGAAAAGCCCTGATTTTTAGTAGTGTTTAATAAAAGTTTCAGCTTATAGAAAGCATCAAAAGCTGCAAATTCGTTAAGGTCAGACACTAATTCATTTGGGTGCTCAGATTTTCACTAGGTGGTGAAGAAATTAACGTTAAAAATGTATTACCAGAAGGCTTTCTTGATAGATTTAAAGAAAAAGTGAGTCCTTTTTTTGGAAAATTGGGAACCTCAAGCAAGAACTTGCGGGTGAAATTTAATTTTAATTGGGTTGGTCTTAAATAATTTAATTTTTTTCTATTTATGTAACTTGCCAAAATATTTTTGTAGTTACCACGTCAGCAAAATTTTAATGGACGTTAGGATTTCTGTGTTGGATGACCATAGGAGCTACTTGGACAAAGTTGAGTGACCATAGAAAGACAAAGCAAAGATAAGTGACCATGATGACCAATTACCCAAAATTGAGTGACCATAGAAAGACAAAACAAAGATAAGAGACCATAGTAGCCAATTACCCAAAATTGAGTGACCGTAGAGGCAATCAACTCCTTAACATCTTGTAAGGTAGTAATATTCGGTCCAAAAATCTTGATATCTTCTGTGTGAGGTGTCGATGGACACTTCCCTCGATCACCTGAATCGTGAGGTACCATTTTAGGCTAATACTAGCATGAAAATTTTGAGAAGTACTTATCAAATAATGTATGTAGACGGACAATACCACGAAGAATGTACAGTTAACTAATTAGCTTGGGTATCAGTAAAACAGTTGCTAAATATTTGAAACAATCATCCAATATGAAATTGTTGTCTGTTGTTTAGAGTTGAAACAATTTATGTGACATCCTCCCACAATCTTTGGTGGAAGAAAATGATTTGGAGATTTGTGTATTACAGTAAGAAAAATAACATCTTAAACCCATTATATCCTCAAAAGAGTACTAAAAGGAAAACACGTAAGTGCAAAGATCTTTTTCCCATTTAGGGTAAAAGAACCAAAAAATAAAAATATGAGAGGAGGGTAATAGCCTAATAGGTCTGTAAGTGATGAATGATGACAATAGCAACAATACAACCACCCACTAATAATACTTAAAACACTGCTCCCACAATACACAAACTATCCAAATTAGCTAATGGAGGTATATGGAATCCTATCTGGCACGAGCTGATTGGCTCATTTTGTAGGTCCCTATTTTTGTTCTTATATTTGGAGAATCTTTTAGAACAGCCCAACTTCAAAGAGAATCTACCATTGAATCTTTCCAAAAAGTGCCCACTAAATCATTCAAAGTGAATAGTCTAATGCATTATTATTTTATTAAGTATTTTAAAAATATATTCTCTTTCAAGAAAAGAAATGGGAACAGATCACAACCTAATGTTTTATAGTACCCCACGTCAAAAGTTTCTTTAAATCTAGTGGCAAGGTTTTGTTATCACATTTTAGTCAAAAGTTGTGAAACCTTCCGTCCCTCCCTCCTAGCTCCCTCCCTCACCCCTTGCTACCATATGATGGAAAATAAAAATAGTCGTGACGGGCGTAAGGAGAGTAGAGGTAAACTAAGAAGGAATTGTAAGAAATGTGATTAGACAAAACATGACATACATATAAATTAATAATGATATATTAAAAATATATGGAGTTCGAGAATTAAGGTAAAAACTAAGATTAGTAGTCAGGGAGTCGTTTTCTCCTCTTTCTGTTGGAGAGTGTGGTTTAAAAAATAGTCTCAGTTCTTAAGAGTATGGTCTTTCAGTGAGGGGTTTTAGGATATCTTATCTGCTTCTCCTTATCTTTATCGACACTATTATTATTACTTTATAATTATCTTATTCTTCTATTTTTATTAATATTTATGTTATCTTTCTTATTTGTTGTCAAGTCTTTTCGTTTCAGTATTTTCATCATAGCTTGTAAAAATATGTGTTTTTGAGCTCAAGGGTCTATTGAAAACGATCCCTCTATCTCTCTCAAGGTAGGAGTAAGGACTGCAGCACCTCACTCTTCCCAAACCTCACTTGTGTGATCATACTGGATATGTTGGTGGTGTTGTATGTTTTTCTAATTTGAAAACAATATATAATATGTTCAAATTTCTGTTCATTACAAATTTCATACTATTTGATTCTCAGATTCTGCATTACATTTTCATGTGAAATATCCTCACAAGAACTAACGAACATGAAATCCGAGTTATACTTATCAAGTATCAATAAACTGATTCATTACTCCTAAATATCTGGATTTTATTTCAAACATAAATACGTTTTTGTCTGATTTATTCGAAAGTTGGTACCATGATCCTTGCCAAACGAAAGCGCCAATGTGACCGATAGAATAGTTATTTTTGAGAAAGATGTGAAAATATTGATAGAAGAGTAAATTCTAAAATACGAAAAGTTTGATTAAATCAACTTTTAAAAAAAAAAGGGCTTACTCAATTCAATCCAATTCATGTAATAGTTTGAATCAGCATAGAGTTTAAGAAAAAAAAATTTAAAAATTTTGATCTTAAAAATATCATAATATTTATATGTATATAAAAGTTAATCATCTGATAATACAGGAAGTTAAAATTTAATTGTTTCTATCGAAATATTTATGTCACTAATAAAAAAAAGTAATATTACATATATTGAAACTGGAACTGACGGAGTATTACTTTTCTTTTCTTTTCTTTTTAACTTTTCTTTTCACTTTATTGTTCTTGAATTGTTTAAAGGGAACTAGAGTAGAAAAGGTTGCCTATAAGCAGGAAAGCTACACGTACCTACCTCATCTTTGATGAACGGTAATTCTTTTCACAGGGATGACTTCATGTATAAGAGCTTTTGATTTCTTTGTGACGTGTGAGGTTTTCACTTTTGTCGTATAAGTGCCCCTAAATAATCATAGAATTATTAAGAACATGTACGTTTCTGACGAATAATTAATTCATTATACCAAAAAATATTTTTAAAGTACATGAAAAAAAAGAAGATGAAACCATGTTTATGTTGGTGTTTTATTATAGTAGTACATTTTTATTCATATATGAATTATCCCATGTTAAATTCATCATAACGTAACACCAAAATTACGGAATAAAATTGTTAGCTTGAATAAGCTTGGAAGTTTTAACTGATGACTAAGGAACAGATCCAAGGACGTGGTCATTTGGATCACTGCAGCTGAATAAATAATTGTACAAAATCAATTAAGCGGAAAAATTAATTGTTATCCCAAAAACTAATGTTTATCTTGATATTCATGCAGAGGTGTACAAGATAAAAAAGATTGCATAAGATTGAGATAAGGCTTGAGGATTTCGGCTATCAAACCAAGGAGTTCAATTAGGACTCAAACACTTGAAGGACTTTGGAGTTCTAATTGCTCAAGACTTCTCAAGATTTCAAGGCTATAACTTGAGAAGCGTTTCAGCTGTTGAAGCACGCACAAATACAGAGAATTTAGAGCTATAACATTGAAGTCATTTTGAATTGTATTTGAGCAGTCGTCTAGCTATAGGGAATAAAGTGAAGAACCTATTCCTTAGGTTGAGTCTTGTTGTTCTCAGTCTTAGTTCATTTGTAGTAGGATCTATCGAGTTGTACTATTTACTTTCTTAGATGTTTTGTAAGAGTACACATCATTCAAGTCATGTACTTAGAGAAACTTCACTAATTGTGAAAGGGGTCACTATAGGATTAGAGTTAGTCATGGGTTAGTAAGAAAGATGTCTTGTGTTAGACCCTCGGTTTTGGTGGATTCGGCTACGGCACGAGTTTGGGCATGTTGGTTCGGCCATGGGCAAAAACGGGTGAAATACAACATGATTGACGAACGGTTGGACAAGTGCGGGCTGAAATGTGCTTTGTGGGATCAAGAACATGTGTGGGCTAATTGTCTAATGTTTGGTGGCACAACGGCTAGGACGCCTTGTGTCTTGTGGTTGTCTAAGTGTGGACAATGAATTGAACGACTTCGGTTGTCTGGTGGCAAACGAACGAGGCAGCGGGCAAACGACGTTGTGGGCAACGGGGTGTCATGACATGGTGTTGTGATGCTAAGGCAAGCATTGGCTTGGTTAAGTATTGGTGCATGGCACTTGGCCAAAGTTGGGACGGGATCAGTTGATGACATGGGCAGAATCGGCTAAACGTAATGAGCTGAGTCGGCTGGACGATTGCTGAGCAATGGCCGCATGTGCAGGGCACATGGCCGGCCGGTTGGGCGCTGGAACATGGGCCAAACGTGGCCGACGTGGCCGAGAACGTGGCCTGAGTGGGCTGCCATGTGTAATTTCGTCCCTATCCCATTTGTAAAGCCTTTTGGCTGCCCCCTTTGTATATATTAGTTGTATTATTCATTGTAAACACTTAGAGACAGAAATGTAGCATAAAAACACATAGAATAAACGTCATCCTTAGAGAAGGAGACGTTTGGCCATGGCTGGCCGTTCCTTTGTATTTTCGGGTTAATATAAAGGTTGGGAATTGGTTTCCCATATATCGTTGTGTTCCTCTTTTACTTATGTTGCTGCCTATGTTTGTGCCAAGTCTTAAAACGAAATCAAACTACCCTATTATATAAACAAAGTATTGGGAAGGCTGGGCTTCGCAATGGTGCGTTGCCGCCGCACGGGGCAAACCTCGGCAGTTTTAAGTGATCAAAAATCACCCCTGTGACATCTTGTAACCAAGTGAGTCTTTCAAATAGTGACGTTGAAATCCTACTTGAGAGAGTAGGTCGAAGTTTTTTTATCCCAAGTCAAAGGGGTTTTCCATACTAACTTCCTCTTACATATTACGCACTTAACTAGTAAAGGAACACATAGAAGAAACTGGTCCTTCAATAGTGGTATGTCTTGGGAACTATCAATTGATATCAGAGCGGAGTATCCTTGAAGAGGCTAACACCTTAGGATTAGAATGAGTGCACCACAAGGAAACTCTGAGGGTCAGTCCACTGTTACGCCACCATTATCACTACAATAAACAAGGCCTATAGTGGCGACAAAAGTCGCCATCAAAAGTGGAAAAGTCGCCACAAAAGACTTTTAGTGGCGACTACCTAGTCGTTGGCTATAGTCAGTGGCTAATTCTCATTCGTGGCAACAATATTGGTCGCCACGAAATATACATCATCTGTGGCGACTTTAATCGCCATAAAAAGGCAATTAAAAATGCAGCGAAAACACATTTTTAGGCTATAAGCGCCACTGAAGGGTACCCTTTGGTGGCAATACTTGTCGCCACAAATTCTTTTTGTGTTTGTGACAACCAGCGTCTCCACTAAAACTTCACTTTCTGCGACATTAATAGGTCGCCATAGATACACGTTTTCGTGTCAAATATAATCGCTACAAAAGCAATTATTCAGTTTAAAAAAAATATATATAAAACTATATATATTCATAACTAGACGAAGAATAATAAGACAACTCATTCAAATTCTGGTAAATAAAAAATTTCTTAAAATATAATTGCGTAGAATTTTTTAATCACTAAAATTCTACACCACATAGTCAGAACAGAAAAACATAACTATACTCCAAAAACTTAAAACTACTCTAGTTTCTTTAAAACTACTCCAATGCAACTTCATTTTCTTGTTGTTGAAGTTCTTTGTTCCTGCTGTAAAACAAATATGAACATCATTAGCATTTGCATGTACAAATATAATACTTATCCTTAGTAAAGTACTACAGGAAATATCATTACTGCTAGTACAACTAGAAATCAAGACTAGAAACATTCATTTCCCGAAACATGAATCAACTATCATAGAAAAGATTGGTCCCAAAGGACATATGCATCAAATGAGAAAAAAGTACTTTGTCTAAATTTCATTTAACCTTCACTTAGTAACAAGCAGGAAAAAGAGGTTGATATGTCGTAGTAGAGAAAAGGTTAACATCATTGAAGCCTAATATTTGAATAATTGGACAAACATAATAGTAATAATCTTCAAGAATCACAAACTTCTGGTTATTTATTAGGAAGCATTAGAATGATAATCAGTTGTGGCTACACAATCGATACTGATAACAACGATGATTATGACTATAAACAACAGTGGCCAGAGGTGGTCTTTGAATTGAATAATAAGAGGATCAAAATGGTTGTAACCACAACAACATTTTAACCAGCAGCAGAAGTACATAGATGGAGGAAGACGCTATGTTTGTGAAATTAGGATCAACAAAGAATAAAAGTAACAGAGGAGTAGCATGGTAATAGAATCTGGATATAAGAAGATGCTAATGAAAGTAGATACTAATTTTTTCAAAATTAAGATAAGTATTTTGCTTGCAAAGCATGACTAAAAAGCCACATAAAAATGACAATGCAAAAAAGTTATAGCAATATACCAAAATGAAACTTACATCAGATAGATAACTGCGAAGGCACCAAGTCATAGAGTACCAGAAAGAATAAGTGAAAATAAAATTATTGGTAATGATGAAACAATAACAGAGTACATAAATTTTTATTTTTACCCATTGCATTCTGCTCATCATCGCAGTCATTTACTCTTGAATCCTATTGTCAACTTGTAAAATTCATGCACGCACGCTCCTCTACCAGCTTCCTTTGAAACTCAACAAGGTCATCTTCTAACTTCTTTTGTAACTCAGCATGATCATTTTCTAGCTTTCTTTGCAACTCAGTGACCTGTTAACGTTCTTCTTGCATATTCCTTTGCCGTTTGTTTTAATACCATGCCTAGTTTTCATACTCACATGTAAGGATTTGTATCTCCCTCTCCCTTTGTAAGGTTTGTTGCACAAAATTGTGAGAAGAAAAAAAGATGAGGCTTCAATTGAAAAAACAAGGATTTTTTTACATATTTAGTGATAATATATGAGGCTACTAAATGTTCAGTTTGCAGTATGCACAATGCTCTTTGGAATGAAATTTTATATATCATAAGTAGAAAACATCCAATTAGTACTCAAGTAATGAAAAATACAAACTATGCCTCCACTCTAAAATGGATCACTGTCTGTATGCTAGAATATCATCATTTCTAACTTTAGGTTAGACAAAATATTGAAGTTACTATCACTGGCCATGATAAGCTCAAATACGCTACCTTCTCAAGTAAATTTTATTTTCAAATATGCTAGAAAAAAAACAGCTTCGTTCAGTATGTACCATTCGTGGGAATCATTTTTCTTCACTTAAACTAACTTCATCAACAGTCAAAGAAAAATTGTTAGTTTTAGCTTAGATGGAACTAAATATTGTTCAATTCTGAAGTGTGAACATACCACCAGTATTCCAGAAAATACTAAACACATTGACCTACTAATTTTGTTCAGTTAAACCATAAAAAGATCAAAAGAACATACCTGCATCACTATTTTCAATCTCGGTAGTGGGATGTATACTTTCGATAAGAATCCTGATGTCTGTGATTCAATAAGTCCCTAGCGAGGGTGGCTTGATTGTCTTTTCTCTAAATATGCTACTATTTGTGGCGGTGACTACAGTGAGATGCATGTTGAAGCCTAGATGCGCGTTAACAATGCATTAGTCATGAAAGATGACACCACTGTAGAATTGTTATGTACTCCTCCAACATTGCCTCCACAACCCTTTCCACCTCGTTCACCCCTACCTCATCCAAATCCTGTCATTCCTGCTCAATTAATGTTATATATTTACACTTAAAATGAAAAAAGAGGTCTTGTTCATGGTAAGTGTTATTGGTTTAGCTACCAACTGTCTTGATCGTTCTCTTGTTTAAGTGAGAGGTTTGTAAATATGGATTGCAATTTTATGTAGAAGCCAAAAATAATAAAATCAAACAATCATCACATTACATAATTGGCAAGTTTTAGTTTTCTTCCTAATGGCTATTTATTTATGCGCTTGCTTTAAGACTAATTAACCATTACAGTAAAGTTTTAGCATGCTACTGTATATTGAAATAAATTATACGATTCAAATTTATCTATCCCCAAGTTTTAAAGCTGAATTGTCATAAAAATATTCTTAATAGTATAGAGAGTTATAAATAACCAAACTTTATAAAGATCTAACTTGTTGAACTGTTAAGAATATCTTTATGCCGGATAGTCTCGAGTAAATTACATGTATTCAAAGATGATATTCCCAATTGAAATTCCCAAATAATCAAGGAAATTAAATAATCATCCTTATTTAGATAAAATCCCAAATATGAACTCACCATTTCTGCTAACAGTTACACTTAAGACAAGCAAGAATGAGGAGCTTAATTTCCAAGATATGGAATACACTGTGTAACACGGCGATTCCTTTATGAAATTATCACCACTTTATATCTCAATAAAAACAAATTAAAAGTTCAATATGTACTCTAAAGCAAATATATGAAAACATGAAGAGAACATCATATTGGGATTAACTGCATACGGTCCGTATTGAAGATGCGAGAATTCAATTTTAGGGAGCACAATAAATTCTTTAAATCCCAAAAGGTACTTGAATTAAGTTATGTTTATATTAACTATAATCACAAGTACCATATACAGACAACACATAGATAAGGGAAAGGAAGAAGAGTGATTAATCTTGTTAACATAATATTCAAGTTCAGCGCAAGGTGGAACTTATCGAACTAATCGATGACTGAGTAGAGGAATCTAGTCCACCGTTTGGGGTTCTTAAATGCAGCAATAGAGAAAACGCATATGGTTTATTCCATCTTGGGTTACTAGCGGTTTTTTAGGGAAGAACTGCAATTTAGGTTTTGTGGGTTAAAATTGCCTCTTTATCCTAGGGTACTTTTTTTGTTTTTGAGATTATATATCTTCTGCGGGAATATGAAAGTGATGTCTTTTTTTTCTCTTTAAAATAGTGTTTTATTTTTAATATATTTTTAAAATCTTAATTTAGTGTATCTGCAGTGACAAAGTCGCCGCAAATTCTATTTAACGGGGATTGTGCTTATGTTGCCACAAAAGTTTTGGAGCCAATTTTTGTTTTGAGCGGGAAAGTGAAATTAATCCTATGGTAGCATCTATTTGTTGCGACTTCAGATGCATCACCACTAAATATTTCTTTACCGTGACAACTATTATGGTCGCCACAAAAGATATAACTTTCTGTGGCGACATAGCAAAATCGTCACGAAAGCACTATCCTTTTGTGGCGATTACTAAGTCATTAATAAAAGTTGCCACTAAAAAGCTCATTTCTTGTAATGTATTTAATAGTAAGTACTATTCTTGGTGGAAAGAGAGAATGCGGGATCACCTTCAAGCTGAAGATTATGAATTGTAGGACATAATCATTGAGGATCCCATAATTCCAATGAAGAAGGACGATGTAGGCAAAGATATTCCAAAACCAGGAAGGAAAGCAAAAGTGATGACCTGAGGCAATGAGATAAAAATTCCAGGGCTAAAAAATGGCATATCTGTGGACTTGGTCCTGATGAATATACTAGGATTCAAGGTTGCACCACTAGTAAGGAAATTTGGAATGAATTGCAGGTTGCTAATGAAGGAATCAATTAGGTTAAAAGATCTAGAGTACACTTCTCTTTGCTGAATATGAAAATTTTAAAATGAGAGAAAGAGAAACAGTTTCTGAAATGTACACTAGGTTTCATGCTATTGCAACTGAACTTATCTCTTTTGGAAAAATCTTAACTGTAGAAGATAGGGTTGAAAAGATCTTGACTAGGGTACTTCCAGATTTATGGGAAATTATGGCATGTGCCATCATTGAAAGCAAGGATCTCAGTACTCTCTCCTTAGATGAACTTATAGGTAATCTAAGAACATATGAACTAAGGAAGAAAGTCAAGAATATAGAAGAACCAGTTAAAACTGAACCTAATTTAGCTTTATGTGCTGCTAACAATTTTGTTGATGATGAGAAGGAACTGTTCCTTATAGCTAGAAGTGTCCAAAGATTCCTGAATAAAAAAAGGGATCTAGTGGACATGGTAGATCTTCAGACATGAAACAGGGAGGAGAATGCTTCAAATGTGGAAGCATGGAGCATTACATCAGCAAATGCCCAGTCATGGAAGAATAATGAAGAAAGAAGTATGTTGAAAAAAGAAAAAGGCTAAGGAACAGTTCCGCAAGAAAAGTGGATCTTCCAAAGCTATGGTTGCTGGCTGGGAAGACAATGATGATGAACATGTTGATGATGAACTTGCTCTAATAGTTCTTGGAGATTCAGACAATGAGAAAGATGTTGAGGTATTTATTTCTCAACTCAAACATAATATAAGAGGTATGCCTAGAGAGAGGATAGTCAAAGTATTTCACATTGTGCTAGATGAGCTTAAAACTCTAAGTAATATGAAAGATCAACCGCATGATGAGATTGAATGTTTAGGAACTGAATACAAGAGATTTGTGGTAAAAAATGACTCCCTGAAAAGGAAAAACAACATGCTAAAGGAATAGGTCCTTACAGTTGAATCAACTGTTCATGAATTGCAAAATGTAAGTTTAGAAACTAGTACAGTTGATAAAGGTAAGGGCAATGCAAATTCTCACAAGCTTATTGCTGAAGAAAAGTTGAAAATGACAGTTGATGAACTGTACAAGAAAAATGAAAAGATAAGATCCTTGAAAGAGGACTTGATTAAAACAAAAGATGAACTGAACAAAACTGTCAAATGGAACAAGTCCTCTGAAGTATTAGAATGGCTACAAGAAAATCAGAGGAATAATAGGAAAGGTATTGGGTTTATGAAATCCCAATCACTGTCCAAATAGGATCCAAAGAGTAAGTCCCGACTCTTCCTGAAAACTAGCTATGCACACACTGTGGGAACACTGGTCACTTGAAAGAAAATTATCAAGCTTTGGCAAAATCTATACAAAGGAACAGGTCCTATAAACCTGTCCTGAAATATGTGGCTAAGAAAATTATTCACATAAAGAAAGTATTATCAGTTTGGGCTAAGAAGAATGTGATTCATCATTTTTCTCGAAGAAAGAAACCCAAACTAGTTTGGGTTCTTAAAATTAACCCCTGATTTCTTTTGCAGGCTAGAGTAAAAGTGAGGAACCACAAATGGTACATGAACAGTTGTTGCTCAAGGCATATGACAGGACATAAGAAACTGTTCCTTTCACTCTCAGCTTTTCAAGGAGGAAGTATTTCCTTCGGTAATGGTAAGAAAAGGGAAACTATTGGCATTAGAAAGATAGGTAGGTATGATTCACATAGCATTGATAATGTTTTTCTGGTAGAAGGACTAAAATATTATTTACTAAGCATATCTCAATTGTGTGACAAAGGAAACAATGCGAACTTTTCTTCTACTGGTTGTTTTGTGACTAACCAAGCATCTGGAGAGATCATTTTGCAGGGAAATAGATATGGAAACATTTATAAGGTGGATATTTTATCACTAGCTGATGGGAGTATAATTTGTTTAAGTGTAATGCAAAATGATCCCCTCCTATGGCACAAAAGACTTGGTCATGCTAGTCTTTCACACTTGAACAAACTGGTTTTTAAGGACTTGGCGATAGGTCTCCCTAACATCAAGTTCAAGGAAGAAAGAGTTTGTAATGCTTGTGCTAGGGGGAAGCAGATAAAGTCATCCTTTAAACCAAAGAAACAGGTCAGTACTACCAAACCTTTGGAACTGATCCATATAGATTTTTGTGGACTAATGAGAACAATGAGTCGTGGGGGTAAGAAATATATTATCGCCAAAGCTTGACTTTACTAAACAAGCGAGAAAGGCTCTTTCTATCTTATTAGTCAAGCGCTAACGAGCAAGAAAACGAAGGTACTAGTTGATGATTATTCTAGATTTACTTGGACTATTTTTCTTGCATCTAAGGAAGAAGCATTTAATGCATTTTCAATATTTGCTAAGAAAATTCAAAGAACACTAGATAGTCACATTGTTGCTATAAGGTCAGATCATGGTCCTGAATTTAAAAATCAAATATTCTTTAATTTCTATAATGAAAATGGTATTGATCATAATTTTTCTTCACCTAGAACTCGACAACAAAATGGAGTAGTTGAAAGGAAGAATAAGTTCTTAGAAGAGATGGCTAGGACCATATTGTTATTTGAAAATCTTCCACAAAGTTTTTAGGCTGAATCTGTTAATACTACTTGATATATAATAAATAGATGCATGACAAGACCATTGTTAAAAAAGACCCCTATGACTTCACGCAGCTTCTTCATTAATCCTCCCATGGCCGAGCAGGCCACTGGGCAGCCCCCCACTGGGGTTGCTCAGCCCCCCCCGTCCCTTCCACAGCCTCCTACGCTGCCGTGGTGGTGCCGCCATCCCATAACATTGCTACGCCAGTTGGTCCAGTCTCCACTTTGCCCGTAAAACACCCTCAAAAGGTTAATGGTAGACCTACCATGTTCTGGAATAAAAAAGAAGTCCAGCAGTCCATAGCTTCGACTAAGCTTATATATGGTATCATCGGCAAGTTTACGTACGGTTCCCCGGAGTTGAATGATTTACGTAAAGTTATTCCAACACAATGTGAGATTAAGGGTCATTGTGTTATTGGTTCTTTGGATTATCGTAGTATATTGATTAGGTGCTCGTTGTTTGAAGACTACGTGCATTTACTTTCAAAGGGCCATTGGTTAAACCTTGGTCGTAGCTCGTTTTTAATGCGTACATTGAAGTGGGATCCATGGTGCGATCCTAGGAAGGAGACATCAATTGCTATAGGATGGATTTCTTTTCCAAATTTGCCTCCTAATTTCTTTGTTAAAGAATGTGTTTTCTCCTTCGCATTAGCAGTGGGCAAACCTTTACATCTTGACGCAGCGACCATTAATCATACTCGTCCTAGTTGTGCTCGTGTGAAGGTCGAAATTGATTTATTAGGTGATTTGCCTAATAAGATTGATATTGTAGAAGTAGATGAAGAATCGGGGAAGAAACACTCAAAGTGCATTAAGATTGTATATGATTATTTACCAAAATATTGTAAACAATGTTGTTTGCAAGGCCATGATGATGTTGAGTGTCGCGTTCTTCATCCCGACCTTTATGTAGAAAAGCTTGTTGAGGATCATGGAAATAATGACAAGGATGATTTACCACCAGTTTCACGTGTTCTTAAGAGTGGAAAGATTGTGGGTGAAGCTGGACCTAGCAACATCAAAGATACTGTTGTTGATGGAAAGCAGCCAAGGGTTCAAGGTACGGGGAATAAAAGGAATTACAATGTTCGTGAACAAGGTGTGTGGCAGATTGTGAACAAAAATAAGGGAGTAGGGCCCCAACAGCGAGAAGATCGAGCACAAGTTAAGAAGCATACTTCTAATGCTTTTGCAGCTTTGCAAATTGAAGATGAAGATGTTGTACAACTGGTTGATACTGGGGGTGTTCATGTTGATGAAATCCTAACAGAAAAGAAGAAAAACAAGGAGGTAGGTTAGTTAGTTGGAAGCTCTAACCCTAGGGTGCGGATAAAGACAACGACTAGTGGAGTGGAGTTGAATGAGCCTTTTGTTAAAGCTGGAGGAGGAGAGGTTCTGGATAAAGAAGTGTTGAGAGCACGGGGAATTGTTATTGTTGATAAGCCTGTCCAGTTCCCAGGCAAGGAATTTATTGCAGCTGAAAATCGAAGTGGGAAGGGTATTAAAGCTGGGAGTTTTGTTGCAGCTGAGAATCGAATTGTTATTAATGATGTACCAGACGTTACTATGCATGAAAAGAAGCAGGAGGTTGTTAATGCAGGAGTTAATAGACGGATTATAGCTGAGGGGTCGAACGTATTTAATGCTTCAGGTTCTACTGGTATTAAAGCTGTGAGTGACTCAGCTGCAGCTTTTAATGCTGGTTTAAATGCTTCAGGGTCAAAAGGTTTGCATGCTGAGGGTTCGAATTTTTTGAAGTCAGCCACGCGCTTTAAAGCTGTGGGTGTTGCTTCAGAGTTTGAAGCTGTGGGTTTGCGCGAAATTGCTGCGTCTGATTTTAATGAGGTTGTTAATGCTCCAGCTGCTTTTAATGCTAAGGGTGGGAATTCACGTGTGGCAACTGATTCCATCTTGGAAAAGGATGCATTTACGCCTGAGGCTGCATTAAATATGGGTCATAAAAATGTGCGTTTGGACATATTAAATGCAGACGCTACTTTTCTCTTGAATCAAGCTGTGGGAACTACATACTCTCCTTTTCCAGAGTTAATTCCCCTTGATACTCTAAAAAAGCTTATCGTCAATCCCAACTCCACTCCAAAAAAGCCTACTCCTGATCCATTAAATCCTATTCCTATCTCAATTGGAACTCTTGTCCCTTTAAATACATCAGATCAATCAGTGCCTTCTCAGCTCAACCTTATTACCACGGACTCAAATTTGAACCAATATGGAAGCCTATCTAAAGATGATTTTACAGAGGATGAAAAGAATTTGTTAAATCCTTTAGAATTTAGTGATGGCAAGGATATTTTACTAAGGCAGAAACGGCATACACCAAGCAAACAAATTGTGTTACAAGATGATGTGGGAGATGCGACTGGTTATGAAGATGAAGGAGGAATCCACAGCTCACAATTTTCAACAAACAGCCAGGGAGGGTGATCTCTCACCTAGAGATGCACCAAAGAAGGGAGTCAGACGTACTAAGAAAGAGCCTGGGATTATTTCCAGGATACAACCTATCCGGAGTTCTAAATCAAAAGTTTAATAATGAATAAAGCTTTGATTTGGAATATACGATCTGTTAATACGCAGGAGGCGTTTACAAGGTTGAATACATTGCATAGGCATCATCATTTTGATTTTATAGGGTTGCTTGAACCTTTTCAGGATCCCTGTAGAGTCCAATATTATGGTATGAGATTGGGAATGCACTGGTCTTTTACGAATGTAAATGGACAGATTTGGGCTTTTATTGGGGATGATTATGGTGTGACTGTGGTCGATGAACAGGAGCAGCAATTGACTTTGAAGCTGCACCATATTGTCCAAAATCAGGAATTTTTCATTACTTTGGTCTACGCTAAATGTGACAGGGCTGAAAGATTAGAATTGTGGGATTCTTTGCAATTCTCATCTTCTACTATGGTGAAGCCGTGGTTGATTGGAGGTGACTTTAATGTCATTCTTTCTGAAGAAGAAAAATATGGGGGTCGTCCAGTTTTAACTCCGGAAGTTGATGACTTTGCTGCTACTATTGCAGCTTGTGGGTTGACTGACTTAGGCTATTCTGGCTCTATTTATACTTGGTGGAATGGAAGAATTGAGAATCAGTTTATGCTGAAGAGGCTTGATAGATGTTTTGCTAATCAGGAGTTCATGGAAATCTTTCCTAAGATTGACATTGAACACCTTGCCAGGACTGGATCTGATCACTCTCCTTTGCTGATTAAATGCTCTACTGATGCGGCTAATATTATTAAATCCTTCAGGTTTCTTAATTTCTGGGTTGAAAATGACTCCTTTTTGCAGGTTGTGAAGGATAATTGGGTGTGTGATTGTGTAGGAGATCCATTCATTATTTTTCACAGGAAGCTGAAGAAAGTGAAACAGGCTCTGTCAAGTTGGAGCAAGTCTACCTTTGTAAATATTTTTCAAAAAATTGCTTCACTTGAAGATATTATTAAGGCTCATGAGCTTAAGCTGGAGGAGGCACCTGATGCATTTCATAGAGAGCAATTGAAGAAAGCCGAAGCTGAATTGAAAAGGATGTTGCATTTTGAAGAAGAATTTTGGAAGCAAAAAGCAGGTTTTCAGTGGTTCAAAGACGGTGATAGAAATACTAAGTTTTTTCATGCTCAGGTACAAGGCAGGAGGAAGAAGCTCAAAATTCATAGAATCCAGGATAGGCTTGGAAACTGGCTTAATGCTGAAGAAGATATGGCTGCTGAAGCTGTGGGGTTTTTTCAACAACAATTTGCTAATGATGGTCAGGATTTGAATTTTGATTTGCTGTTACATGTCCCTGAAATTCCTAGATTTGTATCTCATACAAATTTAGTGCTCCTCCCTAAGAAGCCTAATGTTGCTACTTTTTCTGATCTCCAGCCTATTAGTTTGAGTAATTTCTCAAACAAAGTGATTTTCAGGGTCTTACACGACAGGTTAGTTGATTTATTACCTGATTTGATATCTCCTATGCAGGCTGGCTTTGTTAGGGGAAGGAGCATTGTTGAGAATGTGCTGCTGGCTCAGGAGATTATTGATGAAATTAGATAAAGAGCCAAAGAGGCCAATGTTGTCATCAAACTTGATATGATGAAGGCCTATGATCGTGTGTCCTGGCTGTTTTTGTCTAAAGTTCTTAGGAAGATGGAATTTTGTGAAAGATGCATTGATATGGTTTGGAGGCTTTTGTCTAACAATTGGTATTCTATTATTTTTAATGGCTGCCTCATGGCTTTTTTAATTCTTCCAGGGGTCTGAAGCAAGGGGATCCTTTGTCTCCTACTTTATTTATTCTTTCAGCTGAGGTGTTGTCCAGGGCCCTGAACGCTTTGCACCAGAATGCTATGTTCAAAGAATTTGCTATGCCTAAGTGGAGCCCTCCTATCAATCACTTAGCGTATGCAGATGATATTATTTTATTTTCTTCAGCAGATACTACCTCCCTGCGGCTGATCATGGGGGTGTTGGATGCTTATGAGGGTGCCAGTGGCCAGAAGATTAATAAAGAAAAGAGTGCTGTCTATTTGTATCACAGGGTGCGGCAGGAAACTGTTGATAGGGTGGAGAACATTTCTCAAATTCCCAGAGGTACTTTTCCTTTTACTTATTTAGGATGTCCTGTTACACACAAAAGAAGAAATAAGGCTCAGTTTGATGATCTGGTGTCAAAGATTAGGAAGAAGTTGCAATCCTGGAAGGCAAAGATGTTGTCTTATGGAGGTAGGGTTGTTTTAATTATGCATGTCCTACAAAGCATGCCTTTTCTGGAACAATTCTGAGGAGCATTCAAGGAGGCATTGTGCTTCTTGGGATACTTTGTGTAAGTCTCCAGCTGAGGGAGGTGTTGGATTTAAGTCCTTGTATGATGTTGCGAATGCTCTATTTGCTAAATTGTGGTGGAATTTTAGGACTAAAACTTCTCTATAGGGTACTTTTATGGCCAATAAATATTGTAAAAAAATACATTATTCTATTGTGCCTTACACGGATGGTTCTCCTATTTGGCAAAAAATGTTACTTGTTAGAGGGATGGTTGATCATGCGATTATTTGGCACATTAGGCAAGGGTCGTCACATTTCTGGTATGATAATTGGTCGCGTATTGACGCATTGTATTTTGTTGTTCCTCGCAGGTTTTTCATTAGGGAGGAGTTGAATGTGGTGAAGGATTTTTATAATGAAGATGGTTGGAACCAGCAATTACTCTTTGAAGCATTACCAAATGACTTAGCGCAGCATGTTGTGGACAACATTCAGCCGGGAAATATTGTACAAAGGCGTGACTTTCCTTCATGGGAACTTACTTCGAATGGTGAATTCACGGTAAGTAGTGCATATAAGTATGTTCGTGGTAAAGGTGTAATTAAAAAGGAGTATGAACTTATATGGTTGAAGGGCCTGCCTTTCAAAATCTCGTTTGTTTTGTGGCGCGCCTAGAAAGGCAAACTGCATTTGGACGACGAACTGCGAAGGATTGGCTACAATCTGCCTTCACGCTGCTGGTGTTGTTTGCACCCAAGGGTTGAAACTCGTGAACATCTTTTTGTTACTAGTTCCTTTGCCAAGAATGTATGGTCGTATTACGCAAACGCAGCTGGGTTTGTGATTCACGACTGGAGGTTTCGTCAAGTGATAACTAGATGGTGGCAGTGTAGGAAACGTCCATGGCTTAGGTTGTTGTGTCAAGCCGTTCCTGCTTGTGTTGTATGGGAGCTGTGGAAGAGGCGAAACACGATAGCACATGGGGGTCGAGTCTCGTTTCAACGTGTGATTCATGAAATAAATTGGAATCTGCATAACTTCTTGTTAGTTCGATATCCAGGTATGTTCGCTGCACCAATTGACTGGCCGTTTTTGGTTAAATTTCTTGAGGAATATCGAACAACATTCAGCTATGTAAAGGTGTGTTGGCGTGGTCCAGAGTTGGGTAAAGTTAAATGTAATACGGATGGCGCATGTAGAGGGAATCTGGGGTTGAGCTCTTATGGGTTTTGCTTACGCAATGATGAGGGAGATTTGATTTATGCAAAGGCGAAGTTAATAGGTGAAGGCACCAATGTGAGGGCGGAGGCAGTGGCTATTTGTGAAGCGATGAAATATTGCGTTGCTCATGTTACTTCTCCTATTGTTATGGAGATGGATTCTTTGCTCCTCAAGAACATAATTGTAGGTGAATGGGATGTTGTTTGGTCTATATCCGAGGTGGTTAAGGAGATTCAAGCTATGAGGACCCGGGGTAATTTTAGTTTTGTACATGTTTTGCAAGAAGGTAATAAAATGGCCGATCATTTAGCTAACTTGGCGTACGAGTTGAATGAGCTAGAAGTTCGTAGTTTCAATGAGCTACCAGTGGTTGGGAAAAGAATTTTGAATTGGGATAAGGAGGAGCTCCCAACATTTAGATCTAAACTGTTGAAGCATGGTTCACGATCGCAATAACGAGGAGGGGGAGATGTTTTATACTAACAATGTTTGTTCATTTTGCAGGGATTACAAATTGAAGGAGGCTTGTTACTATTGTTTCTCTTGGCTTTTTTACCAGGAAGTCATTACTCCCATACATCTCTATCGATGGGAGCTGATGCCACTTGAAGAGGATTTGTACAGTTGGAGGCAGTGTTGTATTTTGTTCGCACCGAGCACTGTGCTTATGCTCGTGAGGACGACGTACAACGAGTTTCTTGTTTGCTATTGCTTATCGTTGCTTCAGCTTTGCTTTATTCTTGATGGAGCTGCATTTTTTTGGCTTGGTTCTTTATTGTTTTTGGATAGTTTCGTTCATTACATCGCACAAGGCTATTTGGGTGCAGCTATGACAATTTATTGGTATTGCCTGATTTGTGTTTCAATGGAGCTATACAGATTCTCTCTTGCCGATGGAGTAACTTTGCTCCATGGCTGTTTAGAGTGGAGCACTGGTGCCGTACCATTTTATTTAGTCACTGCCTGGGCTTCAGCTTGGTTTTACGTTGCTTCAGCTTTGTTTCAACAATGGGAGCTGCAGCTTATTTTTAGTGCTTGGAGGCAGTGGTGTTCAATGTTCGTGCTGGGTACGATTTTAGCTTATTGGATTTTGTGAGCAATACTTTGTTCATGAGGGAGAAAGTTTTCAATTTCTCTGTTCACATGAGCTACTTCTTTGGGCCTCGTTTTTTGTGCTTGATAATAATTATGAGAGGTTTCCTGAATGTTTGTTTGGAGCATCTTTGCTCTAATTGGATAGTACAAGGGAGTAGCAGGGTCTGGTGGAGGTTGAATTCATTTGTGGTTTGCTTTATCTTATTTGCTTATTATGAGAAAGTAATTAAAGTTGACCAATTATTATTCTGGGAACTTCAGACATGGGAGCGTTATTTGTTGTGCAGCTTGTGCCGTTGGTACACTGTTAGTCTTCATCATTTATGCAACGCGAGGAATTATTTGATCATGGGATTGCTGGGCAGATTTTGGTCCACTTTCTTCATCATTTGGCTACCCGCTATTTGGCAATTGCAAAGTCTATTACCATGCACTCACATGGGCTTCAAATATTGTTCAAAGAACTGCTCTTCTTTTAAGTGGGTGCTGCGTCCTCTTCATCAAATTTGGTACATATCACTAGAAATAGCTAGCACAATATTTGTTAAATGCATTGTTATTGAAGGACATAACTTCATATTGGTGGTATTAGCATTTTTTAATGCTCAACCCAATTTGGGAAGTGTAATTCAATAGCATGCATATAGGGCATTGTTAGCTATACTTTACGTAGTTTCTACATGTCGTTTGTTTTTCTTTATGTTTGTAAGACTTTATTTTTTTGGATTTCATTATTAATAAAATGTGTCACTAAGCTGTAAGCTTGGTGATATTCGCTAAAAAAAAAAAAAAAAAAGAAAGAAAACCTAATATTGCACACCTTAGAGCTTTTGATTGCAAATATTTCATTCACAATAATGAAAATAATGCCTTAGGAAAATTTGATCCTAGAAGTGATGAGGGATTCTTTGTTGGTTATTAATTAAATAGCAAGTCTTATAGAGTGTTTAATTAAAAAACTATGAAAATAGAAGAAAGCATGCATGTTAAGTTTGATGAATCTGACAATCTATCTCAAGAATAGGTACAGGATGATGAAGAAATTGGAATGTTGAGGCATGGTGAACATGTTCCTCAATAATTGCAACCTGTGTCAGGTGAATCAGTGGGAGGTGAATCACAAGGGACTGTTCCTTTAACTGAAACTGGTAAGGGTAGCACAGAAACATGGGGAACAAGTTTTTCTCCAAGTCCTAACCCTCAAGCTGAAAATGCTACTACATTAGGAACTGTTCCTCAGCATGAACACTCACAGGATGGACTGATACTGAAGCCTTACGAATATCAAGATTCATATCCTGTGGATCAGATAATCTCAAACAAAGCTGCTGGGATTCAAACAAGATCTACAGTCAAGAATCACAATTTGTCTGCCTTTAGTGCCTTCTTATCTCTTGTTGAACCCAAAAATATAAAAGAGGCACCGAAGGATGCAGATTGGATCAATGTTATGCAGGAGAAGTTGAATCAATTTCAAAGAAGCCAAATTTGGCATCTGGAACCTAAGCCAAGGAACAGGTACATCATAGGAACTAAATGGGTTTTTAGGAACAAATTTGATGAGGATGGCATGGTAACCAGAAATAAGGCCAGACTTGTTGTTCAGGGATATAGTCAAGAGGAGGACATTGACTATGATGAGACTTTTGTTCCAGTTGCAAGATAAGAAGTAATAAGACTTCTTATAGTCTTTGCTACTTACATGGATTTCACACTACATCAAATGGATGTTAGAGTTCCTTTTTTAATGGTTATTTGAAGGAAGAAGTGTATGTTAAACAACCACCAAGTTTTGAGAATGAACAGTTCCCTGAACAGGTCTACAAATTAGACAAGGCTTTGTATGGTCTCAAGCAGGCACCAAGGGCTTGGTGTAAAAAATTATCAAAGTTCCTACTTCAGCATGGATACGAAAGAAGATAAAATTGATAGCACACTGTTCTTAAACATCTCTTAATTGTGAAAATTTATGTAGATGATATAATCTTTGGTCCTACTTGCTTAAGTAAGGAATTTGCGAGCTTGATGGGGAGTGAGTTTGAGATGAGCATGATGGGTGAACTCAATATGATCCACCAACAAAAATATGTTAAGGAATTACTTAAAAGATTTGACATGGACAATGCTAAGGAAATTGATACACCAATTGCCACTGCCACTAAGCTAGAACTTGATGAACATTGTAATTCAGTTGACCAAAAATTATATTGAGGCATGATTGGTTCTTTGCTCTATCTAACTGTTAGTAGACCTGATATTGTGTTTAGTGTTGGCTTGTGTGCTGCATTTCAATCAGATCCTAAAGAATTACACTTGAAAGCTGTTAAAAGAATTTTAAGGTATCTGAAAGGAACAGGTTTTTTGATGAGATGTTTTGAAGAATGACAAACGAGAAGGACTCAGTTTTTCTGGAGGAGAACCTGGTCCTTGTATAGAAGGGCACGTCTGATCAAAAGATTGAGGGTTGCAAATCCCTGCGGAACTAGGAGTAGTGGCGCGTGTACGAGTATGCATCCTAGTCAGCCTAAAAGAAGTTGTGTCGTGGCTGTGTCTTCGAAGTACGAATACGAGTTGGACTTGAATAAGGAAAGAGTCACAGAAAATCTTGTCTTACCATAATTGCAAGGTTTCCTTGTGGAACTCGACTAGGGTTCTGATCCTTATATAAATACAAGTAGTTGATGCAGCCGCAGAGGAGTTATTCACAAAAAGAGAGTTAAGAGCATACAAAGGCGATTCAGCAACTTTCAACGTGAGATAACTGAAGAAGACAACTGGTGGAGTTAAGTAGGTGGAGTCTAGATATTCTGTCTAGGTTCTTGGTTTGTAAGTTGTTTTCTTTTATGCTATCATTGTCATTACCTATCTGCTTATCTTAGAAGCGATTGTATTAGGTGAACTTTTGAGAGATTACTTTGTAAAGCTAGAGGTTAGCTTTGTTGAGTGATTAGGGTCTAGAGTGTAGCCCCTTGGTTACAGAGTCTTGTAATCAGAAAATTGCTCTTTGTGTTAGTGGATTGATTCGGAAATCCAGAGTGTGGGTCATGGTTTTTCTCCCTTGAGCAAGGATTTTTCCACATAAAAACATCGTGTTCCTTGTGCATATTGATTGTGCGTGTTGCGGTGTCGAAGTACAAACTGATTAAGTCGAGAACGAGGTTCTTGACTAAGAAGAATCTAGTTCTTGTAAAGAAAAATCGGTGGACACTATTCAATCCCCCTTCTAGTGTCCTTAGGAGGTGCTCAAATTACAACAAGTGGTATCAGAGTGGGTCTTCTCGTGCTAGGCTAATACATTGAGAAGGATCAGAATCATGAGTGCACCACCTACCATCACTGAAGGACGGTCAGTTCTAAGGCCCCCACAGTTCGATGGGCAGTACTATGCTTGGCGGAAGAACAGAATGGATAATTACATTTATGCTGAGGATTACCAACTCTGGCTTATAGTATCTGAAAGGAATTTAATCCCTACCAAAATAGTTGGAGAAGGAGCTGCTGCTCGACAAGAGCCTAAATCAAAAGAGGAGTTCAATGAAGCTGACTATAAGATGATTGAAAAGAACCATAAAGCCAAACGTCTGGTAATTTTTGGTCTTGGCCCTGAGGAGTTTAATAAAGTATCATCTTATAAGACTGCTAAGGAAATCTGGGATGCCCTGGAAGGTGCACATGAAGGAACCACTGAAGTGAAGGACTCAAAGAGAAGAATGCTGAAAAGACAATTTGAGTTGTTCACCATGGGTGAGAAGGGATCAATCCAGGATATGATGACCAGGTTGACCATTATCACTAATTAGATGAGATCCCTGGATATGGAGTTGCCTGAAGTAGAGATGGGGGATAAGGTTCTGAATGTACTACCTGAGGCTTGGGAACCCAAGATGACTGCTATTATCGAGTCCAAACCTCTCAGATCCATCAAACTTGAGGAACTTATCGGAAGTTTAAAAACACATGAGATGATGAAGGATTCGAAAACTAAACTAGCACTCAAGAGGGACAAGACCCTTGCACTCGAAGCAATTGATGAAACTGAGGATTATGTTGATTTGCAATCAGTTGAAGCTGCAGTGGTTAGCGCTTTGAGACAAAAGCTAAACTTGGGAAAGTTCAAAGGATTCAAAAGAAATAACAAGGAGAGCTCTGGAAGGAAGAATATAGTTGACAGTCCAGATTACTCTAGATGCTTCAAGTGTTTCAAGAAGGACCATGCTGTTGTGGATTGTCCAATGTGGGAAGGTTAATGGATGAAAAACAGAGCAACAAAAGAAAAGGAAAAGGAAGCATCAAAAGAGAATGACAAAGACAAGAAGAAGGCGAGATGACCTCCAAACTTTAGAGCAGAAAGATGAAAAAGAAAGGAAGCTTTCTATGCTACATGGGGACTTACTGACAGTTAATCTGATCAAGAAAAGGAATCTGAAGATGATTCTCCACTAGCACTAATGGGGTTGTCGAATGTTAGTTCAGACGAAGAGGATCCTCGAGAGTTCAGAAGAGGAAGAGACCATTCAAAGCCACCTGTATTTAATGGGACAAACTACAAGTGTTGGAAGAAACAGATGAAAAACTTCCTTCAAGCATTGGATTACAGTCTATGGTTGATCGTGAAAAGAGGACCTCATGTTCCTATCAAGAGAGCAGCAAACGAGGTTCTAGTTCCAAAGTTGGTAGAAGAACTCGATCCTCAAGACCTAGACTGGTTGCAGGCAAATGCCAAAGCTGAATTGTACTTGAGAAAAGGGCTGACTACTGATGTGTTGGCAAGGGTACTTGAATACAAGTCTGCCAAAGAAGTTTGGGAGAAGCTGAAAGAGATGTATACAGAAGATAACCAAAAGAAGGACTCAGCCCTTATGGCAACCGATGGAGAAGAAGCTGCTCATTCAGTAGAGGTAAGTCTCTCTAAGCTTAAAGAAAATTTGCACACATATTCTACTAAAAATCTGATTTTAATTACTGCCACTTTAATTGAGGGTTATGAAAAAGAAAAAATTGAGAAAGACAAATTAATTGAAGATATAAGTGATCTTAGAACTAAACACAAGAGTCTTCAAGAACAAAACATTGAGCTAGAAGAAATCAATGCCATTTTGAAAGGGCAGACTCTTGTGTCGAACTCTAAGATCACAGAACTGGAATTAGAATTAAACCAGTTAAAGGAGAGTGTTAATGGTAAGCAAGTGATAAGTGAAGTTCAAACCTTTCTTGAAAATAAACTTAAAAGAACAAATGAGATCCTGTACCAGGAAACTGAGAAAAACAGGATTTTGAATCAGAAGGTTGTAAAATCTTACTATGAGCTTACCAGGTTAACAAAATGGAATAAGTCATCTGAGGCAATGAATTGGGTCCTTGAAAATCAGAACAAAGGAAAACAAGGGCTAGGATTCAAAAACCACTGCCTCCATATAATCCTAAAAGCAAATATGTGGGTTTACCTTGCAACATGTTGTGTACTTTTTATGGTGAAACTGGGCATTACAGACATAGGTGCATGAATGCAAGCAAAACAAAGACCAAAAATAGAAGAAGTGTTCTAACCTAAATGGGCTAGGAAAAATTTGATTTACCCATTTTCTCATAAGAAGGGACCCAAGCTTGTCTGGGTTCCTAAAACTAACCCTTAATCTGTTTTGCAGGCTGGAGTGAGGGAGAACAACCCAAGCTGGATTCTTCACAGTGGTTGTTCAAGGCACATGACAGGAGATAGAAGAAACTTTCTCTCACTCGCAGCATTTCAAGGAGGCAGTGTAGCCTTTGTAGGAGAAAAAAGTGGTCAGATAGTAGGAATTGGAAAAGTTGGGAGAACCCTGGATCATGCCATTGAAAATGTATATTGTGTCGATGGTCTCAGACACAACTTACTGAGTATCTCTCAACTGTGTGATAGAGGAAATGAAATGAGTTTCTCCTCTGTAGGGTGTATTGTGAAGAACCTACAGAGTGGAGAAATTGTTATGGAAGGAGAAAGGGTGAACAATGTATACAAAGCATCACTGAAATCACTGCCTGAAAACAACTTAACATGCCTGAATGTGCAAGAAAGTGATTCTCAACTTTGGCACAAAAGAATAGGTCATGCTAGTCTCTCACAGCTTAACAAGCTAGTATCAAAGGAGCTGGTCCGTGGACTGCCTAGTAAGAGATTTGAAAACATAAAAATGTGTGATGCTTGTTTTAAAAGAAAACATGTGAAATCATCCTTTAAATCAAAGAAGGCGGTGAGCACATCAAAACCACTAGAATTGATACACATGGATCTGTGTTGACCTATGAGAGTCAGGAGCAGAGAAAGAAAAAGGTTCGTGTTCGTAATTGTTTATGACTACTCAAGGTATACATGGACCCCTGTTCTTGGCATCCTAAGATGAAGCATTTGATAGCTTCAAAGACAGTGCTGGTGTTGTGCAGAAAAGGGTGAGCCTGGAACTTGTCAGCATTAGATCTGACCATGGAACAGAGTTTGAAAACTCAAAATTTTCTGAGTATTGTGCAAAATACAGCATTGATCATAATTTCTCTGCACCAAGAACTCCACAGCAAAATGGAGTAGTTGAAAGGAAGAATATGTCTCTTGAAGATATGGCAAGGACTATGCTGTTGTCAAGTGGTCTTGCAGAAACTTTTGGGCGGAAGCAATAAACACTGCATGCTATTTGCTGGACAGATGCTCTATAAAAGCCACTCTTGACAAGACCCCATATGAGCTTCTCAGAGGAAGGAAACCGAATATTGCACATCTGAGACCCTTTGGTTGTAAATATTTTGATTACAACAACGGCAAGGAACCCTTGGGGAAGTTTGGTGTAAGAAGTGATGAGGCAATATTCCTTGGGTATTCTACTCAAAGCAAAGCATACAAAGTGTTTAATAAAAGAACACAAATAGTGGAGGAAAGTATGCATATCGTATTTGATGAATCTGATAAGGAAATTGATGAAAATGAAGTAGATGATCAAGCTATTGGCCTTACTCGAGAAGATAGCGCAACTAACTCTGAAGATCTAGAAGAGAAGGAGGAATCAGGTGAGGATTCGACTTCACGAGAACAAAGTCAATATGATAGGGGGAACAGTAGATGAAGTTGATAACATGTCAAATCAGGAAGAATCTACCAAAAGTGGTGCTGAAGGTCCTTCTCATCATATTCAACCTAGGCCATAGAAGCACCAAAGTTCTCATCCTTTGGAGAATGTATTATCTGAATTGGATACTGGAATTATGACCAGGTCGGCCTGAAGATCTTTTGTGCATTCTTTTCTTTCCTATCATCTCTGGAACCAAAGAATGTAAAAGAAGCCTTAGAAGATCTAGATTGGGTTCTAGCAATGCAGGATGAATTACATCAGTTTGAAAGAAGCAAAGTGTGGCACCTGGTTCCTAAGCCAAAGGACAGATCAATAATTGGAACATAGTGGGTGTTTAGAAACAAACTGATGAGCATGGTATAGTAACAAGAAACTAGCCTAGATTAGTAGTCCAAGGATACAGTCAGGAGGAAGGAATTGACTATGATGAAATTTTTGCACCAGTAGCCAGGATGGAAGCCATTAGAATGTTGATTGCCTTTGCTACGTGCATGGCGTTTACACTGTATCAGATGGATGTGAAGAGTGCCTTCTTGAATGGTTACCTTAATGAAAAAGTCTATGTAATACAGCGACCAGGTTTCGTGAACAGTGAATTTCCTGATCACGTTTACAAACTTAATAAGGCACTCTATGGATTGCAGCAAGCTCCAAGAGCCTGGTATGAAAGACTATCAGGGTTCTTACTGAAGAATGGCTTTACAAGATGAAAGATTGATAACACACTATTCTTAAAAAAGAAAGGAAGGGATCTGTTGGTGGTTCAGGTATATGTTGATGATATCATTTTTGGAGCCACTGATGAGGAGCTATGCAAGGGATTTGCTGAATTGATGGGCAGTGAATTTGAAATGAGCAGGATGGGAGAACTCAATTTCTTCCTAGGATTGCAGATAAAACAGACGCCTGAAGGAACCATGATTCATCAACAAAAATATGTCAAGGAACTTCTGAAGAAATTTGACATAGAAGGAGCAAAAGAAATGACTACTCCTATTGCTCCTGGAACCAAGCTGGATATGGATGAACTAGGTCCTTCTACAAATGAGATAAAATATAGAGGAATTATAGGTTCACTCCTCTATCTCACAGCCAGTCGACCTGATATTGTATATAGTGTGGGACTGTGTGCTAGATTTCAGTCAAAGCCTAAGGAATCACATTTGACAGCTGTGAAAAGGATCTTGAGATACTTGAAGGGAACTCAGGATCTATGTCTATGGTACCCAAGGGGAGGTACTTTTGAACTAATTAGTTTTGCTGATGCAGATTATGCAGGTCACTTGGTGGACAGGAATGGCACATTTTCTTGGTCCCTGCTTAGTTTCTTGGGCAACAAAGAAGCAGAACTCAGTAGCCTTATCTACTAAAGGATCTGAGTATGTAGCAGCTGCATCATGCTGCTCACAATTGCTACAGATCAAACAGCAGTTGGAGGACTTTGGAATTAAATGTGGAGCTGTGCCCATTTTCTGTGATAACACAAGTGCAGTGAACATTGCCAAGAACCCAGTCTAACATAAAAGAACAGAACACATTGATATTAGACACCATTTTCTTAGAGATAATATAGAAAAGGGTATGATTACTATGAATTCTTGCAGGACTGAAGATCAAATTGCTGACATCTTTAACAAAGCACTGAACAAAGTTCAGTTTGAGAGGAACAGGTTGGAGTTAGGGATGACCAAAATACACAGATGACTCAGCATTTGTTCCACAAGGATTGGTTAGTTAAGTGTTCAGCAACCTGCTTTGTAACTATTGTTGTTATTGTCCAGTCAAAATTTTGTACTTTATTAAGTATACTTGTTCAGCTGAGTAGCACCAGGTTGGGCTAATGTGTTCCCATGAGAGTAGCACCAGGTTGGGCTAATGTGTTCCCATGAAAGAACCTACAGGGTACGTAGAAGGAACCAAGGCAAGCGTGAGGAACCATGTTCAGGTACAGCTACACAGCTATTTATGTTAAGTGTCATAACTGAAATTGATTGTCAATTATACGTGTGTCAAGGAAGGCTTCCCATGTTCTTGTAACCGTCCTTGATTATAGAAACAATTCCTTTTGTGGTTAGACTTCTACTAGAATTTACCAGACCTCACTCATTTAAAAAGACCTTATTTGGGTAAGTCTATAAAACTATCAAATCAATACCTTTTTCCCGGTTTTCAAAACTTCAAAAAGCTGCTTTTTGCCTTTAGCCATAATTAGCTCCTTTTTCCTATAGAAAACCCCTGATCCCATTACTTCTTCTCATTACACAATTGCAAAATCGTTCCTTATACTATTCTCTTTCTCTCTCTAAAAATCAAAGAAAAAAATTGCCTTCATTCTCTCCCATAAACCCTAACAAAAAATTCGCCATGTTTCAAGCACAATCCTCTTCTGCTTCTCCTACTAAAACCTCAAAGACCCAAACGTCCAAGAAATCTACTCCAAAACCCCCTCCCTCTACTCTCGCGGAGAGAATTGTCAAAGCTATGGTAAAATTCCTCAAAAGGTCAGGAAAGAAAGGGGTAAAGAAGACTGTTGTCAGATCCTCACCTCTTACGTCGGCAGAACCAGTGTCCTCTGAAAAATCAGTTGAGGTAAAACATGACTCCATTTTATCTCATTCTACTGCTTTAGATTTTGTAAAAATTCCTGAAAAATTGAGTACTGAAACATTGGTTAAAGGACTAGATGAAATCGTAGAAAAGATAGAGCCTAGTGGAATGTCTGATAAGGAGAATGTAGTTGAGGAGAACTTGAAGGTTGTTCAGGAGGAACCTATGCCTAAGTCTAGTTTTCATGTGCCCTTAGTGACTGAGGAAACGGTGGAGTTTAATGCAGTTGAAAACGTGTTGGAAAGATTGAGAGAAGAGGATTCTGTTGAATCCCAAAAGGAACATATCAACGAACCTAGTTTGGAGGTTGTTCCTCTTGAAAAAGTTCATGGGTTATCTGTGGTAGAGGGTCCTGTAGTTGGAGGACCCAGTTCTATTGAGGCTGCAAAGGACTTAAGTGAAGAACCTGGTTCTCACTCAGTTCCTATTGTGGCTGATGAAGCAGAACTAAATTGGACTGAGTCCGATGAGGAAATTCAAGAGGGAAATGGTGAAAGTGAGAAAGTCATAGAGAAAGTTGAAGAAAAGTAAAAGAAGAGTGTAAAAAGAAAGTTTGGGGTGGAAGATGAGAAGTTGTTGGAAGAGGGTGAAGAAGAGGAAGTTGTGTTTGTAAGTGAGACAAAAATTGAAGGTGATATAAGAAGGAGACTGTTAAAAAGGGGAAAGTCTGTGTCCAAAACCGGGCTGGTGGATGAAAGCAGTGAGAACTCTCAGGAGGAGAGGACTGAAAGTGAAGACAAAACTGCTGCTCAGCCAGCAACAAGAAGGGTGGCAACCAGGTCAGCCCTGAAGCAGCAGTTAGAGAAGGTGGGGAAGCTGGAAAAGGAAGTCAAGAAAGTGAGTGCTGGAAAACAAGAGGAGAAGAAGAATGAAAGAAAAGTTGTTGAGGCCAATGAAGAAAGTGATAAAGCAGGAAGCTTTGTGGAACCTAGTGACTCAGATACATATAGTGAGTTGGAAAGCAAGAAGAATAGAAAAGACTCTGAAGAAGAGGTTGACAGAACAACCTTCTTTGCAAAACACCAGGTATTGGCTAGGAGCATCCTGGGTGATATGCAGGAGCACAATATGAAATCTCTACTCAAGAAGGTAGAGGATCAAGGCTGGTTAGACCTCTTTGCCAAGAAAGACAGGCTGTTATATTCTGAGGAAATCAGGGAGTTCTATACAAATTGCAGAGTTGCTACTAGAAGAGTGTTTTCTGTTGTGAAGGGAATAGAGATTGAATTTGGGAGGACAGAGTTGGGAGTGATACTTGATGTTCCTGCTGAGGGTTATTGCAGGTATATTAAGTTGAAGTGGCCAAAAAGAACTGATGGAGTGACTCCTCTGAGTGTTGTGAAAAAATTCTCAGGGAAAACTAAACTCAGGAAAGAGAGGAAAGTTGACAAGAAGGAGATGGAGCCGGCTCATCAGTTACTTTTTGAGTTTTTCCATAGGCTTCTACTGCTAAGGGGAGAAAGGAACAGTGAGGCTAGTGCCCTTGACTTGACCTACATAGACCTGCTAGACAGAGGAGTGAGGATCAATCTACCTGGTCTGATAATCAGACACATAAAAAGGATTGCAGATACTGATCAGAAGCCACATTCCTTGGTGCATTCCTACATCCTACGGCGGGTTCTTGAGCACTTTGGGGTTCCTTTGGAAGTTGGGAAAAATCCGACTGTTCATCAAATGTTTGGGCTGAATATGTTGAAAAATTATGATTTCTTCAAAGAGAAGAGAGCTTCCAAAAGGCAAGTGCAGGTCAAGCAGGAGCAGTCTGAAGAAAGTGAGTACTATGGACCAGAGGAGGTAGTTGCAGCAATAAAAGAGCTGGAGCAGCATGTTCTTGAAGTGAATGCAAAAAATGCTGAGTTGCAGAAGAAGCTGGAGTTGAAGGATCAAGCTTGAAAATTGAGTGTCACAAGTATGAGGCCGAGCTGGTGATGGAAAGGGCCAAGAATACAAAGAACCTTGAAGCACTTGTCAAGCACTTCAACTTGAAGACCTGAGTCCTACTTTTCTTCCTCTTTTCCCCTGATAAAATCCTTCCTTATCTCTCCTCGACCTTCTTTGATGTGTGACGTTAAGACAATCTTTTTACTGTTGTGTACTTAATAGGGCTGTGTGGTTGTCACGCCCTGGATGAATGGTTTAAATTTCTATTGCTTGAATTGGGTATGTTCTATAATATTTCTGGTTTTGCTTGGGCCCTTAGCTTTATTCCCGTGTGTTTATTTTCGGTTGAGCTGATTGCCTTGTGCTCTAGACTGGATAATACTAACTTGTTCCTGCAGGATTTTGAATCTTTTTGGTGATTCCAAAAGGGGGAAGAAGGAAATATTGGGGTGTTTGTGACCTAACTCATCATTGTTTAAAATATTTCAATTTTTTTTCTTGTTTTTTTGGAAAATTTGTCTGTTCAGGATCTTTGGCAACATTTATTTGTTATCATCAAAAAGGGGGAATTTGTTGAGGAGATGTTTCGAAGAATGACAAACGAGAAGGAATCAGTTGTTCTGAAGGAGAACCTAGTCCTTGTATAGAAGGGCACGACTGATAAAAAAGATTGAGGGTTGCAAATTCCTGCGGAACTAGGAGTAGTGACGCGTGTATGGGTATGCATTCTAGTCAACCTAAAAGAAGTTGTGCCGTGGCTGTGTCTTCGAAGTACGTATACGAGTTGGAATTGAACAAGGCAACAGTCACAGGGAATCTCGTCTTACCATAATTATAAGGTTTCCTTATGGAACTCGACTAGAGTTCTGATCCTTATATAAATACAAGTAGTTGATGCAGCCGCAGAGGAGTTATTCACAAAAAGAGAGTTGAGAGCATACAAAGGCGATTCAGCAATTTTCAACGTGAGATAACTAAAGAAGACAATTGCTGGAGTTAAGTAGGTGGAGTCTAGATATTCTGTCTAGGTTCTTTGTTTGTAAGTTGTCTTGTTTTATGCTATCATTGTCATTACATATCTGTTTATCTTAGAAGCGATTGTATTAGGTGAACTTTTGAGAGACTACTTTGTAAAGCTAGAGGTTAGCTTTGTTGAGTGACTAGGGTCTAGAGTGTAGCCCCTTGGTTACAGAGTCTTGTAATCAGAAACTTGCTCTTTGTGTTAGTGGATTGGTTCGGAAATCCCAGAGTGTGGGTCGTGGTTTTGCTCCCTTGAGCAAGGATTTTTCCACGTAAAAACATTGTGTTCGTTGTGCCTGTTGATTGTGTGTGTTGTGGTGTCGAAGTACAAACTGATTAAGTCGAGAACGAGGTTCTTGACTCAGAAGAATTTAATTCTTGTAAAGAAAAATCGGTAGACACTATTGAACTCCTCCTTCTAGTGTCCTTAGGAGGTGCTCAGATTACAACAAGGTTCCTTGCGACTTTGGTATCCTAAAGGTGGAAATTTTAATCTTGTTGGATACACTGATGCTGACTATGCATGATTTCTTGTGGATAGAAAAAGTACCTCAGGTATGCACACTTTCATTGGGAACCAAGAAATAAAATTCAGTAGCACTCTCCACTACAGAAGCTGAGTATGTGGCAGCTGCCTCATGTTGTTCTCAATTGTTATGGATAAAACAACAATTAAAAAATTGTGGTGTTGATGTAGGAACCGTTCCTATCTATTGTGATAACACTAGTGTAATAAATATGACTAAGAATCCAGTACATCTCAAGAGGACTAAATACATTGACATAAGACATCATTTCGTGAGGGACAATTATGAGAAGAGGTTGATCACTATTGCTTTTTGTCCTACTGATAAATAAATTGTTGATATTTTTACAAAAGCATCATTTTGAAAGGAACAGGTTAGAATTAGGAATGATTAAATTCACCTAAGTCTACTCAGCTTACTTCATAAATTGGCTAGAAAATTTGGTCTAAAAATAGAATGTGTCTAAGTCAATTTGAAGTTTCAGCTCATTTCCATACTTAATTGTATACTCTATCACATGATTTCTACTTAAAGCTTGCTAAATTTTAATGATATTACCCTTATGTTCTTAGAATTTCAAATTATGCAATTTGATTGAAATTGAGTGTAGGAACTATTCCTTACCACATTCTCAGGTATGTACTACTTTATTATTCATAAATTATTAGAGTTAGAAGGTCATAGGTAATTAGATAAGTTTAGATCCTGCTCAAACTCTCTCTCTCTGAAATCAGTCCCATCAAGGAACCGTTCCACACTCTGCCTCCCACTTGAACTCTTAATCATAACGGTTATATTTTGTAATGTTCAAGAAACCTAATCAGTCTGGAACTCTATTTAATCAAGGAAGTTGAAAGGTAAATTATTTTACACTCCATCTCTATCACTATCCTTTACTTCTATATAATCTCTTAAGTTCTCATCTCATATTCTCATTCAACCTTTCAAAAGTTTCAGAAAGATTAGTTAATTATCTTCTAAAGCGTATAATTGCAATGTCTCTCTCACCTAAAATACTTCATCCATTCCTACCACTGAACAACCACCAGTCACAAATCCTACTTCACCCATGCAAACAAATTCACCACACCTAGAAAACCAAAACCCTGAACTTGAAATTCAGGGAGAAGGATCAGGTCCATATGTTGCTGAGACACTAGAACAAATGGAGGACTTTTCTAGGGCTATGATCCTGTATCAATTTAAGGTAAATTATGCTGAATCTCTTAAGATTGTTGATGATCAGGGAGAAGAAGTGGAGGGGTTAGGTGTGTCTGTACCAGAGGGTGAGGGTGAAAAGGAGGCTGTGAGGGGGTATAGGGGCTCCCATGCATGAGTCTTCTGGATCTCCAAAGGTTGCTTTTAGAGCACCCATAGATGATGAATAAATGGTGGATGTTGAGGAGGACATTAGTGACAGTGATAGGCCCATTATTGATTTGATAAATGTGAGAGCCATGAAAAGAAAATTGACAAAACAGGGGGCTGTTGATCCCACAGTACTTTCTGAAATCAATGCTAAACTTAAAAAGATCAGTGAGAGTTATAAGTCTGGTCTTAAGAAGAAAAGCAAATGCGAGAGTTCTGCTAAGGATAAATGAACTGTTCTTTCTACCCAAATTCCTGTTAGTGGGGTTAGGAGAACCAGAAGTTCTGTAAAAGCTGCTGATGAAAACTGTCTGAAGCTCTTGAGAGAAGCAGGAAAGGTAAACAAAAATAGGTTCCTGAGCCTGTTGTTCCAGTTGAAGAATCTGAAGAGGAAGAAGAAGAAAATATTCCTTTAACCAGGAAAAGAAGAACATCTCAAAGGAAATCTACCAAGACTGATGAAAGGTCTTCTAGTGCTGGTCTTGTGTCAAAGAGAACAAGGTCTTCTAGGAAAACTTTAGTAGATAAAAGTAGTGATTCTGAGAATGATGCTGAGAATAAAGGAGATGATGCTGAAAGTGAGAGTGAGGGGAAAGAAGCTGGAAAGACTGTACACACTGATTTTGACAAAAGAAAGTTGTTAAAAGAAATGGTGTTTACTAATGTGGAAGAAGAAGGAGTTGTGTGGTTGTTGCAAAAATTGGAGAAACAAGGCTGGAAAGACATGATCCTTAAGATCAGAGGGAAGGTGGCCAGAGATGAAGTGGTTGAATTCTTTTTCAACTGCTCCATTGATAAAGGCAGAATCAACAGTTCTGTGAATGGAAAGGATATTTCTTTTGATGCATAGGAATTGGGAGAACTGTTTGATATTCCTTATATGGCATATAATGACTACATTAAAGAAGGCTGGCCTGATTTGACAAATTTTCTTATTGCCTTGGAGATTACGTGCAAGTTTGCTAAAAATCCTCTTGAAGAGAAACCAAGGGCAGTAGAGAAGTATGAGATGCAACCAAATCACCAACTTCTGTTTGAATTTGTTAACAAAATAATGTTTCCTTGGCAGGAGAAAAAAGGACTAGCCAGTTTCTTGGACCTGGTCCTTATAGAGTTGCTGGACACTGAGAAACAGATTAATTGGCCCATGTTTATGGTGAATTTGATTACTCGGGTGGTGACTTGGAAGAAGAAACATGCATTGCCATTTAGATTCATTCTTACTGACTTGTTTGACAAGTTAGGCAGTCCTTTGAAGGAAGTGAAAACTGCTATCAAGAAGGAAAGGTTTGCGCTGCTACCCTAATCAGTTGTGACATGATAGTAAATGCTGAGCCTACTATTGTTGGAATTTCAAAAGGTTCATTGAACAACAAGGTTAGGGCTTTAAGGCAGCAGGTTGGTGTGCAAGCTGCTGAGATTAAAAGGTTGGAGGAGGAAAAGGACTTTGGAGAGCTGAAGCTGCTAAGGCAAAAGAAACAAATGAAGGGATACATCAAAAGATGTTTGAATTGCTGCAGAAAAAGTCTCAAGGACCTGGTCCTTCCACCACCTGATACCTAAAACCAAAAAGCCATCTTTTTTATAGTAGGATTTAGATTAGTTCTAGTTTCCTAGCCTTCTTGTCTTTAGTTTTTGACTAGTTTAGCAGTACTTGCTTAGTTTGTTTCCCCTGGTAGAAAGTCTTTTTGCTTATGATGTCATATCTTTGATGGATAATATAATTTTAATGCAGTTGCTTTGTGTTGAATTATGCTTGCATTTTGTGTTGCCTAAATGGCTATGAGTTGATTATTTTATTGCTTACATTAATTCTGACCCATGCAACTTTTTTAATGATGCCCAAAGGGGGAAGAGTAAGTTTGATTTTGCTTGTGATATTTATAACCAGTTTAAAGAACCTGATCCTTAATGATGAAATTGATTTATACTAATGTGCTTTTAAGTTACAAGTTGTAGTTCAGGACATTAAGGATATGGACCAAAGTCTATGAGTTTGTCATCATCAAAAAGGGGGGAAATGTTAGCTTGAATAAGCTTGGAAATTTTGACCGATGACTAAGGAACATATCCAAGGACGTGTTCCTTTGGATCACTGCAACTAAATAAATAATTATGCAAAATTAATTGAGCGAAAAAATTAATTATTATGCCAAAAAATAATATTTATCTTGATAATCATACAGAGGTGTACAAGATAGAAAAGATTGCATAAGATTCGGATAATGCTTGAAGATTTCGGCAATCCGAGCAAGGAGTTCAATTAGGACTCAAACACTTGAAGGACTTTTGAGTTCTAATTGCTCAAGACTTCTCAAGGTTTCAAGGCTATAAATTGAGAAGCATTTCAGCTGTTGAAGCAGGCACAAATACAGTGAATTTAGAGCTATAACATTGAATTCATTCTGAATTATATTTGAGCACGTTTAGCTACAAGGAACTCAGTGAAGAATCTACTCCTTAGGTTGAGTCTTGTTGTTCTCAGTCTTAGTTCATCTGTAGTAGGATCTATCGAGTTGTACTATTTATTCTCATAGAAGTTTTGTAAGAGTACACATTATTCAAGTCCTGTACATGGAGAAACTTCACTGATTGTGAAAGGGGTCACTGTAGGATTAGAGTTAGTCCTAGGTTAGTAAGAAGGAAGTCTTGTAACCAAATGAATCTTTCAAATAGTGAAGTTGAAATCCTACTTGAGAGAGTAGGTCGTGGTTTTTTTATCCCAAGTCAAAGGGGTTTTTCCACGCTAAAATTCAGTGTTCATTTACTTCCTCTTACATATTCCGTACTTAACTAGTAAAGGAACACATAGAAGAAACTGGTCCTTCAGTAGTGGTGTGTCTTGGGAACTATAAAAAATTATTTGGATATTACTTATATTGGAAATGAAATTTTAACTAAATGCAGTATAAAATAAAGAGTTTAACTAATTCAAAACCTATTACAAATAAATTTTCAAGTTTTCTTGCTTATTATGATATTCTCAAGCCTAATATTTCTTTTAAATAGCTAATCTAACTTAAAAAATTAAGCAATGGTTGAGTCATGATTGAAGAATTGACCTTCATGAATCATAAGGGCAAAAAAAAACTAGTATATAGTTGGTATCTTAGGCAGTAAAAAAAAAAACACGGATTTGATCAAATTATTGGCGTAATATAAGTTTAAATATTAGTAAAACAAGTAAGAAAACTTAAAAATTTATTTGTAGGCTTTGAATTAGCCGACGGCGTAAAAAAAATTTATATCGTCGATGTATATTAGTTAAACTCTAACCGAATTTCTGAATATTACATCGTCCATCTGTACCGAATTTACTCTTTTTCCATTTTCCGGTAAGCAAACAAAACCGTAGTATTCTAAAGGTTGAAGTCATCGCCAGTTATCACTTCTTCTCCCCCCTCCTTCCCCCCACCCAACCAACATTATGCTTTGCAACCAGTCACAGCTTTGATATCTTAATCTCAATCAAAAATATAAATTTAATCTTAGTTAAGGACACTACTTAGTGGAACTTAATGAATTTCCTTGTATGTTCGGATTCATGATGGGTTGAAGGTCTACTGATGATGTCATTGATGTTATACTTATTGTTTTTTATATCATTATTTTAATTATTTTAAATTGAGTTATATAATCATCAGTGCTAGTGCACAACACTTCTCTTGCAACTTGCAACATAGACAATACATTGGCATACAATTGAAAACATAGAAACAAGGATCTAATAGTTTAATGAAGTACATTTAAAATAGTTTCTTTTTCCGGCCCATGTTAACTATTCTGAGTGATTGTCAATTATCTTAGGTCTCTTTTGGCAATGTCTTTAGTGGGAGTGACTCCAATGAAGGTGTTTGGATTTTCCAAATAGTGGTCTAAATGAACAAGAAAGCATTTTAATGTTAATCGTATAGGTTAAGTTTCTAATAAAAACTTCAAAGTTTAATTTGATAGGGAGCAAACATTGCTTTACCAAAGATGAAAATTTTATGCCTAAGCAATTTTAGGATCACTTAAACTTTATATACCACAAAAATTTAAAAAAAGAAAATAGAACTTACCAAATTGTAATGTTTGATTTCAAGAAATGATGAGGGATACAATCTGAGTATTTAACTATAGAAAAAGTATCCTCTAACTCTTCTCTTTAGAACTAGATTCAACTGCCTTTGAGCTTAAATTTGAATTTGATTAATTTGTTTGATTCAAGAGCTTAAGAGCTTGATCTTAAACTTGTATTATATGTCACAAAATCTGGGTGGTCATCACTGACAAGGATTCGAAATTTAGCTAATACGGATGCATGGTTTCGAAATCGCACGCTTCGGATCTTGATTTTAGAGTTTTCTCTAGCCTCGTTGAGCCTTCTTTATGTTCTGTAACGAATGTACTTTATTTATAGTTGCTGAATTTGGAGTATTGATGGCGACAAATGGCCTGAGCTGTACTGTATTGCTTGAAGTTTTGGAAGGTTCAAATCGACGTTAGATTCAAAAGATAATTTCATAGAACTCCCCTTAGGTATAGCTAGTAACAATGAGTTTTCTTGTGGTTTATGATATTACGCTTACTTATTTTATTTTAAATTTTGTAGCATTTCTTTTAACTTATTTAACTTTAATATAAACAAATTACATTTGGACTATTTTGTGTTTGAAAACCAACCCTGACTCCACGAAAAAACTTTCATCGGCCGACCAATCCGTTTCCACCATCATTGTGATATTGTCAATATCACTAAATTTCAAGAGAAGTTGTCAGTTGTCACAACGATAAATGCAAATTAAATAAAAGTTAGAGTCTAGAAGTACATATAGAAGCCATATAAAAGCAATACATTTGCTGCACATTTGAATGTATCTTGTTTCCAACACCACTATGGCTTACATAATTATTTATGCCTAAAATTTACCTCCTAAGTTAAATAATTAAATTTGTAGTAGGGTCACAAGCAATACGATAAAATATGAGGAAATAAAAATTAAATAGAAAAATAAGTAGTTGTATTCGTTGAGAATAGTCAGATTCGGTGTGAATCGTTTGCCTTACAATACAATGTAAGAAGCGGTATTTATAGCTTGATTTATCCAGTCTTAATTATGGTAAAATACAAAGACTAATAAGGTCATGAGCTTGTCTACTCAAGATGGGAGTATATACAAATCTTAGCTAGGAGACTGCAAACTCTAAGGAGGAGGGAGGTATACCTTACATCCCAGAGCCCGTGCCTCCTGAGAGGTCGTAGCTTGGGAGCAGGCTCTGCACCCGGTGACTTGTTGCCAGCTGGACTCATATCCCTATAATCACATGTGACATATTTTTACCCACACAGTCGTCCCCTCACTTGCTGAGTATTGATGCAAGGAGTTAGGAAGTAAAAAAGGCATGATAAAAATCATATAGGCCTGTCCGTGCTCGATACTCGTCCCTTCTCTCATTCCATGCCTTGCATTAAATGCCACTATTCAAGTATATTTACATGCAACCTTATGATTGAAGGGTTTTCGTTCGCGTCTTTCCAATGCCCCAGTCGCTTTATCGTATCCTGTAATTATTGGAATTTATCACGTAAACCATAATAATCACGATCATATATCTACAAAATAATCCACTTTCTATCTGGGACTCTTTTTGGCGTGTATAAATACATCATAATTACAGAGTTGTGTATCCATCTTCATACTCTTTCAAAAACCTTCTTTTCAAAATGAACCTTTTTACATACTTTAAAATACATCTTCTTTGAAATGGCCCAAGAAGCAAACTTTCTCCCCAGGAACTTTAGGGTTCAATATTACCTTCCCCAAATTTGAAATTTCAAAGACGATGGAAGAATGCAAGTTCAAATAGCCAGGCAAGAGGGTGAGAATGATAACCTTTCAATTAAGTTCTACCCTTCCGCCATTATTGAGGATGATATTACTCGTATCAGAATCCAGTGCAAGTTGCTCTCCATCACAGATATTATTATTCCAACTGCTGAGGAAAGAATTTCTACCCATCGTGCTGGTTATTCGATGTTCATACTTACCTTTTCACTTTCCATTTTAACAAGTGTGTACACTTGATTGTTGAAGAAATAAGCTGTCATCACAACATTTATTTAGGCCAAGTCGGGCCCTCCGTCTGACACATAGTGGTCGTATTGGGTCATTCGGCCAACCACGCTAGGGTGGACTTAACTTTCTGGAACCTTCATACTTTTTACACTCCCAGCCTTCACAAAGTAGGCATGCTGATCTTCAAAAGATGAGGAAGAAGATGTACAGTCTCCCATAACGAGAATTCCAAAAATCGTGGCTAGTTCCACTGGTATGTGGCGGTGCGTACCCCCGACATAGTCTTGTCTTATCCTTTTCCGGAAGTCTTCAATAGAAAACGTAACTTCCCGCACTGTAGCCCAGTGTGCTTTTGATTTCCCTTTCTTGCGTTGAGTTTTATTCTCTTCAGTGAATTCTGTGACGACACTCCCGATCTCCCATGATGTATTGCTATGTGGGTCACTGCAATATTTTTCAGGAACCCCGCCAGAACAATGTTATGGATTTAAACTTGAGGGAAGATTTTTGAAATTATCCTTAAATTAAATTGACCGAACTTGCTACGTCACTTAAATACATGACATTATCTCGTTGGCCTTAAATTTATCTAAATATGCCATGTCGCTCACCGCCTGGTATGCCTTTGGGAATCAAAAGGAAATAGCATTGAAAATGGACTTTGACCTTGTGAGCCCAATAAATGATTTGATTTACAAAAATAGGCAAAAATGAGTCTAGTCTTAAAGTTGTGATCACTTTAAATGTGGTCTTTAAATATTGAGTACTTTACGTAGTTATAAAAATGACACCACACCTTTTAAAATTTAATAACGTCATAATTACAAAAATGCCACGCACGTTTTGATCTAATGAAGCTGTAATTATGAAAATGTCACCGCACTTTTTACATTTAGTGAACCCGTAATTACACAAATGTCACTGCTCCCCTACAAAGAAGAAATCAAGGTAAATCTGTCGGTAAGTGAACCAAAAATCATATCCATTATATAAATAAATGAGGCCAAACCGGCCACACTTTGCACATTGATAAAAACATAACCTCAAGTGTTAAAATATTGAAATAACAACAATCTAGTCGTACTTATTTCATACAATGAGCAAAATTACGTATATTTTATAAATGAATGAGGCCAAATTGTCCTCACTTCATTCATCCACAAAATACATATGAAAATATAAAATCAAGATAATGTGGTAGTATTTATTGATAAGTGATCCAAAGTACTGTCTATTTTTACGAATAAATGAGATCAAATCATCATCACTTCACTCATATACAAAAATCAAAGCAAAACATAATATAACACTAATTCAAAGGAAAAGGCGCAGTCATGTCAGACGACAACGACAAAGTCCCAAAGGACACCACCAACGTGGCAGGCGATTCGTAACCGGATCCAAGTGATCCTAACGATAAATCGAAAGACCCTGCCAAGGAGCCAGTCCATGCAGCCAACGAGGACGATCAATTGCGGGGAGGTAATTCTGAGTTTACAGATCTCCTTGTTGATCTTCTCAAAACCATGTCAGAATGGGTAGAGCAAAACTCGTCCAACATGGTCGAAGGCATGACCCAAAAATTAGGAACAATGATTGCTGGATTGTCTCAGAGGTCAGCATCCCCACGAGGACCAGCGCCCGTGAACGATTCACCAGCATCCGTTCCTAATCGCAAGCTCAACATGGATGCCATTCCTGGAGGACAGACAACAATCAATAATCAAGACCTTCAAGGAACACTTGTCATTCAGAACATCCGAAAGGAGATTAAGGTCATCCACCATCGGATAGGTAACGTACCGGATGCTCCACCTCAGGTTACCACCGTGGATGAGCAGAAGTTTTAGAAGCATGCATACAAGGCAAGTGATGCTTCGGCCCGTATACCAAAGTACTTCCGCCTGCCGGATAACATTAAGTACGATAGAACTACTGATCCGGACGAGCATATTATTGCATACTATACCGCTGTTAAAAGCAATGAGATTTCTGAGGAAGAAAGTCAATCCGCTCCGATGAAGAGATTCGGCTCGACCTTGACTAAAGGAGCCCTCACATGGTACACTCAGCTACCTATAGGTTTGATCGAGTCATTTACCCAGATGCAGGATCTGTTCAAGAAGGCACACTCTAGAGCCCGCAAGGGGGAGAAGCGCATGGAAGATATCTTTGAGATCCGACAGAGGGAGGACGAGTTGCTGAAGGACTACCTGGAAATATTTCAGAGGGAATGCATGGAGCTCCATATAGCTCGTGAAAATATCGTTGTAGTGGCCTTTACTAAGAGTCTGAACTCTAGGGGTTCGTTAGCCACTAGGGATTTGCAGTGGAGTCTAATTTAACACCCCGTGACAATATAGAGCGCTTTACACCGGAGATACACGAGAAGCTCCATTTGGAACCTGAAAAATCCTCGACCTTCGACGGCAGAATCTGCTCGATCGCCGAAGACGATACTCGTCATGTGTAGAAGCGAGAATACATCGAGGAACCTTGAGTCGGGGATAGAGGAAAATGAGGGTAGATGAGATTGTATGGCAAATTTCCCAAGGCCAGTCGAAAAATGAGAAGTCAACAGAAAAATAGTGGCACCTTCTCATTAGGGGACACTCTCCAAAGACCGCATACCTGACAAATTTGAGGAGCTAGGACTGCGTGTCAATGCCGTCGAGTTTTTGAAGGATCATCTGAAGGATGCCAGATATGCTGGCGTAGCAACATGAGGGCGGAACCTTGCAAAAGAAATGCAAACCTCTACTGTAATTTTCGTAGGGATCACAGGCATGAGACTGCCGGCTGCAAGGTTTTGATCCTAGAAGTTATGAGCTTACTCAATAAAGGATATTTGAAGGATTTACTGACCGACAGGGGAAAACAAATGTTTGCTGAGAACATAGGTTCAGAAGGACCGCCAGATATGCCGGAACCTAAGAGGTCCACCAACGTGATAGTTGGTGGCTCAATGCTACTCGACGATTCGAGGCCCAATGAGGCAGCGCCCAAAGAGGGCCACGCTCGAGAATAGATGACTTTGTTCAGTGACGAGGATAACACTATTTGCAATACTCCTCACCATGATTCTTTGGTCATACGCTCAGACTAAGAGATACGGATATCAAACACATTTTGGTCAATGCTGACAATGCCGTAAATCTTATTAAATGGGATACCCTGCAAGCGATGGGCGTTGAAAACAAAATCACCCCAAGTGACTACACACTGGCCGGCTTCAACAATTGTGGCTAAAGGTTCGTTGGAGAAATTAACCTCACCACGCGCATTCCGGGAGCAGACCACGTTTCTTCTTTTCAAGTAATCAAGTGAGGGGTCGTGTATAATTCAATCGTGGACAGTCGTGGATTCATCAATTCAAAGCAGTGTGCTCCACCTTGCATCAGAAGCTCAAGTACTTTACTGATTGGGAGGTGAAAGAAATCAATGGAGACTAAGAGGCGGCGAGAGAATGCTACACGTCAGAGATCTTAGGCTGTCCCCGAAAAGGCGCAAGAGGAAAACTTCCTTGAAGATGATGAAGACCTCAAAACTTTAATCAACTAGGATGACGACTCTGACTGTTTGGATGATTAAAAGTTTTGGGAAGAGAAGCTGTAGGACACTTGAAAGTACAATTATTTTCATTATTTACTTTAACTAAGTCTTTAGTTTCATTTCAAATTTTGATTATAGTATTTTCATACTTATCAATCATGTTACGGGTATTCACCCACAATAGTCCAACGTCTCTCAATAAGACTACTACTCTATTTAAATAGTTTTGCAATCATATCCATCTATGATCCAACTATTCATAGCCCCGGCACAACTTAAGTTGAAGTAATACAGCCATTTTTTGTGATAAAAGTAGGGTAAACTACTCGCTTAAAGCTAGATCACTTCTAGTTCAGCTACCAGGCATTACTTCGTAAGTTTAAATCATCAATTCAATAAAATTGCACCAACATGCCGGTGGAGACGCCCGCCCGCTTAATGCCAGTAAGTCTTAAAATACTTGAGTAAACAAGCAAAGGTGTTCATGTTTGGGCACAAATATGCCGTGTTACATATCACAGGCTAAAGTCGTCCCATTGTGGGTGCAAAATAGCCAGCTGTTATAGGTCCAACATAAGCCGCGAACCACGGGCGCACATGCACCAGACGTAATGGCCCACGCAGTCTCACTGATAAACATTCTAGACACTAGAATAAATAGGGCGTAAGTTACTTAACTAAAAGCCGCCTAAGTTAGGCACGACTTTGCAAGATCATTATCTAACAAAATTTTTACGGCGAAAATAAAATCGTCACAAACAAAGTAATGAGCAATTCAAGTCAAAAAGCCTAAAAAAGGGCCAGAATATATTAATTACGGCTATAAAACACGGGCGAATGTTTAGAACTAGAGCAAAAAAAAACTTGCATTAGGGGGAAAGTTCTAACTCTTTCTCGGGGGACTTCCTTCAGTGGAAACATTCTACGAAGGTCCTGCTTCACCAATTGTAGGTTCCCCAACCGTCACGATATCTTCTTCTTCTTCTTCACCATTAGCCTCTTTGGAGCCTTCCTCAAGGTCGGACCCCATCTGAGCATCTGGTGGAGCTACAAGCTCTGTCGTCAAAGTAATCTCAGCAGCTAGGTCCAAGCTAGGGTTGTCACAAACCCGGTGCGAGGTAGCAAGAATGGCTGCCAAGTTTGTACGGCCCACTTTGGCTGTGTGACGGGCATTCAGAACATTCATCCTTTTCTCCCTATAATGGGCCTCATTGTAAAGTTTGTCACGATACTTCTGCAGGTTGCCATTTTGCTTCTCAACTGGTCATTCTCATCTTGAAGGAAGGTATAGAGGCTTCTAGCATCGGAGACACTCTTCTCAGCAGCTTTAATTCTCTCGTCCACCTCTGATAACTTCTGTCGCAGAGCCTCTACAGTCGACTCCAGGCGGGTCACATTCATATGATGAAGTTGCTCTGAAAGTTGGGCCTATCGAAGGGAAGATTGAAGGGTCTCCACACGCTGTCTGCACCTGCGAATCTCATTACTTATCGCCTCATCGAAATTTTTTTCTTCAGGAACTCTAGGTGATAAGCTTTGAGCGTGGTCTGAAGCTCTCTTTTCAAACGCTCAACCTATTCCATGAAGGATTGCACTAGCAACTTGACCTTGCAGGGCGTCATTCTCATCCTTCAAACTCTCATCCAAGTTTCCTCAGTGAAGGATCTCGTGATAAACCATCAGCCCTTAGATGGACATCAAACGAATATTAAGATGAGGAGAGCAACGATTCTATTAGCTGTACTTGAACAGGAAAAAAAGCTTACCCAAAGAGAACACCCCGCAGTGACCTCAAGTAGCTTCCGATAGCTGTAACCAGCAAGGTGTCTTTGCTCAAAAGGCCCAATCAATTCAGCGGTATGGTTTATCATAACCCCCGGGCTCTTGAAAGGTTGATTCCCGCAGCAATAGGAATGACAACCTCGCGGTCTCCACCTATGGGTTCTGCAGCAGTGGGCACATCTATAGCCACCTCCTTGCCAGGACGACGCTAAAAAAGGGCGGTCAACTCGGGGGCAGATTCTGATATGGTGGGCTCTACAGGCACACGAAGGATATTCACTTGTAGAAAACATGAAGGAATGACATTAGTAGAATACGAAGTGGAGAACTGACCTGATGATAGTGGCTCAAAAGGGACAGATGGCAGAACCATTTCATCTCCTGCAGTTTTTTCTTCTTTTTCAGGGGGCTCATAAACCAAGAGCCTATGTTTTCGTGAAGATGGACCAGCTTCAGGCGCAATAAAAATGGAGGGGTAGCAATGGCCTTAGTCTCAGGGACTCGAGGGAGTTCTCCTTCTCCATCAGAAATCAACACGTGCTCACTAACGACTTCTATGTTGTCAGGCTTGGCAAGTATTTTCCTCTTTGTATAATGGGATCCACTTGCTCTCTCAGCAACCCTACCTCCTGATGCCAGCACGTCATACTGGGGTGCGATGTATGGGGCAGGAATTTTGATTTCCTTCAACGGGGGCATCTCACGATAGAGGAACCCTAAAAGACGATAGCAGGCAATGAAGACCATTGAAGCAGGAAACATAAAAGGAAGAACGAAAGGGATGGCTTACCATAGTCTTTCGCTTGCCAGCCATTCATACCGGCCAGGGCTGTAAAAGTCATTGATCTGGCAGGATTTCATATGAGAATCTCGGTGACCCACATGGTTAACTCCTCATGAGTTAACGATATGGTCGTCACAGGGTTCACTGGAAAAAAAAAAAGTCAGTTCGAAGAGACAACGGGCATAACACATACAAATATGGGAATACAGTAACCTACACTTCCTGTTAAAGACTTATGGAAAGGGGCAAGATGATACTATGGCCGGCGTTCATACCGCCACATAGCCGTAGACCCAGCCACGATATTTGGAATGCTTGTTGTTGGGAACTATGCCTTTCTTCCCCCGCTTGATAAACATCAACATACTCGCTTTACAAAGACGGGGAGAATATAAAGCAAGAAGATGCCCGAAGGAGAATTTTACTTTGGCATTGTTTGTCAAATGATCTAGCACGACCACTAAGTGCCAAACAGAGGGCCCGACTTGACTCAAGCCGATATTGTGATGGCGGCATATCTCTTCAATGATCGCATGGACATGTTCGTTGAGATGCAGAGTAAAAGGGTACGTATGAACCATTGAGTAACCGCCACGATGAGAAGAGATTTTTTCATCAACAGTCGAGATAATAATATCGACAAGTTCAGTCCATTTGCACTCAAGTCTGATACGGGGTTATGTTGTCTTTCACGATAGTAGTTGGGTAGAATTTGATAGAAACGTTGCAATTCTCGCCTTCCTGTTTAGATGTTTGGCCCTGCATTCGGCCATCACCTTCAAAATTCAAGGTTGTAGGAAGATAGTTAGAGACTTTGAAGTTTTCCGAAAGAAAATTTGCTCTTTGGGCCATATCGAAGAAGAGAATCTTTTGAAAAGACAGGAAAATGATTTTCTTTTGAAAGGAAGTCTTGGAATAGTTTGAAGATGAATAAAAGCCTCTATAATTACGGGGTATTTTTACACGCCAAGGAGGAGCTCGGATGGGAAGCAGATCATTTTGAAGCGTGAGACCGAGATCACGTGGGATCGTAATTATCACAGCTTACGTGATACATCCCAATAATTACGGATATGATAGAGCAGTTTCAGCATTGGAAAGACGTGCATAAAACCCCTCCAATTATAAGAATACACGTTATTGTACTTGAATACTCATATTCAATGTGATGTATGCGGAGAGACATGCATATGAAAATCCGTACATCTTCTATCATACCTCTTTCACTTCTTGACAACTTACGACAGTACTCAGTAAGTGGAGGGACTGGCTGTGTGGGAAAATACGCCACCTACAATTACGGGGATATGGGTCCAGCTGGCGAGATTAGATTTATTCTATAAGTCACTGGACGTAGAGGATACACGCCTGCTCCTTAACCCATGGCCGTTTAGGCGGCGTAGGCATAAGACGCGGCGTATACATCCCACCATCTTAGGGTACACAGTCTCCTAGCTAGAGTTTTCGTATATACCACCGTCTTGAGTTTAAGTTGATGGTCTTTATTAGTCTTTGTATTTTACCATAATTAGGACGAGGTAAATCTCTACTATAAATACCCCTCCTCTTATTGTATTCTACATGAAGCGATTCACAAAGAATCCGGCTATTCTCAAGGAATAAGATTATTACTTTCTTGCATATTACTTTTTTCTTAATATTTATTTCCTTTTCCTGCATAGTTACTGTATTGCTTGTGACCCATTAACAAATTCAATTGTTTTACCTAAATGGCCAAATTTAGGCCTAAACAAGTCTTTATCGGGTACTATCTTTAGCGATCACCCCTCACCTTTATAGGTGCAGAATTGAGCGTGGATCAAATTTTGACGCCGCTGCCAGGGAGCTACAGTAGTTCTATTAGATTGAATATCTCTTGTTCTAGTTTTTTTTTTTATATTCCTGCCATTTTACCTCTTACTTTGTTTTTCCATGAGTAGGTGAATAATAGCAATGAGATGGAATTTGAATCGAGCTTTGCAGTATCCTCGCTACTATCATGCACACGAGTATACTAGAGCTCTTCCTTTTCCAGAAGCTCTGGATGCTTATGATGGAGAGTCCAAAGAAGAATACGAAGAGGTTACTCTTAGTGAAGAAGATGAGGAAGAACTTGAGGAAAATGTTGAAACTCAAGTTGAGAATGTGGAACCAAATGATAGAAATCCTATTGGTGATGTCTAAGCTAATGAGGGAGTGAATATTGGTGACAATGTTGGAATTGGGGGCTATGCAAATCAGGGAGGCAATATTGCAAACCATGGTATCCGAGGTGTAAACCGGGGTGGCCGTGATAATCATAACAACCAATGAGGCAATGCTAATAGAGTGAATGCTCACAATGTCAAGCAGAACCCAAGGAATGCAAGGGGTGTTCGTAATGTCAACCAACAAGGGAAAGACTTAGAAGAATCCGATGAAGAAGTGGACATGGAAAGCTTTGCTAGTGCTATTGTTCCTCTACCCATCCGTGGTAATGTTACTTTTAACACTCCACAAGTTATCTTACATGGGCTTGAGCAAACTGAATTCGTCGGGGGAGGCAAGCATGAGGATGCTAATGAACATCTAAGGAACTTTTTCCAAACATGTCATCTCTAAAACTTGGCACATTGCTCAGAAGAATCTTTGCACTTAAGGGTCTTTCCATATTCTTTAAAAGGGAAAGCCAATGCATAGTTAACAAGTTGCCCAAGAACTCAATTTATACATGGAAGAGTTTGTGAAACAGCTCTTGGCAAAATTCTTGGCCAAAGGCATATATGCTTCAATGAGAGATAAGGTGTATATGTTCAAGCAAGATCCATCCCATTCATTATCTGAAGCTTGGGAAGTATTTCAAGAAGTGTTGCTTTACTGTCCCACTCATGGTTTTGCGGAGGATATACTCTTTCAATATTTTTATCAAGGGTTAAATAAAGGAATAAATTGCGATCGTTAACAACTTGTGTGGTGGTGCTATTATGGAAAACTCTTATCGTGAAGTCAAGGAAATCCTCAACAAAATTGCCAAAAAATCTCAAGATTGGCAATCAGGAGCCCAAAATCCAGGTGGTGATGATGGAAAAAGCCCAATGATGATGAGGAGACTTGAAGATCAAGAGGAGAAAATGGCTAGAATCCTCATCAACATAGAGGTCATTAGAAATAACTGAAAAATTGACAAAGAAGCCAATAAGAAGAAAGTGAGAAAGGTAGAGAATCTCCAAGTCACGAATGTCGGTCACCAAGTGGCTCCTATGGGTTATATTACCCCGGGAGTGCTCCTCTTACTCTTTTACAATATGGACAAGAAGGGTACTATCCAGAACAATGCTTTAATATTCAAGGAGAGGATGAAGCCAATTATATTGCCAATTACTAAGGTCAACGAAGCTATGATCAAAGAGGATACCAAAGACCATATAAACAAGGTCAATGGAGGCAAGATCGCTAAAGACAAAATTGGGGTAACACTCAAGAAGGGAGAGGGGTTGGTGCCTCTCAACCTTATGTACCAAGAGCCCCATACAAGCAAAATGAACATGAAGAGAATAGCCCATCCAAGTTGGAAGAAATGATGAATGAGACACTCAAGAATCAAAAAGGCTATTCCCTAGATATCAAGGATATCAAGCAAACAATCACATCTCACAACACCTCTATCAAGGCTCTTGAATCTCAAATGAGTGACCTATCGCATCAAGTGAATCAAAGACCTCAAGGAGCACTACCAAGTGAAACAGTGGTGAATCCTAAGAAGAATGGAGAAGATCAAGTAATGGCAATCACAACACGGAGTGGAAAGACATGGGATGATTCTAAAGCAAATTGAGTTGATAATAGGGTAGATGTGGGAGTTCAGATGATAACATTGGTGATGAGTTAAAAGAAGTTGAAGCTAGTGATGTGGATATTGATGTTCTAACTTAAGAGAAAATTGATGAGGCAATCCCTCAAGATCCTAGTCCCAAAGTCACTAATACCCAAAAAGTCAAACCAAAGAAAACTCCATCACCCAAACAAAGCCCTCCTAGTCAAAGCTCCATTCCCAAAATTCCACTTCCCTTTCCAGAAAAGAGTGCTAAACAAAGACAAGCCTCTCTCGCCAAGAAGATTTGGGAGAAAATAGCAACAACTTCCATCAACATACCATTAGTTGATGCTTTGGTTCAAATGCCAAATATTGCTAAATTTATGAAAGACCTTGTGATAAAGAAAACATATGGATATTTTTAAACAATCAAGGTGACCCATCAATGTAGTTTTCTTGTGTCTGAGCATATGGCTTGAAAAATGGACGACCCCGGAGCCTTCATAATTCCATGCACAATTGGAGGGAGACATTTCCCTAAAGCTTTATGTGATCTTGGAGCAAGTATTAACTTGATGCCATATGCGGTATACAAGGCCTGGACCAAAAATAAAGTTCCAAAAATAGCAACCATGAACTTGCAAATGGCCCACCATTTCATGAATCAACCAAATTGGGTCCATTGATGATGTTTTGGTGAAAGTTGACAAGTTTATTTTCCTCATGGATTTTGTGATACCTGATTACCCGGTGGACTTTGCTGTCCCCATTATCCTAGGGCGTCCATTCCTAGCAACTGGTAGAGCATTGTCTGATGTCGAAAGAGGTGAGCTTACTTTTCAATTCAATGGAGAAAAAGTAGTCTTCCATGTATGAAAATCCTTGAGGCAACCTATGGAGGAGGAAGCTACTTGTTCCTATGTTGACATGGTTGGTTGATGCATTAGTAGAGAAGGAGAGTGTTCTTATGAGTCAAGCGGATGAGTTAGCCGCAGTGATTTGGAACATATATGTAGATAGTGAAGAGAGTGTAGTGGAGTGTATGAAAGCATTAGATGGATTTGGTTCAAGGCCATATGTATCTAAAAAGCTTTCCCTAGATCTTGAAAACTGAACCACTCCACCCATAAAGCCATCTATTGAAGAACCACCCACTCTTGAACTCAAATTCCTTCAATCCCACCTAAGATACACCTACCTAGGCCCAAAATCCACTCTTCCTATAATCATATCATCCCACTTAACTAAAGACCAAGAAGACCAACTTGTGGAAGTAGTGAAGTGGAGGATTCAGTCAATTAGTTGGACTCTTGCGAATATAAGATGAATTGATCCCGGAGTGTGTACTCACAAGATCTTACTTGAGGAAGGTTGCATACCATCGGTTGAGCATCAAAGGAGGTTGAATCCTCCTATGCAGGAAGTGGTGAAGAAGGAGATTATTAAATGATTGGATGTGGCAGCGATTGTGCCACTTTCTGATTGTGAGTAGGTCTCACTAGTCTAATGTGTTCCCAAGAAAGGAGGGATGACAGTAGTTCATAATGACAAGGGAGAAGCTATATCAACTCAGACCATGACCGGTTGGAGAGTATGCATGGACTACCGTAAGCTCAATAATGCAATAAGAAAATATCATTTTCCTCTAACTTTCATTGATCAAATGCTTGATCAATTCTTGATGGATACTCAGGGTATAATCAAATATCCATTAAGGCAAATGATCAAGACAAGGCCACTTTTACATGTTCCTATGGTTCTTTTGTATTCCTCAAAATGCCTTTTAGTCTTTGTGATGCCCCGACCACTTTTCAAAAGTGTATGCTTGCACTCTTCCATGATATGGTAGAGTAACTTCTTAGAAGTCTTCATGGATGACTTCTCGGTGGTTGGGGATTCTTTTGAAGATTATCTATCCAATTTGGAAAGAGCCTTAGAGAGGTGTGAAGAGACAAAACTAGTACTTAATTGGGAGAACTGCCACTTCTTTGTTCAAAAGGGGATAGTCCTAGGGCACAAGGTGTCCAAGAATGGAATTAAAGTGGACCATGCCAAGATTGATGTGATATCTAAACTTCCACTTCCTACAATCGTCAAAGGAGTGAAAAGCTTCTTGGGACATGCGATATTCTATCACCGCTTCATCAAAGATTTCTCCAAGATTGTGAATCCATTGTGCATGATCTTAGAAAAAAATGTTAAGTTCGAATTCAATGAAGCATGTTTGAAAGCCTTTGAAGAGGTAAAGAAGAGATTGACTACCACACCAGTGATAGTGAGTCCAAGATGGGATATTCCATTTGAGCTTATGTGTAATGCTAGTAATGTCTCTTTCTTGACCAAAGAGGTTAAAAAATGTTTCACCCTATCTATTATGCTAGCAAAATAATAAATGGGGATCAATTGAACTATACAGTGACGGAGAAAGAGCTATTGGTCATTGTATTTGCTTTTGAGAAATTCTGACCTTACTTAGTGAGGTCCAAAGTAATTGCACATACCGACCACTCCGCTATACGGTACATGATGGCCAATAAAGATTCAAAAACAAGATTGATACGATAGGTACTCTTACTTCAAGAACTTGATCTTGAGGTGCTTGATAGAAAGGGAACCGAGAATTAAGTGGCGGATTACATATCCCATTTGGAAGAGGAGGGTCGCCCAAAAGAAACCCTCGAGATTAATGCTCTTTTCCCAATGAAAGAATATTGGAGGTATCTTGGGAAGCAATCCCTTGGTACGTGGGCTTGGCCAATTTTGTTGCATATGGAGAGGTCCTGGAAGACTTCTCATATAATCAAAGGAAGAAGTTGATGAAGAAGGTCCGACAATACTTTTGGAATGAGCCCTTTCTTTTTAAAATATGTGTCAATGGAGTGATAAGGAGAGGTGTTGCCGCATCCGAGCAAAGGAAAATTCTTGAAAGAAGCCACTCCGCTCCTTATGGAGGGCATCATGGTGGAGTAATGGAAACTAAGGTGCTTGAATACGGTTTCTTTTGGCCTTACTTGTATAAGGATGCCCATCATTACATAAAAAGTTGTGATCAATGCCAAAGAACGAGGGGTATCTCAAGGAGGCATGAAATACCTCAAAATCCCATCGCAGAAGTGGAGCTTCTTGATGTATGAAGGATTGATTTCATGGGCCTCTTTCCAAGCTCCTATGGCATGAAGTACATTCTTGTAATGATTGATTATATCTCCAAATGAGTCGGGGAAATTGCCTTGCCCAACAATGAAGCTCGGACTTTTACCACTTTCTTCAAAAAAAGTATATTCACAAGATTTGACACCCCTCGCACAATCATAAATGATGGGGGAACGAACTTTTGCAACCGGAACTTTGGTTCCTTGTTAGAGAAATATGGGGTGAGACACAAGGTTGCTACACTCTATTATCTCCAAACAAACGGTCAAGTTGAAGTGTCAAATCATGAAATCAAGCAAATCTTAGCCAAGACGGTAAATATGAACCCGAAGGATTGGGCCAAAAAGTTGGATAATACCTTGTGGGTATTTCGTACGGAATATAAAAATCTAATTGGAATGTCGCCTTTTCAGTTAGTATTTGGTAAAGCTTGTCATCTCCCCGTTGAATTGAAGCACAAAACCTTATGGCCGTTGAAGAAGCGTAACATGAACTGGGAATAAGCTTCCAGGTCACGGGTGGAGAAGATTAATGAACTTGATGAGATGAGATTTCATGCATATGAAAATATCAAACTCTATAAGGAAAGTATAAAGATGATTCATGAATCGAAGATATGGTACCGAAAATTTAAGCCGAGAGATTGGGTGCTGTTGTTCGACTCAAGATTGCACTTATTTTTCGGAAGCTAAAATCCAAATGGAGTGCACCTTACAAGGTCATGGACACATCACCATATGGTTGGGTCGAGTTGCAATTGAAGGATGGTTCTAACACTTTTCGTGCAAATGGCCAAAGCGTAAAGCACTACTTGGAATGCGACGCCGAGCTTAGAGAGGTGGCTTGCATCTATCTCATGGAGCCTAAGATGAATTGAGGTAACATCGTCGTGTCGCGACGTTAAATCAAGCGCTTCTTGGGAGGCCACCTAAGTTTTACTTTTTCGCAATTTTAATTTAATGTATAAATATCACATGAAGTTCTTTGATTGATTTCATTTGATCTTGGTTGAGTGGTGTTACTGCAGGAATGAAGCATGGAATTGTGTAAGAAAGAAGGGACTTAGCCCCAAAGAAAATGGAAAGGTAGCCAAAAGAGGGGATGGAAACCGCCGAACAAAGGGTGAAATGCCTTCGGCGGACCGCCAAAGCATAGATGGGATCACCGGTGTTCGCAGCAAGGAAAAAAATTTGGGGGCTGATGGAGGCATTTAGCCGGTCTATCGGTGAACCGCCGATCAATTTCAGCGATCCACCCATTCAATTCAGCGGAATGCCAAATGTTTTGCGGTCCATCCACTCAAGCACTTGGAAGAGGACTTGTGTCCACTCAGCCAAAATATCGGCGTCCGCCAATCCCAAAATAGAAGTTATACTTTTCAATTAGGTAGGGTACCGAATAAGCGGCGGACCGCCAATCCACAGGGTCAAAGTCATATCAACCGACTATAAAAGGCCCAAGATAAGTTTTTTCTTACTTTTTACTACCCACACTGTGAAACTCACCAAATCACTCGCTGGCGACCCTATTCCGGCCATTTCCAACCACAACCAATACACAACATCACTCACACACTGGATTTCATCGATCCACCATCGATCCGAAAACTCATTTCGTATTTTTCAACAGATCTAGTAAGAACCCGACCTAAATTTTTTATTTTCATTATTTGAAGTATGGGGTTAGGTTAATACATCATGTTGGGTGGGGATTAGTGAAACACATGTTTTTCATATGTAAACTTAAAGAAATCTGAGTTCATTAATTTTAGGGTTTGTTCTTGATTAAGATTCATGCTTCATACCTTATGGTGTGTTATGTTTGTTTAAATTTGTTGTTGAGTGAAGAAAGGGGTAGAAGAAGAGAGAAATTGAATGAAAGAATAAAATGAACTTGAAAGAAAAAGCCTTGAACATACCTTGTCTTATCTAAAATCTTGAAAAGTTTTGAACTTAGTTTGATTCTTGGTGGAAATCCCCTTAAATTGGTTGAAAAAATGGTCCCGTTCTTGATAGAAAACTTGAGCGTAGTGAGAAGTTGAAAAGACCACTTAGCAGTGTGTTTGGGGGTATTAAGGGAAGCGAGAATGGAATTTTTGGGAATTGTTTAAGGTGGCCTGAATTCAGCCGATGAGGTTTGGCTATGATCGATTGGTCGCCAAGAGCACTCAGCTGGCTGCCTAATCATTTGCGATCCTGTCGGTGCCAATAGTTGGCACGAAGTTTAGGCGGGGATAGAGTGCTCATTTAGCCTCTAAATTAACTCCCGCCGATTCAATTCGGCGAGGTCTTCGGCATTTGCCGAATGACTAACTTTCTTCCGCCTACTAAGATCGGCAGCTCACCGAACCATCTGCCAACCCGCCGGTACTGACAATTGAAAGGAGAAATGTGTGAAGTGGGAGTACTCATTCAGCCTCCGAATCGGCGCCACACCGATTCAAGTCGGCGAGGTCTTTGACCCCCGCCGAGTGGCTATCTGCTTCCGCCGAATTTGTTGGCCTATTAAATTTTGTTGTGATATTCTTTAATGCTTAGCTTCTCTCTTAGACTTCATGTGTAGTAGTATTAGTATAGTTTATGAGTAGTATAGTGTAGATAACAAATGTGCTAACTCCTTGTTGAGAAGTGATCCCACTCAGGTGCTAAAATGGTGAAACATCAAGCCACAAAAAGGAAAGCCAAGGAAGTAACTCCACCAACTACTTCTTCCTCTGAGGGTGACTCATTCAACGTTGATCAAAGCATAGAGGAGGAAACTGAAATTCTGATCTGTGAAAGGAGGATTGTCATGAGTAAAGTGAAGCAGTTAAACCTATAGTTCTTTACTACATTCATGAATACTGGATGGGCCCTGATATTTGCAAAAATATTTAGTGCAGCTGCAGTTGACTTGTTAGTTGAATTCTATGCTGAATTGGGTCAACAAGTGGAACAAGAATGTAAAATAAGATGAAGGGGCAAGATTGTTGAGGTGTCTGCAAGAGCATTGAAAAATTACCTTGAACTTCCTAACCACGTTCTAAAAGACTACATGGCTAAGTTGTCAGTGAACGAAGAAGCATAAAGGGAGTGGCTAGTACCCATCATTGGAGAAGAGTTGGTGTTCAAATCACAAGAGAAGACTTCAACTGTAAAGCCAAAGGTTGGCACTCAATTGTCATATCTAGAATCTTGCTTATAAGAGAGGAGCACACATTAACTTTAAAAAGAGTAGTTATGATTGGATGCTTGATGTCCGGAATAAAAATTAACTTGGGAGCTGAAATGGTGAAGGAAATGATGGATGCTGCAAGAGCTGGTTGTGAGGACCTCCCTTATGCAAACACCTTGACGGAGTATCTGATGGACCAAGGGTGTGAAACTGTGGGAGACGATGATTATGCTTTTGCCAAGAGAAGGTTTGATTTGTGCACCATTGAAGATGTGAACAATCCAATCCAGCCTCAACCTGTTGCCATACCAGCTGGACCCACTCCAGGCACCTCCACACATGCTGACAAACCATAAACATTAAGAGTACCTCCTCCACATATTGTTAGATGTGCAGGCACTGCATTAGTAGAACTGCCTCAGGAAATGGTGGAATTGGACGGAAAATTGGAAGACTTCGAAGTGCTCATATCTAAGCTTCCTCAAGTCCAGCTATCACCACCACCACCAAGTGCAATTTCTCCTGAACAGTTCAACCTGTTGATGGAAGCTGTGGAGGCAAACACCAAAAGAATCGAAGGCAACAAACGTGCAATGCAGAAGATGGATAAGGTAGTGCAATTCTTAGCAAAAACACAGTTGGACATGGCAAGAAAGTTAAATGTGTTGTGGGAAGGAAGAGAGACAGGAAAAAAGAAAGAAGACACAAAGTTATGGAGACAATGATAAGATGAGAAGAGACCTGGAAACTATGCTGGCTATTGATTTTGATGGGGATGACCCCAATGTTGGACCACAAGTAATATCTGAAGAAATCCAAATTCAAATGGCTAAGCAAGCCTCACGTGATGAAGCTGTGAGAGGAAAAGCCGAAAAGAAGAAAACAAAAGAGCAACCTCTACTGAAACATGTGGAAGGCAAGGGCAAGAACATTGCTCGAGATTGATAGGGAGTATCTACATCCCTTTAACTTTTTTATTGGATTGTTTAATTTGTTGCTTGGGGACACAACAATATTTCATGTTGGGGGTGGGATATAATTTGCTTGATTGTCCCATGTTATCATTGTAGATACTTTAGTTTAATTGTTTTCTTTAAATTCTTGTCCTTTAAATTCCTTAGTTTGTGTTACTTTAAATTCTTAATATAGTTTGTTATATTAAAAATATAAAAACATTTAAAAATTTTGAAAAAAATCCAAGAAAAATAAAAAATTTGAAAAACTCCAAAAAGATTCAATGGGTACTCCCATGAACTACGCTTGGGATGTTTTACTTCTTCTACTTTTGTTACCTCTTCTACTCTGACTCGCACTTCTTGCGATACGTAGGCAACCCTTGTAAACCTCACTTGGACTCGAAATAACAACCTTCCATTGTAAATACCACCATTGTAAATAGTTTTAGGATAGTAAATAACCTTCATCATTTTTCTTTGACTCGGTTCTTTTCCGTGAATGTAATTCTTTTGAACCACGCACTTTTTCGGAATTAATCATGGGAGTGCCATTCCTTTCTTGTTCTATGATTTGTTTGATACCAACATGTTAGGGGTACATATGAGAAGCTAAGTGGATTGTTTGGTGAGAGTTATAACCACAACCTTTAGGTTCTCTTGGTAACTTTATACATGTGTAGCATGGGCTAATTCCTTTGTCTAATGCTTGTGAAAATTGATGTTCATGTCTCTTGTCCCTTGTGCTATGTGTGGTGAGTTCCTTGCTAGAGCTTATAATTGCATATGCATGTTAGAACTTGGCTTGTGTGTCCTTGTAAATGAATGGAATGTCACTTTGCTGTTGGATAGGACAATAGGCTCTTTGATCCGTTTGAGCCTTTTTAAGCACCAATTCTAAGTGTTTTTTAGTACTAACCTTCTCTTAGCCCTATCTTCTTAAGGAATTGAAAGATGTGTAACTTAGACTAAAGTCTATATTTGGGGAAGGGGAGTAAGGGAATGAATGCTTGGTGGCTCTACAAAAGATGTGTTGATAGAAAAGTTGAGCAAAGAAAAGAAGAAAAGAAAAAAAATAGCAAAAGAAAAGAAAAGAAAAGAACAAAAATAGTAAAGAAAAAGTGAAAAGAAGAATAAGAGCCACAAAGCAACAGTGAGAGTGAAAATTGGGAAATAAGAGCTACCATGAAAAGAAAAGCTCAAAATGATATGAATGGAAAAGTAAGTGTAGTGCCAAGAAGGGAGATTAGTCACTTTATATCCAAAATATACCCTATCTAAACCTAAAAGCTTACATTACAACCTTAGAAGTCCTATTTGATCATTTTCCAAATAATGTGAAAAGAACAACAAGCGACACTATAGCCAAGCCTATTGACATTGCATGTGCATTACTTGCATTTCTTTGCGAGAGTGAGAGGTTAGACTTGGGGTCCCTTTTGATTGAATATTATTGATAGATTTGGACCCATTCCTTGTGGTGAGGGAATTAAGGGACTTGAGACTTCAGGGTGCAACTATATGAGCCTTAAGTGAGTTGAGAGAGTATTTTGTACTATGCATGCTCTAGTTACCACTAGAAACTCTAGTTGATGTAGTTGTAACTTTGGCACATGTGGATATTTGGTTGGATTCTCATGTGTAAAACTAAATGTTGGTATCAACCGAAGCCATAGACTTCTTCTTGTCTAAATCCCATCAGCTGAAGTCAAATCTGGTTTTCAAAGTAAGCATAAGATTGGTTTTCAATGTTGCTTGAGGACAAGCAAAAGCTTAAGTTTGGGGAAGTTGATATGTTTGTATTTTATGCTAAATTGTAATCTTTCTAGGCTAGTTCTTATGTCTTTTAGCTATATTATTCGTACAAATCTTATATAAATTTTCATGTTTCAGGAATGTATTTATATTTACGGTACAAAGCCAAAAGGCAAAAAGAAAGAGCGAAAACAGAGAACAATTTGGCTACAAGTTGAAACTATGGAAACAAGGCAGCAGCAGAAGTAAATCGGCGCCCCACCGAATCAACGGCTGAATGATGAGGCCACCTACCGGAAAAGATGAGAGTTCAAGAGTTCAAATCAATCCACTGAAGTAAATGGCGGACCGCCGAACCAGGGGCTGACAGCAATCAACAGTGACCCCGCCGGTACTCACAGTGAACTCGAGAAATCGATGATGAAGGAGACAAATTTCGCCGCTTGAAGGCTGACCCGCCAAACCTGAAAAGGGAAAAAGACAAGAGAATTCAGCAGCATATCTTTGGCGGCCAGCAAATGCAATTGGCTGACTGCCGATTGATCGACGGAATATGGAAAAACATTATGAAAAGACAATTTTGTAATTAATAGTTTAGCTTTCACACCCATGCCTATAAATAGAACGTTAGGCCTCCAAGGCAGGGTATCTTTCTGACACTTAGAAAAACCCTTAGAATATTTTGTTTACATTTTTTAATATTCTTGGAAGGCAAGAAAGTGTTTTAACAATACCTTTTTGTAAGGATTTTCATCATTAATCTATTCCATTACATGTTTCTTGATTCTTCATTCCTTACTATGATTATGTTGGACCCTGGTATGAGTAGCTAAATTCATACTAGGGGTTTATCCATAATGGCTTGATTATTTTGACTTAAATACTTGTTTTAATCTTATGAAATGTATGGGTTAACATTAATCTAGTTTCTATTGCACTTTTAAAGACTAGGGTTTAAGGTACAGCCGTAAAACTCCACTTTACTTTCATCATACTAATGGGGCTGAAAGTGTGGGTTTATGAAAACTAGCGAGTATTTGAGTTATATTGGCTCACGAGCCTACCCAATCTAAAAGGAAGGACCTAAAAGGTCATTTCCGCTCGGGTTTTTGAACTGAGATTTTATGCGCCTTATTATTGACCCCAATGTGCTTAACCAGGTAGACCCTCACTATACCCAACAGTTTTAGAGGGTTAAATATGTTTTTCGACCATTAAAATATTACCCATATAATTTGTGAGGTTAAAGGAAGTGTTAGGTTAAAAGAGTCTTGCTTAAATGTACCCTATGTTTTTCTCCTTGTTTACAGACATTCAATTGTGTGCGATTTATGCTTTTGGTTGTTGAGTTGTGTAGTTGTTAGTTTTAGCTTAGTTATAATCAATTTCCAACTCTTATTTAGGAATAAACAAGCATCTGTTAGAACTCGACATTATTCATTCTAAGTTAATAGAACGCGTGCTACCTTTTGAGGAAAATCGACCCCAACTCTTTACCGGGTACTATCTTTGATGACCGCCCCTCACCTTTATAGGTGTAGGATTCAGTATGGATTAATATCTTTGTTTATGCCTAAAATTTTACGTCTAATTTAAACAATTATTTATGGTTAGGGTCACAAGCAATACAGTAACTACAACGAAAAAGTATGTAAGTATAATTAAAGCAGTCATGAATAAACAAGACGAAATAATTAAGAGAAAGGAAAATCAATTCTTATTCCTTGAGAATAGCCGGATTCGGTGTTGAATCATCCGATGTACAATACAATGTAAGGAGTGGTATTTATAGTAGTGATATCCAGTCCTAAATAAGGTAAAATACTAAGACTAATACGGCTATAGCCCTATAACTCAAGGCGGTGGTATATACTAAACCTTAACTAGGAGACTGTAAACCCTAGACGGTAAGATGTATACCCTACGTCCTATAGCCGTGCCACCTAAACGGTCGTTGGCTCCAGGAGCGAGCATGTATCCTATGCACCCGGTGACTTGTAAGATAAGTCTAGTCTTGCCAGATGGACTCGTATTTTCGTAATAATAGGTGACGTATTTTTATCCACACAGTTAGTCCCCCGACTTGTTGAGTGCTGACGCAAGCAGTCAGGAAGTGAAAGCGGCGTGGATGTGAAATGATATATCACTGACTCCTTGAAACTCGCCGTCTTTTTGACCAAGAATGATATTTACTTCTTCGAGAACTTTGTGTGCTTCTCTCTGATTGGCTGATACCGATTCCATGCGTCTTTCCAAGAACTATTATTAATGGCTCTGAATCGCTTCATATCTCTAGCAATAACTCCCAAAATGAGGTAACTACAGGCGAATTTGCTCCTGTAGTTCTCTTATGCAACATCCATTCAGCACAAAGAAGATTCTCTAGGAATATCAAACCAGGATCGAAGGCAAATATTTTTAATTGAAGAAAAGTTTCTCGCTATCATAAGAAATTGCTAAAGAAGAGAAGAATTTTCTGAAGAAGAGTTTGTAATTTTTCCACTGTCATGATGCCCCAATGTATAGGCGAGAAAGGGATAATAATGATATGTGAAACAAGCAGGGTCATTATTGCTAGAGATATGAAGCAATTCGGAGTCGTTAATAGCAGTTCTTAGAAAGACGCATGGAATCGGTATCAGCCAATCAGAGAGAAGCACGCGAAGTTCTCGAAGAAATCAATATCATTCTTGGTCAAAGAGATTGCGAGTCTCAAGGAGTCAGAGAGATTTCTTTTCACATCCACGCCACTTTCATTTCCTGACTGCTTGCGTCAGCACTCAGCAATTTGGGGGGACTGACTGTGTCGACAAAAATACACCGCCTACTATTACGGGGATACGAGTCCAACTGGGAAGACTAGACTTATCTTACAAGTCACCGGGCACAGAGGATACACTCCCACTGCTGGAGCCAGCGATCGTTTAGGTGGTACGACCATAGGATGCAGGGCATACATCCCGCCGCATAGGGTTTACAGTCTCCTAGTTAGGGTTTAGTATATACCACCGCCTTGAGTTATAAGCCCATAGCCTTATTAGTCTTTGTATTTTACCTAATTTAGGACTAGGTACTACTACTATAAATACCCCTCCTTACATTATATTCTACATCATGCGATTCACTATGGAATCCGGCTATTCTCAAGGAATAAGAATTACTCTGTCTTTCTATTAATTATTTCATCTTGTTTATTCATTACTGCTTTCATTATATTTACATACTTTTTTGTTGTGATTACTGTATTACTTGTGACCCCAACTATAATTACTTGTTTAACCTAGACGTTAAATTTTAGGCATAAACAATAGTATCATAATCAGGGTTAAACAAATTCAATTCGTACTTTTTATTTGTAATTTCTAGATATGGTGTAGGTTTTATTTTTTTTTTTTTTTAAAAAAAGAGAGAAGTGAGTGGAGTAGTAATTGAGATGCATAATACTGCATTTAATCTCAACAAAAATGCTTTTTATTTATTTTTTAATCTCAACAAAAAAATGCGTAGGGGATTGAATGTCTCTCTCTTGCATCTCTCGTGGCGCATGATAGCGTGAGCTGCTATCGTGCACCCATCGAAAAATGTCGAGAGGTCGACCACGGAACTCAGCTAAAATTTCTACAAAGAAGACAAACAAAATCAAGAACCACCAGGTAATAAAAAAAAAAACCATTGTACGAGAAGAAATCCAAATCCACCATGTAGAACACGATACAAAACTACCTGCTACCTCAGTCATGGGGAAACAACCTAATTCTAAGGACTGGCCGAAACTACCAAAACCAGTAAGTGAAGCTACAACACCAGTTCAGGCAGTAATTACAGGATGTGAAAGTGCAACAGGTCCCAACACTAGTGGAGCTAAGAATGATACTGCTAATGTTCCCCAAAACCTACAACCTAAAACTCAGATTCAGCAGAGTCGAGTTCAAGAAAGGATTGCTGCTTCAGCTCAGGGAGCTATTGATGACGTACCAAATCAGCTCCAAAAAAGCCAAGTTCAAACTCAGAGAAGACTGGATTTAGATCCTGCTACAATTACGAAAAAGAAAAAAATAATGGAATGATCTATTTACAGGTAACAAGCTAGCAGCTCGAGGTATGAACCTAAGTTTCATAGCACCTATTATTAAAGAAGGTGAGACAATTGTTGAACTGAACAAAGAAGAGGTAGAGTCTGAGACTGAGAAATGGAAACACTCTCTTGTTATGTTTGTGCTGGGTGACTCACCAACCTTTGCTGCTCTTGATCGATTCATGGCCTGAAACTGGAATTTGGTAGCCAAGCCAATAGTATTTTATCATAATGATGGCTACTTTCTTATTAAATTCCAATCCATGGAGGACAGAAATGAAGTTATATATTCAGGACCTTATACCTTTTTTAATAGACCTATCATCTTGAAACCATGGACTCCTAGCTTTGATTTCAGTGCTGAGATCCTTCAGACAGTTCCATTGTAGATAAAACTCCCAAATCTTCCACTTAATTGTTGGGAAATGGACTCTTTGAGTAGAATAGGTAGTGCTCTTGGTGTTCCCCTTTATGTTGATGCTTGTACAACAAATATGGAGAGAATCTCCTATACTAGGCTCCTAGTTAAGATGGATGTCACAAAGGAACCACCACGAACTGTTAAGGTTCTGGACCCTAATGGAAGACTGTACGAACAACCAGTAACCTATGACTGGGAGCCAATATATTGCCCTACATGTCTGCATGTTGGTCATAAGTGCAAGCCACCAACACAAGCTCCTCCAGCTATGAACAAAAACAGGCCTTCAAAGCCTCATCAGTAGTGGGTCAGCAGAGCAGGGCAATCACTTCCTAAGCAACAAGCTGAGCAGAATGGTGGTAGGGATGTTTCAGATGCTGCTGAGAAGGAACCTATTGAGCCAATGGAACATGATGTAGGTTGGCAAACTGTGAAGAAAGGAAAAGGGGCGAATCCAAGCCCCAACAGAGACAGGCACAAGCAAGGCCAGATGAGCACCACTACTGGCTTTAATGTTCTAGCAGATGACCAAACTGGTAGTGCTCTAATCAAGAATGGGCATGTATGCAGAGGTGGAGAAGAAGCTGTCAGAGACAAGGTCCCTTTAACAGTAAAACCTACATGAATTTAGTAGCTTGAAACATTAGAGGCCTAAATAAGCTGTATAAGAAAAAAGAGCTTAAGCTCTTTATTAGAAAGAATAAAGTAGTTATATTAATTGTTTTAGAGCATAGAGTAAAGGAGCATAAACTAGCTGAGATAGCAAAGAAGATTGATCCTGGGTGGAAAGGGTGTGCTAATGCTAGATGGAGTAAGAAGGGCAGAATCTAAGTGATGTGGAGTCCTGCTCACATTGATTTTAATATCATTCATGACTCAGCTCAGTGCATACATGGAGTGGTTTATGTTCAGGGTAGGCAGATGACTTTTGACTTAACTGTTGTATATGGTTACCATACTGTTGAAGCTAGGAGAGAATTGTGGGCTAAACTAAAAGCCATATATAACATGAGTAATAGACCTTGGCTAGCCATTGGAGATTATAATGCAGTTGCTGAGGGTGGAGATAGGATACTGGGTACTCCTATCCAAGATGTTGAAATGAAAGATATGAAACACTACCTGTTTGACACTGGCTCTTATGAGTTAAAGTCTGTAGGCCTGGAGTATACTTGGTCCAATAATCACGTGTTAAGCAGGATAGACAGAGCTTTGGTGAATGGCCTATGGATGACTAATATAAACATGCTTGAAGTGAATGTGTTAGAACCTGGCTATTCTGATCATTCACCTTTGACTATGCAATTAGATATCAATATAAAGCAAGGACCTAAGCCATTTATATTTTCAATTATATGGCTGAATAGCCTACATTCTTGCAGATTGTTGCAGATGCCTGGCAAGGCCAATCTTATGAATGGGATCCTATGAAAGAGGTATGGTATAAATTAAAGCAAGTTAAGTAAGGGTTGAAAGCTATGAACAGCAAAGAAGTAGGCACTGTTTCCCATAAGCTGGATGCTATCAGAAGACAACTCAATGAGGTACAAGGCCAAACAAGAGGTAGATATCTAATGCACCACCAAGCAACTGAAAAGGAACTTAAACATCAACTAGAGAAATGGTCTAACATTGAAGAGAGCATCTTGAGGCAGAACTAAAGAGTCCAATGGCTTAAGCTAGGTGATTCAAACTCAGCTTTCTTCTTTGCTAGCATGAAGAGCAAGTCTGCACAAAACACTATCCATAGCCTAACAACAGCTGCAGGAGTTGTTATTCACACTCAGGATGGGATTGAAGCTGAAATTTTAGGCTTTTACAAAGCGTTGCTGGGATCTGCTGCTCACCAGCTACCAGCTATCAATCCAAAGGTCATGAGAGATGGTCCAGTGCTGACTAGAGCTACAAATGTTGCTCATTACCTCAGTCACTCCCCCAGGAGGTCCAAGATGTTGTGAAGGACATGGGTGATCTAAAGGAACCTGGTTGTGATGGTATGAATGCTTGTTTCTTCAAGAAGGCCTGGTCTGTCATTGGATCTGAAGTTATTCAAGCAGTTCAATATTTTTTTCAATTTAGGTACAATGTACAAGCCTATTAATTTCACTACAGTTACACTGATTCTTAAAGTTAAAAATCCAGCTAGGATAACAGAATATAGGCCTATTTCTTGTTGCACTACACTGTATAAGATCATTTTAAAGATCATTTCAAAGATCATCACAAGGAGAATGCAAGTAGTCATGGATTCTATAGTAGACAAGAGTGAATCTGCTTTTGTACCAGGAAGAATAATCACAGACAATATCATTATAAGTCATGAATTGGTGAAAAAGTATAATAGAAATGAGATCTCACCTAGGTGTATGCTGAAAATTGACATGAGGAAGGCCTATGACTCTGTTGAATAGCCCTTCCTTGAGCAGATATTACACTGCTTGAATTTTCCTGAGAAGTTTGTGCAATAGATTATGGCATGTGTTACAACTGTGTCCTATTCTGTTGTCATCAATGACTCATTGACAATTCCATTTCAAGCTAAAAAGGGCTTGAGGCAAGGTGATCTTGTATCTCCTTATCTCTTTATGTTATCTATGGAATATCTAACAAGATTGTTAAAGCAACTGAGGCTGGTTCCAGAAATCAACTACCATCCTAGGTGTGAAATATTGCAGCTTATTCAATTGAATTTTACTGATGACCTGCTATTATTTAGCAGAGGTGATCTTGTATCTGTACAGTTGTTGTTTGACAAGTTCAAGTTGTTCTCAGCAGCATCAGGTCTACAAGCTAATTGCGAGAAGAGCTCAATATACTTTGGAGGTGTGGAGCACACAGTTCAACAATAGATCTTACAGGCTTCGGGGTTTGTGAGAGCTGAATTTCCCTTTGAGTACCTTGGAGTGCCTCTCAGCACCAAGAGACTTACTAGCAAATCAGTGTCAACCACTTCTGGACAAAATGCTACAGAAAATTACAAGTTGGACATCAAAGTTCTTGTCATATGGTGGAAGAGTTCAACTGATCAGAAGTGTTCTATTTGCCATTCAGAATTACTGGTCACAAGTATGATAATGCCAAAGAAAATCATTAAACAGGTAGAAAGCATATGTAAAAAATTCTTATGGACAGGTAATGCTGGAGCTTCAAAAAGAGCTTTGATTGTATGGGAGAAATTATGCTATCCTAAGACTGCAGGAGGGATTAATCTACTGGACCTGCATAGCTGGAACAAAGCAGCTATTGGTAAGCTTCTCTGGTGTTTGAGCAAAAAAAAAAGACACTCTGGATTCAATGGATCCACTGCTACTACACTCAAGGCCAGTCTATAAGTGTTGCAAAAGTCAAACAGGCATCTTGGATGATACAAAAAATCATAGGAGTGCAAGAGTGTTTGGGGAATGTAGGATATACAGGTGTTAAGCTAAAGCAATTAAAGTCCTACTCTATTAAAGAGGTATACCTGAAGCTGAGGGGAGATTTTGTCAAAGTTCTTTGGAGAAAGATTATGTGCAACAACTATAGCCCTCCAAAAATGAAGTTCATATTGTTGTTGGCCATTCACTTTAGACTGAGCACAAGAGATAGATTGAAGTTATGGAAGATAATTACAGATGACACATGCCCTATGTGTGAGAGTACATCAGAGAGTTATAGTCACATGTTTTTTGAGTGTGCATATGCTGCAGAAGTATGGAGTAGATTTTTATGCTGGCTTGGAATTCATAGAGCTCCACTAGGATGGCAAGATGAACTAAATTGGGCAACTAACTATGCTACTGGAAGAAGCTCAACAGCTGAAGTATTTCGTATGTCACTCATAACTGCTGTTTATCACATTTGGCGAGAAAGAAATGCTAGAGTTTTCCAGCACGTCAAGAGGGATCCATACTCTAGAGTTAAGGAAATTATTCAACAAATACATGTACAGAGACAGTTCAAGGAAGAAGTTGAAGAACGCATTAGCTCACCTTGATTTCTACCCAGGATCTAATTAGGTTACTTTATTATGTGTATAACTGTTAGTCTATGCAATTAGATTGGATGAGAGTTAGGTATGGTCGTTAGTTGTTGTACTCTGGGGATGTCCAGAGTACTTTTATTCTTTGAGCTGTAAACGTTTGGTACTAATGAAAATTTACTTACCAAAAAAATATATATTAAGAGGGTGTTTGGCCACTTTTTGGCTTATTTATGTGTATGGTAAGTATCAAAAGTGTTTATAAATCAAGTGCTTATAAGCCAAAATAAGCCATAAAGTTGGTCATTCCCAATTTTTATTTCTTTTTAGCTTATAAGCACTTTTAGTTTGACCAAGTATTTTACTATTTTATCCCTAAAATATTTTATAATCCATGAAATATCATTTCTAAAATAAAATTTTCTACCTCCTCCTTATTCTATATTCGTCATTTTTCATTTTTAATATAAAAATACTTTTAAATTTATTTTTTTGTAAATAACTTAAAGGACATTTTAGTTATTTTAATAAAAAAATGTACTTATGCTTATTACTAGTTTTAGCACTTTTATTCAAACACGTAACTGCTTATAAATAAAATCAGCTTCGGCACCTAAAAGTACTTTTCAGCACTTAATGCTTATCAACCACTTTAAATCAGCTAATCCAAACGGGCTCTAGCAGTCTCACACAAGTATGACATGGCGTGTGAGCCATATAGTAAAAATTAGGGATTTTTACACTCTATACCCATGAAATTTAAAGTATTTACAAGTCATACCCATTAAAAATTACACAGCCCATAAAACTAAAAGTATTTACCCAACTTACCCATTTATTATTGTATACTTTTGTTATACCTTATAGGTGTATACCTTTAAGGTATACTGCATAAATTATGGTATATAAGTCTGGAGGGCCATTTATTACTGTATACCTTTGTTATACCTTGTAAGTTATATGTGTATACTTTTATGGTATACTGCATAAACTATGGTATACAAGTCTGGATGGGTAGAATGGGTAAATAGTTTAGTGGGTAGGTTGAGTAATATTTGAAAGTAGTGGGTAGTGGTTGTAATTATTTTTAGTTTTGTGGGTATTTTTGTAAGTGTCCCAAAAATTATCGCCTAAATTAAAGTAACTTCTTGCCTACAAATAATCATACTATTCTAAATGTGCCTATCACTTAAGCAAAATGTAAAAGACCTAAATGCCCCTGCAGTGTTAAAAATTTACTATTATTAGTATGCAATTTTATTTTTGTAATAAAACAGTAACAAAATCAAAAATGATAGCGCCTTCACTGAATTGCAGCTTCTCCTCTGCCTAACTTTGGCCAACTCTTCAGCTGCCCATCTCTTCACTACCCAAAATTCATTCACCATCTTCATGTTTACGGCGTTCGTTGAATGTACCCGCGGATTCAATGCGCCCTTTCGCCTTACCGGTACATTAATTCACGCTCATCAACAGGAAAGTCTGTACAGTTTCAATTTGTTAGTCGCTTTATATAACTCGGATTGATGTGTTCTGGGTTTATTCTCAGTATACTTGCCAACAACTGCAGCAGCCAGGTACTATTGTTGGCATTGCACAATTTAACCGTCGATTCTGTTAAGATTTTGAGAACCCATTGTGAATTTTAATTTGTTCCTTTGATTTTTTCCCTACAGCCTTCTCTCTGTTGTTCATAAGGAATTGGGTAAGAATTCGACACTTCGCTTTTACTTTAGTACAATTACTGCTTTGCGTCGCATGAACTTTGTCATCTTCTCCTATATTGCCAGCTAAAGTTGCATCGTCGGTTGCTTTGCTTAGGTCCCAGGTTCTGATTGGTGTCGTCGTTTAGACGACGCCGCAGCCTTAGTGATCGTAGGTTACTTAGGCCGCTAATTCACCCCAATTTGTTCGCTAACGTCTGTAGACACAATAGATCCGCGAATTCTGTTAGCGTTTTGTGAAGCCACTGTGATTTTCAATTTGTTATTCAATTTTTTCCCTGCCGCCTTCCTTCCTTTGTGTTATTGATGATAAGCTTTTGTTCTTGTACAAGAAAAATCATGTGCCGACTGAAGGGTCATATTTCCTATATTTACATTTTTATTTTCCAAAGAAGATCAAGACCAATATGAAGTTGTATAATGATAAGCATTGAGGTTTAACTTATGGACGAAATATGAAAAAATAGATGTTCTATACCTGGGAAGAGGTTTTGACCACATTATCTTTCGGCATCAGTACATTGCCTCTTGAATGTAGGTCCATCATGGTTAGAATTTAATCAAACCTTATTACTCATGTGTTAACAAGGTCTCCAATATGTGCAACACTAACTCCAGATCTCACTCTTCCTTTAAATCAATTAAGTTCAAAACATTTAATAGTAATAGTGTTAAGTGTGTGCTACTAAGCCCACTGATCGTTTGAATTATTGGATTCACAATCTATTATTTGAACATATTCAGTAAATTTCGTAGCACAAATACATTATTCGAACAAAAACTACTGGATTTGCCTGAACCTATCCATCAACCCGTGTAAAGTGTGTTGGAAAGGTGAAAGCGGGTCGATTGAGGCAACAAGGGGGCGAAAATATGTCTTGACATTTTAATTCAAGAGTTCAATACATCGATTCGTCACTGAAATTAGAATACGCTACATGAAATGCCAGAAGAGGGGGAAACATATTTTAATCTAAGGTGCATTTCAACATTCAAAGCACTAAATATTTGCAAAGAAAGAGAACTGCAGCTGTAAATAGATGATGTACCAAAGACCAAATTAGTATAATTATTAGTTATGTTCGCTTGAAGTTTGTCGCCTTGACCTCAAGAATGCTAGCTAGAGTATCATCGACGATTGATTTGCTTAGACCCCCTTTCCTGCTTGCTTTCGTCTATTAGACAACGTCGCAGCCTTGGTATCGTTGAATTAACATCCTAGGTTACCCAAGCCGCTAATTATGTTCACTGTATACAGTTTTTGTAATGTGCCACAATGCTGTATTTATATCCCATTGCAATATGATTTCTCCATACTATTGTTGGCATTGCACAATTTAACCGTCGATTCTGTTAAGATTTTGAGAACCCATTGTGAATTTTAATTTGTTCCTTTGATTTTTTCCCTACAGCCTTCTCTCTGTTGTTCATAAGGAATTGGGTAAGAATTCGACACTTCGCTTTTACTTTAGTACAATTACTGCTTTGCGTCGCATGAACTTTGCCATCTTCTCCTATATTGCCAGCTAAAGTTGCATCGTCGGTTGCTTTTCTTAGGTCCCAGGTTCTGATTGGTGTCGTCGTTTAGACGACGCCGCAGCCTTAGTGATCGTAGGTTACTTAAGCCGCTAATTCACCCCAATTTGTTCGCTAACGTCTGTAGACACAATAGATCCGCGAATTCTGTTAGCGTTTTGTGAAGCCACTGTGATTTTCAATTTGTTATTCAATTTTTTCCCTGCAGCCTTCCTTTCTTTGTTCATCACGATTTGGGTATGAAATCGACACCTTTACTCTTTGTTTAGTATAATTATTAGTTATGTTCGCTTGAAGTTTGTCACCTTGACCTCAAGAATGCTAGCTAGAGTAGCATCGACGATTGATTTGCTTAGACCCCCTTTCCTGCTTGCTTTCGTCTATTAGACAACGTCGCAGCCTTGGTATCTAACTATAAGAGCCAATCTCAAAAGTAAAATGTAAAAGACCATTTTGTCCCTGTAGCACAAAAATAGTTAATAAAAGTAAATATAAAAATAGAGAAATGACCATAAATTACAGCAACAAACATGTACACTAAATCTTCCTAACTCTTCAGTTTCTGTTTACCTCAACTGCATTACACAGACACTTCAGCTGCCTAACTCCTCCGTTACATAACCAACACTTCAGCTGCCTCACTCTCCAATCGACTAAACCTTACACTTCCACCGATTCATTCTTTGCACGTAGCCACGCAGCATAGGTGCAAAATTATTAAATATGGAGTTACTCCTCATTACTTCAATCTCATCAACAAGATACTTCCCCCAAGTAATTGGATTTGTTAGGCTTCCCTTCGTGGTTTTGGCCTCTGCACAGCTCCTCCTGATTTTTCGTATCCGACAATTAATGTAAGTCTTCTTTCAAATTCTATTAGCCATTATATAAGTTAGCTAGATTTGTTTGCTTTTATTTGGAAACATTAGCAACAGTTGCAGCAGCAAGGTAATATAGTTAAACTCCCCAAAATAACCGTCAATTTTGCTGCATATTGGATAAATTGTTACGATATTCAATTTTCTTTCCTATTTTTCTTGCAGCCTTATTTGCTTTGTTCATCGGAATTTGGGTACAATTCTAAACCTTTGCTTTTACTTCAGTACAGATTTTATGTATACTCATGTTGTCGTCGACCTTGCCGGCTAAAGTTGCATATAGGTTAATCAAACTACCTATTTTCCATTAGTCTCTTAAGTGTCGTCAATTAGGTGATCAAACAGCTTTATTATATTTGATTATTCGCTTAAGACCTGCTTTATCTACAAGTCCTTGCCCTATAATTTATGTGTATGTAGTGCTTAAACCTGCTTCGTATAGAACATATATTCCAATGGCGAGTGAATTAGATGAGGACAAACAATGCATACCTATTAGCGAGTTGAAAACGCTGCAAACTGAATGGCTTATTAAGGTATTTGTGCTTCGCCGAGGCCCTATAAGAGGCCATAAAACCTCAAATGGCGAGGGTGCTATCAGATTGGTCATATTCGTCGCTGAAGAGGTAATATTCTTTCGCCATTTGCTAATATTTACCAAAAACCAACCACCCTGCCAACCTCTGTAACCGTACTGCATATTCGTCTTATGGCAGGGAACGAAAATACAAGGTACTCTCTTCAACGAACAAATCCAAACTTAGGAAGAGTACTTTGAGCCACTTCAGTCATACTACATCGAAAATGGGAAGATATTGACCCCAAAAGCTAATTACTTACCTGTGAATACTGAAGTCGAAATTTCATTCCGCCAACACACCAAGGTTGCAAAATGTGACAACGACTTTATGACTGAAAACTTTGCCAATGGTTTCATCTCTTTTGTTGAGGCTGCAAGGCTGCCAATGGGATCTTTGTTTGGTAATATGCACCAACTGTTTACACGTAGTTTCAGCCATATTTATTCGTAAGTTCCTTCTCCACTAATTAGTTAATTTGAACAGATGTCATAGGGATTTAATTAGAAGTGAAAGCACTACTTGGACAAGGTCGCAGGACACGGCATGAAGTAATAATCATATATGACAGGTTGTACATTTCTTCTCGCCTTGCCGATTTCTGTTATTACAGAATACGAATATCTGCCTTCAATATGCTCTCTTAGCTTATTCTGATTAATAGCTTCAGTTTATTCTATCTACATAATCCTCTCATATTTTTTAAATTGTAGATATGACCGAAAAACAATTGCAACTCCTCAGCATGCTTATGCAGATATGACCGAAAAACATTGACATTGTGGGGAGACCTGGCTAAAATTGAGGGCGCGAAATTAGCAAGCTTTCAACATGACAATCATGTTGTTGCCCTTTGTGATATTAAAGCTTCCATTTACCAAGGTCTGTAAGATTCCATTACCTACTCGACAACATTAACGTTACAGTTTTAACAGTTCTCCGTGCTGTGCTGTGCAGGAGAATTTGGACTTTCAACAACCCCTGTTAGCAGTGTGCTTTTGGATCCAAAATTTGAAATAGTAGAAGATCTGCAGAAGTAGTATGCTGATTAAATCCCCATGCTTCCATTTTTTAGTACAATTATAAGTAATTACAGCTCACACCTTACCTTCGCCTGCATCTTTAGGTATTGTCGTCGAATTAGAATAGCACTTTATAGAAGTAGCACATAAAACCGATAACATATGCCTTGCTTAGGACTACTAAAAATATTTTTTGCTGTACGCAGCTCCCGACAGCTGTTTGCTTCAGGTCCTTTACACCTTAGCTTTAAACTTGGCTGATAGACTATCCAGTTGCTAATGTTAATTATGCCTGCATCTCTAGGTGTTGTCGTCAAATTAGAATAGCGCGGTATAGAAGTAGGGCAGTCATCACTATCAGTTCAAATTTTATCTCTCTTTCTAATTGATTCCTTAGAACAGACAGTCATTACTTTCAGTTCATCATTTGATTGAGAATCCATTCTTGCTAGGAATCAGTTAAGTAGCATGTGCCAGTAGTTGCTCTATCTTATTAGTAATCAATCAAACTTAAGCATTACAGGTTACAATCTTTGTTTTATGTCCTCTTTTGTTTTTTGTTTGAGTCAAGTTAATTCTCCCAGGATAGTTGTCACCTTTTGTTTGAGGGTAAGAAGTCTAAATTATTTGCTCTGGTTCATTCAGGTGTCCTATCTATGTTCCTACTTTATCTATTGTTGAATCTGTGGTTTTCATTGCGATGAGAATGCTATGACATTATGTTTCTCCTCACTTTATCAATATGATGCATACTTTATTTTCTACTAAGGCCTTATTTATTAGATTGGTGACAGTAGAGTATTCCTTGGTAATGGTATTGCAATCTTATTTCTAGGATCATATCGGTGTTTTAATCATCAATCATACTGATACTACTAGAATGACAAGCTGGAGCTGTCCAAACACATGGCTTTGTAGTATAAAGGAATTTTATCTCTCTTTTTTTTTTTTTTTTTTTTTTGCTTTTTTAATAAGCTTTCTGGGTTTAGATGCTGTTGTATTCTGGTTTATGAAAGTAAGTGTTTGTATATAAATGAAAAATGTCACCTTTGCCACAATGGTAAAGAGGTAAAAAAATAAACTAAGAAATTGAGTATGTTAGTTATTGGTATCAACTTTTTGGTTTCTTGTGAAAATGAGACGCTTGTTCTTATGGAAAAGAGAGTTTTTCTCAAGCCATAAGAGCAAATACCTGAAAATTAACTGGATGTGCAATATTAAATTTAACTAGATATGCAGTATTATGAAAAAGAGACGATTGTGCTATTTTTTGCATTCTTCTATATTAAATTTGAACTGGGAATGTTGCCATATGAGGTTACTGCACCCACTTATCTAAAGATTACAAGTCTGAAGAAACAACAAAGAGGGTTTAAGGTGTTTCTTCATATATGCAATACTTCCCTCTGCTGTTACAACTCCCCTTAATAACTAATGTTGTGTTTAAGGTGTTTCTTCATATATGCAATACTTCCCTCTGCTGTTACAACTCCCCTTAATAACTAATGTTATTTTCTGTCGTGCAGAGCAAAGGAAGGATTTGAAGGAATTTTTTCAGTAAACAGCCTAATACATCTAAACTTCCAGCGAGTATCTGCAACATAACCATGTCATCAGTGTTTGTCCTAGCTCGATGTCAAGTAGTCAGTATTCAATATGCTAAAGCTGAAGCACCATTAACTGATCCTTACAGCGACCTCCTAGATGTTAACTACTCACTGCTCCTTATAGCCACCTCTTCGTTAACTTGGCTGAAGCACGCGATGGAGGAGTTTTTTAATTTATATTTTCATTTCCACCTGTAAATTGAACAACGATTCTGTGAATACTACAGTTGGTCAGTAGAGTTCAAAATCTGAAATTTATTCTTCATTGTACTTACAAGAATAAAGTAAGCTCCCTCCTCCAAGTGAAGATCTCCTTGACATGGTTGGTGGTGGAATTCCAGTTAAGGATTGACTTCTTGGTGTCCTTGCATTAGATGCCATCTGTGACTTCACCTTATTTTGGCAATTGAAAGGTGATTATGGGGCTGCTTCAGTCCTTTTCTGTTAGTTCATGTAAGTTTTTACAAATCAGTGAAACACAATTATGCATCGATGCAAACAAAGCTATCTCAGGCAACAAATTCACCGTTGAATTTCCAAAAAGCTAAAGCTTCATATGCTTACAAGGATTGATGGAATATACATGCACTTCATGGTTATTCAATTAGACAATCTTTTATACTCCGTCACCAATTTCTATTCCGCAACATTTTACAATTATTCCTTCGTAGTCCAACTACTTTCATATTGTTCCCAACAATTTTAGCGCTACAATTAGGTTCCACGCGCAACGCGCGTTCCCGGTACTAGTTAATTAAAGGCTACATATCTTTAGTTATTGTTCATTCATTATATTACTTCCTCCGTCCCACGTCCCAATTTATATGGCACCATTTTCTTTTTTGTTTGTCCCAAAATAAGTGGCACATTTCCTTATTTGACAACTATTTAATGTATCATCTCTATTTTACCCTTGTTGGGCCCTACATACTTTTAAACATACCAACAACTTTTTTATTACTCAAATCTTCTCTCTCTTACTTTTTCAAGGGTAAAAGTGATACTTAATAAGGTCAACCTCTATTTTTTTAAATTCCGTGGTGCCACATAAATTGAGACAGAGGAAGTACTATACTGTAATATTTTTTGATATTATCTCTTAGTTTGGTAACCTTCACTCATTCTAAAAGCTTGAAGATGGTCTTCGATTTCATTTAGGATAGCCAATTCAACTAGTATATGAACAGGCAGTGACAGAAAAAGTACCACTCAACTTCAACACCAGTTGAACGTCAAGTGCACTATAGCATTAATAAATACATATGTTTAGTGGTTAAACAAACAACAGGAGAAAATACAAGAATTGATTATTCGTATTTACTGCAAAAACAATGTTACGCGGGCAAGTTATACAGTCGAATACTGTAAGGTACCACAATATATAATGTAATTTGTGTTTAGTTTACAGGTTTTTGTCACAATATCATAATGAAAAATATTGTTACTACTTTGAAATAAAGAAGAGCAAGAAAAAGTAGAAATGTTGCTGACATGGTGGAAACAGGTGAGTCCAAGTGTGCTGGCAGGAGTCAAAAACACTAAGAGTGGACCAGCTGACACAAATCATCATATATCTTATTACACTGCCACCAGATAGAAAAAGCAATGTTGCTTTCATTCTGTCCTTAAAATTTCTCTTTTTGTCATCTTAGCTCCAATTTGACTTTTATTTAAATCTTTCCAATTGTTCTTGCACATTACATTCACCAATCAACTTTCTTGGATTCATCAGCATTTGGGTACTAGCTAAAAGTTTAGTAGAAACAACAATGAGTGATCAAAAGGATCAGGTCAACAACATAACTAATCTTGGCTCTGATCTTCCTGCTGCCACTGCTGGTACCATGTAACTTTGTTTAATGAATATGGTTGGTTCATTTTAATAACTGATTCACATTTTGATTTTTCTATATGTTTTTGTTGTTTTAGCTCTTTCTGTTGAGGATCGTGCAGATCTTGTAAATGCTATCAAGGTGCTCTTTAATGAGTTTATATGGATATTGAATTCAGTGTTTAAGTGATTTGGCTTTTGTCAATTATCTTTTCTTTTTTGTTTGGCTTAATGTGATGCAGAACAAGCTTAATGATTTGGCAAGGGATCATTCTGTTTTTCTGGAGAAGCTTCCTCCAAACATTAGGAAACGTGTTGATGTCCTCTTGGAGATTCAGGTTTATTGTTAAACCGATGAATTTTATCTGTCTATTTTCTTGCTTAAAGGTTATTTCAAGTTGTATTTTACTGATTTTGATCCTAATTGCTCTCTAGTTATGAAATTTGGTTTAGGTACTTCAGTGCAATGAATCATTAGTTCAGGTATCATCTGTGAAGGTTACTCGATTTAATTTGCATATCAAAAATTGATCATCATTGCGTTTGCAGTTGTTGTTCTTTCTATCCTTTGCCAATGCAAGAACAGCATTATTCTGTCATAAAGAAACAAAACCACCATTAGCATTAAGAAGTAGGATTCAGTATAGACTAGCTCATTTAATTGTTCATTTGTTTTCTCCTCTTTGGTTAATCGAATACCATAAATGACGTGATCTAGTTTGGTATAATTATGGAACTAATTTCATTTATCTTCAATCCTGATATCTTCTGACATGATCTATGCAGAGACAATATGATGAATTAGAGGCACAGTTCTTTGAGGAGAGGATAGCTTTGGAAGCAAAGTTCCAGAAGTTGTATGAGCCACTCTACGACAAGGTTAGCATTTTACGATTTGTTATTTAAGCAATACCAGAAACTTGAAATATGACTGGGAAATCTAATTTACATGATGACTTTGGTGTTAGGTTTTTGCCCTGAATTCCTAATCGATTAGGACTCTCTTTCTTGAAACATGAAAAGGAGTTGTAAAAGGAATATATCTCCTTCATATGACTTATCCTTTACTTAGGGTGTTGACAACTATAAATGATGATATCTTCCTCTCAAAAACAACCTTAACTCCACAATGTAGTCATTAGAGTAATTTTATTTTGGTAGACTTCTCCTCCTAAATCATGTAGGCCTACTGCCAAACCATTTTAAATAAAAGTTTTTAGCTTATTTTTCTATATGTCTGATTTATTGTTATCTAAATATTGATGTGTTAGCTTCCGCATGACGCCATATCGTTTCGATACCAACATTTGGTTCTTATTATACATTAATAGCTTTCCCTTGAGCTGCCTTTTCTACTTTTAACAGAAATAAAGTTCGTTTCTTCATTTTGATTAATTTCTACTACTGTGGAAGAGTTTCTCTTAGATGGTTATTTTCCATGATAAATTTTGATAATCAGAATATACCTACAAATACACGTACATTCATTTACATGCACACATGTACTTATACATGGTATGTGTTTAAGTCCATATACGTGTAGATGCTAAAACATATTCTTTTGGTGCATTTGTAGAGATATGAAATTGTGAATGGTGTGGTTGAAGGCGGACATGAGGATGCAGTGGATAAAGACACAAAGCAACCACCAGAAGGTATTCTTGGAAGACAAGCATGTGTTCAGTCCTAGTTCACTGACTTCCTAGTTCTTTATCTGAAAAATCATGAATCTTTCATGCAGATAAAGGTATTCCCCATTTCTGGCTGCTGGCAATGAAAAATAATGAAGTACTTGCTAAGGAGGTAATGTGAATTTGATTATGGAACCTAATTTCTCTGCTATAGTTTGTTCTACTAATTGATCAGCCTGTTTATATTTCCTCCGTTCAGATTACTGAGCGAGATGAAGGTGCCCTCGAGCATCTCAAAGATGTCAAATGGAGTAGACTTGATGGTGCCAAGGGTTTTAAGCTTGACTTCTTTTTTGATACGAATCCCTACTTTAACAACAGTGTGCTGACAAAAACATATCACATGATTAGTGAGGAAGAACATATTCTAGAGAACGCAATAGGGTACTGTTATACTATTGTTTTGCGATATTAAGATTCTCTCTGAATTACTTCCTTCTAAATGCTTGTGCTTGTTGGATATTTCTAGGACAGAGATCGAATGGTTTCCTGGGAAAAGTTTGACACAAAAGATCCTAAAGAAGAAACCAAAGAAGGGATCCAACGATAAGAAGCCAGTCATCAAAATTGAGGAATGCGAAAGTTTCTTTCATTTTTTTGATCCACCTCAGCTACCAGAGGATGGAGGGGAAATTGACGAGGAAACTGTAAGTGACTTTGCAGAACGGATTACTTATAAACATGTAAGCTGCTTTCCATTTCTTGCTGCTAATTGGCCTCACTTTTTGTGCTGTATGTTTTGAAGGCTGAATTGCTTCAAAGTCAGATGGAACAAGATTATGAGATTGGGTAAGTTCTCTGTATTAACAACTATCTCCAAACTAGAGAAACTAATAGTTTAACCAGTTATTAGGTAGATGAAGAACTGAATTGACATGAAAAGAATTGCCAACTTTGAGAGCATCTGCTGAACCTCAAATATCATCAGCTTTGCTATTCTTGATAAGTGCTTTTTCTGCAGTATCTTTTATTTGACATATTTTTTCCTAGAGATGCATGTCCATGCATTGATCACTAGGCTATTTTCTGATCTGTTAAGGAAAAGCTGAGCTGTTCTAGTGATTTTCTTTTGTAGGTCAACAATTCGAGAAAAGATCATCCCTCATGCTGTGTCTTGGTTTACTGGAGAGGCTGTCCCCATTGATGATGATGAAGAAGAAGAAGACATTGACGATGATGATGAGGAAGAGGAAGACTTCGTGGAAGAGAACGATGAAGAAGAGGATGATCAGAATGAGAATGAGAAAGGGAAATGAAAGAAATGTAAAGAACACCAGTGAGGTATATCATTCCTTCCCTCACACTGCATTCTCCTCCCTCATGGAAGAGAAAATAAGGAAATCACGAGCATTTAAAGTTGAAGCATATGTAATTTTAGTATGCAACTGCTGAAATGTAGCTTCAGCTATTCTAGTGATTGTTTGTCAACGTAGCACATTAAATCTTGATTTTAGTTCATGTTCTTTTTATGCTTGACCATACTGCTAGTCTAGGTATATTATGCCAATAAATTTGTGTTAAATTTGAGGTGTTGATTCATTTTCTTGTTATCTTTCTTTTTAGGCTTCAGATAACATACTTCTTCACTTTTGGTAATTGCAGGGGAGTGGCAGTGCAGAAACTAGGAGATTGTAGAGGCCTCAAAAGCTGCTCAGATTCGTATATCGTGTTGTGATTGTGCTGTGGAAACCATTTGCTTATATATTAAGTTTATTTATTTATTATTTATTTGTTTATTTATCTTATATATTTCTCTAGAATAGGAACTGCTAAGGAAAACAATTTCTATTTTGAACTAGCAGTTCACTTGTTTGACCAGCAACATATTTGGTTTATGAGCTTGCCAATTTTTGAATTTTTTGAGATGCATTAGGATTGTTTTCCTGTGAGTGAGTTTTTACTGTAACAAACTGGTAAACATACTTTTTCTGATAATCATTGATTTTTCTATATTGTTCATGCAATTTTAAGGAACAAAATCCTGTAATATGACTGGAAATGTTCTTCTCAAGGCAAATGTTTCTACTGTTTGTCTATCTCAAAATCTGGAATGTTTTCTTCAAGTTATTCCACTTAAATGGGGAAAATGACTTCCCTCACCCCTATGGGAGTTGGTCATTTTCCTTTACAAACATACCAACTCTTATTCAATCTCACTCAACAGTTGGACATAGTTATCAATCTTCAACACCCAAAAGACCACCAACACATGTCATACGCAACACAACCATATGTCAACTACTTCTCTACTCAACTAAATTCATACATGCAAACATTATCTACAGAAATATAATTCCATAAAGATATTCTTGTTCATCCAAACACAATCCAAGAAATAATGGAAAGAAACTGCGATGTGAGCAACTTTCATAGTAAAAGTATTCTGATCTCTATGGTGAACCAAAAGGGGAAAGAATCTGGACATGTTTTACAACATTCCTCAATCAAGCAACTTGTTAATGATTGTATATTTGTCACCTTTGAGGCTATCAAAATGTATATAGGCAAAGTAAGGCTAATCTAAATTGGTCTTTGTATCCATGGGTGATGCTTCTAAACTCATTGTCATGATTAAGATTGACCTAAAACATCTTATGCTACAGCCCACTCCAATTCATGAACTTTTTCACCTCATCATATAACACCAGAACTGCTGCTGCGCCAGTACTTCTGAAAATATTTGAGAGAGCTCCACGGTAAAATGAAGCAAATCCTTCTGTCTTATAAATCCTCTGCCAACAATCCAATGTGCTTCTGTACATGGGCTTTTCTAAGCCAGATTGCATCATCATTCGCCTCCGAACTGTATCCAATGGATAAGACAATAGGCCAGCAGATGTTGTGACTGCTTGAGCTACCAACCAGCGTTTCCATAATGGAACCTCTGCTTCAGAATTTTCAGACATCTTGTCTTTTATGGTATCAAAACCTCCAAAGTAAAGTCCTCTGTGAACAATCATTCCATGAAGAGAGGCAGGAAGCCCCCTGTAAATGCCTCGGACTCCATCTTTCTCATTTATTGTCCTCAGAAAGTGGTAAATTCCACGAAATTGACGAGCATCATGTCGACCTAGGTCAGCTGCAAGCCGTGTGTGTGCAATATCTAGTGGATAAATGATGATCAACGTTGTACAACCAGCTGCAGATCCAGCAACAAAATTAGCAGATGAGCCAGCCAAAAAGTGACCATCTTGAAATTTGCTGTGTAAGATGTTTCTGTAGAGATCCTGTGTGCAGAAAACATGTGATCAGTTCTTGAGACAACAATCACTAATTAAATTCTTCAATACCCACTCAAAATCACGTAATACATTACAGAAAGTTCTAGAGAATATCATGGGAAAAGTTAATGAAAGATCTAAAAGGAATAGCCAGCAGACGTGCATTTCCACTGGAAGTATGCACAATTCCATATCAACCACTAGAGGTAATTTCTAACAAAGAATTGTCTTTTAAAAACTCAATGAGTCAGGTGACTGCATGTATATTGTGCAGAGAAATATCAACAATCGTTTTTGCATATGACATGGTTCTATAAAATCAGGAATAGGTTGCAGATGTCTTGGGGTGGTTGTAAGTATTCAATAGACAATTCTTTATTAGAAGTGTTTGGGTGTGCTAAAGGAGCCAGGAAAAGAGGCAGTAGCTATGAAACTCCTTATCAATCAGATAATAATGAGAATTGTTTCTTATTTCTTAAAATTCAAAACTCAGCACCCCTGGCAGACAAGCTTGGACTGAAATTTAACTCGATCTCATAGTATATGCGGACTCTAACAAGCAACAACTATCCTAAAGAAAAAGCAGTATACAGACAAGCCATTGGAGTTCCTGCATTATCATATATAAACAAGAATTGCTGATCCCCATTCTCCAATGATCTTTCACATGAGATTCCAGAACGCTGAAAATAGAGAAACGGGTAAATATGCAGCTCAGAACTAAAATATCTTTTCATAAAGAGTTACCTTTTGCTGCTGTAACAAGCTACTTCCCAGCAAGAATAAGAAATGTGACAGATTTCAGCTTTACAGCCCTAATTTAAGCAAATATAGCAGAGGTTTCTGCTCTTTGGAGACTTTATCTTTTGTATTTAGAAGTATTTCTAACCCATCCTTAATTCTGTCAATTCATCTTTTTAATTTTGCTTCAGCACTTAGATATGATAGTGGATGTGCTAGTAAGAGTATTAGCAGGCTAACTGCATGCAAATAACACAAACCTTTCAAGCAAAACTCATTTATTCTTGTAGTATGCACAACAAGGGAATAGCATCAAACATTTTGATGCTTCCACCACATCTACTTCTTCGTATTGTAACTCAACACTAGCATCGTACATGTTGGTCCAGAAATGGGGAAGCAAAATGTAGCCATTTAAGGGTCTGATGGACTAGGAAAGGAAGAAAAGGACATAATAAAAATAGGCAGCCCTTTTAATACTTGTTATTTCTACGTCATTCCTTCCATTCCCATCCTAAGCTTAAGGTAGCATACTGCTGTACTTGAGTTCGATGCCAGAACCAGTTGAACATGATTCGAGCACGACAGCCATTAGAAGGAAATGATGAGAGCTTTCTAAATAGTTACACAAGTAGTGTAGCGATAAGCTCACATTAGGAATGTGGAACTACGTTGAATATATATAGTTGTTGTGATATCGAACTTGAATACATCCTTTCTCTATGCACAATAAACTTACTAAATTATAGTGTCCTTTATGTCTTGATAATTTTACTCTAGTATTTGTGTTTACCTCATGATGTCTCCCCTAGTTCTCAAGATATTCTTATCTCCAAGTTCACATGGATTGCCACTTAGACTCTAGCAGAAGATTCATAATTTTTTCAATATCCAAGAAAAACCCCGTGGATTAGCTGGCTCCTCTCCAGTTGGCTCACACATCTGAAACTCGGGGGGAGTGTGGGCCTGCCAGCCTACCCTCCTCCCACTTAAATGTCAGGCTTTGGTCAACGACAGTTCAAACATATGTCTACCACACATCCCCTATCATACTTCCTTCACCGTTGAACCAAAGTCTTGGGGTGCAAGATCTGACATAGATCTTGGGAGAATTCAATCCAATGATATATTTTACATAGAGATGTAAGAGGAAAATTCTCACACTTCATGGCAAAGGCCGCCCTGTTCCTTTCAGTTATTATTACTATTGTTAAACTCTTAGCTTTTATCGATGTAGCCAGTGTGGTGAATGTCCAAACTGAACAGGACTGATGGCCATTGCTTTTCCAGTGGAGATGAACATGAAAGAAGGAAAGCAAATGGACGATAGAGTATGTGCCATACATCGACAAAAGTGGGGGGGGGGGGGGGGGGGAAGAGAGTGAGGACATGTTACACGGGAGCAGGGCGGGGGAGAGAGAACCTTTCTAAGAAGGCAAGGCGAGGGAGGACAAAGCGAAGTGACAAATATCACAACACACGGCTCAAGTCTCTCTTCATATCAGCACTTCCTCCCCCTCCTTCTAGAGCAGCATGTCCATCGTCAGGTGAAAACACCACCGATAGGTGGCCAGTCCTTCAAGTCCCTCCACTTACCCAAGTTTTCCTCTATAGGAAGTTCCTCTGACCAAGCTCTTTCAACCACCAGAGACAAATTCTTGTACAGGAGATTTTTACTACTTTAAAATAAAACCAGTCCATACTAGAGATGAATGCAGCATATCAACACTGCTGCATCCATCCAATCCATAGGAGAGAAGAATTTAAAAGAGAGAATAAGATTTTGAGACCTAAAATTACAGACTGGCTTCTTTAAGAGGAGCTTGGTGTTGGAATCATAAACTTCTATCTGAGAATGATTGTTAAATAGTTCCAGGTGTGTTTTTGTTTAGTTTCATTCATGGTTGCAGTATTTTCTGGATATCCTAAGAGAATAGATGAACTAGAAAAGAAAGAGGGAGATAACTTTGCAGAGCAGGGTAGTTGCTGGGGTATGCGGGCAGATCGTTAGGGGGTAAATGAGCCAGTAGGTCAGAGTTGTCTAGAAGCAAGGTTAGACAAAACCGCCCCATTGCCATTGTTACCTAAAAGCCTCTCACCCCAAAAAGCAACCAAGTGTTAGAGAAAATAAAGAAACTTAATTTTGATGACCTAGAAATCTGTCTGAGGCCATTTCTTAAGACCTACCACAGCCTCAGATCGCATGGCGCAGGGTTCGAAATGTGTGACTTAAAAATTTCAAGTCCCTCAACCTTCGCAACTTGAGCTAAGCCCTGGAAAAAAAATAAGAAACTATACAAGATAGGACTGTCACCTATCCCGCTAGGAAAGTTACACTGGAACAGGTTTACTGAGAACACAGTTTCAAACTTCACATTTTCTCGCCGAAACCAGGAAGGTCATCAGATGGAAAGTTGATTTTCTTGCTGAAAGAAAGCTGATTTTGATTACAGGCTCATGTTTCCAGAAGCATACTCGACTTGCTGTTTACATGTAGAGAGCTGGGAAGGAGTAGGAAGCAGGTGCCAGATTACTGATAACTAGTAAGAAGGACAATGACAAAAGAATAAAGCTGTGATCTTAACCCCAGTTGATTCCAGATGAAGTCCAGTTTCATTGACAGATTTGCTTATCCAGGAAAACAAAAATACTGCATGCATATGATCTTAGCCAATCGTATGCTACGCCTGATATTGCCTTAAGACCAAAGACCTGGAATTCATTTTACTATATCAAAGAAGCTGTTCCTAGAGTTTTGAGCTGCTTGAAAGAAAAGGAAACATCTAGGGTGGTAAATAGCATGTCATATAGCATCAATCTGTGGTGCTGTAGGGCAAGCCAACTGCAATCTTCTTACACTCCTACAATTTAAGCCTCAAATCAAATTCAATTTGTGTTGCCATCCAGAGAGGTACTTCGGGGGCTAGGACAAAGGGAGAAATGTGATAGGTTAACAGCCAATAATAATAGACTGAACTGCGATGAATCCTCTAATCCTGAAACTGGATAACACATTTTGGCATCGAGGGTAGTTGGTATGTTGATAGATCAACCTTATGGCATCACCACTCTAAAAGAGCGCAATACCAGCTTCAATGCAGTACTCTCACCATCATATCCTTTCGGCTTATAAAAGGATTATCTGATAAAACTGAAGTTGATTACTAAGTTTTCAAGGCTAAAACTATATCACTTGACACTAAGACATCTGAATATCAAAGTATCGGATCCATTAAGCCTATACTATCTGAACATGACATCTTAAATGATAACCTGAAGTGAAATGAAACTCCAGAAGACGCTCGTTAACAAAGAACTGTGCTAGTACTTGACTATAAGTTAGGTTCACTTAGTTAATTGATATCATTAGCTATCAAGCTCTTACATTATCGGCCATAATAAATTCTATACATAATATAAGCAACAACAACTACTACTTAACATATTCATGCATAATGTTGAAGTACGAGATCTTAGCATTTTATTAATGTACAATAGTTTTAAGCATAGAAATACATATGTTACAATTATGCAGTAAGCATCCAGAATCAATCTAGCAATCTGTAAAACAACTATACTTTACTCAAAAATAATCAAATAAGAGGGCATTCTTGATATCTAATAAAGAGCTTGAATTCCACCAAAAGGTTTTATATTTTTTTCTCTTGGTACCAGCCCAAAAATGCATAGAAACTATCCTAACATTTATCCTCCTTGCGTTTAACTTGTTTAATCTCCAACCATCTACAAATCACCAACTGTTCTTGGAAGTACCCATTTCTCATCGAAGAGCTCTATTTCCTATAACAACCCTGTAAATCTTGTTTCGCCTCCTTTGGCCACTAGGCCGTAATATGACTTTATAGAGAACTTTTACTGGTTCTACCCATAAAAGTTTCTCTCGGAAGTTTTGTTACTCTGTCCTCCAAACTATCAGAAAACAACCACATTCTGCACCCTCTTATACCTTTTATGCCAACACAAGGAACATCTAAGTCGATCGATAAACTTCAGCATACATTTTCTTAAGACTATCAAAGAAAATGATAGCTTTTCCATTCCATCAAATCAAGCAACATCATGCCTTTATTCACGTTAACAGAATAGAGTTAAAAACTCTTAATTACCCATAAACATCCACATTTACCAATAAAAAGAACTTCCAAATAACACAATCACCAACTACAATATGAAACAAAGAAATCCATTTCTTGCAAAATTTACAAGAAACATAAAAACCATAAATACAAAGAAAATGAGTTAAAATAAAGTTATACCTTAAGAGAAAAGTTGAGAGCAACAGAAGGGTAGTATCTAAGAACACTGCTACCATTGCCTCTCCAAAGAGAAAGAACACCTTCTTCTTTAACAGTAGTTATTAAACAATCAAACATTCCTTTAAACCTTCTATGAGGACCACTTAAAATAGCCATATTACTTTCTTGAGTCTGTAACAATAGCTTTGCTCTTTCAATTGGTGCCACAATTGTATGCACACCTCCTCCCATCAATGCTCCAGCAATTAAATCTCTATTGAATGTTGCTAACCAATTAGTATTAGTATTAGTATTACTACCCTTTTTTTCAACTTCACCTTCTTCTTCAGACATTTTCTTGAAACTAAAAATGCAATATTTGTAAGGTTTCTTGATTTAAAATTTTTTTGGGGTTGCTTTGATTTCTCTTTAATCAAGAAATATGTATATATAAAGTGATGGGGGTGGTTTTATCTTGTAATGTTATTGTTCTTTGATGTGTATGTATATATGTTTTGTGAGTAACAGAATTGTAAAGCGCGGTTGATTTGGTTGAAGAGGGGTTGTTGAGATATATATTTGGGTATTGAATTTGGACTTGTTAGATTTTTGACTATTCTTATTGCTTTTTTAGAAATGAATTATAGTATCTTATAGGAGTATATGAGTAAAATAGTAAAATAATAAAAATGGGCCCACACTAAATCCCTATATTATCTTCTTTCTTGTGTATACAAAGACAATATATTGTTAATACTTAAATATTATTATCAAAGAGAATAAAGAGAATATATATTATCAAAGAATATAGAGATAATAGTCAAAAACTCTCCTAAACTATCTTTTTTTTTGTTAGTTTCATACCCAAATTAAGGGTTGGTCACGTTACCTCTTGAACTATCAATTTTTCATATTCAAAACCCCCCGTAGTGCCAAGTGGCGTGGAGGGTGACTTCACTCTCTTTATAGAGCATCCATACGATTAATTTTTTAAAGTAGTTGTTTTTATTTCTTATTTGATATTTTTTTTTTAAATTTTTCGTCAAAATAAATTTTTTTTACCTTTGTTGAAAACCCATATTTCTAAAATAATAAACATTAACCAAAATTATATAGAACTGAATTTACTCAACCATAATAAACTCAATTGAGAACTTACGTATCACTACTAGAAATTAGGCCAATGGCAACGGCTATAAATCTGTTGCAATAGTTAGAAAAACTGTTGCAATAGATATGTTGCAACATTTTAGGGGTCCGATGCATCCGCTCGTGTTGCAATAGAGCTATAGCAACAGTTTTTTGCAATGGTAAAAAGATTGTTGCGATAGAGAGACTATGCAACGATTGTACTATTGTTACCATAGCTCCACCTGTCATAACGGTTATTGTTTCTATTGCAACAATTGGAAACTGTTGTAATATAATCATATGTAACGGTTAATAACCCTATTGCGACAATATTTTATGTATATTGCAACGATTTTACGAGGCTATAGCAACAATTTGTAAAGGCTATTGCAACAGTCGTTAGAATCTGTTGCAACGCATTTTTGAGGTTACTACGATTGGTCATATAACTAATAACTAATCGTGAGATTCAATGAAGCATCGATGTAAACATTACATTGTATAAATCTAGAACGAAAATTGTTATAAACGAAATCATCATCGAATAATTGAAAATATTTAAAGGGCAGCCAACAATCATAAAAGAAAAATATCCTATAATGTTTACCATTCAGGAGGGATGGTATACAAAAATAGTTAGAAAATTAAACTTCCTCAAATGTATGAAATTTAGACAACAATCAGCTAATACTCTTGAGTAAGGTATTCACTACTTTCTTCTACCCTTCATCAGTTGGTCAACCTGCAAAAGATGATAAATAAACGATTCAGCAAAATTATGAAAAATACAGTTCTTTTCATTATCAAGCACTAAGATTGTGGAGATCTTTCATAAAATAGTCAGACTATTAGTAAGATCTTAAATCAATAACTAAAAATTTAAAGATATGGATTGCAGACATTGAAAAAAAGAACCTTGAACTACTTATATAGCTTACGTCTTTTCAGAACTAACACATATCCAAGAAGAAAAAGGATGTGTACATGGGCTACTTGTTGGGTTATTTGAAAAGAAATATAGAAAATACCACGAGCTTAGAGGATGTCAAGGTCTTACTTACCGAGGTAACATCTTTACCCTCTAAACTTATGTCACTTGTAGATACAACCCACGATGTGACATTCTAAGAAAACACCATGCAAAATGTAAACTTAGTAGTATAGAGCATATTGACACATTAGACGAGCTTATAACAGTGCAACAGTTTATAATTTACTGTACTTCAAACAAGAAAGTTTGCAAAAGAAAGATGATACAAATAGCACGAATGTCACGACATACTGCATAAAACACGTTGAAATAGCCATATTAACACCTCAACAAGATTCAACCTTTTAGGAGGAGAAACAGGCCCATCCAAAGAAAAGCAAACTTTATAAGTAGAAAAGCTAAAAGTAGAATGACAAGTTAACTGTGACGCTACCACGACAAAGGGCAGGTCGTTCCATCATATTTTGGAAGAAAAGAGTAAATATAGAGCACCAGCCACCAGGAAAGAAAATGAAGGAAAATTTAACAAGATCAGTAGTATGAATACCGTTGATATGGTAAGAGCATCAAGAAGTGCAAAGATGTCACTGACAAGATCAAGAAAGGTAGTTCTCTTAAGTTCAGGTGGCTGCATAATAAATGAAATACTTGTAAAACAATTTAACTTCCAAAACAACAAAGAACTTGCTCGGTGGATGTGTGAATTGGCAGGAAACTACATCTATATATCAATTGTTATTGAAACTTATCCTGTGAAACCTACTCCTAAAATAGTTGTAGGCACAAAAGAAACCAAGGACTAATTATAATACTCAATCAAAATGAGTGATACTGAGCAAAATGCAAACATCAAAGACTAATTTGTAGTAGTTGTAGACTTTAAGTATAGTAGTATTAATTTCTCGCTGACAGTAATTCACATGAAGCGTTTATATCCTTTCTTCTTTTATCACCAATAAAGTCTTAGGAGGGAGTTTAGTAACTTGATTAGTTAAAGCCAGGTAGCACATATAAATTCCAACCTGAAGCTTCTGTACTAGAACACATTACATGGAAAAGGAATACTTTTCATGACAGTCAATTTACAAAAAGAGACACCAGGTTGTATACACATGTACTTCTCCACCATACCCCCATTTTCTTATTTTCCTTTTATATAACATACATAACTAACCATACACTCTAACCTATGTACCAGCAAGAAACACAACATTGCCAACAACCACCTTTTAATTACCCATAAAATGTAACAAATCAATAAGACAATTGCAATTTGGATATCCTAATTGCGTACCTTAACAACATTCCTATTATAGTGGGACCAGCTAGAACCTGCATAAAACCTTGGAAGTTAATAAGATATAGTCTATTAAGCATGCTTCGCTTGAGCAGATTTCATGAACACATATAAGTTTAACAGAAGCACACATCATTTAGCATAAAAGTTAGTGCGGATGGAAAGGGCACATATATGTACTCTAATCAACTTTCTAAAGATACCATATCTTCATCACTTTTCTTCTGGTGTGACGAAACAATAAATACCTAAGATTAAAAGAAAAAGGAAAACCTAGAACCCGCGTTATCTAATATATTTTTCAATAAAAAATAATACTGAACTAAGGCAAAACCTTTTTTTAAGTCATTAGCAAGATTTCAATATTATACTATACTAAAACTAATAATGTGGTCGCTTCCCGTTCAAATTCAAAATTTAGTAAACTACAAGTAATTACACCAGATTTTTTTCTTATGCGGGGTATTGGTCTTACCAGCTTATCATGTTGTCTGTCCAAAGTAATATCTATACAGTAGCCTGGGCATACAAGGCAGCCAGCTATGTTAGCACTACATTAGACCTCTATTGGCAGTTGAGTAGTTTTTTAGATAAATAAATAGAGAGGAGAAGTAAACAAGAGGCATATTGCAGAGAAGAGATATGCAACGTACAGTTCAAGCAAAGCTAGTCAAGCACCACATCAAATCACTTGTATTACGCTCAACTCAGCCAAGATTAATAGCTCTCAGAAATTACCAAAAGGAACGGTCACGATAAGAATTAAGATCAAGTTGATAGTCATACTAGCTAGTCAGATTAGAAATCAAGTTATGTCATGAGAACTTGCACGGAAAAATAAGGAGTTGGCAAAAAGCAATCAGATTAGAAGTGAATTAGGCCAAGGGAAATGCTATAATGGATATGGGGAAATAAATTGCTCAGAGGCCTTGTATAAGACCTGAATAAAAACAGCTCGCTGCACCAGCTAACTAGAGCAATGTGATGTAGCAGTACAAAGAAACACATGTTGTACAATCTTAGATAGAACGATACGCTGCAGCCATTTCAGTAGATCTTCTCTGAAGGCTCAAGTGGAAATTCTTTTCCAGAGTAATTTAAACTTCTATTTGAGCTATTTTACTTGTGGACTTGAGAGTTCATAAATGAGACATAACATATTCATAGCATTGGGTTTTGAGATGAACTGAAGAATTTTTCTTGGTTCATCCTATTAACAAAAATGAAAGGCAAATACATATTTCTTACAATTACTAAAGCTAATAAAAAAATTAAGATGGTGAGAGGAGTTGGGTTCATATCTTTAATCCAAATCTAAGGATACTGAGGTTATTACAAGTTACAACCTATTTCAAACGTACGAACTGAATCGAACACATTCATACTCTACATAATATCAAAACTTCAACCCTCTTCCCTAAAAGAAAAAAGAAAAAAGACATACCCATACCAAAACATTCACACACGACAAAAGATGTGCGACTCGAAACCTTAACTACAAGAGATAGGGAATAAATAAATTGCAGTACACGAAAATTTCAACAAGCACTGAAATACGAAACACTAATTACAAAAAAAAAAATAATAAAAAAAATAAATAAATAAAACATACAAACGTAAAGTTTCACCATGGACTAACTTTTTACAGAACAAGAGATCAAAGAAATACCTGAAAAAAGGCTAAAATCAAGAAATAGAGATCTGGTTCTAATCAGAGTGCAGAGGTTCGTAGATCAAATATTCAGTACTTCCTTCGCCATTCTAGTTTAGGGCCTTGTCTCTTTGTTCTTCAAAGATAAACCCTTCAGATTCTTTGCTAGAAATTGGTGCCTTCTTCTTAGAGATGTGTATTTTCTTCAGAGTTTAGTGAAATTTGTGCATTCTTCACAATTCAATCGTGCTATGATATGTATGCGTTTTAGTAAAATTAGGGCTTATGTTCGGTGCTTTAGAAAAAACTAAAAGAAATACAATTAGAAAATTGAAAGAAACTGCCAAGAATGAGTCAGTGTTTTTACAAAAATTTAGAGGGAAAATAAGGAGGGAAATAAAAGACGTTGCTGTAGATAATTTTTTTAAGGAATCGTTGCTGTAGATTCTTATTTACGACGCTTTTTGTAACCGTTGCCATATCAAAGGTGTATGGAAACGGCTCATTACTAAGACAACGGTTAAACTATACAAATGTTTAAATAGGATATAAGAATTTTATGCAACGGTTATAAGTGTTGCAATCGAATGGATATAGCAACAGTTATACAACTGTCGCTAAATAATCGTTGCCTTAGGTCAACTTTCTAGTAGTGTATTAAAATAATACAGTGCATGTTAAGGGTTATGTCTTTTTAATTAAAATGACCATTATTGACAAAATTTGGTTGTAAATTGTAATATAATTTATCATATTTGATTAAATCTTTTTTAGTACTCTTATTGTTCCAAGGTTAATGGGTTTCAACTAGTTTATTGTTATTAGCAAAAAAAGTAGAGTTATGAAGAAGAATTAATTAGAAAAGAAGAAAGGAAAAAGACAAAAATAATAATAAATAAGTAAAAAAATATTTAAATTTTAAAAATTGAAGAGAAATGCCACATGGATGCTTTTTATTAGTTTACTTTATTTTTCCACACACAACAAAGAAATTGAAGTCACTCTCTATGCCATTTGGCACTGCATGGAGGTTTTGAATATGAAAATTGATAGTTTAGGGGGTAATGTAACTAACCCATAGTTTAAGTATGAAACTAACAAAAAAGTGATAGTTTAGGGGGGAGGGGGTGGGTTTGACCATTATCTCAAAAATATAGCGACGGAAAAAGGGTAACATAAAGAAATGCAAATTGGAGTATAAGAAATGCATTAGTAATTTTTTTTCTTTTGAGAACGGGGTGTTATATGTAAGAAATGTAACTGGGAGAATAAGACGCAGAGTAGTAGGTGCGACAATACAAATGGAATTTGGAGAGGATAAAGTGTACCCAAATATTATTCCTGCATGAGAGGAATGCATGGTTCCCTAACGCTTTATGGAACAGACGTTTCCAGTCATCCTCCATCTAATACAACCTACCTTGTCGCCCAGATTTGCTGGCACAACTAAAGAATGAGGGAGTTAATATGCCTACTTGTGCAGAGGTGCGTCAGAGGAGCTTAAGGTTGCTCTTCGACATTTTCTCATTAAGGTAGGATATATATTACAACTACTTTTTTATCGTCTTTCAAAACAGAAATATTTCGCCACGGTAAGGGCCAGGGGAAATCTCTTCTTCATCTAGGTAATTTTAGACTAATAAAACATGACTCGTAGAACTTCTTTTTCGTATCATGAATAGAGTATATGGAGTATAGGTTACTCTAAATATAGAATATTTCCTATATGTTATAAAGTGCCTACAAACTTTATGCACTTTTTTTTTCTTTTCCGCGTTTCTATTCCCTCTTCTTGGGTTGCCATTTTTGCGAATTTTCTTTGTTTCATTTTTGTTCTTCAACAGAATAGATGCTTAACGATCAGCTTATAGAGGTACTTTGCTTTTGTTTGTTGGTGGTGGGTAGGGGGAGGTTTGTGTTAAAGATTGATATTTCAATTATGAATGATACCAGAGAGGATTAATGAAGTGAGAAGATCACTCCAAAAATATAAGTTAAAAAGTTTTATCTTAGCGAAATATGGACTAGGACCTTGATTATCAATGATCATCAATATTGGGTGCTTTGAAGATTCTGTAAAAGAGTGGATAAAATGGATAGAAAAAGGAAAGAGATTGTATTAGGTAAAAATCGGCGTGCACATATGGCATGTCGGTGATGTAAGGTAAAACTAATCGAATAGATGATTTGGACACAGAGGACCGAAGTTGATGACGAAGTCACTGAAATCAGTCGAAGTCAATCACCAAAGATAATCTTCAAGTTATGGTTCGGCGGAACTCCGCCTCGGTCGATCAGTAAGCTCGCATCATCGAGGTCGTCGCTATGAACCTCGGCGAACAGTTTCAGTTATGGAGGCACGATCCCTACTACTTCAGCCCACTAATCCCACTACTGGAGGTGCATAACGTGGGTCTGAAATGTTCAGATATAGAAAACGTGGTTAAGGCTCATACACCTATAAATAGCTTCATGTCTTATGTTGTAATCATTCAGAAATAGATACAGAAACTCTACCCAAATTTGTACTTACCCGCATATATTGAAATCTTATTTATTTATGCATATTTCTTGTCTTTATTGCTATTGTTTCAACTTTGATACTTTGAATTGCTTGTGTTCTCGAACCAAATTCGATTTGTAATCCTAAAACAGTTTATGCCAATACAAATTGGCGCTGTCTGTAGGAATACAAGCATCAACGCTTTGTTCCAAAGTTGAACGTCTTTTTCGTTCGAATTCTTGTTCTTACTCGAAAAAATAGTTAACAGTGATGGAAATTCCGTTGAACCTCAGCCAACTCCCCATGGACAAACTGGTGTTCATGCGAACCTAAACTTCAATGCGCCTGTAGTGCCACCAGTAGCTGACCCCTCCTCTTCGGGGTCCAATGAAGCCTTCCAAGCATTTGTCATCCGAACCCTGAAAGCGCTTCAAGAACACCAAGCCGAACTGGCTATCATCAACTCTGAATTTCGTGCATCGTTAGAGGCAAGGAATAGTTCTACTCCAAATGGAGTCCCACCTACGACTCCAGGTGGAGTCATCCCGACCTTTGTTCCTACAGGCGCGGGACCTCACAATGGATCCACATCTGGGGGTTCGAGCACAATACCTAGCACAACGCGATACTTCGGGACGGTTCCCAACGTGGCTGAGGCTAGCTCTTCGGTGGATGTTGAAAAACTAAGAAAAAAGATCGAAGCCCGAGTCGAGGCTCGAGTTGAGGCGCGAGTGGAAAAACGGCTTGAAAGTGTCCCCGGAGTAACAAAGACCCAAAGGGTGCTCGATATTGACCAGTACATGCAATTGCCATACAAACCTGAGGCTGCTCCAGCACCAACTCCAAAGACTTTCAAAATTCAATTTTTTAGAAAATATGATGGAACTACCGACCCCGTTGAGCATGTAACTGAATACATGTCGATGGTTTTGAGTAATGATTTAACGGAAATAGAAAAAGAGTCGATGTTCTTGAAGAAGTTCGGTGAATCTTTGGAGAAGGGAGCATTACGTTGGTACATGCGTTTACCCGCGGGGTCAATTTCTAGTTTCAACGAATTGGTTGATGCATTCATTAAGGCTCATACCGGGGCATAGAAAATCCTCCAAAGGAAGGAAGACATTTTCGAAGTCAAACAGCAGCCCGGCGAGCCCATCACAGACTTCTTCGAGCGGTTTCATGCCGAACGGATGGATTTGCCTGCTATGGATGACACCTTGGCCATCATGGAATTTGAAAAGAGCATAAATGTTCACAACTCTGAGGCCGCTGTTGAATTGAGAAAAGATCTCCAGCAGTACCAAACCTTGACGTGGGATGACTTGCACAACAGAGCATACACAAAAATAAGATTAGAGGAAGCTGAATGGAAAAATAATGGTCGAGGCTCTAACTACAAAAATCGATCTAAATCCTCATATCGCGCCGAGGCGCCCTGAGGAAATTCTAAGGGTAGGTACGAACCGTACACCTCGTCGAGGCAGCCTATTAGCCAAAGGCTTGAAAATTCACATGTGAGCCAACGGCTCAGTGGAAAAGTCTATTCCAGTACAAATCAAAGGAACACCTCGAGACCAGCTCTGGTTTCCAAGAACAAGGAGTTACCTCAGATCCCCGATTATAACTTTAACATATCGACCTTGGAGTTGGTCAATCTTGTGAAAGGGACGGCGGGGGTACGAGTACTGAAGGAAATAAGAACCCCTACGGATAAGAGGGATCAAAATCTGTATTGTGAATTCCACGCAGACTATGGTCATTGCACCGAAGACTGCAAAGCTTTGCGTCTCGAGGTGGCGCATTTGTTGAAGAAGGGTGTCTTGGCTGAATTCCTCACAGATAAGGGGAAGGATAATTATACGATGAACCGAGGTGATGGCCAGCCGCTGAGGGCACCACCCCCTCAAAGAGCTGTGAACGTAATTACTGGGGGGTCGGAAGTGAATGGCGTGAACTTCGCAGCTGCAAAGAAATTTGCAAAATTATCAATAATGATGGAGAAAAGGACTATAGTTCGAGGCTTGAAAAAAGAGATAGTGTTCGACGATGATGACTGTGATGGGATGATATTTCCCCATCACGATGCTTTGGTCACCATGCTGCGGATCAATGATTCGGACATCAAACGGGTCTTGATTGACCCCGGTAGCTCTGTCAACATAATCAGCTACGGGGTTGTCAAGAAGATGTGGCTGAAGGGTGAGGTTATCCCAAAAGAAACCGTACTGACTGGTTTCAACAACTCAACCGAAAAAACATTGGGCAAAATTATGCCTAACACTTATACCGAAGGGGTTGTTTAAGGAAACATTGTTTCAAGTTCTTCCCAAGGATATGACGTATAATGTAATCCTTGGAAGACAATGGATTCATTCTATGGAGGTTGTTCCATCCACTCTCCACCAAGTCATCAAATTCCCTACTCCATGGGAAGTTCGTTCAATTAAAGGGGAGCAATGGGTAGCGAGGAAATGCTATTCGGTTGCACTGAATAGTGGAGTCGTCCCGTCAGGACCAAAGAAATAGCAATCAATACAACCGGGGTCAAACAAAGATGGAGAGTCATGTCCCCAAGATGATCTCCAAGGAGAACTGCAAAATATCCCGATATGTATTTAAGAACCTCGGAAACAGAAAGCAGAGGATTCAACTATCGAGGAGCTGGAATCTTTCATGTTATCAAAAGATTTCCCGGAAAGAAAAGTGTTTGTTAGCTTGGAGTTAGACCCGGAGTCGAAGAAAGCTATAATCGAAGTCTTGAAGTCCAACAATGATAGCTTTTCTTGGTCTCATTCAGATATGGTCGGCATCGATCTGGAGATCATGACTCATAAGCTGAATGTAGATCCACCTATTACCCCAGTAAATCAAAAGAAAAGGACGCACGCTGGTGTCATAAAGAAAGCAATTGAAGATGAGACTATGAAGTTGCAGGAGAATGGCTTCATAAGAGAGGTTAAGTACCCCGAATGGTTGGATAATTTTTTCGTTGTGCCAAAAAAGAATGGCAAATGGAGAATGTGCGTGGATGATAAAGATCTAAACAAAGCTTGCCCCAAAGACTCTTATACATTGCCTCAAATAGACAGGTTAATAGACTCCACGGCGGGACATAAACTATTCTTAGATGCTTATTCGGGGTATAATCAGATTCTCATGGACCCAAAGGATGAAGAAAAAACCTTGTTCATCACTGACCGAGGTACCTTTTGCTACAAGGTGATGTGAAGAATGCCGGGGCGACGTATCAATGATTAGTGTGTCGCATGTTCAAACACTATATCTGGAAGTCTATGGAGGTGTACATAGACGACATGCTGATCAAATCTATTCGGGTGGAGGATCACCTGAGCCATTTGAGAGAAGCCTTCACTGTTCTAAGGCAATACAACATGAAGCTGAATCCTAAAAAGTGCGCCTTTGGCGTGGGTTCGGGAAAATTTTTGGGGTTCATAGTCTCTGAACGAGGAATCGAAGCTAATTCAGACAAGATCAGAGTTATTGAAGAAATCTCCGATGAGTTAACCGGGGTGAAAGAAGTACAACATTTAACAGCCGAGTCGCTGCCTTGAGTAGATTCATCTCAAGGTTATAAGAGCGATGCCACAAATTATTCTCAGTCTTAAGGAAGAACAACCACTTCGAATGGACACCGAAGTGCAGAGAAGCGTTGAAGGAATTGAAATGTTATTTGGCTAATGCGTCATTGCTCGCCAAGCCAAAGGATGGAGAAACTTTGCTAGTTTACCTGGCTGTGTCCGAGGTGTCAGCGAGCGATGTACTGGTTCGGTAAGAGGATGGAAAACAACAGCCCATCTATTATGTGAGCAAGACGCTCCCCAACGCTGAAACAAGGTACCAAAATTTGGAAAAACTAGCACTTGCTTTTATTATTATTGCTCAAAAACTATGACCTTACTTTCAATGCCATCCAATAGCTGTAGTTACTACCCTCCCCCTAAGGAGTATATTGCATAAACCAGAGTTGTTGGGGGAGGTTGTCTAAATAGGCAGTAGAATTAAGCGAGTATGACATTACCTTCCAACCCCGAACAACCATCAAATCCCAAGTCTTGGTAGACTTTGTGGTTGATTTTAGTATTGGAATTCTACCCCAAGTTGAAAAAGAAAACTTGATGTCGAAGGGATCGACTTCGGGAATATGGGTACTCTACACCGATGGGGCGACCAACTCCAAGGGCTTGTAGTCAGGAATAGTTATGATAGTGCCAACTGGGGAGAAGGTTAGGCATTCGGTTCGGTTAAAAGAGATAACAAACAATGAGGCTGAATATGAAGCAGCTTTAGCAGGCTTGGAACTGGCCAAAGAAATAGGGGTAGAAAGGATTGAGTTGAGATGTGATTTGCAATTAGTGGTGAACCAAGTGCTCGGGGAATATACGGCTCGTGAGCCCAAAATGCAACAATTATTAGTCCGAGAACAAAATATTTTGGCTCAATTCCAAGAGTTGCAAGTCAAACAGGTACCTCGGGAAGAAAATGATGAAGCCGACGCCTTAGCTAACTTGGGTTCGGCGGTGGAAGAAGAACACTCGGGGACAGACTCAGTTGTTCGATTCCTTTATGCACATATGAGGGAGATGAAATTAGAAGTCAACTCGGTGGATCACAAGTGGGACTGGCGAAATAAGTATACTCTTATTTTGACTCGGGGACTCTTCCCCCTGATAAGAAAGAAGCAAGGAAGTTGAGGACTCAAGCAGCTTCATACTCGGTGATTTGGGAAAGTTATATAGAAGAATGTATAGTGGTATGATGGCCAAGTGTTTGGATCCAGATGAAGCCAGATATGTGATGACAGAGGTACACGAGGGCGACTGTGGCAATCACTCGGGGGGAAGTCCTTAGTGCGCAAGATACTTCGAGCTGGGTACTATTGGCCTACTATCAGCGCAGATACAAAGGTTTTCGTGAAAAAAATGTGATAAGTGCCAACGCCACACCCGAATGATTCATCAGCAAGCCGAACGTCTACACTCAGTTGAGTCACCATGGCCCTTTATGAAGTGGGAAATGGACATCATTGGTCCCTTGCCGAAGGGCAAAGGTAGTGTTCGGTTTATTCTTGTGTTGACTGATTACTTCACAAAGTAGGTAAAAGCTGGGGATTTCACCGAGGTTAAGTAGAAGGATGTAATTGACTTCATCAAAAATAATATCATCTATAAGTTCGGTGTCCCAAAGGAAATCACTTGTGACAATGGTCCACAGTTCATGGGGGTGGCTATCACTGATTTTCTTAAGCAGAAGGGAATAAAAAGGATAGTGTTAGCTCCCTATCACCCAAGTGCCAATGGTCAAGCTTAATCTTCGAATAGAGTGATAATTGAAAATCTCAAGAAAAGGCTTGATGAGAAAAAAGGTCCTTGGCCTGAAGAGTTACTAAAGGTACTATGGGCGATGCGAACCACGGAGAGGAACATCACCGGTGAAACCCCGTTTTCCCTCACCTATGGCATGGATTCACTTATCCCCATGGAGGTCGGCGAACCAAGTCTTCAGTATGTTCACACCACCGAAAATGCAATCAACAAGCCATGCACATAGAGTTGGATTTGTTCGAGGATAAAAGAGAGTTAGACTTGGTTCGGTTAGGAGCACAAAAGCGACAGATCGAAGCATATCTTAACAGAAAGGCCAAACTTAGAGATTTTAAAGTTTGTGACTATGTGCTAAAGGCCTCAATTCAATCAACAAAAGAGAAGAATGGCAGAAAACTTATTGCAATTGGGAAAGACCTTACAAAGTTAAGGCGATTGTTGGAAAGGGATCTTATCAGATCGAAGATTTGCAAGGCAGGCCCGAACCCCTAAATTGGAACATTTCCAATTTAAAGCGGTTCTACTTTTAACATCAAGGTAAGCATTCCTTGATAACTGAAAATTCACCTACAGCCTCGAGCCGAAAATGCTCCAAAGGCTTTGGTCGAAATATTTAAACTTACTCCCCATTTTACTTTGCTTGACCTTTTCAGGAAGCGAATAAGACGATCTTCAGAGCTCGGATCTTCATCAAGATTTACACCCGAACACTGGGGGGGGTGAGGAGTAGGATGCAGCCGAGGTCAGCTTTGAGCCTTCTCACCGAAGTCTATCTATTTGACAACCGGGGACTGATGCCTGAGGAATAGATTAGCACTTTGTATTTTCGCCTGATAGTGGCATATTGTTAACTTATTTTTGCACCTAGGTTTTACTCAAACTAGGCCTTATGTAAAAAAGCCGATTATGGCTCGTTGATATCATTAATGAAATAAACTTGATTTAATATCTCTTTGTTTCTGCGATTTTATATACCAAAGTTATCTTTTACGTGCATCGGCTCGAGAACGAGATATCGTTCTAAGTTCGCATCGACATTGTATGAACAAAGTCTTGCAAGCGTAATTATTCTAAGTGTTCAGTTCAACATACTTCATAAGGCAATATGAAAGCTAACACTTAAACATAAAAAGCAAATTCATTCATAAGGGCCCGAAGGCTATAAAGTCATTTACATCATGAGGCCCGAAGGCCCAAACAAGAACAAAAACTAAAAAGGATGGAAAACTTAAAGAATAAGCTTAGGATGGGGAATGTTCTCCTCTTCGACGTTCCCTCGCCAATGTTTTCTTCATCCTCTTCGGCACTCTCTTCGCCGCCTTCTTCACCTTTAGATTCACCATCATCCGAACCCTCACTTGACGGAAGATCATCCACTATCTTCTGGGCTTCGGCGACATCATTCCACGCCTTGAAGATCTCCTCCTTGAGGACAATCTTCCCAACTTTAACTTTCTCCAATGTATCGAGCCTGGTCTTGACAATGGCCCACGCCTCCTTAAACTTCGCCCTCGCAGCCTTGACCTCGGCGCGCTGCCTGATGTCTGTGATCTTTCCTCGAAGCCTAGTGACCTCGCTCTTCAAGGCAGGTACGTGATCAACCTAGCCTCGCAATCCACTAAGTTGAGTCGTGTATTCTCCAACTTATCGCGTTATTATTTACCAGCCTCAAGGACCTCGATCTTAGCGTAGAACACTTAGGTTTCAAGGCATTCGACTTCTAGATTCAGCCTCAAGCGCTCCCCAACGAATTCATCTTACAAAGCCTGCAATCGCGCCTCGGAGGTGACTTGAGCTTCGCGTGCATCAGCCTCGGCTTTGGCGGCGATTTCACGAGCAAGTCCCAACTCTTGATTCAAAGCGGCTAACTGCGTCTCTAGCTTGGCGATCCTCGCCACATACCTTCTCTTCTGCTCTCCCCAAGGATTTTCCACATCCCGGACATGCTCAGCTCGCTCGTGCTCCAGATGAATAGCTTTCAACGCGACGGCCAAGCTCTGGACAAGGAAAATGAAGCAATCAGTGCTAAGCATGGAGAAGTGATAAAGTGAAGGTATAGGAACAAAAACGTTAGAATGTGTGAAAGCTTACGCAAAGAGCAGAAGTGGCTGAGGTGCCCATCAAACCCATGGGGCTAAGCTTGTTAAGGAAGTTCTCCTCGTTGAACCCGAGCAACGCATCAAGACCCATGATGTCGGCCTGAGTACCCTCCAATAAATTGGAGTTAGATGGAAGCTCCAAAATCTAAGGGGCAGTTGCCGGGGTTTGAGCAGAGTCATGGCCGACTTGAACAACGTTTGAAACTGGGCCTTTGCCCACCTTAGTTTTTCCTTTTTTCTTGGCAGCCTCTTGGTCAAATTCCTCAATGTTGATCACTCGGTCTCTTTAGGGACATCGGAAATAAATTCATGAGCCGCTTCGGGAGCAGCTTCGGGCATATCCTCATCAGATTTGTCAATTAAACCTCGGCGATGTTCAGCTACCACTTTGGAGGCTGGAGCTGCAGTCCCCTCAACTCGAGGTTTCTTCGCCTTGGTAGGCCTTTTTGAAAAGCCCTCTTCCTCTTCGGATCTAGAGAAATGAGAAGTAATAAATCGAGAGTGTAAGAAGAAGAAAGAGCTAGGAAGCATGTAAGCTAACCGAAGAAGAGATTGTTACCTTTTGAAGTCCCTTGGCCTGGAGAGCCCCTAGACTCTTTGAGCTTTGCTGCCCAAGCTTGCATTTGACTCACACCCGCCTTGGGGTCAATAACTTTCTTATTTTCTTTCTTCTCCTTCTTCTCTTTCTTGTCTTTGCCTTGCTTTTCCTTCTTCTCGCCTTTCTCCCTCTCTTCCTCTTCAGGGTCTTTAACGGCCTTGTTTGGGAAACCTTTAAAGAAAGCGGAGAAAGTGTTGAAGAAACAAAGGAAAACATCAAGTAAAGACTGGAAGACTACTGATGACTTACCATGCCTTTTGCATGCCCAATGGTTTTCATCCTCGGCAGCTAAAACCATCCATTGCCGAAGACAGCGTGTTTTAACGGCCATCACAGCTGTGACCTATGCGAGCAAATCTTTCGGCGGATTGACTGGAACCTTATTACCTACATTTAACAAGTACGACAATGTTTTAGCAACGAGCAAAGTGACCAAAGAGAAGCTACATTGAAATATACTTACGTTGGGCATTTCATACCTCGGGAAAGTTAGGCTCGGTCGACAACAAGCTCGTCGGTATGAGAACGTAGCGACTGCACCAACCTCGATCACCATGGTCCTCACTCTAGGCCAAAATAGCGTATGACCCCGAAGTAACATCGCCACCATCTCGCCTTTGTGGAAATAAGGGTAATAGAGAGAAATTAAATATTGGAAAGTGAAAGGCAACCCCGCTTTTCGACTCAAGATTTTGAGGGCTTGCACTATCCTCCAAACCTCTGGGTCCAATTACGCCAAACACAAGTTGTATGATTGAGAAAAAGTATCTACAATATGATGGACTGGTAGATTGAAGCCTATAGTAAAGGGGTAGGTGAAGGCGAAAGAATACCCAGGGACGTGGCTAGAAGCAAAGGTGTTCGGCGCTGAAAGTCTTATTTCAACCTCGGGGCCCCACCGACAATCTTCCGGAACAATTTCGATCAGGTCTTGGGTTATTATTGTTGCAATTGGTGCACCTATGTAAGACACTAGAGGGGGGATGAATAGTGTCCTTACCCGATTTTCAAATCCTAAAACTTGCTTTTAACTTTCAGCGCCTAACTTACAAAGAACCAGGTTCCTTGCAAGTTTCACCTATCTCTGAAACTAAACAAATTGCGGAAATTTAAAGAACACAGAGATTTTTACGTGGATCTCAAGGGATAAAAAACCACGACCCAAACTCTTGGGATTTCAACTCTTCCACTAAAGGAAAACTAGAGTAAGTTTTAGACTACAACGTAATGTAATCAAGGAACTAGAACCCCCTAGTGCCTAGAACCTTCACAGCCACATGTTAGCTGGTAAGGTTACCTCTACTTAACCTCAAAAGTAATCTCTACTTAATGCTTCTAAATAAGCTGATAGATTACAACTCAATAGCCTATAACAAAGAACCTAAAACAACAGAATTATCTATAAAACTGCTCATTCGTAAGGTTCTGCTGCTCAGTCTTTGTTCTTGCACACAAAGCTTCTCACGATCTGATTGTACTTGGTATGCTCTGTTGAGATGTCTTTTGTGCGTGTTGAATTTGGCCAAATTAACTTGTATATATAGGCACTAGACTTAGCCGGATCCAACTAAGTTTAGGAATCCTTTTTCTCTTTGGAATCAGTTTTAAACAAGGTTACCCATATTTCCTTATTTAAAACCTAAGTTAATTTGTCTTAGTTCCCAATCCATTTACGTTTGGGAACCGCGTCCTTCTCAGCACCGCTTCTAGCTTCTTTAACTTCCGGTAGGATTGGAACTTTGACTCCAGCTGTTCTCTTCTTTCCTTCTTCAGCTCTGACTAGATTAACCCGTTGAACAACTGACCTTCTCACTTCAACTGTGAACTTTTTCGTAGTCCACTTCGCACCAGGTCCTTTATCATCTTCAAAACTCATCCTTCAACAATTATGCTCGGAGTCATATGAACTGGAATATTTCTATTCAATTCACGCTGAGCGTCTGATCTAGCTTGGACTTTGAGATTCTTGTCATTGCTGAAATCTGAGGGTATGATTAACCGTGGATCAATTTCCTCCTCGATGGGGATTTTCCTCCTAGATCTCCCCGAGGTACCAGCTGTGGTATTCGCCTTGGCATCACCTACCACCTTGGTGCCATCATCCTTGTTGCTGACCTCTTCAACATCAGTAGTAGCAATGTTCACAAGGCCACCAGTCATGGCGTCATCTCCATTGAAGTCATCCTCACCTCCAATGCTCACATCCTCGCTTATTCTAGCCTTGCGCTACACAGAGCCACCCACCAAAGACGTCGCTTCACTACCACCACTCTTTGCCTCAATGACTTGCAGCGGTCGGACGATGGCGAGAAAATCACCACTGCGATCATGGCGACATTGCGTGAAATTTTGTCACCAGAATCACTAGAATCTTGAGTGGAATGCGTTGTAGACATGATTAGAAACAAAGATCTCTTGGAAGATGAAGAAATTGTTTGGAATGAAAATTTCCTCCCTTTTTGCTACTATTGTTCACTGATCATGAAAAGTGAGATAAAAATTTCAAAGGGAAGTATTTATAAGAGGAGAGAGAGAGCAAGTGGGAAAGGTCATGATGGTTTGTAACGTTGGAAAGGCAAAGAAATCGGCGTGACTGTTCGGAAGCCAACGAATGGTCACCACGTAATACACAACAGTGATTTGAAATGACTGGTGACGTTTTGAAACCCTTGGATAAGATTTAGCCACGTCATTATCCCACGCGAATTTATTCCACTCCTCGGTGACTCTGGCATCTATCCGAGGAATGGGGAACTATCTGTATTGGGCAAAAATCGGCGTGTACATATGGCATGTCGGTGATGTGAGGTAAAACTAACCGAACAGATGATTTGGACACAGAGGACCAAAGTTGATGACAAAGCCACCGAGGTCAGTCAAAGCCAATCACCGAAGATAATCTTCAAGTTATGGTTAGGTGGAACTCCGCCTCGATCGATCAGTAAGCTTGCATCACAGAGGTCGTCGCTACGAACCTCGGTGAACATTTTCAGTTATGGAGGCACGATCCCCACTACTTCAGCCTACTAAACCCACTACTGGAGGTGCATAATGTGGGTCTGAAATAATCACATATGGATAATATGGTTAAGGCTCATACACCTATAAATAGCTTCATTTTTTATGTTGTAATCATTCAGAAATAGATACACAAACTCTGCCCAAATTTGTACTCACCCGCATATATTGAAATCTTATTTATTTACGCATATTTCTCATCTTTATTGCTATTGTTTCAACTTTGATACTTTGAATTACTTGTGTTCTCGAACCAAATTTGATTTGTAATCCTAAAATAGTTTACACCAATACAGAGACATAATCGAGAAGCCTCATCTCCTAAGATTTTGTTACTTTTGCCCACGGAAAAAAGCTCTATGAAAAGACGTTCATTTTATTCTCACCTTAGGGGTCGTTCGGTTGTATGGGTATTTTACGCGGGTATTAACTATTAATGCGGGTATTAATAATGTAGGTATTAATAATGTGTGTATTAATAATGTGGGTATTGATAATGCGGGTATTAATTATGTGGAGTTTAATAATGTGGGTATTAGTCATGCATATATTATAACATAGGGAATATTTGTTGAATCACTGATATATTACAAATTAACAAACAATATTATTATTTAAAATATTTATTTACTCCTTAAATAAAATTTTAAAATATCCTTATTATTATGAGAGTTAATTTTGTCATTTTAAATTTTAATACCTGCATTATTAATACCCACATTATTAATACCACCTTCTACCCCGCATAAAATAATACATAGATTCCCGTATTAATAATGCGGGTATTAATAATGCAGAATATACAAAAATGCAACCAAACGTTGTACTAATTTTATGCACGTATTAAAATTTCACAGAAAACCAACCGAACGATGCACTAAATTAGCGCGGAGTTTTGTGCGGGTATTAAATCCTAAACTAAGTAACCGAACGACCCCTTAGTACATAACCGTGATGGCGTATTCCTTTCTACTTTTTACACAGTTCTTGATTTTTGCCCCTTTTCTGAAAAAGAAATGTCACTAAGGTTGCTGTATTAAACGAGAAAACATGAAACAAAGAGTAACAGAGCATTCAATGTAACCTACTATAAGTCCGCAATATCATAAAATAATCATCCTCTTTGCATATAATTATAGAACTAAATTAAAACGTATAGAACTCTATCCTGGTAATCCAATTCAAATTGGCACCAAATAACAAGGGGAATATTTGATGCTAATGCTGCACCAAGATTATCTATTGCTCCATACACTATTGTCAATTAGTCATTACATGTAATTTTAACTAACTTCAAAAAGCTTTTCCACAATATGACAATTACATGTAATTTGCCTCTTCTTTTTCTGAAAGAAAAAGCAAATTAAATCCTAAATGAATCAAACTGAAATTAAGATATGCCTAACCCATGATTCCGGTATAATTTTAATTTTTTTCCTCAGAAAAGGATTAAAAAGCCTATATTTTCTTTTTTCCCCCATATTAAGATATTGTTCAACTATTGCGCCAATACCCAAAATATGTACGCACACACATAAGTCTCTTCGGCCACCAGTTCACTGGATGTCCCTTTGTTACAATGTGGTTTACATTTTGTCTCCATTTAAGAAATTTGGGCAACAATAGACCCAAATTTCAAAGTTTGACTTGCGTGTCTAAAGTTGATTCATAACACAAATTTAGAAAACTTGTCAGAAGAATGAGGTCATTATTTTAATCTTACAAGTAATTTTTGACAAGTCCATCAATAGTGGTGAATAAATGAACTTTCGATTAATCCGTCAAGATTTATAAGAAGTTTTGACGCCTAAAGTTAAAAAAATTAGGCGTTTCTTTCACATATTCCTTAAAGGAGACAAACTTGAACGTCACGTTAAACGATGCTATTGTACAAATTACCTGTTTGATCCTTTATCATCCAATATTGAATATTGGGCCGATTAATTTCAATTCACGCCGAACCGACGTGCCAAAAAATTTCACCGATATTTCCAAAATTAATTGTTTCTCAGAGTTTATTCTCGTTTAAGATGATTTTGGTAAAACGATATCCTCTTCATCCGTAGGCAACACTTTAAATTCTTGGGATGTGGAAAGAGGTCAAGGGATTGTCTAGGCAAGAGGGTCAAAGGTGAGTGCTGTCTAGGCAATACTTCAAGTTAGCTGCTAAAATGTAGGAAGAGGTCAATGGCAAGTATTGCCTAGACAAGAGGGGTCAAAGACAAATGATGTCTTAGACACTACTTATGGAGAAAGGGAGGATGGAGATACAACACATCATTTATAAGATTCATGAGAATATTTTGGTTTGAAATTTATTCATTAAATTAAATGGAGATCATATTTTTTTTAAAAATACTGTTATGAAGATAAAAGGACAAACCAAATGTGCCGGTGTCGTAATTTTTTAGATATCTCCTGGTGCGCGAAGTGCATAGATAGCAAGAACCATTTAAGGCGCAACCACTTCGGGTGTAACTTGCAAGGTGCTGCCACTTACTCAAAATAAGTCCTTGAAGATGAACTTTGTTTATGCGATCAAATCTGAAACATTTTTTCTAAGTAGCCTCAACTACAATCATTAGGATTGAAGTTTGCAACCTCAAACCAAATGATGCGGGGCAAATTGGAGCCAAAGCGCTAACCATCAAGAGCCAGGCGTGAGAGCAAGGATCCAAGACAAGGGCACCGGAGGAGGGTTCGAGAGTGATTGGGAGTCATGGACTTGAGCGCCATCGAGGGAGGACCGACTATGGATCAAGGAGGAACACTTAGAGTGCATTTTGAGCCATTTCCAAGCCTCCCAGGAAGGGGGCGGACCGCCCATTGGACTAGGCGGACCGCCTAGTTGACTGCACACTCTCTGGACCTTGGGCCACCCACTTTTTGGGCGGACCGCCTACTTTCATGGGTGGGGAGCCTACTCTAGGCGCCTACTCTGCAGGGTGGGGCGCCTACTCTTCTATTTGGAGCGCCTGTTTTGCCTAGTTTTGGACGGGATTTTGACATATAATCCCTATTTTGGCCCTACGAGACTTGTATTGCTTTTATATCATTAGGGGCTATTTAGACATTTCATTTACAAGTGTGGTGAACCTATAAATACCATACTTAGTCATTTTATTTGAGAAGCTAGATTTGAGTATTGAAGAATAGACATTAGAAGAGACTAGATCCTTCTTGTTGAAGCTTGACTTCATGTATCTCTAACTTGAAATCCATGGTGGATCACCGCTAGTGTGACCCTGTTAGTGGTTCAAGTCTCTTCTTCCTTTGAATTAATCTACTTTGGTTAGCTTGATTCGTTCTTTCTTCTATTTTTGTTCTTCCCCGTCCCTTATTTCTTTGATCTCGTATTTATCATTTGCTTCCGTGATTTGACCCGTATCATCTTGGTATCAGAGCAAGGCTCGGGATTTATTCCTACAAACCCTCGATCCTTGTTCATCTTTTCTTTTAGTTTAGTTTATTGTTATTGTTGTTCATGTTCTTGAGAAAAGAAGAAAAAACAAAAAAATTGAAAAAGTGAAAAATACAAAAAAAATCATGTTGAGGATTGGATTTAATAATCCGTTGGTTGTTTGATATCGGGAATTGATCTATGATGATTACCCGTTGATTTGGTACCCTTGTTACATGATTTGGTGTTGAGAATCAAAAGTTGAAAAAATCAAAAACTCCAAAATTGAAAAACCCTTGAATTTGATTGAAATTTCTTGATTTGAATTCGTTATGGATTGGGTGTTGTTATAAATCATTGGGGATTGATTGTGGTAGTTGAAAACACCATTGGGTACCTTCGGATTGGGAAAAACACCTTGAAAACATAGGAATTTGGGTGAAAAAGGGCCAAAAACCCGCTGTTAAACTGTGCTGAAAACCCCAGTAGACGGGACGCCCAAATAGTAGGCGGACCGCCCATAGAACTCTCTGAAGTTCCATAGGAGGACCGCCGCTGTGACCAGGCGGACCACCCACTTCTGGGAGGGTGTCCTGTTGCTTCGTTTCATGTGTTTTCGTGTTTGTTTCGTTTCCGTACTTTTTTGTTAGTGTTTCTAAGGTATTAGTCCTACATTATTAATACTAATCTTTGAGCTTATAGGGTTTTGTGTGTCTTGAAGCTTTACTTAAAGTCGTAGAACTTCTTTGGCCTCAAGTGCACACTACAAAGAGCTTCCGTACATCGAGTCACATCAACTCCACTCCGAGCCTTTACTTGGGCGTACTAGTTGATTGATCTTACCATTGTGGTTCCTAAAAGAGATAATGGCATCTTTGGTTGAGGGTTCGGGAGTGTGCACCCTAAAAAGAATGTAGAGTGCCACCACCAAAGGTAAGGGAGAGCAACTGAGGTTGTTTATACTAACCTTTGCACTTTCTTAAAATGTCTTTTGCAGGTACAAGGAGCCATAAGGGAGGTTTGGAGGGAAGTGGGAGTGGTGAGAAAGGTGTAAGTGGGAGGAATTTAGTTGAAGCTTACCTTCCGAGCATCTTGTCTAAGATGGAGACAATAGCAACTCGAATCCAACACTTAGAGGATAAACACTTAGGGGATAAACGGGATGGTGTGAGTAGTTCTATGGGTTGTGGAACCAAGGAGGGTAGAGGGGATTTCTACCAAACTCCTACTTCGAGGATTTCCTATGGTTCCCCTAGTAGTACTCCTTCCTCGACTTTCAACAGCACTTCTAATGTTGGAAGAGTGACGAGAAGTGGAGGATATTCTAGTGGTGTTGCCACTAGTTGAGGGATAAGGAAAATCCGAGTTGATGGCAGTGCTAGTCTTGGACATTCAAGCTCTTACTTGGATGTGCCTATATGAAACTTGGGTAGAAGTAGGTTTGTTATTGGGGGTAAATGGAGTTGATGGAAACTTGCTCCAAATTGGTGAATCCGATGCCAATTGCATTAACCCTTCTTTAGTCAATAGACTAAAGATACCATGCCATGATTTAAAGTACCCCCTATGAGTACAAAGGTGTTTGGGTTTACAAGGAGGCACGGGTACTCATATCTCATAAGGGTTACAATGAGTATGTTTGGTGTGATGTGTATTTCGTACCAAATGTGGATATTTGGCTAGGTGAGCCATGGTTGCACAATAAGGAGATTCAATATGATGATAAGCGGGATATATATCTAGTGGCCACGGGTCGAGGGGTTTATGAGTTTGCACCCTACGGAATGAGGGGCAAGATGACTCCTCAATTACATGCTTGGGTTGTGCAAAGGTAGAGGGAGCAAACAAGAGGTCCTACAATCACAAGCAATGGTGGGACTAGTGCAAGAAAACAGTTGGCAAATGTCAACAAGGTGAACCCGAAACCACAAATGTTATTTCCCAAGATACACCACTTTACTATTTTAAGGACCAGTTCCTTAAAATGTGTTCCTTTACTATGTTATGTGCGAAATTTAAATTGTAAGTAAATGAACACCAAATATTAGCGTGCAAAAAGCCCCTTGAACTCGGGATCAAAAAACCACAACCTACTCTTCCAAGTAGGATTTCAACTTCACTATGTAAAAGATTCACTTGGTTACAAGACTACCTTCTTACTAACCTAGGACTAACTCTAATCCTTTAGTGACCTCTTTCACGATTAGTGAAGCTTTGTCAAGTACACTACTTGAACTGGAAAGATACAACTCGATAATGCCTACTACAGTTGAATTAAGACTGAACTTTTACAAGACTCAATCTAAGGAACAGGTTCTTACTTAATTCCCTGTAGCTTACTGATTATACAAATAAGATAATGACTCCTTTAATGCTCTGCTCGATTCTCTCTATATTTGTGTATCTTTCAATGGCTTATATGCTCCACGTTTTATAGCTTCAGCAACCAAGAAGTCTTGAGCAATTAGAACTCCAAAGCTCCCAAGAGTTTGAGTCCTAATTGAATTCTTCACTTTAAGCATCCGGATCTTTTAGCCCTTATCCATTATTTATGCAATCTTTTCATATCACGTTTAGACCTGCATAATTATCAAGATAAACATTACTCTAAGGATAATTAACAATCAACTTATATGATTTTGCATGAATTATCCATTTAGCTGCAGTGATTCAAAGGAACATGTCCTTTGAATCCGTTCCTTAATCATCAGTCAAAATTTCAAGCTTATCCAAGCTAACAACAAGATCCAAAACCAAGTGGTTCACCAATAAAGAACAAAGAGACCTCAAGTAATGCGTCTCTTAGTTCTAGATTCTGGGTTAATGTTAAAAGTCCGCCTACTCCGGCCATGGGTATTCTTGGGCCTCGTCCCAATTCACCCGAATTTGAGAGACAAAAGATTGTAAGGAGTAAGGGAGTGACCGGTGACATTCCTCGAGTGGAAAAGGAGAGTATGTGTTGAGTGATGTGAGTGGGATGTCACCACCCGAATCTACACCCGACCTTGAAAAGAAAATGAGGGAAAAGAAAGAGGGAAAAAGATTCATTGAGAGTGAGGACACCCCTTATTATAACCTTAACCCTTTATCTTTTTCTTCTACTTGTGTGAATGCTTGTGTAGGTACTCTTGGAGGCAAACTAATGGAGCCTCAATTCCTCTTTTTTCCTGCCTTGGCATCACAATCTTGTTCACAAACTCAAATAGCACTTGGTGCTGTGGATGCATCTCACTTTTCTGCACAGCTCTTGGTTTTTCTTCCCCTTTATTCTCAGCAAACTTCCTTGTGATTTACAATCCAGTGGGCAAGTTTGTCAGGTCACACTATACTTTCTTGACATAGCTGTCATATCCAGAAAATGGAATCCCCAACAGCTCACCATGTTCCCTAGTGTCAAAAGTGATCACATTATCATGGACAGAGGTGGTAATCCTGTCATCCTTGATGGAGCAGTTCTTGTAGAACTCCTGCACCATCCCCTTTGCACACATTCCAAAAATCTGAAGGACCATGTCCTTCCAGCCCTGAACTTGCAATTTCTACAGCAACCACAACATACCTTCTTCTCCCACATCAGAGAGCACTCTTCCTTTCAACACTTTCCTAGTTATCATGTCATCATGAACACAATGTAGGACTTCTTCTCCCTCAGCCTCACTTTCACTATCATCACCAGCAAAAGATTCATCATTGTCACTATCATCAGCAGAACTTTCATCCACCAAAGCCCTTTTGGAGGACCTGGTCCTCTTAGAAGACTTTTCTGCTGCAGCTTTCACAGAGCTTCTTGTCACGCGCCTCTGTGCAACTTTCCTTTTCTTAGATTGAGGCACAACCTCCTCAACATCTTCCATATCATCATCTTCCTCACCAACATCATCAGTTTCTATCACCCCCACTTCTTCCTCCTCAACATGATCAACAACCTGTTTCCCTTTCCCTTTTCTGCTTCTTTCTAGAGCAGCAGCTAAGTTCTCATCAGCAGCTTTGGCAGCACTCCTTGTCCTCCTAACTCCAGAAGTAGGAGTTAAGACAGAAGGAACATGTCCTTTTTCCTTGGAGGAACTTTCACCTTTCTTCTTAATCCCTGGCTTGTAACTATCACTGATTTTCTTTAACTTAGCAGCAATCTCAGCAGACACTTGGTCATCTATGGGTCCCTTCCTAGCAAGTTTTCTTTTTAAACTCCTAATGTTGATCAAATCAATAAGAGATCTATCACTATCACTCAAGGCTTCCTCAACATTTATCACATCTTCCATGGGTGCCCTAAAATCAACCTTAGGAGATCCAGAGGGTTCATGTATGGGTGGCTCCAACCTTTTTACAGTTTCCCCTTCCCCCTCAGGAACAGCTTCAGACCCCTCTTCCTTCTCCCTTTCCTCCTCTACTACAGTTAAGGGAGAATCATATTTACCTGATACTGATAAATGATCATTGCCCTTGACAAGTCCTCAACTTGTTCAACAATTGATTCAGCCGTGGGAGCTGGTCCTTCCCCCTGAATTTCTAGTTCAGGTACTTCTGGGATTGTTTCATGGATTTCAGGGGTTTGGGTCAGTGGTGTCCATGGGTGAAGGAGGGTTGAGATTTTGTGGTTGATCAGAAGTAGGTGCTGATGAAGAATTTTCAGGAGAAAGAGACATTCTTGCAATACGATTTAGGAGATATGTGATTATTCTTTCTGAAATTTTGAGAGTGCAATTGTAAAACAAAGTGAAAGAATAATAGGAAGAAAGAGTGTATTTATAGATTGAAATAGGTAGTGGAGGTTGAGTTTTAAACGATCACAATTACCTCATTGATAGACATGCAGCCGTTACTGGACTTTTGGGAGTCTCCCGGATAAATAGAGCCGTTAGGCTTTCAAGTTACCTTTTTTGAATGGGAAATGTTCCTCCGATGGGACTCTTATGCAGTTTGGATATGATTAGGATACCTAGTGGGATTTATCCTAATCGCAAGTTACCTATAGCCTTAAACTTCTAAGATAAATGAATAATAAAGAGTACATACCTGATTTTAACACGAAAAATCAGTGTCCTTCCAATTTGAAACACTTTTGTTCAATCTGAAATTCTAAGAGCATAAGGGTAACATCATTCAATTTTAGCAATTCTAAACAAAAATTATGGCATAAGTGTATACAATGAAGTATTAAGCTGGACTGAGTATTTCACATTGACTTGAATAAAATTCATTTTAGGTGCAATTTTCTAGCCAATTATGAAGTAAAGCATTGATGAATTAAAGTGAATTTAATCATCCCTAATTCCAAAAACCACAACCTATTCTTCCAAGTAGGATTTCAACTTCACTATGTAAAAGACTCACTTGGTTACAAGACTATCTTCTTACTAACCTAGTACTAACTCTAATCCTTTAGTGACCTCTTTCACGATTAGTGAAGCTTTGTCAAGTACACGACTTGAACTGAAAAGATACAACTCGATAATGCCTACTACAGTTGAATTAAGACTGAACTTTTACAAGACTCAATCTAAGGAGCAGGTTCTTACTTAGTTCCCTATAGCTTACTGATTATACAAATATGATAATGACTCCTTTAATGCTCTGCTCGATTCTCTCTATATTTGTGTATGTTTCAATGGCTGATATGCTCCACATTTTATAGCTTCAGCAACCAAGAAGTCTTGAGCAATTAGAACTCCAAAGCTCCCTAGAGTTTGAGTCCTAATTGAACTCTTTACTTTAAGCATCCGGATCTTTTAGCCCTTATCCATTATTTATGCAATCTTTTCATATCACGTTTAAACCTGCATAATTATCAAGATAAACATTACTCTAAAGATAATTAACAATCATCTTAAATGATTTTGCATGAATTATCTATTTAGCTGCAGTGATTCAAAGGAACAGGTCCTTTGAATCCGTTCGTTAATCATCAGTCAAAACTTCAAGCTTATCCAAGCTAACAACAAGATCCAAAACCAAGTGGTTCACCAATAAAGACCAAAGAGACCTCAAGTAATACGTCTCTTAGTCCTTGATTCTGGGTTAATGTTAAAAGTCCACCTACTCCGGCCATGGGTATTCTTGGGCCTCGTCCCAATTCACCCGAATTTGAGAGACAAAAGATTGTGAGGAGTAAGGGAGTGACCGGTGACATTCCTCGAGTAGAAAAGGAGAGGATGTTTTGAGTGATGTGAGTGGGATGTCACCACCCGAATCTACACCCGACCTTGAAAAGAAAATGAGGGAAAAGAAAGAGGGAAAAAGATTCATTGAGAGTGAGGACACCCCTTATTATAACCTTAACCCTTTATCTTTTTCTTCTACTTGTGTGAATGCTTGTTTAGGTACTCTTGGAGGCAAACTAATGGAGCCTCAATCATTTCCCAAAAAGGATGGGCAAGGTGAAGAAAATCATCAATGTGAGCTTCAAGGTAAAGAAACAATTCATGACACTTCAATTGCATTGAGTGAGCAAGATGGTCACCCAAAGGTATGTAAAAGTTCTTCCCTTGAACATGTTGCTTCCTTGTCTCATATTAGTGTTTGTGATAACTCAACACTAGTTGATGATTTGTATGATTACAATGTGTTTGTAACTAGTGAAGAGTCGGTGCGTCAACTTGTGTGTGATTGTGAACCACTAGTTGAGAGGAATGATAAGCCACATCATGATGTGAGCTCGATATTTATTGAACCTCTCTTTAGTGAAGATTGTGTAGTTGACCTTGCTTGTGAACCTTGTTATGACACCCCACCTATATTTGATAAAGGGGAAGACGAGTTGAATGAATGTCCTATTCTTTCCCTTGATGAATTGCTTGATAATGGTGGACCTCTGTGTCGTAGTGAGGGGGATTGTGACCTTGAGGAGTGATAAGAACCAAACGAGCCAAGACACCTTTCCAACATATATCAAGCTTGGAAGAGGCAAAGGATGCAAGGGCAAGAGCTTCGGAGATGATTCAAGCATGTTTAGGCGATGGAGCACCGGTGCTCCACCCCACAGGCAGCCAGGCGCTCCGCCTAGGCAAACCAGGCGCTCCGCCTAAGATACACTTGTCTCAGGCGCTCCGCCCAACCCCCTCCACTGATCAAATTTGTGGGCGCTCCGCCCGATTTGCTGAAGCACGGGATTTCAAGTTTAAAGTTACTATTTTGACCTTGCATGGTCTTTTAGGTTAAAGCCTAGCTTGTGGGCATTATAGACCTTTTACTTAATGCCTAGAAACCTCTATAAATAGCTAGATAGCTTATTTTATTCCTTAGTCTATTTTGAATGATGAATTAACATTGTAAAGAGGGATCTCTTTGGGTTTATGGAAAACCAACCTTTGATTGGGATTTGTGTGCTTCTAGTGGATTCTAGTTGGGAAACGACCCGCCCCGACCATTCTACTTACGAGTCCTAGTTGGCTCGAGGGTAGTTGCCTAGCGTAGGTGTTTTTGACATTCTCTCGGGGTGTAACAGAACGAGTTCTCCGTTGCTACTTGAGTTTATTGATCGAGTCACGTCTCGTTCTTTATCCTTTTACCTTTTCCGCATTTGATTCTTATCAGTTTGGTATCAGAGCAAGGTTCAGATATTGTTTCTACGAACCCCGACCCTTGATTCTTCGTGCTTAGGTTAGTTTGTTTAGATTTCTTGTTGTTGAAGTTATTGAAAGAAGAAAATTACAAAAAAAATTGAAAAACTCAAAAATTGGTGTAACTTTTTGGTGTGTTCGATTCTTGAAGTGGGTGTTATAGATTCTTAATCCTTGTTGAAAACCCGATGTTTGGGTACCAAAATTGTTTGGATTGGATTGGATTGAAAAATTGAAACCCCAAAAATTGTTAAAACCCTCCCAAACCCTTGTTCTTGATGAATTTGATTGATTTTGGGTTGTGTGATTGTGGGGTTTTGGAATTGATTACCGGGGTTTGATCTCCTTTGAAAAACGAATCAATTGCAACAAGTTTCGTGTGATTCGGAGTTCGGTAACATTGTTTTTGGAGAATCGAAACCCACCTTTGAACCTTGAAACCCATGTTGAAACCCAAAACTTGAAAACTTTGAATCTTGATTGAACCTTGTTTATTGGTTGTTTGGGTGTGAAATTGATTGGGGTTTGAAGGTTGTATCAAGGAACAACTTTGGGTACCTTGAATTTGGCGAAAACACATTGGAATCGGCCTAGAAATTGGATTGAAAACGAAGAATACGGAGTGGAAAAACCCAGGTGTTCTTCGCCCGGGCGCTCCGCCTAGACTTTGGGCGCCCCGCCTGACTTGTTCTTTGTCCAGGCGCTCCGCCCAACCCCTGGGCGCTCCGCCTGCCCAACCCCACTGCCCCATTTTTCAGGCGCTCCGCCCCACACCTTTGGGCGCTCCGCCTGACCCCTGAAGGGTTGAATTTGGGTAGTTTCTTCTAGGTTTGCTTGTTCCTTTGTTGCCTAACCTCTAACTAGTGCCTATCTAAGTAATATTTCTACTTAATTAGCACTAATCTTTCATTGCTTTTAGGTGAATTCGTGCCTTAGTTGGAGAGTAGAACTCCAAGAAGATCCGTAGAATCCTTTGACTCAAGTCCTTATTTTAAAGTGCTTATCGTACATAGAGTCGTATCAACTCCACTCACCCTGGAGTACAATTGGCTTGTGAATAGTTGGTTGAGTTGAGGATTATTGTTCAACTACTTGAAGCTTTAGTACTCAAGTCCGAGTGAAATATCCACTGCTATACACGTGAGGGTGTGTGTGAGGTGATTCACTAACGTTTGTTCTTCTTGTAGGTACAATGTCCCCCGAAGGAGAAGAATTTGCTAATAGTGCCCTTGCTACTATCCTTGCCAAATTGGATAGTATGAACTTGAGGATTGAAGCCATTGAGAGGAGGACCCCGAGTGTCCAAATTGAATCCGGAGGAGGCACAAGTCATAGCACTCCTATGACTCCCGGACACTTTACCGAGGTAACCAAAAGATATGAACAAAAGAAAGTTGAAGCTCTTCAAGAGTGTATGTTGGGCAATACTCAACCCGTGGACAATCCCCACAACTTGGGCAATCCCCAAGGGAATGCTCCACTTCGAAGACCCGTTAGGTTTGTCCCACCTCTTGAGCAAGTTGTTGAGGCTCAAGATGAGGAGGATGCCGAGTATGTTGATGAAGCCTATGGGTATGATGCTCCTTATCAACTTAGGAGGAAAATGAATTGGGGACGAAATGTACTTATGCTATTTCATAAATGAATTGGGGACGAAATGGCCGATAGGAAGAAAGGTACTTATGCTATTTCATCCTTTGAGTCTTATGCTTCTACTTGGTGGGAGTCCACAAAGAGGATAAGAAGGAGAGCGGGTGTGCATGTGAATGTGACTTGGAATGAGTTGAAGGACCTCATGAACACCAAGTATGTGACTACTAGGTATCGTCAAGCGCAACTCAAGAAGCTTTATGATCTAAAGCAAGGTGTCAAGACGGTTCATGAGTACTATGATGAGTTTGAGAAGACCCGGATGGCATTGGATATGGAAACCGAGGAGGAAGAGCAAGCCATGATCCATTTCAAAAATGGCTTGAGCTATGGTATAGCTTCTCAATTGAGGTTGCATTCGTATCCTTCACTCCAAGATCTATTGGAAGCCGCTATTGAAGCCGAGCAATGGCTTAATGGAGAAAAGTCCAACCGTTACAAGAGTAGCAATCCTACTCCGGTGAGCCAACCAAAGGAGTGGAAGACTCCAAATGCAAACTTCTCAAGTGCAAGTGGTGCAAGTGCTAGCAAAGAAGTGAAGAGAACATATGAGAAGTCTACACCACCATTGGGAGGTAATTCTAAAACCCACTTGAGCAATTCTACTTCCACTTCTACTCAATGCTATAAGTGTAAGGGGTATGGCCATATCGCTAAAGATCGTCCTACAAAGAGAACCATGGTTGTGGTAGGCAATTTGGTATATGAGCAAGAGAGTGAGCCCGAAAATGAGGAGGATGAGGAAGGAGATGACCCTCAAATGTTCTTGATGGTTAGGAGGAGTTTGAGTACCGTTCTCATGGAAGAGGAGGTGGAGGATGATCAAAGGGGAGCGGCTAAAGCCAAGTCACCCATTGTACTTGAACCTGAGGAAGACAATCTTGTTGTCTTGCCAAAGCATGATGAAACTGAGAGTCACTCCACTTCAAATGAGAGAGAAAAGATAGAGAGAAGTGAGGGAGTGATCGGTGACAATCTAAGAGAGGAAAAAGGAGAGGAATTGAGGAGTGATGTGAGTGGATTGTCACCACCTACACTTGACCATGAGGTAAAATTGAGAGAGAAGAGAGGTGAGGAAAGAAAAATTGAGAGTGAGAGCACCCATTGTTCTAACAATTCTTCATCTTCTACTCTTTCTTGTGTTAGTTCTTGTGTAGGTACAATTGAAGACCAGCCATTGGAGCCTCAACCATGTGCTTGGAAGGAATGACAAGAGGAGGAAAATTCTCAATGTGAGCTTCATGAAGAAGGAGTTACACATGACACTTCAAGCCTTGAGAGCCTCAATGTAAGTGTTGCTCCACCTTTTCATGAATCTACTAGCTATTTGTCTTGTAACGACTCAACACTAGTTGGTGCTTGTGTTGCATCTAGTGAATATGCCACTAGTGAAGAGTCTAAAAGTCAACTTGTGTGTGCTTGTGTGACATTAGTTGAGAGCTTTGCTATGCCACATCATGATGTGAGCTCATTGTTCAATGAATCTCTCACTAGTGTAGACTTGATAGTTGACAATGAATTTGACCTTTGCTATGACACACCGCCAATCTTTGATAAAGGGGTAGATGAGGTAGTTGATCATACCATTGTTGATATGCTTCTATTTGGTGGGTTTATGTGTTGTGGTGAGGATGAAAATAGCCTTGAGGAGTCCAACTTGCATGAATTGGACAAGGGTGTCTATGATGACTCCTCAAGTGAGTATAATGAACCTAGTCTTGATAACTTGTCTATGCCTGATCATGATAGTGAGATGCATACTTATACTAATCCATTGTTTGAAGGCATTCTCATTAGTAGTAAAGACTTGTATCGGACTAGGGTGAGTAGTAAAATGAAATCTCCATGGTGTGAAGGGTTTGATTCCTTAGGCAACCCCTTGTGTGAGGATTTGAATAAGGTAAATGACTCTTTGAGTGACCCTACTATTGCTTGTTTGGGTTATGATGAAGAAGAGGCCATTATCAATACCTTTCTTGATAGTTTGTCTTTTGAGACGGGTTGCTTAAGTGATGAAATGAGAGGTGGAAAGGAATCCCTTGGTGTGAGTAGGTATGCTTTAAAGAAGGGGAGTGGAGTACTTGATGTTACTTGCATGATTGGTTATTTGACTCACTCCACTCCACATATTGATTACACTTTGAGTAGGGATTGGTTTGTTGATCTTGAGCTTAAGGTTCAAGGGGATTTTGATAGCTTGATCTTGCATTTTCCATGTCCCCATGACCTACTTGCTCCTTATTGTGATGAGTGCATGTTGATCTTTAACCAAGTACTTATTGTTCTCTTTGGAGACTTGATATTTGTTCTTAACATTGATGCTTGGTTATATCACAAGAGTGTGTTTTCCACACTTCTTGCACTAACCTACCTTAAAGGTAGGAAATCTTGTGTTTGCTTGTCGTTGCTTGTAGGTTCTAAGCTCTATGTTAAGGCAAAGGAGACCTTGGAAGAAACCTATGTCAAAGTGACGATCAAGGGTTGCGAGGGAGGAGAGCTTTGGGCACCCCGAAGAGATGATGCTATGGACGTGAATGCAATGATTTCGAGGACGAAATCTTTCAAGAAGAGGAGGATGATAAGAACCAAACGAGCCAAGATACCTTTCCAACATATATCAAGCTTGGAAGAGGCAAAGGATGCAAGGGCAAGAGCTTCGGAGATTATTCAAGCATGTTTAGGCGATGGAGCACCGGTGCTCCACCCCACAGGGAGCCAGGCGCTCCGCCTAGGCAAACCAGGCCTAAGATACACTTGTCTCAGGCGCTCCGCCTAGCCCCCTCCACTGATCAACTTTGTGGGCGCTCCGCCCGATTTGCTGAAGCACGGGATTTCAAGTTTAAAGTTACTATTTAGGTTAAAGCTTAGCTTGTGGGCATTATAGACCTTTTACTTAATGCCTAGAAACCTCTATAAATAGCTAGATAGCTTATTTTATTCCTTAGTCTATTTTGAATGATGAATTAACATTGTAAAGAGGGATCTCTTTGGGTTTATGGAAAACCAACCTTTGATTGGGATTTGTGTGCTTCTAGTGGATTCTAGTTGGGCAACGACCCCGCCCCGACCATTCTACTTGCGAGTCCTAGTTGGCTCGAGGGTAGTTGCCTAGCATAGGTGTTCTTGACATTCTCTCGGGGTGTAACGGAACGAGTTCTCCGTTGCTACTTGATTTTATTGATCGAGTTACGTCTCGTTCTTTATCCTTTTACCTTTTCCGCGTTTGATTCTTATCAAGGAGTCTCTAGAGTATGAGATGGATCGAATTGTTTTCAATGACTCCTCGAATGAGAGTGAAGAATCTAGTCTTGATACTATGCTTTTGTGTGACCATGTATTTGAGGTGCATGCTTTTACATTTCCATTGTTCGAAGATAATCTCATTTGTGATAGCGAATTGTGTCGGACTAGGATTGGTAATAGAATAGAACCTCCATGACTTGAAAGGTTAGACTCTATGGATGATCCATTGTTTGGAGCTCCAAGTAAGATGAATGGTCTTGATATTGGTTGTGTTGAACCATCTTCTAGTAGTCCTAATATTCATTGTGTGGACTATAATGATGAAGGGCCAATTTTGGAGACCTTCATTTGGAGTTTGTCAAGTGAGGGAGATTGTCCTGGAGTTGGAATTGGAGGAGAGTAAGTCGCTCTTGGTGTGTGTGTAAGAGTGCTTCCAAGAAGAGGAGTGGAGTATTTGATGTTAGTTTCCAATTGAACTATTTTATTTACTCCACCCCACATGTTAATCACACCTTGGGTGTTGAGCATGCCAAAGCCAATGTGTCACCTTGTGATAATATTAGTTTGAAGGCTTGGTGTGTTGGTCATAAGCTTAGGGGTATCTTGCATGTTCCATATCCTATTGATCTCTTTGCTTGTTCTTGTGTTGGGAGCACTATCCTTTGGAGTCAAGTACTTGTTGTTTCCTTTAGAGACATAATCTTTTCACTTGTTATTGATGCTTGGCTCTATCACAAGAGTCTGTTTTCCCACACTTTTGGCACTAACCTACTCTTGTAGAGGAAAGCTTTGTTGTGCTTGCTTTGAATGTAGGCTTGATGGTTTGATTTCGAGTAAGAAATCCTTTCAAGAAGGGGTGGATGATGCAGGGAAAATTTGAGCCAAAGCGCTAACCATCAAGAGCCAAGCGTGAGAGCACAAAGGATCCAAGACAAGGGCACCAGAGGAGGGTTCGAGAGTGATTGGGAGTCATGGACTTGAGTGCCATCGAGGGAGGACCGACTACGGACCAAGGAGGAACACTTAGAGTCCATTTTGAGCCGTTTCCATGCCTCCCAGGAAGGGGGCGGACCGCCTAGTTGACTGCACACTCTCTGGACTTTGGGCCGCCCACTTTTTTAGCGGACCGCCTACTTTCATGGGGGTGGGGCGCCTACTCTGGACGCCTACTCTGCAGGGTGGGGCGCCTACTCTGCTATTTGGGGCGCCTGTGTTTGCCCAGTTTTGGATGGGATTTTGACATATAATCCCTATTTTGGCCCTACGAGGCTTGTATTCCTTTTATATCATTAGGGGCTATTTAGACATTTCATTTATAAGTGTGGTGAACTTATAAATATCACACTTTGTCATTTTATTTGAGAAGCTAGATTTGAGTATTGAAGAAAGACATTAGAAGAGACTAGGTCCTTCTTGTTGAAGCTTGGCATCATGTATCTCTTACTTGGAATCCATGGTGGATCACCGCTAGTGTGACCCCGTTAGTGATTCAAGTCTCTTCTCCCTTTGAATCAATCTACTTTGGTTAGCTTGATTCGTTCTTTCTTCTATTTCTGTTCTTCCCCGTCCCTTATTTCTTTGATCTCGTGTTTATCATTCGCTTTCGTTACTTGTTATTTGCTTTCGTGATTTGACCTGTATCACCAAAGCGTGGGTATATGCTTGCAAAAATTTTACAAAAGTTGTGCCTTAAATAACACTGCGCCAATATGCTTCCGAGTTAAATTTGAAAATTTTACGCTAAATGTATATTTTATACATGTGTTGGGTGAAAAATCAACGAGGCTTAGACGACAGGGCTCGAAGCATGGTGAGACTCTATCCTTTACTAATGAGCTCTCAAGAGCTCGCTCAGCCTAAGAAATGAGTCTTGGCTGCAGGTCACCGCTCGAGACGATTGGAAGAAAACCATTACGAAGATTGAAGCTTACTCCTCGGTGAAGATCCACTCTTCGGTGAACGAGTCCTCATTTCTGTAACTGTCGACCGTTGCCCATGTATTAAATGGGGAGATCGTGGTCAGACCATAACTGAACGTGGAATAATGGCCATTAAATGCAGTAATTACCATTCTCATTCTTGTAGGCTATAAATAGCCATGAAAGGATTTATGTAAAGGCATCCAGAAATAAATCAAATACACTTATATTTTGTCTTCAACCTCTTATTTGTCTTTCTTTATCATATTTCTTGTCTTTTTGTGGCTTTGTTATAAGTAATTGCTACTTAAACCTAAAAAATACGATTTGTTGTTCTAATTAGATTTAGGCCAACACAAATTGGTGCCGTCTGTGGAGAACTAGCAATAAAGTTTGTTCCAAAGGTTCGCTCTTGTTTCACGTATTATGTTTATCAATTTTCACCTGATGACAGATAATACTTATTGTACGGGTAGGATAACAGGGGCACAGTCTCCTAAAAGAATAGTGAATGTTATAATGGACGGGTCAGAGGTAAATGGTGTTAACTTCACTAGTGCGAAGAAATTCGCCAAGCTGTCAGTCACTATGGAAAAGGAGGACCCGCACCGATGGATCGGAGAACGACATAATCTTTGGCGAAGAAGATTGCGAGGGGATGATGTTCCCCCATCATGACGCTCTAGTAATCATGTTAACGATCAACGATTGTGATGTTAAGTGAGTCTTGATCAATCCCAGCAGTTCGGTGAATATCATCAATCATGGAGCTGTTAAGAAAATGAGGTTGGAGGACCTCATTGTCCGAAAACAATCAAATTGATGGGGTTCAACAATTCCATAGAAAGGATGCTAGGGGAAATCATCCTCACCATAACCGCTGAAGGAGTTTGTACGAAGACAATTTTTCAAGTAATGGTCGAGGATATGGTTTACAACGGAATCCTAGGGAGACCTAGGATTCATGAAATGGGAGCCGTTCCATCTACTCTACACCAAGTTATCAAATTCCCAGCTGGATGGGGAGTTCGAGCCATCCGAGGTGAGCAGCGAATAGCTCGGGTGATATTCAATTACTGCAGAAAAAGGAATACTCTCGGATGGCTCGTCCACGTTGCAGTTAATCGGCTCGGACCCAACAAGGAGGAGACCTCTTTTCCTGAAATAAGCTCCCAAAGAGAAATAGGAAAGGCCCGGTATTCATACAAGAACCTCAGAAGAAAAAAGCCGAGGACTCTACTATCGAGGAGTTGGAATCTTTTGCCCTGTTGGAAGAATTTCTTGAAAGAAAGGTGTTTGTGGGCTCAGGGTTGGATGCCGAGTAAAACAAAGCTCTTATTGAGTTGTTGAAAGCTAATGACGCCTGATTTTCCTGGTCTCACGTAGACATGGTTGGGATTGACCCGGAAATAATGACACATAAGTTGAATGTGGATCCCAACCACCCCCGGTGAAGCAAAAGAAGAGACTACATGCTGGTGTAAAGAAAAAAGTAATACAAGATGAGACGAAGAGGCTGCTCGACAACGACTTCATCAGCAAAGTAAAATATCTCGATTGGCTCGCCAACGTGGTGGTAGTACCAAAGAAAATGGCAAGTTGCGGATGTGTGTTGATTATACCGATCTAAACAAATCTTGCCCAAAGGATTCATATCCTTTACCCCAGATAAATACGTTGATAGACTCCACGGCTGGACATAAACTGTTGACCTTTCTGGATGCATATTCGGGGTATAATCAAATTCTAATGGAGCCGAGCGATGAGGAAAAAACATCATTCGTCACTAATGAAGGAATGTATTGTTACAAGGTGATGCCCTTCGGTCTGAAGAATGCAGGGGTGACCTATCAAAGGTCGGTGTGTCGAATGTATAAAGATTACCTCGGCAAAAAAAATGGAGGCTTACATTGATGACATGCTCGTGAAGTCAATTCAGTTCATTTGAGGGAAGCTTTTGCAATTTTAAGGGAATATTGTATGAAGCTAAACCCTGAAAAGTGTGCCTTTGGGGTCGGTCCGGGTAAATTCTTAGGGTTTATTGTCTCTGAATAAGGAATCGAGGCAAATCCTCATAAAATAGAAGCTATACAAGAAATTCTCGAGGAACTGACGAGCCCAAAGGAAGTACAGCGTCTTACCGGTAAACTTGCCGCTCTGAATAGATTCATTTTGAGGTCATCTGAGGGATGTCATAGGTTCTTCTCTGTCTTGAAAAAGAACACGACCTTCAAGTGGACTCCCGAATGTAGAGAGGTATTGAAGGAGCTAAAACATTACCTGGCGAACGCCCCACTGCTTGCTAAGCCAAAGGACGGGGAGACGCTGGTGGTATATTTAGTCGTCTCCGAGATGCAGGGGTGACCTATCAAAGGTCGGTGTGTCGAATGTATAAAGATTACCTCGGCAAAAAAATGGAGGCTTACATTGATGACATGCTCGTGAAGTCAATTCAGTTCATTTCCGTGAAGCTTTTGCAATTTTAAGGGAATATTGTATGAAGCTAAACCCTGAAAAGTGTGCCTTTGGGGTCGGTTCGGGTAAATTCTTAGGGTTTATTGTCTCTGAATAAGGAATCGAGGCAAATCCTAATAAAATAGAAGCTATACAAGAAATTCTCGAGGAACTGACGAGCCCAAAGGAAGTACAGCGTCTTACCGGTAAACTTGCCGCTATGAATAGATTCATTTTGAGGTCATCTGAGGGATGTCATAGGTTCTTCTCTGTCTTGAAAAAGAACACGACCTTCAAGTGGACTCCCGAATGTAGAGAGGTATTGAAGGAGCTAAAACATTACCTGGCAAACGCCCCACTGCTTGCTAAGCCAAAGGACGGGAAGACGCTGGTGGTATATTTAGTCGTCTCCGAGATAGCTGTTAGTGCCGTGTTAGTTCGAGAGGAAGATGAGAAGCAACAACCAATATATTATGTCATCAAAACTCTCCTCGACACTGAAATGAGGTACCCTCATTTAGAAAAATTAGCGCTTGCATTAATTATGGCAGTTCGAAAACATTGCCCTCAAGGATAATATTTCATAAACCTGAATTTTTGGGGAGATTATCTAAATGGTTGGTTGAGCTAAGTGAATACGACATTGTATATCAGCCTCGAACTGCTATAAAATCTCAAGTGTTAGAAGACTTCATGGCTGATTTCAGTGCTAGGATACTCCCTGAGGCAAAAAAGGAAAATCTGCTCTCAAAGGGTCGAGTTCTTGGAGTATGGAAACTTTTTACTGATGGTGCAACGAATTACAACAGTTCGGGGCTCAGAATAGTGCTTGTGACCCCAAGTGGGGAAAAGCTGAGGCATTCAGTAAAATTTGGAAAGTTGACTAACAATGAAGCTGAGTATGAGGATGCGATGGTGGTCCTATAGTTGGCTAAGAAAATAGGGGCTGAAAAGATCGAGTTAAAAAGTGACTCGCAGTTAATGGTGATTCAAATCCTCGGTGATTTTTTGGCTTGGGAGCCCAGAATGAAACAATTCGTGATTCGAGCACAGAAAGCCTTCGGAGAATTCAAAGATTTGAAAATCTAGTAAATTCCTCGTGAAGAAAATGTCGAAGCTGATGCATTGGCAAACTTGGCCTCGGTAATCGAAACTGGGGACTCGGGGACTGAAGCAGAGGTTCAGGTAATCACATCGGTGGTGGGAAAAATGAAGTTGGAAGGCAACGCAGTCTATAGGCATTGGGATTTATCTCTTGTTTATATTTAGGAATTTTGCCAGCAGACAAAAGGGAAGCTGAAAAGCTCCGAAGGCAAGTTGTCACATACTCGCTCGTGCATGAGCAATTATACAAAAGGCTCTATTGCGGCTAGATGACTAAATATTTAGGCCCAGGTGAGTATAGCTACGTAATGAGAGAAGTGCACGAGGGCGAATGTGGAAATCATTCCGGCGGGAAAGCCCTAGTGCGAAAGCTCCTTCGAGCTGGCTACTATTGTCCTGAGATGAGTGAAGATGCCAAGACATTTGTCAAAAAATGTGATAACTGTCAAAAGGATGCCTCGTTGATTCACCAACAAGTGGAGCCATTGCACTCGATTGTGTTGTCGTGGCCATTTATGAAATAGAGGATGGATGTTGTTGGCCCATTTCCGATGGCGAAGGGTCGTGTGAAATTTATCCTTTTTCTCATTGATTATTTCACCAAGTGGGTCGAGGCAGGATCCTTTGCCAGGGTTCGGCGGAGGGAAGTTATCGATTTCATTTGGAAAAGTATCATATGCAAATTTGGAGTTCCGAGGGAAGTAACATGTGATAATGGCAAGCAGTTCATATGGTGGGAGGTAACCACTTTTTTTTGCCAAATGGGGGATGAAAAGGGTGGTTTCAACACCTTATCATCCCAGTGCTAATGGGCAGGCTGAGTCCTCAAATAGGATAATCGTGGACAACCTTAAGAAGAGAATGGATGAAGTTAAAGGTTCGTGGCCCGATGAGTTACCTGGGGTATTATGGGCAATGAGAACAACTGAGAAAAATAGAACTGGGAAAATCCCGTTTTCCCTCGCCTATGGGATCGATTCACTGATTCCCGTCGAGGTTGGTGAGCCTAGCCTTCAGTATTCCCATGATTCCGAGGAGTCGAATCAGCAGGCTATGCGCGTGGAAGTAGATTTGCTTGAAGGGCGAAGGTAAATGGCTCTTTTTTGGATGGCTGCTCAAAAGCGACAGATTGAAGCTTATTTGAATAGAAAGGCTAAGTTCAAAACCTTCAAGGTTGGTGATTACTTCTTCAGGCTTCAAATCAAACGACAAAGGAAAAGAAAGTAGGTAAGTTGGCTACCAATTGGGATATGCCTTATCGAATTAAGGCCATCACAAGAAAGGGGACGTATTAACTCGAGGACTTTCGAGGCAATCAAGAGCCTTTTAATTGGAATGTCTCCAACTTAAAACGCTATTATTTTTGACATTGAGGTACATTAACCTTTGCCAAGCATAATCTTCACCCACAACATCGAGTTGATAGTGCTCCAGCGCTTGAGTCGAACGATACACAGTGCTCGGTTCCTCATTCTTCGCACCCGCCCACTGGGGGGATATAAGGGGAACCGGGTACTTTGAATAGCTATCCCTACAACGGGGACTGTTCCCTAAAGAGTTAGCCTAGTTATTGTTGACACCCAATTTTGTCCCTCTTTTTTTTTTTCTTTCTAAAATTGGCTATATTTAACCTAAAGGTGCAATTTGACTATTTTGTGCATAATTTTCATTAGAAGGCATGTATTTACGTGTGTAATCCTCTACTTATATATTACATACTTAAATGTGGCTATATTACATAATTTTGCATCATTTAAGCTATTTGTCAAAATGTGATGGTTTGTGCAATATTAGTGCTTTATAGCATTTACTAATTATTTGTGGTTTGTGCATTTATAGCATTTACTATTTATGTGAAAGCAAAAATAGGGACATTGCTATCCTACTACACACATGTAGTAGGTTAGCAAAACCCATATATACATATATATATATATATATATATATATATATATATATATATATATTTATTTATTTATTTATTTATTTATTTATGTTTATTTGTTTAGCACCTTTAAGTAAAATATTAGCTGAATAAATAACCAATTCATTTCTATTTCTTGATTTGTCATATTTATTTGAATTTGAGTTCCTTTTGAATCTAAATATATGCAAATCTTCCTTTTAAAGCACTTATCTTGAAATCTTTCCTGCGAACCTAGACAATATTTTGTCTAGATACGTCTATTCTGTTAGGGATTAGTTGCAATTTTCTTCCAATTACTTTTGAATAAAATATAAAACTTTTTCTAGACAATCCCTCAAATATCCCAATTATCTCCATTTACTTTTCTATCCATTCACATTTTCTTTGAACCTAGACACAATATCTAGCAAAATACAGTCCCTTTCTTTAAATTTTGAAAGTTAATATTCTTTTTTTGCAAGTCCCCTCATATCTCATCCATAATCCCCTCTCAATCTTTTCTCTACTAAAAAGGCTCCCCCCAACGACTCTTTTTCTAAATCTGGTATATATTACACGCATCACACAATACAACATAAAATAGATGCACATAACTTTACCTCAGACACCTATCCCCCTTCTTTGTTACCACACGAAACAAAACACAACACAACACCACTACTGTTTGTGGTGGAGACACAGTGACGGAAAAGATACCTGCAAATACGTACATACCCACCTAGTCATCTTCTTCGCCACCACACAATACATACAGAGAAAACATATCAACACCTCTATCTTTCCCTTCTCTTTATACCTCTACACATACACGCACAGACCCCTTTGGTCGTCTCCTTCAAATCACACCCATTACACATACATACACATCCATTGGAAAACAGATCTATAACAGAGGGAATTGGGGAAGGGGAAACAGTATCACCATCGCCAGTCAAAACCACCGGAAAATCCCATTGTTGGAACATTTTTCTCCTGTTGTCCTTTGTTCTCTAATCAGTTACCGGGTTTGAAGGAATTAAAAGAAGATGGTGGAAGTAGAGTTGTAGCGACGTTTTGCCTCGCTCACCGGTGACGATTGGTGTCTCTCTTCTCCTCCTCTGCTTTGTCGCAGCTACCCTTATTCCTCTGTTGAATTTTGACCGGCGACGGTGATCCATTTTGGCCTAGCAGCCGTTGCTTGCGACATGTCAATCACATTGATATGTTGACTCTTTCGTTGAGTCGTTGCATCTGCTGTTATTTAGTCCCACCAAAAATTTCCTTTGCTGACATCATTGTTTTCCTGTTTTCTTATCTCGTTATTGATTCTCTTGTTTGATTTGCTATGTTGATGAAATACTAATATTTTCCCTGTGAGATTTTCTGCAGCTCCCTCTGATGTTGTGGTGCTCGATCATTCAAACAATGCTATTATTTATTGACACGTTAACTGGCTTAAATGGATGCTATGCCATGTTTGACTTATTCTTAGTCTCCACTGAATTGAACAGATTCTACACTATGGTTGACTTGTTTTGGTCTTTAATGATTTGAACAAATACTAGTTCAATTGCTTGCCTATGAAAAATAATTATTTTGAGGCCTTTGCACTGATATGAACATTTTACTACATGGACAATGACAATTTGGAGGCCAATACAAGTCTTGTCCCATATACGTACAATGTCCCTTACGATTTTGCCCCTCTGGAAAAAAAAAAAAGGCAATGATGACATGTATGAGCTTTATTGCAAAACAAGCTGGAAATGGAGAAGTGGGATCGGTGCTTCGCATGGCACCCGGCCGGCCACCGTATTTGCAGCTGTACCGACATCCCTAACCTCTATCCGATACACCATAAAAACCTGAGCCTACACTTTCACAAAATTCATTTTTTCCTTTATTATTATTATTATTAGTATTTATTACTTTATTTACCTTTTTACTTTATTTTATTAATTATTATGCTAATCAATTTTATTTTATTTTTGTGAGGTACATTTGGATAGATATTTTCAAGACGACGCTCCAAAATGCCTCTAATTCAACTTGCTATTGCATTCTTTTAATTTTCAATTTATCATTAATTATTTCTCTTGATATACTAACCAACTTATTTTTATTTTGCGAGGTTTATTTTATTGAAGTTCGCTAAGCAACTAGCAAACAAGAACCTTTTATTTAATTTTAATTTATTATATCTAACCTGTATAGTTAGATTTATTTCGAATTTCAATTATTTAGTCCGACCGGTAACCGCATTTGGTGGAACTCGAGAGGTGCCTAACACCTTACTTTCGCGTTAACCGGAACCCTTACCTAGAATCTTTAAGTTCGCATGACCATATTTCGGAGTTAATTATAAAATTGGCTAGAAACAAAAATAGGTGCCCTAATATGCTAGTTAAAAAATATGTTAGGTGGAGACTTCAAGTATTACTCGTGAGTTCCAATAAGTCGAGCCATGTTTCGAACTCTAACCGGGTTCGAGGAAAAATGGGTGTCGACAGTTATGTGTTGCCCGAAGTGTCTTTGTAATAAAAATTTGCCTGTGTCTTAGTATGACGAAAAGTTTATGTAAATCACTTTGAAATTCATCAATGGAATAAAATTTGATTCAACTTTTTTTTATCCAATGCATGAAGGCCAGTTTTTATTTACGCCTCGGCTCGAGAACGAGACATCCTTTTAAGCTAGCTTACATTCGAATTTATCCAAGTGTTGCAAGCAAATATTCAAACGATATATCAAAACCTTTAAAAAAACAAAGCAAAGACTAACACTGAGAAAAACGATCATGTCCATTAAAAGGCTCGGAGGCCAACATGAAAATATTTACAACGGCCCAAGGCCTAAGTAAAAAAATAAAAACAAAAGGTACACTGACAAGACATCATTCTTCGGCCCCAGAAGTTGAAGCATCTGAACCCTCGTTTTCCTCCTCACTCGAGCTCTCACTGCTCAAGGGGAGTTGGTTCAATAGTTGTTGGGCCTTCATGGCATCGCTCTTAGCCTTGGATATCTCTGCATCCATATTCGGCCCATCTTGGCATTGTTTGAGGGTCATTAACCTCGTCTGGATGATAGCCCAATTCTTTTTAACCTTAGCTCTTGTAGGTCTCATCCTTTTCCTCGATAAAGAAGAAGCTATCTTACCCCGAAGGGTCACTATCTCAGCCTCGAGACGTTCCTTCTCCAAAGTTAGCTCGTTTATCTTGAGGGAGCTTTCCTTCACCATGGAACGATATTTTTCAGCATTTCTACTAAGGATGGCTTTGGCTTCGTCAGTTATCCTCTTTCGCTCAGCTTTGACCTCGGCCTTCCAAGTCTCCTTAAAAGAAACCATTCTAGCGTCGGTAACAGAAGCAGCTTCACGAGCTTTAGTTGCCTCAAGGTCGGCTTTATCAGCAACTACCCGAGCATCATCCAACTCAATTATTCGAGACTGGTGGACATTCGTTATTTGGTCCCATTTATCCTTGGTTTCTTGCAGAACGGCAACTCGATGGGTCTCAATCTCAGCAGCTCTGATCGCGTATATGTACCCCTGCAAGGGATTGACCAAGGAGTTAAAAAAAAAACAGGAGGGCCGTTGAATCTAAAGAAAAGATAGGGGAAGCAAAAATACATGAATAGCATGCTGGGTCGCATTAGTCATCAACTCGGCTATGGGAGATTTCCTAATGCGCTCTCGCTCTAGCGGGCCGAGGAGTCCTCTGAAACTAATGGGCACCACCATGTCGTTGTCTAAGAGGCAGAGGTCGGAGGGAAGTTCAACCATTCTTATCGGCCTTCGAGGAGTTGGGTCACGAGCAGGCTCAGACGCAGCTTGTGAGGCTCTTTCCTCAGTGCGAGGGGGTCTCATCCATGCTATTCCCCTTGTTCGCGAATGAAGGAGTTGCTTCTTCAACTTTATCAGGCGATCGAGCCAACACCTCAAGATCGATATGTCAATTAACCTTCTCCGAGGAGAGGTGACCCCCTCAGGGTTGACATCCTCCTCTACTCTGGCCTGTTTGGGTTTAGTGGATTTCTTTGAAGATTGCCTCTTCCTTTTAGGAGCTTTAAAAAGGGGGAAAATAAGATAGGGTCGACAAAGAATGATGAGATTAGATGCAAGAAAGAGGGAAGAATATGTGTTTACCTTGGCCCGATGATCTCTCGGGAGTGATCTTCTCTTCTTTCTTCTCCTACTTCTTTCCGTAGGATCCAACCAGATCCTCGAGCTCGTTCAAAGCTTCCCCAGTCTCGGGGAGTTTCTTCTTCTTGTCCTTTTTTCTCTTCTCCTTCCGTGCAGTAATCGCCCTACTCGGGAGACCTGTAGAAAGCGAGGGGTAGTAAGAAAAAGACTTTAGGAGAACAGATCAACAGAAGGGAGGAAGGACTAATCGTGATGGTTGCATATCCATTGGTTTTCGCCCAAAGCAGCCAAGATCATCCACGATCTTTCTTCCCTTGGCTTAGATTTTATGATGGCTTGCACCCAAGTCGTCAGGTCTTCGGGAGGTGTGATCGGAATTGACTTAGCTTAAAAAGGGCTGAGCTGAAAGTTAGGGATAAAAGAAAAATGATGGAGTAAGAATTTGTCAAAAGTGACCGAGGCAAAAACTTACGCTTCCGGTTCCGCCGCTCGGAGAAACCAGGCTTTGAAGACAAAAGGCTCGTGGGCAGTAGAACGAAGCACTCATTTTACCCTCGGTCTTCAGTGTCCTCACCTTTTATTATTACCAAGAAGCTGCCTCATTTATTGAGTTGAAAAATTCCATCCTTATGCGAGGTAAAAGAAAAAAAGGTAAATAAAGTGATCAAAGGCAAAAGAGAAACCAGTCTCTTTACTCAAATAGTCGATTCATTAGACGACCCTCCAGAAACCAGGTCCAATCTGAGCTACGCACACGTTGTAGGATCGGAAGAAGACATCTACCACTTCGTGAATAGGAAGGATAAATCCTATTGTAGAGGGGTAGGCGTAGGCGAAAGAGCTCCCATCTGCTGTGTCATAGGTTCGGCTCTCCGGAGCAGGAATGCTAACTTGGACCTCGGGGCCCCATTTGCAATCCTCCCAAACCAAGCGTATATTGGTTTGTGTGATCAGGCTCAGGGTATCTCCCACTGGAATGTTCCAGAGTTTTCCCCCTTGGGGTTTCGGACTTCTGGCTCAACACCACCAACCCATGCGGTAGTATCTCCTTTTTTGCCACCCGTCTCACCAAAGTCGCCACGGTTGGTGGTGGCTTTGCATTGCTGGGGAATTAAATCGCTATGGTGCGACGTTGCCTCTGTGTTATCATCCAACGACGGAAGAATATTAAGGGTATCAGAACATTTATAAGTTCATCACCCACAATCATGGCGGCAATCTCAAGAGTCCTTTCTATAGAAGTGTCACGACCCAAATTCTAGGACTGTGATGGAACCTAAGCGTTCTACCCTTAGGTGAACCAAGAAATGAGTAATAAGTCCAAAATAATAATTAGGCTAAATCAACACTTAGTCTTAAAAGATGATTGAACTAAATGAGAAAAGAGTAATACCATAATTAAAGAAAAGCATCACAAAAATCTCGACGCCAATACACAATGTCAATGGAGCATACTAAGAGTTTATACAATCCAGGGCACATCCTAAAATAAAAGGAGAGTCTAAAATATAAAGGAAGATAGGATAGTGTGCCACCACGAACAATGCGGTTGGCTCACCTCTACCGACTCTAGCCCACAGCCTCGAACGGATCAAGAAAGTCAAACTGTCCAGCTAGAAGGTGGATCTGCACATGTAAGCAGTAAGTTATGAGTCGAAGCCCACTAAGATCATCGACAAGCCCGCTACTTTACTCTTCAGAACAAGTCTTTGAAAGTAGATAAGAAGATAACATTAATAAGGCCTACGTACTCACCAAAATATAATAAATATATAAAGTACCATCATTCACTATAACTTCTCAACTTTAATTTAATACAAGATAATAGCATAGGCCCTCACCATCATTGTGGCTAGACCAGTAGCTCATCAACTCTATAGCATAGGCTCTCACCATATTAGGCTAGACCAGTGGCTAAATTTATCTAATGGTATAGGCCCTCACCATATAAGGTTAGACCAGTGGCCCACAATCAAAATACCAACGAGAAAATAGAACCATAGTATGGATGATTCGAAATATATATATATATATATATATATATATATATATATATAACTCCATAGTATAGAAGAAATACATCTAGTGTTAAATACACATGTAATACACATATTAATATCGTTCTCTTTTAGTCCGATGAAGTACGGTATGGTGCAATACCATGTTCAAGTCAAAACCAAACATTATAAAACTATCTTGATCGTTCAAGGTAAACGATCTCAATCTAACGTATATGAACAAGTATGCGTTTGTCCCACAACATACTAATTATTTATGAGCTTTTAACTCATTATGCATGTTTAAATCATGCCCATTTAGCAAAGCAAGCAAAATAGAGGTCAAGTCTCATTACCTCCAAGGCGGTAAAATTACTACGCCCGAACAAGCCTTGAAAGTCACCAAAGACGAACTCCAATACAATGACACAATTCAAAATCAAAATTAGAGTGTTAAAATAGGCTAGGAGGGTGAAAACCCCCAATTTTGGGGTCCGGGCCCACCTCGGCCTTAAACTCGTCCATTGGGCCCTACCTCGGATTCCGAATCCGAAATCAATACAATATTACCCATTCACTCACGGGTTTATACATTTGAAAATAAAATCAATCCGACCCCATTAACATCCGCAAATCCCCATTTTTCTCCATTATTGAGTTTAAACTCAAGAACCCAATCACTTATCAAGGTTCTTCAATTTCACAAATTTTTGAGGAACAATTCATTGTAGAGTTATGGAATAGGGTCAAGGATTAGAAAAAAACATTTACTTTTACTAATTGGATGAAACCCCAAGAAATTGACATCTCAAGAACTAATATACATACATAAATCACAAAATAAAATAAAAAAGAGTACAAAGTATACCTTGAAAAAATATTCTAATAGAACAAAATCTTGGGGTTGAAGAATACTTGATCTACCATATCTCTTAAAATTAGCTAGAATGTAATTTTTCTCTTGAAGCTAAAGAAAGAAAAAGTACTATATTTTCTTTTTGTTTTCCCTTAGCAGCACTTGCTGCGTTTTCTTCTTTTTCCTTTGTGACCAAGTCACATTTTCTTTTACTCCTTTCTATTTACTTTTCTTTCCTTTTCTTTCTTATCTCATCAAGTCACAATATTAATAGTAATACTTTACACTTGCAACTCTTTGATAAAAAAAATTATGTCTGTCTAATGAGCAAAGTAAATTTCCTTACCTTACATAAATATATTAGACACCCATTAATGTAATTGGAATAGGAAAGTTCATCACTAAAACGTCAAATAAAATAATTCTTTAGCACAATTGGGTAAATTATATTCACCCACCAGCTATAAATATATAATTAGTCACGCTTATGACATAATTCAAGTATCCATTCCACACACCTATGTTTGTTAATTAGAGCCACTCAAGTGTTAAAATGCATCTGTATTTAGCAAAAATGCATAGGGCGTTACAATCTCTCATACTTAAACTCGTTCGTCCTCGAACGAATTGGAAGCTTTTAGTTGGTTTATAAGGCACTTAAGGACCTTAGAAACATTTTCCATGAAACCTTTCAACCAGCGAGAGCATTAGGACCCCAAAATTTGGCTAACTCTCTAAATTTTTAAAAATTTCGGCAGAGTTTCCTCGGTAATTGGACTATCCAAAAATCTAAACCGGTACATTTCAACAATCTGGGGGTGCACACCCAACCAGAACAGATACTAGCAACATAATATAAGCAATTTACACACAATTAGGCTCATACAGCAATCAACTAGGCCCTACACGACCATTAACTTGAAGTGGTAATGCAATAAGATAAAGGCAAATAGCAAATACATTAAGAACTTTAGACATACCTGAACCTTCAATCTAGTGCGAAAATGCTCTTGCATATCGGATTCAACACTCAGAAGCAGCCTCTTCTCGGGGACGATTTTTCCACAACACTTTGACTAATAGAATCTGCTTTGACCTTAGCTTAGAACCTTCCTAGCCTCAATAGAAATAGGCTCTTCTGAATAAGCCAAATCCTTGTCGATCTCAATTGAATACATATCAATCAACTGAGATGGATCATGAACATACTTCCGGAGCATAGATACATGGAATACAGGATGAACTGACAACGATGGAGGCAAAGCAAGCTTATAGGCAATAACGCCAATGGGCTCCAAAACCTCAAATGAACCAATGAACCTAGGACTAAGTTTGCCCTTCTTTCCGAATCTCATAATACCTTTCATCGGCGATACCTTGAGAAACACCCGATGACCCTCCATAAACACAAATCTCTACTCCTCCGATCTGCATAAGATATCTGTCTGCTCTGAGCTATACGAAGCCGATCCTGAATGACTCGAACCTTCTCTAAGGTCTGCTGAACAAGATCTGGACCTAAAACCTTCACCTCTCCAGGTTAAAATTCCTCAAATGGTGCCATCTGAATAGAAGACTGATAACTGTGTTTGTAAGCAAACTCTGCTAAAGGAAAATAACTATTCCAATGACTTCCAAAGTCTATTGTACAAGCTCTCAACATGTCCTCAAGAATCTGGATAGTCCGCTCGGACTGACCATCAGCCTGAGGGTGAAATTCGGTGCTAAACTCCACTCGGGTACCCAGCTCTTTCTGAAATGATTTCCAAAATTGAGCTGTGAACTAAGTACCACGATCTGAGATAATAGAGACTGGAGCACCATGCAACCTCACAATATGCTCAATAAAGATATGAGCCAAGTGTTCAGCCATATAAGTAGTTCTCACTAGGATGAAATGAGCTGACTTGGTGAGACAATCCACCACTACCCATACTGAATCATGCTTGCTCAATGTCAAAGGCAATCCAACCACAAAGTCCATAGTGATACGCTCCCACTTCCATTCCAGAATTGGCATGGACTGAGCCAACCCGGCAGGTCTCCTATGCTCAAACTTTACCTGCTGACAATTTAAGCATCGGGATACCTGATCAACAACATCTCTCTTCATTCCCTTCCACCAATATACACTCCCTCCCCCGAAGATCTTGATACATCTTTGTAATACCGGGATGAATAGAATATCGAGAACTGTGTGCCTCTACCAATATCATATGTCTCAACTCCCCAACATCCGGAACACACAACCGACCATTGAGCCGAAGAACACCATCATCTCCAATCATAAATGAAGTCACTCCCCATAAAACTCTATCTCGAATATCACGCAAATACGAATCATCAAATTGTTTCTCATTGATTTGGGAAGCTAGTGATGACCGAGCCCCCATATAAGCAAATACTCGACCTGGCATAGATTCATCAAACCTTACTCCACTAATGGACAAGGCCTGCAACTCTCGAGCTAGTGGCCTCATATCGACATCAAGATGGGCAAGACTACCCATATACTTCCTACTCAATGCATCAGTCACAATATTGGCTTTCCCCGGATGATACCGAATAGTGATATCATCTTTAAGTAACTCCAGCCATCGTCGTTGCCTCCCATTAAAGTCCTTCTGAGTGAATAGATACTGAAGACCCGTATGGTCGGTGAAAACCTCACAAGGCTCGCCATATAAATAATGCCTCTGTAACTTCAACGCGAACACTACCGCCAATAACTCTAGATCATGCACAGGGTAATTCTTTTCATGTACTCTTAGTTGTCTCGAGGCATAAGCTTTCACCTTACCATCTTGCATCAAAACAGCACCTAATCCAATACTAGAAGCATCACAATAGACCGTGAATTCCCCGGATCCCTTAGGCAAGGCCAATACAAGAGCTGTAGTCAAGGCAGTCTTGAGTCTTTGGAAGCTAGAATCACAAGCATCAGACCATAGAAAAGAAACATTCTTCTGAGTCAATTTAGTCAATGGTGCTGATATAGAAGAAAATCCCTCCACGAAATGCCGATAATAGCTCGCCAAGCATAAGAAACTCTGAACCTCAGTAGGAGAAGTAGGTCTAGGCCAGTTTTGAACAGCTTCTACCTTCTTGGGATCAACTCTTATACCATCCTTGGTCACCACATAACCCAAGAATGATACAGTATCTAACCAGAACCCATATTTGGAGAATTTAGCATACAACTTCTGATGTTTCAAAGTTTGAAGAACAATTCTCAAGTGTTGCTCATGTTTCTCTCGACTTCTTGAATATATAAGTATATCACCAATAAACACGATGACAAAAGAATTGATGTATGGCCACACGGTTCATCAAGTCCATAAAGGCTGTCGGAGCATTCGTAAGCCCATATGGCATAACAAGAAACTCATAGTGCCCATATCTAGTGCAGAAAGCGGTCTTAGATATATCCTCAGTCAATTTTGGAAAAATGAGTGGCACCCTAAAGCTGATCAAATAAATCATCTATACGCGGTAAAGGATACCCTGTTCTTGATCGTCACCTTGTTCAATTGACGATAATCAATACACATGCACATAAAACCATCTTTTTTCTTTACAAACAACACATGAGCACCCCAAGGAGACACACTAGGTCTAATGAAACCCTTATCAAGCAAATCTTAAATTTGTTCCTTCAATTCCCTCAACTCAGCGGGGGCCATGTGATACGAAGAAATAGATATAGGCTGAGTCCCTGTCAATAAATCAATACAGAACTCAATCTCTCGCATAGGAGGCAAACCCGACAATTCATCCAGAAAGACCTCCGGATACTCACATACTACCGGTACTCGATCAATGGATACCTCCTCCATCCGAACATCCAGAATAGAAGCAATGTACCTTTCACACCCACGAGCTATCATCTTCTGAGCTCTCATGAATGATATGATCTTGTTCTTTGGAGAAGACCTTGAACCTTTCCAAATAGCCCTAGGCTCACCTTCAACGCTTATGGTCACGGTCTTGGCATAGCAATCTAATTTCGCATGACAACATGCCAACCAATCCATGCCCATAATCACATCAAAGTCCACCATATCCAACAACATCAAGTCTACCAAAAAAATCATGCAACAAATCGAAATCACACACTCCCGATACCCCTTATCTACACATATAGAATCCCCAACAGGGGTTGCCACCAAGAATGAATCATCAAGATAAATAAGATCCTTGCCCAAGCAAAGGTGCAAATCCAGGAGACACATAAGAGAAAGTAGATCCCGGATCAATAAGAGCAAAAGCACTACAACCACAAACAGAAAGTGTACCTATGACCACATCATTAGATGCCTCTGCATCCTGGCGTGTCATAGCAAAAACCTAGGGTGAACCTCCAGAACCATGAACTCTCTTAATCGGCTGCCTAGGAGGAACCTGAGTGATATATAGGCCTAGCTGCCTGTGGTGAAGACTGTACCATAAAAGAAGAACTCTGACGTCCCACTGGGGCAGATCCAGATGAAGTACCACGGAGGCAATCCTTAACAAAGTGCCTCGAATCCCCACAATTGAAACAGGCTCTACTACCACCTCCTCCGCGTCCACCACCTGACCTACATTTCCCATAGTGTCTATGATGGCAAATCCCACAAGTAGGTAGACCAGACTGAGATGGACCCCTACGCCTCTGAGATGGCTGAGGCCCCTAAACAACTGAAGAAGTACCCTGAGATGGTAAAGCAGCGTCCTCGGGAAGCCTAGGCTGAGTATGACCACGAAAACCCTGGCCATCATGGGAGGGGCCACCAGAAGTACCAGAATATCGCACCCACTTGCTCGCCCTCTCTACATCTGCTCTAGTATGAATCTCCTCCATACGCCTTACAATATCAACCACATCATAATAAGATTTGTTGCCAATATGCGAAGAACAAGTCACCCGAAGACGAGGGCGAAGACCCTCAACAAATCTAAGAACCTTGTCTCTCTTCAGCATAACCATAGCAGGCGCATACTGAGATAACTCTAAAAATCTGGTATCATAAGCAGTCACAGACATGCCTCCCTATCTCAACAACTCAAACTCGCGTCTCTGGAATCAAGATGATTCTGAGGCACAAATCTACTCATAAATATAGCAACGAACTCAGTCCAAGTCAAGGGAGGAAGATCACTCGACCTTTGTCTCATCACAGAAGACCACCAAGTCTCGGGATCACCGAACAAACGAAAAGAAGCACATCTCACCCCGAGGGTGTCCCTAGTACTCAATACAGAAAATATCTTCTCACATTTCTGAATATATCTCTGGGGAGTGCAAGTACCTGGGGTACCATCAAACTCGGGGGGCTTGAGCTTCATGAAGGACTCAATCCTTCGAGCTACCTCCTCATCACTCATGATAGGAGTATGAACTGCACGATTCAATTGAATAACCGTCTGAGAAGCCACAGAAGAAGGCTGGCCAACAAAACTAACAACTGGTGTAGACTGCAAAACCACTGGAGCAGTCTCAGGAGTCGGTGTGCTCATAGCCGGAGTAGCTGAATGTGGTACCACAGAAGGTACTGGTATGTCACTCATAGGCAGGGCCTGAGATCCAAGCATGCCCATCGTCCTCAATAGAACCTCTGCAGGAATCGATACAGCAATACCAGGCACAAGAGAAGTCATAGCCGATGGAATAGGTGCGACTGGAACCTCAGATGATACAGGTGGCACTATAGTAGCCTGCCTGGTAGAAGGGGGCCTACCCACCGGAGCTCTGGTAGTAGTAGATATCGGCTGAGTGGGTGTCTGTGCCTCAGCCCGGGTGGTACGTGCGACTCTCATAGGGGCCGATCTCTGGTGGCGCATCACCAGCTGCAGAAGAAGAGGACGATCGTGTTCTCACCATCTGCGATAACATCATTAAAGAATTAGTACCTATATAGCTACATAGCATGAGAAGAGGTGAAATGAAGGGAAACAATTCCTAAAATGCCGTTGCAGCCTCTCGCTTATAAGTATGGTCGACAACATACCCATAAACAAGAATCTACTCAGACACTGCTCCATTGACTCCCTAGGACTTGACTTACAACCTAGGCTCTGATACCAATTTGTCACGACCCAAATTCTAGGACCGTGATTGCACCTAAGCGTTCTACCCTTTGGCAAACCAAGAAATGAGTAATAAGTCCAAAATGATAATTAGGCTAAATCAATACTTAGTCTTAAAAGATGATTGAACTAAATGAGAAAAGAGTAATACCATAATTAAAAAAAGCATCCCAAAAATCTCGGCGTAACTATCCCTAATACACAATGTCAATGGAGCATCTAAGAGTTTATACAATCCAGGGCACATCCCAAAATATAAGGAAAGTCTAAAATATAAAGTAAGATAGGACAGTGTGCCACCACGAACAATTTGGTTGGCTCACCTCTACCGACTCTAGTCCACAGCCTCGAACAAGAAAGTCCAGTTGTCCGGCTAGAAGGTGGATGTGCACATGTAAGCAGTAAGTTATAAACCGAAGCCCAGTAAGATCATCGACAAGCCCGCCTTTACCCTTCGGAACAAGTCTTTGAAAGTACATAAGAAGATAACATTAATAAGGCCTACATACTCACCAAAATAAAATAAATATATAAGTACCATCATTCACTATAACTTCTCAACTTTAATTTAATACAACATAATAACATAGGCCCTCACCATCATTGTGACTATACCAGTGGCTCATCAACTCTATAGCATAGGCCCTCGCCATATTAGGCTAGACCAGTGGCTAAATTTATCTAATGGCATAGGCCCTCACCATATAAGGCTAGACCAGTGGCCCACACTCCAAATACCAACGAGAAAGTAGAACCATAATATAGATGATTAGAAATGTGTATATATATAACTCCATAGTATAGAAGAAATACATCTAGTGTTAAATACTCATGTAATACACATATTAATGTCGTTCTCTTTTAATCCAATATAGTACGGTATGGTTCAATACCATGTTCAAGTCAAAACTAAATATTATAAAGTTATCTTGATCGTTCAAGGTAAACGATCTCGGCTATCTTGATCGTTCAAGGTAAACGATCTCAATCTAACGTATATGAACAAGTATGCGTTTGTCCCACAACATACTAATTATTTATGAGCTTTTAACTCATTACGCAAGTTCAAATCATGCTCATTTAGCAAACAAGTAAAGTAGAGTTCAAGTCTCACTTACCTCAAAGGCGGTAAAAGTACTATACCCGAACAAGCCTCGAAAGTCACCAAAGACGAACTCCACTGCAATCACACACTATTCAACATCATAATTAGAGCGTTAAAATAGTATAGGAGGGTGAAAACCCCCAATTTCGGGAGTCCGGGCCCACCTCGGCCCGAAACCCGTCCATTGGGCCCTACCTCAGATTCCGAATCCGAAATCAATACAATATTACCCGTTCACTCACGAGTTTATAAATTCGAAAATCAAATCAATCCGACCCCATTAACATCCTCAAATCCCCATTTTTCTTCATTGTTGAGTTTAAACTCAAGAACCCTATCACTTATCAAGGTTCTTCAATTTCACAAATTTTTGAGGAACGATTCATTGTAAAGTTATGGGATAGGGTCAAGGATTAGAGGAAAATATTTACTTTTACTAATTAGATGAAACCCCAAGAAATTGACATCTCAAGAACTAATATACATACATAAGTCACAAAATAAAACAAAAAGAGTATAAAGTTTACTTTGAAAAAATATACTAATAGAACAAAAGCTTGAGATTGAAGAACACTTGATCTACCATGTCTCTCAAATTTTAGCTAGAATGTAATTTTTCTCTTGAAGCTAAAGAAAGAAAAAGTACTATCTTTTCTTTTTGTTTTCCCTTAGCAGCACTTGCTGCGTTTTCTTCTTTTTCCTTTGTGACCAAGTCACATTTCTTTTACTCCTTTCTATTTACTTTTCTTTTCTTTCTTATCTCATCAAGTAACAATATTAATAGTAATACTTTACACTTGCAACTCTTTGACTAAAAAAAATTATATATGTCTAATGACCAAAGTAAATTTTCTCACCTTACTTAAATATATTATACACCCATTAATGTAATTGGAATAGGAAATTTCATTACTAAAACGTCAAATAAAATAATTCTTTAGTACAATTGGGTCAATTTTATTCACCCACCAACTAAAAATATATAATTAGTCACGCTTATGACATAATTCAAGTATCCATTCCACACACCTGTGTTTATCAATTAAAGCCACTCAAGTGTGAAAATGCATATGTATTTAGCAAAAATGCATAGGGCATTACAAGAAGGCCCTGAGGAATTCTGTACTGAATTAGTAGCAGACATTTTTGTTGAATATTTGAAGGTGTTTTGAATTAAGAAGAAAGGATTCAAGGAGCAATGTCAATGTGATAAATCGCTGATAATGGGGAAGATGAAAGTGAAGAGGTAGGAGAGCAAGTTGGGTTATTTATAAGGGAAAAAGAAAGATAATCATTGCATTTGTATGGGGAAGGAGGAGTGAATAGTGACATCCAATCAGCGAAGGGTGTGTGTGATGGATAGGAATATGGAGTGACAACCGCCAATTTCGAAATTTATGGCGCACGAATAGCCACGTCGATTTCCCGCCGAATTAATTTCACCCCTCAGAAAATTCTGACTATTATCCTGGGGGGGGGGGGGACTATCTATGTTGGGTGAAAAATCAACGAAGCTTAGACGACAGGGCTCGAAGCATGGTGAGACTGAATCCTTTACTAACGAGCTCTCAAGAGCTCGCCCAGCTCCCGAGGCTAGGGGGCCTCGAACAAAAAATGAGTCTTGGTTGCAGGTCACTGCTCGAGACGATTGAAAGAAATTCATAACGATGCGTGAAGCTTACCCCTCGGTGAAGATCCGCTCTTCGGTGAACTAGTCCTCGTTTCTGTAACTGTCGATCATTGCTCACGTATTAAATGAGGAGATCGTGGTCAGACCACAGCTGAACGTGGAATAATGGTCATTAAGTATAGTAATTACCATTCTCATTCTTGTAGGCTATAAATAGCCATGAAAGGATTATCTAAAGGTATCCAGAAATAGATCAAATACACTTATATTTTGTCTTCAATCTCTTGTTTGTTTTTCTATATCATATTTCTTGTCTCTTTGTGCCTTTGATACAAATAATTACTAGTTAACCCTAGACAAATACGATTTGTTGTTTTAATCAGATTTAGGCCAACACAATACATATTGATTATACTGGCTAGTTTTGTAAAGTTCCTTTTAAATTTCTATCGAGTAGGCTTAATTACTGTGAAGAATTCCTGTTAAAAATGTTCTACTCTCAGTTTATACCACTTCATTTGCTTTTGTCATGATCAAACTCGTAATACATAGAATAATACTTTCCCAGTCACTCTCTTTCCCCTCTCTCTCCCTCTCCCTCTCAACAACAAAAAAGAAAGGGAAGACAAAAGAAATGGAAAGAAAATAACTCAACAGTAGTTAAAAAGCTTTTTAATTAATTTAGGGTCTTCTAGCAGGTGGACCACGGTAAATATCACACTTTCTGTTGTTAAGACAATCAGCCATTCTACTGAAACAGCCAACACCAGGAGTAGTATCACAACACCAGCATTTTTGGCCTTGCACTATTCCTGGTTTGCATCTTAGGTGTGGCCATACCCATGCACTTCCCATTCCTGTCGTTGGAGCTGGTGGGTCACTCCCTGTTCTGCATATATCCCCACCTGCTAACACAGTTTCTTTTTAAGTCCTTTTTACCGATAATCAAATATGAACCAATATACTATATACTTATCATTTTCTTTTTATTAAATACACAGTCCTCCTATTTAGAGTCCATTTGGGTGAGCTTATAAGTAGCTTATAAGCTAATAAACTCATTAGTAGATATTTGGTAACTTAAAAATTTATGGGCTTATAAGCCCTTATGTACTTAAAAAAGCAAAAAATGAGAAGTTGGAATTTCCTAACTTCTCAAAAAGTGGCTTATAAGCTATTTTTGACTTACAAGCTACTTAAAATAAGCTACTTATAAGCCCATCCAAACAGGCTCTTAACGTGCCCGAGTTTACTTCAATAGTCATCAGATTGACCAACTTTAAATTACAAAGCGTTAATGATTTGCTTATTACTTTAGTATAACTAAAAACAAACAGATCCATGAACTATTCCAAAATAAGTATGCATGCATTCAATAGAAATTTGAATTAAGAGGAAGAATTTTGAAATTTCGATAAAGAAACATACGTTCAAGAAACAAACTATTCTAATATAAAAAGAGACAGAAAAACAACTACTCCATCAAACGTCTTTTAGATAAAAATCCTAAAACCATATTTACATGCCAATTTTATGTCGAATTGGCAGCTTAGATCTTGCAATCTAATCAACCACATCGATAGTAACCATTAACAGTTTTTTCATGTTTGGTCGCCTTAAAAGTTTTAAAAAATATTTTTTATTTTCCTTCAATTGGAGGAAAATGTTTTTCCTTATAAAAGATGTGTCAATTCACACTCATTATTTACTTCCACTGCTCACCCTCACAGCCACCCCCATCCTACCCCTCACCAACCCCTCACCCATCTAGCCTACACCCAACCCAACCCACCTAACCCCCACATAGATCAAACCCCCCCTCGCACCACCCCGCCCCCACATCAACTGCCCTACCTCCTATGCCCACCCAACACCCTCAGCCTACCCTTTATTAGATGGTTAAAAAAATATTTTAATTTTTGACAACTAAACACCGAAAAATAAGTATGAAATTCACTTTTTCTCAAACACACCCTAAATAAAAAAATAGACATGGGTAGGGAGATAAATCCTTTTGTTATTTACTTTTCTTTTTTTTGTAAGAAAAGTATATTAATCGATCCTCAAAACCAGAAAAAATAATGAGATGATGGAAAAGACATCCTTACATTCATGCAAAGCCAACATAGTCATAAGAACAACGCAAAAGAGAGCGAAACGAGTGGTCATGTTGATGGTTGTAAACTATGAACATCAACTACGCACAAAGGAGAAGAAGACTATCCATACATTTGATAAGAACGTAACTATCTTGCTTTTGTAGTGTTTCCAGTCAACTTCAGGATTTTATTTTATTTAGTAAATCCTCGTCAAGTTGATCAGATCTTGGTTAAATCTGGAAAATTAATTAATAGGCTACCAAGTTATTCAATTGTATTTGCCAATTATGTCTAATACTAGCAAGATATATTATTATTATTATATGAGTACTTTTTATTAAAGTTAGTTGACTGTTGTTACTTCTATTTAGGAAAAACTAGTTTTAGCATACGTGTCATTTAGATGTTATATAAAATTATTTTTATAGCTGATAAAAGAAGCTTTTTTAAATGATTTAACTGGTAGCAAAATAGTGATTTGTATAAAGTTAGATAAATCACTAATTTAGCAATTTGATACTCAAACACTTTTTAAAAATATTGGCCAAACATAAATTACTAACAAAAATGCTTCTTCATTCATTTGGTCAAATGGTACTCTTCCTGAGCAAGTGCATTGCTAGTCTTTGGGATGTGCTTTGCGCATGCACTCCAATTGTGGATAATCTTCAATAGTGGAGTGACCCCTTAGCTGAAATTGAAACTCCAAGTTTTCTGCATATTAGTCGATCCAATGTCGAAATTAAAGGATAACAAATTATAGCAATTAGTTAATTCTAGAATTAGTTAACTTCAAAATCTTAAATATTAAAAAAAAATAATTAAATGACTATTTTTTTAAGATAAAGTATGTTTTAAAAAGATAAGAGAAGATTAATCACATTTCACTAAGGCTATTTCATGCTACTAAAAAATATATTTGAATTATAAATTTAATATATATATATATATATATATATATATATATTTTACACACACACACCCTAACTTTGGTTTAAAAATCAAACTCTCCCCCCTCCCCCCTCCTCCTCCTCCTGCTCAACTATAAACAATAATCATTCTCCCCCTTTATCTCAATGAACTTTCAAAAATTCCTACTTTACCCTCTATATTAAAAAAATTTTAAAATTAATGTCATGATATATTTTATTCTATGTTATACCTATAAAATAAAAATAATATTATAATTAAAATAAAAGAAATGAATAATAATCAAAGAATATAAGTTAATGATTTCATCCATAAAATAAACGAGAATAACTAATTATAGAAATAATTTTACTTGTATTAGTACTTTATTTATAAAATCAAAACTCAAAGTTAATCTATTATACAATAAAAAATAAAAAAGGAATGCAAGAAGTACTACAAGAAATTATTGAGGATAGCAATATATTTCATATAAATCCAAATAATAATCTATTTATCTTAAATTAATTTGAAATAATAATGTAGGTTATATTTTATCGCAGAGACGGACACACATGTTCGGCTAGGGTGCACTAACACTCGCTTGATTGGCCAAAATTTCTATATTTATGTGTTGATTTTTTTGAAAGTAGACATATGTATTAAGGTGACACCCATAGAACAGAATTATATTTCAGTGCATTTGCCGAGTATGCCTGAAATACTTGCATTTACCCCTCACATTTTGAATTCCTCAGCTCTATTCTCTATATCATTTTATTTTATGTTTATTTTTTCATGCATTATAAATAGTGCATGACAGCTGTAACTTTCAGTTCCTGGGTCCACCTCTATTTCATCGATGATAACCTAAATTCAAAAATCTGTATATACGATATAGGGAACGATGGTGAACGTACTTTATCAAAAAATTATATTTAAATATATGATAATTTTATTCAAACTTAAATTACTATAATAAGCTATATATTATTTAAATCATAGGTTAAATATTATTAAAAATTATATAAAAAATATATCACATAGATGAGAACTGAAAATACCAACAACAAAATAGACAATATATATAAGATAAAGGGGGGGAGGGGGGGAGAATGATTATTTTTCATAGTTGAAAGGAAGTTTGATTTTTAAATCAAAGTTGGGGGTCAAAATAATTTTCACCCTCTCTATATATATATATATATATATATATATATATATATATATATATATATATATATATATATATATATATATTTCTATCTATTATAAGCGAACAAGCAGGGTACGAACACAGTATTAACCAAATGTACCAAAAGTTATGTAAATACTACTCTAATACTTGGATATATGTGATTGAATTCACTTTTTGCCATTTCCCTGTTAAACACATGTACTACTCTTTTTCTATCAGCAAGCCACGTGTACTATCATTACTTTGTTTACACAATTCCACGAGTCTTGCAGTTTTTAGATTTGTGGGATAACTATATTCCTTCTTCTCCAGTCTTATCATTCCTCTCACACTTCTCTCACTTCAGTTGCTTCTCCTTTGTGCAGAATTAATGCTCTTACTTACTTTCTTCGCTTATGTTCTTGACTTACTTTCTTTGTTCTCTTTGAAGGGAGCTGTGAATCTGATTAAGAAAAGAAAAGAAAAAGAAATATAATCCAACCTAAATAATTGTTCTGCTTATATTTGATCTTTGGTGTGAGTTGATTGCCTTATTGTGGGAGTACATTGTTCATCAATGTTAGAACATTGATTGACACTAAATCCGCTATCAGTACATACGGACTACTTTAAGCTGAAGGATAGTTACTCTAATATGAAAAGACTATGAAATTTTTTTTTTTAAAGACTTGAAAATTGATTCTACAAATGATGCCATGTATGCAACTTAGTGAATTATTCTAGAGTTTGATGTTTTCATAAAAGAGACATTGAGAACTTCTGGTTTTTGCAGCAAGAAGGTATATTCATATTTGAACTGTAGAATTCGATGAACACGACCATTGAAAAATAGTGGGTATTTCACGGTATGTGACCTCTAAGACGGCTGCTACAGTACTTGAGGTAACAATATCTACTATGTTGTCCATGAAAATTCATTCCTTGTGTGAAATAAACTATCTTTGATTAATATAATTATTCATCTTGTGTTACTACTTTTATTTCTACTTGAATTAAGCAAGATGAGGCAAAATGTAAACAGGGAGACCAAATGATGCAACAATTTCGTGGGAGTAGCAGCAGCAAAATCTGCACCTCCACGGATGCCAACCACTAAGAAACTTCTTCAACTTTAACATGTTTGTTAGTTAAATAGTTAATCACTACTAAACTTGTTAATGTTTCTGTGCAGAGGGTTCACTCATTAGCTCTAAAATTGTGCAGCATGGTCATTAGGACTAGGAGACTTGGTGTATACAGGGAATTATGGATGATGATATTTCTTTTATGTTAGAGAAGGGTGCATTATATGAAGGTGTTACATCCACATTGAATTTGCTTTAGTTGAACTAAGTAGTAATCAACAAGCAGAAATCCTGCGTCATTTTTTGCACATGTTGACAGATAAGTGTACTATTGTGTGTATGTTATAACCTCTCTCTGTTAATGTTCTATTTTCCCTTATTTGGATGTTGTGACTGATCTTGAATGTATGAAGGATCATAAATTGTTGCTCAAAAGTCAAAAGCACTATATTTTTAGAATCATTTATTAATAGTTCGTGTTGTTTATGCGATTCACCTACCTTAACCAAATTGTTTACAGAAATCATCTCCATTTTTCACAAGCTTCATTTGCGGTACTAAGTGGTATTTTGTATGCACAAATGCAAAACCTTACCCATAATAAAACCACATTATTTAACCTAAATCTCATGTTGGGCCCGGGCTAATGCACGGGGATTCCCTGCTAATGTGTGTACATATTAAGCTAGCTTAGCAAAGAAAGAAATTCGGCCTTACATGGTCGTCGATTTCTATATTATAATTTCTAACTTTGGCTTCTTTGGATCAAACGTATAATTATTTGACTATACGAGTAACATTTTAGTTGATATAATTCCTACGATTAATCAATGCCCTGATAATTCAAACTTTATACAACACATATTTATATAGTTAATACTGCTATACTAAAAGCCATATATTGTAATATGACATTCAAAGACTTCTATGTGGTATGTATTGGGTAAAATATCAACGAGGTTTTCGTGACAGGGCTCGAAGCATGGTGAGGTTAAATCCTTTATTAACGAGCTCTTGAGAGCTCGCCTAGCTCCCGAAGCCAGTTGACTCGAGCACGAAATGAGAGTTGGTAATAAGTTATCCTACGAGGCGATTGGAAGACAACCATCACACGAGGCATGAGGTTCACCCTCGTAGAAGATTTTGCTCCATGACGAACGAGCTCTCACTTCTGTAACCGCCAACCATTGCCCACGTAATAAATGGAAAGATCATGGGGCGACCACGATTGAACGTGGAGTAATGACCATTAAGAGCAGTAATTGTTGTCTTCATCCTGGTAGGCTATAAAAAGCCATAAAACGATTGTGTGATCCGAAAATATATCAAATATACTTATACTTTACTTTCAATCTCTTGTCTCATTTTCTTTACCAAATTTCTCATCTTTTTCGTGATTTTGCTATGAATAATTGCTAGTTAACCCAAAATAAATTCGATTTGTTGTTCTAATCAGATTTACGCCAACAAAAACTGGCGCCCTATGTGGAGATCTAGCAATAATGTTCGTTCCAAAGTCCCACTTTCAGCTTCACAAGTTGATCTCGTCAACATCATCCAATGACAGACAACACTAACACCTCTGATAATACAACGATCCAAACCCCCGACCCAACGATTAGCGTCACCTCGTGAGGGGATGGAACTCTGATAACACCACCTAGGTTAGCACCACCTGGCTTAACGCCGCCTAGCCTGACATCACTTGGTGAGATTCAACTTGACTTAACGCCACCCGCTGGTTTGATTTCTTCAACTGGTTTAAACCTCCCAATTTGTGTTATTCCACCGCCACCAACCGACCCATCGTCATCAAGTTCGAACGACCCATTTCAATTGTATGTGACGGCGACTTTGCAACGGCTTCAAGAGCAATTCGCTGCTTTATCTGGAAATGAGAGGAACACAGCAAATCCTGCCGAGCCCACACTCAATGAAAGCATCTCGAACGTTGTTCCTACGGGTCCAACAACAGGGGGACTTCCCAAATGGAGCTGCATCCAGGGGCTCAGGGTCTGCGCCATAGGGGAATCAACCCTTCGGGGTAGCACCAACGGTAGCTGAAACTAGCGTCCTGTCGGGCTTTGAGAAATAGAAGAAAAAAGTCGAGACCAGCATGGAAAAATGGCTCGAAAATGTCCTTGGGGTCAGGAAACCTCAGCGAGCAATACATATTGAAAAGTGCAGGCAACAACCTTTTAAGCCTGAGGCTACTCCTTCTCTCATTTCCAAATACTTCAAGTTGCAAATCTTGAAGAAATATGATGGGACAAGTTACCCGGTGGATCACATAACAGAATATATAGCTATGGTGAAGGGCAGCGACTTAAACCCGGTGGAAAGGGAGTCGATGTTCCTTAAGAAGTTCGCTGACACACTTGAAAAAGGAGCACTGCGCTGGTACATGCACCTCCGCTCGAAGTCGATATCAAATTTCGAGGAGTTGGCTGATATGTTCATCAAAGCCCATCCTGGGGCCCAGAAGATCCTCAAGAGAAAAGAGGATGTTTTTTAGGTTAAAAATAAGTACCTCGAGCCGATCAAGGACTTCTTCGAGCGCTTTCAAGCCGAAAGAATGGACTTGCCTAAAATAGATGATACTCTGGAAGTCATGGCTTTTGAAAGGAATTTGAATGTGAGTAATTCTGAGGCAGCTGCTGAACTGAAGAAAGAGCCCCAGCAGTATCAGAACCAGACTTGAGGTGAATTACATGACAGAGCCTTTGCGAAAATCAGTCTCGAAGAGGCTGAATGGAGGATGACAGGTCGATATAATTCATACCGAGGCCATGCAGAGTCATCTCGATGCGCCGATGCACCACGAGGGAACTCAAAAGGGAGATACAAGCCTTATAATTCGGAAAGGCAACATGTAAGCCAGCGCCTCGGAGGACAACAACATGTAAGTCAAAGGCTAGGGGGAAGGTTAGCACCAACGCTAATCAGAAAAGCTCCTCGAGGCCATCCTTGGTGGCCAAGGATAAAGAATTGCTTCGAATCTCTGATTATAACTTCAACATCTCCACTCCCGAGCTAGTAAATGCTATAAAAGGGATGACGGATTAAGGTGTGAGATTACCAAGGGATATGAGAACGCCCCCGGGGAAAAGAGATCAAACTCAGCATTGTGAGTTTCATATGGATTATGGGAATGCTACCGAGGATTTCAAGGCATTGCGGCTCGAGGTAGCTCATCTTCTCAAGAAGGGTGTGTTAGTTGAGTATCTTATTGACAAGAGGAAGCAAAATTATTCTAGGAATAGGGGAGGGGGACAGCTGCTGAAGGTGGAGTCTCCATAAAGAGTGGTGAATGTGATAACTGGAGGGTCAGAGGTAAATGGTGTTAACTTCACCGCTGCGAAGAAATTTGCAAAACTTTCGATCATTGTGGAGAAAAGGACCCGAGCTGGTGGGTCGAAGAATGAGATTGTGTTCGATACAGAAGACTGTGATGGGATGATATTCCCTTATCACAATGCTTTGGTAATCATGTTAAGAATCAATGACTGCGATGTTAAAAGGGTTTTGGCCGATCCTGGTAGCTCGGTGAACATCATCAATTATGGAGCAGTTAAGAAAATATGGTTGAAGGACCTCGTTGTCCCAAAGCAACCATATTGATGGGGTTCAACAATTCAACTGAAAAAATACTTGGAGAAATTACTCTTACTACGACTGCCGAGGGTGTAGATAAGAAGACTGTTTTCCAAATAATGACAGAAGATATGGCTTATAATGTTATCCTCGAGAGGCCTTCGATCCACGAGATGGAAGTTGTTCCATCTACCCTGTATCAGGTAATAAAGTTTCCAACACCATGGGGAATCTGTGCTATCCGAGGGGAACAACGAATAGCTCGTGAGTGCTACTCGATGAAGAGTGGAGTAGCTTCGACTAAGCCACCTAAATAGCAATTACTCGGCTCGGAGCCCGACATCGAGGTACGTTATCCCTCGTTCAATACAACCTTGAGTTTACCACTTCAATTCGTCGATGCCCCAACAATTGGGCTGAATGATGATCACCCCTCGTCTCTTTGCATGTCCTTCTCAGGAAATGGGGGAAACAAAAATCAGTGCTCGGGTCTGCATTCTTCATACCCGAACACTTAGGGGGGTGAAAGAGGAATGGGTTCATAACAACTGGGGACTTCGAACAAAATTGAAGACTGTCGATCCGAACACCGGGGACTGCTCCTTTAAGAGTTTGTTCTGTTGTTCGATGTAATTGCCCGAGGTGACTGTTGTATAAAAATTTTCCTAAGTTTTACCCAAATCTTGTGATGACTTGAACTTAAACTTGATTCAACTTCTTTTTTATTTGATGTTCAAAGCCAATTTTTATTTGTCGTTCTAAGCTAACTCCGTTTTTATATTATCTAATTCTTGCAAGTAAAAAACTCAAATGATATGAAATGGATATCCTTAGTACGAAGTAAACGATGTGATATTTTGAAGCATCTGAATATTCATTAAATGCCTCAAAGGCCATACAGGAAGATTTACAAAGCATTGGCCCAAAGGCTTAAGGCTCGAAGCCCAAACAAAAAACAAAAAGATGAAAGTTCATTCAGACAAGGCTTCAGAATCCTCACTTTTTTCATCACCACTTTTGCTGCTCGAGGGAAGATTGCTCATCAACTGCTGAGCCTTAGCAACATCCTCCCGCGCCTTAGCTATTTCTTCGTCCAAGTTCACGCCAGCTTTACACAGCTCAATGGTCTTCAACTTGGTCTGGATGATAGCCCAATTTCTATCAACTCGAGCCCTAGTATCACGAGACTTCAGCTTAGCCTCGATCTTGGACTTAAGCTTGGAGGAGAACATGGCCCCCTCACTCTGAAGAGTCTCAACTTTGTCCTCGAGCATCTGGGATTGGGGTTCAAGCTCGTTCACCTTCAACGAGAACTCTTTCCATTGGCTTTGAAGCTGCTCGTTCAGGTCATCGATCATCGCATTTGCTGCTTCGATCTCACATTGGAGGATTTCCTCTTGAGCTTTCTTTTCAGCCTCAAGTTTGGCGACGACCTCTCGAGATTTTTCAAGCTCAAGGTTAGATTCCTCGGCCAGTTTACGAGCTCGGTCCAAGTCTACCTCAGAATAGAGCAGATGCTTCTCAAGATCGGAAATCTTGTCTTGAAGTTTAGCCTTTAAACGGTCCCAGCGACCCCCAATCTTCCTGAACTCTGTTGCTCGAATAGCCTCTATCTCGGCTGCTTTCATAGTATAAACAAAACTCTGCAAAGGAAAAGAGTTTAAGGAGGCGCCAATGAGGTCAAAGGGTAAAAAACGAGGTGGAAGAATAAAAATTACATGAATCTCATGTTGGGATGCGAAAGCCATCAGGTCATCAATTTGCAAGCCCTCGAGGCGCTCTCCCTTTGATGGGCCAAGCAACTCCCTATGGCTGATTGGAACAGCCATTGTGTCATCTAGCATACACAGTTTAAGAGGGATTCTTATCGTCCTAGGACTTGCATTGGAAGACGAGGGATAGTCAGCTCGAGCACAATCTTCAGCTACCCTCTTTTTATCTCGAGCATGGTCATCCGTCGCTCTCTCCTCGGCAGGAAGATTTTCGGCTACTTTGGCCTTGCCGTTGGCTTTCTCCACAACTCGATTCTCCTTGGAGTCATCCACTGCAACTTCATTGTGAGCCTCGCCACTTGCAGACTCGACAACTTGGTCATACGGAGGAATTTTAGGTGACTTGGCCTGAGGACGTTTAGCTTGGGAGGGGTTGGTTGTTGCGCCTTTCCTCTTCTTTGAAGCTTTAGATATAAGGCCTCCCACCAACTCCTCCAATTCCTTCAGACTCTCCCCAGCCTCGGGGATCCCAGCTTCTTTCTTTCCTCTTTTTCTTCTTCTTTTTCTTTTATTCCTTCTCTTCTTCTCCTTTCTCTTTCGGTTCGGTAAACGCTTTGTTGAGGAAGCCTGAAACAGAAGAGGCAAGAGTGAGGGCAAGTTTTTGAGTTAAGAAGAAGGCATAATTCACCCTTACCGTGCTGTTTGCACGACCATTGGTTTTCTTTCAACGCTGGCAAGATCATCCACGATCTATCTGGCCTCGGCTTGGCGTCAATCAGTGCTTGAACCCATTCATTCAAACCCTCCGGGGGGTTGATAGGAAGTTTCTCCGCTGAAAAAGGAAAACAACAAAGTGTTGATCAAAACTTGAGGAGTTATGGGAATAAAGGAGAAGTCAAGGATCGACAACTTACGAGTTCTGTTCCACACCTCAGGGAACTCCGCCTCGGAAGAAAGAAGAACGGTGGGAATAAACATGAACCGATCACACCAACCACGGTCCTCGGTGTCGTCACCCTTCTTGATTATGGAGAATTTTCCTCATTTGCTCAACTGGACAACCCCATCTTTGTACATAGTAGGGCAAAATAAGGAAATGAGATGGTCAAAGGTAAAAGGAGCTATGGCTCTTTGACTCAGAAAGTCGAGGCGTTGAATGACTCTCCAAATGCCAGGACCGAGTTGAGCCAAGCATAGGTTGTATGTTCGGAAAAAAGTATCGGCTATGTGATGAATTGGGAGAGAAAAACCTACCGTAAACGGATAGGTGTAGATGAGAGATCGGAGACTCTGTCGCAAGTACGATGCTCCGGGGCAGGAACCACAATTTGGACCTCGAGGCCCCAACCGCAATCCTCACGAATCTGATCTACGTGATCTTATGTGATTAGGCTCGGGGACTGTTGGACAGGAACTTCTCTTTTTTTTCTCAAGATTAGAAGCCGATTGCTTCTGCATCTTGAAATCTTTACTGTGATCAAACTTTGAGGGGATCAGATGATGGGGTTTTAGCTCCCCGACGAAAAATTTCTTCGTGGGCTGTGAAGCTTCAGTGGCTTCAGCGTTATTATTAACAACATTGGTGACTTCCTCAGCCACAACTCCGTCGTCACTGATTGATATTTCTTCCTGGGCAGTGGCGTCATGGTGGTTGGAGGCGGTTTCTATGTTACTCTCATCCGGTAAAAGTACTCTTAATTGTATAGGCACATCAGCAAAATCCCCGCTCGTTGTCATAGGGATATCATCCATGTTCTTGCTTCTGGGGTTTGAGGAATTATTGGTAGAAGACATGACGACAAGGTTTTAACAGAAAGGAGATTTGCAGAAAACTTGGTTATAATTGATCAGAAGGTTTTAAAAACAACGTAAGTGATGAGCAAGTTGGAAGATTTATAGGAAGAATGATACTCAAGTTCTTTAAAGGGTCATCAATCATCATTATTACTTTTACATTGGGAAGGTAAAACGAAGAGTTACAATCGCTCAGAAAACGCAGCATGTAGAAGATGAGACATCGAAATGATGGTTAACTTTTCAAATTCCTTGGCGGAGGATTTGCCACGTCGATCTCCCGCCGAATTTATTCCACCCCTCATAAAATTATGACTATTATCCGAGGGGTGGAAGGACTATCTAATTTGGGTAAAAAAATCAACGAGTTTTTAGTGATAGGACTCAAAGCTTGGTGAGGTTAAATTCTTTATTAACGAGCTCTCAAGAGCTCGCCTAGCTCCCGAGGCCAGTTGCCTCGAGCACGAAATGAAAGTTGGCCACAAGTTATTCCACGAGGCTATTGGAAGACAACCATCACACGACGCATGAGGTTCACCCCTCGCAGAAGATTTTGCTCCATGACGAGCGAGCTCTCACTTCTGTAACTGGCAACCGTAATCCACGTAATAAATGGAAAGATCATGGGGAAGACCATGATTGAATATGGAGTAATGACCATTGAATGTAGTAGTAGTTGTCTTCATCCTGGTAGGCTATAAAAAGTCATAAAATGATTGTGTAAATGATCCGGAAATATATCAAATATACTTATACTTTGCTTTCAATCGCTTGTCTCGTTTTCTTTATCAAAGTTCTTATCTTTTTCGGGACCTTGATACGAATAATTGCTAGCTAACCCAATATAAATTCGATTTGTTGTTCTAATCAGATTTAGGCCAACACAAGGTAAAATTTCTACCTCTATCTACTTATTTTAGAAGCAAACTCACGGCAGATAAATTTTTTGATACTTATCGACACAAAATTAAAAAAATAATAATAAGTAGCATGAACGTACGTAAAACTCCATAAATAAAGAAGAAAAATTGTAAGAAAGTACATTCCTATATAAAAAAAAAAGGAATCAAATATCATCAATTTGACTCATTAAAGTTGAGAATGTCAATTTAGTTTATCAATCCCAAATCTGATTTGCGTCTCGAGGCCTGATAAATAGGTTTAACAAATCAATTATTTAATTTATTTATAACCTAAAATAACTAAATACTAAGCAAATAACTGCCAAATTGGATTAAGACTGAATATAAAAAAGTAAAAGGTAACTTACCAAAATTACATGCTTTTGAATGTTGGTTTCCAACAAACCAAAGGTACCTAGAAATTCACAACTCAGAACTAAATGAGAGGAAGAAGAAAGCGCAATGCCAAAAAAAAAATACTAAGTTAAAAATAATAAAAGAGATAAAAGATACATAAGATATAAAAATAGAAAAGTATCGGAACATAAACAATTCTATTCAATTTTTAGGACTTCAATAAGATAATAGTGGAAGCATTTGCGATTACATATAAAGTAGTATTTCTGAATAATTCAAACTTAACAATTCCATCTAAAGATGCCAATACAATGACAAAGGAAAACTGAAAATCAATATACAAAAATTCCATATATACATTGCACAATTGATGTTTGGCAATATTTGCATATTATACCTTAATATTTCCTCGTATTTTGATATGTTATTCGCCCATTACACGAAATAATTGCGATTCTTGCGCTTTCTTATTGTGTTTGTGATTTTAGGAATGGTTTGGATGAATTCGAGGCAAGAACAATTAAAATGGATACAAACGAGCAAAGAATTAATGGACTTAGCAAAAATGTGGGATATGGCATTAGAAGGCAAGGCTATGGTGCAAGCTGTAGATCTGTCACAGCCTCAGACTTTGGAATGCTGCGAGCCATGCGACGCCTTCAGTACAGCACGCAACATCTAGAAGCGGTTTGGTATTCGACACCCAGAGAAAGCTTTTGGAGATTTGAGCACCACTGTTGTGGCAATGCGATTAAGCAAGTGACGCTTGCCCCACAACTTGAAGTCCGGCGACCCCAACTTTTTCAACTTAGTTTAGGTTTTGGTTTAACTTATCCTAGCACCTTGTAAACATTATAAACACATTATAATTTAGGTTTTAGAGGGGGGAGACGGGGGAGGAGAGCAGATGAGCCCTAGATGTCTTCTGAACAAGTTCTTTCTCTCTTTCTCTTATTCTTCTCCTTAATTCTATAGTTTGTTCGTTCTAGAGTTAGGGCAATTACATGAAGGTTGATGTTTGAAAGTTGAATTCTATATATTGATCTACCACTACAGATTATTTATTCTTTCTTGAGCCTAATTGTTTGGTTATTAGGTCCCGATAATTGAACACTATCTACGGTTTACAAGTTGAACTCGATAGAGGGAACTTGTAAACACACATAAGAAATAATAGAGCTTGATTGTGAACCTGGGCATCAGGGAATCGATTTGCGCATAGGATAGAAATATATTTATTCGCCTTGTTTAGCTAAATACATAGTTATTTAATACATGCATGTGATTTAATTCCATAGACGTATAGGCATTAGAGTAGCTTGCATAGACTCGTGAAGAATCGACAGGTTTTCACGAATATAATTAACCTGTTAGTTAGCAATCTTGGAAATCGAGAAGTAGAATCAACTGAAAAACTCAATTGGATTGTTTGTAGCTCTGACTCTGGACCGTTTCTCTTTTATTGATAATAACCCATAATCTGCTCTATTACTTGACTTCAATTACTTGTTTTTAATTATTGTTTTCTTTAGGTAGTAGAAAAATCACAATCATCATCAAAAAAGATTCCTGAATAGCTTTTAGGAAATTGTTTGCTAGGATTCAGTCTGAACAGTAGTCCTCGTGGGATCGATACTCAACTTATCACTTTATTACTTGTCGACTACGTATACTTGATGTGCGTTTGGGAGCAACAAGTTTTTGGCACCGCTGCCGGAGACTAAATAATTGATTGTTTTCTTTTTGAATGATTTATTATTTTCTATTCAGGTTTAATTTTTTGTCTAGTTTCTTATTGTGTTACTTGTTAACATGGCATCTTTTAATGAAAACTGGTCAAATAATAGTTGCTCAAATTTTGATAACCTTTATTTACTGTGTGGAGGAACTCACTTGTGGGAAAATTGTCCAAGTCTTTCAACCCTGCGGGACTGGTTATGTGATTTTTCCACAACCTTTGACTGGAACTTCTGCAAATTGTGTGGTGGTTTGTGGAATAGTTATCCCAAGTGTCACACTCCTTCCCCAATCAATATGTGTGATGATTCTAATATTATAAGGATTGGTGGACTATTAATTCTTTTCTGGTGTCATGGATTAGGAACTCCATTGAGCCTACGCTTAGGACCACCATATCTCATATGAAGGTTGCTAAGGATTTGTGTAGAGCATCCGAGAGCGTTTTTCAGTGGAAAACGGACCTCAGATTCAGGAATTGAAGGCTACTCTGGCCGGGTGTAAGCAAAAGGGATAGACCATTGCTGCTTACTATGGGAAATTAGCTATGCTGTGGGAAGAACTTGGAAACTATGATAAGTTTCTGACGTATTCGTGTGGAAATTGCTCATGCAATCTCACTGTTGCACTGGAGAAGAAGAGAGAAGAAGATAGGGTTCATCTATTTCTTATGGGGTTGGATGAAAATATCTATAGAACCGTCCATTCCAATCTCTTGGTCCAGGATCCGTTGCCATCCATGAATCAAGTTTACCAAAAGGTTGTTCAAGAAAAATGTTAAGGGAATGGCACAGACACAGGAAGATCGGGAGAAGGTGACAGTATTTGCTGCACAACGGTCGCCCCCACCACGGTAGACCTATAAGGAGTGTCACTTGTGCGATTGAGGTGGTGAGCCCCTGGAACGCTGTTTTGAAGTTATTGGATATCCGGAAGGTTGGTTCCACTATCCTAAACAGGGTTCTCAAAATGGTGGATGTGGAAAGGAAGAGCTGAGGCTACCAGGGGTGGTAGAGGTCGTGATATCAGCAGTGTGGCTCGAATGCTGGTCGAGGACGTGGTGGTAATCAGGCAAATATTGCTCAAGCTGAGTCCGAGAGTGGAGAAACCGGACACATGACTGCACACGGACAAACGAACATGTCCGGGATAACGAGTGATCAGCTGCAGATGCTGTTCGAGTTGCTGAACAGAGAGAAGGCGAGCACAAGTGAGCCATCGATTGATAAGCAAATTCGACTTCCGTGGACTATTGACACGGGAGCATCGAATCATATGACCGGTTAATTGAGTATTTTGGAAGATCTACAGTCAATTCCACAGTGTCTGGTACATCTACCAAACGGAATGAGTACAATGGCTACGCAAGAAGGATCCATCAGATTTAACAAAGACATAATTCTTCATAAAGTGTTATATGTGCCTGAAATGACTTGCAATTAATTTCGTTGTCTCAATTGATTGATCAGTTAGGTTGCAATGTAATTTCACTAATGATTTATGTGTTATGCAGGATCGGGCTACGGGGGAGTTGATTGGAGCGGGTGAACAAAAGAACAGACTCTACTACTTTCGGACGGTACCCTAGGTGAAGGCAATGAAGGTCGATGTGATGGATTTGTGGCATCAAAGGTTAGGGCATCCTTCGATGCAAGTAACCAAATCTCTTTCAGTACTAGAAGATCGGAGTAGCAAAGGTAGCTTAGAAGAAAAATCATGTGATGTATGCCTTCGGGCAAAGCAAACTAAGAATATATTTCCTTCAAGTGATAATAGAGCTGCCAAACTTTTTGATTTAATTCATTGTGATTTGTGAGGTCCTTATAGAAATTAATCCTCATCTGGTGCATTATATTTCTTGACTATTGTCGATGATTGTTCACGAGGTGTATGGGTGTTTTTGTTAATCGATAAGAAAGAAGTCGGACAAAAGTTGAAAGGGTTCTTTGTAATGGTGGAAAGACAATTTAATAAACGTATTAAATGCATCCGAAGTGATAATGAAAACGATTTCATAAGTCTGAAAGGGTTTTTCTTCGAACAAGGGATATTGTTCCAAACTTCTTATGTAGGGACACCACTGCAAAATGGTAGGGTTGAACGAAAACATCGACATATCTTGAATGTAGCACAGGTGCTACGATTTCAAGATAAAGGGAGAATGTGTGATGATGCCCGGTTATCTAATCAATCAGATGTCCTTTAAGTTATTGAATGGTAAGAGACCTTACGATGTCTTGATGGGGGAGACACCGAATTATGATCATTTGAGGATGTTCGGATGTTGGTTGCTATGCTCGCAATCAAGGACGGACTAGTGATAAATTTGAGAGTATGAACAATCGATGTGTATTCGTGGGTATCCAAACGGAAAGAAAGCTTGGAAGGTGTATGACTTGGAGGCAAAGAAATTTTTGATATCGACGGACGTGGTGTTTTATAAAAATGAGTTTTTGTTTGCATCAAAGGAGGAGGAGAAAGAAAAACGGAGTCATGAAATGGTTCCTGTGACCGTAGCTTTGGAAGAAGAAGAGGAGCGTGTGAAAGTAAGGGGGCGTTGAGAATGACGCTCAAGTAGAAATGACTCCGGGAATTGAAGGGATGGATCATGGGGATCCGAACCCCGGTGCTGCTCTCGGACACATGGAGGACGACGTGTTGGTAAAAGAATGGGGTCGTGGAAAGCGGACTAAGAGGGAAAATGTTTTGTTGAGAGATTTAGTCACCAATATGGTCTGAAAGTTGAGTCACCGGGTATCGTCCTGCGTCCGAAAGTCTGACTATTCACCTGATTCTCAACAACCCTCCAGTAAGCCCTATCATCTAGCACATTATGTCAATTGTGATAATTTTTCTTCGAAGCGTGTAATTTTTCTTGCAGCCATAACAGAAGGACATGAGCCTACCTCTTATTCAGAGGCTGTAAAAGATGAAAAGTGGAGAAAAGCCATGCAGCAACAGTTGCAGTCATTGGAAGCAAACAGAACTTGGGAAATCATTCGCTTACCTCCAGGTAAGAAATCCCTCGGCTTCCGATAGGTGTATAAGATCAAGTACAATTTAGATGGTACCATTGAACGGTACAAAGCAAGATTGGTGATTTTTTAGGATCATCAAGTAGAGGGAGTTGATTACACGGAGACATTTGCACCGGTCGCTAAGATGGCGACTGTTCGAGTTTTTCTTGCTGTGACTGCAGCTGAAGGTTGGGAATTGCATCAGAAGGATGTGCACAATGTATTTTGGCATGGTGATCTTCGTGAAGAGGCATATATGAAATTGCCTCTGGGGCATCAAATGAATGGGAAAGGAACTATGTGTCACCTCCGGAAATCTTTGTATGGTTTAAAACAAGCCCCTCGGTGTTGGTTTGCAAAGTTATCGACCGCTCTTAAGAAATATGAGTTCCGACAATCATATTCAGGTTACTCATTATTTATGAAGAAGAAGAGAAATGTACAGATGAATGTGCTCGTATATATGGATGATTTGATTATCTCTGGTAATGATTCGAGGGCTATTCCAATTTTCAAGTTGTATCTCTCTAAATGCTTTCATATGAAAGATTTAGGCACTTTGAAATACTTCTTGGGGTTGAAGTGACAAGGGGTCCGAAAGGCATTTTTTTATGTCAGAGAAAGTATGCTTTGGATATCATATCTGAAACAAGTCTGTTGGGGGCAAAATCGGTGGGTACACCAATAGAGCAAAACCATCATTTAGCGCTTGCGACTGGTCGTCTTATCAAAGACCCCGAACGATTTCGAAGACTAGTTGGGAGATTGATTTATTTGTGCTTTACGCGTCCGAATTTATCTTACAGCATGCATGTGTTGTCACAATTCATGCAATGTGCCCAGGTTGAGCATATTGAAGCGGCACTTCGTGTCGTCCGATATTTAAAAAGGTATCCGGGCAAAGGCATTAGAATGAGCTCTCAGTGTGATCTACGATTGCATAGATTGTGTGATTCTGATCGGGCAGGTTGTCCGTTGACACGCCGCTAATTGACTGGTTGCTACGTGTCTTTAGAGGTCTCACCAATATCATGGCAGACGAAGAAGCAACAGATTGTTTCTCGGTCTTCAGCGGAGGCAGAGTATCGGTTGATGGCAATGACCGTGTGTGAGTTAAAGTGGTTGAAGGGGATTTTGTGGAATCTTAGGATCGAGCACAAGCCTCTGATAAATTTGAAGTGTGACAGTCAAGTAGCATTGCATATTGCTCGGAATCCTATTTTTCACGAGCGCACTAAACACATCGAAGTGGACTGTCACTTTATTCGAAATGAGATTATCGGGGGCACGATACGTCCTACCTATGTGCCCACGGCCACACAACTGGCCGATATTTTCACGAAGGCGTTGGGACGGGCGCAATTCGAATATTTCCTTACCAAGTTGGGCATAAGAAATAGTGAGTTTTACAAGAGCGATAAAGTGCAGGTTGTTAGCGAAACTTGGATAACGGAGCACACCAAACTCTTTAAAGCATATGAGGTTTTCTCTAAGGAAATAGCAAATATGACGAGGCAATATATGGAAGAAAGAGTGCAGCTCACACAAGGAATTGATCAATTTGGTTTAGCTATTCACGATTTGGAGTCGAATTTGAGTGATATGGTTGAGGTGTCTAATGCCCAATTATCAATTGTTGTGAATAGTAGATTTGAGATAGAAGAGCTTAGGAACCAATTCGAGGAGCAAAAAGTGGAATTTATACTATTCGATGCAATATTAGTTGAGGATGCCGAAGTTGACAAAATTACATTAGAGTCAAGTGAGGAAAAAGAAAATATCATATTTGAGGACTCTAGTATTTGTGCAAGTGAGGGTGTCAAAAGTAATGGAATTTTAGAATTGAAGCGCATTAGAACCCATTCCAATCATTTTTCAACGTTGTGTTTGGATGGTGACATGAAAATTTAGCCACCCAAGCCTATGAAGAAACCAAAGGAGGAGGAACAAGGTGCCTATATTTTAAAGTTTGTGATGCCGAGGAGACAAAACAATATCCCTCATTTAAAGCTCAAGAAGTGCAAAATGCGACATTGGTTACTTGGTCCTTTTGTATTTTTGCCACCACCCCAATACCATAGTCGTAAACTTGAGGTAAAGTTGGGCATTCAATTCATAAGTTCAAGGTGGAGGCAAAAGTGGTGAAGTTGTCTTCGTCGTGCAGCGACGTTAAATCAATCGCTTCTTGGGAGGCAACCCAATTTTCTTGCTTTAGTTTTATTTTTATTTTATTATTACTATTTTTATGATTGTATATTACTTTGGGTGATTCTTTGGAGTGCAGGTTCATGTAATGTCGAGTTTAAGTGCGGGGTGTCCTCACCCCTGCCTAATATTGATGACCTGTTGGGGAAAGTCTGAGTACCTCATGCTATACGGAAGCTTGGAGGATGCTAGCACCAAGGACTAGAGCTTTCAGGGAGTTTTCTTACCCACTTGCAATACTAATTCATTTACTTGTTCGCACTGAGGATAACGCTTGATTCTAAGTGTGGAGTGGGGGAACTTCCGTTCTTTTTGATGTTATGGATGACTGTACCATTAGGAATCTTTTTTTAGAAAATTTTATTTTGTCACTTGACTTTATTTTTATTTGTTTCTTGCTTTAGTATAGAAAAAATGAAAAAAAAAAATTAGAAAACTAATGAAAAATTTCAAAAAAAATTCTTTTTAGTTTTAGTTAGTGGTACATGTCATTCGCCCCGTGATTTTTTTTATAGCCTCGGTTCTTTTCCATGGGTAGACCTTTGAACATGGTAATTTTTATTTTTAGTAGTAGTATAGTATTAGTTAGTAGATTATCTTTAGGAAAAATGGTAGAATGCTAGGTGCCTTCGGTTTGTTTGATACCGGTGACTTTAGACTTGAGCATGTGCTATTTGTGAATCCCTTTTGGTCTTAAAATTGTGATGCATGCCTAGAAAAATTTGAATGACCTTCTTGCGACGCTTAAGTTTAATTACTTGACTCTTTTGTGAACCATTGTGCCATAGTGCTTAAATTTCAAGAGTTGCACCTTATTTGCTTAAACCGAGAGTTGGAATGAAACCGTTTGGAGTGAATTATGTGCCATATGTAATGTGAGGTATCCTTTTTTATGTTCCGTACTTGCATACTGATGTCTAGAACTTGCTCCGTGTGTGTTTAAAGCGAAATCCTAGGTTTGCTCTTGTCGGGAGATGATTCAAGCGTTACTTTGATAATCCCTTTTAGCCTTGGTTAGCCTACCCTTTAATATTATCCTTATTAAGCCCTTTTGAGCCTATTGACCTTTTTGTTGGCACCCACATTACAAACCTTATCCCTTTTGTTCGTAATTTCCTTCATTTTGAACCTTACTCCGTTGAGCACTTTAATTGAGATATTTGATGTTTATGGAGTTGTGGTTTTATGGAGTTGTGGTTGGAGAAACTGGATGGTTTCTGAGTGGAACCAATGAAAGAAAAATATGGTTCATTTTGAGAAAAAGTACATTTACAAGGTTGAGAAAAATATTGAAAATAAAAAAGAGAAAAATAAATTGTTTCCTAAAAAGATAAATCTAAATTGTTACTAGATGTATCTACACTATTTTCTAATGTTTCCGTTATTTATACACGGTATTCTATACTTTTCTAGTGTTTATGTTGTTTCTACACTATTTCTACTTGTATCTACACTACTTTTTTAGTATTTTCTGTAGTTTTTGTTGTTTCTAGTATTTTTATTTTGTTTATGCTTGTATCTACACCATTTCTGCTTGTATCTACAGGTAGGCGGTGGCGCCAGGCGGTAGGGGATGGGCAACAGGGGAAAGAGATGGGAGATGGAGGCTAGTGTTTATCTTTTTCAGTTATTTTTAGCAACTTATATATAAAAATATTAAAAATATTGCTATATTTTGTAATATCAATAATAAAATTATGTTTCATAATAAATAATGTAGGATTGTATATAAGTGTAAAAAATTCTCTATTTATTATTTGTTGAGACATAAATCAATTTGGATTTAGCAAACCAAAATATCTAGATTTGGTCTTCTAAATTTTGCAACATACTTACGTTACATCCCAATGCCCCAAAGGTAAATACCCATTTCATATGGTTGGTTGGTAGAATTCTATTTAGGACAAATCATTTCACGAGTGGATAACAAAACAATCCATTTTTCTTGCTTTATGTCAAAGATAAAATAAAAATCAACTCTCTTTATTTGTGTTCTTAATAATTCAAATACTAGATATTCTGTTGATATGACATCAAAGGAACCTCTTCATTAACTGACAAGTTAATTGGCTCACCGTTAACTCTATCCTCTCAACTAATTTGCTACTATAATATATTTCATCAACTTTTTTGTCACCCGTGGACCTCTACATCTTTTTCATATACTAATTTTGGGGTACCATTACATGTGTCATTTCACTTAAATAATTAAAATTTTTATATCACAAGAAAATAATATAACTTTAACAAAGAAGATAGTATTGGCGTTCAAAAGTTATTTTAGTCATGTCAAATTCTTTATCTGTGTGTTAAAACTTAAGCTTACCTTTATTTGTATGGTGTTTTTATAATGTCCGCATATTTTCGCATGCCTACGGTTAATTTAGTGTTATATAATTTAAAATGATATTATCTAATCTAATTCGATAAAAAAATAATTAGGTAAAGACTTGAAATTACATAAGCTAGAAAACTTCTTACCTAACAGATTGCACATAAATATTACAAAGTTCATACCAATAATATAAGCCGGATGAAATCAAATTTCCAAGAGTTCAGTCAAATTAAGTTCTAACTACTTCTATTAATAAAAAAAATAAACTAAAAGTTTAATCTGCAAGCAGTGCTCGATAACAGAATATTACTCAAATTTAGAAAAAATTACAATGGACAGGATTTGCCCAAACATGCGTTATTTTATGCCTTAAAATTTTTTATGCTACTTGTGTTCCATAATTTAAAAGGAATTAAAATCATGCAAAAGACTAAAATTTTGTAAAAGGCTAGAATTATAAAGTAGAAGACTCAATGCCGATAACATCAAAGTCTAATCTAAATGATAATCTTGAAATTAAAATTCTACGCAGTACAATGTTAGTGCACCAAAATAATCTGAATTTAAATAGTTGTACGAAAACTAAAATATATTCAATGTTTAAGTTCCTCTAGATAGGTAACTAACATAGGTCGCCCAATAATTTTAAAGTAACAATCCACATTGACCACATGTATTTACCTTTTTCAAACACTGAAGTTATGCGTAACATCAACCTAGTTACCTGAGAATGCGAGAGATTTATAAGGGAAAATCTAAAGCAGAAAATAAAACTAAATATGATACTGAGCTTATTAAGTTACATAGAAAAGCAAGTAATTCCATAGTTGATAATAGAAATTACTAAAGAAAACATATCATATACGACATCATAACACAGAAGTATTGTTAATAATTACTTAAAGCTGTGAGTTCACTTCTTTGAGTCCTTCATGGGTTAGACGAGGACAAGCACTATTCAAAAATTTGAATTAACAAAACTTAACTTCCCCAAAGTAAAAATTGCAGATAAATTACAGCAACATAAGTGGCAAAAAGCTACTAAATAATTATCAATGTTTACCTTAGGTGTCTTCTGGGCAAGTAAAAAGTAGAGTCTTTAAAACTCCAGAGTCACTTACTACAACACCTATACAATAAAATTTAGCAAAACTAAAAGACCTTTCGAACAAATATAAGTACATTGAGCAGGAGAATAGGCAATTTAATGTTTGTTAACAATCGTCATGAGAATTGACATGTTGGTAGAGAATTTATTGTTAGCCCAATAACTATTGATGTTGGGCGTATATCTTATGTCTCGGCATTGATTTCTTATAGCTTTTGAGTTATTTTTGGTGGATTATGTGCCCAACAATGTGTGATTTATAGTAAAATACTAACTTGAGGTGTTATGAATGTTTTAGGAGCGAATTGAAGGAAATTGGAGCTTGATTTGTACAAAAACAAAGAAGAAGCAACGGGTACAGCCGTGGATGCTTGGCATGCTAGGCTGTATGGAATAGGACAAGTGCAAATATTGATGAAATTGAGAAAAGGAACGCATACAGCCACGGATGCTTGGCATGCTCCGGTGTATGCGCCGTAAACTAGTCCCAGAGCTGCCAGGACTAGCTTAAAACGTGGGCCATGTGCTAATTTCCTATTATTAAACCCTTGTAACGTTTATTCTTAGGCTATTACGTACTTTTTGGAGGCTAGAAAACCAAGATTCATCAATTGAATTGTAATTCTTCTTTCATCTTTATTGTTTCATGAATTCTAGATTATTTTGTGAGAAAGCTAACTTGTCTATGAGTAGCTAAACTCTATTATTCTAGGGCTATGGGTTAACCATGAAAGTGTTACTCTGAAGTTGGTTGAATTCTATTAAGTTTATCATATTGAGTTGTTTATTTAATTCTGCTCTGAATTGCTTAATTTCCTGGCCAGTTATTAAGTATTATCCATGAACCTAAGGTTGAACTCGAAAGTGGGAACCGTATGTTGCAATATAATTAAATAAAGCATGTTCCTGAACCCGGGCATCGGGGAATGGTTTCGCGGTTAGGATAGAAATATACCTAACATTCACGCTTAATCCGTGTACACACATGCATTCTTTTTAATTCTAATTCCATAGACATATAGGCGTTAGGTTGGCTTGAATAGGCGAGCAGGGTATCGAAAGAGCTCTGTGAGTATAATTAACCATGTGATTAGCAACTCAGATAAATAAGGTTAATTCAATTAGCGGATGAGTGTAACTGGATTGGTGATCGTCCATAATCCTGGAATATTTCCTCTCACTGATATCTAAAACTCTTGAATTGTCTTACATTCCATTTACTTCAATTACTTTTAGTTAATTAGTTAATTAAACACAACTTGAGATCTGGTTAAACTCTCTTGAACAATACTTGGATTGAAGTTTGTCTAGTTAATAGTTAATCAATAGTCCTCGTGGGAACGATACTTTCTTATCACTTTATTACTTGATCGACCGCGTATCCTTCCGTGTGCGTTTGGAGCGACAAGTTTTTGGCGCCGTTGTCGGGAACTAAGATTTAATTAATTTCTGGATTAGCTTTTATTTGTTATTTGTTCAAGATTAATTTTTGTTTTAGTTGTCTTTGGGTGTTTCAGGTTGTAGCTTGAATGCGAAGGAGCAAGAGTGGTGATAAACTCTACACTTTTGACCCGGAACCTAAAAGACTTTTTCACAGGCTAAGGAAGGAAGCCAGACTCAAAGCAAAGCTAGAGAAAGCTCCTATTTTTGAACCTGCAGAGATGGTTCAAAATCAAAACCGCGCTATACTGGATGTGGCCAGACCTACTCTTGATAACATGGCCAAGGCCATTGTGAGGCCCACCATTACTGGTAATTTGAGCTGAAGGAAAGTATGATTCGACTATTCCAGTCTAATGGTCAGTTCGCAAGATTGTCACATGAAGATCCTCAGCAGCACATGCAGAATTTTCTGGAGATCAGCGACACTTACAAATATGTTGATGTGTCGGATAAATATATACGGCCGACGATGTTCCCATTCACTTTGCTGGGTGAAGCAAAGAAGTGGCTCTTGGTCCAACCACCAAACTCCATTAATTATTGGAACGAATTGGCAAAGAAGTTTCCGATCAAATTCTTTCCATTGGGCAAAACTGCAAAAATCAGAGGAGAGATAGTGTCATTCAGTCAAAATTCATCAGAGGAGATAGGTGAAGTATGGGAAAGGTTCAAAGCATTGTTGAGAAGCTGCCCACACCATGGCCAATCAAAGGAGGTGTTGGGACATATTTTTGTTGAGAGACTGCAGTCGCATAGTAAAATCTTATTTGATGCTTATTGTGGAAAACCAAGTCTAGAGAAGCAGTATGATGAGCTTGAGATCATTCTTAACAAAATTTCAGAAGGTAGTCAGCATTATCATGGTGAATCAGGCAGAGGTAAAAATATTAAGCTAGGTGGAAAGGTGGAAGTGGATGTACTGAAAACTATGAAAGCTGAAATGGCAACAATACAACACTCTGTTAAGCAGAAACTTAATTGATATAATATAAAATAGCGTAGTTTCCAACCATCAAGAGCCAAGCTCGAGAGCACAAAGAATACGAGTCAAGGCCTCTGGAAATGTCTTGAAGATTATGCATTGGACCGTCAAGGAAGGAGGAGCACGAAAAGACCACGTTTTGAGCTTACTGGACTGCTGGAAGGGCACAAACCTGCGCGATCGCGATGATGATGCATTTGTTCTGCACGATCGCGAGCTCTGTTGCACGATCGCGATGACTGGAAATGATGTTCTGCGCGATCGCTATTCTCCTTGCACGATCGCGATAAAGGATGGGCGAGCAGCGAACCAGAATCAGCTGCAGGGGCAATTTTTGTCCATTTATCATTGTAAATGTTTAGCTACTATAAATAAGAGACTTAGCATTTCATTTCACAACTTAGCTAGTTTTGATAGAAGATAGAATTGAGAGAGAACATTGAAGAGGCCGAGCCCTTCTTGTTGAAGCTCGAGGCTTCGTGTATGTCTCGACTTGGAACCTATGGAGATCGACACCTAGTTTAATTCCATTGTAAGGTTCGAGTTTCCCTTCTCCCTTTTGAATTCAATCAACGTGAGTGAATTGAATTCGATTCTTTCTTCTAATTTCTTGCCTTCCTAGTCTCGATTTCTTGTTATCCTTTATCGCTTCCGCATTGTTTGTATCGTGTTTAGCTTCCGCATGTTTTACATTGCATCATTGATGCAGTACTAGTCCAGGTAAGCAAGCCACAACCACAACCACCGGCCCCACCCCAGGTTCAACAAGTGCAAGCAACTCCATACTGTGAGGTGTGTGGTGGATCTGATCATCTGAGTAATATTTGCACGGAAAACCCAGAGTATTCGTTTTACGTGGGTCAGCAGGGTAGGGGTTTTAACCAAAATTCTCAGTATGGCAACACTTACCCGCCTAATTTTTGCAACTACCCTAACTTTTCATGGGGCGGTAATCAAAGCGGACAAGGCAGCAGACAATCTCAAGGTAATACTCAGCAAGTGCAGAATCCACCGCAGCAGCAACAACCCAAAACGTCAAAGATAGAGGCAATGATTCAAAAATTGGTTGCTGATCTTAATCAGAAAATTTCAACTCTCCAGCAGAACAAAGACAGTGCCATTCGTTCTCTAGAAAAACAAGTGGGGTAGCTGGCTAGTAATCAAAACACAAGACCACCTGGTGCTTTGCCTAGCAATACTGATCCCAATCCCAAGGAACAAGTGCAAGCAGTGTCATTAAGAAATGGGAGAGAACTGGAAGAATTGCCAAAGAAGCCAAAACAGTCTCACCCTGATAAAGGAGCAGAGCCAGAGCCAGTAGTCGAAGTCAAGGAGGAGGCAGAAAAGCAAGAGACACTGATTGCTGCTAACCACCACCTCCCTTTCCTCGAAGGTTGCAAAAGAATTTGCAAGATCCTGCAGTTACGAAGATCTTGGGCATACTCAGTCAAACTAGTATCAATATTCCATTGGTAGATGTGCTCCAAGGAATTCCAAAGTATGCTAAGTATATCAAAGACATAGTGTCATCAAAGATGAGGTTCAGTGAATTTGAAATTGTGGCACTTACTGAAGAGTGCACATCCAGAGTTCAGAACAAACTCCCTTAGAAGTTGAAGGATCCAGGTAGTTTCACCATTCCTATCTGTGTTGGCAAGGTAGCAGTTGGTAGAGCCCTATGTGATCTAGGGGCTAGCATAAATCTTATGCCATTGTCTATGTGCACCCAACTGGGTCTCGGCACTCCAAAGCCAACAGCAGTCTCACTTCAGTTAGCTGATCGGGCTACTACTTATCCTGAGGGGGTGATTGAAGATGTACTGGTTCAGATTGGTCAATTTATTTTGCCCGTTGATTTTGTTATCCCGGACTATGAGGCAGATAAGAAAGTTCCTATCATCTTGGGACGGCCTTTCTTATCCACTGGTGATGCTGTGATCCGTGTCCGAGAGGGAAAGATGAGAATGAAAGTGGATGATCAGGAAGCAGTTTTTAATGTGTACAAGGCTCTAATAATGCCTAAACATCATGAAGATTTGTCTATGATCACAGTGAATGACCCGGAGGAGAAGTCGACTGACCTAGCTGATTATGTCAATGATGACTAGCAGCGAGCACTGATGTTGGGAGAAGAAACTAGTGAAGATGCTGACATAGAGGAGATATTGCAGCTCTAGACTGTTCTTGTGAATTTATTACTGGGTTTCCCAAGTTTGAGCCTTTAGATAGACCGCTTGGGCCACCACCCAAGCCATCTATTGAAGAGGCGCCCAAGCTTGAGCTCAAACCTTTACCTGCGCATCTTCGGTATGCTTATTTGGGACAATCTGACACTTTACCTGTGATTATTTCTTCTCTGTTTTCTGACTTGCAGGTAGAAAAGCTGTTGAGAGTGCTACGAGAGCATAAGAGGGCTATTGGCTGGACCATAGCTGCTATCAAGGGAATAAGCCCGAATTTCTGCATGTACAAGATCTTTATGGAGGAAAGATACAAGCCAAGTGTGGAGCATCAGCGTCGCCTCAATCCAATCATGAAAGACGTGGTAAAGAAAGAGGTGATTAAATGGTTAGATGCATGTATAATTTTTCCTATCTCTGACAGCAAGTGGGTAAGTCCAGTGCAATGTGTCCCTAAAAAGGGAGGGATGACAGTGGTGCAAAATGAAAATAATGAACTTATCCCCACAAGAACTGTTACGGGATGGAGGGTGTGCATAGATTATCGAAAATTGAATAAAGCCACCCGAGAGGATCACTTTCCCCTTCCCTTTATTGATCAGATGTTAGATAGGCTAGCTGGCCAAGAGTATTACTGTTTTCGTCAAGAGTATTACTGTTTCGTTGACGGTTACTCTGGCTACAACCAAATATGGATTGCTCCCGAAGACCAGGAGAAAACTACTTTTACATGCCCTTACGGTACCTATGTCTATAGGAGGATGTCGTTCGGGCTATGTAATGCACCGACGACTTTTCAAAGGTGTATGATGGTTATTTTTACTGATATGGTGGAAAAGTTTGTCGAAGTGTTCATGGATGACTTTTCTGTCTTCGGATCTTCTTTTGATGCTTGTCTAACTAACCTTGGTTTAGTGCTTGCTAGATGTGAAGAAACTAACCTTGTTTTAAACTGGGAAAAGTGCCATTTCATGGTTTGTGAAGGTATAGTTTTGGGACACAAGGTGTCCAGTACTGGAATTGAGGTTGACAAGGCGAAGGTGGAGGCAGTTGAAAAATTACCTCCCCCCCTTCCCCCCCACATCTCTGAAAGGAGTCTGAAGTTTTCTCGGACATGCTGGCTTCTATAGGAGGTTTATTAAAGATTTTTCTAAGATTTCTACTCCTTTATGCAGGTTACTTGAGAAAGAAGCAGCATTTGTGTTCGATGAGGCCTGTCTGAGGGCCTTTAATGAGCTAAAAGAGAAATTGGTCTCTGCGCCAATAAAAGTGGCTCCTGATTGGACTGCACCATTTGAATTAATGTGTGATGCTAGCGATGTCGCTATTGGTGCAGTCCTGGGGCAAAGGAGGAACAAGGTGTTTCATTCCATTTACTACGCCAGCAAAACTCTTAATCCTGCCCAATTGAATTACACAGTTACTAAAAAAGAGTTGCTGGCAGTAGTGTATACCTTTGATAAGTTTCGGGCATACTTGGTTGGAACCAAAGTTATTGTCTACGCAGACCACGCAGCAATCAGGTACTTAATTGATAAAAAGGATGCTAAGCCTCGACTAATTCGTTGGGTGTTGTTGCTGCAGGAATTTGACTTGGAAGTCCGAGACCATAAGGGAATGGAAAATCAAGTAGCTGACCACCTATCTAGGTTGGAGAAATACAAGCATGTGGATGAGGGAGGTCTGATCAGAGAAACCTTCTCGCATGAGCAACTTTTTGCCATCACCAATCACTCGGATCCATGGTATGCTGATTGTGCCAACTATTTGGTAAGTGAGGCAGTGCCACCATATCTGGCTGTAGAAGGTAAGCTTCGGTTCTTTTATGATGTGAGATTTTATGTTTGGGATGAGCCATTTTTGTTTAGAGTGTGTGCAGATCAGTTGGTGAGAAGATGCATTCCTGAGGAAGAGACGGAGGTTGTTCTGGAAGAGTACCATGCATCTCCTTATGGGGGTCATCATGGTGGTGATAGAACAGCCGCCAAAGAACTTCAGTCTGGTTTTTATTGGCCGACACTGTTCAAAGATGCTCACGCTTTTGTAAAGAAGTATGATCGGTGTCAAAGGACCGGCACAGAAACAAATAAAAATAAAGTCAAGTGACAAAGGAAAAATCCTAATGGTTCATGTATCCCTAACCTCAAAAATAAAGGGGAGTTCCCCCACCCCACACTTAAAACAAGCAGTGTCCTCAGTGCTAAAAATAAAAAGTGCAAAGGTAAAGAAAATTCCCTGAGGGCCAGTCGGCCTAGAATGGACGGTGCGCTGGAGTGCGGTCCTAATCCTCCTCCTCCACATCTGTGGCACCTCCCTCTGCATCTGTCTCTACACCATCACTGTCCGGATCACGGTCTAGGATGTCCGAATTAGTGTTCTCATCCTCCTCCGGGGGTAGCACCACCGCCTGAGTCATACCCAGCAGACGTCTCGAAGACTCCAATAAAGGAACTGTGCGATCAAGCGCAGCCATATCTATGCCAGCCTGTCGGGCCATATGCTCCATCATCAAGTACTGACGTACAGACAAGTTGGCGTCTGTGTCCCGCCACTCGTCTGCGGTCTATCGCACTGGTGCAGTGGTGGTCACACTCTTCACTGCTGCGATGTCAAACGCCTTCTCAATGTCGGGGACAATGCGATCCCAGACCTCATCAACTGGGACACCCTCCTTCTCGAGATACCGGGTAAGGATGTTCCCAAAGTACAATCGGCTACCTGTCTTCGAGTTCCTTTGCTCTCTCATCACTTTCATCATGTAGTATCCAATGTTGACCGGCCTTCCGGTCATGAAAAAGTAAATCATGCACGCCCAAGTCTTGGTGACCTCGGAATAATGGGACGCAGGTATGATGCATGCATTGATCAACCTCATCCTCTCTCGAGTTGTCTTCAAAAATTTCGAAAAGAACATGTGTTTGTGTCTACCTGTCTCAGATCGCTCCCACCGATGGGTGGAGCCTTCACCACACAATGCCTCTCGCATGGCCTTGTAATCAAGCCTCTTTATGAACTCCCGCAACTCATCATACTCGGGGTCCTCTACCCCCAAGAAGGTGTTCAATGCAGTGTGATCCAGTTTTACTTTCTTCCCCCTAATTGAGACCATGTCGTCCTCTTTCCATGCATCCATAGGGTCCCAATCGGCATAGAACTCTTGCACAAGGTCGAGGTAGGAATGGCCCGGACTCTCAAAGACCAAGTCCCAATGCAAGGCGTGAATGGCATCTCCCACAACCCGACACTTTTGCATCAACTTCCTCTCATCAATGGCTTGCTCGGGAATATATCCCGCAAGCCTCACATTCTTGTACCACGTTTGGCTTTCGCCCTTCTTCACAAAGGAGAGGCCGAACCTCGTCCTACCACCGGGCCTTGGGATAGGCACCACATCTTTAGGAACTCTAGCTTTGGCCTTGGCCTTGGGCTTGGCCGGTGCCTTGCCCTTTGCTTTGCTCGATGAAGCCTCGGCTTGGAGTGACTTTTTAGGAGCCGAGGCGGAGAAAGAGCCTATTTTTATGGATGTTCTAACCATGGTACCTACATCAAACAAAAATGCCAATATGAGATTTCAATTCAAGCACAAAATTAATTGGGTGGGTCACCACCCCACTTATCGCTCATTAAATGTATCAACAATTCAACTCATAACCACGAGCGACCCCACACTTAGCAAAAACTAGCATTGTACAAATTGCCATGGGTGTGGACTTTATGATCAAGCTAGTTGGGGTTACAAAATAGCAAATTCTATGCATGTGCGACATCCAATGTTCAACTTAAGCCTAAGGATACCATTGCTACTCAAGAATTCACAAGGTTAAGCATTTTTCATAGTAAAGGCATTTTATCAAACACTTTGTGTACACAATTTTCAACTTGCAATTCCAATGGCTAAAGTAGTGTATCAACCCTCCCAAATTATTGGGAGATCCCTTTTTACAAGTATACAAGCTAAACATAAAGCACAATTATGAATATAAGCAATTTAAGATCAAATTCTAATCAACATGCTTGCACACTAGTTAGGGATTTAATCATGGAAAGAGGATGTTAAGTTACTATGTAATGGAAAGATAATGAGAAAAAACACTTACTTGAAGAGTTTAGGATGAATGGACACCAACTTGAGATGAATTTCAAGAAGTAGGAGTGATTTGGGGGAGTTTTGGGAGAAGTAGGAGTGATTTGGGGGGAGTTTTGGAAGTGTTTTGAGTGAAAATAATGAAGAAAAGGGAAGGGGGATCGGGTGTTAAGGGAAAAAGGGAAGCCGAGTCGCGGGTCAAAACCCGGTTTGACCCGAATTGGAAAAATTTTTACCCGTGCGCGGTAGGCGCCGCAGCGCGCGCCCATTGCGTTGGCAATTCTGCGCGTTCTGCTTGTCCTCGCGCGATGGGGGGCGCGGGGCGCGCCTATTGCGGCCAAGTTTTTGCCTTCATTGATCGTCTCGGCGCGTTGAGAGGCGCGGGGCGCTCCCAAACGCGCCTGAGAAAATTTTTTCATACCAAATTTTGATTACAAGTGCGAAACCAAGCGCGGGGCATGCCTTAAAGAGCTCCAGATACCACAATACGTCGACTACATCTCGTTTAGCACTCCCGATACCTACAAAAATGACACAACAAAACAACAACTACATGACACTATAAAACACAAAACAACTAAATTATTACAAGTACAAACTCAGGTTGCCTCCCGAGAAGCGCCTTATTTAACGTCGTGGCACGACGATTATCAATCATGGATCCCTCAAGGTAATGGAGGTACGATGATTCACCGCACCTCCCCAATAATGCTTCACTCTTTGGCCATTCACCAAGAACGTCTTCTCCGAATCAGGGGCTCTCAACTCAACCGCTCCATGTGCGGTAACACGAACTACTTCAAACGGCCCCGACCATCTTGACTTCAACTTGCCCGGAAATAGCTTCAACCTCGAATTAAACAGCAACACCAGCTGCCCAGTCTCAAAGTGACGACGCTCAATGTGCTTGTCATGCCACTTCTTTGTCCGTTCCTTGTACAATTTTGCATTCTCATAAGTATGGAAACGGAATTCTTCAAGCACATGCAATTAAAGCATTCTCTTCTCACCCGCCAATGCCATATCAAGATTGAGCTTTTGAATCGGCCAATATGCTTTATGCTCTAACTCAACGAGAAAGTGACAGACCTTACCATAAACAAGCCTATATTGAGAAGTCCCAATCGGTGTTTTAAATGCAGTCCGATAGGCCCAAAGAGCATCATCTAACTTCATAGCCCAATCCTTTCTCGAGGCATTCACAGTTTTCTCAAGGATTTGCTTAATCTCTCTATTTGACACCTCCACTTGGCAACTAGTTTGGGGATGATAAGCAGTTGCCACCTTGTGGCGCACCCCATACTTGGCCAACAGTTTATTGAATAGCCGATTGCAAAAATGAGTACTTTCATCACTGATTATAGCCTGCGGTGTCCCAAAATGAGTGAAAATGTTCTTCTTAAAGAATTTTACCACCGCACTCGCATCATTTGTTGGAAGTGCCACAGCCTCCACCCATTTAGACACATAATCAACCGCCACAAGAATGTATTTGTGGCCCATGGAAGGTGGGAATGGTCCCATAAAAATCAATCCCCCAGCAATCAAACAGCTCAATCTCCAGAATATTGTTCAAAGGCATCTCGTGACGCCTAGAAATAGTACCCATTCTTTTGCAACGATCACACTGCTTAACAAGAGCATGAGCATCTCCAAACAAAGTAGGCCAACAGAACCCAGACTGAAGTACCTTTGCAGCTGTTCGATCTCCACCAAGATGGCCACCATAAGGAGAGGAATGGTAGCTCTGTAGAATCGGCTCAACTTCTTCCCTTGGAATGCATCTCCTAGCTAATTGGTCAGGGCCTATCTTGTACAAATAAGGTTCATCCCACACATAAAATCTGCTCTCATGAAGGAGTTTGCACCTTTGCTAAGCTGTAGCCCAGGACGGTACACATTACTCACAACTATGTTCACCATATCAGCATACCATGGCACCTCGGCTGCCGCTAAAGCAAAAAGCTGCTCATCAGGGAACACTTCTTTAATCTGAGTTGGGGGCTCTCTGGGGAGGCACACCTTCACTTCCTTCTTAATGAAGGGGTTCCCCGGGAGTCTGACCTTGTCCTTTCTTTTAATTGTCGGGGCCGTCATGAGTGCCAAAACTTATTTCGGTAAGATGATGATGGCTCCTTCGGGCGCATCAAGCTCTGAAGATCCAAACTGGACGGAAGCCCTGAGATCTTCTAAAGGGCAGGGAGAGACTTCAGTGAGGGAAAGCACAGGCACATCGTCGTCTCAGGCCCTTCATCTATATGATCTCCATTCTCCAGCCTTGACAAATGATCAGCTACTTGATTCTCGGTCCCCTTGCGATCTCGAATTTCAACATCAAACTCTTGCAATAGGAGAACCCATCGAATTAGCCTAGGCTTGGAATCCTTCTTCTCAAACAAATACCGGATTGCGGCATGATCAGTGTAGACAACAACACGAGTGCCAACCAAATAAGATCTGAATTTATCAAAAGCATACACAACGACTAGCAACTCATTCTCAGTGGTGGTATAATTTGATTTGGCTGCATCAAGAGTCTTGCTTGCATAATAGATGGAGTGAAAGATTCTTCCAATTTTTTGGCCTAGAACAGCCCCAATAGCACTATCACTCGCATCATACATCAATTCAAATGGCAAAGACCAGTCAGGAGCAATGATGATTGGTGCAGTCACCAACCTTTTCTTCAATTCTTCAAATGCCTTGAGACAAGCATCATTAAACTCAAATTTCACATCCTTCTCCAACAGCTTGCACATGGGATTAGCAATTTGGAGAAGTCCTTAATGAAACGCCTATAGAAACCTGCATGTCCCAAGAAACTACGTACCCCATTAACAGAGATAGGTGGTGGTAATTTCTCAATAGCCTCAATCTTCGCTTTATCTACCTCGATCCCTTGCTTTGACACCTTGTGCCCAAGTACTATGTCTTCTTGAACCATAAAATGATATTTTTCCCAATTCAGCACCAAATTTGTTTCCTCACAACGGCTCGGCACAGCATCTAAATTCTTCAAGCAGTCATCAAAGGAATCACCAACTACTGAGAAATCATCCATGAACACCTTCCACCATGTCGGTGAAAATAGCCATCATGCATCGCTGAAAAGTCCCAAGAGCATTACACAATCCAAATGGCATCCTCCTAGATGCATAGGTGCCATATGGACAAGTAAATGTAGTCTTCTCTTGATCTTCAGGATCTATCACAATCTGATTGTAGCCCGAATATCCATCCAAGAAACAATAATACTCGTGTCCAGCAAGTCTATCCAGCATTTGATCAATAAAGGGGAGTGGGAAGCGGTCTTTCCTGGTGGCCTTGTTCAGCCTTCTATAATCAATGCAAATTCGCCACCCTGTGACTGTTCTAGTAGGAATCAATTCATTATGCTCATTCTTCACCACTGTCATGCCCCCCCTTCTTAGGAACACATTGCACTGGACTCACCCACTTGCTGTCAGAGATAGGAAAAATAATACCAGCATCGAGCCACTTGATAATTTCTTTCTTCACCACCTCCTTCATGATTGGGTTTAATCTCCTCTGCTGCTCTATAGATGTTTTATGGCCTTCCTCCAAAAGAATTTTGTGCATGAAAAAAGAAGGACTAATCCCTCTAATATCAGCAATGGTCCAGCCAATAGCTCTCATGCACTCTCCCAGCACTCTCAACACCTTTTCAACCTGCACATCAGACAAAAAAGAAGAAAGGATCACGGGTAAGATATTACCCTCACCCAAATAAGCATAACCCAAATGAGCAGGTAAAGGTTTGAGTTCAAGAGTATGAGCCTTGTCAATAGACGGTTTAGCAGGAGTTAAGGTCAACGGTCTATCAAGCTCCTCAAATTTCTTCCACCTTAGATGAATTTACTCTCCATATTAAGAATCTCCACATATTCTTCAATTTCATCATCCTTCAAGATATCATCATCATCACACAAGAGTGACCTCTCCAGAGAATCAACATTAGAGGCCAAGAATGACCTCTCATCAGCAGTCAACTCTTGATCCACCACTTTCACCATGAACAACTCTTCATAATGGGAAGGAAGCTGGGTAGCTCTGAACACATTGAATACAGCCTCTTCACCATTTACCTTCATAATCATCTTTCCAGCTCTAACTCTAATGACAACATCAGAAGTAGCCAAAAATCCTCTTCCCAAGATGAGAGGAACCTCAGGATCAGCTTCATAATCAAGAATAATGAAATCAACAGGCAATATAAACTGAACCACTTGTACAAGCACATCCTCAATAATCCCCTCGGGGCATGTCAAAGATCTGTCAGCCAGTTGCAGAGTCACAGTAGTTGGTCGTGGTTCACCCAGGCCTAGCTTTCTGAAAACTGATGAAGGCATTAAATTCACACTAGCACCAAAGTCACACAAAGCTCGTCCAACCTCATGCTTCCCAATTTTCAAGGGAATAGTAAAACTGGCAGGATCCTTCAATTTCTGAAGAAGCTTGGTTCTAACTCTAGAACTGCACTCTTCAGTAAGTGCAACTGTCTCAAACTCAGTCAGTCTTCTCTTGTTAGCAACAATATCCTTGATGTATTTGGCATATTTGGGAACATCCCGCAAAAGCTCCACCAAAGAAATATTTACCTAAATCTGACTCAAGATCTCCAAAAATTTCTTGCATGCTGCATCAACTTTCTGCTTCTGAAGTCTCTGAGGGAAAGGTGGCGGCAGTCTCACAATAGCAGGCTCGAGCTGCTTTTCTATCACTTTCTCAGCTTCTTTCTCCACCTCTCTATTAGAATTAGGCTCTAACTCACCAACAGGCTTCCTTGGCTTTGGGGGAACTTCTTCTAGAGCTCTTCCATTACTCAAAGTAACTGCTTGCACAAATTCTTTACGATTTTTCTCTGTATCACTTGGCAAAGCACCCGAGGTCTGTTATTCTGTGCTCCAGCTAGCTGCCCCATTTGTCTCTCAAGATCTTTCTAAGAATTGGTCAAATCTTTTATTGTTTGTGCCTGAGTTGCTGAATCATCCATGAGTTTTTGCTGCCTTGCAAGAATTTTTCTAAGCTTATCTTTAACTGAACTAGGCTGCTGTGGCTGAGCTTGCGACTGTGGCCCCTGCGGCTGTGCATTTTGAAAATTATTTTGAGGTCTGTCATTGGCTTGTGGCTGCTCATGGTTATCCCTCCAAGAAAAATTTGGGTGACTACGCCAATTGGTGTTGTAGCTATTACCATATTGATTACGATTCTGACCCTGTGGCCTGTTCTGATTGCCCACATAATATACTGACTCTGGATTAGATGGACAGGCCTCAGTGGCATGATCATCTCCACAAACCTGACAAAAGAATTGAAGTTGTTGCACTGGAGCTGCCTGCTGTTGCGTCTGCGGCAGAGCTAGCTTGCTAATTTGATTGGAAATAGCACCCATCTTCGCCCTCAGCTCTGAAACTGCATCTAACTGAAGTACCCCAGCAGATTTCTGTGTAGTAGCTCTACCATCTCCCTGCCAATCAGGATTGCTTTGCGAAAACTTGTCTAGTAATTCATAGATCTGGTCAAAGTTTAAGGCCAGTACTTGGCCTCCAGCAGCAGCATCTACCACGATCTTAGTATGCGCAGTCAACCCCTCAACAAAAGTATGTGCAAGAACCTCATTGGATTGGTTGTGGTGTGGACAATCCCTCAATAAAGCTTTAAACCGCTCCCAGGCTGAATACAAAGATTCTCCTTCTATCTGTATGAAGGACATAGCCAAGAATTTCTTAGCCAAATCATCCCAAGTAGTGATAGACCCAGGATTTTCAGACTTTAACCACCTCCTTGCTGCCCCAATCAGTGAAAATGGGAACAATGTCAAGCGGACATAATCAGTAGGAACTCCCGTCGGTGTATAAGTATCACTGATCTCCAAGAAATTCTGAATGTGTTGCTGCAGATCTTCATGAATTAATCCAGCATATTGCACAGTCGTATGCAGCAACTGAATCATACCGGGCTTAATCTCAAAGTTTCCGGTGAGAGCGGGCTTCACAATGCTAGACGCCACTCCCCCCAGGTTGGGAAGAGCAACATCTCGCACCGCTATTGCTCGTTCTTCTGCAATTTCAGTGGGCAAGGAAGCAAGTACAAGTGCTAGTTCTTCTCGGTCTCTCGCTTCTCTTCTTACCCTTCTCAAGGTCCCTTCAGGCTCGGGATCAAAAGGTTCGAGTGGTTCGTCCCTTCTATTCCTTTGCATGCAAAACCTATTGCCTGAAACAGCACAAGAAACTCAACAAAAAATTAAACCTGAATAGATAATAAGTAATCGTTCAAAAAAGAAATCAGTCAATTATTAGTCCCCCGGCAACGGCGCAAAAAACTTGTTGCTCCCAACGCACTCGCAAGTATACGTGGTCGACAAGTAATAAAGTGATAAGTAGAGTATCGTTCCCACGAGGACTATTCAGACTGAATCCTAGCAAACAATTTCTTAAAAAACTATTCAGGGATTTTTTTCAATGATGGTTGTGAAAGGTACTAACTAAAGGAAATAATTAAAAACAAGTAATTTAAATCAAGTATTCAAGAGCAAACTATAGTTGTTATCAATAATAAGGAGAAACGGTCCAGGGTCAGAGCTACGGATAATCCAGTTGAGTTTTCTAGTTGATTCTACTTCTTGATTTCCTAGATTGCTAACTAACAAGTTAAATGTACCCGTAAAAACCTTTCGATTCTTCACGGTCTATGCAGGCTACTCCAATCCCTATATGTCTATGGGTTGAATCACGTGCACGCATTAACGAATTCTGTGATTAGTTAAGCTAGGCGAGCAAGTATATGTCTATCCTACCCGCAAATTGATTCCCTGATGTCCAGGTTCACAATCAAGCCCTATTCTTTCTTATTTGCGTTTACAAGTTCCCTCTGTCGAGTTCAACTTGTAAACCATAGATAGAATTCAATTATCAGGCTTCAATAACCAAACAATTAGGCTCAAGAAAGAATAAAAAATTTATAATGGTAAATCAATATGAAGAATTCAACTTTCAAACATCAACTTTCATGTATTGCTCTAACCATAGAACAAACAAACTATATAATTAAGGAGAAGAATAAGAGAAAGAGAGAAAAATCTTGTTTAGAAGACATCTAGGGCTCCTCCCATCTCCTCCAAAACTTGCTCCAAAGTCTGAACTTCCCTTAAAAACTAAGTAAAAGAGTATTTATAATGTTCACAAAAGCCTAGCAATTAGTTACGCCTAAGCCTAGATGAAATAGGACTTTCAAAATGCTCCAGGGGCGCTATAACTGGCGCCCCGCGCCTCAAAACGCGCTCAACAAGTCAGAGTCTGTTGAATCTCGCATGCACCGACCATGCTCCGCGCCCCAAAATGCGCCAGACTAGTGGGCGCTATAGGGGGCTCGCCGCGCCTGGAACCGTGCCAGGCCAGTTTCATCTTTCGTCGTTCGCAGCTTGCTTCTTTCCGTGCCTTCGTGTGCTCGATCCAATCCTCAATCCAACTCCAGTCTTTTCTTGCTCGATCATGCTCTTTAAAGCTTCAATTGCACTTCATAACAACCTACAATCATACTACACAAAATCAGTGAAAAATCACATTCATCAACTAGAAACGTGCGAATAAAGTATCCAAACGTGAGGAAGTATTAAGAAAATGTAGGCATAAAATGCCAAACATCAGGCACAATCACCAGGAAGCAAGAGATGCCTTTACAAGGCATTCTAGAGGTGGAGATTTTTTTATGTGTGGGGAATCGACTTCATGGGTCCCTTCCCCTCGTCGAATGGTTAAAAGTATATTTTACTGGCAGTGGATTAGGTGTCTAAATGGGTAGAGGCTGTTGCTCTTCCTACTAATGATGCGAAGATGGTGGTGAGTTTCGTCAAGAAGAATATTTTCACCAGGTTCGGAACTCCGCGGGCTTTGATTAGCGATGAAGGTACACACTTCTGTAATAAGTTGCTAAACAACCTTCTAGCTAAATACGGGGTCAAGCATAATGTCGCCACCGCTTATCATCCGCAAACTAGTGGACAGGCTGAGGTATCCAATAGAGAGGTGAAGCAAATTCTTGAGAAAACTGTAAGTGCGAATAGGAAGGATTGGGCTACCAAGCTCGATGATGCACTCTGGGCATATAGGACAGCTTATAAGACTCCAATTGGGACTTCATCGTATAAGCTGGTATATGGGAAAGCGTGCCACTTGCCAGTCGAGCTTGAGCACAAGTCCTATTGGGCGATAAAGAAGCTAAATTTTGATATGGACTTGGCGGGTGAGAAGAGATTGTTGCAAGTCAATGAACTCGATGAGTTTATGTTGCACGCGTATGAAAACGCATAGATATATAAAGAGAAGACTAAGTCGTGGCATGATAAGCGTATTCAGCATCGTCACTTTGAGCCAGGCCAACTAGTTCTTTTATTTAACTCCAGGTTGAAGCTCTTCCCCGGTATCTGGTCCGTTTGAAATTGTTAAGGAGATGCCCCATAGAGCGATTGCATTGCGAGCCCCGGGCTCGGATAAGTCGTTTCTAGTGAATGGGCAAATAGTGAAGCGATATTGGGGAGGTGAAGTCGATAGGCTTAAATCCTCCATTTCTCTAGTCGAACCTTGAAAGAGGGTTGTACTCGTCGTGCCGCGACGTTAAATCAAGCGCTTCATGGGAGGCAACCCATGTTTTATCATTTTTAGAGTTAGTTAATCCGCATTTTTATTTAAAATAAAATAAAACAAAATAAAAAAATAAAAAATAGAAAAGAACAAATGAATGGGAGCTTGATGTATTTAACGTGTTTGTGTAGTGTTTTTACAGGATTCCGAGGCTCGAAATCGGTTGGATCAACGAAATAGCCGGTCCCGGACAACAAAATGGACGGAAAAAAAACACTGTTTTGAAGCCAGCACAGTCTTGCATGCATCGCATGCTTGGCTGTGCCCAGTTGGTTTTTATGAAAAAAAAATAGGAACGGGCGCAGTGTTGCACGCAGAAAACGCCCGAGGCTGTTTGCTGTTTTTCTCGCCAAAACAGTGCCCTGTGCGTCGCGCCAGGGCCTGTTCGCACAGCAGAAATCGGAAAAAATATTTGGACAGTGTTGCGGGCTGGAAACGTGCACCGCTGTATGGAGGAGGTAAATTTTTTTTTTTTTGCCAACTCCTTTAAATTTCTTTAACTCCTAAACACAACAGAAAACAAAACAAAAACAAAAACAGAACACAGACACAGGAAGAACAGAAAAACGGGAAAGAAAGAGAAACAGGAAAAGCTCACGACTGAATTTTTTTTGGTTGCTTTCAAACTCCCAGGTATGATTTCTTCTCTTCTCACCTTCTCTCTTGTGCTTCTCCCTCTTCCCTGAAGCTACGCCTCACTATTAGTCATGCTAGAATTATTCCCATTCCCCTCTCCCCTTAGGTTAACTTTCTACTTAAAGTTGTGATGACACCATACTAAAACTTGGTTCTTTTTTATTGGTATTTGATGTGGGGGGTGCGGTGATGTACCGGGGTGAGTATAAATGTAAGCTCCCGGAGTTGGGAGGTCTAAACAATATCAAAAAGTGTAAACACAAGCTGTCCAATTTACTGCACATAAGGTGTTTGATGAAATTTCCCAATGAACAATTTGAAGTATTTGGCGAAGTCTGAGTAGCCAAATCAATTAGGGGGCATAAGTTGAACATATATTAGTTAGAATTAGGACATGGGGCTGATTTTAAAGTGTTTTCTTATGAACAACACTCAATGCACATTATTCATACACTAGAAGTGTTGTTTTGCACTTTACTTGAGCGAGCCAATGCTCCGTTGTGAAATTCACGGGATACTCTTATTGCTTTGCTTAAAATACTCATTCCCCATATTTTTGAGATGAAGTAGAGCATAAGTGTGGGGTGTAATACCTCGTTTGCACACTTTGGTGAATTTTAACCATGAGAATTGTTTTGAATAAAGAAGTGCGCGCCGAGGGAAGTCTGAGTACCTCGCGAATGTTAGAATGAGCGTACTATAAGCATAACTTGATTAGTTGTAGATTACACTTGATCTTTAAGTGTGGGGTGCGTGCGCACCAATGAGAAGTAGACGACTAGCATGAATTGGATTAGTTTCTAGCTACTTTAAAGAGCTCGGGAGTAATTCATTAGCTAATTTCACATTGTTTGGATGCAGGTATTCTATTATAACATGGAGATTGCAAAGCAAACATCCAAGAGTGGTGGAAGCGGGGACGGTGGCCAACCACCACGGAATCAACCCGAGGGAAAGGATAAAAGGGAGCAACGCTCAAAGAAGAAACAAGATACACCTGCTCCGGATATGACCATTCCCGCTCCTCAGGCAACCATGGGCAAGAGGAAATCAACCATTGCTAAGGAAAAGCCCGTGGTGATCCGTGAATATGGTGCTTCTAGACCACCGGCCAAGAAAAGGATAGCAGTTCAGGGCAAGGGAAAGAAACCAATAGAGCAGGATGATGAGAATGATGATGCTGAGGAGGCGTACACTCCTATTCCAGAGCCTGAGGACATTCCCTCTACCAGTGGCCCAATTGACAGGGCATTTTGGGAGGACACCTTTGAGAGCCAGAGTGCAGACCTGGCGTATCAGTGGATCATTAACAAGCAGATTACACAGGAAAGACCACTGAACTATCATGCGTGTGAGAATGCATGCCCGACTATTCTGGAGGTTGTTAAAGATAGGAAGTGGGAGAGATTTATGCAGGGTCCCAAGTGCAAGGGCAATGTTACTGATGTTCATGAGCTATATGCGAACTGGGAGAACCCGAGGAGCAGCATAGTATGGGTTCGAGATGTTGATGTTGATATTTCTGCCCGAGCCATTAATGCACATTACAGGGTGACTGAAGAGGCCATGGATGATTATAAGAAGATGCTAGCAGAGCCATATTTTGTGGATGTCATTGAGGTACTGTGTGATCCACCAGCTGTTATGGATGATCATGAATCTTCGAAGCCTGCGTGTTTGCACAATATGCAGAGAAAATATGCCACTTTACCTAAGAGGTTTATGTCTAGGGAGAGTCGATCTTGGCTCAATTGGGTGTCTAACAGAATTATACAGGCTGACCATCAGAAGAATGTCCTTCGGGAGAGAGTGCTTCTTATTTATGCTCTGATGAATGGAATAGTACTGAACTTGGGTGAGCTAATGTACGATCAGATGATACGGACTCGTAAGGAGAAGACATTGAAGCTGTATTTTATGCACACTCTAACAGCTCTGATGAGGAAGCACGGGATTCCCTTCTATAAGGAGGATGATCTTTTTGAGGTGCCCATTACCCATGACATCACTTCAGTGCATGACTCGGTCGGAGCCAAAGCAGATAAGAGAACTACATCATAGAGACTTGTGGGCTTTGAAGCCGAGCTAGCTAAGATGAGAGAAGCGCAGCAGGCAGACCTGGCCCAGCTGAGACAGGAGCAGCTGGCAGAGCTGACCCCGGTTGAGACAGGAGCAGGCAGCTCGAGATACCTTGATGCAGCGCACACTGGCAGAGATCCTTGCCGTTTTTCAGAGTCCCAGAGTGACGCGCTCCATTGGCGTCCAGACTGATGCAGGGTCTAGTGAGGAGGTTGTGGATTTGAGTGTTACTGATGGCACTGCAGCAGAGCCAGCTCCGGCTATTGCCACTACTATGGAGGGGTCGCTGACTGATGCGATGGATGCAGCTGGCACTACCTTGTTAGACCCCTCCACTGCTCATACCGCGGGTTCAGACCGGTCTGCAGCACCTCCAGACTTTGCGGTTTGAGGGAGCTTTCTTGATACCCACTCTTGTTATTATTTTTGTACTTGTGCAGTGGGGACTATGCACTATTTTAAGTGTCGAGTGGGGTATCATGAGTTGTACTTGTATAATTTTACTGCATTTAATATTTTTTTTAGATTAGTGGCATAATCCTTGGGTTTTTTTCAAGCCATGGTTCTTTCCCGAGGATGCCTTTTGTTTTGAACCGGGTGTTTTTAGATAAAAATGAAAAAAATACATATTTAAAATACAAAAAAATTAGGAAATAGGAGTACCTAAGTGGTAAGGACATGTGCCTTCTCTGTGAATTTTTTGATACTGACATATTTAGTCCTTTACATGCGAGTTGAACTTCCCTAAAAAAAATTTGTGTGAGTTGTATATTGGATTGATAGTCAGTCTTGTTAGTGACTCTTTGGCTCAAGTTTCTGACTCTGAGGGCTGACTGAAATAGCATGACTTGTCTCGCCTGTTCTTGATAGGTGTTGGAATTGTTCCGCCTTGAGTAGTACATGTGCCATGAGTGGTGAGGTTTTTTTCTTTCTTCTCGTGCTTGCACTATTGGTCTAGAACTTGCCTCGCGTGTGTTCAAAGCAAAATCCTAGGTTTGCTCTAGTCGGGAGATGATACAGGCTTTCTTTGATAAACCTTTCTTTTGCAGCCTTGATTAGCCTACCCGTTCATATATGTTCCTTGTAACCCTATTCGAGCCTATTAGTCTTTTTTTTACACCCACATTACAAGCCCATTCCCTTTGTTCTTAATTATCTTCTTTTTGAACCCGTACTCCTTAGAGCACTTTAATTAAAAATATTGTTGTTAGTGGAGTTGTGGTTGGTGAAAATTGATGGCTTTTGAGTGGAGTCAATAAGAATAAATTTGTGATGGTATTTTTGAGGAAAAGTACATTGGCAAGGTTGAGGAAACATCGACAAATATTTTTTTTTTTTTAAAAAGAAAAAAAATCAAAAGTGAAAAATAAAAAGAAAGCAAAAGAGAAAAATTCTCAATCCTTGCTAGTGTTGTGCACATTGATTAAAAAAATACTTAAAGGGAGGGAAGTGTTTGAGTTGATGTTCGGATGGTAGCTCGGTTTTTTTTGCGAAGAGTTGAGCTGTAAAAAGTGGAAGTGATGTATTAAAGTGCTTAGGGAGGTAGTCATTTAACCATTACCCGTCCTTTGGCCTACATTACAACCCTTAAAGTCCTAGTTAATCCCGAATAGGAGCGAGCCTATATTAGTGGAGTCCTACACCACGGGCAAGCCTATGGTACCATTGTGTGGCACTTGCGATTCTTTTTTAGTGTGAGCGAATTCTTCCTATCCTGAAAATCCCTTATAATTCAGTCGATATATTTTTGTGTGATTGGGACTAGACTTTGATTGGTGAGGGCACATGGATTATGAGAGGTTGGAGCTTTTATTATGCCCTAATCTTGAGCGAGTGGACATGTCGTGAGTAAGTTGGTGTGAAAAGTCGTTTCTTGAGGCTTGGTTGTTGCTACTTGACTGCTTGATAATCCTTGTTTTCTAAATGTGTGGTGTGCAAATATGGGGAGTTATGTGCTTGTTTGTCTAGTGGCTAATTGTTGGTATCAACCTATTTCATAGTTGCGCTTCCTTGAAGTTCTTGAGTTGGGTAGTTAAGACCTATTGAGTATAAGTGTGTTGGGTTTGTTTGTTCGAGGACGAACAAAATTTAAGTGGGGGTGTTGATTGTTACACCTCGTATGTCCAAAGTGAGATATATCATTCTAATGACATGTTAAGAATGATTTAAGTGATCTTAAAGTCATAATTGGACCATATATGACTTTTATATGTTGAATATAAAGGTTGGGAAAAATCAGATTTAAGTTGCGGAAAAACCGACTAAGGATTTGCCTTTTAACGGAGCTCTTTTTTCAGCAATTAATTCCGTGTGTTATATGAGGTCTTTTAGAGACATATGATATACCAAATTGAAGGTCTTGGAGTTTAGTTTCCAAAACTTTTGACGGTTTTTTCATACAATATCTGGATAAAAATATATGAGTATCAGAAGTCAGACCAGAAAAAGAGACATAAGCGCAAAAGAGGGCTAGAAATGAAATATTTTTGTTATAAAAGAGAAATTATTCATTTTCTCTAAATTTTCCAGAAAAGCCACGATATAAACAGACCTCTCTGGAGTTGAATCCATTTTTTTTTTAATTTTGAAGAAACCACATCAATTTTGACTCGAAACGGAAGACGGATTGCGTCAAAACGCTCTACGCGATTAGGGTAACATTATGCTACCTTCAATTTCGTCTATAGTTTGAATTTTAGAATTACTTCATAGCTAGGTAAAGTACCTAAAATCTATTTTATGGCTTGTTTAAGCTTTAGAAGGTGTGGAATTCAAGGAAACAAAGTTTAGGAGCTAGAATCATCAAAGATATGTAAGACTAAACCTTTCTTTTGGCAAGGCATGTATCTTTTAGCTTTTAAAGCTTTTCTTAGTTCTAATCTTAGTGTTTTTGGTGAGAAACTTGTATGGTGCCAAGGAAACCTAGTATATACTTAAGTTGGTACTAAAATCCAAGGTGAAAGACGTCCAAATCAGCAAGACAAAATGTTTCAAAATCTGGAAAATTGTTTTTATCTTTGGACAGTTGTTAGTATATTGATCTTAACTCCTTGTACGAAATTGATATTTAGATTATTTAAGAATCCCCAGAACCCTAAGACATATATCAAAAACTTTCATGAAAACTATGAAGTCTATAACTTTGATCTACACTCTGAAAATTAGATCTACACTTTGATCTACACTTTGATCTACATCTAGTTGTCTCATCTTGTTATCCGTTTAACATGTTTATGTTATCAGTTTATCCGGGTATCCATTCCCGTGTATAGTATAGTGTTGGTTCTGTTTTGCGGATCATCCAGTTTCAGAGGAAACTCTGCCGAAATTTTTATAAAAGTCAAAGAGTTAGACAAATTCTATGTTTCAGGTTGTGTCTATAATTCAATCCAGAGTTTTCTTATCATTCCTTCGAGTCCATATATATTGTTGCCACATGTGTTATGCCTCATACATGCTTATGCTTATATTGTGATCATGTTATGTGTGATTTGGAGTCCCCCATAGAGGCTGGACATTGGACACACAGTCCGGTTGCGTGTGATACTACCCGTCTGGGGGATACAGCCCCTCTGGTCCAGGCGGGAGTTGAAACACCTAGTGTGACCGGGTGTCATTCACACACTCTGACCAGAGAAACTAGATATTACTGGCTGGGGGGGGGATATAGCCCATAACACCCACCAGGTTTGTTATATACGCGTATATAGCCACAGTATGCACTGCATGATTATATGTGAGGCTAGTTCAGATGTTCAGTTACCTGATTTGGGGGGATATAGCCCATAACACTAGGCAGGTACCAGCTCAGATAACAGTTCAGTTTTAGCTCAATTACTAGTTCTCAGTTATCAGCCACCAGTTTTTAGTGTCAGTATCAGTTGACAACTTTTGGTTCTAGTTTCTAATTACCAGTCACCAGTCATATTACAGTCATTTATCAGTATAGTTCAGCTCAGTCTTCAGTTTCAGATTCAGCTAGACTTCAGGTTATATTCAGACCATGTTTAGTACGTCTTAAGATTTCCTGCTACATTGCTATGCTTCAGCTCATGTTTACACATTTATATTCCAGCCTTACAGTTTCATCCAGCTATGATTTATTATATGCTCAGGCCTTACATACTTTGTACATATCGTACTCACGCCCTTTTTTGGGGCGCTGCGTTTCATGCGGCGCAGGTACAGAGAGAGCAGACCCTGAGCCACGTTAGTAGGCTATCTACCAGCTGTTGGAGTCACTCCGTCTCTTCCGGAGTATACTACTTTTGGTATGTTGTACAGATGTCGAGTAGGTATGGCGGGGCCTTGTCCCGTTCTTTGTATATTTAGTTCAGCACTTTTAGAGGCATGTAGATATGTCCCTTTGTGGTGCAGTCAGTATGTTATATATATTATCGTGTGATAGCCTTGTCATCTTTCCTGACTTTATGTTTTCAGTAAATATGTCTGTATTCATAACCAGGTTGCCAGCTCATCTCTATAATTCATAGATTATTAATAGGTTTAGCAATAATCGACACTTAGTGTCGGTTATCCGTCGTGGCCCTAGGTTGGGTCGTGACAAAAGTGGTATCAGAGCAGTTCAGTCCTACGATGTCTACAGGCCTCTTGTTCAAGAGTATGTTGTGCACCATACTTTTGAACAGGAGGCTAAAAGGCACTTCAGAACAGTTATTTTTCTTTCTTCTCTAGATCGTGCGATAGGGCTATAATTTTAGAATTCACCCTTCTAACCGTAATGTTTTGAATACAGCGATGCCGCCGAAGAAACTGACAGCTGCCCAGAAGGGCAAGGCTATTGTCGGCCAGGGTACTAGTAGAGTTCCACCTGAGGTGGATAAGAGTGAGGAGTCCAGACCTGAGGCTCCATCTGAGGCCTCATAGATCCCTTCAGTTCAGGGCATTATTAGAGGTACTTCAGCTGCCATAACTCCAGCTCCTCAGCCTGATAGTCAGGGGCAGGAAGTGAGGGATGCCATTAGATTATTGACCAGTGTTGTAGTTGCTCAGACTAGACAGCATAGTGCAGATGCCCAGGGAGATACTGGATCTAGGATCAGAGATTCTATCCGACTAGAGCCTCCAGTCTTTACTGGATCCCGTACGGGAGAGGACCCTCAGGATTTTCTTGTAAGGATAGGCAGGGTGTTGAGGGTCATGCACGCATCAGAGACAGAGTCAGTAGAGTTGGCTACATTCAGATTACATGACCTAGCAGCAGGGTGGTATCAGACATGGGAGCTATCTAGAGGGTCAGATGTTACTCCGGCGACTTGGAAGGAATTCTCAGATGCCTTCTTTCATCAGTATATGCCCATAGAGACACAGAGAGCACGTGCTAATCAGTTCTTGACCTTGAGACAGGGAAGTTTGAGTGTAGAAGAGTATAATTATCGCTTTAATTCTTTAGCAAGGTTTGCCCCCACTGTGGTAGCAAGTATGGAGGATAGAATTCACAGGTATGTAGTGGGACTTGGTCCACACCTGGTGAACGAGTGTATGACGGTTTCTATGCAGTCAGGTATAAACATATCACGCATTCAGGCATTTGCTTTATCACTTGAGGAGAGAAAGCAGATACAGAGAGCCGACAGGGATAGAGTGTTACACAAGAGGGGCAGATTTTCTAGTTCATTTGGAGAGACATCTGGAGCGAGTAGACAACAGAGTGTTAGACAGCCACCAACTAGTATACCTACACAGTCTCGTGGCCTGAGATCTGATAGACCTCCTCAGTCCAAAGCTAGTCAAGCATCATGGACTTCAGGATTTCAGCGCCGTGGTACTTCGCTGCCGGCCAGTCAGACATATCCTAGATGTTCAGATTGTGGTAAACGCCATTTGGGTATATGTCAGTTAGGAGTTGATACTTGTTATATTTGTCGCGAGGCAGGCCATTTCATGAGAGATTGCCTGACTAGGGGTGGTAGTTGTGTAGCCCAGCCAGCTAGATCAGCAGTAGCTTCCTCAGCACCAGCACGCCCTCAGGGGCAAGTTCCTCAGGCACCAGCAGGTCGTGGTAGAGGTCGAGGTGGAGCTCCTACAGCAGGCGGTACCCAGAACCGCACCTATTCTCTTATTGGTTGACAGGACCAAGAGGCTTCACCAGACGTGGTCACAGGTATTCTGTCGGTAAATTCTCTCGATGTGTATGTGTTGATAGATCCGGGTTCTACATTATCATATGTTACTCCCTTTGTTGCCGTTAAATTCAAAATAGTACCAGAGGCTATTAGACCTTTCGAGGTAGCCACTCTCGTTGGTGATTCTATAGTAGCTAGGCGTGTTTATAGAGGTTGCACGATAATGATGGGCGATTGTAGCACTACAGCTGACTTAATTGAGCTAGAAATGGTTGATTTCAATGTTATTCTCGGCATGGATTGGTTGTCTTCTTGTTATGCTAACGTTGATTGTAGAGCGAAGACATTCCAGTTTCACTTTCCAGGAGAATTAGCTATGGAGTGGCAGGGTGTTTCTGCATCGCCAAAGGGTCTGTTTATTTCTTACCTTAAGGCAAGGAAGCTAATCGCAAAAGGCTTCTTATATCATATTGTTCATGTTAGAGACTCAAGAAAGGAGACATCGACTCTCGAGTCAGTTCCGGTAGTGAATGAGTTCCCTGATGTGTTTCCAGATGAGTTACCTGGCCTTCCTCCGGAACGAGAGATTGATTTTTTTATTGATATAGTACCAGGTACGCAACCCATATCCATTCCTCCCTACAGGATGGCACCAGCAGAACTGAAAGAATTGAAGGAACAACTGAAGTATTTGGTAGATAAAGGTCTCATCAGACCTAGCATTTCCCCGTGGGGAGCCCCGGTATTGTTTGTGAAAAAGAAAGACGGCTCTCTACGCATGTGCATAGATTACAGATAGCTAAATAAAGTCACAATCAAGAATAAATACCCTCTGCCCAGGATTGATGACTTGTTCGACCAACTCCAGGGTGCCAAGTGCTTCTCAAAGATAGAGTTGCGATCAGGCTACCATCAGGTTAGAGTTAGAAAATCTGATATACCTAAGACTGCATTCAGGACTAGGTATGGCCATTATGAGTTTTTAGTGATGTCGTTTGGACTTACTAATGCCCCTGCAGTGTTTATGGACCTGATGAACAACGTATTCAGGCCTTATCTAGATTTATTTGTGATTATATTTATTGATGATATTCTCATCTATTCAAAGTCTGAATCAGAGCATGCGGAGCACCTGCGTACAATATTGGGTACTCTTCAGGACCAACAATTATTTGCTAAGTTCTCAAAGTGTGAATTCTGGTAAGATTCAGTGGCATTTCTTGGCCATATAGTTTCAGCAGAAGGAATTAAAGTAGATGGCCAGAAGATTGAGGCTGTAAAAAAGTGGCCCAGACCTACGACGCCAACTGAAGTACGTAGTTTTCTGGGTTTGGCAGGTTATTACAGAAGGTTCGTAGACGTTTTTTCCTCCATTGCAGCTCCACTGACCAAATTGACACAAAAAATAGCTAAATTTGAGTGGTATGATTCTTGCGAGCACAGCTTCCAAGAACTAAAGAACAGGTTGATAACAGCTCCAGTACTTACACTTCCAGAGGGATCTGAGGATTATGTCATTTACTGTGACGCTTCTCGACTTGGTCTTGGTTGTGTTTTGATGCAGCACGGAAGAGTAATTGCCTATGCTTCCAGGTAGCTGAAAAAGCACGAGCAGAACTACCCTACCCATGATCTGGAGCTTGCAACAGTCATTCATGCATTAAAGATTTGGAGACATTATTTGTACGGAGTTCATGTTGATATTTATATAGGCCACAAGAGCCTCCAGTACATATTTAAGCAAAAGGAGCTAAACCTACGACAGAGGCGGTGGCTAGAGTTGCTGAAGGACTACGACGTGGACATTCTTTATCATCCGGGTAAAGCGAATGTTGTTGCTGATGCCCTTAGTCGTAAGTCTATGGGTAGTCTATCTTATTTACAGCCACAGAAAAGAGAGTTAGCTCATGCACTCCACCAGTTGGCCAACATGGGAGTCAGATTAATTGATTCAGGGGACGCAGAAGTTACAGTTCAGAAAGCAGCCACTACTTGCCTAGTTACAGAAGTAAAACAGCGTCAGTATGAGGATCCAGTTCTAGTTGAATACAGACAAATAACCAGAAGAAAACCGGAGTTACTATACAGGGTTACTAGTGATGGGGTTCTCATGTATAAAGATAGACTTTGTGTTCCTGACATTGCAGATTTATGTGGACAGATTATGACTGAGGCACACTATTCCAGGTACACTATTCAACCAGGTTCGACTAAGATGTATCATGACCTTAAGCAGATGTACTGGTGGGACGGAATGAAGCGTGACATAGCAGAATTTGTGGCTCAGTGTCCTAACTGCCAGCAGGTTAAGGTCGAGGCATAAAAAACCTAGTGGCTTGTTACAGGAAATCGAGATTCCATCATGGAAGTGGGAAGCAGTGAATATGGACTTCATTACAGGCTTGCCCCGTACGCGGAGCAGGTATGACTCTATTTGGGTTATAGTTGACAGGCTTACTAAATCAGCTCATTTCTTGCCTGTTAGAACTACATATACAGCGGAGGATTATGCTAGACTTTATATCAGAGAGATAGTGCGCCTACATGGTATTCCAGTATCTATCATTGCAGAGAGGGGCGCACAGTTTACAGCAAATTTCTGGCGATCATTCCAGACAGGTTTAGGGACACAGGTGAATCTGAGTACAGCATTTCATCCACAGATAGACGGACAGGCTGAGCGGACCATTCAGACCTTAGAAGATATGCTTAGAGCTTGCGTATTAGATTTTGGAGGCAGTTGGAGTGATCATCTACCATTGATAGAGTTTGCATATAATAATAGCTATTATTCCAGCATACAGATGGCACCATATGAAGCTTTGTATGGGCACAAATACAGGTCTCCTATAGGATGGTTCGAGGTTGGCGAGTCTCAATTGATAGGTCCAGATTTAATCCAACAAGCCGTTGATAAAGTCAAGTTGATCAGGGAATGATTATTAGCAGCGCAGAGCAGACAGAAGTCCTATGCAGATAATCGACGTCGAGATTTAGAATTTCAGATTGGCGATTGGGTATTCCTGAAAGTATCACCTATGAAAGACATTATGAGATTTGGAAAGAATGGGAAGCTTAGCCCTAGATTTATTGGTCCATATCAGGTTATCAGGCGAATTGGGCGTGTAGCCTACGAGTTAGACCTTCTAGCAGACCTTCAGGAGGTACATCCAGTATTCCATATTTCTATGCTCAGAAAGTGTGTTGGAGATCCTTCTAGAAATGTACCAGTAGATGATGTACAGATCACAGAGCAACTAACTTATGAAGAGGTGCCAATTGCAATTTTAGATAGGCAGATTCGTCGACTAAGGACAAAAGACATTCCTTCAGTTAAAGTGCTATGGCGAAGCAATAACGTAGAGGAAATAACTTGGGAAGCTGAGAATGATATGAGAGAGAAGTATCCACATCTCTTCACTACTTCAGGTATATAATAGATCCTTGTTTAATGCTTTACATACTTCATTTTACATTTGAGGAAAAATGTTCCTAAGGGGGGAAGATTGTTACACCTCGTATGTCCAAAGTGAGGTATATCATTCTAATGACATGTTAAGAATGATTTAAGTGATCTTAAAGTCATAATTAGACCATATATGATTTTTATATGTTGAATATAAAGGTTCGAAAAAATCAGATTTAAGTTGCGGAAAAACCGACTAAGGATTTGCCTTTTAACGGAGCTTTTTTTTCAGCAATTAATTCCGTGTGTTATATGAGGTCTTTTGGAGACATATGATATACCAAATTGAAGGTCTTGGAGTTTAGTTTCTAAAACTTTTGATGGTTTGTTCATACAATGTCTGGATAAAAATATATGAGTATCAGAAGTCAGACTAGAAAAAGGGACATAAGCGCAAAAGAGGGCTAGAAATGAAATATTTTTGTTATAAAAGAGAAATTATTCATTTTCTCTAAATGTTCCAGAAAATCCACGATATAAACAGACCTCTCTGGAGTTGAATCCTTTTTTTTTTTTTTAATTTTGAAGAAACCACATCAATTTTGACTCAAAACGGAAGACGGATTGCGTCAAAACGCTCTACGCGATTAGGGTAACATTATGCTACCTTCAATTTCGTCTATAGTTTGAGTTTTAGAATTACTTCATAGCTAAGTAAAGTACCTAAATTCTATTTTATGGCTTGTTTAAGCTTTAGAAGGTGTGGAATTCAAGGAAACAAAGTTTAGGAGCTAGAATCATCAAAGGTATGTAAGACTAAACCTTTCTTTTGGAAAGGCATGTATCTTTTAGCTTTTAAAGCTTTTCTTAGTTCTAATCTTAGTGTTTCTGGTGAGAAACTTGTATGGTACCAAGGAAACCTAGTATATACTTAATTTGGTACTAAATCCAAGGTGAAAGACGTCCAAATCAGCAAGACAAAACGTTTCAAAATCTGGAAAATTGTTTTGATCTTTGGACAGTTGTTAGTATATTGATCTTAACTCCTTGTACAAAATTGATATTTAGATTATTTAAGAATCCCCATAACCCTAAGACATATATCTAAAACTTTCATGAAGACTATGAAGTCTATAACTTTGATCTACACTCTAAAAATTAGGTTGAAAGTCAGGACAGTGGTGCTGTCCAGACATTGTATCTGCGGATTTGTTATGTCATCCAGTTGTCTCATCTTGTTATCCGTTTAACATGTATATGTTATCAGTTTATCCGGGTATCCATTCCCGTGTATAGTATAGTGTTGGTTCTGTTTTGCGGATCATCCAGTTTGAGAGGAAACTCTGCCGAAATTTTTATAAAAGTCAAAGAGTTGGACAAATTCTAAGTTTCAGGTTGTGTCTATAATTCAATCCAGAGTTTTCTTATCATTCCTTCGAGTCCATATATATTGTTGCCACATGTGTTATGCCTTATACATGCTTATTCTTATATTGTGATCATGTTATGTGTGATTTGGAGTCCCCCATAGAGGCTGGACATTGGATACACAGTCCGGTCGCGTGTGATACTACCCGTCTGGGGGATATAGCCCCTCTGGTTCAGGCGGGAGTTGAAACACCTAGTGTGACCGGGTGTCATTCACACACTCTGACCAGAGAGACTAGATATTACTGGTTGGGGGGGATATAGCCCATAACACCCACCAAGTTTGTTATATACGCGTATATAGCCACAGAGTGCACTGCATGATTATATGTGAGGCTAGTTCAGATGTTCAGTTACCTGATTTGGGGGGATATAGCCCATAACACCAGGCAGGTACCAGCTCAGATAACAGTTCAGTTTTAGCTCAGTACCAGTTATCAGTTCTCAGTTATCAGCCACCAGTTTTTAGTGTCAGTATCAGTTGACAGCTTTTGGTTCTAGTTTCTAGTTACCAGTCACCAGTCATATTACAGTCATTTATCAGTATAGCTCAGCTCAGTCTTCAGTTTCAGATTCAGCTAGACTTCAGGTTATATTCAGACCATGTTTAGTACGTCTTAAGATTTCCTGCTACATTGCTATGCTTCAGCTCATGTTTACACATTTATATTCCAGCCTTACAGTTTCATCCAGCTATGATTTATTATATGCTCAGGCCTTACATACTTTGTACATATCGTACTCACGCCCTTTTTTGGGGCGCTGCGTTTCATGCCGCGCAGGTACAGAGAGAGCAGACCCTGAGCCACGTTAGTAGGCTATCTACCAGCTGTTGGAGTCACTCCGTCTCTTCCGGAGTATACTACTTTTGGTATGTTGTACAGATGTCGAGTAGGTATGGCGGGGTCTTGTCCCGTTCTTTGTATATTTAGTTCAGCACTCTTAGAGGCCTGTAGATATGTCCCTGTGTGGTGCAGTCAGTATGTTATATATATTATCGTGTGATAGCCTTGTCATCTTTCCAAACTTTATGTTTTCAGTAAATATGTCTGTATTCATAACCAGGTTGCCAGCTCATCTCTATAATTCATAGATTATTAAAAGGTTTAGCGATAATCGACACTTAGTGTCGGTTATCCGTCGTGGCCCTAGGTTGGGTCGTGACATTGATGTTGGGCGTATATTTTATGTCTCCGCATTGATTACTTATAGCTTTTGAGTTATTTACGGTGGATTATGTGCCCAACAATGTGTGATTTATAGTAAAATGCTAACTTTAGGTGTTATGGATGTTTTAGGAGCGAATTGAAGGAAATTGGAGCATGATTTGTATAAGAACAAGGAAGAAGCAACGGGTACAGCCATGGATGCTTGGCATGCTAGGCTGTATGGATTGGGAAGAGTGCAAATATTGAAGAAATTGAGAAAAGGAGCGCATACAGCCACGGATGCTTGGCATGCTCCGGTGTATGCGTCGTAAACTAGTCCCGGAGCTGCCGCTTAAAGCATGGGCCATGTGCTAATTTCCTATTATTAAACCCTTGTAACGCTTATTCTTAGGCTATTACGTACTTTTTGGAGGCAAGAACCATAGTGGAGGCTAGAGAACCAAGATTCATCAATTGAGTTGTAATTCTTCTTTCCTCTTTAATGTTTCATGAATTCTAGATTATTTTGTGAGAAAGCTAACTTGTCTATGAGTAGCTAAACTCTATTATTCTACGGTTATGGGTTAACCATGAAAGTTGTACCCTGAAGGTGGTTGAATTCTATTCAGTTTATCAGATTGAGTTGTTTATTTAATTCTGCTCCTAATTACTTAATTTCCTGGCCAATTGTTAAGTATTATCCATGAACCTGAGGTTGAACTCGAAAGTGAGAACCGCAGGTTGCAATAGAATTAAATAAAGCGTGTTCTTGAACCCGGGCATCGGGGAATAGTTTCGCGGTTAGGATAGAAAATACCTAACGGTCACGCTTAATCCGTTACAGGAGAAACACATGCATTCTTTTTAATTCTAATTCCATAGACATATAGGCGTTAGGTTGGCTTGAATAGGCGAGCAGGGTATCGAAAGAGCTCTGTGAGTATAATTAACCCTGTGATTAGCAACTTAGATAAATAAAATTAATTCAATTAGTGGATGAGTATAACTGGATTGGTGATCGTCCCATAATCCTGGAATATTTTCTCTCACTGATATCTATAATTCAGATTTAATATAAAAGAATAAAAGAATGTAAGAATCCTGGTGATCGTCCCATAAAAGAATGTAAGAATTATAATATAAGATTTAATATTTTTACCAACTTTAGAATATGTGTGTGTATAAATAGAGACTTAAATAATACTATCAATACCACCATAATAGATAATGCAACAGACAACATCTATTCAAGTCATTGTATTTACCAAGAAATCAAGTAAAATTTGGATAGAGTAAAATTTGGATAGAATCATAAAGAACATAATCAAACGGAAGAAAAAGAATTAAAACAATGAACTTACATTGACAGTGTGTAAAGACACTCCAAATTAAGTGAAGCATATTTGAGCTTTCACAAGCAATATTGAGTTCAGTTACGTGTCCTTTTAACATATAAGACTTCTAAACAACATCCTTAAACATTTGTTAGGATTTCATACCAACTCAAATTTGGTGCTTAACCTTTGCTGGAGAACAAAGTATTTAAAAGGAGTAATAATTTAGAATAGGACTCCCGTAATAATTCAATCTTGCTTGGAGGGATGGAAATTGGACTGGGAACTCTAGTTAGAGTTGTAATCAATAACTAAATTCATGGGGATTGTCCGTGATAAAATTCTATATTAAAAAAAAAAGACATTTAATAAAAGAATAAAATAAGCTATTCAAAAGTTAACCAAAATTACAACTTTATCTAATATGAAAAGCACTTACGAAAAGTAAAAAAGATGGATGACATTACATTAAAACCTTCATGCTTTTAGAATAGTATAGATATAGAATAGATATACACTATAGTCGAGGGATTGTTGCACATAACTAGAGTTGTAAGCTATATATCCATGTAGGCCATTATTAATAGCGAGGGTCGAAAAATAATTGAATGGGATCATAAAGAGTTAGTCTGATTAATTAGAAACTCATCCGGACCACTTTAATTTCAACAAGTTCAACGTCATTATATTCCACATGATGCGGGGTAAATTTGAGCCGAAGCGCCAACCATCAAGAGCCAAGCTCGAGAGCACAAGGAAGACAAGTCACGGGCTCCGGAAGAGACTTGAAGATCATGCATTGGAGCGCCAGGCAAGGAGGACCACTTAGGCAACAAAAGAGAGGCTCGGGAGACACATTTGGAGGCGTTTCAAGATGCTACAGGAAGAGGCCGCGCCTACTTTGATGAGCGGACCGCCCACTTTACGAAGCCTCTCTGGACCTGCACTGGGCGGACCGCCTACTCCATTGAGGTGGGGCGCCTACTCCTGAGGTGGGGCACCTGCTTGGCCTACACAGCAACTAGGCGGGGTGCCTCTTTTGACTAGGCGGGGCGCCTATTTTCGGGCCATTTGAAGACTTGTTTTTGTGGTGTAATTCCTATTTTAGCCCTAAGTGACTTGTATTATTTTGATTAGACTTAGGGGCTTTTAGATATTTTATTTAGGAGTGTGGTGAACCTATAAATACCACACTTAGTCATTTTATTTCTTTAGCTTACCTAGATTTGAAGAATAGACATAGAAAGAGAGGTAAGACCTTCTGCTTGTGGAAGCTTGAAGCTTCGAATTTTCTCTTTACTTGGAACCTATGGAGATTCATCACTAGTATGGATTCCTTGTATGGTTCAAGTTTCCCTTCCTCTCTCGGATAATCATTCATGGTTTGAATTATTTATCTATTATTTTCTTCTATTTCCGTTCTTCCTCATCCCCATTTTCTTGCTATCTTGTGATTACTTTCTTCCGTGTCTCTTTATTTGCTTCCGCATATTTACCCCGTATCACCATGTTGGAATTTGGATTTGGGTCACCCATGTGGGTCAACCCGGATCCATGCCTAAACAAATATATATATAATTCGTTATATATATTATTAGATTAATAAAATAAAAAGGAAGAGAAGAGACACAACTTTAGGATTTGTCCTGAATAGTTATGTCCATTCAGGACTATAAAAACAAGTTTCTACTGGCAGAAACTAACGTTACTTTTTCCTGAAAAAGAACCAGTCTTCCTTTCTCTTCCTGCAATAGAAAAACTCTCTTCTTCAAGTGAAGAACTTCAATGGAAGATTCCTCAGAAGAATAAAGATTGACCTTCTACGAACTGGAACAATGTTCTATGCCGAGGTACGACTTAAACCGTGAAATTTATAGCGCAGTTCGTGTCTTAATTACATGTGATTACGCTGTCGACTAGTGAATCAAAATACGGTAGACCCTGGGCGAATTGTATGTTCTTGGATTGTGGACAATCATTCATTGATATCAGATCCCATGTTATGAAACGACCTCGATCAGTTGTTTTGGAAGTTAGGACTCCAATTGGCATACCGATAATTTTAAAATATTCGTAATGTCCATTAGGACCTGTCTGTAAAATTTGAGCTAAATCAGACTTCGTTTGGTAGGCATCGGAAGAAGGTTTCAGTTTTTACCGTCGATAAATATTAAAAAGAGATTTACGAGCTCGGTATTGGCGAATGAGCTCTGATTCGAAATCCGAATGTGCCGTTAGGTTCGTATTATTATTTGTGACTTTGGTGAACTTTCGAAAGTGAATTTCGATGTTGTTCGGCTAGTTTCCGCTAAAATGCCGAAAGTTAAATAATTTGATTTTTTCTATTTAAATTCGCATCTTGAGTTTTGGGAGCCCAATTTGAGATCCGCCTTTGTGAGTATGTTATATATATTTTGTATAACTGGTATGCAAAAGTTGGAATTATCTCGAATATCGTAGGGTACTATTTTAATTTTCGTTAAGAAAAGAAAAGAAAATAAAATAAAACAAAAAAAAGAAAAAGGAAAATGAGGGCGGTGGACCCTTACCTAATATAAACTGAGGATGATTCTAATCATCCTATCTACAACGAAACAGAGAGGCAGAAATATTAAAAAAAATACCAGAAAATGAGAAAAGAGCCGGAGAAAAGATAGAATTTTTATCCCGAAACATTCAGGTAATGATCTTAATATATTATTTGAGTTTATTATGTATGTTTGAATATATTTTTACGGTAAAAATAGAGATATTAGACATCGCCCTAATGACGTAAAGTGATAGTTTAAATGGTCAAATGGATCCCGATAATGGAATTAATTATATATTCGTGCTCAGTAAGTTATGGGCAACATATAAATGTAATTTATTTGGGTTTTGGTTATGTGGCCTTAACCTCTGTATATAGGTCTGGCCTGCGTATTGCGTATGCGAATAGGGTATCAGGTTCCTAACCAGATTGCCCTAAGATGTGAGGAATGAAGCCTTTAGCCTAATTTGATATATTTTTCTGCTTATTGAATAGAGTGGGATCGTTTGGCAATGAAACCAAAGGACAAGCGGTTATTGAATGGATGTACTAACTTTGTAACAAGGTAAGTGTTTATATCCATTTCTTAGGAGGCACCTGGCCTCGTGGAATTCTACCACGTGTTCCTTACGTGTGTAGCTGCCGATAGGCGTACTCATTACGCCTTAGCTTTGAATTTACATTTCATATTATATGTTATGCCTTGTTGTTGGTATTGCATTGAATATATGAGAATTGCACTCTGGGTTTGAGCATTGCATATACTTTCCGGTTGGCGATAAGAGTCCCGCACCGGCGAAGGATCATTATTGCATATACTTCTCGGTTGGCGATGAGAGTCCCGCAGCGGCGAAGGATCATCATTGCATACACTTCCCGGTTGGCGATGAGAGTCCCGCACCGGTGAAGGGTCATTATTACATATACTTCCCGGTTGGCGATGAGAGTCCCGCACCGGTGAAGGATCATCATTGCATATACTTCCCGGTAATCGATGAGAGTCCCGAGCCGGTGAAGGGTCATTATCGCATATATCTCCTGGTAGACGATGAGAGTCCCGCGCAGGAGATAGGTATCAGGCATATGTGACTGCATTGCATCGTACCGCATTCATCCCATCTCATTGCACCGCATACTGACTATTGTGTGTGTTGTGTTGTGTTTTATGTATGCGGTTGGTATACTATGTCGTAGACATATCTCATTTCGCCTATATATTTCTGGCTCGTATTCTGGGTTGCGGGGATCGGGTTGCACGCCGCAACGGTATAAATATATGGATTGGGTTACACGCCGCAACATGATGAATATATGGATCGGGTTGCACGCCGCAACAGGATGAATATATGGATCGGGTTGCACGCCGCAACTGGATGTATTTCTGATTGTTGATAGGTTCGGGATACCTATATGTTTTGTTTATCTTACGTTCCTGGTTGTCGATGAGTTTGTCATTCCATACGTGTTTCCAGTTATTATCTGGCTCTGCCTTTTTATAATTTAAATAAGAGGAATTTGGTTTATCTGTTTCATCTCCTGACTAGCTATCCTATTCTCTGAGGTGGCTAGTCTGCCCCATTTATTGAGTCCTTTTGACTCACCCTTGTTTGTTGTTTGTTTTTGTCTATCTATTTCGTTTCGGCAGGTTCGCTCCAGGATTGAGTTCGCCGCATTGTTCAGGAGCGAAGACGACTTCAGCTATCAGGGTGAGTCAGCTTTATTCCGGATGGCCACCAGTTTACTGTTTATTATTTCAGTTGTATTTTGCTCCCTTCAAGAGGTATCTGTTTTATTTTGTACTCTTAGATGTCTGGTCTGGATAGCCATAAACCTAGTGTGTTGGGTAGTCAGCTGTAATTTCATTTGTACAGCTTAGAGGTATCAGTATATCTGTCTTTTTTTATTTAAAGTCTTGTTTTTATTTATGAATTGTTGTGTTTATTTTTCTAATTTGATTTGTAAGGGTTCACCCGACGGGTCTAGAGGAGGATGTCGGGTGCCCGCACGGCCTGATCGGATTCTAGGTCGTATCAGTTAGTATTAGAGCCTAATTTAGAGTCTATCCAGACTAAGACATTGTCTAGTAGAGTCTCGCTGATGGGTATGTAGACGTCCATACTTATCTACGAGAGGCTATGATGGCATTTAGGAAGTTTCACTTCTTCTTCTTTTCTGATCGTTTGTCGGTCTAGGATGCAAAAGTATTTTCGTTAATTCCTTCATGGTCATTGTGAACCCTCGCGCGACAAATCAGCAAACGGTATAAGTTCAAGACGAAGAAGTCTAGCGTGGGGCTAGCACTGACGAAGCCCTGAGAATTTTTTATCGTGCTGACGATCTAGTTACTAAGGTCCCAGCTGTACGACCTCGCAATACGCAAGGGAGCAGGGACTTGTGGTTCCCTTGGCTCTCTACGATGCTTTTACAAGAATCTTGGTGACGTAGATACCGCAAAAACCTATTATTCGCTAGGTAGCTTGTTAGGTTGCCGCAGATGCAAATGTTCGATCGCACGGAGCTCCTATTCCAATTCTTAATATTGCCGCAGTATAGTATGTTCTGGAGGCAGCATGTGTGGTGCCTCTAGTTATTCTGGCTGGTTAGCTAGCCCGTGTAATGGCTCGTTCTGAATATCTGAGAAGGCTGCCTTATTTTACCCAATTGAACCGTCTGATATTCTTAAGCAATGCATCAGATAAACCTCGTGATTCTTTTTAAAGTAAAATGATGTCAGCATATCCTTCAGGCTGTCGGTTATCTCGAGCAGCATGGTATTGATTATTCTGCTTTCCAGTTTCAGGGATCCAGCGTTGAATAGATGGACCGCTCTCTTGTTAGCTAACTTGGTTCGATTTTTCTTCTAGATTCGTGGAAAAGTTCCTTTCGAATAGTGAATGAGATGAAAAGTGTTGCCTGTTTGAGTGGATTGGACAGGGTAGCCTGTCGGTTAGCCTGTTGGTGTTTCAGAATATGAGACTTAATTCTATAAAATGGCTGAATATGCATTAGAACTAGTCCATGAACCTTCCGAGAATGTTCAAAGATTTATTGCTGACCTTTCTCCTTCCTTGAGATCCCGGATGGCTCGAGAAATTGAGATTGGGACTTCATTTGATGTCGTTGCTGATATTGCTCGAAGGAACGAGGCATACCATAAGTTAAAGTGGGAAGAGTTAGAGCGGGAGAGCAAGAGATCCCGTGACCCTAGTGGGCAACCATGGTACCTCTTTTGGAGGTAAAAGTTCTGATTATTTCGGGTAGTCACCTTCCAGGTTATCTCAGCTTGTGTCACTTGATTCTTAGGGTGCGCCAGCAGTTCATCAAGATTAGACTCAGCTTTCTCTTTGTAGCTTTCAACGATCGGTCCAGCTTTTATTTTCAGTGAAAGGTGTTATCGTTGTCGTGAGTCTGGCTATCCTTTGAGGAGTTTTCCCTTACTCTGGCAAGTAGACAATCGTCCTTCTTCTTGCCCTCAGGCACCTGCATAGTCGCAGGAATTTCATTTAAATTTTAATCAATCAGAGAAATGCCACCATCCAGTAGAATTCGAGAGCGTGGTGGTAGTGGTTCTTCTAGAAGTAATTATCAGGTTAGTGGCTCGACTCGGCTACAGAGGTAGTTCTATGAACTTCTGGCAGATGTAGTAGACCCGTGTGTATCTTCTTCCCTTATCTGTAAGTAAGATTTATCTTTCCGATCGATCTGGAAATGGTGTGTCTTATCATGTTTCGACGGTTTCCTTGGATATTGTCGTAATTAAGAATCGGTAGTGGTAGAGGGGTGAGTTTCTGATACGATTTATTCCTGGCATTTATGAGACCCTACTAGTTTATCTGATCTAAATATGAGAGATTTGACGGTGAGTATTCTATTGCCTGCTTGGCATCCTATTATGCCACCTTGTGTTATTATGTCAAGTCATTTTACCTCTCTCCTCGGAAATCAGTGTTGGTAGGATGATGGGATTCTTATTGGTCACCATCAGGAAGTGTCATTGTTTCTTCCGGTGTAATGTGGCTAGTAAGTAATGCTCGATCTATGTGTCTCCTCTTGGTTCGAGATTCTAGTAGAGTCATGTTATTCTATGAGCTTGTCTTAGTTATAAAAGGGTATTCTGGTAAATTGTCAGAGTTTCCTCCTTATTGGGAGGTTAAATTGGTATGGATGTTTTTCCATACAGCTTATTTAATGTCTATCTCTTCAATTGCGATTCTTTGGCTCGCTTGACTCAGAAGTAGTCTAGCTCTGGTAGCTAAGCAAATGAGAAGATGAGCTTCCTGAAGCTCTAATTATTTCTATACTCAGTCTGTTGCCATCTCTTCTTCGTCCGGAACTAGTGAGCTTGGGCGATTGGTAGCCGCTTGTGACGTTCCCTGTGTTAAGCCAGAGTACGTGTTATTGTAGCCAGGTAAGCATATTATTGTTTTGGATATCAGTTTATCCGGGTATCCATTCCCATGTACAGTATAGTGTTGGTTCTGTTTTTGCGGATCATCTAGTTTCAGGGGAAACTCTGCCGAAATATTTATATAGAAGTACCATCCATCAGGCGGTGGTGTTTATGGCAAAGGTATGGAATTGTGAACTTGAGAGTTGCAGCTGTTTGGCAACTCGAAAGGGTAGTTGGTAGCTTAGGTCTACCTACATTCAGCTTTTAGCTAAATTTTTTTTTAGTCCAGCATACTGTGCGAGGATGGTTATTTCTATTCAAATGGCTATATGAGTTTATGCTCTAAGTGGAGGAGTCTTCCTCCAATTGATGCTGAATCATAATATTAAATCTCTAAGGCGTTGCTGAAGTGTAAGTTAATTCTTTGTTTCATCGACTTGTTCTATATCGAAAGTATATCGACGAGGTGATCCGTTGGTGGAATCATGTTAGCCCATAAAGAGTTGCGTGTATCTTCATTTTGAAAATATAGAACTCTTCTCTCATGATCGAGAAAGGGTCAGCTTAGTCCGAATAAGTTGTGCAATGATGTTATCATATTATCCAGTTATGTTTTTATCCAAGAGTTCGATATGCGTGTTATAATTCTGATCCTGTAATCAGGAAATAATGCCCGTGGAGTAGCTCATGAAGGTCGTGCAAGTTCTCTTGTTATCTGCGTGAACGAGAGTATAAGTGGAGGAGAATGAAACGACCTCGATCAGTTGTTTTGGAAGTTAGGACTCCAATTGGCGTACCGATAATTTTAAAATATTCATAATGTCCACTAGGACCTATCTGTAAAATTTGAGCTAAATCAGACTTCGTTTGGTAGGCATCGGAAGAAGGTTTCAGTTTTTATCGTCGATAAATATTAAAAAGAGATTTACGAGCTCGGTATTGGCGAATGAGCTCTGATTCGAAATCCGAAAGCACCTTCGTATGATTATTTGTGACTTTGGTGAACTTTCAAAAGTGAATTTCGATGTTGTTCGGCTAGTTTCCGCTAAAATGCCGAAAGTTAAATAATTTGACTTTTTCTATTTAAATTCGCATCTTGAGTTTTGGGAGTCCAATTTGAGATCCGCCTTTGCGAGTATGTTTCATATATTTTGTATAACTAGTATGCAAAAATTGAAATTATTTCAAATATCGTAGGGTACTATTTTAATTTTCGTTAAGAAAAGAAAAAAGAAAACAAAATAAAATAAAACAAAAAAAAAAGGAAAAGGAAAATGAGAAATAAGGGCGGTGGACCCTTACTAATATAAACTCAGGATGATTCTGATCATCCTATCTACAACGAAACAGAGAGGCAGAAATATTTAAAAAAATGCCAGAAAATGAGAAAAGAGCCGGAGAAAAGATAGAATTTTTATCCCGAAACATTCAGGTAATGATCTTAATATATTATTTGAATTTATTATGTATGTTTGAATATATTTTTACGGTAAAAATAGAGATATTAGACATCGCCCTAATAACGTAAAGTGATACTTTAAAGGGTCAAATGGACCCCGATAATGGAATTAATTATATATTCGTACTCAGTGAGTTATGGGCAACATGTAAATGTAATTTATTTGGATTTTGGTTATGTGGCCTTAAACCCTGTATATAGGCCTGGCCTGCGTATTGCGTATGCGAATAGGGTATCAGGTTCCTAACCAGATTGCCCTAAGATGTGAGGAATGAAGCCTTTAGCCTAATTTGATATATTTTTCTGCTTACTGAATAGAGTGGGATCGTTTGGCAATGAAACCAAAGGACAAGCGGTTATTGAGTGGATGTACTAACTTTGTAACAAGGTAATTGTTTATATGCATTTCTTTGGAGGCACCTGGCCTCGTGGATTTTCTACCACGTGTTCCTTACGTGTGTAGCTGCCGATAGGCGTACTCATTACGCCTTAGCTTTGAATTTACATTTCATATTATATGTTATGCCCTATTGTTGGTATTGCATTGAACATATGAGAATTGCACTCTGGGTTAGAGCATTGCATATACTTCCCGGTTGGCGATAAGAGTCCCGCACCGGCGAAGGGTCATTATTGCATATACTTCCTGGTTGGCGATGAGAGTCCCGCAGCGGCGAAGGGTCATCTTTGCATACACTTCCCGGTTGGCGATGAGAGTCCTGCACCGGTGAAGGGTCATTATTAGATATACTTCCCGGTTGGCGATGAGAGTCCCGCACCGGTGAAGGATCATCATTGCATATACTTCCCGGTAATCGATGAGAGTCCCGAGCCGGTGAAGGGTCATTATTGCATATATCTCCTGGTAGACGATGAGAGTCCCGCGCAGGAGATAGGTATTAGGCATATATGACTGCAATCCATCGTACCGCATTCATCCTATCTCATTGCACCGCATACTGACTATTGTGTGTATTTTGTTGTGTTTTATGTATGCGGTAGGTATACTATGTCGTAGACATATCTCATTTCGCCTATATATTTCTGGCTCGTATTCTGAGTTGCGGGGATCGGGTTGCACGCCGCAACGGTATAAATATATGGATTGGGTTGCACGTCGCAATATGATGAATATATTGATCGGGTTGCATGCCGCAACATGATGAATATATGGATCGGGTTGCACGCCGCAACAGGATATATTTCTGATTGTTGATGGGTTCGGGATACCTATATGTTTTGTTTATCTTACGTTCCTGGTTGTCGATGAGTTTGTCATTCCATACGTGTTTCCGGTTATTATCTGGCTCTGCCTTTTTATAATTTAAATAAGAGGAATTTGGTTTATCTGTTTCATCTCCCTGACTAGTTATCCTATTCTTTGAGGTGGCTAGTCTGCCCCACTTATTGAGTCCTTTTGACTCACCCTTGTTTGTTGTTTGTTTTTGTCTATCTATTTCGTTTCGGCAGGTTCGCTCCAGGATTGAGTTCGCCACATTGTTCAGGAGCGAAGACGACTTCAGCTGTCAGGGTGAGCCAGCTTTATTCCGGATGGCCACCAGTTTACTATTTATTATTTCAGTTGCATTTTGCTCCCTTCAAGAGGTATCTGTTTTATTTTGTACTCTTAGATGTCTGGTCTGGATAGCCCTAAACCTAGTATGTTTGGTAGTCAGCTGTAATTTCTTTTGTTCAGCTTAGAGGTATCAGTATATCTGTATTTTTTTTAAAGTCTTGTTTTTATTTATGAATTGTTGTATTTATTTTCCTAATTTGATTGGTAAGGGTTCGCCCGACGGGTCTAGGGAAGGATGTCGGGTTCCCGCACGGCCTGATCGGATTCTGGGTCGTATCATGTTATTTGTTTCTTAGACTGTGAGTAAAAAGCAAAAGAACAATTTACATAAGGTTTAATATTACAGTGATATGCGCTCAATTTTTTTTTGGATAAAATTGACGGCGTCGTTAAACTGCTTGAATAAAAATTTTGTAGTAGTGATGCTTGAATGGCTGTGTTTGTTCATTCAAAATTTTCGTGTGTTTTTGAATGACGTTAATAGCTTAATACACCGAAACCCGTATGGTAAAGTTGACTCTGCGTGGAACCACTTTCTATTCATTCTTTCTCTAAATATTAGGAAAGCTATAAAAGCCAATGGGGTGGGTACATGATGTTCTATGAAACTACTTTTTTACTCTTTTTGGTGCCTAATGTGGGCAGAAAAAAATTCTAAAGCCGATGTGCCAGTAACTAAGGAAAAGTAGTAGTCCATCTTTAAGTACCCCACTAAATGTAAAGAATGAATTTGTTCCTTTAATCTAAACACACAGACTTGGTCTGCCATGACAATTTGAGAACTGGCAAAATCGTTAAGTTGCAAAGTGAATAAAATTGTCTATGCAACTTGAAATCTTGCAAAGTGAATAAAATTATCTGTGGAACTTGAAATCTTATTTGTTGAGATGATCAATCATAATTTCACTACTTCTCAATTGAACTATCCAACAAATTTATGTAATTGGTTAGTGGTACTCAGAGGTGAATTCTCAAGTTCAATCACCATCATTTTGGTTCTCGATTTTTGGCTTTATTCAAGTATTCATATAGTCTTTAATTTAGAAGAACATATTTGGGCTAATGATTGCTTGGCATATAGTATTGTGCCAAATGAAACTCTTGGCCATTGTTAAGAGTTATAAGAATATATGGACGTAGACCCCAGAATTCCTAAGAGTTAGTTGATCATTGAGCAAGAGATCCATAGTGATTTTGTCAAAAGGTTTCTTATGGGATGGAAGAAATCAAGTTGGCTACACTCTTGCCTCTAAATCTTTCATGGCATGGCCATGTGTTTTCCTTTTATGCTTCATATTGTTATTTTTGGAATACTCCGATTTAAATAAGAAATGCATGGAAACTTGAAAAGGAAGTTTTTTTTCTTCTTTAAGTTTAGTGGATTTAATTCTGCTATAGAGTCCCATTATTCCTTCTTGTAGTTAGTACCCTACTACGGTACTTAAATAAAGTTGCCACTGAAGACATGAATAGAAGGGAATGAAATTGTGTTTGCATTCTATTTTTTTATTCTTGGCATTATCTTAAAGGAACCCTTTAAATTATGAAAATTGAGATAAAAGACCTACATTGTATGCAATAAGCAGTATTGCAGTTGAGGGTTATTTTTTAAATAAATACTTTTGTCATTATGTGATACTTGGCATAAAACACTTCTTGCAAGAGTATGCCCTTTCCTGATTGTTAGTGTTTTTGATTATACTGTATAATCAACTTAATTTGCCTTACATTGGCTTCTTGTCCAATTGGAATGGCGAGCAATTTATGAGACTTATTGTTCCAGTTTCTATTGCAACGACCTTTGGTTAGGTCTTGGGGATAATTCAGCAAAGATAAGGTAGTATAATTTGTTTTTTTAAACAAACAAAGAGACTAGAGAATTGTTTCTGTATTCAAAATTTTCTTGTATATGTTACAAGAATGTAATTTTGAGATTTAACCACATCATAGAAGAGTTTTCTATTATTGAAAATCTTGTAAGTGTAAAAGTGCGTATACTCTTAATTTATATACATGTGTGTATATATAATTGTGGTGAGTCCCTATTCTTAATTTATTTTTCGTATGTGTTACGAAAATGCTATCTCAAGATGCAATTAATTTGTGCATTTATGTTGTGTGACATTATATGCATATGAGTATGTGTACTCGTATAAATTTTAGAATTAATGCTTATTGTGTTATTCTTGTGAAGTATTTCTATATTTGTTATAGAATTAAAATTTATTATTAGTCTTGAATATAAATAATTTAAGATGTGTGATTCTGAAGTAATTGATTATATTAGATTTATGGAATATTAGAAAGCGGATGATGATTGGGAACATAGTGAACTTTCGATTCCAAATCTAATGTGAAATAAATAGTGACATAATTAATTATTTTAAGGATTAATATATATATATATATGAATTTTAGGCTCTAAGAAAATACATAGTTGTCTCAATAAGTTTATACTAGTTTATATCAATATGTCAACAGCTTTAAGAACACTGTCACAAGTTTAACAAAAGTGTTAATGGTGCCAATAAAATCCAGTATGTCCTAAAAGAGCAAGATGCTCTTGAGACTCTAGATATGTCTATGATGTCTCTTGAAAGTGGCATTACATTCCATTGTAGCTGATTCATTTTGACATCTGTGATCCAAATTATAAAATTCTTCTAAGTCGGTTACTCATATTCCATATAAGTTATGGATAGATGAAAATCCAATTCTATTTGACTCTTGGGTTATTTGCTGTTTTGTACATAATTTATTTTTTCACTTGGAAAACTAGTTCCAAGGGGAAGGACATGTATCAATTTATGATACTATTTCGGTCCAAGATTTATATGTTCATAAGTGAACAAGACAACAATGGCAAAGTAACTGAAATTGAATCACGATGTTACATTCCTAGCGAATGTTTTTCCTAAGTAGGGTGAGACAGGTTATGGCTTGTCTCTTCATGAAATTGTGGACCAAATTGCTTCAGCTACTAACACTAAATGGATTCAAGTGGGAGTAATATTTGGTGATAATGGATATGTTCCAGTTAGCACCAATACGTTGCCCAAAAGAGAATCCATTTACATTGCTGGTCCCAGTGGGAGTAACTATCAATTGATAAATCAATTTTATCAATCTCAACCTCGACGAATGAGTCGTCTACATATTCACCATCGTCAATTTGAGATCGAAGGGGAAGAATATATAGTTACTCTACAAGATAAATAAGATCAACGAAAGATAAATGATGTTTTTGATACCCTGTTAAGGATAAGTCCTAGAATAATGGAACATGAAATGGAGTTAGTGAAACCAAACCAAGAATTAGAACTGGTTGATCTACTTATAGGTCATAGCGCCATTAAGAACAAATGAGTTCTCAACATGTGCGAAAGACTTGTTGTTTGAAAAATATGGGTGAATTCTTGAAGTTCAGATTTCAAGAGATCATTCCAAGAGATCGTTGTCTCTTTCGGAAGAATTTTTATAAAGAAATTTTCTTGAACGATTTAATATGCAAGAGTGCATACCCATATATACTCCTATTTCTAGAGCCGAAGGGTTAAGTTGGAGGATGTGTCCTCATGAACCCATAGGAATATGGTTTGGCTCATGATGTCTGATATCAGTTATTTCAGTTGTGGGATATCAATCTTAGTTATAAATGAAATATTGAAAAGCAGTTAAAAGGATATAGAGATATCTCAAAGGCACAGTTGTTTATTCCTTGTGTTGTCGAGGAAAGGATCTGCAATGATGATTGAGAAGGATATTTAGGTGAGAGAAAATCTAAATACGTGTATGTCCTTCTTTGTTAAACAATAAAGATGTGTATATTGTTGAATAGCAAGAACAATCATTAGCCTTATATTACAGTAGAAGCTGAATTTGTAGTGCTTTCAGCAACTGTGCTATAAGTTGTTGGGTTAAACATCTTCATGATAAAATTTGGGTGTGTTTGATAGTGATATTGAATTAGTGACAATCAAGTGCGATAGTCAAATCTCAATAGCTTACTCAAAAATCCCAAGTATCATTAGAAGACAAAACATATTGGTGTAAAGTATAATTTCCTTAGAGACATTTGTATATACAAAAGTGAACATGAAATACATCTGTACGGATTATATGATAGTAGATCCGATAATGCAACTGCATTGAGTTTGCGTAGATGTTGATGTATTTATTCTTTAATTTTCCCAAGCATGTTCACATAAAACTGCATTATTGAAGTTAATGTAGTTGAAGCTTAAATTGTTGGTTTTTGGTTCATATACATAGAATATTTTTATGTTTAGTACATAAATTTGAAGTATGTCGGACAGACAAAAAGGTTGTCCTATTCACACAGGAAAATGCCTTTATTGTCTAGGTGACTAATAGGGATGAGACAATTATAAACTCATTATTATCAGAAGTGATAATAATAGAGAGCTTGAAGTTTATAATAAGAATATCGCTTGTTTTTTTATTAATCATATTTGATTAAGTGGGAGTCTGTCTTAATGCCAGATGTGAGTTCTGAAGAATAGTTTGTATGAGTAGATATGTGAACTCAAGGTTTAGACATAGGGTGTCTGAACTATCATCTGCACAGTATTTTATTCGCTAAAAACATATGCTCCATGGGAAAGGAGTTAATACTGTGTTACGTGATCATACCACGTATGCATAAAGTGACCTATGGGCGATACAAGTTTAATCTCTACTTGCTTATCGTGTGAAGCCCTGAAAATTAAAAGTAATTTTTTTTTCATTGTACCCTCATGACTTTGATCAGTTTCCCGAGATTCAATTTGGTGTTTGTTATCTTAGGGTGTTGCCAAGAGATCATGGATGATTCGGTCTGGCGGGACATTTCTAGAAAAGCAAGTCAAATCGAGATTAAGAGATTCATGAGATGAGGAAGATCATTAATGAGTACTATCACATTAATTGTGTTCATTGGTCGACCCATTATGTTTGTCTTTGGGACAAGAACATAATAACATAATGATGAACTCAAAATTAATACGAAGAGATTGTGAGAGATGTGGATGTGATAAATGATCTAGGGTAGTGCATACTATAGTCTACTCCAAGGTTCTGTTAATCGAGATGTTATATATTCCTAACAGATGTATAACAACTAAGCTCTCGAAGTATGCACTGGTCACACGGTTTAGTCATTATATATGAAAGTTACAGAATGAAAATGAAAGTTGACCCACTATGTGTGAGTGGGAGATGTTGGAATTTGGATTTGGGTCACCTATGTGGGTCAACCCGGATCCATTTCTAAACAAATATATATAATTCGTTATATATATTATTAGATTAATAAAATAAAAAGGAAGAGAAGAGACACAACTCTTAGGATTTGTCCCGAATAGTTGTGTCCATTCAGGACTATAAAAATAAGTTTCTACTGGCAGAAACTAGCGTTACTTTTCCCTGAAAAAGAACCAGTCTTCCTTTCTCTTCCTGCAATAGAAAAACTCTCTTCTTCAAGTGAAGAACGTCAATGGAAGATTCCTCAGAAGAACAAAGATTGACCTTCTACGAACTGGAACAATGTTCTGTGACGAGGTAAGACTTAAACTGTGAACTTTATAGCGTAGTTCGTGTCTTAATTACATGTGATTATGCTTTCGACTAGTGAATCAAAATACGGTAGACCTTGAACGAATTGTATGTTCTTGGATTGTGGATAATCATTCACACCACATCAAATTGGTGTATCGAAACACCATTATAACCCGTAATTTCAGAATTTACATATGAACACACATCAGAACAAGTACTTAAATGTTTCATATATGACGTGCATCAAAGGTCCATGTATTACATGTTAGACATGATATGAATAAATGCTCTTAATTGTGATTAAAAAAAATTAAAAACCTACAAGCATATAGACAAAATTAGACGTGTACTGCTGACAGATCCGGCCGATATAACTGGGCCATTGTGAGAATGTTATAGTGCCAAGAGAACTGGAAAAAAAGAAGTGGCTGCATGGGTTGTATTTATGAATTAGCGAACCGCAGAAACATATAAAAGAATAAATCACTTGCTCCTACAGTGGAGCTGCATGAAACTAATCTAATACTGCTAAGCAATAAAAATTAAGACTTCTTTCTTTTTCAATAGTTTATTTATTTGGCACGGACATATTGAGTACATGAATAAACACTTAAACAGAAAGACAATGTCCTTCCATAAGGAAGTCACGTTATTTGTTTGCTAGTTAACTTGGCTAGAATAAGTTAATTTCTTCAATCAATCTAAGGGGGGCCACTGAAAAATAATCTACATCCTTTTTAGGGGTTGGGGGTGGGGTGGGCATTGTAATTTGTTTGTTGCAGTACAACTGACAAACAAATTCTCGTTTTACTTTTACCAATTTTGTGTTCCATGTAGGATGCCCCAATTTATGCATGCAATTATTGCTTTCCTAAAATAACTGTAACTTCAAAAGAAAATTTGTTTTTCACTCTTAAATCAAAAGGTATTTTTGGACATCCAAAAATTATAGCATACTCCATAGGTTGTTAAACTAAAGATTACATGCGGTCTTTTAAATGTTTTTCTCTACCTTATGCCATTGGACAAATGTTATCTGAGAAAGGGTAGATAGAAGTAATTTACACCTGTCAAATTTTAGCTATTTGAGAGTGTTTTCCATCCATTTTATACAACAAAAAATCTATCCAAATAATACTCCCTCATGTCTTTTTAAGTTGTAATAATATTTTATATACATGTCCCTTAAGAAATTATTAATGAGTTGAGTATTTTACTAATTTAATTTTCTTGGTATTTGAACGGTGCTCATAACTAAGGTGTTTGTAATTTTCAAGAACAATTAATACTAGGAATATAATAAAAAAAAAAGTAAATTTATTTTGATCTTTTAAATTGACAAATATTTTAATCCAACTATTTTTAATAATTGCAACAACTAAAAAGGACCTGAGGGGTAAGTCATATGCTTTTTCTTCTAAATATCTCAATAATTTCGACATGCCTGAAAATGTAATGTGAGCCTACCATTTTTCTTGTGAAATTTTATTGAGAAAAATTCAAGACAGAAAAGTATCTCTGACATTCATTTCATCTATGTCTAAAAGTTTTGTCACACTGATGGAAAATAAACTTAATGGCACATAGCATTAATTTTAAAAGAAGATAAACCTAATTAAGGCAAATTCGAATTTGACTAAATTAGGTTTATCTCTTTCATAAATGAGTAGTTAATAACTTTATGTCTATTTGAAGTGGTGGTTGTCGCTCCAAATGCACACGCAAGTATACGGGTCGATCGAGTAATAAAGTGATATGAAAAGTATCGTTCCCACGAGTACTATTGATTAACTACGACTAAATCAGACAATTCCTAATTATCCACACAAGAAGGATTCAAGAGTTGAGAATTTATCTAACTAAAATTAACTAATTAAACTAAGCAAATAACTAACACGTAAAATACGATTTTGGATTCAAGAAGGAACAATAGCATAGAGTTATGGGAAATCTGCCAATCCTATTGAATCCTTCTGTTAATCTGACTAAATAATTTATCTGGGTTACTAATCACAGGGCTAATATTACTCACATGACTCTTTCGATACCCTGCTCGCCTATTCAAGTCAACCTAACACCTATATGTCTATGGAATTAGAGTTAACAAGAACGCATTTATTTTTCTTGTGTAATGACTAAGCATGACTGTTAGGTATATTTCTATCCTAACCGCGAAACCATTCCCCGATGCCCAGGTTCATGAACACGCTCTATTCAATCCTATTGCAATATATGATTCCCTCTTTCGGGTTCAACCCTAGGTTCATAAATAGTATTCAATTGGTGATCAAGCAACCAAATAATTAAGCTCAGGATATAAATAAATAACCCAATATAATAAATCAATAAAATAAATTAACTTAGGAATATCAACAATCATGGAAAATCCCACAACTCTAGAACTAACAAACTATGTAAAGGAAAAGAGAAGAAAACTCAATTTAGACGTTGAGCTCCAACACATCTCAAGTGTTTCTCTGCCTCCCAAAGGTCTAATGATCCCTAAAATTATGTTTAAGACTGCTTATATATGGATTACAATGAGTACAAAACGTTTTAACCTAATCCAATTTCTGATGGAAAACTTTCGGGTCATACAACCAATCTCACAATGTAAGACCTTCTGTATGCTCTGATCCCAGGTCTCACAACATTTCTTACAATGTACGACTATTGTAAGGTTCATACACACTACTCTTCTTCATTTTTCTACTTCAATTATGATTTCGGAGTTCTTCAAAAAGTATAGTCATCTTGCTCCAAAATTTCACCAATTCATACCTAAGCCATTCAAACACACCAAGTTAGCAGAATATCCAAAAATAAGCAATGTTGGACACTCTATAGCATTGAATTTAAGTAAAAGGTAGGGGAAATATATATCTATAATACATCAAATATGCGCAACATCAACACCCCACACTGAAACCTTTGTTCGTCCTCGAACAAAACTTACCCCAACAAACTTTTAAACAATTAACTCAACCACCTATGAGTTTGGTTGATACCACCAATTAATCACCATGCATACAAGCACACAACTTCCTCATATTTATGACTCATATATTTAAAAGCAAAAATTGTCAAAACAATCCAGTAGTAATAACCAAGCCTCAAAAATCGACTCCACACACCAACTAACTCACAACATGCTCACTTGCTCAAAATTAGGTAGCATAATAAAATCTCCCATCTCTCATAGTTCATGTGTCAATCAAAGCCTAGTCCCAATCACACAAATATATCAAATTTATTACAAAGGACGCCTAAGATAGAAAGAATTCGTTCACACTCACAAAGAAATTCAAGTGTCACATAATGATACCATAAGCTCGCCCGTTTTGTAATTCTCTACTAATGTAGGTACACTCAGTCTAGAATCAAACATGACTTTATCAAGGTTCTAATATTGCTAGGGAGCGGGTATGATAAATATATGGATAACAGTGACTAACACCTTCCTAAGCACTTACAAAACGTATTTAAACCTCAATTACACACTTCCTTCTCAACCATGGCTTTCCTTTTTCAATATAAATCAAGCTCCAATCTTCCCCTTTTTATTTACGCCAATGGATATTTTTCAGCTCACAAAAAATGCTCATTTTTTCTTTTCTCTTTTTTCTTTTATTTCTTCCAAGCTTCAATTTTTTTTCTCTACTTGATCGTTGGCTAGACAATCAGATAATTTTTTTCTTTTCAATTTTTCCTTTTTTTTTTTTCTTTTCACAAGCAACTCTTTCACTTCTAACAGGCACCACATTCATAATATAATCAATCTTTTTCTCCAACTTTAGCTTTTCAGCTCATTATACAATTTTTGCAAGTGCTCTTGGAGATATAGTGCTCAAAAGATAGGAGATTCAATACAAACACAGGTAAATGCTTTTGATATGGTTGCCAATAAACATGATAAGGTTCAAAGGGGTTGACTAGGCTCAAATCATCAAGGAAGGCTAGAAAAAATTCAAACGGGCCAAAGAATGCCTATAATCATTTTCTAAACCAGGTGCATCCTAGTATTTTGCCTAAAAAACAATCAGGGCAAGTTCTAGACCAATAATGCAAGCACTTGAAACAATACTAAAACCTCACCACACATGACACATGAACCACTCAAGACTGAACAATTCAAACTCCTAACAAGAATCAGTGAGACAAGTCATGTTATTCAATCAATAAGTAGAGTCAAAAACCTGAGATGAAGCGTTACTAACAAGATCATCTATCAATCCAATGCAAAACTCATACCAAAAATCCATAGGGAAGTTTAACTCGCATGCAGGGAACTAAATATGATTGCATCAAACAATTCACACATAAGAAAAGGAGCAATATTCATCACCCTTTACTTTCTTCTCACTCCATTTTCTAAGTAAGAAAATCCTAATTTTTACAACTACTCCTAAAAATACCCGTTCAAAAGAAATGGCATCCTAGGGAAAGAACAGTGGCTTGAAGAAAACCTAAAGACTCTGTCACTAATCTAAACTAAATAATTTTTTTTAATTAATTTTTTTTCAATGGTTCCCCACCCCACACTTAAAATGGTGCATTGTCCTCAATACACGACACTAAGGATAAAAGGTGGTAAATCGAGGTACTTAGACTTCCCTCACTAGCGTGCACAATTTATGTTTCAAGCCAACAACTCATTTAAACCAACTAGTGCACACAAGACTTGACTGCATCAAGAAAATATGGAATATCAATTAATAGATTCACAGAAGCGAGGCAGCCCCCAATAAGAGAAACAGGCATCCAATATTGGCGAGCGAACAATTGACACTTAACGTGCACAAGCAATGTGTCAAGTGCGTAACATGTGATCCAATGGCTCTAAACGCTACCTCGACCCTTCTCCCTACTCAATTTAAACTCACAAATGTCCCCATTAAAGATTCGACTACTAAGACTTCATCGAATGAATTAAACATTCATTGGGGAATTTTGTCAAACATATGGTGTGCACAATTCTGGGCAGACCTTGTGTGTGCAATTTGTTTCGTATTTTACCCTTCCAACTCCGGAAGATTTCATGTAATATTCATCTCGGTGCATCACCGCACCCCCCCACAAGCAGATACCAAGCAAAAGTTTTGAATTTAGACCATGTTTCACCATAAAAGTTAAAGTTAAAACTTAAGCCTAAGGGACAAAAAAGGGTGGGGAAACTGAGCACGTAGCAGCAGTAAGGATGAAGGGAGACATCCTAGGAAAGAGAAGGAGATGATGAAGAGAAGATCATACCTGAGATTAATTAATATGGTGTTTCTCATTAAAGAAGAAACAAAGAGAAGCCGATGGTTATGTTCCCGACGTGTTTTCTTTTATTTTTCATTTTGTGTTTTGTGTGTTTAATGCCTTATTTACTTACCTTATAAAACTCTTACATCATATGCCCAATGTAAGAATTGACCTTGGAGCATAAATTTTTCATACAATAGTCTTACAAGCAAGGTTACTCCACTATTTTTCTCATTGTGCTGGCTTGACAGGCCTTACAATAGGTCTTACAATGTAAAACTTGTTGTATGGCATGAACTTTGCTCCTTTTCCCTGTAATTTTGCTTTACGCTACCATGCTTAATTCTCCAAGACTCACTAATGCCCTGCTATAACATAATCAAACAAACACATTAGTTCAAAAGTTATGTTCTTTTTATGTTTTTTTTTTTTTTGGTTTTTTTTTAAATTTTTATTTTTTTTTTAAATGTAAAAACTAACTAACTTAAGAAAATAATAAAACATGGGTTGCCTTCCATAAAACGCTTGATTTAACGTCGCGGCATGACGTGTACATTCATCACTTTTGCCTCCACTTCGAAGATATAAATTTTCTCTCCAAATTAAATTCAAGCTTACGACTATGCTTTTGGGGCGATGTCACAAGCCCAAAGAAACCAAGAATTAAATGTGGCATTTTGCACCTCTTGGCTTTTAAATGAGGAATATTATTTTGTCTCCTCGGCATCACAAACTTTAGTATATAGACACCTTGTTCCCCCCTTTCGTGACTCTTCTATTAGCTCGGAAGGCTTGATTTTCATGTCGCTATCCAAACACAATGTCGAAAGGTGAATAGAATAACGTCCAATGCGCCCCAAATCCAAAGTTGCATTATCATTGTCATGCTCACCTTTGCACACACTAGATTCATCAAAAATTATATTTTTCACTTCCTCGCTTGACTCTAGTGCTAAATTTTATACCTCGGCTCGGCATCATCAACTGCTATTGGGTTGAACTGTTGGAACTCCACACTTAGCTCCTCAAATTGGCTCTTAAATTCCTCTTAAACTGCATCCACCTCAAATATGCTATCCACAACAATTGATTGTTGAGACTTAGACGCCTCAATATCTTCAAATAAATTAGCCTCAAAGTCGTGAATAGCATTGCCAAATCGGTCGATCTCTTCATTGAGCACACGTTTCCATTCTATAAAGCACTTAGCTGCACTTGTAATATCATCAAGAAGACCCACACATACATTTAATCGTTGAGATTGTTCCATTAGCCAAGTTTCGCTCACGATCTCCACTTTTTCAGAATTTTCCTCAGACCGTGATGCATCCTGCACATCGTTACTCCTATAAAACTTACAAGCAAGGTTAGTACTATCATGACTATTACTAGGGGAAGGAGTACAACACTTAGGACAATCATTCCACAAACCACCACACAATTGACAATAGCTCCAATCAAAGGTTGTAGAAGAACAACTAGATAAATAGTTCCGTAGGATATCAAGATGCCGTCAATCTTTCCACAAGTAACGTTTATTACAAATTATGCAAGGAGCACCAAAATACAAGTAGCCACCTTTCGACCAATTTTTATTAGAAGATGCCATGTTAACAATGAATACAATAATAAACTAAAAACTTGAATAGACAAAAGTGTAAGTCTGATCTAGAAAATAATTAATTCTAAGTCCCCAGCAACGGTGCCAAAAACTTGTCGCTCCAGATGCACCCGCAAGTATACGCGGTCGATCAAGTAATAAAGCGATAAGAAAAGTATCATTCCCACGAGGAATATTGATTAACTACGACTAAATAAGACAATTCCTAATTATCTACACAAGAAGAATTCAAGAGTTGAGAATTTATCTAACTAAAATTAACTAATTAAACTAAGCAAATAACTAACACATAAAACACGATTTTGGATTTAAGAAGGGACAATAGTCTAGGGTTATAGTAAATCTGCCAATCATGTTGAATTCATCTCTTATCTGAGTAAATAATTTATCCGGGTTACTAATCAAAGGATTAATATTACTCACATGACTCTTTCGATACCTAGCTCGCCTATTCAAGTCAACCTAACGCTTATATATCTATGGAATTAGAGTTAACAAGAACACATTTATTTCTTGTATAATGACTAAGCATGACTATTATGTATATTTCTATCCTAACCGCGAAACCATTCCCCGATGCCCAGGTTCAGGAACACGCTCTATTCAATCTTATTGCAACATATGGTTCCTACTTTCGAGTTCAACCCTAGGTTCATAAATAGTATTCAATTAGTGATCAAGCAATCAAATAATTAAGCTCAGGATATAAATAAATAACCCAATATAATAAATCAATGAAATCAAATTAACTTAGGAATATCAACAATCATGGAGAATCCCACAACTCTAGAACCAACAAACTATGTAAAGGAAAAGAGAAGAAAACTCAAAGTAGACGTTGAGCTCCAACCCATCTCCAGTGTTTCTCTGCCTCCCAAAGGTCCAAAGATCCCTAAAATTATGTTTAAGGCTGCTTATATATGGATTACAATGAGTACAAAATGTTTTAACCTAATCCAATTTCGGATGAAAAACTTTCGGCTCGTACAACTACTCTTACAACGTAAGACCTTCTATATGCTCTGATCCCAGGTCTCACAACATTTCTTACAATGTATGACTGTTGTAAGGTTCATATAAAGAGCTTACAAAGCTCATTACTCTGCTGATTTTTTAGACCACTCTTCTTCAATTATGACTTCGGAGTTCTCCAATAAGTAAAGCCATCTTGCTCCAAAATTCACCAATTCATACCTAAGTCATTCAAACATACCAAATTAGTAGAATATCCAAAAATAAGAAATGTTAGGCACTCTATAGCATTGAATTTAAGTAAAATATAGGAAAAATATATATCTAAAATATATCAAATATGTCCAACATCAGTGGTGAAATTTTTAAAAATGTACGTATAAGCGTAAATCAGATTTAGAAATACAATTGAATTTGTTTTGGGTTACAAGCAATTTTATGTATCAAAGTCGTGATAATCAAAGAAATAGCAAGTAGCAAACGAATAATATGGACATAAGATGAACAATTTCAATATGAATAATTTGAGAGTACAATTGGGTAGAGTTTTGCCTATATTTATGAATGTTTATACAAGATTATATGGGTGCTATTTATAGCAAATAAGCTAGAGAAAATTAAGGGCATTAAATTAGCCTACTTTCTATATGTAAATTATGGGGGTGACCCACGATCTCTCCGATCAAATATTGAGGTAGTAGGGAAAGATCATGGGGCCTCAATCACGCTGAAACTAAACCTCCTGTCCTGAGGCCTGCCCTTGTCCGCCTCGGGATCTCAAACCATTTATTTACCCGAGACGATCATGCATGTGGCTCAAATATCTTTAGCCTCAGAACCTGGCCTCGATCACCTTTACATCAACCTTGTGGATGATTTGTAATCCTTGTAGAAAATATCCCAAACCCTGTGCGTGGGTGCCACGTGTGCAAGCTATATTTTCACCAATACAATGTATAGCTTCTTAATCTTTTAAAATCACGATTATCTTGGAATTTCTTTAGCTAATTAAATGAAGAGGAGGAAGAACAAGTTTGTTCATATATCTCCAATCTTTTTGCCCGTTATCAGAACTAAAAGAAGGGAAAAAGCAAAAAGCAAAATCAAGCAAGGGATTTGACCAAACTCAAAACTAAACTCTTCATTATGAATCAGAATAACAAGATAAGTGAATCATGGTTGTCATAGAAGGTATAGGGGACCAATACTACTACAGTATTATCTGTATCTTTCATTCTCCCCTTCACAAAAAAGGTGCATATGTCAAAAGAAACTTGATTGTACCTAAATCATTTTAAATTGACCAGCAGTATAAAATTGAATGCCATGAGGAACCAGATTTTATTAATAAAAAAACCAACATGAAAAGGAAAATTAATATGTATCAAAAGGGGATGGAATATTACAAGAACTTTCATGAGCATATGTTTCTTGGAAGTTAAACAAAAAACCAATCATGTGAAGGTGGTGTTGAAGCACGAGTATACAAAGTCATGTTACTTTTTGCTACTGCTGCACATAGGGTAACAGTATCTATTTTTAAATCAATTCTTAATTATCAGCTTCTTCATTTGCTTTTCAAATAAAATTTCAAACCCAGCTCTAGTTTTCTCTTCATTGATTCAATTATAATTCAAAATAGTTCGTTAGCTCATCTAAACCTGTTTGTTTGCACTTGATATCGAGAAGATTCTGTGTATTTCTTATTAAGTTCTTTAGTGTTTTTAAGATTGAACATAGACCATCGGTCCATCGGCCACCACTGCATAATCACGACATTCATCCACTATCAATTACCACTACCATCCTCAACCACCACCATTAACCACCAAGGCAAAACCACTACTACTAATCACTTTTACCATCACAACTATCATCACCGCTAGGGGTGGATCTTAATGTTGGAGGATGGTCTCTGTGAACTCATACTCTCTCCACCAATCTAGATATATTATATATATTTTTCTCAAAATATATTTTATATGAAGTTGGTGAACTCATGCAATAAAACTTTAAATTGTTCACTTGATAAGGCGTTGGTTCACTTATATGCCAGAGCAAGGATCAATTCCACTAAAATACTCATTTAATATATTTTTTTCTCTTCTATTACTTATATTGGTCAATCTTGTTTGTTTTCTTGCACTTATAAAACAAGCAAATTGCTACATGGAAGGACTCGAAGCTACGGCACTGAGCAAATTTTGAACATCCTTTGCCACTATATTACCATTCATAACTTAATATATCATCTATATATAAAATATAATTTTTGATGAAGGTTGTTTGTCGAACATCCTTAGGACACTGTAGCTCCACAAAAAATAATAGTGAACCCATCCTTTTGAAATTCTAGATTCACTTCTGGTTACCACTGACAACTATAGTTATCATTACCACAAACCAACAACAGTCACTACTATACGAGTAACCTACAAATCACAATTATATCACCATAGTCAATTACCCACTACCATCAGCCACTACTATAACTTCCACAATCACGACCACCTTCACTGTGTCATCCACATCCACCACCGCTATTGCCAAGCACTACTAGCACCGCTGTCAACACTACTAAAAAAACAGAGATTTTCAACCGCCAAATCGGTCGAATAACGGTCGACATGTCGACCGATCTTCGACCGATTGAGGCGGTCGACCCAAATATGGTCGAAAATAGCCCTTCGACCGAAATTCGATCGAACGTCGACCGACTTTCGGTCAAAGAACATGTCACTGTAAAAAAATATGGTCCATGTTCTTCGGCCGAAAGTCGGTCGAATGTCGGTCGACGTTCGACCGAATTTCGGTCGAAGAAGCTTTTGACCGAAATTCGGTCGAAAGGTTGGTAAATTTTTTTGACCAACCTTTCGACCGAAAGTCGGTCGAAAACCTGTAAAAACCTTCAACATAAAATCTGAAATTAGTCCTACACCACCTGTAAATTCAGCAACATGCAGAAAAACCAGACAAAACACATTCATAAACGATATTCAATAAGGCTAACAAAGCCAAACAATAGAAAGAAGTCTTTCAACATTAGTTCTAGTGTTACAATAATCAAACAAACTTAACAAACAGTTTAAGGTTCAACTATTACTACTACTGGCTAGAACCCGAACTAGACTCGGTATCATATTCAGACGACGAACGGTGTCAACGTCTGCTCTTTCACTTTCCCGAACTATCACGCTTTCCTTTGCCTTTTTTTTTTTTTGGTTAATGAGGATTTGTTGCATCATTTCATGCATTTCTCTTTGATGAGCCTCCTGTGCTAAACGCATAGCTTCATTTTGTCTTTTCAGCTCTTCGATCTCCGCTTGCATCCGAGTCATTTATGGAGGAGTAGCAGAGCTTGAAGGACCAGTAGAACACGAGCCCAAATAGTTCGATTTATGCTTGCCAGATGAATATAGAGTTGCAAGGCCATTTGCGGACCCCTTTTTCACCCCTCCGACCGCTTCCAACCATAAATTGGCTTCTTGCTCGAGCGTTATTGGTGCTGGGGTACTGCTTCCGCATTCAGATTGTTGAGTCGAGGTCCAGTCTTCAACGACCTTTGTAGCTCTTTCCTGAAAAACAGAAATATATCAACGGTACAAATATGAAGTATAAAAGTTGAAGGATTGGCGCGAAAAAAGTTTGAATTTAATTACTTACCCAGGTCTCTTTTGCGCGGGGCTCGATCCAGACTTCTCCGCCCTTTTTATCACTCTTGATATGTCGGATCTTGTGCATTTCAGAGATTGGAATTGTCCGATTTTCTTTCTTTTCCTACAAATTAAAGAAGAGAACAAGTTAGATAAAAAAAATAAACGATTATAGTAATTCATATAAATTAAATTACTTTACCAAGCGCATCTTCTGCGTTGCAGCGCTAACTGAGCCACCGGTATGGAGCGATCCACCCTTACTTGATGCCCGCGCTTTCTTCCCTTGTTCGCTCTTCTTCTGAAATTCGGGAGTCTCCAAATATTGTTGCAGCTCTCTCCATTGATGTTCATAGAGGAAGCCGGGCATTTTTCCCTTTTTTTGCGCATTATACATTGCGTTCTTGAATAACTCACCGCATTTCTTTGGGAAGTTGGAACGGACTTTATAGTCCAGAGCCGGATGCCATTTACACTCAGCCTGGCAATATTCATCAAAATATTTTATTTAAACATAATCATTAGAAAAACAACAATTAGTAATAAACCTGATGCATATTTATCACCTCAAAAGACTGCATTATCCGCTGCTTTACTTGAGGGGGCACAGCGCCCCACGATGGCCACGATTCATGCCATTGAGATCTCATGCATTTAGTCAGTAAAGGCGTAGCATCAGTGTTGGGGCAAAAGCTGCATAAAAATCAGAAGCGTTAATAGAAATACTAACAATTAAACGTTAGCTAATTACTAAATAGATAAGAACTTCAAAAATAAGATACTTACCTGTTATCCCCCTCGGGATAAATAATCAACCGCCCTCCTTCCCATGTGCCAGGCTCACCGATGTAATACGGCGATCTCGGATCATAGTAAGCAATCTCCTGCTGGACCGAAGGGCCGGTAGAGCTAGATGGGTCGGAAGGCGGCTGAGTCGACCCAGACGGAGTAGTGGACTGTGTGGGATCGCCCCATGCGGGAACGCCCTGCGATGGACCGGCCTGTGTCTCAGTCATGTCATAACTACTGAAGTCATGCCGCCAACCAGGACGCAACTGAGACATGCTAGGTGGCCTGAAAAAATCTGGACTGTATCCTGCAGGTGCTCCTGTAGGAAGCGAATGCGGCACCTGAGAGGTAGGAGTGTCATGTGTGTCCTGTGCCGGCTCACCTGATGTCTCGCCTACCTTTTTATTTCCCTTCTTTCTTCTAAAAAATTTCTTCATACCTGTTGAAATATTCACATTACTTTAGGAAGGAAAAAGTAAATATGTAATATAATAGCTTGTTGTTGTCATTTGGAATAATTAATTACTTAGTGTTTCTATATTTTAATGACAGTAATGTTATATAATTTGAGCAATTTTACCACGACCAGGATCAATTAAATAAACACATTCCTTGCACAAAAATAAGAATACATATATCTTCTTATGTTTATAAGTACATTAAACCAGCATATTAAAAAAACTAAACATCAAAGTACAAATAAGGTCAATCATCATCATCAGCCAATTCTTCTTCCTCATCCTCATCGTTAAATTCTTCTTCGGTTGGCTCGTCATCATCTGTATATTCATCATCCTCATTTGCCCTTGAAGTTCCTTCTACAAAATTAGCCGGATTTTTTCCTCGACTAGATACAGATGCATCTAACTGCTCATATATGCCATCAATATGTTGCAACTGGTCGGCTAGTTCATTGTCTGCTATCAATGGAACGGTTGAGACCTCGTTCTGGTATGCAACATCTAACAGATCAGGTACTTCAACTAATCCCACCGGTTTTCGTTTTAGAACTGCCCACCAATGGGCTTTGGCCTTTGATCTTGTTGTGTTCTTTGTCCGAGGGTAAGGAACAAACCACACTTGCTTTACTTTCTGTGCAATGATGAAACGATCATAGTGTCCATATGACCTTCTGTGATTAACCTCAACTAACTTAGAAGACGGGTCTACCCTCGTACCTCTGTTACCGGGATCAAACCACTTGCACCGGAAAAGAACCAATCTTTTATGAGGCCAACCGACACTATAATGTACCTCTAACATCTCCTCAATCACACCGTAGTACTCAAAGTCGCCCCCCTGATCACCAGTTCCTACTCTCACGGACACACCAGAGTTGTATGTTTTCTTACCCTCCGACCGCTGCTTTGTATGAAACTTGTACCCATTCACAAAGTACGTATTCATCTTTTTGTATTTATAATATGGGCCATGGCATATATGTCGCAGAAAATCAAAGGTGATGCCATTCAGCGGATTGTTCACCTATATAAAAAATCAACGAAGTTGTGTAAATCAATATTTTTATCTACATATAAGGAAAATTTAAGAGTTTGTTAAACACTTACAAATTCTGTAAACCAATTTGTAAAATTTTCGTAAACTTCCGCATCACCGAACTCAGCGACAAAGTGACTGCATTATGAGCCGATGAAATTTCACGTTAGATAGAATACTTACGAAAGGCGATTATTAGGCGCTACCGTTAAAATAAAACATACTTGTAATAAGGCGTGACCTCGGGACAGTTCAACAGCACATGTGTTGTAGCTACCTTCCTGTCTAGTTTATTGAACTGGTATACTTCATTGAACTGTCAACACACCTTTCTAGGTTTGAAGCATAACCATCAAGCATCCTCAAATTACTCACCCACTCACAAATCATCCTTCTCTCGTCCTCATCGAATGTATAACAAGCCTTTGGCGGGAAAATGTTGTTGCCTTCGTGGATTACCTGTAACTCAGGTCGCCTACATAATAGCTGTAGGTCCAACCGTGACTTCAAGTTGTCCTTTGTCTTGTTCCGGACATCCATCACAGTATTAAGGATAGCCTCGAAAAAATTCTTCTCAATATGCATTGGATCCAGATTATGGCGAAGAAGATTATCCTTCCAGTAAGGAAACTCCCAGAAAATGCTCTGTTTAGTCCAATTATGTTCAACCCCATAGCCAGGTGCTTTAGATGGCAGTTCTTCAGTTACTTTAGGAAGCTCCTTAACCCTGTCCCATATCTCTAAGCCTGATAACCTTCGAGGAGGCTCCTCAAAATCAACCTGATTCTTCATAAATGCACTAGTGTTATTCCTGAAAGGATGGTCCATTGGCAAGAATCGACGGCAACAGTCGAACCATGTGCATTTACCTCTATATTTCAAAGTAAAGGCTTTTGTATCTTCCATACAGTAAGGGCAAGAGAGCTTACCTGCAGTGGACCACCCAGACAACATCCCATAAGCTGGAAAGTCATTTATAGTCCACATCAAAGAAGCACGTATTTGAAAGTTCTGTTTCGTTGATATATCATAGGTTTCAACTCCTTCATGCCAAAGTATCTGCAACTCATCAAGCAAAGGCTGCAAATATACATCAATAGAGGCTTTCGGGTTATGTGGACCCGGTATTATACAATTCAAAAACAGATAAGGACTGGTCATGCACATTCCGGGAGGCAGGTTGTAAGGAGTGACAAATACGGGCCAACAAGAATAGGGTGTAGAGGAGACATCAAAAGGGGTGAACCCATCAGAACATAGACCCAACCTTACATTCCTTGGCTCACTAGCAAATGCTGGATACACTTGATCAAAGTGTTTCCATGCCTCACCATCAGACAGATGGGATAGAATACCCGGCTGCTTGGTACGGTCATGATGTCATCTCATGTGTGGAGCAGAACTCATCGAAGCATACAACCTCTTTAACCGGGGTATAAGGGGCAAGTAATGCATCGACTTAACAGGCTTCGGCTTCTTTTTAGGATTTTGCTCAGGCTTGTATCGAGGCTCCTCACAAAATCTACATGTCACGAGGTCTGCATCATCCTTATAATACAAAATGCAACCATTAACACAACAATGAATCTTCTCGGCAGAAAGACCCAACGAGGAAACCAACATCTTAGTGTAGTAATAATTAGTTGGTAAGGCCATATTTGTCGGATTGAGTTCATTCATAAGGCCAATGATGGAATCCATGGCAGCTTGAGGAATACTAAAATCTGATTTGATACTCATCAATCTAACAGCAACCGACAACTGGGAATGCACCGAGCCCTCATAAAATGGACGACTTGTTTCCTCCAACCGTTTATAGAATTGATTGGCCTCGGCATTGGAAATGTGCTCAATGTTTGGCTGTGATGTATCCGGCTGAAGGGGATCATTAGCCGCGTACATCCCAAAAGCATCATTTACCATATCTTCCATTCTATACCCTGCTGCTTGGTCTAGTTCCACAACCGGAGAACTCCTACCGCCATGAATATTTTCAAGATTTTAAAGGTGCTCCTGCAAGTCCCAAGGCTCTCCATGATTATACCAAACGTAGTAATTTGGCATAAAACCCTTCTTATACAGATGCACCTCTACATTCTCCAAATCTTGTATCTTTACACATTTGCATTTTTCACATGGACACCTAATTTTGTCATGCCTTAAATAATCGTCTGTGTTGCGGGCTATATCAAGAAATTCCATAACACCCGCTACAAACGAATGCCTCAACCCCCGCCGCTCGGGAAAATTTCTATTATCCATCCACAAACGACGTCGATTAATGTCCATATCTACACAAATATTGCAAGATTGAGAAACAATATGTATGATTTTTTTAAATATTTTCTTATCACACCCTATTAATTACTATTATCAAAGCAATTCAAACCAATAAAAACTTATTCGTTTTAGGCATAACATATTCATCTTAGGCATAACATATTCATCTTCTCAACAATACCAAAGCAACAACACATTCCAAACAACACTACCAAACAATTCCAACAATCCCCAACAACTACAACAATCCCAAACAACACAAACCTAACTTTATAATAGCTAACAACACCAAACAAGTTCTTCAACATGATGTATAACTACAATAAACAAATTAACTAATAATTAACTACCTATGCAACATTATAGGCCTAAATTAAAAAAAAATTAAAAAACAATTAAATTCGGATTTAATAAAAAAAATCAAAAACTTACTTGGAGGTTGATTTGTGCTCCAATAGCACCTAGTAATGATTCCCCACTAGTTATATGCTTAAGAACTACAAAAAAAAATGAGTTAAAAAGTTATGGTTTAAGTTTTAGAAAGTAATTAAAATAACCCTAAAACTAAGAATTTACCTTGAATTTCTTGTTATATGTAGTGTTTAGGAGGGTAGAATGTGTTTGACTTTTGATTTTGGAGGTGGGTTATGGTGGATTTCGGTTATAGAGGTTGGGGGGGGGGGGTTTAGAGAGCGATTTTGTATTTTGGGGAAGAAGGTAGAAATGGGAAATGGGGGTTCTGCCCCTAATAAAATCGGGCCTACTGACCGCCCGTTCGACCGAAATTTGGTCGATAGGTGCAAAAAAAATCGGTCGAAATAGGACTTCGACCAATTTTCAGTCGATAGATGGTAGTCGAAAAAGGCAGTATTTTTAGTAGTGCAACCACAGTTTCGCCAAGCAGTACCATGTCCAACAACCTTTGCTACTACAACCATGCTCATTGTCATATTAAAAATTTATCTGCACCAAGTGTTGACACCAAATTATACATATCATGATTAAATAATTTATAAAGTGAAAATATACATTAATTAATCATAATTAAATAAAAAATACCGTATATGAAACACATGACATAATCTATTGGTTGGAGTTAACCGCGACGGATAAGTTTTTATCCATTACCACCCCACCTTGATCGCACAACCACCGCACTGGCCGCCAGCAATCACCACCTTGTAACCTAGCTAGTAGCTTGTGAATTTGTGTATGTGTAACTTTATTAAATTTTGAATTTTATATTTAATTTTTTAAAAAAATAAATTATAAATATTAAGATAATGAGAATTTAAATAAGTTTAATCATTCAAAATTCAAATCTAAATACAACATATTAGTTACGTATTTGATGTGTTTTCTAATTCAGACATCTAGAACTGAAAAATAAGCCACAACAAAGTCACAGCCGGAACAATATCCATTTAGCACATTTTTCTAAAGATACTGTCTTAGTCAGCTTATATTCACTTCGACTATTTCAGGTTGGTGCTAACATTCATCAATATAGCTATTGTGTATATAACTCTACTCACCCAGGTAGATAGATGAAAATAAATAACTTCATATCATTTCTACTGAAATTTAAATTCTGATTTTCTGTAATTTCCACCCACTTCATTAATGGTTAAACTACATCCTGCAGACAAATCATATAAACTACTATTTAACTCGCCCATGGACACAATGAAACGCTAAATGTTGAAGCAATACCATGAAACGATATTGCAAAGTTGCCGGAAGTTTATGAAGTAAAGATGACAAAATGAACTTTTAATTGACTTTTTTTTTTCACCTTTTATTTATCTTTTGCAAAATGGAAAAGGTGGTGAAATGAATGAGAATTAGAATGAGATATGCAAAATACACAATAATGCAAAGAGGTAATATTTGTATGATTGAGAAGACAACAAAGCAAAAGACAAAATGAAACGTCAGAGCAACCTTCCTGCCCTTTGCCTATGGTTTTGATGGGGTGGACGACTAAAACAAAAGGATGCCTTCTCATCTCTCTCTCTCTCTCTCTCTCTCTCACTCTCTCTCTCACTCATGTTGACAGTTTCCTATTATCTATAAAGAATCTTATAATTTTGCTTGGTTTCATTTGTTCTCATGTGTATGGCTTTTATTGAATATATCTTGATAGCAGCTTTCTCTCAGACCTTTGGTTTCTCTTTCTAACTCTTGAAGAAGATAGGAGAGAGAGTAAGCTAAGCAGTTATACAGACAATTATTACTCTTTGTTTTTTATTTTCCTTCTTCTTTTCTTTTAATTTCTTACATCTATTCTTCTTCACCTCTCTAGGGTTTGAGCCAAAGCAAAAGCTATATATAAAGTAGAAACTCTATATAGCTTCTACCAAACAGCTCTCATCATCTTTTAACTAACTAAATCTTGAAGTTTCTGACAAAATCCATTAAAGGGTCAGTGAATTTCTATGCTAGTGTGGTAGAATGATTAAGGGTATGCTAGGAGATGATAGTATGTCAAATTTAACATCTGCATCTAATGAAGCAAGCATATCTTCAAGTAATAATAGAACTGAAATAGGCAGTGCGCTCTACCCACAGGAGTCTCTTGCATCACCAGCAAACGTTCAAACACAACCACCAGCCGCTATTGCTAATAAGAAGAAGAGAAATCTACCAGGCAATCCAGGTACTTGTACATAGTATGTATCAATTTTTTGGTTATATACAAAACAACATAAGTTTTACATCATTAGTGTAATTTATCATTATATAACATGTTACCATTTATTCTAGATTATGAATCATTTTTGTCCGTGCATAAAACTTAAACCCTCTACATATAATTAGTTTAGTTTGACTTTTCTTAAATTTTTCTTGTATTAGATCCTGAAGCAGAAGTTATAGCTTTGTCACCAAGAAGTCTATTGGCAACAAACAGATTTGTATGTGAGATCTGTAACAAAGGATTTCAAAGAGATCAGAATCTTCAACTCCACAGAAGAGGGCATAATTTGCCATGGAAGCTAAAGCAACGAACAAATAAGGAAGTGAGGAAGAAAGTTTATGTGTGTCCAGAGCCATCATGTGTACACCATCATCCTTCAAGGGCTTTAGGAGATCTCACTGGGATTAAGAAGCATTTTTGTAGAAAACATGGTGAGAAGAAATGGAAGTGTGAGAAATGTTCAAAGCGCTATGCAGTTCAGTCAGATTGGAAAGCTCATTCCAAGATTTGTGGTACCAGAGAGTATAGATGTGATTGTGGAACCCTTTTCTCTAGGTAAGCTAATTAATCTAACCACCCCATGCATTTAACCAAAAAACATTTCACACCAATTCTACAAACTAGTGTACTAATAAGTACTAGGAGTAATAAATATTGGTTCTTGATCACTTTGGATATAAAGTTAATGGCGGATTCAACCATGAGTTCACCAAAGAAACTTGTTACCTGTGGACCTGTGGTTAAATAATGTGAAAAAAATTACTACATATAGATTTAAACCAATATTTCAGACCGCACAACATCTGAAGTTTAAATTCGCTACTGACCAAAGTCAATTTTCGTTGCTCAATTTTCTCCTCCTCCATCATTCTCTTTAATTAATCTAGTGTTATTTTTATTTTCAATTATACTCCATTCATCTCATTTTATGTAATATTTTTCGCTTTTCGAGAGTCAATTTGACTAAACTTTGAAGCTAAATTAAATTAGGTTAATTCAATATTTTAATATTAAAATTTATATATTTAAAAAAACTAGAAATGTACTTTACGTTGCAACTTTTCTCATATCATTTTGGTGAAAAAATACATCTTCAAATATTGATCAAATTCATGTCGTTTGAATCTCGAAAAGCGAAAAGTTCCACATAAATTGGTACACATACTTGTCCAGTCAATGGTCAATTTATCTCAGATTCTAAGATTGCACAGCTAACTACCTAAGTAGTCAAAGATTAGAGAGGAATGAAGCCGTTTTAAGTCTAACTAGCAATCGACATTGAACTGCAAAGTTCACGTGTGTAAGTTCATGTGTACGACTGAATAAATGAGTCTGTCTATTTGTGTGTGAGAGAGAGGGAGGGAGGGGGGAGGGGGTTTCCATTCTTTATTGTTTACACTGCAGAAGCAGTTTGCATACAAAACTTTACTGATTCGTATTGTACAAATCTAATCTGTACAAAAGAAGAGAAAAAGGAAAAGATACAAAAAGGGTTGACGAAAGAGGGCATGCACTTTTATCAGTGCTCAGAGCTATACTGCATTATTCATGTGTGATGCTAGTTTTCTTCTTTTTGTTTGTTTGTGATTTGTTTGAAAAATGTTCCTATTTGCTATCATCATTTCTTTTCTTTTTTTCTTCTGTACAGGAGGGATAGCTTCATTACCCATAGAGCGTTTTGTGATGCTTTAGCAGAAGAAAGTGCAAGAACAATAATCCCACCGCTACAAAATCCTCTAATTTCTTCTTCAAGTTCCCATCACCTTAATCTCCATACCCTTCAAAATTTCCAACTCAAACAAGAACAACAACAAATTAGTACTAATAATTTCAACCTTATTCCACAACACCCTTCAAACGAACTTTCTTCTCAATTATTTATGCATCCTCATGATCAAAACCCTATAAATAACCCTACGAGTAACAATCATAATAGAAGTAACATTTTTGGAGCAGCATCAGCTCACATGAGTGCAACTGCATTGTTACAAAAAGCAGCACAAATGGGAGTAACTTCTTCTTCTAATCACATGACTAGTGCAACAAGTTTTTTCAGTCCTACTAGTAGTAGCAATATTACTGGTAGCACAACTGGCTTGGCAGTGGCACGTGAAGATCATCAGTTGGAAAATAGTGCTGCTGATAACAATAATAGTGGTTTTGTTACTAGTCATCATGGCCTGGCATCTTATAATGGGGACAACAGTATTAGCAAAGGTACAAATTTCCATTTTAGTGTCACCTCTGGGTTTATGGATCAAGTTCATGACATGCACAACAATATTGGTCATGCTGGTTTTGATGAAGGATTCGGTGGTGGAACCCCTTTAATGAGAAGTAAAGAATTAGGTGGTGGAAATATTACTGAAGGGATGACAAGAGATTTCTTGGGTTTAAAAGCATTTCCGGATCATAGGGATTTTCTCAATAGTGCTACTACTGCAGGTCTTCATCATCAGATGGGGGGTTCTTCTTCTGCTTCTTCATATGATCATCATCAGCAGCAGAATCAAAACCAATCTCCCTGGCAAAATTAGTCTGCTTTGTATTCCCTTTAGAAAACAATATAAAATATTTGTTATGTTGGTTTTGTTTCTCTGCTTTGAAGTCTTTAATTTCTTGGAAGGGAGCTAAGCGACCCTCCTTAACTCAAGCTTTATGTATACTCCTCTCTATATTTCAGCTATTCAGTTCAATTTATATTTTTTTCTTCTTTTCTGATCTCTATACAAGACGGTGTAAATATACTCTTACAAGTGTAAAAGATAATTACCACACTATGTATGTAAAGAAAATTAGTATTAAGATCAGAGTACTAGATACCGTTTGTTTTTGAAACATTCATATAAATGTATGAAGTTTGTCCTCATTGAAAATTAATAAACATAAAATTTAAATAAAATACTACACCTAGTTACTATATCAATGAAACATTAAAGAAATGTTTTATGCGCGGTGGTTGGTGGGGTAGTGATGGTTGTTGACTTGGTGCTGATTAACGATGATGGATAGTGGTGGTTATGATTAATGTGGTTGTTGTAGTAGGTAGTGGTGATGGTATCTGATTGTAATGGTTAGAGGTGGTGGCGATGGCGATTAACTGTGATGGATGATTGCGATAGCTAATGTATTGGATAAAAGCTGATTGGACTTGGAAAGGTGACACGTGTCTTCCACGTAGCACGAGCAGACATTTCAACGGACAGACATTCAATAGACAGACATTCATCATGAGCAGACCTACATGAGTTATGAAACACTTCAACAGTCAACACGGTTGTTGCTCCCAAACGCACACGCAAGTATACGTGGTCGACAAGTAATAAAGTGATAAGTAGAGTATCGTTCCCACGAGGACTATTCAGACTGAATTCTAGCAAACAATTTCCTAAAACTATTCAGGGATCTTTTTCCAATGGTTGAGAATTACTAACTAAATGCAGTAATAAAAACAAGTAATTGAAATCAAGTAACAGGGCAAATTCTACGTTGTTATCAATAAAAGATGACGGTCCCGGGTCAGAGTTACGAACAATCCAGTTGAGTTTTCCAGTTGATTCTACTTCTTGATTTCCTAGATTGCTAACTACAGGTTAAATGTACCCATGAAAACCTTTCGATTCTTCACGGTCTATGCAGGCTACTCCAATCCCTATATGTCTATGGGTTGAATCACGTGCACGCATTAACGAATTCTGTAATGAGTTAAACTAGGCGAGCAAGTATATGTCTATCCTACTCACAAATTGGTTCCCCGATGCCCGGGTTCACAAACTAGTTCTATTCTTTCTTATTGCGTAATTAAATTCCCTCTTTCGAGTTCAATCTAAAAACCATAGATAGTGTTCAATTATCAGGCCTCAATAATCAAATAATTATGATCAAGAAAGAATAAACAATCCATAATGGTAAATCAATATATAGAAATCAACTTTCAAACATCAACCTTCATGTATTTACTCTAACCCGAGAACAACCTATAGAATTAAAGAGAAGAATAAGAGAAAGAGAGAAAGAACTTGTGTAGAAGACATCTAGGGCTCCTTCCCTCTCCTCCAAAACTTGCTCCAAAGTCTGAACTCCCCTCAAAAACTAAGTAAAAGAGTATTTATAGAGTTTACAAACACCTAGTAATAAGTTAGACCCAATCCTAGACGAAATAGGAAGTTCAAAAACGCTCCAGGGGCGCTATAACGGGCGCCCCGCGCCCCCGAACGCGCGCCCCAAGGCAGACCCCGTCAAACTTTGCACGCTATGGCTCTGCGCCGCGCAGCCAAACGCGCCAGAAGCTGGGCGCTGTGGGCGGCGCGGCGCGCCTTCTGTAGCGCCAGGCTATTTTTCTGTTTCGTTTCTCCTTTTCTTGTTTCGTGTTGTGCCTTCGTGTGCTCGATCCAATCCTCAATCAAAATCCAATCTTTTCTTGCTCAATCATGCTCTTAAAAGCTCCAATTGCACTGCATCACAACCTACATACACACGACATAAAATTAGTGCAAAACCACATTCATAAACCATAAAACGAGCGAATAAAGTATTAAAACGTGAGGAAATATTAAGGAAATATTGGCATAAAATGCCAAACATCACCACCCCACACTTGAACCTTTGCTCGCCCTCGAGCAATCACAAATAACTTCCAACCTAGGTAAAACAGGTCTGCCTATGACTATGGTTGATACCGACCATTGAACCAATGCACACATGACTACTATGGATCCACAACATGCCAACAAACTAACAACATCAAAAATATAAGAACAACCACCCCAAAATAGCTCAAGTGCACAAATTCAGCTTAAGGCAACCATGCTCCCACAAAATCACACCTATCTACTCAACCAAGAAGCCACCAACTTCACCTATTTCATGCAAACCACGTGCCCTCACCAATATGAAGCAAAAGAGTGCCCCCCAAAGATCACACACAACAATCAATATAATGAATAGAGCGGGGGCAATAACAAATGAATTCACTCACTCTCACGAAAATCTCACACGTCACACACAATGTACCATAGGCTTGCCCGTAGTGTAGGACTCCACTAATGTAAGCTCACTCCAATCGGGATTAACTAGGACTTTTAGAAAGGTCGTAATGTAGGCTAAGGGGCGGGTAGGATACATATGGTAATAGTGACTACCTCCCTTAGCACTTTAATACATCACAATTATTTCAAACACAATTCTCAACAAGCCACCCAAATCAACAACTTCTACACATACACCTTCACACAAGTAGCATTTTTCTATTAAGCAGACACTAGCAAGGAATGGATATCTTTTTCTCATTCTTATTTCCTCTTTTCAATTTTTTTTTTCTTTTTCTTTTCTTTTTTTCAATTTCATCCAACCTTGCCAATGCTTTTCACTACTTCACAAATTTTACAATTATTCCCCTTCATTAGTTCCACTCAAAAACCTCCCAAAATCCAACCACAACTCCAAAATAACAACACAATATCAATAAAGTGCTTAAGGAGTAAAGGGCCAAAATAAAGCAATTTAGAACAAATGGGTAGGCTCGAGGTGTGGGTACCAACAAAAAGGGTCAAAGAAATCACAACAACAATTTTTTTTTCCAAGGTGTATATGTAAGGGTAGGCAAATCAAAAGAAGGCCTTGTATCATTTCCCAACTAGAGCAAACCTAGGATTTCGCTTTGCACACACACGGGGCAAGTTCTAGACATTAACATGCAACATGGAGTAAACAAGAATATGCCTCACACACACATAGCACATGGTCCACACAAAATGGCTCCATCAACAACTCCCAATCAAGCATTTAGAGTGCAACTTGTGGAAATTTAAGCACTCATGCACAAAGGTTCACAACAAAATCAAGCAAGTGGACTCAAGCATCTCAAGGGGGTCGTTCCAATTTTTCCTAGGCATGCATCACAATTAAAACCCAAGGACACCACAAATAGCACATGCAATCAATTCAAGTCCACCGGTATCAAACAATTCAAAGGCACCTAGCATTCTACCTTTTTCCTACGTCTAGGGTCATCTATAACTAACTATCCTAATCCTAAAAAAAATAAAAACTACCCGGTTCAAAGGCCTCCCCGTGGAAAAGAACCGTGGCCATAAGAAAAACCACGGGGCGGATGACATGTACCACTAATAAAACTAAAAGGAAAATCTTTTTGGAATTTTTCATTGGTTTTCTAATTTTTTTTTTTCGTATATTAAAGCAAGAAACAAATCAAAATAAAGTCAAGTGACAAAAGAAAAATCCTATGGTACATGCATCCCTAACCTCAAAAATAAATAAAAGGGTAGTTCCCCACCCCACACTTAAACTAAGCACTGTCCTCAGTGCTAAATATAAGCAAGCGCAAGGTAAAGAAAACTTCCCTGAAGATTCTAGTCCTTGGTGCTAGCATCCTCCAAGCTTCCATATAGTATGAGGTACTCAGACTTCCCTCATCAGGTCATCAATATTGGGCAAGGGTGAGGATACCCCACACTTAGCCTCGACATTACATGAACCTGCAATCCAAAGAACCACCCAAAGTAATATACAACTATAAAAATACTAATAAAAATAAATAAAAGTAAAGCAAGCAAATTGGGCTGCCTCCCAAGAAGCGCCTTAGTTAACGTCGTGGCACGACGAAGACAACTTCATCACTTTTGTCTCCACCTTGAACTAATGAATTGAATCCCCAACTTTGCCTCAAGTTTACAACTATGGTATTGGGGTGGTGGCAAAAATACAACAGGACCAAGTAAACAATGTCGCATTTTGCACTTCTTAGCCTTTAAATGAGGGATGTCGTTTTGTCTCCTCGGCATCACAAACTCTAAAATATAGGCACCTTGTTCCTCCTCCTTTTGTTTCTTCATAGGCTCGGGTGGCTCAATTTTCATGTCACCATCCAAACACAATGTTGAAAAATGATTGGAATGAGGTCCAATGCGCTTCAATTCTAAAGTTGCATTACTTTTGACACCCTCACTTGCACAAACACTAGAGTCCTCACCTATGATGTTTTCTATTTCCTCACTTGACTCTAATGTGATTTTCTCAACCTTGGCATCATCAACTGCTATTGGGTCGAATGGTAGGAATTCCACTTTTTGCTCCTCAAATTGGCTTCTAAGCTCTTCTATCTCAAATCTACTATTCACGACAACTGATAATTGGGCATTAGACACCTCAATCATATCACTCAAATTCTCCTCCAAATCGTGAATAGTCAAGCCAAATTCGTCGATCTCTTGCCTGAGCACAACCCTCTCTTCTATAAGATGCCTCGTCATATTTGCAAGTTCACTCCTGAAATCCCCATAAGCTTCTAAGAGTTTGGCTTGCTCCATTAGCCAAGTTTCGCTAACAACCTGCACTTTATCGCTCCTGTCAAACTCACAAACATCATTAGAATCATCACCAAAATTATTGGGGGAAGGAGCATGACACTTAGGACAATCATTCCACTGACCACCACACAATTTACAAAAATTCCAATCAAAGGTGGTAGAAAATTCACATAACCAGTCTCGCAGGGTTGGATGACTCGGACAATTTTCCCAAAAGTGATGTCCTCCACAAAGTAGACAAGAATCACTAAAATTTGAGCAACCATCATTCAACCCACTTTCATTAAAAGATGTCATGTAAACTAGTAATACAATAATAAACTAAAAATAAAATTAAAAAAATTAAACCTGAATAGAAAATAATAAATTGTTCAAAAAGAAAACAGTCAATTTAGTCCCCGGCAACGGCGCCAAAAACTTGTTGCTCCCAAACGCACACGCAAGTATACGTGGTCGACAAGTAATAAAGTCATAAGTAGAGTATCGTTCCCACGAGGACTATTCAGACTGAATTCTAGCAAACAATTTCCTAAAACTATTCAGGGATCTTTTTCCAATGGTTGAGAAATTACTAACTAAATGCAGTAATAAAAACAAGTAATTGAAATCAAGTAACAGGGCAAATTCTACGTTGTTATCAATAAAAGATTACGGTCCCGGGTCAGAGTTACGAACAATCCAGTTGAGTTTTCCAGTTGATTCTACTTCTTGATTTCCTAGATTGCTAACTACAGGTTAAATGTACCCATGAAAACCTTTTGATTCTTCACGGTCTATGCAGGCTACTCCAATCCCTATATGTCTATGGGTTGAATCACGTGCACGCATTAACGAATTCTGTAATGAGTTAAACTAGGCGAGCAAGTATATGTCTATCCTACTCACAAATTGGTTCCCCGATGCCCGGGTTCACAAACTAGTTCTATTCTTTCTTATTGCGTAATTAAATTCCCTCTTTCGAGTTCAATCTAAAAACCATAGATAGTGTTCAATTATCAGGCCTCAATAATCAAACAATTATGATCAAGAAAGAATAAACAATCCATAATGGTAAATCAATATATAGAAATCAACTTTCAAACATCAACCTTCATGTATTTACTCTAACCCGAGAACAAACTATAGAATTAAAGAGAAGAATAAGAGAAAGAGAGAAAGAACTTGTGTAGAAGACATCTAGGGCTCCTCCCCTCTCCTCCAAAACTTGCTCCAAAGTCTGAACTCCCCTCAAAAACTAAGTAAAAGAGTATTTATAGAGTTTACAAACACCTAGTAATAAGTTAGACCCAATCCTAGACGAAATAGGAAGTTCAAAAACGCTCCAGGGGCGCTATAACGGGCGCCCCGCGCCCCCGAACGCGCGCCCCAAGGCAGACCCCGTCAAACTTTGCACGCTATGGCTTTGCGCCGCGCAGCCAAACGCGCCAGAAGCTGGGCGCTGTGGGCGGCGCGGCGAGCCTCCTGTAGCGCCAGGCTATTTTTCTGTTTCGTTTCTCCTTTTCTTGTTTCGTGTTGTGCCTTCGTGTGCTCGATCCAATCCTCAATCAAAATCCAATCGTTTCTTGCTCAATCATGCTCTTAAAAGCTCCAATTGCACTGCATCACAACGTACATACACACGACATAAAATTAGTGCAAAACCACATTCATAAACCATAAAACGAGCGAATAAAGTATTAAAACGTGAGGAAATATTAAGGAAATATTGGCATAAAATGCCAAACATCAACGGTCTAAATGAGCAGTTATTAACATGATCATCCACGATCAATCTATTAATGGTCATTAAGGCAATCATTACAACCCAGCAGTTATGACTCCAACGGATATGTGACCAGCAGTTACTTATCCAAACGGATCCACGCCCAGCGGTTACAAAATCCCAACGGGTGCCTACCAGGCTTATAAATAGCATTCGCCTCAATCGATCGTAAGGAACAACTTTTACTTCCTGTCGGTAATATCAATAAGAATACTCTCTCACTCTTGCTCATATACTCTCTTTGCTCATATTTTGATTACTACTTTAGTTCTTTGATCGTCTGAAGTGTGATTGGTATCGAAGAACTCTCTCCGAAGACGATCAATACGATACGGTTACTTCTCCTTGTTTCCGTTTATGCTTTGTTTTTATTAGTTAATACTTGCATCTCGTTCTCGTATTATCATTATCTTAGCTCACCGTATAAACTTTTAATCTCAACTATTGATCGTGACTCCGCAAATACAAATTTAATTGTTAATTGGCCTAAAATCGGATCTCAGTTAAACAATTTGGCGACCACAGTGGGAGCCGGTCAATAGCCTTCGTAGGTTAATAGTTTATCTTTGATATTATACCTATTTTCATCTATCTTTTTGCTCTATAACTAACATGGCAGAAAGCAACTCTCAACGAACTATCGTAGGCGGAGAACAGGTAAATACTCTTTCACTCAGTCCTAATTCCTGATTATTCTCCCGATTACTCATCCGATGGGCAGCAACAATCTTCCCAAGGACCGGTCAGGCAGCGATACGGGCGTATGCGCTCTCAGAGCACTACCCCCACCCAGGAGACGACGCCATAGGAGTCTCTCCCCTGGCTGAGGGAACCTCCAAGAAACACTCTTTGCTTTCATACAGGAACAGGCAGAAGTAAACCGAGGAATAAATGAGGCACTCACCTCTCTCCGAAGGAGTAACCCTTCAACTAAAAGGGTTGACGCTGTGGCACCTGGTCGTGACGCACCATCTTCACATACCTCGAGGCATGGTGGAGAGCGGAACAACGGTGGTACTGCAGACCCTACGACCCAAGTCAATCAAAATCAGAACGGAGGGTCTATGGCACCTACGGTGTGAGCCTTGTTGTGGAAGCTCTCACCAAACAATTCAAAGAAAGCCAGGAAGCACTTCAGAAGTCTCTCCACGAGAGAATTGATCAGATACCAGGCGCTTCACCCACACTGAAGAAAGTCGATGTCCAGCGTTATTCACAGCGACCCTGGAAGAAGGAGGCAGCCCCAAAAGCGATACCTAAGACGTTTAAAATGCCAAACATCCCTAGGTATCGCGGAACATCTGATCACAACGACCATTTCATGATGTTCAGCAACTTTATCAAGGCTAGCGATCTCACCGACGTGGAGATCGAATATGTCCAATTGAAGAAGTTCATGGAAACCCTAGCAGATGGAGCTTTCCGATGGTATTCAATGTTGCCACCCAACTCTATTGGATCTTTCGCAGAAATGGCCGAATTGTTCGTGAAGGCACACACAGGTGCTCAGAAGACGGAGACTCGCTTAGAGGACATCCTTGAAATCAAGCAAAGACCTGACGAATCTCTCCGCAAGTACGTGGATCGCTTCTAGAGAGAATGTATGTTGCTCCCTAAAGTACCGGACAGATGGGCAGCGATCGCGTTTACCAACAGCATGGATATCAGGAGCTCAGAGGCTACGCGTAGACTTTACGAGTCTCTTCACGAGTTCCCAGCAGCCAGTTGGTCAGACGTCTACAACCGTTACAATTCTAAGGTACAGATCGATGAAGATAAATTGATTGGAATAGGTACTCGAGGAAGAGCTCAGGCACGTAGCGGTGGATCCAGCGGAAAGGCAGAGACTCAGAGAATAGACGTACGTTATGAACCGTACCCTGATCAGTCACGCAGCCATTCCAAAGGACGCAATCGCAACAACAAAGGGTTGTCCCGGAGAGATGATTCAGAATCAAGCCTCCGTGGAGCCCCAAGCCTGCGGAGTTTCAACGTGGAGACGTTTGAAGTAGTGGCAGCACTCAAAGACATGGGAGAGAAGGTCAAATGGCCGAAAGACATGAAGACCGACCCAAGCAAGCGAAACCAGGACCTGTGGTGCGATCTCCATCGTGACCATGGCCATACCACCGAAGACTGCAAAGCCCTCAGGTATGAAATTGCTCATTTGTTGAAACAGGGATTCTTGAAGGAGTTCCTGACTGAGAAGGGAAAGCAGACTCATGCGAAGGCACATCAGAACAAACCTGGCCCTCCACGAGCATCCTCTCTGAGGAGGACAGTTAATGTTATTTCAGGTGGGATCGAGGTGGACTCCGTTACTTTCACAGCAAAGAAGTATGCAAAGGTCTCCATCACAAACAACGAGCGCCCACGATCAGAAGAAGTAATCACATTTGAGGACTCTGATGCAAATGGCTCGCAATTCCCACATGTTGATGCGTTAGTCATAACGTTACGTGTGGCGGAGTTCGACGTCAAGAGAGTACTCATTGATGCAGGCAGTTCCGCGAACATTATCCAGTCACGGGTTGTCAGAGAGATGCAGCTGTCAGACAAGATCGTGCCCATATCTCGAGTTCTATCCGGCTTCAATAACTCAAGCGAGAAGACTCTCGGGGAGTTTACCCTGACGACTCTTGCCGAAGGGGTAGCGAAGGAAACAACTTTCCATGTTGTCGATGCGGATCTAGCCTACAACATCATTTTGGGCAGACCTTGGATCCACGACATGCAAGCTGTTCCCTCGACTTATCATCAAGTATTGAAGTTCCCATCTAAATGGGGAGTACGTGAGGTCCGAGGAGAGCTCTGCACGAGACTGCTATTATGTGGCTCTCAAGTTGCCCGAAGAGAACAAATAGCAATTACAGCTGATGGATATAAATTATTCATGTATTTTTAATATGAAAAATAAATATTTTAAAATAATACATGAATATTTATATCATATCCTCGCATATTTTCTAATAATTCTTTAAAGGAAAAAGAAATACTTGGAAAAGAAAAAAAATAAAAATAAAGAAGCTTGAAAAGAGAAGCCACTTTTGCCAAAGTAATTTTGTTTGGGAGATTTCTAGCAAGGAAAGAAGTAAAGTCACTTTGGGCAAACAAACTCCAAAATATCAAATGTGGAATTAGCATGTGTGAAATAGAAGACTTTGGTCTTCCACTTTTGCCAAAGTAAATTGAAGAATGCTAGCACATGGATAAGAATGAAGAAAAAGTCACATTTGTCAAAGTAGCAACTAAATTGGGAATGTACATGAGATTTGAAGAAAGAAAAAGCTACTTTGTTTTCCACTTTTGCCAAAGTAAATTGAAGAATGCTAGCACATGGATAAGAATGAAGAAAAAGCTACTTTGTTCTCCACTTTTGCCAAAGTAAATTGAAGAATGCTAGCACATGGGATGTGAAGGTAGAAAACTACATTGCCATCTACATTTGCCTAAGTGAGAGCTAGCACATGAAATTTGAAGAGAAAGAGATATTATTTGGGCAATTTATATCTCACTTTGCCATAAGTGAGGAGTCATCTTTGGCTATAAATAGCCACTCTCTCTTGTGTAGAAGAACAAGCCTTTTTTATCCATTGTAACTATTTTCTTCTCTTCTCTCTAGCAAGACAAGAATTATTCTTGGTCTCTCTCTTCTTCTCTTTGTAGTAAAAATATTTTTAGTCTTTTTAAATTCCCTTTTAGTTTTTGTTACTCCATAATGGAGTAATCTCTTTTGTTGGGATAGTTGATGAAGCTTGATATATTTATAATATTATCTCAATTTTAAATCATACTTGGCTTGAAACTTTCAATTTGATTTCATATTGTGCTAGAATGATATTTTTTACTTAACAAGTATTATCACATCTATGTATTTTATGTCTAAGTTATTGATATATTAATTTTGTAATTCTCACGGAGCAAAATTAATATATAAATAACCGATGAATAAAATAATAATGTGAAAGTAATTTTTAGTAATTTATCATTCCAAACCCGTAATCTTGATTACCTCAATTTTAATTCTCACGGAGGAATTGTTGTAAGAAAGATTATTGATTTTTGGTGAAAATATTCTCACGAAGTTTTTACTACTTTTTAGCACAATTCAAGCAAGAAAATTATTTCGGTTTAATCGTCACTAGTTTTAACTCAATTGATTTTACATAACCTCACGGAGTGTTTTATTAATTGATTATTTCTTAGTGAGCAAAACATAATTGAATTAGCAATAAGCAATTATTCTTTAGAGAAATACGTGTTACAAAATTGAGATTTTATTATAAATATTATCAAGTGAATTCAATGATTCCCAACTCTTTTAAAATTTGATATCTTTCGAAAATTGTCTTGTTTAGTTAAAGTAAATTAAACTTAAAAATCTCAACTTTCATCAGCTTGATTCTCTCAAATAGTAAACAAAATATTCCAAGTCTGTAGCATAGAATATCCAATCTCTGTGGGACGATATCTTAAACTATACTATAATTTGACAAGCACGAGCAGGAATACCCTATACACTTTGGACTCGTCAAATTTTTGGCGCCGTTGCCGGGGATTGGCATACATCTACTTCGGACTAAATATTTGGTTACTAATTTGAGAACTTATTAATATAATAATAATTAACATAATCTACTAAGAACTACTATAACTACCTATTACTAACCGTACTAACTATTGCTTCTAACATTTTCCTTTCTGCTTCTAACATTTTTATTTTTGTTTCTAACATTTTTTTTCTTTTATTATTATTATTATTATTATTAAATTTCTTTACAGTCTTTACTACTGCTATTTGCTACTATATATAATATAATATTATAATACTGTTATTACTATATACTATTATCTATCTCATCATTGAGTTTCTTTTACATTGCTATAAGTAGTACTACTTCTATTTCTATTATATTAATATACTATCTATTACGTATTATTACTTATTTTTCTTTCTTTATTTTTTTTTTATATAGCCACTACTTTTATCTATATTATAGTATTATAAGTTAATTTCCATCATTGATAGTGCTTACTGTTATGCTCATTCTCGTGTTTTTCATTATAGTCAGTATTATCAGTATTAGTGTTATTATTTTTCTTATTATTGTTATCCTTATTTAAAAAGAAAAAAAAAAGAATCAGTAATTGTTTTTAGTACTAATGTTTATTATCCTTTAATATATTATGTTTACCTAATATCATACAGTTTTTTTTTATTTTCTTTCTTTCATTGTTAAGTATATATCACTACCTACTATTATTATCACTAATTACTATTGCTATTTTTACTATAGTTATCACCGATCTTATCTATTTTAAAAATTAGCACCTATTATTCTCTTATCTTTCATTGACAAGTTTTTTATTTTTTTTTTTTCACCGTTATTTTCTCATAATATATCTACTGTTCTTTTTATAATTTTCTACTACTAGTATTTCTCTTTTTGTATTTTCTTGTAGTGTTATGATTACAACTATTTAGGACCTAGATTTGATTTTGATTTTTTTTTTTTAAAGGTTTCAAGTAGTTTATGACCCGCTCTTCTAATAAAGAGTTGGTCAATTACGATCCTGAAATTGAAAAATCTTTGCGGTTGCGCAGGAAAGGACAATCATCATCTTCTCAAAGCGTAACTTGTGATCAAATGGAGCACCAACTTGGAGATGGTGTTGATCCATTGGGAGTCGCACCACCAGCCCACCTAGAGGAGCAGTTTGATGAAGTAGCACCAAGACCAGCAAATAGAATCCTACGGGATTATGCTAGACCAGACCGCTTCAATTGTGAATCTAGTGTCAGGAAACTACCAGTGGCAGCAAACAACTTTGAAATCAGGACCGGCCTGATTCAAACAATCCAGCAATCTTGTACTTTCACTGGTGATCCAAGTGAAGATCCACATAGTCATTTAATTAATTTCTTGGAACTGGTTGAAACTGCTAAATATAATGGAGTACCTGCTGAAGCAATCAAGTTAAGGCTATTTCCTTTTTCTTTAAAAGGTGATGCCAAGACTTGGTTGTGAAGTTTACCTCAAGGGTCTATTACCACATGGGATCAAATGACTCAGAAGTTTTTAAACAAATATTTTTCCCCTGCTAAAACAACAAAGTTAAGACAAGATATATCGAATTTCTTGCAGACTGACACTGAGTCAGTTTATCAAGCATGGGAAAGATTAAAATCAATGCTAAGAAAATGTCCACACCATGACATTCCTGAACATATGCAGTTGTACATTTTCTATCACGGGCTAAAACCATCTTCTAGAAATGTGATAGATGCAGCTGCAGGAGGTTCCATAATGGGTAAAACCACAGTTGAAGCATTGCAATTGTTAAATGAGATTTCTGAGAATGCCATTCAATGGCCATCTGATCGTATAGTTATCAAAAAGGCCGCTACGGTAAATCAGGCAGATGCTTTAAATACACTAACACAACAGATTGCTTCTTTGGCACAAAAGTTTGAATCTTATCAGGTGAATACACAACAACCAAGCCAGTCTAAGGCTTGTGACATGTGCGGAGGAAACCATCAAAATCATGAGTGCCAAGCAACCATTCAGAATGATGAACAAGTCAATTCCATTGGGTACAAGCCGTACCCTTTTGGAAGTCCAATGGCACAGAAACATCCAGGATTCCAGTGGAGCAATCCAAATGGTGCTGAGAACTCTCAAAGCTTCCAGAAGCAACAGGTACATAGCCCACCAGGTTACCAGAATCAAAATCGTGGGCAATCAAATTTCAGGCCATATCAGCAGACAGTTCCATATCAGCAAAGGCCTCAACAAGCCCATCCAAGTCTTGATGACCTTTTGTACAAGTACATTAAGGCTACTGACGAGAAAATAGAAAGCCAAAATTCTGCCCTAAAAAATTTGAAAATTCAGGTAAGCCAACTAGCAACTCTTGTGTCTGAAAAAATTCAAGGTCCCTTACCAAGCAATACAGAGAAAAATCCAAAAGAACGCCTTAAGGCCATTGTTTTACGGTCAGGTAAGAATCTTGATGAACCTTATGCAGACAGGAAGGAAAAGAACTTGTTAGAACAACAAGTCAACAAGGGTAAGAATGTTGAAACATCCTCTGAAGAGAAAGAAAAGAATTTTGAAAAAATAACTCCTCTCCCTGTGACGATCCCTTTTCCACAAAAGATGAAAAGAGAAAAGCTTGATAGTCAATTTGCAAAGTTTTTCGAAATTTTAAAACAGATTCACATTAATATTCCATTCACTGATGCTTTATTGCAAATGCCTTCATATGCTAAATTTTTGAAAGAAATTTTGTCAAGCAAAAGGAAATTGGAAGAAGTTTCTGTGGTAATGCTTACTGAAAAATGCAGTGCTATACTTCAAAATAAGCTACCACAAAAACTCGGTGATCCGGGAAGTTTTACGATTCCATGTACTTTGGGAGGAGTATATTTTGAAAAAGCACTTTGTGATTCTGGAGCTTCAATAAATTTAATGCCATTTTCTATTTATAGAAAATTGGATCTTGGTGAGATGAAAAACACAGTTGTTTCTCTTCAGTTTGCAGACCAAAGTACTAAGAGACCTAAGGGAATTATTGAAAATGTACTTGTGAGAGTAGATAAGTTTGTTTTCCCTGTTGATTTCATTGTACTTGAAATGGAAGAGTGTCCTGATGAACCAATAATTTTAGGTAGACCTTTTCTTGCTACAGGTAGAGCAATCATAGATGTCCATCAAGGACAACTAATTTTGAGAGTTGATGAAGAAAGAGTCATTTTTGATATGCACAAGATTCTAAAATTTTCAGGAGATGAGACATCAACTTCTTGTTTTTCAATTGACATGATTAGTGATCTTGCAGATGAATTCAAAGATGACCAATTGATTTCAGACTCAATGGAAAGATGCTTGGCTAAATCTGGCACCACACACGATGATGATGCCACAATGAGAAGTGAAGCTGAAATATTGGAAAATGATTTTGAGGAAGAGGAAGAGACACAGTCAAAAAAAGTTCAAACAAAATTTGAACTTAAAACTCTCCCCTCTCATTTAAAATATGTTTATCTTGAGCCCAAATTATTTCCAGTAATAATTTCATCTTCTCTGACTGCAGAACAGGAACATAAGTTGATTGAAGTACTGAGAGCACATAAAGGAGCTCTAGGGTGGACTATAGCAGACATCAAAGGCATTAGTCCAGCTATTTGCACACATAGAATCCTCATGCAGGATAGCTATAAGCCAATAGTCCAACCCCAAAGGAGATTGAATCCAGCAATGCAGGAAGTTGTTAAAAATGAAATAATTAAACTTTTGGCTGCAGGTATCATTTACCCCATTTCTGACAGTCCTTGGGTAAGTCCTGTTCAGGTGGTACCAAAGAAAGGAGGTATGACAGTTGTTAAAAATGAAAACAATGAACTCATACCTACTAGAACAGTTACAGGATGGTGGGTCTGTATTGATTACAGACGTCTCAATGATGCCACAAGAAAAGACCATTTTCCTTTACCATTTATTGATCAAATGTTAGAAAGAGTAGCAGGATATGGTTTTTACTGTTTTCTTGATGGATATTCAGGGTATAACCAGATACCAATTGCACCAGAAGATCAGGATAAAACAACTTTCACATGTCCTCATGGAACCTATGCATATAGGAGAATGCCATTTGGTTTATGCAATGCACCTGCAACATTTCAGCGTTGCATGTCCGCAATTTTCTCAGACATGACTGAAAATTTTCTGGAGATTTTTATGGATGATTTCACACTGTTTGGCAAAACATTTGAGGATTGTCTTTACCACTTGACCTTAGTTCTTAAAAGATGTGAAGAAACAAATCTGATTCTTAATTGGGAGAAATGTCATTTTATGGTTACTGAGGGAATAGTTTTAGGACATAAAATCACTGCTAAAGGGATAGAAGTTGATAAGGCTAAAATTGATCTTATAGCAGGATTACCCCCTCCTACAACTGTTAAAGGCATTAGAAGCTTTCTTGGACATGCAGGTTTTTACAGAAGGTTTATAAAAGATTTTTCAAAAATTTCAAAACCTCTGACTAACCTTTTGATGAAAGATACTAAGTTTGATTTTTCAGGTGATTGTTTAAAAGCATTTGACACTCTTAAGGAGAAATTATCAACTGCTCCTGTAGTTGTATCCCCAGACTGGAACCAACCTTTTGAGATCATGTGTGATGCTAGTGATACAGCAGTTGGAGCTGTTTTAGGTCAAAGAAAAGATAAAATTTTTCGTCCCATTTACTATGCCAGTAGGACATTGAATGAGGCTCAGCTCAATTATGCCACAACGGAAAAAGAACTACTGGCAGTAGTATTTGCTTTCGATAAGTTTCGTTCCTATTTGATAGGAACCAAGGTCACTGTTTTTACTGATCATGCAGCTTTAAAATACCTCTTAGCAAAGAAAGATGCCCGACCTAGATTGTTAAGATGGATTTTACTTCTCCAAGAGTTTGACCTTGAAATAAAAGACAGAAAGGGAACTGAGAATCAGGTAGCCGACCATTTGTCTAGATTAGAGACCCCTCCTCATGAGTCGTGTGAAATAAAAGAAGAGTTTCCTGATGAACATATACTTTCTGTCAGCTCAATTGTGACTCAACCACCCTGGTTTGCAGACATTGCAAATTACTTGGTTGGAAATTGGACACCTCGAGATTTCTCTTACCAACAGAGGAAAAAACTCATATCTGAAGCTAAATATTATATGTGGAATGATCCCTACTTGTTTAGACTTTGTGCAGATAATATAATCAGAAGATATGTACCTGGGGAAGAAATGAGCAAGATTTTGTATCATTGCCATGATGGAGCAGTTGGAGGACACTATGCTGCAAATCGAACTGCCTTTAAAGTTTTGGAAGCTGGATTCTACTGGCCAACACTTTTTAAGGATGCACGTGCTTACGTTGCACAATGTGACAGATGTCAAAGAACTAGTAACATTACCAAGAGGGATGAAATGCCACTGCAGTCAATACAGGTATGTGAGATATTTGATGTTTGGGGCATAGATTTTATGGGACCTTTTCCTTCATCTCATTCTTTTGAATATATCCTGGTGGCTGTAGATTATGTTTCAAAATGGGTTGAGGCCATTCCCACAAGAAAGAATGATGCTCGAACTGTGTGTAATTTTCTCAGAAAAAATATTTTTACCAGATTTGGCACACCTCGAGTCATCATTAATGACCAAGGGACTCATTTCATGAATAGACAATTCTCTGCTTTACTGACAAAATATGGTGTGACTCACAAAACAGGAACACCATACAACGCTCAAACTCAAAGGCAAGTTGAGGTTTCAAACCGCGAATTAAAAAGAATACTTGAAAAAACGGTTGGAATCTCAAGAAAAGATTGGGCCTTAAAATTAGATGATGCACTATGGGCATTCCGAACGGCATTCAAAACGCCAATTGGAACATCCCCATACAGATTAGTCTTTGGAAAAGCTTGTCATTTGCCAGTAGAATTAGAACACAAAGCTTATTGGGCATTAAAAGCACTAAATTTTGAACTGAACTCTGCCGGTAAAAATAGGTTTTTTCAAATTAATGAACTGGAAGAGCTGAGATTGGAAGCCTATGAAAATGTCAAGATTTACAAAGAAAAAACTAAAAAATGGCATGATAACTTGATCCGACAAAAAAGTTTCAAAATTGGAGATCAAGTGCTTCTTTACAATAGCCGACTTAGGCTATTTCCAGGAAAACTGAAATCCAGGTGGACAGGTCCTTACAATGTTACAGATGTTACCCCTTATGGAGCAATTGAAATTCAACAGATCCATGGAGGAAGCAAGTTTAAGGTAAATGGTCATAGGTTGAAATTGTACTTTGGAGGGCATTTTGAGAAACAACCTTCGGTAACCATGATAGCCTGATGAGTGACAGTTACTACGTCGAGCTGGCGCTTTAAACTCAGAACTATGGTTCCTTACTCGTAGCCATTGAGGGTGAAGCAATAGAGCCTCATAAGTCCAACATAGATTTGGATAATAAATGCTTAACCAATTGATCTGGTTAATATCCAGATTATTGTACAACCGGAACATCTTATGAAGGCCTCTACAAAAACAGAGTCACCTATATAGGAGCAACTCCATGGTGATCGGTATGCCTAAGTTACTGGTTGGTTAACCGTTTAATTGTGCAAATCTAATGATGGCGCAGGTAATTTTCTGGTTTATATTTAAACTAGGACCCCATGACTGTTAAGGTATTAAATTAGTCAGTCTATTACACATAGAATATGTGTGATCACAGTTTCTTTCAAGCTTTCTTCTGTGATTGTAAATTTGAAAGCCAAAAATATTTACATTTTACTTATTAAGCAGTATTTTCTACTTTAATTATTGTATTTTTATTTTTATTATTATTTAAAAAAAAAAAAAAAAAAAAAACTCTTTCTTTTACTTCTCGTTTAACTCGTCCTGAAATGCATTTTTCATCCAGGAGAATGAAATGTTCAAGTGAGGGGAAGGATTGTTCTGATTTATATATGTTTTATAAAATATTTTTATGATTTTTTGTAGGTATACTAATTAACAAAATAAACTCTTTGCATTCTATTCAATATTATTTCTTTTTATCTTCACCATATAATTTTTCGTGTTGATAATTTTGATTTTTTGAAAGCAAGAGAATGTATCTTCAACTCTGAAAATCATTGGAATTGAGAAAAGTTATGATCACAAAAACAGGTAGAATCACTAAACTTGGCTAGAACTTGCTCTAAATATTTTTCGAGGCGAAATAATGGATGACATTGATTTTTAGAAAAGGAAATTAGGCCTTCTTTGATCCACAATTCAAACCTCTTTATCTCTATCTAAATGTAAAAATTTACCACTTACAACCCTTCTTTGAGCCTTGATCCTATTTTTTTTTTCAAACACTCTCTCTACTAAAAAAAAAAAAAAAAAAAAAGTCTCTATGTATATTCCCTTATGTACACATATAGACGTAGTTATCATTTTTTTTCCAGCTATGAAAGAGATGGATAAAAATCAAAAAAAAAAAAAAAAGGAAGGAAAGAAATATTGTGAAAAAAAAAAAGATGAAAAAAAAATTATTGTGAATATGTGATTGTGTATGATAGTACAAAGAAAAGGAAATACAAATAGAAAATACTTAGAAAGGATGGAAGTACTGAGAAAGAAATATTTGCTCCTAGCTGGAAGAAGAAAAGTCACTATAAATATATCCTTATAACCTACCAGCCTGAAGCCTGATATTACAAGCCAAGAAAAGTCCTAAAAAGATTTTAAAAATCAATGTTGTATCTATATTAGTGGAGATAAATATGAGGAGCAAGCCTATGGACAAGACTATGATACTTAAATAAGTGGTCATAAAACAATCAATTCTGAAAAACTCAAGGGGAGAAGAATGCAAACTTTTGTTGATCAAACCAAAATTCAGAACAAGGTAAAGAATTTGGTGAATTTAAAAAGGATAATTGCATTGAACATAATGAAGGTTAATTATTTTTGAACACATTTTATATCCTACAAAAGTCATTAGCTTTTGAAAAAACAAAAAAAATCTTCTTTTTTCTCGAGGACGAGCAAAAGTTCAAGTGTGGGGGAATTTGATGGATATAAATTATTCATGTATTTTTAATATGAAAAATAAATATTTTAAAATAATACATGAATATTTATATCATATCCTCGCATATTTTCTAATAATTCTTTAAAGGAAAAAGAAATACTTGGAAAAGAAAAAAAATAAAAATAAAGAAGCTTGAAAAGAGAAGCCACTTTTGCCAAAGTAATTTTGTTTGGGAGATTTCTAGCAAGGAAAGAAGTAAAGTCACTTTGGGCAAACAAACTCCAAAATATCAAATGTGGAATTAGCATGTGTGAAATAGATGACTTTGGTCTTCCACTTTTGCCAAAGTAAATTGAAGAATGCTAGCACATGGATAAGAATGAAGAAAAAGTCACATTTGTCAAAGTAGCAACTAAATTGGGAATGTACATGAGATTTGAAGAAAGAAAAAGCTACTTTGTTTTCCACTTTTGCCAAAGTAAATTGAAGAATGCTAGCACATGGATAAGAATGAAGAAAAAGCTACTTTGTTCTCCACTTTTGCCAAAGTAAATTGAAGAATGCTAGCACATGGGATGTGAAGGTAGAAAACTACATTGCCATCTACATTTGCCTAAGTGAGAGCTAGCACATGAAATTTGAAGAGAAAGAGATATTATTTGGGCAATTTATATCTCACTTTGCCATAAGTGAGGAGTCATCTTTGGCTATAAATAGCCACTCTCTCTTGTGTAGAAGAACAAGCCTTTTTTATCCATTGTAACTATTTTCTTCTCTTCTCTCTAGCAAGACAAGAATTATTCTTGGTCTCTCTCTTCTTCTCTTTGTAGTAAAAATATTTTTAGTCTTTTTAAATTCCCTTTTAGTTTTTGTTACTCCATAATGGAGTAATCTCTTTTGTTGGGATAGTTGATGAAGCTTGATATATTTATAATATTATCTCAATTTTAAATCATACTTGGCTTGAAACTTTCAATTTGATTTCATATTGTGCTAGAATGATATTTTTTACTTAACAAGTATTATCACATCTATGTATTTTATGTCTAAGTTATTGATATATTAATTTTGTAATTCTCACGGAGCAAAATTAATATATAAATAACCGATGAATAAAATAATAATGTGAAAGTAATTTTTAGTAATTTATCATTCCAAACCCGTAATCTTGATTACCTCAATTTTAATTCTCACGGAGGAATTGTTGTAAGAAAGATTATTGATTTTTGGTGAAAATATTCTCACGAAGTTTTTACTACTTTTTAGCACAATTCAAGCAAGAAAATTATTTCGGTTTAATCGTCACTAGTTTTAACTCAATTGATTTTACATAACCTCACGGAGTGTTTTATTAATTGATTATTTCTTAGTGAGCAAAACATAATTGAATTAGCAATAAGCAATTATTCTTTAGAGAAATACGTGTTACAAAATTGAGATTTTATTATAAATATTATCAAGTGAATTCAATGATTCCCAACTCTTTTAAAATTTGATATCTTTCGAAAATTGTCTTGTTTAGTTAAAGTAAATTAAACTTAAAAATCTCAACTTTCATCAGCTTGATTCTCTCAAATAGTAAACAAAATATTCCAAGTCTGTAGCATAGAATATCCAATCTCTGTGGGACGATATCTTAAACTATACTATAATTTGACAAGCACAAGCAGGAATACCCTATACACTTTGGACTCGTCAACAGCGACCGGGGCCAGACATACCACCTGAAGAAGCTAAGTACGAGGTCCCGGAATTCATCACGAAGATGGATGAAAGAGAAAACCACATGCCAACCGTGGAAGCTTTGGAACCCAAAGAACTGTTCGCCGACAAGCCAGAGCGGAAGGTGTATCTAGGGACCAAACTGAACGAGCGCCTATGAGGAGATATCTTCCAGTTCCTCAAGGAACGACATACAACATTCGCTTGGTCTCACGCAGATATGACATGTATTTCTCCTGACAACATTACTCACAGGTTGAACGTTGATCCGTATCACCGCCCGGTGAAACAAAAGATGCGCCAGCAAGGAGCCTTTTGGAACCAGGTCATCAATGACGAGATCGATCGGCTGCTGAAAATCGGTTCAGTACGTGAAGTCAAGTATCCAGACTGGCTAGCCAACGTGGTTGTCGTACCTAAAAAGAACGGCAAATGGCGAGTCTGCATTGACTTTACAGATCTAAACAAAGCCTGCTCGAATAATTCATATCCTCTCCCCAGGATAGATCAACTGATCGATGCAACGGCCGGACACGAGGTGCTAACCTTCCTCGACGCGTACTCCGGATATAACCAGATATTGATGGATCCTGAAGACCAGCAGAAAACGGCGTTCATAACCTGTCGAGGTACGTATTGTTATAAAGTTATGTCATTTGGATTGAAAAATGCAGGTGCAACCTATCAGCATTTAGTCAATCGAATGTTCCATGACCATATCAGAAAGACTATGGAAGTGTACAGCGATGATATGCTGATCAAATCCAAACGAGCAGAAGACCATCTGGCACATCTGAAAGAAGCTTTCCAAATCTTGGATCAGTATAACATGAAGCTGAATCCAGAGAAATGCGCTTTCGGAGTCGGATCGGGGAAGTTTCTGGGATTCATTGTTTCTCAGCGTATTGAAGTCAATCCCGCTCATATTAAAGCCATTGAATCAATCTCAGATGTACTTCACAACAGGAAATCTGTCATGAAACTGACGAGGAGAGTGGCAACTCTACGCAGATTCATTTCCCGATTATCTGACCGTTGCAAGAGTTTCTTCGATGTCTTAAAGCATAAAAAGGAGTTCGAATGGACTCCTGAATGCCAGCAAGCATTGAAGGATTTGAAAAAGTATCTATCCAATCCACCACTGCTCTCCACACCCCAGAAAGGTGAGCAGCTGCTGATTTATTTGGCAGTCTCAGAATCATCGGTAAGCGCTGTGCTGGTTCGGGAAGAAAAAGATAAACAACTTCCTATGTATTACATTAGCAAAGCTCTAATTGATGCAGAAATACGCTATCAACCTTTAGAAAAATTGGCATTGGCACTAGTAACTGCTGCTCGTAAGTTACGCCCTTATTTTCAAAGGCATTCGATAGCTGTGGTTATAACCTTTCCTTTGCGAAATGTTCTGCACAAAACTGAATTCTCAGGAAGGTTGGTAAAATGGGCTATAGAATTATCTTAATTTGATATCACCTATCAGCCTAGAGTAGCAATAAAGTCACAAGTTCTAGCAGACTTCGTGGCAGACTTCAGCACTAACATATACCCCGAAGCAGAAAGGGAAGCTATTCTTTATGCAGGGCAGGCTCCTGGCACATGGACCCTTCACACAGACGGCTCCTCGAGCGTCAAAGGGTCCGGCCTTGGACTGGTTCTTGTTGCTCCATCCGGTGAGACGGTAAGGCAGGCTATCAAGTGCCCATTCATTACTAACAATGAGGCCGAATATGAGGCTGTTATTGCAGGAGTAGAACTAGCCCGAAGTTATGGAGCAACCATCGTCAAACGAAAAAGCGACTCTCAGCTCGTGGTCAATAAAATCAATGGAGGTTTTATTGTACCAGAATCCAGGATGCAAGTGTACCTCGCCCGAGTGAAAGAGCTCCTAGCACAGTTTGGCGAATGGGAAGCAGTCCAGATTCCACGGGAAGAGAACCATGAAGCTGATGCTCTTGCAAACATGGGATCAGTGGCAGAGATAGGGGCAGCCAGCTCTTCAGCTGTTGTTCAACTTCTCTACACGACCATGGATAGAGAAAATTTCGAAGTCAACACCATCAACGCTACTTGGGACTGGTGGAATAAGATAACAAATTATCTTATCCATGGAACTCTACCTGCAGATGCAAAAGTTGCACGCAAACTCTGAGTGAAAGCTGCTCGATATACAATTCTCAACGGCGAGCTTTATCGGAATATGTTCGTAGGACCTCTCGCAAAATGTCTTGGACCAAATCAGATTAATTATGTGATGAGAGAAGTCCACGAAGGCTGCTGCAGAAATCATTCCGGGGGCAAGGCATTAACCCGAAAGCTGATTCGTGCAGGTTACTATTGGGACAAAATGGAGAAAGAAACGAACGAATTTTCAGGAAATGTGACAAATGCCAGAGGTTCGCCCATCTTCTCCATCAGCCAGCGGAACCACTGCATTCAATAATCTCCCCGTGGCCCTTCATGAAATGGGGGATGGACATCGTTGGTCCTCTCCCCACAGCACCAAAGGGGATGTGCTTTTTATTGATCATCACTGACTACTTCACAAAGTGGCTCGAAGCGGTAGTATATTCAAGGATACGACAAACGGAAGTCGTCGACTTCCTCTGGCGTTTTGTAATATGTCGCTTTGGAGCACCTAAGGAAATAGTCATGGACAACGGCCCACAATTCATCGGCCAGAAAGTGACTAGGTTCCTCGACGATCTGCACACCAAGAGGATCACTTCCTCTCCATATCATCCTGTTGCTAATGGACAGGCAGAGTCTACCAACAAAATCATCGTTGAGTCCCTTAAAAAACGCCTCGAACAGGCAAAGGGATGTTGGGTAGAAGAGCTACCTGGAGTACTATGGGCCTATCGCACAACTATAAAAATGAGTACCGGAGAAACTCCTTACTCATTAGTGTATGGTGCAGACGCTCTAATCCCAGTTGAAATCGGAGAACCCAGCCTGCAATATGCACATGCCACTGAGGAATCAAACTCAGTCAATCTCTCCCAAGAGCTAGACCTCCTCGAAGAACGCAGAGAACTAGCTCTTGTACGAGTAGTCGCTCAAAAAGAACGAATCGAGCAATACTACAATCGGGGACTGCGCGTACGAAGCTTCCAAGTCGGGGACTTTGTACTTAGAAAAGTCTCCCAGAGCACACAAGAAACAAATTCAGGGAAGCTTGGTCCTAATTGGGAAGGCCCCTACAAAGTAATTGCTTCAGTCGGCAAAGGATCTTATCGTTTGGCATGACCAGACGGCTTCACTGTCCCGAACAGTTGGAATGTCGTTGACCTCAAAAGGTATCACTTTTAAGTGGTAAAACGGTTAGTTATCCTATACTCACCTTTTATCTTTACAAAAGTTCTTACTTTTATTATATATTTTCTCCAAATGGTACTAACGACCTAAACAAGGTCAGATCCGTTTAGCTCAACTGATAGAGCTCGAAGTTCTTCAACTTCGCAGCTGTGGGTTCGAATCCCACAACGGACACACTCCTCGTTTGGTTATATGTGTTCTAAGTTCAACTCACCGAAAACTCTTCTCATGTTATCACTTTACGTGCTCCAACATAAAAACAAGGGGGGTGGTGAGAGGCCCCTGTAGGCCAGATAAGACCTTCATAAAGGCGAAAGACCTTACCAAAAGGCGAATTTTTAAAGTTTTTCAAAAAACTTTTACGCGACAAGACTTCCACGGCAAATAAGATGAGTCATTCACAAAACAAAAACTTTTACGTGACAAGACTTCCACGGTAAATAAGAGGAGTCATTCACAAAACAAAAACCTTTATGTGACAAGGCTTCCACGAAAATAAGAGAAGCCGTTCACAAGGCCAACGACTCGGACAGAGCCAATCTACAAAGCCATGCAACAACTTTCGACTATCAAAATGATAAGCAAAGTTATACGCACAGAGCAATGATTCGGCCAACACTCTAACGACCACGACTCGGTCAGACTACCTACAACTTACGGCCTCTTCCTAACGAAAGGCTAAGTTAAAAATGTTTGGGCAAACTTTTGGAGATACGAACTTAATAAAGTTCAAACTTCAGAAAACTCCCAATCACAAGGAACGAAAGCCACAACACATGCAAACAAAAGATCAGGAAGTTCAAACTAAATATAGTCACTGAACAGGTCTAAGTAGCATATATACATTATCTTGTAAATTGATAAAATGCAGAAAACGGCTGACAGAAATTTGCAGAGTGTTCCAAAGGCCAAACAAACCGACCATACAAAGGACCAGAAAGTCTTTACTAGACTTCTGTCCGCCAAACAAACAAGTCCGGCTCTCGCCAGACAATAAAAAATACATCAATAACAGATTGAGAAAAGGGCATTAACATTTAGGGCTACGACCAGAACTCGACGCACCAGCTCCGTCAGTTCTGCCATCGTCCCCTGAATTCTTACCGTCGTCTTCGTCTTCATCATCATCGTCGCCTTCAGACTCCTCAGGAGAGAGATTCAATGCTTGTTTTATTCTTCAAACATCGCTCTTTGTTGTCTGCAACATCTCCTCGACATTAACTTGTCTAGCCTTAATCTGCATAAGCAATGTACGCTCGGCCTCAAGAGCAGCAAGATTGGCTTTGAACTCAGATTGATCACGCAGGTTTGCCAAGTCCTTGGTTAATACGGTCTGAGCACTCATTAATTGAGCGACCTGATCCTTGGCAGCCTGGAGATCAGCCCTGGCTTTAACAGATCCTTCATTAGCTCTCTGCAGATCCATCTCAAGGGATGCACGATCTTCGATAACATCGTTCAAAGAATTTCGACAATCTCCAAGCAATCTCTCTAAACCCTGGGCAGAGCGTTCGAACCCTTCTCTCTCTTCGAGAAGAAGGTCCTTCTCCCTGGTGAGTGCGTTGATTTGCTCAACACGTTCATTGTTGACATCAGTCAACCGGTTAACCTCACCACCAAGGAGACCACACCGCTCTATCAGAGTCTTGTTCTCCTTCAGAGCTTCCAGCAACTCTTTCTTTACTTCAACTACTTGATCGACGTTGTTAACCCTGGAGCGAAACATGAGCTCGGCAGCCAGCATACTCGACTGAAAAAGCAAAGTAAGTCAGATTTAGAAGTCCGAGGCTAAAGTTATTCCCAAAACAAAGCGGAAAATACTTACCCGGGCAGAGTCAGCAGCAATCTGGAAGGCTAACTCCTCATCGCTCAGTTCCATCAGCACCCATTCTTCACGGGGACCGATGAGCGCGGAGACCGCCTTAGCCAAGCCGCGTGGCCCAGTTATGAAGTTAACATCAGGGGCAAGTTTCAAAGTGTGCTTCCTCTCACAGAACTTGGGTCCCAAGCCTCCTCAGAGGGATAATTTGGCCAAAACTTGTAACGGACCCCCCTGATATCACTCAACTCTGTCCGGCCACCAATAACTGACCGCCAAACGAATTTTGACGAGGAAAGGTTAGAGTCACCTTCCACTCCAAGATTTATTGTCTCGCATTCACGATGACCAACGGGAGTCGCCCCCTCAGTAGCCACATTCTCCAGGTCCTCGAAACGAAAAACACGAGGACCCTGGCTACCCTCTTCGGAAGCTTCTTCTCTTACTTCCTCTTTCACCTCTTCTTCTTCTTCTTCACCTAGTTTTCTCTTCCCCTTGTCTACACGAGAAGGACCTGCCTCCGCCCTGTCATCAACTCGGGGACTCCTCTGCGGAGTACGGACAGCCTCCTTCTCGGCCCTTCTTCTGTCACTACGAAGATGAGGCCTTCGCCTAAGAGGAACATCAACTTCGGCCTCAGTGTCCGAAAGATCGATAACCTCCTTGGCTACACCCTCTCCCCGTGTAGACTCGGGGACTCAAGCAGCAGCATCGGCATTCTCTTCTACGGGCTCCGGTACACTGGCCCTAGAAGAAGGATCACCACCAGCCGACGAGGTTTGCCCGGCAGCCACGGAAGTCTTACCGCGAACCAATCTAAACGAATAACTATTCTATATATACTGGGGCTCAGTTGCCCCGGACAGAGGAGATACTCCCTGCAAAGCCTCTCCAGCACAGGTGCAGGGGTAACCTACATCCCACGGTGAAAGGGTAGGTGCACATGGCTGTTCACCCAGCCCTATGGGAAGTAATATTCTCCTCCTCGGAGACCGGCAAGAGGGGAACCTCATCGCCCCAGTGGCAGTCCGTCCTCACTCGTGGGATCACCTCTTTCGTAATCCCAGATTTAAACCTATACGCCGGCCAGTTGTGCGTATCTCCCTCTCTATTATGAAAGGACTTAATGTTACAGTCCGCCTCAAGTTCACCCCACTTCTTGGGGATTATTTCTGCAGCAGTAACGTGGGTAGCCCGGGGCCTGGGAGTGGCCGCTGAGGAACTACCAGCAATATCAGTGCTTTGATTTTTCCTAGATCTTGAAGTCATGGTTTCAAGAAAAATATGAAGTTGTCAAGAAGAGTTCAAAAGCTAGTTCAAAGGATTTTCAAAGAACAGCGGAGAAGAAATAAAGGCAAGTAAAAAGTTTCTCATCAAGCAAACCCCTATTTATAGGAGTGAAGAATCAGCCCCACAACTTCCTGCGAGATACATGGAGGTCACCAGAAAAACTACGATCAGATCTGGCCGTCGAAGGAAAGAGTAGAGGTCATCAAAACTTTATAGCATCATCATTATTCTGAAGAGCAGCGGTCACCTTGCAATCAACAGACAACGTGTGCACGTGACTGAAGCGGTTAAAATCATTCCTTTTACCATTAGGGCACGCAATAGTCACTTCAGAATGGTCTGCAATTCCGCAGACGTGCCAGCTGCAGTTACTTTTTTATACGGCGCATTTAATGCGCACGTCATAAGGGCTTGTCACTTAGCTGATAAGGCTCGTACGTCATCAAGATACATCACACGGAGACAAAAATTTGCAAGAAATTCCCGCCAAAATTCATATCCACTCCTCGAACAGATACTCTGCTCGAGAAGTGCGGGGACTATCTGTATTGGATAAAAGCTGACTGGACTTAGAAAGGTGACACGTGTCTTCCACGTGGCAGGAGCAGACATTTCAACGGACAGACATTCATCACGAGCAGACCTAAAGAAGTTATGAAATACTTCAACAGTCAACACGGTCTAAATGAGCAGTTATTAACATGATCATCCACGATCAATCTATTAATGGTCATTAAGGCAATCATTACAACCCAGCGATTATGACTCCAACGGATATGTGACCAGCAGTTACTTATCCAAACGGATCCATGCCCAGCGGTTACAAAACCCCAACGGGTGCCTACCAGGCCTATAAATAGCATTCGCCTCAATCGATTGTAAGGAACAACTTTTACTTCCTGTCGACAATATCAATAAGAATACTCTCTCACTCTTGCTCGGATACTCTCTTTGCTCATATTTTGATTACTACTTTAGTTCTTTGATCGTCTGAAGTGTGATTGGTATCGAAGAACTCTCTCCGAAGACGAGAGATACGATACGGTTACTTCTCCTTGTTTTCGTTTATGCTTTGTTTTTATTAGTTATAACTTGCATCTCGTTCTCATATTATCATCATCTTAGCTCACCGTATAAACTTTTAATCTCAACTATTGATCGTGACTCCACAAATACAAATTTAATTGTTAATTGGCCTAAAATCGAATCTAGGTTAAACAGCTAATATAATGGTGGTGGCGAATGATAGCAGTCATTGGTGATATATGATGGTGGCTGATGTTTGTGATTGCCAGTGGTGATGACTAATATATACTCTTGTTATACGTCTTATTTATTCATATCTATTCGAACTAATTAAGTAGTTACGGAGTGTAAAAGAAAAACGAATGCAATTAATGATTAAGATGCTAATGATTAAAATTCACACCTGAAAATATAAATATATTTCATATTTGAGATATGAATAATTAAGATTCAAGACCTTAATTAAATGTAAATGAATGAAGCCTAATCTCCATTAACACTTGCCAGTACCGAGACCTCAATTTCGGAGCTGAATTAAGTTTGCATGTGTCAACCAACACGGTAACTGTCACGGGGGCATTTTTAGCAACATAAATCCGCCGAGGTTTGTGTCGTGCGGCAGCCAAGCACCAAGCAAGGTTCAACCTTCAACACTCAGTCAAGTTTTAGGGTCGTTTGTACTTAGAAAATTTGTAAGCAGCAATATTTTAAGTTTGTTTGTAGGCAGATGATTGAAGTAAAATAAAATAAAGATCAATCACAAATCTGAAACGTAAATGCAAGAATCAAATGAGACAGCATATACGGGAATCAATCCGAACCTTTATATTTACTCAGAAAATACAAAGGAACTCAACACAAAGAGCCACCAAGGCAACTCGTTTTCTTCCCTAAGAAAACTAATAAATTTGTCTAAGTATTAAAATGGCATACAAATGACTTATATACAAAGAGGGATCTACCTCAGGGCATTACAAAGGGATAAGGGACATTTTTCACACTTGACAGGACATCTGCCCACGTTCTCAGCCACATCAGCCCACGTTTCGGCCATGTTTAGGCGCACAACTGCGCGCTCACATGCACGGCACATGCACCCAATGCTGCTTGTGTGCGCGCCTAAATTTGTGCCTATGTTCAACTGATTCTGCTTATGTCGTTCAGCTCGTGCGCCCCAATTTCGGCCAAGTGTCATGCACCAACACTTAGTCGTGTCTATGCTTGCCTTGGCATCATGACACAAAGTCATGACACCCCGTTGCCTATAAAGTCGTTTGTCTGCACGGCTCACTTGCTACCACGAGTTGCCCATATATCATCATAACACACACTAGACACTAGGCTGCCAAGCCATTGTGCCACCAAACGTTTGTCAAGTCAGCCCACTCGTGCCTTGACTCCAACAAGTCACTTTCAGCTTACCTTGCACAAACACTCGTCAAACATGTTGCTTTTTACCTGCATTTTTCCATAACTAGGAGAAACACCCCACCACTTGAATTCGATGCCCTCGTCGAATCAACTTCAGCAAGCGTTAACACTTGTATTGGACTAACGTAGGTTGCAGCTACATGCTCATCTTCATTGTTTTCCTTTTGCTCATCATCACTTGCAAGAAGAGCATTTAGCTTTGCCTTCTTTGGGTAGTCTATTGCCCTATGCGGTCCATCACAAACAGCCACGTATTTTGTTCCCTTGCTCCTTAGACTTAGTAAAATCATTTGCTACCTTCTATTTGCCATTTCCATCACTCGCTGCATTGCCCTTTTCAGTGTTTCTCCACTCCTTAGATTTTTCAGCATTCCCATTTTTAGCTTTAGGAGTAGAAATTTCAGCATCTTCATACCTAAAGTCGTACAATGCATCGGCAGCCACTATGGCACTAGGGAAGTCTTTCATGTTTTGCCTCCTTAGTTCTATTTGAGCCCAACCTTGCAGCGCCCACATAAAGCTATGCAGCTTGTCCTCCTCCGACATGTTGCTTATACTTAAGATCAAAGAAGAGAATTCTTTGACATAGTCCCTCAAAGAACCGGTTTGTTTCAACCATTTCAATTTGTCCCTAGCAATCCAAGAGTAATTATTAGGTAAGAATTGATCCTTCAACTGTTTCTTAAGTCGTTCCAAAGACTCGATTTTAGGTCTGCCCGCACTCACATCATCAACCACACAAGTGCGCCACCAAAGTTCTGCATCACCTGACAATAGAGATGGCAAATGAGCGGGTCGGGTTGGATACGGGTGGATTCAAAATGGGTTTGGTAAAAATAGATAAAATATCTGATCCGCCCATATTTAATATGGATGTAAAATGGGATAGCCGCTGGATAATATGGATATCCATATTAACCATTGTTTATTGAATATGGTCTTTTTTGGCTTCTTCTCCAGCTACATACTAAAGTACACCATTATACAAAGGTGAAGATGTATTACTCTCTATTTTCTTAGATGTTTCTTTTAGAGGAAGAAGATAATTTGTACTAAAGATTGGATCAATGTTTGCTTTGTATTATAACTAGAAGGGAGGTGCCCTGCTCAGCACGGGCCCAACATTTTAGTGTGAACAGTAAACAGTAAAACACTCGCTTGTGACATTATTAATGTAAGGACTTCTAGTGGAATATTAATGCAGATGGTTTCAATAGTCGACTAACTTGGTTAAGAAACGCACACAGCTACTATTTTCCCCTACCAAAAAATATAGCTCCATTCTCACTTCTATGTGCCATAAAAAATAGGAAATATAACAGTGTGAGGTAGACAAAAACACTGATAGCAACAGTAGTAAATATTTCAGTTCATTTCCCTTCAATTTCCTTTCGTTGCATGAATTTAATCTTGAATGCAATGTGTTGTGCCTCTCCTCTCTCAAACAATATGTAACTTAAATTGGGTGGTTGTGCGATCACCCTCAACAGGAAAGCTAGAGATTCCCACTGCTTGGCTTACCTTTTGGTTAAAAAGCCCAACTGTTTCCCTTTCATGAATCATCCTGAAAGTACTCCAAAAACTCCTCTCCAATCCTGTCCAAAAACTCATCTCTAGAATTGAAAGCTAATGATGACAGTATGCCTAATAATGTTGCAAAAATTACAATATAGACCCTACAAGTCAAAACCACAAACAGAAGATGGTTCACAAATATGCAATCCGAAAAATCAAATTTTTAAAGTATATTAAACCCAATAATAACCTCTAAAAGACCTGGAATCCCTTGCATGACAAAACAATCAAGCCAACAGAAGACAAGTTATAATATGCCAAATTCCAAATGAGTTAATTATTCGTATGAACCTCTATCACTAAACATTTATTAATCCAAAACATGCAACCATAATATGGCCAACATTGACATAGAGCAGAAGGATTTGATTCTATCATTAAATTGAAATGTTCGATATGCCGAAAATAAGCGAATGTATACTATGAGTGACAGAGAAATGCAGCAAGTTGAACAACATATTAACTCAAACAGGAGAGCTCATACTATGAAATGAAAAATAGGGGAAAAGATACATGGAGGTATCATATATGCATGCACCTTCCTTGTTTGTGATGATATTACACTAACACATAAAATGGCCTACTGCAGTAATATTCTTATGATTTTTCATTCATCCGCTCATTCTCATTTTTCTGCTGTGGAACCACTTGATTCATGCTTTGCAACCATTAAGAAGGTTTAATATTTTCTGGATAAAGTATATCTTATTTCGGAAACTAAGAATATTTTACTGTATATGTAGAATAAGCAGTAATTCCACAAATACACTCTTCTACTCACCAATTTAGCCAATAATCAAGTCATATGAAACCCCCCCCCCCCCCCACCCCATCAGCTTATATAAGGAATGAAATGAAATCATTGGCCTTCCCGTCAACCAAAAGTTTAGTATTCTCGAGCTATTAAAGGTAACCACAAGACCTCTTAGGCCTAAAAATTATAGCCGATTTGAAAGTAAAACCAGATCTAAAGAGTAATGGAAGGTAACCTGCATAACGCGAGACCTAAAAGTCTTGCTGCATTTAATTAACAATTTCACTGACTTTCTTGAGAGCACAGTAAAGAGCTCCAGCCCACGAACCAAGTCAGCCCTTAACAAATTGCAATACAACCTCTTGACCTTTTGGTATTGGTCTAAGCAAAAAAGGTGGTGGTGATGCGACTCCATTAAAGTTTATCGAGAAAAAAGTATCAATCTAATTTAACTCGCACATATAGGGATATAATTAGGAATTAAAATTATCCCGTTGCTTTAGACATATAGTCAAATACCTTAGCAGTATCAAAGCTCTTCCCTTTCCAATACAAGTTCCTTTTCAGATAGCAACTCAACGTGTCAATTGATATTTCTAACAAGTACAACAAAGAAGAAAGATTTACAAAAGAAAAAAAGAAAGTAACTCCTGAAATAGATATTAGTCCTAATAAAAAATAATATTAAAGAATATAAATCGCCAATTTTTTAAAAAAAATATTAAAAAAAATTAATATGGAATGTCTGCATCTTTAGCAATGGAAGAAAAATGGGAAGTCTATGAAGAACATGACTCTAATCCTTATGAACCCTATGAAAATGTTGTATTAATTTATTACATCAAGTAGAAATATACCTTTTCTTAAAATGATGGAAGCTTTGTGTCGATATGTTTCTCTACCATATGTTTTCCCTGTAATTGAAAGAGATAATTAGTAGACATTATTACAACTTAAAAGGAAAAATAAAGAGACCATAAAAGAATGTTATTGGTGTTATCTAGTACTATGAATGTATGATATCTCCCCCTAGATGTTGCCAACTAGACTAAAGTAACAATATCATCTTGGTTGCAGATTATACAAACAACAATAAGTTAGCTGCAGATTATTCAAACAGAGTTAGGTAAATAAAGTGAAACCATCTTAAGTTGTATCGAAATTTTAGCATAATTTAATTTGATTATTTGAGATATTCTTAAGCACCAATATGTCTATAATGTAGAAAATTATTAGTATGTTGTGGTTTACGGACATGGTAATCTAAGATCATGTAAGAATTTTAGGTTTAAAAATTGATGCATCAAAGGCAATTACATACTCCAGCACTTCCCACTTGCTTCGAACCAACTATAGCTCTAGACTCTAGTTCTCACATACCCATCTTTCTATCATTTACTTGAGCTATAATAGCTTCTCTTATGGAGCGTAATGCTTACCAGTCAAATAACATAACTTGTAAACTTCTTCACAATCTTTGAACAATCAGTCGAGGCAATAAAAGTTTTGAGAATTAAATCTCATAAATCAAGTGACAGAACAGAGAATAAACAAGAAATGCTGGCAGGGATACCAGGATTACGAATTACTTTCTTATAACCCTCGTCAATTTTGGGGCACTCAACACCAAATATAGAGAAAAGACTGCATAAGAAGAAATGGTATTGTGTCTATGTGCACTCTTCTAGTTGCCCATCTCCACAAATGAAAAACATCTATAGAATGAAACACATAATATAAAGAAAGCTTCATCTTAATAGCTTTTAATTAGAAGAATAGTAGAATATATATGTAATATATATATATATATATATATATATATATATATATATATATATATATATATATATATATTACAAAAACAAAAATGTAAGTACTGCTACTCACAAGCTTGAACCTGAGCATCTATTATTCAGGTGCATGGGGAAAATCCAACAGGAAATAACCTGAAACAACAAGAAAATTTTTAAAAAAAATACTGAAATTTGATTTAGACTCATAAAAAAATATTATAATAACAGTACACATTTATAAAAATGAACACAAGAGGTAAAGGATGAGATATCTCGAAAACTTGTAGTTAGAAAAATTCAATAGAATTTACTGTTTAGTGTTTATATTTATCCCTAGAACAAAACGAAGTGCACTATTCCTCAGAAGCTTGAACTTCACATCTATCTATATTCTAAACACGCATGAGTAAATCGGCAAAATCATCGACATGCATGTCGTAAATCCAGCATGGAATGGGGAAAGAACCAAAATGTAACATATTACAAGATTTGGTTCACAAGATCCCCCAATAATCAGCAATTGCACAGGGAAAAAATACATGCAAAAAGAGGACAAAAGAGAAAAAAATCATAAATCGAAACTACATGGGCGTGAAATTGAAGTGCAGAAGGGAGAAACAGTAAAGAAACTTACAGGAAGAGAGTAGCAGTTTTGAATTGGTGAGACTGAACTACTGTTGACACCCAATTTTGTACCTATGTTTTTCGCAATTTGGCTATATTTAAATAAAATTGATAATAGTAATTTTCAAATAAAATTACCTTAGATAACCTGCATTTATGTGTGTAATACTATTATTAACCCTCTATTTATATTATTCCTTATTTAATTGCGACTATATTACGTAATTGCATCATTTAGGCTATTTTCTAAAATACATATGCTATTTTATGCAATTTAACGCATTACGACATCATTTAATAATTATCTGCGGCTATTTATATTTAATTAGTATTATTTGAGCTCATTTGTATTTATCTGTGTTTAAATATATTTATTTATAATTATTTACAATTTTCATATTTTTACACTAATTATTCATATTTATAAACATTTTAATTGAATACTAGCAAAATTTATCAATTTACAACTCATTCCCATTACATTTAGTCCACATCATCACTCTTTATCCGCGTGTATGCCACATAAGCATCCACCTCATCTATACGCACACACTAGGCATCTGAACAACTCATTCAAGCTTGTAGTACAACTCTCCAAAGCACCAATTTATAACTTGTCCCTACACCTCAGCAAATATACACATACACTCACACATACCCTCACCACACGTGCTTGACGTGTCAAAATCGCAACCATCCACCTCACATTATTTCCCCTATTTACATCTATACACACACCCCTCATCTCCCTAACCCTAAATCACTTCACTTTTCTCCCCCAAACATAATACTCATCCGACCCCCACCCCCACCCCCATCTCCTCTTCTCCCATTTCCCTTTTCCCGTCCACATACACACAACACCCCTTTCCGCCGTCGACCCCGCCATTTTTGCCGCAGTCATGACCCCTCTCCTCTTTCCTATCTCTGATTACACGGGGATGAATCCATCTCTCTCCCTCTCTCCTTTGCCTCGTGGAATCCAAAATAGGAACAAGAAAATCGGGTACAAACCTTGATGAATTTGAAGCGTGCAAAGAAAGATCAGAACGTACACGCGCAAATAAGGCAAGAAAATTAATGATTAAGATTTGAAATGTTGAAAACGGGCAGAAAACAAACGGGTCAAGCCTGGCCCGACCCGACACCCAAACGGGTACTGCCTTTCCCTTTGTTATTATTTTTCTCATGTGTTCGGTTGCTTAATTATCTGAATAGTCACGAGAAATTACTATGTTATGCTTAACTAAAATCTATATTACAAATATACATAATTGAATAATAAAATAGGAGCTTCATGTTGTGGCAGTTGATACTTTATCATGATCCTTTGAATTGAAGTAGAATCACACCCGTTTATGGCATTCTAAACTGATTATTTATTGAACGTGAATTTTTAGAAGTCAGGAAGCGTCTGCTTGTTTGGTTGGTTTGTTCACAGTAGCCTTGCTTTGGCTTAGCAGTGTATACATTTTAAATGATTGTGTGTTCTGTCAACTATGCATACGCGCATATGTATACGCACCTCTCCTAATTTCTGAAAGTATAAGGGAGAGAGATTCACTTGAATCCCTTTAAATTTAAATTGCTTTCCATATATATATAATTTCAGTTTTGATTGAATATATTTTCCTTAATTTAGTTAACATATTGACCAAATATATCGGCATCTTAATTCAAATGGAGAAACTATTTTTGGAAGAAATACTTGTCATTTCGTTATGGCTCTGACTTGGGAAACGAGCCGAAACACCCTCTCTCATTACGAAACATGTTCCGGCAAAATTTTTCCCCGATAACACCTCAATTATCATTATCATCTGAATTTCTTTCTCATGGAAGATAAGATTTTTTTTCTTTCAGGCGACAAGTCTTTCGAATTAGTTAATTCCGGTGATGGGTGGTTCGTGCTAATAGAAAGAAGGAGGGGGGGATTTTCAAGCCGTATTAAAATTGACGAGGAGAACCTCCAATGGGTTTGCAGTGCTCTTAAACAAGCATCCAAGGGGGTGGGGAATTTTTATAGACGTTGGGGGAGGAAGATTCAAGCATACATTTACAGAGTTTTCCAAAATTATAACATCTATGGTCGATACATCGGAATTGAGTCTTGGCTTGGCGACAGGAAATTTGCTGTGATAATACCTGAGCCAAATTACAACAGGGGATGGGGAGATATAGCAGGAAAATTTTACACTTCTTGGGGAAAAAAACAATCAGCAGATTCAATCAAGCCAACATCTCCCAGTCGAAGTCACACACGGATGCTGCAATGATTACTCAGATGCCAGAATTGTTGAACCAAGCTGCTTCTTTGGTTGATAATATTATAAAAGTTAGTTCAGAAGCAGACGAGGGAACCTCTTCTTTTCTCTCGAGGTGCCTCATCGGCACCTTCAACGATCCTTTCAGTCATAATCCATATCAGGAGGTGATTCAAAAATGGTTCTTGAACAGGTGGAAAGTATGTGTCGGTATGAAAGTTACCCCACTTTCTCACAACCAATTCCTCTTTGAGTTGCCATCGAAACAAGAAGCTGCTAGGGTTAAGGCAGGGGTTTGGTTCCGGAATGGCCGTCATTTAGATTTACAGTGGTGGTCGCCGGTGTCGGGTACAGAGTTGGCAAAACAAAAATCTGAACACAAGTGGATCAAGGCCTTTGGGATTCCTCTACATGCATGGTCCCTCGACACCTTTAAGACTATAGGCGACCTTTGTGGTGGTTTTATCGGAGTTGATGGAGATACCAAACACCGGAGTCATCAATTATGGGCTAGAATTTGTGTTAACAAAATCAGAGTCAAACACCCAGAGAAGATCGAGTTTGATGTGGGCCATTGGAGGTTCGAAATTTCAATTATCAATGATATGGCAGCATCTCCACAGCCGATTGGAATTTTGAAACCTACCGGAGATGTTGGGTCTTCATCGTCCAAAGTTCTGGAAAGTACATCAGTAAAAGTAGGTGTTGGAATAGTCCAATCACAGCACGTGGATGGACAGCTGGCTACAGGTCACTTTAATTCAAAACTTACGGGATCTAAGCCCAATTGTACCCGACCCGGATCAGCTGTGTTTACAAGAGAGAAAAATAAATTTTTGGGCCTAGGAACAGAAAATACTTTTCTTTTAAAAGGCCCAAATCGAAAAACCCAAAATAATCCAAAAAAGAAGCCCAAACCCGTAAGCAGAATTTTACCAAACCCACTAACGCTGCATAATAGATACGACACCTTGGCCATCAACCCCGATCAAACAACTGAAGCTATTCAGAATATTCTCTCAAATTCCATCATCGATCTTCCTGTGCATCCACTTTCTCTCTCTGATGCTAATGTTGTTGTCCATGAAGCAGATGTCTCTCCAATATCTCTCACTGACATTCTCAGGGGCCTCTCACTACGATTAAAATGGCCAGAAATCCATCCAACAACTCTTGCATGTTTTAATACAACTTATCCATCTTCTTCTGCTGCTGATTCTCTATCTCTATTATCCGGAGAGGCTGAACTTTCTGTTATGCACTTAATTCAAGAGCCTACAGTTATTGAGACTTCAAGGTGGACAAGAATAGTAATGGGGAAAGCGTGCAAGGCCTTTGGGATTAATGTCAACGGTTTTGAGCATGAAATTTTTGACATTATTTTGAGAATGGAACAGAAAAGGCAGTCTCAGCTGCAAACAAAAGGGTCACCAGGTACATCAATAAAGCAGGGTAAGAAGAAAGGGGAAAGAGAAGTGCAGAACCTGATCTCCGGTGTTAACTATGATGGTGCAGTATCAAAGAAAGGGGCAGGCATGGCAAGGGGATAGCAGGATGAACCTCAAAATTCTTAGTTGGAACATGCAGGGTCTCAATGATGTAAATAAAAGGAGTACTTTGAAATCATTGGTGAGGAGTTGGAAGGCTGACGTTCTTTGCCTTCAGGAAACAAAAATAGAGAAGTGAACATCAAACATGATTCATGAAGTCTGGGGGGAACAGGTGGGCTGAATGGGTAGAGCTGAAGGCTTGTGGCACAAGAGGTGGTATTATTATCCTATGGGACAAGGGATTATGGAGGTGCATTGATTCTCAACAAGCCAGTTACTCAATCACTTGTATTCTTGAGAGTTCTCAGGAAGATTTTAGGTGGTGCTTCACAGGAGTATATGGGCCACATACGGTGAAAGAGAGGAATTATGGCAAAAGATGGGGGCAATCAGAGCGCTGTGGAGTGAACAATGGGTGATAGGGGGGATTTTAATGTGTGCAGATTCGAGAATGAAAGACTCAATTGCAATAGAAGAACCAAGGCGATGAAAAGTTTTTCTGAAACAATAATGGACCTTCAGCTAGTTGATTTACCTCTTCAAGGTGCTCAATTCACATGGTCAAGGAGAGAAGTCACTCTTCAGGCTTCCAGAATAGACAGATTTCTTGTCTCTACAGAATAGAATGCAAACTTCAAAGCAATCAAGCAGTCGACTCTTCCTAGAGCTATCTCCAATCACAATCCTATTCTGCTTGAGAGTGGGGATTGGGAAACTTCCTCTTCATATTTCAAATTCGAAAATATGTGGTTGCAACAAGAAGGTTTCATTGACATGATAAAGGATTGGTGGCAAAGCTACTCGGTAGGAGGCAACCCGGATTTTATTCTCATTCAAAAGTTAAGGAACTTGAAAAAAGACATCAGCATTTGGAACAGAGATGTCTTTGGCAGATTGGAAACAAGACGGAAAAAAGCTCTTGATGAGCTCTTAGCCTTGCAGCAAGCCACCGAAAATAGAATCTCAAATCCTGTTGAAAAACAAATGGCACTAAATTTGAAACTAGAACTGCAAAATATGGCCAAAGCTGAGGAAATCTCATGGAGACAAAAGTCGCGATGTCTGTGGCTTAAGGAAGGGGATAGAAACACAAAATATTTTCAGTCTATCGCAAACGCACTGAGGAGGAAAAATACCATAGACAGACTGTTAGTGGGCGATGATTTGATCGAGGACAAAGAGACGATCAAACAAGAAATTCTAAACTACTATCAGAATCTTTACACCGAAAGTGAAGCTTGGAGACCAACATCCAATTTTGAGGAAGTAGCCACTCTCACAGGGGAAGATAGGGAAATGCTAGAAAGAACTTTTGAGGAAGAAGAAGTTCATGCAATTATCCAGTCTTGTGCACCAGATAAAAGCCCAGGTCCAGACGGTTTTATAATGGCATTTTATCAAAAAGCCTGGGAATTCATCAAGCCAGAGGTCATGGGAGCTCTTAGTCATTTTCACCAGCAATGTTACATGGAGCGATCCAGTAACGCATCATTCATAGCATTGGTTCCCAAAAAGAAAGGTGCTTTGGAGTTAAAAGATTATAGACCAATAAGTCTCATTGGCAGTGTTTACAAAATTGTTGCAAAGCTATTAGCAGAAAGATTAAAACAGATCATGAGTAAGCTGGTTTCAACTCATCAGAATGCATTCATAAAGCACACACAAATCACAGATGCTGCATTGATAGCAAACGAGGTACTGGATTGGAGAATAAAAAGTGGGGAACCAGGAGTCATGTGCAAGCTTGACATCGAAAAGGCCTTTGACCAACTTAATTGGTAGTATCTTATTTTTATTCTAAGAAAAATGGGATTTGGAGACAAATGGATTAGATGGATTAAATTTGGCATATCAACTGTGAAGTATTCAGTGTTGGTAAATAGGGGACCAGTCGGCTTTTTCTCTCCACAGAAAGGAATAAGGCAAGGTGACCCTCTTTCACCTTTCTTATTTATTCTAGCAATGGAAGGTTTGAGCAAAATGTTGGAAAAGGCCAGACAAATGGAATGGATCCAAGGCTTCAAAGTAGGTAGAAATCCTGGGTGTATAGTCACAATCTCTCACTTGTTGTACGCTGATGATACCCTTATTTTCTGTGAGGCAGATAAGTCACAAATACTATATCTGAATCTTACTCTCCTTATTTTTTAGGCTTTATCAGGATTACATGTCAATGCACTGAAAAGCATTATGTATCTGGTCAACAATGTGCCTAATAAAGAGGAACTTTCAAACATATTGGGCTGCTCTATTGGCTTATTTCCAACTACCTATTTAGGTCTTCCATTGGGTGCAAAGTTCAAGAATGCAGAGATCTGGTCAGGGATCACTGAAAAGTTTGAGAAGAGATTGGCTACTTGGCAGATGCAATATTTATCTATGGGAGGCGGACTAACTCTCATCAACAGTGTGCTTGACAGCATTCCGACCTACTATATGTCCCTTTTTCCCATCCCAATCAAAGTTCAAAAACAATTAGACAAGATCAGAAGAAACTTTCTATGGGAAGGGAACAACAGCTCTCACAAATTTCATCTCGTCAAATGGAGCAAAGTCACTTTACCTAAGAGCAATGGAGGCCTTGGTGTTAGAGATCTAGTCATCCACAACAAAAGTCTGTTAATGAAATTGCTTTGGAGATATGGCACTGGTGAACCAAGCCTCTGGAAAGAGGTTGTCAAAGCCAAACATAGATTGAGAAACAATTGGAGCACAAAAATAGCCACTACTCCTTATGGAGTGGGACCATGGAAATATATATGCGGTCTTGGGAATGAGTTCTTTCAGAACGTCAGTTTCAGCGTTGGCAACGGATCTCACATCAAATTCTGGAAGGGTAAGTGGCTTAACAGCACTGCTCTCAAGGATGAATATCCCTCCCTGTTCCAAATTGCACAAGACAAGGATTCTTACATTGCTCAGAATAGAGAAGGAATTAATTGGAGTATTCAGTTCAGAAGGAATGTACAAGATTGGGAATTAGAGAGTTTGCTAAGTTTTTTAGCCAAAATAGAAAGGTACAACATTGTGAATGATAAAGCTGACACCCTCACTTGGGGCCACAAAAAACTTTTCACAGTGAAAGAATGTTACAAGCTGATCAGTGCTCGCAATCAGGTGATTGATTACTGGCCTTGGAAACTAATATGGAAGACTAAGCTGCCCACTAAAGTCAGTTGTTTTAGCTGGATTGTTCTCAATGAATCGTGCTTAACTCAAGACAATCTCAGTAGAAGGGGTCTTCAGCTAGTCAATAGATGCCATCTATGACAAGCAAGTTCTGAAACAGTCAATCACTTGTTCCTCCATTGCCCGATAGCATCTGATTTATGGAGTTTATTCTACTCCATTTTTGGCATTCATTGGGCCATGCCACAAAATGTAAGAGAGGCCTACGCTTGCTGGAACCTATGGAGAGTTGATAAGATGATCAAGAAGATCTGGTTGATGATTCCTGCAATTATTTTTTGGGTTTTGTGGACTGAACGGAATCGAAGATGTTTTGATGGACTATCAACTCCAAATCACTCACTCAAGGGTAGATGTTTAGTTAACCTTTTTTGCTGGTCGAAACTAACCCCTGTAATTAGTACTGACCATTTTTTGGACTTTATTAGCTCCCTGGTTCTTGATTGACTTGCTGTGAAGGAGCTACATAAATGTCGTACATCTTTTGCTAGTTTGTATATTTGCATCTTCTTGATGCCTCATTGTTAATGAACCACTTTACTTCATCAAAAAAAAAAAAAAACTATTTTTGGAAGTTCTCATGCTGTAGAATCCCTTAAGTTCTGCACAAACTGACAACTTGATTGTATATGGTTATTGATTGATCCTCTTTTCCTTTTACGAGTGAGAATTTGAAATTCTAAGAGTCTTCTCCTAGGACTATAAATACCACACTTTTTCAGCACCTCTAGAAGGCGGGGAGACATTTTCTCTCTTCTCTTCTGTTGAAAACACATTTTACATACCTCTCACACACACCCCAGCAGCTTCTTGCTTCTCATCTATAGACTTTCCTACACCTCTAACACACTTTGATACACTGGAAGCATCTTTTCTGGCTGCACTTAAAAACGGAAGAAAACACTTCTTTTTTACATTTTTCTGCATACTGGAAGAAGCATTTTTCCTCCCACCTTATCTCTGGAAAACTCTTACTGCTTCCCTTTCGGGTTTGCCTGCTCTTTCTTGGTTTTGATAGCTTGAAAACTGAGGTCGAGTATTTGGTCAGCTTGCTGCCTAACTTCTTTCTTATATTGTCTGGTTGTTTTTTTCAGTAAGTATCTCTTCACTGAATGAAATAATATGATCATAATTGGATTGGTTTGTATTCTTTTTGCCTTTGGGTGTGTGTGCAATCCTCTGTTTGTGTAGGCCTCTATTAGGCCAACAACTAACCCTTGTGCAGGTCTTTGTTGTTCAAGGATAGCCCTCGAGGCTATACCATTGTTTATGTCCTTTTGCAGGCTGCTCTACTCAAGAAATGAGTCGGTTTAGACTCGATTTGAGATCTACAGAAGTTAGAAACCAAAGGGACAAGGCCCTGCGCTTTTCTTTCTCTTCTTTAATTTGCAATTCATGCTAAAGTGTTTATCTATGCATTCATTAGGAATAGTAATGGTATGTATATGCACTATAAGGTGCATTTAGATTTAGGTCAGGTGTTGTAGCTGCTGGTGTATTGCTAAGTGCAATGAAAATTGGCTACGAAGGAGCCATTTCTATCCCTACTCTCTAGTTTTATGTGTGGAAAGGTTAAAATTCGTAAGGCAGGTTTTAAAATTGCTTATTTATGCAATTTCTGAAATGATATTACAGCAGGTCTACAACTGAAACTTAGAATTGAAAATAAACTGTCTTTGCAAAGTATTTATTTCTGAAAATTTGAGCAGTTAAACGTTTTTTTCTTCAAAAGTGACTAAACTTGCAACCAGTGCTGGAAGATGGCCTATTCCTGCAAATTCAGTAATCTAGAAACATAACAGCGTATTTTGGCAGAAGTGACTAAAATGAAAATTAGCCTATTTCCGTATCAGTAAGTATTTAAACTCGTCAATCTCTATTACATTTTTTTGTTTTTAAAATTGTTTTGCTTACATGATATTATTTGATCATGTGTTAATATGACTGTTCATTATTTGGCGCTTAATAGTCTAGATTGGGGCACTTAATATACTTAGGGTGTCTAGAGACTTACAGTAGTATCCCAAAAGCCTCCGGGACTTTAAGTCGGGACGCTAGAAAAACTTTGAGGACGTTATAAAATATTAGGAAACGCTTTAAGTAAATACTCAAAGAGGGTGCGGGGGTTAAGGGTAATTTAAGCCCCTCGAAAATGATGGAAATTACCCGAGCTATATACTTGATAGTGGATTCTGAAGCTATCGTCCCTTACGAAAGCCGGGTTCTGATCCGAATAGGATAATAAAACCTAGGGTTATTTATTCAAATGCTTAAATGGTTATTTATGGTTTAATTAATTTGTGGCTATTTATGCAATATAATTATTATTTTAGATTGCTTATGCATATACCTTAAACTTCCTTTTTACTTATTTTGCATCTCATATCTCGTTTGTTTATTCTATTTAGCGTTTATCCTTTTTATAAGCAATATGTTAAACCCAACCGAAAACCACGCTTAGTGGAACCTAGGAGGTGGCTAACCCCTTCTTTCTAGGTTATTTTGAAGACTTACCCGAATCTCTGACTCGTAGACCAGCCCGGAGTTAATTCTTTAAATGGAATTAGAAATTAATAGGTGACCTAATACGCCTAGGAAATTTATTAGGTGGTGACTCCAAATCCTTAACCCAAACGAGTTACTCAGTCAAATCCGAAACTCGACTCGCTTCGAGTTGAGTCTAAAATCGGGTATGACAACTACGCCTATTTTTTATATCAAAACCTAGGTTTATACTCTAAAATAGCTTAATGAAAATATTAAGAAAACAAATTACCTTACATGCAGTAGAGAGAAGGTGAAACCACAAAAGACCAAGAAAAGAGAGAGGGAAGAAGAAGCGGAGAATACAAAGACAGAACTGAATGAAAAAGTAAAAAAGCAAGATAAAGCTAAAAATTAAAATTGATATGTGACTGTCGCTGAGAATGACACGTGTATTCAACTTTCAATATTTCAAAGTGACCAATGTTCGTACACGGTCCCACCCTTTAGTACAACTCTCATTTCTTTTTGTCCAATCATTTATTGCGGTGTTTGTCCTATATGCAACTCCCATTTATATATTGTTTGAGAAATGTTGCTTTCTATCTAAATTAAATTTGTCACTTAACACAAGGAAAGTCAAAGAAATATTATTCCATCCTTCTACAAGAAAATATGTGACATGATCAAAATAGAATATAGTGTCTAAATTCTTTCTAAGGCAAAAGTTTGGCCTTGGAGATGATGAGCTGTAAAAACCACGGGGAAGGATGTAGTCTATCAGTTCATAAATGACTAATTGATGGTCCCTCCAGGAAATTTCTTTTTCTGTATTTTTTTGCTTCTGTATCTCCTTGTTGTAATTTGTTAAATTATTATTATTTACCAATATAAGAGACAAATATCAATATTTCAGAGCAAACATCAATCCAAGGATTTGAGGCAATGAAGGACTAGAACCCCTGAACTCCTGAGAAATAGCGCCTGCCTTCCCAAAGTTAATAAAGAGGCAGCGAATCTTCATCAATGATTGCTAGAGGTGTATAATATAAAAAAGAAATAACAAAAGAGAAAATAAAAAAAATAAATATAAAATCACAAGCTTAAATTTTGCACAGTATATCTGCAATCTCAATAGCAGAGGTGACGAAGTGCATTGCTTCAAAAGATCAATTCCAGAAACTCCACCAAGTCTGCACCACCTGGGTCATTAATAGTGAAATTCATTTTCGACCCGTGGGTTATCCATTTTTTGAATGGTTAATATCGGTTAATCCATATTTGACCCGTTTTTAATGATTAGGTATCCAACCTATTTTTGAGCGGATAATACGCGCGAATACTTGCAAATTTTATCCAGTTTGCCACATCTACCTGACAAGTATCTTGTAGTCAAAGATACTTTCTCTTCATCTTTGACATGGGCTGCCTCAAAATATTGCTCCATGTCCTAAAGAAAGTTCTCAAGCACTACAGTATTTCTTGTTGCCTCAAATGCCTTATGTTGGAGTATCTTTACCTTTCGCCGGTCATCTATTCGTTAGACATTGATCCTGACAGCCCTACGAAGAACAATGACCTCCAAACTCAAGTTCTCATTTTCCTTAGTCAATCATTCCATTTTTGCTGCAGCAACAACCTTGAACGCTTGGTTCTCTGCCTCAAGATGAGCAATTTAGGTTAGCACATCAACCAAATCAACCCTGTCTTAAGTCACACCCACCAACGCCTCAAGTTTAGCCAATCGTGCCCTCAAATCAGCATTGCTACCACCACCAGCCATCATTTTCCTAAGCAGCAAACCAGCACCGACTAACTCTGATACCAGTTGTCATAAGTGCACTGTTAGCAACGTAAACACGCCGAGGTTTACTATGTACGGCAGCTAAGCACCAAGCAATGTTCAGCCTACAATACTTGGTCAAATTTTAGGGTCATTTTTACTTCGAAGATTTTTGGGCAGCAACGTTTTAAGTTTGTTTGTAGGCATATGATTGAAGTAGAATAAAGTAAAGATCAATCACAAATCTAAAACATAAAGGCAAGAATCAAACGAGACAGCATATACGGAAACCAATCCCAACCTTTATATTTACTCACAAATACAAAGTAACCCAATACAACGAGCCACCAAGGCCAACTCATTTTCTTCCCTAAGAACTAATAAAATCTAAGTATACACTTGGCAGTCTACCTGCCCACGTTCTCAGCCACATTAGCCCATGTTTTGGTCATGTTTAGGCACCCAACTACCTGCTCACATGTACGATACATGCGCCCAATGCTGCTGCATGTGCGCCCAAGTTTGTGCCTACATTCAGTCAATTCTGCCTATGTCGTTCAGCTCATGTGCCCCAATTTTTTCCAAGTGCCATGTACCAACACTTAGTCGTGCCTATGCATGTCTTGGCATCATGACACCAAGTCATGACATCCCATTTTCCACAAAGTCGTTTGTCCGCCCAGCTCACTTCCCACCACAACTGCATGTATGCCATCATAACGCACAGTAGACACTAGGTTGCAAAGCTATTGTGCCACCAAACATTTGTCAAGTCAGTCCACTAGTTCCTTGACTCCAACAAGTTACTTTCATCTCACCCTTGCACAAACACTCAATAAACATGTTTCTTTTCACCCGCAGTGAGCCATAATTAGGAGCAACATTCCAAATCCTTGTCATGGTCATGCTACCTCATAAACCGACCTGTTTAGGGTCTAACAGTAACTATATAGAATAGTTATCCTCTAGATAATAAAAAAGTATTCAAATTACAACTCTGAACATGTTGAAAAATGATCAAAGTGTTTATTTTAAAGATTTGAATGACAAAATCATGTTTTAATCATTTTATCATTGATCACCTCTATTCTAACCCATACATGACTCACATTGAGGTGCCACTCGATCTGGCATTGAGACGAATAAAGTTGAATGAGCCTTCGTGATCTTGAAAACTTTTAGGGCTCTCGAAAAATGATCAGGTCTTTTAAAGATACTTCTAACATGATTTTGAAGATCCATCGAAAAAAGGCTTTCAAAATATATACTTGAAAGATCTTTTATTCGTGGTACCCTTTTCTTTTTCAATTTCCATGGTAACATTATCAAATTAATTATGCCCGGTATCTAAACTCCATCCATCTCTATCCATATAAATGCTTTAATAAATAAAGGGCACTTTACAAACTATGCACGTATCAAGAGCAATTTACAAAAAAAAAAAAAAATAGCAACACTATTGTACTTCTAAAATATAAACATACGTTTATTAAACACATCAAATAAATTTAAAAGGTGAAAAAAATCATAGATCCCCTGCTGGCCTCTGTGGCTGGCATCGCCGGTGAATTATTTCTTTAGGATTTAAGACTACAATGATTTTGAAAACCTTCCCTTACTTTTATATATGGATATCTATTGTATCTCCATTATAATCACCATAAAAAGTATAGAATGTACAAAAAAAATATTCAAAAAATAACAAATATAGTATTTAGCTACGAAAATTTTAGTGATGGTAAAAATTCGTCTAATTATGCACTTTTTGGTGACAAAACTTACATTTCGTTTCTAATAGTGTGTTTGGTAAAGCTTCTCAAAATCCAAAAGTAATTTTTTTTCAAGAAAAAAACGCTTTTGAAGAATTTTGTGGTGTTTGGCCAAAAAAAAGTGCTTTTGAGAAGAAGCGGAAGCAGTTTTTCTGTTGTTGGGGAGAAGCTACAAATTTCTACTTCTCCCCAGAAGCAGAAGTAGAAGTAGTTTATTAATTTTTAAGACAAAAATATCCTTACTAAAAATATTTATTTACTATACTATATTTAATTATTTTAACTAATATATCTCTCAAATATAAATAAAATTTTATTTTCTGCTTCCGTTTTTTAGTGTAATGTTATTTCTATTGATTAATAATCATAGTATATATTTTTATATTATATTTTATATTTAAACTAAATGAAAATAAAAACTTAAATTAACACTTTTATTAAAAAATATTTAAAATTTTATTCGTTTAAATAATATTAATGGCATAATGGATCTTAGTACTGCACTTTTTCGTAATTTGACATTCAAAAGTACTTTTTCTAAAGATTATCCGAACACAAATTGTTTAGAAAAGCACTTCTCAAATGAGTTGGCCAAATACAAACTGCTTATTCTTCAAAGGTACTTATTTAATAAATACTTCTGACAAAAATACTTCTAAAAAAAAAGTAGTTTTTGACAGCTTGGCCAAACATGCTCTAAGTCTATAAGGCGTATATTTTTAGTGATGAAACTCAAATATCGTAGTAAAAGTTTGTCCACTAAAGTTTTCCACCAAAAAATGCGCCTTTGCGCCATTTATTGACTAATATTATCCACAAAATTAAATTAATTGGTGATACTTTATTTTTGTCATTAATGATGTACCTAATTTATGACAAATTCATTATTTTTATTTTTATTATTTAAATCTTTGACACAAAATTTTTTTGTGCCAATAGGTATAATTAAATTTTGTAGTTAGACGGTGCAAACTTTTAGCCACAAATATTTATAATTAGTTGTGACCTTAGTTTTTTGTCACTAATAATGCATATAATTAGGAATATTTATTTTATTGTCTCTATTAAATCTAAAATTTAGCCACGAAAGTTTATACTTATATGCGACTTTAGTTTTTGTCACGAACAATGCAAAGAATTAGGGACATTTATTTCATTGTCACTATTTAATATAAAATTTAGCCATAAAAGCTTATACTTATTTGTGATTTTATTTTTTGTCATTAATAGTGCAAAGAATTAAGGACATTTATTTTATTATTAGCCTTAAAAGTTTATATGTAGTCTGTGACATTAGCTTTCGTCACGAATAGCGAAAAGAATTAGAAATAATATATTTATTTTATTGTCTCTATTTAACTTACATTTTAGCTACAAAATTTTATATTTATTTATAACCTTAATTATTATCAACAAAAAGGCAAACGGTTAGGGACGTTTATTTTATTATCTTTATTTATCCTACTATTTCGTCGAAAACATTTATACATATTCATGACCTTAGTTTTTCGTCATTAATAGTGCAAACAAGTAGGGACAGTTATGTTATTGTCACTATTTAACCTACAATTAGCCACAAAAATTTTAAATTATTTAGGACCTTAGTTTTTGTCTCTACTGGTGCAAACAATTCGAGATGCTTATTTTTTTCTCTAATTAACCTAGAATTTAACCACAAATATTTTATACTTGTTAATTTGGGACCTTGATTTATTGAAGTAATAGTGGAAACAATTATTATGATTGAATAATCTGCATATATGCGCGAGTCCTAAAAACTCCTACATTTACAAATAATGTGTTGGTTTTAGTTATGGCTTAGGAACTACGGGACATATGAGATGGTAAAATTTTGCTTCAGTACCAATAAACTGATGTCGTGATGCATTTTCTATATACCTTTAACTAACCCGTCATCATATTGAATAGTTTGGTTCATTTATCCAAGTATTTATAAGTATTGTACCAAGTAGCTCGTAGACTTTGTAAGTTACTTAACAAAAGAAACTTGATAGTAATTGGACATTATTTTTCATTTATAAGCACGAATTTTGGGAACTCGCTTGGCTTAGAGGAGAATGATAAACGGAAACACACATACAAAAATACCTAAAGAGACAGTTCAGGAAGAGATGTCAACCAAGAGTTACCTAGAGTATTGAAAGTTTTCCTGTGTCATTTGCCAAATTGAGTGAAGATATCTCAAAGTATTGGAAACTTTCTAAAGTTATCTCCCAAACTGAGTAAAAATTATTACAAATGATATTGAAAGCATATGGCAATAAATATTATGTAAATTTTGCTCTATGTCATCAATACAACTACCATAACATTAAACGTTACAATCTAGTGCAAAAAGAAAAAAGTATGAGCTAACAAAATATTTATGAACGGGATTGCATATAACATCTGTGATAGAAAAATCAAACATATTAATAGTCACACTCTAGCTTGTACTTTCAAATGTGTTGTATAACATCTGAGGTGACCAGATTGAGAAAAATAGAAATAATAAAAGACATAATATCCAAAAAAAAAAAAAATACATAAAATATTTGTATCTTTCAAGCAAAATACATTTTAACTCAATGTCCCGAATGAGCAGGAGGCACCCTTAGCTATTCCAAAAACCACATCACAAGGAGAAGTATTAAAGTACCTTCAAAAGTCAAGCAAACACTAATCAACTAAAGAAACTGCAATTGAGAAATGATAAGCGCAAAAATAGATATCCGTGAATTATAAAGTAGAAAGCAGTACATATGTCTCACTTAGTCCACAAACGTTCCCTCATTCCAGAAAAAAAAACAAGGATACATATTTATAAAGTTAAATGTAAGCTTGTAGACAGTCTCTATTGAAAAAAAGAAAAAGAAAAAAAAAGAGCACTGTCAGAAATGGTAGAAAATATGCCCTCATCTCAGGCTGCGAGGTACCACTTCACTATAGACCACTTGATGCTAGGAGAAAACTAAATCACATAGTTTCCATTTCAGCTAAAGGATCAATGCTTGGCAAGAGATAAGGAGAAGACCGACACCATTAGGTGAAAATGAATTGATAGATTAGCTGCAAATGAATTGATAGTTTAGCTGAGTGCTTTAAGTCTAGAATTGGAATAGAAAGAAATTTGGAGTAGTTTTCCTATTAAGCTTTAATATATGACTCTACGAAAGAGAACTTAAAAAGTATCAACTATTTGATTAAGAAATTGCCTCGAGCATCTAAAATAACCAATGTATAGGCATTGATATCACAGATTTTCTTAGTTTCAAAAACTGTGTAAGCATATGTAACCTGAGTATCGGCAAAATATCACATAGCTTTTCTTCCACCTGCAATATGGCTTAACTCTGAGTTTTAGCAAGCTAGGTAACTCAAATTCAGCACATAGTTATGTCCTTCAAATTTTTGAGTTTAATAATAGGATTCAGAAGCACATATTAGAACTTATTTCTGTTATCCAGTTTGAATAGCACATTCGAATCTTCAACAACAACAATAACAATATACCCAGTGATATCCCACCGAGATGGATCTGGAGAGGGTGAGATGTACGCAGACCTTACCCCAACAAGGTGGAGAGACTGTTTCTGATAGACAACAACAACAACAACAACAACAACAACAACAACAACAACAACAACATACCCAGTGTAATCCCACAAGTGGGGTCTAGAAAGAGTGAGTTATGCGCAGACCTTACCCCCATCAAGGTGGAGAGGTTTCGATAGACCCTCAGCTAGGAAAAATATTTTGAAAACAAACAAAATATTTTGAACTCATATAAAAACGAACAAGGTTAGAAACACAATGATAGCTCAAGTACTCGCTAAAAAACTACAACACTGGAGCAAACAGCAGACACTAATAGTGAAAGAACGCAAGACAAATTACACCTACTACTAATAAGAATAGAAAAGCTAAAATAACAACAACCAATCGCCTTCCAACTAATCCTCAACCTTTACGCTTTCCTCCCAATGGCTATGTCCTCGGTGATCTGGTAGTGAGTCATGTCCTGTCGAATCACCTCACCTCAATTCTTCTTTGGTCTACCTCTACCTCTCCGAATACCCAGCACAGCTGGCCTCTCGCACCTCCTCACTGGAGAATTTGTGCTCCTTCTTTTCATATGACGGAACTATCGCGACCTCGCTTCACGCATCTTATCCACCATTGATGACACTCCTACCTTGTCATGAATGACCTCATTCATAATTTTATCCAACCTCGTATACCCACACATTCATCTAAGCATTCTCATCTCTACTACGCTCATCTTCTGAATGTGTGAGGTCTTGACTGGCCAGCACTCTGCACCGTACAACATATTTGGTCTAACGACCGCTCTGTAGAACTTACCCTTGAGTCCAGGTGCTACTTTCTTATCACATAGGACATCGGACACGAGTCTCCACTTCATCCAGCCTGCCCCTATACGATGAGAGATATCGTCGTCAATTTTTCCATTACCTTGAATAATTGAGCTAAGGTACTTGAAGCTTCTCTTTCGGGGAATGACCTGAGAATCAAGCGTCACTTCCGCCTCTAACTCCTGAGATGCATCACTAAACTTGCGCACCATGTATTCTGTATTTGTTATGTTTTCGATAGACCCTCGGCTAAAATAAAAACATTTAGACAACGTATTTGAAATAAGCAAAACGACAATACCAAAATAAATGAAATACGGACATGAATAAGTTGGAAATAGAATATATAGAAGCAATATTACTGCTAACATGAATAAAAAATGCTCGACTACCATCTTTCCTTCAACTCTAATTCTCGACCTCCTCGCTTTCCTATTTAAGGTCATGTCCTCGGTAATCTGAAGGTGAGTCATGTCCTGTCTGATCACATCGCCCAAATTCTTCCTTGGTCTGCCTCTTCCTCTCCGTAGACTTAGCACTGCCAATCTTTTTCACCTCCTCATTGGAGCATCAGTGCTCATCCTCCTAACATGTCCATACGATCCTAGTCTCGCCTCTTGTATCTTGTCTGCCACTGCAGCCACTCACACCTTGTCGTGTATGGCCTCGTTCCTGATCTTATCCATTCTGGTATGTCCACACATTTATCTAATCATCATCATCTCTGTTACGCCCATCTTCTGAACGTAAGCCGCCTTTCCTGGCCAATACTCCGATCATACAACAAAGTTGGTCTAACTACTACTATGTAGAACTTACGTTTAAGCCTAGGTGGCACTTTCCTATCGCATAGGATACCTCGCCTCGCCTCCACTTCATCAAACCGGCCCCTACCTAATGTGTGACATTATCATCAATCTCTCCATTACCTTGTAGAATTGACTAAGGGTGTCTACCAATCCGATCCGGTCCAGCCCGGTTCCGGCGCGCCTTGCTGGTCCGGACCGGTTTGGCTTGAAAAAAAATTGACCATCGGTTTCCCGATCTGGTCCACCGGTGCAATTGAACGATGCAGTGTCGGAACCGGTATCGTCAAGTATGAAACGATCCAGTACCTGTTCTGTTCGGATTAATTTTTTTTTAAATAGATTAAAAAAATTGTTGTAGATAAAAATAATAACACAAAAATATTTTATTGAACAATACGAAAATACATTAAGTTGGAAATACATCATTGAAGTGACAAACTAGAAAATAGAAACTAGAAAGTAGAAACTAGAAAAATACATAAATCATAGAAATTTCTCAAGTGTTTCATGCCTTCATCAACGACTCAATTCAACACAGATATATTCCCCTAGCCCGAGCAGCCCATTCTTTGCTATATTGTCTTTCCAAGTGATCCCTAAACTTCATAGTCCCTCCACTATGTATTCCAGTGTGACGATTCCAAACTTTCTGACAAATATTACACTTAGCAGTGTTAGTATCACGGTTTTTCGTGATAAATTCTCAAACTTCGGATATACCTCTTGTTCGGGCAGGGGCTTCACCTTGAGCTTTAGTATGTTGATTTCCAGACGTTTTGATAAAAAAATTAGAAAATAGCCTTTGATAGAAATTTTAGAGAGAAATGGATAGAAAATACCAAATTGTGATTAATTTGATGACATATGGGAGTATTTATAGGAAAAATAGGTTGCGGGGCTGTTGGGGTGCTTATGGGGCGGGGGAGGGTAAAATAGTCGTTTATGGTCATTGCCAATGGCTATTTTTCAAATTTTGGATTTTTTTTTTGGTTGAACCGGTCCGAACCTGCCCGGTTTGGACGTCTTTTGCTATTTTTTTTTTCGGCTTTTAAGTAGTTTTGAATTTTAAATTAGGTACACAGCTAAAGAAAAAATGACAAATAATTATAAATTAATAGCAAGCCCTATAACTTGTTTTTTTTTTTCCAAAGTATATAATTATATAATACTATATAGTAAGCTAAGATTTAATATTTTCTATTTAGAGTATTTATTATTTTACTAGCATAAGTAAATAAAATTTCAAAACTATTTATTAATAAGAAATTATAACAAGCAATTATAACTTAATAGCAAGGCATAACACTTCTTATTTTTTTCAAAGTAAAATACTAAATAGTAAGTTAGTATTTAGTATTTAGTACGTATTTACTATTTAGTATTTACTAACATAGCTAAATTAAATTGCAAAAAAATAGTAATAAAAATAAAATATAACAAATATTTATAACTTAATAGCAAGACACTTGTTACTTTTTTCAAAGTAAATACGAAATAGTAAGTTAGTATTTAAGTATTAAATTGCAAAAAAATATAATAAAGTATAATTGAACTAAAGGTAAAAAAAATCGAATAATATAACAAAGAATGATAACTTAATAGCAAGGCGTAACGCAATTTATTAAATAATTTTTTATTTTTTTGCAATGTACATAGATATTAAATTGCAAAACTACATATTAATAAAAAAAATTCTCATTTTCTGAATAATTTCTTCTGGCAACTCAGGAGGAACCGGTGGCAAAGATTCATCTTCTTCATAATAATTTTCATTTTTCACACTTCCACCACCTGATAAGATTTCGGTTGAATATGATGTATCTGCTTGTTCATTTTCTTCAGAAAATCCAAAATTTCTTTGCTCTGATCTAATCCAATCTCTGAATAATACGGCCGTCTCAATTGCTTCTTCCTTCAATGAATTCTATAATCTCCAATTTTTAATCTTCCTTGACTAAACGCGCTTTCTGAAGCAACTGATGATGCTTGAATTGTTAGAATATCCCGCGCCATTTTTGATAAAACTGGAAATTGTGCTTGTTGATCCTTCCAAAATTGCAGTAGTTGATCACTTCCAAAATCCTCTATTTCCTTGCAACCGTGAAGTAAATAAACATCAAGCTCGTTGAACCCTCCGTTACTCGATTGCCTGCTAGAAATCCTTTGATTAAGGCTGAAAAACTTTCCAATTCGGCTGCAGCCCTTTTACTCGCCTGCGTTGAACTTGAACATGCTCCACTTAGAACACTTGGAACAACATTATCAGCTGCACTTCTATATTTTTCATAAATCTGTCGGTAATATGAAAATACTTGCGCACAAGCTTGTTCTACACTTGGTGTTTCATCGCAACAATTTCCAAAACTCTGATAAATTTTTCTAATAAGCATTTCGGTATTAAACAATTTAAAACAGGGATGTAATACAGAAGTAATGTAATAAAGTGGTGGAATAAGAAAAAAAATATTTTTTTAAATTTTTCAATCATAGAAGAAACGGCTTGTTCATAACTAGGCACTACTTTATATTCGTTAAGTAATTCGGCTATTCCAGCTATAGAATACAACATGGTAGTAATTGTAGGATAATATTGACTGGAAAATTCTTTAGTAGCAAGAAAAAACTTTTCTAAAAATGCTAGAAGACTGAGAACAAGACTCCAATCAGCTTCATCAAGATGATACTCTACAGTCACTTTATCATTAAACATGCTAGTTATAGCTGTTCGTAAATTGTAAGCAACAGACAAAGAATCATATATAGTATTCCACCTAGTTGAAACTTCCTTAGGAACTCTTCTAGGTTACAAACCTTCTTTGATACACTCTGCCTTAAAGTCCCTCTATCTATCAGGTTTTTTAGATTTAAAAATATAACTAATTGCGCGTTTGACCTTCATAATAATAGGATCAAATAACTTAAGGTCATCTTTTACAACTAAATTGTGTATATGACATGCACATCTAACATTAAGCAATTCTTCAAAAGTGGGGTTCAACTTTGGTTTTAACTGACCAATAGCATAATCATTGTTGAAGCATTATCAACAGTTATACTTAAAATTTTGTCATTAATAAATACATCTTACAAATATCATTTAGTTCTCTCTTAATAAATATTCCCATATGTAGTTCATCAACAGCACTATATGCTAAAATTCTTTTTTATATTACCCATTTAGGATCTATCCAATGGCAAGTAAGTGTTAAATACTCATATCCATTAACACCACGACCCGAATTAGTAGTAATACAAACTCTACAATCAAAGTGAAAAAAACATCTATCGTAAATATTGTCTATATTCATTTTTAAATTTTATAATATTAGTTCTAATCGTAGTTTTTGGAAAACCTTGAAAAGATGGATTATATACGGTTTGAATATAACGAACAAAATCAGTACAAGACGCAAATGTAAAAGGTAAACACTCTACCGCAATTATTTTTGCCATTTTTTCCCTATCTTTCTTCTTATCATAATGCATAAGCCCCCCTGTCACTGGGTTAATTTTCTGTTAAACTCCACTACCTTCAGATAGAGCCATTCTGTTCCCTACATGAATGTCACCCGGCCTCCTTTCCTAGTCTTCCTTATGGTGGTTTTCTAAGTGTGTTCTCAACTTCCCTGTCCCACCATGATACTTGCCGATTTTAAAATTCCAAACTTTTTTACAAAGATTACATTTAGCACTCAGGGCCGGAATATTTTTAGTTGTAAATTTCCACACATCAGATCTGATCTATCCGCTTGTTTGGCTGGTTCTCTACTAGGAGGCATAGGTGGTAATTCAGATTCAGTTTCTTCAGGTTCACCATGCAATTGACTAGTAGGTATTTCATCATCTAAATTAACCCCTTCGGTGTTATCTTGATATTGTGCCTCTAACATAAAATTATCTAGTGGTTGATCAAGATCTAAATCATGATAAAATTGCGAGTCATCTTCCTGAGTAAAATCATCTAGATAAGTAGGAGCACTAGAACTACCAATTAGTCTTTTATCCAGAGCACGACCACGTTTATCATCCCCCCTCGGTTAGCACGTGATCTACGACCGCTATCTGTATGCTCAGTAAGTGCTCTCCACACTCCAGACATTATAAGTAAAGCAAACAGCTAAATTACTAAAATATGGCTATATGCTAAAAAAATTATTGCAAAAAAATTAAAATAAATAATAAGAAGTAAGAACGAGTTTACTTGATGTCGCGTTAGAACTTAAAAGTGAAAGTTGAAACTTGACCGAAACCGCACCGAATAATTTTCCACTCCACTCCAAATAATTTTTGTAATGCAATATAGAATTTAAACCCTTTTTGCGAGAGTAATTTTGAATAATTTAGCAAATAGCCTTTGTAGAATATAAGAGAAATTGAGAGAGATTTAGAGAGAATATTAGAGAAATTGTGAATAAATTGGCGAAAAATTGTGGTATTTATAGAAAAAATAGGTTGGGGTATGGGGCGCCTAGGGGGTGGGGGAGTTAAAAAGAGCCATTTTGGTCGTTGGCCAACGGCTGTTGGTGAAAGGAACCATTGCCAACGGCTATATCCCAACAACTTTTTTTTAAAATTTTCCGGTTCTGACTGGTTCCGGCCTAAAATTATCTGGTTCAATCGGCCCATTGGGGGATGACGGGTCGTTGGGGAAGTGACGCCAACGGTCTGGATTGCACCGGTCCAGTGCAAACCAGACCGCTAGACACCCTTAGAATTGACCTTTGAATATCCCTCGTCCGTTCATCCATCACCAGAGCAAATAAAAACGGGCTAAGAGCTGACCCCTGATGTAACCCCATCTTAACGGGGAAGTATCTGAGTCGCCTCCTACTGTTCGCACTCTTGTCTTTGCTCCGCTATATATGTCCTTAATCTCTCTAATGTATGCCAGGGGTACACCTTCAGCTTCCAGACATTTCTATATAACCTCCTTAAAGACTTTGTCATATGCCTTTTCTATGTCAATGAACACCATATGTTGTAAGTCCCTTTTCTTGTCCCTATACTACTCAATTAACCTCCTCATAAGATGTATGGCTTCTGTAGTCGATCGCCCAGGCATGAATTCGAATTGGTTCTCCAAAATATTCACCTTCATTCTCACCCTCTTCTATACCACCCACTCCCACACTTTCATAGTGTGGCTTGGCAGCTTGATACCCCTATAGTTGTTACAATTTTTAATATCACCCTTGTTCTTGTACAACGGAATCATGATACTCTACCTTCGTTCTTCAGGCATTTTACACATCCTAAGAATGACATTAAACAATCCAGTTAGCCTCTCCATACCTACTATTCCTGTATTCTTCCAAAACTCCATTGGGATCTCGTCAAGCCTGGTTGCTCGTCCCCCTCTCATATTTCTAATAGCCTTTTTGATCTCTTCAAATCTTATACACCCGTTGTCGCTAAAATCGCAATTACTTGCGGAGTGCTCTAAATGGCCCAGTGTCTCCCTCTTCATTCAAGAGTCTATGAAAGTAAGCTTACCATCTCCACTTAATATGAGCATCTTCCACCAAAACAATTTCATCCTCTTCTTTAATGCACTTCATTTGGTTAATTTCGCGTGACCGCCTCTCCCTCGCTTTGGCAAGTCTATACAACTTCTTTTCCCCACCTTTTTCTACTATCTCTTTGTGCAAGCGTTCAAACGCGGTCGTTTTAGTGCTCGAAACTGCTAGCTTCGCCTCCTTCTTTGCTCCTCCGTTCTCTTCTCCTCCTCGTCTTTGCTCTCCATTAGATTTACGTATGCAATCTTTTGTCTTTACCTTTTCTTGTACCTCTTCATTCCACTACCAGTCTCCTATGTGCCTATTGGGCTTACCCTTCGAGACCTTTAACACATCTCTAGCTGCTCCTCGAATACAACCAATTGTTCTAGCCCACATGTTGTTCGCATAGCCGCTACTCTCCCAAGCCATATCAACTAACTTCTCTCTCAACTCTTTCAATTTTACTGAGGTCAAGGCCCCCTCACTTAGTTCTAGGCTGACCAACCAGAGTCCTCTACTTCTTTTTCCATTGGATCTCTAGATCCATAACCAATAGCTTATGTTGGGTCGTAAGATTCTCACTCGGAATAACCTTACAATCTACACAAACTCCTCTATCACCCTTCTTAGGGAGTAGAAAGTCAAGTTGAGTCTTCGTTACTGCATTAGAAAAGGTGACCAAGTGCTCTTTCTTCTTCGGGAACACGAGTTAGCTATCACTAGCTCGAACGCCTTTGCAAAATCTAGAGAGAGACTCCTTCATCACACATTCTAATCTTCATTATTTAAAAATGCAGAAATGATGCTGAAATATAGAATGTAGATACACTATGCATAAATGAAAAACTGATGTGTAGGAAATGCAAAAAAGTTATGCAGAAAATGAGGAAACAAAAACACACAGTGCAGAAATGGACAAATGCAGTCCAGAAATGCAAAAATATGGCGCAGAAAATTCATAACGCGGTCCAGAAATGCAACATTGTCGTAGAAATTGCAGTAATGCAGTGTAGAAATGAAGAAATACTATACAGAAAATCCAGAAATACAATATAAAAATGTAAAAATGTAGAAACGCTGTGCAGAAATTTTTGAAATGCAGAAACGAAAAAATGCAATGCAGAAATTGCATAAACACATAAACATAGTGCAGATATGCATAGCACAACATTGCAAAAACTCATTGCATAAATGCCAAAATGCGGTGTAGAAATGCAGAACTGCAGCAAAAACGATGCAGAAAATGCATATTCATAGATACATTTGCAGAAGTACAAAAACATTATACTGAAAATGCAAAAATACATAAACATAGTGCAGAAATGCAAAATTGCGATGCAAAAAATACAGAAATATTGTCACTGTGTAGATGACACCTGCAAATTGTGTAGAAACTAATCAATCTTCGAATATTTTAGCATATATGCTCCCGAAAACATACAAAAGAATATTGTGGTAAATCTCTAAATATGATTTCATCAAGTCTAAGATTACGTAGGTGAATCTAATCTTATAAATGTGAATTAACCCATCGACCTAACCAACAAAAAATGACTATAGCGGCAATTGAACGACATATTTTATATTGATATGACATGCAACAAGCGTGCAAAAAACAAGAAGAAAAAAGATAAAAGAAACTCAGAAGAACAATAAATAGGTTACTAACCTTACTATTATGAGGTTATAAGTTAATTTCATCATTGTTATCTATACTATCAACATCCTCATCATTAGTTCTATTAGTACCTTCATTTTCTTCATACCCCTCATGATCACTGATGTACTCTACCATAGTGTCATCCTCCCAGCCTGAATCTTCCTGGTTAGAACCAACTACATGATCTGTGTGATCCTCTAATTCAATTACCCGTACATCTACAGTAGCCAACTCAACATCATCTCTATGTAACTTACTCGACGTATCTTCTTTATCATTGACAACTGAATTACTTTAAAGTGAAACATTTTGATACGCTTCATCATTTGTATGCAACACATCAAACTTCTACCTCTTGATTTGGGGAGAGGGGGGTGCACTATTCATATTAAACCAAAAAACCAAACCGAACCAAATTATTTTTTTGTTTGGTTTGGTTTTTTTATTAATTGGTTTGGTTTGGATTGAAAAATTTAAAATTTTGTATTTTTTAGTTTGATTTCGGATTTCAACAAATAGAAACTGAAATTCGAAAAAAACTGAATTATAATATATACTTTTATTCTTATTTTTTAACATATACATGTTTAAGAGTGTTAGAGTTTGAATATTTCAATATATTTTGTCTTCAGTACTTTGTTCATGATCATATCTCTTTGTATACTGGTATATTACTTGTGAAACTCGTGTCTAATATGTACGATACCTCCATGAGCATCTATTTCTAAAATTGTAAGTTCTTTTTTCAACTAGGATTATGATTTAGACTTCACGTTTTATATTTTTACGCTTGGATATTTATTGATATGCTTTCAAGTATAATATTTTAAAATTTTATCTTATATGACATAACCGAAAAAATTGAAAAACCAAATCGAACCGAAAAGAGAAAAACTAAACCAAACCAAATTTATTTTAGTTTGGATTGGATTGTAATTTTTCAAAATCGAAAACCGAAAAACCGAAACCGAATAGATAAAATTGAACCGAAAAACCCAATGAACACCCCTACTCTTGATTTTGCATCTCTGGCACATTATATAGGTGTCTATCTTGGAATTTTAGCACAATTCACCAATTTTTTCCAACTTTGAATCATCGATGTAAAATATTTTCCTTGCTTGAGTAGCTAGTACAAAAGAATCACATCCATACCAAAATATGCTAACATTAATACTAGTAAAAAATTTATCTTTTGGCAAGATCGAGATAGTGCTCCCCCTTCTCTCTACCATTTCCCCTTCTATCTCTACTAAACCTTCCTATTTCAATCAATGGATCTTGATAACATTGAACAAAATGCAAACTTCGATTCTATTCCTCCAAAGCCCCCAGACCCCAGTCTACTACCTACAACCCTATTAAATGAAACAAAACCTACCTATTATGACAAACTAGTAAAACCCATTGTAGCTCCTACTACTACTACTACTATTATTATCCAAAATCCAAGCCTATCTCCTAGCACACAAATCCGTCCAATAGATGAAGATGGCTTGAGTGATAGCATCTCTTTTACTCAGGAGGAAAAGTAAAGAATTTATGCGCCTTGGTTAAACTCGGTCATAATCAAATTGCTTGGGAAGCGGCTACATCACCAATATTTAAATGAAAAACTCAAGCACATGTGGAAACTTTCAGAAGATTTTCCACTAATCGATTTAGGTAATATTGCAAAATTTCATAAACATGAAAGCCTGCATAAAGTTCTCACTGAAGGACCATGGTTTGTAAATGTCTTCTTCCTAACCATTCGATACTGGGAACCAAACTTTGTTGCATCTGAGGTGAAACTATTGTCTACTGCCATTTGGATCCGTCTTCCTAATTTGCCTACGGAGTTTTTCGATGAAGGTATACTAAGGAAAATAGGCAACAACCTAGGCAAATTATTAAAAATTGATTTCAAAACTTCTACAGCTCTTCGAGCTAGGTATGCCAGGTTGTGCATTGAAGTCCCCTTAGATATTCCAGTTAAAAGTTCAATTTTTCTAGAACACCACAAATAATGTGTTGTTTATGAAGGCGAAAACCTCCTGTGTAAAAGTTGTGGTCGCTTAAGTCATCTTCAAAACTCTTGTCCATATTCCCTTTCTAATGATCTTCCCTCTACGTCATTAAACACCCAAACCACTCATCAACAAAAACTAAAAACGAAGGAAGGGATTTTTGAATGGCAAACTGTCTCTTTCCCAAAAAAGAAGAAAAATTATTAAAATCACACTTCTTTGTCGAACTCCCCAATTATTGAAAACTCCTCCAAACACGGATCCTTAACAGTACCTAATGCAGCCACGAATGGTAAGAGGTCAGGTATGTCTCCTAACTTGTCTTATTTTAAGGAAATACCTAAATTATCAAAAAACCCTAAGTCTAATTCTACTCCTATAAATTTTAAAAATAATAAATTCTCTACATTAACTTCCCTTAATCAAGAGCTTACTACTAACGCGACTGGTAATGAGATGCAAATTGATAATTCCCAAGCCCAAACTTTGTCTATAGCTACTGATAATGTTTCTACTAGTCCTATTCTCGAAGCCATGCAAACTTCATCAATTCCTATGCATTCTTTGGCTTTGCAAGATGACATCAGCGCTGGCCCACTTGCTCATGTAGAGCTGCCGAACAAAGAGATCCCCTACATTACAAACACAAAAAACAAAACAAATACTATTCTTGCTTCACCAAATTCTGCTAAAGAATTTACTACAACCAAAAAATATTCTTCTACTCTTTCTGTTCACGTAAGCAACCCCCCTATACTTACTACACCGTCCACCCAAACCACTTCAAACATGGACTCTCCTGACAATCCAATTCCTAAAGCCTGCCATCTTTTACCTATGACCAACTTTAGCAACCGTCACAAGTTATTGACCATGCATAATGATTACACAAATTCAACTCCCTCTCACCCTATAACCTTAAACACAAATGACGAAATCCTCTCTCAGGAAACATCGTCGACTCCAAATAAAGGAGCTTTACAAACTACATCAAGTAAGAAAGAAGGAACTTTCCTTTATAAATCAAAACATGATCCCTCCACTAAATCAAATACCACCTCTACTTCAACCTATGATTTTTACTCTTCCTCCTCCTCAAAATCTAGTTCCACAGTCTTGGTTGGAGTCGACCCTTTGGGGACAGGCGATCTCGATCCCATTAGAGATCATGGGACAACCAGCTCTTGTTGTGATACAAAATCCTGCTTATCTTGCAGCAATTGTAAGCGAAGGAATGCATCTTACGATGCAAAATTACATGAACAACATGTGGCCACAGTTCATGCAAGGGATGCACCACCAGGAACCTCCTCTGCACGACCTCCCATTTTTTCCTCCACGTGTCTTTCCTCCAGAGAATCCGATCTTCATCCCTTGGGACCTAGCACAGAATCAACCAATACAGGGTCAAAGAATGGAGAATATGAGGGCACCACAGATGAACAACTTGGGAGTAAATGTACCCCCCATGCAAATGGAAATTGTGAATCCTGCTCCACAGCTACCCATGCAGATAGACATACCACCACCTCCAGCGCCACCCCCTTCTCCGGAACGCCATCCCAATGCACAAGAACAAGTAGGAAACTTGGGGAGAGTGTTAGAACAATTCGCAGCAAGGGGGAGGGAGAGTCAAGTGGAGTTCGTAAACCTAAAGGAAATAGCTATCATGTTATTCAAGGAAAAGGTAGACAAAACGGTAATTTTCACTGGTCATCACTCCCTTTACAAGTGCTCACTGGATGTGAGAGCACCTGCCAATCGGATAGTGGGGAAATACGCAGTAGTATTGAACCCAACTCTCAGAACTGATCCAAAAATGGATATGATATATGATGTAAACCCTAATCCTAACAATATGGTTAACATGAATAGGCAACTTAATATTATAATTTGGAATGTTAGAGGATCTAATAATGCAGAGTTTAACAGAAACTTTGAGGTTCTTCTAGATATTCATAAGCCAGTTGTGGTAGCCTTGCTTGAAACAAAAATGGACGACCATCATGACCTGCGTGTTAGATTTGATTTCACGGATTATGCTGAAGTACTGGCTGTTGGTCGTTCTGGTGGAATTGTGCTGCTTTGGAAAACCGACCTAGTAACTGTTACTAATGTTAACATCAATGGTAACGAGGTACATGCTATGATTAAGGTAAATAATTCTACTTTTCAAATTCCTTGGCTTTTTTCTACTATTTATGCTAGTAACTCTTGTATAAATCGCAATATGTTATGGCATGATCTAGCTAGTATATATGATAATTATAAGGGTCCCTGGCTTATTGGTGGAGATTTTAACCAAATTTTATCTCAAAATGACAAATTTGGAGGGCGCCCTATTATAGCTAACAATGCAAATAGTTTTTGGAACTGTATCAACTATTGTAACCTAGTTGATTTAGGGTTTAAAGGTCCTAGATATACTTGGTCCAATCATAGTAAACTAAAAGCAAATCTTATTATGGAACGATTAGATAGATGCTTAGCTAACAATGATTGGATCACCTTGTTTAAGGATGCGTCAATAATTCACTTGCCTAAAACCTATTCTGATCATCATCCTATTCTTATTAGTCTTAATAAAAAAACCCATTAACAATGGTAGGAAACCGTTTAGAATAGAAACTATGTGGGCTTCTCATCCAGATTTTCGCAACATTATCAACTCTGCCTGGTTGAATAATACCTTCTATGAGGCCTCTAAAACCATCGAGGAAGAGATCACTATTTGGAATAAAACTGTCTTTGGCAATATCTTCAAGGAGAAATCTATTCTCTTGGCTAGGATTAATGGTATTCAATCCTCTCCTAAATATTCTACTAGTTACTTCCTCCAAAACTTAGAAAATAAATTAGTAACTGATTTTAACAACCTTTTGAAAAATGAGGAGGAATTTTGGCGCCTCAAATCTAGAATAAATTGGTTAAACCAGGGGGATGCCAATACAAAATTTTTCCAAGTTACCACCTTAAATCGCCGAAGGAAGAATAAAATTACTTATTTTCAGGACGATAATGGTAAACTTATTTTTTACTATACTGCGATAGCAAACCATGTTACCTCCTACTTTGTTCAACTCTTTCATACGAGTCACATTTCTAGTAATCTTGATCCCCTCAAGGTTGAGTCTGCTTGGTATAATAAAACGGATCTTTGAAATCTCGATCGCCCTTTAACTGATAATGAAATAACTCATGCAGTTTTCTCCTTTCAACCTTATAAAGCTCCCGGTCCAGATGGGCTACATCCTTTTTTCTTTCAGAAATATTGGGATATCATTGGCCCCTCAGTTAAAATTTTTTGCTATCAAGTGTTCTCTTCCAATATTATCCCCCAATATGCAAACTCTACTTATCTCTGCTTAATCCCTAAATTCAAAAATGCTGTCAATCTTAAAACTTGAGGCCTATATGTCACGACCCAATTTCCAAGGGCTCGTGATGGCACCTAAACAACATTTGCCTAGGCGAACCAATGAACCAAGATGCGGAAAAGAACAATAATGTGAAAAGATCATAAACAGATATATAAATATAAAAGGGTGAAGTCCAAAAGAATATATCCACAAAAGAATTGGAGCATTCTAAGAGTGACTCAATAAAGTATGAATATACATCAAAGAAATCTGAGTCCTATCTCTAAGTGACTCCGGCGGTATGCCACCACGGTCTGTGTGGTCGACTCACCTCAATCAAAAGTCTCAGAAGCCTCGGGAACCGCTAACGTCCGGGCTGCTGACTGGATGAAGGACCTGCGCACGTAGCAGAGTAAGTTATGAGCCGAAGCCCAGTAAGATCACCGACAGGCCCGCTAAGGTACCCTTGCGGGACAAGTCGCTACATGCATCATAAGCAACAACATACTATAGTAATCATACAATAAAGTAGTGAAATCACAAATAGATGTAACACATTCCATACACACAAGTAGTAACCAGAAGTCTCAAGGATTATGCCCATCCAACGTAAGGCATAGGTCAACTCAGCGGCGGTTTGGAGGTCCAATCTCTACTCCCGTGCCGACTAACCTAGACCTACGATGGACTAGCAACACCACTACTAAGTATCAACCATATACCGTGACCCGAAGTCACTATCACAATCATGAATAAGTAGACCAACGACCCGTAGTCGTTGGCTCATCTCAAATATGTCTACGATCGCACCACACCCCCTGTCAAGTGCGTCGTATCTCAATAAATCAAGTGACCACACCACACCCCATGTCAAGTGTGTCACATCTCAAAGATCAAGTGTCCACACCACACCCCCTGTCAAGTGTGACACATCTCATAGTATAGGCGACACCACACCCCCTGTCAAGTGTCCCTCTAACAGTATTAATATCCACGACATTAATAACAATAACAGAAATAATAACAGAAATATTAATAACGATAATATTTCACAGTCACCGTAACCCAGGTTGGTTATGCTAGCTGAACGTAAGGCGAAGGTTAACCCGACCACAGTTTGGGGGTACAATCCCTACTCCCATGTCGTCCAACCCAAGGTTACGTATAGACAGCACTACCCAACCCGGCACGTGAACAAATCAAGTACCAATATCATACAAAAGCCGGAAAAATCCTCGGCAATACATTTATCATGACATGCCGGCAACATCCTCGGCCATGTCCCAAGTTCTTGCTATCTAAGCATGGCGTAGCAAGCGTTACTACGATATAAATTTAAGCTACCTCGACGTAGCGTTTAGACCGGCACATACCTCGGTCGAGTCACAATCTCGCTATTTATAACAAATAATAATAGCAAGTAATTCACATCATTAATCCTAACCATTGTTAGGTATATATATGCGTACATGAAGCATACTAGCATGAAGGAAGAGTCCACAAGCACAATAGAGGTCAAGTCTCACTTACTTCAAAATTCGGGCTCATGCCGGGAAGAATCTCCTTTTCCGCTCGCCTTGTCCGCGAAGGACTCTCCACTAGGTCTATTAAGACAAGATATAGCACATATGAGTGCTCAATTATAGCTATTTAAGCCTATAGGCATCCTAGGGTAAAAATTACCAAAATGCCCCCGGGTAGGGCCGAGCCCTAAATTTACAAAATGTACTTTTCCGGACTCCCCACGCTCCCGTGAGTCCAAAAGTACACTTAGATTCCACATGCGAGCCTTGCTCGATGTCTTTCCCCAATTCTTAAGAATCTAGGGTTCTAACCCATTTCCAAGAATCAACCCTTTGATTCTTGTGTTAATCAACATAAAGATGGATTGAAAGGGCTTACCTTAAGTGTAAGTATGATTGGGTCTTCAAGAAATACCCAAAAATCGCCTCAAGAGCTCACCAAATGATTTTTATAAGTTATGAACCGAAATGGCCCGAAATGGCCTTTTTATAGCAGTTTTTGCCTCTGTGATAGCTTCTTTTGAAAAAATCATAACTTTTTATAGGAATGTCCAAATGACCTGAAACTGGTGCCATTAGAACCACAACTCAAAGGGCTACAACTTTCATGTTTTGAGTTTTTCCTAATTCCTTATGGATTGGCCGGAAAATCAGCTTTTATCCGGCTGTTTGCGCCAAAACAGAACAGAAAAGTCGCACCAGATTTTCTACTGTTTTAGGGGCAAAACGGGACCCTACGAAGCTCGGAATGATCCCAAATTTTGCACACAAGCCATAAAATACTTGGGTGACATGCTCGTCAAGACGGAACTCAATTCGGACCTCCAGAACTCAAAAAGTGGGTCCCACGGCAAATGTTCAATTTTCGACTTTCGCCAAAATAGCGAAATTTAACCAAACGACCTCAGAATCCAATTCCGAAAGTTGCTACAAGTCACAAATGACTATACGAACCTAACGGAACTTTCGGATCTCTCATCGGAGCTCATTTGCTCAAATCGAGCTCGGAAACCTCTTTTAACTCTTTTAAACTTCCGAAACGGGGACTTTATCAAAAGTCCTATCAAACGAGGTCCGTTTTCAATTTTTAAGGTTGCTACATATCATAAATGACGAGACGGACCTAACGGTGCGCTCGGATTTTCCATCGGGGTTCGTTTACTCAAAACGACCTATCGAAACCCCAAATTCCTTTCCGGAATTTCATAAACGGATCCCTTTCTCGAAAACCTATCAAACGGACTCCGTTTCGACTCAGATTTCACAGACGGGTCATAAATGACCTAACGGAGCTTTTGGGACTGTCGACACACAAATCGAGGTCCTGGATCCCGTAACGACTATTTGAGGGTCGTTACACTATAGGTTTGTGTAACACAATTTACAAGATCATTACTAAGATTATTTCAAATCGTATCAAACCTCATTTGGATAGTTTGATCAGCCCCTGTCAATCTAGCTTCCTGAAGAACAGAAGAACTTCCGATAATGCTATTATAATTCAGGAAATTTTAAACAAATTCTCCCATATGAAAGGCGCAAAAGGCGAAATGCTGGTCAAAAGTGATCTAGAAAAAGCTTTTGATCGCCTTGAATGGTCCTTTATTCGTACCATGCTAACCTTTTTTAAATTCCCTCCTAGGATCTCTAAGCTCATTTTATCCTGCGTCTCCTCCTCATCTATATCAATCCTCGTTAATGGATCTAAGACTCCCTCATTCTACCCCACTAGGGGTATTCGTCAAGGAGATCCCATGTCCCCTTATATCTTTATATTATGTCTGGAACTCCTTTCAGTTTATATTAACCATAAGGTCGATCTAAACATGTGGAATCCTATTAAATTATCACCCCAAGGTCCTGAAATCTCCCATCTCTTATTTGCGGATGATCTTACTATTATGTCTAAAGCAAATGATATGTCGGCCAATTCTATTAAAGAAACTCTAGACCTTTTTTGTGATCTTTCCGGGGAAAAAGTTAATACCTCAAAATCTAAAATAGTTTTCTCTCGAAATGTCACTCCTCAGGTTGCCAGACATCTGGGTTCCATCCTAGAGATGAGCATTAGTAAGTCTTTTAGTAAATATCTTGGCTTTCCTATGCTCAGTAGTAAACCGAGACATAAAGATTACCAATTCCTTATTGATAATCTTCAATCAAAACTCTCAAATTGGAAAACAAATTTTCTAAACATTGCAGGAAGAGCAACTCTTATCAAGTCAACTCTGAATACAATTCCCAATCACATAATGCAATACCACTTCCTTCCAGCCAGGACCCTCAAGACAATAGATAAAATCCAGAGAAATTTCCTATGGGGTACTACTTCTTCAAAGAAAAAACTTTATCTTATTTCTTGGGATACAGTTACTAAACCTAAACACCTGGGAGGCCTGGCTATAACCAAAGCAAAAACTAAAAACCTAGTCTTGCTAACTAGTCTAGCTTGGCGTTGTTTTTCTTCAGCCTCCTCCCTTTGGGCTCGTGTAGTTATTAATAAATATATTTTTAATCGAATTACCCAGTCCAAATATTTTATCTGGAATAATATTTCCACAGTCTGGCCAAATTGTAATGACCACTCTCATTGGATTTTGGGCAATGGTAAATCTATATCTTTTTGGAATCAAAGTTGGCTTCCTAATAGAACCCCCATTAGAAAATTCATTAGTGGTCCCCTAACTGTGGCTGATACCAACCTTAAAGTTGCTGATATTATCCTTAATCCAGGTCAATTATCTTTCGACTTACCTGATGATATTACAAATTACCTTAATCATCTCCTCCCCAACTCCAAGTATTCTGATATTGATTATCCTATATGGAATCTTAATAGCAATGGGTTTTTCTCTATCAAATCCACTTATGGTATAATTGAATCTCAGACTCCTATTAGCCAAGATTTTAAATGGATTTAGTCTATAAATACTCTCAACAAAATCAAATATTTCCTCTGGCAATGCCTTCATAATAGGCTCCCTGCTCGCTCTTACCTGCACAAAATTGGTATAAATATAGATCCTACCTGTCCTGCTTGTAAACTAAATGTTGAGGACCTTTTCCACATTTTTGTGGACTGTCCTATTGCTAGGCACTTTTGGGAAAGTTGTTCTATTAATATGAACCTTACTGGTTGTAGAGATTGGATGTCTATGCTTAAGGACCTCTCCCCTAAGCTAAATTCGAACTACTACGGCTGGCATGAATTTTTATCTTTTGCCCTTTGGAATCTATGGCTCAACCGTAATAATAATAATATAAATAATTTGAAAAAATCCATAAACCTTGGCCATATCCACTCCAAAATCCTAGAATTTATCCTCCTTACTTAAAAGGATATTAGAAGTAAATGTCATCTTAACATTAGTGTATCATGGTTTCCTCCTCCTCCTCCATGTACAATCAAGCTTAACATTGATGGTGCCTATTCTCAAATTCAAGATAAAGCTAGTGTTGGTGGTGTTTTCCGTAATAATAATGGTGATTGGATTCTAGGCTTCCATAAAAAAGTCCATGGTCAAAACCACTTGCATGTTGAACTGTTAGCCTTATTTCATGGTTTAACCCTAGCAATCCACCAAAATTTTACTTCATTAGAAGTCGAAACTGACTCAACTGACTTATTGCGCTTACTAGATAAACCAACCCCTACTTATGCTTCCATTGTTTTAAATTGCAGGTCAATGATGATCCAGCTAAACATGCCAACCATCAGGCATAACTTTCGGCAAGGCAGTAGAGTAGCTCATCTCTTGGCTAAAAGAGCTCCCTACCAGTCTACCATCTTTTCTATCCACTATGCAGTGCCTCCGGATTTTGTCCAGCAATGTTTGTTGGAAGATAGTGTGGGCACTTCTTTTATCATTAGGTCATCGGATAATATTTGTGTTATGTTGTCTACGTTAGGAAATTTAAATGCACTCAATGCCATTTCTTCCCATAATAATGTTGGTTGTAATAATAGTGGTACGGCTTCTCATAACAGTCGTACAAACGCTTGTTGTAATGTTCCGAAAGTTTTTTTAATATTAAGTCATGTTTCTACCAAAAAAAATATTTATCTTTTGCCGTCCATGTTGTCTTCCAAAGATTGTAGCACTTGCATCTAAATAGAACAACTCGATTGCTTTCAACAAAATCCAACTCAACTATGCCAACTATAATATCATAAAAAATCAATCTAACCCATTTTCATGATAGCCTTCAACAACTATCAACTATATTGCAGATGTCATATTTTTTAAAATATCGGTAAATGTCATATTTTGTAACGATAAAATAGTTCTTAATGACGAAACTGTTACCTTTTTTAATGTCACTAATTAGAACATTTCGTGATGATTATTTTTTTTATGTAATAGATAGTTGATAAGACCCAAACCCCCACAAGACCCTTCACTTGGAGCCAAGCTAAGGACATCCAAGGAGTACACCTACACTTGATGAGGAAGGGCCTAGAAGAAGGAAGCGATTGGAAGCCGTTCCGAGTGCTTAAAGTGCAAGGGGAGCAGCCCAGTCATCCAGGCGCTCCGCCTGAGGAAGCCTAGGCCTGGGCGCTCTGCCCAAGCTCTGGGCGCCCCGCCTAGGCCACCCCACTGATCAAAAACTCGGGCACTCCGCCCAAATTCCGGGCGCTTCGCCCAAAACACTGAAGGAAGGATTTCTAGCTAGTGTTAAGACTATTTTGACCCTACGTGGTCCTTGATTCCTAAGCCTAAGTGTGGGTATATTAGACCTTTCATATGGTGTCTAAAACACCTATAAATAGCTAGATTGCTTGTTATTTTCATTAGCTTACCTTGATGATTAAAATTACACTTTGTGTTGAGAGTTCTTATTGAATGAAACCTTGAATGGGACTTGTTCTTCCTCTAGCGGATCTAGATGAATTCCAATCCCCCCGACCATTCTACTTGCGTGCTCACGTTAGCTTGAGGGTAGTTGCCTAGCGTAGGTGCTCTTGACCTTCTCTCGGGGTGTAACGGAACGGGTTCTCCGTTGCTACTTGAGATTTGTGATTGAGATACGTCTCGTTCTTATCCTTTTTATTTTCCGCGTTTGATTCTTATCAGTTTGGTATCAGAGCAAGGTTCGGGTATCGTTTCTATGAACCCCGACCCTTGATTCTTCGTGCTTAGGTTAGTTTGTTTAGATTTCTTGTTGTTGAAGTTATTGCAAAAAGAAAATTACAAAAAAATTGAAAAATTCAAAAATTGGTGTAACTTTTTGGTGTTTGTGATTCTTGAAGTGGGTGTTATAGATTCTTAATCCTTGTTGAAAACTTGACAATTGGGTACCAAATTTGTTGGGATTGGATTGAATTGAAAATTGAAAACCCCAATTGTTAATAAACCCTACCAAACCCTTGTTCTTGATAAATTTGAATGATTTTGGGTTGTGTGTTTGTAGGGTTTTGGAATTGATTATTGGGGATTGATCTCTATTGAAAACCGAACAATTTGCAACAAGAATCGTGTGATTCAGAGTTCGGTAACATAGTTTTTGAAGAATCAAAACCCACCCTTGAACCTTGAAACCCATGTTGAAACCCCAAACTTGAAAACTTTGAAAATTGATTGAGCCTTATTTGTTGGTTGTTTGGGGATTGTAGGTTGTCTCAAGGAGCAACTTTGGGTACCTTGGATTTGGCCAAAACACCTTTGAATCGGCCTAGAAATTGGATTGAAAACGAAGAACACGGAATAGAAAACCCAGGTGTTCTTCGTCCAGGCGCTCCGCCTGAACTGCTCTTGCCCCAGGTGCTCCGCCTAACCTCTGGGCGCTCCGCCTGCCCAACCCCACTGCACCAATTTTTCAGGCGCTCCGCCTAACATCCTGAAGGGTTGTTTTTGGGTAGTTTCTTCTAGGTTTGCTTGTTCTTTGTTGCCTAATATCTTATTAGTGCCTATCTAAGTAATCTTTCTACTTAATTAGCACTAATCTTTCATTGCTTTTAGGTTAATTCGTGCATTAGTTGGAGAGTAGAATTCCAAGAAGATTCCTAGATTCTTTTTTATTCAAGTCCTCACTTCAAAGTGTCTAGCTTTCATTGAGTCCTATTAACTCCACTCACCCCGGAGTGTGCTTGACTCGTGAATAGTTTGGTTGAGTTGAGGAATTGCTACTCTTCTACGTGAAGCTTTGGAACTACAAGTCGAGTGAAATATCCACCACCACTAAACAAGAGAACCGAGTGATCTCAAGTGAGGGAGTGAGTGAGGTTGTTTTACTAACGTTTGTTACTTGTGTAGGGACAATGTCCGTTGAATCCCAAAAATTACCCTTTCTTAAGAAAAAGACAAGTTTCGGATATATTTCAACAAAGTGGAGATTCCAAAGGGTTTCTTTGGAGTCGCCACCTAATTTAAGGATTATTAGGAACCTAAGTTAACTAAGGAGTGCAATTTAACCTTTATTTAAAAGAAATTAAATTAAATTCAGAGATTCTGAGTAGGTGGTTCTTTTAAATTCGAAAGAAGGTCCCTTGCAGGAGCACTTTCGAAAATCCGCTAAATGCGGTTAATCCGGCGATTTTCACGAATTTTACTTAAAGATAATTAATTTAAGATAAATTTTAAATAAAATAAATAGATAATGAATAGTATAAAGAAGATAAAATTGATTCTGACAATACTTGAACAAAAACTTAAGATTAATTAAATGAATAATGAGATAAGGGTTGATTGGTTGATTAAACAAATAAGGGCTAGGTAAGATAAATTAATAAATGATTAGATAAAGAATAATAATTGATTAATTAATTAAATAAATAAATAGATAAATAACTTAATTGGATAAATAAATATTTATATGATTTCAACTAGATAAGGGATGAACAATAATAATTGACTAGTTTAAAATAAATGAATATAATTGATTAAACAAATGAATAATTAATTGGAATTGATTAATTAAATAAATAAATAGAATAAATAAATAAAATAATAAATAAATACCACTTAAATAATTTAATTAATGAATAAATAAATTAATTAATAAATGGATAAATAATTGAATAAATATAACTAATGAATATATAGGTACAATTTTAATTTTTTATTTCTTTTGCACTCGATAATTAACTAAAGGTTTCTACTATCTTAAATCAACTGGCAATTCCCAAAGAGACGGGATATGCAATTTATAAACAATCTTAGACAAACAATAAGATAACAATTTCAATTAAAGCGGCTAACCTACCAGGCCTTTAATCATACAAAGTCCTAATTCAGTTCACAAAGTCCTAAAACATGCTTTCTAAAGGGGACGGGAGAGAAGGAGTTTCAGAAAATAGAACCCGGGATAGCAAACTCAAGTCGAGCCCTGTATTTCACAAGGCTTTTTTATTTATTCATTTCTTTTTGTTTTACATTTTCGGGGATATCAAGTCCCGAAAATGCGGAGCGATTCAAGTAACTTCCAAATGCAAGCCGTTCCCATTTGTGAGTTTAGCAACTCAAACTCGACCCCAATGCAACTCCGATGCCAATAAGTTATCCCAATTGGTGAGTTAGCCAAACTCGATCCCAAGGGATATTTTATGCAAAGAAAAATAAGAGATAAAGGAAAGCACTAGTAGAGATCTACAAATATAAACCAGTTGCACTAATCTTAAAGGATAGATATGTTGTCGGCTAACACTGGATAGCGATGCAAAATGTACTCACGCTACAGCACATAACATGACGAAAACAACACATACCAAATAGATCTTGAACGAGAAACCTCATTTAATTAATCAAACGATTATTGTAGTGAGCCAACTAAATTCTTAAGACGTGGAAATTGCATTTTCCCAGAGAAAATTATTTCTACCATCTTGGATTTAATGGACATAACACGTTTTAAAAGTTGACTATCTTGAAAATAGAATTATCCATTACACACTAGATTAGAAAAGATAATTTTACTCATATCATGACAACGAAATGAACAAAGATAAGTTGGACAGCCTGGCGAAACATTAAATTTCATAAGAATTCAGTTAAACAAAAATTCGTTTCTGGAAGCGCCCTTAACAAAAGCTGTTGCAATTTAGCCTGATATTGCATGATTTTAATGTACAGAACAGTACCAAAATACTTTGTTTTCTTTGTAAAAGGACCAGGTTATTTATCATACCAACTAAAAGTTCAATATTATTTTCAATGTGTAATAATCAATCAACCAAATAAAGCAGGTTACGACCAATCCAACTTGTAACAGGCTTCTAACCTCAATACTCTAAAATCTAAGTTAGAACTTGGAATTATCCCAACAGGAGGACTAAACTGAAGCCTTTCTTAGATATATTGCTTTACTTTTATCACTTCAGATTACTAGAGAATAAACTTAAGGGCATAGATTATAAAGGAACATGCAAACTGCTACTGGAACACACTTGGAACAAGGAAGGAACAAACAATACTGATGCTGGGTTTAAAACTATATACTGAGAAGCAGACTGAATAGAAAACTACTTGAAGACAGAACTTAAACATTTCAGAGCTAATCCTGCAAAATTACCCCAGGCAATGATAAAGAAAAACTGAGCTAAAAAAATACAACTAATTACTAAGATCGAGACTATACAACCTGCAACCCTCTTTAAACTCCCTCTTTAGACTCTCCAATCTACAAACAAATTCCATCAAACTCCCTCCATTATAAGACAACAAGACAACCTCCTGAACTACCTACTCCTTCACTGCCTCTAACAGAACACCTGCACACACACACTAAACTACCTACAAACTAACCAGGACAACTCCTACAACCAATCTGCATCCAATCAGAAGACACACTCCAGAACCTCTAAAACACCCTCTACAACTTTAAACTGTCAGAACAAAACCAGGAACTAGCCAGTCCTCCAAACTACAACCTACTACCTGAAATACTCTCTGAACATATTTGCAACAGCTAGAGAACTTTAGACAACATCTAGAACCGACCAAAGCATACTACTGACTCTGCACATACACCACAGATCTGCAGCCCCTCTCTACCTCTACTTCTAAAGTCTGCCAAAGAGCCAACCCCTCCACTATTTCTCCCTTGAACAGATCCAAAACAGAAAAGCATGCCTCCAAGCAACTCTCCAACATGGATTAAACAAAGAACTCAACTTTATGCATTAAACAAACTTAACATGGAATTTTATGCCAACTTAATCATCTCAAAGATAAGGGAACCATATTTAAACTAAGAAGTTTCAAACATACATAGAGTTATTGATTTTTAACTCAAAGAAACACCTTTCTAAGTTTAGCAATGACTTAACCTTAAAACAACCGCAGATTCATATTCGAATGAGAAGAAGTCACAAACTTATCAAAAATTTAACTATATTCACTTATCACATTTATATCAAAATATTAACACAAAGAAGCAGGGAGAACAGTAAAACCTCACTTGTTTTCGAGCAGCGACTGAGGCAAAGAAAATGAAGTTATCGACCCGAACTTTAAAGGCGACGACAACGATGTAGCGATAATAACAGATAAACACCAGGAACAAAACCAGGAAAAACAGAACCCTATTTGTATATATTTTTTGAAAGAAAAGTTGAACTCTAAAATATTTTTTATACTGCCGTTTTTCTTGTGTAAAGATCAGAACCCCTAAAAATGAAAGAATGAGAGATTAAATACCTCTAAGCTAGGGTTTTGGATCCTTTTTCGAATTCCCCAAAAATCCTTGCTCATTTTGTATACTCCTTGTAGAACAAGGGTGAATTTGGTCAAATCCTTTAAGGATTGTACCGAATTCATCCTTGTCATCAAGGATATTCCCGTTAAGATCATCCACGGCTCAGATTGCAGCTCAAATTGAAACGAACGGACAAGATTGGTCGAGTTCTTGTACTGGGGAGAGAAAACGGAACCAATTCGTACAATTTTGGACTGTTTTGGAGAGAATCCAAGGGAAAAAGCAACGGGTCGCGGGTCGAAACGGGTCGAAAGAGGGGAATGGGTCGCGGGTTTATCTGGGAACGGGTAAGGGAAATGGAAGGAGTGTGGGCTGATGGCCTCTGAAAGGGAAATGGATATTTAGATTAGTTGTATCTATTGAATATATATTTTGCTGAAATGGACTGAGTTTACATACTGAGAACGAAATTGGCCTCCTTTTCCTTTTAATTAAACTTAATTGAATGTAATTTACATGAATAAGCCGAATTTTAAAGATAACCAATGTAATTTAGACTTTTCATTGGAAATTAATTAACTCACTTTAATTAATTTTAATAAATTAATTTTAATTTCAAGTTTTATTTAGCTAATTAGTCATTAGTTACACCTCGGGACGAAATTGGGTGTCAACAATGTCTTCCGAAGGAGAGGATTTTACTAAGAGTGCCCTTGCTACTATCCTTGCCAAATTGGATAGTATGAACTTGAGGATTGAAAGCCTTGAGAGGGTGAACTCTAGTGCTCTAGTTGAGCAAGGGACTTCAAATGTCCAATCGGAGAAAGGGACCCCGAGTGTCCAAGTTGAGAAAGGGACCCCGGGTGTCCAAGTGGAAGTCTCAAGTACTCCTAACTTTACCCCGGAGCAAGTCAGCCATGTTATTGAATTTCTCAATCAACAACGGGTAAAGGATGATCGAGAGAGACTTGATCAAGTGTTGGGCAATCCCCAACGAACGGGCATTCCCCGTATCTTGGATAAACCCCCAAGAAATATTCCACTACCAAGACCCATCCGAAATGTGCAACCTCTTGAGCAAGCCGATGAAGCTCAAGAAGGGGAGGAAGCCGATTATGGAGATGATATGTATGGGTTTGATGATCACTTTCAACCAAGGCGAGGTATGAATTAGGGTCGAAATGTGGATAGAGGTAGGGGCGGAGGTCGAGGGCCACCTATGGGGTATGTTGGAGGGAATGCTAGAAGGGAGTATGGTGTGAATGAAGATCACTATGGGGGCCAACCGGAGCCTTTCCGTGGGGGTCGTGACAACACCAACATCAATAGTGTGAAGCTTAATCTCCCAACCTTTAAAGGGAATTGTGATCCGGCGGCTTACATTGAATGGGTGCTACACATGGAGAGATTGTTTGACACAAATGAGATGACCGATGAGAAGAAAGGTACTTATGCTATCTCATCCTTTGAATCCTATGCATCTACTTGGTGGGAATCCGTCAAGAGATCAAGGAGGAGAGTGGGAGTTCCCATGAATGTGGGTTGGAATGACTTGAAGGGTATCATGAGTATCAAGTACATTACTCCTAGATATCGTCAAGAGAAACTCAAGAAACTTTATGAGTTGAAGCAAGGTGTCAAAACGGTGCATGAATATTATGATGAGTTTGAAAGAACTCGAATGGCCTTGGATATGGACACCGAAGATGAGGAGCAAGCCGTGATCCGTTTCATGAATGGTTTGAGCTATGGTATAGCTTCACAATTGAGATTGCATGCTTATCTCTCACTTCAAGAAGTCCTTGATGCCGCTATTCAAGCCGAGCAATGGCTTGAAAAGGAGAAGTCCAACCGTACAAGGGCAACACTTCTACTTCCATGAACAAACCAAAGGATTGGAAAAATCCTACTCCCAATGCAAGATTCACAAATGCAAGTAGCCCTAGTGGAGCAAGTGCTAGCAAAGATGTGAAGAAGCCGTTTGAGAAGTACACACCCAATGTGGGAGGTAATTCTAAAACCCAATTGAATACTCCTACTTCTTCTTCCATTCAATGTCACAAATGCAAGGGGTATGGACACTTTGCTAAGGAGTGTCCTACGAAGAGGAGCATGGTTCTTGTTGGTGAAAATGCATATGAACAAGAGAGTGAACCGGAGGATGATGAGGGAGTAGAGGGAGATGGGGGAGTAGAGGAGGATGATCAAGATGACACGGTGGAGGATGAGGAACCTCATACTTTTCTAGTTGTGAGGAGGAGCTTAGGAGCTATGATTGTGGAGGATGGTGAAACCTTGCAAAGGGAAAACCTTTTCCATGCTAGGTGTCGTGTCAAAGGTGTTGTGTGCTCTATGATCATTGACTCCGGGAGTTGTGCTAATGTTGTGAGTCAATCTCTTATAACTCAATTGAAGTTGCCTACCGTGAAGCACCCCAAGCCATATCGATTGCAATGGCTTAGTGAATGTGGGGAGCTAAAAGTGGTGAAGCAAGCAATGATCAAGTTCAAAATGGGTAGTTATGTTGATGAACACTTGTTCGACGTGGTGCCCATGCAAGCTTGCCACCTTCTTTTTGGAAGGCCTTGGAAATTTGATCGACAAGCGGTTCATGACGGGCGTGTCAACACTTACACGCTCCAACATGAAGGAAGGAAATTAGTGTTGAAGCCCCTAAATCCCAAACAAGTGAGTGATGACTACAACCGGATGAGGGAGTTGAGGGAGGTGGCAAAGGCCAAGTCAATCATTGAGACTAGCCCTTTGTCCAAAAGCATGGTGGCAATCCCACCTTCTGCTTCTACCGGTGGCATTTGTGCCATGATGCAACCGGGCGAGATCTTAAAAGGAAATGATGGCACCAAGTTTCTCCATGCCTAGTGCACAAAGGTATGATCCTTAACTCTAATTGTGATTTTTCTTCTAACCCTTTGCCTAGTGTGTTTGAGAATGTCTTGAAGGATTTTGGGGACATGTTCCCGGATGAGATGCCGGATGGATTACCTCCTCTGAGGGGTATTGAACATCAAATAGACTTTGTCCCGGGATCTCAAATCCCAAACAAGCCGGCTTATAGGAGCAATCCGGAGGATACAAGAGAATTGCAAAAGCAAGTTGATGAATTGCTCACTAAAGGCTTGGTGAGGGAGAGCTTGAGTCCTTGTGCCGTACCCGTGATCCTTGTTCCCAAAAAGGACGGCACTTGGAGGATGTGTGTTGATTGTCGGGCCGTGAACAAAATAACGGTAAAGTATCGTCATCTCATTCCTCGACTTGACGATATGTTAGATGAATTAAGTGGTTCATGTGTGTTTAGCAAAATTGACCTTAGGTCCGGCTACCATCAAATCTCGATGAAACCCGGTGATGAATGGAAAACCGCATTCAAGACCAAGTTTGGTCTCTATGAATGGTTGGTGATGCCCTTTGGGCTCTCCAATGCACCTAGCACTTTCATGAGGCTAATGAACCATGTTCTAAAGCCATTCATCAACAAGTTTGTGGTCGTCTACTTTGACGATATATTGATCTATAGCAAATCAATAGACGACCATGTTGATCACCTTAGGCAAGTGCTTGAAAAGTTGAGAGCCGAAAAGCTCTATGCTAATTTTAAAAAGTGTGCCTTTGGTGTTGAGAAGGTAGTCTTCCTTGGGTTTGTTGTGAGTGCCCAAGGAGTGGAGGTGGATGAGTCTAAGGTAGAGGCCATACGTGATTGGCCTACTCCTACTACCGTGACTCAAGTGAGGAGCTTTCATGGTCTTGCTAGCTTTTATAGATGATTTGTGAAAGACTTTAGCTCCATTGCCGCTCCACTCACCGAATTGGTGAAGAAGGACCAACCTTTTGTTTGGGGAGAGCCTCAAGTGAAGGCCTTCCATGAGTTGAAAAGTAGGTTGAGTACTGCCCCTCTATTGCAATTGCCCGACTTCGGAAAGGCATTTGAGGTTGAATGTGATGCCTCGGGGTGGGAATTGGTGGTGTTTTAATGCAAGATAGCAAACCCATCGCCTACTTTAGTGAGAAATTGAAAGGGGCCTCCTTGAACTATTCTACATATGACAAGGAGTGTGTATTCCCTTGTGAGAGCCCTTGCCCATTGGCAACACTACCTTTGGCCTCGAGAGTTTGTAATCAAGAGTGACCATGAGTCACTCAAGCATTTGAGAGGCCAAGAGAAGCTCAATAAGAGACATGCCAAGTGGGTTGAAGTCATTGAGTCTTTTCCCTATGTGATCCAATACAAGAAAGGGAAAGACAATGTTGTGGCGGATGCGCTTTCGAGAAAGTTTGCTCTAGCCACCACTCTCACCTCTAAGCTCATGGGTTTTGAGAGCATTAAATTGATGTATGCTCATGACCCAAAGCTAAAGAGTGTCCATGACACTCTAGAGAAAGGGGAGAGAGTTGACAAATACCAATGGGTTAATGGATATATCTTCAAAAATGGTAGGGTGTGCATACCCAAGTCCTCTTGGAGAGAGTTGCTTGTGCATGAGGCACATTGTGGGGGACTCATGGGACATTTTGGCACAAGAAAGACTTTGGCTATTCTTAAAGAACAATTTCATTGGCCAAAGATGGGGGTGCAAGTGGAAAAGTTTTGCAATAATTGCCTTGAGTGCAAGCGTGCTAAATCCAAAGCCCACCCCCATGGGTTGTATACCCCTCTCCCCGTACCTACTAGTCATGGTTGGATATCTCAATGGATTTTGTGATGGGATTACCAAGGACTGGGGGGGCCATGATAGCATTTATGTTATTGTGGATAGGTTCTCCAAAATGGCTCATTTCATTCCATGCAAGAAATGTGATGATGCACAACATGTTGCAACCTTGTTCATTGAGAATGTTTTGAAGTTGCATGGTGTGCCTCAAACCATAGTGAGTGATAGGGACACTAAGTTCCTAAGTCATTTTTGGAGGTGTTTATGGGGTGCTTTAGGCACCAAGCTCTTGTTCTCCACGTCCCACCACCCACAAACGGATGGGCAAACGGAGGTGGTAAACCAAACCTTGGGTTCTCTTCTTAGAGCCATGACCCGAGGTAAGGCCGGGACTTGGAATGATCGTCTACCTCTTATGGATTTTGCCTACAATCGCACATTGCATAGCATGATAGGCATGACTCCCTTTGAGTGTGTCTATGGTTTTAACCCCTTGATTCCCCTTGATCTAACCCCTTTGCCAAGGGAAATGGTTGTTAATTTTGAAGGTAAAGCTAGAGCCAAGGCTTTGATGGAACTACATGCTAAGGCGAAGAAGAACTTGGAGGAAGCTTATGCAAAGGTAGCCTCCAAGAAAAACAAGGGACACAAGAAGGTGGAACTCAAGAAGGGTGACTATGTGTGGGTGCACTTCCGGAAAGAAAGGTTCCCAAACCTTAGAAAAGGGAAGTTGGCACCCCGTGGAGATGGCCCATTCCAAGTGCTTTCCAAGATAAACAACAATGCCTATGTGGTCGACTTGCCAAGTGAGTATCAAGTTTATAATACTTTCAATGTTTGTGACTTGGTTTCTTTGGATGTAGGTAATGAAGAGGTCGTGAATGATGATGAAGAGGTCGTGAATGATGCTTCAATTTCGAGGACGAAATCCTCTCAAGAAATGGAGGATGATAAGACCCAAACCCCCACAAGACCCTTCACTCGGAGCCAAGCTAAGGACATCTAAGGAGTACACCTACACTTGATGAGGAAGGGCCTAGAAGAAGGAAGCGATTGGAAGCCGTTCCGAGTGCTTAAAGTGCAAGGGGAGTAGCCCAGTCATCCAGGCGCTCCGCCTGAGGAAGCCTAGGCCTGGGCGCTCTGCCCAAGCTCTGGGCGCCCCGCCTAGGCCACCCCACTGATCAACAACTCGGGCGCTCCGCCCAAAACGCTGAAGGATGGATTTCTAGCTAGTGTTAAGACTATTTTGACCCTACGTGGTCCTTAATTCCTAAGCCTAAGTGTGGGCATATTAGACCTTTCATATGGTGTCTAAAACACCTATAAATAGCTAGATTGCTTGTTATTTTCATTAGCTTACCTTGATGATTAAAATTACACTTTGTGTTGAGAGTTCTTATTGAATGAAACCTTGAATGGGACTTGTTCTTCCTCTAGCGGATCTAGATGAATTCCAATCCCCCCGACCATTCTACTTGCGTGCTCACGTTAGCTCGAGGGTAGTTGCCTAGCGTAGGTGTTCTTGACCTTCTCTCGGGGTGTAACGGAACGGGTTCTCCGTTGCTACTTGAGATTTGTGATTGAGATACGTCTCGTTCTTATCCTTTTTATTTTTCGCGTTTGATTCTTATCAATAGTCTTTAGTGAAAAAAATAGATTTGTTCAATCATAAAGCACACATAACTTTAATGACAATTTACGTCGTCACTAATTAATAAAATAATTAGTGACAGGTTTATTTTCATCGACATTAATAACCTTTTAAATGACGAAAGCATACAATACACTACAAAAATTCTATACTTTTTCTGAGAAATATATTCCTCAGAAATACTACAGATTTGGGACAAAACAGTTTTTCGTAGCTAATACTATTGTTTTAGTGACAAAACACTAAGTCGTCTCTAATACTTTTAGCGACCCATAGTATAGGGACGATAATTGAAAAAAAAATCGTCTAAACTTGTTTTTGGTGATGAAATATGAACTTTAGGTGACAAAAATAATTTGTGACTGATAACCACTTTTATTATAGTGAGATATATCAAATACAATATAGTTTAGATATACTAGAGATACACAAGAGAAAAAATTGTACACAGTTGACAGTTGTCATACACCTTTCGATGAAAATGATTAGGAAAAATAAAAATTAAAATAATATCCCATACTTTATCTGTTTTACTTTTCTCTTATCATGCATAAAAAGAACATACCTTTCTATATTAGTATTATTTAATTTTCGAACATTATTATTTCATTGTTATTCACGGCAACAACAACAACATCATACCCAGCATATACCACAAGTGGAGACTGAGAAGGGTGAGATGTACACAGACCTTACCTCCCACCAAGGTAGAGATGTTGTTTCCGTTAGATCCTCGACTAAGAGAACAGGCAGAAAACACATATGAAAATTGATGCAGGGTAAAAACAAGGAAGCCAAACTAAAGTAGCGGAAGCAATAAAGTAAACACGATAAGAGAAAGTAGGGATGGGGAAGAACATAAATAAAAGAAAGAAACAGATAAACCTTCAATAGATGAACGAGTATCCAAGAGGGAGGAAGGAAAAGTTGAACCTACAAGGATTCATACTAGGATGATATCCACATGGTTCCAAGCTAAGAGATACATGAAGCTTCAACAAAGAAGGTCTTGCCTCTCTCTTTGTTCTACTATTCTCTAGATTTAATGCTAACTAATGATCTAATGACCTAAGTGTAGTATTTATAGATGTTCAACACTTCTAATTAAAGTCTAACATAACCCCACAAGTTGGGTAAAATGACAAAGACCACGTAGGGTCAAACTAGTAAATAATACTAAACTAAATAAAGAGTCCAGTCTTCGTTTGCATGGCAAAGGAGGCGGAGCGCCTAGGAGTGGGGCGGAGCTCCTGGACTTGTTACATTTTCGGGCAGTGTGCAACTTAGGCCAAGCGCCCACGGTGGGTGGAGCTAGTGGGCGGAGCGCCCATTACCAAATCCAACTCTTTAACTTTCAAAATGTTCCCGAACTCTTCCCCAAAGCTCTTGACCTCTCGTCCTTTGCATCCTCCAAACCCAGCTCTTGATGGTAAGTGCTTAGGCTCGATTTTCCCCGCATCAAAAATCAAGACAAAATAACAAGTTAGAGGATGGTAAAACTAAGGCATACCAAAATACACAGACATCAACACTAGATATAAAGGGGAGGACTAAAATGGAAATACACTACATAGGCATAACACTACAACTAATAAGAGAATAGACACTTGACTACTAATTACTTTTCTACCCTAATTCTAGATCTCCATGTTTTCCTATCTAGGGTCATGTCCTCGTTGATCTTGATCTGGTTCATGTCCTGTTTAATAACTCTGGCCCAATTTTTCTTTGGTCTACCTCTACCTCTTCTTAGCCCCAGCACTGCCAACCTTTCACATCTTCTTACTGGAGCATCAGGATTCCTCTTTTTCACGTGACCGAACCATCACAACCTCGCTTCACGCATCTTCTCTGCCACTGAGACCACGAATGACCTCATTTCTAATCTTATCAATCCTAGTATACCCGTACATCCATCTAAGCATTCTCATTTCCGCCATGCTCATCTTCTGGATGTGTGAGTTCTTAACTGGCCAACACTCTGCTCCATACAACATAACTCTATAGAATTTCCCTTCGAGCCTTGGTGACACTCTCTTATCACATAGTACACTGGAAGCAAGCCTCCACTTTATCCAACTTACTCCTATACGGCATGATCGATTTCTCCATTCTCTTGTAGGATTGAACCCAAATACTTAAAGCTTCATTTCTTGGAAATGACTTGAGGATCAAGCCTCACTTCCACATATGACTCCTCAGATGAATCACTAAACTTATGATGCAGGGTAAAAATGAGGAAGCCAATCTAAAGTAGTGGAAGCAGTAAAGTAAACATGATAAGAGAAAGTATGGACGAGGAAGAACAGAAATAGAAGAAAGAAACGGATAAATCTTCAATACATAAACGAGTATCCAAGAGGGAGGAAAGAAAACTTGAACCTACAAGGATTCATACTAGGATGACATCCGCATGGTTCCAAGCTAAGAGATACATGAAGCTTTAAGCTTCAACAAAGAAGGCCTTGCCTCTCTCTTTGTTCTTCTATTCTCTGGATTCAATGCTAACTAATGATCTAATGACCTAAGTGTAGTATTTATAGATGTTCTACACTTCTATTTAAAGTCTAAAATAACCCCACAAGTTGGGTAAAATGACAAAGACCGCGTAGGGTCAAACTAGTAAATAATACTAAACTAAAGAAAGAGTCCTATCTTGGTTTGCACGGAAAAGGAGGCAGAGCGCCTAAGGGTGGGGCAAAGCACCTGGACTTGTTACGTTTTCGGACAGTGTGCATCTTAGGCTGAGCACCCAGGGTGGGCGGATCTAGTGGGAGGAGTGCCCCCTCTATAGGGTGGAGTGCCTATTGCGGAATCCAACTCTTTTACTTTCAAAATGCTCTCAAAATTTTCCCCGAAGCTCTTGACCTCTCTTCCGTTACATCCTCCAATCCCGGCTCTTGATGGTAAGTGCTTAGGCTCGATTTGTGTCGCATCAAAAATCAAGACAAAATAAAAGGCTAGAGAATGATAAAACTAAGGCATGCCAAAATACACAGACAGCAACACTAGATATAAAAGGGAGGACTAACATGGAAATACACAACATAGGCATAACACTACAACTAATAAGAGAATAGACACTTGACTACTAATTACTTTTCTACCCTAATTCTAGATCTCCATGTTTTCCTATCTAGGGTCATGTCCTCGTTGATCTTGATCTGGTTCATGTCCTGTTTAATAAATCTGGCCCAATTTTTCTTTGGTCTACCTCTACCTCTTCTTAGCCCCAGCACTGCCAACCTTTCACATCTTCTTACTGGAGCATCAGGATTCCTCTTTTTCACGTGACCGAACCATCACAACCTCGCTTCACGCATCTTCTCTGCCACTGAGACCACGAATGACCTCATTTCTAATCTTATCAATCCTAGTATACCCGCACATCCATCTAATCATTCTCATTTCCGCCATGCTCATCTTCTGGATGTGTGAGTTCTTAACTGGCCAACACTCTGCTCCATACAACATAACTCTATAGAATTTCCCTTTGAGCCTTGGTGACACTCTCTTATCACATAGTACACTGGAAGCAAGCCTCCACTTTATCCAACTTACTCCTATACGGTGTGTGACATCATGATCGATTTCTCCATTCTCTTGTAGGATTGAACCCAAATACTTAAAGCTTCATTTCTTGGAAATGACTTGAGGATCAAGCCTCACTTCCACATATGACTCCTCAGATGAATCACTAAACCTATGATGCAGGGTAAAAATGAGGAAGCCAATCTAAAGTAGTGGAAGCAGTAAAGTAAACATGATAAGAGAAAGTATGGACGAGGAAGAACAGAAATAGAAGAAATAAACGGATAAATCTTCAATACATGAACGAGTATCCAAGAGGGAGGAAAGAAAACTTGAACCTACAAGGATTCATACTAGGATGATATCCGCATGGTTCCAAGCTAAGAGATACATGAAGCTTTAAGCTTCAACAAAGAAGGCCTTGCCTCTCTCTTTGTTCTTCTATTCTCTGGATTCAATGCTAACTAATGATCTAATGACCTAAGTGTAGTATTTATAGATGTTCTACACTTCTATTTAAAGTCTAAATAACCCCACAAGTTGGGTAAAATGACAAAGACCACGTAGGGTCAAACTAGTAAATAATGCTAAACTAAAGAAAGAGTCCTGTCTTGGTTTGTACGGTAAAGGAGGCGGAGCGCCTAAGGGTGGGGCAGAGCGCCTGGACTTGTTACGTTTTCGGGCAGTGTGCAATTTAGGCCTAGCGCCCAGGGTGGGTGGAGCTAGTGGGCGGACTTTGACTTTCAGAATGCTCCTGAACTCTTCCCCGAAACTCTTGACCTCTCGTCCTTTGCATTCTCCAATCCCGACTCTTGATGGTAAGTGATTAGGCTCGATTTGCCCCGCATCATCCTCCCCTTATTGGGATTTCTTCCTCAAAATATATCCATCAAGACCTACAACCAAAGACAAGCACAAGCCAAATCTTCTACTACAAGAATAGATTAGTGCAAGTAGTGTGGAAAACACACTCGTATGGTATAATCAAATATCAATGACAATGATAAAACGCATATTTTCAAAGAAAACAACAAGTACTTTGTATCCCCAATGGGTGCACTCAACAAAAAAATCATCAAAGAGATCAATAGGGTATGGAATATGCAAGATCAAGCCATCAAAATCCCTATGATCCCTAAGTTCAACATTAACACACCCAAGCTTCCCACTACAATAGTATGTAAGCTCAACAAGAGTGAGTGCAAGTGTTGTGGAAAACACACTTTTGTGATAGAGCAAAGTATCAATACCAATCAAAAAGTAAAGGTCTCCAAAGGAAACAACAAGTTCTTGGCTCAATAATGACAAGCACTCACAACCATAACAAGCAAAGAGATCAATAGGACATGGAATATGCAAGATTAAGGAATCAAGAATCCTATCATCTCTAAGCTCATAGCCAACACACCAAGTCTTCAATGAATTTCTTTCACGAGGGAACACAATGGCTTTGGCATGCCCAACAGTCAAGGTGTGATCAACATATGGGACGGAGGAAGCAACAAAATTCAAGCGATAATTAACATCAAATACTCCACTCCCCTTCTTAAAAGCACTCTTACACACACCAAGATTTACCTTCTCACCTCCAAATTCACCTCCAAGACAATCTTCTTTACTAGACAAACTACAAAGGAAGGTCTCCATAATAGGTTCTTCATCATTATAGCCCACACAATCAAGATTAAGACTACTAGAAGATGGATTATCACAATCAAGACCAAGGTCTCTCATCTCACTTAGGGTTTCAAACAATAGATTGTCAATAGAATTAAGCTTTCGAATCCATGGAGGTTTAAATCCAAACTTTTCTCTAGTTTGGTACACATCACCACCTCTTTTAAATTTCCCTTCAAACAAAGAGTTAGTGAAAACAAGTCCACTATCCATCAATGGTGAGGCATCCAAACTAGAGTCGTCATCCACACTTGAGGAGTCATCGAATACAATCCGATCCATCTCATCCACTATTGACACGACCCGGAATCCGGTTAGGCCGTGTGGGCACTCGACATCATCCCCTAGACCCGTCGGGCGAACCCTTACCGATTAAATTAGAAAATAAATATAACAATTCATAAATAAGGTCAAGACTTAAAACAAAAATACAGACATACTGATACCTCTAAGCTGTACAAAAGAAATTATAGTTGACTACCTAACATACTAGGTTTAGGGCTATCCAGACTAGACGTCTAAGAGTACAAAAGAAGACAGATACCTCCTGAAGGGAGCAAAATGCAACTGAAATAATAACCAATAAACCGGTGGCCATCCGGAATAAAAGATGGCTCACCTTGACAGCTGAAGTCGTCTTCGCTCCTTCACAACGTGGCGAACTAAATCCTGGAGCGAACCTGCCGAAACGAAATAGATAGACAAGAAACAAACAACAAATAAGGGTGAGTCAAAAGGACTCAATAAGTGGGGCAGACTAGCCACCTCAAAGAATAGGATAGCTAGCCAGGGAGAAGAAACAGATAGATCAAATTCCTTTTATTTAAATTATAAAAAGGAAGAGCCAGATAACAACCGGAAACACGTAAGAAACTTCTAAACTCAACCAACGATGCGTGCGAGAAACATATCAACAAATAAGCAATGCACATATAAGCAGAACAGTAGTCATGTACCGCAAGTCTACACAATGGTATGAATTGAGATGAAATGAAATATGATGCAAAGGGTCACATGTGCCCGTCATCCCATCTCGAAGCGGAATACTCCTGTATTCGAGGGGAATCCAATCTGATAACCAACTGGAGCGGAATACTCCTGCTCCTGGGGCGGAATACTCCTGCACCCGATATAATATAAACTAGAGGCGGAATACTCCTGCACTCTCTTGGGCGGAATACTCCTGCACTCTCCTGGGGCGGAATCCTCCTACCCTCAATATGATACAATGGAGAGGAATACTCCTGCTCCTGGGGTGGAATACTCCTGCATCCAATATGATATGCAATGTAATACATATGAATGACATATAATGCATATGAATGCAATGTGATGCAATAATAACCCTTCACCAGCGCGGGATCTCATCGACAACCGGGAAGTAGATGCCAACTCACAACCAGAGTACCATGCTCAGATCCTCAATCCAATACCAACAACAGGACATAACATATAATATACAATGTAAATCCAAAGCTAAGGCGTAATGAGTACGCCTATCGGCAGCTACACACGTAAGGAACACGTGGTAGAAAATCCACGAGGCCAGGTGCCTCCAAAGAAATGGATATAAACACTTACCTCGTTCCAAAGTTAACACTGCTACCCAACAACCGCTTTATTCTTTGAATTCATTGCCAAACGATCCCACTGTGTTCAATAAGCAGAAAACTATATCAAATAAGGCTAAAGGCTTCATTTCCCACATCTTAGGATAATCCAGGTAGGAACCTAATACCCTATTCGCATACGCAATACGCATGCCAGGCCTATATACAGGGTTTATGGTCACATAACCAAACCCTAAATAAATTACATTTATAAATAAATTACATTTATATCCTAATGTATGTCAAAGGTTCATCCGAACAGGGTCTATCATGTAAGGATAAGGATCATGCAAATAATACTGGATAGTATGATGCAGACCAGGAATGATCTTCAGACTGAACATCTACTTTAGGGTATTGTCTTTGAATTGAAAATATTTTGACTTGAAAAAGTGAAAATAAAAGAGACATGTAGTTGAACTATGTGCTGAAGCAGAATACCAGCAACAAAGTTGATTACGCTAAAGTAACTTCCCAAAAAGTTGAGGTATGAAGGAGATATGCCAATGATGGATGGACGATAAGCTGCACTAGACCTTTAACTCTAAATTTTCATGAAGTAAAACATCGGCATTATGAGTATCCAGTTCTAGTTTAATACAGACAAATAGCCAAAAGAAAATCGGAGTCACCATACAGGGTTACTATTGACGGTGTTCTCATTTATAAAGATAGACCTTGTGTTTCTGATGTTGCAGATTTACGTGGACAGATTATGATAGAGGCACATTATTCCAAATACACTGTTCATCCAGGTTCGACTAAGATGTACCATGATCTTAAGCAAATTTACTGGTGGGACGAGATGAAGTTTGACATAGCTCAATTTGTGGCTCAGTGTTCTAATTGCCAGCAAGTTAAAGTCGTGTTATCTTTCCAGACTTTATGCTTTCAGCAGATAGGTACATATATACGATCAGGTTGCTAGCTTATCTCTGGCATTAATAGATTATTAGTGGGTTTAGCAATGATCGACACTCATTGTAGGTTTCTGTCGTGGTCTTATGTTGGGTCGTGACAAAAGTGGTATCAACGCCTTAGAGATTTAGTATTACCATTTAGTATTTGGAGGAAGGCTCTTCCACTTAAAGCACAAACTCATGCAGCTATTTGAATAGGAATTATCATCCTCACACAACCTGCTGGATTAAGAAAGACTTAGCTAAAACAGAATGCAGCTCAGACCTGAGCTACCAAATTACCCTTTCAAGTTGCCAAACACCTGCAACTCTCGAGTCACAACTCCATACATTTTCTATAAGCACCACCGCTTGATGGATCAAATCAAAGGTCAAATGATGCCTCTCATTACCCTTAGTAGCCTTGAAAAACAGCAATGTGCTTACCCGACTACCTTGACACGCACTCTGGCTCAACATAGGGAACATCACGAGTGGCTACTAACCGCCCGAGCTCACTAGTGTCGGAAGAAGAAGAGATGGCAATAAGCAGAGGATAGAAATAATTAGATCTTTAAGAAGTTCATCTTCTTATTTATTGGGCTACCAGAGCTAGACTACTTACGAGTCAAAGTGGAAAGGGGGTCGTTGGGGAACGACCGAAAGAGAATAGGAGTAGAGGAATGTGGAAGGAGAGAGGAAAGAGAGGAGAGAGGAGGAGAGAGAAAAGACGCCTTACCAGAAAACTCACCGGCGATCGGTGATCGGCGATCGGCGATCGGTGAAATATTTGGAAGAAACAGGAACATTACAGAAATGAGAAAGAAAGAAGTGTTTCCCTTCAAGAAGTGAGAGAAGAAGTTGAAAGAGATAAAGTTTTTTTTGTTATTCATGGCACTACTATGAAAATTAGATAAGGGATGGCCTGCAATTAGTTTATATCTTGGTTGTTGTTGGGAGAAAGGTGCTAGAGAGAAAAAAAATTTATCCGCATTCGGTGTTTACACCAAGACAATAAATGGAAGACATGTGTATTGCATATCTCCATTTATGACATCCATTTATTACTTAATCATGCTTAGATGATATAAATTTATACGAATTTTAACTGTCATTATTAAATTGCTTGGTTTGCATACCTCTACTGAGTCGCACCCTGCATATGAATAATCTAGTGTAAGAAGCTATATAACCTAAGAAGATGAAACCTTTAGTGCTCTTAATATATCGCTTAAACAAACCTTGATTTGTGATCACTACAAACTCTCGATTGTATTGCTCTTCTTTCATATCGGATGTCGATCTTGATCCGAAATTGATAATATGTATAAGTATATTATTGAAGTATAATTTTCTTAAAAGGGGAAAGATAATTTGGTACAATTTTCCTACAACAAGTTACTGTATTTTCACCTAATAGCAATGAAAGAATCACAGTCTAGCCCTCTGACATGTTTCAAAGATAGGCAATGGTTCTCCAATATGATGAGAGGCTTGCTTGGTAGAAGTATTGATAGCTTCAAGTGATGATGTATTCGCTCCTTCGAAAATAACTAAATTGTTAGAAAGACAGACGTATTTTCATTTCAACCCTCACTACAACAAATTAAGTCTACGGCCACACTAATTCTAGACAACACTTTTTAAGTGTTGTCAAAAATATTTGTGAGCATGCTTTTTAAGTGTGGCCTTTGGTCATAACCTATGGCCACATTTTTAAAAGCAACACTTATAAAAAATAGCTTATAATCCTAAAAGGCAACACTTATATAAGGTTGTCAAATCGTAAAGTTTTTAACGCGGCTTAATAATTATTAGGCATCACTTTTGAAGAGTTGTTATATAGTCGTACCAAAGGATACACTTTGAAAATGAAATCTAAAAATTTCTAAAATATTTAAAATTCCCCCCAAAAGTATAGTTCTAATTTTCAAATATTAAATTCACATACCTGGGAAAGCATCTTTCGAGCCACTTTTCCCTCTTCGGCTTTTAGGTTTAGTTCAGGAAAAATAACTTTCACCTTTGCTTTTCGCAAGATCCATCGCAGGTTCTGAGAAATTTTCAGGTCTTTTTTTTTCCTTTGATTTAGTTTATATGAATTGAGTTAATCATCATTATCTTGTGATTGCTCATCTTTCCCTTTGTTTAAACTCAAACAGAAAAGCTAATAATCCTTATAAGTTTGTCGCTCTCGTTTCAAGGAAAAAAACAGAAGTACTTCTTCGTCTATCTTCAATTCAATCACTCCATCTCCTTCACTGCTTGACAATTGCTGCTGGTAAGTCTCCCGCTCTTGTTATCTCGCGACTCTACAGTGTCAGTCCCATTCCCCTTCCACCTTAATCGTAGTCTTGAGTTGTGCTTCGTGTTATCGTATAGTTGATTGAAACCTTTTCGGGTCTTGATTGATCTGTATTATGTGGTAACCTTGTGGTAGCTGATTGTATACAAATACCCATGATATTTTGGAGGGTTCTTCTCTTCCTAATATTTGTGAAATCTGTACTTGAACAGTATGCTTGCAACCTATTCGCTAAAATTCCTAAGTGATTAAAAGTTTAAATTTTGCAAAGTCTATTAGCAGGCATTATATGCGATATGTGATCTGCACGATTAAAATTGGTGGCTTTGAGCAATAAGGTAGATAACTCCTGAACAAAATTGCTACCATCTTAAAATACAAAGAAAAGATTATTCATAATGACCGAAGTGTTTTTACCGTTATACAAAGCCAATAGAATCTTTAATTTATACCTCAAAGAGTAAATTTATCAGATTGTCAACAAAAACTTTATCTAATTTTATAGGAAAATGATTATTCATAACGACCAAATACCATCTTGTGATTAATCATGTCTGTTTTAGTTAATTTTTTTAATGCCTATGTGAATTTGATTTGATGATCTTGGTATTATTTATATAATAATTTTGTCCTACTAATTTTTCTTGTCTTCCTTAAAGAAGATCTGTGAACGCTCAGCAAGATCTGTTGTTGACCTGAAGTAGTATTTGGCTTAGTCTAAGTGCCATGACTAGGTAAGAAGAACGCATGATATCGGAGAAGTAATACTATTTTTAAGAAGTTCCTTCCCTTTTGCTATTTGTTGAAAGAGATTAGTGGTATTCATGGTTCTGAATTTGTATAGGTAAATCGTATTATTTGGAATGTTAAGTTTCGAATGAAATAATGTTTTTTTCCAGTTGTTATCAGGTAGTGCACATCTATCTAAAGAAGATTGTGTACTAAGACCAATGAAGCACACCATACTAAGACCAAGGTAATTCAACTCTATATTTGTCACTTTTTATTTTCTATTTTTGGATTACGTTTACTATTTCGTGTGATTATTTTGTATTTTCTGGGTGGCTAAGAGTAACTTTGTACTAGTCTAATATGAATACATTGTTCTTAGGAATGATCGTGGAACTTTAATGTGAATACATTGTTCAAATCGAAACACAGAGAGCATGAGACAGATCTTACCAACAGTAAACTTTTTAGCTTTCTTGAATAAACCATTACTTCTCTTTGAGTTAGTCACTTGCCTGTTTGTTGAGTTCTCTATTTTCTTGATCTTAATTTTTCCACAACCATTTTTTTGGGACTAGGTAGGGATCTCTTGATCTTATTTTACTACCGAACCCTGCTGAAAGTAATGGAACTGATGATGAATATGAAACAGAAAGCTGCCTCTAATGTTCAGTGATGAAGTTAAAGAAGAAATAATAAGGAAAAAAAAAAAAAGAGTTAGTAGGAGAACTATATCAGGAAAAAGAACTCTAAAAGCAAGAACTAAAATAGAGAAAAGCTAAAGTCCATTTTTCTGAAAATTCGTGATTGGTAGTGTTGGTGTGTATTATCATTAGTGGCCATCTTTGAATTAGCATTACAAGTGAGTTTCACATGCCTTTTCTGTTAACTTTCTTAAACTATTAGCTGAACCATGCCTTTTCTGTGGTCTGTTAACTTTCTTATCTGAGTCCTGCACATAAGTTATATTTCTTGTTAACTATTAGCTAAACCATGGCTCCAAACTCTTGTCAATTATCTTTCGTTGTTAATTATTAACTGCACAAGTTTTTTATTCATATAACTTCATACTATTAAACTTTTCCCATTGCAGGGTCATTGTTATTTTCCCTTCTAATTACTTTCTTTATTTGCTCTTGCTTTCTCTTTTGCTTCACTCTTGGAGGGGCTGCGCCTCATTTTCCTGCATTCCAAGCACCACTCATTTCAGGTATCGTACTTTTCATTTGATTTCAGTGTTGAAAGTTCTGTTATCTCACATTTGGTTCTTTAAATAAATATGTTTTTTCTAGCCACAAGATTGACCTCACTTGTCTTAAATACATCTAATGGTGAGACTTCTGGACTAGTTGAAGTGAATGTGGCCTTGCTGGGAAATGCTTTCTCCTTATTCATATTCTTGTATTGTAGTAGTTGAACATAATCGAGTGACTTTCAGTGGTCTTTTCCACTCTTAACTATTTTAAGTACCCTATCTGTAAGGTAATTCTGTTAAGAAATATAGGACTGACTATGTACAGAGTAAATAGACCAGCATAGCAATTGGTTAGTGACCTTATCTATTTTAGAGAAGTATAAGAAGGTAAAGAAGTTAGTATTTGTTAATTTTTATTGTCTTTGTAACTAGGAGGAGCACATTGGTGCTGCTATTGCTGTGTAAATGGATGTTTTCAATTTACTGTTCGACTTAATAACAGGTAAAGTTGCAACAGTAAAGTCAATATTACTGTTAGATTGTTAGTTTTGCCATGTTTATGTAGATTATAATTCAGGTGCTGAAAAAGTTGATATATTTGCTCCATTTCTTGCACTCATTACCCAAATCCCATCCATGAATACATTCTTGTAAATGCCTTGCAAACATCCTGCAACCTTCTTTAGCGAGCACCTCCTTCTGGTATTAGTAACATAGATTTTTCCACGAGACCAATTGTGTCTGTCATTACTGTCTGATGACCTCTAAACTAAATTGGCTAGAATCCTCTCTGTTTTGCTTAGCACTTCTTTGGGTGGTTGTACTGTTTTTATGGAAGAAAGACATGTATATGTGCTATTAGATATTGACTACTGCTAGTTATATATGAAATGAACTAAGGATATATTTCTCTTTCTTAATGAAATAGATATAGATGTCTCGACTGCCGAATCTTTATCCTGTAAACAACTCGATTTTGTTGATTCACTGTCCATTTGTCCTTAAACTGACCATTTCTTTATTTTCTGATCGCCTGGAAGGGACAAAAGAAAGATCTTGTTGTTTCTTCAACAATTTCTGATCTCTAGTGGTATAGATATTACCTCTTTTTTTTCTCCTTTCAAACAAAGAAAAATGATTGAAGTTTTCATATTGGAATTTTATATCATTAGTATTCTTTTTCTCTCTTTCTCTCATCCTTCCATTTATCCACATCTTTTTTTGTCTATTTTGCTTTACAACTTCGAATTAGATTTCTTGTCCAATACAAAATTGAATATAAGAAAATACTTTCCAGAAAAAATAATTTATTTTTCTGGCTACTGCTTTCATACGGTGGGAGTCATTGGTTCAAATCACTAGTAGTCTTCAATCCTTCCGTTGTTAACTTTAGCATTCCCATAAGTAGAGGATGAAACCCTTGTTTCATTTACTGTAATAACTATTGCATAAAGATAGTTTTGAAAAGGGTTATCACAGTCATTCTCATATTAAGTTGTATTGATTTTCATCTACATATTGGTCTTTATCTAATTTTTAATTCAATTTTCTGTGTAGAAAAATACGAGTGATATAAATGAATCGTGGCCGCAAATCAATTTGATGATCTGCTGAAGTTAATGATGAAGACTTTTTAGAAATTATTTTGATGCTTTTTTGTTGATTTATACTATATGAATACATTTGGTTTTATAGAGTTAATCTTGTTCATAACTTTGAACCATTATTTTTTAGTATGTCTAGTACCGAAAAGAAGTTTATTTTCAAAGTTATTGTAAATTATAAGATTTGACTTTTTTTTTTGTTATTTACTTTTAGTGCCTCAGATCATCAAGATAGATGATAATATTATGTATGATTGATACAAATGTGATTATAGAATATATTAGTAGAATATTATTTTTAACCACAAATTTGTGGCGATATATATATATACTCCCTCCGTCTCTATTTATTTGTCATAATTTGACTTGGCACAAAGTTTAATAAAGTAAGGAAGACTTTTGAAATTTGTGGTCTAAAATAAATCATGAATATTTGTGTGGCTATAAATGAGTCAAAAAAATAATTTTAGAGTTAAATTATTACTAAATTTAGAAGTATGACAATTTTTTTGAGACAAACTAATAAGGAAAGTATGACAAACAAAGTGGAACAAATGAAGCATATATATATATATTTTAAAAAAACTAAAATTACCACATTTCAAAACTGTGGCCCTAGGACTATCAATTATGTGGCATATTAGTTGTAAAAGGCCACACTTTGAAAGCGTGGTCTATAAGGCCATAAAAGCTATATTTCTAAAGTGTTGCCTATGAGGTAGAAAATGTTGCCATATGGTGTCTTACAAGCGTGGCCTTAGTTTCTCATACGGCACCCTTTTGAAGCGTAGCTGCGCAAGCTCCACTTAATAAAGGTGGCCTTAGAGCAAAAGTAACGCTGGAATAGGCCACCCTGTAAAAGTGTTGCCTAAAGTCGAAAAGGGTGGCCTTTCCCCTAAGGCTACACTATGCGTAATTTGTTGTAGTGCCTATTTGCTTGTACTCATGCGGCAAAGGCTCCTTTTTGGTCAGGTTGCATTGTTTTGTATAATTCTGTCTGCCTAGCCCTTTTATCAGCACGGAAAAACATTATGATCATTTTGATCGTTTTCACAATTTTTATCGACATCACAGAAACTTAATATTTCCCTAAATGTTTCACTAAAAGTAAGCTTTGGAAAAATGGTAAACTAACTCTTTTTTCACATCCTACAATATAAAATTATAAAAGAGCGTGCGCGCGCACATGCACACTTATATATAAAGATAAGCATACACTTTAGGAGGTCAGTTTAAAAACTGTACTTGCCAAACTTGACATACTTTACAAATACAGGAGTGCACAAAGAATGGAGAGCCGAAGAACAACTATAAGAAAGAAGAGGAAACAAAACGTGAATGATCACAAGTGCAACCTAAAAAATATGTTTAAAGATCACAAACAACACAAACTAAAGAAATTAGCAGAAAATATCTATTGCAGGTTATTAAATTACTTCTATAAGTACAATTTATCTATAATATTTCATTCTTTTGAAATTATTCATGCCTATTGCTCTTATGGAGATCACATTCTTTAATTGCCTCAGGAGTCTCTAATCTAGAGAATTTTTTTATCAAACACCTCAACAACAATTGATATTGTTTATCAACTATATATAAATTGAAGTAGTAAAATACAAATATGCAAAATAAAGAAGGGAAATTCCTAAAATTCAAAAATTCGTCGATGTCCTAAATAAAGGAAAAGCCATGTTTATATTAACAACATGAAAGAGATTTTGTACAATTATTTGAGGATTTGACTCTTGTACTGACTGATTCTACACATGCATGTACTCATATGAGTAATTTATACCAAATTATAATCCCAGAGAACACAAATAAATAAAAGCCACGAAATCACTAAAACTTGAAGCAATTAGCAAATGAATAAGAGAACTATTCAGAAAAAACCATAAATCTGAACTTTATGAGAACAACTTTTTGTAAGAGAGAGGCTTCGAAAGAGATCTTTTCAGAAGGTAAAATTATGTTGTAAGTGACTGAGAAGTGAAGGAAGAGTTTAAAAGTGAATGAGGAGACAGAACTCTCTAGATTGTGGTGTGGTTTTTCAAGGGAAAGCACATGGACGTTTGTATGATTGACAACTAAGAAGGCAAACCAAAAAAAAAAAAAAAAAAAAAAAAACTAAAAAATGCCATTGTTTTGATTGCTAATTACAAAGAAGCACATAGGCCGAAACACTCTGGATCTTTACAATTCTATATATTAGTAATGTCAAGATATATTTAATAGGATAAGATTTTAAAGGTACTATGATACCTTATACAAATTTATAGTTTGAGATTATTAAACTCAAAAGTCTATTTAAATTTTTAAAGTTCATATATGATAGAACTGATGGGATATATACTATTAACCATGTATTTAGATATAGTATGTATTATAACAATGGCATGGTTATAAGTATAAGTGGGAGATTGTTGGAATATACTAACAACCATGCGGTTTTAGTTGGATTATTCCTAGTTGAACAATTGGTATTCATTTATTATATAATGAAATATTATTTATTTAGATCAATTATGTCATGTGTGTCATATTATTTATCTAGTAGTTGATTTAGTGTGTACAGCCAAGCATATACACGGAAGATTAAGTCATCGGTTCTTATAAATAATAAAGTGATGTTCACAATCTAAGATGGAAATTGGACAAAGTCATCGGTATGCATGATTATAGTACAAGATTATATATAATTTATCTTGATTATGGGAAAGGTATAGCTCCAACTTCTTATGTTAGTGCGCTTTGTGTGCATTGAACGGGCCAAGTAGAGATAAGTATTTTTATACTGACTATATAAAACAAACTCTCTAGCTCATCAAATATACTTATACTCTTAATCTTGATATAGCTATTATTAGTGGTGTATATTATTCATTATCTTGATTTATCAATAGGTGAGGTCCAGGATATTTGGGTCAAATAATTCCTGATAAGTTGGATAATGCTAATATGCATTTGCGAAGTGATAGCTAGTTGATAGAATCCATGTCTCGTTATAGAGATTGATGACACCCCCTTTATGAAAGCTTATAAGTTTCTATGTGTAAATCTGGCCAGTGGATTTCGCATCCTGCACATGGAATAAGTTAAAGTGGAAGTCTAAAGGATATTCATTTAGTCAATATATTAAAATGTCAGTAATTTGATATTATTGATTGGTGTCTGTAATCTTAACGTGAGGAGTTAAATAAGATTTGATGGAAGAATCCGAAATTCAACTGAGGAGTGCAATTACGAATTTCTAGTGGAAATAATTTGTAATTTATTATGGAAAGGTTAATTCTAGAGAAAAGAATTAATTCCATAATTGGAAGCCTCATTAATTAATTATGTGGTCCCTGTTGTGACCGAATCCAATTAGGACTAGGAGAGAGGTTTCTTAGTGGAAAAGAATCCTACACAGTTTTGGAAAAGGGATTTTACCCTAAAAACTATATAAAGGAGATTCTTGGCCAAAAGGAAAAAATACACACAAAAAAATCCTAGATAGTTTTTCTCTCTCTGAAACACTTGTTCCACCCAAGTGATTATTAGTCTGGGTATTGTTCGGACACACGACAGAAGATCATGGAACTGGAGGACGATCCCGTAGATGATCTTGCTCGTGATTGAAGATTCGTTTCGCGGTTGAAGTCACGCTTCAAAAGGTATTCCGTTTTATGTTTATGTAAAACTAAATTGCCTGCTAGTTTGTCTAGATTACATGTGAGTTCATGATCCTTGAATTGTTTCCGCTGTGTTTATATTCCTTCAAGAACTTACTGTAGAAGAAAAAGAAATAGATGGAATACACTGATCTAGTACACTAGTGAGGTTGAGAATACATCAAAAAGTCTGAGCATATCACTGCAACACTTAATAATATCCTAGTTATAACATAGTAAGTGTCTAAACAGAATAATATACTAAGAAAATAAACATCAACACCAACGACATAGAAATTCAGTGACAGTATATAACACTGAGAATATATAGATATAATAATCCTAGACATTCGAGAGGCTAGAACTCTCGCAAAGGATTTCCGTTCTTTTTGATTGAATTCTTGAATGAATGTTCACTTTTTGTTTCTCTAGATAAAATAACCCAAGTAATTGTCTCATGACAGTTACTAACTTTTTAATTTGTTATCGGCCTCCTGATATTAGACCTGCCTTTCTACCTCATAGAGTAAGCATTTATAACATAAGGTCCATCATTACCCTCCCCTATTTGAGTCACCTAGTCCTCAAGGTGAAAGTCAGGAACTATAGATCAATGATTGCATAATCCTCCCATATATTCTTTAATTCGGGTAGGTTCTTCCACTTGATAGATACCTCATATTTACCATTGATCAGCTTCGTAATTTGCTTCACAACTTTAGGTTCAACTTGAAGCTTCAAATATGGTGTAAAAAAATGAAGGTTGGTCTTGAGCAGGTATAGTTGGTAGCAAACATTTTTCTCAACTGTGAAACATGAAACACTGAGTGAATGCATGCTCTATCAGGTAAATCCAACCGATAAGCTACACAATTGATCTTTTATAAGATCTTAAGAAGACCATAAAAATGGGGACTGAGTTTTTTATTAATCTTCTTAACCAAAGACCGCAGCTTGTAGGGCCGAATTTTGAGATACACCATATCTCCAATCTCAAAATTCACTTCCCTACATTTTTTATCAGCTTGATACTTCATTCTTTGTTGTGCTTGGACCAGATGATCTTTGAGTTCAGTTAAGATCAAATTTCTTAGTGCGCACCTGTTTATTTACTTCTTCCACTGCTGGAACAATGTCATCCATATGAAAAATGGATGGTGGATCCCTCCCGTATAATGCTTTAAAGGGTGTCATGCCAGAAGATCTATTGAATAACGTATTAAAGTAATACTCTGCCTAAGCTAACCAATTGGACCATTACTTAGGATTTTCTCCTACCATACATCGAATATATGTCTCCAAACTCCTATTTTGCACTTCCCTTTGCCCATATGTCTCCGGATGGTATGAAGAGTTGTAGCACGATGTTCCTACCGTTGTGAACAATTCCCTCCAAAACTAGCTGATGAACACACAATCACAATCAGACACAATAGACTTAGGAAATCATGCAATTTTACCACTTCTTTGATGAAAATATCACCCACATATTTAGCATTAAAAGGGTCAGAAAGTGGAATAAAGTATGTGTATTTAGTAAGACGATCCACCATAGCCATCATACTTATGGGATTTAGGAAGGCGATAATAAAATCCATACTTACATCCTTCCATACATGATGAGGTATAGGTAAAGGTTGTAGTAATCTTGCTGGACTCAAAGTTTGATACTTATTTTTTTTAAAATGTCACACTTGACAACAAATTCTTGAACATCTTTTTTATACCTTCCCAGTAAATATTCTCAAATAGCCTCTTATATATGTGAAGATACCCTGAATGGCCTCTGACTGGAGAAGAATGAAATTCTTTCAACAATCCTGATATTCGAGATGACCCTTTCAAGTGTCCCTTAAATAGTAGACAATCATTCTTCAAGTTGTATTTGTTATCTGCTTGCTTTCTTGAAATTAACTTCCGCAAAATAGAGGGCATTTTGTTGTCTCGTTGTACTTTTTTGTCACACTTCTCCTTGTTTTTATATTTCCAAAATTGAAAAGGCATATAACTCCGCAGACTTTCCGCGACTGGACAGTGTATCAAAAACTCTATTTCCAGCTCTCACTTTGTACTTGATGTCAAACTTATAACCCTTAAGTTTGAAACCCTATTTTTGTTGATTCCCATTCAAGACTCGTTGCTCTAGCAAAAATATAAGGGCTTTCTGGTCAATTTTAATGATAAAATGATGACCCATGAAGTAGTGATTCCATTCCTTGATGGCTAACACAATAGCCATGAGCTCTCATTCATATACCATACATTGCCTTACTTTGGAAGAAAGCACTCGACTGAAAACATGCAATAGGTTTACCACTTTGCATTAAAATTGCACCTGCACCAAATCCTGAAGCATTAGTTTCAATTACAAAAGGCTGAGAAAAGTCTGGCATCGCTAAAACGGGCACTTGAGTCATAGACAACTTCAATACCTCAAATGCTTGTCGAGCTTATTCTCCCCCACAAAAGAGAATATTTATTTAGTAAATCAACTAAGGGAGCAGCAATCTTGCCATAATCCTTGAACTTTCTGTAATACCCTGTGAGTCCTAAAAATCCTTGTAAAGACTTGATATCTCTAGGTATTGGCCAAGATATCATACTCTCAATCTTGGAAGGATCTGCTTGTACTACTTTAGAAGAGATGATATGTCCCAGATATTCAAGTTTAAGCTGCCAAAATATACATTTCTTCTTATTGATTACTAACTGATGTTGTTTGAGAATATCCAAAGCAAACTTTAAATGCTCAAGAGGAGAAACATAGTTTTTACTAAAAATTAAGATATCATCAAAGAATACCAAAATAAACTTCTGCAAATTATCTCTGAAAATATCATTCACCAATGATTGAAAAGTCGAGGGTGCATCGATCAAGCTAAAAGGTATTACCATAAATTCATAATGTCCTTCATGAGTAAGGAAGGTTTCCTTTGCTTCATTTCTAGCTTGAATGTGAATCTGATGATATCCAAACTTCAGATCCGACTTGGTAAATATTGTGGCTCCTCCTAACTCATCAATGCATGGTATTCAAAATTTACCGGGTACTATGATGTCATTAAGAGCCCGGTAATCCATGCAAAAAATCCAACTTCCATCCTTTTTCGTAACTATCAATACCAGACTAGAATATAGACTAATACCGGCCCTCATGATTCCAACATTCGTCATCTTTTTAACCAGATGCTCGATCTCAATGTTTTGTGAATGGGAATATCTATATGGACGAATGTTCGGTAGATGGGCTCCTGGTGTAATAATAATAGCATGATCACGAGAACGGCGTGATTGAAGAATCTGAGGTTTTCTCACATACTTCTAGGTAAGTAGATAAAAAATCTTCAATCTCTTTTGATGTTATAGTTGCTTCATTTTCATTTATTATTACCTGATTCACCTCGATCAAAAAGCACTAGTTCTATTTCTTTAACAAATTGGACATGGGTTTTAGTGACACTACAGTTCGAACCATTGTTGGATCACCTTGGAGCGACAGTAATCTTTCTGCATCTTTGAATTTCATGGTGAGAAGTTTCCAGTTCACCCTCATCTCACCAAAGTGGCTAACCATTCCATCCCCAATACCACATCAGTTCCACTCAATTCAAACAAGACATTTCATTGGTGAATTTGTACTCCCTGTACGTCCAACCTCACCCCTTTGCATACTTCACTCTCGCCAACCTCTTGAAAATTACCAATTGTTACTTTAAATTTATTGGTCTTCTCAATTTGTAATTTCAGTTGACATGCAAGAGTGGAAGATGTAAAGTTATGAGTAGCTCCACTGTCCACTAAAACAATCACATCGTGCCCATGAATTTTACCTACTAGTTTCATTATTCTCCCTCCTGTAAAGCCCACTAACGAATTCAACACCATCATAGTACCCTTATTTTTCCCTTCATTTTTAGCCTCTACCGCGGCCTCAAAGAATTTCTCTGCTTCATCTTCATCTGTATTGGCTGCCTCTGAAACAATTAAGAGGTTAAGCTTCTTATCTTTACAACGATGGTTAGGGCCAAATTTTCATTAAATTTGAAGCATAAACCTAGCTCTCTTTTGCCCCCAATTTCTGAATCAGATAAACTTCTGAATTGGCTCTCGTGTTTTGGTGCAGAGATGCATTGAAGCTATTCGACTTTGTTATAGTATGCAATTGAGAATCCACATTACGCCCCGCTAGCCCTGCTCTTGGATCACGTGTTTCAAGTATGTTCGTGACCCGAGAAAAATTTGGTCTAACCCCAACTGATTTCTTGCTTAAAGTGACTCTATTTGGTTTAGATTTGAACCCTTGAACTTGCTCCAAAATAGACTTTCGATCATCTACATTTTGAGCCATCTCCATTATCTTCTAATATTGGAGCCCGTAAAAGCATCAGTAGTACATGGATTTCCTCTTTATGTCCATTAAACAAATACTCTAGATAACATACCATCAGATGTGTCTCTCATTATTGTTGAAACCTTCTCAAATTCTTCACGAAACGCTCAATAAAGGTGATATGTTTCAGCCCCATCAAGACATCATATTGGTTTCTCTTTTGTGAATATTGAAATCGGTTTAGTAACTCCTTTTTGAAATCTTCCTATGAAGGTGTTGGCTATCTGGATTCTAGCCAATAATACCAATTTTAGGCTTGTCATTATAAACAAAAGCCCACAGCCTGTAATCTTTCTACTTTAGGAATTTCATTGACTGCAAAGCATCGTTCCGCTCTAAATATCTATCCCAAGGGCTCGTCTCCTTTGATAACTAGTAGTTATAGTTTTTGAAAATTTTTCCCATCTTTTTCTCCACCCAAGTTAAGATTGCTTCCCTCTTCTTGGTTTCCCAAGGATCTAGTTTGAGAAGGGGATGTTTATGCCATCACAGTTTTCCCTTGTGCCTCAATTGCAAGAGATTCTCTCATTTATTAGAACCAGCCTTCCAACCTTCTAACATCATCTCTTACCCCAGTCAAATTCGTCTCTATTTGCTCAACTCGTCCCTCTATTCTACTCTTTACCATACCCAAAAGTCATCGCTCTGATGCCAAAATGATAGAACTTACTGCAGAAGAAAAAGAAATAGATGGAAAATACTGATGTTTTATTAGTGAGGTTGAGAATCCATTAACAAGTTTGAGCATATTGCTGCAACACTGAATAACATTCTAGTTACCACATAGTAAGAGTCTAAATAGAATAATACACTAAGGAAATAAGCGTCAACACCAACGACATAGAAATTTCAGTGGCACAATTGTTGACACCCAATTTTATCACTCAGTTTTTGCAATTTGGCTATATTTAATTTAAAATGATAATAGTAATTTTTCAAACAAAACTGCATTAGATAGCATGCATTCACGTGCGTAATATTGTTATTAATCCTCTACTTTTATAATACTTACTTAATTGTATTTATAATTACGTAATTGCATTCATTTAGGCTATTTTCTTAAATACATATCCTATTTGTACAATTTATGCATTACAGTACTATTTAATAGTTATATATGACTATTTATATCTAATTAGTATTATTTATGGTTATTTATATTTATTTGTGACTAAATATGTTTATATATAATCATTTACAATTTTTCCTATTTTCCTATTAATTATTCGTATTTATAAGTATTTTAATTAAATACTAGCCAACTTGTTATTTTACAACTCCATTTCTACAACACCAAGTCCCCATCATCACTCTTTGTCAACATATACACCACCTAAGCTCTACATAAGCGTACACCTCACTAAAACACGCATATAGCACACGTACAACTCATTCTAGCATGCGGTACTACCCTTCAAAGCACCTGATCCCTTACACCTCAGCTATATAATCATACACACATGTATATACAAGTGAGACATGGCCAGATCGTGGCCCTTCATCCCGCAGATCTAATGGCTAATATTAAAACTCATGTTTTAATATCTATACCTAATCCCCTAACTTTCTAAACCCTAAAACATTCTCCCCTCACTCTCTAAAGCATCAGTCGCCGCCCCCTATATCTTCTCTCTCCTCTTTACCCCTAAACTCGTCCAAATACACCCCTACAACCATCCAAATCCACCCAAGCTCCACCACCTCCGCCATTAACGCCTCCAATCACATCACTCTCTCTCTCTCTCTCTAGTCCCCGTTCACACTGAATAACAGAAAGAAAATCAATCTCTCGTCTCTCTCTCTAACTAAAAAGGAAAGCAAAATATAAAGCACAAATTATGTTGAATCCAAATAAATCAAAGCAAATTAGAATAGATATGTTACATACAAGACAAGAAAGGGAAATTTTCAAACTTGAATCCCTCAAATCAAGCATAAAATAGGCGAAACAAAGCGGGTCAGGCGTGACCCGACTCGACCCCGTAACTTCTTTCCTTTTTTGTTGTCCTTATATATCCTCTATGCTAAAATCATGTGCAATATGCCTATTTTTATTTTTATGCTAGAACCTTATATCCAACTTAATCCAATCTCGTTCCCTCATTATTGTCAAAATTCAGAACCTAGGGTTCATATATGTTTTGAATGTAATCCTTACTAGTGACGCTTCATTATCTTAAAATTAAGTGAGCTATCATATTAAACTGATTAACTTTTGTTCGCCTCTTTAAGCATATGACTGTTTGGAATCTGATATCATTTTGTTGAATTTTTACACTGGTATTATGCCTCGCTATTGCTATCATCACTAGAACTAGAAGATTAAGTTCAGTTGGTACGCTTGCATATTGACATTGGTATTCTGAATATTCCGAAGAAAAGAGAATTAGTGTTATTATTGTTTTTCTAGTTTGAATTCAAAATCTAGGATATTTCCTTCCTTTAACAAATTACTATATAATTCGAATTTCTTAATTTTAGCTAATCATATAGTTATTTTCCCTCTAGATATTTTCCAAATCACCATATATGGTGTCATAGCTGTTACGAGAGTACATTTTCCTTCAAATTTGACAGTCTATACAATACATATTTGCCTTATGTAGAACTGATATCCTCCTACACCTTAATTATAGGATAGAAATACTCATTCTTCCTTAATATTCAAACTGTTAAGAGCTCATCCCAACACTATAAATACCTCACCTTTTGAAGACTTAAAGGACACCTACAATATCTCGGAATACACTTTACACACCTCTTCTACTACACGAATACACACAAAAGAGCACTAACTTTTACTTATCCTCCTCACATTTTTGAATCTCTTCATCCAAGAGTTCTGGTTTACCATTCATTCTTAAAGCACAAGCTCTTCTAATTGCTTCTTAGTTTCCATGGGGCTTTGCTGGCATACATTACTTGACTCATGTTGCTACAATACTTTACTGTTTCTTTTTTTGCTTGTTTAATCCATCTGAAGTACATGATCTGAAACTTGATGAATCTAGTATGGCATAACTAGTTCTAAACCTTCAGAATATGATCTCAATTTGCTTTAATGTATTTTATAAAATGCCTTGGTTGTTTGGCCTTTTTTGGCCCTTCTACTAATCTTGTTTTGCAGAATTTCGGATAGCCTTAAAAGGGCTATACCAATCTTTATTTTGTACAGAATGTAACTTGCAACAGTTGCAATAATCAATGGTTTATAGCTCTGCAAAACTGAAGTTGAAAGAACCTGGCGGTTCAAGTGCACACATGGCCTTATTCCTTTACTCTACTCCATGTGCTTACCATCCCCTAGACCCTTATGGGATGTATTTTTTAGGATCTCTGCGTGTACATATTGTGTGACAGAAATAGGTGTTGCAGGTGTGGCATATTGCTAAGTGCAGTAGAAACCGGCTAACAGCGGTCATTTCTAACTCTACTTCTTCACTTTCTTGTGTGTTGAGGGCCGAATTCAAAATATGACTATTTTGAAAGGTTAAACGTGAAAATGTTGGTCTGTTATAATCTGAAATTTTATGTAGAACAGGGCAAGTTAAAATTCATATTATAACAGGGGTTGTTTTCTGCAAATATCAGAAAAATGGCTAAAACTAAAATTAATATTTAGAGGTGGCCTATATCTGCAAATTTGGGATTTTTGAACTGTAACAGTCTAATAGCAGGTGCCCAACTTTTTGGTAGCAGTTTAACTAGTAGTACAACTTGCATTGTTTATTAATTTAGAGGTTGTTTTATCATGACTCGAAAATTGATTTTACTTAATTTGTATGTTTACTCACATGACCATATCATTGATTGACGCTTATAGGTCTAGTTATGCGGCACTTATATTATTTAGGAGTCTAGTTATTTTCTAAAGTAGTTGTCCGAATAGCCTCCAGGACTTTAAGTTAGGACGCTAGTAAACCTTTTAGGACGTTAAAAAATATTACACTCGCTTTGGTTTAAACAACTTAAAGAGGGTATGAGAGTTTAGGGAATTAAGGCCCTCGGATAAGATGGAAATTGCCCGATCTATATATGATAGTAGATTCTGAAACTATCATCTTCAATAAAATCCGGCCTCTGATCCGAATAGGATAATAAGACCTATGGTCTTTTATTTTTTGGTTATTTAATTTATGCAATTTGTGGCTGTTTGTGCAATATAATTATTGTTTCAGATTACTTATGTAAATGTACAAAACTGCCTATTTATTTATTTTGCATCCCATATCCTTTCTGTTTACTTTATTTAGTTTTTATCCTTTTCTAAGCAATATACTAAATCCAATATCGAATTCGGTCGGGAACCACATTTGTGGAACTTAGGATGTGCCTGACCCCTTCCTCATAGGTTAACTTGAACACTTATCTGAATCTCTGATTAGTAGACCAACCCGGAGTTATCTATCAAATTAGTTAGAAATGCTTTTAGGTGACCTATTATGCCTAGTTCAATAATTTATTAGATGGCGACTCCAAAACCAACTTCAAACGGGTTACCCAAGTTGAAAACCATTTTTTTCCCGGGTGCGCGGTGTGGGAGGAGTTTAAAAAGTGGGATGCGACAACAATAAATAACACTGAGACTACATAGATATGATAATCCTAGACATTCAAGAAGCTAGAACTCCCTCGAAGGATTTCCCTTCTTTTTGATTGAATACTTGAATGAATGTTCCCTCTTTGTTTCTCCAGATAAAACTACCCAAGTAATTGTTAGACAGTTACTAACTTTTTAATTTGTTATTTTTGGCCTCCTGATTTATTGGACTTGTCTTTCTGCCTCCTAGAGTAAACACTTAGAACATGAGGTTTGTCACGCCCTATTTTTTAAAATAAATTTTCTGTCTAAAGAGATTTTCTTAATTTTAAGGTTGTGACTGATGTTTAAAGGTAAAAAAAATATTTAAAACTCGGAATCGCCACTTGACAAGTTAAAGGTGTGCCAAGCCACCCAGTTGGTGTACCTTTAGAATACCTTTGACTCGTTAGATGGTCTGCGTCAATTGACTCTCGAAAAGTTATTAGGCACCCTCGAGTCCTATGCCGAGCACAATTGCTTTATTGTCGTGTTTTGATTCATTAAATATGATTGATATATTTTTATCGTTCGTTTAAAGTCACATTTTGATTTTTGCCTAATAAGCAGACTGCTGGTCATACTTATCATTATGTCTAACCGTGTGAAGTCTTTTCATTACTACTGATTTGGCTAAAAGAGTTCCAATCTTAAAATGAGCTTTAATCAATTTACAAAGTTTGCAAAATTCAAAGTGGGATCATTCATTTTCAAAGAAACGAGAAAATTAAACTACTCTTTTAAAAAGAACTGGAGCTCTTTTTTAATAGAGTGGCAGAAGTGGGGCTCTTTTTAGTGGAGTGGCTGTTTGTTAGAGAAGTGCTCTTTGTTAATGGAGTGGCTATTTGTTAGAGAAGTAGTTGTTTCAGTTATCAATTTAAAGTAAAATTTTAGCCCAGTGGCCAATTTTGACACTGATATTAGTTTTGCGGCCACTATTTTTTTGGTCTTACACTTGAGGCTACTTTTGGCTCTTTACTAGATAAGTCATTAAATACGCCTAACTGAAAGGCTTAACTACCCCCTCAATCTGATTAACTGGACTGAAGTTTGAAATACTACTGATTGAAGTTCAAACCACATGGACTGAAGTTCTATCCACATGGAATGAACTTCTCTGCCCTTATGGACTGAAGTTCTATCTACAGGGATTAAACTTATCTACTCTTATATGGATTGAAGTTCCATCCACAGGGATTGAACTTATCTACCCTTATGGATTGAAGTTCCATCCACATGAATTGAACTTGTCTACCCTTGTGGACTGAAGTTCTATCCACATGGACTGATATATATATTTGGGGGTAATTCAATCTTTTTTCATTTTTCTATTTCTGGTGGGTGTAAAAAGTAGCTATAAACTAAATATTTTGGTATTAGTGCCATGTGCCTAAAGACCAGTGCCAAAAGTGGTCTTTCGTACACTTTCCCAGTTTAAAGGACTGATGGTTAACTAAAATTGCATGGGCCTGATTTAACAAGTTATGTATTGATTATTTAGCCTGGATTTTCCTTCTCGTTTCTTATTTAAATCGATGAGTTGCATTGTTTGCTCATGTCCTACTTCTTGCCTAGCTTTCCAGTTTAGTCCAGGTTTTCCCATAACTGCATTACGTGACCACCTTTCAAGTAAGTGTCCAGATTTTAAAACATATAAAAAAAGGTTCAAATTTGCAGATTTTTCATACAATAATTCTGTCAATTATTTCTTCTCCTTATACATGTATCTCTCAAAAACACTACTCACACATTATAACTAAAGATGTAAAAATTGTATAGCATGCATATGTTACTAACAATTTCTTCTTTTCTTAAAAAAAAAAAAAAACAAGAGCAAGTCAAATTAAAATTAATAACATGCAGAATCAAAATTTTACCAAGCCATTAAGCATGGTGATCTTATATCATTTCGTAGCCTTGGAATAAATACAAGATTAATGTGTTTACCTATAAACGAGACCTTAGAGCGCTGCTAAGTCGATCCACTAACATAAACCAAGACACATACACAACAATTAACACCAAATCAACAACTAAACAGCCTTTAAAACAACCTTAAACTTGACTCTAATATTGAAGTTTATACCCCAAAAGACTCTTGGTGTTGATGTCTTTTGGTTCTAAACCTCCTACACTTTAAAACACTAAGGGGTCGTTTGGTTTGGCTTTGCTTTTACGCGGGTATTAACTATTAATTTGGGTATTAGTAATGTAGGTATTAATAATGTGTGTATTAATAATGTGGGTATTGATAATGCGGGTATTAGTTATGTGGGGTTTAATAATGTGGGTATTAGCCACGCATATATTATAACGTAGGGATTATTTGTTGAATTACTGATAAAATTACAAATTAACAAAAAATATTATTATTTAAAATATTTATTTATTCCTTAAATAAAATTTTAAAATATCCTTATTATTACGGGGGTTAATTTTGTCATTTTAAATTTTAATACCTGTATTATTAATACCCACATTATTAAACCACCTTCTACCCCGCATAAAATAATAAATAGATTCTCGCATTAATAATGTGGTTATTAATAATGCGGAATATACAAAAACGCAACCAAACGTTGTACTAATTTTATGCGGGTATTAAATTTTCACAGAAAACCAACCAAACGATGCGCTTAATTAACGCAGAGTTTTGCGCTGGTATTAATGTTTAATGAGGGGAACCAAACGACCCCTAAGTATTTTTTCACTCTCACTATTTTGTATTCACTCTTTTTCTCTCTATTTCTCTGTTGGTGGTTTTTTCAGATCGTTCTTGGTTATAAATGAGGGTAGTAAATGCCCCTAGTTATGACAAAAGGTGAAGGCAAAGGGTGGAGTATGGACTTGTTCAAAAGCACAAGCCCACATCCCTACTACTTGAGTATTCCAGCCTTGCTGCCAGCACTATTTTTAGCTGCTACAAATAGTGGACAGCCACAAAAAACTAACTAGTTGGCTGTCCTATTAGGGTCTAGTGGATCCAACCTACTACAAGCTAAAACTAAGAAATTCTAATTAAGAATCTACACAATTAACACTAATTTTCAGTCCATAAATAACTAATTCAAACCTCACTTACAAGGCCAAAACAAAATTCCCGGTTGACTTGGCTCTAAAACAAACTTAAAACTGAACCAAACAGATCCATTAGATCCTAGTTCTAGTAAAACAAGTCTAAGTCCAACAGAATATAACACACTAATCAACTTAACTTATTTCAACGCTTCAATTAAACTTATTGGAACAAACACTAAGCTGAGACATCTTCACACCAAACCAAGCTCGAACTAGAAACAAGGTAGATATGATTCAGGCTTAAGTGCACAAGAACAAGAGAAGAGTATTCATGCCTTATATCACCAGTTCAAGATCATTCAACTACAAAATTATTCAGTGTACTCTATCTCAAACATACATACTCACACATATAATCTAACACATACAAACTGATATTCCATGCCAATTCAAACTAAAATAGGTCTACATAAAACCTGTTAACTGAACATACTTCCAGATTCAATCTAACTAAGACATGATTAACAATTCAAAAGTAACTCACAATTACAAACTGACTAAATGATTATGACACGACACACACTCAAAAGTTATATAAGGCTAGACAAAGATAATCATACAGTTCCATTAAGGAAGAGATTTAACCTAAACAAAGTGCAAGGTAAGCATGAACGATACTAAACTGCAAGAACTTTCATGATTCTTCTTACGAGAAACTGAAAAACTTACGTGATTCATGTTAAACTACACTCTCAATACACTTTTTAACAAGAAACAGACTTTAACTAACAATTGAACCATTATTTGTTTACCAGTTACATTTTTAAACTGCAATCAACCCAACACAAACCCATAATTACGCCTAAAACAATCAACTAAACCAGCATGCATGCTTCCTTATGAACTTGCACACAAAATTCATATATGTTTCTTCTATCCTCAATGATATACGACAAACTTCAAGCTAATATAGAAAACCAATATCCATTAGTCATTGATACACCAAACTGAAATAGACTTGCATATACATTGGCGAATTTTCACTATAACATGCCAAACTTAACACTTGAACATTTTTTCCTATAACTTCATACTTAATAGAAAAATAAAGAAAGAACAAGGACTGGAATTATCTAACCACTGCCGAGGAAAAGCATCATCGTTGCCTCGATTCATCTCCACCACGGCTCGCTGCCTTGTCGAGTCAACTGTTGCACCACATTGCCTCATCACTGCCTCGGTCCCACCACGACTAACATCATCCCAGCAGTCCCCGAACACCACCATAGCTATCTCAAAGCCTTTGTTTCGTCACAAACCAACGGAACAGCTGCTCCATCATCCCCCAAAGCTTCCATGCCACGGTCCTTGCCATTTTCTAATTGAAATAACCCTAATACGGGTTATTTCGACTAGAAAAAGGAACAAAAAGGAGGCATGAGTTGGAGGAGAAAAGAGAAAAAATAAGAAATTCAACATCTGTTAGAGATTTAAAGTTTGGCCGAAACTTTCAAGTCCGATTTACACAAACAATGTTGTTTTTGGGAATGTAGAAATGGAAAGAGGAGGCTAAAATTTATCAGGACATTTTTTATTGTAATTTTTTTACCACCAGCGACGATGGTTCGGTCGCGGAGCACGGCGGTGTGGTAGTGGTAATGCGGTGGAGAGGAGTTTCCAGCGGTGAGGGAAAATCGGCCAAGTTTGGCTAACCCAAAGGCTTAGGGGTGTAAGTGTAGTATATGATATTGTTTAGCCCTATATAGAGGAGGAGAAATGGGTCGTGGGCCGGGTCGTGTAGTGGGCTAGCAGTCAGGAGATTGGGCCACTTTTCTTTTCTTTAATTTCTGAAATTGGTTAAGTCCAAATGGCCAATTCTTCACACCAAATCAACATCTTTAAAATTAACTTTCCAATCCTATTAATTCCACTACTAATTATAATTAAACATGTAAAATACATAAAATCACAATTAGCAGAATATTACTTCAACATGAACCATACTAAATTATTACTATTATTATTAAATTTTTTCTAATTAGTTAACTATAAATGAGAATAAAGCTAAGGAAAATTAGGAAAACATCATAGGAAATTAGCACGACTATTTTAAGTTTTTTTTTTAAAGTTATGTACAAAATTAGGTGATTACAAGGTCCATCAATATATAGTCAAATAAGACCCATAAAATGAAATGAATGGACTAAATGAATAATCAAAAGGGAATCCAAAGCCTTGAGGTTTTTAAAAAACAGAAGCATTACTTCATGAAGATCTCTTCTATTTCCGATATTATGTTGATAAACCATTTTTCAATTCAAGTAAAAAATTAAGTTTTATGAGTGGAAATAAGTTTTCTTTTCCCCAAAAACTAGTCTGAACCAATTTTTGCATTTTAGAAAAATATCTTCAAAACTGTCACACATAAACAAATAATGTATTCACAATCTATTTTTAGAAAAACCGGAAAAATTTTGGGAGCTAAGTGTGCAAGACAGACAATCCAAAACATAAATGTTTATGGTGGAAAATTTTACCAATCGAGACATTAACCTCACATATCTTAATTATTCAAAGAGGGGAAGAACTTTGATTAGTAACTTATTTACTGTTGACACCCAATTTTGTCCCGAGACTTCTTAAAATTAATAAGTTGTTGTAATAATTTATAATTTATAATTAGGGTTAAATTTGAAATTTTGAAAAGATAGAACGAAGAAACAATTGGTTTTGATCCAAAGAGGCTAAAAGTGCAATACGCGACCTAAATATTGGCCTACATGCGTAAACCTACATATGTAGTTAAAATCTCTTTCCAAATTCAGTCTTCCCCAATTGTAACCCAACTTCATCTGCGACCCGCGAACGACCCAAATCCATAACCCGATTACCTAATTTTCCTGAGAAATTTCGAAATCCTTGGTCCCCCACATCCAGCTCATCCTTGTTCGTACCATTCTTATCCATTTTGTACCGTTAGAGGGTGTTTATGTAAATTGGTTCTCAATTTAGAACCCTAGTGGAACTCATATAAAGACCCCTCTGGGAATCCCATTAGGGGGCGGTGAATGATGTCTGGATGAGCAGCAGCAGAGAGTTGATAGGGGAAGCAGCAATGAATAGAGGATGAGTCTTTAGGAAAAGAATGGCCGCAAACAAATATAGAAAAAACAGTTGCATAATGATAGAGAAGTTTTCTCAGTTTTTATTTAGTCTATAAAGCATCAGTATCACTGTTTTTGCTCGATCTCGGATATCGCTTTTCGCGTTCAAGTCGTCGACTTCGCGTAGTCAACCTCGCTCGAGTCGTTCGAGTCGCATTTTCAGATCTTTGCGCCCCTTTTCACTGCCATTAAAAAGGTAATATGCCTTTCCTTTTTACTATGTTCATGATGCCTTATTCAGCTTATTTCAATGTGTTATTAGATATAAAAAATTCATTTCTTTGATCTTGTTTGCTTGTCCAAGTCAAGAGACTGCTGAAAGAAGTTTATGGTTTTTAAGTTGTAATTTTCATATGTTTTTCCTGTTAACAGTGTATAGAGATTGAAGTCTAAAGTTTTTCTATAGTTAAAGAAATGCAAATTTGCTTATGTAGCTAATTCTAGCATTAGCCATTCTAAGTTGTTAGTTTGCTTATATATTCAGCTAGTAATTGGAGTAGATTTGATTCTGGAATCCTTTTCTTTCCTTGTTCTCCAAGTTCTGGTTTCCTTCGCAGTTTCTGGAATCTGTTTGGTCATGTCTTAGCTTGTTTGTGAGCTAGATTTCAAGAGTGTTGTGCATCCTTGAGTTTGTAGAATGTTGTTCAAGGCAGGTCTGAGAGTTTGCGAGTGAAGGAAGATATGTATAGCTGCAGTTGAGTCAATTTGTGAGTGTGTAAGGAGTGTGAGTGCAGCAGGGTGGTCTTGATTTGCTTTAGTGTTGTAGAAGGAGCCTAGGTCATGCTTAAGAGGAGATATGGTCTGTTTGGTTATTAGTTGCAGGGAGTGCAAGGCTACTAGATAGAGAGGAGTATGTTTTTTGTTCTGTTTTGGCTAAGGAGGCAGCAGTAGTTTGATCTTTGCTCTAGTGAGTTAAAGAGAGGATATGGGCAGTGAATGGGGTTGCTCTAGTCCCTGTTCGTTTGGGAATTTAAGGGGTATAGATGGAAGCCTGGATTGAAGCTTGTTTCTTGGTGGCTGTAGATGTGCATTGGAGGTGTTTTGTAGAGGTTCAGGTGGTCAGGCAGGTTTGTTGGTGTCAGAGGGTCAGGGACAAGGTTCTGGTAGTGTTTTCCTATTATTGGTGTAATATTTCCGGGAGTAGCTTTGGCCAGGCTTGTTTCTGGCTGCAGTCAGGCAGTTCTAAGTGATAGTTCAGAATTTCTGGTAGCTCAAGGTCTGTGAGTTTAGATGGAGTCTTGGTAGTTAGTTTTGTCCGGATTGTTTTTGATTGGAGAATGTTAAGGAGGCAGTTGTTCAGGCCTAGTTTATGCAGGTCCTGTTTTCATGAAGGGAGGTTCCTGGAGAGTGTATGTTTGTTTTGGGTTCTGTAGTGGTTCAGGGTGAAGTAAGGAGTGTGCAGGGTTTGTTTGGAGTTATTCCTGGTCGTTAAGGAGTATAGGAAGTCTTAGGTAGCTGTTGTTGTTTGGAGGGGCAGATTAGAGGAGCTTAGGGTAGGGTGTTGTTCAGGCAGTTTCAGGGCTGTGTGAAGCTTCTTAGAGGGTGTTTGCTGGTTTGAAGGTTGATTGAAAGATGCAGTTGGTTTGTGAGTTTAGTTGAGGGTGTTTTTGGTTCAGGTCCTGAAATAGTAGGGAGTCCAGAAGAGTGTGTTAAGTGGTTGGGGGTGTTCTGTATTTGCTTTTGTTTAATGTCTAATCATGGTATTAAATATAATTTGCCCAGTAGTTTTGCTTCTCTTCTTGGTTTTATTTTCCCTTAGCTCAGTTTCATCCTGTTTTGTTACTATGGTTCTATCTTGTGTTGTCTTTCATGTCTGGTGTTAAATAGTTAGTCCAGGTTTATCAGTTTCTGTTTAAGCTCCATTTCAAGTTTCCTTTTGGTCCATGTTTGGTGTCTGCATGTCAGTAGACTAGGTGTTCTCTAGTCTTGTTCTCCCTTATGGTTTCTAGTTCTAACCTGTGTGTAAACCTCGTAATAGATTTGGATGAATTAATGTTTTCCTTAGTTGCATGTATTCATCTGTGTAAGGAATTTATCTAAAAATGATGAAAAGCTTCAACTTCCTTTTATTTCTCCATGTTACATGCTTTCTAGAGATCTTTTTGAAAATGTGCTTCTTTGGTTTGAGTGACCAGTTGAAATGTTTTTTTTTTTTTTTGGTTTTTTTTTTTTTGCTTAGGTATAATTTAAAAGATCAATGCATTAGTCTGGTTCATTTAGTTTCTTCAATTACTTTGCTATGTTGTGAACTCCTAATGAGTCCGAGGCTTGTTGTATAAAACTTAGCTTTGTTCTTTAGGGAGTAGAATAATTTCTGTGAATCTGCTTGTGTGGTCAAAGTCACATTTAGTTTTAAATATCTATAAAGCTTAATCATGTCAAGATTTGTAAATAGTACTGGTTTTGGATTTCATAAATCGAGAACGGCAGAATGTTGCTTTGGTTAAGTTGTAGGATTCTCATGATTTAATCCCTGCTTTGGTTAAGTTGCATGATTCTCACGTTTCTTTGGTTGTATTTAAATCCTTGCTCACGTGAAAATGTATACATTCTTTCTTGAGAGGTGACTACCTCTCAGTCCTTAAAGAGAAATTTCCAATTTGAAATTTTGACTCATGCTTTGTTAGCTTAAGTTTGGCTTAAAGAAAAAATGCTGCATATCTTAGAAGAATTTTGATTAAAATGGGCCAAATTTTACTTAACTAAAGTGCAATCAGAACATAAGCTTAAACTGGTTCAAACAATTAATCAAAGTTTTACCATTTTTTGAAATAAGCAGGGATTTCATTTATTTTCGTCAAGTAATCTGCTTAGTAGTTTCTTTAAATCCATTCTTAAGTAATGGTATGTTTGAGTTAGGTATTGTGATTCTTATCAAAGCTGGGCAGCATCTATGAGTGATTTTGGATCCTATTTAGTTAAACTTGGGTGGTTATGTCTATTTTGCTCTAACTTGCAAAGTTCTGTGAATTATTCTTGGAGTTGTACTAATTCTAATTTCTTTATCTCCTTTTCTTTGCATAATACACTCTTGGGAATGAGTTCGGGCTAACTCACCAATTGGGATGACTTATTGGCATCGGAGTTGCATTGGGTTCGAGTTCGGGTTCAAGCATCCAAGTTTTCAAGACATTTAGAAAATTTAGAAATCCAAGGCTCGTTTCGCGAGCTTGCTTTCCGGGTTCTATCTTTTAACTCTTGTCTTCCCTTTGCCCTTAGGATATTTATATAAATTACTTGTAGAATAATTATGTACTTATATTTACGAATAAATATTTCTATTGATTGAATTATTATATACTTTATGGTTATTTCCTTTAAATTTTTGAGTTGTTATTTAATTTATTGCAAACCAGGCCATTTAAGCAAATGCGTGCAAAATTTCGTAAATTTTCGAAATCACGATTAATAAGTGACTATAGGAAAAGACTTCTATCTTATTGATACGAAGTAGTTTCTTTAAAAAGGTCAAAAGTTATAAAGAAGTTATAAAGAAGTTTTAATTAACTTCTAAATGTCCCGAAACAACTTTGCAAAAAGCAACTAGAAACCTAAAGTTCCATCTTATGATGAGAAACTCGGGTTTTAAAAGTTGAAATTAGGCAAGTGCTATTTATGCACTGTCACATACGAGTTGGCAAAGAAATTAGGACGATCAAATCGCTCCTTTTTCAAAAGAAAATGCGCTTTTATTTTACTTTATTTTATTTTGAAAAAATATAGTTAAAGCTTTCAAATAAATTGCAAATCTTTTGAAAACTTGCTAAATTTAATTAGTTAAATTAATTAATAGTTCAATTAATTATTTTTTTATTAGAAAAAGCGCATAAATAGCACTTGCAAATATTTTGGAAACCTGTCGGATTAACCGTTTTTAACGGAATTTCGAAAGTGCCTTAAAAACCTTCTTTCGAAATTAGCAAAACCTCTTACCTTTAGAATCTCTGAAAGAAAGACCGTCTTTTTATAAAATGGAGTTTTGCACGCATTTGTTTATCTGGTTCCCTGTTTTTCCTTAAATTGGGTGGCGACTCCAAAAAACTACAAAAGAGTTAGTCCATCCTGTCGATATTTCTGAAATTTAATCCTTCGGGGTTATATTTTTTTGGGGGTTCAACAGCATGGCGACTCCGCTGGGGATCAATAAAGGTTTTGACCATAAAGGTTTCCAATTATTTGCAACTAGCATGCTTAATTTATTTTGCTTTATTGTATCTGTTTGTTTGTGTGCCACGAAAAGCATGTCACTACACTCTTATTTGCGCACATATAAACTGGCATTCCGTTCATACTTCCCCCACTCCTGGGAACCTCTTGCATTTTCACCCCAAATATCCGTGAGGTACGCTCATGCGTACCCGCAGTTTCTTCCGCTAAAGAACCCTATGAAGAGTTGGTATACCGGCAGTTGTCGTGGGAGTAATTCGACTGCGAGGCCGCTTGCCACTCACCTGTTAGCCTCAACCGTTAACCCACTCTTAGACGGAGCTTTTAGGAGCATGCATGCATTTACACCTTAGTCTGGACCCGGTCCTTGGTACCGCCTCCATAGTTAGGAAACCGCCCTTACGTCAGCGGGTTCTTTAAACCCAATGACAATGTATATTATGTGTTGTGTGATAACGAGACCTCAGTCCTAGCCATGTTTTGAACAAAATCAGATTTAGAATTTTGTCTGCCATTTTGTCTTTTAGGTTAGAAAGTGGAAGAATTCAGCAGAATCTGTGTGGTCATAGCAGTCCATGGAGTATTTGAGATCATAGTGCAAAATTTTGTGAACAAGACAGAATTGCAGTTTGGGGAAAGTTAGGAAGATTCGGTTGGTTTGTGTTTTGGGGATGGGTGCAGTGAGATCAAAAAGGTGAAGCCCCTGGTGTCTTTTAAAGATCAGTGGGGTCCCTCTCGTGAATGACTTTGTGTGTGTGCATGCCTATGTTGATTATACAGCTGCAACTTTATAAAAATTGAAGTATGCTTGTCGCATACTAGGAGAGCGAAGCGCCTGTGTTTTTTAAATGACCAGTGGGGTCCCTCCTTGAAGACCAGTGCGGTCTTGGCTACTTAGGAAACTGAGAGGCTTGATCAAAGCCGAGGACCAGTGAGGAGCCCTATGAACAAGGTCTGTGAGCCTTGCAAAACCTAGGAAGCTGAGAGGCTGGTCCAAAGCCAAGGACCAGTGAGGTTTTATTTGTAAAAGGTCAATTGGAACCTTTTATAAATTGCAGTCTGGTATTATGAAGGCAGTTGGAAACTTCACCCCTGGATGTTGTAAATAATTGGGAGTTGTGCTTGGAGGAGTGTGGATATTTATAAAAGGTGTATGGGGATTGTTTCAGGTTTTAGGCATTTGGGCTTAGAATTTTGTCCAAATATTGTGAAGAGCATGAGCTGTGTTGGAATTTCGAGTTGATACCAATTTTTGGAAGGTAGTTGGGATAACGGAATTGCAGTGTTAAGGCGGAGAGATGATTGTTATCAATTATTGTTATTGTTGCTTACTCTAAATCTGAATTGCTCAAAACTGGTATGAACTATTTTTCGTTACCACTTGTTTGCGCGATTAGGCTTACCTCTAGCACAAAGAGGCACCTTACAGGGTAGGACGCGCCCGCATTTTCATTTACGCTTAACTAATTGTGATTGCCACATGTCAAACTTGCTTAAAATGCAAAGCGCTACGTGACGCGCGCTACGTGATTGTATGCAATGTTGTTAATGACACGCAAACTAACATAGTTTACCTTTTGAATTTTTCTTTTGTTTGATTATTCCCCGAACAGAGAGAGTTTGATTCGTGTTGACCCCCGAGTTGGTTAAGTGTCTAATCTAAAGTGAAGTAAGCAATGACTGATAATCAGACTGGTATCCCTGCATCTTCTAATGAGCAAGCAGTTGTTGTTCCTGATGAGCAAATTGGTAGAATGGCTAAGCAGATTGAGTGTATGCAAGCTGAACTAGACAGAATGAAAGGGTCGAGCCACCAAAACGCGCCAGCCGTGCTATCAACTCTGAACCCCAATGTTGAAACTGCCAATCCCAACACGCTTTTAAATTCCAGTGTCATTCGTACGCTTGCACCAGTAAACGACATCCCAAATGCATTCATTAACCACAACAATTTGCCTCACTATCAATATTTACCTGCCAAAGATACTCCTCGTCCACCACAATCCAAAGCACCCATTGAAGTGCCCATAACTGTAGAAAAGCAGGGAAAGACAATTGAGCAAGAGGAGATAATCCAAACGATGAAAATTATGCAGCAATCCATCAAGGATTTGCAAGTGTCTAGAGGACGTCATAGCATCTCCTACCGCAATCTTTATCTATACCCTGACGGTACTCTTTCTCCCGGGTTTAAGGTGCCAAAATTTGATATGTATGATGGTCATAGTGACCCATTTGGTCATTTGACCAAATATCTCAACCGAATGAGGGTTGCGGGAGGTAAAGATGAACTTCTGATGGCCTTCTTCAGTCATAGCCTGGAAGGTATTGCTGCTGAATGGTTTGCAAGACAGGATATAAGCAAATGGCGTGAGTTTGATGACATAGCCAGTGATTTTACAAAGCAATTTGAGTACAATGTCGAGATGGCTCCCGACCTTATAACCTTGTCCAATCTGAAGAAGAAACCAACAGAAACCTTTAGGGAATATGCACTGAGATGGCGTGAGCAGGCTGCAAGGGTGCGACCACCAATGACTGAGGAAGACATGGTAAAATACTTCATCCGAGCCCAAGATGATTCTTATTACATGCACTTGCTCCCTATGATGGGTAAACCATATTCTGAACTTCTTGTGATGGGAGAGATGGTTGAAGAAGGGGTTAAGATAGGGCGAATTGTAAGTTTTGCCGCAATGAAGGCAACTACGCAAGCCATCCAGACTGGTATGGGCAATTTTGAGAAGAGAAAGAGGGAAGATGAATCTGGAATTGATATGGCTGATATCGACCAAAGGCCAAACAAGAAGCCAACCTTCAGAAACTCATCAAACGAATCTATTTACAGAAGCACACTATATCCAACTTATCCAAGTCAGCATCAAAATCCACCCGCTCCATGTCCAGTTTATAATGCCCAACCCAATTACCATCAATTTGCAGCAACCGCTTATCACCCTTATTCATAACCGCAAGCATACAATTTCCCTCAACAACATCTGCTACCTGTGGCTCGCCAGTCTAAACCATCAGGATCGCATCCCAAATATGAGAAGAAGCAGCGTCAAAAATTCACATCTTTAGGTGAACCACAAGCTCAATTATATGAAAGATTAAAAGATGTGGGAATGCTAGAACCATTATCAGGAAATGGTACATTTGACCCTCCCCCACAACGGGTTGATGGAACCAAATATTGTGCTTACCATGCAGAATTTTTCAAGCACGACACTAACGAATGTGTTGCTCTTAAACATAAGATCCAAGATTTAATTGAAGATGGATCAATCCAGATGAGAGAACCAATGCCCGGAGATTTAGTAGCATGACTGCTGTTGAAATATTGTCTCATTTGCAAAAGGCCCACTCTTAAAGTCTGGCCAAAATTTATCAATCCAAGTACAATCAAGATAGCTTACAAGCGGCGCAAGCAAGTGTTTTTTCTCATTTTTATGTAATTTTAATTGTAATGCGAACTACGCGTAACCTGATTCCCAGGGCTGGGATACGTAAGCAACTCACATAGAGCTCGGTTACACTAGCGTAGGATTTTCCTATTTCCTCTTTTATGTAATTTTGAACTACTTTTGGTCTGATTCCTGGAATGGCAACAGGATAAGTAAGCAATCCAGATCGGATTCGATCAGATTTTGTAATGCTTTAAGGCTTGTTTATCTTTGATGATGTAACTCCGAACTATGCATCTGGGCAGATGTGTAGGCATTCCAATTCGGATTCGGCTTCGCACTTAGATTGCCATATTCCTCAAAAATATTCATGTAAGCAGAACTACGCACGGTCTGATTCCCGTGGAGGGATACGTAGGCGCTCTTAACGGGCTCGACTCTATAATATTAAAATTTCCAGTCTCCCCTAAGGCAAGCAACTGGGGCAATTTTGCAAGATAATTTGAAGATTTGAAAGATAGCAACTGGGGCAATTTTGCAAGATATTTTGAAGATATGGAAGATAGAAACTGGGGCAAATTTTGCAAGGCAAGTTGAAGATTTGAAAGATCATAACTGGGGCAGATTTTGCAAAAAGCTGTATTGCTTGACAAAGAGTTTGTTGGTCAAGTCTCAAAATATGGATCGCAAATCTAGACAAAGGGAGAAGAAGGAAGCGGTTGAAGAATGAAGGCTCGAGTCAGCATGAATCAAACGCTCCCCCCTTCCTCCCAAAACTAACAATTTTTCTTTGAGAGCAGGGACATTAAGATCCGCAAAGGAGGATAAACATCTTAGCAAGTCAATCTCTAAGATTCTCATCGCTTGGATTGCAATAATATTTGGATAAAGCTCGTGCTTCATGACTCGACGCTTTTCCACTTTGCCGAAAGGCGGCATTTCTATTTCCCATAACTCTTGCAATTTGTTAAGCATATCTGTTCATTTCTCTTTCACTTCATGAGAACGCTTACTAAAGTTCTATTTTTTGATTTTCAGATATTGCCAATCCTAAGGGGTTCACTTTGTTTTATAATCAAGACCATTCCTCCGTGGAAGAGTTCAGAGAGTATAACGTATTCACATGTTCACGCTTTCGAGAAGCGTCTTTATATTTCAGGATTTCGAAAAGCGTCTTTATGTTCACGCTTTCGATAAGCGTATTTATGTCACCTCGAAGGTGTTAGTTATTTGAATGCCTCTAAGGCGTAATTTTGTTGCCCCGGAGGCGTATTTATGTCACCTCGAAGGTGTTAGTTATTTGAATGCCTCGAAGGCGTAATTTTGTTGTCCCGGAGGCGTATTTCTGTTCACCTCGAAGGTGTTAATTATTTGAATGCCTCTAAGGCGAAATTTTGTTGCCCCGAAGGCGTATTTATATCACCTCGAAGGTGTTAGTTATTTGAATGCCTCGAAGGCGAAATTTTGTTGCCCCGGAGGCGTATTTATGTCACCTCGAAGGTGTTAGTTATATGAATGCCTCGAAGGCGAAATTTTGTTGCTCCGGAGGCGTATTTATGTCACCTCGAAGGTGTTAGTTATATGAATGCCTCGAAGGCGAAATTTTGTTGCCCCGGAGGCGTATTTATGTCACCTCGAAGGTGTTAGTTATTTGAATGCCTCGAAGGCGTTAATTTTGTTGCCCCAGAGGCGTATTTATATCACCTTGAAGGTGTTAGTTAATATGAATGCCTCGAAGGCGAAATTTTGTTGCCCCGGAGGCGTATTTATATCACTTCGAAGGTGTTAGTTATTTGAATGCCTCGAAGGCGAAATTTTGTTGCCCCGGAGGCGTATTTATATCACCTCGAAGGTGTTAGTTATTTGAATGCCTCGAAGGCGAAATTTTGTTGCCCCGGAGGCGTATTTATATCACCTCGAAGGTGTTAGTTATTTGAATGCCTCTAAGGCGTAATTTTGCTGCCTCAAAGGCGTATTTCTGTCACCTCGAAGGTGTTGATTATTTAAATTCCTCTAAGGAGTAATCTTTTATGGTCTCGATAGACGTTTAATATTAGCACACCTTTTTTGAGCACATTTTGTAGCCTCCTGAGGCGTTTATACATTTTCTATACCCTTACATTGCTAATAAGTTTGTTAAGACATGCAGAATAATGTGGATACTTCGGACATATTCTTACTTTTGGTTGGAGTACAATCCAAGATTGCATTCAAATTAACTTCTTATGATTATGCTTTATCATGGATTATTGCCGAAAATGCAGCATTTTTTACCCTTATGATTATATTTAAAGTTCACTTTATGTTCCTATTAATTGAAGCTTTTTATTGCTTTATTTTCAGTCAACCAACGGCCCCGAAGTCATCTTACCTCACAAAGCCGGATTTCTTCGTCAGTTGATTGGATACAAGCTTATTATTGATATTGCAACCAGCATCTACAAGTTTTTTTTATTATTATTTATTCATTACGCCATTTATCAAGTCTTGTTTGCAGTTACTCGCTTACCGTCGTTAAGTTTATTACAGGATTTTAGCAGCACCACAGCAACATTTGGAGCATAACGTGGAACTCTTTCTTAGCGGTGAACTGGGGCAATCGTTGATATGAGCTGGACTCATCAACGAGGATCTGAAGAATCGCACTCGAACAAGTTAGTCTTACCTAATCTTTCAGTCCAGATTAGGGGCCATTCAGTTTCCTTCCTATTCATGTGTCTTTTCTGTTAATCGTGCGAGTCTTCGTGTCTAAGTGTCATTGAACTACATATGGCCTGATTCTCTTTCAGCCCGAGATATGTAGGCAACTCAGAAACCGGAGTTCGACCATACCTATAAGCCTCGGTTTTTGGTCCATGGAATCAAAAGTCTTTGGCTTTATCGTGACAAAATTGGCTTTATGTCAACTTCTTTACCCTGAAAACTCTTTCATCCTTTTCGGGCTAAAGAGAGGAAGCTGTTGACACCCAATTTTGTCCCGAGACTTCTTAAAATTAATAAGTTGTTGTAATAATTTATAATTTATAATTAGGGTTAAATTTGAAATTTTGAAAAGATAGAACGAAGAAACAATTGGTTTTTATCCAAAGAGGCTAAAAGTGCAATACGCGACCTAAATATTGGCCTACCTGCGTAAACCTACATATGTAATTAAAATCTCTTTCCAAATTCAGTCTTCCCCAATTGTAACCCAATCATCTGCGACCCGCGAACTACCCAAATCCATAAGCCGATTACCTAATTTTCCTGAGAAATTTCGAAATCCTTGGTCCCCCACATCCAGCTCATCCTTGTTCGTACCATTCTTATCCATTTTGTACCGTTAGAGGGTGTTTATGTAAATTGGTTCTCAATTTAGAACCCTAGTGGAACTCATATAAAGACCCCTCTGGGAATCCCATTAGGGGGCGGTGAATGATGTCTGGATGAGCAGCAGCAGAGAGTTGATAGGGGAAGCAACAATGAATAGAGGATGAGTCTTTAGGAAAAGAATGGCCGCAAACAAATATAGAAAAAACAGTTGCATAATGATAGAGAAGTTTTCTCAGTTTTTATTTAGTCTATAAAGCATCAGTATCACTGTTTTTGCTCGATCTCGGATATCGCTTTTCGCGTTCAAGTCGTCGACTTCGCGTAGTCAACCTCGCTCAAGTCGTTCGAGTCGCATTTTCAGATCTTTGCGCCCCTTTTCACTGCCATTAAAAAGGTAATATGCCTTTCCTTTTTACTATGTTCATGATGCCTTATTCAGCTTATTTCAATGTGTTATTAGATATAAAAAATTCATTTCTTTGATCTTGTTTGCTTGTCCAAGTCAAGAGACTGCTGAAAGAAGTTTATGGTTTTTAAGTTGTAATTTTCATATGTTTTTCCTGTTAACAGTGTATAGAGATTGAAGTCTAAAGTTTTTCTATAGTTAAAGAAATGCAGATTTGCTTATGTAGCTAATTCTAGCATTAGCTATTCTAAGTTGTTAGTTTGCTTATATATTCAGCTAGTAATTGGAGTAGATTTGATTCTGGAATCCTTATCTTTCCTTGTTCTCCAAGTTCTGGTTTCCTTCGCAGTTTCTGGAATCTGTTTGGTCATGTCTTAGCTTGTTTGTGAGCTAGATTTCAAGAGTGTTGTGCATCCTTGAGTTTGTAGAATGTTGTTCAAGGCAGGTCTGAGAGTTTGCGAGTGAAGGAAGATATGTATAGCTGCAGTTGAGTCAATTTGTGAGTGTGTAAGGAGTGTGAGTGCAGCAGGGTGGTCTTGATTTGCTTTAGTGTTGTAGAAGGAGCCTAGGTCATGCTTAAGAGGAGATAGGGTCTGTTTGGTTATTAGTTAAAGGGAGTGCAAGGCTACTAGATAGAGAGGAGTATGTTTTTGGTTCTGTTTTGGCTAAGAAGGCAGCAGTAGATTGATCTTTGCTCTAGTGAGTTAAAGAGAGGATATGGGCAGTGAATGGGGTTGCTCTAGTCCCTGTTCGTTTGGGAATTTAAGGGGTATAGATGGAAGCCTGGATTGAAGCTTGTTTTTTGGTGGCTGTAGATGTGCATTGGAGGTGTTTTGTAGAGGTTCAGGTGGTCAGGCAGGTTTGTTGGTGTCAGAGGGTCAGGGACAAGGTTCTGGTAGTGTTTTCCTATTATTGGTGTAATATTTCCGGGAGTAGCTTTGGCCAGGCTTGTTTCTGGCTGCAGTCAGGCAGTTCTAAGTGATAGTTCAGAATTTCTGGTAGCTCAAGGTCTGTGAGTTTAGATGGAGTCTTGGTAGTTAGTTTTGTCCGGATTGTTTTTGATTGGAGAATGTTAAGGAGGCAGTTGTTCAGGCCTTGTTTATGCAGGTCCTGTTTTCATGAAGGGAGGTTCCAGGAGAGTGTATGTTTTTTTTGGGTTCTATAGTGGTTCAGGGTGAAGTAAGGAGTGTGTAGGGCTTGTTTGGAGTTATTCCTGGTCGTTAAGGAGTATAGGAAGTCTTAGGTAGCTGTTGTTGTTTGGAGGGGCAGATTAGAGGAGCTTAGGGTAGGGTGTTGTTCAGGCAGTTTCAGGGCTGTGTGAAGCTTCTTAGAGGGTGCTTGCTGGTTTGAAGGTTGATTGAAAGATGCAGTTGGTTTGTGAGTTTAGTTGAGGGTGTTTTTGGTTCAGGTCCTGAAATAGTAGGGAGTCCAGAAGAGTGTGCTAAGTGGTTGGGGGTGTTCTGTATTTGCTTTTGTTTAATGTCTAATCATGGTATTAAAAATAATTTGCCCAGTAGTTTTGCTTCTCTTCTTGGTTTTCTTTTCCCTTAGCTCAGTTTCATCCTGTTTTGTTACTATGGTTCTATCTTGTGTTGTCTTTCATGTCTGGTGTTAAATAGTTAGTCCAGGTTTATCAGTTTCTGTTTAAGCTCCATTTCAAGTTTCCTTTTGGTCCATGTTTGGTGTCTGCATGTCAGTAGACTAGGTGTTCTCTAGTCTTGTTCTCCCTTATGGTTTCTAGTTCTAACCTGTGTGTAAACCTCGTAATAGATTTGGATGAATTAATGTTTTCCTTAGTTGCATGTATTCATCTGTGTAAGGAATTTATCTAAAAATGATGAAAAGCTTCAACTTCCTTTTATTTCTCCATGTTACATGCTTTCTAGAGATCTTTCTGAAAATGTGCTTCTTTGGTTTGAGTGACCAGTTGAAATGTTTTTTTTTTTTTTTTGCTTTTTTTTTTTTGCTTAGGTATAATTTAAAAGATCAATGCATTAGTCTGGTTCATTTAGTTTCTTCAATTACTTTGCTATGTTGTGAACTCCTAATGAGTCCGAGGCTTGTTGTATAAAACTTAGCTTTGTTTTTTAGGGAGTAGAATAATTTCTGTGAATCTGCTTGTGTGGTCAAAGTCACATTTAGTTTTAAATATCTATAAAGCTTAATCATGTCAAGATTTGTAAATAGTACTGGTTTTGGATTTCATAAATCGAGAACGGCAGAATGTTGCTTTGGTTAAGTTGTAGGATTCTCATGATTTAATCCCTGCTTTGGTTAAGTTGCAGGATTCTCACGTTTCTTTGGTTGTATTTACATCCTTGCTCACGTGAAAATGTATACATTCTTTCTTGAGAGGTGACTACCTCTCAGTCCTTAAAGAGCAATTTCCAATTTGAAATTTTGACTCATGCTTTGTTAGCTTAAGTTTGGCTTAAAGAAAAAATGCTGCATATCTTAGAAGAATTTTGATTAAAATGGGCCAAATTTTACTTAACTAAAGTGCAATCAGAACATAAGCTTAAACTGGTTCAAACAATTAATCAAAGTTTTACCATTTTTTGAAATAAGCAGGGATTTCATTTATTTTCGTCAAGTAATCTGCTTAGTAGTTTCTTTAAATCCATTCTTAAGTAATGGTATGTTTGAGTTAGGTATTGTGATTCTTATCAAAGCTGGGCAGCATCTATGAGTGATTTTGGATCCTATTTAGTTAAACTTGGGTGGTTATGTCTATTTTGCTCTAACTTGCAAAGTTCTGTGAATTATTCTTGGATATGTACTAATTCTAATTTCTTTATCTCCTTTTCTTTGCATAATACACTCTTGGGAATGAGTTCGGGCTAACTCACCAATTGGGATGACTTATTGGCAACGGAGTTGCATTGGGGTCGAGTTCGGGTTCAAGCATCCAAGTTTTCAAGACATTTAGAAAATTTAGAAATCCAAGGCTCGTTTCGCGAGCTTGCTTTCCGGGTTCTATCTTTTAACTCTTGTCTTCCCTTTGCCCTTAGGATATTTATATAAATTACTTGTAGAATAATTATGTACTTATATTTACGAATAAATATTTCTATTGATTGAATTATTATATACTTTATGGTTATTTCCTTTAAATTTTTGAGTTGTTATTTAATTTATTGCAAACCAGACCATTTAAGCAAATGCGTGCAAAATTTCGTAAATTTTCGAAATCACGATTAATAAGTGACTATAGGAAAAGACTTCTATCTTATTGATACGAAGTAGTTTCTTTAAAAAGGTCAAAAGTTATAAAGAAGTTATAAAGAAGTTTTAATTAACTTCTAAATGTCCCGAAACAACTTTGCAAAAAGCAACTGGAAACCTAAAGTTCCATCTTATGATGAGAAACTCGAGTTTTAAAAGTTGAAATTAGGCAAGTGCTATTTATGCACTGTCACATACGAGTTGGCAAAGAAATTAGGACGATCAAATCGCTCCTTTTTCAAAAGAAAATGCGCTTTTATTTTACTTTATTTTATTTTAAAAAAATATAGTTAAAGCTTTCAAATAAATTGCAAATCTTTTGAAAACTTGCTAAATTTAATTAGTTAAATTAATTAATAGTTCAATTAATTATTTTTTTATTAGAAAAAGTGCATAAATAGCACTTGCAAATATTTTGGAAACCTATCGGATTAACCGTCTTTAACGGAATTTCGAAAGTGCCTTAAAAACCTTCTTTCGAAAATAGCAAAACCTCTTACCTTTAGAATCTCTGAAAGAAAGACCGTCTTTTTATAAAACGGAGTTTTGCACGCATTTGTTTATCTGGTTCCCTGTTTTTCCTTAAATTGGGTGGCGACTCCAAAAAACTCCAAAAGAGTTAGTCCATCCTGTCGATATTCCTGAAATTTAATCCTTCGGGGTTATATTTTTTTTGGGGTTCAACATTTACTATATAGAAGAGTAAAAAGTTTCAACTAAGGTTATTTTAAAAAATTTGAACATCATTCAAGGGTAAATATGTCATTTAAATTGCCTTTAGTTTTTGTGCTATGATGTGAATAGTAAACTCTAAAAATATCATATTCTTTCACATCTAAAAAAATATACAACTTTGGTTTATATGTGTAGATGTAAAATCTATCTTCATACTTATAAGTTCATATTTTAGAGATTTTTAAAAGACGCACAAAATGACTCTGTTGTCAAATTGTTTTAGCTCTTTTTGCTTTAAATTTTTCACATCCAAGTACCTGATAAGTATAGAGTTTGAATCAACACATAATTAGCTAATTAACTTTTAAAGTTCATGTCAATTTTAATGCTTGGGCACAAAAATATTGAAATTTTAAAATCAAGAATTTTAAGCTACATATGGATGTGGTTCTTGTGGTAAGCTGTTTATATTGTTTTAGGAATCTACTTGATCATATGGTAGTAATGTTCCTATATGTGTTGTTCTAAATTCTGCGTGTAATATATATAAAATACAGTATCCGACTCACCTCAAAAACCATTATATATATCAGACCCGTGTTGGGCACGAGCAAATGTAATCTAGTAACCATATATATTATTTTATTTTTGCACCAAATAACCTCATGTATGCAAAGTCAAAACTTAAAAAACTGTTTCCAAATAGTCAAGCCAATCAGAAATGGTTCTCACTTTCACCCATCAATGTTCAATATACATTTTATTTTTTTTAAATTGAGCACTTGTGGACATGGTCTTAAAGTGCTGAGCATTTCTTTCATCATATTGAAATTTTGAGCACTTTTACACAATTACATACCAACTTCTCATTTTATACTTTCCATCTCTAGGAAACACTGTAATATCTACTACCTCTTCGGCCGAGCAGAAACACTTTCACTTGCCCTTTGATACTCACCAAAAAAAATTTCCATCGCCGCCGTCGTCTAGCTAGAACTGAAGCTTCATCAAGTGGATAGCTGAAATTTTCTGAACATCAAAAGCTCAATGATATGAAAATAAAATTGGGTGAGATTAAAGAAATTGGGTGTATTTTTAGGCTGTTTTGTCAGAGATTCCGTCGGGATTGATGTTTGACGGTGATGAAGAGAGCTTAGATCCCAATTATATATAGAAATATATAGAACATAACTACAAGTATGAAGAGCTTTAGCCGGAAAGAGAACTAACTGAAGCATTAACTGAGCTTTTGTGGTAATTGAAAGTGTGACCATCATAGTCGTAAGTAAACTTGTTATTGGAAGCAGACGACTTCTTTAGGCACTGATAAGCTATGGAGTTAAAATTACTACTGAAATCTGCGTGTTCAACCAATATTACATTTTTGCGATCCACAAATGAATAGATCAAAGCCTTCTGGTGACCCTTACAATCAATTGTACTTACTTTTGCAATACCTTCGCCAATCTTGGTGTCTTGGGGTTTGGTGGATTTGATTAGAAAGTAAACAAGGTAAAATTAGCTGTCGCCAGATTATTATTTGCAATCTGATAAAAAATGTAAACTTCTTTTAATTATGTGAGAAATTAGAGAGTAAAGTGATGATGATTTGGACTCATTTATTTGTAAATGTACATAGTATTTTGGATCACGCTATGAATAAATGATGTCGGATTGACCTTATTTATGTTTTCCATTAAATTTTTGTATATGAGCACAGTCACGATAAGTTGATGTCATTTATTTATGAAGTAGGCAGAGTATTTTGGCTTGCTTACGAATAAATGCGGTCTAATTGTCTTGATTTTATGTTTTCATATATATTTTTTTGTGAATAAATGAAGTGATGACAATTTGGCATCATCTATATGCAAAATGTACATAGTATTTTTCTCATTGTATGAATAAATACGAACTTATTATCGTTATTTCCACATAAAAATACTTGAAGTTATATTTTTGTAGATATGCAAAGTGAGGCCAATTTGGCATCATTTCCTTAAAAAATAGAGATATTTTTTCGTTAGCTATATGCATAACCTTGTTTGCTTCTTTGTATGGACCGGTAGCATTGTTGTAATTACGGCTTTATTAAATATAAAAAGTTCGGTGGTATTTTTTGCGAAAAATTCTCAATTTTTAAAGACCACTTTTAAAGTGTTTAGTTCAAGAGCATGGTCATCTTTACCTATTTGTGCAAATTAGCCTTCAATATAAACCAAATTGGGCCGATTGTTGCTGGTCCAACACAGCCCAAAAGAGAAAGCAGATTATTGATGAAGATTTTGATAAATAGACCACTTTATAGAGCTAATCCCTAAATACCAATATAATAACCAGAGGAACTCCATGACAAAGTCTTGGATTTGTCCTGCAATACGAGGAAAAAACTGAAGAGTTCTAGGAAAATAATATGGAGTTTTAACTGACGGGGTTTTTTAACTTTACAATAAATATCCTGATTTGTCCCGTGTTCAGGACTTCTGAACTTCAACATTTATCGTGTCGTTCAGTTCAAAACTACAAATTTATGTCTTGATGTTCGGTTCAAACTCCATATTTTTGGTCTTTGAGTTTACAGGGCTAAATTTTAAAAAGAATTTTGAATTTTTAAATTGTGATTTTCTTTTTAAAAAAATTACAAACACTTGTTCTTTGTAGATTAGCACTCTAAATAGTAGCTAACTGGCCTAAATTTCACTATTACTGATGAGACATTTTATTGGCCAAGCACAGAGCCCAAACCTTGTTGTGATTATTACACAAGTTTTGCATTCAGTGTCATGATGGTGTGTGTCACAGGGGTGATTTTGATCACTTAAACCCGCCGAGGTTTGCCCCGTGCGACAGCCACGCAGCCCGTCTGCAAGACTCAGCCGTTTGTCACACTTAGAATAATTTAGGATCGTTTGTCTTAGTTTCGAAAATAGGCAGCAATGTGTTAGAGTTTGGGCAGAAGATTGAAGTATGTTTGAGTAAAGATCACATACAATACTGAAACGTTAAGGCACAAAAGTAAACGAGACAGCAAGTACGGGAAAATCCCAACCTTTATATTATTCACACCAAATATAAAGGAAAGCCACCAAGACCAATGTTTTCTCTCCTAAGAAAACGAGTTAAAATCTGTCTAAGTAATAAAATGGACGAAATACACTTTAAATACAATGGGGGAAAACAACCAAAGGCTTTACAAGTGGATAGGGGAGTTATTCCAACTAGGCAGGCCATGTAGGCCATGTTTCAGCCCTTTCAGTGCATAAATAGGCCAGCTCAGCTCACGTTTTTTCCCACTTCTGCCCATGTTTAGGCGCCTAACTGACTGATCATGTGCCCTGCACATGCCTAACACTTGCCCTTTGTCCAGCCGACTTTAGCTCACTGCACAACCGACTTTGCCTAGCTTCAGCACACTTTGCCCCAACCTTAGCCAAACGTCATGCACTACGTTCAGCTTCCTTGCTTGCCTTGGCATCAAGACACCAAGTCTTGACACCCCGTTGCCTATATAATCGTCTATCTCGTCTTGGCTCGCTTGCCACCCAACAAGCTGCCCGGTTGTCATCTTATCACCGACAAAGGCACAAGGCTGCCTAGCCGTTGCACCAACGTTGCTTGTCAATCAGCTCATCAATGCCATGATCCCACCAAGTCATTTTAAGCCCTCCCTTGACAAATCAACCAACGTTCATGTTGCTTTCAATCCGGATTTAGCTACAACTAGGAGCAACACCCCAAATCCCGTCATAGCCATGCCGTGCCATAATCCATCAAGTCTAAGGGGCTAACAAACCACCCCCACTTAATGAATTCGACGCCCTCGTCGAACCAATTTCAGCTTTACCCGCCATCAATGGACTACAAAATGCAGTAGCCACATACTCTTCTTCAACATCTTGCTTAGTTTATCACTATCATTAGCAAGAAGAGCATTCAGTTTAGCACGTTTTGGACAGTCTGCTGCCCGGTGCGGTCCATCACAAATAAAGCAGCCACGAGGCTTGTTCACATGCTCACCCTTAGACTTATCAAACGCTGCCTTCCGTTTGCCACTAGTCTCACCCGTTGCTTGGTACTTTTCAGCTTTTTCCCACTCCTTTCCCTTATTAGCATTCCCGTTTTTAGCCTTAGAAGCAGAAAATTCAGCATCCTCACGCCTAAAGTCGCCCAATGCATCGGCAGCCGCAATGGCACTAGGGAGGTCTTTCACGTTCTGCCTCCTTAGTTCCATTTGAGCCCACCCTTGCAGCCCAAACATGAAGTTATGCAGCTTGTCCTCCTCGGATATATTTGTTATGCTCAAAATCAAAGAACTAAATTCCTTGACATAATCCCTCAATGAACCGGTTTGCTTCAACCGTTTCAGTTTGTCCCTTGCAACCCAAGCATAGTTACTAGGCAAGAATTGATCCTTCAACTCTTTCCTAAGCCGCTCCCACGACTCAATCTTAGGTCTGCCCGCACTCACATCATCAACCACACGAGTACGCCACCATAATTTTGCATCACCAGCCAAGTAACGTGTTGTCAAAGACACTTTCTCCCCGTCTTGGACATGGGCTGCCTCGAAATATTGCTCCATGTCCCACAAAAAATTATCAAGCACAACAGCGTTACGAAAGCCCTCAAATGCCTTAGATTCAAGGATCTTTACCTTAGGACGTTCATCAACCCGTTGAACACCCGTTCCAACAGCCCGTCTAAGCACAACGACCTGCACGTTCAGATTTTCGTTGTCCTTAGTGAGTTTATCAATTTCAGCCGCAGCAACACTCTTAAAGGCTTGACTTTCTGCCTCAAGACGTTCACAATAGGCCTGAAGACGAGCCAATTGTGTCAGCACATCAACCAGATCCACACTCTTGTCAGTTACACCCACCAACGCCTCAAGTTTAGCCAACTGTTCCCTCATTTCAGCGCTACTATTTCTACCAGCCATGGTTTTTCTCTAAGCAACGAACTAGATCCTTCAAGCTCTGATACCAAGTTGTCACAGGGGTGATTTTGATCACTTAAACACGCCGAGGTTTGCCCCGTGCGACAGCCACGCAGCCCGTCTGCAAGACTCAGCCGTTTGTCACACTTAGAATAATTTAGGGTCGTTTGTCTTAGTTTCGAAAATAAGCAGCAATGTGTTAGAGTTTGGGCAGAAGATTGAAGTATGTTTGAGTAAAGATCACACACAATACTGAAACGTTAAGGCACAAAAGTAAACGAGACAGCAAGTACGGGAAAATCCCAACCTTTATATTATTCACACTAAATACAAAGGAAAGCCACCAAGGCCAATGTTTTCTCTCCTAAGAAAACGAGTTAAAATCTGTCTAAGTAATAAAATGGACGAAATACACTTTAAATACAATGGGGAAAACAGCCAAAGGCTTTACAAGTGGATAGGGGAGTTATTCCAACTAGGCAGGCCATGTTTCAGCCCTTTCAGCGCACAAATAGGCCAGCTCAGCCCACGTTTTTTCCCACTTCTGCCCATGTTTAGGTGCCTAACTGACTGATCATGTGCCTTGCACATGTGCCTAACACTTGCCCTTTGTCCAGCCGACTTTAGCTCACTGCACAGCCGACTTTGCCTAGCTTCAGCACACTTTGCCCCAACCTTAGCCAAACGTCATGCGCTACGTTCAGCTTCCTTGCTTTCCTTAGCATCAAGACACCAAGTCTTGACACCCCGTTGCCCACATAATCGTCTATCTCGTCTTGGCTTGCTTGCCACCCAACAAGCTGCCCGGTTGTCATCTTATCACCGACAAAGGCACAAGGCTGCCTAGCCGTTGCACCAACGTTGCTTGTCAATCAGTTCATCAATGCCATGATCCCACCAAGTCATTTTAAGCCCGCCCTTGACAAATCAACCAACGTTCATGTTGCTTTCAATCCGGATTTAGCTACAACTAGGAGCAACACCCCAAATCCCGTCATAGTCATGCCGTGCCATAATCCATCGAGTCTAAGGGGCTAACAGTGTGTCACTCTACCACTTTTGGCCCCTACAAGAGAAGTATTTGTACTGAGTTCTTGGAGATTCATCAGGAGTTCTGGCGACCTGGGATTAATAGTTAAATAATTCTCTCATTGAATCGGAACTATGAAGTACAACGAAGTTCTGAAGTATCATATTTTTGTAAATCTCTCATAATTACATAGCGCCGAATTAGGCAAAGTTGTCAATGTCAAAGATGGGACCCCGGAGAAGGTTGAGGATATATATTGGGTATGAATCTCCGTCTATTATTAAATATCTTGAGCCCCATAACGGGAGATTTATTCACAGCAAGACTTGTTGACTGTCATTTTGATGAATCAGTTTTTCCAACATTAGGGGGAGAGAATAAGCAGCTGGAAAAAAATAGATTGGAATGCATTAACACTATCTCATTTAGATCCTCGTACAAATTTATGTGAACTTGAAGTCAAAAGATAATGTATTTGCAAAATATTGCAAATCAACTGCCAGATGCATTCACCGACCTACCAAGGGTAACTAAATCCTATATTCCAGCTGCAAATGCTCCGATTCGAGTTGATATCCCAGTAGGGAAATCTATTTTTGCAAGTGAGTCTAAGGCACGCCGAAAGCATGGTAGACCACCCGGATCCAAAGATAAAAATCTTCGAAAAAGGAAAGGAGCAAATGATCAAAACGATCATACTACAGAGGTAATTGCTCAACACGAGTATAAAGACATTAGAACTAATAAGACCTCTTCAGGAGAGGCTTAGGTACTTGAAATAATTAAATTGAAGAGATCTCAATAAGTTATGTCTCTACGGGAAAACTATGGAACCGAAATAATGTTATTGTCGAAAACATTTTTGCATATAATGTTGCTGTTGAGATAATGCAACAAAACGAGGACCTTGAACCAAAAAAACTGTCGATGAATGTAGACAGAGAAATGATTGGCCAAAATGGAAAGATGCAATTCAAGCAGAATTGACTTCACTTGATAAACATGAAGTTTTCAGACCAATTGTTTGAACACCTGAAGGTGTAAAGCCAATGGGGTACAAATGGGTATTTGTGCGAAAACGAAATGAGAAAAATGAAGTCATTAGATACAAATCACGACTTATGGCACAAGGATTTTCGTAAAGACTTGGCATTGATTATATGGAGAAATATTCTCCTGTGGTGGATGCAATCGTCTTCAGGTACCTTGTATGTCTGGCAGTATAAGAAAAAGTTGAGATGCGTCTAATGGATGTTGTCACAGTCTATTTATATGGCTCATTAGACAATAAAATTTTTATGAAAATTCCTGAAGGATTTCAAATGCCTGAAGCATTTAAAGGTTCCCGAGAAGCTTGTTCAATAAAGCTTCAAAAATCCTTATATGGATTAAAACAATCAGGCCGTATGTGGTATAATCGCCTTAGCAAATACCTATTGAAGGAAGGATATAAAAATGATCCAATTTGTCCTTGTGTCTTTATAAAAAGATCCGGATTTAAAATTGTCATAATAGTTGTGTATGTTGATGATTTAAATATTATTGGAACTCATGAAGCACTCTCAAATACTATGGAGTGTTTGAAGAAAGAGTTTGAAATGAAAGACCTTGGAAAGACTAAATCTTGTCTGGGTATACAAATTGAGCATTTGACAAAAGGAATATTTATCCATCAATCAACATATACTGAAAATATTCTCAAGAGATTTTACATGGATAAATCACATCCTTTGAGCACCCCAATAGTTGTGAGGTCGCTTGATGTAAATAAAGATCCATTCCGACCTTGTGAAAATGATGAAGAGTTTCCTGAAGTACCATATCTTAGTGCAATTAGTGCACTGATGTATCTTGCTAATAATACTCGACCAGATATATCTTTTGTTGTAAGCTTATTGGCAAGGTTTAGTTCTTCCCCAATACAAAGACACTGGAACGATATTAAGCATATATTCAGATACCTCTAAGGGACTATCGATAAGGGATTGTTTTATTCAAATGAATGCAAGTCATAATTAACTGGTTATGCAGATGCTGGATATTTGTCTGATCCACATAGAGGACGCTCTCAAACAGGCTATCTATTTACATGTGGAGACACAACTATATCATGGCGTTCAGTAAAACAACTGCTATTTCTTCAATCATGCAGAGATATTGGCTATTCATGAAGCAAGTCGTGAATGCATTTGGTTAAGACTGATGACTCAATATATTCAGAAAATGTGTGGGTTTTCTTTGCAAATGATTCCAATTGTATGATATGAAGATAACACTGCATGCATAGCTCAGCTGAAAGAAGGATATATCAAATGAGACAGAATAAAACACATTTCACCAAAATTCTTTTTCACTCATGATATTAAGTATAGTAGTGAAATAGACGCCCGACAAATACGTTCAAGTGATAATCTAACAGATTTGTTCACTAAAGCACTGCCAACCTTAACATTTGAGAAGTTGATATACAAGATTGGAATGCGTCGTCTTCAAGATAACAATGTCTTCATCAGAGAGAGTAAGATACGCGCTGCACTCTTTTTCACTTAACCAAGGTTTTGTCCCATTGGGTTTTCCTGGTAAGGTTTTTAATGGGGCATCTCTAAATACGTATCACAAGATGTGGGTACTCTTTTTCCTTCACTAGGCTTTTTTCCACTGAGTTTTTCGTAGTAATATTTTAACGAGGCATGCTCTGTGTAATGGACATCCAAGGGGGAGTATTATAAATCCACAGGATGTCCATTCATGAACGGATTGTTCATTAATAACTTCATCCATTGAACTAGCTAATGAATTGATGTATGTATTTAAAGAGAACATTCAGTTATTATAACTCTAGAGTGATGTTACCTATCCTATATAAACGGTTCTTCACCTTGTAAATAACATAGATATTGAAAGAGCAATAAAACTTCTATCTCTCTCTATATTATTGCTATACTTTTTTATATTGTTACTTGCTATTTTACATTTTATTTACAACACACCTAAATTTATATGGGTATCTTATCTTGTTTAACTACTTCCTAAATAGGTTAGTACAATAAAATCTAGAGGTGCTCTTTGACGCACGGTGCACAACTTAAAACCCCATACCCCCTCCAAAACAATCTTTTCTTCTACCCTTGTAAGATATTTATTTACTTAAATATTTATTTATTTTTATTGACCAGTACAGTAGTAAATAGCAATAAATATTTAACTAGTATTTCTTTGTGAAGAAAAAAAACTCAATCACCCTTTTCCCTTGTCTCTCTCCATTTTCGATCACCTAAAAAACTTCACAAGAATTGTCATTTAAGCACCCAAACTTTAGATTAATAACAAAAGGAGCCATTTTTTTGGGGTAAAAAGTGAAAAGGGGTTGAAGAAAAAAATCAAACTTTATTGTTTAGAGATGGCTTTAATGCGCCTTCTCACACAGGTATGAAGATTTCCATTCAAAGATGTAATCTTTATTACATATTTTTGATGGGTTTTGTTTAATTTTTATTGGGGTTATTGATAATTAGAGATTTATTAAATGTTTTAGGTTAGAGAAACCCTAATCTTGGTACTCTTTTGGGTTTTTGCCCTTTACCTTGTTGTTATATTGAGTTATGAAACTGAAAGGTTGGATTTTTGTGTAAATTAGCTTCTTGTTATGTTGAGTTGTGAAGCTGAAAGAGTGGATTTCTATATGTATAATTAGCTTCTACTTTGCCTTATGCTGAGGGTCTATTTGAAACAGCCTCTCTACCTCACTCGAGGTAGGTAGGGGTAATGTTTCCGTACACCTCAACCCTCCCAAGGCCCTACTTGTGGGATAACACTGGGTGTGTCGTTGTTGTATAATTAGCTTCTTGTTTGCTTCTTTCTATATTGAGTTCCAAAGCTGAAAAATTGGTTCTTATATGTATAATTTGCTTCTAGTTTGCTTGTTATTTTGAGTTGTGAAGCTGAAAGGCTAGGTTTTTATATGTATAATAAGCTTCTTGTTTGCTTCTTGTTGTATTGAGTTGTGGAGCTGAAAGGTTGGACTTTGTATATGTATAATCTAGTTACAACTTAGCTTCTTGTTATATTGAGTTGTACAACAACTACAGGGCCATTGTATACCCACAAGTGGTGTCTGGGGAGGATGGGGCGTGCGCAGACCTTACCCCTACCTTGTATTTTCATGTTGAATTGTGAAGCTGAAAGTTTGGTTTTTTAGATGTTGTTAAATTGAGTTGCGAAGCCGAAAGATTGGTTTTTTTATATGTACAATTAGCTTCTTGTTATATTGAGTTGCGAAGCTGAAAGATTGGTTTTTTATATGTGTAATTAGCTGAAAGATTGTTTTTTTTTTATGTTCTTATTTGCTTGTTGCTGTATTGAGTAAATGAAACTGAAAGATTGGTTTTATATAATTAGCTTCTTGTTTGCTTCTTGTTATATTGAGTTGTGAAGCTGAGGCTTGAGAGGATGGATTGTTATATGTATAATTCAACTTCAATTTAGCTCCTTGTTATATTGAGTTGTGCAACTGAAGGATAAGCTTTTTATATGTATAATAGCTTCTTGTTTGCTTCTTGATGAGTTGTGAAGCTGAAAGATTGGTTTGTATATGTGTACTAGCATCTAGTTTACCTTACTCAAGGTAGGGGTAAGGTCTGGGTACACCTCACTCTCCCCAGATCCCGCTTGTAGGATAATCAAGCGATAATGCTGGGCATGTTGTTGTTGTACTTAGCATCTAGTTTGCTTGTTATTGAATTGTGAAACTGTAAGATTGGTTTGGTTTTTTATATGTAGAATTAGTTTATCTTGCTCCATAAAATAGCTTTTACCATTCCATGTATGTCACCAACAAAGGTTGTTTGGTATTTATTTTATCTGTTACCATTCCATGTTTGTCACTAACAAACTGCAACAAAGGTTTGTATATGTGTACTTAGCATCTAGTTTACAGGGGTAAGGTCTGGGTACACCTCACTCTCCCCAGACCCCGCTTGTGGGATAACACGGGGTATGTTGTTGTTGTACTTAGCATCTAGTTTGCTTGTTGTTATTGAGTTGTGAAACTGCAAGATTGGTTTTTTTATATGTAGAATTAGTTTATCTTGCTACATAAGGTAGCTTTTACAATCCATGTTTGTCACCAACAAAGGTTGTTTGGCATTTATTTTATTTTTCAATTTTTCCCATACACTGCTTGTTTTCTGTACACAGGGTTGTGCAATCTTCTTCTCGGTATGATGGTTTTTCTGTTTGCTCTCCTTTTTGCTGAATTCTGTTGTAATTTTGTTATACAGGCTGAAAGGCAGCAATCTCAACTGAGGCAGCTAAGCTATTTGCTTAGTAGAACCTATCTTACCTCTGGTAAGGCGATAGGAGGTGGAGGTATGCTTCGAACAGTTTGTACTCATGAAGCGGAGGCGTGTTTCCTTCTCTTTTTGTATATATAGAAGTGGTTGATAGTTGAGTTATGTAATTATTACTAGTTGTTTTAACATGTTTTCCGCAAGATGTTTGTGTTTTCTGCAAGAGTCGGGTCTCTATATTATTAACTGAACTATGGCCATACCTACAATGTATGGAACACCATAGAATATTGATTTTCCCCACTCTTTGCTCTTCCTCTACTTTATGATAAATTAGGCTCTACTAGCGAGTTAGGCAAAACTATAAAAAGAAAAGGTTTTGTCTTTTATATTCAAAATTGATATACATTTAAAATCAAAACCAAGGTGAACAAAACTGTGTCCAAACTAGAGTCTTCAAGGAAAGGCCTTTGAGGATAGCGGGTTTAGAATTAAGCTGCAACACACTCTAAAGGTTATTGTAGAATGTGAGACAGAGCAGACAGTATTTTTGGTCAAGAAGTGAGCAACTTTTATAATGAAAGCATATTTGACAATGTTGGGTAGGTGGAAGAGTGGTTTAGGATCCACATGAAAACGATAGACAAGTTTTATTGAGGTGGATATACTTACCTTATATTAACCTGTGTAAAGCAGTACAAAGAATTCCAACAATTCATGCTTAACTTCTCTGAAAGATAGTAATTGGTACCAGAAGATAACTGTGAAGTGAGATTTCTGGTGAAATCTCTCTTCAGTGTCTGCTTCCTTTTCTGCATGTTGGTGAAAAGAATCTCCATTTTGACTTGGAATCTAGTTAAATCTTTCTGACACATAGGTTCCATGATTTCTTTGTTGTGCTTACCAGAGAAACTTGAAAACCATTTTAGGAGTAATAGTATGTGTATGAAGATGAAACTAGCAATCTCTTAAGTTCTGTGCATCCTTTTTTAGTATCTCTTGTGAAGCAAATCTTATTGCCTAAGATGTGGTCTTTATATTTTGACAAATTGCAGACAAGTAGCTGGCATTAAGACCGGTACATTGAATATTTCAATAAAAAAGTTTAAATTCGTATAGAAGCTTCTGGCTTTGTCTGGTTGAATCAATTTTGTATCACCTGTGTGGATGTTTGGCTTGACCTGTTGTTTCATGTTATCTAGGAGAAGTAAAGTCTTGCAATGAGTCCTCTGTCTAAAGCATAATTGCCTTCCTGTTATCTGGACAAAGCATGTTGTAATCCTCCAGCATGTCCCTTCTTTGTGCAGTGCAAGGACCTGCGAGAACCAAGGGAAGGTTCCGGTCAAGTTATGTGGGCAGCCTAGCCCGCCGAGTACGGGATACAGAAGAAGCTACTGATGCGGCGTATCTCAGAGAGCTGTATCATAAGAATGATCCGGAGGCAGTCATAAGATTGTTTGAAGCTCAACCTTCACTTCATTCTAATCCAGCAGCACTCTCGGAGTATGTTAAGGCACTGGTTAAGGTTGACAGACTAGATGAAAGCGAGCTACTCCACACATTGAAGAGAGGTGAGACCTAATAAAAAAGTTGGTCTCAATTAGCTTTTACTGCTGATTTGGCAGTTTTGGTTATTAGCTATTTACAGCTCTTTATAAGTTCATAATAGATACTAGTTAGTTCTGACTGGAGGTCTTTCAGGGATTAGTGGTACTGCTAGCTCTCATGTGGAAGAAGCAAGTTTAGGAGCTCTGGCAGCTTTTAGGAATGTCGGGAAATCTACGAAGGATGGCGCTCTTGGTACTCCTAATGCTCCTATACATATGGTGGCCGTTGAAGGGGGCCATTTCAAAGAGCAGTTATGGCGTACATTCCGCGCTCTTGGTATGGCCTTTCTGTTGATCTCAGGTCTTGGTGCACTCATTGAAGATAGAGGAATCAGCAAAGGTATAGAAGCTCTGTTTTTTTTTTTCTTTTTCTTGTCTTTGTTCCAGTGAGTTAAGTGCAAATACAAGTTTTTATCTTGTTAATGATGTTTTCTGCCTCAGGACTTGGTCTAAATGAGGAAGTACAAGCGACATTGGAAACCAATACAAGATTTGCTGATGTGAAGGGTGTTGATGAGGCGAAAGGGGAACTGGAAGAGATTGTTCACTATCTCCGAGACCCTAAGGTGAGTTAATGTGCGAGTTTTTTGCAGTAACCACTAGAGCGATACTTCTCCCATCAGCATCAAAATTAAATCTTACATATTATCATTTGTGTCAAAGTCTAGTGGGTCAGAAAAAATAATGCTGGAAGGCATGAGATTGCTCTTGATATTATATATGCGATTGTAGAAATGCAGGACCCAAATGTATCTTTCGTTTTTTTTTTTTGCGAAATGTAACAGTATATTCAACCAGTGAGGTGTTTGTTAGTATCAGACTTTGGCTGCAAGGTCGGGGAAATTAAAACGATGTGAGAGTGTCTCTTGTTTGGTTGACTTTAAGTTATGACGATATGGAGGGCCGGAGGCAACTCATCTAACATCCTCGCTGGGCAAGAAGAATTTGAAGTATCCAAAAGGTTTTTATGCAACTCACTATTATTGACTAGTTGTACCAAAGTGTGATAACTGACACCCAAGGGTGTGGTCTAGCTAAAGAAGAAGTTGGTATTGCCATAGAAGACCAGGGTTCAAACCCCAGCCGACTCAAGAAAATGCTAAATGAAATTCTTTCCATTTGTTTAAGCCGTGGTGGACAGAAGCCAGTACTTGTGTTGGTTATAGGTAGCAAGTACTTGGTGGATTAGTCCAAGTGCCTGCATACTATCTTGGAGACCTTTAAAATTTTTTTTTGCTGTAGCTGAGTTTGGGTTGGCAGCTTTCAGTTAATTAGAGTGAAGTATTTGATGGTGCTATCTGCTTGAGAGTTGAACAAGTTGGAACTGCGACATAGCTGTGCCACATGAAGATTTGGCTGAAAGTCAAATTAGTTGGTTAGTTTGGCAGTAAAGCTAGCTTTTTTTACAATTTTTTTAATTGGGACCTAGCTAATTCAACCTAACTGATCACATTTCTACTGGTAAATTCATTATTTAATTTATTTATTTATGTTTTTGGCTGAGCGGTGAAACACCTAGGGTGTAAAAGAGGAAATAAACTAGGATTCGAAGGCACTACTTCTCAAATTCACCTTTATTTAACTTCTCTGAAAAGAAAGTTAGCTATTATTCCGACTTCCGCACAGGATACATAATACCAAAGCTTTCAAAGTATTGGCTAGTATATGACTTTCTACTTTGGTTGGTAATCGGGTTAAGACTTCATTTTGCATATCTTATTTATGTCTCTCTTAATTTTGTCTTCTGTTTACCATCGTCCTTTTTGCTCGTAGTTGGGGGGAGCTTTTCCAATGATTTGGTTTCAATGACAGTCTCTTATTTTGCACATTTATTGCAGCGTTTCACTCGCCTTGGTGGCAAGCTTCCAAAGGGTGTGTTACTTGTTGGTCCTCCTGGGACTGGTAAGACCATGTTGGCAAGAGCCATAGCAGGGGAAGCTGGGGTTCCCTTCTACTCATGCAGTGGCAGTGAGTTTGAAGAAATGTTTGTTGGTGTGGGAGCCCGCAGAGTAAGAGACCTTTTCTCAGCTGCTAAGAAACGATCACCATGCATTATATTTATTGATGAGATTGATGCCATTGGAGGAAGCCGTAACCCAAAGGACCAGCAATATATGAGGATGACTTTGAATCAGTTGCTTGTTGAGCTGGATGGCTTCAAACAGAATGATGGAATAATTGTGATTGCGGCCACCAACTTCCCTGAGTCGCTAGATAAGGCTCTTGTAAGACCTGGTCGCTTTGATCGCAACATTGTTGTCCCAAATCCTGATGTTGAAGGTCGGAAACAGATCCTGGAATCTCACATGTCAAAGGTATTGTTTCTGAATGCTGGGCCATTTCTGGTGACCCTGCAGTTTCCAGTAGGTCATTTGTTCTCACGGACGATTTGTAGTAATCCATAGCTATTGTAATGCTTGTTTAATAACTGATAGATTATCCTTGTGCATGCTTCTGTTTTAGCATTTTGGAAGATAAATTCATAATGCATGTGCACATCACCTTTTTTCCCCTGTTGGTGTCTATTTTCATTGACCTATACTGTGAAATGCAGAGATGGAAGTACTCGAAGACGATGCCTCCTGAAATAAATCTGTCCTGGTTTAAATAAAAATTGCCTACTTGTGAAAGTTTTCCGTTGTAAATGTCTTCCCATCTACCAACTTTGACATGTCGCATTTTACGTGGGCATCGTTTGTGAGAGGCTTATTTATGTGTTGTTAAATCTTGTTTTATTATGAACTTGATAAATTAAAAACCTTGTTGCCATGTCAAACTGGAGTTGGCAGCCTACCTGGTTTATTTTGACCATCTTTCTCTTCTGGATAGCTGACTGCAGATGCGACTACAACTGCAACTGCAACTTTTGAGTGTTTTATTTGTGTCATTTCTAATCTTTATCAAAAACCGTTTCCTATCTGGCAGGTGGTGAAGGCAGATGATGCTGACCTTATGATCATTGCTAGGGGTACTCCTGGATTTTCTGGCGCTGACCTTGCTAATTTGGTTAACATTGCTGCTGTGAAGGCTGCAATGGATGGTGCCAAAGCTGTGACCTTGGCTGATCTAGAGTATGCCAAGGACAAGATCATGATGGGAAGTGAGCGCAAATCAGCTTTCATATCCAAAGAGACGAGAAAGCTTACAGCCTACCATGAAGGTGGCCATGCTCTTGTGGCTATTTATACAGATGGGGCTCTTCCAGTGCACAAGGCAACTGTTGTTCCACGCGGAATGGCTCTTGGTATGGTTGCACAATTGCCAGAAAAGGATGAGACTAGTATGTCCCGTAAGCAGATGCTTGCTCGGCTTGATGTTTGTATGGGAGGGCGAGTTGCTGAAGAGCTCATTTTTGGAGAGAGTGAAGTAACTTCTGGTCCATCTGACGATCTCAAGCAAGCGACCAATCTTGCCAGGGCCATGGTTACAAAGTTCGGTATGAGCAAAGAAGTGGGGCTTGCCACCCACAACTACGATGATAATGGGAAGAGTATGAGCACTGAGACGAGGCTTCTCATTGAGAAGGAAGTAAGAGAATTACTTGAAACGGCTTACAACAATGCAAAAAGGATTCTGACCACCCGCAACAAAGAGCTTCATGCTCTTGCTAATGCATTGCTTGAGCAGGAAACGATGACTGGAAACCAGATAAAGGCCCTGCTTAGCCAGGTCAATTCTCAACAAATACAGCAGCAGCAACCTCAATTAGTGACAGAGGAGAGCACATCACAGTCCAATCCAGCTCCTCCGTCGACTCCAGCAGCAGCCGCAGCAGCCGCCGCAGCTGCTGCCGCAGCTGGTGCTGCAGCTGCAGCCACTGCTGCAGCCAAAACCAAAGGCATTGCTCCTGTAGGGTCTTAGCTGGTAACTATTGGTAGTATTTATCAATCCAATGTGCATATAGGGGATCATTTTCATGCAAGCTTTCCACCCTTTTATTATTGAATTGCTATCAAGGAGGTGATTAATGTATGGAGGTGGGTTTGGAGGTAAATGGAAGTAATAACAGATAAAATGACATATCGATGTTGTCAAGTGTATGTCATCTTTAGTTGCCTTAAGACCTCTTTCTTCTGGTTGTTATTAGCCACTTAGCTGACCTTACAAATCTTAGTTATATTATCTGCAGACTCATTTACTTGCCACTTTTGAGTTGGATATTTTCCATGGCAATATTGTAAAATTTCGCGATGCTAGAACATAAATAGTTTTCCTATAATGCACTCGTAACCTTCCTTTTAAATCAAGGTGTAATGCTAGTCTGCTCAATTATAGAAATTCCATGATGGCATTCATGGTAGTTTGTCATTCTGAATCATATTTTCCGCTGTCTTTCCTTTGATACTTATTTATGTATATTTTAAATGCAATGAATGAACTGGGGGTAATAATAGGGGTAGTTTCATAAAGGGGTAACACATGTTGAGGTCTATATTTTGCTTTATTTGGGATCCTAAGCCTCAGATAGATCAAGCATCAACAAGTCTTTCTAATCTGGGCAGAGCCTGTTTCTGTTCTGGTAACACCTTAGAAGGTTGAATGTCAAAATAAAAACATCAATGGTAAAGGATTTGTACCACAAAAAGTCTTACTAGATATGATGTACTGGAAAGTTCAGTTTGGTAATAAAGTAAAGAAAAAGTTTCTCTTACCAGATATTAGTTCGCCCAATGAGTTAGACAGGAGTTAACAAAAATATGAAATCTCATCTTTTTTATACGAGGATATGTTTTAGTGCTACAAGACTCTGAACACGGAAAATATTCTCACCATTTATATATTTTAGTAGTAACTTATAGAGGAAACGAATAGCATTATGAAGTCTATTAATTTCAATGTTTATACAAAAGTACAATTTTTAGAACATAATACTAAACATACAAAATTACCTATTATAGAGGAAATGAGAAGTTAATTACAAACATAGCAAAAATATAACAATATTTTTTCATAATATACCAAATCCTTACCTTTTTACTCCTATTTTCCCCACTAATACTTTTGCTCCTCCCATTTCGCCCTATTTCACTTTTCCTCCAACTATTTCTCCCAATTTCACTTTTACTCCTCCAATTTCTCCCAATTTTACTTTTCCTTATCCCATTCTCACTGTATCTCGATGTATTTCACTATGTCTCGATGTTTCTCAACTACCAACTATCTTGTTTTTCGTTATATCTCAACTACCAACCACCTTGTATCTAACCGTATCTCGCCTACCAACCACATCTTATATCATCGTATTTCATTGTATCTCGCCTACCAACCACATCGTATCTCATCTATCTCAACTACCAACCGCCTCGTATCTAACCGTATCTCGCCTACCAACCGCCTCGTATCTAACCGTTTGTGCGTTGTTTCTCACTGTTTATAAACTGTTTCACCTTCTTTGTGATGTTTCACATTATTTTTTGCATTCTGTTTTGAACTTTTTTACAGCCGTTTCAAACTATTTCAGCGATGTATCTCACTGTATCTGCACCTTTTTTGCTCTGTATCAAACTGTATCTACGTGGTTTCAGCACAGTTTCAGGTTGTTTTGCACCGTATCTAACTATTTCTAGACTGTATCTAGTTGTTCCTAGACTATGTCAGCATTATTTCATCCCATTTGCAGATTGTTTCTCATTGTTTCTAAACTATTTTTTACATTTTATTTTAGACTTTTTTACTATTTATTTCTGATTGTATCATTCTGTGTCAATGCCATTTCAGACTGTATCAAACTGTTTCAGTATCTGTTTCAAATTATTTCAACGATGTTTCAAACTGTATCTAACCGTATCAAACCGTATCTAACTGTTCCTACACCATTTTAGGTAGTGTTCAACACTTTATCTAATTGTTTCTGCACCGTTCAACACCGTTTCAGACCGTTTCAGCATTGTTCCAGACCGTTTTAGACTGTTTCAAACCCACATGAGTTGCGCATATAAAAAATCTCCATATGCGTTTCGCTGAAACATTACTAAACCAAATTCTCTGGTTTTCACTTTCCTTTCACACACTAAGACACACACTTTATTCTTAATATGAACAATTAATACAAAGAAAAGCAACATAGAAATAGAGAAATACAACCGGAGCACAACAACATAGCCGAAGCACAACAATTGTAAGCATCAGCCAGTCAAAACACTGATACGAACAATTGGATCCACCAAAAAATAATAGAGGAACACACATACGCGACCGAAATAGATCCAGAAGGAGTAAAGGGATCGGGGGTGAAGCAATACGAAATAGGGGTTAACGGTGAGGCATCAACATACATTGACGCCAACACCCCTTCCGATTCTCTCTTTAGCCAGAACACCATCATCGCCGCGCTGTATCTCGCCGGAGAAGCCAAGCTAGTGCTCACGCCTCCTCGCTGTTTCAATAGCGTTACTCTGGTTTTCCGTCATCGCTCACCGAAATTTGGTCGCCGGTGCGACGGATCTGATCCTAATCTCTGGTTTTTGTTATGGAATCTCTACCATTTGGCTTTGCTCGAGTTTTGTTATCGTAATTCTGGATCACATTGATGCGTGTAGTGGTGATGGGTTTGAACAGATGGTTGTTTGGTTTGCTGTGTTGCTATGGACGTTGAGTCGATGGTTGCCCGATTTGTGGTTCTGCAGCGTTGAACCGGTGGGGTTGAGGAGGTGATAGTAGGGGGTGGAGTTGTACGTTTGGTCCGAGAGAAGGGAGTGGGGGAGGCAGCTGATTTGTTTGGGGAAGTGGAGAAAGTGTTTTAGGGTATATTTGTGTAAAAAACCATTATCGGGAAGGCAAACACTATAGATGGGGCACATTTATTAACAATTATGCGTGTGCTCAAAAATGGAAAATTACTGTATTCAAAAGGAAAAAGAAGTCACATGTATCAATCTAATCTAACTTTTAACAAATTTCTCATAAACAATGTGTGCGTGCGGCATTTTCCTTTGGTTTTGTATAATCTTTTGTCTTTTCAATTCCTAAAAAAAGTTTTTAAGTTAGTGATCAAGAGAAAACAAGACAATTCGTGCGCGCACACATAATTTTATACATATACACATTTATTGCGTGAGGAAATTTTATAAAACATTATTACCAGCAAAAGGGCTACTACCATAACTCAGGAGACAAAACATAGATAGCTCAGATAAGTAATAATAAATCCACTTTGAGATTCTCTCTTACAAGTTACTATAAAAACGAAACGGAAAAGGGCCACATTTGCCCCTCTACTATCAACTATTGTCTGGACCAATCTTTAGTTATACTATCGGGACAGATTTACCCCTGCCGTTAGCATAGTAGGACAGATTTACCCCTGCCGTTAGTATAGTAGCATATATACCCCTATTTTCAAACGGCCAGCCACAGTGGAGTCCATGTGGGCGTCATGTCATCTTCCACTTCCATGCTGGACGCTATTTTTAGTCCATGTCATTTTCCTCTATACCCAAAACAATAAAATTCTCCAACGACCACCTCCATGTTGCAGTTTACGTTCATATTCATGTATCAATATGTGTCTTGTTGTCTCCTATGAGATTTTTGGTACCTGACTAGTCGAATAAATGACCACCAAATTTTAGGGACCTTGCAGCAGACTTTGGGATGAGATTTAACGCTGGCCCACCGATCATGAGCAGAGAAGAATTTGAGGCTAGAAAAGCCGATCTAAAGAAGAAGAGTGAGATAGAGAGACTTGGAGAGAGGTAACTATGACCAGCCTAGTTTTCTATTCTTGTTAATTCTCAGCATATATGCTATTTTAATGGCTGATGTTAGAATCACGTTCAATGGCTTAAGCACTGCGTATTGAGTTTTGCAAAGTATGTTCATACCATAATTCAGTGGTAACTGAAAATAGCACATCACGATGCAATTTCGGTGGGTGATATTAAAAATTTGTTCAATTATTGAGCTTTGAGTATTGAGGATTATGCAGTGTCTAGTAGGATGATGGACTACTTTAAAGGAGCAATTTAGTGTTTTGGGTATAGAGAGAAATGACATGGACTAAAAATGGCAGCCAACATGGAAGTGGGAGATGACATGGCGCCCACATGGACTTCACGGTGGCTGGCCGTTTGAAAATAGGGGTATATATGCTACTATGCTAACGGCAGGGGTAAATCTGTCCCGATAGTATAACTAAGGATTGGTCCAGACAATAGTTGATAGTAGAGGGGCAAATGTGGCCCTTTTCCGAAAACGAAATTAACATAACATATATAATACTAATATTTTCTTACTAGGAAACTCCAACAGAGAGAGAGAGACCAAACCTTTGATCATATGGCTAAGCCCCCTTCAATCCCCAATATACAACAAGGTAAACACTACCTTTACTATGTAAAAGAAACATAAATTAGATTTTTCATTTTTGGGTGATCAAGATTCAACAAAGGTGTGTTTTTTTTATATGGGGTTTCTAATATTTGCTTGAATTTGATAATCTTTAAAATGGTTTTGCTTAGGATATAATTTTGGGGTTTTAGCCATTATTGTATTTGCTCCTAGTTATATATGTAAAAGACTTGGTTCAGTTCCCTTTATCAAGTGTTAGTATTGAGTAGTGAAAATTATATGAGTTAATTTGGGATGTGGCCCTTCCTTGGACCTGCATGATCGCTTGATGCTTCGTGCACCGGGCAGGTTTTTATTGTTTTACAGCAAGAACAATTACTATGCCTCAATTCAAACTAGTTAAGGTGTGCTACAATAATCGTCAATACCTATTCAGCTGAATTTTGGGCCTGTTTCATTCAAAAGTTTTGTGGATGGTCGTGGTTCATCATGAAGAATTTGTTTATATTGTTTTTTTGGCTGCAATTTAGGATGTCAATTAAATAAAATACTAGGAGTCGCTTTTGTGCAGGAGTTCAATAGCGTTTAATGGATGTCAATTAACGATGCTGTAGTCTAGCTGTCCTTTCAGTTATGTATGTCCTATTGATTATGTTGGAATGATGCTGATCTTTTGTTCTTCTCACGCTTCTTCTTTTTCCACAGAGACGCGGCATAAGCGTGTGACAGTACGTAATAGCCATGGTGAGGAACTTGTGGGCATGCTACATGAAACGAATTCTGTGGAGCTTGTAATTATCTGCCATGGTTTCAAATCATCGAAGGTTTGTCACAATAGTTAGAACATGTAAGAGTAACAGCTCCTATATGTGGCATATTTTTATTTTCATTTTACTGAGTTTTGCAGATATGTTGTTCTGTGTTGATATAATTTTTTTGGTGAGTAATAGATGTTCCCATGTAAAACATTGCTTTTGCTATGTAGGAAAATGCAAGCTTGGCTTGAATTTGGTATTAAACTCTACTAGGAACTTCCTTTTGCTATAACAGACTGTAGCGGAACTTTTAGGAGAGAAATGTTCTCTTGCTTCTACATGTACCTCCCCCTCTACTCCCCAGCGCCTCTGTCCCCACCCCCACCCCCAATGATAAATAAAGAAAGAAGGTTTATCTTCATATTTCTATCTCACTACTTGTGAGCATTTTCAATAAGAACTAAATGGCTATTTTCAATGTCTGAGTGCTCATCATAACTTTTGTTCTACCTAGGAGAAAATTTGGATTGCATCCTAGGGAAAGATGTAGTGTATCAGTGCGTACACTTGACCTTGTATATGCTACCACTCTTATTGACTGCTATATTATGTTATGAATGGTCGAATCTAGTTCACAGAAATGCTTTCTTTCTACCTATAATTAAATGTGCCTCTTTTATTTCCTAAGATGAAATTCATTTAGAGATTATTTCTACAGTGTCATGTGATTCAGTACAGCAATATTCAACTCCTTACTGTTCCTCTTTTTTTTTTTTTTTCTTTTTTTTTTTCCTGTTACTGTCTATCTGTACAATTAGTAGAGATTGGCTGGGTGGACTTACAGTCTTCTTATTAGTTATGCTTAAACTTCAGGATCGGATACCCATGGTGAATCTTGCTGCTGCTTTTGAGAAAGATGGAATCAGTGCTTTCCGCTTTGACTTTGCAGGAAATGGGTATATTCAATTACTAAAGCCAGTATACAGACCTCTAGGTTTGCTAATAAATGACCTCTAGGTTTGCTAATAGATGGGAAGGGAGAGCACCTAATGAACTTTATTCTTGCCCTACTTTTGATCTTTCAACATAGATTTACTCAGTTTAGCAATGGTTATTGAATAAAAAGGCATCCCTTCTCTCCTTTTGGAAAGCTGAGGAAAATCTGCTAGGATTACCTGTTCTTATAAATGTGTACATTTCAATAGAAGAAAATGACCATGTAAAGATCTCTTATGTGTTAATTTTAGAACTCTTACGTGTAAAAACAAAGATCATCTGAAGATATTTGACATGAAACTGAAAAATATGTGAAAGAGACCGCAAACCAGTTGAACCGACTTTAATTGGCAAGCAGCTCCTTCCCCTGTAATTAGCACTGACCATTTTTTGGACTTTGTTAGTTCCCTAATCATGGCATAACCTTTATTGTAATGGAGCTAACGACTGCAGTATTGCATGTTTGTATCTCCTCGATGCCTTTTAATTAATTGTCTTAATAAAATAAATCGGTAACTAGCTCCTTCCATTTTCTAAATTTGTAAACTTACAGTAGGATACTGTCAGCTGAGTCGTCTCTTCAAGTATTTTCAGGATCTTAACTCGACTTATGCTACTCATATCATGATATTTTGTATATTAAAAGATTTTAAATTCTAAAGTTTTATGACCACAGGAAAAAACAATTGAATTGAAACTTCTGTAGACTCACATTATTTTTTGGTGGCAGTGAAAGTGAAGGGTCCTTTCAGTATGGTAACTACCGTAGAGAAGCTGATGATCTTCGTGCTGTAGTTGAGCACTTTCATGAGGAGAAACGTTTCATTGCAGCAATAGTTGGTCATAGCAAAGGTATACTGAAAGCCAACTTATATGTGATCCTGTGAAGCTACACTCTGTTTCTCTTTCCCTTTCTCCTGTTTATAGTTCTCTAGTTCCAGGGCTGTGAGTGTTGGTGTTTGAAGGATGACAGTACACCACCGTACTGACACAGACTAACTATCAGATGTTTTCCTGAACTAGTAGCAATGCTCTTTTTGCTGTTGTTTGATTTGAGTCACTGAGAGACAATTTTTCTGTGTTATTACTTCTCATCATACTTGAAGCTTCAAGAAATTCTAACAGTTTTTCCTTGGCCATTTTTCTTGAATCTGTTGCTTCGTCTTTTGGTTTAAGGGGAGAGTGTCAACTATTATGCAGGACATGAAGACTAACTGAATGGCTTTCTTTGTTAGTAGGATGGTTTTTCTCATCAGGTCATCAAGTTGCAAGCATTGGCTTGATTTGAAATGTTTATATGTTCAACTCAACTTTTCAACATTATTATTCATTATGAGCTTTTCAAACATTGAAGAAGGATTTCCTATATAATTAATAGTTTTTTGTCGAAGTCAAAGTTTTGGCAATTCTAATTTTACCTTGATATTTATTTTAAACATAACCTTGCAAATAACGGTAGAAGTTGACAGCCTATGTGTTTTACCCCAAGCATTATATGGTCCTGCTGACTGTTGACGTCTATGGTGATATTTTCTCTTGTCCATATGCCGTAATTTGTAATCACTAAGGGTTGCACAAACACTTCTAGTTGTCACGATAGTGCTGTATGGATCTCTCAGGCCATAATCAAACTAACAAGGAATGAGAGTATTTTCCTGTCCTACAACTTGACCCATATCCACTCTATATCTAATCAAAACATTCTGATACTCGTTTTAGTTCTAGTAACTTTGTCTCCAGCTTATTCTCTGCAAATCAGTAGATTTCACCATCAGTGTTCCTGCTGATATATTTTTTTTGGGTGGAATAAAATACCTACAGGAGGAAATGCTGTGCTTTTGTATGCTTCGAGGTACAAGGATGTACAAACTGTCATAAATATTTCTGGCCGCTTTAATCTTGAGAGAGGGATAGAGGGCCGATTGGGCAGAGACTTTAGACAAAAGATAAAGCAAGATGGTTTTATTGATGTTAGAAATAGAAGAGGTATGCTAAATAGTGTTTTTTTGCTTTTGTGCTTCATTGTCGTATTACTTCTGTCCCATTTTGTTGGATGTACTTCACTCTAGAACATTGGATGTTTCACAATGCACGTAAATAAATAAGAATAAACTGCATTATCCTTGCAGTGACTTGCCTTTACTTGCATAATTCATATTTATTATAATGCTAACACGGAATAACATCAAAATATAGCATGTTTAGTCTTTACATGAAAAAGAGAGGAGCTTTTTGAGGCTTCATTATTTAGCGAAAAAAGATCAACAGAGGAACCCTTTTGTCCTGTCTGGTATTGTCCGACTAGCCCCTTCAATGCTGTTGGTTTTCGCCATTGTTCTACCTTAGTCTCTGGAAAAGTCCTTGTGCAAAACTCTGGGTACATCACTGCACCGCTGCAATCTTTAACTTGTGATTGCTTCTTTCATTGTCCTTGGTAACAACCATTTGACATTAACATTGAGAAAACAAGAGTCGAGCAATGTTAAGCCAGCCTGCAATGCAATAAGAGATGATTATTATCTCGTGGGAATATTTGCACATCTACCACCAGCTCAGAAATATCCTCCTCTTTCTAAATTGGTTGTCGTTAAGCTAGCATCTGTCCTGCACACCAAGCCAAAAGAAGCTACTTCCTTTGAACCTTGAGCATTAGCTGCTTCTGATTTGTGTATACTTGCTTTTAGTTCTTTCAAAGTCTAAACTTGATTCATTCGAGAGTTCTGTTTTCTATTTTCTTTTCTGATACCCCTCACCAAAGTTATCCTTGCATGCGGCCGAACAAATTGATGATACCACTTAAGGGGAAAAATGATGATAAAACAATCTATGTTAACATACCAGAGAGAGATATGGTAACCCAAATCCCAATTTTCTATGGTCTTTAACAATGCCTTCAGTTGCTGACCCTCCATTATGCCATCTCTTGAGCTTGCAGGAGGATTTGAGTATCGTGTCACTGAGGAAAGCTTGATGGACCGTTTGACAACTGATACCCGTGGGGCATGTCAAAGTATTCCGACAAACTGCAGGTCTGAAATTGATATTGATTATAACTGAGTGTCTTAAGTATTCACATCATATCTTACTACGATATAACCTTTTCAACAGTTGGCCACTTATACGTCGTCCTTACTATAGCACAAATATGCATGTCGCCATCTGAGGCTACTTTGCTTGTGAATAACAAATTTGTTCAAAACTTGAACACAAATTGTGTACTAACCTGCCGGATTGAATTACAGGGTGTTGACGATTCACGGCACAATCGACGAAATGGTGCCAGTTGAAGATGCTACGGAATTTTCCAAGAATGTGCCAAATCATAAACTGCACATCATCGAAGGAGCTGATCATGAATTCACGTTGCATCAATATGAGTTGGCTTTGGTTGTGGTGGCTTTTGTTAAAGAGGGTCTACGTGGAGACTACATGGCTATGCCATCTCAGACAGGCAAAAGAATAAGTGGATATATCCGTTCACGATTCTGATTCAATATTCCTTTGCTGTAAACAAGCTTACTTGTTGCCAACAATACCAAGTAGACAGTCAAATAGCCTAAAAAGCAAGGATAGCTAGTGCCATGACCTTTATGTCACCGCTAATCAAAGAAAGTTTCGATGGACAGGAGGCCAGAACTTATTACTCCTATCAAAGTGGGAGGAACAACATTTCGTGTTCTATTTGAGAATGTATAGGTACTGCTACTGGAAAGGGTGAGGAAGAGAAAAAGAAAGAATGTAGTAATACTAGTGGGGAGTTTCTTTTCTTTTTCTATTTTTTCTGGGAAGAAGCATCTTCCATTTTCTTTGAACTTCTGTAGAATTTTCATACAGAAGTGGTAAATTTTAATTTATGTACTCAGTTATGTGTTTAAATTTACATTTTTTCAGTTCATTTTCCATGGTGTTTTGAACTTAGAGCAGTACAATTATGCCAACGATCTGCCATTGTGGTTTGACTAAACTACTGCCATTGGTACAAGCAATCTTCATTGGAGAGGAGGTACTAAGCATCTGAAGAACTTAGCCTTTCAGCAACTCACAGAATCTTTAATTTATTTGCTTGAACATTACAATATTACAAGCCAATAAATTGTTCACATCCAGACCTAACACAACTTCCTCTAGAAGTGTAGACCTCATAGGAAACTTTATGCAACTGCCAAAATGACAGAACCAGGAACATGTGTGTGTAGCCAAAACTAAAACTTGACAGTAATTCATAATCCAGAGTTTGCATATAAATTTCAGGCTTGAAACTGGTCACCACTAAGTCAAGCATTTCTTCTGGCAAAAATTACACCACAATTCCACAAACGTCCAAATACAACAAATACTTGCCCCGAAACTAGAACTCAAGAAGATATAAACGGTTCTAAGTACTATAGCCCTACTAAAAATGACGGATGAAAATTCTCAGCCTCTACTCTTTATAGTTTTTCTTAATAAATTATGCTGCAACAGTCTTTGGCTTCGCACCAATTTTTTTCCAAGAAACACTAGGCATTATCAGCTTTGTGTCGACACGATCCTTATATTGAATAGCAAAGTTCATTAGTGAGTCAAGAAGAGAATCAGAAAGGAGGTGAGGTTCTAGGCCCAGCTCAATTAGTTTAGTATGTTTGGCATTGTAGTAGTGTTCCTCTGCTTCTACTCTTGGATTGGGCACTGATATGGTCTTCACCTCAAGGCCAAGTTTTTCCCCTGCTTTGGTGACAAGGGCTGCAAGCTCATTTACTGAAAACTGCTCAGTGAATTGGTTGAAAACCCGGAACTCTCCTGGCTTTGCTGGATTGGCAATTGCAATCTCAACACATTGAACTGTATCTCTAATATCCAAATATCCCCTGGTCTGCAAAACATTAAACATCCATTAGAAAAGCCTGGAATGACTATGACATGGTTATGGACTTATCATCAGGGGACAATTGGTCAAGACACTCATAAATAATAAAATAATCAGGTTAGATAACAAAGAAATCAAACCCCAAATATTTTCTGTGATCCAGATAAGGAAGCCTATTAAATTTCACCTTTTATAATTTTCTCATGACCAGACTGGCCCTGTCTACCCATTTCTTGTTTTCCCCAAAATAATTGTGTTAGATACATTATATGAGGCGAGGTCAATCAATCCTTATAGCCTGTATGGATCATGTCACTGATTCTTGAAGTTCATCCCATTTATGGTCCAAAAGAACAATTTTAATTTATAAGCTAGTCCGAAAAAACAAATTTATTAAAGTATGAGATGGGTTAGTATCAAGTTTGCGATCCATTTACGAAGTACATGCTTATTTCTGCACTTGAAGATAGCTAGGAAAGAAATTACACTTAAAGATCTTTGAAAGAGCTCAAGATTTACATTAGTATGCAGTACCATATGGAATTAGAATTAAGTCCATACCTGTCCTCCCTTCCCGTATACCGTAAGTGGATGGCCAACAGCAGCTTGAACACAGAACCGATTCAATGCAGTTCCAAATACAGCATCATAATCTAATCTGTTGACCAGCTCCTCATGCATCGCAGTTTCATCAGTCCTCACCCCATACACCACTCCCTGGTTCAGGTCAGTCGCTCTGATCCCCCATGCCTTGCAGGTAAAGGCTATGTTGTGTGAATCATGGACTTTACTCAAATGATAGAAAGAGCTCGCTTGTTTGGGATAAGGAAGAGTATCTGTTCTTCCATTATGGGTGATAGTTATATAACCTTCTTCAATATCTATGTTAGGGGTGCCATATTCTCCCATTGTCCCTAGTTTGACCAAATGACACTCTTCCCTAAACTCCTTTATAGCAAATAGTACATTAAGTGTCCCTATCACATTATTATGTTGAGTAAAAACAGCTCTTGACCTATCAATCATAGAATAAGGGGCAGACCTCTGCTCCCCGAAATGGACAACAGCATCAGGTTCAAAGGATTTGAAGGCTTCTGCCAAGAAGTCAAAGTCGCATATATCACCAACAAACAGTTGCATGTCTTTTCCTGTGAGAGATTTCCAACGCCTTATGCGGTTATGGATAGATGAGATGGGTGTTAGAGAATCTAGACCAAGCTGGTGGTCAAATAGGCGACGAATAAGGTTGTCAACTATGGCAACTTCATAACCCTTGTTCGATAGGTGGAGAGCAGTTGCCCAGCCACAATAGCCATCACCACCAATGACCATGACCTTCTTCCTAGTGGAGGCTCCATCAGTAGTTTGCTGAGAACCAGAGTCACCCTGTGTTTTGGCTTCTTGGCTCATTGACACAGCTGAAGCTCTGATCACATGTTGATTTTGTGTAGACGTTTTCTTTTGCAAGCTTAGCTTTTTCAAGGGTGAGCAGGAAATTCCCACATTAAAAGACGTCAGAATAGGTGTAGAGCATTGGTTAACTGACTTTAAATGCAGCTTGTGGCTGGAAGAGACATCCAAAGAACAAGTAGTAGAAAGTAAATGTGCCATGATAACAGCCTCGACTTGAGCCAACCAAGTTTCTTAAACCTGCAGAACTAAGAAAAAAAGAATCAGCGCAGAATATAGACTCCGCTACTTTATCTAGAAAGTACAAGCAAAAGGATAGTTTCAAGAAACCTTAACAAAATACAAATAGACGACAGCGATTGACCTCTAATCATGAAAAATCCTTCTGTTGTTAGTAGGCCTGGGCATTGAGCCGAGCCCAACCGAGCTTACTATGCTACCGAGCTCGAGCCCGAGCCCAAGCCCGAGCCTAACTGCGCATTATACCATACCAAGCTGAGCCGAGCTCAACCGAGCTGCTGAGCCCGAGCAGAGCCCAAAAATGGCACCACCAAATAATCATTTTCCTAATGATGGACTTTGTGTCACAAAATACTTGAAGAACCAAAGAGGTTCCTGATACAGACATAAACTCCCCTCCCACCTAGTCTAGTCTGGAAATCCTCTTTTTTGAGATTTCCAAGAAGTAATGAACATTAACAAAACATGCATATCATACATGTTGACCCCAGAACAAATCAGTCCAGCTCCTAGTTCACCAGCATTCAACAACAAAAACTAATCCATTTTAGCAGGTCAAGCTCTATTGAGTCAATTAAACTAACTTCTACCTATAACCCCACAATTACTCAGGTCAAGCAAGTATTACAACAATCTAAGGCAAAACACTAAATTCCACAACCAATATGAGAACATAAGGTAATCATTTATTTGGGGAGCTTCTGCTTCATTCTAATATGCACGGTAATAACAAGAATCAGAGTTTGGTAGAACAAGAATCAAAACAAAAACAAACCAGCTGACTACATAATCAAAACACATAAAAGGGTCACCACATATTTCAAAGAATCAACTAAAAGGGTACACAAAATATGAAAGCAACTTGTAAAATGAAAAGGGTCATCAAATTTTATCAAGAAAAGCATGTTTTGAAGCTAAAAGGAGTCACCTTGACAAGAGGATGACACAATCCTTATCTCACACACACAGAGAAATGTGTCCTCTGCTGCTGGGTGTTGTGTTGGGCTATAAGTTTTTTATGTTGTCTGGGGAAGCATCATAGTTTAGCTGAAATGGATATTCTTGTTTACATCCCAACATTGCTGACATCAAAATTACAATACTGTCCCCTTACACTCTTACAATTTCCTCTATCCATTACTTACTCTTGTCTATAGTTTAACTGGATACTGAGTCCGAAAGAAAAGAAGACTATGAACTTTTAGTTTAAAATAAATGGAAAAGGGCCAAATTTGCCCCCGTGACCCCTCGTTAAAATTTTGGTGCAGCAATACCCCTACTGTTACCATAGTATGCAGATTTACCCCTCTCATTAACGTACCTCCACGCTGGACGATACGTGGCCGCCACATCAGTGCCATAGTAGAGGGACAAATTTGGCCCTTTTCAGTTGTTTCTAAAATCGTGTCTGGACTAAATTTCAATACTTAGAGAAAAAGTTTCGATACTTAGAGGAGTCATTATAAGAGAGAAAAATGTGCTAAGAATAGTAAATAAGATATTTTGAGAGAAATATGGAATTAAAATGATACTCTCTTCGGTTTGGTTCCATAAGAAAGATATACTTTTGAACTTTGTGACAAAAATTATCTTTATTAAAGATAAGACAAAAGTTTAATAATAATATTATTTCTAAATAAATAGATGTGTTCTTTTTAAAAAGACTAAAAGGTAAAATATGCTACTCCTATTAAAGTAGATAAAGAGTTTTTTTCATGTATTTCAATTTAAAAGATATTTTTTAATTTATCACAAAAGGTGACTTTTGCTATATATTGACTTATTAACTTTAGTTTAATCTCTTTTCCTTTAATGACATATTTTTTGTAACATTAGAAAAAATAATACTAATAGAGTTTTATGTTTAAAATCACAAATTCTAGAATTCAATCATGACACTAATTTTATGGACAAACGCTAGCTTAATGTTATGGACAAACGCTAGCTTAATGTCATGATTGAATTCTAAAATTTGTGATTTTAAACATAAAACTCTATTATTAGTTTTTTTTAATATTACAAAAAATATGTCATTAAAGGAAAAGAGATTAAACTAAAGTTAATAAGTCAATATATAACAAAAATCACCTTTTGTGATAAATTGAAAAATATCTTTTAAATTGAAATACATGAAAGAACTCTTTATCCACTTTAATAGGAGTAGCATAATTTACATTTTAGTCTTTTTAAAAAGAACATATCTATTTATTTGGAAATAATGTTATTATTAAACTTTTATCTTATCTTTAATAAAGATAATTTTTGTCACAAAATTCAAAAGTATATCTTTCTTATGGAACCAAACCGAAGAGAGTGTCATTTTAATTCCGTATTTCTCTCAAAATATCTTATTTACCATTTTTAGCACATTTTTCTCTCTTATTATGAATCCTCTAAGCATCAAAATTTTTTCTCTAAGTATTGAAACTTAGTCCAGACACAATTTTAGAAACAATTGAAAAGGGCCAAATTTGCCCCTCTACTATGGCACTGATGTGGCAGCCACGTGTCGTCCAGCATGGAGGTCCGTTAATGAGAGGGGGTAAATCTGCGTACTGTGGTAACGGTAGGGGTATTGCTGCATCAAAATTTTAACGAGGGGTAAACGTGACCCCTAAACCATAGTAGAGGGGCAAATTTGGCCCTTTTTCGTAAAATAAATCATAGAAATTTTATGTAGCTGTGAATTATTTTATATAGTAAAATTATTACTAAATATAAAAAGTGATCATATTTTTTGCGACTGATAAAGAAAATTGGTCATATTATTGGGGCGGTGGAAGTAGTTATGTGACTCATTAAAACTCTAAGTTTATGTCCAATTCTAAGTGAGTTTTATTTTTAAGGTACAAGATACTTAAAATAAAGCATAAGATAAGGGTTATCATGAACCATTTCTTCTAGTATTGTTTTGTATAAAGAAAAAGAGAAAGAGAGCAGAATTATCAAAGTCCAACATTTGATGGTTTACTACGCTTCAAATTTGGCCACCAAATCTAGCAAAGATGCTCGTATAATAATAGACCATCGTTTGCTTAAATGTGTTGCAATAACACTTAAATGACTTTAAATACCATTATTGTTTTTTAAGGTAAAACTGTTAATACTTGGTAAGTTAGGAGCATTGTGCTGGCTTCTATTTTTGAGAATAACTACACTTGATAATTAGTTGATCTGTTTGTTTGTTTGTTTTTTTTTTTGAAGCATTGCAAGGCATAGTCAATTTAAAGCCGAATAAAGGTGGAGAATTGCTTAACTGAATTCAACATCGCGATAATTATGTTGAATTATTTGAATCTTGAAAAAAGAAAGACGTATTTGCATAGGCATACTTTGTATAGACAAATGGAATGGATTTTAATTATTAGAATGGAGTTGATATTGAGAGCGCAGATAGTCTACTCTAATAAAATTAAGTTTGAAGCATATGATTTATGTACATTGTATTTCTCTCTCTATAACTGTTCTGGTGCACGATAGCATGAGTTTGCTAACGTGCACTGGTGGCCGGAAATGATGAGAGGAAAGCAAACTAAGACCACAAAGACAAAGATGAACTCGAAAGCTAAGATACAACTACAATCGTACCATGGTAAAGGACCTGTGAACACGCCTAAAGGGAAAATGACGAAAGTGTTAAATAAATTATATCTCCCGCTGAAGCGAAAGAAAACGGAATTGAACCTAGTAACAATGGTGGAACAAGCAACCAGTCTCAATCAGCACAGTATATAGGACAGACTAGTTGTGACATCCCGCCACATCATGAGCCAAATAGTGTACACAAGGCAATGGAAGCTTCTAGAGAGACCAAGAGTGGTCTAGAGTATGTAAGACTCTAGAACCTTGAAGGTCCTTGACTTAGGGCTTCTTTGGAATGAGTAGAAGTATCTAGATCATGGAAGAACATTGGTTGAAGTTGGAAGAAACCAACCACTTATGGAACACTCTAGAAGAGCCAAGAAAGAGCATGTTAACTTCCACCTAATTGATGTAGTCTAGAACCTTCCCTAGAGTAGTATAAATAGGAGTAGGCATTTCATTTGCACTTGTCCAACATCCAAGTCTTCTAAGTAGTGTCTAGCATTGTAACCTAGCATCCAACCAAGTTCCTTAGCTTTTCTTTCTTTGTGCAAAATATTTGATCTTAATACAAGTCTTTTTGGCATCAACTTGTGCCTTAACCGTGTGCAAGCACTTGGCTACTTTGCTTGCTTGACTTAGAAATCATCCAACGAGCTTAGCTTGACACTTTAGGTGTCCGATAGAGGTTCAAAGGCTGAACTTGGGCGTTGCTTTTGGGTAGCAATTGTCAAAGTGCCGACACGCCGCCTAGAGTGAGTCTAGGGCCATGACACTAGTGGTGAAAAAGTTAACATGATGGTGAATGATACCCACGGAGCAGGCTCAAGCTCATCAGGTGCAAAAAAGAACAGTGTAAGAGCTGATGAAATTACATAGGAGGGAAGCAGGAAGCCAAACGAGGAGAAAACATGGGCAAGTGTAGTAATGGGGAACAAACTTGCAGCTAAAGGAATGAACCTAAAATTCATTGCTCCTGAAATAAAAGAGGGAGTAAGAGTAGTGCAATTGAACCAAAATGAAATTGAACAGGAAAATTTGAAGTGGAAAAATGCCCTAATTCTGTATGTCATTAGTTATTCTCCTACAATCACAGTTGTGGATAGATTCCTGACATCTCAATGGCAATTAAGTGGTAAGCCTCAAATCCTATATCATAATGATGATTATTTTGTTATCAGATTCATAGATGAGGAGGATAGAAATCAGGTCTTGTACTCTGGGCCACAAAACTTGAATAATAGACCAGTAATTATGAAGCCTTCGATCCCAGACATTAATTTCCATGAAGAAATGCTTAACACTATTCCACTGTGGGTTAAACTGCCTAACTTGCCTTTGAATTGCTAGGGAATGAGAACTCTGAGCAGCATAGGTAGTGCAGTGGGGAATCCCCTATATGCAGATGAATGCACTACCCAAGTAGCTAGAATTTCCTATGCTAGGCTACTGATTGAGATGGATGTTACTAAACCTCTGCCAAAGGAACTCAAACTCTTAGATCCAGCTAGGAATATGTTTACACAAAAGGTCACTTATGACTGGGAGCCTTAATATTGTGAAGAATGCATGTAGGAAGGGCATAAGTAGTGTAAGCCAGGCAATGAACAGGTGCAAAATAAGCCAGCTGAGGAACAGATGCAACAACATGAAGTGCCTCATAAAGTTGTTCAAAGAGGAAGAGGAAAGGTGATCAAACAACTTTGGGTCCCTAATCCAAGAGCAGAAACAGAAGGAAACCAAAATAAAGTTGACAGGGTGAGTACTCAAAGAGAGCAGGCTGTGCAGACTGCTCAACAGAGTGTGCAAAGTGTGCAGGGGCCAAACTTAATACCTACTAAAGCTTCAACAGAACAAGGTTGGGTTGATGCAAGGGGAAAGCCAGCCAGGAGGAGTGGTAAAACAGCAACAACTGAGCAGCCTGGGTGTGGAACAAGAAATGGATTCAGTCCTCTTAATGAAGTTAGCTTGCTGCAGGAACAAGGAGGGCCTGACTGCATGCTAATGAGATGGGGAAATGTAGGGGAAGGGAGAGCAGGAACCAATAAACCCTGTCATTAATGAATATAGTAGCCTGGAATGTTAGGGGGATGAATAAAGCTTACAAGCAAAAGGAGTTAAAAGTAGCTATTAGGGAAAATAAAGTAGTATTACTTGCTGTTTTTGAACATAGAGTAAAGGAAAAGTAAAAAAAGAGTAATAAAGAAGATCATTCCAAACTGGGAGTGGGCTTCAAATGCTAGTAGACAACAAAAAGGGAGAATTTGGGTGCTATGGGATCCTAGAGCTATTCAATTTAACTGTATTGATGCAGGAGCACAATATATACATGGACAAGTCAGAATCCAATCACAGGCTGTGGTGTTTGGCTTCACAACTATATATGGCCTGCATACAATGCAGGATAGGAAGCCACTATGGGGGTAAGCTCAGGCAGTTGGCCTCTATACAACAAGGAGTCTGGATTGCAATGGGAGATTATAATGTTGTATGTTACCCTGAAGATATGCAAATTAGCTCTACTGTGCTAGAGAGTGAAGCCAAAGATTTCGGAGAGCTCGTGTTTGATACAGGTATGGTGGAATTGCAGACATCAAGAATGACATTTACTTGGACCAATAATCATACATATAGCAGAATTGACAGGGTAGTAGTTAATGCTAAATGGATGACCACAATAGAAGTGCTACAAGCTCAAGTGCTAGAGCCTGGTTTCTTAGATCACTCACCTCTGAGCATCACTTTTGCTGATGTGAGAAGGAGAAAAGCTGCACCTTTCAAGTTTTTTAACTGCCTAGCCTCTCATCCTCAATTCCTAGAACTGGTTAGCCACTATTGGAGCAGACCTGGAGGAATGAGAAGCACTATGAGAAGTGTATGGGAGAAGCTGAAAGAAATGAAGAAAGGACTGAAATTGTTGAACACTGAGCATTATCGGGGGTTGACAGGAAAATTAAGCAGATAAGAAATGAGCTAAATGATGTGCAAGAACAAATGAGACTTCCTCCTATCTCATATGACCTAGTGGAAGCATAGAAAGAACTTAGACATCGGCTGGAGAAGTGGGGTCAAATTGAAGAGAGTACTATGGCTGAAAGAGGGTGATTCCAAAACTGGGTACTTCTCTACTAACATGAAAAACATATACTCCCAGAACTATACCACACTCTAAATGATGAACTAGGGAATGCTATACAGAGTGAAACATGGATAGAAAAAGAAATCACTAAATACTATAAGGAGCTATTAGGCACAACTGTTGTATCCATCCAAGCAATAGACCCCGTGGTCATAAAAAATGGACCACTGGTAACCAAAGCTCAGCAACTAGAGTTGAAAAAGCCAGTGACACATGAAGAGATAGCTCAAGCTCTAAGCAGCATTAGTGACCTCAAAGCCCCAGGGTGTGATGGTCTTAATGCTTACTTCTTTAAAAAAGTATGGACAGTCATAGGAAGTAAGGTTTCCGAAGCCATACTGCAATTTTTTGAAACATCTGAGATGAATAGAGCTATTAATTGTATTGCAGTAACACTGGTACCAAATGTCAAGCACCCAACTAGTGTTAAAGAATATAAACCTATATCTTGCTGAACTACTTTGTACAAGATCATATCTAAGATCTTAACAAGGAGGCTGCAGCCAGTAATGGATTGCTTAATAGACTCATGTCAATCAACTTTTGTCCCTGAAAGAGTAATCTTTGACAATATCATCCTCACTCATGAACTTGTGAAGGGGTATGGAAAAAAAGGGCTATATCCTAGACACATGCTAAAGCTGGACATGCAGAAAGCTTATGACTCCCAAGATGTGACAAGCTTAACTATCACCCAAGATATGACAAGCTGAAAATAGTGCAGTTGGGATTTGCAGATGATATAATGCTATTTTGCAGAGGTGATGTCACTTCAGTGATCTTGCTGTTTGAATGCTTCATGCAGTTTTAAAAGGCATCAGGGCTACAATTGAACAAATAGAAGATCTCATTTTACTCAGGAGGAATAACAAGGGGAGATCAGGAGCAAGTAGTACAACTGCTAGGAATTTCCCAGGGAGAACTGCCTGTCAGATATCTAGGTGTTCCTTTGAGCACCAAAAGAATCTCAAACATGCAGTGTCCAATCCTAGTTGATAGAATACTAAGTGGAGTAACCCAGTGTACAACTAAGTTCCTATCCCATGCAGGAAGACTACAGCTAGTCAAAAGTGCCCTATTTTCCATACAAACTTTCTGGGCTCAGATCTTCATACTACTAAAAAAGTGGTAAATCAAATTAAAACTATATGCAGAAGATTCCTATGGACAGGGAGGAATGAGGTAAGCAGGAAAGCTCTTCTAGCACGGGATCAGGTTTGCTGGCCAAAGTCAGCTGGTCTGAATATTACTGATATACTTACCTGGAACAAAGCTGCAGTGAGCAAACACTACTGGAACTTGTGCAGAAGGATAGGCTGTGGATCCAATGGGTGCATTGCTATTATATGAAAGGAAAGCCAGTATAGAACTGTTACCCTAGTTAAGCATCATGAGTAATTAGAAAAATTATGAAAGCCAAGAAGTACTTTGAAGAAGCCGGACTAACTTATGAAGATATACTGGAGATGCAAAAATTTTCAGTAAAAGAGTTGTACAAAAAACTAAGAGGTGTGTTCAATAGAGTGAGTTGGAGAAGACTGGTGTGCAGCAATACAGTGCCCAAAATGGACTATCAACCTTGTGATTGCTGCTCAGGGAAGACTATACACAAGAGATAGGCTGCTCAGATGGGGTGTCACCACCAATGCAAGATGCCCTCTATGTAAAGTGGAGGATGAAACGGCTGATCACCTATTCTTTGCATGTACTTTTTCAAGTGAAGTGTGAACAAGATGCTGAGCTGGCAAGTGATAAATAGGCAAGCAATGAGCTGGACAAGAGAGCTAGCATGGGCTGAATAATGGGTGATGTTCGGCATTTTATGCCTATATTTCCTTAATATTTCCTCATGTTTGAGCTAGTAATTCGCGCGTTTTATAGTTTATGAATGTGGTTTTGCACTAATTTTATGTCGCGTGTATGTAGGTTGTTATGAAGTGCATTTGGAGCTTTATAGAGCATGATCGAGCAAGAAAAGATTGGATTTTGATTGAGGATTGGATCGAGCACACGAAGGCACGACACGAGCGAGCAAAGGAGCAAGGAGAGGAGCAGTTTGGCTGGGCGCCACAGGAGGCGCGCCACGCCAGCCAAAGCGCCCAGCTTCTGGTGCGTTGGCTGCGCGGCGCGTGGCAAAAGAGGGCTGATTTCGACGGATTCTGCCTTGGGCAGCGCGTTACGAGGCGCGGGGCGCCCGTTATAGCGCCCTTGTGCGGATTTTTACTTCCTATTTCGTCTAGGCTTGGGTCTAACTTATTACTAGATGTTTGTAAACTCTATAAATACTCCTTTACTTAGTTTTTGAGAGGAGTTCAGACTTTGGAGCAAATTGGAGAGCTCATAATATCTTAACAAGGGTTTTTCTTCCTTCCATTAATCTATTACATCATTATTTCATTATTTCATCAAATCTTTGTATTGTTATTATGAGTATGCGCAGCTAAATCTATCGTTCTAGGGTTAGAGTATTTCATGAAGGTTGATGTTTGAAGATTGATTTCCATGAATTGAATCCCATAACGGATTGCTTATTCTTTCTTGATTTCACTTGTGTAATTGTTAGGGCCCGATTATTACGCATTATCTATGGTTTTTAGATTGAACTCGAAAGAGGGAATTTAATTACGTAATAAGAAAGAATAGGACTAGTTTGTGAACCCCGGCATCGGGGAACCAATTTGTGAGTAGGATAGACATATACTTGCTCGCCTAGTTTAACTAATTACAGAATTTGTTAATGCGTGCACGTGATTCAACCCATAGACATATAGGGATTGAAGTAGCCTGCATAGACCGTGAAGAATCGAAAGGTTTTCACGGGTACATTTAATCTGTTAGTTAGTAATCCGGGATTTAAGAAGTGGAATCAATTGGAAAACTCAATTGGATTGTTCGTAACTCTGACCCTGGACCGTCTCCTCATTACTGATAACAACCAAGTTTTGCTCCATTGCTTGAATTCACTTCTACCATTTAAATACTGTTCTTTAGTTAATAAAATCCTCACTATTGGAAAAAGATCCCTGAATAGTTTATATAAATTGTTTGCTAGAATTCAGTCTGAATAGTCCTCGTGGGAACGATACTCGTTTTATCACTTTATTACTTGTCGACCACGTATTGCGTTTGGGAGCAACAAGTTTTTGGCGCCGTTGCCGGGGACTAAATAATTGACTGATTTCTTTTTGAACAGTTTATTACTTTCTATTCAGGTTTAATTTTTGTTTTGAGTTTTGTGCTGTTTCAGGTATTAGGTCCTGCTTGATCTTTACCTACAGGAATGGCAGCAGAACAAGCTTTAGCTGTGCGAGATGTTGCTCTCCCCAGCCTGGAGGGAGTAGCCTCGAGCATAGTTAAGCCTGAAATCACCGGGCACTTTGACATTAAGTCCGGCATGATACAACTGTTACATGTGACTGGACAATTTACTGGATTACTTAGCGAGGATCCACAACAACATATCCAAAATTTCTTGGAGATCAGTGATACTTACACACCGAAGGGAGTTCCTGTTGATTATGTTCGCTTGACGTTGTTCCCGTTTTCACTGATTGGGGCAGCAAGGAAGTGGTTAAAGGCTGAAAAGTCTGGGTCTATCACTACTTGGGAGGATTTGGCTAAGAAGTTCTTGGCTAAATTTTATCCATCTGCCAAGACAGCTCGGCTGAGGAGTGAAATTATGTCCTTCAGACAATTAGAAGGAGAGTCTTTGTATTCAGCCTGGGAGCGATTCAAAGCTTTATTGCGAGATTGTCCACACCACAACCAATCTGATGAGGTTGTTGCACACACTTTTGCTGAGGGGTTGAACCAACACACTAAGATTGTGGTTGATGCTGCTGCTGGAGGCCAAGTACTGGCCTTAAATTTTGATCAAATTTATGATTTGCTAGATAAGTTTTCGCAGAGCAATCCTGATTGGCAGGGATATGGTAGAGCTATTACGCATAAATCTGCAGGGGTACTTCAGTTAGATGCAGTTTCAGAGCTAAGGGCGAGGATGGATGCTATTTCCAATCAAATTAGCAAGTTAGCTCTGCCAAAGACTCAGAAACCAGTGGCTCCAGTGCAACAACTCCAGAGCTTTTGTGAGGTTTGTGGTCAAGACCATGCTACAGAGGTTTGCTCCTCTAATCTAGAGTCAGTTTATTACGTGGGTAATCAAAACAGGCTGCAGGGTCAAAATCAGTTTGGTAATGGTTATTATCAAGGCAATACGAGAGCCCCAAATAATTACCACCCACTTCCAGCTCCACCACAGCAGGTTAGCTATTCAGTTGAAGAGATGCTAAAGCAGATAATGGCGGGTCAGCAGAGAATGATAGCTGACATTGCAGCCTATGCACAGGCCATACAAGATATTGCCAATGCTCACAAGAACCTGGAGCACCAGTTGGGGCAGTTGGTGGGAGAAATAAGCACTGTTAAAACAGATCCTGAACAATGTCTTGCAGTAAATTTAATTGAAGGTGGAGAGCTGATGGCCAAGTCCGAGGAGAGAGCTGAAATAGAAAAAGTTGAAAAAGTGGAGAAGGTAAAGAATAAAGAAGAGAGAAAGGAGGCACCTCTGCCGCCTCCACCATTCCCGCAGAGACTTATACCATCGAAGGATCTGACCCAGTATAAAAAATTTGTGAGTATGTTGAAAGAACTTCAAGTTAATATTCCTTTGACTGATGTGTTTGAATTGATTCCATCCTTTGTGAAGTTCTTAAAAGAGATTTTAGTCAAGAAGAAAAAGCCTAAAGAGATAGATACAGTTGAGTTAGTTGAGGAGTGTAGCACAATCTTGAGCAAGCTACCTCCAAAACTTCAAGATCCTGGGAGGTTTACTATTCCTTGTACTATTGGAGGGCATAATATCACTGGTGCCTTGTGTGATTTGGGTGCGAACATAAATCTCATGCCTCTGTCTGTTAGCAAAAGTTTGGCATAAGAAGAGAAGACGTAAATGCTGGAAGTGAGCTAAAAGTGTCGTCGTTCCACGACGTTAACTAAGGCGCTTCTCGGGAGGCAACCCGAGTTTGTACTTGTATTATTTTATTTATAGTGTCACGTAGTTTTTATTTTCCTTGGATTGCAGGTTCATGTAATGTCGAGGCTAAGTGTGGGGTGTCCTCACCCTTGCCTAATATTGATGACCTGTTGGGGGAAGTCTGAGTACCTCATACTATATGGAAGCTTGGAGGATGCTAGCACCAAGGACTAGAGTCTTCAGGGAAGTTTTCTTTACCTTGCACTTTCTTATTTTTAGCATTGAGGACAGTGCTTAGTTTAAGTGTGGGGTGGGGAACCACCCTTTTATTTATTTTTTAGGTTAGGGATGCATGTACCGTAGGATTTTCTTTTGTCACTTGACTTTATTTTGATTTGTTTCTTGCTTTAATATAAAAAAAAAACATTAGAAAACCAATGAAAAAATTCCAAAAAGATTTTCCTTTCAGTTTTTATTAGTGGTACACGTCATCCACCCCGTAGTTTTTCTTGTGGCCTCGGTTCTTTTCCACGGGTAGATCTTTGAACCGGGTAGTTTTTTATTTTTAGGATTAGGATAGTTAGTATAGGCGACCCTAGACGAAGGAAATAGGTAGAATGCTAGGTGCCTTTGATTTGTTTGATACCGGTGGACTTGAATTGATTGCATGCGCTATTTGTGGTGTCCTTGGGTTTTAAATTGTGATGCATGCCTAGGAAAAAAATGGAACGACCCCCTTGAGATACTTGAGTCCACTTGCTTGACTTTATTGTGAACATTGTGCATTAGTGCTTAATTTTCCACAAGTTGCACTCTAGATGCTTGATTGAGAGTTGTTGATGGAGCCTTTTTGTGTAGATCGTGTGCAATGTGTGTTGTGAGGCATATTCTTATTATACTCCATGTTGCATATTGGTGTCTAGAACTTGCCCCGTGTGTGTGCAAAGCGAAATCCTAGGTTTGCTCTAGTCGGGAAATGATACAAGGCTTTCTTTTGATTGCCTACCCTTACATATACACCTTGGAAAAAAAATTATTGTTGTGATTTCTTTGACCCTTTTTGTTGGCACCCACACCCCAAGCCTACCCACTTATTCTAAATTGTTCTCTTGTGATCCTTTACTCCTTAAGCACTTTAGTTGGTATTGTGTTGTTATTTTGGAGTTATGGTTGGATATTGGGAGGTTTTTGAGTGGAACTAATGAAGGGAAATAATTGTTAAAAATTGTGAAGTAGTGAAAAGCATTGGCAAGGTTGGAAGATAATGAAATTGAAAAGAAAAAAAAAAGAGCAAAGTTGAAAAGAAAAAAAAAGTGTGGAAAAAGAAATAAAGAGAAAAGAATATCCATTCCTTGCTAGTGTGTGCTTAAAAGAAAAATGCTACTTGTTGAGAAGGTGTGTGTGTGGAAGTGTTGATTGGGTGGCTTTGATGAGAATTGTGTTTGAAATAATTGTGATGTATTAAAGTGCTTAGGGAGGTAGTCACTATTACCATATGTATCCTACCCGCCCCTTAGCCTACATTATGACCTTTTTAAAGTCCTAGTTAATCCCGATTGGAGTGAGCTTACATTAGTGGAGTCCTACACTACGGGCAAGCCTATGGTACATTATGTGTGACATGCGAGACTTTCATGAGAGTGAGTGAATTCGTTTGTTATTGCCCCGTTCTATTCTTGATATTCATGGTTGTGTATGATACTTGGGGGGGGGGGGGGCACTCTTTTGCTTCATATTGGTGAGGGCACATGGTTTGCATGAAATAGGTGAAGTTGATGGCTTCTTGGTTGAGTAAATAGGTGAGATTTTGTGGGAGCATGGTTGCAATAAGTTGAGTTTGTGCATTGGAGTTATTTTGGGGTGGTTGTTCTCATATTTTTGAGTTTGTTAAATTGTTGGCATGTTTGTGGACCCATAGTAGTCATGTATGCATTTGTTCAATGGTCGGTATCAACCATAGTCATAGGCAGACCTGTTTTACCTAAGTTGGGAAGTTAGTTGTGACTTGCTCGAGGGCGAGCAAGGGTTCAAGTGTGGGGTGGTGATGTTCGGTATTTTATGCCTATATTTCCTTAATATTTCCTCATGTTTGAGATAGTTATTCGCGCGTTTTATAGTTTATGAATGTGGTTTTGCACTAATTTTATGTCGTGTGTATGTAGGTTGTTATGAAGTGCATTTGGAGCTTTATAGAGCATGATCGAGCAAGAAAAGATTGGATTTTGATTGAGGATTGGATCGAGCACACGAAGGCACGACACGAGCGAGCAAAGGAGCAAGGAGAGGAGCAGTTTGGCTGGGCGCCACAGGAGGCGCGCCGCGCCAGCCAAAGCGCCCAGCTTCTGGCGCGTTTGGCTGTGCGGCGCGTGGCAAAAGCGGGCTGATTTCGACGGGTTCTACCTTGGGCAGCGCGTTACGAGGCGCGGGGCGCCCTTTATAGCGCTCTTGTGCGGATTTTTACTTCCTATTTTTTCTAGGCTTGGGTCTAACTTATTACTAGATGTTTGTAAACTCTATAAATACTCCTTTACTTAGTTTTTGAGAGGAGTTCAGACTTTGGAGCAAATTGGAGAGCTCATAACATCTTAACAAGGGTTTTTCTTCCTTCCATTAATCTATTACATCATTATTTCATTATTTCATCAAATCTTTGTATTGTTATTATGAGTATGCGCAGCTAAATCTATCGTTCTAGGGTTAGAGTATTTCATGAAGGTTGATGTTTGAAGATTGATTTCCATGAATTGAATCCCATAACGGATTGCTTATTCTTTCTTGATTTCACTTGTGTAATTGTTAGGGCCCGATTATTACGCATTATCTATGGTTTTTAGATTGAACTCGAAAGAGGGAATTTAATTACGTAATAAGAAAGAATAGGACTAGTTTGTGAACCCCGGCATCGGGGAACCAATTTGTGAGTAGGATAGACATATACTTGCTCGCCTAGTTTAACTAATTACAGAATTCGTTAATGCGTGCACGTGATTCAACCCATAGACATATAGGGATTGAAGTAGCCTGCATAGACCGTGAAGAATCGAAAGGTTTTCACGGGTACATTTAATCTGTTAGTTAGTAATCCGGGATTTAAGAAGTGGAATCAATTGGAAAACTCAACTGGATTGTTCGTAACTCTGACCCTGGACCGTCTCCTTATTACTGATAACAACCAAGTTTTGCTCCATTGCTTGAATTCACTTCTACCATTTAATTACAGTTCTTTAGTTAATAAAATCCTCACTATTAGAAAAGGATCCCTGAATAGTTTATATAAATTATTTGTTAGAATTCAGTGTGAATAGTCTTCGTGGGAACGATACTCGATTTATCACTTTATTACTTGTCGACCACGTATACTTGTGTGTGCGTTTGGGAGCAACAATGGGCAAAAGGGAAGAGTGCAAGAGCAGAATTGTATCGAATGGTGCTAGCTGCAACCACTTACCAGTTGTGGCAGGAGAGAAACAAACGAGCATTCCAGGATAAGAGCAGGAATTCTGAAGATGTAGTTAGGATGATTGTGCAAAATGTTCATGTTAGAGGAACTAGGCATAAAACTGTGGCTTGTAAGCTGAGTAGCACGAATTATTACCCATAGGTTGAGAGGTGAAGAGAATCAGTGATAGAATAGATTAGGAGCTGCTAGAAGCTGGGGCTTGATGTGCAGCTCTAGATGTATTGCTTTGTATGTCTGATGAATATAATTTATTCGTGTATTTTTTTTATATAAAATATATATTTTAAATAAAAGCATGAATAAATATATCCAATTCTCCTATGTTTTCTAACAAATCTTGCAGAGAAAAAAAATACCTAGAAAGAGAAATATATCATGAATAAAGCAAATAACAAAAGAAGAAGAGTTTTACGTATGCAAGAAGAAGTCCATGACATGTCTTCCTCACTATGCAAGAAAGTTGTTACATATCTTGACTACAATATTTGCTCCTTATTATACATCTTGGTAATATGGAATTACACATTTAATAAAAGAATGTGGAATTAAAGCAAATAAAGGAGCAAGGAAAGACTTCACATATCCATATCATTATGCAAGGAACTTGCTAAACATCTTCATCAATTGGCATTTTTCAAGATTTTACGTATCTATGTCATTATGCAAGGAACTTGCTACACATCTTCATCAATTGGCATTTCAAGACTTAATGCAGAAATATTCTTCTATAAATAGAGGACAACTCTCCCGTAGTTGGATATCAAGTCACAGAATAGCTATTACTCTTTAAAATTTCTCTTTCTCTTGTCTTTCTTTTGCTAGTAGTAAAAAATACTCCTAGTTTTAAGTATAAGTCTTTTAAATTCCCTTTTTATATTTTCATACTCTATAATGGAGTAATTTCTTTTTGTTGGGATAGTTGATGAAGCTTGATATATTTATAATACTTATCTCAGTTTTAATACATACTTGGCCTGAAATTATCTATTTTATATTTTACACTGTGCGGGAATGTTAGTTTTATTATTCTTTACTATCACTCTTACATATTTTATCTTGCGGTTATTATCATATTAATTTTTTTATTCTCACGGAGCAAAATTAGTATGTGTTAACTGAGGAATAAAATAAGTAGAGTGAAAATAAATTTTAGTAATCTACCATTTCAAGTCCGTAGTCTTGCTTGCCTCAGTTTTAATTCTCACGGAGAAATTGTTGTAGGCAAGATTATTGATTTTTTGTAAAAATATTCTCACGAAGTTTTCATTACTTTTCAGCACAATTCAGGCAAGGAAAGTATTTCGGTTTAACTGTCACTAGTAATAAATCAATTAATTTACATAACCTCACGGAGTGTTATTAATTGATTATTTTTTTGTGAGCAAAATATAATTGAATTAGCAATAAGCAATTATTCTTTAGAGAAATATATGTCAAAATTGAAGTTTTTATTATAAATATTATCAAGTGAATTCAATGATTTCCTACTCTTTTTATTGAAAATCTTCTGCAAGTCCTTTTATTTTAGTTAAAGTTATTTAAAAGTTCAAAAACTCACTTTTCATCAATTTGATTCTCTCAAATAGTATTTGAAATATTACAGGTCTGTAGCATATATTTCTCAATCTCTGTGGAATGATATCTTAAACTATACTATAATTTGACAAAGCACGAGCAGAAAAATCCTATACACTCTGGCATCGTCAAATTTTTTGCGCCGTTGCTGGGGATTGGCATACATCTACTTCAGACTAAATATTTGTTTACTAATTTGAGAACATATAATTATAATTAATATTATCGTTATCTATTAATTGTTACTAATATATTAACTTTATCTCATCGTGAGTTACTCAAGTACTCCTTCTAACATTTTCATGTTATTCAAGTATACCTTCTAACATTTCCATTACTATTTTTAACATTTTCTCTTTTTCTTCTAACATTTATATGTTCTTTTGTATATGTTATTATATTATTATTTTTCGTTAGCAAGTAATATTAAAGTGTTTATCTAATAGTCCAGGTCACTTCTTTCATCTATAATTTTATTTTCCCTACTATTTTAATTATAACGTCTACTTTAGTATATCTATAATAAGTTTTAATTATTATAAATTTTCTTTACAGTCTTTACCATTACTAATTAATATAGTCTGTAATATAATATATTGGTAGTTTTGTGTATTAAGTATTTCTCATCGTTATTATTATTGCTAATATCCTTTTTGTTTCTATGTAAAAGTAATAAGAAAAAAAAAGTTAAAGAAAAAGAAAAAATAAAGGAAATTGTTGTCTGTACTACTACATAAGTATTGTTTTGGCATAACAAGTCTTCCTTTTAATTATTTAGTATTATTAGTAGTATTACAAATATTATTATATTAGTATTACTTTTATTGCTACTATTACTCCTAAACTATTTTTTTTCTTTTTTTCCCTTAAGTTTCTATAGTGCTATTACTAATACCGCTTCTATCTATATTATAGCACTAGTATTTTTTTTCCTATTTAAATTATAGCTATTACTATTATTTTCTTAATACTACTATTATTAGTTAAATATAAATAATAACTTATGTCATCTTACTATTTTTGTTCTTTCACAAACAAAGTTCTATCTAATCATCGTTATTTATTTTCCATTGCTCATATGACAATAGTATTGTACTACCTTTCTTTTTCTTTTCTATTGCTCATATAACAATAGTATTGTACTATCTTTCTTTTTCTTTTCTTTTTCCTTGGAAGGCCTTCTACCATTTTTTATTACTTTTACTTTATTACAACTACCACTAGTCTACTTACGTACTACTTTCCTTTTTTCCAAACTACTCAAGTGTTAATCTATATTTTGCACTACTAGTACTGCTTACTAGTTGCTATTTTATATATAGTACTATTGTATTTTTATTATTAGTACTAATTCTCCCCAGACCTCTCTTATTATTATTATTATTATTATTATTATTATTATTATTATTATTATTATTATTATTATTATTATTATTATTATTATTATTATTATTATTATTATTATTATTATTATAATATTATTATAACTAGCTTACTTTATACCTACTATTTTTATTAGCTTTAATTTTTTTTCTCTTATACTATATTCTTTCTGGTACTGATATTACTACTACTTTAAAATATTATTTTAAAATTTTTATTATTTAAGAATTTCAAGTAGTTTATGACCCGCTCTTCTAGCAAAGAGTTGGTCATTTATAATCCTGAAATTGAAAAATCTTTGCGGTTGCGCAGGGAAGAACAAGCATCATCTTCTCAAAGCGCAACTTGTGACCAAATAGAGCAGCAACTAAGAGATGACAACAACTAACTGGGTGTCGTTCCACCAGTCATTGTAGAAGATCAGTTTGACGAAGTGGCACCAAGACCAGCAAACAGAATCCTAAGGGATTACACTAGATCATACTGCTTCAACTGTGAGTCTAGTGTAAGAAACCCCCAGTTGCAGCTAAAAACTTTGAAATCAGGACCGGAATGATTCAAATAATTCAACAATCTTGCACTTTCACCGGTGATCCAAGTGAAGATCCACACAGTCATTTAATTGATTTCTTAGAACTAGTTGAAACTGCTAAATATAATGGAGTATCTCCTGAAGCAATCAAGTTAAGGTTATTTCCTTTTTTCTTTAAAAGGAGATGCCAAGACTTGGTTGCGGAGTTTACCTCAAGGTTCTATTACTACATGGGACCAGATGACTCAGAAATTTCTAAATAAATTTTTTCTCCTGCTAAAACAATAGAGTTAAGACAAGATATTTCTAATTTCTTGCAGACTGACATTGAGTCAGTTTATCAAGCATGAGAAAAATTAAAAACAATGCTAAGAAAATGTGCACATCATGACATTCCTGAACATATGCAGCTGTACGTTTTCTATCACGGGTTAAAACCATCTTCTAGAAATGTGATAGATGCAGCTGCAGGAGGTTCTATAATGGGAAAAACAACAGTTGAAGCATTGCAATTATTGAATGAAATTTTTTGAAAATGCTATTCAATGGCCATCTGATCGCTGCTACGGTAAACCAGACAGATGCTTTAAATACACTAACACAGCAGATTGGTTCTTTGGCACAGAAGTTTGAATCTTTTCAGGTTAATACAGAACAACCAAGCCAGTCTGAGAATTGTGAAATATGTGGAGGAAACCATCTGAACCATGAATGCCAATCAAACAATCAGAATGATGAACAGGCCAATGTCATCGGGTACAAGCCGTATCCTTTTGGAAGTCCAATGGCACAAAAACATCCTGAATTTCAATGGAGCAATCCAAATGGTGCTGAGAATTCTCAAAGCTTCCAGAAGCAACAGGTACAAGGACCACCCGGATAGTAGAATCAAAATCGTGTGCAACTGAATTTCAGGCCGTATCAGCAAGCAACTCCATATCAGCAAAGGCCTCAACAAGCCCATCGAAGTCTAGATGACCTTTTGTAATAGTACATTAAGGCCACTGATGAGAAAATAGAAAATCAAAATTCTACTCTTACGAATTTGGAAGTTCAGGTAAGCAATACGGAGAAAAATTCAAAAGAACACCTTAAGGCCATTGCCTTACGATCAGGTAAGAATCTTGACGATCCATATGCTGACAAACATGAAGAGAACCAGCCAGAGCAACAGGTAGACAAGGGTAAGAATGTTGAAACACCCATTGAACTGTCACAAGAGAAAGAAGTCCAGAAAAAAGAAGAAAAAAATATTGAAAAATAACTTCTCTCCCCGTGATAATTCCTTTTCCACAAAAAATGAAAAGAAAAAAGCTTGATAATCAATTTGCAAAGCTTTTAGAAATTTTAAAGTAAATTCACATTAATATTCCTTTTACTGATGCTCTGTTGCAAATGGCTTCATATACCAAATTTCTGAAAGAAATCTTGTCAAGGAAAAAAAAAATTGGAAGAAGTTTCTGTGGTAATGCTTACTGAAAAATGCAGTGCTATACTTCAAAATAAGCTACCACAAATGCTCGGTGATCTAGGAAGTTTTATAATTCCATGTACTTTGGGAGGATTACATTTTGAAAAAGCACTTTGTGATTCTGGAGCTTCAATTAATTTGATGTCATTTTCTATTTTTAGAAAATTGGATCTTAGTGAGATGAAAAATACAGTTGTTTCTCTTCAATTTGCAGATCAAAGTACTAAGAAACCTAAGGAAATAATTGAAAATGTTCTAGTGAGAGTGGACAGGTTTGTATTCCCTGTAGATTTCATAGTACTTGAAATGGAAGAATGTCCCGATGAACCAATAATTTTAGGTAGACCTCTTCTTGCTACAGGCAGAGCAATTATAGATGTTCATCAAGGACAACTGATTTTAAGAGTTGATGAAGAAAGAGTCATTTTTGATATGCAAAAGATTTAAAATTTTCAGGAGATGAGACATCATCTTTTTGTTTTTCAATTGACATAATTGGTGATCTTGCAGATGAATTTAAAGATGATCAATTGATTTTAGACTCAATAGAGAGATGTTTGGCTAAATCTGGTACCACACAAGATGATGATCTTGTAGTCAGAAGTGAAGCAAAAGTATTAGAACATGATTCTAAGGAAGAGGATGAAATTCAATTAGAAGAAGTTCACACTAAAATTGAACTCAAAATTCTCCCTTCCCATTTGAAGTATGTTTATCTTGAGTCTGAATTATTTCAGTAATAATTTCATCTTCTCTGACTGCAGAATTAGAACATAAATTGATTGAAGTACTCAGAGCACATAAAGGAGCCATAGGGTGGACTATAGTAGATATCAAAGGCATTAGTCCTGCAATTTGTACACACAGAATCCTCATGGAGGATAGCTACAAGCCAATAGTCTAACCCCAAAGGCGACTGAATCCAGCAATGCAAGAAGTGGTAAAAAATGAAGTTATTAAGCTTCTCGCAACAGGTATTATTTACCCCATTTCTGACAGCCCTTGGGTAAGTCCTGTTCAGGTGGTACCAAAGAAAGGAGGTATGACGGTAATAAAAAATAAATATAATGAACTTATACCTACCAGAACAGTTACATGATGGAGAGTCTGTATTGATTACAGACGTCTCAATGATGCCACTAGAAAAGACCATTTTCCTTTACCATTTATTGATCAAATGTGAGAAAGAGTAGTCGGATATGTTTTTTATTGTTTTCTTGATGGATATTCAGGGTATAACCAGATACCAATTGCACTAGAAGATCAGGATAAGACAACTTTCACATGTCCTTATGAAACCTATGCATATAAGAGAATGCCATTTGGTTTATGCAATGCACCTGCTACATTTCAGCGATGCATGTCTTCAATTTTCTCTGATATGACTGAAAAAGTTTTGAAAATTTTTATGGATGATTTCACCCTTTTTGGTAAAAGATTTGAAGATTGTCTCCACCATTTAACCTTAGTTTTGAGAGATGTGAAGAGACAAACTTGATTCTTAATTGGGAGAAATGTCATTTTATGGTTAGCGAGGGAATAGTTTTAGGACATAAAATCACTGCTAAAGGGATAGAAGTTGATAAGGCTAAAATTGATCTTATAGTAGGATTACCTCCCCCCACAACTGTTAAAGGCATTAGAAGTTTTTAGGCCATGCAGGTTTTTACAGACAGTTTATAAAAGATTTTTCAAAGATTTCAAAACCTCCGACTAACCTTTTGATGAAAGATGCCAAGTTTGTTTTTTCAGGTGATTGTTTAGAAGCTTTTGAAACCCTTAAGGAGAAATTATCATCTGCCCCTGTAGTTATATCCCTTGATTGGAGCCAACCTTTTGAGGTCATGTGTGATGCTAGTGATACAACTATTGGAGCTGTTTTAGGCCAGAGGAAAGATAAAATTTTTCGTCCCATATACTATGCCAGTAGGACTTTGAATGAAGCTCAGTTGAATTATGCCACAACAGAAAAAGAACTATTTGCAGTAGTATTTGCTTTTGATAAGTTTCGTTCTTATTTGATAGGAACCAAAGTCACTGTTTTCACTGATCATGCGGCTTTAAAATACCTCTTAACAAAGAAAGATGCCCGATCTCGATTGTTAAGATGTACTTTACTTATGCAAGAGTTTGACCTTGAAATAAAAGACAAAAAGGGAACCGAAAATTAAGTAGCTGACCGTTTGTCTAGATTAGAGAACCCTCCTTCTGAGTCTTGTGAAATAAAAGAAGAATTCCCTGAGGAACATATCTTTTCTGTCAGCTCAGTTGTGACTCAACCACCCTGGTTTGCAGACATTGCAAATTACTTGGTTGGAAAGTGGACACTCCAAGATCTCTCTCTTACCAACAAAGAAAAAAACTTATATCCGATGCTAAGTGTTATCTGTGGAATGATCCTTACTTGTTTAAATATTGTGCAGAAAATATTATTAGAAGGTGTGTGCCTGAAGAAGAAATGAGCAAAATATTGTATCATTTCCATGATGGAGCAATTGGAGGACATTACGCTGCAAATCGGACGACATTTAAAGTTTTGAATGTTGGATTCTTCTGGCCAACACTTTTCAAGGACGCTCGTGCGTATGTTGCACAATGTGAAAGGTGTCAGAGAACAGGTAACATCACTAAAAGAGATGAAATGTCACTGGAATCAATTCAGGTATGTGAGATATTTGATGTCTGGGGTAAAGATTTTATGGGTCCGTTTCCTTCATCTCATTCATTTGAATATATCCTTGTGGCTGTTGATGATGTTTCACGATGGGTGTTGACACCCAATTTTGTCCCTCCTATTTTTAAAATCAATAGTTTTTAAATTTTACACATGATTGTGCATTTATTCTTGCCCGTCCATTTTTTCAAATTATCTTCTCATAATAGCCCGACAATCGAGGCCGTTTTCAAAAGCATCGTCTCAAACCATAGCCATTTTTATAATTTCTGCAGTTACCCTTATTTTTGATAAAATTACTCAATTCATTTCAAAATCCCAAAATACACTTTTTATACACTTCCTAGCCATTTTAATGCTTTAAATCAATTCCATAATTTTATTAGGATTTTATACCCATTTTATACAATTTTTATACCTATTTTACATTAAATTATGCTAATTATACGTTATTTATACGCAAATATATACATATATACACGTTTATACATAGCAGCTATAACTTTAACACCTAAGAGACTACGTGGCAACATCCTAACCCTCCATTCTCCTCATCCAACGGCTGAAAACACTATTTCCTTTTTTAATTACACACCCCCCAAACCCTATTCCCGTATCCCATTTCTCTCCCCTCGCGACTGTCTCTCTCTCTACGCCTCCGCCGTCGATGGCGATTTCAGCCATTTTAACCGGCCAAATCCAGAACAAAATATGCCTCCACACTCCTCTTGATGTCCGCAATGAAACCCCTATGCTATCTCATGGTTTCGACGGAGGTCAAGGGCAACCTCTCATTGATGGATGTTTCATTCACCGGAGAAGTTTTTGATGGTGTTTAAAATGAAGTTTAAGGCGTCACCACTACCAAAGAAGGAAAGGAACCCTCACACAAACTCGATTTAGAATGGGTCAATTTGACCCGACTCTGATTTAAAGACGGTAACCCTAATTCCTTTTATTTTTTGTCTCTGAATCTATGTGGTCGATTAAGCCTGAAACTTGCCTAGTTTTTTTGTGTTAATATGTTTGTATGCTATTCGATTAATTAAAATTCATGAGATTGTTAATTTTTGTTCAGTCTAATGATTTAACTAAATGTTGTTTTGAGTTTTGTATACTCGAGCACCCTGGTTTGTTCCTATCAATCTTAGGTGAAAATCATGACGAGTCGTGAGCTGGTGCTAGTAATTCATGCTTTATAGTATGCTTGCCCTGTCTATTCTGTTAAAAATACATGACTTCCATGATCATGTAGCTTCGCCTAGCTAAAGACTGAAATGGCAACATGTTTGAACATGACTAGGCTGAATTTGAATTTGTGATTGGCATTTAAAAGGGGAAGTTAGTTTTTGGTAATTGATAGGATCTTTTCAGAATTTGTTCACCTATTTTCGAGCTTAAAATCAGTTAGGACCTTGATTTTTGAATCTGTTTTGTTAGGATTGAAAGGGGGATAATTAGCTATGATTTGATTTCACCTTAACTTAGGGATTCTAATTGGCCTATTTTAGGATGAGAACCCTAATGAATCTTCAAACTGGCTTTATTTATGGAAAAGTATAATGAAAAATCAATTCCCTTATGATCGACTGCATGATCCACTCTTTCCTTCTTTAAGTTTTACCAAATCTGTGACTCCTTGACATTCAATTTCAAATTTGAAAAGGGCATATACTACACCTATATAAGCCAGACTCTAGTACAGGAATCACACACGGCACTGCTAGAGAGTTTCTTTACACAGAAATACATAGCAAAACTGCCTAAGCATACTATTCTCTCTCTATGATTGCTTTCAAAATAATTGGAGACCTCTGCCTGTTTACTTTCTGGTTCTGTTATTTGCAAGCATCAAGCACCACCTGCAACTTTATTTACTTTCTCTTTACTGTTTGAAGGTACTTTTCCTATGCTTGATTACTTGTTACTTCTAATCCAAATCTGCCTATGCCTATTAGCTCCTGTCCTCGACCTTGTTTATGACTACATGAATTGGTGTGACCCCCTGTTTTTGCATTCTTTGCTAACCTCTGCGTGCAGCCTGTGTGGATGGCTCTAAAGCCATACCAGTATCATCTTAATTGAAGGAGTAAGGAACTTAAATGGCCATGATAATGGCACTCTGTAAACTAACATTGAATTGATAGTTTTAAGCTTAGGCCTTCCCTTCTTTCTGCATGCGATTCCCATTTAGAAATTGTCCCCTGTTATGTATATTTAATAGGAATCCCTATTTGAATACTTGTGATTAGGCATTCACACTAGAGGCCATGAAATACGATTAGGCTTAAATATAGGTCGTGTTTGAAACTTACTTGCGTATGTGTGTTAAATTGTATCGGTACATATATCCCCTTGATGGATATAATTTATTGATATATTTTTATAGTTAAATATTAAGTATTTTAAATAAAACGTGAATAAATATATCCATCTCTCGCATATTTTCTAACATATTTTGCAGGAAGAAGAAATTATTCAAGGTGAAGAAAAATAAGGGATGACCATTGATGATTACATTATTCATAGTGTGATTATAACACTGATAGTAATGTCCGTGAATTGTTTTATGCTGAAGAATAAAAGTGCAAGCGGAAGAAAGTTCATGAAAGGAAGCTACGTATGAATCTTTGAAATTGTCATCTAAACCCAACTCACCTTGGCCATCTTGAAAATTTTCCTACCACCTTAGGATATGACATCTTAGAAAGAACTTTGGCTTTGGAATTTATCTATAAATAGGTAGTAAACTTTGTATGGAAAGGCATCAAATTTTCATCTTGCAGAGAACTACTTTCTCTTGCTCTTTTTCTTTCTTTGTCTTTTATAACATTAAGCTTTTGTAGTTTTCTTTTGTAGAAGAAATACTACTTCTTCCTAGTCTTTATATTTTTAAAGTTTTTCTTACTCCATAATGGAGTAATCTCTTTTGTTGGGATAGTTGATGAAACTCGGTAATATTTATAATACGTATCTCAGTTTTAATACATGCTTAGCCTGAAGTTTTTAATCACATTTTAACACTGTGCTAGAATTATAGTTTTTACTAAATCTTTATTTTCACATCCGTCTATTTTATATCTAGGTTATTGTTATATTAATTTTGTAATTCTCACGGAGCAAAATTAATGTATAATAACTGATGAATAAAGTAGTAGAGTAAAAACTATTTTTCCAAGTCTGTAATCTTGTTTACCTCAGTTTTAATTCTCACGGAGGAATTGTTGTAGGTAAGATTATTGATTTTCCGTAAAAATATTCTCACGAAGTTTTTACTACTTTTTTAGCACAGTTCAGGCAAGAAAAATATTTTGGTTTAATCGTCACTAGTTATAATTTGATTAATATGCATAACCTCACGGAGTGTTATTAATTGATTATTTTCTTAGTGAGCAAAATATAATTGAATTAGCAATAAGCAATTATTCTTAAGAGAAATACATGTCAAAACTGAGATATTTATTATAAGTACTACCAAGTGAATTCAACGATTCCCAACTCCTTTTAAATTTGAAATCTTCCAGAAGTCCTTTATTTTAATTTAAGTAAATTTAAACTAAAAACTCACCTTTCATCAATTTGACTCTCTCAAATAGTAATTAAAATACTACAAGTCCGTAGCATAGAATACCCAATCTCTGTGGGACGATATCTTAAACTATATTAGAATTTGACAAGAACGAGCAGACAATTCCTATGCACTTTGGACCTCGTCAAATTTTTGGCGCCGTTGCCGGGGATTGGCGTACATCTTCTTCGGACTAAATATTTGATTACTAATTTGAGGACTTATTAATATAATTAATATTAACTTAATCAACTAAATACTACTATAACTATATCTAATACTAAGCTCTAATAATATTTATATTGATTACTGCTTCTAACAATTTTGCTTCACCTTCTAACGTTTTTTCTTTCTTTCTTTCTTTAGTTTATATTAACATTACTAACTTTCTCTACTGGCACTATTATCTCCTTTACTATTTCCTAATAGAATATCCTATTTTATTTGCTCCTATATCATCTTTTCATTGTTTCTTTCTACTTACATTTTTTGTTTCTACTTAGATCACCCTACGTTCTTTTGGTACTATCTTATAAGTTATAGTAACTCTTATTTTAAGTGTTTCTACCTATTGTATCCTAGTACTATCTATCAATCACTATCTTTTCTATCATCAGTTTAACTACCTCAACACTACTATTACAACTAACTACTTTATTTTTATACTATTTACTATTTCTATCTAGTACTACAATCTATCTCATCATCTTTTTCTTCGTCATTGTTGTAAGAACTATTATTGCATACTATAGCCACTACTACTATTATTATTTACTAAATAGTACTATAACTCTCACTATATTAAATTTATCTCCTTGTAAGTAAAGCTACACATTGCTTCTAATATTTTCATTTTTTTTATATACATATATATCTATAGTATTACTGTTATCATCAGTTATTTCTTTTTTCTTGTTTCTATATTTTGTTTTAATTATAATTTTTTTCTAATAATAGTGTCATATTTATTTCTCCTTGTTAAGTAGTACTACCTACTGCTTTATCATCATCATTCTTCTTCTTTTACTATTAGCAGTATTATGAACTTCATTATTATTTTATAAGTTACTTGAAAAAAAAAAACTAAATAAAAAATTTAGTACAATTACTATTTCTACGTTTTTCGGTATTAGTATATTCCATCTCTTTTCGTTGTTAGCTAATACTGTTTTCTTTCACTAGTCCTTAACACTTTCAGTTAGCATTAATAATATAGCTATACTACTATTATAGTACACAAAAACGTGTTTTTATATATAGTATATTATTAGTTTCCATAAACAGAATAACAATTTTTTTTCATTAAGTTTTTTATTTTTTTTCTTCTCTAATATTTTGTTCGTACTTCGATCCACTGTATCATACTACTGTCTCTATTATTTTTCTTTATCATCATTATAGCTTACTGAACCATATCACTACAAGTAAAAGTACTATACTTTTTAGAGTTATATTACTTATTTCGTTATTACTATTACTAATGCTCTAGTCATTTTATTTTTTCTTTTATCTATTTTTATTGTCAATATTGGTTTATTTTGTCATCTAGAATAATAACACTATCGTAATATAGTTTTACTTAGGTACCTACTATTTTTATCATCTTTGTAAGTTCTGCCTTTGTTATTTACCAGTACTTCTACTACTATAATTAATATTAATAATTTACCTATTCCTACTAATATTTCCTTTTTACTTTGTTACTATTTTACTAAAAAAAAAAAAAAGTAGTTTATGACCCGCTCTTCTAATAAAGAGTTAGTCATTTACGATCCTGAAATTGAAAGGTCTTTGCGATTACGTAGGAAAGGACAACCATCATCTTCTCAAAGCATAATTTTAGACAAAATGGAACACCAATTAGGAGATAACAATAACCCATTGGGAGTACCACCAATCCATGTAGAGGATCAGTTTGATGAAGTGGCACCAAGACCTGCAAACAGAATCCTAAGGGATTATGCTAGACCAGACCACTTCAATTGTGAATCTAGTGTTAGGAACCCACCTGTAGCAGCCAATAATTTTGAAATTAGGACCGGCCTAATTCAAACAATTCAACAGTCTTGCACCTTTACTGGTGATCCAAGTGAAGATCCACATAGCCATTTAATTGATTTCTTGGAACTAGTTGAAACTGCTAAATATAATGGAGTGCCTCCTGAAGCAATTAAGTTAAGACTATTTCCTTTTTCTTTAAAAGGAGATGCCAAGACTTGGTTGCGAAGTTTGCCTCGAGGTTCTATAACCACATGGGACCAGATGACACAAAAGTTTTTGAACAAATATTTTCCCCTGCTAAAACAACAAAGTTAAGACAAGATATTTCTAATTTCTTGCAGACTGACACTGAATCAGTTTATCAAGCATGGGAAAGATTAAAATCAATGTTAAGAAAATGTCCACATCATGACATTCCTGAACATATGCAGTTGTATATTTTCTATCACGGATTAACATGCTCTTCTAGAAATGTGATAGATGCAGTTGCAGGAGGTTCCATCATGGGAAAGACCACAGAAGAAGCATTGCAATTGTTGAATGAAATTTCTGAGAATGCAATCCAGTGGCCATCTGATCGTGTAACCATAAAAAAGGCTGCCACAGTAAATCAGGCAGATACATTTAATACACTAACACAACATATTGCCTCCTTGGCACAAAAGTTTGAATCCTTTCAGGTGAATGCACAACAACCAATTCAGTCTGAGGCTTGCAACATGTGTGGAGGAAACTATCTTAACCATGAATGCCGCGCAAACAATCAGAATGATGAGCAGGCTAATGTCATCGGTTACAAGCCGTACCCTTTCGGAAGCCCAATGGCACATAAACATCCAGGATTTCAGTGGAGCAATCCAAATGGTGCTGAGAACTCTCAAAGCTTCCAGAAGCAACCAGCATAGGGTCCACCTGGATACCAAAATCAAAATCGTGGGCAATCGAATTTCAGGCCATATCAACAAGCAGCTCCATATCAGCAAAGGCCTCAACAAGCTCATTCAAGTCTTGATGACTTGTTGTACAAGTGCATTAAGGCCACTGATGAAAAGATGGAAAGCCAAAACTCAACCCTAAAAAACTTGGAAATTCAGGTAAGCCAATTGGCAACTCTTGTTTCAGAAAAGATTCAAGGTCCCTTACCAAGCAATACAGAGAAAAATCTAAAGGAACACCTTAAGGCCATCGCCTTACGGTCAGGTAAGAATCTTGATGATCCATATGCTGACAGACAGGAAAAGAACCATTTTGAACACCAGGCAGCAAAGGGTAAGAATGTTGAAATACCATATGATCCATCAGAAGAGAATGAAATCAAGAAAAAAGATGAAAAGAATTTTGAAAAAATAACTCCTCTCCCTGTGACAATCCCTTTTCCAAAAAAGATAAAAAGAGAAAAGCTTGACAGTCAATTTGCAAAGTTTTTGGAAATTCTGAAACAGATTCACATTAATATTCCTTTCACTGATGCTTTATTGCAAATGCCTTCATATGCTAAATTTTTGAAAGAAATTTTGTCAAGCAAAAGGAAATTAGAAGAAGTTTCTGTGGTAATGCTTACTGAAAAATGCAGTGCTATACTTCAAAATAAGCTACCACAAAAGCTTGGCGATCCAGGCAGTTTTACGATTCCATGCACTTTGGGAGGAGTATATTTTGAAAAAGCACTTTGTGATTCTGGAGCTTCAATAAATCTGATGCCATTTTCTATTTTTAGAAAATTGGATCTTGGTGACATAAAAAATACTGTTGTCTCTCTTCAATTTGCTGATCAAAGTACTAAGAAACCTAAGGGAATTATTGAAAATGTGCTTGTGAGAGTAGATAAATTTGTGTTCCCTGTAGATTTCATAGTACTTGAAATGGAAGAATGTCCTGATGAGCCAATAATTTTGGGTAGACCTTTTCTTGCTACAGGTAGAGCAATCATAGATGTCCATCAAGGACAACTAATTTTGAGAGTAGACGAAGAAAGAGTCATTTTTGATATGCACAAGATTCTAAAATTTCCCGGAGATGAGACATCATCTTCTTGCTTTTCAATTGACATGATTAGTGATCTTGCAGATGAATTCAAAAATGACCAATTGATTTCAGACTCATTGGAAAGATGCTTGGCCCAATCTGGCACAAGGCAGGATAATGATCCGACAATTAGAAGTGAAGCTGAAATATTGGAAAATGATTCTGAAGAAGAGGGAGAAATGCTATCAGAAAATGCTCAACCAAAAATTGAACTCAAAATTCTCCCTTCCCATTTAAAATATGTTTATCTTGAGCCTGAATTATTTCCTGTAATAATTTCATCTTCTCTGACTGCAGAACAGGAACATAAATTGATTAAAGTACTGAGAGCACACAAAGGAGCTTTAGGGTGGACTATAGCAGACATCAAAGGTATTAGTCCAGCTATTTGCACACACAGAATTTTCATGGAGGATAGCTACAAGCCAATAATCCAACCCCAAAGGAGATTGAACCCAACAATGCAGGAAGTTGTGAAAAATGAAATAATAAACTTTTGGCTGCAGGTATTATTTACCCCATTTCTGACAGCCCTTGGGTAAGTCCTGTTCAGGTGGTACCAAAGAAAGGAGGTATGACAGTTGTCAAAAATGAAAATAATGAACTCATACCTACAAGAACAGTGACAGGATGGAGAGTCTGTATTGATTACAGGCGTCTCAATGATGCCACAAGAAAAGACCATTTTCCTTTACCATTTATTGATCAAATGTTAGAAAGTGTAGCAGGATATGGTTTTTACTGTTTTCTTGATGGATATTCAGGGTATAACCAGATATCAATTGCACCAGAAGATTAGGATAAGACAACTTTCACATGTCCTCATGGAACCTATGCCTATAGGAGAATGCCTTTTGGTTTGTGTAATGCACCTGCTACATTTCAGCGTTGCATGTCAGCTATTTTCTCAGACATGACTGAAAAATTTTTGGAAATTTTTATGGACGATTTCACCTTTTTTGGTAAAACATTTGAAGATTGTCTTAATCACTTGACCTTAGTTCTTAAGAGATGTGAAGAGACAAACTTGATTCTTAATTGGGAGAAATGTCATTTTATGGTTACTGAGGGAATTGTTTTAGGACATAAAATCACTGTTAAAGGGATAGAAGTTGACAAGGCAAAAATTGATCTTATAGCAGGATTACCCCCTCCCACAACTGTTAAAGGCATTAGAAGTTTTCTAGGTCATGCAGGTTTTTACAGACGGTTCATAAAAGATTTTTCAAAGATTTCAAAGACTAACCTTTTGATGAAAGATGTTAAGTTTGATTTTTCAGGAGATTGTATGAAAGCTTTTGACACTCTTAAGGAGAAATTATCATCTGCCCCTATACTTGTGTCCCCTGATTGGAACCAACCTTTTGAGGTCATGTGTGATGCTAGTGATACAGCCGTTGGAGCTGTTTTAGGCCAGAGAAAAGATAAAATTTTCCGTCCCATTTACTATGCCAGTAGAACATTGAATGAAGCTCAGCTCAACTATGCCACAACAGAAAAAGAACTACTGGCAGTAGTATTTGCTTTTGATAAGTTTCGTTCCTATTTGATAGGAACCAAGGTCACTGTTTTTACTGACCATGCAGCTTTAAAATACCTCTTAGCAAAGAAAGATGCACGACCTAGATTGTTAAGATGGATTTTACTTCTCCAAGAGTTTGACCTTGAGATAAAAGATAAAAAAGGACAGAAAATCAGGTAGCTGACCATTTCTCTAGATTAGAGAACCCTCCTCTTGAGTCTAGTGATATAAAAGAAGAGTTTCCTGATGAACACATCTTTTCTGTCAGCTCAGTAGTGACTCAACCACCCTGGTTTGCAGATATTGCAAATTACTTGGTTGGAAAATGGACACCTCGAGATCTCTCTTACCAACAGAGGAAAAAACTTATATCTGATGCTAAATATTATCTGTGGGATGATCCTTACTTGTTTAGAATTTGTGCAGATAATATCATTAGAAGATGTGTACCTGAAGATGAAATGCCAAAAATTTTGTTTCATTGTCATGATGGAGCAATTGGAGGACATTATGCTGCAAACAGAACTGCTTTCAAGGTTTTGGAAGCTGGATTCTTCTGGCCAACACTTTTTAAGGATGCCCGTGTGTATGTTGCACAATGTGATAGGTGTCAGAGAACAGGTAATATCACAAGGAGAGATGAGATGCCATTGCAATCTATTCAGGTATGTGAAATATTTGATGTCTGGGGTATAGATTTTATGGGACCTTTTCCTTAATCTCATTCATTTGAATATATCCTTGTGGCTGTTGACTATGTTTCACGATGGGTTGAAGCCATTCCCACAAGAAAGAATGATGCTCGAACAGTGTGCAATTTTCTCAGAAAAAATATTTTTACCAGATTTGGCACACCACGAGTCATCATTAGTGACCAAGGGACTCATTTCATAAATAAGCAATTTTCTGCTTTATTGTCAAAATATAGTGTGACTCATAAAACTGGAACACCGTATCATGCTCAAACTCAAGGGCAAGTTGAGGTTTCCAACCGTGAACTAAAAAGAATTCTTGAAAAAACTGTTGGAATCTCAAGAAAAGACTGGGCTTTAAAATTAGATGATGCATTATGGGCATACCGAACGGCGTTCAAAACGCCGATTGGAACATCTCCATATAAATTAGTCTTTGGAAAAGCTTGCCATTTGCCTGTTGAATTGGAAGTTGAATTGGAACACAAAGCCTTTTGGGCACTGAAAGCATTGAACTTTGATTTAACCTCTGCTGGTAAAAATAGATTTTTGCAGGTTAATTAGTTGGATGAACTGAGGATGGAAGCCTATGAAAATACCAAGATTTACAAAGAAAAAACAAAAAAATGGCATGACAATTTGATCCGACCAAAAAATTTTAAAATTGGAGATCAGGTACTTCTTTACAATAGCCGTCTCAGGCTATTCCCAGGAAAACTGAAATCCAGGTGGACAGGTCCTTACAATGTTACAAATGTTACTCCGTACGGAGCAATTGAAATTCAACAAAGCAATGGAGGAGAGAAATTTAAGGTCAATGGTCACAGGCTAAAATTATACTTTGGAGGACATTTTAAACAACACCCTTCAGTAACCATGATAGTATGATGAGTGCCACAGTTACTACGTCGAGCTGACGACGTTAAACTCAGAACTATGGTTCTTTATCCCGTAGCCATTGAGGGTGAAGCAATGGAGCCTCATAAGTCCCACTTAGATCTGACTAATTAAATGCTTAACCAATTGATCTGGTCAATATCCAGATTATTGTACAACCGGAACATCTCATGAAGGCCTCTACAAAAACAGAGTCACCTAGACAGGAGTAACTCCATGGTGATCGGTATGCCTAAGTTACTGGTTGGTTAACCATTCCATTGTCCAAATCTAATGTTGGCACAGGTAAATTTCTAGTTTATATTCAAACTAGGACCTAATGACTGATAAGGTCTAAAAATAATCCAGTCTATTACACATAGAACATGTGTGGTCACAGTTTCTTTCAAGCTTTCTTCTGTGATCGTATATTTGAAAGCCAAAAAGATTTTTATTTTACTAATAAAATAATATTTTTATATTAATTATATTATATTTATATAATCCAACTACCACTTGATCCTTCTTCATTCTTATTTTTTTTTCACCCTTTTTTCTTTCACTTATCTTAAAAAGTATTTTCATCCAAGAGAATGAAATGTTCAAGTATGGGGGAGGTTATTTATATATTATATACTATTTTCCTCTTATTTATGGTCTTAATTGTAGGTTTTTAATTAACAATATAAATTTTTGTTCGTTCTGTTCAATATTATTTCTTTTTATATTCACCATATGATTTTTCATGTCTACGATTTTGACTTTGTGAAAGCAAGAGCAAACATCTTCAACTCAGAAAATCATTGGAATTGAGAAAAATTATGATCACAAAGAAGGTAGAATCAATGAACTTGGCTAGAACTTGCTCTGAATGTTCTTCGAGGCGAAATAATGGATGATACTGATTTTAAAAAAATGAAATTAGGCCTTCTTTGATACACAATTCAAGCCTCTCAATTTTCTATCCAAATATACATATTTTTATCTTTTCAAACCCTTCTTTGAGCCTTAATCCTATTTTTTTCCCAACACCATGATATATTACAAAAAAAAAAAAAATGATATATATGATATATGTATATATTGTTTACATATATATAAAGAAAAAAAAAGAATTATTGTTTCTTCCAGCTTTGAATGAGCAAAGATTAAACATCACCAAAAGGAAGAAATATTACCAAAAGAAGCAATGTTGTGAATATATGAATATATATGATATAGCAAAAAGAAAAAAAAAGGGAAAAAAAATTGAAAAAAAAAGTATTACCGAATGGAGAAAGAATTGAGAAATGTGAGCTCCAAGCTGGAAAAAGAACAGTCACTATCAAATATCCTTATCCTACCAGCCTGAAGCCTAACATTACAAGCCATGAAAAGTCCTAAAAAGATTTTGAAAGTCAGTATTGTATCTATATTAGTGGAGATGAACATGACGAGCAAGCCTATGGACAAGACAATGATACTTACTGAATACATGATCATAACTCTATCAATTTTAAAAGATTCAAGGGGAGAAGGCTGCAAGTTCTTGTTGATCAAGTCAAAATTCAGAAATAAGGTAAAGAATTTGGTGAAGTAAAAAAGAATAATTGCATTGAGCATGATGAAAGAAGTTTATCTTGAATAGATTTTCTATCCTACAAAGATCATAAGTTTGAAGAAAATATTCTTATTAAAAAAAAAAAAGATCTTTTTCCTCGAGGACGATCAAAGATTCAAGTATGGAGGAATTTGATGGATATAATTTATTGATATATTTTTATAGTTAAATATTAAGTATTTTAAATAAAACGTGAATAAATATATCCATCTCTCGCATATTTTCTAACATATTTTGCAGGAAGAAGAAATTATTCAAGGTGAAGAAAAATAAGGGATGACCATTGATGATTACATTATTCATAGTGTGATTATAACACTGATAGTAATGTCCGTGAATTGTTTTATGCTGAAGAATAAAAGTGCAAGCGGAAGAAAGTTCATGAAAGGAAGCTACGTATGAATCTTTGAAATTGTCATCTAAACCCAACTCACCTTGGCCATCTTGAAAATTTTCCTACCACCTTAGGATATGACATCTTAGAAAGAACTTTGGCTTTGGAATTTATCTATAAATAGGTAGTAAACTTTGTATGGAAAGGCATCAAATTTTCATCTTGCAGAGAACTACTTTCTCTTGCTCTTTTTCTTTCTTTGTCTTTTATAACATTAAGCTTTTGTAGTTTTCTTTTGTAGAAGAAATACTACTTCTTCCTAGTCTTTATATTTTTAAAGTTTTTCTTACTCCATAATGGAGTAATCTCTTTTGTTGGGATAGTTGATGAAACTCGGTAATATTTATAATACGTATCTCAGTTTTAATACATGCTTAGCCTGAAGTTTTTAATCACATTTTAACACTGTGCTAGAATTATAGTTTTTACTAAATCTTTATTTTCACATCCGTCTATTTTATATCTAGGTTATTGTTATATTAATTTTGTAATTCTCACGGAGCAAAATTAATGTATAATAACTGATGAATAAAGTAGTAGAGTAAAAACTATTTTTCCAAGTCTGTAATCTTGTTTACCTCAGTTTTAATTCTCACGGAGGAATTGTTGTAGGTAAGATTATTGATTTTCCGTAAAAATATTCTCACGAAGTTTTTACTACTTTTTTAGCACAGTTCAGGCAAGAAAAATATTTTGGTTTAATCGTCACTAGTTATAATTTGATTAATATGCATAACCTCACGGAGTGTTATTAATTGATTATTTTCTTAGTGAGCAAAATATAATTGAATTAGCAATAAGCAATTATTCTTAAGAGAAATACATGTCAAAACTGAGATATTTATTATAAGTACTACCAAGTGAATTCAACGATTCCCAACTCCTTTTAAATTTGAAATCTTCCAGAAGTCCTTTATTTTAATTTAAGTAAATTTAAACTAAAAACTCACCTTTCATCAATTTGACTCTCTCAAATAGTAATTAAAATACTACAAGTCCGTAGCATAGAATACCCAATCTCTGTGGGACGATATCTTAAACTATATTAGAATTTGACAAGAACGAGCAGACAATTCCTATGCACTTTGGACCTCGTCAAATTTTTGGCGCCGTTGCCGGGGATTGGCGTACATCTTCTTCGGACTAAATATTTGATTACTAATTTGAGGACTTATTAATATAATTAATATTAACTTAATCAACTAAATACTACTATAACTATATCTAATACTAAGCTCTAATAATATTTATATTGATTACTGCTTCTAACAATTTTGCTTCACCTTCTAACGTTTTTTCTTTCTTTCTTTCTTTAGTTTATATTAACATTACTAACTTTCTCTACTGGCACTATTATCTCCTTTACTATTTCCTAATAGAATATCCTATTTTATTTGCTCCTATATCATCTTTTCATTGTTTCTTTCTACTTACATTTTTTGTTTCTACTTAGATCACCCTACGTTCTTTTGGTACTATCTTATAAGTTATAGTAACTCTTATTTTAAGTGTTTCTACCTATTGTATCCTAGTACTATCTATCAATCACTATCTTTTCTATCATCAGTTTAACTACCTCAACACTACTATTACAACTAACTACTTTATTTTTATACTATTTACTATTTCTATCTAGTACTACAATCTATCTCATCATCTTTTTCTTCGTCATTGTTGTAAGAACTATTATTGCATACTATAGCCACTACTACTATTATTATTTACTAAATAGTACTATAACTCTCACTATATTAAATTTATCTCCTTGTAAGTAAAGCTACACATTGCTTCTAATATTTTCATTTTTTTTATATACATATATATCTATAGTATTACTGTTATCATCAGTTATTTCTTTTTTCTTGTTTCTATATTTTGTTTTAATTATAATTTTTTTCTAATAATAGTGTCATATTTATTTCTCCTTGTTAAGTAGTACTACCTACTGCTTTATCATCATCATTCTTCTTCTTTTACTATTAGCAGTATTATGAACTTCATTATTATTTTATAAGTTACTTGAAAAAAAAAAACTAAATAAAAAATTTAGTACAATTACTATTTCTACGTTTTTCGGTATTAGTATATTCCATCTCTTTTCGTTGTTAGCTAATACTGTTTTCTTTCACTAGTCCTTAACACTTTCAGTTAGCATTAATAATATAGCTATACTACTATTATAGTACACAAAAACGTGTTTTTATATATAGTATATTATTAGTTTCCATAAACAGAATAACAATTTTTTTTTCATTAAGTTTTTTATTTTTTTTCTTCTCTAATATTTTGTTCGTACTTCGATCCACTGTATCATACTACTGTCTCTATTATTTTTCTTTATCATCATTATAGCTTACTGAACCATATCACTACAAGTAAAAGTACTATACTTTTTAGAGTTATATTACTTATTTCGTTATTACTATTACTAATGCTCTAGTCATTTTATTTTTTCTTTTATCTATTTTTATTGTCAATATTGGTTTATTTTGTCATCTAGAATAATAACACTATCGTAATATAGTTTTACTTAGGTACCTACTATTTTTATCATCTTTGTAAGTTCTGCCTTTGTTATTTACCAGTACTTCTACTACTATAATTAATATTAATAATTTACCTATTCCTACTAATATTTCCTTTTTACTTTGTTACTATTTTACTAAAAAAAAAAAAAAAAAAAGTAGTTTATGACCCGCTCTTCTAATAAAGAGTTAGTCATTTACGATCCTGAAATTGAAAGGTCTTTGCGATTACGTAGGAAAGGACAACCATCATCTTCTCAAAGCGTAATTTTAGACAAAATGGAACACCAATTAGGAGATAACAATAACCCATTGGGAGTACCACCAATCCATGTAGAGGATCAGTTTGATGAAGTGGCACCAAGACCTGCAAACAGAATCCTAAGGGATTATGCTAGACCAGACCACTTCAATTGTGAATCTAGTGTTAGGAACCCACCTGTAGCAGCCAATAATTTTGAAATTAGGACCGGCCTAATTCAAACAATTCAACAGTCTTGCACCTTTACTGGTGATCCAAGTGAAGATCCACATAGCCATTTAATTGATTTCTTGGAACTAGTTGAAACTGCTAAATATAATGGAGTGCCTCCTGAAGCAATTAAGTTAAGACTATTTCCTTTTTCTTTAAAAGGAGATGCCAAGACTTGGTTGCGAAGTTTGCCTCGAGGTTCTATAACCACATGGGACCAGATGACACAAAAGTTTTTGAACAAATATTTTCCCCTGCTAAAACAACAAAGTTAAGACAAGATATTTCTAATTTCTTGCAGACTGACACTGAATCAGTTTATCAAGCATGGGAAAGATTAAAATCAATGTTAAGAAAATGTCCACATCATGACATTCCTGAACATATGCAGTTGTATATTTTCTATCACGGATTAACATGCTCTTCTAGAAATGTGATAGATGCAGCTGCAGGAGGTTCCATCATGGGAAAGACCACAGAAGAAGCATTGCAATTGTTGAATGAAATTTCTGAGAATGCAATCCAGTGGCCATCTGATCGTGTAACCATAAAAAAGGCTGCCACAGTAAATCAGGCAGATACATTTAATACACTAACACAACATATTGCCTCCTTGGCACAAAAGTTTGAATCCTTTCAGGTGAATGCACAACAACCAATTCAGTCTGAGGCTTGCGACATGTGTGGAGGAAACTATCTTAACCATGAATGCCGCGCAAACAATCAGAATGATGAGCAGGCTAATGTCATCGGTTACAAGCCGTACCCTTTCGGAAGCCCAATGGCACATAAACATCCAGGATTTCAGTGGAGCAATCCAAATGGTGCTGAGAACTCTCAAAGCTTCCAGAAGCAACCAGCATAGGGTCCACCTGGATACCAAAATCAAAATCGTGGGCAATCGAATTTCAGGCCATATCAACAAGCAGCTCCATATCAGCAAAGGCCTCAACAAGCTCATTCAAGTCTTGATGACTTGTTGTACAAGTGCATTAAGGCCACTGATGAAAAGATGGAAAGCCAAAACTCAACCCTAAAAAACTTGGAAATTCAGGTAAGCCAATTGGCAACTCTTGTTTCAGAAAAGATTCAAGGTCCCTTACCAAGCAATACAGAGAAAAATCCAAAGGAACACCTTAAGGCCATCGCCTTACGGTCAGGTAAGAATCTTGATGATCCATATGCTGACAGACAGGAAAAGAACCATTTTGAACACCAGGCAGCAAAGGGTAAGAATGTTGAAATACCATATGATCCATCAGAAGAGAATGAAATCAAGAAAAAAGATGAAAAGAATTTTGAAAAAATAACTCCTCTCCCTGTGACAATCCCTTTTCCAAAAAAGATAAAAAGAGAAAAGCTTGACAGTCAATTTGCAAAGTTTTTGGAAATTCTGAAACAGATTCACATTAATATTCCTTTCACTGATGCTTTATTGCAAATGCCTTCATATGCTAAATTTTTGAAAGAAATTTTGTCAAGCAAAAGGAAATTAGAAGAAGTTTCTGTGGTAATGCTTACTGAAAAATGCAGTGCTATACTTCAAAATAAGCTACCACAAAAGCTTGGCGATCCAGGCAGTTTTACGATTCCATGCACTTTGGGAGGAGTATATTTTGAAAAAGCACTTTGTGATTCTGGAGCTTCAATAAATCTGATGCCATTTTCTATTTTTAGAAAATTGGATCTTGGTGACATAAAAAATACTGTTGTCTCTCTTCAATTTGCTGATCAAAGTACTAAGAAACCTAAGGGAATTATTGAAAATGTGCTTGTGAGAGTAGATAAATTTGTGTTCCCTGTAGATTTCATAGTACTTGAAATGGAAGAATGTCCTGATGAGCCAATAATTTTGGGTAGACCTTTTCTTGCTACAGGTAGAGCAATCATAGATGTCCATCAAGGACAACTAATTTTGAGAGTAGACGAAGAAAGAGTCATTTTTGACATGCACAAGATTCTAAAATTTCCCGGAGATGAGACATCATCTTCTTGCTTTTCAATTGACATGATTAGTGATCTTGCAGATGAATTCAAAAATGACCAATTGATTTCAGACTCATTGGAAAGATGCTTGGCCCAATCTGGCACAAGGCAGGATAATGATCCGACAATTAGAAGTGAAGCTGAAATATTGGAAAATGATTCTGAAGAAGAGGGAGAAATGCTATCAGAAAATGCTCAACCAAAAATTGAACTCAAAATTCTCCCTTCCCATTTAAAATATGTTTATCTTGAGCCTGAATTATTTCCTGTAATAATTTCATCTTCTCTGACTGCAGAACAGGAACATAAATTGATTAAAGTACTGAGAGCACACAAAGGAGCTTTAGGGTGGACTATAGCAGACATCAAAGGTATTAGTCCAGCTATTTGCACACACAGAATTCTCATGGAGGATAGCTACAAGCCAATAATCCAACCCCAAAGGAGATTGAACCCAACAATGCAGGAAGTTGTGAAAAATGAAATAATAAACTTTTGGCTGCAGGTATTATTTACCCCATTTCTGACAGCCCTTGGGTAAGTCCTGTTCAGGTGGTACCAAAGAAAGGAGGTATGACAGTTGTCAAAAATGAAAATAATGAACTCATACCTACAAGAACAGTGACAGGATGGAGAGTCTGTATTGATTACAGGCGTCTCAATGATGGCGACTTCATTGAGACGCCTGTAATAGACTAGTATGACTATTGAACTTGACCTTAGATACTTAGGTGGCCTAATACACCTTAGAAAACTATATTAGGTGGCGACTTCAATACTTTAAAACTCAAACGAGTTACCCAGTCAAATCTGAAATCCGACTCGCCTCGAGTTGAGTCCAAAATCGGGTATGACAATGGGTTGAAGCCATTCCCACAAGAAAGAATGATGCTCGAACTGTGCAATTTTCTCAGAAAAAATATTTTCACTTAATTTGGCACACCACTAGTTATCATTAGTGACAAGGCACTCATTTCATGAATAGACAATTTTCTTCTTTGCTGTCAAAATATGGTGTAACTCACAAAACAGGAACACCATATCATGCTCAAACACAAGGGCAAGTTGAGGTGTCCAACCGCGAATTAAATAGGATACTTGAAAAAACGGTTGGAATCTCAAGAAAAGATTGGGCTTTAAAATTAGATGATGCATTATGGGCATACCGAACGACATTTAAAATGCCAATTGGAACATCCCCATATAGATTAATCTTTGGAAAAGCTTGCCATTTGCCAGTCGAATTAGAACACAAAGCTTTTTGGGCATTAAAAGCACTGAATTTTGATTTAACATCTACTGGTAAAAATAGATTTTTTCAGATTAATGAACTGGAAGAGCTGAGGCTGGAAGCTTATGAAAATGCCAAGATTTATAAAGAAAAAACAAAAAAATGGCATGACAACCTGATCCGACAAAAAAGCTTCAAAATTGAGGATCAGATACTTCTTTACAATAGTCGACTCAGGCTATTTCCTAAAAAATTGAAATCTAGGTGGACAGGTCCTTATATTGTTATAGATGTCACTCCATATGGGGCAATTAACTAAGGTTTCATACCCATATCCATTAGGGGTGCATCAATGAAACCTCATAGTCCAAATTAGATCTGACTAATTAAATGCTTAATTAATTGATCTGGTCAATATCCAGATTATTGTACAACCGGAACATCTCATGAGGGCCTCTACAAAAACAGTGTCATCTAGACAGGAGTAACTCCATGGTGATCGGTATGCCTAAGTTACTGGTTGGTTAACCATTCAATTGTGCAAATATAATCTTGGCACAGGTAATTTTCTAGTTTATATTCAAACTAGGACCTTATGACTGTTAAGGTGTTAAAATAATCAGTCTATTACACATAGAATAAGTGTGGTCACAATTTCTTTCAAGCTTTCTTCTGTGATCATAATTTTAAAAGCCAAAAATATTTCTTTATTTCAATTATTAAGTAGTATTTTCTATTTTAATTATCCTAGTTTTAAAAAAAAAAAAATCCTTTTACTCCCTTTCCACTCGTGTTGAAACGTGTTTTCATTATGGAGAATGAAATGTTCAAGTGTGGGGGAGGATTATTCTGATTTATATATTTTAAATATAATATCTTCTTCTAAACTGTGTCTCTTTGTAGGTGTTTAATTAACAACATAAGTTCTTTACATTATGCTCTATATTATTTCTTTTTTATTTTTCACCATATGTTTTTCCATGAACAATTTTGATTTTGTGAAAACAGTAGCAAGCATCTTCGACTCAGAAATCATTGGGATTGAGAAAAGTTATGATCACAAAAGCAGGAAGAATCAATAAACTTAGCTAGAACTTGCTCTAAACGTTTTTCGAGGCGAAATAATGGATGACATTGATTTTTGAAAAATGAACTTAGGCCTTCTTTGATTCCCAATTCTAGCCTTTTTATTTTCATCCAAATATACATTTTTTAGCCTTGATCCTAATTTTTTTTAACACCATATTTATCATAAAAATAGGATATATATATACACACACATATATATATGTATATATACATACACACATAAAAATACACTTTCTTCCAGCAGTTAATGAGTACAGATTGATATCAACAAGAGGAAGAAGTACCAAAAAAAAAAAAAACAAGAAAAAAAAGAGAATATATAATTGTTAATGATATTTCAAAGGCAGGGAATGTAATAAGGAGGAGTTCTTAAAACAAAAAGGATGAAAATACTTAGAACCAAGAAATATTTGCTCAAAGTTGGAAGGAGTAAAGTCACTATAAATATATCCTTATCCTACCAGCCTATAGCCTGACATTACAAGCCAAGAAAAGTCCTAAAAGATTTTAAAAATTAGTGTTGTATCTATATTAGTGGAGATAAACATGAAAAGCAAGCCTATGGACTTGGCTATGATACTTACTGAAGAAGTGATCGTCAATTTATCAATTCTGAAAGATTCAAGGGGCGAAGAGTGCAAGTTTTTGTTGATCAAGTCATAATTCAGACATAAGGTAAAAGATTTGGTGAATTTAGAAAGGATAATTGCATTAAATATAATGAGAGATATTTATTTTGAATAAATTGCATATCCTACAAAAGTCGTAATTTTTGAAGAAAATAATAATTTTTTTTACTCGAGGACGAGCTAAAGTTCAAGTATGGGGGAATTTGATGAATATAATTTATTCGTGTATTTTCTTATATAAAAATATATATTTTAAATAAAAGTATGAATAAATATATTCAATCATCCTATATTTTCTAACAAATCTTGCAGAGAAAAGAATATTTGGAAAGAGAAATATATCATTAATAAAGTAAATAACAAAGGAAGAAAAGTTTTACATATGTAAGAAGAATTTCATGACATGTCTTCCTCACTATGCAAGAAAGTTGTTACATATCTTGGCTACAATATTTGCTCCTTATTATACATCTTGATAATATAGAATTACATATTTAATAAAAGAATGTGGAATTAAAGAAAATAAAGGAGCAAGGGAAGACTTCACATATCCATATCATTATGCAAGGAACTTGCTAAACATCTTCATCAATTGACATTTTTCAAGACTTTACGTATCTATATCAATATGCAAGGAACTTGCTACACATCTTCATCAATTGACATTTCAAGACTTAATGAAGAAGTATTCTTCTATAAATAGAGGTCAACTCTCCCGTAGTTGGATATCAAGTCATAGAATAGCTATTACTCTTTAAAATTTCTCTTTCTCTTGTCTTTCTTTTGCTAGTAGTAAAATACTCCTAGTTTTAAATATAAGTCTTTTAAATTCCCTTTTTATATTTTCATACTCTATAATGGAGAAATTTCTTTTTGTTAGGATAGTTGATGAAGCTTGATATATTTATAATACTTATCTCAGTTTTAATACATACTTGGCCTGAAATTACCTATTTAACATTTTACACTGTGCGGGAATGTTAGTTTTATTATTCTTTACTATCACTCTTACATATTTTATCTCGCGGTTATTATCAAATTAATTTTGTAATTCTCACGGAGCAAAATTAGTATGTGGTAACTGAGGAATAAAATAAGTAGAGTGAAAGTAAATTTTAGTAATCTACCATTTCAAGTCCGTAGTCTTGCTTGCCTCAGTTTTACTTCTCACGGAGAAATTGTTGTAGGCAAGATTATTAATTTTTAGTAAAAAAGTCTCACGAAGTTTTCACTACTTTTTAGCACAAATCAGGCAAGGAAAGTATTTCGGATTAACTGTCACTTGTAATAACTCAATTAATTTACATAACCTCACAGAGTGTTATTAATTGATTATTTTCTTGTAAGCAAAATATAATTGAATTAGCAATAAGCAATTATTCTTTAGAGGAATATATGTCAAAATTGAGGTTTTTATTATAAATGTTATCAAGTGAATTCAATGATTCCCAACTCTTTTCAAATTGAAAATCTTCCGCAAGTCCTTTTATTTTAGTTAAAGTTATTTAAAAGTTCAAAAACTCACTTTTCATCAATTTGATTCTCTCAAATAGTATTCGAAATATTACAGGTCTGTAGCATAGATTTTCCAATCTCTGTGGGACGATATCTTATACTATACTATAATTTGACAAAGCACGAGTTGGAAAATCCTATACACTTTGGCCTCGTCAATGTCTGAAACGAGAACCCTAGTAGTGTTCTTTTTATTTACTAAAAAATAAAAGATTTACAGTGTGTTTCTTATGAGGGATCGTTAGATACTCCATTTGTTTTCATTGTGGTAAATTCGGGCATTTCATTAATCATTGTGGGGATTACTAATGTAAACAAGCCTCCAAGCGATTCAGACATGGCTCGAGGGTTGTTCATGCCAAGACACAAGGTTTGATTATCACACGAAAAACTTGGTTCTCGAGACTCGTCGCCGAGGTTGAGGTTCGAGACATGCTTCTTAGGAATTTTCCCTCGAACCAAAGGGTTCATTTCCCTCGAGGAGAAAGGGTTAAGCCTCCGGGAAACAATTATGTTTCAGCAGAGGAGTTTTGTAACGGTCTACCATTAACTCAACATTCAATAGGATAATCATGGGCCAACCATGATCAGAACGTGGAAAGTGGGTACTTATTGCCTAATTAATACATTAGGGGATTTCCACATAAATTGCCATCAATATACCATATTAACAAGTCACCTAGGACTAACACAATCTAGCCACAATATTATATTTAAAATTTGATTATAATTAAAATATGGCATATAAATAGATTGATATTCTTTATATATAGCTCCTATACACATATATACACACATATATTTATTTTATATTTTTTTAAATATTTATATCATCAAATTATATCTAATAAATATGGTAGGAAAAGAAAGAAAAGATAAAATATGGTTATAAAAAGTGGATAAGGGTGGAGAATGGTTATGTGGCGTAATAATCCCATACATTAATTACCGTTGTATTTACTAGCTTATAAATAAAACATCGTATCTAACTTGCAAGATCATCAAGAAATACATATTACTACTTTATTTTTTCAATATTCTCATATTCTTGTCTTTATCGTTTGTTATCAAAAATTAATCCGCAACCTTGATACGACAAATTGCTTGTCAACCACGTTACAAATTCGATTGATTGACTTAATCCAAATTAGGCCAATACAAATTGACGCCGTCTGTGAGGAACAAGCAATAACGTTTGTTCCAAAGTTTCGTATCACAATCACTCGTGTCTTCTTCATTAATTCCCAACAATGGCTGACAATATTAATAACACAGTTGAGCAAGTTGGAGATGAAACACAGGTTCCATCAATCCAACCAGGTAATGGAACTTTGAATCAACCAATTGGTGTAACCCCACCAATTCCACAAGTTGGCGTAACCCCAGTAATTGCACCAGGTGCCGTAACATCACTTCCACCACCAATTGATCCCTCCTCATTTGGTTCAAACGACCCATTCCAAAAATATGTTATAAATACTTTACAACAGCTCTAGGGGCAGTTTGCTGCATATTCAGGCTTCAACACCGAGTTCTAAAGTTCATTGCAAGCCCTCTTCGGGAACACGAGGAACAATACAACTCCCACTGATACTCTACCTGCAGTTCCAAATTGAGGCATCCTGAACTTTATTCCTACGAGCGCAATAATAAGGGGACTTCTAAATGGAGCTGCATCTGGAGGCTCGGGGACCGCCCCAACTGGCACTCAGCCTTTTGTGACTGCCCTCACGGTGGAAGAAACTAGTGTATCGTTAGACCTAGAAAAGTGGAAGAAAGATTTTGAAGCCCAATTTAAAACAAAAAGGTTCGAAAATTTCCTCGTGGTCAGGAAGCTCCAACGAGTGTTGGACATTGAAAAATGTAAGCAGCAACCTTTCAAGCTCGAGGCTGCTCCTGCCCCCATCCCCAAATACTTCAAGTTGCAAATCTTGAAGAAGTATGATGGTACGACTAATCCAGTCGACCACATAACTGAGTACATGGCTATGGTCAAGAGCAGTGACTTGACCCAACTGGAAAAAGAATCCATGTTCCTTAAAAAGTTCGGGGACACTCTCGAAAGGGGGCATTGCATTGGTATATATGCACCTCCTCTCCGAATCAATTTCAAGTTTCGAGGAGTTAGCCGACTTGTTTATCAAGGCTCATACCGGAGCTCAGAAAATCCTCAAGTGAAGATGGATGTCTTCGAGGTTAAGCAAAGGTACCTTGTTCCTATCAAAGACTTCCTCGAGCGCTTTCAGGTTGAAAGGATGGATTTGCCAACGATGGAGGATAACATGGCGGTTATGGGATTTGAAAGAAATATAAATGTCACCAATTCTGAGGCGGCTGCCGAATTTAAGAGAAAGCTTCAGCAGTGGCAGGCGCGAACTTGGGATGAATTGCATGATAGGGCCACTGCAAAGATTAGGCTCGAGAAGGCAGAATAGAAGGCAACATGACGCTACAATACTTATACAATCGCCCCGAGTTTTCCCGATGCGTCGATGCACTACGAGGAAACTCGAAGGGTCGTTACGACCCTTACAACTCACAAAGGCAGCATGTGAGTCAATGTCTCCGGGGGCAGCATGTAAGTCAAAGGCTTGGAGGAAAGGTCAGCACGAATACCAACCAAAAGAACTCGTCAGGACCATCTCTAGTGTCCACGAATAAGGATCTGCCTCGCGTCCGTGATTATAATTTCAATGTGTCAATCACGGAGTTGGTAAACATAATAAAGGAGATGACGTACCAAGGGGAGAGGTTACCAAAGCATATGAGAACACCCCTTGGGGATGAGAGACCAAAGTTTGCATTGTGAGTTTCATGCTGATTATGGACATGCTCCCAAGGACTGCAAGGTACTTCGCGTTGAGGTAGCCCATCTTCTTAAAAAAGGGATGTTGGCAGAGTTTCTCACTGATAAAAAGAAACCGAATTTTGCTAAGAATAGAGGAGGTGGACAACTACCGAGGGCTCCATCCCCTAAGAGAGTCGTGAATGTGATAACAGGGGGATTAGAGGTGAATGGTGTTAACTCTGCTGCTGCAAAGAAATTTGCAAAAGCTCTCAATTACCACAAAGTAAAGGACTCGAATAGGTGGTTCGGGGTAAAGAAATAGTTTTTGATGAGGATGATTGTGATATGATGATGTTTCCCCTTCATGATGCTTTGGTGATCATGTTGAGGATCAATGACTCAGATGTTAAACGAGTCTTGGTCGATCCCAACATCTCGGTAAATATTATCAGCTATTGGGCTGTAAAGAAGATGTGGTTGAAGGACCTTGCGTCCCGAAGGCAACCATATTGACAAGTTTTAACAACTCCACAGAGAAGGCGTTAGGTGAAATTATTGTCACTAATACTGCCGAAGGAGTTAATAAGAAGACAGTGTTTCAAGTAATGTCCGAGGATATTGCCTATAATGTTATCCTCGGAAGGCCTTGGATTCATGAGATGAAAGTTGTGCCATCTACTTTGCATCAAATTATCAAATTCCTTACTCTGTGGGGAATTCATGCAATCCGAGGTGAGCAACGGGTAGCTAGGGGGTGCTACTCGGTTGCTATGAAGAATGGGGTCACCCCGAGCGGGCCATCAAAATAGCAATTAATTTGCCCGGGTCTGGCGAAGAGGAGAGTTCGGTTCTTAAGATAAACTCTCAGAAAGAGCTGGAGAAGATCCCGATATATATCCAAGAGCCTCAGAAGCAGAAGGCCGAGGAGTCAACCATTGAAGAATTGGAATCTTTTGCTTTGTCAAAGAAATTCCCAGAAATGAAGGTGTTTGTGGGTTCGGAATTGGATCCGAGCCAAAAAAGGCCCTCATTGAGTTGCTAAAAGATAATGATGATTGCTTCATCTGGTCTCATGCAGACATGGTTGGAATTTATCTCGAAATAATGACGCACAAGATGAACGTGGATCCTTACCACCCTCCGGTGAAGCAGAAGAAGAGGCCGCATGCCGGCGTGAAAAAAAAAAGCTGTTGAGGATGAAACCACAAGGCTGTTCGATAATGATTTCATAAGAAAAGTGAAGTACCCTGATTGGATCGCCAATGTTGTGGTGGTGCCAAATAAGAATGGAAAGTGGAGGATGTGCGTTGATTATACGGATCTGAACAAAGCTTGCCCCAGAGATTCGTACCCGTTGCCTCAAATAGATAGGTTTATAGACTCCATATCTAGAAATAAGCTATTAACCTTCTTGGATGCTTACTACCAAATTCTGATGGATCTAAGTGATGAGGAAAAAACTTCTTTCATCACAGATTAGGGTACATATTGTTATAAGGTGATGCCATTTGGCCTGCTAGGGAAACGTATCAAAGGCTAGTATGTTGAATGTTCGGAGTTTATTGGGAAGACAATAGAGGCATACATAGCCGACATGCTAGTAAAGTCGGTTCGAATGGAGGATCATTTGAATCACTTAAGAGAAGCCTTTGCTAGTCTGAGGCAATATAACATGAAGTTAAACCCCAAAAAGTGTGCTTTTGGGGTCAGCTCTGGAAAGTTTTTGGGATTCATTGTCTCCAAACGAGGCATCGAGGTAAATCCTAAAAAGATCAAAGCTATTGAGGAGATTCTCGAGGTTCTCTCGGGTCCCAAGGAAGTTCAACACTTGACTGACCGCATCACAGCCTTGAGCAGATTTATCTCGAGGTCCTCCGAGCGGTGCCACAAGTTTTTCTCTGTCCTAAATAATAATACCGTCTTCGAATGGACGTTAGAGTGCAAAGAAACGTTGAAAGAGTTAAAATATTATTTGGGTAATGTACCTTTGCTTGCCAAGCCAAAGGATGGGAAATGTTGTTGATTTACCTGGTTGTGTCTGAGGTGGCAGTTAGTGCAGTCTTGGTTTGAGAAGAAGAAGGGAAGTAGCAACCCATATATTATGTAAGCAAGACTCTCCTCGACGCTGAGACAACGTAACCCCATTTAGAAAAAAATAGCACTTGCTTTGGTTGTAGCTGCTCAAAAACTTCAGCCTTATTTTCAATATCATCCTATAGCCGCAGTAACCACTTTCCCCTTAAGAAGTATATTGTATAAGCCTGAGCTGTCGTGAAGATTGTCTAAATGAGAAATTGAGTTGAGTAAGTATGACATTATATATCAGCCTCGGACTGCCATAATATCTCAAGTGTTGGCTGTTTTTGTGGCTGATTTCAGTGCTAAAATACTCTCTGAGGCTGAAAAAGAGAATTCGATGACTAAAAGATCTAACTCCGGGGTTTGAATACTTTACACTGATGGAGAAACTAATTCCAACGGCTCAGGGCTCAGAATGGTGCTGGAAGCTCATATGGGGGAAAAGATAAGGCATTCCATGAGGATTAAGAAGCTGACCAATAACGAGGCAGAATACGAGTCTGCCATAACAGGTTTGGAGTTGGCCAAGAAGATAGGAGCAGAAAGAGTAGAGTTGAGGTGCAATTCACAGCTAGTGGTGAATCAAATCCTCGGTGATTATATGGCTTGGGAGCCCAGGATGAAGCAGTTTGTGGCTCGAGCATAACAATTTTTGGTTGGTTTCCAAGACTGGAAGGTTAAGCAAATCCCTCGAGAGGAGAACGCCGAGGCTGACGCCCTGGCTAACTTGGGGTCTTTTATTGGAAAGGAGGACTCGGGAACTGATTCAATTGTTAGGATACTCACTTCGGCGGTGGACAAGATAAAGTTGAATCACCAGCTAGTGAACCATGTGGGTGCAAAGATGGAGGTAAACTCGGTGAATGAGGCCCAAGATTGGTGGACCAAGTTTATTTCATACTTAGATCTTGGTGTCTTACCAACAGATAAGAGAGAAGCTGAAAAACTTAAAAAGCAAGTAGTCCCTATTCGATGATTCAAAGGCAACTATGCAAAAAGCTTTATTGCGTCCCGATGGCCAAATGCTTAGGCCCAAGAGAAAATGAATACGTCATGAGGGAGGTGCACGGGGGAGAATGTGGCAATCATTCAGGTGGGAAAGAGCTAGTGCGAAAACTCCTCCGAGCAGGGTATTATTGGCCGCAGATGAGTGAGGATGCTAGGTTGTTCGTAAGGAAATGTGATAAATGCCAAAAGCATGCCTCGATGATTCATCAACAAGCTGAACCATTGCATCCGGTTGTCTTGCCTTGGCTTTTCATGAAGTGGGGGATTGATGTTGTTGGCCCTTTTCCCAAAGCAAAAGGAGGTTTTCGGTTCATCCTTGTACTCACCGACTATTTTACCAAGTGGGTTGAGGCAGGATCTTTTGCTAAGGTTAGCAGAGGGAGGTTATCAGTTTCATATGGAAGAATATTATTTGCAGGTTCAGGGTCCCAAGGCAGATAACTTGTGATAGTGGTCCACAGTTCATGGGTTCAAATTTCACCACTTTTCTTGCGAAGTGGGGGATTAAAAAAGTGGCCTCGACACCCTACCATCCAAGCGCCAACAGGCAAGCCGAGTCCTCGAACAGAATAATCATAGAGAATCTCAAAAAGAGGTTGGATGAAGCTAAAGGCTCGTGGCCTGATGAGTTGCCAGGGGTCTTATGGGCAATGCACAACACTGAGAAAAATAGTATGAGTGAAACCCTATTTTCTCTTGCTTATGGGATTGATTCTTTGACTCCTGTGGAGGTGGGCGAACCCAGCCTTCGGTACGCTCACACAACCGAGGAGTCAAATTAGCTGGCAATACGAGTGGAGTTGGATTTGCTTGAAGGGCGAAGGAAAATGGTGTTGGTTCGCCTAACAGCTCAAAAAAGGCAGATTGAAGCTTATTTGAATTGGAAAGATAAGTTCAGGACTTTCAAGGTTGGTGATTGTGTACTAAAAGCTTCGAATCAAACTATTAAGGAGAAAAATTGCAGGCAAGTTAGCCGCAAATTGGGAAGGTCCATATCGATTCAAAGCCATTGTTCGCAAATGATCTTATCAGTTAGAGGATTTGAAAGGCAAACAAGAACCTTCAAATTGGAATATCTCTAGTTTAAAGCGTTACTATTTTTGACATTGAGGTACACTACCCCTCGTCATCGAAGTTTTTGCTTACAACATCGAGCCTTCAATGCTCCAACGCTTAGGTAGTGTAATTTTGACCCATCGTTTTTCTTTGCTTGTCCTTTTCAGGAAGCGGAGGGAACAATTATCAGTGTTCGGGTCCTCATCAATTCGTACCCGACCACTGGAGGGATGTAAGGGATGACGTGCAGTCGAGACTGACTAAAAGCCTCTCAGAGCGAGGACTCCAAACTGACCTTGGGGACTAGCTATCTGAACACCGAGGGTTGTCTCCCGAAGATTAGCTTAGTTTATTGTATTTATTTTGTTTCCCAAAGTGGCTTTTTAAAGAAAATTGCCTAAGTCTTGACTAGGTTTTATATAAGCACCTGTTATGGCTTATTATCATCAATAAAATAAACTTGATTCAATATCTCTTTGTTTCGATGATTGGTGCCCGAAGTTATTTATTAAATTTATAACTCTAAGTTTGTTCTTTCTTGCCTCGGCTCGAGAAAGAGACATTGTTTTAAGTCAGCATCGGTGTGAAATAAATTTTATCTAAGTCTTGCAAGCAAAATAGTTTAAGTGACTTGTCGAACGCTTTCAGGGCAACAGTAAAAGACTAACACTTTAAAAAAAAAATTGAAATGCATTGATAAAGGCCCGGGGGCCACAAAAGATATTTACATCAAGCGGCTCGACATCCTTAATAAAAGTACAGAGAAGAGTTATCAATTTTCGGGCTCATCTTCCCTAGTGCTCGAAGTTCCAACTTCAGAGCCTTCGTCATCTTCTTCATCCTCTTCAGCTTCGTCACCCGAGCTATCACTGATCAAAGGAAGCTTATCTATGATAGGTTGAGCCTTTGCATCAATTCTCTGAGCCTTAGCTATTTCCATATCCAGATTCACCCCGGTTTTGCATATCTCAAGGGTCTACAATTTTGTTTGGATAATGGCCCAGTTCTTGTCTGCTCGAGCTCTAGTCTCCTTAGCCTTGAGCTTTGAGGAAGAAGATGCCTCTTTGCCTCGAAGGGTATTGACCTCAGTCTCGAGGGTCTTCTTTCGAGCCTCTAAATCATTCATTTTGACCATGTACACCTTGAGCTTATTGTGATATGATTCGGCAACCTCCTTGACCTTGGCGTTAGCCTCATTCGTTAGCCTTTGGATTTCAGCTTGATGGTTTTCCTCTTGCGCCTTCACTTGAGCCTCGAGGACAAAGGTAGCCTTACGAGCCTTAGCGAACTCGAGGTCAGACTTATCACCAGCTTTACGAGCTTCATCTAGCTCGAGGTTGGACTTGAGCAACTGCTCTCGAAGATCCGCAACTTGGAGCTGGAGCTCCAACCTCTGACAGTCCAACTTGTCCCCTATCTTCTTAAGTGAGGCCGATTGGTGGAATTCCATCTCCACACCCTTGATTGCATATACACAACTCTGCAAGAGGTTTGAACGAAGGTTGGAGTAAAAACAAGGATGGTTGGAGCCAAAAGAAATTGCAATCAATGAACGTATACCTGAACTGCATGCTGCGCTGAGAAAGCCATCAAATCACTATGGGCTATACCCTTGGTGCTCTCCCATTCCAATAGACCGAGTTGTCCTCTGAGATATATGGGGACATCCATGGAATCATCCAAAAGGCATAAGTTAGAAGGGACTCCAATCCTTCTGAACCCCTTTTGGGAGACCGAGGCATTAGAGGGCTCGAAAGTAGAGGGTCGAATGCTCGGTGCTGCTCTCTCTTCAACAGAAGGAAGGTTTTCAGTAGTTTTTTCCTTAGCAGCTGGAGGAATTTCGGCCTCGCCAACCTTGACCTTGCCTTTCGCTTTATCGGTAACACGATCCGACTCTTTGGGGTCGACCACCTCGATCTCATCAGGAACCTCGTCGCCAATGGGTTCATCAATCAAACCCTAGCGTGTCCTGGTCGTGACCTCGGGACCAGGGGCATCAATCATTTCCACTCGAGGATGCTTTGCTTTGGTGGATTTCTTCGAGGCTTGTCTCTTTCTCTTTGAATCTAAAGGAATGTGAAGAAGTAGTGATGGAAGTAAACTTACTGAGAAAGATGTTGTTACCTTTTGAGGTCCCTTAACCAGGTGTCCATTCGGAGATATCAGCTTGCGCAAAGACTTTGGCAGCTAAGCCTTCCAATTCATTCAAGCTCTCCCCTGCATCGAGGACGTTTTTCTTTTTCTCTTTTTTTCCCTCCTCCTCCTCCTCCTCCTCCTTCTTCTTCTTCTTCTTCTTCTTCTTCTTCTTCTTCTTCTTCTTCTTCTTCTTCTTCTTCTTCTTCTTCTTCTCTTTTGGCTCGAAAGCTGGCCTATTGGGAAAACCTGCAAAAGAGAAGGTGAAATTAGCAAAAAAGAAGTCTTAGGGAAATTTTAAAGGAGAACGTGTATGATAGCTAAAACCTACCGTGTCGTTTGTACACCCACTTGTTTTCCTCCAAAGCAGCTAGGACCATCCACGATCTCTCCGGCTTTGTTTTGATGTCAATAATTGCTTGAACCTAAGTAGTCAGATTGTTTGGAGGCACGATTGGAATTTTTTCAGCTGTAAAATTCAAGGCATCAGTTAGAAAATAAGAAGTTATGAGGGGAAAGCAAGAAGATTATCAAGGACTACTAAAAAAAATTACTTACGTGCTTTATTCCCACCTCGAGGAATCCAGGCCTGGAGGATAGAAGATTGGTTGGGAGAAGAACAAAGTGATCACACTATCCATAGTCCTCGGCGTCCTCGCTCTTTTAACTAATGGGTATTTGCCTCATTTTCTAAGTTGAACAATCCCACCTTTGTGCAATGTAGGGTAGAAGAGAGAAATTAAGTGTTGAAAGGTGAAGGGGAACCCAGCCTTCCGATTATAGGTGTTTTTAGACACCAATTGAAAGGTCTAAAATGCCCACACTTAGGCTTAGGAATAAAAGACCACGTAGGGTCAAAATAGTCATAACATAACTAGAATTCACGTGCTTCAGCATTTTGGGCGGGGCGCCCATGTTTTGGGCGGAGCGCCCGGCTCCTTGAGCAGTGGGGTGGCCTAGGAGGGGCGCCCAGAGTTGGGGCGGAGCGCCTTAGCCTAGGCTTCTTCAGGCGGGGCGCCTGGTGAGCTGGGCGGAGCGCCTGGATCACTGGGCTGCTCCCCTTGCGCTTTGAGCACTCGGAACGACTTCCAATCGCTTCCTTCTTCTAGGCCCTTCCTCACCAAGTGTAGGTGTATTCCTTGGATCTCCTTAGCTTGGTTCCGTGTGAAGGGTCTTGTGGGGGTTTGGGTCTTATCAGCTTGAGTTACCTCTTCACCCACAGCCTCCCAATGTTCTTTCAAAAATTCAGCAGGAAAGCCATCAATATATCCCTAGAGCTCTATCATATTCCAATTCTGTTTGAGCTTTGACTACATCCACCCTAGTAACTGGTTGGAGCAGTGCATGCTGCTGCTCTCTTGTTAGGCATGGTCAATCTCTTGGATACTGGCTATTCAGACAAGGGAGTTCAATAGCTTTTGTGCCAAGTAGAGACTGAAAGAACTTGATGAATTCTTCCTGGATCATCTTAGGATAAGTGACTGGTACCTTGCTCTATACATATTAGGGACACCCTATTCTTTGCTTTCCTAGCTTTCAACTGAGCATGAAAGAATTTGGTGTTTGAGTCTCCATAAGAGATCCAAGTAGTTGTGGATTTCTGCCTTAGAACCCTTTCTTGAACATTGTCCCATTTCTCCAACTGAACCGAAAGCTCTTTTTCTTGCTGGATAAGTTGGGCATCAAACAAATTATCATTCAGGCTTCCTTGTACCAATTGAAGCTAATCATGTGAATTTGCTATTCTGATATGTTCATTTTATATGCACTTCCTCTAAAATGTTGTAGTTTCTTCCACACCTTATACATTGTATACCCTAGAATCTCTTGTTGCCATGCCTCTCTCACTGCCTCTTGAAATGGAGCTTGCTTTAGTAGGATACTCAATAATCTGAATGGCATTTTCCCTATGTTTTTTGTTCTATATGTTTTTATCACAATGGGAGTGTAGTCAGAACAAATTGGCTCATGGTAGAGTGCTTCCAAGTGATTGAACTGGTAGAACCATTCTACATTGCCTAGCACCCAGTCTATCAGACTATACATCTGTCATCTACTTGTCTTTTGTTACACCAGGAGTATCTGCAGCCTTTTCTATTCACACCTGCCCCAATTTAAGGTCATCCACATAGTCTTGAACTACATTCTGATGCACTGGCTGACCATTGATTCTATCCAGCATAATATTAAAGTCTCCTAGCAGCAACCAAGGACCTTGCTTTGTTGAACTTATTATTCTCAGATGATGCCATTGATCGATTCTCTCATTCACAATATTTAGCCCATAAATAATGTCATACTGTAAGCAAATTGTGACTCTGCATCCTTGACATAACAATTAATCAGTTGTGCCTCTAAGTTTAATATAGTCACTTTTACCTTGCCTGGTTGCCAGTATAGTTATATTATGCCATTAGGAGCACCTGTATAATCAGTGTAGTACTGCTATTCTGTTCCAAGCTTCTTGCTAACTCTTATTGCTTTCCTTATTTTTGTTTTAGTCTATAGAATACCTATTATACTCACTCTATTTTTAAGCAGAAAGGATTTAACTCCTTCTGCTTATAGGGCTTATTAAGCCCTTTATATTCCAGGAGCAGACAATCATGGAGGGTTCTCTTTTGGCAAGGATAGACCTTAGCCAGATTGACACTGGATTTATCAACTTGTATTCTCAATGCACTGAATTTGTTAAGACTCGAAAGCTTCTCAATATCTATGTCTTCCTCTAATAGCTCAGGGCTTTTATTTATTCCTTTTTCATGAGTTTGCTTCTGAACTTCCTTTTGTGGCTGCTTTACTGCAGAGTTTGCTTTGACCACTCTTTCGTGCTGAACTTTGATTATCCTTCTTTTTCTGGCTCTCAGGCTGACCATGTTGTTCTATATTTCCTTTTCGTTGGTCCTCATCTTTTTGTTTTGAACTGCCATCCATGTTGTTGTTGTTGTTTGGGATTTTGATACTTCTTCTTATGTTGTTCTTGTTTCTGGGGGCTTGGCTAGTTGCTTTGTTGCTTCACATTCATACTGACCTATTTCCAGACAGTTTTGGCAGAAGTTTATCTTCCCTTCATATTTAATGCTTTGGGATTTACACTCCCATCTAGTTCTTCAATTAAGACAGTTACTGGCAATGACTGGGTAATATCCATTTCAATTAGGATCCTAGCATAAGATATTCTACTCCATTCTACGTTAATCTATCAGTGCATACAGGCTTACCCACACAGCTAGCAATCCTTCTTAGGTTCTCAGGTGCCCAATATTGTATAGTAGGTTGCGAAAAGTAATCCAGATTGGTACCTCTCTAACAGGCTCTTTACTAAGCTGAAAATCTTCTTCCCAATTCCATTCTCCAAAATAGTGGCTTTATCAGTTTTACCATTAAACTTAAAGATGAAATAGCCTTCTGTGTGGAGGAATACTTGGGGTGTTTCAGCAAAGCCCCAAACTCCATAGATAAATTTGAGCATATCTTTGAAAGTAGGGTTACCTGCAATTACAAAGCTAATTAAAACAAATTTCCACTTCTGTTTTTTATTTTCAAGCTCCAGTGGGTTCAATTTCACAGTCTTTAAGCCATTCTTAAGCACTAGTGGCTAATCAAGCTTAAGCCCTACTAGTTGAGTTTTGTTACCTTGAAGCACATATGTCGTGGATGGTTCTTTCATGGAGTTCTGGTTTGAATTCGCCACGAAAGATATTTTCCTAGTTACATACGAGCTTGCACCTTGCTCTTTCGATGCTTCAGCTTCATTTTGTTGCTCCGGTTGTGTTTGCAAAAATAGTTGGTGCACTTCCCCTGCTCGGGATCCATTGTTAGAGCAGGTTTGGACCAAGGATTTGGGTAATCCCAGTTTCAGGTGTTAGTAGTCTTGAGTTATTCCCTACATTCACTTGCGAGCTTAGCTCCGACAGGTGAAGAGACCTTTGCCGGTGCTGCTGCGCCATTGGTGCACGTTAGCAATCCCTAGCTAATCGTGCGCCTGTATAACTCACAGCTTCACATGCGCCTCTAATAAATTAACTTTGCTAATTACTACTGAGATGATGGTTTTTCATTTCCACCCGTGTAATGCATGTGGTCAGTAATAGACGAAAGAAAATTTCGATTTATCATAATTTTTATCATTTCTAATGCTATTATACTGATATAGGATTGTAAATATTTCTAATATTCTTTTGTTGTAATTTCATGTTAAATTTAATTAGTAATATTTTCTCCCTCATAATTTTTTTTTAAAAAAAGTTTATTTGATTTCACGTTCTACCTGTAACTCTCTGAATTTTACAGTTTAGAGCTTGAGGGTGGGTCTATTATGGTTGCTTTATATGCACAAGTTTAGTTTTACTAATGTATAATGTTTGTAATTGTTGCTCCCAACGCACACGCAACTATACGTGGTCGACAAGTAATAAAGTGATAAGTAGAGTATCGTTCCCACGAGGACTATTCAGACTGAATTCTAGCAAACAATTTATATAAACTATTCAGGGATCTTTTGCCAATAGTTGAGATTTTACTAACTAAAGGACAGTAATTAAATGGTAGAAGTGAATTCAAGTAATGGAGCAAAACTTGGTTGTTATCAGTAATAAGGAGACGGTCCAGGGTTAGAGTTACGAACAATCCAGTTGAGTTTTCCAATTGATTCCACTTCTTAAATCCCGGATTACTAACTAACAGAGTAAATGTACCCGTGAAAACCTTTCGGTTCTTCACAGTCTATGCAGGCTACTTCAATCCCTATATGTCTATGGGTTGAATCACGTGCACACATTAACGAATTCTGTAATTAGTTAAACTAGGCAAACAAGTATATGTCTATCCTACTCACAAATTAGTTCCCCGATGCCTGGATTCACAAACTAGTCCTATTCTTTCTTATTACGTAATTAAATTCCCTCTTTCGAGTTCAATCTAAAAACCATAGATAATGCGTAATAATCGGGCCCTGACAACTACACAAGTGAAATCAAGAAAGAATAAGCAACCCGTTATGGGATTCAATTAATGGAAATCAATCTTCAAACATCAACTTTCATGAAATACTCTAACCCTAGAACGATAGATTTAGCCACGCATACTCATAATAACAACACAAAGATTTGATGAAATAATGAAATAATAATGTAATAGATTAATGGAAGGAAGAAAAACCCTTGTTCAAGAAGTTATGAGCTCTCCAATTTGCTCCAAAGTCTGAACCCCCCTCAAAAACTAAGTAAAAGAGTATTTATAAGGTTTACAAACACCTAGTAATAAGTTAGACCCAAGCCTAGACGAAATAAGAAGTAAAAATCTGCTCAAGGGGCGCTATAACGGGCGCCCTGCGCCTCGTAACGCGCGAACCAAGACAGTAGCCGTCGAAACCTTCACGCTTTTGGGGGCGTGGCGCGCTGGGAATCGCGCCAGGCAGTGGGGCGCGGTGGGGGGCGCGCCACGTGCCCTACAGCGCCAGGTCATTTTCGTGTTTTCTTGCTCCGCAGCTCGCTTCGTATCGTGCCTTCGTGTGTTCAATCCAATCCTCAATCAAAATCCAATCTTTTCTTGCTCGATCATGCTCTTTAAAGCTCCAATTGCACTGCATAACAACCTACATACACACGACATAAAATCAGTGCAAAACCACATTCATAAACTATAAAACGAGCGAATAACAAGCTCAAACATGTGGAAATATTAAGGAAACGTTGGTATAAAATGTCAAACATCAGTAAGAGAGGAAACAACAAGAGATAGATTAATCGTGTCTTGTAAGATCTGTAATGTAAATAATCATAATACTTTATTCTACTGCATCATGCATGGCACGATAGTCAATTGACAATAAATCATATCAAACAGTCATACATTTTAGTTAGAACATTCAAGAGTAAATGGTCTTGAAATTCCTTAATTAAGCTTTTTAAGAAGTTTCATTTAGATTCTTGAACTAGAAAAATGACAACAAGCTCTTTCGCCTAATTCCTGTAATGTTGGTGAAAATAGACAAAAATTCAACAAGATAAAAGCAATAATGTTAAAGCTTTGTTATTCCAATGTATATGATAATTAAGGAATAAAAAGGGTTAAATACTCCCGCAGTCGGAATCTCAGCCCTTACCCTAACAGACATAAATTTGTGAGTAATTTTTAGGGTTGATTGTCTCCATAGTCACTCAACTTTGAGTAATTGGTCACTATGGTCATTTATTTTTGTTTTGTCTTTCTATGGTCACTCAACTTTGGGTAATTGACCACAATGGTCACTTATTTTTGCTTTGTCTTTCTATGGTCACTCAACTTTGTCCAAGTAGCTCCTATGGTCATCTAACACAGAAATCCTAACGTCCGTTAAAATTTTGCTGACGTGGCAACTACAAAAATATTTTTGCCAAGTTGCATAAATAGAAAAAAATTAAATTATTTAAGACCAACCCAATTAAATTTAAACCCCACCCAACAGTTCTTGCTTGAGATGCCTATTTTCTCAAAAAATGACTCCTTTTTCTTTAAATCTATCAAAAAAAGTCTTATGGTAACACATTTTCAACGTTAATTTCTTCACCTGATGAAAATCTGAGCACCCAAATGAATTAGTGTCTGGCCTTAACGAATTAGCGGCTTTTGACCCTTTCAATAAGTTGAAATTTATTGATCAAAATAATATCATGGGATATTGCAAACCCATTGAAAGCAAAATTTGGTCCCAAGAAGTTGTTCATCTTGGCAGCGAGTTGGAGTTTCTTTGCCGCATAGTCCTTAAAAAAAATATCTGAGAATGCAAAATCTCTTGAACCAGTTTTGCTAAACAAAAACAGTATTACTTAAACAAACTGTGAAATACTATATAATAAATCAAAAATTTATGCCACTTCAATAAATTTCAGCTTATAGAAAGTGTCAAAAGCCGCTAATTCGTTAAGGCCAAATACTATATTTGGGTGCTCAGATTTTCGTTAGGTGAAGAAATTAATATTGAAAATGTGTTACTATAAGGCTTTCTTGATAGATTCAAAGAAAAAGGAGTCATTTTTTGAAAAAATAGCATCTTAAGCAAGAACTCTTGGGTGAGGTTTGATTTTAATTGGGTTGGTCTTAAATAATTTTTTTTTTCTATTTATGCAACTTGCCAAAGTATTTTTGTAGTTGCCACGTCAGAAAAATTTTAACGACGCTAGGATTTTTGTGTTGGATGACCATAGGAGCTACTTGGACAAAGTTGAGTGACCATAGAAAGACAAAGCAAAGATAAGTGACCATGTTGATCAATTACCCAAAGTTGAATGACCATAGAAAGACAAAGCAAAGATAAGTGACCATAGTGGCCAATTACCCAAAGTTGAGTGACCATAGAGGCAATCTAGCTCCTTTTTATTTTTAACTATAGCTTGGTGTTCCTTTTAACTGCTTGGCCACTAATCGAAAAGATAATCAGCTAGAGATTGGATCGAATTGCAGTTTATTAACTGCGATTTTATTCCAAGAGAGATTGTAGATGCTCCAATAGCATTCTTTGAACATTTGAATCTAGTTAATTATGCGTTCATACAGGACCACTTCACCTTAAAAAAAGTCCACTAAATTATGGGGGTTGCCTTGAACCACTATATTTGGTTCATTTCTTCGGGTAGAAATGATCTCACAAAAAACAAAAACGAATTGTTCAATGTGATAGCATGAAAGTAACCTCCCCCATGAAGAAGATTTAAAAACAGAAGGAAGGGATTTTCCAAGCATTAAGTAAATAGAGGATAATTTATGTGCCTTCGACTTGTAAAACCAGTAATGAAGACGTGACATCACTACAAAGATGAATAACCGACATTTAGATAGACCATAGAAGGATAAAGGTGGATAATTAAGTGGATGTTGTTGAGCTAACATTAGATAGTGTTCTCAGATCTACCAAAGCAAACAAAAAGGTGCATAAATTTAGGCAGAGTACACAATCATACTTAACCTTGTAAGAAGAAATGAAGCCATCCTGATCCCACTGCTCCAGTAGCCCTAGTCTCTAATGATTCCCCCAACTAAAAATTGGAATTCCAATATTCTCCCTTGTGTGTACTCTATTGCATTTTGTTATCAAATGGCTTTTCATTTTCTTTAAATCAAAGTGAAGAAACTAATAATTCTGTTATGAAATCTTTTGAACTGCATCTTAACATTACTACAAAAATATATAAACTAATGACTCTTTTATCTCTAGGACAATAGCACTTCACTTGAAGTTCATACACAACATATGCACACTTCGTAAAATCTCACCTTTATAACTCAGAATTCTCATATAAGAATCTCAAGGTGTATAATTCAATAGTAAACCACATAAATAGTAGTAACAAATTTAACCACTTATTTAAAATATAAACAAAAGGCTCGGCAGAAAAATATCAGTAAATAAAGTGATTACATACCTCAAAGAGTAGGCTGAAAATAGTAGAACCAAGAAAAAACAGAAATCAAGGTCCACAAGCTAACATTTCATTCTTTCGGAACAAAATTAAATATGCTTAAAATGCAGTGCTGCATTACAGGCCAAAACAAAAACCTCTTCTGGAGGAAAGCGCCAAACAATCTCGCGCCCTGTTGATATATCGGATTTTTATAACTAAAAAGTATGTTACTAGAAGAAAATTTAGAAGAATGGAACTTTTTAAGACTATTCCTGATGAGAGGACGAAAGTAAAGAGAAAGCAATTGTTTCTCTGTGTTTGTTGTTTGGAATAAGATAATTCAGTTAATTTTATCGGTGGTCACTCGACTATTGTTTTATTATTATAAAATTATTTTATTTCTTTTGTTACTCAAAAGTCTATTGCTTCATTACCATAAAGTCATTTTTGTTTCTTTTGTTACTCAAAATTCAGTCAACTTTCCTCCAGTCTTAACCAAAGTCACTCTAACCGAATTTTATTTAAAACTCACTGAAAAAATGATGTGACATCATTAATTAAAAATAATCTTTCTTAATTATATTAACTCAATTTTTTAACCCATTATATTAATTTTACCCAACCCAAGACCCAAACTCATTTCACTACTTAGCCCTAGTGTTGATCGTGTCAAGTCATTAAAAGATTTCTAGTTTACTGTATTATTAAACAGATGGGACTAAGAATTACCGAAGAAAGAATTCTTCAAGATGGTTCACCAGAAAGTCTACTCAAGTTCATTCACGTTCAGATAGCCAATGTGGAGTCCAAATTTGCCAGTGCTATTATTGATTCTGGAGAGATTAGAGCTGAGGACAGGGTTAGAGATGAAAATCCTAATTTAACAAAAGTTGAATATTTTGATGATGCAATCCGGATTGGCGCTCATGACATTGGCGGACTTAGACTTAACATCAAAAGCATTGAGTGTTTCAAAAGGGCATGGAAAGCAAGACTCAAGTCAAAAGTGGCCAAAAGACCAAATGCAAGATCGCTGGATTCTAGAATTCTGAGTATGCATCGCTATCACGAGACACAGAACGCGGTCACAAAGAGGAGCTTCGAGTGTTGGCGCGATAACGAAGAATCAGAGCACGGTCGTGATGAAGAACTTCAAACTACATTTCGCGATCGGGAGTCATCAGGCGCGATCGCAAAGACATCAGAGGATTATTGAACGCGGTCGCGAAGCTTAGCGCGCGATTGCGCTTAAGGGTGGTGGACCAGATTTTCAGAATTAACATGGCTTTTTAGTCCATTTATCCTTGTAATTAACTGGCTATTATAAATAGCCTACTTCTAGGGTTTAGTCATTAGACTTGGATGATTATTGTTGACCGTAAACATTGGCTAAGCTTGTTGCTTGAGCATTTTCTTTCCATGGTTTGCAATTGAATCTAATTCAATTGAGGATCAAATAGTTAGGGTTTATTTTGGTTGCATGTTTAAGGGGGTGATTAGACCTCACCTCCTAATTTGCTTTTTTAATTCTCAATTAATTAAAGTAGGTCTTACTTTTATCTTTTTAATTTCCTTGTTAATTTTCATTTCATAATTAGGATAATATCATTTGGTATCAGAGCTCAGATTGGTGTTTGTTCCTACAAACACTATCTACATTTTGTTTATCAAAATCTGAAAATCAAAAAAAAAAAAAAAAAAAAAAATCAAAAGGTCAAAAATCCAAGAAATTGATTCATAGATTTAGGGTTTCTTTTGATGAAATCTTTGTTACCAATTGTTGGTTGATGATTCTAGAAGTAGTATCTTGAAGGAATTGAACAACAAACAACGTTTGGGGCATCAATTTGAAGAATTAAAATCTAAGGTTCTTCAAGTTTATCAACAAGTGATTTGGGGCTTTTGCATTTTGGGTGTTGGTTTTATACAATTGATCATTGTCACGCCCTAAAACTTACGAGTTTATTATTTAAAGGCTTGTGACTCGTGTTTCAAGGTACAAAATATTTAGAGAGAACTTGGAGTAGCCACTTGGCAAGTTAAAGGTGTGCCAAGTCACCAAAAGGTACCTCGGAAACACCTTTGACTCGGCTAATAGTCTGCGTAGAGATTAGAGTAAGGTTCTCCATTGACTCTCGGGAAGATATTAGGCACCCTCGAGTCCTGTGCCAAGCACAGTTGCTTTATTGCCGGATTTTAACTTATGAAGTATTTTGGTTGTAATAATTTGCCGCTTAACTAAAAGACTGTATCAGTTCACCCGTTGGGTATACCTTGACACAACTTTATACAAAAATCACTCGAAATGTATTATATAACGATTCAGCTCTCTTGAGTTAATTTCGTCAGTACCCAATAAGTAGATCGGATCATACTTATTAATTTGCCTAATGATATTATATTCTATATTTAAATACTTTCTAAAAAAATTTAATAAAAAATGGCTAAATTACTAAGCTATACAAAATCTGCCCATTTCAAAGTAAAAGAAACAAGTTTAATAAAACATGGCTAAGTTACCAACTTATACAAAATCGGCCTATTTCCAAGTAAAAGAAATATTATTATCGTCTGCTTAGCTTAAAAATAATTTGCATTGAAAACCCATATTTACTTAGTTGATTTCAAATTAGTCCTTAGTTATACTTATGAAATACTTGGAGTTTTAAAACTGCTAATTAATAAATATTGACTAAATGAGGACTTGACATGCAAAGAATTTCTTTTATTAAATTTCAGATTTGGAACCACACTGGTATACATAAATGAGCTGTTTTAGGGATCGTTTTGCAAATATACATTATGTTTTTGGCACAACAATGATTATTTTGAAAACAATTGTGAGGTGATAGGAGATAAAATATGTTAAAGTCGTTAAGTGGACAACATTGTAAAAGATTGGTGTATTTGAGTAAAGCCAACTTTACAAAAGATTGACTTGTGCTCACTAATCTATTAAATTCTATTTTCAGGTTCATTTCTCCAATATTTCAATTCTTACTTTGACGTTATCCAGTAGCTTGTTTTTACAATTTTTGACTTTATAAATAAAGGTCCTCACATTTGTCTAATTGTGTGATTATTCTTTTGTTAATTATTTGTTATAAAGTTTTCAAAACTATACTTAGAGTTAGAAGCAATTATATTCTAAAATCATAAATATACCTAACTGTCAAGAAACAAGAAACGTTCATATACATGCCACTTTAAGCTTGTTTGCACTATTGACCTACTTTTGCTTTCCATTTCAGTTTTGTCGAAGTTCCAACTTTAACATGTATTTAAACTTTCGAATCTGATTATCATCCTGTTCAAATTGTTAAATCCAAATATTTAAGTTTGCCTACTAGCTCCCTGTTTTATCCAATTATTAATAAGTTGCCACGTGGAGATAAACTTTGTAAACTAGTTACTAGCTTTAAACGTTAAAACCCCCAGTGTCCTCTTCATTGGGCCATACATCAATATGCAATTAAATTTATGGCCCAAAAGTTAAATGGTTCTTTTCAACAATACATAAAGCAGCAAGTAAAAATACAGAAAAAAATTGAAAGCATAAAAGAAGAGGTGGTTTCAAATTGCAGGGCCTTGACAAGGCCATTTAGCACATGTGCAACAGCTAATATTCAAATGAAACAAAGTACAATGTTAAGAAATATTTACCTAGATGTGCAGAAATTTACTAAGCAACCAGCAATGACACCAAACACAAGCAGCTAGGTGCAGCCACAACCAGCAACTAACAGCCCCTTTAACACCCCTCAAACTTGACTTAAACTCAAGAATTTATAACCTAAAAAACTCCTGGAGTAACACTCTTTTAGTTCTAAATTCTTTTCCTCTCAAAAACTCATTGTTTTTCCTTTTTTCCCACAAATTTCAGAACTGTTTCTGTTGTATTTTCAGCAGATAGTTGATGTTAAAAGAGGGTAGTAAATGCCCTATTTAATGGCTGAAAATTGAGTGTTTTAATCCAATTTTCAAGAAAGTACAACAGCTCTAAGAACATTGTTTCAGCAGCTCTATGTTGTCCCAAAAGCTTAAATATACAAGAAGTGTCCTTTCAAAGGACACCAATCAATGATTATGCTAACTAAAAAGACTAGTACCAACTAAATAAAACTAAAATCAGTCCAAATTAATTTGAAACTGAACCAAAAGGCTCCCAGATCCTAACTTTATAGCTATACTAATCCAAGTTCAAACCAAAAGCAAGAACAAACAAGCTAAACTAGTGTTTCAAGTTTTCTGGATAAACAAAATGTTTAAAACCTCCCTAAGATGAACTAAACAGAGCATAATATTCACACAAGTCTTAGATTCCATATTTAACTCAAAGAAAACTCACAAACACACTACCCACCTTAAAAAATTAAACTAATATTAAACAAAACTAATATGGATGAAGTTTGAACCAAGTTCATGCTAATTCATCACACTTAGACAAATCTAAACAAGACTCCAAGCTTAATTCTAATGGACAACAAACTGAACAGAAATTCAGACCAATGCATCATCGCAAAAAAGAACCTGTAACCTATCGCTTAATAGAATTAATATGACAAAGAAAGAAATGCTTCAAGGATTAAGAATTCGTATTAGAACAAGAGGATAACAGACAGCCGAGAACTAGCAAAAACATGAAACAACGTGCATGTATATGATTGGGAAGCGGCGAAAAGCTGAAACAACTCCCACAAAAACCGTCGAAATAGAGAAATTTGCGAAAAAAAAAACATGTATATATATATATATATGATTGGGAAGCGACGAAAAGCCGAACAACTCCCAAAAATTTCTTTTTCATTACTTTAAGACAAAACAGACACACACACTGATTGTACGAGCTAAAATATTACCACTAATTGACACTATCTAATAGCTAAACATGTTCAAGTTCTTGACAGAAACAAACACTTGGGAGAGTATTTATACTTGTAGCACTTACTAGTACAAGCAAAACTAAGCAATGAACTGGAAAACAACATTTTCTCCTAACACTAAACCGCCAGGAGGTGAATTCAAGCTCAATACTTCCCTAACAACAAAGCAGAACAAGTAAAAAAAAACTGAACAAAAAAACCAGTGTCAGATAATTTTCAAACTTAATACCAATCCAGACAAAATTCTACATGAATCCACAAGAAAACTGGAATAAACATAGCAATATTAGGGAAACGAGTCTCAACAGTAATTAGTAAAGATACATGCGACATAAAACATTTTTTATCTTCTAAAGCTAAACATGAAAAATACTAGACTATTACTAAACTAGCACGGTAAACAAAAGTAAAATGGGGGAAAAGTGATTGGGGAATTTTCTTTCTAAGCCGTCGAGTATAGTGCATCATCATTGCCTCTATCAACAACACTGCTTCTTCGGCTTTATGCCACAAGCGACATCGCCACAGCCTCGAATCATCACTGGCCTCATCATGAAACTGCAGTACCAATAGAACAATAGCAGCCGCACCAAATCGTCTCATGGATGCCTCGACGATTCACCACTTTTTCATGCTCGAATCAAATAACAAAACATCACAGTATCCTCACCAACACTGCTCGAGTTGCTGTCGCTTCCAACACTGCATCACCACCTTCAAAGCTTCCAAAAATAAAATCATCACATGCTCCTTTCGAAACAACAACCCCTCCAAAAACGTCAAACAAACAGCCACATCATCACCATCTCACCAAAACCAGAAAAAGAACAAAAAATTAAGGGAGAGAGAGAACATGAAACTGGAAAAAAAATGAGAACGGGTAAGAAATGGCAGGGATTTTCAAAGGGATACGCGGGTGAAAGAAGGGAGTAAGGGGAAGAGAAGGAAACTAAAAAAAAACATAACAAAAAAGTAAAACTTACCGGACTTGAAGTTTGACTGAATTTTTAAAGCTCGATCTACAAAAATTAGCTAAGATTTTAAAGAAACCAAGTTGAGAAATTGAATGAGGGGGACGAGAGGAGTCGAATGGTATATTTTTATATTTTTCCGGCCACCGGCGGCGGCCGAACGGTGGAGAGGTGATGGCTTTAGTTTTCTGGCGAGGCAGAATTCCGCCATGGCTTTGCCAGCTTTGGAAGCTAAAGGGGAATGAGGCTTTTTGTGAAGGGGAAAGGCTTAAATATTGTAGGTATATGGGCCGGGTTAGGGTATTGGGCTAGTGGACTGAAGTATTGGGCTGCTTTTCTTTTGATAATGTGGAGTCTAAAACACATACTATTTACATACTAACATAAAATCAAGCAATTAGAAAAACCAATTAATTGACAATTATGCTACCTACCAAAAATCACATAATATTAAACAATAAATAATTTATCTTAGGCCAAAATTAGGTGATTACAATTATTGGGTCTGTTCATGGACTTATAAGGAGCTTATAAGAAATTGACTCGAAAAGGAAATGGACGCTGTCGTTTAGCGGAGACCGACTCGAAATGAAATGATCGCTATCTTTTAGCGGAAACTGACTCGAGAAAAAAATGATCGCTATCTTTTAGCGAAAACTGACTCGACAGGAAATGACCGTTATCTTTTAATGGGAATTGACTCAAAAAGAAAATGGTCGCTATCTTTTAGCAGATCTTGACATGGAAAGGAAACACTTGCTATCTTTGAGCGAGAACTGTTCAAAAAGGAAATGGGCGCTATCTTTGAGCGATCTGACTTGAAAAGGAAATGATAGCTATCTTTTAGCAGAAAAACTGACTCGAAAAAGAAACAGTCGCTATCTTTGAGCGAAAAAATCGAAAAAGGAATGACGCTATCTTTGAGCTGAAACTGACTCGAAAACGGAAATGATCACTATCTTTTAGCAGATCTTGACATGGAAAGAAAATGATCGCTATCTTTAAGAGAAAACTGATTTGAAAAGGAAATGGGCGCTGTCTTTTAGCATATCTGACTCGAAAACGAAACTGACGCTATCTTTTAGGGGAAAACTGACTCAAAAATGGTCGCTATCTTTTAGCGAAAACTGACTCAAAAAGGAAATAGTTGCTATCTTTTAGCGAAACTGACTCGAAAAGGAAATAGTCGATGTCTTTTAGTGAAACCGACTCGAAAAGGAAACGATCGATGTCTTTTAGTGGAAACTGACTGGAAAAGGAAATGGCCGCTATCTTTTAACGGATCTGACTCGAAAAGGAAGTAAAATGATATTTGAGAGGGCCCAGTGCTGAAGATTGACACCTTTCTTGTGGGTCATATCTTCTCCATTCACCTGATCATGATAAACTCTCGCTTGTAAGCTGAAAAATCTAACCATTTCTCACATGTGGCTTTTACTCAAAAGCTGCGAACTCTGAACCATTATCATAGCAGGGTCTTGTTTTGAAGATTGAAAACCCCGACCAATTTTTGAAATGGGGTTCCGTTTGAAACTTAGAACAGCTGCTCTCGATCTAGGTGGTTCGTGCTCTTCAAAGTAAACTCTCTCAACTAAATGTTCATCAAAACCAAAAGTTTATCCATGATGACTTTTCATGGTACAATCTTGGTGTATCATCCTTTCCGTTGATGTGCGATGCCGGTCTCCAATTATTAAGATTGGTCATGACTTGCTGAACTTTTTCCATTGTCGAGGGTGTGCCCTGCTCGCTGGAATTAAACCTGAATCCTGAAAGACAGAGTTTTGCAATTTTCTTTGTTGCTGATGTGAGATTAACACCAAAAGAGCGAGGAATTAATGGTAAGGCAAGATATACAAAGTGGAATGAAAAGCTTAAGGACGAAAGTCGTTTGAACAAGAAACGTCTTTTTTAAAAGGGAAAATTATCTAGCAATATACTGGTGACCTTGATGATCATGACATGTATCTTGGGTGACCCCATCTGACCAGTGCCACTTGTTTGTCGAGAGTTGCTCCATGACAGATGTCAAACCATAACCAAGTTGAGGTGACTCTAAAGTCGACTAGTAGCGCTATTTTTGGGTTTTCGCCAACTAGTCTCTCTCTTTAATCTTTTGCCTCACTGTTGTCTTGCGGCACCTTCTCAGGTTTTCACTGGTTAGACTTCTTCTTTTCTTTTCTTTTTCTTTTTTTTTCGATTTAGAACACAAAACATCTCTTTCGATGGAATCACTGACTTGCCATAAAGGAAGATCTGACATAAACTCCCCAAATGCATCATGAGGTGACTGTGTACAATTCACCATCCTTTGCACACATTATCTTTAAAAATAAAAAAATTGCTGCCCCAGCTTAGAATAAACTGGGGCGCTTTGGGTTTCTCTTTAATCAGAAAAAAGATATGTTAAGATTCTTTGGGCGGATGACTTTAAAAAATGAAACAAAAGAATTTGTCCTAGTTTAGCATAAACCGGGGCGGCTCTGCATTTCTTTTATATTGGCTGCAAACTTGGAGGCAAGGTTTTGAGTCAATATGAGATAGGGGAAAAATGAAGTTTCTCCTGTTACAAACAAAAAGAAAATGGAGAGAAATATTGAATTTGCTCCATTTTATTAAAAATTAAAAACAGCTTCTGTCCCAATTTAGGATAAACATGGGTCTTTGATTTTCTTTACATATGCTGCAAAACTGGAAGCAAGCTTTGCGTGAATAAAAGAAAAATAGGGAAAAAGGAATTTTCTCCTATTGCGACCACACCGGAATGGTTGCCTACGTATCTTTTTAGAGGAATCAGGTCAGACGTAGCTCTGGGCTTAAATGCTCAACTTTCTTTTGATGTTCTTAAATTTCACTTCAGTTTGGTACAATTACATTAATTCCAACTGATAATATGCCTCGAAAGTACACCGGTCCAATATAAGGGACCTGATTCTTTCACCAATACGAACCCTAATCAATTAGAAACCATTTGGTTTGGATTTAGTATAGTATTTTATAAAACCGAATATCGAAATTACCGAACCTAAAGTCATCTACCATACCATACCATACCGACCCACACACACTCCTACAAAGGAACCGAGTTAGTTAGGGACCTGAACCCAAAATCATATATGGATGCACAGGAATTCCCATTCTAAGCTTGGATGGGGTGTTGAAGTCCAATCTACATGTACACAGAGACCCAATATTATTCCGAGGCCCAAGCCTCTTTAGTGTAGTTTCTGTATATAATATTGAAAGGGATCCGACCTGATCCATTTAACTTAACTATAAATAGCTTTATATTATAATAATGTACTGTTTTGCCATTTTCATAATACGAAACAAATATTTTGATCCTCTCTTTTCTCTCTCTAGAATGTTCTAATTCTAGGGTTTACCTTTCCTTATTCTTGAAAGAGTTTTACAAGTTTACATGTTCTCAAATTCTCAAAGTTTTTTCCAGATTCTTCCACCACAGTTCCCCCTCTCTCTTCCATGAATCCTAATCAATTAGAAACCCTAAATTTGTCGGACACAAAATTAAAATATGGTAAATCAGGTACCGGTTGATGAACCGGTAGCAGCTATGCCTTTTGGTGAACAAGATGTTACCCCCGAAGATCTTTGGAACGAAATCAAAATTTGGAGAGCAGATTCAGAGGAAGGTGACTTGATTGTAGGCGACATTGATTTTACTCATTACATATCTAAAACTACCAAACTGGGGATGAGCCCGAAATTGGCAATGTTGTGTTCGGGAATAATGCTACTCTGGAGTGGGTTAAATCAACCCCAGTTCGAGTGTACCATGAAGAAACCCCGTTGGGTGACTGAAGATGAAATCAAGGCAAGAAGTGAACAGTTTGATCGTCTCACATTCACGCAAAGAGCTCATTACTACACAAAATTTGAGTTGAGGAAGGAGTACAATAGAAAGCTCATGCATAAGATGGGCATCAAGAATGTTATTAAGAACGATTTTTATGCTTTTGCGTAAGTCTCATTTGTTGCTTTCAGAAAAAATTGATGAGGTAAATATTCTATGATTAAAATTATTAAATTATTTTTCTTAACCAATGGATATATATAGGTGGCTCAAGAATAAGACCATTAATGCTTTTGCTTTAGGCCCCAAGAGTTTAAGGCCCCCAAAATTTTGTTATTAGTTATATTTATTTATAATGAGAATTGTTTTACCAAGTAAATAAATGTAATTGTTTGTTACCATAAATTACATTGATTCTAATTGTCAAAAATTATATTTATGAAAATGAAAATTTGAATAGTTTAAATAAAAGTTCTAAAATATTTAGATTAATTTCTATTGTGAAAAACTTGATCTTTTTAATGTAAAACCTTGAAGAAAAAATTTACTCTATTACTAATGTTAGCTCGGTACAATTTTAATCGTTTATCTTAATCAGACGTGTCTATATTAGTAAAAATATTTAAAGGGACTAATTCTTAAAAAGATATTGTAATCAACTCAAATAATTAAAATTATGAACTTTAAATTCAAAATACACATGAATAATATTATAAAAACTTATGCATTTTATTAAATATTAGCTTTAGGCCCCGATTACATTAAGTCATCCCTACCGGTGGAAGAAACCTAGAACTTAAAAAATACATCAGGGATGAGGGAGGGTAAACAAAGTCAAAGGTGGTAAACTAATTACTACTATATGTTACACGTTACTCATACATTTATCGTCAATTGTAGAAATCATGACATTATTGATGTGAGTGCATATTTCCACTACATAACTGTTCAAAATATCAAAATAACATTTTAACTGAAATTGTGTTTTCTTAAGTTAACATTTAAAAAAAAAAGAGTGATAATTGTCTTCCATAGTAGAAGAGCGGAATGTAGTAAAAAGAACAAATGTCGCATTATTGAAGTCGGAACTCAAGTGGGAATATGAGGGTAAATTTGACTATAAAATGTATATGAGACCTCAATATATCAGAGGAATTCGGTCTGTATTAGTACTAACTTAGACCTACTAGACTAATAATATTTACAAACTATATTTGCTTATAATTGATTGTATTCTTATAGGTCTGCTTATTCTTCTTATATGAAATGATGACTACGTCTAGCAAGTTATCAACTATAGAATGATTATTATCAAATGAAGCAAGCAGCAACCTGCATTTTGCACCAATTGTATCACGTTTTTATTTTAAAAATGTTAGCATCTCCATTCTTGTATGATGAGAGCTACTTAGGCATTATCTATTTCTTTATAAAATAAAGTTCCTAAAGCAAATGGTGGAAATAAAATAACCACATGAAATTTATCATTATCTATTTTGAGAAGGAAAAGACAGAACACCAGCATAGCATCAAGGTATTCGCAATATGAGCCCGTTTGGGTAAGCTTAAAAAGTAGCTTAAAAGTATATATGTGCCTTCAAGTAAAAAATAAGTGTTTCGTAACTCAAAAAATAAAGAATTTATAAATATTTTTGTGCTTAAAAGAAGTCTAAAATAAAAAATTAGGATTTCTTAAATTTTTCAAAAATGACTTATTATGAATAATAATATTTTGATATCCCTGAAGTCAGTATGAAGAAAGCTAAGTTTGTCCTTTCCCCATCTTCCTAAAATTGATCGGAAGTTCCACGAGTGTTGTTTCAAATTGGCAACTAGCAAATCAGCAATGACCAAAATTTATCCAAAAGTCTGAACCACGTCTTTTAAGTTGTCCACTACTTCACCGTCCTAACGAAAGTATATCTGCAAAGGAAACTAGTGAATCAATATTTTTGATGGTGTGCGAATGCCTTGAATTTATTTTTAGATGTTAAACATTAAGGTGAATTTATATTTGAAAAGTAAGTTAAGCAAATTAATTAAGGAGATAACAAAGTTTGAAATACAGAGATAACACTAGTTACTTTCAGTTTGATCACGAAAAATGCCCAACTTGAGTGATAATTTAACATACTCCGAAGCTATGCATAATACTATAAGTAATATAAACGGCACCTGCTACTTTTAAAATCAAGATATCAGAAAAAAATTCGGTAATTTTTTATAAAGAAAATGTTAGTAGTAATTAGCTCGCGAAGATGTAAACGGTAATTGAGAAACGAGGAAATTCTTAAGGGATTTTCACACTATAAAGCACTTTTAGGCAGGGACAGTTCAACAAAATTAGTGGCCCTAAAGCAGATCGTAATAAGAGGTCTTAAATTTATTTACTAAAATGTCTCTATTGTTATTTCCCATCATGTACGTATCATGGTGGAACTATTTATTAGCAATATTACTCACTAAGGTTTAGATAATATTTCTTAAATATATACTGACAGTTAATATTAATATAACATTCTCACTAAGTAAATGTCAAAACTATATGATACAATTGGAATAAATTTAGTCTATTCTAAAGTGAAAAAATGGCTTAATCCACTTTTATAAGAAATAATCTTACTATTAAAATATGTCAAAGACAAACTTCTTTTTTCTAAATATCAAAGTCATCGTCAAATTATTCATTTTCATATTTGCATGTTTACCTAATACTTGAATTATTTATTTGAATAACCTCAATTACATTCCAAAAACGAAGTACTACATTTAGTACTTATCTTTTCTTGATAAATCTATTATATGTAAATCATAGACTTAGACAATTTTGAAGCCCCTAATTTGAGGGAGAGGGGGAGCGCGGGCTAAAGCAATTGCTTTAGTGCCTCCCCTAAGGCCGATCCCGCTTTTAGGATAAGTACTGCATTTATAATGATTCATCTTATTTTATGATATCAATAGAGATTTCAATAAGAAGAATATTATACAATTATACATTCTTCTGCTATTTTTTATTTAACCAATTGAGCGGGAGATATTTCAAGTTTTTGTGAAAATAGACAGGTTTAGCCCCTGCCACAGTTTTGATCCGCATGAAAAAATCTTATATTTTTTGCCCCAGTCAAAAAAGCTTCTTGCGGTCGTCATAAATTACTAGGGAGAAACTCCTGACAAACTCTAGGTCATGCTGATAGTAAGATATAGCGATTGCCAGGAGTTTTTCCGATGAAGGCGAATAGTATATACTTTGGAGCCAAACCTATGACAATGAACGCCATAAGTGTCATATATATGTAAATCTCTCAGGGTAGTTTGGTTAAGAAAATTTGCCAATTTAAAATAAGGGAAGATTTACAGAACTATGATAGCATAGGGAATGTTTTTCTCCTTGACCCTATTTATCATGGTATAGAAAAAATGATCCTTCGTTGATAATGTCTAGACGGAAATACTCAACACTTAATTAGTGACATGTGATCTTCCTTGTTCCTGTCCAGCTAAATTACATTAAAGTCTCGGCAGGACAATACTTACAATAGGTCCATTCTACTCGTGTCCAACTAAATTTCTGAAATATTGGCAAATGAACTCTTGAAGTCTTGGCAAGGAAATACTTGTCAGTGATTCTCCTCCTCATCTCCAACTAAACTATCTTGAAATCTTGACAAATAGGCAGTACTTGAATTCGACCTTTAACCCAGCTAAATTACCTCACGACCCCTTCACCTCCTTCTCCAAACTAGGAAGGAGGACGTCACACCAAAGGTTTGAAGTTAATGCCAACTTCGGACCAAAGGTTTGAAGTTGCGATCCAGTAATATGATCTGAAGTTAGGTTTTTCTGCATACCAAATTTGGAGAGAGGAGTAAGAATTGAATATATTGTGGATATCAAATGTTCTATAAATACCACTACTGAAAATGGCTATTTGTGCACTGTCGCACCCTACTTAAAAGTAAGTGATTAATGACATAGGGTAACTCGTTTGGATTGAGTTTTGGAGTCGCCGTCTAATAAATTTCCTAGGCGTATTAGGACACCTATTAGTTTCTAATTCAATTTAAAGAATAACTCTGGGTTGGTCTACTAATTTGAGACTCGGGTAAGTGTTCAAGTTAACGTAGAAGGAAGGAGTGAGGCACCTCCTAAGTTCTACAAATGTGGTTCCCGATCGATTTCTATAATTGAGTTTACTTTTACAATTTTAACTAAAAAGATAAAAGTTAAATAAGATAAATAAAGAAGACGTGGTGCACAAGCAAATTAAAGTATATATAAGGAATCAATTCTAAAAGAATATTTCAAATTGAGTCAAATTCCATAATTTTAAGCCTAAAGGAAGTCTAATCCAATAAGAAGGTTAAAAGTTCAATAAGACACTTATGCAAAGTGTAAAGTTATAAAATACATCAGTTGACTATAAGTTGCAGAAGTGGATTTAAAATTATCATACTGCACAAGTAGCCACAAATCACAAAATTAAACAATAAATAACTAATTAACCATTTGAATAAATAATCCTAGGTTTTATTATCCTATTCGGATTAGAATCCAACTTTTATCGGAGAAGATAGTTTCAGAATCCACTATCATATATAGCTTGGGTAATTTCCCGTCACGGTCCAACCTAGAGCCGCGATGGATAACCGACACTAAGTGTCGATCATCGCTAAACCTACTAATAATCTATGAATAATAGAGATGAGCTGGCAACCTGGTTATAAATATATACATATTTACTGAAAATATAAAGTCTGGAAAGATGACAAGGCTATCCCACGCTGACATATATAACATAGTGACTGAACCACACAAGGACATATCTACATGCCTCTAAGAGTGTTGAACTGAATATACAAAGGACGAGATAAGGCCCCGCCATACCTACTCGACGTTTATACAACATACCAAAAGTAGTAAACTCCGGAAGGAGACGGAGTGACTCCAACAACTGGTAGATAGCCTACTAACGTGGCTCAAGGTCTAATCTCTCAATATCTGCGCGACATGAAACACAGTGCCCCAGAAAAGGGCGTGAGTACGATATGTACAAAGTATGTAAGGCATGAGCATATAATATATAGAATAGCTGAATGAAACTGTAAGGCTGGAATATAAATATGAAAATATGTGCTAAAGTATAGCAATGAAGCTAGAAATCTGAAACATGAACTAAACATGATTTGAATATAAACTAAAGCCTAACTGAATCTGAAACTGAAGACTAAACTGAACTATACTGATAAATGACTGTAGTATGGCTTATAACTAGTAACTGGAACTGATAGCTGTCAACTGATACTGACACTAAGAACTGGTGGCTGATAACTGAGAACTGATAACTGGTACTGAGCTAAGACTGAACTGCTATATGATATGGTACCTGTCTGGTTTTATGGGCTGTATCCCCCCAAATCAGGTAACTAAACATCTGAACTAGCCTCATGTATAGTCATGCGGTGTATACTGTGGCTATATACGCGTAAATAACAAACTTGACGGATGTTATGGGCTATGTCCCCCCCAGCCAGTAATATCTAGTCTCTTTGGTCAGAGTGTGTGAATGACACTCGGTCACACTTGGTGTTTCAACTCCCGCCTGAACCAGAGGGGCTTTGTCCCCCAGACGGGTCGTATCACACGCGACCGGACTGTGTGTCTAATGTCCAGCCTCTTTGGGGGACTCCAAATCACGCATAATATGATCACAATACAAGCATAAGCATGTATGAGGCATAACACACATGGCAGCAATAGATATGGACTCAAAGGAATGATAAGAAAACCCTGAATGGAGTTATAACAAAACCTAGAGCTCAGAATTTGTCCAAGCATAGTTTTCTCTAAAACTGGATGATCCGCAAAAATAGAGTCAACACTAAAATATACACGGGAATGGTTACTCGGATAAACTGATAACATAAACAACTTAAATGAATAACAAAATGAGATGACCGGACGACATAACAAATCTGCGAACAGAATCTTTGGATATCACCATTGCCCTGTCTTGCGACCTAATTTGAAAGGTCTAAATCAAAGTTATAGACTTTATAGTCTTCATGAATATTTTACATATATGTCTTAGGGTTCCAGAAAATCTTAAAGCATCTCAATATCAATTTTGAAAAAGGAGTTATACTCAAACTACTAGCAACTGTCCAAAGGTAAAAACAATTTTCTAGATTTTGAAACATTTCGTGCTGCTGTTTTGGACATCTTTCACTGTGGTTCTTAGCAACAACTTAAGCACATACACGGTTACCTTTATGCCATACAAATTCCCCTCAAGAACCATCAAGTTTGGAACTAAGACAAACTTCAAAAGATACAAAACAAATGCTTTGTCGAAAGAAATATTTAGCCTCACATACCTTTGATGTTTTTTGCTTCTAAACCTTGTTTTCCTTGAATTCCACACCTTTCAAAGCTTAAACAAGCTATAACATAGAATTTAGGCACTTTACTTAGCCATGAAGTAATTCTAAAACTTAAGCTATAGATGAAAAGGAAGGTAGCACGACGTTACCTTCGCACGTAGAGCGTTTTGATGTAATCTGTCTTCAATTTCGAGTGAAGCTTGGCCTTCTTCCTTCCAAAAACCTATCAATAGCTTAAGCTTTATGAAAACTCTGTTCCTACCGTGCATATTCTGGAAATGATGAAAAAGAAGACATGTTTTCCTTTTTATACTCGAAACACTTCAAATCTAGCCATCTTTTGCGCTTATGTTCCTTCTTCTGGCCTGACTTCTGACGCTCATATCTTTTTATCCAGACGTTGTATGAAAAAACCGTCAAAAGTATTGGAAACTACACTCCAAAACCTTCAATGTGGTATATGATATATCTGTAAAAGACCTTATATAATATGTAGAATTAATTGCTGAAAAAGCTTCGTTACAAGGCAAATCCTTAGTCGGTTTTCCCGCAGCTTAAATTCGAGTTTTCCCAAACTTTATATTCAACATAAAAACGTCATATATGGTCCTATTATGACTTTAAACTCACTTAAATCATTCTTAATATGTCATTAGAATGATATACCTCACTTTAGCATGCGGCATGTAACATTTCCATCATATCCGAGGGGCTTAATTTACCCTTACCCCAATACCCTCTTTAAGTATTTAGCTAAAAGCGAATTCCTAATATTTTAAACGTCCTAAAGGTTTTGCTAACGTCCCAATTTAATGTCCCGGAGGCCATTGGGACAATTAATTTAAATAGCTAGACCCTAGATTTATTATTTTCCCCAAGTCTAGACCACTAAGCGTTGCAAGTAATAACGGTCATGCTTATCACAAACAATTTCAAAACAAATAATGTTAAGTAATAAAATTAGCTTAAGTTTAACGAAGCCTTCAAATTAAACTTGATAAACAAATTGTGATGAAAGTAAAATAGGTTTACTATTAACTTATCGTTACGTTTTAGAAATTCAACTTTACAGAAATATGCCAGCTTTCAAATAAACCTGCAGTTTTAGCTTTTCGCAAACTAGTGCAATTTTCAAGTCCTAAAAAATATGGACAAGCAGAATACTTTGTAATTTTAGTTCAAAACCTGTCACAATCTATTACATTTTCATAACATTTGCATAGATAGACTAGTTTTCAGTTTTAATCACTTTCAATAAAACAAAATGAACTGTTATGTTACATCATATACAATTTGCAGAAATAGGCCAGTTTTAAAGCAGTCTTGAACTTTTAGCCTCTTAACTGATATAGTTTAATTCCAGCACATTAAAATTGCACAAATAATATAGATAAACACTGAACTTTCAATTTTAAACACATGCGACACTGCTGCAATTTTCCAGTTTAATATTTGCACAAATAAGCCGATTTTCAGCGTGTACTGTGATTTTAGCCTTTTTAAAGCAAAAACGTGAACAGAGCCCAATTTCATAAATGAATACTTTCTAAATGGTATGCCTTACAGTTTTGACCCTCAATTACACACCTGCTGTAAGTTTCACTTTAAAATTGCAGAAATATGTCTATTTTGAACTTATCTTATGATTTTAGCCTTAGCACATATAGAAATAAAAAGTAGGGTTGGAAGCGGCCCCTTTGTAACCAATTTTCACTGCAGTTAGCAGTGCACAAGCGGCTGAAACCTGCCTTAAATCTAAATGCACCTGATGGTGCTAATACAAACAAGGGAAATCCTAGCAAATACAATAAAAGGTCTAGGTGATAAACATGTATACATTGAAAGAGAGGGAAGAAGAGGAAGTGCCCTGTGCACGTGAATGAACTATTTTGGTCCATTCTCTATACCTAACTGTAGCCCATTTCAACTCTTGCAATTGTAACAATTTATAAGTTACCAGACCATACTCTAGCATTTACTTCCTGCAAGCAACTTCAGTAAATGGTATAGCCCTTTCTGGGGGCTATCCGATCATTAACCATACCTATAAAAGTGGTTAGAAGATGATCCTAACAGACCCAAACAGACAATGACATATCTATCCAAACAAAGACAAGCAAACAAAAGAAATGGTAGTAGCACACAACCAAAGCAGTAGGCAGGTTATTGGGAGCATTCATTGAGTCAGGATGCATACGTTAGGAGCTTTAAAAATAACAGAAAACAGAGGTGCTAATAAAGATGCTAGGGCAGCAAACATCAACAAGAACAACAGGGTCTGCCTCAGCTTAACAGCAGGCAAAGAAAGAGCTCTAATGACAAAATTTCAGAGAAGAAGAAGAGAGTACAACGTGTTTTCTTTTAGAGAAATAAAGAGAAGAAAGCTGTAAAGACTTAAGTGTAGAGAGGGGTCTTGAAAGGTGTATTCAGAGTATGTCTGATTGGGAAATAAAGGGAGGAGGGGCTGGTTTATATTGGCAGAGGAGAGAGCCACTTAAATTTCAAATTTCCATTCTAAAAAGAAAAGAGAATCATCAGATATCTTATAAGAAAAAGTAGGCAATTAAGTTATCAATTAGTGCAAAACTAGGGGGATTCTACAGCATATGAACTTCTATAAATAGTTCTCCAATTTGAATTTGAGACTAGAAAATATCTTTTCCTTTTAATTTAGCAAATTAAACCAGTATCAAGGAAATATAACGTTCATACATGTAACTATGGAAATGATATGATTTACCATTACTCGATTTTCAACAAAGCAAGGATCATATACAGCTAGTATACTTACAAAAATAAACTTGACAGTTTCAAAGAAAATTCTATTAAGAGACTGCTTTTCTTTTACTTTCATAAGTTGAGTAGAAGAGTGTATGTATACATACACACATACGCCTTAACAGAAAAGATGGCAACTTTGACATGCATAACATATATGCTAAGCCAGAAGGCAATCTCACCAAACGATCAGACGCTCTCGACTTGAATCAAAGACATGTGATAAGAAACATGAATTTACAAATTCTGAGGCATGATTTTACTTCCTTAAATTATAAATTTGAAGACAAAAGTAACTCTTAAAAGGAGTAGATGCTAGCTGAAATTCATTAATTCAATCACAAGAAATGAAAATAGGCATTTTGTTTATAATTTCAGCATAAAAAACAAAATAAAAATATAAAAGAAAAAGGAAGTATGTTATTGGGTTCAACGCGGGTCGGGTCGGGTCGAATCGCATCTGATTTTTCCCGATTTTTGTTTGGTTCGTGGGGATTCAAATTCAAATCATTTGATTCTTGCCTTATGTGTATATGAATATTCCAGATTCCCGAAATATCACCCCATTTTGCTTTGATTCTGGATGATTTGTGTCCAATCCTTATTTCTTTTTTTTGGATCAGAGAGAGAGAGAGAGAGAGAGGAAGATACATTTTCCTTTCCTGGTGTACAACGACAGAGTGGAGAGGAGAGAGGGGCGCACACAAGGGCGTTAATGGCGGAGGTATGGTGGATATGGGGTTGTATCTGAACGAATTACGAGCAAAGGGGGGAGAGAGGACATGAGAGGGTCGGCTGATTTGTCTAAGGGGAGATGGGGGAAATGATCTAGGGTTAGAAATGTTAGGGGGGCATATGTAAATATTAAAAGGTTAGCTTTAATCATAACCGTTGGACAGAGATAAAGGGCTCAGATTTTTCCACGCAAGCGTGTATTTATACCTGTATATGCTTGTGTTTACATGTAGGTGCTGAGGTGTAAGGGACAATGTGCTTTGAGAGGGTTGTACCATACGCTTAAGAGAGTTGTACATGTAGTATAAGTGTGTTGTAGTGTGAGGTGTAGGCTTATGTGGTGTATATGTGGACTAAAAATGATGACGGGGATTAAATGTCTTCTATCTATCAACAATAGAATTATGGAACTTTCTCCTCGAGCTGCAGAACTAACAAATCTATTAGAATATCGAATTAACAACTTTTACACGAATTTCCAAGTGGATGTGTGTAGGGGTTGTGTTTGTTCGCGAGAAAGTATTCCTCGTCAAGTAAGTTTGGGTCCACTCTTTTCCTATGCTTTACACAGGGCTCGAAGAATCATCTTATAGCCTAGAGGTTAAGCCCACCCGAACCATTCTTAAGACCACCAAGCTCTTTCGAATGAATTCGACTCTTTCTGCTTTCGAGCTACACCGGGGGCAAAATCTTTTCCCCACTAAAACGTGCATCTTTATGGTTATATCGTCCTGAAGAAGGATGTGACGGGAAGAAGTGGCATTTGGAAGTGTTGCTGACTTAACATTTAGCTCTTCGCGCTTCCCGGAGGCTTTTTTAGTTAGCAATTTGGCTAGTATTTAATTAAAATACTTATAAATATGAATAATTAGTAAAAAATAGGAAAATTATAAATAATTATAAATAAATATATTTAATCACAATTAAATATAGATGAACTCAAGTATAATACTAATTAAATATAAATAACCGCAGATAATCATTAGATGATATCATAATGTATTAAACTGCGCAACTAGCTCATGTATTTTAGAAAAATAGTCTAAATGATGCAATTACGTAATATAGTCATAATTAAGTAAGTATAATATAAATAGAGTGGTTAGTAATAGTATTACGCACGTAAATGCATGACATATAATGCAATTTTATTTGAAAAATTACTATTATCAATTTTAATTAAATATAGCCAAATTGCGAAAAATGGAGGGACAAAATCGGCTGTCAACATGCACTTCCTTAGGACTAAAAAGGTTTCACCGCATGTCCTCCATAAGGGGTGGTTTTGCAAAACTGCCCGGGCTAAGGAATGTTTTAGCAAAATACCCTTATTTAGCCCGGAGCCAAGACTTCAAGGCAAAATTTTCGTAAGTGTTGGCAATTGCAAGTACTTCAAAGGCAAGTGTTGTTTTGCCAATACTTCAAGTAATATGGCGCGAATGCAGGGAAAGACGCGAAGGGGCAACTCTTGGAAATTGCCAAGACTTACGACCAAGTACGGCAAGTGTTGCCTTTTGTCAGCACTTGAAGGGCAAGTGTTGGGAAATCGAGCAGGGTCAAAGGCAAGTCTTCGCCTTTTGCCAAGACTTACAGCCAAGTGTGGCAAGCATTGTCTTTTTTAATACTTGAAGGGATAAGTGTTGAAAAGCGAAGAGGTTTAAAGGCAAGTCTTAGCCCCGACCTAAAAACTGACATTTTCGTCCGAATTTTTTTCATTAAACTTAATGGGGCATTTTTGCAAAATCCTGTTAGCGCAGGCAAAAAAGCAAACAATTGCTTATGGTGTCATATTTCTGCAAATAAACCCCTTTGGACTCCATCCTTTTCAGTAATATAGTACTAAGTTGGGGTTTTTTTGCAGAAATATGACACCATACGCAATAGTTTGCCTTATTGTCTGCACTTAACAAGATTTGTAAAAATACCCCCGTTAAGTTTAATGAAAAAATTATGGACGAAAATTCCTCTATCAATCTCTTGGTAGGGGGTTAACACTTGCTCTTTAACCCTTCTCTATATGCCAATATTTGCCCCTTGAATCTGACATTCTCTCAAAGAAAGTGTTGATCGGATAGAACTTGATCGTAAGTGTTGGCAAAAGACAGCACTTTCTCTTTTCAATTTTTTCTTGCATTCTTCCCAAATAACTTGAAGTGTCGGCAAGGCAACCTTGCCCTTGACCTCTTGCCTAAAAGACCGCACTTGCAAATTGGTGCCTTGAAGTCTTGGCTTTGCACCAACATAAGGATATTTTGCTAAAACATTGTTAAACGGGAGAAAACTCTCAAAATGTAATGGTCCGCCCAACTATTTTGGTAAATCGAAGCTCCGATATGCATGTCGATATATTTTTTTTAGTTCCAATAAGTTTGTATGATGATTTTGGTCATGTCCACAGAGTTTGGTTAAATTTCGATGAGTTTTGGATAAGTTTGGGTCGACTTTGACATAATTTGAGCATAAAAGTTACCATATTGAGCAAACGGCATTTGATTCGTATTTCGACTAAACTATTATATCCGTATCGTAATTTGGAAACCATAGAAACTAAAATCATCAAGTTTCGACATCATATGAGGGATATATGATAATTTTACTAAGAATTGGGTTGCCAGAAATTTCAGATTATTTACGAAATTGCCACTCACTTCGTAGTTAAAAATCTGCACTATTCCAAATATTGAAACCAACATATCTCCTTCATTATAAGGTCAACTAGAGTGATTCAAAAGCCTAACTTGACAAGATTTTCACAAGGAATCTATTGGAGGCATCAAAAGTGAGTTTTGGGATCGTTTGGTACAAGAAACGATGCAGAACAGTAGGCATTTTTGGCTATTAATGTTGTTGGAGTTTTTCTCATCTTGAAAGTTTGAAATTGGGAGAATTCAAGGATGTTCTTCTATGGGTGGACTTATTTGGAAGGATTTGGGCGTGAAAAGACGATCGTGGGCTAGTTAGCAATCGTCGGCTTGAGGTAAGTGGTTTACATCCCTTTTTTGGTGGACTTTCTCCACATTGGATGTCTATATATGTGTTCCTTACATGCATAGCTGCTGAAATGGGCACACTTATTATGCCAAGACTATTTTGAAAAGTGTAATTACAGTTCATTACTGTTTCTTGATTTATTATCGTAGCACGATGTAGTTCCGTGCATATTATTATGGTACGATGTAGTTCCGTAAATATTATCATAGCACGATGTAGTTCCGTGCATATTATTATGGTACGATGTAGTTCCGTACATATTATCATAGCACGATGCAGTTCAGTGCATATTATTGTGGTACGATGTTTCGTACATATTATCATCGCACGATGTAGTTCTGTACATATTATTATGATACGATGTAGTTCCGTGCATATTATTGTAGTACGATGTTTCGTACATATTATCATCGCACGATGTAATTCCATGCAGATTATTATGGTACGATGTGGTTACGTACATATTATTGTAGCATGAGGTAGTTCTGCGCATATTGTTGTATTATGATGCAGTCCCATTCATATCATTAAGTCACAATGGATGTGTATTAGTACTTTGATGACTAAGTATGAATATTACTTGTTTGTTAATTAAGTGATTTTGTCATTACTTTTTGTTACCTTGAAGTTGTTGAGTTTTCATATATTTGCAACTCGTTATTCTACTTGGAGCCCTGTCCCCACTTACTGAGTCTTTTTGACTCACCCACTTTCTTTATTTCTTTTCGTATTGTTTTATATTCGGCAGATTCGATATCGAGTTCTACCAAGCATTGTGGTAAACGGAGTTGCTCGTCCTTTAATCTAACGGTGAACCACTTTTGTCTTGTGGTGACATCTTTCCCTTATTATTTTTATATTTATATTAATGATTATATTTCTTTATATTCGGAGATGTATAACCTTATTGACTCCTTAGATGTTCATGATTCATAGGAGGACTTAGAACATGGTTGCAAAGATCCTAGTTGTGTATTTGGGTTATATATCATACTTCGCTATTCTTTTTATAATTTATTTTATTTGGTTATTTCATATGCAAGTCAAGTGTTGCTAAAGAGGGGTTCGCCCAATGATTTGGGTTTGGGTGCCCGCACGACCTATAGGATTTTGAGTCGTGACAATTGGTATCAGAACCTAGGTTCTAGGGTCCTTGTGAATCATGAACAGTGTCAATTAGAGTCTTGTTGATGGGTACGATGACGTCCGTACTTATCTATGAGAAACTTTGGTGACATTTAGGAAACTTCACTTCTTTCATTCCTTAATCGTGCGTTGAAACTTGAAAGTGAATGATTTGAATTCCTTAGAACTATAATGCGTCAACGATGAAGATGTTATAAAGATATGGAAGACTTCACAGTATGTGTTAGACACTTGGTTTGGAGGCAAAAGCTCGGAAAAGTGGTGAAAATGTTTGGCTTTAGCCTTTCTTATGGATAAGTTGGTATAGATATGGAAGGTAATTGGTTTAGTAATATGAAATATTGAAGAATAGTTGAACTATTGAAGTGTCCTTTAATAGAGCAAAGGGATTTTCGTAATCTTTGGAATCGTGAAAGAATTCGGTTAGTCGTGCGACGCTCAGGCGATGGTGGTTCGCAATACACTCGTTAGGGGAAACTAGGCAAGCTAGATAGTCATATTTATGCATACTAAGGTATGGCACAAGTTCTAATGCTAGTTTCAGTACTTGAGTGCATGATGAGAAGGTCGTTCAACATAATATCTAATTCTTGTGCGAACCTTAGTATGGGTTGTACTCAGTATAATAAGAAATTCATGAGAGTTTTGTATGTTAATGATAAAGGTAGTTGTAAAATTCGTCAAGCTATCTTTGGGTGTATCACAAGTGGAGGAGCCTTTGGAGGCTGACCTAGATTTTTCTGCATCTTAGTGGTCCTTGTATATTTGATGATTGAGGATTTTATTTCAGATAAGCCGTCTGAGTGTTTGCTCGTGGCTCAGGGCTGAAGTAATCATGATGAACCTTGGATTTGTAAACTGAAAGTGGCAAGATCTTTCTTTTGGTAATTCATGTCGGTTATGAACCCTAGAATTCCTTTAATGACTTATTCTTAGGCGAAGCCTAAGTGTAGGAGTCGGTGGTGGATTGTGAGACCTTTGTGGTTGTCGGGACCGTCTTATGAAGACTTTTTATCAGTAAAGGTTTGATCCTTTTCACCGTTGTGGTTTGCTCTAGCGGGGGCTAGGATCTGGAAGTCGGTGGGTTATGGATTTCTTGTTATGGATTTTATGAGTCTCGGTGCCTTGTCTCCATGAAGTGTCGGACTTTGGAAGTTAGACCAGTGTTCGTAGTTTTGACTTGGATGAATGTGTTGTAAAATTCATTGTAGGTACTTTTGCGTGATTCATCATGACCATGATGGTTGATTTTATAAGTTGTCGGGAAGCAGTCCCGAGTGTGTTATTATGTGAAGTCGAGGAGTTGTGTGTGCCTCTTGGGGCCAAATCGTACATGTGTAGTTGGATTCTTTTTTATACCGTACAGACTTTGACTTGTGTGGTTACGAGAGAGTTACTACGCGCACATCGCTTTGTATGACTAAGAGCGCGGTCGCGGGACTCCTCACGTGGTTATATTGGTTGGTCCATAATGCTTGTGCGATTGCGATCTTGTGATCAGGTTGCGAGGAAGCGAAGTTTGTGCGAGGATGTTTATGGTAAGTCGTTTATCTATTGGCTGCTTGGTTGGAATGAGTTGCGGATTTCCTCTAGTAGGTTTTACTTGGCGAGGCAGTGTCTTCAGTTTGTTGCTTCTTGAAGGTTGATGTATCTTTACTTTGCACCGGGTCAGCACTTGGGTGCATGCGTTTTGTCATAGTATTTTGAAGGCCGTGTAGTGCCGAACAATGTTGGATCTGTGACTTCGTGTGTAGGACCATGTGTGAGTTAGGGTGCGATTTGTAGCTGTTGGACTTGATTGAACTGGTTGTGGCCATAGCTAGTATGTTGACTTTTCTTAAGAGCTATGCTTGCTCGAACTCTTAATGCACTGTTTAGTTGTCGGTGGGTTGTTATTTGTATTTGAGATTATGTTATGCAACATATTTGTGTCTTGGACTGTATCCTGAGCTGGAGTGATGGTGTTGATGTATGTTGGTTGTAGGCTGAAATTGATTTTGGATTTCTCGGGATGTGTGTTGGTTTGTTAGGATCGATGTTTTTGCGATTAGTGATTTTTATTTTAAAATTAAGTTCGTACCTCGTTTTGGGTTGGTGTATCATGTTCAGTATTTTGAGGTGTTTTCAGCTAAGATTGGTTCATCTTATCAGCTGATAAATGTTCGGAGATGATTTTGATAGTTGCCGGTTAGAGAGTGTATTAGGCTTTATAATGTTGGTTTCGGTGGGTTATCATTATGTTCTTCTTGTTACGGTGAGTATACTTTTGATGATAGTGTTTGATCTTGTAATGCCATGGAGTCGTACCGTTGTTGACCCATTTGGATATGGTTCGATTGAATTTGATCGCGAGATTTGATGTTTCTATTGGTGGTACTCAGGTTGTTTCTGTTGGATTCTGGAGAGTATTATACCCTATGGCTTAGAAGGTTAAAGACTTGTGTAAGTGAAACCCGAGTGGCTTAGCGTTAGTTATGTGAATTTTGTCAATCAGTGATTCTTGTTGTGCTTTGACCGTTGATTTGAGGTTTCCGTCTGCAGTTAGTGATAAGTCGGCTTATTGCTTCTAGACTATATGCACTCAGTTAGTACCGTTCGTTCGATCGAGTTTGTATCGAAATATGGGTTCAAATTGGTTATTATTCCTCCTTGTAATGATTGGTTTTGTGCCACTTGGTTTGGTGTTGAGTCATGTGAAGTTCAAATTGCTCTATGTGAGAACGCTCGCCAATGTGATTTCTTAGATGGTTAGGCTTGAATGTGAGGACGGGATATCCTAGTGTTCGTGGTTTGCTCTTTCCTTGCTATTCTTGTTGCTTATATATTATTCTGATTTTGGTTGTGACCGTGTGGAGTCCCATGGTATTGATTTAATTCTAGATATTTATATGATGTCGCTGGTTTGCTTTAAGCTGGATTGTATTTCCTTTTGGGTTTTTTGTAGCTGTTGATAGTCCGATGGTTGCTCAGTTATAGGGGTAGTGCCGTCGAAATTTTTGTAAAATTTGAGCCTTAGCGAGATTTACGGCATTGTGGTGATATTGAAAGGTTGGTGTTGTCGTTGATATTTATGGTTTGCTCTTGTTCCTTCTTATCTTGGAATCTCTATGTTTGACCTTTGGGTGTTGTTGCAGTGTGGGGCATTTAAGTTGTTATTGAGTTATTCTCGAAATACCGGTTGTATCGCATGGTTGTTGTGGTTGTAGTGGTTGATTGGTGTTTCCAGGGATCCTTATGTTTTAGGGGAGATGTTGCTGAAATTTTTAAGAATTTCAAGACTTAAAAAAAATTTGAGTTCGATTTGTGGTCTTCGGATAGAGGTTGTGTCATTGGTTTTGTGCTTGGTTCGTTCGTGGACGAACGAGTCTAAGTAAGGGAGATTGTAATGGTCCGCCCAGTTATTTTGGTAAATCGAAGCTCCGATATGCATCTCGATATATTTTTTTTAGTTCCAATAAGTTTGTATGATGATTTTGGTCATGTCCACAGAGTTTGGTTAAATTTCGATGAGTTTTGGATAAGTTTGGGTCGACTTCGACATAATTTGAGCATAAAAGTTACCATATTGAGCAAACGGCATTTGATTCGTATTTCGACTAAACTATTATATCCGTATCGTAATTTGGAAACCATAGAAACTGAAATCATCAAGTTTCGACATCATATGAGGGATATATGATAATTTTACTAAGAATTGGGTTGCCAGAAATTTCAGACTATTTACGAAATTGTCACTCACTGCGTAGTTAAAAATCTGCACTATTCCAAATATTGAAACAAACATATCTCCTTCATTATAAGGTCAAATTGAATGATTCAAAAGCCTAAATTGACAAGATTTTCACAAGGAATCTATTGGAGGCATCAAAAGTGAGTTTTAGGATCGTTTGGTACAAGAAACGAGGTAGAACAGTAGGTATTTTTGTCTATTAATGTTGTTGGAGTTTTTCTCATCTTGAAAGTTTGAAATTGGGAGAATTCAAGGATGTTCTTCTATGGTTGGACTTATTTGGAAGGATTTGGGTGTGAAAAGACGATCGTGGGCTAGTTGGAAATCGTCGGCTTGAGGTAAGTGGTTTACATCCCTTCTTTGGTGGACTTTCTCCACATTGGATGTCTATATATGTGTTCCTTACATGCATGGCTGCTGAAATGGGCACACTTATTATGCCAAGACTATTTTGAAAAGTGTAATTACAGTTCATTACTGTTTCTTGATTTATTATCGTAGCACGATGTAGTTCCGTGCATATTATTATGGTACGATGTAGTTCCGTACATATTATCATAGCACGATATAGTTCCGTGCATATTATTATTGTACAATGTAGTTCCGTACATATTATCATAGCAAGATGTAGTTCCGTGCATATTATTGTGGTACGATGTTTCGTACATATTATCATCGCACGATGTAGTTCCGTGCATATTATTATGATACGATGTAGTTCCGGACATATTATGATAGCACGATGTAGTTCCGTGCATATTATTGTAGTACGATGTTTCGTACATATTATCATCGCACGATGTAATTCCATGCAGATTATTATGGTACGATGTGGTTACGTACATATTATTGTAGCATGAGGTAGTTCTGCGCATATTGTTGTATTATGACGCAGTCCCATTCATATCATTAAGTCACAATGGATGTGTATTAGTACTTTGATGACTAAGTATGAATATTACTTGTTTGTTAATTAAGTGATTTTGTCATTACTTTTTGTTACCTTGAAGTTGTTGAGTTTTCATATATTTGCAACTCGTTATTCTACTTGGAGTCCTGTCCCCACTTACTGAGTCCTTTTGACTCACCCACTTTCTTTATTTTTTTTCGTATTGTTTTATATTCGACAGATTCGATATCGAGTTCTACCAAGCATTGTGGTAAACGGAGTTGCTCGTCCTTTAATCTAATGGTGAACCACTTTTGTCCTGTGGTGACATCTTTCCCTTATTATTTTTATGTTTATATTAATGATTATATTTCTTTATATTCGGAGATGTATAACCTTATTGACTCCTTAGATGTTCATGATTCATAGGAGGACTTAGAACATGGTTGTAAAGATCCTAGTTGTGTATTTGGGTTATATATCATACTTCGCTATTCTTTTCATAATTTATTTTATTTGGTTATTTCATATGCAAGTCAAGTATTGCTAAAGAGGGGTTCGCCCAATGAGTTGGGTTTAGGTGCCCGCACGACCTATAGGATTTTGGGTCGTGACACAAAATCACTCCTTATGAAGGACACCCAGTGAAAATTTTTACAAAGGTTGCCTCTCATCGAGTAAAGTACAAAAATGACCACTTTTAAAACTGCTCTTCAAATATAGTCGAAATTTATTGCAGATAGGACACCATTGGCTTCCTCTCACATTTTCGGCCCCCTAAAGAGAATTATTTAATATATTGTCCTAGTAGACAAAGGTCACCAGAAACTCCTAGTAAGTCTCCAGGAGCTCAATACAAAGAGTTCCTAAAAGAGCTGACGATTTGTCAAGAGTTCCGGCAATTTCTAGCAAGTGGCTATAAGTTAAATAATTCTCGTATGATGGTTGATACTGTTAGAGTGACACACTAGAAGGAAGAGGCCGTACAAACACAGATTTTTACGAAAGAAGTGCACATATTTCCACTTTTTGGTTTGTCTTTGCAAAGGTTGACTACTTCAGACATCAATTGTCTATCTTTATGCTATCATGATTGAAGTTCAAGCCAAATTAAGCTAACTTTACACTATTGGTCTAAAGTTGAAATCTATTTTTTTTTTGAGGGTGGAGAGAAGGGGGGCTCAACTTCTCAATATTGGTCAAAATTTCAGTTATTTTCAGACAAAAAAATTTAAATTGAGTATACTTCACTCCATGGGGAAAAGTTGAATACATTACTTTAACTTTGATAGTTTGAAAGTGGAATTCTTGCCATCGGTTTTTGAAAGTTGGTTAAAAACTAAATGACACGAATAAAATCTATTGGCCAACAAATATTTTTTATGAAACTCATCATATATTTTAAATGAAAAAATTATACAAATAAACAACTTATGACTTAACATAAATAAAATTCTAATATATTATTAAACATAACAATTCCTTATGGTTTGTCTACAAAACATAGCAATTTCCTTAATATTAGGCTTTATTCTCGAAATACTATTTTTCCATAAATACATCCCTCTATCACCCAACTTCTCCAAAAAATGCTAACTTTTCCTCCCACCCCAATCTCCCTTTTCTCTTCCCTCTTTCTTCCCCCCTCCCCTCCCCCACCCCCTCTTGCTGCCCCCACCCCTCCCCCCACCCTTTCCTTTTCCCCACCCTTCTTGGTAGAGCCTCAACTAGATCTTCTTCTTCTTCTTCTTCTTCTTCTTCTTCTTCTTCTTCTTCTTCTTCTTCTTCTTCTTCTTCTGTATAGTGTGGTGGATATGGTGAGTTTAAATGAGTTTGATTGAATAAGTGGTAGTTATGGTATAATTTAGCAATGGTTAAGGTCATTTGTATAGCTTTGTATAATTTTTTTTATAGAACTTCGTATAATTATGTATAACTTTGTATTTTTATAAATTTAGTGTATTTCTTTGTATATATTTACTTTGTATAACTATGTATTCTTTCGTATTTCTATGTATCTACAAGTGTGTTTGTTTGTATATCTTTACATCATATAACATTGTATAAATTTGTATAACTATGTATATTTTGTATTTCTATAAATTTACAAGTGTATATCTTTGTATCTACATGTATTTTTTGGTGGTTTTTGCCGGGTGCTGCTGCTGCTGCTTCTTCTTCTTCTTCTTCTTCTTCTTCTTCTTCTTCTTTATAACTTTGTATAACTATGTATATTTCGTATTTCTATAAATTTACAAGTGTATATCTTTGTATCTACATGTATTTTTTTTTGTGGTTCTGCCCGGCTTCTTCTTCTTCTTCTTCTTCTTCTTCTTCTTCTGTATAACTCTATCGTTATAACCAAAGAAGAGCACCAAAACGAGGGATGTCGGTCGATAGTGTGAAAACACTTCCTGATGTCGAATTCCAAAAACCAGCGAGATATGGTGAGTTTGATGAGTTTGATTGAATAAGTGGTAGTTATGGTATTATTTAGCATGGTTAGGGTGATTTGTATAAGTTTGTATAGAACTTTGTATAATTATGTATAACTTTATGTTTCTATATATTTAGTGTATTTCTTTGTGTATATTTACTTTGAACAACTATGTATTCTTTCGTATTTCTATGTATCTATAAGTGTATCTATTTCTATATCTTTACATTGTACTATAACATTGTATAACTTTGTATTATTTTGTGTTTATATAATTTTACAAGTATATATCTTTGTATCTAGATAAAAAAATTTGGTGGTTTTTGCCGGGTGCGGCGGTGGCCGACAGCTGCTAGCGGCAATGGGATGGGGACAGCGGTGGCTAGGATTTGTAGGAAGAAGATAGAAAAAAATTTCAATTTAGTGAGATACCATAATGTTCTATAATGTGTAAAAAAATATATAACTATATTATGTAAGCAAAGTCTCTAATATTGTCTATTTGTGTAAAAATTTTATTTTAAATTTATAGCCTATTTGGCTATGCTTCTCATAAGCAAAAAGTACTTTCTTAGTGCATTTGAAAATTTTAAGGTGTTTCGCCAAAAGTAAAAAGTGATTTTGAGAAGATGCAGGAGTAGGTTTTCTGCTGTTGGGGAGAAGCCACAAATTTTTGCTTCTCCCCAAAAGCAGTTTATTAGTTTTTTAAAAAGAAAAATATTTATTTACCATACTATATTTAATTATTGTTAAACAATATATCTTTCAAATATAAATAAAATTTTGTTTTCTGCTTCCCTCTTTTGATTTAACTTTATTTCTATTGATTAAAAATCATAGTATATATTTTGTTTTATATTTAAAGTAAATGAAAATAAAAAATTAAATTTACTGATAGTGAAAAATGTTTCAATCTTTCATATGTTTAAATAATATTAGTCGCATAATGAATTATAGTACTGCACTTTTTCGTAATTTGACGCAAAAACACTTTTTGCAGAGATTATTAAAATCCAAATTATTTAGAAAATCACTTTTCAAATGAGTTGGCCAAACACAAATTACTTATTATTCAAAAGTACTTACCGAAGAAGCACTTATAAAATACTTTTCAAAATAAGCAGTTTTTGACAACTTGTCCAAATAGAATCTTAGTAACCATTAATATCAAACAACACTTTGTCCATAATCAAACTTCAGATGTGAAGTCTTGAAGTCTCGATAACCCTCTGGCAAGTTCGAAAGTGATTTATGTATTGGCCAAAATCTGGCTGGTTTCTTAGCGACACGTGCCCGGTGACAAGGTGAACATAGCATGTATATCAGAGATAAGTCAGCAATGATTTCATCATGAAGAGCTGAGTAATAATGGAAGCTTAAGGAGATCGACTGATCAAAGAACTGGATGCGTATATTTCGAAGACAAGTGTCTGGCCACTAACAGAAGATAAGCTTTATCTCCACCAATTTTGCTATTTTAGGAGGTCGTTAAACGTGGATGAGGAGTCTATCAGCTGATGGAGAGACGTGTGAACAAGGGTTTTTGCTAAAGTTAGGAGTCTTCCTCTGTAAATAGATTTATACCCTCACTTTGAGAAGATTACGTTCTTCAAAACATAAGATTATATTTCAAGCATTTTATTAGCTATTGCAAATCATCATAGTCTTTATATTTCATACTATTGTATTACTACATTTCAATAGCTAATCATCATAGTCTTTATATTTCCTACTATTGTATTATTACATTCAAGTTTGGGCTTGCTTTGTTTTGGAGGAGATAAAGTTCATTTCCTTAGAGCCTGACCGATTGAATAAGCTTTACTGCTTTTGTTTATTTATTTTCTTTAATCATTATCATCGCCTATGCTTGTCTACTAGTTGTGATGTCTTACTCAGATCGGTTTTAGCTTAATCACTAGCTTGTTATATTAACAATCTGAAGTAGATTTGCTATCGTCGGTTGGAGCTTGATTGTTAGCCCGCAATATTAATAATCTCAAAACGACATCACTATTTGCTAATCTGGACTGCTGATAATAACGGGACCTTCTCTGTGGCTTCAGCATGGCAACTTTTTAGAAAGAAGAAGTAGAAAACTTGGGTGAACTCTATGAATTGGCAGAAATAAGTTCCTTCTAAAATGAATTTTATTGTTTGGAGAGCTTTGAGAGATAAGATATCTACTGACTCTAGAGTGACCAAGATGAGATTTTTTGCAATGGGTCCTTTGCTCAAGAGCTTTTGAATATTATATGTGGCCCTTTTGGTATTCAATTTCGTAACATGCTTTATATACAACTCATGATTAACTGGTTGAATTTCAAGGCCAAAAATTCTATTCATTCCCTAATATTCAAATGTCTACCTTTCATAGCTTCTTGGGAGATATGAAGAGCTATGTGTACTGCTAAATATGAAGCAATTAGGACTAATGTTAGACAGACTTTATATCTAATTTCTTTTTCTATTTTGCAGGTTATATCTCAGCAGTTTCAATATGTAAAGTTAAATAGTTGTTGAGAATAAATTGCTATTCTTATTAGTAATTCTTTTCATTTTAAAAAGAAGATGCATGTTATGCGGATCAAACCTCCGAATTTGTTTGTTAAAATTAACTCAGACAACAGCTGCAAAGAGGGAATTTGTGGAGGTGGAGGAGTCATTAGGGATCATAGAGGGAGATTGGTATTCGTTTATGCCTTAGCACTAGGCACTGGTACTAGCAATTGCGCTGAAGCAGCGACTCTAGTTTTTGACATTAATTGCTGTAGAACAAATGATTTTCAACTCTTTCAGGCGGAGAGTGACTCAAAACTTTTGGTGGATTGTGTAAATGGTATTAACAATACTCCTTGGAGGATAACAAGAGAAGTAGAACAAATTAAAGACTACATGATCCAAGCCTCCTTTAGTCTTAAGCATTGCTTTAGAGAGTCGAATCAAGTTGCAGATAAGTTGGCCTCTTTGTGCCATACAACTTCTCGCTCTCAGTTCTTCCAAAATTATGCTAAATTACCATTTCAAATCAGAGGGCTCATGAACATGGATAGATGAGGTGTCTCTATATTTAGAGTATCAGATATGAAGAACTCAACTTTCATCTTCAATCCCCCTTGAAGCCTTAGATAATTGTATAGAGATAGATCAAGTTTTGGAGGGTCCACAAAGGTTGAAGTTTACGCATCTATACCTAAAAGTTCAGCCCTTACAGATTGAAGTTGAAACTTCATAATTTAGTAAAAATTTTGCCCAGCAGCCACTTTTAACACTGATATTTAGTTTGAGGCCACTATTTTTATTGGTCTTACACTAGAGGCCTCTTTTGGGTCTTTACTAAATAAATATTGACTTAAGTTCTGATAATTGACTGAACTTCAGTCCATACGGCCCCTGGACTGAAGTTCCATCTCTAAGGACTGAACTTCAGTCCATATGGCCATGGACTGAACTTCAGTCCATGGACTTAAGTTCCATCTTTAAGGATTGAACTTCAGTCCATATGGCCCTGGACTGAAGTTCCATCTTAAGGACTGGACTGAACTTCAGTACATGTGGCCCTGGATTGAAGTTCAATCTTTAAGGACTGAACTTCAATCCGGCCTCTGGACTGAAGTTCTATCTCTTTAAGCAAAAGTGGCCACAAACTAAATATTTGGTATTAGTGGCAAAAATGACCTTTCGTGCACTTTCCCCCATAATTTAGGCATGAAGTTCAGCCCACAAGGTTTGAACTTCAGCCCACAAAGATTAAATTTCTAAAAAGTGGCCTCTCATATAAGACCAATAAAAAAAGTGGTTTCAAACTAAATACCAGTGACAAAAGTGGCCTGTAGGTGAAAATTTTACCATATAGTTATAGCAAGCGTTCTCTCCGGGATTGATTTTTTTAGTCATCTTAGCAAATAGCAACTTTTCTTTGTCTATAGAATCGTCCAAAGTCAATTTTCAGTCTACTAGCATACTGAACTAAACAAAAAATTGTGAAGTTGCTTACTTTGATATGACTTTCAAAGGCATATGATGGTTTCTCTCTAGTTTCTCTGTTTTCTGGTGATTAGTTTTTCTAGCCTTCTATTTGATGCGGGGAATTTCGAAGAAAGGTAATTAAACACTAGTTAGTGCCATCGATAACCTTAAATATAAAGCAAGTGAATATGCAAATACTTATTTGGAGGGTCAATATATGTAAGCTAAATTGGCTACAAAATTATTAGAAGTTAACAATGTGGATGAAAAACAAAACTAAAGTGATACAAGGACAAATTGATTCGACATATGTTGCTTATGTCAATAGTTTGATCATTGGAATTAATTATTTTTTTAAAAGAACCTTGTACTATCTTTCAACTCAAAATAAACCACCATCTCAAGCCTATGTTCCTTTTTCAACTAGTCTTCTCATCAATACCTCACGTAGCCATTTGCTTTATTTGCCCTTGAAGTAGCAGTGTACAAAACCGAACCGGTACCGATATCCGAACCGTTACCACTACCGATAAGCATAACGGTACCGGTATAACGGTTAGTGGTTCGGTAATGGTATAAATTTCTAATACCGATAAGATATCTGTATGGTAACGGTTTCTATATATCATTACCATTACCGTACCGATAACCGATAAGAATTTTTTTAATAATTTTATGTATTTTATTTATTATTAGTATATTAATTTATATGTTAAAGTATAGATATTATTGATACTAGTGGCTATTTGTCGTCACAAACATATAAGGCCTGGCCCATTTTGAATTTGTCATTACAACATTCTAAGATGGAGAATGTTTGGGAGAAAATAGTGTAGAAGGTGCATAGATGTTGGCGGAAGAAACATTAGTGTAAAATGATAATTTCTTGATTGAGGTTGCTAATGTTGATAAGTAATATTAATAGATGTCTGTTTATGGAAAATATGAATGAAATTTGCCTTCTTTTGGCTAATTTCCTTTTCTATAGGTTGTGCTGCTACTTGGAACAAAAGTTTATAAGTTGTATATTTAAGAGTAAAGCAAATCTTTTTATGTGCTTTTGTGAGATTTTCTTATTAATCCAGCAAGCTTTCTTTGATTACTTCCTTTCGTAAATCTGGGTTATTGTGGCTTCGGTATACCGCTTACCGAACCGTTAACTACCGAACCGTTAGCTACCGATAACCGATAGCTTATCGGTATGGTATTGGTTTTACATAATTACATACCGTTAACCGATATACCATTACCGATAAGCTTAAAACCGTACCGTACCGTACCATGAACACCCCTACCTTGAAGCAATTAATCACAATTGTTCGCCTCGCCACAAAAACAAAGATACTTAAACTTAAGACACAAACAAACAAAAGAGTTTATTGCTCGATGACTAATCAGAAAATATTGATCGAGTTAGTGGAATAAACTTGCAGACCAAGTTTATAGTCCCAAAACTTAGTGATAAATTAAAGACTTTCATCCTTTTGTCCTACGCCGAATTAAACTTGAAAAATAGAGCCATCCGAATCACCATCTCGTGGTCATTGAGAAGGAAGAAAGTAGGTATGTTCCTTAACATTATGAGTGTATTTATCTATACCATTGATTTTATATTCGCATGCAGCTTGTCAAATTGGGAAAAGAGAATGAAAGCATAAGAGAGACCAAAGCAATTGAGAAATCAGACATATTTTCATCAACAAATTGGTTAATTACTCATTCATACGATTATCTATTACTCCATCCGTTCTAAAAAGAATGATACTATTTACTTATTAATCGGTTTAAAAAAGAATGACACAATTTTAAATTTGAAAATAATTTAACTTCAAAATTATCAATTTACCCTTAGTAAGATGTTTATCTATGACTTATTTTAGAGCTCAAGTTCAAAAAATTTTCTTCCATTTCTTAAAATTCGATCCTAATCAAACTATAACATACTTTGTAGAACGTACAATACTTAGTTTAAACAATAGTCAAAATAATCTTCTGCTCTAATAAAAAATAGAGCAAACTAGTAAACTAAATTAATAACGTGAATTTATAAATCATAATCAGAATTGTACCATTATTTTCAAAACATTATTTAAGTTCTACTTTAAGTAATAAATTTGTATTTAGTAAGACACAAATAACACGTATCAAGATGTTTAGGTTTTTTTAATTTAAATTTATTATATTCGAGTTATACTATTTACGTGATTAATTAGCAAGTGAGATAATAGTAATACCAATAGAATGTACGCTAAGTGTGATGACTAGAACGACAAAGAAATACTGATAACAACTGCTGAAATAGAACAAAAATGAAGATAATAAATGGCAATGATAAAATAAACAATAAAGATCTTATTGATTTGCTATAGATGATCCAATGACGTTGATCAATGATGCAAGCCACCACAGGAGCAGTTCAATAGCAACAATTGAGCAGAGTAATAGCAACAGGAATCAAGTGGTATTTTAGTAGTGTGCAGCTACAAGAGTAGTAGCGTGTGTGTCGAAATCTACACTACAAGAAAACAGTCATTTAGTTAGGGAAAATATTCCTAGCCGACATGTGAAATTCCTTAGCTAAAAGCTACTTTAGCTAGGAAATCAATCCTAGCTACTGTCCCTAGCTGATACGCACCTAGCTGATTGTTAGCTTGGAAAAATTTCATCATCCCTAGCTAATTTAGCTTGGATAATATTGTTAGGAAAATTGTTGTAGAGAAAATTTTAGTCCTAGCTATTTTTCAAGCAAAATTTGTTCTGTCAGAGTTAACTTTTTGATTTGTCCTAGTAATTTTGCTAATATCCTAGTCTTTTTCATATTTTTCTTGGAATATAGTCGTCTCTAGCTAAAAATACCTAGGATGTTTTGCCAATATTTTTTGTATTATTTTCCTAGATAAACTGATAAACATCCTAACTACATGCCATTAGTTAGGGATGTTTTCCTGCTAAATCTTGCTAGGTGCAAATCACAGCTTTCATATGATCAAATACAAAATGAAATCAACAATTAAAAATACTCAAGATGACAAATAATATATAGTTGCATTACTGTTTAAATAGTACTCTTAATCCTTAAAACATAAACTACAAGTCTAGACGTAAATAAAACATGTCTTGTACTTAAAAAGCAGCAACATAAACTCTATTATTCTAAGATAGTCTTGGGGGTCAACCAAAGCCATTTGGTGGTGGTTGTGGAGAGAGACCAAGCATCCGGCCAACGGCTGCACGAACTACATCTCCAACATCTTCTTTCATAGCAGTCCAAACACACTCCTGTATATTTGCTTGGACATTCCTCATCCGCCTCTCCAACACACGATCAAGTAGTTGCTCAAATTCGGGTGATTGAAACAATTTTTAGGAACACTTGTAGAAGTAGGAGCTCTAGAGCATTCAAAATTAACATGCATCTGGTCTCCTAGAAGACAACTTCCAGTACCAAGTCCATACACTCTTCTTTTTTTACTCCTCCAACTGCTACTCAAGCATTAACTAGTTGCTCCTCCGGTATATTTTGCAGCAAATTCTTAAGACTATTTTGTTCTCCTTCCTCATCTTCGTTTGTTGCAATTTTTCTTTCCATATTTCCATCATTTGCTTCGTAATCTTCTTCATTCTTTGATGTTGAAGTTTCACCGACCTTCTTCTTAATACTATCTGCAAATGTATTCTCGCCAAAAAAAGAAGAAGAAGAAGAATAGATCAGAAATGATCTGGCTATGTCCATGGAGTAATTAATCAGGTTTTCCTAAGTTTTTTGCCATCGTCCGCTATTTTATTCCTCTTCAAGAACTACTTAAATCAATTTTATCATAATTTTACCTTTTATAGTTGTTCTTCTCTAAATAAAGTAATTAATTTTGTTTAGATCCAACAGAAAGTCGTAATTGTACATATCGTATTTCCTTACCGCTGGACAGGAAAGGTTTAGGACATTGAAGAAGGGGGAACTATTTATATATTGAGTCATTATGCTAGTGGAACTCTCCTCTAATCCTCGTCACTCAGTTGATAAGGCATACTGTTAGACGTGATAAGTTTCCTTCCCGAATATAGCAAAGTCAATTGTAACTCCAATCTTATCCACTTAAGTGTCTGGTAGATCAATCTTTAAAGTCTGAGTATAAGACCGATCAAATGAGCTTAGTCATAATCACTTCATCGGGGAACTTGAACTGCTGGTGCATCGTCTCCGAATTATGCTTTTTACTTGCCATATCTTTGGACACGTGGCAACAGGCGTCCGGTCTGATTTCGACCAATACAGATAGTCCCCCCCACTTGTCGGTCGAGTGTCCATGCATGCTCGGCAAGTGGCTGAAACTTTAGGCGGGAAACCCTACGCAGTCTACCTCTGAGGGTGAAAGAAAAGTCGCTCCCTCTCAATTGAGAGGTGGAGCCCGCACAATCAAATAAATGATATGTACAATTACGACTTTCTGTTGGATCTAAACAAGAAATAAAACTTTAGGCGGGAAACCCTACGCAGTCTACCTCTGAGGGTGAAAGAAAAGTCGCTCCCTCTCAATTGAGAGGTGGAGCCCGCACAATCAAATAAATGATATGTACAATTACGACTTTCTGTTGGATCTAAACAAGAAATAAAATTCGTAAATAAGATGGAGATTCTAAAGAAATAAATATTCACAAAATAACTCAATAAAAAACTAAACATTCATTCATAATCAATCAAATAAATTATTCTACAATAATTAATTATCTACGGGGAATTCCTATAGACATGCAATTTCTAAGGGATAGAGGGGAGAGAGAAGGATTTAGAAGAAGAACCCGAAAAATTTGACAAACTCATGGGAGCCTTGAATTTTATTTTTTATACATTATGCCCATGAGCCTAAGTTATATTAAGCGGCTCAACAAAGCATTTTTTAAAAATTTCTAAGGTCTTCGTTTCTTGAATGCTTGGCCCCGGACTCGACCCCAAGTGACTCCAAACCAATGTAGACCATCCCAATTTTGTAAGTTTTAGCCGACTCGTCCCAAAGTGTTTATTATGCAAAGAAAAAGGAGATAAAGCTTAGAGGCAAATTCAAATGTTAAAGCAAACGACACAAGACTGATGAAAATAATATTAAACTCCTAGGTGCATAGCTTATTTCGTGATCATAACAAACAACAATTCTCTTTTATTTAACTAGAACAAGAACAACTGTTAGACTTTACAAGAGCTTGAAATACCAAAACTTACCAGAATGATGGGGGAATCAGGAAGAAGAGAAGCAGGAATGAAATCCAAAATATTAAGAAGAAAAACAGAGCTCCTACAACAGAATCAGCTAGAAGTAAAGCTGGCTAAGACACAGAAACTTAAGAGAAAGATCTATCAATACACAAGATGGACTGGACAGGACAAGAGCAATAAGTATTCAGCTATCAATCCCAACACTTTGGCAACAATGAATAAGAAAACTGGGATCTTGCACTATTCAGATGAAAGAGAACTTGAGACAACTCGACCACTTTACACGCACTGACCCTTCACCAGGCTTCCTCTCACACTCATAGACCTGCCTGAACACACACTAACCAGCATCTGCACATGCACACATCAATAAAGGCTGGAACTTGGGACCTGAACAAAACTCCTATATGTTTAACCTAGATCCGATTTTAGGCCAATTAACAATTAAATTTGTATTTGCAGAGTCACGATCAATAGTTGAGATTAAGAGTTTGAACGACGAGCTAAGATGATGATAATACGAGAACGAGATGCAAGTATTAACTAACAAAAGTAAAGCATAAACGGAAGCAAGGAGAAGTAACCGTATCGTATCGCTTGTCTTCGAGGAGAGCTCTTCGATACCAGTCGCACTCAGAGGATCAAAGAACTAAAGCAATAAGTAAAATATGAGGAGTGAGAGAGTATTCTTATTGATATTGTAGGCAGGAAGTAAAGTTGTCCTTTTCAATCGATTAAGGCAAATCCTGTTTATAAGCCTGGTAGGCATCTGTTGGGATTCGTAACCGCTGGGCGTGGATCCGTCTGGATAAGTAACTGCTGGGCACATATCCATTGGAGTCATAACCGCTGGGTTGTAATGATTGCCTTAATGACCATTAATTGAATGATCATGGATGATCATGTTAATAGCTGCTCACTGAGACCGTGTTGACTGTTGAAGTGTTTCATAACTCCTTTAGGTCTGCTCGTGATAAATGTCTGTCTGTTGAAATGTCTGCTCATGCCACGTGGTAGACACGTGTCACCTTTTCAAGTCCAGTCAGCTTTTATCCAATACAGATAGTCCCCACACTTCTCGAGCAGAGTATCTGTTCGAGGAGTGGATATGAATTTTGGCGGGAATTTCTTGTAAACTTTGTCTTCGTGTGATATGGCTTGATGACATACGAACCTTATCAGCTAGGTGACAAGCCCTTATGACGTGCACATTTAATGCACCGTATAAAAAAGTAACTGCAGTCGGCACGCCTGCGGAACTGCAGTCCATTCTGAAGTGACTATTGCGTGCCCCAAGGGTAAAAGTAATGATTTTAACCGCTTCAGTCACGTGCACACGTCGTCTATTGATCGCGAGGTGACCGCTACTCTTCAGAATAATGATGACACTATAAAGTTTGGATGAACCCTATTCTTTCTTTCGACGGCCAGATCTGATCGTAGTTTCTCTGATGACCTCCACGTGTCTCGAAGGCAGTTGTGGGGCTGAATCTTCACTCCTATAAATAGGGGTTTGCTTGATGAGAAACTTTTTACTTGCCTTTATTTCTTCTCCGCTGTTCTTTGAAAACCCTTTGAACTAGCTTTTGAATTCTTCTTGACAACTTCATATTTTTCCTGAAAATATTACTTCAAGATCTAGGAAAAATCAAAGCACTGATATTGCTGGTAGTTCCTCGACGGCCACTCCTAGGCCCCGGGCTACTCAGGCTACTACTGCAGAAATTATCCCCAAGAAATGGGGTGAACTGGAGGCGGACTGTAACATTAAGTCCTTTAATAATAGAGAGGGAGATACGCGCAACTGGCCGGTGTATAGGTTTAGGTCTGGGATCACGAAGGAGGTGATCCCACGAGTGAGGACGGACTGCCACTGGGGCAATGAGGTTCCCCTCTTGCCGGTCTATGAGGAGAAGAATATTACTACCCATAGGGCTGGATGGACAGCCATGTGCACCTACCCTTTCACAGTGGGATGTAGGTTACCCCTGCACCCTGTGCTGGAGAGGCTGTTCAGGGAGTACCTTCTCTGCCCGGGGCACTTGAGCCCCAACATATATAGAATAGTTACTCTTTTAGATTGGTTTGTGACAGGAACCGATCAATCCTTTGGCTACGAGCATTTTGTTTCTTTGTACAATATACAAAATTTTAAAGAAGGCTATGTAAATGCCAGGATGCACGAAAGCAAGGGCTTGGTGCGCAGTTCTGAGGATACTGGTGACCGAGGCTGGGTGCACCGGTATTTGTTCGTGCGCTCCTCGGCCTTGAATTTTGACGACAAGGCTCATCTTCCAGATGTTTGGAATAAGAAGCGTGAGTCCTCGAGTTTATTTTTTTTTTTTGAAATTCTTTGTGCTCTTCTTTCTTCTTCTCGTCTGCTAACTCCGTTCAATTTCTTCGAGTACTATCCAAGCAACCCTACGATGGGCTCATTTTTGTTGAAGAGCTGACGGCGTGGGTTGAGCCAATTTTGAAGGAGTTCGCTCCTGAGAGAAGAGAGTGGGCGTATTTTGCCGCTCACAAAAGTTCGATTGTAAAAAATCATGGTGAGAATATTTCTGCTTTCATGATCATTCTTCTTCTTTGAAACTTCTCCGTGTCTGACCGTTTTACCTTTTTGTAGGTTTGGGCACTTCAGGAGATTTCTTTCCTGCACCCCCCAAGACGGGCCTTTCGAGCCTGTTGCTGACCCAGATGCTGAGGCTGAGGCTATACTAGCTTCGGTGGATGCACTGCGCAGCAGGGAAGGGGGCGAGGAACTCTTGTCCGGTGGACTGGGCTCCCTGAAGAGGAAGACGAGGAGTCAGAGCGAGGGCGGAGCACGGAAGAAGTCTGCTCGTAAGACTTCCGTGGCTGCCGGGCAAACCTCGTCAGCTGGTGGTGAGCCTTCTTCTAGGGCCAGTGTACCGGAGCCCGTAGAAGAGAATGCCAATGCTGCCGCTGAAGTCCCCGAGTCTGCACGGGGAGAGGGTTTAGCCAAGGAGGTTATCTATTTTTCGGACACTGAGGCCGAAGTTGATGTTCCTCTTAGGCGAAGGCCTCATCTTCATAGTGACAGAAAAAGGGCCGAGGAGGAGGATGTCCGTACTTCGTAGAGGAGTCCCCGAGTTGATGAGGGGCGGAGGCAGGTCCTTTTCGTGTAGACAAGGGGAAAAGAAAGGTGGGTGAAGAAGAAGAAGAAAAAGAAGAGGTGAAAGAAGATGTTAGGGAAGAAGTTCCCTAAGAGGATAGCCGGGGTCCTCGTGTTTTTCGTTTCGAGGACCTAGAGAATGTGGCTAATGAGGGGGCGACGCCTGTCGGTCTTCGCGAGTGAGAGACGATAAATCCTGGAGTGGAAGGTGATTCTAACCTTTCATCGTCAAGATTTGTTTGTCGGTCAGTCATTGGTGGCCGGACAGAGTTGAAGGACATCAGGGGTGTCTGTTATAAGTTTGGGCCAAATTATCCCTCTGAGCAGGCTTGGGAACCTAAGTTCTATGAGAGGAAGCATACTTTGAAACTTGCCCCTGATGTTAATTTCATAACTGGGCCAGGCGGCTTGGCTAAGGCGGTCTCTTCGCTCATCGGTCCCCGTGAAGAATGTGTGCTGAGGGAGTTAAGCGATAAGGAGTTGGCCTTTCAAATTGCTGCTGACTCTGCCCGAGTAAGTGTTTTCCGCTTTGCGTTGAGAATAACTTTAGCCTCGGACTTCCAAAATTGACTTATTTTGCTTTTTTCAGTCAAGTATGCTGGCTGCCGAGCTCATGTTTCGCTCCAGGCTTAACAACGTCGATCAAGTACTTGAGGTAAAGAAAGAGTTGATGGAAGCTCTGAAGGAGAACAAGACTTTGATAGAGCAGTGTGGTCTCCTTGGTGGTGAGGTTAATCGGTTGACTGATGTCAACAATGAACGTGTTGAGAAAATCAACGCACTCACCAGGGAGAAGGACCTTCTTCTCGAAGAGAAAGAAGGGTTAGCACGTTCTACTCAGGGTCTGGAGAGATTGCTCGAAGAATGCTCAACTTCTTTGAACAACGCTATTGAGGATCGTGCATCCCTTGAGATGGATCTGCAGAGAGCCAATGAAGGACCTGTTAAAGCCAGGGCTGATCTCCAGGCTGCCAAGGATCAGGTCGCTCAATTAATGAGTGCTCAGACCGCATTAACCAAGGACTTGACAAACCTGCGCGATTAGTCTGAGATTAAAGCCAAGCTTGCTGCTCTTGAGGCCAAGCGTACATTGCTCGTGCAGATTCAGGCTAGACAAGTTAATGTCGAGGAGATGCTGCAGACAATAAAGAGCATTGTTCGTAGAATAAGACGAGCATTGAATCTATCTCCTGAGGAGTCTGAAGGCGAAGATGAAGATGAAGACGAAGATGACGACGAGAATTCAGAGGACGATGGCAGAACTGACGGAGCTGGTGCGTCGAGTTCTGGTCATAGCCCTAAATGTTGATGCCTTCTTTCAATCTTTGATTGATGTATTTTTTATTGTCTGGCGAGAGCCGGACTTGTTTGTTGGTGGACAGAAGTCTAGTAAAGACTTTCTGGTCTCTTTGTATGGTCGGTTTCGTTTGGCCTTTGAACACTCTTTAAACATCTGTCAGCCGTTTTCGGCATTTTATCAATTTACAGGATAATGTATATATGCTATTTAGATCTGCTCAATGACTATATTTAGCCTGAACTTTTGATCTTTTATTTGCATGTGTTGTGACTTTCGTGCCTTATGATTGGGAATTTTCTGAAGTTTGAACTTTATTAAGTTCGTATCTCCGAAAGTTTGCCCAAATATTTTTAACTTAGCCTTTCGTTAGGAAGAGGTCGTAAGTTGTAAGTAGTTTGACCGAGTCGTGGTCGTTAGAGTTTATCATTGCTCTGTGCGTATAACCTTGCTTATCGTTTTGATAGTCGAAAGTTGTTGCACGGCTTTATAGATTGGCTCTGGCCGAGTTGATGGCCTTGTGAACGACTCCTCTTATTTTTGTGGAAGCCATTGTCACGTAAAAGTTTGGTTTTGTGAACGACTTCTCTTATATTCGTGGAAGTTTTGTCACGTAAAAGTTTTTGAAAAACTTTAAAAAAATTTCTTTTTGGTAAGGTCTTTTGCCTTTATGAAGGTCTTATCTGGCCTACAGGGGCCTCTCACCACCCCCCTTGTTTTTATGTTGGAGCACGTAAAGTGATAACATGAAAAGAGTTTTCGGTGAGTTGCATATAGAACACATATAACCAAACGAGGAGTGTGTCCGTTGTGGGATTCGAACTCACAGCCGCGAAGTTGATGTACTTCGAGCTCTACCAGCTGAGCTAAACGGATCTGACCTTGTTTAGGTCGTTAGTACCATGTAGAGAGAAAATATAATAACAGTAAGAACTTTCGTAAAGATAAAAGGTAAGTGTAAGATAACTAACCGTTTTACCACTTAAAAGTGATACCTTTTGAGGTGAACCACATTCCAACTGTTCGGGACAGTAGAGTCGTCTGGTCATGCCAAACGATAAGATCCCTTGCCGACTGAAGCAATTACTTTGTAGGGGCCTTCCTAGTTAGGACCAAGCTTCCCTGAATTTGTCTCTTGTGTGCTCTGGGAGACTTTTCTGAGTACAAAGTCTCCGACTTGGAAGCTTCATACGCGCAGTCCTCGATTGTAATATTGTTCGATTCGTTCTTTTTGAGCGACTACTCGTACAAGAGCTAGTTCTCTGCGTTCTTCGAGGAGGTCCAGCTCTTCGGAGAGGTTGACTGAGTTTGATTCCTCAGTGGCATGTGCATATCGCAGGCTGGGCTCTCCAATCTCAACTGGGACTAGAGCATCTGCACCATATACCAATGAGTAAGGAGTCACTCCGGTACTCATTTTTATTGTTGTGCTATAGGCCCATAGTAGTCCAGGTAACTCTTCTACCCAACATCCCTTTTCCTGCTCGAGGCGCTTTTTAAGGGATTCAATGATGATTTTGTTGGTAGACTCTGCCTGTCCATTAGCAACATGATAATACGGAGAGGAAGTGATTCTCTTGATGTGCAGATCGTCGAGGAACCTAGTCACTTTCTGGCTGATAAATTGCGGGCCGTTGTCCATGAATATTTCCTTAGGTGCTCCAAAGCGAAATACGACAAAACGCCAGAGGAAGTCGACGACTTCCGTTTGTCGTATCCTTGAATATGCTGCCGCTTCGACCCACTTTGTGAAGTAGTCAGTGATGATCAATAAGAAGCGCATCCCCCTTGGTGCTGTGGAAAGAGGACCAACGATGTCCATCCCCCATTTCATGAAGGGCCACGGAGAGATTATTGAATGAAGTGGCTCTGCCGGCTGATGGAGAAGATGGGCGAACCTCTGGCATTTGTCACATTTCTTGACAAATTCGTTCGTATCTTTCTCCATATTGTCCCAATAGTAACCTGCACGAATCAGCTTCTGCGTTAATGCCTTGCCCCCGGAATGATTTATGCAACAGCCCTCGTGGACTTCTCTCATCACATAATTGATTTGATTTGGTTCGAGACATTTTACGAGAGGTCCTGCAAACATCCTGCGGTAGAGTTGCCGTTGAGTATTGTATATCGAGCAGCTTTTACTCAGAGTTTGCGAGCAGCTTTTGTATCTGTGGGTAGAGTTCCATGGATAAGATAATTTGTTATCTCATTCTGCCAGTCCCAAGTCGCGTTGATGGTGTTGACTTCGAACTTTTCTCTATCCATGGTTGTGTAGAGAAGTTAAACAACAGTTGAAGAGCTAGCTGCCCCTATCTCTGCCACTGATCCCATGTTTGCAGGAGGATCAGCTTCATGGCTTTCTTCCCGTGGAATCTGAACTGCTTCCCATTTCGTCAAACTGTGCTAGAAGCTCTTTCACCTGGATGAGGTACACTTGCATCTGGGATTTTCGTGCAATGAAACCTCTATTTATTTGATTGACCACCAGCTGAGAGTCGCTTTTTAGTTTGACGATGGTTGCTCCATAACTTCGGGCTAGTTCTAATCCTGCAATAATGGGCTCATATTCGGCCTCATTGTTAGTAATAAATGGGCACTTGATAGCCTGCCTTACCGTCTCGCCGGATGGAGCAACGAGGACCAATCCAAGCCCGGACCCTTCGACGCTCGAGGAGCCGTCTGTGTGAAGGGTCCATGTGCCAGGAGCCTGCCCTGCATAAAGAATAGCTTCCCTTTCTGCTTCAGGGTATATATTAGTGCTGAAGTCTGCCACGAAGTCTACTAGAACTTGTGACTTTATTGCTACCCTAGGCTGATAGGTGATATCAAATTCAGATAATTCTATAGCCCATTTTACCAACCTTCTTGAAAATTCAGGTTTGTGCAGAACATTTCGTAAAGGAAATGTTGTAACCACAGCTATCGAATGACTCTGAAAATAAGGGCGTAACTTACGAGCAGCAGTTACTAGTGCCAGTGCCAGTGCCAGTGCCAGTGCCAATTTTCTAAAGGTTGATAGCGTGTTTCTGCATCAATTAGAGCTTTGCTAATGTAATAGATAGGAAGTTGTTTACCTTTTTCTTCCCGAACTAGAACAGCGCTTACCGACGTTTCTGAGACTGCTAAATAAATTAGCAGCTGCTCACCCTCCTGAGGTGTGGAGAGCAGTGGTGGATTGGATAGATATTTTTTCAAATCCTTCAATGCCTGCTGGCATTCGGGGGTCCATTCGAACTCCTTATTTTGTTTCAAGACATCGAAGAAACTCTTGCAACAGTCAGATGATCGGGAAATGAATCTGCGTAGAGCTGCCACTCTCCCCGTCAGTTTCATGACATCTTTCCTGTTATGAAGTATATCTGGGATTGATTCAATGGCTTTAATCTGAGCGGGATTGACTTCAATTCCACGCTGAGAGACAATGAATCCCAAAAACTTCCCCGATCCGACTCCGAAAGCATACTTCTCTGGATTCAGCTTCATGTTGTACTGATCCAAGATTCGGAAAGCTTTTTTCAGATGTGCCAGATGGTCTTCTGCTCGTTTGGATTTAATCAGCATGTCATCGATGTATACTTCTATAGTTTTTCCGATATGGTCATGGAACATTCGATTGACTAGACGCTGATAAGTTGCACCTGCATTTTTCAGTCCAAATGGCATAACTTTATAACAATACGTACCTCGACAGGTTATGAACGCCATTTTCTCCTGATCTTCAGGGTCCATCAATATTTGGTTATATCTGGAGTACGCGTCGAGGAAGGTTAGCACCTCGTGTCCGGCTGTTGCGTCAATCAGTTGATTTATCCTGGGAAGAGGATCCTTTGGGCAGGCTTTGTTTAGATCTGTGAAGTCAATGCAGACTCGCCATTTGCCGTTCTTTTTAGGTACGACAACCACGTTGGCTAGCCAGTCTGGATATTTGACTTCACGTACTGACCCGATTTTCAGCAACCGATCGACCTCGTCATTGATGTCCTGGTTCCGAAAGGCTACTTGCTGGCGTGTCTTTTGTTTCACCGGGCGGTGATACGGATCAACGTTCAACCTCTGAGTAATGATGTTAGGAGAAATACCTGTCATATCTGCATGGGACCAGGCGAATGTTGTATGCCGCTCCTTGAGGAACTGGATGATATCTCCCCGTATGCGTTCACTCAGTTCAGTCCCTAAGTACACCTTCCGCTCCGGCTTGTCGGCGAACAATTCTTCGGGTTCCAAAGCTTCTACGGTTGGCATGTGGTTTTCTCTTTCGTCCATCTTTGTGATGAATTCTGGTACCTCGTATTTAGCCTCTTCAGGTGGTATGTCTGGCCCCGGTCGCTGTAATTGCTATTTGTTCTCTTCGGGCAGTTTGAGAGCCACAGAATAGCAGTCTCGGGCAGAGCGTTGCTCTCCTCGGACCTCACGTACTCCCCATTCGGATGGGAACTTCAATACTTGATGATAAGTCGAAGGAACAACTTGCATGTCGTGGATCCAAGGTCTACCCAAAATGATGTTGTAGGCTAGATCCGCGTCGACAACATGAAAGTTGTTTCCTTCGCTACCCCTTCGGCAAGAGTCATCAGGGTAATCTCTCCGAGAGTCTTCTCGCTTGAATTGTTGAAGCCGGAGAGAACTAGAGATATGGGTACGATCTTGTCTGACAGCTGCATCTCTCTGACAACCCGTGATTGGATAATATTCGCAGAACTGCCCGCATCAATGAGTACTCTCTCGACGTCGAACTCCGCCACGCGTAACGTTATGACTAACGCATCAGCATGTGGAAATTGCGAGCCGTTTACATCAGAGTCATCAAATGTGATTACTTCTTCTGATCGTGGGCGCTTGTTGTTTGTGATGGAGACCTTTGCATACTTCTTTGCTGTGAAAGTAACGGAGTCCACCTCGATTCCACCTGAAATAACATTAACTGTCCTCCTTGGAGAGGATGCTCGTGGAGGGCCAGGTTTGTTCTGCTGTGCTTTCGCATGAGTCTGCTTTCCCTTCTCGGTCAGGAACTCCTTCAAGAATCCCTGTTTCAACAAATGAGCAATATCATACCTGAGGGCTTTTGCAGTCTTCGGTGGTATGGCCATGGTCACGATGGAAATCGCACCACAGGTCCTGGTTTCGCTTGCTTGGGTCGGTCTTCATGTCTTTCGACCACTTGACCTTCTCTCCCATGTCTTTGAGTGCTGCCACTTCTTCAGACATCTCCACATTGAAACTCAGCAGGCTTGGGGCTCCACAGAGGCTTGATTCTGAATCATCTCTCCGGGAAAACCCTTTGTTGTTGCGGTTGCGTCCTTTGGAATGGCTGCGTGACTGATCAGGGTACGGTTCATGACGTACGTCTGTTCTTTCGGTCTCTGCTTTTCCGCCGGATCCACCACTACGTGCCTGAGCTCTTCCTCGAGTACCTGTTCCAATCAATTTATCTTCATCGATACGTACCTTGGAATTGTAACGGTTGTAGACGTTTGACCAACTGGCTGCTGGGAACTAGCGAAGAGACTCATAAAGTCTACGCGTGGCCTCTGAGCTCCTAATATCCAAGCTGTTGGTAAATGCGATCGCTGCCCATCTGTCTGGTACTTTGGGAAGCATCATACGTTCTCTCTGGAAGCGATCCACGTACTTGCGGAGAGACTCGTCGGGTGTTTGCTTGATCTTAAAGATGTCCTCTACGCGGGTCTCCGTCTTCTGAGCGCCTGTGTATGCCTTCACGAACAATTCAGCCATTTCTACGACAGACCCAATGGAGTTGGGTGGCAACATTGAGTACCATCGCAGAGCTCCATCTGCTAGGGTTTCTACGAACTTCTTCAATTGGACAGATTCGAACTCTTCGTCGGTGAGATCGCTAATTTTGATAAAGTTGCTGAACATCATGAGATGATGGTTGGGATCAGATGTTCCGCAATATCTTGGAATGTTTGGCATTTTGAACGTCTTGGGTATCGCTTTTGGGGTTGCCTCCTTCTTCCAGGGTCGCTGGGAGTATCGTTGGACATCGACTTTCTTCAGCGTGGGTGGAGCACTCGGTATCTAATCAATTCTCTCGTGGAGAGACTTTTGAAGTGCTTCCTGGCTTTCGTTGAATTGTTTGGTGAGAGCTTCCACAACAAGGCTTACATCCGTAGGCGCCATAGACCCTCCATTCTGATTCTGATTGATTTGGTTCGATGGATCTGCAGTACCACCGTTGTTCCTCTCTCCACCTTGCCTCGAAGTATGTGAAGAAGGTGCGTCATGACCAGGTGCTGCAGCGTCAGCCCTTGCAGTTGAAGGGTTACTCCTTCGGAGAAAGGTGAGTGCCTCGTTTATTCCTCGATTTAGTTCTGCCTGTTCCTGCGTGAAAGCAAAGAGTGTTTCTTGGAATTTCTCTCGGCCAGGGGAGAGACTCCTATGGCGTCGTCTCCTGGGTGGGGTAGTGCTCTGAGAGCGCATACGCCTATATCGCTGCCTGACCGGTCCTTGGGAAGATTGTTGCTGCCCATCGGACGAGTAATCGGGAGAATAATCAGGAGAGTAATTAGGACTGAGTGAAGGAGTATTTACCTGTTCTCCGCCTACGATAGTTCGTTGAGAGTTGCTTTCTGCCATATTAGTTATAGAGCAAAAAGACTGACAAAAATAGGTATAATATCAAAGATAAACTATTAACCTACGAAGGCTATTGACCGGCTCCCACTGTGGTCGCCAAATTGTTTAACCTATATCCGATTTTAGGCCAATTAACAATTAAATTTGTATTTGCGTAGTCATGATCAATAGTTGAGATTAAAAGTTTGAACGACGAGCTAAGATGATGATAATACGAGAACGAGATGCAAGTATTAACTAACAAAAGTAAAGCATAAACGGAACCAAGGAGAAGTAAACGTATCGTATTGCTTGTCTTCGAGGAGAGCTCTTCGATACTAGTCGCACTCAGAGGATCAAAAACTAAAGCAATAAGTAAAATATGAGCAAGAATGAGAGAGTATTCTTATTGATATTGTAGGCAGGAAGTAAAGTTGTCTTTTTCAATCGATTAAGGCAAATGCTATTTATAAGCCTGGTAGGCACCCGTTGGGATTCGTAACCGCTGGGCGTAGATCCGTCTGGATAAGAAACTGCTGGGCACATATCCGTTGGAGTCATAACCACTGGTTTGTAATGATTGCCTTAATGACCATTAATTGAATGATCGTGGATGATCATGTTAATAACTGCTCACTTAGACCGTGTTGACTGTTGAAGTGTTTCATAACTCCTTTAGGTCTGCTCGTGATAAATGTCTGTCCGTTGGATGTCTGTCCGTTGAAATGTCTGCTCGTGCCACGTGGTAGACACGTGTCACCTTTTCAAGTCCAGTCAGCTTTTATCCAATACACTATAATCCTTCTCAAAGCAACCAGAACATCCCCTAGAAATCCCAAGACATGCAGCTCCTAGGACAACATTTACACCACCTGCATACACTCTTCAAACTCATTCAAACAAATAGAAACAAGACATGCCACTCCTGAAACATTTAAGCAAGCTGCAACTATCAGAACCCTTACTAGAACTACACCCCTCAAACCACCAATACACTTCCAATTACATGCACAGAAACTAAGGCAACACCCCCACAGAACACCTGACCTCCCTCAAACCTCACTTATGCAGCTATAGCAAAACAGGACAACTTCCTAAACCCCTGCAGCACCTCATTTAAACAAAAAGGACAAACTCCTAAAACCTCTACTACTGCTGCTAGCCACCAGCACAACACCAGACACCCTAACTCTCACAAGCAACCTTTGAATTCCCTGAACAAACCCTGAAACACCAGAAACTGCTCGCTCTATACTCCCTGCCTTCTCCTAACAGATAAGAGACAATTACCCTTCTCTCCAACTTCCAAACACTTACAAACCATGAACAGACTACTTGCTATTCTATTTTCAAAGCAAAAATAAGCCTGGCAGTCAGCACTTCCTTGAATTTCCTTTTTCTGCACATTTCAACTTCTTGCTGACTACTACAACGAAAAAACCGACACCTCACAGACCCTCACCCTCTTGAACCAACTCTAAGCCTAAAACTCACTTGAAAACTCCTGAACCAACATCACTTCTCCTAACCACCTGCTGCCTGAGACTACCAGACCACCTACCTACACCTCACATCATAAACTACACACACTGGCTTTGAACTCAAGCTGGAATCCTTCTAAAATCACAGAGAAACATAAACAATTTCCCACCAGAACTCCTTCATTCACACAACCAGGCAGCAACAACAATGAACAGAAACAAAATCCCTCACTCTTCTCCAATGACCTGCTGCACCAAAATTATCCTACATATCTACTACAAACAAACACCAGACTAGAGCTCTTTTGCAATAAATCCACCAGGATACAATTCACACAAGAGAACCAGACAAAGGTAATGCAGGCAGAAAGCATCTAGAAAAGAAACTGAACTAGGAAAGAGTAATAATTTCTTTTAAACACAGAAACATAGTGAACCTATCAAGACTTGAAGAACTAATTTATATTAAGGGGGCAAGGCTGGACCGATCTAGGGAAATGACTGATTCTATTAAGCAGTTTTTTGCAAGTTTTAACAGGCTGAAAACAAGAAAGACTTTTCACACTTTCACTTCCAAATTCTTAACATTGTTACCTAACAAGCTGACTACACAGGGATCATTAACACTAGCAATTAACTTCAGTATTTAGCACTGATATTGAACTGCTACTAATTATACAAAACAAACGCAGCATATAAAGAAGAAATGGAGGATCACTGACCTTTTGCGAGGCAGTGAAATGAGGCTCGAATATGAGTTTCTACGAGCACCTCGACAAGCTGAATGAACTAAGGCGCGACTAACCTAGACCTTAAATACTTAAAATATTAACTTAAAGCAAAGCTTAAAAACTGCTAGGACTTTTAGTCGAAAACTGACAGTTAAAATCCCCAAAAATTTCCCCTTTCCCCACTGTTCAAAGGGGTTTTTATAGGTGTTTCAAAGTGTAAAAAATACTCCCATTTCGATGTGGGACTAAAGCCTTCATAGGATATGAAACAAAGAGTAAATCAGTGAAAAACCTGAGTAAAAGGTGAAAAATAGTTACCTGTTCGAATTAATGGTGCAAATTCTTTGCTTTTGATCTGAACGGATGGAAAAAAAGTGGATTGTACCTCATCGCTCCCTATTGTGCCAGCACAAAAGTAGTAGTGGACAAAATGAGGAAAGAGGGGTTCGATCCGACGCCGTGTGAGGGAAAGAAATTGCGGGGCCACGGGATGACACCATGAATTTGGACTGTTTCACAGCTAGGGTTCGCGGGAGGGTGATTAAGAGAGGGGCGGCGTGGGTAATTTGGGATTAGGGTTAGGGAATTAGAAAAATGAAATGGGGTGGTGGTGTTCCGGGTGTGTAGTGTGTAGATATAAATAGGTTTTGCAGAAATAAGCCAAATTTACGGGTGAGAAATAATTTTAGCCTTCACTTTATAATTTTAATCACTAAGTGGAAGAATTGCGTGGATAGATTGAATTTAAGGCTGCACATTATGATTTTAACCTCTTTTTTTTTTAAAATTGAATTTATTTAAAATAATTAGACACTGGTTAAAATGTTTCGGGACAAAATTGGGTGTCAACAAAATGCATATCTTTATAATACATTTTATATATATTTTGTCTATTACATTTTGCATATTTTGTTGGTATTCATTCTCCGATAATTTTTGGTATTCATTATGCATACACTTATAATTATGTAATTACCAACTTAATTCAACCACATAAATAATACATAGGGAATACTCACACTATATCTATTAGGAAAACACACACCACATAGTTATTATAGATATGCAAAATATATTGCACTTTTATCAACAAAATATTATATGTATAATAATATCAATATACTATATATTGCGATGTATCATAAATATGCAGAATATATTGCAATTATATCAATAAATTTTTTTTGTATATTAAAATTTTTTATCATAATTATGCAGAATATATTACATTTATATCAACATAATATTTTTTTATATAATAATATCATTATATTATATTTTAAAGAAATGAATATGCAATACGTAATTAATAAAATATGCAGAAGTATAACTTGGGATGAACATTTTATCATGTAATGCTAATTTAGATTTTGACCCAATATTTTCTCACTTAATTGAATGATGTTTTAGTTAGATTTATTTCTATCAGCGTAAGTAAAGATTAAATGCTTTAATAAATATATTTAATTAGTGAGATAAGATCACATCTAAATATAATTGATAGTGATTTATTCTATTCCCCAAAAATAGGAATAAAAGAGGGAAAGTGTTCGTAAAAAAGAATGTCTATAAAAAGTAAATGACATATTGTTAAATATCTATACATCATAATAAAAGAAAAATATGTCTATTTTTTGTATATGATTCTTTTAAATGTTCATGCCACATAATTTTCTCAAAATTTTATCTTGCATGAGATGCAAGTATGACTAGTCATATGACCCCATTATTTTTATTCAAATAAAATAGTGGGACCCACAATTTTCAATTAATACATAGTTCTATATTCTCCCCACCCACTTTCATTTCTCTCCCTCTCTTCTCGTTAACCTGCCCAACCCCAGCTCCCCCACCCCCACCCCCACCCCATTTCTTCTTCTCCATCATCCTAAGTTCCCAACTATAATTCAGCTTCCAGTTTGCTCATATGTCCCTTTAAGCTTAAGCAAATAATTTTAATTTTCCTCAAAAGATGATTTCAAATCTCTAAATTAATGAGTTGTCGGATGAAATAGAACTACCTTGAGTAAAATAGACTCGAGCATAACTAGTTTGAGATTACTCATGGCGCAATTATTGTTTTATAAAATTTGCACTCACATTTAACCTCTTCCAGTACAACTTTTTTTTTTCTTCAAATCTTTGCTTAGCAAAAAGAAATGTATAAAATTACTATTCGTTTAACAAAAACAAATACAAGACACAGGTTTTTGTATTTGTCTGTTGGAAACAAGTTAGCTTTCGGAAAAAATTGTGTTATTTTATTGTAGTTTTCTAATTTTTCTAGTTAAAAAAATGTGCTTCGAATGACTAAAAAAGGCTAAAAAAAGTGTAAGAATATTTGTTTTTTTTTTCTATACCTTGGTTAACCTAGATCCGTTTTTAGGCCAATTAACAATTAAATTTATATTTGTGGAGTCACGATTAATAGTTTAGATTAAGAGCTTAAATGATGAATAGCGTTAGTTACTAAAGCATCAATATATTCGTGATTTCCAATGATGATGAATAATAATACGGAAACAAGATATGAACCAAAGCAAATAAGGTTAAAGCGTCAGCGAAAAGTAGACAGAGGTAACCGTGTTGGATTGCTTAATCCCGGTGAGAGTTCCTCGTTACTGATCGCACTTAGAAGGCTAGAGAACCAAGTACTGAACGAATATAAGCAAAGAGCAGTATTTGAATAATAGTGCGAAAGTATTCTTATTGACTGTAGTAGACCAGAAGTAAAGTTATGTTACAATGGCTTAGAACAAATGCTATTTATAGGTCTGATAGGCGTCCGTTGGGTTTTGTAATTGCGGGGCACGTTCGTTGGATATGTAACCGCTGGGTTATAATTATTGCCTTTATGACCATTCATTGAGTGATCGCACATGATCGGGCTAATAACTGCTCATTCAGATCGTGTTGACTGATGAGGCGTTACATAACTGCTTTGGGTCTGCTCGTGATAACTGTCTGTCTGTTAGATATCTGTCCGATGGAACTTCTGCCCGTGCCACGTGATGGACACGTATCATCTTTTAGGTGCTGTCAGCTTTTATCCAATACAGATAGTCTCCGCACTTCTCGAGCAGAGTATCTGTGTAAGGAGTGGATGTGAATTATGGCGGGAATTTTTGCTTTGTAGAATCCAATCTTTGTATGACGAAGCTTAGTAACGCAGGTATCTCATCAGCTACGTGACAAATTCTTATGACGTGCGCATTAAATGCGCCATATAAAAAAGTAACTGCAGCTGGCATGCCTGCACGTCTGCATTCCGCTCTGAAGTGACTACTGCGCATTCCAAGAGTAAAAGTAATGATTTTAACCGCCTCAATCACGTGCGCACACCGACTACTGATCGCGAGGTGACCGCTGTTCTTCAGGGCAATGATGATACTGCAAAGGTTTGGTGAAACCTACTTTCTTCTTTTGACTTGGATCTAATCGTGGCCTTCTGGATAGTCTCCACGTGTCTTGAAGGAATTTGATGGGCCGGATTTCTACTCCTATAAATAGGGGTTTGTTGAATGAGAAACTTTTTACTTGCTTTCACTTTCTTTCTGCTAATTTTTGAAAATCTTTGAACAACTTTCAAGTTTTCTTGCGAACTTCTTAACTCTTCTAAAATTATGTCTTCAAGAGCTAGAAAAAATCAAAATGTAGATACGGCTGGTAGTTCCTCGGCAGCCACTCCTAGGCCTAGGGCTACTCAAGCTACCGCTACAGAGATTATCCCCAAAAAATGGGGTGAGTTAGAAGCAGACTGCAACATCAAGGCCTCCAGTAATCATCATGGAGATATATGCAACTGGCCGGCGTATAGATTCAAATCTGGGATTACGTCGGAGCTGATCCCACGAGTCCGGACGGACTGCCACTGGGACGATAGGATTCTCCTCTTGCCGGTCTCCGAAAAGGAGAATATTACTTCTCATAGGGCTGGGTGGACAGCTATGTGCACATATCCCTTTACTGGCTGCATCCTGTGCTTGACAGGCTCTGCAGGAAATATCTACTCTGCCCGGGGCAATTGTGCCCTAGAATATATAGAATAGTTATGCTCTTGCATTGGTTTGCAACGGAAACCGACCAAATTTTTGGATACGAACTTTTTATTTCTTTGTATAGTATACAAATTTTTAAAGATGGTTATGTAAATGCCAGGATGCGCGGGAGCAAGGGCTTGGTGCGCAGTGAAGACACAGGTGACCAGGGTTGGTTACACCGGTATGTGTTTGTGCATACCTCGGCCTTGACTTTCAATTCCAAGACCTATCTTCCTGAAGTTTGGAACAAGAAGCATAAGTCCCCGAGTACTTTTTTGGAGTTTTCCGTGCTTCTCCTTTTCTTCTTATCTACTTATTCCCTTTGACTCCTTTTTGTAGCGGCCAAGCGACCCTACGACGGGCTCATATCTGTTGATGAGCTGACGGCGTGGGTCGAGGCGATTTTGAAGGAGTTTTCTCCTGAGAAGAGAGAATGGGCGTACTTTGCTGCGCAGAAGAGTTTGACCATGAAGACTCACGGTGATAGTATTTCTGCTTTTGTGACTATTCCTCTCCTTTGTAGCTTCTCCGTGTCTGACTGCTTTAACTTTTGCAGGTCTGGGCACTCAGGGGGACTTCTTTCCTCCTCCCCCCAGGGCGTGCCTTCTGAATATTTCGCTGATCCTAATGCTGATGCCGCATCTATACTAGCTTCAGTGGAGGCATTGCGCGGCAGGGAGGGTGGCGAGGAACTCTTATCTGGTGGCCTTGGTTCTTTGAAAAGAAAGGAAAAGATCCAGGGTGAGGGCGGAGCACGGAAAAGGTCTGTACGTAAGACTTCCGTTGCTGCCGGGCAAACTTCAACTGCTGGGGGTGAGCCTTCGCCTAAAGCCAATGTACCAGAGTCTGCAGAAGAGAATGTTAAGACTACTGCCGAAGTCCCCGAGTCTGCACGGGGAGACGGTTTAGACAAGGTGGTGATTGATCTTTCAGATACTGAGATCGAAGCCAATAAGCCCCTTGCGCGAAAACCTTATCTTCGGAGTGATAAGAGGAAAATTGAGGAGGAGGCTGCCCGTACTCCGGAGAGGAGTCCCCGAGTTGATGACGGGGTGAAGGCAGCTCCTTCCCGTGTGGACAAACGAAAAAGAAAAGTAAAGAAGAAGAAAAAGAAGAAGAAGAAGGAAGAGAAGAGACTTCCTATGAGAGTGGCCAAGGTCCTCGTATTTTTCATTTTGAGGACCTGGAAAATGTGGCTACTGAGGGTGCAACGCCTGTCGTTCTTCACGAGTGTGATACGATAAATCCTGGAGTGGAGGGTGATTCCGACTTATCAACAACAAGGCTTATCTGGCAGTTGGTCACTAATGGTCAGACCGGGTTGAAGGATATTAGGGGTGTTCGCTACAAGTTTGGTCCAAACTATCCCTCAGAGCAGGCTTGGGAACCCAAGTTCTGTGAGAGAAAGCATACCATGAAGCTAGCCCCTGACGTCAACTTCATATCTCGGCCAGGCAGTTTGGCCAAGGTGGTTTCATCACTCATTGGTCCCCGAGAGGAGTGGATAATGCAGGAAATGAGTGATGAGGAGTTGGCTTTCAAAATTGCTGCCGATTCTGCCCGGGTAAGTGTTTACCGCTTGTATTGGAAGTGACTTTGACTTCAGATTTTTAATTTTTGCTTATTTTGTTTCTTTAGTCAAGTATGATGGCTGCCGAGCTCATGTTCCTCTCCAGGATCAACAACGTCGATCAAGTACTCGAGGCAAAGAAAGAGTTGCTGGATGCTCTGAAGGAGAACAAGATTCTGGCAGAACAGTGTGGTCTCCTTGGGAGTGAAGTTAATCGATTAACTAATGTTAGCAATGAGCGACTTGAGCAGATTAACGAACTCACCAAGGAGAAGGACCTTCTTTTTAGAGAAAAAGAAGGGTTCGCACGTTCTGCCCAGAGTCTGGAGAATTTACTTGAAGAATGCAAGGCTTCGCTGAACAGGGCTATTGATGATCGTGCATCTCTTGAGATGAATCTGCAAAGGGCTAACGAAGAATCTGCTAGGGCCAGAGCTGAGCTCCAAGCTGCTAAGGAGCAGGTTGCTCAGTCAATGAGTGCTCAAATCGCGCTGTCTACAGACTTGGCAAACCTGCGAGACCAATCTGAAATTAAAGCAAAGCTTGTTGTGCTCGAAGCTAAGCGTTCATTGCTGCTGGTCCAGGCTAAGCAGATCAATGTTGAGGAAATATTGCAGAAGACGAAAAGCGCTGTTCGTGGAGTAAGACAAGTACTGAATCTCTCTCCTGAGGAGTCTGAAGGTGAAGATGAGGACGAAGATGAAGACGATGGCGAGAATTCGGGGGATGATGGCAGAATCGATGGAGCTGGTGCGTCGGGTTCTGATCGTAGCCCCAAAAGCTGATGCCCCTCCCCAATCTTTGAGTTTGTTCATCTGGCGAGAGCCAGATTAATTGGTTGTGGACAGAGGTCTTGTAAAGACTCTCTGATCTTTGTATGGCCGGTTCCATTTGGCCTTTGATCACTCTGTAAACTTCTGTCAGCCGTTTTCGGCATCTTATCGTTTTACAGGATTATGTATATATGATTTTAAATCTATTCAATGACTATATTTAGCCTGAATTTTTGACCTTTTGTTTGTATGTATCGTGGCCTTTGTGCCTTATGTTTAGGAGCTTTTTAAAGTTTGAACTTCATTAAGTTCTGGTCTCCAAAAGTCTGCCCGAATGTTTTAACTTAGCCTTTCCTCAGGAAGAGGTCATAAGTTGTGAATAATCTGCGCAGATATTTTTATTCTGACCGAGTCGTAGTCATTAGATTTTTGGCCGAATTGTTTCCCTTTTGCGCATAACTTTTCTTATCATTTTGATAATCGAAAGTCATCGTAGGACTTTGTAGATTGGCTCTGGCTGAGTCGCTGGCCTTGTAAACGACTTCTCTTATTTTCGTGGAAGTCTGTCACGTAAAAGTAGTTTTTTGAATTGGTAAAATTTCAAAAATTTGCCTTTTGGCAAGGTATTTTGCCTTTATGAAGGTCTTATCTGGCCTACAGGGGCCTCTCACCACCCTCCTTATTTTTATGTTGGAACACGGGAAGTGATAACATAAAAGAGTCAAGGCAAGTTGCATATAGAGGAACACATATAACCAAACGAGGAGTGTGTCCGTTGTGGGATTCGAACCCACAACCGCGAATTGAAGAACTTCGAGCTCTACCAGTTGAGCTAAACAGATCTGACCTTGTTCAAGCCGTTAGTAACATTTAGAAGAATCATAATAAAATTAAGAACTGTCATGAAAGTAAAAGGCAAGCATAGAATAACTAACGTTTTAACCACTTAGAAGTGATATCTTTTAAGGTGCATCACGTTCCAACTGTTCGGGACAGTGGAATCATCTGGTCGTGCCAAGCGGTAAGGTCCCTTGCCGATTGAGGCGATTACTTTGTAAGGGCCTTCCAATTAGGGCCTAGCTTCCCTGAATTTGCTTCTTGTGTGCTCTGGGAGACTTTGCTTAGTACAAAATCTCCAACATGGAAACTTCGTACACGTAGTCCCCGATTGTAATATTGTTCAATTCGTTCTTTTTGGGCGACTACTCGTACGAGGGCTAGTTCCCTTCGCTCTTCGAGGAAGTCCAGCTCTTCGGAGAGGTTGACTGAGTTGGACTCTTCAGTGGCGTGTGCATACCGTAAGCTGGGCTTCCGATTTCGATTGGGATTAACACATCTGCGCCGTACACTAATGAGTAAGGAGTCTCTCCAGTACTCATTTTTATTGTTGTACGATAAGCCCATAGTACGCTAGGCAACTCTTCTACCCAACATCCCTTTGCCTGCTCGAGGCGCTTTTTGAGGGATTCAACAATGATTTTGTTGGTAGATTCCGCTTGTCCATTGGCAACGGGATGGTACGACGAGGAAGTGATCCTTTTGATGTGCAAGTCATCGAGGAACCTAGTCACTTTCTGGCCGATGAATTGTGGGCCATTGTCCATGACTATTTCCTTAGGTGCTCCAAAGCGACACACGGCAAAGCGCCAAAGGAAGTCGACAACCTCTGTTTGCCGTATCTTCGCATATGCTGCCGCTTCGACCCAGTTGGTGAAGTAGTCAGTGATGATCAGTAGGAAGCGCGTTCCTCTTGGCGCTGTGGGAAGAGGACCAACTATGTCCATTCCCCATTTCATGAAGGGCCAGGGAGAGATTATTGAATGGAGCGGTTCTGCTGGCTGATGGAGAAGATGTGCGAACCTCTGGCATTTGTCACATTTTTTGACAAATTCGTTCGTATCTTTCTCCATCTTGTCCCAATAATAACTTGCGCGAATCGACTTTCGGGCTAACGCCTTGCCCCCGGAATGATTTCCACAACAGCCTTCATGGACGTCTCTCATCACGTAGTTGATTTAATTCGGTCCGAGACACTTTGCGAGAGGTCCTGCAAACATTTTGCGGTAGAGATCGCCGTTGACGATTGTATACCGAGCAGCTTTTATTCTGAGCTTGCGAGCAGCTTTTGTATCAACGAGCAGAGTCCCATGGAGAAGATAGTTCATTATTTCATTCCGCCAGTCCCAAGTGGTGTTGATAGTATTGACCTCGAAATTTTCTCGGTCTATGGTCGTGTAGAGGAGTTGAATGATAGCTGAAGAGCTGGCCGCCCCCATCTCTGATAATGACTCTAGATTCGCGAGAGCATCGGCTTCATGGTTCTCTTCCCGTGGAATCTGGAGTGCCTCCCATTCATCAAACTGTGCCAGGAGTTCTTTCACTCGGGCGAGGTACACCTGCATTCTGGATTCTCGTGCAATGAAGCCTTCAGTTATCTGATTGACTACTAGTTGAGAATCACTTTTGATTTTGATGATGGTCGCTCCATAACTTCGGGCTAGCTCCAATCCTGCAATATTGGCCTCGTATTCGGCCTCATTGTTAGTAATAAACGGGCACTTGACGGCCTGCGTGACGGTTTCTCCAGATGGAGCAATGAGAACCAGTCCAAGACCGGACCCTTTGACGCTCGAAGAGCCATCAGTGTATAGGGTCCATTCGCCAGGGGCCTGCTCCGCATATAGAACAGCTTCCTTTTCCGCCGCAGGATATATGTTAATGCTGAAATCTGCCACGAAGTCTGCTAAAGCCTGTGATTTTATTGCTACCCTTGGTTGGTATGTGATATCAAATTAACTTAATTCTATAGCCCATTTTACTAACCTTCCCGAAAATTCAGGTTTGTGCAAAACATTTCGTAAAGGAAAGGTTGTTACCACAACTATTGAATGACTTTGAAAGTAAGGGCGTAACTTACGAGCAGCAGTTACTAGTGCTAATGCCAATCTTTCCAAGGGTTGATAGCGCGTTTCTACGTCAATTAGAGCTTTGCTAATTTAATAAATAGGAAGTTGTTTACCTTTTTCTTCCTGAACTAGAACGACACTTACCGACGATTCTGAGACTGCCAGATAAATCAGCAGCTGCTCCCCCTGTTGAGGCGTAGAGAGCAGTGGTGGATTGGACAGATACTTTTTCAGATCTTTCAGTGCCTGTTGGCATTCAGGGGCCCACTCGAACTCCTTGTTTTGCTTTAAAACATCGAAGAAACTCTTGCATCGGTCGGATGATCAAGAAATGAATCTTCGCAGAGCATCCACTCTTCCGGTCAGTTTCATGACGTCATTCCGGTTGTGGAGTACGTCTGGAATTGACTCAATGGCTTTGATCTGAGTGGGATTGACTTCAATTCCACGCTGAGAACCGATGAAGCCCACGAACTTTCCCGATCCGACTCCAAATGCACATTTCTCTGGGTTCAGTTTCATGTTGTACTGATCAAGAATCCGGAAAGCTTCTTTTAGATGCGCCAGATGGTCCTCTGCTCGTTTGGACTTGATCAACATGTCATCGATGTATACTTCCATAGTCTTTCCGATATGGTCATGGAACATTCGGTTGACTAGGCGCTGATATGTTGCACCTGCATTTTTCAACCCAAATGGCATAACTTTATAACAGTACGTACCTCTGTAGGTTATGAACGCTGTTTTCTCCTGGTCCTTGGGGTCCATCAATATCTGGTTATATCCGGAATATGCGTCGAGGAAGGTGAGCACCTCGTGCCCGGCTGTTGCGTCGATCAGTTAATCTATCATGGGAAAGGGATATGAATCCTTCGGGCAGGCTTTGTTTAGATCTGTGAAGTCAATGCAGACTCGTCATTTACCATTTTTCTTGGGTACAACGACCACGTTGGCTAGCCAGTCTGGGTATTTGACTTCGCGTACAGATCCGATTTTTAATAGCCAATCGACCTCATCATTGATGACTTGGTTCCGAAAAGCTCCTTGTTGGCGCGTCTTCTGTTTTACCGGGCGATGGTATGGGTCGACGTTCAACCTGTGAGTAATAATGTTAGGAGAAATACCTGTCATATCTGCGTGAGACCAGGCGAACGTTGTATGCCGCTCCTTGAGGAACTGGAGGATATCTCCTCGTAGACGTTCGCTCAATTCGGTTCCTAAGTAGACTTTCCGTTCCGGCTTATCTGCGAACAATTCTTCGGGTTCCAAAGCTTCCACGGTCGGCATGTGGTTCTCTCGTTCGTCCATCTTCGTGATGAATTTCGGGAACTCGTACTTTTTTTCTTCATGTGGCACGTCTGGTCACGGTCGCTGTAATTGCTATTTGCTTTACTCACACAGTTTAAGAGCCACTGAATAGCAATCTCGGGCAGAGCATTGCTTTCCTCGGATCTCACGTACCCTCCACTCGCATGTGAACTTCAATACTTGATGATAAGTTGAGGGAACAACTTGCATATCATGGATCCAAGGTCTCCCCATGATGATATTGTAGGCCAGGTCCGCATCAACAACATGAAATGTTGTCTCCCTTGCTACTCCTTCGGCGAGAGTTGTCAGGGTAATCTCGCCGAGAGTCTCCTCACTCGAGTTGTTGAAACCGGAGAGAACTCGAGATATCGACATGATCTTATCTGACATCTGCATCTCCCTTACAACTCATGATTGGATAATGTTTGCAGAGCTGCCTGCATCGATAAGCACTCTCTTGACGTCGAATTCCGCCACGCGTAACGTTATCACTAACGCATCAGCGTGTGGGAATTGCGAGCCATCTGCATCGGAGTCCTCGAATGTTATTACTTCCGATCGTGGGCGTTTGGCGTTTGTGATGGAGACCTTTGCATACTTCTTTACTGTGAAGGTGACGGAATCCACCTCAATTCCACCTGAGATAACATTAACTGTCATCCTCGGAGCAGATGCTCGTGGAGGGCCAGGTTTGTTTTGCTGCGCCTTTGCGTGAGTCTGCTTCCCCTTCTCGGTCAGAAACTCCTTCAAGAATCACTGTTTCGACAAATGAGCAATTTCATACCTTAGGGCCTTGCAGTCCTCGGTGGTGTGACCGTGGTCGCGATGAAAATCGCACCACAAGTCCTGGTTTCGCTTGCTTGGGTCGGTCTTCATGTCCTTCGGCCATTTGACCCTCTCTCCTATATCTTTGAGTGCTACCACTACTTCACACATTTCCACGTTGAAGCTTGGTAGGCTCGGGGCTCCACGGAGGCTTGATTCTGAATCATCTCTCCAGGACAGTGCTTTGTTGCTGCGGTTGCGCCCTTTCGAATTGCTGCGTGACTGGTCAGGGTATGGCTTGTAGCGTGCATCCGATCTCTCTGTCTCCGCTTTCCCCCCGGAGCCACCGTTGCGCGCCTGAGCCCTTCCTCGAGTACCTGTTCCAATTAACTTATCTTCGTCAATACGTACCTTTGAGTTGTAACAGTTGTAGACGTACGACCAGCTGGCTGCTGGGAACTCACGAAGAGACTCGTAAAGTCTTCTTGTAGCCTCTGAGCTCCTGATATCCAGACTGTTGGTAAACCGATCGCTGCCCATCTGTCCGGTACTTTGGGAAGCATCATACGCTCTCTTTGGAAGCGATCCACGTATTTGCGGAGAGACTCATCGGGCCTTTGCTTGATTTTGAAGATATCCTCTACGCGGGCCTCCGTCTTCTGAGCGCCTGTGTGTGCCTTCACGAACAACTCAGCCATCTCTGCGAAAGACCCAATGGAGTTTGGTGGCAACATTGAGTACCATCATAAAGCTCCATCTGCTAGGGTTTCCACGAACTTCTTCAATTGAACAGATTCGATCTCCTCATCGGTGAGATCGCTAGCTTTTATAAAGTTGCTGAACATCATGAGATGATCGCTGGGATCAGATGTCCCGCGATACCTCGGAATGTTTGGCATCTTAAACGTCTTAGGTATCGCCTTTGGGGCTGCCTCTTTCTTCCAAGGGTGCTGGGAATACCGTTGGACATCGACTTTCTTCAGCATGGGCGGAGCGCCGGGTATCTGATCGATTCTCTCGTGGAGAGACTTTTGAAGTGCTTCCTGGCTTTCCTTGAATTGTTTGGTGAGAGCTTTTACAAAAAGGCTCATTTCTGTAGATGCCATAGATCCTCCATTCTGATTTTGGTTGACTTGGGTCGTTGGATCTACAGTCTCTCCATCGTTTCGCTCTCCACCTTGCCTTGAGGTATGTGAAGAAGGGACGTCACGACCAGGTATTGCAGCGTTAGCTCTTGCAGTCGGAGGGTTGCCTCTTCGGAGAGTGTTGAGCACCTCGTTTATCCCTCGGTTTACCTCTGCCTTTTCCTGCATGAATGCAAAGAGCGGTTCCTGGAGATTCCCTTGGCCAGGGGAGAGACTCCTATGGCGTCGTGTCCTGGGCGGGGTAGTGCTCTGAGAGCGCATACGCCCATCTCGCTGCCTAACCGGTCCTTGGGAAGATTATTGCTGCCCATCGGATGAATAGTCGGGAGAATAATTGGGACTGGGTGGAGGAGTACTTACCTGACTTCCACCTACGATAGTTCGTTGTGAGCCGCTTTCTGCCATGTTAGTTGTGGAACAAAAAGATCGACGAAAAGAGATATAATACTAGAAAAGATAAACTATTAACCTATGAAGGCTATTGACCGGCTCCCACTGTGGTCGCCAAATTGTTTAACCTAGATCTTTTTTAGGCCAATTAACAATTAAATTTATATTTGCGGAGTCACGATCAATAGTTTAGATTAAGAGCTTAAATGATGAATAGTGTTAGTTACTAAAGCAGCAATATATTCGTGATTTCCAATGACGATGAATAATAATAGAGAAACAAGATATGAACCAAAACAAATAAGGTTAAAGCGTCCGTGAAAAGTAGAAAGAGGTAACCGTGTTGGATTGCTTAATCCCGGTGAGAGTTCCTCGTTACTGATCGCTCTTAGAAGGCTAGAGAACTAAGTACTGAACGAATATAAGCAAAGAGCAGTATTTGAACAAGAGTGAGAAAGTATTCTTACTGACTGTAGTAGACCAGAAGTAAAGTTATGTTACAATGGCTTAGAACAAAAGCTATTTATAGGTCTGATAGGCGTCCGTTGGGTTTTGTAACCACTGGGCACGTATCCGTTGGATATGTAACCGCTGGGTTGTAATTATTGCCTTTATGACCATTCATTGAGTGATCGCAAATGATCGGGCTAATAACTGCTCATTCATATCGTGTTGACTGATGAGGCGTTACATAACTGATTTGGGTCTGCTCGTGATAACTGTCTGTCCGTTAGATATCTGTCCGGTGGAACTTCTGCCCGTGCCACGTGGCGGACACGTGTCATCTTTTAGGTGCTGTCAGCTTTTATCCAATACATACCTGACCAGACTTTAATGTTTTGTAAAAAAATAATACTTTGATTTTTGAAAATCAAATAGTAAAATGAAGAAGAAAAATGGAAGATAAAGAATAGATGCAGTGAAATGGGAGGGGGGCGGGTGTGTGAAGAAGATAGGAAGCTCAATTTATGTGGCACCATTTGACCAGGCACGGAGATTAAGAAAATAGAGGCTGACCTTGTTAAATATCAATTATACCGTTGGAAAAGTAAGAGAGAGAAGATTTGAGTAATAAAAAAATTGTTGGTAGGTTTAAAAGTATGTAGGGGCCCAACAAGGGTAAAATAGAGATGATGCATTAAATAGTTGTCAAATAAGGAAAGGTGCCACTTATTTTGGGACAAACAAAAAAGGAAATGGTGCCACATAAATTGGGACGGAGGGAGTAATTCATTTGAGAGGTGGGACCCAAAAAGTCTATTTTTAAATTAATAAAGCCACTCATACAACTATGAGGTGGCATATCTCATGCACCATAAGATTTTTCCTTTTGTACATTTGATAGCTTTTTGAGCTCTGTCAGGGCAAGGCCACATAAAATTTTATTTTGGGTGATGGTACTCTGCGCCAATTGTTTAATCTAGATCGATTTAAGGCTAATTAACAATTAAATTTATATTTGCGGAGTCACGATCAATAGTTGAGATTAAGAGTTTGAGCGACGAGCTAAAATGGTGACAATACGAGAACGAGATGTGAGTATTAACTAATAAAGATAAAGCATAAACGGAAACAAGGAGAAGTAACCGTATCGTATCGCTTGTCTTCGGGGAGAGCTCTTCGATACCAATCGCACTTAGATGATCAAAGGACTAAAATAATAGGCAAATGTGAGCAAAAGGAATATCTGAGCAAGAGTGAGAGAGTATTCTTATTGATATTGCAGACATGAAGTAAAGTTGTTTTTTTTTACCATCGATTAAGGCAAATGCTATTTATAAGCCTGATAGGCACCCGTTGGAATTCGTAACCGCTGGGCATGGATCCGTCTGGATAAGTAACTGCTGGGCACGTATTCATTGGAGGCATAACCGCTGGGTTGTAATGATTGCCTTAATGGCCATTAATTGAATGATCGTGAACGATCATGTTAATAACTGCCCACTTAGACTGTGCTGACTGTTGAAGTGTTTCATAACTCCTTTAGGTCTGCTCGTAATAAATGTCTGTCGGTTAGGTGTCTGTCCGTTGAAACATCTGCTCGTGCCACGTGGTAGACACGTGTCACCTTTTCAAGTCCAGTCAGCATTTATCCAATACAGATCGTCCCCGCACTTCTCGAGCAGAGTATCTGTTCGAGGAGTGGATAGGAATTTCGGCGGGAGTTTTTGTAAATTTTCGTCTTTGTGTGACGAGGCTTGGTGACGTACGAACTTTATCAGCAAAGTGAAAAGCCCTTATGACGTGCGCATTTAATGCGCCGTATAAAAAAGTAACTGCAGCTGGCACGCCTGCGTAATTACAGTCTATTCTGAAGTGACTATTGCGTGTCCCAAGAGTAAAAGTAATGATTTTAACCGCTTCAGTCACGTGCACACATTGTCTGTTGATCGCGAGGTGACCGCTGATCTTCAGAATAATGATGACACTATAAAGTTTGATGAACCCTATTCTTTCTTTTGACGGCCAGATCTGATCGTAGTTTCCCTGATGACCTCCACGTGTCTCGAAGGAAGTTGTGGGGCTGAATCTTCACTCCTATAAATAGGGGTTTGCTTGATGAGAAACTTTTTACTTGCCTTTATTTCTTCTCCGCTGTTCTTTGAAAACCTTTGAACTAGCTTTTGAATTCTTCTTGACAACTTCATATTCTTTCTGAAATCATGACTTCGAGATCTAGAAAAAATCAAAGCACTGATATTGTTGGTAGTTCCTCGGCGGCCACTCCTCGGCCCCGGGCTACTCAGGCTACTGCTGCAGAAATTATCCCCAAGAAATGGGGTGAATTAGAGGCGGACTGTAACATTAAGTCCTTTAATAATAGAGAAGGCGATACGTGCAATTGGCCGGCGTATAGGTTTATGTCTGGGATCACGAAGGAGGTGACCCCACGAGTGAGGACGGACTGTCACTGGAGTGATGAGTTTTCCCTCTTGCCGGTCTCCGAGGAGGAGAATATTACTTCCCATAGGGTGGGGTGGACAGCCATGTGCACCTACCCTTTCACAGTAGGATGTAGGTTACCTCTGCACCCTGTGTTGGAGAGGCTCTGCAAGGAGTACCTGCTCTGCTCGGGACAGCTGTGCCCCAGTATATATAGAATAGTTACTCTTTTAGATTGGTTTGCGACAGAAACCGATCAATCTTTTGGATACGAGCATTTTATTTCTTTGTATAGTATACAAATTTTTAAAGATGGCTATGTAAATGCCAGGATGCGCGGAAGCAAGGGCCTGGTGCGCAGTTCTGAGGATACAGGTGACCAAGGCTGGGTGCACCGGTATCTGTTCGTGCGCTCCTCGACCTAGACTTTTGGCGAAAAGACTTATCTTCCAGAAGTCTGGAATAAGAAGCGTAAGTCCCCGAGTGTTTTTGAATTTTTGTTTTCGTGTTCTTCTCTTTTCTTCTTGTCTTCTAACTCCGTTCAACTTTTTTTGTAGCGGCCAAGCAACCCTACAACGGGCTCATATCTGTCGATGAGCTAACGGTGTGGGTTGAGGCAATTTCGAAGGAGTTCGCTCCTGAGAGGATAGAATGGGCGCATTTTGCTGCTCATAAGAGTTTGATTGTGAAAAATCATGGTGAGAATATTTCTGCTTTCTTGATTATCCTTCCTCTTTGAAACTTCTCCGTGTCTGACCGTTTTACCTTTTTGCAGGTTTGGGTACTTCAGGAGATTTCTTTCCTGCTCCCCCCCAAGACGGGCCTTCCGAGCCTGTCGCTGACCCAAATGCTGAGGCCGCGGCTATACAAGCTTCGGTAGAGGCTCTTTGCAGCAGGGAGGGGGGCGAGGAACTCTTGTCTGGTGGCATGGGCTCCCTGAAAAGACAGATGAAGAGCTAAGATGAAGGCGGAGCATGGAAGAGGTCTGCTTGTAAGACTTCCGTGGCTGCCGGGCAAGCCTCATCTGCTGTGGGTGAGCCTTCATCTAGGGCCAGTGTACCGGAGCCCGTAGAAAAGAATGTTCAAGCTGCTGCTGAAGTCCCTGAGTCTGCACGGGGAGAGGGTAGCCAAGGAGGTTATCTATCTTTCGGACACTGTGGCCGAAATTGATGTTCCCCTTAGGCGAAGACCTCATCTTCGAAGTTACAGGAGAAGGGCCGAGGAGGAGGCTATCCGTACTCTGGAGAGGAGTCCCCGAGTTGATGACGGGTGGAGGCAGGTCCTTCTCGTGTAGACAAGGGGAAAAGAAAGGTTGGTGAAGAAGAAGAAGAAAAAGAAGAAGTGAAGGAAGAAGTTAGGGAAGAAGTTCCCCAAGAGGGTAGCCGTCCTCGTATTTTTCGTTCCGAGGACCTGGAGAATGTGGCTACTGAGGGGGTGACGCCTGTAGGTCTTCGCGAGTGCGAGATGATAAATCCTGGAGTGGGAGGTGACTCTAACCTTTCATCGTCAAGATTCATCTGGTGGTCAGTCAATGGTGGCCGGACAGAGTTGAAGGACATCAGGGGTGTCCGTTACAAGTTTGGGACAAATTATCCCTCTAAGCAGGCTTGGGAACCCAAGTACTGTGAGAGGAAGCATACTTTGAAACTTGCCCCTGACGTTAACTTCATAACCGGACCAGGCGGTTTGGTTAAGGTGGTCTCCTCGCTCATCGGTCCCCGTGAAGAATGGGTGCTGAGGGAGCTAAGCGATGAGGAGTTAGCCTTCCAGATTGCTGCTGACTCTGCCCGGGTAACTAGTTCCCGCTTTTGTGTTGGGAATAACTTTAGCCTCGGACTTCTAACTTTGACTTGTTTTGCTTTTTCAGTCAAGTATGCTGGCTACCGAGCTCATGTTTCGCTCCAGGCTTAATAACGTCGATCAAGTACTCGAGGTAAAGAAAGAGTTGCTGGATGCTCTGATGAAGAACAAGACTTTAATAGAGCAGTGTGGTCTCCTAGGTGGTGAGGTTAATCGGTTGACTGATGTCAACAATGAACGTGTCGAGCAGATTAACGCACTTACCAGGGAGAAGGACCTTCTTCTTGATGAAAAAGAAGGGTTCACACGCTCTGTTCAGGGTCTAGAGAGATTGGTTGAAGAATGTACAACTTCTTTGAACAGTGCTATTGATGATTGTGCATCTCTTGAGATGGATCTGCAGAGGGCCAATGAGGGATCTACTAAGGCCAGAGCTGATCTTCAGGCTGCCAAGGATCAGGTCGCTCAATTGATGAGTGCTCAGGCCGCACTAACCAAGGACTTGGCAAACCTGCGCGATCAGTCTGAGATCAAAGCCAAGCTTGCTGCGCTTGAGGCTACACGTTCATTGCTTGTGCAGATTCAAGCCAAACAAGTTAATGTTGAGGAGATGCTGCAGACAACAAAGAGCGCTGTTCGTAGAATAAGACAAGCATTGAATCTCTCTCCTGAGGAGTCTGAAGGCGAAGATGAAGATGAAGACGAAGATGACGGCGAGAATTCAGAGGACGATGGCAGAACTGACGGAGCTGGTGCGTCGAGTTCTGGTCGTAGCCCTAAATGTTGATGCCCTTTTTCAATCTTTGATTGATGTATTTTTATTGTCTGGCGAGAGCCAAATTTGTTTGTTTGTGGACAGAAGTCTGATAAAGACTTTCTGGTCTCTTGTATAGCCTGTTTCATTTTGGCCTTTCATCACTCTGTAAACTTCTGTCAGCCGTATTCGGCATCTTTATCTTTTTACAGGATAATGTATATATGCTTTTTAGATCTATTTAATCACTATATTTAGCCTGAACTTTTGACCTTTTGTTTGCATGTGTTGTGGCTTTCGTGCCTTACGATTGGGAATTTTTTGAAGTTTGAACTTTATTAAGTTCTTGTCTCCAAAAATTTGCCCGAATGTTTTTAACTTAGCCTTTCGTTAGGAAGAGGTCGTAAGTTGTAAGTAGTCTGACCGAATCGTGGTCGTTAGAGTTTTGGTCGAATCCTTGCTCTGTGCGTATAACTTTGCTTATCGTTTTGATAGTCGAAAGTTGTTGCACGGCTTTGCAGATTGGCTCTGGCCGAGTTGCCGGCCTTGTGAACGACTCCTCTTATTTTCGTGGAAGTCTTGTCACATAAAAGTTTGGCTTTGTGAACGACTTCTCTTATTTTCTTGGAAGTTTTGTCACGTAAAAGTTTTTGAAAAACTTTAAAAATTCGCCTTTTGGTAAGGTCTTTTGCCTTTATGAAGGTCTTACCTGGCCTACGAGGGCCTCTCACCACCCCCTTGTTTTTATGTTGGAACATGTAAAGTGATAACATGAAAAGAGATTCAGTGAGTTACATATAGAACACATATAACCAAACGAGGAGTGTGTCCGTTGTGGGATTCGAACCCACAGCCGCGAAGTTGAAGAACTTCGAGCTCTACCAGTTGAGCTAAACGGATCTGACCTTGTTTTGGTCGTTAGTACCATTTAGAGAGAAAATATAATAAAAGTAAGAACTTTCGTAAAGATAAAAGGTAAGTGTAAGATAACTAACCGTTTTACCACTTAAAAGTGATACCTTTTGAGGTGAACCACATTCCAACTGTTCGGGACAGTAGAGCAGTCTGGTCGTGCTAAGTGATAAGATCCCTTGCCGACTGAAGCAATTACTTTGTAGGGGCCTTCCCAGTTAGGGCAAAGCTTTCCTGAATTTGTCTCTTGTGTGCTCTGGGAGACTTTTCTTAGTACAATGTCTCCAACCTGGAAGCTTCGTACGCGCAATCCCCGATTTTAATATTGCTCGATTCATTTTTTCTGAGAGACTACACGTACAAGAGCTAGTTCTCTGCGTTCTTCGAGGAGATCCAGTTCTTCGGAGAGGTTGACTTAGTTTGATTCCTCAGTGGCATGTGCATATCGCAGGCTGGGCTCTCCTATTTCAACTGGGATTAGAGCATCTGCACCATATACCAATGAGTAAGGAGTCTCTCCGGTACTCAGTTTTATTGTTGTGCAATAAGCCCATAGAACTCTAGGTAACTCTTCTACCCAGCATCCCTTTGCCTGCTCGAGGCGCTTTTTAAGGAATTCAACGATGATTTTATTGGTAGATTCTGCCTGTCCATTGGCAACAGGATGATACGGAGAGGAAATGATCCTCTTGATGTGCAGATCGTCGAGGAAGCTAGTCATTTTCAGGCCGATAAATTGCGGGCCGTTTTCCATGACTATTTCCTTATGTGCTCCAAAACGACATACGACAAAACGCCAGAGGAAGTCGAAAACTTCTGTTTTTCGTATCCTTGAGTATGTTGCCGCTTCGACCCACTTTGTGAAGTAATCAGTGATGATCAATAAGAAGCGCATCCCCCTTGGTGCTGTGGGAAGAGAACCAACAATGTCCATCCCCCATTTTATGAAGGGCCGCTGAGAGATTATTGAATGAAGTGGTTCTGCTGGTTGATGGAGAAGATGGGCGAACCTCTAGCATTTGTCACATTTTTTGACGCATTCGTTCGTATATTTCTCCATTTTGTCCCAATAGTATCCTGCGCGAATCAACTTCCGGAGTAATACCTTGCCCCCAGAATGATTTCCACAACAGCCTTCGTGGACTTCTCTTATCACATAATTGATTTGACTTGGTCCGAGACATTTTGTAAGAGGACCTGCAAACATCCTGCGGTATAGTTTGCCGTTGAGAATTGTATATCGATCAGCTTTTACTCGAAGTTTACGAGCAGCTTTTGTGTCGCGGGTAGAATTCCATGGATAAGATAATTTGTTATCTCATTCCGCCAGTCCCAAGTAGTGCTGATGGTGTTGACTTCGAACTTTTCTCTGTTCATGGTCGTGTAGAGAAGCTGCACAACAGCTGAAGAGCTGGCTGCCCCTATCTCTGCAACTGATCCCATATTTGCGAGAGCATCAGCTTCATGGTTCTTTTCCCGTAGAATCCGAATTGCTTCCCATTCGTCAAACTATGCTAGAGCTCTTTCACTCGGGCGAGGTACACTTGCATCCTGGATTCTCGTGCAATGAAACCTCCATTAATTTGATTGACCACCAGCTGAGAGTCGCTTTTTAGTTTGACGATGGTTGCTCCATAACTTCGGGCTAGGTCTAATCCTGCAATAACGGCCTCATATTCGGCCTCATTGTTAGTAATAAATGGGCACTTGATAGCCTGTCTTACCGTCTCTCCGGATGGAGCAACGAGAACCAATCCAAGCCCGGACCCTTTGACGCTCGAGGAGCCGTCTGTGTGAAGGGTCCACGTGCCAGGAGCCTGCCCTGCATAAAGAATAGCTTCTCTTTCTGCGTCATGGTATATATTAGTGCTAAAGTCTGCCACGAAGTCTGCTAGAACTTGTGACTTTATTGCCACCCTAGGCTGGTAGGTAATATCAAAGTCAGATAATTCTATAGCCCATTTTACCAACCTTCCTGAAAATTCAGGTTTGTGCAGAACATTTCGTAAAGGAAAGGTTGTAACCACAACTATCAAATGACTTTGAAAATAAGGGCGTAACTTACGAGCAGCAGTTACTAGTGCCAGTGCCAATTTTTCTAAAGGTTGATAGCGTGTTTCTGCATCAACTAGAGCTTTGCTAATGTAATAGATAGGAAGCTGTTTACCTTTTTCTTCCCGAACTAGAACGGCGCTTACCGATGATTCTGAGACTGCCAAATAAATTAGCAGCTGCTCACCCTCCTGAGGTGTGGAGAGCAGTGGTGGGTTGGATAGATACTTTTTCAAATCCTTCAATGCTTGCTGGCATTCAGGGGTCCATTCGAACTCCTTGTTTTGTTTCAAGACATCAAAGAAACTCTTGCACCGGTCAGATGATCAGGAAATGAACCTGCGTAGGGCCGCCACTCTCCCCGTCAGTTTCATGACATCTTTCCTGTTGTGAAGTACATCTGGGATTAGCTTTAATCTGAGCGGGATTGACTTCAATTCCACGCTGAGAAACAATGAATCCCTGAAACTTCCCCGATCCGACTCCGAAAGCACACTTCTCTGGATTCAGCTTCATGTTATACTGATCCAAGATTCGGAAAGCTTCTTTCAAATGTGCCAGATGGTCTTCTGCTCGTTTGGACTTAATCAACATATCATCGATGTATACTTCCATAGTCTTTCCGATATGATCATGGAACATTCGATTGACTAGACGCTGATAAGTTGCACCTGCATTTTTCAGTCCAAATGGCATAACTTTATAACAATACGTACCTCGACAGGTTGTGAACGCCGTTTTCTCCTGATCTTCAGGGTCCATCAATATTTGGTTATATCCGGAATACGCGTCGAGGAAGGTGAGCACCTCGTGTCCGGCCGTTGAGTCGATCAGTTGATCTATCCTGGGAAGGGGGTATGAATCCTTCGGGCAGGCTTTGTTTAGATCTGTGAAGTCAATGCAGACTCGCCATTTACCTTTCTTTTTAGGTACGACAACCACGTTGGCTAGCCAGTTTGGATATTTGACTTCGCGTACTGAACCGATTTTTAACAGCCGATCGACCTCGTCGTTGATGACCTGGTTCCGAAATGCTCCTTGCTGGCGCGTCTTCTGTTTCACGGGGCGGCGATACGGATCGATGTTCAACCTGTGAGTAATGATGTCAGGAGAAATACCTGACATATCTATGTGGGACCAGGCGAATGTTGTATGCCGCTCCTTGAGGAACTGGAGGATATCTCCTCGTAGACGTTCGTTCAGTTCAGTCCCTAAGTACACCTTCTGCTCCGGCTTGTCGGCGAACAATTCTTCGGGTTCCAAAGCTTCTACGGTTGGCATGTGGTTTTCTCTTTCGTCCATCTTCGTGTTGAATTCGGGGACCTCTTACTTAGATTCTTCAGGTGGTATGTCTGGCCCCGGTCGCTGTAATTGCTATTTTTTCTCTTTGGGTAGTTTGAGAGCTACCGAATAGCAATCTCGGGCAGAGCACTGCTCTCCTTGGACCTCACGTACCCCCCATTCGGATGGGAACTTCAGTACTTGGTGATAAGTTGAAGGAACAGCTTGCATGTCGTGGATCCAAGGTCTACCCAAAATGATATTGTAGGCTAGATCCGCATCAACAACATGAAAAGTTGTTTCCTTCGCTACCCCTTCGGCGAGAGTTTTCAGGGTAACCTCACCAAGAGTCATCTTGACACGACCCGAAATCCGTTAGGCCGTGCGGGCACCCGACATCCTCCCCTAGACCCGTCGGGCGAACCCTTACCAATTAAATTAGGAAAATAAATATAATAGTTCATAAATAAGGACAAGAATTTTTTTTAAAAAAAGTACAAACATACTGATACCTCTAAGCTGTACAAAAAAATTACAGCTAACTACCCAACATACTAAGTTTAGGGCTATCCAGACTAGACATCTAAGAGTACAAAAGAAGACAGATACCTCCTGAAGGGAGCAAAATGCAACTGAAATAATAACCAATAAACTGGTGGCCATCCGGAGTAAAAGCTGGCTCACCCTGACAGCCGAAGTCGTCTTTGCTCCTGAACAACGTGGCGAACTCAATCTTGGAGCGAACCTGCCGAAACGAAATAGATAGACAAGAAACAAACAACAAACAACAAACAAGGGTGAGTCAAAAGGACTCAGTAAGTGGGGCAGACTAGCCACCTCAAAGAATAGGATAGCTAGCCAGGGAGAAGAAAAACAGATAAGCTAAATCCATCTTATTTGAACTATAAACAGGCAAAGCCAAATAATAACTGAAAAACACGTATGTAATCATAAACAGCCAAGGACATAAGGTAGACAGAACATATAAATATCCTGAACATGTCGACAATCAGAAATACATCCTGTTGCGGCGTGCAACCCGATCCATATATTCATACTGTTGCGGCGTGCAACCCGATTCGTATATTTATACTGTTGCGGCGTGCAACCTGATCCGATCCATGTAATTATAGTGTCGCGACGTGCAACCCGGGATACGAGCCAGAAATATATAGGCAAACTGAGATACGGTATACATACCGCATATATAAAACACAACACGATAGTCACACAATAGTCAGCACGCGGTGCAATGGAATGGGATGAATGCAGTATGATGCAATAATGTCACATGTGCCTAATAGATGGAGCGAAATCCTCCTGCTCCGGGGGCGGAATCCTCCTACCCTCAATATGATGCAATGGAGCGGAATCCTCCTGCTCCGAGGGCGGAATCCTCCTACCCTCAATATGATGCAATGGAGCGGAATCCTCCTGCTCCGAGGGCGGAATCCTCCTACCCTCAATATGATGCAATGGAGCGGAATCCTCCTGCTCCGAGGGCGGAATCCTCCTACCCTCAATATGATGCAATGGAGCGGAATCCTCCTGCTCCGAAGGCGGAATCCTCCTACCCTCAATATGATGCAATGGAGCGGAATCCTCCTGCTCCGAGGGCGGAATCCTCCTACCCTCAATATGATGCAATGTGCATACAAATGCAACATGATGTAATAATAACCCATCACCAGCGCGGGACTCTCGTCGACAGCTGGAAAGTATATACCAACTCACAACCAAAGTACAATACTCAGATTCTCAATGCAATACCAATAACAGGACATAATATATAATATATATAATAGAATATAAATCCAAAGCTAAGGCGTAATGAGTACGCCTATCGGCAGTTACACACGTAAGGAACACGTGGTAGAAAATCTACGAGGCCAGGTGCCTCCAAAGAAATGAATATAAACACTTACCTTGTTATAGAGTTAGTACAGCCACTCAATAACCGCTTTGTCCTTTGGATTCATTGCCAAACGATCCCACTGTATCCAATAAGCAGAAAATTATATCACATTAGGCTAAAGGCTTCATTCCTCACATCTTAGGGCAATCCAGGTAGGAACCTGATACCCTATTCGCATACGCAATACGCAGGCCAGGTCTATATACAGGGTTCAAAGCCACATAACCAAACCCCAAATAAATTACATCTATATGTTGCCCGTAACTCACTGAGTACGAATATATAATCAATTTCGTTATCGGGGTCCATTTGACCCTTTAAACTATTAATTGAACTTATTAGGATGATGTCTAATATCTCAATTTTCACCATCAAAATATATTTAAACACACGTAATAAACTCAAATAATATATTAAGATCATTACCTGAATGTTTTGGGGTAAAAATTCTACTTTTTCCCGGCCTCTTTTCTCATTTTCTGGCATTTTTCTTCCTCCCAGTCATTTCATTCTCTCTGCGTCTGAATCATTTTTTTCTTTTGCTGCTTCTGCTATGACTTAGCATATATGCTAAGCCACCGCCCAACTTTAATCCATTTCGTCCTTTTTCTCTTTTTTTTTCTTTTATTATATATTTTTTTCTTAACGAAAATTAAAATAGTACTCTACGATATTCGAAATAATTCCAACTTTTGCATACTAGTTATACAAAATATATGTAACATACTCACGAAGGCGGATCTCAAATCAGACTCCCGAAACTCAAGATGCGAATTTAAATGAAAAGAAGTCAAATTATTTAACTTTCGGCATTTTAGCGGAAACTAGCCGAACAACATCGAAATTCACTTTCAAAAGTTTACAAAAATAAAAAATAATCATACGAACCTAACGGCGCTTTCGGATTTCGAATCGGAGCTCATTCGGCAAAACCGAGCTCGAAAATCTCTTTTTAATATTTATCGCCAATAAAAACTGAAACCTTCTTCCGATGCCTACCAAACGAGGTCTGATTTAGCTCAAATTTTACAGACAGGTTCTAATGGACATTAGGAATATTTTAAAATTATCGGCACGCCAATCGGAGTCCTAACTTCCGAAACGACTGACCGAGGTCGTTTCATTCTCCTCCACTTAAACTCTCGTTCATCCTCGAACGAGCCTAAGTCTAAAGCAGATTCACGCAGATAACAAGAGAACTTGCACAACCTTCATAAATTACGCCACGGGCATTATCTCATGATTACAGAATCAGAATTATAACACGCATATCAAACCTTTAGAATAAAATATATCTGGATAATATGATAACACCATTGCACAGCTTATTCTGACTAAGCTGATCCTTCCTCGATCACGAGACGAGAGTTCTACATTTTTCGAAACAAAGATACACGAAATTTGAATAGGTTAACATGATTCAGGCGATAATCACCTTTTTGATATACCTTTCGATATAGAACAGGTCGATGGAACTAAGAATTAGCTTACGCTTCAGCAACGCCTTAGAGATTTGATATTATGATTCGGTATCAATTGGAGGAAGACTCCTCCACTTAAAGCATAAACTCATACAACTAATTTGAATAGAAATAGTCATCCTCGCACAACCTGCTGGATTAAAGAAGACCTAGCTAAAAGCTGAACATAGGCAGACCTAAACTACCAAACTACCCTTTCGAGTTGCCAACTAGCTGCAACTCTCGAGTTCACAACTCCATACCTTTGCCGTAAACACCACCGCCCAATGGATGGTACTTCTATGTAAAAATTTCGGCAGATCCGCAAAAACAGAACCAACACTATACTATACATGGGAATGGATACCCGGATAAACTGATAAAATAAACATGTTAAATGGATAACAAGATGAGACAACCGGACCAAAACAATAATATGCTTCCAAACCAATAATATGCTTACCCGGCCACAATAACACGTACTCTGGCTCAACACAGAGAACGTCACAAGCGGCTACCAATCGCCCAAGCTCACTAGTGCCGGACGAAGAAGAAATGGAAATGGATCGAGGATAGAAATACTTAGAGCTTCAAGAAGTTCATCTTCTTATTTGCTTGGCTACCAAAGCTAGACTACTTCCGAGTCAGGCGAGCCAAAGAATCGCAATTGAAGAGATAGACATTAAATAAGCTTTATGAAACAACATCCATGCCAATTTGACCTCCCAATAAGAAGGAAACTCTGACGATTTATCAGAACCCATTTTATAACCCAGACAAGCTCATAGGATAACATGACTTTACTAGCGTCTCGAACCGAGAGGAGATACGTAAATCGAGTATTACTTACCAGCCACTTTACACCGGAAGAAACGACGACACTTCCTGATGGGAACGAATAAGAATCCCATCATCCTACTAACACTGATTTCCGAGGTACGGTAAACTGAATTGACATAATAACAGAAGGTGGCGTAACAAGATGCCAAGCAGGCAATAGCAATACTCACCGTCAAATCTCTCATATTTAGATCAGATAAACTAGTAGGGTTTCATAAATGCCAGGAATAAATCGTATCAGAAACTCACCCCTCTACCGCAACCGATTCTTAATTACGACAATATCCAAGGAAACTGTCGAAACATGATAAGACACACTATTTCCAAATCGATCAGAAAAATAAATCTTACTCACAGATAAGGGAAGAAGAAATACACAGGTCTACTACATCAGATGCCTCAGCATCCTGCCAGACTAGCAGTTCATACAACTGCCTCTGCGGCTAAGCTGAGCCGCTACCCTGATAATTATTTCCATAAGAACCACAACCACCACGCTCTCGAACTCCATTGGATAGTGGCATTTATCTGGCTGATTAAGATCTAAATGAAATCCCCTGCGACTATGCAGGTGCCTGAGGGCAAGAAGAAGGACGATTGTCTGCTTGCCGGAGTAAGGAAAAACTCCTCAAAGGATAACCAGACTCATGACAATGATAACACCCTTTTCGCTAAAAATGAAAACTGGACAGATTATTGATAGCTACAAAGAGAAGACTGAGTCTGATCTTGATGAGCTACTGGCGCACTCTAAGAATCACGTGACACAAGCTGAGATAACCTGGAAGGTGACCTCCCAAAATAACCAGAACTCTTACCTCCAAATGAGGTACCATGGATGCCCACCAGGGCCGTGGGATCTCTTACTTTCCCGCTCTAACTCTTCCCGCTCTAACTTATGGTATGCCTCGAACCTTCGGGCAATATTAACAACAACATCAAATGAAATTCAGACCTCAAATTCTCGAGCCATCTGGGATTTCAAGGAAAAATAAAGGTCATCAATAAATCTTTGAATCTCTCGAAAGGCTCATGAACTAGTTCTAATGCATATCCAGCCATTCTATAGAATTCATTCTCATATTCTGAAACACCAACAGGCTAACCGACAGGCTACCTTGTCTAATCCACTAAACTGGCAACACTTTTCATCTCGCTCACTTCGAAAGGAACTTTTCCACGAATCTAAAAGAAAATTTGAACTAAGTTAGGTAATAAAAGAGTGGCCTACCAATTCAAGGCTGGACCCCTGAAAATTGAAAGTAGAATAATCAACATTATAATGCTCAATATAATCAAGAGCCTGAAGGATACACTGACATCCTTTTATTTTTAAAAAATCACGAGGTTTATCTGATGCATTGCTTAAGAATATCTGAAGGTTCAACCGCGTAAAATAATGCAACCTCTTTAGGCACTCGGACCGAACTGATACTTCGGCTAGCTAACCAGCCAGAACAACTAGAGGCACAACACATGCTGCCTCCAAAACATACTTTATTGCGGCAACATTAAGAACTGGAATATGAGCTCCCTGAGATCGAACGTCTCCATTTGCGGCAACCTGATAGGCTGCCTAGCGAATAATAGATTCTTGCGGTATCTGCGTCGCCAAGATTCTCGTAAAGCATCGTAGAGAGCCAAGGGGACTACAAGGCCCTGCTCCCTTGCCATCGCGAGCTCCTACAGCTGGGACCTCCGTAACTAGATCGCCATCACAATCAAAAACTCTCGGGGCTTCGTCAGTGCTAACCTCAGGCTAGACTGCTTCGTCTTGAACTCCTTCCGTTTGCTGATTTATCGCACGGGGGTTCACAATTACCACGAAGGAATTAACAAATTAACGAAAATACTTTTGAATCCTTGACCGACGCACGATCAGAAAAGAAGGAAGTGAAACTTCCTAAATGCCATCATAGCCTCTCGTACATAAGTACGGACGTCTACGTACCCATCAGCGAGACTCTACTAGACACTGTCTTAGTCTGGATAGACTCTAAACCGGGCTCTGATACCAACTGACACGACCCGGAATCCGTTAGGCCGTGCGGGCACCCGACATCCTCCCTTAGACCTGTCGGGCGAACCCTTACCAATTAAATTAGGAAAATAAATATAATAGTTCAGAAATAAGGACAAGAATTTTTTTTAAAAAAAGTACAAACATACTGATACCTCTAAGCTGTACAAAAAATTACAGCTAACTACCCAACATACTAAGTTTAGGGCTATCCAGACTAGACATCTAAGAGTACAAAAGAAGACAGATACCTCCTGAAGGGAGCAAAATGCAACTGAAATAATAACCAATAAACTGGTGGTCATCCGGAGTAAAAGCTGGCTCACCCTGACAGCCGAAGTCGTCTTCGCTCCTGAACAACGTGGCGAACTCAATCTTAGAGCGAACCTGCCGAAACGAAATATATAGACAAGAAACAAACAACAAACAAGGGTGAGTCAAAAGGACTCAGTATGTGGGGCAGACTAGCCACCTCAAAGAATAGGATAGCTAGCCAGGGAGAAGAAAAACAGATAAACTAAATACATCTTATTTGAACTATAAACAGGCAAAGCCAAATATTTGACCCTTTAAACTATTAATTGAACTTATTAGGATGATGTCTAATATCTCAATTTTCACCATCAAAATATATTTAAACACACGTAATAAACTCAAATAATATATTAGGATCATTACCTGAATGTTTTGGTGTAAAAATTCTACTTTTTCCCGGCCTCTTTTCTCATTTTCTGGCATTTTTCTTCCTCCCGTCATTTCATTCTCTCTGCATCTGAATCGTTTTTTCCTTTTGCTGCTTCTGCTATGACTTAGCATATATGCTAAGCCACCACCCAACTTTAATCCATTTCGTCCTTTTTCTCTCTTTTTTTTCTTTTATTATATATTTTTTTCTTAACGAAAATTAAAATAGTACCCAACGATATTCGAAATAAGTCCAATTTTTGCATACAAGTTATACAAAATATATGTAACATACTCGCGAAGGCGGATCTCAAATCAGACTCCCGAAACTCAAGATGCGAATTTAAATGAAAAGAAGTCAAATTATTTAACTTTCGGCATTTTAGCAGAAACTAGCCGAACAACATCGAAATTCACTTTCGAAAGTTTACAAAAATCAAAAATAATCATACGAACGTAACGGCGCTTTCGGATTTTTAATCGGAGCTCATTCGGCAAAACCGAGCTCGAAAATCTCTTTTTAATATTTATCGCCAATAAAAACTGAAACTTTCTTCCGATGCCTACCAAACGAGGTCTGATTTAGCTCAAATTTTACAGACAGGTTCTAATGGACATTATAAATATTTTAAAATTATCGGCACGCCAATCGGAGTCCTAACTTCCGAAACGACTGACCGAGGTCGTTTCACTTCTCGCTTGAATTGTTGAAGCCGGAGAGAACTCGAGATATGGGTACGATCTTGTCCGACAACTGCATCTCTCTGACAACCCGTGATTGGATGATGTTTGCAGAACTGCCCGTATCAATGAGTACTCTCTTGACGTCGAACTCCGCCACGCGTAACGTTATGACTAACGCATCAGCATGTGGAAATTGTGAGCCGTTTGCATAAGAATCCTCAAATGTGATTACTTCTTCTGATCGTGGGCGCTTGTTGTTTGTGATGGAGACCTTTGCATATTTCTTTGCTGTGAAAGTAATGGAGTCCACCTCGATTCCACCTGAAATAACATTAATTGTCCTCCTTGGAGAGGGTGCTCGTGGAGGGCCAGGTTTGTTCTGCTGTGCTTTCGCGTGAGTCTGCTTTCCCTTCTCGGTCAGGAACTCCTTCAAGAATCCCTGTTTCAACAAATGAGCAATTTCATACCTTAGGGCTTTGCAGTCTTCGGTGGTATGGCCATGGTCACGATGGAAATCGCACCACAGGTCCTGGTTTCGCTTGCTCGGGTCGGTCTTCATGTCTTTCGACCACTTGACCTTCTCTCCTATGTCTTTGAGTGCTGCCACTACTTCAGACATCTCCACGTTGAAATTCGGCAGGCTTGGGGCTCCACGGAGGCTTGATTCTGAATCGTCTCTCCGGGACAACCATTTGTTGTTGCGGTTGCGTCCTTTGGAATGGCTGCGGGACTGATCAGGGTACGGTTCATAACGTACGTCTGCTCTCTCTGTCTCTTCCTTTCAACCGGATCCACTATTGCGTGCCTGAGCCCTTCCTCGAGTACCTATTCCAATCAATTTATCTTCATCGATATGTACCTTGGAATTGTAACGGTTGTAGACGTGTGACCAACTGGCTGCTGGGAACTCGAGAAGAGACTCATAAAGTCTACGCGTGGCCTCTGAGCTCCTAATATCCAAGCCGTTGGTAAATGCGATCGCTGCCCTTCTGTCTGGTACTTTGGGGAGCATCATACGCACTATCTGGAAGCGATCCACGTATTTACGGAGAGACTCATCGGGTCTTTGCTTGATCTCAAAAATATCCTCTACACGGGTCTCCGTCTTCTGAGCGCCTGTGTGTGCCTTCACAAACAATTCAGCCATCTCTGCGAAAGACCCAATGGAGTTGGGTGGCAACATTGAGTACCATCGTAGAGCTCCATCTGCTAGGGTTTCCACAAACTTCTTCAATTGAACAGATTCGATCTCCTCGTCGGTGAGATCGCTAGCTTTGATAAAGTTGCTGAACATCATGAGGTGATCGTTGGGATCAGATGTTCCGCGATACCTCGGAATGTTTGGCATTTTGAACGTTTTAGGTATCGCTTTTGGGGCTGCTTCCTTCTTCCAGGGTCGCTGGGAGTATCGTTGGACATCGACTTTCTTCAGCATGGGTGGAGCGCCCAGTATCTGATCAATTCTCTCGTGAAGAGACTTTTGAAGTGCTTCCTGGCTTTCTTTGAATTGTTTGGTGAGAGCTTCCACAATAAGGCTCACGTCCGTATGCACCATAGACCCTCCGTTCATATTCAAATTGATTTGGGTCGTTGGATCTGCAGTCCCTCTGTTATTCCGCTCTCCACCTTGCCTCGAAGTATGTAAAGAAGGTGCGTCACGACCAGGCGCTGCAGCGTCAGCCCTTGCAGTTGAAGGGTTACTCCTTCGGAGAGAAGTAAGTGCCTCGTTTATTCCTCGATTTACCTCTGCCTGTTCCTGCATGAAAGCAAAGAGTGTTTCTTGGAGGTTCCCTTAGCCAGGGTAGAGACTCCTATGGCGTCGTCTCCTGGGCGGGGTAGTGCTCTGAGAGCGCATACGCCTATATCGCTGCCTGACCGATCCTTGGGAAGATTGTTGCTGCCCATCGGACGAGTAATCGGGAGAATAATCAGGAGAGTAATTAGGACTGAGTGAAGGAGTATTTACGTGTTCTCTGCCTACGATAGTTCGTTGAGAATTGCTTTCTGCCATGTTAGTTATAGAGCAAAAAGACTAACGAAAATAGGTGTAATATCAAAGAAAGATGAACTGTTAACCTACGAAGGCTATTGACCGGCTCCCACTGTGGTCGCCAAATTGTTTAACCTAGATCCGATTTTAGGCCAATTAACAATTAAATTTATATTTGCGGAGTCACGATCAATAGTTGAAATTAAGAGTTTGAGCGACGAGCTAAAATGGTGACAATACGAGAACGAGATGTGAGTATTAACTAATAAAGATAAAGCATAAACGGAAACAAGGAGAAGTAACCGTATCGTATCGCTTGTCTTCGGGGAGAGCTCTTCGATACCAATCGCACTTAGATGATCAAAGGACTAAAATAATAGGCAAATATGAGCAAAAGGAATATCTGAGCAAGAGTGAGAGAGTATTCTTATTGATATTGTAGACAGGAAGTAAAGTTGTTTTTTTTACAATAGATTAAGGTAAATGCTATTTATAAGCCTGATAGGCACCCGTTGGGATTCGTAACCGCTGGGCATGGATCCGTCTGGATAAGTAACTGCTGGGCACGTATCCGTTGGAGGCATAACTACTGGGTTGTAATGATTGTCTTAATGACCATTAATTGAATGATCGTGAATGATCATATTAATAACTGCTCACTTAGACCGTGTTGACTGTTGAAGTGTTTCATAACTCCTTTAGGTCTGCTCGTAATAGATGTCTGTCCGTTGGGTGTCTGTCCGTTGAAACATCTGCTCATGCCACGTTGTAGACACGTGTCACCTTTTCAAGTCCAGTCAGCTTTTATCCAATACACCAATTTTCGATGAAAAATTAATACCTTTACCTAATTGATTTTGGAGAATGAAATGGCAAGTGTTTGTGGGTCAAGCACGAGGAGGTTGTGTTATTTTTATATCAGTAATCTTCAAGTAATTGTTACTATATGGTAATAATAATTGACATCAGTTATCCCATGTTATATTACTTTCTCCATATAAGTTGATCTGATCTTTTTTGTTTTTAGTTTAGTTTTTAAGAAATGACGTTTTTTTAAATTTTAGAATAATTTAGCACAAACTTCTCATCACTTTATTATAGTTACGTTAAAATTAGGAATATAAGTTTTAATGATTTTGCGCATTGTCGTGGTAAATATTATCCTACCTCTAAGATATGATGACAAACTGAAATGCATGGCAACAGTTACATAGACACTCAAACAACACGCCTAAGTACTTATTTGCTGGCACTCATCAGTAGGCATGTATAAGTACTTACATTCTCTCATCTAGCGACGAAGTTAGAAATCCGTAAGAAGGGATTAAAAAGGGACATACGGATGCCAATTAGGATCTACAACATTGACAAAATTATAACTAGCTTTTCCTATAAATGAAATTACTCTTATAATAATGAGTTATACAACCAAAAAAAAAAAGATTTTTCACCATTTGAACAACATGATTCTTCGATATAAGAGATTCAATATCATAGGGATAGAGTTAAAAACTAAGTAATCTAATGGTACTTTCTTTTTCACGACTCATAAATCATAATGGGCGAATTTGTTTTTGTGTTTGAAAGTAGGCAAATGTAAGTACAACTGTGGTAACTTTTCTATTAATATATGAAGAAAACAATGAACTAAACTTATCAAATTACTCTAAAAATGCTTTTCTCTCGCAAAATGTAATTACTACAGTGATTCATTTTCAACTCGGACTTGAACGTATTGCTGTGTTATTTATTACCGCTGGTGACAATGGATATAGTTTAGAAATTTTAAGTTGAATCATCTTCCAATATTATGGTACTTTAGAACTCCTCTTGAAATAAGAGATTCAATGTACTCAACAATTCGAGATAATGTTTTTATCCTTTTGGACTCATTACAAGAAAAGTCATTTGTAGAGTTGATTGTCTCTATGGTCACTCAACTTTGTGTAATAGGCTATAATGGTCACTTATTTTTTTTTTTTTTGTCTTTTTATGGTCACTTAACTTTGGGTAATAGACCACCATGGTCATTTATCTTTATTTTGTCTTTCTATGGTCACTCAACTTTATCCAGTTAACTCTCATTGTCATCCAACACAAAACTCTACAAACTTCCGTTAAGTATATGCTGACGTGACAACTAATTTTTTTATGCAAATTACAGAAAATGAAAAAAAAAACTAAATCATTGAGGACCAACCCACTTTAGATCCTACCTAGCTCCAATCTGAGTTAAACTTGTTCGTCCGACCTTGACGTGTTAGCTGCATTCATGCATTTTATAAGCAGAAATTTTTATTTAAGTGGCGTAGATTTTAAATTAATTATAAAGATATTTCACATTTTGTTTAAGTAGTACTGTTTTTATTTATATACAGGTTTTTGATAGTTGATATCAATTTAGCAGATATGATAATAGCTTCAAGTTGATGTTACATGAATTGACTATAGCATATCATTTTTAAAATGGTTATGCTCTCTTAGAAGAAAGAAGTCATAGACAGCAGTTGGTAGGATATATTGTAAAGAAGTTAATTATATGGTTAAAATGGTTATGTTTTCTGTTGAAGAATTTAAATAATTTTACAATGGTTTGATATCTTCATTTTGCTTTGAATAATATATGCTCCCTTTTTATTTGATGCTTTATTTTATTCTTTTCACTTCGTAATAGTACGATAACTGTTACATATAATTTGTAGGATGAAATATGGAAAAGATAAAAGAAACAGAAAAAAGAAAAGTAAGTTGTTTTGCAGTAAGGAAGTTCTGCTAAATTCAATTCTTGGGTCAGTTTGGGGCTGGGTGGGGTCTAAAGTAGGTTGGTTTATTTTTTTTATTTTCTGTAATTTGCATAAAAAATAAAGTTGTCACGTCAGCATATACTTAATGGAAGTTTGTAGAGTTTTATGTTGGATGACCATGAGAGTTAACTGGGTAAAGTTGAGTGACCATAGAAAGACAAAATAAAGATAAGTGACCATGGTAGCCTATTACCCAAAGTTGAGTGACCACAGAAAGACAAAACAAAAATAAGTGACCATGATGACCTCTTACCTAAAGTTGAGTGACCATAGAGTCAATCAACTCAAAAAAAAGTTATTCATAAAGTGAAGTCTCAAATTAAAGTGTATGTGTATATGTACGGCCCATAGCTTGATGAACATTATACAATCCGCAAAACATCAAAAAAAATAATCAATCTAGAAACTTGAGGTGCTTAAATTGTTACACATGTTACTTACTAGATGTATTGGTCGATTTCTGTTCGATCACGCAAAGGACACGTGGTTGACTACGTGGCAAGATTATAACAGATTCTGAAGACATTGTGGGGCGAGATCGAAGCTGAAACAGCTTCGGCCACTGGTGTGATCGATTGCGTTGTATTGAGATCGAAATGATTCGAAGACGATTGTTTCAGCAGATAACCTTGATTGATCTTATCCCACGTTTACAGAACTAATCCAGTGCAATATGTGAAACGTGGACAACTGTTGAAGAGACGTGGGGAAGTGGAGTTCTTCTAGGGTTGGGAACTCCATACTTTAGCTAATCTATAAATAGGCTCCCATTTCCCCCCATTTGGGACTTACGTTAATCAGAACAAAAAGCATCTCTAGTTCATCTGCCACATTACCCCATTATTATTAGCAAATTTCCTACTATTAACGTTACAATCTCAACTATTGTATAAAACATCAATCACGGCTTGGTTCCAACTTGGAGGAGGAGTCATCTCTTTCATCAAAGTGCCAACCATCGATTCAATACAATAAACTTTATTTCTTTCACTTATTTATTATTGTTTCTCATTATTTGCTTGCTATTTCCATTGCTTAACATATCTGCTTGTTGTTATCGATTTCGTTAATTCCCTGCTATTGCATTAGCCGTAGAATTATTTTATTGTGTTTACCGGTTAACATCGATCACATTAAAACGATTGTAATTATTGTTTGGTTCGTACTATTAATTTGATAAAGCCCTTTTCATCAACGGCATCTCTATCGTTTCATTCGAATTCGCCATCGGTTAAGTTGTATAATCTCGTATATTTGTCATCGACAATCTAATTTTATCATAACTTTACTCGTCAAATCTTGTTGAAATATCTTATCTGAAATTAAAACTAATCAATCTGATTGTATTCGGAATCATATAACATTGATTGCTTGTGTTCGTTAGGTTTCTCATCTCACTTAGTGATTCTGTCGTTTAATCTTGTATTCGATCATACCTGTCTTCGAGTTGGAATTTAGCATAATTTCGTCGGATTCTTTATTTCATTCAGTCGAACTTTTTATTTGTACCACATCCGTTTTAACACGAAAACAACCAATTATTTGTTAACGTAAATTGCCTATCAACCGATCAAATTGAGATATAAACGGTCGCCTTAAACTCAACTAAATACAATTTAATTGTAAAATCTGAAATACATTTTTCGGAAATACAATTTGACGCCCATCATGGGGTCTAGGCAATCGATTTGTTCCGAAATTTGATTTGTTTGATACTACTTACGTTTACCTTTTTGTCTTACAATGGCAGATGAACGTAACATTGACGCTACCACCGCTTTGAACGGCCAACAACAACTCAATCACAATGACGGGGTTCATGTTCCGGCAAATGATGAAGCGGTCGATGAATCAACCAACCACGAGCAGGATCCGATTTGTGACGACATTCCTGCTGCTTCACGACTGAACGCGCCTCAAGGACAGCGACCTGGTAAGGAACCCGCGGTCGAAACTGAATCAATAGACACGAATATGGTGTTGATGGCGTATTTGAGAAGGCATGATGCTCAATTCGAAATGATACAAGAACAGTTGAAGATTCTGTCTAGCTCCCCGCAAGCATTCCAACTTCGGTTCCTCAAGGCGCCGTAACAGGCGGACTTGCAGCGGGGATTGGATCTGGAGGATCGGGTACGGTCGTCATGGCTATGGGAGCTCCGGCCTCCGTTACGACAGAAGTAAGGATTCTAGCTACGATGCAAATGTTGTTGAATGATACAGTAGATAAGAAATTCTGTGAGATAAAATCATTTATGGAGAAACTGCCAGGTGTTCCAAAACTAACGGATGATGTCGCTAAGAAATCAATCTCAAAGCGTCTGTTTCGGCCAAGTGCAGCCCCACTACCTATTCCCAAAACCTTCAAGTTGCCAGAAAGTTTGAGGTATGATGGAACAACAGATCCGAGGGATCACATTGACATGTTTCCGGTCGCAGTTCAGTCGAATGACCTGACTTCGGATGAGATCAACTCAGTTAGTTTGAAGAAGTTTTGTGAAACGTTGAAAGGGGCAGCGTTGAAATGATATTAACAGCTACCCGAAAACGAAATATCAGATTTCGATGATATGGCAGCTAAGTTCATTCGAGCACACACTGGAGCTAAGAAGATAGAACCAAGAGTGGAGGATATCTTGAATGTTAAGCAGCGACCCGGTGAAACCTTCAAGCAGTTTGTGAAACGGTTCAACGATGAGAAGATTCACATTCCAAACCTCGAAGAGAGATGGGCTTGTTTAACTTTTGCTAATAACTTGCGCACCGATTCGTTCCCACTGCCTCACATCGACAGATTGATTGATTCGATGACAGTACACGAAATGTTGAGTTTTATGGACGCTTATTCAGGCTATTATCAAATTTCGATGGATCTAGTAGATCGGGAAAAAACTTCGTTTATCACAGACACGGGACTTATTGTTACACAGTTATGCCCTTCGACCTCAAAAATGCTGGGGCTACTTATCAACGTTTGGTTACCACCATGTTTAAAGATTTGATCGGAAAAATGATGGAGGTGTATATTGATGATATGTTGGTCAAGTCTTTAGAAAGGAAAGATCATTTGAGTCATTTAGAAGAAACTTTTACGATACTAAGGCGCTTCAACATGAGGTTGAACCCGGAGAAATGCGCGTTCAGGGTCGAATCCAACAAATTCTTGGGATTCATCGTATCGCAAAGAGGAATCGAAGCCAATCCAGACAAAATCAAGGCGATCGAAAGTATTTCCGAAGATCTGACAACGGTGAAAGAAGTTCAACAACTGACCGGTCGAGTGGCCTATCTCAGCGGGTTTATCTCGAGGTTATCTGAACGATGTCACAAGTTCTTTTCGGTGCTGAGGAAAAACAAAAGCTTTGATTGGACATCAGAATGCATAAAGGCCCTCAAGGAATTGAAGCAATATTTGTCAAACCGTCCATTACTCTCAAAACCAATAGAAGGAGAAATGTTATTGATCTACTTAGCCGTTTCTGAAGTGGCCGTGAGCACTGTCCTCGTTCACGAAGACGGAGGTAACCAGTTTCCTATCTATTATGTTAGTAAAACACTATTAGATGCAGAAACACGATATCCACATCTAGAAAAACTAGCACTAGCATTAGTCATTGCCGCACGAAAGCTAAGACCGTATTTTCAATGTCATTCTATATCTGTTATAACTACTTTTCCATTGCGAAATATTTTACATCAGCCAGATCTCTCTGGTCGATTAATGAAGTGGGAGGTCGAGCTGAATGAGTACGATATCACTTACCAGCCTCGCACCGCCATCAAATCTCAAGTTTTAGCTGATTTTGTAGCAGACTTTAGCGCTAACATCTTTCCGAAAGCAAAGAAAGAGGAGTTGATGATGAGAGATCCAGATCCTGGAGTCTGGATGGTGTACACCAATGGAGCCTCAAATATGAAAGGAACTGGCCTTGGAATTTTGTTGATAGCACCTACCAGCGAAAAACTCAGGTATGCGATCAAATTACATGCAAAGACTAACAACGAGGCCGAATATGAGGCCCTCATTGCAGGTTTAAAGATCGCAAAAGACTTGAAAATCAAACGATCGGACATCAAAAGCGATTCTCAGTTAGTGGTAAACCAAATCCAAGGGGATTTTTGTGTTCGAGATTCGAGGATGCAACAGCTGCTCGACAAGGTACAAAATCTTCTAACTTTTTTCAGGAATGGAAGATAGCCCAAATCCCAAGGGAGGATAACATCGAGGCAGACGCCTTGGCCAACCTCGGTTCTGCAGCAGCCATCGATGGAGAACTCGACGAAACAGTGATTCATTTGTTCGAATCTCCACTCTGTCGGAGCATCAAAGAGGTAAACAACGTTAATCGTACTTGGGATAGGAGAAACAAATATTTGTCCTATTTGCAGGCAGGCATTCTTCCCGATGACAAGAAATCTGCCCGATCGTCAAAGCTAAAGCGGCCAGATATTGCCTCGTAGACAACCAACTCTACAGGCGAATGTTCGGTGGCCCTTTAGAAAAGTGCATTGGGCCAGATGTAACGAGCTATGTGTTGAGAGAGGTTCACGAAGGCGAATGCGGCAATCATTCCGGCAGCAAATCGTTGGTTCGAAGGATAATCAGAGCTGGGTACTATTGGCCAACGATCGCAGATGATGCCAAGGATTTCGTTCGTAAATGTGACAAATGCCAACGCTTTGGCAACCTCATACATCCGCAAGCAGAGCCCCTTCATTCGGTCACGTCACCGTGGTCACTCATGAAGTGGGGAATGGATTTGGTCGGGCCACTTCCAACAGCGCCCAGTGGGGTAAAATTTATTTTAATTTTAACAGATTATTTTCTAAGTGGGTAGAAGCAATTGCTTTGGCTAAAATTCGTGAACAGGAAGTCATCAAGTTCATTCACCAGAATATCATCTGTCGTTTTGGGATCCCGAAAGAGGTCACATGCGACAATAGGAAACAGTTCGTAGGGAGACGAATCACAGCTTTCTTCGAAAAGTGGGGGATCAAGCGGATTGCATCAACACCTTACCACCCCAGTGCAAACGGACAAGCTGAGTCTTCCAACAAGACAATAATTGAGTATCTGAAGAAAAGGATGGATGAGTCAAAGGGCAACTGGCCGAACGAACTCCCCGGAGCATTGTGGGCTCATCGAACAACGGTGAAACACAGCACCAGGTAAACTCTGTTCTCACTTGTCTATGGAACAGAAGCATTGATTCTGGTGGAAGTCAGTGAACCTAGCCTTTGGTTCGCTCACTCCACCGATGAATCGAATAGAGAAGCCATGCTGATAGAGTTGGATCTGATCGAGGCAAAAAGGGATATGACACTAGTTCGAATACAAGCACAGAAGCAGAGGGCAGAAAACTACCTCAACAAAAAATTCAGGTATCGAGCTTTTAATGTAGGTGTCATGTGTTGAAAATCAAAAGGCCGAAGAAGGATGAACCAAACGAAGGCAAACTGGGAGAAAATTGGGAGGGACCCTATCGGGTCAAGCCAGTAATAGGAAAAGGTTTATACCAACTCGAAACTATGGACTCCAAGCCAATCGACTTCAATTGGAATATCACATAATTGAAGAAATATTACTTCTAAATTCTACGGTATCATATAATCGAATTTCATTCTTTACTTGCATAATTTTTATTTCCCCTCCATCCGGCGCACTTGTTTAATTGATTATTTAACACTAACATTTTTAGATGACAGGCATCTTTAGAATCGAATGATGACAAACATCACCCACGAATACTTGAGCTCAAAACGCTCCAATCGGGGTCGATAAGTCTGAAGAACACTCTAACGTGGTCTTCATCTATAACGTTCTTTTGGTGTATGTCTTTCAATGATTTCGTTTCAGGTGTCAAAAGATCGAGGTCCAGTGTTCGACTGCTCATACTTCGCACCCAAACACTAGGGGGGGGGGATGGAGTTGGTAGGATAGTCATACATTCGAAGACTGGGGACTGCCCAGAAATCGGGGACTTCCTTTCGAAGATAAAAACGAGATCGATTGAAGGCAAAACTGGGGACTCGTTCAAAATTCGGCAAAGGCTTCAAGCCCCAACGTTTTCATTCAAACTGGGGACTCGTTCATTTTTACTCGAACTGAGGACTCGCTCAAGTTTGTCGAAAAATTTAAACCTCAATGCTTTCACTCAAAGTTGGGAACTGTTCTTTTAGATGAGACATGCAGTATGTAAACGATCCATTAGCGGTCAAGAAAATTCTATCAATGCTTTTAAACGGCCACATTATGTGACCAATCGAATCAACTGATCCTAAAATATATCAAGCGCCCGATAGCGGCCAACATTTCAATAATATACAACACTTAGTCATTTTTACGACTTCTACACTTGTTGATTCATGTTATTGGTCTCTATATTGGTGAATTTTACAATTCCAATTTGGTGAATTTTGCAATTCTAATTTTTGACAAGTGTTTAAATATAAGTTTCCGAACTCGAAATTGTTCGAAGAGTGCATTGCGTAAAAGTGAGATGTCATTCTTTACTACGCACTAAGTATATTGGGCCCCAATCACATTATATTCTTCCAACGACTATCGCTAAAACGTTAGCATTTCGAACGATCAAATTAACTTATCTTCGGAAAACAACATACAAAGCGATAAGAGGAAATCTCTGAAAAACATAATTCATTCATTCGAAAATATGTACATCGGTCAAAATGCCTCATCATATCAAAAACAAAAAGACCAAGTTACTTGTCAAAACAACTAGATAAAAAACTAGTTCAGATTACAACTCATTCATCTCCATCGGAGCCTTCATCGAAAGAACTTGCAGGGAGACCAAGATCTTCACAAGCCAACCTCACAATGGCAACGACATCATTCAGCTCGGTGGGAATATCAATACTTCGATCCAACATCTCTCTAAAGACATCGTGCCTCGACTCAGCAAGGATCAAGTCCTTCTTCTTCTCAAACTCTTCCTCGAGGTCGCGCCTTAAGTTTGTCGATTTCTTTTGTAGAAATAGGTTCCTTTCCGACTGTCACGAACGAATGACCAACACTAAGTGTCGATCATCATTAATCCTGCTGATAATCTGCTAACCATGAATATAACAGATAAACAGAATAAGCATAATCTTTACTGACAAGAATTATGCAATGAAAAATGCTGACAAGCTAACATACTGACAGAACCACACATGGACACATCTACAGGCCTCTAAGAGTGACGAACTGAATATACAAAGGACGAGACAAGGCCCCGCCATACCCAAACTGGATGACTGTATACATACCAAAAGATAAGTAACTCCGGGAGTAAGCGGAGTGACTCCAATAGCTGATAGATGGCCTACAAAGGTGGTCCAAGCGTTGATCTATCTGCACCTGCGCGGCATGAAACGCAGCGCCCCAGAAAAGGGCGTGAGTACGATATTTATCAAGTATGTAAGGCATGAGAATATAATATATCATAGCTGAATGAAACTGTAAGGCTGAAATATAAATATGTAAATATGAACTGGAGCATAGCAATGTAGCTGGAAATCTGAAGAACGTACTAAACATGATTTGAATTTAAACTGAGGTCTAGCTGAATCTGAAACGGACTGAGCTGAACAATACTAATAAATAACTGTAATATGACTAATAACTGGTAACTAGAAACTGATAGCTGTCAACTGATACTAATGCTAAGAACTGGTGGCTGAAAACTGAGAACTGATAACTGGTACTGAGCTAAAACTGAACAGTTATCTGAACTGGTACCTGTCTGGTATTATGGGCTATATCCCCCAAATCAGGTTACTGAACATCTGAACTGGTACCTGTCTGGTGTTATGGGCTGATCCCCCCAAATCAGGTAACTGAAAACCTAAACTAGCCTCATGTATAAACATGCAGTGCATACTGTGGCTATATACGTGTATATAACAAACCTTGCGGGTGTTATGGGCTATGTCCCCCCCACCAGCCAGTATCTAGTCTCTCTGGTCAGAGTGTGTGAATGACACCCGGTCACACTAGGTGTTTCAACTCCCGCCTTAACCAGAGGGGCTGTATCCCCCAGACGGTAGTATTACACGCGACCGGACTGTGTGTCCAATGTCCAGCCTCTATGGGGGACTCCAAATCACACATAACATGATCACAATATAAGCATAAGCATGTATGAGGCATAAAACGTGTGGAAACAATAGATATGGACTCAAAGGAATGATAAGAGAACTATGGATGGAATTATAGGCAAAACCTAGAACTCAGAATTTGTCCAACTCTTTGAATTTCTATAAAAATTTCGGTAGAGTTTCTCCTGAAACTGGATGATCCGCAAAAACAGAACTAGTACTATACTATACACGGAAAGAGATATCCGGATAAACTGATAACATAAACATGTTAAATAGATTACAAGATGAGACAACTGGATGATATAACAAATCCGCAGAAAGAATGTCTGGACAGCACCACTGTCCTGACTTTCAACCTAATTTTCAGAGTGTAGATCAAAGTTATAAACTTCATAGTCTTCATGAAAGTTTTAGATATGTGTCTTAGGTTCTTGGGATTCTTAAATAATCTAAATATCAATTTCGTACAAGGAGTTATGATCAATATACTAACAACTGTCCAAAGATCAAAACATTTTTCCAGATTTTAAAACGTTTTGTCTTGCTGATTTGGACGTCTTTCACCTTGGATTTTAGTACTAAATTAAGTATATACAAGGTTTCCTTGATACCATACAAGTTTCTCACAAGAAACACTAAGTTTAGAACTAAAAAAAACTTCAAAAGCTAAAAGATACATGCCTTGCCAAAAGAAAGGTTTAGTCTTACATACCTTTGATGTTTCTTGGTTCAAAACCTTGTTTCCCTTGAATTCAACACCTTCTTAAGCTTAAACAAGCTATAATACAACATTTAGGTACTTTACTTAGCCATGAAGTAATTCTAAAACTCAAACTATAGACGAAATTGAAGGTAGCATACCGTTACCTTAATCGCGTAGAGCGTTTTGACGCAATCTTTCTTCAATTTCGAGTTACGATTGGCGTCCTTCCTTCAAAAACTTCAAAATTTCTTCACTATTCATTAGAGCACTGTTTCTATCTTGAAGTTGCTGTAAATGACGAGAAAATGATGGATTTTCTCTTTTATACTTAGAAACATTTCAGTTTTAGTCCTCTTTTGCGCTTATGTCCCTTTTTCTGGCCTAACTTCTGATGCTCATATCTTTTTATGCAGACATTGTATGAACACACCGTCAAAAGTGTTGGAAACTAAACTCCAAGACCTTCAATTTGATATATGATATGTCCCTAAAAGACCTCATATAATACATGAAATTAATTCCTGAAAAAGCTTCGTTACCAGGCAATTCCTTAGTCGGTTTTTCCGCAACTTAAATCCGATTTTTCCTAAGCTTTATATTCAATATATAAACATCATATATGATAATATTATGACTTTAAACTCACTTAAATCATTCTTAACATATCATTAGAATGATATACGTCACTTTAGACATACGGGGTGTAACAATCTTCCCCCATTAGGAACATTCGTCCTCGAATGTTAAATGAAGTATGTAGAAGCATTAAACAACGATATGTTACATACTTGAAGTAATGAAGAGATGTGCATACTTGGCTCTCATGTCATTTTCAGCTTTCCAAGTTATTCAATCTACATTATTGCTTTGTTATAGCATCTTAACTAAAGGAAAGTCTTTCGTCCTTAGTCGACGAATCTATCTATCTAAAATTGCAACTGGCACCTCTTCATAAGTCAACTGCTTTGTGATTTGAACATCATCTATTGATACAACTTTAGAAGGATCTCCGACATATTTTTCTGAGCATGGAAACATGAAATACTGGATGGACCTCCTGAAGGTCTGCTGGAAGGTCTAATTTGTAGGCAACACGCCCAAGTTGCCTGATAACTTGATATGGATCAATAAATCTAAGGCTAAGCTTGCCATTCTTTCCAAATCTCATAACGCCTTTCACAGGTGATACTTTCCGGAATACCCAATCGCCAATCTGAAATTCTAAATCTCGACGTCGGTTATCTGTATAGGACTTCTGTCTGCTGCTAATAATCTTTCCCTGATTAACTTGACTTTATCAACTGCCTTTTGGATTAAATCTGGACCTATTTATTGAGACTCGCCAACCTCAAACCATCCTATAGGAGACCTGAATTTTCGCCCATACAAAGCTTCATATGGCGTCATCTGTATGTTAGAATGATAGCTATTATTATATGCAAAATCTATCAATGGTAGATGATCACTCCAGCTGCCTCCAAAATCTATTACACAGGCTCTAAGCATATGTTCTAACGTCTGAATGGTCTGCTCAGCCTGTCCATCTGTCTGGGAATGAAATGTTGTACTCAGATTCACCTGTGTCCCTAAACTTGTCTGAACGATCGCTAGAAATTAGCTGTAAACTGGTGCGCCCCTGTCTGAAATAATAGATACTGGAATACTATGCTGGTGTACTATCTCTTTGATATAAAGTCTAGCATAATCCTCCACTGTATATGTAGTTCTAACAGGAAAGAAATGAGCTCATTTAGTAAGTATGTCAACTATAACCCAAATAGAGTCATATCTGCTCCGCATACGGGGCAAGCCTGTAATGAAGTCCATATTCACCGCTTCCCATTTCTATGATGGAATCTCGATTTCCTGTAACATGCCACTAGGTTTTTGATGCTCGACTTTAACCTACTGGCAGTTAGGACACTGAGCCACAAACTCTGCTATGTCTCGCTTTATTCCGTTCCAACAATAAATCTGCTTAAGATCATGGTACATCTTAGTCGAACCTGGATGAACAGTGTATCTGGAATAATGTGCCTCTATCATAATCTGTCCACATAAATCCGCAACATCAAGAACACAAAGTCTATCTTTATACATGAGAACCCCATCACTAGTAACCCTGTATGGTGGTTTCAGTATTCCCCTAGCTATCTGTCTTTATCCAACTAGAAATGGATACTCATACAGGCGCTGTTTTACTTCTGTCACTAGGCAAGTAGTGGTTGTGTTATTAACTGTAACTTCTGCATCATCTGAATCTATTAATCTGATTCCCAAGCTGCCTACCTGGTGGAGTGCATGAGCTAAGTTTCTCTTTTGTGGCTGTAAATAAGATAGACTACCCATAGACTTACGACTAAGGGCATCAGCAACAACATTCGCTTTACTCGGATGATAAAAATGTCCACGTCGTAGTCCTTTAGCAACTCTAGCCACTGCCTATGTCGTAGGTTTAGCTTCTTTCGCTTAAATATGTACTAGAGGCTGTTGTGGTATGTATAAATATCAACATGAACACCGTACAAATAATTTCTCCAAATCTTCAATGCATGAATGAATGCTGCAAGATCCAAATCATGGATAAGGTAGTTCTGATCGTGCTTTTTCAGCTGCCTGGAAGCATAAGCAATTACTCTTTTGTGTTGGTTAATACACAACCCACGTCGATTCGAGAAGCAGCATAGTAAATGACAAATCCCTCAGATTCCTCTGAAAGTATAAGTACTGGAGTCGTTATCAACTTGTTCTTTAGTTCTTGAAAGTTGTGCTCGCAAGAGTTACACCACTGAAATTTGGCTATTTTCTGTGTCAATTTGGTCAGTGAAGCTGCAATGGAGGAAAACACTTTACGAACCTTCTATAATAACCTGCCAAACCCAGAAAACTACGTACCTCAGTTGACGTCGTAGGTCTGGGCCAATTCTTAACAGCCTCGATCTTCTGGTCATCTACTTTAATTCCTTTTGCTGAAACTATATGGCCAAGAAATGCCATGTAATCTAACCAGAATTTACACTTTGAGAACTTAGCATATAATTGCTGGTCCCGAAGGGTACCCAATACTAGGTGTAGATGCTCCGCATACTCTGATTCAATCTTTGAATAGACGAGAATATCATCAATAAATACAATCACAAATAAATCTAGATAAAGCCTGAATACGCTGTTCATCAAATCCATAAATACTGCAGGGGCATTAGAGAGTTCAAATGACATCACTAAAAACTCATAATGGCCATACCTAGTCCTGAATGCAGTCTTAGATATATCAGATTCTCTGACTCTAACCTGATGGTAGCCTGATCGCAAATCTATCTTCGAGAAGTACTTGGCACTCTGGAGCTGGTCGAACAAGTTATCAATCTTGGGCAAGGGTATTTATTCTTGATTGTGACTTTATTTGGCTGTCTATAATCTATGCACATGCGTAGAGAGCCATCTTTATTATTCACAAATAATACCGAGGCTCTCCACGAGGAAATGCTGGGTCTGATGAGGCCTTTATCTAACAAATCCTTCAGTTGCTCTTTATGTTCTTTCTGTTATGCAGGTGCCATCTTGAAGAACATGCCCCTGATGGCGTGCTGGTGCTGAGAAAGCAACTGCTGATCTAGCTGGCTGGGCTGTACAACTACCACCCCTAGTCGAGCAACCTCTCATGAAATGGTCTGCCTTTTGACAAATATAACGAGTATCAGCTCCTAACTTACATGGTCTCTAGTGGCGTCTACCACAATCTGGACATTTGGGATATGTCTAACTAGCCATATAGAAGTACCACGATGCTTAAATCCTGACGTTTGTGATGCGTGAATAGATCTGGACTGAGGAGGTCTATCAGATCTCAGGCCACGAGACTCTGGAGGTATACTAGCTGGTGGCTGTCTAACAATCTGTTGCCTACTCGCTCGGGATGTCTCTCCAAATGAACCAAACAATCTATCCCTCTTATGTAACCCTCTATCCCTGTCGGCTCTCTATTTTTACTTCATCTCCTCAAGTGATAAAGCAAATGCCTGAATGCGTGATATAATACCTGGCTGCATAACAACTGTCATACACTCGTTCACCAGGCCTGGACCTAGTCACACTACATACCTGTGAATTCTATCCTCCATACTGGCTACCACAGTAGGGCCAAACCTTACTAAGAAATTAAAGCAATAACTATACTCTTCTATGCTCAAACTTCCATGTTTCAAGGTCAGGAACTGATTAGCACGGCTCTCTATGTCTCTATGGGCATATACTGATGAAGGAAGGCATCTGAGAATTCCTTCCAAGTCACAGGAGTAGCATCTGGCCCTCTAGATAGCTCCCATGTCTGATATCACCCTGCTGCTAGGTCATGCAATCTAAATGCAGCCAACTCTACAAACTCTGTGGCTGACACGTGCATAACCTTCAACACTCTGGCTATCCTCACTAGAAAATCCTCAGGGTCCTCTCCTGTACGGGATCCAGTAAAGACTGGAGGCTCTAGTCGAATAAAATCCCTGATCTTGGATCCAGTATCTCCTGGGGCATTTGCACTATGCTATCTAGTCTGAGTAACTACAACACTGAGGAGCTGGAGGTGTGGCAGCTGCAGTCCCTCTAATATCGCCCTGAACTGAGGGGATCTGTGAGGCCTAAGATGGAGCCTTAGGTCTGGACTCCTCACACTCATCCACCTCAGGTGTCACACTGATAGTACCCTGGCTGGCAATGGCCTTGCCCTTCTGGGCAGCTGTTAGTTTCTTCGACGACATCGCTGCATTCAAAGCACTACGTCTAGAAGGCTGAATTCTATAATTATGGCCCTATCACACGATCTAGAGTAGAAAGAAAGACAACTGTCCTGAAGTGCCTTGTAGCCTCCTGTTCAAAAGTATGGCGCGCAACATACTCCTGAGTAAGACTCTACTAGACATGGCCTGTAGACACCCTAGGATTGAACTGCTCTAATACCACTTTTGTCACGACCCAACCTAGGGCCGCGATGGATCTCGGTTATCGCTAAACCTATTAATAATCTATGAATTTTAGAGATGAGCTGACAACCTGGTTATAAATACATACATATTTACTGAAAACATAAAGTCTGGAAAGATGACAAGGCTATCACACGATAATATATATAACCTACTGACTGCACCACACAGGAACACATCTACAGGCCTCTAAGAGTGATGAACTTAATATACAAAGGACGAGACAAGGCCCCGCCATACCCAAACTGGCTGACTGTATACATACCAAAAGATAAGTAACTCCGGGAGTAAGCAGAGTGACTCCAATAGCTGATACATGGCCTACTAACGTGGTCCAAGCGTTGATCTATCAGCACCTGCACGGCATGAAACGCAGCGCCCCAGAAAAGGTCGTGAGTACGATATGTATCAAGTATGTAAGGCATGAGAATATAATATATCATGGCTGAATGAAACTGTAAGGCTGGAATATAAATATGTAAATATGAGCTGGAGCATAGCAATGTAGCTGGAAATCTGAAGAACGTACTAAACATGATGTGAATTTAAACTGAGGTGTAGCTGAATCTGAAACGGACTGAGCTGAACAGTACTGATAAATAACTGTAATATGACTAATAACTGGTAACTAGAAACTGATAGCTGTCAACTGATACTAACGCTAAGAACTGGTGGCTGATAACTGAGAACTGATAACTGGTACTGAGCTAAAACTGAACTGTTATCTGAACTGGTACATGTCTGGTGTTATGGGCCCAAATCAGGTAACTGAACATCAGAACTGGTACCTGTCTGGTGTTATGGGCTGTATCCCCCCAAATCAGGTAACTGAAAACCTGAACTAGCCTCATGTATAAACATGCAGTGCATACTGTGGCTATATGCGCGTATATAACAAACCTGGCGGGTGTTATGGGCTATGTCCCCCCCAGCCAGTAATATCTAGTCTCTCTGGTCAGAGTGTGTAAATGACACCCGGTCACACTAGGTGTTTCAACTCCCGCCTTAACCAGAGGGACTGTATCCCCCAGACGGGTAGTATTACACACGACCGGACTGTGTGTCCAATGTCCAGCCTCTATGGGGGACTCCAAATCACACATAACATAATCACAATATAAGCATAAGCATGTATGAGGCATAACACGTGTGGCAACAATAGACATGGACTCAAAGGAATGATAAGAAAACTCTGGATGGAATTATTGACAAAACCTAAAACTCAGAATTTGTCCAACTCTTTAAATTTCTATAAAACTTTCGGCAGAATTTCCCCTGAAACTGGATGATCCGCAAAAACAGAACCAGTACTATACTATACACGGAAATAGATATCTGGATAAACTGATAACATAAATATGTTAAACAGATTACAAGATGAGACAACTGGATGACATAACAAATCCGTAGATAGAATGTCTGGACAGTACCAATGTCCTGACTTTCAACCTAATTTTCAGAGTGTAGATCAAAGCTATAGACTTCATAGTCTGCATGAAAGTTTTTGATATGTGTCTTAGGGTTCTGGGGATTCTTAAAGAATCTAAATATCAATTTTGTACAAGGGGTAATGATCAATATACTAACAACTGTCCAAAGATCAAAACAATTTTGCAGATTTTGAAACGTTCTGTCTTGCTGATTTGGACGTCTTTCACCTTGGATTTTAGTACCAAATTAAGTATATACAAGGTTTCCTTGATACCATTCAAGTTTCTCACAAGAAACACTTAATTTAGAACTAAAAAAAAAACTTCAAAAGCTAAAAGATACATGCCTTGCCAAAAGAAAGGTTTAGTCTTACATACCTTTGATGTTTCTTGCTTCTAAACCTTGTTTTCCTTGAATTCAACACCTTCTAAAGCTTAAACAAGCTATAATAAAACATTTAGGTACTTTAATTAGCCATGAAGTAATTCTAAAACTCAAACTATAGATGAAATTGAAGGTAGCATAACGTTACCTTAATCGCGTTGAGCGTTTTGACGCAATCTTTCTTCAATTTCGAGTTACGATTGGCGTCCTTCCTTCAAAAATTTGAAAATTTCTTCACTATACATTAGAGCACTGTTTCTATCTTGAATTTTCTGGAAATGACGAGAAAATGATGGATTTTCTCTTTTATACTTGGAAACATTTCAGTTTTAGTCGTCTTTTGCGCTTATGTCCCTTTTTTGGCCTAACTTATGATGCTCATATCTTTTTATCCAGATATTATATGAACAAACCGTTAAAAGTGTTGGAAACTACACTCCAAGACCTTCAATTTGATATATGATATGTCCCTAAAAGACCTCATACAATACACGAAATTAATTTCTAAAAAAGCTTCGTTGCCAGGCAATTCCTTAGTCGGTTTTTCCACAACTTAAATCCGATTTTTCTCAAACTTTATATTCAATATATAAACATCATATATGATCATATTATGACTTTAAACTCACTTAAATCATTCTTAACATGTCATTAGAATGATATACGTTACTTTAGACATAAGAGGTGTAACACCGATAGGCTGTCAGCTTGAACTTTTAAGTCTTCGTTGCCTTTACGAAGAACGTTCAGCTCCTCGGACATGTCATCCAACTCTTAATTTTTGCTCTCCAAAGCAGAGCTGAGTTCGGCCATTTTCAAATCCGAGTTGGCTTCATGTTTGCTTAGCTGCTCGTTCAAGGCTCGAATCTGAGACTCCAGCTTAGATTGATGAAGGGCATGTTCATTCGTACTCTCATCAAAGTTGGCCAGAAGTTCAGCATGTTTGGTCTCCAAAGCCTTCAATTTTCGATGTGGCTCTTCCCCCGCCGAAGTAAGATGAATGATTTGCTCGTTTAGCACTTTGGCCCCATCTTGAAGTGGGCGAATCTGATCAGATGTCTCGATCGCCATTGTGCAGTTTTGAAAATAATTCGTGAGTAAGATTCAAAAGGGAGAAAGAAAGTAAGTGATGCAAATTTATACAAAAAGGAAGAAAATAGTTTACCCTGAAGGCACCAAAAGCAATCTGTGAAGGCAAGCTCAGATCTTCATGCGTGTTCAAACGAGCCTGCTCTATTAGGCCTATGACATCAAAGATATAATCCGCAAGCCGCTTTCGGCACCTGAGCAAGTCAACATTGTGCGGCACTATTATCGTAAGCGATTGAAACGACCTCCGTCAGTCGTTTCGAAAGTTAGAACTCCGATTAGCGTGCCAATAATTTTAAAATATTCGTAATATCCATTAGGACCTGTCTGTAAAATTTGAGCTAAATCAGACCTCATTTAGCAGGCATCGGAAGAAGGTTTCAGGTTTTATTGTTAAATATTAAAAAGAGATTTTGAGCTCGGTTTTGGCGAATGAGCTCTGATTCGAAATCTGAAAGTGCCTTTAGGCTCGTATGATTATTTGTGACTTTTATGAACTTTTGAAAGTGAATTTCGATGTTGTTCGGCTAGTTTCCGCTAAAATACCGAAAGTTAAATAATTTGATCTTTTTCCATTTAATTTGCATATTGAATTTCGGGAGTCCGATTTGAGATCCGCCTTAGCAAGTTTGTTACATATATTTTGTATAACTTGTATGCTAAAGTTGAAATTATTTCGAATATCGTAGGGTACCTTTTTAATTTTCGTCGCGAAAAGAAAAGAAAAGAAAATAAAATGAAGAAAAAGACAAAAAAGACCAAAAAAAAAAAAAAAAGAAATCAAGGACGGTGGGGGCTAAGGGCTATATTATCCCTTAGCTTCATTGAGAATGGGGAAAGCAAACTGAAACAAGAATTGAAACAGAGAAAATGAAATGACGCAGTAGAAAAAAAATACCAGAAAATACGAAAAGAGCCGGAGAAAAATAGTATTTTCACCCCGAAACATTCAGATAATGATCTTAATGTATTATTTGAGTTTATTATGTGTGTTTGAATATATTTTAACGGTAAAACTTGGAATATCAGACATCGTTTTAATAAGTTCAGTTAATAGTTTAAAGGGTCAAATGGACCCCGATAATGGAATTGATTATATATTCGTACTCTGTAAGTTATGGGCAACCTATAAATATAATTTATTTAGGGTTTGGTTATGTGACCTTAAATCCCGTACATAGGCCTGGCCTGCATATTGCGTATGCGAATAGGGTATCAGGTTCCTAACCGGATTGCCCTAAGATGTGAGGAATGAAGCTTTTAGCCTAAATTGATATACTTTTCTGCATATTGAATAGAGTGGAATCGTTTGGCAAGGAAATCAAAGGATAAAGCGGCTGCTGATTAGCCGTACTAACTTTTGGAAGAGGTAAGTGTTTATATCCATTTATTTGGAGGCACCTGGCCTCGCGGATTTTCTACCACGTATTCCTTACATGTGTAGTTGCCGATAGGCGTACTCCTTACGCCTTAGTTTTAGATTTACATTATAAATTATATGTTATATCCTATTGTTGGTATTACATTGAGGATCTAAGCATTGTACTCTGGCTGTGAGTTGGCATCTACTTCCCGGCTGTCGATGAGAGTCCCGCGCCGGTGAAGGGTTATTATTGCATCACATTGTATTCATATGCATTATATGTCATTCATATGAATTACATTGCATATCATATTGGGTGCAGGAGTATTCCGCCCCATTGTATCATATTGAGGGCAGGAGTATTCCGCCCCAGGACAGTGCAGGAGTATTCTGCCTCTGGTTTATATCATATTGGGTGCAGGAGTATTCCGCCCCAGGAGCATGAGTATTCCGCTCTTATGTCAGATACTGAGTGCAGGAGTATTCCGCCTCAGCTTTACATTATATCGGGTGCAGGAGTATTCCGCCCCAGGAGAGTGCAGGAGTATTTTGCCTTTAGTTTACATTATATCGGGTGTAGGAGTATTCCGCCCCAGGAGAGTACAGGAGTATTCCGCCTCTGGTTTACATTATATTGGGTGCAGGAGTATTCCGCCTCAGGAGCAGAAGTATTCCGCTCCAGTTGATTATCAGATTGGATTCCCCTCGAATGCAGGAGTATTCCGCTTCGGGATGGGATTGCGGGCACATGTGACCCTTTGCATCATATTTCATTTTATTTCATTTCATCTCAATTCATACCATTGTGTAGACTTGCAGTACATGACTACTGTTCTGCTTATATGTGCATTGCTTATTTGTTGATATGTTTCTGGATCGCATCCTTGGTTGAGTTTATAAGTTTCTTACGTGTTTCCGGTTGTTATCTGGCTTTGCCTTTTTATAATTTAAATAAGAGGAATTTGGTTTATTTGTTTCTTCTCACTGGCTAGCTATCCTATTCTTTGAGGTGGCTAGTCTGCCCCACTTATTGAGTCCTTTTGACTCACCCTTGTTTGTTGTTTGTTTCTTGTCTATCTATTTCATTTCGGCAGGTTCGCTCCAGGATTGAGTTCGCCACGTTGTGAAGGAGCGAGGACGACTTCAACTGTCAGGGTGAGCCAGCTTTTATTCCGGATAGCCACCAGTTTATTGGTTGTTATTTTAGTTGCATTTTGCTCCCTTCAGGAGGTATCTGTCTTCTTTTGTACTCTTAGATGTCTAGTCTGGATAGCCCTAAACCTAGTATGTTGGGTAGTCAGTTGTAATTTCTTTTGTACAGCTTAGAGCTATCAGTATGTCTGTATTTTTTTTAAGTCTTGTCCTTATTTGTGAATTATTATATTTTTTTTCCTGATTTAATTGGTAATGATTTGCCCGACGGTTCTAGGGGAAGATGTTGAGTGCCCGCACGGCCTAACCGGATTCCAGGTCGTGTCAGCGATCTATCGCCCAATGCTTCAGAATCGCCCAAAGCAGCGAAGGCAGCAGCCTCTTCACCTCGAGGAAGAGGTACGATCAGGTCAGCGTGATCCACACCAAAGAACGACGAACCCGTCTCTTCGTAGTATTTGGATTTTGCCGTCGCCATTGGCCGATCCAAAGCTGGCATCTTTCCTTTTGCCGGATCCCTTTCCTCAAGATCCCCATCAAAAGCGTCGATCATCGCCTCTCGAACCTCAGGCATGATGACCAAGGAAACGATGGCACCCTCTCTGCTGGGTAAACCTTCTAAGCCCGACGTGACCTCTTCGGCTGTAGGAGATAGGTGGAAATTGTCAACGGAAAGATCTCCAAGTTGTTCAGCAGTCTTAAGTTGAATAGCTGTCTCTTGGAGTCTTTCCTTCTCAGGCTTTTTGGGATGCCTCACCAATCGGTCAGATCCCGATTCATCTCCAGCCTCTTGTTCCTCGACGTCAATAATCGAGATCACTTCTTCGGCGGCCTTCACCGCTGCAATGGCCGAGCTTGTTCCAGCCATCACATCTTCAATGGGTTGGGGCGCAGCCGATGAGCTACCCCCTTGCCCTTTTTCCACTACCTTGGGCAAATATTTACTTTTCAAATCCTGAAAGGATTTCTTCTTATTCTTTGGAGGAGGAGCGTCATCGACTTTCTCCTCGCCCTCAACTTCAATTTCTTCGTCGTTGGGCTTGCCTCCGGTACCTGTGATGCCTATGAAAATTCAAAAATCAGAAAAAGAGCAAATCAAGATACAAGTTCAGTACAAATTCAAGGAGAAGAAATTTACCATGATTTTTGGCTTTAAGGGTTTTTTAAAGCCGCGACCGGCTTCCAAGCCCTCTGATCATTGGTCGTCTTATCTAGAACTCTGACCAACCATGGTACGATGTCAGAGACTTGGTCGAACAAGACTTTGTCGGCTGTACATGGGAAGATGAATTTTCAAGGTTAGACAAGTTACAAGCTAATTCAAAGGGTAATAAACAGACAAAACACTTACGAGTTCGGTTCCACACGATTGGAAGTGGCTCCCTTCCGGGCGCGGTCAATTGCTCCGTTGGGATGAAAACGAATCGTTGATCCCACCCCCGAAGATCATCATCGTTGCGGAAATCAAGGCCCGCTGGCCTCGTTTCGCTAAGTTAATCACCCCTCATTTATAAACTCGAAGGGAGTAGATATTGAGAATGTGGCGAAGTGTCAACTCCACTTCCGCGTTCTCTGCAATCCACCGCATGATTACCACCGTTCTCCATATAGCCGGAGAAAGCTGTCCGAGGCAGACGTTGTACATCTTACAAAACTCTTCGATCACATTGTCAACCGGGAGAGTGAAGTCGATGGTCAAAGGATAGGTCAACACCACTGAATGATCTTCAACGTGAGTGGCCAAAGTCGACTTCCTCGGAGGACACATCACATCGATTTCGCAAGTGTTCCAACCACAGTCTTCCCGAACTCATAGTATCGACTCCGACGTGATTGCACAATATACAGAATCGATTGGAATATTTTTCTTCTTATTCTTCTCCGTTTCACTTTGAACACTGACCTTGCAGTCATTTTCATAAGTGAACTTCTTCGGAAGAATCTCTGAATATGATTTTTTAGGACCAAAGTGAAACGACCTCAGTCAGTCGTTTCGGAAGTTAGGACTCCGATTGGCGTGCCGATAATTTTAAAATATTCATAATATCCATTAGGACCTGTCTGTAAAATTTGAGCTAAATCAGACCTCGTTTGGTAGGCATCGGAAGAAGGTTTCAGTTTTTATTGGCGATAAATATTAAAAAGAGATTTTCGAGCTCGGTTTTTGCCGAATGAGCTCCGATTCGAAATCCAAAAGCGCCGTTAGGTTCGTATGATTATTTGTGATTTTTGTAAGCTTTCGAAAGTGAATTTCGATGTTGTTCGGCTAGTTTTCGCTAAAATGCCGAAAGTTAAATAATTTGACTTCTTTTCATTTAAATACGCATCTTGAGTTTTGGGAGTCTGATTTGCGATCCGTCTTCGCGAGTATGTTACATATATTTTGTATAACTTGTATGCAAAAGTTGGGATTATTTTAAATATCGTAGGGTACCGTTTTAATTTTTACTGTAATAGCGAGTTTTAAAAGAAAAAGAAAAAAAAAAGAAGAAAAAGACAAAAAAGACAAAACCTTTGAAAGAAAAAGGGTTTGCATGGCGGTGGCCTAACATATATATCTGTATCTTCAGCTTAAGCTTAAAACAAAAAAAAGGAGAAACAGGAGACAAGAAAAATGAAAAACTCGCAGAAGAAAAAATGCCAGAAAATGAGAAAAGGGGCCGGAGAAAAGTAGAATTTTCACCTTGAAATATTCAGGTAATGATCCTAATATAGTATTTGAGTTTATTACGTGTGTTTAAATATAGTTTTGCGGTAAAAATAGGGATATTAGACATCGCCCTAATGACGTAAATTGATAGTTTAAAGGGTCAAATGGATCCCGATAATGAAATTGATTATGTATTCGTGCTCAGTGAGTTATGGAAAACTTATAAATGTAATTTATTTGGGATTTGGTTATGTGGCCTTAAACCCTGTATATAGGCCTGGCCTGCGTATTGCGTATGCGAATAGGGTATCAGGTTCCTACCTGGATTGCCCTAAGATGTGAGGAATGAAGCCTTTAGCCTAATGTGATATATTTTTCTACTTATTGAACACAGTGGGATCGTTTGGCCATGGAACCAAAGGTTAAAAGCGGTTATTGATTAGCAATGCTAACTTTTGGAAGAGGTAAGTGTTTATATCCATTTCTTTGGAGGCACCTGGCCTCGTGGATTTTCTACCACGTATTCCTTACGTGTGTAGCTGCCGATAGGCGTACTCATTACGCCTTAGCTTTGGATTTATATTGTATATTATATGTTATGTCCTATTGTTGGTATTGCATTGAGGATTTGAGTATTGTACCCTGGCTGCAAGTTGGTATCTACTTCCCGGCTGTCGATGAGAGTCCCGCGCCGGTGAAGGGTTATTATTGCATCACATTGCATTCATATGCATTACATTGCATATCATATTGAGGGCAGGAGTATTCCGCCCCAGGAGCAGGAGTATTCCGCTCCATTGTATCATATTGAGGGCAGGAGTATTCCGCCCCAGGAGCAGGAGTATTCCGCTCCATTGTATCACATTGAGGGTAGGAGGATTCCGCCTCAAGAGCAGGAGTATTCCGCTCTTATGTCAGATATTGAGTGCAGGAGTATTCCGCCTCAGCTTTACATTATATCGGGTGCAGGAGTATTCCGCCCCAGGAGAGTGCAGGAGTATTCCGCCTCTGGTTTATATTATATCGGGTGCAGGAGTATTCCGCCCCAGGAGCAGGAGTATTCCGCTCCAGTTGGTTATCAGATTGGATTCCCCTCGGATGCAGGAGTATTCCACTTCGGGATGGGATTACGGGCACATGTGACCCTTCGCATCATATTTCATCTCATTTCATCTCACTTCATTTTATTTCATTTCATTTCATTTCATACCATTGTGTAAACTTGTGGTATATAACTATTGTCCTGCTTATATGTGCATTTCTTATTTGTTGTTATGTTTCTGGCACACATCGTTGGTTGAGTTTATAAGTTTCTTATGTGTTTTCGGTTGTTATCTGGCTCTACCTTTTTATAATTTAAATAAAAGAAATTTGGTTTATCTGTTTCTTCTCCCTGGCTAGCTATCCTATTCTTTGAGGTGGCTAGTCTGGCCCACTTATTGAGTCCTTTTGACTCACCCTTTTTTGTTGTTTGTTTTTTTGTCTATCTATTTCGTTTCGGCAGGTTCGCTCCAGGATTGAGTTCGCCACATTGTTCAGGAGCGAAGACGACTTCAGCTGTCAGGGTGAGCCAGCTTTTATTCCGGATGGCCACCAGTTTATCGGTTATCATTCAGTTGCATTTTGTTCCCTTCAGGAGGTATCTGTTTTCTTTGTACTCTTAGATGTCTAGTCTGGATAGCCCTAAACCTAGTATGTTGGGTAGCCAGCTATAACTTCGTTTGTACGGCTTAGAGGTATCAGTATGTCTGTGTTTTTGTTTTAAGTGTTGTCCTTATTTATGAAATATTATATTTATTTTCCTAATTTAGTTGGTAAGGGTTCGCCCGACGGGTCTAGGGGAGGATGTCGGGTGCCCGCACGGCCTAACCGGATTCCGGGTCGTGTCAGTTGGTATCAGAGCCCGGTTTAGAGTCTATCCAGACTAAGACAGTGTCTAGTAGAGTCTCGCTGATGGGTACGTAGACGTCCGTACTTATCTACGAGGGGCTATGATGGCATTTAGGAAGTTTCACTTCCTTCATTTCTGATCGTGCGTCGGTCTAGGATTCAAAAGTATTTTCGTTAATTCGTTAATTCCTTTGTGGTAATTGTGAACCCTCGTGCGACCAATCAGCAAACGGTATGAGTTCAACACGAAGCAGTCTAGCCTGGGGCTAACACTGACGAAGCTCCGAGAGTTTTGATCGTGCTGACGAACTAGTTACGGAGGTCCCAGCCGTACGAGCTCGCGATGGGCAAGGGAGCAGGGCCTGGTGGTTCCCTTGGCTCTCTACGATACTTTTACGAGAATCTTGGCGACAGATACCACAATAACCTATTGTTCGCTAGGCAGCATATCAGGTTGCCGCAGATGCAGATGTTTGGTCTTAGGGAGCTCCGTTGCAATCGTTGATGTTGTTCCAATATATTGTTCCCAATGTAACATGTATTGTACCTCTAATTGTTCCGGCTAGTTAGCCAACCGAGGTAATAGTTCGGTACGAGCGCCCAAAGAGGTTGCATTATTTTACGCGGTTGAACCTTCCGATATTCTTAAGCAATGCATCAAATAAACCTCGTGATTTTTTTAAAATAAAAGAATGACAGCGTATCCTTCAGGCTTTTGATTATATCGAGCGGTATGGTATTGATTATTCTTCTTTCCAGTTCCAGAGTCCAGCCTTGAATTGGTGGGCCGCTCTCTTATTAGCTAACTTGGTTCGGTTTTTCTTCTAGATTCGTGGAAAGTTCCTTTCGAGTAGAGAGCGAGATGAAAAGTATTTCCAGTTTGAGTGGATTAAGCAAGGTAGCCTGTCGGTTAGTATGTTGGTTTCAGAATATGAGATTGTATTCTATAGAATGGCTGAATATGTATTAGAACTAGTCCATGAGCCTTTAGAGAGATTCAAAGATTTATTGATGACCTTTCTCCTTCCTTGAGATCCCAGATGGCTCGAGAAATTAAGGTCCGGATTTTATTTGAGGTTGTTGTTAATATTGCCCGAAGGTTCGAGGCATACCATAAGTTAGAGTGGGAAAGTAAGAGATCTCACGACCCTGGTGGGTAACCATGGTACCTCATTTGGAGGTAAGATTTCTGATTATTTTAGGAGGTCCCTTGCAAGGTTATCTCAGCTTGTAGAGCGTAATTCTTAAAGTGCGCTAATAGTTCATCAAGATAGACTCAGTTTTCTCTTTGTAGCTATCAAGAATCTGTCCAGTTTCCATTCTCAGCGAAAGGGGTGGTATCATTGTCGTAAAGTCTGGCTATCCTTTGAGAAGTTTTCCCTTGCTCCGGCAAGTAGGCAGTCGTTCTTTCTTCTGTTATCAGGCACCTGCACAGTCGCAAGGGATTTCATTTAGATCTTAATCAGCTAGAGAAATGCCACCATCCGGTAGCGGTTGAGAGCGTGGTGGTAGTAGTTCTTCAGAAGGTAATTATCAGTGTAGCGGCTTAGTTCAGCCGCAGAGGCAGTTCTATGAACTGCTAGTCTGGCAGGATGCTGAGGCATCCGATGTAGTACACCCATGTAATTCTTCTTCCAGTATATGTGAGTAAGATTTGATTCTTCCGATCGGTCTGAACTTCGTTTATCTTACCATGTTTCCATGGCTTCCTTGGATATTGTTTCTATTAAGAATTGATTGTGGTAGAGGGGTGAGCTTCTAGTATGATTTATTCTTGGCATTTGTCAGACCCTACTAGTTGATCTGGTTTAAATGTGAGAAATTTGGGAGAGGGTGTCGGTATGGTCTGCTCGGCATCTTTTTGTGCCACCCTGTATTATTATGTTAAATCAGTTTATCTCTCTCCTCGAAATTCAATGTTGGTAGGATAATGGGATCCTAATTTGTCACCGTCAGAAAGTGTTGTCGTTTCTTCCTGTGCAAAGTGATTAGTAAGTAATATTCGATCTACGTATATCCTCCTGGTTCAAAACGCTAGTAAAGTTTGTTACCCTATGAGCTTATCTGGGTTATAAAAGGGTTTTCTGGTAAATTGTTAGAGTTTCCTTATTATTGGGAGATTAAATTAGCATGGATGTTGTTCCATAAAGCTTATTTAATATTTATTTCTTCGATTGTGATTCTTTGGCTAGCTTGACTCGGAAGTAGTCTAGATCTGGTAGCCAAGCAATAAGAAGATGAGCTTCCTGAAGTTCTAATTATTTCTATCCTCGATCCATTTCCATTTCTTCTTCGTCCGGCACTAGTGAGCTTGGGCGATTGGTAGCCGCTTGTGACGTTCCCTGTGTTGAGCCAAAGTACGTGTTATTTTAGCCGGGTAAGCATATTATTGTTTTGGATATCAGTTTATCCGGGTATCCATTCCCATGTATAGTATAGTGCTGGTTCTGTTTTTGCGGATCATCCAGTTTCAGGGGAAACTCTGCCGAAATTTTTATATAGAAGTACCATCCATCAGGGGGTGGTTTTTACGACAAAGGTATGGAGTTGTGAACTTGAGAGTTGCAGCTATTTGGCAACTCGAAAGGGTAGTTGGTAGCTTAGGTCTGCCTACGTTCAGCTTTTAGCTAAATCCTCTTTAGTCCAGTAGGCTGTGCGAGGATGATTATTCCTATTCAAATGGCTGCATGAGTTAGTGCTTTAAGTGGAGGAGTCTTCCTCCAAATACTGAATGGTAATGTTAAATCTCTGAGGTGTTGATACCACTTTTCTCACGACCCAAAGTAAGGCCACGATAGAAATCTACAATGAGTGTCGATCATTGCTAAACCCACTAATAATCTATTAGCAACAGAGATAAGGTGGCAACTTGATCATATATACGTACCTATTTGCTGAAAGCATAAATTCTGGAAAGATGACACCACTTTAACTTTCTGGCAATTAGAACATTGAGCCACAAATTTTGCTATGTCACATTTCATTCCGTCCCACCAATAAATTTGCTTAAGATTATGGTACATCTTAGTCGAACCTGGATGAACAGTGTATTTGGAATAATGTGCCTTTATCGTAAACTAAATCTGCAACATCAGGAACACAAAGTCTATCTTTATACATGAGAACACCGTCAGTAGTGACCCTATATGGTGACTTCGGTTTTCTTTGGGCTATCTGTCTGTATTCAACTAGAACTGGATCCTCCTACTGACGTTGTTTTACTTCATGAAAATTTAGAGTTAAAGGTCTAGTCCAGCTTATCGATAATCCATCATTGGTATATATATCTCTTTCACACCTCAACTCTTTGAGAAGTTACTTTAACGTTGTAAGTGCTCATGTAATCAACTTTGTTGGTGGTATTCTGCCTTAGCTGAAAGTCCAACTACATGTATCTTTTATATTTACTTTTTCAAGTCATAATAATTCCAATTCAAAGACAATACCCTGAGGGAGATGTTCAGTCTGAAGATCATTCTTGGTCTACATCATACTATCCAGTAGTAGTTGCATGATCCTTATCCTTATACGATAGACCCTGTTCAGATGAACCTTTGACATACATTAGGATATGAGTATCTACATTCCCACAAGGAGCTTGCGGAACAACACTAACATCAATTGAGATGTTGTATAGTGCATTCGTAAAAATAATATAGCTTGCATCAAATCTTCTATAGTGAGTGGTGACAAGGTACTTCAAAAGCTTCCCCCATTGCATCAAGTGTGAGCTAATTCCTAGTTCCATCAATTTGTTCTATATCGAAAGGTATATCGAAGAGGTAATTATCGGCTGAATCATGTTAACCCATTCAAAGTTTTGTGTATTTTTGTTTCGAAAATATAGAACTCTTCTCTCATGATTGAGAAAGGGTCGGCTTAGTCCGAATAAGTTGGGCTATGATGTTATCATATTATCCAAATATGTTTTATCCAAGAGTTGATGTGCGTGTTATAACTCTGATTCTGTAATTATGAGATAATGTCCGTGGAGTAGTTTATGAAGGTTGTGCAAATTCTCTTGTTATCTGCGTAAATCTTTCTTTAGATTTAGGCTCGTTCGAGGACGAACGAGAGTTTAAGTGGAGGAGAATGAAACGACCTCAGTCAGTCGTTTCAGAAGTTAGGACTCCGATTGGCGTGCCGATAATTTTAAAATATTCATAATATCCATTAGGACCTGTCTGTAAAATTTGAGCTAAATCAGACCTCGTTTGGTAGGCATCGGAAGAAGGTTTCAGTTTTTATTGGCGATAAATATTAAAAAGAGATTTTCGAGCTCGGTTTTTGCCGAATGAGCTCCGATTCGAAATCCGAAAGCGCCGTTAGGTTCGTATGATTATTTGTGATTTTTGTAAGCTTTCGAAAGTGAATTTCGATGTTGTTCGGCTAGTTTCCGCTAAAATGCCGAAAGTTAAATAATTTGACTTCTTTTCATTTAAATACGCATCTTGAGTTTTGGGAGTCTGATTTGCGATCCGTCTTCGCGAGTATGTTACATATATTTTGTATAACTTGTATGCAAAAGTTGGAATTATTTTAAATATCGTAGGGTACCGTTTTAATTTTTACTGTAATAGCGAGTTTTAAAAGAAAAAGAAAAAAAAAAGAAGAAAAAGACAAAAAAGACAAAACCTTTGAAAGAAAAAGGGTTTGCATGGCGGTGGCCTAACATATATATCTGTATCTTCAGCTTAAGCTTAAAACAAAAAAAAGGAGAAACAGGAGACAAGAAAAATGAAAAACGCGCAGAAGAAAAAATGCCAGAAAATGAGAAAAGGGGCCGGAGAAAAGTAGAATTTTCACCTTGAAATATTCAGGTAATGATCCTAATATAGTATTTGAGTTTATTACGTGTGTTTAAATATAGTTTTGCGGTAAAAATAGGGATATTAGACATCGCCCTAATGACGTAAATTGATAGTTTAAAGGGTCAAATGGATCCCGATAATGAAATTGATTATGTATTCGTGCTCAGTGAGTTATGGAAAACTTATAAATGTAATTTATTTGGGATTTGGTTATGTGGCCTTAAACCCTGTATATAGGCCTGGCCTGCGTATTGCGTATGCGAATAGGGTATCAGGTTCCTACCTGGATTGCCCTAAGATGTGAGGAATGAAGCCTTTAGCCTAATGTGATATATTTTTCTACTTATTGAACACAGTGGGATCGTTTGGCCATGGAACCAAAGGTTAAAAGCGGTTATTGATTAGCAATGCTAACTTTTGGAAGAGGTAAGTGTTTATATCCATTTCTTTGGAGGCACCTGGCCTCGTGGATTTTCTACCACGTATTCCTTACGTGTGTAGCTGCCGATAGGCGTACTCATTACGCCTTAGCTTTGGATTTATATTGTATATTATATGTTATGTCCTATTGTTGGTATTGCATTGAGGATTTGAGTATTGTACCCTGGCTGCAAGTTGGTATCTACTTCCCGGCTGTCGATGAGAGTCCCGCGCCGGTGAAGGGTTATTATTGCATCACATTGCATTCATATGCATTACATTGCATATCATATTGAGGGCAGGAGTATTCCGCCCCAGGAGCAGGAGTATTCCGCTCCATTGTATCATATTGAGGGCAGGAGTATTCCGCCCCAGGAGCAGGAGTATTCCGCTCCATTGTATCACATTGAGGGTAGGAGGATTCCGCCTCAAGAGCAGGAGTATTCCGCTCTTATGTCAGATATTGAGTGCAGGAGTATTCCGCCTCAGCTTTACATTATATCGGGTGCAGGAGTATTCCGCCCCAGGAGAGTGCAGGAGTATTCCGCCTCTGGTTTATATTATATCGGGTGCAGGAGTATTCCGCCCCAGGAGCAGGAGTATTCCGCTCCAGTTGGTTATCAGATTGGATTCTCCTCGGATGCAGGAGTATTCCACTTCGGGATGGGATTACGGGCACATGTGACCCTTCGCATCATATTTCATCTCATTTCATCTCACTTCATTTTATTTCATTTCATTTCATTTCATACCATTGTGTAAACTTGTGGTATATAACTATTGTCCTGCTTATATGTGCATTTCTTATTTGTTGTTATGTTTCTGGCACACATCGTTGGTTGAGTTTATAAGTTTCTTATGTGTTTTCGGTTGTTATCTGGCTCTACCTTTTTATAATTTAAATAAAAGAAATTTGGTTTATCTGTTTCTTCTCCCTGGCTAGCTATCCTATTCTTTGAGGTGGCTAGTCTGGCCCACTTATTGAGTCCTTTTGACTCACCCTTTTTTGTTGTTTGTTTTTTTGTCTATCTATTTCGTTTCGGCAGGTTCGCTCCAGGATTGAGTTCGCCACATTGTTCAGGAGCGAAGACGACTTCAGCTGTCAGGGTGAGCCAGCTTTTATTCCGGATGGCCACCAGTTTATCGGTTATCATTCAGTTGCATTTTGTTCCCTTCAGGAGGTATCTGTTTTCTTTGTACTCTTAGATGTCTAGTCTGGATAGCCCTAAACCTAGTATGTTGGGTAGCCAGCTATAACTTCGTTTGTACGGCTTAGAGGTATCAGTATGTCTGTGTTTTTGTTTTAAGTGTTGTCCTTATTTATGAAATATTATATTTATTTTCCTAATTTAGTTGGTAAGGGTTCGCCCGACGGGTCTAGGGGAGGATGTCGGGTGCCCGCACGGCCTAACCGGATTCCGGGTCGTGTCACAAAGTCCTTTATTTTTCTTTCTTTTCGCTTTTTGCCCTTCTTATCTATTGAAGAGCCGGCGGCGGTGGATATTTGCTCTGCCACCATGACGGACTGCAGCGGGGCTGTGGCGGTAGTACCGGTAGAAGCAGTAACTTCAGCATCAACTGTATTCTGAGAATATGAAGACATTTTCAAGCGCAAATTCAGTGGTTTGAACAACTAACTTGGAGATTTGAAGCATAAATTGATGAAAACAGGCAAGAGATTTTTAGATTCGCTTGAAGAAGTTGAAGAATTCTAAAGGTTTTTGATGTTGTAAAGTTTGTAAAAATGAGTTGAAGTTGATATTTATAAGGCAAAAGTCATCATTGTCTCAGGAACTGATGAAAACTGTCATCTGCACGATGACTAACACGTGCGGCGATGAGAAGTTGAAGTGACGGTTTGACGTTTCGAATTGAAGGGCCACGAATGCTCCACGTGTTTTTCCCGCCTAAAGTTTCAAGCCACTCGCCAAGTTTTCGAACACATGCTTGGCAAGTGAGGGGACTATCTGTATTGGTCGATTTCTGTTCGATCATGCAAAGGATACGTGGTTGACTACGCGGCAAGATCATAACAGATTCCGAAGACATTGTGCAGCGAGATCGAAGCTGAAACAGCTTCAGCCACTGGTGTGATCGATTGCGTTGTATTGAGATCGAAATGATTCGAAGACGATTGTTTCAACAGATAACCTTGATTGATCTTATCCCACTTTTATCGGAACTAATCCAGCAGAATCTGTGGAACGTGGACAACTGTTGAAGAGACGTGGGGAAGTGGAGCTCTTCTAGGATTGGGAACTCCGCACTTTAGCTAATCTATAAATAGGCCCCCAGTACCCCCATTTGGGACTTACATTCATCATAACAAAAAGCATCCCTAGTTCATCTGCAACATTACCCCCATTATTATTATTAGCAAATTTCCTACTATTAACGTTACAATCTCAACTATTGTATAAGACATCAATCACGGCTTGGTTCCGGCTTGGAGGATTTCACAAAACGCCAACCATCGATTCAATACAATAAGCTTTATTGCTTTCACTTATTATTATTGTTTCTCATTATTTGCTTGCTATTTCCATTGCTTAACATATCTGCTTGTCGTTATCAATTTCGTTAATTCCCTGCTATTGCATTAGCCGTAGAATTATTTTATTGTGTTTACCGGTTAACATCGATCACATTAAAACGATTGTCATTATTGTTTGGTTCGTACTATTAATTTGATAAATCCCTTTTCATCAACTGCATCTCTATCGTTTCATTCGAATTCGCCATCGGTTAAGTCGTACAATCTCGTATATTTGTCATCGACAATCTAATTTTATCATAACTTTACTCGTCAAATCTTGTTGAAATAGATTATCTGAGATTAAAACTAATCAATCTGATTGTATTCGGAATCATACAACATCGATTGCTTGAGTTCGTTAGGTTTCTCATCGCACTTAGTGATTCTGTCGTTTAATCTTGTATTCGATCATACCTATCTTCGAGTTGGAATATAGCATAATTTCGTTGGATTTTTCATTTCATTTAGTCGAACTTGTTATTTGCACCACATCCATTTAACACGAAAACAACCAATTATTTGTTAACGTAAATTGCCTATCAACCGATCAAATTGAGATATAAACGGTCACCTTAGACTCAACTAAATACAAATTTAATTGTAAAATCTGAAATATATTTTTAATGAATACACTAGAACTAGAAGTTCAATGTTTATTGGATCACCTCAGCATAAATGTTTGATGTAAGATGCACATAATGGCGATTCGCACGTAAAAATTTCGTGTAGGAGTCACTTTTGACTGCGTTAGTAGAACGGTAGCCCGCGCGCATAAATTCATTGAAAAGTAGCCAGACTCGAAAAAGGGTAATTATAGTATTTTTGAGAGAGTAGCTGAGAAGTTGAGGAAACGTTTTCGGCACTTTGCAGACGGTTGTTGAAGTCAAGGTTATACTCTTTCTTTAATCTCACCTTCTTATATCAATGTTGTAAATACACACCAGTCAATCCAAGATCCTCCACCGTTCGATATCTCAACATTTCTAGTCAACGACCAAGATTTATGCAAACATACACCTCGTAACTACATTATCAGTACTCATTTTCTTGACTTTTTGTAGGAACTAATGTATCGACCGAAGCTTTTTGTCTTTATCCAAACCGAAGTCACATGACTTGCAATTACCTACGACAATTTAGTCCACGTCATCATACTACTACCTATGACTTCTTTCTTACGTGTCATGTGGGTCCCACATCTCATGCACCACTGCTTCCACCTGTATAAGCCACCCTTATTCTTGCCACAGTTTTTCACTTCAACTCTCTAGTACTACTACAACAAACCAAAAAAAAAAGTATTCATGTATAACATATATATAGTTTAAAAAATATGATAGCCGGACAGTTGTCGGAAAATGACGTTATTCCCGGAGTTACAATGGAGTTAAAGGCATTTATGGAGGATGATGAAGAAGGGTATAATAATAATTTTCTTGAGGATAAAAAAGTGGAAGAGGTAATGGCTGCTTAAAGTATTAATTTTCATAAAAAATGTGGAAGAGGACAAACGATCATGTTGAAATTTTCATAAGAAATATTTGATCTTGTTTAAAATATTAATTTTTCAAATCCAATCAAACTCATTATCACTTGTAATTTGATTTTCAATTAAATGTTAGGTGGACTTTAAGGAGAAAAGACCATTGCTAGTATGCCTCCAAATAGGGTAGTCCATATCTTGAGACAATAAAGAAGAGTGAGAGTGATGTAACAAACATTTAATATCATCCGGGAGGTGGAAGAAAATTTGAGAAAACTCCTAGGTGTTTCTATTTGAGAAGTCAACAATCTTAGCACTAGCCTCACTCATCGTGAGAGGACCACTTGTAAGGCTTCTAAGGGGTTTTCCTATTAGGAAGCTAGCTTTAATCCCAGAAGGAGGTATACATTCCATAACCTATGACCCAGTGAGTGTTGCTATTGCCAATTGGTCATCCTTTATTAATGCTACTCCAGATAAAAGAGTGAGATTTAGTAGCAGCTTTGCGAACATATTTTCCACTAATAACTTTAGCCCAAATAGTGTTAGCACTAGAAAGGAATCTCCAAGTTAGACCAGTAATCATAACCATATTTTTAGTTCTGGCGTTGGTAATGGAAAGACCTTCTAGGTGTTTTGGTTAAGTAATAGTATTCCAAGAAAGGAGATGAAGTCTCTTTTTGGTGTCAGTGGTACCCCAAATAAAGTTTCTTTGGATATTATCTAAAATTTTCAAGGTCTTAGAAGGAAGAATATGAAATTGCATAATGTGGTTGGGGATGGTATTAAGAGTTGATTTAACCAAAGTTGCTCTACCAGCTAAGCTCAGAAAGTTTGTTTTCCAGCTGGATAGTCTTGTTTGGAAATTATACAAAAGAAATTGGTAGTCATTAGGTCTTGGTTTATGGTTTAATATTGGAAAACCTAAGTACTTACCAAAGCAATGACTTATTTGGATATTGAGAATAGATCCAAGATGATTTGTTAGACTAGGATTGACATTCTTAGAAAAAATAATTTTAGCTTTGGTTGTATTGACTTTTTCACATGATAGGTCACAAAATAGATTAAGTGTTGATTTGATAGCCAACACCATTTTTTCATTGGCTTTAGCCATGAAAGTGAGGTCATCAGCAAACAATAGGTGATAAAGTTTGGGACCTTTAGGATATATCTTGATGGGGTTCTGATATGATCTGGATGAGTAGTCGAAGCCATGGAGGGTTCACGCTCAACATCCGAAGCTTGGAATGCATCAAAAGGGCTTGGAATTCGAGAATCAAGCAAATGAGAGCTTACTGGAATTTGGTCCAGTGCTATCGCGAGCCAAGAGGCACGATCACGCAGAGGTAGTTAGCTGAAGTGCGTGATCGCGAGAAATAGAGCGCGGTCGCGATGAAGCGTTCCATGCAAGTGCGCAGTCGCAAGGAATCCAACGCGATCGCGATGAAGCTTCAGATCACTGGGCGCGATCACGACACCCAAGGCGCGGTCGCAATGAGACGCGTTTCAGATAATTTACTACTTTAGTGCCTAGGGACTGCTTAGTCATTTTGTAATAAACCTAGGGATTACTATATATAGCGTCATTAGAAGTAATTAGCCTTACTTAGATTTTAGATAATTGAGAATACTCTTGTGAGAGTGTGTATGGATTTTATCCCTTTTATTCTTCTTGGATCTCTCTTGGATTCTCTTGTGTGAGAGATCCATTGCTTGAGTTCAAGTCTCTTCCCCCTCGGGTATTGATCTTTGATTGTATCGTTTAAATTAGGGTATTACAATTGCTTGTAGTGTTCTAATTTAACTGCAATTGTGGGATTTGATTCCTTTCTTTCTTCTATCTTTCCTCAATTCCCTTATATTCTTTACTTTGTGGAGTTTATTTTATCGTTTGGTTACTCGTTTTTGGTTCTTAGAGTTTAGAGTCCTATCATTTGATATCATAGCTCAGATTGGTGTTTGTTTCTACAAACACTGTCTAGGTTTTGAATTTCTAAAGCTTAAAATAACCAAAAAAATAAAATAAAATAAAATAAAAAATTCAAAGATCCTAAGAATTGAGTCATAGATTTAGGGTTCCTTTGGATGAAATCTTTGTGACCAATTGTTGGTTGATGATTCTAGATGTTGTATCTTGAAGAATTAAATAATAAACAACGTTTGTGGACTCAATTTGAGCAATTTGAGGAATCAAAATCTAGGGTTCTTCAAGTTCATCAACAAGTGATTTGAGGCTTTTGCATTTTGGGTATTGTTTTTGAAGAATCGATCATTGGGGTCTGTTCACGGACTTATAAGGAGCTTATATCTTAAATTTGGAGCAAAAACAAGTTTTTGTGAAGATTCAAGTGAAGAAAATTTCCTGAAATTCGGGCTTCAAGTTCTGCATCAAACCCAGAATTTGTTCTTCGCGATAGCGCTCCATCTACCGCGATCGCGCTGGCTTGTTGAAATTTTATTCTTCGCAATCGCGGGCCAACAACGCAGGGTTATTGACTTACTCTTTAATTTGCGATAGCGCCCAAACTCACGCGACAACACTGAACAAAAAAATCAGTCACTTCACAGATTGCTCGGACAGCTCCTAAATAATTTCAGATTACCCGTACCCCTTTCATATCATCAAATGTAGTAAGTTTCTAGATCACACACAAAATTTCATCCAATTCCAATATCGATTCGTGCTAATTCGATTCGTGTTTTTTTTCTCTTTTTAGTTTCGTTGCGTGTTTATTTGTTCCTAGTCCATTGTGTGTCTTTGTCGGTTTCTTTAGTGTCTTATCAACTCCATTCCAAATTGAGGTGTGGATACCTACATTGAGAATTTGAGGATGTAGAACCTTGAAGAGTAAAGGAGTGACCGGTGACAACTCTCGAGTGGAAAAAAGAGAGGTGTTGAGTGAGGTGAGTGGGTTGTCACAACCCGAATCTATACCCGACCTTGAAAGAAATAAAAATGAGGGAGAAGAAAAAGGAAAAAGAATCATAGAGAGTGAGATCACCCCTTATTCTAACACTAACTCTTTATCTTCTTCCTTTACTTGTTTGAGTTCTTGTGTAGGTATTCTTGGAGGCAAACCGATGGAGCCTCAATAATGTTCCAAAGTGGAAAGGCAAGGTGAAGAAGATTCCCATTATGAGCTACAAGGTGGAGGCACTAGCCATGACACTTCTAGTGCTTTGAGTAAGCAAGATTGTGACTCAATTGTAAGTGTTAGTTCTTCTTCCCATGAGCATTTTACTTCCTTGTCTTGTGATAGTAATTGTGAAAACTCCATGCTAGTTGATGATTTGTATGATTACAATGTATTTGGAACTAGTGTAGAGTCGATTGGTCTACTTGTGTGTGAATGTGAACCACTAGTTGAGAGGGTTGATAAGCCACATCATGGTATGACCCCAGTATTCAATGAACCTCTCTTCAGTTGAAGAAGTTGTAGTTGACCTTATTTGTGAACCTTGTTATGACATCCCACCCATATTTGATAGAGGAGAATATGAGTTGAATAAATATCCTATTCTTCCCTTTGATGGCTTATTTGATAATGGTGATCTTATTTGTCATAGTGAGGATAATTATGACCTTAAGAAATCTCTAGTGAAAGAGATGGATAGGATTATCTTTGATGATTCCTCAAGTGTGGATGTTAGCTCTAATTTGGATATTTCACCTTTGTTAGGTAGTGAGCTTGAGAAGCTTGCTTTGACTAACCCCTTGTTTGAGGGCATTTTTAATAGAGGTGGTGCTTTCTATCAAACTAGAGTAAAGAGTGAGGTTGAACCTCCATGGTGTAGTAGGTTTAACTCTATAGATAATCCATTGTTTGAAACTCCAAGTGAGGTGAATGACCTTGGTATTGGTTGTGATGGTCCATCTTCTAGTAGTTCTAATCTTGATTGTGTGGGCTATAATGATGAAGAAATTATGGATACCTTCATTGGAAGTTTTTCTAGTGAGGAGGATTGTCTTGGAGGTCAATGTGGAGGTGAGGAGGTAACTCTTGGTGTGTGTAAGAGTTCTTCCAAGAAGGGGAGTGGAGTATTTGATGTTAGTTGTTAATTGAACTATTTTATTTACTCCATTCCATATGTTGATCACACCTTGAGTGTGGAGCATGCCAAAGCTATTTTGCCACCTTATAATAGAAATGCATCGAAGGCTTGGTATGTTGGTCATGAGCTTACGGGTCGTAGGAAATTTGATTGCTACATCTTGCATGTTCCATGTTTTATTGATCTCTTTGCTTGTTCTTGTGTCAAGTGCACTTCCTTGTTGAGTTAAGTACTTGTTTCCTTTGATGACATGAGCTTTTTTATTGTTATTGATGTATTGGCTTTATCATAGGCATGTTTTCCACACCACTTGCACTCATTCTTGTTGAGCTAACCTACTCTTGTAGTAGGAAGTTTTTGTGCTTGTCCTTGTTTGTAGGCCTTGATGGTGTGATTTCGAGGACGAAATCCTTCCAAGAAAGGGAGAATGATGCAGCCCAAATTGAGCCTAAGGACCAACCATCAAGAGCCAAGCTTGAAGGGTGCGAGAGATGCAAAGCCAAGAGCTTCGGAGGAGAGTTCGGGAGCGATTTTAAGATTGTCCACTTGAGCACAGCTTTGGACGAACTGCCTAGTGGGGTGGGCGGATCGCCTACCCCTCAAAGTCCTTCAATTGCGGCTAAGTGTGGAGATTTAAGCTCTATGAAGTTTGGCTAGGCGGAGCGCCTAATTAACAGAGGCGGGGCGCCTCTTACTAAAGCAATATCAAGCCTTCACATAGTGGACGGACCATCCAGTGGAGGAGGCGGACCGCCTCCCCCTGTTACACAGTAACGGGGTTTCATTTAAAGTAAGGACTATTTACTAGTTTGACCCTGCGTGGTCTTTTATGTTTTAACCCAACTTATGGGCATTTATGACATTTCATACTAAGTGTAAGAGAATCTATAAATACCTTAAACTAGGGTTTCATTAGGAAGTTAGCTTATTTTGAGAATAGAAGAATTAAGAGAGAGGCAAGGTCTTCTTGTAGAAGCTTGAAGCTTCATGTATCTCTTAGCTTAGAACCATATGGATTTCATCATAGTATAAATCTTTGATTAAGTTTGAGTTTCCTTCCTCCCTCTTGGATAGTAATTCATGTATTGAATTGCTTTATCCATTCTTTCTTCTATTTCTGCTCTTCCAAATTTCAACTTTCTTGTTATCTTGTTGATTCGTATTTTAATTGTTTCCGCGTATTTTGACCTACATTATGATTTATGTAAACAGAGAGGAGTTCTAAGCAAAGAATAAAAATATAAGGAGACATAGGGTTCCTTGTCTAATTCCTCTAGTGGGATTAAAGAATAGGATTTTGGATCCATTAACTAGAATTGACATAGAAGAAGAAGTAATGCATGACAATATTGACTTTGTAATATTAGGAAGAAAATTAAAAAAGGCTAACATTTTCCAAATAAAGACCACTCAAGTCTATCAAAGGCTTTTCTAAATCTATTTTGATAAGCATTTCCCTCTTAGTAGCTTTCATTCGTGAGAATTTGTGAATAATTTTTTGAATAATTATAGCATTATCTGAAGCCCTTCTATTTTAAGGAAACTAGCTTGGCATGGGCTGATAAAACTATCAAGATAAATTTTGATACGATTTATAATTATTTTGGTAATAATTTTATAGATAGTGTTGCAAAGGCCTATAGGTCAAAATTTTTTTAGATGAACAACATTTTTGAATTTAGGAATTGGACAAAGATAGGTAGTATTAGAGTAATTAGGAATAGTGCTAGCAGCAAAGACTTGGTGACAAACAGATCTAACAGAGTTGCCAATGATATCCCAGTATTTTTTAAAAAAAAAAAATGGTGGAGGCCATCTGGACCAGGGGTCTTATAAAGTTTAAAAGAGTACACTGCTTGAGTAATTTCAGCATCTGTTAAGGGTCTATCAAGACTAGAAAGATCAGTTTGGATATACCATCCAGTATTATGGTTAAGAGGGTTAAAAGGACTACAATCATGACTTGTGGTGTATAAAAGTTCAAAATAATTTGTAACATGAGTAGTCACAGCCTCATGATCAAAAACTACATTGCCATTATTATCTTGAAAGTGAGTAGTGGTGTTCTCCTACGCCTATTAAGGGTGGTGATGTGGAAAAATTTTGTTATTGCATCACCATGGTTTAGCCAATTAACCCTAGATTTGAGGCGCCAAAATTCTTCCTCATCTTTTAATAAGTTGTTGAACTCAAAGACAAACTTATTTTCAAGATTTTGAAGAAAGTAGCTTTTAGGGTAATTCGAAGAAGATTGGAGACCATTTATTCTAGCAAGAAATTTCTTTTTATTTTTAAAAATGTTTCCAAATACTGTCTTGTTCTAATTTATAATTTTTTTTCAAAAAACTTGGCAGCATCACGAAAACTTCTATTATCCCATGCATAGTTTATAATATTTCTAAAATCTGGGTGTGAAGTTCACATTGATTCAATTCAAAAAAGTTTGCTACTATTAACATGAGGCTTCCTATTCAGACTAATTAAGATATGGTGATGGTCCGAATAGGTCTTCGACAGGTGCACAATGGAAGCATCTTTAAACAAGGTGATCCAATCATTATTGGCTGAGCACCTATCTAAGTGTTCCATAATTAAACCATCTCTACTTTTATTATTATTGGACCAAGTATATTTTGGTCCTTTAAATCTTAAGTCAATTAGATTACAATAATATATACAATTCTAAAAACGGTTGGCATTTTTGTGGTTGATAGGCCTACCACCAGATTTGTCATTTTGGGATAACACTTGATTAAAATCACCACTAATTAGCCAAAGACCTTTATAATTATCATAAATAGCAGCTAAAGAATTCTAAAGCAAATTACGACTAGAGCAAGATGTACTAGCAAAAATAGTTGAAAAAAGCCAAGGAATTTTAAAAGAGTTATGAAGTACCTTGATCATGGCATAGACCTTATTGCCATTAATATGAACATAAAAAACACTAGCCAAGTCATTTTTCCAAAGGAGTGAAATACCACCAGAGCTACCCACAAATGGCACCTCAACATTATCAGTGATGTCAAAACGTAAACATACCCTAAGGTCATGGTGATCATCCATTTTTATTTCAAGCAGTGCAACCACCACAAGCCTATAGAATCCTGGAGCGAGCTGGTGGTGGTGGAATGTCCATCTGTATTTGGGGGGGGGGGGGTGTTGTTGAGGGATCATGTTTTGGAGATTCATATTTGGTCGATTTGCATGGTGATGTATCCCGTTCAAGAGCACTTGGGCTTGCATAGGTTGATTTGGGGCCAAATCTCATGGAGTGAAGATTGGAATTTGTGGTGGTATCATCCAAGGTGGAAAGAAACGAAGGTCGATTAGTGGATAGTCCTATTGATTCATCCCATGCATGAGTTGTGGTTACATGTTGTTCATATAATTTTGCATTATCAAGTGCATGCCTTCGCTCACAATTAGGACAAGATAAGACGGGTCTTGTATGACTACATAAGCTGGTTGTCCTAGAATCACCATTAGCATAGTGATTGCTTGACCCCATAGAGTTGATTCCAACTAAGACTGGGGTACTAGGTTTTGTGGTGCTGGAATTGTGAAGATGAGCGGTTGGTTCATGGGAGGTGGAGGTGGAATTTGTGAATTGTTGTTTTAATTCATTGGTGATTTTTTCTTTCAAAGGGGATGCTTTTTTTGATGAATAAATGGAAATTTTACCTTGTCAATTTTCGGCAATGTCATTTTTCATCAAGTTCGTGCATTTGGGACTAAAAAATTGCAAAGGAGATTTCTCTCTTATAGAGAGGATGCATTGCATTCCAAAACTGAAGATGCAGCAGAAGTATGTAGAGCAAATTAAAGACTATAGTGGAACATCGAAGAAAAGTTAGAAAATTAATTTTCATGTTAGCTCCAATCAAACTCGACAATTTCAGAGAAGAAAATAACATTATGCTTGGAACAGTGTGGCGAATTCTAGAACTAATGGTCGGGAAGGGACAACTTTAGTTCAGACCAGTTGTCAACACTTCCATTTCTGGGAACTAATGAACTAAGGACATGGAGTGTTACGCAGCGCCTCTGGAGCCGCCCCCCTCCCCCCGTTATGGAGCCAGGGGGTTCTGAATGACCTCCCTCTCACGGTTAAAAAAGTGGTTAACTATCTCAAAAAAATCTATATCGTCCATCCGAAAAACGTGTCTCAATTACAGCCAACTTGACGATGAATTTTTAAAAGTTCCTTTACTATTAAACGTGAGTTCTTCCTTGAAGTAGGAAGTTGCATTATTATTTTGAGGTGCTATATAGGTCGTGTTAGGAGATAGTATACTAGAAGTGGAGTTATTTTGCATGCCTGATGGCGTGTTTGAGTGTCCAAAATGTTTCGAAGAAAGAGGAGAGGGGATATGAGAGAGGCAAATTGATGATCGAATCAAACTGAGGAGTTTCATTGGCTTGTTTGGATGGTATAGAGGTAAGAACATTTTCAGGAATAGAAGGGATATGAGTATTGGAAATTGTGACACTAAAGTTTGTAGCGATTGTGTAATTTTATCCAAATCAGATAGGGATGACATGGAGATCAGGGGTTGGGTTGACGTGCCCATAAGATTATCTACGTGGTAATTATTTTTGTTGAAATTTGTTTGATCATGCATAGGTTGTAACGCCTTTTGCATGGCATTGTCAGTCGAAAAAATATTTTTTTATTTTATTCTCCATATCAAATTTATCCATAGTTTCCTGACTATAAGAATTAAGCGTGCTAAATTTATTAAAAGTGTTATTAATACGATAAATAGGCCTTGCAGTGCCTTGATTTTTATAACTAAATTTGTAGTAGAAAATTTAGAAAACTTACCTGAAGAATGAGCGTTAGATTCCATAGGTGGTGACATAGAGGAGCCTTTCTTTAATTGTCCACTGTTAACAGCTTGATCAGCTTTTGAAGCAAAACTCTTCTTTTTTTTAGAAGCTTACTGTATGCCACTCTAACTCCCCCTCCTTGGTTTTGAGTTTTAATTGGGTTGTAGGAGTAGGGTTATCAATGGTGGTGGAAGTAATAATGGTTTGAGAGGCATAGGGACAGTTTTCTTGAAGATGACTTAGACGCCCACAAATCTTACATAAAATATTTTCACCTTCATAAATAATGTTTTGTTTCTGATGTCCTCTGTAGACATGACTTTTTACAGGAGTGCCTAGTTGCACTTCAATGCAAATCCTTGCATATCTTGCTCTTAAAGCAGTTGAGGTTTTGAAATCCACTTTGAGTAGTTTTCCAAGACTACTACCAATTTTTCTCAGTACACTTTCATCAAAAAATTCAGTAGGTAAATTAGGTAAACGTTCCAAATAGCAGTAGATAGTAGTTTAATTTCAGTAGCTACAAAATTTGGCTTCCAACATCTAATGGAGAGGAAGAAACCATTAACAACCCATGGTCCTTCAGTTAGCCCTTTGTGTAGACTGTCATGTTTGTTAAATTTTACCACATAAAAATCTTCTCCAAGATCTATCTAAGGAAAGTCTTCAGATAGTTTCCATAAAAACTAGAGCTTTTCATATAGGTATTGATGGTGAAGCCGTTTACCTAAAAGCTTGATAATAACAGAATTGAGCCAGAGAGAATAAATATGTTGCTTCTCCTCTTGGATGAAAGATATGTGTCCAACCAAGTCATCTTCTACTATTGAGTGTTGTTGCATGTAAGAATTAGATAGTGGATCGTGTAGTATAGTAGATTTAGTAGTGCAAGGTGTGGTATTTTGTGATATTAGTTTTTCATAGAAAGTTGGTTTGTCAGGTGGAATTGAAATACTTGTATTATTGTTGTTATCAGGTGGCTTCGAGTGAATTGAATGAGTCTTAGAAGGAGACACATTACCATCAAGGTCCATTGGTGAAGAAGAGATAAAATGAGCTTAGAAATGTATATGGAGGGTATCTTTTTCTTTTTCTCCAAATTTTTGCATCATTGGATCCTTAAGAAAACACTAACTGTGCTGTGATCAATTCCTTATGAAGCTTCTGTTGGACTTTAAGTCATTGGGCTTTAAAGATAAGAACTGTGGACTGGGAAATAGTGGAAAAATGAAATAGAGGAAAATAAAAATTTAAATCAAGTGAACTTTGCCACTTGAAACAAGTGAACTGACACGACCCGGAATCCGATTAAGCCGTGCGGGCACCCGACATCCTCCCCTAGACCCGTCGGGCGAACCCTTACCAATTAAGTTAGGAAAATAAACATAACGATTCATAAATTGGAACAAGACTTAGAAAAAAAAACCGCAAACATACTAATACCTCTAAGCTGTACAAAAGAAATTACAGCTGACTACCCAATATACTAGATTTAGGACTATCTAGAATACACATCTAACAGTACAAAGAAGACAAATACATCCTGAAGGGAGCAAAATGCAACTGAAATAATAATAACCTGGTGGCCATCCGGAATAAAAGCTGGCGGCCATCCGGAATAAAAGCTGGCTCACCCTGACAGCTGAAGTCGTCTTCACTCCTTCAAAACGTGGCGAACTCAATCCTGGAGCGAAACTGCCGAAACGAAATAGATAGACAAAAATAAACAGCAAACAAAGGTGAGTCAAAGGACTCAATAAATGGGGCAGACAAGCCACCTCAAAGAATAGGATAGCTAGCCAGGGAAAAAAGAAACAGATAAGCCAAATTTCTCTTAATTAAATTATAAAAAGGCAGAGCAGGATAATAACTAGAAAACACGTATGGAATCATAAACAACCAGGGACATAAGGTAGACAGAACATATAGGTATCCCGAGCATATTAACTATCAGAAATACATCATGTTGCGGCGTGCAACCTGATCCATATATTCATACTGTCGCGGCTTGCAACTTGATTCGTATATTTATACTATTGCGGTATGCGACCCGATCCGTACATTTATACTGCTACGGCATGCAACCCGATCTGATCCATGTATTTATACTGTCGCGACGTGCAACCCAGGATACGGGCCAGAAATATATAGGCAAACTGAGATATGTCCACAACATGGTATACATACCGCATATAAATAAAACACAACACAATACACACAACAGTCAGTATGCGGTGCAATGAGATGGGATGAATGCGGTACGATGCAATGCAGTCACATATACCTGATACCTATCTCCGGCGCGGGACTCTCATCGTCTACCAAGAGATATATGCATTAATGACCCTTCACCGGCTCGGGACTCTCATCGATTACCGGGAAGTGTATGTAATAATGACCCTTCACCGGTGTGGGATTCTCATCGCCAACCGGGAAGTATATGTAATAATGACCCTTCACCGGTGCGGGACTCTCATCGCCAACCGGGAAGTATATGCAATAATGGCCCTTCACCGGTGTGGGACTCTCATCGCCAACCGGGAAGTATATGCAATAATAACCCTTCACCGGTGCGGGAATCTCATCGCCAACCGGGAAGTATATGCAATAATGACCCTTCACCGGTGCGGGACTCTCATTGCCAACCGGGAAGCATATGTAATAATGACAGTCAGAGTACAATGCTCAGATACTCAATGTAATACCAACAACAGGACGTAACATATAATATACAACGTAAATTCAAAGCTAAGGCGTAATGAGTACGCCTATCGGCAGCTATACACATAAAAAATACGTGGTAGAAATTCCACGAGGCCAGGTGCCTCCAAAGAAATGGATATAATCACTTACCTCTTCCAAAAGTTAGCTCTGCTAATCAACAATTGCTTTATCCTTTGTTTTCATTGCCAAACGATCCCACTCTATTCAATAAGAAGAAAAATATATCAAATTAGGCTAAAGGCTTCATTCCTCACATCTTAGAGCAATCCGGTTAGGAACTTGATACCCAATTTGCATACGCAATACGCAGGCCAGGCCTATGTACAGGATTTAAGGTCACATAACCAAACCCCAAATAAATTACATTTATATGTTGCCCATAACTCACTGAGTACGAATATATAATCAATTTCATTATCGGGGTCCATTTGACCCTTTAAACTATTAATTGAACTTATTAAAACGATGTCTAATATTCCAAGTTTTACCGTTAAAATATATTCAAACTCACGTAATAAACTCAAATAGTATATTAGGATCATTACCTGAATGTTTTAGGGTAAAATTCTACTTTTCTCCGGCCCCTTTTCTCATTTTCTGGCATTCTTTTTCCACTTCGTCATTTCATTTTCTCTGTTTCGATGTTTCTGTTTTGTAAATCATAGCATCTGCTCCTTTCGTCCTTAGCTTGACCCCACAGAAGTCCACTTAATCTATTTTGTCTTTTCCCTTTTTTTTCTTTTTTCTTTTAAAATTCGCTGCTATGGTAAAAATTAAAACTGTACTCTACGATATTCGAAATAATTTCAACTTTTGCATACAAGTTATACAAAATATATGTAACATACTCACTAAAGCGGATCACAAATCAGATTTCCGGAACTCAAGATGCGAATTTAAATGGAAAAGGTCAAATTATTTAACTTTCGGCATTTTAGCAGAAACTAGCCAAACAACATCGAAATTCACTTCCGAAAGTTTACAAAAGTCACAAATAATCATACGAACCTAATGGCCCTTTCGGATTTCGAATTGGAGCTCATTCACCAAAACCGAGCTCGAAAATCTCTTTTTAATATTTATCGACAATAAAAACTGAAACCTTCTTCCAATGCCTACCAAACGAGGTCTGATTTAGCTCAAATTTTACAGACAGGTCCTAATGAATATTACGAATATTTTAAAATTATCGGCACGCCAATCGTAGTCCTAACTTCCGAAATAATTGACCGAGGTCGTTTCATTCTCCTTCACTTATATTCTCGTTCGTCCTCGAACAAGCCTAAGTCTAAAGCAAGATTCATGCAGATAACAAGAGAACTTGCACGACCTTCATGAGCTACTCCACGGGTATTATTTCCTGATTACAGGATCAGAATTATAACACGCATATCGAACTCTTGGATAAAAATATAGCTGGATAATATCATAATGCCGTTGCCCAGCTTATTTTGACTAAACTGATCCTTCCTCGATCACGAGAGGAGAGTTTTACTTTTCAAAGTAAAGATACACGGAACTTTGAATGGGTTAGTATGATTTAGCCGATAATCACCTCTTCGATATACCTTTTGATATAGAACATGTCGATGGAACTAAGAATTAGCTCACGCTTGATGCAATAGGGGAAGCTTTTGAAGTACGTTGTCACTAAACACTATAAAAGATTTGATGCAAGCTATATTGTTTTTACGAACGCACTATGCAACACCTCAGTTGATGTTAGGATTGTTCCGCAAGCTCCTTGTGGGAATGTAGTTACACATATCCTAATGTACGTCAAAGGTTCATCTGAACAGGGTTTATCATATAAGGATAAAGATCATGCAAATACTTCCGGATAGTATGATGCAGACCAGAAATGATATCCAGACTGAACATCTACTTCAGGGTATTGTCTTTGAATTGGAAATGTTATGTCTTGCAGAAGTGAAAATAAAAGAGACATGTAGCTGGACCATGAGCTGAGGCAGAATATCAGCAACAAAGTTGATTTCATGTGCACTTATAACGCAAGAGTAACTTCTCAAAGAGTTGAGGTGTGAAGGAGATATGCCAATGATGGATGGACGATAAGCTGCACTAGACCTTTAACTCTAAATTTTCATGAAGTAAAACAACATCAGTATGAGGATCCAGTTCTAGTTGAATACAGACAAATAGGTATGTATATATGATCAGGTTGCCAGCTTATCTCTATCATTAATAGATTATTAGTGGGTTTAGCAATGATCGACACTCATTGTAGGTTTCTGTCGTGGCCCTAGATTGGGTCGTGGCAAAAGTGGTATCAACGTCTTAGAGATTTAGTATTACTATTCAGTATTTGGAGGAAGACTCCTCCACTTAAAGCACAAACTTATGCAGCTATTTGAATAGGAATAATCATCTTCGCACAGTCTGCTGGACTAAAGAAGATTTAGCTAAAAGCTGAACGTATGATGACCTTAGCTACCAACTACCCTTTCGAGGTTCTAAACAACTGCAACTCTTGAGTTCACAACTCCATACCTTTGCCGTAAACACCACCGCCTGATGGATGGTACTTCTATTACCCTTAGAAGCCTTGAAAAACAATAATATGCTTACCCGGCTACAATAACACGTACTCTGGCTTAACACAGAGAACATCACAAGCGGCTACCAACTGCCTAAGCTCACTAGGGCCACGGGATCTCTTGCTCCCCCGCTCTAACTCTTCCTGCTCTAACTTATGGCATGCCTAATACCTTTGAGCAATATCAACAACAACATCAAATAAAGTCCCAACTTCAATCTCTTGAGCTATCTGGGATCACAAGGAAAAAGAAAGGTCATCAATAAATCTTTGAATCTCTCGAAAGGCTCATACACTAGTTCTAATGCATATCTCGCCATTCTATAGAACTCAATCTCATATTCTGAAACCAGCAGGCTAACCGACAGGCTACCCTATCTAATCCACTCAAACTGGCGACACTCTTCATCTCGCTCACTACGCGAAAGGAACTTTTCCACGAATCTAGAAGAAAAATCGAACTAAGTCAGCTAATGAGAGAGCGGTCCACCAATCCAGGGCTGGACCTTGAAACTGGAAAGCAGAATAATCAATACCATACTGCTCGAGATAACCGACAGCCTGAAGAATATGCTGACATCATTTTATTTTTAAAAAAATCACGAGGTTTATCTGATGCATTGCTTAAGAATATTGGAAAGTTCAACAGCGTAACATAATGCAACCTCTTTGGGCACTCGGACCGAACTGTTACCTCGGCTGGCTAACCAGTCAGAACAATTGGTGATGCAACACATGCTGCCTTTGGAACATAATTTTACTTGGCAATATTAAGAACTGGAATAAAAGCTCCCTAAGACCGAGAATCTGCATCTGCGGCAACCTGATAAGCTGCCTAGCGAATAATAGGCATTTGCGTCACCAAGATTCTCGTAAAAGCATTATAGAGAGCCAAGGGAACCACAAGGCCCTGCTCCCTTGCCCATTGCAAGCTCGTACAGTTGGGACCTCCGTAACTAGATCGTCAGCACGATAAAAAAACTATCGGGGCTTCGTCAGTGCTGGCCCCAGGCTAGACTGCTTCGTCTTGAACTCATACTGTTTACTGGTTTGTCGCACGAGGGTTCACAATTACCACGAACGAATTAACGAAAATACTTTTGCATCCTATACCGACGCACGATCAGAAAAGAAGGAAGTGAAACTTCCTAAATGCCATCACAGCCTCTCATAGATAAGTACGGACGTCTACGTACCCATCAGTGAAACTCTACTAGACACTGTCTTAGTTTGGATAGACTATAAACTGGGCTTTGATACCAACTGACACGACCCAGAATCCGATTAGGCCGTGCGGGCACCCGACATCCTCCCCTAGACCCGTCGGGCGAACCCTTACCAATTAAGTTAGGAAAATAAATATAACAATTCATAAATTGGAACAAGACTTAGAAAAAAACTGCAAACATACTAATACCTCTAAGTTGTACAAAAGAAATTACAACTGACTACCCAATATACTAGATTTAGGACTATCCAGAATAGATATCTAACAGTACAAAGAAGACAAATACATCCTGAAGGGAGCAAAATGCAACTGAAATAATAATGACCAATAAACTGGCGGCCATCCGGAATAAAAGCTGGCTCACCCTGACAGCTGAAGTCGTCTTCGCTCCTTCACAACGTGGCGAACTCAATCCTGGAGCGAACCTGCCGAAACGAAATAGATAGACAAAAACAAAGAGCAAACAAGGGTGAGTCAAAGGACTCAATAAGTGGGGCAGACTAGCCACCTCAAAGAACAGGATAGCTAGCCAGGGAGAAAAGAAACATAAAAGCCAAATTCCTCTTAATTAAATTATAAAAAGGCAGAGCTAGATAATAACTAGAAAACACGTATGGAATCATAAACAACCAGGGCCATAAGGTAGACAGAACATATAGGCATCCCGAACATATTAACAATCAGAAATACATCATGTTGCGGATCATACTGTCGCTGCGTGCAACTTGATTCGTATATTTATACTATTGCGGTGTGCAACCCGATCCGTACATTTATACTGCTACGGCGTGCAACCCGATCTGATCCATGTATTTATACTGTCGCAGCGTGCAACCCAGGATACGGGCCAGAAATATATAGGCAAACTGAGATATGTCCACAACATGGTATAGATACCGCATATAAATAAAACACAACACAATACACACAATAGTCAGTATGCGGTGCAATCAGATGGCATGAATGCGGTACGATTCAATGCAGTCACATATACCTGATACCTATCTCCGGTGCGGGACTCTCATCGTCTACCAGGAGATATATGCATTAATGACCTTTCACCGGCTCGGGACTCTCATCGATTACCGGGAAGTGTATGTAATAATGACCCTTCACTGGTGCAGGACTCTCATCGCCAACCGGGAAGTATATGTAATAATGACCCTTCACCGGTGCGGGACTCTCATCGCCAACCGGAAAGTATATGCAATAATGACCCTTCACCGGTGTGGGACTCTCATCGCCAACCGGGAAGTATATGCAATAATGACTCTTCACAGGTGCGGGACTCTCATCGCCAACCGGGAAGTATATGTAATAATGACAGCCAGAGTACAATGCTCAGATACTCAATGCAATACCAGCAACATGACATAACATATAATATACAACGTAAATTCAAAGCTAAGGCGTAATGAGTACGCCTATCGGCAGCTACACACGTAAAGAACACGTGGTAGAAAATCCGCGAGGCCAGGTGCCTCCAAAGAAATGGATATAATCACTTGCCTCTTCCAAAAGTTAGCTCTGCTAATCAACAACCGCTTTATCTTTTGGTTTCATTGCCAAATGATCCCACTCTATTCAATAAGCAGGAAAATACATCAAATTAGGCTAAAGGCTTCATTCCTCACATCTTAGGGCAATCCGGTTAGGAACCTGATACCCTATTTGCATCGTCCTTAGCTTAATTCCGAAGTCCATTTAATCTATGTTGTCTTTTTCCTTTTTTTCTTTTAAAATTCGCTGCTATGGTAAAAATTAAAACTGCACTCTATGATATTCGAAATAATTTCGCCTTTTGCATACAAGTTATACAAAATACATGTAACATACTCACTAAAGCAGATCTCAAGTCGGACTCCCGGAATTCAAGATGCGAATTTAAATGGAAAAGGTCAAATTATTTAAATTTCGGCATTTTAGCGGAAACTAGCCGAACAATATCGAAATTCACTTCCGAAAGTTTAAAAATGTAAAAAATAATCATACGAACCTAACGGCGCTTTCGGATTTCGAATCAGAGTTCATTTTCCAAAACCGAGCTCGAAAATCTCTTTTTAATATTTATAGACAATAAAAACTGAAACCTTCTTCCAATGCCTACCAATCGAGGTCTGATTTAGCTCAAATTTTACAGGCAGGTCCTAATGGATATTATGAATATTTTAAATTATCGGCACGCCAATCAGAGTTCTAACTTTCGAAACGATCGACCGAGGTCGTTTCATGAACTTTGTCCCACATTGATAAGGGACAGTTACACTTGTATGTATATATGTAGAATCACTTCATGGAGCTCTTAAAAGAGTTAGAAGGAATGAAGCCCTGCGCCATCATCATCGCTCCGCTTCGGCTTCAGATTTGGAAAATGATCAATGAGATTAATTTTTTGGTTAAAGTTTGTTTAATTAATTTTTATTTATTTATTAATTATTAATTAATCTGACCCGTTTCATTAACCGGACTAACCCAGTTTAATTTTATCAGGGTTTAGAATAAAATTCCGTTAAATCCAAACGTTGTTTTCTCTCTTTTAGAAATCTATTCACATTATGAATAGTCACCACAAAATCTATTCACATTATGAACAGTCACACACCTCTTCACTTCAGCCAATAATTGCCTATAAATTCAGAGGCGTGACTTCCTTTTCACTTACTCAAAAAATTCAAAAACTCTCAAGCAAGAAGTTGAGACATTGAACGACCCTCCAGAGCCCGGGGCCTAGTTGAGCCAAACATAGATTGTATATTCAGCAGGAAGTATCAATAACCTCGTGAACAAGTAGAATAAACCCTATCGTAAATGGATAGGTGTCGACAAAAGATTGCCCGATTACTCTATCGCAGCTACGACTCTCCGATGTGTGATCAAGCTCGGTGTGATTTGTACTGGAACATTCCTGTTCTTCTCTTGCTCGGCAGCTGTTTGATCTTGCAATTTGAAATCTTTATCAAGGTCAAAGTTTGAAGGGATGACTTGGTGAGGCACGAGCTGTCTGATAGATGGTTTCTTTTTCTTAGGCTTGGAAGTTCCCGCCTCAGTGTGGGAATTTATTTCTCCACCACCAGTCGTGGCGGCGTCGACCTCTACGCCAACTATTTCCTCAGTAAAGTCGCGATTAGCAGTGTCCTTGCGTCTCCTGGGGTTTAAATCGCCGAGTTGTAACGTTGCCTCTGTGTTTTCATCCGTCGGTGGAACGATATTCAAAGGCACAGGGACATTCATCAACTCGTCGCCGACAACTATAGTGGCGACACCAGGGACCCTTTCCTCAAAAGGGCCTGAAGAGTTTTGCACAGAGTGGGTTGCAGACATTCTTTGTTAAAAAGATTGGTGGTTTTCTTTCGAGTGAGATCAAAGAAGAAAGAATTCATAGTGAAGCTTTGCTTTGTTATGAAAATTTTACTGTTGCTTGGAAGGGTGAATATGAGGAAGAAGGAAGACAAATTGGGCTATATACAGTGAAGGAGCCATCATTTTGTTTACATGGGGAAGGAGGAACGAAGGGTCGCGGTCTCTCAACGATTACCACGTATAACGGATGAGAATTCGAAATGACAACCGCATTTCTAAATTATAGGGTTCACGTGTGGCCACATCGGTTTCTTGCTCAATTTTATTCCACTTCTCGGGAGATCTGACAATTGCCCGATGAGTGGGAGGGCTATCTGTATTGGGGTAAAAAAATGGCTTGATTACGTGGCGCCTCGGGCGCATGGCTCGAGAGGTGTTCATGCCAAGATACAAGATTTGATTATCACATGGAAAATTGGTTCTCGAGGCTCATCCCTGAGGTTGAGGTTCGAGACATGCTTCGTAGGAATTTTCCCTCGAAGTAGGTTCATTTCCCTCGAGGCGAAAGGGTTATGCCTTGGGGAAATAGTTATGTTTGAGAAGATGAGGAGTTTTGCAACGGTTGACCATTAACTCAGCATTCAATGGGATAATCATGGGCCGACCATGGTCAAATCATGGAAAGTGGCCACTTATTGCTTAATTAATACATTAATTACTATTGTATTTACTAGCCTATAAATATAACATTCTATCTAACTTGCAAGATCATCCAGAAATACATATTACTACTTTATTTTTTCACTATTCTCATGGTAAAAAGTTATACGTGGTAATCGTTGAGAGACTGTTTTATAACGTCCTAAAAAGCGTTTCCTGATGTTTTATAACGTCCTAAAAAGTTTTCTAGCGTCCCACTTAAAGTCTCGGAGGCTATTGAGACAACTAATTTAAGTATCTAGACCCGTAAGTTTATTAAGCGCCCCAAACTAGACTCAAGTTAGGCGTCACATAAAAGTACGGTCACAAAAGCAAATAATGATAATCTTATAAACTTAAAAGATGGGTGGGCCTCCAAATTGTAGTAAAGATTCAAAAAGGCTCACATGTTCAGCATACTAGAGTTGCACAAATAACCTAAACTGCTTTCAAATTCCAGTTATAACCACCTTCAAGAAAATCAAACTACAATGTAATGTTTTAAAATGTATGATTTATAGAAATAAACCAATTTTAATATTGTCTTGCATTTTCAGCCTGTTTTACTAAAACAAGGGGACTGTTACATTTCAGGGGATAAACAGTTGCAGAAATAATCCTGTTTCAGATAGTATTGCAATTTTAGCCTATTTTTATCTAATTTGCAGCAAAATAGCTTCTATGTAATCTGATTCTGAAATCATTTAAAAGGTTATGCTTACAAAAATTTCAGCATTCATACATAATGCAATTGTCATGGTTTAAAACTAAAAACTTTGTACAAATATACCAGTTTTCAAACTTATGCCAAATTCAATCTCAAACACATAAAAAAAGTAATAAGATTAAAGAGAGGCCCCTGTTAGCAAATTTCTCATGCTCTTAGCGATAAGCGACACTCGCAATACCTGTTCTACATACTAATTGCACCTTAGGGTGCTTATACATGCCTGTTACATGCTCTTAGTGATAAGCGACACTCACAATACCTGTTCTACATACTAATTGCACCTTAGGGTGCTTATACATGCGGGGTAACCTAACAAATATATTATATCAAAGGATTCGAATTTCTAAGCACATATTTTGAAGATAAAGGAAGAATATGGGCCTGTATCCCTTTGATTTACAGATTGTCTATTGGATTTTATTCATTCAGCTTCAATCAATCAAAAACCTACAATGATATATTAATACGAGTATAGTTATTTCAGCTATCTCAAAGAAAAGCTCCTACAAAGATGGTTAGTAATGGCCTAGAACTGGCCCAGACAACATCATACGTGCAAACCAAAGAGATGCAAAACAAGGAAAAATAAACAGAGATAAGCAATCCTTCATCCAGTTGGTAAACTTTACCTTAAGAGAAGATCAAATATCAAGCGAAACAGACCAAAATGGTATGCAAGTCACAACCAGAAACTAACAAGGAGTGCCAAACTCTGCATTGGCTTACAGCTAGTATAATAGAAGTTTAAAAGGAAGGGGGCAGATTGCTATAGTGTTTGTCAAAATGAAAGAGAGAGTGGTAATTCTCAGCATATTTCCATAGAGGAGGGAAGCAGATTCAGAAGTATTGAAGGTGTATAAGTCTGTGAGGGGAGGGGGCTTGTTTGTCTAAGTGTAAGAGGGAGGTCTGAAGGTCCGTTCAGAGCTGTATCAGCCTGTAAGGAGGTCTTCAAAGATGTGTAGAGGAGAAGAAGGGGGTCTGAATATTTTCAGCTTGTAAAGGTGTGTGCTTTCAGATGTAGTCAAGGGACCTGTAGCCTGTCTAAGTATGTGTGAGGCTTTCAGAGGTGTAGGAAAGTGTCTGATTTTATAGGGCTAGGTAGAGGCTGTGTAAATTTCAAATTATTATCAGAAAAGGAAAAATAAAATCAGCAGTTTTCTTAGAAGGAAAAAAGAAGATTGCACTTGTAAAATTACCAGAAATTAAGGGGAATATCAAAGTTGTATAATACTCCTAGAATAAACTAGATGTCCGACAATTTGTAATCAGATAAAATCATTCCAACATTAGAGAATATGACTGCGTACACATCTAGGTTCACACACTTACATGGTAAGACAATCTCTTATTCTATCAATCATTCAAGTGAACCAAGGCTGTAGATTTGAGAAAAATAATGTGGCAGATACATTTTAATCAAAAGGTAAGAAAAAACACATTCTGGTGCGTCTATCAAACGAAACAGAGCATATGTGCGCAACTTTGAAGTTCTCAGATTACTTGTATTTAAAGTTAAAAAATTAACCATGCAGATTCAAACTCAGACTAATAACGGAGCTCAGTAACAGGCAACGACATATCCCAAAGGCTAATTTGAAATCCTAAATGATCAGCTGCTTTTTGGACTCGATTTAAACTAAAATGGCTTTTAGCAATTCAAGCATATAACTAAAACTGGATCAGCTTCAACCAACCAATACGATTTAAAACTATTTCAATTCTCATCTTTAATTAACTTTAGCAACTTGAGCATATAATCACGGAACAAATATAGGCATGTGATTCCTAATTTCAGAATAAGAAAAAATGAAAATAAAACAGAAACAGAAAAAGGGAAAGATGGTACTCATTTTCAGCGTCGGGTCAGGTCAACATTGACCTGATTCATTTGTGTTCGATCTTCCAACCATTTGGTTCAAATCTTTTGTTTCCGTTTTCTGCGTGCTACATTAACATGAATTTCGTCGTATCTCTCGCCGAATTTGAGAAGATTTACTCGAATCTTTCTCTTCCTTTTCGGTTTCCATAGAAAGAGGGAGAGGAGAGATTTGTTCCCTTTTTCCGTGTGAAAGCGACAAGGAAGAGAGAAGGACGAGCGGAGTTATGGTGGATTGGATGGCGGAGGAGACGCGGAGGTGTGGCATGGCTGTGGACTGAATTTGGATAGGTTTGAAGGGGAGGGGAAAGAGGAGTTTATAGGGTCGACGGCTGGTTATGGAAAATGAGAGAGTGAGAGTGATTTTAGGGTTAGGAGCGTGAGGGTGAGTGTGTATAGATGTAAAAAGGAGAAATGATGTGGGCCGTTGGATTGACAACATGAAGGGCCTAGATTCGACCACATCACACGCGTGTATATATGTGTGTATAAGTAAATATGCTGAGATGGATAAGGGTACAAGCCAATAGTTGCTTCGAGGGGGTTGTACCACGTGCTGGAGTGGGTTGTACACATGCCTAGTGTGTGTATACTTTGTGCTATGACGAATTGTACACACCCTAAAAATGTGTATTAATGAGGTGGAAGCTGAGGTGGCGTACACATGGACAAAGGGTGATGACGAGGACTAGGTATAGTAGAAATGAGTTGTAAAATAGCAAAATGGCTAATATTTAATTAAACTACTTATAAATACAAATAATTAGTATAAAAATAGAAAACTTTTTAAATAATTATAAATAAATATAGATGACCACAAATAATACTAATTAGATATAAATAGCCACAAATAATTATTAAATAATATCGTAATGCGTTAAATTACACAAATAGCGCACGTATTTTAGAAAATAGCCTAAATAAATGAAATTACGTAATGATAATCACAATTAAATAAATACTATATAAATAGGGGATGAACAATAATATTACACACGTAAATGCATGTTGTCTAATGCAGTTTTATTTGAATTTTTTTAATTAAATATAGTCAAATTGCGAAAAATGGAGGGACAAAATTGGGTGTCAACAGCTGCCCCTCTTTTTCCGGGGATGATGAAAGAGTCTTTGGGCAAAGATAGTTGACGGAATAACTAATTTTGTCACGAATGGTAGGCAAAAAGATTGTAAGGGGAAGAATGGGAGTTTCGGGGTGTTTTTGGCCGAACCCTGGTCTGTGAGTTGCCTACATATCTCGGGTTTCACGAGAATCAGGCCGTGTGTAGTTCTAGAATGGCATGTTGCCTGTGTGAGATGTTTATGATGCACAATTTGGATGTAAAGACTAAACTTCTCCAAATATGTAAAGTTTAGATTCAATGTATGCTTTGCGTTTTGGCAAAATGAATGAAGAATGAAGCAAAGGCATTGTCGAAGATGAGATAATATGGATAGATCGAGCGTGGGAAAAGAGGCTTATAATCATCCTAGTTATGAAGATGTGGTGCACGACACACCCATAAAGAGGAGTTTACACGGACATAGTTTCCACTTCATCCCGATAAATGGGTCATCTCGCCTTCAATATTGCCTTGAATGAGCTTGGAAACATTTGGGGAGCGAGTTATATGAATGCGCACGATTCAAACAGACGGGCGCGATTAAGCACGAAAATACGCACGATTGACGCAGATGGATACGGATAGGAAGGAATACGAAACTGACACCCAATCGACAAGGAAGGATTAGGTAGACCACTGGTGTGAGTATGGAATTGTAGCCTGGAACTCGGCAAGATAGGTAGCTTGCGGGTGTAGCAAAAGGCATTGTATGTAGGGTTAGGCTTTGCTTTGTGCGTGTTAGAGGTTTTGCGGTTGCATGGTTGGCCGTGATGTTTGGGAGCAGGCGTGAGAGTATGGCACATGGATTTATCGAGAAATAGGGGCGTACCCTGCAGCAAAATCATGATAAATGCAATAGATGTAAAGATAAAGTAAAGTAAACTTCCCTATTGAGCCGAGGGGTTGTTTTGTCTGATACTTGTTTGATTGATGTCTCATCCAAATGTCTTTCCAATGCTATGCCCACTGATGCGGACCTTGCTCTGCTGCAAATTGTTGTCATGTTCACCACTGCGAACCTTATGTATCTGCCGACGCAGATTCTATGCTTGATCAATAGTCGGTTTGTCCACAAACGCGGACCTTATTTATCCATCGTCATGGATTATATGCTTCTTTCATTGTCGTCATGTTCACAAACACGAATCTTGTTTTGCTTTCAAACCGTTGAATTATGCCCACAATCGCGGACCCTACTATGTTGTCATTGTTGTCATGTTCACAATAGAGAACCCTAGATCATTTTCATTGTTGAATGTGTCCACCGATGCAGACCAAATATGCTTCCTAAAATTGTTGGTTATGCCCACGAACACGTGCCTTATGTAGCTTTCAATTTTGAAATGTATCCACAGGTACAAATTATGTGTTCCTTCAATGGTTGAACTGCCCACAAACGCGGATCGTATCATCAACAATCACAGATTCTATGCTTGATCAATAGTTGGTATGTCCACAAACGCGGACCTTACTGCTCCAAATTGCTGAACAATGTCCAGAAACACGAACCTTACTTTGCTTGTCATTGCTGTCATGTTCACTGTTGACACCCAATTTTGTCCCGAAATTTTTGAATTAATGTCTAAATATTTCAAACAAGGCTAATTTTTTAAAAAAAAATCTAAAGCTAATTGATTAATTTGGAAGAAAAGAGGCCAAAATTGCAAGACATAGCCTAAATGCTAGCCTACCCCGTGCAACCCCTTCAATTTCCTTAATTTATCTTAAATAGGGGGCTACAATCGTTTTAAAACCTAATTTCTAGCCTACTTTTGCAACCCTTATATCCATTACACACACTAAATCATTTTCCCCCATTTCTCAGAAAACCCGTTTACCCCTTTTCCCTAACCCTAGAACCCGGTTCCCATTCTGATTTCCCCCCAAAAACTTGATCGAATCAGTCTAAAAAAAAGGGCCATTGTCCCCCCCGCTTTAACCTCTCTCTCTCTAGTACGATTTTTATATCTCAACCGTTCATTTTGAAACAAGTTGATTCCAGACCTTTGATCGACTCAAACGGCTCATTTCCTCTAAGATAAAGATGTGTATGGTACGATCCGTGAAGGATTTGACCAAATACACCCTTATCTTAGAGGGAAAAGGTCGAAATTAGGGCTGATTTTGGGAAATTCACAAAGGATCTAAAACCCTAAATCTACAGGTATATAACATCATTTTCTTGTTTTATTTTGGAAGAGGTTCATATAGCAGCAGCATGAGCATATACAAGGATTGAAGAATTTATTTTCTCTTCAGTTTTGAGTTCATAAAAACCCTGCTATTGTTTCTCATTTTCTTTGTGTTTTGCTTTATCACTTCTCGTTTTCGAGTCGCTTCTTCATTGCTCAAGTCATCGTCTTGTTCGACTGACATCGCTTCAGTTCATAGCCCCTCGTTCACTGCCTTGCAAAAGATATACCTTAACTTATTTCTTGATTTGAATCTGCCTGGCGTACTTAGTTGATTAGTGTACAAATAGGTTCTTTGTTAACATATGAATCTGTTGACTGATAACCGTGGGTATGAAACTGTTTCAAGTTAGTTTTTATTTACATAAAGTTTTAGTCTTTCATTATGTTTTCATGTGAAGTTTTGTTTTTGATCGCTTGAATATGTATTTAATGGTAAAAACTAGTTAAGATAACTGATTTGAAGTGATATGTAGCTGGTTTAAAGTGTTTTGCTCTTTAAAGAAAAAAAAATTTAAATTCAGTTCTTTATCCTGAACAAAAGGCTGTTCCGGGCTCCCTGTTGCTTGAAAGTTCTCGTTGCATTGCATCTGTCCTGGTTCTGCTTGTAAAAGGTGTTAGTTTGAGAGCGCGTAGGTGTTTTGTGTGTCTGTGTGCAGAGGGAGTTTTGGTGGATGATTTAGGATAGGGGCTGTTTTTCCTAGTTCCTGGAGATGTAATTTTAGGCAATGAGGGTGTTTGCGAGATGTAGAGATTTGCGCAGGTTGCTTTGAAGAGGTGTTCTGGTGAGTTAGAGTAGCTGGAGGTGTTTTCGTTTTGGTTCAAAGATTCTAGGGGTTTGTATTGACTTTCTGTGGGTTTGAAGTAGGGTGCAAGTTGTTGGTCTTGTTTACAGGTTTTATTGGTTGCAGGCAGGCAGTGAGAATGTTGGTGTTTGGCTAGTTTCTAGTTTTAGTAGGTCTGAAGTAGTGTAGGTGTATGTGCGGCCAAAATGTGCTTGTGTCCGGGGTTGAGTGCGTGTATGCAAGTAGAAGAGGTCTGCGAAGATGTGGGTGTGTCTGTATTTGTGAAGTCAGTAGCAACAGCTTGGTGCTTTCTTTGTTTTATGTTAGATTAGATGAAGGTGTTGGTGTTCTGTTTTCTAGTAGAAGCAAGTAGAGTGTTTCCTGTTTGCTCGTGTTTTCTGTAAATGTGGTAGAAGATTGTTTCCCTGGTGTCTCTATAAACTTCCCTGTTTTCTCAGTCAATTCCCAGGTCTTAGTATGTCTTTGAGCCTCCCAGTTAAGCTTCTTGAGTCTCTAGCTGCAGTTTATTTTGAAGAATATCTAGAGCTGTCCAAGCAAGTCTCCTTTCACATTTATGTCCTGTTGTTTAAGCCTTAAGGCACCAAGTCCTAAAAATTTCTTCCCTATCTGTCCTGACTTACATCTCTCTATGGTAGAAAACTACTGCTAGTATTATCACTCCTATTAGCTAAGATGTAAATTTTTTTTAATTAAATTTTCCTTTCAAACAAAGTATTTTCCTTAATGGATAATCTGTTCATTTATGATCCCAAGCATGCTCTGTATTCCATTTGGTAATTGCTTTAAAATTCTTAATTTAGCCTCTCATTGTTGCTTCAAAAATATTTACACTGATAGCTTGTGTTCTTTTATGCTAAACGCACCTTTCTATTCCATTATACTAGAACATAAATTCCATGGTGGAACTCTTCTTTTCCAGCTATCTTAGATCTGCTATTGCTTAGCTCAAATTTGCATGTTTATGTATCGTCTGTCATGAATTAGTTCGTATGAAATTATTTGTTACACAACATGATTGAGGATATGTGTGAGTTATAGTCTGCATATCACATGGAAAACCTTTCTCTTTGACCTATGAAAGCTTATCCGATAACTGAAATACCAAACCTTGGTAGTTTGTGGCTATGTGTCAAATAAAGGATTCTTTTCTTTTAGAACATGAAATTGTGTTAAGATCCTGCATTTTCCAGTTTATTTGGTTGATTTAGTTGCTTGTCAAGTTTCAGTATTTCACCTAACTTTCAAAGTTATGTTTAAATTTACTAATCCTTTTCTCCCTTTGTATTTTTGACATGAAAAACACTCCTTGGGATGAGTTTGAGTTGCTAAACTCACAAATTGGGATGACATGCATTTGAGAAGTTATTTGATCCGCTCCACATTTTAGGGACTTAATATTCCCGAAAATGTAAAAAGAAAAGGAAAATGATAACCTTGTGAAATACAGGGCTCGTATTGAATTTGCTATCCGGGTTCTACCTTCTAAACTCTCTCTCTCTCTCCCGTCCCCTTTAGAAAGCATGTTTTAGGACCCCGTAAACTGGATTAGGACTTTGCATGATTAGAAGCCTTGTAGGTTAGCCGCTTTATTTAAAAGTGTTATCTTATTGTTTGATTGATTATAAATTGCGTATCCCGCTTCTTTGGGACTCGCCAATTAGATTAAGATAATAGGAATCTTTGATTAACTATGGAGTGCAAAAGAATCAAAATTAAAATCGTATTCATTTATTCATTATTTATATTTAAGTTAATCATTTATTATTTATTTACTCTTTAATTAAATTATTTAAGTGGTCTTTATTTATAAATAAATAAATTAATTTATTTATTCATTTATTTAATTATAATTATTTATTTATTTAATTAAATTATTATTTATTTATTTTTTTCTTCTCATTTAATTGAATTCATATAAATATTTATCTATTAAATTAAGTTATTATCTATCCAACCGATTAATTAATCAATTATCATTATTTATCTCATCATTTATCTTATTTATTTAATTTTATTCAGCCTTTATTTATTTATTTAATTAAGCAATCAACCATTATCTCATTATCCATTTAATTAATCTTAATTTTTGTTGTTTATTTATCTATTTATCTTTATTTAAAATTTATCCTAATTTAATTATCTTTAAGTAAAATTCGTGAAAATTGCCGGATTAACCGCTTTTAGCGGATTTTCGAAAGTGCTCCCGTTAGGGACCTTCTTTCGAATTTAATAGAACCACTTACCTAACAATCTCTGAATTATTTTCCTTTAAATAAGGAATAAAATTGCACTCTTTAGTTAACTTAGGTTCCTAATAATCCTTAAATTAGGTGGCGACTCCAAAGAAGCCCTTTGGAGTCTCCATTTTGTTGAAATCAAATCCCGATGCATACTTGTGTGCATAGTTTTGGGAGGGTTCAACATTCACCACTGCGAACCTTATATATCCGCCAACGCAGATCATATGCTTGTCAAATGATGTCACGTCCACAGACGCGGACCCTATATATCCACCGACACGGATTCAATGCTTCTCCAGTTGATATAATGTCTGCAGACGCGGATCCTATATATCCACCGACATGGATTCTATGCTCCTCAAATTGATATCATGTGCACAGGCGCGAACCCTATATATCCACCGACATGGATTTTATGCTTCTCAAATTGATGTCATGTCCACAGATGCGGACCCTATATATCCACCGACGTGGATTCTATGCTTCTCGAGTTGATGTCATGTCCACAGATGTGGAGTCTATATATCCACCGATGCAAATTCTATGCTTCAGTTGCTTCTCAAATTGATGTCATGTCCACAGACGCGGACCCTATATATCCACCGACGCGGACTCTGTGCCTCTTCAAATGATGTCATGTCCACAGACGCGGGCCCTATATATCCACCGACATGGATCCTATGCTTCTCAAATTGATGTCATGTCCACAGACGCGGACCCTATATATCCACCGACATGGATCCTATGCTTCTCAAATTGGTGTTATGTCCACAGACGCGGATCCTATATATCCACCGACATGGATCCTATGCTTCTCAAATTGATGTCATGTCCACAGACGCGGACCCTATATATCCACCGACATGGATCATATGCTTCTCAAATTGATGTCATGTCCATAGATGCGGACCCTATATATCCACCGACATGGATCCTATGCTTCTCAAATTGGTGTTATGTCCACAGACGCGGATCCTATATATCCACCGACATGGATCCTATGCTTCTCAAATTGATGTCATGTCCACAGACGCGGACCCTATATATCCACCGACATGGATCATATGCTTCTCAAATTGATGTCATGTCCATAGACGCGGACCCTATATATCCACCGACATGGATCCTATGCTTCTCAAATTGATGTCATGTCCACATACGCGGACCCTATATATCTACCGACATGGATCCTATGCTTCTCAAATTGATGTTATGTCCACAGACGCGGACCCTATATATCCACCGACATGGATTCTTTGCTTCTTTAATCTGATAAATACTGCTTTGTAAAAGTTGTTAGGTATACTCGGTACATGTGTAAACCTGCAATAAAGAAAATTTGTGAGTCTTTTAGGGGGAGGTTGACTTGCGCATTCTCTGTGTTGTACTTTGTTGTTGCATCTTGCATGCTTGTCTTCTTGTAATATCTCCCTTTCGAGTGTCAAAACTTAGTCGAGCTGTGCGCAAAAGGGGTAAGGAAATGGGATATGCGTGTGTTTTGTGAAAATTATTTTTAAAGAGTAATGCAAATTTGTTCCATTGAATCATAGACTGTGATGTGTGGTTTGGCCATAATCTTTTCTACATCCATTTGCTACTCAAAGATCATCCACTTTGAAATTTTGAGGGAACCTCAAAAATTTTGCCTTAGTGTGCTGCTTGTATTTTCCTTGAATTTTTGAGGTCCCTCAAAAATTCTGCCCCAGTGTGTCGTAATGTATTCTACGAAACTCAAAAAATTCCGCCCCAGTGTCCAATAAAATTCTCTTATGATGTGACCGTGGCTTGTGTAGGCTACCTACGTATCCCCTTTTGGGAATCAGGTCGCTACGTAGTTCAAATCCAATAAAGATGAATGTTACTCGATTTGTAGTATCTCTTGATTGTATCTGAGTAAAGGATCTTGTTAATTTTATCTCGATTTAGAGAATTCCACTTTAGGATCAACTGTCTTGCTCTAACTTCCTTGGTAAATGCCTTTGTCATTCTATTGCTTGTTGTATTATACTTTACTATCTATGAGCGTCACTTGCTCGAGCATGCTTTTAGTCCATTTGGGATTGTCTAATTCTCCCTTTTATGTGTATTTCTACTGTTTTGCCTTGAATTGTAAGTCATCCTCTTCAATATGCTCTTGCCTCAGTTGTCTGCTATAAGATTTCCGTGATTAACCATGAAGTTTCTTAGATGTCTTTTGTTGAATCATTATAGCATGGCATGTACTCGTCGTTTTGGACTGCTTCCTCACATCGCAGTCGCAGATTCAATAGAATTAAAATAATTTTGCAGACAGTGAATGATGCATATTCAAAAACAGGAAATGCTTTTATTATTGGACTTGAGAAATAGTCTTCGAAAGGAAACAATGATGCAACAAAGTTGAAAACAAAGAAAGCAAAAGCTAACGACTCAGAGTCGTGTTTTATTTAACTAGTGCCCCAGCTTCACTAAGGTTCGCAACATGCTCGAAATGTGCTGCAGATTCAGTTGTTCAGTTTCAGCTTTCTAGATGTTCAGGGCTTCAGTATGCTTTTCAGGAACTGTACTATATTCTTCGCTGAATAGCTCCTTTAGACCGGTCAGCTCATCTTCTACACCATGAACACCTTTGGCAAGTCTTCTCCTTCAAGAGTTTCCATGTAGCTTGAAAAGATGGATGCTTGTTTCAGAGTTGGAACAAACTGCTCTAGTGAATGATAACCTCTTGTATCTTTTGTAGTACTTTTCCCTTTGCAAACCAAGATGTACCCCAGGCCAAACTTGTATTCATCAAACACTGTTTCTATTTTTAGAATCGTGCCTTCCAGATTGAATTCTTTGCCGAAGTCGATCATATTCACCTTTTCATCCCTATGATTAGGCAGTGGGTTATTGCGCACATTTAGTGCCTTCAGATGAATGACCTTTTCATCGATTAGGTCCTGAATCTTATCTCTCAATGCAAAACATTTCTCCGTCTCATGCCCCGGTCCACCTGAGTGGTATGCACACCTTTTACTGTAATCAAAGTTAGGTAAAGGGTTGTCTGGAATCTTTTGAGGTATCGGGACGATAAGCCCGACAGATTTCAATCTTTCGCACAATTGAGTGCGAGATTTGGCTAGAGAGTGCAGTTCATTTTGGGTCTTTGGTTTGCCTCAGGGCGAGGCCTAGGAGGGTATGATGGTGCATTTCGGTAGTTGGGTTGAGTATTTTCCTGGTATGGTGGACGGTTTGGTGCTGGGGTGTGGAATAAAGGCCGAGTGGGCTGAGTGTAGTAAACGGGATATTCAGGTGGTATGTGAGGGTATGGATAGAATGGTGGCGGTGTTTGATAATAGTGGTTGAAAGCAGGGTCTTGAATGGTCGCTGCAAAAGAGACTTCATCTTTTTTCTTTTTGGAGAGACTCACATTTCCTGACTGGATAGCCTTATTAATAGCTTGTAGCGCAGCTAGGCTAATAATCTTTCCACTTTTCAACCCTTCTTCTACATCATCTCCCATCAACACTACATCAGCAAACTTCTAATTTTTCATATGCAGTAGCTTATCGTAATAGACGTCCTCTTGAATGCGGATGAATATGTTCACTATTTCCTTTTCATCCATAGCGGGTTGCACCTTGGCAGCTTCTGCTCTCCATCTCGTAGCATATTCTCTAAATGTCTCTGTGGGTTTCTTTTTCAACTTTTCCAAGTAGAAACGATCTGGTACCATTTCGGTATTGTACTCAAATCTTTCTACAAAGTCTGCTGCCATATCTTCCCAACCAAGCCATGTGCCTGGTTTCTGCTTAGAGAACCAACTTAAGGCCTCTCCAGTCAAGCTTCGACTGAACAGCTTCACTCGTACTTTCTCATCTTCTCCTGCTCCAATCAACTTGTCACAATATGTTCTCAGATGCGCCATAGGGTCTCCAGTGCCATTGAACAAGTCGAACTTTGGTATCTTGTATCCGTAAGGTAATTTCACAGTAGGATAGATACACAAATCTTCATAAGCTAAAACTTTAGTAGTTTTGCCTAACTAAAACTTCTTAAAGGCTACTTCCAGCTTACGAACTTTCTCTTTTATGCCATCATCATTGGCTTTATCCTCCGCCCATTCATAGTTTTCATGGTTTTTGACTGGCGAAGTGAGTTGTTTGGTTTCAGCAGTGAACATGGGATTGTAAGGCTGCGGGTATGTGGTGTTGGTGTGAAGTAAGTTCAAGTTTGGGTAAGTAGGATATACAGGGAGTGGTGCTTGATAAGAGGTGGGTAGGGTTGCTTGGTAAGTAGTAGTTGGTGTTGTCTGATAGGTAGTGGGTGGCGCTGTCTGGTAAGTGGCTGGTGGTGCTGCTTGGTGAACAGCAGGGGGATCAGTTAGGTATATGGGGTCCTTTCCATTAGGGCGGGCTGACCCACTTGGATCGACTGACTCCCTTGAATGGGCGGAGTTACCAACGGGTAAACTGACCATTGTCAGTTTCTCTTCAAATTCCTTAATTCTTTGCTCTAAAGTAGCAACATGTTCATCATACCCAACCAAAGCAAGTTTGCGAGATGTCCCATTATTCCCAAGGTTATCGTCACCAAGAGCAGCATTATTCAACTCAGACATGATGTTTCACTTTCCTCTTCTTCTAGTTTGTGAAGGGGAAGGAGTTGTAACTGGTCCTTTGGCTCTCGTCCGGTACTGATGCTCGGCCAGAGTGCACAAGTCAACCTCGGGAGTGGGAGTAAAATTTAAACATGAAATCAATAAATTAGTGTCGAGGTAATAAATACCAAATACAAAACATATCACTCTTTATAATGCAAGGGACCTCTCATGTGCCGGAGGTTAGGCCTAACAAGATCAACATAAGATGCATGATAGGCGTCATTTGGACAAAGTTGGCTAATGGACGTTAACATACCAAGGATGTTAAACCTTGCTAAGTTTGAGTATGGCATTTAAAATTGAACGTGTATCGCGCGTCATCCTATTTGTTCTCATAGCCCCAAAGTTAACAGAAAAATAATTTTGTTGTATAAATGTGGAATAACATTGTTAGGTAAATAGGAATAGTAATTGATCTTGCTACATTAAAAGTAGAAGAAATTAATTTAAAGTCTATGATTTGGTTTTCAAAAATAGAAAAATTAATTCCGTTCATAACCCAAAAATACTTATAAAATAATTGGTTTTGTATGAATGTAAAAAAAAAATCATACGTAAATAGAAATAAATAATTGATTTCTATAACAATTTCCATTTATAGAAATAAATAATTGATTTTGTTACACAAAAGTAGAACAATCAATTTAAAGTTTGTTTTATTTGCTCTTCCAAATTTAGACATCATCCAACAAAAAATAATTTGATGATCCCCACTTTTGAGAACAAATGGTCCACATTAGATACGTTCAACTTTAAATAAATGCACACGTAACACATTTAAATGTCCCTTAGGGTCGAACACCCGTTTGGTTCATTCATATATGGTGAACTGGTAGACTTAGACATGAGTCGAAGTCAAAATTTTCCTAAATATGACATGATGCATGATTTCTAAACAGAGTGCAACTAAGAGTTGGGTAATCTAGACAAGGACATGGTTCCCCCAGGCGGACAACCAAGGGATGGGAACGTTTAGAATTGTTGGCTGTACCACGGACCAACAAGCCAACACGAACCAACTAGATTCTAACCGTTCCTCCTAAAGGGTTTTTTTGAGAGTGAAATGATCGTGAGATCCATGTAATCGTTTGTGCGTGTGCAAGTGTCAACTTTCCAGGAGTGGAGGAGTATGAACAAAATGCAACAAATAATTCAACGAAATGCAACAAATAATTCAACAATATACTAAATATCAAAAAAATTGCAAAAATATAAAGGCTACCCACCTGCAAAGAGAAAAAGTTAGTATTGAATATAAAATAATAAAAGCAATAATAAACCCAATGTAAAAATCGTAATGGTTAGAACATTTAATCCCCAACGGGTTTCGGATTTGACTGGGTAAACTCGTTTGGAGATGGAGGTTTGGAGTCGCCACCTAATATAGTTCTAAGGTATATTAGGTCACCTATTAATTTCTAATTTAATTTAAAGAATTAACTACGGGTTGGTTTACGAGTTAGAGATTCGGGTAAGTGTTCGAAATAACCCAGAAGGAAGGGGTTAGGCACTTTCTAGGTTCCACTAAACGTGGTTCCCGGCCGATTTCTATATTGGGTTTAACATATTGTTTTAAAAGGATAAAATCTAATAAAATAGATAAAAGAGGTATGAGATGCAAAGTAAGTAAAATAGGCATTTTAACAATTTAACATATTTGCATAAATAATTAAAATAGTAATCATGTTACACGAATAGCCATAAAATAATAAATAACCAATTAGACATTTGAATAAACGACCCTAGGTTTTATTAGCCTATTCGGATCAGAACCCGGCTTTCGTAAGGGACGATAGTTTCAAAATCTACTATCAATATATAGCTCGGGTAATTTCATCACTTCCGAGGGGCTTAATTCCCTTAACTCCCATACCCTCTTTAAATATTTAACTAAAGCGTTTCCTGATGTTTTATAACGTCCTAAAAAGTTTTCTAGCGTCCCACTTAAAGTCTCGAAGGCTATTGAGACAACTAATTTAAGTATCTAGACCCCTAAGTTTTTTAAGCGCCCCAAACTAGACTCAAGCTAGGCGTCACATAAAAGTACGGTCACAAAAGCAAATAATGACAATCTTATAAACTTAAAAGATGGGTGGGCCTCCAAATTGTAGTAAAGATTCAAAAAGGCTCACATGTTCAGCATACTAGAGTTGCACAAATAACCTAAACTACTTTCAAATTCCAGTTTTGACCACCTTCAAGAAAATCAAACTACACTGTAATGTTTTAGAATGTATGATTTATAGAAATAAATCAATTTTAATATTGTCTTGCATTTCAGCCTGTTTTACTAAAACAAGGGGACTGTTACATTTCAGGGGACAAATAGTTGCAGAAATAATCCTGTTTCAGATAGTATTGCAATTTTAGCCTATTTTATCTAATTTAATTTGCAGCAAAATAGCCCCTATGTAATCTGGTTCTGAAATCTGTTAAGAGGTTATGCTTACAAAAATTTCAGCTTTCATACATAATGCAATTGTCATGGTTTTAAACTTAAAACTTTGCACAAATATACCAGTTTTCAAACTGTATGCTAAATTCAATCTCAAACACATAAAAATAAGTAATAAGGTTAAAGAGAGGCCCCTGTTAGCCAATTTCTCATGCTCTTAGCGATAAGCGACACTCGCAATACCTGTCCTAAATACTAATTGCACCTTAGGGTACTTATACACGCGGAGTAACCTAACAAATACATTATATCAAAGGACTCGAATTTCTAAGCACATATTTTGAAGAGAAAGGAAGAATATGGGCCTGTATCCCTTTGATTTACAGATTCTCTATTGGATTTTATTCATTCAGCTTCAATCAATCAAAAACCTGCAATGATCTATTAATACGAGTATAGCTATTTCAGCTATCTCAAAGAAAAGCTCCTGCAAAAATGGTTAGTAATGACCCAGAACTGGCCCGGACAACATCATACGTGCAATCCTTCATCCAGTTGGTAAACTTTACCTTAAGAGAAGATTAAATATCAAGCGAAACAGACCAAAATGGTATGAAAGTCACAACCAGAAACTAACAAGGAGTGCCAAACTCTACATTGGCTTACAGCTAGTATAATAGAAGTTTAAAAGGAATGGAGGCAGATTGCTATAGTGTTTGTCAAAATGAAAGAGAGAGTGGTAATTCTCAGCATATTTCCATAGAGGAGGGAAGCAGATTCAGAAGTATTGAAGGTGTAAAAGTTTGTGAGGGGAGGGGGCTTGTTTGTCTAAGCGTAAGAGGGAGGTCTGGAGGTGCGTTTAGAGCTGTATCAGCCTGTAAGGAGGTCTTCAAAGATGTGTAGAGGAGAAGAAGGGGGTCTGATTATTTTCAGCTTGTAAAGGTGTGTGCTTTCAGATGTAGTCAAGGGACCTGTAGCCTGTCTAAGTGTGTGTGAGGCTGTAAAAGGTGTAGGAAAGTGTCTGATTTTATAGGGCTAGGTAGAGGCTGTGTAAATTTCAAATTATCATCAGAAAATGAAAGATAAAATCAGCAGTTTTCTTAGAATGAAAAAAGAAGATTTCCCATGTCAAATTACCAGAAATTAAGGGGAATATCAAAGTTGTATAATACTCCTAGAATAAACTAGATGTCCGACAATTTGTAATCAGATAAAATCATTCCAACATTAGAGAATGTGACTGCGTACACATCTAGGCTCACATATAGGTTCGCACACTTACATGGTAAGACAATCTCTTATTCTATCAATCATTCAAGTGAACCAAGGCTGTTGATTTGAGAAAAGTAATGTGGCAGATACATTTTAATCAAAAGGCAAGAGAAAACATATTCTGGTGCGTCTATCAAACAAAAACAGAGCATATGTGCGCAACTTTGAAGTTCTCTGATTACTTATATTTAAAGTTAAAGAATTAACCATGCAGATTCAAACTTAGACTAATAACGGAGGTCAGTAGCAGGCAACGACATATCCCAAAGGCTAATTTGAAATCCTAAATGATCAGCTGTTTTTCGGACTCGATTTAAACTAAAATGGCTTTTAGCAATTCAAGCATATAACTAAAACCTGATCAGCTTCAACCAACCAATACGATTTAAAACTATTTCAATTCTCATCTTTAATTAATTTTAGCAACTTGAGCATATAATCACGGAACAAATATAGGCATGTCATTCCTAATTTCAGAATAAGAAAAAATGAAAATAAAATAGAAACAGAAAAAGGGAAAGATGGTACCCATTTTCAGCGTCGGGTCGGGTCAACATTGACCCGATTCGTTTGTGTTCGATCTTCCAACCATTTGGTTCAAATCTTTTGTTTCTATTTTCTGCGTGCTACATTAACACGAATTTCTTCGTATCTCTCGCCAAATTTGAGAAGATTTACTCGAATCTTTCTCTTCCTTTTCGGTTTCCATAGAAGGAGGGAGAGGAGAGATTTGTTCCCTTTTTCCGTGTGAAAGCGACAAGGGAGAGAGAAGGATGAGCGGAGTTACGGCGGATTGGATGGCGGAGGAGACGCGGAGGTGTGGCGTGGCTGTGGACTGAATCTGAACGGGTTTGAAGGGGAGGGGAAAGAGGAATTTTTGGGGTCGACGGCTGGTTATGGAAAATGAGAGAGTGAGAGTGATTTTAGGGTTAGGAGTGTGAGGGTGTGTGTCTATAGATGTAAAAGGGAGAAATGATGTGGGCCGTTGGATTGACAACATGAAGGGCCGAGATTCGGCCACATCACACGCGTGTATATATGTGTGTATAAGTAAATATGCTGAGATGGATAAGGGTACAAGCCAATAGTTGCTTCGAGGGGGGTGTACCACGTGCTAGAGTGGGTTGTACACATGCCTAGTGTGTGTATACTTTGTGCTATGACGAATTGTACACACCCTAAAAAATTTGTATTAATGAGGTGTAGGCTGAGGTGGCGTACACATGGACAAAGGGTGATGACTGAGGACTAGGTATAGTAGAAATGAGTTGTAAAATAGCAAAATGGCTAATATTTAATTAAACGACTTATAAATACAAATAATTAGTATAAAAAATAGAAAATTTTATAAATAATTATAAATAAATGTATTTAACTATAAATAAATATAGATGACCACAAATAATACTAATTAGATATATATAGCCACAAATAATTATTAAATAATATCGTAATACGTTAAATTACACAAAATAGCGCACGTATTTTAGAAAATAGCCTAAATGAATGCAATTACGTAATAATAATCATAATTAAATAAATACTATATAAATAGGGGATGAACAATAATATTAAACACATAAATGCATGTTGTCTAATGCAGTTTTATTTAAATTTTTTTAATTAAATACAGCCAAATTACGAAAAATGGAGGGACAAAATTGGGTGTCAACAGTGACTTCTCCACGCCCCAAATTATCTCGGACAAAAAATAGCTCAATTTCTTTTCGAGATAAGGGTATCATTAAACCAAATAAACTGGTGATCTCTAAGCCCAGTAAATCTCCTTATCAATGGTCTAAAAAGATTGGTCAGCCCGATCAGACTCGTCCTCCCAATTCTCTTGATTTGACTAATAACTCAATAACATAGGTGATACAAACACAACTATATATGATCGTAGATGGTGTCATTGCTTCTGGAGGATCACCTTCTAGAAGCAAAGTTGACACGACCCGAATTCTCAGCTAGACCGTGCGGGCACCCGATCACCTCCCCTAGACCTGTCGGGCGAACCTTACTGACTGAATAGATTTAAAGAGAGTAGAATTACCTTGAAAACAGAATGAACCTAACTTTAACAACACCAGATAACTCTCAAGGATAGACATCTATACAAGCTATCTGAAAAATACAGCTAACTACCCAAAATACACAGGTTTAGAGGTTTTCAGATTTGACATCTAAGAAGTCCAAAAGATATACACATCTCCCAAAGGGAGAAAAAATAAGATAAAATACAATATCTATAGCTGGTGGCCTCAATGAATAAGATGGCTCACCATGGACAGCTGCGAGCATACTGCTCCTCAATCACGGCGCCGCTTGCTGGATCCTGGAGCAGAATCGTCCAAATGAAAAGAAAACACAAGAACAGATCCGGAGTGACTTATAAGGACCCAATAAGTGAGGAATAACTAGCAACATCAAAGAATATCTACACTAGCTAGGGAAACAGAAGCCACAACAGTCAACTAGACAAGTCATAAATAGATAATCAATGTAACAAATTCATACAACTCAGAAAATACATAAATACGTTCGAAATGAATGTATGATAACGCAACAAGGTCACATGTGCCCGACACCTATCTCCGGCGCGGGACTCTCATTGACTACCAGGAGATATATGCAATAATAACCTTTCACCGGTGTGGGACCCTCATCGGCTGCCGGGAAGTATATGTAGTAATAACCCTTTACCGGTGCGGGATCCTCATCGACTACCATGAAGTATATATCAAGCTCATAACTGGAGTACAATGCTCCTATGTTCAATGCAATACCAACAACAGGGCATAACATATAATATACAATGTAAATCCAAAGCTAAGGCGCAGTAAGTACGCCTATCGGCAGCTATTCACATAAAGAATGCGTGAATAGAATATCCATAAGGCTGAAGGCCATCAAAGAAATGGATATAATCACTTACCTTGTTCTAAAGTTAGCACTGTTACTCAACAACTGCTTGTCCTTTGGATTCACTGCCAAACGATCCCGATCTATTCAATAAGCAGAAAAATATATCAAATAAGGCTAAAGGCTTCATTCTTTACGTCTTAGAAAAATTCGGTTAGGAACCTGACACCCGATTCACATGCATAAGCAATATGCAGTCCAGGCCTACGCTCTCGTTCGTTCAAAATCACATAACCAAACCTTAAATAAATTATATTTATGGGTTGCCCATAATTTCATGAGTTCAATATATAATAATTTCCATTATCGGGGTCCAATTAAATCTTTAAACTATCAATTTAACTTAATCATCTCAATTTTTTACCGTAAAAATATATTCAAACATACGTAATAAACTGAAATAATGAATTAACACAATTACCTGGATGTTTCGGGGTAAAAACTTTATTTTTTTCCTTCTCCTTTTCCTTTCCTTTCTCTCTTTTCATTCCTTGTTTCTATTTTTTTTTTATGTTTCTCTTTCGTTTTCTATTTCCTTGTGTTCCTTTTAACTTTAAGCTACGAGATAACCGCCTTTGACTTTTTAATCTTTTTTTTAAAAAAATTGCTACAATGATGAAAATTAAAATGGAACCTTACAAAGCTCGGAATGACCTCAAATATTGCATACAAGTTATACATAACTTTTATGGTATGCTCGAATCCAATTCCCAAAATTCGAGATACGAATTAAACGGAAAAGATCAATTCTTAACTTTCGGGACTTTAGCGGAAACTATCCGAACGACCTCAGATTTATTTCTGAAAGTTCACACAAGTCACAAACAACCATACGAACCTAATGATGCTTTGGATTTTGAATTGGAGCTCATTCGCCAAAATCGAGGTCGTAAACTTCTTTTAAGATTTACCGACTATGGAAACTGAAACATTCTTCCTTTACCTACCAAGCGAGGTCCAATTTAACTCAAATTTTACAGACATGTCCTAATGTACCTTACAAAGATTTTAAGACAGTCGACACGCTAATCAGAGTCCTAACTCCCGAAACGAATACCTAAGATCGTTTCATTCTCCTCTACTTAGACTCTCGGAGCCGATTGAGCTCAACTAATAAGAACATTTGAACGAACTCTTCTAGCTTATCAGTAGATACCATTACACAATTACGAAAGCAGAATCATAAATGAACCATGAGAACTTTTAGGCTTTAAAGATCAAGATCGAACCTGAATTATCAAAGATGTGCGGATACCTCTCATGCATACTGGACTCAAGCTGCCAAGTATCCTCTTCGCAAGGACGATTATGCCATCGCACTCGAACCATCGGAATCTGCTTCGAACGAATCTTCCGGACATCACGGACAACTATAGCAACTGGGAACTCCTTGTAAGCTAGATTCACATCTAGCTAAGCAGGGTTTTGCTCAATCACTTTGGAAGGAACCCAGATACACTTTCGAAGCATCGACACATGAAAATCCAGATGAACTGGCATAGAAGGTTGCAAATCGAGCTGATAAGCTACCTTGCCAATACGTTTCTCGATACGAAAAGGGCCAATGAACCTGGGACTTAGCTTCCCTTTCCTCCCAAATTTCTTTACACCCCGCATCGGCGACACATTTAGAAATACCATGTCGCCGACCTCGAACACTAACTCTCACCTCCTCCGGTTCAAGTATGAAATCTGCCTGCTCTGGGCAGTCCGTAGATGATCCTTAATAACACGAATAACATCAAGAGTCTGACGAACCATATCTGAACTCATCACCTCAATATCTCGAGGCTCGAACCAACCGATAGGAGAACGGCACCTACGGCCATACAAGGCCTCAAATGGAGCCATCTGAATGGAGGACTGATAGCTATTATTATAAAAAAACTTCGTTAAGGCCAAATGATCATCCCGATGGCCTTTGAAGGTTAATGCACAAGCTCTCAGCATATCCTCCAAAACTTGAATAATCCGCTCTGTCTGACCATTAGTCTGAGGATAGAACGTTGTGCTAAGCTACACCTGGTTCCCTAACTCCCTCTGAAAAGACTGCCAGAACTGAGAAGTAAACTGGGAACCCCAATCTGAAGTAATAGAAATTGGAGTGCCATGCAGCCTAACCACATGCTCAATAAAAATATGAGCCAATTTCTAAGCTAAATCGGTATTTTTCACAGGGATGAAATGAGCTGATTTAGTCAGTATGTCCACAATAACACAGACTAAATCATGGCATCGCAGGGTCTTTGGCAGACCAACTACAAAATCCATCGTGATCTGCTCCCATTTCCAATCGGGAATGGGCAATGCCTAAGCTAACCCTGCCGGTCTCCAGTATTCGAACTTAACTTGATAACATTTCAAGAAATGAGACACATAATCAAACTCATCCCTCTTCATCCCCTTCCACCAATATAGCTCTCGAAGATCCTGATACATCTTAGTAATATTAAGATGAGTAGAATATCGCGAGCTACGAGCCTCGCGGAGCACTGACTGCCGCAGATCTCCAATATTAGGGACACATAGTTGGTCATTATACCAAAGAACACCATCTGAATCAAGCTCGAAAGAGGAACTCATCCACTTAGGTCACGACCATGCAACTCCTACAAATGAGGATCCTCGAACTGTCTTCCCTTAATCTGACTAACTAAGGAAGACTCAGCTACAATACATGCCAAGACTCGACTGGAGTCGGGGGAGTCTGGGCGAAGAAATCTCGCTCTGGAGTCGCCAAGGCACGACAACTCTCGGGCCAAAGGTCTCATGTCAGCATAAAGAAAATCCATGCTGCCTATAGATTTCCTGCTCAAGGCATCTGCTACAACATTTGCCTTCCTAGGATGATAGCGGATAGTGAGATCATAATCTTTTATTAATTCAAGCCATCTCCTCTGCTGGCCATAAAGATCCTTCTGAGAAAGAAGATACTGCAAGCTTTCGTGATTGGTATACACCTCACACGGCTTTCCACAAAGATAGTGTCTCCAAATCTTCAGAGTGAAGACCACAGCTGCCAACTCTAGATTATGAGTCGAATAATTCTTCTCATTCGGCTTTATTTATCTGGAAGCATAAGCAATCACTCTCCCATGCTGCATAAGTAACACAAACGAGACTCACACGGAATGCATCACAATAGACTACAAATCCACCAATGCCAGAAGGAAGGGATAACACTAGAGGAGAAGTCAATAAAGCCTTGAACTTCTAAAAGCTCGTCTCACACTCATCAGACCATCAAAACTAAACTGCCTTCTGAGTCAACCAAGTCAGAGGAGCTGCGATAGTAGAAAACTTCTCCATGAACCTCCGATAATAACCTGCCAGACCAAGAAAGCTACGAATCTCAGTCGGCGAGGTAGGACGAGGCCAATTCTTTACCGCCTTAATCTTGTTCGGAGCAAATTTGATACCCTCAATGGATACCACGTGACCCAAGAATGCCACAGAATCCAGCAAGAACCCACATTTTGAGAACTTGGCATACAATTTACGATCACGGAGGGTCTAAAGGACCACCCTCAAATGATAATCATGCTTCTCACGGCTACGAGAATAGATAAGAATGACATCGATAAAGACAATAACAAAGGAATCAAGCGCGAGAATAGATAAGAATGTCATCGATTAAGACTATAACAAAGGAATTGAGGACCGACTTAACCACCCGATTCATGAGATCCATAAAGACTGCATGGGCATTAGTCAACCCAAAAGACATAGCTAGGAACTCGTAATGGACATAACGAGTCCTGAAAGTAATCTTGAGGATATCTGACTTTCGAATCTTTATCTGATGATAACCAGATTGCAAATCGATCATAGAAAAGAATTTGGCACCCTGTAACTGATCAAATAAATCAGTGATACGAGGCAATGGGTACTTATTCTTGATTGTGACCTTATTTAGCTAACGATAATCAATACACATCCGCATAGTCTCATTGTTCTTCTTCACGAACAGAACAGGATCACCCAACAGATATATACTCGGCCTAACGAACCCCTTATCAAGCAAAGTATGAAACTACTCCTTCAGCTCCTTCAACTGTGACGGAGCCATGCAATAAGGAGGGATAAAAATATGCTGAGTCCTAGGCACTATATCAATGCAAAACTCGATCTCTTAATCAGGAGGAAGTCCTATCAAATCATCTAGAAACACATCAGGGAACTCCATTACAAAGGGAACAAAATTGAGAGATGGAATCTCCACAGTGGCTTCTCGAACCATGACAAGAAGCACTGAAAATCCTTTATCCATCATCCATTTTGCCTGCAGGAAAGAAATAAAACACGCCCCATAGGTGGAAATTTTGAACCCTACCACACTACCAGCGCTGAGCCAGGAAGAGATAATCGAATAGACTTGGCATGACAATCCAGAGTGGCGTAGCACAACACCAACCGATCCATGCCAATAATGACATCAAAGTCAACTATATCCAAAACTAGAAGGACTACCAGGTTTTCACGACCCCCAAAGGATATAGTACAAGCTGGATAAACTCGATCCACAACAATAATGTTACCAATAGGAGTAGAAACATACAAAGGCTCACAGAGACGCATATAATCAATATGAAAACCCAAAGCAAAATAAGGCGATATATATGAATAGGTAGATCCTGGATCCACCAAAGAATATGCATCTTGACCACAAAATGATAAGATATTTGTAACAACAGCTGGGGATGCCTTGACATCATGCCTGCCTGGATATGCATATAGCTGTCTCTACGGTTGAACTGAGCTGCCACTCTAAGAACCACACCACCAGAACCATGCCCACGACCTCCTCCGGCTGGTGGGGCACCTCTAGCTAGTTGAGCCCTAGAAGGAACACCCTGAAACTGCTGCTGCATAAGTGTCGGTTGGCGAGGCAAAGGACGACTACTATCCTCCTGATGAAGATAAAGTAAATTCTTCTTATGATGCCCCAGATCCTCACAAGTAAAGCACCTTGGAGCAAATCTATGTTAATCAACCTGAGACTGATCTCGGGGGCGAAATCGAAACTGACCCTGAGAAGAAGCAAAGGCGTTCTTAAAACCATGCACTGGAGGCTGAACTGCCCTAACAAGTGAATTGCCCTGATGCTGATAACTCTTACCTCCAGACGAGGTACTAAGATGCCCTAAACTATATAATCTCTTACTTTCCCGCTCTAACTCCTCCATCTTTCGCTGATTAGTCGCACGCGTTCTCTCTATTTAGTACGAATGAATTAACAAAGATATTTAACCTCAGGCAAAAAGATCCCCACACGAGAAGGACAGAAAGAAAGAAAACTTCCTAAATGCCACCATAGCATCTCGTAGAAAGGTACTGATGTATCTGCCTGATCACGGAGAGTCTATTAGACACTATCATGATCTAAAAGACTCTAAACTGGGCTTTGATACCAAATGATACAATCCAAATTCTCGGCTAGACTGTGCGGGCACCCGACCACCTTCCCTAGACCTGTCGGGCGAACCTTACTGACTGAATAGATATAAATGACGTAGAAATACCTTGAAAACAAAATGAACCTAACCTTAACAACACCAGATAACTCTAGAGGATAGACATCTATATAAGCTATCTGAAAAATACAGCTAACTACCCAAAATACATATGTTTAAAGGTTTTCAGATTTGACATCTAAGAAGTCCAAACGATATACACATCTCCAGAAGCATGCAAAAAAAAAAAGATAAACTACAATATCTAAAGCTGGTGGCCTCAATAAACAAGATGGCTCACCGTGAATAGCTGGGAACATACTGCTCCTCAATCATGGCGGCTGGCTGGGAGTTGGAGTAGAATCTGCCGAACAAACAGAAAACATAAAACCAGATAAGGAGTGAGTCATAAGGACCTAGTAAGTGAGACTAACTAGCAAACTTGAAGAATAGGTATGCTAGCCAGGGAAACAGAAGCCATAGTAGTCAACTAGACAAGTCATAAAGAGATAATCAGTGCAACAAATCCATAAAACTCAGAAAGTACATATAAAGGTATGAAATGAATGTCTGGTAATGTAATGGGGTCACATGTGCCCAACACCTATCTCCGGTGCGGGACTCTCATCGACTACCAGGAGATATATGCAATAATAACCCTTCACCGGTGTGGGACCTTCATCGACTGCCGGAAAGTATATGCAGTAATAACCCTTCACCGGTGCGGGACCTTCATCGACTGTCGTGAAGTATGTATCAAGCTCATAACTGGAGTACAATGCTCCTATACTCAATACAATACCAACAACAGGGCATAACATATAATATACAGTGTAAATCCAAAGCTAAGGCGTAATAAGTACGCCTCTCGGCAGCTATTCACATAAAGAACACGTGAATAGAGTTAACACTGCTACTCAACAACTGCTTTGTCCTTTGGATTCATTGCCAAACGACCCCGTTCTATTCAATAAGCAGAAAAATATATCAAATAAGGCTAAAGGCTTCATTCTTTACGTCTTAGAACAATTCAGTTAGGAACTTGACACCCGATTCACATGCATAAGCGATATGCAGTCCAGGCCTACGTACATGGTTCGAAATCACCTAACCAAATCTTAAATAAATTACATTTATGGGTTACCCATAACTCCCTGAGTTTGAATATATAATCAATTCCATAATCGGGGTCCAATTAACCTTTTAAACTATCAATTTAACTTATTAGAATGATGTTTAATATCCCAATTTGTACCATAAAAGTATATTCAAACACACGTAATAAACTGAATAGTGAATTAACATAATTACCTGGATGTTTCGCGGTGAAAATTCTATTTTTTTCCTTTCCTTTCTCTCTTTTCGTTCCTTATTTTGTTTCATTTTTTGTTTCCTTGTGTTCATTTAACTTTAAGGTAAGGGATTTTATCCCTTCGCCACCGCCTTTGACTTTTTAATTTTTTTGGAAAACTTACTACTGTAACGAAAATTAAAATGGAACCTTACAAAATTGGATTGACCTCAAAATTTTCATACAAGTTTTACAAAACTTATATGATATGGTCGCAAAGACAGTATTCGAATCCGATTTCCAAAACTCGAGATACGATTTAAACAGAAATGATCAATCCTTAACTTTCAGGACTTTAGCGGAAACTATCCGAATGAGCTCAGAATTTACTTCCGGAAGTTCACGCATGTCACAAATGACCATACGAAGCTAACGACGCTTTCAAATTTTAAATCGAAGCTCATTCGCCAAAATCGAGCTCGAAAATCTCTTTTATGATTTACCGACAATGAAAATTGAAACCTTCTTCTGATACCTATCAGACGAGGTCCGATTTAACTCAATATTTTTATGGACATGTCCTAATGGACCTTACAGATTTTTTAAAACTGTCGGCATGCTAATCAAAGTCCTAACTCCCGAAACGACTACCTAAGGTTATTTCAAAAGTCTAAGTTTGACTGTTGATTGCACTAGTGTGCATCTCGTTTCCTTATCTTTTCCATGTATTTTAAGTATTCCATTTGAAACTACAAAGTTTTGAGCTCAACTAAAAAGGTTCATTATCTTCGCACTATGATTAACCAACATCTATCTCATTTTTTTGTTCTATTTGAAACCAAAATTGCCAAAATTTGGCGGATAAAGCCATTAAAAAAATTGGCTTTCCCTGCTATGTTCGTGTTGAGGTGAAAGGATTTTCTAGAGGGATCTAGGTCATTTTTCATGAGTTTTTGGATGTTGAACTTTTATCCTTTACTTTCTAGTATGTTAATTTGAAGAACTTCACTTCAACCTATCAGATTTTATTTCTATAGTTATTTATGTAAATCTGATAACAGGTGTTTGTAGAGTTTTTGGATGAACTTGTTCCACTTTCTAGTTGTTTCTCTTTGTTGTGGTATTTAGCTGGATATTTTAATGCTTTTCTATTCTCCCTTGAGAAGATAGGTGGGACTGTCAGAGCGAGCCAACCTTGTCCTTAATTTCAAAATTTATTAATTTTGCTTGTTTGATTGACATAGAATTTCAGAGTCCTATTTGGACTTGGCACAGGGGTTTATTCAAAGAGATATTGGATTGATGTCTTTGTACCATGGATTGGCGGTTGATGTTTGATCTTTTTTTCAGTTATTCACTTGCCTAGAGTTCTATCCGATCACTGGCATCTTCTACTACAACTGAATGATGTTCAGTCGCATTCTGGGCATGCTCCTTCTCGTTTTCTTGCAGCAAGGCTTCTTTACAATGATTTTCATAATTTCGCCATGGAGGCTTGGGATTCTTTTGTGGATCTCACTTCTTTTTCTATCAAAGTTTCAAAGTGGAATAAAAGGTATTTGAAAATTTTTTTAAAAGGAAGAAGCATATCTTAGCTCGCCTTCAACGTATCGAGAGGTTCTTGGCTACCAGGAATTCAAGATACCTTTCTAAACTTAAAAGTGATTTGCGTCTTGAATATAAAATGATCTTAAATCAGGAGGAAATTTTTTGGAAGCAAAAATCTCATGCTGATTGGTTGGTCTCTGGTGACCGAAATACACTTTATTTTCATGCTCGTTTCAAAGGACGGCGCATAAAGGCTGTTGTAGATTGTTAGAAGATTGATGACTATAGGTGGTGCTTTGACAAAAATAGTCTAGAGAAGCATGATGTGGTTTTATTGTGCACTATATACGTCTGACATAGATAGTTTTCCTTCTTATCCTGTCTGAGCTTGGTTTCCTCTATTTGAGATGAAGTTTTTCAAGGAAGTGGGTGTTGATTCCTTTTGTGACGCCTTCTTCTAATCTAACTGGAAGATTGTTATAAGTGCAATTTATAAGTTTGTGTAGGAGGCAGTAGCTGGCAATGAATTTGAGGTAGCTGTTGTTTCTAATTTTCGAACTATTATCTGTTGTCTGTTGTCTTTAAAATTCTGACGAAGGTCATCGCTAATCGGTTGCAAGTTTGTCTCCCTGCTTTGATTGGTAGGACTCAAACTAGCTTTGTCCCCAATCACTAGATTGTGAATAACATCATCATTGTTCAGAAAGTAGTTCATTCTACTTGAAGAAAGTAGCACAATAAGGGGTGGATAATGATTAAAGTTAATTTAGAATAAGCTTGTGATCGTCTTCACTGGAATTTTTTTATGCCATTGTTTGGGATATTGGACTACCTGATGCTATGATTAATGTGATTGTTTGAAGTGGGCTGCAAGTAAATGGAATTTAATTTGGAATGACAAACTCAATGATTTCTTTAAACCTTCAAGAGGAGTTCGCCAAGGTGACCCTCTGTCACCCTATTAGTTTTTGCTTTGCATGAAAAGGTTATCCCATGGTATTAAGAAAGTTGTTGCCGATGGTACTTTGGCGTCCTTCATTGCAGATGATCTTGTCTAATTTGTGGAGGCTTTTGTGGATTAGTTACAAGTAATTTTTTGGTGTGTTGGAGAAATTTTAAACTTGTTTAGGTCAGATGACTAATGTGGAGAAGAAGGTATTTGTATTTCTAAGAATTGTACTCTTGAGCTTATTTTAGATCTCCAATAATGTTATAATATTAGATATTTTAATCATTTGGAACACTGCTTAGGGATTCGTAAAATAGGATAAGAGCCTTTACATTCAAATGACAACTGCTTCTTAACCTAATCTTCATGGTCGGGCTGGTTGCAGGTACTTTAATTATATAGTGGACAAAGTTAAAAGTCGACTAACTACTTGGAAGGCTCATTCCCTTACTTTGACAGAGCGTATATGCTTGTGAATTACGTTCTTATGACATTGCCAATATCATGTCATTCCTCTACCTATTTGTTGCAAAATTAAAAAATTGTGCAAAGATTTTATTTGGGGAAGAAACCGGGATTCTTGCAAAGTACACCTTGTTAATTGGGACCAGCTCCATTTAAAAAAAAGCAAAAAGGTCTTAGCATAAATAGCTTAAGTAAATTTAATGATGGTGGTTATAGTTTTAGGGATAGAAATGATGGAGGAGTCTCATTTCTGGATTTTGCAAAAGCGTTTGAATTGGTGATAGCTAACTTGAGTTTTCTAAAGAAGGAGAAGCATTTGATCATCTTTGAAAGTGTGGTGATGAAGACTCAAATCCACTCCCTACCTCTTAGGATGAGCGATAGAGGAGTTTGTGTGGATTGTAAGGTTATCTTGAGAGAGAATCTTACAACCTAATGTAAGATCTTGACCATGGACCTAGCGATCCAAGGGAAGAAAAGAAGAGGGCTTTGGTAGATCGGCTTAGAATTAAGCGGGGACCTTGACCACTGAGATATTCAAAAAGTTTAAGGAGAAGTTAGTAGATATGGGGGCCTAGGAGAGTAAAGGAAATGCGAACAATGTGTGGACTCAAATAGTTGAGTGTATTTGAGGAGCAGTTAAAGAGATGTTAGGGGTCTAAATGGGTAACCTAGTAAACACCAAGAAGACTAGTGGTGGAATGAAGAGGTCAAACAAAAAGTGGAGGGAAAGAATGTCGCTTACATGAAGCTAATGGAGAGCAAAAACGAGGATGAAAAGAGAAAGATATAAGTCTATGAATAAGGAGGCCAAGCTAGCGGCTATAGATGCTAAAACATCAGCTTCTGAATGCTTGTACAGAGAAATAGTAAGCAAATGTGGGGAAAATAAACTGTATAGGCTAGCTAAGGCGAGAGAGGGGCGGTCACGTGACCTAGATCAAGTGAAGTGCATTAAAGATGATAATGAAATGCTTTTGGTGGAGGCTCATATTAAACGGAGATGGAAAACATACTTCCATAAACTTTTTAATGAAGAAGGGGACAAGAATATTGTGTTAGCTCAGTTAGAACACTCCACGAGCCATCCTGATCTTGCAGACTGCAGGTGTTTAGACTTGAAGAAGGTAAAGAGGTGATTCATGAGATGAAAGGGGGAAGATTGACCACGCCTAATGAGATCCCAGTGGAGTTTTGGAATATCACAAGCATATCAGATATGGAGTGGCTGGCTGGGTTATTTAATGTCATCTTTAGAATCGAAAAATGCCCAAAGAATAGAGGTGGAGTGTTTATGCTTAAATTTGTATGTCTAGATTAAATACTTAAATTTATGAATGGGTCACAAGCAATACAGTAAAATATGACGGAAAAGTAAGTAAATAAAGAGGAAAATAATTGACAAGAAATTAAAGAGTTTTATTCCTTGAGAATAGCCGGATTCAGTGGTGAATTGCTTGATGTAAAATACAATGTAAAGAGGGGTATTCATAGTAACAATTACTTAGTCCTAATTATGGTAAAATACAGAGACTAATGAGGCTCATGGGCCTATAAACTCAAGGCGGTGTTTTATACGAAACCCTTACTAGGAGACTGTAACCCTAAGGTGACAGGATGTATGCCTTTCATCCTACGCATGTACCGTCTGAACGGTCGTAACTCATAGAACATGTGTGTATCCTTTGTGCCCAGTGACTTTTAGGATAAGTCTAGTCTCGCCAGCTAGAGTCGTATCCCCATAACAATAGGTAGTATATTTTTTCCCACACAGTCAGTCCCCCCACTTGTTGAGTGCTGATGCAGGCAGTCAGGAAGTGAAAGTAGTGTGAAAGATATCTCACTGACTCCTTGTAACCCGCAGTCTCTTTGACCAAGATTAATGTTGATTTATTCGAGAACTCCACGTGATTTCATCTGATTGGTTGATATCGATTCCATGCACCTTTCTAAGAATACTTTTTGCAGCACCGAATCATTTTATATCTCAAGCCATAATTACGCTTGACCGTTTTGTGATCCATTCTTGTCTCCTGCAGCCTATAAATAGGGGCTTCACGATAGTGGTAGAATCACAAATCTTCTTTAAAAAAATACTTCATCTTTTTCAAAGTTCCTTATGAAAGAATGGTTCTTCTATCTTCAAAATTATTTGCATTTTATCCTAGTTTGATATTCCCAGAAAAACTCCTTCATTCTAAATGGATGGTACATGAGAAAATTGTAGTAAGTAGACCATCTGCAGTTTTCTTCTTTGTTCCTCCATCCGTGATTGGATTAATGAAGTCCCCCAAGTCATGAAGTTTGATTGAGATTCTAGTGATGTTCTACAGAATGTCTTCATCATGGCATGTGCAATGATTACGGTGTGCCCTTCTTCTAGCACAGTGGTTGCTGTGATATTCCTCTTGTTATGCAGGGTCAGGACGCTTGGATCTTTCAGCTGTCATGAGGCTTCTTCGCTAGGATTTTTTCGGTGTTCAAGTAGCCTTTTTGACGGAGTACGGTTGAAGCATACTTTTCTGACTCCATTCCATGGCAGGCAAGAGGATATATCTTCAAGCAAGGGCAAATTAATTAGTCACCAAGCTCTAACTCTGCTTGTGGTTCAGGGTTGTCTCTTGATTCAGCTGGTTTGGCCGTAATGCTGCTGCAATACCTCATCGGCTGCTTGTTGTAGGATACCCAAGGGATGAGTCCCCCTTGTGGTAGGTTCCCAGCTCAAGGCTCCCTGTCTTCGATGAGCTCCCAGTTGCGCTTGAAGATCCGCGAGGTAGTGCACTCTTGTTTGACCAGTGGAGTTGAAGCAGATCTTCTAGTTTCTCTTCGAGTTCGATGGACGAGACGGGGGAAGTCTGCGTCCGTGATCAGATGCTTCCAAGGGCCCTTGCTTTGATCAGGGTATCCGGGTCTTGGTCACCTCAGGGGTCATATGCCGAAGGTTGCTCGAGCTGACATATCACTTGATGCCGAGAGAACTTCGAACTGCTTAGCAGCGTGTAGCTACAATCCAGATGAAGGATCTTCAGCCGTGCAGATTTCAAGAAGTTTAAAGTTTTTAAACTTCCCTTTTCTTTTTTCTTTTTTTTTTTTGACAATTGTTATGAAAAATGTTGTATTCAGGAAGAACTAATTGTAAATTATGAGCCTATGAGATGTTCTTTGTTAATGAAATGGATGTCCATTAATATCTTATGCGTACTGGTATAGTTTAAACATCATATTTTGTGTGCCTTTATAGGCTAGTGTCTTTAAAAGGTGGGTGTGCGCACTGAAGGGCGCTTCATTTGCATCAGTAGTTTATGGCTTGTATTGCGCCTGTGATAGACCTTTTTGTGCCCGCAATGGGACGACTTCAGCCCGTGTGGGAACGGGCATTTTTGCGTTCCGATTCAGAACGCTTTTGCTTGTTTACTCGAATAATTTAAGACTTTCTGGCACTATGCGGATGAGCGTCCCCACCGACATATAGGGGCAAATTTGTTGAATTGACGAGTTCAACTTACAAATAATGCTTAGTGGTTGAGCTAGACGTGATCTAGCTCTAAGCGAGTAGTTTACCCTACTTTTTCTTACTGGGGCTATGAATTTGTCACGACCCAACCTAGGGCCGCGACGGATGACCAACACTAAGTGTCGATCATCACTAATCCTGCTGATAATTGGCTAACCATGAATATAACTGATAAACGGAATAAACATAAACCTAATTGATAAGAATTATGAAATGCAAAAAGCTGACAAGGCTAACATAAGCTGACATACATAACATACTCACAGAAACATACAGGGGCATATCTACAGGCCTCTAAGAGTGTTGAACTGAATATATATATGACGGGACAAGGCCCCACAAAAACTAGTCGATATCTGTATAACATACAAAAAGCAGTATACTCCGGAAGAGACGGAGTGACTCCAATAGCTAGTAGATAGCCTACTAACGTGGCTCGGGGTCTGATCGCCCTGTACCTGCACGGCATGAAACGCAGCACCCCAAAAAAAGGGCGTGAGTACGATATGTACACAGTATGTAAGGCCTGAGCATATAATAAATCATAGCTGAATGAAACTGTAAGGCTGGAATATAAATAAGAAAATATGAGCTGAGGCATAGCAATGTACCTGGAAATCTGAAGAACGTACTGAACATGATCCGAATATAAACTGAAGTCTAGCTGAATCTGAAGACTAAGATGAACTGTACTAATAAATGACTGTAATATGACTGATAACTAGTAAGTAGAAACTGGGACTCATAGCTGTCAACTGATACTAGCTGTAAACTGATACTGACATTAAGAACTGGTGACTGATAACTGAGAACTGATAACTGGTACTGAGCTAAAACTGAACTATTATCTGTACTTGTACATGTCTAGTGTTATGGGCTGTATCCCCCCAAATCAGGCAACTGAACATCTGAACTAGTACCTGTCTTGTGTTATAGGCTATATCCCCCCAAATCAGGTAGCTGAACATCTGAACTAGCCTCATATATAATCATGCAGTGCATACTGTGGCTATATACGCGTATATAATAAACCTGGCGGGTGTTATAGGCTATGTCCCCCCCCCCAGCCAGTAATATCTAGTCTCTCTGGTTAGAGTGTGTGAATGACACCCGGTCAAACTTGGTGTTTCAACTCCCGCCTGAACCAGAGGGGCTGTATCCTCCAGACGGGTAATATCACACGCGACCAGACTGTGTGTCCAATGTCCAGACTCTATGGTGGACTCCAAATCATACATAACATGATCACAATATAAGCATAAGCATGTATGAGGCATAACACATGTGGCAACAATATATATGGACTCAAAGGAATGATAAGAAAACTCTTGATGGAATTATAGACACAAACTGAAACTTAAAATTTGTCCAACTCTTTGAATTTCTATAAAAATTTCGGCAGAGTTTCCCCTGAAACTAGATGATCCGCAAAAACAAAACCAGCACTATACTATACACGGGAATAGATATCCAGATAAACTGATAACATAAACATGTTAAACGGATAACAAGATGAGACAACTGGATGACATAACAAATCCGCAGATAGAATGTCTGGACAGCACCACTGTCCTGACTTTCAACCTAATTTTTAGACTGTAGAGCAAAGTTTTAGATTTCATAGTCTTCATAAAAGTTTTAGATATATGTCTTAGGGTTTCAGGGAATCTTGAAGCATCTCAATATCAATTTTTCACAAGGAGTTATGATCAATATACTAACAGCTGTCCAAAGATCAAAATTATTTTACAGATTTTGAAACATTTTGTCTTGCTGATTAGGACGTCTTTCACCTTAGATTTTAGTACCAAATTAAGTATATAAAAGGTTTCCTTGATACCACACAAGTTTTTCACAAGAAACACTAATTTCAGAACTAAGAAAAGCTTCAAAAGCTACAAGATACATGCCTTGCCAAAAGAAAGGTTTAGTCTTACATACCTTTGATGTTTCTTGCTTCTAGACCTTATTTCCCTTGAATACAATACCTTCTAAAGCTTAAACAAGCTATAATACAGAATTTAGGTACTTTACATAGCCATGAATTAATTCTGAAACTCAAACTATAGACGAAATTGATGGTAGCATAACGTTACCTTAATCGCGTAGAGCGTTTTGACGCAATCTGTCTTCAATTTCGAGTTACGATTGGCGTCCTTCCTTTAAAATCATAAAAGTGGCTTAAACCTTCATATAAGCACTGTTTCTATCATGTAGGTTCTGGAAATAATGAAAATGAAGATATGTTTTCCTTTTATACTCGAAACATTTCAGTTCTAGCCCTCTTTTGCGCTTATGTCCCTTCTTCTGACCTGACTTCAGATGCTCATATCTTTTTATCTATACGTTTTATGAAAAAACCGTCAAAAGTATTGGAAATTATACTATAAGACCTTCAATTTGGTATATGATATGTCCCCAAAAGACCTCATATAACACACGAAATTAATTGTTGAAAAAGCTTCGTTTCAAGGCAATTCCTTAGTCGGTTTTTCCGCAACTTAAATCCGATTTTTCCCAAACTTTATATTCAACATATAAACATCATATATGATCATATTATGACTTTAAAATCACTTAAATCATTCTTAACATGTCTTTATAGTGATATACGTCACTTTAGACATACGGGGTGTAACAATCTTCCCCCGTTTGGAACATTCGCCCTCAAATGTTAAATGAAGTATGTAGAAGCATTAAGCAACGATCTCTTACATACTTGAAGTAGTGAAGAGATGTGGATATTTGGCTCTCATGTCATTTTTCAGCTTCCCAAGTTATTTCTTCTAAATTATTGCGTCGCCATAATACCTTAACTGAAGGAATGTCTTTCGTCCTTAGTCGATGAATCTATCTATCTAAAATTTCGAATGGCACCTCTTCATAAGTCAACTGCTTTGTGATCTGAACATCATCTATTGGAACGACTCTAAAAGGGTCTTCGACATATTTTTCTGAGCATAAAAACATGAAATACTGGATGGACTTCCTGAAGGTCTGCTGGAAGGTCTAATTTGTAGGCTACACGCCCAGCTCGCCTGATAACCTGATATAGACCAATAAATGTAGGGCTAAGCTTCCCCTCCATTCCAAATCTCATAACGCCTTTCATAGTGATACTTTCAGGAATACCCAATCACCAATTTGAGATTCTAAATCTCGACGTCGATTATCTGCATAGGACTTCTGTTTGCTCTGCACTGCTAATAATCTTTCCCTGATCATCTTGACTTTATCAACTGCCTGTTGGATTAAATCTAGACCTATTAATTGAGACTTGCCAACCTCAAACCATCCTATAGGAGACCTGCATTTGCACCGATACAAAGCTTCATATGGCACCATCTGTATGCTAGAATGATAGCTATTATTATATGCAAACTCTATCAAAAGTTGATGATCACTCCAGTTGCCTCGAAAATCTAACACGTAAGCTCTAAGCATATCTTCTAATGTCTGAATGGTCCGCTCAGCCTGTCCGTCTGTCTGTGGATGAAATATTGTACTCAGATTTACCTGTGTCCCTAAACCTGTCTGGAATGATCACCAGAAATTAGCTGTAAACTGTGCGCCCCTGTCTGAAATGATTGATACTGGAATACCATCTAGGCGCACAATCTCTCTGATATAAAGTCTAGCATAATCCTCCGCTGTATATGTAGTTCTAGCAGGCAAGAAATGAGCTGATTTAGTAAGCCTGTCAACTATAACCCAAATAGACTCATACTTGCTCAGCGTACGGGGCAAGCCTGTAATGAAGTCTATATTCACTGCTTTCAAATTCCCTGATGGAATCTCTATTTCCCGCACCAAGCCACTAGGTTTTTTATACTCTACTTTAACCTGCTGGCAGTTAGAACACTGAGCCACAAATTTTGCTATGTCACGCTTCATTCCGTCCCACCAGTGAATCTGATTAAGGTCATGATATATCTTAGTCATACCTGGGTGAACAGTGTACCTGGAATAATATGCCTCGGACATAATCTATCCACGTAAATCAACAACATCAGGAACACAAAGTCTATCTTTATACCTAAGAACCCCGTCACTAGTAACCCTGTATGGTGACTCTGGTTTTCTCCTAGTTATTCATCTACATTCAGCTAGAACTGGATCCTCATACTGACGCTGTTTTACTTCTGTCACTAGGCAAGTAGTGGCTGCGTTCTGAACTGTAACTCCTGCGTCCTCTGAATCTATTAATCTGACTCCCATGCTGGCCAAATGGTGGAGTGCATGAGCTAACTCTCTTTTCTGTGACTGTAATTAAGACATACTACCTATAGACTTACGACTAAGGGCATCAGCAACAACATTCGCTTTACCCGGATGACAAACAATGTCCACGTCCTAGTCCTTCAGCAACTCTAGCCACTGCCTCTGTCGTAGGTTTAGCTCCTTTTGCTTAAATATGTAGTGGGGGCTCTTGTGGTCTGTCTAAATATCAACATGAACACCGTACAAATAATGTCTCCAAATCTTCAATGCATGGATGACTGTTGCAAGCTCTAAATCATGAGTAGGGTAGTTCTGCTCGTGGTTTTTCAGGTTTCTGAAGCATAAGCATAACTTTTTCGTGCTGCATCAATACACAACCAAGACTAATTCGAGAAGCATCACAATAAATGACATAGCCCTCAGATCCCTCTGGAAGTGTAAGTATTGGAGCTGTTATCAACTTGTTCTTTCGTTCTTAGAAGCTGTGCTCGCAAGAATCTGACCACTCAAATTTAGCTATTCTCTGTGTCAATTTGGTTAGTGGAGCTGCAATGGAGGAAAAACCCTCTACAAACCTTCTGTAATAACCTGCCAAACCTAGAAAACTACGTACTTCAGTTGGCGTCGTAGGTCTGGGCCAATTCTTCACATCCTCAATCTTCTGGCCATCTACTTTGATTCCTTCTGCTGAAACTATATGGCCAAGAAATACCACTAAATCTAACCAGAATTCACACTTTGAGAACTTAGCATATAATTATTGGTCCCGAATAGTACCCAATATTGTGCGTAGGTGCTCTGTATGCTCTGATTCAGACTTTGAATAGATGAGAATATCATCAATAAATATAATCACAAATAAATCTAGATAAGGTCTGAATATGCTGTTCATCAGATCCATAAATACTGCAGGGGCATTAGTGAGTCCAAACGACATCCCTAAAAACTCAAAATGGCCATACCTAGTCCTGAATGCAGTCTTAGGTATATCAGATTCTCTGACTCTAACCTGATGATAGCCTGATCGCTAATTTATCTTCGAGAAGCACTTGGCACCCTGGAGCTGGTCGAACAAGTCATCAATCCTAGGTAGAGGGTATTTATTCTTGAGTGTGACTTTATTCAGCTGTTTGTAATCTATGCACATGCGTAGAGAGCCGTCTTTCTTTTTCACAAACAATACCGGGGCTCCCCATAGGGAAATGCTGGGTTTGATGAGGCTTTTGTCTAATAAATCCTTCAGTTGCTCCTCAAGTTCTTTGAGTTCTGCAGCTGCCCAAGGAACTTGCCCCTGAGGGCGTGCTGGTGCTGAGGAAGCTACTGCTGATCTAGCTGGCTTGGCTACACAACTACCACCCCCAGTCGGGAAACCTCTGATGAAATGGCCTGCCTTTTGAAAACTATAACGAGTATCAACTCCTAGCTTACACTGTCCCAAGTGGTGTCTACCACAATCTGAACATCTGGGATATGTCAGACCGGCCTGTACAGAAGTACCACGACGCTTAAATCCTAAAGTCTGTGATGCGTGACTAGATCTGGACTGAGGAGGTCTATCAGAACCCAGGTTACGAGACTCTGGAGGTATACTAACTGGTGGTTGTCTAACACTCTGCTGTCTACTCGCTCCAGACGTCTCTCCAAACAAACCAGAAAATCTGCCCCTCTTGTGTAATACTCTATCCCTGTAGGCTCTCTATTTCTGCTTCCTCTCCTCAAGTGATAAAGCAAATGCCTGAATGCATGATATGTTCATACCTAACTGCATAGCAACCATCATACACTAGTTCACAAAGTGTGGACCAAGTCCCACTACATACCTGTGAATTCTATCCTCCATACGCACTACCCCTGTAGGGGAAAACCTTGCTAAAGAACTAAAGCGATAATTATACTCTTCTACACTCAAACTTCCCTGTCTTAAGGTCAGGAATTGATTAGCACGTGCCTTCTGTGTCTCTATAGGCATATACTATTGAAGGAAGGTATCCAAGAATTCCTACCAGGTCGCTGGAGTAGAATTTGGCCCTCTGGTAACTCCGATGTCTGATACCACCCTGCCGCTCGGTCATGCAATCTAAGAGCCTGTTTGGTCAAGCTTCTGAAACTGCTTATTTGAGAAGTGCTTATTTTCAAAAGTGCTTTTCGTAAAAGTACTTCTGGAGAAAAGCAGTTTGTGTTTGGCAACTCATCTGAGAAGCAGTTCTGTCAACAGTTGAGTAGTAATTTATGTTTGGCCAAGCTTTTGAAAAAAGTACTTTTGAGTGTTAAATTACGAGTAAGGACATTTAAAGACTCACTTTACAGTTATTTAACTAGATGAATAATTTTAAACATTTATTCTCAAATACTATATTTAATTTTTTTTATTTAGTAAATTTTGTCCAAAATACAGCATTCATAATTGAATATTCTTGATCTATACCATAAAAAAAAGATATTATTTGATTAAAAGTTTGTAACAATAGTGATGTCGGTGCACATAAAAAGAATATTGATTGAAAAAGTAATGTACTATTTATATATTATAATCATTAGGTTAAAATATATAGGGGTAATTAGGTATATAAGTATTTTTAGTAAAGATATTTTTGGAATCATAGAAATTAAAAACAGCTTCTGCTTCTACTCAAAAGCACTTTTAGGGAAAAGCTACTTTTTCAGCTTCTTCCCCACAACAGAAAAATAGCTTCTGCTGCCACTCAAAAGCACTTATTTTTTCCTAGAAGCTTGGCCAAACACCTCGATTTTTCAAAATAAGCATTTTTGGAGAAAAATAATCAGTTTTGGCTCCCTAGAAGATTGGCCAAACAGGCTCTAAATGCAGCTAACTCTACTTGCTCTGTGTCTGACACATGCATGACCCTCAACACCCTGGTTATCCTCACTACAAAATTCTGAGGGTCCTCTCCTGTACGGGATCCAGTAAAGACTAGAAGCTCTAGTCGGATAAAATCTCTGATCCTTGATCCAGTATCTCCCTGGACATCTGCACTATGTTGTCTAGTCTGAGCAACTATAATACTGGTCAATACTCTGATGGAATCCCTCACTTCCTATCTCTGACGGGATCTGTGAGGCCTCAGATGGGACCTCAGGTCTGGACTCCTCACTCTCGTCCACCTCAGGTGGCACTATACTAGTACCCTGGCCGGAAATAGCCTTGCCCTTCTGGGCAGCTGTTAGTTTCTTCGACGGCATCGCTATGCTGAGAACGCTATTGTTAGAGGGCTGAATTCTATAATCATGGCTCTATTGCGCGATCTAGAGAAGAAAGAAAGACAACTATCTTAAAGTGCTTTGTAGCCTCCTGTTCAAAAGTATGGCACGCAACATACTCCTGAACAAGACTCTACTAGACACAGCCAGTAGACACCCTAGGATTGAACTGCTCTGATACCACTTTTGTCACGACCCAACCTAGGGCCGCGAGGGATGACCAACACTAAGTGTCGATCATCACTAATCCTGCTGATAATCTGCTAACCATGAATATAACTGATAAACGGAATAAGCATAAACCTAATTGATAAGAATTATACAATGCGAAAAGCTGACAAGGCTAACATAAGCTGACATACATAACATACTGACAGAACCACACAGGGACATATCTACAGGCCTCTAAGAGTGTTGAACTGAATATACATAGGACGGGACAAGGCCCCGCCATAACTACTCGATATCTGTATAACATACCAAAAGCAGTATACTCCGGAAGAGACGGAGTGACTCCAATAGCTAGTAGATAGCCTACTAAAGTGGCTTAGGGTCTGATCGCCCTATACCAATGCAGCATGAAATGCAGCGCCCCAAAAAAAGGGCGTGAGTATGATATGTACACAGTATGTAAGGCCTGAGCGTATAATAAATCATAGCTGAATGAAACTATAAGGCTGGAATATAAATAAGAAAATATGAGCTGGGGCATAGCAATGTAGCTGGAAATCTGAAGAACGTACTGAACATGATCCGAATATAAACTGAAGTCTAGCTGAATCTGAAGACTGAGCTGAATTGTACTAATAAATGACTGTAATATGACTGATAACTGGTAACTAGAAACTGGAACTGATAGCTGTCAACTGATACTAGTTGTCAACTAATACTTACATTAAGAACTGGTGACTGATAACTGGAAATTTCACATAAGATAAAATCTCTTTTCATCATCAGAAACAACCAGTCAAGTGGCTTTCACTCCTCCAGTTCTATTATTATTGACTTGACTTATTATTAAAAAAACTACTCACTATCCAAATGAAAGACGATAGATTATCTACCCAAGAAGATAGAGAGTCTCTTTCTATTAGTAAGGTTGTCAAAAGGCTTTCCTTTAGTTCTTTTATAACTATAATCTAAATAATAGGGATAGGGGTTGGCTTGGATTACTTAGTTTTGCGCGCCGAACCGGACGTGAGGGTCTCCCCTCATCCGGCTCTCTGCAGTGGAATCTCCACTCACTGCTACTGAGCTAAAACTAAAATATTATATGTACTCGTACATGTCTGGTGTTATGGGCTGTATCCCCCCAAATCAGGCAACTGAACATCTGAACTAGTACATGTATGATGTTATGGGCTATATCCCCCCAAATCAGGTAGCTGAACATCTGAACTAGCCTCAGATATAATCATGCAGTGCATACTGTGGCTATATACGCGTATATGACAAACCTGGCGGGTGTTATGGGCTATGTCCCCCCCCAGCCAGTAATATCTAGTCTCTCTGGTCAGAGTGTGTGAATGACACCCGGTCACACTAGGTGTTTCAACTCCAGCCTGAACCAAAGGGGCTGTATCCCCCAGACGGGTAGTATCACACGCGACCGGACTGTGTGTCCAATGTCCAGCCTCTATGGTGGACTCCAAATCACACATAACATGATCACAATATAAGCATAAGCATGTATGAGGCATAACACGTGTGGCAACAATAGACATGGACTCAAAGGAATGATAAGAAAACTCTGGATGGAATTATAGACACAACCTGAAACTTAGAATTTGTCCAACTCTTTGAATTTCTATAAAAATTTCGGCAGAGTTTCCCCTGAAACTAGATGATCCGCAAAAACAGAACCAGCACTATACTATACACGGGAATGGATACCCAGATAAACTGATAACATAAACATGTTAAACGGATAACAAGATGAGAGAACTGGATGACATAACAAATCCGCAGATAGAATGTCTAGACAGCACCACTGTCCTGACATTCAACCTAATTTTCAGAATATAGATCAAAGTTATAGACTTCATAGTCTGCATAAAAGTTTTAGATATATGTCTTAGGGTTCCAGAGAATCTTGAAGCATCTTAATATCAATTTTTTACAAGGAGTTATGATCAATATACTAACAGCTGTCCAAAGATCAAAATGATATTCCAGATTTTAAAACGTTTTGTCTTGCTGATTGTGGACGTCTTTCACCTTGGATTTTAGTACCAAATTAAGTATATACAAGGTTTCCTTGATACCATACAAGTTTTTCACAAGAAACACTAAGTTCAGAACTAAAAAATGCTTCAAAAGCTATAAGATACATGCCTTGCCAAAAGAAAGGTTTAGTCTTACATACCTTTGATGTTTCTTGCTTCTAAACCTTGTTTCCCTTGAATTCAATACCTTCTAAAGATTAAACAAGCTATAATACAGCATTTATGTACTTTACTTAGCCATGAATTAATTCTGAAACTCAAACTATAGACGAAATTGAAGGTAGCATAACGTTACCTTAATCGCGTAAAGCGTTTTGACGCAATCTGTCTTCAATTTCGAGTTACGATTGGCGTCCTTCCTTTAAAATCATAAAAGTGACTTAAACCTTCATATAAGCACTGTTTCTATCATGTAGGTTCTAGAAATAACGAAAATGAAGATATGTTTTCCATTTATACTCGAAACATTTCAGTTCTAGCCCTCTTTTGCGCTTATGTCCCTTCTTCTGGCCTGATTTTTTATGCTCATATCTTTTTATCTATATGTTGTATGAATAAACCGTTAAAAGTATTGGAAACTACACTCCAAAAAATTCAGTTTGGTATATGATATGTCCCCAAAAGACCTCATATAACACACGAAATTAATTGTTGAAAAAGCTTCGTTACAAGGCAATTTCTTAGTCGGTTTTTCCGCAACTTAAATCCGATTTTTCCCAAACTTTATATTCAGCATATAAACATCATATATGATCATATTATAAATTTAAACTCACTTAAATCATTCTTAACATGTTTTTAGAGTGATATACGTCACTTTAGGCATACGGGGTGTAACAGAATTGTTGGATCGTAGATGAATCTGAATTGTAATTGTAAAACTGACTAAGTAGAATAGTAGTTTTATTGATAAGTAGGGGTGCAGGGCCTGAGTTGTTGTGGGGGAAAACCCGTAACATAACTGATAAACAAAAGTGAAAACCTGAGAAGGATTGTACTTCTATCGTTTAGCGGAGGTATCTGCTAGGGCTTCATTATCGGAGGGTGCTGAGCCTCGAGATGTAACTTGTGGACCACTGACGATCCGATGGTACAAATCCCTATCGATTAAGCAATAATGAACTGCCTGCCTGTGCAGCTGTCTACTTTCTGACCCGTCTTCAGGGAGTATTCCCTTGTCCAAGTAGCTAATCAATGCATGATGCTTCTTTGAGGCGGAACCTGTGTTTGGAACTTCAAGGTTCATCAGATTTGCAGGGGTCTGTTCGATTAGTACCTATTGGTCGTCTGAATCAGTGTGCGAATCCTCAGGCGCTTCGCCCTTGTTCGAGTTTTCCTCCTGATAGACAAACTTCCATTTGTGAACATTTTTCAAAAGTGCTTTGATTTTCTCTAGCCGATCTGGCGTACAGATGTTCTCCGTGGTAAAAATCTCATTCGCTCGATTGACTACCAATTGGGAACTACTGAAGAGGCTGACTTCCCTGGCCCAATATGTAGGCTAAGTCAAGAACTTGAGTTACCACCTCATATTCTACTTCGATGCAGGGGACTTTCGCGACCTTACAGAAGACCTTCGCTCGTCCTCGGGTGATGAGAATGATCCGGTTCCAAATAAAGTTTCTCACTATACCTCTGATGTAACGCACTCCCTGTGGACACTAGGTGTTTAGTCAAACTCCACTGAAACTTTTGGGTAGCTAAAGATCCCTTTGAATTCAAACTTTTGCCGAAGGCTACCACATCGATGTTATCAAAGACTGGAGGGAGCTCCATGCATTCCTTCTGAAATCTATTGAGGTAATCCTTCAGCAACTCGTTATCACGTTGTCATATCTCTAAGATGTCTTCCCTGTGCTTTTCCCGCTTCTGGGCACCAGAATGCTCTTTCTTGAACATGTCTTGCATCTGAGTGAATGATCTGATGGATCCCATTGGTAGCTGAGTGTACCAAGAAGAGGCTCCTTTGGTCAGAGTTGAGCCAAATCTCTTCCCCAGAGCAGACTAGATTTCTTCTTCAGTAATCTCATTACTCTTCACAGCCGTATAATAAGCAGCAATGTGTCCGGATCGGTCGTTCCGTCATACTCAGGTTATCCAGCAAAGGGAAGTGCTTTGGTGTGCAGACCAGTACAACACTTGCCTTGTAAGCATGCTTGTAAAACTTCTGCTCATCTACCGTGGTAACTTGGGGTGGAGCACCCGGCACGTTACCGATCCGGTCATAGATGGCCTTTATCTCCTTCATGAGATCCTGAATGACAGGGGCTCCCTTAAGGTCTTGATTGTTTATCGCTGCTGAACCTCCAGGGGCAACATCCAGGTTGAGCCTACGATTGGGAACTGATGCTGGCGAGTTGTTCGTGGGCGTCGGTCCTTGCGGGGATAATGGGCTCTGAGACGAACCAGCAAACATTGCTCCCAATCTCGGGGTTATCTCTTCAACTATGCTTTTCGAGTTCCGCTCGGACGCAGTTTTGAGGATGTCCAATAGGAAGCCTCTGAACTCTAAATTACCTCTTGGCGGTTGATTGCCTTCACCATCGCTAGCAATAGGGATTGGTTCATGAGAAGAATCTTTTGGCTGCTCGATAGGATCCTTTTATTGGATGATGGGATGGCTGAGATCCTTCACAGACTCGTCTACTGCATCTGTGGTGTTCTTTGGAACCCTGCTACCGTTGTCTGATATGATTGCGCCTTTTCCTTCGTAGGATACTTACAATTGCCTGGGCCCCACGGTGGGCACCAAACTGTTTATGCCTAAATTTGTATGTCTAGGTTAAACTATTAATTATGAATGAGGTCAAGAAATATGGTAAATTACGATGGAAAAAATAAGTAAATACGATGCAAGTAAAGACAGATAATTAAGAAAGAAATAATAGAGAAAGCAAAGTAATTCTTATTCCTTAAGAGTAGCCGATTTTGGCGGCAAGTTGTGTCTTGTGTATAATACAAGTAAGGAGAGGTATTTATAGTAACAATACTCAGTCCAAAATAAGGTAAAATACAAATACTAATAAGTTTATGGGCCTACAACTCAAGGCGGTGGTATACTAAACTCTAACTAGGAGACTATAAACCCTAGGCGGCAGGATGTATACCCTGTGACCAAACCGCCTAAACGGTCGTTGGCTACTAGGAGCGGGCGTAAATCCTCAGCGCCCGGTGACTTGTAGGATAAGTCTAGTCTCGCCAGCTGGACTCGTATCCCGTAACAATAGGTGGCGTATTTTTGCCCACACAGAGATCCACGTCTGTGCAGACTCCCCAATGCCCAGGCTCGATTGTCCCTGCGTGTTGGAATGTCTCCTCCGCCTTTGTTGCTAACTCTTCCACAAAATCCAAGGTGAAGCCTTCTAAAGGTCGTGACTGGATGGCCGTCCGTGGTTGATAAGGAATATCGTATTCTCCCAGTTCTTTGGCACACTTTGCCAACCCTTTTGAGAACCCATGTCTGGACAGAATGGCCCATAGTGGTACCGAAGAAACCACATTGACCGTATGGCTGAGAAAATACGAGCGCAACTTCTGAGTTGCCATGACCACAGCTGCAATAAACTGAACTGGAAGAGGCAGAAGACCATTTGGGTACGAAAGCCCCTTGCTAGCATTTTTTATGGGAAGTTGTCTTCCATCTTTTTCGCGCGCGAGCAATGCATTTTATGCTACTTCTGAAATCGAAACATACAGTAGAAGGCGTTCTCCCTGGACCAGATCGGTGATTGTTGGAAGCTGCAAGAGTTGCACCTTGACCCGAGCCAATACCAAATAGCAGTGCATCACCCATAATGGCTCATCGTGCCTTATCAATACCTTGGTTAGCTTGTACCACAGCTCTGCTGCCTTGGGGATTAATTGGCTCATCCCTGATAACCGCTTCCTCAGCACCCCGGTCTCTTCGGTCGAAGGCCGCTTACTCCGTAAGTCGTTAATCCCATGCGAGGTAGGGTATCTAAAAACTTGGTGGAGCGTTGAGGGCACTCCCTTCACACTGTGTATCCAAGGCCGTACCAAGATGATATCATATGACATGTCACAGGTTAGTACCTAGAAGGAGGTTATGCTCGTCATGCCTAGGATATGAACCGGTAGAGCTAGTTCTCTAACAGGTTCTTCTTGGAGGCTGTTGAAGCCAATTATCATGCAATGGCTTGATGACATCTGATGAATTTGGCCCATCTTCTGTAGTATCTCTCTCTAAATAATGTTCACATTACTTCCTGGGTCCACCAAAGCTTGCTCGATTTGAAGATTCGACACCCTTATGGGAATTGCGAAAGAGTGTTGATGTTCTGCTTCGTCTTTCAAACTGAAGGTAATAGGGCTAACAATCGGTCCTAACTTCTCAGTCCCCTGGGTCGTAATAGCTCCCGGGGTGAAGAAGATTGCTTTGATGTGCTGCTTGTCTCTAGAGTTCGGTTCCCTCGACCACCTTGGTCCTTCTTCAATCAAGTCCTTGAGGTGTCCCTCCTTTAATAGATGTTCAATTTCTAACATTAGGGCCTTGAAATTTACCATAGCATGTCCGTTGCTACGATAGAAATCATAGTATCCAGTTGTGTTCCTTACGGTTGCTCCTTTTACGGTGGGCGGCCATTGTACTTTTGGCCCTAGTTTGCCAAAGTGATTGGCAACCAGTTCCATGGCGGCGGCTCATAAACCAAAATCTCGGAAGCTACAAGGTTCGGTTCGGTTCGTTTCTCCTGGGATCCAGGCCCCTGAGTGTTCCCCTGTTTTGTCATTCCTGCTTGACTTTGTGTCTTTCCTTTTACTCTTCTTCTGTCTCCCTCTCCCTCTAGGGATGGACTTCTTGCTCATTTTCTTTATTCAACTTCAAGGTTTTGAAAGTGCTTTGGTTCCATGCGGAGCTTTTCGGTGTACCTTTGATGTAAGGCACTCCATATTGACATAGGGTGTTGAGTCATATTCCACTGCAATTCCATCGTAGCCAGCGACCTTTGGAATTCAGGCTCTTACCGAAAGCTACCACATCAATATTATCGGGGACTAGAGAAAGCTCCATGCGTTCCCTCTGAAACCTTTCAAGATAGTCTTTCAACAGCTCGTTGTTGCGCTGCCGAATCTCAAAGATGTCCTCCATGCACTTCTCCCATTTACGGGCACCAGAGTACACTTTCTTGAACAAATCCTGTATCTTGGTGAATGACTCATGGACCCCATCGGTAGGTGAGTGTACCAAGCAAGGGCACCTTTAGTTAAAGTTGAGCCGAATTTTTTCACTAGAACAGACTGGATTTCTTCCTCTTAGATTTTGTTTCTCTTGACGGTTGTATAATACGCAGCAATATGCTCATCCGAATCCGTTGTTCTGCGTACTTCAAGGTATCTGGCGGGCGGAAGTGCTTTGGTACGCAGTCGGTCAGTGCTTGCTTTGTATGCATGCTTATAAAACTTTTGCTCATCTACAGTGGTAACCTGATTTGCTGCACCCGGTACGGTACCGATTCAATCGTGGATAACCTTCATCTCCTTTAGGATGTACTTGGATGTCAGCTGTTCCTTTGAGGTCTTGATTATTGACTGTCGCAGAACCTCCAGAAGCGACGTCCATGTGGAGTCTAAGATTAGTAGCGGACACTGGAGTATCGTTCGTGGGTGCTGGTCCTCGCGGGGATGCTGGCCTCTAGGACGATCCAACGAACATTGTTCCTAACTTCTGAGATATACCCTCGACCATGTTGACCGAGTTCTGCTCTGCCCATGCTGACAGGGTTGTGAGAAGATTAACAAGGAAACCTCTGAGATCAGAATTACTTTTGCGTAATTGATCGTCTTTACCGTCGCTAGGCACATGCACTGGCTCCTTGACAGATCCTATGGCTGCACGCTGGGATCACCAGGTTCCTGTACAGAGTCGGCTACTGCATTGGCAGTGTTCATTGGGGTATTGTCGTTATCGTCTGACATGACTGCGCCTTTTCCTCGTAGAATACCTACAATTGTCTGGCCCCACCGTGGGGCCCAAACTGTTTATGGATAAATTTGTACGTCTAGGTTAAACACTTAAATTTATGAATGAGTCACAAGCAATACAGTAAAATACGATGGAAAAGTAAGTAAATAAAGAGGAAAATAATAGACAAGAAAGTAAAGAGTTTTATTCCTTGAGAATAGCTGGATTCAGTGGTGAATCGCTTGATGTACAATACAATGTAAGGAGAGGTATTTATAGTAGTAATTACCCAGTCTTAGTTATGGTAAAATATAAAGACTAATGAGGTTCATGGGCCTATAAACTCAAGGCAGTGTTATATACAAAATCCTAACTAGGAGACTGTAACCTTAAGGCAGCAGGATGTATGCCTTTCATCCTAAGCCTGTACCGCCTGAACGGTCGTCACTCGTAGAACAAGCATGTATTCTTTGTGCCTGGTGACTTATAGGATAACTCTAGTCTCATCAGTTGGACTCGGATCTCCGTAATAATTGGTGGCGCATTTTTGCCAACACATGGAGTACCATCGTATTGTTGTACAAGAACAAAAGTGATATTCGAAATTGCAACAACTATATAGGGATCAAAATTCTAAGCCATACTATAAAAGTTTGGAAAATGGTAGTAGAGAAGATGATGATGAGGAATATTACTATATTCGAGAACCAATTTGGATTAATGCTTGGGCGATCGACTACAGAAGCCATCCATATTCATAAGAGGTTGATTGAGTAGTACAAAGACAAGAAAAAAGACTTATATATGGTATTCATTAATATAGAAAATGCGTATGACAAAGTCCCAAGGAAGGTTCTATGGAGATGCTTGGAATCCAGAGTTGTATCAGTGGCATACATCAGAGTGATTAAGGACATGTAATAGGGAGCGAAGACCAGAGTGAGAACAATATGAGGAGACTCAGAATACTTTCAAGTTGAGATGGGGTTGCAGCATGGGTTAGCACTTAACCCATTTTTATTTTCCCAGATCATGGATGAATTAACATAGAGTATTCAAATGGAGGTTTTATGGTGTATTTTATTTGCAGTATCTCAAAGTTTGCTTCAGAATTCAATGCAATTGCATCGATAACAAAATCGACGTAACTGTCGAATTTATCCTAACGTCCACTATGCTTCAACAAAATCTGTATATGTGCCATTGAAACAAATTTTAATTGATCGTTGAATCAAGTTTAAATAAATTCATCCCTAAAATTTTGATTTTTATGTGAAGCAGTAGAAATAGATAGAAACAGAGAAGAAGTAGAGACGAAACTCAAAATCAGAGAAGAATGAACAAATTACTGAACAATTAAGAAGAAGAGAGAAAGAGAAAAGAAGAGGGACACAAAATAAACAAGAAACAGAGGAGAAGCGCGAAAGAGGAAGAAGAAGCAGGAAATAGAGGGGTTCTACGCGCAGCAGAAAAATAGAGGAGTGTTTGCGTGAAACTGGACTTTTACACTTGAAACTGTATGAAACAAAATATTTATACTTTGTTATGTGCTAGTAAAAATATTGCTATGTTTTATAATTTATATATTTTTGTTTTTTTTTTCTTGTAATATTTGTGTAAAAGCCCCTTAATTTCACTAGAGTGAGCCGTTAGAAAAATCTAATGGAGAAAACCTCCAATATACCTACTAATAAATCTATTTACTAGTTAATAGGAGTACTTGAGATTAAGAACCTAAAAAGGCAAGTTCCCCTGAAAAAGTTTGTTACTCTATCGAGCAAAGAAAAGTTTTATTTTTCTTTTCTTTTTACTGTTATGTTATCTTTTTAATTTTCTTTGGCCTCATTGTTTGAATTTAATGGAGGTCTGAATCATTCAAATTTATGCTATTAAGTGCATTTTTTTTAAGATCCGAATTTAATCATCCAGATCTATATCTTTAAGTGTATTTCTTCATCACTTAATGAGTCTGAATAAATCTGAATAATTAAGATCTTGAATATTTAATACCATTAAGTGTTATTCAAAAGATTTTTACGAGGATGACTTCTCATCACCAATGTCTACAACCACAAACAACACTACAATACAACCACCATCGTCAACCACCACCATTACCAACATATTTATCACCGCCGCCGGAACCAACCACTACTGCTAATTATTACCACACAAACCACCTCTATTATCACAACTATGTTAAACAACTGTTAACCACCATCACCTCTACCACTACCACTACCACTACCACTACCACTACCACTACCACTATCAGATACTACCACCAACCGTCACCCCTAGCACCGCTAATACCTCTACCATCGCAATTTGCTTCCATGATCAACTAACACCACCACAACTACCAACCCCATCAATACCAAAGCCAATCATTCCCACATTCCACCATACAACAACCAACACTATAGCCAACACAACCAAATGCCACCAGCCAGCCACCAGCAACTAACACCTTACAACCTAAAAATTTATGAATAAAAAAAAATAGATATTGAGATGTTGAGAAAGCAAACGGTCTTATTCATTCGGTATTAAGATATTAATACAAATTTTAATATTCAGATGTTGAGTTCAAATTCATACATCGAGATCTTAATATACATAATACTATTCAAATGTATATTCAGATTCAGACGTCTTAATCTAAATAAAAAACCAATAAGGCCTTAGACGGCTCAGACTCTATCTATATACTATATTAGAAGCACGAAGGCCCTTAGAAAATATTAATTAAACTTTTTGCCCTATCATTAAAAAATTCTACAGTAGACAAAATTGTCATTTACGAATTTTTTATATTTTATTTATTATATCTATTTCCTCCACAGTTTAATCTTGATATTTAGTAATTTGAAATCAATTAAAATTTTCCTTAGCAGTATGACTTTTACAGACTCTAGGAAGTTCTCTCACGGCTCTACATATGTGTGTCAATAACCAAATATCACTAGGTTTTTATCTCTCTTTCAATGACCAGGTTTAATAGAATTTTTATTTATATCGAATAAACTTGTATTGATTTGACTACTACTTTATAGTTTGAAATCTTATAAGTCTTCTACTTCTACATGGACACACATAATTTGATCACCATTTAACTTGTATTTAAGATGCTTTTTTGATAATCAAACCACTCCCTGTGACTTAGCAAGTCCTATAGAAGGTTAAGGAATAAAACTTCTGAATATCATTTCTTTTCTATATATTTTTCTCTTTTTTTTTTTTTGGGTTAAGATTTAAGCCTTTTTGATGTTTCATTCTTATATCTCTTTCTTCATGTGTTCATGTAAAATATTGGTTCTTGATTGATTGTTTTGCTGGTTACATTTTATTGAAACATCTTCTATTGATGAAGTCTTTTCAATATTATATTTGATGGATTGCTAATTACTTGAACGTTGTTGATTGCAAGAGTAATTCATCGTCTCGTGAATGAAATCTGGCTAGGCCTGGCTCTAAAGATTATAGATAGATTCAGGTTATTTAATTGTTCGGTTTGAATGATTTATATTTAATTTTTTCTTAAACTTTCATGGGTACAGGGACAAAAGAATCTAGGGTGAAACCTAGAAATACCACCTTATATTTGCTCAAAGTCATTATCAAGAAACTCAAGTAAGCAATATTTTCTACATTTCTTCTTTTTAGACTAATTAATTATTTATCTATTCACTTAATATTTTTATAGTATAATATTTATTTTGTGAATCATAACTTGGTGAGTAAAGTTGAATACTTGCAAAAAAAGTTTTATCACACACTACATATGATTATATTTCTTTAGTGTTTTTATTTATCATGACTTTGCTTTCTTGAAACCAAGCTAATATTTTGGTCTGAAAGATGTTGAAAACTGTTACATCCGTGGTACTTCATGATATCTTGACTTAGTTTGCATCTGTCGTGGATGTCAATATTATATCCAGGTTTTTTTTATTGTTTAATACATGTAAATTAGTTTTTTTTTTCAATATGTATTTTACTTTTGTTTTATTGATATGCGTGTGCACATGGGCACATGTGCGTTGAGCAAAACCAAAATTTAAATGTGTATCCTTTGAAAGTGCATCTTATGTTGGATAAAGTTGTAAACTTTATTATACATACAAATTATGAATTTAGTACTAAAATCTTGACCGGAGGAAATCAATTACGTGAGAACGAAATCAAGTTGAACTAGCTTGGAGTCTGGCAAATCACAATTAGGTAAGATCATCTAGGACTTTAAATTAATTTGGAGCATTTGATGTGGACATCAGTTACTTTTGATGCTTTCTTTTGATTTTGGACTATGGTTTAGTGTTTCAATTTTAATAGGACAGTAGCTTTTATTAACTTAAATTGTATAGATTGTTGCATAAGTCGTGATGAAAAAATAAGCTAATGACTTTGATCAAAATTCTTGTTTTTCATCTTGTAAGAACTTTATTGACCCCATCATGCATAGTTTGTCTGTACAAACTTCATTCACCCCTTTTCTTTCCTATTTTGCTAAATTTAATCTTGATAATGAAGTATTTTTTTTCCTCTGATTTTTCTTATCGCTAATTTTAAATGTCCTAAATACTCTTCATCTTTATCTATACTTTTCTTCTCTTGAGGACATTGATTCAAGGGCTCTTGGCATATTCATGAAAGCACAAAATTACTCACGGATAGTTTTTTTGATTGTCGTTATAGATTAGGATTTGACACGAACGAAAAATTTGAACCCATATACTTGGAATAAATTTCAAGGTTAACATTAGTGTTGAAAAGCTTTTTGAAAAAGTCTTTTTTGTTTTGTAAATTCATTTTTTTCTATTTAGAGAGATGGGGCTTTAAAGCAAGTCATAAAAAAATTTTGCAAAGATGAAGTAGAACACTATGAAGACTTTTTTTTTTAATTAATCCAAAGTCAAGATTTTATTAATGCAAAATTACATTGAAGAAGGGGGGCTTGGCCTGATCTTCTTTAACAAAAATGGGCTTGCCATTGCAGCCAGATAGTTTGCTAATGATATCAACTTGAAAAAAAGAACTACAACAGTGGTAATAAAATTGAAAATTTTCAAAAAGGATCAAAAGTGAAGTCACTTGGTCTTCTCTTCTTGACTTTGAATATAGGCAGGTTCCATCTATCTGCATTTGCCAAGCCTCTAACTTGTCTTGGCAAAGAGTTAAAGCTTGAGTACTTGATCAATTCTATGACTCAGAGTTATAAATCTATCTGCTACTTGGTTGGCTTCTCTAAAGCAGTGTTTAATATGTAATCCATGTCTCTCAGTTAGTTGTCTAATCTCATTTACAATCGCCACAATTCTCCATGGTGAGGTCCATTTGCCTTGGATACAGTTAAGAAGAAGAAGTGAGTCTGCTTCTCCAATGATTAAAGTATGTCCCTGCTCAATACACCATTTCAGGACAAAGAGCAAGGCCCTGGCTTCTGCCCAATTGCTGGTACCTTGTCCTAAAGGCAAGGCATAAGACATTATAACCCTTCCTCTGCAATCCTTCACAATACCCCCAGCTCCACATGCTCCATTAATACAGCTACCATTACTATTAATTTTGACCAAAAAAAAAAAAAAAATTGGAGGCCTATTCCAAGATACCACAATATTTGTGCTATCGTGAATAGGCTATCAAAAAGCTTACACAGATCCTCCCATATGCAGCCAACTCTGATTCTTCAGAATTGGGACTTAATTATTTCCACTAAGTTAAATGAAAATAACTTAACAGACCTAGCAATAGAAGATTTCTCATAATCATACCTGCTACTGCATCTAGATCTCCATAACTCCCAAAGTACCACATGAGGTAAGATCTTCATGACATATTTTGCAATAGTATTTCCATCTTTGTGCATCCAGTAATTATGAATTAGAGTTCTCATAGAAATATTCCTGAAAGGAACTCCTACTCTACCAATAAAAACTCCAGATTTGTTGTGCAAACATACCTTGAGCAAATAAATGCTCCACATTCTCCACTCCTGGTGTCATTCAAGGTTCAGAGCAGCAAGAACATTTTGACACCAGGTTAAAGCCAAACAAATTGACTCTATCATCAGTTGAAATTCTGTTGTGAACTGCCTTCCAAGTTAAGAATGACATTTTAAAAAGAACATCCTTGTGCCAAACCATTAAAAAGATGCATGTTCTCTTCTCTGCCTTAATAGGCTCCATGTTGATGCTACTGAGAAGACCCAGTAGTTGAATCTGACCAGATTGGAATTCCTGAAGGTTCTGGTTAAAGGATAGATCAAGAGGCCTCAGCAAGTCTTTGACAGCTTCTGGTAGTTGAATATACAGGTTGGACCACTCCCATTGCCCATATATGAAGACTTCATTCAGAAAAGTATCATCAAAGTCAGCATCTGGTTAAAGACTGCTACAGATAGGACTACAGTTAGTCCAATTATCATACCAGAAGCTTACATTTCCTTTACCAATTTTCCAAAGAATTTTCTGTTCCACACTTGACACATAGCTTTCCAGCTCTAAGAATAGCAGAAGTACATTGTTGATATAATGGGTGAACATCACTGCAATATTTAGCCTTAGCAAACTGGGACCACATAGACTCTGAAGATCTCAGGTTCCACCACTGTTTGGCTATAAAAGCCTTATAAATGTCTTCAATTCTACTGAAATTTGCACCCGCTTCCTCATATGGTAAATATAGTTTTGGCCAGGATGTCCAGTGATATCTGACATTGTTCTCCTGCCCTGACCAGAAGAACCTAGCCAGAAATTTTTCAATAGTGTCAAAACCGTTCTTTGTTGGATATACAACAGATAGGGTATGGACATTTAATGCAACAAGAAAATGTCTGATCAAGATTGTTCTTTCTCCAGCAGAAAGATATTTCGAATGCCAACCTTTAAGTCTGTTAATCACATTAGTCACCATATCTGAGAAGATTGCCACTTTCTTTCTACCAGAGTATACAAGGCACCCCAGGTATTTGATTGGGAAACTTTTATATCTCATTCCTGTAATGGCTGCAACTCTGTTGATAGCTCCTTGTGAGGCCTTCGTTTTGAGTGTGAAACTGCACTTAGCCTTGCTAATTTTCTGCCCAGAAACCTTCTCATATTCAGCTAAAGCACCAAGCACTAATTCAAGTGAGCACTTTCCACCATTGCAGAACAAAGTTGTGTCATCAGCAAAGGCCAAATGGTTAATTTGAGGACCATTAGCGCTCATATTGAATCCTTTGTACCTTCTATTACTTCTGAGATCATTTAGCAATAAGGACAACAATTCAGCACTAAGGACAAAGAGAGAAGGAGATAGAGGATCCTCTTGTCGCAAACCTCTTCATGATTTGAAGAAGCCATGTCTACTATCATTTACAATCAAGGTTCCGAATTATTTGAGATATATCTAAAAATTAGATCAATCCAGCTTTTTGCAAATTCCAAGTTCCTCAATATAAGGCATAGGTAGGGCCAAGATACCCTGTCATAAGCCTTAGACATGTCTAGCTTCAAAACAACATTACCCCTAGAGGTTTTACCAATGTCATTTATAATTTCATGAGCTAAAAGGATGTTTTCTGTTATAGCCCTCCCCTTAATGAAACCACTCAGATTCCGGGAAATGATCTTAGGCAGAAGGAAACTTAGTCTTGCATTGCAATTATCTTGCTAGACACATTACAAAGACTAATGGGTCTAAGATAAGAAAAGCTTTGAGGAAATTCAACTTTGGGGAGCATAACTAAGCATGTACGAGTGAAAAACCTGGGCAAATTGGCTCCACAGAAGAAAGAAATGACTACTTGGTAAATATCTGAAGCTATTATTGACCATGCACTCTGGAAGAACTTTCCACTTAGACCATCAGGGCCAGGGGCACTATAAAGGTCTAAGGAGAACACACTAGCTTTAACTTCATCCATTGATAGGATTCCAACAAGTATCTGATTGTCTTCTTCAGTGAAAACCCTTCTAACTCCATCTAGAATATTGAAATCTTCTGGGTTCCCTTCAGAGTTGAATAAGTTCTAAAAGAAGCTTAAGACTGCTCTTACAACATCATTTGTCCCTTCAACCCAGGTATTATTCTCATCTTGAATTTTCTAAATGTTGAGTCTCTTCTTTCTGTCTTTGATAACTCCATGGAAGAAAGCTGAATTAGTATCACAATCTGACAACCATTTAAGCCTTGATGTTTTCCTCAATATGTCATCATGAACTTTCAAAAACCTGGTGAACTCAGCTTTAGCCTTTGTCAAATTTGTTCTATTTTCTGCAGTGTTGTTATTTACTAATTCATCCTCCATACTTCTTATGAGAATTTCCAACTTCTTTGGTTCTTCATAGATATCCCCAAAAGCTCTCCTGGACCATGAGCTCAGAGCTTTGCACACTTTCTTCAGCTTCTACTGGAAAATAGAGAAAGGGTTTCCCACAATTACTTCATCCTATGTTTCTTGAACAGTGTTCAGGTACTCCTCATAAACCACCCATATGTTAAGGAACCTAAAATACTTCACATTATCAGTGTTTGGTGAACCCACATAGATCAACAGTGGAGCATGATCTGAGCATGTCATTGACAAGTGAGTGACAGATATGCTTCTAAATTCTCCAAACCAGTCTGCATTGTACACCATTCTATCTATTCTTTGCCAAATTGTAGAGGAAGGGCATCTATTATCACTCCAGGTAAAGGGTAACCCCACATAGCCAGCATCCTGAAGCCCACAATCAGCCAAACAAGACAAAAAATTAAAATTGTCTTCAATTCTGAAGGGCCTACCACCCAGCTTCTCTTCTTCACTTGTAACAACATTGAAAATCACCTACAACTGCCCAAGGGCCATTGATTTTGGTTGCAATCTCCCTTAGTTCCTCCCACAAATCTCATCTCAATATATTATCACACTTTGCATAAATCACTGTAACATATAAAAGAGATGAACTTTGATTATGATTTATCTGTAAGAGAACCTATTGATCTCTATCTTCAATAATGGATACAATGACATCAGTTGTCTAGAATATCCATATTTTATTTGAGCAGTTAAAGAAACATAATTGAAACCAAACTTTTCTATTGAATCTGTCTATTTTCTTTGAAGCTACCATTGGTTCTTGAAGAAAAACTACTTTGTAAATCATGTTCTTGTTTGAGTACCTTGAGCCTTTCAGTAGCTCCTTAGGACCCTATGCCCCTAATGTTCCATGATAGTGACTTAATGGACAACCATTAAAGTGGGGAACATTTTTGTCTCTTTGGGTCATGAAAATTCCCCTTGGAGATAAATTGTTGGTTTGAGTGATATCTTTCTGACCTCGAATTTCAATGTTGACTTCCAAATCTTCACCAATCCCCATGTCAACCTTCCTTGTATGCTCTTCATCTAACTTAGAGTTTTCCAGATCTTCTGAAAGAAGATCCATGCCAACATCACTTCTCACTTCCAATCTTCTATGACCTCCTGGATCCATAATATCAACATCTTGGGACCCTGCCATTGCTTGAGGCAGTGGTTCACTATTTGGGATACTTGAACCTACTCCCCTGTTCTGAATATGAGTCTTTTAGGAGAGAAATCTGAGATCCAATCCAAAGAGATTACTTTTTTCATCCGAGGCTCCTCCCTCCATATTACCATTATTAAATGTTATACCCTGGGGAAGGGTGACTACAGAACTAAATTTCTTTTTCTTCCTCGAGGCTTTGCATAGCTCTGCTTCATTGAAAGAGACAAGAGAATTCTGCATCACCTGAAGTTGATCTTCTGTTTCAGGAATGACATGCATTTTCCCTTTCTTGTCTTCTTTTACATCCTTCTGTTTTTTTTTTTTTTTTTTTTTTGGACTGTAGACTTTTTTGTTGGCTTTTTAACACTTCTAGCTTTGTCCAACCTTGTAGATTTCCTTTTTTGGATTTGAGCAGTCTGCTTATATCCCTGCAAATGGCCTTCTGGTTGGACAAAGACAACCTCCATGTTTTCCTTGTTATTTGGCTCATTGTGAGGAGCACTCGACTTTTTGAACATTTTGCCATTTCATCTTTTGTTGCCCCTCTTTTTCTTGCCCTCTTTGAAAAGAGTTTGATATTTCAGTTAACACCCCATTTTTTCTGTTATTACTACCTCTGCCTCTTCTTCTTTCAACAGTTTTCCACCCATCTTCTTCTTTATTACAAGAACTTTTCCTATTATCTGGTAAATCAGTCATGACCAAATCAGAAATTAGACTAGTTATATTATTCTCATTTGACACCAGCTTTTTCCCACTCTAACGAGAAGCTCCAACTCATCTGTTGATATTTGTATTTTCTCTCTGGGTGTTTTTTGGTACATTCTTGAATTCAGGGTGTTGGATCCTGCAGACATTGATACAATGACCTTGAACTTTGCACATAGTGCAATAATCAAGGATGACTTCATAGTCAACTTTTTGGATAAACTTCTTAGAAATTCCTTCTGCATTCCTAATTTGGACACAAACTTCTTTAACCAAAGGCTTTGGTAAATCAATTTCTACCTTGATTTCTGCTGTGGTTGGTCTTATTTTTGCAGTAGTGGCTTTATCCATGAAGAGAGGTGTCCCGATAGGCTCTATAATTCTACATAGAGCATCCCACTCATAGAAATGCCATAGAAGGTCAGGGAGTAAAATCCAAACAGAGGCAAAGGTTGTTTCAGCTTCTGGTTTAAACTTAGGAGTCCATTTAATAATTTTCATCACATTTCCAGCCAATTGGATGAAACACCTAGAATTAACACTAGTATGGTCCCCTTTGTTATCAAAATCTATGAAAATATGTTTCATATCATAAGCACCGATGGAGATTTTACCTTTTCACTGGTAGATTTTTGTAAACTCATTCCGAATGGTCTCAATGGCTGGCCTTGTTCGTATGAACCTACCCACTATGGTCCATTTGCAAGTTTCTACAAGTAGTGAATGTTCTTCTTCCCTAAAAACAACCACTGATTTTCCCTGAATCAGCTCATAAGGATGAGTCGGAAGTTTCACGCATTTTTTCAAAGTTCCACGATTCTGTGCACCTACAGCAGTAGCATAAGATTCCTCCTTAGATGCCAGATCTGGGTTATTTGTCTCGTGTGGGTTTGTAGCTGTCAAAGAACTGGTTGAAGGTATAGATCTGGTATTTAAAGCAGAGAAATCTGATGGATCTTGAAGTAAGGCATTATTGGTTTCGGGGTTAAGAGGTTTGGTTGTGGTTGGTGAAGGAGTGGTTGATATTTAATGTGATTTGGGGATTTTAGGGTTGGTTCTAAATTAGTTGTAGGAGAAGAGAATGACGAATCTACCGTTAATAATATCAGCAACTATTCGATGTTAGGTGATGAGAGAGAAATGAGCATTTTGAAATACCACTAAGAAGACCTAAAAGTTGCTACATAAGATAACATTAGACAAAGAATTTGAAGGAAAAATTGAATTCAGGTGAGTGTATTAACATTAAATTATTTACTGTGTTGACATATTATTTTATTAGGGTTTGTTTTTTTTCCCCCTCTTTTTAATGTTGTTTATATACACAAAAATTGAAAGGTTAACAGTGAAATTTTGTAATATGTGAAAGTCAATGAAAAGGAAATTTCATCTTTGCTTAGTTTTGTCGTATGGAACAAGTAATACTTTTAATTTTATTGTTTACTCTCAATATTCATTATATTTTTCAAGAAAATTTACATTAGTTTGAAAATATTATGTAAGCATTCATTGCAATAGAAGTACTAATCAAGTATTGAAAAAAGTTGTGCCTTAATTTATTATATTTAGAAAAAGATGAAAAAAGCAACATTGTAAAGATGACAAACTAAATAAATTTTCGACTATCTTCATAACTATAATAGTTAGAATGGATAAGTTTTACGTCCAAGTATAATTCCATTATAGCAATATGACTTAGCAACATCTTTGTTTAAGATAGCATAATCATTTGTGCCATCATATTGGTCATGCTTCCATGTATATTTGACACTGACCTTTTCATATTAGGAGGCTCTCAAATTAGCAACAGTTACAATCAATGGGCTGTGTAATTGAAATTGAAGACAGAGAGATAAAAGCATTGATGGAAATCAACAAGACTAAAAATATTGAAGAAGACAATAACTGTGCGATAATTTTTATTTTTAAAAAAATAAATCAAAATGCACGTATCCTACGACTAGTCTGATAAAAACCTCCACTTTACCTACAATTTTATATTCTGACTCTTCCAACTACTTTGTGTCACAGGATACCGATTTATGCCAACTTGGACAACGTAGCAAATGGAGTATACTTCTACTGATCATGACCGAAAATCAAAATCAGGTGGACAAATTTTCAAATCCTCTGTTGGTAATTTTCCAAAAGCAAATGTAAGTCTAATTTCTAGTGGAAGTACTTCGTCCAATAGCATCATTAACTCACTATAATAATGTCTAACTTTCAAAGTGATATTTTTTCTCCACTTTTATTTTTCTAACATGACATAAATATGTTTTCTTATTCTTGCTATTCTTTTTAGACCTTTATTCTATTGTTCAGAATTCCTCAATTGTCTAAATTTATCAATAATACTTTTGTGTATTATTTCATCATGATTTTAACTCTAAATTTAATTCAATGCATAAATAGCCTCACATTCCACCCTCTGGGTACATTTTTATATTTTTGGTATTAATATCTTAATTATTTTTCCCCATTTACCTTTTTCTTAACTGAAATCATGTTATTTAATACTATATTGAAATTTAGAATTCATCAAAAGTAGAAACAACGCAGTTAAATTATTTAGAGGTTTATTTTCTATAAGAAGAAGACAAGGATGAGGATGAGAATGAGGAGGAGAAGAAGAAGTCCAAGTTATAATCGCTCTAACCAAAAATCCAAAATAACCAAATCAATAATTAATCCAATATAAAAATATAAAAGTTTTAATTTAAATCAATTTCCAATCTTGTATAACGCCTTTGTGTCATTCTTTCTATCAGTATTGCTTTCATCTCTTGGCAAACAACTGTTTTAAACTTAGAAAGTTGATTAAAAAAAAAAAGTTTTGGCCATTGATTAGTTTTTTATAGCATTTTTGAAGAAGTCCCACTCAACTTTAAAACTAATCACATAAGCATACTGAAACGTAAATTAAATGAAAGAATTGAGAAAATCTTGTTCCTGCATACTCCATAATATTATAATTACTTTTACGATATCGACAGATATTTTATTTATAATACTAATCAAGTATCTTGTTGTCTAAATCTCGAACACCTAATTGTGTTGGGATCGAAATAACATGGCGTCATGCGGAATCTAACACATCAAACATTGAGACAATAAATCAGATATCATAATGGTTTAAAACTATTTGTTTATTTGGTCATAAACTGACCTACATAGGGAGGAGATTAAAAATCTAATACTAGTATAAAAGAAAAACTAAAATATAAAATCTCCCCCTAATTATTGCTCCCAAATCATAAAAGACTTCTCTTCTAAGTAAAGGATAGGTATAAAAGGAGATATATTCCTTGTAGAACTCTTTTTCTATCTCTTCAAAAATAGAGTCCTAATAGTTTACAAATTCAGGGCAAAAACCTTAGCAATTCTCCCCTTGGCATGAATTTTCTGGCAAAGTAAACTTGATCTTTCTTCTTCTTCACATGATCTTCAACATATGACTGCTGCATGTATGGTTAACAGGAGCCCAATAATGGGTTAAAATAGATCTCATGCGTTAAAAATAAGCATGAGTTAAAACTAGTATTGAAGCCCGTGTATTACAAGTAGGCATGGGTTAAAACTGGCCCAAACATGGGTAAAAAATGGATTTTGAAAATATGGTTGCAGCAGCAGGGATTTTGAAAATAATATGGTTAAAAGTTTGTCTCCACATGTAATATAACGATCAATATTTTTAATAAATCTTCATTATCGTCATATGGATTGCGGTTAGAACTGAACCCGCCTTGCACCCGTCTTCGACACTACTCAACCTGATCATCGAACCATCGGCTCTGATACCACTTGTTGGGATCGAAATAACATGGCGTCATGCGGAAGCTAACACGTCAAACATTGAGACAATAAATCAGATATCATAATGGTTTAAAATTATTTATTGATTTGGTCATAAACTGACCTACATAGGGAGGAGATTAAAAATCTAATACTAGTATAAAAAAAAAACTAAAATATAAAGTCTCCCTCTAATAGTTGCTCTCAAATCATAAAAGACTACATTGTGGAGTTTTTTTGGTGTTGTGCTGTTGTGAGAAGATACCTCAATTTATAGATGTCCAAACTTCTCCTCTAAGTAAAGGATAGGTATAAAAGGAGATATATTCCTTTTAGAACTCTTTTTTCTATCTCTTCAAAAATAGAGTCCTAATAGTTTACAAATTCAGAGCAATAACCCTAACAAATTGCAGGTCCCCAAAATCAATGACAGTTAAGGTTAATGGTAAGTATGCAAATAGGAGATTTACACTTACATTTCGATCACATTAGACACAATTATTTTTAGAGTATTTCATATTAGAAATTATGTCTCAGCTCAACAGTTAGCAAGCAGAGATATTACTACTTATACTTTCCTGAAACTAAAAGAAAAAGTTACTATCAAATAATCCTATCGGAACAAAAGATAATGATATTGCAAGAAATATAAACACAAGTACTGAAAGAAAGAGAATATATTTTTTTCTCCCTTTTCTTCACGCATCACTTATAAATGAGAACAATCTATGGTTTTTGAAATTCTTTATTTATCCTTAAGAGAATAATCACGGTTCTCTAGCAAAAATCCACTAAATATTCTTTAATCAATTTGTTTAACCTAGTTAAACATGATCGACAATATTTACACAATAAGTGACACGACCCGGATTTTTAGCTAGGCCGTGCGGGTACCCAACATCCTTCACTAGATCCGTGGGGCGAACCCTTACCAACTGAATTAGGAAAATAAATATAAATCCAACTCATAAATTAGAACAAGACTTAGAAAAAGCACAGCCATACTGATACCTCTAAGCTGTACAAAAGAAATTACAGTTGACTACCCAACATACTAGGTTTAGGGCTATCCAGACTAGACATCTAAGAGTACAAATGAATACATACACCTCCTGAAGGGAGCAAAACTAGATTACTAAAACAAAACTAGCACGGTCTGGACAAAAGTTGGCTCACACTGACAGCTGAAATTGCCTACTCTACTCAATCGAACGACGAACTCGGTTCTGGAGTGGAACCTGCCGAAATGAAATAAATAGACAAGGAACAACAAAAGGGTGAGTCGAAAGGACTCAGTAAGTGGGGGAGGGCTAGCCACCTCAAAGAAGCAGGTATGCTAGCCAGGGAGAAGAAAAACAGATAAACCAAACTCACCTTATCTCAACTACAAAAAGGCAGAGCTAGATAATAACTAGAAACACGTATGGAACCATAAGCTCATAAACAACCAGAGAAATAAGATAGACAAAACATATAAGTATCTCGAACATATCAATAATCAGAAATACATGACACATAGACAAAACATCGCACTATAATCACACAATACACTACAACCGGTGCAATGAAATGGAACGAATGTAGTATGATACAATGGGGTTACATGTGCCCGTAATCCCGTTCCGAAGCGAAATACTCCTGCATTCGAGGGGAATACAATCTAATAACTAACTGGAGCAAAATACTCCTGCTCCTGGGGTGGAATACTCCTGCACGTGATATAATACAAAGCTTAGGCGGAATACTCATGCACTCAATATATGACATAAAAGCGGAATACTCTTGCTCCTGGAAAGGAATACTCCTGCACCCAAAATAATATAACACTGAGCTAGAATACTCCTGATATATGACATAAGAGCGGAATACTCCTGCTCTTGGGGTGGAATACTCCCGCACCCGAAATAATATAAGGCTGAGGCGGAATACTTATGCACTCAGTATATGGCATAAGAGCGGAATACTCCTGCTCCTGGGGTAGAATACTCCTGCACCCGAAATAATATAAAATTGGGGCGGAATACTCCTACACTCAGTATATGACATAAGAGCGGAATACTCCTGCTCCTGAGGCGGAATACTCCTGCACTCGAGATAAAAGGCAGAATACTCCTGCACTCAATATATGACATAGCAGCCCATAACTAGAAAACATAATATATATGAATGCGTTTTAATGCTGTAGCGTAATAAGTACGCTCTGTCGGTAGCTATTCACGTAAAGAACACGTGAATAAAATATCCATAAGGCCAAAGGCCGTCAAAGAAATGGATATAATCACTTACTTTGTTCCAAAGTTAGCACTGCTACTCAACAACCACTTTGTCCTTTGGATTCACTGTCAAACGATCCCACTCTATTTAATAAGCAGAAAAATAATCAAATAAGGCTAAAGGCTTCATTCCTTACATCTTAGAACAATCCGGTCAGGAACCCGACACCCAATTCGCATAGGCAATACACAGTCCAGGCCTATGTATATGGTTCAAAATCACATAACCGAACTCTCAATAAATTATATTTATGGGTTGCCCATAACTCCCTGAATTCGAATATATAATCAATTCCATTATCGGGGTCCAATTAACCCTTTAAACTATCAATTTAACTTATTAGAACAATGTCTAATATCTCGATTTTTACCGTTAAAATATATTCAAATACACGTAATAAACTGAAATAATAAATTAACATCATTACCCGGATGTCTCGGGGTGAAGATTTTATTTTTTTCCTTCTCCTTTTCCTTTTCTTTCTCTCTTTTCTGCCTTTTTTCCGTTCTTCTGTGTTCTCTCTGTTCATTTCCTTGTTCTGCTTCATTAATGATACAAAAATCCCTTAGCATCGCCTCCCATATTTTCCTTTTTTCTTTCTTTTCTTTTTTTTTTTCTTTTGAAAACTTCTTGTTGCGACTAAAATTAAAACGAAACCCTACAAAACACGAAATGATCTCAAATTTCTCAAGCAAGTTATACAAAATTTATGTGACGTACTCGCTAAGACGGATCTTGAATCGGATTCCCAAAACTCAAGATGCAAATTAAACGGAAAGATATCAAATTCTTAATTTTCTGGATTTTAGTGGAAACTATCCGAACAACCTCGGAATTCACTTCCGAAAGTTCACACAGGTCACAAATGACCATACAAATCTAATGACGCTTTCAGATTCAAATCGGAACTCATTCGCTAAAATCAAGGTCGAAAACCTCTTTTTAAGATTTATCGACAACGGAAACTAAAACCTTCTTTTGATACCTACCAAACAAAGTCCGATTTAGCTCAAATTTTACAGACAAGTCCTAATGAATCTTACTGAGCTTTTAAAACTATCGGCACACTAATCGGAGTCCTAACTTATGAAATGACTACCTAAGGTCTTTTCAATAAGTTGAATTCTTTAATCCCAACTTGCTCTTCTCAACAATTTTGAACTACATATACATATCTACAATTAGTTTGCAAGTCTACAAAGCAAGCATCGTCATCTAATTTAAAATTTTAAACATTCAAAGATATGAAAAAGGAGAGGAGAATAAAGCAAAATACATAGGTGGAACAAGCATACACATCATATTGGTTGTGAAAATAGTATTTCAAACCTGCAAACTATTAAATGCCTACACTTCATATTGCATAGTTGTTGTCATTAGTCATAGATTCATTTTAATAGTTACCCATGGACAGGTTGTGTCAACGACAATTTTTACATTTTCCTTTATTCATTCCAAACCCCCATTCTCTTCCATCTGCAGGAGACTCCAAAACCGGTAAAATCACGTCACTCTTGTCAACAACATAATGTATGTTTTCCCTTCCTCAATATTAAAACTTTAGATTGATCTTATCTGAAATCAAAACAAAGAAATTTAAAAATATTACCACTCAATTAGTTGTGAAGAAAACATACCAAGAGATCAAGCAGAAATATAGTTTCACCTAATAAATGTTTACCACGCTACCTATTCAACAATTAACCTAATCCAGAAGCAATGCTCGTATTTATGGAAGACGTAGCCAGTATAGTTGTTCTCATTTGAATATTGTTTTACTTTCAAGGTATTGCATTTAAAAGTTAATTTCTTTTATTTAAATTAATCTTTGTATTTTACTAGTTCTCTTACCATATTATTGAGGTCTTTAATATATTTCGGATGAGAAACCATACAATTAAAATTGTGGGATTACCAAATTAATTGGGGCAAATATATGAAAATATTTATTATTTTAATCATGGTTAAGATCCTAATATAGTTAATTAAATTAAAGCTATTGATGTTGAAATGGGACATGTGTCATCCCTCCAAATAGGAACTTGGGAAAAATAGAGATAAGGCGAATGGAGAGGAGCCAAATAAAATAACACTAAAAGCCTCAAGCAGAAATATAATTTAAAGTAATAAATGTTCACCATGCTATTGCTATCTATTCAACAATTAAAATTTCTATATTTTGTATAATACTATTGTAAAATCCTCTTAATGTATTTAGGAGTTATCCATTAAATACTTAGGATTACTACCATAAAAGCGGACATGGGTGTTATGAGTAGAGCATTGCTTTGTTTCTTTATCAGAAGTCACTTTATCTTTTTTTTTTTAATTTGCGTATGTCTAAGTTAAAATGGGGTTGGTGACTTGGTGTAGGTCCAGATGTGCTACCCCAGTGCTTAATGTCACGACCTTAGTCTTGAACTAAGCGAATCATGCGGCACTTGACAAGTTGCTCACTATCTTACTATGCTAAGTCAGCCGGAACTACTAAGGATCGCTAAGAGAATGGAAATAAACAAGAAAGATTTGCCAAAGGAAGCTTTGTATTATTTGGAAGATTGTTTGGTTGGTTGCTTGATGGTTTACAAATGAATGGCCCCTCTATTTATACTACTCACTTAGGGGCTACTGTGCAAATATTAATTATTTACAAGTCCCTCTCTAGAATCCTCCATATTTACAAATTAGTCCCATTCTAGAATAATATACCTAGCTAGAATATTCTAAGGTCTTCTAAAAGTCTTCCTAGCCAATCCATAACTATCTAGAATATTCCCAAGGGAATATCTCCATACTTCTCTAGAATATTCCATCAAGTGCTAGGATCATTATCCATGTAAGCTTCCACATGGCAAAGCTATCCGCCAAATGGCGCCTACGTGGAATGATGACATGGCGGGTCATCACACTCTTCCCCACCTGATTTTGCGACGACCGGGGCGCAATGCTGCTGCATGAACTCTCGGATCTTGTCCTTGAATTGCCACAAGTCTTCATAACGCTCCCACGTAGCCTCTTCTGGTGCTTGTCCCTTCTAGTGTACAAGAAACATGGCCGTGGCCTTTTGCCCCTATTTCCGTATGGGTTGGTAGTCAATAATAGCTTCAATCTCCCATTCATGAGAAGCAGTGATAGTGATAGGAGCACGACTCGACTGGCCCCTGCTCGGATCATCCTTGTCTTCGTGGTATGGCTTGAGCATGCTGGCGTGGAAGACAGGATAGATCTTAAGATGTGATGGTAACTCAAGCTTGTAAGAAATCTTACCCACTCTGGCAACGATCTTGAACGGGCCCTCGTACTTGCGCATCAAATTTTGGTGCATGCCCCGTAGTGACTTGAATTGCCTTGGGTTAAACTTCACCATGACCATGTCTCCAACTTTATAGTCTGTGGGACGCCGCCTATGATCTGCAAACTTCTTCATCCTCTTAGCTGCCTTGTCCAAGTAGGACTTGGCAGTGTCAAGCTGCTCCTCCCAGCCCTTGGCCATATGATAAGCCCCCAAACTCTTTCCTTCAAATGCTGCAGGCAGTGAATGTGGAGTTTGTGGTTGTTGGCCAGTGGCTAGCTCAAATGGCGTTCACCCCGTGGACTCGCTTCTCTGCAAGTTGTAAGAAAATTGGGCTATATCCAAGAGTCTTGCCCAATCCTTCTGATGTGCGCTCACATAATGCCTCAGATAGTACTCCAGTAAGGCATTGACCCGTTCTGTTTGTCCATCTGTCTGTGGATAGAAGCTTGTAGAAAAGTGCAGCTCCGTACCAAGCATTTCAAATAGCTCCCTCCAAAAATTTCCACTGAATCAAGGGTCTCGGTCGCTGATGATGTGCCTCGGTAAGCCGCAATACTTCACCACGTTATTGAAGAATAACTTGGCAGCTTCTTTGGCTGTGCAACTGGCTGAGGCGGGCATAAAAGTGGCATACTTTGAAAATCTGTCCACGACCACCATAATAGTGTTGTAACCATCGGACTTGGGCAAGCATGTGATAAAGTCCATAGTCACGCTCTCCCATGGACGCTCTGCAACGGGTAGTGGATCTAAAAGTCCTCCTGGCTTCTGCTGCTCAACCTTGTCCTGTTGGCATAAAAGACAAGTCTGAACATAACACTCTATGTCATCCCGCATGCGTGGCCAGTAGTAGACCGACTCAATCAAGGCCCTCGTCGTTGGCCTAGATGGCCAGCCCACATAGTATCATGGCTCTCCTTTATGATGCGTCGTCTGATGTCTCCAAACTTAGGCACGTAAACCCTCCGTCCCGTGGTAAGCAATAGTCCATCTTCTACCCAAAAACATCTCGTCTTGCTTTGGGTATCTAACTCCATGAGCTGCTTGGCTACTGGGTCATGCTGCATACCCTCCTTGATAGCCTCGCGAATGTCACAACTTGCTGAAGTAATTGCAGCAAGTTCGGCTTTCCGACTCAAGGCATCGGCCACAACATTTCCTTTGCCTGGCTTATACTCCAACACATAGTCAAACTCAGCCAAGAAATCCTGCCACCTAGCCTGCTTCGGTGTGAGCTTCTTCTGCATTTGAAAATAGCTAGTGGCCACATTATCTGTCTTGACCACGAACTTAGGCCCAAGCAAATAATGCCGCCATGTACATAGGCAATGCACAATAGCAGTCATCTCCTTCTCTTGCACTGTGTAGCGTCGCTCCGTGTCATTCAACTTGCGGCTCTCGAAAGCTATAGGATGTCTATCTTGCATCAATACACCCCCAATGGCAAAGTCCGAAGCATCTGTATGTACCTCGAACATCTTGGAAAAGTCTGGCAATGCTAAGACTGGTTCTTCCGTTACCGCTGCCTTAAGGCCTTCAAACGCCTGTTGACAATGCTTCGTCCAATCCCACGGCTTATTCTTCTTCAGCAACTCAGTTAGTGGTACGGCCTTGACTGAATAGCCACTAATGAACCGACGATAGTAGTTGACAAGGCCAAGGAAAGATCTTAACTCGGTTACCTTAGTTGGTGCCTCCCATTCCTGGATAGCTCGTACCTTAGCCTCGTCCATGCGTAACTCCCCGCTACTAATGACATGCCCCAAGAAGTGCACCTTCGACCGGGCAAACTCGCACTTCTCTCACTTGATGTATAACTTATTCTCCCGCAAGACTTGGAAAACCTTCCTTAAGTGCTCCACGTGCTCCTCCAAAGTATTGCTATAGATGACTATGTCGTCCAAGTAGACCACCACGAACTGATCAAGGTAGGGATGAAAAATCTTGTTCATGAGAGTGCAAAATGTAGCAGGTGCATTGGTTAAGCCGAAGGGCATAACCAACCACTCAAAGGCTCCATATCTCGTCACACATGCTGTCTTTGGCTCATCCCCTTCTGCAATACGAACTTGGTAGTAGCCCTTGCGAAGATCCACCTTGGTAAAGTACTTGACTTGTCCAAGTCTGTCGAACAAGTCAGCAATGAGCGAGATTGGGTATTTATTCTTTACAGTGACCTTGTTGAGCGCCCGATAGTCTATGCATAGGCGCAATGATCCATCCTTCTTCTTCTGGAACAGTACTGGTGCGCCAAAGGGTGCTTTCGATGGGCGGATATGACCGGCATCTAGTAGCTCCTTCAATTGTTTCCTAAGCTCCTCCAACTCGGGTGGTGCCATCCAGTATGGGGCAAATGCGGGCGGCTTAGCTCCTGGCTCTAGCTCAATCTTGTGATCTACCTCACGTCTCGGAGGCAAGTGCTTAGGCAGCTCCTCGGGCATTACATCTTTGCTTTCCTCCAGCAATTTCTCTATGCAGGGCGGCAATGTCTCTGACTCACCATCGTCATCTTCTAAGCTTGTAAGGGTTGCTATGAATGTTGGCTCCCCTTTCTTGAGCCCCTTGACAAGCTGCATAGCCGAGAGATGTGTCTGACCTTTTCCCGGTGGTGGCATGGTCACTGTAGGCACCATGCAAGATCCTTCTCGCTCCATGACCAAGATATGTTGGAGGTAGGGATTGATTATAGTTTGACAACGTTGGAAGAACTCTTGCCCAAGTATAATATCGAAGATATCCATAGGTGCAACGGTGAAGGTTGTCATACCTTGCCAACTGCCCAACTTTAAACCAACATCATTGGCTACACCGCATACCTTTGTCACCTCGGCATTGACTGTCTTGAGGCGAGTGTTGCTTGGAGCAAGCTTCAACCCTAGTCTCTTTGCTGCGGCCTCGGTCATGAAGTTGTTTGTTGCCCCAGTGTTGACCATGGCACGTGCAGGCTTGTTGTTGATAGTGACATCCACGTATTGACTGCTATACTCGTTAGCTTTGTTAGTCTGCCTCGTGACTGCACCACGTAGTCCAATCATACCCAGTTGTGCTGCGCTAGAACTCTCCCCTTGTTCCTGCTCCTTTCGCTCTCGCACTATGGCATTGAGGCTCTTTAGGTCAGGACAATTCCTAAAGTCGTGCGGTCCTCCACATATGTAGCATCCTTTCTTCTCAGCCTGCGCCTTTTTCTCGGCATAACCCTGTCGACCACTCTTCTTGCCATCGGATTTGTTGGTATCTTGAGTCTTGGGGTGTTGTTGATGCGTCTCCTTGCTTCTACCACGGTCTCCCCCACCTTTGGCAGAGCCACCCTTTGACTCCTTGCCCTTGCCTTTGTCATTCCTGAAATCCATCAAAGACTCAGCCTCAACTATGGCTTGGTCTATGTTTGTGACTTGTCGGCGTTGCAACTCCTGCTTAGCCCATTGCAACCCATCCATGAAGTGGAATAGCAAGTCATCACTAGTAAGGTTGGGAATCTGAAGCATGAGGGTGGTGTACTCTTTCACGTAGTCCCGAATACTTCCTGTCTGCTTCAACTCCCTAAACTTGCGCCTTGCCTCGTACACGACGTTGTTGGGGAAGAACTGCCGCTTGAACTCCACCTTGAACTGTTCCCACGTGCTAATGGTGCACAAGCCTTTCTCCATGTCAGCCGTCTTCCTTCTCCACCAAAGCATGGCAGTTTCTGAGAGGTATAACACTGCAGTGTTGATCTTAGCCTCTTCGTCCCTCACTTTGCCATGCTTGAAGTAGTTCTCCAAGTGCCAAAGGAAGTTCTCCACCTCTTGCGCGTCACGAACCCCTTTGAACACCGGAGGCTTGGGAGCCTCGATCTTAGCCTCCCTCGTCACAACCACATTGATGGCTGCCTCGGTCACACCAGCATCGACCTGCTCCTCGAGTGCCTCCATCTTTGTCTTCATGGTATCGATGGTGCTCAGCGCGTCCATGAGCCTGCACTCCAAGGTAGTGATGGTCTGTTTTAGCTCAAACTCGGCTTACTTACGTCCCTCCAACTCTTTCTAGACGTCCTCAATCTCATCAAGGGTGTGCCTCTCAAGAGTGTCGAAGCGCCTTCTAGTTTTTCCAAGCGTTGGTCAATGATGTCCATGGCTTCCATCCCCGCTTCGACCTTCAAGATCCACTCCTTCCCGGGCATGAGGTCCTTGTCTTCCTCCTCACTTGCCTCAGTGGTTGGTGGGTCTGGGGATGTAGCCTTTTCGCTTGGAATGACACTAGACGGTCCTTCCTTACTCTCATTGGCATTCCTCTTTCTACTTCGCCCTTTCTTGGTGGCGGACTCCCGGACAATGTTGGTTGGAACATTGACAATGTTGAGTTGGTTTTTTGTTTCCTCCATGTTGGCCATTCCTTTAGTCACAACCTTTGCTCTGATACCACCTTGTCACGACCTTAGTCTTGAACTAAGCGAATCGTGCGGCACTTGACAAGTTGCTCACTATCTTACTATGCCAAGTCAACCGGAACTACTAAGGATCGCTAAGAGAATGGAAATAAACAAGAAAGATTTGCCAAAGGAAGCTTTGTATTATTTGGAAGATTGTTTGGTTGGTTGCTTGATGGTTTACAAATGAATGGCCCCTCTATTTATACTACTCACTTAGGGGCTACTGTGCAAATATTAATTGTTTACAAGTCCCTCTCTAGAATCCTCCATATTTACAAATTAGTCCCATTCTAGAATAATCTACCTAGCTAGAATATTCTAAGGCCTTCTAAAAGTCTTCCTAGCCAATCGATAACTATCTAGAATATTCCCAAGGGAATATCTCCATACTTCTCTAGAATATTCCATCAAGTGCTAGGATCATTATCCATGTAAGCTTCCACATGGAAAAGCTATGCGCCAAATGGTGCCTACGTGGCATGATGACGTGGCGGGTCATCACATTAAGCTATTACTGATAGGAAACAAAAGTGAGAAGTGAATAGGATCACCATAATAATAACCTATCCTATTTTCAGCGCGGGAAGAATGCTGCTTTAAACTGCATAACCCAATACCATTAATAAAGCTTATAGTGATCGAATATCAACGGTTTACATTACCTAAAGCAACATCCCTCTATGTTCTTCATTTGATTTCAGGAACTGAATAGCTTCTCTCTCAAAATTCATTCAACTTTTAGAAGTTTGATAGTTCTTACAGTATATTCTAACATGAATACTTTGGTCAAGAAGTGGATAAAATCCTAAAAAAATACTCCCTTCAAACCTATGCTTCCTTAAGAAGTGTTGTTGCTCTCAACGCACACGCAAGTATACGTGGTCGACAAGTAATAAAATGATAAGTAGAGTATCGTTCCTACGAGGACTATTCAGACTGACACTTAACAAACAATTTCTAACAACTATTCAGGGATCTTTATCTTCAATGGTGAGAGTTTTAGTAACTAAAGAGCAGTAATTAAAATACTGGAAGTGTAGTCAAACAATGGTGCAAACTTTGGTTGTTAACAATATTAAGAAGACGGTCCAGGGTCAGAGTTACGAATAATTCAGTTGAGTTTTTCAATTGATTCCACTTCTTAAATCCCGGGTTACTAACTAACAGAGTAAATGTACCTGTGAAAATCTTTCGATTCTTCACAGTCTATGCAGGCTACTTCAATCCCTATATGTCTATGGGTTGAATCACGTGCACGCATTAACGAATTCTGTAATTAGTTAAACTAGGCGAGCAAGTATATGTCTATCCTACTCACAAATTGGTTCCCCGATGCCCGGGTTCACAAACCAGTCCTACTCTTTCTTATTACGTAATTAAATTCCCTCTTTCGAGTTCAATCTAAAAATCATAGATAATGCATAATTATCGAGCTCTAATAATTAAGCAAGTGAAATCAAGAAAGAATAAGCAACCCGTTATGGGATTCAATTAATGGGAATCAATCTTCAAACATTAACTTTCATGTAATACTCTAACCCTAGAACGTAAGAATTAGCCACACATATTCATAATCACAAGGCAATGAATTGATGAAATAATGATGTAAATGATTAAATAGATGAAAGATTAGGAATAAACCCTTGTTCAATGAAGTATGGTGCTCTCAAATTGCTCCAAAGTCTGAACTCCTATCAAAAACTAATTAAAATAGTATTTATAGGGTTTACAAAGGCCTAGTAATAAGTTACACCTAAGCCTAGACGAAATAGGAAGTCAAAACACGCTCAAGGGCGCTATAACTGGCGCCCCGCGCCCCCGACCGCGCTTGGACAAGCAGAGGACGTCGAAAGTTGGGCGCTTTGGCCCCGCGCTGCATTAAGTAACGCGCCAGCAGTTGAGCGCTTTGGGAGGCGCGCCACATGGCCTATAGCGCCAGGCAAATTCAGCCTCTTCCTTGCTCCGCAACTCGCCTCGTGTCGTGCCTTCGTGTGCTCGATCCATTCCTCAATCAATTTACAACCATTCCTTGCTCGATCATGCTCTTAAAAGCTCCAATTACACTTCATAACGACCTACACACATGCGACACAATATCAGTGCAAAATCACATCCATAACTATAAGACGGGCGAATAAAATGCTCAAACATGAGGAAATATTAAGGAAACATTGACATAAAATGTCAATCATCAAGTGTGATTCTATCAATTTTCAAAGATAATATCCAATTGTTCTCTCTCCCGAATCGTCATATGCCGCGTGAGTCTTGAAGCTTCAATTACTTTAAAAAAAAAAAAAGGAACTAATTGTACCATAACCACATTTCATTGTGATGTAAGGAATGCAAGATTGTAATATAATATATATATATATATATATATATATATATATATATATATATATATATATATATATATATATATATATATATATAGAATCTTTAAAGATGATTATTTTGCATCTGAGGTGTCTAAAGATTATTAAAAGCATGTATGGAGTGCACGATTGTAAAATATTTGAGTGCTCGAGTGAAATAAAATCATTTCATATAGGAACAAGATGGTGAAAGGATCTTCTGATCAATCCAAAGATCATTTGGATTCCATTAGTAATGAGGATTCGAAAAATCACACATTGATTAATCAAAGGCCTTACTAATTGAAAATAAAATCTTTTTTAATAGCTAGTTATGAAAGAATCCCAATATTTAACTATGCACATCTCCCAATTTTGTTCCTATATATATGAAAATATTTTATTTCACTTATTACCACTTAGATCAATCTTTACTTTAAATGGCAGATTCAAGAAAGTACATTACTGTTGAGGAACTGAAGAATCATAATAAACCAGGGGATCTTTGGATTTCCATTCAGGGGAAAGTGTATGATGTATCAGATTGGGTAAACGAACACCCTGGTGGTGATTTCCCACTGTTAAATCTTGCTGGCCAGGATGTTACTGACGCATTTGTTGCATACCATCCTGGTACTACTTGGCATTATCTTGATAAGTTCTTTAATGGTTATTATGTTAAGGATTATTTCGTATCTGAGGTGTCTAAAGATTATAGAAAGCTTGTATCTGAGTTTACTAAACTTGGGTTGTTTGAAAACAAAGGCCATGTTTGTTTGTTTACAATGTGTTTCATGGTTATGTTGTTTACTGTGAGTGTTTATGGGATTTTGTGTTGTGAAAGTGTGTTGGTGCATTTGGTGAGTGGTGGTTTAATGGGGTTTCTTTGGGTTCAGGGTGGTTGGATTGGTCATGATTCAGGTCATTATCAGGTGATGAGTAGTCCTAGGATTAATAGATTTGCTCAAGTGCTTAGCGGGAATTGTCTTGCTGGAGTTAGCATTGCTTGGTGGAAGTGGAACCATAATGCTCACCACATTGCTTGTAATAGTCTTGAGTATGACCCTGATCTTCAATACATGCCATTCCTTGTGGTATCTTCGAAGTTTTTTAACTCGCTTACTTCTTATTTTTATGGTAGGAAGCTGACTTTTGATTCTTTTACTAGATTCTTGGTTAGTTATCAGCATTGGACATTCTATCCTGTTATGTGTTTTGCTAGGATCAATATGATTGCACAGTCAATCATATTGTTGTTTTCCAAGAAAAATGTGCCTCATAGAATTGAGGAGCTTATAGGGGTGGTTGTGTTCTGGATTTGGTATCCATTGCTTGTTTCTTGCTTGCCTAATTGGGGTGAAAGAGTTATGTTTGTTCTTTCTAGTTTCACTGTGACTGGAATTCAGCATGTTCAGTTCTGTCTGAACCATTTCTCATCTGACGTTTACGTCGGATCGCCTAAAGGAAATGATTGGTTTGAGAAGCAAACTGGTGGCTCTCTAGACATATCATGTCCTAGTTGGATGGATTGGTTTCATGGCGGATTGCAGTTTCAGGTTGAACATCATTTGTTTCCTAGATTACCTAGATGCCAACTGAGAAATGTCTCTCCCTTTGTGAAAGACCTTTGCAAAAAGCATGGTTTACCTTACAATTGTGCCTCCTTCTTGAAGGCTTATGTTTTGACCATCAATACCCTCAGAACTGCAGCTTTGCAGGCTCGGGATTTAACCAAGCCTGTTCCAAAGAATCTAGTTTGGGAAGCCGTCAACACTCATGGTTGAGACTGAAGAGCTCAAGCAAATCTGTGAGTACAGTTTCTTTTCTCATGATTGTTGGATTGGAGAGAGGAATTTCCGCTTTTGTTATTTATGTCTAGTATATATAAATTCTAGCAATGACAATTTTGATCTCCATTTTTCTGGGGATGCATATCATTGTAATATCTAGGAGAAAACAATTGTACCATGTCATTCTGTTAAGGCTTATTAATTTTATTTGATCCAGATAGCAGCTAGAGCAATTCATATTGTCTTCCCTTGTTCAATTTAATGTATATTATCACCATCTTATTAGCTTTGGAGGTTGCTGTAGATTTTGTTTTCTGCTCGAGCACCATATTAAGCAGTGGTGTTTTTGCTGCATATTGGATCCCGTCCTCATTGTACTTTTGCTTATGCCTGACTAGCACAAGATATCGTGAATTCAACATATTCGACACATGGTTTTGTTGTCTGCTAAGTGTTTGGTGCAGTACAGGTTCAAGTTTGTACATAGTTGTGCTATAGGAACTCTCTCTTCTCATTGCTGATTAGTCCATGTCCAGTCTCAAACATGTTTGGTGCTTTCTGTTTAGTTTGACAGTGTTTATGAATACAGTTCTGAGTTTGTGTGTGATTGTGCATCAAATATCAACTCATTAAACTTCACCTTTGCAAAGAAGGTCATTTTGATTTCTCTTTGCTTGTGGCTTGCAATACGATAGACTTTAATAATTTGTTCTTCCTAAGATGCTACTTGCCAAACTCTAATCTTGCTTAAATGGTGGAAATGTTAAAGGACACTGACGTGTTATATGCCGCACTAAATCTGTCTTATCCTTTGTCTGTATATTTGGACTATCCTTTGTCTGTATACACTCATTGTAACATCAAATGGATTACTCATTCACATTATGGAGAAGTATCTTCTATGAATTCAATTTGAAGGTGAACATGTTAGGATGGGAAATTATCAAATTCTTTGACTCTAACTTCCTCCTTTCATACTATTCTCTACTCTTTATATTGTTGTTTTCTGATGCATAAAACTAATACTGGACATATAGTTATGCAACGGTTCTCTCCACGATTGATTTTTGTAACCATGTTAGAAACTTTCTGTATCTACAGACCAAAGCCAATTTCCAGTCGACTAGCATACCAAACTCAACAATAAATTGCAGAATTGCTTACTTTTGATGACCTTCAATGGCATGATGGTTTCCCACTAATTTCTCTGTTTTCTGGTCATTAGCTTTTCTAGCCTTTTATTTGATGCGGAGAATTTCGAGGAGAAGTAATTAAACAACTACTCTTAATCAGTGCCATTGATAACCTTAAATATTAGGCAAGTGATGATTTATTTTGAACGGTCAAAGTTAAATTGTCCGCTTAATTATAATTATAAAGTCAACAATGTGATTGATTCGACATATAAGTTAACAATGTGACTGATTCGACATATGTATGCTTATATCCACAGTGAGATCAATGAAATTCTTTATTGAATAAAAAGTAACTTTGATTATTATCTTTCAACTCAAATAAGATGTATTTGGTAAAACTGTTTACAACTTCAGGGGACTCGAAGGGTTAGTTACAGTTGAAAAGTCGTCACCTAACAATTTTAAGGTTTGCTGGGACACCTAAGTATCAAAAAAAAAAAAAAGGGGTTTTTACAGTATATATCCATAAAATTCATAGTATTTACAAGCCCTGCCCATTAAAAATTACATTACCCATAAAATTAAAAGTATTTACCAACCTACCCATTTATTATTGTATACCTTTGTTACACTCTATGGGTGTATACCTTTAAGGTATACTGCATAAATAATAGTATACAAGTCGCACAAATAATAGTGTACAAGTCTAGATGGGTAGGACATGTAAATAGTTTATGGGTAGAGCTTGTAAATATAAAACTTATGGGTAGAGGTAGGTAAATATTTTAATTTTGATGGGCATTTTCGTAAACCTCCCAAAAAATAATGCAATTTGAGACTCCGATTATGAACTGCAAAACCCATGAGATTCAAGGTAAGGATTCAAATTATCTAACGAGAAGTGTTAGGCACTAATTAGATCTGCTAAAATGTGGTTCCATATCGGACTTGATTTATCAAAATAAAGGGTTGTATAAAAGAATAGCTAGTAAAGAATAAAATGAAGTTAACATAATTTTATAGAAGAAATAAATCAAGTATGAGGAATTAATTTGGAGTGAATGAATAAGAATTACTTTAATTTAGGTAAAACGGAAAGTAAGAAAAAGTATATATAGTGTGTAGAAGATAACTTTAGAAGAAATGAATTGAATGTATAAGAATAAAGCATGAGAAATAATGAATAAATAAGTAATGAAAAAGGAATGAGTGAATAAAAAGTATTGGTACAACGAGCAGAAGGATGAATGTTTTAACAACTATGAATTAGCCTAAAATTGATTAAATTATGTGGTAATCTCAATCTCTATACAATAAATCATATCATATCATATATCATCATATATATACTATTATAAAATAGCCAATCTACTAAGTAAAAAGTGAAAGACTTTTTTGCCCTTAAAGCAAACACTATAAATATATATTTTAATAAATAACTAGTATAGTACCCGCGCGATGCGCGGTGAATTTGTTGATATCTAAGGAAAAACAATGTGAAACAAATTTTATATATTAAACTTCTAATTTTCAAAAGTATTTTTTTACGAAAAGCACTTTTGAAGAAAAACGTTTTTCAAACTAAGGTGTTCTAAAAAACGTGACCAAACAGGGTATAAATCATATTGTATCAGCAAATTCGTGTGTTCTTAAAATATTGTATTTCATGTCTAAATATAGGTGAGTGGATTTCACACATTAAGAAGGTTATTGAAGTTTTAGAATATTTGATGGAATAGTTTGAATTTCAGCCAGATGAGGAAGTTATATTTCAGATGTTCCACTCAAACCAATATAAAAAAACTATTGGAAGTACAAATACCAAGCAGACAAAAAACATAAGGAATTAATTAACCAAAAATGTCAACAGTAAAAAGGTACTATTTACCTTTTCTTTCATTTAATCAGGTAAGTTTACTTCTAGATAACGTTTATGTGCAGGATTTGTTGTTCAATATTATATATTGGGGTGGGCAAGTTCTTTGAGACTATATATGATCTACTCAAATAAGGGATTGCTAGAAGTTTGTGGCACTTTAGACTATTATATAGTGATTTATTGGCAAGGTTATCCCAGTATCTCTATTCTCATTCAAACTACTTGCTGCACATAACTTCTTGTAAGTAAATATTAACCAAGAATCCTCACCTTCTATTCCATTGTTTAACCTATAAATCTCAATCAAAACATGTTACTAATGTAGCTTTTAGCTAAGATAAATTTTGGGAACACACAAATCTAGAAACTAAATCAAGTCGTTAAACATATTATGTATTGATAAATAAGCCTTCCTTTTATACAAATCTTACAAGATCAATTTTAATTCCTAAGTACAACGGTTAGGAGCTCAATCTCCAAATCTAGTACAGTTGAAAAAAATTTCAAAATATAAATTTATCCTACCAAGTACTATAGCAAAATATAACATTAAAATTTTATTTATTTAATGCTTTGGAAACACATACACACACGTGTGTGTGTGTGCGCGCACGTTTATGATGCAGACGAAATGGTCTCATCTCTCCGTAGAATTAAATCAGTGAGGCCTTTCCTAAATTCTTGAGATACTAATTGAAGTCATGAACAATAATAAATTTTAATAGACTGCTAATTAAAACAGCAATGCATTTTCATATATATAATGAAGAGAATGCTTTCCTTGGAAATTGGTGAAAAATTGGAAACACATTTATAAAAAAGCCAAACATCGCTCAATCCATCCCTTCTTCTTTCACTTACCTCCATTAGAGCTCAAAATAAATTTAAGAGCTTGATGTGCTTCTAAGCTGTATTACAAAGAAATAATCTCATAGAGACCGAACTCCAAATACAACCTTGTGTTAGTTCCTCCACCATATATGTGATCCATCCGAGTAATTCCAGTGTTGTATGTGCTAGCAATGGAGCGTATATGTTCCATTCCTACTGAAATAAGGATCCACAATGTGTGAAAAATACTCTAACAGATACACCACATAATTAAGTTAGTCGTAGTATTTTCAATGAATATATAATAGCCATGACACCATCCACATTAATGATACATATGTTACCAAAAATATGAATATCAGGAGAATACCAAATCTCACAGTTTGGTTAACTCGATATGATGTCATCAACGTATTTTTATGGGATGTATTAGCAGCTTATAAACCAAGTATTTCTCTGTTCATATCGAACAATGAATTTTTCATGAACATCTATAATCTATACAAACGAATAGTTAACCTTATCAGTTAACATGCCATCTTTCTATCCAAGCAAAAGTTGAAGTGATAAAAACTTAATCCAAGATATAAGAAGTCTATAAATTACCTCAGATTCACCAACATATAAAAAAGAGATCTAACAATGAAATGTAGAAAAGTCACCCACGTCTTTGAATTTTTGTGCTAGCATCTTCTTCAAAGGCAATTGTTCTGGATCTATATGTGCTTGGTGGATCACATGAGAAAAACCTATAGCATCTTGGTCATCGAAACATCGAAGTCCTGCATAACTATGGTATTTCTTCATCTCTATATTGCATCAAATAATAAGAATATTGAACAAACTTAAAAAGCATATAAAAAGTGAACAAATCTATCTAATGCAACAGAAATCAAATTTTAATTACGTAATGCTTCGTAATTTTCAATTGAAAGAATATATAACTTCTTGAAAATGATAATTAAATAGATATACAATTGATAATATACTAATTTGGGACTCACTTGTGCTTGCTCCCGTTGCAAAACACTTGTCCGATAACTTTCATTCCGAAAGACATCATGAAGAATGCCCATTGCTTTACCTACAACATAAATTCAATCAATTAAAATTTTAGTTGAATAACTTTTTGTTGAGATAAATTTCTAAAACACACAGAAAAATATAGATAGTACAAAAAATGAGAAACTTGCTACTCTTGTCTAGTTTCTTGTACTATCAAAAGCTCTACAATTTAGTGAGTTTCATATAATTTTATTTTCCAAGAACTAATAGGAAATAAAGTATCAAATATCGTCCATGAAGAATAATATCATTTAATTAATTCATATAATTAGGTTGCTAGTCTTAGCCAACATATTGAAGAACAATATCATGTAAATAAAATTATTGAAAGAATAAGTACTCGTCACGATCAATGTCAAGCCTGATTAATGGTTGTAGTGGCGTTGGAATGTTACTTGGTTCCTCAAGCTTTACACTCAATATAAGTCTAATAGATTTTGTTTTCCGATTCAATAGTTTTCAATCACGCTAGAAGTTTTATATATGGAGTAGGTTATCAGAAAAACATATTAGATGGAATATTAAGTTTTGTTAATATAAAATATTAACATGAAAGTATATATACTGTCAGCAAACTTACCTCCAATCTTTATGAAAAATCTATAGTATCTGATCCAAAAAGTTTATTAGTGTTCTTCATTGCATATCTGCATATAAGAAATACAGAATGCGAAACTCCCTATTAGTTCATACAATTTTATTAATTTGAGGAGAAGAAACAACCTTGTAAAAAGCAATGGTAGCAGGTGGAGTAATGTGCTGAAAGCTCACCATATATATATATATATATATATATATATATATATATATATATATATATATATATATGTGTGTGTGTGTGTGTGTGTGTGTGTGTGTGTGTGTGTGTGTGTGTGTGTGTGTGTGTGTGTGTGTGTGTGTGTGTGTGTGTTCCATGTTTTTCAATTTAAGACTTTATCTTCATGTACGAATAAGTAATCCGTCAGTATTAACTTTTACTACCGTCGATTGCATTAATGGCTTATTTATCTACCCTTCTAAGCACATAGTAAGCAAAGAGGACAAATATAGGAATAGACTACTCCAAACGAAAAAAATTGAGAAAAAACAATGGTGGAGTACCTTTGAAAACAATAGAGGAAGAGAACTTCTCTGTTGTGGAGAAAAGTTACCGCAAATTTGGATATTTTAAAGAGAACAACTTCCACTTGGTAACTTCTACATCGTGGATATAACTTCCTCTTAATAATTAATACAAATAGGAGGTCTGCCGATAAGGATTGAGACAGTTTTTAAGTAGTGGCTGCCCTATAAGAACTAACACATTAAATTTTGTTTTTACCGAAAATGATTAAAAATGATTATAAGATATTAAAACTAATTATTGTCTTAATTGCCATATTTTAAATGTAGTAACTAATAACTATTTTTTTAAAAAAAATTGCAATGTGTCTTTTTAACTTATTGCCACTTGGCTAAACATGGTTGGCTATTGCATACCTTTTAATATATATATATATATATAGCCAGTATGTCAAACTTCAGATTATTTAATTATTTGTTTACATAACATCTTAATACAAATGGGGAGTTTTCCGTCAAATTTAGTAGAATCGATTCTCCTACTAAATTGTATTCAAATTATTGTTTGTTTTAAATTCAAATTCCGAACACAATATAGATAATTCACAATTCAAACACTTAGGAACAACCAAACTAATTGTTAAACTACATCATTATGAATACAAATTAGTAGGAAAAACGATTCTACTAAATTCAAATCCATACAAAATAGGAGTTTCTCATATATAATAGATAATAGATTTTCATTTTTTTCTCACAATTATTCTTAAAATTTCAATTCGAATTTCAAAATAATTAAAATAACTACACCTAACTAATTACTAACTAAATCACCTAATTTAACCATATTGTCCTAAAACCTAACACATGGCTTGTTTTTATTTTGACACTTGGCTAAGTATTAATGGCTACAACACTCCTTTTAATATATATATAGATACATAAGTATTTAATTATTATATATAAAAAGATACTAATTTCTAGGAGTAGCAAACTAGCAATCGTTGTAATAATTACGTGCTATTGTTGTATTCCATTTGAGCAGATTCATGCATCGGAACAATTACGGCCCAAATTCGAATAATCCACAAAAAGTAAATGAAAAGGCTATTACTAAATCTTTTATGATATGTAAGACGATGAGAAGCATTATACAGGAAGTCATATGTCTATTTATACTTAACGTAACTCTTTCTTTATAAACACAAGGAATAAGTAACATTCAATTAACAATTATTCAACGGTAATGCTTAGACTTCTACGTTCTAAAACTTATTTGTCAACTTATGTGCTGATAATTGTATTACTATATATTTAGTAATGGAAGACATAGCTCCATCACAAAAATTCTATTTGTTGTATATGAGATCTATAACATTTGAATTTATGTTGCCTAGAACGGTAGAACCCACTACTGTGTCAGTTTGTTAGATGCATCTCTCTAAGCTATGGAAGATTTAGCCAGCATCCAGAAGCACTTTTTTATAAAGCATCGCGTGAAAAAGTTTATGTGCCACCATTACACCAAACTATTTTTTATTGAACTACTTTCAAGGTATTTCTAATCATTTATTTATGCATTTGCTTATTTTGGAAATAGAAGATGTAACATTGTTCATTCTACTAAAAAAAAAATTCTGCAATCTATAAGTTTAATTTCAAACAATAGTTTGAGAAATCGGTAGCTTTAAAGTCTCCATAAGTGTCAAGTTGTCAAAGAGATCTCTTAGCTTGTGTTGTTTGTCTAGGCACCCCTTACTGATATATAAATAAACTGTGCTCAACTCTTCAGTTTTTAGGAGACATATCTTTGTAAGGGAGTAAAATCAAGGAAAAATGGGGGTCAAATTTGGTAACTTGGAAAAGTTAACGAAGGGATAAAAAAAATTATACCAGTTTATAACTTTGCTGCATGGACGAGGGTATCATTTTATATGTTTGATCTTACTTTTCTTCCATTAAAATTTTGTGTAGGTTATTGCACTCATATTCTATGTATTGATTAGCATGAATCACGCGCAATGCGCGTGCCCAAATCGCACTCATATTCTATGTATTGGTTAGCATGAATCACGCGCAATGCGCGTGCCCAAATACTAGTAATTATAAAAGTGGGAATCCCTTTAGTTAAAAGTGAATGACCATTTTGATCCTCCAATTAAATATCAATCACACCTTACTAAACCTATTTTTTTTGACATTATAATAAATATTACTCCCTAAGTCCTATTTTGTTTGTCATACTTTTCTTATTTGTCCGTCCCAAAAAGATTGTCGTATTTCTAAATTTGGCAATAATTCAACTTTAAAGTTATTTTTTGACTCATTTATAGCCACACAAATATTCATGGCTTATTTTAGACCACAAGTTTCAAAAGTCTTCCTTACTTTATTAAACTTTGTGCCAAGTCAAACTACGACAAACAAATTGGGACGGAGGGAGTACTATATTAGATATGATAAATAATGTTTAACCTAGAAGTTTAATCCAAACGTTGGATTGCTCAATTAGTTTTTGATGTACATTAAATGATACAAGAAATAAAAATAAAATTGAAGAATTTGTACACCATATCAAAAATAAAAGGAGATAATTAATGTATTTGATTTTACTTATTAAAATCTCCTCGTCAGCCTCTCTTGATTATTGATGAAACTTTGTCATTGATGATTCATTAAATAGCTAAGGATTAACAACTTTTCATTTCCCAAAATTAATCTCTTCATTTTTTCATACATGTATCACCATTTAAGAGCTAGCTTTACAATATCCACATATTTAATCTTCCCATTCTTATTTTCCCGAGCATGACCTTTCAAATTTCTGCCCTCATACCCCGCCGGCCGGAATTATTTCTATTATACATCCAACTACGACTTTCATTAACCATATCTACACAAAAATTACACGTTTGAGATGCATATTAAATTGTAAATATTTAAACAAACATTTCTTTGATACACTACCAATTTTCATAAGATTAAGTAATTGTATAATTTTCTAAGTCAATTATTTTTATATTACTAACTAATTTGTTCTCTAAGATTATCATTTAGTAGTTAATAACACTTCTCATTTGCAACTTATATCTATTTATTCAAAATAATAAAACTATTTACTTATCTATACTTAGTTGGAGTAATCTAAAACTATTTGCAAACTATTCGACTTAGTTGTTGCTCACCACTTATTTGATGAAATGCCTCAAAGAATCTAACTACCAAACTACACTATACACCAACAATTCTATCTCAAAGCAATACAACAACAACAACAACAACACTAGTACACACCATTAACAACATTCAACAACAACAATACTACTAAAGGAACCCATCAACAACAACCCATTCAAAGTGTACTCTTCTCAATGGAACACCAACTTTTTCACTAAAACAACACATTCAAAGTGTTACTTTCCAATTTATCATCTTCTAAATGTGTATTCAATAACCCAATCATTTTTTTAACAACACCCACTTTTTCAATCAACATAATTTTAACAATACCAACAAAAATGTCAAACTAGCTTCAACAATTCCCAAACCAAACAACAACACAATGTAACCTAGTTCACAACCAAATAGCAACTACTATGTCACAGATTAATTTCATGAGCTAAAATTCAAACATAGGAAAAAATGACAAAAACGAGCTAAAATTAAATTTAAAAAAAAAAAATTGGTGTTTCATCATAAAACTCACCTCAAGGGATGGTTTTGTACTCCACCACCACTAATGTACAATCTCCAACTTTGATAGATGGAAGAACTACAAAAAAAAATAGATAAAAAAGTTAGGGTTTCGGATTTGGGGAAAATTGAAGAAAACTATGAAAATTAAACTTACCAAGTTGTAGATGAATGGAATTAAGAGATTAAGAGTATTTTTTTAATAGATTTGGGTTGAATTTTGGCTTTGGAATCGGGTAGAATGGTGAAAGAAAGAAAGGGCGAAAGAGAGAGAAAAATGTTTTGGGTGAAATGAAAAACGGGCTGTGTTCCCGTGCTACTATATTCACTGCCTGCCGACCGCACTCGGACCGCTGCGGTCGGTCAAAAATTTTTAATTCTTGTCCGACCGCGGTGGTCGGCTAAAGTAAAAAAAATTTAATTATAATTCGATGAATTATCCCACCGCGTCGGTCGGACAATCTTCTCCAACCGAATTTCGGTCCGTAATTTCGGTCTGAAAATGCCTTATTTTTAATAGTGATAAAGACATTCTTTTTCTTATAAAATGCAAGTAGGCTATGCTAAATTCTACTTCATGCAGAACTGAGATTGTACGCACTAAACATATATTTATGTTGAAGGTTTGTATGAGAATATGTTATCCACCTTGCGGAAGCACAAGTCGAAGTTCAAAGAGAGAAGAATTTAAAGCGTGATAGCGGAAGTGGAGATAGAGATTTTCTTCTGCCTTGAACAATTAGTTTTCGGTAATTTTATATAAGTAAACTTTTCTGTATAGTTTTTGTGTTGAGTTAGAATATCCGTCAAAGGCTTGCACTTGCACATACATGTAGATACTTTTAGCATTGACTTCATAAATAAAATTTATCTATTTATATCTATACTATTCTAAATTCGTCTTTTTTATTCTTCGTGAATGTATTTTATTCTGGATAAAAGTGTAAATATAGTTAATTTATTAATTTTTTGTAATGACTATTTCAAATAAAATTGTGTATGGATTAGAACAATTCGATCAATTTCTATTGATTAATGCCATCGGTCTATCAAATGGAACATCCAGGTTCCATCAATTTCTATTGTTATCAACAAATTTGGCTTCTCAATGATATTTACAAGTACTTATATCTCAAATTAACTCTCCTCCTCCTCCTCCTTTTTGAGTTGTTTTAAGAATGTGTGTATGGAATCAAGATGATATTCAATCTAAGCGAACTCTATTTGGGAAAAAAATCAAGACTGATGTTACATGTAATATATATAATATATATACTCATTTTTATCCAATAATAATTTTGCTGGTTTTCTTAGGAAATATATATATCGTGCTTTCCACTAAATCGACCATGCTACGATGTCCTTCCTTTGGTTTATGATATTTTGAGGCGACCAGATTTTGGATCTCTCAGGCAAAAAGTTTACGTCTTTTGACGTTGGCACAGGTGAAATATGATGGAGGAAGATATTGTGGAAAGTTTAACTATTGCTGATTAGGATATAGGTGCTCTCTCCTCTTGTTTGTATGTGATTCAATTAATGACAATCATCGGCTTTTGCATCATGCACATTTGGTCAATCTTTATAATATTTTAATAGATTTTTTTATCGATAGTAAAATATTTTTTTCTATTTGCAAGATGGATCTTAATTACTCTAGAAGTTCAAATGTTAATCAAGTAGTAATTTTCAATGGAACTAGAAAAGATACCTACAAATACAAATTTGCAATGTTTGACATGAATTAGATGTGCAACATTTCGAGAAACTACATTGAGAAATAATAATTTGGTTGATAAATAGTATATTGTCAATAAGTAATAAAATTTTAGCATTTACTATGTAATTCAAACACATACTGTAATATAGTAAGTATTTTTTTGTGACTTTATGAAAGATTATTTAGTGTTATGGGAACACGCGCAACGCGCGTTTCCAAAAACTAGTAGACTAAAAGTATAGAAGTATAAGGGTAAGAAATAAAGAATAGAGGACGAATATGTAGTAGAATATAATCCGAAAGAATAGAACTTTTTGTTAACTTGTGAATGAACTAAACCCACTTGAATGAATTAGCCATAACAATTTAACATTTAAACCTAAGAGAGAATTAATTGTTAGCGAGATAATATTTAGAGTATCTAAACTGAATGTGTTATTCTTATGCACGAGAATATATAACGAATGGCTAATAAACGAAGAATGAATGAAATGAGTAATATGTATAATCATGAAAGCAAACAAAGAATGAATGAAACAAACAAATGTATCACCTACCCGGCTGAAGTTCTCAAAGTATACCAATAATTATAATATTCAAAGAACAATAAAAATAAAGATCGAGCTACTTGGGATGGCATCATAGAGCATCTTTTAAGCTCTTTGGATAAGCGCCTTGAACTACTCCAACATCACACAAGGAAAAAATGGATTCTTATCGAAACTCCGAAGATGGAGAGACCTTGGAAATAAGGAAAAAAAAAAAAAAAAAGAAGAAGTTACTAAAATGTGCGCCGTCATTCACTGACAAGGTTAGTATAAAAATGTAATTAATCAAAACAAAGAACTAGAGATTGTTCATGAATTAGAATTACCACAACCTATATAAGAATTAACGTTAAAAAATATTCACAAAGGCCAAATATTGATCTTAAGAGTAACCATCTCCATTCTTTCTTCCTTAAGAGGCTCGGAGGTGAACGTCGTGAATTTTTCCGCCGCAAAAAGGTTTGCAAAACTTTCAATAACAATGGAGAAGAGAACTCGAACTGAAGGTTCGGATAAAGAGATTGTCTTTTACGATGACGATTGTGATGGGATGATATTTTTCTATCATGATACTTTGGTCATCATGTTGATAATCAAAGACTCGGACATTAAACGAGCCTTGATCTCGATAGCTCGGTGAACATAATAAGCTACGGGGTGGTGAAAAGGATGTGGTTGAAGGACCTTATTGTCCCGAAGTCAACCGTCTTGACTGGCTTTAACAACTCTACGGAGAAAATATTGGGTGAGATTACACGCAACACGTACCCAGAAGGAGTTGTGAAGGAAACAATGTTTCAGGTTATGCACGAGGACATGGCTTACAATGTGATCCTCGGGAACCTTAGAGTTATGCAATGGAAGCTGTTCCATCCACGCTTCACCAAATCATTGAATTCCCAACCCCTTAGGGAATTCACTCTATCCAAGGAGCGCAACGAGTAGCCATAGAATGCTACTCAGTTGCTTTGAAGAGTCGAGTCGTCTCGAGCGGACCAATAAAGTAGCAATCAATGAGCAGGGGTCTCACGAAGATGGGGATTCGACTTCTAAAGTGAATCCCTAGAAAGGTGTGATGGAAAAGATTCAGGTGTGCATTCAAGAGGCTCAGAAATAAAAGGTTGAGGATTCAACTATCGAAGAGTTAGAATCCTTTGCGTTATCAAAGGAATTTTCAGATAGAAAAGTGTTCGTCCGCTCGGAGTTGGATCCAAAGGCGAAGAAAGCTATTGTTGAGTTATTAAAGTCCAACGATGATTGCTTCGCGTGGTCCCACGCTGATATGGTCGGTATCAATTCGGAGATCATGACACATAAGCTTAATATGGACCCATGCTATACCCCAGTGAAGCAAAAGAAGAGGCCCCATGCGGGCATCAGGTAAAAGGTGATCGAAGAGGAAATGAAAAAGTTGCAAGATAAAAGGCTTTGTGAGAGAGCTCAAGTGCCCTGAATGGCTTGCTAATGTCGTAGTTGTTCTAAAGAAGAATGGCAAATGGAGGATGTGCGTGGATTATACGGACTTGAACAAAGCTTGTCCCAAAGATTCATACCTATTGCCGCAGATAAACAGGTTAATTGGCTCCATGGCTGGACATAAGCCGTTAACCTTCTTGGACGCTTACTCGTGATACAATCAAATCTTGATGGATCTGAAAGATGAAGAGAAAACCTCGTTCATCACTGACCAATGCACTTACTGCTACAAAGTGATGCCCTTCAGACTCAAGAATGTTGGAGCAACTTATCAAAGGCTAGTGTGTCGAATGTTTAAGGATTATATAGGGAAGTCAATAGAAGTTTACATAGACGACATGCTAGTCAAATCAGTTCGGGTGGAAGATCACTTAAATCACCTGAGGGAGGTCTTTTCCATTTTAAGGGCTGAACCTTGAGAAGTGTGCATTAGGGGTCGGTTCGGGGAAATTCGTAGGATTCATGGTCTCCAAAAGGGGAATCGAGACGAATTTTGAGAAAATCAGAGCTATTGAAGAGATCACCGAGGTGCTCTCGGGTACTAAGGAAGTTCAACGCTTGACTGGCCGAATTGCTGTCTTGAGTAAATTTATCTCGAGGTTCTTTGAACGATGTCACAAGTTCTTTTCGGTCTTAAAAAAGATTACTACCTTCGAATGGACACCGGAGTGCAGAGAAACGTTGAAAGAATTAAAATATTATTTGGCTAACGCGCCGTTGCTCGCCAAGCCAAAGGATGGAGAAACATTGTTGGTCTACCTAGCCATGTCTGAGGTGCCTGTGAGTGCAATACTGGTTCGAGAGGAGGATGGAAAGCAACAACCCATCTATTATGTAAGCAAGACACTCATCGATGATGAAACCAGGTACCCCCATCTTGAAAAGTTGGCGCTTACTTTAGTCTTACTGCTCGAAAACTTCGGCCTTACTTTCAATGTCATCCTATAGTCGTAGTTACAACTTTCCCCTTGAGAATTATATTAAATAAACCTGAATTGTCGGGGAGGTTATCTAAATGTGCAGTTGAGTTGAGCGAGTACGACATTACTTACCAGCCCTGAACAACCATAAAATCCCAAGTCTTTGTGGATTTCGTGGCTGGTTTTAGTGCTCGGATCCACCCCGAGGCTGAAAGGGAGAATTTAATGTAAAAGGGCCAACTTCAGGGGTTTGGAAACTCTACAAAGATGGAGCTACTAATTCGAAATTATCGGGGCTTGGAATTATTTTGGTAGCTCCGACGGGGGGAAAAGTGAGACACTTGATCAGATTCAAGAAAGTGACCAACAACGAGGCAGAATATGAGGCCGCTATAGCAGGGCTGGAATTAACCAAAGAGATGGGAGTAGAAAGAATCGAGTTGAGAAGTAATTCACAGTTGGTTGGTGAATCAACTACTCGGGGACTATTCGGCTCGTGAGCCTAGGACGTAATATTGGCTAAGTTCCAAGAATGGAGAATTCAAAAAATACCCCGAGAAGAAAACGCCGAGGCTGACAGCCAATCTAGGCTTGGCTGTCGAAGAGGAACACTCGGGGTTGATTCTGTCGTTCGGGTGCTCTCATTCGCGATGAAAGGGATGAAGTTGGAAGTTATTTCGGTGAATCATAATAGGGATTGGTGAACCAAGTTTATTTCCTACTTCGACTCGGGGACTCTTCCAGCTAAAAAGAGGGAAGCTAAATAGTTGAGGACTCAGGCAGCTTCCTATTCGATGATTCGAGGGCAGCTGTACAAAAAGATGTATTGCGGCCCGATGGACAAATGTCTGGATCTGAGGGAAGTTAAATATGTAATGAGAGGTACACAAGGTGAATGTGGAAATTACTCGGGAGGTAAAGCTCTAGAGGGCAAGTTGCTTCGGGCTGGCTACTATTGGCCAACTATTAGCGCAGACGCCAAAGCCTTCATAAAAACTGTGACAAGTGCCAGCGACACGCTTGAATGATTCTTCAACAGGCCGAGCATCTCTATTCAGTCGTGTCGCCGTGGCCTTTCATGAAGTGGAGGATGGATATAATTGGACCACTTCCAAAAGCCAAAGAGAGTGTTCGATTCATACTAATTACTTCATCAAGTGGGTGGAGGCGGGATCGTTCACCAAAGTTAGGCAAAAAGAGATGATTGATTTCATTCAGAAGAATATTATTTATAGGTTCAGTGTTCCAAAGGAGATTACTTATGACAATGGCCCTCAATTTATCGGCTCGAATGTCGCAACTTTTCTCAACAAATGGGGCATCAAGAGGATTGTGTCAATCCTATATCACGCAAGTGTGAATGGTCAAGCCGAATATTCGAACAGAGTGATTATTAAAAACATCAAGAAGAGGCTCGATGAAGCAAAAGGCTCGTGTCCAAATAAATTTTCCAGGGTATTATGGGCAATGCGAACTACGGAAAAGAATAGCATCGGTAAAACTCCCTTCTCTCTCGCCTATGAGATGGATTTATTTATCCCCGTGAAAGGCGGTGAACCCAGTCTTCGATACGCCCATGCTACCGAGGGGTCAAATCACCAGCCAATGCGTGTAGAATTGGATTTGCTCGAGGAAAAAAGAGAACTAGCTTTGGTTTGGTTAGCTGCTCAAACAAGGCAAATTAAGGCATGCCTCAATAGGAAAGATAAGCTTAGAGATTTCAAAATGGGAGATTATATGTTGAAGGCCTCAAATCAATCTACGAAGGAAAAGAGGGCTGGTAAGCTCGCTGCAGATTAGGAAGGACCCTATCGGGTTAAAGCAACCGTTGGTAAGGGGGCTTATCAGCTAGAAAGTTTGGAAGGCAAACCAGAACCCTCAAATTAGAATGTTGCCAATTTGAAGCGGTACTATTTCTGACACAGAGGTACTTTACTCTTTGTCAATAAATTTTCACCTAAAGCAGCGAGCCGTAAACGCTCCAACGCTTAGGTCGAATAATTCGACTTGATCCCCCATTTTTCTTTGCTTGACCTTTTCAAGAAGCGGAGGGAACGAATTACAGTGCCTGGGTCCTTATTATTCATACTCGAACACTGGGGGACTGGAAGGGATGGTGTGTGGTCGAGATCGACTTGAAGCCTCTCATACCGGGGACTGCTATCAAGACTAGCTGTCAATCTTACACTGGGAACTGTCTCCTGAAGATTAGCCTAGTGTCTTTGTATTTATTGCTCGATAGTGGCTTGTTCAAAATTTTGCCCAAGTCTAACCACGATTGGGTTCCATGTAAATGCCTGTTATGAATTTATTATTATTAATGAAATAACCTTGACTCAACATCTCTTTGTTTCAATACTTGACTCCCGAAGTTATATTACTATTGAGATCGTTTCTTTATGCCGCAGCTCGGGAACGAGATGTCGTTCCAAGCTAGCATCAGTTGTTTCAAATTTTAATTAAGCCTTACAAGCAAAAATACTCTATGTGACTTGTCGCGTTTTTTGACGCAGTAAAGACTAACACTTGGAAATAGAAATAAACTTCATTAACACAAGCCCGAAGGCTTCAGAGACTATTCATCAGAAAAGTCCCGGAGGCCACAAAAGTTGTCTATATAAAATGGCTCAACAGCCATGACAAAAATAAATACAAAGAAGAAAACTGCTAAGCATCAGGACCGCATTCCCCCTCGGAGTCCTATCTTCAGCATCTTCACTACCCTCATTTCCATCTTCATCTTCATCATCCTCTACTTCAGCATCGCCCGAGCCTTCACTTAAGGGGAGCTCATCTATAACGGCGCAGACTTTAGCAGTGTTGTCTTCAGTCGTGGCAATCTCGGTCTCCAAGTTAAGCTCGCCAGCTTGGTATTGTTTAAGAACTTTCAGCCGAGTCTTAATGATCGCCAAACATTTATCCAACTCTGTCCTCATGGCTTTCGCCTTGAAATCGATAATCTTGCCCCAAAGCTGTTCAGCCTCGGCCTCGACGGCTGGAATCTTCTCAATTTGGCTTTTTAGCCTCTATCTCACGAGCATGTGCTCCTTCAGCTGGTCATGATGTTTATTGCATCCTCGATAAATTAGGCCTTAATTCGAGCCAACTCGCCGTTAAGCCTCTCAACCTTGGCATCTAACCTTGAGCGCTTAGCCTGGTGATTCTCATTCAGAGTCCGCATTTGAGCCTCAGAAGCAGCAATGACTTCTTATATATCAGACTGGGACTTAGCCAACTGAGCTTGCAACTCAGAGATTTGGTTTGTGAGCTTTTCTTTTTGGCGATCCCATGTTCTAGCTACACGCCTAATCTCTTCGGTTCTCTCAGTTTTAATTTGCACAGTCTTCAATGAGAGGAGGAGGCTCTGCGCAGAAGTTGTCAAGAGTTAGGAATAAAAGCACCGAAGTAAGAAGAAATTGACACTTCAGAAGACTCACCCTAAGTGCAGTAGCCACTGAAGTAGCCATAATTCTTGGCGGGGGTCAGATCCTTGAAAAAGCTCTCTTCCTTCGGCCTCAGCAACGGACCAAGACTCAAATGTCGTTGCGAGAACAATCTAAAAGATTTTTATCGGTTGAAATCTGCAATCTCCTTAAGGCTCTCCTAGAAGCTGAAGCTGTGATAGGTTCGGAGCTGGCTCGTGCCGCACTCGTAGCTGTTCCCTCTCCGGCGATGGGGGAAAGTTCATTCTCGCCTGCTTTTTCCTTACCTTTGGACTTATCAACAGCGTGGTCAGACTCATCAAGATCTACCGCCTCCCTCTCCTTTGGTCCATCAGTGTCCTCATTGTTGGGCTCATCCCTCAAGCCACGCTCGGTTCAACAGCATCCTTGGGGCTCGATGCGGACGTCAGTTCGACCCGAGCGTGTACAGTCCTCATCGACATATCCGAGGCCCTTTCTTCCTCTTTAAATCTGCAAAAAGACGAATTGTAGACTTCGGGACAAAAGGGGCCAATTTTGAAATACAAGTGAAACGACCAATAAAAATATTGTCGTCACCTTTTGAAGTCCCTTGACCGGAGGACCCCTTCGAAGGTTTGGAAGCCTTAGAAGCTTTAACTTCCTTCAAAGTGCCGACTAAGCTCGCCATCGTAGCCACACAGTCATCTGCATCGGGAGCATCCTCCTCCTCCTCCTTCTTCTTCTTCCCCTTTTCTTTTTTCCTTTTTTTCTTCTTTGGTTTGGTGCTGGCCGCCTTATTGAGAAAACCTGCAAGGAAAGAGAATAATTAGCTAAAGGAAGACTTCGGTTGATCCCCTTTGAAACTGAAATTGTGACAATTCACTCACCGTGTCTTTTACACACCCAGTTATTATCTGCCTTGGCTGCTATACCTATCCAAGTCATGTTGATGAGTTCAAACCTTTGTTACCGCCTTAACCCAGTTGAACAAATCGTTGAGAGGATTTGCGGGAACTTTGTTAGCTGCAAGGGAGAAACAAACCATGAAAGAGCTGTAACCGTAAGAATTAAAAGAACTTCGGATAACGATGGCGAAATACTTACGTTATCATTCCAAACCTCGGGAAACCCAGGTTCGGTGGACATCTGATCAGTTGGCAAGAGAACATAACGATCGCACCAGCCTTGGTCTCCATGGTCCTCGGTCTTAATAAGTATCAAGTACTTGCCCCAGTTGTTCAGAGTCACAATTCCACCTTTGTGGAAATATGGGTAGTAAAGAGCGATCAGATGCTGGAATGTGAAAGGTAACCCCGCCTTTCGGCTTAGAAAATCCAAGCATTGAACAACCCTCCAAACTCCTAGGACAAGCTGAGCCAAACAAAGATTATATGTTCGGTAGAATGTGTCAATCACCTTGTGAACGAGGAGTGTGAACCCAAGGGACAATATATATGTGTAAGCAAAAGAGAATCCCACTACATGGTCGGAGTAGTTGTTGTTCGGGGCGTGGATACCAACTTTCACCTCGGGGCCCCGACCACAATCTTCCCAGACCATAACTATGTGGTCTTGAGTGATTAGGGTTGGTGTAGTCTGCACCAGCATGTTTCTTTTTTTCTCTTGTTGAGCAGCCGTCAGGTCTTGCAACTTGAAATCTTTATATGGGCTGAAGTTAGAAGGAATAACTTGATAAGGCTCAAGCTCCTTATCAACGGGGATCTTCTTCTTCGACTTTGAGGGTCCAGCCTCGATTCCGACCACCACCCCGGTGTTGGCATCCTTTCTACCTACTTCCTTGATGTCAGCAACATCGTCATCAATGCGTCATCACCTTCATCAACAGCAGTGACGTCATCCTCTCCACCACTTACTTCCTCTGCTTTATCATGACCAGCGGTGGCCTTGCACTGCCTTGAGCCACCCGCTTGGGATTTTGCCTCGCTGTCACCATCTGTCGGTGTAATAATATTCAAAGGCTGAGGGATATTAACCAACTCACCATCAGCAATAAATGTGGCGGAGCTGGAATTCTTTTCTCAGAAAAACCACTAGAATTTTGAACAAAGTTAGTAGCAGACATTCTTGCTACCAATATATTTGATTTTGGATGAAGATTTGAAGAAGAACAGATACGGGTTTTGAATGTTATGATTTTTATTGTTGCTTCAAAGATTCAAGTGGGGAAGAAAGTGATTGAGTCGAGCTATTTATATGGTAGATATCACCATTACTGTAACGTTGGGAAGAGCAATCGAAAAGGCGTAACCGTTCGACGGTCACCAAGTGTGACGGGATGGAAGTCGAAGTGATGAACTCCATTTTGAAATCCTTGGCATATATTTTGCCGCGTCATTCTCCTGCTTAAATTTATTCCACTCCTCGAAAACTCTGGCACTTGCCCGAGGAGTGGGGGACTATCTGTATTGGGTGAAAAATAGCTTGCACACGTGGCATCTCGAGCGCATAATTCGGAACATATCATGAAAAGATTTGCCGGTTTGGACACGAGGTAAACAGTGTGGGCCCCAAGGTAAAACCCTGAGGTCGGAGTTCTTCGCAAACCTGGAATCGCCTCGCTGAATCAACGGGCTCGTACCCCTGAGGTAGAAATCCCAGCCTCGGTGAATCACTCCTATCCCAGCGTAGTGAATGCCCCACAATCTTTGCCCACTAACTTGGATTTCAATGGGATAAAACGTGGGCAAAACCACGATCAAAATAGGAGAAAGTGGCCATAATCCTCTCCAGCTTAGTGATCCATAAATAATACTTTATTTTACATTGTAAACATCCAAAAATACTTACTGAAACTCTGCCAAATTGTACACTCAAAGGCATTTATTGAAATCATTATTCTGTTGTTCTTATTATTCAATTGTCTTGCTTAATTCATTGTCCTTACGCAACTTTGGTACATTGCATTAATTGTAAACCCTTATAAATTTAATTTATTGTCCTAATCCGGTTTAGGTCAATACAATGCTCACTTGACTTCTTTTCTCTTCTGGTTTATCAATGCAAATAGGGAGTTTTCGTGGCTTTCGAATCACTCTTTTTTTTTTTTGGTTCTGAAGGTGCATCTTCTAGGATGTTAACAGAATATGACTAAAGAATAAGTAGAAAAAAAACTTATGTATTTGGATAGGACGCAATCAAGCTAAGAAAGCAAAAAGAAAAAAAATGTGTTTCTTTATCCTAAAGAATCAAATAAATTATACTAAACTACTTAGGAGTTGAAGTAAAGAAAAGCAAGAATAAAACAATTTGTAAACGTCCTTGAGTCAAAACTGGAACATAGGAAGAGTACATGTTGAGAGAAAAGCAAATTACTGTTTGAAAATGGCGGCTCGGGATTTAGAAAAGGGTAAACACTAAAAATAATCTTTGGTCACACACTTTATTGATACAACCACAAGACAATATGTATACAGAGACTCACTTGTAAGAGACCAACACTACACCAAAAGAGGCTTTTAGCGGCAATAGATTTTGCTTTTAGCGGCAATAAATATTGCCACAAAAACATTTACCGGCAATTGATTTAATGCCATTAGATCCAGTGTCGCTAAAGCCTTTAGCGGCATTTATGCCAAATGCTGGTAAAGACCTTTTTTATTGCCGCTAAAAGTAATTTCTTTTAGCGGCATTTATTTAGTGGCAATTACTATAGCCACTAAAGTTTTCTTATATGTTAATTAACATATTTTGCAGCTTTTGTAAATGCTAGTAAAGACGCCAGAACTGCCGATAAAGAAATGTTATGGTGGCTAAAAATTGACCATATATTCACCTTTATCCATATATATAACCAAGCACTCTTTTACAAGATCAAGAATAAAAATCACTGGAGCAATTAGCTAGAAGGCTCTAACCAGGAGAATCATCAAATTCTAAACTTCATTCACTTAAAACAACTTTCAAATTCAACACACCTTTGTACAACAACTTGTAAAGAGTGCAAATATCCTAATGTAAAATACAACTAGAAATCAGTTTGTCAACCAAGTCCCTTATTAACAATGTGATATTCCTAATATTCTTGATACTCTGCTCCTCTTATTAATAATGCGATATTCTTGGCAGCTATCCTTGGGTGTCCTTGAGCCAAATATCCTTGTTTAAGTTCCTGCATTTCAATATGACGTAGTAAGAACTATTGGCAGATAAACCACAAAACAACAGCTAAATGTGAAAATATTGATGGATCGAATCATAAACTAATTAATCTGATACAAAGCAGTAAAACTAATGCATATACCCCTGTATAGTAGAATATTACATAACTTCACATACTTAACTAAACTGTATGTAGACGACTAAATAAATCCATGTCTATGCAACACAAATGTAGATTCACTAAGCAGGTTCTAGTTTTTTCATCTGTCCAACCTTTCTTCACCTGGATATTGTGAGTGGATTGGATCCACCAAATTGGCCATCTTCCACTCTGAACAAGATCAGCGCGACTGTATAAGATCAGGTCTCACGACTGTATCAGCGTATTTAAATTACCTTGGCACTCACTGTCACAACAGAGTAATTAATACAAAGTTGAATTTCAGATTACAAGCAATAGTAATTAGCAAATACCGATGGATACACTGTGGATAAGCAATAAAGAAAAATGAACATATGCTGAAAGTGAGTGTCACCTGCAACAACAATGCACTTGTGAAAGTCTCCTCCAGACCATCTGAGATCCATATACAATGGGAATATGCCTCGGTATAGAGCCCGTCTCTGTTGAATTTTCTCACTGCAATTCAATCACGGAAGAAATGATTAAAATTAACTACTTGATAAAAATCATCTAGGATGGAGGAAAAAAATAAAGATCACTCATCACTCACAATGTTCTCAGATCTCTCAAAACATGAAACTGCCATAGACAGCAAGTAACTAACCGCTAGTTGTTGCTTATGTGAAAGCAGGAGCTTTATTATCATAAAGAGAACAATGTATAAGTTCCCTAGGTGTCTAAGGTTAACACATATACCATCTACAGTTTAATTACGGTATCAAGGTCTGACCAATAGTGTGTAGTGAAAATCTCACTCATATGATTCTGCAAAACATAGAAAAGTTTGGTAAGTATAAGCTCCTTTAGACTAGTTACTTTCAAGAAATGTGAGGTAAAATATGTCCATCGGTAGATGAAACTAAAGTACAGGACATAGAGCCTAAATTACCTTGAAGGCTTAGCCTAGATTCAGAGGGGTTTCACCACCAACAATAGTAGCTTCAGTCTGTAGTGGCATAGTGTGCATAACTTTGACAGCTTTCAAGGGAAACCTGTGACCAAATGAATCTAACTTGTCAGAGATGTAGATCCATTATTAAGATTTTTTATTTTGGATAAGGAGGTTAAGAAGACTATTTAACTTGAGCAGATCTTAACTTTTGGACAATGTACCCACTAAATCATTAGTTCACAAAACAGGACCCTGGCAAAAACACTCATTTACTCAAGAAAGAACTTTGACTGATGTCTTTTACTATAAAGCAAATATTGGCGGTTAATCGTTTCAAAAGCTACAATCTCATGAGTAATAGATCTTATGTAATTTATGCATGAATACCTTTTCATTCATCAACGTTGCTATACTTTTGGATCCTCCCAAGTGAGACATCTTTTGATTTTCCCTGGTGATCTATTTGCTCGAGTACGCTTCTGTCATCTAGCAACACAAAAACAGTAGAAAATTGTTAAAAAGAAGAAAGACGATTATATATTGAAGAAATTAAAGGATGAACATACATATGTACATTTAGACATAAATATAACTTGTCTAAATAAGGGAGGACATAAATCTACAAGATGTTCAACAATACGTATCAATAATGCGTATCATTAGAATCTTGAAAAGTTGTTTCAACTAAAAATCAAGACACACTCTATAACAATTATGTCGTCGCAGAATTTTTTCAAACTTTAACTTCTTTTAAAAAATAATGTATCTACTGTCGGCTGAACTTCAATGATTGAATAGCCATCTCAAACATAAATGCACCAATGCATAAAAACCCTAACGTTTCTCTAACTTTTCTTAAGAAGTTACCTACCTAAATATCATACTCCACAAAAACGCGAGCAACAAAGAAAGGAAGGCAAAAAGAATTAAAGACAGAGAAAGAGTTCTAATTAAACAGTGAAGAAGATACAATGCCTTTTAAGACATGTCAAGATGTCAACCTACAAATGATAGAGCAGTAGCATATGCAGAACTTGCAACGACAAAAATTACTCTCGATTTTTTTATCTTACGAACTTAATATAAAAGCTAGAGCAAATTATTATTGCATCTATTTAAATTTTCAAGCCCTAATTTTAAAGTTCATGCTACTGATTGAAATGCGAAGCCCTAATTTTGAAGTTTGGGACTTTATAGATCAAAAACCCTAAAATTGCACCAGAAAACAGAATAGGCTCCAATCATAGTTCAATAACAGTTCAATAGTGGGACTTTTCTCATTTACCGACACAGTTCAATCACTAGAAACAAAATCATAACAGAAATCTTCTGGTGAACGGTGACAGCAACTTGAAACAACGCTCACAGTAGTATAATTACTAGAAAATTCTATGTTCATCGGCTTACCTATGAAATCCTCCAGTGGTGACCGGCGACGGCAGCTTGAAATATCACTAACAATAGTAATCACTAGAAAATTCTAAGTTCATCGGCGTACCTATGAAATCTTCCGGCGGCGAACCGCGATGGCGACTTGAAACATCGCTAATAGTAGTAGAATCATTAGAAACCTCTAAGTTCGTCGGCTACCTATGAAATTCTCCGGCGACGGCACCTATGAACCCTAAGTCGCTAGCAGTGAGAGAGATGGAGATATATGGAGAGAAATGGAGTTAGAGAGAGAAAAAGCGAGTGAGTTAAAATTTGAGGGTAAATCACTAATAGGTTTGTAATGGGATGGAATTTTAGAGGGTTAAAATTGAGGAAATAAAATAAGAAAAGTTGAGACTTTTAAGTTTCTACTAATTGCCACCGAAGGTTACTAGTACTTTTTACCAGACTCATTACATATATTAGCGGCAATTAAATTATTGCCGTTAATTAATTGCCACTAGAGACATATTTTGGTGTAGTGCAACTAGGACTATGTTACAAAATCTGAGGAGAATTAGTCTTCTTAGAAAATACAAGTAACATTAGACTTCACCACTCTTTACATAGTTTACATATAATAGGAATCTGCAAGCTAAACATTGGACTGTAGAGGTGGTGGAGGTGCTGGTACATGACCTTGTGTGGAGCGTCGCGACAGAAAAGTTGGAGAGAAATCAGTAGTCACTATTGTAGGTGAAGAATGGTATGAAGGTATCTGGACATTAAGTGGGGCATTATTGGTCGATATAGTGGGCACCAAAGCTTCACCCCGAGCAGCAAAAAGAAAAATTGTTTTGTCAAAAACAACATGTCAAGAGAAAAAATTTAGAGGTAGTAGAATCAAAGTACTTATAACTTTCTTGGATTTTACTATACCCTAAAAAAACACAATGTTTAGAACGAGGCGATAATTTACCCTTAAGGACGAAGCCAAGGAAAGCAAAGGCAACCAAACACACGCAACAATGAATAATTAGGGTCAGTATTAAACAAGACGCAAAAGGGGGAATGGTTATTTAGTCGGGGAGTTGGTAGTCTATTTATGGTATAAACTGCGGTATCAAAAGTATTTGTCCAAAATTTTCTAGGGACACTTGCATGTGCCAATAGCACAACAATTTTGTTCTGGAGTCTAAGGACAAGAAGAAAGTTGGGTCATGCGGTTAATGCCTGATATTCACACCCCCCCCCCCCCCATCTGCTTGAAAACACTCTATTGGACGACCAAAATATTTTTCCACAATCTTTTCGAAATTGACTAAAAATTGATAAAACGTCAGACTTGAATTAAAGAAAATAAATTCAGGTATATTTGCTATAATGATCAAAGAAAATAACACAATATCTATATCCATCATTCGAAACAACAGGAGCTGGATCCCAAACATCAGAACAAATTAAATCTAAAAGGCATGTGGCCTGATAACTAGACTCAACAAATGGAATTTATGACTCTTACTAATAGGGCAAATAGGACATAAACTAGAAGACCTAGAACTAGATGAAATAAAAGTGCTGGTAGGCAAAGCTCGACGAACTGTAGGATAGGACGCATGAATCAAACGAGCATGCCAAACACCAAGTGCCGCAAACGAAGTTGGTGAAGAAGCTGACTTCAAAATTGAAAGGGAATATAAACCTCCATCATTCGGTCCTTTGTGAAGTAGTGCCTTCGTCGCTAAGTCCTTAATAAAAAATAGTTAGGAAAAAATTCAATAGATAGTTAGAATTAATGAAAGAATTGATAGATAATAAATTTTGTGTAGCACTAGGAAATGAAGAATATTATCAAGAACATTTGATTTATCAGAAATAAACAAAGATCCTTTACCAAGGAGATGAGTAATTTGGAATCATTACCTAACGTAACTTCTTCAGGACCTTGATATTCAGAGTAAATGGTAAGGTTGTCAAGATTAGTTGTGAGATTATATATGGTGCCACTATCCATCAACCAATTTTGTGGCGATTGTGGAGAAGTACTAGCTAGATAGTACGATGGGTGTCCAGATACCCAAGTACCATTCATAGTCCTAGGTGAAGGGAAAAACACGTGCAATATGACCCTGACCCTTACCCTCACAATTATGACAAACAATTCCAGAATGGTCACTGGAAGGTGGTTGATTCCAAGGTTGTGTTGTCACGACATAATTTCGACTCTGAGAGTGTTGTGAAGTTCCAGGACCAGCAAAGTATCCATGACCACAGTTAGTTTGCCTCCCACCTCATCCACGATTTGTAGAGATTGAACTTTGTGTATATTGTGTTGTACGGGAAATTACAATAAGAGCTTCATCACGTTTCAATTGCCTTTCTTCATTCAGTAACAGACCATAAAGTGTATCAAAGGTGACATCCTCATGACGCGATTCAAGCGATCTTGTGAAGGGGCGATAAGCAGAGCCTAACCCAGCAAGAACAAACTCAACTATTTATCATTCGGGACTGGGTGTTGCAAGGCAACCAATTTATCTGCAATACCTTTTGCTCCTTGAACGTAACTTTATAAAATAGCATTATCATGACGCAGAGTATGCAATTGTGCCTTAAGTTCTCTAATCAATGGATTAGATCCATTAGCATATGCAACCATAGGTTTGTCCCAGGCTGCACGAGCAGTCTCTATTCCAACCAGTTGAGGGAGAATACTCTCTGAAACTGAAGCGACTATCCAACTCAAGACTAATTGATCTTGATACACCCAAACCTTATATGCAGGATTTGGTTTATCACCATCCTAAAATTTCAGTGGAACAGGTTCACTGCCATCAATGTGATGACTAAGACCACAACCACAAACTATTGGAAGAAATTGTGTCTTCCAGAGCAAAAAAAAAAAAAAATTGTCGAAGTGAGCTTTACCGGCAATTGATGAGCGAGATTAGGCGTAGGAGAATAGTGCACCATGGCATTCATTGAAGAGTTGTCGGTGTTATTTTCCATTGATACTGGTTTCCAGGTGTTGCGTGTTTTGTTTTTTTGGCTTAAAGTCTAGAAAGTAAAAAAAGAATGGTTGTTAGACCACAAGAGGCTCCAATACCATGAAAGTGATATTTTCCCACATACTTTATTGATATAACCACAAGACAATATGTATACAGAGACTCATTTGTAAGAGACCAACTAGGACTATGTTACAAAACCTGAAGAGAAGTAGTCTCATTAGAGAACACAACTAACAGTACACTTCAACACTCTTTACATAGCTCACATACAATAGGAATCTACATAGGCTCCTTACAAACACCATGGATGCAATTAGTTGCTCAACGCCTCACTAAATTACCATCCCAGAGGACGAATCCCGAAATTTTTGTCTTTTTTGAGAAAACATTATTGTCATCACCTCACGTTTTCTCTCGAGACAACACAAAAACAGTGGCTGAAGGGCGTTTTCGGCCTCAAAAATGATCCTCGATAACAATGAATAATGTATATTCACAATGAACAGGTGCACGTAAATATATCAAACAAAGTATAGGCAGCAAGCAATACAAAAATTGTCAACTGCTCGTAAACAACGGGACGACAACAAGTCGCTACATCTACAACTGGAGAGGCTAATATAGTAATATATGTATATAAAAACAATTACATTAATAGCAAAAGGAACGAGTTAATCTGGAAAAGTGCTCCAGCGAGGCGACGAAACAAATAGTTGCTACTCCCTCTTTGCTATGTTCGATTTTCTTTTATGTGGGAGAGAGCTTTTAAAAAAAAAAAAAACTAGAGAGAAGGAAGATTGGGATTGTCGGAGCAAAACAGAAGATGATAAAAGGGTTACCGGCATTGGCAGCGATGGGACAAGAGGAGATGATAGATGGATTGAAGTGGAGGAAGGGACTTGATGGAGAATGGAGGGAGATGGGCAGTTTGCACAATGGAAACTTGGAAAAAGCCACGATTACTTTGTGTTTAAAAGAGAAAAAAATAAATAGGATAAAAGAAGATGGGTGCAGGTCTAATGACATTTGGGAGGAGGCTAGAAAAATTAGGAAATAAAGAAGTAAAATAAAAAAAAAAAAATTAAGTAACAAAAAGTTTCAAAATCTGCCATAAGTGTGGCACCTATTCTTTTTTTTTAAACCTAGAAACTAGGTTTTAATATTAATTAAATTCACACAATATATTTTCTTTAGCTAAACACACCAAACACTAAAGTTGAGTAATTTTTCAAAAAAATTAAAGAAAAATCATATTTTTGTGATTTTCTGTATATAAAGTGCCTAAACTTAAGAAATGATATTTCCGGTCATTTTTGTGTAAAACCTAGAAAATTGAAAAAGGGCGAGCTAAAATTGGGTACAACGGACCGAATTACTGCTTTTCTTTACGAGTAACTTTGAGAGGGCCTGATTAATTGTCTTTGTCCATCTATCTGTTGGTTTGCTACCTTTGCCCGTAGCTTCAAAGACGCACACATAATTACTCAGTTGATGGGCAAAAAGGTAAACCATTTCTTATGGTGTCATATTTCTGCAAAAAGGCCTCCAAATTCTTACATTTCTGCTCCTCCTTTATATGACATATAACTTTTACCTTTATTTGGATGTGGAATTTGTCTTACACATGCAGGCTCACATCTTCCCGACTCACATCTTCCCTTTCTGAGTTCAATCCAAATGATTCGAGGGTTGCTGCATATAGAGACTATACGTATTCGATGAGATTTGTCCCACTATACATCGTCTGCTCTGGCTCAACCATAGCTTTAGGATGACACGACTTTTTCCTTTGGACTTTAAAAAAATAGACATCTCAACAATTGAATTTATAAATATATATTAAAAAAAATTCCACTAATTCCGATGTGAGATTTACCTAGAGTAAGCTTCAACGATGAACTTTCAATTGAGTTCAATCAGTCATGATCTGTATGTTGTTACACATATCCCTTTAATAACTTAATAACGTTCGTGCTAATGTTTGTCTCTCCACGGCATTAGGATTATACCAACTCAATAGACTTAGTTGCTATTGCTTAACTTTTGAGGCCTCATTATTTTATCTCCTTTGTGTCTCATTTTTTTTTTCATTTCGATATAGAATTTGTCTAAGGTAAGTTTCACAATGAAACCCCGATCTGAGTTCAACTATTGACGACTCATGGATTGTATTATCATCAAATTGGCAGAACTTTTAGAAATATACATTGAACCGACTCATTGGATAATTCCTAATGGTTAGAATTACCATAATCCGTCAATAGGATATTGTCTTGAAGAATGTTATGTAATAGTTTCCTTTGACCTGAGATCGTCATAGTAATTGACAACTTATTTATTGTACTTTGATACTAGACAACTATTGTCCTACGACGATTGTTGAAAGGATATTGAGTATGACTAAATACTTGTAGAATTAATTAACGTTCAAGATGGAATCTTTTGACTCTTGGTAATGAGTTTAAGCTCTATATTTTCATAAATTATAAACGACTACTTTAAGACCTTGGCCAGGGCAATTGAATGATAAGAGAAAAGACACTACTAGAAATCGGTGAAAATGCTACAAAGAGGTTGGAGACGGAATTCCCTCTCTAACTGATTGGAAAGGGAATTCCGCCTCCAATTCGTCTCCAATCAGTGAAAGAATAAAAAAAATAATTAAATTTTTTAGAGTTGGAGACGGAAAAGCGTGTCAGTGATTGGAGACGGAATTAAAAAACTCGCTTCTTCTTCCAGATTCAGTATCCTCTCCCCAAAATTAAAAAACCCCTCCCCAAAGCAGTCACTGCTCCCTCCGGCGAATTTGCTCCCTCCACGGCGAAGTTGCTCCCTCCCCGGCAAAAACATCCCCAATCATCCCCAATTTATTCAAGTAAGTTTTTTCTTCATCTTCCCCATTATTTTTAGCTATAATTTAAATTATTTTTCCCTCCCCATTTTTTCCACCCATGAATTCGGCCCCCATTTTTCCCACCCCAATACCAACTTTGACACTCCATTATCAATATTGAATTTATTATATAATTCTATCATGTTTGTATACTTGTTTAATATTTGTTAGATTGGATTATTAGAAATTAAATGTCATTAGTTCTTGAAAATTTAGAAATAGTTAGAAAAATAATATAAAGTAGATAAATTTAATGCAAGATAATTAGAAAGAAATAATTAAGAACAATGTTATTGAACATGACAAATAAAATAAATGTAGGGAGTTTGATTTAGTTAGTTAATTAAAAAATTAATATACAACATAATTTAACAATAATGTTATACACCTATAGTTTGCTAGAAAAATTGCTATAATTTATTGCATTGATTTATATTTATTTGTTTGCAACTTTTGTAGATGGAACATGATGAAAATCGTAGTTGGATGTACAATATGTTCTATGAAAATATGGGTTTGAGGAAAAGTTATGTAGATGGGGTTGACGGGTTTATTGCTAAAGCTAAATTACTTCCTGAATATATACGAGGGGGGTCAATCAAATGTCCTTGTGTGAAATGCAAGTATAGCCACATGCAACCAATTGAAAATGTCGTGTTGCACCTTTATAGAAAAGGATTTATGCCAAATTATTTTGTGTGGACTGCACATGGAGAGTGTAACCCTAGTGTCCATAGAGAGAACTTCGAAAATGACTATGTCGGGTATAACTATCCTATGAATGAGATGTTGAATGATGCGTTTGGAATGTACCAAGGGGAACCCTCTCAACCGAATGTTGAGGAGATTCCCAATAATGAGGCGAAACTCTTCTATGAACAGTTGGAAGAAGCAAGTCGCCCATTTTACGAGGGGGCAAGTCATTCAAAGCTGTCGGTGGCAGTTAGGTTGCTTAGTATTAAATCAGATTATAACATATCTCAAGGAGGCATGGATGAGATCATTGGACTCTTGAATGAACTAAACATAAGTAACTTGGGATTTCCTTCCTCGTACTACGATGCAAAAAAGTTGGTTTCGTTTTTAGGGCTATCTTCAGAAAGAATACACTGCTGTAAAAAAGGTTGCATGTTATACTACAAAGAAAACAAAGATAAGCAATTTTGTACGTTTTGCGGTGAGGCTCGCTACAAGCCAGTCAAAAATTCTAAACAGAAACAGGTCCCAGTAAAAGCGATGCATTACTTACCTCTTATACCAAGGTTAAAGAGGTTGTATGCATCAATGAGTTCTGCTCCTCATATGAGATGGCATCATGAACGTAAATGACAATCTGGTATTCTATGTCATCCGTCTGATGGAGAAGCATGGAAGCATTTCGATAGAGTGTATCCTGAATTTGCAAGTGAACCTAGAAACATCAGGTTGGGTTTAAGTTCTGATAGGTTTACTCCGTTTGCTGTCTCTGCTGCACCATATTCTTGCTGGTCTGTATTCGTCACACCATATAATCTACCCCCAGAAATGTGTATGACAAGTCCATATATTTTCCAACTTGTATTATCCCTGGTCCTAGTAACCCAAAAAGCTCTATTGATGTATTCTTGCAGCCTTTGATTGATGAGTTACAAATATTGTGGCATGATGGTGTTGTAACATATGATTGTTCCTTGAAACAAAACTTTAGATTGCATGCTTGTTTGATGTGGACAATTAATGATTTCCCTGCATATGGCATGTTGTCTGGTTGGTCCACTGCTGGTAAGCTATCTTGTCCTATTTGTATGGAAGATACAAAAGCATTTTATTTGAAACATGGGCGTAAGCACACATGGTTCGACTGTCAGCGCCAGTTTCTGCTAGATGACCATCCATTTATGAGAAACACTAGTGCATTCATGAAGAACGAGGAGGATTTTGATGATCCTCCACAGAGGTTGACGGGGCATGAAGTTTGGTCTCGGGTTCAGGGGTATCCCAAGGCAACGGAGCAGCAACCATTGCCTAGAATAGCAGGTTTTGGTGTTACACATAATTGGACAAAGCAGAGCATATTTTGGGAACTTCCTTATTGGAAGGACAATCTTCTTAGGCATAATCTGGATCCAATGCATATTGAAAAAAACTTTTTTGATGCTGTCTTTAACACTGTGATGGATGTCAATAACAAAACAAAGGACAACTTAGAGGCAAGGTTAGATGTTCAGGCATATTGTCGGCGACCTGAATTGCACCTACAATCAGATGGGGTTAAGGTGCGCAAGCCATCAGCGAACTACACTTTTGACTTGGAGGAGAGAAGAATGATTTGTGAGTGGATACAGAATATTAAGTTTCCTGATGGTTGCGCATCGAATATATCTAAATGTGTCGACATGACAGAAGGTAAGCTTACGGCAATGAAAAGCCATGATTGTCATGTTTTCATGGAAAATTTGTTGCCAATTGCGTTCAATGGCTTGCCTGATACAATTTGGAAACCACTCACTGAAATGAGTGTGTTTTTCAAGGACTTGTGTTCTAGTATATTGAGGGAAGAAAATCTACAATTGATGGAAAGTAATATTCCTGTGATCTCTACTAAATTGACCAAGATATTTCCCCCTGGTTTCTTCAATGTTATGGAACATCTGCCTATGCACCTTGTTGAAGAAGCAAGACTTGGAGGCCCGGTTCAGGGAAGGTGGATGTATCCTACTGTAAGGTAATGCATATCATAGATTTCCTCCTATATTTAATATTTTTTAATTCATTATTAAATTATATGGCTATCTATGTTATACAGGACTATTGGCAAATGTAAGCGGACTGCAAAAAATAGGAATAGAATTGAGGGGTCGATATGTGAGGCTTATCTTGTTAGGGAAACGTCGCATTTCTGTTCTTATTATTTTGGGACCGAAGTACCTTCTCTAAGTCGCAGGCCTAACCGGCATGATAATGGTGGAAGCGGCAATTCACTGTATCCTCATTTTTCCATATTCAATCATCCCGGTCGAGGATCAGAAAAAGGTTGCACAAAACCATTCAGCGACATCGATAGACAAGTTGCTACGACACATGTACTGCTGAATTGCCCAGAAGTGCAACCTTTTTATAGGTATTTGTCAGTTTCTACATGAAAAAAAAAAAGGTTAATACATATATTAATTTTTACATCCTGAATATTGTTGTTGTGCATAGCAGTTTATTTTTCACTAACTTTGGGCACGATACTGTGACGACCAAATTTTCAGAGTGGTTTAGAGAATACGTAAGTATTTTAGTGGCACATATCCCGTTGGTGAATACTATACGCAAGTATGTTTTAACTTATAAATCTACAATTGTATGCATGTTAGGTGCACAATCCTGAAAACGGCGTCAATCATCCACTGTTTTGTGATTTATCATTGGGCCCTATTTATAAGTACAGACAAATGTCTAAGTACTTCATCAATGGCTATAAGTTTCATACTGAAGAATGGTCCATGAGGAAGAAAATATATAACTGCGGAGTGTGGGTGAATGCAGGCACTGGTGATGGAGAGTTTGACTATTATGGTGTAATACATGAAATATTCGAGCTAGAGTTTAATGGTCATCCAAGGAAAAAGTTGGTGTTCTTTCGATGTAAGTGGTTTGATCCAACACCACTTCGGGGTACAAAGGTGCATCCAGTATATAAAATAGTTGAAATCAATCACAAAAGAACGTATGCACATTATGATCCATTTATCATTGCTAAAAATGTGAAACAAGTGTACTACGTTCCTTATCCAAAGTGCAAAAATAAACTGAAGAACAAGGCAAAAGCAAATTGGTGGGTTGTTTTGAAAGCCAAACCGGTTGGAAGAATTGAGGTGGATGATGCATTAGATGAAGCATACCAAAATGACATTTCAACTGTTCAAGAAATTGTAGATGAAGAATTACCCGACGAGTTGCATCAGGGTGTGGATTATTTTGAAGAATTTGATATGTCGGTGCTCAATCAAACCATGGAAACGTCGTTGGGAAATGAAGAAGGGGAGTACATAGATGAAAATGATACCTCTGAGGATGAATTGCTTGATGAACTAGAAGGAAGCGATGATGATTGATGTTAGTAGTTGAATATTTGTGCGTTACATTAGTTGTTTGTGGTATTTAATTAACGATGATACACTTTATTAAATATCTAATTCTATTGAATTTAACATTAATTTTCAGATATGGCATCTCGAAGTAGGAAAGGACCTAAGACCTGTGGTGGCCATACTTCCACAGGTCATACTACTTCTCCACTTCCGGCATTGACCCCTACCTCTACCTTGCTCTCACAGCTAGGTAATTATCCGCCTACATTTTTCGCTGGTCTCCCTAGTAACCCACTATTCCATTAGCCACAGGCCCCTAGTATATCTGCACAGACCATGCCACATACGGGGCAACACTATCAGTTTGGCCAGCCTGCTGGTCCCTCTTTCCATTCCATGCCTATGGTAGGCACATCCCCTCAGTCTGTGCATGTACGGGCCCCTACATTTCAGCCATTCGGTGCACCGGGCCCTTCACAGCTGATGATGATACCTACTCCTAGTATGCATCCACATAGTTTGCCATCTGCTACACCTTCCATTTCGAGTACTGTTCCATCTGCATCATCATCGGCATGCCCCAATTCGAGTACACCCGTACCAGAGACTCAGCCAGAGTCCTCTCCATCTGTCACCACTACAGTGCGAAAGAGTAGGAAAAAGCGTACTAGCGCTACAGTTCAGTTGCCTGGTGGTATTGGATCTCTCGATGAGTCTGGGAGGTTGATTATCATGCCTGACAGCAAAGAAGGGTAAGATTTATTCATTAACCTTTAAATTATAAACTTTTGAATTGAATGCAATATATATTTATCAACATAATTTTGTATGTTAAATTTAATGCAGGTTTCTTCCATCGGACAAGGCAGTGAAACTTGTTGTTGAATCTATGACACCACACTTTACTGATGGTTGGCCGACCTGGGGAAAGGTGCCAGTACTTGTTAGGAACTGCATGTTTGAAGCTTTTACGGTATTAACTATACTTATGAAGCTTTTGTCATTTGATTATTATATGTGTTTTATTAGTTTTCACTTATTATATTGTTATTGTTTCAGCACAAGTGTTCGTGGGATCCTATATATGATGATCAAGTCCGAGCAGTTTTTGAGAAAAAGGCGGCTAAAAGGCTAAGTGGTTCCCTGTCAAAATACAGGCAAAAGGGTAAAGTTTCCAAATGGATTTATCAACAGAATTGGGATAAACTCAAAATTTATTGGGAAACACCTGAATTCTTAGCCCAGAGCGAGCAGGCTAAGAAAAACAGAGCATCTGCAAAGGGAGGATCGAAGCACACTTGTGGTTCAGTTAGTTTGGCCACCCATCGGGCACGATATGTAAGTCAATCTAATTTTTATTTAAATTAAAAACTTAACACTATTTTGATTTAGCATTAACACATTTGCATTGTGTAGGAAGCGGTACATGGAAAAGTTAGTGATTATGAATTTTTCCGTTTGTTCCATTATTTATATGACGAACAAGGAAATGAGGTGGGATGGGTCGAGCCACGTGCACAACAACTAGAGGTGAGATATCATAAATAATTTTATTTTTTTAAATTATTCTTTAATTAATTATTCTAATCGCGTCGTGTGTTTTAGGAAAACTACAAAGCTTTACGCCAAGAATGGCTTGAGAGCCAAGGGTCACAAGTCGATGAAGGCTCTCCTAAACCCACCCAGGATGAAGAAAATGCAATGTTCGTTCAGGCGGGTGGTGGCTATACTAGCAAAAATCGAGCCTATGGCCTTGGTCCTTCGAGGTACAAGAAGCCTTCTCGTGTAGGTATTGTCAATGCTAATTGTTCTTCTTCTTCTTCACATGCACCACAAGCTGCGGATGATGAGTTGCGTGCTAGATTGGCGGAAATGGAGCAAAGGCTACAAGATAGTGAAAGGCAACGGTTAGAAGACCGTGAGAATGTGAAGAAATTACAGGATATTGTGGCAAAGATTTGGAGAGATAAGGAGCAAGGAAGTGGCTCGTCCCAAGGAGCGGATTAGTACTCTCATGGTTTGTTAAGTTGTGAACATGTTACTAATTAAATACTTTAGTTTTTATTTGTGTTGAATGGTTAATGATGAAACAATATGTATGTTGAATTGTTTTATTGGCCGTGGTGGCTTTGTTTTATGTTAAACAGGTTGTTTTTGGTATTTGGTTGCTTTGTACCGAATTTCTAATGTTTTTGTTTAGCAGGATTTGCATAGTTAGAGACGGAATTCCGTCTCTAACCAACCAAAAAAAAATAAATAATTTTATTAGAGACGGAATTCCGTCTCTAAACAACAAAATAGTTTTTAAATTTTTTATTGAAGAGGAAATTCTGTCTCTAAACAATAAAAATAATATATATAATTTATGTTTGAGAGGGAATTCTCTCTCCAAATGCAAAAGTTAATGCGTCCTGACACAGTCTTGGAGATGGATTCCGTCTCCAAGAATGTGTCAGTGTGTCAGCTACTTTTGCATTTGGAGACGGAATTCCGTCTCCAAGCAGTCCAACGACGCGCTTAAAAGCGAAGGACGCTAGAGACGGAATTCCGTCTCCAAACTGTGACGCAGAATGATTAATTTCTAGTAGTGAGAGTTTCTTAAACATAGTTGGTCACTTATTGGGATTTGACAGTTGAACCATATCCTAGGATGACTCGGAGCTATAACGATAGAAGGAAATAATGCATTATTCTTCTACAGGTTCTTGAGAGTAAATTGTATACTTTAATCTAATTCGGTCATTAAGGAGTGTTGCTAGACGCCACCCTTGATTAGTATATTAATTCGATCAATTTACTACCGACTTAGTATTGAACCTATGGAGTTGCACACTAACAAGTGTTCTGATCTTTGCTAAAGGATTAAATAATATTTAATCTAACTGGAATATTATTATATTCTTTGCTAGCACATAGAATGTAATCAATATATGAACAAATTGAGTTTTACTATTTAGAATAGTAAAATTGAGTTATATCTCTTGGTTAGTTCTTAGTTAAAATAATTACCTATATATATATATATATATATATATAGTTTGAAATATGGTGTATTTCAAAAGATAACCACACTTGTCACCATGCACGAAGAAGGAAGAACGCTTGTCACCATGCATGTGAAAGGAAGAACACTTTGCTAGGTCGTAAAGAGAAGAATAACAAGTGGTTTCTTTCATGGAATGACCAAAACAAATGGCAAAAGAGACTAGCCACTTGGCTAGCATGCAAAGGGGTGCTATCGTGTATCTTTTAAATAAAATATAAAAATTTCATATATGGTGTCTAATAAATATTAAAGATCATACATATAGTGTGTATCTAATAAATATTAATATATAAAATAATAATTTAATAAATATTACATACATATATTAAAATACTAAATGATTAAATATTAAATATACGATATGTAATATATATTAAATTTCTAATAAATAAATATTAATATTTACTATTTTAATACAACATATCACTATTTGAATATGGTGTATATTCAATATTTATTTATTTTAGTATTTTTTATTATTATTTTTAGGTGATATGTATTTTGTTTATGCAAATATTAAGTATGGCGACTAAAATAAAAAAATAAAAAATAGTATTATGCAAATTCTTCTTTTTAAGTGATATATATATTTTTTTAGTATTGATATATATATATATATATATATCTTTTATTTAAGAAAAATAGTATTATATGATTATTAACACTAGGATTTTTTTTCTATTATTTTAGTGTAATATTGTGGCTACCAAAAGTAAGGGCTAAAGAATAGTAAATATTTTTATATGGGCTGCTATTTATGCAAAGAACCCTACAATATATAAGCCTTTCCTTCTTCCTTAACCTTTATTCATAAACATCCATTAATTTCACATATAATCACTATTGTGACAGTCGCTTGATAAGTAAAAACAACCAAGAGAAAAAAATTAACTGTGACAAGAAAATTATTTTCTTGTTCTTTCAGTTTGTGCAAAAGTTTCGAGAAAGTTTAAGCGCAATATTATTCATCCAATTTGTTCACGGATCCATTAATCAAAGAGTTGATAGCAAGGATAGGTCTCGATGTGGATATACATAGAGGCTTCGCTTTATCGGAGCTTAAGAACAACTCTCGCGCTACCAGATATGTCTAAGATCTTATCTTTATACGTAGAGAAAAAATTTTAAACGCAAATACATCTACTTAGGATTGATTTTTTTTTCTGCTGCGTATCACAAACATCGTAAGAAATCCAACACCAACAGTTGATGTTAGGGAGACGTAATTTGCGAGGATTTTTAGTTTGACGTAGCAATTAGGTTTATGTCTTTCAAAACCTTGCCTATTTTATATGGTGTATTCTGCATTGAAGAATATTACACGTGGTTGGACAGTGAACATTAAAGCAAGTGGACAAAAGAAATTTAATTTTCAGCCACAATCAGATTTGGTGTTTTCAAAGTAATCAAAGAAGAAGAATGCAGTAAATTCGGGCTCTATTCTTGATCTCTACTTAGTTATGTTTATTTCTTTCTACCATTTTGTGATTTTGGAAGAATTCTTGAATATTGTTAGGGTAGATATTCCGGCTTATGAATCTGTGATGATCTTGAATGCACGTTTTGAGATTAGGAATGACAATAGTTACTGTTATTCATTTTGTTGTTCCATTACTAAATTGAAATCTATTAATCGACAAAATATTATGGTAGGTTGCTTACATTACATGAGATCATGTGAAAATTACTTTAAAGTTTGAGCTTATGAGAATAAATATTTACATATGAGATATGTTATGTAAGGGCAGATGACTTTTTATAAATTTGATATCTCTGGAGAGAAGCATCATGTATTGTTGTGTTGTACGTTATGCTTGTTGAACCCCAAAAATTACCCTTTCTTTTAAGAAAAGATAGGTTTCGGGTATAATGTTCAACAATATGGGATTCCAAAGGGCTTTCTTTGGAGTCGCCACCTAATTTAGGAGAATTAGGAACCAATTAATTAAATAGTGCGTGCAAGCACTCCGTTTTAAGAAAAATGGTCTTTTCAGAGATTCTAAGTAAGAGGTTCAACTATTTCCGAAAGAAGGTTTTCATTTGAAAAGCACTTTCGAAAATCCACAAAATGTGGTTAATCCTTCGGTTTTCACAAAAATAACTTTATAAATGTATTTTTTAAATATTTAATTTAAAGAGTTTAAAATTAATAAATTACCAATCAATGGATTTAGACTTTTAAAAAAAATGCAATTTTCGCCAAAAATAAGAATAAACCAATTAATTTGAAAAGAAGTTGCACTTTAATGAATAAAGAAAACCAAGTTACACTTTTTATTAATTTCAAATTTTGATTGCACGCATTATTTAACTAAAGGATTCACAATTCGTGAACAAGATGGCAATTCTAAAGAAAATACTTTATTCACAATAAATAACGCAAAATAAATATTCATTAACAAATAAACAATTAAATTATTCTACAACTGATAAAAGGGAAAATTCCTAGAGACATGCGAATTCTAAGGGATTGGGAAAGAGGAGGTTTAGAAGAAGAACCCGGAAATTGACAAACTCACGGGAGCATTGAATTTATTTAATTTTTATACATTTATGCCCATGAGCCTAAGTTAGAATAGGCGGCTCAACAAAGCACTTTTAATTTTTCTAGATCTTCGCTTCTTGAATCTTGAGTGCGAACTTGATCCCAAGAGACTCTAAGCCAATGCACTTTCCCATTTGTGAGTTTATCCAACTCAAACTAGTCCCAAGGAGTGTTTTCATGCCAAAGAAATAAGGAGAGAAGAAATTAGGAAATTGATTTATAAATGACCAGTAAACAAGTAAAGGAAAAGAGAGCACAAAGAACAACTTTCATTAAATGTCGAACTTCATGAAACATAGTGAACAAACATAAAAGAAATGGGATGCCAAACGTTTACTTTTGTTACTAAAACAAGAGGTCAGGAAACAACTATTACAATTATAACAAATCAGGCCTAGACTCTAACCAAAAACAGTCAGATCATGCTTGAAAGGAAAGAAGCAATTGAGCAGGCAGAATCCAGAACATATGTACTCTACTTATTTTCTTAGCATAAGAACATAAAAAAAGTAAAGAGTAAAAAATATAGAAGCTTACAGCCTCCTAAAATGGACCTGGAATAGACTGATGTAAATCTACATTCAACTAACATAGCAATTATCAGATCATGACAAAATCTAAGATTAAAGCCTATACAACACATAGTTATTCAAGAGGACCCGATATTGCTATGCACTTACTTTCATATTACAATTTTACGAAAGCTAAGCAGCTATGTTATTAAGCGAGGAATCAAAACTTACCTTAACTAAACCACAAGTTTAAACTAAGAGAAACAGAATTCTAATGAAACAGATTGAACCAAGCTGCCCACAAATTAGAAATCAGAACTTTTAACTCTTAGGACTAAATACACACTTAGCAGACTCCTAGGGTAGAAACATGGCTATTCACAGCCTCGCCTTAATAGCTCCAAACCAAGCAGGACCAGGCATACACTTCACTAAAAAAACAACCACAGCCTTGAACTTCTATACACTTAAGACACTGATCTGAAGTAACAAATACCAGCTTGCAGCCACTCTCACTGCCTCACATACATACCACCTACAGCAGAAACAAACTACACTAGATCTGCACTTGCACATATAACTCACACACACAGCTATATAAAAAAAAAAAAAAAAAATACAGAGAACAGATACCAACCATAGCTGAAGCCAAAAGAAACACCTTCTGAACATACTCACAATCAGACCTCCCTAAAACAACCAACCCCTTCCCTGGACAAAAAGAACCAGACAAACAACCTACACATAAACATACACTGATTCCAGGCTCCTACTACACTTGAAATGATACCAGCCTAGCACCCTAAATCATCTCACACCTGCTTATTCAGAAACTAGCCTAACTACTACTCCCTGAAGAAAAGAGCTACTGGAATGCACACCAAGGAAAGAACTGGACCAATCATATCACCTCAAACTCCTGACACCATAACAGACCCCTCTGCTACTTCCGGACATACATACAACTCCCTTTTTACACCTACTGACAGCTAGAAAACTCCCTAAGAAACTACTACAGCTCCTTCATTACACAGAACAGCTCTCCACTCCAGAACTAACTACTCTTTCTATCCTGAAATAGACAGAAACTTCAACACTACACTACTGCATCTAGGACCAACTCCAGACCCCAGAACAACAACAACAACCACCTGCTCCACCAGAGAACTGCTTCAACAACTCCCTGAATTCCCTCATTTAAACCTGTAATACCAGGGCCTAAACTAACTACATAACAGCAACATTCCAAGAGGACAACCTGAACCAAACCCCAGCCATGACAACTAGCTGCTACTCCTACTCTCTCTACAAAGCTGAACTACTCTCCCACTGCTACCAAGACTCCAATGAATCAGCTAAACCAACAACCAGAAACAAAAGCTAAACTGAACATAATAAATCTCAACATGTAACATAGCAAAACCTGAAGAGATATAGACTGGAAAACTAAAAAAACAGAGAAAACTGAAACAAAATTAACCAAGATATTAAACAGGTTGTAGCTAAGACAAAAGGCCAACTTTAAGACCATTCAAATGAACACAGAAACAACCTTCATGCCAATAGCTTCTCACAGGAAACTGCCTCTAAGCTTAGACAAGATCCGAAATTTTTTTACTTAGAACAGTCATGAAAATATAGCTGTAGATCAGATATCAAGATGTAGGTTTTAACTCCTTTTAATGTTCTATCTATTCCTGACAACTTCAGTTTTTCATTCATTTTCACACCTAAATCTTCTACTCACTGATTTTATGCTTAAGATTAATAGACAACAAACTCGACTATCACAAAAGCTAGCATTTTCTGATCAGAGACAAAGGCTTTACTGCTTTTCATTTTTTTAAAAAAAATCACAGTCACACATAACAGGTAGCTAAGCCATACTTATAAACAACATCTCATTCACACTTTTAATCAAAACAAAAATGAACAAGAAGATTAAATACTGAAATGAAGGAGAGTTTACCTGCTTCGGAGCAGTGAAGAGAGGCGTAGAACCGAAGTCGTGCACTCGAACGAAAACGACGACTCGACGATTCACAAAATTTAAAGGTCGGAAATTAGGAAGGAAAATAAAATTCGCTATTAAAAAAGCACTAAGAGGGTCCTCGTTTCCGAAGTCCCTCAATTCCTTCAACCAAAATCCGACCCCCAAATCAGTGAATCGAAGGGGTATTTATAGGGTAAATTTTAGGGCTCAAAAAGGGTGTAAAACGATGTGGGAAACTGAGTAAAGTGAGGAAAACAAATCACCTACGTTGAATTCAATCTCGGATTCAAAAATGGACGCTCAGATTTTCACGACTTGGACGATTTTCATTCACTCCTCATACAATCGAAAGGACAAAGCTGGAGCTCAATAATTCGTCCATGGTACGATCTTACAGCTGAAAATTGAGTGGAAAAATCGGGTCGTGAGAAGTGGGAGTCGGGTAAGGGAAATGGGTTGCGGGGGTTTACTGAAATGAGGGGGTGTGTGTGTGTGTATTGTATATGTGGGCCGGGTTATGGACTGAAAAGGGTTATGCAAATGGGCTAGATTTTAGGCTTTAACGTTTTTGGCCCCTCAATTAGGATTAAATGAGTAATTGAGGGTGTTGCGCGGGTAGGACAAAAATTAGGATATGCCTTGTAAATTTAGTCTTCCTTTTGTAATTAATTAATTTACTTTAACCAAATTTAATTAATTAATTTTAATTTAATTAATTTTAATCAACTAATTTTAATTTAAATTTATTTTAATAATTGATTTTCATTTAAATAATTAGTCGTTAATTAAATCTCGGGACGAAATTGGGTGTCAACAACGCTTAAATATGATTTTGAGTTTGGATATGTATTACGAAAAGACTATTGATTCAAAATGTGGGGGTGTTTGGGAATGATCAATAATTGTTTCAAGTAATGTGTTCCGTCAAACTCATAATTTTGGTGGATAGGTGAAAATTCAAATATTTTGTTGATATATCGATTTCAAACAATGATATGATTGAAATTATAGAAACGAAGAGGTTTCTATGGTATAATTGAAATAAAAAGGTTCTTTGTCTTCTTCATTCCAAGTAAACGATCTTGGATAAGTTGGTACCATTGTGAATATCAAAATTGAAAGAAATAGTGGGAGTTTTGTATTGAGTTAATCTCATTACATTGAGAAAGTGCTAAATAAATTTAGTCACTAAAAAAAAAGGCTACAACCCGTTTGATCCAAGATCGAGTTAATTAAGAATGATGGAATATTTGTGATTTAGCTCCGGTAAGAACTAAAGAGATTTGAGTTTTTCATACTCAAAGTTTCGCTATTTCAAAAGGATATTTATGTAAGTTGGTATCGAGTTTTTGAGACAACAAATTTTATGTTGGATAGTTATATTTGGAGGAGATACGATATCTTGAAAATTCAAGAAATTAAATAATAACAAACTCAACGGTAGAGTTGCAATTTGTTTCATTAAAAAAAATTAATAAAGGAGACAAGTGGTTAAGGAATTCCATTGATTTTGCAAATTGTGAGCCCAAATTTTGCTATAATTAAGCCACTACAAATTGAGAAAGTATATCTCATCAGAATCTAAGTCATATAAGTCTTTGACAAGATTATGTGATAAAGTTAATTAAATATGTAATTATCTAACTTAGATTTGTGAAGTCGAAGAGTAGTTTGAATATATTTACTAAAAAAAGTTACAACTTTGAGTTTGATAATTGGTTAAAACTCCATAATTTGGTCCACCAATAATAACAACTCTATCCAACACTATGAAATGAATAGTTTTGTATTCAAATGGTAACAACATGTTATTGATTAGTGGATGTTTTGGTACTTAAGTAAGAGATACTAGTACTGGTTGTCGCGGACTAGAGGGTTAGTTCTGATACTCTTAATGAGGTTCAGTTCGAGGAACAAGTATCTCAAAAGTGACAAAGACACTGAAAGAGCTTCACCTATATGAGCATTGAAGTGTTGCCGCTTCAATTGGGAGTTGGAGTTGCTCTCATAAATATTCATGAACTTTGGATATCACATGGACATAAAAGTACTAAGCGTGTTTGAGTGGGAAGCAAGAATAAAATATTTATGTGTATACTATCATCATCGATGTTATCACAAGTAATAATATGTTCAAAGTTATATGCTACATGAGATTTTGATTTCATATTGTGATGCTATGCTAAGGTAATATTCAAATCGAAAGATATATTACATTATGCATAAACATAACTTGATCTTTTAGTCCTATTTTGAGTCATAGTTTATGTTTAAACAAGTGAGGGATTGTTAGAATTTTATTTAAATATATTTATTATTAGTAGAAGCGTTTTAAGTGAAGATGTGTCTTTTAAGTGAAAGGGTATAACTCTTTATCCATTGGTTACTAATAGTTCTATTTAAATAAAACTTCAAACTAATTCAACGGGAGTTTTTCCTCACATTTTCTTCCTCATCTCCTCCAATAGTCTTCATCATAAAAATCAAGTTGAAAATTTTTTTGGTTTTTTAGTAGAATTACTTCACTATTTGCTCAGTACAGTTATTCAAAGGCTTATTATATCCACTAAAAGTATTTGAGTGAAACCCATAGCAATCTCGTTGAGGAGATGATGCAAATACCACTTTTAAAAAAGCTTTCGGTACGTGTTTCAAGTCTTCAATTTTATTCTTCTTCACAATTTTTCCAACAAAACATACAAAGGTGTTGTAGTTTTGCATCTTGATTAAAAATTTGCATCTCAATGACAACCTGCAAATAACAAAAAAGAAAATAAAATGATAGCCTACAAACTTACCCCACAACCCTCGTACTAAACTTGATGTCATGCCAACCCGTCCAAGGCCCATTGCTACCACATACCAAGCAAAAAATTTCACCCATTATCCTTGGTTATAATTTTTTGTCCTCACTTAAGAATGGTTTAAAAAAAATGGCTTTGGGGGTCGCACTTCAAATTATAAATTGACAAGTATTGCCTACGTGAACAACACTTCAAGTTATAGCTTGACAAGTGCTGCCTCTTCGGAAAATATAAAGGGCAGGTGCTGCTTGTGAAGAGATTAAAGAGGCATGTGCTGTCGTGGAAACACTTCAAGTTATCTTGGAGGGTGGAGCAACACTTCAAGTTATCTGGGAGAATGTTGAAAGAGATAAAAGGTCAAGTGCTACCTAGGAGGCAGCGCTTACTTAAAGGGATGGCGGGATGCGGGCGTCAATATAAGATTTCGTAGGAGTATCTCCATCCACTGGGCAACACTTCAAGTTATCTGGGAGAATGTTGAAAGAGATAAAAAGTCAACTGCTACCACGGGGATAAAACTTACTTAAAGTTAGCGAATACCATTCTTGTAAACTGTTTTAAGCAAGGTCTGTTAGGCAAACCATTACCTAAGTTGTCATAGTTGTGTAATTCTCCCCATACCAAGTATCTAGGGGCTTTGAACTTAAAAAGACATTTGAGTCTCCTCAAGTAGGACATAGGACACAAGTCTTAAAAATGTAGTAGGTGGGACCATTTTTTAATTAAGGCTAATGGAAGTTAGACTCATTTAAAAGACAAGTTTTTTACACCCTTAACTTATTTTTATTTGCACAAAGACCCAATATATGTAAAGTTTTTTTAACCCTAAAATTCTCTTCCTAGCCAAATGACCCACCAACCTACAACAACGTCCATTTTCCTCTTTTCCTTCTTTCCTTCTTCAATATCTTCTTATCTTTTATCAATCTCAATTCATCTAAGCTTCTCAAACACGAAAAATACAGTCAAAATAATATTGATTAAATGAAAATATAACATGTGCTTCTTCTCTTCCGAGTTAGTAGAGAAATTTCTAGAAAAAATTAAACTCATGTAGACTTTCTCTTTTTTTTTTTTTTCCAACAGAGTTTATTACGAATTTTTCTTCTTCTTCCTTCCATGAAATTGTACTTTGTAACTATTTAATATGATAACCTATTTCATATATATATATATATATATATATATATATATATATATATATATATATATAATATTTAGTAGCTAAAATATTTTGCTCGTTGTTTAAGAGAAATAGAAACTGCAAGCAAAACCACTTGTTGTTAACGAAAGAACTCCAACATTTTGAAAATATTTGTAAACTACAGTAGTTTTTTAAATATTTGTAAACAACAAAGGTTGTTTGAACAAATAATTAGATATTTATTATAAGAAATATACAGTTGTTTAAACCACCACAAGTTGTTTATAACATAAAATTCACTATCTTGTGAGATATAGTAAACAATGTGTGATTGTTATGTAAATGATGGTTGTTTATTATAAACAAAATATTATTATCCCGCAATCTTGAAAATATTAGTAAACAATACGTGGTTGTTTAACAAATGTTAGTTGTTTACAACAAACAACTCACAGTTCTTTAAACAATCACTAGCTAGTTGTTTACATATATAACAACCACTTCTTTCAAGCTATAATTTCAATACATTTTTGTTTAAACAAAAGTAATGTTTACAATAATAAATAAAAAGTAGTTAAACATTAACTTATTGAATTGATGTTCAATTATCATTGAATATTACCATATTTTAAACTTCAAATGAGTCATTTGACGGATAGTTTAATCTTAGCATATTGATTTGGTTACAATTAGATATGGTACGAGTTCTTCGACGGATATGAAATCTTAATCTAGTATTCTATTGTCGATTCAACATCAATTAAGTGATTTTGATGGATAGTTAAAGTGCACAACAACAACAACAACAACAACAACAATAACAACACCAACACCAACAATAACAACAACAAGAATAATAACAATACCAACACCAACAATAACAACAACAACAACAACAACAACAACAACAACAACATACCGAGTATTATTCCACAACAGATAGTTAAAGTGTAAATTAATGATTTGATTATAATCAAATGGCGAACGAGTCATTCAACAGATGATTAAACCTTAACTTATCGATTTATTGCTAATTGAATATCACTTGAGTGACTTGAGGGATAGTTAAAGCTCAACTTATTGATTTGATTACAACTAAACATCAGTTGAGTGGTTTTACTATTATTTATAATAAATTAATGATCTATTATATTGAACATCAATTGGGTGATTTGATGGATAGTTAAACCTTAATTTATTTATTTGATCACAATTGAACATTATTCGAGTAGATATACTATTAATTTAACAATAACTTATTGATATATTGCCATTAAGTGTCAAATAGATGATCAATAAGTTATTGCTAAATTAATAGTAAAATCACTCACTTGATGTTAAATTGTACCCAAATCAATATCTTAAGATTTAACTACCTATTTAATCATCTAATTGATGATTAATTAGTAATAAATCAATAAATTATAATTTAGTTTATAGTAAAGCCACTCAATTAATGCTCGAATGAGTTGTTCTACTGTTAATTAAAGTTTACTTCAATGCGTTAGTGATAATTTTACATCAATCTAGTAATTTAAAAAATAATTTAGATATAGTAAGCGTAAACAACACGTAGTTGTTTTAGCAACTTACTGTTGTTTATTGTAAACAACTAATTATTGTTTAAACAACCATTGGTTATTTAGAAATTTTTGAAAGATGGTGGATTTCTATGTAAACAACAAGGAGATGTTTAAACAACTGTCGGTTGTTTATAACGAACAACTATCGTTTGTTTAAACGGCTTGTTTACTAATATTTGCAATATGAAAAGGTACTTTTATAAACAACTAGTGATTGTTAACATAGTTCACAAGATATGAGAGTTGTGTTGTAATTACTCAATTGTTGTTTAGATAACTTGTTTAGTGTAAAAAACTAATAGTTTTTAAAACTACCACCAGTAATTTACTTGTTCATACGTGGTGGGGGTTGTGCAAATAACAAGTGTGTGTTTAAACAACTTAATGTTATTTAATGTAAATAACTAATAGTATTTTACACGATTATAAGTTTTTATTAGTTCACAAAAAGTGTGGTTTTTAAGTAAACAACAATGGTTAATTATTTAAACAACTTTATCTTATTTCGTATAAGCAATCAATAGTATTTTAAACGACTATTGGTTGTTTATATAATCCTTAGCTTGTATAGGTAAATAGATTAATACAGTCATGTTAAAAAAACATGCATGATGCATCCATAGCAAATTATAAATTATCCACAATATACAGATACAATCAAGCAAATTAGTTCCACAACCACATACAAAATATCCATCCACAATCAACAAACAAAAATATCCATAGAAAACAAAAACATCTAGAGCCACAACCCCTCCTAGGATTTCATTTTGATTTCGTGAATGCAACTGCTAATCTTTTTCATTGCACCCTTTTGGTATTGTACAAAAATATCCACAACCACATTTGATCTTGAAGGAGCAGTTGACATATCTTCAGATCTTCTTTTTCATATTACGGTTAACGGATGATCTTGATGAGAACTCTTTCCTTCTTTATCCCAAGCCGAATCATGAACCGATGGTTTTTCGTCCTTTACATTTATTTCTTCAATTGAAGCCATATGCAATAACCACATATTTCTTAAACAATATAAGGTTGTTTACACATGGAACTAGCTGTTTATACACGTGCAGGTTCCATGTGTAAACAACCACATATTTTTTAAACATGTGGCTATTTACACGTGGAATCTGAACTTAATTGCACAAGCTCTGTATGTAATCACATATTATTTTAAATCTAATAGTGCTTGTCGCTCCTATTTTTAAGCCCCATGTATATCATATATACTTCTTCAATTCCTCTTCTTCCTTCTCTCACAAAAACAACAATAACGATGAAAACGAAAAAAAAAGTATTTTGAAATTTTACTTAAATCAGATTCTGATGCCCCAGATAAGTACTTCTTTACACTTAAAAAAGAAAGATTAGAAAAGTATAACAAAGTTTTATCTAAAATGAAAATTTTAACATTAGTGATTTGAGAAATGAGAAAAAAAAAAGAGAAAAGAGAAAATAGAGAATGGAGAGAGAGATAGCGGAAGAGATTATATCTGCATAGGGTGAAGAGAGAAAGAGAAAGGAGATGAAGAGAAGTACGCTTTATAGAGGAGAGTTTAGAGCTGAGTAGGGTTTTGAATTTTCACTCTCAACTTCTGATAATTCTAATATAAACCTCACCCTTCCACTTAACCCACTTAGTTATTCTGTCGTAATAAAAGAAATGGGAAAAAATAGAAATCTCTTTCATTCCAAATTTAATGGGTCTTTTGTGACCTATCACAAATGGAGTGAGACAATTCTTGCAAACCATTTTAAGCGAAGTTAGTTAGGCAAACTATTGTCTTTAAGTATTATAGTTGTGCAATTCTCCCCATGCCAAGTATCTACACGTTCCCCCATCCCCCACCTTCCACCCCCGCCTACACACTCATGACTACCACTCTATCCACCACAAATACAAAGAAAATATCTAGGATGAGAGTTCAGACTTCAGAGTATCACAAAAACCTCAAATTTTAGATGGACAAAACTCGAAAAAGTTGCATGAGGATACATTCATTTTTTGACAAGTGATTTTGATGGGTCCATTTTTAGTGTCATTGAATTATTTCTAATAAACAAAGAAGACAAAATAAAAATAATGGAATGTGGGCCAATTCTTAGCAATAAACAAATGAAAGAAAAGTAAAGTGGAGTGTGGGTCCCGTGACTTTCATTGGAAGAATTGAATTCCTTTCCTCTTTTCTTGGACGAACTCAAACACTCTTCCTCTTCTTTCAGTAAATTAGTAATTTAACTCTATTCTAGTTTCTTCTAGTTTCATATCTTCATTGCCTTCTTCTGTACAAAGTTAAGGTTCTTTCTTGATTAATCCACCTAACAGATATTCAACACCAAAAATTGAATCTTTAAAAGTTAAAATTATTTCCATATCAGTAGATCAACATTAATGCTTCCATAAAAAGTTCAATACTTTCCTTCATCTAAGGATTTCAGGTATGAATCTTTCATGGCTTCTTCTATATTCCACACAAAATAGAAGCATATTTTAAAACTGAAATATCCATAATAGTAGTACTCTTCTTGACTTGATTTTAGCATAACACAATAATTCACTGATCATGTTATATTTTCAGTTAAGAGAATACAAAAACTAATTTATTGAATGTATGTTTCAGGTTCCAACTTTAGCATGGAATCTGTTTGAGCCTTGGTATTGGTTGCAACCTCACTTGATCCTTGAGTCAAAAGTTGGGTGAAATTAGTGCTCCAGTCTCCATATAACTGCATATTCGAATTTACATGGAAAATAGATTTTAAGATTAATAGATGACATAAAAGTAAAAAATATTGACTTGTAAGATAGATATTAAACCTCAAGATTAAAGATGATTGCGCGTCAACAGTCACTGCCATGGTACTCATATATGTGATTGTCCTGCTTCTTTTGATTCCTTTTGTGCTGCACTTTTCCTTCTTTTCTCAATATTTGGCTTCAATCTCCCAAAGTAGTAAGGATCCAAAATCTGATCCTTAGTACTCTGAGGATCAACTGTTGAACCAAACTTATGCAGATTTTTATCACGATCTTGTGTTCACTTTGGAGCTTTGTAATATCAACATTTGCTTGATACAAATACTTTGTTGCGATTTCCTCAGAATCGACATCATTTGCCGCTAAAGTCATAGCATCAATTGATTCTTTCATTAACCCTTTTTAAGCGAATTGCTGTAGAGGATTTTGATGTTTCATTTTTAGTAACATACTCTTCAAATCCATGTCCATGTCTAGCATTCTTTGTCCACCTTTTCAAAATGTGTTGCTCAGGGATACATGAAAAACTCAACTCAAAGAACAAGACTTTTAGTGCTTGGCAACATAGCCAACCAATGGATTCATACATTTGACGACTACAAGTAATCAAATTGTCAAGAGAATTAAACTGGACGGTTTCAGTTTGCTCTCTGTTGCCTTTTCAAATTATATATTTACTGCAAGCTTCATTATTTTCAACACTGATGACTTTTTTTGTTGTACATTGCAAATATTCATGTTCAAACTTTGTATAAATTCTTCTTGTGTAAACTCTAGCACCATGCTTTAATATCCTACAATCTTCTATGGAAATTTTGATTTTTCCTCGACATGTGTAATCCTTATTTGCCTCAATATCACGCACATCAGCTGCCCATTGTTCATTGTGCTTTACAAATTCAGTTAAACTCATTGTTTTGTATGCCATTCCAGTAAAGACTCTATTCGTGCTTGCACTTCTTTGTGTTGATTTGATATCCCCAGAGAAAATAGAACGGCTAAATGCAGGACACCATTTTTCCCTCAAATCATAAAGCTTTTGCAGCCAGGTATTACTCCCACAATCCCAGTCACTTATCAATTTTCCATAATAACTCAAATTCTGATTCTGAGTTGCACCTCCATAGGAGCTAATCAAAATATTCTCAAAATCTCATTTTCCAGTAAAGATGTGGTATGTTTCTTTGAGCATTTCTGTCAATATGCCATTCACATAATCGATGCAGGTGTTAGGAAAAACTTCTTTAATTGCAGAGGCTATTGCATGATCTTGATAAGTAAATATTGTTCTTGGTTCTCTTCCTCCCATTGCCTTCATAAATGTCTGAAATAACCAAACAAAAGAACCAATTTTTTCAGTGCCCAAGAATGCACATCCAAAGAAAACATTTTTCCAGTGATTGTTTACACCAACAAATGGAGCACAAATCATATCATATTTATTTGTGACCTATCACAAATGGAGCATAAATATTACACTCAAATATGATTTTTAATAGGTGATTTACATTTAGGATTGAAGAGAATCCTGTTCCTTTTTTTGTAACAGATTTAGCTTTGTGAATGAACTTGTTCAGCAATGTATCTTTACTTGGGTGAATGTGTTTTGATTGGTTTAGATGTGATGCACAAAGATGCTAATTAAGGAGGGAAAATTGCATTCTCTTTTTCTTTCCCTCCATTTCTTTTGCACAGCCTTATGAAAATTGCTATCCTTTCCTTTTACTTATTTATTTAGTTGCTTTTAAATGTAAAAATAGGCAGATGGGTCCACCATCCAAGTGTCAAAAAGTGAATGGACCCTCATGCAACTATTGTTGGTTGCATCTCATGCATAGAAAAAAATTTCGGGTAACTCTTTTAAACAGCTCCTTAACAGTTCACTACACATACAAACACACACTGAAAAAGGCCAAAAGTAAAGCATGTTACAATTCCATCAATTTGAAATATCCTCATACTACAATGTGTCATCCCTATAGTCACACAAAAAAGATAAAGCTTAGACATATCAGAATCTATAAAATTGGATTACATCTTTATGGTTTTAACAAATCTTGAATCATATCTCCTTATACTATCAATCATATGGCAAATTCAAAAAAGTACATTACTGTTGAGGAACTCAAAAACCATAATAAACCAGGGAATATTTGGATTTCCATTCAGGGTAAAGTGTATGATGTTTCAGAGTGGGTTAAAGAACACCCTGGTGGTGATTTCCCACTGTTAAATCTTGCTGGCCAGGATGTTACTGACGCATTTGTTGCATACCATCCTGGTACTACTTGGCATTATCTTGATAAGTTCTTTAATGGTTATTATGTTAAGGATTATTTCGTATCTGAGGTGTCTAAAGATTATAGAAAGCTTGTATCTGAGTTTACTAAACTTGGGTTGTTTGAAAACAAAGGCCATGTTTGTTTGTTTACAATGTGTTTCATGGTTATGTTATTTACTGTGAGTGTTTATGGGATTTTGTGTTGTGAAAGTGTGTTGGTGCATTTGGTGAGTGGTGGTTTAATGGGGTTTCTTTGGGTTCAGGGTGGTTGGATTGGTCATGATTCAGGTCATTATCAGGTGATGAGTAGTCCTAGGATTAATAGATTTGCTCAAGTGCTTAGCGGGAATTGTCTTGCTGGAGTTAGCATTGCTTGGTGGAAGTGGAACCATAATGCTCACCACATTGCTTGTAATAGTCTTGAGTATGACCCTGATCTTCAATACATGCCATTCCTTGTGGTATCTTCGAAGTTTTTTAACTCGCTTACTTCTTATTTTTATGGTAGGAAGCTGACTTTTGATTCTTTTACTAGATTCTTGGTTAGTTATCAGCATTGGACATTCTATCCTGTTATGTGTTTTGCTAGGATCAATATGATTGCACAGTCAATCATATTGTTGTTTTCCAAGAAAAATGTGCCTCATAGAATTGAGGAGCTTATAGGGGTGGTTGTGTTCTGGATTTGGTATCCATTGCTTGTTTCTTGCTTGCCTAATTGGGGTGAAAGAGTTATGTTTGTTCTTTCTAGTTTCACTGTGACTGGAATTCAGCATGTTCAGTTCTGTCTGAACCATTTCTCATCTGACGTTTACGTCGGATCGCCTAAAGGAAATGATTGGTTTGAGAAGCAAACTGGTGGCTCTCTAGACATATCATGTCCTAGTTGGATGGATTGGTTTCATGGCGGATTGCAGTTTCAGGTTGAACATCATTTGTTTCCTAGATTACCTAGATGCCAACTGAGAAATGTCTCTCCCTTTGTGAAAGACCTTTGCAAAAAGCATGGTTTACCTTACAATTGTGCCTCCTTCTTGAAGGCTTATGTTTTGACCATCAACACCCTCAGAACTGCAGCTTTGCAGGCTCGGGATTTAACCAAGCCTGTTCCAAAGAATCTTGCTTGGGAAGCCGCCAACACTCATGGTTGAGACAGATGAGCTCATGCAAATCTGTGGTTACAGTTTCTTTTCTCATGATTGCTGGATTGGAGAGAGGAATTTCCGCTTTTGTTATTTATATCTAGTATTTATCAATTCTAGCAATGACAATTTTGATCTCTATTTTGCTGGGGATGCATATCATTGTAATATCTAGGAGAAAACAATTGTACCATGTCATTCTGTTAAGGCTTATTAATTTTATTTGATCCAGATAGCAGCTAGAGCAATTCATATTGTCTTCCTTGGTTCAATTTAATGTATATTATCGCCATCTTAGTAGCTTTACAGGTTGCTGCAGATTTTGTTTTCTGCTCGAGCACCATGTTAAAGTAGTGGTGTTTTTGCTGCATATTGGATCCCGTCCTCATTGTACTTTTGCTTATGCCTGACTAGCACAAGACATCGTGAATTCAACGAACTCGACACATGGTTTTGTTGTCTGCTAAGTGTTTGGTGCAGTACAGGTTCAAGTTTGTACATAGTTGTGCTATAGGAACTTTCTCTTCTCATTGCTGGTTAGGCCATGTCCAGTCTCAAACATGTTTGGTGCTTTCTGTTTAGTTTGACAGTGTTTATGAACACAGTTCTGAGTTTGTGTGTGATTGTGCATCAAATATCAACTCATTAAACTTCACTTTTGCAAAGAAGGTCATTTTGATTTCTCTTTGCTTGTGGTTTGCAATGCGATAGACTTTAATAATTTGTTCTTCCTAAGATGCTACTTGTCAAACTCTAGAGCTTACTCTAAACTTTGCAGACCAAATTTTGGCTCAGTTGGTTGTCATATCTTGCTGAAATGGTGGAAATGTTAAAGGACACTGACGTGACACTAAATCTCCGTCTTATCTACCATATGTTTGGACTATCCTTCGTCTGTATAAACTTCATTGTAATATCAAATGGATATGCTTCTCCCTTTTTGAGGCTGATAAGACACTCATTCACAGTGACCGTGGCATTATGGAGAAGCATCTTCTATGAATTCAATTTGAAGGTGAGCATGTTAGGATGGGAAATTATCAAATTCTTTGACTCAACTTTATCCTTTCATGCTATTCTCTACTCTTTATATTGTTGTTTTCTGATGCATAAAACAAATATTGGACATACAGTTATGCAACGGTTCTCTCCACGATTGTTTTTTAAAACAATGTTCGCAACTTTTCTGTATCTACAGACCAAAGCCAATTTCCAGTCGACTAGCATACCAAACTCAACAATAAATTGCAGAATTGCTTACTTTGATGACCTTCAATGGCATGATGGTTTCCCACTAATTTCTCTGTTTTCTGGTCATTAGCTTTTCTAGCCTTTTACTTGATGCGGAGAATTTCGAGGAAAAGTAATTAAACAACTGTCCATAATCAGTGCCAATGATAACCTTAAATATAAGGCAAGTGATGATTTATTTTGGACGGTCAATATATAGAAATTAAATTGTCCACTTAATTATAATTATAAGTTAACAATGTGATTGATTCGAAATATATATATGCTTATATATCCATAGTGAGATCAATGAAATTCTTTATTTAATAAAAAATAACTCTGATTATTATCTTTCAAGTCAAATAAGGTGCACCTGGGTAAAACAATATACAACTTCGGGGACTCTAAGAGTTAACTAGAGTTGAGGAGTCGTCACCTAACAATTTTAAGGTTTTCTAGGACGTCTAAGTATTAACAAAAAATAATGCAATTTGAGACTCTAAATAAAATCTGCAAAACCTATGAGACTCTAGGTAATAGTTCAAATTATCTAATGAGAAAGTGTTTGACATTTATTAGAGCCGCTAAAAAGCGGTTTCATGTCGGACTTGATTTATCAAAATAAAGGGTTGTATAAAAGAATAGCTATTAAAATGAATGAAAAAAAATGAAGTTAACATAATTTGATAGAAGAAATGAATAAAGTATGAGGAATTAATTTAGAGTGAATGAATAAGAATTACTTCATTTTCAGGTAAAACGGAAAGTAAGAAAATGTACAAATATAATGTGTAGAAGATAACGTTAGAAGAGATGAATTGAATGTATAAAGAGTAAAGCATGAGAAATAATGAACAAATAAGTAATGAAAAAGGAATGAGTGGATAAAAATTATTGGTACAACGAGTAGAAGGATGAATGTATTTAACAACTATGAATTAGCCTAAAATTGATTAAATTATGTGGTAATATGAAGGTGACCCTATACAAAAAATAAAAGTATAAAAGTATAAGTGCAAGAAATAAAGAATAGAGGAAGAATATGTAGTAGAATATACTCCGAAAGAATATAACTTTTTGTTAACTTGTGAATGAACTAAACCCATTTGAATGAATTAGGCATAACTGTTTAAAATTCAAACCCAAAAGAGAATTAATTGTTAGCGAACTAATATTTAGAGTATCTAAACTGGATGTGTTATTCTTTTGGATGAGAATATACAACGAATGGCTAATAAACAAAGAATGAATGAAATGAGTAGTATGTATAATCAAGAAAGCGAACAAAGAATGAATGAAACAAACAAATGTATCACCAACCCCTGCTTAAGTTTTCAAAATATACGAATAATTTTAATGTTCAAAGATTCAAAGAACAATAAAAATAAGATCAAGCTACTTGGGCTGGAATCATAGAGCGTCTTTTAAGTTCTTCGGATAAGCTCCTTGAACTACTCCAACAACAGACAAGGAAAAAATAAATTCTTTAGCGACACTCCGAAGATGGTGAGACCTTGGCAATGAGAAAAAAAAGAGGTTAGTAGAATATACGCCACCATTATTCGATAACGAGGTTAAAATAAAAATGTAATTAATCAAAACAAAGAACTAGAGATTGTTCATTGATCACGCCCAACTACGCCCTATAAAAGAGACTAAGCGGTCGCAGCAAATATAGCTCGGTACTTAAAGTCCCGAGGTCGAATCCCACAGGAAACACTCGAAATCTAGTTGTTTTCCTAACTAATTTACCTATCAACTAACTTCTAAGGGTGTTTGATTTAAGGTTGATTGTGTAGTAACAACTAAGTAATAAAAATTAATAAATAGTAAACAACAATTAATAGAGAATAATATTGATTTAAGGATGTAAAGCCTAGGATTGATCTACCCCACTCCTACCTATGTATTAGAATAATGAGTTAACGAATTCAACTTGGTTCTTCCTATTGAACACTTGCTCCAAATTCACAACTATTCACTTCCGTATAATAACCGTAACTTTCACTAATTAATTTTTCAATTAACTAATGAAGATAGATAAGACTACAAGTATTGTTCACAATCAGGGTCAATAGTCACATATCACCTTATTGACAATCTAAGTAATACCTTGGTTTCATATTGAAATATTGCTAAGTGTTTAACCCAAACCTATGAATCTATCCCTAGACACACACGAATAATGGGAACAATCAATCGGCGGCCCTTCCAATCAATAACAATCAAAACATAAACACTTAGATAGGAAGCACTCACAAGTTTCATTCATCAAAATAAATATTCATAGCACATAAGTATTGGAGTGGTTCAATCAACCCTAGAATGGGTGAATTAGCCACTCATGTTCATGATAGTCATATCAAAATAATTCATGAATGAATAAATTACAAAAAGTAGGGAAGAATTTAGAAAAACTCGTGTTCTTGAAGTCTCCAAAGCTCTAGCCATCTTTTTGCTTCTTCTCCAGTGTATTTTTCATAAAGGAGGCAAAAGAAGCTTTTATACCTTGTAATAAACTGAGCAAAAGTACTAAAATAGCCTTATTTTTTCGCCCATCAGCGTTGTACTGCGCGTGGCATCCGCGTGCCACGCGGACCAAATTTCTGCAGGCAATTCAGCTCGCGTGGTGCTCGCGTATTTGGCCTAAATGCGCTGAAATTTTTAATCAATTCTTAAGCAAAGACTCTATTTCTTCCCGTGTCACTCGCGTGGCACACAGATTACTTGAACTCTTCAACATCTTCATTTGTAACTCCAAAAATAGCACTTTTTCCGCTCAATTCACCATGTTCAAGTCCTACAACACCAAACAACTCAATAAGCACCAAATATTAACAATTTTGCTTATAACATCTTAGACATACTATCATAACATGGTGAAAATACCCTTAAAATATAAGTGAAATAGCCAAATATCACAACCCCACACTTAGACTTTTGCTCGTCCTCGAGCAAAGAAGAAGAACATGCAGAAAGCGGGCAAGACATCAAGATTAGATAAGGACTCGCGACAACAGCTTAGCAAAACTCACCCATAAAATTCAAACACCCTTTATTTTGGTCATAGTCAAGTATTGAAAGTAGAAACCTATAGACCATTCAAGTTCCAATGTACCTTACAGAAAGAAGATGCCACCAAACACACAACATATGATTTCCAGAGACATTGTGGCATATCAAATATTAAATACTCTCACACTCAGAAAGAAATTTCTCATGTCCCACAGAAAAGTGCCATAGGCTTGCCCATTTTTTCGTTATCCACTAATGTAAGAGTCTCAATCAAAAGTCAAGTAGGGCTTTTCATAGCTTGTAATGTTGGCTTGGGGTAAGGTGTGGTACACTTTTGGGTATATAGTGACTAATCCTTCCCCTCAACACTTTAAACATCACTCACTACTAATTTTTCCTTTCTCCTCGTTTATTCATCAACTCATTCTCTTTTTTTTTTTTTTAATGATTTTCACAACACTTGGATGATTGGGGCCCTAAGAGTTCAATGAGATACATCATCCTCCCTAGGGTGCCTTTGGCGTGTTCATACTCGAGGCTTTTATCACCCTTAACCGAGCATAGGAACATTGCCTCCATCCTTTTTGTATTTTTTTTCTTTTCTCTTTTTTTTTTTTTTAATATACGAAGAGAATATCAAGTATTTCATTCCTTCATTCTTTTGCAACTTTCCTCCCAGATACACAACAAATCTTGTTAATAACCCACAATCTTTCCAAACACACAACCTAAAGTAGTTAAGGGGAAGATGGGTAACAAAAGAGGTAAATAGAAAATAGATAAGGCTTGTATTTCAAGTTGCCCAAGAAAAGGTCAATAGGCTCAAATCGGGGCTCAACGGAATATATTCATTAGGTAGGCTAATTTGGGAACTGGCGAGCCAAAGAAGGCCTACTTTCATTCTTAAGATCAAGACTACCTAGGATTTCGCCTCAAACAACAAGCATGGCAAGTTCTAGACTTAACATGAAACAATGAGAAGTATATAAAAATAACCTCACCACACACTGTACATGGAACTCAAAGATCAATTCAGTTTCACCTCGCAATACCTCACTATAAACTCAAAAAGGAAGTTAAAAAATATATAGGTAGTTCTAACTAAAAGCTGCCTTTCGACTCCCTCACTTCTCTCTTTTTCTGCCTACTCTCCATTTTTCCTTCTTCTGAGCTCCTAGATATATATTTTTTTTTAATTTATTATCTAACCTACAGACTGCCTGGTTCAGCATAATAACTCAATGGGAAAGAACCAAGGCTAAGAAAATCCAAAGAGATTATTGATAAACTAAGAATTAACTAAACTAAAAATTAACTTTAATATTACTGAACTACTAAATATTTATAATACTATTCTATTACAGGCCATGAATATATAGGATATTACAGACCCAACAAAGCTAGAAAGCAAGAAATAAATCAAAAACTGTCAAGTGACAAGAAAGTATGAAAACATCCTAGAATAAACAAGTACCACATAATAAACTCCCACCCCACACTTAAGAGTAAACAATGTCCTCATTGTACTATAACAAAAAAAAACATATTTAATAAGTAGGGTGGTGGTACTCCCTGGCAAGCAGTAGTAGTCGAACAGCTGACGCTCCCATCAGGACGTGCACCAGGAACAACATCAGAAGTATTCACAGCAGCTATTGCAGCAAGAGTCAGGCAAAACAGGTGGTATGAACACCATCAGCAGCACCAGTAAATAGCAGGGTAAGCGCGAGGGTACATCAGACTTCCCTTCACGTAACACAATATGTGTTTGCTTGTCAATCATAATGACACACATCAACAAATAGGACAACGAAAGAAGAAAAATACATGTGTATATATATATATATATATATATATATATATATACACATGTATTTTTCTTCTTTCGTTAGGATATATATATATATATATATATATATATATATATGTAGGCAGACTATAACTCAACGAAAACCATAAGTCCAAACAAACCTACCAATCCATAGCGCAACATAAAAATATACGCAGACTCTCTATTCTCATGTGTTGTTCACAACACACCTGGATATTATAATATTTACCCCTCCCGGTTTCAGTATAAGCAAAAACAACAATCCCAATATGAACTTAAGCTAAGCAAGAATTAACAATTCAATGAAGACCTTCTATTGATTAGGCGCAGCCACCAACTTGAGCAATTAGGCGCAACGTTGTACATCCACTACTCCCATAAGAAGTTAACAGCAGACAAAGGGAAAGACCAGGGGATATGGCTGAACCCTCGAAGTCGCAAGGGTGGGGAGTCGTGTCGGGGTGGGGGTGACGGGAACCAGGGGTGAGGGTGATGGGAACTGGTTGGGGGTTGACTGGAACAGGGGTAGGGGGTGACGGGAACTGGTTGGGGGTACGCTACAGGGGGAGTACGAGATTGGGGGAGGGGATGACGGGAACTAGGGTGGGGTGATGGAAACAGGTTGTAGGGGAGAGGGAGATGGAGAGATACTAAGAAAAAGAGAAAAGAAAGGAAGAGAGAGAAGACACATACCTGAACATTGGTGATGTGGTGGTGCTGCGGTGGCAGCTTCTTCAGTGGTGGGAAGGGGAATAGGCATCAGAAGGTCACGTGTTTCTCAGGTAAGTTTTATTATATTTTGTTTGGTTTTCTTTGTTTTTTTAAAAGAAATTAAAATTACTTACCTGGCCTTTTAAAATCCGCGTGGTGGCCTCGTTTGTGAGCCTCCATGCGCTGAATTTTTTTTGCTCTGGCACAAAAAATTGCTCGTGCTAATCTCGTGGCACGAGACTTAAATGTTCCTCAGGCTAAATATCCCGCGTGGTACTAGCGTGCCACGAGATTCTCCCAATTACTTACCTCGTTTCACGCCATTATTCAGCTTGCTCATCTTGAATCACCTTCGCATGTTCCAAAAACTTTGCATCTGTCAATGAATCCTACAAAACTCGATCAAACATTAATACCCTACAATTAAAATAAAAATTAGTAAAACAATAAATATTAACTAAAATCGTGGGTTGCCTCCCACGCAGCGCCTTATTTAATGTCGTGGCACGATTCTTTTTGTATTTTTTTATTTTTTTATTTTTTTATTTTTTTATTTTCTTTTGTTTACAATTACAAACACGGGTTGCCTCCCGAGAAGCGCCTTATTTAAAGTCGTGGCACGACATTATGCAAGCTTCAATCACTCGTAAAAGTACCAGACAGAGATCACCTTGACCTCTTCTTCCATTCCATAGTAACTTTTCAACCTTTGCCCATTTACCTTAAATCGTCTTGAACCATCCTCGGTCTCTACTTCCACAGCTCCATGAGGTGCCACTTGCACAACTTTAAATGGTCCAGACCACCTCGACTTAAGCTTACCAGGGAACAAACGAAGTCTAGAATTATAAAGCAATACCTGTTCACCCGGCTCAAAGCTCCTATCTATTATCCTCTTGTCATGCAAGTTTTTCATCCTCTCCTTGTACAGTCTCGCACTCTCATAAGCGTTAAAGCGTCTCTCCTCAAGTTCATGCAGCTCATTGATCCTGCCAGAAGCTGCAGAGTCATAATTCAAATTTACTCTCCTAAGAGCCCACAAAGCTCTATGCTCTAACTCTACAGGCAAGTGACATGCCTTCCCGAACACCATCTTGAAGGGAGTCATCCCTATAGGTGTCATGTAAGCAGTCCTATAAGCCCATAAGGCGTCATCTAGCTTCCTTGCCCAATCAGTCCTGGTAGCATTTACAGTCTTTTGAAGCACACTTTTAATCTCCCTATTTGAGACCTCAACTTGCCCGCTGGTCTGCGGGTGGTAAGGTGTGGTAACTTTATGATGAACACCATATTTTTCCAGTAACCTCTTGAACACTTGGTTGCAAAAATGACTTCCTCCATCACTAATGATAGCCCGAGGAGTACCAAATCTAGAGAAGATGTTCCTTTCAAGGAACTGAGTAACTCCCTTAGCATCATTAGTGGGGAGAGCAACAGCCTCGACCCACTTGGAGACGTAATCTACTGCTACAAGTATGTACTTGTTCCCATAGGAGCTAACAAATGGACCCATGAAATCTATCCCCCACACTCAAATACCTCAACCTCCAAGATTGGTTTCATAGGCATCTCATGACGACGAGAGATATTTCCAGTTCTCTGGCACTCATCACAAGCCCGGACCCAAATGTTAGCATCCTTGAACAAAGTAGGCCAAAAGAAGCCCGCTTCCAATACCTTAGCAGCTGTCCGGGTCCCTCCAAAATGTCCTCCATAAGGTGAAGAATGACATGCCTGCAAAATGGAAGATTGCTCTATCTCGGGGACACATCTCCGGATCATGTTATCAACACATATTTTAAACAAATAAGATTCATCCCAAAAATAAGATCTACATTCATACAAGAACCTTTTCTTTTTCGCCGAGTCAAAATCATGAGGAATTATTTCACTTACCAGATAATTTGCAATATCAGCGTACCATGGAATTTCTTCTAATGTAGTGGCCAACAATTGTTCATCTGGAAAGTTTTCCCAAATCTCACCTTCCTCAACTCGCTTCTCAGCTCCTTCAAGTCTAGACAAATGGTCTGCAACCTGGTTCTCAGTACCTTTACGATCACGGATCTCCAGATCAAACTCTTGCAGCAGCAACACCCACCGTATCAAACGGGGCTTAGAGTCCTTTTTCTCCACCAAGTACCGGATTGCACCATGGTCTGTATACACCACCACCTTCGAACCAAGTAGGTAAGAACGGAACTTGTCAAAGGCGAATACTACAGCTAGCATCTCCTTCTCAGTAGTGGTGTAATTCAATTGTGCTCCATTCAGTGTGCGACTGGCATAGTAGACGGGGTGCATTATTTTATTTTTTCTTTGCCCAAGCACGGCACCCACAGCATAGTCACTTGCGTCACACATCAACTAAAAAGGGTCCTCCCAATTAGGTGCTACAATGATCGGTGCTGACACCAACCTCTCCTTTAGCTCCTTGAAAGCTAACCTGCACTCATCAGAAAAAACAAAGGGGTGATCCTTTTCAAGCAATTTACACAAGGGATGGGAAATTTTAGAGAAGTCCTTAATGAACCTCCTATAGAAGCCAGCATGGCCTAAAAAGCTACGAATCGCCCTCACCGAGGTTGGTTCAGGTAACTCCTTAATTACCTCTACTTTGGCTTTATCAACCTCAATCCCTCTACTTGACACTTGGTGCCCTAAGACTATCCCCTCTTGTACCATAAAATGGCACTTCTCCCAGTTAAGCACAAGATTAGTTTCAATACACCTTTTCAACACTCTCTTAAGATTAGTCAGACATTCATCAAAAGAGTTACCTACCACAGAGAAGTCATCCATAAATACTTCCATAATATCCTCTACCATGTCCGTAAAGATAGCCATCATACACCTTTGGAAGGTGGCAGGCGCATTACATAGACCAAAGGGCATCCTTCGAAAAGCAAAGGTGCCATAGGGACATGTGAAGGTAGTTTTCTCTTGGTCCTCAGGGGCAATGTGAATTTGGTTATACCCCGAGTAACCATCTAAAAAGCAAAAATGGGACCTCCCTGCCAATCTGTCAAGCATCTGATCAATAAAGGGAAGGGGGAAGTGATCTTTTCTAGTAGCTTTATTAAACTTCCTATAATCCATACAAATTCGCCAGCCAGTTACAGTTCTAGTGGGGATTAGATCATTGTTCTCATTTTTAACCACAGTCATTCCACCTTTCTTTGGCACAAACTTGGACTGGACTTACCCATTGACTATCAGAAATTGCAAAGATAATACCTGCATCCAGCCACTTTATTATTTCCTTCTTGACTACCTCTTTCATGTTCGGGACTAGCCTTCTTTGATGCTCTATTGAAGGTTTAGCACCCTCCTCCAGCAGGATCTTGTGCATGCAAAAAGCTGGGCTTATTCCCTTGATGTCAGCAGTAGTCCATCCAATCGCCTGCTTGCACTCTTTCAAAACCTGCATTAACCTTTCTACCTGCATACCTGACAAACTAGATGAGATAATAACAGGCAAAGTAGAGTTAGGTCCCAGGAAAACATATTTCAGGTGCTCGGGCAATGGTTTGAGCTCCAACTGAGGGGGCTCCTCTATAGATGGTTTTGCAGGTGGCGCTATCCTATTAGCCAAATCAAGTGACTCAAATCGTAGTTCTCTATGCCAAAACCCGCGCCCTTCTAAGGCCAATATAGTCTCATCCCATTCCTCGCCATCAGGGATTTCCACATTCATAATACAAGCTTCTAGTGGGTCAGTAGGATAGTAAGACTCATCATCCTCAAATTCGTCTACCTCTAAGACATTAGCCATGGAACAATTAGCAAATTCACTAGGTCTCCTCATAGATTTTTGAACACTAAAGGTCACTTCCTCGTCATTTAACCTCATCTTCATCTCACCGGCCTCACAATCTATAATAGCCTTCCCTGTAGCAAGGAAAGGCCTCCCTAAAATGATAGGGGTATCCTCATCAACTGCACAATCAAGAATTACAAAGTCTGCAGGGAACACAAATTTATCTACTTGCACTAGAACATCATCTAAAATCCCTGCAGGTCTCTTAACACTCCTATCAGCTAGCTGAAGACTCATAGAGGTGGGTCTAGCTCTGCCAATACCAAGCTTTTTATAGATAGATAGAGGCATCAAATTTATACTAGCTCCTAAATCAAGTAAGGCTCTAGCAAAAGTGTGCTTACCAATAGTGCAAGGTATAGTAAATCTACCTGGGTCTGCCAGCTTTTGCGCCACAGGCTTAGTCACCACAGCACTGCAAGTGTGAGTCACAGTGACCGTAGCCAGATCCTGAAAATCAAACTTTCTAGACAAAAGATCTTTCAGCATTTTAGCATAACCAGGTACATCTCTAATTGCTTCAAGTAAAGGAATATTAACATGTAATTGTTTAAGCATATCAATGAATTTCTTGTACTGGTTCTCTTTTTGCTGTTTTACGAGCCTTTGGGGGTAAGGGGGAGGTGGGGTCTTACGCTTTACACTTACCTCTTCATTTACCTTTTCAGTTGGCTTAATCACAGGGTCAGGTGTAATCTCTTTTTCAGCTTCATCCTTGTCACCAACTTCAGCTGGAACATCCACAGGGTTAGCTTTTGGCACACTGGGCACCTCTTCCTTAGCCAATTCTTGCTCTTTGTCTAAATCTCTACCATTCCTCAAGCTGACTGCCATCACTTGGTTAGGATTTGCGTCCTTTGGATTTACCTTTGTGTCTCCTGGCAAGTACCCTGAGGTCTATTGTTCAGAGCAATGGCTAGTTGTCCCAACTGTGTCTCTATTCCCTTAATGGCAGTGTCATGGGCTGTAACTTGATCTTGCAGCTTCTTGTGTACTCCCACCATGGACTGCACCATGCTCTTAATGTCAGCTATATCATTAGCTTGTTGTGTAGGTAATACTACCTGCTGGTTATTATAAGCTGCTTGTCTCTGGTAAGGAACTTGTTGTCCCTGCTGTCTGGCAGTGTTGTATGGAGCTGGTTGTTGTGACTGCCTAAATAGAGCTTGCTGATTGTATTGCTGCCTCTGCCCATAGTTCAGAAAATTGGCATCTTCAGTATAACCCAATAAATCAGAGTCAGCAAAATTACCAGGATCAGGTGTGTCCACTTGGTTAACGGGTTTCAGCATGTTTTCATTAAATTATTTCAAAGCCACATCCAGTGTAGTCTGTAGCCTTGACATTTGCTCTTCAACCCCATTGTCAATTCCAGCAGCCAAAACCTTTGGGCCTGAACCAGCAGATGCATCTCTAGTCAACCAGCCTGAATTTTGAGCCATGGTATCGAGGAGAGCTTTTGCTTCAGTAAATGTTTTACTCAAGAATGCTCCTCCAGCAGCTGCATCTAAATTGCCCTTGATTTGATCACTCATGCCCATGTAAATTCTTTGTCCCAACATCTGATCAGGAATTCTATGATGGGGACACTTTCGCAAGCAGCTCTTGAACCTCTCCCAAGCTTCTGGCAGAGTCTCGAGCGGGGTCTGCCTGAACATGAGTATTTCATCAACCAACTTCGCAGTTTTGTTCGGTGGGAAAAATTTCTTCATGAACTTGATCACCAACTCATCCCACGAAGTGATAGAATTGACTGGTAAAGAATCAAACCAGTCACTAGCATCATCCGTCAAAGAAAATGGGAATAACATCAATCGCACGACCTCAGCCGGAACTCGAGCATGCTTCTGAGTTTCACACACCCTCATGAACTTTTTCAAATGCTTTTGAGGATCATCAGTCAATTTACCCGCAAAAAGTCCAGCATTGGACAACAAACTGACCATAGTTTGGGTGATGTAAAAACTTTCAGCTTCAAATTCTGGAAGCCGAATAGTAGAAGCCAAGTTTCCAGCCACAGACTGAGCAAAAGCATTAAGTGCCAAATCTTCAGCCATCTCAATATCTTTGGTTTCTGATTTCCGAAGTGTATTGCCAACAGTATTCGCCCTTTTTAAGGCGTGGAATGTCCTCTCAATCTCTGGGTCAAACGGTTTCAACTCTGCAGACTGAGATCTTATTTTACGCATACACCTGAAACACACAAATTCCAAAGAGTTAACTCAAGATGACAAAAGTGAAGTCAATTGAGAAATAAAACTAGTTATTTTAACAACTAAAACAACACCGTGTTCCCCGGCAACGGCGCCAAAATTTGATCACGCCCAACTACGCCCTATAAAAGGGACTAAGCGGTCGCAGCAAATATAGCTCGGTACTTAAAGTCCCGAGGTCGAATCCCACAGGGAACACTCGAAATCTAGTTGTTTTCCTAACTAATTTACCTATCAACTAACTTCTAAGGGTGTTTGATTTAAGGTTGATTGTGTAGTAACAACTAAGTAATAAAAATTAATAAATAGTAAACAACAATTAATAGAGAATAATATTGATTTAAGGATGTAAAGCCTAGGATTGATCTACCCCACTCCTACCTATGTATTAGAATAATGAGTTAACGAATTCAACTTGGTTCTTCCTATTGAACACTTGCTCCAAATTCACAACTATTCACTTCCGTATAATAACCGTAACTTTCACTAATTAATTTTTCAATTAACTAATGAAGATAGATAAGACTACAAGTATTGTTCACAATCAGGGTCAATAGTCACATATCACCTTATTGACAATCTAAGTAATACCTTGGTTTCAGATTGAAATATTGCTAAGTGTTTAACCCAAACCTATGAATCTATCCCTAGACACACACGAATAATGGGAACAATCAATTGGCGGCCCTTCCAATCAATAACAATCAAAACATAAACACTTAGATAGGAAGCAGTCACAAGTTTCATTCATCAAAATAAATATTCATAGCACATAAGTATTGGAGTGGTTCAATCAACCCTAGAATAGGTGAATTAGCCACTCATGTTCATGATAGTCATATCAAAATAATTCATGAATGAACAAATTAAAAAAAGTATGGAAGAATTTAAAAAAACTCGTGTTCTTGAAGTCTCCAAAGCTCTAGCCATCTTTTTACTTCTTCTCCAGTGTATTTTTCATAAAGGAGGCAAAAGAAGCTTTTATACCCTATAATAAACTGAGCAAAAGTACTAAAATAGCCTTATTTTTTCGCCCATCAGCCGGGTGCCACGCGGACCAAATTTCTGCAGGCAATTCAGCTCGCGTGGTGCTCGCGTATTTGGCCTAAATGCGCTGAAATTTTTAATCAATTCTTAAGCAAAGACTATTTCTTCCCGTATCACTCGCGTGGCACACGGATTACTTGAACTCTTCAACATCTTCATTTGTAACTCCAAAAATAGCACTTTTTCCGCTCAATTCACCATGTTCAAGTCCTACAACACCAAACAACTCAATTAGCACCAAATATTAACAATTTTGCTTATAACATCTTAGACATACTATCATAACATGGTGAAAATACCCTAAAAATATAAGTGAAATAGCCAAATATCATTCTTGAATTAGAATTACCACAACCTATATAAGAATTAATGTTAAAAAAAATATCCACAAAGGCCAAATATTGATCTTAAAAGTAACGTACACCAGGTAAATAGATGTGCTGCCATCTCCGTTCTTTCTTTCTTAGTATTGCTCAGAGTCAAACAATGTTTATGGGATTGCATAATCGTTATAGCACGGCTAAAACACACTCTATGGACATTTATTAATTAATTAAACTATCAAAGAAACAAGACTAGATGATCTAATATTAAATACACCCACACGCATGCACCTACATGCTCACTTGACTCCTTTTATCTTTAGGATTATCAATGCAAATGGGGAGTTTTCTTGGCTTTCGAATCACTCAGGTGCATCTTCTAGGATGTTAACGGAATATGAATAAAGAATAACTCAAAAAAAAAAAAAACTTATGTATTTGGATGGGACACAATCAAGCTAAGAGAGCAAAAAGAAAAAAATGTATTTCTTCATCCTAAAGAATCAAATAAATTATCTGAACTACTTAGGACTTGAAGTAAAGAAAAGCAAGAATAAAACAACTTATAAACGTCCTTGAGTCAAAATTGGAACAGAGGAAGAAAAGATAATGAGAGAAATGCAAATTACTATTTGAAAATGGAGGCTCAGGATTTGGAAAAGGGTAAACGCCATGGCTGCAATTAGTTGCTCAATGCCTCACCAAATTACCATGCCAGAGGACGAATCCCGAAATTTGTGTTTTTTATGAGAAAAGGTTATCGTCATCACCTCATGTTTTCACTCGGGACAACACAAAAACAATGATCGAAGGAATGTCGTCGGCCTCAAAAAATGATCCTCAATAACAACGAATAATGTATATTCACAATTAATTGGTGCACGTAAATATATCAAACAAAGTATAGGAAGCAAGCAATACAAAAATTGTTGAGCTCATTGTCACACCCTTTTTTTACGGCTTGATTCTCAATTTTAGCATCTATGGAATTGGATTTGATTTTGACACTAATTGTTAGGATTTTTTATTCAAGGAAGTGATGGTGTTAAAAAAAATACCAAAATTATTATTTTTCGGAGTCGCCACTTGACAAGTTTAAAGGCGTGCCAAGTCCACCAAAAAGGTACCTCAGAACACCTTTTGACTACTCAAAGGCATGCGTTTGAGATTCAGGTAACGACCTGGGTTGACTCTCGAAAAGGTGTTAGGCACCCTCGAGTCCTGTACCAAGCACAATTACTTTTTATCACATTTTGACTTTCAATTTTTTGTTTGTTTTGCCATATCATTTAATTTACCTAAACGTTACTTTATTTAGTGCATTAAATCATGCATTATTCTGTAACGTATAATATGTACATTATTGATAGCCCTCTTAGATTTAGTTCAAAGCTTTCTTTTAAAGAGCTAACTTATGAATATGAAACATATGACAAGAAAATATTTACAATTTTTAAAGGATGTCTTATTCTTATTTAGGAACTTGTGCTCATAAGTTAAATGTTGAATATCAAATTAGACTAAAAGTTATCAATTTTGAGTTTTGATTCTGCCCGCATTGGTTTTGAAGCAGTTTACAACTATAGTCTTATTTTGTAAGGTTTTACACTAAATATACAGTTTTGCCTTCTGTTAGGACGTTGTTTGGGCTTTTTAAGAAATTTTGAAACCTCAACCTTGCTTTTATACACTTGATTCTGTCTTTTTTTTTTTTTTTTTTTTTTTTAACATGACCAGTTTTGTAAAACGGTCCAGATTTTGAAAAGTTTAATTTTTGTAACAAACTTGGAACTTCAAATCATTTGCTTCAAATTTAACATGATTTCAGTCTCCTCTTTTGTATACACATGATTTTTGGAAGGAAAGAAAAGAAACATTCATGAACTAATAAAGAAAAAGGTAACATGCTTAGATAATGACTAAACAACTTTGAATTTTTTTTAACACATCAAGCATTCTACAAGCTAAAACATGCATAAACAGAGTTTTATAGGTTTAAACATGCTGATTTCTCATAAAAAAAAAAGTAAAGTACAAAGTAATATGTATTTACCTAGTAAGCAAACTATCCTCAAAGCTAAGACAAGCAAAACAACCAGACATCAACTCAAACAAAATCCAGAACAGCAATTCAACAAAGCTCAGAACAATAAATCCACGCAGCAAATCCCAAATCAACTTATCAGACCCTTTTTTTCAAATACCAAGTTCCACTAATACCTTGAGATTATCCTAAAAGACTTGAGAATTAAAGTCTTTTGCATTAAAAGAAAAGAAAACCTCACTAAACTTTTGCTATTTTGTTAAATTTTTCTTTATGACTCACATTTACTGCTCTCTCTTCTTTTTTCTCTCTGATCCTTCAGATGGTAGGTGTGTTGTAGTAAATGAAGAGTGAGGCTGCTTTAAATAGGCAAAGAGAGAGAAAAAAGTGGGGGGAAAGTGAAGTGAAGAAAGGGGGGAAAATGGGCCGTTGGGGGCAAAAACTAACACCCGTTAATGCAAGAGATTTGCATTTGCCATTTTTTATGCTAAGCCTTTCACCTATCAAAAGGCAAAGTCTGAACATTCCCTTCTTTGTGATATCCTTCCCCCGACGTCTGACCCCTTGAATTTTTTTTTTCCAGATTTTAAGTTAAATGGATCAGGACCAAACTAACTAAATCAAATATCACCCTCAACCCAGAACTCTTATCTAAAGCTAGAACTCAACTAAAACAAACCAACTATGTCAATTCTAACATCTAACTGACAAAGATCCTAAGTTTAACTTCAAGAGCAAAACAAACAAACTAAATTATGACTAAATTTAATGCAACTTTAAAGAGAACAAGAACATGTTGAACACTTAAAATCTTGATGTTCTTTGGCTCCCTCACAGACTGCATAACAGACAGATAAGTCGAGAAACACTTCCAGAGCTTAAAGTATCCAAAATAGACTTATTTTCATAGTCTAAACTGTAGAAACAACAAAAATCCACATGACTCTCATTCATACTTAGAAACAAACAGTAAAGAACGTGTTTTCTAGACTTCTATCACAAATAATAAACATGATCGGACCATGGTAAATTCACATTCAAACATAACTCATGCAATCAGGGTATCTCTGTATCTATTTAGGGAATAAAATATCAAGCTAACTAGATAGCTTCTATACTTAAAGCAAGACAATTTCATGTTTAAAGCTTGGACTAAATGCGCAATAGATCTCCTGCTCACACCACCTAAGATGAGTTGAAACAATTTTCCACTAAAGTAATACAAATCAAAACTCGAGCTTGAAACACAATAGCAGAAACAATGGCACTAGATTTTTACTAAAATGACAAGCCGAAGGGCTTCAATAGGTCTATGCTTAACATTAAGTCAGTGGAAACACATATGTACATAGGCATATGTATCCAATATACACCCTGCCTAAAAAACACGCTGTCACAAGAAAAATAGATAAACAATACGTATACCATTTTCTCTTACCAAGCCAAACACTGTCTGCAGCCTTGTCGATGCCATCTGCTTCGCCAAAGCCATCGCGCCATCCCTGCTGCATCAGGACTGTTTCAGCTTTGTCCCCACCACCAGCCACTGCTTTGCAGCCTCACCAACACGGCCAACAAAACTTCACCATAATCATAGAAGCTCCAACACAAAAAATCTACCACAAACATCACCATCACTGTCTCTGACGTACCACCGATTCAAACAAACGCCATAACCATCCGAATCTTCACCTTTTCTTGTTCTAATTGAGATGACCTCATTCGGGGTCGACTCGACTAGAATGAGAAGAGAATGGAGAGAGAGAGAGGGGGCGAGAAATTAGCCAACGAAAGGCCCTAACCAAATCTGCTAGTCAAAAAATGAAGCAAGAGAGGAACTATTTTAGAAAATAGAGCAACAGATGCGGAAAAAGGATGAGAAGACGAAACTATAGACATAAAACTCATTGGAAAACTCGAGGGAATTGCCGGAAAAAGTCTTGACAGATTTTTAAAAGTCCGATCTACACCAAACCTTTTGGATTTTGGAGAAAATAGTCGTGGAAACTAAAGAGGAGGTAAAAAGCAGCCTGAGGGTGTATTTTAGTATTTTCCGGTTGCCGACCGGCGAGGGAGGACGGTGGGTGAACGACAGAGAAAGGGTGGTTCAGCGGTGGTGGAGGTTGCCTCCAGTCACCTGGGGTAAAATTGACGGAGTTTCTGTAAGCCTCAAGGGGCTTGGGGGTGTGTGAGTGAAAAATGAGAGAAATAAACTAAGATATAGGTGAAAGGGATGGGTGATAAGGACCATTGGATCAAAAGAAATGAACGGATAAGATTGAAAGGCGAGGGGTTGGGCTTGTCGAATCAAGGGGATTGTGTTGGGATTTTTCTCTTTTTCTTGAATTTTGTAGTGGGCTAAGCAAACTAATAACAATCACATGACCTGCATAGTTAACAATCAAACTAAATTAATTTAAGCTAATTAATTAAACAATAAATTTTCATAGATAATATTAAAAGAAAAATATAACTAACACAAACATGTCAAATAAGCATTACTTACAATAAACAAATATTTTTTTCCTAATTAATAAACTAAGCTAGCTAAACAAAAATAATGAGAAAAATCTACGTAAATGGACAAAATTCTAGAAAAAAATTTACAAGACTATCTTTTGAGTACTTTTAAGCTTTTCTTTTGGTACCAAAATTAGTTGATTACAGCTTCCCCTCTTTGGTCGGCAACACGAAGAATTTTCAAGCAAAGACGTAATCAGCATCTAATTTTGGCTTTTTGGGTTCTAGCCAAAAACATGGGACATAGTGATCTTGCCTTGACTACAAGGTCACCTACATATCCTCGGACTAATGAATCAAGTCAGTTTAGTTCCTCACGGACGGTAGCTGGGGCTACTGCTTTGAAACAGACAACTAGACTCTTCTAGACTAATACTTCTACCCACTAAGACTGATACTAGATGCTTCTACCCATACTAGGACTGAAATGAGATACTACTAGATAAAAATTAGAACTTTCACTGCTGCTTACTTGTTGCTGGTTGCTAGCTGGTTGTCATGCTTTTACAAGAAAAATGGAATTTCAACTTTGAAATGTAAAATTACAATTTTCATGTACTAAATCTTCATGCTTCCCAAGGCGGGTCTTGGCTTGAAAGATAACTTTGTTGCTAATTTAGTAGGTGAGCCATATTTGAAAATTGAAACTTCCACTTGTGTTTGAACGGATCTTGACTTGAAATTTGAAACTATCGCTTGTGTTTGAGCGGATCTTGACTTGAAACTTGAAACTGCCGCTTATGTCTGGGCGGTCTTGTCTTGAAGATTGAAATCTCTGCTTATCTTTCAACAAATCTTGACTTGAAAACAGGAAATGATCGCTATCTTTGAGCAGATCTTGACTCAAAAAGGAAATGATCGCTATCTTTGAGCAGATCTTGACTTGAAAAAGAAATGATTGCTAACTTTTAACAGATCTTGGCTTGAAAGGGAGATAATCGCTATCTTTGACCAGATCTGGACTCGGAAAGGATATGATCGCTATCTTTGAGCAGATCTGTACTCGAAAAGAAAATGATCGGTATCTTCGGGCAGATCTTTACTAAAAAAAGAAATGATCGCTCTCTTTGAGCAGATCTTGAACTGAAAAAGAGATGATCGCAATTTTTGAGCATATCTTAACTTGAAATAGAAATGATTGCTATTTTTTAGCAGAATTTAGTTTGAAAAGGAACTGATTGCTATCTTTGAGCAGAACTTGACTTGAAAAGAAAATGATCACTATCTTTGAGCAGATCCTGACTTGAAAACTTAATACGCATCTTGAAATCTGTATATTCCTTGATGATCTCTTTTATGGTACAATTCTTGGTGTGTCATTTTTTCTGCTGAGGTGCGCGTCGAGCTCTAATTATCAAGGTATGTCATGACTTGATGTAGTACAACTATGAAACCTAAAAAACAGATTTTTATAATTTTCTTTTGTTTCTCATGTGAGGTTAGTGCCGAAAGGGCGAAGAATTGATAATAAGGCAAGATATACAAAATAGAATGGAAAGCTTAACGGAAAAAGTCTCAGGCAAGATATACAAAATAGGATGGAAAGCTTAAGGGCAAAAGTCGTTTGAACAAGAAACGTCTTTCTGAAAAGAGAAACTTATTTGGCAATATACTGGTGGCCTTGATGATCATGACATGTATCTTGGGTGACCCTCATCCGACCAGCGCCACTTGTTTGTCGAGAGTTGCTCAATGGCGGATGTCAGACTATAACCAAAAATAGTTAAGGTGACTCTCGGGTCGACTAGCAGCGCCCTCTCGGGTTTTCACCGACTAGCCTCTCTCTTTAATCATTTGCCTGACTATTGTCTTATGGTGCCTTTTTAGGTTTTCACCAGCAAGACATCATTTTAAAAAAAAATTATATATCACTTTACAACACAAAACTTCTCCTTTGATGGCATCATTGACTTGCCATAAAGGAAGATTTGACATAAATGCCCAAAATGCATCATGAGGTGACTACGTAAAATTCACCACCTTTAGAAATATTTCCTTTAAAAATAAAAATCTTCTACGCTAGTTTATAATAAACTGTGGCACTTTGGGTTTCTCTTTAACAGGAAGAAACATCCCTTAAGATGCATCCGGCAAATAACCTGAGACTTGGGATTATTTAAAAAAAATAATTAAAAAAAATCTTCCCAAATTTAGCATAAACTGGGGCTCTGCATTTCTTTTGTATTTGCTGCAAACTTGGAGGCAAGGTTTTGCGTTAAATGTGAGACAGGAAAAAATAGAACTTTTCTTATTTTGATCACACCCGAATGTCTTCCTACGTATCCTTTTGAGGGGAATCAGGTCAAGATGTAGCTCTGGTAACTTAATGTCATGTGCGGTCCCCGCTCATATGCAGTCCACAGATCCCTGAATGTAGTCATTAAGAATCATGTTCTTCAATTACATCCACACATCTTAACACTCCCAGGTCTGGTGTTCTTTCGTACACCAATATCTCACTCAGAAAGAAACCACTCGCAAGTCGTCGAAGGGTTCTTTTCTGATTGCTTTCTTCCATTGGTAGATGTGTCCCGTCTTGAAGAAAATTCTTGATGTCTAATTACTCTTCGACCATATTACAGTAGGCATGCTGACTTTGAACCTGGATATCCAATGGATCAATATGAGCTTTATCGGGATGAACAAGCATCGAGGCTAGTGTAGCCAATGCATCAGCTAGTTCGTTGTGTATTCTGGGAACATGTCTGAGCTTTTGAGCATCAAACTTCTTGCAGAGATCGTCCATATATTGCTTGTACATGATCAACTTAAGGTCTCGAATTTCCCATTCACTTTTCAGTTGGCGTATCAAAAGATTTGAATTTTCGATCACTAGTAATTCTTTGATGTCCATATCCAGTGCCATGCACAAACCGATTATGTATGCTTTGTACTCAGTTGTGTTAGTGCAACTGAAATGTAGTTGGGTTCCGGCCAAGTAGTAATGCCCTATGAGGTAAATAAGAACTGTCCCAACACCATGACCCTTTGAGTTGGAAGCACCATCAAAGTATATTTTCCACATATGCTCCTCTTTGTTGATCAATTCTTCCAATACATCTACCTCATCATCGGGGAAGTAGGTTTTCAATGGCTCATAGTCACTATCTGCCGAATTCTCAGCCAGATAATTGGTTAAAGCTTGACCATTCATTGTAGTTCTGGTGACATAGACTATGTCGAATTTTGTGAGCAAGATATGCCATTTTGCAAGTTTGGCTGTTGGCATTGGCTTCTGAAATATGTACTTCAGTGGGTCCATCCTTGAGATGAGGTAGGTGTTGAACCCCAAAAATTACCCTTTCTTTAATGAAAATATAGGTTTCGGGTATAATGTTCAACAAAATGGGACTCCAAAGGGCTTTCTTTGGAGTCGCCACCTAATTTAGGAGAATTAGGAACCAAAGTTAACTAAAGCGTGCAATTCCTCCGTTTTAAGGAAAATGGTCTTTTCAGAGATTCTGAAGTAAGAGGTTCAGTTATTTTCAAAAGAAGGTTTCGATTTGAAAGCACTTTCGAAAATTCGTAAAATTACGGTTAGTCCTTCGGTTTTCACAAAATAGCTCAAAATGTTAACTTCAATATGTCGATAAAATGGTTTAAAATTAATATTAAAAATCTAAGATTATAATAAATTATACTTTAAAGAAATATGAATTTGAATAAACTTAGACTTGAAAAAGAAAGAAAGAAAGAAAGAAAAATAAATAAATGAATAAATAATTTTTTTGCTAAAATAGGAAAACCAATTAATTGGAAAGAAGTTGCAATTTATCAATTTATTTGCTTAATCATTTCCGGATTCAATTGCACGCACTATTTAACTAATGGTTCACAATTCATAAATAAGATGGAGATTCTAAAGAAATAAACTACTCACGAAATAATAAACATTCATTAATAAATCGATGATCGAACAAATTATTCTACAACTAATAAGGGGAAAATTCCTAATGACATGCGATTTCTAAAGGATAAAGGGGAGAGAGAAGGTTTAGAAGAAGAACCCGGGAATTTGGAAAACTCGTGGGAGCCTTGAATTTATTTAATTTCTATACATTTATGCCCATGAGCCTAAAACATCATACGACTCAACAAAGCATTTTTAAATTTCTATAGGTCTTCATTTCTTGAATCTTGAGCCCGGACTCGACCCCAATGTGACTCCAATGCAATGGATTATCCCCACTTATGAGTTAGCCAAACTCGTCCCAAAGGTGTTTCCATGCCAAACAAACAAAAGATAGAAATTAGTAACTATTAATAAGACTCATTAATATGGAAATAGTGAAAAGACAAATGAGAGATACAAGTGCAGCGTCGAGTTTCATACAAACAATTTGCATAGTACCTAATCATGATCCACAACCAATTCTAAAGTGCAGGCGTTTAGATAAAGTCACTAGTACGTGCAGTCTATAAGTTCACCAATCTATTTAAAAGCTAAGGCATCAAGGTCCTAATATTGGTCACATATCTACTCATAAGACAAAAAAGGTAGCAAAAACAATTTTCTTCAAGCAAACCTCAGGATGTTGACACAACTTTGGTATGACTACTATATAGACTTAAATCAAAGACTTGAACGTATTTACCCGGATGGCAGGCGTGCAAAACTAGAACACCACTCAAATTCTTTCATAAGCAGCAGCTTGACAGAAAGGTATTTAAACATAAAATGAGTTCTAAACAAGACATGGACTAGAAGGTAAAATACTTAAAACCAAGGTATACATAAATGCACAACTTCTGAACCAGAGAAACACGTAGGACTAGGATACAGAATCTTCAATCAAGGCTACAAGTCATGGCTGTTATCACTAAATAAGTCAGGGAAACAATTATGTTAACAACAAAAAGCTAGTAGAAGATGCTTTCATTACAATATAACCAAAACTAAATGTTACTAGAACAAGCCCTTGGGGAAAACTCATGAAGGTCCAACTTGAACAAGAGAAAAATGAAACAGACTATCCCACCCTGCTCTTCTAACTACTACAACCCTCACAGCCTCTAAAGAAACAGCCCCTGATCAAACGAAGAACCTGAAACAAATTATACACCAACACCCTCACTGGAACTCTCCTCAACTCCCTCACTATTCACAGCTTTAAAAACATCCAAACAGAACCTATTCTAACTCTGCTACACCTGCTGCACCTTACCAACTTAGCCTAGACAACCCCTGCACATACACACCCAACCTCAGCTGCTAACTCCCTAAACTCACAGCAAACACAAAAAAGGCAAACTTACCATAGCAGCCCTATTACTAACAGAACAACCAGGAACAAACCAAAAACCCTCTATAACACACCTGCAATACTCCCTCAAAAGCTGCAACACCTCTATACCCTACCCCACCTTGCAATAACCAGAAACTCAACTCCCTGCACTATTGAACCAAAGCTGAGATGAAACTCAGCTTCTCAAAACTTCTAAACAAACTCCCACAACCATGGAAAACAAACTCCCTACACACTCCTATACTGCTCTACTTCAAGACATAACAGAAAGTTCCTCCCAGGCTCCCTTTACAGCCTGTAGCAATTCAACCAGGAACCAGACTAAAGACATCATAGCAGAGGGCGATGAAACTGCTACTATATACATTCAAGACAAGGAGGAAACTGAACCTAATAATTGAAACCAGATACTAGGAGTCAAGGAACACAAGTTAAAGATGGGAGCTTAACATTTGAATCCTAACAGAAACTGACCTTACGGATAAAGCAACTATTTTATGAGTCGAAAACAAAGCTTCAAGAATCAATTAATACTTCTTCTAAATTACTGCATACAAAGCTACAAGCTTAGCAAAACAATTTTAGACCACTTCTTTAAACAAGACTCAAGTGGCATTCCAATTGATTGATTTAAAACGGTTTTCAATGAATGAAAGCATCAACTAGATAGGTTGCAGATGAGCACGAACGAGACACACAAAATCAATAAAATATGCAATTTTTAACAATGCTCTTATTTCAAATCCTTAACACACACATAGGGGAAATAAGATTTTACTAAAATGCAGTTAACATTAACCAATGTAATAAACACAAACAACATTTTATTCAACTTAAAATAATTAAAAATAGTAGAGGTTTTAGAGTATTACCTTTTGCGGAGCAGTGAAAAGGGGCGAGGGATCCGTCGAAATCCGCACTTGAACAAGCAGCAACGACTCGACGATTCACAAAATTTAAAAGTCGGAGATTAGGAAGGAAAAATAAAATCGCTTATTGAAAAAAGCACTAAGAGGGTCCTCGTTTCCGAAGTCCCTCGATTCCTTCAACCAAAATCCGACCCCTAATTCTGTGAATGAAAGGAGTATTTATAGAGCAAATTCAGGGCTTGAAAAAGGGTGCAAAACGATGTGGGAAAATATGCAAAGTGATGAAAACAAATCAGCTGCGTCGAATTCAATCTTGGATTCAAAATGGACGCTCAGATTTGCTATAATGCTGGACGATTTTGATTTGTTCTTGGAGGATAATGTTGGTACAAACAAGGACAAAGCTGGAGCATTTTGATTCGCTTATGTACGAAATTAACAGCTGGAATTTGTGGGGAAATCGGGTAAGGGAAACGGGTTTAGGGGAATTGGGGAAGAGGGTCGCGGGTTGAACTGAAATGGGGAAAAGATGCGTGTGTTGTGTGTATTGCATGTGTTATGTGATTGTATATGTATTTTGCATAGGTAAGCTGGGATTTAGGGCTAGGAACGAAAATAGCCCTTTTAGATAAATTAGAAATTGAAGAGGTTGCGCGGGGTAGGATATAAATTAGGCTATATCTCACAATTTTAGCCTTTTCTTCCCAGATTTCATTAATTCACCTTAAAATTTAAAAATTGATTATTTTTTATTAGAATAATTAGTATTAATTAAAATTTCCGGGACAAAATTGGGTGTCAACAGTAGGTGGTATGGGACAACAAGTAATGTCTTAGCTTCTGTGCAACCCAAGTTAGGGCGCAACATGTCCTTTCCAACAAAGTATACCTAGCCTCACCGTCCGTGAACTTCTTGCGCAGACAGTAAATTGCATGCTCTTTCTTTTCTGAGGCATCATGTTGCCCTAGTACACAACCAAAAGAGTTGTCATAGACTGATAAGTACATAAACAACGGTCGCGCAGATTCAGGCAGGACCAAAACAGGAGGGTTTGACAGGTATTGCTTGATCTTGTCAAATGCTTCTTGGCACTCTTCTGTCCATGCGATTTTCGCATCCTTTTTCAAAAAACTTGAGGATTAGCTCATATATTATGGTGAGCTGGGCGATGAACCTGCTGATGTAGTTCAACCTGTCGAGAAAACTTTGATATCTTTCCTGGTTTGAGGCGGAGGTAATGATCATGTATTGCTTTGATCTTTGCAGGATCAATTTCAATGCCCCGCCTGCTAACAATGAAGCCTAGAAATTTTCCAACTGGCACACCTGGTGCAATGCAAACCCGAAGGAGTTGCTTAGCACAAACGCGGAAGATAACGACAAAAGATAAAGATAGAAGCAAGACAAAACTTGCTTCTTTTGAAAGAACGGTGAGGAACCTGTCTCAAAGCTCGATCAAAAGGGACACAAGAATCACCTAAACTATGCAACAATCCTCAAGAGAACATTGCCTCTTGCAAACTGAATGATCAAAGAGGAATGTTCAATCGGACTAACCGAAAGCCACAAGTCCATAAAAGCCCTCACAGGGGGTTGCTCACGACGGAGACAAGAAATGTGCTCGGCACTTTCATTAATTCATCAATGTTCAAAAACTAGGTACTTGCAATGAAAGGAAACAAGGTTTATATAAGAAATACTAAGGGTAAACTAGTAAAAGGGTCACAAGCGACCAATAGAAATAAGCCACGCAGGGCTGAGTTAAATTGTGTTCGGCAGACTTTGACTTCGGTAAGCCTTGGCTTCGGTTCTTCGATTGTCTGCTCGAACACACTTGTTCTCTTCAGACGCTCAATTCTCCTCGAGCTCATTGTCCTCGGTCACTTTGCCTTCGGGCTCAAATCTGAAGATAATGCCTTCGATTCTTGAGCTCGGCCACTCAGCTTTGGAGCAATTATTTTCCTTCGGCCAGGCTAAGTGAACGTGCACATCGTGCAGTAGCTTGGCTTGGCTTCTTGTCATCGGTCTCCTCGGTGGATCGAACACTTGATCAGCACGTGTTTGGGCTGCATCATCCTCCCCTTCTTGAGAAGATTTCGTCCTCGAAATCAAGCCCTCCTCGACCTCCGAAGTTGGACCTACAACACAAGGAGTTAAGTCAGCAACATTAAAAGTGTTGGACACGTTATACTCACCAGGGAGGTCGATCACGTAAGCATTGTTGTTGATCTTGGTCAACACTTGAAATGGACCATCCCCTCGAGGAGCCAACTTTCCTTTCCTTTGGTTCGGGAAGCGTTTTTCGGAAGTGAACCCAAACCCAGTCTCCTTTCTTTAATTCCAACTTTTTACGCCCATTGTTTTTCTTTAAGGCAACCTTTGCATAGGCCTCCTCGAGGTTCTTCTTCACCTTTGCATGCAATTCGATCAGGGCAGCTGCTCGTCGAGTACCTTCAAAATCAAACAGAATCTCGAGGCAATGGGGTTAAATCAAGTGGAATCAAAGGATTAAAGCCATACACACACTCAAACGGGGTCATGTTGATCATTCGATGCACCGTTCGATTGTATGCAAACTCCATCATGGGCAAACGATCAGCCCAGTTTCCAACCTTCCCTTTGGTCATTGCCCGAAGCAAAGATCCCAAGGTTCGGTTAACTACCTCGGTCTGTCCATCAGTCTGAGGATGGTGAGACGTCGAGAATAGTAGCTTGGTGCCGAGGGCACCCCACAAACACTTCCAAAAATGACTCAAGAACTTCGAGTCTCGATCACTCACAATAGTACGAGGTACACCATGCAATTTTAACACATTAGAAACAAACAATGTAGCTACATGCTGTGCATCATCACACTTGTTGCAAGGAATAAAGTGAGCCATTTTTGAAAAACGGTCAACCACAACGAAGATGCTATCATGTCCTCTCCCCGACCTCGGTAACCCCAAGACAAAGTCCATGGATATATCAACCCAAGGTCGATCAGGCACAGGCAACGGGGTGTACAAACCATGAGGGTTGGACTTCGATTTTGCTTTCTTGCAAACGAGACAAGCGTTGCAAAGCTTTTCCACATCTCGTCGCATTTTGGGCCAATGGAACTGCTCGGTCAAGATACCAAGAGTTTTATCGACACCGAAGTGTCCCATCAGTCCACCGGAGTGAGCTTCTCGAACCAAGAGCTCTCTCCACGATGACACTGGCACACAAACCCTCCCATTCTTGAAGAGGTAGCCATCATGCCATTGATATTTCTCAACCCTTCGGCCACTCCAAATAGCGTCACGAACGCATTTCAGCTTGGGATCGTCCTCGTACATCGACTTGATGCTTTCGAATCCCATGAGCCTAGAGGCGAGAGTGGTCGCTAAGGCAAATTTCCTTGATAGCGCATCGGCCACAACATTGTCTTTTCCCTTTTTGTAATGAATTACATAGGGAAAGCTTTCAATAAATTTAACCCACTTGGCATGTCTTCGATTCAATTTCTCCTGACCTCGGAGATGTTTCAAAGACTCATGATCACTCTTGATCACAAACTCTCGAGGCCACAAATAATGCTGCCAATGGGCGAGTGCTCGAACGAGGGCATACAACTCTTTGTCATACGTAGAGTAATTCAAAGTTGCACCCTTAAGCTTTTCGCTAAAGTAAGCGATCGGCTTCGATTCTTGCATCAGCACTCCTCCGATCCCAACTCCAGACGCATCGCACTCGACTTCGAATGCTTTGCCGAAGTCAGGGAGTTGCAACAACGGGGCAGAACAAAGCCTCCATTTCAACTCTTGGAAAGCCCTTTCTTGGGACTCTTCCCACACAAATGGATGATCTTTCTTCACCAGCTCGGTTAAAGGAGCTGCCACGGTGCTAAAGTCACGAACAAACCTTCGGTAAAAGCTAGCTAAGCCATGGAAGCTACGAACTTGTGATACCGAGGTCGGAGTTGGCCAATCTTTGATGGCTTCGACTTTTGATTCGTCGACTTCGACACCATTAGCACTGACAACAAATCCAAGAAAGACTACACGATCGACACCAAAGGCGCATTTCTTGAAGTTGGCATACAACTTCTCTTCTCGAAGCTTTTCGAGCACTTGCCTTAGGTGTTCGACATGTTCATCCACGGTTCTGCTATAAACAAGTATGTCATCAAAATAAATGACAACGAACTTGTTTATGAACGGTTTGAGCACATGGTTCATCAATCGCATGAATGTGCTCGGTGCATTGGATAAGCCAAAAGGCATCACCAACCATTCATAGAGACTGAACTTGGTCTTGAATGCGGCTTTCCACTCGTCTCCGGGTTTCATTCGGATATGGTGGTAACCGGACCTGAGGTCAATCTTTGTAAAGCATGAAGAACCACTTAATTCATCAAGCATGTCATCTAATCGAGGAATAGGATGACGATACTTTACCGTGATTTTGTTGACTGCTCGACAGTCAACACACATTCGCCATGTTCCATCCTTCTTCGGGACAAGGATAACTGGAACGGCGCAAGGACTCAAGCTCTCACGAACGAGGCCCTTGTTTAGCAATTCATCAACCTGCCGTTGGAGCTCTTTGGTGTCTTCGGGATTACACCGGTATGCAGGTTTGTTAGGGATTTGAGACCCTGGCACGAAGTCAATTTGGTGCTCGATTCCTCTCAACGGAGGTAATCCACCTGGCATTTCCTCGGGAAACATGTCCTCGAAGTCCTGCAAAACTTTACGAACAAACAAAGGCAAAGGGTTATCATTAGAAAAATCATCATTAGAGTTTAGAAAGATACCCTTGTGCACGAGGCAAATCATCATCTGACCGTGGTCGTTGCCTCGTAAGATCTCACCGGGTTGCATGATTGCACAAATTCCTTTCACTTCGGGCGGTGAGTTTGTCTCTTCGGGCCCCAATATTGCTCCCATCGGAAGCTTAGCTTTGGCCGCTTCTTTCAATTCTTTCATCCGTTTATAGTCCTCGGTGACTTGTTTTGGAGACAAGGGTTTGAGTATGAAACTCTTCCCATCGAGCTTCACAGTGTAAGTGTTGGATCTGCCATTGTGAACAGCTGTTCGGTCATACTGCCATGGTCGACCCAATAGCAAATGACAAGCTTGCATCGGAACCACATCGAATATCATTTCATCTTGATACTCTCCGATTTTGAACTTGATCCACACTTGTTTGACAACTCTCAATTCTCCACACTCGTTCAGCCATTGTAACTTGTAAGGGTGGGGATGCTTCATCGTAGGTAATCCCATTTGTGAAACCAAAGTTTGGCTCACTACATTGGCACAACTACCGGAATCAATGATCATCGAACACACCTTTCCCCTCTCTCGACATCGGGCATGAAAGAGGTTTTCTCTTTGGTTGTCCTCTTCTTCAAGAGTCATGCAGCTCAAATTCCTTCGAACCACAAGAAACATTTCCGGATGATCAGCTTCGGCAGCCTCATGATCATCATCACCTTCAGCTCGGTCAGTCTCCTCGATAAATTCCTCCTCGATGTCACTCGCTTGCTCATGGACGGTTCCATCTTCGAGCAGAAGCATAACCTTGCGAGTTGGACACTCTTTTGCCATGTGACCATAACCTTTGCATTTGTGACACTGAATATTTGAAGCACTAGGAGAGTTGAGTTGAACTTTACCTCCCACTTCTCTCGACTGGTTAACGGTCACACCTCTTTCGAAGGGTCTCTTCGAATCTCGAACAGTGTTAGCACTTGTTTGGTTTGGACTCTTCCATTCTTTACCTCGATTCAAAGGAGTAGAAGTAGTGACTCCTCGATACCGGTTTGCCTTGTCGTCCTTCACCAATTTTTCTGCTTCGGTGGCAGCATCGAACAGATCTTCCAACGTGTGATACACGTGGAGCCTCAATTGAGACGACACATCCCTAGTCAAACCATTTTTGAATCTGATGATGGCTTGTTCTTCGTCTTCGACCAGATCAAGATTCAATCGAACCTTTTCGAACTCATCGTGGTACTCTTAGACAGACTTGGACCCTTGCTTTAACTCATAGAGCTTTTGCATTTGAGTCTGCCTGTACTTGGCACTCAAATACTTAGCATCCATTGCTCTTCTCAATTGTGGCCAGGTAGTGACTTCAGGATGGTCATTCCTTCGTCTATGTCTCTTGTCAGATTCCCACCACGTTGATGCATAAGCTTCGAACGAAGCAATGGCATGGGCAGCTTTTCTCTCATCGGTCATCTCATTGGTTTCGAAAATGCGCTCCATTTTAAGCTTCCATTCAAGATACTCATCGGGATCACTAGTTCCTTTAAAGGGTGGAATAGTGATCTTGACACTGTTCAAGTTTGAGTCTCGAACACCACGAGCCTGTTCGGGATACTCATCATCTCGATCATTAGCCTCACGCTCAATATTTCTTCCAACATTTGCACCTCGGCCTCGACCTCGGAAATTTCCACGACCTCGGTGAGCTTGCCTTCGTTGAGCGAATGGCAGCTCACGCTCATATTCGTCCTCGAGAAATTCCTCTTCATCAACCTCCTCGGCAACGGCTCCAAGATCTCTTTGGGCCTTTGGAGGTGGTATTCGTTCTCCTCGGGGAATGCCCAAGTTTTGATAAACAGCTTGGGGATTGCCCAAGTTTTGATAAGCAGCTTGGGGATTGCCCAAGTTAAGTTCTCTTCGAATTGCTTCACTTGTCAACTGATGTTGTCGTACAAGCTCAGCATACAGCTCAGGTTTCATCGGAGTGGATTGGCTCGTTCCAACGCCGGACCCATTCATGGCCACGGACGCGCTTCCCTGCTCGAGGAGAGTCACTCGAGCAGTCACTCCTCTTATTTCGGCACTGACGCCTTGTATCGCAGCCATGAGATCGGCTAACGACACTTCGGGCTTCTCAATGCTTTTGCCATCATTTCCAGCCATGGTACCTGCACAAGTCAAAGACCAAACAAATATTAGGGTTAGAAATCACCTCACACTCTCCCTCACCTTTGATGGGTGGCGCTCGGGTCCACTCAATTTATGGGTTCGGTTTTTTATCACTCAAGGACTTGGTAACAGTGGCTCGTCTGATTGATCGGTCCTCTAAGATCCTTCAAGTTCGACAATAGTCACTGCCTCATCGGGAAGAGTGAAGTGATGTTCGACTCGATGGAACGGACGCTTTTAACTGAGCTCGGGGAGTCAAAAGAATTTCTACGAAATTTTGGACTTCGGTCACCCCTTCGCACGAATTCCTATCAGCTCAAAAGAGTTAGTACGACCTCGAGTAGGACAATTACTCAAAAGATCCACCAACTAGAATTTTGACACGAAAGAAAGTGAGAACCTAGGAGAATCTACCCTTTGATTCCCTTTTGGAATCTTTCTCAACCACACCAACTCTTGTCCGTACAAGAGTGGTCCCTCCTTGGTACGGATAGGGTTTTACCTTATCCACTTTCCTTTTCTCAGCCGACAAATTTTCACCTGGGGTTTTGATGTTTACACTTTACCCCTTCTTCTTCAATAGAACAGTGACCTTTGCTCCGGCGTACGGATAAATCTACTTCGGTTCACTGACCACGAATTTCAACAGATCTGGGTTGCTTTTTCGACTCCGGTCTTAAACGACATCGGAGGAAGTCAAAGTCCTCTGAGCTAAGAACCAGCTCGCCGTGTCGTACACTGTTACAGATTCGTAACAACTTTCCGGCGTACAGACAACGTTTTTCAAACTTAGAACTTCGATTTTCAAGCAACAAACAAATCCAAATCACTCAAGAACCACCAATCTTCATCGGTTTCAACCAAACACGATGGGGTTCAAGTTCTAGCCACCATTAAAGCTTAAAACAGTCCAAAATTTCACCAAGAAACCCTAGTCACGAAATCAGTACGTCGGGTACTTGTTGGAATCAGGAAACAATGGTGAACAAGAATCAATAGTTGTTTTTCCCAAACAACCAACAATCAAGCACAATTTTTGAATTTACTCTTTAACACTTTTTTTTTTTTTTTTGTAAAATAACAACACCGACAGTAACAAAACCAAATTAAGAACACGAAACGGAAAACAAAGACACAACGCACGAAAATAAAGATACTTGAACAGGATTTGGGGTTGTAGAAACAAGCTCAAACCGTGCTCTGATACCAAGATGGTGCAATGCAAACCCGAAGGAGTTTCTTAGCACAAACGCGGAAGATAACGACAAAAGATAAAGATAGAAGCAAGACAAAACTTGCTTCTTTTGAAAGAACAGTGAGGAACCTGTCTCAAAGCTCGATCAAAAGGGACACAAGAATCACCTAAACTATGCAACAATCCTCAAGAGAACATTGCCTCTTGCAAACTGAATGATCAAAGAGGAATGTTCAATCGGACTAACCGAAAGCCACAAGTCCATAAAAGCCCTCACAGGGGGTTGCTCACGACGGAGACAAGAAATGTGCTCGGCACTTTCATTAATTCATCAATGTTCAAAAATTAGGTACTTGCAATTAAAGGAAACAAGGTTTATATAAGAAATACTAAGGGTAAACTAGTAAAAGGGTCACAGGCGACCAATAGAAATAAGCCACGCAGGGCTGAGTTAAATTGTGTTCGGCAGACTTTGACTTCGATAAGCCTTGGCTTCGGTTCTTCGATTGTCTGCTCGAACACACTTGTTCTCTTCAGACGCTCAATTGTCCTCGAGCTCATTGTCCTCGGTCACTTTGCCTTCGGGCTCAAATATGAAGATAATGCCTTCGATTCTTGAGCTCGGCCACTCAGCTTTGGAGCAATTGTTTTCCTTCGGCCAGGCTAAGTGAACGTGCACATCGTGCAGTAGCTTGGCTTGGCTTCTTGTCATCGGTCTCCTCGGTGGATCGAACACTTGATCAGCACGTGTTTGGGCTGCATCAACACCAAATGCACATTTTGCTAGATTCAACTTCAAATTATATCTTTGAAGCCTTTCAAAGAACTTCTGGAGGTCCTTCACGTGATCTTTAGCTGTTCTAGACTTAATGATCACGTCATCCACATACACTTCTATCTCTTTATGCATCATATCATAGAAGATAGCAGTCATAGCCCTCTTGAAGGTTGCCTCTGTAGCAGAAGGTCCCTCAAGGTGTAGTGAATGTTTTCTTGTATCCATGATCTTCATCCATTTGGATTTGGTGGTACCCGACATGCAATCAATAAAGGATTGTATCTCATATTTGGCACAATTTTTTACAAGAGTATTGATGTTAGGCAATGGAAAATTGTCTATGGGACTTGCCTTGTTCAAATCTTGATAGTTGACACATATCCTTATTTTTTCATCTTTCTTAGGAACCGTCACACCATTTGCAATGCAAGTAATGTACTGGACTGGTTGAATGACTTTCGCATCCAACTGCTTCATGATTTCATCTAGGATTTTCTTGATCATGTCAGTTTTTAATTTTCGCTGTAACTATTTGATCGGTGGGAAGCCAAGCTGGATTGGAAATTTATGGACTATTAAATCCGAGCTCAAACCTGGCATCTCATCATATGACCAAGCAAAGACATCTCAGTATTCAAAGAGTACTTGCAGAATATCACTTTTCACTTGGGGATGACTATACATGTTTATCTTGGTTTCGCTTACATTGTCAAGGCTCCCAAGGTTGACATCTTCTGTATCAGCCAAGTTGGGTTTAGGCTTAGCTTCATGGCGTTCCACTTCCAAACCTTTTTTAAGATCCGCCTCTTCCTCGTCATATTCAATCCCATTAACAAACTCCCCACTGTGTTCCTCATCACTTTCAACCTCTACTATGGTTATTGAGCTGAGATCAGGTTGTAGTTCATCGATTGACGATAAGTTCCTTGCACATGTCATGATATAAAGACCATCAGATACATCAGTACAGATAAAAAAAATGAGAATAAAATTAGGAAGATAGATAGAGATTTAGGGAAAATTCAGCTCTTGGGCCTTTTATTAATGAAAAAGGGTTTGAATTACAAGAAATAAGGTGAGCAAATTAATACACTTGGAATACAACTCTTCGAATATACAAGTGTATTCAAAAGAAACTACAAAACAACAGTCTACCGAGACCCCTTCCTGATGGGGAAGGGAGTTGCATTCTAGTTGGTCAAGTGTATGTTCGAGCCAATGTACTATATTGAGGAATTGCTGGAGCCTTCGCTTGGATGGACCATGCAAATTTCAAAAATGCCACCCAAATCAAATGATGCATCCTGATTTTCTTTAAGTGTGTTGACATCTACAACAATCTTCGGCTTCATAACATAGCCCACAAAAGACTAGGCAAGACATGAAATTGGGCTTTGAAAGGGACCAAACTTCCGACTTCTTCTTCTTTTATTGTTTGCAAACAGCTGCTTTTGGCTTGAAACCTAGCCCCTACATGCCTTGCACACCAATTGGTTCCACTAGGTTCACTCTACCTTGTAATGATGCTCTTAAACCTTTGCCAAGTTGGAAGCCATGTTTTAGCATAGCAGAGGCCATCATGATAGTTGTATCTGACACTCCCGGGACAGGTATAGGTTTCCCTTTTGTTACTTTTTCCACATACACCACGTCAGATGTTTGATACATGATGGTTGGACGCGGGGTGACAACTTCGAGGGCCGGTACATTCAGATTGTTGTTAAATAGCGAGTCATCCTCTCCAAAAACCACGACAACTTGATTGTTCCAACTGAACTTGACCGCCTGATGGACCGTGGAAGGTACATCACAAGCCATGTGGATCCATGGTCGGCCTAACAACAGAGTGTAAGATGCATCAGTTTCCATGACTTGATTTGTCGCTGAAAGTTGTAGGACCAATGATTAACTCAATATCGATGTTGGCCAAAGATTCTCGAACCCCTTCATCAAAAGCACGGACAACAAAGGAACTAGCTCTGATTTTTTTGATATCCACTCTTAGGCTCTTCAGTGTAGACAGAGGGAAAATGTTCAATCCTGCACCGCCATCTACAGACGAGTTTTCATACCTAACTGAAACTTAAAGCGCCCGATTATGACCGATTCCTTCTGTTAGAAGCTCTTCGTCGGTGAATGTCACACAATTAGTCTCAAATACTGATATTTCCCACGATTACACCACTTTACTGTTTTAAGGACCAGTTCCTTAAATTGTGTTCCTTTACTCTACGATATGCAGAATTAAAACTGTAAGTAATTGAACACCAGATATTAGCGTGGAAAAACCCATTGACTCGGGATCAAAAAACCACGACCTACTTCTCAAGTAGGATTTCAACTTCACTATGTAAAAAGACCCACTTGGTTACAAGACTCGCTCTTACTAATCTAGGACTAACTCTAATCCTTTAGTGATCTTTCTCACGATCAGTGAAGTTATGTCAAGTCCACGACTTGAACCAGAAAGTTTACAACTCGATTTTGCTTACTACAATTGAACTAAGACTTGAACTTATACAAGATTCAATCTAAGGAACAGGTTCTAACTTAGTTCTACTGTAGCTCACTGATTACACAAATAAGCTAATAACTCTTCTCAGCTTTTGCTCGATGCTCTCTGTATTTGTGATACTTCTATGGCTGATAGTCTCCACGTTTTATAGCTTCCAGCAGCCAAGAAGTCTCGATGAATTAGAACTCCAAAGATCCCTTGACTTTGAGTCCTAATTGGATTCTACACTTGAGAAACCGGATCTCCTATCCTTTATCCTTTAGTTATGCAATCTTTTCGTATCCTTTTAGACATGCATAATTATCAAGATATACGTCAGTTTTAGGATAAATAATAATATCTCAATTAAACGATTTTGCATGAAATATCTATTCTGCTGCAGTGATTCAAAGGAACATGTCCTTTGAATCCGTTCCTCAGTCATCAGTCAAAACTCCAAGCTTATCAAAGCTAACAAATACCCTACCAACAAGTGCTTCCAAATTAGCCACAGTAATTTGTTCAAGAATGTAGGCCTTTTTCAAAAAAAAAAAAAAAAATTCAGCAATGCATTGCGGTGTGCTTCAGAGTTCATAAGCAGAGACATGAGAGATATCTAGGCTGGGGTCTTTCTCAATTGTTTGACGATGGAAAAATCCGTCATTCTTATTTTCTTCAGAAATTTCTCAGCTTCTTTCTCTGACACTAGGTGTTTTATTGGTCCTTGGTCCTCAGGACTGGGCTTTGCTTCTCTCAATTCTTCTGAAGTGAATTATCTTCTGGATCGAGTTAAACAATTAACATCAGGAGCAACCTCCATAATTTCTTTCCCTTGGAAAGATACGATTTTTTTGGTGTAATTCTAGGGAACAACCTTTGTACTTGTAACAGGGAGTCGCTTTGCCTGTGTGATAATGACATGTTCACACGACTTGGTCTTAACCTCAAAGATCAGGGCTTTCTTGCATGATGCCCTTTGCATGACAAACGCTGGCCAATCAGGCTGAACTTTTTTTGGTATTACAGCTGGGATCGTGAAACTTGGCCCAGCAACCACATCTTGCTTTGTTCTGTTGACGCTATGTGCACTAGTCCTTGCGGACGATACAATAATGAACGGCTTTTGACATTTAATGTTTAAAGGGGGACCAACTGCCACAATCTGCTTAGCAGCCTTCCCTTTCAGGTCTTCTTCTGTGCATATCATCCCCATTATATGTGTGTCATTCTGAACATTATGAGCTGGAAAGGGATTATGGTTCACAACTTGAGTCATGCCCCCACAACCTTAATCTAATTGTTATCTATCATTGTTTAGATTGCCCTCTTAAGTTCCCAGCAGGACTGTGTGTCATGTCCAGGCGCTCCAGAATGAAATGCGCTATGGCGTGAGTGATCAATATTCCCAATCGGATTCATTTTTCTCGGGATTGGCTTCAACAAATTAGCTTGTTGCAATTTCCCAAACAAATTGGTGTAAGTTTCCGCCAACGGGCTGAACTTCTTCTTTTCTTTCTTCTTCCCAAAAACATTTTATCCTAATTGCAGTGTCTGGGTAGTGGCTCTCAAAACTGTTTGACTGATAACCTTTCCGGTCTTGATTCCTCTTTCAATCATTTTACCAATTCACACAGCTTCACTGAAATGCTTTCTAATGACAGAGGCCAACTTTTGGTAGTATGTCTTATCGAGAACGTTTACGAACTCTTCAACAATCTTATCATCTAGTATCAAAGGACTCACACGCGCCGCCTGTTCACGCCACCTGTAGGCATATCCTCTAAAGCTTTCACTTGATTTCTTATGATCGTCTTCAAAGAAGAACGATCAGGAGCAGCCCAATTTTGAAACCAAAATGATTCAGGAAGGCGTTGGCCATGTCATCAAAAGTCACCCACTTTGAAACATCTTGTTGTATGAAATTTTTTTGTTGGTCCTCCCAAATTGTCAGCAAAGTATGTCATCAGCAGCTCATCTTTCTCAATCCCTCTCATCGTATTAAGGTAAATCTTCAAGTAGATCCTTGGATCACCTTGTTCGATGTACAGATCAAATTTGGGCTCAATAAAACCTTCAGGCAGAGGCACATGAGGAAACAAACACATGTCTTTGTATGAAACATTAGTTTTACGCCCATGCCCCTATATTCTTTTCACAGTTTGCTCTAAGCTTTTCAATTTCCAAGCCAAATCATTTTCTTGTCTTCCCTAACCTCTCGATATCAAAATATGATTCTTGGTGGTGCCCTTGATCATATGACTCGATCAGACGAAGAACATTTCCCTGAGCTTGATCAAACTGTTGATCTCAGGTCCTTAACCGTGGGTCGTTGTTCGACCATTGCAAAAAAGGTCCCCCAAGAATTGTGAATGCTTGGGCAGGAACCTAGGGTAGGCTATGTTGTCCTTGATGTGAGAGTTATGCCCCAGGTTGTTCATTAGATGGTTCGGCTGCATTATTAGTGGCCTGGTGTGGACATATCCAGAGGGCAACGAGGGTCCTCGACTACAATAGATTGACCTTGGCCTAGTGGCTGGGCATCTGGCACGAAACATTCGATACCAATTAGAACAGTAGTTTCCTGTGTTGTCATAAAGTTACAATTCATTTGCTCCATCATTTGTTTTAGACTTACAAAATCCTCAGCCATCTTGGCATGTTGCTCAGCCAAGTGAGCCAATTTAGAATTCTCAATTTCCTCAGCCATCGTTGTTGGAGTGTCTTCCTGAAAGGGTGATTCAACTTTTTTTAGAGTTGCCAACGGTTTTTTGGATCTCAATGGATAGGAGTTTGTTGATGGATAGGTGTATCTTGGTTCCAGAATGCTACACCAAGTCACTCGTAATCGAAAGCTAGTATGCAAACAAAATAGGTTAGGAAATAACACATTTATAAGCAAAGCGCGCCTACAAGCCTAAGGTTGTCATGCGTCATCCCGAAGCGGTTTGAATCATATTCTCAAGTGTATTGTTTGATTTTCATTCTTTCTTTTCTTTTTTTCTTGCTTTTTTTCTCTTTTTTGTTTCTTTTTTATTTCAAGAGAGACCAGAGGTTGAGATAAATTGTCACATAAAAATAAGCAAAAGATTTTTCATTACCATTACCAAAGAGAGTACATACAGTGCTCTAAAGCACGACTAAAAGAAACGTACAAATGATTGAAAATAAAAATAAATTACAATTACTAAGTTCAAAAAGCAACATAAAGTACAATATTCCAAGATGCTAAATAAGTTATAAAAAGAAAATAGTTGCATCATCTCGGTCTATTGTATCTGCAAACTCCTGATGATAGGATGCAATGCTGCTACTAAGATGACTCGGGATCTGACCCGACTGGCTCTTTTGGGCTTGACTCGACTGGCTCTTCAGGGTCTTCCTCCTCTGGCAATGAAGGATGGCTCAGAATATCATGCAATATGTACACCCACTGAAACACATTCGTGACGCACAGAGGAATATCATCGATGATATCTTTATATGACTTGTCATGGACGGAGCACATCTTAGAAAAATAGTCTGGCAGCTCTAACACCTGCTGGTGGCCTTGATTAATGACTCTCTCTTCCATGGCTATTTGCCGAAGTTGGACCGTGGCTATTATAAATGCATCATTTTTCAAAATCAGTGCCTCATCATGCAGATTATGAAGTCGATGAATATTTTCAAGGCACTTTTGTGCTAATCTCTCGCTCTCAGCTTAGGCGGCTAGAGCGGTGTCCCTCTCTGTCAAGGATTTACGGTACAAGCCATAAAGTCGCCTGACAGTTTCTAGGTGCTGATGTGTTAAGCTCTCACTCTCAAACTGAGCGGCTCGAGTGGCGTCCCTCTATAGTAGCATGGTACTCATCCTAAATCTCATGCCTGACATTCTGAACCTGCATATCCATCCGGACCTCAATGTCAACTGCGTCTGTTCTGGACCTTGTAGGCATTTTTCTGGGTATGGGCTGGTGGCGATATCATAACTTATACTCTTGAGTGACCTCTTCCCTGAGTCCATTCTGAACCTGTGTCTCTTCAATGAGGTGACGCCTAGTGTCCCAAAAGTTCAAGATCTCACCCCTGCAAGTAAACGGGTGTGGAACATAATCTAAGACATAGGCACTCATGTCCTCAACTATTGGGACCTCCTGTCGTCGGCCCAATTATTTAAGTACTCGTAGAGAGGCATAAGGCTGGGATGTTGTCAAGCCTATCAGAACTAAAAAAGGGCGCTCGATGCATCTGTGTACAACTTTCTTCATAGGAAGCCAGTTATATTGCCACAATATCTTGTCTGATGTAAGGGAGTTCAAGCACGACCTTCAATCACGGTCACTATCTAGAAACTTGTCTGGATATGTTCGAATTGATAACCGAGATAACCAAAGTTAAAGCAACCAGCAGTAGGATGAGGTGGGCGGGGGCGTACATGCTCAAAAAACCACACCTGCAACATGAGGTTACACCCTTCAAAAAACTCATTTTTCCCCTTGCGGCACTGAGTCAAAGCATGAAAGATACTACCCAGAATCGTTCGAATGACATAAGATTCGGTGCTCCACCATATAGAGTAGTCATAATCCAACTGACCTTAATGGATATCTTTCTATACGGCAATAGGAAAACCAGCAATCCTAGAAGAGCAAACACAAAGACTCTTTTACAAAGTAGCAACCAATCGTCGTATTTCATCTTGTCATGAAACTCGAACCCATGCCGTTTAAAACCATCATCACATCCGAAACGAGCATAGAGGTAGTCAAATGAAGTCCAGTTGTGACTAGCACTAACGATTGAGGTATCTGCTCGTATCGTGATGTTCTGAAAGAAATCATGTGCATTGACCTTCTTCGGAGCGATCATTCTCTTTTACTTAAATTCTAGCTTAATGAGCCCAGCTATGTGGGTCGGTGTCATCTCAAATCCCTTGAAATAGAAAGTAGTTCAAAATTGGTTCCAAAATCAAACTAGCGCACTTACTAGATCTCGATGTGGGACAATATCTTTAGTCATAAGGCCAGTCAGAAAACCAATCTTCCGATGGACTAAATCTTGTTGCATCTGGTACATATTGACCCACTAAGACTTCAACAATTTGGGTGGGCCACCAGTCATCATAATAGATGGTAGGGTGGAATCATCATGATATTTTCTCTTGTTAGACCTAGAAGACGATGCAACCATGATACCTAAAAAACACGTGTCATGAGTTTTGAAAAACTAAAAACACCTCAAAAAATTGACAGACAAAAGTAAAACAGATGCTTAAAACCTCCTTAAAAATCTAACACGTGTCTGACATCACAATTTCAGACTCAAATTTTCAGTAAAAAAAATTGCAATAATAGCGGCATAAAATTGACCCCAAAAGAAGCACACTTTTTAACTGTTGAAAAAATTTCGTCATTACAAAGATGTAAAGAATTGACTCAAAACACCGTCGACAAAACAAAACTGATGCTTAAACTTTTTCACAAAAATCTGTCATATCATGGATGTCACAAGGGGACTTGGATAAGATAAATACAAAGACTAATTGTGTGGGAAAAAATATGCCACCTACTATTACGGGGATATGAGTCCAGCTGGCAAGACTAGACTTATCCTACAAGTCACCAGTCGTAAAGGATACACACCCATTCTACAAGTTACGATCGTTCAGGCAGTACGGGCATAGGACAAAAGGCATACATCCTATTGCCTTAGGGTTACAATCTCCTAGTTAGGGTTTAGTATATACCATCACCTTGAGTTATAGGCTCATAGCCATATTAGTCTTTGTGTTTTACCTTAATTAGGATAGGGCATCCACTAGTATAAACACCCCTCCTTACATTGTATTGTACAACAAGGCGATTTCACCACAGAATCCAGCTATTCTCAAGGAATAAGACTACTTTACTTTTCTTGCTCATTGTTTCTCTCTTTTACTTATTTACTTTTCCATCATATTTACTGTATTACTTGTGACCTCAATCTTAATTTATTTTTTAACCTAGGCGACCGATTTTAAGCATAAACATTTTGTCGCCCACCATGGGACCCAGGAAATTGTAGGTATTCTACGAAGGAAAAGGCGCAATCATGTCTGATGATAGTAGCAACGTTCCGAAGAACACTACAGACACAGTAGATGAATCCGTGAAGGATCCTAATGATCCTAGCGTGCAGCCTAAGGATCCCGTTGAGCAATCAAAAGGCCCTTCCCAGGAGCCAATTCATGTTGCCAGTAATAGAGAAGACGATCGATCACTGGAAGGTAATCCCAAATCATAAGCTTCCTTGTTAATCTTCTCAAAACTATGTCAGAACAGTAGCAGCAGGATTCGAGCAATATTAGTCGAAGGAATATCATTGAATGTTTTCTGGATCGTCACAGAGGCAAGCGTCCCCGCGAGGACCAGTGCCCACGAACAATTCGCCAGCATCTGTTCCTAGCCGCAGGCTCAACATGGATATCGCTCCTGGAAAGTTATCAGCAATCAATAATCAAGACCTTAAGGAAGCGCCCATCCAGGACCTCATAAAAGAGATGAAGGTCATCCACAACCGAATTGGTAATATGCCGGGTACTCCACCCCAAGTTACAATGGTATATGAGCAGAAATTTTATAAGCCTGCTTATAAAGCAAGTGCTGCACCGGTCCGCATGTCAAAGCACTTCCGGCTACCGGATAACTTGAAGTGTGATGGAATGACTGATCCGGATGAGCATATTGCTGTGTATTACACGGCTGTAAAAAGTAACGAGATCACTGAAGAAGTGATTCAGTCTGCTCTGGTGAAGAGCTTTGGCTCAACTCTGACCAAAGGCGGCTTGCTTGATTCACCCAACTAACAATGGGCACCATCGAGTCATTCACTCAGATGCAGGACCTATTTAAGAAAGCAAATTCTGGTGCCCGCAAGCAGGAGAAGCGCATGGAAGACATCTTCGAGATTCATCAGCATGACAACAAAATACTGAAGGACTACCTTGAGAGGTTTCAGCAGGAATGCATAGAGCTTCCTCCAGTACCCGATAATATTTTCGTGGTAGCCTTTGGCAAAAATCTGAACTCGAAGGGGTCGTTAGCCACAAGGGAATTGCAGTGGAGTTTGACTCAACATCCCGTGACAACATGGAACGCCCTACATCAGAGGTACACCGAGAAGCTTCGCTTGGAGCAAGGAGAATCATCCACCCCCGAGGAAGTTCGCCCAATTGTCCAAGACACCATTCGCCAAGGAGAGAAATGGGGATACATGGAGGAACCTCGGTCTGGAGACAAAGGGAAGCGAAGCAAGAGAGATTACAGAGATGATTTCCCAAAACGGGAAGACAGCGGGAAGTCCCCAGCGCCATCAACCAAGGGGTCACTCAGCGTGGATTGGGTGCCTAACATGTTTGAAGAGTTGGGTTTGCGCGTCAATGCTGTAGAGTTCGTAAGGGATCGCATGAAGGACGCCTAAAAATGCTGGCCTAGCAATTTGAGGGCTGAACATGGCAGAAGGAAGAACAATCTCGATTGTGATTTCTATAGGGATCACAGATATAAGAAATCTGGATGCACAACACTAATCCTGAAAGTCATGGGTTTGATGAATAAGGGTTATCTCAAGAATTTGATCACCGACAGGGGAAATTAGACTTACGCCAAAAGCGGAAATCAAGATGGACCACCAGAGCTACCAGATCTGAAGAGATCTATTAGTGTCGTAATCGGCGGTCCAATATTGATCAAAGAGTCAAACAACATCGGGGCAGCGCCAGATGAAGGTTACGCCCAGGACGAGATGATCCTATTTAGTAATGAGGATAACACCAACTGCAATACTCCTTACAACAATACTTTGGTTATAACTCTCAGGATAGAGGATACAGATGTCAAGCGTGTCTTGGTCGACGCCAGTAGTGTTGTCAACCTCATCAGGTGGGACATACTGAAGGCAGTGGGAATCAAAGACAAGATGACCCCAAGTGTCTACACACTGATTGGCTTCAACAACTGTTGTGAAAAGGCTGTTGGAGAAATTAACCGTACTGTTCACATCCCAGGAGCAGATTATGTTTCATATTTTCAGGTAATCAAGGGAGGTGTCCATTACAATGTGATCGTAGGACGGTAATGGATCTATCAAGTCAAAGTTGTACCATCTACTTAGCATCAAAAGCTTAGATACCCTACCAAGTGAGGGATAAAAGAACTCAACAGGGACCAGGAGGAAGAAAGAAAGGTACCCTTCCTGAAGTCATCGAAGACCTGAAACCTCAATCAACCAAGACCACGATTCCGATGGTATGGTTGATTGACATTTTATAGGGGAGAAGGAGTAGGTATATTTGGAAGTACTTTTCTTTTCAGAATTTACTTGTTTAGTTCCTTAGTTTTATTAAATTACAACATTTTCATGCTCTTATGTCATGTTACGGGTTTTCACCTACAACATTCCAGGCTTTGCGCCCTTATTAATAAACTACTATTCATATAGTTAGTTTTTTTCTACAAACTAAGATCCATCTACGATCCATATATTCATAGCCCAGGCCAATTACAAGTTGAAGTAATACATCCACTTTTCATGATGAAAGTAGGGTATACTACTCGCTTAGAGCTAGATCGCGTCTAGCTTAGCCACCAGGCATTACTCATAAGTTGAACTCATGAATTCAACAACTATACCCACATGCCGATAGGGACGCCCGTTCACGTATTGCCAGAAAATCTTAAATACTCGAGTAACTAAGTTGAGACGTTCAAAGTCGGATGCAAAAGTGCCCGTTATCACACGAGCTAAAGTCCTCCCATTGTGGGAGCAAACAGCCATCTCTTACAGATGCAACCTAAGCCGCCAACCATTGGTGCACAACAGATGTAATTGCCCAAGCAGGCTCACTAATAAACGTTCTAAACATTAGAACATTCAGGACGACCGGAAGCTAATCTTTTAGGTGCATACGCCCACAAAGGTACAACTTAACGTTACTTAATGTTTACGGTGGAAATTAAAAAGCGTCTCAAACAAGCAAACAAGTAATTCAAGTTAAAGCGCCTCAAAACGGGCCCAAAATTATACCATTATGCCAAAAAAGCATGGGAAATTGTTCAAAACAAAGATGCAAGAAAAAAAAAACATATGCATCGGGGGGGGGGGAATTTCTATTCCTCTCTCGGGGGACTTTCTTCGGCGGCAACACTCCGCGAAGGTCGTGCTTCACCAACTGCAGGTCCTCCCTCTAATGTTTAATCTGCTCTTTCTCCACTATCCTCCTCAGAACCTTCCTTAAAGTCAGATCCCAGCTGAGCATCTGCTTGAGCAATAAGCTCAGTGTACGAGGTAATCTCGACAGCCAAGCCCAAGTTAGGGTCATCACGAACCCGGAGAAGAGTGGCAAGGGCACCTGCGACGTTAGCATAATCCATTTCAGCCACGCGATGGGCATTCAAGGCATTTACCTATTCACCATGGGTCCTTTCCAGCGACGCAACTTTGCTTTTCAGCCTATCATTCTCATCTTGAAGGAAAGAAGAAAGACTCTGGGCACTTGAGACACTTTTCTCGGCAATGTTCATTTTCTCCTCCACACCAGATAGCTTTCATTGTAGTTCCTCCACAACTGCTTCCAGGCAGTTCATATTGCTCCGATGTAGTTGCTTTGAGTGTTGGGCATCCGTGAGGGAAGATTTGAGAGTCTACAGCCTGCTTGTGCTTGCGAACCTCATTGGCCAGTGCTTTGTCCAGGTTTCTGCTTTTCAAAGCTTCCATCTGATAACCTTCACGAGTAGTCTGGAGCTCTCCTTTCAATTCTTCAACCTTCTCCAGGAACGGTTGTTATTGGCGAATTGTCCGTGCAAGGCTTCTATCTCCTCAGGAAGACTTCCTTCTGGGCCCCCTCGGCGGAGTATCTCATGGTATACCATCAACCCCAGGACGATTGAGAGAATGAGCATTCGGCGAGAGAAGAGAAAGTTTTGGTTTATGAAATAAGGAAGAAAGAGCTTACCCGAAGAGAGCATCATGCAGCAACCGAGAGCAACTCATGAGAATTATAACTAGAAAGGTGACCATGTTCACCGGGACTGACGAACTCAGCGGTATGGTCTGTCACAACCCTTGGAGTCCTGAACAGGTTAACTCCCACGGCAATAGGGATAACAACCTCACGAGCTCCATTAACGGGTTCTTGCACAACATCCACGACCATTTCCTTGCTAGGACGGCATTGGAAGGAGTTAGTAGCCTCAGGGACATGAGTCGACACAATGGTTTGTGAACATGGATAAGAAATATCAACTTATGGAGTACGTGAGTAAAGCATAATTACACGATGAGGCAGGTGGCGTTGCCTCTCTATCTTCCATATCGGCTTCTTTTTCAGCTTTGAGGGTCTCTTCTATCAAGTGCCTATGCTTTCGCGTAGACGGACTGGATTCAGTAGCAGTAATCGGAGTGGTCTCAACATCTTCAGGCATGGGCATTTGGGGGACTTCACCCTCACCATCAGAAATCATCAGAGTTTCACTGGCAGCCAGTACGCTAGGAGACCTTGAAGGTCTTTTCCTTTTTGAAGAGCGGGAACTGCTCGGTCTTTCCAAGATTCTCCCACTAGAGGCCTGTACGTCAGGCAGAGGAGCAATGTAGGGGGTGGCAATCTTGATCTCTTTCAGCAGGGGCATTTCGTGGCGAGAGAATCCTGTGGCAAAAAAGGAGTTAATAAAGTCATTGGAAGATTTAAGACAGAGATTTGCTAGCACTATAATTACCATAGCACTATAATTGCCATGGTCTTTTGCCCGACAGCCGTTTGCAAAAGCCAGGGCAGTGAAGGTCAAAGTCTCAGGGTAGTTCCTTTCAATGATCGTCGTGACCCACGTCGCCAGCTCATCGTGGCTCAGCAAAATAGCAGTCAGAGGATTCACTAAGAGAAGCAGAAATCAGTTCCAGGAAGTAGATAGTATCAAGGTATACAGAAGGGTTCACAAAAACTTACATTTTTTGTTGAAGACCTCTAGGAAGGGAATAGAGGAAACTATGTTGGTTGTTCGTATAACAACATATCTATAGACCCAGCTGCGGTCTTTGGAATCCTCACGGTTGGGAACTATACCTTTCTTCCCCTATTTTATGAACATTAGTATGCCAGCCTTCTAAAAACAGGTAAAATAGATAGTTAGAAAATGTCTGAAGGTGAATGAAACTTGAGCATAATTAGCTAGATGATCCAGCACGGCCACTAGACGCAAAGCAGAAGGGCTAGTTTGGCATAAACAAATATTGTACCAGCAGAATATGTCCTCAACAATCGCATGAACACACTTATTGAGATGTAGAGTGAAAGGGTATTTGTGAACCATTGAATAACCGGCCCGATGAGAAGAAATTCTTTCCTCGATTCCAGGGACAATGATGTCAACAAATTCTGGCCACTTGCATTCATTCCTGATGCGCATCAGATCATTCCTCATAACTGCATAAGGGTAATATTTTATGGAGAGATTTCTATTCTCGCCTTCTTGTTTAAGAGTTTGGCCCTGCATATGGCCATCGCCTTCGAAACTAATGGAGGAAGGGATATAATCTTGGGCTTTGAAGTTAGTAGGGAGGAAATTTTTCCTTGTGCCATGATCAAAATGAAGGAATATTTGTCTTTCTGAAGGAAGTTCAGAAAATTTCCTTGGAAAGCGATGAGTAAATCCTTATGTTTACGACGTATATATACACCCCCTGTGGGGATTACTTGAATGAGAAGTTGAATGATCACGATCATGTGAATCATAATTATGATTACTGCAGTTAACATGATGTGTATCCCCATTATTACAGTATATGAACAGAGCAGCAGCAGCATTGGGAAGATACGGGGAAAACCCCTCCAATCGGAGAAGGACACGTCATTGTACTAAGGGATTTAGATTTAATGCAATGCATGCGAAGAGGCAGGGGACGAGTATCGGTACAGTCACACCTTTACATCTTCTATCACGCTTCTTTCACTTCATGACTACTCGCATCAACACTCGGCAAGTGGACGGATTGAATGTGTCGGCAAAAATACACCACTTACTATTACGGGGATACGAGTCCAGCTGGCGAGACTAGACTTATCCTACAAGTGACCAGACGCAAAGGATACACGCATGTTCTACGAGTTACGACCGTTCAGACGGTATGTGCATAGGATAAATGGCATATATCCTACCGCCTTAGGGTTACAGTCCCCTAGTTAGGGTTTAGTATATACCACCACCTTGAGTTATAGACCCATAACTTTAATAGTCTTTGTATTTTACCTTAATTAGGACAGGGTATACACTACAATAAATACCTCTCCTTACATTGTATTGTACTACAAGGCGATTCACCACAGAATCTAGCTATTATCAATGAATGAGACTACTTTAGTTTTCTTGCTCGTTATTTCTCTCTTTTACTTATTTATTTTTCCATCATATTTACTGTATTGCTTGTGACCTCATTCTTAATTAATTATTTAACCTAGGCGACCGATTGTATATCATTTGTGCCTGATTACTTGTAAGATAAGCCTATCTCTCCAGCTGGACTTGTATCCCCGTAATAGTATGTGGCGTATTTTTTTCCACACAGTCCATCCCCCCACTTGCTGAGTGTTGACGCAAGTGGTCAGGAAGTGAAAGCAGCATACAAGATGGATGTGAAAAGATATCTCACCGACTCCTTGAGACTCACAGTCTCTTTGACCAAGAATGATGCTGATTTCTTCGAGAACCCTGCATGCTTTTATTTGATAGGTTGATATCGATTCCATGCACCTTTCTAAGAACTGCTATTAGCTGCTTCGAATCGTTTCATATTTCCAGTAATAATGACGCTTAATCGTTTCATACGTCATCCTTATCTCTTTTCTATATATAAATAGGGACTTCGTAACAGTAGAGAAATTACGAACTCCTCTTCAAAAAATACTTCTCTTTTTCAATAAATTCTTATTATAGTGAGAAACTTTTCTTTCCTAAAAAATGTTCGCCTTTGATCCTGATTTGATATTCCCATAAAATCTTCATTGTTTCAAATGGATGATGCCAGAGGGAACTATATGAGGAAACTCATCTATATTTACTTTCTTTTCTTCTTTCATCCGTGAAGGAACGAATGAAGTCCCCTGCGTCATGAAGTTTGATCGGGATTCTAATGACGTCCTTTGGGATGTCTATACTGTGTCATGTGCACTCATTACGGTTCACTCATCTTCTAATACAGCGGTTGTTGTGATATTCCTCTTGTCATGTGGGGGTCAGGACGCTTAACCCTTTCAGCTGTCATGAGGCTTCTCTTTCAGGATATTCCTGGTATTCGGGCAGCTCCTTTGATGATGTAGGGTTGAAGTTCTTACGCCTGGCTTCATTTCATGGCATGCAAGAGGATACAGCTTCATGTCGTCAGGAGGTGTCACTGAGCTTTAAATCTCCTTGTGATTCATGGCTTTCACCTTTGTTATCGGCTTTAGCTGAACCGTTATTGCAAAAGTTCATCGGTCGTTGGCTATGGGATACCCAAGGGAAGAGGCTCCCTTGTGGTAGGTTCCTAGCCTAAGCCTCTCTGTCTGTGGTGAGCTTCTGATTGTTCTTGAAGATCTGCGGGGCTGTACACTCTGGTTTGACCAGTTGAGGTTGACTCGGATGGTCAAGTTTTCTTTCTAAGCTCTGCGGCGAGTCTTCAAGTTTCTTTATGAGTTTAGCGGGTGAGATAGAGGAGGTTAGACCTGTAATCAGACGCTTCTGAGTGTCCCTTGCTTTGATCAAGAAGATGAGCTTTGGTTGTACCGATGGTCGCGTACCTTGAGGAAATGCTCGGGCTGACATATCTCGGGCTGCTAGAAGAAAAGAAGAACTTCGGATTGTTTTACGGCTTCTAGCTACATTCCAGATGAAGGATCTTTAGTCATGTTAATCCTGAGGAGCTCTCTGTTTTAGCCTTCCCTCTCCATTTTTTTACAATTGTTGTAAACAAATATTGTATTCAGGAATAACTAATTGTATATTATGAGCCTGTGGGCTGTTTGTTATTAATAAAACAATCGTTCACCAATAGCTTTATTCGTACTTGTTTAATTACATGTGATGTAATTTGTAGTCAAGCATTATTTTTGTGTGCCTTTCTGGGCTAGTGTCTTTAAGAGACGGGTATGTATACTGAAGGGTGCTTCATTTGCGTTGATAGGTGATAGCTTATGTTGCGCCCACAATGGGATGACTTTAGCCCGTGTGCTAACAGGCAATTTCGCATCCGACTTCGAATGTCTCTGCTTAGTTACTCGAGTATTTAAGACTTTCTGGCACTATGTGAATAGTTGTCCCTGTCAGCATGTAGGGCAGTTGTGTAACTAACGAGTTGAATATTGTCTGGTGGCTGTGCTAGATGTGGTTTAGCTCTAAGCGAGTAGTGTACCCTACTTTTTGTAGCAAAAAGTGAATGTATTACTTCAGCTTAAGTCTGAACGGGGCTATGAGTAGTTGGATCATAGATGGATCTGAAAAAGTAAGTAAAATTGACTAAACAAAATAGTAGTTTTATTGATAAAGGGGCGTCAGGCCTGAGAAGTTCTGATGAAAACTAGGGGTGGGCGTTTACTTCGGTTCGGTTTTTTGAAACTTCGGTTCGGTATTTCGGTTTTCGATTCGGTTTGAAGTGTAGAAAAATCCGTAATTTTTGTAATTCGGTTCGGTTCGGTTTTTTAGTACGGTACTTCGGTTCGGTTCGGTTCGGTACATCGGTGTTTCTGTTTAAACCAAAGTTTATGGAAAAAAAAAAAAAGCCCGAACAAGAAAATTTATAGCCTATGACTAACTAGGATAATTTGGTCCCCTCGACCACACCATAATTTGGTCCTCTCACTTTCTCATTTCTTTCAATTTCTTTAGCTTAAACGAAATTAGTACTAAAAGTATGACTAATTACAAGAAATGAAACTATTCACCCCCTTCGTACAGTCTGGTATTATCATGGCGGTGCTACAATCAATGAAAGTTGATACTGAAAAAAACTATAACTGTATATATAAGTCAAATAGGAGTATTACTTGATATTTATTAAATTTTGAAAATTCTTAAACACTCTTAGCAAAATTATTGGTTTCGTCACTTTGCACTGATGTAATTTTATAACGTCTCAATTTAGATAATTGTGCTATGAATGATTTTACACTGGGACATTTCACATACCAGTCTATGTATATATTACAGCAGAAATGAAATTTTATTTAAATTATTTTAGGCGAATTCAACTTGTTTGACAACTAAGACCTTAACGTTGATCATGACAATAACCGACATTTTGAAGGAAAAATAAGAAACTCTATTAATTCCTCTTTGTCAAATCAAGATTGCCGTGCACTTTTGGTCTCGCACCTTTTGCAAACTTTGCAATGGTATAGATTGAGCACATTTAAATTTCATACTTAGAGATTGTGCGGCTCTAATCAATCCATTAACAGACTTTATGAAACCTGGCTATAGTTTACTATAATACAAAAAGTAACGAACATTTAGGTACTTTCTTTATTCTGCAAAATAAAAAATAGCAAAACCTTTAGTTAAATCAGTCAATATGTAGAATCATGTTACTTACTGACAATGGGTAACTTAGGGATTTAGGAAATATATGGCATATGTGTGTAAAAAAAAAAAAAAACTTCGCTTTTTTCGAGTCCCGAAATTCCGGGTTGTCCGAAACCGAAAACCGAACCAAGAAACCGAAGTTTCAAAATTTCTTGGACCGAACCAAACCGAAATACCGAACTCGAAATACCAACTTAGTTCGGTTCGGTATTTCGATTTTTCGGTTTAGTGCCCACCCCTAGTGAAAACCCGTAACATGATTGATGAGTATGAAAATACTGCGATCAAAGTTAAAAGGAACTTAAAATAAATGTTTTTAAAAAGCGAAAGATACTTCATGCTCGATCCTCGGAAGGTTGGGGGCATGTACTTGGGCTTCCCTGCTCGAGTGTACTGAGCCTGGAGATGTTACCTCTGGGTCGCTAACGACTCGATGGTATAACTCTGCGTCAATAAACAATAATGAACTGCTTACTTCCGCAGCTGTCTGCTTTCTGATTTGTCTTCTAGGAGGATTCCTTTGTTTAGGTAGTTGATCAGCCCTTGACGCTGCCCTGTGACGGATCCTGTGTCTGGAACTTCAAGGTTCATCAGGTCCATAGGATTTAACTCAACCATTATCTGCTGGTCGCAAGAATCCTCGGATGCTTCGCCATCGCTTGAGCTTATTCCCGATAGACAAACTCCCATGTTTGAAAAATTTTCAAGAGCGCTTTTATTCTCTACTGTTTATCCGGCGTACAGATGCCTACACCGGTAAAAACTTCTTTACTCGATTGACCACCAGCTGGGAGCTGCTGAAGAGGCTGACCTCCCTAGCCCCAGTATGGAGGCTAAGTCAAGAGCTTGAATTATAACTTCATACTCTGCTTCGTCGCTCTGAGATCTTGCGGTCTTGCAAAAGACCATCCTAGTGGGTGTCTTCACCCACATGCTGAGGTCAGCTTCTTCCCCATTGAGACCTATGTCAATGCAGACCTCCCAGCGCCCGGGCTCGATCATCTCTTCACTCCTGATTGACTCTTCCACCTTTGGCTCCAGTTTCTCCACGAAGTCTAAGGTAAAACCTTCCATTTCCCGTGACTCAATGGGTGTTTGGGCTTAGTAGTTTATGTCATACTCTCCTAGTTTCTCATCCCATTCTGCCATCTCCTTTGAGAGTCCGGGCTTAGATAGTATAGTCCATACCGGTGTGGAGGAGACTATGCTGACCGCATGGCCCATAAAATATGAGCGTAGAACCTGGGTTGCCATAATCACGGCCACAATTAACTGAATGAGCAAGGGAAAAAACCTGTCTTAGTGTGAAGGTCTTTTGCTGGCGTACTTCATGGGAAATTACCTCCCATTCTCTTCTCGTACAAGGACTACATTCCATTATATCTCTTAGATCGGAACATACAACAACATATGTTCACCTAGCTCTGGCTCGTTTATCACTGGAAGTTGTAGGAGTCATATCTTTGCTTGGGCTACTATTAGGTAACTCTCTATCAGCCACAGGGGTCCTCTTTGCCTTCGCAGCAACTCGGATAGCTGATATGCTAGTCATGTTGCCTTGGGGACTAGCTGATCCATCATTGATAGCTGATCCTGCAGTTCTTTGATATTTTCTCTGACCTTTCATTTCATGGCCTCCAACTCGATGGACTCCTCTTCGGTCATGTTTACTTTGGCTATAGGCCAGACGCTTAACTCCCCGTCATAAGTAGGATAATATTCTCCAAGTGAACACCGCTCACCTCGTAAGTCATTAACCCCTTGTGAAGTCGGGTATCTGAAGACTTGATGGAGTGTTGAGAGTAATCGCTTAGTGCTATGGATCCAAGGCCGTCCCAAGATGACTTCATAAGACATATTACAATTCAGCACTCGGAAGGGAGTAATTCTCGTCACGCCCGGTATATGGACTGATAGAGCTAGTTCCCAACAGGTTCTTCTCGACAGCCATTGAAGCTAACTATGTTCCGAGGACTTGAAGCTACTTGGTGGCATTGGTGTGTATTGTGCAACATTTCCATCAGAATAATATTCACGCTACTCCCCTGATCGATCAGAGCTCGATGGATGCGAAGGTCAGACACATCTATAGAAATGATTAGGTCGCACTGGTGCTCCCCTTCTTCCTCCGGGCTGAATGGGATTGGATTGAGCAATTCCCCCGACTCTGTAGTTCCAAAACCGTGAAGATTGCATTGATGGTCCTCGAGTTTTCAGAATCTGATGCTCTCAAACGCAGTGGTCCTTCTTCAATTAAGTCTTTTAGGTGTCCTTCTTTCAATAGATGCTCGATTTCGATCATCAGGGTCTTGCAATCGACCGTCGCATGGCCACCGCTGTGATGAAAATCATAACAGGGTGTTGTGTTTCCGCCAGTTGCTCTATTTATGGTAGGCAGCCATCGGACCCTTGAACCTAGTTTTCCAAAGTAATTGGAAACTAAGTCCACAGCGTTGACTCGCAAACCAAAATCTCTGAAGCTACGGGACTCTGTCTGCTTTTCTTGGGATCCATATCCTTTAGAACTGCTCTGCTTTCCAATTCCCGCCTAATTCTGAGTTTTTTCATTTGTTCTTCTTCCGTCCCCCTCATTTTCTAGAGAGGGACTCCCTGCTCTCTTTCTTCGCTCAGCTTTAGGGTTCTTGGAATGGTCTAGTTCCAAGCAAAGCTTTTAAGTATACCTCTGATGCAATGTGCTCTAATTTGTCACAGGATGTTCAGTTAAACTCCACTTCAATTCCCTGGTGGCTAATGACCCCCCTTCGAGTTCATACTTTTGCTGAAGGCTACTACAATAATATTATTGGGGACTAGAGGAAGCTCCATACATTCTGCTGAAACCTGTCAAGGTAGTCCTTCAGAAGTTCGTCGTCACGCTGATGGATCTCGAAGATGTCCTCCATGCGCTTCTCCCGCTTGCGAGCACCAGAATGCATTTTTCTGAACAAATCCTGCATCTTAGTGAATGATTCGATAGATCCCATTGGTAGCTAAGTGTACCAAGCAAGGGCGCCTTTCGTCAGCGTTGATCCAAACCTCTTCACCAGAGCAAACTAAATTTCTTCCTCGGCGATCTCGTTACTCTTTACAGCCGTGTAATATGCAGAAATATGCTCATCGGGTCAGTTGTTTCATCATACTTCAAGTTATCTGGTAGACAAAATTTCTTTGGTATACGGACCAGTGCATCACTTGCTTTGTAAGCATGCTTGTAAAATTTCTGCTCATCCACCGTGGTAACTTGGGGTGGAGCATCCGACACATTACCGATTCGGTCGTGGATGGCCTTCATCTCCTTTATGAGGTCCTGAATTACAGGTGCTCCCTTAAGGTATTGATTGTTGATGACCCTGCAGGGGCGGCATCCATGTGTAGCTTGCGGTTACAAACGGATGCTGGTGAATGGTTCATGGGCGCTAGTCCTCGCGGGGATGGTGGCCTCTGAGACGATCCAGCAAATATCGCTCCTAACTTCTGAGATATCCCCTCGACTATGTTGTTCGAGTTCCACTATACTTGTTCAGACATAGTGTTGAGGAGATTAACAAGGAAACTTCTGAATTAAGGATTACCTTCCGGCAGTCGGTCGCCTTCCCCATCACTGGCGACATGTACTGGCTTCAGGGAAGGGTCTTTTTGTTGTTCAACGGGATCCTTAGGCTGCACGGTGGGATCACTGAGATCCTTCACGGATTCATCTATTGCGTCTGTAGTGTTTTTGAAACATTGCTACTATCATCAGACATGATTGCACATTTTCTTTCGTAGAATACCTACAATTGTATGGGCCCCACGGTGGGCGCCAAACTGTTTATGCCTAAAATCGGTCGCTTAGGTTAAACAATTAATTTAGAATGAGGTCATAAGCAATACATTAAATACGACAGAAACGTAAATAAGTAAAAGAGAAAAATAATGAGTAAGAAAAGTAAAGTAGTCTTATTCCTTGAGAATAGCCGGATTCTGTGTTAAATCGCTTGATTGTACAATACAATGTAAAGAGAGGTATTTATTGTAGTGGATACCCAATCCTAATTAAGGTGAAATACAAATACTAATAAGGGTATGGGCCTATAACTCAAGATGGTGGTGTATACTAAACCCTAACTAGGAGTCTATAAATCTAGGACGGTGGGATGTATGCCATATGTCCTATGGTCGTGCCGCCTGAACGGTCATTGACCCAAGGAGCGGGCGTGTATCCTTTGTGCCTAGTGACTTGTAAGAGAAGCCTAGTCTCTCCAGCTGGACTTGATTCTTCGTAATAGTAGGTGGCATATTTTTGGCCACACAAACCCCAACACACCCTCCTCCTAAATCATAGGCATTTTAGTAAGAAGGCCTAGATGCCACAAGCAATTTGGTAAGTGCACGTGTGCATGTGTTTCAGAAGACTCAGAGGGTATCGCGAAGGAGACAGTTTATATATACAGACTACATAAAATCAAAAACCATTCAAGGTTTTCATGTGATAACGGCAATATAACAAAATATTTAAAAAACCAAAAAAGAGACAAATGGTTAAGCCTGAGGTTCTAGTTTTCACATTTTCCTTAGCGGAGTCGCCAAGGCTGTCACACCCTTTTTTTTACCGCTTGATTCTCGGTTTTAGCGCTTATGGAATTGGATTTTATTTTGGTGCTATTTGTTTGGGTTTTCCATTTAAGGAAGTGACGGTGTTAAAAAAGGCACCAATTATTATTTTTTGGAGTTGCCACTTGACAAGTTCAAAGGTGTGTCAACTCACTAAAAGGGTACCTTGGAACACCTTTTGACTCGTCAAAGGCCTGCGTTTGAGATTCAGGTAAGGGCGTAGGTTGACTCTCGGGAAGGTGTTAGGCATCCTCGAATCCTGTGCAAGCACAATTGCTTTTTATCACATTTTAGACTTTTCAAATTTTGTTTTTGTCGTATCATTTATTTTACCTAAATGTTACTTTATTTAGAGTATTAAATCATGCATTATTATGTAAAGTATAATATGTACATTATTGATAGCCCTCTTAGATTTGGTTCAAAGCTTTTTTGTAAAGGGCTAACTTATGAGTATGAAACATATGGCACGAAAATATTTACAATTTTTAAAGGAAGTCGTATTCTTATTTAAGAACTTGTGGTCGTAAGTTAAAAATTGAATATCAAACTAGAATAAAGTTGCGATTTTGAGTTTTCATTCTGCCCAAAAAATTTCACCGCATGTCCTCCATAAGGAGTGATTTTATAAAATTTCCCATGCTAAGGAATATTTTAGCAAAATGTCGTTATTTAGTCCGGAGCCAAGACTTCAAGGCAAAATTTTTGTAAGTCTTGGCAATTGGCTATACCTCAAGGGCAAGTGTTGTTTTGCCGATACTTCAAGTTATATGGCGAGAATGCAGGGAAAACTGGAAGGAGCAAGTCTTGGCAATTGCCAAGACTTACGACGAAGTGTGGCAAGTGTTGCCTTTTGCCAACATTTTTCGTTCAAGTGTTGGCAAATCGAGCAGGGGTCAATGGCAAGTCTTGCCTTTTTGCCAAAAGTTACGGCCAAGTGCGGCAAGTATTGCATAGCCAATACTTGAAGGGATAAATGTTGAAAAGCGGAAAAATATAAAGGCAAGTTTTGGCCCCGGATTTTTTTCATTAAATCTTAATAGGGGTATTTTTGCAAACCATCTGTTAGCGCGGGCAAAAAGGAAAACCATTGCTTCCCGTGTCATATTTTTTTGCAAATCAGCCGATTCTACCCACATTGGTTTTGAAGCAATTTACAACTATAGTTTTGTTTCGTAAGGTTTTACACTAAAATCCCTTTTTGCCTTCTGTAGGGACCTTTTTTGGGCTTTTTAAGAAACTTTGCGACCACGGCCTTGGTTTTATAAAATTTACACCAGATATTCTATTTTCCCTCAGTTTTGAATTTGTCCTCATTTTTAGCAAATTAAAGTTGTTTTTAGAGCGCTTTTTCATTTGATGGCCTATTTTGCCAAAATAATTTCAGATCTGTCTAAATGATTGGATTTTTTTATTTTTGTTAGCAAATTTGGTTCTTGACTTGAGATAGACTTGAGATTCTATCCATTTTTTTTGTTTTTTGCATCACATGATCAGTTTTGTAGTAAACTTGGAACTTCAAATCATTTGCTTCAAATTTAACAAACTACCCTCAAATCTAAGACAATCAAAATAACCAGACAAAAGCACAAACAAAGCCCAGAACAACTTGAGATTACTCTTAAAGACTTAGAATTAAAGTCTTTTCTATTAAAAAAAATCTCACTAAACTTTTACTACTTTTATATATATATATATATATATTTTGTGACTCACATTTATGGCTCTTTTTTCTTTTTTCTCTATATGTTCAGATGGTAGGTGCATTCTAGTAAATGAAGAGTGAGGCTGCTTTAAATAGCGGGAGAGAGCGAGAGAGAGAGAGAGAGAGAGAGAGAGAGAGAGAGAGAGAGAGAGAGAGAGAGAGAGAGAGAGAGAGAGAGAGAGTAAAGTGAAGAAATAGGGAAAAATGGGTTGTTGGGTGTAAAAATTAACACCCATTAATGCAAAGCGAAGGCTGAACATTCCCTTCGTTGTGATATCCTCCCCTAGGTCTGATCTCTTGACTTTCTTTTTTTTTTTCTTTTTTCTATTTTAGCAAAATAGATCACAACCCCTTAAATTTATCTACACTTTTCAATTTGACACTCCATCTTGAGTTCGTTTCATTTGAACACTCAAACTACGTTTGAAATGTGTCATTTAGACACAACTTGGTGATGTGGCATGGTGCCTGTATTACATCATTTTTTCGAGTGTGAGAGATCAATTTTTCAATATTTTAATTCCACGTCAGTATTTATCCTTATTCTTCTGAATATCCTAATTATTTACCTAACTTACCAATTCATAGAACTTTTATTTGATTAAGTTGAAACTTCACAGGTTAAGGAAGAAAAGGCAACAATATCAGAGAAAGAACATAGAATCGGAGAGATAGGGATCGGCGCCGGCGAGGTAGCTTTGATCGGAGCTACTTCTTCACCGCCGATTGTTGAATTAATGCTTCTGATGAGTGTAATTTCGATCCATGGCTTTGGATGGAACAGCGGCGGCAACCACTTTAATTTTATCGAGCCATGATCCATTAACACCATGTGAGATTTGGAAGACGGTCATTTCACAGAGGTTGGCAGCTAAAAGTCGGGCGTAATGAGGCTGTTTTGTTACTGTTGCCTATGTGGGCTCGTGAACCAATGCGTTTTACTCCTTTTGATTTACTTGAGAAATTTAGCTTCATTATATTTGTTCATGCTTTCTGCTTTGTCCTTTTCAGAATAATTTCTTCGTTGCAAAAGCCTTCCAATAAATTAAATAGATGGTCGACCAATAACACTTTGGAAAACAGAGGATTAACAACTAACAACGACAACCAATATCACATATTAAGGAATTCGTAATTTTTGTATCTTTTGGTTTGCTCCAGCTCAATTTTTTGTTTATATTTCGCAGAGGTTACCGGCGGACCTTGCTGATAAAGGAAGGGCTTTTGGTGCTTTGTGAAGAGATGGAGCTTTCTTTTAATTTTTTTCTTTTTCTCAAGTTTTTATTTTTTATTTTTTTAAAGTTAAATCCACATATCGCCGTCTTATTTGTCATTCTGGCGAGTGAATTACGCACATCTTTTGTGTTTGGCTGCCTATTAATTTTGTGTCTAAATGACACATTTCAGACGTAGTTCAAATGAAACGAACTCAAGATAGAATGTCTAAGTAAAAAGTAAGGACAACTTTAAGGGACTGTCGATATGTTTTGCCTTTTATTTTTCTTTTTCTTTTGTTGTTAAATTAGTTTTGAATTTTAGATTTTAAATTAAATGGACCAAGACAAAATTAATTAAACAAAAATCATCCTTGGCCCAAAACTCTTATCTGAAGCTAGAACTAAACTAAAGGAAACAAACTATGTCAATGTAACATCTAACAGACAAGGATCCTAAGTTTAACTTCAAGAGCAAAACAAAGAAACTAAATTTTGACTAAATTTACTGTAACTTTAAAGAGAACAAGAACAGGTTGAACACTTTAAACTCTTGACGTTCTTTCGCTCCCTCCTGTACATGCTTAACACATAGATAAGTCAAGAAACATTTCAAGATCTTAAAGTATCCAAAATAAACTTATTTTCACAGTCTAAACGGCTGAAACAACAAAGTCCACATGACTCTCATTCATACTTAGAAGCAAATTGTAAAGAGCATGTTTTCTTCACTTCTATCAGCAACAACAAACGTGCTCGCCATGGTAAATTCACATTCAAACATAACTCATGCAATTGGAGTATATATGTATCTATTTAGGAAAACAAATATCAAGCTAACTAGAGAGATTCTATACTTAGACAAAACAAGACAATTCTATGCTTAAAGCTTGGACTAAATGCGCAACAGATCTCCTGCTCACACCACCTAACATGACCAGTTGAAACAATTTTCCACTAAAGTAAGCAAATCAAAACTCGAGCTTGAAACACAATAGCAAAAACAATGGCACTAAATTTTTACTAAAATGACAAGCTGAAGGGCTTCAACAGTTACATGCTTAACATTAAGTCAGTGGAAACACATACATACATAGATAGGCATATATCCCCAACATACACCATGCCTAAAAAACACGTCGTCACAAGTAACATTGATAAACAATACGTATACCGTTTTCTCATACCAAACCAAACACTGCTCGCATGCCGTGTCGATGCCATCTAATTCGCCAAAGCCATCACGCTATCCCTGCTGCATCGAGACTATTTCAGCGTTGTCCCCACCACTAGCCGCTACTTCGCAGCCTCATCAACACGGCCAAGAAAACTTCACCACACACATAGAAGCTCCAACATGAAAAATCTACCACAAACATCACCATCACTATCTTCGACGTACCACCCGTTCAAAAAAATGCCATAACCATTTGAATTTCCACATTTTCTTGTTCTAACTGAGACGACATCATTCGGGGTCGACTCAACTAGAGCGAGAAGAGAATGGAGAGAGATGGGGCAAGAAATTAACCAAGGAAAGGCCTTAACCAAATCTTGCTAGTAAAAAAATGAAGCAAGAGAGGAACTATTTTAGAAAATGGAACAGCAGATGCAGAAAGTGGATGAGAAGACGAAACTATGGACATAAAACTCACTGGAAAACTCAAAGGAATCACTGGAAAAAGTCTTGACATATTTTTAAAAGTCTGATCTACATCAAACCAATTGGATTTTGTACAAAATAGCTACGGAACGGGAAAGAGAAGGTGAAAAGGAGTCCAGGGGTGTATTTAGTATTTTCTGATCGCCGACCGGCGATGCAGGACGGTGGCCGACCAGTGGAGAAGGGGTTGTTCAGCGGTGGTGGAGGTTGCCTCCGGTCGCCTAGGGTATAATTGACAGAGTTTCTCTAAGCCTCAAGGGGTTTGGGGTTTGTGTATGAAAAATGAGAGAAATAAACTAAGATATAGGTGAAAGGGATAGGTGATGAGGACCTTTGGATCATAAGAAATGAACGGATGAGATTGACAGGCGAGGGTTTGGGCTAGTCGGGTCAAGGGGATTGAGTTGGGTTTTTTCTCTTTTTTTTTGATTTTTATAGTGGGCTAAGCAAAACTATTAAGGGATTTTTACTCAACCTAAACATCCATAACCATTAAATACTTTTCCTAAACCCATTTTACACTTCATTTCTTTACATAGCCATTTAATATATGTTTTGTATTGCTTTTTTATTTTTAATATATATTTAATATTCATAATATCTAAAAATAAAGTGGGCCCAAGCCTTAAGTGTAGGGATTACTACTATGATAGTTACCTTTTTGAATTTACGGTCCCTCATTCAAGCCTTAAATTTAGGGATTTGTACTTACCAATTATTTAACCTAATTAATTTTGTTACAATATTAATTACACTCTCCCTATAGTTAAATACGAAGTTACGTATATTTGGTAAAAACAATAACTATCTTCCTCTTTTTTCCTTATTAATTGTATTTTCTCTATCTTCCATTACTTATTTTATGCATCCATGAAATTATATATATGTTGAATTAATTTTATTATAGTTTACAAATGACTTTTTGAATACTCAATTTGTATATGATATGTATTGAATATTTATTCACCAAGTATATTGAATATTAAATATTTATTCATCATGTATGTATTGTGTATTTAATATTTATTTATCTAATATTTTAGCATATTATTATATTTCATGTATCTATCCAATATTCAAGATTTATTATTTTATATTTCACTTATTATTGACATGATATGTAGTATGTATTCATTTAATATCAGTGTGTAGTTAGTAATCAAATATTTTCACATATGTTAACTTATTATCTATCATCTATCCATATATTATATAAATTATATATGTGATATGTATTTCATTTGTGAAAATCCATTGAAATTAATTGTCTACACTATGAAAAAAAAGATTCACATTTCATAAAGAATAAACAAAAAAAAAAAAAAAAGATGCAGCCATAAGAATTGGAGTTATCTTTAAAGGAGTAATTTGTGGAGTAATGCCTACTATCCATTTCTTTAATTACAATATTCATATAATATTTATCCTTTTAGTAATTTTATTAATTAATTAATAAAATAAAGATATGGTTACATGATGTTGTGGCTAGTAGAAAGTAATATCCTATATATCAAAGATTATTTATGTTTTTTGCCCAACTATTAACAATCACATGGCCTACTTAGTTAACAATCAAACCAAATTACTTTAAGCTAATAAATTAAACAACTATTTTTCACCGATAATATTACATGAAAAGTATAACTAACACAAACATGTCAAATAACCATTACTTACAATCAGCAAATATTTTTTGGTAATTTTTAATATATTTTTCCTAATTAATAAAGCAAGCTAACTAAACAAAGAAAAAAAGGAGAAAAATCTACATAAATTTAGAAATTATTTACAAGACTATTTTATGAGTACTTTTAAGTTTTTCTTTTGGTGCTAAATTAGGTGATTCATTCGTAAAGAATGTGACGACAACAAGTCGTTACATAGTATATGTATATAAAAATAATTATATTAACAACAAAAGGAACGAGCTAACCTGGAAAAGTGTTCCGACGAGGCGACGAAACAAACAGTTGCTGCTCCTTCTTTGCTATGTTCGATTTTCTTTTATGTGGGAGAAAGCTTTAAGAAAAACAACTAGAGAGAAAGAAGATTGGGGTTGTCGGAGCAAAAAAAGAAGATGATAGAAGGGTTACGGACGGTGGCAGCGATGGGACAAGAGGAGATGACAGATAGATTGAAGTGGAGGAAAGAACTTGGTCGAGAATAGAGGGAGATGGGCAGTTTGCACAATGGAAACTTGGAAAAAGCCATGATTATTTTGTGTGTAAGAGAGAAAAACTTTGGGAAGAGGCTAGAAAAATTAGGAAATAAAGAAGTAAAATAAAAAATAAATTAAGTAACAAGAATTTTCAAAATCTGCCATAAGTGTGGTACCTTTTATTTTATTTTTTTATTTTTTTTTACCTAGAAAGTAGGTTTTAATATTAATTATATCTACAGAACATATTTTTTAGCTAAAAATACCAAACACTAGAGTTGAGCATATTTCGCTTAAATTAAGGAAAAATTATTTTTTTGTGATTTTCTGTAAATAAGTGTCTAAACTTAAGAAATGATATTTTTGGTCTTTTTTGTGTAAAAAACAAGAAAATTTGAAAAATGGCGAGCCAAAATTGGGTGTCAACAACGGGCCGAATTACTGCTTTCTGTTACAAGTAACTTTAAGAGGGCCTGATTACTTGTCTTTGTCCATCTACCGGCTGATTTGCTGCCTTAGCCCGTAGCTTCAACACCGCACACACAAGTACTCCGTTGATGGGGAAAAGGCAAACCATTTCTTGTGGTGTTATATTTCTGCAAAAGGCCTCCTAATTCTTAAATTTCTTCTCCTCCTTTATATGACATCTAATTTTTATCTTTATTTCGATGTAGAATTTGTCTTACACATGCAAGCTCACATCTCTCTTTCTTAGTTCAATCCAAATAATTCGAGGGTTTCTGCATATAAACACTCAACATATTCGATGAGATTTGTCCCACCATACATCGTTTGCTCTGGCTCAACCATAGCTTTAGAATGACACATGACTTTTTCCTTTGGCCTTTAACAAAATAGACATCTCAACAATTGAATTTATAAATATGTCATACACGATTTTAAAATTTTCCCACTTATTCCGATATGAGATTTCCTTCATGTTGAACAGTCTGACATCAAGTTGTTAGGACCTTAGTCTCTATGTGAACACTTAACACAAGACTGAAAGCGTTAGTGGTTTATGAATCAGTCATCAAGGATCTTAGCCAAATGGTGACCGGCTATGTCAGCACTTAGGGTGCAGATTTCTCGATCGGACCCGAAGAATTGTCATAAAGATATCACTCAACTATATATATATATATATATATATATATATATATATATATATATATATATATATATATATATATATATATATATAAGAAAATTGGATTCTAAAAAAAATTCAATTAATTAGAAGCATTCGTAGTTTTCAGTTTGTTTGTCATCATCTAAAAGAAAAAGAGACGAGAAATCGAAAGTCATTTTGAAAGTGATTGAATAAAGCATTTATTCGTACAACTCTCGAACCTCACGCTCTATCACGCACGGAAAAGAAGCCGATTCAAAGAAATCGGTCACAAAGCTAATTTTTGCGGGTTAATAAGCTCTCGAAAAGACCTGATCCTTTCCTAAAAACCATTCAACACAAAGTGGTTTCGCCTTTTGACTACCATTGCTATTCATCAAAGCATATTATCCAACTTTCTATAATTATCAATGTCAATGGTATAAACAAATATTTCTTTTTTTAAGGAAAAAAGCAATCAAGGCCGGAAACCCATACGCGCCCAACTCAATGCTTCCTTGTTTTCTTATCAAAACCAATCTCTCAAAGCAATAAATGCACTATAGCATGAAAGAAAGTTTCCGCCTGGCTTAATACGACATTGAAAGGGGGTTCGTACAGCTTAGAGCCAAGGCGTTCATAGGTCTCCCGTCAGAGTTCCATCTAAGAAGTGATAGCTGAAAAGGCAAGGTCTAGAAGAACAAAAAAAGGATAAGCTCTTTCTCCTCACACTAACTCTCATGTATATTCTTTCCCGATCCTATAAAAACATTCAGTCGGAATCGAACCTACGAATTTGCCCCTTTACTAGGAAATGATGTGATCCGGATAAGTACCCGAAGTCATGGAGGGTTCACACTCAACATCCGGAGCTTGGAATGCTTCAAAAGGGCTTGGAAGCCAAGAATCAAGCCAAGGGACTGGCCAAACAAGCAAATAAGAGCTCATTAGAATTTGTGTCCACGCGATCGCGAGGCAACAGCCGCGACCAAGCAGAAGAAATCCACTCGAGTGCGTAACCGCGAGACACCCCACGCGATCGCGAAGAAGCGTCAGCTCACAAGGCGCGATCGCGACACCCAAAGTGAGATCGCGAAGAAGCGTCAGCTCACAAGGCGCGATCGTGACACCCGGGGCGCGATCGCGACACCCAAAGTGAGATCGCGAAGAAGCGTCAGCTCACAATGCATGATCGCGACACCCAGGGCGCGATCGCAATGAAGGACGTCTGGGCAGCTTGGCAGTATCAGCAATTAGGGGCTTTTTAGTCCATTCCTTCATTGTATTTAGTAAATAATATAAATAGGCTAATTGAGAGGTTTATTCATTAGTTAGACTTTGGATGAATATGATTGTGAGTAAACATTGGCTAAGCATGTTGCTTGAGCACTTTCTTTCCTTAGTTTGCAATTGAATGTTAATTCAATTGAGGACTAATTAGTATAAATTCTTTTTTATTGTTGTTTTAAGGGGGTGATTAGTCCTCACCTCCTTATTTGTTTTCTTAATTCCACATTAATTCAAATTGGGTCTTGTTTTTATCATTTTATTTTCTTGTTATTTTTTTAATCCTAGTTAGGATCATACCATTTGGTATCAGAGCTGGATTAGTGTTTGTTCTTACAATCACTAACCCAAATTTGTTTATCAATTATGAAAAATCACAAAAATAAAATTAAAAATCCAAAAATTTAGTCATAGGTTTAGGTTTCATTTGGATGAAATCTTTGTTACCAATTGTTGCTTGGTGATTCTAGAAGTTGATTCTCGAAGGAATTGAATAACAAACAACATTTGAGGTGATAGTTTGAAGAATCAAAATCTAGGGTTCTTCAACAAAGATTTGAGACTTTTGCATTTTGGGTGTTGTTTTTGAAGAATTGATCATTGGAGTTTGTTCACAGACGTATAAGGAGCTTATATCTCAAATTTTGAGCAAAAACAATTTGATTTGTGAAGATTCAAGCGAAGAAAATTTCCAGAAATTCGGGCTTCAAGTTCTGCATCAGACCCAAAATTCGTTCTTTGTGATCGCACGAGAAGTGTCGCGATTGCACGGGCTTATTAATTTATTGCTCTTCGCGATCGCTAAGCGACAGCGCAGAGTTATCGATTCCTCTTCCCGATCGTGCGCCTTCTGTCGCGACAGCGCTGAACAAAAATTATTCCTCTTCGCGATAGCGTCCGTTCTCACGCGACAATGCTGAACAAAAATTCAGTCACTTCACAGATTGCTCGGAACAGCCCCTCAACAGTTTCAGAACACCCAAACCCCTATCATATCATCAAATACAGTGAGTTTCTAGATCATAAATAAAATTTCATCCAAATTCTAATCCGTTTCGTGCCAATTCGATTCGTGCCTTTCTTCTTTTCTTTCTTTAACTTTTTCTAAATTCCATCCCTTAGCTTTAATTGTCTGTTTCCTATTACAACAATTCTTTTCCATCTCAAATTGGATTGAGTTCGATTGTCAAATCGGAATTGAGTGCGAAAAGCAACTTGACTTTGCCAACGAGAGGTAAAAGGCAACAGTGGTGAGAACATTAGAGTGTGGTCACAAAAACCATTGACCTTGAGTGTATACACGAGTGGAAAGAAAATTGAGTGATCATATACCGAGTGATACACGTGAGCGAGTGAATTTGTGAGGTCCTTTTGTTATCATTGTTGCAAATATGTCCTCGGATGATGATTGTGGAGGTTATGACTCCTATGGAGATGATGGGGATATTGAAACGACCTCGGTAAGTCGTTTCGGAAGTTAGGACTCCGATTGGCGTGCCGATAATTTTAAAATATTCATAATGTCCATTAGAACCTGTCTGTAAAATTTGAGCTAAATCAGACCTCGTTTGGTAGGCATCGGAAGAAGGTTTTAGTTTTTATTGGCGATAAATATTAAAAAGGGATTTTCGAGCTCGGTTTTGCCGAATGAGCTCCGATTCGAAATCCGAAAGCGCCGTTAGGTTCGTATGATTATTTGTGATTTTTGTAAACTTTCGAAAGTGAATTTCGATGTTGTTCGGCTAGTTTCCGCTAAAATGCCGAAAGTTAAATAATTTGACTTCTTTTCATTTAAATTCGCATCTTGAGTTTCGGGAGTCCGATTTGAGATCCGCCTCCGCGAGTATGTTACATATATTTTGTATAACTTGTATGCAAAAGTTGGAATTATTTTGAATATTGTAGGGTTCTGTTTTAATTTTCATCGCGAAAAGAAAAGAAAAAAACAAAAGAAAAAAAAAACAAAAAAGGGATCAGGACAAAAAGTTTGGCGGTCTGACGATATATATGTATATCATTCGTTTGAGAGTTGAAAGGAAAAATAGCAACTGAGAAGCAGAAAAAAAATATGAAAAATAAAAATGCCAGAAAATGAAAAAAAGGGCCGGAGAAAAGTAGAATTTTCACCCTGAAATATTCAGGTAATGATCCTAATATATTATTGAGTTTATTACGTGTGTTTGAATATGTTTTAACGGTAAAACTTGTAATATTAGACATCATTTTAATAAGTTCAATTAATAGTTTAAAGGGTCAAATGGATCCCGATAATGGAATTGATTATATATTCGTACTCAGTGAGTTATGGGCAACATATAAACGTAATTTATTTGGGGTTTGGTTATGTGACCTTAAACCTTGTATATAGGCCTGGCCTGCGTATTGCGTATACCAATAGGGTATCAGGTTCCTAACCGGGTTGCCCTAAGATGTAAGGAATGAAGCCTTTAGCCTAATTTGATATATTTTTCTGGTTATTGAACACAGTGGGATCGTTTGGCAATGAATCCAAAGGACAAAGCGGTTATTGAGTGGTTGTACTAACTTTGTAACAAGGTAAGTGTTTATATCCATTTCTTTGGAGGTACCTGGCCTCGTGGATTTTCTACCACGTATTCCTTACGTGTGTAGCTGCCGATAGGCGTACTCATTACGCCTTAGCTTTGGATTTACATTGTATATTATATGTTATGTCCTATTGTTGGTATTGCATTGAGGATCTGAGCGTTGTACCCTGGCTGTGAGTTGATATATACTTCCCGGCAGTCGATGAGAGTCCCGCGTCGGTGAGGGGTTATTATTGCATCACACCGTATTCGTATGTATTACATTTTCTGGTTATGCACTGCATTATATTGAGGGTAGGAGGATTCCGCCCTCGGAGCAGGAGGATTCCGCTCCATTGCATCATATTGAGGGTAGGAGAATTCCGCCCTCGGAGCAGGAGGATTCCGCTCCATTGCATCATATTGAGGGTAGGAGGATTCCGCCCTCGGAGCAGGAGGATTCCGCTCCATTCATTTGGCACATGTGACCCTTTGCATCAGATTTCATTTCATCTCATCTCATTTCATTTCATTTCATACCATTTTGTAGACTTGTGGTACATAACTATTGTTCTGCTTCTACGTGCATTGCTTAATTGCCTATATATTTCTGGCTCGTATTCTGGGTTGCGGGGATCGGGTTGCACGTCGCAACAGGATGAATATATGGATCGGGTTGCACGCCGCAACGGTATAAATATATGGGTCGGGTTGCACACCACGACGGTATAAATTTATGGATCGGTTTGCACGCCGCAACAGGATGTATTTCTGATTGTTGATATGTTCGGGATACCTATATGTTCTTGCTATCTTACGTTACTGGTTGTTAATGAGTTTGTAATTCCATACGTATTTCTAGTTATTATCTGGCTCTGCCTTTTTTATAATTTAAATAAAAGGAATTTAGTTTATCTGTTTCTTCTCCCTGGCTAGCTATCCTATTCTTTGAGGTGGCTAGTCTGCCCCACTTATTGAGTCCTTTTTGACTCACCCTTGTTTGTTGTTTGTTCTTATCTATTTATTTCGTTTCGGCAGGTTCGCTCCAGGATTGAGTTCGCCACGTTGTTCAGGAGCGAAGACGACTTCAGCTGTCAGGGTGAGCCAGCTTTTATTCCGGATGGCCACCAGTTTATTGGTTATTATTTTAGTTGCATTCTGCTCCCTTCAGGAGGTATCTGTCTTCTTTTGTACTCTTAGATGTCTAGTCTGGATAACCCTAAACCTAGTATGTTGGGTAGTCAGCTGTAATTTCTTTGTACAGCTTAGAGGTATCAGTATGTCAGTGTTTTTTTTTTTTTTTTTTAAGTCTTGTTCTTATTAATGAATTGAATTATATTTATTTTCCTAATTTAATTGGTAAGGGTTCGCCCGACGGGTCTAGGGAACGATGTCTGGTGCCCGCACGGTCTAACCGAATTTTGGGTCGTGTCAGTTGGTATCAGAGCCTGGTTTAGAGTCTATCCAGACTAAGACAGTGTCTAGTAGAGTCTCGCTGATGGGTACGTAGACGTCCGTACTTATCTACGAGAGGCTATGATGGCATTTAGGAAGTTTCACTTCCTTCATTTCTGATCGTGCGTCGGTCTAGTATGCAAAAGTATTTTCGTTAATTTGTTAATTCCTTCGTGTTAATTATGAACCCACGTGCGACGAATCAGCAAACTGAGTTCAAGATGAAGCAGTCTAGCCTGGGCTAGCACTGACGAAGCCCCGAGAGTTTTGATCGTGCTGACTATCTAGTTACGGAGGTCCCAGTTGTACGAGCTCGCGATGGGCAAGGGTGCAGGGCCTTATGGTTCCCTTGGCTCTCTATGATTCTTTTGCGATAATCTTGGCGACGCAGATACCGTAAGAACCTATTATTCACTGGGCAGCCTATCAGGGTGCCGCATGTGCAGACGTTCGGTGTCAGGGAGCTTCTATTCCGGTTCTTAGTATTGTCGCGGTAAATTATGTTCTAGAAGAAGCATGTGTTGCGCCACCAATTGTTCTGGCTGGTTAGCCAGCGGAGGTAATTACTGGGTCCGAGTGCCCAAAGAGGTTGCATTATTTTATGCGGTTGAACCTTCCGATATTCTTAAGAAATGCATCAGATAAACCCCGTGATTTTTTTTAAAATAAAATGATGTCAGCGTATCCTTCAGGCTCTTGATTATATCGAGCGGTATGGTGTTGGTTATTCTTCTTTCCAGTTTCAGGGGTCCAACCTTGAATTGACGGGCCTCTCTCTCTTATTAGCTAACTTGGTTTGATTTTTCTTCTAAATTCGTGGAAAAGTTCCTTTCGAGTAGCGAACGAGATAAAAAGTGTTGCCAGTTCGAGTGGATTGGACAGGGTAGCCTGTCGGTTAGCCTGTTGGTTTCAGAATATTAGATTGAATTCTATAGAATGGCTGAATATGCATTAGAACTAGTCCATGAGCCTTTTGAGAGATTCAAAGATTTATTGGTGACCTTTCCCCTTCCTTGAAATCCCAGATGGCTCGAGAAATTGAGGTTCGGATTTTATTTGATGTTGTTGTTAATATTTGCCCGAAGGTTCGAGGCATGCCATAAGTTAGAGCGGGAAGAGTTAGAGCGGGAAAATAAGAGATCCTGTGGCCCTAGTGGGTAACCATGGTACCTCATTTGGAGGTAAAAGTTATGATTATTTTGGGAGGTCACCTTCCAGGTTATCTCAGCTTGTGTCACTTGATTCTTAAAGTGCGCTAGTAGCTCATCAAGATCAGATTCAGTCTTCTCTTTATAGCTTTCAACAAGCTGTCCAGCTTCCATTCTCAGCAAAAAGGTGTTATCATTGTCGTGAGTCTGGTTATCCTTTGAGGAATTTTTCCTTATTCCGGCAAGTAGGTCGTCGTCCTTTCTCTCGTCATCAGGCACCTGCACAGTCGTAGGGAATTTTATTTAAATCTTAATCAATCAGAGAAATGCCACCATCCAATAGAGTTCGAGAACGTGGTGGTTGTGGTTCGTATGGAAATAATTATCAGGGTAGCGGCTCAGCTTAGCTGCAGAGGCAGTTCTATTAACTGCTAGTCTGGCAGGATGCTGAGGCATCTGATGTAGTAGATCCATGTATTTCTTCTTCTCTTAAATGTGAGTAAGATTTGATTCTTTCGATCGATCCGGAAATAGTGTGTCTTATCATGTTTCTATGGTTTCCTTGGATGTCGTTTCTATTAAGAATCAGTTGCGGTAGAGGGGTGAGCTTCTTGTATGATTTATTCCTGGCATTTCTGAGATCCTCCTAGTTGATCTGGTTTAAATGTGAGAAATTTGGGAGTGAGTGTTGCTATTGTCTGTCTGGCATCTTGTCGTGCCACCTTCTATTATTATATCAAATTAGTATACCTCTCTTTTCGGAATTCCGTTTTGGTAAGATTATAGGATTCTTATTCATCACCATCAGAAGTGTCATTGTTTCTTCCGGTGTAAAGTGATTAGTAAGTAATACTCGATCTACGTGTCTCCTCTTGGTTCGAAATGTTAGTGACGTCATGTTATTTTATGAGCTTCTCTCAGTTATAAAAGAGTTTACCGATAAATTGTTGGAGTTCTCTTTTTATGAAAAGGCTAAATTGGCATGGGTCTTGTTCCATAAAGCTTATTTAATGTCTATTTCTTCAATTGCGGTTCTTTGGCTAGCTTAACTCGGAAGTAATCTAGCTCTGGCGGCCAAGTAAATAAGAAGATGAACTTCCTGAAGCTCTAATTATTTCTATCCTCTATCTATTTCCATTTCTTCTTCGTCCGGCACTAGTGAGCTTGGGCGATTGGTAGCCGCTTGTGACATTCCCTGTATTGAGCCAGAGTACGTGTTATTGTAGCTGGGTAAGCATATTATTATTTTGGATATCAGTTTATCCGGGTATCCATTCCCATGTATAGTATAGTGCTGGTTCTGTTTTTGCGGATCATCCAGTTTCAGGGGAAACTCTGCCGAAATTTTTATATAGAAATACCATCCATCAGGCGGTGGTGTTTACGGCAAAGGTATGGAGTTGTGAACTCGAGAGTTGCAGCTGTTTGGCAACTCAAAAGGATAGTTGGTAGCTTAGGTCTGCCTACGTTCAGCTTTTAGCTAAATCTTCTTTAGTCCAGCAGTTTGTGCGAGGATGTTATTCCTATTCAAATAGCTGCATGAGTTTGTGCTTTAAGTGGAGGAGTCTTCCTCCAATTGATACCGAATCATAATATTAAATCTCTAAGGCGTTGCTGAAGCGTAAGCTAATTCTTAGTTCCATCGACCTTTTCTATATCGAAAGGTATATCGAAAAGATAATTATCGGCTGAATCATGTTAACCCATTCAAAGTTTCGTGTATTTTTGTTTCGAAAATATAGAACTCCTCTCTCATGATCGAGAAAGGGTCGGCTTAGTCAGAATAATCCGGGCAATGGTGTTATCATATTATCCAGATATGTTTTATTCCAAGAGTTCGGTATTCGTGTTATAGTTTTAATTCTGTAATCATGAGAAAAATTCCGTGGGATAGCTTATGAAGGTCGTGCAAGTTCTTTTGTTATCAGCGTAAATCTTGCTTTAGACTTAGGCTCGTTCGAGGACGAACGAGAGTTTAAGTGGAGGAGAATGAAACGACCTCGGTCAGTCGTTTCAGAAGTTAGGACTCCGATTGGCGTGCCGATAATTTTAAAATATTCATAATGTCCATTAGAACCTGTCTGTAAAATTTGAGCTAAATCAGACCTCGTTTGGTAGGCATCGGAAGAAGGTTTCAGTTTTTATTGGCGATAAATATTAAAAAGGGATTTTCGAGCTCGGTTTTGCCGAATGAGCTCCGATTCGAAATCCGAAAGCGCTGTTAGGTTCGTATGATTATTTGTGATTTTTGTAAACTTTCGAAAGTGAATTTCGATGTTGTTCGGCTAGTTTCCGCTAAAATGCCGAAAGTTAAATAATTTGACTTCTTTTCATTTAAATTCGCATCTTGAGTTTCGGGAGTCCGATTTGAGATCCGCCTTCGCGAGTATATTACATATATTTTGTATAACTTGTATGCAAAAGTTGGAATTATTTCGAATATTGTAGGGTTCCGTTTTAATTTTCATCGCGAAAAGAAAAGAAAAGAAAATAAAAGAAAAAAAAAACAAAAAAGGGAAAAGGACAAAAAGTTTGGCGGTCTGACGATATATATGTATATCATTTGTTTGAGAGTTGAAAGGAAAAATAGCAACTGAGAAGCAGAAAAAAATATGAAAAATGCGGCAAAAAATGTCAGAAAATGAAAAAAGAGGCCGGAGAAAAGTAGAATTTTCACCCTGAAATATTCAGGTAATGATCCTAATATATTATTTGAGTTTATTACGTGTGTTTGAATATGTTTTAACGGTAAAACTTGTAATATTAGACATCGTTTTAATAAGATCAATTAATAGTTTAAAGGGTCAAATGGACCCCGATAATGGAATTGATTATATATTCGTACTCAGTGAGTTATGGGCAACATATAAACGTAATTTATTTAGGGTTTGGTTATGTGACCTTAAACCCTGTATATAGGCCTGGCCTGCGTATTGCGTATACCAATAGGGTATCAGGTTCCTAACCGGGTTGCCCTAAGATGTAAGGAATGAAGCCTTTAGCCTAATTTGATATATTTTTCTGATTATTGAACACAGTGGGATCGTTTGGCAATGAATCCAAAGGACAAAGTGGTTATTGAGTGGTTGTACTAACTTTGTAACAAGGTAAGTGTTTATATCCATTTCTTTGGAGGCACCTGGCCTCGTGGATTTTCTACCACGTATTCCTTACGTGTGTAGCTGCCGATAGGCGTACTCATTACGCCTTAGCTTTGGATTTACATTGTATATTATATGTTATGTCCTATTGTTGGTATTGCATTGAGGATCTGAGCATTGTACCCTGGCTGTGAGTTGATATATACTTCCCGGCAGTCGATGAGAGTCCCGCGTCGGTGAAGGGTTATTATTGCATCACACCGTATTCGTATGTATTACATTTTCTGGTTATGCACTGCATTATATTGAGGGTAGGAGGATTCCGCCCTCGGAGCAGGAGGATTCCGCTCCATTGCATCATATTGAGGGTAGGAGAATTCCGCCCTCGGAGCAGGAGGATTCCGCTCCATTGCATCATATTGAGGGTAGGAGGATTCCGCCCTCGGAGCAGGAGGATTCCGCTCCATTGCATCATATTGAGGGTAGGAGGATTCCGCCCTCGGAGCAGGAGGATTCCGCTCCATTGCATCATATTGAGGGTAGGAGGATTCCGCCCTCGGAGCAGGAGGATTCCGCTCCATTCATTTGGCACATGTGACCCTTTGCATCAGATTTCATTTCATCTCATCTCATTTCATTTCATTTCATACCATTTTGTAGACTTGTGGTACATAACTATTGTTCTGCTTCTACGTGCATTGCTTAATTGCCTATATATTTCTGGCTCGTATTCTGGGTTGCGGGGATCGGGTTGCACGTCGCAACAGGATGAATATATGGATCGGGTTGCACGCCGCAACGGTATAAATATATGGGTCGGGTTGCACGCCACGACGGTATAAATATATGGATCGGTTTGCACGCCGCAACAGGATGTATTTCTGATTGTTGATATGTTCGGGATACCTATATGTTCTGGCTATCTTACGTTACTGGTTGTTAATGAGTTTGTAATTCCATACGTATTTCTAGTTATTATCTGGCTCTGCCTTTTTTATAATTTAAATAAAAGGAATTTAGTTTATCTGTTTCTTCTCCCTGGCTAGCTATCCTATTCTTTGAGGTGGCTAGTCTGCCCCACTTATTGAGTCCTTTTTGACTCACCCTTGTTTGTTGTTTGTTCTTATCTATTTATTTCGTTTCGGCAGGTTCGCTCCAGGATTGAGTTCGCCACGTTGTTCAGGAGCGAAGACGACTTCGGCTGTCAGGGTGAGCCAGCTTTTATTCCGGATGGCCACCAGTTTATTGGTTATTATTTTAGTTGCATTCTGCTCCCTTCAGGAGGTATCTGTCTTCTTTTGTACTCTTAGATGTCTAGTCTGGATAACCCTAAACCTAGTATGTTGGGTAGTCAGCTGTAATTTCTTTGTACAACTTAGAGGTATCAGTATGTCAGTGTTTTTTTTTAAGTCTTGTTCTTATTAATGAATTGAATTATATTTATTTTCCTAATTTAATTGGTAAGGGTTCGCCCGACGGGTCTAGGGAAGGATGTCGGGTGCCCGCACGGCCTAACCGAATTTCGGGTCGTGTCAGATATCTATGATGATTGTGGAGACTATGGTTCTTATGATGATGGTGGGAGTTCCTATGATGATTCGGGGAACTATGGCTCTTATGAAGATGAAGCGAGTCACTGTGGTGACCATGAAGCTCGTGGAGATTATGAGGCTTATGAGGATGAATGTGGCCATGAAAACTCCTATGCTTCTAGTCTTGGAGATGATGAAAGTGACGCTTCAAGGTACAATGTTCCTACTTACTCTTCTTGTGATGAACTTGAAAATGTAAATAGTGACATAGAGAGAATTGATGATGAAGCTTATTATAGAAATTGTTCATTTGCATTCCCTCTTTGTGTTCCTAAAAATAAACAAGAGAGTAGTAGTGGTCTTTCTATCGGTTTGAGGAGAAGTGGTAATTACTCCATGAGAAAAAGAGAGTCTACATCTTCTAATTGTGCTAAAAGGTTTAATGTCTCTAATTCTTATGTGAAAGACAACTTGAGGCCTAGAGTGAAAAATGTGCTACATGTACTACAAATGATTTGTCTTGGACTAACAATGTTTTGAGAACTATGTTTAAACGGAATCATTTTGTAGACAACCATAAGTGTGATGAAGTTTGTGTAGAGCAATTTTTGGAAGAAAGAAAGAACTTCTTCCACACAATTTGTAAGGTTGGAGAGTGCATTTGTGCTATGATCATTGATTCTAAAAGTCATACTAATGTTTCAAGTGTTTCTTTGGTTGAGCAATTAAAGTTGGAAACTTGTAGTCATCCCTTACCTTATAGGTGGCCTTGGTTGAATGGAGATGGTTTTGTGGTCATTACACAACAAGTGTGGGTAAAGTTCAAAATTGGCAATTATCATGATAAAGTACTATGTGATGTGATGCCCATAAAAGATTGTCACTTGTTGTTGGGAAAACCATGGAAGCTTGCTAGGAATGCCAAGTATAGTGAGAAGTTGGGAAAACATGCTCTCACTTTATGGGACCAAAAGTTTATTCTTAACGCCACCCCTCCAATGTAAGTCAAAGAATTTTATTTGGAAATGCTAGAAATGGAAAGAAAGACAAAGGCAAAAGGGGTGAGGCAAAGGTTGGATGAAGGTTCTCAAGGAGAAAAATTGAAAGATGAGGTCAAGAGTACCCCTACTCATCCCACATGTCATAATCGAAATGAACTTGAGAGAGAAAAGATTGAGAGGAGTAATGGAGTGACAAGTGACAACTCAAGAGAGGAAAAAGGAGAGCTTGAAGTGAGTGAAGTGAGAGATTTGTCACAAGAAAAGAGAGAAGTGCTTGAAAATGAAATGAGAGAAAGGAAAGAGGGAAAACAAGAGTGAGGGTGAGGATTTTCCTTATTCTAACAATTCTAACCTTTCTTGTTTCTCTAGTTGCTTTGTGTCTCTTGAAGGTACACTTGAAGAAGCTAAAATTGGGGATCCTTATTTGGAATTGGTTCCATGCCTTGAAGAAAAAAGAGGAGATCAAGGTGAAGTCTCCAAATGAACAAGTGAGATTAAATTTGAAAAGCCAAGGTAAAGAAGAATCTTTAGGTGTGCTACAAGGTAAAAAAGCTAATCCTAACTCTTGTACTTCTTTGGGTGAGCTTGATAAAAACTTGAGTATGGTTGATAGCTTTACTTTTGGTGAAATTAATTATTCTTTATCTTGCATTGCTAATAGTCAAAGTGAAAGTTGTGAGCATGCACTAGTTGGGCACACTTCTGAAAAGATAATGTGTGATAACACCCCACCTTTATTTGTTAAAGGTGAAAATGAATTGCTTGATCTTGATGTGAAAACATTTGATAGCATTCTTGATTTTGATGGTTGTTTGTGTCAAGGTCTTCAAGTGTTTGACAATCCATTGTTTGTTGAAAATGAGCAGGAAGAAGTGTTGGAAGGTGATTTTAGTATTGTCAACCCACTATTTGTTGAAAATGATGCTTGTGACTTGTTTAAGTTTGACAATTGTGTGGGTGTTAGCAAGCTAATTCCTAAAATGTTTGTTGAAAGCTTGTCCAATGTTTGGAAGTCCTCCAAAGATGAAGATTGCTCCTTAAAGAAGGAGGGAGACACTAGTGATTGTAGTGGTAAAGCAATAGATGCTAGTTTTAATGTCAATTTCTTTACTTTCTCTATTCCTAGTTTTGAGCATACATTTGGAGTAAATTTTGCTAGAGCCTCCAATGTTAAGAGTGATAAATTGTCAATGGAGGCTTGTCATGAGTTGAATGAGTCTAAAATTGAAGATTGTTTTGTAAATGAGCTTGCTTATTGTTGCTTTTATAGCCAAGTTTTTGATGTTGGGATTGGAAAAATGTTCTTTGTGGTTGATCTTGATACTTGGTTATATCATAAGAAAGTGCACTTTGAGCATGAGTGTATGAATTTTATTCCATCCTCTTTGTTGTGTAGTGCTTGGAAAGTTATTGAGTTGGTACTTATTCGCGCCATCGTTTTGCAAGGTGCAAATTCGAGGACGAATTTCTTTAAAGAATGAGGGAATGATGCGATCCGGATGAGTACCCGAAGTCATGGAGGGTTCACGCTCAACATCCGGAGCTTGGAATGCTTCAAAAGGGCTTGGAAGCCAAGAATCAAGCCAAGGGACTGGCCAAACAAGCAAATGAGAGCTCACTGAAATCTGTGTCCACGTGATCGTGAGGCAACAGACGCGACCGTGCAGAAGAAATCCACTCCAGTGCGCGATTGCGAGACACCCCACGCGATCGCGAAGAAGTGTCAGCTCACAAGGCGCGATCGTGATGAAGGACGTCCGAGCAGATTGGCAGAATCAGCAATTAGGGGCTTTTTAGTCCATTCCTTCATTGTATTTAGTAACTACTATAAATAGGCTAATTGAAGGGTTTATTCATTAGTTAGACTTTGGATGAATATGATTGTGAGTAAATATTGGCTAAGCATGTTGCTTGAGCACTTTTTTTCCTTGGTTTGCAATTGAATGTTAATTCAATTGAGGACTAATTAGCATAGGTTTTTTTATTGTTGTTTTAAGGGGGATAATTAGGTCTCACCTCCTAATTTGTTTCCTTAATTCTAAATCAATTCATATTGGGTCTTGCTTTTATCATTTTATTTTTTTGTTATTTTCCTAATCCTAGTTAGGATCATACTAGAAAAGGTGCTTTAACCATTCAGCCGTGGATGCAAAAAGACTCAGCGAGTAAAATAGGTTTTGGTATTCCTTCTCGAGCTTCTTCCGTTAAAGGGAATTCGAGAAAAGATTCTTGCTGATGTTTGTCTCACGATAATATTAGGAGATTGCTAATAGACTTAGTTGCTATTGCCTAACTTTTGAGGCCTCATCGTTTTATCTCCTTTAGGTCTCATTTTCTTTCCATTTCGATATAAAATTTTTCTAAGGTAAGTTTCCCAACAAAGCCCCGTTCTGAGCAAGGGCGGCCCAACAAAGCTAGTGGCCTAAAGCAAAAGTTTAAAGGGAAAAAAATATAATTAGCTGCCCATATATACTAATTTACTTTTCATTAACCCTAACAAATCCTAGCAATAAGTTTTGGTAATTTTGGGCGAAAATAATTAGTTAAAAGAAAGAAAATCTATCAATAATCCTACCTATAGTTAAGGGAATGGGGAAAGGGAAAATAATCACTTAAATACTTATTCCTAAATTAAAGGAATATGAGAGATATGAGCGTTATCTTTTGTTATCTCATAAAGAACAAACTCATAATTTTCCCACCAAACTTGATCGTCATCATTCCAAAAAAGTTATAATTTTGCACTCCCTAGATATTTTAGGTAACTAATTAATAGTGAGAATCACAAAATTCAAATTGAATACAAACTAATATACTATGTTACTAAAATATGAAACAAAAATAATAAATTACAAATAATAGATGGATACATGATAAATAATAAGTTAATATATATTAGATATGTAGGTAAATAACTAATACAGATATATAGAATACTAATAAATACATACTATATATCTTGATAATAGTATGTGAAAACACAAAATAATATCTCATAAATATTAGATGCATACATGATAAATAATACTAACATATTAGGATTATATGCTAAAATATTAAGTGCTTAAATATCGAATACACAATATATACAAATAAAATATCCATAAATACATGAATACAACATAAATATTGAATCAATATTAAATGGAATACAGTACAAATGGTATGTATTCATAAGACATTATAAGTTATGCAATACATATTAATGAGATACATATATATGTAGCATATGTATGCATTTGAGTTGCTCAAAGAATATATTTAACTAAAATTTTGAATTACTAAAAAATATTAAATTCAATAGAATCTCTATACCATACTGTATATATATAGATGATGACACAGAAAGTCGTAATGATAGGAAATTGTTCTAATAGCTGCATTGATTATTAAATAAGAAAGATAAAATAATTAGTATTGATCCCTATTATAATGGCTTAAAACTGGGGATGGGTGGATGAGTTAAAAAGGATTAAAAATAAAAAATAATACAATAAAATCTTCTAAATGGCTAGAGAAAGAAAGACGGTTAAAATGTAATTAGGAATAGTAAATAAGTGTTATGGTTGTTTAGTTGGGGTAAAAAGCTCAAGTTTATATGAGGCCTTAAACTTATACGATAAAATTCATCGTATTTTTATTTATTACAAGTCATTCTTCTAGCCTTTTTAAGTGCAAATAAAATCGTGACAGATCGTATGTACAATTCATGTCTTTTATTTACAACTCATTCTTATTGTTTATTCGGACAAATCGTGTTAAAAAGAAAATATCGTCTTAAGCAAAAAAGGTGCATTTATGTGAAGGAAGAAAAATCAAAACTAAGAAATTTAAATGTATTAAATAAGGAGGGATAGAAACTTATCCTAATTAGCTTATACATTTGAACAACCAAAATCAAAATCCAAAATAATAAATACATATATGTTGAACATTAATTGTATAAATCTCATATTATTATATACAATTGTAGCAAAAATTGGGGCCTTATTATTTTGGGGCCTAAAGCAATGATCTTAGTAGCTTTATGGTTAGGTCCCCTGGTTCTGAGTTCAACTATTGACGATTCATGAGCTGTTCATAATCTAATTAGCAGAATTTATTAGAATCATACACAACTATAATACAAAAAGGTTGTCATATACTCCCTATAACAAGAAACACAAAAGGATGTTATAATTATGACAATTGACAGCCTGCAAAGTGTCAAAAAAAGAAATAAAATGACAGCATGCACTTACCCCACAACCCTCGTACTAAACTTGTGTAAATATTTTCCAGATCTCATGTCCACCCCTCCAAGGCCCATTGCTACCACATTCCAAGAATCTACAGTTCTACACGTTCCATTGGCCCCCCCCCCACCCACCAACACCCCCCTTTCTCCCCTCCCTAAAACAAAGAAAATATCTAGGATGAGACAGATCAGAAATTCATAAAAACCTCAAATCTTTTACTTACGATTCTTTGTTTAGACAGACAAAAACTGAACACCCCTGGTAAGTCTTTTAAACAGCTCCTTAACAGTACACTACACATACACACACACTGAAAAAGGCCAAAAGTGAAGCATGTTATTTTTCTGAAACACATTTCCATCAATTTGAAAATATCTCCAAAATACAATGTGTCATCACTAGCCACACAACAATAATACTAAAAGCCTAGACAAATCAGAATCTAAAAAATCCCAAAGATTACATTTTTATACTAAATGGTCTAACAAATCTTGAATCTTTAAAAAAGGGTCATTCTTAGATCTCTTTTTACTATCAATCTTTATATTATGGCAGATTCAAGAAAGTACATTACTGTTGAGGAACTCAAGAACCATAACAAACCAGGGGATCTTTGGGTTTCAATTCAGGGAAAAGTATATGATGTTTCAGATTGGGTAAAAGAACACCCTGGTGGTGATTTCCCACTGTTAAATCTTGCTGGCCAGGATGTTACTGATGCATTTGTTGCATACCATCCTGGTACTGCTTGGCATTATCTTGACAAGTTCTTTAATGGTTTTTACCTTAAGAATTATTCTGCATCTGAGGTGTCTAAAGATTATAGGAGGCTTGTATCTGAGTTTACTAAACTTGGGTTGTTTGAAAACAAAGGCCATGTTTGTTTGTTCACTATGTGTTTCATGGTATTGTTGTTTGCTGTGAGTGTTTATGGGATTTTGTGTTGTGAAAGTGTGCTGGTGCATTTGATAAGTGGTGGTTTAATGGGGTTTCTTTGGATTCAGAGTGGTTGGATTGGTCATGATTCAGGGCATTATCAGGTAATGAGTACACCTATGATTAATAGATTTGCTCAGGTACTTACCGGGAATTGTCTTGCTGGAATTAGCATTGCTTGGTGGAAGTGGAACCATAATGCTCACCACATTGCTTGTAATAGTCTTGAATATGACCCTGATCTTCAACACATGCCATTCTTTGTGGTATCATCAAAGTTTTTTAACTCGCTTACTTCTTATTTTTATGGTAGGAAGCTGACTTTTGATTCTTTTACTAGATCCTTGGTTAGTTATCAACATTGGACATTCTATCCTGTTATGTGTTTTGCTAGGATCAATTTGTTTGCGCAATCATTCATATTGTTGTTATCCAAGAAAAATGTGCCTCATAGGATTCAGGAGCTTATAGGGGTGGTTGTGTTCTGGATTTGGTATCCATTGCTTGTTTCTTGCTTGCCTAATTGGGGTGAAAGAGTTATGTTTGTTTTTTCTAGTTTCACTGTGACTGGAATACAGCATGTTCAGTTCTGTCTGAACCATTTCTCGTCTGACATTTACGTCGGATCGCCTAAAGGAAATGATTGGTTTGAGAAGCAAACTGGTGGCTCTCTTGACATATCATGTCCTAGTTGGATGGATTGGTTTCATGGTGGATTGCAGTTTCAGATTGAACATCATTTGTTCCCTAGATTACCAAGATGCCAACTGAGGAAAGTCTCTCCCTTTGTGATAGACCTTTGCAAAAAGCATGGTTTACCATACAATTGTGCCTCCTTCTTGAAGGCTAATGCTTTGACTATCAATACCCTTAGAACTGCAGCTTTGCAGGCTCGGGATTTAACCAAGCCTGTCCCGAAGAATCTGGTTTGGGAAGCCGTCAACACTCATGGTTGAGACCGAAGAGCTCAAGCAAATCTGTGGGTACTGTTTCTTTTCTCATAATTGCTGGATTGGAGAGAGGAATTTCCGCTTATGTTATTTATGTTTTAGTACTTATCAATTCTAGCAACAACAATTTTGATCTCCATTTTGCTGGAGATGCATATCATTGTAATACCAAGGAGAAAACAATTGTACCATGTTATTCGGTTAAGGCTTATTAATTGTATTTGATCCAGATAGCAGCTAGAGCAATTCACGTTGTCCTTCCCTGGTTCAATTTAATGTATATTATCACCATCTTATTAGCTTTGGAGGTTGCTGTAGATTGTGTTTTCTGCTCGAGCACCATATTAAAGTAGTGGTGTTTTTGCTGCATTTTGGCGCCTTCGCTCATTGTACTTTTGCTTACGCCCTGACTAGCACAAGATATCGTGAACTCAATTACTCAATTTATTCCACACATGTTCACGTTGTCTGCGAAGTGCTTGGTGGAGTTGCCATAGGAATTTTATCCTCATGGCTGGTCCAGTCTCAAACATGTTTGGTGCATTTTGTTTAGTTTGACAGTTCAGGAATTCAGTTCTGAGTTTGTATGTGATTGTACATCAGATACCAACTCATTAAGCTTCGCTTTTGCAAAAAGGTTATTCTGATTTCTCTTTGCTTGTGGCTTGCGATACATATCATTAATAATTTGTTCTTCCTAAGATGCTACTTCTTGTCAATCTCTATAGCTTACTCTAAACTTTGCAGGCAAAGCTTTGGTCTCATTTGGTTGTCATATCTTTCTGAAATGGTGAAAACATGTTGAATGACACACTTGTTATATGCCTCACTAATCTGTGTCTTATCTACTACTACTATTACTACTACCATGTTTGGACTATCCTTTGTCTATAAGCACTTCATTGTAACTCTAAATGGAAATGGTTCTCCATTTCTGAGGCCGACAAGATTACTCATTCACAGTGATGGTGACATTATGGAGAATATTTTGGAAAAGAATGTCTGCCATGAATTCAATTTGAAGGCGAACATGTTAGGATGGGAAATATCAAATTCTGACTCAAGTTTCTCCTTTCATGTTATTGTCTAGTCTTTGTATTGTTGTTTTCTGATGCATAAAGTTAAAGGGAGATTTACACAAATATATAACCCTAACAGCATATTTACAAAAAATAGCAATACTTTATATCTTTACAAAATATCAATAGTTTTTTCATATTCCATATACAAATTTCAACAAAACCTACAATTTATGGTTTCACTTCCTTCTTCCTTTCTTTCTCCCACCCAACACCCACCCAACACTGCATGGAGGTGCTGCCACCACTCACCAGCGCCGGCCAGCCACCGCTGACTACCGGAAAGCCGCCATCGACCGCCGCTGCCACCACCGAAATTATTTATTTATTTATTTTTTTGGATCTACAAGATGTAACATACAAAAATACAAATATATGCATTGCAAAACTTTAAAAATTTACTGTTTTGAAACTATACACAATCAAATATACAAAAACATACAAAAGATATACACTACACATACAAAAAAATATAAAAAACACAAATACAAATAACTATCATTCTACACAAACATACAACAACATACACATACAAAAAAGGGTGGCTATAGACATTTATGTACAAAATACAAAAATATACAAAGATATACGAATTTATATACAAAAAATACAAAAATATACATAATACACACATACAAAAAGGGAAAGGGGAAAACCAAAACAGATCTGAAAAATTCCATCGAATTACTCACCGGAATACTTGAATCGGAGCAACATCCGCTGCTATGCAGCAGCGCCGCCGCGAGGAGCAGCGTCGCTGCACTGCGGCGGCAGAAGCTCCGGAGATCAGTGAGGAGAGACAGCGGGGATGACGGGCTTGCTGGAGATCTGCTCACCGGAGGAAGGAGAGAGACGGCGGCGGGGGTGGGTGGTGGATGGGTGGAGGAGGGAGAGAAGGAGAGAGAAAGGGGGAAAAAATTAGGGTTTTATATTTGGGGAGAGGGAAATGAAAAACTAGTGTTATGTATTGTAAACATGATAAAACTATTGTTATTTTTTGTAATTTAGCTATTAGGGTAGTCATGTGGTGTAAATTTTTCTAAAATTAATATAGGACACATAGTTGGGCGAAGTGCACCAACGGCCACTTTTGGGGGTGGTCTTTGGTTTGAGGCCATTTTTTTATTGGTTTTACATGAAAGACCACTTTTTGGAACTTCAATTTTTTTGGGTTGAACTTCACACAAGTTCACTCCACAAGGATTAAAGTTCAACTTCAGCCCACCACAAGGATCGAAGTTCAACTTCAGCCCACAAGGGTTGAAGTTTACGCATCTATACCTAAAAGTTCAGCCTTTACAGATTGAAGTTGAAACTTCATAATTTATGCATGAAGTTCAACCCAAAAAGATTAAATTCCCAAAAAGTGGCCTCTCATATAAGACCAATAAAAAAATTGGCTTCAAACTAAATACCGGTGACAAAAGTGGCATGTGGGTGAAAATTTTACCATATAGTTATAGCAAGCGTTCTCTCCAGGATTGATTTTTTAGTCATCTTAGCAAATAGCAACTTTTCTTTGTCTATTGAATCGTCCAAAGTCAATTTTCAGTCTACTAGCATACTAAACTAAACAAAAAATTGTGAAATTGCTTACTTTGATATGACCTTCAAAGGCATATGATGGTTTCTCTCTAGTTTCTCTGTTTTCTGGTGATTAGTTTTTCTAGCCTTCTATTTGATGCGGGGAATTTCGAAGAAAGGTAATTAAACACTAGTTAGTGCCATCGATAACCTTAAATATAAAGCAAGTGAATATGCAAATGTTTATTTGGAGGGTCAATATATGTAAGCTAAATTGTCTACTAAATTATTAGAAGTTAACAATGTGGATGAAAAACAAAACTAAAGTGATACAAGACAAATTGATTCGACATATGTTGCTTATGTCAATAGTTTGATCAGTGGAATTAATTATTTTTTTAAAAGAACCTTGTACTATCTTTCAACTCAAAATAAACCACCATCTCAAGCCTATGTTCTTTTTTCAACTAGTCTTCTCATCAATATCTCACGTAGCCATTTGCTTTATTTGCCCTTGAAGCAATTAATCACAATTGTTCGCCTCGCCACAAAAACAAAGATACTTAAACTTAAGACACAAACAAATAAAAGAGTCTATTGCTCGATGACCAATCCGAAAATATTGATCGAGTTAGTGGAATAAACTTGCAGACCAAGTTTATAGTCCCAAAACTTAGTGATAAAATTAAAGACTTTCATCCTTTTGTCCTACGCCGAATTAAACCTGAAAAATAGAGCCATCCGAATCACCATCTCGTGGTCATTGAGAAGGAAGAAAGTAGGTATGTTCCTTAACATTATGAGTGTATTTATCTATACCATTGATTTTATATTCGCATGCAGCTTGTCAAATTGGGAAAAGAGAAGGAAAGCATAAGAGAGACCAAAGCAATTGAGAAATCGGACATATTTTCATCAGAAATTGGTTAATTACTCATTCATACGATTATCTATTACTCTATCCGTTCTAAAAAAAATGACACTATTTACTTATTAATCGGTTTCAAAAAGAATGACACAATTTTAAATTTGAAAACAATTTAACTTCAAAATTATCAATTTACCCTTAGTAAGATGTTTATCTATGGCTTATTTTAGAGCTCAAGTTCTAAAAATTTTCTTTCATTTCTTAAAGTTTGATCCTAATCAAACTATAACATACTTTGTAGAACGTAGAATACTTAGTTTAAACAATAGTCAAAATAATGTTCTGCTCTAATAAAAAATAGAGCAAACCAGTAAACTAAAATAATAACGTGAATTTATAAATCATAATCAGAACTGTACCATTATTTTCAAAACATTATTTAAGTTCAGTTTGTATTCCCTAAAACTTGTATTCTACTTTAAGTAATAAATTTGTATTTAGTAAGACACAAATAACACGTATCAAGATGTTTAGGCTTTTTTAATTTAAACTTATTATATTCGAGTTATACTATTTACGTGATTAATTAGCAAGTGAGATAATAGTAATATCAATAGAATGTATGCTAAGTGTGATGACTAGAACGACAAAGATATACTGATAACAACAGCTGAAATAGAACAAAAATGAAGATAATAAATGGCAATGATAAAATAAACAATAAAGATCTTATTGATTTGCTATAGATGATCCAATGACGTTGATCAATGATGCAAGCCACCACAGGAGCAGTTCAATAGCAACAATTGAGCAGAGTAATAGCAACAGGAATCAAGTGGTATTTTAGTAGTGTGCAGCTACAAGAGTAGTAGCGTGTGTATCAAAATCTACGCTACAAAGAAAACAGTCATTTAGTTAGGAAAAATATTAGCCGACAAGTGAAATTCCTTAGCTAAAAGCTATTTTAGCTAGGAAATCAACCCTAGCTAGTGTCCCTAGCTAATACGCACCTAGCAGATTGTTAGCTTGGAAAAATTTCATCATCCCTAACTAATTTAGCTTGGATAATATTGTTAGGAAGATTGTTGTAGCGGAAATTTTAGTCCTAGCTATTTTTCAAGCAAAATTTGTTATGTCAGAGTTAACTTTTCATATTTTTCTTGGAATATAGTCATAACTAGATCTCTAGCTAAAAATACCTAGGATGTTTTGCCAATATTTTTTGTATTATTTTCCTAGATAAACTGATAAACATCCTAACTACATGCCATTAGTTAGGGATGTTTTCCTGCTAAATCTTGCTAGGTGCAAATCATAGCTTTCATATGATCAAATACAAAATGAAATCAACAATTAAAAATACTCAAGATGACAAATAATATATAGTTGCATTACCATTTTAAATAGTACTCTTAATCCTTTAAACATAAACTACAAGTCTAGACGTAAAATAAAACATGTCTTGTACTTAAAAAGCAGCAACATAAACTCTATTATTCTAAGGTAGTCTTGGGGGTCAACCAAAGCCACTTGGTGGTGGTTGTGGAGAGAGACCAAGCATCCGGCAACGGCTGCACGAACTACATCTCCAACATCTTCTTTCATAGCAGTCCAAACACACTCCTGTATATTGCTTGGACATTCCTCATCCGCCTCTCCAACAAACGATCAAGTAGTTGTTCAACTTCGGGTGATTGAAACAATTGGTTGATAGGAACACTTGTATAAGTAGGAGCTTTAGAGCATTCACAATTAACATGCATCTGGTCTTCAAGAAGACAACTTCCAGCACCAAGTCCATACACTCTTCTTTTTTTTACTCCTCCAACTGCTACTCAAGCTAACTAGTTGCTCCTCCGGTATATTTTGCAGCAAATTCTTAAGACTATTTTGTTCTCCTTCCTCATCTTCGTTTGTTGCAATTTTCCTTTCCATATCTCCATCATTTGCTTCGTAATCTTCTTCATTCTATGATGTTGAAGTTTCACCGACCTTCTTCTTAATACTATCTGTAAATGTATTCTCGCCAAAAGAAGAAGAAGAAGAAGAAGAATAGATCAGAAATGATCTGGCTATGTCCATGGAGTAACTAATCAGTTTTTCCTAAGTTTTTGGCCATCGTCCGCTATTTTATTCCTCTTAGAACTACTTAAATCAACTTTATCATAATTTTACCTTTTATAGTTGTTCTTCTCTAAATAAAGTAATTAACTTTGTTTAGATCCAACAGAAAGTCGTAATTGTACATATCATATTTCCTTACAGCTGGACAGGAAAGGTTTAGGACATTGAAGAAGGGGGAACTATTTATATATTGAGTCCTTATGCTAGTGGAACTCTCCTCTAATCCTCGTCACTCAGTTGATAAGGCATACTGTTAGACGTGATAAGTTTCCTTCCCGAATATAGCGGAGTCAATTGTAACTCCAATCTTATCCACTTAAGTGTTCGACAGATCAATCTTTAAAGTCTGAGTATAAGGCCAATCAAATGAGCTTAGTCATAATCACTTTATCGGGGAACTTAAACTGCTGGTGTATCGTCTCCGAATTATGCTTTTTACTTGCCATATCCTCGGACACGTGGCAACAGGCATCCGGTCTGATTTCGACCAATACAGATAGTCCCCCCACTTGTCGGTCGAGTGTCCATGCATGCTCGGCAAGTGGCTGAAACTTTCGACGGGAAACCCTACGCAATCTACCTCTGAGGGTGAGAAAGAAAAGTCGCTCCCTCTCATTTGAGAGGTGGAGCCCGCAAAATCAAAATATACTGAGAGTTCGGGTTCTTTATTCTTTGCCCTGGAGTATGTTCAATTGGTAGGCCCCCTGCTGAAGGGAGACGGTGCAGCAAGCTACGCCACTTTGAAGTGAGCAATCGAGGCTGGTGAAGACTCAGACCTGACCATTACCATAATTGTCCCTGCTAAGACTGACTTGCTGAGATCTCTAAGAAATGCTGTTGACTACCTCTTCAATTTGACTGGGCTAGGTGAAGGGGTTTCATGAACCATTATAGTGACCAGATGCTCGCGTCTCATATTGCATACGATGCTCTCTAGGTAAGAATTTTGCTTATCGTTTCAACCTATTGATCTTTTCAAACCTTTTTGTTCTCTTAGATTTCGCTTCACTTTTTCAGACAACTTTGATGGCTATCAAGTCAGCAGAGAGAATTCGCCAGCTCGCAAAGGAAGTCGATCGACTGAAGAGGAGGGTCGATGTATTGTTGACCTGCAGGAGTGCCTTCAAAAACTACAAAATACTCAAGGTTGAACATGGTCGTCTGGAGGAGAAGTTCACGAGCTTATAGAGGCTAGAGCATTGCGTGAAATGGAGCTTAAGGCGCATGTTCGGGAGTTGAATGAATAACTCATACTGAGGCTGCAGTTCGAGACTGACAACAAAAAGCTTGCGCCAGCCGAGGTTGAATTAGATGATAAGGAAAAGGAGATCCAGGATTTGAAGAAGGTTCTACAAATCATGGAGAAGGATAAAGCTGCCCTTGCACCTACAATGAAGATCAGCTTGCTAAGAACCAGTCTCTTATTCTTCGGAAACAATATTTGGAAATAACTTTGGCTTGTTCGAAAAGAGAGTTAAAAGATCGGAGGGGGTTGATGTTTGCCGAGGCGAGGCGTGTCTTCCTTCTAGAAATGTATGAGAGGATGGCCAATGTTCAGGCCGAAATAGAGGATGCTGAAGAGACCGAAGGGCTGGCTCGCTTGAATCTAGGGCTTCCTTCTGAATCTAATTGCGAAGAAGAAAAAGAAGACCAGGATGACGCGAAAATGGAGGCCAGAAGAGGCGAGAACAAAGATGAATAATTTCACCTCCATCTCCTTAATTGACCGCCTCAGCTTTATTGATCTCTACTACTTCAAGGCCAATTTGTTTGCATTGCCCTCTTTAGACTTGGCTTTTATTTTCTAAACTTCTTTTGCTGCTAGGTAGCCGATTGTAAATGTGTTAGGCCTCTGTCCTTTTCAATGAATTTTTCGTTTAAGTTTCTTCATTTGTTGGCTTTTAAAGATATTATGATTTATCGTTTGAAGCTCAACGTGTATGTTCGAACTTAGAAATTAATTTGGAAAGAAAATAACAAAACAAATGAAATAAATCGGGCCCATTGTATTAATGCATATGAAAAACGACGTCTTACTTTCATGTATGTGCACGAATTTCTTCGAACACTATTAATCATTCAACTAGCATTATTGTAAAGACATGCTGAGTGTTGGGTCACAAAGGTAGTAATTCTTATTATAACGCTATCGGGCATTTGGTACATTTAATATGTTTGGCCGCTAAAGGGTGCTTTACATTAAACATATGGCGTTTATGAGCGCTTTGGCGTATTATGAATTAGGAAACTACCGGGCCGTATTTACAATGAAGCCTAATACTAAGGATGAACAGCCCTCAGTATAGGTATGTTCGAGTCTTTTGGATCAACACTCCCCAGTGTGAGTGAGTTCAGCTGTACTCTTGTGCTTTAGTAAAATCTCCTATGTTAATCAACATTCTTCGGTCAAGTGCAAGCAGTCCCCGATGTTTGGGTAGTCCCTAGTTAACTGTTTGAGCGACTTCTATCTCTCCTTGCGACTTCCATTTCTCCACCCCTAGTGTTTGGGTGTGAAGTATAAAGAGTCGGACATTGGAGATCGGTTACCGTTGAGCTCCTTTCAACCTGTTTTCTTGAAACGAGGAAAAAAGAAAGGGAACCGGGGTTGCCTTGAAGATGAAGACCGCGCTAGAATGTTTCGTCACACTTATCGACCTAGATTTCTGAGCGTCTAAGGCTCGAGTATTCGTGGGTGATATTTTTCATCATTCGATTCCAACTATGCCTATCATCTAAAAGTGTTAGTACAAAAATAATGATAAACACCTGAGTTTAAGGAATAAAAAAGGGAATAATATACGAAATTGATTGCTCAGAAATAGCACTTCTTGAGGTTGGCTATTTCCCAATTGAGTGGTAATGTCTTCGGATCCATCGTCTCTAATTGATAATTTTCCATCCCGAGCACCTTAACGACTCGGTAGGGTCCCTCCCAATTGGCTCCAAGCTTTCCTTCGTTATGTTCCCCTAGTCGAGGCATCTTTCTTTTAAGCACATAGTCACATGCACTAAAACTTTGTTACCTTGCCTTTTTGTTGAGTCAATTCTCCGTTCTTTGCTTATGTGCAGCCATTCAGATCAAAGCCATCTCCCTTCTACATTCTAATAAGTCTAATTCAACTGATACAACCTCATTATTTGAGTGGAATGAGCATACCAAAGGCTTGGTTCACCGACTTCTATTGGACTCAAGGCCTCTGATCAATAGACTAGGGAAAATAGATTTTTCCCGGTACTATTCTTCACCATTTGTTCGATGAGAGACCATAGCACACCGGGAAGGTCCTTTGGCCATTTTCCCTTTATCGTTTCCATTCTCTTCTTTAAGTACTCAATAATTTTCTTATTAGAAAAATCAATTTTTCCATTTGCACTTGGGTGATATGGAGTCGATGCAATCCTCTTGATCCACCATTTGGCAAAGAACTCAATCACCTTTGCACTGACGAATTACAGACCATTATCACAAGTAATTCTTTAGGCACCTCAAAACAACAAATAATGTTCCTCCAAATGAAGTTGGTCACCTTTTTCTCTCATGTATTGGAAAGTGCAATTTCTTCTACCCACTTAGAAAAATAGTCAATTAAAAGCAAAAGAAATTGTACCTTACTGGATGCAGTTGGAAGCGGTCAGACTAAATCCATCCCCCACTTCATAAACGGTCATGGTGAAGTGACCAAATGAAGTAGTTTAGCTTGTTGATGGAGGAGGTTTCTATAGTGCTGACACTTCTCGCAATTTTAGACAAAGGCCTTGGCATATTTCCCCATATCTGGCCAATAGTAGCCGGCTCTGGTCAGTTTCCAGACCAAAGATATGCTTCCAGAATGGTTGGCACACTCGCCCTCGTGGACCTCCCTCATAACATAATTAATTGTCCTGGACCTAAGCTTTTTGCTAATGGGCCGCTGAACATTCACCTGTAGAGTTCGTTGTCCACAAGGCAGTAATGAATAACATGAAATTTAAGCTTCCAGGTAGCTTTCCTGTCTTTTGGAAAAAGTACATGCATGCAAATAAGAAACAAACTTGTTTCACCAATTCCAAGTATTTTGAACCGTGTTTACCTTATTTCGAGTTCAATCAATGGAGGAATTGAACATGTGGAGAACCGGGCTGTTGAAGGAGTCCGTTGGTTCAGCCGCTGACCTAAGGTTGGCCAGGGCATCAACTTCGATGTTATCTTCTCTTGGGATTTGCATTATCTTCCATTCCTGAAAAAAAGTTAAAAGGTATTCTTTACCTTGGCCAAGAAAAGCTGCAGTCTTGGCTCCCAGGCGGTGAAGTCTCCTTGGATCTGATTTACCATCAGCTACGAGTCACTTTTGAGTTCAAGTCATTCGACCTTCAGCTTTTTAGCCAACTCGAGACCTGCAACTCTGGCCTTATATTTGGCCTCATTGTTAGTGGAAACATATAATTTAATTGCATGCCTTAATTTCTCAAATGTTGGGGCTATGAGTATGACACCAAGGCCAGCCTCATTCACATTAGAGGCACCATTCGTATAGAGGGTCCAAACTCCGGGGTCCGCACCCCTCATCATGATTTCTTCCTTCTTCTCATATGGTAATATTTTTGCACTAAAATCAGCTACGAAGTCAGCTAACGCTTGTGATTTGATGAAGGTGCAAGGTTGGTAGCTGATGTGGTAGTCACTCAGCTCGACCACCCACTATGCTAATCTTTCGGAGAAATCCAAAATACTTCATAGAGGGAAAGTACTGATCACGGAAATAAGGTGACATTTCAAATATGGCCTTAGTTTATGTACAGCAATTACAACTGCAAGTGAAGTTTTTCTAAATGAGGATATCTGGTTTCTGGATTGAGTAAAGTTTTACTAACATAATAGATAGGATATTATTTACCTCATCCTCCCAGGCAAGGACTGCACTCACGAACACTTTCGAAACGACGAGATATATGAGAAAGACCTCCCCATCCACCAACTTTGAAAAAAGCGGAGGGTTTGATAGGTAATGCTTTAATTCCTACCCGACCCGCTGACATTTCAGCGTCCATTCGAAGTCTACGTTTTTTTTAAGATGGAGAAAAATTTATAGCACCCCTCGGATGACCTCGAGATAAACGTGTTGAGATATGCTACTCAACCAGTCAGCCTTTGAACGTCCTTAACCTTTGTCAGCATGTCCAGAATTTTTATTCTTTTTTGGATTTTCCTCGATCGCTCTTTGCGACACGATGAAACCTAAAAACTTATCAAACCCGACCCCAAAAGCACACTTCTCTGGGTTTAGCTTCATTTTGAACTGCCGAAGGTTTACAAATGTTTCTCTCAGATGATTTAAGTGATCCTTTGGTTTCAACGTTTTCACCAACATATCATCAATATAAACTTCCATTTTCTTCCCGAAAAAACCCTTAAACAATCGAGTGACCAACCATTGATAAGTTGCCCCAGTATTTTTGAGATCGAAAGACATGCCCTTATAATAGTAAGTCCCCTGGTCTTTGATAAACGAAGTCTTCTCTTGATCACTTAGTTCCATCAAAATCTAAGTGTATCCTGAAAAAGCATCTAAACAGCTTAGAAAATCGTGACCCACCGTCGGATTGATCAACCGATTGATGTGTGGAAGCGGGAAAGTGTCCTTTACACAAGCCTTATTCAAATTGGTATAGTCCACACATTCTTTCCACTTACCATTCTTGCTCGGGACTATGACCGTGTTAGCTAACCACTCTGGATATTTTACTTCTCGAATAATCCATTGTTCAGCAACTTAGTAACCTCTTCATCATTAACCTTCTTGGAAATTCCCGCATTCCGCCATTTTTTCTATCTCATCGTGCGAAGGGATGGGTCAACATTAAAATTATGAGTCGTAATATCTGGGTCTATTCCGTCTATGTCTGTGTTGGCCAGGCAAAACAATCTGAATTTTCCTTTAGAAATAATACAACTTTGGCTTTTGACTCGGGAGCCAATCCGAGCCAATATATGTTTTGCCGTCTAGAGACTCTTCAAACAACCCAACTGCCTCTAAGTCCTCTATAGTAGAATCTTCGACTTTTAGCTCATTCAGTTCTCTGATGCAAGCCAAAATCTTGGTGAACTCCTTTAGGTCGGCACTGGAATTTCATCATTTTGCTTGGCCAAAGATTTCAGATGCTGTAATTGCTATTTGAAGGCATTTGGGACGACTTCGCTCTTGAGAGTCACAGAATAGTATTCACGAGCAATCTTTTGCTCCACTCTAACTTTGCGCACTCCCAATAGAATTTACGGCACTGCACTCATCAAATGGATCCACGACCTACTCAATATGACATTTTAGGCCATGTCTCCACCCGAAACTTGAAAAATGAGCTCTCTTTATACTCTTTCAGCATATGTCCTCAACGTAATTTCTCCCAAAGTCACCTCACTCGACATATTAAATCACGAAAATACATTAGATTTTGGTATCACTTTATTGGACAGCTGCATCTGCTCCACTACTCTAGATTGAATTATATTGACCGAACTTCCAGCGTCAACTAATACTGATATCCAAATCATCAACTCTCATTGTAATGACTAAAGTATTATGATGGGGAAGTAACCTCTCGATGAGATAGAATTCCCCGAATAAAATATCTTCTCCGACATCACCCATTGTCTGTTTTTATGCGTTATTGACACCTTAACTTTTTGGCAGAGGTGTAAGTTACTCGGTTGACTTTAGGTCCTCCGAAAATGACGTTTACATTCCTCCTTGGGGCTGGAGGCTTCAGAGATTGCTGCTCATCTTTTTTTTAGTAAAAATTTTGCCTACTCCTCTAGGTTTAAAAGTCCTATAGTTCTCCCTTTTGAAGTAAGTGAGACACCTCATAACGCGATGCTTTTCAATCTTCATTCACATGACCATAATCATAGTAGAACTCACACCACAAATTCGGATCCCTCTTGGCCAGATTTGGTTTTCATCTCCTTTGAGAATTTCACCGCTTTATCTTTCAAGACATTAATCAATTTGGACGTTGATATATTAAAATTGTATTATGATATGTTAGAGGGCGGTGGATCCTTCGACACTAGAGAAGGACCCGACACCTCCCTCTTTCTCGAACTTCCAAAATCTCTGCTAATACTTCCCCAACCCGTCTGACGAGGGAAACTGTAAGGTTCAAAATGGGCCTTCGAATTTCGCTTGTCTGTGTCGGTTGTTCTTGAGGATTTCAGATGGTTACTTCTCCGGTTATATTTCTCTAAAATTTTCTTTTCTTCCTCGATCCTTATTTTTGAATTACACCCATGATGATGGTCATCCCATGTCTCCGGAGTGCATTCTCGCAACCTTTCTTTCAACTTTCTTCAAGCCTCCGATGCCTAGTTGTTCAAGTTGTTAAAAAATTCCAAGCACACCCATCTTTCTTTGACAAAAGGAAGGGTCATTCTCTCCCTTTGAAATCGGTCCATAAATGCTTTGATAATCTCTTTCTGTCGCTGCTTGATATTAAGAATGTCCTATACTGATACCAACTGACACGACCCCGAATCCGGTTAGGCCGTGCGGGCACCCGACATCCTCCCCTAGACCCGTCGGGTCAACCCTTACGAATTAAATCAGAAAAATAAATATAATAATTTACAAATAAGGACAAGACTTAAAATAAAAACACGGACATACTGATACCTCTAAGCTGTACAAAAGAAATTACAGCTGACTACCCAACATGCTAGGTTTAGGGCTATTTAGACCAGACATCTAAGAGTACAAAAGAAGACAGATACCTCCTGAAGGGAGAAAAATGCAACTAAAATAATGAACAATAAACAGGTGGCCATCTGGAATAATAGCTGGCTCACCCTGACAGCTGAAGTCGTCTTCGCTCCTTCACAACGTGGCGAACTCAATCCTGGAGCGAACCTGCCGAAACGAAATAGTTAGACAAGAAACAAACAACAAACAAGGGTGAGTCAAAAGGACTCAATAAGTGGGGCAGACTAGCCACCTCAAAGAATAGGATAGCTAGCCAGGGAGGAGAAACGGATAAATAAGAGGAATGTCCTTATTTGTAAATTATTATATTTATTTCTGATTTAACTCGTAAGGGTTCGCCCGACGGGTCTAGGGGAGGATGTCGGGTGCCCGCACGGCCTAACCGGATTCCGGGTCGTGTCAGTTGGTATCAGAGCCCAGTTTATAGTCTATCCAGACTGAGGCAGTGTCTAGTAGAGTCTCGCTGATGGGTACGTTGACGTCCGTACTTATCTACGAGAGGCTATGACGACATTTAGGAAGTTTCACTTTCTTCCTTTCTGATCGTGCATCGGTCTAGGAGTCAAAAGTTATTTTCGTTAATTCCTTCGTGGTAATTGTGAATCCTCGTGCGACAAATCAACAAACAGTATGAGTCAAGATGAAGCAGTCTAGGCAAGGGCAAGCACTGACGAAGCCCGAGAGTTTTTTTATCGTGCTGACGATCTAGTTACGGAGGTCCTAGCTGTACGAGCTCGCGATGGGCAAGGGAGCAGGGCTTTGTGGTTCCCTTGGCTCTCTACGATGCTTTACGAGAATCTTGGCGACGCAGATACCGCAAGAACCTATTATTCGCTGGGCAGCCTATCAGGTTGCTGCATGTGCAGACGTTCGATCTCAGGGAGCTCCTTTTCTGGTTCATAATATTGTTGCAGTAAATTATATTCCGGAGGTAGTATGTGTTGTACCTCTAATTGTTCTGGCTGGTTAGCCAGCCAAGTTATCAGTTGGGTCCGAGTGCTCAAAGAGGTTTCATTATTTTACGTGGTTGAGCCTTCCGATATTCTTAAGAAATGCATCAGATAAACCTTGTAATTCTTTTTAAAATAAAATGATGTCAGCATATCCTTCAGGCTCTTAATTATATCGAGCGGTATGGTGTTGATTATTCTGCTCTCCAGTTTTAGGGGTCCAGCGTTGAATTGATGGACCGCTCTCTTATTAGCTAACTTGGTTCGATTTTTCTTCTAGGTCGTGGAAAAGTACCTTTAGAGTAGCGAGCGAGATGAAAAGTGTTGCCAGTTTGAGTGGGTTGGACAGGGTAGCCTGTCGGTTATCCTGTTGGTGTTCCAGAATATGAGTATGAATTCTATAGAATGGCTGAATATGAATTAGAACTAGTCCATGAGCCTTTCGAGATATTCAAAGATTTATTGATGACCTTTCTCGTTCTTTGAGATCCCAGATGACTCAAAAAATTGAGGTTGGGACTTCATTTGATGTCGTTGTTGATATTACTCAAAGGTATTAGGCATACCGTAATTTAGAGGGGAAGAGTTAGAGCGGGAGAGCAAGAGATCTCGTGGCCCTAGTGAGCAACCATGGTACTTCATTTGGAGGTAAGAGTTCTGAGTATTTTGGGAGGTCACCTTCCAGGTTATCTCAGCTTGTAGAGCGTGATTCTCAAAGTGCGCTAGTAGTTCATCAAGATAGAATCAGTTTTCTCTTTGTAGCTATCTATAATCTATCCAGTTTCCATTTTTAGGGAAAAGGGTGTTATCACTGTCATGAGTCTGGTTATCCTCTGAGGAGTTTTCCCTTACTCCGACAGGTAGGCAGTCGTCTTTTCTCTCATCATCAGGCATCTGCGCAGTCGTAGGGAATTTCATATAGATCTAAATTAGCCAGAGAAATGCCACCATCCAATAGAATTCGAGAGCGTGGTGGTTGTGGTTCTTATGGAAATAATTATCAGGGTAGCAGCTCAGCTCAGATGCAGAGGCAGTTCTATGAACTGCTTGTCTGGCGGGATGCTGAGGTATCCGATATAGTAGACCTTGAGATTTCTTCTTCTCTTAAATGTGAGTAAGATTTGATTCTTTCGATCGATCTGGAAATGGTGTGTCTTATCATGTTTCGATGGTTTTATTGGAAATTATTTCTATTAAGAATCGGTTGCGGTAGAGGGGGGAGCTTCTGGTATGATTTATTCCTGGTATTTGTGAGACCTTACTAATTTTTCTAGTCTAAATATGAGAGATTTGGTAGTAAGTGTCGGTATTGTCTGCCTGGCATCTTGTTGTTCCACCTTCTGTTATTATGTCAAATCAGTTTACCTCTCTTCTCGGAATTTCGTAATGGTAGGATGATGGGATTCTTATTCATCACCATCAGAAAGTGTCATTGTTTCTTCCGGTGTAAAGTGGTTAGTAAGTAATATTCGATCTACGTATTTCCTCTTGGTTCAAAACACTAGTAAAGTTATGTTATCCTATGAGCTTGTCTGGGTTATAAAAGGGTTTCTCGTAAATTGTCAGAGTTCCCTTCTTATTGGGAGGTCAAATTGGCATGGATGTTGTTCCATAAAGCTCATTTAATATCTGTTTCTTCAATTGCGATTCTTGGGCTACTTTGACTCGTAAGTAGTCTAGCTTTGGTAGCCAAGCAAATAAGAAGATGAACTTTATGAAGCTCTAATTATTTCTATCCTCGATCCATTTCCATTTCTTTTTCGTCCGGCACTAGTGAGCTTGGCCGATTGGTAGCCGCTTGTGACGTTCCATGTGTTGAGCCAGAGTACATGTTATTGTAGCCAGGTAAGCATATTATTGTTTTGGATATCAGTTTATTAGGGTATCCATTCCCATGTGTAGTATAGTGCTGGTTCTGTTTGCGGATCATCCAGTTTAAGGGGAAACTCTGCCGAAATTTTTATATAGAAGTACCATCCATCAGACGGTGGTGTTTACGACAAAGGTATGGAGTTGTGAACTCGAGAGTTGAAGCTGTTTGGCAACTCGAAAGGGTAGTTGGTAGCTTAGGTCTGCCTACGTTCAGCTTTTAGCAAAACCTTCTTTAGTCCAGCAGACTGTGCGAGGATGGTTATTTCTATTCAAATTAGTTGTATGAGTTTATGCTTTAAGTGGAGGAGTCTTCCTCCAATTGATACCGAATCATAATATTAAATCTCCAAGGAGTTGCTGAAGCGTAAGCTAATTCTTAGTTCCATCGACCTGTTCTATATCGAAAGGTATATCGAAGAGGTAATTATCGGCTGAATCATGTTAACCTATTCAAGGTTTCATTTATCTTTGTTTCGAAAAAGTAAAACTCTCTTCTTGTGATCGAGGAAGGGTCAGTTTAGTCAAAATAAGTTGGGCAACGGCGTTATGATATCATCCAGCTATGTTTTTATCCAAGAGTTCGATATGTGTGTTATAATTTTGATCCTGTAACCAGAAAATAATGCCCGTGGAGTAGCTCATAAAGGTCGTGCAAGTTCTTTTATAATATGCGTGAATCTTGCTTTAGTCTTAGGCTCGTTCGGGGACGAACGGGAGTTTAAGTGGAGGAGAATGAAACGACCTCGGTCAGTCGTTTCGGAAGTTAGGACTCCGATTAGCGTGCCGATAATTTTATAATATTTGTAATGCCCATTAGCACCTGTCTGTAAAATTTGAGCTAAATCAGACCTCGTTTGGTAGGCATCGGAAGAAATTTCAGTTTTTATTGGCGATAAATATTAAAAAGAGATTTCGAGCTCGGTTTGCCGAATGAGCTCCGATTCGAAATCCAAAAGCGCCGTTAGTTTCGTATGATTATTTGTGATTTTTGTAAACTTTCAAAAGTAAATTTCGATGTTGTTCGGCTAGTTTCCGCTAAAATGCTGAAAGTTAAATAATTTGACTTTTTCTATTTAAATTTGCATCTTGAGTTTCGGGAGTCCAATTTAAGATCCGCCTTCGCGAGTATGTTACATATATTTTGTATAACTGCTATGCAAAAGTTGGAATTATTTCGAATATCGTAGGGTACCGTTTTAATTTTTACCGTAACAACGAATCTTAAAGGAAAAAGAAAAAAAAAAGAAAAAGGACAAAAAGACAAAATATATGGGCGGTGGGTGCTTAGCATATTGCTAAGGACCAGCATAACGTAGAAAGTGGGGGAAGTTCAAAAAGGAAGTAGAACAGAATCATCGAAACAGAGAAAATCAAACGATGCAGTGGAAAAAATGCCAGAAAATAGGAAAAGGGGCCAGAGAAAAGTAGAATTTTTATCCTGAAACATTCAGGTAATGATCCTAATATATTATTTGAGTTTATTACGTGTGTTTGAATATGTTTTAATGCTAAAACTTGGAATATTATACATCGTTTTAATAAGTTCAATTAATAGTTTAAAGGGTCAAATGGACCCTGATAATGAAATTGATTATATATTCATACTCAGGGAGTTATGGGCAACTTATAAATGTAATTTATTTAGGTTTTGGTTATGTGACCATAAACCCTGTACATAGGCCTGGCCTGCGTATTGCGTATGCGAATAGGGTATTAGGTTCCTAACCGGATTGCCCTAAGATGTGAGGAATAAAGTCTTTAGCCTTATGTGATATATTTTTCTGGTTATTGAACACAGTGGGATTGTTTGGCAATGAATCCAAAGGACAAAGCGGTTATTGAGTGGCTGTACTAACTTTGTAACAAGGTAAGTGTTTATATACATTTCTTTGGAGGCACCTGGCCTTGTGGATTTTCTACCACGTGTTCCTTACGTGTGTAGCTGTCGATAGGCGTACTCCTTACACCTTAGCTTTGGATTTACCTTGTATATTATATATTATGTCCTATTGTTGGTAATGCGTTGAGGATCTGAGTTGGCATCTACTTCCCGGCTGTCGATGAGAGTCCCGCACCGGTGAAGGGTTATTATTGCATCCCATTGCATTCATATGCATTACATGTTATTCATATGCATTACATTGCATATCATATTGGGTGCAGGAGTATTCCGCCCCAGGAGCAGGAGTATTCTGCTCCATTGTATCATATTGAGGGTAGGAGTATTCCGCCCCAGGAGCAGGAGTATTCCGCTCCATTGTATCATATTAAGGGTAGGAGGATTCCGCCCCAAGAGCAGGAGTATTCCGCTCTTATGTCAGATATTGAGTGCAGGAGTATTCTGCCCCAGCTTTACATTATATCGGGTGCAGGAGTATTCCGCCCCAGGAGAGTGCAGGAGTATTCCGCCTCTGGTTTATATTATATCGGGTGCAGGAGTATTCCGCCCCAAGAGCAGGAGTATTCTGCTCCAGTTGGTTATCAGATTGGATTCCCCTCGAATGCAGGAGTATTCCGCTTCGGGATGGGACTACGGGCACATGTGACCCTTCGCATCATATTTCATTTCATTTCATCTCACTTTATTTCATTCCATCTCAATTCATACCATTGTGTAGACTTATGGTACATGGCTACTGTTCTGCTTATATGTGCATTGCATATTTGTTGATATGTTTTTGGCACGCATCCTTGGTTGAGTTTATAAGTTTGTTACGTCTTTCCGGTTGCTATCTGGCTCTGTCTTTTTATAATTTAAATAAGAGGAATTTTATTTATCCGTTTCTCCTCCCTGGCTAGCTATCCTATTCTTTGAGGTGGCTAGTCTGCCCCACTTATTGAGTCCTTTTGACTAACCCTTGTTTGTTGTTTGTTTCTTGTCTATCTATTTCGTTTCGGCAGGTTCGCTCCAGGATTGAGTTCGCCACGTTGTGAAGGAGCGAAAACGACTTCAGCTGTCAGGGTGAGCCAGCTTTTATTCCGGATGGCCACCAGTTTATTGTTCATTATTTTAGTTGCATTTTTCTCCCTTCAGGAGGTATCTGTCTTCTTTTGTACTCTTAGATGTCTGGTCTGGATAGCCCTAAACCTAGCATGTTGGGTAGTCAGCTGTAATTTCTTTTATACAGCTTAGAGGTATCAGTATGTCCGTGTTTTTATTTTAAGTCTTGTTCTTATTTGTAAATTATTATATTTATTTTTCTGATTTAATTCGTAAGGGTTCGCCCGACGGGTTTAGGGGAGGATGTAGGGTGCCCGCACGGCCTAACCGAATTTCGGGTCGTGTCATATACTCTTCTTTCTACTTTTCGAGCTTTATGTGTGCTTTTATAAACTTCTTAGCCATTTCATAAAAAGACTCTATTAACCTTTCAGGTAGTAGAGTATACCAAGTCAATGCCCCTCTGGTGAGCGTCTCTACAAACTTCTTTAGACATACTGAATTGATTTCTTCATCAGTGAGATCATTTACTTGTCCCGTCGTGACAAACATGGCAATATGATATGTGGGATCAATCGTTCCTTCGTACTTGGGCACATTGCTGGCAACTTGAATTTCTTTGGTATAGGCAAATGAGCGCCTCTCACCCTGTATGGACGCTTTGTGAAATCTCTGATGTCTACCGTCTCCGACAACTACCAGAAGTTTTTCCATAAATTCCGCCATCTTCTTCAACTTCTTATCCATTGATTCCTTAGCATAGCTTTATGAAATGCTATTTCACCAGACTCTACCACCACGATAGCTAGAGCTCCCATAGCTACGATGGTGTTACCCGATCCTCCAGATCTGACTCCCGGTGTAAGTCCCCCTATTACCGAGCCCTGAGGAACCAAAGTCAGAGTGCCTACAGAGAGTGTCTTCGAGAAGATAGACGCTTTTTGACTTGTAGATCCAGAAAAAGCCGCCAACTGCGAACTTACCCTTTCACAAATAGTCGCATATTCAACAAAAAACTTCATTTGTTGTTCTCGTTGTCTCTGCTGTTCTTCCTGTTGCTTTATAATAAAACCATCAAAACCAAGTTCATATTAGAGGACTTAGTATCGGGCACTACCTCTTTCCCAAGCCTTCATTTTCTTGGTAAGTTCTAACCAGAATCGACCCATGTGTATTCCAGAGTCAGACCTAGTTCTCTGTTAAGGATTTTACCGGTCGCCTCTTCAATTGCTGCAGGGTGGAGGCCTACCTCCGACACTGACAACTGGAGGTATGGCTCTGTTTGTGTTATCTTTCATTGCAGATAAATAAGAAAAGAGTAAATATATTTAAATTAGAAACCATAAATCTTGGAGCATATAGATTGTCTGGGCCCCACGATGAGCGCCAAATTATATTTCCTAAAATATATGTTTAGGTTTAACAATTAAATTTATATTTAGTAAGGCACAAACAACCTTTTGTATCAAGATGTTTAGGTGTTCTTTGATTTAAACCTTCTATATTCGAGTTACATTAATTAAGTGATTAACTAACAAGTGAATTAATAGTAATAGCAATAGAATGTACGCTAAGGTGATGATTAGAATGAAAAAGAAATAATGATTACAACTGATGAAGTAGAACAACAATGAAGATATTAAATGGCAATGATAAAATAAGCAATAAAGATCTTATTGATTAGCCGTATATGATCAAATGACGTTGATCAATGATGCAAGCCACCACCTGAGCAGTTCAATAGCAACAATTGAGCAGAGTAATAGTAACATGAATCAAATAGTATCTTAGTAGTATGCAATTACAAGAGTAGTAGCGTGTGTATAAAAATCTAGGGGATACAAAATGTTGGAAGGGAGAGCTATTTATTGATTGAGAATCCTTAGACTAATGAAACCCCACCTCTCATCCACGTCCCTCAGCTGATAAGGCATATTGCTAGTCGTAATAAGTCTCTTCCCCAAAAATATCAGAGTCAGGTGTAATCCAATCTTATCCGCTTAACTGTCCGGCTGATCAATCTTCAAAGTATGAGTATGAGACTGATCGAACCAAATTTCATTAGCATGTATTATTGCTTCAATCTATTCAAATGTGTACATCTTTAGGAGTATATATTATGCTAAGTGCTTATTGCTGTGTGGGTAAAAATACGCCACCTATACTTATGAATATACGAGTCCAGCTGGCGAGGAAAAAACTTGCCCTCCAAGCTTACATGAGCTAAGGACATATGCCCGCTCCATCAGCCACGGCCGCTCAACAGGCACGGGCCTAGAGCCGAAGGGCACATACTTAGCTGCCTTGGAAGTATTAGTCTGCTAGTTAGGTTTTACCTCGTATAACCGCCTCATGTAATGGGTCAAAGGCATATAGAGTTAGTATTTTACTATAATTGAGAATGGGCTAAACCTAAGCCTATAAATACCTCTCTACTTCATTGTAATTCGATATTGAGATTCAACTGAAATCCTCTTATATTTAAGGAATACAACTTCTACTTTCTTGCTTTTGTTGCATTATTCTTTGGTATTTACGTTATTTTCTGAGACGCTATATTAATTTATCTATTTAACCTAGAGTGCAAATTTAGGAATAAACAGTTTGACGCCCACCATAGGGCATAGGAAATTCCTTGTTTTTAAAAAGAATCATACAAATCATGTCTTAAGACAATGACGAACTACCACAAAGCACTGTTGAGGCAGTAGATGGCATTACGAAGTATCCCAACAATCTCGTCGATCGTGAAGCAGATCCTTGAAAGGATCCAGTGAACTTGGAGGAAAAAAGTGACCACATTAAGTCACGCTCCCCACAAGGAAATCCCGCATGAGGAAGAAGTTCAGATAGGACCAAGGACAATTTCGAGAAGGCATTAGACAAACTTCTCAAGGTTTAGCAGCAGCAATTGCTACATAACTTGATGATGATGACGGACACATGACACGACCCGGATTCTGGTTAGGCCGTGCGGACACCCGACATCCTCCCCTAGACCCGTCGGGCAAACCCTTACCAATTAAATTAAGAAAATAAATATAACAACTCATAAATAAGGAAAAGACTCTAAAAACATATAGACATACTGATACCTCTAAGCTGTATAAATGAAATTACAGCTGACTACCCAACATACTAGGTCTAAGGTTATCCAGACTAGACATCTAAGAGTACAGAAGAAGACAAATACCTCCTGAAGGGAGCAATATGCAACCGAAATAATAAACATAAAACTGGTAGCCATCCGGAATAAAAGCTGGCTCACCCTGACAGCTGAAGTCGTCTTTGCTCCATCACAACGTGGCGAATTCAATCCTGGAGCGAACCTGTCGAAAAGAAATAGATAGACAAAAATAAACAACAAACAAGAGTGAGTCAAAAGGACTAAATAAGTGGGGCAGACTAGCCACCTCAAAGAATAGGATAGCTAGCCAGGGAGAAAAGAAACAGATAAATAAAATTCCTCTTTTTTAAATTATGAAAAGGCAGAGCCAGATAATAACTAGAAACACGTAGGAATCACAAGCTCATTAAAACCAGGAACGTAAGATAGCCAGAACTTATAGGTATCCCGAACATATCAACAATCAGAAATACATCCTGTTGCGGCGTGCAACCCGATCCATATATTCATCATGTTGCGGCGTGCAACCCGATCCATATATTCATACTATCGCGCCGTGCAACCCGATCCATATATTTATATCGTTGTCCATATATTTATACCGTTGCAGTGTGCAACCCGATCCCCGCAACTCCGTATACGAGCCAGAAATATATAGGCAAACTGAAATATGTCCACAATATGGTATACATACCGCATATACAAAACACAGCATGATAGTCACACAATAGTCAAAACGTGGTGCAATGAATGGGATAAATTCAGCATGATGCAATAGTGTCACGTGTGCCAAATAGATGGAGCGGAATCCTCCTGCTCTGAGGGCGGAATCCTCCTACCCTCAACATGATGCAATGGAGCGGAATCCTCCTGCTCCGAGGGCGGAATCCTCCTACTCTCAATATGATGCAATGGAGCGGAATCCTCCTGCTCCAATGCAATGTGTATACGAATGAAACATGATGCAATAATAACCCATCACCAGCGCGGGACTTTCATCGACAGCTGGAAAGTATATCCCAACTCACAGCCAGGGTACAATGTTCAGATCCTCAATGCAATATAACCAACAACAGGACATAACATATATTATACAATGTAAATCCAAAGCTAAGGCGTAATGAGTACGCCTATCGGCAGCTACACATGTAAGGAACACGTGGTAGATTATCCACGAGGCCAGATGCCTCCAAAGAAATGGATATAAACACTTACCTCTTCCAAAAGTTAGCATTGCTAATCAATAACCATTTTTATCCTTTGGTTCCATTGCCAAACGATCCCACTGCGTTCAATAAGCAGAAAAATATATCAAATTAGGCTAAAGGCTTCATTCCTCACATATTAGGGCAATCCGGTTAGGAACCTGATACCCTATTCGCATACGTTATACGCATGTCAGGCCTATGTATAAAGTTTAAGGTCACATAACCAAACCCTAAATAAATTACATTTATATGTTGCCCATAACTCACTGAGTACGAATATATAATTAATTCCGTTATCGGGGGTCCAATTAACCCTTTAAACTATTAATTGAACTTATTAAAACGATGTCTAATATCCTAATTGTTACCGTCAAAATATATTCAAACACAAGTAATAAACTAAAATAATGCATTAAGATCATTACCTGAATGTTTCGGGGTGAAAATTCTATCTTTTCTCCGACTCTTTTCTTATTTTCTGGTATTTTTCCGTTGTGTCATCTCTGTTTTTCGTTTTCTCTATTTCATTTTGTTTTCTGTCCTTATGTTTCTGTTTAGGCCAAGGGACTTTATCCCTTAAGGCCACCGCCTTTCAGTTCCATTTTCTTTCTTTTCCTTTTTCCTTTTTCTTTTCTCTTTTCTTTTATCGCGACGAAAATTAAAACGGTACCCTACGATATTCGAAATAATTCTGACTTTTGCATACAAGTTATGCAAAATATATGTAACACACTTGCTAAGGCGGATCTCAAATTGGACTCCCTAAACTCAATATGCGAATTTAAATGGAAAAATATCAATTTATTTAACTTTCGGCATTTTAGCAGAAGCGAGCCGAACAACTTCGAAATCTACTTTGGAAAAATCATACAAGTCACAAATAATCATACGAACCTAACGGTGCTTTCGGATTTCGAATCGGAGCTCATTCGCTAAAACCGAGCTCAAAAATCTCTTTTTAATATTTATCGACAATAAAAACTGAAACCTTCTTCCCATGCCTACTAAACGAGGTCCGATTTAGCTCAAATTTTACAGACAAGTCCTAATGGACCGCACAAATATTTTAAAATTATCGTCACGCCAATCGGAGTCCTAACTCCCAAAACGACTACCTAAGGTCGTTTCAACACACTAGCTAAGCTATTGGATAAAGGTTTCACCAAGTCGGGTCCAAGGCAGAAATCCCCTCACCTGCACATTGCCGAGAAAGACTCACAAAATCAAGTGGACAAGAAAAGACATACTCTATGGGCGCAAAAATTTCTTGTTAAAAATAAGAGACGAAAAAAGATGTCTCGTGCAGATGCAAACTATGCCATCGTTATGCAAAAGTGAAAAACTATGGGACGCCCCTCACATGGCGTGACGTGAGCCTTTCTCATACAAAGTGAGAGACGCCTTTCCACAGGCACAAATCAGGCCAACGACATACGCGATCATACCGACTTGTCCAGGCACCAACAACGCCTGCGAAAAAGTCTTAAATGTAAGTGCAAATTTATGAGTTGTGTAAACTGCTAGCTTTAACAGCAAATTTAGCAGGTAATTCTAGGTAAAAATAGACCAAATGGAATTGAGTATAAAAAAGCACGACAATTGTTTTAAAAGTCCGAAGGCTATAACCAATATTCAAAAAGGGGAAAGGCATAGCCAACAAGGGGAACTAATTATGATTAGATAACTTCTTTAGCAGTGTCCCTTGATGTTTCAGCCTCATGGTCAGCCCCGCTCTCAGGAGGGACGTCCCCATCATTGCAAATATCAGCTTATTCTGAATCTCTTCAGCATCATAGGCAAGTTGAGGCTGACAACTAGGTCCCCCATTCTCCTGATTTCTGCCTATAAGTCAAGGTCTAGGCTATCCCGTACCTTTTGGAAAACAGCTAGTCCTGCCGCTAAGGTTGTGCGGTCTAGTTTGACTCTGTACTTTTCGCCCATGGAGTGAAGCTGGGCACAGAGAGAATTGCAGATTCCTTTATAAGATGTAACCTTGGCCTATAATAGATCATTTTCATCCTGCAAACATTGGGCAACACCTCGAAGCTCAGCTGACTCTACCCAGTCTCGACATCTTTCCCCTCAGAAGACAAAACACGTCTATACAAAATAGCCAAAAAAGCGTCCAAATCGGTGTACGACAGAAGTAATTGCTCAAGGCAGAAATACTGACACACGTTCTTAACCTAGAGCAGTCAGGACGACCAAAAACCATCTAAATCTTAGCTGCAAACGCTCACAAAGGTATAACTTAGCATTACTTATTGTTTACAACGAAAATTAAAAAACGTCATGAGCAAAGACAAGTGATTTAAGTTAATACGCCACAAAACGGGCCCATAAATTACATTAAACATTCAAATACGCGGATAAATATTTTAATCATCAGATGCATAATAAAAAGAGCATCAAACGGGGGGGGGGGGGGGGTTCTCATTCCTCTCTCGGGCGACTTCTTTCATCGGCAACACTCCGTGAAAGTCCTGCTTCATCAGCTGCAGGTTCCCCAGCTGGTATCTCCTCTCCTTCACCACTCATCTCTTCGGAGCCTTCCTCAAAGTCAGGACCTGATATGATCCTAAACACGAAGAATAGGAAATCAAGTGACAGTCGATAAAATAAACGACACAAAGAAAAAGGATAGAAGGAATAGGAAAATAGATAGAAGAAAGAAAGGAATCAATCCTAAAATTGTAAGTAAATTAGAACTACACAATAAATTGTAGTACCCTAACCTAGACGAATACAATCAAAGACCAATATCTGAGGGGGAAGAGACTTGAACTCAAGCAATGGATCTCTCACACAAGAGAATCCAAGAGAGATCCAAGAAGAGGAAAAGGGATTAAACCCATACACACTCTCACAAGAGTATTCTCAATCATCCAAAATCTATCTAAATGACTAAACCCTAGGATTAGGCTATTTATAGTAGCTAGTTAAATACAAAGATAAATGGACTAAAATAGCCTCTAATGTTAATTCTGAAAATCTGCCAGGAGAGGTCCTTCTTCGCTATTGCGCATGTAGCCGCGCTATCGCGATGTGTATTCAGATATCTCATCGCGATCGTGCTAAGAACAGGGCTGTTATATTTGTTAGGATTCTCCCTAACAAAGACCGATATCTCTATTTGAGACCATGAACCACCTTGGCTGTTTTAACTTGATGCTTAAAGAACAGGGCTTTAATACATAATTTCCTCTCTCTAGTCTTCCCTTATGCGTATATTTGTTAGGATTCTCCCTGTTGTATCTACTTAAAACAGGTTATACAGTCATTTGAGACTGTGTAATTAGTTGCCCAGGGGCCTTCTCTCACTCTCTCCTTTGTGTGATTGCATCATACTTATAAAATAGAAGCCTTTGCATTAATTAACTGATAACTGGAACTTATCACATAGTGTACGATAATTTAAATTAGGCCTGGCCGTACGTGTAAAAGTTGGACATTCTAATAACAGGGCTATTTTTATACACCTAGTCGACTGAATTAGTATCTGATCTTTAAAATCAAAAATTCGAAACAATTTTTATGCTTAAACTGATGAAATATGTGATTTTTTTACAAACATGGGCTTAGTGCGTGATAATTGCCTAAATCTGAATCATTTGTGCAAAACCAAAGACTGCCCTTTTGCGCAATTAAGCTAGGTCCAAAAACTCTTTTCAAATCTGGCCCATTTATGTATGTTTTCAAAACTTAACTCCTATACACTGGTCAACCATACAAACACTTATACGTATTTTTCTAAGGTTTGATATCAGTTTATCATGTATTTGCATGCCTATATATGTCTATTACGTGTGACAACTTCCTTTTTGTGCATTTGTGTGTTCCGTGGTCCTTTTTTTTTTCCAAAACAGCCTCTCTTATACCTATATTTTCCAAAATTGACCCCAAAACAAAATAAACATTAAGATTAGGGCTCGAAAATTAATGTCAAGTCACACCGGCCCTAAATGGCTAACATTTTATTTCAAAAATAGCCTCAACTCATTTTCTAATCAATTTTGAACTGTTTCGTCAAAGCTGGCCATTTTTGCTAAACTGGTTGTTACTGCAAATTATAAATAGATACTAAAAATTGCACAAGTAAACTAATTTGAACCACCTTTTTGCAATATTAGCCTATTCGAATATGTATGTTTACCAATTTGGGACCAAATGCGCCGTTTGGCATAGGGCTTAGGCCGTTTTCGCGAATTTAAAAGCCCAATTGCATATACATGCTACCCTTATATACCATTTTGCACAAATAGATTTAATTCACTAATTAACTATGAGTATGACTCTTTAAGTTAGTAATATATATTTGTGAATATGATAAACATTTATCACTTGTTTAGACATCCCAAAATTAATTGCTCGGGCAGGAACCACTTTTCATGGGACTTGGGAGAGTGCCTAACACCTTCTTCCCCAAGTCATTTGGACTTCTTACCCTCGAATCTCTGAAACTGAACATGCTTAATAAAAGCCCCGACTTTAGACGTTTAGGTGACCTAATACACCTTAGAAATCCATATTAGGTGGCGACTCCAATCTTTAACTCAAACGAGTTACCCAGTCAAACCCAAATCTTGACTCGCTCCGAGTTAAGTAAATGTGGGCTATGATAGGTACTCTTGACCTCAACATTCAATTTTTCTCATTGAGAACCTTCATCCAACCTTTGCCTCACCCCTTTTTCCTTTGTCTTTCTTGCCATTTCTAGCATTCTCAAATAAAATTCTTTGACTTTCATTGGAGGAGTGACGTTAAGAATAAACTTTTGGTCCCTTAAAGTGAGAGCATGCTTTCCCAACTTCTCACTATACTTGGTATTTCTAGCAAACTTCCATGGTTTTTCCAACAACAAGTGACAACCTTTTATGGGCATCACATCACATAGTACTTTATCATGATAATTGCCAATTTTGAACTTTACCCACGCTTGTTGTGTAATGACCATAAACCCATCTCCATTCAATCAAGGATACCTACAGGGCAAGGGATGACTACAAGTTTCCAACTTTAATTGCTCAACCAAAGAAACAGTTGCAACATTAGTTGACTCTTATAATCAATGATCATAGCACAAGCACGCTCTCCAAACTTACAAATTTTGTGGAAGAAGTTCTTTCTTTCTTCCAAAAATTGCTCCTCACAAACTTCATTACACTCATGGTTGTCTACAAAATGATTTTGTTTAAACATAGTTCTTAAACCATTGCTAGTCCAAGATAAATCACTTGTAGTACATGTATAACCTTTTCTCACTCTAAGCCTCAAGTTGCCTTTCACATAAGAATTAGAAACATTAATCCTTTTAGCACAATTAGAAGATGTAGACTCTCTTTTTCTCATGGAGTAATTACCACTTCTTCTCAAACCAATAGTAAGACCACTATTACTCTCTTGTTTATTTTTAGGAACAAAAAGAGTGGATGCAAATGAACAATCTCTATAATAAGCTTCATCATCAATTCTCTCTATGTCACTATCTACATTTTCTAGTTCATCACAAGAAGAATAAGTAGGAACATTGTATCTTGAAGTGTCATTATCATCATCTCCAAGACTAGAAGCATAGGAGTTTTCATCGTCACATTCATCATCATAAGCCTCATAGTCTCCACGAGCTTCATGATCACCATAGTGACTCACCTCATCTCCATAAGAACCATAGTTTCCCGAATCATCATAGTAAGTCCTACCATCATTATAGGAACAATATTCTCTACAATCATCATAGGAACCATATTCTCCACAATCATCGTAACGATCCCCATCATTTTCATAGGAGTCATAATCTCCACAATCATCTTTCGAGGACATATTTGCAACAATGAAAAGAAAAGGACCTCACAAATTCACTTCCTCATGTGTATCACTCGATATATGATCACTCAATTTTCTTTCCGCTCGTGTATACACTCAAGGTCAATGGCTTTTGTGACCACACTTTAATGTTCTTACCACTCAAGCTTTTTTCTACTCAAAAGTCCCCTTAGTCTCTTCAAGGTTCTACAACCTCAAATTCTCAAGGTTAATATCCACGCTTCGGTTCAGAGTAGAGTTTATAAGACACGAAAGAAATAGACAAAGACACACAAACAGACTAGGAACAAATAAAACATGAAATAAAAGTAAAAAGAGAAAAGCACGAATCAAATTGGCACGAAATGAATTTGGATTTGGATGAAATTTTGTATATGATCTAGAAACATAATGCATTTGATGATATGAAAGGGGTTTTAGTGATTGATACTGTTTAGGGGCTGTTCCGAGCAGTCTGTGAAGTAATTGATTTTTTTTTTCAGAGCTATCGCTTGATATCGGGCGTTATCGCGAAGAGTAAATAAATAACCCTGCACTGTCGATACGCGATCGCGAAGAATAAATTTCAACATGCCTGCGCTTTCGCCGCGCGATCGCGAAGAACAAAATCTGGGTCTGATGCAGAACTTGAAGCCCAAATTTCTGAAAATTTTCTTCGCTTGAATCTTCCCAAATCAACTTGATTTTGCTTCAAATTTAAGATATAAGCTCTTTATAAGTCACTGAACAAACCCCAATGATCAATTCTTCAAAATCAACACCCAAAATGCAAAAGCCCCAAATCAATTATTGAAGAACTTGAAAACCCCTAGATTTTGACTCTTCAATTTGATGCCTCAAACATTGTTTATTGTTCAATTCTTTCAAGATACAACTTCAAGAATCATCAACCAACAATTGGTAACAAAGATTTCATCCAAAAGAACCCTAAATCTATGACTCAATTTTTGGATTTTTCAATTTTTTTTTAAGATTTTGATAATCAAATCCAAGATAGTGTTTGTGGAAGAAAACACAAATCCGAGCTCTGATACCAAATGATATGATCCTAAACACTAAGAATAGGAAATCAAGCGACAACTGATAAAATAAATGACACAAAGAAAAGGGATAAAAGGAAAAGGAAAATAGATAAAAGAAAGAAATGAATCAATCCCAAAATTGTAAGTAAATAACAACATTACAATAAATTGTAGTACCCTAATCTAGACGAATAAATCAAAGACCAATATCCGAGGGGGAAGAGACTTGAACTCAAGCAATGGATCTCTCACACAAGAGAATCCAAGAGAGATCCAAGAAGAAGAAAAGGGATTAAACCCATACACACTCTCACAAGAGTATTCTTAATCATCCAAAATCTAGCTAAATGACTAAACCCTAGGATTAGGCTATTTATAGTAGCTAGTTAAATACAAAGATAAATGGACTAAAATAGCCCCTAATGTTAATTCTGAAAATCTGCCAGGAGAGGTCCTTCTTCGCTATCGCGCATGTAGCCTTGCTTGTTTATTCAGATATCTCATCGCGATCGTGCTAAGTCTCTCATGATTGCGGACTTTGACTATTTTCTTCTTCGCGATCGCGCTACTTTCTTCGCTATCGCGATGTGCAAATTTCCAGAATCCTGCAGTCTTGTATTTTTGCTCATTTTGCCATCCTTTTGACTTGAGCCTTGCTTTTCATATCCTTTTAAAGCACTCCAAGCTCTTGATGTCTATCATGAACCCTCCACGGCTTCGAGCGCCAATCCGGTTCGCATCAGGACCAAGTTGAGCATCTGCATAGGCAACAAGGCCAGTATACGAGGCAATCTCAGTAGGAAGGTCAAGATTAGGGTCGTCACGAACCCGGAAAAGAATTGCAAGAGCGGCTGCAACGTTGGCACGATCAACTTCTACTATGCAATGAGCAGAGAGACCTGCTCAAGTGACGCCACTGTACCTTTCAGCTTGTCATTCTCATCTTGAAGGAAAGCAGAGAGACCCTGAGCATCTACGGCGTATTGTCACACCCCTTTTTTCTTTGCGCCCGCTTATGGAAGGGGGTTTTTTCGGGTTTATGAAGCGCTTATGGGATTTTTGTGATTATTTGGCGCTATCCCGAGTTAGGGTTCCCATTTAAGGAAGTGACGGTATTTCAATGTACGAATTATTTATTTTAATTTGGAGTCGCCACTTGACAAGTTTAAGGTGTGCCAAGTCACCCAAGGAGGTACCTTGGAACACCTATGACTCGTTAGTGGTCTGCGTCAGAGTTCCGGATAAGGATCTCGGTTGACTCACGGGAAGGGATTAGGCACCCTCGAGTCCTGTGCCAAGCACATGTGCTTTTATTGACGCGTTCCGGCTATATGGAATATTTTATCGTATTTGCCTTTATTTATTTCCTTTGCTACACTTTGATTTGGATTATATTATTTATTTTATTTATTTTTGTTTCAGTGACTCGGCCGAATATTTTCGTGCAAGCACTTCACCCGTTCAAAACCTCATCGACTTTGATTCGAGTCTCGATTTTATTCTTTTTTTAAGCTCGAATTTTATGATCAAGCTTGGTTTGGATTACATTTATCACATTTGCTTCCGATATTTTTGATTAATTTGGCTTAATTTAATATTTACAAAAATGTAATTTACCTAAAACCGGATATGGTCGCGTAGGCACTTCACCCTTTCGAGATCATCCGTCTTAAGCAAACTACACTTGAATCAATTAATTATTTGATATCAACGTCCCTTGGCTTACTCATTTATCCTTCACCTAAGTTTTGATTTTCGTGTATCATGACTTGAAAGAATTACTAATTCTTCATTTTAAACATTATTAGGGCCTTAAGTTAAAGGAACGAAATTAACTGAACTAGATTCACAAATTTTTCGACCCACTTGGTTTATTGTGGCCTTAAACTTAAAGGTTGACATAGAATGAACTAGGTCTGCAAAATATTTTGGCTCATTTTTATTTTGAGCATAGATTCACGCCTCAATTGTCTGGGCGGACAGATTTGCACTGACATCCCCTTTTGCCTACTTCTTTCAAGATTTGGCCAGATCTGTCAAGCTTTCAAAAATCCAATTTTTGCCTAATTTAACCATTTTTTACCTTTATATTTTACTGTAAAAAACTACATAAACTACTCATATACTTGATTGTTTATACTCATATACTTGATTTGAGCCTATTTTCACAAAAGAAAAATGCAAATAACGTTACTTTAGTTTGTTTCCAACACATTTGCATAAACATTCACGATTTTTGCTCAAGTTTCAGATATTTACCAAGGTTATGTAATGGTGTCATTTGCGCAAAATTTCAGTTTTTTAAAAAACAGTGGGACATAATAGCAATTCAACTCAAACATTCATCATAAGATTCAACATACATAAACAACTATTCCTGACTTAAAACACTTAGTTTATGCATTAACATGGCCTAAAATAGGGCTACAATTCGCATAAGTAAAACATGAACATAAAAACTTACCTAGTGTAGATAAATCTTCCAACAAAACAAAATAAAGCCCACTCCAACAGCCAAGTAAACTAGCAGCAACAAACAGCCACAAATGACACTTCCTTTGAAATAATGACCTAGACTCAAGCCATCTTTCTTACTATTTTTTCTTTGCCATTTCTTTCTTAATATTTCTTTTTCTTGCTATTTTGCTTTCAGATCTGGAAGAATATTTTTTTTGTTGTTGAAAGTAGGTGAGAAGTAAATGCTGTGTATTCTCCCCTTTAATGAGGCTATAAATTCCCTCTTTTATAGGAGAAAAGAGGAGCAATTGGATCCAGCTACTGGGTCAAAGCCCAAGGCTTTTTCTACTTTTCAGAGGCATGCCAAGTCTATTAAATCCTTGCTTTGGACTGCTTGATCAAAAGGGAAAACTTGGCAGATGAGGCAAGTTGCCATGCTGGCATCTATACTATTTTGAGCTCTCTTTGATATCTGCCTCATTAATGAGGAAGATATGCTTGGAATTCAAGTTGGACTTCAAATTTTAATAAACTCACACTCCTCTTTTCAGGTTTTTACTTAAAGGGGCTGGACTAATACAGATTCCCTCCCCAAGTCCATAACTATCATCAAACTTCAAATTAAGCCTTAAACATGACCCTAATGACCACCTGCATCCCGTAACATCCTAACTAGAACACCCCAAATTCTACACATAAACCAGAACATAGAATCATGAATCTAGCCTTGCCAGATCATTCACACAAGCTCTAATGCATAACCAATCAATTGACTAACCAAGTTCCTGCTTTTAACATTAGCCAGATATGTGTAAAACAGAATTTTGATACCAGAAATGTACTACATCATTTGATACTAAGCTAGAAGGGACAAACAAGCTTACATACTTCCATCGCTCAAGCCAAACTAAACAATAGGCTGGACGACACAATTTTACTAAAGACCAAATAAAGGAAACCAATTTAGTAGCCAACACTTGGGCTGCAATAAACTAACAATGCAAATGAACAACTACTCTATCAAGCTTAAACCATGATCAAAAGCTAACGCACAAACAAACTCAATTCACTGATTCTTTCAAACAGAAAAAGAATACCACTTGTCATGAGTATAAACACATATGAATGAAGAACAAAGAAAGCTAACGTTTACTTAACCCGTTGCCAACACTAAGAACAAACCAACGCTGCCTCGGATAAGCTTCAAACGCTATTGCCACTGCATATACGAGCATGAACAACTCCTCGAGCCATCACGAACTCCATGGCAGTAGCTTCTAAAGAAACGACCAAACGCCACACAAACAAACCGGGCATCGGGACAGCCTCCTCGCCATCGCAGTTTAAGCAAGCTCACTCCATCATTGCCTCGAAAAACAGCCTCCACACTGCTATTGCTATCCTTAGCGTCTCACCACTACTAAGCAACAAAAAAATCATCACAGCTTAATCATGGAAACTCCACCATGTATCAGTCCCACAACCAGTCCCAGAACATCGTTGAAACACCAAAACAAAAAGCCATTGTTCCCCAGCCCAACCTCCATTCTACGCCCTCGTCACTGCCTAAAAAGCCCCCTCACAGTGATACCAAAGCCATTCACAAACGTTACCACGTACACACCAAACAGTTCAAACAAAACAATAACAAACTGAACCTCCAAATCGCCTTGTTCTAATCGAATCGAACTCGTTCGGGGTCGACTCGACTAGAACGAGAAGAGAACGGAGGGAAAGGGCAAGAAATCAACCAAGGGAGTCCTAGACTAATCGGTAATGGAAAAAATGAAGCGAGAAATGATCTTTGTTTTAAGAAAATGGAGCAGCAGGTGTGAAAGAGGAAGAAAGAATGAGGCTTTAGATGTAAAACTCACAGAAAAACTCGCAAGAATCGCTGGAAAAATGTTGACAGATTTTTTAAAGCTCGATCTACACCAAACGACTTGGATTTTGGAAAAAATAGTCGCGAAAATGGGATGAGGAGGTCGAGATGAGCCCGAGGTTGTGTTTTGGGAATTTTTCGGTGGCCAGAGGACGACGGGCATATGGCGGATCAGTAACGGTTTAGTGGCGGTTCGCAGTGGAGGCGATTTCCGCTGGGGTGAGGGAAATTTTGGCAAGGGTTTAATTAGTCACATGGGACTCAGGTGTGTATGTAGTGGAATGAGGAAAAATAAGATTATATATGTGAAAGGGATGGGTGAGGAGGACCCTTGGATTAAAAGTGATCCAACGGATAAGATTAAACCTTCTTTGGACCGGGTCAAAATCTGATTGGGCTAAGGGAATTGGGCTGAGCAACACTAATTGGCTATTATAGGCTTGCTTAATTAACAAATCAAATTAAACTAATTTAAACTAAAGAATTAAATGACAACATTCACAGATATATTACAAGAAAAATGATGACCATCATGAATATGTCAAATATTAAATATCTTGGTAATTTTTTGGTAATGTTGCCAAAATTAGGTGATTACAGCTGCCCCTCTTTGTTCGAGAATATGAAGAGTTTTTGGACAAAGACGTAATCGACAACTAATTTTGGCTTTTTCGGTTCTGGCCGAGAACACGCTTGCAAAATTGTGACCGTACCTTGACCTTTCAGTTCTAACCAAGAACAAGGCTGCCTACATATCCCCGGACTAAGGAATCAGGTCAGTTTAGTTCCTCACGTGCGATAGCTGAGACTACCGCATGCGAACTGATACTACACTCTCCTAGACTAACACTAAACACACTCTAGACATACACAGACTAACTCTAGACACTTTCAAAACTAACTGAGACTGGCTCGATGCTCCTAGACTTACCCGGACTAACTCGAGACACCTTTGACATGCTAGAGTTATTGCTGCTGGTTGCTGGTTGCCAGTTGTTGCTGGGTATTGCTTGCTTTTCTACAACATTTTACAAGAGAAAACAAATTACAATATAAAATTCTGCCATTTTCTATGGGAGGCTTGCTTGAGCTTTCTTGCAGACTTGTTCTTCCAGGATTGATCCGATGAAGATGAATTGCTTCATTGTCGGGAATGAGCCCAATTACTGAAAGTAGATAGCTTTTGTGTGAGGGGTGTGCCCCGATTGTTGAAAGTAAGCTGCTCCATTGTGAGGGGAGTGCCTTGATTGTCGAAAGATAAATGCTCCATTGTGAGGGAGCACTCCAATTGCCGAAAGATAAATGCTCCATTGTGAGGGGAGTGCCTCGAGTGCTGAAAGATGAATACTCCATTGTGAGGGGAGTGCCTCGATTGCTGAAAGATAAATGCTCCATTGTGAGGGGTGTGCCCTGATTGCTGAAAGTAAGCTGCTCATTGTGAGGGGAGTGCCTTGATTGTCGAAAGATAAATGCTCCATTGTGAGGGAGTGCTCCAATTGCTGAAAGATAAATGCTCCGTTGTGAGGGGTGTGCCTCGAGTGCTGAAAGATGAATACTCCATTGTGAGGGGAGTGCCTCGATTGCTGAAAGATAAATGCTCCATTATGAGGGGAGTGCCTCGATTGCTGAAAGATAAATGCTCCATTATGAGGGGAGTGCCTCGATTGCTGAAAAGAAATGCTCCATTGTGAGGGAGTGCTCCAATTGCTGAGAGATAATTGTGAGGGGAGTGCCTCGGTTGCTGAAAGATAAATGCTCCGTTGTGAGGGGAGTGCCTCGATTACTGAAAATAAATTGCTCCATTGTGAGGGGAGTGTCTCGATTGCTGAAAATAAATTGCTCCATTTTGAGGGGAGTGCCTCGATTGCCGAAAGTTAACTGCAAATCCTGTAGAGACAGAGTCTCGCGAATTTCATTTGTTGCTCACGTTGTTAGTGCCGAAAGGGCAAGGAAATAATGGTGAAGTGGAATAAATCAAAAGGAACAGGAAAAAAAATTGGAGCGAAAGTCGTGTGGACAAGAAACGTCTTTCTGAAAAGGGGAAACTTATCTAGCCATATACTGGCGGCCCTGATGATCATGACATGTATCTTGAATGATCTCGTCCGACTAGCGCTACTTGTTTGTCCAGAATCGTTTCAATGGGGATACTAGCCCATAACCAATCATAGTTGAGGTGACTCTTAGGTCGGCTAGCAGCGCCCTTTTGGGTTTTCGCCGGTTAGCCTCTCTCTTTAATCTTTTGCCTCTCTATTGCCTGACGGCGCCTTTTCAGGTTTTCACCGGCAAGACATCTTTTTTTAAAAAAAAAATAATAAACATCCATACGTATCATTGAGGTGATTGCGTGAAATTCGCCACCTTTTGAAAACATTCTCCTTTAAAAATAAAAAAAAACATCTGCCCCAGTTTAGAATAAACTGGGGCATTTGGGTTTCTTTTTGACAGGGCATAAACGTCCTTCAAGATGCATCAGGCGGATGACTTAACCCCCAGGATTATTTTGGAAAGCAGAAATCAAAAATCTGCCCCAATTTAGTATAAACTAGGGGTCTGCATTTCTTTTGTATTGGACGCAAACCTGGAGGCAAGGTTTTGCGTCAATGTGAGACAGGAAAGAAAGGAACTCTTCCATGTTATGACCGCACCCGAATGGCTGCCTTTGTATCCTTTTGAGAGGAATCAGGTCAAGACGTAGCTCTGACAACTTAATGCCAATTTTGTTTTGATGTTTCTCAATTTTCATTTCATTACAATTTCATTGATACCCAAAACAGAGTTTACAACAGGAAGTGCAAGGCTCTAAAGGCCATCAAAAAGTATAATGTTTTGGGTAGGAGAATGTCTATTTTAACAAAATAAAGCTGGCCTGAAGCTCATATGTAGTATTTCTTGACTGCATCTGCATTGACCGGCATCTCGGTGGTCCTTCCTTCTGGATCCGTTAAGTACAAGGCACCGTTTGGCAACACTTTCTTTATAAGGTATGGTCCTTGCCAATTTGGAGAAAATTTCCCTTTAGCTTCTTCCTGATGAGGGAAGATTCGCTTCAGAACCAATTGCCCTTCTTTCAGATCGCGGTAGCGAAGCTTCTTGTTGTATGCACGTGCCATTCTTGTTGATAAAGTTGGCAGTGACAAGCTGCATTGAGCCTCTTCTCATCAATAAATGACAATTGTTCTAGCCTGGTTTTGACCCATTCTGCATCTTCAATTTCTACTTCTACAATGATTCTGAGCGATGCTATTTCAACTTCGGCTGGTATGACTGCTTCAGTTCCATACACCAATGAATATGGAGTCGTACCTATGGAAGTGCGCACAGTTGTGCGGTAGCCGAGCAAGGCAAAAGGTAACTTCTCATGCCAATCACGAGATCATAGCATCATCTTCCTAAGGATCTTCTTGATATTCTTATTTGCTGCTTCAACCGCACCATTTGCTTTTGGTCGGTAAGGTGTGGAGTTTCGGTGTGTAATCTTGAATCTTTCACATACCTCCTTCATCAGATGGCTGTTCAGGTTTGCCGCGTTATCAGTGATGATGGTATTCGGGATACCAAAGCGACAGACAATGTTGGAATGGACGAAATCTACCACGGCTTTCATGGTCACGGACTTAAGAGTGATCGCTTCGACCCATTTAGTGAAGTAATCAATGGCAACCAAGATGAATCTGTGTCCATTTGATGCTCTTGGTTCAATGGGGCCGATAACGTCCATCCCCCATGTTGCAAAAGGCCAAGGAGCTGACATTGTGTGCAACTCTAGGGGAGGAGAGTGTATTAAATCACCGTGCACTTGACATTGATGGCACTTTCGCACAAAGGTTATGCAATCGTGTTCCATGGTTAGCCAAAGGTATCCTGCTCTGAGCACTTTCTTTGCTAACACGTACCCGCTCATGTGGGGTCCATAGATCCCTGAGTGTATGTCATTGAGAATCCTCGCGGCTTCAGTTGAATCCACGCATCTTAACAATCCCAAATTTGGTGTTCTTTTGTACACCACTCCTCCGCTCAGAAAGAAACCACCCGCAAGTCGTCGAAGGGTTCTTTTCTGATTGCTTTCTGCCATTGGTGGATATGTCCCATCTCGAAGAAAATTCTTGATGTCTAAATACCATGGTTGGCCATCAATTTCCTCTTCGACCATATTACAGTAGGCATGTTGACTCTGAACCTTGATCTCCAACGGGTCAATGTGAGCTTTATCAGGATGGACAAGCATCGAGGCTAGTGTAGCCAATACATCAGCCAGTTCATTGTGTATTCTTGGGACGTATCTGAACTTTAAAGCATCGAACCTTTGACGGAAATCATCCATACACTATTTGTACATGATCAACTTAAGGTCGCGGGTATCCCGCTCACCTTTCATTTGGCGTATCAAAAGATCTGAATCTCCGATCGTCAATAACTCTTTTATGTCCATATCCAGTGCCATGCTCAAACCCATTATGCATGCTTCATATTCAGCTGTGTTGTTAGTGCAACTGAAATGAAGTTGGGCTGCGGTCGGGTAATAATGCCCTGTGGGAGAAATGAGAACCGTCCCAACGCCGTGACCCTTTGAATTTGAAGCGCCATCAAAGTATATTTTCCACACTTATTCCTCTTCATTGATCAATTCTTCCAATGTATATACCTCCTCATCGGGGAAGTAAGTTTTCAATGACTCATAGTCATCATCAACCGGATTCTCCACCAGGGTGGTCGGCTAAAGTTTGGCCTTTCATTGCAGTCCTGGTGACATAGACTATGTCGAATTCCGTGAGCAGGATCTGCCATTTTGCAAGTTTTCCTGTTGGCATTGGCTTCTGGAATATGTACTTTAGTGGGTCCATCCGGGATATAAGAAAGGTGGTATGGGACAACAAGTAATGTTTCACCTTCTGTGCGACCCAAGTTAAGGCGCAACATATCCTTTCCAACAAAGTGTATTTGGCCTCAACGTCAGTGAACTTCTTGCTTAGATAGTAAATTGCCTGCTCTTTCTTTCCTGAGGCATCATGTTTCCCCAGTACACAACCAAATGAGTTGTCATTGACTAACAAGTACAAAAATAGCGGTCGGCCAGGCTCGGGCGGGACCAAAACAGGAGGGCTTGACAAGTATTGCTTGATCTTGTCGAATGCTTCTTGGCACTCTTCGGTCCATGCAATCTGCGCATCCTTTTTCAACAATTTTAGAATTGGCTCACATATTGTGGTGAGTTGGGCGACGAACCTTCTGATGTAATTTAGCCTGCCGAGAAAGCTTTTGATATCCTTCCTGGTTGGAGGTGGAGGTAATTCTTGTATTACTTTGATCTTTGCGGGATCCAGTTCAATACCTCACCTGCTAAAGATGAAGCCCAAAAACTTTCCATTGGGCACACCAAATGCACATTTGGCTGGATTTAGTTATACTTACGGAGCCTTTCGAAGAACTTTTTAAGGTCGCTCACGTGATCTTCAGCAGTTCTGGACGTGACAATCACGTCATCCACATACACTTCAATCTCTTTGAGCATCATATCATGGAAGATAGCAGTCATAGCCCTCACATAAGTTGCCCCAATATTTTTCAATCCAAACGACATCACTATATAGCAAAACGTCCCCCAAGGTGTCGTAAATGCTTTTTTGTATGCATCATCCTCATCCATCTGGATTTGGAGATACTCGGCATAGCAATCAACAAAGGACTGTATCTCATGTTTTGGACAATTGTCTACTAGAGTGTGAATGTTAGGCAATGGGAAATTGTCTTTGGGACTTGCCTTGTTCAGATCTCGATAGTCGACACATATCCTTGTTTTCCCATCTTTCTTGAGAACCGGCACAACATTCACAACCCAAGTGGTGTACTGGACTGGTTGAATGACTTTCGCATCGACCTATTTCATGATTTCTCGTGGATTTTCTTGATCATGTCAGTTTTGAATTTGCGTTGTAACTGCCTGATAGGAGGAAATCCAGGTTGGATCGACAGTTTGTGGACTATCAAATACGAGCTCAAACCCGGCGTCTCATCGTAAGACCAAGAAAAGACATCCCGGTATTCAAAAAGCACTTACAGAATATCTCTCTTCACCTTGGGATGGGCATACATGCTTATCTTGGTTTCCCTCACATCGTCAGGGCTCCCAAGGTTAACATCTTCTGTATCTGCCAGATTGGGTTTAGGCTTCTCCTCGTGACGTTCCACTTCCAAACCTATTTCAAAATCAGCCTTTTCCTCGTCATATTCAATCTCATTAACAAACTCATCACTGTGTTCTTCATCATTTTCAACCTCAACTATGGTTATGGAATCAAGATTAGTTTGCAGATGCTGGATGGATGGTAAGTTTCTTGCATATGTCATGATATCAGGACCATCAGATACATCACTACAGATAAATATAACAAGAATAAAATTAGGAAGATAGATAGAGATTTAGGAAAAATTCGGCTCTCAGGCCTTTCATTAATGAAAAGGGTTTGAATTACAATAAAGAAGGTGGGCAAAATAATACATTTGGCATACAACCCTTGGAATATCCAAGTGTATTTAAAAGAAATTGCAAAACAAACAGTCCACCAAGATCCCTTCCTGATGGGGAAGGGAGTTGCATTCCTGTTAGTCAGGTGCACGTCCGGGCCAATGTACTGAATTGAGGCATTGCTGGAGCCTTCGCCCGGCTGGACCATGTAGATTTCAAAGATGCCACCCAAATGAAATGGAGTATCCTGATTGTCTTTCACTGTATTAACATCTGTTGCAATGATCTTCGGCTTCATAACATATCCTACAAAAGACTGAGCAAGACACGGAATTGGCTTCGGGAGGGACCAAACTTCGGACTTCTTCTTTCTTGCTTGCTTGCGATCAGCTGCTTTTGGCTTGAAGCCTAGCCCCCAAGTGCCTTGCACACCAATTGGCTCTACTGGATTCACCCTGCCCTGTAGTGACGTTCCGAGACCTTCCCTAAATTGGAAACCATGTTTCAGCATTTCAGAGGCCATCATGATAGCCGTATCCGACACTTTTGGAATGGGTATGGGTTTACCTTCTGTCACTTTTTCCACATACACCACATCAGAGGTTTGATACATAATGGTTGGGCGAGTGGTGACGACCTCGAGGGCTGGTACATCCAAACTATTGTTGAACTGCGAGTCATGCTCTCCAAAAACCACGACGGCTTGACTGTCCCAAGTGAACTTAACTGCTTGATGGACTGTAGAAGGTACATCACATGCCATGTGGATCCATGGTCGGCTCAATAGTAAATTGTAAGATGCATCAGCTTCCGGGACTTAGAATTCAATTGTGAATGTTGCAGGGCCAATGGTCAACTCAAGATCAACGATACCCAAAGATTCTCGAACTCCTCCATCAAAAGCACGAACAAAGGATGAGCTGGATCTGATTTTACTGGTATCCACCTTCAAGCTCTTCAATTTGGTGAGAGGGCAGACGTTCAAACCTGCATCGCTATCTATTAACACACGTGAGACATAGGAGTTCTCACATTTGACTGAAACATGAAGTGCCCGATTATGACCAGTTCCTTCTTTGGGTAGCTCTTCATCAGTGAAGGTCACACGGTTGGTCTCAAATACTCTGCCTGCCAGTGCTTCCAGATTAGCCACGGTTGTTTGCTTAGGAATATAGGCCTCATTCAGTATCTTCAGCAGTGCATGGCGGTGTGCTTCAGAGTTCATCAGCAAAGACAAGAGTGATATCTGAGCTAGAGTATTCCTTAATTGCTTGACGATAGAGTAATCCGTCGTTCTCATCTTCTTTAGGAATTCTTCAGCTTCTTTCTCTGACACAGGTTCTTTAATTGGTCCTTGGTTCTCACGACCAGGCTTCGCCTTTCCCAATTCTTCAGGAGTGAAACATCTTCCGGAACGAGTCAAGCCATTAATATCAGCAGGGACTTCCATAATCTCTTTGCCTTGGTAAGACACGATTTATTTGTTGTAGTTCCAGGGAACAACTTTTGTACTTATAACAGGGAGTTGTTTTGCCTTTGTGATGATGACTAGTTCACACGGCTTTGCCTTAACCTCAATGACTGGAGCCTTCTGACTTGATGCTCCTTGCACGATAAACACTGGCCCATCAGGCTGAACCTTTTCTTGCTTTGCAACTGGGATTGTAAAACTTGGTTCAGCAGCCACATCTTGCTTTGTTTTGTTGACAATGGATGCATTTGGACTTGCGGCCGATACAACAATTAACGGCTCTTGGCATTTAATATCTAAAAAGGGATCGACTGCCACAATCTGCTTGGCAGCTTTCCCTTTCAAATCTTCCTCTGTGCATACCATCCCAACTCTATGTGTGTCATTCTGAATATTATGAGCTGGCAAAGGGTTCTGGTTCATATTTTGAGTCTCGTCTCCCACAACTTTTATCTGATTGTTATCTATCATTGCTTGGATTGTACTTTTTAGATGCCAACATTGCTCTGTGTCATGTGCAGGCGCCCCAGAATGGAATGCACAGCGGCCAGAATGATGCACCTTCCCTTTCGGATTCATGTTTCCTGGGATTGGTTTTAGCAAGTTAGCTTGTTGCAGTTTTTCAAACAGGTTGGTGTAAGTTTCACGCAGCAGGGTGAATTGCTTCTGTTCTCGATGCATATTCCTTTGCTGCATGTTTGGATGAAAACCTGGTGGACCCCGTGGACGATAAGGCATCTCCTGCTGAGTTGGGAATTGAGCATGTTCTTGTTGGTTGTTATATTGAACCAAGGCAGGGGGTGCACGCCATTGCGGACCAGATAGTGGTTGAGAATAAGATGTTGCATTGACGGGGAATGAGAATTGTGGCATGGCATATTGTTGGCCATGAGGTGGATAGAATTGTTGTGGCGGGGGTGTCTGAATGTACCCTTGACGGTCATTGTATCTTCCGTCATTTCTTCTAGGTCCAGGACCAACCATTGCCACTTCATCTTTCTTTTCTTTCTTCTTCCCAAACACACTTGACCCTGATTGCAATGCTTGGGTAGTGGCTCTCAAAGCTGTTTGGCTGACAATCTTGCCTGCCTTGATTCCTCTCTCAATCATCTCCCCAATTCTCACTGCTTCACTGAACTGCTTCCCAATGGCAGAGGCCATCGCTTAGTAGTTTGTTTCATAGAGCACTTCGACGAACTCTTCAATCATCTTATCATCTGGGATCAAAGGGCTCACACGCGCCGCTTATTCGTGCCACCTGTAGGCATACTCTCTGAAACATTTACTTAGTTTCTTTGTGATTGTCTTCAAGGAAGAACGATCAGGAGTAGCCTCCATTTTGTAACCATAATAATTTAGGAAAGCGCTGGCCATGTCATCAAAGGTGACCCACTTCGAAACATCTTGTTGTACAAACCATTCTGTTGCCAGTCCTCCCAAACTATCAGCAAATTATGCCATCAACATTTCATCCTTCTCAATGCCCCTCATTTTGTTAAGGTAGATCTTCACGTAGATCCTTGGATCACTTTGGCCAATGTACGGATCAAATTTGGGCACAAAAAAACCTTCAGGCAATGGCACATGAGGGAACAAGCACAGGTCTTTGTATGAAATATTGGTTTTACCCCCTTGCCCTTGTATGTTTTTCACAGTTTGCTCCAAGCTTTTCAATTTTCGAGCAAAATCATTCTCTTCTATTTTTCCCAACCTCTCGATATCAGCATGTGATTTTCTGTGGTGCCCCTGATCATACGACTCGTTTTGGCGGAAGACATTACCCTAAGCTTGGTCAAATTGTTGATCATGGGCCCTTAACTGTGGGTCACTATTTGATCTTTGCAAAGTGTGTCCTGCAGGAACGGTGAATGCTGCGGCAGGAACCTGGGGTTGGCCATGTTGTCCTTATTGTGGGAATTGTGCCCCAGGTTGTATAGTGGAAGGTCCTGCTGCATTGTCAGTTGCCAGGTGTGAACCAAATCCCTGAGGGTAACGGGGGTCTCCTGCCACTGTGGATTGCCCTTGCCCTGGTGGCTGAGTATTTGCCATGAAACCAGCAGCACCTGGCGGATTAGGAGGTGCCTGAACTGCTGCCAAGTTACTAACTAGCTGCGTCATCATTTCTTTCATAGTTGTGAAATCCTAGGCCATCTTGGCCAGTTGCTCAGCTAAGCGAACCAACTCAGTATTCTCGGTTTCCTCAGCCATCGTTGTTGGAGTGTTTTCTTGAAGAGGTGCTTCAACCACTTCTGGAACAGGCAGTGGTCCCTTGATTCTGGTGGAGTAGGAATGTGGGGCCAGCACGACAGTTGCTCAAGCTAGTGAACCAAAATAGGTTAGTGCAACAAGATAGCATATAACATGAATTTGTGTGTTGGCCTAGCCAATGCCTAAAGATCGTTATGCGTCATCCCGAATCAAGACAAAGCGGGTCCTTATCTTTTTTTTTTTTTTTGCTCTTCTTGTTTTTGTCCTTCCCTTTTTCTTTTTTTCTTTCTCACTCTTTTTTTCTTTTATTTTTCATATCATATATCTTTTCAAATGTAAGAGGGGTCCAAAAATTTGAAAAAAAGAAAAAAAATGCATTTAAGATAATAAAGAGACACAATTTTGGATTTTCTGATTTCCTTTTTATAAATGCCGAAACAGTGCAATATTAAAATAATAAGCCCACTGACAACATGGGGCAATAGTAGTACTCCTAAAAATTAAAACAAACAAACTAGACAACTGTTCGAAATAGAAATACCAATATATAATGAAAGCTACAACATGTCCGAGATGCTAAATGAATGACAAAAAGTCAATGAACTGCATCATCTCAGACTGATATATATCTGCTAAGGTGATCTGGGCTCTGCCTCAGCTGACTCCTCTAGATCTGACTCAAATGGCTCGACGGGATCTTCCTCTGGTGGCTCCTCGGGATCTACTGGTGGGCCTTCTACCAAGGTATGACGCAATCCATCCAAATCAGCTGCAATTCTGGTAACGAAGGGAAGCACATGTGGGAGTAGGTCCTCCGCGGGCAGCCTCCTATAGTCACCGATGGCCTGTGCAACATACATAGCAGAGTCATAGATCTGTCGATAAGCTACACTAATAGTCTATCCTGCAGCCTGTATATCCTGAAGTCGGCCCTGTGCTAGCTCTCTGAGCTGCTCTCCCTGCTTCAATGCCCTATCAAGTTGAGCTCGACCGTCTATGGCATCCCGACGATGATAATCCTTCCTTCTCTTGCTCTCCACCAAACCTACCCGGTCGGCATCTCGCTCTGTCAATGCCTCTGAGTGCATAACACGGAGTCGTCTGACTGTGTCTAGGTGCTGATGCGCGAAACCCTCACTCTCAACCAAAGCAGCTCGAGCAGCATCCCTCTCAGAGCGAAGACGGTAGAACAAACCCGCACATCTCCCATCAATCTCTACCCTATGAATCTCTATCTTCATGTCGATCCTGAGTGCCGTCATACGGTCCCTTAAGCGTTCTCGTTGGCTAGCTACCAAAGCAGGCTGCCGACCGAACCAGAAAACATACTCGAGAGTGACCTCGCCTCTGAATTGGTCCATGATCTGTGTGCTGGAGGTTAAAGCTCTCATATTATCCCAAATAGAAAACCACTGAGTGTGCGTGGGAGACTCACCGATAGTATGCTCAAAGCGATACTCTCCCATGGACTCTACCCTAGGGACACCCTGAACGCGCCCAAGCTGTCGGAGCACCCGCTTAGGGCAATAAGGCCCGGCTCCCTTATGACCCATCAATACTAGAAAAGGACGGTTCATACTACCATACATTCTCCCTTTCGAGGGTACCAGCTAACTTGCCACCGGATATTCTCCAAAGTGAGCTTGCTCAAGTACTGTGCCCACCCATCAAAGCTCTCAGGTAGATCAAGATGTCGAGTACGATAGTAATGGATGTTTAAATTGCATTTAGACTCATCAGGTAGTGGCGTAGGGTCAGAACGCTCAAACAAATGCTCAACGAACCATACTTGCAACAATAAGTTGCAACCCTCGAAAAATCGGGCCCCTTTATCTTTGCATCGGGTCAAAGCACGATAAATACTACCCAAGATCATTGGCACAACAGTAGAATTTGAAACTCCCCCAAATAGAGCTTTCACGACCCAAGAGGTATGGATGGAGATCTGTCCATTCTCCATCAGGAAGACCTTAAGACCAAGGAAAGCGATCATGAGAGCTCTTTCCCTCAAGCGATTCCTTTCTTCATGACTAAACCTAGTGATGAATTCCAACCAATGCTCTGTGTAACCATCTCCCCGCCCATAAAGAGCAAAAAGATACTCCAGACTAACCCAACCTGAGGCCAAACTCAATAACTGTGTATCAGAGCGCAGACTCATGTCCCGTAAGAACTCCTCGACACTCACAAAGCGAGGTGCTATGCACTTCTTTGCCCTAAACACTGAATTAGTCAAACCCGAGATCTTTTCTAAAGTACGAGTCATCTCAACATCACCAAACACAAAGGTATTTTGACTCGGTTCCCAATACCGAATCAAAGCATTTACTAGTTCCCGGCGCGGGGCAAACTTAGGGTTAAGAAGATGTGACATTTCCCCCATTCTCGCATTCACAACCCCTTTCTGCTTTTCGCTCAAATTGTACCACCAATCCCTCAACAACGGAGGGCATTCATCGTCCATCTTAATAGGCGGCGGAGTAGAACCCTCAAGAAACTTCCTTTTTCCTACTCTAAATGATGATGCAGCCATAATACCTATTTTTATTAAAAATGAAGGATTAGGACCGAAAAAACTTTGGACAAAATTTATAAAACATTAAAACGGACAAGCCGACTCAAACAAAATATTTACATGATTGACTAACCTAGACAAATAGAAACAAAAACTTGTCAATGTTTTACAAAAATAAGTCGACTCTATTTGGATTTTTTTTGAAAATTTTTTGACATGACAACAACACCAAAATTTGACTGTTGACGTTGTTTTTTTCCTTTTCTCTCTCTTTTTTTCCACAAAATTGGCCATTATAGCGGCGTGAAATTGACTTTAAAATCTTGCCGACAACGGGAAAAAGATAATGACACGCTAATATTTTTTAGTTTTTTGAAAATCTGAAATTGCCCCTCTTAACAAAATGTCTCTTCTCTCTCTCTCTCTCTCTCTCTCTCTCTCTCTCTCTCTCTCTCTTTCTTTGATCATTTTTTTCTTTTTTCAAACTAATCCGCTTTCCCTTGATAAACGGTCAGCATAACGGCCTCCCTAGATGCAACACAGAAGATGCCACTATTGTGTCTTTCTGGGGCGTAGGCCCCATCTAGACTCTAAAGGGTCAGCCTAGACAAGTGCAGTACCGGTGTACCGTACCTCACTAAGTCTAATGACATGCAAATAAATCGGCCTAGATAAAAGCACAAGTTCAACTCTAGGTGACTCAATGGGTTCATGTTCTATAGTTTCTGGCAATTTGGAAGTTCCTCAGGGGTACCGGTCGACAACGTCTAACGGCCTAACCTAACGCACCTCCTCCTAAGAAGGGTTAACTTTTTGTGTTCTGAGACACGTAGAAATTCCAGACACCGAAGTAACACTAGCGTGCATGTGTGCAGTGTTCCAGAAGACTCAGAGGTGTACGAGAGAAGACAGTTGTATATATATGCAGTTCAACAATATCAAAGCAGTAACATTCAATTTATCAAGACAACATACAAACAAATATTCAAAAGCCGAAAGACGTCAAATTGTTAAAGCCTGAGATTCTCAGTTTTACTGTTTTGTTCCCCAGCGGAGTCGCCAAGGCTGTCACACCCCTTTTTTCTTTGCGCCCGCTTATGGAAGGGCATTTTTTCGGGTTTATGAAGCGCTTATGGGATTTTTGTGATTATTTGGCACTATCCCGAGTTAGGGTTCCCATTTAAGGAAGTGACGGTATTTCAAAGTACGAATTGTTTATTTTAATTCGGAGTCGCCACTTGACAAGTGTAAGATATGTCAAGTCACCCAAGGAGGTACCTTGGAACACCTACAACTCGTTAGTGATCTGCGTCAGAGTTCCGGGTAAGGATCTCGGTTGACTCTCGGGAAGGAATTAGGCACCCTCGAGTCCTGTGGCAAGCACAGTTGCTTTTATTGACGCATTCCGGCTTTATGGAATATTTTATCGTACTTGCCTTTATTTATTTCCTTTGCTATGCTTTGATTTGGATTATATTATTTATTTTATTTATTTTTATTTCAGTGACTCGGTCGAATATTTTTGTGCAGACACTTCACCCGTTCGAAACCTCATCGACTTTCATTCGAGTCTAAATTTTATTCTTTTATTAAGCTCGAATTTTATGATCAAGCTTGATTTGGATTACATGTATCACATTTGCTTCCGATAGTTTTGATTAATGTGGTTTAATTTAATATTTACAAAAGTATAATTTACCTAAAACCGGATATGGTCGCGCAGGCACTTCACCCGTTCGAAATCATCCGTCTTAAGCAAACTACACTTGAATCAATTAATTATTTGATATCAACGTCCCTTGGCTTACTCATTTATCCTTCACCTAAGTTTTGATTTTCGTGTATCATGACTTGAAAGAATTACTAATTCTTCATTTAAAACATTATTAGGGCCTTAATTTAAAGGAATGAAATTAACTGAACTAGATTCGCAAATTTTTTGACCCACCTGGTTTATTGTGGCCTTAAACTTAAAGGTGGACATAGAATGGACTAGGTCTGCAAAATATTTTGGCCCATTTTTGTTTTGAGCACAAATTCACGCCTCAATTGTCTGGGCGGACAGATTTGCACTTACATCCCCTTTTGCCTACTTCTTTCAAGATTTGGCCGGATCTATCAAGCTTTCATAAATCTAATTTTTGCCTAATTTAACCATTTTTTACCTTTATATTTTATTGTAAAAAACTTATATAAACCACTCATATACTTGATTGTTTATACTCATATACTTGATTTGAGCTTATTTTCACAAAAGAAAAATGCAAATAACGTTACTTTAGTTTGTTTCCAACACATTTGCATAAACAGTCACGATTTTGGCTCAAGTTTCAGATATGTACCAAGGTTATGTAATGGTATCGTTTGCGCAAAATTTCAGTTTTAAAAAAGCAGTGGGACATAATATCAATTCAACTCAAACATTCATCATAGATTCAACATACATAAACCACTAATCCTGGCTTAAAACACTTAGTTTATGCATTAACATGGCCTAAAATAGGGCTACAATTCGCATAAGTAAAACATGAACATAAAAACTTACCTAGTGTAATTAAATCATCCAACAAAACAAAAAAAAACCCACTCCAATAACCAAGTAAACCAGCAGCAACAAACAGCCACAAATGACACTCCTTTTGAAATAATGACCTAGACTCAAGCCATCTTTCTTGCTATTTTTTCTTTGCTCTTTCTTTCTTAATATTTTTTTTCTTGCTATTTTGTGTTCAGGTCATTCACACAAGCTCTAATGCATAAACAATCAATTGACTAACCAAGTTCCTGCTTTTAACATTAGCGAGATATGTGTAAAACAAACTTTTGATACCAGAAATGTACTACACACAAACTTTTGATACCAGAAATGTACTACATGATTTGATACCAAGCTAGAAGAGACAAACAAGCTTACATACTTCCATCGCTCAAGCAAAACTAAATAATAGGCTGGACGACACAATTTTACTAAAGACCAAACAAAGGAAACCAATTTAGTAGCCAACACTTGGGCTGCAATAAACTAACAATGCAAATGAACAACTACTCTCTATCAAGCTTAAACCATGATCAAATGCTAACGCACAAACAAACTCAATTCACTGATTCTTTCAAACAGAAAAAGAATACCACTAGTCATGAGTATAAACACATATGAATGAAGAACAAAGAAAGCTAATGTTTACCTAACCCGTTGCCAACACCAAGAACAAACCAACGCTGCCTCGGATAAGCTTCAAATGCTATTGCCACTGCATATACGAGCATGAACAGCCCCTCGAGCCATCACGAACTCCATGGCAGCAGCTTCTAGACAAACGACCAAACGCCGCACAAACAAACCGGGAATCAGGACAGCCTCCTCGCCATCGCAGTTTAAACAAGCTCACTCCATCATTGCCTCGAAAAACAGCCTCCACACCACTACTGCTATCCTTAGCGTCTCACCACTACTAAGCAACAAAAAAATCATCACAGCTTAATCATGGAAACTCCACCATGTATCAGTCCCACAACCAGTCCCAGAACATCATTGAAGCACCAAAATAAAAAGCCATTGTTCCCCAGCCCAACCTCCATTCTACACCCTCGTCACTGCCTAAATGGCCCCCTAACAGTAATACCAAAGCCATTCACAAACGTCACCACGTACACACCAAACAGTTCAAACAAAACCAATAGCAAACTGAACCTCCAACTCGTCTTGTTCTAATCGAATCGACCTCGTTCGAGGTCGACTCGACTAGAACAAGAAGAGAACGGAGGGAAAGGGCGAGAAATCAACCAAGGGAGTCCTAGACAAATCGGCTAATGGGAAAAATGAAGCGAGAAATGATCTTTGTTTTAGGAAAATGGAGTAGCAGGTGTGAAAGAGGAGGAAAGAATGAGGCTTTAGATGTAAAACTCACCAGAAAACTCGAAATAATCGTCGGAAAAATGTTGACAGATTTTTTAAAGCTCTATCTACACCTAACGACTTGGATTTTAGAAAAAATAGTCATGAAAATGGGATGAGGAGGTCGAGACGAGTCCGGGGTTGTGTTTTTGGAATTTATCGGTGGCCGGAGGACAGCAGACATACGGCGGATCAGTGGCGGTTCCCGGTGAAGGCGATTTCCGGTGGGGTGAGGGAAATTTTGGCAAGGGTTTGATTAGTCACATGGGACTCAGGTGTGTGTAGTGATATGCGGAAAAATAAGATTATATATGTGAAAGGGATGGGTGAGGAGGACCCTTGGATTAAAAGTGATCCAACGGATAAGCTTAAACCTTCTTTAGACCGGGTCAAAATCTGATTGGGCTGAGCCACACTAATTGGCTATTATAGGCCTGCTTAATTATCAAATCAAATTAAACTAATTTAAACTAAAGAATTAAACGAAAACATTCACAGATATATTACAAGAAAAATGATGACCATCATGAATATGTCAAATGTCAAATATCTTGGTAATTTTTTGGTAATGTTGCCAAAATTAGGTGATTACACGTATTTCTCAGCGGCATTCATTCTCTCCCCTATACCGGATAGTTGCTGTTGCAGGTCTCTAACGACTCCCTCCAGATGATTCACGTTACCGAGGTGAAGCTGCTCTGAGACCTTAGTATCTGTACGGGATGACTTGAGGGCCTCCACATCTTGTTTTTGCTCGCGCACTTCACCGATCAATGCCCTCTTCAAGTTCCTGCACTTCAGAACCTCCTCACGATAGGCATCACGAGTGGTCTGCAGCTCGCCCTTCAATTCCTCAGCCTTTTCTACAAAGAGTTGGAAGCTAGCTACTATCCGCGTAGAGCATCCGCTTCCTCTACCATATTCCCCTCTAAGCTCTCCCGGTGGAGTATCTCTTGATACACCATTAATCCCTGGATGATGGAAAAGACAAAAGTATGATAAAAAAGAACGATGTTAAACTTGACATAGTAGTGACATGAAACTTAGCTGAAGAGAGCAGCTGAAGGCAACCTCAAGCAGCTCGTGATTGTTGTAGCCAGAGAGGTGTTCCTGTTCTGCAGGGCCAACCAGTTCAGCGGTTTATGGACCGTCACAACCCGTGGAGTCTTCATCAGGTTAACTCCCGCAGCAATAGGGATAACAACCTCTCGAGCTCCACCTACGAGTTCATGCATGGCCTCTACGACGACTTCCTTGCTAGGACGCAGAGCCCTCAAAAGCTGGAGCAACAGGAACAGGATCTAAAATGAACAGATAATATCAACTTATCTTCGGAAAGAATATTATTTCAAAAAAAAAACTGAAGTCCGAGAAGCAACAGACCTAGAGGTTGCGGATCAAAAGACATGGCAGGAAGCAAGTCACCATCCTCCGCACTAGCCTCTTCCTCGGCTATGGGAGTCTCTTCAATCAGATGTCTACGCTTTAGACAAAAAGGACCACCTTCAACAGCAGCAGACGGGGTTGCCTCAATGGCCTCAGACGCAGACGCTCAGCGGACTTCCCCCTCACTATAAGAAATTACAAGGGTTTTACTAGCAATGGGCATACTGGCTGGCCTAGAAGACCTCCTTCTCTTCGAGGAACGGGATCTGCTCGCCCGCTGCAAAATTCTCCTACTGGATGCCAACACATCAGGCAGGGGAGCAATATACAAAGCAGGGATCTGAATCTCTGCCAGCATATGCATATCACGATGAGAGAACCTTGGAAGCAGCAGTGAGTCAAGATATAAGAGAAATTTTGGGTAGAAAGAATGACTCAATGATTACTTATCATGATCTTTCGCCCGCTAGCCATTTGCGTTCGCCAAGGACAAGAAGGTCAGGGAATCGGGATGATTCCTTGTAAAGATGTTGGAGACCCAAATCATCCGTTCATTATAGCTCAAAGAAACAGTGGACACTACGTTCACTACATAGGAAAAAAAATAAGTTTCAAGCAACCATAATTGATAAGCAGGGAGATAAGTTTCTACGGGCTTACGCTTTCTATTTCTCTTAAAAGGGAATAGAGGATACTAAATCAGCCGTCCGCACAACCACGTACCTGTATACCCAACCACGATCCTTGGAATCCTCACTATTGGGGACTATACCTTTCTTCCCCCGTTTCATGAACATCAGCATCACCGCATTATGAAGACGAGGGGAGTAGAAGGCCAGAAGATGATCAAAAGTAAATGCGACCTAGGCATAGTTAGCCAACTGATCAAGCACGGCCACTAATTGCCACACAAAAGGGCCAATTTGGCCTAAGCAAACATTATAACGACGGTATATCTCTTCTATGATTAAGTGGATATGTCTGTTGAGATGAAGAGTGAAAGGGTATGTGTGAACTATCGAATAGTCAGCCCGATAAGAAGAAATCCTTTCTTCAGCACCAGGAACGAGAACGACAGCAATCGAATAGCCAGCCCGATAAGAAGAAATCCTTTCTTCAGCACCAGGAACGAGAACGACAGCAAAATCAAGCCATTTGTATTCATGCTTGATGCGCATTATGTTCCTCTCTGTGACTGCAGAAGGGTAAGACTCGATGGAAAGGTTGTTGTTTTCACCCTCTTGCTTGGGAGTTTGGACTAGCATGCGGCCATTATTTTCAAAGTTAAAGGTATTTGTGAGGTTTGTGCTCTGAAATTTTTTAGGAGAAAGCTTGGACCCTGTGCCATGGTGGTATTGTTAGGGAAATTGGAAAAGAGATTATCTTTTGAAGAAAAGTTCTTGAAGATATTGTAAAGGTTTTGAAATAAACTTTCTCACTTACGACGTATATATACACGTCTGGGTTGGAAACATATAGGGAAGTGGAATGATTTCAATCATGTGGGATCGTAAGTATGATTACTGCATGGATCCCCATAATTAAGGGATGCGAACAGAACAACAACATTGGGAAGATACGCGGAAAAAACCTTCCAATCATCAGGAGATACGTCGATGTACTGAGGAATTTGCTTTTAACACGACTGCGCGAAGAGTCAAGGAGGCGAGCATCAGTACCGTCACGCCTTTACATCTGCTATCCCGCTTCTTTCACTTCCTGATTGCTTGCGTCAACACTCAGCAAGTGGGGGGACTGACTGTGTGGAAAAAAATATGTCACCTATTGTTACGGAGATACGAGTACAGTTGGCGAGACTAGACTTATCCTAAAAGTCACCGAGCACTGAGGATATACGCCCGCTCCTGGAGCCAACGAGCGTTTAGGCGGTGTGGCCACAGGACACAGGGCACACATCCCGTCGCCTAGGGTTTACAGTCTCCTAGCTAGGGTTTAGTATAACACCACCTTGGCCCATGGCCCTATTAGTACTTGTATTTTATCTTATTTAGGATTGGGTATCACTACTATAAATACCCCTCCTCACATCGTATTGTACCATCTCTGGATACGCCAACAACTTCGGCTACTCTCAAGGAATAAGATTTATATTGCTTTTCTCAATTATTTTTTGTTTATTTACTTCTCTTTATTTTTATCGTATTTTACTTACTTTTCCATCGTAATTTACCATATAGCTTGTGACCTCATTCATAATTAATTTTTTAACCTAGACGTACAAATTTAGACATTAACAAGTATTGTACAAATTTAGGCAGTATATATATATATATATATATATATATATATATATATATATATATATATATATATATATATATATATATATATATATATATTGCCTGCTTGCATAATTACTTGTAATGTAGTCAAGAAGCGTTGTTTGGGTGGTTTTCTGGGAGTTTGTCTTTTAAAGACAGGTGTGTGCTTGTTTGACGCTATTTATGCACCAGTAAATGATGGCTTAGATCGCGTCTGAGATAGACGAATTTAATTAGGGCCTGGCCCGCGCCCGCAAGGGCGCATCTTTAGCCCGTTGCAGTAACAGGGTATATTTTCGTTAAAGCTAGAAAAATTGTGCTTGTCCATTTGAGTACTTTAGTCTTTAATGGCACGATGCAGGCGGGCGTCCCCACCAACATATTGGTGCAAGTGTTGAATTGACGATTTCAACTTACGATAATGTCTAGTGGTTTAACTAGAAGTGATCTAACTTTAAGCGAGTAGTTTACTCAAATTTATAGTGAAAAGTGAGTGTATTACTTCAACTGAAATTTGCATGGGGCTATGAATAGTTGGATTGTAGATGGATCTTAATGTTAAACTCACTAAGCAGAATAGTAGTTTTATTGAAAAAAGTGGGCGCAAGGCCGATTAAAGTTTAGTAAACTTTAACTAACAATGACGGGGCTAAGTACCCGTTAAATTAATAATAAAAAAAATAACAAGAAAAGGGAAAATACATGTCTCTATGTCGGCCTATTGACTTTTCAAGAGTAGTACTTCCTTAGCCAAGTGATGGTTGTCCCTTACGTGCTTCCTTTTCGTGCTCTTAGAAGCGTTATCTTCCCGGCAGCATTGCCCCGTACTTGGTGAAGGGTTGGTCTCCGAGAGGCTTTAAAGTGCTCTCTGGAGATCCTTCGTTAGCAGGTATTGACCTGGGTGCATGGCCTATCGGCTGCTAACCATTTGATGATGTAGCTCTCCATTGATCAGCCAGTATTGAGCTACCTGCCTTCGCAGTTGTCTGCTTTCTTCCTTGCTTTCAGGGAGTATTCCCTTTTCCAAGTATTTAATTAGTGCATGACGCCATTTCAAGACGGTACCTGTGGTGAGAACTTCAAGGTTCATAAGGTCCATGTGAGTTAGCTCGATAACCGTCTCTGGGCTGCCTGAACTTGTATCTGGATCGGTCGCTGAACTAGCATGCACGTCGACCTCTGTATCGTCTTTTCTATGAATAAACTTCCACTGGTGGAAATTTTTCAGAAGAGCCTCTACTTTGGTTTAGTGTTCTGGCGCACAGATGTCTTTAACTGTGAAGACTCTATTTATCTATTTAATCACCAACTGGGAGCCGCTGTAGACACTGATATCCCTAGCCCCCAATATATAAGCTAATTCTAGGGCTTGAATTATAGCTTCATATTCTACCTCACTGTGCATAGATAACAGGCATCTTGTAGCATTGCAAAAAATATTCCCGGCTGGTGATTTCATTAGTAGGGAGAGATGCTCCTCCATTAACTAACGCTACATCCATGTGGATTATCCATTCTCCGATGCTGACTACTTCTATGGCCTTCATCACCCTCTCAGCTTCCGACATCAGTTCCATGCTAAATATATACTGAAGTCTGCTAGAGGCTGAGATTCGATTGCTGTGCGCGACTGATAAATTATGTCATATTCTCCCAATTCAATGTCCCATTCTTCCAGCCTCCTTGAGAGTCCGAGTTTAGACAGAATGATCCGTAGTAGGACAGAGAAGACCATAATAACTGTATGGTTCAGAAAATACGACTGTAACTTTCAGGGCTGCCATAACCACCGCTAATACTAACTAGTCTGGGGAGGAAGATATGCTTCTACGCCCATGAGAAACTTACTGGCGTATTGTATGAGGAGCTGTACTCCGCCTTCCTCTCGCACAATGACCACATTTGCAGCCACTTCTGAAACTGTGACGTACGACAGGAGGTGCTCCCCCTGAGCGGGCTCGGTCACCGTCAGGGGTCCTTTGGGGTTGCTGTTTATGCTCTAAAATTTTAGGTCTAGGTTAAACATTTAAATTTATGAATGGGTCATGATAAATACAGTAAAATACGATGGAAAAATAAGTAAATAGAGTAAAATAATAGACAAGAAAGTAAAGAGTTTTATTCCTTGAGAATGACCCGATTCAGCGGTGAATCGCTTGATGAATAATACAATGTAAGGAGGGGTATTTGTAGTAGAAATTACCCAGTCCTAATTATGGTAAAATAAAAAGACTAAGAAAGGCCATGGGCTTATAAAATCAAGGCGATGATATATACTAAACCCTAACTAGGAGACTGTAACCCTAAGGCGGGGACGTACCGCCTGAATGGTCATAACTCGTAGAATAGGGATGTATCCTCTGTGCCCGGTGACTTGTAGAACAAGTCTTGTCTCGCCAGCTGGACTCGTATCCCTATATTAATAGGTGGCGTATTTTTTCCCAAACAATTGTTCTTCATCCCTATTAGCGTGCGGCAACAGAGCATTGGCCATTCAGGGTCTTCATACTTCACCAGTACTTCAAAAAGTTGGTACCATAGATCCGCAGACTGGGGGACCAAGCCACTCATTGTGGAGATTTGCTCTCTAAGCACTGCTATTTCAGTTATTTCCCTTCTCCCAATTGATGTATCCCATTTCGTCTTACTTTCGATCATATTTACTTCTCCTCTTAGACTTGCACTGTATCCGCATCGGGTGCACAACCTTCTGCCAGTAAGGACTGCTCACCTCGTACTTCTCTAATTCTGAACGGGGTAGGGTATCTAAGAACTTGATGAAGTGTTGAGGGTACCTCCTTTATTTCATGTATCCAGGGTCTTCCCAAGATGACATCATAAGACAGCTAGCAAGACATCCAGGGTCTTTAGTTCGTTGTATATAACGGGGATTTTTGCATTCAAGCTAGAACGGATGTGCTTGTCCACTCGAGTGCATAAGTCTTAAGAAGCACGATGCGGGCGGGTGCCCCCATCGAAATATTGGTGCAAGTGTTGAATTGACGATTTCAACTTATGAATAATGTTGGCTTAACTAGAAGTGATCTAGATTCAAGCGAGTAGTTTAATCTACTTTTGTACTGAAAATCCTAAGACGGCGGGACGTATACCTTGCATCCTATGGCCCGTTCCGGCTGAGCGGTCGTGGCACGAGGAGCATGCATGTATCCTCTGCCTAGTGGCTTATAAGCTAAGCCTAGTTTCGCCAGCTGGACTCATATCCCCGTAATCATAAGTGTCGTGTTTTTTACCCGCACATCAAATTTTTTGACTTTTTTTCAAAGTTGAAAAACATGTTTGCCCATAAAATCCTGTAATTTTTTCAACTTTTCTAAAAAAAAATATTTGAAAAACCAAAAAGTGGTTTAGAATACTTTTGCAAGTTTTTTCAAAAAGAGTGTTTTCTCCTGTCACAAAACTTTACCTTTTTTTCAAGTGAAATGTATGTCCAAACACAACTTCAACTTTAACTTCCAAATACTATTTTTCAACTCAAATTAAAAACCTTTTTTCATATATATTTTTTAGAATATATAGCCAAAGAAAAAAAAACTAAATCGGTGGTTCGCAGAGGAACATAGCGGTAGCACCATTCACGATCGTTGTTGTCTTCACTATTAGAGACGATGGCCTTTCAACCTCGCATTTTGAAGTGTAGAATGCCCGATTTACTCATCCGAAGAGAGTAGAAGGCATGAAGATGCTAGAAAGTAAATTCGAGTCTAGCCCTTAAGACCAGATGCTCCAGGATGGCGATCAGGCGCCATACATAAGGACAAACTTGGCCAGACAGATGTTATATTGATGACATGTTTCTTCAATAATGGGATTCACCGGAGCCCTATCCCGATGATTAAAGGGTATGTGTGAACAAAATGTAAGCTTCACGGTGGCTAGAGATTCTTTCCGCTGTGGTTGGGATGATGATTTCAATATCCTGGCCCTAACCACAATCAAGCCTAACTTGTTGAAGGTCTTGCGCTTGTATGGTAGAGGGATAAGCTTCAATGGTAAAATTGTTAGTGCTCTCTTGGTTTTTTTGATTTGCAAAAGCAATTTACGATCATTATCGAAACTAGGGTTCAAGGGAATATAGTCCTAAGCTCTGAACTTGTTGGGAAGAAAAAAGAAATTGGTTGCAACAAGGACAAATAGAGGAACGATGAAAAACAAGGATGGAGATAAAGAGTAACAAAGTGTATGTTTATATATGGCACGGGGGAACTTGAAGGGGTAGACATATTAATTAGGAGACGTGATGATTATGGCAGACGTGGGATGTTATCCTAATGACGGGATATGGCAGAGGAATGGTAGCGTTGGGAGGATGCGGACGTATCTAACCACTCAGGAGATGGCACGTTGACGTACTTGAGTATGATCTGATGTGCACCGAAGATATAGCATTAGGGGGAGTGACCTGTGCCTGCTCGCGTCTTTTCATCTCCCCTTTCACACTTCTATTTACTTCTTGACAACTTATGGCAGTACTCAAAAAGTGGAGAGACTGGCTATGTAGGTAAAAATACGCCGCCTAAATTACAGGGATACGAGTCCGGCTTGCGAGTACTAGACTTGACCGACAAGCTAAGGGGAGATAAGTATATATGTCTGCTCCATAAGCCACAACCAGTTAAAAGGCATGGGCCTAGAGCCGAAGGGCACATACGTAGCCCCCTTGCAAGTATTAGTCTCCAAGTTAGGTTTTACCTCGTATAACTGCCTCGTGTAATGGGCCAAATACCTATAGAGTTAGTATTTTATCATAATTATGATTGAGGTGAATCCAAGCCTATATATACCCCACGCCCTCATTGTATTACGATATCGATATTCGACCAGAATCCTCTCTTATTCAAGGAATACAACTTCTACTTTTTTGCTTTTGTTCCATTATTCTTCGTTATTTACATTATAGTCTGTAACCCTATATAAATTTATCTGTTTAACTTAGAGTGCAAATTTTAGGCATAAAGTATCTTTATTGGGTATTTATATGGCTGAAAATCATTTCCAACCTCCAACTTTATTTTTAAAATCAAACACATCCCCCAACTTTGAACTATAAACATTTTCATCCCCTTATCTCAATTTAATATTTTGAATACCTATTTTATCATCTAAATTATTAACATGCCTATTTGTTTTTAATACAATTTTTATTTTTTCTCTTTTTAGTCTACGTTATGGATTTAGGTATAGAATAAATAAATTGTTTTTATAAAGTAAAATGTGAAACTAAAGATTTTATATGCATTTATAGTTTGGAATAAAAAAAGATCGAGAAAGTGTACAAATTTAATTACAGTAGTTTTTTCATACAACTATTCAGCAATTTTGATAATAACTATTAAATTAATAATTTATTTACATAGTTGAAAGTGAAGAGGATAATATCTTTTAACATACATTCAACGCATGTAATACAGAAATAAATTTTAATTATAGAGATTTTTTTACAAAATTTACTAAGTGATTATCTGTTATACAATAAGTGATTTTTTGAATTATGACATAATTAAAAAGTATTACCTTAATGAAAATCAAAACTCTAATTTCTATATACACACTAGGGAATAGAAGAGGTTTGTGTTATACAGTATATAATAAGATATGTAAAAAATATAGTTATCACATATAATACAAACATATCTGGAATGAGCGCCAATATAGTTTAAAATTTACAAAAATGTTGTGTTGTTAAAGAGTAAATGAGATTAAAAATGGCAAGGACATAATAGGCATTGCATAAAATAGGAGGATGAATAAATTTATTGTTCAAAATTGGATGATGTGTTTGATTTTAAAAATAAAATAGGAGATGATTTTCATCTCACTATCTATCAATCAAGAAGGTAAAGGGGATTGGTTTGATTGAAAGTAGTACGTCTATATTTGTATTGAACCAAACAATTTAACCTTTAATCAACCACATTTTTCATGTGTAGTAAAAACTTAGCTTAGTGTGAACGCATAAAAATTAATATCCTTTTTCACGATATATCACAGGTCTCTTTGGATTGATCAACGTATGCTTTTAAAAAAAAATTTCAAAAAGTGCCAATTTCCCGCCCTCAACTTATTAATCTGTCAGTAAGAGAACATAGAAGACCTAATTAGGTTAGAAGTAATACTTAAAAGTTACCGTTCATAATATTATGTTTGAAGCTAGTACGAGGGTGTTTGGTAAGTATCAAAAGTGTTTATTAGCCAAAATCAGCTATAAACTATAAGTTGGTCATTTCCAACTTATTTTTTTTCAGTTTATAAGCAGTTTTAGTTTGACTAAGTATTTTACTATTTTATCCGTAAAATATTTTGTAATCCATGAAATATTATTTCTAAAATAAAATTTTCAACCTCCTCAATTTATATTCATCATTTTTAACGTAAAAATATTTTTAATTTTTTTCATAAATAACTTAAAGGATATTTTAGTTATTTTAATAAAAAATATATTTATCAACACTTTTTTACCAAACACACCAACTATTTATTACTAATTTCAGCACTTTTTTAAAAAACGTAACTGCTTATTTATAAAATCAGCTTCAGCAGCTAAAAGTATTTTTCATCACTTGATGCTTATCGGCCACTTTAAATATGCTAATCCAAACGGGCTCTATAATTACTAGTCTTTTCTTAGTAAATGTTACTAGCATTTTGAACGCAAGGAGTAGTTGTTTTCCTATTTCGCGATAAATTACAAGTCTATTTGGACATATCAACATGTTTTAAATTTATTCTCCAAACACTTAAATAAACAAAAAAGTTCCAATTGAATTAGGAGTAGGACTTTGAAGTTATTTATCCTAATATTACATTCGAATTCTGGTCTTTTGGTCGGTTACAGGATTACCATCTAGAAACTCAACTTAAAAGTTGACTTTGTTTCTAAGTCATAAAATTACCATTTGAATTCTGCAAGTAATAAAAAATTCCTATACATGGTAGACTTCATTTTCGAAAAGATTACCAAAATGAGAAGCAATTAAACAAGGCCAAGGCAGTAAATTTTTGTATGGTAAACAATTAAAAGACAAAAAAAAGTAAACAATGCCATAAAACACGTAATTTGCCCATGTAACCACGTCGTTCCCGAAAATTACTCGTCCACTTCTTTATTAATGGTATAGTAATATCTTCATTCCATTTCAACTATAACTCTATTATATTCTGGAACTTCTCCCTTTATTCATTGAGAAAACATCGGATGTCTTCAGCCCGGCGATTCAAAAGTGAATATATACAATGAAAAATGTTAACAATACTCAAAATATCTCCTCTTCATCTACTCCTCCTGTTATTTCTTCTTCTCCTACTGCTTCTGCTGCACCCGCCCCCATTAAAAGCAACCATAGAAACCGTGTTGCTTCTGAGGGCAGTAGCAGCAGTGGAAGTAGCGGAAACGGTTCACAAGCCTGTGCTGCATGCAAATATCAGCGCAGACGATGTGCGCCTGATTGTCTACTAGCCCCTTATTTTCCAGCCGAAAGGCAAAAAGATTTTCTCAACGCTCATAAATTGTTTGGTGTTAGTAACATATTGAAGGTACTCAAAAATGTTTCGCCCTGCCAAAAAGACAACGCGATGAAAGCATTGATATTAGAGGCTAATATTCGTGCTGACGATCCTGTTGGAGGTTGTTATCGAGTTATACTTAATTTGCATAGACAAATTAATTATTGTCAATCACAATTGCAACATGTTTATCGTGACCTTTTTCGGGTACAAACAGCAACTCTACAAGAACAACAAAATAATATTAATGCTACAGCCGCTTCTATTCGTGGAAATAGTTATAGTACAATGAGTTTTGATATGTTACCATTGCATAGTCTTCATGGATTCAATGTATCGAACTCGATTAGTAATGGTGAAGAAGGATCAAGTAGTACTCAAATAGTCAAAGGAAATGGAGTCGGCGGTTTTAGCAGTGACGAAGATTTTGAAGATAAAACGATGGTGACAAGCTCTAACGGCAAACACGGCAAACACCCTATTGTTGAATCTGAGGATATCAAGTCTTCTTTTGAAAGTATTTGATGATTTTAAAAGCAAAGGAGTAGCAAGATATTTGAGGTTTGTTATTCTTATGGGTATATTTTTTTACTTAACCATTATAATATAAATTACCAAGTGAAAACTAAAACTTTTTACTTTCAATTTAAGGTCTTGTATATATCTTTGCTTCCAAATTTTTCTTCAAGGTTTTTGCTTTATATATTATTCGACCATTTGTTTGTCAAGGTTCAAATTTTGTTTGGTTTCACAAAGAGATAAATGGGGACCCGACTAAACTCTACTTCAAGGCACTACAATAAAATAGTTCATAATTGACCAAGAAATGAAAATTCACACTTTCAAGGATTGGCCTTCAAACACTGAAATAATAAGAATATTTCGAGTGATTGCCTATTCTTGTAAATGATATCGTACGTAAAATCTCATATTTTTGTGTATGGGCTTGTTAATTTGAACAAAGTCAACATACTCTAATTAGAAAGAACATCAACCTTCAAATTAAGGTTGTGAATTGCAGTTTTTTTGCTAATGTTTGGCAATAAGCCAAGACACAAGGACTAGTACCCACTCCACCTCAATTTTCACCGACTCCTACCACTTGTGTGATTGTGACATCATCAATAGTGGGTAACCCAGTCTGACCCCTGATCTAAATAACTATTATCCTTATGATTGAACAAGGACCAGCTTATGAAGTACTCCCTCCGTCCAATTTATGTGACACCATTTTTTTTTTTGTTTGTCCCAAAATAAGTGGCACCTTTTTTCTTATTTGACAACTTTTTAATGCATCATCTCTATTTTACTTTTGTTGGGCCCTACATACTTTTAAGCCTACCAACAACTTTTTTATTACTCAAATCTTAAAATTGATACTTAATAAAGTCAACCTCTATTAAACTCCGTTGCCTTTTAGACTGGTCCTACCCTGGCTTATAAAAGGGCCTTCTCTTATCCCGAATGACTTGTGATACATAACTCCAGGTTTGTTACATTAGAGAGTTTAATGGAAATCCAGAAAATTGCACTACTTTATTTATATAAAGGTATTGTATCAGTAGGTGGTTTTATAGCTACTTGGCTTAGCTTGCAAACTCTGGGTGAATGCGTACTACTTTGTTACTGGGAAATAACATGTCGACTTGTTCTTGTAATGTATTAAGAGCAACAGTTATGAAATCTTTTAAGTGATTGAGTGACTTCGTACTAATGTGACCTTGTTTAATTTTTTTTTTTCAGTGATGACAAGATTGTGTCAAAAGCAAGAAGAGTGAATTGATGTTGGATATTGCTGCTTCGTACTAGGCATGCTTGCTTGTGCTAGCTTTTGCCAGCCCGATGGACTTGTGTGAGTAATTTATATCACCTTTAAAAATAAAGTGTATCTCTTGGTTGTCATATACGTATGTACGTATGCATCATGTAGACACATAGGATTTTTTTTTCTACCGTTGTTACGAGAGATTTTGTTCACGAATGTAGTATAGTGTAGGATTTTTATTTTTTTTTCTACTGTTGTCTTATCTAAGAATGTAGTGTTTACCTTTCTTGACTTTTTCTTCTCATCTTTATGGTCACCAGTTTTTGAGTTACTCCATGTTTAAAAAATAGAGTTGATCAGATATCGTCGAGTAACAAATTGCAAAAGAGAGGAAATGAAGAAAGTGGCACACTTGGATAGCTTTTACTTTCAGAACTTTATTTTTGTTGTCATATTGGTTTCGCTCCGTTTAATTTGAGAACTCTACATCTTTCTTCTCTTTATTTTGTTTAGTTCAGAATATTTTTATATAGTTTAAATATAGTTAAATTCTGAGCAATCGTTACAACATATAGATGTTCAAAAATTCCCACTCTCTACCATGAAAAATGTGAATGATTTTCACAGTTTAAACTTTCTAGATAAACTCGTCCAGTTAATCATTTGTTTAGTATGACACTAAAGTGTGAACCTTGTGTATCTGCTTATATGAAACAACATTGAATCAGGCCTGCCAAAAATACATTTGTGGATTTGCTTTCAGTTTGGAAGTCACTCTAGATCCAAGTGAATGGAACTGCAGCATCAGTATAATAGCTAGCACATAAGAAGCACAAGTCTTGCTAGTGCGATACACATAAAGGTTACATGATTCTTCAAGGCATGGCAAATAAGTAATGCTTTGAAGCTATTTGGTTCAAATCAATTGCAGATAAAACTTACACTACTCAAAAGAGCCAAGTATCCCAAAAATATAATGTTGTTGCCTATGCACAATCAAAAAATTTGGCTAAAGTAGCATGACTGATTTTAACGGTGGAGAATCCGCAAAACCCACATTGTCAAATACTTTACTAAGTTGTCTCAATAGATTAACACGATTGTGACAAAGAATCCTCTGTATTACCAGTGATATTCAAAAAGTAAGCTGCAAAAGTAGGCAATTTGTTCCACATATATTTCAATGTTTGGTATGGTATACATTACACAATTATACAAGGATTACCTTGGACTGGCAAAACTTACAACTTGAAAGTGACTAGCAATTCAGGATAGCTTTCTGTCCGACTAAATACAACAATGTTTTGCACCAAAATAAAATTTTGAGTTACTGTTAAGTTTGTCATGTACAAGACGGTCTATCTAAAAAAGAGTAATTATAGTGATGAGAGTCAATTTTATATATAAAAGTATCACTTGTTCTACAACAATAACAACAATTACATCTACATCCAAAAGTTAGTTCGTGTCAATTATAGCAATCGTGATTAGACATATATCAATCCAATATTAAAGGAAATTAAGTTCATTATTTTGAAGAAAGCAAATAATTTTCCTTTCTTTAGAATAATGGGTGAACTGACAAAGAACATAAGAAATGGCTGCATTGACTTTGAATTTTTTGGTATCAAACCAACAGGTCGAGCTTATCATGTTAATGAACACAATAAAGGTTATAGATTAAATCATGTAAAAGACTAAATAAGTTACGATCCATCGTTATCGTCCTATTTCCGCTAAATAATTGTGAAATTTTCATAAGATTTTTGGCAAAAAATTTTCACCGGGTACCCTTCATGATATGATCCTAAAAATTGAAGAATAGGAAAAAAAGCAACAAAACGATAAAATCAACGACACAAAGTAAAGATAGAAAGGAATAAGGGGATAGATAGAAGAAAGAAAGGAATAAAATCCCACAATTATAGGTAAATTAGAACACTACAAATAAATTGTAATATCCTAATTTAGATGATACAATCAAAGATCAATATCCAAGGGGGAAGAGACACTTGAACTCAAGCAATGGATCTCTCACACAAGAGAATCCAAGAGAGATCCAAGAAAAGGAAAACAGATACAACACATACACACTCTCACAAGAGTATTCTCAATCATTCATCATCAAAATCAAACTCTAAACCCTAGAATGAGGCTATTTATAGTAGCTAATTAAATACAAAAATAAATGGACTAAAAAGCTCCTAATGTTAATTCTGAAAATCTGCCAGGAGACATCCTTTTTCGCGATCGCACACGTGGCATCGCGATCGCGATGTGTATTCTGATATCTCATCGCGATTGCGCTAAGTCTCTCGAGATCGCAGACGTTGACGGGTTTTCTTCTTCGCGATCGCGCCGATTTCTTCATTATCACGATGTGGAAATTTCCAGAATCCTGCAAACTTACATATTTTCTCATTTGGCCATCATTTTGACTTGAGTCTTGCTTTCCATGCCCTCTTTAAGCACTCCAAGCTCTTGATGTCTAGTAAGAACCCTCCACGACTTAGAGTGTCGATCCGGATCGCATCATTTCTTCCTTCTTTAAAGGAATCTGTCCTCGAATTTGTACCTTGCAAAACCATGACGTGAATGAGTAACAACTCAATAATTTTCCAAGCACTACACAACAAAGAGAGCGGAACAACACTCATATACTCACGCTCAAAGTGCACACACTTATGATATAGACAACCATCAAAATCATCTAGAAATAATATTTTTCCAATTCCAACATCAAGTACATTACTAGAAAGATAACAACTAGCAAGTTCATTCACAAAATAATTTTCATTTTTAAGCTCATTCAACTCATGTCAAGCCTCCATTGACAATTTATCACTCTTAACATTGGAAGCTTTAGCAAAGTCTACTCTAAATATATGCTCAATACTAGGAATAGAGTAAGTAAAGAAATTTATACGAAAACTAGCATCGATTAATTTACTACTACTACCACTAGTGTCTCCCTCCTTCTTTAAGGAACAATCTTCATCTTTGGAGGACTTCCAAATATTAGACAAGCTTTCAATAAATATTTTGGGAGTTAGCTCGCTAACACCCACACAATTATCACTCTCAAGCAAGTCACAAGAGTTATTTTCACATGTTATGCACTACTTAAGTATTGACTCAACATTTTGATCAAGTGCAAACAAGTCCAAGAGAAAGGTACCATGCAAAGAAACATCATCTATGGTGTCTACATACTCAAGCTCATTTTTCAAATTTAATTCTCTATCAAGCACAAAATCGAAGTTAGGACAACTCAAAGATCGACTCACATCTTCAACACCAAAATTAACTTCCAATTCTTCTTCTTGCTCATTTTTATCAAATAATGGATTGTCAATTATTTTAAAATCTTGCTACCACCATAATCAAAAATATTATCAAGGGTTATCACTCCAAGATCAAGCAATTCATTGCCACCATTATCAAACAAAGGTGGGGTGTCATAATACAAATCATCTTGTTCAAGCTCAATCACTTGCACACTACTAGTATGGAACAATTCACACACACAAAAACCATCAATTTTATTTTCACAAGTGTTTCTCAACTAGTGTATGCTCACAACTCTCACTTTGACTATTAGCAATCCAAGATAAAGAATCATTAATTCCACAAAAAGTAAAGCTATCAACCATACTCAAGTCTCTATAAAACTTCTCCAAAGAGTTACAAGAGTTAGGATTAGCTTTGTTACCTTGTAGCACACCTAAAGATTCTTCTTTACATTTGCTTTTCAAATTTAAGCTTTACTTGTTCATTTGAAGACTTTACTTGTATCTCCTATTTTTCTTCAAAGCATGGAACCACTTCCAAAGAAGGATTTCTAATTTTTCTTCTCCAAGAGTACCTTCAAAAGACAGAAAACAACTAAAAAACAAGAAAGGTTAGAATCATACGAATAAGGAAAATCCTCACCCTCACGCTTTTGTTTTCCCTCTTTGTTTCTCTCAATTTTTCTCCACACTCTTCTCTCTTTTCTTGTGACAACTCACTCACTTCACTCAGCTCAAGCTCTCATTTTTCCTCTCTTGAGTTGTCACTTGCCACTCCCTAACTCCTCTCAATCTTTTCTCTCTCAAGTTCATTTGGACTAGGACATGTGCCAAGAATTCCTTTGGAAGTAGTAGGAGTACTCTTCGCCTCAATCTTCAACTTTTCTTCTTGAGAACCTTCACCCAACCTTTGCCTCACCCCTTTTGCTTTTGCCTTGCTTGCCAATTCTAGCATTCTCAAATAAACCTCTTTGGTTTTCATTGGATGAGAGGCTTTAAAAATAAACTTTTGGTCTCTTAAAGTGAGAGCATACTTTCCGAATTCCTCACTATACTTAGCGTTTCTAGCAATCTTCCATGGCTTTCCCAACCACAAGTGACAAAATTTCATTGGCATCACATTACATAGCATTTTATCTTGATAATTGTCAATTTTGAACTTTACCCACACTTGTTGTGTAATTTCCACAAACCCATTTTCATTCAACCAAGGCCATCTATAGGGAAAAGAATATCTACAAGTTTCCAACTTTAATTGTTCAACCATCGAAACACTTGCAACATTAGTAGGGCTCTTATAATCAATGATCATAGCACAAATGTACTCCCCAACCCTACAAGTTGTATGGAAGAATTTCTTTCTTACCTCCCAAAGTTGCTCCATATAAATTTCGTCACACTCACAGTTTTCTACAAAATGATTCCATTTAAACAAAGTTCTCAAAGCATTTTTAGACCAAGATAAATCACTTGTAGCACATGTAGCACTTTTTCTCACTCTAGATCTCAAGTTGTCTTTCACATAAGAATTAGAAACATTAAACTTTTTAGCACAATTAGAAGATGTAGACTCTCTTTTTTCTCATGGAGCAATTACCACTTATTTTCAATCCAATAGAAACACCACTACTACTCTCTTGTCTACTTTTAGAAACACAAAGATGAGATGAAAATGAACAATCTCTATAATAACCTTCATCATCAATTTTCTCTATGTCACTACCTACATTTTCAAGTTCAGCACAATAAGAGTAAGTAGGAACATTGTACCCTGAAACATCACTATCATCAACTCCAAGACTAGAAGTATAGGAGTTTTCATCATTGTGTTCATCCCCATAAGCCTCATAGTCTCCACAAGCTCCATGATCACCATAGTAACTCGGTTCATTACCATAAGAGCTAGCAACTCCCACCATCATCATAGGAACCATAGTCTCCGCAATCATCATAGCAACTCCCATCATCTCCATAGGAGTCATAACCCCCACAATCATCATCCGAGGACATAGTTGCAATAATAAAGAGAAAAAGGACCTCACAAATTCACTCCCTCACGTGTATCACTCAATATATGAACACTAAATTTTTTTTCACTCGTGTATACACTCAAGGTCAATGGCTTTTGAGACCACACTCTAATGATCTCACTACTCAAGCCTTTTTCCACTCAAGGGTTTCCTTAATCTCTTCAAGGTTCTACAACCTCAAATTCTCAAGGTAAATATCCAAAGCTTTAGTTTGGAATGGAGTTTTACAAGACGCCAAAGAAACGGACAAAGACTCACTAATGGATAAGAAACAAATAAACATGCAATGAAACTAAAAAGAGAAAAGCACAAATCGAATTAGCACGAAATGACATTGGAATTGGATGAAATTTTATGCGTGATCTAGAAATTTACAATATTTGATGATATGAAAGGGGTTTGGTGATTTGAAACTGTTTACGGGCTCTTTTGAGCAATCTGTAAAGAGACTATTTTTCAGTTCTGCGCTATCGCGTGAGTTTTGTCGCTATCACGATGAAGAACAATCAGTCAACAGGTCTGTGCGATCGTGACAAAGGGTGCGCGATCGCGAAGAACAATTCTGGGTTTATGAAGCCCGGATTTCTGAAATTTTTCTTCACTTGAATCTTCACAAATCAACATGTTTTTACTCCAAATTTGAGATATAAGCTACTTATAAGTCCGCTAATAAACCCTAATGATTAATTCCTCAAAAACAACACCCAAATCGAACAAGCCCCTAATCACTTGTTGAAGAACTTGAAGAACCCTAGATTTTTAATCTTTAAATTGTTGTCCCAAACGTTGTTTGTTGTTCAATTCCTTCCAAACACAGCTTCTAGTATCTACAATCAACAACTTCCAACAAAAATTTCATCCAAAGAAACCCTAAATCTATGACTCAATTTTTGGGATTTTTGAATTTATTTTTTTATTTATTTATTTATTTTTTTTTTTGTTGTGATTTTCAGATTTAGAAACTCAAAACCTAGACAGTGTTTATAAGAATAAACACTGACCGAGCTCTGATACCGAATGATAGGATCATAAAAATCGAAGAATATGAAAATAAGCAACCAAACGATAAAATCAATGACACAAAGTAAAGATAGAAGGGAATAAGGGGATAGATAGAAGAAAGAAAGGAATCAAATCCCACAATTGTAGGTAAATTAGAACACTATAAATATATTGTAATACCCTAATTTAGACGATAAAATCAAAGATCAATATCCAAGGAGGAAGAGACACTTGAACTCAAGCAATGGATCTCTCACACAAGAGAATCCAAGAGAGATCCAAGAAGAGAAAAAATGATACAACCTATACACACTCTTACAAGAGTATTTTTAATCATTCGACATCTAAATCTAAATCTAAACCCTAGAATGAGGCTTTATATAGTAGCTAATTAAATACAAAGATAAATGGACTAAAAAGTCCCTAATATTAATTTTGAAAATCTTCTAAGAGACATCCTTCTTCGCGATCGCGCATGTGGCCTTGCTATCGCGATGTGTATTCTGATATCTCCTCGTGATCGCGCTAAGTCTCTCACAATCGCGGACTTTGACTAGTTTTCTTCTTTGCGATCGCGCCAATTTCTTCGCTATCGTAATATGCAAATTCTAGAATCCTGCAGTCTTGCATTTTTGTTCATTTGGCCATCATTTTGACTTGTGTCTTGCTTTTCATGTCCTCTTAAAGCACTCCAAGCTCTTGATTTTTAGCATGAAGCCTCCACGACTTAGAGTGCCAATCCGGATCGAATTACTCCATCAGGAGTGAGTTTGCAAGATTGCCTCACTTTAACAATGTTTTAGCACAATACCCTTATGTTGACACGAGGTCAAGACTTCAAGGAAAAATTTTGTAAGTGTTGGTACGGGGCCAAGACTTCAAGAGCAAGTGTTGTCTTGCCAACTCTTCAAGTTATATGGCGAGAATGTAGGAAGAGATTGGAAGGATCATGTGTTTCCTTTTGCCAGCACTTACGACCAAATTCTCGCAAGTGTTGCCTTTGGCCAACACTTCAAGGGGCAAGCGTTGGCAAATAGAAAGGGGTTAAAGGCAAGTCTTGGCTCCATGACATGAGTTTTACAAGGGTGTTCCCGTCCAGAATTTTTCATTAAACTTAACAGGGACATTTTTGCAAAACCACTGTTAACGCGGGCAAACAGGCAAACTATTGCTTATGGTGTCATATTTATGCAAATGTGCCGTTTTTTGCTGTAAAAAAAAAAGGAATGAAGAGAAAGTGCAGAAAATTTCCAATTGATTTGTGACAGTTAAGAAACAAAGAATTTGATCTCCATAATTTTTGATTTTGAAGAGTTACTTCCCATTTGGTTAATACTTAAAAGACGATCTTCCATAGTCGTTAACTAACCATTAATTAATCACAAAACTTTTCAACTCTTGATCATCACCTTAAATGAACTTGTCGATTCAAAACACTTACAAAACTGTTGATGTTCTCCCCAAACCACCGGATAATCAAATAGACAATTCCACAAAAGAGATTTCATCTCTGTCATTTAAAATAAAACTCATGAATTTTGAACGTTCCGCCGATTCACCAATATAGGAGCCTCAGCCTTATAACTCCCAAATGCTTATAGATGTCCAAAACACAAATCTCTTAAATACTATTAAAATATTTCTTTCACAGACAATAATAAAGAGAGAATTTATGCACTGTGGCGATTCTCTCTCATAATAAAGTTATTTTTAAAATGGATCACTCACCAATATCTCAAAACTAAACTATGTGATCTTTGGAAACCATCAAAAGAATTCCCCTTGATAGATCTCGGGATTGATTATTTTATTGTCCAATTCACCATGGAAAGTACCACATTAAAAGTTCTTCATAATGGTCCATGATTTATTAATAGACTCTATCTAACAGTTCGTAGGTGGGAGCCTAATTTTGTGGCAAGTGAAGCTAAACAACTCTCTTCAATGGTTTGGGTTAGGCTACCTGCACTACCAATAGAATTCTACGATGGTATCATCCTCACAAAAATAGGTAACTCTATTGGGAAGCTTCTGAAAGTTGATATGTGTACGAATACAATACTTAAAGGGAGATATGTGCGTCTGTATTGAATTACCAATAGGTAAACCTGTTACCATAATGATAGGCGAACACAAACAAACTATTATCTATGAAGGAGCTGGGCTGCTATGTATTTTATATGGTCTATTAGGGAACAATCAACAACCATTTCCTTCAAAACCACTAACCCAAGACCAGTCACACAGAGACATATCACCACCAATGGAGGCTAAGGACACTGTCACCACAAATGCGATGACACAGTGGCAGACAGTGGCATTCCCAGTCAAACGGCGCAATGGGAACAATAATAGTCCACAACGTTCACAATACATGTCATACCCACATTTTAACCTAACTCGGAGCGAGTCAAGACTCAGGTTTGACTGGGTAACTCGTTTGAGCTAGAAATTGGAGTCGTCACCTAATATAAGTTTCTAAGGTGTATTAGGTCACCTAAATATCTAAGGTCGGGTCTTTTTGTTCAACATGTTCAATTCCAGAGGTTCAAGGGTAAGAAGTCCAAGTGACTCGGGGAAGAAGGTGTTAGGAACTTCCCCAAGTCTCACAAAAAGTGGTTCCCGCCCGAGCGATTAATTTTGGGATGTCTAATAAGTCATAGATAAATACTGATCATGTTCACGAATTATATTATTAACTTGAAGGTCAAAATCACAATCAGTCACGCAATTGAGTCTATTTATGCAAAACAGTATATACGGGCAGCAAGTACATGGTATTGGGCCTTTAAATTTGCAGGAACGACCTAAGCCCTATGCCTAATCGCATATTTGGCCTCATATTTGCAACATATATTTAGTGGGGCTAATATCACAAGGGCTGGTTAAATTTAGTTTATTTGTACGAATAACCAGTTTTGCAGAAATAACCAGTTTTACAAAAATAAACAGTTTCAACGAAAATATTTCAGATTTTATTTCAAACCAAGTAGGGTTTATTTTTGACAGAAAATATTAGTCATTTAGGGTCGGTGAGACTTGACATTAATTGTCGAGCCCTAACCTTAATGGCTATTTTGTTTTAGGGGCCAGTTTTGCAAAATATGTATATATAGGGGGCTGTTTTAAAAATGGGTCACGAAAACATACAAAATGCACAAAAGGGGGGCTGTCGCACATAACATATGCATATATAGGCATCCAAATACATGATAATATATTTTAGGCTTTAGAAAATACATATGTACTTGTATAGTTGACCCCTTTAACTTATACACCCCTATACACTATTAGATTACTGTATAGAAGTTTAGAGTTTGTAAAAAATGAGTTTAAACAAATAAAGGGACCAGATTTAAAAATAGGTATTGGGCCCATATCATTTAAGTAAACAAGGGGCAATCTAATTTGTAAAAGCAGTCGCGGGATAGGCAAAGGTTACACATTTAGCCCTATTGCTAAAATTTCAAATCTTTCATAGAATAACATACTTCACGCATTGTAATTTGAATTTTAAAACTTGTATACACCAATTATATTGTCCAGATTCCGAATAAACTCAGAATCTCAATTTTTTAAATTGAAATAGTGTTCTACTTTCCTCACCAGAGACTGTTGGGAAAGTTTTATCAAAAGACCATAGCTTAAAAGAGGCATGATGCAGCACATAAAAAGGTGAAGGTTAGGAGAGGCCCCTGGATGGCCAAACACACAGTTAACAACTGTGTGACCTGTTTTAATCATATGCAAACAGGGAGAATCCTAACAAATATATACATAGGGGAGACTAGAAGAAATCAGAAAAATAAGAATGGTGCCCTATGTACACCCCCAAGCATAACCTGTTTAGACCTAGTCTTTTTTTAATTTTATAAGGGATTTATCAAGCTCTTACAAACACACAAGGGACCTGTAAACTGAGCGGTGGTATAGCCCTAAAGCTATCCACATATGCTGGAAAATGGAGGCTAGCATGGGCAAAATAGAGCCCTAAAAAAAGACTAAAGAAGCAGAGATCACACCAAGACATTTATACGCAAGTGCAGTTCAAGTATAAGGACAAGTGAGGGTATACGCTATGTTTGTTTACCTTGTTATTAAATCAGAAACAAGCAGCGAGTAGTAGTGCAGATAGTACCAAGCTCTTCCTAGTAAAATATCCAAAAAGGGTGAGAGGAAGTCCCAGGGATGAAAACACAATTCTTTTTTGCCTTTGTTCTATCTGTTTTTCTTTTGTATAGTAGGTTTATGCTTGTGTCATGTGTGTAGGTAAAAAGAAGACAGGTTTATATAGTTGTAAGGAGTAAGGCTTTGAATTCAAACGGGTATAGTATATAAGGTAAAGAAATATTGTTTTCCCAAAGTCAAAAAGGATTCAGTTAAGTAGCACTTCCAATTATAGGTCAATCATTCCCAAACTTAAGGCAAATCAGACTCCTTGACAAATATAGTTCCCTTCCCCTTAAGCTTAATAGAATCCAAGTTCAAAACCAGTGGTATAAACCTATTTTAGGTTCCACAATATCCTTAACATATTAGAAAGATCCCAATTGATACCAGGTCAATCAAATAATCAATTTCCATTCCTTTCAATTAAGATTTCAAATTGGAACTAACCAGGATCCCCTAATCATATAAATCAGATTTCAATCCAATACAACACGTCATTCAAGAGGATTGTGCACTGAAACAGGATGATCAGATAGATGTTTTGCACTCGATCAATTTTTAAGTCAAGCATAAGTTCTAGGTTTTAAAATTGATGAAGATGGCATGAGACTTAAGCGATGATCGTGTGAGACTCAAGCAAAATAGATTAACAAACAATGCTTAACTAAATCAGTGACTAAGTAGCCATTAACGACCATATGAATTTCAACCAATCACATAGCATACGAGCGTTAATGTATGAAATGAACTACGCAAATTTTAGGCTTGATAATCACGTAGGATCAAGGATAAATCAGAAAGGAAGAAAAAAAGAAGGACTAGGGTTACCCGTTTACACCGGAGTCGAGTCAATCCTGACTCGTCTCAATAATGCACGTGCGAGGGGTTTCCCCTTTCCCATGGTAGGGACGCCTACATCCTTAACGGAGGGACAGTCGAAGTTTTGCCTCCGGCGACAGAGACGAGGATCGGGGGGTGGGGTTAAATTTGAACTTCGTCAAATGGATAAATCGATGGGTGAGTTTTGTTGCGGAGGTTATGGGGAGTGTAGGGATGTGATTTACTTTGAATTTTCGCTGCGGAGGTGGCCGGAAAACGACGTGACAGGGGTGACATTAGGGTTTCGTTTGAGAGAGAACACAGAGAGAGAGAGAGAGGCGGCGTAGATGTTGTGTGAAATGAGGGGGTCCCCTAGGGCTTGGGGGTTAGGGGTATAATTAAAAATGGAAACTTTAGTTTCAACTGTTGGATCACATGCACGGAGGGTAGGGATTTTGCCACCCAGGCTTGACGTGGCGCGGAGGTGGAGCTGACATGTATCAATTAAAAGGGTGTGAGGTGTATATGCTGAGGAGTATATATACACACATGTATAAAAGAGTATATTTTGTGTATAAATGTGTATAAATGCCTAGAAAATGTGTAGAAAATTGTACAAAAATCCTCGTAAAATTATAAAAAAAAATCAGGAAATTAATTTTAAGAGCCAAATTGCTAAGGAAGACTATTATTTCAAATTTTAAAATATTTTATACAATCTTGCTAAAATAGGAATAATTACAAAAAATTGTAATTAGACGTGCAGATTTTAGAAAATAGTCGTAGCTTGTGCCAGTGTCTTTGAAAATAACCTGATTGATGTGTCTCTGTAAAATAATGGTTTTGAATGGAGGTGGGAGAGGGTAATTGTATGGTTATCAGTGCAATTTCGTTTGACGAATGGCTATTGAAACAGGAGGGACAAAATTAGGTGTCAACAGCTGCCCCTCTTTGCCCGGGAATGATGTAAGAGTCTTCGGGCAAAGACGTTGACAGAACAACTAATTTTCTCACGACTCTTGAGGATTGTTTATGGATTATGAGAGTTTACGAGGTGCCAGGTCGTAATGTTTTTGCATCGTCGGATTGTATATCCTGCAGTAAAAGTGAGTTTTGCGAAAAGCAATGTATATGAAATGTATAAGTGGACTTTCCTGTTTGTTGGATCGTCTTGCCAATGTTTCTCATCATATGGATGTGTGTTCGTCATGTTGGGATGTATACCTCTTCATTATGCTAAATTCTCCACCACACAATATGCCGTTCTTTTCATCCGGTTGTCTATGTCATACTCGATTTTGGACTCAACTCGAGGCGAGTCGGGTTTCGGATTTGACTGGGTAAACTCGTTTGAGTTGATATATTGGAGTCGCCACCTAATATGGATTTCTAAGGTGTATTAGGTCACCTAAGTATCTAAGGTCAAGTTTGATAGGTCATACTAGTCCATTCCAGAGATTCTAAGGGCAAGAAGTCCAAATGACTCGAGGAAGAAGGTGTTAGGCACTTTCCTTAGTACCACGAAAGGTGGCTCCCGTCCGAGTCTATCTTTTGGGATGAAAACAGTGCATACTATCATAAATACTTACTTGGGAAATTAATCTAGCATTTAGCTCAAAGATGTAACCTGTCTATGCAATTTCATTTACACTTATGCAAATAGATTTCATATACGGCCTATATGTAAGCCTAATCACATTTTAGGGCCTCTAATATAATGCCTAGTCGTAAACATAATTCAACCATGCAATAGTACTCAAATTCAGACTAGTCATGCAATTCTAGGATTTTAAAACAACTTTGCATAAATAGGCCGTTTTGCAAACCAGTTTCAGATTTGTACCAAAAATGAATGGGTGTTATTTTTAAAACGAAATGTTGGCCATTTAGAGTCGGTGTGACTCGTCATTAATTGTCAAGTCCTAACTTTAATGGCCTTTTTTTGTGTAGGGGTCAGATTTTAGGAAATATATAGGCGAAGGGGATGTTTTTTGAAAACGGGTGTCACAGAAGTACACAAATGCAAATAAGGAGGCTGTCGCACGTAAAATATATACATATATAGGTATAAACATGCAAATATATGACTAAAAGTTATATCTTTAGAAAAATGTTTATAAGGCGTATAAGCGACCCCAAGTACTTTATACACCCCCTATACACTATTAGATTAGTGTATAGGAGCGTTTTAGTAGGGAAAACAGTTTAAACACATACCAAAGCCACATTTTAAAAGCAGTTCTGGGCCTGGATCATTTGCGCAAATAGGGGCAGTTTTTAGTTTCACAGAAATAATCTAGATTATGCAAATATGGCACATTTAAGCCCCTGTTAAATGAATTTTGGATTCAAACATTCCGAAAAGTCGATTCTCATAGTATTTTAATTCTAACACAGTGTTATCATTCATAGAGTCTACCCAGAATATGCAGCTTTAGAGAAATAGCATGAGACTTTCAGTTTTTAAAAAAACAAAGAATGCTGTGCAGACCTCTAAATGTCATGCTTTTCAAGATAATGCAACACATAGGAGTGAAGGGTTAAGAGAAGCGCTCCTGGGTGGCTATGTGCACAGTATACTAACTGGGTACCCCTGTTTTAAGGCATACAGACTGGGATCCTAACAAATATACAAAATAAAGGACACTTCCTAAGGGAAGAAGCACAAGAAAAAGGGTAATGGCCAAGCAGTGCCCTATACTGGAAGCCCATTTAGGCATAGTTCTCTTTATGGAGGGAAGAGTTTTTCCCCATCCCCTTCAAACACATTAAAAGTATTAAAAATAAAGCTAGGCATAGCCCCTGAAGTTGTCTTCACACATGCTGCAAGAAAGGGGTTAACAGGGCCATAAACAGAGTCCAAACAGAGATGACAAATAGATGGGAATTGTGTCAAAGAAGTTAGACCTTAATAGAAAACCATGAGAAGTACTATAACTCTATCTGCACCTTCTTAATAATACTGACATGGTTTTAACAAATGTGCAGAGATCACCTAGGCTTAACAGAACACCCAGAACCAAGGCAAAACAAAGCACACAAGCAGTTTAAATGAAACAGGGACAGGATAAGAGTATGCCAAGAAAACACACATACATAGATGTAATAGGTGATCAGAGGTGAAAAAGAATACCTTTAAGCACTGTGAAACCAATAGAATGCAGAAACAAGAGAGGAGGACAGGATCAACACACACAAGCACGAGTAGTAATCCTTCAGAAAAGCATATAAGCAAGGAAAGAGAATTGAATGCCAGAGAAGCTATGCAAAATTTTCTAACTGTATCAGTGCTTGTTTCTGAATTTTTTATGTCCAAAAAACTTGTCCCTAAGTTGAAATGAGAGGTCAGTTCATATAGGTGAGGGGTGGGGATTTTGAAAAACAAACGGGTAAATCCCTATAAGGCAAGAGATATAGTCTCCCAGGAATAACAGGGGACAAATTTGAGTGTCCTTCCAAAAATAGAGCAATCAATCCCCAAACTTAAGGCAAATCAATCCTAAATTGATTTGGATCCCCTCTCTATAAACCCAACACAGTCTAGGTTCACAAATCAATCCATAAACAAATTTTTGAGCCTCAGCAGATTTCAAAAACAAACATATCAATAACCATGCCAATTTCCTTCTTTGTTTTCAATCAAGAATGTCAATAGGCTCAATGCAGAATCCCCTAATCATGCTAAGTCAGATTACCACTTTAACTTTAAGCACATAATCGTAGAGGTCACACATTAGGTCATAATCAAAGGACAAATATGCTGTGAACCACAGAGGATCATGCTCAAACTTCAACTCTTATTGACCTTTACATACGGAGGAAAACATAAATGATGCAAGGTATAAAAATATGGAGATACTCATACACAAGCAGTCGACAGTTCAAAGTACTTGTGAAATTAAATCAATGCATTTGGTAAAATCAGAACTCATGGGATTTTACCCTAACCAATCGACCAAATGACAAATAGATATGTTAATTTACAAAATGATTAAGAGTTTAAGCGTGTTACCACACAAATTCAAACAATCAAACAAAAGAGATTAAGTTTACCTATTTTCGAACTGGGTCGGGTCAAATCGATCCGTCTCAAATTGGGGTTGCAAGGAGAAAGTCTTTGACACGATCCGGAATACGGTTAGGCCGTGCGGGAACCCGACATCCTCCCCTAGACCCGTCGGGCGAGCCCTTACATATTAAATTAGAAAAATAAATGTAACAATTCATAAATAAGGACAAGATTTAAAAAAAAAAACACAGACATACTGATACATCTAAGCTGTACAAAAGAAATTACAGCTGACTACCTAACATACTAGGTTTAGGGCTATCCAGACTAGACATCTAAGAGTACAAAAGAAGACAGATACCTCCTGAAGGGAGCAAAATGCAATTGAAATAATAACCAATAAACTGGTGGCCATTCGGAATAAAAGCTGGCTCACCCTGACAGCTGAAGTTGTCTTCGCTCCCTCACAACGTGGCGAACTCATTCTTGGAGCGAACCTGCCGAAACGAAATAGATAGACTAGAAACAAACAACAAACAAGGGTGAGTCAAAAGGACTCAATAAGTGGGGCAGACTAGCCACCTCAAAAAAATAGAATAGCTAGTCACGGAGAAGAAAATAGGTAAACAAAATCCATCTTATTTAAATTATAAAAAAAAGACAGCCAGATAATAACTGGGAACATGTCTGGAATCATACACAACCAGGGACATAAGGCAGACAGAACATATAGGTTTTTAAGTATCCCGAACATATCCACAATCAGAAATACATACTGTCACGGCGTGCAATCCTATTCACATACAACCAGGGACATAAGGCAGACAGAACATATAGGTTTTTAAGTATCCCGAACATATCCACAATCAGAAATACATACTGTCGCGGCGTGCAATCCTATTCACATATTCATACTATCGCAGCGTGCAACCCAATCCGTATATTTATACTGTTGCGGCGTGCAACCCGATCCATATATTTATACTGTTGCGGCGTGCATACCGGCTCGGGACTCTCATCGATTACCGGGAAGTATATGCAATAATGATCCTTCACCGGTGCGGGACTCTCATCGCCAACCGAGAAATATATGCTAGAATGACAGCCAGAGTACAATGCTCAGATACTTAATGCAATACCAGCAACACGACATAACATATAATATACAACGTAAATTCAAAGCTAAGGCGTAATGAGTACGCCTATCGGCAGCTACACACGTAAAGAACACGTGGTAGAAAATCCACGAGACCAAATGCCTCCAAAAAAATGGATACAAACACTTACTTTGTTACAAAGCTAGAACAGTTACCCAACAACTGCTTTATCCTTTGGATTCACTGCCAACCGATCATGCTGTATTCAATAGCAGAAAACTATATCAAATAAGGCTAAAGGCTTCATTCCTCACATCTTAGGGCAATCCGGTTAGGAACCTGATACCCTATTCGCATACGCAATACGAAGGCCAAGCCTACGTATAGGGTTTATGGTCACATAACCAAACCCTAAATAAATTACATTTACATGTTTCACATAACTCACTGAGTACGAATATATAATCAATTCCATTATCAGGGTCCATTTGCCCCTTTAAACTATTAATTGAACTTATTAAAATAATATCTAATATTACAAGCTTTACCGTTAAAATATATTAATAAACTCAAATAATGCATTAAAATCATTACTTGATTGTTTCAGGGTAAAAATTCTACTTTTCTCCGCCTCTTTTCTCATTTTCTGGCATTTTTCTCTTTTTTTTATGATATTTTCTTTGCTTTCCTTCGTTCATGTTTCTGTACTGTTCCATTTATGGAACTTTAAGGGATTATATAATCCTTGGCTGCCCACCGCCTTTTCTTTTTTATATTTTGTCCTTTTCCTTTTTTTTAATAATTTTTTTTCTTTTCGAAAATTAAAACAGTACCCTATAATACTCGAAATAATTCCAACTTTTGCATACAAAATATACAAAATATATGTAACACATTTGCTTTGGTGGATCTCAAATCGGACTCCCAAAACTCAATATGCAAATTAAATGGAAAAAGTTAAATTATTTAACTTTCGGCATTTTGGCGGAAACTAGCCGAACAACATCGAAATTCACTTTCGAAAAATCACAAAAGTCACAAATAATCAACCGAACCTAACGGTGCTTTTGGATTTTGAATCGGAGCTCGTTTGCTAAAACCGAGCTCGAAAATCCCTTTTTAATATTTATCGACAATAAAAAATGAAACCTTCTTCCTATGCCTACTAAACGAGGTCTGATTTGGCTCAAATTTTACAGACAAGTCTCAATAGATATTACGAATATTTTAAAATTATCGGCACGCCAATCGGAGTCCTAACATTCGAAACGATTGACCGAGGTCGTTTCATTCTCCTCCACTTATACTCTCGTTCGTCCTCGAACGAGCCTAAGTCTAAAGAAAAAAAATCGAGTGGATAACAAGAGAACTTGCACGACCTTCATAAGCTACTCCATTGGTATTATCTCCTGATTGCAGGATAAGAATTATAACACGAATATTGAACTTTTGGAATAAAATATATCTGGATAATATGATAATACCATTGCACCGCTTATTCTGACTAAGCTGATCTTTCCACGATTACGAGAAGAGAGTTTTACATTTTCGAAACAAAGATACACGGAACTCTGGATGGATTAACATGATTCTGCCGGTGAATCACCTCGTCGATATACTTTTCGATATTGAACAAGTCGATGAAACAAAGAATTAGCTTACGCTCTCACAACGCCTTAGAGATTTAATATTATGATTCAGTATTAGAGGAAGACTCCTCCACTTAGAGCATAAGCTCATACAGCTAACTTGAATAGAAATAGCCATCCTCGCACAGTTTGCCGGACTAAGGAAGACATAGCTAAAAACATAATGTGGCTCAGACCTGAGCTATAAAATTACCCTCTCGAGTTGCCAAACAGTTGCAATTCTCGAGTTTACAACTCCATACCTTTTCCATAAGCAACACCGCTCGATAGCTCAATTCACGGGTCAGACGACACTCTCCATTACCCTTAGTAGCCTTGAAACACAATAATGTGCTTATCCGGCTACCTTGACACGCACTCTGGCTCAACATAGGAAACATCACAAGTGGCTATTAACCGCCCAAGCTCACCAGTACCAGAAGAAGAAGGGATGGCAATGGTGTAGAGATAGAAATAATTAAAGTTTCAGAAAGCTCATCTTCTTATTTACTTGGCTACCTGACCTAGACTACTTTCCAGTGAGGCTAACTAAAGAATCGTAATTGAAGAAATAGACATTAAATGAATTTTATGGAACAAAATCCATACCAATTTAACCTTCCAATAACAAGGAAAACTCCGACAATTTACCAGAAAATCTTTTTAAACCGAGACAATCTCATAGAATAACATGACTCTACTAGTGCCTCGAACCATGAGGAGAGACGTAGATCGAGTATTACTTACTGATCACTTTACACCGAAAGAAACAATGTTGCATTCTGATAGTGACGGGTAAGAATCCCATCATCCTACCAACACAGAGTTCCTAGAAAAGAGGTAAACTAATTTGACATAATAATAGAAGGTGGCACGACAAGATGCCAGGCAGAAAATAGCGACACGCACAGTCCAATCTCTCATATTTAGACCAGATAAATTAGGAGTATCTCAGAAATGCCAGGAATAAATCATACAAGAAGCTCACCCCTCTACAGCAACCGATTCTTAGTAGAACAAGGTCCAAGGAAGCCATGGAACCATGGTAAGATAAACGAAGTCCAGACCGGTCGGAAGAATCAAATCTTACTCATATATAATGGAAGAAGAAATATATGGGTATACTACATCGGATACCTCAGCATCCTGCCTGACTGGCAGTTCATAGAACTGCCTTTGTAGCTGAGCTGAGCCACTACCCTGATAATCACCTTCTGAAGAACCACTGCCACCATGCTCTCGACCTCTACTGATGATGGCATTTTTCTGGCTGATTGAGATCTAAATAAAATCCCCTGCAACTGTGCAGGTGCCTGATGACGAGAGAAAGGACGACTGCCTACTTGCCGGAGTAAGGGAACACTCCTCAAAAGATAACCAGACTCATGAAAATGATAACACCTTTTGCTGAGAATGCAAACTGGACAGATTGTTGATAGCTGTAAAGAGAAGACTGACTCTGATCTTGACGAACTACTTGCGCACTCTGAGAATCACGCACCACAAGCTAAGATAACATGGGAAGTAACCTCCCAAGATAATCAGAACTCTTACCTCCAAAGGAGGTATGGTGCCCACCAGGGCCGTGGGATCTCTCGCTCTCCCACTCTAACTCTTCCCGCTCTAACTTATGGTTTGCCTAATACTTCTGAGCAATATCAACGACGACATCAAATGAAATCCCGACCTCAATCTCTTGAGTCATATGGGATCTCAAGGAAAAGAAAGGTCATCAATAAATCCTTGAATCTCCCGAAAAGGCTCATGGACTAGTTCTAATGCATATGCAGCCATTCTATAGAATTCAATCTCATATTCTGAAACCAACAGGCTAACCGACAAGCTACCCTATCTAATCCACTCAAACTTGCGACTCTTTCATTTTGCTTGCGGCGCGAAAGGAACTTTTCCACAAATCTAGAAGAAAAATCGAACCAAGTTAGCTAATAAGAGAGCAGTCCACCAACTCAAGGCTGGACCCCTGAAACTGGAAAGCAGAATAATCAACACTATACTGCTCGATATAATAAAGAGCCTTAAGGATACGCTGACAACATTTTATTTTTTTAAAAATTTCACACAAATATTATCTGATGCATTATCTGAGAATACCAGAAGGTTCAATCGGGTAAAATAATGCAGCCGCTTTGGGCACTCGGAACGAACTATTACTAAGATTAGCTAACCAGCCAAGATAACTAGAGGCATAACATATGCTGGATCTGGAACATAATTTACTGTGGCAACATCAGGGACTGGAACAGGAGCTCCCTGAGACCGAACGTATCCATTTGCGGCAACCTGATAAGCTGCCTAGCGAATAATAGGTTCTTCCGGTATCTGCATCGCTAAGATTCTGGTAAAAGTATCGTAGAGAGCCAAGGGAACCACAAGGCCCTGCTCCCTTGCCCATCGTAAGCTCGTACAGCTGGGACCTCCGTAACTAAATCGTCAGCACGACCCATAACTCTCGGGGCTTGATCAGCGCTAGCCTCTGACTAGACTGCTTCGTCGTGAATTCTAACCCTTTGTTGATTTGTCGCACAAGGGCTCGCCATTACTACGAAGTAATCAACGAAAATACTTTTGCATCCTAGACCGACTAACAATCAGAAAAGAAGGAAGTGAAACTTCCTAAATTCCATCATAGCCTCTCATTGATAAGTACGGACGTCTACGTACCAATCAGCGAGACTCTACTAGACACTATCTTAGTCTGGATAGACTCTAAACCGGGCTCTGATACCAACTGACACGACCCGGAATCCGATTCGGCCGTGCGGGCACCCGACATCCTCCCCTAGACCCATCGGGCGAACCCTTACAATTTAAATTAGGAAAATAAATATAACAAGTCATAAATAAGGACAAGATTTTAAAAAAAAATACAGACATACTGATACCTCTAAGCTGTACAAAAGAAATTACAGCTGACTGCCCAACATACTAGGTTTAGGGCTATCCAGACTAGACATCTAAGAGTACAAAAGAAGACAGATACCTCCTGAAGGGAGCAAAATGCAATTGAAATAATAACCAATAAACTGGTGTCCATCCGGAATAAAAGCTGGCTCACCCTGACAGCTGAAGTCATCTTCGCTCCCTCACAACATGGCGAACTCAATCTTAGAGCGAACCTGCCGAAACGAAATAGATAGACAAGAAACAAACAAGGGTGAGTCAAAAGGACTCAATAAGTGGGGCAGACTAGCCACCTCAAAAAAATAGAATAGCTAGTCAGGGAGAAGAAAATAGGTAAGCCAAATCCATCTTATTTAAATTATAAAAACCTGACGGCCAGATAATAACTGGGAACACATCTGGAATCATAAACAACCAGGGACATAAGGTAGACAGAACATATAGGTTTTTAAGTATCCCGAACATATCCACAATCAGAAATACATACTGTCGCGGCGTGCAATCCGATCCACATATTCATACTATCGCAGCATGCAACCCGATCCGTATATTTATACTGTTGCGGTTTGCAACCCGATTCGTATATTTATACTGTTGCGGCGTGCAACCCGATCCCTATATTTATACTGTTGCGGCGTACAACCAGGGATACGAGCCAGAAATATATAGGCAAACTGAGATATGTCCACAACATGGTATACATACTGCACACATAAAACAGAATAGTCAGTATTTGGTGCAATGAGATGGAATGAATGTGGTACGATGCAAAGCAGTCACATATGCCTGATATCTATCTCCGGCGCGGGACCCTCATCATCTATCAGGAGATATATGCAATAATGACCCTTCACCGGCTCGGGACTCTCATCGATTACCGGGAAGTATATGCAATAATGACCCTTCACCGGCTCGGGACTCTCATCGATTACCGGGAAGTATATGCAATGATGACCTTTCACCGGTGCGGGACTCTGATCGCCAACCGGGAAGTATATGCAATAATGACCCTTCACCCGCTCGGGACCTCATCGATTACCGGGAAGTATATGTAATAATGACCCTTCACCGGCTCGGGACTTTCATCGATTACCGGGAAGTATATGCAATAATGATCCTTCACCGGTGCGGGACTCTCATCGCCAACCAGGAAGTATATGCAAGAATGACAGCCAGAGTACAATGCTCAGATACTTAATGCAATACCAGTAACAGGACATAACATATAATATACAAGTAAATTCAAAACTAAGGCGTAATGAGTACGCCTATCGACAGCTACACACGATAAGAACATGTGGTAGAATATCCACGAGACCAAATGCCTCCAAAGAAATGGATACAAACACTTACTTTGTTACAAAGTTAGCACAGTTACCCAACAACCGCTTTATCCTTTGGATTCACTGCCAAATGATCATGCTGTATTCAATAGCAGAAAACTATATCAAATAAGGCTAAAGGCTTCATTCCTCACTGAGTACGAATATATAATCAATTCCATTATCGGGGTCCATTTGACCCTTTAAACTATTAATTGAACTTATTAAAATGATGTCTAATATTCCAAGTTTTACCGTTAAAATATATTCAAACACACGTAATAAACTTAAATAATGCATTAACATCATTACCTGAATATTTCAGGGTATAAATTCTACTTTTCTCCAGCTCTTTTCTCATTTTCTTGTATTTTTCTCTTTTTTTATGATATTTTCTCTACTTTCCTTCGTTCATGTTTCTGTAATGTTCCATTTATGGAACTTTAATGGATTATATAAACCCTGGCTGCCCACCGCCTTTTCTTTTTTATATTTTTTCCTTTTACTTTTTTTAATAATTTCTTTTCTTTTCGAAAATTAAAACAGTACCCTATAATACTCGAAATAATTCCAACTTTTGCATACAAGATATATAAAATATATGTAACACACTTGCTAAGGCGGATCTCAAATCGGACTCCCGAAACTCAATATGCAAATTAAATGGAAAAAGTCAAATTATTTAACTTTCGACAGTTTAGCGGAAACTAGCCGAACAACATCGAAATTCACTTTCGAAAAATTATAAAAGTCACAAATAATCATACGAACCTAATGGCGCTTTCGAATTTTGAATCGGAGCTCGTTCGCCAAAACCGAGCTCGAAAATCCCTTTTTAATATTAATCGATAATAAAAACTGAAACCTTCTTTCGATGCCTACTAAACGAGGTCTGATTTGGCTCAAATTTTACAGAAAAGTCTCAATAGACATTACAAATATTTTAAAATTATCGGCACGCCAATCGGAGTCCTAACTTCCGAAACGACTGACCGAGGTCGTTTCAGTCTTACCCATTTCTCAGCGATAATACCGTTCAACACAAATGGAATCTGTTGGAGGCGTTTCCTGGTGGTAGCGATTTAGCTGACAAAGGGTTGAGTTTCGTCCTCGTCTAAACACCATCAAAGTGTATAGGTTATGTAACGGACGGCGAGGAGAGTTTAATGACACAATTTTCCACAATTATCACCGGCCAAATTGGCCGGAATAAACCTCGACAGTGGTGGTGATTCATATCGCTGAAGAGAGAAGAGAGAGAGTGATTATCAGAGAGGTGAGGGGGAAAGGTTTAGGGGTCGTTTAGGGAAATGAGTGGAAGATTTAATCTCAGCCGTCAAATGTCATACGTGGACGGTTGAGATCGATCCACTTAAGCGGCGATGTGCAAAAATAGGTGTGATGTGTAAAATGTGAGGTGTAAAATGTGAAGTGTAATGTGTGTGTGTGTGTGTGTGTATATATATATATATATATATATATAGTGTATAAACAATGTATATAAGACATATTTTGATATAAAATAGGCGTAAAATGGTATAAAAATACAGAAAATAAGGGAATTAATTTTAAAGCGATAAAATGGCTAGGGAAACGTATAAAAATATATTTTAGAATTTAAAACGAGTTGGGTAATTTTATCAAAATAAGGGTAATTGCATAAATTGTAAAAATGGCTATGGTTTGAGACGATGCCTTTGGAAATGGCCTCGATTGTCAAGCTATTATGAGAAGATAATTTGAAAGATATGGACGGGGCAAGAGTAGATACAATCGTGTGTAAAATTTCAAAACTATTGATTTTAAAAAATAGGAGGGACAAAATTGGGTATCAACAACTGCCCCTCTTTTCCCGGGGATGATGAAAGAGTCTTCGGGCAAAGATGTTGACAGTGCGGCCAATTTTGTCCGGACTCTAGAGGAGTGTTTTAGACTTAGGGGAGTTGCTGGGGCGTCAGGTTGTAATGTTCTCTTTGCCCGGAGTGTACATCCTGCAATAAAGATGAGTCTGCCACATAATGTATATATAAAACGCACTTTCTTGCCGGGCTGGATTGTCTTTCCAGGATTCTTGCCGCATATAGTTGTGTCCGCTATGTTATGATTGTGTGTCCTTTGTTGTCAAGTGTTAGATTCGACATTGGGTTGTATGCCCTCCGTCGGTGCACTGGGCTGTGTACCCTCCGCAAAGGAATAAAATGACAAATCGATGTCGGGCTGTGTACCCTCAACCGACGCTTCGGGTTGTGTACCCTCAACTAACTTAAAATTCAAATCGATATCGGGCTGTGTACCTTCAATCGATGCTTCGGGATGTGTACCCTCAGCTAATTAAAAATACAAATCGATATCAGTCTGTACCCTCAGCCGACGCTTCGGGCTGTGTACCTCAGCTAATTAAAAATACAAATTGATATCGGGCTGTGTACCCTCAGCTATTGTACCCTCAGCTAATTTAAATGACAAATCGATATCTGTCTATGTACCCTCAACCGACTCTTGGGGCTGTGTAGCCTCAGCTAATTTAAAATGCAAATAGATATCAGCCTGTTTACCCTCAACCGATGCTTCGGGCTGTGTACCCTCAGCTAATTTAAATGACAAATCGATATCGGGCTGTGTACCCTCAGCTGATTTTCAGATGCAAATTGATATCGGGCTGTGTACCCTCAACAGACGCTTCGGGCTGTGTACCCTCAGCTGATTTTAAAATATAAATCGATATCGGGCTGTGTACCCTCAACCGACGCTTCGGGCTGTGTGCGCTCAGCTAATTTAAAAATCAAATCGATATCAGGCTGTGTACCCTCAACCGACGCTTCGAGCTGTGTACCATCAACTAATGTAAATGACAAATCGATATCGGGGTGTGTACCCTCAAACGACGCTTAGGGATGTGTACCCTCAGCTAATTTAAAATGCAAATCGATATCGGGCTGTGTACCCTCAACCGATGCTTCGGGTTGTGTACCCTCAGCTAATGTAAATGACAAACCTTTCATTGAAACACATCTGTCGTGTGTTGCCGAGTTACTTCTCTTTGTGCCTGCATCCAAAGAAAGATTGATGAGTTGTGCGGTGGCGGTTTGGTTTGTACATTCTTAGTTTGCTTCGCGCTCGCTATCCGCGAGTTTCGGGATCTTGGCCGAGCTGATAGGGCTATGCATAAAGTACTAAATAATGTAAACTTTTGAAAAACTTTTATAAGAAAGAAATGAAATGAAATGTTTTGTCCCACTGAGTCACGAGTCGCGTCGTGTAAAACCAGAGTGGTCGTTCTTCATGCTGTTCCTAAACTCCATCAAATGAATTTTGAGGGCGACCTCAAAAATCTGCCCCAGATTGTATTCGAAATTTTTGAGAGATCCTCAAAAATTTCTGCCCCAGTGTCAACTATGTTTGTCCTTTAGGAATTTTTGGGAGTTCCTCAAAAATTCTGCCCCAGTGTTTGCTTCGTGGGAAAATGAAATTTTTGTATTTATGCGACCGAACCTTGAGTACGTTGCCTACGTATCCCACTTGGGGAATCAGATCGTGACGTAGTTCAGATTTCATAATGTATTGCAGAATGTGGAAATCACTAATTGGCGCAAGCTCTTATACATAGTATCTTTTGATAGCATCTGAGTTGATTAGTTTTGGCCACACTTCTCCGTCCATCTCTGCCAGCATCAATGCTCCTCCATTCAGAACTCGGTGAACCATGTACGACCCTTGCCAATTTGGTGTAAGCTTGCCTTTTGCTTCTCCTTGTTATAGAAATATCTTCTTCAGTACTAGTTGCCCAGGTTTGAAGAATCTTTCTCGAACTTTCTTGCTAAATGCTTTAGCCATCCTTCTCTGATATAACTGTGCATGGCATACCGCAGTCAGTCTCTTGCCATCGATGAGGGCCAGTTGCTCCATTCTTCCTTTGACCCATTCAACATCTTTTAGCTGTGTTTCTTGGATGATTCTTGTTGAATGCTGGTTTTGAAGAATGACAAACGTAAAGGACTCAGAGGTCTTCACGAAGAACCTAGTCCTTGTAATGAAGGGCACGACCGATCGAAAGGAGTTTCGGGTTGCAAATCCCTGCGGAACTAGGAATAGTGGCGCGTGAATGAATATGCATCCTAGTCAGACTAAAAGAGGCGGTGCCCAGGCTCTGTCTTCGAAGTGTGAAAAGGAGTTGGACTTCAACAAGAAAAGAGTTACTGTGAATCCTGTCTTACCATAGTTACAAGGATTCCTTGTAGGACTCAACTAGGGTTACGAGGCCCGTATAAATACAAGTAGTTGATACAGCCGTAATTTAGTTATTAACACACACAGAGTTGAGAGCATACAAAGGCGATCTAGTATCTTTCTACGCGTGTAAACTGAAGAAGACAACTAGAGTGCTTGAGTTGTTTGAGTCTAGATATTCTGTCTAGGTTCATTGAGTTGTAAGTTGTCTGAGTTTGAGCTTTTATTGTGTTTACCTATTGGCTTATTATAGAAGCGTATGTATTAGGTGAACTTGTGCAGAATTACTTGAAAAGCTAGAGTTTAGCTTTGAGTAGTGATTAGGGTCTAGAGTGTAGCCCCTTGGTTATAGAGTTTGTAATCAGAAACTTGCTCACTGTGTTAGTGGATTCAATTCTCAAATCCCAGAGTGTGGGTCGTGGTTTTTCTCCCTTGAGCAAGGAGTTTTCCACGTAAAATCCTGGTGTTTTTATGTGTGTGTTTGTAGTGTGTTGCAGTTTTTGAAACAGTAGAATTGAGAAGGCGAGAACTAGGTCCTACATTCAGGAGAACCAGGTTCTTGAAACGAAAAATCGGTAGACACTATTCAACCCCCCCTTCTAGTGTCCTTAGGAGGTGCATAGATTATAACAAGTGGTATCAGAGCAGGTCTTCTCGTATGAGAGTAACACCTTGAGAAGGATCAGAATCATGAGTGGACCACCTACTATCATTGAAGGCCTCCCTCAGTTTACTGGGCAATACTATGCATGGTGGAAGAACAGGATGGAAAATTACATATGTGCTGAAGACTATCAACTCTGGCTGATAGTATCTGAAGGAAACCTGATCCCCACTAAAATAGTTGCTGAAGGAGCCACTGCCAAGCAAGAACCTAAACTGAAAGAGGAGTTCAATGAGACAGATTATAAGATGATTGAAAAGAATCACAAAGCCAAACGTCTGGTCATCTGCGGTGTTGGTCCTGAGGAGTTCAATATAGTAACATCTTATAAGACGGCTAAGGAAATCTGGGATGCTCTGCAGGTTGCGCTTGAAGGAACCACAAAAGTAAAGGACTCAAAGAGAAGAATGCTGAAGAGACAATTCGAACTGTTCTCTCTGGGTGAGAAGGAATCAATTCAGGATATGATGACCAGGTTGACCATCATTACTAATGAGATGAGATCCCTGGATATGGAATTGCCTGAAATAGAGATGGTTGATAAAATTCTGAATGTGCTTCCTGAAGCATGGGAACCTAAGATGACCCCATCATTGAGTCCAAACCTCTCAGATCCATCAAACTTGAAGAACTGGTTGGTAGCTTGAAAACTCATGAGATGATTAAGGACTCAAAAGCTAAACCAGCTGTAAAGAAGGACAAAACCCTTGCGCTTGAAGCAACTGACGAAACCGATGAATATGTTAATATTCAATCAGTTGAAGCAGCAATGGTAAGTGCCCTAAGACAAAAGCTTAACTTGGGAAGGTTTAAAGGATTCAAAAGAAGTGGCAAGGAGAATTCTGGCAGGAACAACATAGTTGACAGTCCTGATTATTCAGGATGCTTTAAGTGCTTCAAAAAGGATCACGCTGTCATGGATTGTCTTATGTGGGAAATAGAATGGATGACAAATAGAGCATCTAAGGATAAGGAGAAAGAGACGTCAAAGGAAATTGACAAAGATAAGAAGAAGTCAAGACGGCCTCCAAACTTCAGAGCAGAAAGAAGAAAGAAGAACGAAGCCTTCCATGCCACATGGGGACCAACTGATAGTGAATCCGATCATGAAAGGGAATCTGAAGATGATTCACCACTAGCACTAATGGGTATGACAGACATTAGTTCTGATGAAGAAGACCCTCGAGAGTTTAGGAGAGGGAGAGATCCGTCAAGGCCGCCTGTGTTCAATGGGACTCACTACAAGAACTGGAAGAAACAGATGAAGACTTTCTTGCAAGCAACTGACTATAGTCTGTGGCTGATCGTGAAGAGAGGACCTCATGTTCCTGTAAAGAGAGAAGCAAAAGGAGTATTGGTGCCAAAGAAGGTGGAAGAATTAGATCCTCAAGATCTAGACTGGTTACAGGCAAATTCCAAGGCTGAATGGTACCTGAGGAGAGGACTTACCTATGATGTGCTTGCAAAGATACATCCTACAGACGAGAAACTCACTTCGTTACCTCTATCACATAGTTGGGAGATGCTCAGTAGATTGTGTCTGAGACCATAAACACAATAAATATTTTCAATTGCATGATCCAGAGTTCTCCCAATCTTTCCAATTCCCACGATTTGACCACTTTTTCCTCCTCCGAAGGCCACACTGCCTCCTTGAAATGCTGCGAGTGAAAGAAAGTTTCTTCTATCTCCTGTCATGTGCCTTGAACAACTACTATCAAGAATCCAGCTTGGGTTGTTCTCCCTCACTCCAGCCTGTAAAATAAATTAGAGGTTAGCCTTAGAAACCCAGACAAGCTTGGGTCCCTTCTTACGAGAGAATGGATAAATCAGATCCTGTCTAGCCCATTTAGGTAGAACACTTCTTTTATTCTTGGCTTTAGCCTTGCTGACATTCATGCACTTTTGTTTAACATGTCCAGTCTCACCACAAAAGGTACACAACATGTTGCAATGCAACCCCATATACTTGCTCTTAGGGTTATATGGAGGCAATGGTTTCTTGAATCCTAACCCTTGTTTTCCTTTGTTTTGATTTTCAAGAACCCAGTTCATTGCCTCCGATGATTTATTCCATTTAGTCATTCTAGTGAGCTCAAAGTTTGATTTTTCGACCTTTTGACTTAAAATCCTATTCTTTTCAGTTTCCTGATACATAATCTCATTGGCTCTTTTCAGTTCATTTTCTAGAAAGGTTTGAACTTCACTTATTACTTGCTTACCATTTACACTCTCTTAACTGATTGCATTTCAATTCTAGTTCAGTGATCTTAGAGTTTGACACAAGAGTCTGCCCTTTTAAGATGGCATTGACTTCTTCGAGTTCAATGTTCTGTTCTAGGAGGCTCTTGTGCTTGGTTCTAAGGTCACTTAGCTCTTCAGTTAATTTATCCTTTTCAAGTTTTTCCTTTTCGTAACCTTCAATCAAAGTGGCAGTGATTAGAATCAGGTTTTCAGAAGAGTATGTATGTAAATTTTCCTTAAGATCAGATAGACATACCTCTGATGAATGAGCATTTTCAGCTCCATCAGTTGCCATGAGAGCGGAGTCCTTCTTTTGGTTGTCATCTGTGTATGACTCCTTTAGTCTTTCCAAGATTTCCTAGAGGGAGCTGAAAATGCTCATTCAGCAGAGGTATGTCTATCTGATCTTAAGGAAAATTTACATACATACTCTTCTGAAAACCTGATTCTAATCACTGCCACTTTGATTGAGGGTTACGCAAAGGAAAAACTTGAAAAGGATAAATTAACTGAAGAGCTAAGTGACCTTAGAACCAAGCACAAGAGCCTCCTAGAACAGAACATTGAACTCGAAGAAGTCAATGCCATCTTAAAAGGGCAGACTCTTGTGTCAAACTCTAAGATCACTGAACTAGAATTGGAATGCAATCAGTTAAGAGAGTGTAAATGGTAAGCAAGTAATAAGTGAAGTTCAAACCTTTCTAGAAAATGAACTGAAAAGAGCCAATGAGATTATGTATCAGGAAACTGAAAAGAATAAGATTTTAAGTCAAAAGGTCGAAAAATCAAACTTTGAGCTCACTAGAATGACTAAATGGAATAAATCATCGGAGGCAATGAACTGGGTTCTTGAAAATCAAAATAAAGGAAAACAAGGGTTAGGATTCAAGAAACCATTGCCTCCATATAACCCTAAGAGCAAGTATATGGGGTTGCATTGCAACATGTTGTGTACCTTTTGTGGTGAGACTGGACATGTTAAACAAAAGTGCATGAATGTCAGCAAGGCTAAAGCCAAGAATAAAAGAAGTGTTCTACCTAAATGGGCTAGACAGGATCTGATTTATCCATTCTCTCGTAAGAAGGGACCCAAGCTTGTCTGGGTTTCTAAGGCTAACCTCTAATTTGTTTTACAGGCTGGAGTGAGGGAGAACAACCCAAGCTGGATTCTTGATAGTAGTTGTTCAAGGCACATGACAGGAGATAGAAGAAACTTTCTTTCACTCGCAGCATTTCAAGGAGGCAGTGTGGCCTTCGGAGGAGGAAAAAGTGGTCAAATCGTGGGAATTGGAAAGATTGGGAGAACTCTGGATCATGCAATTGAAAATGTTTATTGTGTTTATGGTCTCAGACACAATCTACTGAGCATCTCCCAACTATGTGATAGAGGTAACGAAGTGAGTTTCTCGTCTGTAGGATGTATTGTGAAGAACCGACAGAGTGGAGAAATTTTTATGGAAGGAAAGAGGGTGAACAATGTATACAAAGCATCGCTGAAGTCACTACCTGAAAATAATCTAACATGCCTGAATGTGCCAGAAAGTGACTCTCAGCTGTGGCACAAAAGAATGGGTCATGCAAGTCTCTCACAACTGAACAAGCTTGTATCGAAGGAGCTGGTTCGTGGATTGCCAAGCAAGAGATTTGAAAACATAAAAATATGTGATGCGTGTGTAAGGGGGAAGCATGTGAAATCATCCTTTAAATCCAAAAAGGTGGCAAGTACATAAAAGCCACTGGAACTATTGCATATGGATCTGTGTGGACCTATGAGAGTCAGGAGTAGAGGAGGAAAGAGATTCGTGTTCATGATCGTTGATGACTACTCTAGGTACACATGGACCTTGTTCTTGGCATCTAAAGATGAAGCTTTTGACAGATTTAAGACTGGGCTGGTGTAGTGCAGAAAAGGTTAAGTCTAGAGCTCATTAGCATCAGATCTGATCATGGAACTGAGTTTGAAAACTCAAAATTTTCTGAGTACTGTGCAAAGAACAGCATAGATCATAACTTCTCTGCACCAAGAACTCCCCAACAAAATGGTGTGGTTGAAAGGAAGAACAGGTCCTGAAGAATATGGTAAGGACTATGCTACTGTCAAGTGGATTTGCAAGAAACTTTTGGGCTGAAGCAATAAACACTGCATGCTACTTGCTGAACAGATGTTCCATCAGAGCAATTCTTGACAAGACCCCATATGAGCTACTTAGAGGAAGAAAACCAAATATTGCTCACCTGAGACCCTTTGGTTGTAAATGTTTTGTTCACAACAATGGCAAGGAACCCTTGGGGAAGTTCGATGCTAGGAGTGATGAAGTAATATTTCTTGGTTACTCCACTCAAAGCAAAGCATATAAGGTGTTTAACAAAAGAACACAAACAATGGAAGAAAGTATGCATGTTGTATTTGATGAATCAGATAAGGCATTGGGGGAAACCGAGGCAGATGATCAAGTGATTGGCCTAAGTAGGGAAGAAGGTGTTGATGAACTGGAAGACTCAGAAGACAAGGAGACATCAGGTGAAAATCCAAGCACACTAGAACAAGGAGTCAACTTGACAGGGGGAACTTCTAATGAAGCTGATGATCCAGCGAGTCAGGAAGAACCCCTCCAAGACAATGCTGCAGGTTCTTCCAGTCATATTCAACTCAGAGCATGGAAACATCAAAGCTCTCACCCTTTGGAGAATGTCCTTTCTGAACTGGATACATGAATCATGACCAGGTCAGCCTTGAAGAACTTCTGTGCTTTCTTTTCTTTCCTCTCATCTTTGGAACCAAAGAATGTAAAAGAAGCCCTAGAAGACCCAGATTGGATTCTAGCCATGCAGGAGGAACTTCATCAATTCGAAAGAAGCAAAGTGTGGCACCTAGTTCCTAAACCAAAGGACAGATCAATAATTGGAACAAAATGGGTATTCAGGAACAAACTGGATGAGCATGGTATAGTGACAAGAAACAAGGCGAGGTTAGTAGTTCAAGGTTACAATCAGGAAGAAGGAATAGACTATGATGAAACCATTGTACCTGTCGCAAGGATGGAGGCCATCAGAATGCTGATTGCTTTTGCTACATATATGGACTTCACGCTATACCAAATGGATGCAAAGAGCGCCTTTCTAAATGGCTACATAAATGAAGAAGTCTATCTGATACAGCCACCAAGTTTTGTGAACAATGAATTTCCTGATCATGTTTACAAACTGGACAAGGCTCTCTATGGATTGAAGCAAGCCCCTAGAGCCTGGTATGAAAGACTCTTAGGATTCCTGCTGAAGAATGGTTTTTCGAGAGGAAAGATTGACAGCACGCTATTCGTCAAGAAGAAAGGAAAAGATCTATTGGTGGTTCAAGTGTATGTCGATGATATCATTTTTGGAGCCATTAATAAAGAGCAATGCAAAGGATTTGCTGATCTGACGGGAAGTGAATTCGAAATGAGCATGATAGGTGAACTAAATTTCTTGTTTGGGTTGCAGATAAAGCAAATGCCTGAAGGGACTATGATTCATCAGCAAAAATATGTCAAGGAACTACTGAAGAAATTTGACATAGAAGGAGCAAAAGAAATGACTACTCCTATTGCACCTGGAACCAAGCTGGATATGGATGAACTAGGTCCCTCAACAAACGAGACAAAATATAGAGGAATCATAGGTTCACTCCTCTATCTCACAGCCAGCCGACCTGACATAGTATACAGTATGGGACTGTGTGCTAGATTTCAGTCCAAGCCTAAGGAGTCACATTTGACAGCTGTGAAGAGGATCCTGAGATACTTGAAAGGAACTCACGACCTTTGTCTTTGGTACCCAAGGGGAGGTACTTTTGAACTAATTGGTTTTGCTGATGCAGATTATGCAGGTCATTTGGTGGATAGGAAAAGTACTTCAGGAATGGCACACTTTCTTGGTCCTTGTTTGGTCTCTTGGGCTACAAAGAAGCAAAACTCAGTTGCGCTATCTACTGCTGAAGTTGAGTATGTAGCAGCTGCATCATGTTGCTCACAACTACTATGGATCAAACAACAATTGGAGGACTTTTGTATCAAATGTGGAGCAGTGCCAATTTTCTGTGATAACACTAGTGCAGTGAATATTGCCAAGAACCCAGTTCAACACAAAAGAACCAAGCACATTGATATTGGACAACATTTCCTTAGAGATAACGTGGAAAAGGGTCTGATTACTATGAATTCGTGCAGGATTGAAGATCAAATTGCTGATATATTTACCAAAGCATTGAATAAGGTACAGTTTGAGAGGAACAGGTTGGAATTAGGGATGACCAAAATACACGGATGACCCAGCAGGTGATCCTTCTATGATTGGTTAGTTAAGTATTCAATTATCTATGTTTAAAATTCTGTTATTACTGTTCAGTCTAACCTTGTACTTTATTAAGTATACTTGTTCAGACCTTGAGCACCAGGTGAGGATAATGTGATCCCATGAAGAACCTACTATGTACAGAGAAGGAACCGACTGAAGCATAAGGAATCATGTCCAGGTACAGTCATACTACCCTGCATGATAAAAGTCATAACTGAAATTAAATTGTAAATCATACGTGTGTCAAGGGAGATCCTCCATGTTCCTATAACTGTCCTAAATTATAGGAACACATTCCTTTTTGGCATAGAATTCTATTTGACTTGTTTGGACCCCACTACTTGAAAAGGCTATATCAAATGAGTCCATAACCGTCAAATCCATAACTCTTCCTGGTTTTCAAAAATTTCAAAAAGCTGCTTCTCTACTTTATCTCATTATTTCTTTGTCTTCCCTAGAAGCTGTCTAATCACTAAAACCCTTTTCCCTTCGTCAATACACACATAACTCACTCACCCAACTACTTCTCCTCTTCCAAATCAAAATTCTCTCCCAGAACCTAAAACTGAAAAAAATTCTTGAAATCTCAGTCTAAAACCCATTAAAACCTTCATCATGTCTCAAGTACAATCTTCATCCGTTTTACCCACAAAGACTGCCAAGAAATCATCCGCAAAACCACCCCCATCAACTCTCGCACAAAGAATTGCTAAGGCCAGAACAAAATTTCTCCAAAAGGGCGACAAGAAATTGGTCAAGAGGATGATGTCAAGAGCCTTGCCTACTACGCCCATTGCACCAAGTTCATCGGAATCACCTTCTGAGGTAATCCCTGATCCTATTACATCTACTCCTGTTGGTTTAGAAGAAATAAAAAGCCCTGGTACGACGGATACTGAAACCCTAGTAACAGGACTAGATAAAATTATAGGAGTAGTAGAGTCTGATGACAAAACAGATAGGGGGAACCAGTCGAAACAGAGAAAAAGTGTGGACAGGAAGAACTTAGGGAAAACGTGCATGTGCCTTTAGTAGAAAAGACTGATGTGGGGTTGGATGTAGCAGAGAGAGTGATGGAACAGTTAAGGGAACAGGATCTTTTTGAGTCCCTAAATGAAAGGATAAATGAACCAAGCATAAATGTTGTGGGTATGGAGAAAAATGAAGGAGCATCTGCTCTTGCTAAAGCCTCACAGGATTTGGGACAAAAACCGGCCTATTGTCCAGATCCTAATGAGGCTGATGATGCAGAACTAGATTGGATAGACTCAGAAGAAGAGAAAAACGAAGAGGTTCTGACAGAAAAGACTGAAAGTGAAGGTATGCCCAAGAAATCAGAAGAATCAAAGAGAAAAAGGAAATTTGGAGAGGAGGATGACAAACTGGTGGTTGAGGAAGAAGAAGAAGAAGAGGTAGTATTTGTTAAGGAAAACAGAGTAGAGCCAGAAAAGAGGAGAAGACTGGTGAAAGGGGGAAAGTTAGTGACAAAGAATAAGTTGGTTGATGAATTGAGTGAAGATAGTGGAGATAAGCCTGTTGCTGAACCTACTATCAGGAGAGTTAGCACTGGGTCTGCTTTGAAGTAGCACCTGGAGAAGGTAGGAAAGCTGGAGAGAACAATTTCACATGTGAGAGATAGAGAGGAAAAGAAAAAGGTGGAAGAAAAGAGAACTGAGGAGATACAAGAAGAGAGTGATGAGGCTGGTAGTTATGCTGAGCCAAGTGATTCTGAAACAAATAGTGAAACTGAGAACAGGAAGAGAAAGAGAGGCAGTGAGAAGAAGTAGACAGGGTGGCTTTCTTTACAAAGCATCAGGTGTTGGCTGGCAGCATCCTGCATGATGAGAAGGAATTTCACATGAAACCATTGTTAAGGATGATTGGTAACCAAGGATGGCTAGGTTTGTTTTCCAACAAAGAGAGGAGGTTGTTTGTTGATGAGATCAGGGAGTTCTATACCAACTGCAGAGTTAATGCCAGGAGAGTGTTCACCACTGTGAAGGGAGTTGAGATAGAGTTTGGGAGGCCTGAGCTTGGAGTGATTCTTGACATACCTGCTGAAGGTTACTGCAGGTATATAAAACTGAAGTGGCCCAAGAGGACTGATGGTGTGACTCCACTGGATGTTGTCAAGAAATTCTCAGGAAAACCCAAGCTAAAGAAGGAGAGGAAGGTAGATAAGAAGGAGATGGAACCTGCATACCAGTTGCTGTTTGAGTTTGTGCACAGGTTCCTTCTGCCTAGAGGAGAGAGGAACAGTGAAGCTAGTGCTTTAGACCTGACATATATGGACTTGCTGGACAGGGGGTAAAAATCAATTTACCTGGGCTAAACATTAGACATATCAAAAGGATTGCAGATACAGATCAGAAGCCACATTCTCTTGTGCATTCCTATATCCTCCAGCAAGTACTTGAACATTTTGGGGTTCCCCTGGAAGTTGGGAAGAAGCCAACCATTCATCAGATGTTTGGGTACAATGTGCTTAGAAATTGTGACTTCTTCAAAGAGAGAAGAGCTTCTAAGAAACTCATGCAGGTCAAGCAAGAGCTAGCTGAGGAGAGTGAGGACTATGGACCTGACGAGGCCATTGATGCTGTGAAGGAGCTGGAGACTCATGTCCTTGAGGTGAATACAGAAAATGCAGAGCTCCACAGACAGTTGAAGTTGAAGGATCAAGAAATTGATCGTTTGAAAATAGACTGCCACAAGTATGAGGCCGAGCTAGTGATGGAAAGGGCCAAGAATACGAAGCAACTTGTGGCACTTGTCAAACACTTCAACCTTCAGCCTTGAGTCCTCCTGTCCTATCCTCTTATCCCTCTTTCTGCATGTTGTCAATCCCTTCCAATTCTCCCCTGCACATGTGTTGGTTGTTTCAAATAATTTATTTCTCAGTTGTGTACTAATTGATAGGGTTGTGTTGATATCACACCCTGGATAATGGTTTTAATTCTTCTTATGTTTATGACTGTTTCCTTTTAAGTATTTGGTTCTTGATAGGGCCCTTATTTCTGCTTCTGTATGTTCTTGTTACTGACTTGTTGCCTTGTGCTTTAGACTGGATACTACTGACAGGTTCATGCAGGTATTTGAATCTTTTCGATGATGCCAAACGGGGGAAGAAGGAAATATTGGGGGTGTTTGTGACCTAATTCATCTGTTTAATTTTTCTTGAACTTGTTATTTTTGTTTCTGTGCTTTTGGGATTTTGTCTACTCAGCTTCTTGGGCAACATTTGTTTGTCATCATCAAAAAGGGGAAATTTGTTAAATGCTGGTTTTGAAGAATGACAAACGTAAAGGACTCAGAGGTCTTCACGAAGAACCTAGTCCTTCTAATGAAGGGCATGACTGATCGAAAAGAGTTGCGGGTTGCAAATCCTTGCGGAACTAGGAATAGTGGCGCGTGAATGAATATGCATCCTAGTCAGACTAAAAGAGGCGGTGCCTAGGCTGTGTCTTTGAAGTGTGAAAAGGAGTTGGACTTCAATAAGGAAAAGAGTTACTGGGAATCCTGTCTTACCATAATTACAAGGATTCCTTGTAGGACTCAACTAGGGGTTACGAGGCCCGTATAAATACAAGTAGTTGATACAGCCGTAATTTAGTTATTCACACACAGAGAGTTGAGAGCATACAAAGGCGATCTAGCATCTTTTTACGTGAGTAAACTGAAGAAGACAACTAGTGTGCTTGAGTTGTTTGAGTCTAGATATTCTGTCTAGGTTCATTGAGCTGTAAGTTGTCTGAGTTTGAGCTTTTATTGTGTTTACCTATTGGCTTATTATAGAAGCATATGTATTAGGTGAACTTGTGCAGAATTACTTGAAAAACTAGAGTTTAGCTTTGAGTAGTGATTAGGATCTAGAGTGTAGCCCCTTGGTTACAGAGTTTGTAATCAGAAACTTGCTCACTGTGTTAGTGGATTCATTTCTCAAATTCCAGAGTGTGGGTCGTGGTTTTTCTCCCTTGAGCAAGGAGTTTTCCACGTAAAATCCTGGTGTTTTTATGTGTGTGTTTGTGGTGTGTTGCAGTGGTTGAAGCCGGAGAATTGAGAAGGCGAGAACTAGGTTCTACATTCAGGAGAACCAGGTTCTTGAAACAAAAAATCGGTAGATACTATTCAACCCCCCCTTCTAGTGTCTTTAGGAGGTTCATATATTATAACAATTCTCAAGGATGGTATCTCAACCTCCGCGGATATCACTGCCTTAGTGTCGTACACAGCAAGTAAGGAGTAGCCCCTGTTGATGTTCTCATTGTGGGGCGATACCCTAACAGAGCATAGGGTAGATTCTCGTGCCATTTCTTTGAATTGTCTGTCATCTTGCGCAATATCCTCTTGATGTTCTTATTGGCCGCCTCGACCGCATCGTTCATTTGAGGTCTGTATGCAGTGGAATTGCGATGCTTGATCTTGAAAACCTCACAGGTTGCTTTCATTAGATCACTGTTGAGATTGGACCTATTGTCAGTGATGATAGATTCAGGGATGCCAAATCGGCAGATCATCTTATCACGGACAAAGTTTGACACCACTTTCTTTTTTACTGATTTGTATGATGCAGCTTCTACCCATTTTGTGAAATAATCAATGGCCACCAGTATGAAGCGATTCCCGTTGTAAGCGGCTGGCTCGATAGGTCCTATGACATCCATTCCCCAGGCAGCAAAAGGCCAAGTCGATCCCATAATGTTCAGTTCATTGGGAGGCACTCGAATCATATCTTCATTGACTTGGAATTGATGGCATTTTTTGCGTGCTTTATGCATTCATGCTCGTTGTCATCCAGAAATAACCAGCCCTCAAAATCTTCTTGGCAAGTACGAAACCGTTCATGTATGGGCCACATGTCCCAGAGTGTATCTCTTCTAACAGTTTAACCGCTTCTTTTGCGTCCACGCATCTCAACAACCCTAGATCGGGTGTCCTCTTGTATAAAACCTCTCCGTTCAGAAAGAAACCAGTTGCTAACCTCCTCAGTGTCTTATTTTGGAGACTTGTTGCATTCTTTAGATAATTGCCATCTTGGAGAAGCCCTTTGATGTCGTAGAACCAAGGTTGTCCGTTTGATTCTTCTTCTATGTGGTAATAGTATGGTGGTATCTTCCTCACTGTCACGGGTATTGGGTCAATATAGTTCTTGTCAGGATGGTTGATCATAGAAGATATGGTAGCCAAAGCGTCTGTAAACTCATTTTGCAGCCTAGGGACGTGCTGGAACTCTATCTTGGTGAATCTTTGCTTCAGCTCCTTTATGCACTCCAGGTATGGCAATATCTTCAAATTCTTCACTGTCCATTCTCCTCGAACTTGGTGAATCAATAAGTCAGAATCCTCGATTGCTAACAGCTGTTGTATGTTCATGTCAACTGCTAATCTAAAACCCAAAATGCAAGCTTCATACTCTGCCATGTTGGTGGTGCAAGGAAACCTTAATTTTGCCGTGACAGGATAGTGTTGTCCAGTCTCGGAAACTAATACTGCTCCAATGCCGACTCCTTTGAAATTGACCGCTCCATCGAAGAATAGCCTCCAGCCATCGTACTTTCGGTGATGTCTTCTCCTACGAACATAACTTCCTCGTCGAGGAAATAGGTGTGTAAAGGTTCATACTCATCTCCCACTGGATTCTCGGTCATATGATCAGCCAAGGCTTGAGCTTTAACTGCCTTTTGGGTGACAAAAGTGATGTCAAACTCGTTGAGAAGCATTTGCCATTTAGCCAGCTTTCTGGTAGGCATTGATTTTTGGAAGATGTATTTGAGAGGATCCATCCTCGATATCAGCAGTGTTGAGTAAGATGTCAAGTAATGTCTCAACTTCTGTGCTATCCAAGTCAGCACGCAGCACGTGCGCTCCAGCAATGTGGACTTGGCCTTGTAAGGAGTAAACTTCTTACTTAGATAGTATATTGCATGTTCCTTCCTTCCAGTTGAATCATGTTGTCCCAATACACAACCGAAAGCCGAATCTACCACGGACAGGTACAAGATCAAAGGTCGCCCAGGCTCAGGTGGGACCAGCACGGGCGGGCAAGAAAAGTACTCCTTTATCCGATCTAATGCTTTTTGGCAATCTTCTGTCCACTCGATCACTGCGTCTTTCTTTAGCAACATGATGATTGCCTCACAGATGACGGTGTATTGTGCTATGAAACGGCTGATGTAATTAAGTCTTCCCAGGAAGCTCATAACCTCTTTCTTCCTTTTTGGTGGTGGCAATTCTTTGATGGCTTTGATCTTGGACGGATCCAGCTCGATACCCCTTCTACTGACAATGAAACCCGGGAGCTTCCCTGCCGAAACACCAAAAGCACATTTAGCTGGATTCAGCTTCAGATTATTTTTCCACAAGCGATTGAAGAATTTGCGCAAGTTGTCAAGATGCTCCGAGCTCTTTTTGATTTGATGATCACGTCATCCACATAGACTTCAATCTCTTTGTGCATCAGGTCATGGAACATAGTTGTCATTGAACTCATATATGTTGCCCCAGCATTCTTCAACCCAAACAGCATAACCTTGTAGCAATAAGTCCCCCAAGATGCAGTGAAAGCTGTCTTCTCGGCATCCTCCTCATCCATGAGAACTTGATAGTAACCAGCGAAACAGTCCACTAAGGATTGCAGCTCGTGCTTCATGCAATTATCAATCAGGATGTGTATGTTTGGTAGAGGAAAATCATCCTTCGGGCTTGCTCTATTCAGATCTTTGTAATGCACGCAAACTCGGAGTTTCCCATCTTTCTTCGGTACTGGAACAATGTTAGCCACCCAAGTTGGATATTTGATTGTTTTCAGAATCCCTGCATTGAGCTTCTTGGTTACTTCTTCACCAATTTTCAGAAGAACTGATGACTTGAAAGTTCGGGCCTTTTGTTTGACTGGCGGAAAGCCCAGATTGATAGGTAATTTGTGAGCTACCATATCTGTGCTTATGCCAGTCATGTCATTGTACGACCAGACGAATACGTCCTCATATTCTTTAAGAAACTCGGTATATCGCTTTTTATCCTCGGCGGTGAGATGCACGCTGATCCTTGTCTCCTTTACAACTTCCTCATCTCCTAGGTTTATCACCTCAGTCTCTTCTAGGTTTGGCTTAGGCTTATTTTCGAATCTTTCAATTTCTTCTTGTGCAGTTTCATCGAAAATCATCATAATCAACTCCAGTTTCCTCAAGCTCCATTGTTTCATTACACGTTGTGATTGTAGACTCAATGGGATTATTATTTTGAATGCTGAAAATATAAAATATTGCAAAATTAAAAGAAGAAAAACAGAGTTTGTAGGGAGACATGTGCAACAAAGAAGAAAAATGCAAATTCCACGACTCAAAGTCGGGTTTTATTTTAGAAAGCACGAAAATAAATTTTATCCCCTCAGCTACCAAGGTCCACAGTAAGCTCGGGCCCGGTTGCTAATATAGTTGTTCAGTGCCTCTCCAGATCCAACCTTTGTCTGTCCAGGAGGTTCAATATGTTCTTCCAAAATCACACAGCAGTCTTCATCAGATATGAATAGATTTTGAACTCCTGCCAGCAGATCCTCTTCAACATCAACTATCTTTGGCTCCATCCCTTGTGCTGCAGACACTTTCCCTTTTCGGCCATCTAAGTATCCAGACGAGACGAAGATATGCAAGAGAGTCTTGGTGCTTTTCTAATAGAATTCGAAATCCAGTGATTTTTCTTCCATGCTCTTTTCGTAGGTCACGACGTATCCTACGCCAGCCTTCTCATTGTCGGGCCTCATCACAATTCTGATCGGCTCGACCATACCATCCAAGTTCTTGCCCAAACCTTTGCCAGGTTTATAGCCTTTCTTGATCATGATGCCTACGACCCAGTCTCCGGGCCATTGTGCAGGCTGTGGGAGTACATATGGCTCTTCGATCAGTACCTCCATAGGTTCGGGTGCTTTGGGTATCCACACTTGCTTTCCCTTCATTTCTTAAGAGATGCGCTTCCAGTTGGGTCGGGCATTGGGTGCGAATATTGGTCGCTTCTCAGTCTTAACTGGTAGGGTCTCACGAAATTCGAGTGAAGGCACTCCCCAATCAGACATGACTGGTTCCCAGACCAAATTCCTTCATTTATAGCCTTTGCCTTGGCTATCCCAATAGGCGCTGTAGAAGTTCCTCTTCCTTTCTTCAACCCCAGGCGGTGTGTTGACCAACTTGGGAGCAAAGTGTGCAGTATAACCCCTTTGGATCGTGTCTTTGGGATTCCAACTTGGGTTGTAATTCTTGCGACGGCCTCCTCGAGTGCCTTGCACTACTCCCACGAGTTCTAGAGTATAGAATGTCTACCCATCAGAAGCATGTTCTTCAATTGCTGGTATGGTTTGCTCATTGTAGATGGAGTTGTTCCCCTCACCGAACACTACCGCCTCTTTGTGGTCCCATTCGAACTTCACTGTTTGGTGCAATGTAGAAGGTACTGCTCCAGCCATGTGGATCCAAGGCCTCCCCAACAACAGATTATAGGAAGTAGAGATGTCCATGACATGGAATTCAGTAGTGAACTCTACAGGACCGACCATGATAGTAAGGTCAATCTCCCAATGGTGCTCCTTTGCGACCCATCGAACGCCTTCACCTTCATGTCGCTCTCCCTTATCTTGCTTTGTTCAATTCCCATTCTTTTTAGAGTGATGAACGGGCATATGTTCAGACCAGAACCTCCGTCGATCAAAACTCTTCCTACGAACCACTCTTTGCATTTGACAGTGACGTGCAAAGCTTTGTTGTGACTCCATCCCTCAGGTTGTAGCTCATCTTCTTGAAAATAAATTCAGTTGGCCTCCATGACTTGTCCAACCATGCTAGCCAGCTTTTCAACTGAAGTGTCCACCAGAACATGTGCTTCATCCAACACTTTCATCAAAGCACTTCGGTGGCTCTCCGATTTGAGGAGTAAAGCCAAAACAGAGATTTGTGCTGGAGTTTTGCCCAAGTGCTCAACTACGGAGTACTCCTTTGCTTACACCTTCTTCCACAGTCCTTCAGACTCTTCCTCGCTGATGCCTCGTCTATCTTTTTCTCGCTGTATGGGGGAACCACATCCACATAAAATTTGGTAGCCACTTCTACCTCAATGGGCTCTGGTGCTGTAGCAGCTTGAGCAACTGAAGCGGTCGCTGGTACATTTTCTCTTGCCTTAACAATAGTCCCTCCCAAGTCGCATTCCTCATCCAACTCGATCAGGTTCACCCTACTGTCTCCATGATTAGGCAGGGCATTGTTGTGCACGTTTGGAGTCTTCCAGTGTATCACCTTTTGGTCGATCAAGTCTTCTATCTTGTCCCTAGAGGCGTAACACTTTTCAGTATCGTTACCAGGTCCTCCAGAGTGATAGGCACAGGTTTTGGTTTGATCAAAATAGGATGTCCTCCTATCAGGCATTTTGAATGGCACGGGTTGTATGTGGCCGGCTGCTTTGAGTCTCTCGAACAACTGAGTGTGAGATTCAGCAATGGGGTGTAGTTTCTTTTGGGTCTTGGGTTGTTATTGGCGTGAGGCCTTGGTGAGTAGGTATTGGTGTTTCGGTAATTGGGACTTTGTGGGTATGTTGGTCTTTGTGGTGGTGGGTTTTGGTATATCGGCTGAGTGTTATAGACTGGGTAGGTGGATGAGGGTGGCATGTATGGGTAGGATGGGGAGGTATTTGGTAGTAGTGGTTATGAGTAGGGGAGTGGTCAAGTGATGCAGCCACGAAGGAGACATCGTCCTTCTTCTTTCTTGAGGTGGTAGTGCTGCCAGCTTGTAGGGCTTTGTTAGCGGCTTGTAGTGCAGCCAAGCTGACAATCCTTCCAGTCTTCCGTCCATCTTCGACCATGTCCCTAATCTTGATCAAATCTCCAAACTTCTTATCTTACAGATTCAGCATTTTGTCAAAATAGACATTTTCTGGTATGCGGATGAAAGTTGCCACTATCTCGGCGTCTTCCTTGGGAAGTTGGACTTTGGCGGCTTCAGCCCTCCATCTAGTTGCAAACTCTCTAAAAGTCTCAGTGGGCTTCTTCTTCAATTTCTCTAGGTAGAACCGGTCAGGCATAGCATCAGTGTTGTGCCCAAAACTGTCGACGAAGCCTCCAGCCAATGCTTCCCAGCTCGTCCACTTCTTTGTTTGTTGCTTAGAGTACCATACTAGCGCGTCTCCAGTCAGACTGCGGTTGAACAGTTGCATGCAGATCTTTTCGTCATGTCCAACTCCAATCAACTTGTCACAGTAGGATCTTAAATGCGCCATTGGGTCTCCACTGCCATCGAACATGTTGAATTTGGGTGTCTTATAACCTTCAAGCAGCTTCAAGTCAGGATACAAATATAGGTCTTCATAAGCTAGCCCTCGGGTTCCTTTGGTGTCTTGGAGTTGCTTGAACATTTCTACCAGCTATTGGACTTGCTCTTTGGTGTTGTCTGGGTCTTCCTTGGTCCATGCATACATATCATGATCTTTGGTGGGTAATGTGATGGTTTTTATTTCAACGGTGAAGGAGGGTAAGTTGTTTTACGGTGCTTTTGGTGGTGCGGTGTAGGTAGGGTAAGGAACGTCTTTTTTAGGGTAGAGTGGATCTTTGCCGTGAGGGCGAGTAGTTTGGTTTGGTTCAATGATCTCATCAGTACAGGCAAGAGGGATCCTATTCTTCAACTCGAGCAGCCTCTGTTCCAACTTAGCATAGCTTTCATAGGCGACCACGCCTTGTTTCTCAGGAGTTCCATTTCCAACTTTGTCAAACTCAGCCATGATATTTTGTCGCATCCTTGTCCTTGTAGGTAAAGGGGAAGGTGTTAGAATTGATCTTCTGGACCTCAACTAGTATTGTGGCACGACCAGAATGCACAAACCAAAGTATTAGGGACTTGGGGACTTTACATCAAAAACAAAGAAAGAAAATGTGAGTATACGTTAGTTTAAATAAAATCGCGTTCTATCATGCATGGGACCTCTTTTGTGCCAGAGGTAGGCCTATCGCAGATTCGAAGTAACGTTTGCACCAAACACATCATTTCATTTGAATAAGCATAATCATCACCAGTCTAAAACCAAAAATAGCAAGATTTTATTTAATTTGATTTGCTTTATTACAACCACTAATTTAAAGACGACGACTCGATCAAAATGAAAACAACGACAAAAGGGACAAGAGGACTCGACTTGATGCGACTAGACTAGGTGCCAAGCAAAGAGACTCCAGGTTCAAACATCAGCTCCCGCGTCTTCCTTTTCCTTCTCCTATATGGCTTCTTCCTTGGGCTTGTGAACCAAACTCATGAGTGGAGGGTCAGCGAATGTCTCCATCAGGTCTTTCCCTGCTTCCATGTCACCCAGAGCTTTTATGAAGAACTCGCAGATTTCTATTCCCTTTGCTTCCTTCTCTTCTAGTGGTACCGACTTAAAATACTCCTCCTATCCTTTGAGCAAATCTTGTAAGTTCCCAGCAGCTTGCCTTGCAGTCATGACCTTACTGGTCAAATATTTGAGTTCATTTTCTTTGATCTTATCCTTGTATTGTCTCCTTATCTCCCTCTGTTGGGTCACCCTTAACTCCTTATTTCTTTGGTCAAACTCGTGTTTCAACTTTTTGTATTTTTCAGCAGCATTTGGAGCTTTGGCTTTCCTTTTTAGTGTAGTCTTGGATCGGAATCTTGCCTTATCTTCGCTGAGCCATTGAGGATAGGCTAAAGTGGCAGCGGGGCTCACCCTACTGTCTCGATTACGACAAAACTGCATAGTGAGCCTCTTCTCCCACACTGTCAATATAGTGCCAACCATCGGATGTTCAATGTCCTTTATATCAATGTTGAAGCTTCTCCCTTCAGTCAATTGTGGGGTTTGTTGTGTCATTCCCACTTGTCAGAGGATACTTAGAGGAACATAGTGATGAGTTCCTCGGAATCCAATCAATGTCAAGAAAGTGATGTCTTGACCTTGTATAGAAATAACAAAGCCGGCGCAGTTCTCAATCACCCATTGTACCTCTTATAACTCCTCGAACTTGGTGTATCATCCTTCCATCTCATGCCGTTGTTGCAGCCATGCGGGTGCTATGTGAGCGGATCCCCCCTTTCCAAGATGGTTTTGGTGCTACGGGACTAACACGGACGCTATGCAAATGCTCTATCAACCATATTTGCAGCAACAGGTTGCACCCCTCGAAGATGTTTCCCCCTCTTCTATATTTGGTTAGAGCCAGGTAAACTTCCCCTAGGATCAGTGGAATCAAGCTTACTTGATGTTTGAAAGCACCTCTGCGTAACCCCTCTACTACTCTTCCCCACCTTATGTCGATCTTTCCTCCCTTCTCGGGAAAAATCATGCTTCCTAGAAAGGAAACAATGAAAGCATTGGATTCATTCCACTCCCAGTCTTGAATTTCCCATGCTCCAGTCCAATCATGTCTATGTGTTGGATCTCCAAACCTAGAATGCAAATACTCCAACGTGACTTTTCCATCATGCACTCCCTCGACATATAGATCATAAGGAGCTCCCAGCAGTTCAATGAACTCCTTAGGGTCCACGTCTCGGAAATAAATCATGGTCTCGGGTCCAGGCTCTAACCCTACTAGTCCTCTAAATTCTTCCAACATTGGTGCCAACTCGAAACCGTTGAAATGAAACACAGCCCTCTTGTAATCCTAGAAATGTGCAGCAGCTTCAACCAAACCAGTCATGGAAGTGTAGTTTTTGAGAGCTATCAACTCTCCCAACATCTTTTGAACATGAGCCTTGCTGACAATGGCCAAATCTTCCCACCAGAGTCTGATCAAGTGAGGAGGTCGGGAAACTATCTCAAATTGGAGTGTACCCTTTGCAGCCATAGTCTGAAAATAAAAACAAGAAAAGGTAAAGACCAAAACATTCTAATAGTTTTGATCATGCTTAAACAGGCGATCAATGTCTTGTACAAACGTTTCTTCGAATCTATGTAGAGATGCAATTTGTCATTTTCGGGTTAAAAACCCTTTCGACATTTGGACATAGGCTTACTAATGGACTGTTTCGTATCAAAGAAGTATAGCCTTCCTAAGTTTGTCATTATGCAAAGAAAATAAATATACATTTTGTCGCCAATTATTCTCACAAATTCCCCAAAATTTTGAAAATCAATACATGATAAAGTAAAATACAAGAGAAAAAAATGAAAATGACATTTTGACTAGGCAGCCCGCTCCTCCTCTAGCTTGGATCTCTTTTCTTCTCGTGTAATTTCCTTAATTTCTTCCATAGCTTTGGTTAAGTACCCCTTAGCTGCCACCAAATGCAAAATGTCTATCTCTGTGCACTCTAAGTTCCATTGTTCAAGTTTTGTCTCCAACGCCTCTATCTTTTCCTCTAGCTCTAATGTATGTTTCTTCCACACTTCGATCTCTTCTTTGTTCTCTTTATCCATTTTGACAGCTTTCAACATGAACTCTCAGTATCGAATTTGAGCTTCCGCCTCACGATCTCTTATGTTATTCCCTTGGCTTGGCCCCACTACCGCATTTCCCTTTATACAAGAGCCTAACCAGCTTTTGTAGTTTGGTTCGCATCCAACGTTGTATCTATCGGGTGCTAGGGATGCTGCTCCCATGACTTGTCTTCGTACCCAAGATTTTCTAATGCTCTTGACCCTCGGAACAACATCTCCAGTGTAGTCAAACTGATAGTCTTTCGTGTCTGGTATCAATGATATGATTTGCTGCCTCCCTGCTTGCCTCATCACTCTTAATGTTTGGTAAGGTTGGAGACCTCTCAATCCCATAAGTATCACAAAAGATGCCTTCTCAGAGCTAATAATGAAATCTGATGAAGGAAACTAAGTGAACATCTACTGAATTGAGTCCTCCATTATGTTTTCGAACAATTTTACCCATTTCTCTGTGATGTTCAGTTGTTTGAATTTTGAAACTCCGTATCGTTCCCCAATCAAGTAGCTGTAACCGGCCGGCTTGGACACCGCTTGCACACCCTTCGCTTTCCTCAAATATTCCTTGAACTATGCTTGTAGTAGAAGATTGCACCCTTGGAAGTATTTTGCTCCTTTTTTGTAACAATCCAAAGCCCGATAAATGTCTGCTACTATCATAGGAACTATGGTATAACGATAACCATCAATTCCATTGAACACTGCATCGGAAACCATGACAAGCCTCGAACATATGTCGTGACTTGAACTCTCGGGGAACACCATCACTCCTAAGAAACAAATAGCAAATGCAAGTGGTCTAGCTCTCCTTTAATCACCATAGGACTCAAACTCTTTCTTATGGTTGTCGAACGCACTCAAATACCCAAACCGAAAGTAGAAGTAGGAAAAGGGTATCTTTTTTCGTTGTTAGAATTCTACATCCACACTTGCTACCATCCCTAACTTTTTACAAAACTCCTCAGCTGTGGGGACGCTAGGTACTAGTATGCGGCCCCTTGCCAACGATGTTTGTCTAACTCTGAACGTGACACAAACTCCCCTATTTCTTCCAACAAGTGTGTTAATTCAACATCCCCAAATCTAAACACATTCAATTCTTCATCCCAAAATGACACTGATGCTTCAATCATCTCTCTGCACGGTTCCATTTCTAATAGTGAAACCAAATGACCCAAGTGTTGACGTACTTCGGTTTTCTCTCCTAGTGACAAATTACTCCACCAACTAGTTAACAAAGGAGGTGCGCCCATAGTCATCCCAAAACGATGAAATTTTTGACTCATTTTGACCAAAAAAAAAGAAAAAATAAAGGATTAAAACCCCGTCCCCTTTGAGAATAATTGGACGAATCAAAATGTATTTTTATTCTCGTCTCATTTTCTTTTCACTCTCTTTTCTTTTTCTTTTCTTTTCTCTCAAATTCATATAAGCATGTCCAAATGTCCCTTTGGGATTGAAAACCCATTTAGGTAGCTTGGACAAGTTGAAGATTAGCCAGCTCACGGGGAGCCCCTCCTACGGCATAATGCATGCTCATTACATTAAAAGAGTGGTGTAATTCTAGACATGGTTCCCCAAGGCGGACGGCCAAGGAGTGGGGTCATTTGTAATTGTTGGTTGTACCACGGACCAACTATATTCCAAAATATCCCTCCTAAATTGTTGGGATCCACGTAATCACCGTGTGTGTGTGAGGTGTCGTTTCCCAGGAGTGGGGGAGTATGAGTGAAATATCCAAAATATTACATCAAATTTCAAATTCAACACGAACAAATAAATGAAATAAAAGAAAAACAAAAAAGAAACCAAGTTAGTACGATAATAATAATATGAATAGCAAGATGATAATTAAATAAATCCCAAAAGTAAAGACTTGTTGTGGTTAGGACTTTGAGTATCCCCACCGGAGTCGCCATTCTGTCATACCCGATTTTGGACTCAACTCGAGGCGAGTCGGCTTCGGATTTGACTGGGCAAACTCGTTTGAGTTGAGATGTTGGAGTCGCTACCTAATATGGATTTCTAAGGTGTATTAGGTCACCCAAGTATCTAAGGTCAAGTTTGATAGGTCATACTAGTCCATTCCAGAGATTCTAAAGGGTAAGAAGTCCAAATGATACGGGGAAGAAGGTGTTAAGCACTTCCCTGAGTACCACGAAAGGTGGCTCCCGTCCGAGTCTATCTTTTGGGATGAAAACAGTGCATATTATCATAAATACTAACTTTGGAAATTAATCTAGCATTTAGCTCAAAGATGTAACATGTCTATGCAATTTAATTTACACTTATATAAATAGATTTCACATACGGCCTATATGTAAGCCTAATCGCGTTTTAGAGCCTCTAATATAATGCCTAGTCGTAAACATAATTCAATCGTGCAATAGTACTCTAATTCGAACTAGTCATGCAATTCTAGCATTTTAAAACAACTTTGCATAGATAGGCAGTTTTGCAAACCAGTTTCAGATTTTTACCAAAAAAGAACGGGTGTTATTTTTAAAACGAAATATTGGCCATTTAGGGTCGGTGTGACTCGTCATTAATTATCGAGCCCTAACCTTAATGGCCTTTTTTGTGTAGGGGTAAGATTTTAGGAAATATATAGGCGAATGGGCTGTTTTTTAAAAACGGGTGTCACAGAAGTACACAAATGCAAATAAGGAGGCTATCGCACGTAAAATATATAAATATATAGGTTTAAACATTAAAAAATAAGACTAAATGATAGTTATATCTATAGAAAAATGTTTATAAGGCGTATAAGCGACCCCAAGTACTTTATACACCCCTATACACTATTAGATTAGTGTATAGGAGCGTTTTGAGTAGGGAAAACAGTTTAAACACATACAAAAGCCACGTTTTAAAAGAAGTTCTGAGCCTGGATCATTTGTACAAATAGGGGCAGTTTTAGTTTCACAGAAATAATCTAGATTATGCAAATATGGCACATTTAAGCCCCTGTTAAATGAATTTTGGATTCAAACATTCTGAAAAGTAGGTTCTCATAGTATTTTTAGAAAAATAGCATGAGACTTTCAGTTTTAAAAAAAACAAAGAATGTTGTGCAGATTCCTAAATGTCATGCTTTTCCAGATAATGCAACACATAGGAGCGAAGGGTTAAGAGAAGTTCCCCTGGGTGGCTATGTGCACAGTATAATAACTGTGTACCCCTTTTTTAAAGCATACAGACTGGGATCCTAACAAATATACAAAATAAGGGACAGTTCCTAAGGGAAGAAGCACAAGAAACAGGGTAATGGCCAAGCAGTGCCCTGTACTGGAAGCCCATTTAGGCATAGTTCTCTTCATGGAGGGAAGAGTTTTTCCCCAGCCCCTTCAAACACATTAAAAGTATTGCAAATAAAGCTAGGCATAGCCCCTAAAGCTGTCTTCACACATGCTGCAAGAAAAGGGGTTAACAGGGCCATAAACAGAGTCCAAACAGAGATGACAAATAGATGGGAATTGTGTCAAAGGAGTTAGACCTTAACAACAAACCATGAGGAGTACTATAACTCTAATTGCACCTTCTTAATAATACTGACATGATTTTAAAAAATGTGCAGAGATCACCTAGGCTTAACAGAACACCCAGAACCAAGGCAAAACAAAGCACACAATCAGTTTAAATGAAACAGGGACCGGATAATAGTATGCCAGGCAAACACACACACATAGATGTAAAAGGTGATCAGAGGTGAAAAAGAATACATTTAAGCACTGTAAAACCAATAGAATTCAGAAAGAAGAGAGGGGGATAGGATCAACACAAACACAAGCAAGAGCAGTAACCCTTCAGGAAAGCAAATAAGCAAGGAAAGAGAATTGAATGCCAGAGAAGCTATGCAAAATTTTCTAAGTGTATTAGTGCTTGTTTCTGGATTTTTTATGTCCAGAAAACTTGTCCCTAAGTTGAAAGGAGACGTTAGTTTATATAGGTGAGGGGTGGGGATTTTGAAAAACAAATGGGTAAATCCCCATAAGGCAAGAGATATAATCTCCCTGGAATAACAGGGGACAAATTTGAGTGTCCTTCCCAAAATAGAGCAATCTATCCCCAAACTTAAGGCAAATCAATCCTAATTGATTTGGATCCCCTCCCTTCAAACCCAACACAGTCTAAGTTCACAAATTAATCCACAAACAAATTTTAACCTCGACAGATTTCAAAAACCAACATATCAATAACCATGCCAATTTCCTTCTTTGTTTTCAATCAAGAATGTCAACAGGCTCAATTCAAAATCCCCTAATCATGCTAATTCAGATTACCACTTTAACTTTAAGCACATAATCGTAGAGGTCACACATTAGGTCATAATCAAAGGACAAACATGATGTGAACCACAGTGGATCATGCTCAAACTTCAACTCTTATTGACCTTTACATACAGGAGAAAACATAAATGACGCAAGGTACAACAATATGGAGATACTCATACACAAGAAGTCGACAGTTCAAAGTACTCGTGTAATTAAATCAATGCATCAGGTAAAATCAGAACTCGTGGGATTTTACCCTAACCAATCGACCAAATGACAAATGGATATGTTAATTTACAAAAAGATTAAGCAGTTTAGGCATGTTACCACACAAATTCAAACAATCAAATAAAAGGGATTAGGGTTTACCTATTTTCGAACCGGGTCGGGTCAAATCGATCCGTCTCAAATTGGGGTTGCAAGGAGAAAGTCTTACCCATTTCTCATTGATAATACCGTTCAACACAAACGGAACCCCGCCGCAGGCATTTCCCGGCGGTGGAAATTTAGCTGACAAAGGGTTGAGTTCCACCCTCTTCTAAACACCATCAAAAGTGTATAGGTTATGTAACGGATGACGAGGAGAGTTTAATGACACTATTTTCCCCAATTTACATCGGCCAAATTGGCCGGAATAAACTTCGACAGTGGTGGCGATTCATATCGCCGAAGTGAAAAGAGAGAGAGTGATTATCGGAGAGGTGATGGGGAAATGAGGGTAGGGAAAGATTTAGGGTTCGTTTAGGGAAATGAGTGGAAGATTTAATCTAAGCCGTCAAATGTCACATGTTGATGGCTGAGATCAATCTCCTTAAGTGCTGATGTGTAAAAATAGGTGTAATGTGTAAAATGTGAGGTGTAAAATGTGAAGTGTAATGTGTGTGTATATATATATATATATATATATATATATATATATATATATATATATATATATATATATATATATATATATATATATATATATATATATATATATATATATAGTGTATAAACAATGTATACAAGGCATATTTTGATATAAAATAGGCATAAAATTGTATAAAAATAGGTATAAAAATACAGGAAAATTAGGAAATTAATTTTAAAGCGGTAAAATGGCTAGGGAAACGTATAAAAATATATTTTAGAATTTAAAACGAGTTGGGTAATTTTATCAAAATAAGGGTAATTGCAGAAATTATAAAATTGGCTATGGTTTGAGACGATGCCTTTGAAAATGGCCTCGATTGTCAGGCTATTATGAGAAGATAATTTGAAAGACATGGACAGGGCAAGAGTAGATACACAATCGTGTGTAAAATTTGAAAACTATTGATTTTAAAAAATAGGAAGGACAAAATTGGGTGTCAACAGTCTACCCTTTGTCATGTCAATCCTTTCACTGGGATGTCTACCCTCCAGGCTGTCTATCTCTTATTATGCCAAAATTCGCATCAGGCTTTCTATCCTCTACCATGCCAAACTTCACATCGGGTTGTCTACCCTCTACCATGCCAAACTTCACATCGGGTTGTCTACCCTCTACCATGCCAAACTTCACATCGGGTTGTCTACCCTCTGTCGTGCCAAACTCTTCACATGGCTGTCTACCCTCAGGGCTGTCTACCCTTTCCTATGTCAAACCTCACGTCGGGCTGTCTACCCTCTGTCATGCCAAACTTCACATCGGGATGTCTACCCTCTATCATGCCAAACTTCTCACAGGGTTGTCTCCCTTAAGGGCTGTCTACCTTTTGCCAAACTTCACATCAAGATGTCTACCCTCTGTCATGCCAAACTTTGCATAGGGCTGTCTACCCTTTGCCGTGTCAAACTTCACATCGGGCTGTCTACCCTCTGTCATGCCAAACTTCTCACATGGGTGTCCACCGTCAGGGCTGTCTACCTTTTGCCATGCCAAACTTCACATCGGGCTGTCTACCTCTGTCATGCCAAACTTCTTACAAGGCTGTTACCTTAAGGGCTGTCTAACCTTTGCCATGCCAAACTTCACATCGGGCTGTCTACCCTCTGTCATACCAAACTTCTCACAGGGTTGTCTACCCTTTGCCATACCCATCCTTTCACCGGGCTGTCTACCCTTCAGGATGTCTACCTTCAAGGGCTATCTACCTAGCAAAATAAAAGCATAGTGAAAGGTGGCCAAATGCCCTCTCGTTGGGACATGTTCGCTTGTCGTGTCAGGTTGTGTACCCTTGTGTCTGCATTCAAAGAAAGATTTGTGAGTTGGGGGGGTGGTTTAGTTTGTGCGTGGTTTAGTTTGTGCGTTCTTGGCTTGCTTTGTGCCTGCTTCTTTTGAGTGCCGGGACCTCGGTTGAGCTGATAAGGATATATAAAGAAATAAATAATTCAAATATTTTGAAAAGCTTTTGTAAGAAGAAAGTGTTTTTATTCCATTGAATCACAAACCGCATTGTGTAAGATCATGGTCATTGTTCCTTATGTTGTTCCCATATTCTCCATTAAATGAATTTTGAGGGGGACCTTAAAATTCTACCCTTGTTTCTTCATTTTGAAGTTTTTGAGAGGGTCTAAAAAATTTCTATCATAGTGTCAATTCTTATATGTCCTTTTGTAATTTTTTAGAGTTCCTCAAATATTCTGGCCCAGTGTATGCTTCATGAAATATATGAATTTTTGTATTTATGCGACCGAACCTTGGGTAGGTAGCCAACGTATCCCACTTGAGGAATCAGGTCGGAACGTAGTTCTAGATTAGATGATATATTGCAGAATGGTAACACTATTAACTAATGCAAGCTCTTAGATATAGTATCATTTTACAACATCTGCGTTAGTCGTTTTTGGCCAAACTTCTCCGTCCATCTCCGCCAATATTAGTGCTCCACCAGTTAGAACTAGGTGGACCATGTATGATCCTTGCCATTTTGGTGCAAACTTGCCTCTGGCCTCTTCTTGATTAGAGAATATCTTTTTCAGCGCTAATTGCCGAGGTTCGAAAGACCTTTCCCGAACTTTCTTGTTAAATGCTTTAGTCATCCTCTTCTAATATATTGCCCATGACATATTGCATTCATCCACTTGCTATCGATGAGCGCCAGCTGCTCCATTCTTTCTTTGACCCATTCAATGCCTTTCAACTATGCCTCTTGAATGATCCTCATATATGGTATCTCAAGCTCTGCTGGTATCACTGCTTCGGTTCCATACACTAACATGTAAGGAGTGGCTCCTGTTGATGTTCTCCCTGTGGTACGGTACCCTAACAATGCATAGGGTAAGTTCTCATGCCATTGTTTTGAATTATCTGTCATCTTGCGCAGTATTTTCTTGATGTTCTTGTTGGCTGCCTCGACTGCTCCATTCTTTTGAGGCCTATATGTAGTGGAATTATGTTGCTTGATCTTGAAGTCTTCACAAGTTGCTTTCATCAAGTCACTATTGAGGTTAGACCCATTGTCAATGATGATTGATTCAGGAATGCCAAATCTACAGATCATGTTGTCACAAACAAAATTTGTTACCACTTTCTTTGTCACTGACTTGTATGATGCAGCTTCCACCCATTTGGTGAAGTAGTCAATAGCCACCAATATGAAATGGTGTCCGCTCGAAGCGGCGAGTTTGATAGGTCCTATGGGATCTATTCCTCAGGCGGTAAAGGGCCACGGTGATCCCATAACATTCAGCTTGCTGGGAGGTACTCGAATCATGTCTCCGTGGACTTGGTATTGATGACATCACTTTGCGTGCTTTATGCAATCATGCTCTATTGTCATCCAGAAATATCTAGCCCTTAAGATCTTCTTTGCGAGCACAAAACCATTCATGTGTTGGCCGCACGTCCCAGAATGTATTTCTTCTAATAGTCTTGAAGCTTCTTTAGCATCTACGCATCTCAGTAACCTAGATGAGGTGTCCTTTTGTATAAAACTTCACCGTTCAAAAAGAAACCATTTGTCAATCTCCTCAATGTCCTCTTTTGAAGGTTTGTAGCATCTTTTGGGTAAGTATCATCTTTAAGAAATCTTTTAATGTCATAGAACCAAGGCTATCCATCCAATTCTTCTTCCACATGATAACAATATGACGGTTGCTTCCTCACTGCTACGGGTATTGAGTCAATGTAATTCTTGTCAGGATGTTTGATCATGGAAGATAGGGTGACCAGAGCGTCTGCAAACTCATTTTCTAGCCTAGGTACATGCCAGAACTCTATTTTGGTGAACCTTTGCTTCAGCTCCTTTATGCACTCGAGGTACGACAATATTTTGGAATTCTTTGCCATCCATTCTTCTCGGACAGTGTGAATCAACAAGTGAGAGTCCCCAATTGCCAACAGCTCTTGTATGTTCATGTCTACCACTATTCTAAGACCCAAGATGCAAGCTTTATATTCCGCCATGTTGTTGGTGCAAGGAAACCTCAGTTTGGCTGTGATAGGATAATGTTTCCCAGTCTCGAAAACCGGTACTGCTCCAGTGCCGACTCCTTTGAAATTCACCGCTCCATCAAAGAACAATCTCCAACCGTCGTATTCCTCTGTGATGTCTTCCCCTATGAACATGACTTCTTCATCTGGGAAATAACTGTGCAGAGGTTCGTAACTATCATCCACAGGATTCTCGGCCATATGGTCTGCTAAGGCTTGAGCTTTCACCGCCTTTTGAGTGATAAAAGTGATGTCGAATTCACTGAGTAGCATTTTCCATTTGTCCAACTTCCCAGTAGCCATCGGCTTTTGGAAGATATACTTGAGAGGATCCATCCTTGATATCAGCAAGGTTGCGTAGGATGTCAGGTAGTGTCTCAACTGTTGCGCTACCCAAGTCAATGCACAACAAGTGCACTCCAGAAGTGTGTACTTGGCTTCATAGGTAGTTAACTTCTTACTCAGATAGTATATTGCTTGCTCCTTTCTGCCAGTTGAGTCATGTTGTCTCAGTAAGCATCTGAATGCTGAATCTACCACAGACAGGTACAAGATCAAAGGCCGTCCAGGTTCGGGTGGAACCAGCAGGGGTGGACAAGACAGATACTTCTTTATCCAGTAAAATGCTTTTTGGAAGTCCTCTGTCCATTCGATTGCCGCATCTTTCTTTAATAACTTGATGATCGGTTCATAGATAACTGTGGATTGAGCTATGAATCAGCTGATGTAGTTGAGTCGTCCTAAGAAACTCATGACCTCTTTCTTACTCTTTGGTGGTGGCAATTCATTGATGGCTTCGATCCTGGACGGATCCAACTCAATGCCTCTTCTGCTGACAATGAAACCTAAGAGCTTTCCTACTTCTTGTAACTCTTCAAACATGGTATACCATCATTGCATGTTTGCAAGGTCTTCCCATGTTGTTGTGCCAGCCATACGAGTTCTATTTGAGAGGATGCGACCAACCCGTTATGCCTTTGGTGCTATCGGACTAATTTTGACTTTGTGTAAGTGTTCTATCAACCATATTTGTAGCACGATGTTGTACCCTTCGAAGAAATCTCCTTCTTTTCTACACTTGGTTAGAGCCCTATAGATTTCTCCACAATTATTGGAATCAAACGCACTTGGCGCTTGTGAGCACCTTTGCGCAACCCTTCAACTATCCTTCCCAACCTTATGTCGATCTTTCCTTCTTTTTTGGGATAGACCACACTTCCTAGAAAAGCAATGATAAAAGTAGTACACTCAGTCCATTCCCAGTCTAGAATTTCCCATGCCCTGCCCAAATCTAGAATATAAGAACTCCAAGGCAACTTTTCCATCTCGCACCCCTTCGTCGTATGGATCATAAAGAGCTTGCAACAGCTCAATGAACTCCTTAGGCTCTACTTCTTGGGGGTGAATCATGGTCTCGGGCCCAGGTTCTAACCTTGCCAGACCGTGGATTTCTTCTAACATTGGTGCCAACTCCAAACCATTGAAATGAAACACTGCCCTTTTATAATCCCAGAAATATGTAGCGGCTTCGACCAAACCAGGCATAGCAGTGTAAGCCTTAAGGGTCACCAATTCTCCCAACACCTTTTGAACATGAAACCTGCTGATTGCTGTCAAATCATCCCAACAAAGCCTGATCATGTGAGGGGCTTGGAAGACGGTCTCAAAGTGAAGTGTATCTCTTACAGCCATAATCTGAAAACAAGGCAGAAAAAAGAAAAGATCAAAACTACTTTATAGTCTTGATCACACCCAAGCAAACGATCAATATTTTGCGCAAACATTTATTCAAATCTATGCGAGGATGCAGTTTGTCGCTTTTCGGGTTGAAATTCGAACAAGATTTGTTGATGGACTATAACGTGTCAAGGACGTATAGCCTTCCTAAGCTTGTATGATTTTAAAATTAAACATGCAAGTGCAAGCCATCTATACTCAACTGACCACTAAAATATTGTGCTCTTATAAATCAAGTTTGATTACAAATAGATAAAAACAGAAAAGAAATCTAAAAATTTGGATCCTCGGACATCTTTGATTCGACGTTGGACTTCTTCAACTTCTTTTGCATCTTCCCAATGTCTAACCGAGCAACGATCAAGTAAGTCATAGCTAGTAACCCTCCGCCTCTGTCTCTTTGATTGTAACTTTTATTTTATTTTTCCTCGAACCCCTTCTTCAAACCTTACAGCTCTCGGTCTAAATCCTTTACCTCATGTATGTGCCTCTATCGCTCTTCCCTTCTCAATTTCTCGGACATTTTAAATTTTTCCATAAACCATTTAATCTTATATTGGTTTTCAGCTTCTTTGTCTTTGACTGCTCCAGGTACATCGGTTTTAGGAATAGGGGCATTTTTCATGTCATTACGCAACCATTCCAAATAACCAACTCCATAACCTGCATGGTATCTGTCTGGTTCAATTGAATTTTCTTCAACAAACCTCTTTTTATTCTACATCTTGCGAATTTCTGGTACAAATGGAACTTTATCTTCTTCGTAATCTACTTGGAATCAGACTATGTCTCCTACCAAGGTGATATCATGTCTTTTGCCTGCTTGCCTTAAACCCCTATTAGGTATATATGGCTGGAGACCACGTATACCGATAAGAACTACAAATAATTTCATCTTTGACCGGAGCAAGACTCGTGGAGAAGTGAACCAAGGGTACATCCACTGTATGTCTTCATCTTTCAAATTTTTCAACAATATATAGCACTCGTGAGTAGTGTAGGGTGCTTTGAATCTCTTAACGTCATAGTGTTGTGCCAGTATGTGGTTCGAACGGCACATGTCATAGAACTCTTGGCCTGTATTTGGTTTTCTTTGAATGGGTTCAGTCAACCACACTTGTAACAACAAGTTACAACCCTCGAAATATCGGGCCCAATTCTTGCACCTTCCCAAGGCTCTAAGGATGTCTGCCAATATTGTGGAAACCATAGTTCATGTCTTCTTCTTGATACCATAAAATAAGGTATGTGTGGAATGAACTATCAGTGTGTTGATCTCATAGTGCATTCCTTGTGGGAACACGACAACGCCAAGGAAAACCACCGCAAATGCAAAAATCCTCTTGCACTTTCAATCTTAGTATGAAGCAAACTTTGCTTTGTGATTTTCATAACTCTTTTCGTGACCAAATTTATCATATAAGTACATGCAACTGAACTTGGAATTTTGTAAAAATTCGGACAAATCATTTGTTCGAAAACGGAATGCTTCACAAAACTCCTCTTCGGTAGGTTGACATGGTATGATAATTTTAGTGTCTTGCCATCTATGTTCCTTTCGCCTCAAACCCGGGTCTTCAATGAAACCTCCTATTTCCTCAAAAAGTGGTGTCATTTCGAACTCTTCAAATTTAAAAATATTTCTATCATCGTCCCAAAAGCAAGTGGTGGCCTCAATGATGAATCTATTGGGTTCAACATCCATTAGTGAAGGCAAGTGACCCAATATTTTACTCAATTCAAATTGACCAGCTTCTCCCAAATTTCTATATCAAGCCCTTATCTCCCTTGGGATGTCAACAATCATTCTGAACCGATGGTAATCTTTGTGACTCATGGTAGCCTACAAAAAAGAAAACCATTAGACTCGACCCAGTTCCCCTTTGAGAATAAATGGCGTACACTTTGTATGTTTAATCTTAAAAATATGTACACAAAGTCATATCTAAACGCCCCTTGGAGTTAACAACTCGTTTGGGTTTGGTTTAGAAATAGTGAACTAAAAACTTAGGCATGGCCGGAGTCACAATTTCCTAAAAAATGATATGATGCATGATCTTAGTAACGTCTCAACTAAGATTTGGGGGTACTACTAAACCATTTCATTCAAGCGGACAACTTGAAAGTTGAAATCTTACAAACTGCCAAAAGCTTCACTATTTGGCTAATTTTGCAAGACCTTCTCTTAAGTATTTCTTTTGAGTGAGAAAAGGGGCGGGCGTGGGTTTCACGCAACCATCCTTTCCTATGGGCTCTAAGATTTAAGAGGGTGCCAGGCGTGGCGGACGTTATGAACGATAATGTCAAATAATTTACAATATTTAAAAAAATACAATACATTGATAAATTGCAGAAATAAACAAAAGAAAAAAAAAAGAAAACAAGTTAGTACACAATAATAATAAACAATACAAAATATCTAGACGACAATAAACATAGTAAAATCCCAAAAACTAAAGGTCGTTATGGTTAGGACTTTGGATATCCCCAGCGGAGTCGCCATTCTGTCATACCTATATTTAAACCTAACTCGGAGCGAGTCAAGACTTGAATTTGACTGGGTAACTCGTTTGAGTTAGAAATTAGAGTCGCTACCTAATATAAGTTTCTAAGGTGTATTAGGTCACCTAAATGTCTAAGGTCGGGTTTTTTGTTCAACATGTTTAATTCCAGAGATTCAAGGGTAAGAAGTCCAAGTGACTCGGGAAAGAAGGTGTCAGGCACTTTCCCAAGTCCCACAAAAAGTGGTTCCCGCCCGAGCAATTAATTTTGGGATGTCTAATAAGTCATAGATAAATATTGATCATATTCACAAATTATATTATTAACTTGAAGGAAAAAATCACAATCAGTCATGCAATTGAGTCTATTTATGCAAAACAGTATATGCGGGCCGCAAGTACATGGTATTGGACCTTTAAATTTGCGGGAATGGCCTAAGCCCTATGCCTAATCACATATTTGGCCTCATATTTGCAATATATATTCAGTGGAGCTAATATCACAATGGATGGTTCAATCTAGTTTATTTGTACGATTTTCAGTGTTCACTACAGTTTTGCAGAAATAACCAATTTTACAAAAATAACCAGTTTCGAGGAAAATCTTTTAGATTATGTTTCAAACGAAGTTGGGGTTATTTTTGAAAGAAAATCCATTTAGGGTCGGTGAGACTTGACATTAATTATCGAGCCCTAACCTTAATGGATATTTTGATTTAGGGATCAGTTTTGTTAAATATGTATATAAGATGGGTGTTTTAAAAATGGGTCACGAAAACACACAAAAATGCATAAAAGGGGGCTGTCGCACATAACATATACATATATAGGCATGCAAATACATGATAATACGTGTTAAGCTTTAAAAAATACATATCTACTTGTATAGCTGACCCTTTTAACTTATACACCCCTATACACTATTAGATTAGTGTATAGAAGTTTAAAGTTTGTAAAAAATTGGTTTAATCACATAAAGGGCCAGATCTAAAAATAGGTATTGGGCCCATATCATTTAAGTAAACAAGGGACAGTCTAATTTGCATAAGCAGTCGCGGAATAGACAAAGGTTACACATTTAGCCCCTATCGTTAAAATTTCAGATCTTTCACAGAATAACATACTTCACGCGTTGTAATTTTAATTTTAAAACATGTATACACCAATAATATGTAGATTCCAAATGAACTCAGAATCTCATTTTTTAAAATCGAAACAGTATTCTACTTTCCTCACCAGAGACTACTAGGCAAGTTTTATCAAAAAACCATAGCTTAAAAGAGGCATGATGCAGCACATAAAACAGAGAAGGTTAGGAGAGGCCCTTATATGGCCAAACACACAGTTAACAACTATGTGACCTGTTTTAATCGATAAAAACAGGGAGAATCCTAACAAATATACACATAGGGGAGACTAGAAGAAATCAGAAAGATAAGAATGGTGCCCTGTGTACACCCCAAGCATAGCCTGTTTAGGCCTAGTCTTTTTTTTTTATAAGGGAAACCTTTATAAAGCTCTTACAAACACACAAGGGACCTGTAAACTGAGCCCTGGTATAGCCCTAAAGCTATCCACATATGCTGCAAAATGGAGGTTAGCATGGGCAAAATAGAGCCCCAAACAAAAGCACAAAGAGGCAGAGATCACACCAAGACATTTATAGGCATGGACAGTTCAAGTATAAGGACAAGTATGGGTAGACGCTATGTTTGTTTACCTTTTTATTAAATCAAAAACAAGAAGAGAGTAGTAGTGCAGATAGTACCAATCTCTTCCCAGAAAAATATCCAGAAAGGGTGAGAGGAAGTCCCAGGGATGCCTTTGTTCTATCAGTTTTTATTTTGTATAGTAGGTGTATGCTTGTGTCGTGTGAGTAGGTAAAAAGAAGACAGGTTTATATAGTTGTAGGGAGTAGGGATTTGAAGTCAAACGGGTATAGTATATAAAGTAAAGAAATATTGTTTCCCTAAGGTCAAAAAGGATTAAGTTAAGTATCCCTTCCAAATATAGGTCAATCATTCCCAAACTTAAGGCAAATCAGACTCCTTGACAAATATAGTTCTCTTCCCATTAAGCTTAATAGAGTCCAAGTTCAAAACCAGTGGTATAAACCTATTTTAGATTCCAGAATATCCTTAACAGATTAGCAAGATCCCAATTGATACCAGGTCAATCAAATAATCAATTTCCGTTCCAGTTTTCAATTAAGATTTCAAATTGGAACTAACCAGGATCCCCTAATCATATAAATCAGATTTCAATCCAATACAACACATCATTCAAGAGGATTGTGCACTGAAATATGATGATCAAATAGATGTTTTGCAATCGATCAATTTTTAAGTCAAGCATAAGTTCTGGGTTTTAAAACTGATGAAGATTGCATCGGACTTAAGTTATGATCGTGTGAGACTCAAGCAAAACAGATTAACAAACAATTCTTAACTAAATCAGTGACTATGTAGCCATTAACGACCATATGAATTTCAACCAATCATGTAGCATACAAGAGTTAATGCAAGAAAGAAACTAAGCAAATTTCAGGCTTGATAATCATGTAGGATCAAGGATAAATTATAAAGGAAGAAAAAGAGAAGGACTAGGGTTACCCGTTTACACCGGAGTCGGGTCAATCTTGACCCGTATCAATTATGCACGCGCGAGGGGTTTTCCCTTTCCCATGGTAGTGACGCCTACATCCTTAACGGAGGGACCGCCGGAGTTTCTCCTCCTGCGGCAGAGACGAGGGTCGGGGGGTGGGGTTAAATCTGAACTTCATCACATGGATAAACGATGAGTGAGTTTTGTTGCGGAGTTTATGGGGAGTACGGGGACGTGATTTATTTTGAATTTTGGCGACGGAGGTGGCTGAAAAACGACGTGACAGGGGTGACATTAGGGTTTCTCTTCAGAGAGAACAGAGAGAGAGGTGGCGTAGATGTTGTGTGAAATGAGGGGAGCTCCTAGGGCTTGGGGGTTAGGTGTGATAATTAAAAAAGGTAACTTTAGTTTAAGCCGTTGGATCACATGCGTGGAGGGTTGGGATTTTGCCACGCAGGCTTGATATGGCGCGGAGGTGGAGCTGACGTGTATCAATTAAAAGGGTGTATATATACACGTGTGTAAAAGAGTATATTTTATGTATAAATGTGTATAAATGCCTAAAAAATGTGTAGAAAATATGTACAAAAATGCTCGTAAGGTTATAAAAAAATCAGAAAATTAATTTTGAGAGCCAAATGGTTAAGGAAGACTATTATTTTGAATATTATAATATTTTATGCAATCTTATTAAATAGAAATAATTACAAAAAATTGTAATTAAACGTGCGGATTTTTTAAAATAGTTGTAGCTTGTGCCAGTGTCTTTAAAATAGCCTTATTGATGTGTCTGTGCAAAATAATGGTTTTGAATGAGGGTGAGAGAGGGTAAATATATGGTTATCAGTGCAATTTCGTCTGACAGATTGCTATTGAAATAGGAGGGATAAAATTAGGAGTCAACAATACACTCACAACAGAACAGGTATAAAAGCTTTAGCTACTGATAATGGCGGTCCAAGTAAGTTACCTATGACTTAGTCCTCTTTACATAATAAAGCCAATTTAGTTCTGTTAATTCTGATAAATCTCCTACGTTAGCTGTTAAATTATGAGATTGATTAACCCTCCTACTGACACAATGGTAAAGGGAGATATTAATAAGCTTAATCTTCTTTCCACAATGCCCAATGAGGATATGGACAGTGAAGTTGCCTTTTCAAATGATAAAGACACTACAGTACTTTTATTGGATACTAAGTCTCCAAATAACACGAATGAAAAGACTGTAGCAGACGTGGCCTCTAATGAAGTGGACCCCGTTACTCAATTATTGAACCCCACTAAAGACATAACTAATAATACTAATAAAATAAAAACTTACAATACTAAAATTCCTAACAATGACACATCATCTATCAATGCAAATATAACTAATCCGACAATGACATGTCATCTCCAAACAATAGTGATAATGTCCATTTGGTAAATCTTCAAGGCCATATGGCCATGCACTCTCACACGCTCAACCAGTGAACCCTCCACCACAACAACAACATATCAACCCACAACCACCCATGAACCAGCCCCCACCACAGATGAATCCTTATATAAACCAACTCATGAATCCCCATGTGAACAATGCTATGAACCAACCCCCACTATACTAAAATCAAAAAAATCGCCACACTCCTTTGAAAAATCTAATCAACGAGGCCCCACAAGAGATCCTCAGCGAGGATGATGCCATCCTACTTGTACAAGAACTAGAAGAGGAAGAGGTAGTGGAGGAAGTGGACCCAATCCCCAAGGGATCGTTCACAGAAATTTCAAAATTATTAATAACATCAATCATGTTATTCCTAGAACTAGAAGACATGAAATATATCATGATCTTGCCACCTGTGCTTCACAAATGCTCAATGGATATCTGTCCAACATTGAATAAGGGGGCGGGGAACAATGGATGTAGAAGTGCACTTGAACAAGCGCCACACAAACCCACTGACCATGAATCGTCAAACTAGTGTTATCATTTGGAATATAAGAGGTTCTAATGATCCATACTTTAGGAGAAGTCTTGATAAGCTTATTCGCACTCATAATCTCTGCTTGGTTGCCTTACTTGAAACTAAAATGTACCGATGTAGCCTGTAGGAATTGTTACTATTTTGATCAGATGGTGGAATTCCTAGCTACGGTCGTTTTGGAGGAATGGTGGTCCTTTGAAAAAAAAGCATTATGGAGGATTATTGGAAGATGTGCTCTCGCCTTAACTGGTGGTGCAAGCCAAACGAGGCTAAGCAACGAACACATATACGGAAGATAAACAAACAGAAAGTAAAGGATAAAATTGAGATGGAATCTCAACTCCAATCATGCAAAACCAAGGAACTAGCCTTGGAGCCTCACGATTAGAATTGTCAAAGGACACCTACACTAAGAAACAATCCTCAAGAGAATATTGTCTCTTGCAAATCGAATGATCAAAGAGGAAATGTTCAATCGGAGTTCCACCGAAAGCCACAAGTCCATTTATAAAGTTTCCAATGATGGGTTGTGCCCTCGACAGAGACTCAATAGCAAACAGCTAATTTCAATATTTAATAACAGGTATCTAACAAATGACATGCAATAGGTTTATATAGAAATCCCAAGGGCAAAATAGTAAACTGTCACTGACGACCAATTAAACAAGGCCACGCACGGCCGAAAATAATTGAGGGCTCGGGCGTTTTAATGCTCGGTTGCTCTTTTGTCTTCAGCTAATTTTGAGAAGACGATGCTCTTCTGCCTCGGGCATATTTTCGATGCTCTTCTGCCTATGGCATATTTGAAGTCATCGGTCGCTTTGGTGCTCGACGTCAGTCATGAGAGTATGAGCGCTCAGCCTCGGTCTCAAACTTGTAAATATAGCTTCCAAATCTGGGACCCGACCACTCATTCTTTGAACAGTTGCTTCCTCCCGGCCACGCTAGATGAATGTCCACATCATGCGGAATCTTGGCTTGGCTTCGTGTGGCCGGTCTTGATGGCTCGAACACTTGCAGTTGATCAGCATGGACACAGGCTGTGTCATCCTCCCCTTCTTGAGACGATTTTGGCCCCGAAATCGCGTCTTCTTCGGTCTCTGGTGCTCGGCCTGCAATACAAAGAGTTAAGTCATCAATGTTAAAGTTTTGGACACATTAGACTCACCTAGTAGGTCGATCACATATGCATTATTATTGATCTTGTTCAGCACATAGAACGATATCATCCCCTCTCGGAGCCAACTTCCATTTCCTTTGGTTCAAGAACGTCACTTTGCGAAAGTGTACCCAAACCCAATCTCCCTTATTTAACTCCAACTTCTTACGCCCCTTGTTCTTTTTCGTGGTCACTTTGGCATAGACTTCCTCAAGATTCTTCTCCACTTTGGAATGTAGCTCGAGCAAAGCAGTGGCTCGGTGTATACCTTCAAAATCAATAGCAGCATCCCGAGGAAACAGGGTTAAATCAAGTGGAATTAAAGGGTTAAAACCATACACACACTCAAACGGAGCTATTCTCATCATTCGATACACAATACGATTGTATGCAAATTCTATCACAGGCAAATGATCTGCCCAGTTTCTGACCAAACCTCAAAGTACAGCTCCCAAGGTTCGGTTGACTACCTCGGTCTGTCCATCAGTCTGAGGATGGTGAGACGTTGAGAATAGCAATTTGGTGCCAAGGCACCCCATAGACATTTCCAAAAATGACTCAAGAACTTAAAGTCCCGGTCGCTCACAATAGTAAAAGGCACACCATGCAATTTCAACAAATTAGAAATAAATAAAGTAGCTATATGTTGTGCATCATCGCACTTCTTGCACGGGATGAAGTGAGCCATTTTGGAAAAACGGTCGACCACGACAAAGAATCTATCATGCCCACCCCTTGACCTTAGTAACCCCATCAAAAAAACCATGGATATATCAACCCAAGGGCCATTAGGAACAGGCAACGGATTATACAAACCACAAGGGTTGGACCTCGACTTAGGTTTCTTGAAATCTAAACAAGCACTGTAAAGATTTTCAACATCTCTTTGCATCTTGTGCTAGTGGAACTGCTCGGTTAAGATACCAAGAGTTTTATCGACACCGAAATGTACCATTAAGCCCCAAGAGTGAGTTTCTCAAACCAAGAGCTCTCTCCAAGATGACATGGGCACGCAAACTCTCCCCTTCTTAAGGAGATAGCCATCGTTCCGCTGATATTTCTCCACCTGTCAGCCACTCAATATAGCATCACGGACGCTTTTAACCTTGGGGTCGTGTTCATACATCATCTTGATGCTTTCGAACCACATCAATCTTGAAGCGAGAGTGGTTGCTAAGGCAAACTTCCTTGATAGCACATCGACCACAATATTGTCTTTACCCTTCTCATAATGAATTACATAGGGAAAGCTCTCAACGAATTCCACCCACTTAACATGCCGCCGATTCAACTTCTCTTGGCCTTGGAGATGTTTCAATAATTCATGATCACTTTTAATCAAAAACTCTCTCGGCCATAGATTATGTTGCCGGTGAGCAGGTGCTCTAACCAGGGCATACAACTCCTACGGTGAGTAATTCAAGGTTGCACCCTTAAGCTTTTCGCTAAAGTAAGCGATCGGCTTCCCTTCTTGCACAAGCACTCCTCCGATCCCGATTCCAGACGCACCACATTCGACTTCGATCGCTTTGCTAAAGTTAGGGAGTTGCAACAACGGGGCAGAGCATAGCCTTCGTTTCAACTCTTTGAAGGCCCTCTCTTGGGACTCTCCCTACACCAATGGTTGGTCCTTTTTTACCAGCTCGGTTAAAGAAGCTACCATGGTGCTAAAGATACGGACAACCCTCCTATGAAACCTTGCTAACCCATGGAAACTTCGAACTTGAGACACCACAGTAGGAATCTACCAATCTTTAATAGCCTCGACTTTTGAGTTATCGACTTCAACACCATTAGCACTCACAACTAAACCAAGGAAGATAACATGTTCAACACAAAAGGCACATTTTTTGAAGTTAGTATACAACTTCTCATTGCTCAAAGTATCAAGCACGAGCTTTAGGTGCTCGACATGTCCATCTATAGATTTACAATATACAAGTATGTCATCGAAATACACAACAACAAATTTATTTATAAATTATTTAAGCACATGGTTCATCAATCGCATGAAAGTGCTTGGTGTATTAGAGAGGCCAAACGGCATTACTAACCATTCATACAGACTGAATTTGGTCTTGAATGCAGTTTTCCACTCATCACCCGGTTTAAAAGATTTGGTGGTAACCGGACCTAAGGTCAATCTTTGAAAAGCAAGAAGAACCAGTCAATTCATCAAGCATGTTATCTAATCGCGGAATAGGATGACAATACTTTATCTTGTTGACTGCTCGACAATCAACACACGTTCGCCACATTCCAGCTTTCTTTGGCACAAGTAAAATAAGAATGGCGCATAGACTCAAGCTTTTCTTGAACGAGACCTTTGTTTAGCAATTCATCCACTTGTTGTTGGAGATCTTTGGTGTCTTTGGGATTACTCCAGTAGGCTGGCTTATTCGGGATTTGAGACCCCGGGATGAAGTCAATTTGGTGCTCGATTCCCCTCAATGGAGGCAATCCACCTGGCATTTCTTCAGGAAACATGTCCTTGAAGTCCTGCAAAGCACTATGAACAACACTAGGCAAAGGATAACTGTTAGTGAAATCATCATTAGAGTTCAAAAGGATACCCTTATGCACGAGGCAAATCATCAGCTTTCTTCGATCATTGCCTCAGAGGCACTCACCGGTTGCATGATCTCAATATTACCTGCCACGGGGTGGTGATTCATTATCCTTGACAACAATTTGTGTCCATATAGGAGACTTAGCTTTCGCCGCCACTTTCAGCTCCCTCATTCGTTTATAGTCCTCACTAAGTTGTTTTGGAGACAAAGGCTTAAGTATGAAACTCTTACCTCCGAATTTAGCAATGTAAGTGTTGGTTCGACCGTGGAAACCAATGATTGGCTTGGCACATTAGCACAACTTGATCCAGCCCGTGTCCATGCTGATCAAGTGACTGACACCGAGGTAGTGTTCATTCCATCAAGACCGGTCAAACGAAGCCAAGCCAAGACTATGCACAATGTGCATATTCACCTAATGTTGCCGGGAGGAAGCAGCTATTCGGAGGATGAGTGGCCAAGCTCAAGATTTGGATGCTACATTTATAAGCTCGAGCTCGAGGTTGGAAGGGACCGAACACTAAACCATGACACCGAGCACTAAAGCGACCGAATGGCTATAACTGCGCCCGAGGCGGAAGAACGTCCATTGTCAAACAAGTGTGCCGAGGCAAAGAGCGACTGAGCATTAATCAGAAAAGCGCCTGAGCATACAATTAGCTTCGGCCCTACGTAGGATCATTTAATTGGTTGTCTGTGACTGTTTACTATTTTTTCCTTGGGGATTTCTATATAAACCCCATTCTATTTCATTTGTTAGACACCTAGATTATTGATATTGAATATTAGTTTTATGCTACTATATCTTCATTGTGAGCCGAACCCCGTCGTGGGATTGTTAAGGAACTTGCAATCGGTAGATTCCGTTTGAACAATTTCTTCTTTGGTTATTCAATTTGCACGAAGCTTGTTGAGTCTTCTTGAGGATTATTTCTTAGTCTAGGTGTGTCTTTTGTTTTCCGGTCGTTTGGCTTCAAAACTAGTTCCTTGGAATTCATTTGATTGAAGCTAAGATCCGTCCTGCTTATATCTTTACTTTTTGTTGTTTGTTCCTTCCGCATATGTATTCGTATTTAGCCTAGTTGGCTTGCACCATCTTGGTATAAGAGCACCGTTTGAATTTTTTCTTACAACTCCAATCATGTTCTTTATCTTTTATTTTGTGCGTTTGTATTTTTGTTTCAGTTTCGTGTTCTTGTTCTTGTTACTGTGTTGTTATTTTGTACTTATTACAAAAAAAAAAAGGTAAAAATAATAAAGTTTTGGTTTTATTGCTGGTTGTTTGGAGTAAACAACCACAGATTTGTGTTTATCTTCGTTTGGTGATTCCGAAAAACTGCCTGTCGTACACCATTTCACGACAAGGGTTTTTCGAGCTTGAATCTGTTAGACGCCGAAAGTTCTTGAGTTGGAAACCCCAGATGAATTTTGGTTGTTTTGGTTTGAAACTGGTGGTTTGTGGTTGAATTTTTGTCCTGTGTTGCTTGAAAAACTTCGAAACTCAGTCCTTAAGCATTGGTCGTACGCCAGAAAATTGTTAACTTGTTAACAGTGTACGGACAAGTTAAAGTTATTCTTGTCTTGCTTAGAGCTGAAGTTATTCCTTTTGTTACAAAGAAAAAGGAAAACAACCTGAGCCTTTCTTTCATTTTGGACTGTGAACAAAGTTAAAAGTGTCCGCACACTGGAGAGGAAGGTTCACTATTCCATTTGAAAAGAAAGGGAAAGGCGTCACTGCCTAAAACCCCAAGTGAAAATTGTTGGCAGAAAAGAGAAAAGTGGATAAGGTTAAACCCTAATTCGTACCAAAGGAGGGACCACTTTTTCCGTACAAGGGTGATGGGTCCGAGGTTTCCAAAAGACGAAGCGGAGGGTAGATTCTCTTAGGCTATCTTTCTTTCTTTGTGCCCCTGGTTTCTCGTTAGTAGATCTTTGGAGTAAATTCTCCTACTCGAGGTACTACTAACTTATTTGAGCTTATAGGAACTCGTGTCTGGGGTGACCGAAGTCCAAATTTTGTAGTCTAATTTTAACCTCCCGTGCATAGTTAAATAGCGTTTGTTCTATCGAGTCGAATTAATTCACTCTTCCCGAAGGAGGCAAAGGGTCTTGTCAAATTTGGAGGATCTTAGAGAGACTGATCAAACCGAAGAAGCCATTGGTTAGAAGTTCTTGAGTGAACAAACCTAAAAATTGAGTGGACCCTCTTTGTTGTAGACCCGAGCGCCACCCAACAAAAGTGAGGGAGTGTGTGAGTTGATTTCTAACCTTAACATTTTCTTCATCTTTGATTTGTGCAGGTACGATGGCTGGAAATGGAGAGAAGGGTGTTGAAGTGCCCGAGGTATCGTTAGCCAATATCATTAGTGCAAAACTAAGAGGAGTGAACATTCGAGTTGCAAATCTCAGCACGACCGAGTCTCTGAGGCCTTACCAGGGTCTGGGGCTAGAATAAGAAATTCCACTCCTATGTGACTGACGCAATTTGCTCAGTTGGCCCGATGCCAATAAATGAGAGCTGAAGCTGCTCGAAATGAGCAAAACTAAGGCATTCCCTAAGCTGAGCAACAATACTTGGGCGATCCACGAGCTAATTTAAGACCACCTCAAAGACCCACCCCAAAGGAATTTAGCAGTCGTTGATGAAGAGGGTAATGTTAGAGATGAGGAGTATGGTGAAGCTGAGTATGAGCAACCATTCTATCCCCGCGGACAGGCTCACAAGGGTTGTGGAAACCCCCGAGGTTGAGGACGAGGAGCTTATCTTGATAGACATCTTGAACGTGAGGCTGATGATTACTATTATGATGATTATTCGGAACAAGTCCGAGGTGGTAGAGATACAAACTTGAACTATGTCAAGATCCCTATTCCACCGTTCAGAGGAACTAGTGATCCGGGCCAATATCTTGATTGGAAGGTTCGGTTGGAGTGAATTTTTGAAACCAATGAGATGACCGATGAAATAAAAGATGCTTATGCTATTGCTTCATTCAAGGCATATGCTTCTACTTGTAATGGAAGCTGAGAAGAGAATGAGAAGAAGGCATGCTTTACCTAAGCACCTTATCTGGGCTCAATTAAAAAGAAAGATGGATACTAAGTATGTGACAGCTAAACATCGTCAAGAGCAACTTCAAAAGCTCTATGATTTGAAACAAGGGACCAAATCGGTCAAAGAATATTTTGACGAGTTTGAGAAGATTCGTTTGGCTCTTGATATGGAAGAAGATGATGAGCAAGCCATCATTCAGTTCAAAAATAGATTGACTCGAGATATGTCATCTCAACTGAGACTGTATGTGTTCTATACATTTGATGAAGCTTTGCATGCAGCGATAGATGCTGAGAAGTGGTTGAAGAATGATCGAACAAACCGGTATCAAAGGTCACTACTTCTACTCCTTTGAACCGGAGCAAAGATTGGAACAGTTTGAATCCTACAAGTTCCAACACTGACCGAGATCTGAAGAAGTCCTTCGAAAAGGGAGTGACCGTTAATAACTCACAGAAAGTGGGAGGCAAGTTCAACTCAATACTCTTAGTACTTCAAATATTCAGTGTCATAAATGCAGGGGCTATGGTCACATGGCAAAAGAGTGTTCGACTCGCAAAGTTATGCTTTTGCTCGAAAATGGAACCGTCCATGAGCAAGCAAGTAACTCCGAGGAGGAAACATATAGGAAACTGACCGAGCTGAAAATGATGATGGTCGAGAAGAAACTAAAGCTGATCATTCAGAAATGTTTCTTGTGGTTCGTACGAACTTGAGCACTATGAACATAAAAGAAGAGGATAATCAGAGAGAGAACCTCTTCGATGCAAGGTGTCGAGTGAGAGAGAGAGTGTGTTTGATGATTATTGATTCGGGCAGTTGTGCTGACGTAGTGAGTCAAACCAAGGTTTCACAATTGGAATTGCCTACTTCAAAACATCCTCATCCCTACCGTTTGCAATGGTTGAATGAATGTGGAGAGCTGAAGGTTGTTAAACAAGTTTGGATCAAATTTAAGGTGGGAACATACCAAGATGAGATGATGGTCCATATGATTCCGATGCAAGCTTGTCATTTGCTACTAGGGCGACCGTGGCAATATGATAGGTCAGTTATCCATAACGAAAGACCCAACACTTACACTGCTAAGCTCGGATGAGAGAATTTCATTCTCAAACCTTCATCTCCCAAACAAGTCAGTGAAGACTATAAAAGAATGAAGGAGCTGAAGGAAGCGGCCAAAGCTAAGTCTTTCGTAAGGACACAAATTGTGGTCATGGAAAAAGAGATACTACACGTAGTATTTATGCCTAAATTTGTACGTCTAGGTTAAACAATTAATTATGAAGGAGGTCACAAGAAATACGATAAATTTAGATGGAAAACGTAAGTAAATAGGATGAAAGTAAAGGCAAGTAATTAAGCAAGAAATATAGAGAAAGCAAAGTAATTCTTATACCATGAGAGTAGCCGACTTCGGTGGAAAATTGTGCCTTGTGTGTCTTATGTACAATAAAATGTAAGGAGGGGCATTTATAATAATGATAACCAGTCCTAAATAAGGTAAACTGCAAATACTAATAAGGCCATGGGCCTAAAACTCAACGCGGTGGTATACTAAACCCTAATTAGGAGACTGTAAATCCTAGGCGACGGGATGTTTGCCCGGCGCCCTGTGACCAAACCATCTAAACGGTCGTTGGCTCTAAGAGCGGGCGTATATCCAAAGTGCACAGTGACTTGTAGGATAAATCTAGTCTCGCCAGCTGGACTCATATACCCGTAATAATTGGTGGCATATTTTTGCCCACACAGTCATCCCCCCACTTGATGAGTGTTGACACAAGCAGTCAGGAAGTGAAAGAAGCGTGATAACAGACCTAAAGGTGTGACGGTACTGATGCTCGCCTCGTTTCCTCTTCACGTGCGTCGAATTAAATGCACATTCCTTAGTACAACAATTTGTCCCCTAATGATTGGAGGGGTTTTCTGCGTATCTTCCCAATACTGCTGCTGCTTTTTCATATCCCGTAATTATGGGGATACATATTACTTAAACTGCAGTAATCATAATTACGATCCCATGTGATTGAGATCATTATGTTTCCAGCCCAGACATGTATATATACGTTGTACGTGGGAAAGTTTATTCACTACCTTCCAAAGATTTTCAAGAACTCTTTTTCAAAAGATATCTCTTTTCCAATCCCGCTAATATTATCATCATGGCACAAGGTCCAAGCTTTCTCCCAGCGAACTTCAGAGTGCAGGATTACCTAACCAACTCTTTCAATTTTGAAAACGATGTCTGCATGCTGGTTCACATGTACCCATTCACTCTTCATCTCAACAAGCACATCCACTCGATCATAGAGGACATATGCCACCGGTACAATGTTTGTTTGGGCCAGATCAGCCCTCTTGTATGGCGACTAGTGTCCGTGCTTGATTATTTGGCTAACTATGGCCAGGTTGCATTTTCCTTTGATCATCTTCTAGCCTTCTACTCCCCTCATCTTCATAAAGTTGGGATACTGATGTTCATAAAATGGGGGAAGAAAGGTATAGTCCCCAATTGTGAAGATTCCAGAGACCGTCGTTGGGTGCACAGGTACGTGGATGTGCGAACGGTCGATATAATATACTCTCTTCCCTTTCCAAAGGTCTTTAGCAGAACACGAAAACTTATCTTTTTGCTTTCAACTGTGGTTGCTTCAAACTGATTTTACCTCTTCCATGCAAGGTGTCGAGTGAGAGGGAGAGTGTGTTCGATGATTATTGATAACCTTGGTTTCACAAGTAGAACTACCTACTTCAAACACCCTCATCCCTACCATTTGCAATTGTTGAATAAATGTGGAAATCTGAAGGCTGTTAAAGAAGTGTGGATAAAAGTTAAGATGGGAACATACCAAGATGAGATGATGTTCGATATGATTCTGATCCAAGCTTGTCATTTGCTACTAGGGCGACTATGGCAGTATGATAGGTCAGTTATCCATAATGGAATATCCAACACTTACACTGCTAAGCTCGAATGAGAGAATTTTATTCTCAAACCTTTGTCTCCCAAACAAGTCAGTGAGGACTATAAAAGAATGAAGGAGCTGAAAGAAGCGGCCAAAGCTAAGTGGTCGTTGACAAAGAGACACTCACGTGGTGTTTATGCCTAAATTTGTACGTCTAGGTTAAACAATTAATTATGAAGGAGGTCACAAGCAATACGCTAAATTATGATGGAAAAAGTAAGTAAATACGATGAAAATAAAGTCAAGTAATTAAGCAAGAAATAATAGAGAAAGCAAAGTAATTCTTATACCTTGAGAATAGCCGACTTCGGTGGAAAACTGTGTCTTGTGTGTCTTATGTACAATACAATGTAAGGAGAGGTATTTATAGTAGTGATACCCAGTCCTAAATAAGGTAAAATATAAATGCTTATAAGGCCATGGGCCTACAACTCAACGCGGTGGTATACTAAACCCTAATTAGGAGACTGTAAATCCTAAGCGGCGGGATGCTTACCCTGCACCCTGTGACCAAACCATCTAAATGGTCATTGGCTCTAAGAGCGGGTGTATATCCTCAGTGCACGGTGAATTGTAGGATAAGTCTAGTTTTTCCAGCGGGAGTCGTATCCCCATAAAATAGGTGGAATATTTTAGCCCATAAAGTCAGCTCCCCCACTTGATGAGTGCTGACGCAAGCAGTCAAGAAGTGAAAGAAGCGTGATAACAGATTTAAAGGTGTGACGGTACTGATGCTCGCCTCATTTCCTCTTCGCATGCGTCGTATTAAATGGAAATTCCATAGTACAACAATTCGGCCCCTAATGATTTGAGGGGTTTTCTGCGTATCTTCCCAATATTACTGCTGCTCTGTTCATATCCCGTAATTATGGGGATACATATCACTTAAACTGCAGTAATCATAATTAAGATCTCACGTATTGAGATCATTACGTTTCCAGCCCAAACATGTATATATATGTCGTACGTAGGAAATTTTATTATAACCTTCCAAAGATTTTCAAGAACTCTTCTTCAAGAGACAATCTCTTTTCCAATCCCGCTAATATTATCATTATGGCACAAGGTCCAAGCTTTCTCCCAGTGAACTTCTGAGCGTAGGATTACCTAACCAACTTTTTCAATTTTGAAAATGATGGTTGCATGCTGGTTCACACGTACCCTTTCACTCTTCATCTCAACAAGCGTGTCCACTCGATCATAGAGGACATATGTTGCCGTTACAATGTTTGTGTGGGCCAGTTCAGCCCTTCAATGTGGCGACTAGTGGCCATGCTTGATCACTTGGCTAACAATGCCCAGGTTGCATTTTCCTTTGATCATCTTCTGGCCTTCTACTCCCCTCGTCTTCATAAGTTGTGATGCTGGTGTTCATAAAACGGGGGGAAGAAAGGTATAGTCCCCAATAGTGAAGATTCTAGAGACCGCAGCTAGGTGTGCAGGTACATGGATGTGCGAACGGCCAATTTAATATCCCCTCTTCTTTTTCCAAAGGTCTTCAATAGAACACGGAAACTTATCTCTTTGCTTTGAACTGTGGTTGCTTCAAACTGATTTTACCTCTTCCATGCAAGGTGTCGAGTGAGAGGAAGAGTGTGTTCGATGATTATTGATTCGGGCAGTGGTGCTCACATGGTGAGTCAAACCTTGCTTTCACAATTGGAACTGCCTACTTCTAAACACCCTCATCCCTACCATTTGCAATGTTGAATGAATGTGGAGAGCTGAAGATTGTTAAGCAAGTGTGGATGAAATTTAAGGTGGGAACATACCAAGATGAGATGATGTTCGATATGATTCCGATGCAAGCTTGTAATTTGCTATTAGGGCGACCGTGGCAATATGATAGCTCAGTTATCCATAATGGAAGATCCAACACTTGCACTGCTAAGCTCGGATGAGAGAATTTTATTCTCAAACCTTTTGTCTCCAAAACAAGTCAATGAAGACTATAAAAGAATGAAGGAGCTGAAAGTAGTGGCCAAAGCTAAGTCTTCCATAGGGACAAAAAAATTGTGTTTATGGACAAAGAGACACTGCACGTGGTGTTTATGCCTAAATTTGTACGTCTAGGTTAAACAATTAAGTATGAAGGAGGTCACAAGAAATACGGTATATTATAATGGAAAAATGAAGTAAATACGATGAAAGTAAAGGCAAGTAATTAAGCAAGAAATAATAGAGAAAGCAAAGTAATTCTTATACCTTGAGAGTAGCCGACTTTGGTGGCAAAGTGTGTCTTGTGTGACGTATGTACAATACAATATAAGGAGGGGAATATATAGTAGTGATACCCAGTCCTAAATAAGGTAAAATACAAATGCTAATAAGGCCATGGGCCTACAACTCAAGGCGGCGGTATACTAAACCTTAATTAGGAGACAGTAAACCCTAGGCGGTAGGATGTTTGCCCTGCGCCCTGTGACCAAACCATCTAAATGGTTGTTGGCTCTAGCAGCGAGCGTATATCCTCAGTGTACGGTGACTTGTATGATAAGTCTAGTCTCGCCAACTGGACTCGTATCCCCAAAACAATAGGTGGCATATTTTTTTCCCACGGAGTTAACCCCCCCCCCCCCCCCCCACTTGATGAGTGCTGATTTAAGGAGTCAGGAAGTGAAAGAAGCATGATAACAGATGTAAAGGTGTGACGGTACTGATTCTCGCCTCCTTTCCTCTTCGCGTGCGTCGTATTAAATGCAAATTCCTTAGTACAACAATTTGTCCCCTAATAATTTGAGGGGTTTTATGCGTATCTTCCCAATACTGTTGCTGCTCTGTTCATATCCGGTAATTATGGGGATACATATCACTTAAACTGCAGTAATCATAATTACGATCCCACGTGATTGAGATCATTATGTTTCCAGCCCAGACATGTATATATACGTTGTACGTGGGAAAGTTTATTCACAACCTTCCAAAGATTTTCAAGAACTCTTCTTCAAAAGATATATCTTTTCCAATCTCACTAATATTATCATGATGACACAAGGTCCAAGTTTTCTCCCAGCGAACTTTAGAGCGCAGGATTACCTAACCAACTCTTTCAACTTTGAATATGATGACTGCATGCTGGCTCACACATACCCTTTCACTCTTCATCTCAATAGGCGCGTCTACTCGATCATAGAGGACATATGCCACCGTTATAATATTTGTTTGGGCCAGATCAGCCCTTCCGTGTGGAGACTAGTGGCCGTGCTTGATCACTTGGCTAAGTATGCCCAGGTTGAATTTTCCTTTGATCATCTTCTGGCCTTCTACTCCCCTCGTCTTCATAAAGTTTGGATGTTGATGTTCATAAAATGGGGGAAGAAAGATATAGTCCCCAATTGTGAAGATTCCAGAGACCGTAGTTGGGTGCACAGGTACGTGGATGTGCCAACGACCGATTTAATATCCTCTCTTCCCTTTCTAGAGGTCTTCAACAGAACACGAAAACTTATCTCTTTGCTTTCAACTGTGGTTGCTTCAAACTGATTTCTTTCTTCTGTGCAGTAAACGTCTCTTCCACCATTTCTTTGAGCCACAATGAACTGATGATGTGGGTCACCACCATCTTTTCAAGGAATCCTCCTGAATCCTTGACTTTCTCGGCCCTAGCGAATGCGAATGGCTGGCAGGCGAAAGACCACAGTAAGTAATTATTGAGCCGTTCTTTCTACCTGAAATTTCTCCAATATTTTGATTCACTGCTGCTTCCAGGGTTGTCTCGTTGTGATATGCCCCTGCTGGTGGAGATTTAGATTGTTGTCCCGCATTACTCCCTTACTCGATGTGAAGGCATCTGGTGGAAGAATTCTTGAGAGGTCGAACAGATCTCGTTCCTTGAAGAGGAGGAGGTCCTCTAGGTCGGCTAACGTGTCCAGTTTTGAAGAAACTCTTGTGATTTTTGATTGTGAGGGAGAAGTCCCCCCGAGTGCCTGTGTCCGAGGCTGTTGAAATAACCTTGTCTGCTGCTGTTGAAGCTGGTCCTTCTTCACGAAAGCGCAGATATCTGATCAAAGAGACTCCCATAGCCGATGAAGAAGCTAGTGTCGAGGATGATGTCTTACTTCCTGCCATGCCGTACCTTCTGATCCGCAATTTCCAGGTTTTTTTCTTAAATAACACTCTTTCTCTGTTGACTTCAAAGGCTGACATCATCCGTTTTTGTTTAGAACCTGTTGTCGTTGCTCCGACTCCTGAGGGCTCTGACTCCTTTCAGCGATGCCCTGGCAAAGAAGTGGTTGTAGAGGCCTTGTACGAACCCGAAGGTGGAGCACAGAAGGTTGTAATCCCTATAGCTGTGGGAGTTAATCTGATGAAGACTCCACTGGTTGTAACAGACTATACCACTAAACTGATCGGCCCTATAGAACAAGAACACCTCTCTAGTTATAACAGCCACGGGCTGCCTGAGGTCGCCACCGGATGCTCCCTTCGAGTAAGTTTCCTACCACTACCATGTCAAGTTCAACATCATTTTTCTTATACCAGACTCATGTTCCTACCATTACCCAGGGATTTATGGTGTATCATGAGATACTCCACCGGGGAGGCTTAGAAGGAAATCTGGTTGAGGAGGCTGATGCTCTACGTGGACAAGTAGCGAGCTTGTAGCCATTTGTGGAGAAGGCTGTGGAGTTGAAAGGTGAGCTGCAGACCACTTGTGATGCCAACCACGTAGAGGTTCTGAAGAGCAGGAATTTGGAGAAGGTGCTGGCTGGTGAAGTCCGCAAGTACAAGCAGGATGGGGAGGCCCTCAAATCGCCCCTCACAGATGCCAAGGGCTCAGAGCAGCTTCATCTTAGCAACATGAATCATCTGGAGGGGATCGTGAGACATCTGCGGTAGCAACTATCAGGCATGGAGGAAAGAATGAATGCCGTTGAGAAGTACGTCTCAGATACCCAGGGTCTCTCCGCCTTCCTTCAAGACGAGAATGACAGGCTGAAAGGTAAAGTGTCGTCACTTGAATGAACTCACGGCAACCTTTGCGAGGAGTGCCACCTGAAAGATCAACAGAGGGAAGCTCTAAATGCTCGTTGTATAGCAGAAGTTGATTGTGCCAACGTCGCACCTACTCTTGCCACTCTTCTCCGGGTTTGTGATGACCCTAATTTTGACCTGGCCGCTGAGATTACCTCGTATACTGGCCTTGTTTCCAAGGCAGATACTCAACTTGGTCCTGACCTTGAGGAACGCTCTGAAGAGATGAGTGGAGAAAAAGAGGAGACCCCGACTGGAGAACCTGCAGCTGGTGAAGCAGAACCTTCACGCAGTGTTGCCGATGAAGGAAGTCCCTCGAGAGAGGAATGAAATTCCCTCCTATTTGATGCTCCATTTTTTATGCATCTGGTGTTTAGACATTTATCCGCGTATGCGGATGTTTAATGCAAACTTTGCGCCTGTTTTGTGGCGTACTAACTTAAATTACTTGTGCCTTTATTTCTGACCTTTTTTTAAATTTTCGTCGTAAATGATAAGTAATGCTAAGTTATGCCTCTATGGGCGTTTGCACCTAAGAAGTAGATGGCTTCCGCTCGTCCTAACTGTTCTAGTTATTTAAGAATATGTGTCAGTATGCCTTCCTTGAGCAATTACATCTGTTGTGCATCGATAGATGGAGGCTAGGTTGCATCCGTAGCAGATGGTTGTTTGCGCCTACAATGGAACGACTTTAGCCCATGTGGTAACGGTTCTTTTGCGTTCTAAGAAAGAACGTCTCCGCTTAGTTACTTGAGTATTTAAGACTTTCTGACACTACAGGGGTAGGCATCCCTGTCGGCGTGTAGGTGAAATTGTTGATTTAGCGAGTTAAACCCTCGATTAATGTCTGGTGGCTGAGTTAGCTGTGGTCTAGCTCTAAGCGAGTAGTGTACCCTACTTTTTCCACGGAAAGTGAGTGTATTACTTCAACTTGTATGTTGCCTGGGCTATGAATATTTGGATCGTGGATGGATCTTAATTTGTGAAAAACTGACTAAAAAAGTAGTTTTATTAATAAAATCACAAAGCCTAAGATGTTGTGGGTGAAAACCCGTAACATGTCAAAAATGTATGAAAATAATGTAATCTAAGAGCACTACTGATGTGCTAAGTAAATTCTGAAAGATAAAGTACTTCCAATTATCCCTACTCCTTCCCCCTCCCTCTCCCGAAAGATGTCAATCAACTGTACCGTCTGAATCGGAGTCTTGGTTGATTGCGGCTTTGAGGTCTTCAGGTTCTTTTGGAATATTCACCTTGGGCGCTTACTTGGGGACAGCTGCTCCAAGGATTGCGGTAGTATAGCACTCCCATGCTGCCTCCTGATCACCATTCACTTTTTTTATCCCCCATTGAGTAGGATACTTTAGTTTCTGATGCCGGCATAAACAGTTTGGCCCCCACCGTAGGGCCCAGGCAATTATAGGTATTCTACGAGGAAAATGCGCAGTCATGTCAAACAACAGGGGCTATGCTACACAAGATGCCGGTATCGAGATTTGATAAGCGGTTCATAACTTGGCTAATATAGCCGAAACTATGAATGGATCTCCAAGATCAAAGTCCTTTCATTCGCTCTCATGGCCGGAGTCCAGCCAGGATACCGTGCCTTATAATGATGTAGACAAAGCTATACCGCACCTATCAACATGATTTTTAGGGGACCCGGAGTTAGCAGTACTAGCACTAGAACCGTCATGGTCTATGAGTTGAATCAGGAGATAACCAAGAAATTGCGTATCAGTGCCATCAAGTTCGATAACAAAGACTCACCGCAAGTTCTATAACCCCACTACGATGCCCTGATAATTACTTTGAAGGTGCATGATGCCCAGGTCAAACGCGTGCTAGTAGACCCCGGTAGTGTGGTAAAAATCATCCACTGGAATGTCATTTCAGATGCAAAACCAGGTAATCCCCAGTCCATACACTATAACCAGCTTTAACAGTTCCAGTGAGAAATCCGTAGGGGAGATACTCCTTCAGATACACCTACCAGGGGTAGTGAGGGTAGCGTTATTCTAATTGATGACATCCGATCTCTCGTATAACAATATCTTGGGAAGACCATGGATTCACAAAGTTCGCGCAGTGCTGTCTACACTTCATCAAATCCTTAAGTACCCGATTCCCTGGGGAGTGAGAGAGATTTGGGGTGAATAGAAACTATCTCGAAGCTGTTATGTAACTGCTGTAACATCCGCAATCAAGAAGGAAAAAAATCACCAGAAGAAGAAGCTGAACAAACTACTCTGGCCTTGCCTAGCAACCAGCATACCTTTTGGCTTCGAAGCTCACGAAGCAGCCAGATCATGAGAATCGGCTATCATGCCTACGGACCTCTAAGATGAAGAAAAATCCACCAAGGCCACGGTCGACGACCTGGATTCAGTAATTTTCGATGAAAGTATCGTCGATAAGAAATTCTATGTATGGGCCAAGCTCTCGGCCGAAGCTAAGTAAGAATATGCTAACTTAATGCAAGCTCGGTTGGGTACATTTACCTAGACACACACCGACATGCCCGGAATATCAACTATAATCATTACGCATAACTTAAATATTGACCCCAACTTCAAGCCAGTCAAGGAGAGAAAACGACCGATCAGCCGCGAAATGGGGTTAGCAGTGCATGATGAGGTTGAGAAACTGTTAAACAACGGTTCCATTCGCGAGGTTCATTACCCTGATTGGTTATCCAACGTTTTGGTGGTCCAAAAAGAAGAATGGGAAGTGGAGGATGTGCATTGACTTCATGGAGTTGAATAAAGCATGTCCAAAAGAATCTTTCCCATTGTCTAACATCAATCAACTCATCGATTCAACAGCAGGCCATGAGGCTCTAAATTTTCTGGATGCATACTCATGGTATAACCAGATCCTCATAAATACGGATGACCAGGAGAAGACTTCCTTTATTAGAGAAATGAGGACTTATTGCTATAGGGTAATGCCTTTATGTTTGAAAAATATGGAAGCAACTTATCAGAGGTTAGTGAACCTGATGTTCAAGGAATACATTGGCAAGACATGTTGGTGAAGTCAGAGTATGCCAAAGATCACATCAGCCACATGGAGATAGCATTCAATATCTTGGAAAAGTTCGGTATGAAGCTCAACCTAGAAAAATGTGCCTTTGGCATATCCTCTGAGATGTTCCTTGGGTTCATTGTATCCAACAAGGGCATAGAAGCAAATCCCATAAAAATTGCAACGATCGAGGCCATTCAAAAAAATTTGAAGAACGAAGTGGAGGTAAAAAGGCTCAACGGCCGCATTTCCGCACTTAGCCGTTTTATGTCGCGGTCTTCCGATAGGTGCCATAAGTTCTTCAACGTCTTAAAGGAAAAAAAAGCTTCGAGTGGACAGAGCAATGTACTAAGATGCTCTGAGAACTGAAAAGTATCTGGCCAATTCCCCGTTGCTGACAAAGCCGCATGAGGGAGAGTCGTTATTGTCATACCTTGCAGTGTCTGAAGTCTTTTTCAGTGCTGTTTTGGTACTAGAAGAAAAAGGGGTACAGTCACTGATATATTACGTTAGAAAATCGCTCTTGGATGCAGAAACCCAGTACCAGCACCTGGGGAAATTAGCACTTGCTTTAGTGATGGCCGCAAAGAAGTTACGGCCATATTTTTAGAGTCACACGATTATTATGGTTTCCTCTTTCCTTTTCGGAAAATTTTGCACAAACCCAAACTCTCGAGAGAATATGATATCATCTACCAACCACGTGCAGCCATTAAGTCCCAGGTGCTCGTGGACATTGTTGCCGACTTCAATACCGACTTAATATCTAAGGCCGAAATGGAGTGCACATCAATAGAGGATGTTACTCCTGGAGAATGGGTGATCCACACCGATAGAGCCTCAAATGTAAAAGGGGTTGGGCTTCGTTTAGTAATCAAATTCCCAACTGAGAACAAATTTCGGAAGGCTGTCAGCTGCCCGGCGATGACTAACAACGAAGCAGAACATAAAGCAGTAATTCAAGCATTGATATTAGCTTACATATTAGGGATCACGGAGATTAGTCTCAACAACGACTCCCAGCTGGTGTTGACACCTAATTTTGTCCCTCCTATTTTTTAAGCAATGGTTATCAAATTATGCCAACGATCGTGTATTTATTTTCGCCCCGTCCATTCTTTTAAATTACCTTCCTTCACGAGTTTAGTAATCAAATCCATTTTGAAATGTCATCACAAAATATGCGTTCCTAACCAAAATTCCGCAATTACTTCTATTTTTTGACAAAAATTATCCAAATCATTTTAAATCTCAAGATTATATTTTCATACGCTCCCCTAGTCATTCCAAGGCTTTAAAATTATTTCCATAATCTTCCTATGATTTTATACTTATTTTGTAGAATTTGTATGCCTATTTTATACTAAAATTACACCTAATATACATTATTTATACACCGTATATACATATATACGCATATATACACGTGTGCCTACACATCACTACATTTTTAACATTTCAGCGCCTACGTGGATTGATCTCAGCCATCCATGTGTGCCATCCGACGGCTGAGATCAAAACTTTCCTTTTAATTACAAATGACCCCCAAAACCCCATTAGCCCTTTCATTTTCTCTCCCTCACCCGACTCCCCTTTCTCTCTCTCTCTCTCGTCTCAACTTTGTCTCGCTACTATCGTCGCCGGATTTAGGCCATTCCCACCGGTGAAATACGAAACCAATTATGTATTCGTAATCCTCATCTCCTCCGCTGCAAAACCCATACCCATTTTACAATGTTCAAGCAAGGGCTTTTCCAACCCTCGTCGACAGGGCGCCGCTGCCGGAAAAATATCTAGTTTGGTTTGAAGACGTCTTAAAATGATTTTATTACCGAAAAATGGAGAGAAAACCTTCATGTGGACTCGACTCGTGACGGGTCAATTTGACCCGACTCCGACCTTAATGGGTAATCCATTCTTCTTTTTGTTTGCTTCAGTCTACCGATACATATGTGTTAACAAGCTTAGTCGACTAATAATTGTATGTTAAGATAGTATGATAGTTAATCCTTGGATTAGTTCATTAAATTGACTGGGCATTACTCTGAATTCTGCACGTTTAAAGGACGTCTCTGTTAGTGTTAAAAATCTATGGTTGGTTTCTGAATTAATCGCTATTAGCCATGTATCTATTGCTTTGTTCCATCGAGATACATGTTTCTGTGTTTACATGAGTAAAACTGAAATGTTGAGTTAGTTTAAGCATGATTTTTGGGGTCTTGGCTGATTTCAATTTGAATTTATTGATTGATATTTGGTTCAGGCATTGATTAGGAGGATTTTGAATTAATTCCATTAGAATTCTTGATTGATGACTGGATTTGGGATCAGTTCTAAGGGTAATGTGATTTTAACTAAGATTTATTAAGTCAATTGGCTGATTTCCGAGCCTAAATTAGCCTAAATATATTGCAAAACATGGTTGTGAACCTTGACTTTATTTGGGGTTTAAGGGAAGGGATCCTAGTTTGTCTAGGATTTGTTTTGCCTTAATCTGTGGGGTTTGATTAGTCTATATATGGAAGGGGTACTAGGCTGATTTTCCTAACTATGAGAAGTAATATTCCCTTGCCTTCTTTAATTCTTTTACTCGTTAGAATTAAGACTGCCCTTCACTCCTATATAAACTAGTCTTCCTTTTGATCAAAAGACAAGTTTAGACATATTTGAACACAATTCTCACTTCTCACACACAAAAGAAAAGAAACTGAAAGCCTAGGAAGATTGACTCTATTGCTTATGCTCTGTTGCTTACTGGATACTAATCGAAAGCCCAGTACACTGCTTCTTAATTACTCCCAGTTTGCTACTACTTTGACAAGGTGTAAAGCTATGGTTCTCCTCATTGTTTGGTATATTATTCAGGCTGTTTATGTCTAGGTTCTTTGGCATGGTCTCTATCTGTTTGTTATCTCTGTGTATACCTCTGTTTGGGTTCTGTTTATGGCCCTGCTAATCCTTTCATGCAGCATGTGTGAGGATAGCCTCAAGGGCTATACCAGTGTTTAATTTGTTGTGCTTTTAGTGTGCTTAGAGGCTTGGGAAAAGACTCCTTCTTCCCTGGTGAAAACTGAACCTAGATAGGCTGCCTTCCAGTGCATACAGGGCACCACCTGACGTTTACTCTTCTTTCCTTCCCCCTTAGAAATTGTCCCCACTTTGTACATTCAGTAGGAGTCCTGTTTGTATCCGTTAACACAGGGAGCACAGCTGCTAGGCTGTGCACATTGGCTATCCAGGAGCCTCCTCTTAACCTTTCCCTCCTACGTGCTGCATCATCTGAAAATCATGATTTTTTTTAAATCTGTATAACATTCTCTGGGTAAAACTAAGTTATGTTGTTTCTTGTTAAGTCTGCATGTTTAAGTAGAACTTCTGAACGATAATACCGCCTCATCACTCGTTTTTCACAGGTCTTAGAATCCAAAGATTTGAAATTCTGCTTTAATGTTAAATATGGAATTTTATTCGAACAAGGGGTTACGTGTAATATTTGCATAATCTAGACTGTTTCTGTAAAAGCTAAAACTGCCTCTATTTGGACAAGTAATCCAGGCCCAAAACTGTTTTAAAATGTGACCTTTATATGTGTTAAAACTTTTTTTACTACTTAAAGCTCCTATACACTAATATAAGTAAATGGGGTCAACTATACAAGTATATGAGTGTTTTCTAAAGTCTAATACCTCTAATTATTCATGTATCTGCATGCTTATACCTATAATTATGTGCGGCAGCCTTTGTTTGCATTTATGTACTTATATGAAACCTATTTTTGAAAACAGTCCCTTTATCTATATATTTTTCAAAATTGATCCCTAGACAAAAATAGCCATTAAGGTTAGGGTTCGAAAATTAAAGACGAGTCACACCGACCCTAAATGGCTAACATTTCGTTTTAAAAACAATACCCATTTGGTTTTGGCTCAAATCTGAAAATTGTTTGTAAAACTGTCCACTTGTGCAAAAATTGTTTCAAACGTTGAAGTTGCACATGTGAACCGAAATTCGTTACTCCTTTGTATGATTAGTCTTACTTACGATTAGGCATTTGTATTAGAGGCCATAAAATGCGATTAGGCTTAAGTGTAGGTCGTATATGACACTTACTTACATATGTGTGGATTAAAATTACATAGACATATTACCTTCATGAATTAGATACGAATTTAACCTCCCAAGTTATTATTGCATGATAATATTCACCACTTTATCCCAAAATATAGACTCGGCCGGGAGGGGGAGTGCCTAACACCTTCTCCCTGAGCCATTTGGACTTCTTACTCTTCGGATCTCTGAAACCAGACTAGTAGGATAACCAAACTCGACCTTCGACGCTTAGGTGGCCTAATACACCTAAGAAAAATATATTAGGTGGCGACTTCAAATTCCTGAACTCAAAGGAGTTACCCAGTCAAATCCAAAACCCGACTCGTTCCGAGTTGAGCCTAAAATCGGATGCGGCAGAATGGCGACTCCGCTGGGGATGTCCAAAGTCCTAACAATAACGAGTCTTTTATTTTTTTGGGATTAATTTGATTATTATCTTGCTTTTCGTATTATTATAATTTTACTAACTTGGTTTCTTTTTTTGTTTTTCTTTATCCCTTTACTTGCTTGCTTATATAAATTTGAAAATTTTGATGTAACATTGGCATATTTCACTCATACTCCCTCACTCCTGGGAAACGACACTTTGCACACACACGGGCGATTACGTGGATCCCACGGTCGCTTCACCATAAAAAACCTTTAGGAGAAACATTTTGGAATATAGTTGGTCCGTAGTACAACCAACAATTTCAAATGATCCCACCCCTTGGCCGTCCATCTTGAGGAACTGTGTCTAGAATTACACCACTCCTTGAATGTAATGAACATGCATCATGATGTAGGAGGGGCTCCCCGTGAGCCGACTAGTCATCAACTTGTCCAAATTACGTGACGGATTTTGACCCCGAAGGGACGTTTGGACATGCTTATGTGCATTTGAGGGGGAAAAAAAGAGAGAAGAAAATGAAAAAAAAAAGAGTGAAAAAAAAGTGAGACGAGAATAAAAACGAATTTTGATTTTCCTAATTATTCTCAAAATGGAGGGGGTTTTAATCCTTTATTTTTTCCTTTTTCTTTATAGGTCACAATGAGTCAAAAGTTTTACCATTTTGGAATGACTATGGACGCACCTCCTTTGTTAACTAGTTGGTGGAGTAATTTGTCACTAAGTTAGCAAACCAAAGTACGTCAACATTTGGGTCATTTGGACTTTTAGAAATGGAGCAATGTAGAGAGATGATTGAAGCATTGGTTTCATTTTGGGATGAAGAATTGAATGTGTTTAGATTTAGGGATGTTGAATTAACACCTTTGATGGAAGAAATAGGAGGGTTCGTGTCACACTCGGGGTTAGACAAACGTCGTTGGCAAGGGAGTCCCATACTAGCACCAAGTGTCCCCACAGCTGAGGAATTTTGTAAAAAGTTAAGGATGGAGGCAAGCGTGAATGTAGAGTTTTTGCAACAAAAGAAAATACCTTTTTCCTATTTCTACAACTGGTTTGAGTATTTGAGTGCATTCGACGACCGTAAGAAAGAGTTCAAGTCCTACAATGATTGGAGGAGAGCTAGACCACTTGCATTTGCTATTTGTTTCTTAGGAGTGATGGTATTCCCTGAAATCTCGATTCACGACATATGTTCGAGGCTTGTCATGGTTGTCGATGCAGTATTCAATGGAATTGATGGTTACCGTTATACCACAGTTCCTATGATAGTAGCGGACATTTATCGGGCTTTAAGGTTTTGCAAAAGAGGAGCAAAATATTTCCAAGGTTGCAACCTTCTACTACAGGCATGGTTCAAAGAGCATTTGAGGAAAGCGAAGGGTATACAAGAATTGTCTAAGCCGACTGGTTCCAATTACTTGATTAGAGAGTGGTACGGGGTTCCAAAATTCAAGCAGCCAAGCAGCACAGAGAAATGGGTAAAGTTGTTTGAAAACATAATGGAGGACTCAATTCAATGGATGTTCACTTGGTTTCCTTCATCAGACTTCATCATTAGCTCTGAGAAGGCACCTTTTGTGATACTTATGTGATTAAGAAGTCTCCAACCTTGCCAACCATTGAAGGTGATGAGGCAAGAAGGGAGGAAGCAAATCATACCATTTATATCAGACACGAAAGATTATCAGTTCGACTACATTGGAGATGTTGTTCCAAGGGTCAAGAGCATTAGAAAATCCTGGGTGGGCAGAAAATTTATGGGAGAAGAATCGCTAGCATCAGACAGATACAACACTGGATGCGAACCAAACTGCAAAAGCTGGTTATGCTCTAATATAAAGGGAAATGTGGTAGTGGGGCCAAGTCGAGGGAATAACATCAGAGATCATGAGGCGGAAGCTCAAATTCGATACCGAGAATTCTTATTTAAAGCTGTTAAGATGGATAAGGAGAACAACGAGTAGATTGAAGTATGGAGGAAACACGCATTAGGGCTAGAGGAAAAGATAGAGGTGTTGGAGACAAAACTTGAACAATGGAATTTGGAGTGTGCAGAGATAGACATCTTAGACTTAGTAGCGGCGAAGGGATACTTAACCAAAGCTATGGAGGAAGTCAAGGAGATTACACGAGAAGCAAAGAGAGCCAGGCTGGAGTAGGACCGTGCTGCCTAGTCAAAGTATCATTTTCATTTTTTTTTGTATTTTACTTTTTCAAAAGTTATCATGTACTAATTTTCAAAATTTGGGGGAATCTATGAGAATAATTGGCAACAAAATACGTATTTATTTTCTTTGCACAATGACAAACTTAGGAAGGCTATACGTCCTTGGTGCGTAATAGTCCATTAATAAGACCACGTCCAAATGTCGAAAGGGTTTTTAACCCGAAAATGACAAAATTGCATCACTGCATGGATTCGAAGAAACGTTTGTACAAATATTGATCGTCTGCTTAAACATGATCAAAACTATAAGAACGTTTTTGTCTTTAGCTTTTCCTGTTTTGTTTTCAGACTATGGCTGCAAGAGGTACACTCCAATTTGAGATTGTTTCCCGACCTCCTCACTTGATCAGACTCTGGTGGGAAGATTTGGCCGTTGTTAGCAAGGCTCACGTTCAAAAGGTGTTGGAAGAATTGGTGGCTCTCAAGGCCTACACTGCCATGCCTGGTTTGGTTGAAGCTGCTACACATTTCTGGGACTACAAAAGGGCGGTTTTTCATTTCAATGGTTTGGAGTTGGCGCCAATGTTGGAAGAATTTGGAGGACTAGCAGGGTTAGAGCCTGGACCGAGACTATGATTTATCCCCGAGACGTAGACCCTAAGCAGTTCATTGAACTGCTGGGTGCTCCTTATGATCCATATGTCGAGCGAGTGCATGATGGAAAAGTCACGTTGGAGTACTTGCATTCTAGATTTGGAGATCCAACGCTTAGGCATGATTTGACTGGAGCATGGAAAATTCAAGATTGGGAGTGGACTGAATCAAATGCTTTCATCGTTAATTTTCTGGGAAGCATGGCTTTCCCCGAGAAGGAAGGAAAAATCAACATAAGGTTGGGAGGAGTGGTAGGAGGGTTACGTAAAGGTGCTCACAATCTCCAAGTAAGCTTGGTTCCAATGATTCTGGGGGAGGTTTATAGGGCTCTAACCAAATGTAGAAGAGGAGGAGACTTCTTTGAGGGGTACAACCTGTTGCTGCAAATATGGTTGATAGAGCATTTGCACAGTGTCCCCGTCAGTCCGGTAGCAACAAAACCATCTTGGAAAGGGGGGATCCGCTCATATAGCACCCGCATGGCTGGAACAGCGGCATGGGAAGACCCCGCAAACATAGAAGGATGGTACACCAAGTTTGAAGAGTTGCAAGAAGTACAATGGGTAATTGAAAGTTGTGCTGGCTTCATCGTTTCCATACAAGGTCAAGACATCACTTTCTTGAAATTGATTGGATTCCGAGGAACTCATCACTATGTTCCTCTAAGAATCCTCCGACAAGTGGGAATGACACAACAAACTGCGCAGTTGACTGAGGGGAGAAGCTTCAACGTTGACATAAAGGACATCGAGCATCCGATGGTTGGCACTATATTGACAATGTGGGAAAAGAGGCTTACTATGCAGTTTTGCCGTGGTCGAGACAGTAGGGTGAACCCTGCAGGTACTCTGTCTTATCCTCAGTGGCTCAATAAAGGTAAGGCGAGATTACGATCAAAGACTACACTAAAAAGGAAAACCAAAGCTCAGAGTGCTGCTGAAAAATGAAAGAAGATGAGACACGAGTTTGACCAAGGAAAGAAGAAGTTAAGGGTGACACAAGAGAGGGAGATGAGGAGACAATACAAGGATAAGATCAAAGGGGATGAACTCAAGTATTGGACCAGCAAGGTCATGGCTGCAAGGCAAGCTGCGGGGAATATACAAGATTTGCTCAAGGTATGTGGAGAGTATTTTAAGGCAGTACCACTAGAAGAGAAGGAAGCAAAGGGAATAGAAATCTGCGAGTTCTTCACAAAAGCTCTGGGTGACATGGAAGCTGGGAAGGACCTGATGGAGACATTCGTCGATCCTCCACCCATGAGCTTGGTTCACAAGCCCAAGGAAGAAGCCAAAGAAAAGAAGGAAAAAGAAGACGTTGGAACTGATGCTTGATCTGAAGCCTCTTTGCTTGGCACGTAGTCTGGTCGTATTGAGTCGAGTCGTCTTGTCCTTTTTGTCGTTATTTTCATTTTAATCGAGTCGTTGTCTTAAATTGGTGGTTGCAATAAAGTCAAGCAAATCAAATAACCCCCCCAAAATCCGATTAGCCCTTTCATTTTCTCTCCCTCAGCCGACTCCCTTCTCTCAATCTCTCTCTCTCTCTCGTCTCAACTTGGTCTCGCTCCTATCGTCGCCGGATTCCGGCCATTCCCACCGGCAAAATACGAAACCAATTACGTATTCGTAATCCTCGTCTCCTCCGCTGCAAAACCCATACCCATTTTACAATGTTCAAGCAAGGGCTATTTTCAACCCTCGTTGAATGGGCCCCGCTGTCGGAAAAATCACTAGTTTGGTTTGAAGATGTCTTAAAATTATTTTATTACCGAAAAATGGTGTGAAAACCTTCATGTGAACTCGGTTTGTGACGGGTCAATTTGACCCGACTCCGACATAAACGGGTAATCCATTCTTCTTTTTGTTTGCTTCAGTCTACGCGATACCTATGTGTTAACAGGCTTAGTCAACTAATAATTGTATGTTAAGATAGTATGATTGTTAATCCTTGGATTAGTTCATTAAATTGACTGGGCATTACTCTGAATTCTGCACGTTTAAAAGTCGTCTCTGTTAGTGTTAAAAATTTATGATTGGTTTCTGAATTAATCACTATTAGCCATGTTTCTATTGCTTTGTTCCATCGAGATACATGTTTTTGTGTTTACATGGGTAAAACTGAAATGTTGAGTTAGTTTAAGCATGATTTTGGGGGTCATGACTGATTTCAATTTGAATTGATTGATTGATATTTGGTTCAGGCATTGATTAGAAGGATTTTGAATTAATTTTATCAGACTTCTTGATTGATGACTGGATTGGGGATAAATTTTGAGGGTAATGTGATTTTAACTGAGATTTATTAAGTCAAGTGGCTGATTTTCGAGCCTAAAATTAGCCTAAACATATTGCAAAACATTGTTGTGAACCTAGACTTTATTTGGGGTTTAAGGGAAGGGATCCTAGTTTGTCTAGGATTTGTTTTGCCTTAATCTGTGGGGTTTGATTAGTTTATATATGGAAGGGGTACTAGGCTGATTTTCCTAGCTATGGGAAGTAATATTCCCTTGCCTTCTTTATTTCTTTTACCCGTTAGGATTAAGACTGCCCTTCACTCCTATACAAACTAGTCTTCCTTTTGATCACGACACAAGTTCATACACACTTGAACACAATTCTCACTTCTCACACACAAAAGAAAAAAAACTGAAAGCCTAGGAAGATTGACTCTGTAGCTTATGCTTTCTTGCTTACTGGATACTGATCAAAAGCCCAGTGCACTGCTTCTTTATTACTCACAGATTGCTACTACTTTGACAAGGTGTAAAGCTATGGTTCTCCTCATTGTTTGTTTTATTATTCAGGCTGTTTATGTCTAGGTTCTTTGGCATGGTCTCTATCTGTTTGTTATCTCTGTTTATGGCTCTTCTAATCCTTTCATGCAGCATGTGTGAGGATAGCCTCAAGGGCTATACCAGTGTTTAATTTGTTGTGCTTTTAGTGTGCTTAGAGGCTTGGGAAAAGACTCCTTCTTCCCTGGTGAAAACTGAGCCTAGATAGGCTGCCTTCCAGTGCATACAGGGCACCACCTGACCTTTACTCTTCTTTCCTTCCCCCTTAGAAATTGTCCCCACTTTGTACATTCAATAGGAATCTTGTTTGTATCTGTTAACACAGGGAGCACAGCTACTAGGCTGTGCACATTGGCTATCCAGGAGCCTCCTCTTAACCTTTCCCTCCTACGTGCTGCATCATCTGAAAATCATGATTTTTTTGAAATATGTATAACATTCTCGGGGTAAAACTAAGTTATGTTGTTTCTTGTTAAGTCTGCATGTTTAAGTAGAACTTCTGAACGACAATACCGCCTCATCACTCGTTTTTCACAGGTCTTAGAATCCAAAGATTTGAAAGTCTGCTTTTAATGTTAAATCTAGAATTTTATTCGAACAAGGAGTTAAACGTGTAATATTTGCATAATCTAGACTGTTTCTGTAAAAACTAAAACAGCCCCTATTTGTGCAAGTAATCCAGGCCCAAAACTATTTTAAAATGTTGCCTTTGTATGTTTGAAAACTATTTTTACTACTTAAAGCTCCTATACACTAATCTAATAGTGTATAAGTAAATGGGGTCAACTATACAAGTATATGAGTATTTTCTAAAGTCTAATACCTCTAATTATTCATGTATCTGCACGCTTATACTTATAATTATGTGCGGCAGCCTTTGTTTGCATTTATGTGCTTATATGAAACCTATTTTTGAAAACAGCTTCTTTCTCTACATATTTTTTAAAACTGACCCTAAAATAATAGCCATTAAGGTTAGGACTCGACAATTAATGACGAGTCATACCGACCCTATATGGCTAGCATTTCGTTTTAAAAACAATACTCATTCGGTTTTGGCCCAAATCTGAAAATTGTTTGTAAAAATGTACACTTGTGCAAAAATTGTTTTAAACGTTGAAGTTGCACAAGTAACTCGAAATTTGTTACTCCTTTGTATGATTAGCCTTACTTACAATTAGGCATTTATATTAGAGGCCATAAAATGCGATTAGGCTTAAGTGTAGGTCGTATATAAAACTTACTTGCATATGTGTGCATTAAAATTGCATAGACATATTACCTTCATGAATTAGATATAAATTTAACCTCCCAAGTTAGTATTGCATGATAATATTCACCGCTTTATCTCAAAATATAGACTCGGCCGGTAACCACCTTTTGTGGAATTCGGGGGAGTGCCTAACACCTTCTCCCTTGAGTCATTTGGACTTCTTACCCTTCGAATCTCTGAAACCGGACTAGTAGGATAACCAAACTCGACCTTAGACGCTTAGGTTGCCTAATACACCTTAGAAAACTATATTAGGTGGCAAATCCAAATTCCTGAACTCAAACGAGTTATCCAGTCAAATCCGAAACCGAACTCGTTCCGAGTTGAGCCTAAAATCGGATGCGACAGCTAGTCGTCAATCAAGTAACTGGAGCCTATGCTGCCAAAGATGCTCGCATGCAGGAATACTTGGCAAGAGTGGAAAAGCGTTTGAAGAATTCCCAAAAATAGAAGATCTACCAAATACCAAGGGAAGAAAACACGGAGGCTGATGCCTTAGCGAGTCTAGCGGCCACAGCCGACAAAAGTGCAGACTGCCCGGGATCTATTATTGAGTTAACCTACCGAACGTCAGGCACCACAAAGTCAACGCCACGGCATCGATATGGGATTGGTGGCACCCAATCATCGAATAACTCGACAAGGGAATACTCCCAGGTGACAAAAAGGAGAGTAGAAAGCTAAGAGCCCAAGCAGCCCGTTATTTCCTGATCAATGGGGAGCTGTATCGCCGGACGTTTCGCGGCCCTTTGGCCAAATGTCTGGGACCTTCTCAAGTTGATTACGTGCTAAGGGAGATTCATGAGGGACAATGCGTAGGAGTGGAAATGGGGCGGGGCGGGGCGGGTTGAACCGTTCCCCTGCCAAAGATTTCCTCTGCCCCGCCCCGCCCCATTTGGTCTTTGTCAAGTTTCAGCCCCGCCCCACCCTGCCCCGTTTGACCCGCCCTGCCCTGCCCTGTTTTGACCCGCCCCGCCCCACTTAAATTACCTTTAAGTCATTATTTTTTATTTTTTATCATCAAAATTGAACTTTTCTTTTAACTTTTAATCCATTTAACATATCTCTAACTTCTTTTCTATTGAAATTTTTAGATTTGATAATTTTGTACTTTCTTGAAGAAATTGAAATTTTTAAAAGTTTTGTAGTATTTTAAAAGTATTACATATTTACTATACTAATTAATAGCTTAAGTAGCCAATAGCGGAACAATATTTTCACTATTTCCTCAACTTAATTGTGAAATAAGAAATAAGTGGAAAAAGAACAAGTAAAATTATTGGGCCTATATGTTGCCCCGCCCCGCCCCAATAATTCTAAAATAATATTTTGCCCCGCCCTACCCCACCCCGCCTCGTTTAACAGTTGATCCGCCCTGCCCCGTATAGTGTTCTGCCCTGCCCTACCCCACCCCCTCCCCCCAATTGACATCCCTAACAATGCGGGAACCACTCCGGCGGACGATCTCTAGCTCGCAAAGTAATCGGGGCGGGCTACTTCTAGCCCCGAATGAAAGATGAAACGAGCACGTTTGTCCGATCATGTGATAATTTCCAGCGATTTTCCCATATACTTCATCAGCCAGCAGAGCTGTTACTCTCAATAATAGTCCGTTGGCCTTTTATGAAATGAGGAAAGGATATAGTAGGGCCCATGCCTAAGCGCTCGGTGGTGTTAAGTTTTGCCTATGCTTGAATCAGGGAGCGAGAGGTGATAAAATTCATATGGAAGAACATTATATGCCGCTTCGGCATCCCAACAGAAATCACTTGTGACAATGGACATCAGTTCATAGGAGACAAGATTATCGCTTTCATGAAGGAATTGGAGATAAAGATAATTACCTCAACGCCTTACCACCCTTCGACTAATGCTCAAGCTGAATCTTCCAACAAAACGATCGTTGAAAGCCCGAAGAAGCAACTTAAGGATGCCAAGGGGAAGTGGACGAAAGAACTTCCCGGAGTTTTATGGGCCTACTGTACTACGTCCAAAGCCAGCATGGGGGGAACTCTATTCTCGTTAACATATGGAACCGAAGCAATGATTCCCTTAGAGATCGGAGATTCCATCCTACGATGGTCGTTTGCCAAGGATGAATCAAACAATAAGGCTTTGAACGCTTAACTTGATACCTTGGACGAGTGACGGGATATAGCAGCCATACACCTCACAGCACATAAGCAATGGGTGGAGCAGTACTACAATGTGAGGACTAATCTACGTTCTTTCAACATAGGAGACTTCGTCCTCCGCAAAGTTACTCAAAGCACCAAGGAGGCTAGCGCAGGCAAGATAGCTCCAAACTGGGAACGACCTTATAGAGTCCGAGGCATGACAGGAAAATGTGTGTATGTTCTTGAAGACATGATAGGAACATCCATTCCAAACAATTGGAATATCTCATGACTCAAAAAGTACTACTCTTGAAAGGCCAATGTAAATGTAATTACTAATAGTGCCACTGGCACCATTACAACTGTAGCTCTATCCTAGTATTAATAAAATTTTGTCTGGTTAACCCAAAAAAAAAAAAAAAAACTTAGAAGAGTTAAAAGGCCTTTCAACTACAAGGTAAAGGTCTGCTTTGTTGAACTAGAGATCTATAGCTTGTAGGATCTGTTTTTTTTTTCAGAAAAATAAGTTTCAATTGCTGCAGCAGATGAGTATCTAACTCTAAAGTCCAAATCTTTGCTCAAATTTCAAGTTTCAACAATTGCATACTTGATATTCATCTAATGGCTCAGATGTATTAGCCAAATCAACAATTGAAAAGATTGTAGTGACAACTTCACTTGACTAAAATCAACCCGTAAGAAAGTTATGCTAAGAATTAGAAAGTGTCAAGACGGGCTGGCCAGCGCAACTCAGTCCATGCGAGCCAAAATGGTTTAGGATGGGCTAGACCATTTTACTGAAGGGACTTAAAGAGGTCAACCGAGCATATTTAATGCTTTAGCAGCGAGCTCTGTACGTGAGCAATGACTAAACCCAGCGTTAGGCGGGCCACATGTTAAATTGGGATGGCACTTAAAAAAATATGATAGTAAATGAAAACATAACAAAACAATAAAAAAATAGTACTTCTAAATTTAAATTGGAATTAAGTTGGATAATATTTAGGCATAACGTGTATTATTAATCAATTTTTATTATCTTTATAAAGGTTTAAGTTTTTTCCGACCATATAAGTGATCTGCAAAAATATTTTACTTTATATCTTCCATAAGTAATACTCCCTCCGTTTCAAAAATGATAAACTTTTGTGGAGTACGAGGGTCAAATTGACTAATTTTGACCGGGAATTTGCATATCGAATTTTTAAATTTTTTGAAATAAAATTTATATATTTAGAAACTACATGAAAAATACTATAAGTCACAATAATTAACAATCCAAAATAGTTTGGAAATATTTGTAAGACATGTGGTCAAACATAATCTTGTTTGACCTTTCAAATAGTAATAGGTTCATCCTTTTTGAAACGGATGGAGTATTATTAATGCATCAGCTAGAAGAATGATACCAAAATCTACCAACTTTATTCATTTTCACATGTACACGTATAGAAATTTATTTTTTTTCTTGTAAATTTAGACACATTTATAGAAATGTATAACCTTCTATAAAAAAAAAATTAATACATACAAAAAAAATTATACAGTATTTTTGACAAAACTATATAAAAACTCAACAAAAGCAACAAATCTATTCAAATTCCTAAATGAAAAAAACCAGATCTAAACATTAAAAAATAAAAAAAGAGTTCAAACAAAGAAGTAGTACATCTCTTAGGGGTTTGTGAGAAAAATTAACAACAAAGGAATGAACATAATAAACAAACTCTCACCGGATCTTTGGTCGAAATTTACTTCGGAAAGTCATCTTTATTCTTCAATGAAAAAAATAACATGCGCCTGCACAGGTACGATGACGGCGTCGTTGGTGGGTAGGATAGGCGGTGGAAGAGATGCGGTTAAAGAGATGGGGGAGGAGGAGCGGTGGCAGAGGGAAATGAGTTAGGGTTTTAGCAAAAAGAGGAGCTAGGGTTTTTTCTTTGGAGGAGTAAAAATATGAGGGTTGCTAAGTATTGCAATTTTTGTTTAAAAAATGGCACTTATAGGCCTACTCAGACAAAGTTCTTAAATATGGGCCATTATTGATAAAGTTTGTGAGTTCTTTGCCTTTTAGTGTAAAATTTTTTTTTTTTTTAAAGTTAGGCCTGATGCGATGGCCACTATTGCTTGAAGCTAATAGAACAATTAATGTAAGGCTCAGTGTACTCTTCTATGTTTGACCTTAAAAAATCTTAGTTCGATCCGGAAGATTTTGACAGATTTCATTCTTTAGAGTGCTCAACAAGTTGTAGAAACAATTTTATAAGCATTAAACGTATAACTGTCGACCCTTTCACTTGTACGTTTGATTTGCCTACTCAGTGAAGCTTAGTATGTTTCGCAATTTGTTTCCATGTTCTAAATCTTCAGTGTTTTTTTCATGTAATATCTTTCATAGTTAATTGAAGTATTATTTGATGGTCAACGCCCAAATTGTTTATCAAAATTAATCTACAAAATATGCATAATAAACATGTGTTTGGAACTAAAATAAATTCAATGTTCGTGTTGTAAATAAAATATAAAATAGCAGTAAAAATATAATAGAGAATAGCAATGATATGGAGAGAGAGGTAGATTTCTTTATTTCACTTTCAATGTCTTTGTCCTTTACAAGGTAAGGAACACCCATTTATATAGGACAAAGATCATCACTTTACAGTTACAATAACTGAATCTCATCTTTAATAGATACATCAATTTAATGAGCTAGTTCAATGGATGAAGAAATGAACAATCTGTTCATGAATGGACATCCACATTCTGTAGATTTATAACACTCCCCCTTGGATGTCCATTACACAAATAGTATGTCTCGTTAAAACCTTACTATGAAAAACCCCGTGGGAAAAAGCCTAGTGAAGGAAAAAGAGTATACACATCTTATGATACACATTTAGAACTCCCTCACTAAAAATCTTACCAAAAAACCCAATGGGACAAAACCTTGGTTAAGGAAAAAAGAGTGCAGCGCGTATCTTACTCCCCCTGATGAAGACATTGCTTTATATTACGGAGACTATGAATTCCAATCTTGTATATTAACTTCTCAAATGTTGAGGTTGGCAATGCTTTAGTAAACAAATCCGCCAAATTATCACCTGAACATATTTGTCGAACGCCTATTTCACTACTATTCTGAATATCATGAATGAAAAAGAATTTTGGCGAAATGTGTTTTATTCTGTCTCCTTTGATATATCCTTCTTTTAGCTGAGCTATGCATGCAGTATTATCATCATATAATATAGTTGGAATCATTTGCAAAGAAAACCCACACATTTTCTGAATGTTGAGTCATCAATCTTAACCAAATGCATTCGCGACTTGCTTCATGAATTGCTAATATCTCTGCATGATTTGAAGAAGTAGCTGCAATAGTTTGTTTTACTGAACGCCATGATATAGCTGTGTCTCCACATGTAAATAGATAGCCTATTTGAGAGCGTCTTCTATGTGGATCAGACAAATATCCAGCATCCGCATAGCCAGTTAATTGTGACTTGCATTCATTTGAATAAAGAAATCCCTTATCGATAGTCCCTTGGAGGTATCTGAATATATGCTTAATATCGTTCCAGTGTCTTCGTGTTAGGGAAGAACTAAACCTTGCCAATAAGCTTACAGAAAAAGATATATCCAGTCGAGTATTATTAGCAAGATACATCAGTGCACCAATTGCACTAAGATATAATACTTCAGCACCAAGGAACTCTTCATCATTTTCACAAGGTCAGAATGGATCCTTATTTACATCAAGCGACCTCACAACCATTGGGGTGCTTAAAGTATGTGATTTATCCATGTAAAATCTCTTGAGAATCTTTTCAGTATATATTGATTGATGGATAAATATTCTTTTTGTCAAATGCTCAATTTGTAGGCCAAGATAAAATTTAGTCTTTCCAAGGTCTTTCATTTCAAACTCTTTCTTCTAACATTCCATAGCATTTGAGAGTGCTTCATGAGTTCCAGTAATATTTAAATCATCAACACACACAGCTATTATGATAATTTCAGATCCGGATCTTTTTATGATGACATAAGGACAAATTGGATCATTTTTATATCCTTACTTCAATAGGTATTCACTAAGACGATTATACCACATACGGCCCGATTGTTTTAATCCGTATAAGGATTTCTGAAGCTTTATTGAACAAGCTTCTCGGGAACCTTGAAATGCTTCAGGCATCTGAAATCCTTCAGGAATTTTATAAAAATTTCATTGTCTAATGAGCCATATAAATAGGCTGTGACAACATCCATTAGACGCATCTTAAGCTTTTCTTGTACTGCCAGACATACAAGGTATCTGAAGGTGATTGCATCCACAACAGGAGAATATGTCTCCATATAATCAATGCCAGGCCGTTGCCAAAATTCTTATGCTACAAGTCGTGCTTCATATCTGATGCTTCATTTTTCTCATTTTGTTTTGACACAAATATCCATTTGTACCCCCACTGGCTTTACACCTTCAGGTGTTCGGACGATTGGTCCGAAAACTTCACGTTTATCAAGTAAAGTCAATTTTGCTTGAATTACATCTTTCCGTGTTGGCCAGTCATTTCTCTGTCTACATTCATCGACAGATTTTGGTTCAAGATCCTCGTTTTGTTGCATTATCTCAACAATAATATTATATGCAAAAATATTGTCGACAACAATATTATTCTAGTTCCATAGTTTTCCCGTAGAGACATATCTTATTGAGGTCTCTTCAATTTCATTATTTTCAGGTACCCGAGCCTCTCCTGAAGAGGTCTTATTAGTTGTTATGTCTTTATTGTCGTTTTGAGCAATTACCTCCATAGTATGATCGTTTTGATCATTTGCTCCTTTTCTTTTTCGAGAATTTTTTTCTTTAACACCAGGTGGTCTACCACGCTTTAGGCGTGCCTTAGACTCACTTGCACAAATAGGTTGCCCTACCGGGATATCAATTCGAATTGGAGCATTTGCAGCTGGAATGTGGGATTTAGTTACCCTTGGTAGGTCAATGAATGCATATGGCAGTTGATTTGCAATATTTTGCCAATACACTATCTTTTGAACTTCAAGTTCACATTGATTTGTACGAGGATCTAAATGAGATAGTTTTAATGCATTCCAGCCTATTTCTTTTTCCAGCTGCTTATTCTCTCCCCCGGATGTTGGGAAAACTTATTCGTCAAAATGACAGTCAGCAAATCTTGCTGTGAATAAATCTCCCGTCATGGGCTCAAGATATTTAATAATAGACGGAGATTCATACCCAACATATATCCCCAACCTTCTTTAGGGTTCTATCTTTGTGCGGTATAGTGGAGTAATTGGCACATATACCGCACCTCCAAAAATTCTAAGATGGGAAATATTTGGCTCCTGACCAAAACCAATTGTAACTGGGAGAATTTATGATAACTTGTAGGCCTGGTCTGAACAAGGGCTGCTGCATGCAAAATAGCATGTCCCCATACTGAAATGGGCAATTTTATTCTCATAAGCATTGGTCTAGCCATTAATTGGACGCTTTTGATAAATGATTCTGCTAGACCATTTTGAGTATGAACATGAGCAACATGATGTTCAACTATAATCCAAGTTGACATACAATAATCATTAAATGCTTGAGAAGTAAACTCAGCAGCATTAGCAAGACGAATTGTCTTAATCGCATAATCTAGAAATTGTGCTCTCAACCTTATTATTTGAGCAAGCAACCTCGCAAATGTCATATTACGAGTTGATAATAAGCACACATGTGACCATCTTGTAGATGCATCTACTAAAATCATAAAATATCTGAATGGTCCACATGGAGTGTGTATGGGCCCGTATATATCACCCTGTATACGTTCCAGAAATGCGGGGATCCTTGTCCCAACTTTAGTTGCTCTAGTAATTAATTTTCCTTGAGAACAGACAGTACAAGAGAATTCTTTAAATTGAAGAATCTTTTGGTTCTTCAATATATGCCTATGTGAATTTTCAATTATATTGCGCATCATATTATAACCGGGATTGCCCAACCGGTCATGCCAAATAATAAAATCATTTGATTTAATAAACATTTTGTTTACTATGGCATATGATTCAACTCTGCCAATGCTTGTGTAGTACAAGCCAGAGAAAAGTGCAGGGAGCTTTTCAAGCACATATTTCTCACCCGATATCATTGTAGTAATATAGAGATATTCAATCTTTCCATCAGTTTTAGTCTCAATATGATAGCCGTTTTGGCGTATATCTTTGAAACTTAACAGGTTTCTTTGAGACTTACTACAATATAAGGCTTCATTAATAGCCAAACATGTTCGTCCAGGTAATAATAAATTGGCTTTTCCAGAGCCTATAATCAATCTTGTACTACCACTTATTGTATTAACATTGGCTTCTTTCGTAATCAAATAAGAGAAATATCTCTTATCTTTTAGAATTGTATGCGTTGTAGCACTATCAAGAAGACATATATATTTACTATTGATCTTGGATCCAACAAAAGACTGGGGAATTTGCATTTTCTTCATTAAAAAAAATATAATACATCATGAGAAATATTGAAAAGAACAAATACATGAGAAAAGATTATTAAAGTTTATTAAAACATAAAAGAAAACTTTCTTATTATTTTATTCCCCAGTTATTGGATGTATTAGTATTTCAATTATGATCTCCAAAGAAGTCTCCAGCTTCTAAATGGGTAACATCAGTGAGGCCTTCAAAAACATCATACTTTATAGGTAAGGTTCGCCTCTGTATTATCATGCTTATTTGCAAGATGTGCCAGATGTATCCCATTATCATTATTTAGAAAGGTCAAGTGTGCCTCCACATTATTTTTTATTTCTTTTGAGGGAGGCCTGAAAAAGCTTGATAAGATGTTCGGGCATACGACAATATCGTTGCCAGTGCCCTTTCGCACCACATCGATGGCAAATATTATTAACCTTGCCTTTTGAAGGATTATTGTGAGAACCCTTATTGTTCTCAGTTTTATTTTCCCCATGACAATGATTATTAATTCGTCTGTTGCCACGCTCGCGACCATGCCCTTTACCATTATAATTAGTTTGCCTTCTTTCAGGCATATCATGTGTTGCTACCACATTCAACTCAGGGAATGGAGCATATGACGCTCCCACATTCACCTTAAGGAATGGAGCAGATCCAGTGGGATGGGCTTCATGATTTTTGATCAACAGAGAATTATGTTGCTCAGCTACCAGAAGGCTTGAAAGCAACTCAGAATATTTTTTGAATCTCCTTTCACGGTATTGCTGTTGTAATACCATATTTGATGCATGAAATGTGGAAAGTGTTTTTTTCAATAAGGCATCATCATTAATAGGTTCTCCGTATTATATTATATTAAAAGTGTGAATCCCTTTAGTTAAAAGAGAAAGACAATTTTACCCTCCATCTAAATACTACTCCTATAATAGTTGTTTACCAAATAGTTAAATTACCTTTAAACCATATATAAATTACCCAGTCCAATAAATGAATAATTAGATTATAATGAATCGTAATACATGTTATTGACTTATTTACGAGTTGAAGATGTTCTGCAATTAAATCAGTGAGATTCGTTAAAATAATTCATGAAGACGAGAAGGCTTTATACTGATATATTCATATTAAATCTTAATTTGTCTATTCTTAAGAGTTGCAAGTATTTCTTTAATGTGCAATTTATATATTCCAAATGCAAAACGTTGGCAAATGAAAAGTTTCATTAAAGACTTAATCTGACTACTCATTTTTCTTATGAATATTCTTATATCAATTATTATATTGGATACACTCATTATATTCTGGACATACACCCTCTTTGCATAATCATATCCCTTTAAGAACAATGTAAGTGTTCCTTTATCAGGACCATATCAAAGATATGTGATGCTCAAAATTGTGTAGAAAATTTTGGGTAATTATAATTGTAGTTGAAATCATCGGTTAACTCCAATTCTTCTTTACTCTGGAGTTAAAATATTTACGAGTTCTCCTCTAAATACTTAGATCAGGTATTACAAATTACAATAGTGTAAACTCTTTTAATATAAAGTTGAACACTTTAGGAAGATGGACTAGGTTTGTACATATTTTTATTTTTAGTTTCATTCAAGTTCAATCTTTTTTTCTTGGTTGATCTCGTGATCAGTATTTTATCATTTCTCTAATAGTTTTGTAGTTAATGAATCCTCTTCAAATTAATTAAATAAGAGTCAGTTTTAGTAATTCTATATTCTCCAATCCACATAATTGTGCTTAAAGGGTGTCAATTTGATGATAAGACCTCCTTCTTTATTTCTAAAAAAATATTATTACCTTATGTACTTATAGAATTGCATTTTGTATTTTTACAATCTACTAATTATTAACAATAATTAGCATGGTGAAAGTATGTTGGGTAATTGTTAAGTGGAAATAACTAAAAAGGTTATTACGTTTTTATCTTATTTGGTTTGTAATTGATGTATTCTAACCATAAATCGAGAAGGAAAATAAGAAAAAGTCATAAGTCTGCATAAGTCTACACTAATTCAATCCGAGTCAATCTGCATCGAGCATGAGAAAGAGTTTGGTTTAGTTTACCATCAAAAGTTGTGAATTGTGATGAGTTATGTAAATTTCCGTCCTTAATTAAACATTTGAGTTTGAGGTAGGAATTTCTCATACATTTGGATTAATTGAGCAAAGCTCTTATATGTCATTTTTATTAACAAAACTCACACCTTTATGCTTTTCTATGCACTTTACACCCGAGGACTTCTATTGGATATGATTTCTTCTTTCCTCCTTGGATTTAACTCAAATATACTTTCTCACGATGGAGTATTATTTGTGTGGTTTTAAAAAAATATGGTACTCATTGAGATAGATTACACGCACAACGCACGTCTCCAGGTCTAGTAATTTTAATTAAGAACTTATTCTAAAGACATCAGAATTATATTCTGTTACGGTTTTAAAATCTTGTAACCGTAAATGAATCCATTCATCACGAGTCTTTGGTAGTACCATGGCTTTCAAGTGATCATACCGTTCATTCAAATTAATCCACAGTTCTAGTGGATCTTTCGCGGTTAAATATTCAATTTTTAACCCTTCATCAAGATGATAGTGAAGGAAAATAATGGCTTTCGCCTTATCTTGGCTCGATCTTTCATTTCCTTCTTTAATAGTATCGCCAAGACCTTTGACGTCTGTATCTCGGCATCAAGCACCCATGATAAATAGTTTTTGTCGGAAATGTCAAGTGCCACAAATTCAAGCTTTGATAAATTCGACATAGTAAAAACTATCAAAGACAATAAATGAATTAGTAATTATATAAGCTATTATCAATGAAATTTATAACTACAGTGACATGAAGAGAGAAAAAAAATTCTCGTTCTCTTGGATTAATGCCATCAATCATTAGAATTTAAGAATAATAATTTTTCATTTCTTATCCAGAGTTAGATATATGAAATTTAATAATACTTTTAGTAAAAGAATTTTAAACATTTAAAACATCTCTTCAAAAGCAAAAAATGATAGCTTATTAATGCATTATGAAAACTTGTTTATTTAAACGTATGCTACTGCTGCAAAATTATATCAATATATGCGTAGTAAAATATAGTACGTTTATCTGTAAGTAAGATATTACGATATATAGATAATATAAAATTATACCTTACAAATGGAGGAAATTGAAACTTAATTTGGAGAAGATTAGAGCTTCGTGCTGATAACGTGTTGTATATAAAATATAAAATAGCTGTAAAAATATAATAGATAATAGCAAAATATGGAGAGAGGCAGATTACAATAACTGAATCTCATCTGTAATAGATACATCTTTAATGGATGAAGAAATGAAACAATCTGTTCATGAATGGACATCCACATTTTGTGGATTTATAACAGTTCGGTAGTTTTTCATGAAAATCAATATTTATAGCATGAAATTCGATTTTCTTATTCTGAACTTTAAACTTCAAAAGGAAAAAATATTAAATTTAGTACAAACTCAATTTATTCTTGAAACTCGGCATTTTTAATTAAAAAAATTGCACAAAATTACAATTAGAATACCTTCTTTTATAAAGAGATATTTTGTCCTGCTTACTCAATATAAAATATTGAGAACTTAATTACAAAATATAGCAAAATTATAAAAATTCTAGACAGAGCAAAATACTAGTCTCCTCCTCTCATTTCTCCTATTTTCGCTCCCTTTCTCCCTCCTGCCTTCGCCACTCCACGCCGCCTGGTGCAAGCAAACCCGAAGGAAATGCTAAACACGAAACGCGGAAGAAAATGACAAGAAAGTAAAGATAGAAGCAAGACAAATCTTGCTTCGATTCAATAGTACAGTGAGGAACCTGTCTCAAAGCTCGATTGAAGGGAAAATCAAGACGCACCTATACTATACAACAATCCTCAAGAAAGACCCGCTTCTTGCAAATTGAATGATCAAGAAGAAATTTTTCAAACGAATAGCACCGGTTGACACAAGTTCTTTAAAGGCCCACGTCGGGGTTCGGCTTTATCGGAGACTCACAATAGCACTTGCTATGTTTTCATATACTAAAAATTGAATACTTACAATGTAATGGAAATGGACTATTTATAGACTATACTAAAGATAAAGTAGTAAATAGTCACTTGTGACTAATAAAAACAAGCCACGCAGGGCTGAGCTAAAGTGCGTGTTCGGCAGCCTTGACTTCGGTGCGTGGTTGCTTGCTCGAACTCATTGTCCTCGGACGCTCACTTGTCTTCGAGCTTATTGTCCTTGGTCACTTTACCTTCGGGCTCAAATCTGAAGATAACGCCTTCAGTTCTTGAGCCCGGCCACTCAGCTTTGGAGCATTTGCTTTCCTTCGGCCAGGCTTAGTGAATGTGCACATCGTGCAGCAGCTTGGCTTGACTTCGTGTCATCGGTCTCCTCGGTGGATCGAACACTTGATCAGCACGTTTTCGGACTGCATTTTCCTCCCCTTGTTGAGAAGATTTCGTCTTCGAAATCGAGCCCTCCTCGTCCTCCGAAGTTTGACCTACAACACAAGGAACTAAGTCAGAAACATTAAAGGTGTTGGACACGTTATACTCACCAGGGAGGTCGATCACGTAAGCATTGTTGTTGATCTTGGTCAACACTTGGAATGGACCATCCCTTCGAGTAGCCAAGTTTCCTTTCCTTTGGTTCGGGAAGCGTTCCTTTCGGAAGTGAACCCAAATCCAATCCCCCTTTTTTAATACCAACTTTTTACGCCTCTTGTTTTTCTTCAAGGCAACCTTTGCATAGGCTTCCTCGAGGTTCTTCTTCACCTTTGCATGCAATTCGATCAAAGCAGCTGCTCGTCGAGTACCTTCAAAATCAAGAACAGAATCTCGAGGCAATGGGGTTAAATCAAGAAGAATCAAAGGATTAAAACCATACACACATTCATACGGGCTCATATTTATCATTCTATGCACCGTTCGATTGTATGCAAACTCCACCATGGGCAAACGATCAGCCCAGTTTCCAACCTTAACTTTGGTCATTGCCCGAAGCAAAGATCCCAAGGTTCGGTTAACTACCTCGGTCTATCCATCGGTCTGAGGATGGTGAGACGTCGAGAATAGTAACTTGGTGCCGAGGGCACCCCACAAACACTTCCAAAAATGACTCAAGAATTTTGAGTCTCGATCACTCACAATAGTACGAGGCACGCCATGCAATTTCAACACATTAGAAACAAACAAAGTAGCTACATGTTGTGCATCATCACACTTTTTGCAAGGAATAAAGTGAGCCATTTTTGAAAAACGATCAACCACAACAAAGATGCTATCATGTCCTCCCCCCGACCTCGGTAACCCCAAGACAAAGTCCATGGATATATCAACCCAAGGTCGATCTGGTACAGGCAATGGGGTATACAACCCATGAGGGTTGGACTTCGATTTAGCTTTCTTGCAAACGAGACAAGCGTTGCAAAACTTTTCCACATCTCGTCGCATTTTGGGCCAATGGAACTGCTCGGTCAAGATACCAAGAGTTTTGTCGACACCGAAGTGTCCTATCAGTCCACCAGAATGAGCTTCTCGAACTAGGAGCTCTCTCCACGATGACATTGGCACACAAACCCTCCCATTCTTGAAGAGGTAGCCATCGTGCCACTGATATTTCTCAACCCTTCGGCCACTCAAGATTGTGTCACGAACGCATTTCAGCTTGGGATCGTCTTCGTACATCGACTTGATGCTTTCAAGTCCCATGAGCCTAGAGGCGAGAGTGGTCGCTAAGGCAAATTTCCTTGATAGCACATCGGCCACAACATTGTCTTTACCCTTTTTGTAATGAATTACATAGGGAAAGCTCTCGATGAATTCAACCCACTTGGCATGTCGTCGGTTCAACTTCTCCTATCCTCGGAGATGCTTCAAGGACTCATGATCACTTTTGATCACAAACTCTCGAGGCCACAAATAATGCTGCCAATGGGCGAGTGCTCGAACGAGGGCATACAACTCCTTGTCATACGTTGAGTAGTTCAAGGTTGCACCCTTGAGCTTTTCGCTAAAGTAAGCGATCGGCTTCGATTCTTGCATCAGCACTCCTCCGATCCCAACTCCAGACGCATCACACTCGACTTCGAATGCTTTGCCGAAGTCAGGGAGTTGCAACAACGGGGCAGCGCAAAGCCTCCTTTTCAACTCTTGGAAAGCCCTTTCTTGGGACTCTCCCCATACAAATGGATGGTCTTTCTTAACCAGCTCGGTTAAAAGAGCTACCACGGTGCTAAAGTCATGAACAAACCTTCGTTATTAGCTAGCTAAGCCATGGAAGCTACGAACTTGTGATACTGAGGTTGGAGTTGGCCAATCTTTGATGGCTTCAACTGTTGACTCGTCGACTTCAACACCAATAGCACTGACAACGAATCCTAGAAAGACTACACGCTCGACACAAAAGGCACATTTCTTGAAGTTAGAGTATAACTTCTCTTCTCTCAGTTTACCAAGCACTAGCCTTAGGTGTTCAACATGTTCATCCACAGATTTACTATAAACAAGTATGTCATCGAAGTAAACGACAACAAACTTATTTATGAACGGTTTGAGCACATGATTCATCAGTCGCATGAATGTGCTCGGTGCATTGGATAAGCCAAAAGGCATCACCAACGATTCATAGAGACCGAATTTGGTCTTGAATGCGGTTTTCCACTCGTCTCCAGGTTTCATTCGGATTTGGTGGTAACCGGACCTGAGGTCTATCTTCGTAAAGCATGAAGAACCACTTAACTCATCTAGCATGTCATCTAATCATGGGATAGGATGACGATACTTTACCGTTATTTTGTTGACTGCCCGGCAATCAACACACATTCGCCATGTTCCATCTTTCTTTGGGACAAGTATAACAGGAACAGCGCAATGACTCAAGCTCTCTCGAACAAGGCCCTTGTTCAACAACTCATCAACCTGCCTTTGGAGCTCTTTGGTGTCTTCGGGATTACACCGGTATGCAGGTTTGTTGGGGATTTGTGACCCCGGTACGAAGTCAATTTGGTGCTCGATTCCCCTCAACGGAGGTAATCCACCTGGCATTTCTTCGGGAAATATGTCTCCGAAGTCCTGCAAAACACTTTGTACAGCACTAGACAAAGGGTTATCATTAGAAAAATTATCATTAGAGTTTAGAAAGATACCCTTGTGCACGAGGCAAATCATCATCTGACCGTTGTCATTGCCTCGTAGAAACTCACCCAGTTGCATGATTGCACAGATTCCTTTTGCTACGGGCAGTGAGTTTGTCTCTTCGGCCCCCAATTTTGCTCCCATCGGAAGCTTAGCTTTGGCTGCTTCTTTCAATTCTTTCATCCGTTTATAGTCCTCGGTGACTTGTTTTGGAGACAGGGGTTTGAGTATGAAACTCTTCCCTTCGAGCCTTGCACTGTAAGTATTGGACCTCCCACTCTGAATGACCAATCGGTCATATTGCCATGATCTTCCCAATAGCAAATGACAAGCCTGCATCGGCACCACATCAAATATCATCTCATCTTGATACTCTCCAATTTTGAACTTGATCCACACCTGTTTGACAACCCTCAATTCGCCACACTCATTCAGCCATTGTAATTTGTAAGGGTGGGGATGCTTCAAAGTAGTTAGTCCCATTTGTGATACCAAGGTTTGGCTCACCACATTTGCACAACTACCAGAATCAATGATCATCGAACACTCATTTCCCCTCACTCGACATCGGGCATGAAAGAGGTTTTCTCTTTGGTTGTCCTCTTCTTAAAGAGTCATGCAGCTCAAATTCCTTCGAACCACAAGAAACATTTCTGGATGATCAGCTTCGGTAGCTTCACGATCATCACCTCCTTCAGCTTGGTCAGTCTCCTCGATAAATTCCTCCTCGGTGTCACTCGCTTATTCATGGACGGTTCCATCTTCGAGCAGAAGCATAACTTTGCGAGTTGGACACTCTTTTGCCGTGTGACCATAACCTTTGCATTTGTGACACTGAATATTTGAAGCACTAGGAGAGTTGAGTTGAACTTTACCTCCCACTTCTCTTGATTGGTTAGCGGTCACACCCCTTTCGAACGGTCTCTTCGGATCTCGCACAGTGTTGGCACTTGCTTGGTTTGGACTCTTCCATTCTTTACCTCAGTTCAAGGGAGTAGAAGTAGTGACTCCTCGATACCGGTTTGCCTTATCGTCCTTAACCAATTTCTCAGCTTCGGTGGCAGCTTCGAACAGATCTTCCAACGTGTGATACACGTGTAGCCTCAATTGAGATGACACATCCCGAGCTAAGCCATTTTTAAACCGAATAGTGGCTTGCTCTTCATCTTCGACCAGATCAAGATTCAATCGAACCCTTTCGAACTCATCATGATATACTTGGACTGACTTGGACCCTTGTTTTAACTCATAGAGCTTTTGTAATTGAGTTTGCCTGTACTTAGCACTCAAATACTTAGCATCCATTGCTCTCATCAACTGTGGCCAAGCAGTGACTTCGGGATAGGCATTCCTTCGTCTATGCCTTTTGTCATCCTCCCACCATGTAGATGCATACGCTTCGGATGAAGCGATGGCATGGGCAGCTTTTCTCTCTTCGGTCATCTCATTGGTTTCAAAGATGCGCTCCATCTTAAGCTTCCATTCAAGATATTCATCTGGATCACTAGTTCCTTTAAAGGGTGGAATAGTGATCTTGACACTGTTCAAGTTTGAGTCTCGAACACCACGAACCTGTTCGGGATACTCATCATCATAACGATCATCAGCCTCACGCTCAATATGTCGTTCAACATTTGCGCCTCGACCTCGACCTCGGAAATTTTCACGACCTCGGTGAGCTTGCCTTCGTTGAGCGAATGTCGGCTCATGCTCATATTCGTCCTCAGGAAATTCCTCTTCATCAACTTCTTCGACAACGACTCCAAGGTCTCTTCAGGCCTTTGGAAGTGGTAACCTCCCTCCTCGGGGAATGCCCAAGTTTTGATAGTTAGCTTGGGGATTGCCCAAATTTTGTTGCGCTTGGGGATTGCCCAAGTTTTGTTGTGCTTGGGGATTGCTCAAGTTGAGTTCTCTTCGAATTGTTTCACTCGTTAACTGATGTTGTCGAACAAGCTCAGCATACAGCTCCGGTTTCATTGGAGTGGAGTTGCTAGTTCCAGCGCCGGACCCAGGTAAGGCCACGGACACACTTCCTTGCTCGGGTTGAGCAACTCGAGCACTCACTCCTCTTACTTCGGCACTGACGCCTTGTATCGCAGCCATGAGATCGGCGAACGACACTTCGGGCCTTTCAATGCCTTTGTCTTCGCCTCCATTTCCAGCCATGGTACCTGCACAAATCAAAGACCAAATAAATGTTAAGGTTAGAAATCACCTCACACACTCCCTCACCTTTGATGGGTGGCACTCAGTTCCACTCAATTTATGGGTTCGGTTTTGGTCACTCAAGAACTTGCAGCCAATGGCTTCCTCGGTTGATCAACTTCTCTCAATTCCTTCGAATTCGACAAGTTACGATGTCTTACTTCGGGAAGAGTGAGTTGATTTGACTCAATGGAACGGACAGCTATTTACTCTTGCGCTTCGGAAAGTCAAAAGAATTTTTCTACGAAGTTGGACTTCGGTCACCCCACGCACGAGTTCCTATCAGCACAAATGAGTTAGTACGACCTCGAGTAGAAAATTACTCAAAAGATCCACTAACTAGAATTTCGGACAGAAGAAAAGTGAAAACCTAGGAGAATCTACCCTTTGATTCCCTTTTAGAATCTTTTTCGAACACAACAACTCTTGTTCGTAAAAGAGTGGTCCCTCCTTGGTACGGATAGAGTTTTACCTTATCCACTTCCTCTTTTCGGCCGACAAATTTTCACCTGGGCTTTTGATCTTTACACTTTACCCCTTTCTTCTTCAATGGAACAGTGAAGCTTTGCTCCGGCGTACGGACAAATTAGCTTCGGTTCACTGACCATGAAATTTAACAGACCTGGGTTGCTTCTTCAACTCCGAATCTAACAACAATCGGAGGAAATCAATTCAAGTTCTTCGAGCTAAGAACCAGCTCGTTCGTGTCGTACACTGTTACGATTTTGTAACAATTTTACGGTGTACGGACAACGAAGTTCAAACACAGAACTTCGAATTTAAGCACAAAACAAACCCAAATCACTCAAGAACCACCAATCTTCATCGGTTTCAACCAACACAGTTGGGGTTCGAGTTCGAGTCACCAACAATACTCAAAGCAGTCCAAAATTTCACCAAGAAACCCTAGTCACGAAAATGGTAAGTCGGGTACTTGTTGGAATCAGGAAACAATGGTGAACAAGAATCAATGGTTGTTTAATCCAAACAACCAACAATCAGACACAATTTTTAAATTTTTTTTTCTACTTTTTTTTTGTTTTTATAAACGCTCAGCAACAACAATCAAAACACGGAAGAAAGGTGAAACTGAAGACAAAAGCACGATTTTAAGTGAACAGGATTTGAGGCTGTAAAAACAAACTCAAACCTTCCTCTGATGCCAAGATGGTGCAAACGAACCCGAAGGAAATGCTAAACACGAAACGCGGAAGAAAATGACAAGAAAGTAAAGATAGAAGCAAGACAAATCTTGCTTCGATTCAAAAGAACAGTGAGGAACCTGTCTCAAAGCTCGATTGAAGGAAAAATCAAGACGCACCTATACTATGTAACAATCCTCAAAAAAGACCCGCTTCTTGCATATTGAATGATCAAGAAGAAATTGTTCAAACGAATAGCACCGGTTGACACAAGTTCTTTAAAGGTCCACGCCGGGGTTCGGCTCCATCGGAGACTCACAATAGCACTTGCTATGTTTTCATATACTAAAAACTTAATACTTACAATAAAATGGAAATGGACTATTTATAGGCTATACTAAGGATAAAGTACTCCCTCCGTCCCAATTTATGTGGCACTATTTGACCGGGCACGGAATTTAAGAAAATAAAAATTGACCTTGTTAAATATCAATTTTACCCTTGAAAAAGTAAGAGAGAGAAGATTTGAGTAATAAAAAATTTGTTGGTAGGTTTAAAAGTATGTAGGGCCCAACAAGGGTAAAATAGAGATGATGCATTAAATAGTTGTCAAATAAGGAAAGGTGCCACTTATTTTGGGACAAACAAAAAAGAAAATGGTGCCACATAAATTGGGATGGAGGGAGTAGTAAATAGTCACTTGTGACTAATAAAAACAAGCCACGCAGGACTGAGCTAAAGTGCGTGTTCGGCAGCCTTGACTTCGGTGCGTGGTTGCTTGCTCGAACTCATTGTCCTCGGACGCTCACTTGTCTTCGAGCTCATTGTCCTTGGTCACTTTGCCTTCGGGCTCAAATCTGAAGATAATGCCTTCGGTTCTTGAGCCCGGCCACTCAACTTCGGAGCATTTTCTTTCCTTCGGCCAGGCTCAGTGAATGTGCACATCGTGCAGCAGCTTGGCTTGACTTCGTGTCATCGGTCTCCTCGGTGGATCGAACACTTGATCAGCACGTATTCGGGCTGCATCACCGCCTCACCCTTTCCCCAAATGCAGGCACAATAAACATTGGTTTGGAACTAAAAGAAACTCAAATTCAGTAGTTTTTCATGAAAATAAATATTTTATAATCCGGAATTCGATTTTTTTATTCAGAACTTTAAACTATATTAAATATAGTAAAAACTCTATTTATTCTTGAAACTCAGTATTTGTAGCTAAAAGAGAAAATTACACAAAAGTACAATTTGAATATCTATTTTATAAAAATAGAGACATTGTGTCCTAATTACAAAATATAGAGAATTGAGGACTTAATTACAAAATATAGCAAAACTCTAAAAATACTACACATAGCAAAACTCTAGTATCCTCCTCTCATTTCTCCTATTTTCAATCCCTCCTCCCTTGGCCACTCCCACGGTCGCTTCACCCTTCCACCCACTGGCCACTGCCGCCGCCGAACCCCTACCCTCACTACCCCTCACTACCCCTCACTACGGCCGCCGAACACCTTCACCCACTGCCACTATTAGACACCTTCCCCCACTACAGCCGCCGGAGAAATTGCTGACTGAGCAACTTTGAACGATTTTAGATCTATTGATTTTTGCTCAGGCTTGGTGTTTTCTCATTTAGTATAATGTTTTCCTGCCAAATTTAATATTTTTCGTTCATATTTGATTCTTTGGTTCTAAAATGGTATTTTCTTTTTTTACTAAAATTGGTATTTTTCGGCCAAATTTGATATTTTCGGTCTGATCCAGTATTTTACCGGCCAGATTTGATATTTTTTTATATTTTATTTTGTTGTATTTCCTATGTATCTCACTATTTCTGCACTTGTATCTAACTATTTCTGCGATGTTCCTGTAATTTTGCATTGTTTATGCACTATCTCTACACGATTTCTATATTGTTTATGCATTTTTTGCACTTTTTCTGTATTGTTTATGCATTTATGTACTTTTTCTATACAATTCTTGTTAATTTCTGTACTATTTTCTGCATTGATTCTACCTGTTTTTACAGTATTTCTGCTTCTCTAGACTATTTTTGCACAGTTTATGCACTTCTCCACATCTTTATGCAGACCGCCGGTTGTGCAGCAGGTGGAAGCTCAACATTGGGGAGGAATGGGAGATGAAGACACGGATTTTTTTTTTTTAGTTGTTTGTAGCAACTTGTATATAAAAATATTGCTATATTTTTTAATATCAATAATATTGTTATTTTTTTGTAATAAATGGTGTATGAATGTATATAAGTGTAAAAATCCTAAATAAAAATATCATGTTTCTATGTTGTTCTTTGACCTCTAGGATAAAAAACGATATGGATTTTAGTTCAAGCTGAAACTTTTTACTTTTTTTTTTTTGGTTTAAACGACGAAATTGCATAGCAACTAGGAAAACATATTACATAGGTGGGATTGTAGCAACCCAGCAGTACAGATAGAGTGAGGCATCATGGCATTAGTACTACCTACAGAAGGCTCATTTGCCGCAAAAGTAGTGACAGTCTCCACAGGTGGGGATCTGTCAAGGGGTAGTCTAGTACAAAAAGGAACAACATTACAAGAGGCAGTATGCCTTAAAGAAAGTTTGCCTTCCATGTCTGCTTGATATTGTGGTTGTACAAAAGATGGTGGTTCCACAAATTGAGTTAGAGCACTAGGAGGCAGCATAGTAGTAGCATGACGAGCAAGACCATCAGCGACAGTATTTTGCTCTCTGTACACATGGTTGATTACTGGATCATGGAGCGACTGGACCAGGGACCTGCAGTCATTGAGAATATGCGAGTAAGAAGAAACATCAGATGTAAGTAAGGTGTAAACCTCTTGAGAATCAATATTTATTTCAAGCGGTGTTAACTGCTTGCTCAAGACCATCTGTAAACCTTGAAGGAGAGCTAAGAGTACAGCTTCAAGAGATAAGGCTATTCAGTATAAAGAAACAAACTTAAGCTCAAAATTCAAGTTCTTTTCTTATATTCAGTAGTTTTTATTACAATCTCACGTTCTTATATTGAGTTTCGAACACTAAGTTAAAAATTATGAATTTTAGTTCTACTTATAGTTTTTTTCTTGGAATTTAGTATAAAGACACGGAATCAAAACGAAGATTTTTTTCTTTGAAAGTCAACATTTTTAACTATAAATCTCAAATTTTTATATTGAGATTTAAACTTCATCATAAAAATAAAAACTTTACCTCGAAATTCTTTTTTTCCCTTGAAATATGCATTTTTAGTATAAATTTCAACAACTTATATTGAGACCAGCGTGACTATTCATTAATTTTGTGGCTATTCATCTAAAATATTGCAAATTCTAGTACATCATTTTCTGGCTGATTTGCAAAAATATGACACGGGAAATAATGGTTTACCTATTTGCCCGCGCTAATAGATAGTTTGCAAAAATGCCCACATTAAGGTATAATAATAAAAATCTGGGGCCAAGACTTGCCTTTATATTTTTCCACTTTTCAATATTTATCCCTTCCAGTATTGGCAATAGGCAATACTTGCCCCACTTAGCCGTAAGTCTTGGCAAAAAGGCAAGACTTGCCTTTGACCCCTGCTCAATTTGCCAACACTTGCACAGCAAGTGTTGGCAAAAGGCAACACTTGCCGCACTTCATCGTAAGTCTTGGCACTTGCCCCTTCCAGTCTTCCCTTCATTCTCGCCATATAACTTGAAGTATTGGCGAAACAGCACTTGCCCTTGAAGTATAGCCAATTGCCAAGACTTACAAAAATTTTGCCTTAAAGTCTTGGCTCCGGATTAAATAAGGGCATTTTGCTAAAACATTCCTTAGCGCGGACAATTTTGCAAAACCACTCCTTATGGAGGGCATGCAGTGAAATTTTTTGTCATTTTCTAGTAACTCAAAACATACAGAAAGAAATACTTGCACAAAATAAACACTTTAGGCGTCGTTGCAACGGTTTCAACCTTTGCAAGAAAAGCTTTACAAAAAACAGTCCCCGGGAAAAGTTGATGCCGACCACAAAAGGAAACCTCTTAGTAATCGCCAAGTCTTTGCTAATAGAATGATTTGGTGATCGCCAAATCTTTGCTAATTGAAAATTTTTGTGATCGTCAAGAACTTTTTTTACAAGAGCCGTTTTTGTAAGATTATCCTTACGGAAGTCAATTCTATGATGAGGTGCAAGAAGGTATCCTACGTAAAAATTTTGCGTAGGGGCCTGTCTAGCGCGCGCTAATTGATTTGTAGCTGTCAAAAACAAATTCGCTGAGAAATAGCTACCTCGAGACAAGTCCTAGTATTTCATTATGGGACTTTATATAAAGCTTCAGTAAACTAACCCCAGTATAAAATAATGGGACCTTTGAACATGATAGTTCAAAGTCTCATTATTTTGTTATGGAACTTTATATATAAAGCTTCAGTCTCATAATAAAATAATGGGACCTTTGAACATGTTAAGTTCCACTATTTTGTTATGGGACTTTATATATAAAGCTTCAATCCCATAACAAAATAATGGGATCTTTGAACGTGTTAGTTTAAAGTTCCAGTATAAAATACCGAGACTAGTCTGGGGTGTTTTTCAACGCTAATAGAGCGTAAGTGCGCGCGCGAATTTTTAGCTATTTCTCAATTAATTTTAATATAGTGGATAAAACTCATTGAACGCGTCCAAAAATGACTACATATCAAAAATTTTCGGTATCCTACTTCTATAAATCACCCAATTCGAAAACAACTATAAGTGATATTGAAGCAGGTTATAACCGTTTGCTCAAGTCATTTCAGCCTAACTTATCTAACCCAAGCAAAATTGACCACTTGGATCATCATGTGTAATTTTGATCAGTAGTCATTTTTGGACGCACTCCTTGGAGACTATCCACCGTTTTAAAATTCATTACAGAATAGCCAAAAATTCGCGCGCACATTTAAGCTCCATTAGCATTGGAAAAACACCTCAGACTAGTCCCATAACAAAATACTTGGGCTTTGAACTCAGACTTGTTCAAAGCCCAAGTATTTTGTTATGGGACTGAAGAAGTCCCATAACAAAATAATGGGATTTATTCCCATAAAAAAGGTCCTATCAAAGGGATAAATCCCATTATTTTGTTATGGGACTTTATATATAAAGCTTCAGTCCCATAACAAAATGCTGGGGCTTTGAACAAGTTTTGTTCACAGCCCCAGTATTTTGTTATGGGACTGAAGCTTATTACAAAGTGTCATAACAAAAAAAATAGGGCTTTGAACAAACCCAGTATTTTATACTGGGGTTAGTTCATTGAAGCTTCCCGGTATAAATACTGTGGCTTTGAACAAAATTTGTTCAATTATTCAAAGCCCCAGTATTTATACTGGGACTTGTCCGAAAATGGCTAGTCTTCAAACAGTTTTGCATCACTGGCTAGTATTTATTTTACGCGATCAAAACAGGCTACGCGACTAAATTTTTACGATCATCATTGCTTTATCGACTCAAGCTATTATGATTTACCCATATATGATGGGACAAGTCCATTGGACTTTCTTTTAGGTAATTGTGTAAAAACCACAATATATCTTTCCTATGCTTGGAAACAAACTCAGTAATTAAATCTTGAAAATAAGTCATTTCCTCAATCAAACAAGAGAACTATCAATGACAACAATGTATTCAGTGTAATCTTACGATTGGGGTTTGAAGAAGGTGTAATGTATATGTACCTTACTTTTACTTTGATTAAGATAGACATGTTGTTTCTGATAGACCCTTGGCAAAAAAAAGACAGTTTGATAATTGTTTTGAAAAGGAAGAAGGAAAACAAAAAGAGAAATACAAAAATAAAAGTTGAAATAGAAATACTAATGTAAAGAAAAGAAATCACATCCAATATATAAGCTAGCAAGATAAATGAAACAACAGTACTAATAAAATGCAGAATATGATAAAACTAGAAAAAATCAACAATACAGGTAATGTTCTCTAAAGCCCAACACTAGAACTATGTTTCCCGACAGAAAGAAAAGAGAACACTCAGCTACCTTCTAACATTCTACTCTAATCCTCGGCATCCATGCTCCCATATCTAAGGTAAAGTCCTCAGTGATTGGGAGTTGTGTCATGTCCTGCTTAATCACCTCGCCTCAATTCTCCTTCAGTCTATCTCTACCTTTTCGTAGACCCATCACTGCCAACATATCACATCTCTTAACTTGGCATCTATGCTCCTCCCTTTCATATGCCTAGATCATCTTATTCTCGATACATATATTTTGTCCACCACTGAGGCCACTCTCACCATGTCTCATATAACGTCATTCTTAATCTTATATTTCCTAGTATACACATACATCCATTTATGTATCCTAAATTTCGGCTACTTGTATCTTCTGAACGTGGATGTTCTTGGCTGGCAACCTCATACAACGTAGCTAGTCGAACAACTACTCAATTGATTTTACCCTTAAGTTTAGGTGACACTTTCTTATCACATAGGACTCTAGAAGTGAGCTTCCATTTCAGAGACGGGCAACAACAGGTTGACTTTTTCTTCCATAATATATACGTTAGTGTTCTGATAGCACCAAAATGGATATGGGTAAAACCAGATGTGTGACATCCTCGTTAGTCTCCTAATTTTCTTGAAGTATTGAACTAAAATAATTAAAACTTCCTTTCTTGTAGATGAGTTGTGTATCAAGTGTTACTTCTCATTATGTAAAGTTTGTTTTCCTTTGAAATCAAAATCTACTTGAAAGAGAATTTGGCACGATAAATGAAAATAAAGGAGTGAGTTGCTTGAACCCAATTCATCAATGGGTCAAACGCAATTTTACTGTTCCATATATATGCTCTAAAGCTATCAAAACTAAATTCAAAAAGCAAAAGAAAATATAAAAGAAATTTAACCAGAAAACCGATTAACAATAAAGAAAAGAGGGAAAGTCGGAAAGATATATAAAAACTAAATGATGAGACCCGAAACAAACCGACATATTCCAGCTGTTTTCAGAACAATCACAGACCCTCACGTGCACCCTTTAATCATCCTTTAATTAAGAGCTGGGGTCCTTCTGTGATGCAATTGATTGAAAACGAAGTGGGGAAAAGTTCATAGTTAGTAAAAGTTTTACTAATACCTTTATTATTTGGCTACGAGTTACTAATTACTTGGTAGTGTATATAGTTTAGTTTTTTTTTCATACACGAGCCAAATGTCATTATCACAATAATTGGGAATAATTGACTCCTTAATTCACAAGTTTGCATCGTGATAATGCCGAAACTCTACCTCAATCATTATAATTATCTCACGATAATTATTAAGTTAATAATGAACTATACTATTTCTAAACTTCTACATCACTCTAGTTCTTTATTTTGCAAGAACTCCTCCACCTATGGAGCCCAGTCTACCCATATTTGTGTTATTCAGGAATCTATCAAATGGTCGAGTAGAAAAACCATCAAGAAGCGTATGACAATTACTTCATTTATCTCATTTTACCTAACACATTTTTCTTTTTAGTCAATTACAAAAAAAAAATGACACGCTTCTGTTAAAAATAAATTACGTTAAACATTTTATTTTATCATTTATACTTACTGAAATGAGTATAATAATTGTTGTTATGATTCCATTGGTCAAACAAAATATGTTCAATAGTTTACATTTTCAATATGTGTGTCATGTGAATAAGTTCAACTTGCTAGAATTTAGAATCTAAGGGCTGAATGCGTAAAATAATAACAATATTTTCAGAATTTGCATTTGTTTCATATACATAATTCAAAGAAAAATAATGTGTTCAGTTGAACTCATAAAAATTCTTAAATTTGTTTGGTCATCAAGCTTCAAGAATAAGTACAAATTTTTACATTTGGACGGTTGGTTGTTTGTTGTGACATTTCCTCAAACTTGCTTTTAGCATTTAGAACTTATCGAACCTCTTCTAGTATACTAGATCATTTTTGTCCGTGCTCAACACCGGCCCGACGTTGCCTCATAGATGAATCGACTGATCAGGTGAGCAATATCATTTTGAATTCAGAATTAATGACGCCAGTTAAGTAATATTTGAAAATAACTTTCAAACTATGGTCATACTGAATTAAGTATGCAATAGGTACAATGCAATAAGAAACAAAACTAATTTAATCAGTGAAAGCCTATTCAATTGTAAGGACGAAACATGTCATTCACCCCAGCTTACTTAAATCCATATCTAAATAGATAGTTTAGCATTTAGGTAATCAACAAATAGGATACAACAATTGATTATGCATTTTTGTCCTAGCGTTTCTTTCTCTTTTTGCAAAACAACCTTTTTGACATCTTGTTATTTTGATAACATACAGTAGGCATACACACAGCCATCAAGATATATTTCTTTCCTATCACAAACGCTCAACCTTCAAAGAAAAGTTGACAATGTATTGATGTGTCATATATGAGATATCTCAATTCATTGAAATATTTGGTGAAAATATTTACGGTACAATACAGGTGCAAAATTCCGCTATGAAACACTCAACTGAGAAGAAAGGTTTATAGGTTCTAGTTTCCAAAACACATAGCATACCAGCATTGTAAGTTGCACCAACCAATATTGTGGATCAATCTATGTAAGAAAGAAGAAAGACTCAGTTTAATGTTCATTGGCTCTCTTGAAGAATTACTCTTCAAGAATAAAGTAACTGAAATAATTCAAACGTTTATTTGTTAACTCAAACAAACAACCACTTGGTAGACAACATGGAAGAACGTATATAAGTCTACTGCTACTTGGATGAAAGATATCAAAAAATATTTCAAGAACTTACAATTTCTAGCCAATGCTTCATTTTGTCAGCCAAACAACGCACGGTACTAAGACGACTCAATGACCCAAAAAGAGCACAAGCCTACTACTTTCAGCATCAAGAAAGAAATACGACACATATTCGAAGCAGCTCTAAACAACATATAGTTAAGAGCACTTTTATTAACTTCCCATAGAATCAGATTAAAGGACCCTCAAAGTCCGTAAATTTCCATACAGTCTCTTAGTTCAAACATTTTTGCATATGCAAGCAAATAAAGAACATACAACTTAGTTTTTACACAAAGAAACGACAAATACACTACTTAAGTCCGTCGAATTCCTTTTCTTCCTCGACCATTTTTTTGTCATGTGTGATACTGTAGAATGTCATGCATTGACTAATGTACTTACAATAGCCCAAATCTTAAACAAGAAGGCCTTCATAAATTGTTTCATCAGTAACTTTATAGTTGTTTAATGCAGTTATGCAGAGTACAGTTGCACAATATTATAATATAATTACTGATAGTAACGGAAGGGCATTTACTATAGTCTACGTATATTTTCTTCGGCATATATTGAACAACTACTATACAGGTTACCTACAAACTCTGTTTGATATGCCTCCCGCAAGATTGAGTTAACTGCATTACTCAAGCATTGTATAGAACATTTCTTACTCTTCAAGTGTAAACGCTATTTAATACTGTGAGTTCTTTAATCGTTCGTTTTTTTTCTCTATAAATCCATATTTGCAAATTCATCGACGTTCATTTTCCCTCTTATTACATGAAATAATCTAGTATGTAGCAGAATTTTTTCAAATTGTAGTTATTGAAAGATCATCCTGTGAAAAGTGCTCCCACGTTCACTCTCAATCTCTATAATCTATAAAGAAAGTGGGAAGAATCGAAGAAAGTGAACTTGAAGGATCTAGGCAGAGAGTGAAAGTGGAGTAGAATGGACCAAGTACTAACCTGAAATATTGTTAGACCCGAAGAAGACAATCAAAAAGAAAGCTTAAGAAAAATATTATAGACCAAATAGGAGAGCCCAACCCAAAAAGACTAGTCTAGTAGGTGGGAGAGCCCATTTAGTCTATATACCAATTAGCATCTCTCTTTTTTATCAATGTGGGAGAGGTGCTCACAACAATCGCCCCCGCTTGAGGACCAACGACCTCGTTGGTCACGGTTGCCCAGTTGGTCACGGCTGACACCCCTCTTAGGTCCAGGCCACCACTCCTGGTACAAGCCACCACTCCGAGTATCCCGTTGGTCACGGCTACCCAGTTGGTCACGGCTGACACCCCCGCTTGAGGTCCAGGCCACCACTCCTGGCGTAGGCCACCACTCCGAGTTGCGGCCCCCAAGCGTGAACTCTCAATGAAAGCACCAATGTTATAGACCAAATAGGAGAGCCCAACCCAAAAGACTAGTCTAGTAGGTGGGAGAGCCCATTTAGTCTATATACCCATTAGCATCTCTTTTTTTTATCAATGTGGGAGAGGTGCTCACAACAAATGAACCTGCTAATACGGAGGATACAAGGCAGACTATGGACATCATCAAAGATAAAGTGCTTAGAAAGAGTGTGAGAACTAAACAACCAAACAAACGGTTATCTGGATATGTGTGGGAACATCATGGCTGACGTGGATTAGGAAATGGATGCACTAATTTAGGAGAAGTGGTTAATATAAATGTTCAGGAAATATGTTAACTGTTTTTTAGGCTTAGTTGTTGCTATTTGGCACTCTCTTTCTCATCTCATATCCTGCTTCTGATTTCCCATCTCCTTCTTAAGTTCCTTTGTTCCTGTTGCAATTGTCTTTCAATATCTTTGTAATTCCTATATCAATATTAATAGACAAAAGTTTCTTAGTATTTAGTTCTACTGTTGTGTTGCATTTTGGTTACATTGGTGCTTTCATTGATTCGGACTCCATGGCCGACTCACGTATCAAAAATTCAGACCTTTCCCAAAAGCTTGCTTCGAAAATTCCGCAGGTATCTTCCAAGGAGTTCTCTGAGTTGTCTTCCACCGTTGCTAATCTTTGTTCAACTGTGGAAAGCCAACACAAGCTTTTCTAGGATTTTATCACTAACATGACTTCTCAAAATCCTGTTGTTGAAACATCTCGTGGTCGTTCCTCTGAAATCTGCCTTTCGCAAGGATCTTCGTCCACAGCTCCCGTTACACTTCGTCATAAACCAGCAGCGGTAGAGCTTAGCCGCTTTAATGGCACAAACCCAGAAGCATGGGTATTTCAAGCTGAAAGATATTTTGAATTCTACTCCATCCTTCCAACTCACCAGCTTTCCTTGGCCTCTTTCTATCTGGAAGGTGACGCGCTTGAATGGTATCGCTGGTTGTTTCGTAATAAGCAACTAGTAGATTGGCCTCACTTTGTTGAGAAACTACTTCGCCGGTTTCGTAAACACACTCTTGAGTCACCAGAAGGCCGCCTAGCCAAGCTCCGTCAGACGTCCTCTGTAGTTGAATACCAGGCCCGCTTTGAATCTACTTCAAATGAAACAAAGGATATATCTGATTCTCTCTTGCTCAATTTTTTTATTTCGGGGCTTCGTTTGGATATTAAAACAGCAGTTCTTGTACATGAGCCCAAAACTCTTGAGGAGGCTATGCACTTGGCTCATTTACATGAGCAACGACTACTTTTGGAAAGAGGATCCAACAGACCTGCCTTAATCAGAACCCAACCTCTTTTACCTACTCCTAATTCCACTTCATCGTCCTTACCACTTATCACTTATCCAACTTCTCCTTCCACCACCAAACCACCCATTAAACGCCTTACCACTGCAGAAATCCAACAACGTCGTGAAAAAGGTTTATGTTTTCATTGTGATGAGAAATTTTCTCCTTCCCACAAATGTAAGAACCAGCCGCAACTTCTTTTTATCTCTGACGATTCGTGTACAGAACCTACCTTACCTGATTCCTTTGTTACTGATGATATCCTTGCTGAGGAGCTCCAGTGTTTGGAGGTCCAAACATATTCAGCTATTTCTTATAATGCACTGGCAGGTGGAGACTCTCCCACAACTCTACGATTCAAGGGCCATATTAGGGGATCTCCAGTACAGGTACTTGTAGATGGAGGGAGTACGCACAACTTTGTGCAAACTCGGGTTGCGAAGTTTCTTAATCTACCCATTACAACAACTACTAATTTTTCAGTAGTGGTGGGTAGTGGACAGCGTTTGCGCTGTGAAGGGGTTATTCATGAAGTTCCACTAACTATTCAAGGATGTGAGCTGCTAGTCGACCTCTATGTCCTTCCGTTACATGGCTCTGATGTTGTATTGGGTGTATCTTGGTTAGCTTCTCTGGGACCTGTGGTAACAGATTATGCCACAAGGTCATTTGAGTTTGTTGTTCAGGATAACCGCTATAAATGGGTGGGAGAGCCACCAGGCGATGCCCAACTAGTTCAATTGCAAAGTCTTCACCGAATTTCAAGCACTGATGGGATGTCTTCTTATTATTGTTTAGTCATGGTCCGTGAGGATTCTACACCCACTTCTGAAGATCCACCAGAGTTAGCAGAACTACTAGATGCCTACACTGATGTGTTCCAAAAGCCCAAAGGTCTTCCCCCACCCCGTCAACAAGACCATGCCATTCACTTGCAACCAAACTCTGGTCCAATCAATGTTAAGCCTTACCGTTATCCATATTTCCAAAAACAAGTTATGGAGCAACTAGTGGCTGACATGCTTCGTGATGGCGTCATTCGCCCGAGTATAAGCCCATTCTCATCTCCAGTTTTACTAGCAAAAAAGATGGCACATGGCGCTTTTGCGTGGACTACCGTGCCCTGAATGCCATTACTATAAGGGATAGATTTCCAATTCCTTCCGTCGATGAGCTGTTTGATGAACTCTATGGAGCACGTTATTTCTCCAAGCTGGACTTGTTATCTGGATATCACCAGATCCGGGTACGACCAGAAGACATTGAAAAGACAGCATTTCGGACTCATGACAGTCATTATGAGTTTTTGGTAATGCCGTTTGGTCTGTCGAATGCACCTTCCACCTTTCAGGCAGTCATGAATGACATTTTCCGACCCCATTTGCGTCGACTTATTTTGGTGTTCTTTGACGATATTCTTGTCTACAGTGCAACTTGGGATCTCCACTTACTTCATCTTCGCACTGTATTGGATTTACTCCGGCAACATAAATTGGTGGCGAAGCAAAGTAAATGTTTATTTGGGAAAAACACAGTGGATTACCTAGGGCATGTCATCTCCAACCAAGGATTAGCTGTTGATCCGGCTAAAATAACAGTCATCCAACAATGGCCCCAACCTCGAAATATTAAAGAGGTCAGGAGTTTTTTAGGCCTCGCTGGGTATTACCGTCGATTTATACGACAATATGCTATGGTGGCGAGTCCGCTGACAGATTTGTTGCGGAAAGATGCATTTCGTTGGGATGGGACAACGCAACAAGCTTTTGATGATCTGAAAACTCTCCTTTGTTCAACCCCCGTCTTGGCTCTGCCCAACTTTAGCGAGGAGTTCCAATTAGAGGCTGATGTGTGTGGGACTGGAATTGGCGCTGTGTTATCTCAAAAAGGGCATCCCATCGCCTATTTTAGCCAGAAACTTTGCCCAAGAATGCAACGCGCCTCTACATATCAGCGTGAGATTTATGCCATCATTCAAGCAGTTAGCAAATGGCGCCAATACTTGTTGGGGCGCAGATTTACTGTCTTCACAGATCAGCAGGCTCTCAAGAACCTCACTTCACAAGTGATCCAAACTCCAGAGCAGCAGAAGTGGCTGAGTAAGTTGGTGGGATATGATTTTGTCATTTCTTATAAACCTGGAAAACAAAATATGGTGGCTGATGCGCTTTCGCGCCTTCCTGTTCCTCCCGAAAACCAGTCATCTTTGTTAGCTATCTTTGCTCGAACTCATACCTGGTTAGATGAATTACGGGCTGCTAATCTTTCCAGTCCTGAATTACTGAAGTTGCAGCAGGGCATTCAATCCAGTCCAAATGAATTTACTGATTATATTTTTAGGGAGGGATTGTTATTTTTCAAGGGGCGATTGGTTGTTCCAGCTGATTCTCACCTCCGACATCATTTACTGACGGAGTTTCACTCTACACCTATTGGGGGACATGCGGGGGCGGAGAGAACTTTTCACCGTCTCTCTTCTAATTTCTTCTGGAAACATATGCGCAAGGATGTAAAAGCTTTTGTTGCAGCTTGTCAGATTTGTCAACAAATGAAAGATGTTTATCATCATCCGGCAGGACTTCTTCAACCCTTGCCTATTCCAGACATGTTGTTCGAGGAAATCGCCATGGATTTTATTACTTGCTTGCCCACTTCAAATGGGAAGGCTACAATTATGACTGTAATTGATCGACTCTCCAAATATGGGCACTTCATTCCTCTTCCTTCCACATTTTCGGCACAGACAGTTTCTATTGCTTTCATATCAGGAATTATCCGACTCCACGGCCCACCCAAGGTTATTGTTACAGATCGTGACCCCCGGTTTCTTCATTCTTTTTGGCAGGAGATTAACAGGTTACAAGGAACTACTCTGGCCATGAGCACGGCTTATCATCCTCAAACCGATGGCCAATCCGAAGCTTTGAACAAGTGTGTTGAACAATATTTAAGGTGTTTTGTAGTGGATAAACCCACTGGTTGGGTTACCATGCTACCTTGGGCCGAATATTGGTATAACACAGCCTTCCAATCTTCAGCAGGAATGACCCCGTTTCAGGCATTGTATGGAAGAGAACCTCCTTCTGTTGCTCGATATATTTTAGGCAGCAGCTCAAGTAACTTGGTTAACCAATATATGATTCAAAGGGATGAATTCCTCACTGTTTTGAAAGCTAATTTGGCTAAGGCACAACAGAGAATGAAGCTCTTGGCTGATAGGAAATGTTTCGATGTACATCTTGACATTGGGGATTGGGCATATGTCAAATTAAGGCCTTATCAGCAACACTCAGTTCGTCTCCAAAAGCATCACAAGTTTGCTAGGAAATTCTTTGGTCCCTTTAAGGTGTTGAAAAGAATTGGCGAGGTTGCATACAAGCTCGAACTTCCAGATGCAGCTAGAATTCATCCTGTGTTTCATATATCGATGCTAAAGAAATGTGTTGGCACTCCAGGGCAGCAGATTACTCCTCTGCAGTTGGTTAATTCTTCCTCACTACCTTCCGCTGATGATTTGAACCTTGAGGACAAGGTTCCTATTGAGGATGGGAGTAATGTAACAAATGAACCTGCTAATACGGAGGATACAAGGCAGACTATGGATATCAGCAAAGATAAAGTGCTTAGAAAGAGTGTGAGAACTAAACAACCAAACAAACGGTTATCTGGATATGTGTGGGAACATCATGGCTGACGTGGATTAGGAAATGGATGCACTAATTTAGGAGAAGTGGTTAATATAAATGTTCAGGAAATATGTTAACTGTTTTTTAGGCTTAGTTGTTGCTATTTGGCACTCTCTTTCTCATCTCATATCCTGCTTCTGATTTCCCATCTCCTTCTTAAGTTCCTTTGTTCCTGTTGCAATTGTCTTTCAATTTCTTTGTAATTCCTATATCAATATTAATAGACAAAAGTTTCTTAGTATTTAGTTCTACTGTTGTGTTGCATTTTGGTTACAAAAAATCTAGAAGCGGAATGAGATTGTGAAAGGTTGAAGTATGGACATATTCTTTTTTTACCGTACTTGACCTGACATTACAAAACTATCCCTGGACGACAAACTTAGCTTTTCTATAGAATAAAAAATAAACTTTAATACAAGCACTTCAACTACAAAACCAGAGCTAGTGGAAGTCCTGAAATGAAAAAGATGGTTCAAATATATGAATAAGGAACATTTGAACACAAACACACAAAAATGAAAACCATAAGGAAATAAAAATACATAAGGAAAGGCTAGATTCTTTAGTCAAATTCAAACAATCACTACTATTGAATGCAATATATGAGAATCCTCACAAAAAGCATATAATTTAATTTTACAACATACAGGAAAATAAATTCATAAAAGATAAGGATTAGGAGCATAAAAGAGGACGTACTTGAAAAAGTGCTCTAAACCACTTTTTGGTTTTTCAAAAACTGTTTTCCAAAAAAAATTGAAAAAATTACAAAATTTTATGGACAAACATGTTTTCAAAAATTTTTGAAAAAAAGCAAAAAAATTTTGATGAACAAACGGGTGAAAATCACATTCAATACAGTCTAACTTGCCAACTTTATTGTGCACTAATCCATCGGTTAAAGTTTTGTAAAGTGCTATTGAGATATAAGGAGGAAAAGCGATAAGAAGCAAAAAAGTTTTTGAAGAGTGTAATTCGCACGTAAAGGATTCAGAAAGTGTAAAGCTACTCATTTTAGACTTCATGATTTTTGGATAGGATGATTGAAACTATTGGCATCGTCTAATTATAGTTACTTGATTGACCATTACAATCTTATTTTTGTCTTTAATTGATATTGATATTTTTCCATTCTTTGTATTATTGTATTGAATGTTTACTTACAACATATAAATATTTAATCACATGTCGTAGTATTAGAAAAAAAAAAAAAAAAAAAAAAAAAAAGTCATTTGAACTTGACTCTTACGCCTCTTTGGAGAGGCGAAAATTAAATTAAAGTCAAAATGCCCATATATTTCATAATTTAATGTTCCCTCTGTTTAATGTTATGTGAACCCATTTGACTTGATACGCAGTTTAATAAAGAAATAAATTTTTTTTGAAACTTATGGTCTAAAATAAAACATAAATATTTCTGTGGCTATAAATCATCTCATTAAAGGTAAAAGCATAAGCTTGTTTCTAAATTTAGAAAGATATCATTCTTTTCAAACGGACGAAGAGCATGTTTAATATTGCTACCAAAAACTACTTATTTTGAAAAACACTTTTGGCATAAGTACTTTTCAAAGAAGTACTTTTAGGTAATAATCAGTTTCTGTTCGGGCAACTCATTGGAAAAGTACTTTTGATAAATAATTTATGTTTGGCTAATCTATACGAAAAGTACTTTTGAGTGTCAAATTACGAAAAGGACATCGAAGTTCATTTTGCATTTGGATTAATAGAAACTAATAAAAATAATTTTTTATATTTATCAAACATGACTTTAATTAAAAAATAATTTAGTTAAAATATAAAATATAAAGTAAAAGATATAAATTTAAGTTATTGAACGACATAAAATATAGTTAAATCAAAGTAATAACGAATTTTAGAATTTCTGGTAATTACTTACTTTTTTGACAAATTAATTAAATTTCATTACCAAAAAACACTATTCAGCTCATTGCTTCTGGTATTGACAGAGTCCCATGCTCAGTTGCAGCACAGTTAAAAGATAACAGCCATAACAACTCTCACTAGCTAGGTTATTAGTCTAACTGATTCAATCTTCCTAATACTCAAGGACATGCTAATCCTTTATTGTCCACTGCTTGGATAATCTGCATAATCACTGTTGTGTCGCCAGCCCTTTGACCATGATGCATTAGGTTAATCCTTTCATGCCAGATGTGGTAAACTCCTCTAGCTAACGCCATCATATATATTTTAGCTGTTGGGCTCTTTCCATTTACGCATGTGACAGCCCACGCCAATTCTTTATGCCAGCTAAGTGCTCGTCAGTGACTCCTTGCCATGTTAGAAGTTTCATCCATATGTTAGCAGCCACGGGACACTGGAAGAATAGGTGATCAATGCTTTCATCAGCTTGAGTACATAGTAGATATTCTAGTGAATTAGTAACACCCTACTTATGTAGCCTGTCTCTTGTGCACAATCGACCATGGATAGCAAGGTACATAATGAACTTCCATTTTGGCAGCCCCATATTGTTGCATATCAGTCTTCTCCAGTCAACTTTAGGCATGTCACCTCTCAACTGTACATACATCTTCTTAATTGAGAACACAGTTGCCCTTTGCAGGTCATCTAAATTGATCCCAGTCTGTTCCAAATATTTCCTTGCTTTCCAGATTGTTTGGATTACCCATGATACCTGCTTTGGTACCCTCAGCTGGTTGAAAAGGTACTTGTTGTAGTATCTGTGTACCCACACCACCCACAACTTTTCTTTCTTATGGCATAAGTTCCATAACAGATAGCAGCCCTATTCCAATTCATAAAATCTGTAATGTTCAATCCACCAGCAACTTTGGGCAGGCACAGTGTTTCCCATGAGATAGGACTTCTCTTTGAGTCTCCAGCTGCTCCAGCCCACAAGAATTTCCTACATGCAACTTCAATTGACTTGATTACTTTCTTAGGTAATATGATGATTTGGGACCAATAATTTTGCAGAGATAATAGCACACTCTTAATGAGCTGCAGTCTTCTAGTATATGACAAGAATTAAGTGGTCTAGATATTTATCATGCCTAGTATTCTATCCAGTAGCTCCTTGCATTGGGTTATAGATATCCTCTTAGCACTTAGTGGTACTCCAAGGTGTCTTATAGGTGTGTACCTTGGGGGGAATCCAAGTTTTTGCAGTATGCTCTGTTGCACATAATTAAGGACCCTTCCAAAGAATACAGAGCTCTTCTCTCTATTAACCTTTAGCCCAGATGCACTAGAAAATTGCTTGAAGCAGTCATACAACAATTCCACTGATTCATCATCTCCCATACAGAACAATAGTAGATCATCTGCAAATCCCAGTTGGATTATGCCTAGCTTTTCACATCTTGGATGAAAAGTAAAGTCAGGCTGGCTCTGTAGGGTCCTCAGCATCCTAGTGAAGTACTCCATTGCCAATACAAATAAGTAAGGAGACATGGGATCTCCTTGTCTCAAGCCTTTCCGAGCAAAGAATGGCTTAGTGTGACTACCATTAACCACAATAGTGTAGGACACTGTTTGGATGCATTGCATGATCCATTTGGTAAATCTATCATGGAAGTTCAAACTAGTTAGAACATGCTCAATGGATGGCCACTCTACCGAGTCATATGTTTTTTTGCATATCTAGTTTGATCATACACCTTGGGGAAACTCCTTTCCTACCATATCCTTTGACCAACTCATGACTCAGTATTATGTTATCTGCTATAGCTTTACCATGTACAAAGGCTAATTGGCCAGTGTCCACTAGACAGTCCACTATTCCTTGCATGGACCTATATACTTACTTTTAAACCCTAAACCCTAATTACTTACTTTTAAAAGATGATTTAAAGAATAGGAGATCCTATATACGGTTGACAGAAATACTTATAAATAAAAAATAGACCTAGAGGAAGAAGATTTGTAAGAGTACGTCGTAGGAAAAAAATAGGAAAAAAATATAATTTTATTTTGAGAGAGATATGATTAATTAATGAGGGATAATTTGGTAAATATGGATTTTTGGTAAGGATATTTTGTCTTAAAAAAAATTAATAAACTTCTTTTGTTTCTGCTTCTTATTTGTAGCTTCTCTCCAACAGCAGAAAAACTGCTTCTGGTTCTACCTAAAAGTACTTTTTTTGTTGTCAAACACCTCAAAATTTTAAAAAAAAAATGAAAAAGAAGATACTTTTGGCTTTGGAGAAGCAACGCCAAACAGACTATAGAAAAGAAATATGTTCACATAAACTGAAATGGATTAGTTGAATGCCAATGTATTTCTTTACTCTCATTAGTTAAGTGAATAACCTATTTTCTCTTTATACTAACTTGGACAATATTCATCTCACTAACTAGTAGTTACTACTGCCAATGTATTTCTTTACTCTCATTAGTTAAGTGAATAACCTATTTTCACTTTATACTAACTTGGACAATATTCATCTCACTAACTAGTAACTACTACTACTACTACTACTACTACTACTACTACTACTACTACTACTACTACTACTACTACTACTACTACTAGGTTGGTGTGGCCACAGCTACAACTACTGGCGCTTCAAAAGGCTTAGATTCTAAGGGCGCTACTGAAAGCCTTTTTTTAGGTCCTGTAATAGGGAGGTGTAAGCCTCGAAAGCCTTTGGTACTTCGGTAGGGCGAGCAGCCCTTAAACCAAAAAAAAAAAAAGGAAATGCGTTTAAGACACTTATCATGAACAGTGATAGGATTGGCCATAAACTGGCAGGCATGATTAACAGCATAGCGGAGGTCCGGTCGAGTGGGAGTCATATATTGGAGAGCACTAACAGTACTCCGATAGGCCTGAGGATCAGATGGCATTTCTTTATTTTCCGATCGCCTGGAAGGGACAAAAGAAAGATCTTGTTGTTTCTTCAACAATTCTTCCTAGCTAGGCAAGTCATACTGGGAATGCTGTTCCACACATTGGCTCAATTCTACCTTCCCCATAAATCGATTTTCTTCCCTATGAGTTAGCCCAACTAACAAGAAATAGATTAAGAGAAGTCGAGTAGCGATCGGAATATGCTCCATATGTCTCAACTTGAGCTCATCAAAGACTCAACCTTAAGCCGGAGATCAAGATGAGTTCCCCGGGAAATCAAATCCTAATTCATGTATTTATTTATCATCTCGTTAATCAAAAATTGTGTAATTAATTGGACCCCTCTGCCCCTTTTCTGTCTTTTTGTATCCGTAGTGGAATAAGCCTTGGCATCAGCTGATTCTCGGGAAGAGAAAGCGCCCTTTCCCATTTCGGCTTGGAAAAGGAGGTAGAGGCTGTGAGGTGAGTAACTATATTCAACAATCATTTGCCAACAAAAACTGAGAACACTTCGGACATCAAAACAATGAAGCTTGGCTAGCCGGCCAGTACGTCGATCTCAGAAAACATAGGCTTGGGCTACCTGCCAACTCCGGCCCGGATACCGCCTAAACCAGTGCAAGGTAGTATTCCTAAGGAATTGCAATAGAAAAGAAATAAGGGAGGTTTGTACCGATGTATTTTTACATCCCATAGCTTCGCGTATGATTGATTTAAAGTCGGCCACTGATAGATGGCCTTTGACTCTCCGGCAAGCTAAAGCAGGCACCAAGAGCTTGGTTATGGACGTATTACATATCCTACTCGGAAGACCTTGGTAATACGAGTAGGGTTCTACCTGCGCAGAGAGAACACCGGTTTACTTTTAAGGGGAAATCTGGAGCTGACATTTAAATCGAAAATCAACATCGGGTCCCGGCTATCCGAAAACCCCTATAGCAAGAGTAGTGAAACTAAGCGAAGAAAGGCCTTTTTCCTCAATCTAACAAGGACTCTTCGGGGATTCCATTTCGATCTAAACCCAAAAATCCATATCTTTATATGCGGGAGCCGGTTCCGCCTCCGGCTGAGGAGGCAAATTCAAATCGATAGGCGGTCGCCCCGAAGAGCTTGATGACGAAGTGCTTCGTTTCAGATCAATTCTTCGCTGCACCCGCATACGACAGCTCTGTGGAGCTTTTCGGGTCGAAAACCTGTTCGTGAATTTGAAAGCAGTCTCTTTTAAAGAGAGTTAGAAAAGGAAGAATGAGGCGATCAAGAAAGTCCTCCAAACTTTCAGGCATTAAGATACGTTAGGTTGCTTCTTCTCCAGAGTTTTCTTGGTCATCAATACGACCTGTTCTTAATAGAACCGATCTAAGACGTATTGCGCTATTTACCTGTGAGTGGTTAGATTTCCTGTGTTAACAAGAAGGAATGGCGGGACGCTAAAGAGATGGCTATGAGACCCCTTTGATCGCTACAAGTATGTAGCCACGTAAACGAAAAGAAGGCAAGCTATCTGATTAATTTGCGTGCCACTATTATACCTCCCTCCCCTTACTCGTCCATTCACTATGTCAGTTGCTTTAGCTGCTCCTTCTGTAATAGGCTGCTGCTTGATCTATATCATTAACTGGGCCGTGGTCTATGATACATTTTTTTTCTTAGATAGAATGAATGGAAAAGGGGTGCTTATGTTGTGGTTTTCGTAGTTGCAAGAATTTCCACCCGCAAGGAAACCCATCTCGAAACCAGCGAGTTGCAGGTAAATTCGTAGGCGTCTATTTTAGCGAAGAATTTTTTTATGCCCGAAACTTGGGTTATAGAATTTTCCTGGGTGGGTCATCACTTGTAGGAATGACATAATGCTAATCCATGTTCCACGCGGGAACCGAAACAAGAGCTTGAACAGGAGCTGCTGTCGATATTGGCAACGTTTTTAGGGAGCTCTTTGGGAGCCCTTCGTAGTTGCAATAAGTTTTCTTTTTTGAATCGAGATTGGCTTGGTCTTCAGTCTTACCCTAATGAAAGCTCAATTCATTCGATTACTACAGGGATGAACCCAATCCGGAATATGACCAGCTCAATCCAGGAAGTTCAACTGAGTTGTTTAGGTTCTTGAATTCCATCTCTAGTTGAGGGTTTCGATTCGAGAAAATGTGGTGAAAAGGGTGAGATTCCTCCATTTGTGAACTACTACTACTACTACTGCTGCTGCTTCTGCTGCATTCTCGCAAGTAGGGTCTGTGAAGGGTGAGATGTATGCAGACGTTACCCCCACCAAGGTAGATAGGCTGTTTCGGGTAGATCCTCGACTAAAGAGAAATTATTTTTGTAAACATGTGTAACAAGAGACAACAAGATGAAAATACAATAGCAGATATTGACACAAAAACAAAAGATAGTCTAATTGAACAGAAAATAAGCACGAAATATAGACAAAGAATAAGATAGGAATAGCGCATATATATGAATCATACTAATTCCAATATAACAGATAACTCTCGACTACAATCTAACCTTATACTCTAATCCTCGACCTCCATGCTCTCCTATTTAAGATCATGTCATCGGTGATCTGGAGGTAAGTCATGTCCTCAATCATGCCTTATATGGCTTTCTATAATATGAGAATTTCGCAATGGGAAATGGTCCAAACCTGCCTTTCAATATATGTTGGTGCCAAATCTACCCTTCTTATAAAAATGGAATAGATTCACCTTTGTTAACCAATTGTGAAGTTTTTCGAATACATAGGCACTTTTTTTTTTTTTGGCAAGGAAAAGGGTTGAAATTTATTTTTGAACTATGCGGAGTAGTCTAAATTTGTCCATCAACTTTGTGAAAATACAATCACTGCCTAGTGGTAGAAAGACGGTCTCTTTTAGCATTTAGAACCTCGAGCAGAGAGGTCTTCATCTGAGAAGTTAAGATTAGCCATTCTCAATCCTCAAATCAACTCGGATGGACTTAAACAATGATCAATCACATCACCAAGATGATTTTCACACCTGTCGGAATTTAATGAAGGTTATATTGTGAATAGATTAGATATGTAAATAGTTAGTTATGTAAATTGTATATTGGGCCAAGCCCGTTAGGTTTACTTGGTTCCTAAGTTAGGTTTAGATTTTCTCTAGGTTTTCTCTTGTATAAATAGGGGACTCCCTTCATCAATGAAAGCAAGAGTTTTCCCCCCAAATCTTATTCCTCTTATGTGAGTGTGTTCGGTTTTGCGTGTTCGGTTTCTTGGCGTGTTCGGTTTTACATGGTATCAGAGCCATCGTGAAATTCTTCAAGTAGAAAAGTGATGGAGGCTCCAGAAGGTGATGCTGCAGTCGTACGGAAGACAATCTTTCCGTACGATATTACCTCGAATGATAATCCTGGTTTGATTATCACACAGGTCCAGTTGACCAGTGAAAACTATGAGGAATGGGCGGGGTCGGTTAGAACGGCGCTGCATGCAAGGAAGAAGTTTGGTTTTGTTGACGGATCGATCAAGATGCCCGATGAAAAGTCGATCGATTATGAGGACTGGTGGACTATCAATTCTCTTCTAGTGTCGTGGATTAGGCATTCGATCGAGCCTACTCTTCGGGCCACCATATCACACATGGAAGTGGCGAAAGATCTGTGGGAGAGTATTCGAGAACGTTTCTCCGTGCGAAATGGACCTCGGATTCAGGAATTGAAAGCAGCTTTGGCGGTTGCAAGCAAAAGGGATTAACTATTGCTGCTTACTATGGAAAACTGGCTATGTTGTGGGAAGAACTTGGAAATTGTGATAAGTTTCCAACTTGTTCGTGTAGAAACTGCACTTGCAATCTGACGGTTGCACTGGAGAAGAAAAGGGAAGATGATAGGGTTCACTTATTTCTTATAGGTCTGGATGAAAGTCTTTATGGAACTTTCCATTCCAATCTCTTGGCTCAGGATCCGTTGCCATCGATGAATCAAGTCTACCAAAAGGTAATCCAAGATGAACGGGTCAAAGGGATGGCACGAACTCAGGAAGAACGAGGGGAGGTGACAGCGTTTGCTGCACAACAATCACAGCCACCAAAGACAGGCTATAAGGAGTGTCACTTGTGTGATCGAGGAGGACATCCTCCGGAACGCTGCTATGAAGTTATTGGTTATCCGGAGGGATGGGTGCATTATCCGAAGCAAAGTTCTTCGAATGGAGGACGTGGCAAAGGAAGAGCTGAAGGTAACAGAGGTGGAAGAGGTCGTGGACATCAACAGTTTGGTTCGAATACTGGTCGAGGACGTGGCAATAATCGAGCAAATACTGCTCAAGATGAGCTCGAGAATGGAGAAAACTGACACATGAGTGTGCCCGGACAAACTAACTTGTCCAGAATAACAGGTGATCAGTTGCAGATGTTGTTCGATTTGCTGAAAAAGGAGAAGGCAAGCACAAGTGAACCATCGATCGGTAAGAAAATTCATCTTTCATGGATTATTGATACGGGGGCGTCAAATCACATGACCGGTCAGATAAGTGCTTTGGAGGATTTACGAACAATACCAAAGTGTCCGGTAGGTTTACCGAACGGAAGCAGTACAATGGAAACTCAGGAAGGATCCATCAGATTTAACGAAGACATGGTTCTTCAAGGAGTGTTATATGTGCCCGAAATGACTTGCAATTTGATTTCTGTGTCTCAATTAATTGATCAAGTTGGTTGTAATGTAAATTTCACTAATGATTTGTGTGTTATGCAGGACCGGGCTACGGGGGAAGTTGATTGGAGCGGGTGAACAAAAGAACGGACTCTACTACTTTCGAACGATACCCGTGGTGAAAGCTGTGAAGGTCGATGTGGTAGATTTGTGGCATCAAAGGTTGGGACATCCTTCGATGCAAGTAAAAAAATCTCTTTCAGTTTTAGAAGATAGTGGGAAAGGTAGCTTAGAAGGAAAACCATGTGATGTATGCCTTAGGGCAAAGCAAACTAAAAATGTATTTCCTTCGAGTAATAATAAAGCTGCTGAACCTTTTGATTTAGTTCATTGTAACTTGTGGGGTCCTTATAGAAATGAGTCTTCGTGTGGTGCATCATATTTTTTTACTGTTGTTGATGATTGTTCACGAGGAGTATGGGTGTTCTTGCTAGTTGATAAGAGAGAGGTCGGACAAAAATTGAAAGGTTTCTTTGCAATGGTAGAAAGACAATTCAATAAACAGATTAAGTGCGTTCGGAGTGATAATGGAACCGAATTTGTAAGTCTGAAAGGGTATTTTCTCGAAAAAGGGATCTTGTTCCTAACTTCTTGTGTAGGGACACCCCAGAAAAACGGTAGAGTTGAACGGAAACATAGATATATCTTAAACGTGGCACGGGCGCTACGTTTTCAAGCCAATTTACCAATCGACTTCTAGGGAGAATGTGTGATGACGGCATGTTATTTGATTAACCGGACACCCACTAAGTTGTTGAATGGGAATACACTTTACGATATCTTGATGGGGGTGACACCGAATTTTGATCATTTGAGGGTGTTCGGTTGCCTATGTTATGCTCGCAATCAAGGACGAACAAGTGACAAATTCGAAAGTAGGAGTCGTCGATGTGTGTTTTTGGGTTATCCAAAGGGGAAGAAAGCGTGGAAAGTGTATGATTTGGAGGCAAAGGAGTTTGTGTTCTCAAGGGATGTAGTGTTTTACGAAAAGGAATTTCCGTTCGCATCTAAGGAGACTTAGGACGAAAAACGAAGACAATATACGGTTCCTGTCACCGTAGCATTGGAGGAGGAAGAGGAGAGTGTGCGACGAAGGGGGGGTGTTGAACCCGAAGTCATAACTCCGAAAATTGAACCCGAAGTGATGACTCCGGAAGCTGAACCTGAAGTTGTTCCCGAAGTTGAACCCGAAGAGATGGGTCGTGGAAAACGAACTAAGAAAGATAATATCTTGTTGAGAGACTTTGTTACTATACGGTCCAAAAGATAAGTCATCGAGTACCGTCCTGTGTTCGAAAGTCTGATTGTTCATCAGTTTCTCAACAACCCTCTGGTAAGCCCTATCGTCTAGCACACTATGTCAATTGTGATAATTTCTCTTCGAAACATGTGAGTTTTCTTGCAGCTATAACGCAAGGACATGAGCCTACCTCCTATTCGGAGGCGGTGAAAAATGAAAAATGGAGAACAGCCATGGGAGAAGAATTGAAGGCATTGGAAGCGAACAAAACTTGGGAGATAGTTCGCTTACCTACGGGGAAGAAGGCCCTCGGATGCCGATGGGTATATAAGATAAAGTACAACTAGAATGGAACTATTGAAAGGTACAAAGCAAGACTAGTGATATTTGGGAATCATCAAATCGAAGGAGTTGATTACACGGAGACATTTGCACCGGTTGCAAAAATGGTGACTGTCCGAGTTTTTCTGGCCGTAGCAGCTGCCAAAAATTGGGAATTGCATCAGATGGATGTGCACAATGCATTTTTGCAAGGTGATCTTCACAAAGAAGTGTATATGAAATAGCCACCGGGACATCGTATGACTGGGAGAGGAACTGTCTGTCGCTTCGAAAATCATTGTATGGTTTAAAACAAGCTCCCAGGTATTGGTTTGCGAAGTTGTCTGCTGCGCTTAAGCAATATGGGTTTCGACAATCATATTCGGATTACTCATTATTTACGATGAAGAAGGAAAAAGTGCATTTGAATGTGCTCGTTTATGTGGATGATCTAATCATATCTGGTAATGATTCGAAGGCAATTCAAATTTTTAAATTATATCTTACGACATGTTTCCATATGAAGGATTTAGGTGCCTTGGAATACTTCTTGGGAGTTGAAGTGGCAAGGGCTCCGAAGGGAATCTTCTTGTGTCAGAGGAAGTATGCATTAGATATCATATCGGAAGAAGGCTTGTTGGGAGCAAAATCGATTGGTACACCGATAGAACAAAACCATCGCTTGGCACTTGCGACTGGTCGTTTTGTCAAAGATCCTGAACGCTATCGGCGACTGGTTGGAAGATTGATTACTTGTGTTTTACACGAGCGCATTTGTCCTATAGTGTGCATATGTTGTCGCAATTTATGCAGAATCCCCGTGTTGAGCATATGGAAGCGGCACTTAGGGTTGTTCGATATTTGAAAGGCTGTCCGGGACAAGGCATCGTATTTAATTCTCAGTGTGATATGAGGTTGCACGGGTGGTGTGACTCCGATTGGCAGGTTGTCCGTTGACGCGTCGATCGTTAACAGGGTGGTATGTGTCGTTAGGGGACTCACCGATATCTTGGCGAACGAAGAAGCAACAGATCGTATCGAGGTCTTCCGCCGAGGCAGAGTATCGATCGATGGCGATGACTGTGTTTGAATTGAAGTGGTTGAAAGGGATATTATGGAACCTTGGAATCGATCACACCTCTCCGATGAATTTAAAGTGTGACAGTCAAGCAGCGTTACATATTGCTCGGAATCCTGTCTTTCACGAACGCACTAAACACATCAAAGTCGACTGTCACTTTGTTCGAAATGAAATTATTGGAGGAATCATTCGTCCCAGCTATGTGCCTACGACCACACAACTTGCTGATATTTTTACGAAGGCGCTGGGACGTGCCCAGTACGAATACTTGCTTAACAAGTTGGGCATAAGGAACCCTCACGCTCCAATTTGAGGGGGGTAATGAAGGTTATATTGTGAATAGATTAGATATGTAAATAGTTAGTTATGTAAATTGTATATTGGGCCAAGCCCGTTAGGTTTACTTGGTTCCTAAGTTAGGTTTAGGTTTTCTCTACGTTTTCTCTTGTATAAATAGGGGACTCCCTTCATCAATGAAAGCAAGAGTTTTCACCCAAATTTTATTTTGTGTGAGTGTGTTCGATTTTACGTGTTCGGTTTCTTAGCGTGTTCGGTTTTAGAGAATTCCATCAATACAAGTCCTTATAACTACTTTTTGTCATAACACCAATGATGTTGTTAGAGCTTCACATCGATCTCCTAATACTACAACCAAGGTACAATGTATTCAGCTCTTGAATAATTTGCAGCAGTATCGTAGCAATCAAAGTAACATTACATAGAATTGATCGCTGGCGATCTTCAAATGGTGAGTGAGAAGATAATTAAAGACGATAAATATTTTGATGGACATCAAATAAATGGGGTAGTTTGGTGTGAAATGAAGAGATTGTAGAGTCACAGTTATCATCCAGTGATTTGTTTGAGAGTGAAGAATCAATTCTTGTGATGATCGTTAATTTAGAGGGCGAATGAAGTGTGGATTATTTCGTAAAGTTAAGAAGCAAATAAGGACTATTTGACAGCTCAAGGGCAAATTTGCGTCGACTTCAGGGTAAAAGCATTACAGGGGTTTTTTACACAAATATACAAATTTTCACTCCTAATTACAATAAAATAGCAATATTTCTCTAATTACAAGGCATAGCAATATTTTTCATAGCACAAATATACAAACTTGATTTTCCTAACCACCAAAATCATATCTCCACGCCTAAAAACCTCTCATTTCCCCAAATTACATTTCTCACTTTTTCTCTCTCTTCTTCTTCTAACCCAAATTCCTCCATCACGCAGAATCAACCATTCTCAACACATACCCGCCACCATGAAAAACCTCCACCACACGCTTCTCGACCTTAATCTCCGCCACCACGAAAAACCTCCACAAAAGCTTCTCGATCTAGGTATTCTTACCATCTCTGCTTCTACTATTTTGTCATTCATCACCGCCGCGACCACGGTGTTTCCGTCGTCCGCTAGTAGATCAGGCAATTCGAAGAAAGTTGGATATAATGCATTCCATGTTGATCCAGATACGAATAACGATACTGGGTTTGGATCCTACATGGATTTTTTCAGTGAATTGGGGGGTATTGATGCTACCACAAGACCGATTGTTGTGTCACAAAACAAGTTCATGAAACGGCTCAATCTGTTCGTGAAACCAACTGTTGTTGATTAAGTAGAGTTTGCACTACAAACAATCAGATCTTGACCCGATTTTATCACATTCGGGTACCCGGTTTGCCTTTCGAATTAAATCTCTAAGAACAGACCCAGTTAATGACACTAGAAGAAGTAGTATTATAAGTGAGAAATAGTTGATGACACTAGCAAAAGCAGTAGTATATGAACACTTGTGATTCCCTTAAATATGACAAGGATGTGTGTCCTTTTTTATTTTTTTCTCAAATTTTAATTTAATTATGAGAAACGATACAGAAATAGTTTAAATAGCGCAGATACAGTGCTGAAACGGTGTAGAAACAGTTAGATACGGTGTTGAAATGGCGCTGAAACGATGCAAAAACAGTTAGATACGGTGCTGAAACAACCTGAAACGGTAGCAGAAACTGTTAGATACAATGCTACAGAAACAGTAGAAACAGTGCAGAAACAGTTAGATACGGTGCTGCAGAAACAGTTGAAACGGTGCAGAAACAGTTGAGATACGGTGTTGCAGAAACAGTTGAAACGGTGCAGAAACAGTTGAGATACGGTGCTGCAGAAACAGTTGAAAAGGTGCAGAAACAGTTGAGATACGGTGCTGCAGAAACAGTTGAAACGGTGCAGAAACAGTTAGATACGGTGCTGCAGAAACAGTTGAAACGGTGCAGAAACAGTTTGATACGGTGCTGAAATGAACTGAAACGGTGCTGAAACGATTACATACAACGAAATACGGTGAGATACAACGAGATACATTGAGGATGGGATGGGGAAAAGTGAAATTGGGGTAAATGGGAGGAGTATAAGTGAAATTGGAAAAATAATGGGAGTAAAAGTGAAATAGGGGAAAATGGGAGGAGCAAAAGTGATAGTGGGGAAAATAGAAGGAAGAATGTAAGGGTTTTGTATGTTATGGGAAAATATTGCTATGCTTTTGCTATATTTGTAATTATCTTGTGTTTTCCTCTATATAGGGTAATTTTACTAAAATGTTGCTATGTTTGGTAATTAAGCTCTAAAACTTGTACTTTTATGTAAAAAATTTCAAATTTTTTAGTTAGATGGTCTTCTAAAATCCACCCATCAAGGCTCTTATATTTTTAGCCCTCTACAGAAACCCCTTCTCCTCATTCTTCACTATTCCTATTTCTTTCTCCTTTCTGTTCTCCTCATTTCTACTTTTTTTTTTTCTTCAGAAAGTACAATTCATAATTTATTTGTGGTTAGACTAATTATATCAAAGAAATTTTTAGCATATGATTGTTGGGTTGAACTTGATAAAGTAGCTATATTAATATTTGTAAAACATCAAGGTTGGGCTTGGAAAAGTGACTTTGCTTTTTTTTTTTTGGTTTGGTTGAATCTAATCATTTGAGATCGTTGTGTTAAGCTTGATAAAGTAATTGTATTACATTTGGAGTCATTTGGAATTGACTTGAATTAATTTTGAAACAAAAATAATGTTCAGATGGATTTTTACTCACAATTCGCAGGGAAAATTACACAACTATGACATCTTAGGCAATGATTTGCCTTACTGACCTCGCTTAAAATGATTTGCAAAAATGACCTATTCTAACTTTAAGTAAGTGCGACCATCGGGGAAACACTTCAAGTTATAAAATTGACATGTGCTACCTCGGGGGCAGCACTTCAAGTATAAATTGACAAGTGCTGCAAGTGTTGTCCCTGTGGTAGCACTTGTCAATTTATAACTTGAAGTGTTGCCCTCAAGACCATTTTGCTAAATTATTCTTAACAGGGGACAAAAAATCATAACTAAAGATAAGGGGTACATGTAGTGAATTTTTATCTAATTCGCTAGGACTTTACTACCATATATCTATATATATGTATGAGTTTTTTTACATTTATATACAAACCTATACCCTTATATTACAAAAAAAGATAACAATATTATACAAATTACACCACATAGCAATATTTTTTCTTGCAATAATTTAGAGATATTAGGCCAATGAAAAATCAGGCAAGTCCAACCAAATTCCCACTCTGACCCGACCCACCCAGCCCACCACACTTATACTCCCAAATACTTTATCTCTCCAATTCCAATTGAATCCCCCTCACTCTCAGTTAACAAAACTTTTCCCAACCCCTGTCGTACTCCACCACAAGCCACCACCGCCAATCCTGAACTAAAAAATGATGCTGAAGCTTCGGCCATCATTACAGATCCTGGAGACACCGCGATCCACTTTGAGGAACCACTAGCAACCGACGCTGGAGATCGGAAGCTTGATGAATTCAAAGTTTGATCAATTGGATTATACAATTAAACGATACAGAGGCCTCGAATCCTTGAATTATACACTGTTACATACGGAATCTATGCTACTACAAATTTGATCGATTGGATTGTTTAAGTGTACTCAATGCTTGTTACAGTAGTACTGTTTGATACAGTACGGGCAAGAACATACAATACGGGCAAGACTAAGCAGATAAGCTTGCGCAAGGATTCATTGATTTGATTCAGTAGCATATTACTCCTTCATCGTTTCCAATGGCCTAATCCTTCCAAAGCTACTTTAAAATAATTCCAGCCTCACTATGATCAGTTTCGGAAATGCTTTGAACTTCACTTTTTTACTAAAGAAAGGGTACCCACTATCCAGAACTTTAGAAGTTGTTTCATCAAAAGTGAGATCAGTGCAAACCTAAATTTTTCGTAGTGCTAATTATCTGGACTTGGCTATTAGACAGTAACTTTTATCCTTTGTACGCTAGGTCTCTTTGGATGGATGAACTTTTACTTGGAAAATCAGAGTAGTGATTATTGTGTTTGCGATTTCTTTATCTGGCTCATCTACTAGAAAGCGTTTAACTATCTGCATAATGACCAGGTTCCTATAACCGTTCACTTTGACCATGGAAATTCCAAGCGAGAGCTGTTGGAAGTTCTTGACACTCTCCTTTAGGCACGTGGATGTGGAGTCACTTAAATAGGGATTGAGCATGTCCCGTAGCCAAATTGGTTTTCCAATGAAGAAGGGGTGTGTCTAAGGGATTTTGTTATACAAGTATTAGATATAAGAACATTGAAACAGTCTGAAACAACAGTGAAACAGTCTGAAATAATACTGAAATAGTCTGAAACAACATTGAAACGATATGAATCAGCTGCTGAAATAGTCTAAAATAAAATGTAGAGAATAATGTGAAACAATGCTGAAACAATCTTGAAACAGTTTAGAAACGGCTAGATACAATGCAAAAACAATCTAGAAACAATTAGATACAATGCAGAAACAGTGCAAAAACCCAAAAATAGTTAGTTACGGTGCAAAAACAGTGCAGATAAAGCGAGATACAGTGAGACACGGCATGGTTGGTTTATAGTATAACTTGAGATGCAATGAGATACAACGTGGTTGGTTTTTAGTGTAACTTGAGATACAACGAGATACGACGCTAAAACAGTCTGAAACAGCTAGTGAAAGAAGCCTGAAGCAAAATGTAAAAAATAAAGTGAAATAACGCAAAAAAAAGTGAAATAATTTAGAAACAGTGAGAAACAACACACAAAGAGGATGAAACAATCTAGAAACAGCTAGATACAGTCTAACAATAGTTAGATACGGTGCAAAATGATGCAAAACAGTGCAAATACATCGAGATACAACGAGATATGAGGTGCCTAATAGTTGAGATATATCGAGATACGATGTGGTTGGTAGTTGAGATACAACGAGATACAATGAGATACAAGGTGGTTGGTAGTTGAGATACAACGAGATATGAGATGGTTAGTAGTTGAGATACAACGAGATACGAGATTGTTGGTAGTTGAGATACAGTGAGATACGAGGTGGTTGGTAGTTGAGATACAGCGAGATACGATGTGGTTGGTAGTTGAGATACATCGAGATATGATGTGGTTGATATTTGAGATACAGCGAGATACGAGGTGGTTGGTAGTTGAGATACAACGAGATACGATATTGTTGGTAGTTGAGACACAGTGAGATATAACGAGATACAGTGAGATACGAGGTGGTTGGTAGTTGAGATACAATGAGATATGATGTGGTTGGTAGTTGAGATACAGTGAGAGACAGCGAGATATAGTGAGATGCGAGGTGGTTGGTGGTTGAGATACAATGAGATACGATATGGTTAGTAGTTGAGATACAATGAGATACGAGGTGGTTGGTAGTTGAGATACAACGAGATACAATGATATACGAGGTGGTTGGTAGTTGAGATACAATGAGATATGAGGTGGTTGGTAGTTGAGATACAACGAGATACGAGGTGTTTGGTAGGCGAGATACAACGAGATACAGTGAGATACAAGGTAGTTGGTAGTTGAGATACAGTGAGATACAACGAGATACAATGTGGTTGGTAGTTGAGAAACGGTGAGATACAGCGAGATACGAAGTGGTTAAGGATGAGAGGAGGAAAAGTGAAATTGGGGGAAATGAGAGGAGGAAAAGTGAAATTGGGGGAAATGGAAGGAGAAAAAAGTGAAATGAGGGGGAATAGGAGGAAGAATGTAAGGTCTTGCCATATTATGAGAAATATTGTTATGTTTTGTAATTAACTTTTCTTTTCCTCTATATTGGATAAGTTTGCTAAAATATTTCTATATTTTGTAAATAACTTCTAAAACTTGCACTTTTAAAATTTCTTATATATCATAGGGATTTCCACATAAATAATCCTCAATATATCATATTAACAAGTTACCTAGCACTAACATAATCTAGCCACAATATTTATATTTAAAATTTGATTTATAATTAAAATATGACATATAATTAGATTGATATTCTTTATATATAACTTCTATACACATATATAGACACATATTTGTCTTATATTTGTTAAATATTTATATCATAAAATTATATTTGATAAATATGCTATGAAAAAAAATATAGTTACAAAAAGTGGATAAGAGTTGGGAATGGTTATGCGTGTAATAATCCCTATGGAAATTCCTAACGGCATGCCAGGATTTTGCTTTCACGTTTTGGCACGGGAGGCTATTCACAACTTCATTAACAAGCCCAAAAAGGTAATGGTGGCACATGAGTGTCCTATCTGTGCAAACTAGTGAAGACCTTTTATTCTCAAAACTCAAACATACCCAAAGGTTGTGGGAAAATTTTTGATGCGCAGCTATTTTTGGACGCACTCAAAGAGTTTTATCTACCGTTTCAAAATTTATTGAGAAACAGCTAAAAATTCGCGCGCACACTTACACTCCATTAGCGTTGGAAAAACACCCAAAACTAGTTCCATAACAAAATAATGTGATTTATCCCATAACAAAGGTCCTATCAAAGGGATAAATCTCATTATTTTGTTATGGGACTTCATATATAAAGCTTCAGTCCCATAACAAAATGTTGTGGCTCTCAAGAGCCACAACATTTTATTATGGGCCTGAAACTTTATACAAAGTCCCATAACAAAATAATGGTGCTTTGAGCAAAACTTGTTCAAAGCCCCAATATTTTATACTGGGGTTAGTTTACTGAAGCTTCCCAGTATAAATACTGGGGGCTTTGAGGGAATTGTCCAGAGGTGGCTATTTCTCAGCAAATTTGTTTCTGATGGCTACAAATCAATTAGCGCGCGCCAAACAGGTCCCTACGCAAAATTTTTACAAGGTTGTGGGGGAATGATAAGTATTCCATAATCCTTAACAAAAGATTTTAGATTCGAATTTTAAGAATAAAGTTGCATTAGTGAGAAATGTTTAACTCTAAAGTACTTATAATTTTCGACACAAATCCAAATTAGTTACTCTAAAGTATAACTTTCCAACACCCAAATCAGTTGAACTACAAATCGAGTACCGGATGCTGAATGGAAAAAAAACTTAAACCTAAGGAAAGAAATTGAACTTATCCTACACCTACACCTGTAAGTGGTTTTAGATTTAGGAAAGCACTTCTAGCTCCTACAGTATTTCAATTAGTTGCGTGCAGAGCGGTACACTAGCCATTATTTTAATATGGGCATTGAAGTTAGCACTTCAGCTGCTGACCACTGTGCTGCCCCATTCATATTCAAATCAAATCTTCCAACCAATAATTACACTCATTAAACTCTTCTTAATGACTCCATGTCAACTTCACATTACTATAATATAGAATGCAGATGTGCCCTAGTGCGATCCCAGACACATATAGAGTGACGCACACACACTCATAAACAAAAGAACCCCATCTTTCAGTTACACTTCATGTCCCATTTCTGGTTCATCTTGTTTAATAAAGCAATACAAAAAAAAAAGGTCTTTTAGATGAGAAGAAACAGAGAAATTGTGATCGGCACCGTACTCCATTTATCAGAAAGGAAAACAGAGCATATAGTACACTATGGTGTGTGGCGTAATAATTAATGAAATTAAATTTTAACATAAGGTAATTAAAAACTAGGTATGTTTTCTACCTAACACCAGTACTTACAGAAATTGCAGATAAATAATGGAGTAGTAGGAGTACTTAAAAGGGAACACATCGAAAGTACCAAGAAATTGCTAAGGTGTGATTGAGATCTTTAATGAATTTAAAGTCTCACTACAAGACATTAACATAAACGCATAGAATCATGTAGTAATCTAACACTACTGATCACAATTGAAAAAAAAAACAAAAACGATGAAAGCACCAAGAAATTGCTAAAAGTGTGATTGAGATCTTCAATGAATTTAAGTCTGACTACAAGTACAATTAACTTAAACACAGAGAATTCTGAGGAGAAAAAAAAATTGAAAACTTTATAATTTCAACCCCTCACTTTCTTCACAATTCTAGGAAAAGATAACCTCAACTTCCTAGTCTCTTACAAACAAATTCCAATAACCCCAAATAAACAAAAAACAAAGGAGTAATTTCAACCCCAAAAGAAATTATAATTATACTTAACCCCCAAAAAAATAAAAAAAGTAACCAAGTCAAACCAAATTGATAAGCTGAATTTAGAAAGTCCATTTCAAGATCTTGATTCTAAGATCAACCTTACACTTAGCATTCTTTGTTGTAGCTAAAGCTGGATCTTTCCCTTTTGGTGTTTGTCCATGTATCCCTTCACAAGTTACTCTGATCCCTACTTTTTTACTTTTCAACTTGTCCATTTTCACTTCAACATTTGTATCAAATAATAATGTCACAGGCAAACCTAACTTTCTCTTTAGATCTGATTTTAAGGACGTAACGGAATCAGCATCAAGAACTTGTGAAACCATAGACAAAGTTGAATGTATAATAGTAATATTATTTGGCCCGCTAGTGAAACTTGGAAATGAACCGTTTGCTAATACAACTTGGTTTGACAAAGCAGTTATGGATATAGTGTTGTAAGTGTAAATGAGTTTCTTGTTTGGGTTTTTTGAGGAGAGTGTTAGGTTAAGTTTAGTAGTAAGGTGGGTGGTGTCATCTGGGGTGGTGGTTAAGTTAAACTGAGAGAGTTTAAGTGATGAAATGGAAAATGTAGGACGTTGAGGATGATAAAGGACATAAAATATGGCACCAGCTATAGCTGCTAAAAGGAGTATAATGCAAATACTTAGAATAGACCAAAAACAACACATGCAGAAACAACGACGGCAGCTGCAACGACGGTGGTTGTGTCGGTGGTAGGCGGTGGGTGTTGGTCGGTATGGGATCCGGTTTGGGTTGTACATCTGGTTCTTGACGGTGGCTGGAGTTGGATTTGTGGCGGTGGTGGTGGTGGCAGTGGTGGTGGCAGTGGTGCCATTAGGCTTAGCTGATGGGTAGACTCTGTCAGTCATTTTGACGAGATTTAGTGTCTATCTATGTATTCTGACTACGATAAATATATTATACTTGAAAGTAGATGCAAAGACCAAAGAAGTGAAGATAATATGTATGGAAGAGACTGGAGAAAGAAAAATTGTGAAGTAAAGGGAAAGCAAAGTGTCAAAAGTTTTTTTGTGTTTTATGGGGGTATTTTCTTGATTTGGTTTCAAAGTGAAGACTATAACCACAAAGGGGAAATGAAGGATACTTGCACCTCACTAGGAAATGGGAATCTCTTGGCTGGCTTTGGGGCTTAGATTGCTTGTTTTGCTCTCTTTTTTGTTTTTTTTAATGATTTATCTCTCTGCTATGCCCACTTGCTTTTGTCTAGGCATGTTTCATTTTTCTTTTCTTTTTCATTATGTCAATTTGTAGTCTCTACAGTTTTGAAATGATAAAATTGAGGTATATTCTATGGAAATTCTTAAGCCAAACCAAATTGACTTGTCTACAAAGATGGGGATGTGGGACTGGGAGTTCTAAATCTTTATCTACCATTTTGATAACGAGATGAATAAAATAGATAAAATGAACAGATTATTGAATTTAAATTATATATATTATCAGTGCATGAATAAATCTGTGATAATACTTTAGTATTATTTTTATAATTTTGTTGGTTATAATTTATCATAAAGATTGACTTAATTATTTTTATATTTTTAGTGCGTATATTATAGAACTGAAAATCATATGAATGATAACAAGATAAACAAAATAGAGGACCTTGGTGATAAAATGTAACTGACCCAAAGTAAACTACTCCTATCAAAGAATGTTGTATATAGTTTTTTGTGGGAAAGGAATGGACTATGATAGAGTTTTGATTTCTGGTTTTTGTATTTCCTTTCCCTTCTCTTCTTGTTCCTATATACATCCACTATTTAGGCGTTATTGATTTATATGCTTAGCTTACATTAGTAAGAACAACATTAACATAAAAGTAGGACACAAAAATCATAAAATATTTCGTTTTCTTTCAAAAATTGACAATGACTTATATTTCTTGTTTTCCTCATAAGGAATTCTGCTTTTTTTTTTCTTCTTCTTCTTCTTTGCTTACATATTTCTGATTAGCCTTCTGATTAAGATGTGGTGCAACATGCCTTTCATGAAATCTAGGTGTGGGATCGAAACGTGGTACAGGGTGGGCCGATCTTATTTGACTGTTTGGCCACAAATAAAAATAAAACTATAAAAGAGCTTTTAACATTTTTAAAGCGATTAAGCCTCTATAAATAGGTAATACTCTATAATTTATATCAAACATGACGAAGTAATCTCAAAATTAAAAATTATGCTATAATATAGGTTCAATTAGACGCCGTCCATTTCATTCTATTTGACATGCTTACTAAAAATGTTCGTCTCAAAATATTAGTCATTTTAAAATATCGTGATATAATAATTTATTTTCTTTCTATTTTGCTCTTAATAGTAATTGACCTTGAAAATAAAAACTAGAGTGAACATTTATTGAAGTGAGATTAATAATATGGTTAAAAAATTAAAGACATAAATAAGGGTAATATAGGTTTTTTTTTAAAAAAAAATCACTTTATTAATGTTTTCGTAAACAGCGTTCACAACGGAAGCATGGCAAGTAAATTGAGACTAACCGAGTATATAAATAGTGTAAAGATTGATTATTGTATCAACATATACGACTTATACTCAAATAAAAGAAGATGAACTTGTGTATTGATCATTTATGATCCAAATCTTACTACACTTCGGAGCCTTTATGTAGAGGCTTCTTCCTCTCTTGAGTTAATGTCCCAAAACTCCTTAATATTTCTTCAATGTTCACGTATGTTTTGTGTGCTTTTAATTGCACCAACATTTATAGTGGAAATATATGTTTGATAGCCCTTATTGTGATGCAAAAGCTCCCCCTCGTATAAGAAACCATTATTGCTCCTCTACCTAAATGTAATAAATACATTCCACTTGACATGTCACTATCAAATATATAATAAATAAATAAATATAAAAACAAATTCATGTTTCTAGTTGGAAATATAGTGAATAGCCTTCTTAATTAAAAAATTGATCCTCTAATATATTTTAAAAAAGTCAAAATATCAATTAAAGTACACCGAAAGAGTAGTACTTTGACCACATATTTCTATTCTGTTTTAAGATTGAGAAAGTAATACTCCATTAATTACTATATAGCATCCAATTAGTTCAAGATATTGAAAGCAACTAAAAAATGTTTCTCGTAATTAGGACATGAAATCGAGTTGATCTTTGGTCCTTCGGTGGGTAAGGGGGTTGGGGGGTGAGGAAGGTTGCTCTTTGGATTAATTTTTTATAACTAATAACAAGATTAAAATGATGTCCAGACATGCCTTCTAAATTAGAGTCACCAAATTGGTAATTATGAAAAATATGCAATTTTTGCTTAAAGTTCACTTATTGCTAATGTAATTGGATAACATCAAGTCATTAACAAAAACACGAAGCACACCGACAAATTCATCCCGTTCCCCCATCTGTCATGTACTTTATTGGATTAACAAAGTACTGTAATTAGTGGGACTAATCTGTTCATTATTCTTAACTGAAAAGTTGCATGAAAGTTAGAATAGTACTTTTTTAAAAAGAAAAAATAAGAAACAGTTTTTTCAAGCATTTATCTATTATCTCCCATCCAAGTTATCTATAATTATGTTAAAAGATGTATTGGGTAAAAATCGGTTCTTTATGAGTCGATTCGGTAATATGATCTGATGATGACCGAGCATGTGATGACAAGCTGTAAACCGAAGCCAGCAAGTGAGTCGCCGAAGTCATACGCCGAGGTCATCACCGAAGACGAGCCGAAAGCTGCTTTTCGGTGATCCTCGCTTCAACCGAACGGCAGAGTCGCACCACCGAAGTAACCTATTTACAACTCGGTAGGGCGCCTCGGTTGTAATGGCTTAGTAACCCACTACTTCAGCCCACTACTCTACCGCATTAACTTCATCAATAAATGCTCCAGACGTGGGTTTGGCCACTACGAGTCATGGAGAACGTGGAGCAGGCTCTTGCACCTATAAATAGCACTTCACTTTATATTGTACTCATTCAGAAATATATACAGAAACTCTAGCGAAATCTGTACTCATTGCAATATATTGAAATTACATTATTTTCTCGCATTTACGATTATTCTTGGTATTTTCTTGACGTTGATACGAAGATTTGCTTGTATTCCAACCCAAATTTGATTTGTGATCCTAAACTGATTTAGGCCCATACAAATTGGCGCAGTCTGTCGGGATTCAGGCATAACGCTTTGTTCCAAAGTTAAACGTTCTTTTTCGTTGAAGTTCATAATCTTTTGACGACGAAATGGCTGATAATAGTAGAAATCCTATTGAGCACCAGTTAGCTCCCGATGGACAGACTGGCGTTCAATCAGATCCTACTTCTTCATCTCTGATGACAACCGAAGCGTTTCAAGCTTATGTTGTTGCTTCACTCAAGGCTTTGCAAGAGCGGCAAGATGAACAAGCTAGCATCAACGCCGAATTTCGTGCCTCGTTAGAGGCGAGGAACAGCTCAACACCGAATGGCGCTCAGCCTGTGGCTCCAAATGGAGGCATCCCGCCCTTCAATCCTACGGGCGCGATAATAGGGGACCTTACAATGGAGCCACGTCTAGGGGTTCGGGGACCTTACCGAACACAGCGCCACACTTCGGGACGCTTCCCGCTGTGGCAGAAACTACATCTTCGGTTGATGTTGAGAGGTTGAGTAGAGAAATTGAAGTCCGAGTCGAGGCTCGCGTCGAAGCGCGCGTGGAAAAGCGCCTCGAGAGCGTTCCCAGGGTGGCTAAGACCGAAGATGAGCTTGACATCGACCAATATAGGGAGTTTCCATTCAAGCCTGAAGTAACACCAGCTCCAACTCCCAAAAACTTCAAGCTCCTCTTCCTAAAGAAGTATGATGGGACCACCGATCCCAAAGAGCATGTAACTGAGTTCATGGCGATGGTAAAGAGCAATGACTTAACGACAATAGAGCTCGAGTAAATATTCTTGAAAAAGTTTGGCGAATCCTTGGAGAAAGGAGCGTTGCGTTGGTACATGCGCTTACCAACGGGGTCAATTTCAACCTTCAAAGAAATGGTTAACGCCTTCGTTAAGGCCCACATCGGAGCACAAAAATTTCTCCAAAGGAAGGAGGATATATGCGAGGTCAAGCAAAGGCCCGGTGAGCCACTTAAGGACTTCCTTGAGCGCTTCGATGCCGATGCTGAGTTGCGAAAAGAGCTTCAACAGTATTAGGGAAGATTTACACAAACGAGCTTACTCCAAGATAAGACTGGAGGAAGCCGAATTTAAAAATAACGGCCGAGGTCACAACTACAAGAACCGAGGCGAATCCTCATATCGCACCGAGGCGTCGCGAGGAAACTCGAAGGGGAGGTACGAGCCATACACCTCCACGAGGCAGCCTGTAAGCCAAAAGCTGGAAAATTCCTTTGGAAACTCGTTTGTGAGCCTACATATAAGCCAACGGCTCGGAGGAAAGGTTCACCCTAACTCGAACCAAAGAAATTCCTCAGGCCCAGCTTCGGTCTCAAAGAACAAAGAATTACCTCGTATCCCTGACTACAATTTTAATATATCGACCTCAGAGCTGGTCAACGTAGTCAAGGGAACCGCCAGGGTAAGAATACCCAAAGATATGAGAACTCCAGCAGACAAAAGAGATCAAAATTTTCACTGCGAGTGGTCATACCCGATTTTGGACTCAACTCGAGGCGAGTCGGGTTTCGGATTCGACTGGGTAACTCGTTTGAGTTTAAGTGTTGGAGTCGCCACCTAACATAGTTTCTAAGGTGTATTAGGTCACCTATTTTTTTTCTAGCCAATTTTAACAATTATCTCCTAGACTTAGTCTACGAACCAGAAATTTTAGGTAAGAGGTTCAAGTAAACTCAAGAGGAAGGGGTTAGGCACCTCTCGAGCCCCACTAATGTGGTTACCGGCCGGACTTTATAATTGGGATTCGATATAATTAACTAAGCAATTTAAACTAACTAATTGGATATAGGCAAATAACTAGATGATATAATAATTAAGATAAGAGGTCCTAATAGGCTTCCTCTTTAAGGATTGCACCTTGCAAAAAAGATGAAGATGAATTAGTAAAACAATAATAAATAATAAATAGTAATAAATATAATAATAAATACTAATAATAATAATAATAATGAGAACAAAATAATAATAATGACAAAAAGGCTTCTCTTTGAATTGTTCTCTTCTAAAATATGTTATCGTCTCTTTCCAATTTTACCTCGCAAGATTTAAAGAAAAGAGTTAGTGAATAATAATAATAATAACAACAACAACAACAACAACAACAACAACAACAACAACAACAACAACAACAACAACAACAACAACAACAACAACAACAACAACAACAACAATAATAATAATAAGAGTAATAATAATAGTTTTAATAATAATAGTTTTTTTAAAATAAAGGGGAAAAGGGATTTTTAAAAGTGTCGGCTCAGGTGGGTATGAATTGGGTGGAGGTTAGGGACATCGATACGGCTGCGAACACGCCAGCCGGTCGTGTTGCCATGCCAAGTACCGGTCTCATTACTCCTTGACCGGCTCGTTTGTAGTCACGGCTTATACACTTCAGCATTGCCTTTTGTGTGTTTTAGGGATACGGGGATGGGTTGTCCAAGTGTAGTATTGTGTTCAAACTAATCAAATAGGCCTCAAATAATTTATTTTCCTTGGCCATGATTAGTTCGTCAATTTATTGTATTTCCGTCAATTCTTTGTGTAGGCCTCAATATATGTAAAAATATTTTTTTTTTCATTTACCACAATTCCAAGCGTAGATCTGGGTCAAGCTGCAGCAAAATTGTCCAGTGGTGTAATCGGGCTACACTGCAAAGAAAAGTAATCCAACAACAGTAAACAGAACCAAATGACAAAAACAATTCAACCAAGTAAACAAACAGATCAGTCAACAGGTCAACACATCAGAAACATTTGCAGATAAAAGAACCAAACGAGGCAGAAGTTGGGATTCGACTCGCCGGCGAGGAGCGAAACCAGCTGGGTAGCGGCATCGCTACCACCCCCGAAACTTTATTTTTGATTCCTGCACAAGAAAAACCCAGACATATATGGAGGAGCCAAATCGCGACGAGCGATAGAGTTACAGAAAATGGTGTCACCGGCTGAAAGAACCACCACGGATTCCGGTGAAACCAACGGCAGGAATATCAGGCAAATAACGATCCAAACAAAAGGACGCCACAACAATAACGGGAAAACAGAGGAGCGACCACCGTCTCCAATGAAATACCGGTGGGGTCGCTACAACTCCATTGTCACCTTCCCTGTCAAGAACACGCAATAACAAGGTGTCAAAACGAACGGAAAAATTGAATAAAGACGAAAAATAGAGAATTAAGGATGGGGTTCCCAATCAGGGTCCCGTTTTGCACTACTTCCCTATTTTGATTTGTAAACCCGTCCCCTCGGTCTGCGTGTTTGTGTGTGGGAACTTGGAGAAGACAATCGAAAAAGAAAGGTGATCAGTAAAATGGGGTCTTCCTCTAGTTTTGCTCTGGTGAGTGTGTGTGTGTGTGCAATGGGTGTTGTGGTTGGTGTATGAATGTGCGTATAAGATTTGTGTGAGGGTACTGTATGTATTTTTTGATGGGTGTTCTAAGAAAGAAGCCAAAGTAAAGGTGCGGGGGTATTGATGTACTGTGTGTGTTTGTAAAATTGAGAGAAAAGGTCCGTTCAATGGTGTAGCGTATGTATTTTGTAGAAGAAGACAAAAAAGAATGGGGTCTGTCGTGGATATATGTGCGGAGGAAGAAGAAGGTAAGGGAGAGTCGTTGCCTGATGTTAAAGAGGGAAATGAAGGATTTGAGAAGATTGGGGAATTAGGAATTTGGGAGGGAATTATGGAGAGACTAGGGGAATAAAATCAATTACGAATTTTTTAAAGGATCAAGCAAATAAGAAATGTACTTGGTTAGAATTTAGTCTAGGTTCAGGGTGAATTTGAAAAGATGAAAGAATATGATAAATAAAAAAATAGATTTTGTTAAAGATTGGGGAATTAAATAACTGAAAGAAAATTGCAAATAATTCATCAACAGACCGGATGTACATAGACAGGAGTTTGTCTAGGTTTGTAGGAAAGAGTGCTTTTAAAAGGAGGATTTAAATTCAAAAATAACTCAAAATTTAAATAAATATGACAAATTTCAAGAAATAAAAATGAATTGATTATTTGTTTGGCTAATATTTTACTTAAAAGTGCTTTAAAAATATAAATGTGAATATATATATACACACACATATTGTATAAAATGGTACAAATACGTAATAAAATGCACACGTAAAGCAAATTGGAATGCAAATTTAACTACTTAAGTATAAATAGCCGCAAATATTTGCTAAACGTTATGAATGCACTTAAAATTGCACAAATAATCACGTTTAGACAAACAGCCTAAATGATACAAAATTACGTAATACAATAACATTTAAATATATAATATGTAGGTAGGGGATAACACACGTAAATACATGCTTCTAATGCACATTTTGCACAAATAGCCAAATTGCACCTTTAAGTTGAATTATAGCCAATTTTAGAAAAATTGAGGGATAAAATTGGGTGTCAACAGCTGCCCCTCTTTGCCCGGGGATGATGAAAGAGTCTTCGGGCAAAGACGTTGACAGTGTGGCCAATGTTGTCACGATTGGAAGGCGAAATGATTAAAGGGGAAATAGGTGTTTTGGGGTATTTTTGGTCAAACCCCGGTCTCTGAGTTGCCTATATATCTAGGGTTTCACGAGAATCAGGCCGTGTGTAGTTCTAGAATGGCATTTTGCCTGTGCGGGATGTTTATGACGCACGATTTTGGATGTAAAGACTAAACTTATCCAAGTATGTAAAGTTTAGATTCGTGTGTGCTTTACCTTTTGGCGAGATAAGTGAAGAATGAAGCAAAGGCATTATCGAAGATGAGATAACATCAGTAGATCGAGCGTGGAAAAGAGACTTATAATCATCCTAGTTATGAAAATATGGCGCGCTACACACCCACAAAGAGGAGTTTATAGGTACATAGTATCCACTTCATCTCGATAAATGAGCAATATTTCCCTCGACATTGCCTTGAAGGATTTGAGGGGTATAAATGTGCACGACTCAATTAGATGGGCACGATTAGGCATGAAAACACGCATGATTAACGTAGATAGGCTTGAATAGACAAATTAGGCATTAACTGGAATGAAAGTGCGAAATGACATCCTAATTCGCAATGGAGGGTTAGGCAGATTACTTGTGAGGGCATGAAATGATCGGCTTTTGGGCATGTCAGAATTTGACAGAATATGTATTTTGCAGGTAGGACAAAGGCGTTGCCGAAGTAGAGATAACATCGATAGACCGAGTGTGGTGAAATAGGCTTGTAAACGTCCTAGTTATGAAGATGTGGTGCACGACACACCCATAAAGAGGAGTTTACATGGGCATAGTTTCCACTACAACTCGATAAACGAATCATCTTGGCTTCAACATTGCCTTGAATGAATTGAGGAACATTGAGGGGTAAAGCACGATGAATATGAACGATTCCAATAGATAGGCACGAATAGGAATGAATACGAAGTTGGTACCCAATTGGCGAGGAAAGATTGCTGGTGCGAGCATAGGATTGTAGCTTTAGGCGCTTTGGGATGTATTTGAGGTTTTGCGGTTGTATAATTGGTAGTGATGTTGGGAGCAGGCGTGAGAGCATGGCACAGAGGTTTGTCGAGAGATCGGGGAGTACCCTGCAGCAAAATCATGATAAATGCAATAGATATAAAGATAAAGTAAACTTCCCTGTTGAGCCGGGTGGTTGTCTTGTCTCATGCCGCTCTTGTAATGCCTTTCTTGAAATTTTTGAGGAGATCTCAAAAATTTCTGCCCCAGTGTCAAGTCTGCGTCTTTTGGAATTTTTGAGGGGATCCTTAAAAATTCTGCCCCAGTTTATTGCCTATGCCAGATCACTAAGAGAGAGTGGTTGCATTGCAATGAACACCAATGTATTGTCTAAAATTTGCATTCGTCCTTTGGTGTGACGATTGGGTATATCGACGATTATGAGTATGTGGATATTTGCATACTCAGACTAGGACTTGATATTTTGGAGTTTTTCAGATTTGGAGATTGCCCAAAATTATACCCGTCTTAGGTTGTGATGAGTGTGTCTTCATGTTTTGTGATTTCGAAAGTCATGGAGCCAATTTTGATGGATTGGGTTATGCAAAAAGTGTTTTTGTGGTTTGGGAGTTGCAATTTCCCTTTGTTGGTTTGTGTTGTACCATTATCTTGCTTTGGTCAATCAGACTCTGAACTTTGTGTTTTAATGTTGGATATCTTGTGGTGTCATGGTATTAATTGTGTAAGTGATAAGTGTAGATCTTATTGGATCGAATTTAGGAATGGGTATCCAGGGAGTAGTTTGTTTGTTGGATGCAATATCTTTTGGCCGAGCTAAAAGAGTAAAGGCGTGAGGTTTTGTCATTTTGGTCTATCCTTGATTGTGTTGAGCCCGCTGAGGTTGTTGTTGAAAGTCTTGACAGAGGGGAGGTTGTTTATTGTGTAAGTTGGGTGCAATGTGGGTTGTGAGCTCGGTCGTATAGTGATATGATTTCTATGTTATGACTCTCGTGTAAATTGTATGGAAATGGAATTTTCTGAATGCTCTTGGTGTCATATATGTTGGTGGTCCAAAAGACTTTGTTGCATAGGAAGGTGTTTTCATCTTGGATTGCCATTTCGTCTTCCTAAATGCAAATTCTTGACCAACTTCGGTGTTCAAGTACACAACCGTAACAAAGCAGTGAAATACACAAAACTGTGTGGGCACATTTAACAAAGGCTTGAAGCAACAATGACACATAAGCTTAAGAGAATGCCTAGACTGCAGATGATGAAATAGCGCTTGAATTTGGAGGTTGTGATAGAATGCACATGTATCCCAAGAGATTGTCTAAGTGCTTTATGTAGCAGTCAAGTCAAGGATTTTCATCAAACGACCGATGCTTGTTCAAGCGGGAGATGAGGAGTTGGTGTCAATGCAAAGTGGTAAAGATGTTGTGTAAGGAATAGACTGTGTTGTGCGACGGAAAATGTCTTTTGCGTTGGTATTCGACTTAACCAAACCTTTAGATAATAGGTTTTGAATTGGGTAGTGAGTTATGTGAAAGATTTTAGATGTCAGAATTTGGGTATAGAGTAGGGAGATAAGATGCCTTCCTAGGGAGGAGATAGGATTTCGAGAAAGGATTCCTTTAGAGACCTAGAGCAACAGACAAATTCAATGTAATGCGCACATATCAAATAAGAAATGCGTCCTATAGTGCAAAGGACCGCTTTGCGCACGATGATTTTGAGAAACTCTTTATGCCACATGCATCATTTCGTTTGCTAACAAAATGCGGAGCCTAAAGGAGAATATTGCATTTATTTGGACTATATTGCATTGGTTGTTGCATTTATTTGGACTTTATTGCATTGGCTCATATTGAAACAACGTAAGAAAAGGAAGAGACCAAATACTGTTAGGAAATTAGATTATAGGTAGGCAAACATCTTCAAGTTGATCCATCCCCAGAAGATTCTAGTTGAGGGATTTTCAGCAACCATGTCGAATGTTCTATTGGCCATGATCTATTAGAAAAAGTGAAGGACGATAGAAAAATGGAGAAGAAAAATACATAGGATTCGCTTTATCGCGAGCAAAATGATCAACGTATGGCACAAGCTTTTGAAAATAATGTGACAAGGGATATGAAGAGATGTGTCGTTGTGGGTTGAGAACCCTTTAGACACTTTAGCCGGAAGTTGCTAATGGACTTTTGACATGCTAAGGATGTCAAGTCTTTATATGATACTTATAGGATAAACGTGCGTTATGTGTCATCCCGTCAATCAAGTGGTTATTTCAAATTAGGCCTTTAATGCCTCTTTGGTTACCATTTAAAGCCTTTGAATAACATTGAATACAGAATAATTCCAATTATTTAAGAAATAAACGGTCGTTTCTGATTCAATTTGGGCTTTTGACGCTTCATCGGTTACCTTCGTGCCTTTGAATGGCATTGAATACAGAATAACTCTGATTGTTTAAGCAACTATTTTTTATTCAATTCGGGCTTTTGACGCCTCTTGGGTAACCTTTGTGCCTTTGAATGGCATTGAATGCAGAGTACCACTAATTGTTTAAGCAATTATTTCTGATTCAATTCGGGCTTTTGACACCTCTTGGATTACCTTCATGCCTTTGAACGACATTGCATATAGAATACCTCTGATTGTTTAAGCAATCATTTCTAATTCAATTCAGGCTTTTGACGCCTCTTGTGTAACCTTTGTGCCTTCGAATGGCATTGAATACAGAGTAATTTCGACCGTGTAGGAATAAACAATCATTTCTGATTCACTTTGGGCTTTAAGGCCTCTTAGGTAACCTTTATGCCTTTGAATGGCACTGAATGCAGAACAATATTAATAAACTATCTACATTTGCACGTTTAATCCTTTAAGTAAATGCGAATAAATCATGTCCAACGCTCTTTGGGGGTTAAAAATCCGATCAGAATTTTTGAACAAGTTGGCCTATCGGACTTGAGAATAAGTCGACTAATGACATGTCATGATGCATGATTCCTAACGCCACTACTAAGAAATGGAGTTAGCTAGACCGAGTTTTATTATCCTCCCAAACGGACGGCTCGGGAGCGGGAACGTCTCGGATCAAGTAGATTCCAAGTCGTTCCCTCCTAAAGGAGTTTTTATGTGAGGGAAGAGGTGGTTGTAACCACCATGTTTTCAACGCACGATTTAGAAAGTTGTCAGGAGTAGCGGAAGGTATGCATGATATGCACAAGTTCAAAAATGCACAAATCAACCTCGGGAGTGGGATAAAACTAATACATAAAACAACAAGTCAGATAATAATTTTACGTGCAAAGCAGATTAATACACATAATATGTATGTAGGTGTCATATGACGACGCTTTTGGACGAGGTTGGCTAATGGACTTTAACATACCAAGGATGTTAAGCCTTCCTAATTTGATTATGGTATTTAAAATTGAATGTGTATTTTGTATCATCCCAGTTGTTCTCATAACCCAAAATGTAGAAATAGCATTTTTGCTTTAGGTAAATGGAAATAGTATTTGATCTTGCTACATAAAAAGTAGAAGAAATTAATTAAAAATCTATGATTTTGTTTTCCATTAAAGTAGGAAAAGAAAAAAAAATAATAATTTCGTTCATAACCTAAAAATAATTTTATAAAATAATTGGGTTTGTTTGAATAAATGTAGAAATAATTGATTTTGTTATGAGAACCCACTTTTATGTGAACAAATAGTCTACATTAGACACGTTCAACTTTAAATAAATGCACACATAACATATTCAAACGTCCCTTAGGGTTGGAGACCGGTTTGGTTCGTTCAAACATGGTGAAATAATAAACTTAGACGTGAGCCGAAGTCAAAAGTTTCCTAATTATGACATGATGCATGATTTCTAGACTAAGAATGGGGTAATTCTAGACGTGGTTCCCCAAGGCGGACGATCAAGGAGTGGGACCATTTGAAATTGTTGGCTGTACCACGGACCAACTATATTCCAAAACGTCCCTCCTAAAAGGTTTTTTTGTGTTGTAGCGACCGTGGGATCCACGTAATCGCCCATGTGTGTGCAACGTATCGTTTCCCAGGAGTGGGGGAAGTGTGAGTGACATAATAAAATATAATCACACAATTCAAGAATAAATCACATAAATAAATTAAAAAAATAAAAACTAAACCTTAATCCTGCAAAAGAAAAAGAAGAAAAAAGTCAGTATCGAAATAAATGGCAAGAAAATAAAGCAAATAAAGAATTCCAATTTAAAGTCTGTTATGGTTTGAACCTTGCTATACCCAGCGGAGTCGCCATTCTGTCATGCCCGATTTTGGACTCAACTAGAGGCGAGTCTGGTTTCGGATTGGGTAACTCGTTTGAGTTTAAGTGTTGGAGTCGCCACCTAACATAATTTCTAAGGTGTATTACGTCACCTATTTTGTTTCTAGCCAATCTTAACAATTATCTCCTAGACTTAGTCTACGAACCAGAAATTCTAGGTAAGAGGTTTAAGTAAACTCGAGAGGAAGGGGTTAGGCACCTCTTGAGCCCCACCAAATGTGGTTACGGGCCGGAATTTACAATTTGGATTCGAAATAAGTAACTAAGCAATTTAAACTAACTAATTAGATATAAGCAAATAATTAGATGATATAATAATTAAGATAAGAGGTCCTAATAGGCTTCCTCTCTAAGGATTGCACCTTGCAAAAAAGATGAAGATGAATTAGTAAAACAATAATAAATAATAAATAGTAATAAAAATAAATAATAATAATAATAATAATAATAATAATAATAATAATAATAATAATAATAATAATAATAATAATAATAATAATAAGAACAAAATAATAATAATGACAAAAAGGCTTCTCTTTGAATTGTTCTCTTCCAAAATAGGTTATCGTCTCTTTCCAATTTTACCTCGCAAAAGAAAAGAGTTAGTGAATAATAATAATAATAATAATAATAATAATAATAATAATAATAATAATAATAAGAGTAATAATGATAATAGTTTTAATAATAATAGTTTTTTAAAAATAAAGGGGGAGGGATTTTTAAAAGTGTCGGCTCAGGTGTGTATGAATTTGGTGGAGGTTAGGGACGTCGATACGGGTGCGAACACGCCGGCCGGTCGTGTTGCCATGCCAAGTACCGTTCTCATTACTCCTTCACTGGCTCGTTTGTAGTCGCATACACTTCTGCATAGCCTTTTGTGTGTTTTAGGGATACGGGGATGGGTTGTCCATGTGTAGTATCGTGTTCAAACTAATCAAATAGGCCTCAAATAATTTATTTTCCTTGGCCATGATTAGTCAGTCAATTCATTGTATTTCCGTCAATTCTTTGTGTAGGCCTCAATATATGTAAAAATATATTTTTTCATTGACCACAATTTCAAGCGTAGATTTGGGTCAAGTTGCAGCAAAATTGTCCAGTGCTGTAATCGAGCTACACTGCAAAGCAAAGTAATCCAACAACAGTAAACAGAACAAAATAACAAAAATAATTCAACCAAGTAAACAAACAGATCAGTCAACAGGTCAACATATCAGAAATATGTGCAGATAAAAGAACCAAACGAGGCAAAAGTTGGGACTCGACTCGTCGGCGAGGAGCGACACCAGCTGGGTAGCGGCGTCGCTACCACCCCTTAAACTTTATTTTTGATTCCTGCACAAGAAAAACCCAGACATATATGGAGGATCCAAATCGCGACGAGCGACAGAGTTACAGAAAATGGTATCACCGGCTGAAAGAACCACCACGGATTCCGGCGAAACCAACGGCAGGAACATCAGGCAAATAACGATCCAAACAAACGGACGGCCGCAACAATAACGGGAAAACAGAGGAGCGACCACCGTCTCCGATGAAATACCAGTGGGGTCGCTACAACTCCGTTGTCACCTTCCCTGTTAAGAACACGCAATAACAAGGTGTCAAAACGAACGGAAAAATCTAATAAAGACAAAGAAATAGAGAATCAACGATGGGGTTCCCAATCAGGGTCCTGTTTTGCACTACTTCCTTGTTTTGATTTGTAAACCCGTCCCCTCGATCTGTGTGTTTGTATGTGGGAACTTTGAGAAGACAATGGAAAACAAAGGTGATGAGTAAAAAGGGGTCTTCCTCTGGTTTTGATATGGTGAGTGTGTGTGCATGCAATGGGTGTTGTGGTTGGTGTATGGATGTGCGTATAAAATTTGTGTGAGGGTACTGTATGTATCTTTTTATGGGTGTTCTAGGAAAGAAGCCAAAGTAAAGGTGTGGGGGTATTGATGTACTATGTGTGTTTGTAAAATTGAGAGAAAAGGTCATTTCAATGGTGTAGTGTATGTATTTTGTAGAAGAAGACTAAAAAGAATGGGGTCTGCCGTGGATGTATGTGCGGAGGAAGAAGAAGGTAAGGGAGAGTCGTTGCCTGATGTTGATAGGTTCTCCCCTGAATGTGTGTTCTGCCGTGTACTTAAGCAAAAAAGGAGATGGGAATCATTTTAGGGATTAAAGAGGGAAATGGGGGATTTGAGAAGATTGGGGAATTAGGAATTAGGGAGGGGATTATGGAGAGACTAGGGGAATGAAATCAATTAGGAATTATTTTAAAGGATCAAGCAAATAAGAAATGAACTTGGTTAGAATTTAGTCTAGGTTCAGGGTGAATTTGAAAAGATGAAAGAATATGATAAATAAAAAAATAGATTGTGTTAAAAATTGGGGAATTAAATAACTGAAAGAAAATTACAAATAATCCCTCAACAGACCGGACGTACCTAGACAGGAGTTTGTCTAGGTTCGTAGGAAAGAGTGCTTTTAAAAGGATGATTTAAATTCAAAAATAACTCAAAATTTAAATATATATGACAAATCAAGAAATAAAAATAAATTTATTATTTGTTTGGCTAATATTTTACTTAAAGGTGCTTTAAAAATATAAATGCGAATATATATATACACACGCATACACATATTGTATAAAATGGTACAAACACGTAGTAAAATGCACACGTAAAGCAAATTGGAATGCAAATTTAACTACTTAAGTATAAATAGCCACAAATATTTGCTAAACGCTATAAATGCACTTAAAATTGCACAAATAATCACGTTTTGACAAACAGCCTATATGATGCAAAATTACGTAATATAGTTACATTTAAATATATAATATGTAGGTAGGGGATAACACACGTAAATGCATGCTTCTAATGCATATTTTGTACAAATAGCCAAATTGCACCTTTAAGTTAAATTATAGCTAATTTTAGAAAAAAAGGGGGACAAAATGGGTGTCAACACGAGTTCCATGCAGATTATGGCCATCGAACCGAGGACTACAAAGCATTGCGCCTCGAGGTGGCACATTTGTTGAAGAAGGGTGTGTTGGCCGAATTCCTTACCGACAAGGGAAAAGACAACTACACCAAGAACCGAGGTGATGGACAGCCACCTCGGGCTCCACCCCCTGAGAGAGTTGTAAATATTATCACCGGGGAGTCACAGGTGAACGGTATGAATTTCGCAGCTGCAAAGAAGTTCGCCAAGCTGTCGATCACAATGGAAAAGAGAACTCGAGTGGGAGGCTCGGGTAAAGAAATTGTATTTGATGATGACGACATTAATGGGATGATGTTGCCTCATCACGATGCCTTGGTCATCATGCTGAGAATTAATGACTCGGATATCAAACGAGTCCTGATTGACCCCGGTAGCTCGGTCAACATAATTAGCTACGGGGCCATCAAGAAGATGTGGCTTAAAGGGGAAGTCATCCCCAAGGCAACAGTGTTGACTGGCTTCAACAACTCCACTGAGAAGACTTTGGATGAAATCACACTCAAAACATTTGCTGAAGGAGTTAGCAAGGAAACGCTATTTCAAGTGTTGCCCGAGGACATAGCATACAATGTGATCCTCGGCAGACCATGGATCCATTCCATGGAGGCTGTCCCATCTACTCTTCATCAAGTGATCAAGTTCCGTACACCTTGGGGGGTTCGATCAATAAAAGAAGAGCAACGAGTAGCAAGAGAATGCTATTCGGTTGTATTGAAAAGTGGAGTCGCCCTGATTGGGCCAAAACAATAGCAACTAACGCGACCGGGGTCAAGTCAGGAGGACCTCCGAGGGGAAATTTAAAAGATCCCGGTGTACATTCAAGAGCCTCGGAAGCAAAAGGCCGAGGACTCAACTATTGAGGAGTTGGAATCTTTCACCCTATTAAAATATTTTCCTGAAAGAAAGGCATTTGTCGGCTCGGAGTTGGACCCAGAGTCGAAGAAAGCAATCATTGAAATCTTAAAGTCCAACAACGATTACTTCGCTTGGTCCCATTCGGACATTACTGGTATCGATCCGGAGATCATGACCCACAAGCTGAATGTGGACCCAAAATTCACCCCGGTGAAATGGAAGAAAAGACCTCACGCCGCGGTTAAAAAGAAAGCTATCGAAGACGAAACCACGAATCTGCAAGAGAATGGCTTCATAAGGGAGGTGAAGTATCGCGAATGGCTGACTAATGTGGTCGTCGTGCCTAAGAAAAACGGCAAGTGGAGGATGTGCGTAGACTACAGTGATCTAAACAAGGCTTGCCCCAAGGACTCCTACCCATTGCCACAAATAGACAGGTTAATAGACTCCACGGCTGGACACAAACTATTAACCTTCTTGTATGCTTATTCGGGCTACAACAAAATCCACATGGATCCGAAGGACGAAGAGAAGACCTCGTTTATCACCGACCGAGATAACTTTTTGCTAAAAAGTGATGCCCTTCGATTTGAAAAATGCTCGGGCGACATACCAGAGACTAGTGTGTCGCATGTTCAAGGAGTATATTGGAAAATCTATGGAAGTCTACATAGATGATATGCTTATCAAGTCAATTCGAATGGAGGATCATCTGAATCATTTGAGGGAAGCTTTTGTTGTTCTGAGGCAGTATGGCATGAAATTGAACCCTGAGAAGTGTGCCTTCAGCGTAGGGTTGGGAAAATTCTTGGGATTCATTGTCTCTGAACGAGGAATCGAAGCCAACCCAGACAAGATCAAGGCTATCGAAGAGAACCCCGAAGAATTGACCGGGGTGAAAGAAGTTTAGCGCTTAACTGGCCGAATCGCTTCCTTGAGTCGATTCATCTCAAGGTCCAGAGCGATGCCACAAATTCTTCTCTATCTTAAGGAAGAATAATCACTTCGAGTGGACACCGGAGTGTAAAGAAGCGCCAAGGGAGTTAAAATGATATCTGGCTAACGCGTCGTTGCTCGCTAAGCCAAAAGATGGTGAAACTTTCCTAGTTTACTTAGATGTGTCCGAGGTGTCAGTCAGTGTTGTGCTGGTTCGGGAAGAACATGGAAAGCAACAACCCATGTATTATGTGAGCAAGACACTCCTCGACGCTGAGACCAGGTATCCTCACTTTGAAAAACTAACACTTGCTTTAATTGTTACTGCTCGGAAACTACGACCTTATTTCCAATGCCATCCAGTAGCAGTAGTTTCTACCTTCCCTTGAGAAGTATATTGCATAAACCTGAGTTATCGGGGAGGTTATCAAAATGGGAAGTAGAATTGAGCGAGTATGACATCACTTATCAACCCCGAACAGCCATAAAATCCCAAGTCTTGGATGACTTCGTAGCTGATTTTAGTATTGGGATCCTTCCCGAAGCCGAAAAGGAGAATTCCATATCGAAAGGAACAGCTTCGGGACTATGGATACTTTACACCGATGGGACAACTAATTCCAAAGTTCGGGATTAGGCATAGTGCTGAAGGCACCTAGCGGGGAGAAAATCAGGCACTCCGTTCGGTTAAAAAAGGTGACCAATAACGAGGCCGAATACGAAGCCGCTTTAGCAGGCTTGGAGTTAGCTAAAAAAATGGGGGTGGAAAGAGTTGAGTTGAGTTGAGATGCGACTCACAGCTGGTGGTAAACCAAGTGTTCGGTGAATATACGGCTCGGGACCCCAGAATGCAGCTATACTTGGACCGAGCACAGAGAATTTTGGCCCAATTCCAAGAATGGCAAATTAAACAGGTACCTCGAGAGGAAAACATCGAAGCCGATGCTTTGGCAAACTTGGGTTCGGCAGTCGATGAATTTCACTCGGGGACTGATTTAGTGGTTCAGTTGCTTTCTGCGCAAATGAGAGAAATGAAATTGCAAGCCAACTCGGTGGACCACAAATGGGATTGGTGGAGTAAGTTTATCTCTTACTTCGACTCGGGGACTGTCCCCCAAGATAAGAAAGAAGCTAAAAAGTTAAGAACCCAAGCGGCTTCATACCATATGATCGAGGGTAACTTGTATAAAAGGTTGTATTGCGGCCCGATGACCAAATGTTTGGGTCCGGATGAAGCTAGATATGTGATGGATGAAATACATGAATGCGAGTGTGGCAATCACTCGGGGGGAAAGTCTTTGGTGCGAAAAGTACTTAGAGCTGGGTACTATTGGCCCACCATTAGCGCATATGCAAAGGCCTTCATGCAAAAATGTGATAAGTGTCAACGCCACACACGAATGATTCATAAACAAGCCGAACCTTTGCATTCAGTCGTGTCGCCATGGCCCTTTATCAAATGGGGGATGGATATTGTTGGTCCCTTACCGAAGGGTAAAGGCGGTGGTCGATTCATCCTCCTTTTAACTGATTACTTTACAAAATAGGTGGAAGCAGGAGCTTTCACCGAGGTCAAACAGAAAGAAGTAATCGATTTTATTAGGAAGAAAATCATCTACAGGTTCGGTGTCCTAAGAGAAATTGCTTGCGACAATGGTAAACAATTCATGGGGGCAGCCATCACTGATTTCTTCAAGCAATGGGGAATCAAAAGAATTGCTTCGACCCTCTATCATCCAAGTGCCAATGGCCAAGTCGAGTCTTCAAATATGGTGATAATCGAAAATCTAAAGAAAAGGCTCGATGAGAAGAAAGGTCCCTTGGCCCGAGGAGTTGCCAGGTGTGTTGTGGGCCATGCGGACAAAAGAAAAGAACAACACTGGTGAGACCCCTTTTTCACTTGCTTATGGCATGTATTCCCTTATCCCCGTGGAAGTGGGCGAACCAAGTCTTCGGTATGCCCACACCACCGAGGATGCGAATTAGCAAGCCTTGCGCACTTGCTCGAGGAGAAAAGAGAGATGGCTTTGGTTCGGCTAGTTGCACAAAAGAGGCAGATCGAAGCATATCTCAATAGGAAGACCAAACTTAGAGATTTTAAAGTTGGCGATTATGTACTGAAGGCTACGAACCAATCAACGAAGGAGAAGAACGGGGAAAAACTCGTTGCAAACTGGGAAGGACCTTACAAAGTCAGAGCAATTATTGGAAAAGGATCTTATCAAATTGAAGATCTGCAAGGCACACCCGAACCCTTAAATTGGAACATCACCAATTTGAAGCGGTACTACTTCTCAAATCGAGGTAAGCATTCCTCGATTACTTAAAGTTTACATTCAGCCTCGAGCCGAAAAATGCTCCTAGGGCCTCGATCGAAATGTACTAACTTGCTCCTCGTTTCATTTTGCTTGACCTTTTCAGGAAGCGGATAAAACGATTTCCAGTGCTCAGATCTTCATCAAGGTTCACACCCGAACACTGGGGGGGAGTAAGAGGCGGGTTGCAACCGAGGTCGACACTGAACCTCTCAACCGAAGCCTACCTATTCGACAACTGGGGACTGACACCCGAGGAATAGATTAGTACAAATTAGTTACGCCCGATAGTGGCATGTTGTCAATCTGTTTTTACGCCCAAGGTCTACTTCAACTTAGCTTTATGTAAAAATCCGATTATGGCTCGTTGATATTATCAATGAAATAAACTTGATTCTATATCTATTTGTTTCTATAATCTTGCACTCCGAAGTTGCACTTTAAATGCATCGACTAGAGAACGAGACGTCGTTCTAAGTTTGCATCGGTTTTATTTAATTTAGTCTTGCAAGCGAGTTATCTATTTTAAGTGTTCGGTTCATACAAAAACTAACATTTAAAACAAGAAATACAAAGTCATTTCATTAACACGCCCGAAGGCTGCAAATTCTGTACATCAAAAAGTCCGAAGGCTAACACAAAAACAAAGAACAAAGAACAAAAGGAGAAAGCAGGAATCTAGGCCTCGGGGTTATCATCTCCCTCTTCGGAAGCCCCCTCGGCACCCTCATCATCATCATCCCCTCCTTCATCCTCGCTTGAAGCTTCACTTGATGGAAGATCATCGATAATAGCTTGAGCCTGGGCTTCCTTCTCTTCGGTTTTGGAAATTTCTTCTTCCAAATTGAGCTCAACAGCACGACACTGCTTAAGCAGCTTCAGCCGAGACTTGATAACAGCCCATCGCTTATCCAATTGTGCCCCCTTGGTCTTAATCTTGGCCTTGGCTTTGCGATCAGCAATTTCCTCTCGAAGAGCTTCGACCTCGGCCTCACGAGCTAGAAGTTTGGAGTTCTCACTCTCCAACCTCTGAATATGGAGCACATGATTTCTCAGCTGCTCGTGGTGCTTCTTGGCCATTTCCTCAAATTTTCCACTAGCTTGGGCTAACTCAGCATTGAGTTTTGTGACCTCGACTTCTAGCTTCGTACGCTCAATTTGGAAACTATCGCCAAGGGCTCGAATCTTCGCCTCGGCAGTAGCTTCAACTTCGTGCAAATCGGACTGGGACTTGGACAACTTAGCCTTCAACTCTGTTATTTGTGCATTGAAGCTGTCCCTTTGCCTGTCCCATACACGGGAAACACGCCGAACTTCTTCATCCCTCGAGGTCTCAACCTGGATAGCCCTCAACGGCAGAACGAAACTCTAAATGGAGATTAATAAAAAAATCATTGTTAGCAATTGACCCAAGACAGAGGTAAAATCAAAGGCAACAAAACTTACTCTGATAGCATTGGCGGCGATGGTGTTGAATAGCTGACCTCGAGAAAAAGTCTGCACAACTTTATCTTCTTCTGGGCTGAGCAAAGGCATAAGGCTCAGGATATCACCTCGAGAGCTCGCCAACAGGTTCGAAGAGGAGGGCACCTCGAGCTTTCGAAAAGACCCCACCGAGGACGAAATCCTCGCGGGCTCAGATTGCGCCCGAACCGCGCCGGCTTTGGCTACCCTTTCGATGGCAGCGGGCCCAGCTTCCCCAACTTTGGCCTTGACTCTGGCCTTGGCAACTGCCGCCTCGTATTCTTGCTCTTGATCTTCAAGGTCCACGACCTCGACTTCCCTTCGCGCTACTAAGCCTTCGGCAGCTTCGTCATCAGGCTGGTCGATCAGCATTTGGCGCGATTCCGCCACCACTTCGGGCCGAGGGGAAGTAGCCACCTCGGTGCGAGGATTTTCAGAGCGAGAGGTTCTTGGAAACCGCCCTCTTCCTTTTCACACCTACAAAGGGCAACACAAAAGGATCTTGAGCAAAGGAATGAAGAGAAGTAAAAGTGAGTGAGTTGACCGAGGGTGATGTTTACCTTTTAAGGATCCTTAACCCAAGGACCCTTTTGAAATTTTCGAAGGCTGTGAAGCCTTGAAATCCTTCAGGTCACCAGCTAGACCTGTCACCGAAGCCAGATCATCGTCCGACTCGATATCTTCATCGTCTTTCTTCTTCTTCTTCTTCTTCTTCTTCTTCTTCTTCTTCTTCTTCTTCTTCTTCTTCTTATTCTTCTTCTTCTTCTTCTTCTTCTTCTTCTTGTCTTTATTTTTGTTGATGGCACGGTTCGGAAAACCTAGTACCGAGGAGAAAGAAGTCAATGATAAAATCAAAAGAGTTTGAATGACAGCTTAGGTAGAAGATTATTGACAACTTACCGTGCCTTTTGCATTGCCAACCAAAGTCAGCAGCCATCTCCATCCATGACCGAATGGGACATTTACGGGGCTCAGTCACAGCTTTGACCCATTCGGTCAAACCCTCGGGAGGGGGGGGGGTGATAGCAACCTTGTTAGCTGGGTAACAAAAATAGGTTGAAGTTAGCAAACAAGAGTGGAAGCAGAAGAAGAAATCGAGAACGAAGGAACACCTACGTGTATTATTCGACCTCTCTGGGAAATTAGGTTCGGTAGATAAGACGTTGGTCTCCAAAAGAACGTAACGATCACTCCAGCCTCGGTTCCCGTGATCCTCGCTTTTATGGAGAAGTGCATACTTGCCTCAGTTGTTTAGAGCCACAACCCTGGCTTTATGGAAGTAAGGGTAATAGAGAGAAATGAGATGCTGCAATGTAAAATCCACCCCGGCTTTCGTACTCAGCCAATCAAGACATTGTACGACCCTCCAAACGCCGGGGCCTAACTGAGCCAAGCATAGGTTGTATGCTCGATAGAAGCCATCAATAATCTTGTGTACAGGTAGGGTGAAACCAATGGTGAAGGGGTAGGTATACGCAAAAGATAACCCCTCCACATGGTGGCAAACTCTACTAGTGGGGCGGGGATAATTATCTTCACCTCGGGCTCGAATGCACAGTCCTTCCGAACCCGATGAATGTGAGCTTGAGTAATTCGGGTCGGAGTCGTATTCACTGGCACGTTCCTATTCAACCCCTCTTGATCGGCAGACTGCTTTTGAAGCTTCAAATCATTTCCATTGTCGAAGTGCGATAGAATGATCTGATGGGGCTCGAGCTCCTGCTCGAGAGAAATCTTTGGTAACTTTTTCTCAGGGCCCGAAGGTCCAACCTCGGCATCGTGCCCACCTTCGGTAGCGGGCAATTAACCCCCGGTTTCAGCTTCGGCCTCGGCATCACCTTCGCCCTCGCCCTCAGTGTCGTCACTTTCATCATCGTCGTCCCTGTGACTGACCTCTTCAACGTCAGTGCCAACTACCGCCATGGCGTCATCACCGATGACGTCATCCTCCTCCCTATACTGACAGCTTCACTCACAGCGGCCGTATCGCGCCTGACTCTCGCCTTACGCAGCCTAGAGTCACTGACACTGGATGTCACCTCTCCACCGCCTTCTGCAACAACAACTTGAATTGCCGGCACAGTGGCGACAGCATCGCTGTTAGCTACAGCGGCGACGTACTGTGAAATCCTTGCTCTCTCACCAGAGTCACTTGAATCCTGTCTAGAGTGTGTTGCAGACATGATTATGGAGTTAAAGCTTAAGATTTTTGATAGATGGGAATTGATCAGAGTAAAAGATGGAAGTTCTTACTTTTTTCTTATCACTATTGCTTGCAAAGATAGAAAGTGATGAGAATAAGTTGTTGAGGAAATATTTATAGGTGTAGGAAAGACAAGTGGCATAGTTTCATCATTGTAACGTTGGGAAAAACAAAGAAAGCGGCGTGATCGTTCGAACAGCCAACGGACGATTGACACGTGTCAGTGAATAGTAATTTGAAGAGACGCGAACCGTTGACAAAGTTTGAAACGCTTGGATAAGATCGAGCCACGTCACTTTCCCGCGGAATGTCATTCCACTCCTCGGTAACTTCGGCAATTGACCGAGGAGTAGGGGGAATATTCGTATTGGGTAAAAATCAGCTCTTTATGAGTCGATTCGGTAACATGATCTGATGGTGACCGAGCATGTGATGACAAGCTGTAAACTGAAGCCAGCAAGTGAGTCGCCGAAGTCAGGCACCGAGGTCATCACCGAAGGCGAGCAGAAAGCTGCGCTTCGGTGATCCTCGCTTCAACCGAACGGCAGAGTCGCGCCACCGAAGTAACCTATTTACACCTCGGTAGGGCGCCTCGGTTGTAACGGCTTAGTAGCCCACTACTCTACTGCATTAACTTCATCAATAAATGCTCCAGACGTGGGTTTGGCCACTACGAGTCATGGAGAACGTGGAGCAGGCTCTTGCACCTATAAATAGCACTTCATTTACATTGTACTCATTCAGAAATATATACGGAAACTCTGGCGAAATTTGTACTCATTGCAATATATTGAAATCACATTATTTTCTCGTATTTACGATTATTCTTGGCATTTTCTTGACTTTGATACGAAGATTTGCTTGTATTCCAACCCAAATTCGATTTGTGATTCTAAACTGATTTGTGCCCATACAAAAGATACTAATCAATAACTTTAATTATAACGGTACTTATTTAAACTAACCATCTATCTGTCCTTAAGCATTCACTATTTTATAAATAGTTCACTTGTTAAAGGAATACGACTATAATTTTTCTTTTAAAAAAATAGGTATTAAATGACTTCTGATTCTGAAAAAGCATCAACTATATAGAGCTTACAAAACTACTACTCCTACCTTTGAAACGGGATGGAGTAATTAATCGTGGAGTAAAAACAATCCGAATGAAATTATGATAAGACAATAGAATATTGTTAATTACGTGTCACTAATGGTCAGTACTTGAGCCACCGACACATGGTGACTTGACTACACAAAACAAATAGTACTAGTACATTGAAAACGGTAAATCCATATTTCCTATCCGCGAAATGTGTTTGGTGTAAGAAAATACGTTTTCAAGGAAATGTTTTCCTAAAATAAGTGATGTTATATTATTTATTCTCTTATGTTTGGTAATCAAATAGTAGAATAAAAAGTTTAAAAATTACTAATCCCTATTCTTAGCCTCACTTCATCCCACCCTACCTTCCATCACCATCCAACCCCCTTACCCCACACTCCACCCTCGAAAACCTCAACCACCCTAACCTTCCACCTTCATCCTAAGTTGTCGCCACCATTCGTAACGTTAGCATTGTCGGGGAAATAATCGACAGCGACGAAAGGTGATCAGAGGTCGTAGGCTGCGGCTTAGAGAAGATTGAAAGTCGTAGGCGACACAATTTCTTTCACTGCTTCGACGCTTTATGCCGCAACAGTTTAAGCCGACAACGGCGCCAACATAGACATCAGATCTAGCGACAGGATATGGGTTAGGAGATGGAGTTTGGGGGTTGAGAAGAGGTTGGTGTGCACAACGGGGGAAGGTGGGCTGGCATGTGGTAGTGGGGATTTGAGAATTAGGGTTTGTATTTATATTTGATGAAAATTTTCCTTCAATTTTCTGAGAAAACATTTTTTTCGAATTGATGAAAAATAAGTGGGTAGGATAATTATTATTCAAGTCAATATAAGCTAACCTAATATAAGAAAAATGGAGGAAAAAAATTCCAGACGATATTTTTCCCCATACCACACATACCTCATACCTTGTTTGTTTTGATTGATATCTTTATTGGGTAATACAAAAAGCCTCTCTAAGGTTTGAACTTAAGTTTTCCTTATTATCTAAATTACAGAATCATAAGGTGTATGACCATCTTATTACGGTTAGAGAGAGTATTTTATGGTTATTTTTTACATAAAAGTACAAATTTTAGAGCTTAATTATCAAACATAGCAATATTTTAGTAAAATTACCCTATATAGAGGAAAACACAAGATAATTACAAATATAGCAAAAATATAGCAATATTTTCTCATAACATACCAAACCCTTACATTCTTTCTTATGTTTCCCCAACTATCACTTTTGCTCCTCCTACTTCTCCCTATTTCACTTTTCCTCCCATCATTTCCCCCCAATTTCACTTTTACTCCTCTCATTTTTCCCAATTTCACTTTTCCTCATCCATCCTCAATGTATCTCGTTGAATCTCACTATTTATGCACCGTATCAACTATTTCAGCACTGTATCTCAACTGTTTCTGCACCGTTTCTACTGTTTCTACAGCACCGTATCTCAACTATTTCTGCACCGTTCCAACTGTTTCTGCAGCATCGAATCTAAATGTTTCTGCACCACCGTATCTAACTGTTTCTGTACCGTTTCAACTGTTTCTGCAGCACCGTATCTAACTGTTTTTGCACCGTATCTAACTGTTTCTGCAACACCATATCTAAGTGTTTCTGCACCGTCTCTAACTGTTTCTGCAGCACCGTATCTAACTGTTTCTGCACCGTTTCAACTGTTTCAACACTGTTTTAGACTGTTTCTGCAGCACCATATCTAACTGTTTCAACACCGTTTCAGGTTGTTTTAGCACTGTATCAAGCTATTTCTGCACCGTTTCAAGTTGTGTTCAGTACTGTATCAATCTATTTCTGTACCACTTTAAGTTGTCTAAATATGTAATTACACTCTCAAATCATCTATCCTAATTACTCCCATACAACTTGTTATATTAATTGACGAGACAATGTAAATGAAGATTAATTTAGGATTGAACCGGCACTAAAACTTTGAGAAGTAAATTGGAGGAGATCTTCGTTGCTTTCAATTGCTGACATTTATTTCTACTCAATTTTCCAAAAAGATGACCTTTTTATTAGTTGGCTTACTTGTTAGTTGCCAAACTCAGCTCACTCATCTAAACTCTATGCTGCTAGAGCAAAGCCGCTGTAGCTACTGAACAGATGCTTCACCTTTTCTTCAACATATAGCTCGCAATAATGGTGACAGATTCATCGGCTATGAATAGCATACTAGTTTACCAATCTAACGAAGAAAAAATCACGATTCTCGATTCTCACAAGCTTATGGGAGCTAGTGGTGAAGCCGGCAACAGGTTCAATTTCCTAGATTCGATAGTTGTATTCTTCGATTTCTCTTAACTTTTTTGAATTTTTGTATGTTTTTGGTGAATTTACAGAGCCCAATTTACAGAGTATGTACAGAAAATATGGCTCTGTATCAGTTTCGTAATGAGGGTGGGGGTGAATGGCGCTGGGGTGGTGGGGGTAGCGGTGGGGTGATGGAGAAAATGTGGCTTTGTATCAGTTCCGTAATGGGGTGGGAGTGAATGGCGTTGGGGTGGTGGGGTAAGCGATGGGGTTGGGGTGATGGAGAAAATGTAGCTTTGTATCAGTTCCGTAATGGGGTGGGGGTGAATGGCGTTGGGGTGGTGGGATAAGCGGTGGGGTTGGGGTGATAGAGGAAGAGAGTGAGATGTTGTAATTTGGGGAAATGAAATTGAAATTTGTTGATTGGTATAAAATGTGCTAAAAAAGTATTGCTATACCTTGTAATTTGAAAAGTATTGCTAGTTTTTTGTAATTAAGTGGTCAAATTTATATTAGTGTAAAAAACTCGTATTTTATTGCTTAATTATATTCTTAAAATACCCCCTTTCGTGCTTGATTTTTATTATGAGCCAAGTACGTAATAGATAACGGTTTGACTTGAACTACGTATTTCTATTTGTTCTCATAATATTAAAATACGTGACCAACTTATCTAAGAGTTTAAGCGGTTAGAGAGAATACATTTTTTTATACTTAATTTTATTCTTAACATGACACTGTTTTATGTTTTTGCAAAAGAAACTACTTACAATTTTGTAAAGTAGTTTCAAAATCCTATGTAGTTAATATTTACATCCATTTAAACAAGAAATCATATTTTTTATGTGTGTGTACATGCAATGAGAAAAATTTACAAATTGCCATTAGTCATTTTTAGAATTCATTCTTTTTAATTTTATAAAACTAATCTAAAGTTAATAATCCGAGGTTTGGAAATTGGAAGTATTACTTTGATCCATTTTGAGAGATACCTAGCTTGTTTGGATGGTTGTAACCCATTGTATGGTATTGTATTGTTATCAAGGGTACAACGTTTGTTTCGGTTGTTTCTTTAATTAATATTGTATGGTATCGTTAAATCCATGGTATGTAACCATGAAAACTGTCACTTTATGTAACCACCGATTTGGTGGAATCGCGTCGTTACCTATTTTTCTTACCCATCATGCCCTCACTTATTATTTAATATTCCCATTTTATCATTTACCGTAGTTTCAATTATTGAACCACGGTAAACAATATAGTCTATCTAAATATTGTACAACACAATACGATACAGTACTATACGATACAATATAATACAACACATTATCCAAACGGTTAAAGAGATCAATCTATTTTGGTTTATAGGGGCCTAGGGGTTGTTTTACTGTTTTTCATCAATTTGTGAGTTTAAGTGCAAAGATAAAATCTTAAAAAACCGTCATTTTTCATGTAATTTATTTAATCATCTGCTAGAAGATGAGGTGGGGACTAAAAAGTATACTTATTTGGGGGGTACATTCAGTGGACTTGGTATGAGTGAACATCGAATAGAGGGCAGTAGCCCGAGTAGGTACAAAAATATGTTTACCGTTTTAGACAGAAGAGGAGTACTATATTATCCACCTTTCATTTCGTGTCCATGTCGTCTTCTGTTTGTGGCTCTTTGATAGGAAATTTACGAGTCCTACAAGGCCTGCGGGACTGTAAAAGGTTGTAAATGTCGCAAAGTGCTGACCAGAAATGAAAGGTAAAAAGAATACTCCTTCAGTATCACTTTGTTTGTCATACTTTACTTATTAGTCTGTCCCAAAAAGATTGTCATACTTCTAAATTTGGTAATAATTCAACTCTAAAGTTACTTTTTGACTCATTTATAGCCACACAAATATTCATGGTTTATTTTAGACCACAAGTTTCAAAAGTCTTCCTTACTTTATTAAACTTTATGCCAAGTCAAACTATGACAAACAAATATGGACGGAGGGAGTATTTAAGAGAGTGCAATGGATATTATATGTTGTATTTTAATTTAAAGAAAAGACCTCGTATTTTGATTATCGTTCATTTTAAGTTTAACAAGACTCTGTCAAAAAGTTGAACACAATGCACGGATACTACTGTAACTCAGAAAAGTAAAACAGGTTACTTAAAACAGGAGTAACTTGCATTTCGCACCTATTCTGTGTGTCACATTTTCCAATTTAGCTTACATTCTGTTACAAACTTCGTAAACACATTTAAGTAGTTACAGATTTTAGGGGTCTTTTGGTTTGAAGAAGAGTTATGCGGGTATAACCTATACAAATATTAACATGCATGTAGCAATTCGTGTATTAGTTATATAGGTATTAATTATACAGAGATTAATAACAATGTAAGTATTAATTATACGGAGACAATAATGCGGGTATTAGTTATATGATAATTTAGTATTGTAAGTATTGTAATCCAAAGATTAATATTGTTGAATCATTGACGGATAATAAATTAATATAGGATGTATAATTAAAAACATTGGTTCAAAGAAATAAAAAATATATATTATGATGATTAATTTTGTCATTTTATGACTTAATACACGTATTGATAATACCCATATTCTTATTTCACCATCCATTTCGCAAAAAATAATACATCAATTTCCATATAACCAACGCATGTAGCACTTATGCAGAAATAAAAAAGTACAACAAAATATTATATAAAATAATGCTAAATTTCATGTGGAGTTAAAAAGTGCAACCGAACATTGTATAAAATAAGGTGGGTTTCTACGTGGATGTTATCCAATACATGATGCGTCTGATGATTTATTGAACTTTACACCAATCTGGAAGAAATGTCACACAACTATTGTTTGGAAAATTTTAGAAAAAGAAAACATGAGCTTGATAGAGTGATATTCCTAGGAATTCAATTCTCCATATATTGATGTTGGATATATACAAACTGTTTTATAATAAAATAAAAGAAAATACGTTTGATATAATCTCTCTTTGTTTTCACTTGGTATTTGAAACTTATATTGGGTCTTAATCCAAATTTGCAATGGAAAGTTCTCACATACAGACAGGGGCGGATCTACATGGTGGGGTGGGGTGCACCGGCACCCGCTGGTGTCGGAAAAAATTCTGTGTATATATATATGTATGTATAACAGAAAACGTGTATATATATATTTAAATGTGCACCCAAAATAACAAAAGCTAATTGGGTGCACTGGTAACGCAGATGTTTAAAGTTAGCTCTAAAGTTGGAGATTTGGGTTTGAATCCCACCTCCTAGAATTTCTTTTATACTTTTTTTCGTCAATTTTATCTTGTGCCCCACTGAGTTGAAATCCTGGGTCCGCCTCTGCATACAGACAAGATGTTTCCTACAAAAAACGACCATATTTACAAATTTAAATACAATACTTGTATGGCCCGTGCCACAGTCTTTAGTAATTAAATAAAGACCTCTCGGTGTAATCTACCAAAAGGGGCAAAAATACCATATCTCCACTTCCCAATCACTGACCATACTTATATATATAAACTATAAGCCTTGTGTGTGTACTTTTGACTCTTTCACAATATCCTTGCCGAAATGTCACTGAAGAAGCTAGTTGCCAGGGAAGACAATTGTGATTTATACAATTCTAGCGGTTGAATATGTGAAGCATTAGCTGGGAATGGTTATAAAGGTGTTAAAACTTAGGGCTAATCACAAATATATACAACCCTAACACCAAAATTACAAAAAATAACAACATTATTCCAATTTACAAAATATACCAATATTTCTTTACCCATTATATACAAAACCAACAAAATTAACAAATTAGGGTTTCTTCTTCTTCCTACTGCCCCCCCCCCCCACTGCCACCACCTCAGGCGGCGCCGCCGCCTAGTCACCGCCGGCCACCCACCGGATTTTTTTTTTTTTTTTTTTTTGTATCTAAAATATGAAATACACATATAAACATTGATTTCTCTTTGAAAATACACTTGCAACATACATATAAACAAAAAATACATGTAAATACACAAAAAAATATATTTTACATACACTAAACACACACATACATACAAGGATGTACGGATCTACAAATTAAACATACAAATTTATGTATGTCACACATACACTTGACATACACACAAAAACACATACAAAAAATACAATAGATGCTCAGATATACATGTTCATACAGTAACATACACGTTCATACACTTCTGTGCTGAAAATTATTACATGTATATACACGAACATACAGATACATACACTTGCAGATCTGAATTTGAATGTGTATATTCAAATGTAAAAAAGAAGAAGGAGAAGCAGATCTGAACTTGTATTAACAAAATACATGTGTATACATAAAAATACACACATATACACGTACAAAATGAAAAAAGAAAAAGAAAAATGAGGAGGAGATGAGAAAAGAGGAGCAGATCTGCTCCAATCGCCATGGTGGAGACACGCAGCGGCTGCGACGGCGGAGCAGAGGCACGGGGGGGGGGGGGGGGGTGACGGCGGGAGGGTGGGGTGGGTGGGTGGAGGAGAGGAGAGAAAGAGAGAGGGAGAAGTTAGGGTTTTGGGTAGAGAGGGAAGAAAGGAAATGAAAAATTGTATATTTTGTAAAATGTGAAAAAGTGTTGGTATATAGGATAATTATTTAAAAATATCGGTATTTTTTGTAATTAAGTGGTTTAGTATGTCAATTAGCGTAAAAATGTCTAAAACTTAAACGTAGCTCTTGTACAATTTTCGAAAGACAACCGACACAAACAACATAGTATCTATCTGCCTCATTTTATTAATTAAGCCGAGAGTAAAATTTCTTATTCAAATCAGAATAACTTCAAGGGAAAAAATTCACACTTAAACTTTCTTTGATTAAAAAAATAAGATTGTAGTTGTTTGAAAGCTATGGTATAGCTTAGAATTATTTTGGTGATGAATTATCCAATTTGGAACAAAAATATGCCAAAATTACAGCAGCACGTCAGTACACTTTTAGGATGAGATTGCACAATAAAGCCAAGAAATACACGTGAAAGGAATGTATTTATTTTGTCCTAAACCCTAAAGGTAGAGAATACGTAACACCATAGAAATGTCTTTATTGCGTCTCGCTCAGTTGGCATTTCGATTTTCAACTCTTATTTTTCTCTTAAGATTGTATGAATACTCTTTTCGGTGAATAATTCCAAAAAGATTCCATAGCTGATTGACAATCGCCACCTACAAGATGGTGAAAAACTGTCATTCAATAATCAACAAATGTCACAACGCCAACATGCATATATACATAATTCTTCCTAGCACACAGCAACATATGTTATCAATAAAAATGTGTCAATTTTTTATATGGCCACTCAACTATGACAATATGTTAACAAAGTAATTTTTTTTTATTATATTTCTAAAAAAGTCACCCCACTTTATATAGTACTCCCTCTGTTCCAAAATGATTGTCACAGTTCGGATTTCGAGAGTCAAACGAGTTCATTTTGACCGTGAATTTAAACATATAATTTTTAAATTTTTTGTAACGATGTTTATATATTTAGAAACTACATAAAAAGTACTATAAGTCACAATAATTAATAATTCAAAATATTTAAAAGACATATAAAAATATTACGGTCAAAGCTAAACTCGTTTGACTCTCGAAATCCGAACTGTGACAATCATTTTGGAACGGAGGGAGTATATGATTAAGATGGTTATTCTTGTCTGAAAGTGGTTATATCCAGTGGAAATTAGTGATGTGACATATTTTTTTTAAAAACGAAATAAAACATTAAAAAGTTACCCATCCATTTTTAACTAACAAACTATCTATTACTATCAAAATCTTCATACAGAGCTACTTACTTTGACCTCGGCAAGTTAATAGGGACAAACACATGGATTCATTGTAAAGGCTCCACCATTTATGTAACTAAGAAGCCACGCCAAGCAGACAAATATGCATGATATACTAAGTTAAGTGTTCTTTTCGTTGTATAAACAAAAGTAACCATAACCTATTGAATATCCCAGTTCTTTATCATCCCATACTAGTAAAGGTCCTCACCTTTCACAATATTTTCTAGAGACATCCTTAAACTTTAAGAATCTCTAAACTTTTTGACCTCAAGTTGTTCGGTGGATTTTATTAGGATAAACGGGTCGGATAGTTGAGCCCTTAAATTGATGGATTTAACTTTTATAATGTTCTATTTTTTTTTTAAAAAAAAAGAATATGCCACATCATTTTTTTTCTCCCGAGATACCCATTTTTCTGCAAAAATGATCAATTAAGTCAAATATGCAAAATTGAGTGATTTTTCAGAAACTTTGTAAATCTTTTCCCAATAGTTGAGTGATCATTTAAGTAATGGACTCCAATAATAAAATTTAGTTCAATATAGAAGCTTTAATTCCACCACATGACTGAAGGTTGACTAATAATCACTCTTTACACTCTTTCGGGCGCGTTGAATTGTTTGATAATTTCATCTAAAAAATTATTATTGTTAAAGATACAAACTTTTATCTATTTGAATATATCTTCACAAATGGAAGGTAGATTAGGCTTCAATAAGCCCATTTGTAGACATATGACACCATAAGGAATGGTTTTTTTTTTTTGCCCATGCTAACAGCGGTTTTGCAAAAATACTCTGTTAAGTTTAATATAAAAATTTTGGACGGAAACATCTATGTCAAACTCTTGGCAAGGGGCCAAGACTTACCTTTGACCCCTCTCTATTTGCCAATACTTTCCCCTTCAAGTGTTGGCAAAAGGTAACACTTACCAACACACTTGGTCGTTAGTGTTAGCAAAAGGCCAACACTTGCCTTTGACCCCTCTCTATTTTTCAACACTAACACTTGCCAGCACTTGGTTGTAAGTGTTGGCAAAAGGCCAGGACTTGCCCCTTCCAATCTCTTTCTGCATTCTCGTCATATAACTTGAAGTGTTGGCAAGACAATACTTACTCTTGAAGTTTTTGCCCCTTCCCAATATTTACAAATTTTTGCCTTAAAGTCTTGGCTCCGTGCCAACATAAGAGTATTTTGCTAAAACATTGTTAAACAGGGCAATCTTACAAACTTATTGCAGACTGTGGATATGTCAGTTAGTTAGCTGTATTGGTTAGTTAGTCAGTTGTATTGGTTAGTTAGTTGTAGAGATAGTTGATTATTGTAATGCCAGCTGTACATGATTAATTAAGAGTGAGCTATCAATTAGTTGTTAGGAAGTTAGAAGTAGTCAGAGTTAGTTAGTAGGTGTTTCTATAAATACAGTGTATTCTACTCATTTACAGTTAATGAGAATTTGTTTCCTCTCCAAAATATCTCAGCTTGTTCTCATTCCTCTATTCCAGTTCTAAGATTTGTTCATGGTATCAGAGCTTCCAGAATCTTATAGGTTCTTCTATAGCGATCACTGAAGTAATTTTGTGCATTGCGAGCTTGATCTTATACAACTTCCATGGCGAATGCACCAGTTCAAGCTGCAACAATGTAGAATCCAGAATTCATTGATGAAAAGAAGAATCATCCTCTGTATCTGGATCCATCGGACGCTCCAGGTTCAATCCTAACCTCGATTCAACTTACATGTACTGTAAACTATTCTCTTTGGAGTAGAGAGATGTTAATATCCCTGCGAGCGAAGAGTAAATTAGGGTTTGTATTAGGAACATGTAAAAGGAGTGATTACGATGTTAAATATGAAGAACAATGGGAGAAATGTAATGCTTTCGTCTTATCCTGGATTTTGAACACAGTTTCTAATGATTTACTTAGTGGAATTGTATATGCAACTAATGTTGTTGCTGTTTGGGGAGATCTGAAAGAGCGATTTGATAAAATTGATGGATCAAGGATCTACCAGATTCATCGAGAAATCTGCACAATAAATCAAGGCACTATGTCTGTTTCTGCTTATTTTTTAAAATTGAGACTTTTGTGGGATGAATTCGATGCTATAATACCCTCCACCAAGCTTTGGTTGTGAGAAATCTAAGATTTATGCATATCACATTCAATATCTTAGACTTTTTGCTTTTTTGACAGGTCTGAATGAGTCATATGGACAGGCTCGTGGTCAGATATTGATGATGAATACTTTTCTTAATGTGAATAAGGCATATTCTACGGTTATCTCAGATGAAAGTCAGAAAATGACTGCAAGAACACATGCTAACAATGATCTAAATGATTCTGCTGCTCTTTATGCTGGGAAAGCAGGTTATAAACCATATGATAAGAAGAACACTAGAGGTGGCTACAATCAGGATAATAGAAGAGGATCTGGCTATAAGATAAAGGGAAGAAACCCCAATCTCTGGTGTGACATATGTCAGATTAAAGGTCATGACAAGGAGGGATACTGGAAGGCGATTGGTTACCCTAATAATTACAAGCCTAGAGGAAGAAATAACTATGGAGGTGCTGGACCAGTTAATACAAACCAGTCATTGGTAGAAAATGTATATGGAAATTCATAGCAATACAATGTAGGAAATAATCCTTATGTGGGGAACAATGCTTACAATGCATGAAATAACTCCTATGCAGGGAAGTTCTTACAATGCAGACAACACAGAAAAGTGGCTCCAATTCTAGGTGAGTAGATGATACCACCATAAACTTTCACCACAAAACAATATAATCAGCTGGTGAGATTGCTTCAAAATGAGGACAATAATGATAATGCATCATATATGGCAGGTATACTAGTTGACACTGTTCATTATGATGCTTTTCTGGTAAATTATGACAGAGTGAAGAAAAGTAAATGGATCATAGACTTAGGAGCTTTTAGTCATATAACCTCAGATATATGAGCTCTTAGTAATGTGACATCACTGCATAATGTTGAAAAAAAAAGGTTCATCTACCAAATGGTCATACAACTTGAATCACACACGCTGGTAGTTATAAGTTTAATGAGGCAGAGTCATTGGAGGATGTGTTAGTAGTAGCAGAATTCAAATATGATCTACTCTCAGTGTCACAACTAACAAAATAATTGAAGGGCTCAGTTACCTTTTTCCCTGAGTTCTGTGTATTTCAGGACATCTTAAATGGGAAGGTGAAAGGAATTGGTAAGAAGAGCAATGACTTATACTTTCTTCATGAACGATTGAGTGAAAGCTGAAGAAATAAAGGAGAAAATTTGTTGATAGCAAGGGCACATCAAGCAAACACAGTACTTCGGCATAGAAGACTGGGGCACCCTTCTACAAATATTTTAAAGAAGCTGTTAGGAAATAAAGGAATTGACATTGAGAATAATTGTACAATTTGTCCTCTAGCTAAGCAAACTAGGATACCTTTTCCATTAAGTACTTCTAGAAATGATGCAATTTTTTATTTGATACAAATGGATGTATGGGGACCTTACAGAAATACTACTCATAATGGAAACAAATTTTTCTTGACATTGGTTGATGATTGTTCAAGAATGAATTGGGTATATTTGATCAAAATAAAGAATGATGTGTTCATTGTATTAAAGAGTTACTTTACTTTAGTTAAAACTCAATTTAACTGTGATGTAAAGAAGGTTAGATCAGATAATGAAGGTGAATTCTTTAATAAGGAGTGCAGAACATTGTTTGAATCAGTGGGTATAGTTCATTAAAGTAGTTGTCCACACACTCCATAGAAAAATGGAGTGGTATAAAGGAAACATAGACACATTTTAGAGGTTGCTATTGCATTGAGGTTCCAAGGAAATATCCCCATTGTTGACATCCAATTTTGTCCCGAAATTTTAATTAGTTTTCAAAGTAATTTAATCAAGGTCAATTTAAACTTTAAAATGAATTAATAATTGATTTTTAAAGGAAAAGGGTTAAAATGTGCAATACATAAGCTAAATCCTAGTCTACCCTGTGCAAAATTCCTATTCTTATTTAATTACCCTTAAAGGGCTAAATTCGTTAGTAGCCTAAAATCCAGCCTATCCTACGCCGAAACGTACATTACATTACGCACACATTATTTCCCTATTTCAGTCAATATTTCCCCCAACGCGTTTCCCTAAAAAACCCAACCCAGCTAATCGTCTTCCCAGCAACGGATCATTAATCTTGACCCTTCATTAAAAATTCATTGAATTAGAGTCGTTTATCCTTTTCCTCGGAGATAAGGACGAGAGGGGCACAAATTTGACCCACTCACCCTTATCTCATGAGGGAAGGGATCAAAAAAATGAAAGTGGTATCTCGGAATTTCAAAAAGAGGTAAAACTCTAATTTCTTCTAGTATAATTTGATCATTTTCAGAATTTTTTAGAGTTCTAAGTTTTTGTTATTAATTAAAACGGCAGCAGCTATACAAAGGTTTTCCCTCTCAGTCTTAAGTAAAAAAAAAAAATATATAAACAGTGTCACTGCGCTTTTTCTGAGATTTTTTTCTTGTTTTGAATTCGAGTATCACTTGTTGCTCGTGTCGTCGCTTCATTATATTAGTCCTCGACCTCGAGTCCCGTTTGCTTCGGATCCCACGCCTCACTTCACTGCTCCGCAAAAGGTAATAACCTCACCTCGACCTTGTTTGATTTCTGTATATGATTAGTTTATGCATCAATTGAATCTGAGTTAATATACATTCTGGTGCTGATGTGTTTGATGTTGTAGGAGTATCTTTCTCCATTATTGCCTTAAAGCATTTAAACTTCCAATTATTAATCCCATCTTGGTTGAATATTGGGATGAACGATCTAAAATGCCATCTTCATTATATCCTATTTTTGAAAGCATGTTAAGAGCTCCATTTAGGTAAAAATTGAATCTTCAAATTGGTATAGTAACAGGTTAGTGAAAATCAGATCTTTAAGTTATTCATGATAACTTTTATGCACTGAAAAGATTTCCTGTCTGTTCTTCATAAAAAGGGCAAGTTTGAGTGGTTTCTGTATGTTTGTTGGCTTAGTGTGCCCAGTTTCCTTGCTATGTTGTTTTGATGTGTTCTGATGGAGAGTTAGCCGGATTTTTGGAGGCAGTCTGGTCCAGGAGTATGCATGGAGTTCATGAGTTTGTTTCTGGGCTCTGGTTTGGTTTCCAGGTAGAGTAGGTGTGTCTGTGTATTTTTTTTTTAGCTGGAATGAATGTGAAGTATATGAGTTTAGGTGCAGGGAGGATCTAGGAAGAAGGCAAGGTTCGTTTTGGATCTGTGTGAGGGTGATAGCAGGCAGGATGATGATTGGTGGCTTCTAGGGGTTATGCAAAGTGAGGAGGGTGTTCTAGGTGTAGCAGGGATGTTTAAGTGGCTTTAAAGAGGTGTGTGTGATACTGCAGTTCGATGGGTTCAGGGTGGAGCCGTTTGTGTTTGTTTGTAGAGGTGTATGAAGGTTCAGGTGTGGATGCTAGGAGTTTAGGTTTGCAGGATAGTTTAGAGTAGAGAAGGTCAGGGGCTGAAGCTTTTTGTAGAGGGGTGTTTCAGATTAGAGGTGATAGGAAGTTGGTCGCAGATTTCTTTGGTGATGAGAGAGTTGATAGCTGAGATGAAAGAGCTGATAGCTAAGATAAGAGAGCTGATAGCTGAGGAGAGGGTCTGGTGATTTGTTAAGTAGGTTCAAGGTGTACGTGTGTGCCTGTAGTACGTGTGTTTACTTGCTTCCGTATGTGTATGCTTGTTTGCTTCAATGTTAGTGTGTGCCTGCCTGCTTGTGTATGTCCGTGTGAGTTTAGGTGGCCTGGGATTGTGATGGTGTATGCAGGGACAGTGATATGATAGAGTGGTGTACTTGTCTGGTATTTGTTGTTTTATATTAACGGAATTTGTAAAAAAAAATTTAAAAATCCTAGAGGTTCCCATTAGCAGTAATGCAAGAAATAGTTTGTGCTAGTTAGCAATGATCTTAGTTTTCTGTGCAATCAAATAATCTTCATGCTTCTTATAGTAATTTTGTTTATACACTTGTCAAAGTTTCTTGCTAATGCTAATGCTTATCATTATTTGTTTTGACATGAACTCCCCGATCGAGTTAATAAACTCACAAATTGGGATGGCTATTTGCATTGGAGTTGTTTGATCCGCATCACATTTTCGGGCTCAAGTTCCCCGAAAGAAATGAAAACTTTAGAAAATTCGAGGCTCAAATTATGAGTTGCGCTTCCAGGTTCTATCTTCTAAACTCCCTCTTTCCCTATTCTCGTTAGAATCCATGTTATAAGATCTCTATAAACCGGACTAGGAACTTTATATGATGGAGGCCTGGTAGGATAGACGCTTTATATTATAGAATTGTTATATCATCGCATGATTATAAATTGCTTTATGTAAATTACTTATTCCCGTTTCCTGGAGATTCGCCAATTAATTTAAGGTATTAAGAACCATTTATTCATTAATGAGTGCAAATTAAAATTCAATTAAATTTATATCTTTGTTTTATCATTATTTATATTTAAATTATTTATTCATCAATTTACTTATTTTATAAAATATTAAGTTATTTATTTATTATTTATTATCTATTTACTTATTTATTTACTTATTTATTAATTTACTTATTTATTTATTTATTTATACTATATTTTTTCTAAAATCTCTAAGTTATTTATTTTATTAAAATTCATTAAAACCGTCGGATTAACCGCTTTTAGCGGATTTTCGAAAGTGCTCCCGTAATAGGGACCTTATTTCGAATTTAAAAGAACCACTTACTCAGAATCTCTAAAAATTATTTTCCTTTTAAATAAGGAAGAATTTGCACTCTTTAATTAACATTTGGTTCCTAATAATCCTAAATTAGGTGGTGACTCCAAGAAGCCCTTTGGAGTCCCGTTTTGTTGAAAATGCACCTGATACATATTTATATGTACTTTGGGGGGTTCAGCAGCGTGGAAACTCCACTGGGGATATTTAATGGTTTTAACCATAATGCTTTCACGAATTTGTTTGTTTATATTGTTTGAATCGTATGACGAGACTAGTATGCGTAGCTTATTTAATTATTGTGTTTGTATGTTGAAACTAGCATGATTATATCTATTGTTTATTTGCGAGCATGCTTAGTTAATTTAATTGATTGTTCTGTGATACAGATCAAAATCAAAAGACGATAAAGATAAAGATAAAGGAACGAGACGCGTCTCGAACTCCCCTACAAAGTATCCACGGAGAACTTGTTCTGTGAAACTTTCGTATCGGTGTCAAGAAGAGCCTACGTTAAGCAACTACCCTCGAGTCGACAAAGAACCCACAAGTAGAATGATAGGGGAGGTTTGGGGATCAACTAGCTTACATAGAAGACTCAACCAACTAAGGGTTTTTTCATTCAATTCAAAGAGACTCTCTCTCTCTTGAAGTTTGTTCATTCATTCATTCATTCATCAAAAGCTTACTAAAGAAATTGAAAGACTAATGGAGTATTTATAGGCCTCATTCTAGACATAATGAAAGGCCTAAAGTACCCTTAAGTAGATTCTAAAGTCATAAGCCACATAGGGCTATAGTAGGAATTACATAGGATAAAAATTAGAATTCCCGTCATGCTTCAGTAAAACAGGCGCCCCGCCTAGTTGCTCCTCACTGGAGAGTAGGCGCCCCGCCTCTGCACAGGGGCGGACCGCCTATAAAACTTCAGAGAGTTGGGTAGGCAGTCCGCCTAGTAAGTGGGCGGTCCGCCTGCTTCTCCGACTCCTTGAAACGCCTCGAAATGTGTCTCGGATGCTCCTCGTTCCATGGTGTTTCAATGCATAAGCTCTTCCTTGGCCTTGGATGGTGCTTTTGGATGGTTGCTCGAGTTGCCCCGCATCATCCTCCCCCTCATTTTTGGGCTCACTATCTTGCTCATACACCAAATTACCAACCACAACCATGGTTCTTTTTGTAGAACAATTCCTAGCAAAATGGCCATAGCCCTTGCACTTATAGCATTAAGTAGAAGTAGATGTAGAAGTAGGATTACTCAAGCGAGTTTTAGAGGTACCTTCCAAGCGGGGTGTAGTCTTCTCATATGGCTTCTTCACTTATTTGCTAGCACTTGCACTTGGAAAGCTTGCATTTGGAGTCTTCCACTCTTTTGGCTTGCTTGTAGAAGTATGACTGTTGCCTTTGGATTTCTCTCCCTTAAGCCTCGGCATCAATTGCGGCTTAAAACATATCTTGAAGTGAGAGATAATGATGCAACCTCAATTGAGCAGCTATGCCATAGCTCAAGCCATTCTTGAAACGAATTATGGCTTCTTCTTCACCCTCGGTATCCATATCCAATGTCATTCGGGTCTTCTTAAATTTATCAAAGTACTCATGCACCGTTTTGACACCTTGTTTTAGATCATAGAGCTTCTTGAGTTGCTTTTGTCGATACCTTGGAGTTATATACTTGGTAATCATGAGAACTTTCAATTCTTCCCAAGTCACGTTCACATGCATATTCATCCTTCTTCTTGACCTCTTCATGGTTCCACCAAGTAGAAGCATAGGCCTCAAAGGTAGAAATAGCATAGGTGCCCTTTCTCTCCTCGGTCATCTCATTGGTGTCAAAAACTCTCTCCATGAGTAGTACCCATTCCAAGTACGCTTCCGGATCACAAGTTCCCTTAAAGGGTGGAAGATTGAGCTTAACACTATTGAGGTTGTTGTTGTCACGTGCCCCATGATTAGGCTCCGGTTGGCCGCCAAAGTGGTCATCATAAGCAACATATTCCCTCCTAGCATTCCTTCCATCAAATCTCATGGGTGGCCCTCGAACTCGGCCTATACCCTTATCCACATTTCGACCCCAATTCATTTGCCTCCTAGGTTGATAAAGAGCATCATACCCATAGGATTCATCACCATACTCGGCCTCCTCCTCTTCTTGAGCCTCAACAACTGGCTCAAGAGGTGGAACAAATCTAACGGGTCTTCGAAGTGGAGCATTTCCTTGGGGATTGCCCAAGTTGTGGGGATTGCCCACGGGTTGGGTATTGCCCCACACACACTCTTGAAGAGCTTCAACCTTCTTTTGTTCACATCTTTTGGCTACTTCCGTAAAGTGCCCGGGAGTTATAGGAGTGCTATGGCTTGTGCCTTCTCCGGATTCAGTTTGGACACTCGGGGTCCTTCTCTCACCAGTCTCAACTTGATTTCTCTCAACGGTCTCAAGTCTCAAAGATATGTCCTCCAACTTAGCCATAATGGTAGCCATGAAATCCTTCATGGGATTATCTCCATCATTTGCCGTTGTACCTACAAAAGCAAAAAACGTTAGTGAAAACACCTCACTCACACCCTCACGTGTATAGCACTCGGGTCACTCGTTTAGTGGTGGTGGATATTTCACTCAAGTTTGAGTTTAGAAGCTTCACGTAGTTGATCAACGAACCACAACTCAATCACTCAATTCACAAGCCCAATGCACTCTAGGGTGAGTAGAGTTAATTCCACTCTATTGGACGATAAGCTCTTTAAAATGAGGACTTGAGTCAAAAAATACTACGGGTCTTCTTTGAACTCTAATCTCCTTTCTAGGAACGATGATCCTAAAAGCTCAAAGTAATTAGTACTAATCAAGTAGGATTATACTCTAATAGCACTAATTAGAAGCAATGCAATCAAAGAAACAAGAGAACCTAGGATAAACTATCCAAAACCACACTGCACAAAAGTAGCCGCCCACTATTTTCCCGGTGGGCGGTCCGCCTCTATGACTAGACGCCTTGCCTACTGCAAATTCCAGCACAGTTTAACTTCGTTTTTCTTGGCTTTAGCACCCAAAAATCCAACAAATCTCATGATGTTTAAGCAATCCGAAGGTACCCAAATGTGTTTTCAATCACCAAGATCAAACCCCAATGATTTTTAGCAAACCCCAATCGAAAAATATCAAATCACCATTTTCTTCAAATTCAAAGCTAGGGTTTCAAGAACAAGGGTTTCAAATTTTTAAATCTTGGATTACAATTTCAAATCAAGGTTTCTAAGTACCAAAATGATGAGTTTCCAACAAGGACAAACCCCAATATCAATCATACCAAGAATCAATCAAACGAACAAGATATGCAGAATTTTTTTGGTGTTTTTTCAACTTTTTCTATTTTTTGTTTTTTTCTTCTTTTCAATAACAACAAACAAGAAACTAAGATAGAAACCGACCTAGGCACGAAGAATCAAGGGTCGATGGCTTGTAGAAACAAAACACGAGCCTTACTTTGATACCAAGATGATACGGATCAAAATCAAAAGACGATAAAGATAAAGATAAAGGGAACGAGACGCGTCTCGAACTCCCCCACAAAGTATCCACTGAGAACTTGTTTCGTGAAACCTTCGTATCGGTGTCAAGAAGAGCCTACGTTAAGCAATTACCCTCGAGTCGACAAAGAACCCGCAAGTAGAATGATCAAGGGGATTTGGGGATCAACTAGCACACCTAGAAGACTCAAACCAACTAAGGGTTCTTTCATTCAATTCAAAGAGACTCTCTCTCTCTCTCTCTTGAAGTTTGTTCATTCATTCATTCATCAAAGCTAACTAAGGAAATTGAAAGACTAATGGAGTATTGATAGGCCTCATTCTAGACATAATGAAAGGCCTAAAGTACCCTTAAGTAGATTCTAAAGTCATAAGCAACGTAGGGCTATAGTAGGAATTACATTGGATAAAAATTAGAAACCCGTCATGCTTCAGTAAAACAGGCGCCCCGCCTAGTTGCTCCTCACTGGAGAGTAGGCACCCCGCCTTTGCACAGGGGTGGACCGCCCATAAAACTTCAAAGAGTTGGGTAGGCGGTCCGCCTAGTAAGTGGGCGGTACGCCTGCTTCTCCGGCTCCTTGAAACACCTCGAAATATGTCTCGGATGCTCCTCGTTCCTTGGCGTTTCAATGCATAAGCTCTTCCTTGGCCTTGGATGGTGCTTTTGGATGGTTGCTCGAGTTGCCCCGCATCATTGTGTGTCACAAAAAGCATGTCACTACACCCTTATTTGTGCACATATACAAACTGACATTCCGTTCGTTCTTCCCCCACTCCTGGGAACCTGTTGAATACTCACTCTAAATATCCGCGAGGTGCGCCCACACACACCCCCACTTTTTTCCACTAAAGAACCCTTTTGACGAGTATGTGTACTGGCGGTTGTCGTGGGAGTAATTCGACTGTGAGGCCGCTTGCCACTCACCTGTTAGCCTCAACCGTTAACCCACTCTTACACGGAACTTTAGGAGTATGCATGCATTTACACCTTAGTCTGGACCCGGTACATGGAACTGCCTCTATAGTTAGGAAACCACCCTTACGTCAACGGGTTCTTGAAACCCAACGAAAATGCATATTATGTGTTATGTGATAACGAATCTTCAGTCCCGACTAAGTTTTGAGCATAATCAGATTTAGAATTTTATTTTTCTTTTGTCTTTTAGATTAGAAAATGGAATAATTTAGCAAAATCAACATGGTCATAGAAATCCACAAAGAAGTTGAGATCATGTTGCGGAATTTTTGTGAACAAAACAGAATTGCAGTCGGGGAAAGTTAGGTAGATTGGTTGATTTGGTTCAAAGTTCCTACAAGATATGATCTGATTCCAGCTCTTACCAATTTTGGTGTCCAGCAGAGCTATGTTAAAATTTTGAGTTGACACCAACTTTAGGGAGAATAGTTGGGATAACAGAGCTGCAATGTCAAGACAGAGAAATGATTCTCACTGATTGTGAAAACTTGCAATCGGTAGAAGTGTCAACGGTATGTCAAAGTTGTATACCAAAGCTGTATACCGGAATATTTTGCATTTATTAAAGGTTATCGAAGCTTAATTCCAGTTTACCGGAAATAGTTGATTTTGAAGACGCTGATATGACAAACAAGATAAACCAATCAAGAGCAGATCCGGTCATAGCAATACATCTACTTCAGCATGATGCAGTATTCAGCAAAGCTTGTAGTTTCATTTTATCAAATGTATTCCAATTTTGTCTTTATTATATTGTATTTTCAAGAATGGTGTATTGAAAAGAAAAAGAAAAGAAAGAAAAGAAAAAGAAAAAGAGAGAAAAGAAGAAAGAAAGATGCTATTTATGAAAAACAGTTTTGCATTATTATCAATTATTGTTATTATTTATTGCTTACTCTAAATCTGAATGACTCAAAACTAGCTTTGACTACTTTTCGTTACCACTTATTTACCGATTAGGCTTACCTCTGGCACAAAAGAGGCACCTTACAGAGTAGAACGCGTTTGTATTTTATTTACGCTTAATTACCTGTGTTTGCCGCATGTCAACTTATTTACCAATATGCAATTACTTGTTAAATGTGTGCTACTTGCCTAAAATTTGTTGGCATTGATTGCTTTGTGACTAAAGTTATTCGGCGGCATGGTATGATTAATGCTATGTCACTTCAATCTATTCTCGTAAAAGCTAACCGCTTTATGAAGTCATTTATTCTATTATCTGAATACTATTATTTTAAAATATCTTTCAAATTTTATTTTAGTTGTCTTAATTCCAGTCTCGTTATTTTGCAAAATATTTTAGCGTCAATTTTTAAAGTATTCACAAGTGTATTATCCTGTTGAAAAATAACTTTAGAGCTAAACAAGCATTTTCGCATCTGGTTTGCTTTAACAAAATGAGTGTCTTGCTCAAACTTTTTGGGTCTTTTTAGCACGTTCTCAATTTTTTCTTTTTGAAATTAGTTGGCCCGTCAGTTTCATCTCTAATAATTTTTTATTAAATTTGGTATGCGTTGCTAAAGGGTTAATTATTTTGAACATCAAGATCAGGACCTATGGCTCGCCAAACTGTTGTGATTGACTTGACTAAAAATGATGAATCCTACCAAGACAAGGTTAACGGGCTTTACCTTTTAATATTAAATTTTCATTTCCCTAAAGATAGTAACCGGAACAAATTTTGCAAAGCAAGTAGAAGACGTCAGAGATTGCAACTGGGGAAACTTTTGTTTAGCAATTTCAAGTTTTGAAAGTCGTAACTGGGGCAGCTTTTGCAAAGCAATTTGAAGTATTAGAATTCATAAAGGGGGCAGTATTTGCAAAGCAAGTTGAAATGTCGAAGTCATAACTGGGCAAAATTTTGCAAAAAGCAAGTTGAAGTCATTAAGCTGGTTTGGTCGTTTTTAGTAGCAGTTTTCAAGGATTAGTGCAGACTGTTATTTTGCAAGGAAGAATCGATAGTCGAGCAAAACATTGATGTTCAAAATAAGCCGACCATTTTAGAAATTTGCGCCAAAATGGTCTAGCACGCGTACTAATTTAGTAAAAAACTTTTAAAGTTGTTTTTCTCAATTCGTGTCTTGAAAGATCAAATTTTATCGATCATTAAGTTTCGCACTTTCAAATATTTTACTCCTTTGTTGAGTCGGGATTTTGGTCCCATCCATTCGGCCTAATGACCTATTTTATACTTAAAACTTTATGCATGCATTGCTATTTTACGTATTAACTTGCTTTTGTTCAATGTGTAGAATTCATTTGTTAAAGATTGGCTAGTATTGAACACTGAAATAACTGAGAATCTGCATCAAGGACGAAACAACATGGCAAAGCAGCTTCTGGCAACCAGTTCTGGTATGGGTATCTTGCAAGCGCAGAATGATGATGTTGAAGAACATATGGTCCAAAAGAATAGGATTGTCAACTTTGCAAACACCAGCAAACATTTTCCAAATACAAGCTATACCTCCAATTTACCTTACTTAACCATGCATCATTACTCGATGCCTATAGACATCATATATCCACAAATCCCACAAGAATATCTTACCAATCCAGATACGTGGCCAGCTGCAACCTTATGCCAACCGCCTTTTATCTTTATGCCTGTTATTAGGAGTCAATCAAATCAAATGATAGTGTGTCCACAAGAATTGCCTAGGAAAAAGGTTAATGCAACTGATTTGCATAGCATAGAGAGAAGAATCCGCAATTTGCACAAGGTCATTGGAGATGAGTTGCGCTCTAGGAACATTCAGAGTTTATGTTATGAAGACTTATGCATTCACCCGGACATTGAGCTTCTACATGAGTATAAGATACCAAAATTCAACACTTTCGTTGGAAAGGGAAACCCCTATGCTCATTTGAAAGATTATTGCAGCAGATTGATTGGAATTGGCAAGAATGGAGCTTTGCGGATGAGATTGTTCATTCAAAGTTTATCAAGAATGGCACTTGCATGGTATACCAAGCAGGATTTTACCAAATGGCGCACATGGGAAAATATGGCTCATGACTTTGTTGAACAATACAAGTTAAACATGGTAGGAGATCCCGATTTGTTTGATATGTGCAGCATTAAAAGAAAGTCTCATGAGTATTTTGCAGAATATGCTATGAGGTGGAGGTTAGAGGCTTCTAAGATGTATCTGCCCTTGCCTGAGAAGAAGCTAATAACAACTTTCATTGACATGCAAGAAGGCATATAGTATGCCAAAATGGTTGTCAATAATGCAAGCAGTTTCTCTGGATTGATCCAACTGGGAAAAAGGAAAGAAGAAGGCATAGCAATAGGAAAAATCCCTTCTGGTTTATTTGGGTACACCACTCAATCGGAGAAACCCTCAAATTTGCAAGGCTCTCAAAGTCAGTTTCAAGAAGCACATTCTGATTATCCAGCATCAAAGAAGAGGAAGCCAGATACATTCACTCCTCTAGACGAGTCTGTGACAAGCATATTTGAAAAGTTGCAAGCTGAAGGACTTCTACAACCAAGGAAGGGACAATTCCAAAGCATCTTCCTCCACATTTTAATCGGTTAAAGCATTGTACTTATTATTCAAATATTGAAGGTCATGATACTGAAGAATGCAGTGGCTTGAGATACAAGATTCAAAGCTTGATTGATAATGGAAAAATAATAATGCAAGACGATCCATTTAGTAGTAATTGTAGCGATCCTCTCGCAGGCACAATTTTTGTTAAAGGCGAGGAATCAGCCCTAAGATATTCAAAGAAGAAGCGGTTGGTAAGTTAAGAAGACTGAAAGGACCGCATTTTGCAGCTTGAAATGGCATTTCATTGCCAACTATCTTATGTTTTACTATTCTATCGCAATTTTATTTATCCTAGTTGTAATGACTACTTGATGTTTTCTTCCCTTATTGGGTTTAGACCCAAAATCAATGAAGTTATATTTTCTCCAAATAAGCCAAGTAGTTATAGATGGTTTATCTTGTGCAAAAGAAAGAGTTTCAAGAATGATAGATTATCGCAGCAACAACCCATTTGATCGCCATGCAAGCAAAATGCAGATTTGAAGCCAAATTAGGTGTTCAATCAAGTCAACCGTTATTTGATAAAAAACTAACAATTATTCTTTGATTAAATAGGGGCAACTTTTGCATTTACCGTTGATGCGGGGCATACTACCTCAAGGCCATTCACTAGAAGTCAAGCAAAGTTGATTCAAGACACTCATCTCCACTTGACTTGGAAGGACATGGAAGGAGACTCCGGGAGCAACTTGAAGATCATACATTGGAGTGCCATGGATGGAGGGTCACCTAGGCCACTTGGAGAGGAATCCGGGGCACATTTGGAAGCATTTCAAGAGCTCCCAGGAAGGGGCGGACCGCTTACTCCAACAGGCGGACCGCCTACTTAATTTCAGCTCTCTGGATTTTGGGGTGCCTACTAAGTGGGCGGACCGCCCATTCTGGCCGCCTGTTTTCATCTTCAGCCTTCCAGGCAACTAGGCGGGGCACCTAGTGTAGTAGGCGGGCGCCTACTTTGCTGAAGCCTCTCTGGATTTTTAGATTTAATGCTATATTTTGACTATTATAGTCCTACGTGGCCTTTATTATTTTAACCCACTTTGGAGGTAATTTAGGGCTTTCATTATGTATAAGTGAAGTCTATAAATACTTTACTTGCCTTCATCAAACCTTAGCTTACAATGAATATTGTTGAATGATGAATAGAGTTGAACTCTTGTTTATGAAGAAACCCTTTTGGTTGGCTTGAATTCACTAGTGGATCCTAGTTGATTATCGAGCCGACACCCGATCATTCTACTTGCGAGTCCCGGGTGCGACTTGAGGGTGGTTGCTTAGCGTAGGCTCTTCTTGAAACCGATACGAGGGTATCACGGAACAAGTTCTCCGAGGTTACCTTGTAGGGAGTTCGAGACACGTCTCGTTCCCTTTTATCGTTCTTTTGTCTTTTGATTTTGATCCTTATCATCTTGGTATCAGAGCAAGGCTCGGGTTTTGTTTCTACAAACCCCCGACCCTTGATTCTTCGTGCCTAGGTTAGTTTCTACGTTAGGTTCTTGTTTGTTTTTGAAGAAAAAGAAGAAAAACACAAAAAAAAAAAAAAAAAAATAGAAAAAGTTGAAAAAACACCAAAAATTTGATCATGAGTTCTTGGATTGTTGGACCCGTTGTGTGATTGATATTGGGGTTTTTTCCTTGTTGGAAACCCGTTATTTTGGTACCCTAAACACGAGATTTGAAGTTGAAACACAAGATTTGAAAATTTGAAACCCTTGAAAATTTCGAAAGTTTGAAACCCTTGCTTGAATTTGATGAACATGGTGGATTGCTTGTTTTTTTATTGGGGTTTGATAAAAGTTGTTGGGGGTTTGATCTTTGTGATTGAAACAACATTGGGGTACCTTTGAATTGCTAAAACAACGTGAGAATTGTCGGATTTTTGGGTGCTTGAACCAAGAAACACGAGTTGGGACTGTGCTAAAAAACCCAGTAAGCGGACCGCCCGAATAGTAGGCGGGACGCCTACCCTACTCTCTGAATCTCAGCAGGCAAACCGCCTCTGTAAACAGGCGGACCGCCCACTGTGAAACAGGTGGGGCGCCTGTTTTGCTTAAATTTGCGAAAGGGTAGTTTTTCGTAGGATCTCTTGTTTCTTTGATTGCATTACATCTTGCTAGTACTTCTTTGAGTAATCTTTCCTACTTGAATTTTGCTAGCCCTTCGAAGCTATTAGGAAACTCAAGCCTAGATAGGAGAGTAGAATTCGAAGAAGACTCGTGGTATCTTTTGGCTCAAGTCCGCAAAAACAGCTTATCGTTCCAATAGAGTCACATCAACTCCACTCACCCCGGAGTGCATTTGGCTTTTGAGTTGAGTGATTAAGTTGAGGTTTGTTGATCAACTTTGTGAAGCTTTGAGTCTTCAAGCTTGAGTGAAATATCCACCACCACTAAACGAGTGAATCGAGTGAAACACTTGTGAGGGTGTGAGTGAGGTTATTTTGCTAACGTTTGCTTATTTTGTAGGTACGATGGCCAATGAAGGAGATGATTTCACTAAGAATGCCTTTGCTACTATCCTTGCTAAATTGGATAGTATGAATTTGAGGATTGAAAGCCTTTAGAGGGTGACATCAAGTACCCTAGTTGAACAAGGGACTTCCAATGTCCAATCGGAGAAAGGGACCCCGAGTGTCCAAGTTGAGAAAGGGACCCTGAGTGCCCAAGTTGAAGCCGTTGAGGGCACAAGTAGTTCGACCTTTACCCCGGAACAAGTTGTTGAGTTGCTTAAACAACAACGGGTAAAGGAGGATCGTGATCGAATTGAACAAGTGTTTGGAAATACCCAACGAGTGACCATTCCTAACCTTATGGGCAATCCCCAAAGGAATGTTCCACTTCCCGGCCCAATTCGAAATGTTCAACCTCTTGAGCAAGTTGCACAAGCTCAAGAAGGGGAGGAGGATGATAATGGTGATGGTGGGTATGAAGCTCATTATCAATTTAGGGGTCGGAATGTGGATAGGGATAGAGGCCGAGGTCGAGGGCCACCCATGGGGTATGTTGGTGGGAATGCTAGGAGGGATCTTGGTGGTCATGGAGATCACTTTGGAGGCCAACCGGAGCCTTACCAAGGGGGTCGTGATAACAACAATCTTAATAGTGTGAAGCTCATTATTCCTTCTATCCTTTTTTTAAAGGAAGTAGTGACCCTGTGGAGTATATTGAATGAAAGTTGTCTATGGAGCGGATATTTGACACCAATGATAAAGGTGAAGAAGACCAAGTATGCAATATCATCCTTTGAGTCCTTTGCTTCTACTTGGTGGGAGTCGGTCAAGAGGAATAGAAGGAGAACGGGAATGGCTATCAATCTTACTTAGGAAGAGTTGATCCGTGTGATGGATGAGAAGTACTTGACTAACCAATACCGTGTGGACTAATACAAACGTCTCTATGAGTTGAAGCAAGGGTACAAGACAGTTGGGGAGTACTTCAATGAATTTGAGCAAGTCCGGATGGCCTTAGACTTAGATAAGGAAGAGAATGAGACGGCCATGATTCGATTTAAAGGAGGCTTGAGCCGAGACATAGCTTCACAATTGAAGTTTCACAAGTATGATGATCACTACAAGCTATGTGAACATGCGGTTGAAGCCGAGAAATGTCTCAAAGAGGAGAAATCCCTTCGCTACCAGAGTAGTACTACTACTCCCACGAGCAAGCCAATGGAGTGGAAGACTCCTACTACAAGTGCAAGATTCCCAAATTCAAGTGGTGCAAGTGGTAGCAAGGATGTGAAGAAACCTTATGAGAAGTCTACACAACATGTGGGAGGTAACTCTAAAACTCACTTGAGTAATCCTATTTCTACTTCTACTCAATTCCATAAATGTAAGGGTTATGGACATATTGCCAAAGATTGCCCTGCCCGGAAAACTATGGTTCTTGTGGGTGACTTGGTGTGTGAACAAGATAGTGAACCCGAGGATGAGGAAGTAGAGTGTGATGAGGAGGTTGATATGGGGGAGGATGCAATTGAGGATGATGATCCCCATGCCTTCCTTGTTGTGAGGAGGATTTTAGGTGCTATGTTTGTGGAGGATAGTGAGACTTTGCAAAGGGAGAATATCTTCCATGCTAGATGCCGAGTCATGGGTATTGTTTGTTACATGACTATTGACTCGGGAAGTTGTGCCAATCACTAGTCTCCCAATTGAAGATACCCACCTTGAAACACCCAAATCCTTACCGTTTGCAATGGCTTAGTGAGTGTGGTGAATTGAAGGTGGTAAAGAAAGTAATGATCAAGTTCAAGATAGGGAACTATGTGGATGAACACATGTTTGATATGGTGCCTATGCAAGCATGCCACCTTCTCTTTCGAAGGCCATGGCAATTTGATAGACATGTGGTTCATGATGGCCCTGCTAACACCTACACGGTTAAGCACGAGGGAAAGAAGTTTGTGCTTATGGTGCAATGCAAACCCGAAGGAGTTGCTTAGCACAAACGCGGAAGGTAAACAACAAAAGATAAAAGATAGAAGCAAGACAAAACTTGCTTCTTTCGAAAGAACAGTGAGGAACCTGTCTCAAAGCTCGATCGAAAGGGATACAAGAATCACCCTAACTATGCAAAAATCCTCAAGAGAACATGCCTCTTGCAAACTAAATGATCAAAGAGGAAGGTTCAATCGGATTAACCGAAAGCCACAAGTCCATAAAGCCCTCACAGGGTTTTGCTCACGACAGAGACAAGAAATGTGCTCGGCACTTTCATTAATAATCAATGTTCAAAAACTAGGTATCCTTACAATAAAAGGGAACAAGGTTTATATAGGAAATACTAAGGGTAAACTAGTAAAAGGGTCACAGGCGACCAATGGAAATAAGCCACGCAGGGCTGACTTAAATTGTGTTCGGCAGACTTTGACTTCGGTAAGCCTTGGCTTCGGTTCTCGATTGTCTGCTCGAACACACTTGTTGCCTTCGGACGCTCAATTGTCTTCGGGCTCATTGTCCTCGGTCACTTTGCCTTCGGGCTCAAATCTGAAGATAATGCCTTCGATTCTTGAGCTCGGCCACTCAGCTTCGGAGCAATTGTTTTCCTTCGGCCAGGCTAAGTGAACGTGCACATCGTGCAGCAGCTTGGCTTGGCTCCTCGTCATCGGTCTCCTCGGTGGATCGATCACTTGATCAGCACGTGGTCGGGCTGCATCATCCTCCCCTTCTTGAGAAGATTTCGTCCTCGAAATCAAGCCCTCCTCGTCCTCCGAAGTTGGACCTACAACACAAGGAACTAAGTCAGCAACATTAAAGGTGTTGGACACGTTATACTCACCAGGGAGGTCGATCACGTAGGCATTGTTGTTGATCTTGGTCAACACTTGAAATGGACCATCCCCTCGAGGAGCCAACTTTCCTTTCCTTTGGTTCGGGAAGCGTTCCTTTCGGAAGTGAACCCAAACCCAATCTCCCTTCCTTAATTCCAACTTTTTACGCCCCTTGTTTTTCTTTAAGGCAACCTTTGCATAGGCCTCCTCGAGGTTCTTCTTCACCTTTGCATGCAATTCGATCAAGGCAGCTGCTCGTTGAGTACCTTCAAAATCAAGAACAAAATCTCGAGGCAATGGGGTTAAATCAAGTGGAATCAAAGGATTAAAGCCATACACACATTCAAACGGGGTCATGTTGATCATTCTATGCACTGTTCGATTGTATGCGAACTCCATCATGGGCAAACGATCAGCCCAGTTTCCAACCTTCCCTTTGGTCATTGCCCGAAGCAAAGATCCCAAGGTTCGGTTAACTACCTCGGTCTGTCCATCAGTCTGAGGATGGTGAGACGTCGAGAATAGTAGCTTGGTACCGAGGGCACCCCACAAACACTTCCAAAAATGACTCAAGAACTTCGAATCTCGATCACTCACAATAGTACGAGGTACACCATGCAATTTTAACACGTTAGAAACAAACAATGTAGCTACATGCTGTGCATCATCACACTTTTTGCAAGGAATAAAGTGAGCCATTTTTGAAAAACGGTCAACCACAACGAAGATGCTATCATTTCCTCCCCCCGACCTCGGTAACCCCAAGACAAAGTCCATGGATATATCAGCCCAAGGTCGATCAGGCACAGGCAACGGGGTGTACAATCCATGAGGGTTGGACTTCGATTTAGCTTTCTTGCAAACGAGACAAGCGTTGCAAAGCTTTTCCACATCTCGTCGCATTTTGGGCCAATGGAACTGCTCGGTCAAGATACCAAGAGTTTTATCGACACCGAAGTGCCCCATCAGTCCACCTGAGTGAGCTTCTCGAACCAAGAGCTCTCTCCATGATGACACTGGCACACAAACCCTCCCATTTTTGAAGAGGTAGCCATCATGCCACTGATATTTCTCAACCTTTCGGCCACTCAAGATTGCGTCTCGAACACATTTCAGCTTGGGATCGTCCTCGTACATCGACTTGATGCTTTCGAATCCCATGAGCCTAGAGGCGAGAGTGGTCGCTAAGGCAAATTTCCTTGATAGCGCATCGGCCACAACATTATCTTTTCCCTTTTTGTAATGAATTACATAGGGAAAGCTTTCAATAAATTCAACCCACTTGGCATGTCTTCGATTCAATTTCTCCTGACCTCGGAGATGCTTCAAGGACTCATGATCGCTTTTGATCACAAACTCTCGAGGCCACAAATAATGCTGCAATGGGCGAGTGCTCGAACGAGGGCATACAGTTCCTTGTCGTACGTTGAGTAATTCAAGGCTGCACCCTTAAGCTTTTCGCTAAAGTAAGCGATCGGCTTCGAATCTTGCATCAGCACTCCTCCGATCCCAACTCCAGACGCATCACACTCGACTTCGAATGCTTTGCCGAAGTCAGGGAGTTGCAACAACGGGGCAGAACAAAGCCTCCGTTTCAACTCTTGGAAAGCCCTTTCTTGGGACTCTTCCCACACAAATGGATGGTCTTTCTTCACCAGCTCGGTTAAAGGAGCTGCCACGGTGCTAAAGTCACGAACAAACCTTCTGTAAAAGCTAGCTAAGCCATGGAAGCTACGAACTTGTGATACCGAGGTTGGAGTTGGCCAATCTTTGATGGCTTCGACTTTTGATTCGTCGACTTCGACACCATTAGCACTGACAACAAATCCAAGAAAGACTACACGATCGACACCAAAGGCGCATTTCTTGAAGTTGGCATACAACTTCTCTTCTCGAAGCCTTTCGAGCACTTGCCTTAGGTGGTCGACATGTTCATCCACGGTTCTGCTATAAACAAGTATGTCATCGAAATAAACGACAACAAACTTATTTATGAACGGTTTGAGCACATGGTTCATCAGTCGCATGAATGTGCTCGGTGCATTGGATAAGCCAAAAGGCATCACCAACCATTCATAGAGACCGAACTTGGTCTTGAATGCGGTTTTCCACTCGTCCCCGGGTTTCATTCGGATCTGGTGGTAACCGGACCTGAGGTCTATCTTCGAAAAGCATGAAGAACCACTTAACTCATCTAGCATGTCATCTAATCAAGGGATAGGATGACGATACTTTACCGTTATTTTGTTGACTGCTCGACAGTCAACACACATTCGCCATGTTCCATCCTTCTTCGGGACAAGGATAACAGGAACTGCGCAAGGACTCAAGCTCTCTCGAACGAGGCCCTTGTTTAACAATTCATCAACCTGCCGTTGGAGCTCTTTGGTGTCTTCGGGATTACACCGGTATGCAGGTTTGTTAGGGATTTGAGACCCTGGCACGAAGTCAATTTGGTGCTCGATTCCTCTCAACGGAGGTAATCCACCTGGCATTTCCTCGGGAAACATGTCCTCGAAGTCCTGCAAAACTTTACGAACAAACAAAGGCAAAGGGTTATCATTAGAATAATTATCATTAGAGTTTAGAAAGATACCCTTGTGCACGAGGCAAATCATCATCTGACCGTGGTCGTTGCCTCGTAAGATCTCACCGGGTTGCATGATTGCACAAATTCCTTTCACTTCGGTCGGTGAGTTTGTCTCTTCGGGCCCCAATTTTGCTCCTATCGGAAGCTTAGCTTTGGCCGCTTCTTTCAATTCTTTCATTCGTTTATAGTCCTCGGTGACTTGTTTTGGAGACAAGGGTTTGAGTATGAAACTCTTCCCGTCGAGCTTCACAGTGTAAGTGTTGGATCTGCCATTGTGAACAGCTGTTCGGTCATACTGCCATGGTCGACCCAATAGCAAATGACAAGCTTGCATCGGAACCACATCGAATATCATTTCATCTTGATACTCTCTGATTTTGAACTTGATCCACACTTGTTTGACAACTCTCAATTCTCCACACTCATTCAGCCATTGTAACTTGTAAGGGTGGGGATGCTTCATCGTAGGTAATCCCATTTGTGAAACCAAAGTTTGGCTCACTACATTGGCACAACTACCGGAATCAATGATCATCGAACACACCTTTCCCCTCACTCGACATCGGGCATGAAAGAGGTTTTCTCTTTGGTTGTCCTCTTCTTCAAGAGTCATGCAGCTCAAATTCCTTCGAACCACAAGAAACATTTCCGGATGATCAGCTTCGGCAGCCTCATGATCATCATCAACTTCAGCTCGATCAGTCTCCTCAATAATTTCCTCCTCGGTGTCACTTGCTTGCTCATGGACGGTTCCATCTTCGAGCAGAAGCATAACCTTGCGAGTTGGACACTCTTTTGCCATGTGACCATAACCTTTGCATTTGTGACACTGAATATTTGAAGCACTAGGAGAGTTGAGTTGAACTTTACCTCCCACTTCTCTCGACTGGTTAACGGTCACACCTCTTTCGAAGGGTCTCTTCGAATCTCGAACAATGTTAGCACTTGTTTGGTTTGGACTCTTCCATTCTTTACCTCGGTTCAAAGGAGTAGAAGTAGTGACTCCTCGATACCGATTTGCCTTGTCGTCCTTCACCAATTTTTCAGCTTCGGTGGCCGCATCGAACAGATCTCCCAACGTGTGATACACGTGGAGCCTCAATTGAGATGACACATCCCTCGCCAAGCCATTTTTGAATCTGATAATGGCTTTTTCTTCGTCTTCGACCAGATCAAGATTCAATCGAACCTTTTCGAACTCATCGTGGTACTCTTGGACAGACTTAGACCCTTGCTTTAACTCATAGAGCTTTTGCATTTGAGTCTGCCTGTACTTGGCACTCAAATACTTAGCATCCATCGCTCTTCTTAATTGCGTCCAAGTATTGACTTCGGGATAGTCATTCCTTCGTCTATGCCTTTTGTCAGATTCCCACCACGTTGATGCATAAGCTTCGAACGAAGCAATGGCATGGGCAGCTTTTCTCTCATCGGTCATCTCATTGGTTTCAAATATGCGCTCCATTTTAAGCTTCCATTCAAGATACTCATCGGGATCACTAGTTCCTTTAAAGGGTGGAATAGTGATCTTGACACTGTTCAAGTTTGAGTCTCGAACACCTCTAGCCTGTTCGGGAAACTCATCATCTTGATCATTAGCCTCACGCTCAATATTTCTTCCAACATTTGCGCCTCGGCCTCGACCTCGGAAATTTCCACGACCTCGGTGAGCTTGCCTTCGTTGAGCGAATGGCGGCTCACGCTCATATTCGTCCTCGGGAAATTCCTCTTCATCAATCTCCTCGGCAACGGCTCCAAGATCTCTTCGGGCCGTTGGAGGTGGTATTCTTTCTCCTCGGGGAATGCCCAAGTTTTGATAAGCAGCTTGGGGATTGCCCAAGTTTTGATAAGCAGCTTGGGGATTGCCCAAGTTAAGCTCTCTTCGAATTGCTTCACTTGTCAACTTATGTTGTCGTACAAGCTCAGCATACAGCTCAGGTTTCATCGGAGTGGATTGGCTCGTTCCAACGCCGGACCCATTCATGGCCACGGACGCGTTTCCCTGCTCGAGGAGAGTCACTCGAGCAGTCACTCCTCTTAATTCGGCACTGACGCCTTGTATCGCAGCCATGAGATCGGCTAACGATACCTCGGGCTTCTCAATGCTTTTGCCATCATTTCCAGCCATGGTACCTGCACAAGTCAAAGATCAAACAAATGTTAGGGTTAGAAATCACCTCACACACTCCCTCACCTTTGATGGGTGGCACTCGGGTCCACTCAATTTATGGGTTCGGTTTTTTATCACTCAAGGACTTGTTAACAGTGGCTCGTCTGATTGATCGGTCCTCTAAGATCCTTCAAGTTCGACAATAGTCACTGCCTCTTCGGGAAGAGTGAAGTGATGTTCGACTCGATGGAACAGACGCTTTTTAACTGAGCTCGGGGAGTCAAAAGAAATCACTACGAAAGTTTGGACTTCGGTCACCCCTTCGCATGAATTCCTATCAGCTCAAAAGAGTTAGTACGACCTCGAGTAGGATGATTACTCAAAAGATCCACGAACTAGAATTTTGACACGAAAGAAGGTGAGAACCTAGGAGAATCTACCCTTTGATTCCCTTTTGGAATCTTTTTCGATCACACCCACTCCTGTCCGTACAAGAGTGGTCCCTCCTTGGTACGGATAGGGTTTTACCTTATCCACTTTCCTTTTTCAGCCGACAATTTTCACCTGGGGTTTTGATGTTAAAATTTAACCCCTTTCTTCTTCAATGGAACAGTGACCTTTGCTCCGGCGTACGGACACAACAACTTCGGTTCACTGACCACGAAATTCAACAGATCTGGGTTGCTTTATCGACTCCGGTTTCAACAGCATCGGAGGAATTCAGTTCAAGTTCTTCGAGCTAAGAACCAGCTCGTTCGAGTCGTACACTGTTACGATTTTGTAACAAGTTTCCGGTGTACGGACTACGATTTAAACTCAGAACTTCGAATTTTAAGCAACAAACAAACCCAAATCACTCAAGAACCACCATTCTTCACCGGTTTCTTCCAAACACAGTGGGGTTCGAGTTTTTAGTCACCATTAAAGCTCAAAACAGTCCAAAAATTCACCAACAAACCCTAGTCACGAAATTGGTACGTCGGGCACTTGTTGGATTCGGAACTCGATGGTGAACAAGAATCAATGGTTGTTTTCCCAAACAACCAACAATCAAACACAATTTTTGAATTTTCTTTTAACACTTTTTTTTTTTTTTTTTTGTAAAATAACAACACCAACAGTAACAAAACCAAATCAAGAACTCGAAACGGAAAACAGAGACACAAACGCACGAAAATAAAGATAACGTGAACAGGATTTGGGGTTGTAGAAACAAGCCCAAACCGTGCTCTGATACCAAGATGGTGCAATGCAAACCCGAAGGAGTTGCTTAGCACAAACGCGGAAGATAAACAACAAAAGATAAAAGATAGAAGCAAGACAAAACTTGCTTCTTTCGAAAGAACAGTGAGGAACCTGTCTCAAAGCTCGATCGAAAGGGATACAAGAATCACCCTAACTATGCAACAATCCTCAAGAGAACATGCCTCTTGCAAACTGAATGATCAAAGAGGAATGTTCAATCGGATTAACCGAAAGCCACAAGTCCATAAAGCCCTTACAGGGTTTTGCTCACGACAGAGACAAGAAATGTGCTCGGCACTTTCATTAATAATCAATGTTCAAAAACTAGGTATCCTTACAATAAAAGGAAACAAGGTTTATATAGGAAACACTAAGGGTAAACTAGTAAAAGGGTCACAGGCGACCAATGGAAATAAGCCACGCAGGGCTGAATTAAATTGTGTTCGGCAGACTTTGACTTCGGTAAGCCTTGGCTTCGGTTCTCGATTGTCTGCTCGAACACACTTGTTGCCTTCGGACGCTCAATTGTCTTCGAGCTCATTGTCCTCGGTCACTTTGCCTTCGGGCTCAAATCTGAAGATAATGCCATCGATTCTTGAGCTCGGCCACTCAGCTTCGGAGCAATTATTTTCCTTCGGCCAGGCTAAGTGAACGTGCACATCGTGCAGCAGCTTGGCTTGGCTCCTCGTCATCGGTCTCCTCGGTGGATCGATCACTTGATCAGCACGTGGTCGGGCTGCATCAGCTTAGACCCTTAACTCCCAAGCAAGTTAGTGAAGATTACAAGCGAATGAGGGAGTTAAGAGAGGCGGCAAAGGCTAAGTCGGTTGTTGAGACTAGTCCTTTGGCCGAGAGCTTGGTGGTGACTCCACCATCTTCAACTGGTAGCATATATGCCATGATGCAACCGGGTGAACTTTTGAGAGGAAATGATGGCAACAAACTACTCATATACCTAGTGCACAAAGGTATGATTCTTACATCCGATCTTGATTTTTCCACTAACCCTTTGCCTAGTGCTTTTGAGAATGTTTTGAAGGATTTCGAAGACATGTTCCCTGATGAAATGCCAATTGGTCTACCTCCCTTGAGGGGTATTGAGAACCAAATCGACTTTGTCCCGGGGTCTCAAATTCCAAACAAACCGGCATATAGGAGCAATCCCCAGGAGCTACAAAGATAAGTTGATGAATTGCTTACTAAAGGCTTGATGAGGAAGAGCTTGAGTCCTTGTGCCATGCCGGTGATCCTTGTTCCAAAGAAGGATGTCACTAGGAGGATGTGTGTGGATTGTCGTGCGGCTAATAAAATCATGGTAAAGTATCCACCTCCCATACCTCGCTTAGATGACATGTTAGATGAACTAAGTGGTTCTAGTATCTTTTTGAAGATAGACCTTAGGTCCGGCTACCATCAAATCCGGATGAAACCCAGGGATGAATGGAAAACCGCATTCAAGACCAAGTTTGGTCTATATGAATGGTTGGTGATGCCCTTTGGCCTCTCCAACGCACCTAATACTTTCATGAGGCTAATGAACGATGTTCTAAAGCCCTTCATCAACAAGTTTATGGTCGTCTACTTTGACGATATATTGATATATAGCAAATCAATAGACGACCATGTTGATCATTTGAGGCAAGTCCTTGAAGTGTTGAGAGCCGAAAAGCTCTATGCTAATTTTAAAAAGTGTGCCTTTGGTATTGAGAAGGTAGTCTTTCTTGGGTTTGTTGTCAGTGCACAAAGAGTGGAGGTGGATGAGTCTAAGGTAGAGGCCATTCGTGATTGACCTACTCCTACTACCGTGACTCAAGTGAGGAGCTTTCATGGTCTTTCTAATTTTTATAGACGATTTTTAAAAGGCTTTAGCTCCATTGCCGCTCCACTCACCGAATTGATGAAGAAGGACAAACCTTTTGTTTAGGGAGAGCCTCAAGAGAAGGCCTTCCAAGAATTGAAAAGTAGGTTGATTACCGCCCCTCTATTGCAATTGCCCGACTTCGGAAAGGCATTTGAGGTTGAATGTGATGCCTCGAGGGTGGGAATTGGTGGTGTTTTAATGCAAGATGGAAAATCCATAGCCTACTTTAGTGAGAAATTGAAGGGTGCCTCCTTGAACTACTCTACGTATGACAAGGAGATGTACGCCTTAGTGAGAGCTCTTTCTCATTGGCAACACTACGTTTGGCCTAGAGAATTTGTGATTAAGAGTGATCATGAGTCACTCAAACATCTTAGGGGCCAAGAGAAATTGAAAAAGTGTCATGCCAAGTGGGTAGAGTTCATTGAGTCTTTTTTCTATGTTATCCAATACAAGAAAGGGAAAGACAATGTTGTGGCGGATGCACTTTCTAGGAAGTTTGCTCTAGCCACCACTCTTGCCTCCAAGCTCATGGGTTTTGAGAGCATTAAGTTGATGTATGCTCAAGACTCTAAGCTAAAGAGCATTCACGAAGCTCTTGAAAAGGGAGAAAGAGTTGAGAAGTACCAATGGGTTAGTGGCTATATCTTTAAAAATGGTAAAGTGTGTGTTCCCGAGTCCTCTTGGAGAGAATTGCTTATTCGTGAAGCTCATTATGGGGGCTTGATGGGACACTTTGGGAGGAACAAGACCTTGGACATTCTAATGGAACAATTCCATTAGCCAAATATGGGGGTTCAAGTTGAAAAGCTTTACAAAAATTGCCTTGAGTGCAAGCATGCTAAATCTAAAGCTAACCCCCATGGCTTGTATACTCCTTTCCCCGTGCCTACTAGTCCGTGGATAGATATTTCGATGGATTTTGTTATGGGATTACCACGGTCTAGGGGGGACATGATTGCATTTATGTTGTCGTGGATAGGTTCTCCAAAATGGCTCACTTCATTCCATGTAAAAATTGTGATGATGCACAACATGTTGCTTCTTTGTTCATTGATAATGTATTAAAGTTGCATGGTGTGCCTCAAACCATTGTGAGTGATAGGGACACCAAGTTCCTGAGCCATTTTTGGAGGAGCTTGTGGGGTGCTCTTGGCACCAAGCTCTTGTTTTCTACGTCCCACCACCCTCAAACGGATGGTCAAACCGAGGTGGTAAACCGTACTTTGGGTGCTATTCTTAGAGCTATGACCCAAGATAAGGCCGGGACGTGGGTTGATAAGTTGCCTCTTATGGAGTTTGCCTATAACCGTACTTTGCATAGTTTGATTTGCATGACTCCATTTGAATGTGTTTATGGTTTTAACCCCTTGATTCCCCTTGATCTGACCCCTTTGCCAAGGGAAATGGTTGCTAATTTTGAAGGGAAAAGCCGAGCAAAGGCTATGATTGAGCTTCATGCTAAAGCCAAGAAGAACTTGGAGGAAGCCTATCCAAAGGTTGCTTCCAAGAAGAACAAGGGAAGGAAGAAGCTTGAGCTCAAAAAAGGGGATTGGGTGTGGGTGCACTTCCGCAAAGAAAGGTTTCCAAACCTTAGAAAAGTGAAGTTGGCACCTCGTGGAGATGGACCGTTTCAAGTGCTTTCCAAGATCAACAACAACGCCTATGTGATTGATCTACCAGATAAGTACAATATGTCAAATACTTTTAATATGACTGACTCGACCCTTTTTGATGTAGGGGATGGTGATGTCGGAGAGGAGGAAGCCATAGTTTCGAGGAGGAAACCTTCCCAAGAAGTGGAGGATGATGCGGGGCATACTACCTCAAGGCCATTCACTAGAAGTCAAGCCAAGTTGATTCAAGACACTCATCTCCACTTGACTTGGAAGGACATGGAAGGAGACTTCGGGAGCGACTTGAAGATCATACATTGGAGTGCCATGGATGGAGGATCAGCTAGGCCACTAGGAGAGGCATTCGGGGCACATTTGGAAGCATTTCAAGAGCTCCCAGGAAGGGGCGGACCGCCTACTCCAACAGGCGGACCGCCTACTTAATTTTAGCTTTCTGGATTTTGGGGCGCCTACTATATGGGCGGACCGCCCATTCTGGCCGCCTGTTTTCATCTTCAGACTTCCAGGCAACTAGGCGGGGCACCTAGTGTAGTAAGCGGGGCGCCTACTTGGCTGAAGCCTCTCGGGATTTCTAGTTTTAATGCTATGTTTTGACTATTATAGCCCTACGTGGCCTTTATTTTTTTAACCCACTTTGGGGGTATTTTAGGGCTTTCATTATGTATAAGTGAAGTTTATAAATACTTCACTTGCCTTCATCAAACCTTAGCTTACCTTGAATATTGTTGAATGATGAATAGAGTTGAACTCTTGTTTATGAAGAAACCCTTTTGGTTGGCTTAAATTCACTAGCGGATCCTAGTTGATTATCGAACCGACACCCGATCATTCTACTTGCGAGTCCTGGGTGCGACTCGAGGGTGGTTGCTTAGCGTAGGCTCTTCTTGACACCGATACAAGGGTATCACGGAACAAGTTCTCTGTGGTTACCTTGTAGGGAGTTCAAGACGCGTCTCGTTCCCTTTTATCGTTCTTTTGTCTTTTGATTTTGATCCTTATCAACCGCAAAGTTCAGCATCAAGGTAGAAGGAGCAATGTTGAGGGTCGCGACTTCCCAGAAATTTTATAGTAATTATAATTTTTCTTTGAATGCAGGAATCTCAAGCAGCAAAACGAGAAGAACTCGCAACTATTAGTTCCTCGAAGAATATTTGCCTTATTGCATATGCAGAACAAATCTATTTCTCTCTTTTTAATTTTAGCTTTTACTCGATTATCGCATCACCAGCACAAGCCAGACGACTTCAGATTTTGCAAGATACACGGTTTATCTACCCACAAATAGGATATCTCGGGTCCTTCCATCCACAAATAAGATATCTCCAGTTTATCCACCCACAAATAGGATATCTCAGGTCCTTCCACCCACAAATAGGTTATCTTTGGGTTCTTCCACCCACAAATAGGATATTCGGGTCCTTCCATCCACAAATAGGATATTCGGGTCCTTCCACCCACAAATAGGATATTCGGGTCCTTCCACCCATACATAGGATATTTCGGGTCCATCCACCCACAAATAGGATATATCGGGTTCTTCCACCCACAAATAGGATATCTCGGGTCCTTCCACCCACAAATAGGATATTCGGGTCCTTCCACCCACAAATAGGATATTCAGGTCCTTCCACCCACAAATAGGATACTTTGGGTCCTTCCACCCACAAATAGAATATATCGGGTCCTTCCATCCATAAATAAGATATATTGGGTCCTTCCACCCACAAATAGGATATTCGGGTCCTTCCACCCATAAAAAGGATATTTCGAGTCCTTCCACCCACAAATAGGATATTTTAGGTCCTTCCACCCATAAATAGGATATGCAGGTTTCTTTCAAGTTTCATTGAGACATTGGATGTCTCAGGACCAGATATCTCATTTGTTTTATCAAGTGATTGGAGCATAGTCCAACGCTACATTGCAAACTGCCTCTTCATAATTAAAAGCGTTATGCTTATCATGGTTTGTTGCCGAACAGGCAGCATTTCTATCTTTATGATTCTTATTTCAAAATAAACGTTATTCTGAAGCCTGCTTTGAATCAGAATTTGGACAAGTCCGCATTCGGAATGTCTCGTTAGTTGGTTGTCCAGTAATAACTTTATGTTTGTACCTGTGTAGATTATAGATTTGACAAGTCAACTTGAGACCTTATGTCTCTTTAGTCAATTTATTTTGTATTCTGCCAAATTATACATGCTTTACTTATTGTTTTGCTTTATTGTTTCAGAATAATAATCAGCTTAGAGGCTGCCCGGGCGGAGCGCCTCGTCAGTAGATTGAATGAAGAACTTATCAATGATATCGCAACCTGCATTTACAAATTTATATTAATCACTTTATTTTAATCCTTATTCCGATTATCAAAGTTTTATTAGCAGTCGCTCGCTTACCGTTTGTCGAGTTTATTATAGGATTTTAGCAGCACCGCAGCAGCATTTGGAGCATAATGTGGAACTTTTTCTTAGCAGTGAACTGGGGCAATCATTGATATGAGCTAGACTCGTTAATGAGGATCTGAAGAATCTCACTTGAAGAAGCAAGTCCTATCCTAATCTTTTGTTTCGGATTAGGACGTCAGTTTGAATTCTTTCCTATTCGAGCGTTCTTTTTTTTTTTCAATTGTGCGAGTCTTCGTATCTAAGTATCGTTGGACTACATATGACCTGATTCTCTTTTAACCCGAGATATGTAGGCAAATCGAAAACTGGAGCTCGGCTGTATCCATAAGTCTTGCCTTTTGGTCCTTAGAATCAAAGTCTTAGCTTTGTCGGGACAAAATAGGCTTTCCGTCAACTTCTGTACCCTGAAAACGCTTTTATCATTTTCCGGGTAGAGAGGGGTAGCTGTTGACACCCAATTTTATTCTGAATTTTTAATTAGTGTAGAATTAATTTAATCAATGTCAATTTTAAACTTTAAAATGAATTAATAATTTATTTTTAACGGAAAAGGGTTAAAATGTGCAATACATAAGCTAAATTCTAGTCTACCCCGCGCAAAATTCATATTCTTATTTAATTATCCTTAAAGGGCTAAATTCGCTAGTAGCCTAAAATCCAGCCTATCCTACGCAAAACATATATAACAGAATGCACACATTATTTTCCCATTTCAGCCAATATTTCCCCCAACCTGTTTCCCTAAAAAAGCCGACCTAGCTAATCGTCTTCTCCGTACGACTTTCTCTGCTGGACGAGTGACACTGTTCCAGCTGTGGTTGATTGGTATTTTCTCACTTATTCCCAGCAACGGATCTTCAATCTTGACCTTCTTACAAAATTCATTGAATTAGAGCCGTTGATCCTTTTCCTTGGAGATAAGGATGAGAGGGGCACAAATTTGACCCTCTCACCCATATCCCATGAGGGAAGGGATCAAAAAAATTAAAGGGGTATCTCGGAATTTCAAAAAGAGGTAAAACCCTAATTCCTTCTAGTATAAATTGATCATTTTCAGAATCTTTTGGGGTTCTAAGTTTTTTTATTAATTAAAGCGGCAGCAACTATACAAAGGTTTTCCCTCTCAGTTTTAAGTAAACAGAATATATATAGACAGAGTCACTGTGTTTTTCTGGGATTTTGTTCTTGTTTGGGATTCGAGTATCACTTGTTGCTCGTGTCGTCGCTTCGTTATACTAGTCGTCGACCTTTCTCGCATCGCTTAGTCGAGTCGCGTTTGCTTCGGATCCCACGCCTCACTTCACTGCTTCGCAAAAGGTAATAACCTCACCTCGACCTTGTTTATTTTCTATATATGATTAGTTTATGCATCGTTATTGAATCTGAGTTGATATACGTTCTGGTGCTGCTGTGTTTGAAGCTGTAGAAGTATCTTTCTCCATTATTGCCTTAAAGCATTTAAACTTTCTATTATTAATCCAATCTTAGCTGAATATTGGGATGAATGATCTAAAATGTCATCTTCATGATATCCTGTTTTTGAAAGCATGTTAAGAGCTCCATTTAGATAAAAATTAAATCTTCAAATTGGTATAGTACAGGTTAGTGAAAATCAGATCTTTAAGTTATTCATGATAAATTTTATGTTTGTTTGTTGGCTTAGTATGCCTTGTTTCCTTGCTGTGTTGAGTTGTTTCTGTCTGTTTGTTGGCTTAGTGTGCCCAGTTTCCTTGATGTGTTGTTTTGATGAATTCTGATGGAGAGTTAGCAAGATTTTTTGAGGCAGTCTGGTCCAGGAGTATGCATGGAGTTTAGGAGTTTTTTTATGGGCTCTAGTTTGGCTTTCAGGTAGAGTAGGTGTGTGTGTGTGTATTCTGTTTTAGCTGGACTGAATGTGAAGTATGTGAGTTTCGGTGCAGGGAGGATCTAGGAAGAATACAGGGTTAGTTGTGGATCTCTGTGAGGGTGATAGTAGGCAGGATAATGATTGGTGGCTTCTAGGGGTTATGCAGAGTGGGGAGGGTGTTCCAGGTGTAGCAGGGATGTTTAAGTGGCTTTAGAGAGGTGTGTGTGATGCTGCAGTTCTGGGGTGTGGAATTGTAGAAGTGTTGGTGTCTAGTTTGTTTCAGGTTTTTTTTTTTTTGATGGGTTTAGGGTGGAGCCATTTGTGTTTGTTTGCAGAGGTGTATGTAGGTTCAGGTGTGGATGCAAAGAGTTTAGGTTTGCAGGATAGTTTAGAGTAGAAAGGTCAGGGGCTGAAGCTTTTGTAGAAGGGTGTTGCAGATAAGACGTGATAGGAAGTTGGTTGCAGATATCTTTAGTGATAAGAGAATTGATAGCTGAGATGAAAGAGCTGATAGCTGAGATAAGAGAGCTGATAGCTGAGGAGAGGGTCTGGTGATCTGCTAAGTGGGTTCAAGGTGTATGTGTATGTCTGTAGTATGTGTGTTTGCTTGCTTCAGTGTGTGTGTGTGCCTGTTTGCTTCAGTGTAAGTGTGTGTCTGCCTGCTTGTGCTTGTGTGTGTGAGTTTAGGTGGCCTGTGAATGTGATGGTGTATGCAGGGAGAGTGATATGATAGAATAGTGCACTTTTCTGGTATTTGCTGTTTTATATTAATGGAATTTGGAAAGAAAATTTAAAAATCCTAGAGGCTCCCAGCAGCAGTAATGCAAGAAATATTTTGTGCTAGTTAGCAATGATCTTAGTTTTTTGTGTAATCAAATAATCTTCATGCTTCTTATTGTAATTTTGTTTATACACTTGTCAAAGTTACTTGCTAATGCTTATCATTGTTTGTTTTGACATGAACTCCCCGGAATCGAGTTGATAAACTCACAAACTGGAATAGCTATTTGCATTGGAGTTGTTTGATCCACATCACATTTTCGGGCTCAAGTTCTCCGAAAGAAATGAAAACTTTGGAAAATTCAAGGCTCAAATAATGAGTTGCGCTTCCGGGTTCTATCTTCTAAATTCCTTCTTTCCTTATTCCTGTTAGAATCCATGTTATAGGATCCCTATAAACCGGACTAGGAACTTTGCATGATAGAAGGCTGGTAGGATAGACGCTTTATATTATAGAATTGTTATATCATCGCATGATTAGAAATTGCTTTATGTAAATTACTTATTACCGTTTCTTTGGGATTCGCCAATTAATTTAAGGTATTAAGAACCATTTGTTCATTAATGAATGCAAATTAAAATTCAATTAAATTTGTATCTTTATTTTATCATTATTTATATTTAAATTATTTATTCATCAATTTACTTATTTTATTAAATATTAAGTTATTTATTTATTTATTATCTGTTTACTTATTTATTTATTTACTTATTATTTACTTTTTTATTTATTTACCCTATATTTTCCTAAAATCTCTAAGTTATTTATTTTATTAAAATTCGTGAAAACTATCGGATAAACCGCTTTTAGCGAATTTTCGAAGTGCTCCCGTAATAGGGACCTTATTTCGAATTTAAACGAACCAATTACTCAGAATCTCTGAAAATTATTTTCCTTTTAAATAAGGAAGAATCTACACTCTTTAACTAACATTTGGTTCCTAATAATCTTAAATTAGGTGGCGACTCCAAAGAAGCTCTTTGGAGTCCTATTTTCTTGAAAATACACGTGATGCGTATTTATATGTATTTTGGGGGGTTCAACACCAATCAGGTTTTGGGGGTGAGTGTATACTGACAGCAGTTTATCTGATCAATCGATTGCCTACTGTGGTTCTATATGGGAAATTACCTTATGAGGTTTTTCATAAAGAGAAGCCATCACAAGAACATTTGAGAACTATAGGATGCTTGGGGTGTGTCACAATTCTGCCAAAATGTAATAAGTTTTCTGCAAGGGCCAGTGCTTGTGTGTTGCTAGGATATTCAGCAACTCAGAAAGGTTATCTCCTGTATGATTTAGGCAATAGAAGATTGATAGTGAGCAGAGATGTGATGTTTAAGGAAAGTATATTTCCTTTCAGAACACATAAAGAGAGGAGTTCACCATTGTTTCCTACACCATCATTTCAAACCAACATAGACTCATGCTATGAACTGCAGGAGGAGAACAATATTCAAGAAGTACAAGATGACCTTGAAATGCAGATGATAGAACAGGATGGTCATTATCAAGGAAATATGCAAAACATTGAAGAACAACTGCATAATATGGAGTTGAATGATCATGTGATAGAAGTTGATGAAGATGCAGTTCCTAATCAAGTGCCAGTAACACCACATCAAGTGCCAAGAAAGACTTCAAGGTTTCTAATCCACCCATATAATTACAAGACTATGTAACCAATGTAGCAAATTCACAAGCACTATACTCTTTGGCTAACTATGTGACTTATGACCATGTTTCACCAACAAACAAGGTATATCTTGGAAAATTCTCAGTTAACACTGAGCCCAGATGCTATGAGGAAGCAGTAAAGGATCCAAGATGGATAGAGGCAATGAAGCAGGAGGTGCAAGCTCTGGAGGAAAATGGCACATGAAGGCTAGTGCAAGTGCCAAGAGGAAAGTCAGCTATTGGATGCAAATGGGTTTATAAAATTAAGCATCAAGCTGATGGTCAAGTGGAGAGATTTAAAGCAAGATTAGTAGCAAATGGATACAGTCAAACTGAAGGAATAGATTACCAGGAAACCTTCTCTCCAGTGGTGAAGATGGTGACAGTGAGAGTTGCGATTGCCCTTGCAGCATCTGAACATCAGAACATATTTCAAATGGATGTGTTTAATGCCTTCTTGCAGGGAGACTTATATGAGGAAGTATATATGGAACTTCCAAAGAGGTTCTATTACCAGAAGGGAAATGTTGCGTGTAAGCCGATAATGTCACTCTATGGACTTAAATAGGCATCAAGGTAGTGGAATCACAAACTGACAAAAGCTTAAAAGAGCTCAGGATGTAAACTACTTGGACTATTCTCTATTTACTAAGAGACATGGAGAGAAGTTGGTTATCATATTAGTGTATGTAGATGACCTACTCATTATAGGGAATGAGGACAGATTAATTCAAGAGACAAAAGAAGTATTACATCAGCACTTTAATTAGAGTTTAGTAGATCAGAGAAGGGTATACTCATGAATCAGAGGAAGCATGCTCTTGAATTAATTTCTGAGGCAAGTCTAGGAGCAGCTAAGCCAGTTATGACTCCAATGGAGAGTAATGTGAAGCTAAATACTGTGGGGTATGATAATTGTGCCAATGAGGAATTATTTCATGATGTGAATAAGTATCAGAGAATGGTAGGAAAGCTGTTGTATTTGACAATCACAAGACCAGACATAAGTTTTACTGCCCAGACCCTCAGTCATTTTATGCAGAAACCGAAGAGGTCACACTGGAATGCTGCTATGAGAGTAATCAGATACATAAAAAGACAACCAGGTCTGAGGCTGTTGATGCCTTCAGAAGGAAGTAAAAGGGTGGTTGGTTTTTGTGATACAGACTGGGCTGCTTGCCCAAACACAAGAAGATCAGTGACTGGTTACATATTGAAGCTTGGGAAGTCATTGATTTCATTCAGATCAAAGAAGCAAGAAATAGTCTGCAATAAAATCACTCTTTATGGAGGTACGGTAAAAAATTTTGGTCTGTGCTCACATGTCATTGATCAATGAATTGGGCAAAGTCATCAACCAGAAAAGACGGAAGAATAAGTGCGGCAAAGTTTAAGAAATCTCACATAATTCTCTTACTATAGAGTTGTATTTCGCAAGGTCTCCAATAAATGCAACACAATTCTCACCATTATCTACAGCTCTTAGACAATTATAATTGTATTGGGGATAACATATGCTTCCCATTTTTATAAGTAGTTTATTTCAATAATATCATATTAATAAATACCTCAATCAATGAACAAGGACAAACTCGTTAATCCGTCTATTACGATAAACTTTTTTCACCAAATGAGATGAAATTTCAGAACTATATTCTTCTAAGTAAAAGAGTTGACAATCTCTATTTCCTTCTTCGTTCGAATTGATATGCGGGCATTTGCCAACAAATTTAGCGTTCCACTATAATCCCTTGACGGAAAATAAATAATGTACTAGTGTTTCTCACTTTAATTTTAGTAACGATATTTGCCTGAAGAAGATTAGATTAACCTAAAGACATACGAATATGTCCACCTAAATACACCCTCACATGCATCATTTACAGACACATGTAGCTAGTAGGCTTACGGTACCCTACATATTGAGTCATAGAATCCAAGAAAATTCAAAAGATTCGATATTAAACATGTTCATACCCAATCATGTGATTTAAAGTGAACAAGAAGGGCCAAATTTGAAAATAAAATTCTTACCCTTTTTTCTTTTTTAGATGCGTCACTTTTTCCCAATTTATGTGACGATTTGAGTTAAAAAAACGTATCATAAGTATAGGATAAGAGAGGAAAACCATTTCGTTAATTTTTAGTATTTTTTCTATATGATCAGGAGAGAAGCAAATGTGTTAAGGTATACTCCTTCCATCTAAATTTATGTGACACAATACTGATTTCGATAGTTAAACTGTTTTATTTTGACCGTAAATGTATATAAATTTTTTAAGTTTTTGGAAAAATAATTTACTTATTTAAAAACTATATAACAAGTACTATTAGTCACAATAATTAATAATTAAAAATATTTAAAAATATATGAAAAAATACAGTCAAAATTTTTCTTGTTTGACTATCGAAACGAAAAAGTATCACATCAATCGAAACGAAGGGAGTATTTGAACTGACTCCCCATAGCATGTAGTTTAGCGGTTTAGTGGCAAGCGTTTAATTTTGACCCCGTTATATATCACTCTTCTTATTTTGAAGTCAGAATGCATGTAGCATACGAAGCTCTCTCTGTGGTATAGTATATAGTTTGAACAATTCAGGAAAATATACAGCTTTAGAAAAGAATGGGTTTTAATCAATACATTACGGTAAATTCAAACTAATGTTTATCCATAGTTCTACCTTCCTTTTTTTCTGCGCAAAATTTATGTGCTTACCTCAAGCTCGGTTGGTCAATGTGGTAAGTGTGAATGTACTTAAATACCTAGGCATAATCAATTTTTTTTAAATGAAGTGATACTAAGAAATCTTTAGGGGAACATGAGATGGATTCAGCTATCTGAATGAAATATATAAAGTATATCAACTATTACACACTTCTTTATTTATTTTGACAAGCAAAACTGATAATCCAAAGTTATATCTATCATTTGGATTGTCCTCCCAATTATAGATCTACTCTTCTTATAGATTTCCTTCGAAAAACTAAAAAATTTCGCTTGGGAGTTCATTTGGCACGCGCTAATTGATTCGTAGCCACCAAAAATAAATTCGTTGAGAAATAACCATCTCTGAAAAAGTCCCAGTATTTTTATACTGGGACTTTATATATATAAAGTTCCAAGAGACCAGGGCCGTTTCAATCAGATTGGGGGCCTAAAGCTAAACTTCACAGAGAGGTCCTAACTAAAAAAAAAAAAAAAAGAAGAAAGATCATCATATATAGTTTTATTTAAAGTCTGCTTTTCGCGCTTTTTTAGATGCGAAGTCATTAATTACCGTTTTGTAATCAGTTTACTCTAACAATTCATTTTCAATTGAAAATATAGCTAATTCATTTAATTTTTCTTGAGACATCGTTGATCTTAGATAAGATTTTATCAATTTTAATTTTGAAAATAATAAATTGATATAATAATAATGTCAAAACAATGTTGGTGCTGCTTCAATATAATGATTGTTGTTGCAATTGCTTAATATTGAAGCAGGCACACAAAGAGTTTTAGTTTGTAGTTTGAAGAATCATAATATTCACTAAGAAAAAAATAAGAATGTTGAAAAAGGTAAATATAGATATACACCTAAACAAGTACTACCACAATACCACAAAAGTAATAATTTTTAACTCTCCTATTATGACAAGTTGGCAGCAGTTCCCACATTTATGGGACACGCTCTTGTGCTTTCCCTTAAACAAAACTTTTTCAACCTAAACAAAACTTTTTTTTTATTTTTTTTTATAATATACTCCTTCCGTTTCAAAAAGGATGAACCTATTTCCTTTTTAGTCTGTTTCAAAAAGAATGACATCTTTCTAAATTTAGAAAGAAATATTTACTTTTACTCATCCCTAGATAATTTATAGCCACACAAATATCCATAACTTATTTTAGACCACAAGTTTCAAAAGTCTTTTTTCTTTATTAAACTCCGTGCAAAGTCAAATGGGTTCATCTAAAGTGGAACGAAAGGAGTATATAGTAATACATCTTAGGAAAAAGTCGGGGCCCCAATTTTTTGGGGGCCCCAAGCCATTGCATTAATGGCTTTACGGTAGAGACGGCCCTGCAAGGGACTACAAACATGAATCCCTTTATAAAATAATGAGATTTTGAACATGTTAGTTCAAAGTCCCAGTATAAAAACCTGGGACTAGTCTGGGGTGTTTGCCAATACTAATGGAATGTAAGTGTGCGTGCGGATTTTTTGTTATTTCTCAATTAATTTTGAAATGATGTATAATTCTCACTTAGCGCGTCCAAAATGGTTACGCATAAAAAAATTTCACTTCGAAAACTATTGAAGGGCTGGCTCGGGGCTAAGTGCACGAAAGGCCACTTTTGCCACTGGTCTTTGGTCACAGGCCACTAATACCAAAATATTTAGTTTGTGGCCACTTTTGCTTAAAGAGATAGAACTTCAGTCCAGAGGCCGGATTGAAGTTCAGTCCTTAAAGATTGAACTTCAATCCACGGCCATATGGACTGAAGTTCAGTCCAGTCCTTAAGATAGAACTTCAGTCCATGGCCATGGACTGAAGTTCAGTCCATAGCCATACCATGGACTGAAGTTCAGTCCATGGCCATATGGACTGAAAGTTCAGTCCTTAAGAGATGGAACTTCAGTCCAGGGCCGTATGGACTGAACTTCAGTCAACTATCATAACTTAAGTCAACATTTATTTAGTAAAGGCCCAAAAGTGGCCTCTAGTGTAAGACCAAAGAAAATAGTGGCCTCAAACTAAATACCAGTGTTAAAAGTGGCTGCTGGGTGAAATTTTTACGCTGGCTCGCGACCCCTTACGGTTGTTGGGCTTGAAGGCCTTTTCAAATGTAGCAAAATTTGGTTTTTTCCACTATGTACCTTTGAAATCTAAAGTAATTACCCACTCTACCCATTAAAAGTTACACTACGCATGAAATTAAAAATATTTATCCAACCTATCAATTTATAAATGTATACCTTTTTTATACCTTATGGGCATATACCTTCATGATATACTGCATAAATTATTGTATACAAGTCTGGGTGGGTAGGACATGTAAATAGTTTATGGGTAGAGCTTGTAAATATGAAACTTATGGGTATGAGTGGGTAAATATTTTAATTTTGATGGGTATCCTTGTAGACCTCCCTAAAAATATAGTCTAGTAGACTGTTTGCACTGCGCTAAATGAAAAACTAGCCAATGGTGTAAAATTATTTGAATATTAGCAATATTCGTGAAAATCTCAGTATTTTATACTGAAATTTGTGAACAAAATTTCAAAATTCCAATATCTTATAATGGGATCACTTAAATATGAATCCCACTATAAAATAATGGAATTTTAATCATGTTAGGTCAAAGTCCTAGTATAAAATATTGAGACTTTACATATTAAACTTCAATTTTTGTCTGAAACTTTGAACAAAACTACAGATTTTTTATGGGAGTTTAGTTCAAAGTATCAGATATTTAAACTGTGGCTATTATGGGTGTTTTTAAACACTTATAGAATGTAAATATGTGAGAGAGGAGGGGATTATTTGGTTATTTCTCAATGAATTATGAAATGGTGGACGGAACTCACTTAGGGAGTATAAAAATGGCTACTCATCAATTTTACACTTCAAATGTAAGGGGACAAGTTAACAAATAGCTGCTTTTGCTGGGAAAATTACACAACTATGACACCTTAGGCAAAGGCTTTCTTAAATGACCTTACTTAAAATGGTTTGGAAGAATTGTCTCTACTAACTTTAAGTAAGTACTACCCCCGTGGTAGCACTTGACCTTTTATAACATGAAGTGCTACCCCGCGGATGAAAATACCCCTACGAAATCTTATATTGATGCCCGCATCCCGCCATCCCTTTTAAGTAAGTGTTGCCGCCGTGATAGCACTTGACCTTTTATTTCTTTCAAAATTCTCCCAGATAACTTGAAGTGCTACCCTGCCCTCCAAGATAACTTGAAGTGCTACCCTGCCCTCCAAGATAACTTGAAATGTTGCCTCGGCAGCACTTGCCTCTTTAATCTCTTCACAGACAGCACTTTCCTTTTATATTTCCCGAAGAGGCAGCACTTGTCAATTTATAACTTGAAGTATTGCACTCGTATAGCATTTGTCAATTTATAACTTGAAGTGCTGACCCCGAAGTTATTTTGCTAAACCATTCTTAAGTAGGGACAAAAAATAATAATCAGAAATAAATGGTATATGTGTTGAATTTTTTTTTTTTTGGCTTTTACTATCAATATTTATGAAATAGCCACGTTTAAACACATATAAATTTCGGCTATTTTATCAAATTCAGGCCATCGAGACTGAGACTGAAGATGGCCTTAACGCACTTTGGTAGGAGGCTTATCTCTGAAAATCGAATGTTGGTAAATTTACGCAATAGAGTAACTATATGTCAGGCATAGTGAATATGGTATGACTAAGTGCACCACAATAAATAAGTTTCATCTTAAGGTTCTGTTTGGAAAGCAACGTCGTCTTAATTGTATTTGGTGTAATTATTAGAGTAATAATTACACAATTTAGGAATTATACAGTAGAGTAATTATGAAGTCCTATTTGTCTGCTATTGAGTAATTACAGTGTAATTACAAGCATACCGTTTGATTGTACAAGTATAATTTATACAGTTAGATCTTTTTAAAATTTAAAAATAAAACTTTTATACCAAATCACTGTTCAAATATTTTTTTAAAAATTTACCTATCACTTTTGACTAAAAATGAATAGCATGCTGTGAAATAACCAAAAAAAAAAAAAAAAAAAAAACATAAGTCTAACCTCATGCAACAACAAAATTCAAAATTATTGATATCACCCATTGTAAGTCATTTTTATTAATGCTCGTTCTTTCTAAGATCAAGAGACAATGTTTCAAAAAAACTAAAGTAATAACACATCTAAGCGAAATAAAGAAGATAAAATAAAGAAAATAACGAAAAAATAAAATTTGAGAAGTTACATGGGACCACAAAAAGTAAAAAAACTTAAAAAGTGAGGAAAAAAAGAAATGAAGAAAAATATGTAAAATAAATAATATACTTAAAAAAATTTAAAAATAAAAAGAAAAAAAGATAATGTTGTAATTGCCAAGGAAGAAAAGAAATTGCAAGAAGTAGATATCGTAAAATGACAAGGAAATGTATGAAAGAAAATAATGAAACAATATGAAAGAAAAATAATGAAACAAATATATGATATAGTCAAAAAAAAATCAAAGAAAAAAGAAAGAGGGGAAAGGTTACACGGAAGCAAAAAGTGAAGATAAGGAAATAAGAAGAAGAGAAATGATGTTAAAGAAATTTTATATATAATATAAAATAAAAAAAGAATTAGAAATTAACAAGAAAATAAACTTAAAACAAAAACAAAGATGATAGAAATTAAAAAGTAATCCTGTAAATACACCATGCAATTACCAATAATTCTCAGCTCCCTTAAGAATTAAATAGTGTAATTACAAAGCCTCAATTATACTCAATTAAATGCTGACCAAGTAATTATTTGATCTGCCAAATACATCAAAACTGTGTAATTAAACCAATTATACTCAAATCTAATGATGTGATGACTTTCCAAATAGGCCCTAATTGGATTCATTTACTAAACCCGCAAATGTCATGAGAGTACTTAATTCATTTACACATGCAACAGCCCTACCAAAGTACCTTCACGATTTTAGATTTGTGCTTTTACTGTTATGGGGCACTATTTAATGTCAGCAACCTATAAACTTTACGTTGCACTCCCTTCGTCTCAAATTATTTATAATTCTTTTTAAAAATAGCCGTCTTAAAATATTTGTCTAGTTAGGATTTCAAGGTAAACTTTTTTATTTTTCCCCATTTTATCCATAGTAGTAAATATTTTGAAAACCACAAAGATCTCACTTATTGGTTAATATTATAATTGTTCAGATACTAATGAAGATTAAACAAGGATAAAATAGTCAATAATGCCTCCTCATTAATAATTTTTTAAGGGGCATGTAAAAGTGAATAGGACAAATAATTTGAGACGGAGGGAGTATTGATTAGCAACAAGATACCAAATATTAAGTGAGTTACGAAAGGAATTTTGCATTTTCAATGTGATATAACCGATAAAAATAATTTATTTACTCAAATTACCGTATCAAGTGTGATATATATAGGAGAGCTACGTATTATCGTATAGCAATTTAACTTGATAATTAAAAGAATTTGTGGTGACAGTGCACCAAATACAAAGTCAGATTAAGTACTAGTACTACATGAAATTAAGACGGCAGCCTTAAGCTCCTCGCCATTTCACATGATGATGTTATACCGAGCTTAATTAGCAATTTAGCATACCAAAATGAATTCTCGAAGTTTTAGTACGTCTGAACATCAGAAAAATTGTCAGCAGAGTATGTAGGAACAATCACCAAACATAAATGAGATCCAACAATCTGTCCATTCATATAGTAATGACTTACTTTTTAGATAGCTAGTTATAACTCTGCCACTCCTGCAAATTTTTCCGGAAAATTATATCCTGCATCCACTGAATGAAGCCAAACCTCATAGAAGTGATACACTGTAATAATCTCTGTTTTAAAAGGCAGTTCTGCAACTCGCCCCGAGGCGTGGCACTAGCAAAACGCTCTGAGACTCTCGGATGGGGCTTAGATCCATAAGACTTACGCCTCAAGCGGCCGACGATGCGCCCAGAGCACGCCCAACGCCCAATGCTCGGAACTCGCCTTATTGAACCTATGTAAAATATCTATCCAATTCCCTAATTAACATTGTTCATCCACAATTTTCTTTAAAAATGAAGTTATATTCATCTATAGAAATTCAAAAATTGAGTATAACTCAATTAACGAGACATAATATTACATGTATTATAATTAATAATATCATAAGAATGAATATCATCTGTATACTGAATCTAAAAAAGCATAGCCGCTGTTTATAACATCACCACTTGTTGTTGGTCTGCATGTTTTTTTGCTGTCACTCAAAATTGTTAGACTTCAATTATTTTGTAATTTAGTAGAAATTTTATATTTATCAATGAAGAATTAATGTTTTAAATTATAATAATAATAATTTTTTATTATTTATTCACTTTTTATAATAACAAATTTTTATTTTTAATTGTTTAAAAGTTAAAGCCTTATTATTTATTTATATCTCATAAAAACTGTAACATTATTCAATTTCTTAAAATTGTTAAAAAGGTTAGATCTTTTGTTTCTATAAATTTTTTTCTTATTTTTAATTTTTTGTACTTTTGATATTTATTGTGCTCATTATGATACTTTATTAATTTAAAATTAATTAAAAAATAAAATTCATGGGACTTACGCTCCACGTCTCGGGACTTACGCCTCGCCTCATTATAGGTAAAACGCCTCGCCTTGCGTTCCGCCTTTTAAAACATTGGTAATAATTACTTTCTTAGCAATGTCTATCAGATTGTATATTTCCTCATGACAGTGGGAAGCTTTTGAAGTCATGCATGAGTCATCTTAGATTTGTCAGGCAAAAGTATTATCAGTGTAATTTCTATTCTTGTACATCTGCTGGTTTGGGTTATGCATAAAATTTTCACGCAAGCTTCAAACTGGAGCTTGGTACGTGGCTCTCTTTTGGAAAAAAAAAAAAAAACATATTATCTGCAGTACTTAGGGGTGGATGCACAACATAAGATATCTTATTTCAGCCGAATATGTTGGGAAATCTACTAAATGAGTATAAACAAATTTCCAATCATTGATCTACCTCTAACTGCAGTCCTGGAGAAGTAATCCATGTAAAGATTGGCCCCCTAAGCCCTATTAACATTTTATTATGAACATGTTGATAGGTCCAACCACAATAACTAAGTGAGTAAATAGGGGAGTCTTACTCTTAACTGCTTGGACATAATAATATCCTTTATGCCAGATTTGCTGAACGAATTTGTTAACCAGTTCTCCAGTACGTACCAATAGATTGTGTACCAAAAAGTTACCCAATAAGGTATGTATTGGCCTAACTCAGATTAATTAGAACAATAAATTGAATTTATGACGGGTTTACAAGCAAATATTAGTATCAAAGTTGCTTAAAAAGCCGTGAATTGAAATGAATAATTGAGTGATAAGAACAAGAATATAAAATTCTAATATGAACTGTTTGAGTACATAATTTGGCAGAGTTTAAATATATATTTCTAGATGTTTACAATATAAAATGAAATGCTATTTATAAGCTACCGAATCGGAGAAATTTAGTCAGTTTCTCCATGTTCTCATCGTAGCTTCGCCAACGTTTTATCCCCTTGGAAGCTGAGTTAGTGGGCTGAGATCATGAGGTAATGTTGCTCTCAAATGCACACGCAAGTATACGTGGTCGACAAGTAATAAAGTGATAAGATCAAGTATTGTTCCCTAAGAGACTGTTGTTAACTATTAACTAAATTAAACGATTTCGAATTATCTAAACAAGTGAGGTTGGTTTTGTGGATTAGGGATGTAATTCAAACTAAAACTTTAAACTAGAATTTTATAACTAAAACAAGTAACTTGATCAAAGTACACAATTAAAGTTTTGGTTATCAAAGGGAGAGAATATTCCTGGGTTATGAGATATATGTTAATCCTGCTGAATTCTACAGTTAATTTGAACGATTAATTTATCTGGGTTACTAATCGACAGGATTAATTTTACTTATAGGAATCTTCCGATTTCCTACTCGTCTATTTAAGTTAATCTAACGCCTATATTCCTATGGAATTAAAATTAACAAAAATGCATTAAAAATTCCTGTAAAAGTGACTAATCAAGGCAAAAAGGTATATTCCTATCCTAGTTGCGAATCCGTTCTCTGATGCCCAGGTTCAAGAACTTTCCTTATTCAATCCTATTGCAATCAAGAATTCCCTTTCTCAAGTTCAATTCAAGATTCGTAGATAGTATTTAACTGTTGGCCAAGGAATCAAATAATTGAGCATATGATATGAATAATTAACCTAAAGCGATAAATTAATTAAATCAAACTAATTTTTAAATACCAACATTCATGGCAACCCATAATCCCAGAACAAAGAATTTAGCTACACATAGTCATGGTTGAATCCAATAATTAATTTGAAATAACATAAATTGTAAGACAGAAGAAGAATCAGAATCCTGTGTAGAATCCTATGAAATTGCTCCTAGCTCCTAAACTTGAATTGTATCTAGAAGTCTAATGCACTATGAGCTTATATAGACATTACAATTTTCCTACTTAACTTGGAATTAGAAAACATATACTAATTTATAGTTTAAGCTCCATCCTGCTTTAGGATCTTCTTTTCCCAGTTCTTTCGGACTTGTATTTTCCAGGTTTTTTGCTTGTCAGTCACAGTTGACTTTGTTCAAATGCCGTGAAAGTCTTCTGCTCAAGGATTAAACACACTACTACTCTGCTGAACTTTTAACTTCTATACATTAATTTGGAGGACTTCAGGTTGAGCTAAAATCACATTCTTGCTTTGGATGCCACCCTGGATGCTAAGCCTCAATCTTGGCTTCCTTCAATCTTTGCGCCACAAGCTCCATTTCACTCCAAAAAAATGCTACAAGTTACCTATTTCATCAAGACGTAATCAAGTAGCGAAATATAAAAAATAAAATAGACATAATTAATCATTTGAATACATTAAAATACAAAAGAAATTGATATCAAAATTTAGGAATGTACGTGCAACATCACTACCACACACTTAACATTTTGTATGTCCTCGGACAAAGCAACAATAAGATCAATTTTTCTTCTAACTCAAAGGAACTCAAATGATAGCCAAGTCAAAACGTCAAGCAACTCAAATTTTTCTATAACTTTGGTTGATACCCACAATTAGTCTCAATGCATTACAAGTCACCAACTTTTCATTTTTTTTTCCAAATCACAATTTAAAGAATACAAAAGTTATCAAAACAATCAAGTTGTAACATCTCAACCTCAAGAACTAACTCATTTCACCAATTCACTTTAGGCTCACTCAATCGCTCTTAATTAAAGAGTTTAATAACATCTCATGTCCTTTCTAACTCATGTGCCCTCACAACAAAGGAAGTCTCAATCACTCATAATATATTTCAAAGTATAAGTGGGACATGAACGAATTCACTCACACTCACAAGGAATTTCACATACAACAAGTATGATACTATAGGCTTGCCCGTCTTGTAATTCTCTACTAATGTAAGCACACATGGTCTAAAATCAAGTAGGACTTTATTAAGGTTGTAATGTATACTTTGGGATAGGGTATATAGATATATGGTATAAAAGTGAATTTTCCTTAAGGACCACAAAACCTTCGAACTTTAAACTCTACTTCTCTTTCAACAAATATTTCTTCACCTTACTTTGCAAACCATTTTTTTCCGCTGCCATTCTCCCAATTCCTCTTTTTTTTCCTCCTTCGCAGATTCTTCTTTTCAAAAGATGTTTCTTTCTTTTCAGTTTTTTTTTTTCTATTTTTCTTGTTTGCTTCTTTTCTTCTTTTATTATTTTTTTTCTCTTTTTTTTATTATTTTTTTCATAATGCTTTCTCCTTTCATTGACCGCAACTCAAAATTTCGCCTTTGCCAACCTTCCTTCTTCACTCTAGGCTTTTGAACTAATTTACAATTTATAAGTGCTCAAGGAGGTAGGATTTTAAAGAAGATGAATCAATAAGAACAATCAAAGTCAAGGGTTATAGTATGGCTACCAAGAAAAAAGGAATAAGGCTCAAAAGGGGTTTAACTAAGGATAAACATGCAAGGGTAGGTAAAAAAAATACTCAAACGATCCAAAGAAGGCCTACTTTCCTCTCCTAAACCACGTGTTACCTAGGATGTCGCCTCGAAAGAAAATCAGGGCAAGCTCTAGATCATTAATGCAAGCAAGTGAATTTTTAACTAAGCTTCACCACACATGGCACATGAATTGGTCAAGACGGATCAACTCCAACTCCTAACAAGAACAAAAGAGACGAGCACTACTCAAAACAATACCAATTAGTGAGCAAGAGTGAGCTTAAGCGTCACAACAAGATCATTCTTCCAACTTTGAAACTAGTTCTCGCACAAAATATTTTTTTATGGAAAAGTTCCAACTCATATGCAAGAGACTAAATATGAAGGTATCAAATAAGTCACAAGGTAGCTAAGGAGAAATATTCGACACTACACAACCTTTTCTTCATTTTTTTTTGTATTTTCTATTATCTACTTTTTTTTCAATTTTTCGGAAAGTAATAAATTTTAACTAACTACAACTAATCCTAAAAATATCCGGTTCAAAATAAAAACGTCCTGGGAAAAGAACCGTGACTTGAATAAAAACCAAGGACCCTACCACTAAGGCAAAAAAAATCCTAAAATAAAGATAATTAAAAATAAAGATACCCCACCCTACACTTAGACTGAAGCATTGTCCCCAATGTAATAAAAAAAAGAAAGTAGAGTGGGTATAAGAAAACTTTCCTCAATCCGGTGTATATGGCTATCCAACAATAGTGATAGCAGCCGAGTCAACTGGAGGAGCATGCTTGCCATCAGTAGCACTATCAGTAACCGGAAAAGAATCAACATCACCAAGAGGTACAATTGGAGCCGAACTCCCTGAAGTAGTAAACGGGGTAGAAGTAGTCACAAAAACTGAGTGAGTGATCGAAGCGTCTAATGCATTAATCAAACAACCCTCCGACACAGTAGTAGAAACAGTGGGCGCATGCTCAAGTCCAGACCTTTTGCCTCCAGATGGAGCAGTTGACACGACCCGGAATCCGGTTAGGCCGTGCGGGCACCCGACATCCTCCCCTAGACCCGTCGGGCGAACCCTTACCAATTAAATCAGGAAAATAAATATAACAATTCACAAATAAGGACAAGACTTAAAACCAAAATACATACATACTGATACCTCTAAGCTGTACAAAAGAAATTACAGCTCACTACCCAACATACTAGGTTTAGGGTTATCCAGACTAGACATCTAAGAGTACAAAAGAAGACAAATACCTCCTGAAGGGAGCAAAATGCAACTAAAATAATAACCAATAAACTGGTGGCCATCCGGAATAAAAGCTGGCTCACCCTGACAGCTGAAGTCGTCTTGGCTCCTTCACAACGTGGAGAACTCAATCCTGGAGCGAACCTGCCGAAACGAAATAGATAGACAAGAAACAAACAACAAACAAGGGTGAGTCAAAAGGACTCAATAAGTGGGGCAGACTAGCCACCTCAAAGAATAGGATAACTAGCCAGGGAGAAAAGAAATAGATAAACAAAATTTCTTTTATTTAAATTATGAAAAGGCAGAGCCAGATAACAACCGAAAACATGTATGAAACCATAAACTCATCAACAACCAGGAACGTAAGATAACCAAAACATATAGGTATCCCGAACACATCAGCAATCAGAAATACATCCTGTTGCGGCGTGCAACCCGATCCATATATTCATCCTGTTGCGGCGTGCAACCCAATCCATATATTTATACCGCTGCAACGTGCAACCCGATCCATATATTTATACCGTTGCGACGTGCAACCCGATCCATATATTTATACCGTTGCGACGTGCAGCCCAATTCATATATTTATACTGTAGCGGTGTGCAACCCGATCCTCGCAGCTCAGAATACAAGCCAGAAATATATAGGCAAATAAGCAATGCACGTAGAAGCTGAACATCAGTTATGTACCACAAGTCTACACAATGGTATGAAATGAAATGGAATGGAATGAAATATGATGCAAAGGGTCACATGTGCCCGTCATCCCATCTCGAAGCGGAATACTCCTGCATTCGAGGGGAAATCCAATCTGATAACCAACTGGAGCGGAATACTCCTGCTCCTGGGGCGGAATACTCCTGCACCCGATATAATATAAACCAGAGGCGGAATACTCCTGCACTCTCCTGGGGCGGAATACTCCTGCACCCGATATAATGTAAAGCTGAGGCGGAATACTCCTGCACTCAATATCTGACATAAGAGCGGAATACTCCTGCTCTTGGGGCGGAATCCTCCTACCCTCAATGTGATACAATGGAGCGGAATACTCCTGCTCCTGGGGCGGAATACTCCTGCCCTCAATATGATATGCAATGTAATGCATATGAATGCAATGTGATGCAATAACCCTTCACCGGCGCGGGACTCTCATCGACAACCGGGAAGTAAATGCCAACTCGCAGCCAGGGTACAATGCTCAAATCCTCAATACAATACCAACAATAGGACATAACATATAATATATAATATAAATCCAAAGCTAAGGCGTAATGAGTACGCCTATCGGCAGCTACACACGTAAGGAATACGTGGTAGAAAATCCACGAGGCCAGGTGCCTCCAAAGAAATGGATATAAACACTTACCGTATCCCAAAGCTAGCCCTGATACTCAACCACTGCTTTTTCCTTTGGATTAACCGCCAAACGATCTCTTTCTATTCAATAAGCAGAAAAATTATATCAGATAAAGCTAAAGGCTTCATTCCTTATGTTTTAGGGCAATCCAGTTAGGAACCTGATACCCTATTCACATACGCAATACGCAGGCCAGACCTATATACATGGTTCAAAGTCCCATAACCAAACTCTAAATAAATTATATTTATATGTTGCCCATAACTTACTGAGTGCGAATATATAATCATTTCCATCATCGGGGTCCAATTGACCCTTTAAACTATCAATTTACGCCAATAGGGTGATGTATAATATCCTTATTTTTACCGTAAAAATATATTCAAACACACGTAATAAGCTAAGATAATGAGTTAACATCATTACCTGAAGATTTGGGGTAAAAATTCCACTATTTTTCCACTCCTTTTTCCCTTTTTCCTTCTCTCTTTTCTAATTTTTTCTTTCTGTAGGTTTGTTCGAATGTTTCTGTATGTATTGCTAATTTCTAAGCTAAGGGATTTAATCCCCTTAGCTGACCGACAATCATTTTGACTTTTTCTCTTCTTTTTTTTTTTTTTTTTTTTTTAAAAAAAATTCGCTACGACGATAAAAATTAAAATGGAACCCTAGAGAAGTCGAAATGATCCCAAATTTTTCAAGTAAGCTATACAAAATATATGTAACATTCTCGCGAAGACGGATCTCAAATGGGATTCCCGAAACTCAAGATGCGAATTTAAATGAAAAAGGTCAAATTATTTAACTTTCGACATTTTTTTGCGGAACTAGCCGAACAACATCGAAATTCACTTTCGAAAAATTATAAAAGTCACAAATAATTATACGAACCCAACGGCGCTTTCGGATTTCGAATCGGAGCTCATTCGGCAAAAACCGAGCTCGAAAATCTCCTTTTAATATTAATCGCCATTAAAACTGAAACCTTCTTCCGATGCCTACCAAACGAGATCTGATTTAGCTCAAATTTTAGAGACAGGTCCTAATGGACATTACGAATATTTTAAAATTATCGACACGCCAATCGGAGTCCTAACTTCCGAAACGACTGACCGAGGTCGTTTCATTCTCCTCCACTTAAACTCTCGTTCGTCCTCGAACGAGCCTAAATCTAAAGCAAGATTTACGCAGATAACAAGAGAACTTGCACAACCTTCATAAACTACTCCACGGACATGATCTCATAATTACAGAATCAGAGTTATGACATGCACATCAAACCCTTGGATAAAAACATAGCTGGATAATATCATAACGTCATTGCCCAAGTTATTCTGACTAAACCGATCCTTCCTCGATCACGAGGGGAGAATTCTGCATTTTCGAAGCAAAGATATACGAAACTCTGGATGGACTATCATGATTCAGCCGAGAATCACCTTTTCGATATACCTTTCGATATAGAACAAGTCGATGAAACAAAGAATTAGCTTACGCTTGATGTAATAGGGGGAACTTTTGAAGTACCTTGTCAGTACATATTATAGAAGATTTGATTCAAGCTATATTATTTTTACAAACACACTAGGCAACATCTCAGTTGATGTTAGTGTTGTTCCGCAAGCTCCTTGTGGGAATGTAGTTACTCATATCCTAATGTATGTCAAAGGTTCATCTGAACAGGGTCTATATATAAGGATAAGGATCAGGCAAATACTTCTGGATAGTATGATGCAGACCAGGAATGATCTCCAGACTGAACACCTACTTTAGGGTATTTTCTTTCAATTGAAAATATTATGACTTGAAAAAGTAAAAATAAAGGAGACACGTAGTTGGACCATGAGCTGAGGCAGAATACCAGCAACAAAATTGATTACATGAGCGCTTACAACGCTAAAGTAACCTCTCAAGGAGTTAAGGTGTGAAGGAGATATGCCAATGATGGATGGACGACAAGCTGCACTAGATCTTTCACTCTAAATTTCCATGAAGTAAAACAGCGTCAGTATGAGGATCCAGTTCTAGTTGAATACAGACAGATAGCCCAAGGAAAACCGAAGTCACCATACAGGGTCACTACTGACGGTGTTCTCATGTATAAAGATAGACTTTGTATTTCTGATGTCACAGATTTACGTGGACAGATTATGATAGAGGCACATTATTCCAAATACACTGTTCATCCAGATTCGACTAAGATGCACCATGATCTTAAGCAGATTATTGGTGGGATAGAATGAAGTGTGACATAGCAGGATTTGTGGCTCAGTGTTCTAATTGCCAGCAGGTTAAAGTCATGTCATCTTTTCAGACTTTATATTTTCAGCAGATAGATACGTATATATGATCAGGTTGCCAGCTTATCCCTATCATTAATAGATTATTAGTGGGTTTAGCAATGATCGACACTCATTGTAGATTTCTACCGTAGCCTTACTTTGGGTCGTGAGAAAAGTGATATCAACACCTCAGAGATTTAATATTACCATTCAGTATTTGGAGGAAGACTCCTCCACTTAAAGCACAAACTCATGTAGCCATTTGTATAGGAATAACCATCCTCGCACAGTCTGCTGGACTAAAGAAGATTTGGCTAAAAGCTGAACGTAAGCAGACCGAAGCTACCAACTACCCTTTCGAGTTGCCAAACAGCTGCAACTCTCAAGTTCACAACTCCATACCTTTGCCGTAAACACCACCGCCCGATGGATGGTACTTCTATATAAAAATTTCGGCAGAGTTTCCCCTGAAACTGGACGATCCGCAAAAACAGAACCAGCACTATACTATACATGGGAATGGATACCCGGATAAACTGATAACATAAACATGTTAAACGGATAACAAGATGAGACAACTGGACCAAAACAATAATATGCTTCCAAAACAATAATATGCTTACCCGACCACAATAACACGTACTCTGGCTCAACACAGGGAACGTCACAAACGGCTACCAATCGCCCAAGCTCACTAGTGCCGGACGAAGAAGAAATGGAAATAGATCGAGGATAGAAATAATTAGAACTTCAGGAACTTCATCTTCTTATTTGCTTGACTACCAAAGCTAGACTAATTCCGCATCAGGCGAGCCAAAAATCGCAATTGAAGAGATAGACATTAAATAAGCTTTATGGAAAAACATCTATACCAATTTTAACCTCCCAATAAGAAAGAAACTCTGATAATTTACCAGAATACCCTTTTATAACTTAAACAAGCTCATAGAATAACATGACTTACTAACATTTCGAACCAAGAGGAGACACATAGATCGAGTATTACTTATTGATCACTTTACACCAGAAGAAACAATGACACTTCCTGATGGTGATAAATAAGAATCCCATCATCCTACCAGCACTGAGTTCCAAAGAGAGGTAGACTGACTTGACATTATAACAGAAGGTGGCACAACAGGATGCCAAGCAAACAATAGCGACACTCACTGTCAAATCTCTCATATTTAGATTAGATAAACTAGTAGGGTCTCATAAATGCCAGGAATAAATCGTATCAGAAACTCACCCCTCTACCGCAACCAATTCTTAATTACGACAATATCCAAGGAAACCGTCGAAACATGATAAGACACACCATTTCCAGATCGATCGGAAAGATAAATCTTACTTACAGATAAGGGAAGAAGAAACACACGGGCCTACTACATCGGATGCCTCAGCATCCTGCCAGACTGGCAGTTCATAAAACTGCCTTTGCGGCTGAACTAAGCCGCTACACTGATAATTACTTCTAGAAGAACCACTACCACTGCGCTCTCGACCTCTACTGGATGGTGGCATTTCTCTGATTAATTAAAATTTACATGAAATTCCTGCGACTGTGCAGGTGCCTGAGGGCAAGAAGAAGGACGATTGTCTACTTGCTGGAGTAAGGAAAAACTCCTCAAAAAGAATAGCCAAACTCACAACAATGATACCACTTTTTCGCTGAAAAGTGGAAACTGGACAGATTATTGAAAGCCACAAAGAGAAAAATTGGGTCTGATATTGACTAACTACTGACGCACTCTAAGAATCACGTGACACACACTGAGATAACCTGGAAGGTGACCTCCCAAAATAATCAGAACTCTTACCTCCAAATGAGGTAACATGGTTACCCACCAGGGCCGTGGGATCTCTTACTTTCCCGCTCTAACTTATGGTATGCCTCGAGCCTTCGAGCAATATCAACAACAATATCAAATGAAATCCCGACCTCAATCTCTCGAGCCATCTGGGATCTCAAGGAAAATGAAAGGTCATCAATAAGTCTTTGAATCTCTCGAAAGGCTCATGAACTAGTTCTGATGCATATCCAGCAATTCTATAGAATTCAATCTTATATTCTGAAACACCAACAGGCTAACCGACAGACTACCCTGTCCAATCCACTTGAACTGACAACATTTTTCATCTTGTTCGCTACTCGAAAGGAACTTTTTCCACGAATCAAGTTAACTAATAAGAGAGCAGCCCACAAATTCAAGGCTGGACCCCTGAAACTGGAAAGAAGAATAATCAACACCATACCGCTTGATATAATCAAGAGCCTGAAGGATATGCTGACATCATTTTATTTTAAAAAGAATCACGGGGTTTATCTTATGCATTGCTTAAGAATATCGGAAGGTTCAACCGCGTAAAATAATGGAACCTCTTTGGGCACTCAAATCTAACCGTTACCTCGGCTGGCTAACTAGCCAAAACAATTAGAGGTACAACACGTACTACCTCCGGAATATAATTTACTGCAGCAATATCAAGAACCGGAAAAGGAGCTCCCTGAAATCGAATGTCTGCACATGCGGCAACCTGATAGGCTGCCCAGCGAATAATAGGTTCTTACGGTATCTGCGTCGCCAAGATTCTCGTAAAGCATCGTAGAGAGCCAAGGGAACTACAAGGCCCTGCTCCCTTGCCCATCGCGAGCTCGTACAACTGGGACCTCCGTAACTAGATCGTCAGCACGATCAAAACACTCGCGGCTTCGTCAGTGCTAACCCCAGGTCAGACTGCTTCGTCTTGAACTCATACCATTTGTTGATTTATCGCACGAGGGTTCACAATTACCACGAACGAATTAGCGAAAATACTTTTGCATCTTAGACCGACGGAAGATCAGAAAAGAAGGAAGTGAAACTTCCTAAATGCCATCATAGCCCCTAGTAGATAAGTACGGACGTCTACGTACCCATCATCGAGACTCTACTAGACACTGTCTTAGTCTGGATAGACACTAAACTGGGCTCTGATACCAACTGACACGACCCGGAATCCGGTTAGGCCGTGCGGGCACCCGACATCCTCCCCTAGACCCGTCGGGCGAACCCTTACCAATTAAATCAGGAAAATAAATATAACAATTCACAAATAAGGACAAGACTTAAAACCAAAATACATACATACTGATACCTCTAAGCTGTACAAAAGAAATTACAGCTCACTACCCAACATACTAGGTTTAGGGTTATCCAGACTAGACATCTAAGAGTACAAAAGAAGACAAATACCTCCTGAAGGGAGCAAAATGCAACTAAAATAATAACCAATAAACTGGTGGCCATCCGGAATAAAAGCTGGCTCACCCTGACAGCTGAAGTCGTCTTGGCTCCTTCACAACGTGGAGAACTCAATCCTGGAGCGAACCTGCCGAAACGAAATAGATAGACAAGAAACAAACAACAAACAAGGGTGAGTCAAAAGGACTCAATAAGTGGGGCAGACTAGCCACCTCAAAGAATAGGATAACTAGCCAGGGAGAAAAGAAATAGATAAACAAAATTTCTTTTATTTAAATTATGAAAAGGCAGAGCCAGATAACAACCGAAAACATGTATGAAACCATAAACTCATCAACAACCAGGAACGTAAGATAACCAAAACATATAGGTATCCCGAACACATCAGCAATCAGAAATACATCCTGTTGCGGCGTGCAACCCGATCCATATATTCATCCTGTTGCGGCGTGCAACCCAATCCATATATTTATACCGCTGCAACGTGCAACCCGATCCATATATTTATACCGTTGCGACGTGCAACCCGATCCATATATTTATACCGTTGCGACGTGCAGCCCAATTCATATATTTATACTGTAGCGGTGTGCAACCCGATCCTCGCAGCTCAGAATACAAGCCAGAAATATATAGGCAAATAAGCAATGCACGTAGAAGCTGAACATCAGTTATGTACCACAAGTCTACACAATGGTATGAAATGAAATGGAATGGAATGAAATATGATGCAAAGGGTCACATGTGCCCGTCATCCCATCTCGAAGCGGAATACTCCTGCATTCGAGGGGAAATCCAATCTGATAACCAACTGGAGCGGAATACTCCTGCTCCTGGGGCGGAATACTCCTGCACCCGATATAATATAAACCAGAGGCGGAATACTCCTGCACTCTCCTGGGGCGGAATACTCCTGCACCCGATATAATGTAAAGCTGAGGCGGAATACTCCTGCACTCAATATCTGACATAAGAGCGGAATACTCCTGCTCTTGGGGCGGAATCCTCCTACCCTCAATGTGATACAATGGAGCGGAATACTCCTGCTCCTGGGGCGGAATACTCCTGCCCTCAATATGATATGCAATGTAATGCATATGAATGCAATGTGATGCAATAACCCTTCACCGGCGCGGGACTCTCATCGACAACCGGGAAGTAAATGCCAACTCGCAGCCAGGGTACAATGCTCAAATCCTCAATACAATACCAACAATAGGACATAACATATAATATATAATATAAATCCAAAGCTAAGGCGTAATGAGTACGCCTATCGGCAGCTACACACGTAAGGAATACGTGGTAGAAAATCCACGAGGCCAGGTGCCTCCAAAGAAATGGATATAAACACTTACCGTATCCCAAAGCTAGCCCTGATACTCAACCACTGCTTTTTCCTTTGGATTAACCGCCAAACGATCTCTTTCTATTCAATAAGCAGAAAAATTATATCAGATAAAGCTAAAGGCTTCATTCCTTATGTTTTAGGGCAATCCAGTTAGGAACCTGATACCCTATTCACATACGCAATACGCAGGCCAGACCTATATACATGGTTCAAAGTCCCATAACCAAACTCTAAATAAATTATATTTATATGTTGCCCATAACTTACTGAGTGCGAATATATAATCATTTCCATCATCGGGGTCCAATTGACCCTTTAAACTATCAATTTACGCCAATAGGGTGATGTATAATATCCTTATTTTTACCGTAAAAATATATTCAAACACACGTAATAAGCTAAGATAATGAGTTAACATCATTACCTGAAGATTTGGGGTAAAAATTCCACTATTTTTCCACTCCTTTTTCCCTTTTTCCTTCTCTCTTTTCTAATTTTTTCTTTCTGTAGGTTTGTTCGAATGTTTCTGTATGTATTGCTAATTTCTAAGCTAAGGGATTTAATCCCCTTAGCTGACCGACAATCATTTTGACTTTTTCTCTTCTTTTTTTTTTTTTTTTTTTTTTAAAAAAAATTCGCTACGACGATAAAAATTAAAATGGAACCCTAGAGAAGTCGAAATGATCCCAAATTTTTCAAGTAAGCTATACAAAATATATGTAACATTCTCGCGAAGACGGATCTCAAATGGGATTCCCGAAACTCAAGATGCGAATTTAAATGAAAAAGGTCAAATTATTTAACTTTCGACATTTTTTTGCGGAACTAGCCGAACAACATCGAAATTCACTTTCGAAAAATTATAAAAGTCACAAATAATTATACGAACCCAACGGCGCTTTCGGATTTCGAATCGGAGCTCATTCGGCAAAAACCGAGCTCGAAAATCTCCTTTTAATATTAATCGCCATTAAAACTGAAACCTTCTTCCGATGCCTACCAAACGAGATCTGATTTAGCTCAAATTTTAGAGACAGGTCCTAATGGACATTACGAATATTTTAAAATTATCGACACGCCAATCGGAGTCCTAACTTCCGAAACGACTGACCGAGGTCGTTTCAGCAGTAATCCCAGTAGGCGGTGCAGAGGCCGTAGCAGCAACAGCAGCAAAATTGGTCCCTGGTGCATCAATGATAGGTGTAGAAGAAGAGGAACCAGCAGTGGATGGTGGAGAGAGCAGCAACAATGTCAAAGCTAAAGTATTGGCACAATAATCGCATCAGGACTGCATTTTGAGCTTGTGCAGCTTGAATGTAGTTAAGTTGTTCTGCTTGTCTTGCTTGTTCGGCTCTAATCTCCTGGTGTCTATATGAATCTGTTGGAACCATTGTGCCGAAGTAAATTGAGAAGTCCTAACCTTGGTGGAATCTTGCACAGCTGTAATATCATACACCTTAGGTGCAGGCTCTTTATCATCACCTATTTCCTCTGGAACACCTTAGTGTCTAATGTATGCAGTTAAAGCGTTAGCAAAGAACAGCCGCCATTTAAAATTTCTCCTTGTTCACTGCATTTGCTCAAGCATAATCTCTCCTAAATTCAACTCAATCTCTTGGAACATTTTTCTTATGTAGGCAAGGCATCAACCGGTTGCATACCCAATTAAGTACCACACGAGCTAGAACGCAGATGAACTCCTTTGACAATGAATGATATTATGTGGTTCCACTCTTCCACTGGAATCATCTTTGTTTGGACACACTATAGATTGGAGGTGTGAGAAATCAGGATTTTCAACAAACTCTTTGTACCTTTGCATGGAAACATTTGGCACTTGTAAGAAGTTGTTCAAAGCTTGTGCTTTTATGTCAACATCCACCCCACGAACTCAATTTACATTTCCATCAGTATGTCTCCAGTTTGCGTATAACTCTCGCACCCATCTCAAATTTGCATAACCGAAACCTTTCAAGATGGGACACCATTTCTGCTTGTTATGAAGTGTCATCAGGAAGGTAGGATATTTCCTACTAAGGGCTGAGATGTGAAGTGGTTTTTCTGTGATATATGCCTTAAAATGTGACATTCTTGTTGGAAGCTCGGAGAGTCTTTACGCTAACAAATGTGCCTACACATTCATGCCCCTCAGTTGGGTCGCCCTCACCTTCTTTGTCAACTTGCTCTTGATGCAATCCAAATTGGGCTTAGGACCCAACCATCAAGAGCCAAGCTAAGAGGACGCGAGCATGCAAGATCAAGAGTTTCAAGAGCTTAGGAGGAGTGACTAGACACCAAGGAGGAGCGTCCCAAGCTTCCCCAAGATGATTTTGAGCATCCTCCAAGTAATCCAGGGTGAGGTGGAGCGCCTTAGAGCATAGGCTGAGCACCTACTCCATCTTAGCCCGGAATTTGGCTAAGTATGGAAAAAAGGAGCATTCTTCCTCCCTACCAAGCGGAGGCGGAGCGCCTGGAAATGTTACCAGAGAAGACTTCAGGCAGAGCGCTTAACCCATGGACAGGAGTTTTGTGTATTTCTTCCTATTTTTCCCCTGCGTGGTCTCTTATGTTTTAATCCACTTTGGGGTCATTTTAATTATTTCACATTGTCTTAGAAAAGACTATAAATACACCCTTTAGCCATTTCATTAGGGAGTTTTTTAGCTTTGAATCTTGAATAGAGAAGAAAGGAAAGAGAGGCATTACCTTCTTGTAGGCTTCATGTATCCCTTAAAACATGGAATCTATGGAAGATCATCCTAGTATAATTCCTTGACTAGTTCGAGTCCCTTTTTCTCACTCGGAATCAATTTACGTATGTGAGTTTGATTCATTCTTTCTTCTTATTTCTTGCCTCCCCAATCCTTAATTCTTATTATCTCGTTTTATTGCTTCCGCTTGAATCGTTTTAGCTTCCACGTAAAATATATTGCGTCAACTCTTCGTCTTCATGATCTGATTCAGACTCGGAACCCGACTCATGCACCACAGGTTGTTTCCTTTTGCCTTTTTCAGTTTCTTTCCCTTTTTGCGAACTCTTCTTTTGCTGGCTTGGGCGTTCTCCCTAGTTTTCTCTGATTACTATCCCAGGTTGAGAGGCATTCTTTGATTTTTCAGCCCGCGTTGCTTTCACTTTGCCTTTGACAGATTTCTTTGCTTTTGCACTGCCTTTGTTCGCAGCCGGCTTATCTTGCTTCTGCTTCTTCCTTTGTTCCCAGTTATCATTTTTATTCGATGGCCGTTTGGGAAGTTGGCTACTGGCTCCACTTCTCAAGGTTCTTTCCATTTTCCTTTTTAGTAAAAGAACCTACAATATCAAGGATTAACTGAAAATTACTGACAGAGTGACACAGTTCACACCCAAGCTGCTGTTACAAGGAGCTATCACTAAGGTAACTTCATGCTATTTTGATCTTATCAAGATCATAAGCAGACCCTTCACAAGCCGTTTCTACTAGTCCAGCACGCTAAAACAATCTGTAGCTATAAACTCTTGCACTTAATCAGTCCTTTTGGATTAATTTTAGTCCATATGCCGATCGTTCCTGTATTCATGCACAATTCTATCTTGTAACAGCTCACCAAGACACCACACTTAAGTCTTTGACATGTAGTTGTTTAAAGAACTCTGCAGCTGTCCAAATGCAGAAAATTTTCAAACAGACATTCTGTCGAACACCTATTATGCATATGTGTATGCTTAAGGTTTCACAAACCATTAGAATAGCGACCCTCCCAAAATTTTAACTGCAGGGAATTATAGTTTTTTGCAGTCACGATATCAAACAACACCCAGCATCAGTTCACTGTTATATCAAACAAATTCAAAACGGGCAGAATTCTACCTCAATTTTGTACCAAAAACAGTCAGTGGGGAGGGGAAACAGGTCTGTCAGGTATGATATTGAACGAGATATAGAGGAAGAATAATACCTGGTAGCTTTATCTAGTAATGTGTGGTAATATTTGGTGGATCACAACAGCAGAGGTGTGTGTTTGTGTGTGATCGTGATTAAGAGTTTGAAAGAGGGAGTTCAAGACTTAAAAATATGAGCAGGTTTTGTGGAAGTGGGTGTTAAAAGGCTTCAGGATTTCTGAACTTACCCATGCACGCTGTGAGGAAGACCAATTATAACTAGACACTGAGTTGTACGCTTTGAGCAAAATTTTCACGCCTAGTTGAAACAAATTTTAATTCGCTTGCTTAAGGCAAGTGATGCCTCCCATCTATTTCCCAAAATTTTTCTCTTCTCCTATGCATCAGATATCTATGGAATCATATCCCAGAAACTTGACACCCTTATGTACTTCTTTAAACTAGTTTCACCTGCTTCCGTAGCTTGTTTACCAATCATGACTGTCAACTAATAAAAAAAATAAACTAAACTAAACTAAACTAAAGTAGAAAATATTTAACAACTAAGGAAACTAGAAAAATTTAATAACTAAGAAAAATTTAATGACTAAAAAAATGAAAGCGATAAAACTTGGGTTGCCTCCCAAGAAGCGCTTGATTTAATATCACGACACGACGATCCCTTTTCTCAAGCGTCCTCCAGACTTACAGAGGTTTTGTGACGGTCCACATCACCTCCTAAATAATGCTTTACCATTTGGACATTCACCAAAAATCTCCTTTCCGTGCCAAGTGCGCGCAACTCGACTGCTCCATATGGCATAGCTTTTACTACCTCAAACGGCCCCGATCACCTTGATTTTAGCTTGCCAGGAAATAATTTTAGCCTAGAGTTAAACAAAAGAACAAGTTGCCCCGGCTCAAACTCTCGACATTAAATATGCTTGTCATGCATCTTTTGGTCTTCTTTTTATATAGCTTGGCATTCTCATAGGCGTGAAGGCGAAACTCGTCTAGCTCATGAAGCTGTAACATCCGCTTTTCCCCTCCTAGTTCTAAATCTAAATTGAGCTTCTTAATCGCCCAATATGCTTTATGCTCAAGTTCAACCAGAAAGTGACACCCCTTACCGAAAACCAACCTATATGGAGAGATTCCAATAGGTGTTTTATAGGCAGTTCGATAAGCCCATAGCGCGTCAGTTAACTTGGTCGCCCAATCCTTTCTATTCATTCTCACAGTTTTCTCTAAAATTTGCTTGATTTCTCTATTCGAAACTTCAACCTGTCCACTCTTCTGAGGGTGATATGCAGTCAAAATTTTGTGTTTTACCCCATACTTTATCAAAAGAGTCTTCATCAATTTAAAAAAAAATAGTACCTTTATCACTTATCATAGCCCTTGGGGTCCTAAAACGAGTGAATATGTGCTTTTTCACGAACTTGACCACTACCTTCGCGTCATTAGTTATGAGAGGTATGGCTTCCACCCACTTTGACACATAGTCGACCGCCAAGAGAATATATTTGTTACCATAGGACAGTGGGAAGGGTCTCATGAAGTCGATGTCCCGTCGAAAATTTTAATTTTCAAGATATTATTGAGAGGCATCTCTTGTCTTCTTGAAATATTTCTCAGTCCATTAGCATTTATCACAGCTCTTCACAAAGGCATAAGCATCTTTAAACAATGTCGACCAATATAACCCGGATTGAAGTGCCTTAGCAGCTGTACGATCCCTATTTTGATGTCCACCATAAGACGATAAATTACAACTCTCTAGTACATGATTTACCTCACTATGAGGAGTGCATCGTCTTGCCAATTGGTCCGGGCCTATTTTATACAAGTAAGACTCATCACAAACATATAATTTAGCCTCATGAAGCAGTTTCATTTTCTGTTGTGAATTTGCACCAGGTAGGAACACTCCGCTCACTAACAAGTTAATTATATCCGCATACCATGGCACTTCAGCTATGTTTCGAGCAAAAAGCTGCTCATCCGGGAAAACTTCATTTAGTTCAGGCCATTCATCTACATTTTTTCTATCTTCCAACCTTGATAACTGATCGACAACTTGATTCTCGGCTTTTCGATCTCGAATCTCTACATCAAATTCTTGCAACAGAAGAACCCAACGAATCAGTCTCGGCTTGGAATCCTTTTTATCAAATAGATATTGGATTACGGCATGATCAATGTAGACAATAACCCGAGCACCAATCAAGTAAGATCTGAATTTGTTAAATGCATAAACAACCGCCAGGAACTCCTTCTCGGTGGTAGTGTAATTTGATTGAGTGGAATCAAGGGTCTTGCTCACATAATATATAGAGTGGAAAACTATACCCTTTCTTTGCCCAAGAACAGCTCCAACAGCGGTTTCACTCGCGTCACACATCAACTCGAACGATAAAGACCAATCAGGGGCAATAATAATTGATGTAGTGACTAACCTCTTTTTGAGCTCTTCAAACGCCTTCATACAAGCATCATCAATTTCAAACTTTGCATCCTTTTCTAGCAATTTGCACATGGGATTTGCTACTTTCGAGAAATCTTTAATGAATCGCCTATAGAATTCCCCATGTCCGAAGAAACTACGCACGCCTTGGACAAAGGTAGGAGGTGGTAATTTCTCAACCACTTCAACTATTGCTTTATCAACCTCGATCCCTTTCTTTGACACTTTATGCCCAAGTACAATGCCCTCTTGGACTATAAAGTGGCACTTTTCCGAGTTAAGTACCAAGTTTATTTCTTCACAGCGGCTAAGTACGACATCCAAGTTATTCAAACAATTATCAAAAGAATCACCAAAAACTGAAAAATCATCCATGAATACCTCAACATATTTCTCTACCATGTCGGTGAAAATCTCCATCATGCATCTCTGAAAGGTCCCAGGCGCATTACATAGTCCGAACGGCATCCTTCTAAAGGTGTAGGTGCCATAAAGACATGTAAACAGTCTTTTCTTGATCTTCTGATGCTATCACTATTTAAATGTAGCCTGAGTATCCATCTAGTGGCTTTGTTTAATTTTCTATAGTCAATGCAAATTCGCCACCCTGTGACTGTTCTTGTAGGAATCAATTCATTATGTTCATTCGTCACGACTGTCATACCTCCCTTCTTTGGAACACATTGGATTGGACTCACCCAATTACTGTCAGAGATTGAAAAAATAATTCCAGCATCAAGCCACTTGATTATTTCCTTCTTTACAACCTCCTTCATTATTGGATTTAGTCTTTCTTGATTCTCGACACTAGGCTTGTGGCCTTCCTCCAATAAAATTTTATGCATGCAAAAAGAATGACTAATCCCTCTAATATTCACAATGGTCCATCCAATTGCTCTCTTACGCTCTCATAACACCCTCAGCACCTTCTCAACTTACATCTCGGACAACAAAGAAGAAAGAATTACTAGTAAGGTATTACCCTAACCTAAGTAAGCGTAACATTAGTGAGCCGGTAAAGGTTCGAGTTCAAGAATAGGAGCATCCTCAATAGACGGTTGATGCAAACCACATTGGCGCTCATGATATTGGCAGATTTAGACTTAACATTAAAAGCTTGAAGTGTCTCAAAAGAGCTTGGAAGCCAAGAATCAAGGCAAAAGATGACCAAAGTGAACAAGTGAAGCAGTTGGGATAATATTGGAAACTACAGGGTCTGTTTACAAGATCATTGCATCAGTCACAGGATAAGTTCATCGCGATCGCTAGTACACAGACGCGATCACACAAGGCTGTGAAATTCTTCAGCGCGAGTGCGAAGCTACATATGCGATCGCGCAAGCTGAAAAAAGGATTACAAAAAAAACATGTTCTTCGCGATCGGGAAGCTTTGGCTGCTCAGTGGACGCGAATGCATGGACTTGGGCGCGACAACGCAGTGACGACAGTCAGGAAACTATTTTTAGTTTGATGACTTTGTGGCAGCCCACTTTTGTGGCAATTAAGGCAATATTATACAATTATTAGTAGATACAATATAAGCTTCCTTATCTCATTATTCTAGGGTAGTTTTTGGATGATAATTATTGAGGGTAAATATTGGCTAAACATGTTGCTTGAGCATTTTTCTTCCTTGATTTGCAATTAAATTTCAATTCAATTTAGGATCAAATAGTGTAGGTTCATTTAATTGTTGTCTTAAGGGGTGATTAGGCCTCACCTCCTCATTTGTTTCCTTAATTCCAAATCAATTCCAAATGGGTCTTACTTTTACCTCTTTGATTTCTTGTTATTTTCCTATTCCTAGTTAGGATCATATCATTTGGTATCAGAGCACGGAACAAATACTATCTAGGTTTTGAATATCAAAATCTGAAAAATCACAAAAAAATCAAAAATTCAAAAATCCAAATATTGAGTCTTAGATTTAGGGTCCCTTTGGATGAAATTTTTGTTACCAATTGTTGGTTGATGATTTTAGAAGTTTTTTCTTGAAGGAATCGAACAAAAAACAACATTTGGGGATTCGATTTGAAGATTTAAAAGTTAGGGTTCTTCAACAAAGAATTGGGGCTTTGCAATTTGGGTGTTATTTTTGAAGAATTGATCATTGGGGTTTGTTCACGGACTTATAAGGAGCTTATATCTCAAATTTAGAGCAAAAATAAGTTGATTTGTAAAGGTTCAAGTAAAGAAAATTTTCAGAAATTTGGGTTTCATGTTCTGCATCAAACCTAGAATTTGTTCTTTGCGATCGCGCGACGATAGTGCAGGCTTGTTGAAATTTGTTTTTCGCGATCTTGCGCTGACAGTGCAGGGTTATTGACTTACTCTTTGCAATAGCGCCAGAGATCACGCAATAGCGTTGAACAAAAAATCAGTCACTTCACAGATTGCTCGGAACAACCCTAAACAGTTTCAGATCACCCAAACCCCTATCATATCATCAAATACATTGAGTTTCCAGATCATAAATAAAATTTCATCCAATTCCAAATCCGTTTCGTGCCAATTCGATTCGAGCCTTTCTTTACTCATTTCCTTGACTTTTTCTAATTCCGTCCGATTAGCTTTCATTGTCCATTCTTTGCCACATCAACTCCATTTCATCCCGAATTGGATTGAGCTTGATTGTCAAATCAGAATTGAGTGCGAAAAGCAACTTGACTTTGCCAACGAGAGGTAAAAGGCAAGAGTGGTGAGAACATTCGAGAGAGTAAAAGCCATCCATTGAGTGTAAACACGAGTGGATTGAGTGCAATCAAATCGAGTGCAAACACTTGGGGAGTGTATTGGTGAGGACGTTCTCTACTAACCTTGTTTGCTTTGATTGTTTGTAGGTTCCACGGCTCAAAAGGAAATCGAGGCGGAAATGGAGGTCAAAACCATGTTGCAAGCCTTGATGGCGAGTGTTAATTCAATGCAAGATGAATTCAAAGGGATGAAGGAGACAGTTGATGACCTATCCCGAACAGATAGGCTTCGAGAAATGGGAAAGCAAGTGGTGGAGACACCTCTGACCGCGAGGTTGCGTGGTGATGGTCCTAATAGGTTCTTTCGAGCCAGTGACCGCTATTCTCAAATAGTTACCTAAGACACCTTTTCTCTAAACAATACTCCACAAGCAAAAGATCCTTCAAAATAGGTTCCACTACCTAATAGTGCACATGGCAAGATCAAGCAAGTTGTGGTAGTTGAAATCTCGGAACAAAAATATGGAACCTTTAGAATTGCCAAGAGAAAGGGCCAAACTAAAAGGGATAAGAGGTACATAGAGTTGCCTAAGTTGCATGCAAAATATAAAGATGAGGCCGAAAATCTTGTAGAAGTGATAGCAAAACTGAATCATCATTGAAAAAAGACTGTTACTTGGAAGAAAATGATGAGGCCGAAAATACTTTTCCAATTGGTCAATTAAGCCTTAACTTTGAAACTCAAGGTAAAGAAATTTCTTTGGTGCTTCAAGGTAAGATAGCTAACCCTAACTCTTGTATTTCTTTGGGTGAGCCAGATGGTCAAATTGGTGACCTATGATTAAAATTCATTCCTTATTTTATTTCATGAGTTCCGTAAAGAATATAGGATTGGATGATGATTGTGCTAATTATTCGTATGATGAAAATGATCTTTCTCTTGTGAATAAAGAAAAAGAATTGCTTGGACCTTGTGATACTTTGAGTGGTAGTATTCCTGATGTTGGTATTTGTGGTTGCTTGTGTCAAGTTGAAAATTGTGATGGATTGGAAGTTGTGAACTTACTTGAAGGAAGTGATGAATTGTATTTGAATGATAATGAATCTTCTTCCTTTTTGTTTTAAATTGATAAATCATGTTTTGAGTTGTTAAGTGAGTGTACACTTGAAAAGGTGAAATGTTCTTTGGATTATCTTAGTTTTGACCTGATGCTTGATAGAGATTCTAATTTGGAAAGTGAGCTTGAATATATGGACACCATTGATCATTGTTTCCTTGAATGATACATTTCTTTTGAACTTATTTACACTTGATGAAAATGATGAGTCAATGTTTAAAGAGTGTATAACTTGTGAAAATGATTCTTGTGACTTCCTTGAAAGTGCTAATTGTATGGATGTTAGCAAGCTAACTCCCAAAATGTTTGTTGAAAGCTTGTCTTATGTTGGTAAGTCCTCCAAAAATGAAAAATGTCTTTTAAAGAAGGAGGGAGACACTGGTTATAGTAGTAGTAACTTGCTTGATGCTAATTTTAGTGTCATGTTCTTTACTTACTCTATTCCTAGTTTTAAGGATTTAATTTGGAGGAATTTTATGAATGCTTCTAGCAAGAAATGCAAAAATAACACATTTGAGGCATTTCCAAATATCCATGGGTATAATTATGATAATCCTTTTTTTGATGAGTTTACTAACCCTCTTGGTCCATTTGTGAAAGACTATCAAGAGAGGATCTACAAAGAGGTAAGACACTGGCAAGCATCTTCTTAGACTACAAAAGGGTTTGATATGTGGTTGTCTTCTAAAGCCAAGAATGGTTTGTTTGAATGGCTAGTTCTTATTTTTGGGCTTTCCAAAGCCATTGAGGTATGGAACTTATCCTTTGAAACTTATAGTGCCTTGGATAATGGATGTATGGTATTATGTGTTAATTCCTTGTGAATAATATTTGGTTGGTTTGATAATGTGATGTGTAGAATTTTGAAGGATGTTTTGGATGTGAGGGTAGTGTTTGACCCCGGTGATAAATATTATTGTTGGATGATTAGTGATCTTGGTGGTGTTATGCTTAAAGGACCCAATTGCAATCTACATTATGTATTCATTAAAACTTTTGGATTCCTTGATTTTTCTTGTGCATATTTATCCTTTGGCCAACTTCTTGGAACTTTAGTTGTAGAATTGATCTTCTTTGAGTCATTTGACTCTTGGCTCTACCACAAAAGTGTGAGGTTTGGGTGGAAATATTCAACTCTATCATCCTTCTTATGCAAAGTCTATAAAGCTTGTGACTTGGTGGTTATTTCCGTTATTATTTTTCTAGGTCCAAATTCGAGGACGAATTTCTTTAAAGAAGGGGGGAAAGATGCAAACCAGATTGGTGCTCATGACATTGGCAGATTTAGACTTAACATCAAAAGCATAGAGTGTTTCAAAAGAGCTTGGAAGCCAAGAATCGAGGCAAAAGATGACCAAAGTGAACAAGTGAAGAATCTGGGACAACACTGGAAACTACAGGGCCTGTTTGCAAGCTCACAGGATCAGTTCATCACGATCGCGAGTGCACAGACGTGATCGCGCAAGGCTGTGAAACTGTTCAGCATGATCGCGAAGCTACAGACGCGATCGCGCAAGCTGAAAAAGGATGACCAAAAAAGATGTTCTTCGGGATCACGTGACCATAGCCGCGATCGCGAAGCTTTGGCTGCTCAGTGAACGTGAACGCATGGACTTGGGCGCGACAGCGCAGTAACGACAGTCAAGAACCTATTTTTAGTTTGATGACTTTGTGGCAGCCGACTTTAGGGGCAATTAAGGCAATGTTATGCCATTATTAGTAGATACTATATAAGCTTCCTTATCTCATTATTCTAGGGTAGTTTTTAGATGATAATTATTAAGAGTAAACATTGGCTAAGCATGTTGCTTGAGCACTTTTCTTCCTTGATTTGCAATTGAATTCCAAATCAACTGAGGATCAAATAGTGTAGGTTCATTTGATTGTTTCTTTAAGGGTATGATTAGGCATCACCTCCTAATTTGTTTCTTTAATTCCAAATCAATTCCAAATGGGTCTTACTTTTAAGGGGGTGATTAGGCCTCACCTCCTAGTTAGGATCATATCGACGGTTTAGGAGGAGCTAATGTAAGCGGTCTATCGAACTCCTCAAAATTTTTCCACCCTTGAACATATTGGCATTCCATGTTGAGTATCTCTAAGTATTCCCCAATTTCATTGTCATTGAGCATATTATCTTCATATACTAATTCTTTTCAAGAGAATCCTCGTTAGTCAAAAATCCCTTCTCATACTCAATCAACTCCTCGCCCACTACTTTTATCATAGATAACTCCTCATAATGTGATGGAAGTTGAGCAGCTCGAAATACATTAAAAATCGTTTCTTCATCGTTCACCCTCATGGTCATCTTTCCCGTTCTAACTCGAAACACAATAAAAATCTCTTTGTCAGCCTTATAATAAAAATAATAAAATCAGCAGGAACAATGAATTGGCCTACTTGCACAAGAACATCTTCAATAACTCCCTCAGGGCATGTCAAGAATCTATCAGCTAACTGGAGAGTCACTTTAGTTGGTCTCGGTTCACCTAGGCCCAGCTTTCAAAATATTGATGATGGCATTAAATTCACGCTAGTACTTAAGTCACATAAATCTCGTCCAACGTCATGTTTCCCAATTTTTATAGGAATGGTGAAACTCCCAGGATCTTTCAATTTTGGGGGAAGCTTACTTCTTACTCTAAAACTGCACTCCTCAGTAAGTGCAACTGTCTCGAACTCGGACAATCTCTTTTTACTAGCCACAATATCCTTGATATACTTAGCGTATTTTGGAACATGTCGTAAAAGTTCCACCAAAGGAATATTGACTTGTACTTGACTCAAAATCTCAAAACAATTCTTACAAGCTGCATTAGTTTTCTGCTTTTGAAGCCTTTAGGGGAAAGGCGGTGGTGGCCTAACAATATCAAGTTCGGGTTGCTTCTCTACCACATTTTCAGCTTGTTTTTCAGTTTCTTTTTCATTGTTTGGCAGTAGACCAACAGACTTCTTTGGTTTTGGAGGTACTTCTTCTAAAGCTTGCCTATTCCGCAAAGTAACTGCTTGCACATATTCTTTTGGATTTTTCTCAGTGTCGCTAAGCAAGGCACCATGTGGTCTAGTATTTTATGCTCCAGCTAGCTAGCCTATTTGGCGTTCTAGGTCCTTTTGAGCATTAGCAAGATCCTTTATGGCTTGTGCATTGGCTGTATTGTTAGCTAAAATTTTCAAGTGGCTGGCCAATATATGCTTCATCAACTCTTCGAATGAATTGGACTTCTGTTGTGGTTGAGCTTGAGGTTGCAAATTTTGATAGTTATTCTAAGCGCCAAGAGAAATTTGGATGGTTACACCAATTGGGATTGTATGTGTTACCAAACTGATTTTGATTTTGTGTCTGATATCTATTTTGATTCCCTACATAACAAACTGACTCTGGGTTGGCGGGGCAAATATAAGTAGCATGATCTTCTCCACAAACTTTACAAAAGCTTTGGAATTGTTGGAGTTGTTGAACATGTTGAACTTGTTGTTGAGTTGGTGGTATTAATAGCTTACTGATCTGGTTGGCTAAAGCATCCATCTTTACAGGTAGCGTTGACAAGGCATCCAATTGAAGTACTCCAGCTGCCTTTTGACTTGGAGCTCTACCATCACCTTGCCAGTTAGGATTGCTTTGAGAGAACTTATTTAGCAGTTCATAAATCTCAACAAAGTTCAAGGCTAAGACTTGGCCACACGCAACAGTATCTGTTAAGTTAAGTTTTGATAATTACAAAGTATAAACAACTAACGTATGACAAATATATGGAAGGAGGCTGAAGCTGACGTGTAGAAGACTTAGACGATGTGGAACAAAAAAAAAAGCTGGGCAAGCATGGAATCAATCCTTCATGCTGAATCTGCTATCTTTGGAAAGAAAGGATTGGAATCGCGCCTCCCCGCTAGGTCTAGTGAGAACACGCCCTTAAAGCTCTTACCTTATTCTCTTGGGTCAATCTCTCTATCTCCCTAAACAAGCTATCTATCAGTGTTCTCTCCAAAGGAAAGAAATCAATTTACTCCTTCCATCAAGAAAATCAAATCAATGAGCATATTTATCAGAGCAACGGGAATATTTGCTGGACAATATTTAAAGGAGTTTGCTGAAGAATACCAATACGCTTCTACTTACAATCTATTTTCTCTCTAGGCTTTTACTTGCAACATTCACAGTATTCTTGAGAGTGTACAAGTGATCAAAAGAAAAGAAAGAGAGTTTCTAGTAGAGGTAATAGTTGTGTCGTTAGAAGTTGGTCTGATCATCTATAAATCAGACATGATCGTTGTTGGTGAGCGGATTATACAAAACCATTGAAGGACATTTTTTGTTAATGACAAACCATAAGTGTACTCGAGTTTCCTAATATCTTGAAAGAGAGAAGATCCCTTGTGACCCAAGGGGACCGACATAGGAACCATTTTGGTTCTAAACCAGTATAAAATTACTGTGTCCATTATTTTATTTACTGTATTTATTAGTCTACCTTAATTTACTCTTCGCCTAAGTCGATTAAAAATTATCCTAAGTCAACTAATAAATTAAGAACGAACAATTCACCACCCCCTTCTTGTACTTTTAATTGGTATCAGAGCTTGGTCTCATATTATTTTGTTTTTGCCTTACAGCAAGTGAGTAAAGATCATGTCTTCGCACGTTGTCAACGGAGTTTTATTGCAAAAGGGAACTTCTGCCACCCGACCTCCTTACTTTAATGGTAAGCACTATGGTCATTGGAAGATTCGTATGGAAACATACGTAAAATTGGTTGACTATAAGATCTTGTGTGTCATGAATAAGGGACCCTATGATATTCCCACTGCAAAACCTACTAAGAATGAAGGTGACGAACCTGTCACTCCTGTTTCTCTTGATATGGATGATTATACTGATGAACAAAGAGAAGTTATTCAATTGAACTACAAATCTGTTAACATTCTCTACGATGCTATTAGTGGAGAGGAATATGAAAAAATCTCGAGTCGTGAGATAGCAAAAGAAATATGGGATAAACTTGAAGTCACTTATGAAGGGACAAGTAAAGTCAAAGAAACCTGAATAAACCTTCTGGTCTATGAGTATGAACTGTTTCAAATGAAAGAAGGTGAATCTGTGGAAGAAATGTTCGCTAGTTTCAGCAAGATTATCGGAGAGCTCAAAGCTCTTGGAAAAATCTACACCAGCGGTGAGCAGATAAGAAAAATTTTAAGGAGTCTTCAAACCACTTGGCAGCCAAAAGTTATCAACATTGAAAGTAGGGATTTAAACAAAGTCTCTTATGATGAACTCAGATGTGATCTTATTGCCTTTGAGAAAACTCATCTCAAATGAAATGTTCAGGAAGTAAAGAAGAAGACTGTAGCTTTCAATACTACGGTTGAAGAAGTCGACTATGATCAGGAAGCTGAAGAAGATGAGATCCAGGAACAGCTGGCTCTGATGTCATGAAATATGAATGGGCTAATGAATTGAAGAAGACAGTTCATGAAAGGAAAGGCTCCATTCAAGAAGGATTAGTCCAACTACAAAAGTGAGGGATGATGCTATGAATGCGGAAAATTAGGACACATTGCAAACAACTGCCCTGATTCAAAAAGGAAAGGAAGAAACACATCCTATGCTGCCTGGAGTGATGATGATGTATCAGAAAAGGATCAAGAAGAAGCTTCAAACATCTATTTCATGGCTACAGGAGACTCAAGCAGCAATGGCATACAATCAAACGACTCTAGAAGGTACGTAGTGAATTCTGTATTAAAAATTCTAGAAATCTTGATGAAGTATTTGATGAACTTGAAAAGGCGTTAAAGAAGTTTAAGAAATTTAGTAAATAAAAGGAAGAATGGGAAATGAAGTTAGAACTGGTCGAAACTAAAAATGAGTTCTTAAAAGAGGAAGTTGAACAACTAAAACTCAAGCTAAATGATTTTCGAAAATCCACTAGTCACAACTCAGTCAGATCCAACGGTTCATATAAGTCTAAAGGCAAAAGGCATGTGTTCATTCTTCCAACTCCACTTCATCTGTCACTCAATCTCAAAATGTGCCTGTATGCTATTATTGTGGAGAACCTGGACATGTTTATAATAAATGGAAAAGAAGAAATCCTAAAAAATGGATATGGCGTCCCAAAAACAAAACCGAGGCTAGCACCTCTAAAGCTAACCCCAAAGGACCCAAGCAAGCTTGGGTATTTAAAAATCTTTGATAATCCTGTTTTGCAGGGACACCACAACATGTCAATCAAAAAGGGAAAATGGTTCTTACATAGTGGATGTTCCAGATACATGCAGGTGACAAACATCTATTCAAATCTGTCACGAAAATTGATGGAGGAACAGTGAAGTTTGGTGGAGATGCTAAGGGAAGAATCATTGGAATTGGTGTCATCGCCTTAAGTCCATCTTGTAAAATAAAAGAAGCTTTCTTGGTTGATGGACTCAAACACAATCTTCTAAGCATCAGACAACTATGTGATAGATGCTATAAGGTAAAATTTGAATTCAGCAGATGCATCATTCATGATAACAAATGTAAAGTTGTTCTTTCTGGATCAAGAGAAAACAATATCTATATCTTGAATAATAGTAACTCCGCTTCAGGTAATCATTTATATTTAGCATCCATTTCAAATGATCCCTGGACTTGGCATAGAAAACTAGGACATGCTAGTATGTTTTTAATTGAAAAACTTTCTAAACATGATTTAGTGATTGGTCTGGCTAAACTGAATTTTTGAAAGATCATATATGTGATGCATGTCAGCTAGGAAAGCAAACTAGAACCTCTTTCAAAGTAAAGATATAGTTTCTACCTCAAAACCACTCGAATTACTTCATATGGACTTATTTGGTCCAACTAGAACTGCTAGCATTTGTGGTAAAAGGTACACTTTTAGTATAGTTGATGACTACTCTCGTTACACGTGTATTATGTTTTTATCTCATAAAGATGATGCATTCAAAAGTTTTAATGTATTTTGTAAGAAAGTCCAAAGAGAAAAGGGATACTTCATATCAACCATCAAAAGTGATCATGGAGGAGAATTCGAAAGCAAAGTATTCGAAGAATACTGCAATTCATATGGCTTCACCGATAACTTCTCCTCTCCTCGAACACCCCCAACAAAATGGAGTTGTAGAAAGGAAGAATAGTGCGCTTCAGGACATAGTCAGAACTATGTTAGTTGAGCACTCCCTTCCAAACCAATATTGGGCAGAAGCAGTACGTACTACTTGTCACATTTTAAATAGATGTCATATTCACCCAATTCTTAAAAAGACTCCTTATCAGCTTTGGAAAGGTAAGCGTCCCAACATAAGTTACTTCCATCCGTTTGGATGTAAATGCTTTATTCATAATAATGGTAAAGATAATCTCGGTAAGTTTGACCCTCGCAGTGATGAAGGTATATTTTTAGGTTATTCTAATACAAGTAGATCATACAGAGTTTTTAACAGAAGAACATTATCTATTGAAGAGTCAATGCATGTTGTATTTGATGAGTCTTTGACCAGTGTCGAGAAGGGTATTGATGCAGATGAAGACGATACAACTTCATCTCAGCGAAGGATCCAGCAACTCCTGTTCTTAAATATCAAGTGTTGCAGACAAATGAACACCCTGAGTCGACTGAACAAGCGGAGTCAACTAATCTAATAGAAATTGAAGACACATGAGTCGTTATACCAAATGAATGGAAGAGTGAACCAGACTATCCACATAAAATATATCATTAGGGATCCAACGGAAGGTATGAAAACTAGAAGCTCCAATAAATCTAACATTGCCTTCATATCTCAGATTGAACCCAAAAGAGATGATGAAGCACTTTAAGATGAATCGTGGGTTCGAGCTATGAAAGAGGAACTAGATCAATTTGAGAAAAATCAAGTATGGAAGCTGGTTCCTAACCCCAAAGGGAAATCAATCATTGTCACCAAATGGGTCTTTCGAAACAAACTGAATGAAGAAGGTAAAGTGGTAAGAAACAAGACTCGTCTATTCGCTCAAGGATACTCCCAAACTGAAGGAGTCGGCTACGATGAGACATTTGCTCCTATAGCTAGACCTGAATCTATTCGCATGTTATTAGCATATGCATCCTTTAAGAAATTTAAGTTATTTCAAATGGATGTCAAAAGTGCCTTTCTAAATGGTTTCATAAAAGAGGAAATGTACGTGAAGCAACCCCCTGGTTTTGAAAATAGCAAGTTTGCACATCATGTCTTTAAACTGTCTAAGGCTCTCTACGGTGTCAAACAGGCTCCTAGAGCTTGGTATGAGAGGTTGAGCTCCTTCTAACCTAAACATGGTTTTTCAAGAGGAAAGAGTGACACTACCTTATTTATTAAAAGATCATCTAAAGACATCTTGATCATACAAGTTTACGTAGATGATATTATTTTTGGTAGTACTAATCCTCTTCTGTGCAAGGATTTTGAAGCATTAATGCAGGGAGAATCTGAGATGAGCATGATGGGCGAACTCACATTCTTTCTAGGACTTCAAATCAAGCAAAAAGAAAAGGGTAGTTTTATATGCCAAACTTAATATACTAAGGAGCTCATCACAAAATTCTGCATGAATGAAGTAAATCCTGCCAAAACACCTATGAGTCCTGCTACATATATGGTAAGTGATGAAAAGGGTACCAGTGTAAACCCTTCTCTATATCGAGGTATGATTGGTTCTCTTTTATATTTATAAGCCAATCGACCAGATATTATGTTCTCTATATGCAAGTGTGTGAGATTTCGGTCAGCTCTTAGAGTATCACATATAATTGTTGTTAAACGAATCATCCGATATCTAGTTGGAACTATCTCCTATGGCTTATGATATTCCAGTACAAATTTTTTGACCTTACTGGATTCAAAGATGCAGATTACGCAGGAGATAGGGTTGATCGTAAAAGCACTGGTGGAGCAAGTTTTTTCCTTGGAAAATTACTTGTCTCGTGGCACAGTAAGAAACAAGATTGCACGTCAACTGCTGAATCGGAATATGTTGCCTTAGGTCACTATTGTACTCAACTCTTATGGACGGCTACTCAATTATCTAATTATGACTTACATTTTAAGCCTATTCCAATGCTATGTGACAATACTAGTGGTATCAATCTTGCATATAACCCAGTTGATCATCCAAAAACAAAGCATATAGACGTACATTATCATTTTATTCGAGATCATGTTCAAGAAGGAGATGTAAATATTGCACTTGTTACCACTGATTTCCAACTCACTGATATTTTTACCAAACCTCTTTTAGAAGATTTTTCACCCTAAGAAAATTGCTAGGAATTGTTCCTGATCCGTGTTAAACATTTATTTTATTTTTACTAAGTATATTTTGTACATAATTGCATACCTTTTGCATATTTTTGGACATTAGTTTTACAACTTGCTACTATTAATACTATGTTTAAATTGGGGTACAACTTTTAAGGAAATTCTGTGTGTAATTAAGTTGTTGCCTTATTTAATTACATATCGTCTGTGTGCTTATATCATCTTCCCACATCATTAGTCATTATTACCCTTCAGTTGCTTTAAATGTTTTAAAAAGGTGTCAGGCGGCGTGGTGTCTTTTCCATATGCTCTGAATCGTCCTCTTAAATTATTTCACATCCCTTCAACTGCACCTTTTCCACTTCAGAAGAGACCCTCTCCTCTTCCCCCTCTTTACTTCTAAAAGTCCTCTTCAACTATTCCCACCTCTCACATTCTCACCCTTCTTCTTAAACAATCCCAAAGTCATGGCCAGAAAAACTAACACCTCTGCTCGTCGAAGCCAACACACAAGAGCCAAACCTACCATAAATTCCAATACCCTTGTTCAGGTTGATTCCGATCATTCTGAAAACACTATGTCCAACTTTGCAACCCCCCATGAGAACCCTACCATTGACAAGAAATCAGGAAAAAGGCTCATGCACAGTGATGAAACTGAGTTTGTCAAAAGGTCAAAGAAGGAATTCTCTCTGGCAGACTTGGGTAAAACCCTCAATTTTTGGGATGCCTCTGCCCGTGCCAAACTTGACGCCATCAGAGACAAACCTTTAGCGTATGGAAGGATTGTTGACCTGGACTCAATAGTTTCTCTCAATTGTGACCTCAAGCCTTTATGTTGTGCTCAAGATTGGATGAATTTCTTCTCCACTGACTCTGTTGATGTTCTTGAAGATCTGGCAAGGCTCTTTTACGCTAATTTTCGTCCATGTGCTAGTGAAGGAATTGAGACTATGGTGCTTAACACAAGGATTGTTATCACCAAGTAAATATTGTGTCGCATTCTGGGCTGTTCATTTTCTGGATACTCGTTCTTTAAAAACTCTTGGCATTCTGATTTTGAAGTTTCTTTTGAACAAGCCAAAGCATGTCTGTGTAAAAAATCTGATGATATTCCATAGGGTCAACTTGGTCCTTTGGATTTGTCCTTTGAAGTTCGTGTGCTTGCTCACATTGTTGGTAAAACCCTTCATCCCTAAACAGGTTCACTTAGTTCTTTATCCCAGCGCGTTACACTGATTGTCTATTGTCTCATTACTAAAAAGAAACTTGACCTGGCTGCTTGGATAATTGAATACATGCTGGAAAGTGTTGATAACTGTGCTTCTCTACCATATAGGTTAATTATTTCTCATATCCTCTATTTCTATCATATTGATACTTCAGCTTGGAAAAAATTATCTGTCTCTGCGTATTATAATTCTCGAACATTTGCCTCCGTGGGTTATGTTTTTGTTGAAGGTGTCTGGGTTCGGAAAGACACCAAAAATATAAAGGTTGTTCCTGACCAAGCTGGTCCCTCTAAGGTTGATACTCCACCTGTCTTGAATAACCCTTCTGAAAAATTCAAGGAGGACCTTAGGGACTTAAATGACCTGCTCCTGAGTCTACACTTTAAAAGTGATAAAGCTGTAGAGGACTTGGTGGAACGTAAGATAGATATTGGGAAGTTCACTCTAAAACTTGACAGTGTTGTTATTTACTCTGCTGCTGCTGTTAGACAGGTTCATGAAAGGATTGATGCAGTCTCCACTGATGTTCAAGCAAAGATTGATACAATGTCCAGGGATGTGAAAGCTTAGCTTGACAGGATGACTGATAATGTTGTGAACACCCTGACATACCTCCTTGCCCCTCGTTAAAACTTATGTTTCCGATAATTTTTTGCTGGGTCTGTAATATCTGAATGGTTGACTATCTGTTATTTTTTTCTCCCCTGCTCTTTTTGCTGATGCTAAAGGGGGAGAAAAGCATGTGATTATATGACTTTGACTTTAGGCTACTGGTAATTATGCATGTGATTATGTGACCTTGACTTTAGGCCATTGGTAATTATGTTACCTGGACGGTATTGATTCTGCAGAACTAATTCTCTATTTGGGATAAAGAAATCCCTTTAGTTCTTTGCCTCTTTGTCTTTGACTGTGTTGCAGGTAGCACATACTTAGGGGGAGTCAACTACACTTAAAATGATTTGACTAGATTTCTATACGAGAATCCATTCACACCCTCAAAAATACAAGGGGAGTCGACTACTATCTAGAAAGGAAAGTACCCCATCACATCCTCTGTTAATATATTTCATCATCAAAAAAAGGGAGATTGTTAAGTTAAGTTTTGATAATGACAAAGTATAAACAACTAACGTATGAAAAATATTTGGCAGGAGGCTGAAGCTAACGTGTAGAAGACTTAGACGATATGGAACAAAAGAAAGGAAAGCTGGGCAAGCATGGAATCAATCCGTAATGCTTAATCTGCTATCTTTGGAAAGAAGTGATTGGAATCGCGACCTCCCCGCTAGGTCTATTGAGAACACGCCCTAAAATCTCTTACCTTATTCTCTAAAAATATTGATATCTTTTGAGGATCAATTCTCTTGGGTCAATCTCTCTATCTCCCTAAACAAGTTGTCTATCAGTGTTCTCTCCAAAGGAAAGAAATCAATTGACTCCTTCCATCAAGAAAATCAAATCAGTGAGCATATCTATCAGAGCGACGGGAATATTTGTTGGACAATATTTAAAGGAGTTTGTTGAAGAATACCAATACGCTTCTACTTACAATCTATTTTCTCTCTACGCTTTTACTTGAATTATTCACTGTATTCTTGAAGTGTACGAGTCAATCAAAGAAAAGAAAGAGAGTTTCTAGTAGAGGTAATAGTTGTTTCGTTAGAAGTTTGTCTGATCATCTATAAATCAGACAGGATCATTGTTGATGAACAGATTATCCAAAACCATTGAAGGACATTCTTGGTTAACGAAAAACCATAAGTGTACTCGAGTTTCCTAAGAGCTTGAAAGAGAGAAGATCTATTGTGACCCAACGGAAATGGATTAGGAACTATTTTGGTTCTAAAACAGTATAAAATTATTGTGTCCATTATTTTATTTACTGCATTTATTAGTCTGCCTTAATTTACTCTTCGCCTAAGTCGACCGAAGATTATCCTAAGTCAACTAATAAATTAAGAACGAACAATTCACTCCCTCTCTTGTACTTTCAGCATCTACCACGATCTTTGTATGAGCATTCGTCCTTTCACGAGCATATGAGCCAATACCTCATTAGATTGGTTGTGGTGCGGGCAATCTCTCAACAACGCCTTAAATCTCTCTCAAGCTGAATATAAAGATTCTCTCTCTCATTGTCTGAATGACACGATCTCACTCCGTATCTTAGCAGTTTAGCAGAGGGATAGAATTTAGCCAAAAACTTTTAGCCAAAGCACCCCACGTTGTGCTAGACCCAGGCTTTTCAGCTTTTAACCACTTCTTTGTTGCCCCAATCAATGAAAACGGGAAGAGTATTAACTGAACATAGTCATTTGAAACGCCTGTTGGAGTGTAGGTGTCGCTGATCTCTAAGAAATTCATGATATATTGTTGTGGGTCCTTTTATAATAATCCAACATATTTGCCTGTTGCATATATCAACTGTATCATGTCGGGCTTAATATCAAAATATCCAGTAATTGCAGGTTTAACAATACTCGGACCCACACCATCCAAACTGGGGAGAACAACATCTTGATCGGCTAAAGCTTGATATTCCGCCATTCCTACAGGTAATTAAAGCAGCAAGTACTATTTCAAGTGCTCTACGATCTCTTGCTTCTCTTCTCAACCGATGTAAATTTCTTTCAGGCTTGGGATCAAAAGGTTCGAGGTTGCCATCCTTCTTATCCTTTCGCATGCAAGAACTATTACCTGAAATATCATAAAAACTCAAAACAAAAAATTAGACCTGAATAGAAAATAACTAATCGTTCAACAAGAAAACAGTTAATTATTCAGTCCCCGGCAACGACGCCAAAAACTTGTTGCTCCCAAACGCACACGCAAGTATACATGGTTTACAAGTAATAAAGTGATAAGATCAAGTATCCTTCCCTCAGAGACTGTTGTTAACTAAATTAAACGATTTTGAATTATCTAAACAAGTGAGGTTGGTTTTGTGGATTAAGGATGTAACTCAAACTATAACTTTAAACTAGAATTTTATAGCTAAAGCTAGCAACTTGAACAAAGCACACAATTAAAGTTTTGGTTATCAATGGGAGAGAATATTACAGGGTTATGGGACATCTTTCAATCCTACTGAATTCTATAGTTAATTTGAACAATTAATTTACATACGTTGCTAATCGACAAGATTAATTTTACTTATAGAAATCTTCTAATTTCCCACTCGTCTATCTAAGTTAATCTAACACCTATATTCCTATGGAATTAGAATTAATAAAAATGCATTAAGAATTCTTGTAAAAGTGACTAAGCAAGGTCAAAAGGTGTATTATTATCCTAGTTGCGAATCTGTTCCCCAATGTCCAGGTTCAAGAACTTGCCTTATTCAATCATATTGCAATCAAGAATTCCCTTTCCCAAGTTCAATTCAAGATTCATATATAGTATTTAACTGTTGGCCAAACAATCAAATAATTGAGCACGAGATATGAATAAATAACCTAAAGCGCCAAAACAATTAAATCAAACTAATTTTTAAATATCAACATTCATGGCAACCCATAACCCAGAACAAAGAATTTAGCTATACATAGTCATGGTTGATATCCAATAATTAACTAAAAATTCGAGACGCCGCCACCATGATCGTCAGCAGCGAGTTAGTCAACGTTCCTCAACCTTTAAATATCATTACATCGGCAGATGGTGATGATGAGGTAACATATCAGGCTGGTGGCTTAAGGCTGCGCAAGACCACAGCTTGCCGCGGAAAATCAGACGAGGTAGTCGTTGGTGATGATGACGATGACAATGAAGATGATGATGGTAATGATGACGATATTGCTGACATTGAGGAAATAGGTAGCAAAGAGGCTTTCACTGAGGCAGCAGATGAGACTGAGGTGGGCACGAGGCAGGACCCTCGAAGTCCAAGGAAAATAAAAACCCAATAGAGCAAGAGCTCGAACCCCATCAAATCATTCCTTCCAACTACAACACGGATAAGACTTTAAGCTGCAGGATCAATTGAATACTCAACGAGACCTAGATAGGAATGTGTCGGTTCGAACAACACCGAGCCTAATTAAGTAAGCCCACATAGCTTTGGTTTGGGAAGATTGCAAATGGGGCACCGAGGTCCAAATTGGTGTCTTCACAATAGGATTTACCCTTCATGTTCATGTAATTGATATTTTCTGCCAAACATACAACCTGTGTTTGGCCCAACTTAGTCCTAGGGTTTGGAGGATTGTTCAATGCCTCGATTTCTTGAGCGGAAAGGCTGGGTTAGATTTCACCTTCCAGCACCTGATTACCCTTTATTACCCATACTTCCACAAAGGTGGGATTGTGGCTCAAAACAACCAGGGTTAGAGCGAAGAACACAGTGACTGAGGCTGGTGCAACTGTTATGTTCTCTTGCCCACTGAGTTGCTATCCTTCGAGTCCACGTTCCCCGAGGTTTAGAATGAAAAGCATAAGTATTCCACCTTCATCGTACCAGTTTCTTCCTCTGACGCCTTTGGTTGTTTAGCCATTCATTGTTTCATCCCTTTCTTGCAGACAACAAAGTCTCGGTCACCCTGTTAGCTGACTTGCTTGACTGGGTGAAGGCAGTGACGAGTGTTTGAAAACATCACACCAGGACTTGGATGCTTATGGCTGCTGAGGAGGACAAAAATTGGGCATCTAAGAGGCACAGTGAGTTATTTATCACATTGCAGCTCTTTTAAAGTTTACTCGAGGTATTCTCGTGATCTTTCTCTCTTTTTCTCTTGCAGGTTCCCCAAACAAAGCAGCCAAGATGAAGGAAGAGACAGAGAAGAAGAAAAGAAGAAAAAGGAGAAGAAAGTGATTGACGCCGAGGAAGGTGTCAATGTAATGGCGTGCTTGGCCAAGACCATTGTCGAGTCCAAAGTTTCCAAAGGCTTTTCGGGCCAAGGGACTTCAAAAGGTGATGATGACATTTTTCTCAGTCGATTTACTTGTATCTCAACTTCTTCTACTTTCACCCATAAAATTTTCACTGACTCCTCTACAGATCCGCAGAGAAATAGAGCGGCTTTGAAGAAATTTTCCCATTTGGTTCGCCCTCAAGTTGGGGTGACGACTACTTCTCGGTCCGACGCTGTTGCTGAGCAGCGCCGAGGCTTGATTGACGAGCCCGATGATGAGGGCTTTGAGGCGGCTAAAGAGACCAAGGTGATAAATCTCGAAAAGCCAGATCAAGCTACCACCAAGGATAAGGGCAAAGCAAAAGTGGGAGAAATTGAAGTCCCTGCTGCCACCGAGGAGGGGACGGCTACGAGCATGGCTCGAGCTCATTCCGAGCCTATCAAAGCTTCAACTTTGAAGAGGGATTTGAGGAAATTGGAAGTCTTGGCTCAATCAAATCTCTTAAAGTGCTCTCGTGATGACATTTTGAGTCTCGGGCCATTGTTGGGGCCGAAGGGGGAGGATGTTCTCAAAAAGTTCTCCACGGCGAAGTTGATCGCTACTACTGCAGCTAATGCACTTCGGGCAGGTTTCCACAAGTTTCATTTTCTTTTTACTTAAGCATTTTAACTTTTGACCCTTCGACAACCTTTGTTCAGGTCTTTCCCCTCTCCTTCAGGAACGTCCAACTTGAAAATGAGAGGAATGAAGAAGTCCAGCGTGTAGCGAGCGCTTGGGATTGCCCACAGTTGGCTCAAATTTCTGAATTGCAATCTCAGCTGGCCAAGTCCAACCTTGAGTTGAAGCAAGCTCACGAGGCTATTGCTAAGCTTGAGTCAGATAAGCGCGAAGTCGAGGCTAAACTTAGAGATTGAAAGGCTTGATGTTAAATTGAATCTGACCAACGCCGAACTTTTCGATAATGGCCATAAATATCATGAGAAGTTGAAGCGGTATATGCTCAAACTTCATTAGTTGAAAGGTCAAGTAGGTAGGGTCTCAACGCTTGAGACCGAGGTTACATGGCTTCCGGATATGGTCGCTAGCGTCGAAGAGCGAGCCAAGGTTAAGGCCACGAGGGAAAAACTTGAAGAGACCTGGGCCATTATCAAGACTCGGCTGAAAGCTCTTAAGTAATGCAAAGCCGAAGAGATTGTTCTGGTTAAGGAAATTGCTAAGCTTGAAGAAGATGATGCCCAAGCTCAAAATATTGTCGACGAGCTTCCCTCGAGCGATGGCTCGGATGAGGATGAAGCTGAAGATGGAGATGAGGGCACTGAAAGCACCGAGGATGGGACTTGCAAGGAGGGAAGAGGATCCCGCAGTTTCTTCTTTATGCCTTTATTTTTGTTGTGACCGTCGAGCCGTTTTGTATGGAGAATATTTGTGGCCTTCGAGCCTTGTCCAATGAATAAATTTTGAAGCCTTCGGGCTTGACTTAATAAATTTCACTTTTGTTTCCAAGTGTTGGTCTATACTCTATTTGAAATTTTTTGACAAGTCACTTAGAATAAGTTATGCATGCAAGACTTAATAATTTACAATAAATTAATGCTAGCTTAGAATTATGTCTCGTTCCCGAGCCGTGGCATGGTGAAGTGACCTCGGTCAAAATAATATTACTTCGGTAAATTAAACATTGAAATAAAGAGATGTTGAATCAAGTTCATTTTATTGATAGCAATAAACCATGATAGGCGTTACATAAGTTTCAACCTACTCAAAGTTGGACTTGGGCGGAATTTTGAAATGAAGCCACTATCAGGCAAAAAATACAAGTTACTAAACTACTCATCGGGCGGCAATTCCTGGTGTATGAATAGCTAGTATTTGCAGTTCCCGGTATGAGAGGCTTCAAGTCAATCTTTACTGCCTACCATCTCCTACATCTCCCCCCCCCCCCCCAGTGTTCGGGTGTGAATTGGTGAAGACCCGAGAACTGTACTTCGTTCTCTCCACTTTATGAAAAGGTCAAGCAAAAGAAAAACGAGGGGTCAATTAGAATTTTTCAGCCTAAGCATTGTAGTGTTTACAACTCGCCGTCGTAGGTGAAATTTTATTGACGAAGGGTAACGTACCTCGGTGTAAGAAATAATATTGCTTCAAATTGGAGACATTCTATACTGAGGGGTCGGATTGGCCTTTCAAGTATTCCAATTGAAAAGATTCTTTCCAATGATTGCCTTGATCCGATATAGTCCTTCCCAATCAACAACAAGCTTACCAGTATTCTTTTCCTTAATAGATTGATTCAAACCCTCGACACATAATCCCCAACTTTGAAATTTTTAAGTTTGGCTTTCCTGTTGGGGTAAGCCTCGATATTCCTTTTTTGAGCGGCTAGCTCAACCAAGGCTAGTTCCCTTTTCTCCTCGAGCAAATCCAATTCTACTCGCATAGCCTGCTGATTAGACTCTTCGCTAGCATGAGCGTACCGAAGATTCGCCAAATTCCACAAGGATCAATGAGTCCATTCCATCGGCGAAAAAGAAGGGAGTTTCACCAGTACTATTCTTTTTTGTGGTTCGCATTGCCCACAATACTCCCGGCAGTTCATCAGGCCATGGGCCTTTTGCTACATCGAGCCTCTTCTTTATATTTTCAATAATCATTATATTTGAAGACTCGAATTGGCCATTCGCACTTTGATGATAGGGGGTCGATACAATCCTCTTTATTCCCTATTTCTTGAGAAAATATGTGACATTCGCGATTATAAATAAAGGGCCATTGTCACAAGTAATCTCCTTTGGAACACCGAACCTGTAGATGATACTCTTTCGAATGAAGTCAATCACCTCTTTTTGCCTAACTTTAGAGAAAGATCCCGCCTCCACCCATTTGATGAAGTAATTAGTCAGCACGAAGTATGAAACGAACACTTCCTTTGGCTTTTGGAAGTGGTCCAATTATATCCATTTGTCATAATTTTTCACAAAGGCTTTGGCATCTGTACTGATAGTTGGCCAATAATATCTAACTCGAAGTAATTTGCGATCTAGAGCTTTACTATCCGAGTGATTCCTACACTCGCCTTCGTGTACTTCTCTCATCACATATCCAACTTCCCCCGGACCCAGACATTTGGCTATCAGGCCGCAATACATCTTTTTGTACAACTTCCCTAGGATCATTGAATAAGAAGTTGCATGAGTCATCAACTTTTTGGCTTCTCTCTTATCTGTTGGAAGAGTCCCTGAGTCAAAGTAGGAGATGAACTTGGTTCCCCAATCCCAAGTATGATCTACCGAATTAACTTTCAAATTCATTCCTTTTAACACCGAGGAGAGTAGTCGAACTACAGAATCAGTCCCCGAGTGTTCCTCTTCGATGGCCGAGCCTAGATCGGATAAGGCGTCAGCCTCGGCATTTTCTTCTCGAGGTATTTGCTGAATTTTCCATTCTTGGAACATAGCCAAAACTTATTGAGCTCGAGCTATAAATTGCAGCATTCAGGGCTCACGAGTCAAATATTCCCCGAGTACTTGGTTCAATACCAACTGTGAATAACTTTTCAACTCAATCTTTTACACTCCTATTTCCTTGGCTAGTTCCAAACCAGCTATGGCGGCCTCGTATACCTCCTCATTGTTAGTTAGTTTCTTGAATCTGACAGAGTGCCTTACTCTTTCCCCGTTGGAGTTACCAAAACTATTTCGAGCCCCGAACCTTTTGAGTTAGTAGCCCCCATCAGTGTGCAGTTTCATATCCCCGACTTTGTCTCTTTAGACGCTAAATTTTTCCTTTCAGCCTCAAGAACTATCCCAGCACTAAAGTCAGCCACGAAATCCGCCAATACTTGGGATTTTATGGCCGCCCGGGTTGGTAAGTAATATCATACTCATTTAACTCGACCACCCATTTAGACAACTCCCCGACAACTTAGGTTTATATAATATAATACTCAGGGGGAAGGTCGTGACTACGGCTATAGGATGACAGTGAAAGTAAGGCCGAAGTTTTCGAGTAGTAACTACTAAGGCAAGCGCCAATTTTTCAAGATGAGGATACTTGGTTTCTGTATCGAGGAGTGTTTTACTCACATAGTAGGTGGGTTGTTGCTTTCAATCCTTCTCTCGAACCAGCAGCACACTCACTGACACCTCAGATACGGCTAGGTAGACAAACAATGTTTCCCCATCTCTAAATAATTTTTTAACTCCTTCAACGCTTCTCTACACTCCGGTGTCCATTCGAAGGTAGTGTTCTTTCTCAAGACCGAGAAGAACTTGTGACATCGCTCTGAGGACCTCGAGATGAATCTACTCAAGGCAGCGACTTGGCCAATCAAGCGTTGAAGTTCCTTAGTCCCGGAGAGCACCTCGGGAATCTCTTCAATAGATTTGATTTTCTTAGGATTAGCCTCGAGTCCCCTTTCGAAGACTATGAATCCTAAGAACTTCCCCAAACCGACCCCAAATGCACACTTTTTAGGGTTCAACTTCATGTTGTACTGCCTTAAAATGTCGAAGGCCTCTCTTAGGTGATTTAAATGATCTTCCACCCAAACTGATTTTACCATCATATCATCTATGTAAACTTCCATTAACTTTCCAATATAATCCTTAAACATTCGACACACCAGCCTTTGAAAAGTTTCTCCAGAATTCTCGAGTTTGTAGGGCATCACTTTGTAACAATAAGTGCCTCGGTAAGTGATGAGCGAGGTTTTCTCTTCATCCTTCGGATCCATCAAGATTTGATTATATCCCGAGTAGGCATCCAAGAAGGTTAACAACTTATGTCCTGGAGTCTATTAACCTATCTATTTAAGGCAATAGGTATGAATATTTGGGACAAGCTTTGTTTAAGTCCGTATAATCCATGCACATCTTCCATTTACCATTTCTCTTGGGCACAACTACGACATTAGAAAGCCATTCGGGATATTTGACTTCCCTCGCGAAGCTGTTATCTTGCAACTTTTTCGTTTCATCTTCAATGACCTTTTTCCTTATGCCAGCATGGGGCCTCTTCTTCTGCTTCACTGGGGTATTGTGTGGGTCCACATTAAGTTTATGTGTCATGATCTCCGGATAGATACTGACTATATCAACATGGGACTATGTGAAGCAATCATCATTAGACTTCAACAATTCAACTATAGCTTTCTTCGACTCGGGGTCCAACTCCGAGCCTACAAACACTTTTCTCTCTGGAAATTCCTTTAATAACGGAAAGGATTCCAACTACTCAATAATTGAGTCATCGGCCTTTTGTTTCCGATGCTCTTGAATGTACACCGGGATCTTTTCCATCGCATCTCCTTGGGGATCCATTTTGGGAGCTGAATACTTATCTTCGTCAGACCCCAGCTGCATTAATTGCTATTTCTTTAGTCCACTCGGGACGATTCCACTCTTTAAAGCAACCTAAAAGCACTCTCTAGCTACTCGATGCTCTCCCCATATCGAGCGGATTCCCCAAAGGGTTGGGAACTTAATGATCTGGTGAAGCGTGGATGGCACAGCTTCTATTGCATGAATCCAAGGTCTCCCGAGGATCACATTGTAAGCCATATCCTCAGGCATGACCTGGAACATGATTTCCTTCACAACTCCTTCTGTTTATGTGTTGAGTGTAATCTCACCCACCGTCTTCTCAATAGAGTTGTTGAAACCCGCTAGGCTGGTCGCCTTTGGGATGATTTGATTCTTCAACCACATCTTTTTAACATCGCCGTAGCTTATAAGGTTCACTGAGCTACTAGGGTCAATCAAGACTCGCTTAATGTCCGAGTTGTTGATTCTCAGCATGATGACCAAGGAATCATGATGGGGAAACATCATGTCATCACAACCGTCATTATAAAAAACAATCTCCTTGCCCGAACCTTCAGTTCAGGTCCTCTTCTCCATCATTATTAAGAGTTTAGAAAACTTTTTTGCGGCGGCGAAATTCACATCGTTCACCTGCGAGCCTCTTGTTATCACATTCACAACTCATTCTGCGGGTGGTTCCCTCGGTGGCTATCCATCCCCTCTATTTTTTGTGAAGTTCTGCTTCTTTTATCAGTAAGAAATTCTCCCAACATGCGCTTCTTTAATAAGTGGGCCACCTCAAGGCGAAGAGCTTTGCAATCTTCGGTGCAGTGACCATAATCGACATGGAACTCGCAATGCAAGTTCTTATCTCTCTTTCCCGGGGCAGTTCTCATATCCTTCGATAACCTCACCTTTTTGTCCGTCATCCCCTTCAACGCATTTACCAATTCTATGGTTGACACATTGAAATTATTATCAGGGATCCGAGGCAATCCTTCTCCTTGGACACTAAGGTGGGCCTCGTGGTGCTTTTTTGGTTAACGTTGGCATTAATCTTGCCTCTGAGTCGTTGGCTCACATGTTGTCCCCCGAGCTTCTAACTCAAGTATTGCCTTTGTGAGTTGTATGGCTCGTACCGACCCCTCAAATTTCCTCGTGGAGCCTCGCGTGAAGACTCAGGGCGGCCTCTATAGTTAGAGCTTCGACCAACAGCTCTCCATTATGCTTTTTCCAACCTTACTTTGATAGTAGCTCTATCGTGTAGCTCGTCCCACATTAGAACTTGGTATTGTTAAAGTTCTTTCTTTAGCTCGGCGGAAGCTTCAAAGTTACGAACATTAATAATCTTTTCAAATTCCATGATGGCCAGGTTATCATCCATGGTCAGTAACTCCATCCTTTCGGACTGGAAGCGTTCGAAGAAGTCCTTGATAGGTACCCAAACCGTCGTTTAACTTCGAAAATGTCCTCCATCTTCTTGAGGATCTTCTACGCTCTGGTGTGAGCTTTAATGAACAAATCAATCACACTAAAGTTTGAGATAGATTCTGAGGGCAAGTGCATATACCAACGTAGTGCCCCTTTTTCTAAAGTATCTCTAAATTTTTTCAAAAACATCAATTCCTTCTCTATCTCGGACAAATCATTTCCTTTCACCATCACCATGAACTTGGTTACATGTTCAATTGGGTCGGTACTACCATTATACTTTTTCAAGATTTGCATCTTGAAATACTTTGGAATGGGCGTTGGGGCAGCCTCAGGTTTGTAAGGCAACTGCCTGCATTTATCAACATCTAACGCCCTTTGGGTCTTCCTCACCCCCAGGACGTCCTCGAGTCGCTTTTCGACTTGGGCTTCGATATCCTTTTTCTATTTTTCAAGTTCTATCGAGACGTTTGTTTCCGCCATGGTGAGAACCGTCCCGAGGGGCGGATTGACATTGGGTATAGTTCTTGAGCCTCCAGATGTAGCCCTATTTTGAGGTCCCCCTGTTGTCGCGCCAATAGGAACGAAGTTCAGGATGCCTCTTGATGTTTGATAATATTTGCCTATTTTACCTTAATATTTCCTCGCATTTTGATATGTTATTCGCCCATTGCACGAAATAATTGTGATTGTTTCGCTCACTTAGTGTGTTTGTGGTTTTAGGAATGGTTTGGATGAATACAAGTGCAAACGGAGCGAAGATGGATATAATCGAGCAAGAAATTGATGAACTTAGCTAATTGTGGAATATGGCATTAGAAGGCAAAGCTATGGTGCAAGCTATGGATCTGTCACAGCTTCAGACTTTGGAAAGCCATGAGCCATGCGACGCTTGGGGTATAGCGCACGACATCCAAAAGCCATGAGTCATGCGACGCTTGCCCTGTGGCTTTTAGTTCAGCGGCCCCAACTTTTCAAACTTAGTTTAGGCTTTAGATTAACTTATAGGTAGATTTTGTAAACAATATAAATAGCTTATTATTTCGTTTTTGGTTGGGGAGGTCAGATTATGGAGCAATTATTGAGTTCTTAACACATTGAACCAATGGTTTAATTCCTTTACTTCATCTATTACAATCTTTCATATTTCTTCCATGAATTCTTGTGTTGTTATTATGAATATGCGTAGCTAAATATATCGTTCTAGGGTTAGAGCAAATACATGAAGGTTGATGTTTGAAAGTTGATTTCTACCTATTAATTTACCATTACGGATTGTTTATTCTTTCTTGAGCTTAATTGTTTGGTTATTGAGGCCTGATAATTGAACACTATCTACGGTTTACAAGTTGAACTCGACAGAGGGAACTTGTGAATGCACATAAGAAAGAATAGGGCTTGATTGTGAACCTGGGCATCAGGGAATCGATTTGCGGGTAGGATAGACATATACCTATTCGCCTTGCCTAGCTAAATACAGATTTCTTTAACGCATGCATGTGATTTAATTCCATAGACATATAGGCGTTAGAGTAGCTTGTATAGACTCGTAAAGAATCGACAGGTTTTCACGAATATAATTAACTTGTTAGTTAGCAATCTAGGAAATCAAGAAGTAGAATCCACCGGAAAACTCAACTGGATTGTTTGTAACTTTGACTCTGGACCGCTTCTCTTTTATTGATAATAACTCATAATTTGCTCTCCATTACTTGACTTCAGTTACTTGTTTTTAATTATTGTTTTCCTTAGTTAGTAAAATCTACAATCATCGAAAAAGATCTCTGAATAGTTTGTAGGAAATTGTTTGCTAGAATTCAGTCTGAACAATAGTCCTCGTGTGAACGATATTCAACTTATCACTTTATTACTTGTCGGCCACGTATACTTCCATGTGCGTTTGGGAGAAACACCTCTATTAGTTGCGGTGGCATTGTTTCTCATCGGGGCTGCTTCCAATGAGCTACGAAATTTAGTGTTGAAATTTGCCTATACGGCGAATTGCTTCTGGAATTGTTGTAAGGTATATATAACGCAGACTTGGAATGGGTCGTTCGACCATGATAAAGAAGGGTCAACTGGAGGTGGAAGAGGAGGTGGAGCCAAGGTGTTTGGTGGTAGTGGAGGCGCAAACGTCTCATTATTAACCTGCCCAACGGGGCGTTGTTGGTTTCCGTCAACAGTTTCTTCGTTGCTAGCCATTGCTAAGGATCTGACGTATTAAAGTCAACAAAGGTGACACACAACTTGGAACAAGACGTTATTGCTTGAATCTCTACAGACGGCGCCAATTTGTATTGGCCTAAATCAGATTAGGACAACAAATTAAATTTATGACAGGTTTACAAGCAAAGACTAGTATCAAAGTTGCTTAAAAAGTAGTGAATCAAAATAAATAACTGAGTGATAAGAACAAGAACATAAAATTCAAATATCAACTGTTTGAGTACATAATTTGGCAGAGTTTTAGTATATATTTCTAGATGTTTACAATATAAAATAAAATGTTATTTATAGGTCACTGAATCGGAGAAATTCAGTCACTTTCTCTATGTTCTCGTCGTGGAGTCGCCCATATTTTTAATCCCTTGAAGGTGAATTAGTGGGCTGAGATCATGGGGTAACCACCCTGCTGAAATAGGAACGGTCCAACGAGGCTAAGATCTCTACCTTAGGGACGCGAGCCTGTTGTTCACCGTGGCAATTATCTCCCGGGGTATATCAAGAACTGCGACCTCGGGTTTCACCTCGGTGGCCATGTTGTTTGCCTCGGGTACAAATGTGTGAGTCTCTGTCAGACGTGTTCTGAATAATGCGTTCAAGGCGCCACAGAAGCAGACCATTTTCCACCCAATATAAGGTGTAGCTAAAATTGGATGAATACAAACTTCATCATACCAATCAAGGAAAAGATGGTTGATAACAAAGATAACAACAACCTATTCAGTACCAATTCAAGAAAATAAAGAAGAATCGGCTCAAAATCATCAGAGATCTCTCAGTGGCAAAGATAACTAGGCCATTCGCAAGCTGAGCCTACATGAGCAGTAAAATTACAGTAAGCAATAATCAATTGATATAAGATAATAATGCTGCAATTAACGGGCTAACCTTATTACCAAAATTCCAGCACTGAGATCAGAACTGATATATGAGAGAAAAGAAACAAGATACCATCAAAATTATCAAAATGGAGGTGCTGATGAAAGCTATTGAGGGGGTCACGTGCAGAATTAAAAAAAATGACACAAAGTAGGTCTTAGCTCCCGTTTGGAAAGAGTTTTTGGAGGAATTTTTTGGGAGTTTTTGGGCAAAAAAGTGTTTGTTTATGCTTTTTGAGCAAAACTTATCCCAAAAACTCCCAAAAATTCAAAAACTGGTATTGAGCTGCTTTTGGGCCAAAAACTAACATTTACACATCAAATTTCATTTCCATAAGAGCTCAAAGGTTCTTTTGAGCCAAAAAATTTGTTCCCAAGAAATATGTCCAAACACTTTTTCATTTTCCTATCAAACTTCACCAAAAAAATGTTTTCCAAAAAATATTTAGGAATCTATGTCCAAACGCTAGCTTAATATCCTCCCACTACATGAAAAATTGCTTCTACTAGGAAATACGTATAGTGATTAACCAGCCAACCCATCTGTCTCTCACACTGACTATGTCTTTCTTCTTTGCTTATGTACTAGCTAACGTCGTTTATAAAACTATTTTAACTTCCTACGTTACTCTGTATTTTTTGTTATCTGTTTTCTTTTTTTTTTCTTGTATATTTTCATCCTAATTTTTTGTTTATAGCTGATAAAGCTTACTCCTATAAAATGAAAAAATATATAAGTATATTCCAATTGACGCTTGCTGTTAAAACTCTGCAAGTAACTAACTATTCCTCGATCATCACTCTAAAAAGTACTTCGTTGTTTCAGTTTATATGAGCATATTCTATTTTTAATTTAAAAATAATTTAATTTTAAATTTACTATTGTACCGTTAATGAGAATATGTAGTTATACAAATATTAATGATTTATTTAAGATTATAAATTTTAAAAGTCTTTTAATTTTTACTAAGTTGTATGCCAAATCAAAAAGGTTCACATAAATGAAATAGATGGAGCAACTGTTTCTCAAATCTCCCTCTTATGATTCACCTTGATGGTGGGATCAGTTTCCTTCAATTAGTTCACTTCTCACTTGGAAAAAGCCCAAATTTTAAGTGCATAAATAATGGGAAAGTCAACAATTTTGTCTCTGACCAAGGTCAAATGAGCTCATTGGGTTTTACAAAAGAAAGGGTCCCATATCAAGTGCCCGTTAATCCACATAGACAACCTTCACAACAAATGGGTAACGACAGTTATCTGACTTAATGAAGCAATCACATTTTTTGCATAAACTTTTCTATAGTCATTCTCTTGGTCAATTTTAAAAAATAGAATAAAAAAGAAGATTTAGTAGCGCATTAAATAACCTAATTAGCTCGCTTGAAACAGTAGCATTACAGTGGGGGATTGCGGAAGAAGAGAGGAGTAGTGGAAATCAAGCTCACCTATTAGATTATAAACTCTGACCTTGAGTTACCAATTTGGCCACCCAACTCGAGAAGGTTTGAGCAAGTAGTCTCAAACTAGCAAAATTAATACGTTGATTGAGTAATTTAATCAAGGACAGTGAGTTGGTTGAACAAAAATAATCCTTCAAAACTTGGGAAACGGGTTACAGAAACTGTAATATGACGGATTGATTTTACACTACATTGACCATTTTAAAGAATAGTTAGACTTAATTCTTTAACTAAAATACGGTAATAAAGAATAACTTGGTTTGGACTTTGGATAGCTGTGTTATCACTTAGCATGACACACCATTCAATCCATAATCAATACAAATTTTAGGCTAACTAGATCATGTCCTATTCCTTAATTTAACACGTTTTGGCTCCCATTTACCAACCACCTACTTGACACCCCTAGATAAAACTCAAAAGATAAAAATCAGGCTTGTCCTTACTCGATAAGTGTTAATCTTGTTACTTTACTACTATGTCATAGTTCAAAAACATGTTAACGTCAAAACCATCCAACAATAAAATTAAAATTTATAGTTGAGTGTTGAAGCTGGACTATCATCACTATTTCAAAATAATTGCTTTACGCACTCGAGTTTGAGCTTGACCGCATTTTCAAGTGCTGCTAGATATTTGAAGTTTCTTTCTCGTGAAATTGACACTTAATTAGAAGCATTAGATTACTAATCAATTTTCATCAATCAAAGAAATTGACTACAACTATACAAGTCAGTTTCAGAACAAACGTGGCTCTTTTTTATTTAAGCTTCCACAGATAAGTTTGTTTTATACTGGGCACCGTCCATTTGACGTTCCAATATATCAAGGGTTTGGTAATAAAACAGGAAGGAGACCTGCGTGAATAGGGGAAGGGAAGGAAAGAAAAGAGAAAGGCCTTTTGGTTGGGTAACAAGCTATCCGGTGATTACAATGATGTGAATCTAATTATACCGCTGAGTAAATAAGGAAATTTTAAGTAAATAGTCGTTCTAAATAGAATGCATAAATTATGCCCATAATATGCAACAATATTTATAAAATATGTATCAATTATGCAGAAATTGGCTTTTTTTTTTTAAATTGGTCTAGCATTGTTCATGCAGTATAATTTTTCTAGCGGAAAAGGGCCAATTTTGCCCCTCAACTATTGAGAATAGAGCAAATATACCCTTCGTTTGTATTTGGTATCAAATATACCCTTACTGTTAGGAAACTAGACCACATCTGCCCCTCTCCACTAACGGATGGTACAACTAGACAAAGACCATCATAAAATATAGTAATCTTTTGCCACATGGACTTCCACATAGGAAACCTTGTCAAAAATCTTAAAGAATGAAAATTATCCATCCAGCTTTGCAGGTCATGTTTACTCTCCCTAGTTCTAAAGCTTTTCAAATCAACAAATCCTTTGAAAAAATCTCCTTTAAACTAATCTATTTGCCACATTAATACAAACTTTGAAAATCAAGTTCTTTCAATCACGACCTTCAATTTCACACCTAATGTCAACAAGAACGAACTCAATACGGATCGTTTCGTTGAAAATAACTTGCTTGGTCTTTACTTCAAATTGAGTATTCTAATTTGGACACTTGAAGGTTCTTTGACAGTTTGCTTAGTTTTCGATAATAATGGGGTACATTGGAAAACCCAAGATTTCTCTGAAATTATATGGGAAAATGATGGGTTTGGGTTCACTTTGTCTGCTGTGATTAATGCTTGGGATTGATAGAGATTTAGTTGTAGTATGAAAGCTTCATTTCAAGTTTTGTTGTATGGAAGCTTCATTTCAAGGAACAATTACTGTTGTGTGTCTTGCTATCAATACTATTTTTCTTGGAATTGTTTGAGTACGGTGAAATTGGAATCAGTGGCTACAATTCATGGATATTTTGGAATCTTGTCTATTCCCATAATTAGATTTTCTTGGTGGTCATCTTTCTGGATTTAATTATGGTGTTCAACATATTGAAGAACTCTAGTTTTGTCAACTATTTGGATTTAAAAAAAAAAAAGATCAACTTGAATGCTGAGAATTCTTGTTTACTTTCTGCTTGAGATTTGATTTTTCATTGAAATGAGGTTGAGTGACTGTTTGTAGGTGTAGATATGGGGTACTTGTTGTCGCATAAACCTTTGGAGGTGTTGTGCTGGAGAAGACAACGGTCTATCCTATGTGGAAGTCTATGTGGCAGAAAATTATATTTTATGATGGTCTTTGTCTAGTTGTACCATCCGTTAGTGGAGAGGGGCAGATGTGGTCTAGTTTCCTAACAGTAAGGGTATATTTGATACCAAATACAAACGAAGGGTATATTTGCTCCATTCTCAATTGTTGAGGGGCAAAATTGGCCCTTTTCCGTTTTTCTAGTAAATAATGATGTGATTTTTTAGTTGATAGTCTTTTATTGGTATTTATGTATTGGATTAAATATAAGATATACATGATATAATATGTGAAAATGTATTGGATAAAAAGTCACCGAGGCCTCAAACAAGGCCTCGGAGCCCAACACGAAGTCCACTCCACGAGGCAAACCTTCGAGGGAAGATTGCTTTTCTCCTTGCCCCGGGAAATCGCCTCAGAGAACGAGGAGAAGTGAACTCAAAGTATTAAGCTCGGAGCAAGCACCATAACAACGTAGCCCTGAGCAGATGTAGAGCCTCAGAAAATGAAGTCCAGCCTTTGTAACTGTCGACCATTGCCCTAACATTTAAGAGGACGGATCGCGAGTCATTTACAATCATGTACGGAGTAATAGCCATAAAGGCGCAATTATGATATTTACAACGTCATTTTTTCCTCCCGATTATAAATAGGACTCATTTGTAAACAACAGGGACACGTTCAATACAATACTAAATTCTACTTTTACTTGTTGTCTCGTTTGTCATTAACTTATTTCTGGCCTCGTTACTTTTTCAAAGCCTTTCATTCAGTTCGAATTCAACTTTAGCTCGAATATCACTTCGATACAAGCAAATTATCAGTTAAATCTAATACAAATTCAATTTGTTGTCCTATCCTGATTTAGGCCAACACAAATTGGCATCGCCTGTGGCGATCTAGTAATAACGTTTGTTCCGAAGTCGAAGCTTTTCCAGATTTATATAAAATGCCGATAGCCTCGACATGTTAAAAATCAGCAAACGTCATAACTGGAGGTATAGAAATAAATGGTATCAATCATTGCTCGACGAGGAAGCTTGCGAAACTCTCAACCAATATGGAGAAAAGAACCAAAATGGGAAGAATCTGCGAAGAAATCATTTTCGATGAAGGAGACCGTCACGAGGCAATGGCCCCTCATCATGAAGCTTTGGTTATCACCTTAAGGGTCAATGATTCAGATGTAAAATGAGTCCTAGTAGACCCTAGGAGTTATGTAAATATAATCAATCTCAGAGCCATTGAACAGATGAGGTTGAAGGACCTTGTCGTCCCGAAAGTGACCACCTTAGCAGGGTTCAATAACTCCGTGGAAAAAACTCTAGGGAAAATCACCCTCATAACCGCCACCGGGGGGGTTGACAAAGAAACAACTTTCTAAACGAGGACATGGCATACAATATTATCCTCGGAAGACCTTAGATTCATGAAATAGAAGCTGTCCCGTAAACCTTTCATCAAGTCCTTAAGTTTCCCACCCCATGGGGAATTCATACAATTCGAAGTGACCAGTCAGTGGCTCGAAAGTGCTATGCATTCGCTTCGCAAATAGAAACACGTGACCTCGAGCGCTCGGTCGGGGAGAGCTCGCCCTAAAGAGAAATTACCCAAAAATAGGAATAGAGAAGTCCAACCTTCATCCAAGAACCTTGAAAGCAAAAAGCCGAGGATTAAACAGTGGAAGAGTTGGAATCTCATGCATAATCAGAAGAGTTCCCGGAAAGAAAAATATTCGTGGGCTCGGAACTGGCCGATTAGCCGCTTTGAGTCGATTCATTTCGAGGTCATTAGAGCAGTGCCATAAGTTCTTTTCTGTCTTAAAGAAGAATACTTTCTTCGAATGGACACCCGAGTGAAGGGAGGCCTTGAAAGAGCTGAAACATATTTAGCCAACTCTCTGTTGTTGGCCAAACCAAAGGATGGCAAGACCCTGTTTGTTTACCTAGCTGTCTCCAAGGTGTCACTAAGTATTATTTTAATTCGACAAGAAGAAGGGAAGCAGCAGCCAATATACTATGTCAGCAAGGCCTCCTTGATGCTGAAATAAGGTACCCGCATTTAGAAAAATTAGCCCTTGTATTAGTCATTGCTGCTAGGAAATTACACCCTTACTTCCAATGTCATCAGATAGCAGTAGTGACGACATTCCCCTTGAGAAGTATATTGCATAAGCCAGAGTTGTCAGGGAGATTGTATCGGTGGGCAGTCGAGCTGAGTGAGCATGACATCGTATATAAACCCCGCACAGCCATCAAGTCTCAAGTGCTGGCCGATTTCGTAGCCAATTTCAGTGTTAAACTTCTTCCCGAGGCAGAAAAAAAGAGTCTATCTTCTAAAGGTCCTACCCCCAGAGTATGGAAGCTTTACATAGATGGAGCAGCCAACTCCAACAGTTTGGGACAGGCCCCCACTAGGGAGAAGTTAAGGCATTCAATGAAATCTGAGAAGTTGACCAATAATGAAGCCGAATATGAAGTCGCCATAGCAGGATTAAAGTTAGCCAAAGAGATGGGAGTTGAAAATGTAGAGTTGAGATGCGACTCACAGCTAGTGGTGAACCAAGTTCTCAATGGATATACGGCTCGAGAGCCCAGAATGAAGCAACTCGTGGCAAGAATGCAACAAGCGCTCGAGGCCTTTCAAGAATAGAAAGTCATGCAAGTACCCCGAGAGGAGAACGTCGAGGCCGATGCTCTAGCTCATCTGGCCTCAGTAGTGTCAGCAGATGACTCTGGGACTGATGCCACAGTTAGGGTTCTCACGTCGGCCATAGGAAAAATAAAGCTGGAAGTGAATATGGTGAATCGACATTGAGACTAGCGAACAAAATTCATCTCTTATCTAGAGTCGGGGACTTTACCACCAGACAATAAAGAAGCGGCAAAATTCAGGAAACAAGTTGTCCCGTACACAATAGTGTATGGACAGCTATACAAAAATCTTTATTGCGGCCTGACGGCCAAATGTCTAGGCCCCGGAGAATATGAATACGTGATGAGAGAAGTGCACGAGGGAACATGTGGCAACCACTCAGAAGCCAAAGCCCTCATTCGCAAACTGCTCTGAGCCGGCTATTACTGGTCCGAGATGAGCGAGCATACCATAGTGTTTGTTAGGAAGTGCGATAAATGTCAAAGGCATGCTTCTATGATTCACCAACAAGCCGAGCCCTTGCACTCGGTAGTTTCACTGTGGCCCTTCATGAAGTGGGGGATGGATATCGTAGGACCTTTTCCCAGTGCAAAAGGCAGTCTCAAGTACATATTTGTGCTCGCTGAATATTTTTCCAAATGGATCGAGGCAAGAGCCTTTGCTAGGGTAAGACAGAAAGAAGTTATAGATTTCATATGGAAGAATATCATATGCTGGTTTGGAGTCCCAAAAGAAATTACTTGTGACAATGGTACGCAATTCGTTGGTTCGAAGGTCACAGTTGTTTTCAAAAAGCAGGGAATTAAAAGGGTAACCTCGACACCCTACCATCCAAGTGCCAATGGACAGGCTGAATCGTCAAATAGGATAATTGATGACAACCATAAAAAGAGGATGGACGAAGCCAAGGGTTCGTGGCCTTATGAGCTTCCAGAAGTACTATGGGAAATGAGGACAATGGAGAAGAACAACACTGGAGAAACACCATTCTCTCTCATATACGGAGTCGACTCATTAATTTCTGTCGAGGTGGGGGAGCCAAGCCTCTGCTATGCACACTCCTCCGAGGAGTCAAATAAAAAAGCAATGAGGATAGAGCTGGATTTGCCTGTGGAACGAAGAGAAATGGTGCTGGTACGATTGACAGCCCAAAAACAACGAATCGAGGCCTACTTAGACAGAAAACCTAAGCTCCGAGATACGTCTTAAGAGCCTCGAATCAAACAACCAAAGAGAAAAACGCAGGAAAATTGGCCACCAATTGGGAAGGCCCCTACCGGAAGAAAGCGATTGTAGGAAAAGGATCCTATCAGCAAGCAGATCTTAAGGGGAACCAAAAACCTTTGAATTGGAATGTATCCAATTTAAAGAAATATTACTTCTAACCACATGAAGCGTGCTACCGAGGTTAACAGTGCTCGAGTCTTCATCCTTCACCCCCGCACACTAGGGGTGACAAGGGAACGGAATCAATCTACGATTGACTCACGGAGCTCGCAGCTCAATTACTCTTCGGAAAAATAACTCAGACTCGGGGACTTGGTCCCGAAGTTTGAGATCTTTGCCCGAAGCGGCTTCTTGTAAAACAAAATTTGCCTAAGTATAACTAGGCCTCGTGTAAATTGACTCAATTATTATCAATGGAATAAGAATCGATTTATCTTTTTATCCATTAAACTTTTGGTCTCGGCTCGAGGGCGAGACGTGGCCCTAAGCTAGCTCTCTAAGCACATTCAAAGTCTTGCAAGCAAACGAAAAGAAATAGTGGATACTTAAAACAGTCATGTATTCACAAGGCCCGGAGGCCAGAATAATTACAAAAAAGTAGCCCGAATGCACAAAAGCAAAAAACTAACGAGCATTTACTTATGATCACTATGACTACCCGAGGCCTCACCTTTAGATGAGCTGTCGCTTCTCGAATGAAGTCGGTCCAAAAGCCCCCGAGCATAGCAACGTCAACCTTGGCTTTGGCAATCTCATTATCCAAGCTAATCCCCTTTTACACTGTTCAAGGGTCCTCAGCTTGGTCTGAATGATTTTCCAGTTTATATCGACCTTCACTCGGGTAGCCCTCAAATCCAACTTAGCCCTGAACTTGGATTTGAGCGCGGAGGAAGAGGATGGTCTCTTAGCCCGAAGGATCTCCACTTCAGCTACAAGAGCTTTATTCTTAGCCTCAACCTCGACCACTTTCGAGGTAACTAGTGAAGTTTTTACTTCGAACTGGTTGGTCAAACCCCTAAGCACTGCACCGGCTGCGTCGGCTTGCTTCCGAAGCTCAGCTTGATGACTTTCTTCCTAGGAGCTCCTCTCGGCCAAAAGGCTTGTAACTTCACGATGGGCCTAAGAAATATCGGCACCAAGTTGCTCGACCTCCCTCTGAGATCGACCCAAGTTAGCCTCCGAGTTGGTGAGCTGCTCTTCAAGCTCAGCCACGCGAGCCTCTAGCACGTTCTTCCGATTATCTCACTCTTCCTCGACCCGATGAAGGTGCGCTACTCACTGAGCTTCGACTTCAGTTGCCTTCATGGCGTAGACATAGCCCTGCAATCAAAGGGAAAAGGTCAAAGACAGGAAAAATTCTTAAAATAAAAAACAAGTAGAATAAAATCTTACATGGATTGCATACTGAGCCGAGTAAGCCATAAAATCATCCGAGGGGATGTTCTTCAGGCGGTCGTTCTCTAAAGGCCCAAGCAACCCATGCAGCTGATGGCGATCCCCATGCTATCATCCAATAGGCACGCATCTATTGTAACTGGGATTCGTCTAATCCCTTGGGAGAGGTTCGTCTTAGCGCGAGGCGGATTAGCGCTCGCCTGCCTCGCAGGTGAGGTAGACTCAGCAAGTTTGTTGGCTCCCTCTGTGGATCTCACCAAGCTCGACTCCAAGCCCTCGCGAACCTCATAAACCACGCGGCTTAGCTCTTTCACGGTCGTCCCCTTAACCACGCTCCGAACCAGCATATCATCTGGTTTATCTATCAACCTTCGCCGGGGGGGCTTAGTCGATTCAACCCGAGGAACTTTAGCCTTGGCTGGCTTCTTAGGCGTATCGCCTTTTCCCTATGAACCTGAAAAGGAAGAAACACATTACTCGAAGGAGAGAACAAAAGAAAAAGTACAAAAAGAAGAAAGGAGTGCCTCTCGAGGCCTGAGTAAGACTCTCAACAGACTCCTCAATAAGATGCAAACTAGCATCAGAATCTGGGACATCGACGACTTTAGCTAGCCGTCCCAGACTCCGCCTCTGATACAATGCAAATCGAGCCAAGACTCCTATCAGCGAGTACCAAGCTTGAAGGATTCAAAGGACGGGAAGCCAAGAGCTTCGGGAACGATTTGAAGAAGTGTCAAGAGGACTTCCTTCTTAGGCGCCCCGCCTATGCTTGGCCTAGGCAGCCTACTGCATGGAATTCAGGCGCCCTGCCTGGAACACAGCACCACCAGGCGCTCCGTCTGGCCACCAGGCGCTGCCGCCCAGCTTGCATTCTGCTCAAGCACATGAGGTGCTCCGCCCATTGCCATAGGCGCTCCACCTCCTTCCCTGAAAGACCAAGGCGTGACTTATTGATTATCCTGATATTAATTACTAGTTTGACCCTACGTGGTCTTTATCATTTTACCACAACTTGTGGGGGCTTTTATGTCATTTCATTAGGACTGTGGAACATCTATAAAAACTACACTTAGTCATTTTATTTCATAAGCTAGATTTTGAGACTGAAGAATAGAATTTAGAAGAGGCTAGGCCCTTCTTGTTGAAGCTTGGCTTCATGTATCTCTTACTTGGAATCTATGGTGGATCATCCTAGTATGACCCCGTGAATGGCTCAAGTCTCTTTCTCCCTTTGAATCAATCTACTTTGGTTAGTTTGATTCGTTCTTTCTTCTATTTATGTTCTTCCCCGTCCCTTATTTCTTGGTTATCGTGTTTTACTTCTTGCTTCCGCTATCTTTGTTGCTTCCGCTCGTTTACCCTGCATCAACCTCGGCAGGGCAAGGCTTGGGATTTGTTCTTACAAACCCTCGTTCTTTGTTCATCTATCTCGTATCTTACTTTATTGTTATTGTTGTTCTTGGAGAAAAGAAGAAAAATTAAAAAAGTGAAAAACTGAAAAATACAAAAAAAAAAAAAAAAATTGCTAGAAAGTCATGAATTTGATGACCCATTGATTGATTGATATCGGGGATTGTTCTATATCATTTACCCGTTGATTTGGTACCATTTTTACATGATTCGGAGCTGTGAATCAAAAGTTCAAAAAAATTGAGACCCAACTTGAAACCTTTATTTAAACCCTTTTAATCTTGATTAAGATCTTGCTATTGGGTGTTTGATGATAAAAACCATTGGGGTTTGTTGGGATTAGTGAAAAACAACTTTGGGTACCTTTAATTTGGAGAATCGGGTTGAAAAATGTTGAGATTTTGGGTAAAAACGACCAAAACATGTTCTTGAGAAAGCTGGGAAAGGCCCCAGGTGGACCACCCAACTCCTAGGCGCCCCGCCTACTTGGGTCACTGCCTAACAAGGCAGGCGGACCGCCCAAGACACCAGGCGGACCGCCCAGTCCACTGGTTGTTCCGGTTAGCTTGTTTTCATGATTTTTGGTGTTTGTTTCACTTCCATACTTCTTGATTAGTGTTTCTAAGGTATTTGTCCTGCTTTATTAACACTAATCTTTAAGCTTTTAGAGTGTTGTGCATCTTGAAGTCTTTACTTAAAGTCGTAGAACTTCTTTGGCCTCAAGTGAGCACTATAAATAGCTTCCATACATCGAGTCACATCAACTCCACTCCGAGCCATTACTTGGGTGTACTAGTTGGTGATCTTACCGTTGTGGTTCCTAAAAAGATAAGGGCATCTTTGGTTGGGTGTTTGGGAGTGTGCACCCTAAAAAGAGTGTTGAGTGCCACCACCAAAGGTAAGGGAGAGCAAGTGAGGTTGTTTATACTAACCTTTGTACTTTCTTAAAATATCTTTTGCAGGTACAGGAGCCATAAGGGAGGTTTGGATGGAAGTGGGAATGGTGAGAAAAGTGAAAATAGGACCGAGTTCATTCAAGCTTACCTTCGGGACATTTTGACCAAGTAGATGCAATTAGCACTCGAATCCAACACTTAGAGGATAATTTGGATAAGAATGAGACCGAGGGAAGGGATGGTATGAGTAGTTCTATGGGTTGTTGAACCAAGGAGGGTAGAGGAGATTTCTACCAAACTCCTACTTCAAGGAGTTCCCATGGGTTCTATGATGAGACTCCTTCCTCGACTTTCAACAACACATCTAATGTTGGAAGAGTGACAGGAAGTGGACACTGTTTTTGTTATGTTGCTAGTAGTGGAGAAATAAGGAAGTACCCATCTAGTGGTGATACTATTGATGGGATATGTAAAGGGCGTTACGTAGATGATCTCTTAAGAAAAAGAGAGTGGTGTCAATTTATAGTGAGCCTTAATGGGAATCGTGGGTATGTGCTTCAAGTGGATGAAGGTGAAGCTAGTTGGATTAGTCCTCTTATAGTAAGAAGGTTGGGGATACCTTGTGTTAATGGAGTGGTCCGGCTAGTTGTTTCACAAAGGAACTTTGAAGAAGAAGTTGAGTGCAAAGTAGGTCCTCTAGAGGGATGCGATGTTATGTTGGGAAAGCCTTGGCTTCTCAATAGATACTTCAAGTTCACCTATGCCCTTGACGGTTATCAAGTTAAAGCACAAGGAAAGATGCAACTCCTCCATCCTAGAAAAGAAGAAGTGCCACCAATAAAGCCCACGAACATGAGAAATAGTGGGACACCATTGAGGAAAAGCCCAATGATTGAAAGAGTGCAATCAAGAAGTCCTGCAATAACAAGCAATGGTGGGACTAGTGCAACAAAAGAGTTGACAATTGTCAACAAGGTGAACCCCAAACCACAAGCTCCAAAGCAAAATGGTTCACCAGCAAAGAAGAAACAGATCTCAAGTGATGAGTCTCCAAGTCCTAGATTCCGGGTTGATGTTAAGAGTCCACCTACTCCGGCTATGGATATTCTTGGACCGCGCCCCAACTCACCCGAATTTGAGAGACAAAAGATTGAGAGGAGTAAGGGAGTGACCGGTGACATTCCTCGAGTGGAAAAAAGAGAGGATGTGTTGAGTAATGTAAGTGGGATGCACCACCCGAATCTACACCCGACCTTGAAAAGAAAATAAGGGAAAAGATAGGGGGGAAAAGAATTATTGAGAGTAACGACACCCCTTATTCTAACACTTACTCTTTATCTTTTTCTTCTACTTGTGTTAGCTCTTGTGTAGCCATTCTTGGAGGCAAATCGATGGAGCCTCAATCATCTTCCAAGATGGAAGGACAAGGTGAATAAGATCTTCAATGTAAGCTTCAAGGTGAAGAAACAATTCATGACACTTCAAGTGCATTGAGTGAGCAAGATGGCCACTCAAAGGTATGTAATAGTTCTTCCTTTGAGCATGTTACTTCCTTGTCATGTGAGAGTGTTTTTGAAAACTCTATGCTAGTTGATGATTTGTATGAATACAATGTGTTTGCAACTAGTTTAGAGTCGGTTGGTCAACCTGTGTGTGATTGTGAACCACTAGTTGAGAGGGATGATAAGCCACATCATGATGTGAGCTCGATTTTCATTGAACCTCTCTTTAGTGAAGATTGTGTAGTTGACCTTATATGTGACCCTTGTTATGACACCCCACCTATATTTGATAAAGAGGAAGATGAGTTAAATGAATATTCTATCCTTTCCCTTGATGAATTGCTTGATAATGGTGGACCTATGTGTTATAGTGAGGATGGTAGTGACCTTGACAAGTCCCTAGTAGATGAGATGGATCGAATTGTATTCAATGACTCCTCAAGTGTGGATGATGACTCTAGTTTGGATGCCTCACCTTTGATGGGTAATGGGTTTGTTTTCACTAACCCTTTGTTTGAAGAGGATTCTCAAAGAGGTAATGGTAAATATAAAACTAGAGAAGAGTTTGGATTTAAACCTCCATGGTTTGGAAAGTTTGACTCTATAGACAATCCATTGTTTTGAACTCCAAATGAGATGAGTGGTCTTGGTATTGGCTGTGTTGGACCATCTTCTAGTAGTCCTAATCTCCATTGTGCGGACTATAATGATGAAGAACCTATTTTGGAGACCTTCCTTTGGAGTTTGTCTAGTGAGGAAGATTGCATTAGAGGTGGATTTGGAGGTGAGGAAGTCACTCTTGGTGTGTGTAAGAGTGCTTCCAAGAAGGGGAGTGGAGTATTTGATGTTAGTTGTCAATTGAACTATTTTGTTTACTCTACCCCACATGTTGATCAATCCTTGGGTGTTGAGCATGCCAAAGCCAATGAGTCACATTGTGATAGTAATGCATTAAAGGCTTGGTGTGTTGACCATAAGCTTGGAGGTCATAAGGAACTTAGTTGCTTAATCTTGCATATTTCATGTCTTATTGATCTCTTTGCTTGTTATGGTAATGAGTGCTTGTCATTGTTGAGCCAAGAACTTGTTGTTTCCTTTGGAGACCTATACTTTTTGATTGGTATTGATACTTGGCTCTATCACAAATGTGTATTTTCCATAGCACTTGCACTCACCCTTGATGGACTTGCCTACTCGTGTAGTGGGAAGTTTTGGTATGTTCTTATTGGACTTAGGGATCATAGGAATTTTGATGGCTTGATCTTGCATATTCCCTACCCTATTGATCTCTTTGATGATTATTGTGTTGGGTACACTTATTGGAAAAGTCAACTACTTGTTGTTTTCTTTGGAAACATGCACTTTATCATTGTTATCGATACTTGGCTCTACCATAAAAGTGTGTTTTCAACACTTGGTGCACTAACCTACTCCTGTAGTATGAAGTTTTGTTTGTCTTGGTCTTTGGTTGTAGGTCTTGATGGTTTGATTTCGAGGACGAAATCCTTTCAAGAAGGGGAGGATGATGTAGTGCAAATCGAGCCAAGACTCCTATCAATGAGTGCCAAGCTTAAAGGATACAAAGGACGGGAAGCCAAGAGCTTCGGGAACGATTTGAAGAAGTGACAAGAGGACTTCCTTCTTAGGCACCTCGCCTGCTTACTAGGCGCCCCGCCTATGCTTGTCCTAGGCAGCCCACCAGGCACCGCCGCTCAGCTGGCATTCTGCCCAAGAACATGAGGCGCTCTGCCCATTGCCATAGGCACTCCTCCTCCTTCCCTGAAAGACCAAGGCGTGACTTATTGATTAGCCTAGTATTAATTAATAGTTTGACCCTACGTGGTCTTTATCATTTTACCACAACTTGTGGGGGCTTTTATGTCATTTCATTAGGAGTGTGGAACATCTAAAAATACCACACTTAGTCATTTTATTTCATAAGCTAGATTTTGAGATTGAACAATAGAATTTAGAAGAGGCTAGACCTTTCTTGTTGAAGCTTGGCTTCATGTATCTCTTACTTGGAATCTGTGGTGGATCATCCTAGTATGACCCCGTGAATGGTTCAAGTCTCTTTCTCCCTTTGAATCAATCTACTTTGGTTAGTTTGATTCGTTCTTTCTTCTATTTCTGTTCTTCCCCGTCCCTTATTTCTTAGTTATCGTGTTTTACTTCTTGCTTCCGCAATCTTTATTGCTTCCGCTCGTTTACCCTGCATCAGCCTCGGCAGGCAAGATGGTGAAATCTGAGAAAAGGAGGGGAAAAGTGAGAAAAGACACATCGAGAAAATAAAGCAATCAAATTGGAAATATACTAACCCAGTCGTTTGTCCGACCACCCATTTTCTGCACGAGAGGCTAAAACCATACAATCCCTATCTAATCTCCCCTCGGCATTAATAATGGCTTGCACCCAAGCCTCCAAATCCTTGGGAGGATTAATTGCGGGTCTCCTTGCTGAAAAACACGGCGAAAGGTCAGACTTTGCTGCACTTAAAAGCCAAGCATAAAAAGTGAAAATGAGAGAATGGCTTACGAGTCCTATTCCACGGCTCAGGAAAGCCAGGTTTGGCTGAAAGAGAAGAGGTGGGAAGAAGAACAAACCAGTCACACCAGTTTCGATCTTCGGTGTCGTCACTCTTAGTGATGAGGAAAAACTGACCCCGCTTGTTCAACTGCACAACTCCATCCTTTTGCAGGGAAGGAGAAAATAAAGAAATTAAGTGGTCATACCCAAATGTGACCCAAGCTTTACTACTAATGTAGTCGAGACACTGGACAACCCTCCAAAAACCGGGACCAAGCTGGGCCAAGCAGACATTGTGCGTCCGGCAAAAGGTGTCTGCTATGGGATGAATCGGAAGAGAGAAACCAATCAAAAATGGGTATGTGTAAATGAAGGACCGCCCCGGGACACTATCACACATTGCTCGGGGGTGGGAATCGAGATTGGGACCTCGGGGCTCCAGCCACACTCTTCTCGGATGAAAGCTATGTGCTCCTCCGAAGCCAGGCTCGGATAAAGTTGAACGGGGAGGTTCCGTTTTCTCCTAATGTCATAGGCCAATTGCCCCTCCCCCCCCCCCCCCTCCCCATTCTAAAATATTTATTTAAGTCAAATCGTCTTGGGATGACCCACTGAGGTTCAAGCTCCCCCTGGTAAACTTGTTTTTTCTTTTTTCTCTTCGGGGGTGAAGTCTCAACTACATCATTATCATCAGTGGCCCCTTCAGCCGCCACCTCATCATCGCCGATGGATAGATCCTGGTTGGCCACGCTACGACTGTCTTCCAAGCGAGAGGAAGTTGCCAAGGGTGGAGAGTCTAACAAGTCCTCAATTGAAGATCGATGACATTTTCATGGTGGGATAAAGAAGACATTGTGAAGTTCTGAAAATCTGAAAGAATGAGAGAAATCTAAAAGGCTCTAAAAGGAGAATTGTGAAATGATGAAGATAATAACAAAAATGGCCAATTTATAGCGAAGTGCAAGTGGACCAAAATGCAATGATGGCGGTTACATGGGGAAGATCAAACGAAAAGACATCGTCGTTCGAAACTGAGCCACGTGCAAAGATGAGACATTGAAACGATGCCCGCCTTTTTAAATTTCCTGGCCGAAAACGCGCCACGTCACTCTCCCGCTTAAATGCAATTCCACGCCTCGAAAAATTCTGGCAATTATCCGAAAGGTGAGGAGACTATCTGTATTGGATAAAAAGTCACCAAGGTCTCAAATAAAGCCTCGGAATCCAATACGAAGTCCATTCCACGAGGCAAACCTCTGAGGGAAGATTGCTTGTCTCCTTGCCCTGGAAAATTGCCTCTGAGAACGAGGAGGAATGAACTCAAAGTATTAAGCTCGGTAGCCCCGAGCAGATGTAGCGCCTCAGGAAACGAAGTCCAGCCTTTGTAACTGTCGACCATTGCCCTAACATTTAAGAGGACGGATCGCGAGTCAATTACAATCATGTACAGAGTAATGGCCATAAAGGCACAATTATGATATTTACAACGTCATTTTTTCTTCCCGATTATAAATAGGACTCATTTGTAAACAACAGGGACACGATCAATACAATACTGAATTCTACTTTTACTTGTTTTCTCGTTTGTCATTAACTTATTTCTGGTCTCGTTACTTTTTCAAAGCCTTTCATTCAGTTCTGAAACGACCCCGGTTAGTCGTTTCAGAAGTTAGGACTCCGATTGGCGTGCCGATAATTTTAAAATATTCATAATATCTATTGGGACTTATATGTAAAATTTGAGCTAAATCAGGCCTCGTTTGGTAGGCATCGGAAAAAGGTTTCAGTTGTTAATAGAGATAAATATTAAAAAGAGATTTTCGAGCTCGGTTTTGCAGAATGAGCTCCGATTCAAAATCCGAAAGTACCGTTAGGTTCGTATGATTATATGTGACTTTGGTGAACTTTCGAAAGTGAATTTCGATGTTGTTCGGCTAGTTTCCGCTAAAATGCCGAAAGTTAAATAATTTGACTTCTTTTCATTTAAATTCGTATCTTGAGTTTCGAGAGTCTGATTTGAGATCCGCCTTCGCGAGTATGTTACATATATTTTGTATAACCTGTATGCAAAAGTTGGAATTATTTCGAGTATCGTAGGGTACCGTTTTAATTTTTACCGTAGCAGCCAATTTTAAAGGAAAAAAAGAAAAAAAAGAAGACAAAAGACAAAACACTAAAAGACAAAAGAAGGAAAACGAAATGGAAAGGAACTTATGTCGGCTTAGCTAAGATTAAGCTAAGTACATATATATTTTCAAAGCAAAAGTAACGAAACAGATAACCAAAAAAGCGGAAAGCTACAGAGAAGCACAGAAGAGAAAAATACTAGAAAATGAGAAAAGGGGGCCGGAGAAAAGTAGAATTTTCACCCTGAAACATTCAGGTAATGATCTTAATATATTATCTTAGCTTATTACGTGTGTTTGAATATATTTTTACGGTAAAAATTGGGATATTAGACATCGTTTTAATAAGTTCAATTTATAGTTTAAAGGGTCAAATGGACCCCCATAACGAAATTGATTATATATTCGTACTCATTGAGTTATGGGCAGCATATAAATGTAATTTATTTGGGGTTTGGTTATGTGACCATAAACCCTGTACATAGGCCTGGCCTGCGTATTGCGTATGCGAATATGGTATCAGGTTCCTACCTGGATTGCTCTAAGATGTGAGGAATGAAGCCTTTAGCCTAATTTGATATATTTTTCTGCTTATTGAATAGAGTGGGATCGTTTGGCAATGAATCCAAAGGACAAAGCGGTTATTGAGTGGCTGTACTAACTTTGTAACAAGGTAAGTGTTTATATCTATTTCTTTGGAGGCACCTGGCCTCGTGGATTTTCTACCACGTGTTTCCTTACGTGTGTAGCTGCCAATAGGCGTACTCATTACGCCTTAGCTTTGAATTTACATTGTATATTATTTGTTATGCCCTGTTGTTGGTACTGCATTGAGCATATGAGCATTGCACTCTGGTTTTGAGCATTGCATATACTTCCCCGTTGGCGATGAGAGTCCCGCACCGGTGAAGGGTCATTATTGCATATACTTCCCGGTTGGCGATGAGAGTCCCACACCGGTGAAGGGTCATTATTGCATATACTTCCCGGTTGGCGATGAGAGTCCCGCACCGGTGAAGGGTCATTATTGCATATACTTCCCGGTTGGCGATGAGAGTCCCGCACCGGTGAAGGGTCATTATTGCATATATCTCCTAGTAGACGATGAGAGTCCCGCGCCGGATATGGGTATCAGGCACATGTGACTGCATTGCATCATACCGCATTCATCCCATCCCATTGCACCGCATACTAACTATTATGTGTACTGTGTTGTGTTTTATATATGCGGTATGTATACTATGACGTGGACATATCTCAGTTTGCCTATATATTTCTGGCTCGTACCCCGGGTTGCGGGAATCGAGTTGCACGCCGTAACGGTATAAATATATGGATCGGGTTGCACGCCGCAACAGGATGAATATATGGATCGGATTGCACGCCACAATGGTATAAATCTATGGATCGGGTTGCACGCCGCAACAGGATGAATATACGGATCGGGTTGCCTGCCGCAACAGGATATATTTCTGATTGTTGATGTGTTCGGGATACCTATATGTTTTGGTTATCTTACGTTCCTGGTTGTTAATGAGTTTGTCATCCCATACGTGTTTCTAGTTATTATCTGGCTCTGCATTTTTATAATTTAAATAAGAGGAATTTTGTTTATCTATTTCTTCTCCCTGGCTAGCTATCATATTCTTTGAGGTGGCTAGTCTGCCCCACTTATTGAGTCCTTTTGACTCACTCTTGTTTGTTGTTTGTTTCTTGTCTATCTATTTCGTTTCGGCAGGTTCGCTCCAGGATTGAGTTTGCCACGTTGTGAAGGAGCGAAGACGACTTCAGCTGTCATAGTGAGCCAGCTTTTATTCCGAATGGCCACAAATTTATTGTTTATTATTTCAGATGCATTTTTCTCCCTTTAGGAGGATCTGTCTTCTTACTTACTCTTAGATGTCTAGTCTGGATAGCCCTAAACCTAGTATATTGGGTAGTCGGCTGTAATTTCTTTTGTACAGCTTAAAGGTATCAGTATCTCTATGTTTTTTTTAAGTCTTGTCCTTATTTGTGAATTATTATATTTATTTTCCTAATATAATTGGTAAGGGTTCGCCCGACAGGTTTTGGGGAGGATGTCGGGTGCCCGCACGGCCTAACCGGATTTTGGGTCGTGTCAATTGATATCAGAGCCCGGTTTAGAGCATATTCAGACTAAGACAGTGTCTAGTAGAGTCTCGCTGATGGGTACGTAGACGTCCGTACTTATCTACGAGAGGCTATGATGGCATTTAGGAAGTTTCGCTTCCTTCTTATCTAATCATGCGTCGGTTTAGAATGCAAAAGTATTTTTGTTAATTCCTTCGTGGCAATTGTAAACCCTCGTACGACAAATCAGCAGACGATATGAGTTCAAGACGAAGCAGTCTGGCCTGGGGTTAGCATTGACGAAGCCCCGAGAGTTTTTATCGTGCCGACGATCTAGTTAAGGAGGTCCCAACTGTACGAGCTCGCGATGGGAAAGGGAGCAGGGCCTTGTAGTTCCCTTGGCTCTCTACGATGCTTTCACGAGAATCTTGGTGACACAGATACCGCAAAAACCTATCATTCGCTAGACAGCCTATCAGGTTGCCGCATGTGCAGACGTTCGGTCTCAAGGAGCTCCTTTTCCGGTTCTTAATATTGTTGCAGTGAATTATGTTCCGGAGACAACATGTGTTGTGCCTCTAGTTATTCTGGCTGGTTAGTTAGCCTGAGCAATGGCTCGGTCCGAGCGTCCGAAGAGGTTGCATTATTTTACGCGGTTGAACCTTCCGATATTCTTAAGCAATGCATCAGATAAACCTCGTGATTTTTTTAAAATAAAAGGATGTCAGCGTATCCTTCAGGCTCTTGATTATATCGAGCAGTATGATGTTGATTATTCTGCTTTCAATTTTCAGGGGTCCAGCCTTGAATTGGTAGGCCACTCTTTTATTACCTAACTTGGTTCAAATTTTCTTTTAGATTCGTGGAAAAGTTCCTTTCGAGGTGAGCGAGATGAAAAGTGTTGCCAGTTTAGTGGATTAGACAAGGTAGCCTGTCAGTTAGCCTGTTGGTGTTTCAGAATATGAGATTGAATTCTATAGAATGGCTGGATATGCATTAGAACTAGTTGATGAGCCTTTCGAGAAATTCAAATATTTATTGATGACCTTTATTTTTTTCCTTGAAATCCCATATTGCTCGAGAAATTGAGGTCTGAATTTCATTTGATGTTGTTGGTAATATTGCCCGAAGGTTCGAGGCATACCATAAGTTAGAGCGGGAAGAGTTAGAGCGGGAAAGTAAGAGATCCCACGGCCCTGGTGGGCAACCATGGTACCTCATTTGGAGGTAAGAGTTCTGGTTATTTTGGGAGGTCACCTTTCCGGTTATCTTAGCTTGTGTCACGTGATTCTTAGTGTGCGCAGTAGTTCGTCAATATCAGACCCAGTTTTTCTCTTTATAGCTATCAACAATCTGTCCAGCTTCCATTTTTTCAGGGAAAAGGTGGTATCATTATCGTGAGTCTGGCTATCCTTTGAGGAGTTTTCCCTTACTCCGACAAGTAGGCAGTCGCCCTTTCTCTCGTCATCTGGCACCTGCACAGTCGCAGGGATTTCATTTAGATCTCAATCAGCCAAAGTAATGCCACCATTCAGTAGAGGTCGAGAGCATGGTGACAGTGGTTCTTCAGAAGGTAATTATTAGTATAACGGCTTAGTTCAGCTGCAGAGGTAGTTTTATGAACTACCAGTCTGGCAGGATGCTGCGGTATCCGATATAGTAAACCCTGAGATTTCTTCTTCTCTTAAATGTGAGTAAGATTTGATTCTTTCGATCGATTTGGAAATGGTGTGTCTTATCATGTTTCGATGGTTTCCTTGGATATTGACTTAATTAAGAATCGGCTGTGGTAGAGGGGCGAGCTTCTGGTATGATTTATTCGTAGCATTGGTGAGACCCTACTAATTTATCTGGTCTAAACATAAGAAATTTGACAGTGAGTGTCGCTATTGTTTACTTAGCATCCTATTGTGCCACCTTCTATTATAATGTCAAGTCAGTCTACCTCTCTTTTCGGAATTCCGTATTGGTTGGATGATGGGATTCTAGTTCATCACCATAAGAGAGTGTCATGGTTTCTTCCGGTGTAAACTGATAAGTAATATTCAATCTACCTGTCTCCTCTTGATTCGAAACGCTAGTAAAGTCATGTTATTCCATGAGCTTGTCTCGGCATAAAAGGGTTTTCTGGTAAATTGTCGGAGTTTTCTTTTTTATGGGAAGGTTAAATTGACATAGATTTTGTTCCATAAAGCTCATTTAGGGTCTATATATTCAATTGCGATTCTTTGGCTAGCCTGAATTAGAAGTAGTTTAGCTCTGGTAGCCAAGCAAATAAGAAGAAGAGCTTCCTAAAGCTCTAATTATTTCTATTCTCAGTCTGTTGCCATCTCTTCTTTGTTCGGCACTGGTGAGCTTAGGCGGTCAGTAGCCTCTTGTGATGTTCCCTGTGTTGAGCCAGAGTGCGTGTCAAGGTGGCCGGGTAAGCACATTGTTATTTTTCAAGGCTACTAACGGTAATGAGAGGCGTCATTTGACCTTTGATTTAATCCATCAGGCGGTGGTGCTTATAGAAAATGTATGGAGTTGTGAACTCGAGAGTTGCAGCTGCTTGGCAACTCGAGAGAGTAATTTGGTAGCTCAGGTCTGACCCGCGTTCTCTATTTAGTGAAGTCTTCCTTAATCCAGCAGGTTGTGCAAGGATGGCTATTTTTATTCAACTTAGCTGTATGAGCTGAAGCTCTAAGTGGAGGAGTCTTCCTCCAATAGTGAATATAAATATTAAATCTCTAAGGCGTTGTGAGAGCATAAGCTAATTCTTAGTTCCATCGACTTATTCTATATCGAAAAGTATATCGAAGAGGTGATTATCGGCTGAATCATTTTAACCCATTCAAAGTTCCATGTATCTTTGCTTCGAAAATGTAGAACTCTCTTCTCGTAATCGAGGAAGGATCAGCTTAGTCAGAATAAGCTGTGTAATGGTATTATCATATTATCCAGATATATTTTATTCCAAAAGTTCGGTATGCGTGTTATAATTCTGATCCTGTAATCAAGAAAATAATGCCCGTGGAGTAGTTTATGAAGGTCATGCAAGTTCTAGTGCTATCTATATGAATTTTTCTTTAGACTTAGGCTCGTTCGAGGACGAACGAGAGTTTAAGTGGAGGAGAATGAAACGACCCCGGTTAGTCGTTTCGGAAGTTAGGACTCCGATTGGCGTGCCGATAATTTTAAAATATTCATAATATCCATTGGGACTTATATGTAAAATTTGAGCTAAATCAGGCCTCGTTTGGTAGGCATCGGAAGAAGGTTTCAGTTTTTATTGGCGATAAATATTAAAAAGAGATTTTCGAGCTCGGTTTTGCCGAATGAGCTCCGATTCAAAATCCGAAAGTACCGTTAGGTTCGTATGATTATTTGTGACTTTGGTAAATATTCAGAAGTGAATTTCGATGTTGTTCGGCTAGTTTCCGCTAAAATGCCGAAAGTTAAATAATTTGACTTCTTTTCATTTAAATTCATATCTTGAGTTTCGGGAGTTTGATTTGAGATCCGCCTTCGCGAGTATGTTACATATATTTTGTATAACTTGTATGCAAAAGTTGGAATTATTTCGAGTATCGTAGGGTTCCGTTTTAATTTTTACCGTAGCAGCGAATTTTAAAGGAAAAAAAAAAGACAAAAGACAAAACACTAAAAGACAAAAGAAGGAAAACGAAATGGAAAGGAACTTATGTCGGCTTAGCTAAGATTAAGCTAAGTACATATATATTTTCAAAGCAAAAGGAACGAAACAGATAACCAAAAAAGCGAAAAGCTACAGAGAAACAAAGAAGAGAAAAATACTAGAAAATGAGAAAAGGGGGCCAGAGAAAAGTAGAATTTTCACCCTGAAACATTCAGTTAATGATCTTAATATATTATCTTAGCTTATTACGTGTGTTTGAATATATTTTTACGGTAAAAATTGGGATATTAGACATCGTTTTAATAAGTTCAATTAATAGTTTAAAGGGTCAAATGGACCCCGATAACGAAATTGATTATATATTCGTACTCAGTGAGTTATGGGCAACATATAAATGTAATTTATTTGGGATTTGGTTATGTGACCATAAACCCTGTACATAGGCCTGGCCTGCGTATTGCGTATGCGAATAGGGTATCAGGTTCCTACCTGGATTGCTCTAAGATATGAGGAATGAAGCATTTAGCCTAATTTGATATATTTTTCTGCTTATTGAATAGAGTGGGATCGTTTGGCAATGAATCCAAAGGACAAAGCGGTTATTGAGTGGCTGTACTAACTTTGTAACAAGGTAAGTGTTTATATCTATTTCTTTGGAGGCACCTGGCCTCGTGGATTTTCTACCACGTGTTTCCTTACGTGTGTAGCTGCCAATAGGCGTACTCATTACGCCTTAGCTTTGAATTTACATTGTATATTATTTGTTATGCCCTGTTGTTGGTACTGCATTGAGCATATGAGCATTGCACTCTGGTTTTGAGCATTGCATATACTTCCCCGTTGGCGATGAGAGTCCCGCACCGGTGAAGGGTCATTATTGCATATACTTCCCGGTTGGCGATGAAAGTCCCGCACCGGTGAAGGGTCATTATTGCATATACTTCCTGATTGGCGATGAGAGTCCCGCACCGGTGAAGGGTCATTATTGCATATACTTCCCGGTTGGCGATGAGAGTCCCGCACCGGTGAAGGGTCATTATTGCATATATCTCCTGGTAGACGATGAGAGTCCCGCGCCGGAGATGGGTATCAGGCACATGTGACTGCATTGCATCATACCGCATTCATCTCATCCCATTGCACCGCATACTAACTATTATGTGTACTGTGTTGTGTTTTATGTATGCGGTATGTATGCTATGACGTGGACATATCTCAGTTTGCCTATATATTTCTGGCTCGTACCCCGGGTTGCGGGAATCGAGTTGCACGCCGTAACGGTATAAATATATGGATCGGGTTGCACGCCGCAACAGGATGAATATATGGATCGGATTGCACGCCGCAATGGTATAAATCTATGGATCGGGTTGCACGCCGCAACAGGATGAATATATGGATCGGGTTGCACGCCGCAACAGGATATATTTCTGATTGTTGATGTGTTCGGGATACCTATATGTTTTGGTTATCTTACGTTCCTGGTTGTTAATGAGTTTGTCATCCCATACGTGTGTCTAGTTATTATCTGGCTCTGCGTTTTTATAATTTAAATAAGAGGAATTTTGTTTATCTGTTTCTTCTCCCTGGCTAGCTATCCTATTCTCTGAGGTGGCTAGTCTGCCCCACTTATTGAGTCCTTTTGACTCACCCTTGTTTGTTGTTTGTTTCTTGTCTATCTATTTCGTTTCGGCAGGTTCGCTCCAGGATTGAGTTTGCCACGTTGTGAAGGAGCGAAGACGACGTCAGCTGTCATAGTGCGCCAGCTTTTATTCCGGATGGCCACCAATTTATTGTTTATTATTTCAGATGCATTTTGCTCCCTTTAGGAGGTATCTGTCTTCTTACTTACTCTTAGATGTCTAGTCTGGATAGCCCTAAACCTAGTATATTGGGTAGTCAGCTGTAATTTTTTTTGTACAGCTTAAAGGTATCAGTATCTCTATATTTTTTTTAAGTCTTGTCCTTATTTGTGAATTATTATATTTATTTTCCTAATATAATTGGTAAGGGTTCGCCCGACAGGTCTAGGGGAGGATGTCGGGTGCCCGCACGGCCTAACCGGATTTCGGGTCGTGTCAAGTTCGAATTCAATTTTAGCTCGAATATCACTTCGATGCAAGCAAATTATCAGTTAAACCCAATACAAATTCGATTTGTTGTCCTATCATGATTTAGGCCAACACAGAAAATATGTTTGGTGTAAAGTAAATAAATCGATAATGTGTTATGTCCAATTTTGACTTTGATTATCTTTAAAGACTTTTGAGAGAAAAGTTTTAAAAATGGTGTACATATGTTATTTTCTTATTTTATCTCGAAATTTTATCCCACATTGAATTAAGTACGAATGGCCAAAATTGCCACTGGACTATCGAATAAGGTCCAATTATGTCACTCGTTAAAAATATTAGAAATAATGGCAACTTTCAGCCAAAAGTTATACATAATGGCAATTTTGAGCCGAACGTGCAACAACGGTAGCACATTATCTAGTTTAAATCAAAAGATAATTCATATTAAAAGTACATACACTAAATAATCTTGTGATTGTTAATCATATTATTATGATATTGACATTATAATATTGGTATTTGCTCACCAAAACGACCCCTAAATGATACAGTGAAATTGCAATCACTACACTGCTAGCTTTAATTTCAGACGTTTGAGTTTAATAATGCTAAAAGTGATTGTATAAAATCTCTGAAGTACCATTTCTCATCCCACAAACACCATAAAATCCACCGAAGTAGTATTATTTTTCCTTTTCATAACATCAAATTTTCCCGAGAGCAAGGACTATTTAATCACAAACTTAAAAAGTCAAAAATTCAGAATATTTGGGATGGATAAATTACGGACACACCTCCCTTACATTTTCCCAGTTTTAAAGAATGTATTCCAAATCCAGTCCTTCCCAAAAAGATAAGAATTGCACTAATAAATGTAAGATAAATCTTTTGATATAATTAGATTTATTACGTGGCCGTTTGGCCATAGATTTGTAAAAATATTTGAAAAAGAGTTTTTCAAGTTGGATTGAAAAATAGTATTTGGAAATTGAAGTTGTGTTTGGACATACATTTCACTTGAAAAAAATGTAGAGATTTGTGAGAAAAGAAAAAAAATTTTTGAAAAAACTTAAAAAAGTGCTCTAAACCACTTTTTGATTTTTCAAAAATTATTTTCCATAAAAAAATTAAAAAAATCACAAGATTTCATGGACAAACATGTTTTTCAAAAAATTTTTGAAAAAAAAAAGCAAAAAAATTTTGGTGGACAAACGGGTCCGTACGTACCAAATAGTCCTTCAAGTATAATATCCACTTTTATCCAAGGAGAGAATCCAAATAACTCCTCAATTTTAAGCAAATTATTCTACCTATAGTGTGTTACAAAATTATATAATCCAAAATGAAGCTTAAAGTAGGTTGGACATTGTGGGGGTGTCTATGTTATTGTTTGTCATCTAGTCGAGTAAAGCGAGTGAGCAATTGTTTCTCCATTTGTCCAGTCCAAACCCCATGTGCTAACTCGAAAAATTGCATTAGTTAATAGGGAAATAATAAATAGTACTCAAATGGACAGTGACTGTGCTGTCACCTTTGGACAAAATTAGTACAGTATTTTGTATTCACTTTGCCGACAGGCATCGGCGGAGTTGAGTGCATGTAGATACGGTTCAAACAAACTCAGTAATTTTGATTATTATTATGTATTTGTTTTAAATTTTTAATTAATATATTAATTATTAATTTTTATAATTCAAAAGAACTAGAACCTGAACTTATAAATTTCAAATATTGGCTTCACCATTGCTGACAGAACGATAGAAGTAAATAGTTTAACAAATACAAGAAGATCCCTAGTAGAATAATTGGAGTAATTGATTAATCCTTTGAAAGAGATGCTTATACTATACTTACTTAAAGACTAATAACATTATAATCTATTATGCACTTAGAATCTTTTTGCAATGAATAGAAATCATTAACTATTGTTTATCCTAACAAAAAGTGGGGTGAAACTTATAGTCTAGTCTAACTAGAAGATGCTCTAACGAGTAGTGTGACCAAGGGAAAGGCATAACTTTGGATCATATGGTCGCACATCACTTGTGATTGGGACCTATCAACAAAATTGCCATAGACTAAAAATTGGTGAAAGGTGTTAGTTATTAGCTGTCACCATTTTAAATTTGGCCCCATCAACAACCATGACCACCATAATATCATATGATTGCCCCTAAAGAAAGGAAAAATAGCAAAGTACTGGATGAACATTTTCGCATTTTGAGAGTTAAATTGGATGAACTTTGATCAATAATTTAAGATGATTCTTTTCATTATATTGATATGCGAAGAGTTGCATGTTATAGTACTTTTGGTATAATTTTTGAATATGCAAATTTTTATTTAAAAATATTAATTTAATATAGTCTAATTTAGGTTCAAAAATTAGTCAAATTGACTTTCAAAAAGTGAAAAGATTCATCCTTTTTTAAACGGAGGGAGTAGTAATTAAAACATTAAATTCCCTTTAAAATCCATCCAAGAATGACTACCTTTTTACCATAATGAATCAACTATTTCACTTCAAGCTTCAGTAACTCATTAAGAGAAAATAGAAGGCTCAACAAGAGGGTGTTTACACTACATAGTAGAAGGAAATGATCCCTCATCCTTTGACAGTTTGAATAGAAATTTTTTACATTATTTTTTCAATGATTTCTTGTGAAAATATCACAACCAAAATCATAATTGTAGATGACTCTAAAATCAAATCTGCGGTAAGTGTAAATTCACCAACAAGAAGTTATCCACAATCATTTCTAGTTAATCAACCCTTTACCTTGCTGTGTAGCTAACCATGTCTACATTTTGCACCTCCTGAATTGAGACATTTGATAACCTTAATGAATTATTAGTATTTCGCTAGATTATTTTTATTTTCTCCTTAAACATCAAAGAAATACTCCACAAATGGGAATAAGATAAAATCTAGAAAAATAAGTAAATGATTCCTTGTTCTACTTATTTCCGAAGATTTCTTGTTCTAACAACACGAATATTTGAAACAAATCTAATTTGCCAAAATGATTGACGTATTAGATATCTAATACTCCTATATGAAAGATAAACTCCCAACAAAAAACTGTGAAGAAAAACAGGTAACATGGGATATAAAATGTGGATGGCATTGTGCCGTTTGACTTGCACTATTTTAACTGGAAAAGATGAAAATATATATGATGCTAATACAAATTCAATGGACAGTCGGTCTTTGATCTTTTTCTCACCATAGACAGGCCACAATCAATTGCCAAAAACACATCACAATCATAAAAAGGGGAAGATTTTATCTTGAGGGACATTTCTTAAAGTATGAAAGATGACCTATTTGAACATAAAAGTTTAAAATGTGGACTAAATTCACAGTACACTAAAATTAGCTCTAACAACAATGAGAGCAAATCAACAGTTTGCCACCTATAATAAAAATCTTTCTCCACATTTTTAGTCACTGCAAACCATACATTTGCAAATTGCATTAGATCCCATTGATCATCTTACTTTTCAAATTTCTACAACAGTCCCAAAACTAATCAGAAATTGCAAATTAACCCCAAGAACATAATTTTGTTACCTTTTAGCTCCCTCCTCTGAAACATTTGGACTTGCATTAGATGATCTAATTTAGATCCCATCCACCATCTTACTTATCAAACGTCCAAAACAGTCCCAAAACTAATAAGAAATTGCAAATTAACCCCATAAAAACAAGAAATTTTACCTTTTAACTCCCTCCTCTACCAATCATTTCCTTATACCTAAGAATAGAATCCAACCTTTGTAACTTCAACTGTTGCTTAAACTTATTAATAAAATCATCAGCTTTTGCATCAACTTCATTATCACCATCACCAGATTTATGATTACTCTTTTCTCTTGTAGTAGCTGGCCTACGAGTTTCCACAATATCCTCTTCTTCAAAATGTGCAAAAGGTGATTTCATACTAGCCGATTTTTTCATCTTTGTTGACAATTTAGCCACTGCTTCACCTGCTGCTGGCTTTGTATCTGATCTGCTCCTCGACACGTGGCGCTCTCTTAACTGACTGTACACTTCATCTAAGCTTTTTAACTCTTCACCTTCTTCATATTCTTCTTCATCATGGGGTTGTTGAAAATCAAAATGAGTGGACATTTTTTCAACTTTCTCTTCATGGGGTGGCTGAATGACAAAATGGGTGGTCATATTTTCAACTTTCTCTTCATGGGGTTGTTGAAAATCAAAATGGGTGGTCATATTTTCAATTTTTCGTTCATGGGATTGTTGAAAGTTGAAATCTTGATCCATATTTAGGTATTGTGTTTGTGATTTCTGAGCATTTTCTTGGTTGAAAATATAGTGGCTAGTTTCTGGAACTACTGTACTTTGTTCATGTACAGGTGGTTCAAAAATGTAATGTGTTTGAGGTTCAAAAGTGGTTGTTTCTTGAGAATGGGAATGGTCAAAGATGTAATTTTTAAGAGGTTCTTGAGATCTGTAGTTGGAGAAATTAATGGATTTGATACGTTGAAGAATGGAAGGAGATCTAGTGATTTTAGTAGGCTGCTGTTGTTGTTCATGTTGTTGATATTGTTGTTGTTGTTCTTGTTTTGGATGGTTTTGTTTTTGGTTGTTATTAGTATTATTATTAGCTAAAGAAGAAGTAAAAGCAATGGTACCAATCATGACATTAAGAAGAACAAAAAGGACAGTGGGAGTGAACCAGCTATTCATGGAAGACCATATTGAAGAATAAACAGTAGATACAGAATCATCAAACATGGTGAATGATTTTCTAGAGAGAAAGTGGAGAGCAAAGATTGGAGTGTAGTGTGGAATGAGGAATGGAGAAAGTGTAGACAAGAGTCTGGAGAGAGTAAAAGGCAAAGAGGAGAAGTAGTAGATGGGAAGTGGTGGGTGGGATCAGGGCATGGGGATGAATCATATTGTGGGGTGCGCTTAGTTTTTATTTCCCGCATGGCATATTTTTTTAAGCTTAAAAGTCGTAAAGATTAAGTGACAACTTTAATACTAGTAGTTGAATAACAGTATCATACTTTTTTTTTTTTTTATAAAATACGAAATGCATAGATAGAAATCACGGTGATTACATAAAGAGTTTAAGCAGCTATTAAGTGAGTTTGCCGCTTGAGGATACGTTCTATAGCTTTGATTCTCCCTCCTCTCTCTAACCCTATTCCCCCTTCAAAGCCTATTCTCTTCTTTTTTCACCATTAATGGACATCGATCCCATTAATGTTCAACCACTAGATTCTCAATCAATTCCACCTAAACTCCCTGATAACTTGCAACAGGAAAAGGTCTCAAAACAAGATACTAAGCCTACCTATTACGAAAAGCTTTTAAATCATCCTACTTCATCTACCCCTCTTACTTCACCAATCCTATGCAATCCACTTTCTGAAACCTCCATGCAAAAGTTCCCAATGACAGAAGATATCTTAACTGACCATATCTCTTTCACAGTCGAAGAAAAGCAACGAATTTACTCACCTTGGGTAAATTCAGTAATTATTAAATTATTAGGAAAAAGATTACATCATCAATATCTCTACGAAAAATTAAAGGTACAATGGAAGTTTACAGAAGACTTTCCTCTAATTGATTTAGGGGAAGATATTTACGTGGCAAAATTTAACAAATATGAGAGCCTGCACAAAGTCTTGACTGAAGGACCATGGTTTGTCAATGATTTCTTCCTCTCTATTAGATGCTGGGAACCAAACTTTGTAGCTACTGAAATTAAACTATTATCCACTGCTATTTGGATTCGTTTACCAAACCTTCCAACAGAGTTCTTTGATGAAGGAGTATTAAAGAAAATTGGCAGCAATCTTGGAAAGCTACTAAAAATAGATTTCAAAACTTCATCTGCTTTAAGAGCGAAGTATGCTAGATTGTGTATTGAACTGCAAATGGATGTCCCGGCTAAAAGCTACATTTATGTCGATAATCATAAACAAAGAGTCATCTACGAAGGAGATAATATTCTGTGCAAGATTTGTGGTCGGTTAAGCCATCTTGATGTCAATTGCCCTTATTCCTCCCAAGTATCTACTACGAATGTTTCAAACCCTTCAAACCCTATAGCTTTGACACCACAAAAGCTCAAAACAAAGGAAGGAGAATTAGAGTGGCAAACAGTCACCTTTCCAAAAAAAAAAAAAAAAATCTACTACTAAAACTACTATTAATTCTATTTCATCATCAAAATTTTCACATCTTCCATCTATGGCCATGCAAGATCATGATCGCCCCTCAGGTAAGTCTACTAACTCTATTACTCCTCGCATTAATTCCAAACCTCACCTAAAACAAGTATATCGTGTTAATAACTCTATAAACAAATTTAATGCCCTAAATCTCGATGCTGACAATGCTTTAATCTTAAACAATGATATAAGCTTGGGTCCACCAGTCAAAGCCATGCAAAAAATGGAGAAAACAATGCATGGTCAAAGAGTGTATCATGACACTAGCTGCCACGCTATCAATGACGTGGCCATGCAATTTACTACCATTCCCCCTCCCACGTCTACAAGTAACACTCCTACTTACACTTCGTTCTCAAGTATTTCACCTGGTGACACCCCTCCCCATGATTATCTGCTAAGTTCTGAACAACTCCCTAAACTCACACCGCCCATTTTATCCAATCACATTAGCCAAATTGATTCGGCTGACACTCCCTCTAAATTTATGGAATCGACCAACACATCCTCTATATTTATGGAAACGTTGTCAACTATAGCACGCAACCTTGCATGCAAATTATTTCTTCCTCACCTATATCTTCCCCAATCTCGATTTTTATAGACTCCAAAACTGATAATGAGACTACCAACATCACGAAAGAAATTAAAAAAAAAGCTCATCGAATCCAGTCTCAAAACATGAACAACAACAACATTGTTCCACCCATTCCACCACCAGTCCCCATGAATCCTTCACTACTTTTCACAGTACCTCCACCTCAAAATCAGATTCCACAATCGTGGATAGAATCCACTCTTTGGGGACAGGAAATTATGGTGCCAATAACTATATTCGGGCTACAAGCTTTTGTGATAATCCAGAACCCCTCGTACCTAGCACTGATTGTAAGCGAAGGAATGCACATGTCTATGCAAAACTACATGAACAGTACGTGGCCTCACCTAATGAATGTGAATCAACAGGAATTCCCTCTAATCGACCTTCCATTCTTTCCTCCTCGTGTGGCACCACCTCAAGTACCAATCTTCAATCCTTTGAACTTAGCTCAACATCAGAATTTTCAGGCTCCCATACTTGCAAATCAACAAATGATGAATCAACAGGAGGTATTCCCTCAACAACATCCCCCCATGCAGGTGAACGTTCCCCTACCTCCAGCCCCACCTCCCTCTCCAGAGCACCATCCCAATCCACCCGTACTAGAAAAAAATAGGATGGAGGAGCAAGATCAAATCGTCCTAAGAGGGAGGGAGTGTCACACGGAATTTCTAAACCTAAAAGAAATAACAATTCATCTCTTCAAAGAAAGGTTGGACAGGAAAGTGATCTTTACGAGTCATCCATTGCTTTACAAATGTTCACTAGATGTGAGAGCTCCTGCAAACAAGATTGCTGGAAATATGTTGTAGTGCTAAATCCAACACTAAGAAATGATCCTGAATTGAACTTGGTTGTGAATGAAAACCCTAACCCTAACATGAATAGACAATTAAATATAATAGTTTGGAATGTACGTGGTGCTAACAATCCAGATTTTCCTAGACATTTTGATGTTCTTCTAGAAATCTATAGACCAGTCTTAGTTGCTCTTCTTGAAACCAAGATGGAAGATCACCATGATCTTAGGGCTCGCTTTAATTTCACTGATTATGCTGAAGTCCCAAGTGTTGGTCGCTCTGGAGGTATTGTGGTCCTTTGGAAAAATGATTTCATCACTGTTTCTGATATCCACATTAATGGTAATGAAGTTCATGCAATGCTTAAGGTAAACCATGCTCCTTTCTCTATTCCATGGTTGTTTTCTACTGTGTATGCTAGCACTTCTTACTCTACTCGTAATCTTCTTTGGAATGTCTTAGCTACAATATATGATACATATAAAGGCCCTTGGTTAATTAGTGGTGACTTTAATCAAGCCTTAAATCAAAAAGGAAAATTTGGTGGTAGGCCTCTAAATATTAAGAATGCTGATTGTTTTAGAAAATTGATTAATCATTGTAATTTAATAGATCTTGGATTCAAAGGACCAAAATATACTTGGTCAAATCATAGTAAATGTAGTAGTGGTCTTATTATGGAGCGACTAGATAGATGTTTAGCAAATGAGAATTGGATTACCCTATTTAGACATGCATCTATCATTCATCTACCTAAAACCTATTCGGATCACCATCCTATTCTTATTAGTTTAAATAATAAATCTCTTTGTTCTCCTAATAAACCTTTTAGGATAGAGTCCATGTGGATGTCTCATCCTGATTTTCCTAATATAATTCAGAATGCCTGGGATAATAGAGATTTTCATGAAGCCTCTAAAAATTTTGAAGATGATGTCACTTCGTGGAATAAAACAGTGTTTGGTAACATTTTCAAAACTAAGAAAAATTTATTAGCTAGGTTAAATGGTCTCCAATCGTCTATCCATTATCCCACCAGTGTTTTCCTTCAAAAACTTGAAAAAAAACTACTTCTTGATCTTAATATCCTTCTCAAGAACGAGGAGGAATTTTGGCGTCTTAAATCGAGAATAAATTGGTTAAATAATGGGGATGCTAATACAAAATTTTTTCATGTCACTACTTTAAATAGAAGACGACATAATACCATCACTCATTTTTCAAGATGTTAACGGATCCATTATCATGAACCAAGAGGATATTAATAATCATGTCTTAGACTATTTTAAGGATCTATTTGCTACTAGTCATGATCATAGCCCTTTATTATCTAATAGCCATAATACCAGTTGGTATAAGCAAACTGATCTTACTAGTCTAGATAGACCATTATTAGATGAAGAAATTATTAAGGCTATCTTCTCTTTTAAGCCTTTCAAAGCCCCTGGTCCGGATGGCCTTCATCTGTTCTTTTTTCAAAATTACTGGCATATTACTGGCAACTCGGTTAAAAGTTTTTGTCATCGTGTTTTTGCCACTGGAACTGTGCCTGATTTTTCTAATACTACTTATATTTGCCTCATTCCTAAGTTTAAGAATGCAGTGCACCTCAAAAATTACCGGCCTATAGGTCTTTGTAATACAATTTACAAAATTATCACCAAAATCATTGCAAATCGTATTAAACCTTTCCTTGATACCCTCATTAGCCCATGCCAAGCTAGTTTCCTTAAGAATAGAAGAGCATCTGATAATGCTATTATTATTCAAGAAATTGTGCATGGGTTTGAAAAAATGAAAGGTACTAAAGGGGAAATGCTTATTAAGATTGATTTAGAAAAAGCTTTTGATAGAATTGAGTGGTCCTTTATCCGTTCAATGTTATGCTTCTTTAAATTTCCTCATAATATCTCTCGTTTAATTTTTATCCTGTGTTACTACCTCCTCTATGCCAATTTTGGTTAATGGTTCGAAAACCCCTTTTTTCAAACCCTTTAGAGGAATTAGACAAGGGGACCCTATGTCCCCCTATATTTTTATTCTATGCCTTGAGCTTTTAACCATTTACATAAATCAGAAGGTAGATTATTGCTTATGGAACCCCATTAAGCTTTCTACTAAAGGTCCATATCTCTCTCATCTCTTATTTGCCGATGGGCTAACCTTTATGGCCAAAGCAAATGAAAAATCCTCCTACACTATCAAGTCCACTTTAGACTTATTTTGTAAATTTTCTGGAGAAAAAATTAATACCACCAAATCTAGAGTTATTTTCTCTAATAATATTAACCCCTCCCTTGCAGACCATCTTAGCTCCATCTTAAATATTAAGATTGGAAAATCTTTTGGTAAATACCTAGGCTTCCCCATTCTTAATCAAAAACCTAGAGCCAATGACTACCAATTTCTAATAGAGAATTTCCAGTCAAAACTTTCAAATTGGAAATCTAGTTTCCTTAATATTGCTGGTAGGGCAACTCTCATTAAGTCAACCCTAAATACCCTCCCCAACCACATTATGCAGTATCATCATATTCCATCTAAAATCTTAAAGTCAATGGACAAAATCCAAAGAAATTTTCTTTGGGGTACTACCAATATCAAAAAAAGGCTTCATATGGTTTCTTGGGATAATGTTACAAAGCCAAAGCAATTAGGGGGCCTTGCTATTACTAAAGCTAAAATAAAAAAACCTAGCAATTCTTTCAGGCTTGACTTGGAGATTTCTTACCCAACCAAATGCCCTTTGGGTTATGACTATTAGTAACAAATATAGGGACAAATTAGCCACTAAAACAAACTCCTTCATATGGGGCAACATCAAGAAGGGATGGAAAATTTGTAATGAAAATTCTCATTGGATCATAGGAAATGGGAAATTCACAAATTTCTGGTACCATTCCTGGCTACCTTGTAGAACTCCCATAAGACACCTCATTGAGGGCCCCCCTCACCTTAGAAGAATCGAATATGAAGGTAGCTGATGTTTTTCACACCAATTCTCTGGATTTGTCTAAGCTCTCCTTCCAGGTTCCTCAAGATATTCTAGATTTGATCCTCCACTCTCCTCAGCTTTTAAATCATGAATTGGACTACCCTATTTGGAAGTCTACTAGTAATGGCCTATTCCCTAAAGTCAGCTTATCCCTTAAATGAAGGTAGTTCTTCTATCGGTAATGACTTTGCTTGGATTTGGAAAATTGATACTCTTAATAAAATCAAATATTTTCTATGGCTTTGTCAACATAATCGACTTCCTTCAAGACATTACTTATTTAAAATTGGCATGAATGTAGATCCTATCTGTGTTATTTATAAAAACAAAGAGGAAACTCTATTCCACATTTTTGTGAAATGCCCTAATGCTAAACTATTTTGGAAATCTTGCTCTATTGACCTTAATATTCAATACTCCCCTAACTGGTTAAATGATATTAAGAATTGTTCTCACATGTTAAATTCGATTTTTTTTTAATTGGGAAGAATTCCTAGCTTTTGCATTGTGGAACCTTTTGACTAATCGGAACCATAATAACATTAACAATTTGAGTAATAACCTACTACATTCTCATGTCACCTCTAAATTGTTAGAGTATAAACTTCTCACTTCTAAAGAGCCTAGGATAATGTCGAAAAAATCTATCAATGTCCAGTGGCACCCTCCTAAGCTTAATGCCATGAAACTCAATATTGATGGAGCCTATAAACCCCAAAGTTTTAAGGCTAGCATTGGAGGAGTTTTTCGAGACAAGGAAGGAAATTGGGTGCTTGGCTTTCATAAAAAAGTTAGTGGTCTTTCCTCTACTCATGTGGAGCTTCTTGCTCTACACCATGGTCTTGCCCTAGCAATCGATCATAACTTCATAAATTTGGAAATAGAAACAGATTCAACAGAGTCAATTCATCTTCTAGAAAATCCAAACACTAACTTTTCTTTTTCTCGAATTGTTTTGCAATGTAGGACAATGATGGACCTCCTGCAGATGCCAACAATTAGGCATACTTTCAGGCAAGGAAACAAGGTTGCGCACCTACTGGCGCAAGGAGCTCCTGATCAGTCCAAAACCACTTCCATCTATCACTACACAGTGTCACCAATTTTTGTTCATAAAGCTTTGTTGGAGGATCGTGTGGGCACTCAATCTACTATTGAAATCTCGAAAAGCTCTTTTAGCTGTTTATCTAAGTTAGGAAATATTAATGTTTTAAATGCTATGTCTATTTTGAATCCATGTTGTATACTATTATAACATGTTTAAATTAAAATATGATAGCGTAGAAATTATTTGCATACAAGTGTAGCTGAACTTATATACTTTTGATTGCATAGAGAGTATGTACACTATCGATGAAATTTTCATGCCATAAGAACTAAGAAGCTATTGGTTCTCTTTTACAAGTTAACTATTCAGTCTTGTGAAAAAAAAAATTACCTGTAATTAATTTGAAAATTTGTATGTGTATGGAAATCTAAACGAATTGTATTTATATTCCTTAATCATTTTGTTTTAAATTTTTTTTATTTTTAAGATTTATTAGTTGTTTTGGAACGGAAGATTAGATGTAAGTGAAAATCTCAGATTAGTATGTTGTAGCCATAACATTTTAATTTACTAGTTGATTCTCAAAGTATTAATTCGGTTGCAAATCAACATGCAAATAGTTAAAGTATGTTTACGTAATGTTATAAAAAGGTAAGCTGGACAAATCACTACTAAAAATCAGGGCTTTTCCGACCGCCAATCCGGTCGGACAACGGTCGCCCGTTGTCCGACCCAACAAGGCAGTCGGCTAAATAGTCGTCGCCCACAGCTTTCCGACCGCCGCGGTCGGACGTCGGACCGAAATTCGGTCGGACGGTGGTCGCCTAATTTCATAGGTGGAAAAAATAATGTTGAACTAGGCGACCGACGCAGTGGGAGATTGCAGAAAAACTGGGAAACTGGGCGACCGCGGCGGTGGGCTAGGCGACCGCGTCGGTCGCCTAGCCCACCGCCGCGGTGGCAAATTGCTTATTTCTGGGTAATCAATTAGCCAAATTTCGGACCGATTTCGGACCGCTGCGATCGGTAGGCAGTGTAATACCTGCAATAAAAAACCTGCAATTAGAGCTACACCACCTGAAAAAAATAGAAAAAACAGCACCCAAAAGAAGATTAGGCTTCTCAAGCCTTAATAATAGTCTAAACAAGGCTTATTGCCTTTAAATTGAAAGTTTAACAATTTACATAACATATCCAATCCGAATAGTGATCCAAATACATGTCTAAAACAAGTCAATACATGTCTAAAACAAGTCTAAGACATCAACAATCCATTATTACTACTTCGTTGCCTCAGAACTAGACTCAGAACCCGACTCAGAGCTGTAGTGACGTTTGCTCTTGCCTTTCCCCCGGCTTTTGCTCTTGCTCTTGCTCTTGGTCTTGCTCTTGCCCTTGCCCTTCTTTCCCTTGTCCGCACCACCACACATAATGTTCTGCATCATTTCCCGCATGGCTCTCATATTTTCTTCATTGCGCAAACGTTCTTCTTCACTCTTTTTCTTAAGCTCTTCGATTTCATTGCGCAAAGCAGCTTCCACCGAGGGATTAATTGAACTAGCAGGAGGAGTGTAATTGCCAAACAAACCTGGATTTAGACGTTCTGAGGCATACTGTGATCCAAGGCCGTAAGCACTTCCCTTCTTTACTCCGCCATTCACCTCCAACCATAGTGCGGTTTCCTCTTCTAGTGTCATTTGAGCTGGAGTACTGCTACCACACTCGGATGCCTGAGTCGACATCCTTTCTTCATAGACCGCCGTAGCCTTTTCCTGAAAAAAAATTTAATAACAAGAATTAGATTGACAAATATTGACGGATTTAATAACTTTAAAAGATTGAATTTAATAACTTACATATAGCTCTTTAGCGCGGTCTTCGACCCACACTTCCTCTCCTTTTTTGTTTCTGTATATATGTCTCTTCTTAAATATTTCAGGCACACGAACTGGCCGCCCTTCTTGCCTTTCCTACAAAATTAAAAAGATGACAAGTCAGATAGAAAATTAATGTGAGTTACATAAAATAATACATACAATTAATTAATAAATTACCAATATCATCCGCTGGGTCGCTACGCTAACCGAACCCCCGGTGTGCAGCGATCCACCCCTTTCAGAGGCTCGTGCGGCTTTTCCTTGGGCGCTCTTCTTCTTAAATTCATCACTATCCCAATATTGTAGAAGTTGTGCCCAAACGTGATCGTATATCCACTCGGGCTTCTTTCCTTTGGCCCGACAATCATACATGTTACCTTTCACTCTATCTGCACATTTTCCAAGGAAATTGCTTCGGGCAATGCTATCAAATGCAGGATGCCATTTACACTTTGTCTGAAATAATTTTTGAATATTAGATTTCTAAAAAAGTGACACTTAACTAAATTATTAAAAAATAAAATATAGTTATTACCTGAAAATCGTCAAACATGCTCAGCTTTACATGGAAGGGTACCTTACCCCAGGATGGCCATGGCTCAGTCCATCTAGATTTAATGCATCTGGTGATTATGGGAGTAGCCACCATCGAGGGACTAAAACTAGATAAAAATTTCTAGTTAAAATAAATATACTAAAAAATTAAACTTCATAGTAGAATTAAATACTTAAAAAATAACAAAAAATAATACTTACCCACGACTACCCTCGGGATAAAGCCTCACCCTCCCGTCATCATCATATGATCCTGTAGGACCAATATAATAAGGCGAGCTCGGATCATAAAATTGTATAGTATGTGGTACCAAAGCATCCACCGAGCTCGGATCAGAAGGTGGCAAAGTAGATCCAGAAGGAGTAGATGATGAAGGGGATGGTGACGGACTGGAAGATGGCTGGGGCATGGATGATGATGAACCGATGCCATAAGGACGAACGACATAACCAGGCGATGCAGGAAAGGGCATGCCAGGGGGAAAGGCAGGAGGAGGAGTGAAAAAACCTGGAGCATATGCAGACGTAGGATGTGTAGGAAGCATATGAGGTACATGTCCAGGAGGAGTAGTATGACCTGAAGCAGGCGAGGTACTTTGAACCTTTCTTTTCCCCCTAGCCTTCTCCGAAGATGACATATCTGTAAAATAAGCACAATAAATTAGCACGATATAATCAAATTATAAGTTTTTATGGAATACGTTTCTAAAGTAGTGCAAATAATTGTAGTAAAGTAAAAACAACAAACTACGAACATGTCAATCATCATCATTCGCGTTAAGGTCATCGGCTATTTCCTCTTCCTCGCTCGTCTCATCGCTGTCAACAAATTCTTCCTCACTTGTTTCAACGTCATCCATATATTCATCCTCCTCGTTTGCCCTAGATGTTCCTTCTCCAAAATTAGTCGTGTTTTTTCTACGTCTAACCACCGATTCATCAAACTGTTCATAGATGCCTTCACTATGTTGCAAATGGTCGGCTAATTCAATATCCGCAATCAAAGGAACGGTAGATACCTCATTTTGATATGCAACATCTAATACATCATCTACTTCCACTCTTCCCACCGGCTTGCCTTTTAGAACAGCCCACCAATTGGCCTTGGTTTTGGATTTGGCTTTGGCTTTGTTCGTTGTCGGTGGATAAGGAACGTACCACACTTGCTTCACATTCTGGGCAATGATGAAAGGATCATAATGTCCATATGACCTTTTGTGATTAACTTCAACTATTTTAGAACATGGGTCTACCCTCGTTCCCTTTGGACTCGGATCAAACCACTTGCAACAAAAAATCACCAATCTTTTACGAGGCCAACCTACTGTAAACTCTATTTCTAAAATCTCCTCAATCACACCATAGTAATCAAAGTCTACATCCTGGTCACCAGTACCACCTTTTACACACACACCGTTGTTGTTTGTTTTCTTCCCCAAGGACCATTCTCTAGTATGGAACTTGTACCCATTAACAAAGTACTTAGACATCCTCTTGTATTTATAATAAGGCCCGTGAGATAAATCATCAAGTGTTTTCGCCTTTTCAATAAAATCTTCAACACCTACTGCAAATTCTACCCTCATCCCCCGCCGGCCGGGATTATTTCTATTATACATCCAACTACGACTTTCACTAACCATATCTACACAAAAATTACACGTTTGAGATGCATATTAAATTGTAAATATTTAAACAAATATTTCTTTGATACACTACCAATTTTCATAAGATTAAGTAATTGTATAATTTTCTAAGTCAATTACTTTTATATTACTAACTAATTTGTTCTCTAAGATTATCATTTAGTAAATAATAACACTTCTCATTTGCAACTTATATCTATTTATTCAAAATGATAAAACTATTTACTTATCTATACTTAGTTGGAGTAATTTAAAACTATTTGCAAACTATTCAACTTAAATTTTTGAATTCAAGTTATAGGCCTAATACTACCAAACTACTAGACTAGAGCATGTATAACTATTATGCCTAGTTCCTATTATGTCTTTGTTGCTCTCCACTTATTTGATGAAATGCCTCAAAGAATCTAACTACCAAACTACACTATACACCAACAATTCTTTCTCAAAGCAATACAACAACAACAACAACAACAACACTAGTACACACCATTAACAACATTCAACAACAACAACAATACTACTAAAGGAACCCATCAACAACATTGATCAACAACAACCCATTCAAAGTGTACTCTTCTCAATGGAACACCAACTTTTTCACTACAACAACCCATTCAAAGTGTTACTTTCCAATTTATCATCTTCTAAATGTGCATTCAATAACCCAATCATTTTTTTAACAACACCCACTTTTCCAATCAACCTAATTTTTACAAGACCAACTAAAATGTCAAACTAGCTTAAACATTTCCCAAACCAAACAACAACACTATGTAACCTAGTTCACAACCAAATAGCAACTACTATGTCATGGATTAATTTCATGAGCTAGAATTCAAAAATAGGAAAAAATGACAAAAATAAACTGAAATTAAATTTTAAAAAAAAAAATGGTGTTTCACCATAAAACTCACCTCAAAGGATGGTTTTGTACTCCACCACCACTAATTTACTAATCCCCAACTTTGATAGATGGAAGAACTACAAAAAAATAGATAAAAAAGTTAGGGTTTTCGGATTTGGGGAAAATAGGAAGAAAACTATGAAAATTAAACTTACCAAGTTGTAGAGGAATGGAATTGATGTTAAACCTTGTTGTTTTAATAGATTTGGGTTGGATTTGGGTTGGATTCGGGTTGAATGGGAGAAAGAAAGAAAGGGGGGGCGGGGGAGAGAGAGGTGGGTTTGTGAAATGAAAAACGGGCTGCTATGCATGTGTTGGAGGGGGGGGGGGGCGGGGGAGAGAAGTCTACCGACCGCCCTCGGACCGCTGCGGTCGGTCAAAATTTTTTAATTCCTGTCCGACCGCGGTGGTCGGCTAAATTAAAAAAATATATATTTAATTAAAATTCATTGAATTATCCCACCGCGTCGGTCGGACAATGTTCTCCAACCGAATTTCGGTATGAAAATGCTGTATTTTTAGTAGTGAATAATAGAGTATAACAATGGGGTATTTACATATTTATGCAAACTAACATTCAACTTTATACAAAGATAGCAATAATATACCATTTACAAAATATAACAATATTTTTATAAATCATAGTAAGGTCACCGTCGCCGGTAGTCGAAATTTTTTTTAACATTTTTTTTTGTATATTCTTTATTGTGTGTATATTGATACACTATATATACAATAAAGATACGCAAGACAGACATTGATATAATTGTTATGAGTCACTTGCATATACTTTATATGTCTAGTATATGTATTCAATACATGAACACATACACCATATATACAATGCATAAAAACACATTCAATTTACGATTGTTGTATGTGAAGTGCATATACATTGTATGACTACATAGAACATGCACCAGATATACAATGGATATATATGTGGCGTACAATCCCTTTCATCTTCAAAAAAAAAAAAAATCCACCATAACCACCATAATTTGTTGTAGTCACTGGAGAAACATCCTAAAAAAAATGAAGATGTGATCCCAACTATGCAGCGAAGATCTCCGGCTTCGACGTCGGCGCTAGAGTCATCCATCAGTGGAGGTAAGCTCAGATCGAAAGGAGCACGATAAATCACAATCGATCGCTACCACCATCACACTCACCGTCGACGACGACGGACCACAACTAGTCACGATAGGAACTACTGCTCCGTCATCGTCAACGCTGCTATGATGATTGTGGGTACTTTGCCTCACAGTGACGATGATAGGGTGGGAGAAGGAACGGTAGCGCGGTAGAAGGGGTGGGGCAAGACAGCATCAACAAGTAGAATAGTTGGACAGGACGAAAATGGGAAGAACAATGGGGTGAGGGAGAGAGAATGAGAGTTAGGGTTTCAATAGGAATACTTTTGTATTTTTAACCATATTTTGTAGCATTTTGGTAAAGTATTTTTTCAAAGTGTAGCTATATTGGTAAAGTATTTTTTTTCAAAATGTAGCTAATATGTTTGATAAAGTATGAAAAAGGTTGTCATACTTTTAAAATAAAGTTTCTAAAATGACACCTACCATAATTTTTCACATAACATATTAATAGGTATTTTGATATTTTTATATATTATTATTCACTTCCACCTCGACTAGCACCCTTTAGTATAAAATTCCCTTTGACATGACCAATAGAAGAAAAGGAAAAAGTATAGTAGTGATCTATGATAAAGGATAAGGTGGTTTAGCTTAAGGGAGATGAATCATGCTCAGCAATCCCAGCTAAGGGTAGCCATTGGTCCGATTCATACCAGACCGGTTTCAGGCTGTGAATCGGCTCAGACCGGTGGCGACCGGACCAAAACCCCTAACCAACCCCAGCGCCGGTTCCGATACAGTGCTGCGAAAAAAACCAGATAGACTGGTTGAAAATGGACCGGAGCCGGTCCGGACCGAGTCGGACCGAACCGGACCGGTCCAAAAAAAATTAAAAATCCTGAAATTCTGCCGTTAACTAGCCGTTGGCAGCAACTCTTTTGACCCCTAGCCGTTGTCCAACGGCCAAAATTGGTCATTTTCACCCCTCTACCACCCCTAACTATTTTTTTCCTATAAATACCCCCATTATTTCATCATAATTTTTACACAAATCATCCAATTCTCGCTAACTTTCTCAAATTCTCTACAATATTGTTATTTTGCTATTTTGGCTATTTGTTAAAAATTTATAATCTGGCTACTTTATCAAGTTTTAATTGGAGTTGCTATCAAAGTTATATTTGACTATTTGGTGAAGTTTTCAATAATCGAGTATTGGGTCAATTGGATGCGCTACTTGGTTGAAATATCAATTTGGCTATTTTTACAATTTTTCGATTATCAAGTGGTTCAACTAATTAATTGAAGTGAAGGCTCAAGTTTCAACTTCTCCTCAATTATACGGCTATATTTGGCTGGTCGTTCCTACTTTCTACCCTTTTATAATTTTTTTGGTCATATATTTATTTTATTTGCTATAATTATATCTCAAAGAGGTTCAATTGGAACTAGTAGTGGAGAGCGGGCACGTGGTCGTGGGAGAAATAGGGGTAAAGGAATTGCTGGTAGTTCTAGTCAGTTCACCCACATAGATGATTCTCAATATTATCATGATGTTAGCGCTAATAATCCACTTGATAATGATATATTAGAAGCACAATATGGCCATCAAAGCGGGGTTAATTTAGAAGAAACGCATGAATTTTAAGCTAGTCCACCTGAAGTTCAGTCTGACTTGCTTCCTGTACCTCCTACTAGAGTACCGGTTAAATGTAAGGAAAGATATGAGGTGTGGGAATTTGTGAAAAAGAAAGATGAACAGCAGATGACCGTATATGGGCTTTGTCAAATGGAAGGGGTTTTTAAAACTGGGGGTAATGATGGTGGGACGGGTAAAATTATGACTCACTTAAGAAATAAACATCCTAAAGAATGGTCAATGCGGGCGCGGGGGAGGGGGAGGGGGGAGGGGGAGGGGGGGTATTTATTTAGGGACCGAACATGGGGGAGTAGCGCATGATGAATCTTCGGGTATCCAAACAAAAATTAACCAAACAACAGGAGGGTTTCTTACTTATGATAACAAAAGGATAGGAAAAATAATGCTAAACTAGTTGCGGTCGAGGTTTTACCTTATAGTTTTCCTTCTTCTACTGGTTTTGTTCGTTATGTTCGGTCTACATATAATCCCTCTTATAAAGGTTTTTCTAGAACTACTGTTAAAAATGATATTATTAAATATAAGAACGAATATCAAGATTATTTGCGATATTTATTTGATAACTTTGATACTAGAGTATGTCTTACTACGGATATGGGTGGTTATACTAATGGATGTGATTATATTACTGTTACTATTCATTGGATAGATCCTGATTGGATATTTCAAAAACGTGTTATTGCTTATAAAGTTGTTGATGAACCACACACGGGAAATTATATTTGTAATAAAATTTCATCAATTTGTCGTACGTACTGTTTAACTAACAAAATTTTTAATATTTCAGTAGATAATGCTACAAACAACACAGACGCACTTAGGAACTTAAAATCTATTTTGAACCCCCCTCCCTCCTTTTGATGAATCTTTTCATGTTAGGTATGCATGTCATATTTACAACTTAGTAGTAAAAGATGATCTTGACTAGTTTAACAACATTATCAAAAGGTGAAAATAGCTATTACTTATATTTTTATAAATAAAAACCAAGAAAGAAGAAGAATGAGAAAGAAAATGTATGGAATTAGGAATGCCAATTAGGAGAGTCCCAGAGGAAGTTTGTACTAGATGGAGCATTTTATATGAAGTATTGAGTGTCGCTTACGATTATGGAGTGCATATTTCTCAAATGTATGATAAGCATTTTATGGAAATTTATCACCTTAAAGAGGACGACTGGAAACTTGTTCAACATCTCCTTTAGTTTTTACAAAAAATTTATAAAGCTACTTTAGAATTTTTCGGACAATATTATCCAATTACTCCTACCATGTTATATTATATAGCTGGAATATCGGAATTATTGAAAGTATATAAGCAATATGAAGTATATAAAGTGGTTGTAGAGGTTATGATTGAAAAATTTAGAAAATATTTTTTTCCAATTCCTCATCTTTTTTAGATTGCTTCTGTGTTACATCCTGCTTTTATACTTAAGTTAACTGAACGACTTGTTAGAGAAATATATCCAAATTTAGAAATTATAGAAACTGAAATTGAGGCTAATGGATTTCTAAGTGTCGAAAATACGGTTCTTAATGTTTATGCAGATACCGTGGCTATTTTTACAAAGTATAGAGTTTGGGCAGATACTGCTACACCAAGTATACCAATACAATCCACCGATGAAAGTTTTTCTCAAATGGGCAAAAGACATGCGGGGATGACCACTTTTGGGGGACATGATGAAAAGTTGCTTTCAGAACATGACGAGTACGGGGAGGAATACAACGAGTTCCAAGTGTATTTAATTCAGTATCCAAAGAAACTTACAAACTTGGAACTCATCATTTGTTGGGTTATTGGAAGAATCAAGAATTGCAATTTTCAATTCTTTCAAAAATGGCCCGGGATATATTAACAATTCAAGCTTCATCAGTTGCATCGGAAAGCGCTTTTAGCCAAGGAAGAGTTTAAATTGGAGATCGCAGATATTCGTTGAAAAAGGAGGCAATGGAGACAGGAGTTTTATCCATGAATTGGATCAAAGCAGAGCGAAGAAACTTTGGACTACCAGAACTTTCTGAGAAAAAGGGCAAAACATATCTTGATCAAATTTTGGGCGACGGGACAAGTGAAGAATGGAGTCAAACCGGCAATGATGATGATGATGATGATGATGATGATGAAGAAGAAGAAGAAGAAGAAGAAGAAGAAGAAGAAGAAGAAGAAGAAGAAGAAGAAGAAGAAGAACCAGACGGAGATGATGAACAAGAACAACAACGGTCAGTTCCTAAAGAAAATCCTACGACTATCATAAAAGAAATTAGCTAGTATGTTTAAAAGTATGTAATTTTCTAAATTAGAATTTTAAAATTATAAGTTTGAAAGTTTAGCTATGTAGTATGTATTGCACTACTTATGTTTTAAACAATTCAATAAAATTGCTCCAAGTCTTGAATTCCATCACAAATTCACAACTCTTGTCTTCTTATTTATTTTTAAATTTATTCTTTGCGCTAAAATATTATAATTAATTACTAGTTTCTAAATTAGTTCAAATTGAAATTATAAAATTAATTCAAAGTTTGAAGTTATCAAATTAATTCAAAAGTTTGAACTTGTCAATTAATTCTAGGTTAGAATCTAATTTCAAACTTTGAAATTAATTCAAAGTTTGAAAAAATATTACAAGTTTTTTAATTCTAAGTTTGAACTTTGAAATAAACTAAACATTCCAAATATATATACAAAGTTAGTAATTTTTTCTTGTTATATTTTTTAAAATTTAAAATTATCCATCACTTTAAATGAAAGACAAAAAAAAAAAAAAAAAAAAAAAAAAAAAAAAACGGACTGCGAGCCGGCAGTATGAATTGGGCTAACGGTCCACTTTCAAATATAGCCGTTGGCCAACGGCTATATTTGCCTACCACCCCTCCCTGTAACGCCCCCATACCTCCAACCTATATACACACATAGACACACCTTATTATTTCATCATTATATCACACAATTCATCACTTTCTATCAATTTCTCTCCCAATTTACTCTTAAAGGCTATTTTTTAAATTTTTTTCAAACAATTATAGTGGTTGAAAATCAACTCATTGAACCTAGTGAAAATCAACTTCCACAACGAATAGTTCGATGTGAAGTGTGGAAATTTATTCAGAATAATACTGAAACTTAGATAGCTAAATGTACACTTTGTCAGAGAAAGTGGAACTTTCACCCCGTCATTAAGTGTATAGGGACGGATCAGTTTAAGGTGCACTTAGAAAAACAACATAATGCCGAATGGAGTGCTCGAGCGGGGGGGCAAATATCTGCCACGTTGAACCGGTTGAAGAAATGGTTAAGAGAATATCTATGCAGGGGCAGATTTAGGGGGACGGAAGAGGGTGCCACGACACCCGATAGCTTCGATCGAGACTCTTTATATATATATATATGGAAAATATTACAAATAATAGATTTGGCACCCACACTCACTAAAGATCCTATGGTGCTAGTAGTAAAATGCTTACTTTTAAACCCCAATATCATGGGTTTGAATCCCTTTAGAGAATTTTTTTTAAATAATACTGTTTTGGATTGCAAGTTCTTCCTACAATTATTGAGAGTTTAGGACTTTATACAATTATACTATGGTCCCACACCAGTCCTCACATTTCTCTCCTCTTCTTTTTCTTTATCCCTTTTTCTATTGATTCTTTTAAGGAATTACTAAGTATTTATCTATTTTCTTTTTCTTATTTTGTTTATAATGTTATACCTCACTATTATTTCATGAGCAATTTATTTTTGGTAAATATTTTTTTAAATTAATTTTCATCAATAATAATATAGTTCCTTCTTTTAATTTGGTGAATAATTTTAACAATATTTTTTATTGAATTTTAAAAGATTAAGTTCTTGATTAATTGATCTTTTGAGTTAATTTTTATAAAATGAAAATTGAAGTTTTTATTGTGCAAAAACTGCCACATGACAACTAAGATGAATAAACTAAATCCAATTTAGTGAAGGTAAATTGACCGATCTAGTCAAATAAAATTTATATTCTAGAAATTAAGTTACTTTTAAGCAATTTTTTTAATTGGGACGCTCAACCTAGGCGAAGTAATAAATGACAATCCCGACCCGACCCTCCTAGTTAGTCTTTATAGCTAAGGATAAATATAACGAGCGGCACCCACAACCTCCGAATCCTGGATCCGCCCCTGTATCTATGTAATTTTTAATTTTCTAGTTTGTCTTTTTAATTATGTATTTTTTGAATTTTTAATAAAATATTTGTATTTCTTTTCCAATCTCAACTTTTGTTTAGCATCTATGTAATTCTTAATTTCTAGTTTGTCTTTGTCATTTCAATTATGTATTTCCTAAATTTTCAATAAATTGGGTGTATTTCTTTTACAATCTCAACGTTTGTTTAGTGTTTACTCTACATTAATAATTTTTTATATTTAATAAATTGTGTTTACTACATCAATACAACGGTGTTTATTTTTTATTAATAAATTGTTTAGTCTTTCGATTATAATTTACATTGTATTTGCAAAAAAAAAAAAAAAAAATTAAAAAAAATATAAACCAACCGGATGCTAGACTGGTCCGGGCCGGACCAACCGGCATAACGGTTGCCGGTGCTGGTCCAGACCCGGCTTCACATTTCTCAACCGGAGTGGACCGGAGCGGATTGATCGATTTGGTCCGCTTTCCACTCCTACTAGTGGCCGGACCGAATTGAAACCAGTAAAAAAAAGGGATAAATTACACCACATATAAATTTACGAAAGTTTTTTACCAAATATAGAGATATATTAATTATTTTTAAAAAATAGAGACATTTTTAACCTTTGTTACAAAAAATAGCAAAATACAAAAAGTAAAATATAATTCCTAACCCTAATATCTATTTTATCTTCTCTCTCTCCCTCTCTCATAAACAGTCATCAAACCCATCTCGGACCCCTTTCCCTTCTCCATCCACAACCTTGCCACAACTAGTGTTGAATTGCCATCACCGCATTATTTCTCTGAAGAGGGTGACAAAGTTTCTGTTACTACTGCTTTGCTTTGCTAGCGAAAGATGCTATCGTTGCTTCATTTCATTGGCGACTGCGAGCTATGGTGCAGCAGTTGCTTCTTCTTCTTCTTCTTCTTCTTCTTCTTCTTCTTTGATAGTTCGTCTTCTCCGGCGTTTCGCCTTCTTCGGCGTTGCCGTTATCTCCCCGTCGTTTGTTGTTTCTTTTATTCTTTTTTGTTGGTGGTTTACCCTTTGCGAAACTGTATAACGCTTGTATGGTGATCGTGCGACGACTGTATGACACTTGTATGTCATATGTTTTCCAATAGAGATCTGCTCTTGCTGCATTTTTTTTACTGGTGCTTTCATCTCGTTGTAATTGTACGGTGACATCATGTTGCTAATTCAGTTTTGCAGAACTGTATGACAGGTGTATATGAGCACTATGGAATTTGTATCGGCATTGTATGACATTTGTCGGACTTGTATGACATATGTATGGAAGTTGTATGAAAAAAAAGAGCTGCTTGTATCTCTTTTTGTATATATATATTTGTACAATTTTCTTCTTCTTCTTCTTCCCATTTTTTTTTGTTATGGCAGTTATGGTACTTTTGTGGTGGTTTGAGGGTGGAAGGACTGTACGCGCATTATTTTTACCATTGTATGCACGTTATATAAACCATGGAAAAATACATAGCTAACAAGTTTAAACAATTTTTTTTAAAAAAAAAACTTGAAAAGAATATATGGTGACCGAAATCCGGCGACCAACTGTAGCCGGTAGAGACTGGGTGAAGGGGACGGAGGGGGTTGCGGTGGCAGGGGCAGTGTAGAAAAAGAAAGGGGATCTAGGGTTTGTTTCCCTCTTTTATGTATATTTGTTATTTTTTGATAATAAAATATTACTATTTTTGAAATTCTAATAATATAGCTATTTTTATGTAAGAAGGAATGTTACTTTGTATAGTTATGTAATTAACCCTAAAAGAACCGGTCCCGAACCGAGCCGGACCACTAGCCACCCTTAATTCTAGCTAGTTGCATTTGCAGCAAATATAGGTGTTGCGATAGCCGTATTTGATACTGAGTCTTCACACAAACAATAAATTTTGTTTGTTTGTTAAAACTATACATCCAACTCAAAGCAAATTAAATCAGATTATTAAATTGTTAGTTTATCGTATTTAATTAAATCAAACTATAACTCTTGAAAAACATGCTCCCGTAATACACGTTTTTAAAATAGCATATGATATATATGGCTCATATGCTATTTATAGGACAAAAAGGAAGAGGTGGGAAGAGTGCATATGATATATATGGTTCACACTTTAAAAAAAAATCTTTTATCATAAATTACAAAATATTCACTCAAGAGCGATTAACAATTCCGATCAATTCATGACTGAAATCCTTGAGCAGGATTTTACTTATGTGCGAGGTAACCTTCACCATGAACTAAAATGTATATTCATCCACATACGTGCACATCATAGCGATCTGCCACTCTTGTCTCATAAAATAAGAAGAAAGGTTATGATTTGTTTTGAGTCAATCTTTATATAGGAAAAAGAATTAGACCAACTATGTTTGATTACTAAATCAACAAAACGAATCAATTAAATTAGGGGTTGAGGGCTAGCGTAGCTCACTTGGAGAGCTCCCTGCCTTCTACAGTAGATAAATAGTGGTTGCTTCAGAATTTATGTAACTTTATATTATGAAGAGGTTTATTGTTACTATTAGGCAGAGGATTTAAACAATTACAAGTAACTATTGTCAACAACAGTGGCAGACTCAAAATTTTAAAATCATGAATGCTCGCCGAAAAATATTTTTGGTAGAAGAGGCAAAAAGAGATTAGTTGTGGGCGCTCATTCAATGCTTATTTAATTTTTTATTAAATACCTAAGTAAATATATTAAGTATAGCTAAAAACAATGGGTGCTTCAGCACCACCATGCTCAATTAGATCCACCGATGGTCAACAACGTAACAACAATAACAACGTATTCCATATAACGTTATAAATAGGATATACTAGGAAATATGAGATGTCACCGGCTTAGAATTAACTATTGTCATGCAAATGAAATGAAGGGAGTGAGATTTTAGAAATATAAGTAGTTTATTGTTGTTTCTTGGGATCTAGCTAATGGAACATGTGGAAGAAACAGGGAGGAAATGGACAAAAAAGAAGAGGTGGGAAGACTGCAAAAAGGCAGAGAGTGTTAATGTGGGGTTCATCCTTTTTTCTTTTTTAAAAATAAAAACAATGTAAAGCTGAGAGATGAGATGAGTGATGCAGACAGAGACAGCAGACTTAACTCACCACTGAACCTACAACGAGGGAGGGGACAGCCCTAGAAGGAGTTTTTTTTTTTTTTTGATAAAGTACGATATTTATAAATAGAGAAATTACGGAGGATTACATAAGGAGTTCATACGACTATCAAGTAGAGTCGTAGACTGGCTGATACATGGAAGAGCAGAAGCATTAATTACATTAATATTTCCTAATTTAGATAAGCAAAAGAAAGAACTATCCGATATTTCAATAGTAGATGATATGCCAACACGATCCTTATGCAAAGCTTGTTGAACAAAATTTGGTGGCACAGCATAGTAGAAAGAGGAGATAGATTTGGACTGATCAGGAGCTCCTTGCGCTAAAAGGTGCGCAACCTTGTTTCCTTGCCTGAAGGTATGCCTAATCACGGGCCAGTGCAAGTGGTTCATCATTGACCTGCATTTTAAAATAATGGGAGAAAAACAGTGGTTAGTGTTTGGATTATCAAGGAGTTGTATTACCTCCGAGGAGTCTGTTTCAATTTCTAGTCTTAAAATTTTTTTTTCAATAGCCAAGGTGAGGCCATGTTGAAGAGCTAGAAGTTCCACATGCGTGGAGTTTAGGCCTGGCACTTTTTTGTGAAAACCTAGTATCCAGTCGCCTTTGCTGTTGCGAAAAATCCCACCTGTACTAGCAGCGAGATTTTGAGCTTTAAAAGCCCCGTCTATATTAAGTTTAATAAAATCCTGATCAGGTGGATTCCAAAATACAGTAATGGGTTTTTTCCGCGATAATATAGCCTCCTTAGATGTAAGAAGAGTGTATTCCATGATCTTGTTGTTAACAGTGGCACGAAAGAGACTTCTAGACATATTGTTAATATTATTAAAGTTGCGATTCAACCACAGATTCCAAAGAGCAAAACCAAGGAAATCTTTCCCATTGTAATGGTTAGAGCTAAAGCTATAGGAGAGGTCTTTTAGTTCATGTAACCATTTCTTTGAGTCTTGAATAGCGGGATTCAAGGAGCAACTGTACCAAAATTGTTTTGCTATAGGGCAGTTAATAAAGATATGAATAATAGATTCCTCCTCAGTTCGACAGATTGCACAAATAGGATCAATATTCATTCCAATTTTAGACAAATATAAACGAGTAGGTAATCTATTATGCTGACAAAGCCAAAGGAAGTGTTTTATCTTATTTAGGGTATTAGTTTTCCAAATCCAGTCAAAGTCGTGCCCCGATGATAAATGATTTTCAATAATAGGGTAGGTTGATTTTAGAGAAAATAAACCATTAGAAGACGCTTTCCAAATGGGGTAGTCCATCTCATTACTGAGAGATAGATGAGACTCTAAGATTAAATTATGAATACAATCCGGAAGATTGAAAGAAAGTTTAGACAAGTCAAAACTGTTATAGTTTAGAATATCAGCGACTCTAATGTCAGATTCTTCCTGAGTTAGGGGGCCATGAATGAGATGACGAATGGTAGTCCTATTTGGAAGCCAACTATGATTCCAGGATGAGGTAAAGGAGTCATTTCCTATGATCCAGTGAGAGTTCTCTTGACAAATTTTCCACCCTTTTAAGATATTGTTCCAAATGAAAGAATTTGAAAGGGAATTAAATCTATTCTTATATTTGTCTCTAAGAATCATGGTCCAAAGAGAATTGTGATTGGAGAGAAATCTCCAAGTTAGGCCCGATAGGATAGCAATATTTTTTGTTTTAGCTTTAGTAATGGCTAGTCCTCCTAGGTGTTTTGGTTTAGTAACCCAATCCCAAGAGAGAAGATGGAGTTTCTTCTTGGTATTGGTAGAGCCCCACACAAAGTTTCTTTGGATTTTATCCATAGTCTTATGGATTTTGGAGGGGAGGCAATGGTATTGCATAATGTGATTTGGGAGAGTGTTGAGAGTGGATTTTATGAGAGTAACCCTCCCAGCCATACTAAGGAAGTTAGTTTTCCAGCTTGAAAGCTTTGTTTGGAAATTGTCTATTAGAAACTGGTAATCACTCACTTTAGGTTTATGGTTCAGAATGGGAAAAACTAGATACTTTCCAAAGTACTTACTATCTTTGATACCTAATATTGAGGTAATATGGCTAGCAAGGGCAGAATTTGTATTATTTGAAAATATAACTCTAGATTTATTAGTATTGATCTTTTCACCTGAAAAGGTACAAAATAACTCTAGGATTTCATTAATGCTTTTAGAAGATCTTTCATTAGCTTTCGCCATGAAAGTTAAGTCATCTGCAAAGAGTAAATGGGAAATAGCTGGTCCCCTAGGAGATAACTTAATAGGGTTCCATAAATTATAGTCTACTTTATGATTTATGTAGATTGAAAGAAGTTCTAAACATAATATGAATATATAAGGAGACATAGGATCCCCTTGCCTGATACCTCTAGTCGGGGAAAAAAAAGGAGTCTTAGAGCCATTAAATAGAATTGAGATAGATGAAGAAGTAACACATGACAGGATTATACTAGAAATATTAGGGGGAAACTTAAAAAAGAGAAGCATTGTTCTAATGAAAGACCATTCGAGTCTATCAAAAGCTTTTTCTAGATCAATTTTAACTAGCATTTCCCCTTTAGTTCCTTTCATATGCTGGAATTTATTGATGATTTCTTGAATAATGATAGCATTATCAGAGGCACGTCTATTCTTAAGGAAACTAGATTGACAAGGGCTAATAAGGCTATCTAAAAAAGGTTTAATGCGATTAGCAATAATTTTCGTAACAATTTTATAAATTGTGTTACAAAGGCCTATAGGACGAAAATTTTTCAAATGAACCGCATTTTTAAATTTAGGAATTAGGCAAAGATATGTGGTATTAGCACAAACAGGTATTTTGCCAGAGTTAAAAACATTATGACAAAAATTTTTAACCGAGTCTCCAATAATGTTCCAGTATTTTTGGAAGAAAAAAGGGTGCAGGCCATCCGGACCAGGAGCCTTGTACGGTTTAAAAGAAAAACTGCTTTTATGATCTCTTCATCAATTAAGGGTCTATCAAGGCAATTTAGGTCACTACCATTAAACCAACTGGTATTATGGTTAGGAGGAGATAAGGTACTATAATCATGACTTGTAGAAAATAGTAACCCAAAGTAATTTAAGACATGGATTTTGGTTGCCTCCTGATCCGTAATAATGTCTCCATTGTCATCTTGGAAGTGAGTAATCGAGTTATGTCTTCTTCTATTTAAAGTACTAACGTGGAAGAATTTTGTGTTGGCGTCTCCATTATTTAACCACGTAATTCTAGATTTTAGACGCCAAAATTCCTCTTCATTTTAAAGAAGAGTATTAAGTTCTAGAAGCAAAGTTTTCTCTAAGTTTTGTAAAAAGGAACTAGTAGAGTAGTGATTTGAAGATTGGATACCATTAAGTCTAGCTAGAAGTTTCTTTTTCGTTTTGAAAATATTTCCAAAAACTGTTTTATTCCATAATGTGACATCATCTTCAAAAATTTTAGTTGCTTCATAAAAACTTCTATTTTCCCACGCATTTTTGATTATGAGCGGAAAACCAGGATGAGACATCCACATAGATTCTAACCTAAAGGGTTTGTTAGGAGAAGAAAATGAGTTTTTATTAAGGCTAAATAAAATTGGGTGATGATCAGAGTACGTTTTAGGAAGGTGGATAACGGAAGCATCCTTAAATAAGGTGACCCAATTTTCATTTGCCAAACATCTATCAAGCCTTTCCCTAATCAAAGCACTACTACATTTACTATGATTTGACGAAGTGTATCTTGGCCCCTTAAACCCTAGATCAATAAGATTACAGTAGTCTAAACAATTTCTAAAACCGCTTGCATTTTTAGAATTAATGGGACGACCACCTGACTTATCCTTTTGACTCAAGATTTGATTGAAGTCACCACATACTAACCAAGGGCCTTTGTAAGAGTCATATATTGTAGCTAAAGATGTCCAAAGAGATCGTCTAATTATCGAAGAAGTACTAGCATAAATGGTAGAAAACAACCAAGGTAAAGAGAAAGGAGCATGGTTTACCTTTAACATAGCATGGACCTCATTACCGTTAATGTGGACATCTGAGACAATGATGAAGTCATTTTTCCGAAGAATCACAATACCTCCAGAACGGCCCACACTTGGGACCTCAGCATAATCAGTAAAGTTAAAGAGTGTTCTTAGTTCATGATGATCCTCCATCTTTGTTTCGAGGAGAGCAACCAAGGCTGGCCTGTATACTTCTAGAATGACATCAAAATGCCTACGAAAATCTGGATTATTGGCACCTCTTACATTCCAAACTATGATATTTAGGTTTTTAATCATGTTTGAGTTAGGGTTTTCATTAACAATTAAATTTAGTTCAGGGTCATTCCTTAATGTTGGGTTCAACACAACAGCATATTTCCCCACAGCCTTGTTGGCAGGGGTTCTCACATCTAGTGAGCATTTGTAGAGTAAGTGGTGACTTGTGTAGATTACTTTCCTGTCCAACCTTTCTTTGAATAGATGAATTGAAATTTCTCTTAGGCTTAGAAATTCCGTGTGACTCTCCCTCCCTCTTAGAACGACTTGATCTTGATCCACCATCCTGTTTTCTTCTAGTACGGGTGGATTGGGATGGTGTTCCGGAGATGGTGGAGGAGCAGGTGGCTGAGCATTGTCTACTTGCATGGGGAGAGGAACTTGAGGGATCACCTGTTGATTTACCATCAGAGGAGCATGCATGTTTTGATCCTGAACTAGATCCCATGGGGTGAAGATTGGAAGTTGAGGTGGTGCCACTCGAGGAGGAAAAAAAGGAAGATCGATTAAGGGAAATTCCTGTTGATTCACATGCATTAACTGGGGCCACGTACTGTTCATATAGTTTTGCATTGCCATGTGCATCCCCTCGCTTACAATTAGGGCTAGATAAGAGGGGTCTTGAATCTTCACATAAGCCTGTTGGCCAAATAGAGTTATTGGTACTGTGATCGCATATCCCCATAGTGATGATTCTATCCACGATTGTGGAATCTGAGTGGAGGGATCGTGAATATTAGGGGTGGATTCATGGGAATTGGTGGAGGAATAGGTGGAGCATTGTTGATGTTGTTCATGTTGTGAATTTTTTGGCGATGAGTTTTGAGTAACTCCCTCACTGTTTGACGAGCTTTTCTTTTTGAGGTCGTGAGTTTCATTATTTGCATGAGTATCTATAGTAGAGGAATGAGTAGAAATTATAGAAGAAGTGTTTGCATTTTGCATGCAAGGTAGCGTGTGTGAGTGTACAATTGTTATTGAAGATTTTTGGTTTTTTGTAATAGAAGTGTCAGGCGATTTCATATAGTGAAAACGATTGGCCCCGATGGACGGTAAAGTGTTAGGTAAATCTTCAGATATTGGCAGGGTTTGAATTTTGGTATTTGTGTCGTCAGGAGTGCAAGTAAGATTTTGTATCTTAGCACTTGTTATATCTGATGATAAGGAGGACACGTTAATGGGACAATTGGCCAAGTTTGTGCTGATGTGGCGTGGAGCAAATGTTACGTTATTTTGACCAAGCATTGGTTTCTTCACAATGTGCATATCTTTGACTTGTGGGACCGACAAAGTATTAAGAGCAGTGTTAGAGTTTTCTTCTGAAATTGTACTCAAAATATTAAACTTATTAATAACATTATTTGATTGATGAGAAGATTTTAGTTGATATTTGGAGTTAATACGAGAGTTAATGTGAGTAGGAGACTTACCTGGATGGCTAGGAGATGAAAGCATAACCTTAGCTGACGAGAGTGTAGGATCCTCCAAGGGAATGAAATCATGCACAAGCTTTGGAATTAGGGTTTTCTTTCCTTTTTTGACATTATTTTTCTTTGGAAAGGAAACAGTTTGCCACTCTAATTCTCCCTCCTTCGATTTTAGTTTTTGAGGGGTTGAGGATGAAGGTTGAGAGGTTGTGGAAATAGTAGAGGATATCTGATTTTCATAGGGGCAATCTAATTGTAGGTGACTTAGTCGACCACACACCTTGCATAAAATGTTTTCACCTTCGTAAATCACTTTTTGTTTGTGATTTTCTATATAAACATGACTTTTAACCGGGATATCAACTTGTACTTCAATACACAGTCTAGCATAGCGAGCTCTTAAAGCTGTAGACGTTTTGTAGTCGATCTTGAGGAGCTTACCAATGTTATTTCCAATTTTTTTTAAGACTCCTTCATCAAAGAATTCCGTTGGTAGGTTTGGGAGGCGAACCCAAATGGCAGTGGTAAGTAGTTTAATTTCTGTAGCCACAAAATTTGGTTCCCAACATCTAATGGACAAGAAAAAACCATTGACAAACCAAGGTCCATCGGTTAAGACTTTGTGAAGGCTTTCATGCTTATTGAATTTCGCAACGTAAAAATCTTCTCCTAGATCGATTAGAGGAAAATCTTCCATGAGCTTCCATTGTGCTTTTAGCTTCTCATAGAGGTATTGATGGTGTAATCTTTTTCCTAGTAGCTTAATAATGACTGAATTCACCCATGGTGAGTAAATCCTTTGTTTTTCCTCGTGGGTGAAGGATATGTGGTCAACCAAGGCATCCACAGTCATTGGGTATTTTTGCATGTTAGTGGAATTGAGTGGATCGTGTAGAATAGGTGAAGAAATAGCTATGGATGCATTTACTTGCTCTAACAATTTTTCAGAGTATAAAGGTTTTACCATCTTTTGAGAGATGGTGTCATCATGAGATATATCTGGAGGTTTTGGGGGAATCAAGACCAGGTTACTAGGTTGAGTAATAGGAGAATCAATGTCCATTATGGAGAAGGAAGAGAACTTTGAAGGGGGAAAGGGGTCCCTAGAAGGAGTTGATCCCACGCCGTTTCTTCTGTGTTCTTTGCTGTTGAAATAGATTATATTACGTAAATTATTGTCTTTAGAAATTTAAACTGTTAATGAAGATTATATTTGGCTCTCATTTGAATTTATTACGATTTTTTCTTGTACAAGTTCGGTATCGATTTCATAAAAATATTTTTCTTGATAAGCCATAATTTTAACTTTATATGTTTCATATATTGTTGTTTTTCTTGCTTATTGGTTTTGTATAAATTATTTATGTATATTAACTAATTTTTAAATACAAATTAGTACTCCTTCCGTTTCAAAATGGTTGTCGATTTCGAGAGTCAAACGAGTTTAACTTTGACCATAATATTTTCATATATCTTTTAAATATTTTGAATTATTAATTATTGTGACTTATAGTACTTTTTATGTAGTTTCTAAATATATAAACATCATTACAAAAAACTTAAAAATTATATGTTTAAATTCACGGTCAAAATAAACTCGTTTGACTCTCGAAATTCAAACTATGACAATCATTTTGAAACGAAGGGAAGGGAGTATAAGTTTAGAGTGTAGAATCTACAACTTGGTTTATATATCCGCCCTAATCGAGAGCAAATCCTATTGAGGCTCTTTGACTGTTCTTGTAGATGACCGCAGCATCTTTCTTTATGTTTGGGTTTTTCTAGAAGCTCTCTGTATGTGGACAAAAAAGCTGATTCAATTTGAGATTGGTACAAATTAAGTAAATTTCCCCTTGCAGTGGCAGCTGCTGATTAGTACTCCCTCTGTTCCAAAATGATTGTTACAGTTCGGATTTCGAAAGTCAAACGAGTTCATTTTGACCGTGAATTTAAATATATAATCTTTAAATTTTTTGTAACGATGTTTATATATTTAGAAACTACATAAAAAGTACTATAAGTCACAATAATTATAATTTCAAAATATTTAAAAAACATATAAAAATATTACGGTCAAAGCTAAACTCGTTTGACTCTCGAAATCCGAACTGTGACAATTATTTTGGAACGGAGGGAGTAGTAATAATTGTGGCCTGGCCTCCCATAATACAGTAGTGCGTTTCTCTAGTTAGTCTTTCTGGCAGCCTTTGCTTGACCGTTTATATACTCCATATTTTAGTACAGTACTAGTATTAATTTAATTACCTCTATTGTCAGAACTAGAGTGCAACGATGAACACAAACAAATACTTAACAATATGGATATTAAGGGAAATTTTAATAGTACCGTTGATTCGCTACCTCAATTTTCACTTTGTTGGTGAGGTTGGATCCCCCATGATGTAATTACTTCCCCATTGTACAAAAAATATTTTTAAAAAAAAGTAGATATAAGAAATTGAAATTCTAGCAAAGAGTATGCAGTTGGTTGGTTTGGATGACCTTTAAGAGGTATGCACATTTTTTTTTTTAAGTACATTGAACAAACTAACTACAATACTCAGCATCTTTCATAAGCTACTTGGTCTAAATCTGACAGGAAAGGAACTGCACATCCTTGAGTATATATTCCTAGATTGCAACTTTTTGTCATGTTTGTGACCTTCATTTGTAAAAAAAATCTATACATTGATTTTCCTCCCACCAGATACTTTAAATAGTAGTCTTATTGACTTCTAACAAATATGTACAAGTTTCCGAATGGAAAAAGGACATATATGAAAGGAAAATCTAGATCGACTTTGAATGCTCACTGACTAGTAGATGTGAAGTTTTTAGTTTGGAGTGGTCATGGCAATGGGCAACTTAATTACAAGAGTTGGCCCAACTTTTCATTCAATGCTTCAGACGAGGATGCAGCAATTTTAGATGTGCACTGCATGCATCTAAGATATTGTCACGGATGCCTACTATATAGTATAGTCAAATCAGTCTTACGCATATTTTATTTTTTAAGGGAGGGGTGTGTTGAGTGTGTTGTGGGTCGGTGGGAGAAGTAGATTTTTCTTTTTCTTTTTCCTTTTTGGAAGAAGAGAGGGACCGTTATTGCAGAGGACATAGATTAGATAATTAAGAAAGCGAGAGGGGTTGATGCTTACAATTTTATTATTCCTTTCTTGTTTGTAAGTTTAGCTTTTTCTGAAAATTAAGAGATACGAAGATTTTCACGTTTACTGTTAGGAGAATTTACTGCCTTGTCACCTTTGTAAGGCAATGATACTGTTTAATTATAAGTGTGATATTTATGTCAAAACAGAAGTTCTCCCATCTACATAGATAGATGATCTAAAATTGCTACAAGTAATTGTTGATGATAAGTGAAACAAGTACATGACACTCATAAATTGCCACTTCCTTAATGCTCGTCGAAGACAAGTCCTTAAATTAGACTACCACTTTCGCCAGTTAGTATTCAATTTGCAGTTCTTCTGAATATTTGATTAATCAGTACGAATACTCAACCGTTCAATCAATTCAGTAAATGCAATGCATTGTTCGTATATACTCCCTCCGTCCCAAATTAGTTGACATTTTAGCAAGATTTGTTTGTCCCAAATTAGTTGATGTTTTAGGATTTCAAGACATTTTTTGCTTATGCTTTCTAAGTATAGTAAGATGTATACTCTATTTATTGATTTTTTTAATGGGCGTGTAAAAATTGAAAGTAACAACTAAAATGAGACGGAGGGTGTAGTACTTTCACGTAGCATTGTCTTTGAATCCCACTGTTTTTTATTTTCCCCTCATGTTTGCTTAAGATCACCTTTAAACAGAGTCATCTAAATTAGTTATTGAATTAATTGGGTGAGCAACATAATTAAATGTTGGTCAAACTAGTTTGGCACGTCAAAGTTTTGAATAAAAGAAGAGAAGCAACCCTATAGTTTGACCTAAAGCAGTCACTTAATTCTCCAGCTAAAATATTTAAAGTTCCAACCCCTTAATCAACTCATTTGACCTGACCGTACTTTCGACGGAATACGCTTCTTGTTATAGAAATCTGATGTCCAGAATCCAATTAGCTCAAGTTATTAATCATAAAATGCACCAAACATAAGATGCCTAGCAAAGAGAAGTCCTTTTACATACCAAAAGTACTTTGATGCAGAAACAGTGTTCTCGAAACACCCCAAACGACATATAGAAGAATTGTTTTCTGGGCGATTTCAACCACAAGTATCGAAGAACATTGCAATCATACATCAAACTGCCCTAGACCATGAATACTTGGACTGAGGAGAAGCACTCTCTCTTGGGCTAAGAATTAGTGGTAACTAAAGCACATCGGCACATATGTCGCTCATGAATCACGACTCCGTGGTTTATGAGCTTGTACATAGATTATATTTGCTTTATTCAATTTAAGTGGCCATATACAACTTACAAGTTGTCTTTGATCTATAACTTTTTTTTTTTTGGGTAAGTAAATGAATTTATTACCAAAGCATTAAAGATCAAATACAGATTGCCAACCTAACTACCATCCTGAGCCTAGCTAACAGCTCATACTACTTATACCTCTTATAGCAATTAACAATAAAAATCTAGTCTAGCAAGTGTCATGCTTAATCGGCTCCTGGTGCTTCCTCTTTGGGTATTTCTTGTATAATAGTTCTAACAATGGAGTCAACATCTCTAGTCAGTTGCTGAAATACTCGCATGTTCCTTTCCTTCCACACATGATATACTGCTTCAGCAACTACCATTCTATAAATTTCAGCTTCAGGTTTTTAGCTACTAGCATGCTGTACTGCCCAGTCGACTTCAGCTTGCCAGCTTAGGGCCTGCCTGTGTATGCCTTGCCACAACAAAATTCTTTCCCAGATGTTCTTTGAGACTGAGCATAGGAAGAACAAGTGATCATGGAATTCCATTTCCTTTTGACAGAGTGGGCACTGAGCACAGTCAACAATAGTCCATCTCATCAGTCTATCTCTAGTGGCCAGCCTCCCATGTAATGCCAACAACAGTATAAAGTGCATCTTAGGATGGCTAAAATTATTGCATGTTAACCTTCTCCATGGTACATTAGTTGGCTCTCCTCTCATAGCTATGTACATTTTCTTTATAGAAAACTGTTCAATTCTTTGTAGCTCATCTTCCTCAATATGCCCTGCAAGGAACTTTTTTGCACTTATTATCTTTTGTATCATCCATGAAGCCTGCTTTGCTTGTACTTGCCATATAGGTTTCCCTTTAATGTAGTAGGCATGCACCCACTGAACCCAGAGCCTATCTTTCTTCTTGCTGAGACACCATTACATATGGCTGCCTTGTTCCATAGCTGGATGTCAATCAGGTTCAGTTCTCCTGTTACTCTAGGTTGGCACAGCTTTTCCCATGACAATAAAGCTTTTTTTGATGGAGACACTTGGCCTGTCCATAGAAACTTCTTGCACATGCTTTCCACCATTTGTACAATCTTCTTAGGCAGCACAAAAATTTGTGACCAAAATGTCTGCATAGAGAATAACACTGATTTGATTAGTTGGATCCTGCCTCCATAGGAGAGGAATTTATTGGTCCAGGATGTGATCTGGTGCATCATCTTGTCCAGCAAAGGTTGACATTGGGCTATTGAGAGCTTTTTTGAACTGAGAGGTACACCAAGGTACCTAAATGGCAACTCAGCTTTGAAAAAACCCAAACTGCTTAATATTTCATTCTGTGTCTGCATGTCCACACCCCCCCAAAATAGATGGAGCTTTTCTCTGTGTTGGCTGTAACCCTGATGCAAGAGAGAACTCTAGGAAGCCTTTGAATATGAGCTGGGCTGAAATGAGATCTCCTCTGCAGAACATCAGTAAGTCATCAGCAAATCTTAGTTGAATTATCTTCAGTCTTTCACATCTGGGATGAAAATTGAAGTCAGGGATTCTGTCTAGTTGCTTGAGCCTTTTGGTCAAATACTCCATAGCAAGCACAAACAAAAAGGGCGACATAGGGTCTCCTTGTCTCAGGCCTTTCCTGGCTGGAAAAGGTTTAGTAGGCTTGCCATTCACTAGGAAGGAGTAAGATACATTTGTCACATATTGTAGTATCCATTTCACAAACCTGTCAGGGAAACTAAGACAGTGCAGAACCTGCTCCAGGTATGGCCATTCAACAAAATCATATGCCTTCTTCATATCAACTTTAAGCATGCATCTGGGGGAGGTACCCTTTCTATTATATCTCTTCACTAGTTCATGACTTAGGATTATGTTGTCACTGATTACTCTCCCAGGCACAAATGCAGACTGGTTGCTATCCACTAAGTGATCCATCACTGCTTGCATCCTCTTGGTGAGCACTTTGGGAATGATTTTATAGAGGGTAGTACAACATGATATAGGTCTAAATTTAGCAACTTTGGAAGGGTGTTTAACCTTAGGAATCAGGGTTACTATGGTACAATTTATGGGGGTATACAGCTTATCTGTTGAAAAGAAGTGTAATACAGCTGCAGTAACCTCCTCCCCAATTATTGGCCATGCCTTTTTGAAGAAATAGGCATTCATGCCATCACATCCTGGGGCTTTCAAATCTTCCATATCAAATACTGCTCTTTTGATTTCCTCAGGGGTAACAGGCTGCACTAGACTCAGTTGTTGCTCTCTATTAAGCTGTGCTCCATCTCTCATTATGCTTGGGTGGATTGCAGGTATTTGTTCAGCAGCTGTACCTAATAGCTTCCCATAAAACTCTAAAATCTCCCTCTCAATGTGTTCCTGCTTGTTCACTATAGTGCTATCAGCTGCAATTAGCAGAGAAGAAGGAGGTGTTAGCATCCCCCAACTTCAACCATTGCACCCTTGACTTCTGTCTCATCACACTCTCTTCTATGTTTGCCTATTTCTCAAGTTCCAGCTTTACTATCTTCTCAGAAATAACTAGCTCAGGCTGCAGATCCTCTCTCAGTGCACTTTGTATCTCCTCCAGCTGTGTTCTCAATGTGTTCATCTTCTTGTCAATAGTTCCTCCTTCCTTGCCTGTTAAGTTCCTGAGGCCCACTTTAACCTGTTTTATCTTTTGCCAGACAACCTTCATAGGGTGGCCATAGTGAGATTGGCCCAAGCATCAGCTAATACAGTAGGAAATTCAGCATGGTCAGCAAGGTAGTTATAGAACCTGAAAGGCTTTGGTCCTGTTGGTCTCTCTTCTTCCAATAAAATACTTAGAGGGGAGTGATTAGAGCACCCTCTATTCATCACCATTACTTCAAAGATTTCCATTTCTTGCAGCCATTGGGCATTAACAATAGCCCTATCGATTCTTGTGCACACATGCCCATTAAACCAAGTATAGTCAGCTCCTATTGCTTTGAGTTCAGCAGACCCAGTGTCAATCATGTATTCCCTCTTGTCTTTCATTTCTGAGTCTTGTAAAGGGTTTCCCAGGACTCTGTCTTCACTATTCATGACAACATTATAGTCACCCAAGGCCAGCCAAGGTCTTTGACTCATACCATTCAGTATTCTCAACTGTGCCCATAGTTCTTTCCTGTCATCAACTGTGTGCAAGCCATATATAGCAGATAGATAGAATATTTTGTTTTGCCTCCTGAGATTAAATACTCCATGGATGCACTGGACTGATTTATGCAAGGGTGTAAAATCTACTATTTGAGGATCCCACATCATCAATATCCTTCCCTTTGGACTCTGTTGGAGATTTGAGCACCAGTGCCAGTTAGCCTCAATTTTTTGTGCTGCTTTTTGCAATTTCTCTTCTTCTTTTATTCTGTGCTCCAAAATTATAACTAAAGCTACTTTTTATTCCTAAAGAGCAACTTCAACTCCTTTTGCTTGTACAGCTTATTTAAACCTCTAATATTCCAAGAGATCAGATTCATGTTAATGGCTGGTTGGTAGGCCCTCTATCTCTACCCTCATTGCTTGTCAGATCATCTCATGTATCTCCCTTGTCACAGTTTGTCTGTTGAGTAGTTGCCTCATTCAATGAACTAAATGTGTTTCCAATTTGCAGTGTTTTCTCTTTAGTCATAAGACTCATGTAGCCTCTTGTGCCTGCTTTCCCTGTTACCTGTCTCCAATTGTTAGCTGGTGGAGGTTGTTGCTTTAGCTGAGTTTCCTCTTACCTTGTACTGACCCCTGCACCTTGAGACTTTACTGGTTGGACTTGTTGTTTCATTTGAGCTTCATTCTGTGTTGCATTTGGTCCTGTAGTTTGAGCTACTCTTGGAGCCAGTACAGTTTTACTGACCCACTGTGTTTTCTGTTCATTCAGCTTAGTTTTTTGAAATTGAGGTTCATTTTCCTTCGCTTGAGCTCTACACTTATGCCCCACCTGTAAACACACTTGACAATAGAGAGGTTCCCATTCATAACATATTGTTTGCTCAAACATCCTGCCATTTGAATCCTTCAATTTCACAGATCTAGGTAATTCACAAGTGACATCCATTTGTACAAGTAACCTAGCATATGAAATCCTTGCGATGCTTGATGTGCATTCATCAGCATACATTGGTACACCTAGGGCACTCCCAATCTACTCAAAGAATCCAAGCTCCAGTAGTTCAATGGCAAGTTATGTAATCTAACCCATAGAGGAACTGTATGAAGGATTTCAGCATCAAAATCAAAGTCTGCAGTCCACAATTTCAAGATTACTGGTTTACTGAATATAGTATATGGCCTTGAGTACATTACTGCATCCCTATCTTCTATTGAGTTAAACTTAATCACAAAGTAGTCATTGTTACGATAGTACACCCTGGGTTTGGAGACAAAGTTCCATTGTGTAGCCATAAACCTGTCTAAAGCAGCAAAAGTTGGGGATTCACCTAGCACATACATGATTAGGGCACATTGCCATTTCCCCGTTTCTATCTCAATATCTTCCTTACTAAGTTCAACAATTTTTCTCCTTCTTTCACACTCAGAGCAATGAAACTCAGGTTCTTACCTCACGCAGCCAGTCGATTTCCTGTGAATAAACTGTTCCATTGTTTAGTCTTTGTTTCAATTTCAGATATTTTGTTCAGCTCTGTTTCCTTCCCTTCATTTCCCCGTTTGGTCATCCCTTCTTCAACATTCGGCATGAGAATGAGATCAAGTTTCCTTTGTGCCTGTTTTGCTTGAGTCATGTTAGTTTCAGTGATTTTAGAGTTAACAGTTACTGGGTGCTTATCATCTAAGCTGGATCCGGTCGTTTTAGTAAGCTGGGGGTTAGATCTTTTTGATGAGCTTGCTTGATTATTTCCTACTACGCTATATCCACAGGTTTTGGTGTTACTATTGTGCTTGAGGACTGAGCTAAGCTTGGCCAATCCTCTAGTAAAATTTCATCTAAAGTACTTTTGCTACTACCTTGATTGTATATTTGTTCTACTATTTTGGTTCTAGCTTCCTTCCTAGTCATGGTGTTCTTGGTGGTGGTCTTCGTTTTTATTTTCTTTGCCGAGTTGCGGGGCCGGCCTCGCGGCATTTTCCGGTGGGCACACTTTAGCAAAAATAAATCAATCATTAGTCTCCACCCTTTTTCCTCTCATATTTTGTTATAGGAAACTGATTTACTCATTTATTTCTCCTTTTTCCATATGGTATACCCAACAGCCTCAAAGGCTCGAACCCCAACTCCCAGAAATCCATTTTAACTGCTTACCTCTTTGCTCTATTGGTAACTCAACTACCAACTCACTGGTAATCTCTCGCCATACAAAGGGAACTGATTTCTCTAGCATCACTCGTTAGAGTTTAAATCGTTCTCTATACCCATCGATGTTTGATGAAGTCAACATCCCACCCTCATGTGGTGCATGGGAACTGTAATTCTAATGACCTCAAGGGGTTACTGATATCCATTAGAGACGACCATGGACCACACCAAACATTAATCAGGAACGAAATAGAGGAATTAAGACGAGACATAGAGGTAACTTATATTACTAGTCCTCCTTTTCCCACTGTTCCACAAGTTAAACATATGATAAGAGCAGCAATATCACCTAGTCAATCCATCTCAGAAGTGCAGAAATTGGACAATCTTTTCTATTTAAGAAGTTCCCAGGTGAGAAGTAGAGGGGAGACTGATTACAGATGATGCAATCTTCCACCATTCTCGATGGAGGAAATGATAACAAAGATAATCATGAATTTAAATGTGATATGCAAATATATTACAGACATATTACATTACTGAGAAATTAGAGGCTTCTTGAACAAGCAAGGACATTAGAGCCCCTGAGGATATATGTTTAAGTAACCTGAGTAGTAAAATACTACTACTTATCTAGGTAGCTGCTAACTTTCAGGCTTCACCTTTACATCTCCATTTGGTAATAGACTTTGTGCTTGAGCCAAGCGTTTTGCTTCCTGCTTACATATGAAAACAACATAAATGTTTGCTACAACAGCCAGAAAGTAGCAATAACATAAAAAGCTTCAAGAACAGCTAGCATATCAACCCATCTATGTTTCATCAAAAGTTGAACAAGACAAGAAGCATTTAGCAGTCTTACACAAGATACTGCATAACGACATTGCCCAGGAACTGTATACTTAAATTCCAGAATCATGTTTGCTAGTCTATAATATCAGAGGCATAAATTCCTAATACTTCTCTCAACCATGCAATTTGATAAAAACAGTTAATTATTCCCTGGAAGAGAGAGGGGAACTGCCAATAAGACCTACCACCATAACCTCCTGTTGCAAGCTTTATACACATGCACGTGCACGCGTAGACACAAACACACACTATCTATCTAATAGCTTAAATTTTTAGATGAGGTGGTCAAACAATTTAACATGATAAAAAAGAAAATAAAAATTGAAGGCTCAAAAAAACTACTATAAACAAAAAGAATTTCCATGTGCTTGGTCCAAAAATCAAGAATGTCAAGCCAGCACATGAAAGTGTGTGTTGCAAAGCTAAAAATAATAAATACTATATAAACTAATATGTATCGTCTATCTAAAATCTAAAAAATTAAGATGAAGTGGCCACAATAATAACACTTTATTATCAAATATAGCCACCTAGCTTCACATATTTTTCTTATTTACTTTTCAGCTTCAGGTAATTTTCTTGTTCTCTACATTTGAAGATCCATCAAAAAGATTATTGACATTCTTCGTTTCTTCAGTACAGGGTTTAATTGCATCATCCTTGGTGGAGCCTCAAACATCCACAAATGATCTAGAAGAGATTAGGTCTTCATTAACCATATACGTGAGAGGATCTTATATTCCTAGAAATATTACCATGATGAAGGCCATCTACATCTCCTAAATAAAGTAACTTGCACTGACTCTATAAGATGATGGATTAATGGAGCATTAACTTTACAGTTATCCGGAGTACGCTTGGTATTTTAACTTGAAATGGCTCATAATATCTGAATTAGCCAACAATCAGACAAAACTTACAGCTGCAGAAGCTGCACGAATCTCCCTATAAGCTTCCACTTCCTCAGGGAAAGCCTGCTCAAGCTCCTCCAGAAGATGTCCTCGCAAACCCTGTGACAAAAGAGTAACAACTCAAATTTTCAAGGCTTTTCAAATTTGGAGGACAAATTTATATGTATAACAAGGAAAAATGCCCTAGAACGAAACCACAACTGAAAGGTTCCAAGAATGTAACAGTGCAAAGAACTTAGAGAATGTAGCATTTGTTGTTTTACAATCAGCAGAAAGGCTAAGGTAATCCTTAGGAGGTGATTTTTCTTAAGGGGAAACATTCTCATGAGCAAATAAAACAGTAAACAACATTAATATAATCTTTCTGGGAGTGGACAGCGAGGCAAGTGATAAGTAGCATATCAAAAGTTTTCACAAAGTTATCGCTCTTAAAATTGTACTGTGAAGAGAAAATGATAAAACCAAATGAACTTTCTCCACCTTTTTTCCCATCAAAGTTGCACAGCAAAAGTCCCCTGTGCATATCAGGAGGTTCTTACAGTAGTATTGTATAGAAGGAACTATCAGTGCAGCACTAAGCTGAATAAAGTAACCTTCTATAACCGTGGTGTCTGGGCAAGCCTGTGCGCAACTCAACTAATTCCACGGGATACCTGCTACCTCCCAACCAGCGCATAACGGAAGAAAGTAACTTTATTTCAGTATTCTAAAATTGGATTGATAGCTCTCCTTACCTCATCAATTTGTCCAAGTCTTTAGCTTTTGCAGGACTACATATTCCATTGATGCAGTTTTTACAACAATAATAACTAAGCCTCAATCCTAAACTTGTTGGATTGGCTATACAAATCTTCACTATCCAGTTACATCCAACTGATCTATTCATTGAGCTTTAGCTTTGAGCTTGCATTCTTTCCAAACCTAAAACAATCAATAAATAAATAATTCTAAATCGTTATGTTTGAGCATTGAATTTGCTGTAACAGCAACAAGGAGATGGAGAAAAACTCATTCAAATGTATCTATGTCCCCAAACAAAGATCTGAGAAGCTAGGAGTGAGAACGCATGACTGATACTTAAATCCCCATTTACTGGCAGTTTATCTAGAGCCGGTTCTTTTTTATAGGAGGCCCACAGTCGAGATCATTGGCCAGGATATCATTAATTAAGATAAATATCATATAATTTAGTTTCTTCATCGCACGTTGTTAGCGAAATGGCTCAAAAGAAGGGGCAGTTAGGAGGTCCTTAGCATTTGAACTTGCACTAACATAAGCTTCCACAACTATAAGATGAAAAGTCTTCTCACATTTCCTAGAAAAGGACTCCCCTTTCCTTTAATTCTTCTTCTATACTTCTAAAATTTTTGCCTTTTTATTTCTTTATAATATTTTTCTTGTTTAGTAAGCACATTCTTTTTATGGACTTTTATTTCCAAAACTGATCTTATAATCTGTCATAAGTCATCTTTCTCCAAACTCAGGATCTTTATCTAAAACAAAAACAAAGCACAATAAATTGTTCAAAATTAGGCTTAAAAAAAATTGATGCAGAGAAGAACAAATCCAAATTTCAGAAGGATTCAAGTAATATGCACTAACAGTGTAAAGAATATATTTTTACTATCAGTGCACTTTAACTGCGACAAAAGGTTATTACCATTTTAACTAAACTAGTTGTTGCAGGACTACATGTTCCACTCAACCAGTTATTTACAACAACAATAACAACTAAGCTTCAAACCTAACCTAATTGGATTGGCTATAAGAATCATCTCCATTCAACTAGATTCATTTCAACATCCAATAAACCTATTCATTGAGCCTTGGCTTTTCTCAAAAAGCTTTAGATTCTTTCCAAACCTAAACCAATCAAGCAGTTCCTTAGCTGACAAATTGCAAATCCTTATGTTTAGATTTGCTGTAAGAGCAATGAAGAAATGGAGAAATACCTAGAATAGCCTTCAAACATATCCTTTTCCCCAAAACTAGGAGCGAAAACTCATGACAAATATATTTAAAGACAGTTTATTTTTATAGGGGTCATAGTTGATAAGATCAGCAAGGATACCGTTAATTGAGATAAAAATCATATAACAATTTTCTTCATGGCACGTTGTCAGGGAAAATGACTCAAAAGAAGGAGCATTAAGTATTTCCTTAGTACTTGAACTAAAACTAGCATAAACTTCCACAACCAAAAGATGAATAATCTCACATTCCCCCAAAAAGGCCTCCCCTCCCTTCAATTCTTCTTCCTTAGTATTTCCTTTGTTGTTTACTTAGCATAGTCTTAGTTGCGACTACTTTTTTCTTCAAATGACATACTACAGATCTTATACTCTATCACAAGTCATTTTCTTCCACACTCTGGATCTTTAGTTAACTCAAACAAGTACAAAGCACAATAAAAGGTTAAATTAAAAAAATCCAAATATCCAAAGGGATTAAGTTATAGGCACTGACAGAGTGAGGATTTATTTTTCCATCTACCAGTGCATTTTAACCTGCTATATTTTAACCTGCGATAGCAGGTTACTACCATTTTAACAAAATTACCACTTAATTCTTATCGAATGATTTACCTCTAATTACCTACTATTAAGTAACATGATAATGAAATATATCTCACACCGTCAATGCATAGAACTTAAAACTCATTTATGGCAATGAAGTAATAAACTAACCTTGAAAGCATCTGTTTTCCCCTTAGTGATTTGGTTCTTGGCAATACAACCATTCAACACATCCCTCGTAAATTCATCTGGATTCTTCCCATCATCAATCAAACTACATTTTGCAAACATAAGCACATACCAATACCAAATTTTAAAAAATAACAATAAACACAAGCAAACCATAAAGCAGATACTAGTATATTACTTCAAAACCTCCATTGGCACTTGAATATTGCATTTTTCTCCCAATTTCGACATATTATCAAGCTCCATCACAAGATTATTCCTAATCACAAAAAATCAAAATTAAACAAATAAAACATACATAAATTTATATTTTCTCTAGCCGGGGTCTATCGGAAACGGCCTCTCACCCTCCCCAGACCCCAGTTGTTGGATATCAATGGGTATGTTGTTGTCGTAAAATATACATAAAAATAAGAAATCTAAATACGTACATGCGTTGAAGGAGGGGAAGTTGAGAGGAAACATTGTAAGAGGAAACAGTGAGATAAAGCTGGTGGAGAATTCCTAGGGTTTTGTCTATTGAATTTATGACTTGATTTAGATTTTGTTTTGATTCCTCCGATGGTGATCCGGCGGCGGTTGAATCGGCCGGTGATGCATCGGTGGATTTAGGGTTTATTATTCCGTTGCCCCCAATTGAATTCATTGAAAAGAGAATTGGGAATTCAAAGAGACTTGCAGTAGATATATGATGTTTACAGTTTACTTGAGAAAAAAGAGGTAAAAGACTCGAGTCTTCAAATAGGAAAAAAGGACAAGATTTATACTTGCTCTATCCCAATTTATGTGACACCATTTTCTTTTTTATTTGTCTCAAAATAAGTGGCACGTTTCTTATTTGACAACTATTTAATGCATCATCTCTATTTTACCCTTGTTGGGCCCTACATATTTTAAACCTACCAACAACTTTTTTATTACTCAAATCTTCTCTCTCTTACTTTTTCAAGGGTAAAATTGATATTTAACAAGGTCAACCTCTATTTTCTTAAACTCCGTGGCCGGTCAAATGGTGCCACATAAATTGGGACTGAGGGAGTAGTAGTTTGTTTGGATGGTTGTTAGTGTTTGGTATTGTATTGTGCTGCATTATTTTGGTAAGTTCAATATTTGGATAGATTATACAATTTTATATTTCGTAAGTAAAAAAGTAAGGTACGAGGTAGAGTTACTATGGAAAATATAAGTTTAATGGTAATATATGAGATTATTAAAGAGGAGAAGAGAAAAGAGTTACATCAACGACTCATCACACCAAATTGATGTTACATAAAAGAGGTTAATTAAAAAGATAAAATAAAAAGATAAAAGAAGTTACTCAATACACCTATATTGGTAATGGGATGAGTCAGTTTTTGTGCAAGACAATAACTTCTTCTACTTTCTACCGGTAGAAGTATTCTTCTCCGTAGGCCAGAACCAAAACTGCAACTAAGCCCCTTCTTATTTTACTTCATACATGGAATAAAAACACTTTGTTTGTCCATAAATTACGTTTCCAATAGAGGGAAAGTTTGTGATTATGGAGTTGTGAATTATTTTAGATGTCAAAGCAAAAGGTTTGTCTTCTTCCATCTCTTCATCTCTTGACATTAACATGTTTGTCTTCTTCTCTTTGTACATGTACATATATCTATATCTATATTGTTCCTATGTGTATTCCCACTCTTTCTGTTAGGTTGGATCTGAAATACTATGATGTAATTAGTTTAAAGGTCCAAATTTTATTTATTTATTACTAATTGCAAACAATAGATTGTTAGGTTGATACTTCTACCTATGCACATCAGGTATAGGCATTACTTTTACCACGACAGGACAAGGGAGTTTATTGTTGCATATGCTTGTGATTTATCAAGAAAACAATTGTAGGTCCTAATTTTTCACATTATTACTGATGTATAGCATGCCGAAAGAGCAAATCTTTCCAAAGTTACAACTATTATTGCATTTTTGTTTTACTAATCTTAGTTTCTTATTTGTATGGTTATGATCTCTAGAATTTTAAATCATCCATAGGAACAAAAAATCGAGGACATGTGGAGTGCTCCTATATAAAGCTAATGAATGAAGAATTAAATAATTTTGAATTAGTGTGGTGATCTCATAATGATGATTTTTTCTCTAGATAAATAAGAATACGAATACTTTGTGAAGGTGATGGTTTTTTGACAAAAGCAGAAGTTGGCCTTTGTGAGGTGAATAAATTCTCATGGACTTGCAAGAAACTATCTTCTAAGTTTTTACATTTGGTCATAACTCTGCATGGCTAACTAAAGTGATAGAAACAAAAAATGTAGATTTGTCTGATGAACTTTCGAAAGAAAGACATTGGAGTGCGTTAAGAACTTATCTACATTGTTTTCATGAGATGAGTACATAACATTTAAGGGTTGAGGATATTACTTTCCTAGGATAGGTACGACATTATAACTTTCTCTTAGAAACCGTTGGATAACTATTTTTTTAAAAATTAGTATGTCTATCTATTTGCTTATCTATTGTTAATGTTGCATTTATAGATTGCTTAGATGGAAATCTGTTGTCATACCATCCTGATAAAGGAAATGGTATAGAAATGAAGAATTTTGAGGTTAGTTTTGTATCACTAGCAACTTGATACGCTTTTTTATTCTATTATTTAAAGACAAACTTTTCTTTTGAGTAATGAAATACTTTTTAAATTAGTGTGATTATTTATTTATCTTTTATAAATGTTGTATTTATAGGTTACTTTAATGGAACTCCACCGGCATACCATCTTTTATACTATTGATAGAAGAGATGGTACAAGAGCGAAGAACTAGGTAATATTAAATGAGGTTAATTTTATTTAGCAACTTTAGACGTACATATCCTCTATATTTATTCGTTCCAATGTGGGTTTTAGGATAAGTATAGGTAGTTTATGATCACCACTATATTTAATTAGTTCCAACGTGGAGTTTCAGAGTAAGTTAGGACTTAAGGTAGTTTTATAGTCTTTGTTCAATCTATTTTGTCTTAAATTTGTAAAGCCATAATTTTCTGCCAATCTTTTAATGAAATGTATTACTGTAATAATTTGTGGTTGTTGTTTATCTTGACCTACATATATGGAATGAATGCAGGATTTGAGGACGAATGATACTACCCTTATTAAAGATAGCAGCACACAAACTAAATTCGATATGCAGTCTAGGAAAGCAGTGTACCACAAAAAATAAATAAAAGTTTAGAATGATGCAGTTCATTTGAAGACCTTAAACTTCAGTGAGTATTGGACCTTTCATCTATCTATTCTCGGGACTGGTGGCTTTGGTGATTATTCAACCTTTCTTCCATCTCGAAATGGAACTGATAACTAATGAATAGTTAAATGTAGGATGTGTAATTTTATTAGTATTAAGTCAGTTTATTGGTCTTAATTTTATCAATGCTAAGCATGATTGTTACTATTATGTCTGAATGCTAAGCATTTGCAAATTTCATTTCCGAAATGCTAATTGTAAATGGGCCTTCAAATGCTGGTGATTTAAGATTTACTGTATTATTGACCTTTGGATGCATTGTTGAGAATATTGCTCCGTAATCTCTCTCTCTCTCTCTCTCTCTCTCTCTCTCTCTCTCTCTCTCTCTCTCTCTCTCTCTCTCTCTCTCTCTCTCTCTCTCTCTCTCTCTCGGTTGCCCATTGTATTATAATTATATTTGGACGAAATGTTTGTCATCATTTTGATAAGATAATATAAATACACGCTTTTACGGCTGTGGAGTTCAACTATATATGAATAATAGATCGATGATTTTGTTGTTAGAAAAATGTGGATATTGTATGACCGGTCAATGTATATTTTATAGTATTTATTTGTAGATGTTGGAGTGATGAATCACAGGGAAGAAAATTTACATTTTACATTCTTTATATGTACGAGTAAAAATGAAATTGAATTCACTAAAATAATATAGTAGAACTAACAAAAGCATATGTAACATTACAAAAATCTGAACATATTTATTTAATTTTATGTGTGCAAATTTATGATGAATTTAACTAGAAATATAGTAAAGAGGAAAGCCGATGTAACACTACAAATCCAAATAAATATAGCATATGTGTATATATGTTGAAGGTGCTTCTCAGAAAAATAATGCCTATGGGTTTAATAAGTCCCCCAAACATCCGAACCAAAAAATTTAGGACAATAGTTAAGAAGTTGTTAGCTTTACTATCCTTGAGATGTGTCCGTCTTCAAATATATAATTGTACAAAATCCGTACTCGATGATTAGAACAGTTCTAGGAAGGAAGTGGAATTGAAAATTCAAAAATAGCCTAAGATGATGAAAGGGGCTTGAGATCTTAGTCTAAGATGATAGTCAAATAACGAAGCTAGAAACGTTGAGTATAAAAAAGTTTTTCGCATTTGATTGAAATATTATTGAATGTATTTTCATCTAAACATTATGTGTTATTATAATTCATGTTGTTTTCAACAAATTATATGGTCATCAAATTTTTTGCAACGCAAGTTGTACAGTTATTTGTGTTTTCAAATTTTCTATCTTTTGTTTCAATTTTTTTTTACTGTGGCATCGTTTTACTGGTGTGTTTCCAACCAAAGAGAAAAAATTTAGGGAATCACAATAAAAAATACTAAAATTATATCAAAATGTTATATAGGCTACTTTGATAAATAAAATTTCATACGCTTAATTTTTGTTGATATCTACCGCGCATCGCGCGGGGTACTATACTAGTATTATTTAATAACAAAACAATACGAATATACATACAACGAGTAACTAAGTGAGGCATGGGTCACTTTTTAAAAAAATAATTGAGGGCATAAGTTAAAAGGAATAAAGTTATATTGTTTCCTCCTTTTTGAAATTTTTGTTAAGAACCATGGGTCTCTTCTTTCTCATCTTCTTCGTCCTCTAACTTTTTTAAATTTTCTCTTTCTTCTTCTTCCTCGTCTCCTCCTTATCTTATATTTTTATTTTATTTTCTTCTCCAAATACATCTTTTTCGAATTTCAGAAATTAGATGTTTTTTCAACTTTGAAGATTTAAAAAGGTTACAATTAAGGGTGTACAAACTGAATCTGTATGAACAAAAATATGTCACGTATGATTATGGGGATACGAGTCCAGCAGACGAGACTAGATTTAGCTTACAAATCACTGGGCGCATAGGATACACGTGTACTCCTCAAACCATGACCGCTCAGCCGGTATGGGTCGTAGGATGCAAGGTATACATCCCGTCGCCTTAGGGTTTACAATCTCCTAGTTAGGATTTTGTATATAATCACCGTCTTGAGTAAACAGGCCCAAGGCCTTATTAGTCTTTAAATTTACTATAATTATGACTGGAAAATTCATAGCAATAAATACCTCTCCTTACATTTTATTGTACGATCAAGCAATTCACACATAATCCGGCTATTCTCAAGGAATAAGATTATTTATTTTCTTGCTTATTACTTTTCTTTCAGTTTTTACTTACTTTCCTGCATATTTATTGTATCTCATAAATTTAATTGTTTAACCTATACGACCAATTTTGGACATAAGCAGTTTGGCGCCCACCATGGGGCCCAGACAATTGTAGGTTTCTATGAAGAAAAACGTGCAGTCATGTCAGACGACAACGAGAACGACAACATTCCAAAGAACACTGCTGATGCAGTAGACAACTCTGCAAAGGATTCCAATGATCCTGATGTAAACACCTAATTTTGGCACATAATTTCAAATATTTGGTCAAATAAGCCGTGCTAATTTCCTAAGATGTTTTTCTTAGTTTTTTTATTATCTTTTCTCATTTATAGTTAATTAGTTTGCAGAAAAATCCTGAAAATTGTCACAAAAATATTTTTTGATCTTAATTGTCTAATTTCGGTGCCTCTTAGTTGTGTAATTTAAATGTTTAGTTTAGTATAATTACTAAGTTAATTAGAAGTGGAATAATTAAGGTGTAAATTGTGTGTCATATTTTGTATTGGAGGCCATTGGGCCATGGATATTCTCTACAAAAATGGAAGCTTACAACCTGACCTACCAGCCCAATACTTGGCCCAAGCCCAAAACCCACACTATATAATCCCTAAACCTTCACAATTCCTCACCACACCCCTTAGCTTCTCAGCTGGCCAAACCCTTGCCAAATTTCCAACCCCACCAGAAATCTCTCTCCGCCACAGCACCGTCGGCTGTCCGCCGCAAACCACTGCCGGCCGACCGCCAGGAAATCACAACCATACCTTCCCAAACTCTTTTTTTCATCCTCATTCCATTTTTACCACCCATTTCGCCAAATACTCAACCAATCGACATAGATCTAGGCGTAAAGTAGTTGTCCAAGTGAAACTCCGGCGAAAGCTCCATATTTTCTAGCAAATCCTATGTATACAGACTCCTCCCCGTCTTCTCTTTCTCCTCATGAATTCCGTCTGACCAAGTAAGCTATTCTCCATCTTGAACTTAGCTTCCGCCCCTCTCATTTCATGATTCTAATTGAAAGTACCATTAATATGGTCATATTTTGGTTAAAATCAAGAGAGGTGGTGGCTTGGAGGCTAAAGGTTTTGATGGCAGCGGAGTAGAAGCGGTGATGATGCAGCAGCGTCTCCAACGATACAACGCTATGGAAAGGACATCGAGGCAGTGGAGGCGTGGTAGCTAGAAATGCCCCATTCTTTTTCCTTTCTTATTGATTTTGTTTATGTGCATATGTTTTACTTAAGGTAGATTATGTTTAGTATTTTGTTTATTTGCATATGTTTTACTTATGGTTATGATCTCTAGAATTTTAAATCATCCATAGGAACAAAAAATCGAGGACATGTGGAGTGCTCCTATATAAAGCTAATGAATGAAGAATTAAATAATTTTGAATTAGTGTGGTGATCTCATAATGATGGTTTTTTCTCTAGATAAATAAGAATACGAATACTTTGTGAAGGTGATGGTTTTTTGACAAAAGCAGAAGTTGGCCTTTGTGAGGTGAATAAATTCTCATGGACTTGCAAGAAACTGTCTTCTAAGTTTTTACATTTGGTCATAACTCTGCATGGCTAACTAAAGTGATAGAAACAAAAAATGTAGATTTGTCTGATGAACTTTCGAAAGAAAGACATTGGAGTGCGTTAAGAACTTATCTACATTGTTTTCATGAGATGAGTACATAACATTTAAGGGTTGAGGATATTACTTTCCTAGGATAGGATAGGTACGACATTATAACTTTCTCTTAGAAATCGTTGGATAACTATTTTTTTAAAAGTTAGTATGTCTATCTATTTGCTTATCTATTGTTAATGTTGCATTTATAGATTGCTTAGATGGAAATCTGTTGTCATACCATCCTGATAAAGGAAATGGTATAGAAATGAAGAATTTTGAGGTTAGTTTTGTATCACTAGCAACTTGATACGCTCTTTTATTCTATTATTTAAAGACAAACTTTTCTTTTGAGTAATGAAATACTTTTTAAATTAGTGTGATTATTTATTTATCTTTTATAAATGTTGTATTTATAGGTTACTTTAATGGAACCACCGGCATACCATCTTTTATACTATTGATAGAAGAGATGGTACAAGAGCGAAGAACTAGGTAATATTAAATGAGGTTAATTTTATTTAGCAACTTTAGACGTACATATCCTCTATATTTATTCGTTCCAATGTGGGTTTTAGGATAAGTATAGGTAGTTTATGATCACCACTATATTTAATTAGTTCCAACGTGGAGTTTCAGAGTAAGTTAGGACTTAAGGTAGTTTTATAGTCTTTGTTCAATCTATTTTGTCTTAAATTTTTAAAGCCATAATTTTCTGCCAATCTTTTAATGAAATGTATTACTGTAATAATTTGTGGCTGTTGTTTATCTTGACCTACATATATGGAATGAATGCAGGATTTGAGGACGAATGATACTACCCTTATTAAAGATAGCAGCACACAAACTAAGATCGATATGCAGTCTAGGAAAGCAGTGTACCACAAAAAATAAATAAAAGTTTAGAATGATGCAGTTCATTTGAAGACCTTAGACTTCAGTGAGTATTGGACCTTTCATCTATCTATTCTCGGGACTGGTGGCTTTGGTGATTATTCAACCTTTCTTCCATCTCGAAATGGAACTGATAACTAATGAATAGTTAAATGTAGGATGTGTAATTTTATTAGTATTAAGTCAGTTTATTGGTCTTAATTTTATCAATGCTAAGCATGATTGTTACTATTATGTCTGAATGCTAACCATTTGCAAATTTCATTTCCGAAATGCTAATTGTAAATGGGCCTTCAAATGCTGGTGATTTAAGATTTACTGTATTATTGACCTTTGGATGTATTGTTGTGAATATTGCTCCGTAAAAAGAATTAACTTGACTTTTGCGCTCTCTCTCTCTCTCTCTCTCTCTCTCTCTCTCTCTCTCTCTCTCTCTCTCTCTCTCTCTCTCTCTCTCTCTCTCTCTCTCTCTCTCTCTCTCTTTAAGTTGCCTATTGTATTATAATTATATTTGGACAAAATATTTGTCATCATTTTGATTAGATCTCTCCTAATATATAAGACCGAAACCAAGCTGCTCTTGGTTGTCCAGCTTGGACAAATCTGGAATTTGTAATTATAGATGCATCAGATTTACTGTACATGATGCAATTGTAGGTGTACCCTTCCGATTTTATTGGAAACCCATAGAACATTTACTAATAGTACCATAGGCATCCTCTGAATTTTCGAGTAAAAGTAGGGGTATAATTGATAGTTCACTATAATTTGCCACGTGTTTTCATGGATACCCTCGTTCATTTTGGAAATTACCAGTCCACCTGGCGCCTTCTTAACATCACAACAGGTAACGTTTGACGCGCAGTGGCCTGAGTTGGGCAACATAGAGGACCCACTGTTTCTTCCTTTTAATTTCCAAAGAATTGACGAACATTGTCAAAACTTGTGGTTTGCTCTTTTTTCTTTTGATAAATTAATGGAGTAAGTTTTATCTTCAACTCCAAATGAAGCTTCTTCTGTATCATTAGGATTTGGCTTAAACGTTGTAGTTCTGTTTGTATTGTATTTAACAAAAATGATTTAAGATTTCTCCATGCTAGAAACGTTTAAGAACTAAATTAACCAATAGGTCACGACATCTAATTAAAAAAGATAACTTCTAAGTTCTAACACTACAAACATAACTTTTACTTTAATAGGTGAAGTCATTTAGTAAATTTGGTCTTATATACTCATGCAATTTATTAATGAATACATTAAAATTGTAGTAATAAATAGATATATAAATGGATATAAATTTAAAAACCCCTTTCTTGAATTTTTATTTGGCATGCTGATGATGTCTTTCTAAATTTAACAATTGAGAAAAAAAATATTCCACATTGCCAATAGGAGTATATGATTTTATAAGTTTGTACTTATACTTACACAGCAAATACTCAATTCCTTTCTTTAGTACCTATAAAAAACATCATATCTTTTCTTCAGTGCCTATAAGAAAACATCATATATTTACTTGATTATTCAAGAACAATAATTATATAATTTATATAGTATATATTTAATGGTATAAAAATTGATGCCTTTATTTTGGGGCTTAAAGTAATAATAGTTTTAGTGAGCTTATAGATAGGCCACCCCTGGTTTTACATCCACCCCGTTAATATTTGTATTTTTACATTGTGTTGTAACTAATAATATGAATATCAGATAATAATAACGCTTGTAACGTAAAAAATGATTAGAGAACTCTTTATACGTATATGGACAACATTTCTCCAAAAAAAAAATTGAAATTAATTGATAAGTTATCTGGTACTTTGTGGTTGCTTTATTGGAACTGTTTCTAAGTAAGTTATCTCAGCTTTCTTTCTTGATCTTCTCCAAAAAAGTTATCCTAAAATAAACAAATTTAAAGAAATTATAAGGAAGCAAAAGAGTTTGTTGAAAGAGCCAAAAAAGTTCATATTAAAATATCTTATTATGACGATCTTCTCCGAGGAAGGTCAATCTGATTCGTAAGTTGTATGTGTCAAATGTTAACGCTTATACCAAGAAGTTTAACAAAAATCTAAAACAAAGAGAAGAAAATAAATCAAAAACTGCATGAAGAGAAAATATATAGCGCTAAAATGAATTTTGATTGATTAAACCAAGAGAAAATTATTACCACTTAGTTAAGTTTAAGTTAGACAAAAAAAATTAGAAAAAAATATATACGTAAATTTACTTAAAAAAAATCGCAAGGGCTTTTTGAAAATGATTTAGATTATTTATTAACTAGGGTGACTTTGGAAAAGAAAAAATCAATAACATCTTACTTTACATCTCATATTTTCCGGACCAGCTTATGAGATAAGATTAAATATATTGTTGTTGGTGCACGACAAGGAAGCTATTGGGCCTGTGCTCAGCACAGACACTCCTCCCCTTGTAATATATATACACGTTTTTACGGTTGTACAGTTCAACTATATATGAATAATAGATCGATGATTTTGTTGTTAGCAAAATGTGGATATTGTGTGACCGGTCAATGTATATTTTATAGTATTTATATGCAGATGTTGGAGTGATGAGTTACAGAGAAGACAATTTACATTTTACATTCTTTATATGTACAAGTAAAAATAAAATTGGATTCACTAGAATAATATAGTAGAACTAACAAAAGCATATGTAACAATATAAAAATCTGAACATATTTATTTAAGTTTATGTGTGCAAAATTTATGATGAATTTAACTAGAAATATAGTAAAGAGGAAGGCCGATGTAACATTACAAATCTTAATAAATATAGCATATGTGTATATATATTGAAGGTGCTTCTCAGAAAAAGAATGCCAAATGGGTTTAATTAGTCCTCCAAACATCCGAACCAAAAAATTTAGGACAATAGTTAAGAAGTTGTTAGCTTTACTATCCTTGAGATGTGTCCATCTTCAAATATATAATTGTACAAAATCCATAATCGATGATTAGAACAGTTCTAGGATGGAAGTGAAATTGAAAATTCAAAAATAGCCTAAGATGATGAAAGGGGCTTGAGATCTTCGTCTAAGATGATGATAGTCAAATAACGAAGCTAGAAACGTTGAGTGTAAATTTTTTTTCGTATTTGATTGAAATATCATTCAATGTATTTTCATTTAAACATTATGTGTTATTAAAATTCATGTTGTTTTCTCAACAAATTATATGGTCATCAATTTTTTTGCTAACGCAAGTTGTACGGTTATTTGTGTTTTCAAATTTTCTGTCTTTTATTTCAAAAATTTCTCATTGTGGCATCATTTATGGGTGTGTTTCCAACCAAAGAGAAAAAATTTAGGGAATCACAATAAAAAATACTAAAATTATATCAAAATGTTATATAGGCTACATTGATAAATAAAATTTCATACGCTTAATTTTTGTTGATATCTACTGCGCATCGCGCAGGTACTATACTAATATTATTTAATGACAAAACAATACGAATATACATACAACGAGTAACTAAGTGAGGCATGGGTCACTTTTTTAAAAAAAAATTGAGGGCATAAGTTAAAAGGAATAAAGTTATATTGTTTCCTCCTTTTTGAAATTTTTGTTAAGAACCATGGGTCTCTTCTTTCTCATCTTCTTCGTCCTCTAACTTTTTTAAATTTTCTCTTTCTTCTTCTTCCTCGTCTCCTCCTTATCTTATATATTTATTTTAGTTTCTTCCCCAAATACATCTTTTTCGAATTTTAGAAATTGATGTTTTTTCAACTTTGGAGATTTAAAATGGTTACAATTAAGGGTGTAAAAACTGAATCTATATGAGCAAAAATATGTCACGTATGATTACGGGGATACGAGTCCAGCTGGCGAGACTAGATTTAGCTTACAAGTCACTGGGCGCATAGGATACACGTGTACTCCTCAAGCCACGACCGCTCAACCGGTATGGGTTGTAGGATGCAAGGTATACATCTCGCCGCATTACGGTTTACAATCTCCTAGTTAGGATTTTGTATATAATCACCGTCTTGAGTAATCAGGTCCAAGGCCTTATTAGTCTTTGTATTACCATAATTATGACTGGAAAAATCAAAGCAATAAATACCTCTCCTTATATTTTATTGCACGATCAAGCAATTCACACATAATCCGGCTATTCTCAAGGAATAAGATTATTTATTTTCCTGCGTATTACTTTTCTCTCAGTTTTTACTTACTTTCCTGCATATTTATTGTATCTCATAAATTTAATTATTTAACCTATACGACCAATTTTGGACATAAGCAGTTTGGCACCCACCATGGGGCCCAGACAATTGTAGGTTTCTATGAAGAAAAACGTGCAGTCATGTCAGACGACAACGAGAACGACAACATTCCAAAGAACACTGCTGATGCAGTAGACAACTCTGCAAAGGATCCCAATGATCCTGATGTAAACACCTAATTTTGGCACATAATTTCAAATATTTGGTCAAATAAGCCGTGCTAATTTCCTAAGATGTTTTTCTTAGTTTCTTATATCTTTTCTCATTTACAGTTAATTAGTTTGCAGAAAAATCCCGAAAATTGTCACAAAAATATTTTTTGATCTTAATTGTCTAATTTCGGTGCCTCTTAGTTGTGTAATTTAAATGTGTCGCTGTCCGCCGCAAACCACTGCATGCCGACCTTCAGGAAATTACAACCATTCCTTCCCGAACACTTTTTTTCATCCTCATTCCATTTTTACCACCCATTTCGCACAATACTCGACCAATCTTCATAGATCTAGGCGTAAAGTGCTGTCCAAGTGAAACTCCTGCGAAAGCTCCTGTTAGCTTGGATAAGCTTGGAGTTTTGAATGATGACTGAGGAAATCCACTGCAGCAGAATAGATAATTCATACAAAATCGTTTAATTGAGATATTATTATTTATCCTTACACTGATGTATATCTTGGTAATTATGCAGGCCTAATCGGATACGAAAACATTGCATAACTAAGGGATAAAGGATTCGGATTCTAGAAGGAAGAATCCAATTAGGACTCAAAGTCAAGGGAGCTTTGGAGTTCTAATTGCTCAAGACTTCTTGGCTGCTGGAGTTATAAAACAGAGAGCATATCAGCCATAGAAGTACACACTAATACAGAGAGAATCGAGCAAAAGCTGAGAAGAGTTATTAGCTTATTTGTGTAATCAGTTAGCTACGGTAGAACTAAGTTAGAACCTGTTCCTTAGATTGAATCTTGTAAAAGTTCAAGTCTTAGTTCAAGTGCAGTAAGCAAAAATCGAGTTGTAAACTTTCTGGTTCAAGTCGTGGACTTGACACAACTTCACTGATCGTGAGAAAGATCACTAAAGGATTAGAGTTAGTCCTAGGTTAGTAAGAGTGAGTCTTGTAACCAAGTGGGTCTTTTTACATAGTGAAGTTGAAATCCTACTTGAGAAGTAGGTCGTGGTTTTTTGATCCCGAGTCAAGGGATTTTTCCACGCTAATATCTGGTGTTCAATTACTTATAGTTTTAGTTCCGCATATCGTAGAGTAAAGGAACACATTTTAAGGAACTGGTCCTTAAAACAGTAAAGTGGTGTAATCGTGGGAAATAACAATTGGTATCAGAGCGGGTTATCCTTGAAAAGGCTAACACCTAGGATTAGATGAGTACATCACGAGAGTACAGTGAGGACCAGTCAATGGTTAGAGCACCTTATTTCAATGGGAAATACTATTCATGGTGGAAAGAGAGAATGCGTGATCATCTTCAAGCAGAAGACTATGAATTGTGGGATATAGTAACTGAAGGTCCCATGATCCCAATGAAGAAGGATGCTGAGGGAAAAGATGTTCCCAAAACCAGGAAGGAATGCAATGCTGAAGACATAAAGCAATGGGAAAAGAATGCAAAGGCAAGGAAGTGGCTGGTTGGTGGACTTAGTCCTGACGAATGCACTAGAATCAGAGGGTATGCCACTGTAAAGGAGATTTGGGATGTTCTACAAGTTGCACACGAAGGAACAAGTCAGGTAAAAAGGTCCAGAGGTACACTTCTTTATGCTGAATATGAAAGTTTTAAAATGAAAGAAGAAGAGTCAATCTCTGAAATGTATACTAGATTTAATGCCATTGCCTCTGAACTTATCTCTTTGGGAAGGGTTTTAACTGTGGAAGATAGAGTAGAAAAGATTTTAACTAGGGTTCTTCCAGATTTTTGGGAGATCAAAGCTTGTGCTATCATTGAAAGTAAAGATTTAACCACTTTATCCTTAGATGAGCTTATAGGCAATCTAAAGACTTATGAACTGAGGAAAAAGGTTAAAAACATAGGAGCACCAGTTCAAACTGAACCTAACCTAGCCTTGACTGCTGGTGATAAAATCATTGATGATAAGGAACTGGTCCTTATCGCTAAAAGTGTTCAGAAATATTTGAATAAGAAAGGCAAATTAGTGGACATGGTAGGTCTACTAACATGAAACAGGCTGGAGAATGCCACAAATGTGGAAGCTCAGAATACTACATCAGCAAATGTCCAATTATGGAAGGAGAATGGAGGAAGAGATTCATTGATGAAAGGAAGAAGGCTAGGGAACAGGTCCATAAGAAAAGTGGAAATCCCAAAGCATTGGTTGCATGATGGCAAGACAGTGAAGACGAAATAACTGATGATGATCTGGATGAGGATCTTGCTCTAATGGCACTTGGAGATTCAGAAAATGAAGAAGATGCTGAGGTATTTGTTTCTAAACTCAAAGATGATGTAAAAAGCATGCCTAGAGAAAAATTGGTTAAAGTATTTCATATTGTGCTAAATGAATTTAAATCTCTAAGGGATAGCAATCATCAAATGCATGATAGAATTAATTGTTTAGAAACAGAATGCAAAGAAGAAATAGTTAAAAATGATTTTCTGGAAAGGAAGATTAGCATGCTTGAGGAACAGGTCCTCACACTTGAAACAACTGCTCAGGAATTAGAAAATGTTAAAACAGTTGTAAAAGGTAAATGTATTGCTAATTCTCATCAGATCATTGCTGAAGAGAAACTGAAAGACACAGTTGATGAACTGTGTAAGAAAGATGAAAAGATAAGATCTTTAGAAGAAGACTTGGTTAAAACAAAAATGGAATTAAGAAAAACTGTAGAATGGAACAAGTCTTCTGAAGCACTAGAATGGTTACAGGAAAATCATAGTAGTAACAGGAAAGGTATTGGATTCATGAAAGCACAGAGTTCATCCAAATGGAATCCAAAGAGTAAGTACTTATCATTTCCTGAAAACTGGGTATGCACTCACTGTGGGAACACTGGTCACCGGAAAGAAAATTGTCAATCTTTAAAAAGGGGTGCCCAGAGGAACAGGTCCTATAAACCTGTTCAAAATCCTGTGAAACAGAAGAATAGGTCCTACAAACCTGTTCAACATTCTGTAAAAAGGGAAAATGTTCACACAAAGAAACCATTACCATTCTGGGCTAGGAGAGATCTGATTCATCCTTTTTCAAAAGGAAAGGAACCCAAACTAGTTTGGGTTTTTAAAATTAACCCCTAGTTTTCTTTTGCAGGCTAGAGTGAAGGAGATAAACCACAAATGGTACATGGACAGTGGTTGCTCAAGGCACATGACAGGGCATAAGGAACTGTTCCTTTCACTCTCAGCCTTCCAAGGAGGAAGTGTTTCCTTCGGTAATGGTAAGAAAGGGGAAATTATTGGAATTGGAAAGGTAGGTAGGTCTGATTCACACTGTATAGATAATGTGTTTCTAGTAGATGGGCTGAAGCATTGCTTATTGAGCATATCTCAATTGTGTGACAAAGGTAATAATGTTAATTTCTCATCTACTGGATGCACTGTGACTAACCAAACTTCTGGAGAGGTTATTTTGCAGGGAAACAGGCATGGAAACATCTACAAAGTAGACTTGCTGACATTATCTGATGGAAGCTTGAGCTGCTTAACGGTGGTGCAAAATGATCCCCTCCTATGGCACAAAAGACTAGGACATGCTAGTCTTTCACAATTGAACAAAATTGTATCAAAGGACTTGGTGATAGGTCTTCCTAACATCAGGTTTAATGATGAAAAAGTATGTGAAGCATGTGCCAGGGGGAAGCAGGTAAAATCCTCATTCAAATCAAAGAAACAGGTAAGTACCACTAAACCTTTGGAACTGGTCCATATGGATTTATGTGGTCCAATGAGAACAATGAGTCGTGGAGGTAAGAAGTATGTTATGGTATTGGTGGATGATTACTCCAGATTTACATGGACTATATTTCTTGCATCTAAAGAAGAAGCATTTAATGCATTTTCAATTTTTGCTAAGAAAGCTCAAAGAACTCTAGATAATCATATTGTTGCCATTAGGTCAGATCATGGAACTGAATTTGAAAATCATATGTTTTCCAATTTTAGTAATGAAAATGGCATTAATCATAATTTTTCTTCACCTAGTACTCCACAACAAAATGGTGTAGTGGAAAGGAAAAATAGGACTCTAGAAGAAATGGCAAGGACTATGTTAATATCTGGAAATCTTCCACAGAACTTTTGGGCTGAGGCTGTTAACACTGCATGCTACATAATAAATAGATGTATGACAAGACCTTTAATAGAAAAGACCCCATATGAATTGCTTAAAGGAAGAAAACCAAATATTTCTCATCTTAGGGCCTTTGGTTGCAAATATTTCATACATAACAATGGGAAAGATGCCTTAGGAAAATTTGATCCTAGAAGTGATGAGGGAATATTTGTTGGTTATTCTTTAAATAGTAAATCTTATAGGGTGTTTAACAAGAAAACATTGAAAATTGAAGAAAGCATGCATGTTAAATTTGATGAAACTGACAGTCTCACTCAAGAACAGGTACAGGAGGATGAAGAAATTGGAATGCTGAAAGAGTTTGAACTTAATCCACAAATGCAGATTCTGGATATGAGAAGTGAACTGCAAGGAACTGTTCCTCAGGATAGAACTGAGAAGAGTAGCACTGAAACAGGGGGAACAAATGTTGGTTCCACTTCACAAACTGGAAATGCTACTCTATCAGGAACTGTTCCTCAGCAGAGGACTTCTGACAATGGATTGACGCCCAAGCCTTTCAAGTATCAAGGGTCACATCCTGTGGATCAAATAATCTCAGATAAGACTGCCGGAGTTCAAACTAGATCAACAGTCAAGAATCACAATCTGTGTGCCTTTAGTGCCTTCTTATCTCTTGTTGAACCTAAAAATGTGAAAGAAGCACTGAAGGATGCAGATTGGATAAATGCTATGCAAGAGGAACTGAATCAATTCCAAAGGAGTCAAGTTTGGCATCTGGAACCTAAGCCAAGGAACAGGTCCATAATTGGAACAAAATGGGTTTTCAGAAACAAACACTATGAGGATGGCATGGTAACAAGAAACAAGGCCAGGCTAGTCGTTCAGGGATATAGTCAAGAGGAGGGCATCGACTATGATGAGACTTTTGCTCCAGTTGCAAGACTGGAAGCAATAAGACTTCTTATAGCCTTTGCTACATACATGGAATTTACTTTACATCAAATGGATGTCAAGAGTGCATTTCTGAATGGTTACTTGAAAGAAGAAGTGTATGTCAAGCAACCTCCAGGTTTTGAAAGTGAACAGTTCCCTGAACATGTGTACAAGTTGGACAAGGCCTTGTATGGGCTCAAGCAGGCACCAAGAGCATGGTATGAAAGACTATCAAAATTTCTACTCCAGCATGGATACAAGAGAGGTAAAATTGATAGTACATTGTTTTTAAAAGAAAAAGGTAAGCATCTCTTAATTGTTCAAATTTATGTAGATGATATAATCTTTGGTGCTACTTGTGAAAACTTAAGTAAGGAATTTGCAAACTTGATGGGGAGTGAATTTGAGATGAGCATGATGGGTGAACTCAATTTCTTTTTGGGTTTACAAATTAAGCAAACCTCAAATGGAACTATGATCCATCAACAAAAGTATGTTAAGGAATTACTTAAAAGATTTGATATGGATAATGCATGCTAAGGAAATTGACACACCTATTGCCACTGCCACAAAATTGGATGTTGATGAACATGGAATATCAGTTGATAAAAAATTGTATAGGGGTATGATAGGTTCTCTACTTTATCTAACTGCTAGTAGACCTGATATTGTGTTCAGTGTTGGTTTGTGCGCCAGGTTCCAATCAGATCCTAAGGAATCTCATTTGAAAGCTGTTAAAAGAATATTGAGGTATCTGAAAGGAACAGGTCCCTTGGGACTTTGGTATCCAAAAGGTGGTAGTTTTAATCTTGTTGGATATACTGATGCTGACTATGCAGGTTTTCTTGTTGATAGAAAAAGTACCTCAGGTATGGCACATTTTCTTGGTGAGTGTTTGGTTTCTTGGGGAACTAAGAAACAAAATTCAGTGGCACTTTCCACTGCTGAGGCTGAATATGTGGCAGCTGCTTCATGTTGTTCACAGTTGTTATGGATCAAACAACAATTACAAGATTTTGGTGTTGATGCAGGAACTGTTCCTATCTATTGTGATAACACTAGTGCTATTAATATGACAAAGAATCTAGTGCATCACAAAAGGACTAAACACATTGACATAAGACATCATTTCCTAAGAGACAATTATGAAAAGGGTTTGATCACCATAGTATTTTGTCCCACCGAAAAGCAAATTGCTGACATTTTTACAAAATCTCTAGGTAGAGATGATTTTGAAAGGAATAGATTAGAATTAGGGATGATTAAATTCACATAAAATCATCAATGCTCTACTTCATAATTGGCTAGAAAATTGCTCCTAAAATGAATTTTATTCAAGTCATTTTGAATAATTCAGTCCAGTTTAATACTTAAATGTATATTCTTATGACATATATCTTATTTAGAGTTGCTAAAATTTAATGATGTTACCCTTATGCTCTTAGAATTTCAGATGATAAAAAAATTGCAAATTGGAAGGACACTGAATTTTTGTGTTAAACTCAAGTATGTACTCGTTATTATTCAGTTAATTTAGAAGTATAAAGGCTATAGGTAACTTAAGATTAGGATAAATCCCACTAAGTTTCCTACCCATATCCAAAGTGTAAAGGAGTCCCATCGGAGGAACAGTTCCTACTCTGGTGACCTGCAGCCTAACGGCTCTTTTTCTCCGGGAGACTCCCAAGAGTCCTTAACCGTTGCATGTTATGATGAGGTAAGTTGATCGTTTTTTACTCTAACTCCACTACCTAAATCACTCTATAAATACTCTCCTTCTCCCTCATTACCCTTTTACATTGTTCATCAATTAAAACTATCACAATTTCAGAAAGAGTAGTAAATTATTTGTTAATTTGAATTGCAAAAATGTCTCTTGATTCTGATAATTCTTCAACTGCACCTATTGATGAACAACCACAAAATCTTAATCCTCCCTCACCCATGGAAACCACTAACCTAAACCCTGAAATCCCTGAACCAATCCCAGACGTACCTGAACCTGAAATTCAGGGGGAAGGACCAGTTCCCACGGCTGAATCAATTGCTGAGCAAGTTGAGGATTTTTCTCGTGCTATGGTGTTGTATCAGTATCAATTAAACTTCACATACCCTTTGAATGTTGTTATAGACGAGGAAGAAAAGGGAGAGGGGTCTGAGGCTGCTCTTGAGGGGGAACCTATTAAGAGGTTGGAAGCACCCATGCATGGGGCATCGGGGTCTCCAGAGGCTGGCTTTAGAGCACCCATGGAGGATGTGATAGATGTTGAGGAGGCTATAAGTGATAGTGACAGGCCTCTGGTGGATTTGATCAACATTAGGAGTCTGAGAAGAAAATTGGCTAGAAAGGGACCCATTGATGACCGTGTGACTGCTGAAATTGCTGCTAAGTTGAAGAAAATAGGTGATAGTTACAAGCCTGGAAATAAAAAGAAAGTTGAAAGTTCCTCCAAGGCAAAAGGACCTGTTCCTTCTACCTCAACCCCTGCTTCTGGGGTTAGGAGGACAAGAAGTGCTGTAAAAGCTGCTGATGAACAACTAGCTGCTGCCTTAGAAAGGAGCAGAAAAGGGAAAGAAAAACAGGTGGTGGAAGAGGAAGAAGTGGATGATATTGATCTTGCTGATTTTTCTGAGGATGATGAGATGGTAGATGCTGAGGAGGTTGTGCCTCAGTCTAAGAAAAGAAAAGTTCCTGAGAGAAGAGTAACAAGAAGTTCGGTTAAAGCTGCAGAGAAGTCTGCTAGGAGTACCAGGTCCTCTAAGAGAGTTGTTGTGTCGAAAGCTCTGCCAGTGACAGTGATGAGTCCTTTGCTGGAGAAGAGACTGATAGTGAAGCTGAAGGTGATGAGTCTGTGCACTGTGTTCATGAAGACATGTTGACCAAGAAGGTTTTGAAAGGTCGGGTAATGTCTGATGTGCAAGAAGAAGGGATGTTGTGGCTGTTGCAAAAATTGCATGCACAGGGTTGGAGGGACATGTTCCTTAAGATCTTTGGAAAATGTGCAAAGGGAATGGTGCAAGAGTTCTACAAGAACTGCACCATCAGAGAAGATAGAATTACTACCTCTTTCAATGACAATGTAATTACGTTTGACACAAGGGAACTTGGTGTGCTGCTGGGGGTTCCTGCTACTGGGTATGCTAGCTATGTCAAGAAGGTTTGGCCTGACTTGACAGACTTGCCTACTGATCTGGAGATCACTAGGAAGTTTGCTGAGAATGATGGGGAAGAGAAACCCAGAGCTGTGCAGAAGAGTGAGATGCACCCACAGCACCAAGTGTTATTTGAGTTTGTGAACAAAATTGTGATGCCAAGGCAGGAGAAAAGAAGAGTTGCCAGTTTCATAGACCTGGTCCTTATGGAACTGTTGGACACTGAAAAGCAGATCAACTGGCCCAGCTTTATGATCCACCTGATAAAAAGGGTGATTGCTGGGAAGAGAAAGCACTCCTTGCCGTTTGGTTTCATTCTGACTGATATATTTGCAAAGTTGAAGATTCCCTTGGAAGGGGTTGTGAAGGCTACAAAGAAGGAAAAGTTTGGTTGTGCCACTTTGATAAGCTGTGACTTGCCAGTTTAGGCTGATCCTCCACAGGCTGGTGTTGGGAGGCAGCCACTGAACAACAAAGTGAGGGCACTTAGGCAGCATGTTGCTATTCAGGCTACTGAAATAGCAAGGTTGGAAGAGGAGTACAATGTCTGGAAGGCAGAGGCCTCGAAGGCAAAGGAGACCAATGAAGGGATGCTCAAGCAAATGTTTGAGTTGCTTAACAAGTCTCAGGGACCTGGTCCTTCCACATCCTGACCACCTTAGCCTTAGCCTTTAGCCATCTTTTGTCTAGTGGGATCTAGCCTAGCTTAGTGCCTTAGCCTTTTTCTTCTTTAATTTTTTGGATAATTCTGTAGTATGTGCTTGTATCCCCTGATTTCAATGGTTGATTTAATGAATTGTCTTTGATGGCTAATATCATTGTCTTGCGGTTGCTTTAATTTGATTTATGTTTGCATTTTGAGTTGCCTCAATGGTCATGTGCTGATTAATTCTAACACTTGAGTTATATTTTTTATGCAACCTTTTCAATGATGCCAAAAGGGGGAAGAGTAAGTCTGATTTTGCATGATTTTATACCTAATAGAAATCTGTTCCTTAATGATAAACTCTTTACTGATTGATTGTTTTTGAGCTTAAGTTGTACTTTAGGACATTAAGGATATGCAGCTATGTGTATGAGTTTGTCATCATCAAAAAGGGGGAAATTCTTAGCTTGGATAAGCTTGGAGTTTTGACTGATGACTGAGGAACGGATTCAAAGGACCTGTTCCTTTGAATCACTGCAGCAGAATGGATAATTCATGCAAAATCGTTTAATTGAGATATTATTATTTATCCTTACACTGATGTATATCTTGGTAATTATGCAGGCCTAATCGGATACGAAAAGATTGCATAACTAAGGGATAAAGGATTCGGATTCTAGAAGGAAGAATCCAATTAGGACTCAAAGTCAAGGGAGCTTTGGAGTTCTAATTGCTCAAGACTTCTTGGCTGCTGGAGTTATAAAACAGAGAGCATATCAGCCATAGAAGTACACACTAATACAGAGAGAATCGAGCAAAAGCTGAGAAGAATTATTAGCTTATTTGTGTAATCAGTTAGCTACGGTAGAACTAAGTTAGAACCTGTTCCTTAGATTGAATCTTGTAAAAGTTCAAGTCTTAGTTCAAGTGCAGTAAGCAAAAATCGAGTTGTAAACTTTCTGGTTCAAGTCGTGGACTTGACACAACTTCACTGATCGTGAGAAAGATCACTAAAGGATTAGAGTTAGTCCTAGGTTAGTAAGAGTGAGTTTTGTAACCAAGTGGGTCTTTTTACATAGTGAAGTTGAAATCCTACTTGAGAAGTAGGTCGTGGTTTTTTGATCCCGAGTCAAGGGGTTTTTCCACGCTAATATCTGGTGTTCAATTACTTACAGTTTTAATTCCAAATATCGTAGAGTAAAGGAACACATTTTAAGGAACTGGTCCTTAAAACAGTAAAGTGGTGTAATCATAGGAAATAACAGCTCCATATTTAATAGCAAATCCTATGTATACAGACTCCTCCCCATCTTTTCTTTCTCCTCATGAACTTCATATGACCAAGTAAGTTATTCTCCATCTTGAACTTAGCTTCCGCCCCTCTCATTTCATGATTCTAATTGAAAGTACCATTAATATGGTCATATTTCGGTTAAAATCAAGAGAGGTGGTGGCTTGGAGGCTAAAGATTTTGATGGCAGCGGAGTAGAAGCGGTGATGATGCAGCGGCATCTCCAACGATGCAATGCTATGGAAAGGACATCGACGCAGTGGAGGCGCGGTAGCTTTGGTGGCGGGTTAGCTAGAAATGCCCTGTTCTTTTTCCTTTCTTATTGATTTTGTTCATTTGCATATGTTTTACTTAAGGTAGATTATGTTTAGTATATTGCTAGTGTTAATACCCTTGTGTGGGAAAAAATATGCCACCTATTATTATGGGGATACTAATCCAGTTGGCGAGACTAGACTTAACCTACAAGTCACCGGGCATTGAAGACATACGCCCGCTCCTAAAGCCAACGACCGTTTAGGCGGTTTGGTCACTGGGTGCAGGGCACTAGACCTCGCCGCTTAGGGTTTATAGTCTCCTAGGTAGAGTTTAGTATACCACCGCCTTGAGTTGTAGGCCCATGGCCTTATTAATATTTGTATGTTACGTTATTTAGGACTGGGTATCACTACTATAAATACCCCTCCTTATATTGTATTGTACACAAGACACAGTTTGCCACCAAAGTCGGCTACTCTCAAGGAATAAGAATTACTTTGCTTTCTCTATTATTTATTATTTAATTACTTGTCTTTACTTTCACCGTATTTACTTACTTTTTCTATCGTAATTTACAATATTGCTTGTGACCTCATTCATAATTAATTGTTTAACATAGACGTACAAATTTTCGTCTTGAAGGAAGACGGAGAGACCCTGAGCATCCGAGACGTACTTCTCAGGGGAATTCATTCTTTCCTCCATGCCGGATAGTTGCTGCCGAAGATCTCTCACTATCTCCTCCAAATGATTCACGTTGTTGAGATGAAGTTGCTCTAAGACCTTGACATCTGTGAGGGATGACTTGAGGGCCTCCACATCCTGCTTGTGCTTGCGGACTTCACCAACTAGCGCCTTCTCCAAGTTCCCGCTCTTCAGAACCTCTGCGCGATAGGCATCACGAGTGGTCTGCAGCTCACCCTTTAACTCCTCAGCCTTTTCTACAAAGGGCTGCAAGCTGGCTACTTGTTCACATAGAGCATCAGCCTCCTCGACCAGATTTCCTTCTAAGCCTCTCAAGCAGAGTATCTCATGATACACCATCAATCCCTGGGTAATGGTATGAACAGGAGTTTGGTAAAGGAAAAATAATGTTGAACTTGACACGGTGGTGGCAGGAAACTTACCCGAAGGGAGCATCCGGTGGGAACCTCAAGCAGAACCGGGACGCACCGCCAAGTTTGCCTGATCCTAAGAGGTCCATCAGTGATAATCGGGGGACCAACACTGCTCAGGGGCTTAGAGGATATCTCGGCGGCGCCTAACCATGGTCTCACCTGATATGAGACGATCCTATTCAGCCAGGAGGACAACATCATCTGCAGCACCCCGCACCATGATGCCCTACTCATAACACTTAGGATGGAAGGCACATACATGAAACGTGTATTGGTCGACACTTGTAGCACCATAAACCTCATCACATGGGATGCACTGAAGGCGATGGGTATTAAGGATCGAATTATGCCAAGCATTTACTCGCTCGAATGCTTCAACAATTCTTGTGAGAAAGCTATAGGCAAAATTAACCTGACCACCCGCTTGCTGGGGATAGATTATGTTTCATCTTTTCAGGTAATCAAGGGAGGCGTTCCTTACAATGCGATCGTCGGGCGACCATGGATTCGTCAAGTTAAATTCCACCTGGCATCAGAAATTGAAGTATCCTACTCAATGGGGGTTAAAAGAAGTGAATGGTGATCAAGATGCAGCAAGGGAATCCATGGTTTGTTACAACTCATGGAATCTTCATTAGGTTAACCGCTGCAGCAATAGGGATTACAACCTCCTGAGATCCACTTACGGGTTCATATACGGCCTCTACGGCCACTTCTTTGCTAGGGCGCCACTGAAAGGAGTCGGATTCCTCAGGAGTCGGAGCAGTGGTAACAGGTTCTAAGTAAAAAGATGGTGTCAGCCTTTGAAGTTAACAAAGAAAGAGTGTTATTTCGTAAAAACTAAGCCTAAAACCTGAAAATTGCGGATCAAAAGGTATGGAAGGAAGCAAGACATCATCCTCCACACTAGCTTTTTCCTCGTCTATGGGAGTCTTTTCGATCATATGCCTACGCTTTCGTGAAGAAGGACCAGCTTCAACAGCAGCAGACGAGGTTGTTTCTACAGCCTCGGACATAGGAACTCGGGGGACTTCTCCATCACCATCAGAAATCACAAGGGTTTCATCAGCAATGGACACATTAGCCGGCCTAGAGGACCTCCTCCTCTTCGAGGAACATGATCTATTCGCCCTCTCTAAAATTCTTCTACCAGATGCCTGCACATCAGGTAAGGAGCAATATATGGGGCAGCGATCTGAATCTCCACCAGCGAAGGCATATCATGACGAGAGAACCCTGGAAGTAGTGGTGAATCAAAATATGGGAGAAATTTTGGGTAGTAAGAACGGCTCAATAATTACTTTCCGTGGTTTTTCGCCCGCCAACCATTCACATTCGCTAGGGCCGAGAAAGTCAGGGATTCAAGAGGATTCCCCAAAAAGATTGTGGTAACCCACATCATCAATTCATTGTGGCTCAAAGAAATGGTGGACACGATGTTTACTGCACAGAAGAAAGAAATCAGTTTGAAGCCACCGTAGTTGAAAGCAAGGAGATGAGTTTCCGTGGACTTACACTTTTAGTTGAAGACCTCTAGAAAGGGAAGAGGGGATACTAAATCGGCCGTTCACACAACCATGTACCTATGCACGCATCTACGGTCTTTGAAATCTTCACTATTGGGGACTATACCTTTCTTCCCCTGCTTTATGAACATCAGCATCCCAGCTTTATGAAGATGAGTGGAGTAGAAGGCCAGAAGATGATCGAAGGAAAATGCAACTTGGGCATAGTTAGCCAAGTGATCAAGCACGACCACTAGTTACCACACGAAAGGTCTGACCTGGCCTAAACAAACATTGTAACGGTGGCATATGTCCTCTATGATGGAGTGGACATGCTTGTTGAGATGAAAAGTGAAAGGGTGCATGTGAACCATTGAAAAGCCAGCCCGATAGGAAGAAATTCTTTCCTTAGTGCCAGGAGCAAGAATGACAACGGAATCAGGCCATTTGCGTTCATGCCTAATGTGCATAATATCATTCTTCGTGACTGCGGAAGGGTAGAATTCAATGGAGATATTGCTATTTTCACCCTCTTGTTTAGGGGTTTGGCCTAGCATGCGGCCATTATTTTCAAAATTGAAAGAATGGGCGAGGTAATCCTGCGCTCTGAATTTCATTGGGAGAAAGCTTGGACCTTGTGCCATGATGATAATATTAGCGGGATTGGAAAAGAGATTATCTTTTGAAGAGCAGTTCTTGAAAATCTTTGGAAGGTTGTGAATAAACTTTCTCACTTACGACGTATATACACACGTCTGGGCTGAAACATAAAGAGGAAGTGGAATGATCTCAATCACATGGGATCATAACTATGTTTACTGCAGTTTAAGTGATATGTATCCCCATAATTACGGGATGTGAACAGAGCAGCAGCAGTATTGGGAAGGTACGCGGAAAACCCCTCCAATCATTAGGGGACGCATCGCTGTACTAAGGAATTTTCATTCCATACGACACACGCGAAGAGGAAAGGAGGAGAGCGTCAGTATCGTCACACCTTTACGTCTGCTATCACGCTTTTTTCACTTCCTGACTACTTGCGTCAGCACTCAGTAAGTGGGTGTACTGACTGTGTGGGCAAAAATACGCCACCTATTATTACGGGGATACGAGTCTAGCTGGCGAGACTAGACTTAAGCTACAAGTCACCGGGCACTGAGGATATACGCCCGCTCTTAGAGCCAATGACTGTTTAGGCAATTTAGTCACAGGACGCATGGCACACATCTCACCGCCTAGGGTTTACAGTCTCCTAGTTAGGGTTTAGTATACCACTATTTTGAGTTGTAGGCTCATGACCTTATCAGTATTTGTATTTTACCTTATTTAGGACTAGGTATCACTACTATAAATACCCTTCCTTACATTGTATTGTACACAAGACACAATTTGCCACCATAGTCTGCTATTCTCAAGGTATAAGAATTACTTTGCTTTCTCTATTATTTCTTGCTTAATTACTTGTCTTTACTTTCATCATATTTACTTTCTTTTTCCATTGTAATTTATCGTATTGCTTGTGACCTCATTCATAATTAATTGTTTAACCTAGACGTACAAATTTAGGCATAAACAACCCAGTTTCGTATGTTTGGCTTGTGTTTGGCTTGATGAAGTGGTTTGAGCGTGTTTGTCAAATCTGAAGTATGTACTAGTAATCCGTACTTTTTCAAAGAAAGGCATGAGTTTAGCCAGAAATGTTTATATTTTGTTTTCTTTAGCATAAAATCGTGATGGTTTGTTCAGTTTTCTTATTGGAAAAAGCATAAAAGTTTTTGCTGCCTCGTGTCTGTTCATACTCGACTTGTGCACTGTTCAGGATATAGTTTTTTCCTAGTTTAAGTATGGAATTGTATAACCATGGTTGTCTAGCCTTGTAGAAATTGGGAGTGGAGTTAGTATGCATGCAGTTTGTTTGTGTGTGTCTCATTTATTAGTTTGCTTAAGTAAAATATGTAAGGTATAGTATAGTTCATTGTCGAGCATATTTTAGCTTTGTTGAAGTTGTGGCATTCAAAGTCTTAACTGCTAACTTGATTATCTTCGTCTTGAGTCAAGTGTGAAGGAGTTATACTAAATTTTTCCCTGGTGTAGTTATAAGTTGTCCAACTATTTGTTTGAGTTAATTTGAGATGAAAGTTGTTTCTAGTCTCACTAGTTCAGGAGTATTAAGCTGTCTTGTGTTGTTTGTTTAGTCTTCTAACATAAAAAAATCATATGTAGTTCCAATTACATGTCCTCGCTTAGCTAAGTGCTAAAGGTTGATGTCTCGTTTATTTTAGTATGAAAACTAGTTCAGCTTCATCATGCTAATAATTCAAGTAGGAGTTCTGTACTGTCTTGTTTGCTTTAGCTCAGGTCTGAGCAATAAATAAATCTTTGTGTTCAAGTGGACAATTAGGGAGATGTTTTGAGCCAGTTAGTGTGTTGTACTATCTTAAATAATACTTGTGGTGAACTTGGTTGTGTTAGTTATTATTTAGGATTTGTTGAATGTTTGGTTTGGTTTTAAGTGTGTCTTGGCCAAGTTAACTAGGAATTTAATTTTGTCCTAGCAAGTGAGGTATGGATTAGTTATGTGCTGAAAATTGGTGTGTAGTAGTGTAGAATTTTAAGTATAATTTTTGGATTTTAGCATGTAGTATGTAGAGTCCACTAGACCAACTAGGACAGCCCACTAGGTACTTTAAATTTAGTTTTAGGTGGCTGTTTCTATGCTAAAAGCAAGGCTAAAATACTCAAGTAATAGGGGTGTGGGCTTGTACCTTTATACAAGTCAACACTCCACCATTTGCCTTCACTTTTGGCTATAATTAGAGGCTTTAAATCCTCATTTTCTCAACCAACAACAATCTGAAAAATCTGCTGTAAAACAGAGAGGAATACCTAGAATGCTAAGACAAAAATTTGATAGAAAAATTGTTAGAAATTTAGTGAGATTAAGGGGTAGGGGTTTAGAGCCAAAAACATCCTTATACAAGGGTCTTTTAGGTATAAACTTTGATCTTTAAGTCAAGTTTTTTTGGAGGTTTTAACGGATGTTTGGTTCTGTCACTAGTCTGTTTTTTTGTTGATGGTTGGACTTTGGTTCTTCAATGCTTGTTAGCTTAAGCTTTCTCCATGACTAGGTGAATATTTCTTCACTTGTGAACTTCTGCCTTCTAAAAGCTTGCTGCATTTGTCTATAAAATGACTTAAAACCAGGCCAAAGAAAATCCCTCTTTTCATTATTTGTGCTCATGTTTGATTGATTATGTAATGCCTGTAACCCTTTTGGAGCTATTGTTACAAATCTTTGTGCAAGTATCAAATAAGCAGCTTTTCATTAAGATGAATTGCAAAATCTTGGCATTGAAATGAACTATCTGCTTCAACAGTTTAATTTTGGCAAATCTAGACAACATCTGAAATGTCCAGGCTAAATAGGAGTTATGATGCAAACTTTGAAACAAGATTAAAAGTTTTTGCCATTTTGCAAAGGTAGTTTAATCCTAATTCATGTATGTAAAGTACACCTTGAATGCCTTTTCTCTAAGAAAACATAAAGACGATTCTGAGATAAGTTAAAAAGGAGAGGGTTTAAATGCAAATCATAATTAATCTTGTTTAAACAATGGTGCAAGCTAAAATGGGAGCTTAGCAACTGTGACAAGAACAACGGAAAAGTAAGACAAAAATGTAAAGATAGAAGCTAGACGGATCTTGCTTCAATCAAACGAACCTGAGGAACTAGTCTCGGGGCCACTCTATTCGATGTTTGAATATACTCCTAAGGCTATGCAACAATCCTCAAGAAGACACACATGGTTCTTGAAAATTGAATGATCAAAGAAGAAATTGTTTAAATGGAATCCACCGATTGAAACAAGTTCCATTCATTCCCACGATGGGGTTCGGCTCACAACGGAGACACAATAACAAACTTTCTAATCATTCAGTATTCAAAAACTAGGTATCTAAAATGAACTACGCTAAGGGATTTATATAGATATCCCTAAGGATAAGCTAGTAAAATGGTCACATCGACCAATAAAACAAGGCCACGTAGGGCCGAAGTAATGTGCTCGGGCGTTCTTGACTTGTGTTCGGTCGCTTAGCCTCGGCACAGTGAAAAATGGTTGCTCTCTTGCCTCGGGCACTTTGTAGCCCTTCGGTCTCTTCATCGATCGGCGTCAAAGATCAACATTGGGTCACTTGCATCCTAGGGCTCGAGCTTGCAGATGCAGCTTTCATATCTCGAGCTCGGCCACTCAGCTTCCGATCAGTTGCTTCCTCCCGGCTACGCCAGCTGAATGGGCACATCATGCAGAAGCTCTGCTTGACTTCATGTGACTGGCCTCGATAGGTTGAACATTTGATCAGCACGGACACAGGCTGTATCATCCTCCCTTTCTTGAAAAGATTTCGTCCTCGAAATCGAGCCCTCTTCAGTCTTCGGTGCTTGGCCTACAACACAAAGAGTTAAGTCAGAAACATTAAAGGTGTTGGATACATTATACTCACCTGAGAGGTCAATCACATATGCATTGCTGTTGATCTTGTTCAGCACTTGAAACGGACAATCCCCTCTCGGAGCCAACTTCCCTTTTCTTTGGTTGGGGAATCTTTCCTTCCTTAAGTGAACCCAAACCCAACTCCCTTCTACAATTCCAACCTTTTACGCCCCTTTGTTTTCTTGGATGCCACCTTGGCATAAGCTTCCTCAAGATTTTTCTTCACTTTGGCATGAAGCTCGAGCAAAGCAGTAGCTCAGCATGTACCTTCAAAAATAATAACATCTCGAGGCAATGGGGTTAAATCAAGTAGAATTAAAGTGTTAACACCATACACACACACTCAAATAGAATTATTCCAATCATTCGATGCATAATACGGTTGTATGCTAATTCCATTATAGGCAAACGGTCAGCCCAGTTTCCGGCCTTACCTTTGGTCATAGCTCGAAGTAGAGCTCCCAAGGTTTGGTTGACTACCTCGGTCTGTCCATCATCCTGAGGATGTTGAGATGTCGAGAATAGTAATTTGGTGCCAAGGGCACCCCATAGACATTTCCAAAAATGACTCAAGAATTTAGAGTCTTGGCCACTCATAATAGTACGAGGTACACCATGAAATTTTAACACATTAGAAATAAACAAAGTAGCTACGTGCTGCACATCATCGCATTTCTTGTGAGGAATAAAATGAGCCATTTTGAAAAAACGGTCGACTACGACAAAGATGCTATCATGTCAACCCCTCGACCTTGGTAAATCCATAAAAAAATCCATAGATATATCAACCCAAGGAAAATTAGGAACGGGCATCAAAGTGTACAAACCATGAGGGTTGGACTTCGATTTAGCTTTCTTGCAATTTAAACAGGCATTGCAAAATTTTTCCACATCTCTTTGCATCTTGGGCCAGTGAAACTGCTCGGTTAAGATACCAAGAGTTTTATCGACACTGAAGTGTCCCATTAAGCCCCCAAAGTGAGCTTCTCGAACCAAAAGCTCTCTCCACAGTGACACGGGCACACAAACTCTCCCATTCTTAAAGAGATAGCCATCGTGCCACTGATACTTCTTGAAACGACCCCGGTTAGTCGTTTCGGAAGTTAGGACTCCGATTGGCGTGCCGATAATTTTAAAATATTCATAATATCCATTGGGACTTATATGTAAAATTTGAGCTAAATCAGGCCTCGTTTGGTAGGCATCGGAAGAAGGTTTCAGTTTTTATTGGCGATAAATATTAAAAAGAGATTTTTGAGATCGGTTTTGGGCGAATGAGCTCCGATTTGAAATCCGAAAGCGCCGTTGGGTTCGTATGATTATTTGTGACCATTGTAAACTTTCGAAAGTGAATTTCGATGTTGTTCGGCAAGTTTCCGCTAAAATGCCGAAAGTTAAATAATTTAACTTCTTTTCATTTAAATTCGTATCTTGAGTTTCGGGAGTCTGATTTCAGATCCGCCTTCGCGAGTATGTTACACATATTTTGTATAACTTGTATGCAAAAGTTGGAATTATTTTGAATATCGTAGGGTACTATTTTAATTTTCGCTAAGAAAAAATATATAATAAAAGAAAACAAAAAAAAAAGGGGAAAAGGACAAAAGAAATGAATGACGGTGGAGTGAGCAATCCTTACCTTTTAAAGGTAAGTAAGATTAGCATAAGTAACATAGTACAGAAACAAGAAAAATGGAACAGAAAGGAAACGAGAGAGGAGAAAACGGAACACAACCGAAAAAATGTCAGAAAATGAGAAAAGGGGCCGGAGAAAAATAGTATTTTCACCCCAGAACATTCAGGTAATGATCCTACTATATTATTTGAGTTTATTACGTGTGTTTGAATATGTTTTAACGGTAAAACTTGGAATATTAGACATCGTTTTAATAAGTTCAATTAATAGTTTAAAGGGTCAAATGGACCCCGATAACGAAATTGATTATATATTCGTGCTCAGTGAGTTATGGGCAACATATAAATGTAATTTATTTGGGGTTTGGTCTATGACCATAAACCCTGTACATAGGCCTGGCCTGCGTATTGCGTATGCGAATAGGGTATCAGGTTCCTACCTGTATTGCCCTAAGATGTGAGGAATGAAGCCTTTAGCCTAATGTGATATATTTTTCTGCTTATTGATCACAGTGGGATCGTTTGGCAATGAATTCAAAAAATAACGCGGTTGTTGGTCGCAATGCTAACTTTTGAGAGAGGTAAGTGTTTATATCCATTTCTTTGGAGGCACCTGGCCTCGTGGATTTTCTACCACGTATTCCTTACGTGTGTAGCTGCCGATAGGCGTACTCATTACGCCTTAACTTTGGATTTACATTGTATATCATCTGTTATGTCCTATTGTTGGTATCGCATTGTACCCTGGCTGCGATTTGGCATCTACTTCCCGGTTGTAGATGAGAGTCCCGCGCCGGTGAAGGGTTATTATTGCATCACATTGCATTCATATGCATTACATTGCATATCATATTGAGGGCAGGAGTATTCCGCCCCAGGAGCAGGAGTATTCCGCTCCATTGTATCATATTGAGGGCAGGAGTATTCCGCCCCAGGAGCAGGAGTATTCCGCTCCATTGTATCACATTTAGGGTAGGAGGATTCCGCCCCAAGAGCAGGAGTATTCCGCTCTTATGTCAGATATTGAGTGCAGGAGTATTCCGCCTCAGCTTTACATTATATCGGGTGCAGGAGTATTCCGCCCCAAGAGAGTGCAGGAGTATTCCGCCTCTGGTTTATATTATATCGGGTGCAGGAGTATTCCGCCCCAGGAGCAGGAGTATTCCGCTCCAGTTGGTTAGCAGATTGGGTTCCCCTCGAATGCAGGAGTATTCCGCTTCGGGATGGGATTACGGGCACATGTGACCCTTCGCATCATATTTCATTTCATTTCATTTCATCTCACTTCATTTCATTCCATCTCAATTCATACCATTGTGTAGACTTACGGTACATGACTACTGTTATGCTTATATGTGCATTTGCATAATTGTTGATATGTTTTTGGCACGCATCCTTGGTTGAGTTTATAAGTTTCTTACGTCTTTCCGGTTGTTATCTGGCTCTGTCTTTTTATAATTTAAATAAGAGGGATTTTATTTATCTGTTTCTCCTCCCTGGCTAGCTATCCTATTCTTTGAGGTGGCTAGTCTGCCTCACTTATTGAGTCCTTTTGACTCACCCTTTTTTTGTTGTTTGTTTCTTGTCTATCTATTTCGTTTCGGCAGGTTCGCTCCAGGATTTAGTTTGCCACGTTGTAAAGGAGCGAAGACGACTTCAGCTGTCAGGGTGAGCCAGCTTTTATTCCGGATGGCCACCAGTTTATTGGTTATTATTTCAGTTGCATTTTGCTCCCGTCAGGAGGTATCTGTTTTCTTTGTACTCTTAGATATCTAGTCTGGATAACCCTAAACCTAGCATGTTGGGTAGTCAGCTGTAATTTCTTTTGTACAGCTTAGAGGTATCAGTAGGTCTGTGTTTTTATTTTAAGTCTTGTCCTTATTTATGAATTATTATATTTATTTTCCTAATTTAATTGGTAAGGGTTCGCCCGACGGGTCTAGGGAAGGATGTCGGGTGCCCGCACGGCCTAACCGGATTCCGGGTCGTGTCACTTCTCCACCCTTCGGCTACTCAAGATAGTGTCACGAACGGTATTAAGCTTGGTCATGTTCGTACATCAGCTTGATGCTTTGGAACCCCATTAATCTCGAAGCGAGAGTGGTCGCTAAGGCAAATTTCCTCGACAGTGCATCAGCCACAACATTGTCTTTACCCTTCTTGTAATGAATTATATAAGGAAAGCTCTCAATAAATTCTACCCACTTGGCTTGTCGCCGGTTCAACTTCTCTTAGCCTCGGAGATGTTTCGAAGATTCATGATCGCTTCTAATCACAAACTCACGGGGGGCATAGATAGTGTTGCCAATGAGCGAGTCTCGAACGAGGGCATACAATTCCTTGTCATATGTTGAGTAGTTCAAGATTGCACCCTCAAGCTTTTTGCTGAAGTAAGCGATCGGCTTCGATTCTTGCATAAGCACACCTCCAATTCCAACTCTGGATACATCGCATTCAACCTCGAATACTTTTCCGAAGTCAGGGAGTTGCAACAACGGAGCACAGGTTAGCCTCCATTTCAACTCTTGGAAAGCCCTCTCTTGAGACTCTCCCAACACAAACGAATGGTCTTTCTTTACCAGCTTGGTTAAGGGAGCTGCCACGGTGCTAAAGTCACGGACAAACCTCCTGTAAAAATTAGCTAACCTATGAAAAATATGGACTTGAGTCACCGAAGTAGAGTATCATACTCAACTACGCCGTATAAAAGAGAATAAGCAGTTGCGACAAATATAGCTCAGTATTTAAATCCCCGATGTTGAATCCCACTGAGAACACTCGAAATCTAGTTGCTAACCTAACTAAATTATCTAATCAATTAACTTCGAAAGTTTATATTTTTATGATGTTTTCAATGTAACAACTAATTAACAGTAAAGTAAATAGAAAAGTAGAAAGAAATATATTAATTCAGAGATGGAAACCTAGGATTGATCTTCCTAACTCCTACCTATGTATTAGAACAATGCATTAATGGATTCAACTTGCTTCTTCCTATTGAACACTTGCTCCAAATTCACAACTATTCACTCCCGTATAATAATTGTAACTTTCACTAACCAATTTTCTAACTAATTAATAAAGATATGTAGGACTACAAGTATGGCTTACAATCGGGGTCAATGGTCACAAATCACCTTTTTGACAACCTAAGTAATGTCTTTGTTTTAGATTGGAATATCGCTAAATGTCGATCCCTAACTCATGAATCTATCCATAGATGCACAAGAATAAAGGGCACAATCAATCGGGAGCTCTACCAATCAATAACATACAAATCATAAACACTTAGATAGGAAGGTTAATAAGTTTCATTGATTAAAGCAATCATTCATCATACATAAGTATTGAAGTGGTTCAATTAACCTTAAAATGGGTAACTTAGCCTCTCATGTTCATAACAATCATGTCAAAGTAATTCATGAATGAATAAATTACTAGAAGAAAGAAAGAATTTAAGAAAAACTCTTGTGTTCTTGAGGTCTCCAAAGCTCTAGCCTCCTTTTGCTCTTTCTCAGGTCAAAAGTGATGTTTTTGGACATGTTCTAGGGCTTTTATATCATCTCCATAGACCCACACAAGTCAGGAATCTAAAATAAAGCCGGAATTAAAACGTCAGGATTTAAGCCTACCACGCCGCGCATCGCAACATATTTCATAGCGTGTTGCGGCAGGGCTTTTTTGCAGGTTTTCCAAAATTTAAATTCTCTGAAACTTGACCCTATCGCGGCGCGCATCGTAATGCCCAGTGCGGTGCGACAGGTATATTTCACTGCTCGTCCAAATTTTTTATTATTTTTCGTCCACGCCTTCGTTCGCTCGACCCTCGGGCTTCTACTCAGACTTCAAAATCCTTGTTTTCACTAAAATTTTCTCCATGAATGCCTTATACTACAACATAAAACACACTAAATGAGAGAAATCCAGTTCAAAGTACTGATAAATATTCCAAGTAGCATGAATATGAGGCAAAAGTATGGAAATATAGTAATATCTAACCTTGTATCATAGGGGTCGGCCAATCTTTAATTGATTTGAATTTGGATTCATCGACTTCAACACCACTAGCACTCACAACAAATCCAAGAAAGACTACATGTTCGACACAAAAGACACACTTTTTGAAGTTAGCATAGAATTTCTCACTTCTAAGTGTATCAAGCACAAGCCTTAAGTGTTCAACATGTTCATCTACATATTTACTATAAAAAAGTATGTCATCAAAATACACAAGAAAAAACTTTTTTATAAATGGTTTAAGCACATGTTTCATTAATCTCATGAAAGTGCTCGGGGCGTTAGAGAGGCCAAATGGCATCACTAACCATTCATTGCAATTTTCCACTCATCACCTAGTTTCATTCGAATTTGGTAGTAACCGGACCTGAGGTCTATCTTTGAAAAACAAGAAGAACCACTCAATTCATCAAGCATGTCATCTAATCGAGGAATAGAATGATGATACTTTACCATTATTTTGTTGACTGTTCGACAATCAACATACATTTGGCATGTTCCATCTTTCTTTGGGACAAGGATAACAGGAACGATGCACAGACTTAAGCTCTCTCAAACCAATCCTTTTTTCAGCAATTCATCCACCTGGCATTTGAGCACTCTAGTGTCTTCGGGATTACACTGGTAGATTGGCTTGTTGGGGATTTGAGAGCCCGGGATGAAGTCAATTTGGTGCTCGATTCCCCTCAACGAAGGCAATCCACCAGGCATTTCTTTAGGGAACATGTCCTAGAAGTCATGCAAAATACTTTGTACAACACTAGGCAAAGGGTTATCGTTAGTGAAATCATCATTAGAGTTCAAGAGGATACCCTTATGCATGAGGCAAATCATCAGTTTGCTTCGATCATTGCCTCGTAGGCACTCACATGGCCGCATAATTGCACAAATATTTCCTGCCACGGGCGGTGTCTCTTTGTCCTCGGACACAATTTGTGTCCCCATGAGAGATTTAGCTTTGGTCGCTTCTTTCAACTCCTTCATTCGTTTATAGTCTTCACTGACTTGTTTTGGGGATAAAGGTTTGAGAATGAAGTTCTCTCCATCGAGATTAGTAGTGTAAGTGTTGGTTCAGCCGTTATGGACAACAGATCAGTCATGCTGCCATGGTCACCCAAGTAGGAAATGACAAGCTTGTATCGGAACCACATCAAACACTAATTCATCTTGATAAGCTCCTACCTTGAATTTGATCAACACTTACTTGGCAACCTTCAATTCTCCACATTAATTAAACCATTGCAAACGGTAGGGATGAGGGTGTTTCATAGTAGGCAGTCCCAATTGAGAAACCAAAATTTGGCTTGCCACATTAGCACAACTACTCTAATCAATAATCATCGAACACACTCTCCCCCTCACTCGACACCCCGAATGGAAGATATTTTCCTTCTGATTATCATCCTCCTCTTCCATGTTCATAGTGCTCAAGTTTCTACGAACCACAAGAAACATTTCCGGATGGCCAGCCTCGGTAGCTTCTCGACCATCATCATTTTCAGCTCGGTCAGCCTCATCTCCATTTTCCTTCTCGGAGTCACTCACTTGTTCATGGACGGTTCCATCTTCAAGCAAAAGCATAACTTTACGAGTCGGACACTCTTTGGCCATATGACCATAATCTCTGCATTTATGACACTGAATATTTGAAGCACTAGGAGGATTATGTTGAGCTTTACCTCCCACCTCTTTGGAGTTATTAACAGTCACTCCTCTTTCGAAGGGTTTCTTCAGATCTCGGCTAGTGTTGGCACTTGTAGGATTCAGACTCTTCCAATCTTTACCCTGGTTCAAAGGAGTTTAATAGTAACCCCTTGGTATCGATTTGCTTTATCGTCCTTCACCCATTTCTAAGCATCAACGGCTACATGGAAAACATCATCCAATGTTTGGTACACTTGCAATCTTAAATGAGATGACACATCTCGAGTAAGTCCATTCTTGAACTGAATGATGGCTTGCTCATCATCTTCTTCAATGTCAAGAGCCAATCGAATCTTCTCAAACTCATCATAGTATTCTTCAACTGATTTGGACCCTTGTTTCAGATCATAGAGCTTCCGAAGTTGTTCCTACCGATATTTGGCGGTCACATACTTAGCATCCATCGCTCTCTTCAACTGCGCCCAAGTAAGAATCTCAGGGTAAACATTTCTCCTTCTCATCCTCTTATCAGATTCCCACCAAGTAGAAGCATACGCCTCAAACGAAGCAATAACATATGTAGCTTTTCTTTCCTCGGTCATCTCATTTGTTTCAAAGATTCGTTCCAAACAAACCTCCCAATCAAGATATTGGTCCGGATCACTAGTTACTCTGAAGGGTGGAATAGTGATCTTGACACTGTTCAAGTTTGAATCTCGAGCACCTCGGATCGGTTCTGGATACTCATCATAATAGTCATCAGCCTCACACTCGTAATTTCTATCAACATATGCACCTCGGCCTCGACCTTGAGGGTTGACACGTCCTCGCTGAACCTGCCTTTGCTGAATGAACGGTGGCTCATACTCATCTTCAGTATCGGAAAACTCTCCATCATCAACCTCTTCATCAACGACCATGACTTGTCTTCGGGGCCTTGGAAGTGGTAGTCTATCACCTCGGGATTTGCCTAAGTTTTGTTGTTCAGCTTGGGGATTGCCTAAGTTTTGTTGATCCTCTTGGAAAATGCGCAAGTTTTGTTCAGCTAGGGGATTGCCCACAGCTTCATTTCAAACGGCCTTGTTCCTCAACCGTTGTTGACGAGCCAGTTCAGCAAATTGCTCTGGTTTCATAGGAGTTGAGTTGCTAGTGCCAGCGCTGGACCCAGGTAAGGCCACAGACGCTTTCTCCTGCTCGATGTTAGCTACTCAAGCACTTACTCCTATTACCTCGACACCGATGCCTTGTATTGCAGCCAAAAGGTCAGCTAACGACACCTCGGGCGGTTCAACTCCTTTCTTTCCATTTCCTGCCATTGAACCTGCATAAATCGAAGAAAAGAAAATGTTAAGGTTAGAAATCACCTCACACACTCCCTTACTTTTGTTGGGTGGTGCTCGGGTCCACTCAATTTGTAGGTTCGGTCACTCAAGAACTTGTAACCAATGGCTTCCTCGGTTTGATCAATTTCTCTAAAACCCTTCGAATTTGACAAGTCATACTGTCTTCTTCGGGAAGAGTGAATTGATTCGACTCAATGGAACAGATACTATTTAATTGCGCATGGGAGGTGAAGAATTTACTATGAAATTGTGAACTTCGGTCACTCCACGCACGAGTTCCTATAAGCTCAACACGTTAGTAGTACCTCGAGTAGAAGAATTTACTCTAGAGATTTACTAACGAGATTTATCGACCACAAAGAAAAGAAGATAACCTAGAAGAATCTACCCTTCGTTTCCTCTTTTGAAAACCTCGGACACGTCACCATTGTACGAACAACGTGGTCCCTCCTTGGTACGGATTAGGTTTTAACCTTATCCACTTTCCTCTTTTTCTACCGACAATTTTAATCTGGAGTTTTAGGCAACGACGCCTTTTCTCCTTCTTCTTCAATGGAACAGTGAACTTTTTAGCTCCGGTGTACGGACACTTTCAAACTTTGTTCACAGTCGGAAATTAAACAAGATTTAAGGTCGCTTCTCCATTTTAAAATTCTAGCACGAATGGAGGAATCTTAAGTTCCAAGCAAAGCAATGGATGGCTTTGCCTCGTCCGTACACTGTTATTATGTAACAATTTTCCAGCATACAGACGGTGGCTAAAACGATTGAACTTCGATTTCTCAAGCTCAAACTCTACTAAAATCAAATAATAACCACCAGTTTCGATGTCAAAACAATCAAAACTCAACTGGGGTTTTCACAGCACCACCAACATTGGACAACTCAAAAACCTTGAGAAACCTATGTCGGCAAACAGCGTACAACCTGTGTTTTTTCTGAAGCTCCAATCAGTGGTGAATCCAAATCTTTTGTTGTTAGTCCAATCAACCAACAACAAGCAAATTTTTGAGTTTTCTTGTTTTACCTTTTTTTTTGTAATACGAACAACAATATCAACACAGTAACAACAACAAGAACACGAAACTGAAACAAAGAAACAAACGCACGAAAATAAAAGTTAAAGTAGAACAGGATGGGGTTGTTAGAACAAGCCCAAACTATGTTATGATACCAATATGGTGCAAGCTAAAATGGGAGATTAGTAGCCGTGACAAGAACAACGGAAAAGTAAGAAAAATATGTAAAGATAGAAGCTAGCCGGATCTTGCTTCAATCAAACGAACCCGAGGAACTAGTCTCGAGGTTACTCGATTCGGAGTTTGAAAATACACCTAAGGCTATGCAACAATCATCCAGAAGACACACATGCTTCTTGCAAATTGAATGATCAAAGAAGAAATTTTTAAATAGAATCCACCGATTGACACAAGTTCCAGTCATTCCCACAACGGAGTTCGACTCACAATGGAGAAACAATAGAAAACTTGCTAATCATTCGATATTAAAAAAATAGGTACTCAAAATGATCTACACTAAGGGGTTTATATAGATAGCCACAAGGATAAGCTAGTAAAATGGTCATGGTCGACCAATAAAATAATACCACGTAGGGCCGAAGTAATTGCTCGGGCGCTCTTGGCTTGTGTTCGGTTGCTCTTCTTCGGTATAGTAAAAACGGACGCTCTATTGCCTCGGGCACTTTGTAGCCCTTCGGTCACTTTATCGATCAGCGTCAAAGATCAGCATTCGGTAACTTTCATCCTTGGGCTCGAGCTTGTAGATGTAGCTTTCATATCTCAAGCTCGGCCACTCAACTTCCGATCGGTTGCTTCCTCCCGGGCATGCCAGCTGAATGTGCACAGCATGTAGAAACTTGGCTTACCTTCGTGTAACTGGCATCAATGGGTTGAACACTTGATCAGCACGGACATGGGTTTCATCAAACAGTTTGCCAATTGTGACCCACTGTTAGCTTGAAACACAAAAACGAAAAATGGATTGTACACCTTTTAAATCAGTTAAAATCCATAAAAATATTGTCAGTTTATTGCCTTTGCTTGAACTTTTAAATTGGAAGATAATACACTTGGCAAACTTAGGATTTTATGTAAATATTACATACGATCCTAGCTTAATAAATTTTGAACTGAAAATTGCAGAAATGAACCTAATTACTTGAATATATAAATGAGTATATGCCCATATTTTGCAAAGTTGGCCCGGTTGAATATGCCAATCTTGACAGAACAACCACTGAGTCATTTTTGCAAACCAACCTTTTAAGAAGCCTATTAAATGCAAAACAGATCAGCCCTATAGAATAAATTTTGCTTTTGCAAAGACAGTAAACAAATTAACCCATTATTTAATAAACAGACCCCATCTTTAGTAAATATTACAATATTTTTTTCATCAAATAGCTCTTTAAATTTTGGCAAAGCAATTAGTAACTTTTTGAGGTTTAATGACCCAGCAAGTCCCTTAAGGATTGAAACCACTTTGAGTTCCGAAATAAATTAAGGTTACAGTACCGTTCTTTCAAATCCATTTAAGGTTAAAGCATAATTTCAAAGTAACGTCAAAATATAACAACCATATATTTTTAAAAATTAAAACGCGACAACAAAGCAACTGTGCTTGGCACGGGACTTGAGGGCGCCTAATACCTTCCCGAAAGTCAACTGAAGATTTTTCCTGAATCTCTTACGCAGATCATTTAACGAGTCAAAGGTGTTCTAGGTACACCCTTTTGGTGACTTGGCACACCTTTAACTTGTCAAGTGGCGACTCCGAGTTTTTTTCTCTGAATATTTTGTGTACCTTGTAACACCGGTCACAACCTAAAAATTAGAAAAGCTCTTAAACTAAGAGAATTTTTTTTTTCGTAAAAAAGAGAGCGTGACATCTGATGGACAACCAAAGGACCCAACTAGAAATCTGATATCTATAGGCAGTGACGGTGAAGATGATCAACCACGTGGAAGCAACTCAAAACTCGAGGATTTTCTTGCTGGTCTTTTCAAAGCCCAGGTGGAGTGACAAGAGCGAAACTAGGCCAACTTTGCCGAAAAATGGTTCAAAAGTTGGGAGCTATTTTCGCTGGTTCGTCCCAGAGGAAAGCGTCCCCACGAGGACCTGCGCACGTGAACGAATCACCAGCTTTTGTTCCTAACTGAAGAATCAACATGGAGGCCGTACCTGGAAGCTCTATGGCGGCCAGCAATCAAAGTATTGAAGGAACACATGTCATGTATGACATCCTGAAGGTGCTGAAGGTCATCCATGATCAGATCGCTAATGTGCCAGGTGCTCTACAAGCATACATAAAAAACGAGTGTTGAACCGGTCAGCGTACCCAAATACTTCCGCATGCCGGATAACCTTAAGTACGACGGAACCACTGATTCGGATGAGCACGTCGCTTCTTATTATACAGCCGTTAAGAGCAACGAGATTTCTAAGAGGAAACTGAATCAGCTCTGGTGAAGAGGTTCGACTCGACCTTAACTAAAGGTGCCCTTGCATGGTAGGCCCAGCTGCCATTGAGATCAATCGATTTTCATTCTCCCAGATGCAAGATCTATTCAAGAAGGCACAATCCGAAGCCCAAAAGAGTGAGAAGCACATGAAAGATATCTTTGAAAATTGGCAACGCGACAACGAGCTGTTGAAAGACTAACTGGAAAGATTTATGAGGGTACGCATAGAGCTCCCTCCAGTTCCCGACAATATTATTGTGGTAGCTTTCGGGAAGAGCCCGAACTCCAGAGGTTCGTTAGCTACTCTGGAGTTATAGTTGAGTCTTATTCAACACCCGATGACAACATAGAATGCCCTACACTAGCGGTATAACGAGAAAATCCATTTGGAGCCTGAGAAGTCCTCAACCTTTGATGATAACACTCATCTGGTCGCTGATGACATCAGTCGGTAGGGTTAGAAACTGGAGCACACTAAAGCACCTCGAGCTAGAGACAGGGGGAAGCGAGGTAGGAAAGACTACATGTCCTACTTCCCAAAACCTGTTAAAAAGCTGGAAGATACTAGAAAATCATCGACGTACCCTCACAAAGGGTCGCTCAGCGTCAATAGAATACCCAACAGGTTTGAGGAACTAGGACTGCATGTTAACATCGTGGAGTTTGTAAAGGATCACTTGAAGAGTACCCAAGTACGCTGGCCTAACAACATGAGATCAGAACATGAGAAAAGGGACGGAAATATGTTCTGCAATTTTCATAGAGATCATGGGCATGAGACCGCTGGATGCAGGGCTCTGATTCTAGAGGTGATGAGTTACTCAAAAAAGGATACTTGAAGAATCCACTAACAGATAGAAGGAAGCAAACATACACAAAGAAAAGGAGTTCGAAGGGTCCTCCAGATTTGCTGGAACCAAAAAGGTCCATCGATGTAATAGTTGGTGGTCCAATGCTATTTAATGATCCGAATCAGAGCGAGGTAGCGCCCGATGAAGGCCACGTCCGAGATGAGATAATCTTGTTCAGTGACGAGGATAGCACCAATTGCAACACTCCTCACCACGATGCCTTGGTCATAACACTAACAATGGGTGACACAGATGTCAAACACGTCCTGGTCGATGCTGGCAATGCTGCAAACCTCATCAATTAGGATACCATACGAGTAATAGAATTTAAAGACCAATTAACCTCAAGTATCTATACATTGGCTGGATTCAATAACTCTTGCAAAAAATTTGGTGGAGAAATAAAACTTGAAATATGTATACCAGGAGCAGATCATATTGCGTCCTTCTAGGTGATCAAGGGAGGGGTCCCTTACAACACTATCGTGGGATGACCATGTATGCACCAGGTGAAAGCAGTACCTTTCACCCTGCACCAAAAGATCAAGTACCCTACTAAATAATGGGGTGAAGGAGATCAATAGAGATCAGGAAGTAGCAAATGAGTGTTATACAACAACTATCCTTGGAGTGTCCTTCCCAAACATAGCACCAAAGGTAAGCCTCCTTGAAGTAGACAAAAACCCCGAAACATCAATCAACCAAGACAATGGCTCTGGCTATTTGGTTGATTGAATGTTTTGGGGGGAGAAGGAATGGGACACTTGAAAGTACAATTCTTTTCATCATTTACATCAATTAAGTCTTCTGTTTCTTTTCGAATTTTAGTTATCAAACCACAATGTGTGGGAAAAATACACCACCTATTATTACGGGAATACGAGTCCAACTGGGGAGACTAGACTTATCCTACAAGTTACCGGGCATAGAAGTTACATGCCTGTTATACGGATTATGACCGTTCAGATTGTACGGCCGTAAGATGCAAGACATACATCCCGCCGCCTTAGGGTTATAGTCTCCTAGTTAGGGTTTCGTATATACCTCCACCTTGAGTTTATAAGCTCATGAGCCTCATTAGTCTTTGTATTTTACCATAATTAGGACTGGGTATTCTCTACTATAAATACCCCTCCTTACATTGTATTGTACATCAAACGATTCACCACTAAATATGGCTATTCTCAAGGAATGAAACTTTTTACTTTCTTATCTATTATTTTCCTCTCTATTTACTTAATTTTCTATCGTATTTTACTATATTGCTTATGACCCATTCGTAAATTTAAGTGTTTAACCTATACGTCCAATTTTAGGCATAAATAGTTTGGCGTTCACCGTGGGTAATTCTGAGCTTAAAGGTTTCCTTGTTAATCTTCTCAAAACCCTGTCGAAATAGGCAGAGCAGAATTCGGTCATGGTCAAGGGCATATCTCAAAGGTTAGGTGCAATGTTCGCTGGATTGTCTCAGAGGCCAGCATTCCTGCGAGGACCAGCGCCAATGAACGATACACCTGCGCTCACTCCTAATCGTAGATTCAACATAGACGCCGCTTCTGGAGGTTCAACGACAGTCAATAATCAAGACCTTCAAGGAACACATGTCATTCAGGATATCCTAAAGGAAATGAAGGCCATTCATAATCAGATCGGTAACGTAGCGGGTGCACCACCTCAAGTTACCACCATAGATGAGCAAAAGTTTTATAAGCATGTATACTAGGCAAGCGTTGCACCGACTCACATACCAAAGCACTTCCGCTTGCCAGATAACCTAAAGTACGATGGAACAACGGATCCAGACGACCATATTGCTGCGTATTATACAGCTATCAAAAGCAACGAAATCTTAGAGGAAGAAATCCAGTCTGCTCTGGTGAAGAGGTTCGGCTCAACCTTGACTAAGGATGCCTGTTGCTCCCAAACACACACACAAGTATACGTGGTCGACAAGTAATAAAGTGATAAGTAGAGTATCGTTCCCACGAGGACTATTCAGACTGGACTTCTAACAAACAATTTCTTAAAAACTACTCAGGGATCTTTTTCCAATAATGAGGATTTTATTAACTAAAGAGCAGTAATTAAAACTGTAGAAGTGAATTCAAACAATGGAGCAAAACTTGGTTGTTATCAGTAATAAGGAGACGGTCCAGGGTCAGAGTTACGAACAATCCAGTTGAGTTTTCTAATTGATTCCACTTCTTAAATCCCGGATTACTAACTAACAGATTAAATGTACCCGTGAAAACCTTTCGATTCTTCACGGTCTATGCAGGCTACTCCAATCCCTATATATCTATGAGTTGAATCACGTGCACGCATTAACGAATTCTGTAATGAGTTAAACTAGGTGAGCAAGTATATGTCTATCCTACTCACAAATTAGTTCCCCGATGCCCGGGTTCACAAACTAGTTCTATTCTTTGTTATTACGTAATTAAATTCCCTCTTTCGAGTTCAATCTAAAAACCATAGATAATGCGTAATAATCGGGCCCTGACAATTACACAAGTGAAATCAAGAAAGAATAAGCAATCCGTTATGGGATTCAATTAATGGGAATCAATCTTCAAACATCAACCTTCATGTAATACTCTAACCCTAGAACGATATATTTAGCTACGCATACTCATAATAACAACACAAAGATTTGATGTAATAATGAAATAATGATGTAATAGATTAATGGAAGGAAGAAAAACCATTGTTCAAGATGTTATGAGCTCTCCAATTTGCTCCAAAGTCTGAACTCCTATCAAAAACTAAGTAAAAGAATATTTATAGAGTTTACAAACACCTAGTAATACGTTAGAGCCAAGCCTAGACGGAATAGGAAGTAAAAATCCGCACAAGGGGTGCTATAACGGGCGCCCCGCGCCTCGTAACGCGCTGGGACAAGCAGAACCCGCCAAACTTTGGGCGCCTTTGGCCCGCGCCACGTGAGTAAAAGCGCTGGGGCACTGGGCGCTATAAGTGGCGCCCCACGTGCCCCAACGCGCCCAGCCAAAATGTGTTTTCCTTGGACCGAAATCTCGCTCGTGTCGTGCCCTCGTGTGCTCAATCCAATCCTCAATCAACTTCCAATCAATTCTTTCTAAATCAAGCTCCTAAAAGCTCCAATTGCACTGCGTAACAACCTACACACACACGGCATCAAATTAGTGTAAAACCACATTCACAAACTATAAAACGAGCGCATAACAAACTCAAACATACGGAAATATTAAGGAAACAGTGGCATAAAATGCCAAACATCAATGCCCTTGCTTGTTACATTCAACAACCGATGGGCTCTATCGAGTCATTCACCGAGATACAAGATTTGTTCAAGAAAGCGCACTCTAGCGCCCGCAAGTGGGAGAAGCGTATGGAGGACATCTTCGAGATTCGACAGCATGACGATGAGCTATTGAAAGACTACATTGAAAGGTTCCAGAGGGAATGCATGGAGCTTCCTCCAGTCCCCAATAATATTTTTGTGGTAGCTTTTAGCAAGAGCCAAAATTCCAAAAGGTCGCTAGATACTATGGAATTGTAGTAGAGCCTCACTCAATATCCTGTGTGTCGACATAGAGTGCCCTACATCAGAGGTACACTGAAAAACTCTGCCTGGAACCAGAACACTCTCAAAACCCTGAAGTTGAACAAAGAAAACGATCACGAAGTCCATGCATGAAGGGAGAAGGGGACAGAAGAAGAGTAAAATGAAAGACACAAAGCCAAGCAAGAACGAAAAAGCAGGGGAACACCTGGGGGGCCGGGTCCAAGGAGAAATGAACCGAGCCCTGCAGCTTCCAAAATTTTGGTTTGCGAGTCAACGCCATGGAACTGGTTGGTAATCACTTCGGCAAACTAGGGCCAAAATTACGGTGGGCGCCCACCGTAAAAGGGGCAACCAGGAGGAATACAACGACTACTCTAATTACCATCATAGCAACGACCATGCTACAGTAAACTGTAAGGAGGATGTTAGAAATCGAACATCTATTAAAAGAGGGACACCTCATGGATTTGATTGAAGAAAGATCAAGGCAGTCGTGAGCACCGGACTCTGGGGACAAGCAGAACATCAACGCGATCTTTGTGGCCCCGGGACCTGTCACGACCAGGGGACTGAAAAGTTGTGGTCGTTCACTATCCCTATTACGTACAGTTTGAAAGACGAAGGAGAGCATCAAGATGCTATCGCCATCCCCATAAGGGTATCAAATCTTCAGATCAAGCAAGCTTTGGTTGACCCAGGAAGTAATGTGAACATTTTTTGGAAGGAGATACTACGGAAGTTAGGCCAAGACCATCATATGATCCCGAGCCCTCGCAGGATAATCGGCTTCAACGGCCTCCACGAGGAACATGTTGGAGAACTAGCTCTGCCCGTTCATATCTCGGGCGTGACGAGCATAACCTCCTTCCAGGTACTCACCTGTGATATGTGATATGATGCCATCAAAGGACAGCCCTAGATACACAGCGTAAATGGATTACTTTCAACATTCCTCCAAGTTTTCAGATACCCCACCTTACGCAGGATTAATGACTTACATAGTGAGCGACCTTCACCTGGAGATAGGCCTGGGCATAGAGCTGAGCTCGCTTGGCTCAGTCTCATTAAAAATTTGGCTCAGCCCGGCTCGGCTCGGTTAAAGCTCGATCAAGCTCGGCTCGGTCAAAGCTCGGCTCGACACGATTAGCTTGATTAGTTGTGTAATTTTATCTTTAAAATATAACTTCCATTCATTATGCTTAGTTACCAAAAAATATTAGAAGTCTTCATGTTATTTAATATTTTAATACAATAGTTAACAATTTATAAACTAGTACTTTTATCCTTATCTATGATTATGATCAAAAGAAAAATTCAAATATTATTTTTTATATTATTAAGTATGGGGACACAAGAAAAAAAGTCAGCTCGAGCTCGGCTCGGGCTCGGTCAAACTCTAACAAAGCTCGGTTGAGCTCGGCTCGGGCTCGGGCTCGGCTCGGCTCGCTCGCTCGATGCCCAGGCCTACCTGGAGACTATCCAATATCCAACGAAAGACATGACAAAGGGCCGATAGCCAAGGTAAATGTTATCGATGAGGAATCCTTCTGGTACGAGACGATAGTGCGTAAGGCTCGGATAGAGATCAGTGCGTAAGGCTGTCGGAGATGAGCCAACTAATCCCCAAGGCTGCAGAGCTATGGTACCAATTCACCGAGGTATTGGTAAAGCACGAAGAGCCATTATGGTTGATACTCTACTACTTGGTATTGGCCCAGGTCAAGGTGCAACTCTTGCAATTTCTGACAATCATCAAGTCGGTTTAGGGAGAACATCTGTTACTATATATTTTAATTTCAGAAGTAGCATGGAATACGATGCTCACACAAGAAGAAGGTGGGAGAAATTTTCTCATAAAGTATGCCAGCAAAGGACTTTCATACCCCGATGGGTATCTGCCTCTACCTGTGCAGGTTATTGCGGCCGTGGTCAAGGCAACTCAAGAATTGCGTTTGTGTCTTCTCAGCCATATGGTCAATGTGGTTTCTTCTTTGCCATTATGAGCCATTTTGTCCAGACCTGGACTCCCAAAAAGGTTGGCAGAATGTGCTGAAAAACTTGGAGGATACGATATCATTTATCAACCGCAAATGACCATCTAGTCATTAGATTTAGAAGGCTTCAGCTCAGGAGTAAATCCAAAGTGCAGAGACGATTAAGCCCGGACACTGGTAAATTGATACGGATGTGGATCTCAAAGTAGAAGAAGCCAACCTCGATAAATAGGTCGAAACACCCGCCAGGAAGGTCTTCTACAAGGCCGCGAAAGTTCCGAGCATCGAAACTCAAGCTCTTGACTTAGCCTACATATTGGGGGCCAGGGAGGTCAGCCTCTACAGTAGTTCCTAGTTGGTGGTCAGTCGGGTGGATGAGGTTTTTGCTACGGAGAACATTTGTGCGCCAAATCGGCAAGGAAAAATTAAAGCACTTTTGAAAAGCTTTCACAAATGGGAGTTCATCTATCATGAGGAAAGCTCAAACGAGGATGAAGTGCCCAAGGATTCACATATTGATTTAGACAACCAACAAATAGTGATTAAGCTGACACACGCGGACCTGATGAACCTTGAAGTTCCAAGTAGAGGTTCCACCTCAGAACAACGTCACACACTGATTAAATACTTGGATGAGGGAGTATTCCCCGAAGACAAGTCAGAAAGATGACAACTGTGAAGGCAGGCAGTTCATTATTGCTTAATCAACAGGTATTTATACCATCAGATTGTCAGCGGTCCACATGTTACATCTCGAGGCTCAGCACCCTCCGATGAGAGAGCCCCCACAAATATCTCCGTCCGACGATTAAAGTACAATCATTCTTAATATTTACTTTAATTAAGTCTTTAGTTTCTTTTAATTTTGGTCGTAGTATTTACATACTCGTCAATTATGTTATGGGTTTTCACCCACAACAGTTTAGGCCATGCGCCTCTATTTATCAATAAAACTACATTTTACTTAGTCAGTTTTACAATTACAACTCAGAGCCATATACGATCCAAATATTCATAGCCCTGACTAGACCTAAGTTGAAGTAACACACCCACTTTTCGCTACAAAAAGTAGGGTAAACTACTCGCTTAGAGCTAGATCACGTCTAGCTTAGCCACCAGGCATTATTCGTAAGTTGAACTCGTCAATTCAACAAATTTGCACCTACATGTCGGTGGGGATGCCCGCCCACATAGTACCAGAAAGTCTTAAAATACTTGAGTAAAGAAGCAATGACGTTATGCTTTGGAATGCAAAAATGCCCCAATCCTACACGGGTTAAAGTCGTCCCATTGTGGACGTGTTTATACCTAAATTTGTATGTCTAGGTTAAACAATTAATTATGAGTGAGGTCACAAGAAATACGGTAAATTACGATGGAAAAGTAAATAAAATACGATAAAAAATAAAGACAAGTAAATAGACAAGAAATAATGGGGAAAGCAATAAAAATCTTATTCCTTGAGAGTAGCCGAAGTTGTTGGCGTATCTAGCGATATGTACTATACAATGTAAAGAGAGGTATTTATAGTAGTGATACCCAGTCCTAACTAAGGTAAAATACAAATACTAATTGGGCCATGGGCCTACAACTTAAGGTGGTGGAATACTAAATTCTAACTAGGAGACTGTAAACCCTAGGCGACGGGATGTGTGCCCTGCGCCCTGTGGCTAAACCGCCTAAACGGTTGCTGGCTCTAGGAACGGGCGTATATCCTCACTGCCCGGTGACTTGTAGGATAAGTCTAGCCTCACCAGCTGGACTTGTATCCCCGTAACAATAGGTGGTGTATTTTTGCCCACACAGTCAGTCCCCCCACTTGCTGAGTGCTGATGGAAGCAGTCAGGAAGTATAAGCGGCGTGATGTGAAAAGATATCTTACTGACTCCTTGAAACTCGCAGTTTCTTTGACCATGAATGATATTGAACTCTTCGAGAATTTCGCGTGTTTTCTTCTGATTGGTTGAGACCGGTTCTTTGAACCTTTCTGAAGAATACTAATGACTGCCCCAAATCGCTTCATATCTCCAGTAATAATAACACTTTACCATTTCATGTCTCACCCTTATCTCTTTCTTCCTATAAATAATGGTTTAAAGACAGTGGGGAAATCACAACTCCTCTTCAAAAAATAACTCCTTCAATTACTTCTACGATAACGAGAAGCCTTCTATTAAGGATGCTTGCCTTTGATCTTGGTCTGATATTCCCAGAAAACTTTCTTTGCTTCATGAGTATGAAGTGTGAGGAGATCTCGAGGGAGACTCGTCTGCAGTTTTCCTCTTTTCTTTCTTCTGTGGGAAAGATAGAAGTCCCCCAAGTCATGATGTGCTGCCGAGAATTTAATAGAGGTGCTCTTGGCAAGGCCTTCATCATGGAAGGTGTATCAATTTTGGCATGTTCCAACATCATGAGTAATGCTTTGCTGTGATATTCTTCTTGTTAGGTGGCGCAGTTCAGTAGAGGAATGCCAACCCTTTTCGAGCTTCTTGTAGTTCGATCATCTTCTGGTTGCTAGGGAACATATCTCGGAAGCAAATCATTTTGCATAAGGAGCGCGCTCTAGGATATCCTCTCCTTCTTCGGACGGTTGAAGCTTGGAATCATTCTCCATACCAACAGTATTCAGTGTAGTTGTATAGCTCTAGCCTGTTTTTGACCTTGGAGTTTGCATAAGCTTCCAATCTCTTGGAGGAAGAGAGAATATAAGGCGTTTCTGAGATTCATGGTGATTCCTCATTGGAGTCTCTCCAAATGAATCCAAGTGAAGTCTTCGGTGCCCATTCCGTTGCCTCCACCATTCTCCTAAGGGTGGCCTCAGTTGGGCTGACTTTTCTCTCCTCGTGATGCAGTATTACAAAGAAATTTCGATACTAGAGCTACAATCCAGATGAAGAATCTCCGGGGGTGCAAATTCAAAGGAACTTACAGTTTTAGTCTTCTATATCCTTTTTTTTCTATAGTTGTTGTAAATAAATGTTGTAATCAGGAAGAACTAAATGTATACTTTGGGCCCATTTGGTGGCGTATTGACTTAAATTACTTGTTTTTGTTTGTGAAAGTTTTTAATTTTCCCCGTAAACAATAAGTTATGCCTCTGTGAGCATTTGCATCTAAGGATTAGATGCCTTCCGGTCGTTCTGACTGTTCTAGTTTAAGAACGTGTGTCAGTGTGCCCTCCTTGAGCATTTACGTCCATTATGCACCGATAAACGGTGGCTAGGTTGCATCCGCAGTAGATGGCTGCTTGCGCCCACAGTGGGACGACTTTAGCCCGTGTGGAAATGGTCTTTTTGCGTTTTGAGACAAAACATCTTTGCTTAGTACTCGAGTACTTAAGACTTTCTGGCACTACACGGACAGGCATCCTCATCGGCGTGTAGATGTAATTGTTGATTTAACGAGATCAAATCTCTATTAATGTCTGGTGGATTAGTTAGACGTGTTCTAACCCAAAATGAGTAGTGTACTCTACTTTCTTGTAGCAGAAAGTGAGTGTATTACTTCAACTTAGGTCTGGCCTGGGCTATGAATGGTTGGATCATAGATGGATCTAAATAAATAAGTAAAACTGGCTAAGTAGAATAGAAGTTTTATTAATACAACGAGGAGTTATGTGAAACAAAGAACGGGGCTAAGTGCCCGTTGTAAAACAAGGAACAGGGCTAAGTGCCCGTCGTGAATAATTTTGGGAAACCCAGTAAAAAGAAAAATACATATCTTGATTATTGTGGCTTAGCTGACCTTTCAAGAGTAGTGCTTCTTTAGCCATGTGATATTCCAGTTGTTCGGAATGACTATCCCTTCTATGTCTTCAAGAACATACACACATTTTCTGGCGATGCCCTACACTTTGTACGATCCTTCCCAATTCGGAGCGAGCTTTCCTACTCCGGCCTGCTTGGTGTTCCAAGTCCCCGATGTTGAAAGACCGCAGATTCATCCTTGCGTTGTAATATTGCTCCACTCGCTGTTTCTGGCTGCAAGGCGAATGGCTGCTACTCCTGCCGTCCATCCAAAAGATCAAGGGAAGCCTTCAGGGCTTCGTTGTTGGACTCCTCTTCGGCAAACGTCCGTCGTAAACTGGATTCTCCAATTTCTGAAGGAATCATTTCTTCTGTTCCGTCGTCAGTGAAAATGTTGTTTCTCCAGTGCTGGCTTTGGAAGTGGTTTGATAGGCCTACAGTACTCCGGGTAGTTCTTTGAGCCATCTTCCTTTAGCCTCCTTGAGCCGCATCTACAGATTCTCTACTATTGTCTTGTTTGAGGATTCGGCTTGGCCGTTGGCTGAAGGGTGGTAAGGAATGGAGGTTATCCTCTTTACTTCCCAATCTTTCAGAAAAGCGGTGACCTTATCACCTATGAATTGGTGACCTTTGTCGCAGGTGATTTCTGATGGAATCCAAAATTGGCACATAATGTTTTTTCAGATAAACTCTATAACTTCTTGCTCTCTAATTCGGGTGTATGCGGCTACCTCGACCCATTTGGTGAAGTAATCCATCATGATAAGAACGAACTTGACGCCACGGGGCGCTTTAGGCATGGACCCTACGATGGCCATCCCACATTTCATGAAAGGCCACGGGGCTGTCACTGAATGTAACAGCTCTGCCGGCTGATGAAGTACGTGGGAGAACCTTTGGCTGCAATCACATGCCCAGGTGAACTTGCTCGCGTCATCTTCCATTCGGGGCCAGAAATAGCCCACCCTGATTAAATTTCAGCTAGGACCGCTTGCCAGAATGATTTACGCATTATCTTTCGTGGATTTCTCTAAATGTGTACTCTATCTGAGAAGGACCCAAACATTTAGCCAAAGGTCCACTAACATTCGCCTGTACAACTCTCCATTGATTAAGACGTAGCGAGCCACTTGAGCTCTTAACTTTCTACTCTTCTTCCGGTCCGCTGGGATCGCTCAGTTGTTAAGATATTCGATGATCGGGTGCCGCCAGTCCCATGATGATCCTATTGCGTTGGCTTCACGGTGCTTGACATCTGCGTAAGTTAACTCAATATTAGAAACCAGGCTGTCTGCATTTAATTCTGCAGTGGCTGCTAGGCTGGCTAGGGCATCAGCCTCCGCGTTTTCTTCTCTTGGTATCAGGTTGATCTTCCATTTTTGAAAATTCTTCAAACATATCTCCACTCTGGCTAGGTGCTCTTGCACACGCACGTCCTTGGCGGTGTATGCTCCGGTCACCTGGTTCACCACAAGCTGAGAATCACAGTTGAGGCTGGTGCAATGCAAACCCGAAGGTAAGCTCTACACGAAAATGTGGAAGAAACAACAAGAAATAAAAATAGAAGCAAGACAAATCTTGCTTCGATTCAAAAGAACATTGAGGAACTAGCTCAAGCTCGATCGAATGAAGGTCAAGAATCACCTATACTAAGCAACAACCCACAAGATAGCCAACGCTTCTTGCAAATTGATTGACCAAGAAGAAAATGTTCAAACGACTCACACCGATTGACATAAGTTCTTTAAATCCCACGTCGGGGTTTGGGCTCCATCGGAGACACACAAATAGCAACTGCTATATCAATATTCAACAACGACTAACTTTCCACAATGAAATGTAAAGGAGTATTTATAGGCTACTCTAAGGATAAAGCAGTAAATGGTCACATGCGACCATTAGGAGTAAGCCACGCAGGGCTGCCTAATGAATGTTCGGTTACTCCCTCAACCGAACACGTGACGTTGAACACTTGAGCTCGAGTTTCTTCACTTCGGTGCTTGGTTGCTCAACTCAGCTCATACTTGACATCGATCGCTCTTCCTTTGGTTATGTGCTTTTACTTCGGTGTCGGTGTTGAGTGTTCGGGTGGGTTTCGGTCACTCCCTCATTCGAGCTCAAGCTTGTAGATGAAGCCTTCGGTTCTTGAGCTTGGGTACTCAGCTTCGGAGTAGTTGTTTTCCTTTGACCAAGCCAAGTGAATGTGAACATCGTGCAGTAGCTTGGCTTGGCTTCGTGTGATTGGCCTCGGTGGATCGAACACTTGATCAGCACGTGTTCAGGCTGCATCATCCTCCCTTTCTTGAGAATATTTCATCCTCGAAATCGAGCCCTCTTTATCCTCCGAAGTTAGACCTACAACACAAGGAACTAAGTCATCAACATAAAAGGGGTTGGACACGTTATACTCATCAGGAGGTCGATCACATAAGCATTGTTGTTGATCTTGCTCAGCTCTTGGAATGGACCATCCCCTCGAGGAGCCAACTTTCCTTTCCTTTGGTTCGGGAAGCGTTCCTTTCGGAAGTGAACCCAAACCCAATCTCCCTTCTTTAATTCCTACTTTTTATGCCCCTTGTTTTTCTTTGATGCGACCTTTGCATAGGCTTCCTCGAGGTTCTTCTTCACCTTTGCATGCAACTCGATCAAGGTAGTGGCTCGCCGAGTACCTTCAAAATCAATAACAGAATCTCGAGGCAATGGGGTTAAATCAAGTGAAATTAAAGGATTAAAACCATACACACATTCGAACAGGGTCATATTTATCATTCGATGCACCGTTCGATTGTATGCAAACTCCATTATGGGCAAACGATCAGCCCAATTTCCGACCTTGCCTTTGGTCATTGCACGAAGCAAAGATCCCAAGGTTCGGTTAAATACCTCGGTCTGTCCATCAGTCGAAGGATGGTGAGACGCCGAGAATAGTAGTTTGGTGCCAAGGGCACCCCACAAACATTTCCAAAAATGACTCAAGAACTTTGAGTCTCGATCACTCACAATAGTACGAGGCACACCATGCAATTTCAACACATTAGAAATAAACAAAGTAGCTACATCCTGTGCATCATCACATTTCTTGCAAAGAATAAAGTGAGCCATTTTGGAAAATCGATCCACGACAATGAAGATGCTATCATGTCCACCATAGACCTTGGTAATCCCAATACAAAGTCCATGGATATATCAACCCAAGGTCGATCAGGCACAGGCAACAGGGTATACAAACCATGAGGGTTGGACTTCGATTTAGCTTTCTTGCAAACGTGACAAGCGTTGCAAAATTTCTCCACATCTCGTCGCATTTTTGGCCAATGGAACTGCTCGGTTAAGATACCAAGAGTTTTGTCGACACCGATGTTGACATCCAATTTTGTCCTAAAATTTTTTAGTTAAATGTCTAATTATCTAATTAATGGACAGTTTTGAAAGCTAATGTAATTGATTGATTTTGAAGAAAGAGGTCAAATCTGAAAGACGTAGTCTAAATTCTATCCTACCCCGCACAACCCTCCATTTCTTTAATTTATCATAAAAGAAGGCCAAAATCGCAACTTGCAACTTAAAATCCTATCCACCCTTGCAATTACCTCAATTCCTTTAATTTTACCCAAAGGAGGCTATTTTCGTCCCTAGTCTAAAACTCTGGCCTATACGCGCAAAATACATATAATACACATTACACACACACACAAATAAGCATAAAAGCCCTATTTCAGTTAAATCCCCTAACCCGTTAATCTTCCCAGGATCTGATTTTTAACCCTAAACCCGTTTCCCTCAAAATCCGACCCGGCAGATCATCTTCTCCGTACAGCCGATGTGCTGGACGAGTTGCACTGTTCCAGCTGTGTTATTTTGGAGTTTTCTCACTTATTCCCTAGCAACGGGCATAAAATCTTATCCATCCATTTCAAATCAAGCGAATCCGAACCCTTCGATCATTTCCTTGAAGATAAGGACGAGAAGGGTGTAATTTGACCCTTCTCACCCTTATCTCACAGGGAATTGATCAAAAGAGGGCAAGGATTAATTGGGGAAAAGGAGGCACCTGAAACCCTAGCCTATTGAGGTATATATTCATCCTTTCTTTTATTTTTTTGGGGGTTCGAAATTAGAAAAACGACAGCAGCTATACAAAAGTTTCCCTCTCAGTTTTAAGTAAAAAATATATATAGACAGAGTCACTGTGCTTTTTCTGGGATTTTGTTCTTCTTCTGGATTCAAGTATCACTTGTTGCTCGTGTCATCGCTTTATTATTCGAGTCATCGACCTTGCTTGCATCACTTAGTCGAGTCGCATTTCTTCTTGGATTCCTCGGCACCTAGTTCACTGCATCGCATCAGGTAAAATGCTTGACCTTTTACATTTTCTTTATATGTTTTTCCTTCGTTGAATCTGTTTATGCAAAATTGTGAATAGTATATTGAGTTATTTGGTGGTACTAAAGCTGATTAAACTAGCATAAAAAATCAGTTTTCGAGCTCAACCTTGAAGCTTTAATGTTGGTTTTTGAATCCTAAGCGCTCTCATGGATAGTTTAGATAAAAGAGGACTAGGTGTTTGTTCAGGAACTATTATGCAGAACTTAGTTTAAAAAATCCAGTCTTCATCATGATACGTGTGTGTAGCAGCTTGTTTAGCTCTTTACCATAAATGTCTAAAAAAGGGAAAAAGTTTACATCTTCATCATTTTGTATCTAGTTTTTTTATTTGAATCTGTTAACTTGTGAATGATGCACAGATCTGCATAAATCAAATCTGGTCTTATATGAACTACTTTTTTTTAGTTTGTTTAGTTGGTATTCTGAGCTGTAATTAGTAATCAGCGGGGTACAGGTGGTGTTTGCTTGGTTAGTGGAGGTGCAGTTAGCTTTGGAGATGTGAAGAGGTGTCTATAGGGGTCATGGTTTGGTTGTTTTCAGGTGGTTTAGTGATGGAGCAGATCTCTTGTAGGAGTTAATGTTAGAGCTAGTAGGAGTCTGGAGTTAGGTTCAGAAGCAGGGGAATTGTTATATTATATGCAGGGTATTCAGGAATTGCAGGGGCTTTGGAATGAAATTTTGTATGCTGTAGTTGCTGCAGCTTAGGCATTAGGTGTTATATTTGTTTCAAATTAGATGGTGATAGGGTCTGTGAGGTTGATAGGAGAATGTAGTTGAAGCTGCAGGTTTCTTAAGACCCTGCAGGTTTGTAGGTATTTATTGTGAGTCCTGGCAGCCTGGTTGTTGAGGGAGTGCTCTGGTAGCTTGGTCTGTGAGTAGAAGTATAGGAGCAGTAGGAGTTCAGGGTTGTATTTTGGGTTTTGTGAGGAGCTTGAGGGGTTAGTTTTGATTGCTGCAGGTGTTGGAGGTTGCTTCTGTTTGTTTGCAGGTTGTGCAGGCAGTTAGAAAAGGCCTGGTATGTGCGCATGTATTTAAAGGATGGTTCTGGTAAGATAGAGGAGCTAGAGGTGATGTTTTAGGTCTGTAAGTGTTAGAAGGCAGTGTAGTCTGCTCAGGAGAGATGCAGAGTGTAGCAGGAGTGCAGGGAAGTATAGATGTCTATTTGGAGTTTGTTGCTTGTCTGTCAAAAGGAAGAAATAGGGAGAAATAAGAGTCGCACGTTCAGCTTATATTAGAGTCAGGCTGGAAGCTTTTCTTGCATTATGTATGTTGTTGTGGAAAGAGTATAAAATGCAGCCAAAATTTAGTGTTGTAGTTTCTTGTTGCTTATGAGTTCAAATAGGAGGTTGTGTCCAGTTAGTGCAAGCTCAAGTCTAGGTCCGGTGTAGTTTCTTTCTTAATCTCAGTCCTTGAGTTCTCTTTTATTTGATCTGTCTTGAGATGTCGTCTCTTGTCATGTTTCTTTTAAGTTCTGAGCTTGCTGAGAGTCCGTTCTTAACTTCCTTTGTTCTGTCAAGGGTCAGTTTCAGTCCTGTTTGATATGAAGTTCAGCTCTCTCTTATGGTGTGCATTTCAGTAGTTATGTACCCACTTTGGTTTATCTTAATAGCTTGTTCTTTCTGGTTCACTTTGCTCCCTCCAGTTTGTTTGAAAATGAATCATTTAGTCTAGCTTCTTGGATTCCAGTTTCCAGTTTTTTTTTTCTTTCTTCTCCCTGATCCTTTCTAAATATTCTTTTCCTTCAAAAGTTTTTCTCAGTCCAGTATTTTGCTTGGGTGTTATTGGTCAGGTAAGTTTTGCCTGCTATGATTCCTTTTTTGAGTCCAAAGCTGGAAAAGCAAGGTCTGGTCTTGTTTCTGTTATGAATGGTCAGGAGGATTGGTTGAGAGCATTGGGAGTCTGAGTTGCATTAGGCTCGAATTGTTAGAAGCTACGTCTACTTATGGCTTAAGTGATATGCTGTAGCCTTAGCACCTTCTTGTCAGTTTGTTTTAAAATGTTGATTCAGCTTGATACTGTGCATCTTTCGAGAATCATTCTTTATTACCTGATCATTTTCTTTTATGTTCATTTGTTCTTCTTGTAACTATTTGCGTATACTAATCCCTTTTCTCTTTTTATCTTTTGCCATGCACATTTTTGGGGACGAGTTGAAATAATACTCACAAATTGGGATGGCATGCATTTGGAGTTATTTGATCCGCTCCGTATTTTCGGAACTTGATATCTCCGAAAATGTAAAAGAAAGAAAAATGAAAATCACAAGGTGCAAGGCTCAATGATTGAGTTTGCGCTTCCGGGTTCTATCTTCTAAACTCCATCCTTCCCCGCTCCCTTAGAAAAAGCATGTTTTAGGAGCCCTGTAGAATAGAAATGGTATTTGAATTGTGAATAATTATTGTAAATTACTTAAATTGTTTTTATATGAATGCTTTGTATCATTTCTTTGCGAATCGCCAATTAATTTATGGATGTTTAGAATCATTTGTCAATTAATGAGTGCAAAATCAAATTCGACTAAAAATCATACCCTCGTCATAATTCGCATTTGAATTGATTCTTTATTTATTATATTAAATATTCAATTATTTATTTATCTAATCTAATTTATTTAATTAATCAATTAAATTAATCCTTTATTTATTAATACTCAATCTAATTTATTTAATTTCAATTAATCATTTATTTAATCAATTATTATTCATTTACTCCTTTATTTAATTAAAATTAATAAGTATTCATTTATTTAATTAAGTTATTTATTTGCTTATATTATTTATCTATTTATTCAATCAATTAATTAATCCTTTATTATTATACAATTATTTATCTAGTTTTTTTATTTAATTATCTAACTTCATTTAACCTTTACTTATTCTATTAATTAATCAATTGATCATTATTTCATTATCCATTTAGTTAATCTTAAATTGGGTCATTTATTTATTTAAGTATCGGCATAATTACAATCTTATCTTGTTTATATTATTCCTATTATTCTTATATAAAATTAGCTTTATATACTTATTATCCTTAATAAATTCGTGAAAACCGCCGGATTAACCGCATTTAGCGGATTTTTGAAAGTGCTCCCGTAATAGGGACCTTCTTTCGAATTTAAAAGAACCACTTACCTAAGAATATCTGATTTTGATAAGTTCCTTTTTAAGTAAGGGAATAATTGCACTCTTTAATTAACAATTGGTTTCTAATAATCCTTAAATTAGGTGGCGACTCCAAAGAAAGCTCTTTGGAGTCTCCATTTTATTGAAATTACATCCCGATGCATACCTGTGTGTGCATTTTTTGGGAGGGTTCAACAGCGTGGCGACTCGCTGGGGATAGCGAATGGTTCTAACCATAAGGCCTTCACGAATTTGGTTGTTTGTATTGTTTGAATTGTATGCCGATATTAGTATGCGTAGCTTATTTAATTTGTTGAAACTAGCATGATTATATCTATTGTTTATTTGCAAGTATGCTTAGATTAATCTAATTGATTGCTGTGTGTCATGAAAGCATGTCACTACACCCTTATTTGTGCACATATATAAACTGGCATTTCGTTCATACTTCCCCCATTCCTGGGAACCTCTTGCATTTTCACCCCAAATATCCGCGAGGTGCGCCCATGTGCACCCGCACTTTCTTCCACTAAAGAACCTTGTGACGAGTTGGTACACCGGCGGCCATCGTAGGAGTAATTCGACTGGGAGACCTCTTGCCACTCACCTGTTAGCCTCAGCCGTTAACCCACTCTTAGATGGAGCTTTAGGAGCATGCATGCATTTACACCTTAGTCTGGACCCGGTCCTTGGTACCGCCTCCATAGTTAGGAAACCGCCCTTACGTCAATGGGTTTTTGAAACCCAACGACAATGCATATTATGTGCTATGTGATAACGAATCCTCAATCCTAACCATATTTTGAGCAAAATCAGATTTGAAACTTTGTCTCCTATGTTGTCTTTTAGGTCAGAAAATGGATGAATTTAGCAGAATCTATATGGTCATAGCAGTCCACATAGAATTTGAGATCATAGACAGAATTGCAGTCCAGGGAAAGTTAGGCAGATTTGATTGGTTTGTATTTTGGAGATGGTATGGTGTAGTGAGATCTAAGAGGCGAAGCCCCTGGTGTCTTTAAAAGATCAGTGGGGTCTCTCGCGTGAATGGCTTTGCGTGTGTGCAGGCCCATGTTGAATAACCAGCTGCAAATTCTTATGGAATAACAAGCATACTAGGAGAGTGAAGCCCCTATGTCTATAAACGACCAATGGGGTCCCTCCTTGAAGACCATTGCGGTCTTGGCTACCTAAGAAACTGAAAGGCTTGATTAAAGCCGAGGACCAGTGAGGAGCCCTATGAACAAGGTCTATGAGCCTTGCAAAACCTAGGAAGCTGAGAGGCTTGACTAAAGTCGAGGACCAGTGAGGTTTTATTTTTTGAAAGGCCAATTGGCGCCTTTCATGATTTACAGTCTGGTATTGTAAAGGCAGTTGGAAATCTCACCCCTGGATGTTGTGAAATAATTGGGAGTTGTGCTTGGAGGAGTGTTGATGTTTGCAAAAGGTATAGAGGTTTGTTTCAGGTTTTAGGCATTTGTGTTGTGGAGAGCATGAGCTGTGTTGGAATTTTGAGTTGACACCGACTTTTGGAAGATAGTTGGGATAACGGAATTGCAATGTCAAGGCGGAGAGATGATTGTTATCAATTATTGTTATTATTTATTGCTTGCTTTAAATCTGAATTGCTCAAAACTGGCATGAACTATTTTTCGTTACCACTTGTTTGCGCGTCTTAGGTCCACCTCTGGCACAAAGACACCATACAGGGTAGGATGCGTTCGCGTTTTTTTATTTACGCTCAACTACTAGTGTTTGCAACATGTCAACTTGTTTAAAATGCAAAGCGCTACGTGATGCGCTATATGATTTGTGTGCAATTGCCAATGACATGTAAACTAACATGGTTATTTTTGAACTTTTTCTTTTGTTTTGTTTATCCCCCCAAACAGAGGTTTGATTTGTGCTGATTTAAGCTGGTTGATCACTCATATTACACTAGGGCAAAGGACCAATCTGCATACTGGTACACATTTCCACAACTGACAATGACTGGAATAGATGATGAACCTCGCAATACTGAGAAAAATCTTGCAACTCCTAAATCTTCAAGAGGAAATGTCATTATTGCTCAAGACGAACTGGTTCTTGAAATGGCTAAGGAACTACAGATGTTAAAAGATGAACTGGCGGCGGTAAAAGGGCAAACTCCTAAAAACACGCCGCTGCGAGGGCCCGATGCATCCCACTCTTTGGGTCAAATGGGGCAATCTCAGAATTCAATTGATGGGGTCGCCAATATGAACACACCTTTGAACACCCACAATTTTCTAAAAGAACCAGTCCACCAAAGCAACTTGCCACTTGCCCAAGCTCCACCTCCAAATAACACTCAATCTAGCCAAACCATCAACCGACCACCCATCTACCCATCACATCAACAATACCCACCATACACCCCCACCCTGCGAATACTTATTATCAAACACACACTCCATATCCATACCAAACCTCCACTTACCAAAATGAACCCATCCCGCAAGCTTATACTGAAAATCCATCCGCACCATTAGTTCAAGTGGCGGTATCTGGCGGGCAACATGCTCCTATTGTGAAAATTAATAATTACTCCAATCCTCCTTATGTGAAGTTTCAAAATGGTGTTAGGAGAGCCGAAAAAGCAGTCGATGTCGGTGAGGATTTGGAGAAAAAGGTACAAGGTTGGGTGATGAGTGCTATTAGCAAAGCATCAATAGGCAAGGGCAAGGAAAGTCTGGAATATGAAGATTTGTGTGTTCATCCTGGAATTGAATACCCAGAAGGGTACAAAGTACCAAAGTTTGTAAAGTTTGATGGCAAAGGCAACCCCCTAGCCCATTTAAGAAAGTACTGTGAAACCTTAGGAGTTGGGAAGAATGAAGAGCTCCGTATGAAATCATACATTCATAGTCTTGAAGGAGAGGCTTTAGACTGGTACTCCGAGCAGGATCCCTCAAAATGGATTAACTGGAGGAGTATGGCTCACGACCTCATGGAGCGTTTTGGTTTCCATGCTGAAATACCATTAGATCGGTTGGCTATTGCAAGGTTTAGGAAGAAGCCGACCGATACCTTTAGGGAATACGTGGTACGTTGGAGGAGTGAGGCAGCCAAAGTTAAGCCTCCCATGTGTGAGGAAGAGTTTGTGGGACATTTCATCGAGACATTAGATGAATTCTACTATGACCGAATGGCATCCATGACTAACTCTACCTTTGCCAATCTAGTAAAAACTGGGGAAATGTATGAAGCTGGTTTGAAATCTGGTAGGATCACAAATTTGACCGCTTTGCAAGCTACAAGTAAGGCAATCCAGTCTGGGTCGGGTAATGGCTTTAACAAGAAGAAGAAAGAAGAAGTGGGAGCTGTTGTGGGAGACATCGAGCGTTGACCGATTGGAAAGTTGGATTTTGGCAATCCGTCTGCCTTCCCCACCTACCAAAACACCTATTACCCAAACTACCCCACACTGCCAGATGCCACCTGTTCCTTATTCGGTTTACAATGCACAAGCAAATTACTACCAACCTAGAGCACATGCACCTAATCAATACCTTTGTCAGCCAAATTTTCAAGCACCCTAGAATTATCAGCCTCGTCCTCTTGTTCGTCCCAATGTGCAAGGGTTTAATCAGAATTACGAAAGGAGAGAAACCAAAACCTACACTCCTCTAGCTGAGTCATATGGCCATATTTTTTAGAGATTAAGAAATGCGGGAGTTGTGCAGCCTATCCCTAATAACACCCCAAACCCACCTCCAAAATGGTATGATGCAAATAAGCATTGTGCTTATCACTCAGGGGCAGCCGGCCATGATATTGAGAGATGTTATACTTTCAAAGACAAGGTCGAGGGTTTAATCAAAGCAGGCACCATTCAACTCACCGGCACTCAGCCAAATGTGCATGATAATCCTCTTCCCAATCATGACAACAATGCAGTTAATATGATTTCTCTTGAGGAAGAGCCAAATCTGAAGGGCACCATAGTCTCTATTGATGATGTAAAGGTTGATGATATTGCTTCTAAGGTACCTAAGTAAGCACTAACTCTATTGCCAAAGAATGAGGGAAATTTTGGCCTAGGTGGCAACCTCGCTGAAGGAAAGATGAAAAATGCTGAGCCTGAGAAGAAGCCGACTAGTGTCATACCAAAACCTCTTTTACCATTGAACCAGTCATTTGTCCAAGCACCAGAAATGGCCATGCAGAATTTGATTGAAGGTGTTGGCAGCCTATTCTTAAATGATGGATTGAAATGCAGTGCAACTATTGAAGATTCTGAGAAAGAGCCACATGTGCAGAATGCTGAATCAAGTGATGTGATGTCTAATTGGACTTGTGGTCCAAAAGAGACTTGATGAATGAACTCGTTGTTTTGTTTTGGCATCACAGCCAGCTTGAGGCCATGAACTGTGTTTTGCACTTTGTTTATGTTTATGTCTTTCAAATAACTCTTTTAAATCCTGCATGTTTATTTTTATGTTGTATGCCTCCCTAAATTATGTTTTGAATAAACAAATGCACTGCATTCCTATCTTATTATTTTTCTATACTTTAATTATTTATGTGCTTTATTATTTGCTTCTGATTAATATACTTACTAATGTTTCAAGTTAAAATTAACAAAACCTGCTTAAACTTGGCTTGTGACCCATGACGAAACAACTGAACAATTTAAGGATGATGCACTGGAAAGTTACCTTTTGCACTCTTTGGACATTATATTACCATTAGAACTTCAAACTGGGGCAGCTTTATTTGCCGGCAATTGGAGCCGAAGCGGTTTATCTATACAAATGTAAGTACTTTATTTGAGAAACCATTCAAGAAGATAAGTTGGAAGATGTTGAATGCGCGAAGAGATGATTTGAATAGTTTACTTCAAACCGGGTCAGTTGGTGTTGAAAGAGCCCTTTCCTAATTAAGAAGAAGCAACGGGAAAATTTGCACCAAGTTGGTAATGTCATTATGTGGAAGAACACTAATCCTGGCACATATTTATGATCAAGTTTGGCCAAAGGTAATCAACGCAGATGTTGTCAAGAGATATTATTTCTGAAGCGATCGCAAGTTAGCATTGTTTTAATGTAATTTTGATTGTATTGCGAACTACGCATAACCTGATTCTCGAGGCGGGATAAGTAGGCAACTCATATAGAGTTCGGTTGCACTAGCACAGGAATCCCCTATTTTCTCTTTTATGTAATTTTGAACTACTTCTGACCTGATTCCTGTAATGGCAACAGGATAAGTAGGCAATCCCCATCGGTTTCGGTCAAAATATTGTAACACTTTAGGCTTGTTTATCTTTTATGATGTAATTCCGAACTATGCCTCTGGGCAGATGTGTATGTTTTCCAATTCGGATGCGGTTTCGTATTTAGATTGCCATACTTCCCCAAAAATCTTTATGTAAGCAGAACTACGTACATTCTGATTCCCGTGGAGGGATACGTAGGCGCTCTTAATGGGCTCGGCTCTATAATATTAAAATTTTTAGTTTCCCCTAAAGCAAGCAACTGGGGCAAATTTTGCAAGACGAATTGAAGATATGGAAGATAGAAACTGGGGCAAATTTTGCAAAAAGAGTTCGAAGGCATAAAGATTATAATTGGGGCAGATTTTTGCAAATTGGTATTACTTATCAAAGGATTAAGTGGCAAAGTTCTAAAAGTATTCAAGATTAGCACAAGTTGCAAAGACAAAGGACGTTCAGTTTGTTTCAAGATATGTCATGAGTTTGAGTTAAAGCAGAAATTTTTAAATGCATTATAACTTCGGTTGCATATCAATGATTATTTGTTTAATATTTTATCAAATTACTTTACTTTGCCTCTATCTTGAAATATTATACAATATTGAGTTCATAAGTCAAGTCTCTGAGTATAATTTGCAAGCCCAAGTCTAAAGAAGAACGAGGGAGCAGCGGCAGCAAGTTCAAGATGAATCAGCACAAATCAAACACCCCTCCCTAAAACTAACAAAATTTTCTTTGAAAGCAGAAACATGAAAGCTTGCAATGAAAGGATCATTTGCATTATGGATGAACAATTTATTGAACGCGCATCCAAAATTGCCTTGCAGATTGCGTCGCATTGCCTTTTTCATGACTTAAAGCATTACGCTTTGTCATGAGTTATTGCCGAACAGGCGGCATTTCTACCTCTATGACTTTCATTCCTAATAGACGACAAAGCCGAGGCTTGTTTTGTGTTTTCAAAACTAAGCCAAATTGAGCATCGCTTTGTTTCAGGTGATAATCCGTACAAGGCCATCCTTGCTGGATTGTCTCGCCAATTGATTTATCAATGGCTATCGCACTGACTACATTTCTGGATTACTTTGCTTTGCACTTGCCTTGAATTATGTCTTCGCACTTGCTTTAAAATAAAAGCCTTGCTTTAATCTTTCAGGATGACCATCGGCTACGAGGATTCTCTTGGACTTTCACGCCTGTTGATTTGCTAAATAACTTTTTCGCTGCTTTACATTTCACGCTAAATTGCTTTGCACATGCTTTCAATTATGACTTTGCACTTGCTTTATATTATGAACCGCTTTAATTTTAGCTTAACAGGTTAACAGGTCAACCCCGAGACCCTCCTTGCTTGTGCCGGACCGGATTGCCAGCTGATTTGTCGACAATCAACCCCAAGACCCTCCTTGCTGCGTGCCCGACCGGCTTGCTAGTTGATTTGTCAAGATGTTCAAATTGCCTTGCACTTGCTTTCAATTATGACTTTGCACTTGCTTTATATTATGAACCGCTTTACTTTTAGCTTAACAGGTTAATAGGTCAACCCTGAGACCCTCCTTGCTTTGTGCCGGACCGGATTGCCAGCTGATTTGTCGACAATCAACCCCAAGACCCTCCTTGCTGCGTGCCCGACCGACTTGCCAGTTGATTTGTCAAGATTGTTCAAATTACTTTGCACTTGCTTTAAATTATGCCTTCGCATTTTCTTTGTATTACGTCTTGTTTTACTTTTCAGGTTAACAGGTCAGTCCCGAGACCCTCCTTGCTTCGTGCCGGACCGGTTCGCAAGCTGATTTGTTCGACAATCAACCCCAAGACCCTCCTTGCTTCATGCCCGACCGGCTTGCCAGTTGATTTGTCAAAATTGTTGAAAATGCTTTGCATTATGCCTTCGCACTTGCTTTATTGCTTCGCCAGTTGATTTGGAAGACAACTTATCAATGATATCACAACCCGCACTTGCAAATTTGTATCATCAATATTTGCTCATTTCTTACTTTGATTATCAAAATTTACTAGCAGTTGCTCGCTTACTATATGCCGAGATTGTTATAGAATTTTAATAGCAAGGCAGCAGCATTTGGAGCATAGCATGGAACTCTTTCTTAGCAGTGAACTGGGGAAATCGTTGATATGAGCTAGACTCGTCAACGATGATCTGAAGAATCACACTCGAATAAGCAAATTCTATCCTAATCTTTTGCTTCGGATTAGGACATCAGTTTGAATTCTTCCCTATTCGTGCGTCCTTTCCTATCAATCCTACGAATTTTCGTATCCAAGTGTCATTGAACTACATATGGCCTGATTCTCTTTCAGCCCGAGATATGTAGGCAACTCGGAAACCGGAGTTCGGCCATGTCCATAAGTCTCGCATTTTGGTCCTTGGAATCAAAGTCCTTGGCTTTATCATGACAAAATTGGTTTCCCGTCAACTTCTTTACCCTGAAAACTCTTTCATCCTTTTCGGGTAAAGAGGGGCAGCTGTTGACATCCAATTTTGTCCCAAAATTTTTTAGTTAAATGTCTAATTATCTAATTAATGGACAATTTTGAAAGCTAAATGTAATTGATTGATTTTGAAGAAAGAGGCCAAATCTGAAAGACGTAGTCTAAATTCTATCCTACCCCGCACAACCCTCCATTTCTTTAATTTATCATAAAAGAAGGCCAAAATCGCAACTTGCAACTTAAAATCCTATCCACCCTTGCAATTACCTCAATTCCTTTAATTTTACCCAAAAGAGGCTATTTTCGTCCCTAGTCTAAAACTCTGGCCTATATGCGCAAAATACATATAATACACATTACACACACACAAATAAGCATACAAGCCCTATTTCAGTTAAATCCCCTAACCCGCTAATCTTCCCAGGATCTGATTTTTAACCCTAAACCCGTTTCCCTCAAAATCCGACCCGACAGATCATCTTCTCCGTACAACCGATGTTTTGGACGAGTTGCACTGTTCCAGCTGTGTTATTTTGAAGTTTTCTCACTTATTCCCTAGCAACGGGCATAAAATCTTATCCATCCATTTCAAATCAAGCGAATCCGAGCCCTTCGATCATTTCCTTGAAGATAAGGACGAGAAGGGTGTAATTTGACCCTTCTCACCCTTATCTCACAGGGAATTGATCAAATGAGGGCAAGGATTAATTAGGGAAAAGGAGGTACCTGAAACCCTAGCCTATTGAGGTATATATTCATCCTTTCTTTCATTTTTTTGGGGGTTCGAAATTAGAATAATGGCAGCAGCTATACAAAAGTTTCCCTCCCAGTTTTAAGTAAAATATATATATATAGACAGTGTCATTGTGCTTTTCCTGGGATTTTGTTCTTGTTCTGGATTCAAGTATCACTTGTTGCTCGTGTCGTCGCTTTATTATTCGAGTCATCGACCTTGCTTGCGTCGCTTAGTCGAGTCGCATTTCTTCTCGGATTCCTCGCCCCTAGTTCACTGCATCGCATCAGGTAAAATGCTCGACCTTTTACATTTTCTTTATATGTGTTTCCTTCATTGAATCTGTTTATGCAAAATTGTGAATAGTATATTGAGTTATTTGGTGGTACTAAAGCTGATTAAACTAGCATAAAAAATCAGTTTTCGAGCTCAACCTTGAAGCTTTAATGTTGGTTTTTGAATCCTAAGTGCCCTCATGGATAGTTTAGATAAAAGAGGACTAGGTGTTTGTTCAGGAACTGTTATGCAGAACTTAGTTTAAAAAATCCAGTCTTCATCATGATACGTGTGTGTAGCAGCTTGTTTAGCTCTTTACCATAAATGTCTAAAAAAGGAAAAAGAGTTTACATCTTCATCATTTTGTATCTAGTTACTTTATTTGAATATGTTAACTTGTGAATGATGCACAGATCTGCACAAATCAAATCTGGTCTTATATGAACTGCTTTTTTTTAGTTTGATTAGTTGGTATTCTGAGCTGGAATTAGTAATCTGAGGGGTTCAGGTGGTGTTTGCTTGGTTAGTGGAGGTGCAGTTAGCTTTGGAGATGTGAAGGGGTGTCTATAGGGGTCATGGTTTGGTTGTTTCAGGTGGTTCAATGATGGAACAGATCTTTTGTAGGTTTTTTTCAGGTATTTAGGATGTTTTGGAGCTGACTTTAAGGTGTAGGAGTTAATGTTAGAGCTATTAGGAGTCTGGAGTTGGGTGCAGAAGTAGGGGAATTGTTATATTATATGTAGGGTACACAGGAGTTGCAGGGGCTTTTGAATGAAATTTTGTATGTTGCAGTTGCTGCAGCTTAGGCATTAGCTGTTATATTTGTTTCAAGTTAGATGGTGATAGGGTCTGTGAGGTTTAAATGAGAATGCAGTTGAAGCTGCAGGTTCCTTAAGACCGTGTGGGTTTGTAGGTGTTTACTGTGAGTCCTGGCAGCCTGGTTGTTGAGGGAGTGTTCTGGTAGCTTGGTATGTGAGTAGAAGTATATGAGAAGTAGGAGTTCAGGGTTGTATTTTGGGTTTTGTGAGGAGCTTGAGGGGTTCGTTTTGATTGCTGCAGGTGTTGGAGGTTGCTTCTGTTTGTTTGCAGGTGTGTGCAGGCAGTTAGAGAAGGCCTGGTATATGCGCAGGTATTTAAAGGATGGTTCTGGTAAGTTAGAGGAGCTGGAGGTGCTGTTTTAGGTCTTTAAGTGTTAGAAGGCAGTGTAGTCTGCTTAGGAGAGATGCAGAATGTAGCATGAGTGCAGGGAAGTATAGATGTCAATTTGGGGTTTGTTGCTTGTCTGTCTAAAGGAAGAAATAGGGAGAAATAAGAGTCGCAGGTTCAGCTTATATTAGAGTCAGGCTGGAAGATTTTCTTGCATTATGTATGTTATTGTGGAGAGAGTATAAAATGCAGCCAGAATTCAGTGTTGTAGTTTCTTGTTGCTTATGAGTTAAAAAAGGAGGTTGTGTCCAGTTAGTGCAAGCTCAAGTCTAGGTCCGGTGTAGTTTCTTTCTTAATCTCAGTCCTTGAGTTCTCTTTTATTTGATCTGTCTTGAGATGTCGTTTGTTAGTCATGTTTCTTTTATGTTCTGAGCTTGCTGAGAGTCTGTTTTTAACTTCCTTGGTTCTGTCAAGGGTCAGTTTCAGTCCTGTTTGATATGAAGTTCAGCTCCCTCTTATGGTGTGCATTTCAGTAGTTATGTACCCACTTTTGTTTATCTTAATAGCTTGTTCTTTTTGGTTCACTTTGCTCCCTCCAGTTTGTTTGAAAATGAATCATTTAGTCTAGCTTCTTGGATTCCAGTTTCCAGTTTTTTTTTTCTTTCTTCTCCCTGATCCTTTCTAAATCTTCTTTTCCTTCAAAATTTTTTCTCAGTCCAGCTTTTTGCTTGGGTGTTATTCTCTGGTCAGGTAAGTTTTGCCTGCTATGATTCCTTTTAGAGTCCAAAGCTGGAAAAGCAAGGTCTGGTCTTGTTTCTGTTAAGAATGGTCAGGAGGATTGGTTGAGAGCATTGGGAGTCTGAGTTGCATTAGGCTCGAATTGTTAGAAGCTAAGTCTATTTATGGCTTAAGTGATGTGCTGTAGCCTTAGCACCTTCTTGTCAGTTTGTTTTAAAATGTTGATTCAGCTTGATACTGTGCATCTTTCGAGAGTCATTCTTTATTACCTGATCCTTTTCTTTTATGTTCATTTGTTCTGCTTGTAAATATTTGCGTATACTAATCCCTTTTCTCTTTATATCTTTTGCCATGTACATTTTTTGGGACGAGTTGAAATAAAACTCACAAATTGGGATGGCATGCATTTGGAGTTATTTGATCCGCTCCGTATTTTCGGGACTTGATATCCCCAAAAATGTAAAAGAAAGAAAAATAAAAATCACAAGGTGCAAGGCTCAATGATTGAGTTTGCGCTTCCGGGTTTTATCTTCTTAACTCCATCCTTCCCCGCTCCCTTAGAAAAAACATGTTTTAGGAGCCCTGTAGAATAGAAATGGTATTTGAATTGTGAATAATTATTGTAAATATCTTAAATTATTTTTATATGAATGCTTTGTATCATTTCTTTGTGAATCGCCAATTAATTTATGTATGTTTAGAATCATTTGTCAATTAATGAGTGCAAAATCAAATTCGACTAAAAATCGTACCCTCGTCATGATTCGCATTTGAATTGCTTCTTTATTTATTATATTAAATATTCAATTATTTATTTATCTAATCTAATTTATTTGTTTAATTAATCAATTAAATTAATCCTTTATTTATTAATACTTAATCTAATTTATTTAATTTCAATTAATCATTTATTTAATCAATTAAATATTTATTTAATTAATCAATTATTATTCATTTACTCCTTTATTTAATTAAAATTAATAAGTATTTCATTTATTTAATTAAGTTATTTATTTGCTTATATTATTTATCTATTTATTCAATCAATTAATTAATCCTTTATTATTATTCAATTATTTATCTAGTTTGTTTTATTTAATTATCTAACTTTATTTAACCTTTACTTATTCTATTAATTAATCAATTGATCATTATTTCATTATCCATTTAATTAAACTTAAATTGGGTCATTTATTTATCTAAGTATCGGCATAATTAAAATCTTATCTTATGTATATTATTCCCATTATTCTTATATAAAATTAGCTTTATATACTTATTATCCTTAACAAATTCGTGAAAACCGCCGGATTAACCGCATTTAGCGGATTTTCGAAAGTGCTCCCGTAATAGGGACCTTCTTTCGAATTTAAAAGAACCACTTACTTAAGAATCTCTGATTTTGATAAGTTCCTTTTTAAGCAAGGGAATAATTGCGCTCTTTAACTAACAATTGGTTCCTAATAATCCTTAAATTAGGTGGAGACTCCAGAGAAAGCCCTTAGGAGTCTCTATTTTGTTGAAATTACATCCCGATGCATACCTGTGTGTGCATTTTTTGGGAGGTAGCCATCGTGCCACTGATATTTTTAACCCTTTGGCCACTCAAGATCGTGTCACGAATGCATTTCAGCTTGGGATCGTCTTCATATATCGACTTGATACTTTCGAATCCCATGAGCCTAGAGGCGAGCGTGGTCGCTAAAGAAAATTTCCTTGATTGCGCATCGGCCACGACATTGTCCTTTCCCTTTTTGTAATGAATTACATAGGGAAAACTCTCAATGAATTCAACCCATTTGGCATGCCTTCGGTTTAGTTTCTCCTGACCTAGGAGATGTTTCAAAGATTCATGATCACTTTTAATCACAAACTCTCGAGGCCACAAATAATGCTGCCAATAGGCGAGTGTTCGAACGAGGGCATACAACTCCTTGTCATACGTAGAGTAGTTCAAGGTTGCACCCTTAAGATTTTCGCTAAAGTAAGCGATCGGCTTCGATTTTTGCATCAGCACTCCTCCAATCCCAACTCCAGACGCATCACGCTCGACCTCGAATGCTTTGCCGAAGTCAGGGAGTTGCAACAACGGGGCAGAGCAAAGCCTCCGTTTCAACTCTTGGAAAGCCCTTTCTTGGGACTCTCCCCATACAAATGGATGGTCTTTCTTAACTAGCTCGGTTAAAGGAGATGCCACGGTGCTAAAGTCATGCACGAACCTTCGGTAAAAGCTAGCTAAGCCATCGAAGCTACGAACTTGAGATACCGAGGTTGGAGTTGGCCAATCTTTGATGGCTTCGATTTTTGACTCGTCGACTTCGACACCATTAGCACTGACAATGAATCCTAGAAAGACTACACGTTCGACACAAAAGGCACATTTCTTGAAATTAGCATATAACTTCTCTTTTCTAAGCTTATCAACTACTAGCCTTAGGTGTTCGACATGTTCATCCACAGTTTTACTATAAACAAGTATGTAATCGAAGTAAACGACAACAAACTTATTTATGAACGATTTGAGCACATGGTTCATCAGTCACATGAATATGCTCGGTGCATTGGATAGGCCAAAAGGCATCACCAACCATTCATAGAGACCGAATTTGGTCCTGAATGCGGTTTTCCACTCGTCTCCGGGTTTCATTCGGATTTGGTGGTAACCGGACCTAAGGTCTATATTCGTAAAGCATGAAGAACCACTTAACTCATCTAGCATGTCATCTAATCGAGGGATAGGATGACGATACTTTACCATTATTTTGTTGACTACTCAACAATCAACGCACATTCGCCATATTCCATCTTTCTTCGGTACAAGGATAACAGGAACGACGCAAGGACTCAAGCTCTCTCGAACGAGGCCCTTGTTCAACAACTCATCAACCTGCCTTTGGAGCTCTTTGGTGTCTTCATGATTACACCGGTATGCAGGCTTGTTGGGGATTTGAGACCCCAGTACGAAGTCAATTTGGTGCTCGATTCCTCTCAGCGGAGGTAATCCACCTAGCATTTCTTCGGGAAACATGTCTCCGAAGTCCTGCAAAACACTTTGTACAGCATTAGGCAAAGGGTTATCGTTAGAAAAATCATCATTAGAGTTTAGAAAGATACCCTTGTGCACGAGGCAAATCATCATCTGATCGTTGTCGTTGCCTCGTAGATACTAACCCAGTTGCATGATTGAACAGATACTTCTTACTTCGGGTGGTGAGTTTGTGTCTTCGGCCACAATTTTTGTTCCCATCGGAAGCTTAGCTTAGGCCGCTTCTTTGGGAGACAAGGGTTTGAGCATAAAACTCTTCCCTTCGAGCCTTGCAGTGTAAGTGTTGGATCTTCCACTGTGAGCAACCGACCGATCATACTGCCATGATCTACCCAATAGGATATGACAAGCTTGCATCGGTACCACATCGAACATCATCTCATCTTGATATTTTCCAACTCTAAATTTGATCCACACTTGTTTGAAAACCCTCAATTCTCCACACTCGTTCAACCATTGTAATTTGTAAGGATGGGGATGTTTCAAAGTAGGTAGTCCCAATTGTGAAACCAATGTTTGGCTCACCACATTCGCACAACTACCCGAATCAATAATCATCGAACAAACTTTTTACCTCACTCGACATCGGGCATGGAAAAGGTTTTCTCTTTGGTTGTCCTCTTCTTCAAGCGTCATGCAGCTCAAATTCCTTCGAACCACAAGAAACATTTTCGGATGATCAGCTTCGGCAACTTCACGACCATAATCATCTTCAGCTCGGTAAATATCCTCGATATATTCCTCCTCGGTGTCACTCGCTTGCTCACAAACATCTCCATTATCGAGAACAAGCATAATCTTGCGAGTTGGACGCTCTTTTGCCATGTGACCATAACCTTTGCATTTATGACACTAAATACTTGAAGTACTAGGAGAATTAAGTTGAACTTTACCTCCCACTTCTCTTGATTGGTTAACGGTCACACCCCTTTCGAAAGGTTTCTTCAAATCTCGAACAGTGTTAGCACTTGTTAGATTTGGACTCTTCCATTCTTTTCCTCGGTTCAAAGGAGTAGAAGTAGTGACTCCTCGGTACCTGTTTGCCTTATCGTCCTTCACCTATTTTTCAGCTTCTGTACCAGCTTCGAACAAATCTTCTAATGTGTGATACACGTGTAGCCTCAATTGAGATAACATGTCCCGAGCCAAGCCATTTTTGAACCGAATAGTGGCTTGCTCTTCATCTTTTCCAGATCAAGATTCAATCGAATCCTCACGAACTCATCATGATACTCTTGAATTGACTTGAACCCTTGCTTTAACTCATAGAGCTTTTGAAATTGAGTTTTCCTATACTTGGCACTCAAATACTTAGCATCCATTGCTCTCTTCAACTGTGCCCAAGTAGTGACTTCAAGATAGACATTCCTTCGTCTCACCCTTTTGTCAGCTTCCCACCATGTCGATACATACGCTTCGAACGAAGCAATAGCATGTGCGGCTTTTCGCTCTTCAGTCATCTCATTGGTTTCAAAGATTCGCTCCATTTTAAGCTTCCATTCAAGATATTCGTCCGCATCACTAGTTTCTTTAAAGGGTGGAATAGTGATCTTGACACTGTTCAAGTTTGAATCTCGAGCACCTCGAACCGGTTCGGGATACTTATTATAGTGATCATCAGCCTCACGCTCAATATGTCGTTAAATATTTACGCCTCGGCCTCGAGGTCGTTGAGCTAGCCTTCGTTGAAAAAACGGTGGCTCATATTCAGGTTTGGCATCAGGAAATTCTCCTTCATCTACCTCTTCATCAATGACCTCAATTTGTCTTCGGGCCATTGGAAGTGGTACTCTTTTACCTCGGGGAATGCCCAATTTTTGATAATCAGCTTGGGGATTGCCCAAGTTTTGTTGTTGTGCTTGGGGATTGCCCAAGATTTCTCTTCGAATTGCCTCACTCTTCAACTGATGTTGTCGAATAAGCTCAGCAAACAGCTCAGGTTTCATCAGAGTGGAGTCGCTAGTTCCAGCGCCGGACCCAGGTATGGTCACGGACGCACTCCCTTGCTTGAGTTGGGCTACTCGAGCACTCACCCCTCTTACTTCGGCCCTGATGCCTTGTATCACAGCCATGAGGTCAGCTAACGACACTTCGGGCTTCTCAATGCCTTTTCCATCGCCTCCATTCCCAGCCATGGTACCTGCACAAAAAAAAAACCAAGTAGAATGATAAGGTTAGAAATCACCTCACACACTCACTCACCTTTGATGGGTGGCACTCGGGTCCACTCAATTTATGGGTTCGGTTATTGGTCACTCTAGAACTTGTGGCCAATGGCTTCCTCGGTTGATCAGCTTCCTCGGTTGATCAGCTTCTCTCTGTTCCTTCGAATTTGACAAGTTACTTTATCTACTTCGGGATGAGTGAATTGATATATTTACTCTACGCTTCGGAAGTCAAAGAATTTTCTACGAAATTTGGACTTCGGTCACCCCACGCACGAGTTCCTATAAGGTCAAAATGAGTTAGTACGACCTCGAGTAGGAAGAATTACTCTAGAGATCCACTAACTAGATTTATCGAATACAAGAAAAGTGAAAACCTAGGAGAATCTACCCTTTGATTCCTCTTCGGAATCTTCTTCGAACACACCAACTCTTGTCCGTACAAGAGTGGTCCCTCCTTGGTACGAATAGGGTTTCACCTTATCCAATTCCCTTTTCTAGCCGACAAAATTTCACCTGGGGTTTTGATCTTTACACTTTACCCCTTTCTTTTTCAATGGAACAGTGACCTTTAGCTCCGGTGTACGGATAATTTCACCTTGTTCACTGAACAAAAATGCTACAGAGTTTGGGTTGCTCTTTCAACTCCGGTTTCAACAATAACGGAGGAAATCAGTTCAAAGTTCTTTGAGCTAAGAACACAGCTCTTCGCGTTTGTACACTGCTACAGACGTAACAATTTTCGGTGTACGGACAACGGTTCAATTCATAGAACTTCGAAATTTAAGCAAAAAACACACCCAAATCAATGAAGAACCATCAGTCTTAATCGGTAACAACCAAATCACGCTGGGGTTCGAAATCAGTCACCACTAAGCTCAAAACAGTCCAAAATTTTGTAGAGAAACCCTAGTCGCCGATGGTGTACGACAGGTACTCAAATCAGTCCTCGGACAGTGGTGAACAAGAATCAATGGTTGTTTAATCTAAACAACCAACAAATCAACCCAAATTTTTGAATGTTATTTTCTACCTTTTTTTATTTTTTTTATTTTATAGAAACACCACAGCAACAACAATCAACAACAAGGAAGAAAGCTGAAACTGGAGACACAAAGCACGAATAAACGAACAGGATTTGAGGTTGTAAGAACAAACTCAAACCTTGCTCTGATACCAAGATGGTGCAATGAAAACTCGAAGGTAAGCTCTACACGAAAACACGGAAGAAACAACAAGAAATAAAGATAGAAGCAAGACAAATCTTGCTTCGATTCAAAAGAACATTGAGGAACTAGTCTCAAGCTCGATTGAATGAAGGTCAAGAATCACCTATACTAAGCAACAATCCTCAAGAAAGACAACGCTTCTTGCAAATTGAATGACCAAGAAGAAAATGTTCAAACGACTCACACCGATTGACACAAGTTCTTTAAATCCCACGTCGGGGTTTGGGCTCCATCGAAGACACACAAATAGCAACTGCTATATCAATATTCAACAACGACTAACTATCCACAATGATATGTAAAGGAGTATTTATAGACTACGCTAAGGATAAAACAGTAAATGGTCACAGGCGACCATTAGGAGTAAGCCACGCAGGGCTGCCATGAGTGTTCGGTTACTCCCTCAACCGAACACGTGACGTCGAACAGTTGAGCTCGAGTTTCTTCACTTCGGTGCTCGGTTGCTCAACTCAGCTCATACTTGACATCGATCGCTCTTCCTTTGGTTATGTGCTTTTCCTTCGGTGTCGATGTTGAGTGTTTGGTTGGGGTTCGGTCACTCCATCCTTCGAGCTCAAGCTTGTAGGTGAAGCTTTCGGTTCTTGAGCTCGGGTACTCAGCTTCGGAATAGTTGCTTTCCTTCGACCAAGCCAAGTGAATGTGAACATCGTGCAGCAGCTTGGCTTGTCTTCGTGTCACTGGCCTCGGTGGATCGAACACTTGATCAACACGTGTTCGGGCTGTATCAGAGGCTGACCTCCCTAGCCCCCAATATGTAAGCTAATTCTAGGGCTTGAATTACAGCTTCATATTCTGCTTCATTGTTCGTCATATGGGGGTAGCTGACAGCTCTTCTGAACACCTTCTTCACTGGGGATTCAATCACTAAAGCAAGCCCGGCCCCTTTACATTCGAGGCGCCATCGATGTGAATTTCTCGGGGGTAATGCCTTCTATCATCTTGCGTCCTTCTCGGCCTTCGGCATTAAATTAGCACTGAAGTCGGCAATAAAGTCCGCAATAACTTACGACTTGATGGCTATTCTTGGTTGATAAATGATGCCATACTCGTCGAGCTCGATAGCCCACTTCGCCAACCTACCCGACAGCTCGGGCTTATGAAACAGGTCCGTAATGGAAAAGAGGAAACCATGACAATGGTGTGACTTTGAAAATATGGCTGTAGCTTCCTTGCTGCCATGACTAGGGCAAGCACGAGCTTCTCTAGATGTTGGTACCTTGTTTCTACATCTAGGAGAGACTTGTTTACATAGTACATTAGCGACTGCACCCCCTTCTCTTCTCGTACTAGGACAGCGCCAACGGCGACTTCGGACACCGCTAGGTACAGTAATAATGGTTCTCCATCGCGTGGCTGGGTAAGAAACGAGGTATTTGCCAGATACTGTTTAGCTCTTTTAACGCCTTGCTGCATTATTCCGTCCACTCAAAGCTTTTGTTCTTCTTTAGGACATTAAAGAATTGATGACACTTCTTTGATGACCGCGAGATGAACCGGCTGAGTACTGCGATCCGGCTGTTAAGCCTTTTAACTTCCACTTCACTCTTCGAGACCTTTGGTATTGCCTCGATTGCCTCGATCTGTACCAGTTTGCTTCTATGCCCTGTTTGAAATAATAAACCCAAGGAACATCCCGGTGGATACACCACAGGCACATTTCTCGGGGTTGAGCTTCATCCCAAACTTGTCCAGGATATCGAATGCTATCTCAAGATGACTACTATGATCTTTGGCGAATTGTGACTTGACGAACATGTAATCAATGTATACTTCCATGGTTTTGCCAATCTGCTCCTTGAACATCAGATTCACTAGCCTTTGATAAGTCGCCCCTGCGCTCTTCAGTCCTAAAAGCATCACTCTATAGCAATAAGTCCCCCTATCCGTGATTAAAGAGGTCTTTTCTTGATCATCTGGGTTTCATGAGGATCTGATTGTATCTCAAGTATGCATCTAGAAAACTCAAAGCCTCATGCCCTGTCGTATAATCGATGAGTTGATCATTATTTTGGTAGTGGGAAAGAATCCTTCGGGCATGCTTTGTTTAGATCTGTGAAGTCAATGCAGATCCTCGACTTTCCGTTCTTCTTGGGGACCACTACAACGTTTGAAATCCAATCAGGGTATTGAACCTCGCGAATGGATCCATTGTTGACCAGTTTCTCGACTTCTTCATGGACTGCTTGCCCCTTCTCGCGGCTTATTGGTTGCTTCTTCTGCTTGATCGGCTTGAAGTTAGGATCGATGTTTAGGTTATGCGTGATAACTGTGGTCGATATTCCTGGCATGTCAGTGTGTGTTCAGGTGAAGGTGCCTGACCGAGCACGTAGGAAGTTAGCATATTCTTGTTTCGCTTTGGTTGAGAGCTTGGCCCCAATATAAAATTTCTTGTCCGGGACTTTCTCGTAGAAGATTACTAGATCGAGGTCATCCACTGTAGCTTTAGTTAGCTGATCTTCTTCCTCCAGGTCGGAGGGTGTAGCAGTTGGTTAGTAGGATCTAGTCACCTCATGGACCTCGTGTCCTAAGGGTACGCTAGTGACTAGGCTGGGACCAAGCAGCTTGTCCAGCTTCTTCTTCTGATTCTTGGTCTCTTTCTTAGTGGCGTCGATCACTGCGGTCATGTAACAGCTCCGAGATAGCTTCTGTTCCCCCAGAACTTCTTTTACCCCCAGGGAGTCGGGTATTTGAGGACATAGTGAAGTATAGATGCACAGCGTGCACTTCGTGAATACAGGGTCTCTCAAGGATAATATTATACGAGAGATCGCATGTCATTACTTGGAAAGATGTCAACCGCGTTGCTCTTGGTAGGTATACCTAGCACAGACTTCTCGCTGGAACTGTTAAAGCTGGTTATAGTGTACGGGATAGAAATTAGCTGACTCTGCATCTCCATCTGACATATGATCTTCTAGTGAATGATATTGACAGCACTGCTGGGTCCACCAGTAGACGCTTGACTCGGGCATCATGTACCAGCAGAGTAATTATTAAGGCATCATCATGAAGGTGACAGGCCCGCTGCAGATCTCCGTTATCAAACTCGATGATGTTGAGGTGTGACTTTTTTGCTACTTGCTGATGAGCCTCACAGACCATGATGGCCTTGGTCTCGTTGTTCATAACTCTGAGCCCCCCGAATATCGTGCTGATAGATATTTTTCTTGCCGGCTGCGCTTCTTGATGAGAATCGATATGCTGGTACTCCTTCGGCCTTGACGACGGATACCTAGATTTGCCTCTTAGATAGTAGTTCACAATTTCAATCGTACTGAACGAGTCTTGAATTATCTTTTGGATCTCGTTACTGATGCACCGCATGGAGGTAGTGTATTTTGACATGGTTGCGCCTCTTCCTTCGTAGGATACCTACAATTGCCTGGGTCCCATGGTGCGCGCCAAAGTGTTTATGCCTAAATTTGTACGTCTAGGTTAAACAATTAATTATGAATGAGGTCACAAGCAATACGATAAATTACGACAGAAAAGTAAATAAAATACGATAAAAAATAAAGACAAGTAAATAGACAAGAAATAATGGAGAAAGCAATAATAAATCTTATTCTTTGAGAGTAGCCGAAGTTGTTGGCGTATCCAGCGATATGTACCATACAATGTAAGGAGGGGTACTTATAGTAGTGATACCCAGTCCTAAATAAGGTAAAATACAAATGCTAATTGGGCCATGGCCTATAACTCAAGGCAGTGGTATACTAAACCCTAACCAGGAGACTATAAACCCTAGGCGACGGGATGTGTGCCCTGCGCCCTGTGGCCAAAACGGCTAAACGGTTGTTGGCTTTAGGAGCGGGCGTATATCCTCTGTGCCCAGTGACTTGTAGGATATCTAGTCTCGCCAACTGAACTTGTATCCTCGTAACAATAGGTGGCATATTTTTGCCCTCATGCAAAACAGCCGTCTATCATAGGCACAATATAAGCCGTCAACTACTGATGCAAATATAGCTCCCCTCAGTGCGAACGCTCGTCTTTTTAAAGACACTAGACCAGAAAGGCACACAAAACATGATGATTAATCTACACAAGTATGCATAAAAGCATTAATGGACTTAACAGCCCGTAGGCTCATAATATATAATTAGTTCATCCTGAACACAACATTGCTCATAATAATTGTCAAAAAAGGGAAAGGGAAGGCTAAAGAAATTAAAACTTCTCGGAGTCTGCATGGCTGAAGATCCTTCATTTGGATTGTAGCTACCAGCTGCTAAGTAGTTGTAGCTACAAGCCGCTAAGTAGTTCAAAGTTCTCTCGGCATCAAGAGATATGTCAGCCCCAGCAACCTTCGTTGTACGACCTCTGAGGTGACCAAGACCCAGATACCCTGATTAAAACAAGGGTCCTCGGAAGCGTCTGACCACGGACACATCCTCCCCTCATCTCATCATCGAACCAGAAGAGAAACTAGAAGATCTGCTTCGACCCCGTTGGTCAAACTGGAGTGCACTGCTTTGTATATCGTCAAGCACAATCAGGAGCTCATCGAGGACAGGGAGGCTTGCGCTAGGAACCTACCACAAGGGAGCCTCTTCCCTCGGTTATCCCATATCAAGCAGCCAATGAGACATTGCAATGATAATTTAGCTGAACCAGCCGAGCCAAGAGACAGCCCTGAACCACGAGCGGAGTTAGAGCTTGGTGACTCATTAATCCACTCATGGAACGAAGCTATATCCTCTTGCCTGCCATGGAACTGAGCCAGGCATGTGGGCTTCAACCCTATACCATCAAAGAAGCTACCGAACGCCAGGAATATCATGGCGGAGAAGCCTCATGACAGCTGAAAGGGCCAAGCATCCTGACCCTGAATGACAAGAGGAATATCACAGCAACCTCTGTGTTAGAAGATCACACCGTAATAAGTGCACGTGCCACAATGAAGACACTTTGAAGAACGTCATTAAAATCCCGATCAAACTTCATGACTCGGGGGACTTTGCTCGTCCACTCATGGGTGAAGTAAAAGAGAAAGATAACTGTAGATGATCTTTTTCCTATAGTTTCCTTGTGCACCAACCATTTTAAAAAAATGGTTTTTATGGGTATCAAACTAGGATCAAAGGCAAAAGTTTTTAAAGATAGAAGAGTCATTCTTTCATAAGAAACTTTGAAGAAGATGCAGTATTTTTCTAAAGAAAATTTGTGATTCCACCACTATCACGAAGCCCTATTTATAGGCTGGAAGAGATAAGAACAGATCATGAAACGGTCAAGCGTAGTTATGGCCTGAGATATGAAATGATTCAGCACATCAAAAAGCATTCTCGGAAAGGTACATAGAATCAACATCAACCAATCAGATGAAGACATGTGGAGTTCTTAAAATAAATCAGCATCATTCCAGGTCAAAGAGACTATGAGTTTCAAGTAGTCAGTGAGATATCTTTCACACCGCTTTCACTTCCTAACTGCTTGCTTCAACACTCAGCAAGTGGAGGGACTGACTATATGGGCAAAAATACGCCACCTATTATTACGGGGATACAAGTCTAGCTAGCGAGACTAGACTTATCCTACAAGTCACTGTGCATAGAAGATACACGTCTGTTCTACGAGTTACGACCATTCAGGAGGTACGGGCATAGAATGCAAGGCATACATCCCCCCGCCTTAGGGTCACAGTCTCCTATTTAAAGTTTCGTATATACCACTTCCTTGAGTTTATAGGCCCATGAGCCTCATTACTCTTTATATTTTACCATAATTAGGACTGGATAACCTCTACTATAAATACCACTCCTTACGTTGCATTGTACATCAAGCGATTCAACACTGAATCCGGCTATTCTCAAGGAATCAAACTCTTTACTTCCTTGTCTATTATTCTTCTCTATATTTACTTGCTTTTCCATCATATTTTACTGTATTTCTTGTGACCCATTCATAAATTTAAGTGTTTAACCTAGACATCTAATTTTAGGCATAAACAGCCCATACAGGTACGACTCAATTATCTAAAAATTATTTACGACGAAAATTAAAATCGTCACAAGAGAAATAAAGGTAATTAAAGTCAAAAGGCCTTAAAATGGGCAAAACATATCAATTACGCCTGAAACATGGGCATTTGTCTCAATTTTCATCACAAAGGAAAATAGGGGGACTATTAATTCTCCCTTGAGGAGCTTCCTGCCGCGGCAACACTCCGCGAAAGCCCTGCTTCACTAACAGCAGGCTCTCTGGCTGGAATGTCATTCTCTCCTTCACCAGTAACAGCCTCAGAGCCTTCTTCAAGGTCGGATCCTAACTGAGCATCTGCTTGGGCAACAAGCCTGGCCAATGAAGCAATATCGCCAGTAAAATCTAGGTTAGGGTCACCACGAACCCAGTGATTGTTAGCAAGTACAGCCGATAGATTCGCACGATCTACTTCGGCCACATGCCAGGCGTTCAAGTCGTTCATCTTTTCCTCCATCTAGTGGGAATCGTTGCACAGCTTGTAACAGACCTTCCCCATGGACGCCACTTTACCCCACATTTTATCATTTTCATCTTGAAGGAATGTAGAAAGGCTCTTAGCTTCAAAAGCATCCTTCAGCGGCTTCGACCTCTCCTCCATCTCTGACAACCTCTGCTGCAAGCCGACCTCAACTGCTTCCAGGCGTATCATTTTGGCATAGTGCACTTGCACGATGAGCCTGGCATCTGGAAGCAACGACTGAAGGGCTTCTACAGCCTTTTAGCGCTTTCGAACCTCGTGCGGTACTAAGTTCTTATTTTTCATTTGCTCGAGGTGGTAAGCTTTGCGTGTGGTTAATAGTTCCTCCTTCAGCTGTTCTATTTTTTGTCACGAAGGGTTGCAAATTAGCGATTTGTCCCCGCATAGTGTCTTTCTCCTCTTTCAGGATTTCATTCGAGCATCCTCGGTGGAGAATTTCATGATAAACCATTAACCCCTGAACAAACATAAAAAGGATGTTTAGAAGGGAGGATATGGAGATCCAATTCGGGGTATCTCAACTAAGTAAGTCAGCGAGGCGTACCTGGAGAGAGCTCCGCAGCGACCTTAAGCAAGTCTTGATGAATATAATCGGCTAGATGTTTCTGCTTAGAGGGGCTGATCAGCTCACCAGTATGTTCAGTCATAGTGCCCGGACTCTCAAACATGTTAATTCCCGAGCAATAGGTGTGATAACTTCACGAGATCCATCAACGGGCTCTACGACGACATCTGTGTTAACGACCACCTCTTTCCTGAGGTGATGCTGAGGAAAGTCAGTCGGCTCAGGAGCAGGAGTCAGGGCAACAAGATCTGTATGTGTTAAACATGTAATCATTCAAAGGGCATATGAAATAACTACATCGAAAAAAGAAGAAGAAATGAGGGTTAAATTTACCTGATGATGAGGCCTCAAGATGAGTCGTAGGGAGCTTGAAGTCATCTTCCACACCGGCCACTTCTTCAGCTTTGGGAGCTTCATCAACAAGCTGTCTATGCTTTCACATAGAGGGACCAGATTTAGGGGAGATAGCAGCGGAGGAAGGAGCAATAGCCTCAGGCTCAAGCACTTGGGGAAGTCCACCCTCATTGTCAGAGATCACCAAAGGCTTGTCAACAACTAGGAAATTATCAAATTTTGTAGGCTTTTTCCTCTACGAAGAACGAGAGCAGCTAGCTCTCTCAGCAACTCTACCAATGGATGCTTGCACGTCAGGGAGGGGGGTAATTTATAAACGTCAATTTGAATTTCTTTCAACACAGGTGATGGACGATGGGAGACTCCTGAAGCAAAATAATGCGTTAAAAATATCGCAGTGACCCACATGGACAACGCCTCATGGGAGATCAGGAGATTCGTCATAGAATTCACTATGAAGAGTAAAAATCAGTACAAAATGGGGATAACAGGAGTAAATAAGCTACAGTGCGAGAACTTATGATTCCTATTGAAGACTTCAGGGAACAGATAAGATGAGAGTATGTCAAGGGTACGCACCACCACATATCGGTAGAACCAGCCACGATCTTTGAAATCCTCGCTGTTGAAGACTAGACCTCTTCTTCCTCGTCTTTTGAAGATCAACATACTTGTTTTGTGCAGGTGGGGAGTGTAAAAAGCATGAAGGGGCTAAAAAAAAAGTCCACCCTAGCATGATTGGCCAGATGATCTAATATGGCCATTAAGCGCCAGACGGAGGTCTCGACTTGGCCTAAACAGATCTTGTACTAGTGGCACAGTTCCTCAACAATTGAGTGTACACACTTGTTAAGATGTAAGTTGAAAGGGTACTTATGAACCATCGAGTAACCAATGGGTGGAAATTCTTTCCTCAGCAGTAGGAAAAATGATATCTATGAAGAAGGGCCATTTACACTCAAGCTTGATGCAAGTCATATTGTCCTCTATAATGGCGGATGGGTAGAACTCAATCGAGAGGTTATCATTCTAACCATCTTGCCTGCTTGTTTGGGCTTGCATTCTGCCATCTTTCGAAATTCAAGGCTTGTGGAAGGTAATCTTGAACCCATAAATTCGTGGGGAGAATGTTTGCTTCTTGGGCCATTTTTGGAGAAGAAATATTTTGAAAGACCGAGGACGAGATTTCCTTTGAAATGAATATTTTGAAAGAATTTTGAAAATGAATAGAAAGCTCAGTAAATACGGTGTACTCATACATGCCAAAAAGAGCCCTAGAAGAAAATGGATCATTTTTGCAGACGTGGGATCGTGATCAATTCAGGCTTATGTTGATAGCTTTTCACTCCTTCTTGTCCCTCATTTCATTCCTCATACCGAGATGCGAGGGGAAATTTTGTTTAACATTTCTGGAAAGTGTGATGAATTCCAATAATTACGGGATATGGCAGGGCCGTTGCAGTATCGGGAAGATGCAGATAAAAACCCCTTCAATCACTAGGCCGCACGTCATCGTACTTGAGTACTAGTATTCAATGCAAAGCATGCAAAGAGATAGGGATGAGTATCGGGTGTAGGCACATCTATACGGCTTCTATCATGCCTCTTTTACTTTTCGACTACTTACATCAGCACTCAGCAAAAATATGCCACCTATGATTACGGGGATATGAATCCAGCTGGCGAGACTAAACTTAGCTTATAAGTCACAGGGCGCAGAGGATACACACGTTCTCTTCAAGCTACAGCCGCTCAGCCGGTACGAGCCGTAGGATGCAAGGTATATATCCTGTTGCCTTAAGGTTTACAGTCTCCTAGTTAGAGTTTTGTATATACTGTCACCTTAAGTAAATAGGCCCATTACCTTATTAGTCTTTGTATTTTACCATAATTAGGACTGGGTAAATCATAACTATAAATACCTCTCCTTATATTTTATTGTACGATCAAGCGATTCACACAAAATCCAGCTATTCTCAATGAATAAGATTATTTATCTTCTTGCTTATTACCTTTCTCACAGTTTTTACTTACTCTCCTACTTATTTACTCTATTGCTTGTGATGCTATCATAAATTTAATAGTTTAACCTATACAACCAATTTTAGGCATAAATGAAATCGGCGAAACAAACCATACCGACAAATCAAGTCATATCGAAAAAATAAATTGACTAGTGATTTAATTTGATTTGGTTTGATGTTGAAAAAAAATAAACCAACATATTAAGTTTGGTATGGTTTCAACCAAAAAAAAAAAAATCGAACCGACACCATAGCAAACCTACACTGCATATATATTATTAAAATTTTTTAATACATAAAAAATAGAGAAATTAACATTATCACACATTTTTAGAGTATTTTTTTCATTATGTACCCAAAAATTTAAAAGATTCTCACTAATATAATTTTGATAATTTAATACCATATTTTATAATTTTGTTGTGAATAATACCACTTTCATAATCCAAAAAACAATATTAAAAATCAATATTTATTAGATATCCCTATCCCCTAAAATCCATATCTTCTATCTTATTAAAACATGTATTTTACTCAATAACCCACTAATCATCCTTAAAAAAATCCATAAAATACCCGACTAATTTTTCTATACATAATGTATAATTACTGCATAATATCATTAAAATAGTGTATTAATATTATATGTTTAGTAAATATATGCGCATATTGAAAAAAAGAACAGATAAAAACAGACATGCAAAAAATGACTTTATTTGGCTTTTATGAATTTAAAAAACTGGCATACTTGATTTGGTTTGGCGATTAGAAAAAAAAATGAAACCGACCTATGTTCCCTGCCAACATTCATTTTTCTCTGAAGCGGTTAGAGTTCGAAAAATGGCTCGACTTATTGGAACTCACGGGTAAAGACTTGGAATCGCCACCTAACATATTTTTTAACTAGGAGTATAAGGGAACCTACTTTGTTTCTATCCAATTTTATAATTAACTCCGAAACTTAGTCTACGAACCAGAAATTCTAGGCAAGGGTTCAAGTTAACCTGATAGGAAGGTGTTAGGCACCTCTCAGGCTCCACCAAATATGGTTACCAGCCAGACTAAATAATTGAGATTCTAAACAATTATAAGTAACTAAGCAAATAAACTAATTAATTAAAACTAGACACATGATTGTATTTTAAGTACAATAATTAAGATTTGAATGAAAGATTCAAGTTCACTAATTAACTTCTTCCTTGGAGAATTACACCTTGCAGAGTAAAACACATTAGTTAGTATATTAAAATAAAATAATAATGATATAGTGAAAATAAAATAAAATAAAAATAATGCGATTTAAAAGGTGTTTTCGAGAGCATCGTCTTCAAGATTGTACCTCGCAAAATAAAACAATCTAGTTAGCATGCCAAAATAAAAATAAGTCAAAAAATGAGAGAATTTAATAGCAGTTAATTTAGAAGTATTTCTGGGATGCCGTCTTGAAAATGTCCATCCAAATATACCTCGCAGATAAGGTAAAACTGATTAGTAGTAATAATGGTTATAGTAATAAAAATAATAAGAATGATACAGTATTAGTAATAATTGTTGACACCCAATTTTGTCCCGAAATTTTAATGAATTACAAATTATTTAAATAAAATCAATTTTTTTTAAATTTTAAAGTGAATTAATGAGTATTTTGAGAAAATAGGCTAAAATTGCACAACATAACTCAATCCCAACCTACCCCGTCCAACCCTTTCAATTTCCAAAACCTAAGAAAGGGCTAAAATTTGTTCCTAGGATTTAAAATAGGCATATCAATGCAAAGCCTATTTATATATACAATACCCATTTCATTAGCCCATTTTCAGTTCCCTTCCCATAACCTGATGCCCATTTCCCTTACACGCCTACCCGACCCAAATTCCCTTTCCCCAATCGCAACCCGCAATTCCCAGTTCAAAAGGAGATAAGTCCAAATTCTAGCTGGAAATGGGTACGAACCTTATCCGTAAGATATCCGTTGGAGGTCGTTTTTGGGTATTTCTCACACCTTGAAGAGCCCTAATGGTTTGGATATAAAAGCGAGTCTAGAGGTCTTGGTCCAAGGAGTTGATGGAAGCAGCCATTAATGGGGTAGGAGAGAGCAACGACAGTAGTACATAGTTCATAGAGGAGCAGCCGTGAAGGGGAGAGTGGATAGAGCAGCGGCGAAAACAGAGAAAGGGAGTTGATAGAGTAGAGGCAGTGTAGGCACTACATATGGAAAGGTTTATTTTCTCAGTTGTGGAGTTCAAAATTGAGTGCTATTGTTTCCGTTGATTTTATTGTGTTCGAGTCGTCGCATCGCTTTTGTTCGAGTCATTTTTTTGGATCCTCGCCCCTATTCACTGCCCAGCAAAAGGTAATCTTCTCAACTAATGTGTTTACTTATTTTAGTTGCTTAATCTGCTCATTGTTTGTCTGACCCTGCATATTACTTTGTTTTAAGAAAAATGAATGAAGCTGTAGTAATAATAGCCTTTTCCTCTTCGTTTTCAGTTTCGCATTTCTTTGGTGAAAGTGAAAATCTGTTCATGTCAAGTTCATGAAATTGGATTCGAAAGAATATAGTCTCGTGTGGTTAAATCCATTTAGTAGCATGTTCTTTCTAAGTTTGATGTCGATTTTAGGCTTCATTTTGTTCGATATCAATGTATATGTAGTTAGCTTGATTAACTAATTGCACTACGGAGTAGCTGACCTTTTGAATCTGCCTAGTCTAGTCTATGATCGTTCGAATCTGCGTTTGAGGTTAAAACTAGATCATTAGGAAAGTTTTCATACATGTTGTAGGATTAAGGAATTAAAATCTAGGTAGGACAGGAAGTTAATCAGTTTATGAGTTTAAAATAAAAATTTTAAGGTAAAATGAAGGTCAGTCCCTTTCCCCACTTTCGTTTTAGCTCGTTTACTAATTTTGAATGAGTTTCTCAGTCAATATAAGCCCATTGCGCTTCTGCGTTTAAAAAGCAAGTAGTATTCTTTCCATCTGGTTAAGTTTCCTGAATACTTTTCTGCCTGTGTTTATTCTTGTCTGGTTATCTCTTATGCTTCTGATTCTTAGTGAGTTTGTCTCTAGTTCTGGTTGTTTGAATGGAATTCTATTTGTAGATAGTTGGTTTGTCTGGTTGTGGTGAGGAGTCTGTGTGTATGTTCTGGTGCGGTTAGAATGCCTCATGAGGGATGTTCAGGTGTTATGTTTGTTCTAGTAGGCTGCAGGTGTTTGCATATGGTCTGGTTGGTTTGCAGGTGATTAGAGAAGTTAAATAGGCAGGATAGTAGCAGTAGTCCTGCTATTTCTGGTGCTGCAAAGGGTGAGGGAGTGTATGTTTTGCTGCAATTTATTGGAGTCAGTAAAGGGGCAGGTTAGAGGAGATTAGAGCAGGGTGTTAGGCTGTTTTAGAGGTCAGGTGCAGCAGGGTATGTTCCTGGTAGTTAGTTTTGTCCTGGTTGTTTCTGGAGGAGAGATGTCAAGGAGTCTGTGTGTGTAGGTGGTAAGTATGTGTGTGCAGGTCTCTGTGTGCGTGCTAGTGTATGTGTGGAGTTGGTTTTGGATGTGAATTTGGGGTCTGTAGTAGGTGTTCTGTACAGTTTAGGATGTTGTGAGTATGAGGGAGTCTTGGAGAGGTTGTTCTATCCTGAAGTAAGTAGAAGTGTGGTTCTTTTCTAGATAAAATGTCTAGGATAGTATATGTAGAAGGGTTGTTTGTCCTGGTTGCTGTGAGTAGAATTAGGGTCCGTAGGTTTCAGGTCAAGTGCTTCTTTTGTTCATGATTGCATTAAAGTGCATTTTCAGTTTTCCATTAGGATCGTGTCTTGAATAAGTTAAGTTTTGTTTTCAGAACCTTTTGTTTGCATTCCAACAAGTTTGATTAGGTTTCACTATGCAGACTCTCTGTTTTTTTAATCAGTGCACTAGTAGAAAATCTTTTTATATGAAGCCAAGTTCGTCTTAATGACTTGTTCATGAAGTATTTCGCATATTTTCTTTTATCTATAATCTGCTATATATGTTTCAGGTTGGCTTAGCCTTTCTTAAACAAGTTTTAATTTCATAAGTAATTTCATGTAATGCTTTCTTTGGAAATAGGATGAATATTGTAAGCTGCTAATATAACCTATGGATTGGATTTACATAACAATGAATTTGATTGGCCACTATGTTTTAGTAGGTATAATCTTAGTTTTGCTTAAATGATTAGGGTGATGGTCTGTGACAGTTTTTCTTGAATTAAGTACCTGTTAATTTCTTCTTGCCTGCTTAAGTCTCATCCAGTTTTATTTGGAATATGAATGAACAATGCATTCGCTTTACAATTGTTTTGATTATTAACAATGACATATGCAATATTCAGTTTGAAATTTGGAGAAAGTATGTTTAAGCTCCTTGTTCATTTTATAAAGTGGAAAAAGTAGTTTTCTTATCCTTCAGTTAAGATAAGCTTAATTTATGTATTTTTGTTTAAAATTATTTTTTCTAGAACTTGTATCTGCTAGCATCTTAAGATTCATCATGAATTGGTCTTCTTGATAGTTTGAGTATAAGTTAAGATTGAGGCCATAGATGATACATAAATTTGAAGTTCATAGCAGGTTTCATCTCTTAGGATTATTCTGATGTCTATCTCTCTTTGGTTAATGATAAATTAAATTATTCATTAATTTGAGCATCTCGTTTTTTAGATAATGCTCACTTCATTTGGATTGTAGATTACTTTAATATCAAATATAAGTTGTGAACTTTAGTTAGTTCAATCCATATCTTCGAAGTTTCTTTTTATGAGGAGTAATTCTTTATCTTGAGATCATGTTGCATATTTTGGAAGAATAAAGTATTTTTATGCTGACTTTGCCTAATAATGTTGAGCTCTGCATCTTGTCTTGACTCATGCCTAGAAGGTTTAATTTAAAGGTTTGATTAATTGCTTTATTTGTTGTTTTAAAGTAGGAGTTTTTGTATTAGGAATTTTCAAGTAGCTAGTTTTGATTCAAAAGATTGTGCTTTTAGAACCTGAGAAAGCAGGTTGCATTTTTCTACCCATTAGACACTATTGTATTGTAGTATAAGTTGGAGTTTATTTCTTGATCCTTCCTTACTTGTTCTATGAGTGAATGCGTGTGTTTATTTATTCAACTGAAGATAGATTGACTTTTATGATTAGTATCTGGTAATTTTTTTCTTTAATGTATTAATTTTTATCTTGCATTTTCTTTGCATAATACACTCTTGGGAGCGAGTTTGGCTAATACTCAATTGGGATCGACACATTGGTTTGAAGTCACTTGGGGTCGAGTTCGGGCTCAAGCATTCAGGATATGTGACCTTTAGAAAATCTTAGAAATTCAAGGCTCCCGCGAGTTAGTCATTTTCCGGGTTCTTCTAAATATCTTATTCCTTTCCCTTTCCTCTTTAGGACAGTTATGTAAACTTTGTCGAATAATTTATTGTTAATTCATTTATGAATAATATTTGAGTTATTTGATCCACTTTATGTTCATTACCTTTAATTTTGGAGTTGTCTTTTATTTTTACGCAAATTGGGTCCATTTGAGCAAAATGCGTGCAAATTAAAGTATTTTTCATAAACAAATTTTATTTCAATTAATTATTTTAGATAAATTTTCTAGAAAAGCATATTTTGCAAATATTTTGGAAACCTGTCGGATTAACCGTATTTTACGGAATTTCGGAAGTGCCTTAAAAACCTTCTTCCGAAATTAATAAAACCTCTTACCTTTAGAATCTCTGAAAGAAAGACCGTATTTTTTATAAAAATGGAGTTTTGCACGCATTTGCTAATTTGGTTCCCTGTTTTACTTAAATTGGGTGGCGACTCCAAAAACTCCAAAAGAGTTAGCCCATCATGTCGATATTCCGGAATTTATCCTTTTCGGGGTAATTTTTGGGGTTCAACAGCATGGCGACTCCGCTGGGGATCAATAAAGGTTTTGACCATAAAGGCTTCCAATTATTTGATACTAGCATGTCTAATTTATTTGCTTTATTATATCTGTTTGTTTGGTTTGCCTTATAAAGCATGTATTATATTTATTTGTGTATAGTCTGCATTCCGTTCATATTTCCTCCCTCATGGAGCCTGTCAATTCTCTTTCATCTCCTCGATTTCATCACGGGGGGCCAGCGTGACGGGCAATAATACAGGAAGGGCATTGTCCTTCCTAAGTCTTTGAATTTCTTTTGTGTCACCAAAGTTAGTTGGGATATGGTTTGCCTGGTTTTCTCATGGCCGGTTTTACTGGTTTATGGTGCCAGGTTTATCCCGCATAGGTCGAATCAGCCTCAACCGTTAACCCACTCTTAGACGGAGCTTTTAGGAGCATGCATGCATTTACACCTTAGTCTGGACCCGGTCCTTGGTACCGCCTCCATAGTTAGGAAACCGCCCTTACGTCAGCGGGTTCTTGAAACCTAATTACAATGCATATTATGTGTTGTGTGATAACGAGACCTCAGTCCTAGCCATGTTTTGAACAAAATCAGATTTAGAATTTTTTCTCCCATTTTGTCTTTTAGGTCAGAAAATGGAAGAATTTAGCAGAATTTAGCAGAATCTATGTGGTCATAGCAGTCCACATAGAATTTGAGATCATAGACAGAATTGCAATTTGGGGAAAGTTAGACAGATTTGATTGGTTTGTGTTTTGGAGATGGTATGGTGTAGTAAGATCTAAGAGGCGAAGCCCCTAGTGTCTTTGAAAGGATCAGTGGGGTCCCTCTCATGAATGGCTTTGCGTGTGTGCAGGCCTGTGTTGACTGTCCAGCTGCATTCATGATAATTGAAGTATGCTTGTCGCATACTAGGAGAGTGAAGCCCCTATGTCTATAAACAACCAATGGGGTCCCTCCTTGGAGACCAGTGCGGTCTTGGCTACCTAGGAAACTGAGAGGCTTGATCAAAGTCGAAGACCAGTGAGGAGCCCTATGAACAAGGTCTGTGAGCCTTGCAAAACCTAGGAAGCTGAGAGGCTTGACCAAAGCCAAGGACCAGTGAGGTTTTATTTGTAAAAGGTCAATTGGAATCTTTTATGATTTGCAGTCTGGCATTGTGAAGGCAGTTGGAAATCTCACCCCTGGATATTATAAAACAATCGGGAGTTGTGCTTGGAGGAGCGAGGATGTTTGCAAAAGATATGGAGGGTTGTTTAAGGTTAGGCATTTTTTTTAGAATTCTGTGCAGATGTTGTGGAGGGCTTGAGCTGTGTTAGAATTTTGAGTTGACGCCAACCCTTGGAAGATAATTGGGATAACGAAATTGCAGTGTCAAGGCGGATAGATGATCGTTATCAATTATTGTTATTATTGCTTACTCTAAATCTGAATTGCTCAAAACTGGCATGAACTATTTTTCGTTACCACTTGTTTGCACGATTAGGCTTACCTCTCGCACAAAGAGGCACCTTACAGGGTAGGACGCGCCTGCATTTTCATTTACGCTCAACTAATTGTGATTGCCACATGTCAAACTTGTTTAAAATGCAAAGCGCTACGTGACGCGCGCTACGTGATTGTGTGCAATTATGCCAATGATATGGAAATTAACATAGTTACCTTTTGATTTTTTTCCTTTTGTTTTGATTATCCCCCCCAAAAGAGAGAGTTTGATTCGTGTTGACTCCCGAGTTGGTTAAGCGTCGAATCCAAAGTGAAGCAAAAAATGGCTGATTTGACTAATGATCAGACTGGTGTCCCTGCATCTTCTAATGAGCAAGCAGTTGTTGTTCCTGATGAACAAATTGCTAGAATGGCTAAGCAGATTGAGTGTATGCAAGCTGAACTAGAAAGAATGAAAGGGTCGAGCCACAGAAACGTGCCAGCCGTGCTATCAACTATGAATCCCAATGTTGAAACTGCCAATCCGAACACGTCTTTAAATTCCAGTGTCATTCATATGCTTGCACCAGTTAACAACATCCCAAATGCATTCATTAACCAGAACAACTTGCCTCACTATCAATATTTACCTGCCAAAGATACTCCTTGTCCTCCACAATCCAAAACACCCATTCTTGTGGCTGTTGCTCCTCAAAATGCCAATGATCCAAGACAAGGATATCCTGAATCCCAATACTATGAGCATGACCCCAATGGTAAGAGCGTGTATTTCACTAACTATGTGCCACAAAGTGAAGTGCCCATAACGGTGGAAAAGCGGGGAAGGACAGTTGAGCAAGGGGAGATAATCCAAACGATGAAAATCATGCAGCAATCCATCAAGGATTTGCAAGTGTCTAGAGGACGTCAAAGCATCTCCTACCGCAATCTTTGTCTATATCCTGACGTTACTCTTCCTCTCGGGTTTAAGGTGCCAAAATTTGATATGTATGATGGTCATAGTGACCCATTTGTTCATTTGACCAAATATCTCAATCGAATGAGGGTTGCGGGAGGTAAAGATGAACTTCTGATGGCCTTCTTCAGTCATAGTTTGGAAGGTATTGCTGCTGAATGGTTTGCAAGACAGGATATAAGCAAGTGGCGTGAGTTTGATGACATAGCCAGTGATTTTACAAAGCAGTTTGAGTACAATGTCGAGATGGCTCCTGACCTTATAACCTTGTCCAATCTGAAGAAGAAACCAACAGAAACCTTTAGGGAATACGCACTGAGATGGCGTGAACAGGCTGCAAGGGTGCGACCACCAATGACTGAGGAAGACATGGTAAAGTACTTCATCCGAGCTCAAGATGATTCTTATTATATGCACTTGCTCCCTATAATGGGTAAACCTTATTCTGAACTTCTTGTGATGGGAGAGATGGTTGAAGAAGGGGTTAAGACAGGGCGAATTGTAAGTTTTGCTGCAATGAAGGCATCTACGCAAGCCATCCAGACTGGTATGGGCAATTTTGAGAAGAGAAAGAGGGAAGATGAATTTGGAATTGATATGGTTGATATCGACCAAAGGCCAAACAAGAAGCCAACCTTCAGAAACTCATCAAATCAATCTATTTACAGAAGCACACTATATCCAACTTATCCAAGTCAGCATCAAAATCCACCCGCTCCATGTCCAGTCTATAATGCCCAACCCAATTACCATCAATTTGCAGCAACCGCTTATCACCCTTATTCACAACCGCAAGCATACAATTACCCTCAACAACATCTGCCACCTGTGGCTCGCCAGTCTAAACCATCAGGATCGCATCCCAAATATGAGAAGAAGCAGCGTCAAAAATTCACATCTTTAGGTGAACCACAAGCTCAATTGTATGAAAGATTAAAAGATGTGGGAATGCTAGAACCATTATTAGGAAATTGTACATTTGACCCTCCCCCACAATGGGTTGATGGAACCAAATATTGTGCTTACCATGCAGAATTTTTCAAGCACGACACTAACGAATGTGTTGCTCTTAAACATAAGATCCAAGATTTAATTGAAGATGGATCAATCCAGATGAGAGAACCAATGCCCGGAGATTTAGTAGCATGACTGCTGATGAAATATTGTCTCATTTGCAAAAAGGCCCACTCTTAAAGTCTGGCCAAAATTTATCAATCCAAGTACAATCAAGATAGCTTACAAGCGGCGCAAGCAAGTGTTTTTTCTTATTTTTATGTAATTTTAATTGTAATGCGAACTACGCATAACCTGATTCCCAAGGCGGGATACGTAAGAAACTCACACAGAGCTCGGTTATACTAGCATAGGATTCCCCTATCTCGTCTTTTATGTAATTTTGAACTACTTTTGATCTGATTCCTGAAATGGCAACAGGATAAGTAAGCAATCCACATCGGATTCGATCAGATTTTATAATGCTTTAGGTTTGTTTATCTTTGATGATGTAATTCCGAACTATGCATCTGGGCAGATGTGTAGGTATTCCAATTCGGATTCGGCTTCGCACTTAGATTGCCATATTTTCCCAAAAATCTTTATGAAAGCAGAACTACGCACAGTCTGATTCCCGTGAAGGGATACGTAGGCGCTCTTAACGGGCTCGACTCTATAATATTAAAATTTCCAGTCTCCCAAAAGGCAAGCAACTGGGGCAAATTTTGCAAGGCAAGTTGAAGATTTGAAAGATAGCAACTGGGGCAAATTTTGCAAGGCAAGTTGAAGATTTGAAAGATCATAACTGGGGAAGATTTTGCAAAAAACCGTATTGCTTGACAAAGAGTTTGTTGGTCAAGTCTCAAAAGAAGGCTCGAGTCAGCATGAATCAAACGCTCCCCCATCCCTCCCAAAACTAACAATTTTTCTTTGAGAGCAGGGACATTAAGATCCGCAAACGCGGATAAACATCTTAGCAAGTCAATCTCTAAGATTCTCATCGCTTGGATTACAACAATATTTGGATAAAGCTCGTGCTTCATGACTCGACGCTTTTCCACTTTGCCGAAAGATATTGCCAACCCTAAAGGGTTCCCTTTGTGTTATAATCAAGACCATTCCTCCGTGGAAGAGTTCGGAGAGTATAACGTATTCACATTCTCACGCTTTCGAAAAGCGTCTTTATATTTCAAGCTTTCGAGAAGCGTCTTTATGTTCACGCTTTTGATAAGCGTATTTATGTCACCTCGAAGGTGTTAATTATTTGAATGCCTCTAAGGCAAAATTTTGTTGCCCCGGAGGCGTATTTATTGTCACCTCAAAGGTGTTAATTATTTGAATGCTTCGAAGGCGTAATTTTGTTGCCCCGGAGGCGTATTTATTGTCACCTCAAAGGTATTAATTATTTGAACGCCTCGAAGGCGTAATTTTGTTGCCCCGGAGGCGTATTTATGTCACCTCGAAGGTGTTAGTTATTTGAATGCCTCGAAGGCGTAATTTTGTTGCCCCGGAGGCGTATATATGTCACCTCGAAGGTGTTAGTTATTTGAATGCCTCGAAGGCGTAATTTTGTTGCCCCGGAGGCGCATTTATGTCACCTCGAAGGTGTTAGTTATATGATTGCCTCGAAGGCAAAATTTTGTTGCCTCGGAGGCGTATTTATATCATCTCGAAGGTGTTAGTTATATGAATGCCTCTAAGGCGTAATTTTGTTGCCCCGGAGGCGTATTTATGTCACCTCGAAGGTGTTAGTTATTTGAATGCCTCTAAGGCGTAATTTTATTGCTTCAAAGGAGTATTTCTGTCACCTCGAAGGTGTTGATTATTTAAATTCCTCTAAGGAGTAATCTTTTATGGTCTCGATAGACGTTTAATATTAGCACACTTTTCTTGAGCACATTTTGTAGCCTCCTGAGGCGTTTATACATTTTCTATACCCTTACATTGCTAATAAGATTGTTAAGACATGCAGAATAATGTGGATACTTCGGACGTATTCTTACTTTTGGTTGGAGTAAAATCCCAGTCTACCAACGGCCCCAAAGTCATCTTGCCTCACAAAGCCAGATTTCTCCATTAGTCGATTGGAGACAAGCTTATCTGTCACGACCCAAAATCCTGGATAGTCGCGAGGGCACCCGAACTAACCCCATCGGGCGAACCCACTCTCTATATTAACATTTAATCTCAAAAATATTAAATAAAGAATATAATAAAATTCAAACGGTGATTTTTATTACTGAAATACACGGAATATTCCCCAACACGAATGAAAGGTCTAGTCCTCTACCATAAGCCATGAACATCTATAAGATAAATACTGAATAAAATATCCCGAATGTCTGAAACAATAAATGACATGAATGAGAATAATGGAAAGGTGCGCCACCACGGAATGAGGATGGTAGGCTCACCGCTGATCAATAGGAAAATCTTCAACTCTTACCACGAGGCTCGCTGGTGCTCGGAACCGTATCTGCCCGAACAGATAATAAGAAAACAACAAAGAAAATAACGTAAGTCAAGAGGACTTAGTAGGCAGGTAGACTAGTTCCTATGAAAGACAGGAAGCTAGTCTAAGCAATAAATTAACAAAATAGAGGAGGGAGAAAAAGAAACATGTTATAATTCGCTATTCAAATATTTCATCTAATCACCCATTCAACATCAATAAACCTCATTCAAGGACCAACAATTAAACTCAATTAATAAACCAGCAGAATATGTGGGCTAACTCCGAAAAGATGTGATAGTGGACCAACTCCGATGCTATCAAATGGACAAACTCCGAAAAATTATCAATTGGACCAACTCCGACATATCAAAGTAATCAAAAATTTTCATGTCAAACGTACACATAACTTGCAATACTTTAAACAACAACCAGGAGTAAATACAATCCAGGAAAAACAACACATATTCCAAGTAAACATTTAAACACAATGAAAAGGTGTAAAAGGTTACACCTAGGACAGTGCACATACAAGGAACGTATGTACAATATCCCGCGTGGACTAGTTCCACCAAAGAAAGGGATAGAACCACCTACCTCTGTCCGAAGAAGTATACACTAATCAACAATCTCTTTTCCCCGCCGAATCTCCTCCAAACGGTTTTGCTCTAAGTCAATAATTGAATACATAATTAATAAATATATTATATTGGTTCAAATTTCTGGGTCTAAAATTACACCCGAATCCCGAAACAATTCAGTTCCCAAGTCACCCGCAAAATTGACGAGTTGAACACTGTGACTGCATTCTAAATCTTGATACAAACTTTATTCACCCCTAGTACTAATACCAATAGTAATTACCAGGTATCACTAGGATAACTATAATGGTGATGATGCATAAAATTGAGAGGGAAAGCTAAGGCACTGTTCCGCTTCAACCAACCATCACAGTGTTCTCTACCTAACACACCATTAAAATGAATTTACTTTCATAATGTCACCACCTGAGACTAAACCATACCATGTAAACTAATAATTCAATCACTAAGGAAAATTGTTAACGCCATCTCTGAGCATTAACTAATTGCCGATTCTAATTTTATAAGTTTTGTTTTCATCTCTACATTCAATGCAATCATTGCCTCATCATTGCAATAATGATCTTATCTCCTTATAATTACAGTGGCCATTACACAATTTTATTTGGACTTTGCCTTTAGCACTATATAATTATTATTAAAACAATCAAAGCAACTGGAACAGTACTCAATTCTCTGGCCATCAAAATTAGTTACTACAATTACTTTCGTCTAGTTTTAACCAATTGGAAACTAGTCATGATCTTCCCCTCACACTAAGTAATATCGATGGAACACAGTAGCATTACTTGGAGTTAACAATAATATATATTATATGTTAAAAGAATGGTACCTGCAGTTTCCGCAACACAAAAATCGTCCAAACCGGTACCACGACTACCACCGAAATTCTTCGCCGATGCAATTACCACTAGCGCACCTTTTATTTTCTTGCTTGTTTGTCTAGGTTTTCAACTTCAAAATATGTATTTATATTTTGTACTCTTAATATGTAACTGCACATAAAAGGTACCACTAACCCCATTTATCTACTATTATTTTTACTTAAATCCCAAGTAACACGAGAAATATTTGATTGGTCCAGGAGTTACCCAAAATTATATCTCTAACCCTTCTTCCAACTCATAATTTATATATGTAGTTATTCTATAATATTAGTTAAAATAAATGTACTAAAACTAACAAAATAACTAGGAAAAATAATATTTGTAAAATATCGGGTCATTACATTCTCCCCCACTTAAACCCTCGTTCGTCCTCGAACGATACTTGAATAATCTAAGCCCTATATGATTGCAAGAGAAGCAATAGCAAAAGATATAGGCAAATCTCAACCAAGTCAAGTTTCATGACACATACCTGGAGTCTCAAATAAGTGAGGATATTTCTCTCGCATACTCGCCTCAATCTCCCAAGTAACCTCATCTTGTGGACGATTTCTCCACTGCACATTTACTAAAGGAATTTCTTTTGATCTCAACTTGCGAATATCCCTCTCAACTATAGCAATCGGGACCTCCTCATAAGCGAGGTTCTCATCCAACTGAATTGTATTCGCCTCAATAACGTGAGTAGGATCATGAACACATTTCCGAAGCATAGAAATATGAAAAACTGGATGAACCGACATCGAATCGGGTAAAGCAAGCTTATAAGCAACATTACCAATACGCTGAATAATCTCAAACGGGCCAATAAAACGAGGACTCAATTTGCCTTTCCTCCCAAATCTCATCATACCTCGCATCGGTGACACCTTTAAGTAAACCAAATCACCCTCCATAAACACCAAGTCCCGGGTCCTCCTATTTGCATATGATATCTGCCTACTCTGAGCAGTCCGTAAGCGATCCTGAATAATCCGTACCCTATCCAAAGTCTGTTGCACGTAATCTAGACCTAAAGTAATCACCTCACCAGACTCAAACCATCCCACTGGAGAGCGGCACCTACGCCCGTACAAAGCCTCAAACGGTGCCATCTGAATAGAAAACTGGTAGCTATTATTATAGGCGAATTCTGCTAGGGGTAAATGGTCATCCCAGTGACCACCAAAGTCCAGCGCACAAGCTCTCAACATATCCTCTAGTATCTGTATAGTCCGCTCTGACTGACCATCCGTCTGTGGGTGAAATGCAGTACTAAGCTGAACCTTAGTCCCCAATTCTCGCTGAAATGACTGCCAAAACTGTGCTGTGAACTGAGAGCCTCTATCAGAAATAATAGAAAGTGGAGTACCATGCAATCGGATAATATGCTCAATAAAAATCTGAGCCAACTTCTTTGCTGAATATGTAGTCTTCACTGCAATAAAGTGAGCAGATTTGGTAAGTCTATCAACCACCACCCAAACCGAGTCATGTTGTCTCAAAGTCCTAGGCAAACCAACAACAAAGTCCATAGTGATCATCTCCCACTTCCACTCGGGAATAGGTAATGCCTGGGATAAACCTGCGGGTCTCCTATGCTCGTACTTGACCTGCTGACAGTTTGAGCATCGAGACACGTGCTCAACAACATCCTTCTTCATTCCCTTCCACCAGTATAACTCACGAAGGTCATGATACATCTTAGTGGTACCAGGATGAATGGAATATCGCGAGCTATGTGCCTCATCCAATACCATCTGCCTCAAGTCATCAACATTAGGAACACACAAACGACCGTTGAGACGAAGGACACCATCATCACCAACTGTAAACTCTGACGCTCCCCCACTTAGGGCCGTATCTCGCAACTCTAGCAAATAAGAATCCTCATACTACCTCTCCTTGATCTGATTGGCAAGAGAAGACTGGGTCATCATACAAGCAAACACCCTGCCAGGCGCTGGGCTAAATACTCTAACCCTCTGGTTAGTCAAAGTCTGCAAATCAATCGCCAAGGGCCTCATATCAGCATCTAAATATACAAGACTACCCATAGACTTCCGGCTCAATGCATCAGCTACAACATTGGCCTTTCCCGGGTGATAACGAATGGTAAGATCATAATCCTTGATCAACTCGAGCCATATACGTTGCCTACCATTTAAATCCTTCTGATTAAATAGGTGTTGTAAGCTCTTGTGATCAGTGAAAATCTCACAAGGCTCACCATAAAGATAGTGTCTCCAGAGTTTCAAAGCAAACACAACCGCTGCCAACTCTAAGTCGTGGGTAGGGTAGTTCTTCTCATTCACCTTCAGCTGCCTCGATGCATATGCAATAACCCTGCCATTTTGCATTAAGACACACCCCAAACCAATACGAGAGGCATCACAATATACTACAAACCCACCTGAACCAGTAGGAAGAGTCAATACTGGAGCAGTAGTCAATAAAGATTTGAGCTTCTGAAAGCTCGCCTCACACTCCTCTGACCATCGAAACTGCACAGCTTTCTGAGTCAAACGGGTCAGCAGAGCTGCAATAGAAGAAAATCCCTGAACAAATCGCCGGTAGTACCCTGCCAAGCCAAGGAAACTACGTATCTCTGTCGGAGAAGTAGGTCGTGGCCAACTCTGAACTGCCTCAATTTTCTTCGGATCAACTTTAATGCCTTCACTAGACACAATATGACCCAAGAATGCCACAGAATCTAACCAGAATTCACATTTAGAGAACTTGGCGTACAACTTCTGAGCTCGAAGTGTCTGCATAACAGCTCTCAAGTGCTCCTCATGCTCCGCTTGGCTACGGGAATAAATCAAGATATCGTCAATAAAGACAATGACAAATAAGTCCAAGTAAGGCCTGAACACTCGGTTCATTAAATCCATAAAAGCTGTCGAGGCATTCGTAAGCCCAAATGACATAACCAGAAAATCATAGTGACCATAACGGGTTCGGAAGGCCGTCTTTGGGATATCACTCTCACGAATCTTCAACTGATGATAACCAGATCTCAAGTCAATCTTAGAAAAGAATTTAGCTCCTTGCAGCTGGTCAAACAAGTCATCAATACGAGGCAACGGATACTTGTTCTATATCGTCACCTTGTTCAGCTGCCTATAGTCAATACACATCCGCATTGAGCCATCTTTCTTCTTAACAAATAACACTGGAGCTCCCCAAGGTGAAACACTGGGTCTGATAAATCCCTTGCTAAGTAAATCCTGCAACTGCTCCTTTAATTCTCTCAGCTCAGCCGGAGCCATACGATAAGGAGGAATAGAGATAGGCTGCGTACCCGGAACAACATCTATGCCAAATTCAATATCTCTATCAGGAGGAATACCCGGTAAATCCTTTGGAAACACATCAGCAAACTCACAAACAATAGGAATAGAATCAATAGACGGGGACTCAATGTTGGTGTCCCGGATCAATGCTAGATAGGCTAAACACCCTTTGCCTAACATCTGTCTAGCCTTTATGAAAGAGATAACCTTGCCCGAAGGTGCAAGATAAGAACCGTGCCACTCAACCGAGGGTGCACCTGGAATAGAAAGTCGGACTGTCTTGGCATGACAATCAAGAGTCGCGTAACAAGATGCCAACCAATCCATACCCATGATCACATCATAGTCTACCATGTCAAGAACTAATAAATCAACAACAGTTTGCTGACCCTGGATAGAGACTACACAACCTGGATATACTCGATCTACCATAATAGACTCCCCAACCGGTGTCGAAACACAAAAGGGATCATTAATAAGCATATAATCAACATTGAAACCCGCAGCAAAATGTGGCGATACATAGGAATAAGTGGAACCCGGATCAACAAGTGAATAAGCATCACGGCCACATATAGAAATCATACCTGTGACCACAGCATTGGATGCCACTGCATCCTGCCTAGCTGGGAGAGCATAAATCTGATCCCTAGTCTGAGCCTGAGGGTGAAAACCAGCTGAGTATCCACCGCCTGATCGACCGCCACCAGAATGATTACTGCTAGAATAACCACAACCTGAATGACCACCACCAGAAGAACCACGGCCTGAATAACCACGGCCTGAATTACCACCACTAGGATAACTGCCACCTCCACGCCCATGACCTCTGCCTGGCTGTGGAGGACCCCTAGAGGCCAAAGGAGCTGCAGAAATACCAGGAGCATGGGTCAATGCCTGCGACTGAGGAGCTGGGTGACTAATAGCCTGATGAAATCTAGGACAATCCCTCTTGAAATGTCCAATCTCCTTACAATAATGACAATTAATACTAGGACGATATGGCTGGGCCTGATAAGGCATCTGGAAATGACCCTGCTGAAAATGAGGAGCATACTGAATTTGCCCCTGATGAGTCATAGATTCGACCTGAGATCCCTGTAATGTAGAATAAACCTGCCTATCTGAGGATCTGCCGTAGGAACCCTTGCCTCCAGATGAGGCTCCAGAATAATTACCTGAACCACGGGACTTCTTACTGTCCCACTCTTCTCTATCCTGAATACGGTATCCCTCAATCCTCCTGGCTGTCTCGACTGCCTGCTCAAACAAAATCTCAGAACCCACATCTCGTGCCATACGATCTTTCAAAGGAGGGGAAAGACCCTCAATGAATCTCTTCACATGTTCTGCCGTGGTGGGAATCAATATAGCCCCAAATCGAGATAACTCTGTGAAACGAATGTAGTACTGAGTAACTGTCATGTCTCCCTGGCGAAGCTTCTCAAACTGTCTGCGCTTCTCATCTTTCAAGGTCATAGGCAAGAATACCTCATCGAACTTATGCACGAACTCTCTCCAAGTGAGCTTTGGTAACCCAGCTTCCCTGCCTGCCTTAAAAGATTTCCACCAGGCCTTAGCATGCCCTCTGAGCTGAAATGCCGTATATTCCACTCCATGTTCCTGAAGAAAACCCAAGGTAGATAGCATCTCCTCACAACTCTCAATAAAGTCAAGTGGATCTGCAGAAGCATCTGTACCAGAAAAAGTAGGGGGTTTCAACCTCTTAAACTGGTGAAGTCTACCTGTGTCAATACCCTGATCTATGGTCTGAGGCGTCCCACCAATTATAAAAACATCTGGATCATGAAGACCTGTAGCAGCCTGAGTCTCTGGAGTGTGCGTAATCGGAGTCTGGATACCAACCCTAGCCTGATCTCGGGAAGTAGCTGGATCAACTGGTATACCCTGAGGGTACTGAGCCTTAAGAAATCCCAATATCTGTACCAAAGTGTCCTGAAGAACCGGGGTGGCTATAAATCCCCCATCAATAGGAATCGGACCTCCCTGAGCGTCTGGTACAACTGCCGGATCAATTGGTGGATCCTCTGGTACTAGATCATCATCCTGAGCATCCTCCCCTACAACATGAGTGGCCCTAGCCCTAGGCTGGGTGGCTGTCTGAGTATGAGCTCCACGACCACCCCTACTACGTCCTTTACCTCGGCCTTTGCCGCCCCCTCTACCACCACCTCTCGGGGCAGCCTGCACCGGTGGTACTACCTCAGGTGCCTGTACTCCTGCTGCTGCGTCTGGTGCATTCACCCCTTGTTGTGATGAAGAAGCACGAGTAATAACCATCTGCGAATTAGACAGTGGAATAAGTTAGCCTTTGACTTAAATTCTATACGCCCGAAATAGAAGAATGAAAGAAGGGAAATTTTTCACTAAATGCCATATAGCCCCTCGTAGAGTAGTACAGACGTCTCCGTACCAATCAACAAGACTCTATTAGGCACTGTTCATGACTTATCAGGACACTAGACCTGGGCTCTGATACCAATTTGTCACGACCCAAAATCCTGGATAGTCGCGAGGGCACCCGAACTAACCCCATCGGGCGAACCCACTCTCTATATTAACATTTAATCTCAAAAATATTAAATAAAGAATATAATAAAATTCAAACGGTGATTTTTATTACTGAAATACGCGGAATATTCCCCAACACGAATGAAAGGTCTAGTCCTCTACCATAAGCCATGAACATCTATAAGATAAATACTGAATAAAATATCCCGAATGTCTGAAACAATAAATGACATGAATGAGAATAATGGAAAGGTGCACCACCACGGAATGAGGATGGTAGGCTCACCGCTGATCAATAGGAAAATCTTCAACTCTTACCACGAGGCTCGCTGGTGCTCGGAACCGTATCTGCCCGAACAGATAATAAGAAAACAACAAAGAAAATAACGTAAGTCAAGAGGACTTAGTAGGTAGGTAGACTAGTTCCTATGAAAGACAGGAAGCTAGTCTAAGCAATAAATTAACAAAATAGAGGAGGGAGAAAAAGAAACATGTTATAATTCGCTATTCAAATATTTCATCTAATCACCCATTCAACATCAATAAACCTCATTCAAGGACCAACAATTAAACTCAATTAATAAACCAGCAGAATATGTGGGCTAACTCCGAAAAGATGTGATAGTGGACCAACTCCGAGGCTATCAAATGGACAAACTCCGAAACATTATCAATTGGACCAACTCCGACATATCAAAGTAATCATAAATTTTCATGTCAAACGTACACATAACTTGCAATACTTTAAACAACAACCAGGAGTAAATACAATCCAGGAAAAATAACACATATTCCAAGTAAACATTTAAACACAATGAAAAGGTGTAAAAGGTTACACCTAGGAAAGTGCACATACAAGGAACGTATGTACAATATCCCGCGTGGACTAGTTCCACCAAAGAAAGGGATAGAACCACCTACCTCTGTCCGAAGAAGTATACACTAATCAACAATCTCTTTTCCCCGCCGAATCTCCTCCAAACGGTTTTGCTCTAAGTCAAAAATTGAATACATAATTAATAAATATATTATATTGGTTCAAATTTCTGGGTCTAAAATTACTCCCGAATCCCGAAACAATTCAGTTCCCAAGTCACCCGCAAAATTGACGAGTTGAACACTGTGACTGCATTCTAAATCTTGATACAAACTTTATTCACCCCTAGTACTAATACCAATAGTAATTACCAGGTATCACTAGGATAACTATAATGGTGATGACGCATAAAATTGAGAGGGAAGCTAAGGCACTGTTCCGCTTCAAGCAACCATCACAGTGTTCTCTACCTAACTAACACACCATTAAAATGAATTTACTTTCATAATGTCACCACCTGAGACTAAACCATACCATGTAAACTAATAATTCAATCACTAAGGAAAATTGTTAACGCCATCTCTAAGCATTAACTAATTGCCGATTCTAATTTTATAAGTTTTGTTTTCATCTCTACATTCAATGCAATCATTGCCTCATCATTGCAATAATGATCTTATCTCCTTATAATTACAGTGGCCATTACACAATTTTATTTGGACTTTGCCTTTAGCACTATATAATTATTATTAAAACAATCAAAGCAACTGGAACAGTACTAAATTCTCTGGCCATCAAAATTAGTTACTACAATTACTTTCGTCTAGTTTTAACCAATTGGAAACTAGTCATGATCTTCCCCTCAAACTAAGTAATATCGATGGAACACAGTAGCATTACTTGGAGTTAACAATAGTATATATTATATGTTAAAAGAATGGTACCTGCAGTTTCCGCAACACAAAAATCGTCCAAACCGGTACCACGACTACCACCGAAATTCTTCGCCGGTGCAATTACCACTAGCGCAGCTTTTATTTTCTTGCTTTTTTGTCTAGGTTTTCAACTTCAAAATATGTATTTATATTTTGTACTCTTAATATGTAACTGCACATAAAAGGTACCACTAACCCCACTTATCTACTATTATTTTTACTTAAATCCCAAGTAATACGAGAAATGTTTGATTGGTCCAGGAGTTACCCCAAATTATATCTCTAACCCTTCTTCCAACTCATAATTTATATATGTAGTTATTCTATAATATTAGTTAAAATAAATGTACTAAAACTAACAAAATAACTAGGAAAAATAATATTTGTAAAATATCGGGTCATTACATTATCATTGATATTGCAACCAACATCTACAAGTTTATTGTCGTTATTCCTTTATTACTTCATTTATTAAGCTTTATTTGCAGTTACTCGCTTACCGTTTGTCAAGTTTATTACAGGATATTAGCCGCACCGCAGCAGCATTTGGAGCATAACGTGGAACTCTTTCTTAGCAGTGAGTTGGGGCAATCGTTGATATGAGCTAGACTCGTCAACGAGGATCTGAAAAATCGCACTCGAACAAGCAAGTCTATCCTAATCTTTCATTTCGGATTAGGGTGTCAATTTAGTTTCTTTTCTATTTGTGCATCTTTTCTGTCAATCGTGCGAGTCTTCGTATCTAAGTGTCGTCGAACTACATATGGCCTGATTCTCTTTCAGCCCGAGATATGTAGGCAACTCGGAAACCGCAGTTCGGTCATGCCCATAAGCCTCGCACTTCGGTCCTTGGAATCGAAGTACTCGGCTTAATCGTGACAAAATTGGTTTCTCGTCAACGTCTTTACCCTGAAAACTCTTTCATCATTTTCTGGGTAAAGAGGGGCAGCTGTTGACACCCAATTTTGTCCCGAAATTTTAATGAATGACAAATTATTTAAATAAAATCAATTTTTTTTAAATTTTAAAGTGAATTACTGAGTATTTTGAGAAAATAGGCTAAAATTGCACAACATAACTCAATCCCAGCCTACCCCGTCCAACCCTTTCAATTTCCAAAACCTAAGAAAGGGCTAAAATTTGTTTCTAGGATTTAAAATAGGCATATCAATGCAAAGCCTATTTATATATACAATACCCATTTCATTAGCCCATTTTCAGTTCCCTTCCCATAACCTGATGCCCATTTCCCTTACACGCCTACCCGACCCAAATTCCCTTTCCCCAATCGCAACCCGCAATTCCCAGTTCAAAAGGAGATAAGTCCAAATTCCAGCTGGAAATGGGTACGAACCTTATCCGTAAGAGATCCGTTGGAGGTCGTTTTTGGGTATTTCTCACACCTTGAAGAGCCCTAATGGTTTGGATATAAAATAGAGTCTAGAGGTCTTGGTCCAAGGAGTTGATGGAAGCAGCCATTAATGGGGTAGGAGAGAGCAACGACAGTAGTAGAGAGTTCATAGAGGAGCAGCCGTGAAGGGGAGAGTGGATAGAGCAGCGGCGAAAACAGAGAGAGGGAGTTGATAGAATAGAGGCAGTGTAGGCACTACATATGGAAAGGTTTATTTTCTCAGTTGTGGAGTTCAAAATTGAGTGCTATTGTTTCCGTTGATTTTATTGTGTTCGAGTCGTCGCATCGCTTTTGTTCGAGTCATTTTTTTTGATCCTCGCCCCTATTCACTGCCCAGCAAAAGGTAATCTTCTCAACTAATGTGTTTACTTATTTTAGTTGCTTAATCTGCTCATTGTTTGTCTGACCCTGCATATTACTTTGTTTTAAGAAAAATGAATGAAGCTGTAGTAATAATAGCCTTTTCCTCTTCGTTTTCAGTTTCGCATTTCTTTGGTGAAAGTGAAAATCTGTTCATGTCAAGTTCATGAAATTGGATTCGAAAGAATATAGTCTCGTGTGGTTAAATCCATTTAGTAGCATGTTCTTTCTAAGTTTGATGTCGATTTTAGGCTTCATTTTGTTCGATATCAATGTATATGTAGTTAGCTTGATTAACTAATTGCACTACGGAGTAGCTGACCTTTTGAATCTGCCTAGTCTAGTCTATGATCGTTCGAATCTGCGTTTGAGGTTAAAACTAGATCATTAGGAAAGTTTTCATACATGTTGTAGGATTAAGGAATTAAAATCTAGGTAGGACAGGAAGTTAATCAGTTTATGAGTTTAAAATAAAAATTTTAAGGTAAAATGAAGGTCAGTCCCTTTCCCCACTTTCGGTTTAGCTCGTTTACTAATTTTGAATGAGTTTCTCAGTCAATATAAGCCCATTGCGCTTCTGCGTTTAAAAAGCAAGTAGTATTCTTTCCATCTGGTTAAGTTTCCTGAATGCTTTTCTGCCTGTGTTTATTCTTGTCTGGTTATCTCTTATGCTTCTGATTCTTAGTGAGTTTGTCTCTAGTTCTGGTTGTTTGAATGGAATTCTGTTTGTAGTTTGTCTGGTTGTTGTGAGGAGTCTGTGTGTATGTTCTGGTGCGGTTAGATTGCCTCATGAGGGATGTTCAGGTGTTATGTTTGTTCTAGTAGGCTGCAGGTGTTTGCATATGGTCTGGTTGGTTTGCAGGTGATTAGAGAAGTTAAAGAGGCAGGGTAGTAGCAGTAGTCCTGCTATTTCTGGTGCTGCAAAGGGTGAGGGAGTGTATGTTTTGCTGCAATTTATTGGAGTCAGTAAAGGGGCAGGTTAGAGGAGATTAGAGCAGGGTGTTAGGCTGTTTTAGAGGTCAGGTGCAGCAGGGTATGTTCCTGGTAGTTAGTTTTGTCCTGGTTGTTTCTGGAGGAGAGATGTCAAGGAGTCTGTGTGTGTAGGTGGTAAGTATGTGTGTGCAGGTCTCTGTGTGCGTGCTAGTGTATGTGTGGAGTTGGTTTTGGATGTGAATTTGGGGTCTGTAGTAGGTGTTCTGCACAGTTTAGGATGTTGTGAGCATGAGGGAGTCTTGGAGAGGTTGTTCTATCCTGAAGTAAGTAGAAGTGTGGTTCTTTTCTAGATAAAATGTCTAGGATAGTATATGTAGAAGGGTTGTTTGTCCTGGTTGCTGTGAATAGAATTAGGGTCCGTAGGTTTCAGGTCAAGTGCATCTTTTGTTCATGATTGCATTAAAGTGCATTTTCAGTTTTCCTTTAGGATCGTGTCTTGAATAAGTGAAGTTTTGTTTTCAGATTCCAACAAGTTTGATTAGGTTTCACTATGCAGACTCTCTGTTTTTTTAATCAGTGCACTAGTAGAAAATCTTTTTATATGAAGCGTTCGTCTTAATGACTTGTTCATGAAGTATTTCACATATTTTCTTTTATCTATAATCTGCTATATATGTTTCAGGTTGGCTTAGCCTTTCTTAAACAAGTTTTAATTTCATAAGTAATTTCATGTAATGCTTTCTTCGGAAATAGGATGAATATTGTAAGCTGCTAATATAACCTATGGATTGGATTTACATAACAATGAATTTGATTGGCCACTATGTTTTGGTAGGTATAATCTTAGTTTTGCTTAAATAATTAGGGTGATGGTCTGTGACAGTTTTTCTTGAATTAAGTATCTGTTAATTTCTTCTTGCCTGCTTAAGTCTCATCCAGTTTTATTTGGAATATGAATGAACAATGCATTCGCTTTATAATTGTTTTTATTATTAACAATGACATATGCAATATTCAGTTTGAAATTTGGAGAAAGTATGTTTAAGCTCCTTGTTCATTTTATAAAGTGGAAAAAGTAGTTTTCTTATCCTTCAGTTAAGATAAGCTTAATTTATGTATTTTTGTTTAAAATCATTTTTTCTAGAACTTGTATCTGCTAGCATCTTAAGATTCATCATGAATTGGTCTTCTTGATAGTTTGAGTATAAGTTAAGATTGAGGCCATAGATGATGCATAAATTTGAAGTTCATAGCAGGTTTTATCTCTTAGGATTATTCTGATGTCTATATCTCTTTGGTTAATGATAAATTAAATTATTCATTAATTTGAGCATCTCATTTTTTAGATAATGCTCACTTCATTTGGATTGTAGATTACTTTAATATCAAATATAAGTTTTGAACTTTAGTTAGTTCAATCCATATCTTCGAAGTTTCTTTTTATGAGGAGTAATTCTTTATCTTGAGATCATGTTGCATATTTTGGAAGAATAAAGTATTTTTATGCTGACTTTGCCTAATAATGTTGAGCTCTGCATCTTGTCTTGACTCATGCCTAGAAGGTTTAATTTAAAGGTTTGATTAATTGCTTTATTTGTTGTTTTAAAGTAGGAGTTTTTGTATTAGGAATTTTCAAGTAGCTAGTTTTGATTCAAAAGATTGTGCTTTTAGAACCTGAGAAAGCAGGTTGCATTTTTCTACCCATTAGACACTATTGTATTATAGTATAAATTGGTGTTTATTTCTTAATCCTTCCCTACTTGTTCTATGAGTGAATGCGTGTGTTTATTTATTCAACTGAAGATAGATTAACTTTTATGATTAGTATCTGGTAATTTTTTTCTTTAATGTATTAATTTTTATCTTCCATTCTCTTTGCATAATACACTCTTGGGAGCGAGTTTGGCTAATACTCAATTGGGATCGACACATTGGTTTGAAGTCACTTGGGGTCGAGTTCGGGCTCAAGCATTCAGGATATGTGACCTTTAGAAAATCTTAGAAATTCAAGGCTCCCGCGAGTTAGTCATTTTCCGGGTTCTTCTAAATATCTTATTCCTTTCCCTTTCCTCTTTAGGACAGTTATGTAAACTTTGTCGAATAATTTATTGTTAATTCATTTATGAATAATATTAGAGTTATTTGATCCACTTTATGTTCATTACCTTTAATTTTGGAGTTGTCTTTTATTTTTACGCAAATTGGGTCCATTTGAGCAAAATGCGTGCAAATTAAAGTATTTTTCATAAACAAGTTTTATTTCAATTAATTATTTTAGATAAATTTTCTAGAAAAGCATATTTTGCAAATATTTTGGAAACCTGTCGGATTAACCGTATTTTACGGAATTTTGGAAGTGCCTTAAAAACCATCTTCCGAAATTAATAAAACCTCTTACCTTTAGAATCTCTGAAAGAAAGATCGTCTTTTTTTTATAAAAATGGAGTTTTGCACGCATTTGCTAATTTGGTTCTCTGTTTTCCTTAAATTGGGTGGCGACTCCAAAAACTCCAAAAGAGTTAGCCCATCCGGTCGATATTCCGGAATTTATCCTTTTCGGGGTAATTTTTGGGGTTCAAAAGCATGGCGACTCCGCTGGGGATCAATAAAGGTTTTGACCATAAAGGCTTCCAATTATTTGATACTAGCATGTCTAATTTATTTGCTTTATTATATCTGTTTGTTTGGTTTGCCTTATAAAGCATGTATTATATTTATTTGTGCATAGTCTGCATTCCGTTCATATTTCCTCCCTCATGGAGCCTGTCAATTCTCTTTCATCTCCTCGATTTCATCACGGGGGGCCCGCGTGACGGGCAATAATACAGGAAGTGCGTTGTCCTTCCTAAGTCTTTGAATTTCTTTTGTGTCACCAAAGTTAGTTGGGATATGGTTTGCCTGGTTTTCTCATGGCCGGTTTTACTGGTTTATGGGGCCAGGTTTATCCCGCATAGGTCGAATCAGCCTCCACCGTTAACCCACTCTTAGACGGAGCTTTTAGGAGCATGCATACATTTACACCTTAGTCTGGACCCGGTCCTTGGTACCGCCTCCATAGTTAGGAAACCGCCCTTACGTCTGCGGGTTCTTGAAACCTAATGACAATGCATATTATGTGTTGTGTGATAACGAGACCTCAGTCCTAGCCATGTTTTGAGCAAAATCAGATTTAGAATTTTGTCTCCCATTTTGTCTTTTAGGTCAGAAAATGGAAGAATTTAGCAGAATTTAGCAGAATCTATGTGGTCATAGCAGTCCACATAGAATTTGAGATCATAGACAGAATTGCAGTGTGGGGAAAGTTAGACAGATTTAATTGGTTTGTGTTTTGGAGATGGTATGGTGTAGTGAGATCTAAGAGGCGAAGCCCCTAGTGTCTTTGAAAGGATCAGTTGGGTCCCTCTCGTGAATGGCTTTGCGTGTGTGCAGGCCTGTGTTGACTGTCCAGCTGCATTCATGATAATTGAAGTATGCTTGTCGCATACTAGGAAAGTGAAGCCCCTATGTCTATAAACAACCAATGGGGTCCCTCCTTGGAGACCAGTGCGGTCTTGGCTACCTAGGAAACTGAGGGGCTTGATCAAAGCCGAAGACCAGTGAGGAGCCCTATGAACAAGGTCTGTGAGCCTTGCAAAACCTAGGAAGCTGAGAGGCTTGACCAAAGCCAAGGACCAGTGAGGTTTTATTTGTAAAAGGTCAATTGGAACCTTTTATGATTTGCAGTCTGGCATTGTGAAGGCAGTTGGAAATCTCACCCCTGGATAGAAATATAAATATGTATATATATTTATATATATATATATATATATTGTACAAAATGGGATGAACAAATAGTAAAATGCATGCATAAAAGGAAATTGGAATACAAATTAAACTAATTAAATATAAATAGCCACAAATATTTATTAAATGCTATAAATGCACTAAAATTGCATAAACAATCATATTTTGACAAATAACCTAATGATGTAAAAATACGTGATATAGCCACATTTAAGTATGTAATATATAAGTAGATGATAACGCACGTAAATGCATGCCTTTTAATGCAAATTTTGCACAAACAGTCAACTTGCACCCTTAAGTTAAATTATAGCCGATTATAGAAAAAAGAGGGACAAAATTGGGTGTCAACAGGCTCCCTTATTTGCCCAAGGATGATGAAAGAGTCTTCGGGCAAAGATAGTTGATGGAGTAGCCAATTTTGTCACAACAGACAGACAAAGTAAAAAGGAAAATGAGAGTTTTGGGGGGTATTTTGGCCGAACCCTGGTCTCTGAGTTGCCTACCAATCTCTGGTTTCATGAGAATCAGGCCGTGTGTAGTTCTAGAATTGCATGATGCCTGTGTGAGATGTTTATGGCGCACGATTTTGGATGTAAAGACTAAACTTATCCAAGTATGTAAAGTTTAGATTCGTGTATGCTTTGCCTTTTGGTGAGATAAATGAAGAATAAAGCAAATGAACTATCGAAGATGAGAAAACATCAATAGATCGAGCGTGGGAAAAGAGGCCTATAAACTTCCTAGTTATGAAAATGTGGCGCGTTACACACCCATAAAGAGGAGTTTATACGTACATAGTTTCCACTTCATCTTGATAAATGAGTGATCTCGCCTTCAATATTGCCTTGACTGAGCTAGGAAATATTTAAATAGATGGGCACAATTAAGTACGAGAACATGCACGATTGACGCAGATAGGCTTGAATAGAAAAACTAGGCATTAATTGGAAGGAAATGCACAATGACATCCTAATTTGTAATGAAAGATTAGGTAGAATACTTATGGGAGCATGGGATGATCAGTTCAAGGCGTGTCGGAATTTGACAGAATATGTAGTTTGCAGGTACAACAGAGGCATTGCCAAAAGACGAGGTAACCTCGATAGATCGAGTATAAGGAAATAGGCTTGTAATCATCCTAGTTATGAAGATGCGGTGCACGAAACACCCATAAAGAGAAGTTTACACGGGCATAGTTTCCACTACAACTCGATAGATGAGTCATCTTGCCTTCAACATTGTCTTGAATGAGCTAGGGAATATTGAGAAATGAAGCATGATGTATGCGCACGATTCAAACAGATAGGCACGATTAAGCATGAGAACACGCACGATTGACACAGATGGGCTTGAATAGGAAGGAATACCAAACAGACACCCAATCGGCAAGGAAAGATCAGGTAGATCACTGGTGCGAGTATGAAACTGTAGCTTTGAGCGCTTTGGAACTCGAAAAAATAAGTAGCTTGGGGGTGTAGCAAAAGCATTGCATGTAGGATTAAGCTTCTTGAATTGGATTTTGGGATGATGCTTTGCATGTATTTGAGTTTTTGTGGTTGCACAATTGGTAGTCATTTTGGGAGCAGGTGTAAGAGTATGGCACAGGGGTCCGTCGAGAGATTGGGAGAGCGCCATGCAGCAAAATCAAGATGAATGCAAATAGGGATAAATATAAAGATAAAGTGAACTTCCCTATTGAGCTGAGCTCTCCTTTATCATTGTAGTTGTCTAGTCTGTTTTCAAGCGCTTTGAGTGTTAGGAAATATATGCTTCTTCTCTGGAGATATTCATTTGCTAGGTGCTTCTCATCAGGAGCTAATTGCTTTATCGCGCTGGGCTGTCATTGGATCGTCTTGCTAGTGCAACGCCAGATTGTATGTCCTACGATAAAAGTGAGTTTTGCAAAATAATATGTATGTAAATGCATAAAGAGACTTTCCTGTCGTTGGATCGTCTTGCCAATATTTTTCGTCATTTAAATGTGCGCTTGTCACATCGGTCTGTATACCCCCTTTTTGTATTGAGCTGTGTGTCTTTTCATGCAGGGTTGCCTATCATTCTTTCATTTGGCTGCATACCCTTTGTCATGCCAGGCTGTCTACCATTTTCATCGGGCTGTCCACCCTTTGTCATGCCATTCCTTTCACCGTGTTGTCTACCCTCCAGGCTATCTACCTTTTGCCATATCATTTTTATCTGGTTGTCTACTCTCCGAGCCGTCTACCCTTCTTTGCCATGCCACTCCTTTCACTGGGCTGTCTACCCTCCAGGTTGTCTGCCACTCTTTCATCGGGCTGTGTACCACTCTTTCATCGGGCGGTCTACTATTTGTCATGTCGTTCCTTTCACTGGGTTGTCTACCCTCTAAGCTCTCTACCACTCTCTGCCATGCTATTCCTTTCATTGGGCTGTCTATCCTCCAGGCTATCTACCACTCTTTTCATCGGGCTGTCTACTCTTTGTCATACCATTCTTTTCACTGGGTTGTCTACCCTCCAAGCTTTCTACCACTCTTTGCCATGCTATTTTTTTCACTGGGCTGTCTACCCTCAGCCTATCTGCCACTCTTTTCATCGGACTATCCACCCTCCGGGCTGTCTACCCTTTGTTTTGCCAAGCTTTCTCATCGGGCTATCTACCCTCTGTCATGCCTATCTTTTCACCGGGCTGTCTACCCTTTGTCATGCCAAATTTTTCATCGAGGTGTCTACCCTCTATCATGCCAATCTTTTTCATCGGGCTATCCACCATCCGGGCTGTCTACCCTTTGTCAAAACAAAAGTAAAGCATAGCAAAGAAAAACTGAATGCTTCTCGTCGGGAGATGTTTGCTTATTATGTCGGGCTGTGTACCCTACAAACTAAAGTGAAACAAATTAAATGCCATTGTTATGTCATGTAATGTGCTAAGAAGGCTACCGTGTTGCTTTTATAATGCCTTTCTTGAAATATTTTAGGGGATCTCAAAAATTTCTGCACTAGTGTCAAGCTTGCGCCTTTTTGGAATTTTTGAGGGGATCCTAAAATATTATGCCCCAGTTTATTGCCTTATGATAGATCACCAAGAGAGGGTGGTTGTGTTGCACTTAACACCAATATATTAGCTAGAATCTGTACTCGTCCTTTAGTGTGGCGATTGGGTATATCGATGACTATGATTATATGGATACTTGCATGCCCAGGCTGAGGTTTGATATTTGGATTTTTCCGGATTTTGAGGTTGTCTAAAATTGTATTTGTCTTAGGTTGTGATGGGGTGTCTTCATGTTTCATGCTTTTCTTTTCGAAAGTCATGGAGTTAACTTTGATGGATTGGCCTTTGTAGAAAGTGTGCTTGTAGTTTGGGAGTTGGAGTTTCCCTTGGTTGGTTCTTGTTGTAACATTGTCTTGCTTTTGGTCAATCAGACTCTGAACTTTGTGTTTCAGTGCTGGATGTCTTGTGGTGTAATGGTGTTAAATTTGTAAGTGACGAGTGTACATCTTGTTGGATCGAATTTAGGAATGGGTATCTATTTGTTCGGTGCAATATCTTTTGACTGAGCTAAAGGAGTAAAGGCGTGAGGTTTTGTCATTTTGTATGTCCTTGATTATGTTGAGCTTGATAAGGTTGTTGTTGAAATCGCTGATGGATGGGGGGTTTGTGTAAGTTGGGTGCAGTATGAGGTTGTGAGTTTTGTCAGCTTTGTTTATATGGTGATAGGATTTCTTTCTTGCGGCTCTTGTATGGGTATGGTGCCAGCTAATTTTGTTTGCGTATACCCAAGTTGTACGAAAGTAGGATTGGGATCGTCTGGGTTCTCTCGGTGTCCCATGTTGGTGGTTTATAAGTCCATGTTCTAGAAGAAAATGTTTTCAGCTTGGCATGCTACTTTGGCTTTTCTTAATACAGATTCTTGACCAATTTCGGTGTTCAAGCGCAGAGCGACCATAACAAAGTGGTGAAATGCACAAAACCGTGTGGGCACATTAACAAAGATAGGACGCAAAAATGACACATAAGCTTAAGAGAATACCTAGACCGCAGATGACGGGTTAGCGCTTGAATTTGGAGATTATCATAGAACGCACAGATATCACAAGAGATTGCCTAACTGCTTTCTGTAGCAGTCAAGGCAAGGATTTTTGTCAGACGACCGATGATTGTTTAAGCGGGAGATGAGGAGTTGAATGTCAATGAAAAGTGGTAAAGATGTTGTGCAAGGAATAGATTGTATTGTGCGACAGAAAAGGGGGGGGGGGTTTGGCTTTTATCGAACACCAAGACTTTGAGTGCATTTGTCATCCCTTCTTGCAAATTTGTCTATCATGATGCCTATGTGTCTTTCAAAGAGATACTCAACATATTTCATACTTGTCAACCAACTGCTACAATATAGTTCTTGCACCAACTTTCCTTATTGGGATAATATCTTATTGCTGAGCTGCCGAACTCGATGTAGGTTGCCTATGTATCATAAGTACTCTTAGATTGTTGCGTCCTATTGTAGTTGTCGTCATGAGAAATCATATCACCCCAATAAAGCCTTCGACCAAAATTGCTCCAAGAAGTCTATTCGCATGTGCTTTTATGTCAAAGCAACCCTTGCTCTTGTAATTGTCTCATATAACTTCATCGTTCTGTTTTATCTTTGCTAGTGGGTAGAGATATGCTTTCCAAATGCTTAGGGAGTTCCCAGGTTTGTCATATATGAGGACTTTGTCATTGTGACTTTGCCTCCATTTTCAAGTGGAATTGGCTTGCCTGGTTTTGGTTGTTGTGCGCAAGACTTTGCTACTCTTCTGTCTTTCCAATATTATCTTCTACTAGCCCTTTGACTGCTATTTTGATCATGATAGGAGAAAATTGGAAAATACTTTGGATCACAGTCATCTATTGCAGGTGGTGTGACTGTGTAGACTAGAGCAACAATAATGATCCTTGGATATTGGTGTCAAAAGGTTTTGTGGTAAAGCAGGTGTGCCTTTGAGTTTGACAAATATATCTCTTGCTCCGCTAATATTTTGCTTCATGTGCATGGTGCATGTTGTAACAAACCCTTCTTGTTTTGACCAATTAACGACAAATGCACTTTTTCTAACCATAACTTCTGCCTTGGTGTTTGACTCAAGCCAGCCTTTTGGACAGTAGGTTTTGGGTTGGTAGTGAGTTAGAGATAGTTTGGACATATGAAAGGTTTTAGATATCAGGATTTGGGCGTAGAGTAGGGAGATGAGATGCCTGCCTTGGTAGGAGATTGGATTGGGGAAGAGATTCTCCAAAGGTAGAAAGAGACTTAGGGCAACAGACATATTCATGCAATGCACATATATCAAGTAAGAAATGCATCCTATAATGAGAAGGATCGTTTTACGCACGATGATTTGAAAAGCGCATTGTGCCACAGACATCATTTCGTTTGCTAACAAAATCCGGAGCCTAAAAGATAATATTGCATTTATTGGACTTTTCTTACATTGGCTGATATAAAAATAGTGCAAAAGGTGGAAAACATTACTAGGAGATTAGATCATGGCCAGGTGAACATCTTTCATGCTCATCCATTCTCAGAAGATTCTTCTTCTTCTTCGGACGAGTCTCCCTCGGACAACCTTGTCTCTGATGAGTCTCCTTAAAAAATGATGTCGTCTGCATCAGTTAAGAGTCGGGATATGTCAAATGTGAAGTTCTTCAACATTTCCTAAGCCTTACTTCCTTTCTCCTCTATTCCTTTGTCAGCCACATCGTTCGTTCCTTGGCTAGCCCATACATTGATAGACTCTATGCGTTTTGTTAGGAGTCCTGCCTTACTGCGCCATTTGCCCTTTTCTTTGTTTTTTGCTTCGACCAAACTTTGCTTCTTTTTTATTTTCTCTCATGCCCTTGCAAGTTTTTTGCGTAGCTTCCTGCACTCGGTTTCTAACTCAACATCATTTCTTTTCCTTTTTGTTGTTGCTCTTGGTTGAACTGCCCTTGCTATATCTTTCCTAAGCCAGTCTGGATAATCTTCATCATAGCCTGTGTCAAACCTGTCTCGTCCAATAGTCTTGAATCCTATTTGTTGCCTTTCTTTCAAAAGTTCTAATATCTTGTCTTTGAATGGTATCACTCATATGAGAATATTTGCTTTGAAACTTCTGATGTATATAATTTGGGGTACAATTTGCTTTCTCCCTGCTTGTCAAAGTGCCCTTAAAAGAGTGTATGGGTAAACTCGTCTAAAGCCTACTAAGATAAGAAATGAGCCCTTTTCCGACCGTATAATCACTGTAGTGCTTGGAAATTAATCAAACATCCATTGTATATTTTCAGATGTCAACTGACAGAACATGTGGTGTCAACCGTTGGCAGTTGTTGGCTGGTTCTATTTCTCGAGAGTGTTGTCCATGCGGGCGGTGTGAGTCGAGATATAGTCCTCCCTTGGTGTGGAGTGGAAGGCTTTGTCTGCATTGTTCATCCTTTGCAAATATTCCATTAACCAAATTTGTAGGAGTAAATTACAACCTTCGAAAAAACTAGCACCCTTCTTGCATCTTTCTAAAGCTCGGTACATTTCTGCAACAATCATTGGTACCAAAGTATATTTCTTTTTGAAGTCCTTGAGTAAGGCATTTGCAACTGATAACATGCAAACAACAACACGTCCTTTGTGTTATGGAAACACGACAGTCCCTAAAAAGCTGGTAACAAAAGCGAGCACTCTCCACTCTTGTCAATTCGCTGGTCAATGCTGAAATAGCTTTCGGATTCTTGAAATGCTTCTCCGTACCTAAATTTGATGTAGAGGGAAGTCAAGGAAATTTCCGATTGTCTTATATTTTCTGTGCATAATTCGGGCTTAAGCGCTACAATTTTGAAGAACTCCTTGGATGTAATGTTCTTAGGCATCAAGATTTCCTCTCTTTCAGAAGGTAATTGAATTAACCTGCCTATTTCTTCTAGTAACAGCGTCAACTCTACACTTCCAAAGTAAAAAACTGCTCTTTCTGCATCCCAATAGTGTACTGCTTCTTCTATCATCCCTTCCACTGCAGTGTGCTCCATTAGTGAAATCATATTCCCCAACACCATTTTGACTCGGTCCTTTTGATCTATGTTTAGGCTTTCCCACCATTCTCTGAGCAACTGAGGGATTTTAGCAACCATGTCAAATGTTCTATTGGCCATGATCTTTTGGAAAAGGTGAAGGACGATAGGAAAAAGGAGAAGAAAAATGCCTAAAATTTGCTTTATTGCGAGCAAAATGATCAACATGTGCCACAAGCTTTTGAAAACAATGCAACAGAGAATATGAAGAGATGCATCGTGGCTTGAGAACCCTTTAGACACTTTAGACAGAAGTTGCTAATGGAGTTTTGACATGCCAAGGATGTCAAGTCTTTATATAATGCTTAAAGAATAAATGTGCGTTATGTGTCATCCCATCTATCAAGCGGTTATTTCTACTTCAAATTGGGGTTTTAATGCCTCTTCGGTTACCTTTTAAGCCTTTGAATAGCATTGAATACAGAATGATTCCAATCTTTTGGGAATAAATGATCGTTTCTAATTCAATTTGGGATTTTAATGTCTCTTAGATTTCCTTCGTGCCTTTGAATGATATTGAATACATATTTTTCGACTGTTTATGAATAAACAACCATTTCTAATCCAATTTGGGCTTTTAATGCCTCTTAGGTTACCCTCTTGCCTTTGAATGACATTGAATACTGAATAATTCCGGCTGTTTATGAATAAACAATCATTTCTGATTCAATTTGGGCTTTTGACGCCTATTAGGTAACCTTTGTGCCTATAATTCTGAATGTTTATGAATAAACAATCATCTCTGATTCAATTAGGGCTTTTGACGCTTTTTAGGTAATCTTTGTGCCTTTGAATGGCATGGAATACAGAATAATTCCAATTGTTTGTGAATAAACAATCATTTCGGATTCAATTTGGGCTTTTGACACCTGTTAGGTAACCTTTGTGCCTTTGAATGGCACAGAATACAGAACAATGCCAATAAACAGTCTACATTTGCACGTTCAATCCCCTAAGTACATGCAAATATATCATGTTCAATGCTCTTTGAGGGTCAAGAACCCGTTCGAATTGTTTGAACACGTTTTCCTATCAGACTTGAGAACAAGTCGACTAATGATATGTCATGATGCATGATTCCTAGCGTTTCTACTATGGAATGGAGTTAGCTAGACCAGGTTTTATTATCCTCCCAAGCGGACGACTCGGGAGCGAGAACGTCATGATCCAAATAGATTCCAAGTCGTTCCCCCTAAAGGAATTTTTGTGAGGGAAAGGGTGGTTGTAACCACTGTGCTTTCAACGCACGATTTAGAAATTGCCAGGAGTGGCAGGAGGTATGAGCGGTATGCACAAATTTAAAAAATGTACAAGTTTTGAAAGAAATGCACAAGTTTTCTAAAATGCATGAGTATCGTAAAGGATGCACATATTAAAGTGTTTCACAAAATAGCTTTTAAAAAGGATGATTAAAAAGGAAAACAAAACAAACAAGTTAGTTTCGAAAATAGGATAATAGAAACTACACAATATTAAAAATGCAAAAAGAATTATGAAGTGAAATTGTTTTAAAGAAAAAACAAATTTATGGAAGATTTGAAAATAGTTGGAATGTGCGATGCGTCGTAAGAACTTTCCAAGGGTGGGTTTGCTAGACAAGGACATGGTTCCCCCAGGTGGACAACCAAGGGGTTGAAAGCACACAAACTGCCAAAAGCTTCGATAGTTGGCTAATTTTACGTACTTTTCGTAAAGGGTGTTTTGATAGTGGAACGACCGTGGGGTCCACACAATTATTCGTGGTGTGTGCAAGTGTAAAAATTTTAGGGGTGGAGGAAGTATAAACAAAATGACAGTTAAAGATAATAAATTAAAAAGAAATGCCAATAAAAGCTAAGCTTCAAACCTGCGAAAGGAAAAAAAAATATAGTCTTCAAGAAAAGAAAATAAATGTAAATAATCCGAATTAAAAGTCCGTTATGGTTAGAACCTTGAAAATCCCCAGCAGAGTCGCCATTCTGTCGAAACCCATTTTTCTCCAAACCGGTTAGAGTTCGAAAAATGGCTCGACTTATTGGAACTCACGGGTAAAGACTTGGAGTCGCCACCTAACATATTTTTTTAACTTGGCGTATTAGGGAACCTACTTTGTTTCTAGCCAATTTTCTAATTAACTCCGAAACTTAGTGTACGAACCAGAAATTCTAGGTAAGAGTTTAAGTTAACCCGAGAGGAAAGTGTTAAGCACCTCTTAGGCTCCACCAAATGTGGTTACCAACCAGACTTAAATAATTGAGATTCTAAACAATCAAAAGTAACTAAGCAAATAAACTAATTAATTAAAACTAGACAAATTAAATGACTACATTTTAAGTACAACATAATAATTAAGTTTTGAATGAAAGATTCAAATTCACTAATTGACTTCTTCCTTGGAGAATTACACCTCGCAAAGTAAAACACATTAGTAAGTATATTAAAATAAAATAATAATGATAAAATGAAAATTAAATTAAATAAAAGTAATGCGATTTAAAATGTGTTTTCGAGAGCGTCGGCTTCAAGATTGTACCTCGCAAAATAAAACAATTTAGTTAGTATGCCAAAATAACAATAAGTCCAAAAATGAGAGAATTTAATAGAAATTAATTTAGAAGCATTTATGGGACGTTATCTTGAAAATGTCCATCCAAATGTACCTCGCAAATAAGGTAAAATTAATTAGCAGTAATAATGGTAATAGTAATAAAATAATAAGAATGATACAGTAATAGTAATAATAATAATAATAATAATAATAATAATAATAATAATAATAATAATAATAATAATAATAATAATAATAATAATAATAATGTCATACCCGATTTTGGACTCAACTCGAGCCGAGTCGGATTTCAGATTTGACTGGGTAAACTCGTTTGAGTTTAAGTTTTGGAGTCGCCACCTAATAAATTTCCTAGGCGTATTAGGCCGCCTATTAATTTCTAATTCCATTTAATTAAATCTGGGTTTGTCTACGAGTCAGAGATTCAGGTAAGAGGTTCAAGTTAACTCGAGAGGAAGAGGTTAGGCACCTCTCGAGCTCTACAAATGTGGTTATCAGCCGGACTTATAATTGGGATTCTATAAAATAACTAACTAAGCAATATAAGTTAGAAATAATTATTGAAATTAAATAAAACCGCTCTTTTCTACTAATTTTCCTTCTTTAGAAAATTGCACCTAGCAAAATGCAACAAATTAGTTAGTATATGATAATAATAAATAAAATACTAGTAATAAATGCTAATAAAACAATAATAATAATAATAATAAAAGGATTTTTCTTTGAACTGTTCTCTTCCAAAATGGATTGTCGTCTATCAACCAATTTTATCTCGCAAGAATATAAGAAAAAGAGTTAGTAATAATAATAATAATGATAATAATACTAACAATATTAAATAATAATTAATATAATAACAAAAGGATTTTGTTCTCTTTTAAAATAGACCGCCGTCTCTTATCCAATTTGACCTTGCAAAAATATAAAAAAATGAGTTAGTAAAAATAATAATAGTAATAATAATAGTAACAACAACAACAACAACAATAATAATAATAATAATAATAATAATAATAATAATAATAATAATAATAATAATAATAATAATAATATTGAAAATGACAATAAAATAATAATAGCTTTAAAATAAAGGGAAAAGGGATTTTTGAAAGTGTCGGCTCAGGTGTGTATGAATTGGGTGGATGTTAGGGACGTCGATACGGCTGCGAACACACCGGCCGGTTGTGTTGCCATGCCAAGTACCGATCTCATCACTCCATCACCGGCTCATTTGTAATCACGGATTATACACGTCGTCATAGTCTTTTTTTATTTTAGGGACGTGGGAATGGGGTTGTTAATCAGTTCAAATCAGTAGGCCTCAAATAAATAATTATTTTCCTTGGCCGTTTTCGGTATGGGATCCGTTAATTCGTTGTATCATTGTGTCAATTCCATGTGCAGCCTCAAAACATGCATTTTTCATAGGCCATCAACGTAGGAAGTGCCTGAAACTGCAAAATCTCAGAAATAAGTCAGTGGTACGTTATTAACATTGCCAACATAACAATTTGGCAAAACATGAACAAATTAGTACAATGGTATAACACAAAAACCCAGTCAAACGATATCTTCAAAAAGCAGACGATAATAGCAACATCATAAACAAAACCAGACGACTAAACAAACAAGTTGCCCTCCATTGACCAACGTGATGGGGGATCGGAGTTTCCATTCCCCGGCGATGGCACATGAAGAGAGGTGGTGCGACTGCCAAGCCTCACCAGCGAGAAACCGGCAGCGGCTTCGCGGCTACCACTTTCTTTCCGCCTCACTTTTCGATCTGCAATAAACGAGACAGAGGCAAACAACGAGAAAACAATAGGCAATAAAATTATTTAAATATATATAATCACAAATAATTGCTAATTTGCACAAATAATTACAAATTGAAACAACTTGACATGTAGCCCAAATGATGTAATTATATAATATAGCCACTAATATTATAAATGTACTAATTTCTCAAATAGTCATAGTTTTGACAAATAGCTTAAATGATGCAAAAGTTAGGTAATATAGCCACACTTAAGTATATAATATATAAATAGAGGATAACGCACGTAAATGCATGATTTCTAATGCGCATTTTGCAAAAATAGTCACATTGCACTCTTAAGTTGAATTATGACCAATTTTAGAAAAAGGAGGGACAAAATTGGGTGTCTACAACTACCCCTCTTTGCCAGAACGGGGATGATGAAAGAGTCTTCGGGCAAAGATAGTTGACGGAGTAACCAATTTTTTTACGACTGGAAGGTTAAATGATTGAAGGGGAAATGGGAGTTTTGGGGTGTTTTAGCCGAATCCCGGTCTCTGAGTTGCCTACATATCTCGGGTTTCATGAGAATCAGGTCGTGTGAGTTGTTTATGACGCACGATTTTTGATGTAAAGACTAAACTTATCAAAGTATGTAAAGTTTAGGTTCGTGTATGTTTTTCCTTTTCAGCGGGATAAATGATGAATGAAGTAAAGGCACTGGCGAAGGTGAGATAACATCAGTAAGTCGAGCGTGAGAAAAGAGGCTTATAATCATCCTAGTTATGAAGATGTGGCGCGCTACACATCCATAAAGAGGAGTTTATATGTACATAGTTTCCACTTCATCTCGATAACTGAGTAAGCTTGCTTCCAATATTGCCTTGACTGAGCTGGGAAGAATTTTAGGAGCAAGTTTTATAGATGCGTACGATTCAAATAGATGGGAATGATTAGGCACGAAAACACGCACGATTGACGCAGACAGGTTTGAATAGGCAAAGCAGGCATTAGTTGGAAGAAAATGCAAAATGACCTCCTAATTCGCAATGAAGGATTAGGAAAATTGCTTCTGACGGCATGAAATGATCGGCTTTTGGGCATGTCGGAATTTGATAGAATAAGTATTTGGCAGGTAGGACAAAGGCGTTGTCGAAGTCGAGATAACATCTATAGACCAAGTGTGGTGAAATAGGCTTGTAAACGTCCTAGTTATGAAGATGTGGTGCACGAGGTTTACATGGGCACACTTTCCACTATAACTCGATGGAGAAGTCATCTTGGCCTCAACATTGTCTTGAATGAACTAAGGAATATTGAAGAGTAAAGCACGATGAATATGCATGATTCAAATAGGCAGGCACGAATCGGAAGGAATACGGAGCCGGTACCCAATTGGCAAAGAAGGATTAGGTAGATCACTGGTCCGAGTATGGAACTGTGGCTTTGGGTGCTTTGGGATGTATTTGAGGTTTTGTGGTTGCACAATTAGTAGTAATTTTGGGATCAAGTGTGAGAGAAGGGAATAGGGATTCGTCGGGAGATCGGGGAGTCCCTATAGCAAAATTAAGACAGATGCAAATTGAGATAAAAGTAAAGATAAAGTAAACTTCCATGTTGAGTTGAGCTCTTCCTTGTCTGGTCCGCTTTCAGGTGCTCAGTGCTAGGGAATGTATGCCCCTCCTCTGGGGGATATCCATTTGCTAAGTGCTTCTCGTCAGGAGGTAGTTGCCTTGTCGTGCTGAACTGTTGTTGGATCATCTTGCCAGTGTGACGCCGGATTGTATGTCCATTGTTTTTCGTCCTTTAAAAGTGTACTTGTCACGTCGGGATGTATACTCATTTTATATTGAGCTGTGCATCTTTCCATGCAGGGTTGGCTATTATTCTTTCATTTCGGTTGCACACCCGTTGTCATGTTGTCCTTTCAACAGGCTGTCTACCCTCCAGGCTGTCTACCCTTCAGGCTGTCTTCCTGTTACAATGTCAAAATTTGCATCAGGTTGTGCACCCTCCGTGGTGTCAGTTTCGACATCAGGCTGTGTACCCTCCGTCGATACATCGGGCTGTGTACCTTCTGCAAAAATAGAAATGCAAATCGATATCGGGCTGTGTACCCTCAATCGACACTTCGACCTGTGTACCCTCATCTAATTTAAAATGCAAATCGATATCGGGTTGTGTACCCTCAATCGACGCTTCGGGCTGTGTACCCTCAGCTAATGTAAATGACAAATTGATATCGGGTTATGTACCCTCAATCGACGCTTCGGGCTTTGTACCCTCAGCTAATTTAAAATACAAATCGATATCGGGTTGTGTACCCTCAATCGACGCTTCGGGCTGTGTACCCTCAGCTAATTTAAAATACAAATCGATATCGGGCTGTGTACCTTCAACCGACGCTTCGGGCTGTGTACCCTCAGCTAATTTAAATAACAGATCGATATCCGGCTGTGTACCCTCAATCGACGCCTCGAGTTGTATGCACTCAACAAATTTATAATGACAAATCGATATCGGGCTATGTACCCTCAATCGACGCCTCGGCTTGTGTGCCCTCAGCTAATTTAAAATGACAAATCGATATCGGGCTGTGAACCCTCAGTCGACGCCTCGAGCTATGTACCCTCAGCTAATGTAAATGACAAATCGATATCGGGTTGTGTACCCTCAATCGACGCTTTGGGTTGTGTACCCTCAGCTAATATAAATGACAAATCGATATCGGGCTATGTACCCTCAATCGACGCTTCGGAGTGTGTACCCTCGGCTAATGTAAATGACAAATCGATATCGGGTTGTGTACCCTCAACCGACGCTTCGGACTGTGTACCCTCAGCTAATTTAAAATGCAAATCGATATCGGGCTGTGTACCTTCAATTGACGCTACGGGCTATGTACTCTCAGCTAATTTAAATGTAAAATTCGACGTCGGGATGTGTACCCTCAGTCGATGCATCAAGAGTAAAGTGCAACAAGTAGAATGCTATTGTATGTCATGCAATGTGCTAAGGAGGCTATCATGTTGCTGTTGTAAGGACTTTTCTTGAAATTTTTTAGGTTCCCCAGTGTCAAGTTTGCGTCTTTTGGAATTTTTGAGGTGAACCTCAAAAATTTTGCCCCAGTTTATTATTTCTGACAAATCACCGAGAGAAGGTGGTTTCATTGTACTGAACACCAATATATTGGCTAAAATCTGCATTTTCCCCATTAGTGTGTCAGTCGGATGTATTGATGACTATGAGTATGCGGAATTTTGCATACTCAGACTGGGGTTTGATATTTTGGATTTTGCCGTGTTGAAGGTTGTCAAAAACTGTTTTTTCTGCTTGATGGATAGGTCTTTGTGGAAAGTGTGTTTGTAGTTCAGGAGTTGCAGTTTCCCTTTGTCGGTTTTTGCTGTACCACCGTTTGGCTTTGGGTTAATCAGGCTCTGAACTTGTGTTTCGGTGCTGGATGTCTTGCGGTGTCATGGTATGGAATGTTTGAGTGTAGATCTTATTGGATCGAATTTAAGAACGGGTATCCATGGAGTAGTTTGTCTGTCAGTTGCAATGTCATTTGATTGAGCTAAAGGAACAAAGGCGTGAGGTTTTATCTTTTTGTATGTCCCTGATTATGTTGAGCCTGATAGGGTTATAGTTGGAAGTCTTGACAAAGAGGAAGTTGTTTATTGTATAACTTGGGTGCTGTGTAAGGTTGTGAGCTTGGTTGTATAGTGATCAGATTTCTTTGTTGTGACTCTCGTGTGAGTATAATGCAGGTAATATGGCATTGGGATGGTACAAAGGACTTCGTTTAGGAGAAAAATGTTTTTGGTTCGGCTTTCCACTTAGGCCTTTTCGAATGCAAATTCACGACCGATTTCGGTGTTCAAGTGCAACGCAACCATAACAAAGTGGTGAAATGCACAAAATAGTGTGGGCATGTTTAAGAAAGAGTTGAAGCAAAAATGACACATGATCTTAAAAGAATGCCTAGACCGCGGATGACAGATTAGCGCTTGAATTTGGAGGTTGTGATAGATCGCATAGATATCACAAGAGATTGCCTAAGTGCTTTATGTAGCAGTCAAGGCAAGGATCTCGGCCAAATGACCGACGCTTGTTTAAGCGGGAGATGAGGAGTTGAATGTCACTGAAAAATGATAAAGACATTGTGTAAGGAATAGATTGTGTCGTGTGACAGAAAAGGATGTTGTCTTTTGTCGAACACAAAGACCTTGAGTGCACTTGTTATCCTTTCTTTGCAAATTTGTCTATCATGACGGCTATGTATCCTTGAAGAGATACTTACCGTCTTTCATACTTGTCAACCAATTGCTGCAATACCGTCCTTGCACCAACTTCCCTTGTTGGATAATATCTTATTGCTGCCGTTGAACTCGATGTAGGTTTGCTACGTATTATGTTCGTTCTTAGATTGCTACGTCCTTTTGTAGTGGTCATCATGAGACTTCATATCATCCCAGTAAAGCCTTCGACCAAGGTTGCTCTAAGAAGTCTATTTTTCCTGTGCTTTTGTATCAGCTCAACCCTTGCTATGGTAAGGGTGTCGAATAACTTCATTTTCTTGTTTTATCTTTGCTAGTTGATAGGGATATGCTTCCAAATGCTCCAGGGGTCTCCAGGTTGGTTATATGATGATGGCTTTGTAATTGTGTTTTGTCTCTCTTTTGCAAGTTGAATCGGCTTGCTTGTTTTGGTTGTTATGCACAAGTATTTGCTACACCACTGTTTTTCAATAGTGTATTTCACTGGCTCTTTGACTGCTATTTTGATCATGATGGGAATAAGTTGGAAGGTGCTTTGGGTCATAGTCATGTATTGTAAGTGATGTGACTGTATGGACAGGTGCAACAAAATGATCCTTAGATGCTGGTGTCAAAAGGTCTTAAGGTTCCTTATGAGTTTGACCAACATTTTCCTTGCCTTGTCAACTTTCATATTGCTCGATGGAACAATTGAGGTGCTTGGGGCAATAAGCCCAACAGTTTCTCATTTCTCGAAAAATTGAGTGTGGGCTTCGACTAGTGTGGTGTAGTTTCTTTCTGGTCTTTGGTTGGCATCAAGGAGAGGCCTAGGAGGGTATGGTAGTGTATTTTAGTAGTTGGATTGAGTGTTTTGCAGGTATGGTGGACGGTTTAGTGCTGGGAGGTGGAATATAGGTCCAGTGGATTGATTGTTGTAAATGTGATATTTAAGTGGTATATGAGGGTAGGGATAAAATGGTAGCGCTGTTTGATAGTAATGGTTGAAGGTAGGGTGACACGACCCGGAATCCGGTTAGGCCATGCGGGCACCCGACATCCTCCCCTAGACCCGTCGGGCGAACCCTTACCAATTAAATTAGGGAAATAAATATAATTCAATTAATAAATAAGAACATGACTTAAAAAAACACAGACATACTGATACCTCTAAGCTGTACAAAAGAAATTACAGCTGACTACCCAACGTACTAGGTCTAGGGCTATCCAGACTAGACATCTAAGAGTACAAAAGGAGACAGATACCTTCTGAAGGGAGCAAAATGCAGCTGAAATAATAAACAATAAACTGGTTGCCATCCGGAATAAAAGCTGGCTCACCCTGACAGCTGAAGTCGTCTTCCCTCCTGAACAATATGGCGAACTCAATCCTGGAGTGAACCTGCCGAAACGAAATAAATAGAAAAGAACAAAAAACAAACAAGGGTGAGTCAAAAGGACTCATAAGTGGGGCGGACTAGCCACCTCAAAGAGTAGGATAGCTAGCCAGGGATGAGAAACAGATAAACAAAATTCCTCTTATTTAAATTATAAAAAGGCAAAGCAATATAATAACTAGAAATACGTATGGAATGACAAACTTATCAACAACCAGGAACGTAAGATAACCAAAACATATAGGTATCCCGAACACATCAACAATAAGAAATACATCCTGTTGCGGCGTGCAACCCGATCCATATATTTATACCGTTGCGGCGTGCAACCCGATCCATATATTTATAACGTTGCGGTGTCCAACTGATCCCCGCAACCCAGAATACGAGCCGGAAATATATTGGCAAATAAGCAATGCATGTAGAAGCAGAACAGTAGTTATGTACCACAGGTCTACACAATGGTATGAAATGAAATGAAATAAAATGAGCTGAAATGAAACGAAATGAAATATGATGCAAAGGGTCACATGTGCCAAATGAATAGAGCGGAATCCTCCTGCTCCGAGGGCGGAATCTTCCTACCCTCAATATGATACAATTGAGCGGAATCCTCCTGCTCTGAGGGCGGAATCCTCCTACCCTCAATATGATGCAATGGAGCGGAATCCTTCTACTCCGAGGGCGGAATCCTCCTACCCTCAATATGATGCAATGGAGCGGAATACTCCTGCTCCTGGGGTAGAATAATCCTACACCCAATATGATATGCAATGTAATGCATATGAATGACATATAATGCATATGAATGAAATGAGATGCAATAATAACCCTTCACCGGCGCGGGACTCTCATCGTCAGCCGGGAAGTAGATGCCAACTCACAGCCCGAGTACAATGCTCAGATCCTTAATGCAATAACAATAACAGGACATAACATATAATATACAAGGTAAATCCAAAGCTAAGGCGTAAGGAGTACGCCTATCGGCAGCTACACACGTAAGGAACATGTGGTAGAAAATCCACGAGGCCAGGTTCCTCCAAAGAAATGGATATAAGCACTTACCTCTTCCAAAAGTTAGCTCTGCTAATCAACAACCGCTTTATCTTTTGGTTTCATTGCCAAACGGTCCCACTCTATTTAATAAGCAGAAAAATATATCAAATTAGGCTAAAGGCTTCATTCTTCACATCTTAGGGCAATCCTGTAAGGAACCTGATACCCTACTCATACATGCAATACGCAGGCCAGGCCTACGTACAGGGTTTAAGGTCACATAACCAAACCCTAAATAAATTACATTTATAAGTTGTCCATAACTCACTGAGTACGAATATATAATCAATTCCATCATCGGGGTCCAATTGACCTTTTAAACTATCAATTTAAGTCATTAGGGCGATGTCTAATATCCCTATTTTTACAATAAAAATATATTCAAACACACGTAATAATCTAAGATAATAAGTTAACATCATTACTTGGAGATTTGGGGTAGAAATTCCACTATTTTTCCACCTCTTTTTCCCTTTTTCCTCTTTCTTTTCTAGTTTTTCTTTTCCCTATCTTTGTTGTATGTTTCTGAAGCTATATCGTAAGTAGTAGCTGCTAAGGGATTAAATCCCTTAGCCAATCGACTTATCAAAATTTTATTTTATTTTATTAATAAATTCGCTACGATGATTAAAATTGAAATGGAACCCTAGAGAAGTCAAAATAATCCAAAATTTTTCAAGTAAGTTATACAAAATATAAGTAACATACTCGCCAAGGCAAATCTCAAATCGGACTTCCGAAACTCCAGATACGAATTTAAATGAAAAAAGTCAAATCATTTAACTTTCGGCATTTTAGCGAAAACTAGCCGAACAACATCGAAATTCACTTTCGAAAGTTCACAAAATTTACAAATAATCATATGAACCTAACGGCACTTTTGGATTTCGAATCGGAGCTCATTCGCCAAAATCGAGCTCGAAAATCTATTTTTAATATTTATCGACAATAAAAAATGGAACCTTCTTCCGATGCCTACCTAACGAGGTCTGATTTAGCTCAAATTTTACAGATAAGTCTCAATAGACCTTACGAATATTTTAAAATTATCAGCACGCCAATCGGAGTCCTGACTTCCGAAACGACTAACCGAGGTCGTTTCATTCTCCTCCACTTTAACTCTCGTTAGTCCTCGAACGAGCCTAAGTCTAAAGAAAAATTCGCACAGATAACAAAAGAACTTGCACGACCTTCATAAGCTACTCCACGTACATCATCTCATGATTGCAGAATAATAATTATAACACACATATCGAACTCTTGGATAAAAACATAGCTGGATAATATCATAACGCCATTGCCCAGCTTATTCTGACTACACTGATCCTTCCTCGAGCACGAGTGGAAAGTTCTACATTTTCGAAACAAATATACACGAAACTTTGAATGGGTTAACATGATTCAGCCGATAATCACCTCTTCGATATACCTTTCGATATAGAACAGGTCGATGGAACTAAGAATTAGCTCATGCTTGATACAATAGGGGAAGCTTTTGAAGTACCTTGTCACTACACACTATATAAGATTTGTTGTAAGCTATATTATTTTTACGAATGCACTATGCAACATCTCAGTTGATGTTAGTGTTGTTCCGCAAGCTCTTTGTGGGAATGTAGTTACTCATATCCTAATGTATGTTAAAGGTTCATCGGAACAGGGTCTATCATATAAGGATAAGGATCATGCAAATACTACTAGATAGTATGATGCAGACCAGAAATGATCTTCAGACTGAACATCTACTTCAGGGTATTGTCTTTGAATTAGAAATATTATGACTTGAAAGAGTGAAAATAAAAGAGACATGTAGTTGGACCATGAGCCGAGGCAGAATACCGGCAACAAAGTTGATTACATGTGCACTTATAACGCTAAAGTAACTTCTCAAAGAGTTGAGGTGTGAAGGAGATATGCCAATGATGGATGGACGATAAGCTGCACTAAACCTTTAACTCTAAATTTTCCATGAAGTAAAACAACGGCAGTATGAGGATCAAGTTCTAGTTGAATGCAAAAAAATAGCCAGAAGAAAACCGGAGTCACCCTATATGGTTACTACTGACGGTGTTTTCATGTATAAAGATAGACTTTGTATTCCTGATGTTGCAGATTTACGTGGACAGATTATGATAGAGGCATATTATTCCAAATACACTGTTCATCCATGTTTGACTAAGATGTACCATGATCTTAAGCAGATTTATTGGTGGAATGAAATGAAGTGTGACATAGCAGAATTTGTGGCTCAGTGTTCTAATTGCCAGCAAGTTAAAATCGTGTCAACTTTCCAGACTTTATACTTTCAGCAGATAAGTACGTATTTATGATCAGGTTGCCAGCTTATCTCTAGCATTAATAGATTACTAGTGGGTTTAGCAATGATCGACACTCATTGTAGGTTTCTGTCGTGGCCTAGGTTGGGTCGTAACAAAAGTGGTATCAACACATTAGAAATTTAGTATTACCATTCAGTATTTGGAGGAAGACTCCTCCACTTAAAGCACAAACTCATGCAGCTATTTGAATAGGAGTAACCATCCTCGTACAGTCTGCTGGACTAAAGAAGATTTAGCTAAAAGCTGAACGTAGGCAGACCTAAGCTACCAACTACCCTTTCGAGTTGCCAAACAGCTGCAACTCTCGAGTCACAACTCCATACATTTTCTATAAGCACCACCGCCTGATGGATCAAATCAAAGGTCAAATGACGCCTCTCATTACCCTTAGTAGCCTTGAAACACAATAATGTGCTTATCCGGCTACCTTGGCACGCACTCTGGCTCAACATAGGGAACATCACGAGTGGCTACTAACCGCCCAAGCTCACTAGTATCGGAAGAAGAAGAGATGGCAATAAACTGATGATAGAAACAATTAGATCTTTAGGAAGCTCATCTTCTTATTGCTTGGCTACCAGAGCTAGACTACTTCCGAGTCAGGCTAGCCGAAGAATCGAAATTGAGGAAATAGACATTAAATGAGCTCTATGGAGCAACACCCATATCAATTTAACCTTCCAATAAGAAGGAAACTCTGATAATTTACCAGAAACTTTGCTAGCGTTTTGAACCCAAGAGGAGATACGTAGATTGAATATTACTTACTAGTCACTTTACACCGGAAGAAACAATGACACTTTCTGATGGTGATGAATAAGAATCTCATCATCCTACCAACACTGATTTCTGAGGAGAGAGGTAAATGACTTGACATAATAACACAAGGTGGCATAACAGGATGCCTAGCAGACAATAGCGACACTCACTGTCAAATCTCTCATATTTAGACTAGAAAAATTAGTAAGGTCTCATAAATACCAGGAATAAATCATACCAGAAGCTCGCCCCTCTACCGCAACCGATTCTTAGTAGAAACGACATCTAACGAAACCATCGAAACATGATAAGACACACCTTTTCCAGATTGATTGAAAGAATCAAATCTTACTCACATTTAAGAGAACAAGAATCAAGGTCTACTATATCGGATACCTCAGCATCCCGTCAGACAAGCAGTTCATAGAACTGCCTCTGTAGCTGAGCTGAGCCACTACCTTGACAATCACTTTCTGAAGAACCACTGCCACCACACTCTCAACCTCCATTGGATGGTGGCATTTCTCTGGCTAATTGAGATCTATATGAAATCCCCTGCGACTGCACAGATGCCTGATGACAAGAGAAAAGACAACTGCCGGAGTAAGGAAAACTCCTCAAAGGATAGCCAGACTCACGACAATGATAACAGGAAAACTCCTCAAAGGATAATCAGACTCACGACAATGATAACACCTTTTCGTTAAATATGGGAGCTAGACAGATTGTTGATAGCTGTAAAGAAAAGATTGAATCTGATCTTGACGAGATACTGGCACACTCTAAAAATCACGTGACACATGCTGAGATAACCTGGAAGGTGACCTCCAAAAATAATCAGAACTTTTACCTCCCAATTAGGTACCATGGTTGCCAACTAGGGCCGTAGGATCTCTTGCTTTCCCGCTCTAACTCTTCCCACTCTAACTTATGGTATGCCTCGTACCTTCGAACAATATCAACAACGACATCAAATGAAGTCCCAACCTCAATTTCTCGAGCCATCCGGGATCTCAAGGAAGGAGAAAGGTCAGCAATAAATCTTTGAACATTATCGGAAGGTTCATGGACTCGTTCTGATGCATATTTAGCCATTTTATAGAATTCAATCTCATATTCTGAAACACCAACAGGCTATCCGACAGGCTACCCTGTCCAATCCACTCAAACTGGCAACACTTTTCATCTCGCTCGCTACTCGAAAGGAACTTTTCCACAAATCTAAAAGAAAAATTGAACCAAGTTAGCTAATAAGAGACCAGCCCACCAATCCAAGGCTGGACCCTGAAACTGGAAAGAAGAATAATCAACACCATATCGCTTGATATAATCAAAAGCCTGAAGGATACGCTGACATTATTTTACTTTAAAAAAAATCACGAGGTTTATCTGATGCATTTCTTTAGAATATCGGAAGGAACAACCGCGTTAAAATAATGCTACCTCTTTAGGCACTCGGACCGAACTGATACCTCGGCTGGCAAACCAACTAGAACAATTAGAGGTACAACACATACTACCTCCCGGAATATAATTTACTACAGCAATATTAAGAACCGAAAAAAGAGCTCCCTGAGATCGAACGTCTCCATCTGCGGCAACCTGATAAGCTTTCTAGCGAATAATAGGTGCTTGCGATATCTGCATCGCCAAGATTCTCATAAAAGCATCATAGAGAGCCAAGGGAACCACAAGGCCCTGCTCCCTCGCCCATCGCGAGCTCGTATGGCTGGGACCTCCGTTACTAGTTTGTCAGCACGATCAAAACTCTCGGAGCTTCGTCAGTGCTAGCCCCAGGCTAGACTGCTTCGTCTTGAACTCATACCGTTTGCTGATTTGTCGCACGAGGGTTCACAATTACCACGAAGGAATTAACGAAAATACTTCTGCATACTAGACCGACGCAAGATCAGAAATGAAGGAAGTGAAACTTCCTAAATGCCATCATAGCCGCTCGTAGATACGTACGGACGTCTACGTACCCATCAGCGAGACTCTACCAGACACTGTCTTAGTTTCGATAGACTCTAAACTGGGCTCTGATACCAACTGACACGGCCCGGAATCCGGTTAGGCCGTGCGGGCACCCGACATCCTCCCTTAAACCCGACGGGCTAACCCTTACCAATTAAATTAGGGAAATAAATATAATTTAATTCATAAATAAGAACATGACTTAAAAAAACACAGACATACTAATACCTCTAAGCTGTACAAAAAAAATTACAGCTGACTACCCAACGTACTAGGTCTGGGGCTATCCAGACTAGACATCTAAGAGTACAAAAGAAGACAGATACCTCCTAAAGGGAGCAAAATGCAGCTGAAATAATAAACAATAAACTGGTTTCCATCCGGAATAAAAGATGGCTCACCTGACAGCTGAAGTCGTCTTCGCTCCTGAACAATGTGGCGAACTCAATCCTGGAGCGAACCTGACGAAACAAAATAAATAGACAAGAACAAACAACAAACAAGGGTGGGTCAGAAGGACTCAATAAGTGGGGCGGACTAGCCACCTCAAAGAGTATGATAGCTAGCCAGGGAGGAGAAACAGATAAACAAAATTCCTCTTATTTAAATTATAAAAAGGCAAAGCAAGATAATAACTAGAAACACGTATGGAATGACAAACTTATCAACAACCAGGAACGTAAGATAACCAAAACATATAGGTATCCCGAACACATCAACAATAAGAAATACATCCTGTTGCGGCGTGCAACCCGATCCATATATTTATACAGTTGCGGCGTGCAACCTGATTCATATATTTATAACATTGCGGCGTGCAACCGATCCCCGCAACCCAGAATACGAGCCAGAAATATATAGGCAAATAAGCAATGCACGTAGAAGCAGAACAGTAGTTATGTACCACAAGTCTACACAATGGTATGAAATGAAATGAAATGAAATAAAATGAGATGAAATGAAATGAAATGAAATATGATGCAAAGGGTCACATGTGCCAAATGAATGGAGCGGAATCCTCCTACTCCGAGGGCGGAATCCTCCTACCCTCAATATAATGCAATGGAGTGGAATCCTCCTGCTTCAAGGGCCGAATCCTGCTACCCTCAATATGATGCAATGGAGTGGAATACTCCTGCTCCTGGGGCGGAATACTCCTTCACCCAATATGATATGCAATGTAATGCATAAGAATGACATATAATGCATATGAATGCAATGTGATGCAATAATAACCCTTCACGGGCGCGGGACTCTCATCGACAGCCGGGAAGTAGATGCCAACTCACAGCCATAGTACAATGCTCAGATCGTTAATGCAATACCAACAACAGGACATAACATATAATATACAAGGTAAATCCAAAGCTAAGGCGTAAGGAGTACGCCTATCGGCAGCTACACACGTAAGGAATACGTGGTAGAAAATCCACGAGGGCATGTGCCTCCAAAGAAATGGATATAAACACTTACCTCTTCCAAAAGTTAGCTCTGCTAATCAACAACCGCTTTATCTTTTGGTTTCATTGCCAAACGATCCCACTCTATTTAATAAGCAGAAAAATATATCAAATTAGGCTAAAGGCTTCATTCCTCACATCTTAGGGCAATCCGGTAAGGAACCTGATACCCTATTCACACACGCAATACGCAGGCCAGGCCTATGTACAGGGTTTAAGGTCACATAACCAAACCCTAAATAAATTACATTTATAAGTTTTCCATAACTCACTGAGTACGAATATATAATCAATTCCATCATCGGGGTCCAATTGACCCTTTAAACTATCAATTTTTGTCATTAGGGCGATGTCTAATATCCCGATTTTTACCGTAAAATATATTCACACACACGTAATAAGCTAAGATAATAAGTTAACATCATTACTTGGATTTGGGATAGAAATTCCACTATTTTTCCACCTTTTTTCCCTTTTTCCTCTTTCTTTTCTAGTTTTTCTTTTCCCTGTCTTTGTTGTATGTTTTTGAAGCTATATCGTAATAGTAGCTGCTAAGGGATTAAATCCCTTAGCCAACCGAATTATCAAAATTTTATTTTATTTTTTTTAATAAATTCGCTACGACGATTAAAATTAAAATGGAACCCTAGATAAGTAGAAATGATCCCAAATTTTTCAAGTAAGTTATACAAAATATATGTAATACTCGCCAAGGCAAATCTCAACTCGGACTCCCGAAACTCCAGATACGAATTTAAATGAAAAAAGTCAAATCATTTAACTTTCGGCATTTTAGCATAAACTAGCCGAACAACATCGAAATTCACTTTCGAAAGTTCAAAAAAGTCACAAATAATCATACGAACCTAACGGCGCTTTCGGATTTTGAATCGGAGCTCATTCGCCAAAATCGAGCTCGAAAATCTCTTTTTAATATTTATCGACAATAAAAACTGAAACCTTCTTCCGATGCCTACCAAACGAGGTCTGATTTAGCTCAAATTTTACAGATAAGTCTCAATGGACTTTACGAATATTTTAAAATTATCAGCACGCTAATCGGAGTCCTAACTTCCGAAACGACTAACAGAGGTCGTTTCATTGGGTCTCGAATGGTTGCGACAAAAGAAACTTTATCTTTCCTCTTTTGAAAAGGCTCGTATCCTCAAGCTGACTAGCCTTATCAGTAGTTTGTAATACAGTGGAGGTAATGTAGAGATAGGAGAGGGCTGGTGGGAACTGCTGTGAAAACTTCCTTATTCCAGAAAATCCCTGAAAAATGCACTTGCTTAACCATGTCCTTTGCCTTGGTATTCAACTCGAGCCAACCTTTTGGTAATAGACTTTTGAGTTTGGTAGTGAGTTAGCGATAGTTGGGACATGCGAAAGACTTTAGATACCAGGATTTGATCATGGAGTAGGGAGAGAAGGTGCCTCGATAGGCGATTGAATTTGGAGAAAGAATTCCTTTAGAGGCCTAAAGCAGCAGACAAATTCATGCAATGCACACATATCAAATAAGAAATGCATCCTATAATATGAAGGATCGTTTTACGCATGATGATTTTGAAAGAAATGCTTTGTGCCACATGTATCATTTCGTTGTGCTAACAAAATGCGAAGCTTAAAAGATAATATTGCATTTATTGGACTTTTGTTACATTGACTAATATTGAAACAGGACAAAAGGTGGAAAACAATGATAGAGGATTAGATCATGGCCAGGTGAACATCTTTATGCTGATCTTTCCCCAGAAGATTCTTCTTCTTCTTCTTCTTCCTCGGTCGAGTCTTCCTTGGACAAGCTTGCCTCTGATGAGTACCCTTGGAAGATGATTGTCTGCATCAGTTAAGAGCCGGGATATGTCAAATGTGAAGTTCTTCAACATTTCCCAAGCATTTCTTCCTTTCTCCTCTATTCCTTTTTTTGCCACAGAGTTCATCCCTCGCCAGCCCATACTCCAATCGACTCTATGCATTTTATCAGGAGTTCTGCCTTACTGCGCCATTTGCCTTTTCCTTCATTCTTTGCTTCGACCAAACTTTGCTTCTTTGCTATTTTCCATTGTGCCCTTGCTAGTTGTTTGCGTAACCTTTTATACTCATATTTTAACTCATCATCATCCCTTTTTCTTTTTGTTGTTGCACTTGGTTGAATTGTCCTTGGTATGTCTCTCCTAAGCCAATCTGGATAGTCTTCGTCATAGCCAGCATCAAACCTGTCTCGTCCAATGGTCTCGATTTCCATTCGTTGCCTTTCTTTCCAAAGTTCTAATATCTTTTCTTTGAACGGTATCACTCCTCCGAGAATATTTACTTTGAAATTTCTGATGTCTGCAATTTGGGGTACAGTCTGCTTTCTCCCTGCTTGTCTAAGTGTCCTTAAAGGAGTATATGGATAAACTCCTCTAAAGCTCACTAAGATGAGAAATGAGTCTTTTTCGGACCGTGTGATCACTATTGTTCTAGGAAAGTAATCAAACATCCATTGAATGTTCTCAGGTGCCAGTTGACAGAACATGTGGTGCCAACCGTTGGCAGTTATTGGTTGGTCCCATTTCCCAAAAGCATTGTCCATACGGGCGGTATGAGTCAAGAGGTAGTTTTCTCTTGGTATGGAATGGAAAGCTTGGTCTGTGCTAACCATCCTTTGCAAATGCTCCATCAGCCAAATTTGTAAAAGCAAATTGCAACCTTCAAAGAAACCAGCACCTTCTGGCATCTTTCTAAAGCTCGGTACATCTCTACAATAATCATCAGTACCAAAGCGTAGTTCTTGTTAGTGTCTTTGAGTAAGACATCAGCAATTGTGACCATGCAAACATCAACTCCTCTTTTGTGTTGTGGAAAGACGACAGTCCCTAGAAAGCTAGTGACAAAAGCAAGTACCATCTGTTCTTGCCAATCTGCCTGGTTAATGCTGAAATAGTCCTCGGATTCTTGAAATGCTTCTGCATACCTAAATTTGATGTAGAGAGAAGTTAGAGAAATTCCCGGTTGTCGTATACTGTCTGTGCATAATTTGGGCTTGAACCCTACCATTCCGAAGAACTCATCGACCGTAGTGTGCTTAGGCATCAAGACTTCTTCACTTTCAAATGGCAATTGAGTTAACCCGCCTATTTCCTCCAGTAACGGTGTCAACTCTACCCTCCTAAAGTGAAAGACTGCTCGGTCTGCCTCTCAATAATGTACTGCTGCTTCTATCTTCCCTTCCAATGTAGTGTACTCCATTAGTGAAATCATATTACCCATCACCATTTTGACTCGGTCTTGTTGATCTATGTTGAGGTTACCCCACCAATCTTTGAGCAATTGAGGGATTTTAACAACCATGTCAAATGTTCTAGTGGCAATAATCTTTTGGAAAAGGTGAAGGATGATAGGAAAAGAGAGAAGAAAAATGACTACTGTGAGCAAAATGATCAACGTGTGGCACAAGTTTTTTAAAACAATGCGACAGAGGATATGAGGAGATGTGTCATTGTGAGTTGAGAACCTTTTAGACACTTTAGAAGGAAATTGCTAATGGACTTGTGACATGCCAAGGATGTCAAGTCTTTATATAATGCTTAAAGGATAAATGTGTGTTATGTGTCATCCCGTCTATCAAGTGGTTATTTCTGCTTTAAATTGGGCCTTTAATGCCTCTTTGGTTACCGTTTAATGCATTTGAATAGCATTGAATATAGAATGATTCCAATTGTTTAAGAAATAAACGATCGTTTCTGATTCAATTCGGGCTTTTCACGCCCCTTGGGTAACCTTTGTACCTTTGAATGACATTGAATACAAAATAACTCGGATTGTTTAAGCAATCATTTCTGATTCAATTCGGGCTTTTGACGCCCCTTGGTTAACCTTTGTACCTTTGAATGACATTGAATACAGAGTACCTCTGATTGTTTAAGCAATCATTTCTGATTCAATTAGGGCTTTTGACACCTCTTGGGTAACCCTTGTGCCTTTGAATGGTATTGAATACAGAGTAACTCCGACCGTGTAGGAATAAACAATCATTTCTGATTCACTTTGAGCTTTTAAAGCCTCCTAGGTAACCTTTGTGCCTTTGAATGGCACTGAATGCAAAACAATGTTAATAAACGGTCTACGTTTGCACGTTTAATCCTTTAAGTAAATGCAAATAAATCATGTCCAACGCTCTTTGGGGGTTGAAAAACCGTTCAGATTGTTTGAACAAGTTTTCCTATCAGACTTGAGAACAAGTCGACTAATGACATGTCATGATGCATGATTCCTAACACCGCTACTAAGGAATGGAGTTAGCTAGACCAGGTGTTATTATCCTTCCAAGCGGACGGCTTGGGAGAGGGAGCGTCTCGGACCAAATGGGTTCCAAGTCGTTCCCCTAAAGGAATTTTTATGTGAGGGGAGATGTGGTTGTAACCACCGTGTTTTCAACGCACGATTTTCGAAAGTGGCCAAGAGTAGCGGAAGGTATGCATGATATACACGAGTTTAGAAATGTACAAGTCTTGAAACAAATGCACAAGTCAACCTCGGGAGTGGGAGTAAAACTAACACATGAAACAACAAGTTAGAAATAATAATTTCATATGCAAAGCAGATCAATACACATAATATGCATGATAGACGTCATATGATGACGCTTTTGGACGAGGTTGGCTAATGGACTTTAACATACCAAGGATGTTGAGCCTTCCTAATTTGATTATGATATTTACAATTGAACGTGTATTTTGTATCATCCCAATTGTTCTTATAACCCAAAATAAACAGAAAATAATTTTATGAAATAATTAATTTTATTGTATAAGTGTAGAAATAACATTTTGCTTTAGGTAAATAGAAACAATAATTGATCTTGCTACATAAAAAGTAGAAGAAATTAATTTAAAATCTATGATTTAGTTTTCATAAAAGTAGAAAAAATTAATTTCGTTCATAACCCAAAAAAATAATTTTATAAAATAATTGGGTTCATTTGAATAAATAATTGATTTTGTTATGAGAACCCACTTTTATGTGAACAAATGGTCTACATTAGACACGTTCAACCTTAAATAAATGCACACATAACATATTTAAACGTCCCTTAGGGTCGGAGACCCGTTTGGTTCGTTCAAATATGGTGAACTAATAGACTTAGACATGAGCCGAAGTCAAAATCTCCTAATCGTGACATGATGCATGGTTCCTAGACAAGAGTGTCCGCTAAGAGTTGGGTAATTCTACACACGGTTCCCCAAGGCAGACGGCCAAGCAGTGGGACCATTTGAAATCGTTGGCTGTACCACGGACCAACTATATTCCAAAATGTCCTCCTAAAAGGTTTTTTGTGGTGAAGCGACTGTGGGATCCACGTAATCGCCGTGTGTGTGTAAAGTGTGGTTTCCCAGGAGTGGGAGAAGCGTGAGTGACATGAACAAATATAATATAACCACACAATTCAAAGAATAAAATACATAAATAAAAAATAAAAACTAAACTTTAATCCTGCAAAAGAAGAAGAAGAAGAAGAAAAAGTTAGTATCAAAATAAATGAAAATAAAGCAAGTAAAGAATCCTGATTTAAAGTCCGTTATAGTTTGAACCTTGATATACCAAGTGGAGTCGTCATTCTGTCATACCCGATTTTGGACTCAACTCGAGGCGAGTTGGGTTTCGGATTTGACTGGGTGAACTCGTGAGTTTAAGTTTTGGAGTCGCCACCTAATAAATTTCCTAGGCGTATTAGGTCACCTATTAATTTCTAATTCCATTTAATTAAATCCGGGTTATCTACGAGTCAGAGATTCAGGTAAGAGGTTCAAGTTAACTCGAGATGAAGGGGTTAGGTACCTTTCGAGCTCCACAAATGTGGTTACCGGCCGGACTTATAATTGGGATTCTATAAAATAACTAACTAAGAAATATAAGTTAGAAATAATTATTGAAATTAAATAAAACTGCTCTTTTCTACTAATTCTCCTTCTTTAAAAAATTGCACCTAACGAAATGCAACAAATTACTTAGTATATGATAATAATAAATAAAAATACTAGTAATAAATACTAATAAAATAATAATAATAATAATAATAATAATAATAATAAAAGAATTTTTCTTTGAACTGTTCTCTTTCAAATGGGTTGTCGTCTAACAACCAATTTTATCTCGCAAAAATATAAGAAAACGAGTTAGTAATAATAATAATGATGATAATACTAACAATATTAAATAATAATTTAAAATAAAAATGAAAGGATTTTGTTCGCTTTTAAAATAGTCCGCCGTCTCTTATCCAATTTAACTTCGCAAAAATATAAGAAAATGAGTTAGTAAAAATAATAATAGTAACAATAATAATAATAATAATGATAATAATAATAATAATAATGAAAATGTCAATAAAATAATTGGGTGGGCTCAGGTGTGTATGAATTGGGTGGAGGTTAGGGACGTCGGTACGGACGCGAACACGACGGCCGGTTGTATTGCCATGCCAAGTACCTGTCTCATCACTCTATCACCGGCTCGTTTGTAATCACGGCTTATACACGTCATCATAGCCTTTTTTTATTTTAGGGACGTGGGAATGAGGTTCCTTATCAGTTCAAACCAGTAGGCCTCAAATAAATAATTATTTTGGCCGTGATAGGCATGGGATCCGTCAATTCGTTGTATCATTGTGTCAATTCCATGTGTAGCCTCAAAATGTGTATTTTTCATAGGCCATTAACGTAGGAAGTGCCTGAAACTACAAAATCTTGGAAATAAGTCAGTGGTACGTTATTAACATTGCCTACATAACAATTTGGAAAAACATAGACAAATTAATACAATAGTATAACACAAAAACTGAGTCAAACGATATCTTCAGAAAGCAAACGATAATAGCAACATCGTCAACAAAACTAGACGACTAAACAAACCAGTTTCCCTTCATTGACCAACGTGATGGGGGATCGGAATTTCCATTCCCCGGCGATGGCACACGAAGAGAGGTGGTGCGACTGCCAAGCCTCACCAGCGAGAAACCGGCAGTGACATCGCGGCTACCACTTTCTTTCCGCCTCACTTTTCGATCTGCGATAAACGAGACAGAGGCAAACAGCAAGAAAAAAATAGACAATAAAACACAATAAACGGATTAAAGGAAATATAGCAGTCAAGAACAGGCGGAGGAGCGACTGTCAATTAGTGACATCGCTGAAACTCCCCGATCCCTCTTTAATCACGAATCAATCAGAAATCAGAGGAGAAAAACAGGGATCCTAGCGATTGGGTTATGCCACGAGATCGATTATAAATGGGTTTTCCGGCGGTGGTTGGTTTTTGCAGCGGGGTGATTGTTTTGTACTCTATCCCATTTCCCTATTTCCTCGATATGTTGGTGCGTGTGTGATATCGTGTGTGTGTGTGTGTATGTAGAAAATGGTGAGGAGGAGGAAGAGGCGCATCCAGTGGGGTGCGCGTGTATATTTTTTGTGTGTGCGTCATTGACTAAGGAGAATTGAGCAGTGAGTGGGTTGTTGGTGCAGGAGAGAAACGATGGTGATGTTGCACTGAGTGACTGGTGTTTTAGGTGGTAACAGAGTAGTGTACTATTTCTGTTCTTGTTTTTCATGTGTTAGAGAAGGAGAGAATAGGCATGTACCGTGTGGGTTTTAGGAAGAAGAAGGTGTGGGGCGTGTAGACGTGGGGGAAGACAAAGTGGGTCTGCTAAAGAGGGTCCTCTTCCGTGTCATTGAGTGTGTGCGTTAGTGAGAAGTGTGTGAGAATTGGAAGTTCAATGATGAAGTTTTGTTTGTGTGATGTTGAAGAAGAAGACATGGGGGTGAGGGTGAGTGAGTCTGTACCGTTAATGCCTTGGTATGCTGATGGATATGTATATCGTAGACTTAGAGAGATTAGGGGAATTTTGAGAGATTGAGTGGATTAGGAAGATTGGGGGGGGGGGGGGGATTTTAGGGATTGGATTATAGGGAAATTAGGAAAAAGATTAGGAGAAGATTTGGGGGGATGAACTTGGACATGGTTTTAGGAAAAGGGAACTTGGTTAGGAAACTTGGCTAGGTTTAAAGTAAAATTTAAATAAAAATAAATAAAGAATTTTGGGTAGTAATTTTGAAATATGGAAGAACTAATAATAAAAAGAAATATGGTGTTATAAATCAAGGTCTAAATGTGGATGTCATTTAGTCCCAAATAAATCTTGTAACTTACGGCTTTATTCCTCCCCACTTAGTGACCACTAATTCTCCATTAAGTCACTACTTAATTGTTATAGTATTTGGGTGGATTTGTAACCTATGTACTTGATGTCCTATAAATTGAGCAAACTTTGCTCTATGGATGACACACTTGAACATACTTGGAAATGAATAAGAAATGTTCTTCCTCTCCTCTCTTAGTATTCTTATAATCTTATTATATTCTTATACTCCTTTACCTTTATTTTATAACACGTTATCAGCACGAGTCTCTACAGAAAAAGGAATCAACTACATAGATGATTTGTTGAGCCGATGGAGACCTGGACACTACATGTTTTATTGATCATTTACTTCTATTTCCAGGGAGCTTCATTTTTCAAGTTTATAATGGAGCCTAAGTTTAAATTATTTCTTTAAGAAATGATGTAGTTATATTATACACCAGTATAATTGTATTTGTGAAGGAGAATGGACTGATTGAATCAAGAATGATTATATATATGTTCACAAAGTCCAGTAAAATAAAATCATCGCAAGTACATGGAGCAATCTGGTCAATGCTGAAAGCCAAGATTTGGTCATCGTTAAGGTGTTGTCTCCTACTTTACATCTTTGTGCTCTTATATGCAAATACACATGATATAATATCCCACTTACTTAAACATGGTTTTTCTTGGTATAATGCTATTAAAATATTTTGAATTAATGCTTAATTCATAACAATGAGCCAAGCCGAAAGCCTCTTGAGCTATACTAGTTTAGTTTGACTGATGTTGCTAGTCCTTGAGTTCATGTGTTTCCTTTGCATATTTTAGGATTTTCTCGTTAAAGGTTGGCTCAGGTTGAAGAGTTTTTTGTTTTTTGGGAATTTTGATTCAATTAGTAGAGAAATTAATAGAACTTGATTTAACAGTTGTTTTGTGCCTTTAACTCAAGTTCTTTAAGTCTAAATGACACCAAGGCAATATTTGATAAGAGTTGTAAAACATCATGATCATTTTACTGTCTCTGTTGCAAAAATCAAATCTAATAAAACTCTTTGTTTTTAAGTTTTTAATACCATGTGATCCCCTTAATATGAAATCCGTATTTTAAGCTGTAAAGCTCCCAGTACGTTACTTTGGTCAAACAAATACATTTAAAATACTACTTTCAACATTTTAAATTGATCCAAAAAAAGGTATTCTCCTGTGACACAAGAAGAATTTAACATGATGGACTATTTGACACATACTTCATAAGGTAAGTCAAGCGTCTTGCACTTTTATTAGTGATCTAAAAGTGATAGTAATCTTACTTAAAACGACTGAATCATTTCGGCCTAAACCATAAAATTATATTATTTTCACAAGTCTTGCAGAATTTAATTCAGTTATGTATATTATATTCAAAGTGGTGATATGGTTAATGGCTTGACATTTATTAAGGTAAGAAGGTGCGATAAGATCAGGGTTGAAGTCCTGGTGCACTATGATAACAAGACATTGGGTTCAGGGCCAATGTTCCATATTAATGGCAAAATAATGTATTTTTTATGAAAAACCACGAAGCTCGTCCACGGATATGCTCCATTCAAAGAGGTGAATGTGGGAGCAATATATTCTCCATTTCCTAAAATGAATGTGGAAGTAGGAGAAGCTCCATTCTATAAGGTGAATGTGGGAGCACAACATAATGCTCCATTCTCAGATGTGAATGTAGTAGCAATACATAATATGCCTGAAAGAAGGCAAAATATCTTTATGTCTGAAAGAAGACACAACATTTTATGTCTGAAAGAAGACAAATAATTTTATGTCTAAAAAATGATAAAATAATTACCATGATAGAGACCATGGACGTGGACGTGGCAAGGGATGAAAAAATAGTTATCATTGTGAAATAAATAAGAGAACAATAAGGGTTCTCAAAAAGTAACCGTTCAAACGGTAAATATAATAATGTCTCCAATACATCATATGAGTATGAGGCAAGTCCAGATGATTATGGTCCATTCCTTACAGTGAATGTGACATGACGCGGAATCTGGCTAGGCCGTGCGGGCACCCGCATCCTCCCTTAGACCCGTCGGGCGAACCCTTACCAATTAAATTAGGAAAATAAATATAATTCAATTCATAAATAAGAACAAGACTTTAAAAAAATACTGACATACTGATACCTCTAAGTTGTACAAAAGAAATTACAGCTGACTACCCACATACTAGGTTTAGGGCTATCCAGACTAGACATCTAAGAGTACAAAAGATGACAGATACCTCTTGAAGGGAGCAAAATGCAGCTGAAATAATAAACAATAAACTGGTGGCCATCCGGAAAATATCTGCCTCACCCTGACAGCTGAAGTCGTCTTTGGAACAACGCGGCGAACTTAATCCTGGAGCGAACCTGCCAAAACGAAATAGATAGACAAGAAACAAACAACAAACAAGGGTGAGTCGAAAGGACTCAATAAGTGGGGCAGACTAGCTACCTCAAAGAATAGGATAGCTAGCCAGGGAGAAGAAACAGATAAACCAAATTCCGCTTATTTAAATTATAAAAAGGCGGAGCCAGATAACAATCGGAGACACGTATGAAACCATAAACTCAGCCAGGAATACGAGCCAGAAACATATCAACAAATAAGCAATGCACGTATAAGCAGAACAGTAGTTATGTACCATAAGTCTACACAATAGTATGAAAATAAATGAAATGAAAAGAGATGAAATGAAATGAAATGAAATCTGATGCAAAGGGTCACATGTGCCCGTAATCCCATCCCGAGGCAGAATACTCCTGCATTCGAGGGGAATCCAATCTGATAACCAACTGGAGCGGAATACTCCTGCTCCTGGGGCGGAATACTCATGCGCCCGATATAATATAAACCAGAGGCGGAATACTCCTGCACTCTCTTGGGGCAGAACACTCCTGCACCCAATATAATGTAAAGCTGAGGCGGAATATTCCTGCACTCTCCTGGGGTGGAATCCTCCTACCCTCAATATGATACAATGGAGCGGAATACTCCTGCTCCTTGGGCGGAATACTCCTACCCTCAATATGATACAATGGAGCGGAATACTCCTGCTCCTGGGGCGGAATACTCCTGCACCCAATATGATATGCAATGTAATGTATATGAATGACATATTATGCATATGAATGCAATGTGATGCAATAATAACCCTTCACCGGCGCGGGACTCTCATCGACAGCTGGGAAGTAGATGCCAACTCACAGTAAGAGTACAATGCTCAAATTCTCAATGCAATACCAACAACAGGACATAACATATAATATACAATGTAAATCCAAAGCTAAGGCGTAATGAGTACGCCTATCGGCAGCTACACAGGTAAGGAACACGTGGTAGAAAATCCACGAGGCCAGGTGCCTCCAAAGAAATGGATGTAAACACTTTCTTCTCCCAAAGTTAGTACAGCCACTCAATAACTGCTTTGTCCTTCGGATTCATTGCCAAACGATCCCACTCAATTCAATAGGCAAAAGAATATATCAAATTAGGCTAAAGGCTTCATTCCTCACATCTTAGGCTAATTCGGTTAGGAACCTGCTACCCTATTCGCATATGCAATACGCAGGCCAGGCTTATGTACAGGGTTTAATGTCACATAACCGAACCCTAAATAAATTACATTTATGTATTGCCCATAATTCACTGAGTACGAATATATAATCAATTCCATTATCAGGGTCCATTTGACCCTTTAAACTATTAATTGAACTTATTAAAATGATGTCTAATATTCCAAGTTTTACTGTTAAAACATATTCAAACACACGTAATAAACTCAAATAATGCATTAAGATCATTACCTGAAGGTTTCGGGGTAAAAATTCTACTATTTTCCCGGCTCTTTTCTCATCTTCTGGCATTTTTTCTAATAATTTTCTCTGTTTCTCGTTTTCTCTGATTCTGTTTCGTTTCGCTGCTTTTTGATTTGTAACGCTTAACTAAGGGATTCTTATCCCACTTGTCACCGCCACCACTTTTAAATCTTTCCTTTTCCTTTTATTTTTTTGTTTTGTTTTCTTTTTTTTTTCTTTTACTTTTCTTTTCGCGATAAAAATTAAAATGGTACACTCCGATATTCGAAATAGTTCCAACTTTTGCATACAAGTTATACAAAATATATGTAGCATACTCGCAAAGACGGATCTCAAATCGGACTCCCGAAACTCAATATGCAAATTAAATGGAAAAGAAGTCAAATTATTTAACTTTCGGCAATTCTGCGGAAACTAGCCGAACAACATCGAAATTCACTTTCGAAAGTTTATAAAAGTCACAAATAATCATACGAACCTAACGGCGTTTTCGGATTTCGAATCGGAGCTCATTCGCCAAAACCGAGCTCGAAAATCTCTTTTTAATATTTATCGATAATAAAAACTGAAACCTTCTTCCGATGCATACCAAACGAGGTCTGATTTAGCTCAAATTTTACAGATAAGTCCCAATTGATATTACGAAAATTTTAAAATTATCGGCACACCAATCGGAGTCCTAACTTCCGAAACGACTAACCGATGTCGTTTCATTCTCCTCCACTTAAACTCTCGTTCGTCCTCGAACGAGCTTAAGTCTAAAGCAAGATTCACGCTGATAACAAAAGAACTTGCACGACCTTCTTAAATTATCCCACAGAATTTTTCTCATGATTACATAATCAAAATTATAACACGAACACCGAACTCTTGGAATAAAACATATCTGGATAATATGACAATACCATTGCCCGGATTATTCTGACTAAGATGATCCTCCTCGATCACGAGAGGAGAGTTCTACATTTTCGAAGCAAAGATACACGGAACTTTGAATGGATTAACATGATTCAACCAATAATCACCTCTTCGATATACCTTTCGATATAGAAGATTTGATGCAAGCTATATTATTTTTACGAACGCACTATGCAACATCTCAGTTGATGTTACTGTTATTCCGCAAGCTCCATGTGGGAATATAGTTACTCATATTCTAATGTATGTCAAAGGTTCCTCTGAACAGGGTCTATCATATAAGGATAAGGATCATGCAAATACTACTGGATAGTATGATGTAGACATGGAATGATCTTCAGACCGAACATCTACTTCAGGGTATTGTCTTTGAATTGGAAATATTATAACTTGAAAAAGTGAAAATAAAAGAGACATGTAGTTGGACCATGAGCTGAAGCATAATACCAGAAACAAAGTTGATTACATGAGCACTTATAACGCTAAAGTAACCTCTCAAAAAGTTGACGTGTGAAGGAGATATGCCAATGATGGATGGACGATAAGCCGCACTAGACCTTTAACTCTAAATTTTCATGAAGTAAAACATCATCATTATGAGGATCCAGTTCCAGTTAAATACAGACAGATAGCCAGAAGAAAACCGGAGTAGCCATATAGGGTTACTACTTACGGTGTTCTCATATATAAAGATAGACTTTGTGTTCCTGATGTTGAATATTCACATGGACAGATTATGATAGAGGCACATTATTCCAAATACACTGTTCATATAGGTTCGACTAAGGTATACCATGATCTTAAGCAGATTTATTGGTGGGACGAAATGAAATGTAACATAGCAGAATTTGTGGCTCAGTGTTCTAATTGCCAGCAAGTTAAAGTCGTGTCATCGTTCCAGACTTTATGCTTTCAGCAGATAGGTACGTATATATATAATCAGGTTGTCAGCTTATCTCTATCATTAATAGATTATTAGTGGGTTTAGCAATGATCGATACTCATTGTAGGTTTCTGTCGTGGCCCTAGGTTGGGTCGTGACAAAAGTGGTATCGACGCCTTAGAGATTGAGTATTAGCATTCAGTATTTGGAGGAAGACTCCTCCACTTAAAGCACAAACTCTAGCAGCTATTTGAATAGGAACAACCATCCCCGCACAGTCTGCTGGACTAAAGAAGATTTAGCTAAAAGCTTAACGTAGGCAGACCTAAGCTATCAATTACTCTCTCGAGTTGCCAAACAGCTGCAACTCTCGAGTTCACAACTCCATACATTTTCTATAAGAACCACAGCCTGGTGGATCAAATCAAAGGTCAAATGACTTCTCTTATTACCCTTAGTAGCCTTGAAAAACAACCATGTGCTTACTCTGCCACATTGACACGCACTCTGGCTCAACACAGGGAACATCACAAGAGGCTACTGACCGCCTAAGCTTACCAGTGCCGAACAAAGAAGAGATGGAAACAGACTGAGGATAGAAATAATTAGAGCTATAGGAAGCTCCTCTTCTTATTTTTTGGCTACCAGAGCTAGACTATTTATAAGTCACGCTAACCAAAGAATTACAATTGAAGAAATAGACATTGAATGCGCTTTATGGAACAAAATCTATGTAAATTTAACCTTCCTGTAAAAAGGAAACTCCGACAATTTACCAGAAAACCCTTTCATACCGAGACAAACTTGTAGAATAACATGACTCTACTAGCGTCTCGAACCAAGAGGAGACACATAGATCGAGTATTACTTACTAACCACTTTACACCGGAAGGAACAATGACACTTTCTGATGGTGACAAATAAGAATCCCATCATCCTACCGACACTGAGTTCCAAAGAGAGGTAGACTGACTTGACATTATAACAGAATGAGGCATAACAAAATGCCAAGCAAACAATACCGATACTCACTCACAAATCTCTTGCATTTAAACCAGCTAAACTAGTAGGGTCATCATAAATGCCAGGAATAAATCATACAAGAAGCTCACCCCTCTACCGCAACGGATTCTTAATAGAAACGCCATCCCAGGAAACTATGGAAATATGATAAGACAATTATTTCCAGATCGATCGGAAGAATCAAAGCTTACACACATATAAGTGAGCTAGAAATACTTGGGAGTACTACATCGGATACCTCAGCATCCTGCCAGACTGGCAGTTTATTTAACTGCCCCTGCAGCTGAGTTGAGCCACTACCTGACAGTCACATTCTGAAGAACCACTGCCACCACACTCTCAACCTCTACTGTTTGGTGGAATTTCTTTTGCTGATTGAGATCTAAATGAAATTCCCTGCGTCGGTGCAGGTGCCTGATGACGAGAGAAAAGACGACTGCCTACTTGTCGGAGTAAGGGAAAACTTCTCAAAGAATAGCCAGACCCACGACAATGATAACAAGAAAACTCCTCAAAGGATATTCAGACTCACGACAATGATAACACCTTTTCGACTAAGAATGAAAGCTGGAAAGATTGTTGATAGCTGTAAAGAAAAGATTGAATCTGATCTTGACGAGCTACTGGTGCACTCTAAGAATCACGTGACACAAGCTGAGATAACCTGAAAGGTGACCTCCCAAAATAATCAGAACTCTTACCTCTAAATGAGGTACCATGGTTGCCCACCAGGGCCACGGGAGCTCTTGCTCTCCCGCTCTAACTTTTCCCATTCTAACTTATGGTATGCCTCGTACCTTCGGGCAATATCAACAACAATATCAATTGAAATCCCGACCTCAATCTCTCGAGCCATCTGGGATCTCAAGGAAAAAGAAAGGTCATCAATAAATCTTTGAATCTCTCGAAAGGCTCATGGACTAGTTCTAATGCATATATAGCCATTCTATAAGATTCAATCTCATATTCTGAAACACCAATAGGCTAAGCGACAGGCTACTCTGTCCAACCCACTCAAACTGGAAACACTTTTCATCTCGCTGGCTATTCGAAATGAACTTTTCCATGAATCTAGAAGTAAAATCGAACCAAGTTAACTAATAAGAAAGCGGCCCACCAATTCAAGGCTGGACCCTGAATCTAGAAAGAAAAATAATCAACACCATACCGCTCGATATAATCAAGAGCCTGAAGGATACGCTGACATCATTTTATTTAAAAATTTTGCATAGGGATTATCTGATGCATGGCTTAAGAATATCATAAGGTTCAATTGGGTAAAATAATGCAGCCTTTTCAGATATTCGGACCAAGCCATTACTCGAGCTATCTAACCAGCAAGAATAACTAGAGGCACAACACATGCTGCCTCCGGAACATACTTTACTGCGGCAATATTAAGAACTGGAATAGAAGCTCCCTGAGATTGAACATCTGCATCTGCGGCAACCTAATAAGTTGCCTAGCGAATAATAGGTTATTGTGGCATCTGCGTCGCCAAGATTCTCGTAAAAGCATCATAGAGAGCCAAGGGAACCGCAAGGACTTGCTCCCTTACCCATCGCGAGCTCGTACAGCTGGGACTTCCGTAACTAGATCGTCAGCACGATCAAAACTCTCGGGCTTCGTCAGTGCTTGCCCCAGGCTAGACTGCTTCATCTTGAACTCCTACTGTTTACTGATTTATCGCACGAGGGTTCACAATTACCACGAAGGAATAAAAGAAAATACTTTTGCATCCTAGACCGAAGCACGATCAGAAAAGAAGGAAGTGAAACTTCCTAAATGCCATCATAGCCTCTCGTAGATAAGTATGGATGTCTACGTACCCATCAGCGAGACTCTACTAGACACTGTCATTGTCTGGATAGACTCTAAACCGGGCTCTGATACCAACTGACACGACCCGAAATCCGGCTAGGCCGTGCGGGCACACGACATCGTCCCCTAGACCCGTCGGGCGAACCCTTACCAATTAAATTAGGAAAATAAATATAATTCAATTCATAAATAAGAACAAGACTTTAAAAAAAAATACAGACATACTAATACCTCTAAGCTGTACAAAAGAAATTACAGTTGACTACCCACATACTAGGTTTAGGACTATCCAGACTAGACATCTAAGAGTACAAAAGAAGACAGAAACCTCCTGAAGGGAGCAAAATGCAGCTAAAATAATAAACAATAAACTGGTGGCCATCCGGAATAAATCTGGTTCACCCTGACAACTGAAGTCGTCTTCGCTCCTGGAGGGAACCTGCCGAAACAAAACAGATAGACAAGAAAAAAACAACAAACAAGGGTGAGTCAAAAGGACTCAATAAGTAGGGTAGACTAGCCACCTCAAAGAATAGGATAGTTAGCCAGGGAGAAGAAACAGATAAACCAAATTCCTCTTATTTAAATTATAAAAGGCGGAGCCAGATAATAACCGGAAACACATATGAAACCATAAACCCAGCCAGGAATACGAGCTAGAAACATATCAACAAGTAAGCAATGCACGTATAAGCAGAATAGTAGTTATGTACCATAAGTCTACACAATGGTATGAAAAGAAATGAAATGAAATGAGATGAAATGAAATGAAATGAAATCTGATGCAAAGGGTCACATGTGCCCGTAATCCCATCCCGAAGAAGAATACTACTGCATTCGAGGGGAATCCAATCTGATAACCAACTGGAGCGGAATACTCCTGCTCCTGGGGCGGAATACTCCTGCACCCGATATAATATAAACCAGAGGCGGAATACTCCTGCACTCTCTTGGGGCGGAATACTCTTGCACCCGATATAATGTAAAGCTGAGACGGAATACTCCTGCACTCGCCTGGGGCGGAATTCTCCTACCCTCAATATGATACAACTGAGCGGAATACTCCTGCTCCTGGGGCGGAATACTCCTGCACCCAATATGATATGCAATATAATGCATATGAATGACATATAATGCATATGAATGCAATGTGATGCAATAATAACCCTTCACCGGCGCGGGACTCTCATCGACAGCCTGGAAGTAGATGCCAACTCACAGTAAGAGTACAATGCTCAAATCCTCAATGCAATACCAACAACAGGACATAACATATAATATACAATGTAAATCCAAAGCTAAGGCGCAATGAGTACGCCTATCGGCAGCTACACACGTAAGGAACACGTGGTAGAAAATCCACGAGGCCAGGTGCCTCCAAAGAAATGGATGTAAACACTTTCCTCTCCCAAAGTTAGTACAGCCACTCAGTAACCGCTTTGTCCTTCGGATTAATTGCCAAACGATCCCACTCTACTCAATAGGCAGAAAAATATATCAAATTAGGCTAAAGGCTTCATTCCTCACATCTTAGGGTAATCCAGTTAGGAACCTGCTACCCTATTCGCATATGCAATACGCAGGTATGTACAGGGTTTAATGTCACATAACCAAACCCTAAATAAATTACATTTATATATTGCCCATAATTCACTGAGTACGAATATATAATCAATTCCATTATCGGGGTCCATTTGACCCTTTAAACTATTAATTGAAATTATTAAAATGATGTCTAATATTCCAAGTTTTACTGTTAAAACATATTCAAACACACGTAATAAACTCAAATAATGCATTAAGATCATTACCTGAAGGTTTCAGGGTAAAAATTCTACTATTTTCCCGGCTCTTTTCTCATCTTCTGGCATTTTTTTCTGATAATTTTCTCTGTTTCTCGTTTTCTCTGATTCTGTTTCGTTTCGCTGCTTTTTGATTTGTAATGCTTAACTAAGGGATTCTTATCCCACTTGTCACCGCCACCACTTTTAAATCTTTCCTTTTCCTTTTATTTTTTTGTTTTGTTTTCTTTTTTTTTTTCTTTTACTTTTCTTTTCGCGATAAAAATTAAAATGGTACACTCCGATATTCGAAATAGTTCCAACTTTTGCATACAAGTTATAAAAAATATATGTAGCATACTCGCAAAGACGGATCTCAAATCGGACTCCCGAAACTCAATATGCAAATTAAATGGAAAAGAAGTCAAATTATTTAACTTTCGGCAATTTTGCGGAAACTAGCCGAAAAACATCGAAATTCACTTTTGAAAGTTCATAAAAGTCACAAATAATCATACGAACCTAACGGCGCTTTCGAATTTCGAATCGGAGGTCATTCGCCAAAACCGAGCTCGAAAATCTCTTTTTAATATTTATCGATAATAAAAACTGAAACCTTCTTCCGATGCATACCAAACGAGGTCTGATTTAGCTCAAATTTTACAGATAAGTCCCAATGGATATTACAAAAATTTTAAAATTATCGACACGCTAATCGGAGTCCTAACTTCCGAAACGACTAACCGAGGTCGTTTCAGAATGAGACAATTCATAAAAAAAATTATGAATATAGACCCATTCACCGAAGTGAATGTGGCAATATGTGATAAAATATCAAAACTCGCCTCAAGAAGAGGTTCGAGAAAGATGAATATGGACGTGCCCATGCGTGGTTGATAAAGTACCACAATTCACCTCTAGAAAAGGTTCGACTATAATAATTCTATTATTTATTGTGGCATAAATGGTCATTGCTCTCGTACAGAACGTATGCCATAATTATGTATTATTATGAATTACATAAGAGCAAGTGAATCAAGAAATTGATCTTGCCTATAATGATTTTACCATGAGAAAAACAATATGATTTTCTCCTTGAAAGGAGATTTACACCATATGGTTGGTGTAATAAAATATATGGTAGTACAAAGCTATTTGAGTACTCCGGAAGAACCAAAATGTTACTACCTAGAGGAATGGGATAGATGAAATATTTATTGTAGTATGTCTCGGAAGAAACTTATTATGTTTCAAATACATTTTCCAAAATGGGTAAGAGACTAAATTTGATAGAAAGATATGAATATCTTTATATTACTACAAGAATGTCGGGTGAGATATATGTGCTTAAAAAGTTCCCCGCCTCTTCCTCGAGTATGTACTACTCAAAATATAAGTGTGGTAAAATTATATGTGCAAGCCACGATAAACTTTTAGTTTATTGTTACAATGCCCATGCTATAGTAAGCTAGAAGTTTACTAGATGAATAAATTTATAAGTTGCCATGACCGATTTAACCATCCCGGTTCAAATATGATGCACAAAGTATGTAAATAAGAATTCACATGGGTATATACTGAAGAATCGGGATTCTTCAAGAATTCTTTTTGTACTGTTTGTTCTCAAGATAAATAAATTATTACACCAACTAAATTTGGGATCAGGATCCCCTCACTTCTGGAATATATAAAAGGTGAATACGGGTCCGTTCACTTGCCATGTGGACCATATAATTATTATAAATAGATGCATCTATGAGAAGGTCACATGTGCATTATTACAGACCTGCAATGGTATTTGCAAGGTGAAGTATTTGCTCAAATAAATCTTATTATGAGCATATTTCCAGATTATGCAATCAAGACAAGTTATCTTGATAATGTTGGTAAGCAAGTAGCAGATTCATATATTGAAAGCCTCGAATTGCTAAACCATACATATGAGAACAATGCTACCTAAATCAGGTATGATATATCCATAAAGCAGCACTTGTGCACGACATGCCACAAAATGAATTTTCCTCATTATTGGTTCAGGGTCAGGAACCAAATATTTTCTATCTAATAATTTTAATGTGCGGTATATTATCAATTGCTTCACTGCAATGCACAAAGATGGATCCCATATAAGGTTGGGAACGAATGTTAGTTTGGCTAATATTAGGGGGAGAAACTAATGCAGCTGAGGAATAAATAAAATAAACTATCAGTTGATAATGATCCTCATATAAAGATAATGCAAGTCACTGTCAGATGCATTACTGACCCAAAGAAAAATATTATATTCCAGCTGTTAATGCTCCTGATGTCCTGGTGAGACAATCTATTTATGTCAATGAGTCTAAGGCACACCTGAAGCGTGGTAGACCATTCGGTTCCAAAGATAAATCCTTGAAAAAGAAAAGGAGCAAATGATTATAATGGTCAAATAAGGAGGCAGGGTTCTAAAAGAGCCCACAACATAACACTTCATAAAACCTTATCAGGAGAGGTTCAGGTACCTGAAAATTTATGAATGTGAAGATATCTCAATATGTTATGTCAGATTGGGAACCGAGATATGAAATTATCGTCGACGATATCTTACATATATTATAAAGCTCAATATTTATATGATTATGAGGATCTTGAGCTTAAGTCTGTTAGGAATACAGACATGAAATTATTGGCCAAAAATAAAAAAATGCATTCAAGCAAAAATTGGCTTCACTCGAGTGACGTGAAGTTTTTGGACCTATAGTCCGAACACCTGAAGGTGCAAAGCCAGTGGTGTACAAAGATATTTTTGTGCAAAAATATTGATAATAATAAGTCGTTAAATATAAAGTACGACTTGAGGCACAAAGATCTGGCATTGATTATATGGAGCTATATTCTCCTTTTGGTAGATGCAATCATCTTCTGGCAGTGCATGAAAGACTTGATATGCGTATGAATGTTGCAACAACCTTTTATATGGCTCATTGAGCAACAATATATTTATCCTTGAAGGATTCAAAATTCTTGAAGCATGTAAAGGTTCCCGGGAAACCTATTCTATGAAGCTTCATATATATTTATGCGGATTAAAACAATCCGGCTACATGTGGTGAAATCACGTTAGCGAGCTTCTTTGTATTGAAATATTATATTTTAATGCAATTGGTGCGTTGAATTAACTTACCAAATATACTCCACTGGTTATAGTTTTTTTTATAAGCTTATTGGTAAGATTTAGTTCTTCCATAGTGCGAAGGCATCAGAAGAATACATGGTATCTACTTGATCCACAAAGCCCGATATCAACTTGCTATTTGTTGTGGAAGAATACCTATGTTATTGGCATTTTATAAAATCAATTGTTGCTGCTACATTTTCAACTTATGAAGAGATAATAGTCATGCTTGAAGCTACGTGATAATATTAATGATTGAGATCAAGGATTCAACATATTCAGCAATGGTGTGGAATTTCTTTGAAGACAAAGATTCAGCAATATTATATGAAATATTGCATGGATAATTCAGCTAAAATGAAGATACAACTAAAGGAGACGCTTATTCAGCAAAATTATTTTTCAATGGTGATCTTCAGAAGATTGATGAAGGTTAATGATCAAGTATTCATTCCAGTGATAGTTTGACGGATCTATTCACTGCATCATTGCCAACGCCAACTTTTGAGAAGCTGATATACAAGGTTGGAATGTTAAATGATGTTTTCATCAGGGGGAGAAAAATATGCGCTGCACGCTTTTTCCCTTAACAAGGCTTTGTCCCAGTTGGGTTTTCCTTGTAAGGTTTTTAATGAGGCAGCTCTCATTGCGTACTACAAGATATGTGTACTCTTTTTCTTTCACTAGACTTTTTCTCACTGGGTTTTTCCTAGTAAGGTTTTAACGAGGCACATTATCTTCTAAATGGACATCCAAAGGGGAGTGTTATAAATCAAGGTCTAAATGTGGATGCCATTTAGTCCCAAATAAATTTTGTAACTTATAGCTTTATTCCTCCCTACTTAGTGACCGCTAATTCTCCATTAAGTCACTACTTAATTGTTATAACCTTTGGGTGGATTTGTAACCTATGTACTTGATGTCCTATAAATTGAGCAAACTTTGCTCTATGGATGACACACTTGAACATACTTGGAAATGAATAAGAAATGTTCTTCCTCTCCTCTCTTAGTATTCTTATAATCTTATTATATTCTTATACTCCTTTACCTTTATTTTACAACATATAGACACTTTAATTGGCCAATATTTAACTTAAAGGTGTAAAAATAAAATATAGATATACATATATTATAAAATGCACAAATAAATATTAAATAAACTCAAATAAAATTATTTAAATATATATAATTAAAAATAATTGCTAATTTGCACAAATAATCACAAATTGAAACAAACTTGACATGCAGCCCAAATGACGTAATTATATAATATAGCCACTAATATTATAAATGTACTAATTTTAAAATTAGTCATAGTTTTGACAAATAGCCTAAATAATGCAAAAGTTACGTAATATAGCCACACTTAAGTATATAATATATAAATAGAGGATAACGCACGTAAATGCATGATTTCTAATGCACATTTTACCCAAATAGTCACATTGCACCCTGAAGTTGAATTATGGTCAATTTTTAGAAAAAGGAGGGAAAAAATTGGGTGTCAACAAATAATAATAATAATAACTAATAGTAAAATAAAGGGAAAACAAATTTTGTAAAAACTTAGGCTCAGAATGGTGTATTGCATCAAGTGAAGGTTAGGGACGTCGGTGTGACTGCAAACACGGAGCTCGGACCGGTTTGCCATGCCAAGCATCTTCAATCCCACCACTCTACTATCGCTTACTGTGCAAAGCTAACGTATCATCATCGCATATTTGTTTTTCGGAGGGACAAAATCGTAAGGGACTGTTTTGGCCTCCAAACGTCATTGGCCTAAGTGTAGTATCATGTTCAAATCAGTCTCTAGGCATATATATATATTCATTGGCCATAGCAGGTGCAGTATTTATCCAGATCAACTAGAACCTGCATAACAACGACTAGCAATTGCAAATTTTCACAAAGAGAAGTCTATGGACCAGTGTGATAAAAGGAATTAACTAACATAACAACAAGTAAGAGTAAAGCCGCATAAGACTTGGTCAAGCATAAGTAGTGTGTGTGTAGTAAATAGATATCACCAATAATTAGCCCATTCCAAACAAGTGTTCATCACACAGCAAAGGAACCATTAGAGACGGAACCAACGACCAGAACGAGGGAAATAGGAGCGACTGCTGGTGTTGCGCGGCGTCGCTGCAATTGTCCCCCACTCTCCTCAGTTCAATTCAATTATAAGAACGACGACAGGGATAAGAGAACTCAGAAGGAGGTCGCCGGAATAGTGGTTTTCCGGTGGGACAGTGATGGTATAAGCTATAAAAGCTCCTGCAAAATCAACAAAGCATGGGAAGTGAAACTCATAGAACCACAGATATGTAGCCAAAACAACCATTCAAGAATGATAGAACCCGATTCAATTTCTCCGATGAGGCAGAGGTGAATCGGAGTGGCGACTTCTGATGGTAAAGACCCAGGCGTCGCTGCTACCCCGTTGATCTCTTTCTTATCCTCTTTTCTTTCTTGCAGTTACAGAGCACGGGGACGAAAGGGAAAGCAGAGGAGCAGTCGCCTGCGATATGGCTTTTCCGGCAATTTGGCCGGTCGTGATTCTCTTGTTTCCATTTTTGTGTACTGCTACTGGTTCCCTTCCCCTCTCTCTGTCCCCAATATGTGTGTGTGTGTGTGTTTGTACTGTATATGGTGGTAGGTATCGTGTATGTCTGTTAATGGAGATGGTGTTGATGTGTTCCTGATTTTGTGTGTTGGTCGAGGGTGGAGAAAGACAATGGGGTGTGTATGCTTGTGTGTGATCTGCTCGCTGGTTTCTGTGTATGTATTGTATGTGTGTATGTCGATTTTTTTTGTGTGTGTGTGTGTGATGAGATCTTTGTGAATAGTGGAGAAGGAGAGGGGTGGTAGTGATGAAGATGGTTCTTGGGTGTTGAAGAAGGGAGATCGAGGGAGGGTCTTATGCGTATCTCGATGGGGGTGATGTACTGTGTTTAAATGAGATTGAGAAAATACAAGCCGTTGAGTCATTAGCCCCCATTTCTGGAGAGGAATTGATAGGGAGGATCTGGGGCTAATTTTGAGAGATTTTGGAAATGAATTTTAGGATAAAAGTAATTTTGAAAGACAGAATAAAATCAAGGAGAGGATTTGGGGAATGTTTCTTTCAAAATTCAAATGACGAGAATGTATTTGGTTAAGAAACTGGCTCAGATTCTATACGAAAATAGTTATAGGGATTTGGAAAAAGGATTTAGGAATGATTAGAGGGAATTAATTCAAAATAAAATAGGAGGAAAAGGGAATTTAAATGTAATTATGGACGTACCTAGACGAACACTTGTCTAGGTTCAAAAGGAATTTTAAAAGAAATATTTTAGAAGGGGGATTTACATATATTTAAATTCAAAAGAATTCAAATTCAAATAAATATGACAAATCAAGGAATAGAAATGGATTGGTTACAGCTAATATTTCACTTAAAAGTGCTAAATAGAAATATAAATATATGTATATATATTGTACAAAATGGGATGAAATATATTGTACAAAATGGGATGAACAAATAGTAAAATGAACGCATAAAAGGAAATTGGAATACAAATTAAACTAATTAAATATAAATAGCCGCAAATATTTATGAAATGCTACAAAATGCACTAAAATTGCATAAACAACCACAAAATATCCTAAATGATGTAAAATTACGTGATATAGCCACATTTAAGTATGTAATATATAAGTAGAGGATAACACACATAAATGTATGCTTTTTAATGTAAATTATGCACAAACTGTCAAATTGCACCCTTAAGTTAAATTATAGCATATTATAGAAAAAAGAGGGACAAAATTGGGTGTCAACATTCCCACCTAGTTACAACAATCAAAACATGATTTTGGAATTATTTAAAGTGGGTGTAGTTTGGAATTGTTGAGAATAGTAAATTGATGTTGGAAATAAAGTTGAGATCATTTGACGTCGATTTGGAATGGATTTTTGCATCAAAATAATTGCTGAAATTTCTATATTTCAAGATATGTACACATATAAAATATGTGTAAACATCTCTTAGGATGCCGAATAGTTTCTTATTTTAAATTCTGAAACATCAAAAGGGAGAAAATCACAAAATGCACATTAAACATCTTTAATAATACTAGTTTTGCTAACGCGCTTTGCGCGTGTTGTCCATATCGATGAGTACAATTTTAGAAAAGTACGTGAATATTATTAAATAATATATTTTGAGTTATAAAATAAAAATTAAACGTAAAAGTATAAGTTCATGGAAAATGTTGAGTGGTGATCATATTTAATTAACGTAGTTAAGGAAGAAATCATACACCATCAAAGTCCTTGGATGCCCCATTGTGATATATATTATATATACTTTTTTAATTATTGAAATATTACCGATCAAGACCGAGTACATCGGATTCATACCAATAAAAGCTAGTTAGCTGTATTCTATAAAGTTTTTTTTTTCGTGTAACGGAAGGAATATGTGGAAAACAAAGAGGACTAATTAACGTACGTTCAATCACAAGCCTTTTAAAGATTATCTTAACATATGATAATAGAGTACTACTCAATCAATAAAATATTGTAAAGTCAAAAAAGTAGAAAGCTAACAGTACCACATATGCTTACAGGGAGGTGTTGAATACGCAAGGTGTATTTAATTATTTGGCTAACAACAAAAAATAATTTTTTTAAAAAAAAATGTGTCGAAAACAATGAAACTAAGCTAAAATCTTCAAGTCGAGAATATATTTAGCAAGTACTTTCACAAACTAAAATCTTATTGTTAACAACATCTATACTATTTTTGGATTTGGGGACTGTTCGGGGCACGACTACATCTAACTACGAAGGTAAGCTAATCAAATTCAAATGTAGGCTTACATGTCCTCTGTCCAGGTCAGTGCAACTCTAATCTAACATAGATCTTTCAAAATTCATAAAAGAATGAATAGCATAATTCGACCTTTGTTAAATTATACAAATTTGAAATCTTTCAAGCCATGACATGATGAGGTTGCTATATTATCTTAAAGATCTGACCTCTTACGCAATATGAATTAGCCTTTTTAGCAGCATCAACAGTAATTTTGGCTTTCTTTTAGCTTATGGACAACTCTGCATCTATAAACATTATGTTGAGAACAATAACACGATATATGACATGATACCACGAGGATCATTATACACCTACTAACAATAAGATGATACATAATGAAAAATGAAGATGGATACCTATGCCGGATATTAATCTGTACATGCATCATAAGGATAAAAAGCATCTAAAAATAACAAATAAGTGTAGTACAATCTCATTATGAGTTATTAGATATATATTATAGATGAAGGACAACTAAAATGAAGTAAATTGAAAAATAAGAAGCAATCTATAAATAAAGAGTAATTAGATTCGATAAGTTATGCAGAATATGAAAGGCTAGCTAACACAATACTCAATGATCATGAGTTTAAAAAAATGAATCCTAAAATTCATTCATTGAATCTATTCAAATGAAGCAAACGAAAGGTTCAAATCGAAATTTAGCATGTTTGGCCTTAGTTTTCACACATATTTCAAGAAGCCAGAAGTCCTTATTAAATGATGAAATTATTAAAAGCTAGTAATCCGAATAGGCTTCACATTTATGGCCATATTAATGGATACATTCTGCTTCTTCTTATTTACGTTCTTATTTATTTTTTTCTTTTATTTTGTTTATTGTTATTTTCAAAGCTTTTTTTATTTAAATCTTTGTAGAATGTGTATTTACATTTTTGCACCCAAATGGTATTAGAAATAATCCTTGCTTGAAGGGCAAAATCGTCGTTCACTTTTAACTTGAGGTATTCCCACTTTTATAATAGTATGATTTACACCTATCAAATATGTGTACACGCCTACTGTAATGTGAAAAACTTTAGAGAATATATTGTTGGGTTTGGAAGGAAGGTAAAGTGGTGTGAATGGGAAATGAAATAAATATTAATATTTTATATTAATATTTGATATGGAGCCGGTTTCGTAACGAAATTAAAAAGTGGACTATTTATGCAAATATTCCAAAGGTGGGCTGCTGTAAAGTTATTCCAAATGAAAGGGTGCTTTCATTGAACAACCACTTTGAAGGCTGCCTTTCATGAACAGCTACTTCACCAATAAAAAGGTACCTTTTCATTGAACAGCCACCTTGAAGGCTGCCTTTCATGAACAGCCATTTCACCAAAAGACACCTTCATGCCTTTTCACGCCAAATTTTGTGGCTATAAATAGAGAGGCATTTTGCCTCATTCTGATCATCCAAAAATTTCATACTCTCTCTCTCTCATTACCTTTTGCATTTGTTTTCAAAACAAAAGTAAGTTCTGAGTCAGTGTGATTTGCTACCATTATTTGAGTTCGTTGTTCACTGTGATTTGAATTACCGCTATCACAGTGAGGATAATTCCATTCTATCCTGGGAGAAATTAATCCACAAATCTTGGGTAACTGTGAGGGGATTAGATTTCTTAAGGACAGGCAGTGTATACTGTTGGCTTGGAATTTTTTCTACTTCATCTTATTTCTGTTTTGGTCATTATCGAAAGTGCAGACATATAACAATCTTAAGAAATCTAATTTGTATTTTGGTCTGCTAATCGATAATAGGTTGTTTGTGGAGACTAAAATCTGAAAAGATTTTCTACTCCAAACTGTTGTGGAGACTAAAATCTGAAAAGATTTTCTACTCTAAATTTAATATTCCATTTTTGAAGATTTAAATACTTCAACGGATTATTAAAATTATTGTGTGTTTAATCCGTTCAGAAGATTAAAAACTTCCGGATTATTAAAATATTTATATTATTATTTGCAGTTTGAAGATATAAAAACTTCACTGTACATTAAATCAGTTTGAAGATAAAAAAAATCTTCACTGTACATTAAATCAGATTGTTTGAATCTGACTGCGTTATTTTGTTTTTACAGAATAATGACGAACACAGAAAATAACAACGGTGTTTCTGGTACACCAAATGCTTCTATTGGTGCAAGCTCCAGCCGCCCTGCATCTGCACCGGCCCCTGCGCCAGCACCGGCTGAAAAGCCGGGAAAGTTTGGCGGGATTGACTTCAAAAGGTGGCAGCAAAAGATGTTCTTTTATCTGACCACGCTGAGTTTGCAACGATTCATTAAGGAGGATGTTCCTGTCCCGGCAGACGATACTCTTGAAAATGAACGTTTCGTTGTTATTGAGGCATGGAAGCATTCTGATTTTCTATGTAAAAACTACATTCTGAATGGACTGGAGGACGACTTATACAATGTCTACAGTACTGCTGCAACTTCGAAGGAGCTTTGGCTTGCTCTTGAAAAGAAGTACAAAACTGAAGATGCTGGGATGAAGAAATTTGTAGCCGCCAAATTTCTGGACTTTAAGATGGTGGACAGTAAAACTGTCATAAGTCAAGTCCAAGAGTTGCAAGTGATCATTCATAATCACATTACTGAAGGTATGATCCAAATTAATGCTCATATTAGAAGTATTAATTATCCTATTAATAATAAATTTCTCATTGAAGGTTTGGTCATCAATGAGGCGTTTCAAGTGGCTGCGGTAATTGAAAAGTTACCACCTTTGTGGAAAGACTTTAAGAATTACTTGAAACACAAGCGCAAGGAGATGTCACTCGAAGATCTCATTGTTCGTTTGAGGATCGAGGAAGACAACAAGATTGCGGAGAAGAAGGTTGCTCGTGGAAGTTCAACAGTAATGGGAGCAAATATCGTTGAGACGAATGATGCACCAAAGAACAACAAAAGGAAGAAACCTTCTGGACCAAACAATCAGCCGAAAAAGAAGAAATTCAAGGGCAATTGCCGCAACTGTGGCAAATATGGACACAAGGCTGTAGACTGTCGTGCCCCAAAGAATGCCAAAAATAATAAAGGTCAAGCAAACATGGTAGAAGATACTATTTCCCAAGGAGTGCAAGAGATAGATCTTTGTGCAATGATTTCTGAGTGTAACTTGGTAGGAAATCCGAAAGAATGGTAGATTGATTCTGGAGCCACCCGCCATGTTTGTGCAAATAAAGATGCGTTTACTAGCTATGCTCCCGCTGGACCTAATGAGACACTCTTCATGGGAAATTCTGCAACAGCAAAGATTGAAGGTTATGGCAAGATAGGCCTAAAAATGACCTCGGGCAAAGTTGTGACTCTCAACAATGTTCTTCACGTTCCAGAAATACGTAAGAACTTAGTGTCAGCTTCACTTCTCGTCAAGAACGGGTTTAAGTGTGTTTTTGTTGCTGACAAGGTTGTATTAACTAAGAATGATAGTTTTGTAGGAAAAGGTTACCTATGTGAGGGCCTTTTCAAGCTGAATGTAATGACTGTTTCTATCAATAATAAAGTTCAAGCTTCTTCTTACTTACTTGAGTCAAATGAATTATGGCATGCACGTTTGGGACATGTTAATTATAAAACCTTGCGGAAAATGATAAATATGGAAGTATTGCCTAAATTTGAATGTGATAAATCCAAATGTCAAATATGTGTTGAGTCTAAATTTGCGAAACATCCTTACAAATAACTTGAAAGGAATTCCGAACCTTTAGACTTAATTCATACGGATATTTGTGATATGAAGTCAATACCATCTCGCGGTGGAAAGAAGTATTTCATAACTTTTATTGATGATAGCACTCGTTACTGCTACGTTTATTTACTTAGTAGTAAAGACGAGGCTATAGATGCATTCAAGCAATACAAAAATGAAGTTGAAACACAACTTAACAAAAGAATAAAAATGATAAGAAGTGATAGGGGCGGTGAATACGAATCTCCTTTTGAACAAATATGTTTGGAATATGGCATTATTCACCAAACTACTGCCCCTTACACGCCACAATCTAATGGGATTGCGGAAAGGAAAAATAGAAATTTAAAGGAGAAGATGAATGCCTTGTTGATAAGTTCGGCTTTACCCCAAAACTTATGGGGGGAAGCTATTCTTACAGCTAGTCGAATACTTAATCGTGTACCTCACAACAAAACACAATCCATTCCATATGAAAAGTGGAAGGGAAGAAAGCCAAGCTTGAATTACCTCAAAGTGTGGGGGTGTTTGGCAAAGGTACAAGTTCCTAAACCTAAAAGGGAAAATATAGGACCAAAAACCGTTGATTGTGTTTTCATAGGATATGCCAAGAATAGTAAGGCATGTCGTTTTCTGGTTTATAAATCAGAAAATCCTGACATTCAAATTAATACGGTTATGGAATCAGATAATGTTGAATTCTTTGAAAATATATATCCGTATAAAAGTGAATATGAATCGTCAAGTGTCAGCACGAAACGACCAAGAGAAGGTACAAAAGGAAGTATGCCAAATAATGATAATCCAAGACGTAGTAAACGTCAAAGGACGTCTACTTCTTTTGGACCAGATTTTATGACTTTCCTATTGGAAAATGAGCCTCAAACTTATAAAGAAGCAATGGCTTCTTCAGAGTCTCCATATTGGAAAGAGGCAGTCAATAGTGAGATTGAATCCATTTTAAGCAACCATACATGGGAGTTGGTTGATCTTCCTCCTGGGAACAAACCTTTAGGTTACAAATGGATTTTCAAAAGGAAAATGAAAGCTGATGGTACTATTGACAAATACAAGGCTAGACTGGTCGTTAAAGGTTATAGACAAAAAGAGGGCCTTGATTATTTTGATACATACTCTCCGGTAAGCAGAATTACATCCATACGGATGCTAATAGCTTTGGCCGCCGTGTATGATCTTCAAATCCATCAAATGGATGTAAAGACAGCCTTCTTAAATGGAGATTTGGAGGAAGAAATCTACATGGAACAACCTGAAGGGTTCGTGGTTCCCAGGAAAGAAAAGAAGGTATGTCGACTTGTTAAGTCTCTTTACGGACTAAAACAAGCACCTAAACAATGGCATGCGAAATTTGACAGTACAATGTTGTCAAATGGCTTCCAAATTAATGAGTGTGATAAATGTGTTTACATTAAGAACACTCCAAATCATATAGTCATTGTTTGTCTATATGTGGATGACATGTTATTAATGAGTAAAGATATTGCTGACATCAATGCTACTAAGCGTATGCTAACTAGCAAGTTTGATATGAAAGACTTGGGAGTTGCGGATTTAATCTTGGGTATTAAAATTCACAAAACTCCTCAAGGTTTGGCATTATCTCAAACTCATTACATCAGAAATGTCCTGGAAAAATTCAAGTATTTAGACTTCAAAACTTCAAAGACTCCAATTGATGTAAATCTTGCCTTTACAAAGAATAAAGGACAAAGCACGTCTCAACGAGACTACGCTAGAGTGTTGGGAAGTCTAATGTACATCATGAATTGTACACGACCAGATATAGCTTGTGCTATAAGTAAACTGAGTCGATACATAAGTAATCCTGGACAAAATCACTGGATGGCTATAAAATGAGTTTTGGGTTATTTGGAGTACACCCAAGACTATGCTTTGCACTATGATAAGTATCCCGCTGTTATAGAAGGATATTGTGATGCAAATTGGATCACCGGCTCAAAAGAATCAAAATCCACAAGTGGATATATTTTCACAATAGGTGGAGGAGCGGTAACTTGGAAATCATCCAAACAAACCTTGCTTGCTCGCTCTACAATGGAGGCTGAGTTCATAGCTTTGGACAAAGCCAGTGAAGAAGCTGAATGGCTCCGAAACTTCTTGGAAGACATTCCATTTTGGCCTAGGCCGTTGACACCTATATGTATACATTGCGATAGTCAATCGGCAATATCAAGAGCTGGGAGCCTTATGTATAATGGTAAAAATCGTCATATACGACGAAGACATAAAACCATTCGACAACTTATCTCTAGAGGAATTATCACAATTGACTATGTTAAGTCAAAGGATAATGTATCGGATCCACTTACTAAAGGTTTAACTAGAGATGATGTTGAGAGATCATCAAGAGGAATGGGACTATGGCCGAGGACAAGTCGTCATGGCGGTAACTCTACCTAGAAGACTGGAGATCCCAAGATCTAGGTTCAAGGAGCTCAAACAAAGTTGTGTACGACCGTTCCAACATTGTCAAACAACTCAACCCATCCTCTTAATAAGACAATGTTTAGTGCCAAGGATAAAACGTTAAAGACGTTTTTTAATGATTATCTAAGTTTGATACGGGGTTTGTCAAACAGTGTAGATCTACGCGATTACATGTTTAGAAATCACCTATGTGAGTGTGAAGTGGAAGCTGCTTCAAGGAGAATTCTGTAAGGCCAATTCTCTACGCACTCATGAACCAGGCGATGTTCATGGCTGAAACGAACACAACAATGAGAACCAAAAATGGCCAAGGATTAATTGTGTGACATATGTTGTCTAGGTATACACCAAAGTTCGACGGTTCAAAGATATCAAATCTACCGATTGACCGAGTATATCCGATATATGTTCACTACGGAAAGTTCAAAGGGAAACCCACTTATCCAGATGCAATTAATTCTTACTTGCAAATCACATAGTTTTCTGCATGTTTTCTTCATATAGCCATTCCCCATTCATGTGGGGGATTGTTGGGTTTGGAAGGAAGGTAAAGTGGTGTGAATGGGAAATGAAATAAATATTAATATTTTATATTAATATTTGATATGGAGCCGGTTTCGTAACGAAATTAAAAAGTGGACTATTTATGCAAATATTCCAAAGGTGGGCTGCTGTAAAGTTATTCCAAATGAAAGGGTGCTTTTATTGAACAGCCACTTTGAAGGCTGCCTTTCATGAACATCTACTTCACCAATGAAAAGGTACATTTTCATTGAACAGCCACCTTGAAGGCTGCCTTTCATGAACAGCCATTTCACCAAAAGACACCTTCATGCCTTTTCACTCCAAATTTTGTGGCTATAAATAGAGAGCTCATTTTGATCATCCAAAAATTTCATACTCTCTCTCTCATTACCTTTTGCATTTGTTTTCAAAACAAAAGTAAGTTCTGAGTCAGTGTGATTTGCTACCATTATTTGAGTTCGTTGTTCACTGTGATTTGAATTACCGCTATCACAGTGAGGATAATTCCATTCTATCCTGGGAGAAATTAATCCACAAACCTTGTGTAACTGTGAGGAGATTAGATTTCTTAAGGACAGGCAGTGTATACTGTTGGCTTGAAATTTTTTCTACTTCATCTTATTTCTGTTTTGGTCATTATCGAAAGTGCAGACATATAACAAATATTTGGGTCGTCATACGCAAACCAACAAATGCCTATTAAATTATCAAACTTCAGGAGTTTGAAAGATGACCTTGACGAAGTGAAGGTCCGTACGTCTAGCAGCAGTAAGAACACGCCAATTGATGAATATTTAGAGGAATAATAAAATCTTTTGTATTCTCCTAAAACTCCATGGCAAAGAAATAGATAAAGTATACATCCCCACCCAGATCTCCCCCTCTCACTAGAAATGGCAATGAGAATTTATTTATGTAGTTTTCTGTATGTTAATTCTCTAATTGTGAAAATTATTTGCTTCGATTTTATTCCCACTCTTCCACTTTAGTTATGATTATCTATGTTGAAATAGTAAACTAGAGTATAATTAATATTTTTTATGTGTAAACATATTTAATTAATTGGTAGGAAAGTTAGTAAACCTAAAAAAATTATATTCTCCTTTTATAATTACATTAGAAAGATGTAACTCTTATTTTACACATGTTTTCAATTACGAAATAAGATCAAATATACCACTATACTTTCAATTATTATTTTGCCCTATTCCCCTTATAAGTTTTCAGTTAGATATACCCCTTCTATTAATGTTTGGCATGTATATTTCCCTTCCAATAACATGACAGGGGTGTGCAAAACCGAACCGGTACCGATATCCGAACCATTACCGCTACCGATAAGCATAACGGTATCGGTATAATGGTTATTGGTTCGGTAATGGTATAAATTTCTAATACCGATAAGATATCGGTATGGTAACGGTTTCTATATATCATTACCGTTACCGTACCGATAACCGATAAGGATTTTTTAATATAATTTTTATGTATTTTATTTATTATTAGTATATTAATTTATATGTTAAGTATAAATATTATTGCTACTAGTGGCTATTTGTCGTTACAAACATATGAGGCCTGACCCATTTTGAATTTGTCATTACAACATTCTAAGATGGAGAATGTTGGGGAGAAAACATTGCAGAAGGTGCATAGATGTTGGCGGAGGAAACATTAATGTAAAATGATAATCCTTGATTGAGGTTGCTAATGTTGATAAGTAATATTAATAGCTGTCTATCTGTCGATGAAAAAATGGGATTTGAGAGGTATGAAAGATATGAATGAAATTTACCTTCTTTTGGCTAATTTTCTTTTCTATAGGTTGTGCTGCTGCTTGTAACAAAAGTTTATAAGTTGTACATTTAAGGATAAAGCTAATCTTTTTATGTGCTTTTGTGAGATTTCTTATTAATCCAGCAAGCTTTCTTTGATTACTTCCTTTCGTAAATCTGGATTATTGTGGCTTTGGTATACCGCTTTCCGAACCGTTAACTACCGAACCGTTAACTACCGATAACCGATAACTGATAGCTTATCGATACGGTATTGGTTTTACATAATTACATACCGTTAACCGATTTACCGTTACCGATAAGCTTAAAACCGTACCTTACCGTACCATGAACACCCCTACATGACACACATGTGGCAACATATAATCCAATAACTCACCCCCGTTTAAATCTGACCTAATTACAAATCCACCCAATTATTTTAACATGCTACCCAACCATATTTTTACACCTAAAAATACCAACCCAATGTTAGTAATCCCTCATTTCCCAAGTGTCGTGAAAACCTAAATAAAAAGGGAAGATGCAACATTTCCTCGTCACAGAACCTAAGGAAACAATCTCCAGAGAATTAAAGGTACTAATTTTTTGTTTTGATTATGTTTCTTTTGTTACAATATCTTGTATGTTGTCGTGGATTGTATGTTTTAGGGTTTCAATTTCGTAAAGTTCAATTATGTCAAGGGTTTTGAATGTTTTCTCGAAATCGATGTATAGCAAACTAGTAACGATATCTCTGATAGGGATCTTGTAAGTATTTATTTATATTATACCAATTACTTGTGTGATTTTTTGTGGTAGTCCTAACAAAACTTGAGTTAGGGTTTTATGGTTAGGGTTGATTTTTTTGCCTTTAAGAGTTCTGTTCCTTTCATTTAGAATGAATATGATAATGTGGTTCCATGTGTTGTTCTTTATTGTCCGACATAAATTTTTGTTAATATATTTTTTTTTTTTGTAAATAAAGAATTTAATTTATTACCAGGGAAAAAATATTGATCATACAATCTAGAACCCCCTAAAGGTGGTTATTAATCCCAACCTTTAGGTAATTAACTTACTAGCACACTAGCCACCTACTCCCCATTACATCCTATCTATCTATGGATAGTAATTCAAACTCCTAAGCTGCTCTGCTATTCTCTTGTTTCCAGCACCTATATAATAGCATGCTGAGGGTCTCTACGTTCCCTCTTTTTCCTTGAAATATCCTCAGGTTTCGCTCCTTCCAAACATAGTATACAGCTGCTGCCATAATCATTCTATAAAGTTCAGCTTTTTTGTTCCTATTGTTGAAGTTTTGAACCGCCCAACATATCTCTTGCGACTATTCCATGACCTCTCTTTGTATATTTTGCCACTGCAATAGCTTTCTCCACAATTCTCCAGAATATGTACACCTGAAAAAGTGGTGGTTAGAAGATTCATTTTCCACTTCGCAGAGAAGGCATTGAGTGCTGGTTACTATTCCCCATCTTGCTAACCTATCCCTTGTGTGTAGCCTTCCATGTGCTGCTATTACCAGAGTAAATAACCATTTTGTTAATATTTTAGTAGTAAGTTTTGTTGTTATATATATAAAAGTGATTCCATTTTAGATTAGCCTTCCATGTGCTGCAATTACCAGAGTAAATATCCATTTTTTTTAATATTTTAGTAGTAACTTTTGTTATTTTGTGTATAAAAGTGATTCCATTTTAGATTTTTTAATCTTATACAGTCATAGGTTGTTTCTATATGAAAATGTGAACCATTGTTCTAGTTTTTTATTACCTTAGGCCCCATTTGTTTGCACTTAATGGGGCTCTGAATCTGAATGATACAGATTTTAATTCATTAAGTGCATTTATTTTTTTTTACCAAATTCAATCACTTATTGCCTCTTATTATATCTGTCCAAATCAGATCTGTTGTAAGCTCTTTCTGGCATTCAGTTCTTATAAAATGTATGGCACATTTTGCGGGCAACCTGATTTGTAACTTCCACTGCCCATTCACATTATTGAATTGAACTAATCTCTCCGCTTCTTTCCTGAGTTGATTGTTTTGCAATATTATAGGAGTACATATTTTTCTTGGTACATTTTCTTTGAAATAAGTTATAAACCAATTGTTTAGTAAGATCATTTTTAAAAATTAACCAAAGTTGTATTTTTAAAATTCTTTTAAATTTGTGTTGTGTTTGTTGAATATAATATTATTTCCATATAGTTCAACATTTTTATTAAATATAAATATCCATTTATATCTCTAAAAGTTTAATTTTTTATTAAAGAATTATTTTATTTTTATTTAACGGGAATTTTTGTAATAATTTATTAATATAATGTTTAGTACTTTTTAAATTAAATATTGTTATATTTTCATACATATAAATTACACTAATTCAGATGTTGAAAAACAAACAGTCTTAATGATTCAATAGTCAGATATAGTAACAACATCTTAATATTCAGATGTGTATTCAGATTCAGACGTCTTAATCTTAATAAAAACAAATGGACCCTTAGTGTGATGCTCTTTGTTGTTGTTCTTTTATTGTTAGTGATCCCCTATGGCCACTTGTGTATCTATGGTTTGTTAATTCTCAATTGTATAGTATTTAGGATCTTGTTTTAAGTTTTTTTTTTTTTTTCATACCTTTGCGGGAGTATAACCTATCCATAGTTTATGTTGACTTATTATTCAATCATGGTGGTAGTTGGCTTATTAATCCTCATATTATATATAAGAAGGAGTTGGTTCACACTTGGAGAGGTTATGATTCTGATCTTCTCTTTTTTTTTATAGATATAGTAAAAGAATACACCAATCTATTTGTTGGCATTCAACAGTTAATTATAAGTGCTCCATCTTAGAAATACTATGAAATAAAGGGGGATGATGGCATTAAGAAGTTGTTATCTTTTATTTTTGAACAATATCATGCCATTAACTTATTTGGTATTGATGAATGTGACTTATATGTGCCTATTTAAAGTAGTGTACTAGATGGTGAGAATTTTTACTCACTAGTGAATGAAGTTGGTATTTACTGTGGTGATGGTGAGAGTGAAGTTGAGTCTGAGTCCAAAATATGACCATGAATAATTAGATAGAATTTTTACCCAAAAGAAATTGACCATTGCTGACGGTTTGCATGATTACAAAGACCTGTACAAGGGTATGTCCTTTACTGACCTACCAGAAGCTAGAAAATTCATTAAACTTTATGCTCTGGCTAATAAGGTACAGCTAAAAGTCACTAAAAGTGAAAAAAAGAGGTTGAGATATGAATATGATGATAAGTTGATAACTATCCATTCAAAGTTCATATTTTTGGTGGTGGTGCTCCAAGGGTGAGAATTAAAACTCTAAACTCTGAGCATGATTGTGGTACATCATATGATAACACTAGTATTGATTAAACTACCATAGCTCATTATTTTAAGAGGAGGTTACAAGATACTCTAAAAGTTTAAGGTTAGTGAAATGAAGACAAACTTAAAAAATGTCCTAGAGTTAATCGGTAGTGAGGGAAAGTGAAAGAGGGCCAAAAAATGATTTTAGAAACTCTAGAAGGGAGCTTTATAGATGGGTACAAAAAACTTGAGGCTTATGCTAATGAACTAAAGGAATCCAATCCATGAAGTGATGTCGTAATTAATTTGTCAAGGATACACTTTCTAAAAGCAGAAGAAATTTTCTTAGAATGTATATATACTTCCATGCACTAAAGATCGAATTTAAGTAGGGGTTGAGACCATTTATTAGTTCAAATATGACTTTTCTTAAAGGTAAGGTAAAGAGACAAATATTAGATACTGTTGGTCAAAACAATATGAATCGTTTCTACTTCTTAGCTTGAACAATTATGGATAAAAGAACCAAGAGGACTTGAGAATGGTTCTTGAGTTTGCTGCAGCAATCATTGGAGCTATGAGATGGAGAAGGAATTACCTTCATATCTAATATGTAGAAGGTAATCCTTAATTCAATTTTAGTTTATTAACTTACACTTAAATTTGAATAAGGAATATTTATGGCATTTATGTTATCTTAGATAAGGTTTACAAGTGGAAATTTGTAGCGTTTTGCTGAAGAACATCATAGATTTTATATAAGGCATATAAAGGCAAACTGGTGCAAGAGATGGAAGTCAAGTGAACTACTAAAAAGCAGTTGCGATGGAGTGTGGAGTGTAAGGAGCAGTTATGAGGAGGTCCCCCATGATCAGTTGAAGCTTCTAAAAAAGGCTGATGAACCTGCTGGCCGTGATTTAATGAATTATCCTCCAAAGAGTTAGTGCATATCATATTTTGACTCTGTGTAAAAGAATCAGCCGTTGACAACAACTTTACAGCGCCATTCGATGCCTTGATACTTAAAGCAAGATACAAGCCCATTATTATAATGTTAGAGGATATAAGGATCAAAGTAAACAACAACAACATACCCAGTATATCCCATAAGTGGGGTCTGGGGAGGGTAAGATATACGCAGACCTTACCCCCACCAAGGTGGAGAGGGTGTTTCCGATAGACCCTCGGCTAGGAAAATTTTATTTTTGAAAATAGTTTGAAAATCAAGACAACAATATCATGCTAAATAGAATGAGAAAACTGCACCATATCCAAAATATACAGGTAATAGAAATAGATATAAAGGCGAAGACTTCAATTGAAATCGTCTATAAATGCCTACTGCTATATCTAAAGAGAGAAAAGACACTCGACTACAACCTAACCTTCTACCCCAATCCTCGACCTCCACGCCCCTTATCTAGGGTCATGTCCTCGGTGATATGGATCTGGGCCATATCCTGTCTAATCACCTGGGCCCAGTTTGTTCTTCGGTCTACCTCTCCCTCTCTATAGACCCAGCACTGCCAACCTCTCACACCTCCTTACCGGAGCATCAACACTCCTCATCCTCCCATGTCCGAACCATCTCAACCTCGTCTCTCGCATCTTCTCAGCCACTGGGGCCACCATTACCTTGTCACGAAGGACTTCATTCTTAATCTTTTCCATCCTAGTGTGACCACACATCCACCTAAACATTTTCATTTCTGCCATGTTCATCTTCTGAATGTGTGAGTTCTTGACTAGCCAGCACTCTACCCCATACGACATAATTGGTCTAACAACAACTATATAGAATTTGAGTTTGAGCCTAAGTGGCACTCTCTTATCACATAATACACCGAAAGAAGTATCCACTTCATCCAACTTTGACACGACCTGAATTTTTGGCTAGGCCATGAGGGCACCCAACATCCTCCCCTAGACCCGTCGGGCAAACCTTAACAACTGAATTAGGAAAATGAATATAAATCTATCTCATAAATAAGAATGAGACTTAGAAAAAGCACAGATATACTGATACCTCTAAGCTGTACAAAAGAAATTACAGCTGACTACCTAACATACTAGGTTTAGGGCTATCTAGACTAGACATCTAAGAGTAGGAAAGAAGACAGATACCTCCTGAAGGGAGCAAAATGCAACTGAAATAATAAACACAAAACTGGTGGCCATCCTGAATAAAAGCTAGCTCACCCCGACAGCTGAAGTCGTCTTCGTTCCTTCACAACGTGGCGAACTCAATCCTGGAGCGAACATGCTGAAACGAAATAGATAGAAAAGAAACAAACAACAAACAAGGGTGAGTCAAAAGGACTCGATAAGTGGGGCAGACTAGCCACCTCAAAGAATTGATAGCTAGTCAGGGAGAAGAAACAAATAAACCAAATTCCTCTTATTTAAATTATGAAAAGGCAGAGCCAAATAATAACCGGAAACATGTATGAAACCATAAACTCAACTAGGAATATGAGCCAGAAACATATCAACAAATAAGCAATGCACGTATAAGCAGAACAGTAGTTATGTACCACAAGTCTACACAATGGTAAGAAATAAAATGAAATGAAATGAGATAAAATGAAATGAAATGAAATATGATGCAAAGGGTCACATGTACCCGTAATCCCATCCCGAAGCGGAATACTCCTGCATCCGAAGGGAATCCAATCTGATAACCAACTGGAGTGGAATACTACTGCTCCTGGGGCGGAATACTCCTACACCCGATATAATATAAATCATAGGCGGAGTACTCCTGCACTCTCCTGGGGCGGAATACTCCTGCACCCGATATAATGTAAAGCTGAGGTGGGATACCCCTGCACTCAGTATCTGACATAAGAGCAAAATACTCCTTCTCCTGGGGCGGAATACTCCTGCACCCGATATAATATAAAGCTGAGGCGGAATACTCCTGCACTCAGTATCTGACATAAGAGCAGAATACTCCTGCTCCTGGGGCGGAATACTCCTGCACCCGATATAGTGTAAATCAGAGGTGGAATACTCATGCACTCTCCTGGGGCGGAGTACTCTTGCACCTGATATGAATGCAATGTAATGTATATGAATGCAACATAATACATATGAATGCAACCTGATGCAATAATAACCCATCACCAGCGCGGGACTCTCATGGACAGCTGGAAAGTATATGCCAACTCACAGCCAGAGTACAATGTTTAGATCCTCAATGCAATACAACCAACAACAGGATATAACATATATTATACAATGTAAATCCAAAGCTAAGGCATAATGAGTACGCCTATCGGCACTTACACACGTAAGGAACACGTGGTAGATTATCCACGAGGCCAAGGGCCTCCAAAGAAATGGATACAAACACTTACCTTGTTACAAGGTTAGCACAGCTACTCAATAACCGCTTTGTCCTTTGGTTTTATTGCCAAAACGATCCCACTCAAAATATTTCGGGGTGAAAATTCTATCTTTTTCCGGCTCATAAATAATCATACGAACCTAGCGGCACTTTCAGATTTCAAATCGGAGCTCATTCGCCAAAACCGAGCTCGAAAATCTCTTTTTAATATTTATCGACAATAAAAACTGAAATCTTCTTCCGATACGTACCAAACGAGGTCCGATTTAGCTCAAATTTTACAGACAGGTAGAAAATTTTAAAATTATCAGCACGCCAATCGGAGCCCTAACTTCCGAAACGACTACCTAAGGTCGTTTCAAACTTACTCTTATTCGGTGTGTGACATCATCATCATTTTCTCCATTACCTTGAAGGATTGAGCCAAGATATCTGAAGTTTCCTTTTTTAGGAATGACTTGAGAATCAAGCGTCACTTCCACATCCGACTCAACAGGAGCGTCACTGAACTTGCACTCCATGTACTCTGTCTTTGTCCTGGTTAGCCTAAAGCCTTTGGACTCTAAAGTCTGCCTCCACAACTCCAGCTTCTCATTGGCACCTCTACGTGTCTCATCCACCAATACTATATCATCTGCAAATAACATGCACCCCGTCATCTCTCCCTGAATACTCAGAGTTAATTCATCCATCACTAGAGCCAAAAAAAAAAATGGGCTAAGCGCTGACCCTTGATGTAGCCCCATTTCAACTAGAAAGTGGTCTTTCTCCTCCCACTGTTCTTACTCGAGTCTTAGCTCCCTCATACATATCCTTAATCACCCTGATATATACCACATGAACCACTTCTAAGTATTCCTCAATGACCGATAGCGTACAAGTACCGTGAGGGAAAGGTGTTTAGATTCCAGGCATCTCCACAGAACCTCCCTAGGGACCTAGTCATAAGCTTTTTCTAGATCGATGAACACCATGTGTAAGTCCCTTTTCCTGTCCCTATACTGCTCAATCAATCGCCTCAAAAGGTGAATAGCTTCTGCTGTTGATCTCCCGGGCATGAACCCAAATTGGTTCTTGAAAATTGACACAACCCTCTGCATCCTCATCTCCACCACCCTTTCTCAGGCTTTCGTAGTATGGCTGAGTACGTTGATGCCCCTATAGTTGTTACAGTTTTGAACATCACCCTTGTTCTTGTACAATAGAACCATGCTGCTCCATCTCCATTCCTCAGGCATTTCTGTCGTCCTAAGGATGACATTGAACAACCTGGTCAGCCACTCCAGCCCTGCCCTGCCCATACTCTTCCAAAACTCTATTGGAATCTCGTCTGGCCCAGTTGCTCTTGACCCTTGCATTTTACAGATAGCTCCCCTGACCTCCTCTACTCTTATACGCCTACAATACCCGAAATCTCGGCAACCCTCCGATAGTGCTAACTCACCCAGCATAATATGCTTGTCGCCCTCTGAGTTTAAGAGTTTATAGAAGTATGTCTGCCATCTCTGTCTGATATGGACCTCTTCCGCCAATACCTTACCATCCTCATCCTTAATGCACTTCACTTGGTCCAGATTTTGAGATCTCCTCTCTCTTACCTTCGCAAGCCTATACAACTTCTGGTCTCCCCCTTTTTGGGCTAATTCTTTATATAGACGCTCGAATGCTGCCATTTTAGCCGTCGAAACTGCCAGCTTTGCCTCCTTGTTGGAAGTCTTATATCCTTCCATGTTCTTCCTCTTCTCTTTATCATCATTACTCTCAATTAACTTCAAGTATGTGGCCTTTTTAGCGTCCACTTTCTCCTGGACATCTTCATTCTACCACCAATCCCCTTTGTGTCTATAATGGCTTCCCTGATATAGGGATCAAATTGATGAATCAATTAAGTTAGCATGAAGAATCAGCCATGAAATGTCCAAATGATATCAGTCCTAAAAACATGAACTTTTATAATGAATACTTGAAGATTGGCCAAGCTTGTAAGGTTAAAGTAATGGAGGCAGTGGATATGCGGTGATAGAATGAGATGACATGTGTACTGATAATTTCACAAGTAAGAAGAGCACTTGCAGGACATGTGATCTTAGTGGAATTCCCTATCCACATGCAATTAAGACACTTGTTGCACAAAAAGATAAACCCTTTGACTTAAATTCATGGGGTTCATACCAAGGAAACATTGTTGTTAACTTACAAATATAAGTTACAACCTATAAAGGGAGAGTGATTCTTGAAGATTCACCCTGCACAAGAAATGAGCCACCAGCTCTTCTAAATCAAGCTAGAATGTCTAGGGTTAAGAGACTTAGAGATAAGGATGGGGCAATAAAAAAGCAAAGATGATGGGAAGTTTCAAGAAAAGATAGAGTGATGACATATAGTAACTATGGAAAACCAAATCACAATGCTAGAGGTTGTGAGAAGGTAAAATTACTTGCATTAACTTAGTTTACTTTTTGATGGCTAAGTTAATAATCTAACATGTTTGTCTATCTTACAACCAAGAATGAGATACAAGGGACAAGGAAGCCAGTCAAGGAATAGAGGTCTAGTGGATGAAGAACAAGTGAGGTTGCCTAAAACTGAAGATATGATTAATTTATCAACCCTACAAGGGACTCAAAAGAGTCAAATAAGCTAAAAAGTTCCTATGTGTTCATGCCTACTCCAGGTTATCAAAATCAGCCCTCTCCAGATGTTGAGTACCCCTCTTATAAACATGATGAAGACCCTGAGCTAAGGCCAATGGTTATTTTAGAGAAAAAAACTCAACTTCATAAGAGGCAAAAACAACATATGCCAACTGGAAGAAGGCAAAACACCTTCAAAGGTGATCACATTGGTGTAAATGAGTTATCCAATCTTCCGGTGGCACCAAGAAATTTAACTTGGAAAGAAAAACCATCTATAACTGCAAATCAGTTGGAGGTCCAAAGTCAAAAATGGTTGCATAAGTTAAAGACAAGGAGGGGACAATATTAGTTTGAGTAGTACTTGGTGAATTTCTAAGAAGTCTTTCTTTTTTATATGTTTGGTTATGAAATTACCGCACTAAGACAATACTCTTAAACATCTTCTTTTTGATAATTGGGTGATGACAAAAGGGAACGGCTATCACATTATGAATTAAGTGTATAAGTTTTTGGAGTTATAGTATGACAACTATTTATCTATTTGGATGTAATTGAAAGTTGTAATTTTTCTGAAATTTAAGTTTGGATTTCATATGTTTTATGTCTTTGGTTTGGTATGCGCTTTACACTATAAGTCTTTGGTTTGGACTGCAATTTGCAGTCATATTGTGTTGAAAATGAATTCAGTTTCACAAGTTTAATGTCTTCGGTTTGGAGTTTTAGGAGAAGCTGAAATCGAAGTTCATTATCACATATTTTATCTCTTTGGTTTTGACTGCAATATGCAGTCTTATTAGGTAGAAATTGAAGCTACATATTAATTATTTTTTGTAAAACAAATGGCACTAGACAATGAACATGCTCTAAGATACAAAATGAATATTACAAGATTGAACATTACACTTCATCAAACTAAAATAACAAGATTCAATAGAGATTAAATACAATAACAAAAAAAAAACGAAGTTCATCCAAAGTACCATTGACTATTTTAAGATACACATTGAACATTACACTTCATTTCACTAAAATTGATGTTTTCACTTCATAAACAGTGCAGCAATATATCCAACAATTAATATATCCAACAATTGGGCAACATGAAATCAAAATAAAAATCTTCATCTTCATCACCTTCTCTTCTAGTTTTCTTGATTTGTGTATTTGGTACCTATGTATGTCCTCCATGTCATCTACTTTTTCCTTTAAGATATCTCTTTCAATCTTAACCACATCCAACAACTTATTTAAAGTTCCCAATTGATGCTTCAACTTTCTTATTACGAATAAAGCTCTATCTAGAATTCTTCATCGAGCCACTCTCAATACACACAAGAATTTGTCTATTAAAATAATAAAATTAAATTAAATAGGTTTAGCACAATAAAACATGAAATTTAAAAAGAAAAATCAAATAAATTACATCTTAAAATATCTCACTTAGTTTATGTTTAACATACTTATAAAATCTCCTCCCTGTGTTAAAATCTGTTTGTGACGTAAAGTGGTTGGCAACTTCGCCGCAGTGACACTTTCTCTTGGATGAAAAACTCATTTCAGACATTATATACTATTAAATCGAAAACATAAAAAAAATTATAGAAGAAGAACCCTGACAGTGTTGGAGCTGAACTGGAAGAACCCTAATCTTTTAATGATGTGCAGCCCCAAAAACGACACTTGGCTTTTCCAGTGGCATTTTCATCCTATAGCAAATACTACACTATAAATACACCTTGAAACCCAATTGGACGGGACTTTTGGCCTCTTCCACATCAAAAGGAGGCAAGGAAGAGAGATAATCAAGATTCAACGCTCCACTTCAGTTATGTATCAATATTCTTGTGGTTTTGTATGCTCATAGTTATTTCTTGTCTTAGAATATGACTATGAGTGGCTAAATCAACCATTCTAGAGTTGATTGAACTACTCCACATGCTTGTGTGATGATAATTACTACGTTATGAATAAACCTTGTTAATTCTTCCTATCTATGTTGTTTGCGAATTTCATGCTAATAGGTAGGATGCCCAATTAATTATCCCATTTATTCTTGTGATTCTTAGGAATAGATTCATTAGTTAGGCTTAAACATGTAGCAGTATTTTAAGCTAAAAAATGGCATTGCTTAGGTTAAAAAATGGTGAATTATAACTATTGATCCTTATTGTGAACCATAAGTGTAGTCCTACATATCTTCATTAGTTAATTAGAGTAGTTGATTAGTGAAAGTTATGATTACTTAATGAAAGGGGGGTAGTTGTAAAATTGGAGCACTTGCTCAATAGGAAGACTCAAGGAGAATTAATAGCACAGTTAGGAGTTGGAAAAATCAATCCTTGGTATCACATCTCTTGAATCAAGTATATCCTTAATTTCTTGTTATTTAAGTTCCTTGTTAAGCAGTAGATAGAACCAAACCACAAAAAATATATACTCTTGAAGTTGATTGGATAGATAGTCTAGCTAGATTAAGTGCTATGAGTCGTGTTCTCTGTGTTCGACCTCGGGACTTTAAGTATCAAGCTATGATTGCTGCGACAACTTAATCCCTTCTATAGGGTGTAGTTGGGCGTGATCACTCAGCATTTATAGTGCTAGGTTTCCCTCCCTTTTGGTTGGATTGAGCATTTGTAGTAGCAATTATGGTCGAGGAATTAGCTGTTGAGCTCCATACTTCCTAATTTCATCGGAGAGTGAATTGTTGCTTGTCTTAGCTCCGGCCAGTGTTCTTCCTCATTTGCATTCTCCTAACTAATTGAGCCTATCACTTTGCCTTTCCTTTTGTTTTGGATTGTCATTCTATTATAATTACGTTTCCTTGATTGTTTCATCGTTTTTTTTTTTTTGCGCTATTCCGCTGTTGTCCTCGTGACATTTTCCGGCAAGGTAAGATAGCTATTCACGCAATCTTGCCAGAGAGAAAAGTCTATTAAAGCTTTTTATGAAACGTAAAGCTATAAGAATAATTAAAATATTTAAATATTCATTATTTCTTTTATATATGTTTTGACCGTTTCAATTAATTAAAAAGAAATATTTCCTTGTACATTGAAATTGAAACTATAGTCGGCTTACTAAGTTCATATCTTTATTTTTTGTTTAACTTCTCACCGTTTTTTAAACTTAAAATATTCTAGAATTCTGAGTTAAACTACTCAAATATATATATATATATATATATATATATATATATATATATATATATATATATATATATATATATATATATATATATATATATATATATATATATATATATATATTAAGTTTCGGTAACATGATCCGAAGTGTTGTATCACAAATACATTGCTAATAACTTAGAAACATGAATTATCCTTTATCAATATAAATAAATACTATTCTCTCAACTTGGGGCAATTTAAGTGCGATGGAATTTTTCTTGAAGAATTTATTTAATAGATAGGAAATGAATCTATAAAATTTAATGTAGATCTCTAACTATAATTGGAACAAATACAAGATCATATCTCCAATTTCGTTCCTGATTGATAATTTAACCCGATGAATAGAATAGATTTGATTCAACATGTTCCCTATTTAGATCTCTACAGAATACATGTTATATACAAAATATTTTTATACATGTTTTATATAGAGCATCTTCTTCCTGTTTTATATTCAGTAGATCTACTAAATAGATGTTATATAAAGAGTATTTTATACCTGTTTTATACAAAGCATCTATTTCCTGTTTTATATTGAGCTTATTTTTCCATGTTTATACATAGTACTTTATTTTCATGTTTTATAAAGAAACATGAATACGGTTTCATGAATGTACAGAGTATAGACTATTCCTGTTTTTTACAAAAGTATATTAGTCTTGTATACATACAAAGTACCTTATTTTTATTCCATAAGAAGATGTGTTGATACACAAACATGAATATACAGATTCATGAATTGCAACAAACGTGAAAAATTGGTGCATACATGAATATACAACTTCATGAATTGGGACAAACATAAATATGAATATACAGTTTAATGAATTCCTATTTTTACATTTCACACTCACTATGATGATTTTGCAATTTTCTACAAAACTAGTTTCAATATGCCTGAAGAAAAGGCAAAAAAGAAAAGTGTTGAAGAGGACAAACAAGGAGAAGTCTATCACCAATCCTTGGATGTGCAAGCACCGAAACCTGGTTCACAACAAAAGATAAGCTGAACCAGCACACTCCAAGACCAAAGAAGATCAAAAGGAAGGTAAATGAAGGTAACGTACCCTAGCGGCATTTTGGGTGGTGCTGGTTCAGCTTATCTTTTGTTGCGAACAAGGTTTTGCAGCGCTTACACAACCCCATACTCCTAATACAAGTGGTTGGTCCTCTTTTTTTTTTTCCCTCATCATGCAAATATTCACTCCCCGAATTGCATCCTAATGTGTCATTAACAGTTTGATAAAACATTGTCCTACTTCTACTTATTTCAGACCAAGAGAACCAAGAAAAAGAGAAAAAAGCATTATCATTGCATATGTAGAATAAAAATACAAAAACTACAATATTGAAATAAAACTCCACAGACACACTTTCAATAGATGTTTCACCTGCCAATGAACTTCATCCCTTATGTATTGCCCAGCGGTTAAAAATTGAAAAAGGAGAAAAAAGTGATGGGAAAGTTATCATGTTGGCTCCTACTTAGCTACTAATTTAATGGCAATGTCCAGATTTTTTTTTCATAATTAAAAATAGAAAAGAGTTTTCCATAACTAGTTGCTACTGGGGTGTACATGGTTTAGCTAAAAACCGACCCAAACCGAAAACCAAACCAAACCGATTAAATAACCGATACATTACTGATTTTGGTTTGGTTTGGTTTGGATTTTGGTTTGGTTTGATTTTTAATTTTTAAAAAACCGATAATATTTGGTTTGTGACACGACCCAAAATCCGGTTAGGTCGTGCGGGCACCCGACATCCTCCCTTAGACCCGTCGGGCAAACCCTAACCAATTAAATTAGGAAAATAAATATAACAATTCATAAATAAGGACAAGACTTAAAATAAAAATACAGACATACTGATACCTCTAAGTTGTACAAAAGAAATTACAGCTGACTACCCAACACACTAGGTTTGGGGTTATCCAGACTAGACCTCTAAAAGTACAAAAGAAGACAGATACCTCTGAAGGGAGCAAAATGCAACTGAAATAATAACTAATAAACTGGTGGCCATCCGGAATAAAAGCTGGCTCACCCCGACAGCTGAAGTCGTCTTCGCTCCTTCACAACGTGGCAAACTCAATCCTGGAGCGAACCTGTCGAAACGAAATAGATAGACAAGAAACAAACAACAAACAACAAACAAGGGTGAGTCAAAAGGACTCAATAAATGGGGTAGACTAGTCATCTCAAATAGGATAGCTAGCCAGGGAGAAGAAATAGATAAACCAAATTTCTTTTATTTAAATTATAAAAAGGCGGAGCCAGATAATAACCGAAAACATGTATTAAACCATAAACTCAACCAGGAATACGAGCCAGAAACATATCAACAAATAAGCAATGCACGTATAAGCGGAACAGTAGTTATGTACCATAAGTCTACGCAATGGTATGAAATGAAATGAGATGAAATGAAATATGATGCAAAGGGTCACATGTGCCAAATGAATGGAGCGGAATGCTCCTGCTCCTAGGGCGGAATCCTCCTACCCTCAGTATGAGGCAATGGAGCGGAATCCTCCTGCTCCTAGGGCAGAATCCTCCTACCCTCAATATAATACAATGAAGCGGAATCCTCCTGCTCCTAGGGCGGAATCCTCCTACGCTCAGTAAGATGCAGTGGAGCGGAATCCTCCTGCCCTAAGAATGATGCAATGGAGCGGAATCCTCTTGCTCCTAGGGCGGAATCCTCCTACCCTCAATATGATGCAATGGAGCGGAATCCTCCTGCACCCAATATAAATGCAATGGAGCATATGAATGCAATATGATGCAATAATAACCCTTCACCAGCGCGGGACTCTCATCGACAGCCGGGAAGTAGATGCCAACTCACAGCCAAAGTACAATGCTCAGATCCTCAATGCAATACTAACAAATGGACACAACATATAATATATAACGTAAATCCAAAGCTAAGGCGTAATGAGTACGCCTATCGGTAGCTACCCATGTAAGGAACACGTGGTAGAAAATCCACAAAGCCAAGTGCCTCCAAAGAAATGGATATAAACACTTACCTCTTCCAAAAGTTAGCATTGCTAATCAACCACCGCTTTATCCTTTGATTTCATTGCTAAACGATCCCACTCTATTCAATAAGCAGAAAAATATATCAAATTAGGCTAAGGGCTTCATTCCTCACATCTTAGGGAAATCCAGGTAGGAACCTGATACCCTATTCACATACGTGATACGCAGGCCAGACCTATGTACAGGGTTTATGGTCACCTAACCAAACCCTAAATAAATTACATTTATATGTTGCCCATAGCTCACTAAGTACGAATATATAATCAATTCCATTATCAGGGCCCATTTGACCCTTTAAACTATGAATTGAACTTATTAAAACGATGTATAATATTCCAAGTTTTACCGTTAAAACATATTCAAACACAGCATTAAGATCATTACCTGAATATTTCGGGGTAAAATTCTACTATTTTCCCGGCTCTTTTCTCATTTTTTTTGGCATTTATTCGCTGCGTTTCTCCTCACTGTCGTTTCTGCTTCTCTGTTCCATTTCTCGTTCCTTAACTCAATGTTAAGGATATATATATTCCCTCACCGCCTATCATTTTGTCTTTGTCTTTCTTTTTTTTAATTTTTATTTCTTTTATTTTATTTTATTTTCTTAACGCAAATTAAAATGGTACCCTACGATATTCAAAATAATTCCCACTTTTGCATACAAGTTGTGCAAAATATATGTAACATACTCGCGAAGGCGGATCTCAAATCGGACTCCCGAACCTCATTATGAAAATTAAATGAAAAAAGATCAAATTATTTAACTTTCGGCATTTTAGTGGAAACTAGCCGAGCAACATCGAAATTCACTTTCGAAAAATCACAAAAGTCACAAATAATCATACGAACCTAACTTGTCTTTCGGATTTCGATTCGGAGCTCATTCGCCAAAACCGAGCTTGAAAATCTCTTTTTAATATTTATCGACAATAAAAACTGAAACCTTCTTCCGGTGCCTTCCAAATTTTACAGACATGTCCTAATGGATATTATGAATATTTTAAAATTATCGACACGCCAATCGGAGTCCTAACTTCCGAAACGACTAACCGGGGTCGTTTCATTCTCTTCCACTTAAACTCTTGTTCGTCCTCGAACGAGCCTAAGTCTAAAGCAAGATTCACGCTGATAATAAAAGAACAGTCTAAAGCAAGATTCACGCCGATAACAAAAGAACTTGCACGGCCTTCATAAACTATCCCATAGAATTTTTCTCATGATTACAGAATCAAAATTATAACACGAACACCGAACTCTTGGAATAAAACATATCTGGATAATATGATAATACCATTGCCCGGATTATTCTGACTAAGATGATCCTTCCTCGATCACGAGAGGAGAGTTCTACATTTTCGAAGCAAAGATACACGGAACTTTGAATGGATTAACATGATTCAGCCGATAATCACCTCTTCGATATACCTTTCAATATAGAACAGGTCGATGGAACTAAGAATTAACTCACGCTTGATGCAATAGGGGGAACTTTTGAAGTACCTTGTCACTACACATTATAGAAGATTTGATGCAAGCTATATTATTTTTACAAGCACACTATGCAACATCTTAGATGATGTTAGTGTTGTTCCGCAAGCTCTTTGTGAGAATGTAGTTACTCATATCCTAATGTATGTCAAAGGTTCATCTGAACAGGGTCTATCATATAAGGATAAGGATCATGCAAATACTTCTAGATAGTATGATGCAGACCAGGAATGATCTCCAGACTGAACATCTACTTCAGGGTATTGTCTTTGAATTGGAAATATTATGTCTTGCAAAAGTGAAAATAAAAGAGACACGTGGTTGGACCATGAGCTGAGGCAGAATACCAGCAACAAAGTTGATTATATGTGTACTTATAACGCTAAAGTAACTTCTCCAAGAGTTGAGGTGTGAAGGAATATGCCAATGATGGGTGGATGATAAGCTGCACTAGACCTTTAACTCTAAATTTTCATAAAGTAAAACAGCGTCAGTATGAGGATCCAGTTCTAGTTGAATACAGACAGATAGCCAGAAGAAAACCGGAGTCACCATACAGGGTTACTACTGATGGTGTTCTCATGTATAAAGATAGACTCTGTGTTCCTGATATTGCAGATTTACGTGGACAGATTATGATAGAGGCACATTATTACAAATACACTGTTCATCCAGGTTCAACCAAGATGTACCATGATCTTAAGCAGATTTATTAGTTGGACGGAATGAAGTGTGACATAGCAGAATTTGTGGCTCAGTGTTCTAATTGCCAGCAAGTTAAAGTCGTGTCATCTTTTCAGACTTTATGCTTTCAGCAGATAGGTACGTATATATGATCAGGTTGCCAGCTTATCTCTATCATTAATAGATTGTTAGTGGGTTTAGCAATGATCGATACTCATTGTAGGTTTCTATCGTGCCCTTAGGTTGGGTCGTGACAAAAGTGGTATCAACGCCTTAGAGATTTAGTATTACCATTCAGTATTTGGAGGAAGACTCCTCCACTTAAAGCACAAACTCATGCAGCTTTGAATAGGAATACCCATCCCTGCACAGTCTACTGGACTAAAGAAGATTTAGCTAAAAACTGAATGTAGGCAGACCTATGCTACCAACTACCCTTTCGAGTTGCCAAACAGCTGTAAAATCGAGTTCACAACTCCATACATTTTCCATAAGCATCACCGCTCGATAGCTCAATTCAGGGGGTCAAATGAAACCTCTCATTACCCTTTGTAGCTTTAAAACACAACAACGTGCTTACCCGGCTACCTTGACATGCACTCTGGATCAACACAGGAAATATCATAAGCGGCTACTAACCGCCCAAACTCACTATTTTCCGGACGAGGAAGAAATGGTAATAGACCGATGATAGAAATAATTAGAACTTCAGGAAGCTCATCTTCTTATTGCTCGGCTACCAGAGCTAGACTACTTCCGAGTCAGGCTAGCCAAAGAATCGGAATTGAATAAATAGACATTAAATGAGCTTTATGGAACAACATCTATGCCAATTTAATCTCCCAATAAGAAGGAAACTCTAACAATTTACCAGAAATCCTTTTATAACCCAGATAAGCTCATGGGATAACATGACTTTACAAACATCTTGAACCGATGGAAGACACGTAGATCAAATATTACTTACTAACCACTTTAAACCGGAAGAAACAATGACACTTTCTGATGGTGACGAATAAGAATCCCATCATCCTACCGACACTGAGTTCCAAAAAGAGGTAGACTGACTTGATATTGTAACAGAATTAGGCACAACAAGATGCCAAGCAAACAATACCGATACTCACTCACAAATTTCTCACATTTGAACCAGATAAACTAGTAGGGTCATCATAAATGCAAGGAATAAATCATATCAAAAGCTCACGCCTCTACCGCAACCAATTCTTAATAGAAACGACATCAAAAAACCATGAAAACATGAGAGGACACCCCATTTCTAGGTCGACCGGAAGAATCAAATCTTACTCACATTTGAGGGAAGAAGAAATACTTGGGTCTACTACATAGGATGCCTCAGTATCATGCCAAACTAGCAGTCCATAGAACTGCCTCTGCAGCTAAGCTAAGCCACTACTCTGATAATCACCTTCTGAAGAACCACTGCAACCACGCTCTCAACCTCTACTGGATGGTTGCTATTCTCCGGGTAATTGAGATCTAACTGAAATCACCTGCAACTGTGCAGGTGCCAGATGATGAGAGAAAGGACGACTGCCTACTTGCCGGAGTAAGGGAGAACTCCACCAAAGATGACAAGCTTACGACAATGATAACACCTTTTCAGTGAAAATGGAAGTTGGACAGATTGTTGATAGCTCTAAAGATAAGACTGAATCTGATCTTGACGAGCTACTGGCGCACTCTAAGAATCACGTGACACAAGCTAAGATAACCTGGAAGGTGACCTCCCAAAATAACCAGAACTCTTACCTCCAAATGAGGTACCATGGTTGCCCACTAGGGCCATGGGATCTCTTTCTTCCCGCTCTAACTTATGGTATGCCCCGAACCTTCGGGCAATATCAACAACAACATCAAATGAAATCTCGACCTCAATCTCTCGAGCCATCTGGGATCTCAAGGTAAAAGAAAGGTCATCAACAAATCTTTGAATCTCTCGAAAAGCTCATGGACTAGTTCTAATGCATATCCAGCTATTCTATAGAATCCAATCTCATATTCTGAAACACCAACGGGCTAACCGACAGGCTTCCCTGTCCAATCCACTCAAACTGACAACACTTTTCATCTCGCTCGCTACTCGAAAGGAACTTTTCCATGAATCTAGAAGAAAAATCAAACCAAGTTAGTTAATAAGAGAGTGGCCCGCCAATTCAAGGCTGAACCCTGAAACTGGAAGAAGAATAATCAATACCATACCGCTCGATATAATCAAGAGCCTAAAGGATACGCTGACAGCATTTTATTTTTAAAAAAAAATCACGAGGTTTATGTGATGCATTGCTTAAGAATATCGGAAGGTTCAACCGCCAACCTCTTTGGGCATTCGGATCAAACCGTTACCTCGGCTGGCTAACCAGCCAGAATAATTGGTGGCGCAACCCATGCTGCTTCCAGAACATAATTTACTAAGGCAACATCAGGGACTGGAACAGGGGCTCCCTGAGACCGCACGTCTGCATCTGCGGCAACCTGATAAGTTTCCTAGTGAATAATAGGTTCTTGCGGTATCTACATCACCAAGATTCTCGTAAAGCATCGTAGAGAGCCAATGGAACCACAAGGCCCTGCTCCCTTGCCCATCGCGAACTAATACAGCCGGGACCTCCGTAACTAGATCGTTAGCACGATCAAAACTCTCGGGGCTTCATCAGCGCTAGCCCTAGGCTGGACTGCTTCATTTTGAACTCATACCATTTGCTGATTTATCGCACGAAGATTCACAATTACCACGAAGGAATTAATGAAAATACTTTTGCATCCTAGACCGACGCATGATCAGAAAAGAAGGAATTGAAACTTCCTAAATGCCATCATAGCCTCTCGTAGATAAGTACCGACATCTACGTACCCATCAGCGAGACTCTACTAGACACTATCTTAGTCTAGATAGACTCTAAATCGGGCTCTGATACCAACTGACACGACCCGAAATCTGGTTAGGTCGTGCGGGCACCCGACATCCTTCCCTAGACCCGTCGGGCTAACCCTTACCAATTAAATTAGGAAAATAAATATAACAATTCATAAATAAGGACAAGACTTAAAACAAAAACACAAACATACTAGTACCTCTAAGCTGTACAAAAGAAATTACAGCTGACTACCCAACAAACTAAGTTTAAGGCTATCCAGACTACACATCGAAGAGTACAAAAGAAGACAGATACCTCCTGAAGGGAGCAAAATGCAACTGAAATAATAACCAATAAACTGGTGGTCATCCGGAAAAAAAGCTGGCTCACCCTGACTGCTGAAGTCGTCTTCGCTCCTTCACAACGTGACGAACTCAATTGTGGAGCGAACCTACCGAAACGAAATAGATAGACAAGAAACAAACAACAAACAAGGGTGAGTCAAAAGGACTCAATAAGTGGGGCAGACTAGCCATCTCAAAGAATAGGATAGCTAGCCAGGGAGAAGAAACAGATAAACTAAATTCCTTTTATTTAAATTATAAAAAGGCGGAGCCAGATAATAACCGAAAACACGTATGAAACCATAAACTCAACCAAGAATGCGAGCCAGAAACATATCAACAAATAAGCAATGCACGAATAAGCGGAACAGTAGTTATGTACCATAAGTCTACGCAATGGTATGAAATGAGATGAAATGAAATCTGATGCAAAAGGTCACATGTGTCAAATGAATGGAGCGGAATCCTCCTGCTCCTAGGGCGGAATCCTCCTACCCTCTGTATAATGCAATGGAGCGGAATCCTCCTGTTCGTAGGGCGGAATCCTCGTACCCTCAATATGATGCAATGGAGCGGAATCCTCCTGCTCCTAGTGCAGAATCGTCCTATCCTCAATATGATGCAATGGAGCGGAATCCTCCTGCTCCTGGGGCAGAATCCTCTTGCAGCCAATATAAATGCAATGGAGCATATGAATGCAATATGATGCAATAATAACCCTTCACCGGCGCGGGAATCTCATCGACAGCCGGGAAGTAGATGACAACTCACAGCCAGAGTACAATGCTCAGATCCTCAATGCAATACAGACAACAGGACACAACATATAATATATAATATAAATCCAAAGCTAAGGCGTAATGAGTACGCCTATCGGCAGCTACCCACGTAAGGAACACGTGATAGAAAATCCACAAGGCCAGGTGCCTCCAAAGAAATGGATATAAACACTTACCTCTTCCAAAAATTAGCATTGCTAATCAACAACCGCTTTATCCTTTGGTTTTATTGCCAATCGATCCCAGTCTATTCAATAAGCAGAAAAATATATCAAATTAGGCTAAAGGCTTCATTCCTCACATCTTAGGGCAATCCAGGTAGGAACCTCATACCCTATTCGCATACGTGATACGCAGGCCAGGCCTATGTATAGGATTTATGGTCACCTAACCAAACCCTAAATAAATTACATTTATATGTTGCCAATAACTCACTGAGTACCAATATATAATCAATTCCATTATCAGGATCCATTTGACCCTTTAAACTATTAATTGAACTTATTAAAACGATGTATAATATTCCAAGTTTTACCGTTAAAATATATTCAAACACACGTAATAAACTCAAATAATGTATTAAGATCATTACCTGAATGTTTCGGGGTAAAAATTCTACTATTTTCCCGGCTCTTTTCTCATTTTCTGGCATTTTTTCGCTGCGTTTCTCCTCACTGTCGTTTCTTCTTCTCTGTTCCTTTTCTCGTTCCTTAACTCAATGTTAAGGATATATATTCCCCGACCGCCTATCATTTTGTCTTTGTCTTTCTTTTTTTTCATTTTTTTAATTTTCTTTTATTTTATTTTTTTCTTAACGAAAATTAAAACGGTACCCTACGATATTCAAAATAATTCCAACTTTTGCATACAAGTTATACAAAATATATGGAACATACTCGCGAAGGCAAATCTCAAATCAGACTCCCGAAACTCAATATGGAAATTAAATGGAAAAAAATCAAATTATTTAACTTTCGGCATTTTAGTGGAAACTAGCCGAGTAACATCGAAATTCACTCTCGAAAAATCACAAAAGTCACAAATAATCATACGAACCTAACGTCGCTTTCGGATTTCGAATCGGAGCTCATTCGCCAAAACCGAGCTCGAAAATCTCTTTTTAATATTTATCGATAATTAAAACTGAAACCTTCTTCCGATGCCTTCCAAACGAGGTCTGATTTAGCTCAAATTTTACAGACAAGTCCTAATGGATATTACGAATATTTTAAAATTATCGGCACACCAATCGGAGTCCTAACTTCCGAAACGACTAACCGAGGTCGTTTCAGTTTGGTTTTGATTTTATAAAAAATAAACGAAGAGGTAACCAAACTGAACTGAACCGACATACACTCTATATATATATATATATATATATATATATATATATATATATATATATATTATAATTTTTATATAGTTTAAGTTTAAGTTTTCTATATCTTTTCAACAAGACTTATAGTAGAGTAAATGAATTGCACTTAATAATTATGTTCTTAAGCCTAGCAAAATTCTAAAAGGAAACTACTTAGTAAAAACAAGGCGATCCTTTGTTGTAAACAAGGTTCTTACATCTTTGTATCATCTGAGATTTAGTATAATCACTCTTGGCCCCCAGTAACTAGTGGCTCTCGGTTAGGACTTTCTTTGCATAGAGTGTGGATGAATTGTTATTACCATCTCAACTTGTATATGAACATTTACTCATTATATGATAATAAAAAAAAGCTTGGCAGATGGCATGACTAGCAGTAGATAAATTTGTTTTGCGTTATTTCACTTCTCTTAAGGATATGCAAAATATAATATGCAATTTTTAGTGTTTGTTGAATTACTAATATTTCTTCTCTATTACATATGTGAGCGTTTAAAGTAAGTAACAAAATATTTATGGTCCTCTTTATCTTTCTTTTATAAAAATAATTCTCTTTATCATTTTTCTTACATTCATTATTTTTTGTTTGTAAAAAACTGATAAACGGAACCAAACTGAATCCAAGCCAACAACAATCAAACCGATGGTTTTAATTTTACTTGGTTTGGTTTGATTTTAAGCATTTAAAAACTAATTAACTTGGTTTGGTTATTGTTTTGATAACAAACCAACCAAACTGAACCGTGAACACCCCCTACTTGCTACTGCAAAGGCCAGTTTTTTGTTAGTTTTGCTTAGTCTATAATAAAACCTTTTTTATTGATATATTAGTTTATTAACCCGCACTTTGTATAATATTTTATAGTTAGTTGACATAAATAAAAAATAAAAGTTAGATTATACATCATTGAGCACATTGTTGCCGAGTGTCTAATGATGTGGCACATGTGGAGCAAATAGCGAAGACAAGTAATTCTTTGCTTGACACGAAGCCAAACAAGTCGACTACAATCGGCCACTATACACCAGTTCAGTTAACGGTCATCCAGACCTAGGAGGGAACTAAATAAATATTATATGATATAAGAGCCCCACACCAACGGCTTCCACTATTTTCGGGGATCAACGTTATCACATCTGAACGACTCTACATGATCTTGAGGAGATATGGGGGAGTGGAACTTTCACAATGTTTAGGACTTTTAGCCTATAAATAACCCTTTTTTCCTTATTTGTACCACTTAGCTACTATTAACACACAGAAATACTATTATGTGTATCGCTCTAAATTTGAATGCTTAGACTAACAATTGAATTTATATTTTGCTAGGTTAGAAACAATCAACTATATCAAGATCAACGGTTAATTAATATAAACTTAAACTAGAATAGTGGACAAGAAACAAGCAATAGCAAGGCAAAAGGATCATTGTTACTTTGGAATATAATGAGAGGGCAATTTGACAGAGTTTCTGCTAGCACGTATGTGATCCGGGGAAGATGGGTATTTATAGTAGTAAGAAGGCCTAAATAGCCCCCAGTTACATTAGCACACGTTCTCTACATTATGCTTCCTTAGGTACACGTTCTCACCAGCTGGATCGTGGGTGAAGTGCATGCAGGGGGTGGTTCCCAAAATTTTTTGAGCGGCTGAAGGCATGAGGTCTAGCAACTTTGCATCTACAGATGTTCAGTAACGCATAGTGCTCGGATCATTGTGTCCCTTTGTCCTTTCTTCCCTCTATGTATGACACGACCCGAAATCCGGCTAGGCCGTGCGGACACCCGACATCCTCCCGTAGACCCGTCGGGCGAACCCTTACTAATTAAGTTAGAAAAATAAATATAATTCAATTCATAAATAAGAACAAGACTTAGAAAAAAAATACAGACATACTGATACCTCTAAGCTGTACAAAAGAAATTACAGCTAATTACCCAACATACTAGGTTTAGGGCTATCCAGACTAGACATCTAAGAGTACAAAAGAAGACATATACCTCCTGAAGGGAGCAAAATACGGTTGAAATAATAAACAATAAACTGGTGGCCATCCAGAATACAAGCTGGCTCATCCTGACAGCTGAAGTCGTCTTGGCTCCTGAACAACATGGCGAACTCAACCCTGGAGCGAACCTGCCGGAACGAAATAAATAGACAAGAACAAACAACGAACAAGGGTGAGTCAAAAAGACTCAATACGTGGGGCAGACTAGCCACCTCAAAGAATAGGATAACTAGCCAGGGAGAAGAAAAAGAAATAAACAAAATTTCTCTTATTTAAATTATAAAAAGGCAGAGCCAGATAATAAGTGGAAACGCGTATGGGATCATAAACTCATAAACAACCAGGGACATAAGATAGACAGAACGTATAAGTTTTTAAGTATCCCGAACATAATACTTTCACGGCGTGCAACCCGATTCATATATTCATACTGTCGCGGCGTGCAGCCCGATCCATATATTCATACTGTCGTGGCGTGCAACCCGATCCATATATTCATATTGTTGCGGCATGCAACCCGATCCATATATTCATATTGTTGCGACATGCAACCCGATCCATATAACTAAAGCATATAAACCAATTGAGGATACTAAATAGCCAGAAACGTATGGGCAAACTTAAATATGTCCACAATATGGTATAAGTATCGCATACACAAAACACAACACAATAGTCACACACTAGTCAATATGCGGTGCAATGAGATAAATGCGGTATGATGCAAGCAGTCACATGTGCCTGATACCTTCACCGGCTCGGGACTCTCATCGATTACCAGGAAGTATATGCAATAATGACCCTTCACCGGCTCGGGACTCTCATCGATTACCGGAAATTATATGCAATGATGACCCTTCACTGGCTCGGGACTCTCATCGATTACTGGAAAGTATATGCAATGATGACCCTTCACCGGCTCGGGACTCTCATCGATTACCGGAAAGCATATGCAATAATGACCCTTTACCGGTGCGGGACTCTCATCGCTAACCGGGAAGTATATGCAATGCTCAAAACCAGAATGCAATGCTCATATGTTCAATGCAATACCAACAACATGGCATAACATATAATATACAATGTAAATTCAAAGCTAAGGCAATATGAGTACGCCTATCGGCAGCTACACACGTAAGGAACACGTGGTAGAATATCCACAAGGCCAAAGGCCTCCAAAGAAATGAATATAAACACTTACCTTATTTCAAAGTGCTACTCAACACCCGTTTTACTCCTTTAGATTCACTGCCCAAACGATCCTGCCTATTTAATAAGCAGAAAATATATCAAATTAGATTAAAGGCTTCATTCCTCATATCTTAGGGCAATCCGATTAGGAACCTGATACCCTATTCGCATATGCAATACGTAGGTCAGGCCTATGTACAGGATTTAAGGTCACATAACCAAACCCTAAGTAAATTACATTTATATGTTGTCCATAACTCACTGAGTACGAATACATAATCATTTCCATTATCGGGGTCCAATTGACCCTTTAAACTATTAATTGAATTTGTTAAAACGATGTCTAATATCCCAATTTACCGTCAAAATATATTCAAACACACGTAATAAACTCAAATAATGAATTAATATCATTACCTGGATGTCTCGAGGTAAAAATTCTACTTTTCTCCGACTCTTTTCTTATTTCTGGCATTTTTTTCTACCCCACTGCGTTTTCTCCTTTTTTTTTTTTTTTTTTTTTTTTTTTGCTTTTGAATAGTTTATGTTTCTGTTCCATGTTTCTCGTGGTGTTTCTGTTCCTTCACGATAAGCTAAGGGATATCCCTTAGCCACCCACCACCCTTCTTTCTTTTCTTTTTTGTCTTTTTCTTTTTCTTTTATTTTCTTTTACTTTTATATTTTCTTTTCTTAATCGAAAATTAAAACGGTACCCTATGAGATTCGAAATAATTCCAACTTTTGCATACAAGTTATACGAAGTTTATGCAACACATTTGGTAAGGCGGATCTTAAATCGGACTCCCGAAACTCAATATGCAAATTAAATGGAAAAAGGTCAAGTTATTTAACCCTCGGCATTTTAGCGAAAACTAGCCGAACAACCTCGAAATCCACTTTTGAAAGTTCACAAAAGTCATAAATAATCATACGAACCTAGTGGCGCTTTCAGATGTCAAATCGAAGCTCATTCGCCATAAACGAGCTCGAAAATCTAGATCTCTTTTTAATATTTATCGGCAATAAAAACTGAAATGTTCTTCCGATACGTACCAAACAAGGTCCGATTTAGCTCAAATTTTACAGACAAGTCCTAATGGACCTTATGAATATTTTAAAATTTTCGGCACCCTAATCGAAGTCCTAACTTCCGAAACGACTGACCGAGGTCGTTTTAATGTATCTGTATGACACGTGTTCGTGTAGATCCATAGCAGAACAGTCCCCTCACTTCCCGAATGATTAATAGAAGTTCTCAGAGGGGAACGCTTAGGCGGGAAACAGTTGTTGCCTTCCCTGCACCAAGTAATTTCAAAAGGCGATTTTCACTTCGTATTTCCATCAATAAATGTGGACTCCAGCAGATAGTGATGATGTCATCACCGATTACTGAGGTCAGAGTTATCTCTCCATTATAAAAGCATTATTCCTCTCTTTCCAAACTTTACTTTCTCCAACATTTTCCTAAGCACTGATGAACTCTCACATCTAGAAGATGAACGTAACGAAAATGAGAATGCTTAGGTGGATGTGTGGGTACACTAAGATGGATAAGATTAAGAATGAAGTCATTCCTGACAAGGTTGGCATAGCCCCAGTGGTCGAGAAGATAAGATAAGCGAGCTGTGATGATTCGGTCACGTGAGGAAGAGGAGGGTAGATGCTCCGGTTAGGAGGTGTGAGTGATTAGCAGTGATGGGTCTACGGAGAGGTAGAGGTAGACCTAAGAAAAATTGGGCCGAGGTGATTAGACAGGACATGATCCGGATCCAGATCACCGGGGACACGACCCTAGATAGGGGGACGTGGAGGTCGAGGATTAGGGTATAAGGTTAGGTTGTAGTCGAATATCTTTTCCCTTATTAGATATAGGTATAAGGTTAGGTTGTAGTCGAATATCTTTTCCCTTATTAGATATAGTATTATGTTTATATAGATGATTTCCATTTTACTCTTCGCCTTCATGTCTATTATATTATTTGTTTGCTGGATATGCTTTAATTTTAACAGTAGCGTGATTTTCAAAGGTGTTTTCTAATATGTTTCTTCTCCTAGCCGAGGGTTTAGCGGAAACATCTTCTTCACCTTGGTGAGAGTAAGGTCTGCGAATATCTCACCCTCTTCAGACCCCACTTATGGGATATACTGGGTATGTTGTTGTTCTTGTTGTTATTGTTTCCTAAGCACTGATCCTGCGGCACTTTTCAAATTCTAAAAATTTTTGATCAACTTTAATTCTCCGATCACAGGCAAATCTTTGTCTTCTTAGCGAAATCATCATGTCTTCTAAAAATTCTACCCAAAACGCTATAAACCAAGCTAGTTAACCTAGCCAGTTAGGATGTCATTGACACCACCGCAACAACCACCGGTGACGCTACTGGAAGACGTTCGAAGCAGCCTTTAAATTGGAAGACATTTTCTAAGCTCCTCAATAAAGTAGAAGAAAACAACGGCAGAGAAATCCCATGTCGCCCCCATCAAATAAGAAGATGAAGGGTCTGAGGATGAAGAAGTCATGGTGACTATCAAAAACATCATTTGATGTTTGGGATTGATAAAGATTTTCTCCCGTCGAAGAAGATGAAGGTTTTAAGAATGAAGAAGTTGTGGTGACTGTCAACAACATCATTTGGAGTTTGGGATTGATAAATATTTTCTCATCCATGAATAAACCCTAAATCAAGAGGGCAAGAGATGGAATGTCCCCCACTAAAATAAGTCAATCTTTAGCAGAAACCACACACTTGCCTCACCTTCGTACTAATTGCAAGTGGGGCAAAGAAATTACCATAGTTTTTTCGGGCCCAAATAGCAAAATAACTGATCATGTGAAAGTTCTAAACACATTTTTCTTTAACCATTTCTCCCATAAGCCCACGGAAAATCATAATAAAAAGAAAAATATGTATTGTTGAAAACAAAAACTATAAATTCGACAAGATTAGCTTATTTCTTTATTTTGAGGCTCTTTAATTCAAAGTACTTTGGTTGCCGTCTCTCCTAGAAGTACATTCTAGGAAAAATTTCATAAGTACACCAAAGCTAAAAAAATTCTCTCATAGTTCAACCTTTGATCCAATGATATCATATTTTATTCTACATTGTCTATTGAAATTGTTTCAAGCAAAACAACTTTATCCCCTGTTTGATCATAAAGAATTTCAAATTTAATTAAAAAAAAATTGAAAATTTTATTTGGCCATCAAATTCATCCTATTAGCTCCTCCTGTGTGGGACCTAGTCAAAGCATGCATATATAAAAATAAATAACACAATATTGCAAATTTGAAATATAACTCCACGCACACCTTTGCAAAAGACGTTTCACCTACCTATGAACCACTCCACTCCACATTCATCCTCATCCTTTACCCAGTGGTTAAGAGAGAAAAAGGAGATTAACACTCCTCGAATATCGTGATCGAAAAGTTATCATGTTGATTCTAATTACTTTAATCAATAATCAGAGTGTATATTGTAAAATTAATAGTAAAGTAGTGCAAGAATAAGATAAAATATATAAGAGGAGAAGAAAGAACTTGTATTATTCTCAAAGTGTTTCAAGTGTCTTCCATAGAGCCAAATGCGCTCTATTTATAGGATAGAAATACATAGGTTACAAATCAACCCAAAGATTACAAGAATTAAGTAGGAGAAAGTGGGGAGGAATTAAGTAGGAGAAAGTGGGGTAGTAAACCATATGTTATAATTGAATAATGGTGAGTAGTGGTCATCCACACAAATAAATGAATTTATAACACTCCCCCTTGAATGACCATTTGGAAGGTAATGTGCCTCGTTAAAATCTTACTAGGAAAAACCCGGTGGGAAAAAGCCTAGTGAAGGAAAAAGAGTACACACATCTTGTAATACGCCTTTAGAGCTGCCTCATTAAAAACCTTACAAGTAAAACCCAAGTGGGATAAAACCTTGTTAAGGAAAAAAGAGTGCAGTTCGTACTTTACTCCCCCTGATGAAAACATCATCAATATCTTGAGGATGACACATTCCAATCTTGTAAATCAGCTTCTCAAATGTTGAGAATGGCAATGACTTAGTTGACAGATCCGCCAAACTATCAATGGAGTGAATTCTTCAGCATTAACTTCATCATTCTTTTGAAGATCACGACTGAAAAGGAATCTTGTTGAATATTTGTCTCCTTTAGTTGTATCTTCCTTTTAGCTGAACTATCCATGCAATATTTCATATCATATTACTGGGATCCTCATCTTCAAAGAAATACCACATTATTGTTGAATATGTTGAGTCCTTGATCTCAATCATCAATATTATCGCATAGCTTCAAGCATGGCTATTATCTCTCCATAAATTGAAGATGTAGCAGCAACAATTGATTTTATAAAATGCCATAATATAGGTGTTGAATCCCAAAAATTACCCCCCGAAAAGGATAAATTCCGGAATATCGACAGGATGGGCTAACTCTTTTGGAGTTTTTGGAGTCGCCACCCAATTTAAGGAAAACAGGGAACCAAATTAACAAATGCGTGCAAAACTCCGTTTTTATAAAAAGACGGTCTTTCTTTCAGAGATTCTAAAGGTAAGAGGTTTTATTAATTTCGGAAGAAGGTTTTTAAGGCACTTCCGAAATTCCGTTAAAAACGGTTAATCCGACAGGTTTCCAAAATATTTGCAAGTGTGCTTTTCTTTCAAAAGAATTATTTAAAAATAGTAATAATAATAATAAGAATAATTAATCGAATAAAAGCTTATTTTGCAAAATATTCATTTACTTGCACGCATTTGCTAAGATGGCCCCAATTTGCAATAAATTAAATAACGACTTCACAATAAAAGGTAATGGACATAAAGTAAAGCGACATACAAACAATCAGATATTATTGTCAAATAAAATAATTCACACATTTTATTTACATAAATATCTAAGGAAAGGAAGGCAAAGTTAAAGATAGAACCGGGAAATTGATCAACTCGCGAGAGTCTTGAATTTTCTAAAATTCGTTAGTCTTATTTCTGACTGCTCGGGTCCGAATTCAATCCCCAAATGCCTTCAATGCAATGGATTATTCCCAATCGTGAGTTAGCCAAACTCGTCCATAAATTATCCGTGCCAAAATGTATCTCGCAAAACAAACAAGCAAAATTGGATTAGTACGATAATAAGGTATAGTAATTAATGAAATAAAATAAATAATAAAGTGATAAAGTAGTAGTAATAATAATAATAATAATAATAATAATAATAATAATAATAATAATAATAATAATAATAATAATAATAATAATAATAATAATAATAATAATAAAATGTATAATAATAATAATAATAGAATATATAATAATAATATTAATAATAATAATAATAATAATAATAATAATAATAATAGTAATAGTAACGGGGTTGTTTTGCAAAATTTAGGCTCAGGTTTGTATGGCGCGTCGAATAGAGGCTTGGGATTTGGTACGGTTGCAAACACGGAGCCCGGGCCGTGTTGCCATGCCAAAACACCAAACCCACTGCTCTATTCAACTTGCTTAGCATTAAAATGCATTCATCATCGCCTTTTTGCTTTAGGGACACGGGAACGGGGCGATTCAAGTGTAGTATCATGTTCAAAATCAGTCCCGAGGCCTCAATACGTGCAAATGTATTTTTCATCGGCCTATGTAGTATCGGTTCAATATCAGTCCGCCAATTCTAATATATAATATCCGTCAATTCGTTAAATATCCATCGATTCATTGTCAAATATTTTCATTGGGCATTTCAAACCAATATCTGCTCAATGTGCAATGGGTCCCACAAGCAATTCCAACACCGCTAACAGATGCCAATAACTCGCCAAACATTGTTGCACAAGAGACCGTTCCAGAACCATAGTCAATCCAGAAACAACCAAGAACAAAAGCATAGCAATAATCAGTTCAAAAATGATGAAAAAGTCCTTGATTTATTCACCCTTGACAAATATCAGGGAGTTCCAAAATTCTATAACGGGCCTGTAGAATCAAATGGGTGAGATAATCCTATAGCAGTAGGAAATTCAATTTCCAAACCGAATAGAAGCAAAACATGAACAGGTGTGCCAAGGCACGATTTTCCGATGGGACAGTGGTGGGAACGAGAAATAAAGCAAAGGGAATCAGATCTTCAATCAATGCCTCAATAACTAAAAACGCAACAACAGTAATGCGAAAAGGGGAGGAGCAACTGAAGCTAGGTTTTCTCCGGTGGAGACCCAGCCTTCGCCGCCGCTTCAGCTCCTCGGCGCCGCTGCCTTGTTGTTACTGGTGTATCACTCCCCCTTTTCCTTTCTATTTCGATTCCACCACAAGAACAGAGAACAATGGCCAACAACAACGATAATAGCGATAGATCTGAGACAACAGAGGATGGTCGGAGAAGAAAAGTCCTCAGGTGACGGATATTTCCGGTTGAAACTCCGGCAGTGGTGGTGGGTATATTCTGAAAGGGAGAAGGAGATGAGGAGTTGCCTTTGTGGAGATCTGATGGCTTTTTTTTTTAAGGAAAGGGACAAGTAAATGGTGAGGATGAGGGAGTAAACTTGTGAGGGGGGTGTTGCGGCTGAGTCTTGATAAAATTGTGTGTGTCCCCCTTTTTTTTTTTTTTTTTTTTTGTGTAGGGTTTTTGGTGTGTGGGAAATGAATAAATGGGTGTGTGGTTAAAGTGTAGTAGAAAGATTGGTAAATGATGGGTTGTGTGTGTGATATGGGCTTTGCATAAATAAGCTGGAATTTAAATGAAGGAGCAATTTTGACCTTAGTTTAGGATTTAAATGAGAAAATCGAGTGATTGCACGGGTAGGATAGAAATTAGGCTATGTATTGCAAAATTTGACCCTTTTACTCAGAAATTAACCAATTATATTTAATTTAAAAAATTATCCTCAATTATAAAATATTGCCATAATTTATTAAATTTGAAAAAAATTCAGGACAAAATTGGGTGTCAACAGCTGCCCCTCTTTACCCGAAAAGGATGAAAGAGTTTTCAGGGTAAAGAAAGTTGACGTGAAACCCAATTTTGTCACGGTAAAGCCAAGACTTCGATTCCTGGGATCAAAATGCGAGGCTTATGGGCATGGCCGAACTTCGGTTTCCGAGTTGCCTACATATCTCGGGCTGAAAGAGAATCAGGCAATATGTAGTTCGACGCGATTTGAAAATCAAAGACGAGATAGTAACGACTACTCGAGCGCGGGAAAAGAGGCTTGTAATCACCCAAGTTATGAAAATGTGGTCGACGACACACCCATAAAGAGGGGTTTACACGGACATAGCTTCCACTGCACCTTGATAACCGAGCCATCTTGTCTTCAATCTCAAACCTCTGACTCAGGGTTAACAAGAGACTTACCTCTAGGGTGGATGACTTATGCGGGTGCGATTTTTCAGGTCTTTGTTGACGAGTCTAGCTCATATCAACGATTGCCCCGGTTCGTCGCTAAGAAAAGCTCCACGTTATGCTCCAAACGCTGCTGCGGTGCTGCTAAAAATCCTGCAATAATCTCAACAAGCGGTAAGCGTGCAACTGCTAATAATTGGAATAAGAAATAGTTAAAGTGATAAAATTGTATATGCGGGTTTCGGTATCATTGATAAGTTCTTCCTTCGATCAACTGACAAAGTACTCCGCCCGGAGAACCTCTAAGCTGATCCTTATTCTGAAACAGTAAAGCAAGACAATAAGTAAAGTGGGAACGAATTGTAAAATGCTAATATTGCAAGACAACCGACATCGCGAAGCACTCCGAAAGTGGTGCTCCAGCCGACTTGTCTTAAACTATCATTAAAATCCAATATTGCAAGACAACCGATATCGCGAAACACTCCGAAAGCGGTGTTCCAGCCGACTTGTCTTAAACTATTAATAAATGCCAATATTGCAAGACAACCGACATCGCGAAACACTCCGAAAGCGGTGTTCCAGCCGACTTGTCTTAAACTATTAATAAATGCCAATATTGCAAGACAACCGACATCGCGAAACACTCCGAAAGCGGTGTTCCAGCCGACTTGTCTTAAACTATTAATAAATGCCAATATTGCAAGACAATCGACATCGCGAAATACTCCGAAAGCGGTGCTTCAGCCGACTTGTCTTAAACTATTAATAAATGCCAATATTACGAGACAACCGACATCGCGAAACACTTCGAAAGCGGTGCTTCAGCCGACTTGTCTATCAATATCACGAGGTAAATTCTATTGCAATGTTAAGATGCGAGAATAAAAAAACGCCGCCTTTTCAGCAATAATCCAACATAATGCTTAGATGCCGCAAGAGTAAATTTGAATGATCTGTCAAGCCAAATCATTTGCATTGTCAACTTGATTGGTGTTGCTTGTATTAATAGTGCTGCAAATCGTTGAATGCCTTCAGTTCTTACTGAATCTGATGTTCAATTTGATAGACTTGATAATAAGACCCCCCGATTGCTTACGGTAGGATCAATGATAAAAGAGCCTTCAATTGCTTATGATAGGCTTCAAAATAAGGCCTCCAATTGCTTATGGTAGGCTTCAATGTTAATGAAGTCTTCGCTTGCTCACGATAGACTTGATAATAAGACCCCCCCCCCGATTGCTTACGGTAGGATCAATGATAAAAGAGCCTTCAATTGCTTATGATAGGCTTCAAAATAAGGCCTCCAATTGCCTATGGTAGGCTTCAATGCTAATGAAGTCTTCGCTTGCTCACGATAGACTTGATAATAAGACCCCCCGATTGCTTACGGTAGGATCGATGATAAAAGAGCCTTCAATTGCTTATGATAGGCTTCATAATAAGGCCTCCAATTGCTTATGGTAGGCATGACGTAATTTGTAAGTGCAAGCTGCAATATCTTTGATAATTGTCTTCCCATCCACTGGTGAAGCAATAAAGCAAATGCGAAGGCATAGTGCAAGGCATTTTCAACAATCTTGACAAATCAACTGGCAAGCCGGTCGGGCATGAAGCAAGGAGGGTCTTGGGGTTGATTGTCGAACAAATCAGCTGGCGAACCGGTCCGGCACGAAGCAAGGAGGGTCTCGGGACTGACCTGTTAACCTGCTAAGCTAAAAGTAAAGCGGTTCATAATATAAAGCAAGTGCAAAGGCATAATCGAAAGCAAGTGCAAGGCAATTTGAACATCTTGACAAATCAACTGGCAAGCCGGTCGGGCACGCAGCAAGGAGGGTCTTGGGGTTGATTGTTTACAAATCAGCTGGTGATCCGGTCCGGCACAAAGCAAGGAGGGTATCAGGGGTGACCTGTTAAACTAAAAGTAAAGCAAGTCATAATATAAAGCAAGTGCAAAGGCATAATTGAAAGCAAGTGCAAAGCAATTTAGCGTGAAATGTAAAGCAACGCCAAAGCGATTTAGCAAATCAACAGGCGTGAAAGTCCAACAAGAGAGAAGCCCCGCCTGGTGGTCAACCTGAAAAATGTAAAGTAAGGCATCAATTTTAAAGCAAGTGTGACGACATAATTCAAAGCAAGTGCAACGAAAAGCAGTTCGGGAATGTAAAGCAATGCAAGAGCCATTTGGCGAATCAATGGGCGAGATAGTCCAACAAAGGGAATACTCGTAGCCGATGGTCAACCTGAAAGAGTAAAGCAAGGCGTTAATTTTAAAGCAAGTGTGAAGGCGTAATTCAAAATAAGTGCAAAGCAAAGTAGTGCGGAAATGTAGTCAGTGCGATAGCCATTGATAAATCAATTGGCGAGACAATCCGGCAAGGATGGCCTTGTGCGGATTATAGCCTGAAACAAAACGATGCCCTATTTGGCTTAGTTTTGAAAACACAAAACAAGCCTCGGCTTTGTCGCCTATTAGGAATGAAAGTCACAGGGGTAGAAATGCCGCCTGTTCGGCAATAACTCATGACAAAGCATAATGCTTCAAGTCATGAAAAGGGATTGCGACGCAATCTGCAAGACAACTTTGAATGCGAGTTCAACAAATTGTACATCCATAATGTGAATGATCCTTTCATTGCAAGCTTTCATATTCCTGCTCTCAAAGAAAAATTGTTAGCTTTGGGGAGGAAAGGGGAAGTGTTTGATTTGTGCAGACTTCATCCTGATCTTGCTGCTTCTTCGTCTTCATTGGACTTGGATTTGCAAATTGCTTTCAGAAACTTGGCTCATGAACTCAAATAGCATAGACTTTGAAAAATAGAGGCAAGATAAAATATTTTAATGCAATATAGCGAGTGAAACAAACATGCAAATGAAGTCAAAGATGCATTTTGAAAATTTTGCCTTAACTTAAACTTGTAACATATTTTAAAACAAACTAAACGTCCTTTGTCTTAGACTTTGCACTGTTTGCTTAACCGATTTCAAAATTCTTGCCAACTCATCTTTAATAACCAACGCCGCTTCTTGCAACATTCTGCCCCAGTTATTATCTTGCGCATCTCTAACTCATTTTGCAAAAATTGCCCCAGTTGTCCTTCTTGGGGAGAAAATGGAAACTTAAATGCTAAAGGGTCGAGCCCGATGGGGGAGCCTACGTATCACTCCTTGGGAATCAGACCGTGCGTAGTTCTGCAGCACTGCTTCAACGCCATATACCAACAAATAAAAGCTGCCCCAGTTGAAGTTCCAACAGTAGTGCGATATCCAAAGAGCGCAGACAATAACTTTCAGTGCATCGTTTTCAAATTTTCAGTTGTTTTGCCATACATTACAAGCAAAGCTTTGGCAAGTTTATCAATTTTAATTTTAAAATGGAAACAAATGCAAGCGTAAATAATATAATAAGAATGAGATGCATTTTACTTCAATTTTCATAAATTCAAAATGAGTTGATTCAGATTAACATAAGCTTTAAAGTACAATGCGATTCAGGGCATTAACTTGAAAATAATGCTACTAAGTTCAATCGCCAAGTACTTTCAAACAATGCCATTAACTTCTGGTGATGCATCGTTCACGAACTATAGCGTCTACCATCAATCAAATCTCGAATCCCCTTGCATGGTAAATGATCAGGCACTTCACAAATCCAACATTTGCTAGAGAAATAAACAAAACAAAGAAACCTCACAAAGGGTAACTAAGATAGTTTGCATGTCATTCATAGGATTACATACAAGCAAGCAACACCTAGTATTTAACGCATTTTGAGCAAACAAAGCAAGGCAGGCAATTAACATTTTAACACAGCTCATGTTCTCCACAGCATCTGTACAAAATTCTAAACCCAAATGCCTAAAACCCGAAACAGCCCTCCATAGCCTTTGCAAACATCCACACTCCTCCAAACACGATTCCCAATTGCTTTACAACATCCAAGGAGAAATTTCCAACTGCCTCCACACTACCAGACTGCAAATCACGAAAGGCGCCAATTGGCCTTTCAAAAATAAAACCTCACTGGTCCTCGGCTTTGATCAAGCCTCTCAGTTTCCTAGGTTTTGCAAGGCGCACAGACCTTGTTCATAAGGCTCCTCACTGGTCCTCGGCTTTAGACAAGCCTCTCAGCTTCCTAGGTAGCCAAGACCGCACTGGTCTTCAAGGAGGGACCCCACTGGTCATTCAAAGACATAGGGGCTTCGCTCTCCTAGTATGCGACAAGCATACTTCAATTTTTACAAAGTTGCAGCTGGATAATCAACATAGGCCTGCACACACGCAAAGCCATTCACGAGAGGGGCCCCACTGATCCTTTTAAAGACACCAGGGGCTTCGCCTCTTATATCTCACTACGCCATACCATCTCCAAAACACAAACCAACCAAATCTGCCGAACTTTTCCCCGGACTGCAATTTCGTCTATGATCTCAATTCTGCTAAATTCTTCCATTTTCTAACCTAAAAGACAACATAGGAGACAAAATTCTAACTCTGATTTTGCTCAAAACATGGTTAGGACTGAGGATTCGCTATCACACAGCACATAATATGCATTGTCGTTGGGTTTCAAGGACCCGTTGACAAAAGGGCGGTTTCTTAATTCCTGGAAAACGGTACCAAGGACCGGGTCCAAACTAAGGTGTATATGCATGAATGACCTAATCTCCTTCTAAGAGTGGGCTGACGGTTGAGGCTGATTCAGACCTATGCGGGATAAACCTGGCCCCATAAACCAGTAAAACCGGCCATGACAAAACCAGGCAAACCATACCCCAACTAACTTTGGTGACACGAAAGAAATTCAGAGACCTAGGAAGGACAATGCCCTTCTTGTATTATTGCTCCCCCCGTGATGAAATTGAGGAGATGAAAGAGAATTGATAGGCTCCATGAAGGAGGAAATATGAACGGAATGCAGACTATGCACAAATAAATATAATATATGCTTTATAAGGCAAACCAAACAAACAGATATAATAAAGCAAATAAATTAGACATGCTAGTTGCAAATAATTGGAAACCTTTATGGTCAAAACCTTTATTGTTCCCCAGCGGAGTCGCCATGCTGTTGAATCCCAAAAATTACCCCCCGAAAAGAATAAATTCCAGAATATCGACAGGATGGGCTAACTCTTTTGGAGTTTTTGGAGTCGCCACCCAATTTAAGGAAAACAGGGAACCAAATTAACAAATGCGTGCAAAACTCCGTTTTTATAAAAAGACGGTCTTTCTTTCAGAGATTCTAAAGGTAAGAGGTTTTATTAATTTCAGAAGAAGGTTTTTAAGGAACTTCCGAAATTCCGTTAAAAAACGGTTAATCCGACAGGTTTCCAAAATATTTGCAAGTGTGCTTTTCTTTCAAAAGAATTATTTAAAAATAATAATAATAATAATAATAAGAATAATTAATCGAATAAAAGCTTATTTTGCAAAATATTCTTTTACTTGCACGCATTTGCTAAGATGACCCCAATTTGCAATAAATTAAATAACGACTTCACAATAAAAGGTAATGGACATAAAGTAAAGCGACATACAAACAATCAGATATTATTGTCAAATAAAATAATTCACACATTTTATTTACATAAATATCTAAGGAAAGGAAGGCAAAGTTAAAGATAGAACCGAAAAATTGATCAACTCGCGAGAGTCTTGAATTTTCTAAAATTCGTAAGTCTTATTTCTGACTGCTCGGGTCCGAATTCAATCCCCAAATGCCTTCAATGCAATGGATTATTCCCATTCGTGAGTTAGCCAAACTCGTCCATAAATTATCCGTGCCAAAATGTATCTCGCAAAACAAACAAGCAAAATTGGATTAGTACGATAATAAGGTATAGTAATTAATGAAATAAAATAAATAATAAAGTGATAAAGTAGTAGTAATAATAATAATAATAATAATAATAATAATAATAATAATAATAATAATAATAATAATAATAATAATAATAAAATGTATAATAATAATAATAATAGAATATATAATAATAATATTAATAATAATAATAATAATAATAATAATAATAATAATAATAATAATAATAATAGTAATAGTAACGGGGTTGTTTTGCAAAATTTAGGCTCAGGTTTGTATGGCGCGTCGAATAGAGGCTTGGGATTTTGTACGGTTGCAAACACGGAGCCCGGGCCGTGTTGCCATGCCAAAGCACCAAACCCACTACTCTATTCAACTTGCTTAGCATTAAAAGGCATTCATCATCGCCTTTTTGCTTTAGGGACACGGGAACGGGGCGATTCAAGTGTAGTATCATGTTCAAAATCAGTCCCGAGGCCTCAGTACGTGCAAATGTATTTTTCATCGGCCTATGTAGTATCGGTTCAATATCAGTCCGCCAATTCTAACGTATAATATCCGTCAATTCGTTAAATATCCATCGATTCATTGTCAAATATTTTCATTGGGCATTTCAAACCAATATCTGCTCAATGTGCAATGGGTCCCACAAGCAATTCCAACACCGCTAACAGATGCCAATAACTCGCCAAACATTGTTAAACAAGAGACCGTTCCAGAACCATAGTCAATCCAGAAACAACCAAGAACAAAAGCATAGCAATAATCAGTTCAAAAATGATGAAAAAGTCCTTGATTGATTCACCCTTGACAAATATCAGGGAGTTCCAAAATTCTATAACGGGCCTGTAGAATCAAATGGGTGAGATAATCCTATAGCAGTAGGAAATTCAATTTTCAAACCGAATAGAAGCAAAACATGAACAGGTGTGCCAAGGCACGATTTTTCGATGGGACAGTGGTGGGAACGAGAAATAAAGCAAACGGAATCAGATCTTCAATCAATGCCTCAATAACTAAAAACGCAACAACAGTAATGTGAAAAGGGGAGGAGCAACTGAAGCTAGGTTTTCTCCGGTGGAGACCCAGCCTTCGCCGCCGCTTCAGCTCCTCGGAGCCGCTGCCTTGTTGTTACTGGTGTATCACTCCCCCATTTCCTTTCTATTTCGATTCCACCACAAGAACAGAGAACAATGGCCAACAACAACGATAATAGCGATAGATCTGAGACAACAGAGGATGGTCAGAGAAGAAAAGTCCTCAGGTGACGGATATTTCCGGTTGAAACTCCGGCAGTGGTGGTGGGTATATTCTGAAAGGGAGAAGGAGATGAGGAGTTGCCTTTGTGGAGATCTGATGGCTTTTTTTTAAAGGAAAGGGACAAGTAAATGGTGAGGATGAGGGAGTAAACTTGTGAGGGGGGTGTTGCGGCTGAGTCTTGATAAAATTGTGTGTGTCCCCCTTTTTATTTTATTTTTTTGTGTAGGGTTTTTGGTGTGTGGGAAATGAATAAATGGGTGTGTGGTTAAAGTGTAGTAGAAAGATCGGTAAATGATGGGTTGTGTGTGTTATATGGGCTTTGCATAAATAAGCTGGAATTTAAATGAAGGAGCAATTTTGACCTCAGTTTAGGATTTAAATGAGAAAATCGGGTGATTGCACGGGTAGGATAGAAATTAGGCTATGTATTTCAAAATTTGACCCTTTTACTCAGAAATTAACCAATTATATTTAATTTACAAAATTATCCTCAATTATAAAATATTGCCATAATTTATTAAATTTGAAAAAAAATCGGGACAAAATTGGGTGTCAACAATATGTATTCTACCACAACAAATAAATACCAAATTGATATCGGGCTTTGTGGATCAAGTAGATACCATGTATTCTTCTGATGTCTTTGCATTGAGGAAGAACTAAATCTTACCAATAAGCTTATGTTAAAAGCTATAACCAGTGGAGTATATTTGGTAAGATACTTCAATGCACCAATTGCATTAAAATATAATATTTCAATACCAAGAAGCTTTCAAACACAATTTTACCACATGTGACCGGATTATTTTAATCCGTATAAATATTTACGAAGCTTCATTGAATAGGTTTCCCGGGAACCTTGACATGATTCAAGGATTTTGAATCCTTCAAGGATAAATATATTGTTGCTCAATGAACCATATAAAAGGTTGTTGCAAAATTCATATACATATCAAGTCTTTCATGCACTGCCAGACATACAAGATACCTGGAGATGAATGCATCCACCAAAGGAGAATATAGCTCCATATAATCAATGTCAGATCTTTGTGCATCAAGTCGTACTTTATATTTAACGACTTATTATTATCAATATTTTTGCACAAAAAATATCTTTGTACACCACGGGCTTTGCACCTTCAGGTGTTCGGACTATAGGTCCAAAAACTTCACGTCACTCGAGTGAAGCCAATTTTTGCTTGAATGCATTTTTCTATTTTTGGCCAATAATTTCATGTCTGTATTCCTAACAGACTTAAGCTCAAGATCCTCATAATCATATAAATATTGAGCTTTATAATATGTGTAAGATATCGTCGACGATAATTCATATCTCGATTCCCAATCCGATATAACATATTGAGATCTCTTCACATTCATAAATATTTCAGGTACCTGAACCTCTCCTGATGAGGATTTATGAAGTGTTATGTCGTGGGCTATTTTAGAGCCCTGCCTCCTTATTTGACCATCATAATCATTTGTTCCTTTTTTTTCAAGAATTTATCTTTGGAATCGAATAGTCTACCACACTTCAGGCATGCCTTAGACTCATTGACATAAATAGATTGTCTCACCAGGACATCAGGAGCATTAGCAGCTAGAATATAATATTTTTCTTTGAGTCAATAATGCGTATGGCAGTGACTTGCATTATCTTTATATGAGGATCATAATCAAATGATAATTTAATTTATTTATTCCTCACCTGTGTTATCCCCCTAATGTTAGCCAAACTAACATTCGTTCCCAACCTTATATGGGATCCATCTTTGTGTGTTGCGGTGGAGCAATTGATAATATACCGCACATTAAAATTATTAGATGGAAAATATTTGGTTCCTGACCCTGAACCAATTATGAGGCGGAATTCATTTTGTGGCATGTCGTGCACAAGTGCTGCTTTATGGATATACCATACCTCATACCTGATTTAGGTAGCATTGTTCTCATATGCATGGTTTAGCAATTGGAGGCTTTCAATATGTGAATCTGCTAAACTTGATTGCCAACATTATCAAGATAACTTGTCTTGATTGTATAATCTAGAAATATGCTCATAATAAGATTTATTTGAGCAAATACTTAACCTCGCAAGTACCATTGCGGGTTTGTAATAAAATGCACATATGACCTTATCATAGATGCATCTATTTATAATAATTATATTGTCCACATGGCGGGTGAATGGGCCCATATTCACCTTTTATACATTCCAGAAGTGCGGGGATCCTGATCCCAAATTTAGTTGGTCGAATAATTTATTTATCTTGAGAACAAACAGCACAAAAAAGAATTCTTGAAGAATTCTGATTCTTCAGTATATACCCATGTGAATTCTTATTTATATACTTTGTGCATCATATTTGAACTGGGATGGTCAAATCGGTCATGCCAACTTATAAATTTATTCACCTAGTAAACTAGAAGTTTACTACAACATGGATATTGTAACAATAAATTAAAAGTTTATTATGGCATGCACATATAATTTTACCACACTTATATTTTGAGTAGTACATACTCGAGGAAGAGGCGGGGAGCTTTTCAAGCACATATATCTCTCCCGATATTCTTGTAGTAATATAAAGATATTCATATCTTTCCATCAAATTTAGTCTCTTAGCCTTTTTTGGCAAATGTATTTGAAACTTAAAAAGCTTCTTTCGAGACATACTACAATAAATATTTCATCCATCTCATTCCTCCAGGTAGTAATATTTCGGCTCTTCCGGAGCACTCAAATAGCTTTGTACTACCATATATTTTATTACACCAACCATATGGTGAATATCTCCTTTCAAAGAGAAAATCATATTATTTTTCTCATGGTAAAATCATTATAAGTAAGATCAATTTCTTGCTTCACTTGCTCTTATTAATTCATAATAATACATAATTATGGCGTACGTTCTGTACGAGACAATGGACATTTATGCCACAATAAATAATAGAATTATTATAGCCGAACCTTTTCTAGAGGTGAGTTGTGGTACTTTATCAACCATGCATGGGCACGTCCATATTCATCTTTCTCGAACCTCTTCTGGAGGTGAGTTTTGATAATTTATCATATATTGCCACCTTCACTTCGGTGAATGAGTCTATATTCATTTTTTTTTTATGAATTGTCTCATTCACTGCAAGGAATGGACCATAATCATCTGGAGTTGCCTCATGCTCATATGATACATTGAAGGTATTATTATATTTACCATTTGAACGGTTACTTTTTGAGACCCTCATTGTTCTCTTATTTATTTCACAGTGGTAACTATTTTTTCATCCCTTGCCACGTCCATGGTCTCTATCATGGTAATTATTTTATCGTCTTTTAGACATAAAATTATTTGCCTTCTTTCAGACATAAATTGTGTCTTCTTTCAGGCATAAAGATATTTTGCCTTCTTTCAGGCATATAAGGTTGTGTCTTCTTTCAGACATAATGATAATTTGCCTTCTTTCAGGCATATTATGTATTGCTACTACATTCACATATGAGAATGGAGCATTATGTTGTGCTCCCACATTCACCTTATGGAATGGAGCTTGTCTTGCTCCCACATTCATCTTAGGGAATGGAGCATATATTGCTCTCACATTCACCTCTATAAATGGAGCCTATTTAGTGGACGGGATTCATGATCAAAAATACTTTATCTTTTTTATAATACTTTAGTTTGCCTCAATCATCATTATGCCATCAATATCTTATTATCGCAAAAGCGTGTTACGCCATAATGCATTGGGAGTTGAATATGATGTCTTACCCTTAACTAATGGCATAATAGACCAAAGTGTGTACATATGATGCGATTTGAAGTACAATACTCAAAGGTACTCATGCTTCGTGTAATTAAAACATAGTACTGTAATCATGTCAATGATATAACACTAATATATCGGGTAACGATCATTAAAAAAAAAGCATTATTTCTCAGGTCTCCACTTACCAAGAGTATAAAAATTTATACCCAACTATAAATCAAAGAGGCATTCTTTAAAAGCTACCATATTTGTTTCATTCCATATATCCATGTGAGAGTAAAATATTAACCATACTACATAATCCATGTTTGCTCTCACAAGCAGTTTACCTTGAAACATGACTAGAACTGATCTACAATATCATGTTGCTAGGCCATGCACCCTTAAATTGTTGTCAAAGGATAACTACAAAATCAACCAAACAATGGTAGAATAGACAAAAGTTGTAGTCAGTGAAAGGTTTCCACAATTTAAAGTGGTATAAAACAAAATGAAAATAGGGTACTATTAATTTTGAGATTAACAAAAACCATAATACAAAAGAATTTTGAAACAAAAAAAAAAAAACTTATCTTGTGTTAGCAACCAGAACGTTGGCTTCTATCAATTGCATCATAATTTGCTTTTCATTTCTTCTAAATCGTGCAATAAAATAGAGACTCGCGCTGATAACGTGTTGTAAAACTAATAGTAAAGTAGTGCAAGAATAAGATAAAATATATAAGAGGAGAAGGAAGAACTTGTATTATTCTCAAAGTGTTTCAAGTGTCTTTCATAGAGCCAAATGTGCTCTATTTATAGGATGGAAATACATAGGTTACAAATCAACCCAAAGGTTACAAGAATTAATTAGCAGAAAGTGGGGAGGAATTAAGTACGAGAAAGTGGGGTACTAAACCATATGTTACAATTGAATAATGGTGAGTAGTGGTCATCCACACAAATAAATGAATTTATAACAGTGTACATTTTATTATGTTATTTTTATTTAAGAACACTACTACTTGGCCACACCATATTTGTCCCAACTTTTGCCATAACCGTGTAAAGACTAATCTAGCCTTAATATGTGTTTGGTCACTCAAACAGTTTTTTTTCCTCCAAAACCTTCCCTCCGAACAAACTATTAAATGTACCTTATTTCCAAAACCTTGAGCCCTAAAAAATAGTCATGTGTGGGAGATGAAAGGTTAATATACTAATTTTACATAGTAATACGTATCCGTATATGTATGTACATAGAGTATAATTATACATTTTTTTAAAGTACGCTTTATTAATTAGAATATATTTCTTATACCATACACATTTTGACTACCAACAAATATACCATGTCTATTAGAATTTCATTCTTATTCCTTTACCGTTTTGAGTAACACTATTTTACAAACCCTAAACACAAAATCCACAATCCTTTTTAAACATGAATACCAATTCATCAAGTTCTAATATGGATCAACTAAGGAATGATTTATATAAAGCTCTAGGGTTGACATTAGACGATTGTTTGATGAATGATGAAGACAATTTAAATGACATTGATTCTGATAAGGCCCACAATGATGCAGAAAATAATGAAAGTGATGATGATATTGTGATGTTGAAGATGATATAGTTGAAGAAGTGTTAGAATATGGAGAGGGCAGGGAAATGGGTAATGAGATTTCTGAAGAGGATCTAGCAATATGTCCACCACCAAGAATGAGATTTAAAGGCAATCAACCTATGTATGAATTTTATAAAGCACATGCTAAATTATTAGAGTTTTGTATTGTCAAACGAACGTGCAACAAAAGAGCGGGGATGCGGTAAGGTGTGTGCAATATGGTTGTGATAGGTTAAAGATACCAAAACATAAGATATCCGGCAAAAGAAGAAATTGTCGTCCAAAAATCAATGCACTTTTTGAGAAAGATGGATCATGTCATGTTTCCAAGTTTATTAGAAAGCATAATCATAAATTGGAACCATCGTTACCAAGGTTGATCGCTGGACACATGTCGGCTAGTAATTCTCTTAAGAGATGGTTTAAAGCCAATGATATAGCTGGCTTAAGACCCTCCAAGAACATAAGAGTAGCTGAAGTACTTGCTGGTGGGCCGGAGAATTTGGATTGTACTCCTAAGGACTGTAGAAATTATATTTTGAAGAGTTGGATGCTCTAATTTGAAGAAGGGGCCGTACAATCATTACTCAAGTTCTTTACTGATATGCAACAAAAAGATAGGGAGTTTTTCTACTCAATTGATGTTGATAGTTTAGGTAGGATTCATAACATCGTATGGGTGCATTCTCACTCAAAGGTGGCATATGTTATATACTTTGATATGACATACCTAGTGAATCGGTATAATATGTCATTCACTTCGTTTGTTGGTGTCAATCAAAATACACTATCCATACTTTTGGGATGTGGGATGAGGATATTGCAAGTTACATATTAGTGTTCTCTACATGGCTTGAGGCCATGGGAAATGTTTGTCCACTGGCTATCTTGATCGATCAGTGTGAAAGCATTAAGGCAGCTACATATGAATTGATGCCAAATACGGTACAAAGATATTGTGTATGCCATATATTCGGTAAGTTGCCTTTGAAGTTAAGTGGGGTTCATGATTCTAAAAATACAAAGTCAGAACTTAAGGCCATGGTCCTAGATAGAATTACTACAATTGAGTTTGAGACGAGATGGGCTGAATATATTGAAAAATATAACTTAGATGGAAGAGATTGGTTTCTTAAGCTCACCTTAGAAGGAGATATGGGTTCCTGCATACCTAGATGATCATTTTTGGGTAGGGATGTTGTCTACTCAGAGAAGCGAAGGAATGCATGCTTTCTTTGATGGATTTATCACCCGTCAAAGCATTTTAAAGCAGTTTGTTCAGCAGTATGAGTTAGCTATAAGAGATAAATTTGAGAAAGAGTTGGAAGAATAATATAGGTCAAATTGTTTCGAAATAAAATGTTTGTCTGAATTCCCGTGGAAAGCACAACTTCAAGCTTGCTATAATCGCAAAATATCTGAATTGTTCCAAAATAACTAAAGAAGTTGTATCATTGTAAAATCAACACCCCTGAGGATGATGAAGCAGAACCTGGTGTGGAAAAATACACTATAACTAATTATTCAAATATAAGTTTTAGCCGTAGAGATCCATTTTTCTTCACTATTAAGTACATGGATGTTGGTGAATATCTAAGTTGCTCCTGCAAATGGTTTGAAAGTAGAGGATATCTATGTTGCCATATACTCAAGGTGTTGTCTCACAAAAGAATACATAAAGTTGACCAAAGGTACACAAAGAATAGTTGGAGAAAAGATGTTCTTCCATACTTGAAACGATTATTTTTAGGAGGTTATCCCCATATGACTTCTGAGTAAATGATGTACAAGGATCTACTAAAGCATTTTCAGCGGAACTGTGATATTGCATTAGATAGTAAAGTGAAGAGGAAATACATCAAGTATATGATGATCAAAGTAGAGCATGACCTTTTAGATTGGAATGATGAAATCATTGAGCAATTTGTCCAATTAGAAGAGATAAGTGAGGTTGAGGTTCACGTTGACCCTTCAAGTGTGGCTGATGGGAGAAGCAACTATTATACGTGACCTTCGATAAACTCATTCACGAGGACGTCCATAATTGAGCCGATATAGAGGACGACTTGGACCCTACTTTAAAAGTTCACAAAGTGGTGGTGGAAGTAGAGGAAGAGGCGGTGGGAGTAGTAGAGGTAGTCGTAGAGGTAGTAGAGGTGGTAGTAAAAGTGGTGGTAGGGCTGGTGGTAAAGGCGGTCAAGGCACGGGTATAACTAATGTGCAAGATGAAGAAAATGGGGCAAAACTTACTTGCATATTCACTAGAATTCATTGATTATTTGTTTCAACGCATGCATCTCTTATACTTATTAAATTTTTTTCTGCATGCAGCAAGATAATTCTACAACATCACCACTTGTTAGCTTGCCCGATCTAAACATTGAAGCAAACTTGGACATTGAAGACTTGACTGTTAAATTTGATAGGATATAACTTTGAGCTTTTTTTAGTTGGATTTGTGATAGAATCCTTTTAAATTTATTTACTTTTTTTTTATAATGAGACTTAATTAAAATCGACTTTTTTAAGTTTTCATTGTTAGAAAATGGTTCCTTTCATGCTTATGTTATGGTTTGAGTATTTTATGTGTGATATGGTCTAACGTAGTTTATGTGCAACTTCAATTGTATGAATTGATGTATACAAACTCTATGCTAACATAAACCTTAGTACAAAAGAAACCTAAAATGTGCCTAACTAGACTCGAACTCCACACCCCAACCTCATAATATTAAACTTATGATCACTTTACTGGAATAACATCATCTGCTATTCCACACACCCTTTTTTATTTTATCCAAAATATAGGGTTACTTAAACCGTAGTGAAAAGCTTGTATGAAAAAAAATATCTAAAATGTGCCTAACTAGACTCGAATCCCGAACTCCGAACCCACACCTCCTATTATTAATTTTAACACCACTTTACTGGAATAGTATCATCTGCTATCACACTCTTGTTTATTTTATCAAAACTATATCATAACAAAAACCCTAACCTTCACCTCGTAAAACTAAAAGGTTATGACGTTCAACTTTTCCTAATAAAAGAGACACAAAGGTTCTCTTTCTTTTGTAAGAATCTAAAAACCTCCTCAACCTTTTTCTCCATTCTACTTCTTTACAAAAAAGATATCGGTAGATGCAAGCAATTCTAAGTACTATTCACCTGAACATATATAAATACTTATGGACGTGAGAAATTTACTATGAAGTTAAGCAATTCTTATGTTACAACAGATGATTTCGTAAGTTTCTAATATGTTATTTTACGAATTATTTTGGTGATAGATCTTTCCAAAACCTATATTCCATTTTTTTCCATGAATCAGTTCGCGCACGTGTTTTATGTGGGAATGATATATAGATGCACCTAATTGTACTTAAAGGGCGTAAAAGGCTAGGCAAGTTTTGGTTAAAATTTGTAAAGGCCAAGAATTTGAGGACTGATAAGATACTACATTTTCAAATCATGGATTTTCTTGTAGAATGTCGTTTTTGTTGTCAAATTCACATAATGGGAAACCCTCCAAATATTGCTGTTGATTCTGATGATGAATCATAAAGTTCATCAAGTTCAAGTGATGGTTCTCTTTTAGGGTAATGTTGGATTATGATGGTGATGGAACCCTTGTTGATCCGGTTCAAATTGATTAGATGTTAGGGGTTAAGTAGTTGGGCTATGTTCGTCTATGTGTTTTGTTGTTATCTAATATTAAGACTTTAATCTATGGTTTTTTTTTCTAAGTTCTTGATCATCTATGGTCAATATATGTGTATTTTGTTTGATGTATGGTCGATTGAACAATATTCTTTTTTATCTATGTTGAATGTATGTTTAATCTATGTTGAATCTATTATTTCATTTATGTTTAACTATTGTAAATAACAATGTTTCATACTTGTATAAGAAATTAAATTTATCTAATGAAGTAATTGAATTGCAACTTCTAAAAATATTAGTTAAAATTAGATGAGCAATTTGTAGAAGTGTCCGGATTTCATAAAATGAAATATACTTCCTCGGAATTAGTCCATGCTATTTACTTATTTATTTCCTGGGTTTAAGTCCAGATTCCATTTTGTAGTTGTTATATTCAGAATATTTAATCTATTATTTTCACGTTTCCAAGATACGAATTAAATGTCAAGTCATTTAAATTGAGAATAAATTACTTGTCAGTATATTGTAATGAGATAAAAAAAAATAGCACCCATAGACAAATATATATGATCTCAAAAAGATTAAACATATTGGATTATTGGATTTATGAAGAAACTAGCCTTCGTACATTGTTAGTATTATAGCACTCGTAGAACAAAAAAAAAAAACCTAAAAAAATTCCCTACACCACTTGAGATTGGGGGTTCAATAACAAGTTTGGCAGATTGGCAATTTCTCTCAATCCTACCCGCGACAGCTTCCATACGCACCATCATCATCTCCTGGCTACGTTTAACTTGATCCACTAGGCGATTAAGATTAGCAATTTTACCACGCAGTTCTTGTACCTGAAAATTAACATTGTTCAATGTCCATTTTATAGGAAAAACTTGTTGATCCACACAGCGACTCAGACTAGCAATTTCAGCACAAAGTTCTTGCATATGAATGATAACATTGTTCAATGCTCAGTTGATATTCAAAATATGTTGTGAAGTAACAATTGGAAAAGGATAATTCATGCTTATCCTGCCAAAAAGAAACACAATATTAAAAAGAAAGTAGAATAACAATTATTGCATATTACAAAACATGATGTAGTAACTGACATGAAAGAAGAATATATTATACACTATGTGCGTGCTTACTTACTTACCTGACTTGTCTTGTAAAGTTAGGATATGTATGATCTTACATGGAAAGATTTGAAGATGATAGTCAAAGATATGCTATATGATGATGATTAGACTATGGAAATGTGTTAGGATTTAAATAGGATGTGTATTGGGTAATAGAAAGGCAATAGGCATTATCTGATGCATGTATTGCAAGAAACCATGCACGCACAACCAATTAAAGTGGTGCCTTAACTTGGGATTGTACCACTTTTGTGTCTTTTGCTATGTCCAATGTAGACACATTCACATATTATTAATGCCTAAAACCGACCTAAACCCTAACTAGTTCTAATTGATTGGTTCAAATCACTTTTCAAATTACTCTTTGATATAATGAATTCTATTTTCATTTTTTAGTTATTAAATTTAGAATATTTAATCTATTATTTACACCTTTTCAAGACATGAATAAAATGTCAAGTCATTAACATTTCAACTTTCTTAATGTTCTAAATTATTTTGTGGTTTCATACTGTTTTTTGTCTTGCTTACATCTAATTGCATAAACTAACTATTTTATGAGAATTATCTTAATCTTATTAACACTTTTTTCTGAATTTTATTGGTTAAATTAAGAATTTTTAATATTTGTCATTCTAATAAACTATCTATTACTCGTCAACGTAAAATGCTTCTAATTGATTTATGATATCATTATTTCCCTCCGTCTCCCTCTAATATTTTTCGAAATGTAGTTGTTTATTTGAGAAAATTGCTTCCTTTAATTTAAAAGATAGTCACAAAATGTGCAGTTTTAAATTGCATTTGTTTTCAATAACACATGAAATTAAGTAATTATTTAAGTAATTTTCTATATCCTAGTATAGTTATTCAAAAATTTAGTTGATAAAATTATTAATATTTATTATATTCTTTTCCATCTATAAAAAAAAAAGGAATAAAATGTGTACGTATTGAAATTGCCACTTTTTGACTATACTATAAGTTTTGAAGATTTAATCAGCCTTTTTTTTTCTAGTACATATGAAATTGCTTAATTGTTTTCTGAGATTATGAAGACTTAACAATGGTGTAAACAACAATAAAAACAACATAAATACAGGAGTATAGATTAATTTAACATTATATTAAACGAAATAACAAGTCTTGAATTAATACCAACATGCTTAACATAATAAAACTCCTCCAATACAATCCTCCCCAACAAAAAGCAAAATCAACTACCCGCACTCCATAAACAAGAAGCTAACGGGCGTTTGGGGGAATGAGGGGTTTCAACAACATATTAACTAAACTAAAAAAATGGGTGAGGAAGGAGGAGAAACCAGTTCAGATGCATAAATGCCACCACCACCAACAACAATTGTTGCTAATTCTCAATCCTCTCTAGGGTTTTCATTATCTTAGCATGGTTCACCGAGATCTTCTCTTCAATGTCTTCAAGTTTGCACTGCATGTCTATAACACGTTCGCGCGCACATTTATCCATACAGAATACGTTGTCATACTTGCTAGTTGTTGGCCACAAATTGCTACTTTCACCTTCCATGCCTACAAAAGTAAATCAGAGTAAATTTACACTACAATCACCCAAAATTTAAAAGAAAAACACTAAAAAAATCTAACAAATTTAAGAAGAAATGTATCAAACCTTACTTGTCTTGGAAAATTGCGGTTTTTCTTCTCAAGAAATGAAGGGACGCTTTAAAGATGATGTTTAGTTATAATGAGGGTGAGAAACATTAATTAGCTTCTTAAATAGACAAGCATACCCGTTCAGAAAGGGTGTTTGTTTTAAATTGACACTCAATAGGTGCGTAATTTATTTTTTACATATTTAATGACATGAAATTATAAACATAAATATTAATAAGACTGTTTATTTAAAATAATGACCCATAATTGCATATTTTAGACTGATATTATAGTGTAATTAAATTAATGACTCTATACATATTAAATTTATTAAAATATTTTTAAATATTTTATGACATAATTAATTACACATGAACAACATTATATGTGGGAGATCTAAGGGTGTAATTAACAATGATCACTCACTTTAATTACATCATGTAGTCATAAGAACACAAATAGATGTGATCACTTGTATACAATAGCATAATGTACACTACGCCATTATACCGGTGATCTTAACTCACCACAAGGACCAATATGGGAGATCTAAGGGTGGAGTTAACTATGATCACTCACATTAATTAATTGCATCATGTAGTCACAAGAACACAATTATATGTGATCACATGTATATAATAGCATGAGGAACACTACGACATTATATGGCTGACCTTAACTCACTGCACGAACCAATGTGGGATATCTAAGGGTGTTATTTACTATGATCACTCATTTCAATTGCATCATGAAGGCACAAGAACACAATTGTATGAGCTCATTTTTATACAATAGCATGATGTACACTTACGACATTATATCGGTAACCTTAACTAACCACATGGATGGATAAGGGATATCTTATGGTGTCATTACCTATGATAACTCACTTCAATTGCATCATCTAGAAAAAAAATACAATTATACGTGATCACTTATATAAAATAACATGATCTACAATACCATATTGTACCGGTGACCTTAACTCATCACATTGACCAATTGGATCATGTAGGCACATGAACATAATTATATGTGATCACTTGTATACAATATCATTTTGTACAGTACGAAACCACAATAGCAATCTTTAGATTTTTTTTAAGGCAAAGGTCACTAAACACAAGGCCTAGTGATTTTTAATAATAATAATAATAATAATAATAATAATAATAATAATCAAAGTCTTTACAAAGTGTAAAAAATAAAAACTTGCACGAAATAAATTAATAAGGCTAGCTAGTAATAAATTAGTAACATGTTTAAGTGTTACATTCGCCCCACTGGAATGAGCACCATTGGATGCTAATACCACCAATTGAGACAAACATATCCACGTAACCATGCACTTTACAATGACATTTCTAGCTAGCAATACTAACAAGTAGTACTCTATCCATTTATCTAATTGTATCCTATCACTAGTTATCCTCTTGTTAATGTTGTTGTCCTTATGTACATATGTAGGATGAGCCTTCAAATAATTGGTGAAGCCAATCTGCTTCCAAGAGGAAATGGTCATCCACGCTGCACTCCAAAAACAGGCTGCCCAGGAACAAGCAAGCTACACATGGAAATCCCAGCAGACTCGAAGCTTGTTTACCAGATGTTTGCTCGACCCAACAAGCAAAATCCCAGCTAAAAAAAGACGCTGCAACTAATTCCTTAGCAAGAAAAAATTGACAGCTGCAAATGAAGAAAAAACGTCGGCAAAGCAAGCTTCTCTACGAGCAAAACAGTCCACAATCATCCCAGATCAGCTCCTTGCATTGCAGCTGTTCCGCGACGTAAAATGTAGCAATGAAAGCTCCGAGCAGCAACGTGTAACATATTAAAAGAGCAGGAACAAAGAATCCATCATCCTTAATAGCCCCCGCGTTGTGTTTCGCCCAACTTCTTGAATTAATTTATCCACAGCTCTTTGATTTTGTACGACCATTCTTTCTACATTGATGTGATCCCACCTTGTAAATGAACACATATCTGTTGCTATCTTTGCATTCAAGCTTGATAAACATATTGAATGTAGCTCCATAATCCTGCACAAATAAAAAACATATTAGAGAAAAAATCCCATTATGATCTCCTCCATAGGATTTGATCATAATGGCAAACTCCATCTCCATTTCTTCCCTCAAATCCACTCTCTCTCTTTTAAATCTCAACATCCCTTCTTCACTGGACGAGCATGAATGGAACTACAATGTGACTTGTCAAAATTCACCAAGGCCCTTGCTTGCACAGAGAAATCATAAAATGAGCTAAAGCTGACTATAGGAAAATTTCTCAATGAAACAGGTTATGAAACTGTTCCAAGACAATGTATTGCAGCTCCCCAACAAATTAGACAAGCTTGATTTGCACCTCCTGTAGAAAAGCAGGCAAAAAATGATAATTGAACTTGGTTTATCCCTAACAAAATTCTCCACAGCTGTCCCCAAAAAATTCCTCGCCAAAGCTGAAGTTTACGCTATCTGAAGCAATTCAACAAAGTAAAACTACTTGGGAAGCAGAAATTTGCTCGCTAAGCGAGCTAGTCAGCGAGAAGGGCCAATAGAATATTGCTTGAAGGCAGATTGTGCGTTGCCTAAACGAGCACCTCAATGAGTGAAACCAAGCTAAAACACTACCCAGGCAGCAACATCCTCTCCTCAAAATGGTATGTCGCGAGCTCCAGACCAAACACAAAATTAGGCTCATCAAATCAACGAACAGGATCCAAGTTACCCGCTGAAAATCCAGAAAAATTGATGCAACACCAAGTATTTCAACAAGCTAGTTCCATGTGCACCAATTGTAAGCAATAACTTGGACCATGAACAAAACCTGGAAAAATATATCACTGCCAAAAAAATTATACTAAGCAGCCCAAAGTAATAATTTGATCCAATTATTCCACCTTGTAGTAACCAAAAATTCCACAGAAAGTCCACGTCGCAAACTGCATTACTCCAGCTCGATGAATAAAGTGTAAACTCCTCAAGGCACCCGCAAAATTATTAGAAATAACACCCATTATTACCTCCTCCAGTAGGATTCGATCATAATGAATAAATACTCTTCCAATCCTTTAAGACCCTCATACGAACACATTGGGCTTTATTTTGATTAACAATAACTTTGGCTTTTGCTGGGAGTTCTTGAATAGAAGAGAAAGTTAGATGATTCAAATCATAAGCACAACAAGCTAAGAAATCAGCTAGCATATTCCTTTCTCTGAATGTATGCCTAAACTGAAACCCCCTCTCGCCCGCTGCCTTAGATCACTTATCTCATCAATCAAAGCTGCAATGTCCCATAAATTGGACCAAACCCCTTTAATGATATTCTTCATTAATAATGAGTCATTCTCAATAATCATAGGGCTCAAATTATGTGCCACACTATACTTCAACGCCTCAAGAATAGCAATAACTTCAGTGTACGTATTTGTGTGCTCACCTATAACTCTTGTACTAGCAAAAATTAAATCACCATTATTATCCCTTACAAAAAAGCCATCGCACTCTGCCTCGAATTACCTTTTGAAGAGCCGTCCATATTGCATTTTAAAAACCTAGCCAACGGCTTTTGCCACATTACTGAAACATACTTAAATCAAGGCAAGTAAGCTTCCAAAGATTGAACCATATGAGGCCAAGAATCCAAACTCGATGAATACCAGGAAACCGCAATTTTATAAAAGAGGCAACATTGGTGGTGACCTCATAAATTAATCTTAAGAATGATACCTTTCCACCATGCCGAATAATATTCCTGCGTTTTCATAACAACCACACTATAAAGGATGGTATCGTATGAAATACAGCCTCCATCTATGGGCATGGCCATTGTTTCCAACACTTTAAACAAGCTTGCATCAAAGAACGACCCTCCAAATTAATACCTGCAGCCAAAAAGAAATTCCACAATCTCCACGCCACAGTACTAGATAAAAATAAGTGTTCTCTCATCTCAACTTCAGGGCGCTCGCAATAAAAGCATCTAGATGGAAAGTTATAGCCCATTCGTTTCAATTCCTCATCTATAGGAAGTTTAAACTTCCACATCCTCCACATCATGAATGAAAACTTGTAGGCATCCCCTTAATCAAACTAAATTTAGCAAGAGCGAACTTCCTTCCTTTATCTCTGACAAATTCCCATGCACTTGAAATCAAAAATATCCCATTTGGAGTAAGACTCCACCAAGCTTTATCCCTACCATCTTCATGTTTACCCACAGGCACATTCTCCAATATATGGTTAGCAATATCACTTGGTAATAGCTGATGTAAAAGGGAAGCATCCTGATGTTGGGCGTATATGTTATGTCTCGGCATTGATTTCTTATATCTTTTGTGTTATTTTCAGCGTATTATGTGCCCAACAATGTGAGATTTAAAGTAAAATACTAACTTGAGATGTTTGGATGTTTTAGGAGCAAATTGAAGGAATTTGGAGCTTGATTTGGACAAGAACAAGGAAGAAGCAATGGGTACAGCGTTGGATGCTTGGCATGCTAGGCTGTATGGACTGGGAAGAGTGCAAATATTGAAGAAATTGAGAAAAGGAGCGCATACAACCACGGATGCTTGGCATGCTGCGGTGTATGCGCCGTAAACTAATCCCAGAGCTGCCAGGACTAGCTTAAAACGTGTATTATTAGAATATTTCTGAGGATAAAACCCTTGTAACGTGATTTTCTTATTCATTACGTATTTTTGGAGGCAAGAACCACAGTAGAGGCTAGAGAACCAAGATTCATCAATTGAGTTGTAATTCTTCTTCCCTTTTTATTGTTTCATGAATTCTAGATTGTTTTGTGAGAAAGCTAACTTGTCTATGAGTAGCTAAACTCTATTATTCTAGGGTTATGGGTTAACCATGAAAGTTGTACTCTGAAGTTGATTGAGTTATCTTAAATTTATCAGATTGAGTTGTTTATTTAATTCTGCTCTGAATTACTTAATTTCCTGGCCAGTTGTTAAGTATTATCCATGAACCTAAGGTTGAACTCGAAAGTGGGAACCGTAGGTTGCAATAGAATTAAATAAAGCGTGTTCTTGAACCCGGGCATCGGGGAATGGTTTCGCGGTTAGGATAGAAATATACCTAACCGTCACGCTTAATCAGTTTACAGGAAAAACACATGCATTCTTGTTAATTCTAATTCCATAGACATATAGGCGTTAGGTTGGCTTGAACAGGCTAGCAGGGTATCGAAAGAGCTCTGTGAGTATAATCAACCCTGTGATTAGCAACTCAGATAAGTAAAATTAATTCAATTAGTGGATGAGTGCAACTGGATTGGTGATCGTCCCATAATCCTGGAATATTCCCTCTCACTGATATCTAGAACTCTTGAATTGTCTTGCATTCTATTTACTTCTATTACTTTTAGTTAATTAGTTAATTAAACACAACTTGAAATCTGGTTAAACTCTCTTGAACAATACTTGAATTGAAGTTTGTCTAGTTAATAGTTAATCAATAGTCCTCGTGGGAACGATACTTTCTTGTCACTTTATTACTTGATCGACCGCGTATACTTGCGTGTGCGTTTGGAGCGACAAGTTTTTGGCGCCGTTGTCGGGGACTAAGATTTAATTAATTTCTAGATTAGCTTTTATTTATTATTTGTTCAAGATTAATTTTGGTTTTAGTTGTCTTTGGGTGTTTCAGGTTGTAGCTTGAATGCGAAGGAGCAAGAGTGGTGATAAACTCTACACTTTTGACCCAGAACCTGAAAGACTTTTTCACAGGCTAAGGAAGGAAGCCAGACTCAAAGCAAAGCTAGAGAAAGCTCCTATTTCTGAACCTGCAGAGATGGCTGGAAATCAAAACCGCGCAATACTGGATGTGGCCAGACCTACTCTTGATAACATGGCCAAGGCCATTGTGAGACCCACCATTACTGGTAAATTTGAGCTGAAGGAGAGTATGATCCGACTATTCCAGTCTAATGGTCAGTTCGCAGGACTGTCAAATGAAGATCCTCAGCAGCATATGCAGAACTTTCTGGAGATCAGCGACACTTACAAATATGTTGATGTGTCGGATGAATACATACGGCTGACGATGTTCCCATTCACCTTGCTGGGTGAAGCAAAGAAGTGGCTCTTGGTTCAACCACCAAACTCCATTAACTCTTGGGACGAATTCTTTCCATCAGGCAAAACTGTAAAGATCAGAGGTGAGATAGTGTCATTTAGTCAAAATTCATCAGAGGAGATAGGTGAAGCATGGGAGAGATTCAAGGCATTATTGAGAAGCTGCCCACACCATGGTCAATCAAAGGAGGTGTTGGGACATATTTTTGTTGAGGGACTGCAGTCGCATAGTAAAATCTTGCTGGATGCTTATTGTGGCGAACCAAGTCTAGAGAAGCAGTATGATGAGCTTGAGATCATTCTTAACAAAATTTCAGAAGGTAGTCAGCATTATCATGGTGACTCAGGCAGAGGTAAAAATCTCAAGCTAGGTGGAAAGGTGGAAGTGGATGTACTGACAGCTATGAAAGCTGAAATGGCAGCAATGCAACACTCTGTTAAGCAGCAACTTGATGCAGTACTTGTCCAGGTAAGCAAGCCACATCCACAACCTCAGCAACCGGCCCCACCCCAGGTTCAACAAGTGCAAGCAACTCCATACTGTGAGGTGTGTGGTGGTTCTGATCATCTGAGTAATATTTGCACGGAAAACCCAGAGTCTGCATTTTACGTGGGTCAGCAGGGCAGGGGTTTTAACCAAAATGCTCAGTATGGAAACACTTACCCGCCTAATTTTCGCAACCACCCTAACTTCTCATGGGGCGGTAATCAAGGCGGACAAGGCAGCAGACAACCCCAAGGTAATACTCAGCAGGTGCAGAATCCACCGCAGCAGCAACAGTCTGAAACGTCAAAAATAGAGGCAATGATTCAGAAATTGGCTGTTGATCTTAACCAGAAAATTTCAACTCTCCAGCAAAACCAAGACAGTGCCATTCGCTCTCTAGAAAAACAAATGGGACAGCTTGCCAGTAATCAAAATACAAGGCCACTTGGTGCTTTGCCAAGCACTACTGATCCTAATCCCAAGGAACAAGTGCAAGCAGTGTCATTACGAAATGGGAGAGAACTGGAAGAATTGCCAAAGAAGCCAAAGCAGTCTCACCCTGACAAAGGAAAAGAGCGAGAGCCAGTAGTCGAAGTCGAGAAGGAGGCAGAAAAGCAAGAGGCAGTGATTGCTGCTAGACCACCACCTCCCTTTCCTCGAAGGTTGCAAAAGAATCTGCAAGATCCTGCAGTTACAAAGATCTTGGGCATACTCAGTCAGACTAGTATCAATATTCCATTGGTAGTTGTGCTCCGAGGAATTCCAAAGTATGCTAAGTATATCAAAGATATAGTGTCATCAAAAAGGAAGCTCAATGAATTTGAAACTGTAGCACTTACTGAAGAGTGCACATCCAGAGTTCAGAACAAACTCCCTCAGAAGTTGAAGGATCCAGGTAGTTTCACTATTCCTATCCGTGTTGGCAATGTGGCAGTTGGTCGAGCCCTATGTGATCTGGGGGCTAGCATAAATCTTATGCCATTGTCTGTGTGCAACCAACTGGGTCTCGGTACTCCAAAGCCAACAACAATCTCACTTCAGTTAGCTGATCGGTCTACTACTTATCCTGAGGGGGTGATTGAAGATGTACTGGTTCAGATTGGTCAATTTATTCTGCCCGCTGATTTTGTTATCCTGGACTATGAGGCAGATAAGGAAGTTCCTATCATTTTGGGACGGCCTTTCTTAGCCACTGGTGATGCTGTGATCCGTGTCCGAGAGGGAAAGATGACAATGAAGGTGGGTGATCAGGAAGCAGTTTTTAATGTGTACAAGGCTCTAAAAATGCCTAACCATCATGAAGAGTTGTCTATGATCACAGTGAATGACCTGGAGGAGAAGTCGACTGACCCAGCTGATTATGTCAATGATGACTTGCAGCGAGCACTGATGTTGGGAGAAGAAACTGGTGAAGATGCTGACATAGAGGAGATATTGCAGCTCTTAGACTGTTCTTGTGAATTTATTACTGGGTTTCCCAAGTTTGAGCCTTTAGATAGACCGCTCGGGCCACCACCCAAGCCATCTATTGAAGAGGCGCCCAAGCTTGAGCTCAAACCTTTACCTGCGCATCTTCGGTATGCTTATTTGGGACAATCTGACACTTTACCTGTGATTATTTCTTCTCTGTTGTCTGACTTGCAGGTAGAAAAGCTGTTAAGAGTGCTACGAGAGCATAAGAGTGCTATTGGCTGGACTATAGCTGATATCAAGGGAATAAGCTCGGATTTCTGCATGCACAAGATCTTTATGGAGGACGGTTACAAGCCAAGTGTGGAGCATCAGCGTCGCCTTAATCCAATCATGAAGGATGTGGTAAAGAAAGAGGTGATTAAATGGTTAGATGCAGGTATAATTTTTCCTATCTCTGACAGCAAGTGGGTAAGTCCAGTGCAATGTGTCCCTAAAAAGGGAGGGATGACAGTGGTGCAGAATGAGAATAATGAACTTATCCCCACAAGAACTGTTACGGGGTGGAGGGTGTGCATTGATTATCGAAAATTGAATAAAGCCACCCGAAAGGATCACTTTCCCCTCCCCTTTATTGATCAGATGTTAGATAGGTTAGCTGGCCAAGAGTATTACTGTTTCCTTGATGGTTACTCTGGCTACAACCAAATATGGATTGCTCCCGAAGACCAGGAGAAAACTACTTTTACATGCCCTTACGGTACCTATGCCTATAGGAGGATGCCGTTCGGGCTATGTAATGCACCTGCGACTTTTCAAAGGTGTATGATGGCTATCTTCACTGATATGGTGGAAAAGTTTGTCGAAGTGTTCATGGATGACTTTTCTGTCTTCGGATCTTCTTTTGATGCTTGTCTAACTAACCTTGGTCTAGTGCTTGCTAGGTGTGAAGAAACTAACCTTGTTTTAAATTGGGAAAAGTGCCATTTACACAAGGTGTCCAGTGCTGGAATTGAGGTTGACAAGGCGAAGGTGGAGGCGGTTGAAAATTTACCCCCACCCACGTCTGTGAAGGGAGTCCAGAGTTTTCTCGGACATGCTGGCTTCTATAGGAGGTTTATTAAAGATTTTTCTAAGATTTCTACTCCTTTGTGCAGGTTACTTGAGAAAGAAGCAGCATTTGTGTTCAATGAGGCCTGTCTGAGGGCCTTTAATGAGCTTAAAGAGAAATTGGTCTCTGCGCCAATAATAGTGGCTCCTGATTGGACTGCACCATTTGAATTAATGTGTGATGCTAGCGATGTCGCTATTGGCGCAGTCCTGGGGCAAAGGAGGAACAAGGTGTTCCATTCCATTTACTACGCTAGCAAAACTCTTAATCCTGCCCAATTGAATTACACAGTTACTGAAAAAGAGTTGCTGGCAGTAGTGTATGCCTTTGATAAGTTTCGGGCATACTTGGTTGGAACTAAAGTTATTGTCTACACAGACCATGCGGCAATCAGGTACTTAATTGATAAAAAGGATGCTAAGCCTCGACTAATTCGTTGGGTGTTGTTGCTGCAGGAATTTGACTTGGAAGTCCGAGACCGTAAGGGAACGGAAAATCAAGTAGCGGACCACCTATCTAGGTTGGAGAACCACAAACATGTGGATGAGGGAGGGTTGATCAGAGAAACCTTCCCGGATGAGCAACTTTTTGCCATCACCAATCACTCAGACCCATGGTATGCTGATTATGTCAACTATTTGGTAAGTGAGGCAGTGCCACCACATCTGACTGCAGAAGGTAAGCGTCGGTTCTTTCATGACGTGAGATTTTATGTTTGGGATGAGCCGTTTTTGTTTAAAGTGTATGCAGATCAGTTGGTGAGAAGATGTATTCCTGAGGAAGAGACGGAGGCTGTTCTGCAAGAGTGCCATGCATCTCCTTATGGGGGTCATCATGGTGGTGATAGAACAGCCGCCAAAGTACTTCAGTCTGGTTTCTATTGGCCGACACTGTTCAAAGATGCTCACGCTTTTGTAAAGAAGTGTGATCGGTGTCAACGAACCGGCACAATCACCAGGAAGCAAGAGATACCTCTACAAGGCATTCTAAAGGTGGAGATTTTTTATGTGTGGGGGATCGACTTCATGGGTCCCTTCCCCTCGTCGAATGGTCACAAGTATATTTTACTGGCAGTGGATTACGTGTCTAAATGGGTAGAGGCTGTTGCTCTTCCTACTAATGACGCGAAGGTGGTGGTGAGTTTCGTCAAGAAGAACATTTTCACCAGGTTCGGAACTCTGCGGGCTTTGATTAGCGATGAAGGTACACACTTCTGTAATAAGTTGTTAAACAACCTTCTAGCTAAATACGGGGTTAAGCATAAGGTCGCCACCATCCGCAAACTAGTGGGCAGGCTGAGGTATCAAATAGAGAGGTGAAGCAAATTCTTGAGAAAACTGTCAGTGCGAATAGGAAGGATTGGGTTACCAAGCTCGATGATGCACTCTGGGCATATAGGACAGCTTATAAGACCCCAATTGGGACTTCACCGTACAAGCTGGTATATGGGAAAGCGTGCCACTTGCCAGTCGAGCTTGAGCATAAAGCCTATTGGGCGATAAAGAAGCTAAATTTTGATATGGGCTTGGCGGGTGAGAAAAGATTGTTGCAACTCAATGAACTTGATGAGTTTAGGTTGCACGCGTATGAAAACGCCAAGTTATATAAGGAGAAGACTAAGCGGTGGCATGATAAGCGGATTCAGCATCGTCACTTTGAGCCGGGCCAACAAGTTCTTTTATTTAACTCCAGGTTGAAGCTCTTCCCTGGTAAGCTCAAGTCGAGGTGGTCTGGTCCATTTGAAATTGTTAAGGTGATGCCCCATGGAGCGATTGCGTTGCGAGCCCCGGGCTCGGATAAGTCGTTTCTAGTGAATGGGCAAAGAGTGAAGCGATATTGGGGAGGTGATGTCGATAGGCTTAAATCCTCCATTTCTTTAGTCGACCCTTGAAAAAGGGTTGTACTCGTCGTGCCGCGACGTTAAATCAAGCGCTTCATGGGAGGCAACCCATGTTTTATCAATTTTAGAGTTAGTTAATTCGCTTTTTCATTTAAAATTAAATTAAAAAAAATAAAAAAAAATAGAAAAGAACTGAAAGAATGGAAACTTGGTGAGTTTAATGTGTTTATATTAGTTGTTTTTCCAGGTTTCCGAGGTTTGAAAACAGTTGGAACAGTGAAAAAGGCACGCATCAGAGGCCAATGCAGCAGAATTAAACCAATCCCAGGCAGTACAGGCTATAGTGCATTACATGGTATGATGTGCGCAGCAATTGAGAGTGAAAACAATGCAGTTCCAGGCCAAACAGCGCACCATGCGCCGCATGCTCCACTGTATGCGAGCTTAGTTCGAAAATACAAACTGAACAGTGTTGCAGCTCCATGGCGCGCTACACTGTTTGCTGCTGAAATACATAAAACAGCGCACCAGGCGCCGCATGCCTCACTGTATGCGCATCATAAAAAAAATAAAAATTGTTACAGTGTTGGGAGTTGGAAACGTGGGTCACTGTATGCCAAGGTAAGTTTTTTTTAAAAACTCCTTATACCACTTGAACACACACACACATTCACACAAAACACAAGATCAGAACACGCACAACACAAAGAAGAACAGAGAACGGGACAGAAAAAAAAATAAAAAGGGCACAGCGGCTGGGATTTTTTGTTTGGTTTTCCAGGTATGATTTCTACTCTCTCAACTTCTCCCTTGTCCATGGAGCCACAACCTACTGTAGTAGCGCTAAAAGTGTTCCACCTTCCCTCTTTCTTAGGTTTAGTTTTTACTTAAAAGTTGTGATGAAACCATGCTTAAACTTGGTTCTTTTTTATTGGTAATTGTTGTGGGGGGGTGCGGTGATGCACCATGATGAGTAGAAACGTAAGCTCCCGGAGTTGGGAGGTCCAAACATTAACAAAAAGTGCATACACAAGCTGTCCAATTTACTGCACATAAGGTGTTTGATAAAATTCCCCAATGAACAATTTGAGGTATTTGGTGAAGTCTGAGTAGCCAAATCAATTAGGGGGCATAAGTTGAACATATATTAGTTAGAATTAGGACATGGGGCTGATTTTGAAGTGTTTTCGTATGCTCGACACTCACTGCACTTTATTCATACACTAAAAGTGTTGTTTTGCACTTTACTTGAGCGAGCCATTGCTCCGTTGTGTAATTCACGGGCTGCTTTTATTGCTTTGCTTAAAATAATATTGCTCCATATTTTTGAGATGAAGTAGAGCATAAGTGTGGGGAGTGGAGACCCCGTTTGCACACTTTGGTGAATTTTAACCATGAGAATTGTTTTGAATAAAGAAGTGCGCGTCGAGGGAAGTCTGAGTACCTCGCGAATATTACAATGAGCGTACTATGAGCATAACTTGATTACTTGTAGATTACACTTGAGCTATAAGTGTGGGGTGCGTGCGCACCAATGAGAAGTAGACGACTAGCTTGAATTGGCTTAGTTTCTAGCTACTTTAAAGAGCTCGGGAATAACTCATTGGCTAATTTCACATTGTTTGAATGCAGGTATTCTATTTTAAATGGCGATTGCAAAGCAACCATCCAAGAGTGGTGGAAGCGGGGACGGAGGCCAACCACCACGGAATCAACCTGAGGGCAAGGATAAAAGGGAGCAACGCTCAAAGAAGAAACAAGATACACCTGCTCCGGACATGACCATTCCCGCCTCTCAGGTAACCACGGGCAAGAGGAAATCAATCATTGCTAAGAAAAAGCCCGTGGTGATCCGTGAAGGTGGTGCTTCTAGACCACCGGCCAAGAAAAGGAGAGCAGTTCAGGGTAAGGGAAAGAAACAAATGGAGGAGGATGATGAGGATGATGATGCTGAGGAGGAGTACACTTCTATTCCAGAGCCTGAGGACATTCCCTCTACTAGTGGCCCGATTGACAGGACATTGTGGGAGGACACCTTTGAGAGCGAGAGTGCATATTTGGCATATCAGTGGATCCTTAAGAAGCAGATTACACAGGAAAGACCACTGAACTATCATGCATGTGAGAAGGCGTGCCCGGCTATTCTGGAGGTTGTTAAAGATAGGAAGTGGGATAGATTTATGCAGGGTCCTACGGGCAAGGGCAATGTTACTGCTGTTCAGGAGCTATATGCGAATTGGATCAACCCGAGGAGCAGCATAGTGCGGGTTCGAGATGTTGATATTGATATTTCTGCCCGAGCCATTAATGCACATTACAGGGTGACTGAAGTGGCAATGGATGATTATAAGAAGATGCTAGCAGAGCCGGATTTTGCTGATGTCATTGAGGTACTGTGTGACCCACCAGCTGTTCTGGATGATCGTGAATCTTCGAAGCCTGCGTGGTTGCACAACACGCAGAGAAAATATGCCACTTTACCCAAGCGGTTTATGTCGAGGGAGAGTCGATCTTGGCTCAACTGGGTGTCTAATAGGATCATGCAGGCTGACCATCAGACGAATGTACTTCGGGAGCGGGTGCTTCTTATTTATGCTCTGATGACTGGAATAGTTCTGAACTTGGGTGAGCTTATGTACGAGCAGATGATACGGACTCGTAAGGAGAAGACATTGAAGCTATATTTTGTGCACACTCTGACAGCTTTGATGAGGAAGCACAGGGTACCATTCTATACGGAGGATGATCTTTTGGAGGTGCCCATTGCTCATGACATCACTTCAGTGCTTGACCCGGTCGCGGCCAAAGCAGATAAGAGAACTACATCAGAGCGACTTGTGGGCTTTGAAGCCGAGCTAGCTAAGTTGAGAGAGGCGCAGCAGGCAGAGCTGACCCAGTTGAGAAAGGAGCAGCAAGCAGCGCTGACCCAGTTGAGACAGGAGCAGGCAGCGCGAGATACCCTGATGCAGAGCACACTGGCAGAGATCCTTGCCGCTATTCAGAGTCCCAGAGTGACGCGTTCCATTGGCGTCCAGACTGATGCAGGGTCCAGTGAGGAGGTTGTGGATTTGAGTGCTACTGATGGCACTGCTGCAGAGCCAGCTCCGGCTACTGCTACTACTATGGAGGGGTCGCTGATTGATGCGATGGATGCAGCTGGCACTACCTTGTTGGATCCCTCCACTGCTCAGACTGCGGGTTCAGACCGGTCTGCAGCACCTCCAGACTCTGCGGTTTGAGGGAGCTTTCTTGATACCCACTCTTGTTATTATTTTTGTATTTGTGCAGTGGGGACCATGCATTATTTTAAGTGTGGGGTGGGGTATCATGATTTGTACTTATATATATTTTTACTGTATTTAATTTTTTAGATTAGTGGCATAATCCTTGGGTTTTCTTCAAGCCACGGTTCTTTCCCGAGGATGCCTTTTGTTTTGAACCGGGTGTTTTTAGATAAAAATGACAAAAAAAAATTGATATTTAAAATACAAAAAAAAAATTAGGAAATAGGAGTAGCTAAGTGGTAAGGACCTGTGCCTTCTCTGTGAATTGTTTGATACTGATATATTTAGTCCTTTACATGCGAGTTGAACTTCCCTAAAGATTTTTTTGTGTGAGTTGTATATTGGATTGATAGTCAGTCGTGTTAGTGACTCCTCGGCTCAGGTTTCTGACTCTGAGTGCTGACTGAATAGCATGACTTGTCTCACTTGTTTTTGTTAGGTGTTGGAATTGTTTTCGCCTTGAGTAGTTCATGTGCCATGAGTGGTGAGGTGCTTTTCTTTATTCTCGTGCTTGCATTATTGGTCTAGAACTTGCCCCGCGTGTGTTCAAAGCGAAATCCTAGGTTTGCTCTAGTCGGGAGATGATACAGGCCTTCTTTGATAAACCCTTTCTTTTGCAGCCTTGATTAGCCTACCCGTTCATATATATCCCTTGTAATCCTTTTTGAGCCTATTAGTTTTTGTTGACACCCACATTACAAGCCTATTCCCTTTGTTCTTAATTACCTTCCTTTTGAACCCGTACTCCTTAGAGCACTTTAATTGAAATATTGTTGTTGGTGGAGTTTGATGGCTTTTGAGTGGAGTCAATAAGAATAAATTTATGATGGTATTTTTGAGGAAAAAGTACATTGGCAAGGTTGAGGAAAAAAATCAAAAGTGAAAAAAAAAATAAAATAAAAAAAAAAAAAAAAAGCAAAAGAAAAAAAAAATTCTCAATCCTTGCTAGTGTTGTGCACATTGAAAGAAAAAAAAATACTTAAAGGGAGGGAAGTGTTTGAGTTGATGTTCGGATGGTAGCTCGGTTGTTTTTGTGAAGAGTTGAGCTATATAAGTGGAAGTGATGTATTAAAGTGCTTAGGGAGGTAGTCATTTAACCATTACCCGTCCTTTGGCCTACATTACAACCCTTAAAGTCCTAGTTAATCCCGAATAGGAGCGAACCTACATTAGTGGAGTCCTACACTACGGGCAAGCCTATGGTACCATTGTGTGACACTTGAGATTCTTTTTGAGGGTGAGCGTATTCTACCTATCTTGAAAGTCCCTTATAATTCAGTTGATATATTTTTGTGTGATTGGGACTAGACTTTGATTGGTGAGGGCACATGGATTATGAGAGGTTGGAGCTTTTATTAGGCCCTAACCTTGAGCTAGTGGACAAGTCGTGAGTAAGTTGGTGTGAAGAGTCGTTTCTTGAGGCTTGGTTGTTGCTACTTGACTGCTTGATAATCCTTGTTTTCTAAATGTGTGGTGTGCAAATATGGGGAGTTGTATGCTTGTATGTCTAGTGGCTAATTGTTGGTATCAACCTATTTCATAGGTGCGCTTCCTTGAAGTTCTTGAGTTGGGTAGTTAAGACCTATTGAGTATAAGTGTGTTGGATTTGTTTGTTCGGGGACGAACAAAGTTTAAGTGTGGGGTGTTGATGTTGGGCGTATATGTTATGTCTCGGCATTGATTTCTTATATCTTTTGTGTTATTTTCAGCGTATTATGTGCCCAACAATGTGAGATTTAAAGTAAAATACTAACTTGAGGTGTTTGGATGTTTTAGGAGCAAATTGAAGGAATTTGGAGCTTGATTTGGACAAGAACAAGGAAGAAGCAATGGGTACAGCGTTGGATGCTTGGCATGCTAGGCTGTATGGACTGGGAAGAGTGCAAATATTGAAGAAATTGAGAAAATGAAAGCATACAGCCACGGATGCTTGGCATGCTCCGGTGTATGCGCCGTAAACTAATCCCAGAGCTGCCAGGACTAGCTTAAAACGTGTATTATTAGAATATTTCCTAGGATAAAACCCTTGTAACGTGATTTTCTTATTCATTACGTGTTTTTGGAGGCAAGAACCACAGTAGAGGCTAGAGAACCAAGATTCATCAATTGAGTTGTAATTCTTCTTCCCTTTTTATTGTTTCATGAATTCTAGATTGTTTTGTGAGAAAGCTAACTTGTCTATGAGTAGCTAAACTCTATTATTCTAGGGTTATGGGTTAACCATGAAAGTTGTACTCTGAAGTTGATTGAGTTATCTTAAATTTATCAGATTGAGTTGTTTATTTAATTCTGCTCTGAATTACTTAATTTCCTGGCCAGTTGTTAAGTATTATCCATGAACCTAAGGTTGAACTCGAAAGTGGGAACCGTAGGTTGCAATAGAATTAAATAAAGCGTGTTCTTGAACCCGGGCATCGGGGAATGGTTTCGCGGTTAGGATAGAAATATACCTAACCGTCACGCTTAATCAGTTTACAGGAAAAACACATGCATTCTTGTTAATTCTAATTCCATAGACATATAGGCGTTAGGTTGGCTTGAACAGGCGAGCAGGGTATCGAAAGAGCTCTGTGAGTATAATCAACCCTGTGATTAGCAACTCAGATAAGTAAAATTAATTCAATTAGTGGATGAGTGCAACTGGATTGGTGATCGTCCCATAATCCTGGAATATTCCCTCTCACTGATATCTAGAACTCTTGAATTGTCTTGCATTCTATTTACTTCTATTACTTTTAGTTAATTAGTTAATTAAACACAACTTGAAATCTGGTTAAACTCTCTTGAACAATACTTGAATTGAAGTTTGTCTAGTTAATAGTTAATCAATAGTCCTCGTGGGAACGATACTTTCTTGTCACTTTATTACTTGATCGACCGCGTATACTTGCGTGTGCGTTTGGAGCGACACATCCCGCTGATAATCAACAATAACATCATGTACTTTATTGTACCATAAATCACATTCAAAACATCTCGGACTGACACGACCGGGATTTCGACTAGGCTATGCGGGCACCCGACATCCTCCTCTAGACCCGTCGGGTGAACCCTTACCAATTAAATTAGGAAAATAAATATAATAATTCATAAATAAGGACAAGACTAAAAACAAACACAGACATATTGATACCTCTAAGCTGTACGAAAGAAATTACAGCTGACTACCCAACATACTAGGTTTAGGGTTACCCAGACTAGACATCTAAGAGTACAAAAGAAGACAGATACCTCTTGAAGGGAGCAAAATGCAACTGAAATAATAACCAATAAACTGGTGGCCAACCGGAATAAAGCTGGCTCACCCTGACAGCTGAAGTCGTCTTCGCTCCTTTCCAACGTGGCGAACTCAATCCTGGAGCGAACCTGCCGAAACGAAATAGATAGACAAAAACAAACAACAAACAAGGGTGAGTCAAAAGGACTCAATAAGTAGGGCAGACTAGCCACCTCAAAGAATAGGATAGCTAGCCAGGGAGAAAAGAAATAGATAGACCAAATTCCTTTTATTTAAATTATAAAAAAGCAGAGCCAGATAACAACCGGAAACACTTAAGAAACTTATAAACTCAACCAAGGATGCGTGCCAAAAACATATCAACAAATAAGCAATGCACATATAAGCAGATCAGTAGTCATGTACCGTAAGTCTACACAATGGTATGAATTGAGATGAAATGAAATGAAGTGAGATGAAATGAAATGAAATAAAATGAAATATGATGCGAAGGGTCACATGTGCCCGTAATCCCATCCCGAAGCGGAATACTCCTGCATTCGAGGGGAATCCAATCTGATAACCAACTGGAGCGGAATACTTCTGCTCCTGGGGCGGAATACTCATGCACCCGATATAATATAAGCCAGAGGCGGAATACTCCTGCACTCTCCTGGGGCGGAATACTCCTGCACCCGATATAATGTAAAGCTGAGGCGGAATACTCCTGCACTCAATATCTGACATAAGAGCGGAATACTCCTGCTCTTGGGGCGGAATCCTCCTACCTTCAATATGATACAATGGAGCGGAATCCTCCTGCTCCTGGGGCGGAATACTCCTGCACCCAATACGATATGCAATGTAATGCATATGAATGACATATAAGGCATATGAATGCAATGTGATGCAATAATATCCCTTCGCCGGCGCGGGACTCTCATCAACAACAGGGAAGTAGATGCCAACTTACATCCAGGGTACAATGGTCAGATCCTCAATGCAATACCAACAATAGGACATAACATATAATATACAATGTAAATCCAAAGCTAAGGCGTAATGAGTACGCCTATCGGCAGCTACACATGTAAGGAATACGTGGTAGAAAATCCACGAGGCCAGGTACCTCCAAAGAAATGGATATAAACACTTACCTTGTTACAAAGTCAGCACAATATCTCAACAACCGCTTTGTCCTTTGAATTCATTGCTAAACGATCCCACTCTATTCAATAAGCAGAAAAATATATCAAATTAGGCTAAAGGCTTCATTCCTCACATCTTAGGGCAATCCAGTTAGGAACTGATACCCTGTTCGCATACGCAATACGTAGGCCAGGCCTATGTACATGATTTAAGGCCACATAACCAAACTCCAAATAAATTACATTTATAGTGGCCCATAACTCACTGAGTACGAATATATAATCAATTTCATTATCGGTGTCCATTTGACCCTTTAAACTATTAATTGAACTTATTAAAACGATGTCTAATATTCCAATTTTTACCGTCAAAATATATTCAAACATACGTAATAAACTCAAATAATATATTAGGATCATTACCCGAATATTTGGGGTAAAAATACCATTTTCTCCGGCTCCTTTCGCATTTTCTGGCATTTTTTCTGCATATTCTCTTTTGGTCTTCAGTTTGTTTCTGTTTCGTTTTCTGGAATTGTAAAAATGACGCTAAAGATTATATCATAATCCTTAGCTTAGCCGACATAGCTCATTTCTCTTTCTTTCATTTCTTTTTTTTTTTTTTTTGGTCGTTTTCTGTTTTCCTTTTTCATTTTTTTTTATTTTCTTTTCTTTTCGTGACAAAAATTAAAACGGTACCCTACGATATTCGAAATAATTCCAACTTTTGCATACAAGATATAAAAAATATATGTAACATATTCACGAAGGCGGATCTCAAATCGGACTCCCGAAACTCAAGATGCGAATTTAAATGAAAAAAAAAGTCAAATTATTTAACTTTCGGCATTTTAGCGGAAACTAGCCGAACAACATCGAAATTCACTTTTGAAAGTTTAAAAAAGTCACAAATAATCATACGAACCTAACGGTACTTTCGAATTTCGAATCGGAGCTCATTCACCAAAACCGAGCTCGAAAATCTCTTTTTAATATTTATCGACAATAACAACTGAAACCTTCTTCCGATGCCTACCAAACGAGGTCTGATTTAGCTCAAATTTTACAGACAGGTCCTAATGGACATTACGAAATTTTTAAAATTATCGGCACGCCAATCAGAGTTCTATCTTCCGAAACGACTAACCGAGGTCGTTTCATTCTCCTCCACTTAAACTCTCGTTCGTCTTCGAACGAGCCTAAGCCTAAGCCTAAAGAAAAAATCGCGCGGATAACAAGAGAACTTGCACGACCTTCATGAGCTACTCCACAGGCATTATTTCTTGATTATAGGATCAGAATTATAACACGCATATCGAACTAAGTTGATCCTTCCTCGATTACGAGAAGAGAGCTCTACTTTTCAAAACAAAGATACATGGAACTTTGGATGGATTAACATGATTCTGCAGACAAATCACCTCGTCGATATACTTTATGATATAGAACAGTCTGATGGGACTAAGAATCAGCTTATGCTTGATACAATAGGGGGAGCTTTTGAAGTACCTTGTTACTACACACTATAGAAGATTCGATGCAAGCTATATTACTTTTACGAACGCACCATGCAACATCTCAGTTGATTTTAGTGTTGTTCCGCAAGCTCCTTGTGGGAAGGTAGTTACTTATATCCTAATGTATGTCAGAGGTTCATCTGAACAGGTTCTATCATATAAGGATAACGATCATGCAAATATTACTGGATAGTATGATGCAACGCAGCAATGGTCTTCAGACTGAACATCTTCTTCAGGGTATTATCTTTAAATTGAAAATATTATGACTTGAAAAAGTGAAAATAAAAGAGACATATAGTTGGACCTTGAGCTGAGGCAGAATACCAGCAACAGAGTTGATTACATGTGCACTTATAATGCTAAAGTAACTTCTCAAAGAGTTAAGATGTGAAGGAGATATCCCAATGATGGATGGACGATAAGCTGCACTAGATCTTTAACTCTAAATTTTTCATGAAGTAAAACAACGTCAGTATGAGGATCCAGTTCTGGTTGAATACACACAGATAGCCAGAAGAAAAACGGAGTCACCATACAGGGTTACTACTGACGGTTTTCCCATGTATAAAGATAGACTTTATACTCCTAATGTTGTAAATTTACGTGAACAGATTATGATAGAGGCACATTGTTCTAAATACACTGTTCATCCAGGTTCGACTAAGATGTACCATGATCTTGAGCAGATTTATTAGTGGGATGGAATGAAGTGTGACATAGCAGAATTTGTGGCTCAATGTTCTAATTGCCAGCAAGTTAAAGTCGTGTCATCTTTCCAGACTTTATGCTTTCAGCAGATAGGTACGTATATATGATCAGGTTGCCAGCTTATCTCTGTCATTAATAGATTATTAGTGGGTTTAGCAATGATCGACACTCATTGTAGATTTCTACCGTGGCCTTACTTTGGGTCGTGAGAAAAGTGGTATCAACACCTCAGAGATTTAATATTACCATTCAATATTTGGAGGAAGACTCCTCCACTTAAAGCACAAACTCATGCAGCCATTTGAATAGGAATAACCATCCTCGCACAGTCTGCTGGACTAAAGAAGATATAGCTAAAAGTTGAACGTAGGCAGACCTAAGCTACCAACTACCCTTTCGAGTTGCCAAACAGCTGCAACTCTCAAGTTCACAACTCCATACCTTTGCCGAAAACACCACCGCCCGATGGATGGTACTTTTATATAAAAATTTCGGCAGAGTTTCCCCTGAAACTGGATGATCCGCAAAAACAGAACCAGCACTATACTATACATGGGAATGGATACCCGGATAAACTGATATCCAAAATAATAATATGCTTACCTGGCTACAATAACACGTACTCTGGCTCAACACAAGGAACGTCACAAGCGGCTACCAATCGCCCAAGCTCACTAGTGCCGAACGAAGAAGAAATGGAAATGGATCGAGGATAGAAATAATTAGACCTTCAGGAAGTTCATCTTCTTGTTTGTTTGGCTACCAAAGCTAGACTACTTCCGAGTCAGGCTAACCGAAGAATCAAAATTGAAGAATTAGACATTGAATGAGTTTTATAGAACAAAATCTACGTCAATTTAACCTTTCTATAAAAAGAAAACTCCGATAATTTACCAGAAAACCCTTTTATACCGAGACAAACTTGTAGAATAACATTACTCTACTAGCGTCACGAACCAAGAGGAGACACATAGATCGAGTATTACTTACTAACCACTTTACACCGGAAGAAACAATGACACTTTCTGATGGTGACAAATAAGAATCCCATCACCCTATCGACATTGAGTTCCGAAGAGAGGTAGACTGACTTGACATTATAACAGAATGAGGCATAATAAAATGCCAAGCAAACAATACCGATACTCACTCACAAATATCTCACATTTAAACTAGATAAACTAGTAGGGTCATCATAAATACCAGGAATAAATCATACAAGAAGCTCACCCCTCTACCGCAATAGATTCTTAATAGAAACGCCATACCAGGAAACTATGGAAATATGATAAGACAATCATTTCCAAATATATCGGAAGAATCAAAGCTTACACACATATAAGTGAGCTAGAAATACTTGGGTGTACTACATCAGATACCTCAGCATCCTGCCAGACTGGCAGCTCATTGAACTGCCCCTGCAGCTGAGTTGAGCCACTACCTTGACAATCACCTTCTGAAGAATAACTGCCACCACACTCTCAACCTTTACTGGATCGTGGAATTTCTCTGGCTGATTGAGATCCAAATGAAATCCCTGCGACTGAGCAGATGCCTGAGGGCAAGAAGAATGACGACTGTCTACTTGCTGGAGTAAGGGAAAACTCCCCACAGGATAACCAAACTCACGGCAATGATAATACCTTTTTCGCTAAAAATGGAAACCGGAAAGATTGTTGATAGCTACAAAGAGAAAACTGACTCTGATCTTGACGAACTACTTGTGCACTCTGAGAATCACGCGCCACAAGCTAAGATAACCTAGGAAGGTGACCTCCCAAAATAACCAGAACTCTTACCTCCAAATGAGGTACCATGGTTGCCCACCAGGGCCATGAGATCTCTTGCATTCCCGCTCTAACTTATGGTATGCCTCGAACCTTCGGGCAATATCAACAACAACATCAAATAAAATCCCGACCTCAATCTCTCGAGCTAGCTGGGATCTCAAGGAAAAAGAAAGATCATCAATAAATCTTTGAATCTCTCGAAAGGCTCATGTACTAGTTCTAATGCATATTCAGCCATTCGATAGAATTTGATCTCATATTCTGAAACACCAACAGTCTAACCGATAGGCTACCCTGTCCAATCCACTCAAACTGGCAACACTTTTCATCTCGCTCGCCACTCGAAAGGAACTTTTCCACGAATCTAGAAGAAAAACCGAATCAAGTTAGCTAATAAGAGAACAGTCCACCAATCCAGGGCTGGACCTTGAAACTGGAAAGAAGAATAATCAACACCATATTGCTCGATATAATCAAAAGCCTGAAGGATACGCTGACATCATTTTATTTTAAAAAGAATCACGAGGTTTATCTGATGCATTGCTTAGGAATATGGGAAGGTTCAATCGTGTAAAATAATGTAACCTCTTTAGGCACTCGGACCGAACTGATACCTCGGCTGGCTAACCAGCCAGAACAATTAGAGGTACAACACATACTACCTCCGGAATATAATTTACTACAGCAATATCAAGAACTGGAATAGAAGCTCCTTGAGACTGAACATCTACATCTGCATCTGCATCTGAGACAACCTGATAAGCTGCCTAGCGAATAATAGGTTCTTGCGGTATCTGCGTCGCCAAGTTTCTCGTAAAAGCATCGTAGAGAGCCAAGGGAACCACAAGGCCCTGCTGCCTTGCCCATCGCGAGCTCGTATAGCTGGGACCTCCGTAACTAGATCGTCAGCACGATCAAAACTCTCGGGCTTCGTCAGTGCTTGCCCAGGCTAGACTGCTTCGTCTTGAACTCATACCATTTGCTGATTTGTCGCACGAAGGTACACAATTACCACGAAGAAATTAACGAATTAACGAAAATACTTTTGAATCCTAGACCGACGCACGATCAGAAATGAAGGAAGTGAAGCTTCCTAAATGCCATCATAGCCTCTCGTAGATAAGTACGGACGTCTACGTACCCATCAGCGAGACTCTACTAGACACTGTCTTAGTCTGGATAGACTCTAAACCGGGCTCTGATACCAACTGGCACGACCCGGATTTCGACTAAAAATAATAATTCATAAATAAGGACAAGACTAAAAATAAACACAGACATATTGATACCTCTAAGCTGTACAAAAGAAATTACAGCTGACTACCCAACATACTAGGTTTAGGGTTATCTAGACTAGACATCTAAGAGTACAAAATAAGACAGATACCTCTTGAAGGGAGCAAAATGCAACTGAAATAATAACCAATAAACTGGTGGCCATCCGGAATAAAGCTGGCTCACCCTGACAGCTGAAGTCGTCTTCTCTTCTTTCCAACGTGGCGAACCCAATCCTGGAGCGAACCTGCCGAAACGAAATAGATAGACAAAAGCAAACAACAAACAAGGGTGAGTCAAAAGGATTCAATAAGTGGGGAAAACTAGCCACCTCAAAGAATAGGATAGCTAGCCAGGGAGAAAAGAAATAGATAGACCAAATTCCTTTTATTTAAATTATAAAAAAGCAGAGCCAGATAACAACCGGAAACACGTAAGAAACTTATAAGCTCAACCAAGGATGCGTGCCAAAAACATATCAACAAATAAGCAATGCACATATAAGCAGAACATTAGTCATGTACCGTAAGTCTACACAATGGTATGAATTGAGATGAAATGAAATGAAATGAAATGAGATGAAATGAAATGAAACAAAATATAATGCGAAGGGTCACATGTGCCCGTAATCCCATCCCGAAGCGGAATACTCCTGCATTCGAGGGGAATCATATCTGATAACCAACTGGAGCGGAATACTCCTGCTCCTGGGGCGGAATACTCATGCACCCGATATAATATAAGCCAGAGGCGGAATACTCCTGCACTCTCCTGGGGCGGAATACTCCTGCACCCGATATAATGTAAAGCTGAGGCGGAATACTCCTGCACTCAATATCTGACATAAGAGCGGAATACTCCTGCTCTTGGGGCGGAATCCTCCTACCCTCAATATGATACAATAGAGCGGAATCCTCCTGCTCCTGGGCGGAATACTCCTGCACCCAATACGATATGCAATGTAATGCATATGAATGACATATAATGCATATGAATGCAATGTGATGTAATATGAATTATATATAATGCATATGAATGCAATGTGATGCAATAATAACCCTTTACCGGCGCGGGACTCTCATCGACAGCCGGGAAGTAGATGTCAACTTACAGCCAGGGTACAATGCTCAGATCCTCAATGCAATACCAACAATAGGACATAATATATAATATACAATGTAAATCCAAAGCTAAGGCGTAATGAGTACGGCTATCGGTAGCTACACACGTAAGGAATACGTGGTAGAAAATCCACGAGGCCAGGTGCCTCCAAAGAAATGGATATAAACAGTTACCTTGTTACAAAGTTAGCACAATTACTCAAAAACCGCTTTGTCCTTTGAATTCATTGTCAAACGATCCCACTCTATTCAAAAGCAGAAAAATATATCAAATTAGGCTAAAGGCGTCATTCCTCACATCTTAGGGCAATCCAGGTAGGAACCTGATACCCTGTTCGCATACGCAATACGTAGGCCAGGCCTATGTACAGGGTTTAAGGCCACATAACCAAACTCCAAATAAATTACATTTATATTTTTCCCATAACTCACTGAGTACGAATATATAATCAATTTCGTTATCGGGGTCCATTTGACCCTTTAAACTATTAATTGAACTTATTAAAACGATGTCTAATATTCCAATTTTTACCGTTAAAATATATTCAAACATACATAATAAACTCAAATAATATATTAGGATCATTACCCGAATATTTCGGGGTAAAAATAACATTTTTCTCCAGCTCTTTTCGCATTTTCTTGCATTTTTTCTGCATATTTTCTTTTGGTTTTCTGTTTCTGTTTCTGTTTCTGTTTCGTTTCCTGGAATTGTAAAAATCATGCTAAGGATAGCCGACATAGCTCATTTCTCTATCTTTCATTTCTTTTTTTCTGTCGTTTTCTGTTTTCCTTTTTCATTTTCTTTTTTTTTTTTCTTTTCGTGACAAAAATTAAAACGGTATCCTACGATATTCGAAATAATTCCATCTTTGCATACAAGATATAAAAATATATGTAACATATTCACGAAGGCGGATCTCAAATCGGACTTCCGAAACTCAAGATGCGAATTTAAATGAGAAAAAAGTCAAATTATTTAACTTTCGGCATTTTAGCGGAAACTAGCCGAACATCATCGAAATTTAGTTTCAAAAGTTCAAAAAAGTCAAAAATAATCATACGAACCTAACGGCACTTTCGGATTTCGAATCGGAACTCATTCGCCAAAGCCGAGCTCGAAAATCTCTTTTTAATATTTATCGACAATAACAACTGAAACCTTCTTCCGATGCCTACATAACGAGGTCTGATTTAGCTCAAATTTTACAGAAAGGTCCTAATGGACATTACGAAATTTTTTTAAATTATCGGCACGCCAATCAGAGTCCTATCTTCCGAAACGACTAACCGAAGTCGTTTCAGGCACAATAAAATATAATGGACCTAAACCTGTCCAATTGTCATACTATAAATGCACATTCCCTTGACTTGGTTGCCACATTATTAAATTATCAATGGCATCTCTAGCTTGCAACATTTTCTTCCACACATACGAGCCTTCTTTATAAGGTACAATAGAGACAGGTAATTTTTTACAATACTTGTTCGCTATAAAAGTACCCCACAAAGAGGACTTGGTTCTAAAGTTCCACCACAGTTTAGCAAATAGAGCATTAGAAATATCAACAAGTGATCGAAAACCCATACCTCCTTCCCCTGATGGTACACATAAGTGCTTCTGCCCAATGTCTACTCGATCCCTTTTGTGAATTTCTCCAAAAGAACTTTACAAATAATCTATGGAGTTGATTAATCACACTGTTAAGTGGGTTCACTGCCGAAAACAAATGAATAGGAATACTTTGTAGCACATGCTTAATAAGAATAGCATGATCACCAAAAGAAAGTATTTTAGCGCTCCAACCGGTAATCCTCTTAGAAACTTTACCAACCAAATCCTCGTAGTAAATTTTCTTTCTCCTACCATAAAATATAGGGCAGCCAAGGTAGGTAAAAGGAAATTCACTTTTGTGAATTTGAGTAATCATCCCACCCTATCCACGACATCAAAAGGGACAACATCATGCATATAAATGGCGCTCTTGTCCTTATTTATGTTTTCCCCCGATGCCTCTTCATAAGCTCGGAAAACTCCCATGATCATATGCAAAGAATTATTATCGGCCGATGTAAATAATATTGTATCATCCGCATGAGCCAGATGATTAATATAAGGGCTCCACTCTGGCACTGCAAAACCCTTATACAAATTATGATTATGCAACGAATTTAAAGTTCTTAGACAATACCTCAGTCGTAATAATGAAAAGCATTGGAGAGAGCGGGTCACCTTGCTTCAGGCAACGAGTAGAATGAAAAAAATCCATGACTATACCCATTAAATAAAATGGAGTACCAATTTGATGATACCAGGTGAAAATTAACATCAACAAAATCATGACAGAAACCCATTTTTCGCAACACCATAGTCAAAAAAGGCTCAAGCTTTATTACCACATTTTAGCGTCCTTACACCTCTCATTTATGTCATGACTTATCTCTTGAGCCAATAAAACTTTTTTCACTATGCTCCTACCTTTCACAAATCCCTCTTGATTTTGTGATATTAAAGATAGAAGAATACCGGTGAGGCGATCATGAACCATCCGAGATAGCACTTTATTAACACAGTTACTCAAACTAATTGGTCGTAAATCAAAGAATAAAACAATATTTTCTTTCTTAAGCAACATAACCAGGTTAGTATGAATAACATATCTAGCAAGACATGACCACAAAAAAATGCTCTCACAACCTTAACAAGATCATCTTTAATAATCCCTCAGCACACTTGAAAAAATTTCCCGTAAAATGTAATGAGCCGATAGTTTATAAATAATATTAGTTTTTAGTTTTACCTTAGTTTTAGTACGTTTATTTTAATTATTATTATTGGTAAATTATTCATGTAAATTATGAGTTGAAAGAAGAATTAGAAATATAATTAGGAGTAACTGCTGGACCAATTAAAAATTGCCCTTATTAGTTATATTTAAGTGAAAATATATACATATATCTTATAATAGTGGACGAGTGGGATATCTTTGCCTTATCATATTAGTAATACATAATAGCCTAAGTTTTTAGAAAATGCTAATTGGGAAAAACACACAAGTCGGCTACGTGAGATATCTCTGCCTTATCATATTAGTAATACAAAATAACCTAGGTTTTTAGAGTAGACGCTAATTGGGAAAAACACACAAGTCGGGTACGGTGTAAGAAAGCTGCTTCATTGGAATCGCAAAAACAGGTATGTAATTATTTTCGGTATAGTGTAATTAGATACTACATCTAGTTAATGGAAATGTGCATATTGTATAAGAATGAATGTTATGGTGGAATAATTAAGCAATGTGTGGCTTCATGATGGTGAAATTATTGAAAGGATAAAAGTGGAGGCAAAGATGAGATAATAATTATTTTGTTGAGCAAATTATAATAGAACTTGAGCTTTGGGAATAGAATGCTAAAATGGACGTCGCGTCGTTAGATTTTAAGCCATTGTTCATTTTGTTTTGTGTAATTGTTCTTACTGGATCAATGACCTACTTAAATTCTTACACTAGATACAGTGATTACTTATTTTTGGACTAAAATATTGACACATTTGATCTATATCTAAATTACTTGCTTCTTGACCTACATTATGTACTAAGGGTAGATACTGGTGAGATAGGTTTAAGTATGAGAAATATAAACCTGAGAACCAATAGTATAAATTAATTATGTATTCCATTTTTTTATTTAGAGCAAGATTCTTTGGAGAAGCTTCCATGGAAAAAAGCTATTGTTGAGTAGTGAAGAAGTTTCTACTTCAAGTAGAGGTAGGTAGTTCTATCCCTTTTTTGTGGAATTTGTCCACGCGGGATGTTATATATATGTTCTTTGTATGTGTACTGCCCTAGGTGTAATTGTTTACACCTTTTCATTGTGTTTATATATTTATTTGGAATGTGTGTTGTTTTCCTGAATTGTGTTTGCTCCTGGTTGTTGTTTAAAGTATTGCAAGTCATGTGCATGTTATTACTTTGTTATGTCCGAGTTAGTCCAATTGATAATTTTGTCGGAGTTGGTCCATTTGATAGTCTCGGAGTTGGTCTACTATCAACCTTTTCGAAGTTGGTCCACTATTTATTTTGGAGTTGGTATACTTGATAGCCTCGGAGTTGGTCCACTATCAAATCTTTTCGGAGTTGGCCCACATATTATGTTCTATGAACTGAGTTTAGTTTTTGGTTCTTTGAATGAGATTTGTTGATGTTAAATGGTGTGATTTGATGAAATATCTGAATAGCGAGTTATAATATATTTCTTTTCTCCCTCCTCTATTCTATTAATTTATTGTTTACACTAGTTTACTATCTTTCAAATGAACTAGTCTACCCACCTACTAAGTCCTTTTGACTTATGTTGTTCTCTTGTTGTTTTCTTATTATTTGTTCGTGCAGATACGGTTCCGAGTACCAGTAAGCCCTGTGGCTAGAGTTGAAGATTTTTCTATAGATCAGCGGTGAGCCAACCATCCTTGCTGCGTGGTGACGCACCTTTCAGTTATTTCATTCATGTCATTTATAATTTCAACCATTTGGGATATTTCATTCAAAAACCTATATTTAGATGTTCATGACTTATGGTAGAGGACTAGACCTTTCATTTGTATTTAGAGATATTCCGCGTGTTTTAATAATAAAGCCTCACCTTGGATTTTATTATATTTTTTTTGATATTATTGAAATTAATTATTAAGTTAGCGAGTGGGTTCACCTGACGGGTTAGTTCAGGTACCCTCACGACTATCCAGGATTTTGGGTCGTGACAATCGGTATCAGAGCTAAGGTCTAGTGTCCTGATAAGTCATGAACAGTGTCCAATAAAGCCTCACTGAATTGTAAGGGGCTATGGTGGTATTTAGGTGCTATTTAGTGAAAATTTCCCTTTTTTCATTCCTTATCTCGTCTGTCGAGTTCCGATAGTGAAGGACTTAATTTTTTGATGTTTATTCTCACGATGGTGAAGGTTCATTATTCAAGCAAGACATTGACAAATTTGGGTGCATATTCTGGTTCAGATTGGTATGACTTCAATAAATCAATAAGAGCATAAGGGAATGGTTTCGGCTATATCGCAGTTTGATATGTTTTGTCAAGCTTGTTGTGCATCATAGAAATTTCATGAATTAGAGCATTATTCTTCAGAATGAAGATGCAATGGAAATTTATCTTGATGGCGGTATAAAGTTGGACTTCTGCAAGTTTATAATTTGTACAAGTGAGCTTCTTGGAACTTTAGAAATGTGAAAGGGAAGCCAATACGCCCATATAAAGCATTTGGTGCAGTCGTTCTCAAAGTAGTTTAAAAAATTGAAAATTAGACAGAGAATTCTACTGATCTTAGTATGGGTTAGTGTTTTTTTAAGACTTAAAACAAAAAAAAAATTCTGATGTATTTGCCATTGGAGACGAGTTCATGAAAAGTTTCAGATTTAAGCATTGTATTTTGACTGATGAGAGATGTATTATTTTATCCTTTTGTGTATGTGTGTGTGTCTCTTGGTCTATGTTTTGCTAGGCACAACTTATGTCTGGGGAGCTTGACAAGATGTTATTAGTACAACACCAAGGTTGTACAAGGTTAGAGCATAGTTTTCTTGCATAAGTTATTGATGGTATTTGGCTTCAAGTGGTGGGAGCCTACGGTGGGTAACTAGGTTGAACCAGACTTGTGCAGATGTGATAATTATCTTTGGATCGAGTTCCATTGGTTTCGATATATCTCCATACCTTTATATAAGTGGTGGTGTAAATTGTGTGCACCTTGGTAATCTTTGGACACTTATTAGAGGTTCTTGGAGGTGGAACGGATTTTGACCAGCGTTTATAGTCTTAGCTCAGGCCTTGGATGCGTTTGTTGGATTTTTTCTTCTCGATATGGTTGGCCTTCCATTTTAGTGAGATAGGTATTGAATGTCAGTATTCTATCAGATGTTACAAGAATTAGTTGGAAAATAAGTATCAAATATTTGGCACTTGTGTTGGTTTGGGATTTTATCATTGAGTTTCTTTTATTGATTCGGCCGTGGTTGTGTTTTCCTGAGAACTTGGTGAGTATTCTACTCGTAATTATAGTAATTTTTGGTATCGTTTCTATGTCAGGATGGCTTGTTGTATCTGTTACAACTTGATTGTATTTTTCCTTAAGACCCTCTCGAGATCTGGATAACATTAGTTTGAGATTCGATAATAGATATTTTGAGTATGGTTTTTTAAAGACTCAGAGGTGTACTATGAGTTTCTAGTTATGTCTTTTAAGCTTGCAAATGCTCGAGTTATTTTCGTGGGTCTGAGGTATCCAGTTTTCAAGCATTACTTGGGTTCTTTGATGTTTATTGTCAATAATGACATCTCGTTGTATCTCATAAAGGTATCAAGGCTTGTTTCACTCTAATTGAGGTAGTTCAATGTTCGTCATGTTCTACTTCTATGAGGATTCATAGTTATGCGGGTTTTGGCAGATATATGTTGGCTTGTTTAGGAAGGGGTTAAATTTTGATGGTTCTTGAAACATAGATTGAGCTTTCCGAAGCTCAAGGCTGATATTCTCTTGATTCGGGACACTAGCATGGAGTCCCCATTTATAGATTTTAGTCCTGTTGTTCATAAGCTTTTTGAAGTGTTTCCGGATGATTCTTTTCATTTTGTTCATAAGTTTGTTGAAGTGTTTCCGGAGTATTTCCCCTATTTTTCTCCTAGTAGAGATATTAATTTTGGCATAGATGTTGTTCTAGGTATGCAACCTATCTCATTTCCTCATAATCATATGGCTCCTATTGAGCTTAGGGAATTAAAAGAGTAGACATAGGATTTACTTAGTAAGGAATTTATCAGACCCATTGTTTCACATCGGGGAACTCCAATATTATTTGTTAAGAAAGAAGGATGCCGATGTGAATGTCTATTGATTATAGGTAGCTGAAAAATTGCCTCGTATTGACGACTTGTTTGATCAATTGCACGGAGGTAAGTTCTTTTCTAAGATTGAATTGAGATCTGGTTATCATCAGTTGAAGATTCAGGAGTGAGACATCCCAAAGACGGCCTTCAGGACCCGTTATGGTCATTATGAATTTCTAGTTATTTCGTTTAAGCTCACAAATGCACCAGCAACTTTTATGGATTCATGAATCGAGTGTTCAGGCCTTACTTGGACTTATTTTTCATCGTCTTTATTGACGATATCTTGATATATTCCCGTAGCCGAGAGGAGCATGAGGAGCACCTGAGAGCGGTTCTACAGACACTTAGGGATTAGAAGTTGTACGCCAAGTTCTCCAAGTGTGAATTTTGGTTGGATTATGTAGAATTCTTGGGTCACATTGTGTCTAGTGAGGGAATTAAAGTTGATCCAAAGAAAATTGAGGCAGTTCAGAATTGGCCACGACCTACTTCTCCGACAGAGATACATAGTTTCCTTGGTTTGGCGGGGTACTACCGATGATTTGTTCAGGGGTTTTCTTCTATTGCAGCTCCGCTGACCCGTTTGACTCAGAAGGATGGTGCAATTTCGATGATCAGAGGAGTGTGAGGCGAGCTTTCAAAAGCTCAAATCCTTATTAACTACTGCTCAAGTGTTGACTCTTCCTACTGGTTCAGGCCGGTTTGTAGAGTATTGTGACGCCTCTCGTATCGGTTTGGGGTGTGTTTTAATGCAAAAATGGTAGGTGTCATACCCCATTTTAGACTCAACTTGAGGCGAGTCGGGTTTCGGACTTGACTGGGTAAACTCGTTTGAGTTAAGTGTTGGAGTCGCCACCTAATATAGTTTTCTAAGGTGTATTAGGTCACCTATTAATTTCTAATTTAATTTAAAGAATTAACTCCGGGTTGATCTACGAGTCAGAGATTTGGGTAAGTGTTCGAAATAACCTAGAAGGAAGGGGTTAGGAACCTCCTAGGTTCCACTAAACGTGGTTCCCGGCCGATTTCTATATTGGGTTTAACATATTGCTTACAAAAGGACGAAAGCTAAATAAAGTAAATAAAAGGAATATAGGATGCAAAATAAACAAATAGGCAATTCAATACATTTGGATAAGTAATCTAAAATAAAAGTTATGTTGCACAAATAACCATAAATTAAACAATAAATAACCATTAGACATTTGAATAAACAACCGTAAGTTTTATTATCCTATTCGGATCAGAACCCGGCTTTTGTAAGGGACGATAGTTTTAGAATCCACTATCAAATATAGCTCGGGTAGTTTCCATCATATCCGAGGGGCTTAATTCTCTTTAAACCCCATACCCTCTTTAAGTACTTAACTAAACCGTTAGCTAATATTAACGTCCTAAAGGTCTACTTGCGTCCCACTTAATGTCTCGGATGCCATTGAGACTACTACAAAATAAAATATCTAGACTCTCCTAAGTGTATTAAGTACCCCAAATCTAGACATCTAGGCGCCAAATAATAAACTGTCATGTTAACACATAAGCAAATAATATTATGTAACCAAAATAATTTTAAAAGGTTTCAAAGTGGGCATCTAAATTAATAAAACAAGTGAAATGATATAAGTTAAAATACCTACTACTAACTCAATTACGTTGAGTTTCAGAATATAAGGTTTGCAGAAACAGTCCAGTTATTGAATTATCTTGCGATTTTATCCCTTTTGTCTAATATTCAGCAAAACAGCCCTGTAATAGTTCAATTTTAAAGAACCTTTTATGTTCTAAACTAACAAAATTTTCAGATTTCAAACCTATGTAACTGTTATGGTTTTAAACTTAAAATTTTGCTCAAATAGATCAGTTTTCGACCTGTATGTCGAATTCAACTTCAAACGCACAAAATAAAGAGCAAGGTTAAAGAAAGGCCCCTGTTAGCCAATTTCCAATGCCCTTAGCAATGGACAAACCTGCAACACCTGTCCTACATACTAATTGCACCTTACGGCGCTTAATCATACAAAGCAAGGGGCAATCCTAACAAATACATAAAAAGGGCCTAGGGGATGAACATATTAACATGTAAAAGAGGGAAAGGGTGTGCCCTGTGTACACTTTTGGAAACTACTAGCTTCTTCTGAAGTTCACAAGGCCCAGAGTCAACCTTTTCATGTCATATTACGTAGTACCTGCATACAAAGTCTTATAGAGATTATGGAATAAAGGAAAAGCTATGAACATCCAGCAAGCAAACAGTCAAACGGATTTTCCTGGCCTTTTGTTTGCAAAACAAAGTACAAGAAGAAGAGGAGAAAAGGCAGTGATGACAATGTAAAAGTGTTCAGCCAGGAGAAGAGAGGAGAGGTTGTCTGCAGTTGTTGCTCCAATAAGTATTCAGTGATGTCAGAAGGTGGAAAGTGTGTTTGTTCCTATTCATGATAGGTGAAGAGGGGTTGTTTATGTTTTCATCTTGTAAAGGTGTTTTTAAAGTGTATGTGTCTAAAAGGGTGTATTAGAGGTATAGGAAAAGTGTCCATTATGTCTAAAAGGATGGAGTATTTATAGTATCAATAGGCTGAGGTCAAATAATTTCAAATTACTCTATAAAAGGTAGAGATAATTCTGTTATCACATAAAAGGAAAGAGGATATTTTGGTTTTCAAATTGGATAGTAAAGGCAAGATTTTATCAATTACATAGAGAGTGATTCAAGGGGCCAAAAATTCTACAGAAGGAAAGTACGACAAAATAGGTAACATGTCTTCCTAGATTTCTATAATATGCACATATGTAAAACTGCACAAGAGAAGTATAACAAGACAGTAACTAGGCTTTCCTTAGTACTAGCAATGCTATTCAAAATCCAAACCAACAGATTAGTGTAGCCAAAATAGGGGAAATTAAAAAAGAACTATAGCCTTAACAGAATTTTAAGAACAATCACTTATCAATTTCCAAACGATCAGAAGCTTCTCGTACTCGATTTAAGCTAAAAATGGCTTCTAACAATTCAAGCATATAACTAAAACTGGATCAGCTTCAACCAACCAATATAATTTAAAACTGTTTCAATTCTCATTTTTAATTAACTTTAAGAATTTGAGCATATAATCATAGGCATGTGATACATAATTTCTGTATAAGAAACGAAAGTGAAACAGAAATAGAAAAAAGGGAAAGACGGTACCCGGATAAATGTCGGGTCGGGTCAGTCCTCAAATCTTCCTGTTTCTGCCTGAGCTGTGGGGATTCAAATTCGAATCCTTTGATTCCTACTTCGAATTGATGAGATTTGTTCAATCTTTTCTCTCCCTTTTTGATTTCCATAGAAAGAGATGTAAGAGGGATTTGTTTTCCCTTTTTCTGTGTAAAAATGACAAGGGAGAGAGAGGAAAGAACGAGATCGGCGGTGATGGCGGAGCCTCGCTGGATTTGATGGCGGAGATGGAGCAGCTTCGCTTGCATCTGGTGGAACCTGGACGGGTTACGAGCAAAGGGGGAGAGAGGGAAATAGGATCGGCGGCTGGATTTTAGGTGAGGGGACGAGGAGAAATGAATTTAGGATTATAGAAATGAGGTGAAGTGTAATATTAAAAGGAAGGCTTCAATCTGAGCCGTTGGATGGGGAATGTAGAGGGCCAGGATCGTGCCACGTTGGCGCGTATATGTGTATGTATAATATAGTGGCTGATGTGTATGAAGGATAAGAATGCCTCAAAAGGTTGTACTGTACGCTATGACATGGTGTACACAAGCTTGGGGAGAGTTGTACTTTGTGCTAAAAGTGTGTATACTTGTACTAGGAGTGTATTTAGTGAGGTGAAAGCTTAGGTGGTGTACAGTTGGCGTATACTTTGACAAAGGGTAATGACGTAGACTGAACGTAATGGAAATGAAATTGTAAAATAGCAAAATGACTAGTATTTAATTAAAATGCTTATAAATATAAATAATTGTATAAAAATAGAAAATTTTGTAAACAATCATAAATAAATATAAATAATTATAAATAAATATATTTAATTATAAATAAATATATATGACCACAAATAATACTAATTAGATATAAGTATCCACAAAAAATTATTAAATGATGTCGTAATACGTTAAATTGCATAAAATAGCATACGTAATTTTAGAAAATAGACCAAATGAATGTAATTACGTAATATAGTCACAGTTAAGTAAGGAATAATATAAATAAAGGATTAATAATAGTATCACGCATATAGATGCAGGTTACCTAATGCAATTTTGTTTGAAAAATCACTATTATTGATTTTAATTAAATATAGCCAAATTGCGAAAAACGGAGTGACAAAATTGGGTGTCAACAGCAGGGTAATTGCATATTCTTCGAGGCAGCTAAAGGTGAGTGAGAAGAACTACCCCACCCATGACTTAGAGTTGGCAGCGATTGTGTTTGCTTTGAAACTCTGGAGGCACTATCTATATGGTGAGCCTTGTGAGATTTTCACTGATCACAAGAGCTTACAACACCTATTTAATCAGAAGGATTTAAATGGTAGAAAACGTAGATGGCTCGAGTTGATCAAGGATTATGATCTTACATTCGTTATCACCTGGGAAAGGCCAATGTGGTAGCTGATGTGTTGAGCCCGAAGTCTATAGGTAGTCTTGCATATTTAGATGCTGATATGAGGTCATTGGCGATTGAGTTGTAGTCTTTGACTAACCAGAGGGTTAAAGTATTCAGCCCAGCACCTGGTAGAGTGTTTGCTTGTATGATGAGCCCGTCTTCTCTTGCCAATCAGATGAAGGAGGGGCAGTATGAGGATTCTTATTTGCTTGAGTTACGAGATCAATTCCTAAGTGGGGGAGCGTCAGAGTCTACAGTTGGTGATGATGGTGTCCTTCATCTTAACGGTTGTTTGTGTGCTCCTAATGTTGATGACTTGAGGCGGTTGGTAATGGATCAGGCACATAGTTTGCAGTATTCCGTTCATCCTGGTACCACAAAGATGTATCATGACCTTTGTGAGTTATACTGGTCGAAGGGAATGAAGAAGGATGTTATTAAGCACGTGGCTCGATGCTCAAGTTGTCAGCAGGTCAAATACGAGCATAGAAGGCCCACAAGTTTATCCTTGGCATTACCTTTTCCTGAATGGAAGTGGGAGATGATCACTATGGACTTCGTTGTTGGTTTGCCCTGGACTTTGAAACAACTTACTCGATTTAGGTGGCGGTTCATAGGCTTACTAAGTCTTCTCACTTTATAACAGTGAAGACTACCTATTCGGCAAAGAAGTTGGCTCAGAGTTTCATTGAGCAAATTATCCGGTTGCATGGTACTCCACTTACTATTATTTCTGATAGAGGCTCTCAGTTCACGACACAATTTTGGCATTCATTTCAGCGAGAGTCGGGCACTAAGGTTCAACTTAGTACGACATTTCATTTACAGACAGATGGTCAGTCTCAGCAGACTATTCAGATATTGGAAGATATGTTGAGAGCTTTTGTGCTGGACTTTGGTGGTTATTAGGATGACCATTTACCCCTAGCAGAATTTGCTTATAATAATAGCTACCAATCCTCGATTCAGATGGCACCGTTTGAGGCTTTGCATGGGCATAAGTTTCGCTCTCCTGTGGGATAGTTCGCGTCTGGTGAGGTGATTGTTTTGGGTCCAGATTATGTGCAAAAGACTTTCGATAGGGTCTGTATTATCCAGGATCGCTTACGGACTGCCCAGAGTAGGCAGATCTCGTATTCAAACCATAGGACCCGCAAATTGATGTTTATGGAGAGTGATTTGGTTTATTAAAGGTGTCTCGGATGCTAGGTATGATCAGATTTGGGAAGAAAGGCAAGCTCAACCCTCATTTCATTGGCTCGTTTGAGGTTTTTCAGCGTATTGGTAATGTTGCTTATAAGCTTGCCTTACCTGATTCGATGCCGGTTCATCCAGTTATTCATGTTTCTTATGCTTCAGAGGTGTGTTTGCGATCGTACTTACGTTATTGAGGCGAATACAATTTAGTTGGATGAGAACCTAGCTTGTGAGGAGGTTCCGGTTGCTATAGTTGAAAGCGATATTCGCAAGTTGAGATCAAAAGAAATTTCCTTGGTAAAGGTGCAGCGGAGAAACTGTCCACATGATGAGGCTACTTGGGAGATTGAAGCGTGTATGCGTGAGGAATATCGTCACTTGTTTGAGACTTCAGGTATATATCATGATACTCGACAGGTTGAGATTTGTCTATGTCTTTTATCTATTGCCTCTTGTGCAATCGTGTGGGGCCTAGATTCTTTAAGTGGATTCTTAGGAGTTAGTCAGTTATAGATATCAAGGCTAACTTAAAGTATCGTTCGAGGCCGAACGAGAGTTTAAGTGGGAGAGAATGTAATGATCCGATATTTTATAAATAATATTAGTTTTTAAGTTTTACCTTAGTTTTAGTACGTTTATTTTAATTATTATTTTAGGTAAATTATTCATGTAAATTATGAGTTGAAAAAAAGATTAGAAATATAATTAGGAGTAATTGTTGGACCAATTAAACATTGCCCTTATTAGTTGTATTTAAGTGAAAATATATACATATATCTTATAATAGTGGACGAGTGTGATATCTCTACCTTATCATATTAGTAATACAAAATAGCCTAGGTTTTTAGAGTAGACGCTAATTGGGAAAAACTCACAAGTCGGCTACGGCATAAGAAAGCAGCTTCATTGGAATCGCAAAAGCAAGTATGTAATTGTTTTCGGTATAGTATAATTAGATACTACATCTAGTTAATGGAAATATGCACATTGTGTAAGAATGAATGTTATGGTGGAATAATTAAGTAATGTGTGGCTTCATGATGGTATAATTATTGAAAGAATAAAAGTGGAGGCAAAGATGAGATAATAATTATTTTATTGAGCAAATTGTAATGGAACTTGAGCTTTGGGAATAGAATGCTAAAATGGACGTCGTGTCGTTAGGTTAAGCCATTGTTCATTTGGTTTTGTGTAATTGTTCTTACTGGATCAATGACCTACTTAAATTCTTACACTAGATACAGTGATTACTTATTTTTGGACTAAAATATTGACACATTTGATCTATATTTAAATCACTTACTTTATGGCCTACATATGTACTAAGGGTAGATACTGGTGAGTTAGGTTTAAGTATGAGAAATATAACCTGAGAATCAATAGTATAAATTAATTATGTATTCCATTTTTTTATTTAGAGCAAGACTATTTGGAGAAGCTTCGATGGGAAAAAGCTATTGTTGAGTAGTAATTTCTTCTTCAAGCAGAGGTAGGTAGTTCTATCCCTTTTTCTTTTTTTTTTTTTGTGGAATTTGTCCACGTGGGATGTTATTTATATGTTCTTTGTATGTGCACTGCCCTAGGTGTAATTGTTTACACCTTTTCGTTGTGTTTAAATCTTTATTTGGAATTTGTGTTGTTTTCCTGGATTGTGTTTGCTCCTGGTTGTTGTTTAAAATATTGCAAGTCATGTGCATGTTATTACTTTGCTATGTCGGAGTTAGTCCAATTGATAATTTTTCGGAGTTGGTCCATCTGATAGCCTCGGAGTTGGTCCACTATCAAACTTTTCGGAGTTGGTCCACTATTTATTTCAGAGTTGGTATAATTGATAGCCTTGGAGTTGGTCTACTATCAAATCTTTTCGGGGTTGGACCACATATTATGTTTTTCTATGAACTGAGTTTAATTTTTGGTTCTTTGAATGAGATTTGTTGATGTTGAATGGTATGATTTGATGAACTATCTGAATAGCGAGTTATAATATATTTCTTTTTTTCCTCCTCTATTCTATTAATTTATTGCTTAGACTAGTTTACTGTCTTTCATAGGAACTAGTCTACCCAACTACTAAGTCTATGACTTACGTTGTTCTCTTGTTGTTTTTTTTATTATTTGTTCGGGCAAATACGGTTCCGAGTACCAGCGAGCCCCGTAGCTAGAGTTGAAGATTTTCCTTCAGATCAGCGGTGAGCCAACCATCCTTGCTCCGTGGTGGCGCACCTTTCAGTTATTCATTCATGTCATTTATAGTTTCAGACATTTAGGATATTTCATTCAGAAACCTATATTTTAGATGTTCATGATTTATGGTAGAGGACTAGACCTTTCATTTGTATTTGGGATATTCCGCATGTTTTAATAATAAAGCTTCATCTGGGATTTTATTATATTTTTTCCGATATAATTGAAATTAATTTTTAAGTTAGCGAGTGGGTTCACCCGACGGGGTAAGTTCGGGTGCCCTCATCGTGACATAAAACTATCAGGACCACTAGGACTCTCACCATTTAATCCAAATACAACGGACTTTACCTCTTCCTCGGTTGGCAAAGCAACTAGCCCCTCATTTTGTGCGTCAACCAACCCCTAATTTTATGTGTCTGAAATCATAGAAGGTACATTCATAAGAATATCAAAATTATGCTCTCCGGGTTCTCTGGCAAACTGGCATTCATAAAACCACACTGCTTCAGTAGCCATAGCATCCTTAGAATTGATCCACACACCATCCTTATTTTTAATTCTATGAACGTGCAATTTTTTCCTATAGTGTCACCTTCTTTGAACCATTGCATACCCCCTTTTGCTTCCAAAATTCAGCTTTCAGAAATAAATATTTTTTTAATTCTGCCTCAGCCCTTTTCAATGCTTCTCTGGAGTAGGAGTTATTTCTAGTTGAAATTCATGCGCAAGAATAATATCTTTCAAAGAAGCAACTCTTTGAAAAATATTACCATACATATCCTTACTCCATTTTGAAAGTGTCTTCTAAAGAGCCTTGAGCTTAGAATTACAAACTCTAAACAGATCCCCAGTAGCATTCATAGCCCAAATCTCACTAATAACCTCAAAGAATTTATCATGTGCCGTTCAAAAATTAAAAAAAATTAAACGGCTTGACAAGAGATATAGTCTCATCCATGCACTTTACAAATAACGGTGAGTGGTATAACCCCAGTCTAGCAAAATGATCCACCTCCACCTTGCTAAATAAATCCATCCATTGTCGATTTTTCAAGCAGCGATCTAATCTTTTCAATATAAATCCCTCTTCCCCTCGACCATTCCGCCATGTATAAACACTTCCAGAAGAGAAACCCAAATCCATTAGATGACAATAAGCAATGGTAGTAACAAATTCCTCATACTCAGGCATGAAAATAGGTAAAACACCATACTTCTCATCCTCAGACAATATAACATTAAAATCTCCAGCAACAAGCCATGGTTTCTCATTATCCGAAGCAAAATATTGCATCGCTTCCCACAAGAAAAATCTGTCGCCCAGATTTGTTTTTGCATACACAAAAGTAACCATCACTTCTTGATCATACTGCTCATGAGAAAAATTCAAGATCAGCTGTTGATCATCATTCATAACCTCTGAAATAACATAATCACCAGTAGCAAAAATCCAGATCTTCCACACTGAGATTGTAAAACCACTGCTCCATACCCGGCCACCTTCTATAACTTTCAATGGTACTCATATCTTGAAACGGCTCCATGAGTTCTATAAATTGAAAATGATTCCTGTGATTCGGATTAATGACCCTATCAAAGGCTTCTTGAGTGTTAACTGACCGGATGATCCAAATAAGAAACTTATCCATTACTTAATTCTTCTTTGTTGAGGCAGACCTCAACGATTGTGTTTTTTTTTTTTTTTTTGGATCATGATTGTAATTTATCCTTTGCCTCTTCTTCTGCTTTTGTGGCTCTAGTTTTTCCCATGGTGCAACTGAAATTATTTTTTTCTGCAACTTGACACTCTTAGAAGATAAATCACCTTTCCGTGCAACTTGTTCAAAATTATAAGTTGTTGAATTCTCATCATATTCCTCCACATCTGGTCTACCAGGACTCAACAGACCATCAACCAATATAATACGGCCTCATGCTACACTGTTTCATTGACTTTGGGCACCAACGTCATATTTTCTAAAAGCGAATCATCATTTGTTAAAGCAAGGTCTTCATTATCAACTCGTGACTGCATGGTAGAATTAAAGGCTAGTGACGAGTCTTGTGCAAAATCATCCTTGAACTATTGTGAAGGAATAGATTCTGCAGCGGTATTTAGCATGCAAGCCAGTGTGGTCTTCATATCATCAGCTTCAAATATCAAGGGGAGGAGTATTAAGGTTATGAGGATTTAAAGGACTTAACTCCTTTCCCATATAGGATTGAGTAGGAATTAATTCTTTTTTTGAAATTAAACCCAGCGCCTGTGACATTAAAGAGAAGGTTGTGGGATTCAAAATCTCAAGCTCCCTTAATGTGTCTTCATTAATAACCATCAAAATTATTATTCTTCCCTGCCAACATATTAAATGAAGTTGCACTTTGTGTTGTAACTGGAATCAACGCAACATTACATTCTTTTTGACCCACAGCTTCCCCGATATTAAATGCCCTTTCCTTATCCAAATCCTCAGTTACACTTAATGCCTTTTCACTTGCTTCCAGCTAACTTTGAGATCATGTCATAAACTCCCCGCTTTTCCACTCCGAGTCAAAGAAGGCGAGACATTAATATCCCTTGTCTCCAATTAGGAATTTAAGTTTTGCTCATTAGGATTTAATTGAATATGAGGACTCTCAGCTATCTTATACCCACTCATATTCCCTTTAGTCAGGGACCTAAAATCTGTGTTCCCAATTAACACAGGAGACGAAGCGACAGTTGCTAATTCCCCCAGCTTTAAAACTTGAGATGCATTAACACGAGGAGAGGACCCATCATTTAATTGGAGCACATATACCTGATTTAACAGAAACACCAACTTCCTTAACCCTTGGATGGTCTTTAAAAATATTAAAGCCCATTGTCATGTCCCAGCTTCATTAGGACTTAAAATTGAGGGTGTAAAATACGTCCCCAAATTTTTATTCCCAACGATAGTAACTGCAGTCGTCGCCTTTTCTTTGTCTGCAACATTAATACCATTATCCTCAGCTTCCTCACCTGCAGCTTTATTACCCAGTGTTGTCTCTAAAGAGACCACATTAAATTCAGCTCCCTTAGCATTAGCATCTGAATTGTCCTGCTCTTTTAGACCATCTGCATGCTGATTCAAAACTGTGCTTCCTCATCATTCTCCAATAATTCAAAAGCATTCTTGTCACAACATCATCACTTTTATTCTTACCATCAACTTTTTATTGCTTCTTCTTGGTATCAACCTTTGACCATGCATTGGGGTTCCTATTTTGGTGAATAAATATTTTAAAATTCTTTCCTTGATGCCTTTGTTCTTGGACAGGAATCACAGCCCCTTCATCTTTGTTAATATTATCCACAACTTTCCTTTGCAACACCTTAATAGAAGCTTCTTTCATAGGTTCTTCCTTTGATGCAGCGCCTTCTTCTTCATTAACTTCTTCCTGTGGTGTCAATTCAGATGAAGAACAAAACACTCCTCTTCATTGTGTCCTTGCAATCTACACTCCTTACAATACTTGGGAATATAGTCATACTTGACTTTAATCCATTTGTATCGAAACTCATCACTTGTATATTTTTAATCCCAATTCGCACACGTTGTGGACGATGAGCTAACAAGTCAACCTCCACTTTTACCTTTACACAACTTTGTCTAGTTCTTGCTTTCATTGTTGCATCCTATTGCAAAGGTCTTCCAATTGCACTTGCTAAGGAAAATATAGCTTCTTTCAAAAAAAACACCGGGGGTAAACCTAGAAAAAGATCCCAGCAACTTCAACAGATGTTTCTTCTTTAGGATCAAACCAAACGTTGTACTTCATTGCTCGCATCTGATGGAACATATATTCAACTTTTATATAGAAGGCTGGTCGTGATAGTAAATGGACATAATCCTCCAATAATGAAAGATGAATTAACACATGACGTGATTCTAAAAATCCAATAGAGCATTAACCCTTAAGTTCGCATTGCAATGGTATTTGTTTTTTCAACCCATGGAAGTCGAGCATACCATAAGAAAACTTTCCAACAACTGCATATTGCAATTCACCATGTAAAACCATGTTATAAACATCTTTGTCAACCCACACAACAGAAGGTCCAACGTCATGATAATCCAAAGAAGGCGCTATGATAGTGGGCATCTCAAAGGGAGTTGCTTTGGGTTTCAGGATTGAGACATAAGAAGTAGATGTTGGAGAAGGTAAAGCAGGTTGTGGGGTGGGTAGGCAAGATTGGACAATCCCAGTATAGGGCTGCTCAGTGGGCGGAGTAGCCATAGAAGCTGGCCAAAAAAGTTACGTGTTTTCTTCTCATGTCGCCAATCTCCAGAGATCTCAACGTTTTTCTTTTTGGGGGAGGGGGGGTGTTTAACCTTTAGGTTTTTTAAAAAAAAGCAAATACCACTAAGCACCTAGCTTAGCGGCTAATTTTGTTGATAATAAATAAACAAAAATAATAAATACGATCTTTACATCCATGAATGAAATACAAACTTGCTAAGACTAAATAATGCCTAAGTAGTAGTATTATAGCAACATACCCAAGTATTGCATTCACTTCATTGGATTGAGCATCATACAATGCTAATACTACCAATTGAAGCAAATTTAATACTTTGATGATGTGCTTTACATGAATCATCACGCTACTTAAGACTAATGTGTATGAAAAACTAATGAAATATGTAGTTAAGTACTTGATTAAAGCTAAGAGAAATTGAAGACCATCCTTGAGTTTGTTGCATTGCATCCACAATGAAGCATCCAAAAGGATAGCCAAACAATGAAGTGATAGCCCTCACATAATAGCTCGTTTAGGAGCTCGTTGGGGAGTTTAAAATTTTGCCCGCTCCCTTGTGCTCGCGTAACAGCCCCTTTCTTGCCAAGGAGCTCGTTGAGCTAGGGAAAAATCTGCCCACGTCACAAGCTCCCCAAACGAGCTCACTAGTGTTGAGTTTACAAAAAGTTTTCCCGGCTCAAAAAAATATGCCCGACGTTGCTCGCAAGGTGCTCACTGCAGCGAGCAAGTTTCTAGCCGCTCACAATCTGCCCACATCCCTTAAAAAATCTGCTCGCTGAAGCGAGCACAATTCTATCCGGCTTCCTTAAATGCCTCCAGTGCTCGCTGGCTACGCTCGTTGAGCTAGCTGAATTTCTAGACGCATGAAACTACTCCCCAACACATAATCTGTCTGCTCGCCAAGATTGCTCGTTGAGGTAGATAACATTCTGCCCGTCCCTTACATCCAAAGCGTGCTGCAATGCTACCCAGCTGCTACTTCCAATCAACATCAAAGCAGCACCATATCTACAACACATACCAATCTTGAAGCGATCCAATGAACATACAAATTCCATTTAAATGATTTCCATATGTTCATTCCAATCGCACACAAAAGCATAAATAAATTTCATTATGAAACTTTTAATCGTGAAAGTACCTACAAAAAAGAAAATAAAGTTAGTAATAAAAGCCTTCATGCTCGGCCTAGATTCTTGAAGGAAAATTCGAGCATGGAGGAAAATTCCACCTCCCTTGATTCTATCCATTCCTCCTCGGCCTGGAGAAAATGTACGGCTCATTACACTTATCACAATTCACCAACCTCCTGCCCATATTATCCAACTCATGAAACGAATTAACCATCATATCCCCTTGGTCAATAGCCAAGTTCGCCAAGTAATCTGCCAATTTATTTCCTTCTCTAAACACATACATCATCACCACCTCTAAACCCTAAACCCTCCATTAAACTCCAAATCTCCTCCATTATTTGCACAATTTGCCAAGGCACTTCCCAAATTTTTATCACTACATTCTTGAGCAATATTGAGTCTGTTTCAACTATAACTTGTGAGTAAGAAGTAGAAACCACATACCTCAAGGCCATTAGAGTTGTCGTAGCCTCACTTTGAGTATTCGTGGTCATGCAATCATCCATTTCCTTAGAACAAGAATGTATGCCTCCTGTCATCCCGTACACAAAATGCCTAAGAACTAACACTTGGATTACCTTTAGAAGCTTCATCCGTATAACATTTGATCCACCCAAACTGAGGCAGACTCCAAACAACCTTTGTCATCACAAGCTTAGGAGTATGATTTCTCAGCACTGGAAACAAGTCCCCCCACCTACCAGGTGCATACTAAAAGTCTCCACATCATGATTAATACAACAATGACATCTAGGGGAGCATTGAATTTACCACATCTTCAGCATATCGTCTAAGGGCAACTTAAATTTCCACAACCTCCATAAGAAAAATGACATCTTAAAAGGAATACCTCTAATCCAGATGTACTTGTAAAGATCACTTGCCTTCTTCCTTTGCCTTACCAAATGATAAGCTGACCGGACTGAAAATGCGCTCCGAGACCCCAGCATCCAAAAAGGCATGTCCCTCTGCTCAGAACAAGCAGGAGGCTTGACATTCTGAATAATGTGCAAGTCTTCAGGCAGTAGCTCCCTGAGGTGCTGCTACAGCCACTCCCCTCCTTCATCAACTTCATAGACACACACTACAGTCTCATCACATGCAAACTCACGAGGAACTACATGATATAGCGGACTAAGTCTAGTCCAGTTATCAAGCCAAAAGCATGAATTCCCCTTTTTTAGCTGCCAAACTCTCTCATGATTCATCTCAGCCCTGCTCTGCAACATCTTCTTCCATGCATAAGTCCCCTTCTTCCATGGCACCACCATAAAATGATTTTTTTTCAAGTATTTGTTGCTCATATAATCCCTCTGAAAAGACTGATTGGTACAAAAATTCCACCAAAGCTTTGCAAATAAGGCCTTGGAGATATCATACAAGCTCCTAAAGCCAACTCCAACTTCATTCAGAGGATAAAACATAGTGTTGCTACCAAACGCATATGCAAGTATACGTGGTGGACAAGAAATAAAGTGATAAGTTGAGTATCATTCAGACGAGGACTATTGTTCAGACTGAATCCTAGCAACCAATTTCCTAAAACCTATTCGGGGATATTTTTCGATGATGATTATAATTTACTAACTAAGAAAATAATAATTAAAAGCAAGTAACTGAGATCAAGTAATTGAAAGCAAATTATGGGTTGTTATCAATAAACGAGAAACGGTCCAAAGTCCGAGCGACAAATAATCCAGTTGATTCTACTTCTTGATTTCCAAGATTGCTAACTAACAGATTAAATATATTCGTGAAAACCTGTCGATTCTTCACGACTCTATGCAAGCTACTCTAACGCCTATATGTCTATGGAATTAAATCACATGCATGCATTAAATAACTCTGTATTTAGCTAACCAAGGCGAATAGGTATATGTCTACCCTACCCGCAAATCGATTCCCTGATGCCCAGGTTCACAATCAAGTCCTATTCTTTCTTATGTGCATTCACAAGTTCCCTCTATCAAGTTCAACTTATAAATCGTAGATAATGTTCAGTTATCAGGCCTCAATTACCAAACAATTAGGCTCAAGAAAGAATAAATAATCTGTAATGGTAATTCAATATATAGAAATCAACTTTCAAACATCAACCTTCATGTATTTGCTCTAACCCTAAAACGGCAGGTTTAGCTATGCATATTCATAATAACAACACAAGAATTCATGGAAGAAATACGAAAAATTGTAATAGATGGTGTAAAAGAATTAAAACCCTTATTCAATGTGTTCTCTGACAAAAACTATCTTCAGAACTGACTTCCTCCTAATATTCACGAAATAATAAGCTTTTACAGCTTTTACAAAGTGCTAGGATAAGTTAAACCAAAGCCTAAACTAAGCTGGAAAATTTGGGTTCGCCGGACTTCAAGCTATACCCTAAGTGTTTCATGCTAAACAGTATCTGGATGTCATAAGATATACTGGAAGCGCCGCTTGGAAGACAGCATTCCACAGTCAGAAGCTGTGACAGACCTATAGCTTGCACCATAGTGTTGTCTTCTAATACCATGTCCCATATTTTGCTAAGTCCATCAACTCTTTGCTTGTTTGTATCTATTTCGATTGTTCGTGCCTCAAATTCATCCAAACCATTCCTAAAACCACAAACACAATAAGTGAGTGCAAGAATCGCAATTATTCCTTGTAGTGGGCGAATAACGTATCAAAATACGTGGAAATATTAAGGTAAAATAGCCAAATATTGCCAAACATTACCACTCCACACTTAGATCTTTTCTCGCCCTCGAGCAATTACCAAAACTAATTTCCCAACTAGATTCCAACACTTGATAGAACAGGTCTACCTATAATTATGGTTGATACCGACCATTAGACAAGAGCATAAGTACATACCATGTGACCCACAACATGCCAAAAATTATTAAATTTCAAAATACTAGAACAACCAACCCAAGACATCTCAATTTCAAAAACCGGCTCAACGTAACCAAGCTTTCACTAAATCACACCCATCTGCTCAATCAAGAAGTCAATAACTTCACCTATCTTTCCCAAACCATGTGCCCTCACCAAAAATAATGAATCAAGAGAGAGTCCCAAATATCACACAAAGAATAAATTTCAAGAATAGATTAGGGACATAATATAGAGAGAATTCACTCGCTCTCAAAAAAGAAGTTCGCGTTCCACACACAACGTACCATAGGCTTGCTCGTAGTGTAGGACTCCACTAATGTAGGCTCAGTCCAATCGGGATTAACTAGGACTTTAAGGGTTGTAATGTAGGCTAAAGCACGGGCAGGATAAATGTGGATAAAGCAGTGATTACCTCCCTAAGCACTTTAATACATCACTTTCAATTTTTCAAAAATTCTTCTCAAAACCAACCAAGCAACTGCTCAAACATACAATCAAGAGCTCTCTTTCAACTTTAAGCAATTTGCACTTTACTTTTTGCACAACACTAGCAAGGATTGAGATTTTTTCTTTCTTTGTTTTCTTTATTTTTCTCTTTTTCATTTTTTTCTTTTCTTTTGCTTCCAATTTTTTTTTCAACCTTTGCCAATGATTTTTAAAGTGCACCATATTTTTCTTTCATTATTTCCACTCAAAAGCCACCTAGTTTCTCCAACCACAACTCCGCAAACAAAAGTATTTTTCAATTAAAGTGCTCAACGAAGTAAGGTTCAAAAAGAAGGAAATTACGAACAAAAGGGATAAGGCTTGTAATGTGAGTACCAACTGTTGAACCCCAAAAATTACTCCGAAAAGGATAAATTCCAGAATATCGACAGGATGGGCTAACTCTTTTGGAGTTTTTGGAGTCGCCACCCAATTTAATGAAAACAGGGAACCAAATTAGCAAATACGTGCAAAAACTCCGTTTTTATAAAAAGACGATCTTTCTTTCAGAGATTCTAAAGGTAAGAGGTTTTATTAATTTCGGAAGAAGGTTTTTAAGGCACTTCCGAAATTCCGTAAAATACGGTTAATCCGACAGGTTTCCAAAATATTTGCAAGTGTGCTTTTCTTTCAAAAGAATTATTTTAAAATAGTAATAATAATAATAATAATAATAATAATAATAATAATAATAATAAGAATAATTGATCGAATAAAAGCTTATTTGCAAAATATTCTTTTTTACTTGCACGCATTTGCTAAGACGGCCCCAATTTACAATAAATTAAATAACGACTTCACAATTTGCAATAAAGTAAAGCGACATACCAAGCAATCAAATATTATTGATAAATAAATATTTTACGCATTTTATTTCCATAAATATTTCTAAGGAAAGTAATGCAAAGTTAAAATAAAACCCGAGAAAATGATCAACTCGCGGGAGCCTTGGATTTTCTAAAATTCATAAGTCTTATTTCTGAATGCTCGGGTCCAAATTCAAACTCCAAATGCAACGGACTATCCCCATTTGTAAGTTAGCCAAAAGCGTTCCCGAATTGATCGTGCCAAGATGTGCCTCGCAATATAATGGAAATTAAACTAGATTAGTACGATAATAAAGTGTAATAATTAATAAAATAACAATAACAAAGTAATAATAATAATAATAATAATAATAATAATAATAATAATAATAATAAAATAACAATAACAATAATAAAGTAGTAATAATAATAATAATAATAATAATAATAATAAAATATATAATAATAATAATAATAATAGAATATATAAAAATAATAATAATAATAATAATAATAATAATAATAATAATAATAATAATAATAATAATAATAATAATAATAATAGTAAAGGGGGTGTTTTTGCAAAATTTAGGCTCAGGTTTGTATGGCGCGTCGAATAGAGGCTCGGGATTCGGTACGGTTGCAAACACGGAGCCCGGGCCGTGTTGCCATGCAAAAGCACCAAACCCACTACTCTATTCGACTTGCTTTGCATTAATTTCATACTTTCATCATCGCCTTTTGCTTTAGGGACAGGGGAACGGGACGGTTCAAGTGTAGTATCGTGTTCAAATCAATCCCGATGCCTCAATACGTATATATGTATTTTCATTGGCCAAAACGGTGTAGTATCCGTTCGAATCAGTCTGTAAGCCTCAAACTAAATATTTTCATAGGCCACTATCTGCTCAACGTCCAATGGGTCCCACAGGAATTTTAGCCAGAATGCAGAATGCATTTTCAGATCTGTATAGCAAAACGGGATCATCCAACATCAGTCAAGGTTTTTATTTTTTCACAGCAGCTTAACATCGGTTTGAACTTGCAACAAACAGCACCCAGGAATCATCAATGAATCTCACAGCCAAGATAAACGGAGAACTCAGTCATGAACAGTATTCATGAGACAACAGCCCACCATAACAAATCGAACCCAAGGCAATAAGACTAAACAGAATCAGCAATAGGAAACAATAGGCGAAACTGTACGCATCAATCAGTAAGAGAACAATTTTGAACACGAAACCAACAGTAATAACATAATCAAAGCCAAACGATATGCACAAGAGCCAGTCAAACAGAGGAACATCGTTAATCAAACCCAAAACCGAAGTTAGATTCCAGTGAGTAAAACAAACAACAAGTTATAGGAGAGAGGGAGGAACGACAACGCGTTAACAACGGCGTCACTACCACTCCCTGCTCTGTTCTTCTAGTTCGATTCATCGATAAGAACGGCGACAGAGCAAAGGTCACCGGCGATGAGCCTCTCCGATGGGGGTGACAGTGGCGAGAACGACGAGACCCCAATTTTCCTCTCAATTTTCGGCAGCGATGGTGTCCATCACAGTTTCCGATCTGGGCTTTAAAAGGGAGAAAGAAATGGCCTCGTTGGTGCAAGGAAGGAGAGGGAAAAAATAGAGAAAAAATGAGAGGGGCACGGCCGATCTAGTGTAAAATGGGTGTAGGGTTTTTGATAAGGGGAAGATGAATAATAATGAAGGGTTAGTGAGTATATGGGTGAAATGTATATATGGGCCTTGCACAAATAGGATAGCATTTGGGATTAGTAACTATTTTGGCCTTTTTAGGGTAAATTAGGGGTTGTGTGGGGTGGTTTAATTGAAGGTTGTGCATTGCACATTTGGCCTCTTTCAGAATGAATTAAAAAACTTAGGAATTACATGGGTAATTTGAATTAGAAGGTGCATCGCAATTTTAGCCAACTTTATACAATATGATCAATTTGACTAAAATTATCGATTAGCCTATTTTTTTCCTTTTTAAAAGACCTTATTTTTTAAAAATAATTTGACATTAATTTAAAATTTTTGGGACAAAATTAGGTGTCAACAGCTGCCCCTCTTTACCCGGAAAGGATGAAAGAGTTTCCAAGGTAAAGAAGTTGACGTGAAACCCAATTTTGTCACGGCAAAGCCAAGACTCCGATTCCTGGGATCAAAATGCGAGGCTTATGGACATGGCCGAACTTCGGTTTCCGAGTTGCCCACATATCTCGGGCTGAAAGAGAATCAGGCCATATGTAGTTCGACGCGGCTTGAAAATCAAAGACGAGATAGTAACGACTACTCGAGCGCGGGAAAAGAGGCTTGTAATCACCCAAGTTATGAAGATGTGGTCGACGACACACCCATAAAGAGGGGTTTACACGGACATAGCTTCCACTGCACCTCGATAACCGAGCCATCTTGTCTTCAATCTCAAACCTCAGACTCAGAGTTAACAAGAGACTTACCTCTAGGGTGGATGACCTATGCGGGTGCGATTCTTCGGGTCTTCGTTAACGAGTCTAGCTCATATCAACGATTGCCCCGGTTCGTCGCTAAGAAAAGCTCCATGTTATTCTCCAAACGCTGCTGCGGTGCTGCTAAAAATCCTGCAATAATCTCAACCAGCGGTAAGCGTGCAACTGCTAATAAACTGTAATAATTGGAAAAAGAAATAAATAAAGTGATAAAATTGTAAATGCAGGTTGCGGCATCATCGATAAGTTCTTCCTTCGATCAACTGACAAAATACTCCACCCGGAGAACCTCTAAGCTGATCCTTATTCTGAAACAGTAAAGCAAGACAATAAGTAAAGCAAGAACGAATTGTAAAATGCAAGGGTTTCATAAGATAAGTTGACTAACGAGACATAATATCTCGAGTCGACTTGGCTAATCTATATCCTATGCAGGTAACATAACGTTCATTTATAACGCGAACGAGCCCAAACATTCAATTATAAGGCGAATGAGCCTAGAACGTTCGATTATAAGGCGAACGAGCCTAAAACATTCAATTATAAGGCGATAAGCCTACAACGTTCGATTATAAGGCGAACGAGCCTAAAACGTTCGATTATAAGGTGAACGAGCCTAATTTTGACAGCAGCCTGCAAAATAAAGTTGCAAATTGAATTAATAAAGGCAAGATAATGCAAAACAAATAAGCAAAGCTGGGTCCTGTTGCTTGTATTAATAGTGCCGCAAAGCGTTGAATGCCTTCAATTCTTATTGAATCTGATGTTCAATTTCTGCAAATTTTAAAGTAAATGCGTTAGAAAACGAGTGAATAATAAAGCAAAAGCTATAATGAAAAAAAAAAAAATAGATTTGCGCTGCATATGCGACAAGGCGAATAATCTTTGAGAAACTGATGGTTGACGGTAGGAATAATAACAAAAGAGCCTTCAATTGCCTATGATAGGCTTCATAATAATGCCTCCAATTGCTTATGGTAGGCTTCGAATGATAATGATGTCTTCGCTTGCTCACGATAGACTTGATAATAAAACCCCCGATTGCTTACGGTAGGATCAATAATAAAAGAGCCTTCAATTGCTTATGATAGGCTTCAGAATAATGCCTCCAATTGCTTATGGTAGGCTTCAATGCTAATGAAGTCTTCGCTTGCTCACGATAGACTTGATAATAAGACCCCCGATTGCTTACGGTAGGATCAATAATAAAAGAGCCTTCAATTGCTTATGATAGGCTTCAGAATAATGCCTCCAATTGCTTATGGTAGGCTTCAATGCTAATGAAGTCTTCGCTTGCTCACGATAGACTTGATAATAAGACCTCCGATTGCTTACGGTAGGATCAATAATAAAAGAACCTTAAATTGCTTATGATAGGCTTCAGAATAACGCCTCCAATTGCTTATGGTAGGCTTCAATGCTAATGAAGTCTTCGCTTGCTCACGATAGACTTGATAATAAGACCCCCGATTGCTTACGGTAGGGTCAATAACAAAAGAGCCATCAATTGCTTATGATAGGCTTCAGAATAAGGCCTCCAATTGCTTATGGTAGGCATGACGTAATTTGTAAGTGCAAGCTGCAATATCTTTGATAAATTGTCTTCCCATCCACTGGCGAAGCAATAAAGCAAATGTGAAGGCATAGTGCAAAGCATTTTTAACAATCTTGACAAATCAACTGGCAAGCCGGTCGGGCATGAAGCAAGGAGGGTCTTGGAATTGATTGTCTACAAATCAGCTGGTGATCCGGTCCGGCACAAAGCAAGGAGGGTTTCAGGGCTGACATGTTAACCTGTTAAACTAAAAATAAAGCAAGTCATAATATAAAGCAAGTGCAAGGTCATAATTGAAAGCAAGTGCAAAGCAATTTGAACATCTTGACAAATCCACTGGCAAGCCGGTCGGGCACGCAGCAAGGAGGGTCTTGGAATTGATTGTCTACAAATCAGCTGGCGAACCGGTCCGGCACGAAGCAAGGAGGGTCTCGGGACTGACCTGTTAACCTGTTAAGCTAAAAGTAAAGCAGTTCATAATATAAAGCAAGTGCAAAGTAATAATTGAAAGCAAGTGCAAAGCAATTTGAACATCTTGACAAATCAACTGGCAAGCCGGTCGGGCACGCAGCAAGGAGGGTCTTGGAATTGATTGTCTACAAATCAGCTGGCGAACCGGTCCGACACGAAGCAAAGAGGGTCTCGGGACTGACCTGTTAAACTAAAAGTAAAGCAAGTCATAATATAAAGCAAGTGCAAATGCATAATTGAAAGCAAGTGCAAAGCAATTTAGCGTGAAATGTAAAGCAATGCCAAAGCGATTTAGCAAATCAACAGGCGTGAAAGTCCAACAAGAGAGAAGCCCCGCCTGGTGGTCAACCTGAAACAAAGCGATGCCCTATTTGGCTTAGTTTTGAAAACACAAAACAAGCCTCGGCTTTGTCGAACATTAGGAATGAAAGTCATAGAGGTAGAAATACCGCCCGTTCGGCAATAACTCGTGACAAAGCATAATGCTTTAAGTCGTGAAAAGGGCAAGGCGACGCAATTTGCAAGGCAACTTTGGATGCGCGTTCAATAAATTGTTCATCCATAATGCGAATGATCCTTTCATTGCAAGCTTTCATGTTCCTGCTCTCAAAGAAAAATTGTTAGCTTTGGGGAGGGAGGAGGAAGTGTTTGATTTGTGCAGACTTCATCCTGATCTTGCTGCTTCTGCTGCTTCCTCGTCTTCATTGGACTTGGATTTGCAAATTGCTTTCAGAAACTTGGCTTATGAACTCAAGTAGCATAGACTTTGAAAAATAGAGGCAAGATAAAATATTTTAATGCGGATGCAAATGAAGTCAAAGATGCATTTTGAAAATTTTGTCTTGACTTAAACTTGTAATATATTTTAAAACAAACTGAACATCCTTTGGCTTAGACTTTGCACCGTTTGCTTAACCAATTACAGAATTCTTGTCAACTCATCCTTAATAACCAACGCCGCTCCTTGCAAAATTCTGCCCCAGTTATTATCTTTCGCATCTCCAACTCGCTTCACAAAGTTACCCCAGTTGTCCTTCTTGGGGGAGAATAAAAATTTTAATGCTAAACGGTCGAGCCCGATGGGGGAGCCTACGTATCCCTCCTTGGGAATCAGACCGTGCGTAGTTCTGCATTGCTGCTTCAACGCCATATACCAACAAATAAAAGCTGCCCCAGTTGAAGTTCTAACAGATAGTGCGATATCCAAAGAGCGTGGACAATAACTTTCAGTGCATCGTTTTCAAATTGTTCAGTTGTTTTGCCATACATCACAAGCAAAGTTTTAACAGGTTTATCAATTTTAATTTTGAAACAGAAACAAATACAAGCGTAAGTAATATAATAAGAATGAGATGCATTTTATTTCAACTTTCATAAATTCAAAATGAATTGATTCCGATTAACATAAGCTTTAAGGTACAATGCAATTCAGGGCCTCAATCTGAATTAAAATTGAAAATAATGCTACTAAGTTCAATTGCCAAGTTCTTTCAAACAATGCCATTAACTTCTGGTACTGCATCGTTCACGAACTAGAGCGTCTACCATCGATCAAATCTCGAATCCCTTGCATGGTAAATGGTCAGGCACTTCACAAATCCAACATTTGCTAGAGAAATAAACAAAACAAAAGAAACCTCACAAAGGGTAATTAAGATAGTTTGCATGTCATTCATAGGATTGCATACAAGCAAGCAACACCTAGTATTTGACGCATTTTGAGCAAATAAAGCAAGGCAGGCAATTAACATTTTAACACAGCTCATGCTCTCCACAGCATCTGCACAAAATTCTAAACCCAAATGCCTAAAACCCGAAACAATCCTCCATAGCTTTTGCAAACATCCACACTCCTCCAAGCACAACTCCCAATTATTTACAACATCTAGGGGTGAGATTTCCAACTGCCTCCACAATACCAGACTGCAAATCACGAAAGGCGCCAATTGGCCTTTCAAAATAAAACCTCACTGGTCCTCGGCTTTAGACAAGCCTCTCAGCTTCCTAGGTTTTGCAAGGCTCACCGACCTTGTTCATAGGGCTCCTCACTGGTCCTTGGCTTTAATCAAGCCTCTCAGTTTCCTAGGTAGCCAAGACCGCACTGGTCTTCAAGGAGGAACCCCACTGGTCATTCAAAGACACAGGGGCTTCGCTCTCCTAGTATGCGACAAGCATACTTCAATTTTTACAAAGTTGCAGCTGGATAATCAAACATAGGCCTGCACACACGCAAAGCCATTCACGAGAGGGACCCCACTGATCCTTTTAAAGACACTAGGGGCTTCGCCTCTTAGATCTCACTACACCAAGCCATCTCCAAAGCACAAACCAACCAAATCTGCCGAACTTTCCCCCAAACTAAGGTGTATATGCATGCATGACCTAATCTCCTTCTAAGAGTGGGCTAACGGTTGAGGCTGAATCGACCTAAGCGGGATAGACCTGGCCTCACAACGCAGTAGAACTGGCCATGATAAAACCAGGCAATCTCAATATCCTGAACTAACTTTTGGTGACACGAAAGAAGTTTCAAAGAGTGAGGTAAGGGCAATGCCCTTCCTGCATAACTACCCGTCAAGCGGGTACCCTGTGATGAAATCGAGGAGGTGAAAGAGAATTGACAGGCTCCATGAGGGAGGAAATATGAACGGAATGCAGATTATGTACAAATTAATACAATACATGCTTTATACGGCAAACCAAACAAACAGATATAATAAAGCAAATAAATTAGGCATGCTAGTTGTAAACAATTGGAAACCTTTATGGTCAAAACCTTTATTGCTCCCCAGCGGAGTCGCCATGCTGTTGAACCCCAAAAATTACCCCGAAAAGGATAAATTCTGGAATATCGACAGGATGGGCTAACTATTTTGGAGTTTTTGGAGTCGCCACCCAATTTAAGGAAAATAGGGAACCAAATTAGCAAATGCGTGCAAAAACTCCATTTTTATAAAAAGACGGTCTTTCTTTCAGAGATTCTAAAGGTAAGAGGTTTTATTAATTTCGGAAGAAGGTTTTTAAGGCACTTCCGAAATTCCGTAAAATACGGTTAATCCGACAGGTTTCCAAAATATTTGCATGTGTGCTTTTCTTTCAAAAGAATTATTTAAAAATAGTAATAATAATAATAATAATAAGAATAATTGATCGAATAAAAGCTTATTTGCAAAATATTTTTTTTTACTTGCACGCATTTGCTAAGACGGCCCCAATTTACAATAAATTAAACAACGACTTCACAATTTGCAATAAAGTAAAGCGACATACCAAGCAATCAAATATTATTGATAAATAAATATTTTACGCATTTTATTTCCATAAATATTTCTAAGGAAAGTAATGCAAAGTTAAAATAAAACCCGAGAAAATGATCAACTCGCGGGAGCCTTGGATTTTCTAAAATTCATAAGTCTTATTTCTGAATGCTCGGGTCCAAATTCAAACTCCAAATGCAACGGACTATCCCCATTTGTAAGTTAGCCAAAAGCGTTCCCGAATTGATCGTGCCAAGATGTGCCTCGCAATAAAATGGAAATTAAACTGGATTAGTACGATAATAAAGTGTAATAATTAATAAAATAAAATAACAATAATAAAGTAATAATAATAATAATATAAAATAACAATAATAAAGTAATAATAAAATATATAATAATAATAATAATAATAATAATAATAATAATAATAATAATAATAATAATAATAATAATAATAATAATAATAATAATAATAATAATAATAATAATAGTAAAGGGGGTGTTTTTGCAAAATTTAGGCTCAGGTTTGTATGGCGCGTCGAATAGAGGCTCGGGATTTGGTACGGTTGCAAACACGGAGCCCGGGCCGTGTTGCCATGCCAAAGCACCAAACCCACTACTCTATTCGACTTGCTTTGCATTAATTTCATACTTTCATCATCGCCTTTTGCTTTAGGGACAGGGGAACGGGACGGTTCAAGTGTAGTATCATGTTCAAATCAATCCCGATGCCTCAATACGTATATATGTATTTTCATTGGCCAAAACGGTGTAGTATCCGTTCGAATCAGTCCGTAAGCCTCAAACTAAATATTTTCATAGGCCACTATCTGCTCAACGTCCAATGGGTCCCACAGGAATTTTAGCCAGAATGCAGAATGCATTTTCAGATCTGTATAGCAAAACGGGATCATCCAACATCAGTCAAGGTTTTTATTTTTTCACAACAGCTTAACATCGGTTTGAACTTGCAACAAACAGCACCCAGGAATCATCAATGAATCTCACAGCCAAGATAAACGGGGAACTCAGTCATGAACAGTATTCATGAGACAACAGCCCACCATAACAAATCGAACCCAAGGCAATAAGACTAAACAGAATCAGCAATAGGAAACAATAGGCGAAACTGTACGCATCAATCAGTAAGAGAACAATTTTGAACACGAAACCAACAGTAATAACATAATCAAAGCCAAACGATATGCACAAGAGCCAGTCAAACAGAGGAACATCGTTAATCAAACCCAAAACCGAAGTTAGATTGCAGTGAGTGAAACAAACAAGAAGTTATAGGAGAGAGGGAGGAGCGACAACGCGTTAACAACGGCGTCACTACCACTCCCTGCTCTGTTCTTCTAGTTCGATTCATCGATAAGAACGGCGACAGAGCAAAGGTCACCGGCGATGAGCCTCTCCGATGGGGGTGACAGTGGCAAGAACGACGAGACCCCAATTTTCCTCTCAATTTTCGGCAGCGATGGTGTCCATCACAGTTTCCGATCTGGGCTTTTAAAGGGAGAAAGAAATGGCCTCGTTGGTGCAAGGAAGGAGAGGGAAAAAATTGAGACAAAATGAGAGGGGCACGGCCGATCTAGTGTAAAATGGGTGTAGGGTTTTTGATAAGGGGAAGATGAATAATAATGAAGGGTTACTGAGTATATGGGTGAAATGTATATATGGGCCTTGCACAAATAGGATAGCATTTGGGTTTAGTAACTATGTTGGCCTTTTTAGGGTAATTTAGGGGTTGTGTGGGGTGGTTTAATTGAAGGTTGTGCATTGCAGATTTGGCCTCTTTCAGAATGAATTAGAAAACTTAGGAATTACATGGGTAATTTGAATTAGAAGGTGCATCGCAATTTTAGCCAACTTTATACAATATGATCAATTTGACTAAAATTATCGATTAGCCTATTTTTTTCCCTTTTTAAAATACCTTATTTTTTTAAAATAATTTGACATTAATTTAAAATTTTTGGGACAAAATTGGGTGTCAACACCAACAAAAAGGTCAATAGGCTCAAAAGGGCTTGATAAGGATAATATTAAAAGGGTAGACTAATCAAGGCCAAAAAGGGTTATCAAAGAAATGTCTGTATCATCTCCCCACTAGAGCAAACCTAGGATTTCGCTTTGAACACACACGGGACAAGTTCTATACATCAATATACAAGCACGAAATATGAGAAAGAATATCTCACATCACACATGGCACATAGTTAACTCAAGACGGTTTCATTCCAACTCTCGGTTTAAGCAAATAAGGTGCAACTCTTGAAATTTAAGCACTAAGGCATAATGGTATACAAGAGAGTCAAGGAGTTGAACTAAGCGTCTCAAGAAGGTCATTCAAATTTTTCTAGGCATGCATCACAAATAGTACATGCTCAAGTCTAAATTCACTGTATCAAACAAACCAAAGGCACCTAGTATTCTACCCTTTTCCTAAAAATGCTCTATTAACTAATATACTATACTACTCCTAAAAACAAAAATTACCCGGTTCAAAGGTCTACCCATGGAAAAGAACTGAGACCATAAGAAAAACCACAGGGAATGACATGTACCATTAACTAAAACTAAAAAGATTTTTTTTTTTTTTGAAAATTTTCATTAGTTTTCTAATTTTTTTCCATTTTTTTAATATATTAACGCAAGAAACAAATAAAAATAAAGTCAAGTGACAAAAATAAAAATTGCTAAAAAGAAATTCCTAATGGTACAGTTATCCAAGACCTCAAAAAGAGCGGAAGTTCCCCCACCCCACACTTAAATAGAACAATGTCCTCAATACGATAAAAAGAAAGTGCAAGAGTTAAAGGAACTTCCCTGAAGGCCTACCGGCCTAAGTCTCCAACGTTAGCATTGGTGCCATCTTCTTCACGAACCAACCTAACGCTTGTAGGACACAGGGTACTCAGACTTCCCCCACATGTCTTTTAAGGCATTAAGGGTGCGGGCACCCCACACTTGAGCTCGGCATAGCCTAAACCTGCAAACCATGTAGCTACACATACAAGAATCAATGGGCGCATTGTACGATCCCACACTTATCCCTGATCATATTACAACAGATGTAACGCTAACGAACTAACCTCAAACTAAGCAAAGGAAGACAGAGGGTCAACGGGAACACTCAAAAGCTAGGAATTGGCAATACTGTGCGCGACAAGGCCTATGGCTTAATTTAAGTAATAATCAATTCGAATTTTACATAAAAGACATCAGTTTCTAACATTTAGATCATCAAATAGTTCATGTTATGCCTACTAATCATTTTGTTACTTAAGACTTCACAAAATTTAAACTTTTAGTCACTAAGGCATTTTATCGAACATGTTATGTGCATAACCTTGATGTGCAGATTTCATGCATATTTGGAAGAGAAGAACCCTCCCAATTTTCATGGGAGATCACTTTACAAAGCCCAGCATACAGCAACAAGGTTCACAATAACAACAACCACAAAGACCCAACAAGGGTGCATTCAAATCACCATACAAATAGAACCAGCGTATAAGGGAGAAAGGGATGTATGGGACTGCCATAGTAAGACAACAACACACTGAAACAGAGCAGTAGAAATAAGAGAAGGAACGAGAGAGAGAGAGATGGAGATTCGTACCAGAGAGCAGTGTCAAGGAAATCTGAGTTCTTGCATTGTCTTGTTTTTATTTTTTTCATTGTTTGAACTCAGGAAAGAGGGGAAGGTAATCTGTATTTTGCTTCAAAAATATTGCGGGTCAAAGAGTTAAAACTGGGTTGACCCAAAAAATTTAAAACACACCTGGTAGCGATATACAAAGCGTCGCTTCCATATCCCTTCACCAGTTTGGGACTTTCTATTTACATGGAAGCAGTACAGGAGCATCGTTCAGCTGTGTGTGCGCAGTTTTGGACTTTAAAAGCAATCACTGAAGCGACGCTTCCGAGATCGCGCCACACAGGTCTGAAGCAAAAATTTGATCTAGTTGTGCTGACGGCGATGCTTCTGAGATCGCGCCTGCGAGGTCTGAGAGCGCTGAACAAAGCGATGCTGATATATCGGTTCCACTGTTTTGGAAGATTCTGCCTAACGCACAGCAATATTGGCAGCGACGCGTTCCCTATTTTTCGCATATTTGGACTTCAAAATAATGCTGTGTCGCAGCATTCTTGCGAGTTGTTCCTGGAGCGATGCAGCCTAGAAAGCTTTCTGTAGGTCTGTAGTAGCGTTTTACATGAACGTTGTGGAGATTCAACACTTCTGTAGCTTTCTAATTTTGGTTCCAGCTGCAATTTTCTAAAATCATAGCTTCAACTGCACCGCAACGCCTCACATAAGTGGTTCTGCCACTATTTTCTACACGTAATTCACACGCCGAATTTCCCGAGTCCTACAAAAATGACAAGAAAAACTACGTAATACTGCATAAATGAAAACTACTAAAACAATAAAAATTGGGTTGCCTCCCAACCAGCGCTTGACTTAACATCGCGGCACGACTTCTTTATATATATATATATATATATATATATATATATATTAAAGGAGTTTATACAAGTTCGGGTTGTCTCCCGAGAAGCGCCTTATTTAACGTCGTGGCATGACGATTCTTTTAAGCTCACTTCCAATATTTACGTCTCCTCTTCTTTCGACGAACTTTTGCTTTCTTCACGCCTTTAGGAGAACATTTCTTCAACTTCACAAGTAGTTTTCCGTGGTCACCCAGTTCTGTTCCCAACGCCACAGGCTCACATTTTTCAAAAAGCTTTTTTATCTTTCCATCCATGAGCTTATTTTTAGTGAGCACAATATCTTTCGCATAATCATTGTTGCTCACACCTGAAGACTGATCCCTCATCGATAGGTTCACAACACTAATCATTGATAACTCCTCGTAGTAGCTAGGAAGTTTCAGAGCCTTGTAAACATTAAAAGTAACTTCTTCAACTTGCACTGTATTTTTCATTTTTCCTTCCCTCACGTCTATGATAGCTCCACCTGTAGCCAAGAAAGGTTGGCCTAGAATAATTGGTACTTTAGAGTCTGCCTCATAATCAAGAATGACCAAATCCGCAGAAAAAATGAACTTCCCAACTTGGACTAGAACATCCTCTATTACTCCTTCTGGACTTGCTAATGATCTATCTGCGAATTTCAATGTGATAGTGGTAGGCCGTGGAGCTCCCAAACCAAGTTGCCTGAAAAAGGATAATGGCATTAAATTTATACTAGCTCCGAGGTCACACAATGCTCGACCAATCTCAAGCTCTCCAAGTTTTACAGGAATACTAAAACTTCCGGGGTCCTTCAATTTCGGAGGAAGTTTACTCTGGACTCTTGAACTGCACTCTTCAATAAGTGCAATTGTTTCAAATTTGGTCAACCTTCTCTTATTAGCCACCTTGTTTTTGAGGTATTAAGCATATTTTGGCACATCACGCAAAAGATCCACCAATGGAAGATTGATATGTAGCTGACCTAAGACGTCCAAAAACATCTTACATGCTACATAAATTTTCTTCGTTTGGAGCCTTTGAGGAAAAGGTGGTGGTGGCCTATAATATCACGTTCAGACGGCTTCTTTACCACTTTTTCAGCTTGTTTTTCAGTTTCTTTTTCATTATTTGGCGCCAATTCACTAGCAGGTTTCTTCTGTTTTGGAAGCACTTCTTCTAACTCTCGCCCATTTTGCAAAGTAATTTCCTGCACATACTCTTTTCGATTTTTCTCTGTGTCGCTTGGCAAGGCACCACGTGGTCTAGTATTTTATGTTCCAGCTAGCTAACCCATTTGGCGTTCCAGATCTTTTTTAGCATTAGTAAGATCTTTTATGGTATGTGCCTGAGCTGCACTGTCAGCTATAATCCTCTGTTGTCCTGCCAATATCTGCTTTATCAAATCTTCAACTGAACTGGTTGGCTGCTGTGGTTGAGCCTGAGTTTGTGAACTTTGATAATTATTCTGAGATCTCATATTACCTTGAGTAGCTTGGTTATCACCCCAAGAGAAATTTGGATGATTTCGCCAATTAGGATTGTAGTTATTACCAAACTGGTTCTGATTTTGTCCCTGAGATCTAATTTGATACCTCACGTAATAAACTGACTCTGGATTGGAGGAGCAAACATCAGTAGCATGATCTTGTCCACATACCTCATAAAAACTTTGTAACTGCTGCACTTGTTGAACTGATTTCACTTGTTGCTGAGTTGGTGGCAATGCTAGCTTGCTAATTTGGTTATCTATGGTATCCATCTTTGCATTCAATGCTGATACCGCATCCAATTGAAGTACTCCAGTAGATTTTTGACTTGGAGCTCTACCATCACCCTGCCAGTCAGGATTGCTCTGAGAGAATTTATCCAGCAATTCATAAATCTCATTAAAATTCAAGGCCAAGACTTGGCCTCCAGCAGCAGCATCCACCACGATCTTGGTATGAGCATTAAAACCTTCCACAAAAGTATGGGCAAACACCTCATTAGACTGTTGTGGTGCGGGCAATCTCTTAACAATGACTTGAATCTCTCCCAGGCTGAATACAAGTATTCCCCGTCTCTTTGTCTAAAAGACATAATCTCACTCTTTATTCTAGCTGTTTTGGCAGATGGATAGAATTTAGCCAAAAATTTCTTAGCTAAAACATCCCAAGTAGTGATAGACCCAGGCTTTTCAGCCTTTAAGCGCTTCTTTGTTGTCCCGATCAATGAAAATGGGAAGAGTATCAATCGAACATAATCAGTTGAGATGCCTGCTGGTGTGTATGTGTCACTAATCTCCAAGAAATTCTGGTATGTTGTTGCGGATCCTCATGTAGTAATCCAGCATATTGCCCCAGTCGCATGCAGCAGTTGTATCATGCCGGACTTAATCTCAAAGTGTCTAGTAATTTCAGGCTTAACAATGCTCGAGGCTACTCCCTTCAGACTGGGAAGAGCGACATCTCGCACAGCTAAAGCTCGTTCTTCTGCCAATCCTATAGGTAAGGAATTAAGCGAGACCTAATATCTGAAACAGCATAAGAACTCGAAACAAAAATTAAACCTGAATATGAAATAAGTAAACGTTTATAAAGAAAACAGTCAATTGTTTAGTCCCCGGCAACGGCGCCAAAAACTTGTTGCTCTCGAACGCACACGCAAGTTTACGTGGTCGACAAGTAATAAAGTGATAAATTGAATATCGTTCCCACGAGGACTATCGTTCAGACTGAATCCTAGCAAACAATTTCCTAAAAACTATTCAGGGATCTTTTTCGATGATGATTTATAATTTACTAACTAAGCAAACAATAATTAAAAGTAAGTAACTGAGATCAAGTAATCAAAAGTAAATTATGGGTTGTTATCAATAAATGAGAAACGGTCCAGAGTCAGAGCGACAAACAATCAAGTTGAGTTTTCCAGTTGATTATACTTCTTGATTTCCAAGAATGCTAACTAACAGATTAAATATATTCATGAAAACCTGTCGATTCTTCACGACTCTATGCAAGTTACTCTAACGCCTATATGTCTATGGAATTAAATCACATGCATGCATTAAATAACTCTGATTTAGCTAAGCAAGGTGAATAGGTATATGTCTATCCTACCCGCAAACCGATTCTGTGATGCCCAGGTTCACAATCAAGCCCTATTTTTTCTTATGTGCATTCACAAGTTCCCTCTGTCGAGTTCAACTTGTAAATCGTAGATAATGTTCAGTTATCAGGCCTCAATAACCAAACAATTAGGCTCAAGAAAGAATAAACAATCTGTAATAGTAATTCAATATGTAGAAATCACCTTTCAAACATCAACCTTCATGTATTTGCTCTAATCCTATAACGGTACGTTTAGCAACGCATATTCATAATAACAACACAAGAATTCATGGAAGAAATACGAAAAATTGTAATAGATAGTGTAAAAGAATTAAAACCCTTGTTCAATGTGTTCTCTGACAAAAACCATCTCCAGAACTGACTTCCTCCTAATATTCACGAAATAATAAGCTTTTATAGCATTTACAAAGTGCTAGGATAAGTTAAACCAAAGCCTAATTTAAGTAGGAAAAGTTGGGTTTGCCGGACTTCAAGCTATACCCTAAGCGTCACATGCTAAACAGCATTTGGATGTCGTAAGCTGTACTGGAAGCGCTGCTTGGAAGACAACATTCCATAGTCAGAAGTTGTGACAGACCTACAGCTTGCACTATAACCTTGCCTTCTAATACCATGTCCCATATTTTGCTAAGTCCATCAACTCTTTGCTCGTTTGTATCCATTTTGATTGTTCTTGCCTCGAATTCATCCAAATCATTCCTAAAATCACAAACACAATAAGTGAGCGCAAGAATCGCAATTATTCCATGTAATGGGCGAATAACATATCAAAATATGAGGAAATATTAAGGTAAAATAGGCAAATATTTTCAAACATCACATAGTCTTCCAGGACCCAGTGCTTGCTATCCTGACCTATAGAGTTACTCTAGAAGAACTTGGCAAACATCCTGTGAAGCTAAGCAACCACACCAACATGGATATCACATAAAGATAACAAGTAAATAGGTATACTCTGAAGTACTGAGGAAATCAAAATCGCTTGTCCACCTATGGGAAACAATTAACGAGTCCAAGAGTCTAACTTCTTATGCACCTTCTCTACTAGCTCATTTTAGTGATAGTTTTCCTCCTAGCATAGTAAATAGGTACACCAAGATACTTAAAAGTGAAGTCCGCCCTCGGTATCTCAATGACATCAAGCACCCAGCCAATTATCGACTACGGAACCTAGCTGTGACAATACACATTACTCTTTAACTTATTGATTTTCTGGCGGTAGCTCATAACTAGCAAGTGTCTCCATCTCCAATTTCAAAGATCCCTCCCCAGTAGATGAAAAAATAATCATATCATCCGCATACACCAGGTGATTAAGATAAGGACTCCACTTTGGCATCTCATATGGCACAAAAGTGTCATCTCTATGCAGTGCATTCAGAGCTTTGAAAAGGCACTCAGCAGCAAGCAAAAATAAGGTAGGTGACATAGGATCACCTTTTTTCACCCCTGGAAGACTGGAAAAACTCATAGGGCTGGCCATTTACTAGAACAGAGTACCAGTTATTACACATGGTCCTGTAGACAATGTCAATAAACACCTCACCAAATCCCATCCTCCTCACTGACTTTGTCAGAAAAAGCCATGAACACTCTATCATACGCCTTCGCCATGTCCAGCTTGATTACTATCTTTGCCGACTTCCCCCTGTCAGCAATATCGTAAATAATTTCTTGCACCAGCAGAATATTCTCAAAAATGCTCCTCTCCTTCACAAAACCAGACTACTGCGGTGAAATAATCTCATGCAGTAAAATAGAAAGCCTGCCATGGATTACCCAAGAGAACACCTTAGTGCTGAAGTTGCTCAGACTAATTGGTATCATATCTGAAAAGGTAGCAAAATCTTTCCATTTAAGCAAGAGAACCAAATTAGTAGCGGTGATGTAACAAGGCATCAAGTGACCTCGAAAGAATGCATGTACCATTTTAACAACATCAGCACCAATAAAATCCCAGGAAGAATGGTAAAAAACACTTGTGAAACCATCAAGACCCTCTGCAGAGTCAACATTCAGGCTAAAAATGCCTTCTTCACCTCCTGTTCATCTGGCTCAGCAACAACAGCATCATTCGGGTCTTGTGTAACAAGTCTAGGCAGGTGATCAAGTATAGAAAAATTATCTGGCACCGGATAATTAGAAAACTGAGCCTGAAAAAATCTGGTTGCCTCATGGGCTATGTTTGTGTCGTTCTCAAGCCAAGAACCAGTAGCATCTTGAATTCTTCTAACCTACAACACCTTCCTTTTTCCATTTACACAAGTATGAAAAGATTTGGTGTTTCTATCCCCTTCTTTGAACCACTGCATACCAGCTTTCTACTTCCAAAATTGTTCCTCCAAAGTATAAAATCGAATCAACTATGCATGTACTCTCTATAGTCTCTCCCTGTTGTACCCAGCGGGATGCTCCTCGAACTCCAATTCATATACTTGGACCATCTTCTCTATTGTAGCAATCTTTCTGAAGATGTCACCTTACGTCTCCCTACTCCAAACAGACAATGCCTTTCTCAATTTTTTCAGCTTGCACTGAAAATTATAAAAAGGATATGCACTAAAGTTTTTAGCCAAGTTCTCTCTAAAACCAGCTTGGAATGACTCATGCTGCACCCAAAAGTTCAAAAATTCTAAACGACTTCTTTACATTAGAGTTATCCATGTTAGTAGTAATCAGAAACGGCGCATGGTCTGACCCCTGTCTAATCTAGTGCTCCACTTAAAACTGAGGAAATAGCTCCTGAAAGGCTTGATTCGCCAGACACCTATCAAGCCTTTTGAATATGCATTCATCATCTGATCTACCATTCCACCAAGTGTACATGCTACCCTTAAAACCCATGTCAGACAACTAACAAGTGTTGATGCAGTATACAAAATCTTCTACCTTCGGGTAATAAACTAGCAGGCCCCTAAACTTCTCAAGTTCATTAATAATCACCCTCGTAATCCACCATCGTCCTCCTCCGAGTCTACTATCTTCAGCTGGTCATCCTCCAGCCCAACATCATCCTCTGTAGTAACCTTAGCCACCAAAGAGTTAAAAGGAACCTCATGTTTAGAAATATTCAGGGTCGCAAGGACAGCAGTAATAGGCGCTACAGTCACAGTGGCAATAGGCTTTGCAGCTGTAACAAGAGCTCCCTGTGGAACTGTTTCACCATCCTTTTGAGTCTGAGTCTGGACTTAGCAGGTTATTTCCTATCCTTTCCTCCTTTTTTCCACACCTGTTTCACCCAGTGCTTAGTCAACATAGGATTAGAAGCATTACCTTTTCCAGCTGATTTTGGAGTTGCAACATCATTTTTAACTCCACCTTTCTTAGAACCAGCGGTATCTCCTTTCCCAGTAGCATGCTACACATCATCTTTTGTCACAGCTCGTACCTTTCACCCAAGTCACCAACTTCCTGATTATCATCTTCCTGCAATGCTGCAAATTGATTATTTTCAGCCTGCACCAAAGCTAAATTATTATTTGGCTTTCCAGCACCTTTCTTCATTTGAGCATTGTCATTCTCTCTCCTTGCTTACTTATTTTTGTATCATTCCACTCTTCCCCATTCCTAGCATTACCAACCACCTTTCCACTTGACAAAATACGCAATGGGGGTGTTGGGAGGGTGGGGGTAGGCTTGTCACGAGCAACACTTTCATCCTTGTTTCCACTATTGTTTTGTTCTTCCCACAACTCAGGATGCACAACTTTGCATGAAGTTTCATTATGACTTGAAATTTACAAGTTTTGCAATACAAATGAAGATAGTCGTATTGAATTTCAACCTAGGTTGACATAACTTCCCCCGTATCATCATCTTCCTTATTAATCAAAACTCTCGTAGGATGCTTAGCCAGCAAATCAAGCTCAAGTTTCACTTTAGCACAACTGGGTCTTGTCTTATTCAGAGTAGTTGTATCAACTTTCAATGGCGTTCCAACTGTTGATGCTATTGAAAAAATAAATTCCAGTGCAAAATAATTTGGTGGTAGATTAGGAAAACTTATCCATGCAAGAGCCATTGAAGTTTCTTCCTCAGGTTTCTAGTGTCTAGTCCATTTCAATAATCTCATAGAGTAAGACTTCCCTCTAAGCTGAATCCAGTAAGCAGGTATTGATAAAAATTAACATAATCTTCCAAAAAATTTAATCTAATCAACACATAACGATTATTAAGATAGCCAATATTATTGTCACCTTTAATATCACACTGGCTCGGGATCAATTTATGTAAGTTCTCCAAATCTTGCCTGCCATACGAAAATTTCCCAAGCACTGCAAACTGCAAATTCTCTTTGACAATTGATTTCTTCATAGGGTTTAGGATTTTTTTTAAAAGCAAAGGTCACTAAGCATGTTGCCTAGTGACAAATTTTATTAATATAAATACAAAACAATATAGTCTTACAAAGAAAAAAAACATGAATGTACTTCGCCACTAAGAACAAGTCTAACTTGTTGTGTGCACTATCTCTAATTATCATACTCTCCTTAATGGAATGAGCACTAAGTACTAATACCACCATCAAGAAAAAATATAATAACTCGAAATAGTGCACATAAATAATAAAATAATATACTAAGTTGAATGATAGAATACTAGTTGCACAATGGAAAAAGTTGTAACTATCTCGCTCTTTGTGTAGGAATTTAATCATCAAAACTTGACACTCCAATGTATGTATCCTTTTCAATAGCCGTATTATGCAATAAAGCAGCAATACTCCATCTCAATATTTGCAGCTTCATGTAGCAGATTCAAAGATGGCATGTTCAATGTATGCAATGTGAGCCAACTTGTGAAGACCTGTAACAAATACATTGAGATTCCAAGTATAAACGAGCAGCAATACAAGGACAAAATTTCAGCAGGTTCTATGCCTGCTTTCCAGATAATTGCTCGCCCCAGCGAGCGAGTCCACAAACTAAATCCAGCGAGCTGTAATCGTGTCTCCTTTCACAGAATCCCAGACCTACACCTTGTACAGCAGCTCGATGAAAAATGCAGCAATAAAGGCTCCAAGCAACAGCATGCGAAAAGTTGTCCAGAAACTTGTAATTTGTCATCTCAAATAATGCTTCAGTGAGCAAAAGCATCACACCAGCCTTGAACTCCACAACGCAGTAGTGAGGTCGCTAGGTAGCTCGCTAGGTAAGCTACCATTCTGCTCACCCTGTGACGATCTCGCTAGGATGGTTGTTGAGGTCGCATAAAACGCTGCAGGTAGTTCATTTACTAGCAAAAATTCACAGCTGCAAATGCATAAAATGTGTTGCCAAAGCGAGCTTCTCCACGAGGAAACTAGTCCACTGCATTGTTTGTGTCATCCCAAATCTAAACCTTGCACTGTAGCTGCTCCTCGAAGAAAAATGTAGCAATTAAGGCTCCAAACAGCAGCATGTAACATATTAAAATAGTAGGAACTGTACACACTATCCAATTGTGCCACTTCTCTTCATTAAAACTCGTTGTAGAATAGCAGACTGTACATCATCATTAAAACACACAGCTTGTACAAAAAGTGCCCTGTGAAGCCAAATTATTTCAGCTTCACTACCCGTTAAAGACATTGCCACCTCTTGAATCAATATTGTAACTTGTACTCCAATGTCCACCAGTAGTAAACCTGCAAAACAAAAAACAATGTTAATAGCAAAAGTCTTCTATTCTCCTCCCGTAGGATTCGAAGTAGAAGATCCTCTCAACTGTTTGCACATTCCCATTGCCCCATCATCTTCTCCATGGTCTAACTCGCAAGAAATGATCATTAAGTTTATCACCATTTAGTATCTTCTTGCCTTGGCCATCTAATTCATGAAACCCATTAATCCTTACCTCTCCATTAAATATTGGCAAAATAATCCGTCGATTTATTGTCTTCTGTATATACATGTGTAACCATTATCTCCTTACCTCCCCCCATCAACTCCCAAATTTCCTCCATCATAGAGATGATATTTCACGGCACTTCCCACACTCTTAGTAATGCATTAATCTTAAGTAATAATGAATCTGTTTCAATCACAATACGCAAGAATGTAGTAGTCCCTATATATCTCAAGGCCATCAAGATAGCCATAGCTTATGCCTGCATGTTAGTGCTCATCGCATCATCCAACTCCTTTGCTTGCGCATGAATTAAATCTTCCCTATCATCTGTAATGCAAAAGCTCCGTGAACTCCTCCCAGGATTTCCCTTTGATGCACCATTAGTATTACACTTGACCCATCCCACCTCAGGCGAACACCAATTAACTTTTGTTTATTTGAGTAAAGGAGTATAATTTCAAGCACCTTAATAAATTCACACCAACTAAATGGAACATGCTGAAAATGTTTCCTCCTTACCTTCAAAAAATAGAAAAATATTGTGTAACACTTGGTACCTCATCCTTGCAAACGACGTCTTTCCTCCATGTTTTATCGTATTCCTTCTCTTCCAGAGTTCCCAAATAATAAAAATTGGGACAACATGATAAACAATCTTTATATCAGGTCCACCCGGTGCATCCCACCATAAATTAATAACTTGTAATTATTGCAAGCCATCAATATTCAATCCAGGCACATCAAACTGTTTCCAAAACTGTCGGGCAGCATCGCATTTCAAATATACATGTGACATAGACTCTACATCCAGAACTTCACAACAATAGCATCTAGAAGGAAATTGATAACCACACCTCTTTAACATATCATCCAACGGCAATTTAAACTTCCATAAACTCCATAAAAAGAATGACATCTTAAATGAAATTTCTTTTAGCCATATATTCTTGAATAAATCTCTGGATTTTTCTTTGTGCCTAATAAAATGATAAGCAGAACTTACAGAGAATTTGCCCCGTGCATCTAGCTTCCAGAAAGCTCTGTCCACTCCTCCCCAGCCTGAGGTGGCCAAATGTCTATTAGAATATAGTCAGCAATGTCCTCTGGTAAAAGCTCTCTAAGTAGCTGCCCATTACATGCATCATCCACCATTGCATCTTTAACTACGACCGTAGTTAGATTACAATAAAAATCTAGCCTGTAACATGATAAAGTGCACAAGACCAGTCAAGTTATCATACCAGAAGTAGAAATTCCCATGCTTTACCTGCCACCATATCTATTGCTCAATTGCATTCCTGACTTAGTAATATTTTCTTCCACACATGGTGCTGCTTCAAGTATCTATTCATCATAAAACGACGCCATAAAGAAGGGGTGATGAGAAATCTCCACCAAGAAGAGTCTAGGGTTTAGGATTTTAAAAATCCCATTAAAAAAATCTTAAAAGAGCCTAACCAAACTCGAACCCTAAACCTCCACTTCAAGTCATTATGCTAAACACCACTTTGCTGGAATAATATTGTCTGCCAAAAGAACTAAAACATAAACATTAATGAGACTGTTTCTTTAAATAATGACCCCAATAGCATATTTTGGACTATTATTGTGTTATTTAATTAATGACTCTATACAAATTATATTTAATAAAATATTTTCAAATGTTTTAATGTTCTATTAGTTAATCATGAACAACATTATGTGTGGGAGATCTAAGGGTGTCATTAGCTATAATTCTCACTTTAATGCATCATGTAGGCACAAGAACACAATTATATGCGATCACATGAACCTAATTGCATATTTTGGACTGATATTATTGTGTCATTTAATTAATGATCACTTACGAGTGAAGTGATGATGATTTTCCCTCATTGATTTGTAAAATAGACAAAGTAGTTTAGATTACTTATCACAAAATGCAACATGATTGTCTAATTTTATATTTAATATGTATTTTTGTAAGTAAATAAAGTGATGACAATTTGGCCTCATTTATTGGAAAAATGTACATAGTATTTTGCTCATTGTATGAATAAGTACGACCGAATTTTCGTTATTTCTAAATATTTAGCTTTTTAAATTATGTTTTTGAGGATATGCAAAGGGAGGCTGATTTGACCTCATCTTTTACAAAATGAACATGATTTGTAGTTCAATATATGCATAAATACAAACGGATTGACATTGTTTTGTTCTTGGTAGGGAGCAGTGATATTTTTATAAATATGGCTTCATTAAGGTGCGATTGTAGTTTTGTAATTACAACTTTATTCAAAAGCGGTGATATTTTTGTAATTACGAAAGATGCTAAAGACCATCTAAAGTATTCAATCTCTCAAACCCATACTATTTTTTGCCTATTTGAGTATATCAATCCATTATGTGTGTCCTTTTTGCAGAAATATGAGGTAATGGTTTGCCTTTTTGCTCCCACATAACAGTTGTATGCAAAAATACCCTCCACCAAGTTTAATGAATAAAATTTTGATAGAAATACCTCTATCAATTTTATGGTCTGGGGCCAACACTTGGCTTTGACTCCTCTTTATTAGGCAACACTTGCCAACATTTGCCTCTTGAATCTCACGTTATCTCAAAAAAAGTGTTGCATGGACAGCACGTAGTCGTAAGTACTGTCTAAAAGGAAGCACTTGTATTTGACCCATATTTCTTAGGGAGCACTTGCTCTTGATCTCATCTCCTAGAAAAAGTATTGTTAAGGAAACACTTAGTACTTACCCCCTTCCAATCTCTTCCTCCATTTTCCCGAATAAATTGAAGTGTTGCCTTGTCGCTTGACCTCTTCCTTAAAAGCAGCACTTGCAAATTGAAAACTTGAAGTACTGGCTCTGTGCCATTAGAATACATTTTGCTACAATATTGTTAAACGAAGGCGAACTCTCAAAACCAGTCATTATAAAGAGCACGTAGTGAAATTTTTTGTACTCGTCATACATTAGCCCAATCCCAAGCCCACTAATAATTGGCATTGCTGGAATTGCATTACCAAAGTACCAGTTATCTGTCAATTTGGAAATTGTACTCCCCTGTCCCAAAATGAGTGTCTACCTTTCTTTTTTAGTTTGTCCCAAAAAAAGTGCCTCTTTCCATATTTGGTAACTCTTTAATTTTAAAATTTATTTTGGACCGCAAAATTTAAAGGCATTGGCCGACAGTACATACAACTTTAATTTTAAACCATAGGATTAAAAAGTCTTCCCTATTTTCTTAATCTCCACACCAAGTCAAACCCAGACACTCATTTTGAGACGGAGGGAGTACCATTTTTGTTGTTGGGTCACTACAGAAAGTGAAACACTCATTATCTCAATTTCACAGACTAATTTAAGTTGAGCTGGTTTACGCATTTAGGGGTCGTTTAGTTACTCAGTTTGTTTACGCGGGTATTTATTATGAATGCGGGTATTAGTAATGTGGGTATTAATAATGTATGTATTAATAATGTGAGTATTAATAATGTGAGTATTAATAATGCGGGTATTAGTTAGCGCAGAGTTTAGTAATGTGGGTATTAGCCATGTATATATTATAACATAGGGATTATTTTTTGAATCACTGATATATTACAATATTATTATTTAAAATATTTATTTCCTCCTTAAATAAAATTTTAACATATATTCTCATAATGAGGTTACTTTTGTCATTTTAAATTTTAATACCTGCATTATTTATACCCACATTATTAATATCATCTTCTACCCCGCATAAAATAATACATAGATTCCCGCATTAATAATGCAGGTATTAATAATGTGGAATATATTAAAACGCAACCAAACGTTGCATTAATTTATGCAAGTATTAAAATTTCACAGAAAACCAACTGAACGCTGCGCTAAATTAACGCAGAGTTTTGCGCGGGTATTAACTATTTAATCGAGTAACTGAACGACCCCTTAATGCCTAAAATCCCTAATTATATGTTACTTTATTGTTATAATTTTGAAATACCTTTACTAAACAAGGTCTGCGTGCATCTATACTTTAAATTACCAAATTTTCAGATGATGGTGGTGAAAATGAGGATTTATCCAGGCAATTTGTCAGGAATACTTTATTTGGAGATTCAGTTTTGTAAGAAGAGGAAGAAGCCCAATTTCTTGGTTTGAAACCAATAATTCAAAATAGAAGTTTTTGCACGGAATAGACACTTTTGGTGTCGCTTTTGTACTTCCTCCAGCCCATATTATTTGATTTTTTGACTGTTTTCACACAGACCAAGGAATCCACCTTTTAGCATTAATTAAAGATGTCATTTACTAAATTAACCTTCATTTCTTTCAAAATTTACTCATAGAAAATTGTGAGACCTTTATGTGTTTAATTTATTAACAAGGGTAACTTTGGAAAGTCAAAACAAATAACATCTTGGTTTTTGAAAAATTCAAATATTTTGGACATAAGAAAAAATATCGAAAAATCATATAAAGTGGACCGGATGGAGTAATATTTACCGTTATAAGAGAAGTTTATAAAAATAGCTCGTGTTAGGAAAATTTGCCGGCCACTCCAGAGGAAAGCTCCTGGCAATCACCAGATCTTTGCTAATAGAAAGATCTGGTGATTTCCAGGATATTTCTTAGGGAGGTCATTTTAGTAAGACTTTTATTAGGGGCGCCAATAAATGTCCCATTTCTTTAAATCAGCCTTCAAAATAACCACTTTAGTGTGATTTGAAAGTTGAATATTGCTAATGGTTCTTGAGTCTGCTTGTTGAGTTGGAGCCTATGATTATGGTTCTTGTTCTCAGAAAATTGAGGTCTTTTTACTGTTTGTATTGCTAAACACAAAACGTGTATATGAAGTTGTGTAGAGTATATTTTTCTTAATATATACTTGTTGAAATTATTGTTTTTCTTGGGATAAAGTTACAATATTTAAGTTATTTTTGTCATCACAGTATAATGATTCAACCTTTGGTATGTTTAAGTTTAAAACTATTCCTAAATTTAGTGAAGTAGGGATGTTGCTCTGTTCGAGTTTATTTCTTGATAAAGTTTGAGTCTTTCCTTTGGTTGCTTAATCATGTTTGCTTGCTAGGTCGTGTTAAGCTTTTATTGATTTTGGAACTCGTTTATAAGTTATTATTTTGATGTAAATTCCCTGGATAATAGTGGTTTAGTTTAAAAGAAATCCCATTTTCTCCAAACCTTGGTGTGTATACTGACTTCCTAGCCTCCAACAATAAAAATAGTACAAGTAATTTTATCTGGTATCTGGCTTATCCCAATATGCAAGTTAATTAGAGTATGTTAAAGAGCGGTGGAACTGAAACACTAGTATGTGTTGATTCAAGTACAAAGGTTTGGACTTAAATTAATTGTTCAATTTCCCTCTTGGATTTTTTTATGAATTTTGCATACCTGAGTTTGTTTCTGGTAATCTTGAATGTTCTCGAGCTTGTCTTTTTTTGGAGTTTAATAAAGACAAAAACAATGGCTGGTTTAAATGATTGTAATAATGTAGTTGTTAGTTAGTTTCATTGGATGTTGGCTTAAACTTGTCTTTGTTAAGATAAAAGTTGCCGTTCTTTGAATAAGCAGTAAACTGGAATTGTTTCCTTTACATAAGAAGTTCAGCTATTTGGAAAGCACTATCTTGATTCTAAGAAGTTGTTTATGAAAGGGATTTTAAATATTCTTAGTTAAGCTATGAAATAAAATGGCAAAACACATCGACAGCCCCTTAAACTTTTTTTGGGATTTCACTTTGACACTTTAACTTTGATGTGTTTCATTTGAACACTTCAACATACCTTATACTGTGTCACTTAAACGCTACAATATTACTCAGTCTTAAAAATAAAACGCGTGTAGATACGCGTGTCTGACGTGTATTTTTGTTCCATTAAAGTGATGCCATGTGTAAAACTCGTCCACATAAGCTATGATCTTACCCAATCAACCCGATTTAATTTGGGTCTTATCCAAATAACCCGATCCGGGTAAAATTAAAACACCTCTTCGAATTATACACCCCTACTTTTTACCCTTTCGTATATCCACCGTAAAAAACCCTAATCGAACCTTCTTCGTCGCCGTTTTGCTTTCAACTACCACAATCCATCATTTCTGGTGGTTCAAAGGTATGATTATTACGATTTTTTCTTGTGGATTTGTTATTAGGTTTTTGAATGTTCAAGGTTTTTGTGATATTTAACAGTAAATTTAGGGTTTTTTTGAATCATTTCTTAAACTCTCTCTTTTCTTTGTCTTTTTGGTTCTAGGGTACACCATGTCGATAGAAGAATTCATTTTGGTTCGTTTTCACCATGGTGGTAAATTTACCCAGCCTCCTGAACCAAAATACATCACTAATCTCGAGGTAAACGAATTTAATATTGACAAGGACCACTTTTCTATTGTTGAAATGTTGTGTTATACTCGAGGGTTGGGGTATGCGTCTGTGGAGGGTTTCTATACTTTAAACACTAGGACCAAAGAATTTGTCTTGGTTGAAAATGATGACCAACTATATAATATTGTTTGCTACTGTGCAGAGGATGTTTTAGACCTTTATGTCATGCATGTGGTTGATGGGGTTCCAGAGGTGGTTGTGGACCCAGTGAGGTATTTATGTGGGCCAGAGGGGGATGGGGTAAGTAATGACTCATTAGACAATGGTGACTCTAACTCTAGGGCAACTTTAGACCAAAATACAGCCCCTGAACCTCCTTCTTTTGAACAAGAGTTTGAAACTCCAATTGAAGAGGATATTTCCCCTTCTGTTGAACAGGAGTTTGAACCTCCAATTGAAGAGGATAGTACTCCTTCAGTTGAACAGGAGTTTGAACCTCCAGTTGAAGAGGTATTTCCTCCTTCATTTGAAGAGGATTTTGAAGAAGAATAAGGGGTTGTTTTGGAGGAGGCAAGTGGGGAAGAGGCTGAGGTAGGTGGAGGAGATGATGATATTGCTAGCAGTGAATCTGATCAGGATAAAATTCCTGATGAAGATGACACTGATGTGGATGATGAATTAAGAGGCTTTAGAGATGAGAGGAGAAAGAAAAGGAAGGCAAGTAGAAGAAAAAAACAACCTGAAACTACTGGGGTAGCTATAGGGGAGGCTGGTATTGACAAAGGTTTTGAAGATATTGGGAAGAATAAAAAAGGAAAATATGTTGGGAGATTAGGGGGAGATGAGGACTTTATAGACAGTTCTGATGTTGGTAGTGATGACAGTGAGGAGGAGTTAGATGCAGATTTTGAGGAAGGAGTTGACTTGCCAAGTAGAAGAAAGAGTACAAAGCTAAGGTATGATACAGATTGTCAGTTTGCTATATTTGAATTAGGAATGATATTTGAGAGTGCTATACAGTTTAGGAAGGCAGTGACTGATTATGCAGTTGAGAATAGAGTCCAAGTGAAGCTCAGACCCAATGAACAAGATAGAGTAAGGGTGAAATGCAAATCCCAGAAGTGTAAGTGGGAACTGTTTGCTAGTGTGGACAGGGATTCTGGTGACTTCAAAATTAAGAAATACATCCATGTCCACAAGTGCCAACCACTCAACACAAACAAGTTATGTAACTCTAAATTTCTGGCCAACAAGTTTAGGCAAGAAATTGTTGCTGCCCCTTACATAAGAATCTAGGAGATCCAAGAACTAGTTAGGGAGAGGTTGGGGTTGTATATTGGTAGAACAATTGCCTATAGGGCAAAACAGTTGGTACTTAGGAAGTTTATGGGTGATTGAAAATTAGAGTTTGCAAGACTGTGTGATTATGCTGATAGTATCATGGCAACCAACCCTGGCAGCTCTGTGTTTATTAAAATTGATAGAGAATCAGAGCCTGGGAAGCATTTATTTCAATATTTCTATGTCTGTTTTGATGCTATCAAGAAAGGATGGATGGAAGGTTGTAGGAACATTATTGGATTTGATGGCTGTTTCTTGAAGGGTGCTTGTAAGGGTGAGTTATTGGTTGCTGTGGGAAAAAATGGGAATCAACAAATGTACCCTATAGCTTGGGCTGTGGTGCACCATGAGACAAAACACTCATGGAGTTGGTTCATATCTCATCTCATAGATGACCTGCAGTTGGAAAATGGTGAAGGCTTAACAGTGATGTCAGATATGCAAAAGGTAATCACTATCTGTTTCTGTTGTCTTTGTTGCTTTACTTACTGTTTCTAGAATATCTTATTTAACTATTTTACTAAATATTTTTTAGGGTCTTATACCAAGCATCAGAGAGTTATTACCTATGGCAGAGCAGAGGATGTGTGCAAGGCACATATGGTCAAATTGGTCCAAGGACTGGAGAGGGGAAGAAAGGAAAAAGCAGTTCTGGAAGGTTGCTAAATCAAGCTATGTGTCAAAATACAACAAAGAAGTTGCAGCTATGAAAAAACTTGGCAAACTCAAGATTTATGATGATATGATGAAGTACCCAAAAGAGGTATGGTGTAGGGCTTTTTTTAAGGAGCATTCTAGGTGTGACATAGTAGAAAACAATATGTGTGAAACTTTTAACTCCTGGATATTGGCTGCTAGACATAAGAGCATAATTACCATGTTAGAGGAGATTAGGCACAAAATATGGCTAAGCAGGTTAGTATGATAAAGTTTGCTGATGAGTGGATTAATGATTTAACTCCTATGGCTAGGCTAATGCTAGATGAGAATAAGGATCATGCTAGAACATGTGATATTCTGTGGAATGGGCAGCATGGGTTTGAGATCCTAGATGACAAAATAAGGCATACAGTTAACCTTAGGACAAAGTATTGTAGTTGTAATTTGTGGAGGTTGAGGGGAATCCCTTGTGCACATGCTGTGTGTGCCTACTACTCACTACAACAAGATCCAGACCAACATGTTGAGCATTGGTACAGAAGGGAGACCTTTCTCAAAGCTTATGAACATTTTATTCAACCCATCCCAAACTTGGAGATGTGACCAGAGGGTAACCACCCTATAATTGAACCACCCCCTCCAAAGCCAATGCCAGGCAGGCCCAAGAAGAACAGAAAGAAAGACAAGAATGAGCCCAAGAAGAAGTGGGGCAAGCTGTCTAAGAAAGGAGTTAAGATGACATGTTCAATATGTCAACAAATTGGTCACAACAAATCTGGTTGTCCAACAAGGGTAGGAATTCAACCTTTCTACATTAACTTCAATATGAAAAATTATAGTTGCCTTGTTTATTTACTTAACATTTTTTGTGCTGCTTTTATAGAGGGGAAATGGAGAATCTTCTAGTCAAAATATGCAACCAACTGGTGCAAATCATAGAGGAAGGGGCAGAGGAAGGGGTGTTGGTGCACCTATTAGACCTACAAGGGATGTTTTTCCTAATGCACCTCCTCAAACTGCTCCTAGAGTAAGAACTCATCACTACTATGAATACTTTAACATAAGCATTTATGTATATCTTATCTATTTTATTACCTAACACTCACCTAATTATGCTTCTTTATAGAGGGGAATTGGAGAATCTTCAAGTAGCCAACCAACCCAAAGAAGTCAGTCAAGTCAGCCCACACAAAGAAGTACAATTAGCACAGACACAGGTGCAGTTCCAAATTGGCAGCCAGCTGGTGCAAACAATAGAGGAAGGGGCAGGGGAAGAGGTGCTGGTGCACCAGTTGGTGCTGCTGATTCACTTATTCAAACTGCTCCTAGAGGAAGGGGAACTATTCCTAGAGCTAGAGGAGCTTCTGCTGGGGTAAAAAGGGCAGCTGGTTCAGGAAGAGGTGGACAAAAAAGAACAAAGACTGTTGGATTTGGGTGCTACACAGATCCTTCAACTGGAAGGACTGTACTTAATGTAAGAATGGCCTTATGTTTTCAATTATTCATTACAGATATATATTTCATGTAAACCTGTAATTTTGACTGTGTTCTTGACACTTGCAGCCTGGTACTTCAAGTCAAAGGGTGGTTAATCATGGCACAAGATGGAACAGTAGCACAAATGTGACTGAAGATCATGGTATTAGGGCTCCAGGCCTTAGATGGAATGGTGGACCTGCAATAACAACTTCACAGTTGCAGCAGATGTGTGCCAATAAGAGAAACCAAGCTGGGTCTTCATCTAGTGCAGCACAAGCTTCTTCAACACCAACTGATTATGGATTGTAGGCTGTTAGGGATTTAGTCCTTTTTTTGTGTCCAAAACAATACTTGAATCATGTTTATATCTATGCATTTTGTCAAATCTGGTTATGCTTTAAGAGCTTATGTAATCACTCCACCAAACTTGTGGTGTTCTATTTTGGCAGATTCAATGCAAATTGTTACTATGTGTTTAGTGGTATTCTATTTTGTTTGTTCCAAATCTGTTCCAACTCTTATGTAAAGGCAAAAATGAACAAATCTTGTGGTGTTCCAAATCTGTTCCAAATCTGTTACTATGGTTATGTAAAGGAAAAAACTGTTCCAAAATTGATTCCAAAACACTTTCATTACATTACAAAGGCCAAAGGCCACAAATTACATGGATAAAAACCAAGGAAAACAAGACTTACTGCTTACATTTCAACATTTACATGCAGTAAACCACACAAAACAGGCCAAGGCCATTAAAACAACTAGAAAAATCAGTAATATCCTTCTTTTTCTTGCACGATCACGTTCTTCATCAAAAGCCTTCACTTTCTTCAGCAAACCCCAAATAACTCTATTTGCTTGAGCAGAAAATTGGTCATCAAACCACCTAAAATAGTTACACCCGCCATTGTTCTAGAACAATAACAAAAAGAAGATTAGTCACACAAAAATAGAAAAAATGGAGTAAATAATGCAACCCGTTTAATGTTGCTCACTTTGTTGATTTTGCAACAAAGAAACCTTCTTCCTGGGTTAGCAGCACTCCATGAAATTTTCAGCTCACTTAAACGACCACAATGGCATGAATCAACTCTTTCCATGATATGATTCTTCACTGATTTGAATGGTGAGGGAGAAAGAAAAATTTGATGTCAATCGAGAACAGTTACATATGTCTTCTTTAAATATGAAAGAAAAAATCTTCAATTTTAACTAAGAGATGAAGAATTTAGGGATTTGGTTAATGGGGGTAAATTAGGGTTCATGTTGGAAGAGATATAAAGTGGAATAGGGGATAATATAGTGAGGGAATGAGTTTTTTACCGTTGGGAGATGCCAAGTCAGCCTTTTTTTACACTCCCACGCGCTAAAATCTAGTGTTAGACACGCTATTTGCCCCGTCAGATTGTAGTGTTTAAGTGACACAGTATAAGGTATGTTGAAGTGTTCAAATGGAACACATCAAAGTTAAAGTGTCAAAGTGAAATCCCAGAAAAATTTAAGGGGCTATCGATGTGTTTTGCCAAATAAAATTGCCAACCTAATGGTCCAATTTGCATCTGATAGCTTCGTTCAATTTTGTTAAAGATTTGATTGAATATATTAATAGTCCCTAGTTTCTTTATGTGCTCATCTCTTCCTTATTTGAAATTATAATATAATTTACTTTTAAGCCATTTTGCTTGCATTATTTCATTTTGTGGATGTTCTTTTCCGTTAATTCTTCTTAATGTGACACTAATCCTTATCTTTTATCTCTCTTGGCATGGAACAACGGGATGAGTTCCAAGAGAGTCGACTATTCAAGTTGCCTGCTTCTCCGTTGCTGCATATTACCTCCAGACTTAGGAGCTCTTATCATTGGCCTTCTACTCTTGCTTACTCGCGCAAAACTTCTCCAAATTCAAGCCATTTATCGGGTTTTATCTTAAACTTATCCTCCCTTCCCATAGGATATTTATGTAAACTTTGTAGAATAATTTATTACTATACATATTTAATTTATTTGATTGTTTGAGTTATTTATTTACTGTATGTTCATTATCTTTTATTTTATAGTTGTTATTTTATTTATTGAAAATCGGGGCTAATTTAGCAGACACGTGCAAATTTAAGTTTTCAAAACCACGATTATTAAGCGACTATAAAAAAAGACTTCTATATTATTGATACGAAGTAGTTTCTTTAAAAAGTCAAAATTTATAAAGAAGTTTTAATTAACTTCAATGTCCCGAAACGACTTTGGAAAAGCGACTTGAAACATAAGTTCCATCTTATGGTGAAACACTCGTGTTTTAAAGTTGAAATTAAGTAGGTGTCATTTACGCGCTTACCACATACGAGTTGGAAAGAAATTAAGACGATCAAATCATTCTTTTTAAAAAAAAAATGCTTTATTTTATTTTATTTATTTACTTAATTATTTATCTTTAAAAGAAGCAAAGATTTTTTAATAAATAGTAAAGTCTTTTGAAAACTTCCTAAATTTAATTAGTTGAATAAATTAATAGTTCAATTAATTATTTTTAGAGTTAGTCCATTCAGTTGATATTTCGAATATAACCTTAACCGGTATATTTTTTGGGGTTCAACACTTTGCCCTCACTGTTATCCTTGTAGCTCATGACTGCCCTTCCCACAAATGGCCCTAAAATAATTTTTCTTTTCTTTCATTTTTAATTACGTGGCTGCCTATAGTTGGTCCACGCCATTTACTTTAACCCACTCCAATCAAATACACATTCTCTTAGTTAACCCACCTCAAACCCATCAGATTAAAACAACCCACCCCATATCTAAATAAAACTCAACCTACCCTTTAAAGTTTTCTTCTTAAAACCCTTATTCCTCATTCAAACACCCACCCCTTTTCCTTACTGTGTTAGTAATAAGAATTAGGGTTCTATCAAACTTTTTCCTATTCTCTTCTATTTCATTCATTTTAGAATGTCCGAATCTTCAGTTTCATCTTGTCACCAAGGTCATTCCCATAGATGTCATTACAGTTTAATTGCTAACCTATTTACAGCATGGACTCCTGTTAATGCTGGGGGACAATTTTACAAATGTCCTAGATCTGTTGTTAGTAATATATTTTCTTCTTTTGATTTTTATATTTATGCATTTGTTGACTAAAAATGAATGTTGCTAGTATTCATTAGGTTGCTTCATGTGGTTTTTGGATATGGCGTGATGAAGAATATCCACCTCATGCTACAATGGTGATCAACAATCTAAAAAGATCTTGGATGAAGTTCGTCAAAAGAGAGAGAATTTACATAACATGGTTGTTGAATTGCTTGGTAGTAATGCTACTAATTTGAACAATGTTTCAAGCTTGGAGAAAAAAGTGGGTGAATTGAAGTTGAAACTGCTTGGATGAAAAATATTTCTTCTTTTTTCTTGGTCAATTTTTATTGGTTTCATAGCTGCTAAATTTCTGTAGAGTTTAGTATTTGGTGGCTGAATATCTCAATGTCTTGATGTGCTTATACGTTGTTGATCAATGAAAATAAGGTGTTTTGGATCTAATAACTGCATCAAATTGCTTGAATACTATGTTGTCATATGTTATGTGTATTGTAAAGGTTATCAATTATGCATACACATAAAATATAAGACAATCTTAAACAAACTAACTAACACAAATAGACCGTCTTTCATGTGCAGCTATTGAATTCAAAGAAGTAACATAAAATAGACATCCAATAACATAAACGAGGTCCAAATACCATTGTCATACATATTTAGTTAAAGGTGCTATTACATAGCAAATTTAGCATGACAAAAAAGCATCCTACTTAAGTTTTGCTATTACATAACAACTTCAACATCACAATAGGACTAGCAAAAAATGACCATGTACTTAAGTTTAAACAAGTCTTAACAAAAGTGATGGCCTACAGTGAGATTCCCTACTTCTTAGCCTTCTTACTCTTCAACTTGTCAATTCTTTGTTCCTTCATGCTACCAATTGGTTAATGCTCACAGCTTTTTTGCCTCTCCAAGTAAGCTTCTTTGCTTCAAAAGGCAGATCTTTTGGTAGATTCACCCCACCATTTCCATTTCCCACTAAGGGAATCTTTCTTATTCTAGTAGGCTTCTCCTGCAGCTTTTTTTGTTGCAGCCTAGTCTTGGCTTCAGAAATGACCATAGGCCTCAACTCAAGTTCAGAATCTTCACTTGCATCATCAAATGGAGGTGGTGGTACCTGTTTGGTAGAAGATGGTTGAGTGGACACCTTGTTAGAACTTGAAGAATTTGATTGGACAGATGTGTAGTAGACACTCTCCTTGTAATTGGATCAGTTTGTGAACACAAATCTGCAGCAGCTTCTTTACTTATTCTAGGATTGGGCATGAACACAAAAGTTGATTGCTGGCTGTGCTGACATAGTTGGACAAGTTTTTGGTTATTGGAAAAAGTGTTTGTGCCTTCCATGAACCTAGAAGACAATATACAAGATTAAAATTGATAAAGATGTTTGACTATAGGTTAAGTAGGCAGAAGCAAATCACTTACCAAAGGACGCTTTCTCATATTATGTCCAGTGGCAGAACAGTATTCACATGTCATAAGCAATCCTTTCCTTGAATATTTCCACAATCCTTCCCTCAACCTAGCCTCATCCTTTAATCTCTTTTTCTTAACCTTAGGTCTTCCAATCATGTTAGTAACCAGTGCTGGTTCCATAGCATGGTGATGCTCCACTTTCTAGAATCTCACCTTTGACAGGTTGTAACTTGTGCTCATAAACCATCAAATAGCACTCCTTAGAATACCACTGGTTGCCCTCACTCAGTGGATCAATCTTACTATGAAGCAATGCTTTGATGGCATGAGAGCATGGTATTCCAGTCAAGTCACATGCCCTACATGTGAAGTTCTTCATGTCAAGGTTGACAATGTGTCTATCCTCTCCCTGGGTTTCTTCATAGTCATCATCTTCATTAAAGTCCGCATAAGGGCTGAACTTCCCTTTCCAACCTCTACATTCTACTTCATTAGTGTGCAACATTTTCATAATCTAGCAAGTCAAGAAAAACTCAGAACTGAAAAACTGAAAAAGAAAAATAGAAAAACTAAAAAAAGAAAAACTGAAAAGCTAAAAAAGAAAAACTGAAAAATAAAGGCACACTCTAATCTCTTCAAGCATCCTGACTATAGGTTTGCACCTTGATTCTAGAATCCATGCATTGAAGGATTCTATAAAGTAGTTGTCCACCATGCTATTCTTGAATATGGTGTCAAAGTAAGCCCTATACCAACACTAAGGTAGATAAACCAGCAACTCTTCAACAACTTCCTTGGATACAATCCCCATGCTCTTCAGCTGATCCTTAAATTCTTCTTCATATGTAGCCCAGTCAGACCACCACATCAATTTCTTGAGTTCCTTGCCTCTCCATCTCTTTCCCCAGTTAGCTTCTACATGCCTGGCACAGAATCTTTGATTTGCAATTGGAATCACAATAGAAACAGCATCCAATAATCCATACATATACGTATGTTAATAGTTATATGCTACATTAAAGAAATCATCTCCATTAAAGTCCACATAACATCCCTGTACTATTTCTCTAAAAGCATTGTATAAATATATAGCATAAGGGTTGAACTCCCTTTTCCGACCTCTACATTCTACTTCATTAGTGTGCAACATTTTCATAACCTAGCAAGTCAAGAAAAACTCAAGAACTGAAAAACTGAAAAAGAAAAACTGAAGAAAAAAAATTTGAAAAACTAAAGAAGAAAAACTGAAAAATAAAGGCATACCTTCACTCTAATCTCTTCAAGTATCCTGACTATAGGTTTGTACCTTGATTCTAGAATCCATGCATTGAAGGATTCTGTAAAGTTGTTGTCCACCATGATGTTCTTGTATATGGTGTCAAAGTTAGCCCTACACCAACACTGAGGTGGATAAACCAGCAACTCTTCAACAGCTTCTTTGGATACAACCCTCATAATTTTCAGCTGATCCTTAAATTCTTCCTCATATGTAGCCCAGGCAGACCACCACAACAATTTCTTGAGTTCCTTACCTCTCCATCTCTTTCCCTAGTTAGCTTCTACATACCTTGTATGGAATCTTTGGTTTTCACTTGGAATCATAGTAGAAACAACATCCAATAAACATTACATGCATGTATGTTAATAGTTATATGCTACATTAAAGACAATAAAAATATAAAGAGACAAAAAAAATTAAGTCTGACCTTTTGCATGTCTGACATAATGGTCAGACCATGACCATCGTTAAGCCCCAAGGAACTTCTCAAAAGTTCCACAAACCATTTTCAAGTCCTACCTATCTCTTTGTCCATAATAGCTCATGCAAGGGGATAGAAATAATTTCTTGCATCTTGGGCCATAGCAACCAGTTACTGCACATTGCACTTTTCTTTGAGAAAAGTGCCATCCAGACCTATTAATGGTCTCAAACCTATCTTCCAGCCTTGCTTTAATGCATTAAAGCACAAATACATTCTTAGGAATCTCCTCTTGCCTTCTGCCAAAGCATCCTTTGAAATGTTTATCACAACATCAGAACTAAGGTTGCTTTCCCTCAACTCTTAAGCATATATAAGCCTTTAATCTGTTGTAGTCATCTATGTAACTACCCTCCAACTTTTAAGTACAAGCTTCTTCACCCCCCCCCCCCTTCCCTTTATCTTTGAATAACTAACATTAAGCTTAAATTGTTCCTCCATGTCCACTCTCATCTCTTTCACCGTATATTTAGGACAGCCTTAAACTTTGTTCTTGAAATAGTGTGCTAAACAGTTGGGTGTAGCCCTGAACAATTGTGATCACAGTTCAATGTCTTGATCATAGACACGAGGCTAAATATTGCAATAATTTCTATACTTTCGCCTCGTGTTCATGCTTCGACTTGTGATATTTGTTGGTAGTTTGAACGGAATTGCTCTTATTTGGTGTGTTTTATGTTGTAGGAATTATGTTGATGATATGAAGCGTTCGTGGAGCAGAGTTTAGTGAAAATAAGGGTTTTAAAGTCTGAGTAGAAGCCCGAGGGTCGAACGAACCACGGCGTGGAAGAAAAACAAAGAAAAATTGGAGAAGCAGTAAATTAAGCTTGTTGCACCGCACTAGGCGTTGCGTTGTGCGATGCAACAGGGGCGAGATCCAGAGAGATGAAATTTTGAAATCCTGCAAAAATTGGCCTACGGCACTGCAGTGCGCAATGCGCTGTGTGGCACCGTAGGCTTAAAATCATGACATTCTCAATCCGACTTTATTTTGGATTTCCGACTTGTGTGAGTGTATGTGGACGGTATAAAAGCCCTAAAACATGTCCCGAAACATATATTTTGACCTGGGAAGGAGCAAAAGGAGGCTAGAGCTTTGGAAACTTCAAGAACACAAGAGTTTTTCTTAAATTCTTCCTTTCTTTTTGTAATTTATTTATTCATGAATTATTTTGACATGCTTATGATGAACATGAATGGCTAAATTACCAATTCTAGGATGGTTTGAACCACTCTAATACTTATGTGTTATGAATTGTTGCTTTAATGAATGAAACTTGTTAACCTTCCTATCTAAGTGTTTATGATTTGTATGCAGTTGATTGTATTGTTGGCGCTGCCCATAATTCACGAAGTTCACATCTTCAGTACCAGCAAGCAAATCAGCATCAGAAAAATTACCAGTATCAAGGACTTGAGTCTGAGCCCGTGATTCCACTTGGTTTACAGGTTTCAGCATCTTCTCGTTTAGTTGTTTTGACACAACATCAAGTGTAGTTTGCAACTTTGACATCTATTCTTCCATTGTAGAAGTAGTACCAATAGCTAAAGCCCCGTACCTAGGCTAGCAGATGCATCTCTTCTAAGCTAGCCTGAGTTTTGAGCCATCACATCAAGCATGGCCTTCTCTTCAGCAAATGTTTTACTAAAAAATGCTCCACCAGCTGCTGCATCCAAAGTGCCCTTAAGTTGATCTCCCATGCCCATGTAGATCCTTTGCCCCAGCATTTGGCCAGGAATACCATGATGAGGACACTTTCTCAAATAACTTTTAAATATCTCCCAAGCTTTTGGTAAAGTCTCTAGCGGGGTCTACCGGAACATAAGTATCTCATCAACTAGCCTGACAGTCTTATTGGATGGAAAGAACTTCTTCATGAATATTATCATTAAGTCATCCCATGACGTAATAGAATTAACTGGAAACGAGTCCAACCAATCATTGGCATCTTTCGTTAGCGAGAACGGGAACAACATCAATTTCACAACCTCTGCTGGCGCTCGAGCGTGCTTTTGAGTTTCACAAATCCTTTGAACTTTTTCAAGTGCTTTTGAGGATCATCAGTAGTTTTACCTGCAAATAAACTAGCATTAGCAAGCAAAGCCACCATCGATTGGGTGATGTAAAAATTTTCTGCCGTGAATGTTGGAAGCTGAATAGCAGACGCCAGATTCTCAGCCACAGGTTGTGCGAAAGTGTTAAGAGCCAAATCTTGAGCCATCCCGAATTCTTTGGGATCTGAACTTTAAATTATAAACACCAAATAAACCAGATCAAGATGACAAGAGTAAATTTAATAGAAAAATAAAATAGATATCTTAACAACTAAATAACACTGTGTTCCACGGCAAAGGCGCCAAAATTTGATCACACCCAACTACATCCTATAAAAGGGACTAAGCGGTCGCAACAAATATAGCTCGGTACTTAAAGTCCCGAGGTCGAATCCCACAGAGAACACTCGAAATATAGTTGCTAATCTAACTAACTTATCTAATCGATTAACTTCGAAAGTTTGTATTTTTATGATGGTTTAAATGTAACAACTAATTAACAATAAAGTAAATAGCAAAATAGTAAGAAATAGATTAATTCAGGGGTTTAGAAGCCTAGGATTGATCTACCCAACTCCTACTCATGTGTTAGAACAACGCATTAATGGATTCAACTTGCTTCTTCCTATTGAACACTTGCTCCAAATTCACAACTACTCACTCCCGTGTAATAATTGTAACTTTCACTAACCAATTTCTCAATTAATTAATGAAGACACGTAGGACTACAAGTATGGTTCACAATAGGGGTCAATGGTCACAAATCACCTTTTTGACAACCTAAGTAATGCCTTTATTTTAGGTTGAAATATTGCTAAGTGTTAACCATAACTCATGAATCTATTCCTAGATGTACAAGAATAAAGGGCACAATCCAAGGCAACAACAAGCAACTTTACCCCTGCAGTCGAATGATATAGTTGAGATTAAGACTATGGTGCAGGCTATGATGGGATTTAATAAGAATCTTCAAGACCAAGTTGCAGCACATGACACTGATATAAAGGGTATAGAGACCAAGTTGGGACAATTGTCCCATGCTTTACATAATAGACCTCAAGTTGCTTTGCCAGACAACACTTTGGTGAATCCTAAGGATCCAAATCCATATCAATTGATGGCAGTCTGAATAGCAGAGACTTGAACAAGAAGCAAGAATTAGCTAAAGGAGCACTACCTACCATGTCGTACATTGAGCATACTGATGACTCTACCAAACTAGTTGGCAATGATCATGTTGAGAAAGAGACCACTCCAAAACCTGTCCCTAGTACTGAGAAGGTAATTGCTAAAGAACCTAATATAGAAGCCGAGAGGGTGGTTGAACAAGGTAAAGTGTCAAGGGAGCAAAACTCCAAGGCAAAAACACCACCACCTCCTTTTCCTCAAAGATTGGCAAAACAACAAAAAGGTTTGAAGTTTAATAAGCTTTTTGATTTGTTGAAACAATTGAAGCTTACTATGCCTTTCATGGAAGTTATGCAAGAGGTCTCTGGATATGCTAAATTATTAAAAGATCTGCTGTCTAACAAGGTTGACTTTAATGAGGTAGAGATGGTCGAATTGAATAAGGTGTGTAGTGTTGTCATCTCAAAGCCTGTAGCTAAAAAGAAGCAAGATCCTGGTAGTTTTACAGTCTCGTGCTCTATTGGTGATCTCACAATTGGTAAGGCTTTGTGTGATTCTGGTGGAAGCAATAATCTGATGCCGCTGGAAGTATACAACAAGCTAGGTCTGACTGGTATGAGAGAGACTTCAATGTGAATCCAGCTGGCAGATAGGAGGAAAAAGCACTCTATTGGAATAATTGAGGATGTACTTGTGCACGTGTGTAGTTTTATGTTTCCAGTAGATATTATGGTTCTTGACTGCCCCGTTGATAAAGATGTTCCAATTATCTTAGGCCGTCCATTCTTGGCTACTGGTAGAGCATTGATTGATGTTGATAAGGGAAAGATGACCTTGAAGCTGTATGATGAAGAAATAGTTGTTGACATTGGCAAAATCCTGAAGGGACATTGTGATGATGTGAATTGTTCGTGTGTGCATACATGCAAGCCTGGATGAGCCATGAGTTGAGCTAATTAAAGTCGTGCCACGGCTATAACTAAGGTGCTTCTCGGAAGGCAACCCGTGATTGTAATTGTATAAAAAAACAAAAACAAAAACACAAAAAAAAAAAAACAAAAAAAAAAAAAAAGATTTTTTTTAAAAAAAGATTATCTTTTGAAGGATATTACTTGGTGAAATTCTTTGTTTTGCAGATTTTGACTTGTTTAAAGTCCTAGTATGGGTGTTTGCAACCTCGTACAATTGCTAGAAAGTCTTAGTACCTCGTGCTCTAAGAAAGTTCACAAGGACGTTCTTCAGGCTTAGAACCCCAGGGAATTTCTTTATCACCCTTAATTTTATTTTTAATGCGTTGAGGGCAATGCATGATTTTAAGTGTGGGGTGGGAGATTCTTCTTATTTGTATTAATAATTCCCTTTGGTTTTTCTTTGTGCATCGGTTCTTTTTCAAATGAGGTAATTTGAGGTAGATTTTTTCTCAGGATTAGAGTATAGTAACTAGATGAGATAGTTTTGGCTTCACTTTGACTAATTTTATATAGATACTAAATTTGGGGTATGTGAACTTTATGCATATATTCTATCATAATCCACTTGCCTTGAGAAATATTGAGTATATTATTTGAAGCCTATGATCATGATGTTGACTCTAGATTTTCTTGAGAGTTTGCTTGTGTTTGCTTATTTTAAGAGCGCGAATCGAGCCGTTTTGAGTAGGTTATGTGCCATATATAAGTGAGGGTTTTGTTTTTTTCTGTGTTTAATACTTGATGTCTAGAAGTTGCCCGGTATGTGTGCAAAGCAAAATGAGAAGTTTGCTCGGTTAGGAAGTGATATAGACATCCCTTTCATACCCAATCTATTTGAAGCTTCAGAATTAGATGTTTACCAGTGAAACTCTGACCCTAACTAACCCTTTTGAGCCTGTAGCCTTTTCTTTGATAGCCATTGGGATTTCTGTTTCTTGTGCTAAATACCTGGGAGTTGTACTAGTGGTGTCATGATCCTAAAAGGCTAGTTAAGACAAAAGGTTCTTTAAGTGGAGGCTATGTGGAAGGATTTACAAAAAAAAAAAACGAAAGTGAAAGCTTAAAATATTGTGCAACAGCTGGGATATGAAAAAAAAATCATTGTTCGAAAGAAAGAAGAAAAAAAAAAGAATAGTCCCTAACATTAGTCCCTACTTTGCTTAAAGAAGAAGGTTGGTAAAAGTTGACTCTATTGCTGGTAAAAGAAAGATTGATTGGGAGGAAAATACTTAAATAAATTGTGGTGTATTAAATTGCTTGGGGTGGTTAGTCACTATTACCTAAACATATCCTACCGGTCTCATTGCCTACATTACAACTTAAAGAAGTCCTAATTGATCTTAGCCGAGCAGATGGACATTGTCGAGTCCTACACTAAGGGCAAGCTTATGGTACATCTTGTGTTGCATGTGAGTTCTTTTCTAAGAGTCAGTGTTTCATCTATATGTGAACTTTTTGTTCATGATCATTCTCTTGTGTGAATTCCTTCTCTAATATTTTATTTAATTGTAAGGGCACATGATTTACAAGAAGTGAGCTCTTTTATTAGTGTCTTGGACAGAGTGAGTACTTGTATGACTTATTGGGTGAGTCTGGAGTTGATGTGGGATTGGGAGGTTGATTTGATGTACTTGGTTGTTTTTAAATATTCTTGGCATGGATTTCGTGCGAATAGAGCATAATGAGTGCATATGCAACTTGTTAAATGCCTATATAAACCTAAGTCATTGTGTGAGTGGTTTTGACGTGTCTTGAGTTCAAGTTATAAGTTGCTCGAGGACGAGCAAAGATTTAACTGTGGGGTGTTGATACGAGGCTAGATATTGCAATAATTTCTATACTTTCGCCTCGTGTTCATGCTTCGACTTGTGATATTTGTTGGTAGTTTGAACGGAATTGCTCTTATTTTTTGTGTTTTATGTTGTAGAAATTATGTTGATGATATGAAGCGTTCGTGGAGCAGAGTTTAGTGAAAACAAGGGTTATAAAGTCTGAGTAGAAGCCCGAGGATCGAGCGAACCACGGCGTGGAAGAAAAATAAAGAAAAATTGGAGAAGCAGTAAATTAAGCTTGTTGCGCAGTGCGATGCAACAAGGGCGAGATCCAGAGATATAAAATTTTGAAATCCTGCCGAAATTGGCCTACGGCGCCGCACTGCGCAATGCGCTGTGTGGCGCCGTAGGCTTAAAATCCTGACATTCTCAATCCGACTTTATTTTGGATTCCCGACTTGTGTGAGTCTATGTGGACGGTATAAAAGCCCTAAAACACGTCCGAAAACATATCTTTTGACCTGGGAAGGAGCAAAAGGAGGCTAGAGCTTTGGAGACTTCAAGAACACAAGAGTTTTTCTTAAATTCTTCCTTTCTTTTTGTAATTTATTCATTCATGAATTATCTTGACATGCTTATGATGAACATGAGTGGCTAAATTACCCATTCTAGGGTTGATTGAACCACTCTAATACTTATGTGTTATGAATTATTGCTTTAATGAATGAAACTTGTTAACCTTCCTATCTAAGTATTTATGATTTGTATGCTATTAATTGGTAGAGCTCCCAATTGATTGTGCCATTTATTCTTGTGCATCTAGGGATAGGTTCATGAGTTATGGTTAACACTTAGCAATATTTCAACCTAAAATAAAGGCATTACTTAGGTTGTCAAAAAGGTGATTTGTGACCATTGACCCCGATTGTGAACCATACTTGTAGTCCTACGTATCTTCATTAATTAATTGAGAAATTGGTTAGAGAAAGTTACAATTATTACACGGGAGTGAGTAGTTGTGAATTTGGAGCAAGTGTTCAGTAGGAAGAAGCAAGTTGAATCCATTAATGCGTTGTTCTAACACATGAGTAGGAGTTGAGTAGATCAATCCTAGGCTTCTAAACCCCCTGAATTAATCTATTTCTTACTATTTTGCTATTTACTTTATTGTTAATTAGTTGTTACATTTAAACTATCATAAAAGTACAAAACTTTGGAAGTTAATCGATTAGATAAGTTAGTTATATTAGCAACTAGATTTCGAGTGTTCTCTGTGGGATTCGACCTCGAGACTTTAAGTACCGAGCTATATTTGTTGCGACCGCTTAGTCCCTTTTATAGGGCGTAGTTGGGCGTGATCAGTCATAAACCTTTGGTTCTGATTGCACTTAGATATGTAGCACCTAAATGGACATTCTACTTGACATTTGTAACTAACTTTTCCTTTATCACTTTTGTGTACCCAAAGACCCCTCCTATTAGCCACAATATAAATACCAACAATCCTTTTTGCTTCATTCAAATTTCTAAAAGACATATCATGTTCTAACTCCAAGAAGTTATCCAGTTTTGGAGTAACTTCTCTGCTTCTCTCCTTCCTAAACTGCTCTAAATCATCATTGTCATAATCACTAGGTAAATCTTGAATTAACTCCTCATCTGTTGAATCATAATTTGTCCCCACCTCTACTGTATTTTTCTCAAGAAGTGGGGTATCAAGAGGTAGGGGTATCAACAAGTGGGGTGTCAAGAGGTGGGGTACCAAGAGGTAGGGTATCAATTTGAGGGGCATCATTAAACTCGTTAATACTAGGAGCATGCAGTAACACCTCACCATCATCTAAAGCAAATAACTGCAGTACTTTATACTACTCACACAATAAGGATTGGAGTTTTCTTATATCTTCAACACCCACACGTGTATAATACCTACCATCGGGCCCTATAACTAGTGCTTGTTTCACCATCCTAAATCCCATATTTTCAGTAAATTCAAAACATATGTTTTCTACCTCATATTCATGCCACACTTGATTTTTCCATTTAAGGTAAGACAGTTTGGGTTTCAATACCCACGATCCCCATAGTCAAATATCAATTCAACTTTTTCAAGCATCCTTTGGAAATCAATAACATGCAAGCCACAAAAGGGGACACATCAGATAATTAAAAATACAAAAATAATAAATCAATGGTATCAGTCCAAAAAAATCCTAATTCACATTTTGGACAAAATCAGAGCATGTATGGACCACATGTTGTAATAAACAAGTAAATAAAGCTATAGTAATCGAATAAAGTCAGCAAACATGGCGACCAACTCTCAATAAATACCTGACACACCAGCACTTAAATCACCCTAAATCGAAGATATCAAAAAACAAACGAACCATATGCTATCAAGATTTTACTAACCAACACATAAAAAGGCATGACAAAGCAAAAAAAAAAAAAAAAAAAACAAAAAACAAAATCGAAGTAAATGTTCAGATTCCAACATATACTAAAAACCTAGAATAAAAAAATAATTCTTTAGATAGTAAGAACACTTACTTGGAGGAAGAGTAAATTCTTTACACATGCACATATAAAAAGCGATCAAGCAGTCGAAGGAATCATCCGTTCAGTTAATAGGCTTTTTAGGTTTTTTAGTGAGAAGTGAAACGAGGGTCTGATTAGTTTGACGGGTTTGTGATTAATAAGAGGGGAGATGAAAGTGGGTTGGGTTTTCTTTAGATATAGGGCGGGTTGTTTTAATCTGATGGGTTTGGGGCGGGTTAACTAAGAGAATGAGTATTTGATTGGGGTGAGTTAAATTAAATAGCATGGACCAATTATAGGCAGTCACATAATTAGAGATGAAAGAAAAGAAAAAATATTTTAAGGCCGTTAGTGGGAAGAGCAAAGTTTTCAAAAACAGTAACGATGAAGATACTTTTCCCAAATGTTTAATTTGAACGCGCTCACAATTTCCTGTCCTTCTACCACTCCTATTAAGCTAGCGTTTGGATATAGATTTGGTTGAAACTTGAGAATTTGAGTTTTTAGATTTGAGTTGAAAAATAATTTTTGGTACTTGAAGTTGTGTTTGGACATAAAATTTACTTGAAAAATAGTTGAAATTTTGTGGGTAAGATAAGAAAATTTTCCCAAAAACTCCCAAAAAGTGGCTTTTTGGTTTTTCAAAACTCTTTTTCAAAACTTGACCAAAAATTGATCAAAAATTATGTCCAAACAAAATTTCTTCCAAAAATTTCCAAAAATTGCTCCCAAATTTTTTGTCACTCCGGTCAGTATGCACATATTATGTAATAAGATGCATGAAATATGCATAAATTATGCCAAAAATGACTAGTATTTTTTTGTTTAAATGATATAACATTGTTCATACAACATAATTTTTTCAAAAAATTAATTGGAAAATAATTCAAGTGCAGCATGTCCCTAAAAATTCGCGAGAATAAAATGTCAATTTTCTAATAGTATTTTCTATGACAATATTAATACTTATTTATGAAATCTAACAGTTTTTCTTAAACTATAATCCTCTTAATTTTTTCTTAAATATTATATACATGAAAAAGACAATTTGCATTACTTTTGATGTGGTTTACATATAATACATGAATTTTACTCTAAAAAGACATCAAGAATCAGAATCTAAAGCCAATATTTAGATTTGCTGACCCTTGTATTCTGCAGTCCCGCTCACTTTAGGATAAGGAAAAACAGTAATACGTTCTCTGATCACCATGTAGATGTAGAAGGTAATGATCACTAATTTCAACACTCATTTTAACAATAATTGATAGGTTATCCACTCCATGAGTGAAAAATAGAGTAAGCTACTCCTATAACTTATAGTACTCCAGTATATAAGACTTGGGGGCCAGTTATTAAAAATTGATTATGACGTGGGCAAGGCTTTAAGCCTTTAAATTTCTCTTCTGTTACTTAGAATAGAAAAGTATAAAAGCTAAGGAGCAACAACCAAATTGAAAAGAGACCGATTCAAAATTCAAAACAGAACCTATTTGACACACAATGTCGACATTTGTTAAAGTAAAATGAGAAAGGACTAAGAGTGTGTTTGGTATGAGGAAAAATAGTCATTTTCCCTTGTTTAGTTGACATATATAATTAGGAAAATATTTTCCTAAAGTACTATTTTCTTCAAAATAGAGGAAAACATTTTCCCTTAAAAAAGTTAGGAAAATATTTTCCAAAAATACCAAAAAACACACGTCCAACATGTTCCCCAAAATCACAGATCATTTCTTTCTTTCCCCTCTCTCTACTTTCTCACTCGATGTTATGCACTTACTGTGTACTTATTAGTTTTAGTACAAGTATTAGAAAAATAATTTTCTTTGTTTATATAGTTATAGTAGGGTGTTAAGTACATTCCATTAAAAATTTTAATGTCTCGGAGGCTAAGAATATAATTATCTTTTTTTGGGATTTATACCATCAAATTTTGAATTAGCCGAGCTTTGTAATAAATATTGGACGAGTGAGAAACCAACAAAAATTAGGTATGTATTTACTATTCATAGAAGTACATATTCCAAGTATCATTAATTATATTTTGGGGGTGGGGTGGGTATGAGGTTGGTAGAAAAAACATATGTAATTATTTTCTAGAAAATATTTTCTACTTTTAACCAAACACTAGAAAATATTTTCGGAAAAATATTTTCCACTCACCAACCAATCATGGGAAAACATTTTCTAGGAAAATATTTTCCAAGAAAACATTTTCTATGGACAAGGTTTTCCTTGGAAAATATTTTTCTTCATACCAAACACACCCTAATTATTGATATGCTACCCTCGTGCATGCAACTTACTCCTATATATGCTTTTCATACACTACATTCAGGGGTCGTCTAGCATTTTATGTTAATTTAGAATTAAAAACGTACAAGCAAAATACTTAAAACACATTTCTTTGAATCTATTTGGGTATCGACTAGTATACGGTACCTTAAGAAATAAAATAAAGCCACAGCTGGTTGTACGAATTATTCCTTATACATGCGTGCAGTGATGTTAGCTCTCTGTAATTGAGTCAGCTTCTTGATCTCAGGATTATAGTAATTTTTTTCACCATCTTCTTTGAAATAAAGCCTTTGCCATTCATTTCTTTCTGCAAAAAAGGAGTTGTAATGGTATATACGATGACTGTTTAATATGGCTTAAGAAGCATAATGTTCGGACTTCACACACTATGACATTGCAATAAAAGTTTAACTGGATTCGATATTACACTAAGATTACACTGCGTTAGTTTACCATAATTAACTTACGTTATAAATTCATGCAAGTATTTGTGTTAATTAACTGTAGTTTGATCATTAGAAGCTTTATTGCGTTAGTATAAACTTGAGTGTGGATAAAATTTGGTGTTACTTCCTTTCAACATTTGGTAGTGAATCCTACAACTGAGTTTGAAGGAAGTAAGGTATAAACAGATTTTATCCCTACCTCGTGAGATATAAAAGAGAATGTTCCAATACTTCTAGAGCTCCTTAACCTAATTTTTGTGTTTTCTTTTCATTTTTTAGGGGAAATGCAGTGGTAGCTTGTCGAAAATGGCAACTGGACAGGAAAAATACAGTTTAGAGAAAATAACAACAAAAGAAGCGTGAGAAATAGATGTCCCAATTATTAATTACTAGTACTCCATATCGGAAAGAAAAATCATGTCAAGCATGTAAAGTTAACGCAAGTAGAACGAATGCATTAATTAAATTACCCCTCCGTTCCAAAATGGTTGTCATAGTTTCCTTATTAGTCCGTTCAAAAAAGAATGACACAATTTTAAATTTGAAAATATTTTTGAGTTGAAACTACTATTTTACCCATAATGAAATGTTTTATAGCCACATATTTATGTATGGCTTATTTTGGACCACAAGTTTCAAAAATCTTATCACATTTCTTAAACTCCGCTCCAAGTCAAACTATGACAATCATTTTGGAACGGAGGGAGTATTAAACACTCATTGAAAGTACTAACACTTTGGGAGATTTACACAAATACCCATCAAAATTAAAATATGTACTCACCTCTGCCCATAAGTTTCATATTTACAAGCTCCACCCATAAATTATTTACAGTCCCACCCATCTAAACTTGTATAATATTATTTATGCAGTATACCTTAAATGTATACCCCATAAGGTATAACAAAGGTATACAGTAATAAATTGATAGGTTGGATAAATACTTTTAATTTCATGGATAGTGTAATTTTTAATATGTATGACTTGTAAATACTTTGAATTTCATGTATATATACTATAAAAAAAAAAACCCTAACATTTTCGTCCCTAACAATAAAAAAGTTGGGACATGATAGTTGCTCTTGATTTTTTGTTTTGATTTAGATATAAATTGTTCCATCCAGTGAAAAATAAAATTTGAACTTTTTATAAAAACTGTTATAAACAATTACTATTGAAAATCGATATATTCAGGACTCTGTTTCTCTCCCCGTCTCTTTTTCATTGATGTATTCGCCACTAATTTTAGTCAAACCAGTTGGTTTCCAAATGTAGTTAACAATAAAGAAGTTGGGACTTTTTATTCGTTTCTGTTTTCTTCTCTTTAGCTCCCGTTTGGACATGATTTGGAATTTGGAATTTGGAAAGAAATTGAAATTTTGTTTGGACATGCATTTTATTTGGAACAAAATTTGAAGTTTGTGAGGGGATTTCCCAAAAAATCCCAAAAACTAGGTTCAACCAATTTTTGGAATTTTTTGGGAAATCCCAAAAAATCTCTAAAAAATACGCCAAAAACAACTATAAACAAACGCTAGCTTAGATTCTGCGAAGTGTCATTGTCAAACACTAAAAGAAAAAGAAGAAGAAATCAAATTAGCTGACTTGTTATTTAAAATAAAATGTAAGAGAAACAGACAGAAGAAATGCCTGCAAGTTATACATTTTGATGTGACTTAGGCACTTACCATAACTTAATCAATCCTTTAAGTAGAATAAATCAAAAAAACTCTTTTAAAATTATTAACCACTTCCTTTGTTAAGGTCCTTAGTGCTCGTTTGGTTCGGATACAAATTATGCAGATATTAATTATGCAAGTATTATATCTTGATTAATGAATGATTTGTTGTATTAAAATATTAGTATACATTTCATAATTTAAATTATATTTTAATATTTTAGTATTCAATAGACATTTGTTTACTACTGAATAATAATGTAAAGAGATGTGAGGGTATATTTGTCTTCTCATAAATTAATACCCGCATTATTATTCCGTTGTCTATGCCGCATAAAATAATACATAGATTCACACATTAATTTATGCGGGTATTAAGTAGTGCAAGTTTGTAATTTCAAATCAAACGTTGTATTATTAGTACAGACTTTTATACATTGTTACAAAACAAAGCAAACGCTGCGTTATATTACGATGGATTTAGTGCATGTATTAATTCTTTTGTGCGCCTAACCAAACGAGCACTTAAGAAATATTCTCTTTTTTATCCTTTGTTAATTAGGACCACACATACATTATAAAATACAATTAATAGTAGATCCTGGTTAGTGCATCCAAAAGTGATACTGTTCGATATAGTAGGAGAAAAGACGCCACCCCCTGTATTTGCAAAAGTACAATGTCTATGAATAGGAAAAGAATTAATTAATGTCAAAAAGGTTAAAAAGAATATTTATCCAACAAAAGATCATCACTTCATCTTCGAAATTTGCTTTTGTTTGAAAAATTCTCTCCGTAACATTCTGCACCTTTTCTCGAGTAAATTTCATAGATAGTCATCCAACTTTCATGTTTGTTATCTAAGGATTATTATTCTTTTATATGTTACCCAAAAGTCATTCAACTTTTATTTAAGTTACACAAAAATAATTTTGCCCGAAATTAACTAATACTCGCCTAAAAATGACATCACTAGAGTACATAATTTTGATTAAATAGGATTAATGTATTAAACTCCTTACTTGACCCATATTAAAAATCTGACCCAGTTGCCCAAAGCTCTTACAAATTTTACACCCTCAAATTACTGGGTTTAGCTTTTTTTTTTTTTTTTTTTTGTTCTTTTTTTGTTTTTCTGATTATTAATTTAACTGTCTACGTAATTAGTATAGTTATTTTATATTTCTTTTTTGGTACTATCCTACTCATTAATAATAAATTATCAAATAGAAGGTTGCAGCCAGAACAACTTCTAATCATAACTTTTCATAACAGTGAAATCATTAACATTTTAATATTTCATAACAAAGTTGGGAATCACAAATACATATTATGTGTCATTGAAATGTTTAACACAAAAATATAAAAACACTATTTATGAGTTTCTACTCCCTGCTAATACTAGTTTGCTTGGGGTATATTCTATTCAGCATATAGGCGGGTCTTATGTATTATTAAGGTTCAAGTCCGATTTAGAGGTGAGTTTATTTTTCTTATGGACTAGTGATTTAATCTAATTTAATTAAGTAAATTTTTTATTTTAACTTTCACATCACTTTTCAGGCGTATATTAAGTTGATTTTGGACAAAATTATATTTGTGTAACTTAGACAATAGTTGAATGATTTTTGGGTAACAAAAAAAATATAGTGACTTTTGAGTAACAAACATGAAAGTTAGATGACCATCCGTGAAATTTACTCCCTTTTCTCTTCATATCGTTCTTTGGTATAATATAAACTGGTTAAAAATGATGACATAGTTTACTTGCAACAGTTTTTGGTTGACGTTAAATAATATGAAGACTATAACTACATATTCTTACGTGTTTTTTTAAAATAATTGTATGCATAAACTGAGATTGAAAGACATTAAGCTCAAAACTTATATCCATAGAAAGTTTGACAATATACTAGGCTTTTTAACCACAATTAAGAACCGTTAAACTATCAAAAACTGCGACCTTTGATCAAATGGCACCTTAACAATAATCCTAATATACATATAGCTTAGTACTCCATTTAAATGCTCAACTACGATAGTTAGATGTATGTCACATATACATATTTTATCACAAATAAATACTTTAGTATCAAGTAGAGAAGTGTAAATTAAATTGGTAGCTAGTTATCTATGAAGTTGTGAACTGTGTGTCATATCGTGAGTTTTTCGGTTATTAGAAAATAAAAACGGATAAATTACACCACATATAACTTTATAAGATTTATTTACCAAATATAGAGATACTTTGATTATTTAAAAAAAATAGCAATACTTTTAACATTTGTTACAAAATATAGCAAAATACTAAAAAGTGTGGTTAAATAAATTCCCTAACCCTAAATACCTCTTTGTCTTTTCTCTCTCTCACACACATCCATCAGCACCCACCTCTTTTTCCATTTTCCATCGCCAACTATCCCAAACGTTGCTATCTCCTTCACTAGAACTCTCCTTCTAATACTGTCAGATCCTGATTCTACCTTTGATTACCTCGCTGACGTTGATGAGATCATTCAGATGACTGAAGATCTGAGTATCCATCCGAAAAATGAAAACGATCCGGCAATTGCAAGGTGCTACTAATCGTTCTATTGCGTCTTCCCATATATTTTACTGATTGTTTTTCTAATGAATGTTTGTGTTACTGATGTGTTGTTGTTGTTGCTGATTCGTTTCTCCATGGTCGCTATCAATACTGGTTCGTTCTTCAAGATTGCTGTCATTGCTGATATGTTGGGCTGTTGTATGCTAATTGTATGGCAGTTATCTCTCGTGCTTTTCCCTTTGTTTTGTAACTGTATGGCACTCGTGTGGCGATTGTATGACAATTGTTTCTCATATATTTTCGACAGAGATCTGTTGTTGTTGCATTTTTTTCTGCTACTTGTATGGCCTTTGTATCGGCATTGTATGGCGTTTGTATTGTGTTGTATGGCGTATGTATGAAAGTTGTATGGAAAAGAGATCTGATTGTATCTGTTTCTCTTTTTGTATATATGTTTGTACAATTTTTTTTCTTCTTCTTCCCATTCTTTTTTTTGGTTATGGTACTTTATGTGGTGGTTTGAAGGTGGAAGGACTGTATGTGTATTATTTTCCCATTGTATGTACGTTGTATATACTATGAAAAAATACATAGCATACAAGTTTAAACAATTTTTTTTTTTTTTTTTAAAAAAACTTAAAAAAATTCGGTGACCGAAATACGGCGGACGATCGGCGGTAGCCGGTGGAGACTGGCTGAAGGGGGCGGAGAAGGTTGGCGGGGGTGGGGGCAGTGTGGAGGAAGAAAGGGGATCTAGGGTTTGTTTCCCCCTTTAATGTATATTTGATATTTTTTGATAAAAAAATATTGCTGTTTTTGAAACTCTAATAATATTGCTATTTTTATGTAAAATGAAATGTTACTTTGTATAGTTATGTAATTAACCCAATAAAAACACAGTAAAGCATCACCTTTGTTATGTATAGCTGTATACTGTATAACCGAACTCTATGTTATTAGAACTTGGAAGTGCTGGCTCTCCATTACACGTACACTTTCCGTTATTCTTCAGGTGAAAATTGATATTCTTTTGAGTTCAAAAGATTTACATTTTTTCTTGTTTTACAGAGGAAGAGGAGAGAAGTCAACTGAACAACAATGATCTCATTTAAGTTGCTTCATATCACTGCAGTTTTAAATTACCACTTCGTAACCAATAAACTATTTTTGCGGACAGTTGATAATGATATCACTCCCACCATTTATCTTTACTTGTCCAAATTCACGGAAGTGAAATTCTTAATTTACTTGTCCTTTTAGCAATTCAAGATAAAATTGGCTATGTTCTTCCTAATTTACCTTGATATTAAATATATTGTACTTTTCAAAATCCCTTCCCAATTAAATACCTTGTACTATTCAAGTATAATTAATAAAAGTATATTTGTCAAGTTTAATTTTTTTTTTATTTTTTCTTAGTAGGAGTGAAAAGCTGAAAGTGGACAAGTAAACCTAAACTGAGGGAGTATTAAAAGTTCTTGATTTAGATTTAAGTGTGTATCTAACGAATCCCTATGGCCTTCCTGGGACTGTACGTAAATTAAACAGTTTGGATCAATGTTTGCTAACTTTATTTACTTTACAACAATGTGGATAGGTAAAAGCAGAGGCGAAGCCAGGTTTTTAAGGTTGAGGGTTCAAGATTTTAGTCTTTCTAAGTTAGGGGGTTCAAAATTAATATTTTATACATATGCAATAATTTTTTTTTAGACAATATATAGAGTTTGAATTAAAGCTACGGGGTTCGGCCGAACCCCCGTACAGTATGCTGCCTCCGCCCCTGGGTAAAAGGATCATCTGCAATATGTTAGCACCTAGCAAGCAATTATTTTAATAGATAAAATTAAAGTAAGAATACATATAATACTTAATCACACTTATAGTCTGTTTGATATTGCTTCTCCAAAGCTAAAAGTGATTTTTTTTTCAAGAAAAGTACTTTTTTTTTAGAATTTTGAGGTGTTTGGCAACAAAGAAAAAGTACTTTTAGATAGAAGCAAAATCAATTTTTCTGCTGTTGAGGAGAAGCTACAAATATCGCAGAAGCAGTTTATTAGTAATTTTTTCAATACAAAAATATCCTTACTGAAAATTTATATTTACTAAAGTATCCCTCATTGATTAACCATATCTCTCTCTAAATAAAACTATATTTCTCTTTTTCCTTTTTTTTTAAACTACTATATACTTTTATAAATCTTATTCCTCTTAGGACTAGTTTTTATTTCTAGTTATTTCTATCAACCGTACATAGGATCTCCTATTCTTTAACTCATTTTTTAAAAGTAAGTAATTACTAGAAATTTTTAATTCCATTATCACTTCGATTTAACTATATTTTATATTTTTCAATAGCATAAATTTATATATTTTACTTTGTGTTTTACATTTTAGCTAAATAATTTTTTTAATTAAAGTCTTTTATAATAAATATTTAAAATTGTATTTTTATTTATATTAATCCAAATGTAAAATGAATTTGGATGTCCTTTTCGTAATTTAACACTCAAAAGTACTTTTCGTAAAGATTAGCCAAACATAAATTATTTATCAAAAGTACTTCTCCAATGAGTTGTCCAAACACAAATTGTTTACTATGTAAAAGTACTTTTTTGAAAAGTACTTATGCTAAAAGTACTTCTCAAATTAAGTAGATTTTTGCAGCAAACCCAAACAGGCTCTTAATCACTTCTCATTTATTGGTTTGGTGTAAAGATTTAGTGCAAATTTTTTTTACCTATATAATATTTCATCTATTCCAAAAAGAATTACTATACAATTTTTTTATTAGTATGTTAAAAAAAAGGCTGCAATTCTAAATATAAAATAATTTAACTTGAACTTTTTTCATTCATGAGATGATTTATAGTCATACAAAATCTAAAAATGAAGATTTGAGGTCAAACTATATCATTCTTTGTAGAATGGAGCGAGTACATTTAAACATAATAAGTAATAACTAATGTATAAAATAATTCTTGAATTTATTTTTAATAATTTATTTTAAAGACCAAGTACGATATACACACATTTTATAATTAATCAATAGTACTTATTAAATATATCCTCCATTTTTCACATATATAAATCACTTTAATTTTAGATTTCAATAAACTTACGGGATTGGGGTAAGAATATATAATTCTTGAATGTACATAGTACTACTAATTTGGTTGGAACAACAATGTCACAAAAATCCAAAAAGAAGAAAAAAAGGAAAAAATAGAAAATGTCGACAGAGTGTAGCTCATTCTCTTCAAAAACAAGCAACTGTTCCAAAGTCTTCTCTTGTTTTGTTTACTAATAATGTCGACATCTTCTCTCTCTGTATCTTCCTTTTCATTTTCTCCTCATCTATCCCTCTATTTCTTTCCTTCTTTATTATCCTTTATTAGTGATTTTGGATAAAAGGGGTTGTCCAAGACCTATATATAAAGAGAGATTTGTGTATTGTACTATGCTTTCTCTGTTTATGTGAACTGATATTACATAATTGAAACAGAAACAAATTCCCTCTCTTTTTTTAGCACTTTGCACATATCCCATGTCATTCATTGAGGTGCGTCCATTACTGCCCCCACACCCCCCCTTTGCTTTTTATTCTCTATTCCTATTCTTGAAAGTTGTGTAATTTTATTCTATTTTTTGTTATTTACAGGATCTCTTCCCTTTCTTTTTTATGGACCATATTAGAGACAAGACTGGAGCTTTCTCAGGTTAGTACTATTTTGAAAATCAATTTTTTTTCTTTACTGGTATTAGGGAAATGAAATAAAAATTGAATTTTTAATTATGGGTTTTGCTTGTTTTGGTCTATTGATGGAGAATTCCCCAAAAAAATTGATTCTTTAATTTACTTTTTTGATCTTTCAATTTGCTACTACTATATGTTAAGTGAATGTCTTATCAAGTAAGGACAGCGAGTGCACGAAGCGTCCTTCTGCATTCATGCCGGGTTCGGGGAAGTACCCCATGGGGTAATGATGTACGCAGCATATCCTAATGCAAGTATCAGTGGCGGTTTCCACGGCTCGAACCTTCACTGAATGTCTTATCCAGTGATTTGTATTATTACTGTTTTGATTTTAAATTTTGTTTTTTTGTTTAGTGTAGTCTATTAGTTCATTTTCTTGAGTCTTATGATGAAGCTGGACATTCATATAGGTGTTAAGTGGTTGTTAGTCTTGAAATTGAGTATTTGGATGGCTTCTCCTTTGCACTGGATATGCTTTTATGGAATGTTAGAGGTATAAGTATAGAATTTGAATTGGTTATAAAAGGTCTGGTGTTGTAAAGAATTTCATGTTCCATGTCAAAATATGTTGAAATTTGCTTATTCAATGGTTGGGAATCCCGCTGTACGAAGCATACTATCCGGGGAAGGGCTGCACCCCATAGGAAGTCTTGCGGTGTTATTTGAAGGAATAGAACAGAAAGTGATAATTGATACTTTGTTCTTCATTGGTTAATCCTTAATTATGTGGAAAATTGAAATTATTCTGATACTTTGTTACTGTTCTTTTGGTCCAAACAGATACCCTCATGTTGAAACTTCATCAATCTGTTTCCAATATTGCCTGTAGTGGTGCTGATGAAGAAATGGAATGCCGAGACACCTCGGCTGCTCTCACCCTTAAATTGGTCGCTATCTCTGCCATCCTAATAGCTGGTGTTTTCGGAGTTTCCATCCCATTAGTTGGCAAGAAGCGCCGGTTCCTGCGAACTGACTCTAATCTCTTTGTTGCTGCTAAAGCTTTTGCTGCTGGTGTCATCCTTGCCACGGGCTTTGTCCACATGCTACCAGGTGCCACTTCATCACTAACTAATCCTTGTCTTCCAAAAGTTCCATGGTTGAAATTCCCTTTTGCTGGTTTTATCGCCATGATGGCTGCATTGGCTACCTTGGTGGTTGACTTTGTTGGGACTCAGTATTATGAGAGGAAACAGGAGAAACAAAGCCAACAAAATCGCACTGATGCAGCGGACTTGTTGCCAGAATCTGCTATTGTACCGGTTGAGCCAAAGTCGAGGCATGATAAATTGTTTGGTGAAGAAGAAGGTGGTGCAATACACATTGTGGGGATGCATGCGCATGCAGCTCATCACAGACATAGCCATTCACATGATCAAGGAGCCTGTGAAGGGCAAGTGAGTGGGCATTCCCATGGTCATTCTCACTCCCATAGCTTTGGCGGCGGGGATGAGGAAGGTGGAGTGAGGCATGTTGTTGTTTCTCAGGTAATTTTACTAGCATTATTTCACATGTTATATGCATTTCTATGTGCTTCTTGGTTTAAGTTCGTGGTGGTTTGAATTGGGTATCCTAAATGTTACTAGCATATATGAGAGAGAATCTGGACTTTATATTATATCATGCCGCTAAACAATGACTTGAGTTCTCAATGGTTTTACCAAATTTACAAGTACTTAAAGGTTTTTGCGGAATTGATACAGAGAGTTCATACCACCTGGTTCAACTAATCACAAGGTTGATTGCAACTTTTATAAGCCTCTGATTCCTTTAGTTTTGACGTCGGTAACAATACAGTTTCATTGTTTTCGAGGTTTAGTTAGGTACCTAAAGTTTGTTAGCCATCCCTTACTTACCCTTTTCTCAAAAAAAGTTTGCTTCCTTGGTCCATCAGATGCGCATCATTAGATATTATGGTGTGGTGTGCGTCCGGTTGTTCAACAGAATGGTTTACGTATTAACATATCATGGTTGTGCATGGTATATCGTAATGACAAATTTCTTGGATCCGTAATATATTGTAAAGACTTGTTACTCTTTGTGAATAGGCAAACAAGCAAACAATTTCATCAAGTGTTAGTATGGAACTGTGACTTTTCTCAACGTTTGATTTGTTCTTTGTCAAGACACATTATGTTTGTTTATACCTGTCAGTTTGATAGTGAACGCTCGGTCATTGTGACAAATCCTTTTTACCGCAGGTTCTGGAGCTGGGAATAGTATCACATTCTATTATAATAGGCATATCGTTGGGTGTTTCAGAAAGTCCATGTACAATAAGACCCTTGCTCGTGGCCTTGTCGTTCCACCAGTTCTTTGAAGGTTTTGCATTAGGGGGTTGCATCTCACAGGCACAATTCAATTCTCTTCGTTCCACTGTAATGGCAACATGTTTCGCCATTACAACCCCCTTGGGGATTGCTATAGGGATTGCAGCTTCTTCATCTTACAATCCACATAGCCCGAGAGCTCTGGTGGTGGAAGGGATCCTAAACTCTATATCTGCTGGAATTCTAGTCTACATGGCTTTAGTAGACCTAATTGCTGCAGATTTCTTGAGTAAGAGAATGAGCTGCAATACTAGGCTTCAAATAGCATCTTATTTTGCACTCTTCCTAGGATCTGGACTCATGTCCCTTCTTGCAATATGGGCATGATGATTTTATGTTTATTTAGATGCATGTAATTTTTTGTATTTGTATTTTGTTATCCCACAAAATCAGCCATAAAGAAATTTAACCCCAAAAAAAAATTTACCATTGTTTTTTTTCCCTTCTAGTATTACTTTTTCTCATCCTGGGGAGGATGTTGTTGTTGGCTGGTGGAAGGGTGCTTATGTATTAGGTATGGCACCCTGGTAGTAGGGTTGAAGGTCAAGTTGCAAACAGAATGAATAGAACTCTTTTCTATGTTGTATTAAAGTTTTCCTTGTTTTGAGATGTAATTATATGATTATGTTCTTCAGAGGCAACTCCAGCTTGGGAATAATTACTCTGTATTCAACATTTATTTTGAGGTACGATATAATCTTTCAACACATTAATATCGCCTTTTACCTAAGGTTTGTAATAGGAACAAAGGTAACATCAACTAAAATAAATGAAGAACTGATTGTTAATAAAGAGACACAAGCATCTCGTATCCCATAGAATAGTTTGTCTGCATTAAGAATAGATAATACAACCTTCCTACACAATATTAGGGTCTTTATTATATAATAGGCTGACCCATAACTACTTAATAACTATTAGGATAAGGACTAATAACTTCTAATAACCATCAGAAACTGCCTACATAACTACTAATAACAGAAAAAAACTTCCTAATCCTCCAGATGTGAGAATTCTAGAAACTGATTCTTATCTTCTTTCATGTTACTTTGCTACTTTCTTCTTGAATAGGTGTGAACAATAGGTGGCTTATCAGTACACCCCTCCTGGAAAAACGACTTGTCCTCGAGGCGAAAATCAAGGAATTGTGCAGCTAGCAAGTCATAAATTTCCGAACTTGCTTTTTCAAGAGGTCTACCAACCCACTGAATCAATAACTCAAGTTGAGGATTCGATGTTGGTGATCTCCAATGATGGTCCAGAACCTTTGCAGGTGAAAGAATGAGCTCGCCCTCATCATTTAATAGTAGCTCTGGTGGTTGAGAAGGCAAATCAGAGCCAAAGGCAGGTCTTAAAAGAGAAACATGGAAGATAGGATGGAGTCTAGAACTAGCTGGGAGTTCAACCTCATAGGCAACCGGACCCACTTTTCATATGAATTTGTAAGGCCTAAAGAAACGAGGTGATAGCTTTTGAAATGGTCGAGTGGCCAAGAACTTTTAGCGTTACGACTGCAGGCGTAAAAGGACAGCATCACCGATGTTAAAAGAAAGATCAGGAATGACCAGACGAGATTTGTAGTACAGTAGATTAGACGATACCTGAAAATCTGGCAGAGAATGGGGATCGTCATGTTTCTGTACCAGAACTTCTCTCGTGTAAGGATCAGACTGCAATTTGGCTTGTAAATTATCAAAATCGATAGAAACAGGAATAACTAATGCCAAAAAACTTGCTGAATGTGGCCTACGAGAAAGAGCATCTGCTCCTTCCAAGTACATCGAAGCCACATCAACCTTGCAATAATCAGGCGTTGGATAATATTGGAAATACTTTTCTGCTTTCAAAATCCAACCTCGAGGATCTCCTCCCTCATACTTTGGAAATTCCATCTTTGTGTGTGAACGCCTGGAAGTGTCTCGCTGCCACCAAGTGCTATCAATTGCACCCTCTTCTTGTAAGACTTTAGCTTTCCCCTTATCGCTACAATCTCCATTGTGTTCGCTTTGTTGGTTCTGACTTTGTTGTGCCTTTAGTGTTGCCACATCAGCAGCCAAAGCATCTATGGCTTCCAGTTTCGCTGCTATAGTTGTTAATTGCTGTGTGATTGCAACAGAAGGCTGAACATTGGGTGGTTCGCTGTTGGAAACGTTGGTCCGTGTGTTTACCATGGCTGATTAACCTGCTCTGATACCATTAATAGGAACAGAGGTAACATCAACTGAAATAAATGCAGAACAGATTGTTAATAAAGAGACACAAGCATCTCGTATCCCATAGAATAGTTTGTCTGCAAAAAGAATAGATTATACAACCTTTCTACACAGTACTAGGGTCTTTATTATATAATAGACTGACCCATAACTACTTAATAACTATTAGGATAAAGACTAATAACTTCTAATGACCATCAGAAACTGCCTACATAACTACTAATAACTGAAAGAAACTTCCTAATCCTCCAGATGTGAGAATTCTAGAAACTGATTCTTATCTTCTTTCATATTACTTTGTTTCTTTCTTCTTGAATAGGTGTGAACAATAGGTGGCTTATCAGTTTGTGCAGTTAAACGAAGTCACATTCAAGAACGTTTCAGACAATTCACATTTTGTATTAGTTTATATAACAATATTTGAGTTAGTATATGAAGTTAAAGAAAGAAACATTAGGTTGAAATTTGTAGCTTTAAACATATTATAACACTGTTGTGATTATAAAAGCTTGCATTAAAAAAACTGGAAGATTTAAGTCTATTTACACATTTGAAAGTTGATATTTTTATTGAAACATATTAAAAAGGAGAAGAGTAATATTTTAGTGTCCAATTGTTATCTTAGAGACAAGTTATGCAGATAATGAAAAATACATTTTGTTGAACATCTAGTTTGATGTCTTACAAATTAGAATTATTTATATTTCAAAATCTATTTTTAGTTTTAAACAAAATAAATGATAAAATGAGATTATTAAGTAGAAGAAAAGAGAAAAATGATAAGGTAACGATGCTATCACATCAAATTGATCTTACATAAAATAACACTTTTCATCGTTATATAACATGGATTAACGATATATATTACTATTATATAGAAATGAGATCACCCAAGGATTTGTCGTCCTCACATCCTTGGGTTGGGGTCTCCTAGGTGAATTTTCGACTCTATCCCCAGCTTTGTAATTATTTTCTCCAGTAGCGTAATTGATCTGGTCATAGCTATGACCCGCTGGTCATACATTTACCTCCTTTTGTGGGATTATTATTTGATGTTTTTGCCCAAGTTCATTTCATTTGTGTTTATTACTACTATTATTCTGAAACTTCAATGTAGTATCTTCTATTTGTTTCTTCACGTGGGCATTTTAAAATCGTACTAAAATTGGGGTTTGTTTTAGATTCGTTGTGGGAAAAGAAGGGAATAATTTTCTCAAATGTTATAACATTTATATTCTCTGCGTGCTACTATGATATAATTGAAGGCCTTTAGGTTTTGTGCTACATTTGATTCCGATTGTTGTTCTGCTACACCATGGTAAATATTTCAATTTTATTTCTGATCTTCTGAAATAACAATTTTTCTTTTTGTTATTTCCTTTATTTGATGGAATTAAGTGTAACTTTGGTTGCCGTTATTGTCACTAAAGTAAGTATGGTATATCAAATTAACTTAACCTAATTCCTTTATAAATATGTTGGTTTCTATGTACAAAATTTCCAAGAAATAAATGAGCTCTCTCAAGTCTTTTAGCCATACTACCTAATCTTAAATTCTGGCAAAAAAATACGTTTGAAGCTTTTGGACTAGATAATGATTCAAGAAACTGTATTCCCTCATTGGTATAAGCAATTGATTTTGTTTTTAAATTACTAAATTTATTTATAACGATTATTATATCAGATATATAATATTATAAGAATTATGTATATAACTTCTTAGTTTGGTTTGGTTTATTCAACCGACTATTATCTATTTCTTAAAAGTCAAAACCAAATCAAGAAATATATCAATTTTGTTTTTTAACCGAACTATGAACATTCCTACTTGCAAAAGTGCTTATTCCTTATTGTTGGTATATTATATTGCAGATAAAGGTTTTTTCCTTAAAGAAGAGTTGAAAAAAGTTCTCGTTAAACATATGCTCTTGAAATTTATTAATGAAATCCATAAAGTATATGTTGTTGCTCTCTCAAACACATGCTTTTGACCACTCCAAAAATTGAAGGTGTTCTAATTTTGCTCTATGGTTTCACAAACTATTGTGGTAAGATGACTTATTGATGCTTCAAAGAAGACGCCTCTAGCTTTTGTGGAGTTAAGAGATGAGCTTTTGGACTGAAGAGTCAATTATTGAGAAATAAAAAGAAAAAGTATGATTATTTTAGTACTGAAATGTTCTTTCTTGTATCATATACACCTATTATATCTAAGATACAAATCTAAGCTCAAATAAGAAAGTAAGAGGTACTTTGCAATAAATTCACTCTAAGCCAAAGAAACTAATAAATACCAAAAATATCTTTGAAAAAGTATTTTTGAAAGTTGAGTTGAAAAAATATATTTAGAAGTTGAAGTTGTGTTTGGATATAAATTTTACTTGAAAGAAGTTGAAGTTTTGTAAGGGGAGAGAATTGATTTTTTGAAAAAACTTGAAAAAGTGGTTAAAAGCACTTTTTTGATTTTTCAAAAACTGTTTTTAAAAAAATCTTAAAAAACGGACAGCTTTTCATGGACAAATATGTTTTTTAAAAATATTTTTGAGAAAAAAGCAAAAAAATTTAAAAGCAAGAAATATTTTATGGACAAAGAAAATTCATGTAGTAGTTGTTTGCAATATTGGGCCCGGGCTCAGCACGGGCCAATACCTGTCTAATATATATATATATATATATATATATATATATATATATATATATATATATATATATATATATATATAACAATACCGACGGATTAACTGAAGTAGAACAATCAATAAATGTACTTAAAATGGCAATATGATACAATAGCTAACAAACCATCCAAACAATTTGTAAGCCCCCAACCAAAGATGCATAAAAAGAAGCTTCAAGAAGTCCTTATCATAGACAATCTCCTCAAACCCGTTTCCCCTTTATGTCTATCTGGTGGCAAATATTGCTGCACCCGCGTTGGCTTCCCTTACCTTGAGAAGTAGCAGCAGCAGTTGGTTTCATAGTGACTCAAAAGGCCTTCTTAGGTACCATAATTAATTGCTAGTTTATCAGTTTTCATCTTCTGTATTTTTGTTCTTTACTTATTTTTACTAGCACTCTACTAGTGAAATATGTTCAAGTTTAACTTGACTTGTGCTTTGCTACGAGTAACTTTTAGTCTAGTTAGAAACTTTTATGCGTGCAGGAACTAAATGTGAATACTTTGGAGTATGTAAATAATTACCCATATCATCTAGTGTTTACACCAATTCAATGGATGCGAGACATATTACTTTCGTGTACATATTTATCACTTAATCATGGTTAACTTCAATCGGCGGCAGAGCTAGTGTATTAGATGGGGGTTCGGCCTAACCCCCATAGTTTTAGTCCAAACCATGTATCTGTCTTAAGAATATCATGTAGACAACGACTAAAATTATTAGCTTAAAACTTCAAATCCTTGCTTCGCCTCTTGCTGAGATTTATTTTCACTTAATTTTAATAACTAAACTTAATTCATTGATTTGGTATAAATTGATTATCCTCAGGAGTAATTCCATCATGAAGTCATTTCTCTCATGCCTACTAGAAGTATTTGACTTAGAGAGAAACAAGCCAAATTGTTGGGTTTTCATCCTTCAGTGATGTGTTGCTGTATAATGCAGCTACCAACTTATCAGAATTGAAAACAATCTCTCTTGGGTTTGCTAATGCCTGGGAAGTCTTATCTTCATGTGAAGCATTCATCTTGTCACAGCCCAAATTCATGGCACATCATCTTTCGTTTGCGTCACATCGAGCGCCAAAAACACGCATACCATGTGAACTTGAGCTATGCTTTATAAAGCTATTCACTTTCCTCTCCCATTCCGATGTCGGATTCACCTAAGGTGCCATGTGCATCCATTCTTCAGAAGCTTGCCAGCTTAGAAGTCTGCCAGTCCTGCTTGACCTGCTAGGCGTTACATATCTATTATTGAGATGGATAAGACCACTAATTACACTATTACACATTAGATGGAGCCCTCTTTCTTGTTGTACTATGTCTTAAACAACATTCATGTGCCTCTATAGTTCGTAAGTCTATTTCTGAGGTTCAAGATGTAAATCGCTTTTTGTTTGTGGGCTGAGTTAAGTTTGGAGTTTGAATATAAGAATTTAGTCCTCACAACAGGGAATAATTTGCTCTCTCAGCCCGCCACCCCCTTGACCTTTGGATTTGGATTTGGGATTGGCATATAAATCCTTTTGATGTATAATAGTTGTGTATTTCCATCAAAATTATTTGTACCTGGTCAAGTTATTGCTTAGGAAAGGATTTTGAAGACCTCAACTAACACGGGTGATTCTAGTTAAGGTTTGAGTGCCGTTGAAGCTTGAGGTGAGTTGAAACCCTCTTGTTGGAATTCTAAGGTTTATTAATATTATGTGTGAATGAGCTTGTATTTGTTGTATTTAGATATGGCTAAATAAGTATTGGCTAGTTTAATTGTATGTAAGATTATATATTTGGCATCTGCATCTACCAAATGCTTATTGTCAACTATGTTGAGTTTTATTTGCTTGATAAGCCTTTAGATGATAGAGACATACTACTTCTTGGCGTGACTGTATTAGTAAGTATATGGTCTTAAATATGGCTATGGCTTACTTGTACCTACTGTACCCTGAGAGTACGTTTTTGAATTAAAGCATAAACATTTGTTGCCGTGTGGTGGAGCTATTTCTGTATCCAACTATCCTGGACGTTATGGTTGCCAGTGTAATGGGGTCATGAGCTGCTCAGGGATTTGGGGAGCAGTTATTGGTTAAAAACACAAAATTAACTCTAGTTCTACATTAACTAATTGATTTTTCTCATAGTTTTGTACCTGTGAGCTTATTAGACAGTACATTGAAGTACGTGCATCGCTTTAATTTTGAAATACCATGTCCCCTATCTGTCTTGAATTGGTTATACCCCTCTTATTACTTACTTTTCAAATACAGGGGCAGACGAGACAACAGAAAGCTACGCAGTTGAGTTAGAAAACTTTTCTTGGTAAGTTCTCACGGTATCGTGAGACTCTTTCGATTTGTTTAGTTGCTCTTGATTGAAGACACTTTCTGAAGTCTATGCACCAGCTCCATGTACTTCTCAGTCCACGTCTTGAAATTATTGTTTTGATATTTGACGTATGGTTTTCGAATGTATTTCGTAACATGTTTTCATTAAGAATGTTAAAATTGTATTTTGCTTGCGCAACCATAGTCATATATATGTGTAATGTATGTGTGTGTGTGTGCGCGATTGTGTATTAGTTGATATAGAGATTATGTGCAGCCCAAGGAATAGGGGATACCCTGTTCTTCCACAGAAAAATTAGGTAGAAGATTACTTAGGGCGTCAGTCATGACTTGGATTTGGGTCGTGATACTCAATAGGCTCTTGCAAGTCATGGAGTGGCGTTTAATAAAGTCTCGCTTATGCGTATGTTGTGCGTCATACTTGTATATTGAAGGCTACACAACATTTGAAGAAGTCAATCATTTTCTCCCTTCTTTTAGCATATAGTTGACTGAAGTTATACTAAAACCTTTTATGTTCTAGCAGATATGACAAGAATTTTTAAGTGTTGAAGTTTATACATTCTTAGTATGAACTTCTACACATAAGGGTTAATTTTCTATCTTCAATGATGTAATTCTATCCCAGTCTTCAAGTGTAGAGGTTTATATATTCTTAGTATTAACTTCTGCCTATAAGGGTTGAACTTCTTTCTTCAAGGATGGAATTTTATATATGCATTTACAGGCTTTATGTATTGGAGTTCTATGAAATTCAGTTATGATGGAGTGAAGTTACTACAAATTCAGTGTTAATGGACTGAAACTATTTCAAATTCAGTCTAATCAACTGAATTTACTTCAAACTCTATTCTAACCGACTAAAATTAATTCAAATGCAGTCCTAACCTTGATTTTCAGTCCTTAATCTGGTTATTGTGTTTAATTTCAGTATTTAATCTTTAAAAAATGCAACATCAGCCTTTAAGGGTTGAAGTTTTTGTATTCAAATCATAAACTTCTGTTCATAAGGATTGAAGTTATATCAAAAGGTCAATGACTGCAAGATCAATCTTTAAGGGTTGAATTACACATTAAAAATATGAGTTTCAACATAAATAAGTGTGAAAGTATCGAGACAACTAATTTAACTCAAATACTGGTTTTAAACTTATTATACATCAGTTAAACAACATGAAAAACCATCCAAAACAAATGATAATAAACTACAATCAAAGTTTGAGTTCATATCTTGAATGTTGATAAGAAACTGTGATCAATTTGATTATCCCCTGCACTATCATTCACCACCAAACAGTTTCATACAATAAAAAGAAGTTAAAAAAATCAAATTAGTACCAGGGAAATATTTAATAAAAAAAGTCTATGTATAATGAAAGAAGTAGTAGTACTATATAACCTTGAACTGGGTCGGAGTACATGGGTATATGTACATGAGGATCTATTATGTCCTCTTCTCTTGCATCGACTACATCTGGTTGATTTGACTCGTAAAGATACAGCAATCGAGATATATCTCTTTGTTTTCCTTCTTCCTTGTTGTATTTTGACATTTGGAGTTTCAATCCTTTGGTTTTTCACAGTGTCTGGTACATTCCAAGAGCTTTTATGCCCTATCATATTCAACTCACCATGATATGTGTTTAACCAATAGTCTTGTGAATACCATTTCGAGCAGAACTTAGATTTCACCAGGCGTCTTCTCTGAATGCATGCATTGCATGTACACATGGTAATTCATCAGTCTGGAATTCAAGACAGTCACATGTCATATTCTTTAAGTTGACATTGAAGCTTGTTCCTTCATATTGCATATTGAATGTTGTTGTATTCGTTGGGAAGACCTATTTGAAATAAAATGAATAACTTTTAAAAGTCAGTACACATGGTATTTAAATCAGTACTAATCAACTATTACCAATTCAGAGCAAGAGTTCATGAGTTCAGTCCCACTTTAGCCTTCTTATTATGTGTTTTCAGAGATAAATAAGATAACAATTCTTGACTTCAGTCTACTTGGACTGAACTTCAGCCTTCTTGGTCTGTATTTTCAGACACAAATAGGCTATTGGAATCCAGTATTACAATCTACTTGTACTCAATTTTTCAGTGATTTTGGTGCGAGTCTAATGCTCTATACTTACATTTATTGTGAAGGCCAGTTGAATATTCTTGTTCGTTTTCTCTTTTGCCCACCTTGATAAGTTATGCAAAGTCTCTTGAGTAGTACTTCTTCTTTCACAAAACCATTTCTGGTTCTTAAGTATGATAATATCCAAAAGGCTTAAAATGGGCAATTCCCTTGCTTCAGGTGGTTCTCCTATTATGTAGTTGAATGTCTTTCTATCCATTGCCTCTATTTGCGACATGAAGTGATGAAAGTCTTCACATTTATAAGCTCTTGCAGTAGTTTGAAACAGACTTATCGCTGTGGTTCTCACATTCTTTTGGTTTAGGTTCTTTTCAAAGGGGTAGATGCATATACCATAGTGGCTATCAGGATAAACTTGCACAATCCCATGCGCAATAGATTTGTTTCTGTCTGACAGAATCACCATTTTAGTACGACTACCTATTGCCTTTCGTATCTCGGTGAAGAACCTAGTGTAAGCATTATTATCTTCAGAGTCTGCAATTCCATACGCTAGAGAGAACAATTGATTGTTTGGATCCTTTGCTATAGCAATAATGAGAACATTGATGCGTGAGCATTTTGCTTACTTTAACTCGTTTAAACTTCTGTCTTTGAATCCAAAAGTGACCAATTTATCGGGAAGATTGATGAATTCTGCTTGATTTCAGGTGTTAGAACAAGGAAATGAAGAAATCAAAAGAGAAAGATTACCCAAGAAAAGTGATCAAATTCAAGAAAGATGCAGAAACAGTTAAGTGGCGGCCGCCCATGTTAGGGGCGACCACCCCTTCTTTGGAGGTGAATACCTACTGAGTATCCAAATGGTCAGGTGAATAGGCCCCAACCCTTTGCAAGGAAGCTGAAGAACTGGAAGACTTGTGAAGATGTGATCGCCCATGCAAGAGGCGGGCGCCCATTAGTCGTTGCAAGGAGAAGCTGCTATGAAGAAGAGGCGACCACATGATGCAAGGCTATGCCGCCTTATCGTGGAGAGGAAGAAAAGGCCATCGCCTATTTAAGGGCGGCCGCCCTTTCTTGCAAACCCAAAAAGAGCGCCAGCCCATACACAAGAGGCGCTAGCCCTTTAGTCGATTCAGCACCAAAACTCAGCCCTTTTGGCATTAGGGCTCCAGCCTACTATGAATGGCAATTTTGTAAATATTTTTAGCAAACACTATATATAGCTAGAAGTAGGTTTTTCTAAACATCTTACATTTCACATTACTTGGGAGGCAAGAAAAGGACAAAATACCACTACCCTTTGGTCAAACCTTCTTGTATTGTGAAGAACAATACCATTGTTTGTAGGAATCGTTACTACTTTACTATTTCAATGCATATTTCATTACTACCAAGTCTTGAATCATTACTTAGTATGAGTAGCTAAATCATCCCTTTGGGTGCTAACAAAACCCTAATCCAATAATCAAATGGGTATAGCATAATAAGCTTCTAAGAACCTAGGAATACCCTATTTCATTACTTTTGATTCCATTATAACAACTTGAGGTGTACAACTCAAGTTGAGCCCAATAGTACTAGATTTACACAGAGAGGGTGAATCTAGGATTGGGAAATGTAGTGATGGGGTACCGGGGTTAAGTGTGTCGCATTTACCCTGGGTTAACGGGTTGAACACCGAGAGGGGGATACCTTACTTGGGACTAGTTGCCAGCGCTCAAAGCATCAGCTCTTCGCATCTGGTGGGCAAAAATTGGTAGTCTCAACTCACCACTGAGACGGCTGAGTTGGGTATATGCGAGCAAGGTCCATTGGGTGACCTTGGTGTAAAGAAGCTTAGAACTACATCCACTTGGTTAGAGGGATAAGGAGAAGTTAGTAATCTAGTATCTCTCTCATTGTTAATTTTAATTTTAAATTACCATTACTTAAAAAATAGTTTTGATTACACACAACTTTTAGGATTAACTTACTAAAACTATTGAACTTGAGCAAATTCAACTACCTTAAGTCTCACGCAAGTCCCTGTGTTCGATCCCTACAATTGACTAGGGTAATATTGAGCCCTCACCCTTAATCGGGTCGTGTCATAATTTGGAACCATTGCCGGGGACTTCGGTAGACTATTTAGTTGAATCAATTTAAGTTCTTGTTGTTAGTTAGCTTAATTCGAGCACCTTTCACTTTTGATTTTGGTTTTATTTGACTTTGTAGGTGTTTATTGAAAATGCCGCCAAGGATAGCAAATCTGCCTAATTAAGTGTTAGGTGGGGCTAACCCGCAAGGAGATGAACCACCACCACCTCCTCCTTAACCGATCAATGAAAATGTGGAGGATGTTGGTGTTGTTAATAATGTTGAAATACTTGATAGAGAGCAAGTAGATGGACCACAACCGAATTCTCAAGCACAAGGAGGTCCGAGAGCTAGAAGAAATGCAAGAAGGGAGCAAGCCAATGATGATGGTTTTTGTGGAGCCATTGTGCCTCCACAGGTTAGAGCCACGGCTAATTTCCAAATGCCATTGACTGCTATGATTCAACTTGATAATCGAGGATTGTTTGGGGAAGAAGAAGCAGAGAATCCTAACATGCACCTCCAAACTATTCTTGAGATTTTCACTCTTAACAAGAATGCTGGTGTAACCGATGAGGCATTTTGCCTTAGGCTTTTCCCATTCTCTCAAAAAGAAGAAGCTAGGGCTTGGTTAGATGGATTTCCGAAGAGGAGTATTTACACTTGGGATGAGTTGGTGAAGGTTTTTCTTGATGAGTATTTTCCACCGGGTAAATTTGTGGACTCGAGAGATGATATCTATTATTTCCAACAACACGTGGGTGAGCCATTGCACAAATCATGGGATAGATTTCTAAAGCTCATTCATTCTTGTCCCGGTCATGATTTTTCAGATAGAGTTTTATTGGAGACTTTCTATAGAGGTCTTGATGTTGCTCAAGGAACCTTAATAAAGGGTACTTTTCAACAAGCAACGACCTCATCAACAAGGTCACAAAGTAATCAAGAGCATGGAAGTCAAGAATAAGAAGGCTGGGTACATATGATCCCAACAATAATATAATTGCAAAGATAATTGAATCCTAAGGAGAAAGAAAGACTCAACTTGTTACAACGGTTGAGTTGCTTGCAAAGAACCAATTAAGAAAAATTAAAAACCCGCAAAGCAAGTGAATGTCGTCGATATTCCTCCTAAAGAAGTTCATCATGGTACAATTATTCATATCAACCCTATCATATGGGTTATGCTCCACCGGGCTATGTTCCTATGGGGTTTGTTCCTCAAGGACAAGAAGGGAAAAATGCCAACCCAAGGTGGCAAAGAGCAAGATAAGGAGACCAATTATGTTAATTCTTATCAAGGCCAAAGACCTCCATATAATCAACAAGGCTAACACTCATAAGTGGAATGGTGCCAATCAAGGGAGAGATTCAAATGACAATCAAAGTGGTCCTAATGAGTCTCAATAAAGTTCTAGCAATCCAAGAGTTCAAGGTTGGAAGGAATGATGGAGAAGATGTTAAAACTCCAAGAAGACAATTCGGGTGACATTATGGATATCAAGCAAACCGTGCAATCACATTCGACTTCTATCAAGTCGCTTGAGTGTCAATATAGCCAATTGTCTCATCAAGTGAATCAAATAAAACAAGGAGCATTGCCGAGTGATACGGTGGTGAATCCTAAGAGGCATGGTAAGGATCAAGTAATGGCTATCATTACTAGTAGTGGAAAAACTTCGGATGATCCCAAGATGGAAGATTATGACATAGCAATTGGGCTTGAAGTGATGGAGGAAGAAGCGGTGATCTTGAGTGATGAAGAAGAAGATGGGGATAGAATGCAAGAAGAAGTGGAGCCCCAAAATGTCCAAGAACAAAAAATTCCTCTCGAAGAGGAAACTCCACTACTAAAACCCAATACTACCCAAAAAGCCACCAAGCGAACCCCACAACCTAAAGAAGCCATTCCTACTAAGGCCACTATCCTAAAGCCCAGTCCACCATTCCCTCAAAGAAATGAAAGATTGAGAAGAGCCGATCATGCCTAGAAAGTTTGGGAGAAAATTGCTTCTACCTTTATCAACCTTCTTTTGGTTGATGCTTTGGAGCAAATGCCGGATGTGGCAAAGTTTGTGAAATATTTGGTGACAAAGAAGAGGTTTTCGAAATTTGAAACCGTCAAAGTCACTCACCAATGTAGTGCAATTATGTCTCATGTGATACCAATGAAGATGGAAGACCACGGTGCATTCACTATACCATTCATTATTGGGGGAAGACACTTTGAGAAAGCATTACGTGATTTGGGGAAAAGCATCAATCTTATGCCCTATGCTGTTTACAAGACATTGGGAGGAAAATAACCAAGACCAACCTTAATAAATCGTCAAATGGCAGATCGTTCTATGAAAAGGCCGATTGTGGTGGTTGATAATGTGTTTGTGAAGGTAGATCATTTTATCTTCCCAGTGGATTTTTTTTTTATCTTGGATTGTGCCTTTGATTATGACGTGCCAATTATTCTTGGGAGACCATTTTTAGCTATGGGAAGAGCATTGTGTGATGTAGAGAAGGGGGGAGTTGACATTAAGATTAAATGGTGACAAGGTGGTGTTTTACACGTCAATGAGGCAACTGGTTGAAGATGCATCATGTTCTTATGTTGATGTAGTCGTGGATGCATTGGTAGAGAAGAAGAGCTTGACAAGGGAATTTGATGCTTTGGCATCCGTGTTATAGAATATGGATGTTGATGATGAAGAAAGTGTAAAAAAATGTGTCCTAGCATTGGAAGGATTTGGCACTATGGCATATTTTCCAAAGAAACTCTCTTTTGATCTTGAGAACCGAAAGGTGCCACCAATTAAACCCTCCATTGAAGAACCCCCCACTCTTGAACTCAAAGTTTTACAAGTTAGTTGAGATATGCCTACCTTAGTCCTAACTCCACTCTCCCTATAATCATTTCATCCCATTTGAACCAATCCCAAGAAGAAAAGCTTTTACAAGTTGTGAGAAAGAGAATTCGGGACATTGGTTGGACTTTAGCCGACATTAGAGACATTGATCCGGGAGTGTGCACACACAAAATTATTTTTGAAAAAGGTAGCAAACCTTCAGTTGAGTCTATGCAAGAAATTATCAAGAAGGAGATCATAAAGTGGCTGGATGCAGGTGTTGTAGAACTCTTATCCGATAGTGGTTAACAAAGGAGGTATGATGGTTTTGCATAATGAGAAGGGTGAAGCTATTTCCATGCAGAGCGTGTCCGGGTGGAGAGTTTGCATGGACTATTGCAAGCTCAACAAAGCTACAAGATCATTCTCCCATTCCGTTCATTGATCAAATATTGGATAGGTTGTCCGGAAAATCTTATTATTGTATCTTTGATTGATACTCTAGGTACAACCAAATATCTATTAAAGCGGAAGATCGAGAAAACAACCTTCAATTGTCCTTATGGGACATTTGCTTTCAAGAAGATGCCCTTTGGTCTTTGTAATGCACCCGCCGCATTCCAATGGTGCATGCTTTCTTTATTCCATGATATAATGGAAAACTTCTTGGAAGTGATTATGGATGACTTTTCTGTAGTTGTTGATTCATTTGATGATTTTTTACACAAACTAGATTTGGTACTTGAAAGATGTGAAGAAACAAAGTTGATGCTTAATTGAAAGAAATGCCACTTTTTTGGTGGACGAAGGAATTGTTTTGGGACACAAGGTGTCCAAGCGGGGGATAGAAGTGGATCAAGTCAAAATAGATGTGATTTTCAAGCTTCCACCTCCCACAATTCCTTGGTCATGCGGGCTTCCATAGAAGATTTATCAAAGACTTCTCCAAGATTGCCCATCCCTTATGCAAGTTGCTTGAAAAAGAGGCTAAATTTGTATTAGATGATTGCCTCAAGGCATTTGAAGAATTACAAAGAAGGCTTACTACGCACCCATCATTCTAAGTCCTAATTGGGAATTGCCATTTGAATTGATGTGTGATACAGGTGACGTGGCTCTTGGTGCCGTGTTGGGTCAAAGGATTGAAAGTTTGTTCATCCTATTTACTATGCTAGTAAAACTATGAATGTTGCCCAATTGAACTATACGGTCACCAATAAAGAGTTCTTAGCGGTGGTGTTTGCATTTAAAAATTTCGAGCTTATTTGATGGGGTCCAAGGTAGTTGTCCATACCGACCACTCGGTTATTCGTTACTTGATAATCAAGAAGGACTCCAACCCCGCTTGATCCAGTGGATACTATTTCTTCAAGAATTTGATATTGTGGTGAAAGAAAGAAAAAGTACTGAGAATAAAGTGGCGGACCACTTGTCGAGATTAGAAGAAGGGGGAAGACCTCATGAAGATGGTGAAATTGATGATTGTTTTCCGGATGAAAGGATACTTTCAGTAGCCTTGGAGAAAATATCATGGTATGCGGAGATTGCTAATTTTGTGGTTTGTGAAGATTTGCTCGATGACTATTCGTACAATCAAAAGAAGAAGCTCATGAAGGATGCTCGTCATTATTACTGGGATGAACCTTATTTTGTTTAGAATTTGTGCAGATGGGATGATTCGAAGATGTGTTCTGGATGTTGAGCAATGGGAGATTATAAATAGATGTCATTCTTCATCATATGGTGGGCATCATGGTGGCATTAGGACCGCCTCAAAGATCTTGGAGTGTGGATTTTATTGGCCTACCATCTATAAAGATGCTCACATATTTGTGAAAGGTTGTAATAGATGCCAAAGAGCAGGGGGAACGGCAAGGAAACATGAAATGCCTTAAAATCCTATCATGGAGGTAGAATTGTTTGATGTATGGGGTATTGATTTCATGGGACCATTCGTAAGCTCGGGTGAATAAAGTATATTTTGGTGGCCATTGACTATAGTATCCAAGTGGGTGGAAGCGGTAGATCTACCAAATAATGAAGCAAAAAGAGTCATGACGTTCTCGAAAAAGAGAATCTTCACTCAGTTTTGCACTCCTAGAGCCATAATTAGTGATGGTGGCTCTCATTTTTGCAGTAAGGCATTTGGCTCGCTTCTTGAGAAGTATGGGGTCAAGCACAAAGTCGTAACTTATTATCATCCACAAACTAGTGGACAAGTCGAAGTGTCTAACCAGGAAATCAAGAAAATATTGTCAAAAACCGTGAAAGCAAACCAGAAGGATTGGGCCATGAAATTGGATGATGCACTTTAGGCTTATAGGACGGATTACAAGACTCCAATAGGCATGTCTCCTTATAAATTGGTGTTTGGTAAGGTTTGTCATCTCCTGATCAAGCTTGAGTATAAGGCGTTATGGGCATTGAAAAAGTTGAATTTGGATTGGGAGTTAGCCTCTAAATCTAGAATGGATGCACTAAATGAGCTTGATGAAATGAGGTTCAACGCTTATGAAAATGCCTTGTTATACAAGAAAAAGATGAAGATTGTGCATGACAAGAAGATATGAAATCAAGAATTCAAAGTGGGATATCTTGTGTTGTTTAATTGCCGTCTCCAATTGTTTCTGGGAAAATTGAAGTCGAAATAGAGTGTCCCGTATAGAGTTATTGGCGTTTCTACTTATGGTGCCCTTGATTTGGAGGTGATGACGGTAGGAGTTTTAGAGTGAATGAGCACCGAGCGAAACATTACTTGGGAATTATGGAAAGCACCAAAATTGTGGCCTTGGTCTTGTTGATTGATCCTTGAGCTAATGGGTTTACGCCGTGCCACGACGTTAACTAAGGCGCTTTTAGGAGGCAACCCAAGGTTTTTAGCTAAATAGTTATTGTTTTGTAGGTGTCAAGGATGAGTTGCAGCTGGAGTGAAAAAGAGCAAAAATGTGACCTTACAGGTAACAGGGAGGCCGCCCCTTGCTTGGGCGGCCGCCCCTTGGTGAGTGATGGTAACAGAGGGAATGGAAATTTTCAGAAAGCCAAGAACATGCGCTTAACTCTAAAAAAGGGCGACCGCCCATTTTTATAGATTGAAATTTTTTTCTAAGTATGAAATGTGAGGCTATCTGGACTTTCATTTCCCTTTTTGGACGCACATGTAGTGTTCGAGGCCCTTTTGATATGGAGGCCGCCCCTTAATGAGATGGCCACCTCATTAGGGTGCGGCCACCCCTTTTCTTTAGCCTAAAAAATTTGGTTAAGTGTAAAAAATGGAGCTCTTTGAAGTTTGAGCGCCCTTTCAGAGCGCACATGCAGTGTTGGTCGCCCTTTTTCCTAAGTAGGATGGGTGGGAACCAACATGCGGTCGTCCCTCTGTTACACGACCGCCCCTTTTTCTCAAAGAGCGCATGGTTATAAGTCAGTGCATGGGCGACCACCCTTGCAAAAGGCAAGCGCCCTCTTTAGCCCTTTCACTATTTCCCATCTGAAAACCCTAACCGCCGGCTACACCATTAGTTCCGATCATCAGAAAACCTTTACCATTAACTCGAGAACCATAAAAAAGAGAAGAAAAGGTAAAAATGCGAATGATATACGCTTCATCTCTTTTTCTCGTATTCAATTTATAACATTTGAGGTATAAGGGATTAATATCTGTTTGACTAAGGATGTCCAATGGTCCGGTTTGCACCGGACCGGACCGGCAACCGGACTGGCGCAAGCCGGACCAAATGAAAAAAAAATTACATGGTTCGTTCCCCGACCCGTCACCCTCAAAATGAACCGACCAAACCGGAAAAAAATGGACCGAAACCGGACCGGAAAAATAAAAAAAAAATTCAGGTGGGCTTGTGCAAAAAATAGCCATTGGGCAACGGCTCTTTCACGCACAGCCGTTGGCCCAACGGTAAAAAACGGCCATTTTTGCTCCCCCACCCCCTAGGCGCCCCCATACCCCCCAACCTATTTTTTCTATAAATACCATCATTTTTCATCAATTTATTCACAATTTCTCTAATATTCTCTCTAAATCTCTCTCAATCTCTCTTATTTCTACAAAGGCTATTTGCTAAATAATTCAAAGTTGCTCTTGCAAAAAAGGTTTAAGTGCTAAATTGCATTACAAAAAAATATTTGGAGTGAAGTGGAAAATTGTTCAGTGCGGTTCCGGTCAAGTTTCAACTTTCACTTCCTAAGTTCTACAATCTACATTTTAAGTTCACGATATCAAGTAAACTCGTTCTTACTTTTTATTATCTATTTTAATTTTTGTGCAATATTGTTTGTAGCATATTTTAGTAATTTATTTGTTTGATTTACTTATAAATTATAAAAATGTCTGGACTGTGGAGATCAATTACTGAGCGTACGGGTAGCGGCCGTAGATCACGTGCTTCTAACCGGGGAGGGGGGGGGGGAAAGGGGGGATGATAGACGTAGTCGTGCTTTAGGTAAAAGACCAATCGGTACTTCTAGTTCTCCTTCTCATCTAGATGATTTTACTCAGGAAGATGCCATGCAATTTTATCATGATTTTGATTTTGATCAACCACTAGATAATGATATGTTAGAGGCACGATATCAAGAAAATACCGAAGGGGCTAATTTAGAAGATGAAACACCCACTAGTCAATTTCATGGTGAACCTGAAGAAACTGAATTACCACCTATGCCTACTAGTAGAGAACCAGCGGTACGACCCGAAAGATCGGATGTGTGGAAATTTATGACTAAAAATGTTCCGGCTCAGACCGCTAAATGTAATATTTGTAAAAAAGTTTGGGATTTTAAAACCGTCAAGCATAATAGTGGGACGGGGAAGTTGAGAACACACTTAGAAAACCATCATAAGGATGAATGGGAAAAGAGGCCGGGTGGCACTCGTTCAGGGAACAGAATGGCTCCATCGCAAGGTAGTGGAGTCCAACAGGAAATTAACCCAGTGACGGGGGGCTTATGCATTATGATAAGAAGAAAGATAGTTAACAAATCGAAAAAATGATTGCGGTAAAGTGCTTACCTTTTACATTTGCTTCTTGTCAAGGTTTTATTCGTTATATTCAAACCGTATATAATCCATCTTTTCAAGGTTTTCCAAAAACTACGGTTAGAAGTGATATTATAAAATTTAAAAATGAATATAGACAATATTACGATATATATTTTATCACTTTGATTGTAGAGTTTGTCTTACTACTGATTTGGGTCGTGGTGTTAATGTGTATGAGTATTTAACAGTTACTTATCATTGGATAGAGCTTAACTGGGTAATGCAAAAAAGAATTTTAGCATATTGCGCTGTCGATGAACCACACACGGGAGCAGTTATTAAGAGAGAAGTTTATGATATTTGTAAGGCGTATTTTATTAGTGACAAAATTTTAAGTATAACTCTTGATAATGCTGCAAACAATGATTTTGCTATTGGTAAGTTAAGACCCGCATTACATCCCCCTTTTGAAGAATTGTTTCATGTTAGATGTGCATGTCATATATATAATTTAGTTGTAAAAGATGGCCTTCAGTTATTTGATCCTACTATTGTGGAGGTTAGACTCGCAATTAGTTATATTTTTAAATCTAAAATACCGGATAGATGGAGGGACTTTCAGGTAGAGTGTGTGAATGAAGGTTTGAGGCCTAGAAGAGTTCCTAAGGAAGTTTCAACTAGGTGGAACACTGTATATGACTCTTTGTCTGTTTCTTACACTTTACGAGCGCCTATAACTAGTTATTTTAATGGCAAAGTGGCTGTAGAGTATCACCTAGAAGAATCTGATTGGCAACTTGTTGAGCGTCTTTTTCTTTTTTTAGAAAAGTTTTTTTATGCTACTAAAGAATTTTCCGGTCAATATTATCCTACAGTTACTACCATGTTGTATTTTATAGCTGGAATAGCAGAATTACTTAACGATTATAGAGTAGTGCCTGGTTATGAACAAGCCGTAGAAGCAATAATTGAAAAATTTTAAAAAATATATTTTTTCCTATTCCACCACTTTATTGCGTTGCTTCTGTATTACATCCCTGTTTTAAATGTTTTAATACCGAAATGATTATTAGAGAAATTTATCGGACTTTGAGAATTACTGATGAAGAAACACCAAGTGTAGAAACAGCTTGTGCGCAGGTAATTGTAGATTGCCAATGGATTTATGAAAGATATAGGAGTGCAGCTGATAATGTTGTTCCAAGTGTTCCAAGTGGAGCTGGATCAAGTTCAACGCAAGCGAGTAAAAGAGCTGCAGCTGGATTGGGAAGTTTTTCCAGCCTTAATCAAAGGCTTTCTAGCTGGCATTCGAGTAGCAGCGGAGGGTTCAACGAGCTTGATGTTTATTTACTTCATGCTTGCAAGGAAATTGATTATTTTGGAAGCGATCAACTACTGCCATTTTGGAAGGATCAACAAGCACAGTTCAGTTTTAGCAAAAATGGCGCGGGATATTCTAACTATTCAAGCAACATCAGTTGCTTCAGAAAGCGCGTTTAGCCAAGGAAGATTAAAAATTGGAGATCATAGACATTCATTGAAGGAAGAAGCAATGGAGACGGCCGTATTATTCAGAGATTGGATTAGATCGGAGCGAAGAAATTTTGAATTTGCAGAAGATGAACTAGCAGATGCAGAAGCAGCAACCGAAATTTTATCAGGCGATGGAAGTGTGGACAATGAAAATGATTATGAAGAAGATGAATCTTTGCCATCGGTTCCTCCAGTGGTGCCAGAAGAAATTATTCAGAAAATGAGAAGTTTTTTGTATTAATATGTAGTTTTGCAATTTAATATCTATGTAGTATGTACTTTGCAAAAAAAAAAAAAAAAACCAATATTCAATAAAATGCGTTACGCCTTGCTATTAAGTTATAAATTATAATCCTTTGTTATATTCTCAATTATCCTTTGCTATTAAGTTACATCTTTGCAATTCAATACTTAAATACTACTAGTAAATACTAAAGAGTAAATACTAAATACTAAATACTAAATACTAAATACTAAATACTAAAATACTAAATACTAATTACTAATTACTAAATACTATTATACTACTAACTTAGTATTTAGTTTGAAAAAAAACAAGTGTTATGTCTTGCTATTAAGTTATTATTGTTTTATATATTCTCAATTATACTTTTATAATTTAATACTAAATAATAAATACTACTAACTTAATACGTAATATTAATACATATTAAGTTTGAAAAAGTAACAAGTGTTATGTCTTGTTACTAAGTTACCATTGTTTTTATATATTCTCAATTATATTTTTTTGCAATTTAATACTTAAATTATTAAATATTAAAATACTACATACTTAATACTTTAATACTAGTATTATATAAGTTATTACATAAAAAATAGATGCCTTGCTATCTATATTTTGTTATTATTTTTTAATTTAAAATTCAAAAACTACAAAGGCTATTAAAAACAAAAAAATAATCAAAAAAAGAAAATAAAATAAACGTCCAAACCGGGCCGGAACCGGGCCGGACCGGCCCAACACAACATAAACTCCAAATCCGCTCCCTTTTGAAAAATAGCCGTTGGCAACGGCCATAAACGGCTATTTTTCCCACCCCCATACCCATAAACGCCCCAACAGCCCTCCCCTACCTATTTTTCCTATAAATACTCCCATATTTCATCAAATTAATCACAATTCAATATTTTCTATTCATTTTTCTTAAAAAATTTCTATCAAAGGCTATTTTTATAAATTTTCTATCAAAATGGCTGCAAATGCAAATAATCCTACTCAAGTTCAAGGTGCTACTATAGAAGGTCCGTCTAGTCCAAGAACTGGAAGATCCCAAGTTTGGGAATTCATCACAAAAAATAATGATACCGGCAAAGCTCAATGTACTCTTTGTAAGAAAGTTTGGAATTGGAATGATGAAACTGGATCAAATAATGGAGGGACGGGGAAGTTTAAGACTCACTTGAAATACCATCATGCCCCCGAATTGGCAGCTCGTGGTGGTGGCATATATCTGCAACCACGTGATAATTGAGTCGCTGAAGTTGAAGATTTATGTATTTTTCTAATTTCTAGTTTTTGTTTTCTAATTATGCATTTCCAACTTAATGTACTGTCGTATTGTTGAATAAAATGTGTGTTTTGTGTTTTTTATTTAGTCTACTATATATTTTTTATCTATTTCAAACAATAAAAAACATAAGTTAAAAAAACAAAAAAAATTAACAAAACCGGACCGGACCGGAACGGTCTCACCTTGCCGGTTCCGGTTCCGATCCGGCATTGGTGCAAATGCATCGTTTGACCGGACCAGGACCGGACCGGTTTCGACTTTTTTTTTTTATTTAACACCGGACCAGACTGGGCCGGCAAAGGCGCTCCGAAACGGGACCGGACCCGGCCGGTGGACAGCCTTATATTTGACAATGTGAAAATAATTAGTTAGAGCAAATAGTGAAATTATACAATGAGGAATCCAAAAAAAAAAAAAAAAAAAAAAACAAAAATTGTGTCAGACTAGGTTTGGGGGAGGGACCCTTTTATTTAGTGAATGACTAACAGTTATGGCTTGATTTTGTTATAGTAACGTTAAATGTATGGTGGCTTATTTTTTCTCCATTTTTATACGCGTCTATCCAACATATTTTACATGAAAATAGTCATTTAAATAATACAATATTTATCTATCGAACCACAATATTTATGATATACCCAATAATTATGTACTTTATATAGTTTCATGGTATACAATTTGCATTGTGCATATTTTAGTGGTATGCAATATTTTGATTTAACTGTTTTGTACATTTTCATGGTGCACATATTGTGATTAATTAATTAAGTTCTTTATATAAAACATGACACTATAAGCAATGGTTTGCCTTTCTGCCTGCCCTTAATAGAGGTATATACCGCACTAAAATATACCTTGATATGAATTATATTTAAGAGGTATTAGGCGTGTACATCCGGTTTTTTGGTTCGACTTTTAACTATTCGGTTTCAGTTATTATGTTTTCGATTGTGAAGAATTGCAATTCAATTTGAACCAAAATAAGTTTGGTTTAGTTCTGTAGTTTTCTTTTCAGTTCGATTTTTTTCGGTTTGGTATTCAGTTTTGTCAGTTATGTCATATAAGTTAAAATGTTAAAATAGAATATTTGAAAGTATATCAATACCTGTATATTAAAAAAGTAAATTCTAAAGTCTAAGTAATAATCATAGTTGAAAAGTTTACTTACAATTCAAGAAGCAAGAGTATAAGTACAGTACATTGAAACTTTTGATAAGAGCTTCACAAGTGTTATACCATAATACAAAGATATGTGATCATAAGAAAAGTTTGATGACAAAAGGTATTGAATATTCAGAACTCTAACACCTTTAAATATGTAAGAGATAAGAATAAAAATGTGTATATATTTAATAATTCGATTTTTTCGATTTTTCGATTTCTACTTTTTGAAATCTGAAATCAAACCAAAATTTTAAAAATTTCAATCCAAACCAAACTAGTTAATTAAAAAAATAAAACCAGAATAAAAAATAATTCGTTTCGATTTGATTTTTTGATTTAATTATAATAGTGCACTCCCCTCTGAGGTATACAAAGCAGAACTTTTGCAGAAATATGACACTATAAGCAATGGTTTGCCTTTCTGCCTGCCATTAATAGAGTTTTACAAAAATGTCCTCGTTAAGTTTAAGAAAAAAAATTTCTGGACGGAAACACCCCTGTCAATCTCTTGGCACGGGCCAAGACTTGCCTTTGACCCCTCTCTATTTTCCAACACTGCCCCTTGAATCTCACATTCTCTCAAGAAAAGTGTTGCCCCCGTCAATCTCTTGTCATGAGGCCAAGACTTTCCCTTTGACCCCTCTCTATTTGCCAACACTCGCCCTTGAAGCCCCTTGAATCTCATATTCTCTCAGGACTTGGTCATAAGTGTTGGCAAAAGGAAACACTTACTCCTTCCAATCCATTTCTGCATTCTCCCCCTATAATACTTGAAGTGTTGGCAAGGTAACACTTGCCCTTGACCTCTTTCCTAAAAGCCAATACTTGTAAATTTGTGCCTTGAAGTCTTTGCAGATGACACACTTTTTCTCTTCAAGGAAAATGATTGTGAAGCTTGCCTTCTGATTTATCATCAAGCGTCAGGCCAATAGGTGAATTTTCATTAATTGGAGATATTTTTTTAGTAAAACACTAATGATGCAACAAGAATTGCTGCTGCTTTAAATGTACCAATAGTTGATCATCCAGAACAATATCTTGGGCTGCCAGCTATTGTGGGTCGTAGCAAAAAGGAGGTCTTTAGTTATATAGTGGATAAGGTACGCTCAAAGCGTCAGAGTTGGAAAAGAGCAGTCCTATCAAGAGCAGGGAAGGAGATTCTATTGAAGACAGTGGTACAGGCAATACCAAATTATCTTATGTCCCTCTTTGCATTGCCTGTAGAAATATGCGTTGCTATTGAACGAGCTATGAACGATTTTTGGTGGCGCAATGGAGGTAGTGAGGGATCTGGAATAAAATGGATTTCGTGGGATCGACTTAGTAAATACAAAAGTGACGATGGTATGGGATTCCGAAGACTCCAGCTTACAAACACAGCCCTATTAGCCAAGACAGGTTGGACTATTTTGACTCGGCCAAATGCTCTTGTAAGTCGACTTCTTGGTGCTAAATACTATTGTTGACACCTAATTTTGTACAGTTCTTGAATTTTACATACGATTGTGTATCCATTCCTACCTCGTCTATTCTTTTCAAATTATCTTCTCATAATAGCCTGGCAATTGAGGCCATTTTCAAAAACATCGTCTCAAACCATAGCTATTTTTATAATTTTTGCAATTACTTCTATTTTTGACAAAGTTGTCCAAATCATTTTAAATCAAAAATTATATTTTCATATGCCCCCTAGTCATTTTAATGCTTTAAAATGAATTTCCTAATTTCCCTATATTTTTATACCCATTTTATACAATTTTTACCCCTATTTTACGCCTAATATGCACTAGATATACAATATATATATATACATAAATACATATATATACACATTACACTTCACACCCCTACATAACAGCTTCGTTTTTACACGTCACCGCCTACGTGGCTTAATCCTGGCCGTTCACGACATTAATCCAACGACCATGATTCAAGTTTCCTTTTTTTTTATTACACACACACCCCCAAACCCTATTTCACCTTTTTATTTCTCCTTCTCCCTCAGCCGCGACTCTCTCTCTCTCATGGAGAAACCTAATCGCCACTGTCAAGGGCCGATTCCGACCAACTCCACCGGCAAAATTTAGGGAAAATGATATCGTCGTGCTCCCCTAGTTATCCGCTGCAAAACCTTAGTGCTATTTGGTTGTTTCGACGGAGGTCAAAATTGACCTCTCGTCGACGGGGGTTTCCTGTCACCGGAAAAGGCGTTTCGGTATTCTCGTTTTAAGGGTATACATGACACCATCGTAGGGAAAGGGAAAAACCCCTATGCATGACCAGAGTTAGGTCAATTCGAACCTGATTCCAAACTTAAATGGGTAATCCTTCTTCCTTTTTGACGTTTTGGATTTATGTGAATTTATGCATAAACTTGCCTAACATTTTATGTGTACCAACATGTTTATGTGCTATTTGCTAATTAACTAGTTAAAATCCATGTGATTAATAATTCTTGCCCGGTTCACTGATTTAAGTTAAATGTTTCCTTGAATTCTCACATGTCTGACTGAAATATATTCATCGTTTATGCCTTAGGCCATCTCTGTTAGTTTCTGAATGCAAAACCAAGGGCAATTTATAAATTGTCTATGTTCATTTTTGTTTGTTGCAATGTATTCAGCCTCCTACTCTGTCGAAGTGCATAAGTCTCATGGTTATATTCAAAATCTGGATGATGACCTATTTTACATGATTAGAAGGATCTGAACTTATTTGAAATTGAATCTGTGATTGAAAATTTTAATGGAAATCTATTTAGCAAATTGAATAGTATCAATTAGAATTTTTGATGGAAATTTGTTAGGGTAATTAAGAGATTTTCAAGCCTAAACGAGTCTAGAACACTCTTACACATTTATGCTTGAATCTGGATGTATTACTGACCAAAAGGGAGGAATTATATTTGTTAAAAAGTTTGATTTGCCTTAGGTTTAGGGTCTGATTGAGCTATACTTGGAAAGTCCATCTAAGTGGATCCTTTTAATTAAGGGAAAACATACTCCATTGCCTTTTGTGTCATGCGTTTGAATTTGAACTCTTATTTCCCCTCACCTATATAAACTCTTCTCTTTTTCAACAAAAGACATAAGTTCTGGACATTAAAAAAATCTAGAAACACAAATTGGTACACTTAGCAAAAAATCTGCGTAGCTTTCTGGCATCCCATTCTCCCTGCTTACTTGCTTCTTTGAAGGATTATTGCTTACTGCCTGTGTGTTAGTTTTTGCATCTCTTCTCCTTAGTCTGCATTCAATCTCACAGTACCTAAAGGTATTCATTCTCATCCCTGATTACCTATTACTTCTGCATATATGTGTGTGTCTAGCATACTTTTATCATGTTCTGTTAAAACCACTAGTATACTATGTTATGCTCTGGTTCTGTGTGTCCTGAGTAGTATCTGCACCTTTGTTTAAAACTATGTCAATATTATCCAGATGCAATTAGAGTCATGATACTTTTCTTATTGGTTAGTGCCTCTGTGTGTGTGTGTGTGTGTGTGTGTGTGTGTGTGTGTGTGTGTGTGTGTGTGTGTGTGTGTGTGTGTATTTCCTTAGCATGACTTTACCCTATCTCAGTTTTCATTACTGGTATGCTTTGTCTTGTTTTGGGTATCCTGCCACCTCTAAATCATAGCAACATTACAAGAGGTGCACTGACTGCGCCTGTTCCTGGCAGATCTCCTTTTGATTCAGGCCTTTCCCTTTCCCTATTTCCCCCTGCTAACTCTGTTTGTTTGCAGCTGGTGACTAGTTTCATGTGAACCATGTGCCTACATGAGAACCATGAGGGTTCTATAAAGTCAGTAGTTGAGTTCTTTAAACTGGTTCTTCTGGAATCAGGAGTCCTTGGCTATTGATAGAATACTTCTGAAAACAGGGACTTCTTTTGATCAATACTCTCTCCCTTATATTTTCCCTTAGGAACTGTCCCCAAATTTGTATATTTGCTAGGTGCCCTCTCTGTATCTTTCTAAAACAGGAGTACAACAATGATGTTGTACAAAATTGGCTACCCAGGAGCCATTCTCTTGTCTCTCTTTTCTCCCTGTATGCAATGCATCATGATTAGGTTTGAAAGGAAAATGATTCTGGATTGTTTCTTCTTTGAAAACTGATTGATTTGGTAATATGTCTAAAATTCCACCTTTTCTGAAAGTCTTTACACTTAGTATGTATCAGGAGAAAGTTTAAGTCATGGCACAATTTGAAACATTGAAACAGGGGCTATATGTGTTATGTTTTTCTAGATGAGGCTATTTCTGAAAATTGAAATCGCTCCTCCTTTGCATAAAATGTCTAGGCCCAAAACCATTTTCAAAAAGGGCCCCTTACATGCTTAAATTGATTTTCACCATTACTATCACCCTTATACACTAATCTAATAGTATATAGTAGTGTATAAAGTATTAGGGGCCGTTTATACGCTTTAAAACTATATATTTTAAAGTATAACCATCATTTAGATCATGTATTTGCATGTGTATTTATTATACATATTATTATGTGTGACAGCCCTTTGTTTGTATTTATGTGCTTTTGTGAATCCGTTGTCAAAAACAGCCTATCTACATATACATATTTTCAAAAGCCGACCCCAACACAAAAAAGGCCATTAAGGTTAGGGCTTGACAATTAATGACGAGTCACACCGACCCTAAATGGCCAACATTTTTTTTCAAACAAACCCCTTTTCGATATTCGTCCAAATCTAAATTTCGTTCGCGAATCAGACCATTTATGCAAATATTTTTTAAGTAAGATAATGCATATATAAGTGAAATTGAACACCCATTTGTATGATAACACTTATTTGCGCTTAGGCTTTTGATATTAGATGCTATAGACACGATTAGGCTTAAACATAGGTCGAATGTGAAAGCTATTTGTATGTGTGTGTAAATATGTTATACCTTTAGTTAAAGTGCTAAATTAAACTTCCAAGTTGGTATGTACGTTGATATACACTCCCGTTATCCTAAAACTTAGACCCGGACAGTAACCACTTTTCGTGGAACTCAGGGAAGTGCGTAACACCTTCTTCCTCGAGTCATTTGGACTTCTTATCCTTTTAGAATCTCTGGTATTGACTAGTTGACCTATTGAACATGATCTTAGACACTTAGGTGACCTAATACGCCTTAGAAATTATATTATTAGGTGGCGACTCCAACATCTAAACTCAAACGAGTTCACCCAGTCAAATCCGAAACCCGACTCGCCTCGAGTTGAGTCCAAAATCGGGTATGGCAGAATGACGACTCCGCTGGGGATACTCAAAGTCCTAACCACAACGAGTCTTTGCTTTTTGGGATTTACTTATTATCTTTTTATTCATTATTATCATTGTTGTACTAACTTGGTTTCTTTTTTTTTTTCTTTTTTTTTTATCTATTGCATTTAAATTTCAATGTGACAATTTTCATATTTCACTCATACTCCCCCACTCCTGGGAAACGACACTTCACACACACACGGCGATTACGTGGATCCCACGGTCGCTTCACCACTAAAACACCTTTTAAGAGGGACATGTTGGAATATAGTTGGTCCATGGTACAACCAACAATTTCAAATGATCCCACTCCTTGGCCGTCCGCCTTGTGAACCGTGTCTAGAATTATACCACTCTTCTAATGTAATGAGCATGCATCATGCCGTAGGAGGGGGTCCCCGTGAGCCGACTAGTTTTCAACTTGTCCAAACTACCTAAACGGGTTTCCAACCCCAAAGGGACGTTTGGACATGATTATGTGCATCTGAGAGAAAAGAAAAGAAAAGAGAGAAAAAAAAGTGAGACAAGAATGAAAACACATTTTGATTTTGTTCAATTATTCTCAAAGGGGATGGGATTTTTAAATATTATTTTTTCTTTATTTTTAGGTCACAATGAGTAAAAAATTTCACCGTTTTGGAATGGCTATGGGCCCACCTCCTTTGTTAACCAATTGGTGGAGTAATTTGTCACTGGGAGAGAAAACTGAAGTACGTCAACACTTGGGTCATTTGGTTTCACTATTAAAATCGGAACCGTGTAGGGAGATGATTGAAGCATCAGTGTCGTTTTGGGATGAAGAATTGAATGTGTTTAGGTTTGAGGATATCGAATTAACACCTTTGTTGGAAGAAATAGGGGGGTTTGTGTCACACTAGGGGTTAGACAAACATCATTGGCAAGGGGGTCGCATACTAGCACCTAACGTCCCACAGCTGACGAGTTTTGTAAAAAGTTAGGGATGGTAGCAAGTGTGGACGTGGAAGTTTTTTACAACAAAAGAAGATACCCTTTTCCTATTTCTACACTCGGTTTGGGCATTTGAGGGCGTACGATAGTCATAAGAAAGAGTTCGAGTACTACGGTGATTGGAGGAGAGCTAGACCACTTGCATTTGCCATTTGTTTCTTAAGGGTGATGATTTTCCCCGAGAGTTCAAATCACGACATATATTCAACACTTATCATGGTTGCCGATGCAGTATTCAACGGAATTGATGGTTATCGTTATACCATAGTTCCCATGATAGTAGCAGATATTTATCGGGCTTTGGGTTGTTGCAAAAGAGGAGCAAAATACTTCCAAGGGTGCAGTCTTTACTACAAGCATGGTTCAAGGAACATTTAAGGAAAGTAAGAGGTGTGCAAGTATTATCCAAACCAGTTGGTTACAACTACTTGATTAGGGAACGATATGGGGTTTCAAAACTCAAGCAGCCAAGCAGCACATAGAAATGGGTAAAATTGATCGAAAACATAACGGAGGACTCAATTCAGTGGATGTTCACTTGGTTTTCTTTATCAGATTTCATCGTTAGTTCTGAGAAGGCATCTTTTGTGATATTATGGGGTTAAGAGGCCTCCAACCATACCAACCACTAATAGTAATGAGGCAAGCAGGGAGGAAGCAAATCATACCATTGATACCAGACACGAAAGGCTATCAGTTTGACTACACTAAAGATGTTGTTTCGATTGTCAAGAGCATTAAAAAATCCTGGGTAGGAAGACAAGTCATGGAAGTAGCGTCGCTAGCGCCCGATAGATACAACGCTGGATGCGAACCAAACTAAAAAAGCTGGTTACGCTCTAGCATAAAGGGAAATGTTGTAGTAGGGCCAAGCCATGGAAATAACATAAGAGATCGTGAGACCGAAGCTCAAATTCGGTACCGAGAGTTCATGTTGAAAGCTGTCAAGACGGATAAGGAAAACAAAGAAGAGATCGAAGTATGGAAGAAGCGCACATTAGAACTAGAGGAAAAGATAGAGGCATTGGAAACAAAACTTGAGCAATGGAATTCAGAGTGCGCAGAGGTAGACTACCTATACTTGGTAGCGGCCAAATGATGCTTAACCAAAGCTATGGAATAAGTCAAGGAAATTACACGAGAAGCAAAGAGGGCCAAGATGGAAAGGGAGTGCACTGCCTAGTAAAAGTGTCACTTTCATTTTTCTCTTGTATTTTACTTTTTTTAAAAGTTATCATGAACCGATTTTCAAATTTTGGGGAATTTATGTGAATAATTGGCAACAAAATGTGTATTCATTTTCTTTGCATAATGACAAAACTAGGAAGGCTGTACGTTCTTGGCACGTAATAGTCCATTAGTAAACCTACGCCAAATGTCAAAAGGGTTTTTAAACCCAAAAAGTGACAAATTGCATCTCTGCATTGATTCGAAGAAACGTTTGCACAAAATGTTGATGTCTGTTTAAGCATGATCAAAACTATAAGAATTTTTTGGTCTTTACCTTTCTTATTTTGTTTTCTGACTATGGCTGCAAAGGGTACTCTCCAATCGAGACTGTTTCCCGACCTCCTCACTTGATCAGGCTTTGGTGGGAGGATTTAGCCATTGCCAGCAAAGCTCATGTTCAAAAGATGTTGGGGGAGTTGATAGCTCTCAAGAACTATATTGCTGTGACTGGTTTGGTTGAAGCTGCTACACATTTCTGGGACTATAAAAGGGTTGTGTTTCATTTCAATGGTTTCAAGTTGGCACCAATGTTGGAAGAATTTGGAGGGCTAGCAGGGTTAGAGCCTGGACCTGAGACTATGATTTACCCCTGAGACGTGGAGCCTAAGGAGTTCATTGAATTGTTGGGAGCCCCTTATGATCCATACATCGAGGGAGTGCAGGATGGGAAGGTCATGTTGGAATACTTGCATTCTAGATTTGGAGATCCAACACTTAGACATGAAGGGGCTGGGGCGTGGGAGATTCAAGATTGGGAATGGATTGAATCCAATGTTTTCATCATTGCTTTTCTCGGAAGCATGGTTTTCCCCGAGAAAAGAGGCACGATCGACATAAGGCTAGGGAGAGTAGTAGGGGGGCTGCGAAAAGGGGCTTTCAAACGTCAAGTGAGTTTGGTCCCCATGATTTTAGGAGAAGTTTATAGGGTTTTGACTAAATGTAGGAGGGGATGAGATTTCTTCAAAGGATGTAACCTGTTGCTGCAAATATGGTTGATAGAATACTTGCACAATGTCCCCGTCAGTCCGGTGGCACCGAAACCCTCTTGGCAAGGAGGGATCCGCTCACATAGCACCCGTATGGCTGGAACAGTGGCATGGGAATACCCCGCAAACATGGAAGGTTGGTACACCAAGCTCGAGGAACTGCAAGAGGTGCAATGGGTGATTGAAAATTGTGCTGGTTTCGTTGTCTCCATACAAGGTCAAGACATCACCTTCTTGACATTGATTGGATTCTGAGGAACTCATCACTATGTTCCTCTAAGGATCCTTCGACAAGTGGGAGTGACACAGGAAACCCCGCAGTTGACTGAGGGAAGAAGTTTCAACGTTGACATAAAAGACATCGAGCATCCGATGGTTCTCACGATATTAACAATGTGGGAGAAAAGGTTTACTATGCAGTTTGCCGTGGTCGTGATAGTAGGGTGAACCCCACAACTACCCTAGCTTACCCTCAATGGCTCAGCGAAGATAAAGCAAAGTATCGATCTAAGACTACATTGAAAAGGAAAGCCAAAGTTCCAAATGCTGCTGAAAAATACAAGAAGCTGAAACACGAGTTTGACCAAAGAAAAGAGAAGTTAAGGGTGACATAAGAGAGGGAGATGAGGAGACAATACAAAGATAAGATCAAAGGGGACGAACTCAAGTATTGGACTGGAAAGGTCATGACTGCAAGGCAAGCTGCTGGGTATTTACAAGATTTGCTCAAAGGATGGGGAGAGTATTTTAAGTCAGTACCACTGGAAGAGAAGGAAGCAAGAGGATTAGAAATATGCGAGTTCCTCGTAAAAGCTCTGGGTGACATGGAGGCTGGGAAAGACTTGTTGGAAAATTTTCTGATCCTCTGCTCATTAGTCTGGCTCACAAACCTAAGGAGGAAGCCAAAGAGGAGAAGGAAAAGGAAGACGTTGTAGCTGATGTTTGAACCTGAAGTCTCTTTGCTTGGCACCTAGTCTAGTCATATTGAGTCAAGTCATCTTGTCCTTTCTTTATTGTCGTTTTCATCTTAATCGAGTTATTAGTGGTTGTAATAAAGCCAACCAAACTAAATAAAATTTCATTATTTTTGGGTTTTAGACTGGTGATGATCATGTTTATTCAAACGAAATGATGTGTTTGGTGCAAACGTTACTTCGAATCCGCGATAGGCCCACCTCTGGCACAAAGGAGGTCCCATGCATGATAGGATGCGATTTTATTCAAACTAATGTATACTCACATTTTCTCTTCTTATTTTTGATGTGTCAGTTCCCAAGTCTCTGATAGTTTGGTTTGTACATTCTGGCCGCGCCGCAATACTGTTTTAGGTCCAAAGGATCAATCCCAACACCTCCCCCTTTACCTACAAGGACAAGGACGAGACGAAATATCATGGCTGAGTTTGACAAGGTTGGAACTCCTGAAAAACAAGGCATGAAAACTACGCTAAGCTGGAGCAAAGGCTGCTTGAATTGGAAAATAGGATCCCTCTGGCCCGTACTGATGAGATCACTGAACCAAACCAAGCTGCTCGCCCTGACGGCAAAGATCCACTTTACCCCGAAAGAGACATTCCTTACCCCACCCACACTGCACCACCAAAAGCACCACAAAACAAATTACCCGCCTTTACCGTTGAAACCAAAACCATCGCATCACCCACCAAGGACCATGAGATGTACGCATGGACTAAGGAAGACCCAGACAGCGCCAAAGAGCAAGTCCGATGGCTGGTTGAGAAGTTCAAAAACTTCCAAGGCACTAAGGGAACCAGAGGGTTAGCTTATGAGGATCTCTGCTTGTATCCTGACTTGAAACTACCTGAAGGCTACAAGACACCCAAGTTCAACATGTTCGATGGCAGTGGAGACCCAATGGCTCATCTAAGATCTTATTGTGACAAGCTTATTGGGGTTGGACATGACGAAATGATCCGCATGCAGCTGTTTACCCGCAGTCTAACTGGAGATGCACTAGTATGGTAGTCTAAGCAACAAACAAAGAAGTGGACGAGCTGGGAAGCAATGGCACAATAAGATCTTAGATGAGCCATTGGGTCTCCACTGCCATCGAACATGTTGAACTTGGGTGTCTTGTAGCCTTCAGGTAGTTTCAAGTCAGGATACAAGCAGAGATCCTCATAAGCTAACCCTCTGGTTCCCTTAGTGCCTTGGAAGTTTTTGAACTTCTCAACCAGCCATCGGACTTGCTCTTTGGCGCTGTCTGGGTCTTCCTTAGTCCATGCGTACATCTCATGGTCCTTAGTGGGTGATGCGATGGTTTTGGTTTCAACGGTAAAGGCGGGTAATTTGTTTTGTGGTGCTTTTGGTGGTGCAGTGTGGGTGGGGTAAGGAATGTCTCTTTCGGGGTAAAGTGGATCTTTGCCGTCAGGGCGAGCAGCTTGGTTTGGTTCAGTGATCTCATCAGTACGGGCCAGAGGGATCCTATTTTCCAATTCAAGCAGCCTTTGCTCCAGCTTAGCGTAGTTTTCATAGGCATGATATTTCGTCTCGTCCTTATTGGGGTTGGACATGACGAAATGATCCGCATGCAGCTGTTTACCTGCAGTCTAACTGGAGATGCACTAGTATGGTAGTCTAAGCAACAAACAAAGAAGTGGACGAGCTGGGAAGCAATGGCTGGAGACTTTGTCGACATTTTTGAGCACAACACTGATGCCATGCCTGACCGGTTTTACCTAGAGAAACTGAAGAAGAAGCCCACTAAAACTTTTAGAGAGTTTGCAACAAGATGGAGGGCCGAAGCCGCCAAAGTCCAACCTCCCATGGAAGACGCCGAGATAGTGGAAACCTTCATTCACATACAAGAAGATGTCTACTTTGACAAAATGTTGAATCTGCAAGATAAGAAGTTTGGAGAGTTGATCAAGATTGGTGACATGGTCGAAGATGGACTAAAGACTGGAAGGATTGTTAGCATGGCCGCATTACAAGCCGCTAACAAAGCACTACAAGCTGGCAGCACTACTACCTCAAGAAAGAAGAAGGACGACGTCTCCTTCGTGGCCGGCATCACTTGACCACTCCCCTACTCACAATCACTACTACCAAACAGCTCCTCCCTCCTACCCATACATACCACCCACATCCACTACCCAGTCTATAACACCCAGCCCATGTACCAAAACCCACCATCACAAAGACCAACATAACCACAAAGTCCCAACTACCGAAATACCAACACCTATTCACCAAGGCCTCACGCCAATAAAAACCCAAGACCCAAAAGAAACTACACCCCGTTGGCTGAATCTTGCACTCAGTTGTTCAAGAGGCTCAAAGCAGCCGGTCATATACAACCCATGCCATTCAAAATGCCCGATAGAATGACATCCTATTTTGATCAAACCAAAACATATGCCTATCACTCTGGAGGACCTGGTCACGATACTGAAAGGTGCTACGCCTTGAGGGACAAAATACAAGACTTGATCGACTAAAAGGTGATACACTTGAAGACTCCGAATGTGCACAACAATCCTCTGCCTAATCATGGAGACAATAGGGTGAACCTGATCGAATTGGATGAGGAATGCAACTTAGAAGGAACTATTGTTAAGGCAAAAGAAAAGGTACCAGCCTCCGCTTCAGTTGCTCAAGCCGCCACAGCACCAAAGCCCATTGAGGTAGAAGTGGCTCCCAAATTCTATGTTGATGTGGTTCCCCCATACAGTGACAAGGTGGTGCCATGAGATTATGAAAGGGAGAAGAAGAGCAAGTCTGTAGTTGAGACTGTGGCCACGCAAGGGATGACTAGGAGTGGGAGGATTTACACTCCTGAGCATCTTATTCAAGATAGATGAGGCATTAGCGAGGAAGAGTCTGAGGGACTGTGGAAGAAGGTGCAAGCAAAGGAGTACTCCGTACAAATCTCTATTTTGGCTTTGCTCCTCAAGTCGGAGAGTCATCGAAGTGCTCTGATGAAAGTGTTGGATGAAGCACATGTTCCGGTGGACACTTCAGTTGAAAACCTGGCTAGCATGGTTGGACAAGTCATGGAGACCAATAGAATTGCTTTTCACGGAGATGAGTTACCACATGAAAGGTTGAATCACAACAAAGTTTTGCACATCACTGTCAAATGCAAAGACTGGTTCGTGGGAAGAGTTCTGATCGATGGAGGTTCCGATCTGAACATATGCCCGTTCATCACTTTGAAAAGAATGGGAATTGATCAAAGAAAGATAAGGGAGAGCGATATGAAGGTGAAGGCGTTCGATGGATCGCAAAGAAGCATCATCGGGGAGATCGACCTAACTATCATGGTTGGCCCCGTGGAGTTCACTGCTGAAATCCATGTAATGGACATCTCTGCTTCCTACAATATGCTACTAGGGAGGCCTTGGATCCATATGGCTTGTGCGGTGCCTTCTACATTACACCAAACCGTGAAGTCTGAATGGGATCACAAAGAGGTGGTTGTGTTCGGTAAGGGGAACAATTCTATCTACAATGAGCAAACCGTACCAGCAATTGAAGGAAATACTCCTGAAGGCAGACGTTCTATACTGTAGAACTAGTAGGAGCAGTGCAAGGCACTCGAGGAGAACGCCGCAAGAACTACAATTCAAGTTGATATCCCACAGACACGGCCCAAGGAGGTTACACTGCACACTTTGCTCCCAAGTTGGTCAACATACCGCCTGGGGTTGAAGAAAGAAAGAGGAACTTTTACAGCGCTTACTGGAATAGCCGAGGCAAAGGCTACGAAGGGAGGAACTTGGCCTGGGAGCCAGTCATGTCTGATTATGGTGTGTCCTCACGCAAATTTCTTGAGACCCTACCAGCTAAGACCGAGAAGCGACCAATGTACTCACCTAATGTTCGTCCCAATTAGAAACGCATCTCTAAAGAAACAAAGGGAAAGCAAGTGTGGATACCCAAAGCACCTGAACCTATGGAGGTGGTGATCGAAGAGCCATATGTACTCCCACAGCCTGTAAAGTGGCCCGGAGACTGGGTCATAGGCATCATGATCAAGCAAGGCTATGAACCGAGCAAAGGTTTGGGCAAGAACTTGGATGGTATGGTCGAGCCAATCAGAATAGTGAAGAGGCCCGACAACGAGAAGGCTGGCATATGGTACATTTTGACCTATAAAAAGAGCATGGAAGAAGCATCACTGGATTTCAAGTTCTATAAGAAAAGCACCAAGACTCTCTTGCATATCTTTATCTCGTCTGGATACTTGGATGGTCGAAAAGGGGAGGTGTCTGAAAATAGCTGATGCTGAAGAGGATCTACTGACAGGAATGAAAAATCTATTCATAGCTGATGAAGACTGCTGTGTAATCCTAGAAGAATATGTTGAACCTCCTGGACTGACAAAGGCTGGATCTGGAGCAGCACTGAACAACTGGATCAGCAACCGGGCCCGAGCTTATCGTGGACCTTGGTAGAGCTGGGGGGATAAAATTTATTTTTTATGCTTTTTAAAATAAAACCCAACTCTGAGTCGTGGAGTTTGCATTTTTCCTTCCCTATTGCAGATATCTCCCTACAAACTTTGTTTTGCAAGGATTCATAAATAAAATATCGCACCATTTCTGGTTTAATTTTTGCTTTAATCTTTTAATTTTGCAATATTTTACCTGTTTCAGCATTCATATTAATAATCCTGTTGAGTCCACAATCGCAATATGTAGTGAAACAATGGAGCTTAGGGAAACTGGAGCTGATTATGATGATTTTGATGAAACTACACAAGAAGAATTCAAAAGATTCGAAAACAAACCTAAACCAAACCTTGAGGAGACTGAGGTGATAAACTTAGGAGATGAGAAAGTTGTGAAAGAGACAAGGATCAGTGTGCATATCAATGCCGAGGATAAAAAGCGATATACTGAGTTTCTTAAAAAATATGAGGACGTATTCGCCTGGTCCTATGATGACATGACTGGCATAAGCACGGATGTGGTAGCTCACAAATTACCTATCAATCCGGGCTTCCGCCAGTCAAACAAAAAGCCCCAACTTTCAAGTCATCAGTTCTGTTGAAAATTGGTGAAGAAGTAACTAAGAAACTCAATACAGGGATTCTGAAAACAGTCAAATATCCAACTTGGTTGGCTAACATCGTCCCAGTGCCGAAGAATGATGGGAAACTCCAAGTTTGTGCGGATTATAGAGACCTGAATAGAGCAAGTCCGAAGGATGATTTTCCACTGCCAAACATACATATCCTGATTGACAATTGCGCGAAACATGAACTGCAATCCTTCGTAGACTGTTTCGCCGGTTATCATCAAGTGCTCATGGATGAGGAGGATGCCGAGAAGACAGCTTTTACTACATCTTGGGGGACTAATTGCTACAAGGTTATGCCATTTGGGTTAAAGAACCTTGGGGCAACTTACATGAGGGCAATGACAACTATGTTCCATGACCTGATGCACAAAGAGATTGAAGTCTATGTGGACAACGTGATCATCAAATCAAAGAAGAGTTCGGAGCATCTTGACAATTTGCACAAGTTTCAACCGCTTGCGAAAGTACAATCTAAAGCTAAATCCAGTAAAGTGCCTTTGGTGCTCCGGCAGGGAAGCTCCTGGGTTTCATCAGTAGAAGGGGTATCAAACTGGATCCGTCCAAGATCAAAGCCATCAAAGAATTGCCACCGCGAAAAAGCAAGAAAGAAGTCATGAGTTTCTTGGGGAGGCTCAATTACATCAGCCGTTTCATAGCACAATCCACCGTCATCTGTGAACCAATCATCAAGTTGCTGAAGAAAGACGCAGTGATCGAGTGGACAGAGGATTTCCAAAAAGCATTTGATCGGATAAAGGAATACTTATCTTGCCCGCCTGTGCTGGTCTCACCTAAGCCTAGACGACCTTTGATCTTATACCTGTCCGTAGTAGATTCAGCCTTTGGTTGTGTATTGGGACAACATGATTCAACTGGGAGGAAGGAGCAAGCAATATACTATCTAAGCAAGAAGTTCACTTCTTATGAAACCAAATACACATTGCTGGAGCGCACGTGTTGTGCTTTGATATGGATAGCACAGAAGTTGAGATACTACTTTACATCCTACTCAACGTTGCTGATATCAAGGATGGACCCTCTCAAGTAGATTTTCCAAAAACCAATGCCTACTGGAAAGCTGGCTAAATGGAAAATGCTGCTCAGCGAATTTGAGATCACTTTTGTCACTCAAAAGGCGGTGAAAGCTCAAGCCTTGGCTGATCATATGGTCGATAATCTGGTGGGAGATGACTATGAACCTTTGCACACCTATTTCCCTGACGAAGAAGTCATGTTCGTAGGAGAAGAAATCACTGAGGAATATAATGGTTGGAGGTTATTCTTCGATGGAGTGGTCAATTTCAAAGGAGTCGGCATTGGCGCGGTATTAGTTTCCGAGGCTGGACAACACTATCATATCATGGCCAAAATAAGGTTCCCTTGCACCAACAACATGGCAGAGTATGAAGCTTGTATTTTGGGTCTTTGATTGGCAGTGGATATGAATATACAAGAGCTATTAGCAATCGGGGATTCCGACTTGTTGATGCACCGAGTTCGAGGAGAATGGACAGCAAAGAATCTGAAGATATTGCCATACCTGGAATGCATAAAGGAGTTGAAGCAAAGATTCACCAAGATAGAGTTCCGGCATGTACCCAGACTGCAAAATGAGTTCGCGGACGCTTTGGCTACCATATCTGCCATGATCAAGCATCCCGATAAGAACTACATTGACCCAATACCTGTGACAGTGAGGAAGCAACCAGCCTACTGCTATCACGTGGAAGAAGAGTCAGACGGACAACCTTGGTTCCACGATATCAAAGGGTTTCTCAAAGACGGCAGTTACCCAAAGAATGCAACAAGTCTCCAAAAGAAGACATTGAGGAGGTTAGCTAATGATTTCTTTCTAAACGGAGAAGTTTTGTACAAGAGGACACCCGATCTAGGGTTGTTGAGATGCGTGGACGCAAAAGAAGCTGCTAAATTATTAGAAGAGATACACTCCGGGACGTGTGGCCCACACATGAACGGTTTTGTACTTGCAAAGAAGATTTTGAGGGCTGGTTATTTCTGGATGACAATGGAGCATGACTGCATAAAGCACGCGAAGAAATGCTACCAATGCCAAGTCCACGGAGATATGATTCGAGTGTCTCCCAATGAATTAAACATTATGGGATCACCCTGGCCTTTTACTGCCTGGAGAATGGATGTCATAGGACCTATCGAGCCAGCCACTCCCAATGGGCATCGTTTCATACTGGTAGCCATTTATTATTTTACCAAATGGGTAGAAGCCGCATCATACAAATTAGTAACAAAGAAAGTGGTGTCGAACTTTGTCCGTGATAAGATGATTTGCCGGGTATTCCCAAATCCATCATCACTGACAATGGGTCCAATCTCAATAATGACTTGATGAAAGGAACCTGTGAGTTTTCAAGATCAAGCATCGTAACTCCACTGTATACAGACCTCAAATGAATGGTGCGGTTGAGGTGGCCAACAAGAACATCAAGAGGATATTGCGCAAAATGACAGGCACTTCAAAGCAATGGCATGATAATCTACCCTATGCCCTGTTAGGGTACCGCACCACAATGAGAACATCAATAGGTGCTACTCCTTATTTGTTGGTGTATGGCATCGAAGCAGTGATACCCGCGGAGGTCGAGATACCATCTTTGAGAATCATCCAAGAGACACAATTGAAAGATGCTGAATGGATCAAAGGAAGGATAGAGCAATTGGCCCTCACTGATGGCAAGAGATTGAATGCAGTATGTCATGGGAAATTATATCAGAGGAGGATGGCTAAGGCATTTGGCAAGAAAGTTCGAGAACGATTCTTTGAACCTGGGCAGTTAGTACTGAAGAAGATATTTCCAAATCAAGAAGAAGCAAAAGGCAAGTTTGCACCAAATTGGCAAGGACTGTACATGGTCCACCGAGTGTTGAATGGAGGAGCATTGATATTGGCAGAGATGGATGGAGAAGTCTGGCCAAAACCTATCAACTCAGATACTGTTAAAAGATACTATGTATAGGGATTTATACTGATTAGTTAATTCCACATTCTACAATACATTATGTAATCTGAACTACGTTACGACCTGATTCCCCAAGTGGGATACGTAGGCAACCTATTCAAGTTTTGGTGCATAAATACAAAAATTTCATTTTCCCCAAAAAGCGGACACTGGGGCATAAATTTTTGAGGACCTCTAAAAAATGGTCCTCAAAAATTTCAAATGCAAACAGGGGCAGAATTTTGAGGGCGCCCTCAAAATTCGTTTGGAACAACATAAAGGACGACAACTTTGGCTTTACACAATGCGACTTGTGACTCAATGGGATAAAATATTTTATTTTCATTTCCTTTCTTATAAAAGTTTTTCAAAATTATTTGCATTATATACTATTTTATGCATATCCCTATCAGCTCAGCACTCGTGAACATCGAACGTGAAACAAGCCAAGAATGCACAAACAAAACAACCCCGTAAAACTTACCAATCTTTCTTTGGATGCAGGCACGAAAGATACCTAAATCAACAATGCACGACAGAAGTGCTTCAACGAAAAGGTTTGTTATTTACATTAGCTGAGGGCACATAACCCGAAGCATCAGTTAAAGGTACACAACCCCATATCGATTTGTCATTTTAAACTAGCTGAGGGCACACAACCCGATATCGATTTGTCATTTAAATTAGCTGAGGGCACACAACCCGAAGCATCGATTGAGGGTACACAACCCGATATCGATTTGTTATTTAAATTAGCTGAGGGCACACAACCCGAAGCGTTGATTGAGGGTAAACAGCCCGATATCGATTTGTATTTTGAATTAGCTGAGGGCACACAACCCGAAGCGTCGATTGATGGTACACAACCCTATATTGATTTGTCATTTAAATTAGCTGAGCCCCGAAGCATCGATTGAGGGTACACAGCGCGATATCGATTTGCATTTTGAATTAGCTAAGGGCACACAACTCGAAGTATCGATTGAGGGTACACAGCGCGATATCGATTTGCATTTTGAATTAGCTGAGGGCACACAACCCAAAGCGTCGATTGAGGGTACACAGCCCGATATAGATTTGCATTTTGAATAAGCTGAGGGCACACAACCCGAAGCATCGATTGAGGGTACACAACCCGATATCGATTTGCATTTTAAATTAGCTGAGGACACACAACGCAAATCGTCGATTGAGAGTACACAACCCGATATCGATTTGTCATTTAAATTAGTTGAGTGTACATAACCCGAAGCGTCGATTGAGGGTACACAGGCCGATATCGATTTGCATTTTAAATTAGTTGAGGGCACACAACCCGAAGTGTCGATTGAAGATACACAGCCCGATATCAATTTGTCATTTAAATTAGCTGAGGGCACACAACTCGAAGCGTCGATTGAGGGTACATAGCCCGATATCGATTTGTCATTTAAATTAGCTTAGGGCACACAATCCGAAGCATCGATTGAGGGTACACAGCCCGATATCGATTTGCATTTCATTTCTTGGCGGAGGGTACAATGCCCAATGCACCGACAGAGGGAATACAACCCGATGTCGAATCTAACACTTGACAGCAAAAGATATGCAATTATGGCATGGCAGAAACAATTTCATACTGCAAGAATCCTGGAAAGACAATCCAGCCCGGCGGGAAGGTACATTATATATATATATATATATATATATATATATATATATATATATATATATATATATATATATATATATATACACACACACACACATTATGTTGCAAATACATTTTCATTGCAGGTGACACACCCCGAGCAAAGAAAGCATTTTAGCCTGACGCTCTACATCCTCTTAAGTCATAGGCTCTTCTATAGTCATGACAAAATTGGCCGCACTGTCAACGTCTTTGCCCGAAGACTCTTTCATCATCCCCGGGCAAAGAGGGGCAGCTGTTGACACCCAATTTTGTCCCTATTATTTTCAAAATCAACAGTTCTTGAATTTTACACACGATTGTGTATCCATTCCTACCTCGTCTATTCATTTTAAATTATCTTCTCATAATAGCCTGGAAATTGAGGACATTTTCAAAAGCATCGTCTCAAACGATAGCTATTTTTACAATTGCTTCTATTTTTGACAAAATTGTCCAAATCGTTTTAAATCCTAAAATTGTATTTTCACACACCCCTAGTCATTTTAATGCTTTAAATTGAATTTCCTAATTATCCTATATTTTTATACCCATTTATACAATTTTTACACCTATTTTATGCCTAATATACACTAGATATACAATATATATATATATATATATATATATATACATTACACTTCACACACCTACACATCAGCTTCGTTTTTACACGTCACCGCCTACATGGATTAATCCTGGTCGTCCATGATATTAATCCAACGGCCAGGATTCAAGTTTCCATTTTTATTATACACACACCCCCAAACCCTATTTCCCCTTTCCATTCCTCCTTCTCCCTCAGCCGCGACTCTCTCTCTCTCTCTCTCTCTCTCTCATGGCAAAATCTAATCGCCACTGTTAAGGGCTGATTCCGGCCAACTCCATCGGTAAAATTTAGGGAAAATGACATCGTCGTGCTCCCCTCGTTATCCGCTGAAAAACCTTAGTGCTATTTGGTTATTTCGACGGAGGTCAAAATTGACCTCTCGTCGACGAGGCTTTCATGTCTCCAGAAAAGGCATTTCGGTGTTCTCGTTTTAAGGGTATACATGACACCATCGTAGGGAAAGGGAAAACCCCCTATGCATGACCGGATATGGGTCAATTCGAACCCGATTCCAAACTTAAATGGGTAATCCTTCTTCCTTTTTGACGTTTTGGATTTATGTGAATTTATGTATAAACTTGCCTAACATTTTATGTGTACCAACATGTTTATGTGCTATTTGCTAATTAACTAGTTAAAATCCATGTGATTAATAATTCTTGCCCGGTTCACTGATTTAAGTTAAACATTTCTTTGAATTCCCACATGTCTGAGTGAAATATACTCATCGTTTATGTCTTAGGCCATCTCTGTTAGTTTCTGAATGTAAAACCAAGGGCAATTTATAAATTGTCTATGTTCATTTTTGTTTGTTGCAATGTATTCAGCCTCATACTCTGTCAAAGTGCATAAGTCTCATGGTTATATTCAAAATCTGGATGATGACCTATTTTACATGATTAGAAGGATCTGGACTTGTTTGAAATTGAATCTATGATTGAAAATTTTAATGGAAATCTGTTTAGCAAATTGAATAGTATCAATTAGACTTTTTGATGGAAATTTGTTAGGTTAATTAAGAAATTTCCAAGCCTAAACGAGTCTAGAACACTCTTACACATTTATGCTTGAATCTGGATGTATTACTGACCAAAAGGGAGGAATTATATTTGTTAAAAGGTTTGATTAGCCTTAGGTTTAGGGTCTGATTGAGCTATACTTCGAAAGTCTACCTAAGTGGATCCTTTTAATTATAGGAAACATATTCCCTTGCCTTCCGTGTCCTGCATTTGAATTTGTTCTCTTATTTCCTCTTACCTATATAAACTCTTCTCTTGTTCAACAAAAGACACAAGTTCTGGATATTAAAAAATCCAGAAACACACACTGGTACACTTAGCAAAAAATCTGCATAGCTTTCTGGCATCTCATTCTCCCTGCTTACTTGCTTCTTTGAAGGATTATTACTTACTGCTTGTGTGCTGGTTTTTGCATCTCTTCTCCTTTTTCTGCATTCAATGTCACAGTACCTAAAGGTATTCATTCTCATCCCTGATTACCTATTACTTCTGCATATATGTCTGTGTCTGGCATACTCTTATCATATTCTGTTAAAACAACTAGTATACTATGTTATGCTCTGGTTCTGTGTGTCCTGAGTAGTATCTTCACCTTTGTTTAAAACTATGTCAATATCATCCAGATGCAATTAGAGTCATGATACTTTTCTTATTGCTTAGTGCCTCTGTGTGTGTGTATGTTCCTTAGCATGACTTTACCCCATCTCAGTTTTCATTACTGCTATGCTTTGTCTTGTTTTGGGTGTCCTGCCCACCTGTAAATCATAGCAACATTACAAGAGGTGCACTGACTGCACCTGTTCCTGGCAGATCTCCTTTTGATTCAGGCCTTTCCCTTTCCCTATTTCCCCCTGCTAACTCTGTTTGTTTGCAGCTGGTGCCTGGTTTTGATGTGAACCATGTGCCTACAGAAGAACCCTGAGGGTTCAATAAAGTCAATAGTTGAGTTCTTTAAACTGGTTGTTCTGGAATCAGGAGTCCTTGGCTATTGATAGAATACTTCTGAAACAGGGACTTCTTTTGATCAGTACTCTCTCCCTTATGTTTTCCCTTAGGAACTGTCCCCCAAATTTGTATATTTGCTAGGTGCTCTGTTTGTATCTTTCTAAAATAGGAGTACAATGTTGTACAAAATTGGCTACCTAGGAGCCATTCTCTTGTCTCTTTTCTCCCTCTGTGCAATGCATCATGATTAGGTTTGAAATGAAAATGATTCTGGATTGTTTCTTCTGTGAAAACTGATTGATTTGGTAATAGGTCTAAAATTCCATCTTTACTGAAAGTCTTTACACTTAGTATGTATCAGGAGAATATTTAAGTCATGGCACAATTTGAAACTTTGAGACAGGGGCTATATGTGTTTTGTTTGCCTAGATGAGACTATTTCTGAAAATTGAACTCGCCCCTCCTTTGCTTAAACAGTCTGGGCCCAAAAATATTTTAAAAAAGGGCCCCTTACACGCTTAAATTGATTTTGACCATTACTATCGCCCTTATACACTAACCTAATAGTGTATAGGAGTGTATAAAGTATTAGGGGTCGTTTATACGCTTTAAAACTATATATTTTTGAAGTATAACCATCATTTAGATCATGTATTTGCATGTGTATATCTATATATACGTATTATTACGTGTGACAGCCCTATGTTTGCATTTATGTGCTTTCGTGAACCCGTTTTTAAAAACACCCTCTCTACCTATACATATTTCCAAAACCCGACCCCAACACAAAAAAATCCATTAAGGTTAGGGCTCGACAATTAATGACGAGTCACACCGACCTTAAATGGCCAATATTTTGTTTTCAAACAAACCCCCTCTTTGGTATTCGTCCAAATTTGAATTTTGTTCGCGAATCAGACCATTTATGCAAATATTTTTTAAGTAAGATAATGCATATATAAGTGAAATTGAACACCCATTTGTATGATAACACTTATTTGCGATTAGGCTTTTGACATTAGAGGCCATAGATACGATTAGGCTTAAACATAGGTCGAATGTGAAAGCTATTTGTACGTGTGTGTAAATATGTTATACCTTTAGTTAAAGTGCTAAATTAAACTTCCAAGTTGGTATGTACGATGATATACACTCTTGTTATCCCAAAACTTAGACCTGGACGGTAACCACTTTTCGTAGGACTAGGGGAAGTGCCTAACACCTTCTTCCCCGAGTCATTTGGACTTCTTACCCATATAGAATCTCTGGAATTGACTAGTTGACCTATTGAACCTGATCTTAGACACTTAGGTGACCTAATACGCCTTAGAAATTATATTAGGTGGCGACTCCAATATCTAAACTCAAATGAGTTCACCCAATCAAATCCAAAACCCGACTCGCCTCGAGTTGAGTCCAAAATCGGGTATGACAACTATCGCAACTCCGACTTTCTTAGTGCAGGTGAGGGTTCAAATCCTAGCTTTATTTGGTGATCACTTTGTGCGGCGAAATGCCTTCTCCAAAAGGGTTGTGTTAAGAGAATTGGGAATGGACTAAGTATACGGATATACAACGACCCATGGTTACCAACAGGCCAATCCATGTTTATCCAAAGTGCTCCAAATGATGAGTCTTTGAATCTTTATGTGGCGGACCTGATAAATAGCGATACAAAAATATGGAAACTACACCTCTTGGAAACTCTATTTACTATAGAAGAGGTAAATTGTATTAGATCTATGCCTTTGGGGTTTACATTTCGGGATGATCATTGGATGTGGAGGTTAGATAGACAAGGGAAATACACGTTTAAGAGTGGGTATTTGATGCTACAAAGAGATGATGTTCCTAATCAGGATGGCAATATTTGGAAGAAAATTTGGAAATTAAAAATTCCACCAAAAGTCCTAAATTTTGTTTGGCGTGCATTGAAAAGAGTACTACCAACAGGAGATAATTTGCTTGCTCGAAAGGTCATTCAACAAAATGTCTTTCCAGCATGCATTCAGGAAGCCGAAACCACATTTCATTGCCTAGTACAATGTGATTCAGCAAAACAGGTATGGCTTAAATCTTCTTTGGGATGGCGGACGGTGGGGAGCTCGCTACTAGAGTGGTTTATATCAGTGGTTCAGACTGTGACGCGTGATCAACTTCATGAGACTATTATGCTCCTGGGGAGATATGGAATGCTCGCAACAATTTGATCTGGAATGGAAAAAACACGCGATCAAACACTGTTATACATAGAGCCAGTCAATTCTGGAAGGAATGGAAAGCAGCACATATTAATGGTGATTCTTATTTGGTACCTGAATCAAATTTTTACGTTAAATGGTTTCCTCCAGATCTGGGTACTCTGAAATGCAATATTGATGCATCTTATGATATTCACACTGGAAGAACAGGGGCTGGTATGTTAATTCGGGATGCTCGTGGTAATTTTGTTAGAGGATTTTGTTAACCATTAGAGGCTACATCTGAAGCACTAATAACTGAAATTCTTTCAGTACGGGAAGCGTTAAGTTGGTTAAAGAAATACTATCACACATCCCGATCGTTATTGAAATGGATTGTCTGATGGCCAAGCAAGCATTGGATAATTCTAAGAGCGACAATTCATACTTTGGTATTATTGTGCAAGATTGTAAAGCACTCATGTGTGACTTTACATCTATTTCTCTATCTTTTGTTAAACGGTCAGCGAATCAGTGTGCCCACGTGTTAGCTAGGGCTGCAGGTTCTATGTCTGATGCTATGGAATGGATTACATATCCCCCATCTTTGATTTATGATGTACTCAGTTACGATTTGAATAATAATTGAGCTGATTGCTTATTTTCAATATATATATATATAAAGGCATATTTCTAAAATATTATTGAAGGGGACAAACTTATAAAACCGCTCCTTATGGAGGGCACTCGGTGAATTTTGTACAAAGCACATATCTGGATTGGATAAATGACAAAGCCCATGTATTAGATAAGCCTGTTTTCTTGTTTGTATTGGAGGAGATTGGTATTTATTAGTTCTCGTTACGCAAACAAATTTATTTTTTTCCTTTCTTTTTTGTTTTGTTTTGTTTTGTAATATACATACATATTCATGAAGGGACTCTAATTGACACTAAGTTTGACCATATTTCTCTTTTCAAAACTATCTATAAGAAAATTATCATGATGTTTGAAAATAAATTAGAAAAGAGATTAAGCATTTATACTTAGTATTTATCGTTTACTAATTTTCAAATACTCATTATTCATTACCATCTATGACTTTGTTGCTTTTAAAAACTCAGAGACATTAAAGGTTTATAATATTAAGCTCAAACAAATTTGGACTAATTAACTGCTAATTTAAAAACTTCTCACCCCAAATGAATATTATGAGTTAATACAATTGAATAAATTGTTAGTTATATATACCTAGTCTATCTAGTTTGTTTGCAATGTTGAACACGCTTTATTGACTCAAGGACAATTGGTTGTTATCTTATTAGAAGGTCTAAAATTATGCGACATGGCTACTGATATGGCATGTCATATAAAAAATGATCAATGAGATAGTGCCATATTTTAAAATAATATATATGCTAATAGTTATCTTAGGGAGCTTATTATCCAGTATACAGATACTTTTAAAAAAAATATAGAACATAATAAATTTTATAACAAAACACACTATTATAAATATTCCCCCCCCCCCTCTCTAACCTAATCCTAATCTCTTTATCTTTCTTTCCCTCCGCCTCCTCCACTCACCCGTCGCCCGCCTTTCCTTTTTTTGGTTATTGCTCTATCGAAAAAATTATTGCTGCCGCTGGTGTGTTGTAGTGTTATTGTTGCCGTTGTGCTCTGATGCTGTTGTCCTTGCGCCGTCACTCCTATTCCTGACGCCGATGGTGGCCGTTGGTGCTATTGTGACAACGGGTGCTGATGTCAGAGCTGTTGCAGCTGTTGGTGTACTCGATCTGCTTTTTCTTACTCCGTTTTGTTATGTGTATATGTCTATTTATGTGTATATCGTTATATTTTTTACACACATACAAACACACGTGTGTGTGTGTGTTGTGTATATATGTATGTCTTTGTATGATTGTGTATGTGTATGTTAAGAGTAAAATAGTATACGTATATATCTTTTCTATATATCCATGTATATTTGCGTATACAGTTTGTATATCCAGTATATATGTGTATGTCTGAATTTGCTTGGATATGTTTATTTATATGTAGTTTCAAAATAGTAATTTAAAAAAGTTTTCAATGTATATAAGTGTATTTTACGTGTTCATTTTGTGGATTCGAAAGAGAATAAAAAGAATTTGGCGGCGGCTAGATAGCGACAATGGGAGTGGCAGTGACAACTAGGGTTAATGGAGAAGTTAGAAAAAATGAGAAAACCCTAATTTTGTTGTTGTTGTGTGTTTTTTTTTTTTTTTTGAATTTCTTATTTAGGGTGAAAAGAGTATTACTATATTTTGTAAAATGCTATAGTATCATTATTTTGTATAATTTAGAGGTTATGATTGCATATTTATGTATTCAACCCCAGTTTAAATGAAGTGACATGTTGACTCAAATATAAAAGCCTAATACAGTCAAACCTCTCCATAACTGCCCCTCGTTATAACAGCATTTTAGTATAACGGCCTAATTTTTCCCAGCACCGATTTTTCATGTTATTTTTTACCTCTCTATAACAACATTCAACCTATAACAGTAATGACGTTCATGATAGCGATACTCTCTTTATAAAATTACCTCTCTATAACGGCCATAGACAAATATTATGTAAGAGATATATTATGTATAAAATAAACTATAATATATTTATGATAATCATTCATAATATAAATATATTATCTTTTTTACATTCGTACTATAAAAATTCTTACGTAAAACTTGATTTTTCTTACTGTTTTAATTAATTTTAAATGCATATGTTCTTTAGATTTAATTTTTTATTGATACGGTACAACTAGTTATAGATTTATTAATAATGTATTAACCTTTTCAAATTTTAATTAATCAAATGTGAAAATCTTTTGGGATTTTAAATTTAACATGCATTTTTTTGCGAACTTTTTGACTATAACAGCTAAATGAGATCTAAACGTCAAATGACAGTATACATGTATAACAATATCTTACTATAGCAGCTATGAAAGTTTCCGACAAATGCTGCCACTACATGTCGAGTCTTTAGTTGACATTTTCTAGCCGTTTAAATGTGCCTGTCACTACTCTAATTTGATTTGTCAATGGCTTAATTCAAACATTCAAATCAAAGCAAACGAGTTTGTTATCATCACGACTTCTCTTTTTAGACATAAATAGCGGTCCTGTGTAAGCCAAAAAAGGATCAAGTGTATCAAAAAATTATTACAAAGAGTTGTAAAGAACAAGCACTTGAGAAATCAAATTCATCAAAGTTCAAACTCAAGAACGAAATACAAATTATGATTCAAAATTTAAGAGCCTGCTCAGACCATATATTCGTGCCAATTGAATTCAAAATTATTATATGTGGCAATTATTAAAAATGTTAGTGATAAAAGTATAATTTAAGATCAAGCTGACAAGATCCTTAACTCAAACTCTAGGTGATAATTCAAAATTAAGCATCCCTACCTTTTTTCAAACTCTTGAAATAAAATTGAAACTTTTGTATGAATTGAGCATTTTTGAACTTGGTCATGAAACTGAGCACTTTTTTCATGATATTGAATTTTAATCATATATATATATTTTGAGAATATCTTCAATTCTTCCCTATTTGCAGAACCAGTTCTTCCACAACCAATGCCGGAATTAGTACCAGTCCTTCCAGCACCAACGTCGAAACCAGTCATTCCACCACCATCCCTGCATCTAACATCGTCTTCTTCCATTTGCAGTAAAACAATCTGGAAAGAGATTTTCTTTTTAAATGTTTTGGTGAAATATATGAAGGAGATGATATAAAAGGGGAGAAGAGACGTTCCGCTAGTGGGTTTGAAGAACTAGTTTGTACCAGCTTTTCCATGGAGGCGACATAGGCTTGAATTGACAAGCCGGAAGCACATCTATGAGTCAAATGATAGTTAACAGAGTCAACTCGACCGGATCCATTGGAGTTAATGAGAAGTAGACCGATTGGAATGCCCATGGAGGGGTAAGCGGGTGGGGTTGTAAGATTGTAGTTTTTGGTGGCAATCATGCAATTGCATTTCAATTTTATTTTCCTTATTTGGTCACAAATGTATATTTATAATTTAGTTACAACTGAACCTACTATTGACATCCAATTTTGTCTTAAATATTTTCAATTTAATTTTGAAATATTTCTTGGCAATTTAAAATTATTAAATATAACATGTTGCCTTAATGCGAGGTTAAACTTAGAATTTTATTCAAAAGGGCTATTTCTACAATTTGGGTCTTTTTTTTTTTTTTGCAATTTGAAATCATTTTAGGTAAAATTCAATGTCTTACTAATCACATAACACATTAATGCGTAATTTTTTACAGTTAAGATAAGCTTTTATATAAGCTTTCGCGTCGCTTTACAAGATTAAGCATAATATCGCATGCTATCCGGATTTTACTAAAACAGGATATATTTTCCAAGCTACTTTAACTAGCAACTTTTAGTCTTGCTATATTTGCAAAGTAAGTGAATGCGGACCAAGGCATGCAATTGTCATCCCACTTCAACAACCCAATGAGGTCGCCATCGGAAAAGAGGAAAAATTTGATCAGTAGCCATTTTTGGACGCGTTCATTGGGAATTATCCAGCGTTTCAAAATTCATTGAAGAATAGTCAAAAATTCGCGCGCACACTTAAGCTCCATTAGCGTTGGAAAAACACCCCAGATCAGTCCTTCAAAGCCCAAGTATTTTGTTATGGGACTGAAGAAGTCCCATAACAAAATAATCCCATAACAAAATAATGGGACCTTTGAACATGTCCCATTATTTTGTTATGGGACTTTATCCCATAACAAAATAATGAGATTTATTCCCATAACAAAGGTCCCATCAAAGGGATAAATCCCAGCATTTTGTTATGGGACTTTGTATAAAGCTTCAGTCCCATAACAAAATACTGGGGCTGTGAACAATTTGTTCATAGCCCCAGCATTTTGTTATGGGACTGAAGCTTTATATATAAAGTCCCATAACAAAATGCTGGGGCCTTGAACAGAACTTGTTCAAAGCCCCAGTATTTATACTGGGATTTGTCCGGAGGTGGCTATTTCTCAGCGAATTTATTTTTGACGGCTACAAATCAATTAGCGCTCGCCAAACAGGCCCCTACACGAAATTTTTACCCGAAAAGACAACCCGACCCATCATATTTAAAATCTCGTTTGCTGAAACGCTCACCAACACACTTTTCCTCCATTGTCCCCTTTGAACTAAAACTCCAACCTTCTCTACCTTTTTCATCTCTCTTTTCGTATGACCTTTATACTTGTATTGGGCAAAAATCGAACGCAAAGCTGGCCCACGTCATTAGCGACGTGGCAAGCGGGGCTTGAATATCAGAATCAAAACAAGTGGCGCAAGACACGCTGTCGAAGTAGTGGATCGGTCGCCTTGACATTGACCGATTATGGAACGGTGTCAAGATTAGGATAAGTTCAAAACATTCCAATCACTTCCGCTTAATTCGGAGGCCATTGGACAAGATAATGACGATTTTCTGATAGTGGAGAAACGTGCGTAGAGTGGACTCTTACTAGATTTTGGACTCTGCAGCTATAAATATAACCCTTTTTCCTCTTGTAAAGGTTACGTTCTTCTGAACAATAACCTCCCCTTAAGATCTTACTGTTGTTATTGTTGGGATTTTAAATGAAGTACTAGGTGTGAATGAGAAATGGAGGGAAGATGAAAAGGCAATTTTGGCTTTTGCACTTTGTCCCTCATCGGTTAAAGAGAGCTAGTTTGTTGAGTATAAATATAAATTCACTTCTTTTGGCTCATAAAAGGAGCTAAGAGGAAGGAGCCTCGCGATGTCGTCGTCATCATCATCGCTCGGCTTTGGCTTGGATTTGGTCAATTGATATGATTGATTGATAAATTTTTTATATCAACAAACTATTATTTTTATTAAATAAATATTAAATATATTATTTAATAATTATTAACCGGAAATTAATTATTTCCCGCGCTGGTAATTTTTCTTCAGCGGATTTATTTTAACCAGCAGGTGTCTTCTTCAGAAAAGGCACCTTGGCAACCAGCAGGTTTATTTTCCAGAAAAGGCACCTTGGCACCTCTTCAATCCTTCACCCCTGTGGCTATAAATACAGAGGCATTCTGCCTCAAATTTCCATCCGAAAAATCTTCTCTTTCTTTACTCTCTGCATTTGTTTTCAAAATAAAAAGTAAGTCTGAGTCAGTGCGATTTGCAGCCGTATTTTGAGTTCGCTGGTTATTGTGATTTGTATTACCGCTATCACAGTAACGTTGTTCCATTCTATCCCGGGAGAAATCAATCCATTAACCTTGGGTAACTGTGAGGGGATTAGATTTCTTAAGGAGAGGCAGTGTAGACTGTTGGCTCGGAATATTCTCTATTTCATCTTTTTCTGGTTTCTGGTCATTATCGAAAGTGCAGACAAATAACAATCTTAAGAAATCTAATTTGTTTCTCTTGTCTACTAATCGATACTGAACTGGTAGTGGAGATTAAAATCTGAAAAGATTTTCTACTCCAAACTGTTACTGTTTCTGGAGACTAAAATCTGAAAAGATTTTCTGCTCCAATTTTAATACTCCGTTTTGAAGATTAAAAGCTTCAACGGATTATTGAAATTATTTATATTGTTATTTTCAGTTTGAAGATATAAAACTTCACTGTACCTTAAATCAGTTTGAAGATGTAAAATCTTCACTGCACATTAAACCATATTGTTTGAATCAGACTGTGTTATTTTATTTTTACAGTATAATAACGAACACAGAAAATAACAACGGTGTTTCTGGTACAACAAATGCTTCCATTGATGCAAGCTCCAGCCGTGCTGCATCTGCACCGGCCCCTACGCCAGCACCAACTGTAAAGCCGGAAAAGTTTGGCGGGATTGACTTCAAAAGGTGGCAGCAAAAGATGTTCTTTTATCTGACCACGCTGAGTTTGCAACGATTAATTAAGGAGGACGTTCCTGTCCTAGCAGGCGACACTCTTGAAAATGAATGTTTCATTGTTATTGAGGCATGGAAGCAATCTGATTTTCTATGTAAAAACTACATTCTGAATGGACTGGAGGATGACTTATATAATGTCTACAGTACTGCTGCAACTTCGAAGGAGCTTTGGCTTGCTCTTGAAAAGAAGTACAAAACTGAAGATGCTGTGATGAAGAAATTTATAGCCGCCAAATTTCTGGACTTTAAGATGGTGGACAGTAAAACTGTCATAAGTCAAGTTCAAGAGTTACAAGTGATCATTCATGATCTCATTGCTGAAGGTATGATCCAAATTAATGCTTATATTAGAAGTATTAATTATCTTATTAATAATGAATTTCTCATTGAAGGTTTGGTCATCAATGAGGCGTTTCAAGTAGCTGCGGTAATTGAAATATTACCACATTTGTGGAAAGACTTTAAGAATTACTTAAAATACAAGCACAAGGAGATGTCACTCGAAGATCTCATTGTTCGTTTAAGGATCGAGGAAGACAATAAGATTGCAGAGAAGAAGGTTGCTTGTGGAAGTTCAACAGTAATGGGAGCAAATATTGTTGAGACAAATGATGCACCAAAGAACAACAAACGGAAGAAACCTTCTGGACCAAACAATCAGCCGAAAAAGAAAAAATTCAAGGGCAATTGCCACAACTGTGGCAAATATGGACACAAGGCTGTAGACTGTCGTGCCGCAAAGAATGCCAAAAATAATAAAGGTCAAGCAGACATGGTAGAAGATACTATTTCCCAATAAGTGCAAGAGATGGATCTTTGTGCAATGATTTCTGAATGTAACTTGGTAGGAAATCCCAAAGAATGGTGGATTGATTCTGGAGCCACTTGCCATGTTTGTGCAAATAAAGATGCGTTTACTGGCTATGCTCCCGCTGGAAAATTCTGCAACAACAAAGATTGAAGGTTATGGCAAGATAGGCCTAAAGATGACCTCGAGCAAGGTTGTGACTCTCAACAATGTTCTTCACGTTCCAGAAATACGTAAGAACTTGGTGTCATCATCACTTCTCGTCAAGAATGGGTTTAAGTGTGTATATGTTTCTGATAAGGTTGTATTAAGTAAGAATGATAGTTTTTTAGGAAAAAGGTTACCTAAGTGAGGGCCTTTTCAAGATGAATGTAATGACTGTTTCTATCAATAATAAAGTTCAAGCTTCTTTTTACTTACTTGAGTCAAATGAATTGTGGCATGCACGTTTGGGACATATTAACTATAAAACCTTGCAAAAAATGATATATATATGGAAGTATTGCCTAAATTTGAATGTTAGAAATCAAAATGTCAAATATGTATTGAGTCTAAATTTGCAAAACATCCTTACAAATCAATGGAAAGGAATTCCGAACCTTTAGACGTAATTCATACGGATATTTGTGATATGAAGTCAATACCATCTCACGGCGGAAAGAAGTATTTCATAACTTTTATTGATGATAGCACTCATTACTGCTATGTTTATTTACTTAGTAGTAAAGACAAGGCTATAGATGCATTCAAGCAATACAAAAGTGAAGTTGAAACACAACTTAACAAAAGGATAAAAATGATAAGAAGTGATAGGGGTGGTGAATACGAATCTCCTTTTGAACAAATATGTTTGGAATACGGCATTATTCATCAAACTACTGCCCCTTACATGCCACAATCCAATGGGATTGCAGAAAGGAAAAATAGAATGTTAAAGGAGATGATGAATGTCTTGATAATAAGTTCAGGTTTACCCAGAACTTGTGGGGGGAAGCTATTCTTACAGCTAGTCGAATACTTAATCGTGTACCCGACATCAAAACACAATCTATTCCATATGAAAAATTGAAGGGAAGAAAGCCAAGCTTGAATTACCTCAAAGTGTAAGGGTGTTTGGCAAAGGTACAAGTTCCTAAACCTAAAAGGGAAAAGATAGGACCAAAAACCGTTGATTGTATTTTCATAGGATGTGCCAATAATAGTAAGGCATATCATTTTCTGGTTCATAAGTCAGAAAATCCCGACATTCATGTTAATACGGTTATTGAATCAGATAATGCTGAATTCTTCGAAAATATATATCCGTATAAAAATAAATGTGAATCATCAAGTGTTAGCACGAAACGACCAAGGGAAGGTACAAAAGAAAGTATGCCAAATAATGAAAATCCAAGACGTAGTAAACGTCAAAGGATGTCTACTTCCTTTGGACTAGATTTATGACTTTTCTATTGGAGAATGAGCCTCAAACTTATAAAGAAGCAATGGCTTCTTTAGAGGCTCCTTATTGGAAAGAGGCAGTCAATAGTGAAATAGAATCCATTTTAAGCAATCATACTTGGGACTTGGTTGATCTTCCTCCTAGAAATAAACCTTTAGGTTACAAATGGATTTTCAAAAGGAAAATGAAAGATGATGGTACTATTGACAAATACAAGGAAAGATTGGTCGCTAAAGGTTATAGAAAAAAAGAAGGCCTTGATTATTTTGACACATACTCGCCGGTAAGCAGAATTATATCCATACGGATGCTAATAGCTTTAGCTGCCATGTATGGTCTTCAAATCCATCAAATAGATATTAAGACAGCCTTCTTAAATAGAGATTTGGAGGAAGAAATCTACATAGAACAAACTGAAAGGTTTGTGGTTCCTGAAAAAAAAAAAAAAAGGTATGTCGACTTGTTAAGTCACTTTATGGACTAAAACAAGCACCTAAACAATGGCATGCGAAGTTTGAAAGTACAATATTGTCAAATGGCTTTCAGATTAAAGAGTGTGATAAATGTGTCTACATTAAGAACACAGACACATTTATCACACTCAAAATCACATTGTCATTGTTTGTCTATATGTAGATGACATGTTAATAATGAGTAAAGATATTGCTGACATAAATGCTACCAAGCGTATGCTAACTAGCAAGTTTGATATGGAAAGACTTGGGAGTAGCGGATTTAATCATGGGAATTAAAATCCATAAGACTCCTCAAGATTTGGCATTATCTCAAACTCATTAGATCAAAAATGTCCTGGAAAAATTCAAGTATTTAGACTTCAAAACTTAAAAACTCCAATTGATGTGAATCTTGCCTTTACAAAGAATAAATGACAAAGTACGTCTCAACGAGACTACGCTAGAGTGTTAGGAAGTCTAATGTACATCATGAATTTTACACGACCAAATATAGCTTGTGCTATAAGTAAACTGAGTCGATACACAAGTAATCCTGGACAAAATCACTGGATGGCAATGAAATGAGTCTTGGGTTATTTGGAGTATACACAAGACTATGCTTTGCATTATGATAAATATTTCTCGTTGTTATAGAAGGATATTGCGATGCAAATTGGATCACCGGCTCAAAAGAATCAAAATCCACAAGTGGATATATTTTCACGATAGGTGGAGGAGCGGTAGCTTGGAAATCATCCAAACAAATGCTGCTTGCTCGCTCTACAATGGAGGCTGAATTCATAGCCTTAGACAAGACCAGTGAAGAAGCTAAATGGCTCCGAAACTTCTTGGAAGATATTCCATTGTGGCCTAGGCCGTTGACACCTATATGTATACACTGTGATAGTCAATCGGCAATTTCAAGTGTTGGGAGCCTTATGTATAATGGGAAAAATCAACATATACGACGAAGACATAAAACCATTAGACAACTTCTCTCTAGAGGAATTATCACAATTGACTATGTAAAGTTAAAGGATAATATATCGGGTCCGCTTACAAAAGGCTTAACTAGAGATGATGTTGAGAGATCATACAAGAGGAATGGGACTATGGCCGAGGACAAGTCGTCATGGCGGTAACTCTACCTAGAAGACTGGAGATCAAGAGGAATGGGACTACTTAGAAATCACCTATGTGAGTGTGAAGTGGAAGCCGCTTCAAGGAGAATTTATAAGGCCAATTCTCTACGCACTCATGAACCAGGCAGTTTTCATGGCTGAAACGAACACAATAATGAGAACCAAAAACGGTCAAGGACTAATTGTGTGACATATGTTTTCTAGGTATATACCAAAGCTTGACGGTTCACAGATATCAAATCTACCGATAGACCGAGTATATCCGATATATGTTCACTACGGAAAGTTCAAAGGGAAACCTACTTATCCAGATGCAATTAGTTCTACTTGTGAATCACACAGTTTTCTGCATGTTTTCTTCATATAGCCATTCCCCATTCATGTGAGGGATTGTTGGGATTTTAAATGAAGTAGGTGTGAATGGGAAATGGAAGGAAGATAAAAAGACAATTTTGGCTTTTGCACTTTGTCCCTCATCGGTTAAAGAGAGCTAGTTTTTTGAGTATAAATACAAAATCACTTCCTTTAGCTCATAAAAGGAGCTAACAGGAGGGAGCCTCGCGCCGTCTTCGTCGCTCGCTCGGCTTGGCTTCGGCTTTGGATCTGGATTTGGATATATTATTTAATAATTGTTAACCGAAAATTAATTATTTCCCACACTGGTAATTTTTCTTCAGCGAATTTATTTTAACCAGCAGGTGTCTTCTTCAGAAAAGGCACCTTGGCAACCAGCAGGTGTATTTTCCAGAAAAGGAACCTTGGCACCTCTTATATCCTTCACCCATAAATACAGAGGCATTCTGCCTCAAATTTCCATCAGAAAAATCTTCTCTTTCTTTACTCTCTGTATTTGTTTTCAAAACGAAAAATGAGTTTGAGTCAGTGTGATTTGCAGCCGTATTTTGAGTTCGCTGGTTACTGAGATTGTATTATCGCTATCACAGTATCGTTGTTCTGTTCTATCCTGGGAGAAATTAATCCATTAACCATGGGTAACTGGGAGGGGATTAGATTTTTTAAGGAGAGGCAGTGTAGACTGTTGGCTCGGAATATTTTCTATTTCATCTTTTTCTGGTTTCTGGTCATCATCGAAAGTGCAGACAAATAACAGTTATTGCATTCAGCTGCCACTATTCTTATATCACCACCATTATTATCATTACACCGTCGTTGTTCTACCACTATTTAGGTTTTCTTTGGAGAAAAGAGTCACCTCTTTCGACGAAGCGGTAATCTTCGACTACGAATACAATAAGCTTTACTTTTATTCATTCATTTATTTATTGCTTAATCAATTGCTCACTAATCTGTCTTATTCCCTCTTTCATCGCTTATTCGATTGCTCATTGCTTGCTTTATTTCATCGATTCGCTGTTATCATCATTGATTCAATTTATAAGTCTCTTAATCGGAGTTTAGCTTAAACTTAGTCATCATTTGGTTGTCACTATTTGCATATCATCTAATTTAATTGGCAAGCGGTTGATCGGTCAATCGGATAAGTCGTTATCGTAAACTAAAAATCATAACGCCCGATCATTCATTTCGGTTGAAATCATAGTGTCATTGACAATTTGCACGTCATATAATTATATGCTTTGATTTTTGAAATTAACGAGTCAACCTGACCGTTCACTGTGTTGCGAATACTTAGCCGGTCTTTTCTGTATTCTACCATCATACTTAACATCGTTTTTAGCATTTGTTCATTCATCAGATACTTATCTTTGTTCGAATTTGTTTCCATCTCAACCTCGATTAAGCGCTAATTAAAACGGTCAACCTTGTAAACGTAAGACTATCAATCAACCGATCGAATTTCGATATAAAACTGTCGCCTAAGGCTCAACTAAATATAAATTTAATTGTAATACCTGAAATTAAATTTTAGGATATACAATACTATAAGCTTGGTAAAAGAAGGTTCATTTGTGAAAAATTCAGAGCATTAGTTCAGATCTAAAACGACTCTTTTGGAGCCAAAATCTCAACCCGTGACCCCCTTTTCTGAGCTTGGTGATCTGAATTTCAAAAAATTTCAAAAACCCTAGCATTAGCCTATAAATACCAGTATAAACAATGGTTTAAATGGTTTACTGGAGCCCTATTCCCAATCTGTGAATTATCTCTCACTGAAATTTATGCCATAAATGTGTCTCTTTAAATGATAATGTTAAGTTTATTGAAATGATAATAGACACTAATTGCACCAAGTCAAGTCCCTATTATTTTAGTAAGGGAAATTTTCAAAATAGGCAGCCCACTACCCAAAATTACAAACAAGAGACCATATTTCTTTTCATGCATAACACCCATTCTTAAAATTATAAATTTTAGCACTCCTTCATAAAAAACACCCTAGCTACCTAATCTCCCCCTCCGCAGCCACTAAGCCGCCGGCAGAAACTCTTCCCTGACAGTGGTATTGTTACTTTTCGTATTTTATTGAATTTATGTTGTTTATTGCGTCTAAATCATTGCTTTTGACAAGTTTATACACACAAATCCCCCCTCCAAAAATAAATTATACATGAATATACATAGATAAATGCGTAGCAATGAGAGAAATACAAAAATATACACAAAAAAAGTAAAAATTCATATAAACATTCTTAATATAAAGATTTATTCACTCGCATATATACACTTATACAAATTTATACAATTTTATACACGTGTATAAATTTGTATGAAATTGTATAAATTTGTATAAACATGCGGCAGGCTGCTATCTCGAGAAAAGGGTGACAGGTCGGGTAAGATTCAAAAGTATGGGTTATTTTTGGTAATTTTTGTCATTTGCTTCTCTTTTAGTGTAATTATCCCTTTTAGTAAAGTAGCAGAAGCATTCACTTGGGCGAAGTGCACCAAAGTCCACTTTTGGCAGTGGTCTTTGGTGTGAGGCCACTTTTTTTTATTGATTTTACATAAGAAGCCACTTTTTGGAACTTCAATTCTTTTGGGTTGAACTTCATACAAGTTCAACCCACAAGGATTGAAGTTCAAATTTAGCCAACTACAAGGATTGAAGTTCAACTTCAGCCACAAGGGTTGAAGTTTACGCATTTATACCTAAAAGTTCAGCCCTTATAGATTGAAGTTGAAACTTCATAATTTAGGCATGAAGTTCAACCCACAAGGTTTGAACTTCAGCTCACAAAGATAGAAGTTCCAAAAAGTGGTATCTCATGTAAAACCATTAAAAAATAGCTTTAAACTAAATACCAGTGACAAACGTGGCATGTGGGTGAAAATTTTACCATTCACTTTCTTTGCTTGGAGTGTCTAAAGTATTGGTTTACATGCGTATTTTCTTTTAGACACGTATTTTGAATCTGGCCTTCCATGAAATATTGGTATCTGAATTGTTGGCCTCTTAATCTATATTCGCTTAAATTTGCAAAGCGTGCTTGAGATTTTGTTTAGTTATAGTTTTGCTTATTTTTTTTTAATTTTTAAAAGGGGCATTTTATATGAAGGCTTTTCTTGTTTGGCATGTAAAAGTTTTATTTCGTGGCTATAAGATCAACTTCGGTAATTTTGACTATATGTCAAAATTCATAAACAGTGCTCGTATTCTGGTTGAAGTCACTTAAATGTATTAAGCTTCTATTCCATTTGGCTTTGCTGCTTTATTTCTTTCCCTCAATTTGTAACTCATCTTTAAGCATTCACTAATTCTTTTTCATTTCTCTTTTAATCGTTGCACGACATGTACCTGACTTGGGATGAGTCAGTTATGCGACTCAAACTTGGCAGGCCCATTATCAGGCTGAATTCTGCATTTTTGCTTGTGCCTGGGCTGGAACTAGGTAATTTTGATCAGTAGCCATTTTTGGACGTATTTATTGGGGATTATCCACCGTTTCAAAATTCATTGAAGAATAGCCAAAAATTTGCGCGCACACTTAAGCTCCATTAGCGTTGGAAAAACACCCCAGACTAGTCCCATAACAAAATGCTGGGACTTTGAACAAAACTTATTCAAAGCCCAAGTATTTTGTTATGGGACTGAAGAAGTGAAACGACCTCGGTCAGTCGTTTCGGAAGTTAGGACTCCGATTGGCGTGCCGATAATTTTAAAATATTCGTAATATCTATTAGGACCTGTCTGTAAAATTTGAGCTAAATCAGACCTCGTTTGGTAGGCATCGGAAGAAGGTTTCAGTTTTTATTGACGATAAATATTAAAAAGAGATTTTCGAGCTCGGTTTTGCCGAATGAGCTCCAATTCGAAATCCGAAAGCGCCGTTAGGTTCGTATGATTATTTGTGATTTTTGTAAACTTTCGAAAGTGAATTTCGATGTTGTTCGGCTAGTTTCCGCTAAAATGCCGAAAGTTAAATAATTTGACTTCTTTTCCATTTAATTTGCATATTGAGTTTCGGGAGTCCGATTTGAGATCCGCCTTCGCGAGTATGTTACATATATTTTGTATACAAAAGTAGGAATTATTTCGAATATCGCAGGGTACCGTTTAAATTTTCGTCGCGCAAAGAAAATAAAAAAAAAAAAAAATAAAAAGGAGAAAAAGACAAAAGGAAAAAGAAAGAAGTGAAAGTTAGGCGGTCCTTAGCTAAATAGCTAAGGACGAGGATTCATAATTGAAACAGAACGGGAGAACGAGAAACAACATTAAAACAAGAACAAAATAGAGAAAATTATCAGGAAAAAATACCAGAAAATAAGAAAAGGGGCCGGAGAAAAGTAGAATTTTTACCCCGAAACATTCAGGTAATGATCCTAATATATTATTTGAGTTTATTACGTGTGTTTGAATATGTTTTAACGGTAAAACTTGGAATATTATACATCGTTTTAATAAGTTCAATTAATAGTTTAAAGGATCGAATGGACCCTGATAATGAAATTGATTATATATTTGTATTCAGTGAGTTATGAGCAACTTATAAATGTAATTTATTTAGGGTTTGGTTATGTGACTTTAAACCCTGTACATAGGCCTGGCCTGCGTATTGCGTATGCGAATAGGGCATCAGGTTCCTAACTGGATTGCCCTAAGGCGTAAGGAATGAAGCCTTTAGCCTAATTTGATATATTTTTCTACTTATTGAATAAAGTGGGATCGTTTGGCAATGAAACCAAAGGACAAGCGGTTATTGAGTGGATGTACTAACTTTGTAACAAGGTAAGTGTTTATATCCATTTTATTGGAGGCACCTGGCCTCGTGGATTTTCTACCACATGTTCCTTACGTGTGTAGCTGCCGATGGCGTACTCATTACACCTTAACTTTGAACTTATATTCTATATTATATGTTATGTCCTGTTATTGGTATTGCATTGAGAATCTGAGTATTATACTTTGGCTGTGAGTTGGTATATACTTTCCAGCTGTCGATGAGAGTCCCGCGCGGGTGATGGGTTATTATTGCATCATGTTGCATTCGTATGCCCATTGCATCATATTGAGGGTAGAAGGATTCCGCCCTCGGAGCAGGAGGATTCCGCTCCATCGCATTATATTGAGGGTAGGAGGATTCCGCCCTCGGAGCAGGAGGATTCCGCTCCATTGCATCATATTGAGGGTAGGAGGATTCCGCCCCCGGAGCAGGAGGATTCCGCTCCATCTATTTGGCACATGTGACACCATTGCATCATACTGCATTCATCCCATTTCATTGCACCGTGTGCTGACTATTGTGTGACTATCGTGTTGTGTTTTATATATGCGGTATGTATACCATGTTGTGAACGTATCTCAGTTTTCCTATATATTTCTGGCTCGTATCCCGGGTTGCACGTCGCGACAATATAAATACATGGATCGGATCGGGTTGCACGCCGCAACAGTATAAATATACAGATTGGGTTGCACGCCGCAACAGTATAAATATACGAATCGGGTTGCACGCCGCAACAGTATAAATATACGAATCGGGTTGCACGCCGCAACAGGATGTATTTCTGACTGTCGACATGTTCAGGATATCTACATGTTCTGTCTACCTTATGTCCCTGGCTGTTTATGATTCCATACGTGTTTTCAGTTATTATTTGGCTTTGCCTGTTTACAGTTCAAATAAGATGATTTAGTTTATCTGTTTTTCTTCTCCCTGGCTAGCTATCCTATTCTTTGAGGTGGCTAGTCTGCCCCACTTATTGAGTCCTTTTGACTCACCCTTGTTTGTTGTTTGTTTTTGTCTATCTACTTCGTTTTGGCAGGTTCGCTCCAGGATTGAGTTCGCCACGTTGTGAAGGAGCGAAGACGACTTCAGCTTTCAGGGTGAGCCAACTTTTATTCCGGATGGCCACCAGTTTATTGTTTATTATTTCAGCTGCATTTTGCTCCTTTCAGGAGGTATCTGTCTTCTTTTATACTCTTAGATGTCTAGTCTGGATAACCCTAAACCTAGTATGTTGGGTAGTTAGCTGTAATTTCTTTTGTACAGCTTAGAGGTATCAGTATGTCCGTGTTTTTGTTAAGTCTTGTCCTTATTTGTGAATTGTTATATTTATTTTCCTGATTTAATTGGTAAGGGTTCGCCCGACGTGTCTAGGGGAGGATGTCGGGTGCCCGCATGGTCTAGCCGGATTCCGGGTCGTGTCAGTTGGTATCAGAGTCCGATTTAGAGTCTATCCAGACTAAGACAGTGTCTAGTAGAGTCTCGCTGATGGGTACGTAGACGTCCGTACTTATCTACAAGAGGCTATGATGGCATTTAGGAAGTTTCACTTCCTTCTTTTCTGATCGTGCGTCGGTCTAGGATTCAAAAGTATTTTCGTTAATTCGTTAATTCCTTCGTGGTAATTGTGAAACCCTCGTGCGACAAATCAGCAAACGGTATGTGTTCGAGACGAAGCAGTCTGGCCTGGAGTTAGCATTGATGAAGCCCCGAGAGTTTTTGATCGTGCCGACGATCTATTTACGGAGGTCCCAACTGTACGAGCTCGCGATGGGCAAGGGAGTAGGGCCTTGTGGTTCCCTTGGCTCACTACGATGCTTTTAGGAGAATTTTGGCGACGCAGATATCGCAAGAACCTATTATTCGCTAGGCAGCTTATCAGGTTGCCGCAGATGCATATGTTCGGTCTCAGGGAGCTCCTATTTTACTTCTTAATATTGCCGCATTAAAATATGTTCCAAATACAGCATGTGTTGCACCACCAATTTTTCTGGCTGGTTAGCCAGCCGAGGTAACGGTTCGGTCTGAGTGCTCAAAGAGGTTCCATTATTTTATGCAGTTGAACATCTCGATATTCCCAAGCAATGCATTAGATAATCCCTATGTAAGTTTTTTTTTACAATAAAATGATGTCAGCGTATCCTTCAGGCTCTTGATTATATCGAGCGGTATGGTGTTGATTATTCTTCTTTCTAGTTCCAGGGTCCAGCCTTGAATTGGTGGGCCGCTCTCTTATTAGCTAAGTTGATTCGTTTTTCTTCTAGATTCGTGGAAAAGTTCCTTTCGAGTAGCAAACGAGATGAAAAGTGTTTCCAGTTGGAGTGGATTGGACAGGATAGCCTATCGGTTAGCCTGTTGGTGTTTCAGAATATGAGATAGAATCTATAGAATGGCTGGATATGCATTAGAACTAGTCCATGACCCTTTCGAGAGATTCAAAGATTTATTGCTGACCTTTCTCCTTCCTTGAGATCCTAGATAGCTCGAGAAGTTGAGGTTGGGACTTCATTTGATGTCGCTGTTGATATTGCTCAAAGGTATTTGGCATACCATAAGTTAGAGCGGGAAGAGTTAGAGCGGGAGATCAAGAGATCCCGTGGCCCTAGTGGATAACCATGGTACCTCATTTGGAGGTAGGAGTTCTGATTATTTTGGGAGGTCACCTTCCAGGTTATCTCAGCGTGTGTTATTAGAGTGCGCCAGTAGCTCGTCAAGATCAGATTCATTCTTTTCTTAACAGCTATCAACAATCTTTCCAGCTTCCATTTTTAATCGAAAAGGTGTTATCATTGTCGTGAGCCTGTCATCTTTTGTTGAGTTTTCCTTACTTCGGCAAGTAGGCATTCGTTCTTTTTCTCACCTTCAGACCAACATCAGACACCTGCACATTCGTTGGGAATTTTATTTAGATCTCAATCAACCAGAGAAATGCCACGATCCAGTAAAGGTTAAGAGCGTGGTGGCAGTTATTCTTCAGAAGGTAATTATTAGTGTAGCGGCTTAGTTCAGCTGCAGAGGCAGTTTTATGAACTGCCAGTCTGGCAGGATGCTGAGGCATCCGATGTAGTAGACCCGAGTATTTCAATGTGAGTAAGATTTGATTCTTCCGATCGATATGGAAATGGTGTGTCTTATCATATTTCGATGGTTTCCTTCGATGTCCTTTCTATTAAGAATCGGTTGCGGTAGAGGGGTGAGCTTCTGATATGATTTATTCTTGAGATTTATGATGACCCTACTAGTTTATCTGGTTTAAATGTGAGAGATTTGTGAGTGAGTATCGGTATTTTTCTGCTTGGCATCTTGTTACACCACATTCTGCTATTATGTCAATTCAATTTAACTCTTACCTCGAAATTCAATGTTGGTAGGATGATGGGATCATAATTCGTCACCATCCGAAAGTGTTATCGTTTCTTCCGGTGCAAATTGATTAGTAAGTAATATTCGATCTACATATCTCATCTTGGTTCAAAATGCTAGTAAAGTCATGTTATCCTATGAGCTTATCTGGGTTATAAAAGGGTTTCTGGTAAATTGTCAGAGTTTCCTTCTTATTGGGAGGTTAAATTGGCATGGATGTTGTTCCATAGAGCTAATTTAATATTTATTTCTTCAATTGCAATTCTTCGGTTAGCCTGACTCGTAAGTAGTCTAGCTCTGGTAGCCAAATAAATAAGAAGAAGAGCTTCCTAAAACTCTAATTATTTCTATCCTCAGTTCGTTGCCATCTCTTCTTTGTTCGGCACTGGTGAGCTCAGGCGGTCAATAACCTATTGTGATGTTCCTTTTGTTGAGCCAGAGTGCGTACTAAGGTAGCCAGGTAAGCACATTGTTGTTTTTCAATGCTACTAAGGGTAATGAGAGGAATCATTTGACCTTTGATTTGATCCATCAGGCGGTGGTGCTTATAGAAAATGTATGGAGTTGTGACTCGAGAGTTGCAGCTGTTTGGCAACTCGAAAGGGTAGTTGGTAGCTTAGGTCTGCCTACGTTTAGCTTTTAGCTAAATCCTCTTTAGTTCAGCAGGTTGTGCGAGGATGACTATTTCTATTCAAATTAGTTGTATGAGTTTATGCTTTAAGTGGATGAGTCTTCCTCCAATTGATACTGAATCATAATATTAAATCTCTAAGGCGTTGTTGAAGCGTAAGCTAATTCTTAGTTCCATCTACCTGTTCTATATCGAAAGGTATATCGAAGAGGTAATTATAGGCTGAATCATGTTAACCCATTCAAAGTTTCGTGTATCTTTATTTCGAAAATGTAGAACTCTTCTCTCGTGATCGAGGAAGGATCAGTATAGTCAGAATAAGCTGGGCAATGGCTTTATGATATTATCCAGCTATGTTTTTATCCAAGAGTTCAATATGTGTGTTATAACTCTGATTCTGTAATCAGGAAATAATGTCCGTGGAGTAGCTCATGAAGGTCGTGCAAGTTCTCTTGTTATCTGCGTGAATCTTGCTTTAGACTTAGGCTCGTTCGAGGACGAACGAGAGTTTAAGTGGAGGAGAATGAAACGACCTCGGTCAGTCGTTTCGGAAGTTAGGACTCCGATTGGCGTGCCGATAATTTTACAATATTTGTAATATCCATTAGGACCTGTCTGTAAAATTTGAGCTAAATCAGACCTCGTTTGGTAGGCATCGGAAGAAGGTTTCAGTTTTTATTGACGATAAATATTAAAAAGAGATTTTCGAGCTCGGTTTTGCCGAATGAGCTCCAATTCGAAATCCGAAAGCGCCATTAGGTTCGTATGATTATTTGTGATTTTTGTAAATTTTCGAAAGTGAATTTCGATGTTGTTCGGCTAGTTTCCGCTAAAATGCCGAAAGTTAAATAATTTGACTTCTTTTCCATTTAATTTGCATATTGAGCTTCGGGAGTTCGATTTGAGATCCGCCTTCGCGAGTATGTTACATATATTTTGTATAACTTATATGCAAAAGTTGGAATTATTTCGAATATCGCAGGGTACCGTTTTAATTTTCGTCGCGCAAAGAAAATAAAAGAAACAAAAAAAAATAAAAAGGAGAAAAAGACAAACTGGAAAAAGAAAGAAGTGAAAGTTAGGCGGTCCACGAGGATTCATAATTGAAACAGAACGGGAGAACGAGAAACAACATTAAAACAATAACAAAACAGAGAAAATTATCAGGAAAAAATGCCAGAAAATAAGAAAAGGGGCCGGAGAAAACTAGAATTTTTACCCCGAAATATTCAGGTAATGATCCTAATATATTATTTGAGTTTATTACGTGTGTTTGAATATGTTTTAACGGTAAAACTTGGAATATTATACATCGTTTTAATAAGTTCAATTAATAGTTTAAAGGATCGAATGGACCCTGATAATGAAATTGATTATATATTTGTATTCAGTGAGTTATGGGCAACTTATAAATGTAATTTATTTAGGGTTTGGTTATGTGACTTTAAACCCTGTACATAGACCTGACCTGCGTATTGCGTATGCGAATAGGGCATCAGGTTCCTAACTGGATTGTCCTAAGGCGTAAGGAATGAAGCCTTTAGCCTAATTTGATATATTTTTCTGCTTATTAAATAGAGTGGGATCGTTTGGCAATGAAACCAAAGGACAAGCGGTTATTGAGTGGATGTACTAACTTTGTAACAAGGTAAGTGCTTATATCCATTTTATTGGAGGCACCTGGCCTCGTGGATTTTCTACCACGTGTTCCTTACGTGTGTAGCTGCCGATGGCGTACTCATTACACCTTAACTTTGAACTTATATTCTATATTATATGTTATGTCCTGTTATTGGTATTGCATTGAGAATCTGAGTATTATACTTTGGCTGTGAGTTGGTATATACTTTCCAGCTGTCGATGAGAGTCCCGCGCTGGTGATGGGTTATTATTGCATCATGTTGCATTCGTATGCCCATTGCATCATATTGAGTGTAGAAGGATTCCGCCCTCGGAGCAGGAGGATTCCGCTCCATCGCATTATATTGAGGGAAGGAGGATTCCGCCCTCGGAGCAGGAGGATTCCGCTCTATTGCATCATATTGAGGGTAGGAGGATTCCGCCCCCGGAGCAGGAGGATTCCACTTCATCTATTTGGCACATGTGACACCATTGCATCATACTGCATTCATCCCATTTCATTGCACCGCGTGCTGACTATTGTGTGACTATCGTGTTGTGTTTTATATATGCGGTATGTATACCATGTTGTGAACGTATCTCAGTTTTCCTATATATTTCTGGCTCGTATCCCGGGTTGCACGTCGCGACAATATAAATACATGGATCGGATCGGGTTGCACGCCGCAACAGTATAAATATACGGATCGGGTTGCACGCCGCAACAATATAAATATACGAATTGGGTTGCACGCCGCAACAGGATGTATTTCTGACTGTCGACATGTTCAGGATATCTATATGTTCTGTCTACCTTATGTCCCTGGCTGTTTATGATTCCATACGTGTTTTCAGTTATTATTTGGCTTTGCCTGTTTACAGTTCAAATAAGATGGATTTAGTTTATCTGTTTTTCTTCTCCCTGGCTAGCTATCCTATTCTTTGAGGTGGCTAGTCTGCCCCACTTATTGAGTCCTTTTGACTCACCCTTGTTTGTTGTTTGTTTTTTTCTATCTACTTCGTTTTGGCAGGTTCGCTCCAGGATTGAGTTCGCCACGTTGTGAAGGAGCGAAGACGACTTCAGCTTTCAGGGTGAGCCAACTTTTATTCCGGATGACCACCAATTTATTGTTTATTATTTCAGCTGCATTTTGCTCCTTTCAGGAGGTATCTGTCTTCTTTTATACTCTTAGATGTCTAGTCTGGATAACCCTAAACCTAGTATGTTGGGTAGTTAGCTGTAATTTCTTTTGTACAGCTTAGAGGTATCAGTATGTCCGTGTTTTTGTTAAGTCCTGTCCTTATTTGTGAATTGTTATATTTATTTTCTTGATTTAATTGGTAAGGGTTCGCCCGACGGGTCTAGGGGAGGATGTCGGGTGCCCGCACGGCCTAGCCGGATTCCGGGTCGTGTCAAGAAGTCTCATAACAAAATAATCCCATAACAAAATAATGGGACCTTGAACTAACATGTTCAAAGGTCCCATTATTTTGTTATGGGATATGTCCCATTATTTTGTAATAATCCCATAACAAAATAATGAGATTTATTCCCATAACAAAGGTCCCATCAAAGGGATATATCCCATTATTTTGTATGGGGCTTTATATATAAAGCTTCAGTCCCCTTAACAAAATGCTGGGGCTGTGAAAAAAACTTGTTCACAGCCCCAGTATTTTGTTATGGGACCGAAGCTTTATACCAAGTTCCATAACAAAATGTTGGGGCTGTGAACAAAACTTGTTCAAAGCCCCAGTATTTTATACCGAGGTTAGTTTACTGAAGCTTCCCAGTATAAGTACTGGGGCTTTGAACAAAACTTGTTCAAAGCCCCAGTATTTATGCTGTGATTTGTCTGGAAGTGGCTAGTCTTCAAACAGTTTTGCATCACTGGCTAGTATTCATTTAACGCGGTCAAAACAGGCTACATGACTAAATTTTTACAGTTAAATCGCTTAAGGCTTCTCGGAGTACCTGACATCTAGTACCAGTCGGTGGGTCTTCTTATATTATATGAGTCTTCGGCCTTCTTCCGGGGTCTTCTTTTAAACTCTAGCCCCTTTTTTATTGCATTTCGTTGGGTAAATGCATATATTATTATTATTATTTGTATGATGTATATAATTATTTGTATGAATACTTGCATTTCATCCATTATATGATTATTTACATTTTCAAACACATGGTTCCTATACTTTCCTAAAAGGGGCAAATCAATTTTATTACGGCAAAATGTCAAATATACCCCCTTTGCTTTCAACTATTGTTTAGCTCGCACCTTCATATACTATCTGATATTAAAAGTACCCTTACCGTCAAATTTTGAAGCACAATTGCCCCTCTGGCTAACGGCCTAGCCACGTGGTGGCTTCTAAGGCCAAAATCCACCCCAATTAAAAAAGCCGACCCACTATCTTAATTACCCAAACAAAAAACCCCAGCCCACCCTTATTTCTCCAAATTAAACACGACCCTTCTGCTCCAATTATAATTAGGGTATTATTTCTCCTTCTTCTCTTTTCCAAGTCGCCCCATTCCTTATATCTTGTGTAAAATTGAAAAAAAAAAAAAGTCCGAAAATAGCTGCTCATCCAAGAGAAAGTGTTATTGTGGAAGAATTACCAAACAATTTACTTCAAATACAGATACTAATCTTGGGAGGATATTTTACAAGTGTGCTCAACCAAAAGTAAATGATATAATCTCTTAAAATATATTATTTTCATGTATAATTTGTTGACTTAATTAGTCGTATTTTTGTTTGTGGTGTTTAGAGACTTTCTTGTGATTTTTTGGAGTGTGAAGAAGATTTATTGCCGCATAAATTAATGATCGAGATCAATAATTTGAAGTCGCTATTGGAAGTGGCAATGAGTTAAATCAATAGCTTGGGTACATCCTTGGATGCACTTAAAGATGAACGGGGGTAATTTAAATACTAAAGTGGACAAAGTAATGGAATAGGAAGATAAAGTGTTGAAGTTGAAGATGTTTATTATGATGTTTTGTTCTTTAGTTGTTGGATAAGTTGCTACTTTTGTATTGAAAATGTAATGGGATTTTTTACTGTAACGAATGAAAGAAGGCATTGGCTTTGTGATGTTTACAGAAACTGGCAATAAAATGAGCCATAAAATAAAAACACAAGTGCATGCCAAACTGAACATTTCATGACTAAATAACCATAACAGAAACACTGAACATTTCATGACTAAATAACCATATGAAAAATACTAAACATAAACTGCAATATTAGTAATAACAAAGAGTACCAAAAGCTAACAGTTAATTACATTGTAATAGATAGATGGATGCCAATGTATCACCCCAAAAACTTGCACAACCGAGTGATAACATGACATCCATTTCTAATTAGCATCAAACTACCAGTCAAACATTATTAAAGGCACATTGTACTTTTACCGTTTTGCCTTAATTACATCACTAAATCAGTCAAAAACTAACACAAACTAACCAACTTAAGACTTGTTCTTTCCCTTCCTTGGCTTCAGTTTCTCAATTTGTTGGCTTTATTATTGTAGCTTCATGTTAGTTATACCTGCTGCCCCATTCCATGTCAGATTGGCTAGTGAGAATGGGAGATTTCTAGGCTGACTTACATCATTGTGGTCACCTTGAATCCTATCTCTCTTCTCAAACCCCCTACTAGCAGCTATTTCTTGCTCCTTCCTATTTTCAAGTAAGCTTTCATCTTCTGAAATCACATTTGGCTTAGTTCTGGATCTTTTTATTATTCTTCAAAGATTGGGTATTCAAAGTCAAGATCTTGGCTTGTTGAAGCTTGCCTTTGAAAAGTAGGAGTGGGAATGAAAACAAAAGGGCTGTGTTCACTGTTCTGAGGGGTTGAGGAATTGATGTCCATGTCTTCCACTTCATCTTCATCTAAAAGCCCTCTGTTTCTCTCTATTTCTTGAGGCTGCTTCTACTGCTTACCCTTTGCCTTTCCCTTTCTATTCCACCTGCCCTTAGTTGGTTGCTTGCTGGTGAAAATAAAATGCATCAATAACCATTATTAACTAACAAAAATTAATAAAAGTAGTCGGGATGCCTTTGAACAGCTTCTTGCATTATAGTCTGGTTCCCCATAGTTGTGGCAAGTCATTACTCTTCCCATTCTAGAGGCTGAGTATTCTCCTTGTCTCTTAATAGCTTCATCTTTCTCCCTAACCCTTTTCACTCTTGGTTTGCCAGCATGATTCACATAACTCGGAGGGGCCATGACTTGAGAGGGGTCAATCTTTCAAAATCTCTCTCCTCTTACATATTGTAATTTATGCTTATAAGTGAGTAAAAAGGCTTCTTTTGTGTGGAAACAATGTATTTCAGACAATCAACCTTCTTATACAAGAGTGCCCTTATAGCACATGGACATGGTATTCCAGTAAGATCTCATTTCCTACATGTACACTTCTTTACGATCAAGTTAACAATGTGTTTATCTGAGGTATCTGTCACCTCAAAGCCATTGTCCCCATTGCAGTCAACCCTACAAGCTTGAGCAATTTTCTTGTATTCATTATACAGCTTGATTGCATAAGGACTATAGTCACCATTTCATTTCATGACTGACTCTTCAAGTTCCCTCAACATATTCAGGACCTTCACCCTAATATCCTCTAACATGCCAATGATATGCTTGTATCTTTCTTCAAGAATCCAAGAATTGAAAGACTCTGTAAAATTGTTATCAACTCCTTGGTTCTTATACACTGTGTCTAGGTATGCTCTACACTAGTATTGGGGAGGGTAAAATAGTAAACTAGAAGCAGCAGCAGAACTCAACTCACCAATTTTTTGCAATTGATCTTCAAAGTCCTCCTCAAAGCAAGACCAGGTAGACCACCACAATATTTCTTGAACTCAAATGGCCTACATCTTTTACATTAGTTTGCCTCCACATGTCTGACACAAAATCTATAGTGTGTATCAGGTAGTACCTCCCTGATGGCTTGTCTTAATCCCTAACCATGAAATCAAATACATAAATTAAAGTGTTAGTAGTATCAACAAGACATACTTGAAAGGAAAAAAATAAAATAGAAGTTACCTTTTGCGTGTCAGACATGAAAGTTATTCCTTGTCCAGATTGCAACTCCAATGATTGCTGTAGCAGCCCCATGAACCAGATCCAAGTCCTTTTTGTCTCTTTATCCACAACTGCCCAAGCTAAGTGGTAGAAATAGTTCATGCTGTCTTAACCCACAACAACTAAAACATGTTCTTCGGCCTTTCTTTTCAGAAAGGTCCCATCTAACCCAATGAAGGGTCTCGACCCTTGCTTGAACCCCAATTTAAGTGCATTGAAACAAATATACTCACTGAGAAATTTTCTCTTCCCTTCAGCTAGTGTATCTTTTGACAGATTAACAATAAAATCACTACCTGAATTAGACTCTTTCAATCATTGGCATATGCTATGATTTATTGTGCCCATCATTATAACTGCCCTATAAGGTTTCAAGAACCAACCTTTTTACTATCTTGCACTTCTTTTTACTAGCATTTAACTCAAAGGCTCTCTTCAAGTCCTCCCTCATTTCTTTAACCCTATTCTTTGGATTACCTTATAATTTCGTCTTGAAATAGTGACCTATAGTAGAGTAGTCAACCCTAACATTATCAAATGCAATATTATAGTCATACTTTGATTTTAGTGTCTTAATCCTCACATCAAGAATGTCCCCATCCCAGAAATAAGACAATCAAAAGGGTAGCCATTTTCAGACTCATATCTCTCGTCTTGTCACTTTTAACCACTTTTAACTGTTTCTTAATGGCCATAACATAGTAATTAAGACATCTTATAGCCTCAGGGATGTCCTTAAAGGACATACCTTTATATAGTAGCTTGTAAGCTTGGAGGCCATCATCAATGTCCCTGTTCTTTTGAGCAGCAAATGACTCTAATTCTGCAGAGATACATTCAGACATTAAACATATACACAAATTAATTACACACTACAGTATCAATACAAGCAAACAAAAAAAAAACATCAATATGATACCATATATAAACAATGATCCGTGTATATTTTAATATATTTCTAAATCCTAAATTGATTACACAAGACCTTAAAATCCCTAGATTATAAAACCCTAAAATAGTGCAATAACTAACAAATAAATTAAAATACACAAACTAAGATTAATAAAAGTTACATATAGTCACTTGGTAGATTTTGTATAGGTTAAGTGTAATATTTTGTAAGTTTATATGGTTAGAAGAGGAAGGGTCATATTTAATTTAGAGAAATAAAAGTGGACCGAGGTTTTCTGTTTTGGTAATTAAGAGAGTGGGTTGGGGTTTTTAATTGGGGTGGGTTCTGGGCTTAGAGACCACCACATGGCTAGGCTGTTAGCCAGAGGAAAAATTGTGTACCAAACATTGACCGGGAGGGTATTTTTAATCGGATAGTATAACGAAGGTGCGAGCAAAACAATAGTTGAAAGTAGAGAGGCATGTTTGACCCTTTCCTGAGTTTATTATTAATTTAACTTTTCTAAAATCTCCTAAACTATTTCAAATAATTAATTAATAGTCATTCTGAATAAGTTAATTACAAAAGCAAAACTATTTTAAAATGACAATTATTTTGAAAGTACCTAAAAGAGCTAATTTAATTGTTCTTTTGGCAAGGTTGGCTAAGCAAAATATTAAAGTAATATTTTTTTTCTAAATAACCTTTATTTTTTATGTTTTGAAAATTCGGCTAGATTAACCACACTTGTAGATTTTTAAAGTGCCCTAAATACCTTATTTCGAAAATAGCACGTTTTGAATCTCTGAAAGCAGACATTGACTTTTAATATGCCGTTCGCACGTTTTTAAACTAATTGGTTCCTATTTTTTTCTTAAAATTAGGTGACGACTCCAAAATACCCAAAAGAGTGCCATCTATGTTGAAAAACTTATTGTTACTATCACCGATAAATTTAGGAGTTCAACACCTACTATGCACTGTCAAATTGTGTTAATCAAGACTTCAATTTTAATTTTTGTTCGTTATAGAATACTTATGCTTCATGATGAAACCCGAGCTATGTCAAGGCCATTCACCAGGAGCCAAGCAAGAGAGAAACAAGAGCTTCAAGGCATGTTCTTAAAGTTGGAGGAGATAGAGCTAATTTTTGATGATAAAGTTTTAGCTTGCACACTCTCTACTTTTGAAATTTCAGATACTCATCATGACCGTGAGGGTACATGCGCGATTACATACTGCTCAAGAAATCAAGCCAGTGCGACTATGCCTGATTAGAGCGCGACTATGCAAGAGCCTAGCTAAGGAATTGTAATTTGTGACCGCGTGACCTAGGCCGCGCTAGCGAGTGCTGCCCGAGCCCTTCGATGTGACCGCGGCATAGCAGACGCGACCTCACTCAAGGTGATACATATGCTATTTTATTTTTAACCACTTTGCTTGTAGCCCACCTTATGGGCAATTAAGGCATTTCATGCCAATTAGGAAAAACTATATAAGCTCCTTATTTTCATTAGCTTGGGATTTGACTATTGAGATTGTATATTGTAAGCCTTAGGCTAAGCTTGTTGCTTTAATACTCATTCCCTGATTTGATATTGGTGTTTAATTCCTATTGAGGGTCATCTACTATAGGTGTTTGTTGTTTATTGTGATTAAGGACGTAATTTAGCCCCACCTCCTAATTATTGTCTTGATCTATTCCCAATTTTTTTCTTGCTTTTATATTTACTTTGTTAGTGTTAATTTTCAATTCAGGTTCATAGAATTTGGTATCAGAGCTTGGATAATTATTTGTTTTTACAAACACTATCTAGGGTTTGATTTATCAAATCTGAAAATTAAAAAGAATAAAAAAATTGAGTCATAGATTTAGAGTTTCTTTGGATGAATTTTTTGGTACAAGTTATTGATTTTTTATACTAGAAGGTGAATCTTGAAGTAATCGAACAACCAACATCATTTGGGACTTCAAATTAATAGAGTTCTTCAAGTTCAAGAAGAAGAGATTTGGAGTTTTCAAAGTTGGGTGTTGTTTTTTAAGATTGAAGCATTGGGGTTTGTTAGCGGACTCATAAGAAGAATATATCTTAAATTTGAAGCAAAAACAAATTGATATGTGAAGATTGAAGTGAAGAAAATTTCTAGAAATCGTGTTCTTCAAAACCCAACAAGAATACGCGATCGCGCGCCATCGTTCGCGACTGCCTGTTCCTTTTCCTGAGTACATTCCATGAACATGCTGCTTTGGCGCCATCACGCTTTGAGTACACACGCGACCCACCAACACATCCGTTATCGCGCAGAAGATCATTTCAGCAAATACATCAATGTCCATTGGAGAATCAGAGTCATCTTTCTCACATTCAAACTCCACCTCACCCTCACTACAATGAGTTACAATAACATTAACCAGTGAAAATAAGGACTCACTACGTTGACAGATATTAGGAATAGGTACAGACAACTCAAATTCATCAACTACAAACAAGTTGAGAACCCCGAACTCTTCAGAAACCAAAGACAACAATACTCTAATACCATCATCACCCTATACTTCATAATATTAACCAGATGAACCACTAGCAATTAATTGTTGAACACCTAGATACCCAAATTTACTAGTAAATTCATTGGCTATGTTTAGATATGAAAGATGGCCAGGGTCATAATTTGTCAAACTATGAAGTAGCTTATTGATATACAAGACATGTGGAGATTTGATCCACTCACCTCCATAATTAAATAGTAGGTCCACAGTAACCATCTGTGAAAAGGAGCCCACAGAGGAAAAAAATTAAAACTTTACACTAATCAAGGGACCACAATACTTTAAGGAAGAAATATGCTTCCGCGATGGTGAGATACACCAGACAACAAAATTGATAAACAATAGAAGTGACCACAAGATATTCTTTTATACAGTAACAATTTATTAAACCTTAACCCCCCAAAATGATAAACTAATCGCATAACCCCCAAAATGATAAACTAATATTAATAAACTAATTGAAATGACCTTAAGTAGTCGTTTCGGAAGTTAGGACTCTGATTGGTATGCCGATAATTCTAAAAACTTCGTAATGTCCATTAGGACCTGTCTGTAAAATTTGAGTTAAATCAGACCTCGTTTGGTAGGCATCGGAAGTAAATTTCAGTTTTTATTGTCGATAAATATTAAAAAGAGATTTTCGAGCTCGGTTTTGGCGAATGAGCTCCGATTCGAAATCCGAAAGCGCCGTTAGGTTCGTATGATTATTTGGGTCTTTTGTGAACTTTTGAAAGTGAATTTCGAGGTTGTTCGGCTAGTTTCCGCTGAAATGCCGAAAGTTAAATAATTTGACTTTTTTCTATTTAAATTCACATCTTGAGTTTCGGGAACCCGATTTGAGATCCGCCTTTTCGAGTATACTATATATATTTTGTATAACTTGTATGAAAAAGTTAAAATTATTTCAAGTATCATAGGGTACCATTTTAATTTTCGAAAACAAAATGAAATAGAAAATAAAATGAAAAGACAAAAAGACAAAAAAAAAAATAAAATAAAATAAAGATAAGAGGCGGTGGACTTTGTCCAAGGCCTTTTTATAAATGATGAATAAAAACATACGTACAGAAGCAAAAAAGTGAAAACGCATAAAGGAAGAACATGACATAACGCAGGGAAAAGTGCCAGAAAATGAGAAAAGAGCCGGAGAAAAGATAGAATTTTCACCCTGAAACATTCAGGTAATGATCCTAATGTATTATTTGAGTTTATTACGTGTGTTTGAATATATTTTAACGGTAAAACTTGGAATATTAGACATCGTTTTAATAAGTTCAATTAATAGTTTAAAGGGTCAAATGGACCCCGATAATGGAATTGATTATATATTCGTACTCAGTTAGTTATGGGCAACATATAAATGTAATTTATTTAAAATTTGGTTATGTGGCCTTAAACCCTATACCTAGGCCTGGCCTGCGTATTGCGTATGCGAATAGGGTATCACGTTCCTAACCGGATTGCCCTAAGATGTGAGGAATGAAGCCTTTAGCGTAATTTGATATATTTTTCTGCTTATTAAATAGAATGGGATCGTTTGGCAATGAAACCAAAGGATAAAGCGGTTTTTGATTAGCAAGTGCTAACTTTTGGAAGAGGTAAGTGTTTATATCCATTTCTTTGGAGGCACCTGGCCTCGTGGATTTTCTACCACGTGTTCCTTACGTGTGTAGCTGCCGATAGGCGTACTCATTGCGCCTTAGCTTTGGATTTACATTGTATATTATATGTTATGTCCTGTTGTTGCTATTGCATTGAGGATTTGAGCATTGTACTCTGGTTGTGAGTTGGCATCTACTTCCCAGCTGTCGATGAGAGTCCCGCGCTGGTGAAGGGTTATTATTGCATCACATTGCATTCATATGCATTATATGTCATTCATATGCATTACATTGCATATCATATTAGGAGCAGGAGGATTCCGCTCCATTGTATCATATTGAGGGTAGGAGGATTCCGCCCTAGGAGCAGGAGGATTTCGTTCCATTGCACATATCGAGGGGTAAGAGGATTCCGCTCCAGGAGCAGGAGGATTCTGCTCTATTGCATTATATTGAGGGTAGGAGCAGGAGGATTCCACTCCATTGCATCTTACTGAGGGCAGGAGGATTCCGCCCTAGGAGTAGGAGGATTTCGCTCCATTCATTTGACACATGTGACCCTTTGCATCATATTTCATTTCATTTCATTTCATTTCATACCATTGTGTAGACTTGTGGTACATAACTACTGTTCTGCTTATACGTGCATTGCTTATTTGTCTATATATTTTTGGCTCGTATTCTGGGTTGCGGGAATCGGGTTGCACACCGCAACGGTATAAATATATGGATCGGGTTGCACGTTGGAGCGGTATAAATATATGGAATCGGGTTGCACGCCGCAACAGGATGAATATATGGATCGGGTTGCACGCCGCAACAGGATGTATTTCTGATTGTTGATGTGTTCGGGACACCTATATGTTTTGGTTATCTTACGTTCCTGGTTGTTGATGAGTTTGTGATTCCATACGTGTTTCTAGTTTTTATCTGGCTCTGCCTTTTTATAATTTAAATAAGAGGAATTTTGTTTATCTGTTTCTCCTCCCTGGCTAGCAATCCTATTCTTTGAGGTGGCTAGTCTGCCCCACCTATTGAGTCCTTTTAACTCACCCTTGTTTGTTGTTTGTTCTTTTCTATTTATTTCATTTCGGCAGGTTCTCTCCAGGATTGAGTCCGCCACGTTGTTCAAAAGCGAAGGCGACTTCAGCTATCAGGGTGAGCCAGCTTTTATTCCGGATGGCCACCAGTATATTGTTTATTATTTCAGCTGCATTTTGCTCCCTTCAGGAGGTATCTGTCTTCTTTTGCACTCTTAGATGTCTAGTTTAGAGAGCCCTAAACCTAGTATGTGGGTAGTCAGCTGTAATTTCTTCTTTTACAACATAGAGGTATCATTATGTTTGTACCCTTTTCTAAATCTTGTTATTATTTATAAATTGAATTATATTTATTTTCCTTATTTAATTTATAAGGGTTCGCTCGACGGGTCTAGGGAAGGATGTCGGGTGCCCGCACGGCATAACCGGATTCCGGGTCGTGTCAGTTGGTATCAGAGCCCGGTTTAGAGCATATCCAGACTAAGACAGTGTCTACTAGAGTCTCGCTGATGGGTACGTAGACGTCCGTACTTATCTATGAGAGGCTATGATGGCATTTAGGAAGTTTCACTTCCTTCTTTTCTGATCGTGTGTCAGTCTAGGATGCAAATGTATTTTTGTTAATTCTTTCGTGGTAATTGTGAACCCCCGTGGTAAATCAGCAAACGATATGAGTTCGAGACGAAGCAGTCTAGCCTGGGGCTAAAACTGCTCAAGCCCTGAGAGTTGTCGTGCTGACGATCCAGTCGCGCAGGCCCCCAGCTTTATGAGCTTGCGATGGGCTTGCCATGTGGTTCCCTTGGCTCTCTACGATGCTTTTACGAGAATCTTGGCGACGCAGATACCACAAGAATATATTATTCGCTAGGCAGCTTATCAGGTTGCCACAGATGCAGACGTTCGATCTCAGGGAGTTTTTTTTCCAGTCCCTGATGCTGCCCCAGTAATTTATGTTCCAGAAACAGCATGTGTTGTGCCTCTAGTTATTCTGGCTGGTTAGCTAGCCCGAGTAATGGCTCGGTCCGAGTATTTGAAAAGGCTGCATTATTTTACCCAATTGAACCTTCCGATATTCTTAAGCCATGCATCAGATAATCCCTGTGTAAATTTTTAAAATACAATGATGTCAGCGTTTCCTTCAGGCTCTTAATTATACCGAGCAATATGGTGTTGATTATTCTGCTTTCCAGTTTCAGGGTCTAGCCTTGAATTGGTGGGCCGCTCTCTTATTAGCTAACTTGGTTCGGTTTTTCTTCAAGATTCGTGAAAAAGTTCCTTTCGAGTAGCCAGCGAAATGAAAAGTGTTTCCAGTTTGAGTGGATTGGACAGGGTAGCATGTCGGTTAGCCTGTTGGTGTTTTAGAATATGAGATTGTATTATATAGAATGGCTGGATATGCATTAGAACTAGTCCATGAACCTTTCGAGGATGTTCAAAGATTTATTTGTGATCTTTCTCCTTCCTTGAGATCCCAGATGGCTCGAAAAATATAGGTTGAGACTTCATTTGATGTCTTTGTTGATATTGCTCAAAGGTATTAGGCATACCATAAGTTAGAGGGGGAAGAGTTAAAGCGGGAGAGCAAGAGATCCCGTGGCCCTAATGGGTAACCATGATACCTCATTTGGAAGTAAGAGTTCTGATTATTTTGGGAGGTCACCTTCCAGGTTATCTCAACTTGTGTTACGTGATTCTTAGAGTGCGCCAGTAGTTCGTCAATATTAGAACCAGTTTTTCTCTTTATAGCTATTAGCAATATGTCCAGCTTCCATTTTCACTGAAAAAGGTGTTATCATTGTCGTGAGTCTGATTATCCTTTGAGGAGTTTTCCCTTACTTCAGCAAGTAGACAGTCGTCATTCTTCTTGCCCTCAGGCACCTGCCCAGTCACAGGGATTTCATTTAGATCTCAATCAGCAAGAGAAATACCACCATCCAGTAGAGGTCGAGAGCGTGGTGGCAGTAGTTCTTCTAGAAGTGATTATCAGGGTAGTGGCTCAGCTCAGCTGCAGAGGCAGTTCTATGAATTGCTAGTCTGGTAGGATGCTGAGGCATCCGATGTAGTAGATCCCTGTATTTCCTCTTCCTTAATATGTGAGTAAGATTTGATTCTTCCGATCGATCTGGAAATGGTGTGTCTTATCATGTTTTGATGGTTTCCTTGGATATTGTCTTAATTAATAATCGACTGCGGTAGAGGGGCGAGCTTTTAGTATGATTTACTCCTGGCATTGGTGAGACCCTACTAATTTATCTGGTCTAAATATGAGAATTTTGACGGTGAGTGTCGCTATTATCTCCTGGCATCTTGTCGTGCCACCTTCTATTATTATATCAAATTAGTTTACCTCTTTTTTCAGAATTCCGTGTTGGTTGGATGATGGGATTCTAGTTCATCACCATCAGAGAGTGTCATTGTTTCTTCGTGTAAAGTGGTTAGTAAGTAATACTCGATCTACGTATCTCCTCTTGGTTCAAAACGCTAGTAAAGTCATGTTATCCCATAAGCTTATCTGGGTTATAAAAGGGTTTTCTGGTAAATTTTCAGAGTTTCCTTCTTATTGGGAGGTTAAATTGGCATGAATGTTGTTCCATAGAGCTCATTTAGTGTCTATTTCTTCAATTTCGATTCTTTGGTTAGCCTGACTCGGAAGTAGTCTAGCTCTGGTAGCCAAACAAATAAGAATATGAGCTTCATGAAGCTCTAATTATTTTTATCCTCAGTCCATTTCCATTTCTTCTTCGTACGGCACTACTGAGATTGGGCTGTTGGTAGCCGCTTGTGATGTTCCCTATGTTGAGCCAGAGTACGTGTTATTGTAGCCGGGTAAGCATATTATTGTTTTTCAAGGCTTCTAAGGGTAATAGAAGTACCATCCATCAGGCGGTGGTGTTTACGGAAAAGGTATGGAGTTATGAACTCGAGAGTTGCAGCTGTTTGGCAACTCGAAAGGGTAGTTTGGTAGCTTAGGTCAGCCTACGATCGACTTTTAGCTAAATCTTCTTCAGTCTAGTAGACTGTGCGGGGATGGTTATTCCTATTCAAATAGCTGCATGAGTTTGTGCTTTAAGTGGAGGAGTCTTCCTCCAAATATTGAATGGTAATACTAAATCTCTAAGGCGTTGATATCACTTTTGTCACGACCCAACCTAAGGCCACGACAGAAACCTACAATGAGTTTTGATCATTGCTAAACCCACTAATAATCTATTAATGATAGAGATAAGCTGGAAACCTGATCATATATACCTACCTATCTGCTGAAAGCATAAAGTCTTGAAAGATGACACAACTTTAACTTGTTGGCAATTAGAATACTGAGCCACAAATTCTACTATGCCACACTTCATTCCGTCCTACCGATAAATTTGCTTAATATTATGGTACATCTTAGTCGAACCTGGATGAACATTGTATTTGGAATAATATGCCTCTATCATAATCTGTCCACGTAAATCTGCAACATCAGGGACACAAAGTCTATCTTTATACATGAGAACACCGTCAGTGGTAACCCTGTATGGTGACTCTGATTTTCTTCTGGATATCTGTCTGTATTTAACTAAAACTGGATCCTCATACTGACGTTGTTTTACTTCATGAAAATTTAGAGTTAAAGGTATAGTGCAGCTTATCGTCCATCCATCACTGGTTTATCTCCTTCACACCTCAACTCTTTGAGAAGTTACTTTAGCGTTATAAGTGCACTTGTAATCAACTCTGTTGCTGGTATTCTGCCTCGGCTCATGGTCCAACTACATGTCTCTTTTATTTTCACTTTTTCAAGACATAATATTTCCAATTCAAAGACAGTACCCTGAGTAGATGTTCAGTCTGAAGATCATTCCTGGTCTGCCTCATACTATCCAGTAGTATTTGCATGATCCTTATCCTTATATGATAGACCCTGTTCAGATGAACCTTTGACATACATTAGGATATGAGTAACTACATTCCCACAAAGGGCTTGCAGAACAACACTAACATCAACTGAGATGTTGCATAGTGTGTTTGTAAAAATAATAAAGCTTGCATCAAATCTTCTATAATGTGTAGTGACAAGGTACTTCAAAAGTTCCCTCTATTGCATAAAGCGTGAGCTAATTCTTAGTTCCATCGACCTGTTCTATATCGAAGAGGTGATTATCGGCTAAATCATGTTAACCCATTAAAAGTTCCATGTATCTTTGCTTTGAAAAAGTAAAACTCTCCTCTCGTGATCGAGGAAGGGTCAATTTAGTCAAAATAAGCTGGGCAATGGTGTTATCATATTATCAAGATATATTTTATTCAAAGAGTTCGGTGCACGTGTTATAATTCTAATCATGTAATCGGGAAATAAGGCCCGTGGAGTAGCTTATGAAGGTCGTGCAAGTTTTCTTGTTATCTATGCGAATTTTTCTTTAGACTTAGGCTCGTTCGAGGACGAACGAGAGTTTAAGTGGAGGAGAATGAAACGACCTTAAGTATTCGTTTCGAAAGTTAGGACTCCGATAGGCATGCCGATAATTTTAAAAACTTCGTAATGTCCATTAGGACCTGTCTGTAAATTTTGAGTTAAATCAGACCTCGTTTGGTAGGCATCGGAAGAAGGTTTCAATTTTTATTGTCGATAAATATTAAAAAGAGATTTTTGAGCTCAGTTTTGGCGAATGAGCTCCGATTTGAAATCCGAAAGCGCCGTTTGGTTGGAATGATTATTTGGGTCTTTTGTGTACTTTTGAAAGTGAATTTCGAGGTCGTTCGGCTAGTTTCTGCTAAAATACCGAAAGTTAAATAATTTGACTTTTTTCTATTTAAATTCGCATCTTGAGTTTCGGGTACCCGATTTGAGATCCGCCTTCACGAGTATGCTATATATATATTTTGTATAACTTGTATGCAAAAGTTGGAATTATTTCGAGTATTATAGGGTACTGTTTAATTTTCGAAAAAAAAATGAAATAGAAAATAAAATAAAAAGACAAAAAAACAAAAAAAATAAAGATAAGAGGCGGTGGACTTTGTCCAAGGCCTTTTTATAAATGATGAATACAAACATACGTACAGAAGCAAAAAAGTGAAAACGCAGAAAGGAAGAACAAGACATAACGCAGGGAAAAATGCTAGAAAATGAGAAAAGAGCCGGAGAAAAGATAGAATTTTCACCCTGAAGCATTCAGGTAATGATCCTAATATATTATTTGAGTTTATTACGTGTGTTTGAATATATTTTAATGGTAAAACTTGGAATATTAGACATCATTTTAATAAGTTCAATTAATAGTTTAAAGGGTCAAATGGACCCCGATAATGGAATTGATTATATATTCGTACTCAGTGAGTTATGGACAATATATAAATATAATTTATTTAGGATTTGATTATGTGGCCTTAAAACCTGTACCTAGGCCGGGCCTGCGTATTGTGTATGCGAATAGGGTATCAGGTTCCTAACCGGATTGCCCTAAGATGTGAGGAATGAAGCCTTTAGCCAAATTTGATATATTTTTCTGCTTATTAAATAGAGTGGGATCGTTTGGCAATGAAACCAAAGGATAAAGCGGTTGTTGATTAGAAAGTGCTAACTTTTGGAAGAGGTAAGTGTTTATATCTATTTCCTAAGAGGGACCTGGCCTCGTGGATTTTCTACCACGTGTTCCTTACGTGTGTAGCTGCCGATAGGCGTACTCATTATGCCTTAGATTTGGATTTACATTGTATGTTATATGTTATGTCCTGTTGTTACTATTGCATTGAGGATTTAAGCAAGTTACTCTGGCTGTGAGTTGGCATCTACTTCCCGGCTGTCGATGAGAGTCCCACGTCGGTGAAGGATTATTATTGCATCACATTGCATTCATATGCATTATATGTCATTCATATGCATTACAATGCATATCATATAAGGAGCAAGAGGATTCCGCTCCATTGTATCACATTGAGGGTAGGAGGATTCCGCCCTAGGAGCAGGAGGATTCCGTTCCATTGCACATATCGAGGGGTAGGAGGATTCCGCCCCAGGAGTAGGAGGATTCCGCTCCATTACATTATATTGAGGGCAGGAGGATTCCGCCCAAGGAGCAGGAGGATTCCGCTCCATTGCATCATACTGAGGGCAGGAGGATTCCGCCCTAGGAGTAGGAGGATTTCGCTCCATTCATTTGACGCATGTGACCCTTTGCATCATATTTCATTTCATCTCATTTCATTTCATTTCATTTCATACCATTGTGTAGACTTGTAGTACATAACTTTTGTTCTGCTTATACGTGCATTGCTTATTTTTCTATATATTTCTGGCTCATATTCTGGGTTGTGGGTTCCGGATTGCACGCCGCAACGATATAAATATATGGATCGGGTTGCACGCCGCAGCGGTATAAATATATGGATCGGGTTGCACGCCGCAACAGAATTAATATATGGATCGGGTTGCACGCTGCAACACGATGTATTTCTGATTGTTGATGTGTTCGGGATACCTATATGTTTTGGTTATCTTACGTTCCTGGTTGTTGATGAGTTTGTGATTCCATACGTGTTTCTAGTTATTATCTAGCTCTGCCTTTTTATAATTTAAATAAGAGGAATTTTGTTTATCTGTTTCTCCTCCCTGGCTAGCTATCCTATTCTTTGAGGTGGCTAGTCTGCCCCACTTATTGAGTCCTTTTGACTCACCCTTATGTGTTGTTTGTTCTTGTCTATTTATTTCGTTTCGGCAGGTTCGCTCCAGGATTGAGTCCGGCACGTTGTTTAGAAGTGAAGACGACTTCAGCTGTCACGGTGAGCCAGCTTTTATTCCAGATGGCCACCAGTATATTGTTTATTATTTCAGCTGCATTTTGCTTCCTTCAGGAGGTATCTGTCTTCTTTTGTACTCTTAGATGTCTAGTCTGGAGAGCCGTAAACCTAGTATGTGGGTAGTCAGCTGTAATTTCTTCTTTTACAGCTTAGAGGTATCATTATGTTTGTACCTTTTTCTAAGTCTTGTTATTATTTATAAATTGAATTATATTTATTTTCCTAATTTAATTTATAAGGGTTCGCTCGACGGGTCTAGGGAAGGATGTCGGGTGCCCGCACGACCTAACCGGATTCCAGGTCGTGTCACTAATCCCATAACTCTTATCGGGACCACAATAATTTAATATTAAACATATACACAAAATTATTATACACTACAACATCAATACAAGCAAACAAAAAAAAACATCAATATAATACCATATACTAGCAGTGATTTATGTATATTTTAATATATTTTAAAATCCTAAATTAATTACACGAGACGTTAAAATCCCTAGATTATAAAACCCTAAAACAGTGCGATTAAAAACCCTCGAACCCATTGTTTCCTCTCTAGCTCTAGGTGATTTTGGGGAGATTCTAGGGAAATTCAGTCTTGATCAGCCATGGCCACGACGGCCACTGGGCAGCCCCCTACTGGGGTTGTTCCAGGCTCCTCCTATTCCTCCTAATGCATTACTTGCCATACAATCAGCTCCACAACCTCAGGCTCAATCCTATAAGTCAATTCTTAACTCTCATGCCATGCCTTTTGATATTACGTATGTTGCAGCGCCTACCATTAATTACCACCATGCAGAACCTACTTTTATTTGGGAAGACAAGGATGTTGATGTAATTATGAGAGAAGAAGAACTTCATTATGTAGTAGTAGGGAAATTTTCATATGGGATGCCCGAGTTCCATGAGTTACGTAAACAAATACCTCAACAGTTTGAGATAAAGAGTGAATGCTGAGTTAGCTACCTTGAATCACAACATGTTATCACTAGGCTATCATTGCTTGAACATTACGTACATTTTTTATCTAGACCAACCTTTTATCTCTAGGTCGGCTACATGTTTCATCAAATGAGGACGTTGAAGTATGATATTTGGTTTGATCCAAGGGAAGAAACATCAATAACTATAGCATGACTTCCTTTCTGGGTCTTCCACCTGCTTTTTTTGTGAAGGATGCTGTGTTTGCTTTGTCAACTGCTGTGGGTAAGCCATCAGCTTGATGCAGCCACTAAGGAAAAGACTAGACATAGTTGTGCAAAAGTTAAAGTGGAGGTGGATTTGTTAGCACCAAGACCATAGAATTAAAAATTCTTCAAACGGTGAAATTAGGTACAAGTGGATTAAGATTAATTATGATTATGTTCCAAAGTATTGCAATGAATGTAGATTACAAGGACACAATGAGGAAGAATGCTTCATTCTACATCCCGATCTTGCGCCAAAGGAAGAAGCCAATGATGATGAGGGTAATACATCAACTAAGGAGCCTGTTAGGGCAGCTCCTATAAGGGTGTTACAAAGTGCTAAAGTGGTGGGTAATTTGAACAAGGGTGAGGATGATGTGATTCCAGTTCAAGGTCAAGTACGTTAAGGGAAGAGATTTAAAAAATTCATTCATCCCAATAGAAATCCCAATGCGTGGTCAAAAGTTGAGAACAAGAATACACAATCTAAAGTTGATGCTAATCGTGGTACTCAAGGTGAAGCTATTGTAACTGCTAATGCTTTTGCATTGTTAGAGAAGGATGAAGCATTTCAGGAAGTAGTGGAGAAATATCAAGAGAAATCTCATGATAAGGGAGATAACTTGTTGCAGCATGCTGTGATGGAAAAAGATCAAGAGAAATCGCAGGATAAGGGTGGTATTTTAGCTCGAGTGGTTGCTTATGAGAAGAGTATTTCGGATGCTGCAAAAGATGGTAATTCTAACGAGTTGTCTTAAACTCCAACTCGAAGTGGGATGAAGGATAATGTAGTGTCCAAGGGCATAGGGGAAGTGTTAACTCCAACTCCTAATCAAGCTGGTACAAGGGGATGGGCACTGGATTGTTTTAAGGATCACCCAAAAAATACTTAAGTTGGCGTGTCAATTGTTTCAGAAAAAAATTTGAAGTTGGACAAAGCTAGGACGCCTTTAAGTCCTAGTAGATATGTGATTAATGAGGTGGTAGATGTGGGATCTAAAAGTGTTAACTCATTAAATGAAGTGAGTAATAATAGGGGGACAACACTAGAAAATATTAATAAGGTCCCATTTAATGGAGCGGCAATTAATATTGAGGATCAACATATTCAAGCTGAAAATTTGTTTCCAGTAGAATCTCAAGGTGAGAAGTCGTTAAATGCCAGGGTATTTACTGCCTAGAAAGAGATTAATATAGGCAAAGAATTAATGGTTATTGATTTAAGTTCTTTAAAGGAAATCTAACTTTCAAATCCCACTGTGTATTCCTTAATGATTCAGGTTTTGGGGCTCTTATCCAATCCAATGAAGGATTTAATTCCTGTACGCAATCAGCTACATATAGGTTCTTCAGTCTGAGCTGGAGCTTTAGGTTTACAGGTTGAAGAAGACAAATTCAATGTTCCCTTGAACATGTCTACTCAAACTATGACATCCCAGTTTGATAATGATATTGACGATATTGATGATGCGCAGAATGTACATTCTGATGGACATGATGATGCAATGCCTACAAATAAGGAACTAATAGAGAATATGTCATATTTTCCACAGCTTCAAGCTGTTGTAAGCATGGAGTATCTAAAGCTTGATGATGGTCCTTTAAGTCCAGGGCGATTAGCCTTGGAAGAGCTTGAAGAAGACTCAATGGCTCATAACTTTAGGGAGGTTGCACGTGATTGAGACTTATTCCCAAGAAGTGTGCAGAATAATCAAAATGTAATGACCCTTGCTCCTTTAGAGAAACCTACAGCTTTACCCAAGAACCAAAAGAGGTAAAGAAAAGGTAAAGTTATTACTGAAGCATAGCAGCAAGATCAACAAATTAGAGCAACATCGTTGAGGTATGCCTCAACAAAGAAAAATTGACCTATGGATATATTATTAATATGGAACATTAGGCCAGTCAATATACAAGAGGCCTTTGATAGGGTGATCACTTTAAATCAAAAGAAACACTTTCAAGTTATTTGACTCATGGAACCTTTCCAGGGTTTGCAAACTATTGATGGGTATAGAAGAAGACTCGGTATGGAGCAGAGTTTTTACAATATTAATGGGAAGATTTGAGTATTTGCTTCTGAAGATTATTTGGTCATTGAGGTTATAAATGATGCGCAGCAGTTGACGCTTAATTTTTATCATCAACAATTTGATCAAGATGTTGTCATTACATTTGTGTATGCAAAGACAGATGCTAATGAAAGAATTTTTTTATGGGATGCTATGCAATAATTTTCAGCCGACAATGAGAAGCCTTGGCTAGTGGTAGGTGATTTTAATGTTATTCTTTCTCAAGATGAAAAATATGGAGGTTTATCGGTGTTTTCTCCAGAATATGAAGAATTTTGCGGCAACAATAGCTAATTGCCATCTTATGGATTTGGTTTTTCATTCAAGAAGCATCTACACTTGGTGGAATGGGCGAGTTGAAGATGATTTTATTTTGAAGCGACTTGATAGGTGCCTGAGAAATCAAAAACTATTGGATGTGATGATTAAGATAGAGGTTGATCATTTAGCAAGGGTAGGTTCAGATCATTCACTTTTGTTGATTACTTTTTCGCATGAGTCATCGCCAATCATTAAACCCTTCAAGTTCCTGAATTTTTTTCCCTTAGTTCATGATCATTGGCACATTGAGGTCAGGGGTGATCCGTTTGTGGTGTTTCACATAAAATGGAAGGCTCTAAAGAAGAAATTGTCATCTTGGAGCAAGGCTACGTATGATAATATTTTTCAGTAGGTTGCTTCAGTTGAGGATATAATTCTTGCCCATGAATATAAATTGGAAATACCTCTTGCCCTAGAAAATAGAGAAAAGCTAGCTGAAGCGCAATTGAAGAGATACATGTTTTTAAAAGTTGAATTTTGGAAACAGAAGGCTGAGAAGCAATGGTTTAAAGAGGTGATACTAATTCAAAATTTTTTCAGTCACATGTGAATGGAAAGAGAAGAAAGCTTCATGTTCATAGAATCCAAAATAGGGATGGGGCCTGGATTGATTCACAGGATGCTATGGCAAGGGAAGCAATGTGGTTTCTTGAAAGAAAATTTGTACAGGATGATCCTCCAACAAATTTTGATCTACTTATGAATGTACCTGATGGTTTTTTTTTTGGAGCAAAATGAAGAACTTGTTCGGATCCCGTGTGAGGAGGAGGTGAGGGCAGTTGTGTTTGGTCTTAATGGAGATAGTGCTAGTGGACCTGATGGCTTCACTGATAAGTTTTTCCAGACATGTTGGGAATTCTCAAGAATGACCTCTTAATGGTGATACGAGCTTTATTTAGTGGAAGATCATTGCAGAGATATGTGACTTATACTAATTTGGTTTTATTACCTAAAAAGAAATGTGGTCTCTTTCTCTGATTTGCGCCCTATTAGTTTGAGCAATTTTGTGAATAAAGTGCTTTCTAGGATTGTTCATAATCAGTTGTCTGGTATGTTGGTGCAATGCAATTCCCGAAGGGATTGTTAGCACAAACGCGGAAGAACAAACAAAAGGATAAAAGATAAAAGCAAGACAAAACTTGCTTCTTTCAAAAGAACAGTGAGGAACCTGTCTCAAAGCTCAATCAAAAGGGATACAAGGATCACCTATACTATGCAACAATCCTCAAGAGAACATTGCCTCTTGCAAACTGAATGATCAAGAGGAATGTTCAATCGGACTAACCGAAAGCCACAAGTCCTTAAAAGCCCTCACCGGGGTTTTGCTCACGACGGAGACAAGAAGAAATGTGCTCGGCACTTTCATTCAATTCATCAATGTTCAAAAACTAGCTACTTACAATGAAAGGAAACAGTGTTTATATAGGAAATACTAAGGGTAAACTAGTAAATAGGTCACAGTTGACCAATAGAAATAAGCCACGCAGGGCTGAGTAAAAAATGTGTTCGGCAGATTTTGACTTCGGTAAGCCTTGGCTTCGATTCTCGTTTGACTGCTCGAACACACACTTATTGCCTTCGGACGCTCAATTGTCTTCGAGCTCATTGTCCTCGGTCACTTTGCCTTCGGGCTCAAATATGAAGATAATGCCTTCGATTCTTGAGCTCGGTCACTCAGCTTCGGAGCAATTGTTTTCCTTCGGCCAGGCTAAGTGAACGTGCACATCGTGCAGCAGCTTGGCTTGGTTTCTTGTCATCGGTCTCCTCGGTGGATCGATCACTTGATCAGCACGTGATCGGGCTGCATCATCCTCCCCTTCTTGAGAGGATTTCGTCCTCGAAATCAAGCCCTCCTCGTCCTCCGAAGTTGGACCTACAACACAAGGAACTAAGTCAGCAACATTAAAGGTGTTGGACACGTTATACTCACCAGGGAGGTCGATCACGTAGGCATTGCTGTTGATCTTGGTCAACACTTGAAATGGACCATCCCCTCGAGGAGCCAACTTTCCTTTCCTTTGGTTCGGGAAGCGTTCCTTTCGGAAGTGAACCCAAACCCAATCTCCTTTCTTTAACTCCAACTTTTTACGCCCCTTGTTTTTCTTTACGGCAACCTTTGCATAGGCCTCCTCGAGGTTCTTCTTCACCTTTGCATGCAATTCGATCAAGGCAGCTGCTCGTCGAGTACCTTCAAAATCAAGAACAGAATCTCGAGGCAATGGGGTTAAATCAAGTGGAATCAAAGGATTAAAGCCATACACACATTCAAACGGGGTCATGTTGATCATTCTATGCACCGTTCGATTGTATGCAAACTCCATCATGGGCAAACGATCAGCCCAGTTTCCAACCTTCCCTTTGGTCATTGCCCGAAGCAAAGATCCCAAGGTTCGGTTAACTACCTCGGTCTGTCCATCAGTCTGAGGATGGTGAGACGTCGAGAATAGTAGCTTGGTGCCGAGGGCACCCCACAAACATTTCCAAAAATGACTCAAGAACTTCGAGTCTCGATCACTTACAATAGTACGAGGTACACCATGCAATTTTAACACATTAGAAACAAACAATGTAGCTACATGCTGTGCATCATCACACTTTTTGCAAGGAATAAAGTGAGCCATTTTTGAAAAACGGTCAACCACAACGAAGATGCTATCATGTCCTCCCCCCGACCTCGGTAACCCCAAGACAAAGTCCATGGATATATCAACCCAAGGTCGATCAGGCACAGGCAACGGGGTGTACAATCCATGAGGGTTGGACTTCGATTTTGCTTTGTTGCAAACGAGACAAGTGTTGCAAAGCTTTTCCACATCTCGTCGCATTTTGGGCCAATGGAACTGCTCGGTCAAGATACCAAGAGTTTTATCGACACCGAAGTGTCCCATCAGTCCACCTGAGTGAGCTTCTCGAACCAAGAGCTCTCTCCACGATGACACTGGCACACAAACCCTCCCATTTTTGAAGAGGTAGCCATCATGCCACTGATATTTCTCAACCTTTCGGCCACTCAAGATTGCGTCTCGAACACATTTCAGCTTGGGATCGTCCTCGTACATCGACTTGATGCTTTCGAATCCCATGAGCCTAGAGGCGAGAGTGGTCGCTAAGGCAAATTTCCTTGATAGCGCATCGGCCACAACATTATCTTTTCCCTTTTTGTAATGAATTACATAGGGAAAGCTTTCAATGAATTCAACCCACTTGGCATGTCTTCGATTTAATTTCTCCTGACCTCGGAGATGTTTCAAGGACTCATGATCACTTTTGATCACAAACTCCCGAGGCCACAAATAATGCTGCCAATGGGCGAGTGCTCGAACGAGGGCATACAACTCTTTGTCATACGTAGAGTAATTCAAAGTTGCACCCTTAAGCTTTTCGCTAAAGTAAGCGATCGGCTTCGAGTCTTGCATCAGCACTCCTCCGATCCCAACTCCAGACGCATCACACTCGACTTCGAATGCTTTGCCGAAGTCAGGGAGTTGCAACAACGGGGCAGAACAAAGCCTCCGCTTCAACTCTTGGAAAGCCCTCTCTTGGGACTCTCCCCACACAAATGGATTGTCTTTCTTCACCAGCTCGGTTAAAGGAGCTGCCACGGTGCTAAAGTCACGAACAAACCTTCGGTAAAAGCTAGCTAAGCCATGGAAGCTACGAACTTGTGATACCGAGGTTGGAGTTGGCCAATCTTTGATGGCTTCGACTTTTGATTCGTCGACTTCGACACCATTAGCACTGACAACAAATTCAAGAAAGACTACACGATCGACACCAAAGGCGCATTTCTTGAAGTTGGCATACAACTTCTCTTCTCGAAGCTTTTCAAGTACCTGCCTTAGGTGGTCGACATGTTCATCCACGGTTCTGCTATAAATAAGTATGTCATCGAAATAAACGACAACAAACTTATTTATGAACGGTTTGAGCACATGGTTCATCAGTCGCATGAATGTGCTCGGTGCATTGGATAAGCCAAAAGGCATCACCAACCATTCATAGAGACCGAATTTGGTCTTGAATGCAGTTTTCCACTCGTCCCCGGGTTTCATTCGGATCTGATGGTAACCGGACCTGAGGTCTATCTTCGAAAAACATGAAGAACCACTTAACTCATCTAGCATGTCATCTAATCGAGGGATAGGATGACGATACTTTACCGTTATTTTGTTGACTGCTCGACAGTCAACACACATTCGCCATGTTCCATCCTTCTTCGGAACAAGGATAACAGGAACGGCGCAAGGACTCAAGCTCTCACGAACGAGGCCCTTGTTCAGCAATTCATCAACCTGCCGTTGGAGCTCTTTGGTGTCTTCGGGATTACACCGGTATGCAGGTTTGTTAGGGATTTGAGACCCTGGTACGAAGTCAATTTGGTGCTCGATTCCTCTCAATGGAGGTAATCCACCTGGCATTTCCTCGGGAAACATGTCCTCGAAGTCCCGCAAAACTTTTTGAACAAACAAAGGCAAAGGGTTATCATTAGAAAAATCATCATTAGAGTTTAGAAAGATACCCTTGTGCACGAGGCAAATCATCATCTGACCGTGGTCGTTGCCTCGTAAGATCTCACCGGGTTGCATGATTGCACAAATTCCTTTCACTTCGGTCAGTGAGTTTATCTCTTCGGGCCCCAATTTTGCTCCCATCGGAAGCTTAGCTTTGGCCGCTTCTTTCAATTCCTTCATTCATTTATAGTCCTCGGTGACTTGTTTTGGAGACAAGGGTTTGAGTACAAAATTCTTCCCATCAAGCTTCACAGTATAAGTGTTGGATCTGCCATTGTGAACAGCGGTTCGGTCATACTGCCACGGTCGACCCAATAGCAAATGACAAGCTTGCATCGGAACCACATCAAATATCATTTCATCTTGATACTCTCCGATTTTGAACTTGATCCACACTTATTTGACAACTCTCAATTCTCCACACTCATTCAGCCATTGTAACTTGTAAGGGTGGGGATGCTTCATCGTAGGTAATCCCATTTGTGAAACCAAAGTTTGGCTCACTACATTGGCACAACTACCGGAGTCAATGATCATCGAACACACCTTTCCCCTCACTCGACATCGGGCATGAAAGAGGTTTTCTCTTTGGTTGTCCTCTTCTTCAAGAGTCATGCAGCTCAAATTCCTTCGAACCACAAGAAACATTTCCGGATGATCAGCTTCGGCAGCCTCATGATCATCATCATCTTCAGCTCGAACAGTCTCCTCGATAATTTCCTCCTCGGTGTCACTCGCTTGCTCATGGACAGTTCCATCTTCGAGCAGAAGCATAACTTTGCGAGTTGGACACTCTTTTGCCATGTGACCATAACCTTTGCATTTGTGACACTGAATATTTGAAGCACTAGGAGAGTTGAGTTGAACTTTACCTCCCACTTCTCTTGGTTGGTTAACGGTCACACCTCTTTCGAAGGGTCTCTTCGAATCTCGAACAGTGTTAGCACTTGTTTGGTTTGGACTCTTCCATTCTTTACCTCGGTTCAAAGGAGTAGAAGTAGTGACTCCTCGATACCGGTTTGCCTTGTCGTCCTTCACCAACTTTTCAGCTTCGGTGGCAGCATCAAACAAATCTTCCAACGTGTGGTACACGTGGAGTCTCAACTGAGAAGACACATCCCTAGCCAAGCCATTTTTGAATCTGATAATGGCTTGCTCTTCGTCTTCGACCAGATCAAGATTCAATCGAACCTTTTCAAACTCATCGTGGTACTCTTGGACGGACTTGGACCCTTGCTTTAACTCATAGAGTTTTTGCATTTGAGTCTGCCTGTATTTGGCACTCAAGTACTTACCATCCATCGCTCTCATCAACTGTGGCCAGGTAGTGACTACTGGATAGTCATTCCTTCGTCTATGCCTCTTGTCAGATTCCCACCATGTTGATGCATAAGCTTCGAACGAAGCAATGGCATGGGCAGCTTTTCTCTCATCGGTCATCTCATTGGTTTCAAAGATGCGCTCCATTTTAAGCTTCCATTCAAGATACTCTTCGGGATCACTAGTTCCTTTAAAGGGTGGAATAGTGATCTTGACACTGTTCAAGTTTGAGTCTCGAACAGCTCTAGCCTGCTCGGGAAACTCATCTTCTCGATCATCAGCCTCACGCCCAATATTTCTTTCAACATTTGCGCCTCGACCTCGACCTCGGAAATTTCCACGTCCTCGGGGAGCTTGCTTTCGTTGAGCGAATGGCGGCTCACGCTCATATTCGTCCTCGGGAAATTCCTCTTCCTCAACCTCCTCGGCAACGGCTCCAAAATCTCTTCGGGCCACTGGAGGTGGTATTCTTTCTCCTCGGGGAATGCCCAAGTTTTGATTTCCAGCTTGGGGATTGCCCAAGTTTTGTTGTGCTTGGGGATTGCCCAAGTTAAGCTCTCTTCGAATTGCTTCACTTGTCAACTGATGTTGTCGTACAAGCTCAGCATACAGCTCAGGCTTCATCGGAGTGGATTGGCTTGTTCCAGTGCCGGACCCATGCATGGCCGCGGACGCACTTCCCTGCTCGAGGTTAGCTACTCGAGCACTCACTCCTCTTACTTCGGCACTGAGGCCTTGTATCGCAGCCATGAGATCGGCTAACGACAATTCAGGCTTTTCAATGCTTTTGACATCGTTTCCAGCCATTGTACCTGCACAAGTCAAAGATCAAACAAAAGGTTAGGGTTAGAAATCACCTCACACACTCCCTCACCTTTAATGGGTGGCACTCGGGTCCACTCAATTTATGGGTTCGGTTTTTGATCACTCAAAGACTTGTTAACAGTGGCTCGTCCAATTGATCGGTCCTCTAAGATCCTTCAAGTTCGACAATAGTCACTGCCTCTTCGGGAAGAGTGAAGTGATGTTCGACTCGATGGAACGGACGCTTTTTAACTGAGCTCGGGGAGTCAAAAGAATTTCTACGAAAGTTTGGACTTCGGTCACCCCTTCGCACGAGTTCCTATCAGCTTAAAAGAGTTAGTACGACCTTGAGTAGAACAAATACTCAAAAGATCTACCAACCAGAATTAGACACGAAAGAAAGTGAAAACCTAGGAGAATCTACCCTTTTTGGATTCCCTTTAGGAATCTTTTTCGATCACACCCACTTCTGTCCGTACAAAAGTGGTCCCTCCTTGGTACGGATAGGGTTTTACCTTATCCACTTTCCTTTTTCAGCCGACAATTTTCACCTGGGGCTTGATGTTTAAAAGTTTAACCCCTTTCTTCTTCAATGGAACAGTGACCTTGCTCCGGCGTACAGACGCAACAACTTCGGTTCACTGACCACGAATTTCAGCAAATCTGAGTTGCTTCTTTCAACTCCGGTTCCAAACAACAACGGAGGAAATCAAACGAAGTTCTTCGAGCTAAGATCCAGCTCGTTCGAGTCGTACACTGTTACGATTTGTAACAAGTTTCCGGCGTACGGACTTCGATTTTAAACTCAGAACTTCAATTCTTAAGCAACAAACAAACCCAAATCACTCAAGAACCACCAATCTTCACCGGTTTCTTCCAAACACAGTGGGGTTCGAGTTTTCAGTCACCATTAAAGCTCAAAACAGTCCAAAAATTCACCAAGAAACCCTAGTCACGAAATCAGTACGTCGGGTATTCGTTGGAATCAGAACTCGATGGTGAACAAGAATCCAAGATTGTTTTTCCAAAACAACCAACAATCAAACACAATTTTTGAATTTTCTTTTAACACTTTTTTTTTTTTTTTTTTTTTTTTTTTTTTTTTTTGTAAAATAACAACACCAACAGTAACAAAACCAAATCAAGAACACGAAACGGAAAACAGAGACACAATCGCACGAAAATAAAGATAACGTGAACAGGATTTGGGGTTGTAGATACAAGCCCAAACCGTGCTCTGATACCAAGATGGTGCAATGCAATTCCCGAAGGGATTGTTAGCACAAACGCGGAAGAACAAACAAAAGGATAAAAGATAAAAGCAAGACAAAACTTGCTTCTTTCGAAAGAACAGTGAGGAACCTGTCTCAAAGCTCAATCAAAAGGGATACAAGGATCACCTATACTATGCAACAATCCTCAAGAGAACATTGCCTCTTGCAAACTGAATGATCAAGAGGAATGTTCAATCGGACTAACCGAAAGCCACAAGTCCTTAAAAGCCCTCACCGGGGTTTTGCTCACGACGGAGACAAGAAGAAATGTGCTCGGCACTTTCATTCAATTCATCAATGTTCAAAAACTAGCTACTTACAATGAAAGGAAACAGTGTTTATATAGGAAATACTAAGGGTAAACTAGTAAATAGGTCACAGTTGACCAATAGAAATAAGCCACGCAGGGCTGAGTAAAAAATGTGTTCGGCAGATTTTGACTTCGGTAAGCCTTGGCTCCGATTCTCGTTTGTCTGCTCGAACACACACTTATTGCCTTCGGACGCTCAATTGTCTTCGAGCTCATTGTCCTCGGTCACTTTGCCTTCGGGCTCAAATCTGAAGATAATGCCTTCGATTCTTGAGCTCGGCCACTCAGCTTCGGAGCAATTGTTTTCCTTCGGCCAGGCTAAGTGAACGTGCACATCGTGCAGCAGCTTGGCTTGGTTTCTTGTCATCGGTCTCCTCGGTGGATCGATCACTTGATCAGCACGTGATCGGGCTGCATCATATGTTGCCTAGTTTAATTTCTCAAAATCAATTTGGGTTTGTAAAAGGTAGAACTATTATAGAGAATTTCTTGTTAGCGCAAGAAATTATTCATGATATTAATGAGAGGGGAAATCATGCCAATGTAGTGATCAAGCTTGATATGATGAAGGCATATGATAGGGTGTCTTAGCTTTTTTTTTGACGATGGTGTTGAGATAAATGAGATTTTGTCATGAGTTTGTTGATGTTATTTTCCAGTTGGTATCATCTAATTGGTATTCCATCATTTTTAATGGACAAAGCCATGGTTTCTTCCACTATTCTCGGAGTTTAAAGCAAAGGGATCCTCTTTCACCTACTTTTTTTATTCTCACAGCTGAGGTATTGAAAAGAAGTTTGAACTCTTTGCATAATCATAGTTTGTATAAGGGTTACGTGATGCCTAAATGGAGTCCTTACATCAATCATTTGGCATATGCAGATGATACCATTATTTTTACTTCTTCAGATGATGATTCGCTGCATTTAATTATTGGTGTGATGAATATGTATGAGGAAGTATCCGACCAGAAAATTAATAAGAACAAAAGTGTTATTTATCTTCATGAATCAGTGCCTCTTAATGTGGTAGAAAAGGTGGAATTCATTACTAATATTTGCAAGAATAACTTTCTATTCATGTATCTTGGTTGTCCTATTTTTTATGGTAGGAGGAAAAAGATTTATTATGAGGAGCTTGTTGGAAAGGTTTCAAGGAGATTGAACAGATGGAGTGCTAAAATGCTATCATCTGGAGGAAGGGCAATTCTCATTAAACATGTTCTCCAAAGCATGCCTATACATCTATTGTCCATAGTTAATCCTCTTGATTGTGTGATTGATCAACTTCATAGGCTTTTTGCCAAATTTTTTTGGGGGTAATTCTCAAGAAGGGTCAAAAAGGCATTGGGCGTTTTGGAAACATTTATGTGTGCCTTATGATCAAGGTGTTATGGGTTTTCGCTCATTGTTTGATGTCTCTAATGCCTTGTTTGCTAAACTTTGGTGGAACTTTAGGGCCAAAACATCTCTTTGGGGTACATATATGGCTAATAAATATTGTAAGAAATTACATAAAGCCATTGTGCCTTTTAAGGAGGGTTCCTATGTTTGAAAAAAAAAAGCTTCAAGTGAGAGATGCAATAGACGATGAAATACTTTGGCAATCTAGGATGGGTTCAGCGCATTTGTGGTATGATAATTGGACCGGCTTAGGTCCTCTATATTTTATGGCCCCGTACAGTTTTGATTGCGAGCTTTGGTACAATAGTGTTAGAGAAATGGTGGAAAATGGCCAATGGAATGCAGATTTTCTTTCACAAATTTTACCAGATGACATTGTTCAACATATTCTTCATAATATTACAGTTGGTAGAGTTTATGATGGGAGAGACAAGGCATGGTGGTATCCTACACCTAATGGGAATTTTACTGTTAGTAGTGCTTGGAAACTTCTTCGTGCAAAGGAGACAAAGATTAGCATTGCAAAATTCATGTGGGTTAAAGGGATGCCAATTAAGGTATCATTCTTGTTGTGGAGGATATGGAAATTCAAGCTTCCACTTGATGAAGAGCTTAAGTGGATGGGATACAAGTTTACTTCAAGGTGTTGGTGCTGCGTACACCAAAATGTGGAAACTACAGAGCATTTTTTTTGGGATAGCCCGTTGGCGACGAAGCAGTGGAAATATTTTTCTCAAGAGGCTGGAATTAATTTGGATGAATGCTCATTATATCAAGTGTTTTCAAGTGGTGGAAACAATAGCCAAAACCATGGATCAAAAAGGTATTTCATACAATTTCGGGTTTTATTATTTGGTCTTTATGGAAGAGAAAGAATATTGTTCGACATGGAGGTACGGTGTCGTATGTGCGGTTAGTGTATGAAGTGTCAAATAATGTAGCTTCCTTTGTCAAATTGCGTTTTCCACAAATTCCATTGGAGGGTGATTCTTGGAGTCAGATTGTTAGAGCATTAGAAAGTTATAGGCCAAGATTCAAGTACTTTCGAATTGCCTGGAAAGAACCTACGGTGGGTTATTTGAATTGTAACATGGATGGCTCGTCAAGGGGCAATCCAGGACCAATTTCTATTGGATTTTGCATTAGAGATCATGCTGGAGACCTTAAATATGCTTATGCAAAGTTCATTGGAGAACACACAAACTTGGTAGCTGAAGCGATGCAATTAAGGAGGCGCTGAAATTTTGTGTGTCGCAAAGCATGAGGCATGTGGTGTTTGAGACGGACTCCATGGTTGTGAAGCAGGTTATTAATGGAGTATGGCCAATTCTTTGGTCCGTTGCTCCTATTATTGATGAAATTATGGAGTTGAAGCAGCTAGGCGACTTTTAGTTTCTACACACGCTTAAAGAAGGGAATATGATGGCTGACGACATTGCAAATATTGCGCATGATATTCATTCTGTGAGCTTTAATTCTTTTGTTCAACTTCCACCTCGAGGCAAGCTTTTGTTAAACTTGGACAAGAGTCATTATGCTAATATTAGGGCCTATCCACTTAAGAGATGAAGATTGCAATACAGGAGGTTAATTGGAGGAGGAGGGTGGTGGAAGATGCTCACTAACTATGGGCCTATCCACATGCCTCATGCTATTTTTGCTAACTATTTTACTTGCAAAGAGCAAAAATAGTTAGAGATGAAGATTGCAAAGAGGAATGTCATACAACATTATGTCATGCTTTTATTTGCTACATGGTTCACATATATGTTGTTTTATTATATCATCTTGCTCGTGAGTAGTCTGGTATATATTTTGATAATTTTTGGATTTTGCTATGTGAGCTATTGGTGGAGTTGTTCTCTTGTTAATGCTAGTGCAAGGCTACTTGAATTTTGTTAGAATTGTTACTTGCTCAACAATCACCAGGACGAGATGTTAAAGAGGATGGCTGGTGATGTTGGGCGTATATCTTATGTCTCGGCATTGATTTCTTATATCTTTTGAGTTATTTTCAGCGTATTATGTGCCCAACAATGTGAGATTTAAAGTAAAATACTAACTTGAGGTGTTTGGATGTTTTAGGAGCAAATTGAAGGAAATTGGAGCTTGATTCGTACAAGAACAAGGAAGAAGCAATGGATACAGCCATGGATGCTTGGATGCTAGGCTGTATGGTCCGGGAAGAGTGTAAATAGTGAAGAAATTGGGAAAAGGAGCGCATACAGCCACTGATGCTTGGCATGCTCCGGTGTATGCGCCGTAAAATAGTCCCAGAGATGCCAGGACTAGCTAAAAACGTGGGAATATGCATATTTCCTAGGATAAAAACCCTTGTAACGCTATTTCTGATTCCATTACGTATTTTTGGAGGCAAGAACCATAGTAGAGGCTAGAGAACCAAGATTCATCAATTGAGTTGTGATTCTTCTTCCCTCTTTATTGTTTCATGAATTCTAGATTATTTTGTGAGAAAGCTAACTTGTCTATGAGTAGCTAAACTCTATTATTATAGGGTTATGGGTTAACCATGAGAGTTGTACTCTGAAGTTGGTTGAATTCTATTAAATTTATCAGATTGAGTTGTTTATTTAATTCTGCTCTGAATTACTTAATTTCCTGGCCAGTTGTTAAGTATTATCCATGAACCTAAGGTTGAACTCGAAAGTGGGAACCGTAGGTTGCAATAGAATTAAATAAAACGTGTTCTTGAACCCGGACATCAGGGAATGATTTCGCGGTTAGGATAGAAATATACCTAACAGTCACGCTTAATCAGTTTACAGGAAAAACACATGCATTCTTGTTAATTCTAATTCCATAGACATATAGGTGTCAGGTTGGCTTGAATAGGCGAGCAGAGTATCGAAAGAGCTCTGTGAGTATAATTAACCCTGTGATTAGCAACTCAGATAAGTAAAACTAATTCAACTAGCGGATGAGTGCAACTGGATTGGTGACCGTCCCATAATCCTGGAATATTTCCTCTCACTGATATCTAAAATTCTTGAATTGTCTTGCATTCCATTTACTTCAATTACTTTTAGTTAATTAGTTAATTAAACACAACTTGAAATCTGGTTAAACTCTCTTGAACAATACTTGAAATTGAAGTTTGTCTAGTTAATAGTTAATCAATGGTCCTCGTGGGAACGATACTTTCTTATCACTTTATTACTTGATCGACCGCGTATACTTGCGTGTGCGTTTGGAGCGACAAGTTTTTGGCGCCGTTGCCGGGGACTAAGATTTAATTAATTTCTAGATTAGCTTTTATTTGTTATTTGTTCAAGATTAATTTTTGGTTTTAGTTGTCTTTGGGTGTTTCAGGTTGTAGCTTGAATGCGAAGGAGCAAGAGTGGTGATAAACTCTACACTTTTGACCCAGAACCTAAAAGACTTTTTCACAAGCTAAGGAAGGAAGCCAGACTCAAAGCAAAGCTAGAGAAAGCTCCTATTTCTGAACCTGCAGAGATGGCTGGAAATCAAAACCGCGCGATACTGGATGTGGCCAGACCTACTCTTGATAACATGGCCAAGGCCATTGTGAGGCTCACCATTACTGGTACATTTGAGCTGAAGGAGAGTATGATCTGACTATTCCAGTCTAATGGTCAGTTCGCGGGACTGTCAAATGAAGATCCTCAGCAGCACATGCAGAACTTTCTGGAGATCAGCGACACTTACAAATATGTTGATGTGTCCGATGAATACATACGGCTGACGATGTTCCTATTCACCTTGCTGGGTGAAGCAAAGAAGTGGCTCTTGGTTCAACCACCAAACTCCATTAATTCTTGGGACGAATTGGACAAGAAGTTTCTGATCAAATTCTTTCCATCGGGCAAAACTGCAAAGATCAGAGGTGAGATAGTGTCGTTCAGTCAAAATTCATCAGAGGAGATAGGTGAAGCATGGGAGAGATTCAAGGCATTATTGAGAAGCTGCCCACACCATGGTCAATCAAAGGAGGTATTGGGACATATTTTTGTTGAGGGACTGCAGTCGCATAGTAAAATCTTGCTGGATGCTTATTGTGGCGAACCAAGTCTAGAGAAGCAGTATGATGAGCTTGAGATCATTCTTAACAAAATTTCAGAAGGCAGTCAGCATTATCATGGTGACTCAGGCAGAGGTAAAAATCTCAGGCTAGGTGGAAAGGTGGAAGTGGATGTACTGACATCTATGAAAGCTGAAATGGCAGCAATGCAACACTCTGTTAAGCAGCAACTTGATGCAGTACTTGTCCAGGTAAGCAAGCCACATCCACAACCTCAGCAACCGGCCCCACCCCAGGTTCAACAAGTGCAAGCAACTCCATACTGTGAGGTGTGTGGTGGTTCTGATCATCTGAGTAATATTTGCACGGAAAATCCAGAGTCTGCATTTTACGTGGGTCAGCAGGGCAGGGGTTTTAACCAAAATGCTCAGTATGGCAACACTTACCCGCCTAATTTTCGCAACCACCCTAACTTCTCATGGGGCCGTAATCAAGGCGGACAAGGCAGCAGACAACCCCAAGGTAATACTCAGCAGGTGCAGAATCCACCGCAGCAGCAACAGTCTGAAACGTCAAAAATAGAGGCAATGATTCAAAAATTGGCTGTTGATCTTAACCAGAAAATTTCAACTCTCCAGCAAAACCAAGACAGTGCCATTCGCTCTCTAGAAAAACAAATGGGACAGCTTGCTAGTAACCAAAATACAAGGCCACTTGGTGCTTTGCCAAGCACTACTGATCCGAATCCCAAGGAACAAGTGCAAGCAGTGTCATTACGAAATGGGAGAGAACTGGAAGAATTGCCAAAGAAGCCAAAACAGTCTCACCCTGACAAAGGAAAAGAGCCAGAGCCAGTAGTCGAAGTCGAGAAGGAGGCAGAAAAGCAAGAGGCAGTGATTGCTGCTAAACCACCACCTCCCTTTCCTTGAAGGTTGCAAAAGAATCTGCAAGATCCTGCAGTTACAAAGATCTTGGGCATACTCAGTCAGACTAGTGTCAATATTCCATTGGTAGATGTGCTCCGGGGAATTCCAAAGTATGCTAAGTATATCAAAGACATTGTGTCATCAAAGAGGAAGCTCAATGAATTTGAAACTGTAGCAAAAACTGAAGAGTGCACATCCAGAGTTCAGAACAAACTCCCTCAGAAGTTGAAGGATCCAGGTAGTTTCACCATTCCTATCCGTGTTGGCAACATAGCAGTTGGTAGAGCCCTATGTGATCTGGGGGCTAGCATAAATCTTATGCCATTGTCTGTGTGCAACCAACTGGGTCTCGGCACTCCAAAGCCAACAACAGTCTCACTTCAGTTAGCTGATCGGTCTACTACTTATCCTGAGGGGGTGATTGAAGATGTACTGGTTCAGATTGGTCAATTTATTTTGCCCGCTGATTTTGTTATTCTGGACTATGAGGCAGATAAGGAAGTCCCTATCATTTTGGGATGACCTTTCTTAGCCACTGGTGATGCTGTGATCCGTGTCCGAGAGGGAAAGATGACAATGAAGGTGGATGATCAGGAAGCAGTTTTTAATGTGTACAAGGCTCTAAAAATGCCTAACCATCATGAAGAGTTGTCTATGATAACAGTGAATGACCCGGAGGAGAAGTCGACTGACCCAACTGATTATGTCAATGATGACTTGCAGCGAGCACTGATGTTGGGAGAAGAAACCAGTGAAGATGCTGACATAGAGGAGATATTGCAGCTCTTAGACTATTCTTGTGCATTTATTACTGGGTTTCCCAAGTTTGAACCTTTAGATAGACCGCTCGGGCCACCACCCAAGCCGTCTATTGAAGAGGCACCCAAGCTTGAGCTCAAACCTTTACCGGCGCATCTTCGGTATGCTTATTTGGGACAATCTGACACTTTACCTGTGATTATTTCTTCTCTGTTGTCTGACATGCAGGTAGAAAAGCTGTTGAGAGTGCTACGAGAGCATAAGAGTGCTATTGGCTGGACCATAGCTGACATCAAGGGAATAAGCCCAGATTTCTGCATGCACAAGATCTTTATGGAGGACGGTTACAAGCCAAGTGTGGAGCATCAGCGTCGCCTTAATCCAATCATGAAGGACGTGGTAAAAAAAGAGGTGATTAAACGGTTAGATGCAGGTATAATTTTTCCTATCTCTGACAGCAAGTGGGTAAGTCCAGTGCAATGTGTCCCTAAATAGGGAGGGATGACAGTAGTGCAGAATGAGAATAATGAACTTATCCCCACAAGAACTGTTACGGGGTGGAGGGTGTGCATTGATTATCGAAAATTGAATAAAGCCACCCGAAAGGATCACTTTCCTCTCCCCTTTATTGATCAGATGTTAGATAGGCTAGCTGGCCAAGAGTATTACTGTTTCCTCGATGGTTACTCTGCCTACAATCAAATATGGATTGCTCCCGAAGACCAGGAGAAAACTACTTTTACATGCCCTTACAGTACCTATGCCTATAGGAGGATGCCGTTCGGGCTATGTAATGCACCTGCGACTTTTCAAAGGTGTATGATGGCTATTTTCACTGATATGGTGGAAAAGTTTGTCGAAGTGTTCATGGATGACTTTTCTGTCTTCGGACCTTCTTTTGATGCTTCTAGTGCTTGGTAGGTGTGAAGAAACTAACCTTGTTTTAAATTGGGAAAAGTGCCATTTCATGGTTCGTGAAGGTATAGTTTTGGGACACAAGGTGTCCAGTGCTGGAATTGAGGTTGACAAGGCGAAGGTGGAGGCGGTTGAAAAATTACCCCCACCCACGTCTGTGAAGGGAGTCCGAAGCTTTCTCGGACATGCTGGCTTCTATAGGAGGTTTCTTAAAGATTTTTCTAAGATTTCTACTCCTTTGTGCAGGTTACTTGAGAAAGAAGCAGCATTTGTGTTCGATGAGGCCTGTCTGAGGGCCTTTAATGAGCTTAAAGAGAAATTGGTCTCTGCGCCAATAATAGTGGCTCCTGATTGGACTGCACCATTTGAATTAATGTGTGATGCTAGCGATGTCGCTATTGGTGCAGTCCTGGGGCAAAGGAGGAACAAGGTGTTCCACTCCATTTACTACGCCGGCAAAACTCTTAATCCTGCCCAATTGAATTACACAGTTACTGAAAAAGAGTTGCTGGCAGTAGTGTATGCCTTTGATAAGTTTCAGGCATACTTGGTTGGAACCAAAGTTATTGTCTACACAGACCACGCAGCAATCAGGTACTTAATTGATAAAAAGGATGCTAAGCCTCGACTAATTCGTTGGGTGTTGTTGCTGCAGGAATTTGACTTGGAAGTCCGAGACCGTAAGGGAATGGAAAATCAAGTAGCTGACCACCTATCTAGGTTGGAGAACCACAAACATGTGGATGAGGGAGGGTTGATCAGAGAAACCTTCCCGGATGAGCAACTTTTTGCCATCACCAATCACTCGGACCCATGGTATGCTGATTATGTCAACTATTTGGTAAGTGAGGCAGTGCCACCACATCTGACTACAGAGGTAAGCGTCGGTTCTTTCATGACGTGAGATTTTATGTTTGGGATGAGCCGTTTTTGTTTAGAGTGTGTGCAGATCAGTTGGTGAGAAGATGCATTCCTGAGGAAGAGACTGAGGCTGTTCTGCAAGAGTGCCATGCATCTCCTTATGGGGGTCATCATGGTGGTGATAGAACAGCCGCCAAGTACTTCAGTCTGGTTTCTATTGGCCAACACTGTTCAAAGATGCTCACGCTTTTGTAAAGAAGTATGATCGGTGTCAAAGAACTGGCACAATCACCAGGAAGCAAGAGATGCCTCTACAAGGCATTCTAGAGGTGGAGATTTTTGATGTGTGGGGGATCGACTTCATGGGTCCCTTCCCCTCGTCGAATGGTCACAAGTATATTTTACTGGCCGTGGATTACGTGTCTAAGTGGGTAGAGGCTGTTGCTCTTCCTACTAATGATGCCAAGGTGGTGGTGAGTTTCGTCAAGAAGAACATTTTCACCAGGTTCTTAACTCCGCGGGCTTTGATTAGCGATGAAGGTACACACTCATGTAATAAGTTGTTAAACAACCTTCTCGCTAAATACGGGGTCAAGCATAAGGTCGCCACCGCTTATCATCCGCAAACTAGTGGACAGGCTGAGGTATCAAATAGAGAGGTGAAGCAAATTCTTGAGAAAACTGTCAGTGCGAATAGGAAGGATTGGGCTACCAAGCTCGATGATGCACTCTGGGCATATAGGACAGCTTATAAGACTCCAATTGGGACTTCACCGTACAAGCTGGTATATGGAAAAGCGTGCCACTTGCCAGTCGAGCTTGAGCACAAGGCCTATTGGGCGATAAAGAAGCTAAATTTTGATATGGGCTTGGCGGGTGAGAAGAGATTGTTGCAACTCAATGAACTCGATGAGTTTAGGTTGCACGCATATGAAAACGCCAAGTTATATAAGGAGAAGATTAAGCGGTGGCACGATAAGCGGATTCAGCATCGTCACTTTGAGCCGGGCCAACAAGTTCTTTTATTTAACTCCAGGTTGAAGCTCTTCCCTGGTAAGCTCAAGTCGAGGTGGTCTGGTCCGTTTGAAATTGTTAAGGTAATGCCCCATGGAGCGATTGCATTGCGAGCCCCGGGCTCGGACAAGTCGTTTCTAGTGAATGGGCAAAGAGTGAAGCGATATTGGGGAGGTGAAGTCGATAGGCTTAAATCCTCCATTTCTTTAGTCGACCCTTGAAAGAGGGTTGTACTCGTCGTGCCGCGACGTTAAATCAAGCGCTTCATGGGAGGCAACCCATGTTTTATCGTTTTTAGAGTAGTTAATTCGCATTTTCATTTCAAATAAAATAAAACAAAATAAAAAAATAAAAAATTGAAAAGAACAAAAAGAATGGATTCTTGATGTGTTTAACATGTTTGTGTAGTGTTTTATTAGTTCAACTCAACGAATGCCTGGACGAGAGCCATTTAGTGTTGGGGCAGATTTTTAGCTCACCTAGCGACCACGCTAGCGAGCAAAGTGAGGCAGCAGGATTTCTTAGGCAGCAGGTAGGTAGAATTTTTGATTGCTCAATTAGAAAAGTCAGCGAGCAACATTGGAGGCGAGAAAGGGAAGTGCCGAGAATTCTGCTCTTGGCTTCTTTCGCGCTGAAGCTCGTTGGCGTGCACCTATTGCTGGAAATTATCATAAGGCGCTTGGAGTTTTGGAACAGGATTTTCAAAAGAGTACTCATGGTGCAACTGAGACATTTTATTTATTACAAAGAAATAGCACGTTGGCATTATGAGTGGACTTTTAACATTTTACTTGGAACTATTCCAAGGACTGTTTCAATCTTCAAGAAACTATTCTTCCACCTGTTCCAACCAAGAATCTTACATCAAATATCAAAGAGTTTTTATACTAGTTTGTTGAGGAGATTGAGGCTCTGCTGGTGGTTTCTTTGCTTGCTAAGGCGCCTATTAACGCGACCTTTTCCCTGGATTTTAGCATGGTTCCTGATCCTTTATTGCAAGCTGCTTTGCTTCACAAAGTTCCTTAAGACATATCCTACATTATCCAACAAGGAACACAAGTTTTTGAAGAATCTCTTCATGCTTAAAAATTTTAGTTTAACTAATTCAATTGTTTTACTAGCTGATTGTTTTCACATTGTAAAGTGCAATACTTATGTGTTTGACTTATCTAGCTTGGTGGTATTGACATCATATGTAGCTACTTTATGTTCAAGTGTCAACTTTGGTTCAATTTGTAAAGACATTGTATTTTTTTTAGTTTCTATTAATATTAATAAAAATGGTTACTAGGTGCGATGCCTAGTTGACTCTTTGCATGAAAAAATAGTGCAATTACTAGCAAACAAATTAAAATACATAATCTAAGATTAACAAAAGTTGAAAATCGTAACTTGGTAGATTTTGTATAGGTTAAGTGTAATATTGAGTAGGTCAAGTATTATTTGGTAGTTTAATTATGTAGAAGGGGAATGGTCGTGTTTAATTGGGAGAATAAGGGTGGGTTTGGGGTTTTTGTTTGGATAATTAAGATAGTGGGCTGGGGTTTTTAATTGGGGTGGGATCTGGCCTTAAAGGCCACCACGTGGCTAGGCCGTTAGCCAGAGGGGAAATTGTGTTCCAAACAATAACGTGAGGGTATTTTTAATCTGATAGTTAAAAGTAGAGGGTTATGTTTGACCCTTTTCCAAGTTTATTATTATAATTCAAGTTTTCTAAAATCGCCTAAACTATTTCAAATAATTAATTAATAGTCATTTTGATAAAACTATTTTAAAATGACAATTATTTTGAAAGCGCCTAAAAGAGCTAGTTTAATAGTTCTCTTGGCGAGGTTGGCTAAGCAAAATATTAAAGTAATATCTTTTTTTGTAAATAACTTTTATTTTTTATGTTTTGAAAATTCGGCCAGATTAACCACAGTTGTCGTTTTTTTTAAGAAAAACCACTAAGCACGCAGCTTAGCGGTTAATTTTATTAATAATAAATAAATAAAAATAATAAATTCGGTCTTTACAAATATGAATGAATTACGAGCTTGCTAAGACTAAATAATGACTAACAAGTGGTAATTAGAAATATACCCAAGCATTGCATCTACCTCATTGTGTTGAGCGTCATATGATGCTAATACCACCAATTGAGGGAAATTTAATACTTTGGTAACATGCTTCACGTGAACTACCACACTAGCTAGGAATAAATTTAATACAAAATTAATGAAATACGTAGCTAAGTATATGTGTAATGCTAACAAACTTCTAAGATATAATCTTGAATAAGATCCTTGATGTTGTTGAAGAGCATCCATGATGTAGCATCCAATATGAACATAGCTCGTTAAGGAGCTCGTTGAGCTTGTTCAAATTCTGGCCGTGTCTCAGCATTCCAAGGAACGCTTGCTAGGAGCGCTCATTGAGCTCCCCCAAAATCTGCCCGCCTTAGGAATTCCCCAGCATTGCTTGCCGAGGTCGCTCACTAGGCGAGCTAAATTTCTGCCCGCTATGTTTCCGCGCTGCTCCCCCGCTTTCCTTCGCTCGCTGGATCGCTCGCTAGGCGAGCTAAAATTCTGCCTCACATCTTCGTTTAGTACATGGCGCTCGCTGACCTTACTCGTTGTCCTTGGGAAAAGTTTGCCCGGTTTTTGAAGCCTCCATTCTCGCTCGTTGAGGTCTCTTGTTGAGTTCTTGAATTTTTTGTCTGCTTTTCCAAACAACACTTCATAAGCTCGCTTACCATGCTCGTTGAAGAGTACAACAATTTGCCCGCTCATTCTCCCTAAAAAAGCAACGCAACACCATTCCTGAAATATAGTCCATCTTTGAAACAAAACCCAAATTCCATGTAAATACTTTCCATAGTTCCATTCCAATCACACAAAGCATGAATAAATTCCACCATGAAATTTATAGCTATGAATGTAACCACAAAAAAAAAAAAAAAAAAAAGTTAGTAGTAAAAGCCTTCATGCTCTCCTCTACATAGATTCGAACATGAAGGAAAATTCCACCTCCCTTGTTTCTAAACATTCCTCCTCGGCCTAGTGCGAATGTAAGGCTCATTAAACTTATCCCCATTCACCAATCTCCTTCCCATGCTATCCAACTCGTGAAAAGAATTCACCAGGACATCTCCTTGATCAATAGCCAAGTTTGCCAAGTGATCCGCCAATTCATTACCTTCTCTAAATACATGCACCACCTCTATACCCTTCATCAAACTCCAAATCTCCTCCATTTTTTGCACAATTTGCCAAGGCACCTCCCAAAATTTTGTCGCTACATTCTTGAGCAACATCGAGTCCGTTTCAACAATAACTTGTGAATAATAAGTGGAGACCACATACCTCAAGGCCATAAGAAATACAGTTGCGTCCGCTTGAATATTCGTGGTCATACAATCATCCATCTCCTCAGTACAAGCGTGCACAATATCACCCCTGTCATCCCGAACACAAAATGCCCAAGAACTAATACCTGGATTACCTCTAGAAGCTCCATCCGTTTACATTTGATCCACCCCACCTGAGGCGGACTCCAAGCAACCTTTGTCATCACAAGCTTTGGCACATGATCCCTTAACACCGTTAACAAGTCTTCCCACCTACTAGGCACTTACTGAAAGTTCCTCCTGCTAACTCTCAGCAACATGATAATATGCTGATTGACAAGATACACCAACCTATGAGCTGAAGTCGACCCACAATGCCTCAAATTATTCCTCCATTTTCACAACTCCCACAAAATAAAATTGGGAATAACATTGTAAATCAAACCTCAGGAGCGGGCTACCAGAGGCATCCCACCACAAATTTATCACTTGTGCCAAGTGCAACCCATCAAAATTAAGATCTGCAGGATCTCCAAAATATTTTCAAACATAACGTGCTATAGGTGCATTCAGAAACAGATGTGATACAGTCTCTACATCAGGGTTCACACAATAATGACACCTAGAGGGGAATTGAATTCCCCACCTCTTCAACATATCATCTAAGGGCAACTTAAATTTTCATAACCCCATAAGAAAAATGACATCTTAAAAGGAATACCTTTAATCCATATATTCTTGTAAAGATCGCTCGGCTTCTTCCTTTGTCTCACCAAATGATACGCTGACCAGACTGAAAATATGCCTCGAGACTCCAGCATCGAAAAAGGCATGTCCCTCAGCTCAGGACAAGTAAGAGGTTTGATATTCTAAATCACATTCTCAGCAATGTCTTCTGGCAGTAGCTCCCTGAGGCGCTGCTACAGCCATACTCCATCCTCAGCAACTTTATAGACACACACTACAGTCTCATCACATTCAAACTCATGAGGAACTACATGATATAACAGACCAAGTACAGTCCAGTTATCAAGCCAGAAGTAAGAATTGCGCTTTTTCAGCTGCCAAATTATCTCATATCCATCTCAGGTATGCTCTTCAACATCTTCTTCCATGCATGCATATGTCCCCTTCTTCCATGGCACCACTATAAAATGATGCTTTTTTAAGTATTTGTTGCTCATATAATCCCTCCATAAAGATTGCTTGGTACGAAAATTTCACCACAGCTTTGCGAATAATGCCTTGGATATATCATACAAGCTCCTAAAACTAACTCCACCTTCATTCAGAGGATGACACAAAGTCTTCTAAGAAGCCCAGTGCCTGTTATCCTGACCCACAGAGTTACTCCATAAAAACTTGGCAAACATCCTGCGCAGCTGAGCTACCACCCCAGCAGGGAGGTCACAGGCAGATAACAAGTGAATAGGCATACTCTGAAGCACAGAGGAAATTAGAGTCTCCCATCTACCTATGGAAAGTAATTTACCAATCCAGGAGTCAAGCTTTTTCTGCACCTTCTCCACCAATTCATTGTACAGACAGTTCTTCCTCCTAGCATAATAGATAGGCACGCCAAGATACTTGAAATGAAATTCCCCCCTCGATATCTCGGTAACATCAAGCACCCTATCAACTATCAACTGCGGAACTTGACTATGCATATACACATTACTCTTCTCCTTATTGATTTTCTGACTGCTAGACAGCTCATAACTAGCAAGAATATCCATCACCAAATTTAATGATCCCTCCTCAGCAGATGAAAAAATAATTATATCATCTGCGTATGCCAAGTGATTGAGACAGGGACTCCACTTTGGCATCCCATATGACACAAAATTAGCATCTCTATGCAGCGTATTCAGAGCTCTGGAAAGGCACTCAGCAGCAAGCAAAAACAAGGTAGGTGATAGAGGATCACATTGTTTCACCCTCCGGAAGACTAAAAAACCCATAGGGCTGTCTATTTACTAGCACAGAGTACCAGTTATTACACAGGGTCATGTAGACCATGTTAATAAACACCTTACCAAATCCCATCCTCCTCAGGGCCTTCGTCAGAAATAGCCATGACACTCGATCATATGCCTTAGCCATGTATAGCTTGATTACTACATTAGATGGCTTCACCCTGTCAGCAATATCGCGCACAATTTCTTGCACCAGCAAAATATTCTCATAAATGCTCATGCTCTTAACAAAACCAGATTGCCGCGTTAAAATTATCCCAGGCAATAAAATAGATAGCCTGTCATGAATTACCTTAGAAAACACCTTATTGCTGAAGTTGCTCAGACTAATTGGTCTCATGTCTGAAAAGGTAGCAAAATCTTTCCTTTTAGGAAAGAGAACCAAGTTAGTAGCAGTGATGTAATGAGGCAGAAAGTGACCCTGAAAGAATGCATGTACCATTTTAACCACATCAGCACCAATAATATCCCTAGAAGAATGATAAAAGGCACCCGTAAAACCATCAGGGCCCCCTGCAGAGTCGGTAGTCAGGCCAAAAACCGCCTTCTTCACCTCCTGTTCATCTGGCTGAACAACAACAGCATCATTCTGGTCCTGCGTAACAAGACTCGGCAGGTGATCAAGTATAGAAAAATCATCTGGCACTGGATCAGTAGAAAACTGAGCCTGAAAAAATTTGATAGCCTCCTGGGCTAAATCTGAGTCGTTATCAAGCCAAGAACCAGTAGCATCCTGAATTCTTCTAACCTGCAACACCTTCCTTTTTCCATTTACACGAGCATGAAAAAATTTGGTGTTTCTATCCACATCTTTGAACCACTGTATACCAGCTTTCTGCTTCCAAAATAGTTCATCAGAGCATAAAATCGAATCAACTCTGCATTCACTCTCTATAGTCTCTCTCTGTTGTACCCAGTAGGATGCTCCTTGAATTCCTTTTCATATACCCGGACCACTTCCTCTAGTGTAGCAATCTACCTAAAGATGTCACCATACGTCTCCCTACTCTAGACAGACAATGCCTTTTTCAATTTTTCAAGCTTGCAGTGAAAGTTATAAAAGGATTCGCGCTAAAATTTTCAGCCTATTTCTCTCTAACAATGGTCTGAAAAGACTCATGCTGCACCCAAAAGTTCAAAAATCTAAACAACTTCTTTACCGTACGGCTATCCATGTTAGTAGTAATCAGCAACATCGCATGGTCCGACCCCTGCCTAATGAAATGCTCCACTTCAAACTGAGGAAATAGTTGTTGAAATGCCTGATTCACAAAACACCTATCAAGCCTTTCAAATATGCATTCATCACCCGATCTACCATTTCACCAAGTGTACATGCTGCTTTTGAAGCGCATGTCAATCAGTTGACAAGTGCTGATGCAGTGCACAAAATCTTCTACCTTCTGGTATTAAACTGGAAGGCCCCCAAACTTCTCAAGCTCAACAGAAATGACATTAAAATCGCCCCCAACCAACGACGGGGATGTCATGTCACTAGCCTGAGCATACAATATGTCCCACAATTCCACCCGAGTGGTGTGATCAGTACTAGCATAAACCAACGATACTACAAATTCCAACAAACCATCTAAATATGTCAGCTTCAAAGACAACATTTGTGATGAATCATACACAACCTCCACTTGATATTCATCCTCTACAAACACCCATATTTTACCATTGAAGTTATGCCAAGAAGAACCCATACCTAGCCACTGACGATACTTGTCAATATGTCTGGAGTGCTTAAACGACTCCATTAATGCAATAAATGAAAAATGCTTCTGCCTATGCATTGTGACCACTCTATCAAAGGCCTGCTGATTATTAAAAGTCCTTATATTCCATATGAGTGAGCTATTCATTGAAAACCAGAGGTTTTGGAAACCATCCTCCTTGTTGATACCTCTCCGGCTGGCGGAGGAATACTTTTTTCTCTTTTTTCCCGAACCCGCTTGGTCTTCTTCTTCTTCTGTGCGGCCACCTGTCTAGGTGATATATCACCCTTTTCAGCTGCATTAACATAATTATAAGCCATAGACTCAGTATCAAGCTCTTCATCATCACCAATTTCCACCAGCTTTTCAACCGGTTTGTCAAAAACATGCGGTAAAGCTGGTATAGGATCAAAATTCTTTACAACCAGCTATGTATTCTTCTTTTTTGCACTATCATGGGCTGCTTTCGACTCCTCTAGCTCCTTACCAATGGCTGGACTACCTCTTGATAGAACAGGACTAGCATTAACCACATCAATCTACTTGTCAGCACCACCTTATGGCTTTTCGGTACCACCCTGTGACTTTTCAGCACATGCATTTTTAGGACTTGAACCACACTTCCTTATCTTCCTTGTCACTATTAGCCCCTGACATATCACCCTCCAACACCATGTATTTATAAGATGGATCATGTTCAAAATTTTGTGGATCAACAACATCATTTTCACTCTCCTCTCGAAAAATCCATTAATTCATCATCATCCTCCTCCTCTGAGTCAACTACCTTTAGCTAGTCATCCTTCACATCACCATCATTCTATGTAATAAATTTGGGCGCCGACGAGTTAGAAGGAACTTCCTGTTGAGCGGTATTCAAGGTCGCAGGGACAACAACAATAGGCGCTGTAGGCACAGCAATAATAGGTGCTGTAACTGTAACAAGAGCTCCTTGTGGAGCTATTTCACCATCCTTTTGAGGCTGAGTCTGGGACTTTGCAGGTTGATTCCCATCTTTTCCTTGCTTCCAAGTCCTTTTCACCCAGGGGTTAGTCGACATAGAAATAGAAGCGTTACCTTTCCCAGCTGATTTTAGAGCTGCAACACTATTTTTAACTGCATCTTTCTTAGAAAGCTGGTTCCTTGTCACCCAAGTCACCCACCTCCTGATTATCATCTTCCTGCAACACTGCAAATTGATTATTTCCAGCCTTCACCAAAGCTAAATTATCATTTGCCTTTCCAACACCTTTCTTCACCTAAACATTATCATTCCCTTTCCTTGCTTTCTTACACTTTGCATTATTCCACTCTTCCTCGTTTCTAACATTCCCAACCACCTTTCCACTTGTCGGTGCCGGAAGAGCAGGATTAACCTTGGAAATGTTTGCATGTGCGTGCTGAGCACCATTATAATTTTGATTTTCCCAGAGCTCCAGGTGAGTGACCTTGCACTTGCTTTCATCATGGCCTTGCAACTTGCAATTTTTACAGTACAATGGATGATAATCATAAACAATATCTAGCCATGTAGAGATTACAACACCAATGTCATCATCCTTCTTATTAATCAAAATACGATTAGGGCGCTTTGCTACCAAATCAATTTCAACCTTGACTCTGGCACAACTTGGTCTAGTTTTATTCAAAGTTGCAGTATCAACTTTTAATGGGGTTCCCACTGCTGAAGCAATAGAAAAAGGAAACTGTGCAGCAAAAAAGTTTCGAGGCAATTTTGGAAAGCTAATCCATGCAAGAGCCATTGAAGTCTCTTCGTCAGGCTTCCAGTGTCACGTCCATTTCAATGATCTCATAAGATAGGATCTACCTCTAAACTTAATCCAATAGGCTGGGGTTGACAAGAAATTAACATAATCCTCCAATAGCATCAGTCTAATCAACACGTACCTATCGTCCAAGTAACCAATGTTGCAATCACATTTGATCTCACACTGAGCCAGGGTGATTTTACGTAAAATCTCCAAGTCAGGTCTACCATACAAAAATTTTCCAAGCACAGCTAGCAGTAACTGCTCCTTAGTAAGAGATTTTTTAACTTCTGACATCTTCCATGTAAGAGTAGTTGTCCCTTGAGAATAAACAATAGTACGAAATAAGCGTTGATCAATATCAATTTTTTGAACCTGGGTCTAAGCATATGAGCATAAGGAATTGAGGGAGTGGGTGTAATTGTACTAGGGTTTGCATGGGGGTGGGTACGGGTTGAGAAACCCTTAGAGGGTTGCCGTCAATGTGGAGGTGCACGAATTCCAAGAAAAAAATGCCTAGGAAATTGCCCTAGGCTAGAGAGAGAAAGCATCTTGGATGCAATGAATTGCCTTGTCTTGAATAAGGAAAATGATAGACTTGTCGATTTTTCAAAGTGCCATAAAAACCTTATTTCGAAAATAGTTGAACCTCTTACCTTTTGAATCTTTTAAAGCAAACCCTGTCTTTTAATATGCAGTTCTCACATTTTTAAATTAGTTGGTTCCTAGGTTTTTCCTTAAAATCAGATGGTGACTCCAAAATACTCAAAAGAGTACTATCTATGTTGAAAAACCTTTTTTACTATCATCGGTAAATTTCTACTATATACTGTCAAGTTGTGTTAATCAAGACTTCAATTTTAATTTCTGTTTGTTATAGAATCCTTATGCTTCATGATGCAATTCGAGCCATGTCAAGGCCATTCACAAGGAGCCAAGCAAGAGAGCAACAAGAGCTTCAAGGCATGTTGTTAAATTTGGAGGAGATAGAGCTGATTTTGGATTATGAAGTTCCAGTTTGCACGCTATCTTGTTTTAAAATTTTGAATACTCGTCGCGACCGAGGGAGTACAGGAGCGATCGCAAGCTGCTCAAGAAATCAAGCCAGTGCGATTGTGCCTGCTTAGAGCGTGACCACGCAAGAGCCTCGCTGAGAAATTGCTATTCGCGACTGCGACCTAGGTCGCGATAGCGAGTGTTGCCTGAGCCCTTCAACGCGACCGCGACATAGTAGACGCGACCTCACTGAAGGTGATACATATGCTATTTTTAGTTTTAACCACTTTGCTTGTAGCCCACTTTATGGGCAATTAAGGCATTTCATGCCAATTAGGAAAAACACTACATAAGCTCCTTATTTTCATTAGCTAGGGATTAGACTTGATTATTGAGATTGTTGATTGTAAGCCTTACGCTAAGCTTGTTGCATGAAAGCGCATTCCATGGTTTGATATTGGTGTTTAATTCCTATTGAGGGTCATCTACTATAGCTGTTTGCTGGTTATTGTGATTAAAGATGTCGTGATTTAGCTTCACCTCCTAATTATTGACTTCATCCATTCCCAATTTGTTTCTTGCTTTTATAATTTTGCTTAGTTCTTGTTAATTTTCAATTCAGGTTCATAGCATTTGGTATAAGAGCTTGGATAATTGTTTGTTTTTACAAACACTATCTAGGGTTTTATTTATAAAATCTGAAAATAAAAAAAAATTGAGCCATAGATTTAGAGTTTCTTTGGATGAAATTTTTGGTACAAGTTGTTTTTTTTTATGCTAGAAGGTGAATCTTGAAGTAATCGAACAACAAACATGATTTGGAACTTCAAATCAAAGGTTTAATAGTTTTGGTTCTTCAAGTTCAAGAAGAAGAGATTTGGAGTTTTCAAAGTTGGGTGTTGTTTTTGAATATTGAAGCATTGGGGTTTGTTAGCGGAATCATAAGGAGCATATATCTCAAATTTGAAACAAAACTAACTGATTTGCGAAGATTGAAGTGAAGAAAATTTCCAGAAATCAGGTTCTTCAACAACCCAACAATAATACGTGATCGCATGCCATCGCGACCGCGTGCTCCTTTTCCTGAGTACATTCCATGAACACGCTACTTTGGCGCCATCGTGCTCTGAGTACACATGCGACCACACCAGCACATCCATTATCGCGCATAAGATAATTTCAGCAAGAATACGGAGAGCTGAAAATATCCCCTACATCGTTTCAAATCACTATTAACATCATTAAATACAATAAGTTTCTACATCACACACAATCCTTTTCATCCAATTCCAACATCGTTTTGTGCCAATTTGATTCAAGTTTTTCTCGTTTCCACTTCGTTAACTTTTCCAAAAGCATATCATTCAGTGTAAACACGAGTAGATTGAGTGTTGTCAAATTAGTGTAAACACTTAGTTAATGATTGGTGAGGACCTTTTATTACTAACATTGTTTGTCTTTGATTGTTTTTTGTAGGTACCATGTCTCAAAGGAAGGTGAAATGAACATGGAAATGAAAACCATGTTTCAAGCATTAGTGGTTCGGATTGGTGGAACATTTGATGAATTCAACTAGAGCAAGGGAACCGTGGCAGACCTATCCTGTAAGGCTAGGCTCCAATAAATGGGAAAGCAAGTGGTTGACACACCTCCAACCATGGAATTTCCGAGCGATGGTCCTAGTCGGCTTTCTCATGCTAGGGGTCATTAAACTCAAATGGTTTCCCAAGATACTTACTCACCAAATGTCACTCTTCAAACAAAGGATCTTCCTCTTAATCCTCCAAGGCGTGAAGGTTCGACGCACCAACTATTGGGACGTCAACATGACGAAGAGTCTTATCATTCCCTTGGTGAGAAAGATTAATATTATCAACTAGTAGGAGCACAATAAATATGGTATGCATAAGTAGGTTATATAGATCGTGTTGGTCAATTTGGAACAACATATCAAGAAGACCAAACTGTGAAGAGAACCACTGTGACTATGGTGCTTAAGGGGTATACCAAAAACATCATGATGATCAAGATAGAGAGTTAAATACCATAAAGATCAACCTTCCTTCTCTACAGGGAGGTAGTGACCCCGAAGAGTATCTTTGAGTGTGTGGTCATAATAGAGAGAGTCTTTCAAACCGCCACTGTGCAAGAAGCTACAAAAGTCAACCATTACTCAATTTGAAGGGTATGCTCTACTTGGTGGAAATCCAAGTAAAGACAAAGGCAGATTCATAGAATACTTGATGATGGTGGGTGACAAGCTCAAAACACCTCTCTGAAGAGTAGCGATACGATCGTCGCAATATAATTACCCAACCATGAGTCGGCATCGATTTCCATAGGAATAATGTGATGTGATTAAAATAGGGAAGGAACTAAACCTATTGACTAAGCCAAACGGGGGTGATAACTAGATAACGATGCTAATAACTAATATCTACATTAGGAAAACATATAAATGTGATCAATGGGGACTCAAACAAGGATGCAAGGTAGTAGAGCTTAGGGAATGAAAGTGACCCAACGTTAATAAATTTCAGTAAAGAGCCCCAACCAATTAAGCTTAGACATGCACTAAGACACTCGAGCTATTTTATCTAGATAGCCTCTCTCGATGACTACCAAGCCTAACACTTCTCGCCGTCTTGGTGCAAAGAACTGTTGCATTAAGCTTAATCGATATTGTGTCCAAGTAAGGCATCCCCCTCTCGGTGTTCAACCCGTTAACCCGGGTAACCGCAACAATACCTACCCTGACACCCTGTTAATTACTATCCCATTCCTAGAAGTACCCTTCGGTCTAAATATAGTACTTTAGGGCTAGAATTATCATTTGCAACTATCAATTCATGAGAAGTAAATCAAGTAGTGATTAATTAGAGAAACACTCAAATTAATAATGGTAAAAGGTATTCAATAGCTCAAAAGTACATAGATGTCAACTACACATATACATAGTCTCAAAGTAACACCAACAAGTTATGATTAAGAAATATAACCAAAGGAATGAAGTAAAAGGAATATGATTTAACAATTTGAGCTCCTAATCTCTAAACCATAGACTTAGTTGATGAACTCTTGCCCCAAATCTTGAGAAATAATCCAAAGATGCTCCCAAAGTCGTCCAAGGAGCTATTTAATAGTTCCCTAATTTAGTGAAACGACCTCGGTTAGTCGTTTCAGAAGTTAGGATCCGTTTGGCATGCCGATAATTTTAAAATATTTGTAAGGTCCATTGGGACTTATCTGTAAAATTTGAGCTAAATCAGACCTTGTTTGGTAGGCATCGGAAGAAGGTTTTAGTTTTTATTGTCGATAAATATTAGAAAGAGATTTTCGAGCTCGGTTTTGGCGAATGACCTTCGATTCAAAATCTAAAAGCGCCGTTAGGTTCGTATAATTATTTATGACTTGTGTAAACTTTCGAAAGTGAATTTCGATGTTGTTCGGCTAGTTTCCGCTAAAATGCCGAAAGTTAATAATTTGATCTTTTTCCATTTAGATTCGCATTTTGAGTTTCGGGAATTCGATTTGAGATCCGCCTTAGCGAGTATGGTACATATATTTTGTATAACTTGCATGCAAAAGTTGGAATTATTTCGAATATCGTAGAGTACACTTTTAATTTTTACCGTAGCAGCGAATTTTAAAAGAAAAAGAAAAAAAAGAAAAAACAAAAAGAAATGAAAGGCAGTTAAGGTGAGCTTATAAGCTCAACGTGATTAGAAACATCAAAAAGAAATAGAGAAGCGAGAACAAACAAGAGAAAAGCGGAGTGAGATTAAAAAAAAAGCCAGAAAATGAGAAAAGAGTCGGGAAAATAGTAGAACTTTCACCCCGAAATATTCAGGTAATGATCCTAATATATTATTTGATTTTATTACGTGTGTTTGAATATATTTTAGCGGTAAAACTTGGAATATTAGACATCGTTTTAATAGTTTAAAGGGTCAAATAGACCCCGATAATGAAATTGATTATATATTCGTACTCAGTGAGTTATAGGCAACATATAAATGTAATTTATTTTGGGTTTGGTTATGTGGCTTTGAACCCTGTACATAGGCCTGACCTGCGTATTGCGTATACGAATAGGGTATCAGGTTCCTTCCTGGATTGCCCTAAAATGTGAGGAATAAAGCCTTTAGCCTAATTTGATAATATTTTGTTGCTTATTGAATAGAGTGGGATCGTTTGACAATGAAACCAAAGGATAAAGTGGTTGTTGATTAGCAGAGCTAACTTTTGGAAGAGATAAGTATCCGTATCCATTTCTTTGGAGGCCCTTGGCCTTGTGGATATTCTACCACGTGTTCCTTACGTGTGTAGCTGCCGATAGACATACTCATTACGCCTTAGCTTTGAATTTACATTGTATATTATATGTTATGCCCTGTTGTTAATATTGTATTAAGCATATGAGCATTACACTCTGGTTTTGAGCATTGCATATGTTGACACCCAATTTTGTCCGAAGTTTAATTAATGTCTAAATTATTTAAATAAAAATTAATTATTAAAATAAAATTTTTAATTAATTAAAATCCCTTAAAGTGAATAAATGAAATTTTGGAAGAAAATGCCAAATTGCATTGTTTACCCTAAAGCCCGCTTATTCATGTAATAATGGCGTTTAATTAGTTTAATTAAAAGAGAAAGGGATTAAAATCGTTCTTGAAATTAAATTATGGCATGTTTCCACAAAGCCTTATAGGCACTATACATCCCTCATTTCATATCTGGGCCCATACCCATTTTCTTCTTCCCCTTATCCCAAAAACCCTCACACCCTAACCATTACCATGAGCCTCCCCACCCCCTCATTCTTATTCATCATCCTTATAACACAAACAAAAAAGGAGATCTCCCTCGTCTTCTCAAAAACACACCTTATACAACTCACACATACACATATAAAATATTTTTTCACTCTCTTACATTTCTTTTCTCTCTCCTGTTCTTGTTCATCATTCCACCATTTTTCCAGATCCAAAACTCTTCCAAGAACCCCGCTTATTGCTTTTAGATCCTTTAATTTTCATTTCTTGTTATTATAAACAATATAATTTAGCTATAATGGGAGCCTTATAAATAATATTTTATTTCTATTGTTGATCAATTTAAAGAATTTGTATATCCACAGATCTGAAAAGGAAAAAGGGAAACAGTGAGATCGGGATTTAAGCGGGTTTCTGGATTTTTGTTGTGTTTGTTCCTGACTGGTATTAGGAGAAGGGAGAGTGGTAGCGACGCCATGATTTGGGTTTCGCTCCTCTTCTTTGTGTTGTTGCCGTTCTGTTTACTGTAACCCTTGTTGCTTAAGCCGGAAAATCGATCTCCGGTGACTCTCTCTTTGTTTTCTCTGGTCGGTTATAGAAAAAGTTATGTTGGTGTTGGCCCACGTTGGTTCATTGGCTGGTGTTACTTGTGGATTTTCCTCTATTTATTTGGTTGATTCTTGACTGAAACGGGAAAGAGAAAGGGTTGCAGCGATGCCACCATCGAAAATGGGTTGGCTGTCGCTCCTCTTCCTCTGCGTTACTGCTGCATAGACCACCGGAATTTGGTTGAGTTTCGACTAATGGTGTTCCCGTTGGTCTCTTGACTTTGTTGGCTTACTGATTGGTGCTATTGTTTTGTGGGTTCTGGATGTTGATGTTAAACATTTCTACTTTAAATGGATTATTGAGCCACAGTTGACCCGTTTACAATTTTACTCTGACTAACAATTGACCCATTTCCCTGATTGCTTGACCTGTTACTTGGTTTTTGCATTTGACCCGTTGCTTGATTCCTGTGATTTGACCCGGTTGAATCATTGGTTTGACCCGTTTACATGATTGGACTACTGTGTGCATTGACTGGATTTTCTGAGTGCAGGGATCCATTTTGGATAAATTTTATCCATTATGGAGTATTGAACCGATTTGAACCAATACTACGCTAATGGCCAATGAAAAAATACATATGCGTGTATTGAGGCCTCGGGATTAATTTGAACATGATACTATACTTGAACCGTCCCGTTCCCGTGTCCCTAAAGTAAAAGGCGATGATGAATGTATGCATTTGAGGCAAAACAAGTCGAATAGAGTGGTGGGTTTGGTACTTGGCATGGCAACCGGCCCCGGCTCCGTGTTTGCAACCGTACCAAATCCTGAGCCTCTATTCGACGCGCCACACAAACCTGAGCCTAAATTTTGCAAAAACAAAACTCCTTTTACTATTATTATTATTATTATTATTATTATTATTATTATTATTATTATTATTATTATTATTATTATTATTATTATTATATATTCTATTATTATTACTATTATTATATATATATTATTATTATTACTTTATTACTTTATTATTGTTATTTTATTTTATTAATTATTATACTTTATTATCGTACTAATCCAATATTTTTTTTTGTGAGGTACATTTTGGCACGAACAACTTGGGGACGCTTTTGGCTAACCTGCAAATGTGGATATACATTGACCTGGACTCAAGCATTCAAAATAAGACTTAGAAAATTTAGAAAATTCAAGGCTCCCACGAGTTGATCAATTTCCCGGTTCTATCTTTAACTTTGCATTACTTTCCTTGGATATTTATGCGAATAAATGTGTAAAATATCTTATTTATCAATAATATGTGATTGTTTATATATTGCCTTACTTTATGTTCATTGCCTTTATTGTGAAGTCATTATTTAATTTATTGCAAATTGGAGCCGTTTTAGCAAATCATGCAAGTAAAAGAATATTTTGAAAAATAAGCTTTTTTTATTCGATTAATTATTCTTATTATTATTATTTCTATTTTTAAATAATTCTTTTGAAAGAAAAGCACACTTGTAAATATTTGGAAACCTGTCGGATTAACCGTATTTTACGGAATTTTGGAAGTGCCTTAAAAACCTTCTTCCGAAATTAATAAAACCTCTTACCTTTAGAATCGCTGAAAGAAAGATCGTCCTTTTCTATAAACGGAGTTTTTGCACGCATTTGTTAATTTGGTTCCATGTTTTCCTTAAATTGGGTGGCGACTCCAAAAACTCCAAAAGAGTTAGTCCATCCTGTCGATATTCCGAAATTTATCCTTCTCAGGGTAATTTTTGGGGTTCAACAGCATATACTTTCCGGTTGGCGATGAGAGTCCCGCACCGGTGAAGGGTCATTATTGCATATACTTCCCGGTTGGCGATGAGAGTCCTGCACCGGTGAAGGATCATTATTGCATATACTTCCCGGTAATCGATGAGAGTCCCGAGCAGGTGAAGGGTCATTATTGCATATACTTCCCGGTAATCGATGAGAGTCCCGAGCCGGTGAAGGTTCATCATTGCATATATTTCCCGGTGATCGATGAGAGTCCCGAGCCGGTGAAGGATCATTATTGCATATATCTCCTGGTAGACGATGAGAGTCCCGCGCCGGAGATAGGTATCAGATTGCATCGTACTGCATTCATCCCATCTCATTGCACTGCATACTGACTATTGTGTGTATTGTGTTGTGTTTTATTTATGCGGTATGTATACTATATCATGGATATATCTCAGCTTGCCTATATATTTCTGGCTCGTATTCTGGGTTGCGGGGATCGGGTTGCATGCCGCAGCGGTATAAATATATGGATTGGGTTGCATGCCGCAATAGGTTGAATATATGGATCGGGTTGCACGCCGCAACAGGATGTATTTCTAATTGTAGATGTGTTTGGGATACCTATATGTTTTGGTTATCTTAAGCTCCTAGTTGTTGATGAGTTTGTCATTCCATACATGTTTCTAGTTATTATTTGGCTCTGCTTTTTAATAATTTAAATAAGAGGAATTTTGTTTATATGTTTCTCCTCCCTGGCTAGCAATCCTATTCTTTGAGGTGCCTAGTCTGCCCACTTATTGAGTCCTTTTACCTCACCCTTGTTTGTTGTTTGTTTCTTGTCTATCTATTTCGTTTCGGCAGGTTTGCTCCAGGATTGAGTTCGCCACGTTGTGAAGGAGCGAAGACGACTTCAGCTGTCAGGGTGAGCCAGCTTTTATTCCGGATGGCCACCAGATTTATGTTCATTATTTCAGTTGTATTTTGCTCCCTTCATGAGGTATCTGTCTTCCTTTGTAGTCTTAGATGTCTAGTCTGGATAGTCCTAAATCTAGTATGTTGGGTAGTCAGCTGTAATTTTCTTTCGTACAGCTTAGAGGTGTCAATATGTTTGTGTGTCGTTTTTAAGTCCTGTCTTTATTTATGAATTGTTTTATTTATTTTCCTAATTTAATTGGTAAGGGTTCGCCCGACGGGTCTAGGGGAGGATGTCGGGTGCCTGCACGGCCTAACCGGATTCCGGGTCGTGTCAGTTGGTATCAGAGCCTGGTTTAGAGTCTATCCAGACTAAGATAGTGTCTAGTAGAGTCTCGCTGATGGGTACGTAGACGTCCGTACTTATCTACGAGAGGCTATGATGGCATTTAGGAAGTTTCACTTCCTTTTTTTATGATCGTGCGTCGGTCTAGGATGCAAAAGTATTTTCGTTAATTCCTTCGTGGTAATTGTGAACCCTCATGTGATAAATCAGCAAACGGTATGAGTTCAAGACGAAACAGTCTAGCCTGGGGCTAGCACTGACGAAGCCCCGAGAGTTCTTTATTGTACTGACGATCTAGTTACGGAGGCCCCAGCTGTACGAGCTCGCGATGGGCAAGGGAGCAGTGCCTTGTGATACTCTTGGCTCTCTACGATGCTTTTACGAGAATCTTGGCGACGCAGATACCGTAAGAACCTATTATTCGTCGGGCAGCCTATCGGGTTGTCGCATGTGTAGTCATTCGATCTTAGGGAGCTCCTTTTCCAGTTCTTAATATTGGTGTAGTAAATTATGTTCCGGAGGTAGTATGTGTTGTACCTCTAATTGTTCTGGCTGGTTAGCCAGCCGAGGTAACAGTTAGATCTGAGTGCTCAAAGAGGTTGCATTATTTTACGTGGTTGAACCTTTCAATATTCTTAAGCAATTCATCAGATAAACCTCATGATTTTTTTTTAAAATAAAATGATGTCAGGGTATCCTTCAGGCTTTTGATTATATCGAGCGGTATGGTGGTAATTATTCTTCTTTCCAGTTTTAGGAGTCCAGCATTGAATTGGTCGGCCGCTGTCTTATTAGCTGACTTGGTTCTATTTTTCTTTTAGATTTGTGGAAAAGTTCCTTTCGAGTAGCGAGCGAGATGAAAAGTGTTTCCAGTTTGAGTGGATTGGACAGGGTAGCCTGTCGGTTAGCCTGTCGGTTAGCCTGTTAGTGTTTCAGAATATGAGATTGAATTCTATAGAATGGCTGGATATGCATTAGAACTAGTTCATGAGCCTTTCGAGAGATTCAAAGATTTATTGATGATCTTTCTTTTTCTTTGAGATCCCAGATGGCTCGAGAGATTAAGGTCGGGATTTTATTTGATGTTGTTGTTGATATTGCCCGAAGGTTCGAGGCATACCATAAGTTAGAGCGGGAAAGCAAGAGATCCCATGGCCATGGTGGGCAAACATGGTAAGGTAAGAGTTCTGGTTATTTTGGGAGGTCACCTTCCCAGGTTATCTTAGCTTGTGGTGCGTGATTTTCAGAGTGCGCAAGTAGTCCGTCAAGACCAGAGTCATTTTTTTCTTCGTAGCTATCAATAATCTGTCCAGTTTCCATTTTTAGCGAAAAAGGTGTTATCATTGTCGTGAGTTTGGTTATCCTTTGGGGAGTTTTCCCTTACTCCAGCAAGTAGACAACCGTCATTCTTCCTGCCCTCAGGCACCTGCCCAGTCGCAGGGATTTCATTTAGATCTCAATCAGCCAGAGAAATGCCACGATCCAGTAAAGGTTGAGAGCGTGGTGGCAGTTATTCTTCGGAAGGTAATTATCAGTGTAGCGGCTTAGTTCAGCCGCAGAGGCAGTTTTATGAATTGCTAGTCTAGCAGGATGCAGAGGCATCCGATCTAGTAGACCCATATATTTCTTCTTCCCTTATGTGTGAGTAATATTTGATTTTTCCGATCGATCTGGAGATGGTCTGTTATATCATGTTCCATGGTTTTCTTTGGATATTGTTTCTATTCAGAATCGGTTGCGGTAGAGGGGCGAGCTCCTGGTAGGATTTATTCCTGGAATTTATGAGACCCTACTAATTTATTTGGTCTAAATGTGATGGATCTGGGAGTGAGTGTCGGTATTGTCTGCTCGGCATCTTGTTGTGCCACCTTCTATTATTATGTCAAATTAGTTTACCTCTCTTCTCGGAATTCCGTGTTGGTTGGATGATGGAATTCTAGTTCATCACCATCAGAGAGTGTCATTGTTTCTTCCGGTGTAAAGTGATTAGTAAGCAATATTTAATCTATGTTTTTCTCTTGGTTCAAAACGCTAGTACAGTCATGTTATCCCATGAGCTTATCTGGGTTATAAAAGGGTTTTCTGGTAAATTGTCAGAGTTTCCTTCTTGTTGGGAGGTTAAATTAGCATAGATGTCATTCCATAAAGCTTATTTAATGTCTATCTCTTCAATTGTGATTCTTTGGTTAGCCTGATTCGGAAGTAGTGTAGCTCTGGGAGCCAAGCAAATAAAAGGATGAGCTTCCTGAAGCTCTAATTATTTCTATCCTCGGTCCATTTCCATTTCTTCTTCGTCCGGCACTAGTGACCTTGGGCGGTTGGTAGTCGTTTGTGATGTTCCCTGTATAGAGCCAGAGTACGTGTTATTGTAGCCGGGTAAGCGTATTATTGTTTTCCAAGGCTACTAAGGGTAATGAGAGGCATCATGTGACCTTTTATTTGATCCATTAGGCGATGTTGTTCACAGAAAATGTATGGAGTTGTGACTCGAGAGTTTCAGCTGTTTGGCAACTCGAAAGGGTAGTTGGTAGCTTAGGTCTGCCTACGTCCAGCTTTTAGCTAAATCTTCGTTAGTCCAGCAGACTGTGCGGGGATGTGCATTCCTATTCAAATAGCTGTATGAGTTTGTGCTTTAAGTGGAGGAGTCTTCCTCCAAATACTGAATGGTAATACTAAATCTCTAAGGCGTTGATACCACTTTTGTCACGACTCAACCTAGGGCCACGACAGAAACCTACATTGAGTGTCGATCATTGCTAAACCCACTAATGATCTATAAATGATAGAGATAAGCTGGTAACTTGATCATATATACGTACCTATCGGCTGAAAGTATAAAGTCTGAAAAGATGACACGACTTTAACTTACTGGCAATTGGAACACTGAGCCACCAAATTCTGCTATGTCACACTTCATTCCGTCCCACCAATAAATCTGCTTAAGATCATGGTACATCTTAGTGGAACCTGGATTTGGAGTGTATTTGGAATAATGTGCCTCTATCATAATCTGTCCACATAAATCTGCAACATCAGGACACAAAGTCTATCCTTATACATGAGAACACAGTCAGTAGTAACCTTGTATGGTGACTCCGGTTTTCTTCTGGCTATCTGTCTGTATTCAACTAGAACTGGATCCTCATACTGACGCTGTTTTACTTCATGAAAATTTAGAGTTAAAGGTCTAGTGCAGCTTGTCGTCCATCCATCATTGGCATATCTCTTTCACGTCTCAACTCTTTGAGAAGTTACTTTAGCATAGTAAGTGCTAATGTAATCAATTTTGTTGCTGGTATTCTGCCTCAGCTCAAGGTCCAACTACATGTCTCTTTTATTTTTCACTTTTTCAAGTCATAATATTTCCAATTCAAAGGCAATACCCTGAAGTAGATGTTCAGTTTGAAGATCATTCTCGGTCTGCATTATACTATCCAAGTATTTGCATGATCCTTATCCTTATATGATAGACCCTGTTCAGATGAACCCTTTACATACATTAGGATATGAGTAACTACATTCCCACAAGGAGCTTGCGGAACAACACTAACATCAACTGATATGTTGCATAATACGTTCGTAAAAACAATATAGCTTGCATCAAATCTTCTATAATGTGTGGTGACACGGTACTTCAAAAGTTTTTCCTATTGCATCAAGCGTGAGCTAATTCTTAGTTCCATTGACCTGTTCTATATCGAAAGGTATATCGAAGAGGTAATTATCGGCTGAATCATGTTAACCCATTCAAAGTTCCATGTATTTTTGCTTCGAAAATGTAGAACTCTCTTCTCGTGATCGAGAAAGGATCAACTTAGTCAGAATAAGCTGGGCAATGGTGTTATCATATTATCAAGATATGTTTTATTCAAAGCTTCGGTGCACGTGTTGTAATTCTGATCCTGTAATCAGGAAATAATGCACGTGGAGTAGCTCATGAAGATCGTACAAGTTCTTGTTATCCGTGCGAATTTTTCTTTAGACTTGGGCTCGTTTGAGGACAAACGAGAGTATAAGTAGAGGAGAATGAAACGACCTCGGTTAGTCGTTTCGGAAGTTAGGATCCGTTTGGCATGCCGATAATTTTAAAATATTCGTAAGGTCCATTGAGACTTATGTGTAAAATTTGAGCTTAATCAGACCTTGTTTGGTAGGCATTGGAAGAAGATTTCAGTTTTTATTGTCGATAAATATTAGAAAGAGATTTTCGAGCTCGGTTTTGGCGAATGACCTTCGATTCGAAATCTTAAAGCGCCGTTAGGTTCATATAATTATTTGTCTTTTGTGAACTTTCGAGAGTGAATTTCGATGTTGTTCGGCTAGTTTCCGCTAAAATGCTGAAAGTTAAATAATTTGATATTTTTCTATTTAAATTCGCATTTTGAGTTTCGGGAATTCGATTTGAGATCCGCCTTAGTGAGTATGCTACATATATTTTGTATAACTTGCATGCAAAAGTTGGAATTATTTCAAATATCGTAGAGTACACTTTTAATTTTTACCGTAGCAGTGAATTTTAAAAGAAAAAGAAAAAAAAAGGGAAAACAAAAAGAAAATGAAAGGCGGTTAAGGTGAGCTTATTAGCTCAACGTGATTAGAAACATCAAAAAGAAACAGAGAAGCGAGAACATACAAGAGAAAAGTGCAGTGAGATAAAAAAAATGCCAGAAAATGAGAAAAGAGCCGGGAAAATGTAGAATTTTCACCCCGAAACATTCAGGTAATGATCCTAATATATTATTTGAGTTTATTACGTGTGTTTGAATATATTTTAACGGTAAAACTTGGAATAGACATCATTTTAATAAGTTCAATTAATAGTTTAAAGGGTCAAATGGACCCCGATAATGAAATTGATTATATATTCGTACTCAACGAGTTATGGGCAACATATAAATGTAATTTATTTTCGGTTTGGTTATGTGGCTTTGAACCCTGTACATAGGCCTGGCCTGCGTATTGCGTATACGAATAGGGTATCAGGTTCCTACCTGGATTGCCCTAAAATATGAGGAATAAAGCCTTTAGCCTAATTTGATAATATTTTGCTACTTATTGAATAGAGTGGGATCGTTTGGCAATGAAACCAAAGTATAAAGCGGTTGTTGATTACCAGAGCTAACTTTTGGAAGAGATAAGTATCTGTATCCATTTTTTTGGAGGCCCTTGGCCTTTTGGATATTCTACCACGTGTTCCTTAAGTGTGTAGCTGCCGATAGGCGTACTCATTATGCCTTAGCTTTGAATTTACATTGTATATTATATGTTATGCCCTGTTGTTAGTATTGCATTGAGCGTATGAGTATTGTACTCTGGTTTTGAGCACTGCATATACTTCCCGGTTGGCGATGAGAGTCCCGCACCGGTGAAGGGTCATTATTGCATATACTTCCCGGTTGGCGATGAGAGTCCCGCACCGGTGAAGGGTCATTATTGCATATACTTTCCGGTAATCGATGAGAGTCCCGAGCAGGTGAAGGGTCATTATTGCATATACTTTCCGGTAATCGATGAGAGTCCCGAGCCGGTGAAGGATCATCATTGCATATACTTTTCGGTGATCAATGAGAGTCCCGAGCCGGTGAAGGATCATTATTGCATATATCTCCAAGTAGACGATGAGAGTCCCACGCCGAAGATAGGTATCAGGCATATGCGACTTCATTGCATCGTACTGCATGCATCCTATCTCATTGCACCGCATACTGACTATTGTGTGTATTGTGTTGTGTTTTATTTATGCGGTATGTATACTATGTCGTGGACATATCTCAGCTTTCCTATATATTTCTTGCTCGTATTCTGGATTGCGGGGATCGGGTTGCACACCGCAATGGTATAAATATATGGATCGGGTTGCATGCGACAATAGGTTGAATATATGGATCGGGTTGCACGCCACAACAGGATGTATTTCTGATTGTGGATGTGTTTGGGATACCTATATGTTTTGGTTATCTTAAGCTCCTGGTTGTTGATGAGTTTGTCATTCCATACATTTTTCTAGTTATTATTTGGCTCTGCTTTTTAATAATTTAAATAAGAGTAGTTTTGTTTATATGTTTCTCCTCCCTGGCTAGCAATCCTATTCTTTGAGGTGCCTAGTCTGCCCCACTTATTGAGTCCTTTTACCTCACCCTTGTTTGTTGTTTGTTTCTTGTCTATCTATTTCATTTCGGCAGGTTCGCTCCAGGATTGAGTTCGCCACGTTGTGAAGGAGCGAAGACGACTTCAGCTGTCAGGGTGAGCCAGCTTTTATTCCGGATGGCCACCAGATTTATGTTCATTATTTCAGTTGTATTTTGCTCCCTTCATGAGGTATCTGTCTTCCTTTGTAGTCTTAGATGTCTAGTCTGGATAGCCCTAAACCTAGCATGTTGGGTAGTCAGCTGTGATTTTCTTTTGTATAGCTTAGAGCTGTCAATATATTTGTGTGTTTTTTTAAGTCCTGTCTTTATTTATGAATTGTTATATTTATTTTCCTAATTTAATTGGTAAGGGTTCGCCCGACGGGTCTAGGGGAGGATGTCGGGTGCCCGCACGGCCTAACCGGATTCCGGGTCGTGTCATTTAGCTGAGGTAAAATTCTAATTCTGTCCAAAGCTGCCCAGGCGCAACCTCGCGCGATCGCTGTTGAACCCAAAAAATTACCCGTTAAGACAAATTTCGAATATTTCAATAATATGACGATTCCAAAAGATTTTGTTTGGAGTTGACACCTAATTAGGAATATTAAGAACCGATGTTAGTTAATGAGTGCAGTTCTTCCCTATTTAAAGGAAATGATTTTTAGAGATTCTAGGTAAGTAGTTCTTTTATTTTTGAAAGAAGGTATTTTATTATTAGAGCACTTTCAAAAATCCACCAAAAGGGTGGTTATTTTGGTAGTTTCACAAATAAAATAACTTAGAAATTTTCGGAGAAATTGAGTAAGTAATAATAATAGATAAATAAGTAGCTAAGTAAATAAATGAATAAGTGAATAAGTACATAATATAATAAATAAATAATCAACTACGTAATTAAATAATTAGATAAGTATATAGATAAATAAATAATTAAATAATTAAATAATAAATAATTAAATAAATTATCAATTTGATTAAACAGCTAAATAATTAATTTAATTAATTATTCTATAAATTAAATAAATAAATATTAATTATTAAATAAATAAATAGATATATAAATAAATAAATACATCTTACTTTACATGAACAATGGTTTTAGGGAGTATAAAATTTTAATTGCATTTTTTGCGTGCACTCATTATTTAACTACAGTTTTCTTATAATTCATAAATTAATTTGCAACTCTAAAAAAAAGAGACAAGGTATTCATAAAAAAAATAATTCAAATAATTTATTAGTCATAATCCATACAATTCTATTCTGTAGGGCTCCTAATCCATTCTACGGGAAACCCTATAACATGCTTTTTCTATGGGATAGAGAAAGAAAAGGGTTAGAAGGTAGAATCCGAAAATAGACATTTCGACATGAATTTTGGAAACTATTTTCGTTTATACATTGCCCGTGAGTTCTAGATTAACTCAACGTAGCACTTTTACAAATATTTTAAATTGTCTTCAATCTTGTGACATCGGCTCCCGAGTGTAAAACTTGACTCCAAACCAGTATGCATTCATCCCATGCAAATGTACCATCCCAAAGTGTGAGTTTTCCAGACTCGACCCCAATTGTATTTTCATGCCAAAAAAACAAAGGGAAAAGAAGAATTAGTTTCCTCATAATAATATTAAAGCTAGATGAAAAATGAATAAACAAGCAATTTTACATAATATAACTCTCCTAACACACTGAACAGAACCAAACATTTTCTTTCTATTTTATTCCTTAAGATGAGCCGTAGTAGTCAACCAATTTGCACTTACCCTCTTACAGGGAACAACCATATATAATAAGAAACTAGACTTCATTACAGAGCACCAATGATGGAGAAGGAAACATACACAACTGGGATTCTAAGCTTGGACTTAATCATACAATTTTCAAGATAGATTTCATAATGAAGGAAAGCATTCATACTTCTTGAAGCAGACCAAAGCATACAACAAAATTTGACTAGCATATATTACAAGGTGAGGGACTATCATTCCAAAGGAAGTGAGGCAGGCTACCGGATTCTTAAGACAACGACATGAAAAGGGAATTAGACTACTATAGCTCCCACACTAGACAAACCAAAAACTAAACCAGGGCGAACATTAAGGCATAGGGTTAATAAGGCCAAAAGAAAATCAGTCCACTCTAATAAGAACATGAGTACTGGACAAAGGACATAAATAAACATTTAACAGGTCCTAGACTAGAGCAAACTGTGAGCAAGACAGAGAGAAACAAAGAGTTGGACTAAGACCTGGACAAGACTAAGAGCTCTAGATCACTTCTACTCCTAACAGACCAAACCTAAGCCTTCTCTCACTTTACAAAAACCAAAACCGAACCAGATACACACCCTGCAGCACCTCTTTAAACAACAAAGAACCAGAGCTTAATGCAGAACACACTAGACCTCTCCCTCATCTCTCAAAGCAAATTGCAGATTCTAGCAACTAACTACTTCACCACCAGAATCTCTTTTTACCTACAACAGCCAGAACCATCCCCACCCTTCCATAAGTACCAAAACACTTCAGCCTAGACTCCATCCTACATCGCTCATACTCTTTTCTTAGAAATTTAAGAAACCTGCAACAAACTCATCATAGCAGACCCTTTAACACAATCCCATAATCTATCTTAAACCCTTTCTGCCTCTCCTTCCCTAATAGCTAAGAAATCATACCCTATTGCCCCCACACCTCTGCTCTATAACTCACCAGACCACCTCCCTCTAGCTCACAGAACTACCTTAAAACAGAAACATCAGCTGCAGCTTCTTCCTCTCCTCTAAAACAGACCAACTCCGATAGAAAATGCCCTTTAAACCTTCAGCATTCTTTCACAGAAAATAGGACTCACTATAATCAAAGCCACCTTGCTGCTGCTTCTCTACACAAGCAATATCCAGAACACCACCTGAACTCCCTCTTTGTTATGAACACCTCAGAAACTGCATAAACAAAAGAACCCAGGGCCCTTATCCTGCCAGACAAGAAGTTCAGACCCCTCTATGCTCCAGAACACTCTCCCAAAATCACAGAACAAACCACTCCCTTTTACTCTCCTTAAACAGATCATGCCACCATGCACACACCAAGCTAAGAAGAATAACTCAAGACCAGAGGAAAAATTACCATTGGCAAAGGAATCAAACCTGAAGGAACTGGTTTTACTTGCTATTTTGATTTAAGAAAACAAACTAGTTAAAACTTGTAAAAAACCCACCAAATTTCAACATTCAACAAAAGTAAAGCGTGATAGATGGTAAGTGAAACTGGAGAACAAACCTCAAGAAAACTGAACAGGAATGAGTTTGGAACTTAGAAAATGCTACTCAAGCAAAGAGCATGTCATTCTTTAACGATATTTATTCACTTCCCTCAAACCAGGATCAGATCCTAAGCCTATAGGTTCCATTTTTAACAAAGAAACAAACATTATCCTAAAGGCTCCATTACGCCGCTTCTAAACACCTACACTTCCTAAATCCCTTAATGATAACTAGCTTATTTAAACCTAAGTTAAGATCCAGTTAAAACAGTATTGTAATATACTAAAGATTATTAGTGCAATTGTATAGGCTATTTGTGTAATGTGTATATAGTTAGAGTAAAGTTAATTATATATTAGGCTAAGCCCATTGGGTATCTTATGAACTAATTTAGGGTTTTATTATTTTTCTTGTATAAATATAGGGGTTCATTCATCAATGAAGGCAAGAGTTTTCAACCAACGTTTGCTTTGTTGTGTCCATTTTTACATGATATTAGAGCCATCGTGAAACTCTTTGTGTAAAGTGATGGCAGCTCTGACAAACGGTGCTGGTGGAGTGGGAGGTGACATTCCCATTGTACGGAAGGCCATATCTCCGTGCTACATCACCTCAAATGATAATCCCAGCTTGATTATCACACAGGTCCAGTTGACTGGTAAAAACTATGAGGAATGGGCACGATCCTTTAGAACGGCGTTGCGTGAGAGGAAAATGTTTGGATTCGTCGATGGGTCGATTCAGAAGCTAGGTGAGCATTCGGTCGATTATGAGAATTGGTGGACTATCAATTCTCTTCTGGTGTCATGGATTACGAACTCTATTGAGCCTACTCTAGGACAATCATATCGCATATGGAGGTTGCTAAGGATTTATGGGAGAGCATCCGAGAGCGTTTTAGTAGGAAACAGACTTCGAATTCAAGAATTGAAGGCTTTTGTGGCCGGGTGTAAGCAAAAGGGATTGACCATTGCTGCTTACTTTGGGAAATTGGCTATACTATGGGAAGAACTAGGAAACTATGATAAGTTTCCGACGTGTTCGTGCAGAAATTGTTCATGCAATCTAACGGTTGCACTAGAGAAGAAGAGAGAAGAAGATAGGATCCATTTGTTTCTTATGGGGTTGGATGAAAAATCTATATTGAACCATCCGTTCAAACCTCTTGGCCCAAGATCCGTTGCCATCCATGAATCAAGTTTACCAAAAGGTTGTTAAAGATGAAATTGTCAAGGGTATGACACGCACACAGGAAGAATGAGGGGAGGTGACAAGGTTTGCTGCACAACGGTCGCTCCCACTAAGGAAAAGCTATAAGGAGTGTCACCTGTGCGACTGAGGTGGACATCCTCCAGAATACTGCTTTGAAGTTATTGGATATCCAGAAGGTTGGGTCTTCTATCCGAAATAGAGATCTTAAAGTGGTGGACGTGGCAAAGTAAGAACTGAGGCTACCATGGGTGGCAGAGGCCGTAGATATCAGCAGTATGGCTCGAACGCTGGTCGAGGATGTCGTGGTAATCGAGCAAATGTTGTTCAAACTGAGTCTGAGAGTGGAGAAACCGAACATATGGTTGCACACGGACAAACGAACCTGTCCGGGATAACGAGTGATCAGCTGCAGATGTTGTTCGAGCTGCTGAACAGAGAGAAGATGAGCACAAGTGAGCCATCAATTGGTAAGAAAATTTGACTTTCGTGAATTATTGACATGGGAGCATCAAATCATATGACCGGTCAATTGAGAGTTTTGGAGGATCTACGGACAATTCCACAGTGTCCCGTAGGTATACCAGATGGAAGCAGTACAATGGCCACGCAAGAAGTATCCATCAGATTTAACAAAGACATGATTCTTCATAGAGTGTTATATGTGCTCGAAATGACTTGCAATCTAATTTTGGTGTCTCAATTGATTAATCAATTTGGTTGAAATGTAAATTTCACTAATGATTTATGTGTTATGAAGGATCGGGCTACAAGGAAGTTGATTGGAGTGGGTGAACAAAAGAACGGACTCTACTACTTTCAGACGATACCCCTGGTAAAGCTAATAGAGGTCGATGTGATGGATTTGTGACATCAAAGGTTAGGGCATTCTTCGATGCAAGTGACCATATCTCTTTCAGTTCTAGAAGATAAGAGTAGGAAAGGTAGCTTAGAGGAAAAACCATGTGATGTATGCCTCCGAGCAAAGCAAACTAAGAATGTATTTCCTTCAAGTGATAATAAAGTTGCCGAACCTTTTGATTTAATTCATTGTGATTTGTAGGGTCCTTATAGAACTGAATCCTCATGTGGTGCATCATATTTCTTGACTATTGTTGATGATTGTTCACGATGAGTATGAGTGTTTTTGTTAATCGATAAAAAAGCAGTCGTACAAAAGTTGAAAAGTTTCTTTGCGATGGTGGAAGACAATTTAATAAACGTGTTAAGTGCGTCCAGAGTAATAACGAAACCGAGTTCATAAGTCTGAAAGGATTTTTCCTCGAACAAAGGATATTATTCCAAACTTCGTGTATAGGGACACCACAGAGAAATGGTAGGGTTGAACGAAAACATCTACATATCTTGAATGTAGCACGGGCGCTACGATTTCAAGCTAATCTACCGATCGATTTTTGGGGAAAATGTGTGATGACACCCTGTTATATTATTAATCGGATGCCCTCTATGTTATTGAATGGTAAGACACCTTACGATGTTTTGATGGGAGTGACACCGAATTATGATCATTTGAAGGTGTTCAGATTCTTATGCTGTGCTCGTAATCAAGGACGAACAGGTGATAAATTTTAGAGTAGGATCCATCATTGTGTATTCTTGGGGTATCCAAATGGAAAGAAAGCTTGGAAGGTGTATGAATTGGGGGCAAATAAATTTTTGATATCAAGAGACGTTTTATGAAAATGAATTTCCATTAGCATCAAAGGAGGATGAGAAAGAAAATCGGAGTCGAGAGTAAGAGGGCGTTGAGAATGACGCTAAAGCAGAAATGACTCTGGGAAGTGAAGGGCAAGATCATGAGGATCCAAACCCCGGTGTTGCTTCCGTACACATGGAGGACGACATGTTAGTGGAAGAATTGGGTCGTGGAAAGTGGACTAAGAGGGAAAATTTCTTGTTGAGAGATTTCGTCACTAATACTGTCCGAAAGTTGAGTCATAGGGTATCGTCCTGCGTCCGAAAGTCTGGCTGTTCACCCGTTTCTTAGCAACCCTCCGTAAAGCCTATCCTCTAGCACATTATGTCAATTGTGATAATTTTTCTTCGAAGCATGTAAGTTTTTTTGCATCCATAACAGAAGGACATGAGCCTACCTTCTATTCAGAGGCGGTGAGAGATGAAAAGTGGGGACAACCGTATAGCAAGATTTGTAGGCATTGGAAACAAATAGAAATTGGGAAATTGTTTGCTTACCTCTCGGTAAGAAGGCCCTAGGCTACCAATGGGTGTATAAGATCAAGTACAATTCAGATGGTACCATTGAATGGTACAAAGCACGACAAGTGATTTTTGGGAATCCTCAAATAGAGGGAGTTGATTACACGGAGACATTTGAACCAGTCGCTAAGCTGGTGACTATCCGAGTTTTTCTAGCCGTGGCTGCAGCTAAAGGTTGGGAATTGCATCTGATAGATGTGCACAATGTATTTTTGCATGGTGATCTTCGTGAAGAAGTATATATGAAATTGCCTCCGGGGCATCAAATGAATGGAAAAGGAATTATGTTTCGCCTCTGAAAATCCTTGTATGGTTTAAAACAAGCTCCTCGGTGTTGGTTTTCATTGTCGGTTCCTCTCAAGAAATATGAATTCTGACAATCATATTTGGATTATTCATTATTTACAATGAAGAGGGGAAATATGCAATTGAATGTGCTAGTATATGTGGATGATTTGATTATTTTTTGTAATGATTCGAGAGCTATTCGAATTTTCAAGTTGTATCTCTCTAAATACTTTCATATGAAAGATTTAGGAACAAGTTATAGTTGACATGTCGCTCGTTGACTGGGTGGTACGTGTCTTTAGGGGACTCACCGATATCATGGCGGATGAAGAAGCAACAGATTGTTTCTCATTCTTGCGGAGGTAGAGTATCAGTCGATGGCTATGACTGTGTGTGATTTAAAGTGGTTGAAGGGGATATTATAGAATCTTGGGATCGAGCACAATCCTCTGATAAATTTGAAGTGTGACAGTCAAGCAGTATTGTATATTGCTCGGAATCCCATTTTTCACGAGCGTACTAAACACATCGATGTTGATTGTCGCTTTAATCGGAATGAGATTATTAGAGACATGATACATCCTAGCTATGTGCCCAGGCCATACAACTGGCCGATATTTTCACAAAGACGTTGGGACGGGCACAATTCAAGTATTTCCTTAACAAGTTGGGCATAAAAAATCCTCATGCTCCAACTTGAAGGGAGGGGGAGTATTGGAATATACTAAAGATTATTAGTGCAATTATATACACTATTTGTGTAATGTGTATATAGTTAGAATAAAGTTAATTGTATATTGGGCTAAGCTTATTAGGGATATCTTAGAGACTAAGTTAGGGTTTTGCTATTTTTCTTGTATAAATATAGGGGTTCATTCATCAATGAAGGCAAAAATTTTCACCCAAAGTTTGTTTTGTTGTGTCCATTTTTACAAACAGACTAATATAGGGAGTCATTGGTTTTACTTCTTCTAGCAATCAAACTATTAGTAAACCATAAATGAAAAAGAAAACAAATAGATCACTGACCTGCTTGCGAGCAATGAAATGAGGCACCAATTTGAGTTCTTCCCAACGCCTCAAACAAGAAATTTTTTGAATTGAAGACCAGTGAACAGTAACTAAATAAAATTTAACTAAAATTTTTTTGAAACGGCTTAGGGTTTCTTGAATGACTCAAGACTCTGCTTTCAACTTACCAATTTTTCCACCCCCATTTTCTGAGTTTTGGGGGGGTATTTATAGGGATTCAATGGGTGCAAAAAAAGTAGGATTTTGATGTAGGATAAACAAGTGCGAATCAAAAGAAATAAAAGTGAAAAACATGAGAAGAGAGGGAAGTGAAGCGATGTCATGCTGGTAATCGCCATGGGACCACCAGTGACGCCACCATTTTGGCAGCTTCTACCTTAGGGTTTGTCGAAAGAGAGAAAATTGGGGGTGGCGGCGGATGAATTTAGGATCAGGATTAGAAATTGGGGCAAATCAGTCGAGTAGGAGTGTATGCGGGTGTATGTATAGATAAAAAGGAGAATTTATAATAACAGGCTAACATTGAGGTGGGTGTTTCATATTTGGCCCTTTGATCGAAAATTCAATTGTTTTTCTCCTCTCTTTTTTTAATTTTTTTTAAATATAGCCTTAATTAAAGGTTTTCTTTAATAAATTATTAACTTAAAAAAGTCCCGGACAAAATTGGGTGTCAACAATCAGGTCACAACGATTGCTGTCGCGCTGAACATTCTCATTAAAGCTTCGCAATCACGTCTGATTGTAGCACTATCGCGCTAGCTTCTCTGATCCTCTTTCCCAGTCGCGCCTGCACCCGCACGGTTGTGCCTGCACTCGCACAGTCGTGATGAACACTTCTCTAGACCAGTTCCTGCATCTTCAACAATTGGCCTTGTTTTGACTTGTTTTCATCTAATTCACTCATGCAACTCTAATAACCTGCAATGGGAAACCAAAACCTGATAAGTGCACATTTTTGATCTATAATGAATAATAAAAGCTCAAGCAATAGAAGGCAAGGCGTGGCCTTTTGCCCACACATCACACCCCCAGACGCAAACCATTACTTGACCTCAAGCAAAACACACTTCTTTAATAACCAAGCTGCTATTCATTTATTCATGCACTCTTTCATAAAGGCCACAACAAGTCAAAAACTCTTTTAAGATCAACAATAAATGATATTGGTTGGTACCAATAATTAAGCTAAGCCAGAGCACAACTTCCATAAATATTCCATGGCACAAGACTTTAAAAGTTTGCCTCTTAGTCACAAGAGCTCACTTTTTTGCTCACTCACCCCAATTGGAAAGTGAAACACAAGCTCTTAACTCAACTTCACAAGTGCCTTCACTAATAAGAGAGTATCTCAAGCACAAGAATGCAATATCAATAAAAAATAGGATAAATGATAGGAAGAATTCACTCACTCTCAACCAAAGTTCAACATGCATACTAGATGTTAGCTTGGAAAGCTTGGAGTTTTGACTGATGACTGAGGAACGGATTCAAAGGACCTGTTCCTTTGAATTACTGAAGCAGAATAGATAATTCATGCAAAATCATTTGATTAAGATATTATTATTTATCCTAATACTGACGTATATCTTGATAATTATGCAGGCCTAATCAGATACGAAAAGATTGCATAATCCTAAAGGATAAAGGATTTGGATTCAAGAAGGTAGAATCCAATTAGGATTCAAAGTCAAGGGAGCTTTGGAATTCTAATTCATTGGGACTTCTTGGCTGCTGGAAACTATAAAACGAGAAGACTATCAGCCATAGAAGTTGTACACAAATAGAGAGAGCATCGAGCAAAAGCTGAGAAGAATTATTAAGCTTATTTGTGTAATCATTAGCTACAGTAGAACTAAGTAAGAACCTGTTCCTTAGATTGAGTCTTGTAATAGTTCAAGTCTTAGTTCAATTGTAGTAAGCAAAAATCGAGTTGTAAATTGTGTAGTTCAAGTCGTGGACTTGACACAACTTCACTGATCGTGAGAAAGATCACTAAAGGATTAGAGTTAGTCCTAGGTTAGTAAGAGTGAGTCTTGTAACCAAGTGGGTCTTTTTACATAGTGAAGTTGAAATCCTACTTGAGAAGTAGGTCGTGGTTTTTTGATCCCGTGTCTAGGGGTTTTTCCACGCTAAAATCTGGTGTTCAATTACTTACAGTTTTTATTCCGCACATCGTAGAGTAAAGGAACACATTTTAAGGAACTGGTCCTTAAAACAGTAAAGTGGTGTATTTGTGGGAATTAACAATTGGTATCAGAGCAGGTTATCCTTGAAAAGGCTAACACCTAGGATTAGATGAGTACATCACGTGAGAACAGTGAGGGTCAGTCAATGGTTAGAGCACCTTACTTCAATGGGAAATACTATTCATGGTGGAAAGAGAGGATGCGTGATCACCTTCAGGTAGAGGATTACGAACTGTGGGACATAGTTACTGAAGGTCCCATGATCCCAATGAAGAAGGATGCTGATGGGAAGGATGTTCCCAAAACCAGGAAGGAGTGCAATGCCGAAGACATAAAGCAATGGGAAAAGAATGCTAAGGCAAGGAAGTGGCTGGTTGGTGGACTTAGTCCTGACGAATGCACAAGGATCAGAGGGTATGCCACTGCTAAGGAGATTTGGGATGCTCTACAAGTTGCACACGAAGGAACAAGTCAGGTAAAAAGGTCCAGAGGTACACTTCTTTATGCTGAATATGAAAGCTTTAAAATGAAAGAAGAAGAATCAATCTCTGAAATGTATACTAGATTCAATGCCATTGCCTCTGAACTTATCTCTTTGGGAAGGGTTTTAACTGTGGAAGATAGGGTAGAAAAGATTTTAACTAGGGTTCTTCCAGATTCTTAGGAGATCAAAGCATGTGCTATCATTGAAAGTAAAGATTTAACCACATTATCCTTAGATGAGCTCATAGGAAATCTAAAGACTTACGAACTAAGGAAAATGGTTAAAAACATAGGAGCACCAGTTAAAACTGAACCTAACCTAGCCTTAACTGCTGGTGATAAAATCATTGATGATAAGGAACTGGTCCTTATCGCTAAAAGTGTTCAGAAATATTTGAATAAGAAAAGGGAAATTAGTGGACAGGGTAGGTCTACTAACATGAAACAGGCTGGAGAATGCCACAAATGTGGAAGCTCGGAGCACTACATCAGCAAATGTCCAATCATGGAAGGAGAATGGAGGAAGAAATTCATTGATGAAAGGAAGAAGGCTAGGGAACAGGTCCATAGAAAAGGTGGAAATCCCAAAGCGCTGGTTGCAGGATGGCAAGACAGTGAAGATGAAATAACTGATGATGATCTGGATGAGGATCTTGCTCTAATGGCACTTGGAGATTCAGAAAATGAAGAGGATCCTGAGGTATTTGTTTCTAAACTTAAAGAAGATGTAAAAAGCATGTCTAGAGAAAAGTTGGTTAAAGTATTCCATATTGTGCTAAATGAATTTAAAACTCTGAGGGATGATAATCACCAACTGCATGATAAAGTTGACTGTTTAGAAATAGAATGCAAAGAGGAAATAATTAAAAATGATTTTCTGGAAAGGAAGATTAGCATGCTTGAGGAACAGGTCCTCACACTTGAAACAACTGCTCAGGAATTAGAAAATGTTAAAACAGTTGTAAAAGGTAAAGGTATTGCTAATTCTCATCTTGCTGAAGAGAAACTGAAAAACACAGTTGATGAATTGTGTAAAAAAGATGAAAAGATAAGATCTTTAGAAGAAGACCTGGTTAAAACAAAAATGGAATTAAGAAAAACCGTAGAATGGAACAAGTCTTCTGAAGCACTAGAATGGTTGCAAGAAAATCATAGCAGTAACAGGAAAGGTATTGGATTCATGAAGGCACAAAGTTCATCCAAATGGGATCCAAAGAGTAAGTACTTATCATTTCCTGAAAACTGGCTATGTACTCACTGTGGGAACACTGGTCACCGGAAAGAAAATTGTCAATCTTTAAAAATGGCTGCCCAGAGGAACCGGTCCTATAAACCTGTTCGAAATCCTGTGAAAAAGAAGAATAGGTCCTACAAACCTGTTCAACATTCTGTAAAAAGGAGAGATGTTCACACAAAGAAACCTTTACCATGTTGGGCTAAAAGAGATCTGATTCATCCTTTTTCAAAAGGAAAGGAACCCAAACTAGTTTGGGTTCTTAAAATTATCCCCTAGTTTTCTTTTGCAGGCTAGAGTGAAGGAGACAAACCACAAATGGTACATGGACAGTGGTTGCTCAAGACATATGACAGGGCATAAGGAACTGTTCCTTTCACTCTCAGCCTTTCCAAGGAGGAAGTGTTTCCTTCGGTAATGGTAAGAAAGGGGAAATTATTGGAATTGGAAAGGTAGGTAAGTCTGACTCACACTGCATAGATAATGTATTTCTAGTAGATGGACTGAAGCATTGCTTATTGAGTATATCTCAATTATGTGACAAAGGTAATAATGTTAATTTTTCATCTACTGGATGCACTGTGACTAATCAAGCTTCTGGAGAGGTTATTTTGCAGGGAAACAGACATGGAAACATCTACAAAGTAGACTTGCTGACATTATCTGATGGAAGCTTGAGCTGCTTAAGTGTGGAGCAAAATGATCCCCTCCTATGGCACAAAAGACTAGGACATGCTAGTCTTTCACAATTGAACAAACTTGTGTCAAAGGACTTGGTGATAGGTCTTCCTAACATCAGGTTTAATGATGAAAAGATATGTGAAGCTTGTGCAAGGGGGAAGCAGGTAAAATCCTCCTTCAAATCGAAGAAACAGGTAAGTACCACTAAGCCTTTGGAACTGGTCCATATGGATTTATGTGGTCCAATGAGAACAATGAGTCGTGGAGGTAAGAAGTATGTAATGGTATTGGTGGATGATTACTCTAGATTTACATGGACTATATTTCTTGCATCTAAAGAAGAAGCATTTAATGCATTTTCAATTTTTGCTAAGAAAGCTGAAAGAACACTAGACAGTCCTATTGTTGCCATTAGGTCAGATCATGGAACTGAATTTGAAAATCATATGTTTTTCAATTTTTGCAATGAAAATGGCATTAATCACAATTTTTCTTCACCTAGAACTCCACAACAAAATGGTGTAGTGGAAAGGAAAAATAGGACTCTAGAAGAAATGGCAAGAACTATGTTAATATCTGGAAATCTTCCACAAAACTTTTGGGCTGAGGCTATTAATACTGCATGCTACATAATAAATAGATGTATGACTAGGCCATTAATAGAAAAGACCCCATATGAGTTGCTTAAAGGAAGAAAACCAAACATCTCTCATCTTAGGGCTTTTGGTTGCAAGTGTTTCATACACAACAATGGGAAAGATGCCTTAGGGAAATTTGAACCTAGAAGTGATGAAGGAATCTTTGTTGGTTATTCTTCGAATAGTAAGGCATATAGGGTGTTTAACAAGAAAACTTTAAAAATTGAAGAAAGCATACATGTGAAATTCGATGAAACTGACAGTCTCACTCAAGAACAGGTACAGGAGGATGAAGAAATTGGACTGCTGAAAGCTTATGAACTTGATCCACAAATGAAAGGTCTGGATGTGAGAACTGAACTGCAAGGAACTGTTCCTCATAACAGAACTGAGAACAGTGGCACATATACAGGGGGAACAAATGTTAGTTCCACCTCACAAACTGGTAGTGCTACTCGATCAGGAACTGTTTCTCAGCAGAGGACTTCTGACAATGGATTGACCCCCAAGCCTTACAAGTATCAAGGGTCACATCCTGTGGATCAAATAATCTCAGACAAGAATGCAGGAATTCAAACTAGATCAGCAGTCAAAAATCACAATCTGTGTGCTTTTAGTGCTTTCCTATCTCTTGTTGAACCCAAAAATGTGAAAGAAGCACTGAAGGATGCAGACTGGATAAATGCTATGCAGGAGGAATTGAATCAATTTCAAAGAAGTCAAGTTTGGCATCTGGAACCCAAGCCAAGGAACAGGTCCATAATTGGAACAAAATGGGTTTTCAGAAACAAACTTGATGAGGATGGCATGGTAACAAGGAACAAGGCCAGACTGGTTGTTCAGGGATATAGTCAAGAGGAAGGCATCGACTATGATGAGACTTTTGCTCCAGTTGCAAGATTGGAAGCAATAAGACTTCTTATAGCCTTTGCTACATACATGGATTTTACTCTACATCAAATGGATGTTAAGAGTGCATTTCTGAATGGATACTTGAAAGAAGAAGTGTATGTCAAGCAACCTCCAGGTTTTGAAAGTGAACAGTTCCCTGAACATGTTTACAAGTTGGACAAGGCCTTGTATGGGCTCAAACAGGCACCAAGAGCATGGTATGAAAGGCTATCAAAATTTCTACTCCAGCATGGATACAAGAGAGGTAAAATTGATAGTACTTTGTTCTTAAAAGAGAAAGGTAAGGATCTCTTAATTGTTCAAATCTATGTAGATGACATAATTTTTGGTGCTACTTGTGAAAATTTAAGTAAAGAATTTGCAAACTTGATGGGGAGTGAATTTGAGATGAGCATGATGGGTGAACTCAACTTCTTTTTGGGTTTACAAATTAAGCAAACCTCAAATGGAACTATGATCCATCAACAAAAGTATGTTAAGGAATTACTTAAAAGATTTGATATGGACAATGCTAAGGGAATTGACACACCTATTGCTACTGCCACAAAATTGGATCTTGATGAACATGGAATATCAGTTGATCAAAAATTGTATAGGGGTATGATAGGTTCCTTACTTTATCTAACTGCTAGTAGACCAGATATAGTGTTCAGTGTTGGTTTGTGTGCTAGATTCCAATCAGATCCTAAGGAATCTCATTTGAAAGCTGTTAAAAGAATATTGAGGTATCTGAAAGGAACAGGTCCCTTGGGACTTTGGTATCCAAAAGGTGGTAATTTTAATCTTGTTGGATATACTGATGCTGATTATGCAGGTTTCCTTGTTGATAGAAAAAGCACCTCAGGTATGGCACATTTTCTTGGTGAGTGTTTGGTTTCTTGGGGAACCAAGAAACAAAATTCAGTGGCACTTTCCACTGCTGAGGCTGAATATGTGGCAGTTGCTTCATGTTGTTCACAGTTGTTATGGATCAAACAACAATTACAGGATTTTGGTGTTGATGTAGGAACTGTTCCTATCTATTGTGATAACACTAGTGCTATTAATATGACAAAAAATCCAGTGCATCACAAAAGGACTAAACACATTGACATAAGACATCATTTCCTAAGAGACAATTATGAAAAAGGTTCGATCACCATAGCATTTTGCCCAACTGAAAAACAAATAGCTGACATTTTTACAAAAGCTCTAGGTAGAGATGATTTTGAAAGAAATAGATTGGAGTTAGGGATGATTAAATTCACATAAAATCTTCAATGCTTTACTTCATAATTGGCTAGAAAATTGCTCTTAAAATGAATTTTATTCAAGTCATTATGAATTATTCAGTCCAGTCTCTATACTTAAATGTATACTCTCATGCCACATATATTATTTAGAGTTGCTAAAATTGAATGATGTTACCCTTATGCTCTTAGAATTTCAGATGATCAAAAATTGCAAATTGGAAGGACACTGAATTGTGGTGTTAAAAACAGGTATGTACTCGTAATTATTCAATTAATTTAGGAGTATAAAGGCTATAGGTAACTTGTGTTTAGGATAAAATCCCACTAAGTTTCCTACCCATATCCAAACTGCAAAAGAGTCCCATCGGAGGAACAGTTCCCATTCTGAAAAGGTGTCATGCAGCCTAACGGCTCTTTTTTCTCCGGGAGACTCCCAAGAGTCCTTAGCCGTTGCATGTTGTGCTGAGGTAAGCTGATCGTCTCCTACTCTAATTGCACTACTTAATTCACTCTATAAATACTCTTCTTCTCCTACATTATTCTTTTACCTTGTTCATCAATTGAATTAGCAAAATTTCAGAAAGAATTGTCAATTATCTTTTGATTAGAATTGCAAACATGTCTCTCTCTTCTGATAATTCTCCATCTGCACCCACTGTTGAACAACCACAAAATCTCAACCCTCCTTCACCCATGGAAATCATCGACCCAAACCCTGAAGTTCCTGAACAAATTCCAGAAATACCTGAACCTGAGATTCAGGGGGAAGGATCAGTTCCCACGGCTGAATCCATTGCTGAGCAGGTTGAGGATCTCTCTCATGCTATGGTGTTGTATCAGTTTAAGGTAAACTACACTCACCCTCTGAATGTTGTTATTGATGAGGAAGAAGAGGGAGAAGGTTCTGAGGCTGCTCTTGAGGGGGAACTCATTAGAAGTTTGGAAGCACCGGTGCATGGGGGGTCAGGGTCTCCAGAGGTTGCTTTTAGAGCACCCATGGAAGATGTTATAGATGTTGAAGAGGCTATGAGTGACAGTGATAGGCCATTGGTGGATTTGATAAATATTAGGAGCCTGAAAAGAAAATTGGCTAGAAAGGGACCCATTAATGATCATGAGACTGTTGAAATTGCTGCTAAATTGAAGAAGATAAGTGATAGTTATAAGCCCGGAAATAAGAAGAAAGTTGGAAGTTCCTCTAAGGCAAAAGGACCTGTTCCTTCTGCCTCAACCCCTGCATCTGGGGGTAGGAGGACAAGAAGTGCTGCTAAAGCTGCTGATGAACAGCTGGCTGCTGCCTTGGAAAGGAGCAGAAAAAGGAAAGGAAAACAGGTAGTTGAGGAAGAAAAAGTGGATGATAGTGATGATTTTGATTTGGCTGATCTTTCTGAGGATGATGAGATGGTAGAGGCTGAGGAGGTGGTGCCTCAGTCAAAGAAAAGAAAGGTTCCTGAGAGAAGGGTAACAAGAAGCTCAGTTAAAGCTGCTGAGAAAATTGCTAAGAGGACCAGGTCCTCTAAAAGAGTGGTGGTTTCTGAAGACTCTGCCAGTGACAGTGATGAGTTAGTTGCTGAGGCTGAGAATGATAGTGATGCTGAAGAAAGTGAGACTGTGCACTGTGTTCATGATGACATGCTGACTAGAAAGGTGTTGAAAGGAAGGGTTATGACTGATGTTCAAGAAGAAGGAATGGTTTGGTTGCTGCAAAAGCTACATGCTCAGGGTTTGAGGGACATGGTCCTTAAGATCTCTGGTAGGTGTGCAAAAGGAATGGTGCAGGAATTCTATAAGAATTGTTCCATCCGAGGTGATCAAATCACTACATCTGTAAATGACAATGTCATCATTTTTGATACAAGGGAACTTGGTGAGTTGCTGGGGATCCCTGCCTCTGGGTATGCTAGTTATGTCAAGACTGTTTGGCCTGACTTGACAAACTTGCCTACTGATCTGGAGATCACTAGGAAGTTTGCTGAGAATGATGGTGAAGAAAAACCCAGGGCAGTGCAAAAGAGTGAGATGCATCCACAGCATCAGGTTTTATTTGAATTTGTGAACAAAGTTGTGATGCCAAGGCAGGAGAAAAGAGGAGTTGCCAGTTTCATGGACCTGGTCCTTATGGAACTGTTGGACACTGAAAAGCAGATCAATTGGCCCAGCTTTATGATCCACCTGATAAAAAGGGTGATTGCTGGGAAGAGAAAACACTCCCTGCCGTTTGGTTTCATTCTGACTGATATTTTTGCCAAGTTGAAGGTTCCCTTGGAGGGGGTTGTGAAAGCTACAAAGAAGGAGAAATTTGGGTGTGCTACCTTGATAAACTGTGACTTGCCGGTTCAGGCTGATCCTCCACAGGCTGGTGTTGGGAGGCAGCCTCTGAACAACAAAGTGAGGGCACTTAGGCAACAAGTTGCTATGCAGGCTGCTGAGATTGCAAGGTTGGAAGAAGAGAGGAATTACTGGAAGGCAGAGGCCTCAAAAGCAAAAGAGACCAATGAGGGAATGCTCAAGCAGATGTTTGATCTCCTTCACAAGTCTCAGGGAACTGGTCCTTCCACATCCTGACCACCTTAGCCCTAGCCTTTAGCCATCTTTTGTCTAGTGGGATCTAGCCTAGCCTAGTGCCTTAGCCTTTATTTTCTTCTTTAGTAGTTGGATAATTCTGTAGTACTTGTTATATCCCCTGATTTTAATATTTGGTTATATGAATTGTCTTGGATGGCTAATATCATTGTTTTGCAGTTGCTTTATTTAATTTATGTTTGCACTTTGAGTTGCCTAAATGGCTATGTGCTGATTAAATCTAACACTTGAGTTATATTTTGCTATGCAACCTTTTCAATGATGCCAAAAGGGGGAAGAGTAAGGCTGATTTTGCATGATTTTATACCTAATAAAAATTTGTTCCTTAATGATGAATTAATTCTCCACTGATTGATTGTCTTTTTGAGCTTACACTGTACTTCAGGACATTAAGGAGATGAAGCTATGAGTATGAATTTGTCATCATCAAAAAGGGGGAAATTGTTAGCTTGGAAAGCTTGGAGTTTTGACTGATGACTGAGGAACGGATTCAAAGGACCTGTTCCTTTGAATTACTGAAGCAGAATAGATAATTCATGCAAAATCATTTGATTAAGATATTATTATTTATCCTAATACTGACGTATATCTTGATAATTATACAGGCCTAATCAGATACGAAAAGATTGCATAATCCTAAAGGATAAAGGATTTGGATTCAAGAAGGTAGAATCCAATTAGGATTCAAAGTCAAGGGAGCTTTGGAATTCTAATTCATTGGGACTTCTTGGCTGCTGGAAACTATAAAACGAGAAGACTATCAGCCATAGAAGTTGTACACAAATAGAGAGAGCATCGAGCAAAAGCTGAGAAGAATTATTAAGCTTATTTGTGTAATCATTAGCTACAGTAGAACTAAGTAAGAACCTGTTCCTTAGATTGAGTCTTGTAATAGTTCAAGTCTTAGTTCAATTGTAGTAAGCAAAAATCGAGTTGTAAATTGTGTAGTTCAAGTCGTGGACTTGACACAACTTCACTGATCGTGAGAAAGATCACTAAAGGATTAGAGTTAGTCCTAGGTTAGTAAGAGTGAGTCTTGTAACCAAGTGGGTCTTTTTACATAGTGAAGTTGAAATCCTACTTGAGAAGTAGGTCGTGGTTTTTTGATCCCGTGTCTAGGGGTTTTTCCACGCTAAAATCTGGTGTTCAATTACTTACAGTTTTTATTCCGCACATCATAGAGTAAAGGAACACATTTTAAGGAACTGGTCCTTAAAACAGTAAAGTGGTGTATTTGTGGGAATTAACACTAGAGATACAATAAGCTTTCCCTTCATGTACCTCTCTACTAATGTAGAAATGCTCGGCTCGAAATTAATTAGGACTTAACTAAGGATATAATGTAGGCTTTTGGTCAAAGGTGGGATAAAATTTGGGAAAGTAGTGACTACACTCCTCCTTGAGCACTACACCACACAAATATTTAAAAGCACACTTCATTTTTCTTGAACTTACACCTTGCTAAATTTGGGGATTAGACACTAGTCGCTCCCTTCTTTATAAATCAACTCCATTTTTTTTCTTTTCAACGCCATTTTTTTTCTTCTTGATTCTGTCTGTTTCGTTTCTCTTTCTTTTCATTTTTCTCTCAAGATTTTTCTTTTCAACTCAGTTTTATTGTTCTTTTCCTTTTTCTTCAACTTTCACATTTTCGCCAACTAACTCATGCGATCCTCAAACTTAGGCTTTTGCCGAAATCCCATGTCTTTCTATGCAAACGAGGAGGTTAGGACCAAAAAATGATTAGTGGTCTGGACGAATAATGTGGTTACCATAGGAAAGGATATTAAGCACAAAGGAGTTGACTAGGATCATAACGCAAGGGTAGGCTTTTTAGGACACTAGGGGGCCAAGGAAAGCCTTAAATCATCTTTCAAGCAAAGCATCACCTGCGATTTTACCTTGAAGCATATTTAGGGCAAGTTTTAGATCATAAAGTACACACATGAACACACCAATATCTCACCAGACATGCCACAATCAAAGAGAGGAAGACAAGTATATTGAAGTTCTAATTAAAGGCAATTAAGCTCAAAAGTTCACTTATAGTCTAATGAGAAGTGATTAGCAAACAAAAGAGCCAAAAGTTGAACTTCAAGATCATAAACAATCCACCAACTCACTCTTGCTTTTAACTTTTCAAAACAACACTCACATGAAAAAGGTTAAGTAATAGTGGTACCAAGCATGCCAAAAGTTTGCCAAAGGGAAGAAATCCACAATGAACTACCACTACTACCACCACCACTACTACTACCACCCCCACCACCACTACCACCACCACTACCACCACCACCACCACTACCACCACCACCACTACTACTAACTAACTAACTAATTAGCTACTAAACTACTACTTTTTGCTTTTACTGATTAGCTACTAAACTACCACTATAAGCACAAACTAACTAACAAGTAGCATAATAACTAGTTATACTAATATGGAAAGAATGGTGATCATCCACAATGTTCAAAACAAGAAGCGAACCGTCTCAAGTACTACAAATACCAAGCAATATCAATACTACACCAAACCCAAAATACCCCCTATATTAAAAAATGCACTGTCCCCAGTGCAACTAAGCAATGAAATACAAAGGTGTAAGGGACTCACTGGCTATACAATCATTCTAAAGCGAGGGTGGTGTAAACATAGTTAGTGATCAGGTAGTGAATCTCATCATTATCCTTATCTTCTGAATCCTCCTTGGAGCTATAGAGCGAGTTCAGCTTGCTCATCATCTTGTTAAAAAACCTGCTTGTCCTCATGCCAAACTTCTTTTGCTTATTCTCCATCTTGTCCAGCCTAGTTTTGATCTGCACCTACTCAGCTACCATTATCTCCAATGAATAAGTCCCATAAGGCATGAAGGAAGAACTCTTTTCATGTGGACCTGAAGAAAAACCAGCTACCAACTGACTAATGTGAGCATCCACTACTAAAATATGGGATGAAATATATCTCATGTTGGACGCTCTGGATGCAAGTGGTGGATCTGGAGTGTAGGAACTCCCTAGTGCAGTAGTAGTAGCCGAGAACTTTCCAAAAGCTGGATCATTAACATCGAACCGAGAAGTCACGTTAACTATCATCTTCTTGCTCTATATGACTCCACTAGCTCCATTCTTCAACGAAAGATAAATAGGATTGTCAGCACTCATTTTAGTATCATTAGTATATGCCTCCACCCCGGCATTCCAGTACAACTGTGTAATCAAGAATGGAAAGAATAAGCTCCTGGTTCTCTCTTATATAACCTTCTTAATATCTCCAACAATTATCTCCCAACATTCACCCGAAAACCATCGATTGAGGCTGCAATTAGTTGCGCTTTAGCGACAGTCAGATCACTCTCATTTGTCGAAGGCATCACCCTGGCACATACAATAGAAAGCCAAATCCTGGCCTCTGATGTGAAATCATTGGACACAATCTTTAGTCCTTATGTAGCCTAATTTGACAGAGTACCTCCCTGAAGCTTATCAACCAACCACTGAACACCTCTTTCCTTTGCGCGAGGTATGTACTCTCCATTATCAACATCATCAAGCCCGTACACAACATTGATCGTAGGGGCATCAAATCGCATCAACTCAGCTATAAAGTCTATGGTTATGGCATTGGCATAGAAATACCTTTCCATTGAAGTGTTTGCTTTTCTAGGTTCTTTAGCAAAACAACTACATCCACTAGTCTCAAGTTTTTGGAAGAAGTCTGGGAGCATATCCTCAATTTTTTCCATTTGGATTCCTCTTTCCCTAATGAATCTCCTTTCATGGTCCTTGTTGAATCTATCTTGGCATACTGCTGACAAGAACAGTGTGGAATCAAACTCTTCCTCCTCCTCTCCCATTCGGTATTGCAGGTTGTTTTCTTTGGCCATTATAGATGAAAGAGTACATACAAAGATCACAAAATCAAAACACTGTTGAAGTACTCAATACAAACATTATTAGAGCTCTTGAGCCAAAGAGAGAAGCCAAAAACTTTGAACAATGAGTTGTGCTAACTCTCTATTTCTATATGGGACTGAAGTCAGCACGATCACGTGATGCACAGGCGCGAGTGTGTTGCTCATCAGACAACCTTTTATGTGATCGCGACTAGTTAGGCGCACTCGAGAAGAAGAGAGGTAGACATGCGACACGTTCGTGCAGGGCCTCGCACAACCGCGAGGGTCGTCTTTTCAAAAGAAGAAACTGTCCCTCAGCCTTTAGTATACTAGATACACACAATAATCCATGAAAAAACTCACAAGCCTCCAATGTATAGAAATTAACATGATTTTGGACTCCTAATTTTGAAATCATCCTCTAAGATTTTGTACAACCATAAGTCATGAAATTAACCTAAACCCCATTCTTCTACAAGAAATTAACAATAAGGTTACATCAGAGTTCCCCCCATGTTCCTTTAAGGCTCACAAGTTTCCAATTTACACAAGCAACACAAATTTCACTAGGAGATAAAAAGATCTTACACAAAATATTTTAAGAATTAAATAAAAACAAAGAACATACCTTGGTAGAGGAGATGGAGTGCATAACATGAGGCAGAAGGGAGTGGGCATTTACCATTTTGAGATGCAAATGGAGGAAGGGATTTGAGTGAATGGGTGTTTTTGAGTTATGACAACTTTGGCCTCTCTGCAGCCTTTTTGTTTTTGAACTGCTCGAAGAGCAACGCAGTCGTGCTCTGAATGGAGCGTTCATGAAGGCTTTCATAACATTAAAGTGCGATTGTGCTCTGAGTGACGCAAAGGCGGTGACCAACTTAAGTTTCAAAGTCTAGAGACTTCACAAATCTATACTTAGCAAATTCTTCACCCCTTTTCAAAGGGCGGCCGCCACACCATTCGCCTGTAGCCCTTTAATATTCCACAAAATTTTGAGCCAAAAGGGCGGCCTACCCTGTGGGTCGCCTAAAAACTCCTGAGGCATTATGGCTCGCGCGTTCATGCAAGGTTCAGCAGACTACTTTGGGAGCTATTGTGCTTTCTTCTGCACAGCCGCACTGAAGCTTTTCAGCTTTAGCCTCTTATTCTCCATGTCTTGCCTTGGCCTATGCATTCTTGATATTCAGCGACAAATCCATGTTTAGAGCCTTATTTTGACTCATATTTATAGCATTTACGCATTGGCTAAGTTGTTATCTTAGCGTTGTTAAGTTTATTACGTACTTTTAATTGTGCAGGAATGTATTTAGAGAAAATTGAGTGATTTGGAGCTAAAATGAGAGTAAACAGAGCTTTGAAGTCTGAGTAAAAGCCCGAAACCTGACTAAAAATCAAAGCAAGGACGTCAACTAAGAGAAAAAGTTGAAACACAGTAAAAAAAGGCCTACCGCACCACGTTGGGCGTCGCATGATCGCCGCGGTAGGTGGTCGATTTTCAGAGGGTTTGAAAATAGTGTCGGTGCAGGCAAATTGCCTTGTCTCGACACGCGGTGTGATGCGTGGCCTGACGGGCCAGGCCAAAAATCCTGATGTTTTGATTTCGAGTTTATTTTGGATTCCTGACTCTTGTGAGTTTGTGGGGACGATATAAAATTCCTAAAACATGCCCCAAAACATAAATTTTGACCTGGGAAGGAACAAAAGGAGGCTAGAGCTTTGGAGATTTCTTAAATTATTCCTTTGTTTTTGTAATTTGTTCATTCATCAATTATCTTGACATGATAGTGATGACTATGAGTGGCTAAGTTACCCATTCTAGGATTGATTGAACCACTCTATTACTTATGTGTTACGAATATGTGTTTGATTGAATGAAACTTGTAAGTTCTTCCTATCTAAGTATTTACGTTTTGCTTGCTATTGATTGGAAGGGCCCTCAATTGATTCTCCCCTTTATTATTGTGTGTCTAGGGATAAATTCATGAGTTAGGGTTAAACATTTATCTTTATGCCTAAAATTAGACATCTAGGTTAAACACTTAAATTTATGAATGGGTCACAAGCAATATAGTAAAGTACGTAGAAAAATAAGTAAATACAGAGGAAAATAATAGAAAAGAAAGTAAAGAGTTTTATTCCTTGAGAATAGTCAGATTCGATGGTGAATCGCATGATGTACAATGCAATGTAAGGAGCTGTATTTATAGTAGTGATTACCCAGTCCTAATTGGTAAAATACAAAGACTAATGAGGCTCATGGACCTATAAACTCAATGCGGTGGTATATAAGAATCCCTAACTAGAAGATTGTAACCCTAAGGCGGCGGGATGTATGCCTTGCGTCCTATGCCCGTACTTCTTGAATGATCATAACTCGTAGAACATGTGTGTATCCTCTATGCCCGGTGACTTGTAGGATAAATCTAGTCTCGCTAACTGGACTCGTATCCCGTAATAATAGGTGGCGTATTTTTGCTCACACAGTCAGTCCTATCACTTGGTGAGTGTTGACGCAAGCAATCAGGAAGTGAAAGCATTGTGAAAGATATCTCACTAACTCCTTGAAAGTTGCAGTCTCTTTGACTAAGAATGATGTTGATTTATTTGAGAACTCTGCGTGTCTTCATCTGATTGGTTGATGTCGATTCCATGCACTTTTCTAAGAATGCTTTTTGCTGCGCCGAATCATTTCATATCTCAAGCCATAATTATGCTTGACTATTTCATGATCCATTCTTATATCTTCCAGCCTATAAATAGAGGCTTCATGATAGTGGTAAAATCACAAATCCTTCAGAAAAATACCTCATCTTATTCAAAGTTCCTTATGAAAGAATGACTCTTCTATCTTTACAAATATTTGTATTTGATCCTGGTTTGATATTCTCAGAAAAACTCTTTTACTATGAACGGATGGTACATGAGAAGACTGCAGGATAAAGATCATCTGTGGTTTTCTTCTTTTTTCCTCCATCCATGATATGATGAACAGATTCCCCTGAGTCATGAAGTTTAATCGGGATCCTAATGACGTTCTTCAGAATTTCTTCATTGTGGCATGTACACTGATTACACTGTGCTCTTCTTCTAACATAGCGGTTGCTGTGATATTCCTCTTGTTATGCGGGGTCAGGTAGCTCCTTTTTCGGTGTAGGGTTGAAGCCTACGTGCCTAGCTCTGTTCCATGGCAGGCTAGGGGACACAGCTTCGAGCCATGGGTGGATTAATGAGTCACGAAGCTCTAACTCTGCTCGTAGTTCACGACTGTCTCCTTGTTCGGCTAGTTCATCCGTATTACTGCTACAATGCCTCATCGGCTGCTTGATGTGTGATACCCGAGGGCAGAGGCTCCCTTGTGGTAGGTTCCCAGCTCAAGCCTTTCCATCTTTTATGAGCTCCCAATTGCGCTTGAAGATCTGGGGGCAGTGCACTCCCGTTTTACCAGCGGGGTTCGAAGCAGATTTTCAAATTTTCATTCTAAGCTCCGTTGATGTGATGGGGGAAGAATATGCATGCGCTCAGATGCTTTCGAGGACCCTTGCTATAATCAAGTGTCCGGGCTTCGGCTGTATTAACAGTCGTGTACCTCGAAGAAATGCTTGGGCAGACATATCTCCGGCCGCCAGGAGGAGCTCCAAACTGCTTTACGGCTCATAGCTACAATCCACATGAAGGATCTTCAGCCGTGTAAATCCTGAGGAGCTTATAGTTTTTAGCCTTCCCTTTCCGTTCTTTTTTTTTTTACAATTGTTGTGAACAATGTTGTATTCAGGCAGAACTAATTGTATATTATGAGCCTACAGGCTGTTTGTTATTAATGAAACGAACGTCTATTAATGTTTTTATGCGTACTTGTGTGGTTTAAGTAGCATATTTTATGTGCCTTTTTGGGATATTGTCTTTAAAAGACGGGTGTGCGCACTGTAGGGCACTTCATTTGCATCAGTAGTTGATGGCTTATATTGCGCCTGTGCTAGATAGCTGTGTTTCGCCCATAATTGGACGACTTTAGCTCATGTGGAAACATGGCATTTTTGTGTTCCGGTTTAGAACGTCGTTGCTTGTTTACTCAAGTATTTAAGACTTTCTAGCACTATGCGAGCGGGCGTCCCCACCGATATGTAGGTGCATATTTGTTGAATTGACGAGTTCAACTTACGAATAATGCCTGGTGACTGAGCTAGACGTGATCTAGCTCTGAGCGAGTAGTTTACCCTACTTTTTGTAGCGAAAAGTGGGTGTATTACTTCAACTTAAGTCTGGATGGGGCTATGAATATTTGGATCGTAGATGGATCTGAATTGTAATTGTAAAACTGACTAAGTGAAATAGTAGTTCTATTGATAAATAAAGAGCCTGCCGTATAAAACATAAAGAACAAGGCTAAGGAGCCGTTATGAGATAATGACAATTATTAAAGAAATAAGAGAGGAAAAAATACATGTCTTGAGTATGTTGGCTTTGTTGGCCTTTCAAGAGTAGTACTTTTTGAGCCATGAGATGTTCCAATTGTTTGGAATGGCTGTCCCTTTTATGTCTTCAAGAACATACACACATTTTCCAACTATGCCTCCGACTCTATAAGGTCTTTCCCATTTTGGAACTAACGTGCATGCGCTAGCCTCTTTGGTGCTTTGAGTAACTTTCTAAAGGACGAGATCTCCTATGTTGAAAGAACGTAGGTTAGCCCTTGCATCGTAGTAGTGCTTCACCCGCTGCTTTTGTGTTGCGAGGCGTATGGCCGCTATCTCTCGTCATTCATCCAAGGTGTCAAGTGAAGTCTTAAAAGCCTCGTTGTTCTACTCTTCCTTAGCAAACGACCGTCGTGGGCTAGATTCTCTGATCTCTAAGGGAATCAGTACTTCCATTCCATATGTCAACGAGAATGGAGTTTCCCCCATGTTGGCCTTGGACGTAGTATAGTAGGCCCATAATGCTCCCGATAGTTCCACTGGCCACTTTCCCTTGGCTTCTTTGAGTCGCTTCTTCAAGCTTTCAACATTTATTTTGTTTGAAGATTCGGCTTCACCATTGGCTGAAGGGTGATCGGGCATTGAGGTTATTCTCTTTATCTCCCACTCCTATAGGAAATCGGTAATCTTGTCGCCTACAAACTGAGATCCATTATCGCAAGTGATCTCTGCTGGGATGCCGGAATGACACATGATGTTCAGCCATATAAACAGTATCACCTTATGTTCTCGGATTTGAGCATAGGTTGCGGCTTCGACTGATTTTGTAAAATAGTCTGTCATAATAAGCAAAAACTTGACACCACGAGACGCTTTGGGCATGGGCCCTACGATATCCATGTCATGACCCAATTCTACAGAAGCCATGACTGGCACTTAGTAGACTAATCTACCAAGCGAACTAAGTATCTTGAGCTGCTAAAGTAGAACATGACTTATTTTATTTCTTAGGAGATACTAGAATAAGGTTTGATATTGTAAAACATATCCATATACGGATACACCCACAATTAGTACATGGAGCATAACTCTAGATATTAGTAAAATTATAATATTGACTTAGTCAACAAGGTAATCAACGAACTCTAGCACCCACGAAAGAAAAGTGGGGCTCACCACCGGCTTAAGAAAGGTGGTTCTCAAACTGCAGGTTCATGTTAGACTTCGGGACCTGAAACCAAGTAGTTCAATTAGCTTCGGCCTCCCTTTTTTAGAAAATTAGAACAAGTATTTTATGGAAAACATGCACTTTGTACAATAAACATATTTATATGTACATCAATAAATAACAAAAATAATAAGAACTTTGGCGATAAACATACCTTATACTGGGGAGGTTCCATCTAGACACTGACATTCACCATGTGTATATTATGGAGTCTGGCACCCACCCAATCGGCTAGGGCTATGGTCTACTGTAATGTCGTACGAGTAGACGACGTGCTACCAACCCCAAACAAATCTCTTAATAAATCACTATATCTAGTAGTAGATAACTTATCTTAAACTCCCATGCCGGCGTATGTGGTTCTGGGGTATCGGATACGTTCATCCAAGTACCCACTCAGTTTTCTAAAAGTTCCTCCCAAAACTTATTTAATATTTCAAAATTCTTGTTCAATTTCTTGGCACAGTAATAAACATAAATTCATATCTTTATCGTCTCATTTCATGAGAAGTCACAAATAAAATATACTAATAAAATTTCAAGCATCATTTGAATAAAATATTGGTCATAAAACTTCACAGTAATGGTGATACTCATATACGCTAGGTCTCACGTGTATAAGCACATAAGAAAGAAATTTAGAAATAAATCTTTAATGCACTCAAAACTCATAAAACATGCACCATTTGAGGAAAATATAGGGGTAGCTTGCCTGGACTCCGATCTAATGACTTGACGCAGAATAACGCAAAATTCGATTGAAGTCAATCTATACAAATATTATAATTCGAACATAAGTCCCTATAAGGGAAGACTAGAATTTTCCTATACCTATATTACCTAGTTGACTGTTATTCAAACGCTCTACGTATAACATATTATGAATGCAGTTAAAAGTGAACCAGGAACTTCTACAGCTGATAATACTAATACTGTTTATTTTTTGGTTGTTAATATAATTGAACATTTTTCAGGAAGATGGTCTGATAATAGTGAGACTATTAGAACCCTCTTACAGAATATGAGATGTAAGACTTTAACTTCATTTAGACTTTATAAAGATACATTTCTTTGCAGAGTTATGGAGTTACCAGAGTGTAATAGCACTCATTGGAAATCCAAATTTATAGATGGACTTCCTAACCTCTTTGCAGAAAGAGTTAAGAAAGCCCTTAGACAAGGGGGAGTTCATATTAATTATGATGAACATACTTATGGAAGTTTAGTTGGGTTATGTATCCAAGAAGGATTGGCGCTGCCGGATCCGTCTGAATTTGGTATCAGAGCCATTGGTGCACAGTAGCATAGGTGAAGAGTTCAACACTTATTTTTCTAATGAATATCATTAGGAACAAAACTACTGTTAAAAACAGTAGAAAAGAAGAATATGAAATGCCACAGCATTTAGATTTACTTAATAAATGGACTATTCCTAAAGTTCAACCTAGGCTAATATACCAGCTAGGAACCTTTGAAAAATTAGGTTTAAAACAGGTAGTGAAAACTACTGAAGAAACGATCACGGTTGATAGCGATCATGCTACTTTTAATTTATTGTCTGAGCATGATTTAACACCGTATATGCATACTCATAGATTCATTCATATTGGTTTAATTCAAGTTGCTTTTAAACCTTTAACCTTAAGAGGTTTACCTGAAAGTTTTATAGCTGCTCTCATGGATGGTAGAAACCATAATTGGAAGAAATCCCTCATAGGGATTGTTCAATCAAGTTTGGCTTATGGCCCAGTATATTTTAATGCTTATCCGAATTTACAGATATCGTTGTCGGATGAAAATGCTTTAAAAGCTTTAGTTTTAAATATTAAATTACATGGTTATGATTATATGCCGAATACAGAAGTAATATGTATCTGTTATAGAATTTATTTTAAGCCACTTTATACCTTAAATCCTATGTGTAAAATTATGGATTTTAAAAATGAAACTATTTTAATAGAAACTAATTTTGGTAAGTCTAAGATTACTACCAGAAGACCTATCAAATGGGATGAAATAGATTTCCCTAAAGAATGGGTTATGGAAGAAGTAGTTCCTCCAAAAGATTTCAAAATAACAGATCTGACTGGAATCGAACAGACTCCAGAAGGACACGTAAAGATCAGGTTTGAACCTGAAGATATTATAAGTAGAATAGATATGAGATCTGATGGATCTAGTTTTCAAGGTTTGTCTAGATCTAATTCTTTATATCATTCTCATATTTCTCCTATTGATTATATTGTTGAAACCCCTTCTAGAGCTTCTACTTCTCAAATAAGAGAAGAAATGCCTAGATATAATAATTTGAAAATCGATAAAAATAATATTGTCACTCCTGTTGCTCCTATAAGAGAACAACAGATTGACAATGCGGATATAACTGCATCTGAAATGGATTTTGGTGAAAATATTTAATGGATTTTACATCCACAATTGATTTTAGTCGGGGATCACCCGCAAGAAAGAAAATATCTGAGGATTTTTATAAACCCAGATGGGAACTTTTTAGAAGATGGTTTTTCAAAAGTTTTAATAAGACTGAACAAAATGATTTTCAAGAAGAATTTTATAGAGATCTTGAGAAAGTCAACAAAATTATATCTTTTATCCCATGGTTTATGGGAAAATATGTGGCAAATTATATTGCTGTTTTGGAAAGACAATTCGAGTTGTTAAATGGTAAAATCATCGACGCTGTATTACCTCCACAGCAACCTTTTAAAATAAAGAGGGAGGGAAAGATGATGGATTTTGCAGCTTTTTCTACGATGATAGAGGATAATACCTTACAAGTTACTGTTAGACATATTAATATTATGTTAAAACAACATAACTATACTAATATTTATGTTCATGTATTGGGTGAGCATATTGTATCTTTACATGATAAGGTAGATAAATTATGTTGTATGATAAGCAGTAATACTGCTAGCACATCAGGAAAAGAAAAATTGGAAAAGCCACCTCGAGTAGCCATTCCAACTATTCAGCCTCCTCCTGATGTTGAAAATTTCAAATTAAAACCTGATGCATATAATATCGAAAAGTTATTAAATGAGAAATTTAAAGAGTTATCTCTAAAGCCTCTAATTAATACAGAGGGGAGTGATAATGAATTTTCTGATAATGATTTTCCTGAATTGACTTTTGATCAAATTAATAAATTAAAGTCTTCTTATAATTCGAAATTTGCTGATAAACCAAGGCAAAGGATGTTTTACTATCCTAGGCCTACTCCTCAGGATGTTCTATTCGAAGAGCAGGATGATATGTATGCTCCGAATAGTTTCAGTGGTAAGCAGATATATGAATGGAATATTGATGGCCTTACCAATAGGCAAATGTATGTAGTTATGCATAGAATGATAATGTATAGCACGATTTGCAAGACTAATGGTAATAGTGATAAAACCGTTGCCCAAATAATTACCTCGGGTTTTACTGGTCAATTAAAAGGGTGGTGGGATAATTATCTCACTGATGACCAGAGAAATGAAATTATGAATGCAGTTAAAAGTGAACCAGGAACTTCTACAGCTGATAATACTAATGCTGTTTATTTTTTGGTTGTTAATACAATTGAACATTTTTCAGGAAGATGGTCTGATAATAGTGAGACTATTAGAACCCTCTTACAGAATATGAGATGTAAGACTTTAACTTCATTTAGACTTTATAAAGATACATTTCTTTGCAGAGTTATGGAGTTACCAGAGTGTAATAGCACTCATTGGAAATCCAAATTTATAGATGGACTTCCTAACCTCTTTGCAGAAAGAGTTAAGAAAGCCCTTAGACAAGGGGGAGTTCATATTAATTATGATGAACATACTTATGGAAGTTTAGTTGGGTTATGTATCCAAGAAGGATTGGCGTTGTGTAATGAAATTAAGCTAAATCAGGAGCTCAAACGCCATCGTCTTAATGAAAGACAACAGTTGGGTGAATTTTGTGGACAATTCGGCATGGATGATCCACGAACCCGAACCAAATCAAAGTCTCATAAGCTTCATAAAAGCAAGACTGGTAAGAAACATGATTACCAGGAATGGAGACAAAGATATTCTGAAAGACGCACAGAAAAGCGTGCTAGAAGGAAAAAGGCTTTTAAAAAGCAAAAGGATATTGCTAGATCAAAAAATTCACAAAATTGTTATAAGTGTGGAAGATTTGGTCACTATTATAAAGATTGTAAAGTAAAGAAAAAGATCGAGGCTCTTAATATAGATCAAGATCTGAAGGATTCTTTATGCAAGATCTTATTAAATTCTGAACCTGAAATATCAGATCAAGGTGAGGAAAATATCCCTACCAAGGAAGAACTAAATAAAGTCTTCCAGGATGAAAGTGATATTGTCACTAGTTCTGAGGATGAATGTGATCCTTGCAAGATTGGACAACCTTGTGATAATGAAGAAAATGATGAATTTTATAATTTATTTTCTCAATTTAGTCTTAACACTTTGGATAATGATAATTTGATAGAATTATTAAAGATGGTACGAGATTCCGAAGTTAGATCTAAACTTATCGATCAGATCAAAGGAAATTTCGATCAGAAGGAATCTGAAGGATTGAAAAAGGGTTTCTATGCCCCTACGGATAATACTCCATACACCATGAAAGAAGTTAAAAGACTTCTAGAACAAAGAAAAATGAGTCATAGTAGTTCACCTACTACGTCTCAAGACTTGGAAAAAGAGGTTTATAACCTTAAACAGGAGATTTATAATCTCAAAAAGGAAAATAGGATATTAGAACAAAGGATTTCCAGAATTGAAGGAAAAGGTAAAGAAAAGGATGAAATCCTTACCCCTTCTAATTCTGAAAATCTTGATGAAAATATTATTAACATTTTTAGTGACATGCAGGATATCGGGAAAAAAGAATTCCTAACCACTTTAGAAGTTTTTACTTCACAAAAGTTTTTTATAAAAATTACTCTTCTTATTGATTATAATTTCAAAAAAGAATTTATAGCTCTTGTTGATAGTGGAGCAGATTTAAATTGTGTTCAAGAAGGATTAATTCCTTCACGATATTTTCATAAGACTACTCATAGTTTAAGGTCTGCTAATGGTGAAAAAATGCAGATTGAGTACAAATTGCCAACAGCTTCTATATGCACAAATAAGGTATGTATACCTCAAAGCTTTGTTTTGATAAAAAATATGTCTAACCAAGTTATACTAGGAACACCCTTCTTACAAAAAATATTTCCTATTACTAGGATTGATAAAGAAGGGATAATAGGAACTTTTCAAGAAAAACCTATTATTTTCCAGTTTATAACTGAACCTATTACTAGAGTTTTAAACCAGTTAAAAGATATGCTAGCTAAGAAAAGTCTGCATATCAATTTTCTTAAACAAGAAATTTATACTTTAAATATCGATGAGATTTTAAAAAATCCTAAATTAAGAGAAAAAATTGATTTTATGATAAATCAGTTTTCATTACAAATTTGTAGTGAGCATCCAAATGCTTTTTGGAATAGGAAAAAGCATGTAGTTACACTTCCATATGAGGAAGAGTTTTCTGAAACTAATAGTATTCCTACTAAGGCAAGACCTTGCCAAATGAATTCAGAATATTTGGAATTATGTAAAAAGGAAATAGATTCTTTATTACATAAAGGTCTTATTCGATCTTCAAAATCCCCATGGTCTTGTACAGCTTTTTATGTTAATAAACATGCTGAGCAAGAAAGAGGAGTTCCAAGGTTAGTCATAAACTATAAACCTTTGAATAAAGTTTTGAAATGGATTAGATATCCTATTCCTAATAAAAAGGATCTATTGGATAGGCTTCATAATGCCATTATATTTTCTAAATTTGATTTAAAATCAGGATACTGGCAGATTCAGGTAGCTGAAGCTGACAGGTATAAAACTGCTTTTAATGTCCCAATAGGACAGTTCGAATGGAATGTTATGCCATTTGGATTAAAAAATGCTCCTTCTGAATTTCAGAAAATTATGAATGATATATTTATTCCTTATAGCAACTTTATTATCGTTTATATTGACGATATATTAGTATTTTCAAATACTATTGAAATGCATTTCAAGCATCTTGAATTATTTAAGAAAATAATTATACAAAACGGTTTGGTTATATCTAAACCAAAAATGTTTTTATTTCAAACAAAGATAAGATTCCTTGGTCATAATATTGAAAAAGGAAAGATTATACCTATTAATAGAAGTATTGAATTTGCTTCTAAATTTCCTGATATTATAACAGATAAAACTCAATTACAGAGATTTCTAGGGAGTTTAAATTATATTGCTCCATTTTATGAGAATCTTGCTAAAGATACAGCTATCTTATATGATAGATTAAAAAAGATTCCAAAGCCTTGGACTGATGCTCATACTAAAACAGTCCAGAAGATCAAGGAAAGAGTCAAGAATCTTCCTTGTCTTACGTTGGCTAATCCTACTTGGCCAAAAATAATTGAGACTGATGCTTCTGACATTGGTTATGGAGGTATTTTAAAGCAATACTCTCCAGAAGAAAAAATTGAATATTTAGTTCAATTTCATTCTGGTAAATGGAATAATAGCCAGAAAAATTACGCAACTGTGGCAAAAGAAATACTTGCTATAGTAAAATGTGTATTAAAATTTCAAGGTGATTTATATAACCAAAAATTCATTATAAAGACTGATTGTCAATCAGCTAAATTTATGTTTAATAAAGATTGTAAGCATGATGTTTCTAAACAAATGTTTGCAAGATGGCAGGCATTGTTGGCCCCATTTGATTTTGAAATCCAATATAAAAAAGGAGAAGAAAATAGTCTTCCTGATTTTTTAACTAGAAGAATATCTGTCTAGTTAAAGGTGATTAATTACTAACATTTTATGTGCAGACAATCAGATATGTGCAGGCGTAGAAATGTTTATTGCCCTTATTGCCAGCACCAGATTATATCAAGACAAATGAGAATATTATATTGGAATTTGCTTAATACAAAAAAGAAGTTAAAATACTGGGAAAAGGAGTCCATGGATTTGTTATCGAAAGCAGATTATTTTATTGAAGAAGATACAGATAATATCTCAAGTATCCTTCAAAGGATTATTAATAGAATTAAGGAGATAGATACGGACATAATGGGAATCCGTAATATTTTGGATAATTATCCTATGTTTCTGGCCTAATAGGTTTATGAATTATCATGTGCAGATTATGCGCCCTGGTTACGGCAACTCAACCTCTAATAGAGGAAGAGGAAACAGAGGAAGAGGCACCGGTAGAGGTGCTGTATTAGCCCAATTGGGAAAACAAAGGCTTATAGCCGAAGATTTGACAGGATCCTCCTCATCAAATAATAAAAAGGATGATACTATGTCATACCAACAGTATCAGCAGTTCTTGGAATGGAAAAATTCGCAGGAAAAGCAAAATGAGGGAAAGGCTAATATGCCAGAAACGTACTCTTCTGTTATAACAGAAGATGAAAATGAAAACATACAATCATACGTCAAAATAGACTACAAGGAGTTAATATTATTCCTTGAACATCGAGACCTTCAATGGAAGGATGAGCCATGGAAATTAATGGCAAAATATCTGAATAATACATCATACCCAAGTTGTACTTATAAGTACAGAGCTCATTATGAGATGATACTCTCAGGCACAGGATCATGCGAAATATCGCATTTTTATCCAGCAAACACAAGAAAAGTTTATAACTTTTCCAAGATTATAATCAAGCATATTATATTGCAAGAAGAATGGGGTTTGAGCACCCTGACTGAAAGAAGTTATATCCATCCTGAACAGAAAGTTCCAGTGAAATTCAATTACTGGGATTATGTTGAAAGCTTTCATAAAGCTTTATTATACGAAAATGATAATAAAAAACATTCTTGGTTTATAAAAATATGTGGAGAAGTTTATAAACAAAGCAATATACCAAGCTGGTTTTCTCAATGGTGGATTACTTATGGTCCTACCGTTAAAATACTACCAGAACCATTGCTCAGTTTATATACTGATTGGTTGGAAGTATCTCCAAAAATTCAAGAATTACAAAGGGGTAATACTCTAATTGAAGGAAGTTGTTATATGAATTTCTTCATTGAATACTCTATTCCATGGATAATGAAATGGACCGTGGAAGTGGATTATACTCCACAAAATATTCCTGCTTTATACAGGAATTTTTATACAAGATTTTGGAAAAAAATGATTCAGAAAACATCTGATGGTCATATGCAGTGTCAGGAGACTATTGATCATATAAAACAATCACTTGAGGAGTATAAACAGACTGATCATATGAAACAGCAAAATACTCCAAGTCCCTATCAACACATAATTAATAAGATTCAAATGAAGAAAGGGCTGATGACAAAAGAGGAAATTTTAGCTTCGTATTTTGAAGAAGTTAAAAAAGATTTAATAAAAAATCTTGAGATTGAAATTCCTTCAGATGCATCCATGGCCTCTGCGAATAATATAGAAGATGAAGAAGAACAGTGTTTGGCAGGAGAATCTCAGTCAATCACTGACAATGATGTGGATGATTATATCACTAACATCATGACACAGATAGCTGGTGAAGAAATGACGAAAGGAGCTGGAGAAGCATCTTTCTCCAAAAAACACAACAAAGGAAAAGACAAGGCATAGAAGAATTATTGAAATCTTCAACTTTTATAAAGTAGCTTTAATAAAGTAGCTTTAATAAAGTTATAAAATTATTGGCCACCTGTCGGCCATGTTTTCCATACTTTAATTTTTAGCCGGCCATTTGTAAAAGTTTGGGCCATGCTAGTTTAATTTTTCCTAGAATTTGCCTATAAAAGAGATGGCAAGCTTTGTACATAGGGAGGCTTCAGAAAATACATCTCTCTCTCATTTAGAAAATCTCCCATTGTAAAAATTTTAAAGTCGTAATAAATTTCTCTATTTGCTGGACGCAATTCAAGGTATTCATAGTTCTTTAAATTTTGTTTAATTTAACAATTTTTTATATTGCTATTTGGCCTAAATGATAGGCTAAAATCATTAAGTGTTGAGCTCTATCACACTAGGCTACTGGGGTAAAATGATTCTAAATAACAAATTAAGATTAGAATCTCAGCAGGTGGTGGTATTAAAAGTATGGTTGGATATACAACCCAGGTGGAAGGTTGAACGCCAGAACCAAGGTTCTGTTGTTTGCCCGCTTAGCCGAGGATGGCGTTTAGGGCTGTTGTTGAACCTAATTTCGGGTTCAGCCACTCCTTGCCAGGGTTGGGTCACCAGTAAATCTTGTTAACCCGAATTTGGTATCAGAGCCATTGGTGCACAGTAGCATAGGTGAAGAGTTCAACACTTATTTTTCTAATGAATATCATTAGGAACAAAACTACTGTTAAAAACAGTAGAAAAGAAGAATATGAAATGCCACAGCATTTAGATTTACTTAATAAATGGACTATTCCTAAAGTTCAACCTAGGCTAATATACCAGCTAGGAACCTTTGAAAAATTAGGTTTAAAACAGGTAGTGAAAACTACTGAAGAAACGATCACGGTTGATAGCGATCATGCTACTTTTAATTTATTGTCTGAGCATGATTTAACACCGTATATGCATACTCATAGATTCATTCATATTGGAAGTTTTATAGCTGCTCTCAGGGATGGTAGAAACCATAATTGGAAGAAATCCCTCATAGGGATTGTTCAATCAAGTTTGGCTTATGGCCCAGTATATTTTAATGCTTATCCGAATTTACAGATATCGTTGTCGGATGAAAATGCTTTAAAAGCTTTAGTTTTAAATATTAAATTACATGGTTATGATTATATGCCGAATACAGAAGTAATATGTATCTGTTATAGAATTTATTTTAAGCCACTTTATACCTTAAATCCTATGTGTAAAATTATGGATTTTAAAAATGAAACTATTTTAATAGAAACTAATTTTGGTAAGTCTAAGATTACTACCAGAAGACCTATCAAATGGGATGAAATAGATTTCCCTAAAGAATGGGTTATGGAAGAAGTAGTTCCTCCAAAAGATTTCAAAAATACAGATCTGACTGGAATCGAACAGACTCCAGAAGGACACGTAAAGATCAGGTTTGAACCTGAAGATATTATAAGTAGAATAGATATGAGATCTGATGGATCTAGTTTTCAAGGTTTGTCTAGATCTAATTCTTTATATCATTCTCATATTTCTCCTATTGATTATATTGTTGAAACCCCTTCTAGAGCTTCTACTTCTCAAATAAGAGAAGAAATGCCTAGATATAATAATTTGAAAATCGATAAAAATAATATTGTCACTCCTGTTGCTCCTATAAGAGAACAACAGATTGACAATGCGGATATAACTGCATCTGAAATGGATTTTGGTGAAAATATTTAATGGATTTTACATCCACAATTGATTTTAGTCGGGGATCACCCGCAAGAAAGAAAATATCTGAGGATTTTTATAAACCCAGATGGGAACTTTTTAGAAGATGGTTTTTCAAAAGTTTTAATAAGACTGAACAAAATGATTTTCAAGAAGAATTTTATAGAGATCTTGAGAAAGTCAACAAAATTATATCTTTTATCCCATGGTTTATGGGAAAATATGTGGCAAATTATATTGCTGTTTTGGAAAGACAATTCGAGTTGTTAAATGGTAAAATCATCGACGCTGTATTACCTCCACAGCAACCTTTTAAAATAAAGAGGGAGGGAAAGATGATGGATTTTGCAGCTTTTTCTACGATGATAGAGGATAATACCTTACAAGTTACTGTTAGACATATTAATATTATGTTAAAACAGCATAACTATACTAATATTTATGTTCATGTATTGGGTGAGCATATTGTATCTTTACATGATAAGGTAGATAAATTATGTTGTATGATAAGCAGTAATACTGCTAGCACATCAGGAAAAGAAAAATTGGAAAAGCCACCTCGAGTAGCCATTCCAACTATTCAGCCTCCTCCTGATGTTGAAAATTTCAAATTAAAACCTGATGCATATAATATCGAAAAGTTATTAAATGAGAAATTTAAAGAGTTATCTCTAAAGCCTCTAATTAATACAGAGGGGAGTGATAATGAATTTTCTGATAATGATTTTCCTGAATTGACTTTTGATCAAATTAATAAATTAAAGTCTTCTTATAATTCGAAATTTGCTGATAAACCAAGGCAAAGGATGTTTTACTATCCTAGGCCTACTCCTCAGGATGTTCTATTCGAAGAGCAGGATGATATGTATGCTCCGAATAGTTTCAGTGGTAAGCAGATATATGAATGGAATATTGATGGCCTTACCAATAGGCAAATGTATGTAGTTATGCATAGAATGATAATGTATAGCACGATTTGCAAGACTAATGGTAATAGTGATAAAACCGTTGCCCAAATGATTACCTCGGGTTTTACTGGTCAATTAAAAGGGTGGTGGGATAATTATCTCACTGATGACCAGAGAAATGAAATTATGAATGCAGTTAAAAGTGAACCAGGAACTTCTACAGCTGATAATACTAATGCTGTTTATTTTTTGGTTGTTAATATAATTGAACATTTTTCAGGAAGATGGTCTGATAATAGTGAGACTATTAGAACCCTCTTACAGAATATGAGATGTAAGACTTTAACTTCATTTAGACTTTATAAAGATACATTTCTTTGCAGAGTTATGGAGTTACCAGAGTGTAATAGCACTCATTGGAAATCCAAATTTATAGATGGACTTCCTAACCTCTTTGCAGAAAGAGTTAAGAAAGCCCTTAGACAAGGGGGAGTTCATATTAATTATGATGAACATACTTATGGAAGTTTAGTTGGGTTATGTATCCAAGAAGGATTGGCGTTGTGTAATGAAATTAAGCTAAATCAGGAGCTCAAACGCCATCGTCTTAATGAAAGACAACAGTTGGGTGAATTTTGTGGACAATTCGGCATGGATGATCCACGAACCCGAACCAAATCAAAGTCTCATAAGCTTCATAAAAGCAAGACTGGTAAGAAACATGATTACCAGGAATGGAGACAAAGATATTCTGAAAGACGCACAGAAAAGCGTGCTAGAAGGAAAAAGGCTTTTAAAAAGCAAAAGGATATTGCTAGATCAAAAAATTCACAAAATTGTTATAAGTGTGGAAGATTTGGTCACTATTATAAAGATTGTAAAGTAAAGAAAAAGATCGAGGCTCTTAATATAGATCAAGATCTGAAGGATTCTTTATGCAAGATCTTATTAAATTCTGAACCTGAAATATCAGATCAAGGTGAGGAAAATATCCCTACCAAGGAAGAACTAAATAAAGTCTTCCAGGATGAAAGTGATATTGTCACTAGTTCTGAGGATGAATGTGATCCTTGCAAGATTGGACAACCTTGTGATAATGAAGAAAATGATGAATTTTATAATTTATTTTCTCAATTTAGTCTTAACACTTTGGATAATGATAATTTGATAGAATTATTAAAGATGGTACGAGATTCCGAAGTTAGATCTAAACTTATCGATCAGATCAAAGGAAATTTCGATCAGAAGGAATCTGAAGGATTGAAAAAGGGTTTCTATGCCCCTACGGATAATACTCCATACACCATGAAAGAAGTTAAAAGACTTCTAGAACAAAGAAAAATGAGTCATAGTAGTTCACCTACTACGTCTCAAGACTTGGAAAAAGAGGTTTATAACCTTAAACAGGAGATTTATAATCTCAAAAAGGAAAATAGGATATTAGAACAAAGGATTTCCAGAATTGAAGGAAAAGGTAAAGAAAAGGATGAAATCCTTACCCCTTCTAATTCTGAAAATCTTGATGAAAATATTATTAACATTTTTAGTGACATGCAGGATATCGGGAAAAAAGAATTCCTAACCACTTTAGAAGTTTTTACTTCACAAAAGTTTTTTATAAAAATTACTCTTCTTATTGATTATAATTTCAAAAAAGAATTTATAGCTCTTGTTGATAGTGGAGCAGATTTAAATTGTGTTCAAGAAGGATTAATTCCTTCACGATATTTTCATAAGACTACTCATAGTTTAAGGTCTGCTAATGGTGAAAAAATGCAGATTGAGTACAAATTGCCAACAGCTTCTATATGCACAAATAAGGTATGTATACCTCAAAGCTTTGTTTTGATAAAAAATATGTCTAACCAAGTTATACTAGGAACACCCTTCTTACAAAAAATATTTCCTATTACTAGGATTGATAAAGAAGGGATAATAGGAACTTTTCAAGAAAAACCTATTATTTTCCAGTTTATAACTGAACCTATTACTAGAGTTTTAAACCAGTTAAAAGATATGCTAGCTAAGAAAAGTCTGCATATCAATTTTCTTAAACAAGAAATTTATACTTTAAATATCGATGAGATTTTAAAAAATCCTAAATTAAGAGAAAAAATTGATTTTATGATAAATCAGTTTTCATTACAAATTTGTAGTGAGCATCCAAATGCTTTTTGGAATAGGAAAAAGCATGTAGTTACACTTCCATATGAGGAAGAGTTTTCTGAAACTAATAGTATTCCTACTAAGGCAAGACCTTGCCAAATGAATTCAGAATATTTGGAATTATGTAAAAAGGAAATAGATTCTTTATTACATAAAGGTCTTATTCGATCTTCAAAATCCCCATGGTCTTGTACAGCTTTTTATGTTAATAAACATGCTGAGCAAGAAAGAGGAGTTCCAAGGTTAGTCATAAACTATAAACCTTTGAATAAAGTTTTGAAATGGATTAGATATCATATTCCTAATAAAAAGGATCTATTGGATAGGCTTCATAATGCCATTATATTTTCTAAATTTGATTTAAAATCAGGATACTGGCAGATTCAGGTAGCTGAAGCTGACAGGTATAAAACTGCTTTTAATGTCCCAATAGGACAGTTCGAATGGAATGTTATGTCATTTGGATTATAAAATGCTCCTTCTGAATTTCAGAAAATTATGAATGATATATTTATTCCTTATAGCAACTTTATTATCGTTTATATTGATGATATATTAGTATTTTCAAATACTATTGAAATGCATTTCAAGCATCTTGAATTATTTAAGAAAATAATTATACAAAACGGTTTGGTTATATCTAAACCAAAAATGTTTTTATTTCAAACAAAGATAAGATTCCTTGGTCATAATATTGAAAAAGGAAAGATTATACCTATTAATAGAAGTATTGAATTTGCTTCTAAATTTCCTGATATTATAACAGATAAAACTCAATTACAGAGATTTCTAGGGAGTTTAAATTATATTGCTCCATTTTATGAGAATCTTGCTAAAGATACAGCTATCTTATATGATAGATTAAAAAAGATTCCAAAGCCTTGGACTGATGCTCATACTAAAACAGTCCAGAAGATCAAGGAAAGAGTCAAGAATCTTCCTTGTCTTACGTTGGCTAATCCTACTTGGCCAAAAATAATTGAGACTGATGCTTCTGACATTGGTTATGGAGGTATTTTAAAGCAATACTCTCCAGAAGAAAAAATTGAATATTTAGTTCAATTTCATTCTGGTAAACGGAATAATAGCCAGAAAAATTACGCAACTGTGGCAAAAGAAATACTTGCTATAGTAAAATGTGTATTAAAATTTCAAGGTGATTTATATAACCAAAAATTCATTATAAAGACTGATTGTCAATCAGCTAAATTTATGTTTAATAAAGATTGTAAGCATGATGTTTCTAAACAAATGTTTGCAAGATGGCAGGCATTGTTGGCCCCATTTGATTTTGAAATCCAATATAAAAAAGGAGAAGAAAATAGTCTTCCTGATTTTTTAACTAGAAGAATATCTGTCTAGTTAAAGGTGATTAATTACTAACATTTTATGTGCAGACAATCAGATATGTGCAGGCGTAGAAATGTTTATTGCCCTTATTGCCAGCACCAGATTATATCAAGACAAATGAGAATATTATATTGGAATTTGCTTAATACAAAAAAGAAGTTAAAATACTGGGAAAAGGAGTCCATGGATTCGTTATCGAAAGCAGATTATTTTATTGAAGAAGATACAGATAATATCTCAAGTATCCTTCAAAGGATTATTAATAGAATTAAGGAGATAGATACGGACATAATGGGAATCCGTAATATTTTGGATAATTATCCTATGTTTCTGGCCTAATAGGTTTATGAATTATCATGTGCAGATTATGCGCCCTGGTTACGGCAACTCAACCTCTAATAGAGGAAGAGGAAACAGAGGAAGAGGCACCGGTAGAGGTGCTGTATTAGCCCAATTGGGAAAACAAAGGCTTATAGCCGAAGATTTGACAGGATCCTCCTCATCAAATAATAAAAAGGATGATACTATGTCATACCAACAGTATCAGCAGTTCTTGGAATGGAAAAATTCGCAGGAAAAGCAAAATGAGGGAAAGGCTAATATGCCAGAAACGTACTCTTCTGTTATAACAGAAGATGACAATGAAAACATACAATCATACGTCAAAATAGACTACAAGGAGTTAATATTATTCCTTGAACATCGAGACCTTCAATGGAAGGATGAGCCATGGAAATTAATGGCAAAATATCTGAATAATACATCATACCCAAGTTGTACTTATAAGTACAGAGCTCATTATGAGATGATACTCTCAGGCACAGGATCATGCGAAATATCGCATTTTTATCCAGCAAACACAAGAAAAGTTTATAACTTTTCCAAGATTATAATCAAGCATATTATATTGCCAGAAGAATGGGGTTTGAGCACCCTGACTGAAAGAAGTTATATCCATCCTGAACAGAAAGTTCCAGTGAAATTCAATTACTGGGATTATGTTGAAAGCTTTCATAAAGCTTTATTATACGAAAATGATAATAAAAAACATTCTTGGTTTATAAAAATATGTGGAGAAGTTTATAAACAAAGCAATATACCAAGCTGGTTTTCTCAATGGTGGATTACTTATGGTCCTACCGTTAAAATACTACCAGAACCATTGCTCAGTTTATATACTGATTGGTTGGAAGTATCTCCAAAAATTCAAGAATTACAAAGGGGTAATACTCTAATTGAAGGAAGTTGTTATATGAATTTCTTCATTGAATACTCTATTCCATGGATAATGAAATGGACCGTGGAAGTGGATTATACTCCACAAAATATTCCTGCTTTATACAGGAATTTTTATACAAGATTTTGGAAAAAAATGATTCAGAAAACATCTGATGGCCTGACACTGCATATGACCATCAGATGTTTTCTGAATCATTTTTTTCCAAAATCTTGTATAAAAATTCCTGTATAAAGCAGGAATATTTTGTGGAGTATAATCCACTTCCACGGTCCATTTCATTATCCATGGAATAGAGTATTCAATGAAGAAATTCATATAACAACTTCCTTCAATTAGAGTATTACCCCTTTGTAATTCTTGAATTTTTGGAGATACTTCCAACCAATCAGTATATAAACTGAGCAATGGTTCTGGTAGTATTTTAACGGTAGGACCATAAGTAATCCACCATTGAGAAAACCAGCTTGGTATATTGCTTTGTTTATAAACTTCTCCACATATTTTTATAAACCAAGAATGTTTTTTATTATCATTTTCGTATAATAAAGCTTTATGAAAGCTTTCAACATAATCCCAGTAATTGAATTTCACTGGAACTTTCTGTTCAGGATGGATATAACTTCTTTCAGTCAGGGTGCTCAAACCCCATTCTTCTGGCAATATAATATGCTTGATTATAATCTTGGAAAAGTTATAAACTTTTCTTGTATTTGCTGGATAAAAATGCGATATTTCGCATGATCCTGTGCCTGAGAGTATCATCTCATAATGAGCTCTGTACTTATAAGTACAACTTGGGTATGATGTATTATTCAGATATTTTGCCATTAATTTCCATGGCTCATCCTTCCATTGAAGGTCTCGATGTTCAAGGAATAATATTAACTCCTTGTAGTCTATTTTGACGTATGATTGTATGTTTTCATTGTCATCTTCTGTTATAACAGAAGAGTACGTTTCTGGCATATTAGCCTTTCCCTCATTTTGCTTTTCCTGCGAATTTTTCCATTCCAAGAACTGCTGATACTGTTGGTATGACATAGTATCATCCTTTTTATTATTTGATGAGGAGGATCCTGTCAAATCTTCGGCTATAAGCCTTTGTTTTCCCAATTGGGCTAATACAGCACCTCTACCGGTGCCTCTTCCTCTGTTTCCTCTTCCTCTATTAGAGGTTGAGTTGCCGTAACCATGGCGCATAATCTGCACATGATAATTCATAAACCTATTAGGCCAGAAACATAGGATAATTATCCAAAATATTACGGATTCCCATTATGTCCGTATCTATCTCCTTAATTCTATTAATAATCCTTTGAAGGATACTTGAGATATTATCTGTATCTTCTTCAATAAAATAATCTGCTTTCGATAACAAATCCATGGACTCCTTTTCCCAGTATTTTAACTTCTTTTTTGTATTAAGCAAATTCCAATATAATATTCTCATTTGTCTTGATATAATCTGGTGCTGGCAATAAGGGCAATAAACATTTCTACGCCTGCACATATCTGATTGTCTGCACATAAAATGTTAGTAATTAATCACCTTTAACTAGACAGATATTCTTCTAGTTAAAAAATCAGGAAGACTATTTTCTTCTCCTTTTTTATATTGGATTTCAAAATCAAATGGGGCCAACAATGCCTGCCATCTTGCAAACATTTGTTTAGAAACATCATGCTTACAATCTTTATTAAACATAAATTTAGCTGATTGACAATCAGTCTTTATAATGAATTTTTGGTTATATAAATCACCTTGAAATTTTAATACACATTTTACTATAGCAAGTATTTCTTTTGCCACAGTTGCGTAATTTTTCTGGCTATTATTCCATTTACCAGAATGAAATTGAACTAAATATTCATTTTTTTCTTCTGGAGAGTATTGCTTTAAAATACCTCCATAACCAATGTCAGAAGCATCAGTCTCAATTATTTTTGGCCAAGTAGGATTAGCCAACGTAAGACAAGGAAGATTCTTGACTCTTTCCTTGATCTTCTGGACTGTTTTAGTATGAGCATCAGTCCAAGGCTTTGGAATCTTTTTTAATCTATCATATAAGATAGCTGTATCTTTAGCAAGATTCTCATAAAATGGAGCAATATAATTTAAACTCCCTAGAAATCTCTGTAATTGAGTTTATCTGTTATAATATCAGGAAATTTAGAAGCAAATTCAATACTTCTATTAATAGGTATAATCTTTCCTTTTTCAATATTATGACCAAGGAATCTTATCTTTGTTTGAAATAAAAACATTTTTGGTTTAGATATAACCAAACCGTTTTGTATAATTATTTTCTTAAATAATTCAAGATGCTTGAAATGCATTTCAATAGTATTTGAAAATACTAATATATCGTCAATATAAACGATAATAAAGTTGCTATAAGGAATAAATATATCATTCATAATTTTCTGAAATTCAGAAGGAGCATTTTTTAATCCAAATGGCATAACATTCCATTCGAACTGTCCTATTGGGACATTAAAAGCAGTTTTATACCTGTCAGCTTCAGCTACCTGAATCTGCCAGTATCCTGATTTTAAATCAAATTTAGAAAATATAATGGCATTATGAAGCCTATCCAATAGATCCTTTTTATTAGGAATAGGATATCTAATCCATTTCAAAACTTTATTCAAAGGTTTATAGTTTATGACTAACCTTGGAACTCCTCTTTCTTGCTCAGCATGTTTATTAACATAAAAAGCTGTACAAGACCATGGGGATTTTGAAGATCGAATAAGACCTTTATGTAATAAAGAATCTATTTCCTTTTTACATAATTCCAAATATTCTGAATTCATTTGGCAAGGTCTTGCCTTAGTAGGAATACTATTAGTTTCAGAAAACTCTTCCTCATATGGAAGTGTAACTACATGCTTTTTTCTATTCCAAAAAGCATTTGGATGCTCACTACAAATTTGTAATGAAAACTGATTTATCATAAAATCAATTTTTTCTCTTAATTTAGGATTTTTTAAAATCTCATCGATATTTAAAGTATAAATTTCTTGTTTAAGAAAATTGATATGCAGACTTTTCTTAGCTAGCATATCTTTTAACTGGTTTAAAACTCTAGTAATAGGTTCAGTTATAAACTGGAAAATAATAGGTTTTTCTTGAAAAGTTCCTATTATCCCTTCTTTATCAATCCTAGTAATAGGAAATATTTTTTGTAAGAAGGGTGTTCCTAGTATAACTTGGTTAGACATATTTTTTATCAAAACAAAGCTTTGAGGTATACATACCTTATTTGTGCATATAGAAGCTGTTGGCAATTTGTACTCAATCTGCATTTTTTCACCATTAGCAGACCTTAAACTATGAGTAGTCTTATGAAAATATCGTGAAGGAATTAATCCTTCTTGAACACAATTTAAATCTGCTCCACTATCAACAAGAGCTATAAATTCTTTTTTGAAATTATAATCAATAAGAAGAGTAATTTTTATAAAAAACTTTTGTGAAGTAAAAACTTCTAAAGTGGTTAGGAATTCTTTTTTCCCGATATCCTGCATGTCACTAAAAATGTTAATAATATTTTCATCAAGATTTTCAGAATTAGAAGGGGTAAGGATTTCATCCTTTTCTTTACCTTTTCCTTCAATTCTGGAAATCCTTTGTTCTAATATCCTATTTTCCTTTTTGAGATTATAAATCTCCTGTTTAAGGTTATAAACCTCTTTTTCCAAGTCTTGAGACGTAGTAGGTGAACTACTATGACTCATTTTTCTTTGTTCTAGAAGTCTTTTAACTTCTTTCATGGTGTATGGAGTATTATCCGTAGGGGCATAGAAACCCTTTTTCAATCCTTCAGATTCCTTCTGATCGAAATTTCCTTTGATCTGATCGATAAGTTTAGATCTAACTTCGGAATCTCGTACCATCTTTAATAATTCTATCAAATTATCATTATCCAAAGTGTTAAGACTAAATTGAGAAAATAAATTATAAAATTCATCATTTTCTTCATTATCACAAGGTTGTCCAATCTTGCAAGGATCACATTCATCCTCAGAACTAGTGACAATATCACTTTCATCCTGGAAGACTTTATTTAGTTCTTCCTTGGTAGGGATATTTTCCTCACCTTGATCTGATATTTCAGGTTCAGAATTTAATAAGATCTTGCATAAAGAATCCTTCAGATCTTGATCTATATTAAGAGCCTCGATCTTTTTCTTTACTTTACAATCTTTATAATAGTGACCAAATCTTCCACACTTATAACAATTTTGTGAATTTTTTGATCTAGCAATATCCTTTTGCTTTTTAAAAGCCTTTTTCCTTCTAGCACGCTTTTCTGTGCGTCTTTCAGAATATCTTTGTCTCCATTCCTGGTAATCATGTTTCTTACCAGTCTTGCTTTTATGAAGCTTATGAGACTTTGATTTGGTTCGGGTTCGTGGATCATCCATGCCGAATTGTCCACAAAATTCACCCAACTGTTGTCTTTCATTAAGACGATGGCGTTTGAGCTCCTGATTTAGCTTAATTTCATTACACAACGCCAATCCTTCTTGGATACATAACCCAACTAAACTTCCATAAGTATGTTCATCATAATTAATATGAACTCCCCCTTGTCTAAGGGCTTTCTTAACTCTTTCTGCAAAGAGGTTAGGAAGTCCATCTATAAATTTGGATTTCCAATGAGTGCTATTACACTCTGGTAACTCCATAACTCTGCAAAGAAATGTATCTTTATAAAGTCTAAATGAAGTTAAAGTCTTACATCTCATATTCTGTAAGAGGGTTCTAATAGTCTCACTATTATCAGACCATCTTCCTGAAAAATGTTCAATTATATTAACAACCAAAAAATAAACAGCATTAGTATTATCAGTTGTAGAAGTTCCTGGTTCACTTTTAACTGCATTCATAATTTCATTTCTCTGGTCATCAGTGAGATAATTATCCCACCACCCTTTTAATTGACCAGTAAAACCCGAGGTAATCATTTGGGCAACGGTTTTATCACTATTACCATTAGTCTTGCAAATCGTGCTATACATTATCATTCTATGCATAACTACATACATTTGCCTATTGGTAAGGCCATCAATATTCCATTCATATATCTGCTTACCACTGAAACTATTCGGAGCATACATATCATCCTGCTCTTCGAATAGAACATCCTGAGGAGTAGGCCTAGGATAGTAAAACATCCTTTGCCTTGGTTTATCAGCAAATTTCGAATTATAAGAAGACTTTAATTTATTAATTTGATCAAAAGTCAATTCAGGAAAATCATTATCAGAAAATTCATTATCACTCCCCTCTGTATTAATTAGAGGCTTTAGAGATAACTCTTTAAATTTCTCATTTAATAACTTTTCGATATTATATGCATCAGGTTTTAATTTGAAATTTTCAACATCAGGAGGAGGCTGAATAGTTGGAATGGCTACTCGAGGTGGCTTTTCCAATTTTTCTTTTCCTGATGTGCTAGCAGTATTACTGCTTATCATACAACATAATTTATCTACCTTATCATGTAAAGATACAATATGCTCACCCAATACATGAACATAAATATTAGTATAGTTATGCTGTTTTAACATAATATTAATATGTCTAACAGTAACTTGTAAGGTATTATCCTCTATCATCGTAGAAAAAGCTGCAAAATCCATCATCTTTCCCTCCCTCTTTATTTTAAAAGGTTGCTGTGGAGGTAATACAGCGTCGATGATTTTACCATTTAACAACTCGAATTGTCTTTCCAAAACAGCAATATAATTTGCCACATATTTTCCCATAAACCATGGGATAAAAGATATAATTTTGTTGACTTTCTCAAGATCTCTATAAAATTCTTCTTGAAAATCATTTTGTTCAGTCTTATTAAAACTTTTGAAAAACCATCTTCTAAAAAGTTCCCATCTGGGTTTATAAAAATCCTCAGATATTTTCTTTCTTGCGGGTGATCCCCGACTAAAATCAATTGTGGATGTAAAATCCATTAAATATTTTCACCAAAATCCATTTCAGATGCAGTTATATCCGCATTGTCAATCTGTTGTTCTCTTATAGGAGCAACAGGAGTGACAATATTATTTTTATCGATTTTCAAATTATTATATCTAGGCATTTCTTCTCTTATTTGAGAAGTAGAAGCTCTAGAAGGGGTTTCAACAATATAATCAATAGGAGAAATATGAGAATGATATAAAGAATTAGATCTAGACAAACCTTGAAAACTAGATCCATCAGATCTCATATCTATTCTACTTATAATATCTTCAGGTTCAAACCTGATCTTTACGTGTCCTTCTGGAGTCTGTTCGATTCCAGTCAGATCTGTATTTTTGAAATCTTTTGGAGGAACTACTTCTTCCATAACCCATTCTTTAGGGAAATCTATTTCATCCCATTTGATAGGTCTTCTGGTAGTAATCTTAGACTTACCAAAATTAGTTTCTATTAAAATAGTTTCATTTTTAAAATCCATAATTTTACACATAGGATTTAAGGTATAAAGTGGCTTAAAATAAATTCTATAACAGATACATATTACTTCTGTATTCGGCATATAATCATAACCATGTAATTTAATATTTAAAACTAAAGCTTTTAAAGCATTTTCATCCGACAACGATATCTGTAAATTCGGATAAGCATTAAAATATACTGGGCCATAAGCCAAACTTGATTGAACAATCCCTATGAGGGATTTCTTCCAATTATGGTTTCTACCATCCCTGAGAGCAGCTATAAAACTTTCAGGTAAACCTCTTAAGGTTAAAGGTTTAAAAGCAACTTGAATTAAACCAATATGAATGAATCTATGAGTATGCATATACGGTGTTAAATCATGCTCAGACAATAAATTAAAAGTAGCATGATCGCTATCAACCGTGATCGTTTCTTCAGTAGTTTTCACTACCTGTTTTAAACCTAATTTTTCAAAGGTTCCTAGCTGGTATATTAGCCTAGGTTGAACTTTAGGAATAGTCCATTTATTAAGTAAATCTAAATGCTGTGGCATTTCATATTCTTCTTTTCTACTGTTTTTAACAGTAGTTTTGTTCCTAATGATATTCATTAGAAAAATAAGTGTTGAACTCTTCACCTATGCTACTGTGTACCAATGGCTCTGATACCAAATTCGGGTTAACAAGATTTACTGGTGACCCAACCCTGGCAAGGAGTGGCTGAACCCGAAATTAGGTTCAACAACAGCCCTAAACGCCATCCTCGGCTAAGCGGGCAAACAACAGAACCTTGGTTCTGGCGTTCAACCTTCCGCCTGGGTTGTATATCCAACCATACTTTTAATACCACCACCTGCTGAGATTCTAATCTTAATTTGTTATTTAGAATCATTTTACCCCAGTAGCCTAGTGTGATAGAGCTCAACACTTAATGATTTTAGCCTATCATTTAGGCCAAATAGCAATATAAAAAATTGTTAAATTAAACAAAATTTAAAGAACTATGAATACCTTGAATTGCGTCCAGCAAATAGAGAAATTTATTACGACTTTAAAATTTTTACAATGGGAGATTTTCTAAATGAGAGAGAGATGTATTTTCTGAAGCCTCCCTATGTACAAAGCTTGCCATCTCTTTTATAGGCAAATTCTAGGAAAAATTAAACTAGCATGGCCCAAACTTTTACAAATGGCCGGCTAAAAATTAAAGTATGGAAAACATGGCCGACAGGTGGCCAATAATTTTATAACTTTATTAAAGCTACTTTATTAAAGCTACTTTATAAAAGTTGAAGATTTCAATAATTCTTCTATGCCTTGTCTTTTCCTTTGTTGTGTTTTTTGGAGAAAGATGCTTCTCCAGCTCCTTTCGTCATTTCTTCACCAGCTATCTGTGTCATGATGTTAGTGATATAATCATCCACATCATTGTCAGTGATTGACTGAGATTCTCCTGCCAAATACTGTTCTTCTTCATCTTCTGTATTATTCGAAGAGGCCATGGATGCATCTGAAGGAATTTCAATCTCAAGATTTTTTATTAAATCTTTTTTAACTTCTTCAAAATACGAAGCTAAAATTTCCTCTTTTGTCATCAGCCCTTTCTTCATTTGAATCTTATTAATTATGTGTTGATAGGGACTTGGAGTATTTTGCTGTTTCATATGATCAGTCTGTTTATACTCCTCAAGTGATTGTTTTATATGATCAATAGTCTCCTGACACTGCATATGACCATCAGATGTTTTCTGAATCATTTTTTTCCAAAATCTTGTATAAAAATTCCTGTATAAAGCAGGAATATTTTGTGGAGTATAATCCACTTCCACGGTCCATTTCATTATCCATGGAATAGAGTATTCAATGAAGAAATTCATATAACAACTTCCTTCAATTAGAGTATTACCCCTTTGTAATTCTTGAATTTTTGGAGATACTTCCAACCAATCAGTATATAAACTGAGCAATGGTTCTGGTAGTATTTTAACGGTAGGACCATAAGTAATCCACCATTGAGAAAACCAGCTTGGTATATTGCTTTGTTTATAAACTTCTCCACATATTTTTATAAACCAAGAATGTTTTTTATTATCATTTTCGTATAATAAAGCTTTATGAAAGCTTTCAACATAATCCCAGTAATTGAATTTCACTGGAACTTTCTGTTCAGGATGGATATAACTTCTTTCAGTCAGGGTGCTCAAACCCCATTCTTCTGGCAATATAATATGCTTGATTATAATCTTGGAAAAGTTATAAACTTTTCTTGTGTTTGCTGGATAAAAATGCGATATTTCGCATGATCCTGTGCCTGAGAGTATCATCTCATAATGAGCTCTGTACTTATAAGTACAACTTGGGTATGATGTATTATTCAGATATTTTGCCATTAATTTCCATGGCTCATCCTTCCATTGAAGGTCTCGATGTTCAAGGAATAATATTAACTCCTTGTAGTCTATTTTGACGTATGATTGTATGTTTTCATTGTCATCTTCTGTTATAACAGAAGAGTACGTTTCTGGCATATTAGCCTTTCCCTCATTTTGCTTTTCCTGCGAATTTTTCCATTCCAAGAACTGCTGATACTGTTGGTATGACATAGTATCATCCTTTTTATTATTTGATGAGGAGGATCCTGTCAAATCTTCGGCTATAAGCCTTTGTTTTCCCAATTGGGCTAATACAGCACCTCTACCGGTGCCTCTTCCTCTGTTTCCTCTTCCTCTATTAGAGGTTGAGTTGCCGTAACCAGGGCGCATAATCTGCACATGATAATTCATAAACCTATTAGGCCAGAAACATAGGATAATTATCCAAAATATTACGGATTCCCATTATGTCCGTATCTATCTCCTTAATTCTATTAATAATCCTTTGAAGGATACTTGAGATATTATCTGTATCTTCTTCAATAAAATAATCTGCTTTCGATAACAAATCCATGGACTCCTTTTCCCAGTATTTTAACTTCTTTTTTGTATTAAGCAAATTCCAATATAATATTCTCATTTGTCTTGATATAATCTGGTGCTGGCAATAAGGGCAATAAACATTTCTACGCCTGCACATATCTGATTGTCTGCACATAAAATGTTAGTAATTAATCACCTTTAACTAGACAGATATTCTTCTAGTTAAAAAATCAGGAAGACTATTTTCTTCTCCTTTTTTATATTGGATTTCAAAATCAAATGGGGCCAACAATGCCTGCCATCTTGCAAACATTTGTTTAGAAACATCATGCTTACAATCTTTATTAAACATAAATTTAGCTGATTGACAATCAGTCTTTATAATGAATTTTTGGTTATATAAATCACCTTGAAATTTTAATACACATTTTACTATAGCAAGTATTTCTTTTGCCACAGTTGCGTAATTTTTCTGGCTATTATTCCATTTACCAGAATGAAATTGAACTAAATATTCAATTTTTTCTTCTGGAGAGTATTGCTTTAAAATACCTCCATAACCAATGTCAGAAGCATCAGTCTCAATTATTTTTGGCCAAGTAGGATTAGCCAACGTAAGACAAGGAAGATTCTTGACTCTTTCCTTGATCTTCTGGACTGTTTTAGTATGAGCATCAGTCCAAGGCTTTGGAATCTTTTTTAATCTATCATATAAGATAGCTGTATCTTTAGCAAGATTCTCATAAAATGGAGCAATATAATTTAAACTCCCTAGAAATCTCTGTAATTGAGTTTTATCTGTTATAATATCAGGAAATTTAGAAGCAAATTCAATACTTCTATTAATAGGTATAATCTTTCCTTTTTCAATATTATGACCAAGGAATCTTATCTTTGTTTGAAATAAAAACATTTTTGGTTTAGATATAACCAAACCGTTTTGTATAATTATTTTCTTAAATAATTCAAGATGCTTGAAATGCATTTCAATAGTATTTGAAAATACTAATATATCGTCAATATAAACGATAATAAAGTTGCTATAAGGAATAAATATATCATTCATAATTTTCTGAAATTCAGAAGGAGCATTTTTTAATCCAAATGGCATAACATTCCATTCGAACTGTCTTATTGGGACATTAAAAGCAGTTTTATACCTGTCAGCTTCAGCTACCTGAATCTGCCAGTATCCTGATTTTAAATCAAATTTAGAAAATATAATGGCATTATGAAGCCTATCCAATAGATCCTTTTTATTAGGAATAGGATATCTAATCCATTTCAAAACTTTATTCAAAGGTTTATAGTTTATGACTAACCTTGGAACTCCTCTTTCTTGCTCAGCATGTTTATTAACATAAAAAGCTGTACAAGACCATGGGGATTTTGAAGATCGAATAAGACCTTTATGTAATAAAGAATCTATTTCCTTTTTACATAATTCCAAATATTCTGAATTCATTTGGCAAGGTCTTGCCTTAGTAGGATTACTATTAGTTTCAGAAAACTCTTCCTCATATGGAAGTGTAACTACATGCTTTTTCCTATTCCAAAAAGCATTTGGATGCTCACTACAAATTTGTAATGAAAACTGATTTATCATAAAATCAATTTTTTCTCTTAATTTAGGATTTTTTAAAATCTCATCGATATTTAAAGTATAAATTTCTTGTTTAAGAAAATTGATATGCAGACTTTTCTTAGCTAGCATATCTTTTAACTGGTTTAAAACTCTAGTAATAGGTTCAGTTATAAACTGGAAAATAATAGGTTTTTCTTGAAAAGTTCCTATTATCCCTTCTTTATCAATCCTAGTAATAGGAAATATTTTTTGTAAGAAGGGTGTTCCTAGTATAACTTGGTTAGACATATTTTTTATCAAAACAAAGCTTTGAGGTATACATACCTTATTTGTGCATATAGAAGCTGTTGGCAATTTGTACTCAATCTGCATTTTTTCACCATTAGCAGACCTTAAACTATGAGTAGTCTTATGAAAATATCGTGAAGGAATTAATCCTTCTTGAACACAATTTAAATCTGCTCCACTATCAACAAGAGCTATAAATTCTTTTTTGAAATTATAATCAATAAGAAGAGTAATTTTTATAAAAAACTTTTGTGAAGTAAAAACTTCTAAAGTGGTTAGGAATTCTTTTTTCCCGATATCCTGCATGTCACTAAAAATGTTAATAATATTTTCATCAAGATTTTCAGAATTAGAAGGGGTAAGGATTTCATCCTTTTCTTTACCTTTTCCTTCAATTCTGGAAATCCTTTGTTCTAATATCCTATTTTCCTTTTTGAGATTATAAATCTCCTGTTTAAGGTTATAAACCTCTTTTTCCAAGTCTTGAGACGTAGTAGGTGAACTACTATGACTCATTTTTCTTTGTTCTAGAAGTCTTTTAACTTCTTTCATGGTGTATGGAGTATTATCCGTAGGGGCATAGAAACCCTTTTTCAATCCTTCAGATTCCTTCTGATCGAAATTTCCTTTGATCTGATCGATAAGTTTAGATCTAACTTCGGAATCTCGTACCATCTTTAATAATTCTATCAAATTATCATTATCCAAAGTGTTAAGACTAAATTGAGAAAATAAATTATAAAATTCATCATTTTCTTCATTATCACAAGGTTGTCCAATCTTGCAAGGATCACATTCATCCTCAGAACTAGTGACAATATCACTTTCATCCTGGAAGACTTTATTTAGTTCTTCCTTGGTAGGGATATTTTCCTCACCTTGATCTGATATTTCAGGTTCAGAATTTAATAAGATCTTGCATAAAGAATCCTTCAGATCTTGATCTATATTAAGAGCCTCGATCTTTTTCTTTACTTTACAATCTTTATAATAGTGACCAAATCTTCCACACTTATAACAATTTTGTGAATTTTTTGATCTAGCAATATCCTTTTGCTTTTTAAAAGCCTTTTTCCTTCTAGCACGCTTTTCTGTGCGTCTTTCAGAATATCTTTGTCTCCATTCCTGGTAATCATGTTTCTTACCAGTCTTGCTTTTATGAAGCTTATGAGACTTTGATTTGGTTCGGGTTCGTGGATCATCCATGCCGAATTGTCCACAAAATTCACCCAACTGTTGTCTTTCATTAAGACGATGGCGTTTGAGCTCCTGATTTAGCTTAATTTCATTACACAACGCCAATCCTTCTTGGATACATAACCCAACTAAACTTCCATAAGTATGTTCATCATAATTAATATGAACTCCCCCTTGTCTAAGGGCTTTCTTAACTCTTTCTGCAAAGAGGTTAGGAAGTCCATCTATAAATTTGGATTTCCAATGAGTGCTATTACACTCTGGTAACTCCATAACTCTGCAAAGAAATGTATCTTTATAAAGTCTAAATGAAGTTAAAGTCTTACATCTCATATTCTGTAAGAGGGTTCTAATAGTCTCACTATTATCAGACCATCTTCCTGAAAAATGTTCAATTATATTAACAACCAAAAAATAAACAGCATTAGTATTATCAGCTGTAGAAGTTCCTGGTTCACTTTTAACTGCATTCATAATTTCATTTCTCTGGTCATCAGTGAGATAATTATCCCACCACCCTTTTAATTGACCAGTAAAACCCGAGGTAATCATTTGGGCAACGGTTTTATCACTATTACCATTAGTCTTGCAAATCGTGCTATACATTATCATTCTATGCATAACTACATACATTTGCCTATTGGTAAGGCCATCAATATTCCATTCATATATCTGCTTACCACTGAAACTATTCGGAGCATACATATCATCCTGCTCTTCGAATAGAACATCCTGAGGAGTAGGCCTAGGATAGTAAAACATCCTTTGCCTTGGTTTATCAGCAAATTTCGAATTATAAGAAGACTTTAATTTATTAATTTGATCAAAAGTCAATTCAGGAAAATCATTATCAGAAAATTCATTATCACTCCCCTCTGTATTAATTAGAGGCTTTAGAGATAACTCTTTAAATTTCTCATTTAATAACTTTTCGATATTATATGCATCAGGTTTTAATTTGAAATTTTCAACATCAGGAGGAGGCTGAATAGTTGGAATGGCTACTCGAGGTGGCTTTTCCAATTTTTCTTTTCCTGATGTGCTAGCAGTATTACTGCTTATCATACAACATAATTTATCTACCTTATCATGTAAAGATACAATATGCTCACCCAATACATGAACATAAATATTAGTATAGTTATGCTGTTTTAACATAATATTAATATGTCTAACAATAACTTGTAAGGTATTATCCTCTATCATCGTAGAAAAAGCTGCAAAATCCATCATCTTTCCCTCCCTCTTTATTTTAAAAGGTTGCTGTGGAGGTAATACAGCGTCGATGATTTTACCATTTAACAACTCGAATTGTCTTTCCAAAACAGCAATATAATTTGCCACATATTTTCCCATAAACCATGGGATAAAAAATATAATTTTGTTGACTTTCTCAAGATCTCTATAAAATTCTTCTTGAAAATCATTTTGTTCAGTCTTATTAAAACTTTTGAAAAACCATCTTCTAAAAAGTTCCCATCTGAGTTTATAAAAATCCTCAGATATTTTCTTTCTTGCGGGTGATCCCCGACTAAAATCAATTGTGGATGTAAAATCCATTAAATATTTTCACCAAAATCCATTTCAGATGCAGTTATATCCGCATTGTCAATCTGTTGTTCTCTTATAGGAGCAACAGGAGTGACAATATTATTTTTATCGATTTTCAAATTATTATATCTAGGCATTTCTTCTCTTATTTGAGAAGTAGAAGCTCTAGAAGGGGTTTCAACAATATAATCAATAGGAGAAATATGAGAATGATATAAAGAATTAGATCTAGACAAACCTTGAAAACTAGATCCATCAGATCTCATATCTATTCTACTTATAATATCTTCAGGTTCAAACCTGATCTTTACGTGTCCTTCTGGAGTCTGTTCGATTCCAGTCAGATCTGTATTTTTGAAATCTTTTGGAGGAACTACTTCTTCCATAACCCATTCTTTAGGGAAATCTATTTCATCCCATTTGATAGGTCTTCTGGTAGTAATCTTAGACTTACCAAAATTAGTTTCTATTAAAATAGTTTCATTTTTAAAATCCATAATTTTACACATAGGATTTAAGGTATAAAGTGGCTTAAAATAAATTCTATAACAGATACATATTACTTCTGTATTCGGCATATAATCATAACCATGTAATTTAATATTTAAAACTAAAGCTTTTAAAGCATTTTCATCCGACAACGATATCTGTAAATTCGGATAAGCATTAAAATATACTGGGCCATAAGCCAAACTTGATTGAACAATCCCTATGAGGGATTTCTTCCAATTATGGTTTCTACCATCCCTGAGAGCAGCTATAAAACTTTCAGGTAAACCTCTTAAGGTTAAAGGTTTAAAAGCAACTTGAATTAAACCAATATGAATGAATCTATGAGTATGCATATACGGTGTTAAATCATGCTCAGACAATAAATTAAAAGTAGCATGATCGCTATCAACCGTGATCGTTTCTTCAGTAGTTTTCACTACCTGTTTTAAACCTAATTTTTCAAAGGTTCCTAGCTGGTATATTAGCCTAGGTTGAACTTTAGGAATAGTCCATTTATTAAGTAAATCTAAATGCTGTGGCATTTCATATTCTTCTTTTCTACTGTTTTTAACAGTAGTTTTGTTTCTAATGATATTCATTAGAAAAATAAGTGTTGAACTCTTCACCTATGCTACTGTGCACCAATGGCTCTGATATATTGTGTAGGTAAAAAATTAATATTTGTTAGAGCTATGTGAAGTAATAAAATATGTTTAGTTTAAAATATTAGAAAGATATATAATATAACTAAAAGAATATAAGTATGGACTTACAAGGCAGAGAAGCTTGGGTGTTTTAAGAGTGGACTTGAATAAAGAGGAAAACTTGAAAGCTTAGTGGCACTTTGAGGTGAAATAAAGTACAAAATTTGAATTTTTGAAGTATGCAAATGTTTGATTAGGAGTAGGGTATATATAGGGGTAGGAGTAGGTTCAAAATAGGACATTTTTCATCCGATTAATGGTTGCATGAGCTACTATATTTTGATGTAAGACACTTGCTATTTCAATTTTTCCACCTTGCTATCTAGTCATGTATGGCTAACAGTTGTTCAATGAAAAGTGACATTTGTCTCTTGAGTCATGCATGGATGACACTTGTTTTAGCTATCAATGATATTTGTCTATGGGATCATGCATGCAAGACACTTGTCTTATGGAATTATGCATGCAAGACACTTTTTAATGATATGATGCATGTATTACACTTGGTTTAGCTAGAGTTCCATGTATTTATGGATGATTTTATGGTGGACAAGTGTCTATCAAGAACAAGTAAGGTGAACTTGGGTAGTATTTTTTTATAAGAAGGTGCCGCCTAGTCTTTTGGATATTTTGGGCATAAATAAATGTCTACTAGATCAAATATCAAAAATATTGTTTAATAAGTTAGTATCATGGTTATAAATCTTTTTTAAAAAAAATAAAAATAATAGTAGCAGTATTAGTATTAATAATAGTAATAATAGTTGTAGTTTTGGTAATACTAGTATTTATAGTAATAATAAAATATCACTTTAGGAAAAAATAATTTGAAAGCAATAATTAGGGATATATAATATAGCAAAATTCTCGTTGTTAAACTTAATGCAAAAGTGCATCGCAAAATAGGGTCATTACAATCCATTCCCCCATTTCATGAAAGGCCAAGGGGCTATTACAGAATGTAACAACTCTATTGGCTGATGAAGTATATGGGAAAATCGCTGGCAACTGTCACATGCACGGACAAACTTGCTCATGTCATCTTCCATTCCGGGCCAGAAGTAGCCCGCCATGATTAATTTGTGAGCTAGAGATCGTCCGCTAGAGTGGTTTCCACATTGCCCTTATCGAATTTCTCTTAGCGCGTAATCAACTTGAGAAGTGATGTGTGGCTAAAATACCACACATTACATGCTTGTACTTGAGCTATTGTTGTGTTAAATTGATGAAATAAGTGCATTTATCATAGTTTTGTTGTATTTTGTAGGTTCAATATGTTGGAGAAGAGTTATAGAAGAAACAAGTAAAAAAGAAGTCAAGTTGAAGAAAAAGAAGAAAACTAGCTAGTCTGTCAAAAACTCAGCAGAAAAGTGGCTATAAGTGAAACAGTGAATAAGTTGAGCAGCGAAAAATTGGCTAGCGGGTCAACATCAGTACCAGGGTGGCTATGTGATAGAAAATCATTTGTTTCTTCATTTTAACCTAGGGAGATTTATGGAAAGTCATTTTGGCAACACATAAATAGTTTGTAGCTTTCATTTGTACATATCTTTAGCTACTTTTCCAATTTGGGAGCAAGAATTCATCAACAACTCTTGAGATCAAAGAATGTGTGCACTTTAAATGAATAATTCTTTGTCCCTTTCTTTATCTCTTTGAATTGTACTCTTATATTTGATTAGTTGGTGTATTTTGGACATGATTATGTGAACGATTCATGAATAGGATTTGATTTTATATATGTTGGTTTTGATTATCTAGCTTCCATTATTTTGATTGCTTGACTTTTGTGCTCGCGACACTTAAGTTGCAAGTCTACTTTGCTAATTAAAGACTCGGGAGAGATTAGTTAGCGTAGAATAGTGAAGCTAGCGAGGATTTGGGTTGATAGGCTATTTCATAGACTAACTCATCTAAAAGAAGTTACGCTCGGAAGAGGTCTTCTTTCCTCGGGTAATGAGTAATTCTTTATAAGCTCAACCATGGCTTTGACGAGTGCCGTTGAGGTAAATCCATTCTAGGCCGAAAGGATTCTAGGGATTACATTAGAACGACTCGGCCATAATATATAGACCACGTGCTATAATTGCATCCTAGGCTCAAAACTTGTTTTCCTTGGTTGTGAGAAGGCCATAGATCACATTTACTTGCTTTCCTAGTATAGTTTGCAGTTGTTAATATTATTCCATCACCTCGTTATCCTAGTTTGGCTTAGTCAAATAGGTTTAGTTCCTCCACTACTTTGATCGCATCACTTTGTTCCTTGTGGATTCGACCCCGACTCCTAGTTGGGTAAATTGTATTGCGATGACCGTTCATACCTCAAGCCGAGGTGTGTGTTGAGCGTTTGTCAAAATTGGCGCCGTTGCCGGGGAATAATTGGCGTATTAGAGTAGTTTGAGGAGTTGAGCTAGTTGGCTTAGTTCCAAACTTTTTGAACCATTCTTGTTAAAAATTGTGAATAGTAGTAATGTTCTTTGTAAATTGTAAATATTTATTGTGTGTAGTGTTTACTTGTATTAGTTAGTTAGTTTAAGTTAGTGATAATTATCTTGAAATGGCATCATGGAACCAAAATTGGTCCCATATTGAAAATCCCTACATGAGTAATCCTTGTCCTTATTGTGGCGGACCTCACTATTGGCAAGATTGTCAAATTGTTTCCGGGGGCGAGTAGTGTGCACCTTCTCAACCCTTTGAGTGGGACATATGTCATGAGTGCGGAGGTCAAAATGGCCATTGGGACGGTGGTCCTAATATTCTTTGTTCTTCTTCCAATGATTTTTATAATGATGCTAATGATTCTTATGAGTTTGATAGGTCTAATGCAAACATGAACATGGAGCTTGAACCCGAGTGGCAAGGCATCCAAGAGGAGTTTCAAGATGAGATGGACCTATGGACTTCACAAGATGAATGCAATGAAAATGAAAGATTGGAATATTTGATGGAGCAGATAATTGAACACCATTGTGAGAATGCCGAAGCCTTCAATGAGATGAAAGAAACGATCCATCAAAATGGCTTAGCAATTCACAACTTGGAGACTCAATTGAGCCAATTGGTTGACACTTTCAATGATCAACAAGCTAAGGGTGTTTCCAAATTTCAACAAAGGCTTTATATGGAAGATGAGCTTGAGTTACAAAGTGAAGAAATGGAAGAAGAGGAAATCCGTGATGAAGATGATGTTTCGAGCCAAGTTGTGGAGCTAAAAGTGGAAATCCAAGTATTTGACTCAATGGTTGAAGATGATGCCAAAGAGGAAGAAAATGCACTAGAGCCTTTTGTGGAATTGCAAAATATTATTTGTGGGGAATCTAGTGCAATGGGATATGAGGATGTCAAAAGTGAGGATATATTAAAGTTCAAGCGAGTGGGACCTCATTCACTTCATTTTTCAACACTATGTGTGGATGAGGCAATAGAAGTGGAAGAACAAGCACCTTCGGATGATTTTGGCATTGATGAGCAAAGTGCTTACATTCTAGAGTTCGCCATACCAAGAAGACAAAATGGTATCCCTCACTTGAAGGCTAAGAAGTGCAAAATGAAGTATCCAATTTTTGAAACTTTGAAATTTGTACCATCACCCCGAGAGCACAATCGGAGACTTGATTTCAAATTGGGGAGACAATTCGTCTTCTCAAAGTGGAAAGAAAAGTGTGATATTGGTACTAGACTTGCCATGACGTTAAATGTGGCGCTTCTTGGGAGGCAACCCAAGTGTTTTTAAATATTATTTAATTTTTACATTTTAAATTCATAGATTAATTTATTTTGTGGTTTTTGATCATTTTATCAAGTTGCAGGATTGTTGGATGTCATTTGGATTGAATTTGGTAAGTTGGACAGTCACAACTTCTATGTAAAATTGCTTCAGAATTTAACTACTCTCTGCATTTGGAATAGGCGGCCCGCCTCACACAATGGGCGGCCCACCTGGGCTGTTATTACTCCAGTAAATAAACAGAAACCTTACATACATATTTTAGTACCATTGTCCCTCAAAGGTTAAAACATTCCCACACCCCGACCCCGTCACGTTCAGAGCTTAACATTGCACCACCAATCATCATCACGATGACACCGTTGACCAAGCGACAGTCTACCTCCAGGCTATTCAGGTATTGTCTTTCTCTTTCATCGATTCAATTTATCCCCTGCCCAAATTCCATCAATTTTCGCCATCGACTCTCATCCCTTCGCCCCTGCAATATCATCACGGTCGCACCTCTAGTGCGCCACCAGTGCATATTCTCCTCAGGTAATTTGCTTTTCCTATCCCTCCTTCTCGCTGGCTGATATTTCTACCCCTGTCACAAATCCCTTCCCCTGAAGTCCCTTGATTTCCCTCTATTTATTCTGATCATCTGGTGAAATTCTGGTGTGATGATTACTGAAGAATTATGGTGGTTGTATGCTGATTCTGTCGACAAAAATTGGGGGAAGTCTGATGTACCCCGTGTGCTTATACCTTGAACAAAGCTTTTGTGCACTTCAAGTGCTCGACAGAATGCCCAAATGAAGTTTTCAATCCAGGATGGTGTTCTGGCCCTGTAAGTTAATCTCAAACAATTGAATCTTACTAAAATTATGATCTTTATGTGTTGGTTGCTGTTTACGCTTTGGTTTTGAGTGATTGATGAGTTCTTTGGTTGATTAGTGTATATGTGCGCATAAATGGCCTGGGGTTCAATTGAAATTGATGCAAGAAAGAGGCTGCACTCATTAGTGTTACGTATGTGTGTTTGGTTGTAATTACTTTCAGTTTGGAGAGGTCTAGCTTGTCCGCTAACCATTTTCTTGATAATTGAACCTGCCTTGGATCCTTCTTTGCCTTCTGGTAAATTGTTTACACCTGAAATGGGTAGAACTTTCAAAAAATAGAGTATATTACTGTGATTGTGCATGCTGACCTGGTGAGTTCTTATTTTAAGAAGATTAGTTGTTGAACGTAAGAGTGTGAATTCTGTGACTGAAGTTGGGTAAGAGTACTTCTTTTGAGAGTGAGCATGAACAGTGCATTCTTTTGCACTTGTGGCTTTGAAATTACGCTAGTGAGCTTTTTACCATGGCAGTTGCGATGTTGTTCTGTTACCTTGTGATGCTGATTCTATAGTTGCCTATCTGGAGGTTGAAGTTGGAGTTCACCGCAAAGAAATGCTCCTGAAGTTTGAATCAAAAGTGGGAATAATCTGTTAGAGCTACATGTGCATTCACTGAGTTCTAGTTTTAATGCTTTCTGTGATCGTGAATACACCTTGAAAAAGGGAAGAGAGTAGATGTTGTTCACTGTTGTTTTGGTAATACTTTTCGGATAGTCTGCATCTCTTAGGGTAAAAAAAAAATTGGATGTTCTCTTGTGCTCCTGATCTGTAAACTGCTTATTTAGATGAAGTTCTTGTTTGAAAATTATCACTGCTAGGTGTTAGTAGGCTGACAGTCAAGGTTAACCGTGAAATCTTTTGTTAAATTCTTGTCTTGTGGTGGAACTACTGTGGGCTGATCAGGACATTTACATCCGACTCCTTGTGTAATATCCTTGCCCCTGAATGTTGAAGGTAGGTACTTCCTGTGAACATGTCGCTGTACAGCTGGAACTCATAAAAAAAAATCTGAAACTAAATGACTGTTTGGATTTGTGACTTGAATCTGTTGTTCTTTAACTCATTCAGTGAAGTAGCACATTATGATCTGAATCTAATTATCCTTCATTGTTGTGTCACTGCTATCTTAGACATGATTACTTACCTTGAGTCAAGTTGTATGTGCTTTCTTTGGTCAATTACACCAATCTATTGGAGTAGAATTTGGGATACTAAAGTGACTATCTTGTGTCTGGAGGATGCAAAGTTGTTTTTGGCTAATGTGACTGTGCAGTAACAAAGGTCTTCAAGCTTAATCTGCGAGTTGTTTAAGGAAACATGAATGGCCTGTTAATTGTGAAAACTTGTTAAGGGGGAAAGTCTGATTACCCCTGTGCTACTTAGCTTTGTCTTTGGGCAGTCTTGGGTCCAATTTGGTATTACTGTACTATCAAGTTTCATGTCACAGCACTGAATTTCCATCTTTGCAGGTATATTAATGTGACAAGTGATACAATTTTGAAAATGGGAAAAGCAAGAAGAGGTTTTGACATGGAAGATAACCAATAAAGACAGAGGGTTGAAACTTTGAAGCTTCTTAAACACATGGAGAAAGGGACAGTCAATTCAAGGAATGCAAGAAGGAAGAGAAAGCAAGACAAATTCCCCGAGACACCATCCCAGGGAGCCCCTTAAACTTGCATTTTCATTGTTTAGTTGTCTTGAGGGCAAGACAACATTTTAAGTTGGGGGAGGAGCTTAAATCTTTAGGAATGATATCACTTCTTGATTGTGAGGATTTGATGACTTTAACTTGATAAATTTTGAGAATTGATCTTCTTGAGCATTTTTCATTCTATAATAGTATGCTTTTGATAACAATATTCCATTCTTGTTTATTAGTTTAATTTGCGTTCTTAGAGAGTATTATGTTATAAGAAAAAGAAAAAAAAAAAAAAGGGAAAATGAGAAAAACTTTCAAAACAAAAAGTACTCCCATGAACTACGCTTGGGATGTTGCTTCTTTTTATCTGATTCACTTTTGTGTGATACGTAGGCATCCCACTTGGGTGTGAAAGCCTCATTTGGGTCCGAACAACCCTTTTCATTGTAAATACCATTTTTGTACAAAAATTTTGAAATAACCTCCTTGGTTTTTCTTTGCCATGGTTCTTTTCCAAGGAAGTAATTGTGTTGAACCGGGTATCTTTAGGATTTAATTAGTAGTAATAGTAGTATAGTAGTAGTTGTGGATTTTTGCCCCTTGACCAATTTTTGGCATGTTTGGTTCCACCATTATTTAATCCTTGTCATGTGAGCTTGTTTTAAAAAATGGATAGAAAAATTTAGTAGGTGAATTATGCTATGATCTTTAAATTCAACTTTTGACTCTTGTGTCACTAATTAGCTCTCATTAGGCTATGAGTAAACTTTGGATGCTTAATTGCCTTGATTGGGACTTGAATATACTTGTTTTCCTTGCTTTACTTGTGCCATGTGTAGTGAGGTTTTGGTGTGTTCATGTGTGTGCTTCTTGATCTAGAACTTGCCCTAAGTGTGCTTCGAGGCGAAATCCTAGGTGGTGCTTGACTTGAAAAATGATTTTAGGCTTTCCTTGGCCCGCTAGTAACCTAAAAAGCCTACCCTTGCATTATAACCTTAGTCAACCCCTTTGAGCTTAATATCCTTTCCTTTGGCAACCACATTATTAACCCGGACCAATTCTAAGTGCTTAAAGCACTAACCTTCTTTTTGGCCCTACCTCCTTGAGCGCATTGAAAGACGTGCAACTTAGGTAAAAGCCTAAGTTTGGGGGTGGCACGAGTTATGGTGAAAGTGTGGAAGTCAATGAAAATCAAAAGAAAGAAAAGGGCAGCTAAAGTAAGTTGAAAGGAAAATCTTTTTTTTTTTAAAAAAAAAGGAAAAAAGAGAAAAAGGAAAAGAAAGAAAAGCAACAAAAAGAAGCAAGTGGAAAAAGAAGAAAAAGAAGAAAAATAGAATTGATGAATAAAGAGGGGAAAGAGTAGTGTATAATCCTCAATTTAGCAAGGTATAAATGCAAGAAAAATGAAGTTTGCCTTAAATTTTTGTACGGTGTAGTGCTCAAGGAGGTGTCTAGTCACTGTTTACCCAAATTTTACCCCACCTTTGACCAAAAGCCTACATTACAACCCTAACAAAGTCCTAATTGATTTCAGGTCAAGCATTCCTACATTAGTGGAGAGGTACACGAAGGGCAAGCTTATGGATCTTTAGCGTGCATGATGAACTTCTTTTGAGAGAGTGAGTGAATTCTTCCTATCATTAATCTCATTTGTGTTGTCATTGTATTTTTGTGGTTGGGATATTCTCTTGAGTGGTGAGGGCACTTGTGAAGTTGAGTTGAAGAATTGTGTTTACTTCCCAATTGAGGTGAGCAAGCAAAGAGGTGAACTTTTGTGACGAAGAAGCAAACTTTGAAAATCTTGTGTCATGGCATGTATGCCTTCTTTGCTGTTTTGTATATATGAAAGTTATGCTCACATGGCTTGGCTTAAATGTTGGCTCCAACCGATGCCATTTGTTGTTGAACTTAAAAGTATTTTTGACTTGTGGCTTTAGTAAAAAGGCGCATGAATAGATTGAAATGCAATTTAGAATTTAGTTGTGTGTACTTTGCTTGAGGACAAGCAATAGTTTAAGTTTGGGGGTGTGATGTGTGGCTAAAATACCACACATTACATACTTGTACTTGAGCTATTGTTGTGTTAAATTGATGAAATAAGTGCATTTATCATGGTTTTGTTGTATTTTGTAGGTTGAATATGTTGGAGAAGAGTTATAGAAGAAACAAGTAAAAAAGAAGTCAAGTTCAAGAGAAAGAAGAAAACTGGCTAGTCTGTCAAAAACTCAGCAGAAAAGTGGCTATGCGTGAAACAGTGACTAAGTTGAGCAGCGAAAAATTGGCTAGCGGGTCAACTACAGTACCAGGGTGGCTACGTGATAGAAAATCATTTGTTTCTTCATTTTAACCTAGGGAGATTTATGGAAAGTCATTTTGGCAACAAATAAATAGTTTGTAGCTTTAATTTTGTACATATCTTTGGCTACTTTTCCAACTTGGGAGCAAGAATTCATCAATAACTCTTGAGATCAAAGAATGGGTGCACTTTAAATGAACAATTCTTTGTCCCTTTCTTTATCTCTTTGAATTGTATTCTTATATTTGATTAGTTGGTGTATTTTGGACATGATTATGTGAATGATTCATGAATAGGATTTGATTTTATATATGTGGGGTTTGATTATCTAGCTTCCATTGTTTTGATTGCTCGACTTTTATGCTCGCGACACTTAAGTTGCAAGTCTACTTTGCTAATTACTCGGGAGAGATTAGTTAGCGTTGAATAGTGAAGCTAGCGAGGATTTGGGTTGATAGGCTATTTCATAGACTAAATCATCTAAAAGAAGTTACGCTCGGAAGAGGTCTTCTTTCCTCGGGTAATGGGTAATGCTTTATAAGCTCAACCATGGCTTTGACGAGCGCCGTTGAGGTAAATTCCTTCTAGGCCGGAAGGATTCTAGGGATTACATTAGAACGACTCAGCCATAATATATAGACCACGTGCTATAATTGCATCCTTGGCTCAAAACTTGTTTTCCTTGGTTGTGAGAAGGCCATAGATCACATTTACTTGCTTTCCTAGTGTAGTTTGTAGTTGTTAATATCATTCCATCACCTCGTTATCCTAGTTTGGCTTAGTCAAATAGGTTTAGTTCCTCCACTACTTTGATCGCATCACTTTGTTCCTTGTGGATTCGACCCCGACTCCTAGTTGGGTAAATTGTATTGCGATGACCGTTCATACCTCAAGCCGAGGTGTGTGTTGAGCGTTTGTCAAGAAGGTCCTAGACATTTAGCTAAAAGACCGCTAAACATCCGGCGATACAATTTCCTGTTGATTAGGCAATAACGAACAGCTTGGACTCTCAGCTTTCTGCTTTCCTTTTTGTCCCCTAGGAGTACTCCCTTGTCGAGGTATATAATTGGGTGCTGCCTATCCCTTATCGACCCCATGAGATTGACCTCATGGCGCTTGACGTCCGTGTAGGTTAACTCAATAACAGATCCCCGGTTGTTTGCACTCATGTCTGCAGTGGCCGTTAGACTGGCTAGAGCATCAACCTCCGTGTTTTCATCCCTTGGTATCTGATTGATCGTCAATATTTGAAATTCTTCATACGCTTCTTCACTCTTCCCAAGTACTCCTGCATGCGGGCGTCTTTGGTGGTTTAGGCTCCAGTTACTTGATTGACGACTAGCTGGGAGTCGATGTTGAGACTGATCTCTCTGGCCCCTAATATGTAAGCTAATTCCAAAGCTTGAATTACTGCTTCATATTCTGCTTTATTATTAGTCATCGGCGGCCAGCTGAGAGCCTTTCGAAATTTGTTCTCAGCTGGGGATTTGATCACTAAACGAAGCCCGACCCCTTTTACATTGAGGCCCCGTTAGTGTGGATAAGCTATTTGGGGTAACACCCTCCATCGTTGTACGCTCCATCTCGGCCTTCGACATTAAGTCGGTACTGAAACCGGCAACGAAATTCGTGAGTACGTAGGACTTAATGGTTGTGCGTGGCTGGTAGACGATATCATATTCTCCTAGCCCGATAGCCCATTTTGCTAGCCTTCCCGAGATTTTGGGTTTGTGCAAAATGGTCCGCAAAGGGAAAGAGGAGACCATAATAATCGTGTGACTCTGAAAATATAGTCGTAGCTTACTTACAGCCATAACTAGGGAGTAAGCTAGTTTTCCAGGTGTTGGTACCATGTTTCTGCATCGAAGAGCGATTTTCTGACGTAGTATATCGGCGACTGTACCCCCTTTTCTTCAAGTACAAAAACAGCACTGAAAGCGACTTTGGACACTACGAGGTATAACAATAACAGTTCTCCCTCGTGCGGCTTTGTTATCAATGGGGGATTTGGCCATATACTTCTTTAATTCTTGAAGCACCTTGCTACATTGCTTTGTCCACTCGAAGCTTTTATTTTTCTTCAAGACGTTGAAGAACTAATGAAACCTTTCAAAAGGCCGTAAGATAGAACGGCTAGGTGAAGCTATCCGGCCGTTTAGCCTTTTCACCTCTAATTCATTCTTCAAAACTTCTGGTATAGCCTTAATTGCTGCAATTTTCACGCGATTTGCTTCTGTGCCCCTATTGGAGACAATGAACCCAAGGAACATCCCGGAGGATACGCCAAAGGCACACTTCTCTGGGTTGAGCTTCATACGAAACTTTTCCAAGATGTCAAATGCTATCTCCAAGGGCCTAATGTGATCCTCGACATACTCTGACTTAACCAACATGTCGTCGATAAAAACCTCCATAGTTTTTCCAATCTACTCATTGAACGTTAAGTTCACTAACCTCTTGTAGGATGCTCCCGCATTTTTCAAATCAAAAGGCATTATCCTATAACAATAAGTCCCCCTATTTGTGATGAAAGAAGTCTTCTCTTGATCATCCGGATTCATGAGGATCTGATTATATCACGAGTATACATCCAAAAAACTCAGAGCCTCATGACCTGCCAATGACTCAATGAGTTGGTCGATGTTAGGCAGTGGGAAGGAGGCTTTTGGGCATGCTTTATACAAGTCTGTGAAGTCGATGCACATCCTCTACTTCCCATTCTTCAATGGGACCACCACAATGTTGGGTAGCTAATCGGGGTAGTGAACCTCGCGAATAGAACTGTTGTTCAACGGCTTCTCAGCTTCCTCATGCACTGCTTACCCCTTTTCGCGGCTGATCGATCGTTTTTTCAGCTTGACCGGCTTGAAATTGGGGTCAACATTTAAGTTGTGTGTAATGAAGCTAGTTGATATTTCGGACATGTTGGTGTGCCTCCTGGAAAATGTGTCTGACAGAGCGCGTAGGATGTTAGCGTATTCTTGTTTGGCTTCGGCCGAAAGCTTGGCCCTCACGTAAAATTTCTTTGGGACGCTCTCGTCAAAAGTCACTGGATCAAGGTCGTCGATTGTGGCCTTGGTGGGCTTCTCTTCTTCTTGGAGGTCCAAGAGCGTGATAGCTGATTCTCGAGATTCCGTTTCTTTGTGAGCTCCGAACCCAAAAGATATGCTGGTCATTAAACAAGGATCGAGCAGTTTGTCCAACTAATTCTTCTGGTTCTTTGTCTCCTTCTTGACCGTGCATATCACGATGGCTACATAACAGCTTCGGGATAGTTTCTGCTCCCCCAGAATCTCTCTCACTCCCTAGGGAGTCGCGTATTTAAGGATCTGATGAAGTGTTGACGGCACTGCGCCTACTTCGTGAATCCAGGGTCTACCCAAGATAATGTTATACGAGAGATCGCATGTCATTAATTGGAAGGATGCTACCCTCGCTGCCCCAGGGAGGTGTACCTGAAGGAATATCTCCTACAGATTTATCGTTGGAGTTGTTAAAGCTGGTTATAGTGTATGGACTGGGGATTACCTAGTTCTGCACCTCCATCTGGCAAAGGACTTCCCAATGGATGATGTTCAACGAGCTACTAGTGTCTACCAATACGCATTTGACCTGAGCATCATGCACCTGCAAGGTAATTATCAGGGCATCGTGGTGGTGGTATAGGAGTTGACGTGAGTCTTTATCATCAAACTCGATGGCATTGATGCGAGGTTTCTTGGTTTTCTCCTGATGTGCCTCACAGATCATGACGGTTCCAGTCTGAGTACTGCTAATTCTGGGTCACCCAAAAATTACGTCAACGGGCTTGTGGGCCCCGTAGACTGCCAGTATTACTTTGTCTATATCACTATAAGGCGCAGTATCTCGGAAGGATTCCGGCCATGACAGTGAATAAAAGGACGTTGATCTTAGAAATTCGTTCATAATTTCAGTCGTGTTGAGTTATGAGCCATCTGGTGGATCACGATACAGGTACCCTGTGCGGCGTAGCTGCTGTTGTTTGACATGACTGCCTTTTCCTCGTAGAATACCTACAATTTCCTGGGTTCCACGGTGGGCGTCAAACTGTTTATGCCTAAAATTGGACGTTTAGGTTAAACACTTAAATTTATGAATGACTCACAAGCAATACAATAAATTAAAATATGACGGAATAGTAAGTAAATAGAGAGGAAAATAATAGACAAGAAGGTAAAGAGTTTTATTCCTTAAGAATAGCCGGATTCAGTGGTGAATCGCTTGATGTACAATACAATGTAACGAGAGGTATTTATAGTAGTGATTACCCAAGCCTAATTATGGTAAAATACAAAGTCTAATGAGGCTCATGGGCCTATAAACTCAAGGTGGTGGTATATACGAAACCTTAACTAGGAGACTGTAATCCTAAGGAAACGGGATGTATGCCTTGTTTCCTATGCTCTTACCGCCTGAATGGTCGTAACTCGTATTACAGGTGTGTATCCTCTATGCCCGGTGACTTGTAGGATAAGTCTAGTCTCACTAGATGGACCGTATCCTCGTAATAATAGGTGGCGTATTTTTTCCGCACAACTTAGCAATATTTCAACCTAAAATCAAGGCATTACATAAATTGTCAAAAAAGTGATTTGTGACCATTGACCCTGATTGTGAACCATACCTGTAGTCCTATATATCTTCATTAATTAATTATAAAATTGATTAGTGAAAGTTGTAATTATTACACGGGAATGAATAGTTATGAATTTGGAGAAAGTGTTCAATTGGAAAACCCAAGTTGAATTCGTTAAAGCATTATTGTAACACATAGGTATGAGTTGGGTAGATCAATCCTAGATTTTACATTCCTTAAATTAATCATTTTCTCTACCACTTTGCTATTTATTTTACTGTTATATTCTTGCTATTTAGTTATTACTACACAACCAACTTTAGATAAAACCCCTAGAAGTTAATCGATAGGTAAATTACTAAGAATAACAACTAAATTTCGAGTGTTCTCTGTGGGATTTGACCTCGAAACTTTAAGTATCAAGCTATATTTAGTTCTTCTTTATAAGGCATAGTTGGGCGTAATCAAAATTTTGGCGCCGTTGTCAGGAAACACGGTGTATTTCTAGCTTGTTAGGATAGCCGAGTTGTTAGTTCAATTAACTTCGCTTCAATACATATTTATTTAGTTTATATAGTTAAAAAAATATATGACATCAAGAAATAACACGTGGTTAGGTGATCATTATTATGATAGTGCTAATACGTCTTATTCTTCCCTAAGCTCTTGTTATGATGATTCTTCTTTCTCTTTTAATAATAGTAGGTGCAATGAAGTGGAGGATGCTGACTGACAATATGAAACTGACCTAATGAAGATTTTGGACATGCGGAGAGCACAACTATGCTGCTTGGAAGCTCACGTGAATCAGTTGGCTGCATTATTAGGAATTCAACAACCTAGCCAAGAAGACATGGAATTTGAAGAAGAAATCATGGTTGTAGTTAAAGATCTAAAACGTGAATTTCCATCGGAGGAGACAAGGGTTGAAAGCCAACCATCTAGCCATATGGTGTGAAAGATACTGATGATGCAAATGTAGTACTAGAGCCAGACAAAAAATTGAAGCTGAAATTCTAGTTGACTCTAAGTCGTGCCAGAAAGGGGATGTCGATATAGTGAAGTGTGAGTAGATTGCACCACATTCTAGACACTTTTCAATATTAGTTTTAGAGGGAGACATAGAAGTTGATCCTTTTGAGTCAGTGGAAGATTTGAAAAATGAGGTGAATGGTGCTTACATTATGGAATTTTTACTACCATTTAGGCAAGATGACAATCCTTGTTTTCCCGCCAAGGAATACAAAATGGTATATTTGGTGCTTGCTCAAGAGCATAGACGACAATTCCAAGATATTCCTGAGTTAGTGGCTACGCGCAAAATGAGATGCTTAGTTTTTGATATGCAAGAAATTATTCCACCTCGAGAGCATAACCGGAGAGTTGAATTACAATTTGGGGGGCAATACATAAGCTCGAGTTAGAGGAAAAAGTGTTGATGCTAAGTGAAGTCATGCCACGACTATAATTAAGGTGCTTCTTGGGAGGCAATCCATGATTGTAATTGTATACAAGTAAAAAATGAAAATAAAAATACAAAAAAATGTGATCTTTAAAAGGATATTACTTGGTGAGTTTTCTTATTTCTTTTGGCGGGTTTTGGCTAGTTTGAAGTCTAAGTGTGGGGTGCATGCAACCTCGTACAATTGGATAACGATGTCCTGCTTGGGGTATGTCTGAGTACCTCATGCCCTAAGAAAGCTCACAAGGATGTTCTTCAGACTTAGAACCCTAGAAAGTTTCTCTATAACCATTAATTTTATTTTTAATGCATTGAGGGCAATGCCTGATTTTAAGTGTGGGGTGAGAGTCTTCATATCTGTGCTTATAATCCCCTTTGGTTTTCTTTGTGCATTGATTCTTTTCCAAAGGAAGTAGTTTAAACCGAGTATAGGTAGATCTTTTTTTTAGGATTAGAGTGTAGTAAATGGATTGGATAGCTATGGTTCTATTTTGACTAGTTTTATATAGATATTTGATTTGGGGTATGTGAACTTTATGCATTTATTTTTTTCTAGATCTAGTTTTTCTTGAGAAACATTGAGTGCATTGCTTGAAGCCTATGACCATGATATTGAATCCAAATTTTCTTGAGAGTTTGCTTGTGTTTGCTTTGTTTAAGAGCGGGAATTGAGCCGTTTTAAGTAGCTTATGTGCCATGTGTGACTGAGGATTTTATTTTTTTCTATGTTTAATACTTGATGTCTAGAACTTGTCCGGTGTGTATGCTAAACAAATGAGAAGTTTGCTTTGTTAGGGAGTGATATAGGCATTCCTTTCATAGCCAATTTATTTGAAGCCTCATAATTAGATGTGAACCAGTGAAATTTGGAATTCTTTTGAGCATGTAGCTTTTTCTTTGATAGCCATTGGAATTTCTATTTCTTGTGTTAAATATCTATGAGTTGCTTGCAATGTTATGAGCCTAAAAGGCTAGTTAATAAAGTGGGAATATTGTGGTTGTTAGGGGAAGACAAAGAGTGCTTTAGGGAGATGCTATTTGGAGGAATTTACTAAAAAAAAAAAAAAAAGACAAAATGTGAAAGCTTAGAGTATTTTGCAATAATTGAAATATGTATTTAAAAAAAAAAATTGTTTGAAAGATGGAAGAAAACAAAGAGTAGTCCCTATCATTAGCTCCTACTTTTCTTAAAGAAGAAGGTTGGTAAATAATGACTTTGAGAGGTAAAAGAAAAATTGGTTACGAGGAGAAATATTTGAATTAATTGTGGTGTATTAAATTGCTTGGGGTGGTTAGTCACTTTTGTCTCACCTCACTTTTGTAGTTTCCGACTTGGATAACTCGTTTGGATTGAGTTTTGGAGTCGCCACCTAATAAATCTCCTGGCGTATTAGGTCACCTATCAATTTCTAATTCAATAACAAACTCCCGATTGGTCTATTAGTCAAAGATTTGGGTAAGTGTTCAAGTTAACCTAAATGGAAGGGGTTAGGCACCTCCTAGGTTCCACTAAGTGTGGTTCCCGACTGATTTTTATAATTGGGTTTACTTTTGCAATTTATCTAAAAAGAGACATAATGTAAATAATATATGTAAAATAAATCACGGTGTAAATGAATTAAAGTTCGTAAGAAAGAAAACAGATTGTAAGTACGACTTAATTGGAGACTAGTACTACAATTCAAAACTAAATTTCATCTAATTCCTTCAACAGGTTAAAACCTCAATTAATCGTACAATTCGGAATACTTGTGCAAAAATCTGAATTTAGGCAAATAACATATAAAGGCAATTGAGCATAATTTGTAGGAATAGGATAGAATAACAGCTATATTACATAAGCAGCCATAGATTACAAAATTAATCAATTAAATGAAAGATCCTAGATTTTATTATCTTATTCGGATAAGAACCCGACTTTCGTAAGGGACGATAGTTTCTGAATCCACTATCAAGTATATAGCTCGGGTAGTTCCATCATATCCGAGGGGCTTAATTCACCTTTAACCCCCATACCCTCTTTAAGTATCTAACTAAACGAATTTCTAATACTTTAAACGTCCTAAAGGTTTGCTAGCGTCCCACTTAATGTCTCGGAGGCCATTGAGACTACTAATATAAATATCTAGACCCCTAAGTTTATTAGTACCCGAAATCTAGACATCTAGGCGTTAAATAAAAAACGGTCATGCGTTCATATAAGTCAAGGAAATAAGCAAGTACAAATTTAATCTTCTAAGAAAAGAGATTTGGGCCTCCAAATAAGCTTTAAAGATCATGTTTAGACATCAAATACTTACTGTTAAGCTTCAACATTTCAGATTTGCAAGAATAGGCCAGTTTTCAATTTTAGCCCCTTCTAATGAAACAAAGTGCACTGCTACGTTTCCAGATTACTGGATTTGCAGTAATAAGCCCTCTTCCGGCACCGATTGTGAATTTAACCACTTTAAAGCAAAAACGTTAACTGCCCTAATTTCAGAAATAAATACTTTGCAAAAAACAATCATATTATCAGTTTCAAGTTTCAGTTTGAGACCTGCTATCATATCATTTAAGAAATTGCATAAATAAGCTATTTTAAATCTGTCTTACAATTTTAGCCCTCTTTCCTGATTTTGCAGAAAATATTCCCCATCACAATTTAATTTTATAACCTGTCCTATTCTACATAAAATTTCCAAATTATGATATACATAAACAAACCAGCAGTTTCACATCTAACCTCGCATAAATAGTCATATTTCAACAACAGTTTGCATCTATAATCTTTTTCAATAGGTAAAATTAAAAGAAGCGTAGGAAAGGTGAGGTTGGCCCCTGTCTAACCATTCACTGCCCTTAGCAGCGTATACAAGCTGAACCTATTTTATACACTAACTCGCACCTTGTGGTACTTATACAAGTAAACAAATCCTAATAAACACAAATTTCAAGTTCAAGTTCTAACAATATTACAATCATTCCAGAAAAGAAAAGAAAAGATAAGAAAGAGGGCCTTTGTCCCTGGTGCTTTTGCAAGCCTTCTCCGCGTCTTTTTCATAGACCAGCATGGCCTTCTACAGCAGTCAAAGAACCTGTAACAAACATTAGTACTGGTATAGCCTTTTAGCCATCCTATTAAAGTTAAAACCTGCATAAGAAGTTTAGGGGTTGCCCCAAAATAGCCCAACAATGGTACACATAACAAACCAAGCATTCAGCGACATCAGATGGCATTAAGCCAAGTTTAAATTTGAAACCAACCTATATGATATCATAGAGTAGTCATACATTCAGTTTTCTTTGAGTACTATACCTTGAGAGCTTTGACAACATAATTAGTGACACTAATACAAGTGGCAGGCAGTGATAGATATACAAAAGTAACTAAACTTTGCTCTAACTTATTATCCAGCCAAGAAAAGGCTTTCATTGATAAGTAATTGAAAGAATTGAAAGTAGTATGTTTTCCAATGAGAAAACAGTTTGTAGAAGAGGAGAAGAGGTGTCTGTGAGGTGTGTTGTCCCTTTCGACTGGAAAAGAGTTTATATTTATAGGGAAAGTTTAGACTGACTCATTCAGGTTTAAAAAAGGACAAGAATCAATCACACACATGACTATGGAAAGAGGAGGATTCACTATCAATCAAGGAGAATCGTATTCAAACTTCAAACCTTTGTCATATGCTAAAAGAGAGTTGAATATTCAGTTTTACTATTAAGGGAAACATTCAGTCTTCCTAAAGTTATGGAAGAAAAGATACTATTTTCTATTAAGGAAACTTGTTCAACAGTTAGTTTGCGATGAGAATAATAATGCATAAGGCTGGAAATTATATAAAAGGAAAGGATCTGAGAAAAATACTAATTATCCCATATATGCATATCCTCCTTCTCATTCTTTTACACAATATGTATGTGTTATATGCGTAATTAGCAGAATACATAACAATAGTTTTCAATAGCAAATCACCAAAACGGGCAAACGCTTCTTGACTCGATTCGAAACAAGCATGATCGATGCTTAATCAATTCCAACAATCCGAGCAGTTGTACAGTCACACAATGTAATTAGACAAACATAGGCAGTTGACAATTCTAAGAGTATGCATAACTCTTTATGCTATTTTCACCTCATAAACGAAGTAGGAAACTTACTAAGATACGATTATACTTTTATCTTCTGGTCCAATTTTCAACAACTCATGGATTTAATAAAAATAGAAATTATAGAATGTTGTTTATAATTTCAGCCAAAGAAAACATAAAGAAAAATGTAAAGGAACGATATTACCAGTTCAGGCGTCGGGACGGGTCGGGTCAAGACCGACCCGGGTGGGGTCATCTTCAATTCTGCCCGTTTTCTCTTAGATCTTGGAGATTCGTGTTTGAAAACTCCCATTTCTTGCCTTGTATACGTGATTTGCTTGATTCTTTCTTAGTATCAATTGTATTAACTATGATTTGTATTAATTTTTCATTTCCTTTTCGGGCTCCGACGACATAGAGAGAGAGAGAGATTTCGTTCCCGTTTAACCAGTGATAGGAGAGAGAAAAGAGGGGCATGACTGGCGGCATCGACAGCGGAGAGAGTAGCGGAGATGCCGCGATGTGTTTGGTCACGTTTTTAGGGGAAAGGGGGTGAGTATGGAAAGGGGTGGCGGCTGGATTGTTAAGGGGGAAACGGGGAGTAGTGTGTTAGGGTTTTAGTGTGGGAGGTGTGAGTGTGATATTAAAAGTGCTATATTTAATCTGAACCATTGGATATCGACGATGAAGGGCTATGATTCAGCCATGTATGCACGTATATATTGTCTAGGTGTCACTGTATTTGCTTAGGTGGATGAGTATAAAGTGCTAAAGGATGCTTTGGGAGGTAGTACCATGTGCTGAAATGAGTTGTACATGTGCTTAATGTGTGTTAATGAGGTGTAAGCTTAAGTGGGGTTTATGGGGTGCATATATGGACAAAATATGATGATGGGGACTAGATGTAGTAGCAATATAGTTGTAAATTAACAACTTGGCTAGTATTTAATTAAAATACGTGTAAATATAAATAATTAGTATAAAAAATAGTAAAATTATAAATAATTATAAATAAATAGATTTAATCACAATTAAATATAGATGAACTTGAATATAATACTAATTAAATATAAGTAGCCACAGATGATTATTAAATGATATCGTAATGCATCAAATTGCACAAATAGCATACGTATTTTGAAAATAGCCTAAATGATGCAATTACATAATATAGTCCCAATTAGTTAAGTATAATATAAATATAGGATTAATATTAGTATTTCGCACGTAAATGCATGCTATCCAATGCAATTTTGTTTGAAAAAAATAATATTACATCTTTAACTAAATATAGCCAAATTGCGAAAATGGAGGGACAAAATTGGGTGTCAACAGCTGCCCCTCTTTGCCCGGGGATGATGGAAGAGTCTTCACGCAAAGATAGTTGACGGAATAGCCAATTTTGTCACGACAAGCGAAATGGCGTATAGCCTGTGCGAAGGGTTTATGACGCGCGAGTGAAGGTTTCACGTACGATTCAGGAACGGGAATGAAAATTTATGATAAGAAATGAGAAGGGTGTGATATCTCCTCAAATCTTGTCCGAGAACCTCTCTCTACCACTTGTCTTTTGGACTTTGTAAGGATGTCTCAATCCAATATCATGCCAAAAATATGTGTCTCTGTCATGTGAGCCGCAACACTGCTTGTTATCAAAGATATTTCCTCTCTAGAGGTGATGTCTCCTTGTTTCATATGTATCAAAACCTGAATTCTTGTTGCCTTGCCTTCCAGTTTTTTTGTATCCCTACTAACAACAGACTTGAGTGGTTTTTTCTTTTGGCGAGTATCTGAATTGCTTACTAAACGCTGTCTTGCCCGCATAATACGAGCAATAAGCTTTTCATTTTCATCATCCATAGACGTGAATCATAAGTCTCTTCAATACTATGCCCACAAACGCGGATCTTATGCTTGTTTGAATGATATCTCATCCACAAACGTGGACTCCAAACTTTCCATCCAGTGACACAGATCATATATCTCTTCAATACTATGTCCACAAACGTGGACCCTAAATTATTTTCATTGTTGAATGTGTCCACCGATGCAGACCAAATATGCTTCCTTAAATTGTTGGTTACGCCCACAAATGCGTACCTTATGTTGCTTTTAATGTTGAAATGTTTCCACAGGCACGGAACCTGTGTTCCTTCAATGGTTGGACTACCCACAAATGCGGACCGTATCATCTACAATCGCAGGTTCTATGCTTGATCAATAGTTGGTTTGTCCACAAACGCGAACCTTACTACTCCAAATTGGTGAACTATGTTCACAATCGCGGACCTTGCTCTACTTCAAATTGCTGAACTATGCCCACAAACGCGGACCCTATACGTTCAATTGTTGAATTGTCCACAAACGCAGACCTTATATATCAATCGACATGGATTCTATACTTCTTTCATTATTGTCATGTCCACAAACGTGGACCCTATATATCCACTGACGCAGATTCTATGCTTCTCAGATTGAAGTCATGTCCACAGACACGGACCTTATACTGTTGTCATTGCTGTCATATTCACTATTGCGAACCCTATATATCTGCCGACGCAGATCCTATGCTTGTCAAATGATGTCACGTCCACAGACGCGGACCCTATATATCCACCAACGCGGATCCTATGCTTGTCAAATGATGTCATGTCCACAGACGCGGACCCTATATATCAATCCACGTGGATCCTATGCTTCTTAAATTGATGTCATGTCCATAGACGCGAATCCTATATATCCACCGACATGGATTCTATGCTCTTCAAATTCATGTCGTGTCCACAGACGCGAACCCTATATATCCGCCAAGGTAGATTCTATGCTCTTCAAATTGATGTCGTGTCCACAGACGCAGACCCTATATATCTGCCGACGCAGAATCTATGCTGGTCAAAATGATGTTGTGTCTACTGACGCGGACCCTATATATCCACCGACATGGACTCGATGCTCTTCAAATTGATTTTCTGATAAATTTTGCTTTGCAAGAGTTGTTTGCAAAATTTTCTGATAAATTTTACTTTGTACCTATGTAAACCTACGATCAAAGAAAATTTGTGAGTGTTTTGGGGGGGGGGGGAGGTTGACTTGCACATTTGTTATGTTGTACTCTGTTGTTGCATCTTGCATAATCTCCTCCTCGTAATGTCTCCCTTTTCAAATGTCGAACCTTAGTTGAGTCGTGAGCAAAAGGGATAAGGAAAGGGGATATGCATGTGTTTTGTGAAAAATTATATTTAAAGAGTAATGGAAATTTGTTCCATTGAACCATAGACTGCGACGTGCTGTTTGGACATAATCTCTTCTCTATCCATTTGCTGGAAAAAAATCATCTGTTTTGATTGAGGGAATCTTTCCTCAAAATTTTTGCCCCAGTGTGTTGCTTGCACTTTCCTTGAATTTTTGAGGTCCCTCAAAATTTTTGCCTCAGTGTGCTGTAATGAATTCTTTGGAACCTCAAAAAATTCTGCTCAGTGTCCAATAAAATTTTCTTATGGTGTGATCGTGCCTTGAGTAGGCTGCCTACGTATCCCCTCTTGGGAATTAGTTCGCTACATAGTTCAAATCCAATAAAGATGAATGTTGCTCGATTTGTAGTATCTTTTGGTTGTATCTGAGAAAAGTATCTTGTTAATTTTATCTCGATTTGAGAATTCCACTTTAGGATCAACTGTCTTGCTCCAACTTTCTTGGTAAATACCTTTGTCATTTTATTGCTCGTTGTATTCATATTTCGCTATCTATGAGCGTCACTTGCTCGAGTATGCTTTTAGTCCTTTTGAGATTGTCTAATTCTACTCCTTATATTATTTCTATTATTTTGCCTTGAATTGTAAGCCATCTTCCTCAATATGCTCTTGTCTCAGTTGTCTGCTCTAAGATTTCCTCGATTAACCATGAAGTTCCTTAAATGTCCTTTGTCGAATCATAGTCTGGCTTCTACTCATCGTCTTGGACTGCCTACTCACATCGCAGTCACAGATTCAATGGAATTAAAATAATTTTTGCAGAAAGAGAACGATGCATACTCAAAATGAAGAATAGGAAATGCTTTTATTATTGGAGTTGAGAAATAGTCTTTGAAAGGAAACAAAGATGCAACAAAGAACAAAGAAAATAAAAGCTAACGACTCGGAGTCGTGTTTTATCTAAAAAAATAACTAATTCCCCAGCTCCACTATGGTTCTCGGCATGCTCGGAATGTGCTCCAGATTCAGTTGTTCAGTTTCAGCTTTCTAGATGTTCAGGACTTCAGTATGCTTTTCAGGAACTTCATCATATTCTTCAATGAATAGCTCCTTTAGACCGGTCAGCTCATCTTCTATATCATGAACACTTTCGGCAAGTCCTTCTCCCTCGAGAGTTTTCATGTAGCTTGAAAAGATGGATGCTTGTTTTAGAGTTGGAACAAACTGCTCAAGTGAATGATAACCTCTTGTATCTTTTGTAGTACTTTTTCCTTTGCAAACCGAGATGTACCCCAGGCCAAACTTGTATTCATCAAACATTTTTTCTGCTTTTATAATCGTCCCTTCCAAATTGTATTCTTTGCTGGAGTCGATCATATTCACCTTCTCATCCCCATGATTAGGCAGTGGGTTATTGCGCACATTTGGTGCCTTCAGATGAATGACTTTTTCATCGATTAGGTCCTGAATCTTATCTCTCAATGCAAAACATTTCTCCGTCTCATGCCCCGGTCCACCTGAGTGATATGCGCACCTTTTACTGTAATCAAAGTTACGTGAAGGGTTGTCTTGCATATTTTGAGGTATTGGGACAATAAGCCCAGCAGCTTATCTCAATATGTTCTCAGATGTGCCATAGGGCCTCCAGTGCCATTGAACAGGTCGAACTTTGGTATCTTGTATCCGTTTGACAATTTCAAAGTAGGATAGATGTACAAGTCTTCATAAGCTAAACCTTTAGTGGTTTTGCCTAACTCAAACTTCTTAAAGGCTGCCTCCAGCATGCGAACTTTCTCTTTTGTCCCATCATCATCGGCTTCATCCTTCGCCCATTCATAATTTTCATGGTCTCTGACTGGCGAAGTGAGTTGTTTGGTTTCAGTAGTGAACATGGGGTTGTAAGGCTTCGGGTATGCGGTGTTGGTTCGAGGTAAGTTTGTGTTTAGGTAAGTAGGAAGTGCAGGAGGTGGTGCTTGATAACTGGTGGGTAAGGTTGCTTGGTAAGCAGCAGTTGGTGTTGTTTGGTAGATAGCGGATGACTCTGTCTGGTAAGTAGCGTGTGGTGCTGTTTGATAAACAACGGGTGGATTAGTTTGGTGTATAGGGTCCTTTCGTTAGGGAGGGCTGACCCACTTGGATCGACAGGCTCTCCTGAATGGGAGGAGTTAACAACAGGTCAACTGGCCATTGTCAGTTTCTCTTCAAGTTCTTTAATTCTTTGCTCTAAAGTAGCAACATTTTTGTTATACCCAATTGGGGCAAGCATGCATGGTGTTCCATTGTTATCATCACTAAGAGTAGCGTTATTTAACTCAGACATAATGTTTCGTCTTCCTCTTCTTCTAATTTGTGAGAGAGGAGGAGTTGTAATTGGGGCTTTTGCTCTCGTCCGGTACTGATGCTCGGCCAGAATGCACAAGTCAACCTCAGGAGTGGGAGTAAAACTAACACATGAAAGCAATAACTTAGTGTTGAGATAATAATTTTCATAGCAAAACATATCACGTTTTATAATGCAAGGGACCTCTTTTGTGTCGTGGTACGCCTAACAAGAGCAATACATATGATATGCGTGATAGATAGATAACAAACAAACAACAAACAAGGGTGAGTCAAAAGGACTCAATAAGTGGGGCAGACTAGCCACCTCAAAGAATAGGATAGCTAGCCAGGGAGAAGAAACGGATAAACCAAATTTCTCTTATTTAAATTGTAAAAAGGTAGAGCCATATAGTAACCGGAAATACGTATGAAGCCATAAACTCAACCAGGAATATGAGCCATAAACATATCAACAAATAAGCAATGCACGTATAAGCAAAATAGTAGTTATGTACCACAAGTCTACACAATTGCATGAAATGAAATGAGATGAAATTAAATGAAATGAAATATGATGCAAAGGGTCACATGTGCCCGTAATCCCATCTCGAAGCGGAACACTCCTGCATTCGAGGGGAATCCAATCTGATAACCAACTGGAGCGGAATACTCTTGCTCCTGGGGCGGAATACTCCTGCACCCGATATTATATAAACCAGAGGCGGAATACTCCTGCACTCTCCTGGGGCGGAATACTCCTGCACCCGATATAATGTAAAGCTGAGGCGGAATTCTCCTGCACTCAGTATCAGACATAAGAGCGGAATACTACTACTCCTGGGGCGGAATACTCCTGCAACCATTATGATATAAACCAGAGGCGGAATACTCCTGCACTCTCCTAGGGCGGAATCCTCCTACCCTCAATATGATACAATGGAGCGGAATACTCCTGCTCCTGGGGCGGAATACTTCTACCCTCACTATGATACAATGGAGCGGAATACTCCTGCACCCAATATGATATGCAATGTAATGCATATGAGTGAAATATAATGCATATGAATTCAATGTGATGCAATAATAACCCTTCATCGGCGCGGGACTCTCATCGACAGCCGGGAAATAGATACCAACTCACAACCAGAGTACAATGCTCAGATCCTTAATGCAATACCAACAATAGGATATAACATATAAAATACAATGTAAATCCAAAGCTAAGGCGTAAGGAGTACGCCTATCTGCAGCTACACATGTATGGAACACGTGGTAGAAAATCCACGAGGCCAGGTTCCTCCAAAGAAATGGATATAAACACTTACTTCTTCCAAAAGTTAGCATTGCTAATCAACAACAACTTTATCCTTTTATTTTATTGCCAAACGATCCCCCTTTATTCAATAAGCAGAAAAACATATCAAATTAGGCTAAAAGCTTCATTCCTCACATCTTAGGGCAATCCGGTTAGGAACCTGATATCCTATTCGCATACGCAATACGCAGGCCAGTCCTATGTACAGGGTTCAGAGTCGCCTGACCTAACCCTAAATAAATTACATTTATATGTTGCTCATAACTCACTGAGTACGAATATATAATAAATTCCATTATCGGGGACCAATTTACCCTTTAAATTATCCGTTGAACTTATTAAAATGATGTCTAAAATCTCAATTTTTACCATCAAAATTTATTCAAACATACGTAATAAACTCAGATAATATATTAAGATCATTACTGAATGTTTCGGGGGTGAAAATTCTATTTTTTTGGGTCTTTTCTCATTTTCTGGTATTTTTTCTTTGCTGCGTTCTGTCTTTTTCGTTTCTGCTCTTGTTTCTGTTTCTGTTCTAGTAAAACGCTAAGGTATATATATCCCTTAGCACCACAGCCCATGGTCACCTTTCATTTTCTTTCTTTTTTTGTCTTTTTCAATTTTTTTTCTTTTTCTTTTAAAATTTCCTGCTACGGTACAAATTAAAAGGGTACCCTACGATATTCCAAATAATTCCAGCTTTTTCATTCAAGTTATACAAAATATATGTAACTACTTGCTAAGGCGGATCTCAAATTGGACTCCCGAAACTCAATATTCAAATTAAATGGAAAAAAGTCAAATTATTTAATTTTCGGCATTTTAGCAGAAACTAGCCGAACAACATCGAAATTCACTTTCAAAAGTTCACAAAAGTCATAAATAATCATACGAACCCAACAGCGCTTTCGGATTTCGAATCGGAGCTCATTCGCCAAAACCGAGCTCGAAAATCTCTTTTTAATATTTATCGACAATAAAAAAATAAAATCTTCTTCCGATACGTACCAAACGAGGTCTGATTTAACTCAAATTTTACAGACAGGTCCTAATTGACCTTATGAATATTTTAAAATTATCGGCACGCCAATCGGAGTCCTAACTTCCGAAACGACTGACCGAGATCGTTTCATTCTCCTTCACTTAAACTCTCGTTCGTCCTCGAACGAGCCTAAGTCTACAGCAAGATTCACGCAGATAACAAGAGAACTTGCACGACCTTCATAAGCTACTCCACCGGTCTTATCTCCTGATTACAGGATCAGAATTATAATATGCATATCGAACTTTGGAATAAAATATATCTGGATAATATGATAATACCATTGCACAGCTTATTCTGACTAAACTGATCCTTCCTCGATCACGAGAAGAGAGTTCTACATAATCAAAGCAAAGATACACGGAACTTTGAATGGGTTAACATGATCCTGCCGATAATCATATTTTCGATATACCTTTCGATATAGAACAGGTCGATGGAACTAAGAATTAGCTCACGTTTGATGCAATAGGGGAAGCTTTTGAAGTACCTTGTCACTACACACTATAGAAGATTTAATGAAAGCTATATTATTTTTACGATCGTACTATGCAACATCTCAGTTGATGTTAGTGTTGTTCCGCAAGCTCCTTGTGGGAATGTAGTTACTCATATCCCAATGTATGTCAATGGTTCATCTGAACAGGGTCTATCATATAAGGATAAGGATCATGCAAATACTACTGGATAGTATGATGTAGACCAGGAATAATCTTCAGACTCAACATTTACTTCAGGGTATTGCATTTGAATTGGAAATATTACAACTTGAAAAAGTGAAAATAAAATAGACATGTAGTTGGACCATGAGCTGAGGCAGAATACCAGCAACAAAGGTTATTACATGTGCACTTATAACGCTAGTAACTTCTCAAAGAGTTGAGGTGTGAAGGAGATATGCCAATGATGGATGGACGACAAGCTGCACTAGACCTTTAACTCTAAATTTCCATGAAGTAAAACAGTGTCAGTATGAGGACCAGTTTTAGTTGATAACAGACAGATATCCAGAAGAAAACCGGAGTCACCATACAGGGTTACTACTGACGGTGTTCTCATGTATAAAGATAGACTTCAGATTATAATAGAGGCACATTATTCCAAATACACTGTTCATCCAGATTCGACTAAGATGTACCATGACCTTAAGCAGATTTCTTGGTGGGACGGAATGAAGTGTGACATAGCATAATTTGTGGCTCAGTGTTCTAATTTCCAACAAGTTAAAGTCGTGTCATCTTTCCAGACTTTATGCTTTCAGCATGTAGGTACGTATATATGATCAGGTTGCCAGCTTATCTCTAGCATTAATAAATTATAAGAGGGTTTAGCAATGATCGACACTCATTGTAGGTTTCTGTCGTGGCCCTAGGTTGGGTCGTGACAAAAGAGGTATCAACGCCTTAGAGATTTAGTATTAGCATTCATTATTTGGAGGAAGACTCCTCCACTTAAAGTACAAACTCATGCAGCTATTTGAATAGGAATACCCATCCCTGCACAATCTGCTGGACTAAAGAAGATATAGCTAAAAGCTGAACGTAGGCAGACCTAAGCTACCAACTACCCTTTCGAGTTGCCAAACAGCTGCAACTCTCGAGTTCACAACTCCATACCTTTGTCGTAAACACCACCGCCTAATGGATGATACTTCTATTACCCTTAGAAGCCTTGAAAAACAATAATTTGCTTACCCGACTACAATAACACGTACTCTGGCTCAACACAGGGAACATCACAAGCGGCTACCAACCGCCCAAGCTCACTAGTGCCGGACGAAGAAGAAATGGAAATGGACCGAAGATATAAATAATTAGAGCTTCAGGAAGTTCATCTTCTTATTTGCTTGGCTACCAAAGCTAGACTACTTACGAGTCAAAGTAGCCCAAGAATCGCGATTGAAGAAACAGATATTAAATAAGCTCTATGGAACAACATCCATGCCAATTTAACCCCCCCAATAAGAAGGAAACTCTGACAATTTGCCAGAAAACCCTTTTATAACCCAGATTTGCTGATGGGATAACATGACTTTACTAGCGTTTCGTGCAAAGAGGAGATAGGTAGATTGAATATTACTTATCACTTTACACCGGAAGAAACCATGACACTCCCTTATGCTGATGAACTAGAATCCCATAATCCAACCAACACGGAATTCCAAGAAGAGAAGCAAATTAATTTGATATAATAATAGAAGGTGGCACAACAAGATGCCAAGCAGACAATACCGACACTCAATCACAAATCTCTCACATTTAGACCAAATAAATTAGTAGAGTCTCACAAATGCCAGGAATAAATCATACCAGAAGCTCACCTCTTTACCACAACCAATTCTTAATAGAAACAATATCAAAGGATGCCATGGAAACATGATAAGACAACCATTTCCAAATCGATCGGAAAATCAAAGCTTACACACATATAAGTGAGGAAGAAATACTTGGGTCTACTACATCAGATACCTCAACATCCTGCCAGACTGGTAGTTCTTAGAACTGCCTCTGCGGCTGAGCCGAGCCGCTACCCTAAAAATTATTTCTAGAAGAACCACTACCACCACGCTCTCAACCTTTACTGGATCGTGGCATTTCTCTTAATGCCTGATTGAGATCTAAATGAAATCCCAGCGACTGGGCAGGTGCCTAAGGGCAAGAAGAAGGACGACTATCTACTTGCTGGAGTAAGGGAAAACTCCTCAAAGGATAGCAAAACTCACGACAATGATAACAGGAAAACTCCTCAAAGGATAATCAGGCTAACGACAATGATAACACCCTTTCGCTGAATATGGGGGCTGGACAGATTGTTGAAAGCTACAAAGAGAAAGTTGAGACTAATCTTGATTAACTACTCGCACACTCGGAGAATCACGCTCTACAAGCTGAGATAACCTGGAAAGTAACTTCCTAAAATAATCATAACTCTTACTTCCAAAGGGGATATGGTGCCTACCAGGGCCGTGGGATTTCTTGCTCTCCCGCTCTAACTCTTCCCTCTCTAACTTATGGTATGCCTAATACCTTTGATCAATATCAACAACGACATCAAATGAAGTCCGAACCTCCATTTTTCAAGCCATCTGGGATCTCAAAGGAGGAGAAAGGTCATCAATAAATCTTTGAATCTCTCAAAAGGCTCATGGACTAGTTCTAATGCATATTCAGCCATTCTATGAATTCAATCTCATATTCTGAAACCTGACAGGCTACCCTGTCTAATCCACTCAAACTGGCAACACTCTTCATCTCGCTCACTACTCAAAAGGAACTTTTCCACGAATCTAGAAGAAAAATTGAACCAAGTTAGTTAATAAGAGAGCGGTCCACCAGTCCAGGGCTGGACCTTGAAATTGGAAAGCAGAATAATCAACACCATACCGCTCGATATAATCAAGAGCTTGAAGGATACACTGACATTATTGTATTTTAAAAATTTACGCAGGGGTTATCTGATGCATGACTTAAAAATATCGGAAGGTTCAATTGGGTAAAATAATGCAGCATTTTCATATACTCGGACCGAACCATTACTCGGGCTAGCTAACCAGCCAGAATAATTATAGGCACAACACATGCTGCCTCCGCAACATACTTTACTGCGGCAGTATTAAGAACTGGAATAGGAACTCCCTGAGACCGAACATCTGCATCTGCGGCAACCTGAGAAGCTGCCTAGCGAATAATAGGTTCTTGCGGTATCTGTATTTCCAAGATTCTCATAAAAGCATCATAGAGAGCCAAGGGAACCACAAGGCCCTGCTCCCTTGCCCATCGCGAGCTCGTACAGCTGGGACCTTCGTAACTAGGTCGTCAGCACGATAAAAAAAAACTCTCGGGGCTTCGTCGGTGCTAGCCATAGGCTAGACTGCTTCATCTTGAACTCATACCGTTTGCTGATTTGTTGCACGAGGGTTCACAATTACCACGAAGGAATGAACGAAAATACTTTTGCATCCTAGACCGACGCACGATTAGAAAAGAAGGAAGTGAAACTTCCTAAATTCCATCATAGCCTCTCGTAGATAAGTACGGACGTCTACATACCCATCAGCGAGACTCTACTAGACACTGTCTTAGTCTGGATAGACTCTAAGCCTGGCTTTGATACCAACTGACACGACCCGGGATCTGGCTAGGCTGTGCGGGCACCCGACATCCTCCCCTAGACCCGTCGGGTGAACCCTTACCAATTAAATTATGAAAATAAATATAATTCAATTCATAAATAAGAACAAGACATAGAAAAAAAACACAGACATACTGATACCTCTAAGCTGACTACCCAATATACTAGGTTTAGGGCTATCCAGACTAGACATCTAAGAGTACAAAGAAGTCAGATACCTCCTGAAGGGAGCAAAATGCAACTGAAATAATAACCAATAAACTGGTGGCCATCCAGAATAAAAGTTGGCTCACCCTGACAGCTGAAGTCGTCTTCGCTCCTGAACAACGTGGCGAACTCAATCCTGGAGCGAACCTGCCGAAACGAAATAGATAGACAAGAAACAAACAACAAACAAGGGTGAGTCAAAAGGACTCAATAAGTGGGGCAGACTATCCACCTCAAAGAATATGATAGCTAGCCAGGGAGAAGAAACAGATAAACCAAATTTTTCTTATTTAAATTACAAAAAGGCAGAGTCAGATAGTAACCGGAAACACGTATGAAGCCATAAACTTAACCAGAAATACGAGCCATAAACATATCAACAAATAAGCAATGCACGTATAAACATAATAGTAGTTATGTACCACAAGTCTACACAATGTGTATGAAATGAATGAGATGAAATGAATTGAAATGAAATATGATGCAAAGGGTCACATGTGCCCGTAATCCCATCTCGAAGCAGAATACTCCTGCATTCGAGGGGAATCCAATCTGATAACCAACTGGAGCGGAATACCCCTGGTCCTGGGGCGGAATACTCCTGCACCCGATATAATATAAAGCAGAGGCGGAATACTCCTGCATTCTCCTGGGGCGGAATACTCCTGCACCCGATATAATATAAAGCTGAGACAGAATATTCCTGCACTCAGTATCTGACATAAGAGCGGAATACTCCTACTCCTGGGGCAGAATACTCCTGCACCCAATATGATATAAATCAGAGGCGGAATACTCCTGCACTCTCCTGGGGCGGAATCCTCCTACCCTCAGTATGATACAATGGAGCGGAATACTCCTGCTCCTGGGGCGGAATACTCCTACCCTCAATATGATACAATGGAGCGGAATACTCCTGCACCCAATATGATATGCAATGTAATGCATATGAATGAAATATAATGCATATGAATGCAATGTGATGCAATAATAACCCTTCATCGGTGCGGAACTCTCATCGACAACCGGGAAATAGATACCAACTCACAACAAGAGTACAATGCTCAGATCCTCAATGCAATACCAACAACAGGACATAACATATAAGATACAATGTAAATCCAAAGCTAAGGCGTAAGGAGTACGCCTATCGGCAGCTACACATGTACGGAACACGTGGTAGAAAATCCACAAGGCCAGGTGCCTCCAAAGAAATGGATATAAACATTTACCTCTTCCAAAAGTTAGCATTGCTAATCAACAACAGATTTATCCTTTGATTTCATTGCCAAACGATCCCCCTCTATTCAATAAGCTGAAAAATATATCACATTAGGCTAAAGGCTTCATTCCTCACATCTTAGGGCAATCCGGTTAGGAACCTGATATTCTATTCGCATACGCAATACGCAGGCCAGGCCTATGTACAGGGTTCAGAGTCGCCTGACCAAACCTTAAAAAAATTGCATTTATATGTTGCCCATAACTCACTGAGTACGAATATATAATCAATTCCATTTTCGGGGTCCAATTGACCCTTTAAATTATCAGTTGAACTTATTTAAATGATGTCTAATATCTCAATTTTTACAGTCAAAATATATTCAAACATACGTAATAAAATCAAATAATATATTAAGATCATTACCTGAATGTTTCGGGGTGAAAATTCTATTTTTTCCGGCTTTTTTCTCATTTTCAGGTATTTTTTCTTTGCTGCGTTCTGTCTTTTTCGTTTCTGCTCTTGTTTCTGTTTCTGTTCTAGTAAAACGCTAAGGGATATAGCACCACCGCCCATGGTCACCTTTCATTTTCATTCTTTTTTTGTCTTTTTGTCTTTTTTTTTCTTTTTCCTTTAATATTCGCTGCTACGGTAAAAATTAAAACGGTACCCTACGATATTCAAAATAATTCCAGCTTTTGCATTCAAGTTATACAAAATATATGCAACACACTTGCCAAGGTGAATCTCAAATTGGACTCCCGAAACTCAATATGCAACTTAAATGGAAAAAAGTCAAATTATTTTATTTTTGGCATTTTAGCAGAAACTAGCCGAACAACATCGAAATTCAGTTTCAAAAGTTCACAAAAGTCATAAATAATCATACGAACCCAATGGCACTTTCGGATTTCGAATCGGAGCTCATTCGCCAAAACCGAGCTCGAAAATCTCTTTTTAATATTTATCGACAATAAAAAATAAAATCATCTTCCGATACGTACCAAACGAGGTTTGATTTAACTCAAATTTTACATATAGGTCCTAATGGACCTTATGAATATTTTAAAATTATTGGCACGCCAATCGGAGTCCTAACTTCCGAAACGACTGACGGAGGTCGTTTCATTCACGCAATCGCTCTTGTGTGTGAAAGTGTGAATTTTCAGGAGTGGAGGAAAATATAAACGGAATGACAGTTATAATTGCATAAGGTATAAATAACAATTAAAGCGTTACACAAAAAATAAAATAACAGACAAAGAAAAGGCGTTAGTCTTGGAACAAAATACCCAAAGCAATATAAAAATCCAATCATAAAAAATCATTATGGTTAGAGCATAAATATCCCCAGCGGAGTCGTCATTCTGCCGCACCCCACTTTTGTGGTTTTCGACTTGGGTAACTCGTTTGGATTGAGTTTTGGAGTCGACACCTACTAAATTTTCTAGGCGTATTAGGTCACCTATCAATTTCTAATTCAATAATAAACTCCCGATTGGTCTATTAGTCAGAGATTTGGGTAAGTATTCAAGTTAACCTAAAAGGAAAGAGTTAGGCACCTCCTAGGTTCCACTAAGTGTGGTTCCCGACCGATTTTTATAATTGGGTTTACTTTTGCAATTTATCTAAACAGAGACATAATGTAAATAATATATGTTAAATAAATCACGGTGTAAATGAATTAAAGTTCGTAAGCAAGAAAACAGATTGGAAGTACGACTTAATAGGAAACTAGTTTTGCAGTTCAAAACTAAATTTCATCTAATTCCTTTAATAGGTTAAAACCTCAATTAATCGTACAATTCGGGATACTTGTGCAAAAATCTGAATTTAGGCAAATAACATATAAAGGCAATTGAGCATAATTTGCAGGAATAGGATAGAATAACAGTTATATTACATAAGCAGCCATAGATTACAAAATTAACCAATTAAATGAAAGACCCTAGGTTTTATTATCCTATTCGGATCAGAACCCGGTTTTCGTAAGGGACGATAGTTTCAGAATCCACTATCAAGTATATAGCTCAGGTAGTTCCATCATATCCGAGGGGCTTAATTTACCTTTGACCCTCATACGCTCTTTAAGTATTTAACTAAGCGAATTCCTAATACTTTAAACGTCCTAAAGGTTTGCTAGCCTCCCACTTAATTTCTCGGAGACCATTGAGACTACTAATATAAATATCTAGACCCCAAAATTTATTAGTACCCCAAATCTAGACATCTAGGCGTCAAATAACAAACGGTCATGCGTTCATATAAGTCAAGGAAATAAGCAAGTACAAATTTAATCTTTTAAGAAAAGAGATTTGGGCCTCCAAATAAGCTTTAAAGATCAAGTTTAGACATCAAATACTTACTGTTAAGCTTCAACACTTCAGATTTGCAAGCAGTATTCAATTTTAGCCCCTTCTAATGAAACAAAGCGCACTGCTACGTTTCCAGATTATTGGATTTGCAGAAATAAGACCTCTTCGGCACCGATTGCGAATTTAACCACTTTTAAAGCAAAAACGTTAACTTCCCTAATTTCAGAAATAAATACTTTGCAAAAAACAATCATATTATCAATTTCGAGTTTCAGTTATAGACCTGCTATCAGATCATTTATGAAATTGCATAAATAAGCTATTTTAAATCTGCCTTACAATTTTAGCCCTCTTTCCTGATTTTGCAGAAAATATTTCTATCACAAATTAAATTTATAACCTGTCCTATTCTACATAAAATTTCCAAATTGTGATATACATAAACAAACCAGCAGTTTCACATCTAACCTCGCATAAATAGTCATATTTCAACGACAGTTTGCATCTATAACCTTTTTCAACAGGTAAAATTAAAAGAAGCGTATGAAATGTGAGGTTGGCCCCTGTCTAACCATTCACTGCCCCTAGCAGCGTATACAAGCTGAACCTGTTTTATACACTAACTGGCACCTTGTGGTACTTATACAAGTAAACAAATCCTAATGAACACAAATTTCAAGTTCAAGTTCTAACAATATTACAATCATTCCAGAAAAGAAAAGAAAAGATAAGAAAGAGGGCCTTTGTCCCTGGTGCTTTTGCAAGCCTTCTCCGCGTCGTTTACCTAGACCAGCATGGCCTTCTACAGCAGTCAAAGAACCTGTAGCAAACATTAGTACTGGTATGGCCATTTAGCCATCCTAATACAGTTAAAACCTGAAAAAGAAGGTTAGGGGTGGCCCTAAAATAGCGCAGCAATGGTGTTGACACTCAATTTTGTCCCTCCTATTTTCAAAATCAACCGTTCTTGAATTTACACACACATGTGTATTCCATTCCCACCACGTCTATTATCTTCAAAATTACCTTCACATAATATCCTGGCGATTAAGGCTATTTTTAAAAGCATCGTCTCAAAACATAGCTATTTTACAATTTTCTACAATTATTTCTATTTTTTCACAAAATTATCTAAAATTGTTTTAAGCTTTAAAATTACAATTTTTTTATGCATTTTAGCCTTCCTAACATTCTAACATTAATTTCCTAATTTTTTTATAATTTTTATACCATTTTAAATCCATTTTATGCCACTTTATACCTATTTTATGCCTATTTATATATATTTATGCATATATACACGCATATATACACAAAGCGTACACCTCAGCTAATATTTTACACGTCATGCCTACGTGGATCGATCCAGATCGTCCACATAGACAATTCAACGGCTCAGATTAATTCCCTTTATTTCCATCCCACAAAACCCTTTCCCCTTTCCTATTTTTCCTCTCACCCCTGTCCCCGACACCCTCTCTCTCTCTCCCTTGGCGATCTCAATCACCCTCCTTGTCAATGACGTTTCCGGCCATTGTGACCGGAGAAAATTGAGAAAAATGGCACCGTTGAGTTCCCCTCACTATCTGCTACAAAACCTTGGTACTATCGGGATGTTTCGACGGAGTTCAAATTCGACCTCTCGTCGACGTGAGCGTTTGTCACATGGAAAGGTACGCCGGTGATGGTTTTTCTATATTTCTTGAGAAAAAGGGGAAAGAACCTATGCATGACCGGAATCGGGTCAATTTGAACTCGATTCCAAACCCTAAGTAGGTAATCTCTCTTCCTCTCTTCAACATTTAGATTTATGTGAATTCATGCCTATACTTGCCTATACTTTCTGTGTATTAACGTGAGTATGTGGTTACTTACCATTTTAATTAGTTAAAATCCATAGGTTACTATTCTTGATTATCTCACTAATTAAAGTTGAATGTCTCTTCGGAACCTCACACGACTGTGTAAATATGCTCATCATTTAGGCCTTAGGCCATCTCTGTTAATTTTAATGAAAATCGGGGACAATGCTTAAGCTGTCTATGTTCATCCTTGTTTGAATTAAACTCCCAACTCTGTCAAAGGGGATAATTTTTGTGGTTATGTGTTAAAATCTGATCGAATGACTTGTTTTATTTGCTTAAGAGAATCTCAGTTTGTTAGAGAATGAATCTCTAATTGATGCTTGAATGGAATTTGAATATGGCAATTTATGTAGTATCAATTAGGGTATTTTCGGAATTGGTTTGAATTATTGTCGAACCTAGACTTGATTAAGCTCAGTGGGGGTGGGGGGGGGGGGAACCATATATATTTTGAAGTCATGATCTGCCTTAGACTTAGGGACTTGACTGAAGTAAATTTGGTAAATTTATTTGATTGATTCTTCTAACTTTGGAAGTAATATTCTTTTACCTTCTGTACCTTCTTTTACCCATTAGGATGAGGACTCCCCCACACCTATTTAAACTGGCTATTCCCTCATTTTTCAGAGAGGGCTTAGGCATTAAAACACCTAAGGCACACAACACACAAACATATACATTCTCTTGCATACTACTTTTCCCTGTTTTTTTCGAGTCATTGAAAGGACCCCGCATCTTTTCCCTACTAGATTCTATCTCTGAGGGCATTTAGCATCATCTACACTCTGTTTGTTTGTTCAATACTGCTGCTTAAAAGGTATATCTTTACTGTTAAACATTGTTGCATATACTTCACACCTATTGTGCATGATTTTTCTACTTGTCTGCTTTCTCTGTTGAGATTACAGCTTGCCTGCACATTATCCATTCTGTCTATGTTTGACTGAATTAGTAAGCCTAATATGCTTGTGATTACTAAGAATTACTGCATGACTGAGTTCTGTTTCTTTTACCAAGTATCTTAGCCCTGTTCAGGGGATTCAATAGAGGTCCTGCTTATCTTTTGTAAGGTCCAGGTCCAATCGTATGCATCAGAAATAGACCTTAAACTCAGGTCTTTCCCATTCCCCCCCCCCCCCCCCCTTTTTCCTAATCTGGTGTTTGCAGGTTATTTGAAAGGCCTTAACTGGCCAAGGTCTAATCTGGTAATTATAGAAGGCTCTCAGAAACTTGAAAGAGACAGGGTCTGGACTCTTTTAAGTTGATTCTGGGATTGGTATACTGATGCTATGAGTTACTGGCTGTTTACTTAATTCTAATCCTAAAAACTTTGGAATGAGAGACTGTAGAGCCTAAAACTATACTATTTCCCTTAGAGACTTCCTCTTTCTATGTAAATTTGATTAGGACCATGTTTGTATTTATGTTAATACAGGGAAGCAGTCATTCGATTGTATTGTGGCTATTAGGGGCCAATTCCTAACCCACCTCCTATGTGTTGCATCATACTAGGACTAATCTCTTTGGCATGTCTATAAAATTATAACTGGTTGATCACAGTTTTTTTTTTGGTTTTGTACAGTTAACATGTCTTTGGACAGATTTTAATAAAATGTAGAACTTGGCTGCGTGTTTTCTTGATGAAATCTGAAAGTTAAATTTGAACAAGGGGTTGTTTTATGTCATTCGTACCAATCTTGAACTGTTTTGTGTAAAATCGCAGTCCCCCATTTTGCATAAATAACCTGGGCCCAAAAGCATTTTCAAAAAAGGCCCTCTTATGTGCATAAACTATTTTTAAATCTCAAATTGCTCCTATATATTAATCTAATAGTGTATAGGGGTATATAAAGTTTTGGGGTCACTTGTACACTTTCAAATGGTTTTCTAAAGCTATAATTATCGTTTAGGACATATAATTGCATGTCTATACCTATATATATATATATATATATATATATATATATATATATATATATATATATATATATATATATATATATATATATATATATATATATATATAGTACTATTATGTGTGATAGCTCTTGTTTGCCCTTGTGAGCTTCCGTGAACTCATCTTTCGAAAATGGCCCTTTTCATCAATATATATATACACACTTCTAAAATCTGACCCCAACACCAAAAAGGCCATTAAGGTTAGGGCTCGACGATTAATGATGAGTCACACCGACTCTAAATGAGCCGACATTTTATTTTAAATAAAACTCCTTTTGGTTCTTTGTTAAAACCAAAATTATTTACAAAATCAACTACTTGTGCAGATGTTCTTCCTTTAAAGTATGATTGCATTTGTGAGTCAAATTATAATACTCATGGTAACCTTTGTGTACGATTAGGCTTTAACGTTAAAGGTCGTAGACACGATTAGGTTTAAACCTAGGCCAAATATGAAAGTTGTCTCTATATGCATGATGTATCTTAGTTTAAACGTTAAATCCAAGTTAGCATGATAATAAACATTGTTTACATCCCAAAATTAAGACTGGGACGGTAACCACCTTTTGGTGGGACTCAGGAAGTGCCTAACACATTCTTCCCTGAGTCATTTGGACTTCTTACCCTACAGAATCTCTGAAATAGACTAGTAGGCCTTTTAAACTTAACTTTAGACGCTTAGGGGACCTAATACGCCTTAGAATTTATTAGGTGGCGACTCCAAAACCTTAACTCAAACGAGTTCATCCAGTCAAATCCGAAACCCGACTCGCCTCGAGTTGAGTCCAAAATCGGGTATGACAGAATGACGACTCCGCTGGGGATGCTCAAAGTCCTAACCACAACGAGTCTTTGGGATTTATTTAATTATCATTTTGTTATTCATTATTATGATTGCTGTACTAACTTGGTTTCTTTTTTGTTTTTCTTTCTTTCAGTTTATCTATTTACTGTATTACTTATGTGAACATTTTGCACATTTCACTCATACTCCCCCACTCCCGAAAAACGACACTTCACACACACACGGCGATTACGTGGATCACATGGTCGCTTCACCACAAAAACACCTTTTAAGAGGGACATGTTGGAATATAGTTTTGTCCGTGGTACAACCAACAATTTCAAATGATCCCACTCCTTGGTCGCCCGCCTTGGGGAACCGTTTCTAGAAATTACACCACTCTTCTATTGTAATAGGCATGCATCATACCGTAGGAGGGGCTCCCTGTGAGCCGACTAGTTTTCAACTTGTCCAAACTACCTAAACGGGTTTCCAGACCCCCAAAGGGACGTTTGGACATGCTTATGTGCATTCGAGGAAAAAAAAAGTGAGACGAGAATAACAACACATTTTGATTTGTTCGATTATTCTCAAAGCGGACGGGGTTTTAAATTTTTATTTCTTCTTGATTTTAGGTCTCAATGAGTCAAAAGTTCCATCGTTTTGGGATGACTATGGGCGCACCTCCTTTGTTAATCAATTGGTGGTATAATTTGTCAATAGGAGACCGAACCGAAATACGTCAACACCTGGGTCATTTGGTTTCGTTGCTAGAAATGGAACCATGTAGAGAGATGATCGAAGCAGCGGTGTCATTTTGGGATGAAGAATTGAACGTGTTTAGATTTTGGGATATTGAATTAATACCTTTGTTGGAAGAAATAGGGGTTTTGTGTCGCACTCGGGGCTAGACAAACATCGTCGGCAAGGAGGTCGTATATTAGCACCTAGTGTCCCCACACCTAACGAATTTCGAAAGAAGTTAGGAATGGTAGCAAGTGTGGATGTGGGGTTTTTACAACAAAAAAAGATCCCCTTTTCCTATTTTTACACTCAGTTTGGGCATTTCAGGGCGTATGATAGTTATAAGAAGGAGTTTGAGTCCTATGGCGATTGGAGGAGGGCTAGACCACTTGCATTTGCTATTGGTTTCTTAGGAGTAATGGTTTTCCCCGAGAGTTCAAGTCACGACATATGTTCAAGACTTGTCACGGTTGCCGATGCAGTGTTCAACGGAATTGATGGTTATCATTATACCATAGTTCCTATGATAGTAGCAGACATTTATCGAGCTTTGAGTTGTTGCAAAAAGGGAGCAAAATACTTCCAAGGGTGTAATCTTCTACTGCAAGCGTGGTTCAAAGAACATTTAAGAAAAGCAAGAGCCGTGCAAGACTTGTCCAAACCATCTGGATACAACTACTTGATTGGAGAATGGTATGGGGTTTCAGAATTCAAGCAGCTGAGCAACACAGAGAAGTCGGTAAAATTGTTTGAAAACAAAACGGAGGATTCAATTCAGTGGATGTTCACTTGGTTTCCTTCATCAGATTTCATCGTTAGTTCTGAGAAGGCATCCTTTATGATACTTATGGGGTTAAGAGGCTTTCAACCTTATCAACAATTAAGAGTAATGAGGCAAGCCGAGGGGAAGAAAATCATACCATTGATACCAGACACAAAAGACTATAAGCTTGACTACACTGAAGACATTGTTCCAAGGGTCAAGAGCATTAGGAAGTCATGGGTAGGGAGGCAAGTCATGGAAGAAGCATCTCTAGCACCTGCTAGATACAATGCTGGATGCGAACCAAACTACAAAAGCTGGTTGCGCTCTAGTGTGAAGGGAAATGTGGTAGTAGGGCCGAGTCGTGGGAACAACATAAGAGATCGTGAAGCGGAGGCTCAAATCTGGTACCGAGAGTTCATGCTAAAGGCTGTCAAGATGGATAAGGAAAACAAAGAAGAGATCGAGAAATGGAAAAAGTGTACAGGAATAGAGAAAAAGATAGAAATGTTGGAAGCAAAACTTGAACAATTGAATTCGGAGTGCGCGGAGGTAGACATCTTGCATTTGGAAGCAGCCAAAGGATACTTAGTCAAAGCTATGGAAGAAGTCAAGGAAATTACGCGAGAAGCAAAGAAAGCTAAGATGGAAAAGGAGTGTGTTGCCTAGTCAAAAGTGTCATTTTCATTCCTTCTTTTGTAAATTATTGTCATGTACTGATCTATAAATCTTGGGGAATTTATGAGAACAATTGGCCACAAAATGTGTATTTATTCTTTTTTCATAATTACAAACCTAGGAAAGCTATACGTCCGTATTAGTTCATTAGTAAACCTACGCCAAAAGTCAAGAGGGTTTTGACCCGAAAAGTGACAAATTGCATCTCTCAATTGATTCGAAGAAACGTTTGCACGAAACATTGATTGTCTGTTTGAACATGATCAAAACTATAAGAATGTTTTGATTTTTACCGTTTTCTTGATTTTGTTTTCAAACTATGGCTGCAAAAGGGACTCTCCACTTTGAGATCGTTTCCCGTCCCCCTCATTTGATCAGACTTTAGTGGGAGGATTTGGCCATTGTCAGCAAGGCTCATGTTCAAAAGATGTTGGGAGAGTTGATAGCCCTCAAGAACTACACTGCCGTGACCGGTTTGGTTGAAGCTGCTACCCATTTTTGGGACTACAAAAGAGCTATTTTCATTTCAATGGCTTCGAGTGGGCGCCGATGTTGGAAGAATTTGGAGGATTAGTAGGGTTAGAGCCTGGACCCAAGACCATGATTTATCCGCGAGACGTGGAGCCTAAGGAGTTCATTGAATTGCTGGGAGCTCTTTATGACCCATATGTCGATGGGGTAACCGATGGAAAGGTCACGTTGGAATACTTGCACTCTAGGTTTGGAGATCTGACACTTAGACACGAATGGAATGGGCTGTGGGAAGTTCAAGATTGGGAATGGACTAAATCCAATGCTTTCATCATCGTTTTTCTTGGAAGCATGGTTTTTCCCGAGAAATGAGGCAAGATTGACATAAGGCTAGGGAGAGTAGTAGAGGGGCTGCGCAAAGGTGCCTTCAAACATCAAGTGAGTTGGTTCCAATGATTTTGGGGGAAGTTTATAGGGCTTTGACTAAATGTAGGAGGGGAGGAGACTTTTTTCGAAGATTGCAACTTGTTACTGGAAATTTGGTTGATAGAGCATTTGCACAACGTCCCTGTCAGCCCAGTGGCACCAAAACCCTCTTGGCAAGGAGGGATTCTCTCACATGGCGCTCGTATGACTGGAAAAGTAACATGGGAATACCCCCGCAAATATGGAAGGATGGTACACTAAGCTTGAGGAACTGCAAGAACTGCAATGGGTGATTGAACATTGTGCTGGTTTTGTTGTCTCCATACAAGGCCAAGACATCATATTTTTGACGTTGATTGCATTTCGAGGAACTCATCACTATGTTCCTCTAAGGATCCTTCGACAAGTGGGCATGACACAAAAAACTCCGCGGCTAACTGAGGGAAAGAGTTTCAATGTTGACATAAAAGACATCGAGCATCCGATGGTCCTCAATATACTGACAATGTAGGAGAAAAGGCTTACTATGCAGTTTTGCCGTGGTCGTGACAGTAGGGTGAGCCCCACAGCTACCCTAACCTACCCCAGTGGCTTGACGAAGACAAGGCAAAGTATCGATCTAAGACTACACTTAAAAGGAAAGCCAAGGCTCCAAATGCTGCTGAAAAATACAAGAAGCTGAAGCAAGAATTTAATCAAAGAAAGAAGGAGTTGAGGGTGACATAAGAAAAAGAGATGAGGAGACAACATAAAGATAAGATTAGAGGAGACGAACTCAACTATTGGACCGGCAAGGTCATGACTGCGAGGAAAGCTGCTGTGAATTTACAAGATTTACTCAAGGGATGGGGAGAATATTTTAAGTCAGTACCGCTGGAGGAGAAGGAAGCAAGATGATTGGAAATTTGTGAGTTCATAGTAAAGGCTTTGGGTGACATGGAGGATGGGAAAGACTTGTTGGAAACGTTTGCTGATACTCCACTCATTAGTCTAGTTCACAAACCCAAGAAGGAAACAAAAGAGGATAAGGAAAAGGAAGACGCTGGAGCGGATGTCTGAACCTGAAGTCCTTTTTGCTTGGCGCCTAGTCTAGTCGTGTCGAGTCGAGTCGTCTTGTCCTTTCTTTATCGTCCTTTTCATCTTTATCGAGTCATTAGTGGTTGTAATAAAGCCAAGCAAACTAAATAAAATTTCGTTATTTTTGGGTTTTAGATTGGCGATGATCATGTTTATTCAAACGAAATGATGTGTTTGGTGCAAACGTTTACTCCGAATCCACGATAGGCCCACCTCTGGCACAAAAGAGGTCCCATGCATGATATGACGCGATTTTTATTTAAGCTAACATGTACTCACATTTTATCTTCTTGTTTTGATATGTCAGTTCCTAAGTCCCTTAAAGTTTAGTTTGAGCATTCTGGCCGCGCCGCAATACCGGTTGAGGTCCAAAGGATCAATCCCGACACCTCCTCATTTACCTACAAGGGCAAGGACGAGACGAAGTATCATGGCTGAGTTTGACAAAGTTGGTACTCCTGAGAAACCAAGCATGGCCGCTTATGAAAACTACACTACGCTGGAACAGAGGTTGCTCGAATTGGAAAGTAGGATTCCCCTGATCCATGCTGATGAGATCATTGAACCAAATCAAACTGCTCGCCCTCACGACAAAGATCCACTTTACCCCGAAAGAGACCTTCCTTACCCTACCCACACTGCACAACCAAAAGCACCACAAAACAACATACCCGCCTTCACTGTTGAAACCAAACCCATGGCATCGCCCACCATGGACCATGAAATATATTCCTGGACTAAGGAAGACCCAGACAACACCAAAGAATAAGTCCAATGGCTGGTTGAGAAGTTCAAACAACTCCAAGGCGCCAAGGGAACCCGAGGGTTAGCGTACGAGGATCTGTTCTTATATCCTGATTTGAGACTACCCGAAGGCTACAAAACACCCAAATTAAACATGTTCGACGGTAGTGGAGACCCAATGGCTCACTTAAGATCTTATTGTGACAATCTGATTGGGGTTGGGCATGATGAGAAGATTCGCATGCAGTTGTTCAACCGCAGTCTAACTGGAGATGCACTGGTATGGTACTCTAAGCAACAAACCAAGGAGTGGACAAGCTGGGAAGCAATGGCTGGGGATTTTGTTGACATCTTTGGGCATAATACTGACGCTATGCCCGATCGGTTTTATTTAGAAAAGTTGAAGGAGAAGCCCACCGAGACCTTTAGGGAGTTTGCAACCAGATGGAGGGCTGAAGCCGCCAAAGTCCAGCCTCTTATGGAAGATGCTGAGATAGTTGCGACTTTCATTCGCACACAAGAAGATTTCTATTTTGACAAAATGCTGAATTTGCAAGACAAGAGGTTCGGAGAATTGATCAAGATTAGTGACATGGCCGAAGATGGACTCAAGGCTGGAAGGATTGTTAGCATGGCTGCATTACAAGCCGCTAGCAAAGCTCTACAAGCTGGTAGCACTGCTACCTCAAGAAAGAAGAAGGATGATGTCTCCTTCGTGGCCGCATCACTTGACCACTCCCTTACTCACAACCACTATTACCAAACACCTCTTCCCTCCTATCCATACATACCATCCACATCCACCTACCCAGTCTATAGCACCCAGCCCATGTAACAAAACCCACCATCGCAAAGACCGTCGTACCCATAAAGCCCCAATTACCAAAACACCAACACTTACTCACCAAGACCTCACGCCAATAATAACCCAAGACCCAAAAGGAACTATACACCACTGGCTGAATCTCGCACACAATTGTTCGAGAGACTCAAAGCAGCCGGTCACATACAACCCGTGCCGTTCAAAATGCCTGATAGAATGACACCTTACTTTGATCAAACCAAAACCTATGCCTATCACTCTGGAGGGCCTGGTCATGACACCAAGAAGTGCTATGCCTTAAGGGACAAGATACAAGACCTGATCGACCAAAAGGTGATACACATGAAAACTCCAAATGTGCACAATAACCCTTTGCCTAATCATGGAGACGGTAGGGTGAATTTGATCGAGGTGGATGAGGAATGCAATTTAGAGGGGACTATTGTTAAGGCAAAAGAAAATGCACCAACAACCGCTTCAGTTGCTCAAGCCGCCACAGCGCCAGAACCCATTGAGGTAGAGTTGGCTCCTAAATTCTATGTCGATGTGGTTCCACCATACAGCGACAAGGTAGTGCCGTGGGACTATGAAAGGGAAAGGAAGAACAAGGGTGTAGCTGAGACTGTCGCTGCCCAAGGAATGACTAGGAGTGGGAGAATTTACACTCCCGAGCATCTAGTTCAAGAATGATGAGGCATTAGCGAGGAAGAGTTCGAGGGATTAGAAGAAAGTACAAGCTAAAGAGTACTTCGTGGTTGAGCACTTGGGCAAAACTCCAGCACAAATCTCTGTTTGGGCCCTACTCCTCAAGTCGGAGATTCACCGTAGTGCTTTGATGAAGGTGTTGGATGAAGTACATGTTCCAGTGGACACTTCAGTTGAGAACCTAGCTAGCATGGTTGGACAAGTCATGGAGACCAACCGAATTGCTTTTTACGGAGATGACCTACCACCCGAAGGGTTGAATCACAACAAAGCTTTGCACGTCACTGTCAAATGCAAAGACTGGTTCATGGGGAGAGTTCTGGTGAATGGTGGTTCTGGTCTGAACATATGCCCATTCATCACTCTGAAAAGAATGGGAATTGACCAAAGCAAGATAAAGGGAAACGACATGAAGGTGAAGGCATTTGATGGGTCACAAAGAAGCACCATTGGAGAGATTGACTTGACTATCATGGTTGGTCCTGTGGAGCACACCATGGACATTTCCGCTTCCTACAATCTGCTGCTAGGGAGGCCCTGGATCCATATGGCTGGTGCGGTGCCTTCTACATTGCATCAAACCGTGAAGTTTGAATGGACCCACAAAGAAGTAGTAGTGTTTGGCGAAGGGAATAATTCTATCTACAATGAGCAAACCATACCGGCAATTGAAGGAAATACTCCTTATGGCTAGACATTTTATACTGTGGAACTTGTGGGAGCACTGCAAGGCACCCAAGGAGGACATCGCAAGAATTACAATTCAAGTTGGGATCCCACAAGCACAGTCCAAGAAGGCTACATTGCACACTTTGCTCCTAAGTTGGTCAACACGCCGCCTCGGGTTGCAGAGAAAAAGATGAACTTTTACAGTGCTTATTGGGATAGCTGAGGCAAAGGCTACAAAGGGAGGAACTTGGTCTGGGAGCCGGTCATGTCTGACTGGGGAGTGCCATCGCGAGAATTTTGTGAGACCCTGCCAGCTAAGACCGAGAAGCGGCTGATGTACTCACCCAGTGCTCGCCCCAATTGGAAACGCATCTCTGAAGAAACAAAAGGAAAGCAAGTGTGGATACCCATAGCACTGGAACCTATGGAGGTAGTGATCGAAGAGCCATACGTACTTCCACAACCTGCAAAGTGGCCTGGAGACTGGGTTATAGGCATCATGATCAAGCAAGGCTATGAACCGGGCAAAGGTTTGGGCAAGAATTTTGATGGCATGGTCGAGCCAACCAAAATTGTGATGAGGCCCGACAACGAGAATGCTGGCATAGGGTAATGTTGTGACCTAGGAAAAGAGCATGGAAGAAGCGTCAATGAATTTCAAGTTCTATACGGAAAGCACTAAAACTCTCCTTCATATCTTTGTCTCGGCTGGATACTTGGATGGTCGAAAAGGGGAGGTGTCCGCAGCACAAGGAGTGGAGCCGAAAGTAGCTGATGCTGAAGAGGATCTGCTGGCAGGAATGCAAAACCTGTTCGTATCTGATGAAGACTGCTATGTGATCTTGGACAAAGGCTATATCTGGAGCGGCATTGAACAACTGGACCAGCAACCGGGCCCGAGCTTACCGTGGACCTTGGTAGAGCTGAGGGGATAAAACTTATTTCTTATGCTTTCTAAAATAAAACCCGACCCTGAGTCGTGGAGTTTGCATTTCTCTTTTCTATTGCACATGTCTCCCTACAAACTTTGTTTTGCAAGGATTCATAAATAAAACATCGCACCATTTCCTGTTTAATTTTTTCTTGAATCATTTAATTTTGCAATGTTTTACTTTTTCAGCACCCACATTAGTAATCCCATTGAGTCCACAATCACAACGTGTAATGATGGAACTTGGAGAAGCTAGAGCTGATTATGATGATTTTGATGAGACTACACAAGAAGAATTTGAAAGATTTGAAAACAAACCTAAGCCAAACCTTGAAGAGACTGAAGTGATAAACTTAGGTAATGAGGAAATTGTGAAGGAGATAAGGATCAGTGTACACCTCAATGCCGAGGACAAAAAGCGATACACTGAGTTTCTTAAAGAATATGAGGATGTGTTCGCTTGGTCGTATGAAGACATGACTGGCATAAGCACGGATGTGGTAGCTCACAAATTACCTATCAACCCGGGCTTTCCGCCAGTCAAACAAAAGGCCTGGACATTCAAGTCATCGTTTCTGTTGAAAATTGGTGAAGAAGTGACTAAGCAGCTCAATACGGGGATTCTGAAAACGGTCAAGTATCTGACTTGGTTGGCCAATGTCGTCCCCGTGCTGAAGAAAGATGGGAAACTCCGAGTTTGTGTGGACTAAAGAGATATAAATAGAGCAAGTCCAAAGGACGATTTTCCTCTGCCAAACATACATATCTTGATTGACAACTGTGCAAAGCACGAACTACCATCCTTCGTAGACTGTTTCGCCGGTTATCATCAAGTGCTCATGGATGAAGAGGATGCCGAGAACTTACTGCTACAAAGTCATGCCATTTGGGTTAAAAAATGCCGGGGCAACTTATATGAGGGCTATGACAACTATATTCCACGACTTAATGCACAAGGAGATTGAAGTTTATGTGGACGACGTGATCATCAAATCAAAGAAGAGTTCAGAGCATCTTGACAACTTGTGCAAGTTTTTCGACCACTTGCGAAAGTACAATCTGAAGTTGAATCCAGCAAAGTGCGTTTTTGGTGTTCCGGCAGGGAAACTCCTGGGTTTCATCATCAGTAGAAGGGGCATCGAGTTGGACCCTTCCAAGATCAAAGCTATTAAGGATCTGCCACCCCCAAGAAGCAAGAAAGAGGTTATGAGCTTCCTAGGGAGGCTCAACTACATCAGCCGTTTCATAGCACAATCCACCGTCATCTGCGAGCCAATCATCAAGTTGCTGAAGAAAGACGCGGTGATCGAGTGGACAGTGGATTTCCAAAAGGCATTTTATCAGATCAAGGAATACTTGTCGTGCTCGCCCGTACTGGTTCCACCTAAGCCTGGGCGACCTTTGATCTTATATCTGTCCGTGGTAGACTCGGCATTTGGTTGTGTCTTGGGACAATATGATTCAACTGGGAGGAAGGAGCAAGCCATATACTATCTAAGCAAGAAGTTCACTCCTTATGAAGCCAAGGACACATTGCTGGAGCGCACATGTTGTGCACTGACATGGATAGCACAAAAGTTGAGACACTACTTGTCATCCTACTCAACGTTGCTGATATCAAAAATTGACCCTCTCAAGTACATTTTCCAAAAACCAATGGCTACTGGAAAGCTGGCTAAATGGCAAATGCTGCTCAGCGAGTTCGACATCACTTTTGTCACTCAAAGACGGTGAAAGCTCAACCTTTGGCTGATCATATGGCCGAGAATCCGGTGGGAGGTGACTATGAGCCTTTGTACACCTACTTCCCTGACGAAGAAGTCATGTTCGTAGGAGAAGAGATCACCGAAGAATATAATGATTGGAGGTTGTTCTTTGATGGAGCAGTCAACTTCAAAGGAGTCGGCATTGGAGCGGTATTAGTTTCCGAGACTGGACAACACTACCCTGTCAAGGCCAAACTAAGGTTCCCTTGCACCAACAACATGGCGGAGTACGGGGCCTGCATCTTAGGTTATAGATTGGCAGTAGATATGAACATACATGAGTTGCTAGCGATCGGAGATTCTAACTTACTGATTCGTCAAGTTCAAGGAGAATGGACAGTGAAGAACTCCAAGATATTGCCATACCTGGAGTGCATAAAGGAGTTAAAGCAAAGGTTCACCAAAATAGAGTTCCAGCATGTATTGAGATTGCAAAATGGGTTCGCGGACACTTTGGCTACCATATCTGCCATGATCAAGCATCCTGACAAAAACTACATTGATCCGATACCCGTGACAGTGAGGAAGCAACCAGCTTATTGCTATCACGTAGAAGATGAGTCAGACGGACAGCCTTGGTTCTACGACATCAAAAGACTTCTCAAAGAAGGCATTTACCCAAAGGATGAAACAAACCTCTAAAAGAAGACACTAAGAAGGCTAGAAAATGGTTTCTTTCTGAATGGAGAGGTTTTGTACAAAAGAACACCCGACCTGGGTTTATTGAGATGTGTGGACGCAAAAGAAGCTGCTAAATTGATAGAAGAAATACACTCTGGAGCGTGTGGCCCGCACATGAATGGTTTTGTACTTGCAAAGAAGATCTTGAGGGCCGGCTATTTCTGGATGACAATGGAACATGACTGCATAAATCACGCGAGGAAATGCCATCAAATGCCAAGGGGATATGATCCGAGTGCCTCCTAATGAGCTGAACATTATGGGATCGCCTTGGCCTTTCGCCGCCTGGGGAATGGATATCATAGGACCTCTCGAGCCGGCTGCTTCCAATGGACATCGCTTCATACTGGTACCCATTAACTATTTTACCAAATGGGTGGAGGCCGCATCATACAAGTCAGTAACAAAGAAGGTGGTGCCGAATTTTTTCCGTGATAAGATGATCTGCCGATTTGGTATCCCTGAGTCCATCATCACTGACAATGGGTCCAACCTCAACAGTGACCTAATGAAAGCAACCTGTGCGGTCTTCAAAAACAAGCATCGCAACTCCGCCGCATACAGGCTGCAAATTAACAGAGCGGTTGAGGCGGCCAATAAGAACATCAAGAGGATATTGCGCAAGATGACGGGCACTTCAAAGCAATGGCATGATAAACTACCCTATGCTCTATTAGGGTACCGTACCACAATGAGAACATCCACGGGGGCCACTCCTTATGTGTTGGTATATGGTACTGAAGCAGTGATACCCGCAGAGGTTGCGATACCATCTTTGAGAATCATCCAAGAGACACAATTGAAAGACGCTAAATGGGTCAAAGGAAGAATAGAGCAGGTAGCTCTCATCGATGGCAAGAGATTGAATTCAATATGTCATGGGCAATTATATCGGAGAATGATGGTCAAAGCATTCAGCAAGAAAGTTCGAGAGAGATACTTTGAACCTGGGCAATTAGTACTGAAGAAGATATTTCCGAATAAAGAAGAAGCAAAAGGCAAGTTCGCACCAAATTGACAAGGGCCATACATGGTTCACCGAGTTTTGAAGGGAGGAGCATTGATATTGGCAGAGATGGATGGAGAAGTCTGGCCGAAATCAATCAACTCAGACGCTGTCAAGAAATACTATGTATAGGAGTTCATACTGGTTAATGATTTCTACATTCTGCAATACATTATGTAATCTGAACTACGTCACGACCTGATTCCCCAAGTGGGATACGTGGGCAACCTATTTAAGGTTCGGTCACATAAATACAAAAACTTCATTTTCCCCACAAAGCAAACACTGGGACAGAATTTTTGAGGAACTCTAAAAAATTCTAAAGGACAAATATAGTCGACACTGGGGCAGAAATTTTTGAGGACCTCTCAAAAATTTCAAAATGCAAAATGGGGCAGAATTTTGAGGGCACCCTTAAAATTCGTTTGGAACAATATAAAGGACGACAACTTTGGCCTTACACAACGTGACTTGTGACTCAATGGGATAAAATGCTTTATTTCATTCTTTTTCTTATAAAATGTTTTTCAAAATCATTCGCATTATATACTATTTTATGCATATCCCTCAGCTCGGCCAAAATCCCGGCGCTCGTGGACAGCAAACGCGAAAAGAGCCAAGAATGCACAAATCAAACCTCCGTACAACTCACCAATATTTCTTTAGATGCAGGCACGAAAGATACCTAAATCAACAAGGCACGGCAAAGATAATCTTCAGCAAAGGTTTGTCATTTTAAATTAGCTGAGGGCATATAACTCGAAGCTTCGATTAGGGGTACACAACTCGATGTCGATTGGTCATTTTAAATTAGCTGAGGGCACACAACCCGAGCTGTCGATTGATGGTACACAACCCGATATCGATTTGTCATTTTAAATTAGCTGAGGGCATACAACCCGAAGAGTCGATTGAGGGTACACAGCCCGATATCGATTTGTCATTTTAAATTAGCTGAGGGCATACAACCCGAAGCGTCGATTGAGGGAACACAGCCCGATATCGATTTGTGATTTTAAATTAGTTGAGGGCATACAACTCGAGGCATCAATTGAGGGTACACAGTCCGATATCGATTTATTGTTTTAAATTAGCTGAGGGCACACAACCCGAGGCGCCGATTGAGGATACACAACCCGATATCGATTTGTCATTTTAAATTAGCTGAGGGCATACAACCCGTGGCGCCGATTGAGGGTACACAGCCCGATATCGATTTGTCATTTAAATATGCTGAGGGCACACAACCCGAGGCGCCAATTGAGGGTACACAGCCCGATATCGATTTGTCATTTCAAATTAGCTGAGGGCACACAACCCGAGGTGCCGATTGAGAGTACACAGCCCGATATCGATTTGTCATTTCAAATTAGCTGAGGGCACACAACCCGAGGCGCCGATTGAGGGTACACAGCTCGATATCGATTTGTCATTTTAAATAGCGTCGATTGAGGGTACACAGCCCGATATCGATTTGCATTACTATTATCCTTGCGGAGGGTACACAGCCCAATGTACCGACAGAGGGCATACAACCCAATGTCGAATCTAACATTTGACAGAAAAAGGCACGCAATTACGGCATGACAGACACAATCTCATATTGCAATAATCCTGGAAAGACAATCCAGCCTGGCGGGAAGGTACGTATTATATATACACACACATTGCAAACATATTTTCATTGCAGGAGACACACCCCAAGCAAAGCAAACATCCCAACCTAACACCCTACATCCTTCTAAGTCGTAGGCTCTCCTATAGCCATAACAAAATTGGCTGCACTGTCAACATCTTTTCTCGAAGACTCTTTCATCATCCCGGGCAAAGAGGGGCAGCTGTTGACACCCAATTTTGTCCCTCCTATTTTCAAAATCAACCGATCTTGAATTTACACACACCTGTGTATTCCATTCCCACCTCTTCTATTATCTTCAAAATTACCTTCTCATAATATCCTGGCGATTAAGGCTATTTTCAAAAGCATCGTCTCAAACCATAGCTATTTTACAATTTTCTACAATTATTTCTTTCTTTTTTTTGACAAAATTATCCAAAATTATTTTAAGCCTCAAAATTACAGTTTTTTTATGCATTTTAGCCTTCCTAACATTCTAAAATTAATTTTTTAATTTTCCTATAATTTTTATACCATTTTAAATCCTTTTTATACCTATTTTATGCCTATTTATATATATTTATGCATATATACACGCATATATACACAAAGCAGACACCTCAGCTAATATTTTACATGTCATGCCTACGTGGATCGATCCTGATCGTCCATGTAGACAATTCAACGGCTCCGATTAATTCCCTTTATTTCCACCCCACAAAACCCTTTCCCCTTTCCCATTTTTCCTCTCACCCCTGTCCCCGACACCCTCTCTCTCTCCCTTGGCGATCTCAATCTCCCTCCTTGTCGATGACTTTTCCGGCCATTGTGACCGGAGGAAATTGGGAAAATGGCACTGTTGAGTTCCCCTCACTGTCCGCTACAAAACCTTGGCACTATCGGGATGTTTCGACGGAGGCCAAATTCGACCTCTCGTAGACGTGAGCGTTTGTCACAGGGAAAGGTACGCCGGTGATGGTTTTGCTATATTTCTTGAGAAAAATGGGAAAGAACATATGCATGACCGGAATCGGGTCAATTTGAACCCGATTCCAAAACCTAAGTGGGTAATCTCTCTTCCACTCTTCAACATTTAGATTTATGTGAATTCATGCCTATACTTTCTGTGTATCAACGTGAGTATGTAGTTACTTGCCATTTTAATTAGTTAAAATCCATAGGTTACTATTCTTGATTATCTCACTGATTGAAGTTGAATGTCTCTTCGGAACCTCACACGACTGTGTAAATATGCTCATCATTTAGGCCTTAGGCCATCTCTGTTAATTTTAATGAAAATCGGGGAAAATGCTTAAGCTGTATGTTCATCCTTGTTTGAATTCAACTCCCAACTCTGTCAAAGGGGATAATTTTCGTGGTTATGTCTTAAAATCTAATCGAATGACTTGTTTTATTTGCTTAAGAGAATCTCAGTTTGTTAGAGAATGAATCTCTGATTGATGCTTGAATGGAATTTGAATATGGCAATTTATGTAGTATCAATTACGGTATTTTCAGAATTGGTTTGAATTATTATCGAACCCAGACTTGATTAAGCTCGGTGGGGGGGGGGGGAACCATATCTATTTTGAAGTCATGATCTGCCTTAGACTTAGGGACTTGACTGAAGTAAATTTGGTAAATTTATTTGATTGATTCCTCTAACTTTGGAAGTAATATTCTTTTACCTTCTCTGCCTTCTTTTACCCGTTAGGATGAGGACTCCCCCACACCTATTTAAACTGGCTATTTCCTCATTCTTCAGAGAGGGCTTAGGCATTAAATCACCTAAGGCACACCACACACAAGCATATACATTCTCTTGCATACTTCTTTCCCTTGTTTTTTTTTCCAGTCATTGAAAGGACCCTGCATCTTTTCCCTACTGGATTCTATCTCTGAGGGCATTTAGCATCATTTACACTCTGTTTGTTTGTTCAATACATGCTGCTCAAAAGGTATATCTTTACTGTTAAACATTGTTGCATATACTTCACACCTATTATGCCTGATTTTGCTACTTGTCTGCTTTCTCTATTGAGATTACAACTTGCCTGCACATTATCCTTTCTGTCTATGTTTGACTGAATTAGTAAGCCTAATATGCTTGTGATTACTAAGAATTACTGCATGACTGAGTTATGTTTCTTTTACCAAGTATCTTAGCCCTATTCAGGGGATTCAATATTGATCCTACTTATCTTTTGTAAGGTCCAGGTCCAATCCTATGCATCAGACATAGACCTTAAACTTAGGTCTTTCCCATCCCCCCCCCCCTTTTGCTAATATGATGTTTGCAGGTTATTTGAAAGGCCTTAACTATCCAAGATCTAATCTCAAAATTACAGAAGGCTCTTAGAAACTTGAAAGAGTCAGGGTCTGGACTCTTTTAAGTTGATTCTGCGATTGGTATACTGATGCTATGATTTCCTGGCTATTTACTTAATTCTAATCTTAAAAAATTTTGAATGAGAGACTGTATGTCATGACCCAACCTAGGGCCGCGACGGATGACCAACACTAAGTGTCGATCATCACTAAACCTGCTGATAATCTGCTAACCATGAATATAACTGATAAACGGAATAAGCATAAACCTAACTGATAAGGATTATGCAATGCAAAAAGCTGACAATGCTAACATAAGCTGACATACATAACATACTGACAGAACTACACAGGGACATATCTACAGGCCCCTAAGAGTGCTGAACCGAATATACAAAAGACGGGACAAGGCCCCGACATACCCAAGCTGGCTGACTGTACACATACCAAAAGATAAGTAACTCCTGGAGTAAGTGGAGTGACTCCAATAGCTGATAGATGGCCTACTAACGTGGTCCAAGCATTGATCTATCTGCACCTGCCCGGCATGAAACGCAGCGTCCCAGAAAAGAGCGTGAGTACGATATGTAGAAAGTATGTAAGGCATGAGCATATAATATATCATAGCTGAATGAAACTGTTAGGCTGGAATATAAATATGTAAATATGAGCTGGAGCATAGCAATATAGCTGGAAATCTGAAGAACGTACTAAACATGATCATAATATAAACTGAAGTCTAGCTGAATCTGAAACTGAAGACTGAGATGAACTATACTGATAAATAACTGTAATATGACTGATAACTGGTAACTAGAAACTAAAACTGGTAACTGTCAACTGATCCTGGCACTAAGAATTGGTGGCTAATAATTGAGAACTGATAACTGGTACTGAGCTAAAACTGAACTGTTATCTGAACTGGTACCTGTCTGGTGTTATGGGCTATATCCCTCCAAATCAGGTAACTGAACATCTGAACTAGTACCTGTCTGGTGTTATGGGCTATATCCCCCCAAATCAGGTAATTGAAAAACTGAACTAGCCTCATGTATAATCATGCAGTACATACTGTGGCTATATACGCGTATATAACAAATCTGGCGGGTGTTATGGGCTATGTCCCCCCAGCCAGTAATATCTAGTCTCTGGTCAGAGTGTGTGAATAACACCCGGTCACACTAGGTGTTTCAACTCCCCCCTGAACCAGAGGGGTTGTATCCCCCAGACGGGTAGTATCACACTCGACCGGACTGTGTGTACAATGTCCAGCCTCTATGGGGGACTCCAAATCACACATAACATGATCATAATATAAGCATAAGAATGTATGAGGCATAATACATGTGGCAACAATATATATGGACCCAAAGGAATGACAAGAAAATATTGGATGGAATTATAGACACAACCTGAAACTGAGAATTTGTCTAACTCTTTGACTTTTATAAAAATTTTGGCAGAGTTTCCTCTGAAACTGGATGATCCGCAAAACAGAACCAGCACTATACTATACACGGGAATGGATACCCGGATAAACTGATAACATAAACATGTTAAACGGATAACAAGATGAGACAACTGGATGACATAACAAATCCGCAGATAGAATGTCTGGACAGCACCACTGTCCTGACTTTCAACCAAATTTTCAGAGTGCAGATCAAAGTTAGAGACTTCATAGTCTTCATGAAAGTTTTATATATATGTCTTAGGGTTCTGGAGATTCTTAAAGAATCTAAATATCAATTTTTTACAAGGAGTTATGATCAATATACTAACAACTGTCCAAAGATCAAAACAATTTTCTAGATTTTGAAATGTTTTGTCTTGCTGATTTGGATGTCTGTCACCTTGGATTTTAGTACCAAATTAAGTATATACAAGGTTTCCTTGGTACCGTACAAGTTTCTCACAAGAAACACTAAGTTTAGAACTAAGAAAAGCATCAAAAGCTAAAAGATACATGCCTTGCCAAAACAAAGGTTTAGTCTTACATACCTTTGATGTTTCTTGCTTCTAAACCTTGTATCCCTTGAATTCAACACCTTCTAAAGCTTAAACAAGCTATAATACAGCATTTAGGTACTTTATTTAGCCATGAAGTAATTCTAAATCTCAAGCTATAGACGCAATATGTCTTCAATTTCGAGTTACGATTGGTGTCCTTCCTTCAAAATCATAAAAATGGCTTCAATACTCAAGAAAACACTGTTACTCTCTTTATTTTTCTGGAAGTTACGAGATATGAGGGAAATTTTCTTTTTATACTTGAAACATTTCAGTTTTAGTCCTCTTTTGCCGCATGTCCCTTTTTCTGCCCTAATTTCTGATGCTCATATCTTTTTAGCCAGACATTGTACGAACAAACCGTCAAGAGTTTTGGAAACTACACTCAAAGACCTTCAATTTGGTATATGATATGTCCCCAAAAGACTTTATATAACACACGAAATTAATTATTGAAAAAGCTTCATTACAAGGCAATTCCTTAGTCGATTTTTCCGCAACTTAAATCCGATTTTCCCAAACTTTATATTCAACATATAAACATCATATATGATTATATTATGACTTTAAACTCACTTAAATCATTATTAACAAGTCATTAGAATGATATACGTCACTTTAGGCATATGGGGTATAACAATCTTCCCCCCTTAGGAACATTCGTCCTCGAATGTTAAACGAAGTATGTAGAAGCATTAAGCAACAATCTGTTACTTACTTGAAGTAGTGAAGAGATGTGGATATTTGGCTCTCACGTCATTTTCAGCTTCCCAAGTTATTTCTTCTACATTATTGCTTTGCTATAACATCTTAACGAAAGGAATGTCTTTCGTCCTTAGGCGACGAATCTGTCTATCTAAAATTGCAACTGGCACCTCTTCATAAGTCAACTGCTTTGTGATCTGGACATCATCTACTGGTACAACTCTAGAAGGATCTCCGACAAGTTTTTCTGAGCATGGAAACATGAAGATAGACTTCCTAAAGGTCTGCTGGAAGGTCTTACTCGCAAGCTACACGCCCAACTCGCTTGATAACCTGATATGGACCAATAAATATAGGGCTAAGCTTGCCATTCTTTCCAAATTTCATAACGCCTTTCACAGGTCATACTTTCCGAAATACTCAATCGCCAATCTGAAATTCTAAATCTCGACGTCGGTTATCTGCTTAGGACTTCTGTCTGCTGCCAATAATCTTTCCCTAATCAACTTGACTTTATCAACTGCCTTTTGGATTAAATCTGGACCTATTTATTGAGACTCACCAACCTCAAATCATCTTATAGGAGACCTGCATTTGCGCCCATACAAAGCTTCATATTGCGCCATCTGTATGCTAGAATGATAGCTATTATTATATGCAAACTCTATCAACGGTAGATGATCACTCCAGCTACCTCCAAAATCTATTACATAGGCTCTAAGCATATCTTCTAATGTCTGAATGGTCTGCTCAGCCTGTCCATCTGTCTGGGGATGAAATTTTATGCTCGGATTCACATGTGTCCCTAAACCTGTCTAGAACGATCGCTAGAAATTAGCTGTAAACTGGTGCGCCCCTGTCTGAAATAATAGATATTGGAATACCATGTAGGTGCACTATATCTGTGACATAAAGTCTGACATAATCCTCTGTTGTATATGTAATTCTAACAGGAAAGAAATTAGCTCATTTAGTAAGCCTGTCAACTATAACCCAAATAGAGTCATATCTGCTCCGCATACGGGGCAAGCCTGTAATGAAGTCCATATTCACTACTTCCCATTTCTATGATGGAATCTCGATTTCCTGTAACAAGCCACTAGGTTTTTGATGCTCGACTTTAACCTGCTGGCAGTTAGGACACTGAGCCACAAATTCTGCTATGTCACGCTTCAATTCGTCCCACCAGTAAATATGCCTAAGATCACGGTACATCTTAGTCGAACCTAGATAAATAGTGTACCTAGAATAATATGCCTCTGCTATAATCTGTCCACGTAAATATGCCACATTAAGAACACAAAGTCTATATTTATACATGAGAACCCCGTCACTAGTAACCCTGTATGGTGATTTCAGTATTCTCCTAGCTATCTGTCTTTATTGAACTAGAACTGGATACTCATACTGGCGCTATTTTACTTCTGTCACTAGGCAAGTAGTGGTTGTGTTATTAACTGTAACTTCTACATCATCTGAATCTATTAATCTAATTCCCAAGCTACCTAACTGGTGGAGTGCATGAGCTAAGTTTCTCTTCTGTGGCTGTAAATAAGATAGACTACCCATAGATTTACGACTAAGGGCATCAGCAACAACATTCGCTTTACTCGGATGATAAAAATGTCCACGTCGTAGTCCTTCAACAACTCTAGCCACCGCTTCTGTCGTAGGTTTAGCTCCTTCTGCTTAAATACATATTGGAGACTCTTGTGGTCTGTATAAATATCAACATGAACCTCGTGCAAATAATGTCTCCAAATATTCAATGCATGAATGACTGGTGCAAGCTCTAAATCATCAGTAGGGTAGTTTTGCTCGTGCTTTTTTTTTCGTGCTGCATCAATACACAACCAAGACCAATTCGAGAAGCGGTATAGTAAATGACATATCCTTCAGATCCCTCTAGAAGTGTAAGTACTGGAGATGTTATCAACCTGTTCTTTAGTTATTGGAAGCTGTGCTCGCAAGAATCAAACCACTGAAATTTGGCTGTTTTCTGTGTCAATTTGGTCAGTGGAGCTGCAATGGAGAAAAATCCCTCTACAAACCTTCTGTAATAACCTGCCAAATCCAGAAAACTACGTACTTCAGTTGACGTCGTAGGTCTAGGCCAATTCTTCACAGCCTCGATCTTCTGGTCATCTACTTTAATTCCTTCTGCTGAAACTATATGGCCGAGAAATGCCACAGAATCTAACCAGAATTCACACTTTGAGAACTTAGCATATAATTGTTGGTCCCAAAGAGTACCCAATACTGTGCGTAGGTGCTCCGCATGCTCTGATTCACACTTTGAATAGATAAGAATATCATCAATAAATATAATCACAAATAAACCCAAGTAAGCCCTGAGTACGCTGTTCATCAGATCCATAAATACTGCAGGGGCATTAGTGAGTCCAAACGACATTACTAAAACCTCATAATGGTCATACCTAGTCCTAGATGCAGTCTTAGGTATATCATATTCTCTGACTCTAACCTGATGATAGCCTGATCGCAAATCTATCTTCGAGAAGTACTTGGCACCGTGGAGCTGGTCGAACAAGTCATCAATCTTGGGCAAAGGGTATTTATTCTTGATTGTGATTTTATTTAGCTGTCTATAATCTATGCACATGCATAGAGAGCCATCTTTCTTTTTCATAAATAATACCGAGGCTCCCCATGGGAAAATTCTTGGTATGATGAGGCCTTTATCTAACAAATCCTTCAGTTGCTCCTTAAGTTCTTTCTGTTATGCAGGTGCCATCCTGAAGAACATGCCCCTGATGGCGTGCTGGTGCTAAGGAGGCAATTGCTGATCTAGCTGGCTGGGCTGCACCACTACCACCCCTAGTGGGAAATCTCTCATGAAATGGCCTGCCTCGTGACAAATATAACAAGTATCAACTCTTAACTGACATGGACCCAAGTGGCGTTTACCACAATCCGAACATCTGGGATATGTCTGACTGGCCGGTATATAAGTACCACGACGCTTAAATCTTGAAGTCAGTGATGCGTGACTAGATCTGGACTGAGGAGGTCTATCAGATCTAAAGCCACGAGACTCCAGAACTAGCTGGTGGCTGTCTAACACTCTGGGGCCTACTCGCTCCGGATGTCTCTGTTAATGAACCAAACAATTTGTCCCTCTTAGATAACCCTCTATCCTTATCGGCTCTCTGTTTCTACTTCCTCTCCTCAAGTGATAAAGCAAATGCCTGAATGCGTGATATAGTACCTGGCTGCATAACAATCTTCATACACTCGTTCACCAGGTGTGGACCAAGTCCCACTACATACCTTTGAATTCTATCCTCCATACTTGCTACCACAGTGAGGGCAAACCTTACTAAAGAATTAAAGCGATAACTATACTCTTTTACACTCAAACTTCCCTGTCTCAAGGTCAGGAACTGATTAGCACGGGCTCTCTATGTCTCTATGGGCATATACTGATGAAGGAAGGCATCTGAGAATTCCTTCCAAGTCACGGGAGTAACATCTAGCCCTCTAGATAGCTCCCATGTCTGATATCACCCTACTGCTAGATCATGCAATCTGAATGCAACCAACTCTACTAACTCTGTGTTTGACACGTGCATGACCCTCAATACCCTGGTTATCCTCAATAGAAAATCCTGAGGGTCCTCTCCTGTACGGGATCCAATAAAGACTGGAGGCTCTAGTCTGATAAAATCTTGATCCTAGATCCAGTATCTCCCTGGGCATCTGCACTATGCTGTCTAGTCTGAGCAACTACAAAACTGGTCAATAATCTGATGGCATCCCACACTTCCTGTCCTCGGCTATCAGGCTGAGGAGCTGCAGGTATGGAAGCTACAGTCCCTCTAATATTGCCCTGAACTGAAGGGATCTGTGAGGCCTCAGATGGAGCCTCAAGTCTAAACTCCTCACTCTCATCTACCTCAGGTGGCACTCTATTAGTACCCTGGCCGGCAATAGCCTTGCCCTTCTGGTAGCTGTTAGTTTATTCGGCGGCATCGCTTAGCTGAAAACACTATTGTTAGAGGGCTGAATTCTATAGTCGTGGCTCTATCGCACGATCTACATAAGAAAGAAAGACAACTGTCCTAAAGTGCCTTGTAGCCTCTTGTTCAAAAGTATGGCGCACAACATACTCCTGAGCAAGACTCTGCTAGACACGGCCTGTAGACACCCTAGGACTAAACTGCTCTGATACCACTTTTGTCACGACCAAACCTAGGGCCACGACGGATGACCAACACTAAGTGTCGATCATCACTAATCCTGCTGATAATCTGCTAACCATGAATATAACTGATAAACGGAATAAGCATAAACCTAACTGCTAAGGATTATGCAATGGAAAAAGCTGACAATGCTAACATAAGCTGACATACATTACATACTGACAGAACCACACAGGGACATATCTACAGGCCCCTAAGAGTGCTGAACCGAATATACAAAGGACGGGACAAGGCCCCGACATACCCAAGCTGGCTGACTGTACACATACCAAAAGATAAGTAACTCCTGGAGTAAGCGGAGTGACTTCAATAGCTGATAGATAGCCTACTAACATGGTCCAAGCATTGATCTATCTGCATCTGCGCGGCATGAAACGCAGCGCCCCAGAAAAGGGCGTGAGTACGATATGTACAAAGTATGTAAGGCATGAGCGTATAATATTTCATAGCTGAATGAAACTGTAAGGCTGGAATATAAATATGTAAATATGAGCTGGAGCATAGCAATATAGCTGGAAATCTGAAGAACGTACTAAACATGATCAAAATATAAACTGAAGTCTAGCTGAATCTGAAACTGAAGACTGATATGAACTATACTGATAAATAACTGTAATATGACTGATAACTGGTAACTAGAAACTTGAACTGATAACTATCAACTGATCCTGGCACTAAGAATTGGTGGCTGATAATTGAGAACTGATAACTGGTACTGAGCTAAAACTGAACTGTTATCTGAACTGGTACTTGTCTGGTGTTATGGGCTATATCCCCCCAAATCAGGTAACTGAACATCTGAACTAGTACCTGTCTAGTGTTATGGGCTGTATCCCCCCAAATCAGGTAACTGAAAAATTGAACTAGCCTCATGTATAATCATGCAGTACATACTGTGGCTATATACGCGTATGTAACAAAACCTGGCGGGTGTTATGGGCTATGTCCCCCCCAGCCAGTAATATCTAGTCTCTCTGGCCAGAGTGTGTGAATGAAACCCGGTCACACTAGGTGTTTCAACTACCGCCTGAACCAGAGGGGCTGTATCTCCCAGACGGGTAGTATCACACGCGACCGGATTGTGCGTCCAGTGTCCAGCCTCTATGGGGGACTCCAAATCACACATAACATGATCACAATATAAGCATCAGTATGTATAAGGCATAACACATGTGGCAACAATATATATGGACTCGAAGGAATGATAAGAAAACTCTGGATGGAATTATAGACACAATCTGAAACTTAGAATTTGTCTAACTCTTTGACTTTTATAAAAATTTCGGCAGAGTTTCCTCTGAAACTGGATGATCCGCAAAACAAAACCAGCACTATACTATACACGGGAATGGATACCCGGATAAACTGATAACATAAACATGTTAAACGGATAACAAGATGAGACGACTGGATGACATAACAAATCCGCAGATAGAATGTCTGGACAGCACCACTGTCCTGACTTTCAACCTGATTTTCAGAGTGTAGATCAAAGTTATTTACTTCATAGTCTTCATGAAAGTCTTAGATTTATGTCTTAGGGTTCTGAGGATTCTTAAAGAATCTAAATATCAATTTTGTACAAGGAGTTATGATATATATACTAACAACTGTCCAAAGATCAAAACAATTTTCCAGATTTTGAAACGTTTTGTCTTGCTGATTTGGACGTCTTTCACCTTGAATTTTAGTACCAAATTAAGAATATACAAGGTTTCCTTTGTACCATACAAGTTTCTAACAAGAAACACTAAGTTTAGAACTAAGAAAAGTTCAAAAGCTAAAATATACATGCCTTGCCAAAAGAAAGGTTTAGTCTTACATACCTTTGATGTTTCTTGCTTCTAAATCTTGTATCCCTTGAATTCAACACCTTATAAAGCTTAAACAAGCTATAATACAGCATTTAGGCACTTTACTTAGCCATGAAGTAATTCTAAAGCTCAAGCTATAGATGAAATTGAAGGTAGCATAACGTTACCTTAATCGCGTAGAGCGTTTTGACGCAATCTGTCTTCAATTTCGAGTTACGATTGGCGTCCTTCCTTCAAATCATAAAAGTGGCTTCAATACTCAAGAACACACTGTTACTCTCTTTATTTTTCTATAAGTGACAAGATATGAGGGAAATTTTCTTTTTATACTTGAAACATTTCAGTTTTAGTCTTCTTTTGCACTTATGTCCCTTTTTCTGGCCTAACTTCTGATGCTCATATATTTTTATCCAGATATTTTATGAATAAACCGTCAAAAGTTTTGGAAACTACACTCCAAGGCCTTCAATTTGGTATATGATATGTCCCCAAAAGACTTTATTTAACACATAAAATTAATTATTGAAAAAGCTTCATTACAAGGCAATTCCTTAGTCGGTTTTTCCGCAACTTAAATCCGATTTTTTCAAACTTTATATTCAACATATAAACGTCATATATGATTATATTACGACTTTAAACTCACTTAAATTATTCTTAAGAAGTCATTAGAATGATATACGTCACTTTAGGCATACGGGGTGTAACACTGTATAGCCTAAAACTATGCTATTTCCCTTAGAGACTTCCTCTTTCTATGTAAATTTGATTAGGACCATGTTTGTATTTATGTTAATACAGAGAAGCAGTCATTCGACTGAATTGTGGCTGTTAGGGGCCAATTCCTAACCCACCTTTTATATGTTGCATCATACTAGGACTAATCTCTTTGGCATGTCTATAAAATCATAACAGGTTGATCACAGTTTTTTTTTTTGGTTTTGTACAGTTAACATGTCTTTGGAGAGATTTTAATAAAAGGTAGAACTTGGCTGCATGTTTTCTTGATTAAATCTGAAAGTTAAATTTGAACAAGGGGTTGTTTTATGTCATTCGTACCTATCTTGAACTGTTTTGTGTAGAATCGCGTCGCCCCTTGTGCATAAATAACCTGGGCCCAAAAGTATTTTAAAAAGGGCCCTCTTATGTGCATAAACAATTTTTAAATCTCAAATTGCTCATATACATTAATCTAATAGTGTATAGGAGTGTATAAAGTTTTGGGGTCACTTGTACACTTTCAAATGGTTTTATAAAGCTATAATTATAGTTTAGGAGATATAATTGCATGTCTATACCTATATAAATATATAGTACTATTATGTGTGATAGCCCTTGTTTGCCCTTGTGTGCTTCCGTGAACTCATCTTTCGAAAATGGCCCTTTTCATAAATATATATATATATATACACACACCTCTAAAATCTGACCCCAACACCAAAAAGGCCATTAAGGTTAGGGCTCGATAATTAATGACGAGTCACACCGACCCTAAATGAGCTGATATTTTATTTTAAAAACAAACTCCTTTCGGTTCTTTGTTAAAACTAAAATTATTTACCAAATCAACTACCTGTGCAGATGTTCTTCCTTTAAAGTATGATTGCATTTGTCAGTCAAATTATAATACTCATGGTAACTTTTGTGTATGATTAGGCTTTAACGTTAAAGGCCATAGACACGATTAGGTTTATACCTAGGCCGAATATGAAAGTTGTCGGCATATGCATGATGTATCTTAGTTTAAACGTTAAACCCAAGTTAGCATGATAATAAACATTGTTTACATCCCAAAATTAAGACTCGGACGGTAACCACCTTTTGGTGGGACTCGGGAAGTGCCTAACACTTTCTTTCCCTTCTTACCCTATAGAATCTTTGAAATAGACTAGTAGACCTTTTAAACTTAACTTTAGACGCTTAGGTGACCTAATAAGCCTTAGAATTTATTAGGTGGCGACTCCAAAACCTTAACTCAAACGAGTTCACCCAGTCAAATCTGAAACCCGACTCGCCTCGAGTTGAGTCCAAAATCGGGTATGACAAATGGTACACATAACAAGCCAAGCATTCAGCCACATCAGATGGCATTAAGCCAAGTATAAATTCGAAACCAACATATATGATATCATAGAGTAGTCATACATTCAGTTTTCTTTGAGTACTATACCTTGAGAGCTTTGACAACAGAATCGGTGACACTAATACAAGTGGCAGGCAATGATAGATAGCAAAAGTAACTAAACTTTGCTCTAACTTATTATCCAGCCGAGAAAAGGCTTTCAACGATAAGTAATTGAAAGAATTGAAAGCGGTATGATTTCCAAAGAGAAAACAGTTTGTAGAAGAGGAAAAGAGGTGTCTGTGAGGTGTGTATGTTGTCCCTTTCGACTGGAAAAGAGTTGATATTTATAGGAGAATTTTAGACTGACTCATTCAGGTTTAAAAAAGGACAAGAATCAATCACACACATGACAATGGAAAGAGGAGGATTCACTATCAATCAAGGAGAATTGTATTCAAATTTCAAACCTTTACACATGCTAAAAGAGAGTAGAATATTCAGTTTTAGTATAAAGGGAAACATTCAGTCTTCCTAAAGTTATGGAAGAAAAGATACTAAATTTTTTATTAAGGAAACTTGTTCAACAATTAGTTTGCGATGAAAATAATAACGCATAAGGCTGGAAAATATATAAAAGGAAAGGATCTGAGAAAAATGCTGAAGTATCCCATATATGCATATCCTCCTTCTCATTCTTTTAGACAATATGTATATGTGATATGCGTAATTAGTTGAATACATAACAATTACAATATAGTTTTCAATAGCAAATCACCAAAACGGGGAAACGCATCTGTCGCACCCCACTTTAAAAAATAAGTAAAGTATGTGGTTTCCGACTTGGGGTAACTCGTTTGGAGTTAGAAATTTTGGAGTCGCCACCTAATATAGTTCTAAGGTGTATTAGGTCACCTATTAATTTTTAATTTAATTTTGAAGAATAACTCCGGGTTGGTCCACTAGTCAGAGATTCAGGTAAGTGTTCAAGTTAACCTAGAAGGAAGGGGTTAGGCACCTCCTAAGTTCCACAAATATGGTTCCCGGCCGATTTCTATATTGGGTTTAAAATATGCAATTTTAGCTAAAGGGACAAAAGTTAAACAGACGAATAAAAGAGTATGGAATGCAAATAAGTTGGAACATATATACAAGAAGCAGCTCCAAAAGGACACTTAGTTCAAGATTATTTCTGCAATTACAGCCCATGATCGATCTAATCTCTCAAAATGGGTTCAAAACTTAGTAGATCTCTCATCTTGGTGCACTTATGCAAATCTTGATCAAACACAACACGACACATTTGAATTCGACAATTCAGCATAATTTTCAAGATTAGCGTTGAACAGATACAGCGTATACGGTCATGAGTTACAAAAGTTAAACTAAATCAACTAATTGACCAAACTAATAAAGTATATAGTCATCTTTTACCTTCATCAGCACAAGTTCACTTTTAAATTACAAAAACAAAGAGAAAATATATAGTATAAAAAAAATGTGCGCCACTAAAGAATGGTATTATGACATTATTGGTCACATACCTTTAATTTTGGTGGCGACTTTAGTATGAGGTCGCGTTTAAAACAATTTGGCTTAAAATAAAAAAGATATATATTTATACTTGAATATACATATAGTTGGGCATATAAGACATGGGGTAAATATTAACTTGTTAAGCAAATATGGATATATTTAAGTTAAGCAAACAGTTGATATCAAAAGAAAATATTAATATAATAAGCAAATAGTAAACATACACACACACGTATAGAAATCAAATAGGTGGTAAGCATAAGAGTTAGGAAATATTGGTAATATAAATTAATTATAAGTTTATAGAGAAAATAATATAATTTTTAAAAGACTTGACCTCCAAAGTCGATAAATCTCTCACAAGTTATTACTTAACTTGGAGTGACTTAGGAAAAAGTATAGAATTTGATTAAAACGGATTAGGCTCCTGCAGATTTTAGCCTTTGTGGAAATAGGCCAGTTTTAAAAATATACTTGCACATTTAGCCTTTCCAGAAAAGTCAATTATGAACTCGTGTTTCCAGAAATTAAGATTTGCAGAAAGAGTCTACTCTTTAGTCTCAGTTTCAGTTTTAAACCTGTTGCAAACTGCCATTATTTAAATTTTGCAAAAACGTTCCAGTTTTCAACCTGTTCTCATACCATTGTAATTTCCAGAAAAATCATTTGCACAAGTAAACCAGTTTTCAGCTCATGCTACGATTTTCACACATAAAAATAAATAGAAAAGCTAGAGATGGCCCCTGTTTAGCCAATTCAACTGCATATACGAGCAGTTTAAACCTGCACCTGCCTTAGATAACTAAATACACCTTATGGTGCTTATACAAGCAATCGATCCTAACAAATATACACTTCAAGAGTTCAAGCTTCTAGTTACAAAGCAGTATGCACAAATAGAAGAAAAATAAGAAAGGGCCTGTGTCCCTTCTTCCATTTTTGCTTAAATGAATTGAGTTCTACATCATTCAAACATGGTATGCAACACCTGCCAAGAGAGAGTTAAAACAGGTATAGCCTTTGGCTATCCTTAATTTTTCCAACACAGGACTCAGACCATCTGCAGGAATAATGTTAGCAGGGGCTCGAAACAGCCCAAACTAGCACGAACACAACAAGATAACAGACAACGTATGTATATTTATTTATCAGAACATGATAGACAAGCAGGTTCATACTACAAGCAGAAGAAAGATACCTTATAGAAGACAGTGGAAGAGAGGGGAAGCTATGGACAACATGTTGGAACATCAGCCAAGATCACAGACAGAAGAACCATAACTCAGTCTTGAATTACAACTAGTGGGGTTGTCCTGATTTTGTATTTATCAGTGTGTGTGTGCAGATGTATTTCAGTGCATAGAGGTGTTCTGTGTGTCCTGATTCTCTTGTCCAAGTGTAGATGTAAAGCAAGAAGTTGTTCTGTGTGTGTGAGGCTATTAAAGGTACCCGTAAGAAATGTGTGTAGATATAATCGAGGATGTGTAAGTGTAGATCTCTTCCAGAATCCTAGAACTGAAAGCAAGAAGCTGTATCCTGCGTGTCTAAGACTCTGTGTGTGTGAGAGGTGTAGAGAGTGGGTATTCAGTGTCCTCCATTTGTAGCTTGTCTTCTAAAAGTGAGAGGAGGGCAGATTTATATAGGCTAAGGGAAATGAGTGTTAGGATTTCAAATTCTCACTATAGAAGGAAAACAAATCAGTCATCTCCTATAAGGAAGGTAGTAAAATCAGGTTGTCAATTTGTCTAAACTAGGGAGGTATTACAGTCAATATATTCCCATAAATAGGGCCAAATCAGAGTACATTAATATGGTCAATCTGTTATCCAAACTTAGGAACCACATATTCTGTTATCACAATATGTGCGAGGAGATATGTGATCAAACAAGACACGCTTTCTCCCTTCAGAAATCAAGTAAGAATTTATAGATGCAGAGAGTATGACTATAATATCAAATTAACTAAACGGACAGACGCTTTAAGGACTCAATTTAAACTAAAACGGCTTTTAACAGTTCAGGCATATAAATAAAATTGGCTCAGCTTTGACTAATCGACAAAGTTTAAAACTGTTTCATTTCTCATTTTTAATCAACTTTAAAAATCTGAGCATGTAATCATGGAACAAAGATAGGCATGTGATTTATAATTTCAGAATAAGAAAAATGAAAATAAAATAGAAACCGAAAAAGGGAAAGACAATACCCATTTTCAAAGTCGGGTCGGGTCAAGATTGACCCGATTCATTTGTGTTTAATTCTCAATCTTTCAAATTCGAATCATGGATAGCTTGCCTTGAACGTGCTAAATCAGCGTGCATCGCGCTTGGATTTGACGAGATTCGCCCCGTTCTTTCTCCTTCCTTTTCGGTTTCCATAGAAATAGGGGAGAGTGATTTATTCCCTTTTTCCGTGTGAAAGCGATAAGGGAGAGAGAGAAATGAGCATACGGCGTGAAGGGTGGAGAGATGGCGGAGGAGACGACGGAGATATGGTGGATTTGGCGCGGTGTATATGGACGATTTTAGGGGTGAAGGGAGAGGGAGTTTGAGGGGTCGACGGCTGGTGAGTAGGAAAGGGGATGGGAATTGTGACTTAGGGTTTCGGGTGTGGGGGTGAGTGTGTAGATGTAAATGGGAGATTTAATGTGAGCCGTTGGATTAAGGGAATGAAAGGTTGCGATTATGCCACGTAGGCACGTGTATATATGTGTGTATGATTGTATATGCTGAGGTGTAAATGGGATGTGGGCTTTGAGGGGTTGTACTGCACGCTACAATGAGTTGTACGCGTGCTAAAAGTGTGTACACTTGTACTAGGAAGGTATTTAGTGAGGTGTAAGCTTAGGTGGTGTACAATTGGCGTATACATGGACAAAAGATGATGACGTGGACTGAATATAGTTGAAATAGAATTGTAAAATAGCAAAATGGCTAATATTTAATCAAAATACTTATAAATACAAATAATTATTATAAAAATAGGAAATTTTGTAAATAATTATAAATAAATGTATTTAATTGTAAATAAATATAGATGACCACAAATAATAGTAATAGATGTAAATATCCGCAAATAATTATTAAATGATATCGTAATGTGTTAAATTGCATAAAGTAGCATATGTTTTGGAAAATAGCCTAAATGAATGCAATTACGTAATTATAATCATAATTAAATAAATACTATATAAATAGGGGATAAATAATAATATTACACACGTAAATGCATGTTGTCTAATGCAGTTTTGTTTGGAAAATTACTATTATCGATTTTAATTAAATATAGCCAAATTGCGAAAAAATGGAGGGACAAAATTGGGTGTCAACAGCATCTTGACTCGATTTGAAACAAGCATGATCGATGCCTAATCAGTTCCAACAATCCGAGCAGTTGTACAGTCACACAATGTAATTATATAAACATAGGTTGTTGAAAATTCTAAGAGTATGTATAATGCTTTATGCTATTTTCGCCTCATCAACGAAGTAGGAAACTTACTAAGATACGATTATAATTTTATCTTCCGGTCCAATTTTCAACAACTCATGGATTTAATAAAAATATAAATTATAGCATGTGGTTTATAATTTCAGCCTAAGAAAACATAAAGAAAAATGAAAAGGAACGATATTACTAGTTTAGACGTCGGGACGGGTGGGGTCATCTTCAATTCTGCCCCTTTTTGCTTAGATCTTGGAGTTCGTGTTTGAAAACTCCCATTTCTTGCCTTGTATGCGTGATTTGCTTGATTCTTGCTTAATATCCATTGTATTAAGTATGATTTGTATTAATTTTCCATTTTCTTTTTGGGTTCCAACGACGTAGAGAGAGAGAGATTTCGTTCCCGTTTAACCAGTGATAGGAGAGAGAGAAGAGGGGTATGACTGGCAGCATTGACGGCGGAGAGAGTAGCGGAGATGTCGCGGTGTGTTTGGTCGCGTTTTTAGGGGAAAGGGGGGGAGAAGGGAAAGGGGTGGCAGCTGGAATGTTAAGGGTGAAATGGGGAGTAGTGTGTTAGGGTTTTAGTGTGGGGGGTGTGATATTAAAAGTGCTATATTTAATCTGAACCATTGGATATTGGCGATGAAGCGCTACGATTCAGCCACGTATGCACGTATATATTGTATATGTGTGGCTGTATTTGCTTAGGTGGATGAGTAAAAAGTGCTAAAGGGTGCTTTGGGAAGTAGTACCATGTGCTGAAACGAGTTGTACATGTGCTTAATGTGTGTTAATGAGGTGTAAGCTTAGGTGGGGTTTATGGGGTGCATATGTAGACAAAATATGATGATGGGGATTAGATGTAGTAGCAATATAGTTGTAAATTAGCAACTTGGCTAGTATTTAATTAAAATACTTGTAAATGTAAATAATTAGTATAAAAAATAGTAAAATTATAAATAATTATAAATAAATATATTTAAACACAATTAACTATAGATGAACTCGAATATAATACTAATTAAATATAAATAGCCACATATGATTATTAAATGATGTCGTAATGCATCAAATTGCACAAATAGCATATATATTTTGAAAATAGCCTAAATAATGTAATTACGTAATATAGTCACAATTAATTAAGTATAACATAAATATAGGATTAATATTAGTATTACGCACCTAAATGCATGCTATCCAATGCAATTTTGTTTGAAAAAAATAATATTACATCTTTAACTAAATATAGCGAAATTGCGAAAATGGAGGGACAAAATTGGGTGTCAACAACTGCCCCTCTTTGCCTGAGGATGATAAAAGAGTCTTCGGACAAAGATAGTTGATGGAATAGCCAATTTTTTCACGACAAGTGAAATGGCGTATAGCCTGTGCGAAGGGTTTATGATGCACGAGTGAAGGTTTCACGTACGATTCTGGAACGGGAATGAAAATTTATGATAAGAAATGGGAAGGGTGTGATCTCTCCTCAAATCTTGTCCGAGAACCTCTCTCTGCCACTTGTCTTTTGGAATTTGTAAGGATGTCTCATTCCAATTATCATGCCAAAAATATATGTGTCTCTGTCATGTGAGCCGCAACACTGCTTGTTATCAAAGATATTTCCTCTCTAGAGATGATGTCTCCTTGTTTCATATGTATCAAAACCTGAATTATGGTTGCCTTGCCTTCCAGTTTGTTTGTATCCCCACTAACAACAGACTTGAGTGGTTTTTTCTTTTGGCGAGTATCTGAATTTCTTGCTAAATGATGTCTTGTCCGCATAATACGAACAATAAGCTTTTCATTTTCATCATCCATAGATATGAATCACAATATGCCCACAAACGCGGACCTTATGCTTGTTCGATTGATATCTCATCCACAAACGTGGACTCCAAACTTTCCATCTAGTGACACAGATCATATGTCTCTTCAATAATATGTCCACAAACGCGGACCCTAAATCATTTTTATTGTTGAATGTGTCCACCGATGCAGACCAAATATGCTTCCTTAAATTGCTGGTTACGCCCACAAACGCGTACCTTATGTTGCTTTTAATGTTGAACTATTTCCACAGGCACAGATCCTGTGTTCTTTCAATGGTCATACTGCCCACAAACGCGGACCCTATTATCTACAATCGCAGGTTCTATGCTTGATCAATAGTTGGTTTGTCCACGAACGCGAACCTTACTGCTCCAAATTGGTAAACTATGTTCACAATCGCGGACCTTACTCTGCTTCAAATTGCTGAACTATGCCCACAAACGCGGACCCTATACCTTCAATTGTTGAATTGTCCACAAACGCAGACCTTATATATCCATCGACATGGATTCTATACTTCTTTCATTGTTGTCATGTCCACAAACGCGGACCCTATATATCCACTGACGCAGATTCTATGCTTCTCAGATTGAAGTCATGTCCACAGACGCGGACCTTATACTGTTTTCATTGCTGTCATGTTCACCACTGCGAACCCGATATATACACTAACGCAGATCCTATGCTTGTCAAATGATGTCACGTCCACAGACGCAGACCCTATATATCCACCGACGCGGATCCTATGCTTGTAAAATGATGTCATGTCAACAGAGCGAACCCTATATATCCATCCACGTGGATCCTACGCTTCTCAAATTGATGTCATGTCCACTAACGCGAACCCTATATATCCACCGACATGGATTCTATGCTCTTCAAATTGATGTCGTGTCCACAGACACGGACCCTATATATCTGCCAAAGCAGATTCTATGCTCTTCAAATTGATGTCGTGCCCACAGACGTGAACCCTATATATCTGCCGACGCAGAATCTATGCTGGTCAAAATGATGTTATGTCCACAGACGCGGACCCTATATATCCACCGACATGGACTCGATGCTCTTCAAATTGATGTCATGTCCACACACGTGGACCTTATATATCCGTCGATGCAGATTCTATGCTTGATATTCTGATAAATTTTGCTTTGCATGAGTTGTTAGGTATACTTGGTACCTGTGTAAACCTACGATCAAAGAAAATTTGTGAGTGTTTTGGGGGGGAGGTTGACTTGCGCATTTGTTGTGTTGTACTCTGTTGTTGCATCTTGCATAATCTCCTCCTCGTAATTTCTTCCTTTTCAAACGTCGAACCTTAGTTGAGTCGTGAGCAAAAGGGATAAGGAAAGGGGATATGCATGTGTTTTGTGAAAAATTATATTTAAAGAGTAATGAAAATTTATTCCACTGAATCATAGACTGCGACGTGTTGTTTGGACATAATCTCTTCTCTATCCATTTGCTGCTAAAAAATCATCCGTTTTGAAATTTTGAGGGAATCTCAAAATTTCTGCCCCAGTGTGTTGCTTGCACTTTCCTTGAATTTTTGAGGTCCCTCAAAAATTCTGCCTTAGTGTGCTGTAATGAATTCTTTGAATTAGTGTCCAATAAAATTTTCTTATGGTGTGACCGTGCCTTGAGTAGGCTGCCTACATATCCCCTCTTTGGAATCAGGTTGCTACGTAGTTCAAATCCAATAAAGATGAATGTTGCTCGATTTGTAGTATCTTTTGGTTGTATCTGTGAAAAGTACCTTGTTAATTTTTCTCGATTTAGAGAATTCCACTTTAGGATCGACTGTCTTTCTCCAACTTCCTTGGTAAATACCTTTGTCATTCTATTTCTCGTTATATTCATACTTCGCTATCTATGAGCGTCACTTGCTCGAGCATGCTTTTAACCATGAAGTTCCTTAAATGTCCTTTGTCGAATCATAGTCTGGCTTCTACTCATCGTCTTGGACTGCCTACTCACATTGCAGTCGCATATTCAATGGAATTAAATAATATTGCAAAAAGTGAACGATGCATACTCAAAATAAAGAATAGGAAATGCTTTTACTATTGGAGTTAAGAAATAGTCTTTGAAAGGAAACAACGATGCAACAAAGTTGAAAAACAAAGAAAATAAAATCTAACGACTCGGAGTCGTGTTTTATCTAAGAAAATAACTAATGCCCCAGCTCCACCAAGGTTCTCGGCATGCTCGGAATGTGCTCCAGATTCAGTTGTTCAGTTTCAGCTTTCTAGATGTCCAGGACTTCAGTATGCTTTTCAGGAACTTCACCAGATTCTTCAATGAATAGCTCCTTTAGACCGGTCAGCTCATCTCTATATCATGAACATTTTCGGCAAGTCCTTCTCCCTCGAGAGTTTTCATGTAGCTTGAAAAGATGGATGCTTGTTTTAGAGTTGGAACAAACTACTCTAGTGAATGATAACCTCTTGTATCTTTTGTAGTACTTTTTCCTTTGCAAACCAAGATGTACCCCAGGCCAAACTTGTATTCATCAAACATTGTTTCTGCTTTTATAATCGTGCCTTCCAAATTGTATTCTTTGCTGGAGTGGATCATATTCACCTTCTCATCCCTATGATTGGGCAGTAGGTTATTGCGCACATTTGGTGCCTTCAGATGAATGACTTTTTCATTGATTAGGTCCTGAATCTTATCTCTCAATGCAAAACATTTCTCCATCTCATGCCCCGGTCTACCTGACTGATATACGCACCTTTTACTGTAATCAAAGTTAGGTGAAGTGTTGTCTGGCATCTTTTGAGGTATTGGGACAATAAGCCCAGCAGCTTTCAATCTCTCGAACAATTGGGTGCGAGATTCAGCTAATGGGGTGTAGTTTCTCTTGGGTCTTTGGTTTGTATCAGGGCGAGGCCTAGGAGGGTACGATGGTGCATTTCGGTAGTTGGGTTGAGTATTTTGCTGGTATGGTGGGCGGTATGGTGCTGGGGTATAGAATATAGGTCGAGTGGGCTGAGTGTTGTAAACAGGATATTCAGGTGGTATGTGATGGTAGGAATAGAATGGTGGCGGTGTTTGGTAATAGTGATTGAAAGTAGGGTCTTGAATGGTTGCAGCAAAAGAGACTTCATCTTTCTTCTTTTTGGAAAGGCTCACATTTCCAGACTGGATGGCCTTATTAGTAGCTTGTAGTGCAGCTAGGCTAGTAATCTTTCCACTTTTCAGCACTTCTTCTACGTCATCTACCATCAACACTACATCAACAAACTTCTGATTTTTCATATGCAGCAGCTTATCGTAATAGACGTCCTCTTGAATGCAGATGAATATGTTCACTATTTCTTTTTCATCCATAGCGGGTTGCACCTTTGCAGCTTCTGCTCTCCACCTAGTAGCATATTCTCTAAACGTCTCTGTGGGTTCCTTTTTCAACTTTTCCAAGTAGAAACAATCTGGTACCATTTCGGTATTGTATCCAAATCTTTCTACAAAGTCTGCTGCCATATTTTCCCAACCAAGCCATGTACATGGTTTCTGCTTAGAGAACCAACTTAAAGCCTCTCCGGTCAAGCTTCGGCTGAGTAGCTTTACTCGTACTTTCTCGTCTTCCCTGCTCCAATCAACTTATCTCAATATGTTCTCAGACGTGCCATAGGGTCTCCAGTGCCATTGAACAAGTCGAACTTTGGTATCTTGTATCCATCTAGCAATTTCAAAGTAGGATAGATGCACAAGTCTTCATAAGCTAAACCTTTAGTGGTTTTGCCTAACTCAAACTTCTTAAAGGCTGCCTCCAGCTTACGAACTTTCTCTTTTGTCCCATCATCATTGGCTTCATCCTTCGCCCATTCATAGTTTTCATGGTCTTTGACTGGCGAAGTGAGTTGTTTGGTTTCAGTAGTGAACATGGGGTTGTAAGGCTTCGGGTATGCGGTGTTGGTGTGAGGTAAGTTTGTGTTTAGGTAAGTAGGAAGTGCAGGAGGTGGTGCTTGATAAATGGTGGGTAAGGTTTCTTGGTAAGTAGCAATTGGTGCTGTTTGGTAGATAGCGGGTGGTGCTGTCTAGTAAGTAGCGTGTGGTGTTGTTTGATAAACAACGGGTGGATTAGTTGGGTGTATAGGGTCCTTTCCGTTAGGGCGGGCTGACCCACTTGGATCGATAGGCTCTCCTGAATGGGCAGAGTTAATAACAGGTAAACTGGCCATTGTTAGTTTCTCTTCAAGTTCTTTAATTCTTTGCTCTAAAGTAGCAACATGTTCGTTATACCCAATTGGGGCAAGCTTGCGTGTTGTTCCATTGTTATCATCACTAAGAGCAGCGTTATTCAACTCAGACATAATGTTTCGTCTTCCTCTTCTTCTAATTTGTGAGAGGGGAGGAGTTGTAATTGGGCCTTTTGCTCTCGTCCGGTATTGATGTTCGGCAAGAATGCACAAGTCAACCTCAGGAGTGGGAGTAAAACTAACACATGAAAGCAATAAGTTAGTTTCGAGATAATAACTTTCATTGCAAAATATATCACGTTTTATAATGCAAGGGACCTCTTTTGTGTCGTGGTAGGCCTAACAAGAGCAATACATATGATATGCGTGATAGGCGTCATTTGATGACGCTTTTGGACGAAGTTAGCTAGTGTATCTTAACATGCCAGGGATGTTAAGCCTTCCTAAGTTTGAGTATGATATTTAAAATTGAACGTGTATTATGTGTCATCCCATTTGTTCTCATAACCCAAAAAAAAAAATGAATGGAAAATATTTATTAAATAATATGATTTTGTTGTATAAATGTAGAAATAACACATTTGGGTAAATAGGAATAAATAAGTGATCTTGTTACATTAAAAGTAGGAGAAATTAATTTAAAGTCTATGATTTTGTTTACCTGAAAGTAGAAAAAATTAACTTCGTTCATGACCCAAAATATAATTTTATAAAATAACTGGTTTTGGTACATAAAAGTAGGAAAATCAGTTTAAAGTCTATGTTTTCTTTGATCTTCCAAGTCTTCGTGACTTGTGACAACCTCCAACCAAAATAAATAATTGGATGATCCACACTTTTAGAGAACAAATGGTCTCCATTAGACAAGTTCAATTTAAAATTAATGCACATGTAGCACATTTAAGCATCCCTTAGGGTTGAAAACCCATTTGGTTCGTTCAAACATGGTGAACTAGTAGACTTAGACACGAGCCGAAGTCAAACATTTTCTAAATATGACATGATGCATGATTTTAAAACAGAGTTTACACTAAATGTTGCCTTGACTCGACAAGGTTCCTCCAAACGGACAATTAGGAAGTGGAAAGTGCACAAACTGTCAACAGTTTTGCTAGTTGACTAATTTTGCACATCTTTCCTAAGAGGTATTTTAGTAGTAGAACGACCATGAGTTTCACGCAATCTCTCTTTTGTGTGAAAGTGTGAATTTTTCATGAGTGGAGGAAAATATGAACGGAATGGCAGTTATAATTGCATAAGATATAAATAACAATTAAAGCGTTACTCAAAAAATAAAATAACCGACGAAGAAACAAAAACAAAGAAAAGGCGTTAATCTTGGAATAAAATAACCAAAGCAATAAAAAAAATAACCCAATCATAAGAAATCGTTATGGTTAGAGCATAAATATCCCCAGCGGAGTCGCCGTTCTATCGCACCCCACTTTTGTGGTTTTCGACTTGGGTAACTCGTTTGGATTGAGTTTTGGAGTCGCCACCTAATAAATTTTCTAGGCGTATTAGGTCACCTATCAATTTCTAATTCAATAATAAACTCCCGATTGGTCTATTAGTCAGAGATTCGGGTAAGTGTTCAAGTTAACCTAAAAGAAAGGGGTTAGGCACCTCCTAGGTTCCACTAAGTGTGGTTCCTAGCCGATTTTTATAATTGAGTTTACTTTTGCAATTTATTTAAAAAGAGACATAAGGTAAATAATATATGTAAAATAAATCACGGTGTAAATGAATTAAAGTAAGCAAGCAAGAAAACAGATTGTAAGTACGACTTAATTGGAAACTAGTTCTGCAATTCAAAACTAAATTTCATCTAATTCCTTCAACAGGTTAAAACCTCAATTAATCATACAATTCAGGATACTTGTGCAAAAATCTGAATTTAGGCGAATAACATGTAAAGGCAATTGAGCATAATTTGCAGGAATAGGATAGAATAACAGTTATATTACATAAGCAGCAATAGATTACAAAATTAATCAATTAAATGAAAGACCTTATGATTCATTATCCTATTCGGATCAGAACTCGGCTTTCGTAAGGGACGATAGTTTCAGAATCCACTATCAAGTATATAGCTCGGGTAGTTCCATCATATCCGAGGGGCTTAATTTACCTTTAACCTCCAGACCCTGTTTAAGTATTTAACTAAGTTAATTTCTAATACTTTAAACGTCCTAAAGATTTGCTAGCGTCCCACTTAATGTCTCGGAGGCCATTGAGACTACTAATATAAATATCTAGACCCCTAAGTTTATTAGTACCCCAAATCTAGACATCTAGGCGTCAAATAACAAACGGTCATACGTTCATATAAGTCAAGGAAATAAGCAAGTACAAATTTAATCTTCTAAGAAAAGGGATTTGGGCCTCCAAATAAGCTTTAAAGATCAAGTTTAGACATCAAATACTTATTGTTAAGCTTCAACACTTAATATTTGCAAGAATAGGCCAATTTTCAATTTTAGCTCCTACTAATGAGATTTGCATAAATAAGCCCTCTTCCGGCACCGATTGCGAATTTAACCACTTTTAAAGAAAAAACGTTAACTGCCCTAATTTCAGAAATAAATACTTTCTAAAAAACAATCATATTATCAGTTTCGAGTTTCAGTTATAGACCTGCTATCATATCATTTCTGAAATTGCATAAATAAGCTATTTTAAATCTGTCTTACAATTTTAGCCCTCTTTCCTGATTATGCAAAAAACATTCCCTGTCACAATTTAATTTTATAACCTGTCCTATTCTACATAAAATTTCTAGATTATGATATACATAAACAAACCAGCAATTTCACATCTACCCTCGCATAAATAGTCATATTTCAATGACAGTTTGCATATATAATTTTTTCAATAGGTAAAATTAAAAGAAGCGTAGGAAAGGTGAGGTTGGCCCCTGTCTAAACATTCACTGCCCCTAGCAGCGTATACAAGCAGAACCTGTTTTATACACTAGCTTGCACCTTGTGGTACTTATACAAGTAAACAAATCCTAATGAACACAAATTTCAAGTTCAAGTTCTAACAATATTACAATCATTCCAGAAAAGAAAAGAAAAGATAAGAAAGAGGGCCTTTGTCCCTGGTGCTTTTGCAAGCCTTCTCCGCGTCTTTTACATAGACCAGCATGGCCTTCTACAGCAGTCAAAGAACATGTAACAAACATTAGTACTGGTATGGCCTTTTAGCAATGCTATTACAGTTAAAACCTGCTAAAGAAGGTTAGGGGTGGCCCCAAAATAGCCCAGCAATGTTACACATAACAAGCCAAGCATTCAGCGACATCAGATGGCATCAAGCCAAGTATAAATTCGAAACCAACCTATATGAGATCATAGAGTAGTCATACATTCAGTTTTCTTTAAGTACTATGCCTTGAGAGCTTTGACAACAGAATCAGTGACACTAATACAAGTGGCAGGTAGTTATAGACAGCAAAAGTAACTAAACTTTGCTCTAACTTATTATCCAGCCGAGAAAAGGCTTTTAACTATAAGTAATTGAAAGAATTGAAAAGCAGTATGTTTTCGAAAGAGAAAACAGTTTGTAGAAGAGGAGAAGAGGTGTCTGTAAGGTGTGTATGTTGTCCCTTTCGACTGGAAAAGAGTTGATATTTATAGGGGAATTTTAGACTGACTCATTCAGGTTTAAAAAAGGACAAGAATCAATCACACACATGACAATGGAAAGAGGAGGATTCACTATCAATCAAGGAGAATCGTATTCAAATTTCAAACCTTTGTTACATGCCAAAAGAGCGTAGAATATTAAGTTTTAGTATTAAGAGAAACATTCAGTCTTCCTAAAGTTATGGAAGAAAAGATACTAAATTTTCTATTAAGAAAACTTGTTCAACAGTTAGTTTGCAATGAGAATAATGACGCATAAGGCTGGAAATTATATAAAAGAAAAGGATCTTAGAAAAATACTAACTATCCCATATATGCATATCCTCTTTCTCATTCTTTTAGACAATATGTATGTATTATATGTGTAATTAGCAGAATACATAACAATTACAATATAGTTTTCAATAGCAAATCTCCAAAACGGGGAAACGCTTCTTGACTCGATTCGAAACAAGCATGATCAATGCTTAATCAGTTCCAACAATCCGAGCAGTTGTACAGTCACACAATATAATTAGACAAACATAGGCAGTTGACAATTCTAAGATTTTTCATAACGCTTTATGCTATTTTCACCTCATAAACAAAGTAGGAAACTTACTAAGATACGATTATATTTTATCTTCAGGTCCAATTTTCAACAACTCATGGATTTAATAAAAATAGAAATTATAGCATGTGGTTTATAATTTCAACCTAAGAAAACATAAAGAAAAATGAAAAGGAACGATATTACCAGTTCAGGCGTTGGGACGGGTCGGGTCAAGACCGACCCAGGTCGGGTCATCTACAATTCTGCCCGTTTTTGCTTAGATCTTGGAGATTCGTGTTTGAAAACTCCCATTTCTTGCCCTGTATGCGTGATTTGCTTGATTCTTGCTTACTATCCGTTGTATTAACTATGATTTGTATTAATTTTTCATTTCCTTTTCGAGTTCCAACGACATAGAGAGAGAGAGAGATTTCGTTCTCGTTTAACCAGTGATAGTTTAACCAGTGATAGGGGCATAACTGGCGGCGTCGATGGCGACGTCGACGGCGGAGAGAGTAGCGGATATGCCGCGGTGTGTTTGGTCACGTTTTTAGCGAAAGGGGGAGAGAAGGGAAAGGGGTGGCGGCTGGATTGTTAAGGGGGAAATGTGGAGTAGTGTGTTAGGGTTTTAGTATGGAGGGGGTGTGAGTGTGATATTAAAAGTGCTATATTTAAGATGAACCATTGGATATCGGCGATGAAGGGCTACGATTCAGCCACGTATGCACGTATATATTGTGTATGTGTGGTGGTATTTGCTTAGGTTGATGAGTATAGAGTGCTAAAGGGTGCTTTGGGAGGTAGTACCATGTGCTGAAACAAGTTGTACATGTGCTTAATGTGTGTTAATGAGGTGTAAGCTTAGGTGGGGTTTATGGGGTGCATATGTAGACAAAATATGATGATGGGGACTAGATGTAGTAGCAATATAGTTGTAAATTAGCAACTTGGCTAGTATTTAATTAAAATACTTGTAAATGTAAATAATTATTATAAAAAATAGTAAAATTGTAAATAATTATAAATAAATATATTTAATCACAATTAAATATAGATGAACTCGAATATAATACTAATTAAATATAAATAGCCACATATGATTATTAAATGATGTCGTAATTTGTCAAATTGCACAAAATAGCATACGTATTTTGAAAATAGCCTAAATGATGCAATTACGTAATATAGTCACAATTAATTAAGTATAATATAAATATAGGATTAATATTAGTATTACGCACGTAAATTCATGTTATCCAATGCAATTTTGTTTGAAAAAAATAATATTACATCTTTAACTAAATATAGCCAAATTGCGAAAATTGAGGGACAAAATTGGGTGTCAACAACTTTTATCCATATGTATTCTACCCATCCCATTGCCTACATTACAACCATAGGAAGTCCTAATTGATCTTAGCCGAGTAGATGGACGTTAGTCGAGTTCTATACTAAGGGCAAGCTTATGATACGTCTTCTGTTGCATGTGAGTTCTTTCCTGAGAGTAATTATTCCATCTTATTGTGAATTTTCGTTCATGTTCATTCTCTTGTGTGAATTCCTTAATTACTTTGAATTGATTGTTAGGGCACATGATTTACAAGAAGTGAGTTTTTATATTAGTCTCTTGAAAAGAGTGAGTACTTGCATGATTTATGGATAAGTTTGGAGCCGATTTGGGATTGGGAGGTTGACTTGATGCACTTGGTTGTATTTAAATATTCTTTGCGTGGACCTTGTGTAAATAAAACATAATTAGTACATATGCAACTTGTTAAGTACCTGTATAAACCAAAGTTATTAATGTGAGTCGATTTGGTGTGTCCCAAGGTATAAGTTGCTTGAGGACGAGCAAAGGTTCAAGTGTGGGGTATTAATATTCGGTGAGAAATACATATGTAGATCCTTGCTTGGCCTCATATTTTTAGCCTTTTCACATTGACTTAGTTGTTATCTTAGTGTTGTTAATCTTATTACGTGCTTTTAATTGTGTAGGAATGCATTTAGAGGAAATTGAGCGATTTAGAGCTAAAATGAGAGTAAACAGAGCTTTGACGTCTGAGTAGAAGCCCGAAACCTGATTGAAAATAAAAGAAAGAACGTCAACTAAGAGAAAAAGTTAAAACACAGTAAAAAAGGCTTGCCGCGCAGCTGTAGGGTTGATTTTCACAGAGTATGAAAATAGTGCAGGCGCAGGCAAACTGCCTTTTGCCGCGATGCGCAGCACGACCCATGTTGCGATGCGACAGGCCAAAAGTCCTGATGTTTTGATTCCGAATTTATTATTATTCCCGCCTTGTGTGAGTCTATGGGGACGATATAAAAGCCCTAAAACACACCCCAAAACATAAGTTTTGACCTGGAAAGGAGCAAAAGGAGGCTAGAGCTTTGGAGACTTGAAGAACACAAGAATTTTTCTTAAATTATTCTTTTTTTTTAATTTGTTCATTAATGAATTATTTTGACATAATTGTGATGAATATGAGTGGCTAACTTACTCATTCTAAGGTTGATTGAACTACTCTAATACTTATGTGTTACAAATATGGTGTTTTAATGAATGAAACTTGTTAATTCTTCATATCTAAGTGTTTACGTTTTGCTTGCTATTGATTGGAAGGGCCCCATTTTGATTGTCCCCTTTATTCTTGTGTGTCTAGGGATAGATTCATGAGTTAGAGGTAAATACTTAGAAAAATTTTAACCTATAACTAAGGCATTACTTAGGTTGTCAAAAAGGTGATTCATGACCATTGAACCCGATTGTGTACCATACTTGTAGTCCTATATATCTTCATTAATTAATTGAAAAATTGGTTACTGAAAGTATTTCACTTGGTGCACTTTCAACAGACACTAGGAGGGGTGAATAGTGTCTTCCGATTTTCGCATTTCGAAAAACCTTGCTCGTGCCCACAAGAACCTAGTTCTTGAAGAGTTTCTCCTGAGCAATGTGTTAAAAACAATAATTCAGAAATAAACTTAAACAGGGATTTTTACATGGAAAACTCCTTGCTCAAGGGAGAAAAACCATGACCCACACTCTGGAATTTTGAAAACTCTTTCACTAATACAACGAGCAAATTTTAGGTTACAAACTCTATAACCAAGGGACTAAACTCTAGTACCTAAGACTGCCTACAATCAACTCAATTGTAGCAATTATACCTGGGAAACTCCTAAGTACAAGACTGCATACGATCCACGATTGTAGCAACTCCTTTTAAGCTACTCTAGCCTAATAGAAGATTTTCTCCAAATACAACACCTAATCAATGCTTCTCAAATAAGCGTAAAAGGTTACAATTCAAAGCTCTAATACACATGAACTAGAACAAGACAAAAACTCAATACAGCTTGATGAAGAACCACTTGTCCAGTCAGTTCCTTCTGAACGTTCTTGTTGGATTGGTAATTGATTATGCCTGATGAAGAACCTTTCGTCCAGTTAATTCCTTCTACGCGTTCTCATAATTATCAACCTTTTGAGCTCTCAATCTCTCTCTATTTGGCTGAAGAGATAGTCTTTTGTGCATAATGCTTGAAGTCTTCATAAAGATGTATATATAGTTAAATATGACTTCTTGATGGACAAGGAAAAGAATTATTCCCTAATTAGGACTTAATAAACACTTTCATTATACAATGTTACCTCCTGCACATTTTTTCCATTCTTGGACCCCTTGAAAATATTTTTCATTATTATCTAGATCTTCCAAGATATTTCCAGCTGGCATCCAAGGCAATTAGGGTTTATCAGCCGTCATTTAGGCTTTTATATTCACGCCCAAGGGACTCATAATCCAATTACGATTAAACTTTGCACTGCTTCGTAGAACCTTCCTGTGCGAGGTTCTCTTAGTTCTACTAGGATTTTGCTTCCTTTATACTGCTTCGTAGAACCTTCCTGCGCGATTCCAAATCCAATTCAAATTGCAAAACTACTCTGCCCAGATTCGTTCCTATTCCATCTCGAACTGGGAATTTATCCGTGCATCTTTTCATCATCGGTAGAACCTCCAACAGATATTCTGAGAACAAGATCCTTCACCAGTTTCTTCCCATTTGTCAATCATCAAAACTCAACCTTCAACAAATTTCCCTTTTTTGACGATGACAAACAAATATTGCCTGGAGGAGTATAAATCCCAGTTCAAAAAAAAAAAAAAAACAGAAGCATTGAAACAGGTATAAGAATTAATAACAGAATGAAACTGGGTCACAAATACCTCCAACATTTCTTCTTCCCCCTTTTGGCATCATCAAAAAAATCACAGTACATCTGCCAAAGAACCAATCAAGTAATGTCGGTCTATAGTCTAGACGGTAGCAAATCAATCATATTCAGAACCTGTCAAACTTCAATCTAAGATGCTTAGTTAAAACTATATGATAAGAGAGTTGATCATTAATGAATCAAGCAAAATATCCAAATAAGCATAAAAAATTAAGAGTAAGACCATAAAGATTGTGTTAAACAGAACATCACAGAGAAATTGAGGGAATATGAGTTATAGGGTAGGAACCGGTTCTTGTCTGGAAAGTGGATGGAACAAAGATTTTATAAGAGCAAGCATCGCCGCAGAGTTTCCTTGCATTTCCAGCACCAGTTCACATTCCATAAGCTTCTACCTCCTAATTTTGATCATCCATACAAGGACCTTCATCGCTATCATGCTTTATAGGTTCCTCTGCAAATTCTTCCTCCAAATGGTAATCACAGCTCTTTGGGATGTTCCTTTCACAGCCATCATGATGATCAGGTTCTGTACATTTGTCTAAAGACATACCAAAGAGCTCCATGATTTATGTAAGAGGTAACCCATAAGCTAATGCATGCTCTCCTAGTTCCACATTAGCTATCCTCTCTATATGTTGTATCATTACTCCTGGCCAGATTCATATGAACCTCCATATCCAATAGGTCCATGTAAGTTAAATCTATAAAGTTCACCTCACTACGACACTAGGACCACTGGACCAGGTTCTTCAGCACAAACTCAAACAACAATTGATAGAGGGATTCCATAGCCTTCATCCTATCTGGGTGGCTCTGGTAAGCCTTGGTTTCCCCATGAATATTTATGTAGAACTCTCTAATCCTCAAGAGCATACAACTTTCTTGTCTCTATATGAACCAGGTTCTCCCAGCTTTGAGCATTCAACATTGCAACCAGCTGTACCATCCTCTTTTCTTCGGTATTAACAAGAATTATAACTTTCACAATAAGATGTTCCTTGAACCAACAACCTAGTCCACTTCATTCATTTTCTTATCAGCCACCTTTTTCTCTGCACTATAACCAGGTTCAACAGGAGATTCTTCAGGCCTCACCTCTTCTCCAGTTTCTTTTATTATTTTTACTTTTCTTTTTCAGCTTTTGAAGAACACACTCAGTAGTCCTTCTCCTTAATTGGATTAGGGGTACGTCAACATCATGTTCCTCATAAACTTGAGAAGATGGTTCATTGGCCTCTATATTACCTATTTCACTCAAGAGAACAATTTCCTCATCCTAATCAATACCACAATATAAATCTCTAGGAATTGGCTGATTTTTATTTTCAATTCGTCAACCTTGGATCCTTTGAACACACCAGGATCATCAACGAATAAAAGGTCAGCCATATCCCAAAACACAAACTCTTTTCCCAACATTCATCATTAGACAACACAAATCTGCTTCATCAACAGTTGACGAACTAGTGGGTGGACTAGGTTTTTCCACCGTGTCTTTTTCTGTCTCAGCAACACCATTAGATTCATCAATATGTTTCCAATTCTTCATTCCTTTTCATGTACCACCAAGGGAGAAGCCTCTAAACTAGGTTCATCGACTGACACCTCAGATGGTTCATATTCAAACACAACCACACTTTACAAATCTATAAACATAACCAGGAACTATAGTACTAATCATGAAGTCAGATTTCTTGCGCAAAACAGTAATTACCTCAATTTGAGCCAAAGTGACTGCTGAATTTTCTTGGACCAGTTCTGTCATTCCATTACTCTGAGAACCTTGTTCCTCAGAGAGTTTCCCCTGAGTTTCATACTCTACATTTCGGTGGTTCTTTCTCTACTTGTTGTGTCTCACTAACAAACATCACCTCCGTCATCTTCCTCTTTCTCACCCTCAGCACCAAACTTCCTTTTACTTCTCTTTTCTCAAACACTTCTGCATTTTATGTCTCCACTCTTTCCTTCACTTCTTCCTCCTGGTTCTTCAAATAAGACTCAATCCAGTCAAGTCCTGCATCATTAGTTGTTGAAGGAACTGAGGAAGGACCAGGTCTTTGCCCAAATCCTTTCCACCTTAGCAGGTCCTTGTCTTAACTTGACCGGACTACCAACATCCACAGTCTCCTTCACTATCTCTGAAGGAATTCCTTCTAACTAGGTTCATTGACTGTGTCTTTTTGGGAATCCACAGGCTTAGCAACTTTAATTGATTCTATAGCAACTTGAATAGATTCTACACTAGAACAACCAGCTTATACATCAACAACATTCCTTTTTTTTCTATACCACTAGAACTATCACCATCTACAAACCGTACAAGTTCATCTAACCCTATTACTAATACCGTAGTAGCAACTTTATCAGGGCTCAAAATTGACTCACGCATAATGGAACTTGTTCTAGTGGATTCGGGACTTACCTCTAAAGAACTTTGTCAGACCCAACAACTTTCAATTTCTGCATCATCAGTAATTAAAATAACTGAGGCAGAACCAGGTTCTTGAACAGTTTCTTCGACTTCCTAAGCAGGTTCTTTCTATTTACCCCAACTCTAACAAACTTCAAGCCAAACTCATAGAAGGGTTCATCGCAGCTTGCTTTGTTCCTTTATTCCCTTTAGGTTTAATAATTTTGGGTTCGGGTTAAACATGGATTTTAGAAGGGTTTTAAGTGTTTGATGTGATTCTTTTGGGAGATGAAAAGATAAAGGAATTGAAGTAATTCATCATTAAAGGTTCTTGGGAATTGACGCCAAGTCATCAAATATATTTTGAATTTCAAATATGGCTTAAAAAGTGGTGCCAATTCAATGTGGTTACAAAGGGAATAGATGAACCAGTTAAGACAAAATTTATGGAAACAATCTCAAATGGCTTAGATACATACCTGAACACATATGAAACTGATTCATCACTTCATGTTTCTCTTTTTTTTTTTTTATATATCTGAACAAAAAAAAAGCATCATTAGAAATCAATAAGAAATTTCTAACATAGATGAAATGCATACTCTTTAGACTATAAAACTAGAAATACCATTCTAATGTATTCCTAGACAAGTAACATAAAAGATATTTCACTAGACAATCATCGAGGGAACCAGGTTCTGGGTCGTTCAGTGTATTTTGGTCATCTCCAGTTCCAACCTGTTCCTTTCAGCTTGTACCCTATTTCATGCTTTGGTGAAGATATCTGTTATTTGATCATCAATCCTGCAAGAATTCATTGTAATTAGGATTTTTCAAAATTATCTCTGAAGAAGTGATACCTAAATTCAATGAGCAGGGTCCTTCTGGGATGGACCAGGTTCTTGGCAAGTTCCTTCAGTTGCTTCATTATCTAGAAGGTGTGCAACTCTAGATGTACTTTTCCTCTCCATAAGATGACCAGAATAATCTTCATCAGCACAACCAGTAGGATCAAAAGTTCCTCCTCGAGGATACCACAACCGCATAAGTCATAAGAACCTTTCAACTATCTCAAGATTCTTTCCACTATTGACATAAGTGACTACTTTGATTTCTATTGGAATCATGCACATATCAACACAATGACTAGCCTAGTAGATGTAAGGTATTGAAGAAAACTAATAATTCCTCCAATTTTTGTGTCTTCAATACGAGAACCAATTTCTTCCAGATTCAGCTTTGTTCCTCATGTTATTGGTGTGTCCAAGGCTTTAGCACTCTTTATCTTAAACTTGCAAAGTCCTTACACAAGAATTCATTAGTAGCACAACAATAATGTCATCTACATAGGCTTGAAGAATGAGCAGGTCCTTGGCTTTCTTCCTTAGAAATAATGTGTTGTCTATTTTTTCTCCAATGAAATCATTCTTCAGTAAGAACCCAGACAACCATTCATACCAAATCCTAGGAGACTGTTTCAACCCATACACTGCCTTGTCAACTTTGTAGACTTAATCAGAAAACTCGATGCTATCAAGTTCTGGTGGTTGAACTACATACACCTCTTCAGTTAGATAACCATTAAGGAATACACTCTTCACATCAATCTCATACAAGGTGAATTACATAAAAATAACAAAGGCGATCAGTATCCTAACGGCTTCCATTCTTGCAACAGGTGTAAAGGTTTCACAATAGTCGATTCTCTTTTCTTGAATGTAACCTTGAACCACCAATCTAGCCTTGTTCCTTGTGACCATGCAATTCTCATCCGGCTTGTTTCTATAAATACCCATTTGGTAGCAATGATAGACCTTTCCTTAGGTCAAAGGACCTAGTGCCAGACTCCGTTCTTTTCAAAATGATGTAGTTCCTCCTGCATAGTAATCATCCAATCTGCCTCCTCAAGTGTTTCTCGTACATTCTTTGGTTCCATAGATGAGAGAAACACAAAGAATGCACAGAAGTTCTTCAAAGCTCCTCTTACAATAATTCCAGAGTATAGATCAGATATCAGGTTCTGCATTGGATATGAACTTTGATGCTTCCAAGGTTTAGACTTGATCTGTTGAGAGGTTTCTCCAGAGGGGCCTTCTGAAGGAACAGGTTCTTCTAAGTTCTAATCTTCTTGACTGTGACATGTGTCTCTCGTTTGATCTTCTTTACGATTCAATCTGGTTCTATGAATCTCAAGTAAGTTCTTCATGATAAAGTTCATCTTTTTTAGAACCAGTTCCCCCTAATTGATTGAATCCATGCCTCAGGGTGAGCATGTGTTTCAGCCACTTTCTATTTCCTACTATCAGCATCAAGTCGTATTTCTCCTTGCTACGCCTGATTTATGTGTTAGTTCTTTAATAATAACCAGATTAGCATGTGAACCAGTTCCTCTTGAATCACTAAATTCATGACGGTTGAAGCGATTGTCCAGTTATTTGATTTGATCCTCCATCAGCTTCAGATTTGTCTCCACCCTGAAGAACCTGGTTCTTGGACAACTCTCTCTTATATCTGTATTCCTGCATGCCTTTCTCCGCCATATTATTAGTTTCATAAGAAAATGATAAGCATTCCTTCAACACATAGAGTTCATTTACTCCCTCCGTCCCAATTTGTTTGTCATAGTTTGACTTGGCACAAAGTTTAATAAAGTAGGGAAGACTTTTGAAACTTGTGGTCTAAAATAAGTCATAGATATTTGTGTGGCTATGAATGAGTCAAAAAGTAAGTTGGGAGTTGAATTATTGCCAAATTTAAAAATATGACAATCTTTTTGGGACAGACTAATAAGGAAAGTATGACAAACAAAATGGGACAGAGGGAGTAATTAACACTTTGTAAGCTTTTCTTTGTGGTGAATTTCCTAGGAAGAGTTCCCTCATCAGTTCGTGCATCAAACTTGCCTAGAGCTTCTTTACCATTATATGATACATATACAACTAGAAGGCTCTTAGGTAAGTGATGATTAGCCTTCTACCCCGAAGTGAGTCATAGGAAAACTTCCCAACAAGGGACCTACCATGTACACAAAAAATCATATGAAATTTGTAATTCACAATTTGCTACCAATGGACCAAAGTGCATTTATTATGCTCAAGGATCACAAGTTATGAAATACTCAACCAGTTATACTTTAAACTAACTAAATACCAATAGAGTGACTTGCATTCCTTACAATAGAAGTGATTTTCTTACCAGCATCCCAGTCCTTCCAATGGAGGCTGCAAGTGAGAGGATTTTATTTGTCTCTATTCATATATCTCGAGCAATCAAAGTCTAAATACTCATTTTGGTTGCTTCCTCTCACCTTAGCCTGCAAAACTCAATCAAGGGTTAGTTTTAGAAATCCAGACAAGCTTGGATCCCTTCTTATGATGGAATGGATGAATCATATCTCTTTTAACCCAACTAGGTAAAATAAATTTTTTGTTCTTTTCAATTGCCTTGAATAGAGTTGTGCAACTATATCTATAATGCCGAATTTTACCACAACGAGTGCACAGTCTATTCTTGACCACTCCAACATACATGCTCTTTGGCTTTAATTGTGACAAGGGTTTCTTATATTTAGAACCACTTTTGTTTCTCTTGTGATTCTTATGAAGCCTATTAAGAGCATCAAAGGACCTATTCCTTTGAGTGGTTCCAGTTAGCTCAAAATTGATTTTGTCCAGATTCTCTTGAGGCAGTTTGTTCTTTTTAATTTCACAATACAAACTTTCTTTAGTGATTTTCATATCTGTTTCAAGGGACACTTGACCATCACTAAGAACCTGTTTACCATGAGTTTCTTTTAACTGAGTATTTTCTTGTTTAAGTGTTGTAATGTTTGTTTCATTCTCAAGAACCTGGTTCTTGAGTTTTCAAAATCAGCTTCAACTTCAGAATTTCTTTCTTTCAGACTTAAATTTTCATATTTCAACCTTTTAAAACCAGACAATATTTGTTCCATGCCAGCACTTAAACTTTCAAATTTATCAATTAAGGGAAGCAAGAGATTAGCAAGTTTCTTTTTAGAAAAAGATGAGATACTTCTTCTTAGGTCAGAGAAACTTACCTCAGGGATGTCCCCTTCGATCTTTTCATCACTCATTGACATGAGAGCAAAGGATGCTTGCTCACTTTGTTCTTCTGCTTGGGAATTCCTTTTGGTCATCAAAGTAAGTTTGGCACTTTCACTTTTACTATTTGAATCACTAATAGAAAGGTCTCCTGGAGGTGCAACCATCATGGCCTTTTTGAAGGCTTTGGAAGATATCTTCTGCCTCCTCTTCGAATAGTTCCTTGGTCATTCCTTCTTCTCAAGAACCAGTTCCTTTACTTTTTCAGAACCTGTCTTATTCGTATCTCCCAAAGATTCCATGTAGGCTTGCTTTGCAGCTTCCTTTGATGGTCTTCTTTTATTAGATGAATTATCCTGCTTCGTGAAACAGGTTCTAGCACTATTGTTCACCTGTTCCTTCTCTGGTTCATTACTGTAGGCAGTCTCTAATGAATCCCAAATTTCCTTGGTAGTTGAGCATCTTGAGATTCGTTTGTACACATCATATCCAAGGCCACAATGAAGTATTTTCATCGCCTCAGCATTCATCTAAAGTATTTTGAGATCATCTTTATTTAGTTCCTTTTCAGATCTTTGTGTCGTCTTCCAAAACTATCAATTTTTGTAGGAACCAAAGGACCACGAATAGTGATTTGCTACAAATGGTAGTTTCTTGCTGGTAAGAAGACCTCTATCTGAACTTTCCACCAATTATTGTATTGACCGTTGAATAGTGGTGGACGAGTGATGCATTGGCCCTACATGATACCGGATGGTGCACTCATATTTAGATCCTTCTCAAGGTGTTAGCAGAGTAGCGAGAAAACCCGCTCAGATACCACTTGATGCACTTGGTGCACCTTCAACAGACACTAGGGGGGGGGGGTGAATAGTGCCTTCTGATTTCGCCTTCCGAAGAACCTTGCTCACGCCTGCAAGAACCTAATTCTTGAAGAGTTTCTCCTAAGCAATGTGCTCACAACAATAATGCAGAAATAACTTACACATGGATTTTTACGTGGAAAACTCCTTTCTCAAAGGAGAAAAACCACGACCCACACTCTGGGATTTTGAAAACTCTTTTACTAATACAACGAGCAAGTTTTAGGTTACAAACTCTATAACCAAGGGACTAAACTCCAGTACCTGAGACTACCTACAATCAACTCAATTGTAGCAACCACACCTAGGAAACTCCTAAGTACAAGACTGCCTACGATCCACGACCATAGAACCTCCTTTAAGCTAACTCTAGCCTAATAGAATATTTTCTCCAAATACTACACCTAATCAATGCTTCTCAAATAAGCGTAATAGGTTACAATTTAAAGCTCTAATAAATATGAAGTTGACCAAGAAAGAAACTCAATACAGCTTGATGAAGAACCACTTGTCTAGTCAGTTCCTTCTGCACATTCTTGCTGGACTGGTAATTGATTATGCCTGATGAAGAACCTCTCGTCCAGTTAATTCTTTCTGCACGTTCTCTTCAGAATTATCAAACTTTTTAGCTCTCAATCTCTCTCTATGTGGCTGAAAAGATAGTATTTCGTGCATAATGCTTGAAGTCTTTATAATGATGTATATATAGTGTGCATAGGACTTCTTGATGGACAAGGAAAAGAATTATTCTCCAATTAGGACTCAATAAACACTTTCATTATACAAAATTACCTCCTACAGAATTTTTCCATTCTTGGACTCCTTGAAAATATTTTCCATTATTATGTAGATCTTCAAAAATATTTCCAGCTGACACCCCAAGGCAACTAGGGTTTATTAGCCGTCTTTTAGAATTTTATTTCCTATACTGCTTCGTAGAACCTTCCTGCACGATTCCAAATCCAATTCTGATTGTAAAACTACTATGTCCAGATTTGTTCCTATTCCATCTCGGACTAGGAATGTATCTGTACATATTTTCATCATCGATAGAACGTCCAACATGTCTTCTGAGAATAAGGTCCTTCACCAGTTTCTTCCTGTTTGTCAATCATCAAAACTCAACCATCAATAGAAAGTTTCAATAATTTCACAGGAGTGAATAGTTTTAATTTTTGAGCAAGTGTTCAATAGGAAAAATCATGTTGAATTCGTTAAAGATTTGTTCTAACACACAGGTATGAGTTGGGTATGTCATTCCTAGGTTTTACATCCCTTGAATTAATCATTTTCTCTACTACCTTGCTATTTAATTGAGTGTTAAATTCTTGCTATTTAGTTATTAATACACACCCAACTTTAGATAAAATCCCTAGAAGTTAATCGATAGGTAAATTAGTTAGAATAACAACTAGATTTCGAGTTTTCTCTGTGGGATTCGACCTCGAGACTTTAAGCACCGAGCTATATTTTCTGCGGCTCCTTAGTCCCTTTTATAAGGCATAACTGGGCTTGATCAATTCCTCAGGCCAATCCCTGTTCACAAGTAACTCAAAACCTATGGAACTATGTGAGATGATTGAAAATGATTTAAAAAAAATATTAACCTATCCTAACATGCAATAAGAAACAAACAAGAATTTAAAGGAATTCGGGTTGCCTCCTGAGAAGTGTTTTGTTTAACATCTTGGCTCGACGATACCGTTCATGCTTTTCTCTCCACTAGGTGAAGGTAAATTCCTCGTTCCCCAACATGGCATCAAGTGAATTGTTGTGCTCTTTAGACGGCAGTACATATTTCTAAGCTTGCGAAGCCGGATTCTTCATCTTGCATTTTTTTGCCTTCAACTGAGGAATGTCATTTTGTCTTCTTGGTGTGGCAAATTCAACAATATATCCCCCTTGATCATTATTTCCAAAGTCATTCAAAGGTGTTTTTGCTTCCATTTCCAATCCCTTATCCACACAAAGAGTTGAGAAATGACGTGAATGAGGTCCAGTTCTTTTCAACAACAATTGGGCACCAAGCATGACATCCTTTTCCTCCAAAGTGCTAGATTCTTCATATTCATTGCAATTCATATGTTCAGTAGACTCCAACACCACCTCCATATTTTTGGAATCATTACCATATAGCTCGAATATGTGACATCTTCCATTAGGATCCATGTTTTGACTTATTCTGTCTTCTCCAATTTCATCCATTTCAAGTATACCATTCACCATCTCTTCATGTCGGGACTTAGATGTCTCAACCAATTCATGCTATAGAAACCTCAAGACACGAGCATCAATGTCACATTGATCCACCCTTTTTCCTAACTCATCTCTTACTTCCTTAAGGTCCATCCATATTTCATTAAAGTCTTTAACACACATTTCATAAATTTCAACTCTTTGAACTTGATCTTGTAGCCAAGTTTGACTTACAACTTCTTGTTCTTCACAAATTCCCTCTACTTCAATATTTTCTTCTTGAAACCCAAGCCCATCATCCATGTAAGGTCCTTCTTAGAATTTGGAAACTTCCTTAGCTTTTTATCATTTAAAGCTTCAATCATTTGCTTTATTTGTTCCTCCAAGTGATGAATGACTAAATCATTTTGGTGGACCACTTCCTTATTTCCTTGATGGCTTTGGCTTGTTCTTCATGGTGCTCAAGTATTTATTGCAATAAATATTCACATCAAAATTTTGAGCATGTTCTTATTGTGAAATGGATAAGTCCATCTCTTCTTGAAACTTTTCTTGAATACCTTGTCATTTGGGCTCAAGTTACATAATTTTTATCTCATTGGACCTATCAAACTCCCAAGACACATTGGCACCATTATGAAAATAATTTGGGTAGAAGTATGGGTTATTTCGACACTCACCCAATGACCCTCATGACCACCACACAACTCACATACATTTCCCTCAAAAGAATGAGAAGGTGCACTTAACTCACTCTCAGAAAATATTGGTCAATTCCTCCTATAGTGTGGGTCAAAATAAATAGGACAAGGACCATCAACCAAGTACCATCTAAGTTGAAAAAACTATTTTTACTATCACTGGTAAACATAGGGGTTCAACACCTACTATGTACTGTCAAATTGTGTTAATCAAGACTTGAATTTTAATTTCTATTCATTATAGTATGCTTCATGATGCACCTCGAGCAACGTTAAGGCCATTCACAAAAATCCAAGCAAGATAGAAACAAGAGCTGCAAGGCATGTTCTTAAAGTTGGAGGTGATAGAGCTGATTTTGGATGATAAAGTTCCAGTTTGCGCACTATCTGCTTCTGGAATTTCAAATGCTCATCACGACCGCGAGGGTACAGCCGCGATCACAAGCTGCTAAGAAATCAAGATATCAAATCTGAATTTTTTTTAAAAAAAAATCCAATATCCAAAAATTGAGTCATAGATTTAGAGTTTCTTTGGATTAAATTTTTGGTACAAGTGTTGATTGTTTATACCAGAAGTTGAATCTTGAAATAATCGAACAATAAACATCCTTTGGAGATTTAAATAAAAGATTCAAAAGTTAGGGTTCTTCAAATTCAAGAATAAGGGATTTGGGTTTTCATAGTAGGGTGTTGTTTGTGAAGATTGAAGCATTGGGGTTTGTTAGCGGACTCATAAGGAGAATATATCTCAAATTTGGAACAAAAACAAACTGATTTGCGAAGGTTGAAGTGAAGAAAATTTCTAAAAATTGGGTTCTTCAATAACCCAGCAAAAATACGCGATCGCATGCCATTAGTCGCGGTTGCGTGCTCCCTTTCCTGAGTTATGTTTTGCGAACGCGCTATATTGGAACCATCGCGCTCTGAGTACACACGCGAGCGCCTCGGCACATTCGCAATCGCGAAGAAGATCATTTCAGTAAAAATATAGAGAGCTAAAAATAGCCCGTAAAACATTTCAAATCACCTAAAATAAATTTCCATCATTAAATACAGTAAGTTTCTACATCACATACAAAATTTCATCCAATTCCAACATTGTTTCATGCCAATCGGATTCTAGCTTTCCTCGTTTCCACTTCGTTGACTTTCCCAATTCTCATCCTTTAGCTTTAATTGTCCGTTCATTATTTGCGTCAACTCCACTCTACCCCGAATATGAATAACTAAATTTCAAAGATTGGATTGAATTTGAAGAGCAACTTGCACTTTGCCAAGAGAGATAAAAGGCAAGTATGGCGATATATTGGAGCAAGCAAAATCCAATCATTGAGTGTAAACACGAGTGGGTTGAGTGTCATCAAATGAGTGTAAACACTTTGTGAGTAATCAGTGAGGACCTCTTATTACTAACATTGTTTGTCTTTGAATGTCTTTTGTGGGTACCATGTCACAAAATAAATGCGAAATAAAGATGAAAGTGAAAACCATGTTTCAAGCCTTAATGGCTCGGATGGATGAAACGTTTGATAAATTCAACGAGATCAAGGGAACCGTGTGAGACCTATCCCGTAAGGCTAGGCTCCAATAAACAGCAAAGCAAGTGGTTGGCGCACCTCCAACCGTGAGGGTTCAAGGTGATTGCCCTAGTCAGATTTCTCATGCTAGGGGTCATTAATCTCAAATTCTGGCCCAAGATACTTACTCTCAAAATGTTACTCCTCAAATAAAGGATCTTCCTCTTAATCCTCCAAGGCGCGAAGATTCGACGCACTAACAATTAGGACGTCACCATGATGAAGAGTCCTATCATCCCTTGGTAAAGAAGATCAATATTATCAACCGGTAGGAGCACAACAAAGAGGGTATGAACAAGGAGGGTATAGAGATCGTGGTGGTTAGTTTGGAAAAACATATCAAGGAAGAGCAAACTGTAAAGAGAACCACTATGACTATTCTAGTCAAGGGGGATACCAGAGATATCATGATGATCAAGTCAGAGGGTTAAACACCATCAAGATCACCTTCTTTATTTACAAAGAGGTAGTGACCTCAAAGAGTATCTTGAGTGGGTGGTAAATATGGAGAGTGTTTATGCCTAAATTTGTACGCCTAGGTTAAACACTTAAATTTATGATGGGGTCACAAGCAATACAGTAAAGTACGATGAAAAGTAAGTACATAGAGAGAAAAATAATAGACAAGAAAGTAAAGAGCTCTTATTCCTTGCGAATAGTCGGATTCAGTGGTGAGTCGTTTGATCTACAATACAATGTAAGGAGGGGTATTTATAGTAGTGCATACCCGGTCCTAATTATGGTAAAATACAAAGACTAATAAGGCTCATAGGCATATAAACTCAAGGCGGTGGTATATACGAAACCCTAACTAGGAGACTGTAACTCTAAGGCAGTAGGATGCATGCCTTGCGTTTTATGCCTGTACCGCCTGAACGGTCGTAACTCATAGAATAGGCGTGTATCTAGTGTTCCCAGTGACTTGTAGGATAAGTCTAGTCTCATGAGCTGGACTTGTATCCCTGTAACAATAGGTGGCATATTTTTGCCCACATAGTCAGTTCCCCCACTTACTAAGTGCAGACACAAGCAGTAAGGAAGTAAAAGAAGCGTGATAGAAGACGTAAATGTGTGACTGTACCAGTGCTCGTCTCCTACCTCTTCGCACGCATTGTATTAAATTCAAATACCTCAATACAATGACCTGTCCCCTTGCGATTGGAGGGGTTTTCCACGTATCTTCCCAATGATGCCACTACTCTGTTCATATTCCGTAATTATGGGGATACACATCACAGAAACTGCAGTAATCATAACTACGATCCTACGTTACCATGATCATTCAGCTTCTCATTCAAGAATCCCTACAGGCGTTATATATACGTCGTGAATTTTGAGACTTCTTCATCGATCTCCAAAGGGTTTCAAAAACATCCTCCCAAAAGATAAACATTCCTTCAACCTTAAAACTAATTCCATCCTTTAACTATGGCACAAGGACCAAATTTCTTCCCTACACACTTCAGAGCCCTAGATTATCTTCCGGCCACTTTCAACTTCGAAGGTGATGGCCGAATACAGGGTCAAACACCTAAGAAAAAAGATAAAATAGCAACCTTTCCATCGAATGTTATCCTTCTGCGGTTGTGAAGGAGGATTTAACCCGTACCAGGCTTGATTGTAAGTGGCCTGAAGAATTTCTTCCTATCGTGCTGCTTATTCAATGGTTCATACATATCCCTTTACTCTACGTCTTAACAAGCGCGTTCATTCGATTGTTGAAGAGATTTGCCACCAATACAATATTTGCTTACGCTAGGTTGCCCCTCTGTATGGCGATTAGTGGATGCGCTAGATCACTTGGTGAACCATACCAGGGTAAATTTTTCCTTCTGGCACCTCCTTACCTTCTACTCTGCTAGCCTCCATTAGGCGGGTATGCTGATGTTTATCAAATGAGGAAAGAAAGATATGGTTCCCAATAGTGAAGATTCCAAAGACCGCAGCTGGGTCCACCGGTATGTAGCGGTGAGGACGCCGGATATCGTATCCTCTCTTCCCTTTCCAGAGCTCTTCAATAGGAGATGTAAGTTACCCCATTCTTATTTTGTGCATTTCACGTCCGTTACTTTTCTGAACTGACTCTGTGTCATTCTCAATGAATTTCGTGACTGGTATACAATTAACCAATGATGAGTTAACCATGTGGGTAACTTCCATCTTTGTGAGAAACCCCCCTGATTAATTGACCTTTACATCGTTGGCCAACGCGAACGATTGGCGTGCAACGGACCATGGTAAGTTATTCTCTCTTGGATTCCTCCTTTGGTGTTTGTCTCTGATTGTCTCCATTATCTCTTCTTTTCAGGGTTCTCCCGTCATAATATGCTCCCGCTGAAGGAAATAAAGATTGTCGCTCCGTGTATTGCTCCCTTGCCCGATGTGCGGGCTCCTGGAGGGAGAACTGTTGAGAGGGCAATCTATTCCCACTCTTCAAAGAGGAAAAGATCTTCCAAGCCCAATAATGTAGTGACTGCTTGTAAGCCCTTATTTATTTCAGATAGTGAGGGTGAAGTCCCCCGAGTGCATGAGCCTGAGGCCGTTGAGACCCCGAGGCCGTTGAGACCCATTTTTCTGCTGCTGCTGGTCCATCTATACAGAACCGTAGGCATCTGATAGATGAATCTCTCAAGAAGCCATCATGAAATACGAAGTGGTGCTTCCTACCGTCCACCTTGAGACTCAATCAATTTTTTTTTCTTTTTCATGCTTGTCCAACATAATTCCTCTTGCTCCTCATAAGCTAATATTCTTTTTTGCATATGTAGAGCCTACCGCTCTAACTCCGACCTCAAAGCCGACTGATTCCTTTCAACGTTGTCCTGGTAAGGAAGTGGCAATGGACGGGGATGTTTCGGCTGAACCCATGGATGGTGCCCGTGAGGTTGTTATTCCCATTACTGCGGGACTTAGCCTATTCAAGACACTGAGGGTCGTGATAGACTAAACCACCGAGCTGCTCGACCCTAATGAACATAGATATCTTGCTACTTATAGCCGTCAAAAGCTGCTTGAGGTTGTTCCGGTTTCTCTCTTCGCGTAAACTGCCTTTTTCCATTTTCTGCATCTTACGAGTCGAGTCCTTATTCTTCCTCTGCTGAATATCTGCTTCGATGTTTGTCCAGGGGTTGATGGTTTATCATGAAATACTCCACCGAGGTGGCTCAGATGAGAACCTGAGGGAGGAGAATGAGGCCCTGATGCGACAAGTTGCCAGCCTACAACGTTTTGTGGAGGAAGCTGAACGGTTCAGATGGGAGCTTTACACTATGCGCAGAGCTTATCAACAAGAATCCCTAAGAGGCAAGAATCTTGATGAGGCCTTGAGCAACAAGAGCTGTAAGCACAAACAGATCGTAGAAGGTCTCCACTCTTCTCTTGCATAGGCTAAACTTGATGAACAGCTTCAACATAAAAATGGAGCCCGCCTGAAGTAGCTACGGAGGCCCTCCAGCAAAAGCTGTCTGGGGTTGATGAGAGGATCGGAACTATTGAAAAGAGTGTCCATGATGCCAGAGTCCTTTCCGCTTTCCTTCAAGATGAGAACGATAGACTGAAAAGCAAAGTTGCGTCTCCGGAGAGGACCCGTGATAAGCTTTGCAATGATGCTCATCTTAGGAACAAACAAATGAATGCCTTGAATGCTCATCACATAGCTGAAGTCGATCGCGCCAACATCGCAGCTGCCCTCGCCACCTTTCTCCAGTTTCGTGATGACCCTAGTGTTGACCTTGAGGCTGAGATTGCTTCGTTGACCGAGCTTGTGGCCCAAGCAGAAGCTCAGATGGGGTCTGACCTTGAAGAAGGTTTTAAAGAGGCTAGTGGCGAGAGAAGAGATGAAGCGTTTGCTTGGGAACCTGCAGCTAGTGAGGCAGGACCTTCGTGGAGTGTTGCCGCTGAAGGGAGTCCCTTCAGAGAGGAATATGAATCCCCCGTAATGCTTAAGATTTTTTTATTGCATCTTTGTTTTGAACAATTGCCTATGTTTTACGGCGTAATGATATGATTTTGGGCCCATTTTGAGGCTGTTAACTTGATTACTTATTAATTTGTTTGTGAAGATTATTGTTCTGCCGTAAATATTAAAGTGATGCCTTTGTTAAATTGAATCCTCATGAGCATGTGCACTTAAAAGTTTAGCGGCTTTCGGACGTCCTATTTGTTCTGATGGCTAGAACGTTTGTCAGTAAGCCTGCTTGGGCAATTACGTCTGTTGAGTGCACCAATATTTGGCTGCTTACATTGCTTTCGAGACTAACGTCTGTTTTATCCCCACAATGGGACGACTATAGCCCGTGTGGAAACTGAGACTTCTGATACAAAATGTCTTTGCTTGTTTACTTGATTAAGACTTTCTGGCACCATGCAGGCAGGCGTCCCGACCGGCATGTAGGTGCAACATTTGTTGAATTCACGAGTTCAACTTACGAATAATGCCTAGTGGCTGAGTGGTCTAACTCTAAGATAGTAGTTTACCCTACTTTTGTCATGAAAAGTGATGTATTACTTCAACTTCAGTTGGGCCGAGGCTATGAATAGTTGGATCGTTGATGGATCTGAATTGTAATTGTAAAACTGACTAAGTAAAGTAGTAGTTTTGCTGATGTATATGGGCGCGAGGCCTAAGTTGTTGTGGGTGAAATCCCTAAGATGACTGATAAGTATGAAAATATTGTGATCAAAATTTAAAAAGTACTATGAGCTAAATAAAAGTAAGTGCTAAAAAGAAATATACTTTCAGATGCCCTACCCCTTCCCCCCGGGCAGACACATCAATCAATTGAACGACCGGAATCGTAATCTTGATTGATTGAGGTTTCGGGGTCTTCATCGATTTCAAGGAAGTCAATCTTCGGTCCATCTTCAGGGTCTGATGCTCCTAGGACCGCTGTGGTGTAGCATTCCCTTGCTGCCTCTTTATCACCATTGATTTCTTTTATCCTCCGCTTGGTGGGATATTTTGATTTTTTGATTCCAAGTAGAAGGCACTGTCTCGACCTGGTGAATCCACGACAGTCCTATGATTGCATTGTACGGAACGCCTCCTTTTATAACCTTTTAAGAAGAAACATAATCTGACCTCAAAATATGCGTAGCGAGGCTGATTTCCCCAACAGACTTTTCACAAAAGTTATTAAAGCCTGCCAGCGTGTAAACACTATGAACCATTTTGTCTTGAACTCTTATCGCCTGCAGAGTGTCCCATTTAATGAGGTTCACAGTGCTGCCGGTGTCGACTAGGATGTGCTTTAGGTCACCAAGCAATGTCAGCCTGCCAACTATTACGTTGATGGACCTCTTAGGTTCAGGTAGGTTCGGGGGTCCATCTGAGACTACGCTCTTAGCATTGGTTTATTTTTCTCTTTCAATAAGTAGGTCCTTTAAATAATCTTTATCGAGCAGGCTCATCACTTCCAAGATCAAGGCCCTACAAATGGTCGTCTCATGTCAATGATCCCAATGAAACTTGCAATACAAGTTTTTGTTTCTTCTACTAGATTCGGCTCTCATATTGCTTGGCCACGGTGCTTAGGCGTCCTTCATGTGATGCTGAACGAACTCCACGGCATTGTGATGCACAATCCCAGCTCCTCGAACCTATTTGGCACCCAATCTATGCTGACTGATTCCTTGTGAGGTGGCGTCAGAGCTTTTCTGCTGTCCTCTCGCTTTTAGGCCGGCTTTGGGAAGTCCTCCCTATTATCTCTCCTGCTCTGTTTTCCTTGTCTCCAGCTCTTAATTCTTCTGCATATCCCCGCTTATGTTCTTGACGAGGAATGTCTTCGACGATTGGGCGAGTTTCCAAGACAAAGGCTGAGGAATGCTCGGGCTCCAAGCGCAACTTATTGTATCTTTGATGCAAAGCATTCCAAGTTGTTACAGGGTGTTGTGTTAAACTCCATTGTAACTCCATGTTAGCCGGCGACCCTTTGGAATTCAGGCTCTTGCCAAAGGCAACCACAACAATATTTTAGGGAACTAGAGAAACTCTGTACGTTCCCTCTAAAATCTTTCAAGATAGTCGTTGAACAACTCATTGTCGTGCTGCCGAATCTCAAAGATATCTTCCATGCGCTTCTCCCATTTGCGTGCGCCGGAGTACGCTTTCTTGAACAGATCTTGCATCTGGGTAAATGACTCGATGGATCCCATCGGTAGCTGAGTGTACCAAGCGAGGGCACCTTTGGTCAAAGTTGAGCCAAACTATTTCACCACAGCAGACTGGATTACTTCCTCTGAGATTTCGTTGCTCTTGAGGGCTATGTAATACGCAACAATATGCTCATCCGGATCCGTTGTTCCATCGTACTTCAAGTTATCCGGTAGGCGGAAGTGCTATGGTACGCAGATCGGTGCAGCATATGCTTTGTATTCATGCTTATAAAACTTTTGCTCATCTATGGTGGTAGCCGAAGATGGTGCAGCCGGGACATTATCGATCCGATCGTGGATGGCCTTCATCTCCTTCAGAAAATCCTGAATGACAGGTGTTCCTCTGAGATCATTATTGTTTAATGTCATTAAACCTCCAGAAGTGGTGACACGGCCCGGAATCCGGTTAGGCTGTATGGGCACCCGACATCCTCCCCTAGACCCGTCCGGAAAACCCTTACCAATTTAATTAGGAAAATAAATATAATAAGTCATAAATAAGGACAAGACAAAAAAAATACGGAGATACTGATACCTCTAAGCTGTACAAAAGAAATTACAGCTGACTACCCAATATACTAGGTTTAGGGCTATCGAGACTAGACATCTAAGAGTACAAAAAAAGACAGATACCTCTTGAAGGGAGTAAAATGCAACTGAAATGATAACCAATAAACTGGTGGCCATCCGGAATAAAAGCTGGCTCAACCTGACAGCTGAAGTCGTCTTCGCACCTGAACAACGTGGCAAACTCAATCCTGGAGCGAACCTGCCGAAACAAAATAAACAGACAAGAACAAACAACAAACAAGGGTGAATCAAAAGAACTCAATAAGTGGGGCAGACTAGCCACCTCAAAGAATAGGATAGCTAGCCAGGGAGAAAAGAAACAGATAAACCAAAATTCCTCTTATTTAAATTATAAAAAGACAGAGCCAGATGATAACTAGAAACACGTATGGAATGACAAACTCATCAACAACGAGGAACGTAAGATAACAAAAACATATAGGTATCCCGTACTCATCAACAATAAAAAATACATCATGTTGCGGCGTGCAACCCGATCCCCACAACCCAGAATACGAGCCAGAAATATGTATAAGCAAATAAGCAATGCGCGTAAAAGCAGAACAATAGTTATGCACCACAAATCTACACAATGGTATGAATTGAAATGAAATTAAATGAAATGAAAGGAGATGAAATGAAATAAAATGAAATATGATGCAAAGGATCACATGTGCCAAATGAATGGAGCGGAATCCTCCTGCTCCGAGGGCGGAATCCTCCTACCCTCAATATGATGCAATAGAGCGAAATCCTCCTACCCTCAAAATGATGCAATGGAGCGAAATTCTCCTGCTCCGAGGGCGGAATCATCCTGCCCTCAATATGATGCAAAGATAACCCTTCACCGGCGCGGGACTCTCATCGACTGCTGGAATCCTCAATGCAATACCAACAGCAGGGCATAACATATAATATACAATTTAAATTCAAAGATAAGGCGTAATGAGTACGCCTATCGGCTGCTACACACGTAAGGAACACGTGGTAGAAAATCCACGAGGCCAGGTGCCTCCAAAGAATTGGATATAAACACTTACCTCTTCCAAAAGTTAGTACGACTAATAAACAACCGCTTTATCCTTTGGTTTCCTTGCCAAACGATCCCACTCTATTCAATAAGCATAAAAATATATCAATTTAAGTTAAAGGCTTCATTCCTCACATCTTAGGGCAATCTGATTAGGAACCTGATACCCTATTCGTATACGCAATACGCAGGCCAGACCTATGTACAGGGTTTAAGGTCACATCACCAAACCATAAATAAAATACATGTATATGTTGTCCATAACTCACTGAGTACGAATATATAATCAATTCTATTATCGGGGTCCAATTGACCCTTGAAACTATCAATTGAACTTATTAAAACGATGTCTAATATCCCAATTTTTATCGTCAAAATATATTCAAACACACGTAATAAACTCAAATAATATATTAAGATCATTACCTGAATGTTTCAGGGTAAAAATTCTATCTTTTCTCCGACTCTATTCGCATTTTCTGGCTTTTTTTTTCACTGCGTCATTTTATTTTCTCTGTTTCGTTTCTAATGTTTCTGTTCTTAATGTTTCAATCAAAGCTAGCTTTAGGATATATATATATATATATATATATATATAGACACACACACACACACACACAAAATCCCCACCACCGCCTACTTTCTTTGTTTCTTTCCTTTTTTTGTCTTTTCCTTTTTCCTTTTTCATTTTCTTTTATTTTCTTTTCCTTTCGTGACAAAAATTATAACGGTACCCTGCGATATTCGAAATAATTCCAACTTTTGCATACAAGTTATACAAAATATATATAAAGTATTCGCTAAGGCGGATCTCGAGTCGAACTCCCGAAACTCAATATGCAAATTAAATGGAAAAAAAGTCAAATTATTTAACTTTCGGCTTTTTAGCGAAAACTAGCCGAACAACATCGAAATTCACTTTCAAAAGTTCACAAAAGTCACAAATAATCATGCGAACTTAACGGTGCTTTCGGATTTCGAATCAGAGCTCATTCGCCAAAATCAAGCTCGAAATCTCTTTTTAATATTTATCGACAATAAAAATTGAAACCTTCTTCCGATGCCTACCAAACGAGGTCTGATTGAGCTCAAATTTTACAGACAGGTCCTAATGGATATTATGAATATTTTAAAATTATCGGCACGCCAATCGGAGTCCTAACTTCCAAAACGACTGACCGAGGTCGTTTCATTCTCCTCCATTTATACTCTCGTTCGTCCTCGAACGAGCCTAAGTCTAAAGCAAGATTCACGCAGATAACAAGAGAACTTGCACGACCTTCATGAACTACTCCACGGGCATTATTTTCTGATTACAGGATCAAAATTATAACACGCATATCGAACTCTGGATAAAAACATAGCTGGATAATATCATAACGCCATTGCCCAGCTTATTCTGACTACACTGATCCTTCCTCGATCGCGAGAGGAGAGTTCTACATTTCCGAAACAAAGATACACGAAACTTTGAATGGGTTAACATGATTCAGCCGACAATTACCTCTTCGATATACCTTTCAATATAGAACAGGTCGATGGAACTAAGAATTAGCTCACGCTTGATACAATAGGTAAAGCTTTTGAAGTAACTTGTCATTACTCACTATAGAAGATTTGATGCAAGCTATATTGTTTTTACGAATGCACTATGCAACATCTCAGTTGATTTTATTGTTGTTCCACAAGCTCCTTGTGGGAATGTAGTTACTCATATCCTAATGTATGTCAAAGGTTTATCTGAACAGGGTCTATCATATAAGGATAAGGATCATGCAACTACTACTGGATAGTATGATGAAGACCAAGAATGATCTTCATACTGAACATCTACCTCAGGGTATTATCTTTGAATTGGAAATATTATGACTTGAAAAAAAAAATGAAAATAAAAGAGACATGTAGTTTAACCATGAGCTGAAGCAGAATACCAGCAACAAAGTTGATTACATGTGCACTTATAACACTAAAGTAACTTCTTAAAGAGTTGAGGTGTGAAGGAGATATGCCAATGATGGATCGATGATAAGCTGCACTAGACCTTTATCTCTAAATTTTCATGAAGTAAAACAGCGTAAGTATGAGGATCCAGTTCTAGTTAAATACAAACAGATAGACAGAAGAAAACGTGAGTCACCATACAGGGTTACTACTAATAGTGTTCTCATGTATAAAGATAGACTTTGTGTTCCTGATGTTGTAGATTTACGTGGACAGATTATGATAGAGGCACATTATTCCAAATACACTGTTCATCCGGGTTCGACTAAGATGTACCATGATCTTAAGCAGATTTATTGGTAGGATGGAATGAAGTGTGACATAGCAGAATTTGTGGCTCAGTGTTCTAATTGCCAGTAAGTTAAAGTCGTGTCATCTTTTCAGAATTTATACTTTCAGCAGATAGGTATGTATATACGATCAGGTCGCCAGCTTATCTCTAGCATTAATAGATTATAAGTGGGTTTAGCAATGATCGACTCTCATTGTAGGTTTCTGTCGTGGCCTTAGGTTGGGTTGTGACAAAAGTAGTATCAACGCCTTAGAGATTTAGTATTACCATTCAATATTTGGAGGAAGACTCTTCCACTAAAAGAACAAACTCATGCAGCTATTTGAATAGGAATAACCGTCCCCGCACAGTCTGCTGGACTAAAGAAGAATAAGCTAAAAGTCGAACGTAGGCAGACCTAAGCTACCAAACTACCCTTTCGAGTTGCCAAACAACTGCAACTCTCGAGTTCATAACTCCATATCTTTTCCGTAAACACCACCGCCTAATGGATGGTACTTATATTACCCTTAGAAGCCTTGAAAAACAATAATATGCTTACCCGGCTACAATAACACGTACTCTGGCTCAACACAAGGAGCATCACAAACGGCTACCAACTGCCTAGCTCACAAGTGCCGGACGAAGAAGAGATGGCAACAGACTGAGGATAGAAATAATTAGAACTTCAGGAAGCTATCCTTCTTATTTATTTGGCTATCAGAGCTAGAGTACATTCGAGTCGGCTAACCAAAGAACCGTAATTGAAGAAATAAATATTAAATGAGTTTTATGGAACGTCTATGCCAACTCAACCTTCCAATAAGAAGGAAACTCCGACAATTTACCAGAAACCCTTTTATAACTGAGACAAGCTCATCGAATAACATGACTCTACTAGAGTTTTGAACTAAGAGAAGATACATAGATCGAGTATCACTTACTAATCACTTTACACCGGGAGAAACAATGACACCTTCTGATGGTGACGGATAAGGATCTCATCATCCTACCAACACTGAATTCCAAAGAGAGAGGTAAACTGACTCAACATAATAAGAGAAGGTGGCACAACAAGATGCCAAGCAGACCATATCGATACTCACTTAAAATCTCTCACATTTCAACTAGATAAACTAGTAGGGTCTCACAAATGCCCTGAATAAATTATACTAGAAGCTCACCCCTATACCGCAACCGGTTCTTAATAGAAATGACATCTAAGGAAACCATGGAAATATGATAAGACAAACCATTTCCAAATCGATCGGAAGAATCAAAGCTTACACATATATAAATAAGGAAGAAATACTTGGGTCTACTACATCAGATATCCCAACATCCTGCCAGACTGGTAATTCTTAGAACTGCCTCTGTAGCTGAGCCGAGTCGCTACCCTGATAATTACTTCTAGAAGAACCACTACCACTACGCTCCCGACCTCTATTGAATGGTGGAATTTCTCTTGCTGATTAAGATCTAAATAAAATTCCCTGCGACTGTGCAGGCGCCTGATGACGAGAGAAAGGACGACTGCCTACTTGTCGGAGTAAAGGAAAACTCCTCAAAGGATAACCAGACTCACGACAATGATAACACCTTTTCGACTAAAAATGGAAGCTGAAAAGATTGTAGATAGCTATAAAGAGAAAAAATAGGTCTGATTTGGACGAACTGCTGGCGCACTCTAAGAATCGCGTGACACAAGCTGGGATAACATGGAAGGTGACCTCCCAAAATAATCAGAACTTTTACCTCCACATGAGGTACCATGGTTACCCACTAGGGCCACGGGATCTCTTGCTCTCCCGTTCTAACTTTTGGTATGCCTCGTACCTTCGGGCAATATCAACAACAATATCACATGAGATCCCGACCTCAATCTCTCGAGCCATCTGGGATCTCAAGGAAAAAGAAAGGTCATCAATAAATCTTTGAATCTCTCGAAAGGCTCATGGACTAGTTCTAATGCATATTCAGCCATTCTATAGAATTCAATCTCATATTCTGAAACACCAACACGCTAACCGACAGGCTACCTTGTCCAATCCACTCAAGCTGGCAACACTTTTCATCTCGCTCGCTACTCGGAAGGAACTTTTCCACGAATCTAGAAGAAAAATAGAACCAAGTTAGCTAATAAGAGAGCGGTACACCAATCCAGGGATGGACCTTGAAACTGGAAAGCAGAATAATCAACACCATACTGCTCGATATAATCATGAGCCTGAAGGATATGCTGACATCATTATATTTTAAAAATTTACGCAGGGATTATCTGATGCATGGCCTAAGAACATCAGAAGGTCCAATCAGGTAAAATAATGCATCCTCTTGAAACACTCGGACCGAGCCATTACTCGGGCTAGCTAACCAGCCAGAATAACTAGAGGCACAACACATGCTGCCTCCGGAACATACTTTACTGGGACAATATTAAGAACTGAAATAGGAGCTCCATGAGACCAAACATCTACATATGCGGCAACTTGATAAGCAGCCTAGCGAATAATAGGTTCTTGCGGTATCTGCGCCGCCAAAATTCTCGTAAAAGCATCGTAGAGAGCCAAGGGAACCACAAGATCCTACTCCCTTGCCCATCGCAAGCTCGTACAGCTGGGACCTCCGTAACTAGATCGTCAGCACGATCAAAAACTCTCAGGGCTTCGCCAGTGCTAGCCCCAGGCTAGACTGCTTCGTCTTGAACTCATACCGTTTGCTGATTTGTCGCACGAGGGTTCACAATTACCACGAAAGGATTAACGAAAAATACTTTTACATCCTAGACCGACGCACGATCAGAAAAGAATAAAGTGAAACTTCCTTAATGCCATCATAGCCTCTCGTAGATAAGTACGGACGTCTACATACCCATCAATGAGACTCTACTAGACACTGTCTTAGTCTGGATAGACTGTAAACCAGGCTCTGATACCAACTGACACGACCCGGAAATCGGTTAGGCCGTGCGGGCACCCGACATCCTCCCCTAGACCCGTCGGGCGAACCCTTACCAATTAAATTAGGAAACTAAATATAATAATTCATAAATAAGGACAAGACTAAAAAAACACGGAGATACTGATACCTCTAAGTTGTACAAAAGAAATTACAGCTGACTACCCAATATACTAGGTTTAGGGATATCCAGACTAGACATCTAAGAGTACAAAAGAAGACAGATACCTCCTGAAGGGAGTAAAATGCAACTGAAATGATAACCAATAAACTGGTGGCCATCCGAAATAAAAGCTGGCTCACCCAGACAGCTAAAGTCGTCTTCGCTCCTGAACAACGAGGCGAACTCAATCCTAGAGCGAACCTGCCGAAACGAAATAAATAGACAAGAACAAACAACATTAAAGGGTGAGTCAAAAGGACTCAATAAGTGGGGCAGACTAGCCACCTCAAAGAATAGGATAGCTAGCCAGGGAGAAAAGAAACAGATAAACCAAAATTTCTCTTATTTAAATTATAAAAAGGCAGAGCCAGATGATAACTAGAAACACATATGGAATGAAAAACTCATCAACAACGAGGAACGTAAGATAACCAAAACATATAGGTATCCCGAACTCATCAACAATAAAAAAAAAATCTTGTTGCGGCGTGCAACCCGATCTATATATTCATACTGTTGCAGCGTGCAACCCGATCCATATATTTATACCATTGCAGCGTGCAACCCGATCCTCGCAACCCAGAATACGAGCCAGAAATATATAGAGGCAAATAAGAAATGCACGTAGAAGTAGAACAATAGTTATGTACCACAAGTCTACACAATGGTATGAAATGAAATGAAATGAAATGAAATAAAATGAGATGAAATGAAATGAAATGAAATATGATGCAAAGGGTCACATGTGCCAAATGAATGGAGCGGAATCCTCTTGCTCCGAGGGCGGAATCCTCCTACCCTCAATATGATGCAATGGAGCGGAATGCTCCTGCTCCGAGGGCGGAATCCTCCTGCTCTCAATATGATGCAATGGAGCGGAATCCTCCTGCCCTTAATATGATGCAAAGATAACCCTTCACCGGTGCAGGACTTTCATCGACTGCCGGGAAGTATATGTCAACTCACAGCCAGAGTACAATACTCAAATCCTCAATGCAATACCAACTGCAGGGCATAACATATAATATACAATGTAAATTCAAAGCAAAGGCGTAATGAGTACGCCTATCAGCAACTACACACGTAAGGAACACGTGGTAGAAAATCCACGAGGCCAGGTGCATCCAAAGAATTGGATATAAACACTTACCTCTTCCAAAAGTTAGTACGGCTAATCAACAACCGCTTTATCCTTTGGTTTCCTTGCCAAACGATCCTACTCTATTCAATAAGAAGAAAAATATATCAATTTAAGCTAAAGGCTTCATTCCTCACATCTTAGGGCAATCTGATTAGGACCTGATACCCTATTCGTATACGCAATACACAGGCCAGACCTATGTACAGGGTTTAAGGTCACATAACCAAACCCTAAATAAATTACATGTATATGTTGCCCATAACTCACTGAGTACGAATATATAATCAATTCTATTATCGGAGTGCAATTGACCCTTGAAACTATCAATTGAACTTATTAAAATGATGTCTAATATCCCAATTTTTATCGTCAAAATATATTCAAACACACGTAATAAACTCAAATAATATATTAAGATCATTACCTGAATGTTTCAGGGTAAAAATTCTATCTTTTCTCCGACTCTTTTCGCATTTTCTGGCTTTTTTTTTTCACTGCGTCATTTTATTTTCTCAATTTCGTTTCTAATGTTTCTGTTCTTAATGTTTCAATCAAAGCTAGCTTTAGGATATATATATACAATCCCCACCACCGCCTACTTTCTTTGTTTCTTTCCTTTTTTTGTCTTTTCCGTTTTCCTTTTTCATTTTCTTTTATTTTCTTTTCTTTTCATGACAAAAATTAAAACGGTACCTTGCGATATTCGAAATAATTCCAAATTTTGCATACAAGTTATAAAAAATTTATGTGACATATTCGCTAAGGCAGATCTCGAATCGAACTCCCGAAAATCAATATGCAAATTAAATGAAAAAAAAGTCAAATTATTTAACTTTCGGTATTTTAGCGAAAACTAGCCGAACAACATCGAAATTCACTTTCCAAAGTTCACAAAAGTCCCAAATAATCATACGAACCTAACGGTGCTTTCGGATTAGGAATTGGAGCTCATTCGCCAAAATCGAGCTCGAAAATCTCTTTTTACTATTTATCGACAATAAAAATTGAAACCTTCTTCTGATGCCTACCAAACAAGGTCTGATTTAGCTCAAATTTTACAGACAGGTCCTAATGGATATTACGAATATTTTAAAATTATTGACACGCCAATTAGAGTCCTAACTTCCGAAATGACTGACCGAGGTCGTTTCAAGTGGCATCCATGTTGAGCCTATGGTTAGGAGTGCTGGTCCTCGCAGAGATGATGGCCTCTGAGACGATCCAGCGAACATAGTTCATAACTTCTAAGATATACCGTCGACCATGTTGACTGAGTTCTGCTCTCTCCGCGCTGACAGGGTTGTGAGGAGATTAACAACAAAATCTCTGAGATCAGAATTACCTTCGCATGACTGATCGCCTTCACCGTCGCTGGGCACATGGACTGGCTCCTTGGCAGGATCATTTGGCTGCACGCTGGGATCGCCAGGTTCCTGCACATATTCGTCTATAGCGTGGCTAGTGTATTTTGGGGTGTTGCCGTCTGACATGACTGCACCTTTCTTCGTAGAATACCTATAATTGCCTAGGCCCCGCGGTGGGCGCCAAACTGTTTATGCCTAAATTTGTACGTCTAGATTAAACACTTAAATTTATGATGGGGTCACAAGCAATATAGTAAAATAGTATGAAAAGTAAGTAAATAGAGAAAAAAATAATATACAAGAAAGTAAAGAGTTTTTATTCTCTGAGAATAGTTGGATACAATGGTGAATCGCTTGATCTGCAATACAATGTACGGAGGGTATACATAGTAGTAGATGCTCAGTCCTAATTATGGTAAAATACGAAGAATAATAAGGCTCATGGGCCTACAAACTCAAGGCGGTGGTATATACACAACCTTAACTAAGAAATTATAACCCTAAGGCAGCAGGATATATGCCTTGCGTTCTACGCTCGTATCGCCTGAACAGTCCTACCTTGTGAACAGGCGTGTATCTAGTGTGCCCGGTGACTTAAAGGATAAGTCTAGTCTTTCCAGCTGCACTCGTATCCCCATAACAATAGGTGTCAAATGTTTGCCCACACAAAGAGAATCTTCCAAATCAATATTGTGCAAGAAGTTACAAAAGTCAAGTATTCCATTACTAAATGTGGAGGGTATGCTTCTACTTGGTGGAAATCCAACCATAGACAAAGGGAGACTCATAGAATACTTGATGATGGTGGGTGACGAGCGCGAAAAACACTTCTCCGCAAAGTAGTGACACGGTCGTCGCAATATAATTACCCAACTATGAGTCGGGGTCGATTTCCATAGGGAACAATGTGATGTGATAAATATATGAAAGGAACTAAACCCAAAGACTAATAACTAATGTCTACACTAGGAAAGAATATAAATGTGATAAATGGCGACTCAAACAACGTGTTGACACCCAATTTTGTCCCTCCTGTTTCAATAGCAACTTTTCGGAAAAAATTGTACTGATAACCATGCAATTACCCATGTGGTCTTTATCTCTTACACGTATCAACTTCTGTTCAAAATCCTTATTTCACACAAGCAAGCCAATTAGGCCATTTTTAAAGACACCGTCACAAGCTACGGCTATTTATAAAATTCGCACGATCAATTAGGGATTTTTGCAATTACCCCATATTTTCTTAATTTAATCAAATTATTTTGAAAAAATTACTCACTGTCTTTTAAATCACGAATAATATTTCTTACATCATACTAATTACTTTGGGCATTATCAAAATGAATTTTGCATTTTGTACATATTTTATATGTATTTCATATGCATTTTATACCCTTTTATACACGTTTTATACACTTGTACACACATACACCTCACACGCCACACGCACCACGTCAGATCCACGTGGGCATACGTGGCTTCATCCTGGCCATCCAAGTAGTAAATCCAAAAGGCCAAAAGGCCCCTTTCCATTTTTAATTACTCCCCAAACCCCAAAATCCTAATATCCAAGGTCATTCCCCACATTTCCCGTTCAGAAACATGCCGCCTCACCATCACTCTTTCTCTCTCGCCAAAACCCTAGTTCACCACTGTCTATGGCCATTTCCGACCAATTCCATCGGCGAAACCCCAAATAAAATACATTTTCTTGTTCCTCGCAGTAAAACCCCTATAACAATTTCCCCAAATGACGAACTTAAAAATCAAACCCTTCGCCGACCCTATCTCTGTTACCGGAAAAGAATATCCGATGAGAACTTTGTGGAACCTAAGTGTTACAATCCTATGGAAGGAAAACCCTCACGCATGCACGATCGAAAAACGGGTTAAGACAATAAAAGGACTCCAGATCCCTAATTAGAGTATAGTATCCTTGTGCACTGATTTTTGAACAGAGACCTTATTATTCATAAGGGGTGGGAATCATACTTGTCCAAATCTTGTTTTACCTTAATTTTAGGACCCTGACGGATCTATGTTTCGAAAGTATACCAAGGGTATCATCTTTAACTCTAGAAAGCCATGCTAGTTTGCTATATTTACTTTACCTGTTTGGACTTAAGTCCTCCCTTCACACCTATATAAACATGTCTATTTTTTCATTCAAAACACACACACGGCAGAAAAATACTCGCTCCCCTCTCTTGATCATTCTTGAAACTTCACTACTCTTAGCTTTACTGTGAAAAGGAAGAAGACCTCTGCATCACTTGTAAAGGCTCTTTAACTCTGTTACACTCTCATTGGCTCTTTTCTATTTGTTCATCTAAAGGCAGCACTAAGGTAGTGACTTGGAAACCCCTTCCTTCTTTGAAACCTGACTGTTTGTTGTTAAAACTGCATGTTATTTGTGCCTGTTTAGGCCTTTTAGGCCTTCTCTTTTAACCCTTTTTATGCAGTATATTCTACATAGCTTGTCAAGCTATACCATATTTGCTTACGCATGTGTTTACTACTACTTGGGAAGGCTAAGTTATGGCTTTCTTCTAACATAAATATCAAGCAATGCATGCCCTATATTAAGTGTTCACAGGACACTTTCTTTGTCTCTTTTTTATCCCTTAGCCTTCCCCTCTGTGTTGTATTTGCTAGGGCTCCCTGTGTGTACTAAAAGTACCTTACAATAGGTTACATAGTAGTGAGCTATGTACATGGCCACCCATGGGCCTTCTCTAAACCTTTACTCCCTTATATGATTGCATCATACCATGAAAACAGAATTTTTGCATGCTAAGTTGAGGAAATTTAGCGATTAAACTTGTATAACAATTTCAAATTAGAATTCTTGATAGTTTACCTGTATAAAATCTGAAATTGCTAAATAGAGGTCATATGTGCGATATCTGTCTATGTTAAACTGTTTTCGTAAAACCTTAGACTGCCCCTTTTGCATTTATGATACAGGCACAATTCCTCTTTTTTTTTTTTTTTAAAAAAAAAAAGTAGCTTGTCTATGTGTTTAAACTTTATCTTTCTCAAAAGTTTACATCTCCTATACTCTAATCTAGTAGTGTATATGGGAGTATAAGCTTGGGGTTCAATTATACTTATGTATATATTTTCGGAAAACTTAATTACATAACCTAACATGACTATTGCATACTTATACTACGCATATATATATTATGTGTGGAGAATCCTTATTTACATTTGTGTGTTTTTGTGTCCCCAATTTTAAAAACAGCCCACTTCTATATATTTTTTAAAACTGACCCCAAAAATAAAAAGCCATTAGGGCTAGTATTTAACAATTAATGTCAAAACACCTCGACCCGGAATGGCTAACATTTATTTAACATGATAACCACAAGTTGGTTTTTATGTTCCTTAGAAAACTATTATCAAAACCTGCCCATTTTTGCAAACTGGTCCAATTCGTTGATTTATGCAGTTAAACTATTTTTCGACGTTTCTTGTGATTTAGCCCTGTTGAAGTCAAAACATTTAACCTATGGACAGTTGTGCAATTAGGCAGTGGGCTTAGGCCGTATTCACAAAATCTAGAGTGGCCCATATATGTATATCACTGCCCATTTAAATCTTTGGCGTAATTATCCCTTTTGTCTGCTTGACATTAACTTTTAGCCTCTGATCTAGGAAAGTGACCTTAGAATTGATATTGCACTTTTAGATTTGAAATTAGTCACTTTTAGCCTTGTTACCCTTTTAATTTAATATCTCAAAATTAAAAATCGGGCGGGAACCACCTTTCGTGGGACTTGGAAAGTTCTTAACACCTTCTTCCCGAGTCACTAGGACTTCCTACCCTTAGAATCTCTAATGTTGGAATTTTATTATTGTTATTATCGTCTAATTTCTTTTTTTTTCTTTTTAATATTATTGGACTAACTTGTTTCCTTTTTTGTTTTCCTTTCTTTCTTTATTACCATATATTTTTGTACGATATATTTTTTTGTAATATTGTGGCATCTTTACTCATATTCCTTCAGTCCTGAAAAACCGACACTTGCACACACACAAACGATTATGTAGATCTCACGGTCGTTTCATCCTCAAAAAATCATTTAGGTGGAATGGTTAGAATATATTTGGTTCGTGGTACAACCAATAATTCTAAACGTTCCCACCCCTTGGTCGTCCCCCTAGGAGAACCTTGTCTAGAATTATCCAACTCTTGAAATGTAAATGCACATACATCATGCCGTAGGAAGGGCTTCTCCTAAGCCGGCTAGTTTTCAATTTTTTTAAACAACTCGACGGGTTTTTAATCGCAAAAGAATGTTTGAACATGTCTATGTACATTCAAGAGAAAAGAAAAGAAAAGAAAGAAATGAGAAAGAGAGAAAATAAAAAAAGAAGCAAAAATGAGTAAACATTTTGATTGCCCAATTGTTCTCAAAGGGGTTAGAAATTTTTATTCATTTATTTTCTTTTTTCTTTTACAGGGTTTCATGAGTAAAAAATTTCACCGATTCGGGATGACTTTGGGTGCACCTCCTATGCTGACTCACTGGTGGGGTAAGTTGTCATTAAATGAACATATGGAAGTGCGTAAACACCTGGGGCATTTGGTGTCTTTGTTAGAAATGGGGCCTTGCTGAGAAATTATCGAAGTGTCAGTATCGTTTAGGGATGAAAAACTAATTGTCTTTAGGTTTGGGGACATCGAGTTAACGCCTTTCTTAGAAGAAATAGGAGGGTTCATATCAAATTCAGGTTTGGATGAGCATCGATGGTAAAGGAGTCGTATTTCACATTTTAGCTCCCGACGTCCCTACACCTGGAGAATTCCGTGACAAACTTAGGATGGTGGCAAACGTTGATGTAGGGTTTTTACAACAAAAGAAGATACCATTTTCCTACCTCTACAACAGGTTTGGGTATGTGAGTGCTTTTGACGATCGTAGAAAAGAGTTCAAATTCCATGGTGATTGGAGGAGGGCTAGACCATTTGCATTCGCAGTCAGTTTCTTAGGAATTATGGTATTTTCTGAAAGCTACGATCAAAACATATGTTCGAGGCTTGTCATGGTTACTGATGCAGTATTCAACGGGATCGGTGGTTACTGGTACACTGTTGTCCCCATGATCATGATGGATATTTATCGGGCTTTGGGTTATTTTAAGAGGGGAGCTAAATATTTCCAAGGGTGTAATCTTCTACTACAGGCATGGTTTAAGGAACATTTGAGGAAAGTTAGAGGTTTGCAAGAATTATCCAAGCCAGCCGGTTTAAATTACTTAGTTGGAGATCGCAATGGGGGTCTAAAACATAAGCAGCCGAGAAACATAGAAAAATGGGTGAAGTTATTTGAAAACATGACAGACGACTCAATTCAATGGATGTTCACTTGGTTTTCTTCACCAGATTTTATCATTAGCTCTGAAAAGGCGTCCTTTTTTTATATTTATGAGATTGAGAGGCCTCTAACCCTATAAACTACTAAGGGTAATGAGGCAAGTAGGAAGAAAGCAGATCGTGCCACTTGTACCAGACACAAAAGCGTACCAGTTTGACTACACTGAAGACATTGTCCTGAGAGTCAAAAGCATCAGAAAATCCTGGGAAGGTAAGCAAGTCATGGGGGAGAGGTCAATAGCGACGGACAGATATAACGCTGGTTGCAAACTAAATTACATAAGTTGGTTGCGTTTTAGCATAAAGGGAAATATTGTGGTTGGACCATGCCGAGGAAATGATATAAGGGACCGAGAAGCAGAGGCTCAAATTCGATATCGTGAGTTCATGTTGAAAGCCATAAAAATAGATAAAGAAAACAAGGAAGAGATCGAGACATGGAGGAAATGGGCATTGGAATTAGAAGAAAAGGTGGAACCATTAGGGACAGAACTTGAACAATGGAACTTTGAATGTGACGCAGTTGATATTTTACACTTGGTTGCCACCAAGGGATACTTAACCAAAGTTATGGAACAAATCAAGGAAGTTGCACATGAAGCAAAAAGAGCCAGGCTAGAGAAGGAGCATTTTGCTTAATCTAGTGTCATTAAAATTTCTTTTATTCTTTTGTATTCAAAAGAGTCTTCATGTATTGAATTTCGAACTTATTTTTGGGGAAATTATGAGAACAATTGGCAACAAAATGTGTACTTATTTTCTTTTGTATCATGACAAACCTAGAAAGGCTATACATCCTTGGCACGTCATAGTCCATTAGTAAACCTCGTCTAAACACCGGAAAAGGGTCCATGACCCGAAAACGACAAATTTGAATCCTTGCACGGGTTTGAAGAAATGCTTGCGCCAAGTATTGATCAATTTCCTTAGTGTGGTCAAAACAATAGGATTATTTTGATCTTTTTGTTTTGTTTTGTTTTCAGACTATGGCTGGAAGAGGTACGCTCCATTTCGACAATGTTTTCCAAACTCCTTATCTGGTCAGGATTTGGTGGGATGGCTTGACTATGACTAGCAAAGGGCGTGTCAGAAATATATTTGGAGATTTGGTATACCTTATGTGGTACACAGTACTACCGAGTCTGGTTGAAGCGGCTACTCATTTTTGGGACTACAAAAGGGCGATGTTTCATTTCAATGGCATAGAACTGGAACTAATGTTATAAGAAATGGGAGGATTAGCAGGGATGACACCCAGGCCCGAGACTATGATTTACCCCTCGAAAAATGCAATCTAGGGAATTCATCGAACATCTACAAGTTCCCTACGCACCATACTACAAAGGTGTTCAAGACGCAAAGGTTACTCTTGAATTTCTGTACTCTAGGTTTGGGGTTTTAACTCTTCGGTACAATCTACAAGGGGCATCCGGGATCCAAGACTTGGAGTGGATCGAGTCTACGGCTTTCATTATTGCTTTTCTAGGGAGTATATTTTTTCCTGAAAAAGAAAGAAGGATCAACATAAGGATGGGATTGGTAGTTGAAAGTTTGCGTAGAGGTGCTCATAGGTGTCAAGTAAGTTTGATTTCAATGATCATGGGAGACATCTACGAGCCTTAACCAAGTGCAGAAAAGGAGCAAACTTTTTTGAAGGGTGCAATTTTCTGCTACAGATGTGGTTAATCAAGCACCTCCAGAAGGTCGAAATAAGCATGTCTGTATCAGTGACATTAAGAATTGATGGCATCAATACACACAGTGCTCGCATGGTAGAGGCTGCATCATGTACAAAACCTACCAGCATGCATGGGTGGCATACCAAGTTCGAGGAATTGGAAACTGTGCAGTGGGTGATGAAAAATTGTGCTTGTTTTACGGTCTCGGTGCAACGGCAAGGTGCTACTTTCTTGACACTGATTGGGTTCCGAGGGACTCACTACTATGTCCCCTTAAGAATCCTCAAGAAAGTTGGAATGACACAGCAGCTCCCTCAATTGACAAAAGAAAGTAGTTTAAATACTGACATGAACGACATAGAACACCCAATGATTGGCACGATACTGATGATGTGGGAAAAGAGGGCAACTATGCAGTTTTGTCCCGGTCGAGACAATAAGGTAAATCCTGGCGCTGTATTAACCTATACTCAATGGCTCAAAGAATACAGAGAGAAGTTCCTGTCAAAGAACACGTTAAACAGGAAAACCGGAGCTCCAAGCCTCGAAGAAAAGTACAAAAGGCTATGAATCAAAATTGAACAAAAGATAAGAGAACTAAGAGCGACCATAAATAGGGAAATGAGAAGGAAGTACAAGGAAAATATCAAAGAAAACGAAGACAAATTTTTGATGAACAAGAAACTGGCGACTAGACAGGTTGTAGGGAGTTTACAAGATCTCCTCAAGTGCTGGGTAGAACATTTCAAACTGGTGCCATTGGCAGAAAAGAAGCATTGGGAGGAGAGATTTGTGACTTCTTTATAACATCCTTTGGTGACATACGAGATATAAAGGACCTCATGGAAGCAATCTTCATCCCTCCGCCAGAGAACTTGGAAAAGGAACCGGAGGAGGAATATGAAGAAGAGGAGGAAGAAAAAGATGTCAAAGTCAATACGTGATTAGAGTTCCTCTTTGCTTGGCACGTAGTTGAGTCGTCTTTAGTCAAGTTGTTTTCCCTTTTCCCAGTCAAGTTGTTCCCTTTGTCTTAGTCGAGTCATTGTTTTTTTCATTTTGCTAGATTGGTGTTTATAATAAATCCAAGCAAATCAAATAAAATTTCTTTGTTTTGGGGTTTATAAACTTGTTTTGATTATTCCCAAGCAAATAAAACGACGTACTCTACGCAAATATTACTTCAAATCATCGATAGGCCTACCTCTGGCACAAAAGAGGTCCCCTACATAATAGGACATGATCGCACGATATTATTTTGTACATTTAATTTCCTAACGCTTTACTCACATCTTTCTTTGTTTGTTTTGAAGGCTATATTACTCCCAATCCCCGAAGGTTGGTTTGTGCATTCTCGCCGAACAGCAGTATCATTTGAGATCTAGAGGATAATTTCAACACCTCCCACACTACCTACAAGGACAAGGACAAGGACAAGGACGAGATGAAATATCATGGCTGAGTTTGACAAACTTGACGGAAATACTACTAACTCCATTATCGGAGGAACTCCCGGAAAGCAGGGTTCATTTTTCATATGAGAAATATGCAAAGTTGGAACAAAGGTTGTTTGAGCTGGAGAACAGAATTCCCCCATGCCTATGCTAATGGAACCATTGAACCAAACAAACCTACCTGCCCTCACGGCAAAGACCCCTTGTTCCCCCAAAAAAGACATCACATACCCTACCTATGTCGCACAACCAAAAGCACCACAGAGCAACCTCACCACTCAATTTCCTACTTTCACTGCTGAAACACAACCTGTTTCCTTACCCACCAAAGATCATGATATGTATGCTTGGACAGGGGAGGACGCAGACGGCACTAAGGAGCAAGTCAAATTGTTGGTAGAAAAGTTCAAGCAGATTCAAGTAACCAACGAGACTAGGGGTTTGGCTTATGAAGACTTATGCCTCTATCCTAATCAGAAGCAGCCTGACGGTTACAAAACACCCAAGTTTAATCTATTTGATGGCAGCGGTGACCTGATGGCTCACTTAAGGTCTTACTGTGACAAGCTGATCAGAGTTAGACAAGACGAAAAGATCAGGATGCAGTTGTTCAACCGCAGTCTAATAGGTGACGCGCTGACATGGTATTCCAAATAACAGTCGAAGAAGTAGACCAATTGGTAAGCAATGGCTGGGGACTTTGTTGACAGCTTTGGGCACAACACTGATGCTATGCCTGATCGATTCTATTTGCATGAGCTGAAGAAAAAGCCTACCGAAAACTTCAAGGAATTTTCCACAAGACGGAGAGCTGAAGTCGCGAAGGTCGAACCACCCATGGATGACACGAAGATAGTGGCGACCTCCATCCGCATACAAGAGGATGCAGTATAAAAAGTTTGGAGATTTGATCAAGATCGGTAACATAGTTGAAGATGGGTTGAAAACTGGAAGGATTGTTAGCTTAGCTGCGTTGCAGGCCACCAAAAATGTACTACAAACGGGTAGCGCAGGAATAACCAAGAAAAAGAAAGACGATGTCTCTTTCGTCACTGCCTCCCTTGACCACACTCCTACCCATAACCACTACTACCAAACACCACTTCCACCATGCTCATATGCGTCACCACCACCCACTTACCCAGTGTATAACACACAACCCGCCTTCCAAAACCTGCTTCCAAAAACCAAACCCAAACTACAGAAATACCAACACTTACCCACCAAGACCCCGCCCGGAAACAACCAAAAACCCAGGAGGAACTACACTCCTTTGGCTGAATCCCGAACTCAGTTATTTGAAAGACTCAAAGCAGCAGGCCATATACAACCCATTCCATTTAAGATGCCTGAAAAAATGTCACCATTCTTTGATCAATCTAAAACATGTGCTTATCATTCTGGAGGGCTAGGCCACGACAAAGAGAGGTGCTTTGATTTAAGGGATAAGATACAAGATTTGATTGATCAAAAGATAATACACTTAAAGCCGCCAAATGTGCACAAAAATCCCATACCTGGTCATGGAGAAACCAGAGTGAATTTGATTGAGCTGGATGCCGATTGTAATCTAGAGGGAACCATCGTCAAGGCGAAAGAAGCTGCACCAGTCCTCGCCTCCGTCGCCCAGGCGGCTGAAGCACCTGGTCTCATTGAAGTATAAATGGCTCAAAAATTCTATGTAGATGTGGTTCCTCCCTATAGTGACAAATCAGAATCATGGGATTATGAAGTGGAAGAGAAAAGGAAAGGAAAGACAATGATAGAAAGTTTTGCAGCATAGAGAATGACAAGAAGTGGAAGGATCTATACTTCCGAGAAACTTAGCAGGGAGCCAAATAGAAGATGGATCAACGAAGAAGAGTTCGAAGAATTGTGGAAGAAGGTTCAGGAAAAAGAGTACTCTGTGGTCGAGCATTTGGGCAAAACTCCGGGAGAAATCTCTGTTCTGGCTCTACTGTTGAAATCAGAAAGTCACAGGAACACTTTGATGAAGGTGTTGGATGAAGCGCATGTACCAGTAGACAGCACTGTTGAGAACCTGGCGACAAGTCATGGAATCCAACCGAATTACTTTCCACGAAGATGAGCTGCCACCAGAAGGAGTCGGGCATAACAAAGCTTCGCATGTCACTATCAAGTGCAAAGATAGGTTCGTAGGAAGAGTCCTGATTGACGGAGGATGTGGTTTGAACATATGCCTATTCATCACTTTGAGAAGGATGGGAATCGACCAAAATGAGATCAGAGAAAGTGACATGAAGGTGAAGGCGTTCGATAGTTCACAAAAGAAGCACTACCGGAGAGATCGACCTAACCATCATGGTGGGACCTGTTGGGTTCACTATTGAATTCCACGCCATGGACATTTTAGCATCATATAATTTTCTGCTAGGAAGACCTTGGATCCACATGGCGGGAGCGGTTCCCTCTACCCTGCACCAGATGGTGAAATTTGAGTGGGACAACAAACAAGTTGTGGTATTCGGTGAAGGGAGCAACTCTATCTACAATGAGCAAACCATACCAGCAATCGAGGAAAATACTCTAGATGGGCAAATTTTCTACACGGTAGAGTTAGTGGGACAGTGCATGGTAGCAAAAGAAGGTGTTACAAGAACCAAGACAAGAAGTTGAACCGCTATATCCATGAAAGAAATGTCGACACGATACCAGGAGGGTATTTCATTTACTTCACCCCTAAGCTTGTCAACGTTCCCCTGAAAATTAGAAAAATGAGGAATTTTTACAGTGCTTATTGGGATAGCCGAGGTAAAGGATATGAAGGAAGAGATCTAGTCTTAGAGCCCGTGATGTCAGATTGGGGAGTACCTACCTGCTAAGACAGAGAAGCAACCTACATACCCATCCAATGCCCGTCTTAATTGGAGACGCATTTCTAGAGAAACAAAAGGAAGGCAAGTGTGGGTACCTAAAATACCCGAGCCTGAGCTCGAGGAAGTTGGGGAACCATACATACTCCTGCAACTTGCAAAGTGGCCCGCAGATTAGGTGATAGGCATTATGTCGAAGCAAGGTTATGAACCAGGAAAAGGCTTTAGATGGCATAGTAGAGCCCATTCAAATCATGATGAAGTATGATGAGGACAAATGAGGCATTAAATACTTCATGAGTTACAAAGAGCGCATGGAAGAAGTGTCCTTGGATTTTAAGTACTACAAAAGATCTATCAAATCTCTGCTGCATGTTTTCGTTTCGTCTCGTTTCTTGGACGGTCGCAAGGGGGACGTATTTGCAAAATGAGAGGATGAACCAAAGGTCATTGACGCTGAAGAGGATTTGCTGGCAGGCATGCATAAGCTATTCTTATCCGACGAACACTGTTGTGTGATACTAGAAGAGCATGTTGAACCTCCTAGTCTTATAAAAGCTTAATCGGGAGCTGCACTTAATAATTTGACCAGCAATTTGGCCCGAGCATATCGCGGATCTTGGTAGAGCTTGAGGGCATTCATTTTCCTTTTTCATGCTTTCTAAAATAAACCCTGACCATGAGTCGTGGGAATTTGCACTTTCCTTTTTTCTAGTTTTCGTGTTTCTCTATAAACATTGTTTTGCAAGGATTCATAAATAAAAGCATTGTTCCTCTTTCTTTTACTTTTGTTAACCTTTTCATTACGCATTATTTTATTTTTCAGCATTCAAACTAATAATTCCATTGAATCTGTAACTGCAACGTGTAATGAAACCACTGAGTTTAAGGAATCTGATCTTGATTATGACGAGTTTGATAAGGCAACACAAGAAGAAATCGAGAGATTTAAAAATAAGCCTAAACCAAACTTAGAGGAGACGGAAGTGGTAAATCTGGGTGATGATAAGATTGTGAAAGAGACGAGAATTAGTGTCCATCTCACTCAAGAAGTCAGAGAGCAATACATTGAATTTCTAAAAGAATACGAGGACGTATTTGCATGGTCGTATGACGACATGACCGACATAAGCACTGATGTTGTGGCACACTGATTGCCCATTAATCCAGGATTTCTGCCAGTTAAGCAAAAGGCTCGGACTTTCAAATCGTCATCTTTAGTGTAAATTGGAGAAGAGGTGACCAAACAGCTCAATGTAGGGATCTTAAAAACGGTCAAATACCCGACTTGGTTAGCCAACATCGTCCTGGTGCCAAAGAAGGATGGAAAGAACAGAGTTTGTGTTAGATTACAGGGACCTGAATAAAGCAAGCCCAAAAGATGATTTTCCTCTGCCAAATATACACATCTTGATTGACAATTTTGCAAAGCACGAGCTACAATCTTTTGTAGATTGCTTCGCAGGTTATCATCAAGTACTTATGGATGAGGAAGATGCAGAAAAAATAGCCTTCACTACATCCTAGGGAACTTACTACAACAAAGTGATGCCTTTCAGTTTGAAGAATGTTGGGGCTACTTACATTAGGGCAATGACTATCATGTTCCATGATTTTTATGCACAAAGAAATCGAGGTATATGTGGATGACGTGATTATCAAGTCAAGAAGAAACTCGGAGCATCTAAATAATATGCACAGGTCCTTCAATCGCTTGTGTAGATACAATCTAAAGCTGAACCTGGTAAAGTGTTCTTTCGGTGTTCCAGCAGGAAAGTTACTAGGTATCATAGTTAGCAGAAGAGGCATTAAGTTAGATCTAGCTAAGATCAAAGCCATCCGAGAATTGTCACCGCCAAAGAGTAAGAAAGAGGTCATAAGTTTCTAGTGACGGCTTAACTACATCAGTCGATTCATATCTCAATCCACTGTCATCTCTGAGCCAATCATCAAATTACTGAAGAAAGATGCAGTCATTGAGTGGATGAAAGATTTTACAGAAAGCATTTGATAGAATAAAGGAGTATCTGTCTTACCCGCCTGTGTTGGTTCCACCCAAACCCGGGCGACCTTTGATATTGTACCTGTCTGTAATAGATTCAGCATTTAGATATGTATTGGGACAACACGACTCCACAAGGAGAAAGGAACAGTCGATATATTATCTGAGCAAGAATTTCACTCCTTACGAGGCTAAATACACATTGATGGAATGCACTTGCTGTGCATTCACTTGGGTCGCACAAAAACTGAGACATTATCTGACATCCTACACAACCTTGTTAATATCAAGAATGGACCTTTGTCAAATGCAAATGGAAAATGGCAAATGCACTCAGTGAATTCGATATCACCTTTGTCACTCAAAAGGAAATAAAAGCCCAAACCCTAGCAGATCATATGGCCGAGAATCTTGTAGATGACAACTATGAGCCTTTGCATACTTACATTCCCATACGAGGAGGCCATGTTTGTTGGAGAAGATATTACAGAAGAGTATGATGGTTGGAGATTATTCTTTGATGGAGCAGTAAACTTCAAGGGAGTAACTTCAAGAGAGTCGGCATTGGAGTAGTATTGGTTTTCAAGACATGCCAACATTATCCTATCACAGCAAAACTCAGATTTCCTTGCACTAAGAACGTGGCAGATTATGAGGCTTGCATCTTGGGACTTAGAATGGTAGTAGACATGAACTTACAAGAATTATTGGCGATTGGAGTTTCCGATCTATTAATCCATCAGGTTCAAGGAGAATAGACAGCGAAGAATGCCAAGATACTACCATACCTGGCGTACATAAAAGAACTGAAGAAGAGGTTCACCAAGATAGAATTTCAGCATGTGCCTAGACTGCAGAATGAGTTCGCGGACGCCTTGGCTACCATATCCTCCATGATCTAGCATCTTGACAAGAACTACATTGATGCAATACCTGTAGCAGTGAAAGAACAACCAGCATATTTTTTTCATGTAGAAGAAGAGTTGGACGGAAAGCCATGGTTCCACGACATTAAGAATTTTCTCAAGGACAGCACTTATCCGGAAAATACTACCAGTCTCAAAAAGAAGACGTTGAGGAGATTGGTGAATGGTTTCTTCCAGAGTGACGAAGCCCTATAAAAAAGAACGCTTGATTTGGGTTCGCTAAGATGCGTAGATGAAAAGAAGCCACAAGATTGCTGGAAAAAGTGCATGTCGGGACGTGCGGCGCACACATGAATGGTTTCGTGCTTGCAAAGAAAATCTTAAGAGCAAGTTATTTCTTGATGACTATGGAGCAATGACTGCATAAAGCAAGCGAAGAGATGTCATCAATGCCAAGTCCACGGTTACATGATTCGAGTACCTCCGAGTGAGCTGAATGTTATGGAATTACCCTGGCTTATCGCCGCCTGGGAATGGATGTTATAGGACCAATTGAACATGCTGCAGCAAATGGGCATCATTTCACATTGGTAGCTACTGACTACTTTACCAAATGGGTTGAATTCGTATCATACAAGTCAGTAACAAAGAAAGTGGTAGCAGATTTTGTTCGCAATAAAATAATTCGTCGATTCGGCATTCCCGAGTCAACCATCACTGATAATGGAACCAATCTCAAAAGTGACTTGATGAAAACAACCTGTGATACTTTCAAGATCAAGAACCGTAATTCTACCGCATATAGACCTCAAATGAATGGATCAGTTGAGGTAACCATCAAGAATATCAAGAAAATACTGCGCAAAATGGTTGACAATTCAAAGCAATGGCATGAGAGTTTACCATATGCACTGTTAGGATACTGCACCATTATAAGGACATCAATAGGAGCCATTCCCTACTTGTTAATCCATAGAACTGAAGCAGTAATACCGGCGGAAGTCAAGATACCTTCTCTAAGAGTCATTCAAGAAGTAGAATTGAAAGATGCCGAGTGGATTAAAGGAAGAATGGAGCAGTTAGCACTCATTGATGGCAAAATAATGAACGCAATATATCATGGGCAGTTGTATCAGAAAGAGAATGGCAAAGGCATTTAACAAGAAATTCCGAGTAAGACCATTCGAACCGGGACAACTAGTGCTAAAGAAGATATTCCCTAATCAAGAAGAGGCAAAAGGCAAGTTCGCACCAAATTGGCAACGGCCATACATAGTTCATCAAGTCCTGACCGGAGAAGCCTTGGTGTTAGCAGAAATGGATGGAGAAATTTGGCCGAGAACGATCAATGGAGACGCTGACAAAAGATACTATGCCTGAAAACCCGCACTAGCTAGTAGCTTTTCTGTTTATGCAATGCCCCATGTAATCAGGAACTACGTTACGACCTAATTTCCCAAGTTGGGATACGTAGGAAACCTACCCCAAGGTTCGGCCGCATTAATACAAAAAACTTATTTTCCCCACGAAGTAGACACTGGGCAAAATTTTTGAAGACCACTCAAAAATTCAAAAGGAAAAACACGGATCAACACTAGGGCAGAAATTTTTGAGATCCCCTCCAAAATTTCAAGAGAGGGCGAAGTGCAGAAACTGGGGCAGAATTTTGAGGTCTCCTTAATATTCACCAAGGGAAGGTTCTAGTATGGTCTCCTCAGAAGCAATGGTTGCAATATTGCACCCGTATTACACAATACAATCTATGATTCAAAGGAATAAAATGCATTTTTTCTTACAAAATATTTTTCAAATACTTGCATTATTTTGTTTCTTTATGCCCCCAGTAGCATGGCCAGGCCCTAGCATTCACAAAAGACACTGCAAGAAGAAGGCACAGAGCAGATGAAGAATGTGCAAATCAAACCTTCTCCCCCTCTCCCCCCCCAACTCACAAATTTTTCTTTGAGCGCAGGCACTATAACAGCGGAGGCACGACAACCTTCCTAACAATATTACAGACATGACAGTGGCATTTTATTTTTCACTTTACTTTACCTTTTGTTCTGAGGGTACATAGCCTGATGCAACAGGCAAACATCTCATGACGAGAGGCAGTAGCAATAGGTTTTCTTTACGAGGAGGCAGTAGCAGTAGGTTCTCTTTACTATGAGGCAGTAGCAGTTCTTGGCAAGCGCTAGGTTCTCTTTACGAGGAGGTAGTAACAGTAGGTTCTCTTTACAAGGAGGCAGTAGCAGTTCATGGCAAGCAGTAGGTTCTCTTTACAAGGAGGCAGTAGTAGCTCCCAACGAGCATAGGTCTCTTTACGAAAGGCACTGGCAAGACGATCCAACAACAGGAAAGTCTATTTTACATTTACAAATATTATTGCAAAACCTCACCTTTATTGTAGGAAATAATCTGGCAGCACAACAACATTACAAACTATCATCTTACACAAACACCCCCCACAATTTCAAAATACACCCTCCGAGAGTCTTGGCAAAATTGGCCGCTCTGTTAACATCTTTGCCAGAAGACTCTTTCATCATCTCCGGGAAAAGAGGGGCAGTTGTTGACACCCAATTTTGTCCCTCATGTTTCAATAGCAACTTTTCAGATAAAATTGTATAGATAACCATGAAATTTCTCATATCGTCTTTATCTCTTAAACGTATCAACTTTCGTTCAAACTCTTTATTTCACACACGCACGCCAATTAGGCCATTTTTAAAGACATCGGCACAAGCTACGGCTATTAACAAAATTCGCACGTTCAATCAGGAATTTTTGCAATTACCCCATATTTTCTTAATTTAGTCAAATTATTTTGAAAATATTACTCACTATCTTTTAAATCACTAATAATATTTCATACGTCTTACTAATTATTTTGGGCATTTTCAAAATGAATTTGCATTTTATACACATTTTATACGTATTTTATATGCGTTTCATACCCTTTTATACACGTTATATACACTTTTACCCACATACACCTCACACGCCGCATGCACCATATCAGATCCACGTGGATATACGTGGCTTCATCTTGGCCATCCAAATAGTTGATCCAACGGCCAAAAGGCCACTTTCCATTTTTAATTACTTCCCAAACCCCCAAACCCTAATATCCAAGGTCATTCCCCCCACTTCCCGTTCAGAAACACGTCGCCTTACCCTCTCCCTTTCTCTCTCGCCAAAACCCTAGCTCACCACTGTCCATGGCAATTTCCAACCAATTCTGCCGACGAAACCCCAAACAAAATGCATTTTCTTATTCCTCACACCCTCCGCAACAAAACCCCTATAAAAAATTTTCCGAACGGCGAACTTAAAAAACCAACCCTTCGTCGACCCTATCTCTGTCACTGGAAAAGAAACTCCAGCGAGAACTTCTGTAGAACCTAAGTGTTACTATCCTGGGGAGGGAAAAGCCTCATACATGCACGATCGAATAACGGGTCAAGACTGACCCGGTTCCAATTCAAATGGGTATTCCTTATTCTTTTTTTTCCTTACAATTATTTAATTTGTTATACGTCATTCATGCTTAGCTTGATTCTTAACTGATCAGTTAGGCGTTCATGTTCTTAATTAGTGACTGTCACATGCCAATTAATTAGGGCCAGAGTTATGTGATCACAATGATTTTCATTCACTGTCAATATGAGCTTTGTTTTGAACTTCTTGAATTCTTGAATTCTAATCCATACATAGCCTATGTTCTATATCATCTTGTTAGGCTTGACCCCTGGAATCCATGGCTCCTTGAATTTCGCAATGTATCTAGTCGTTTAACCTGTTAAAGTACACAATTTTCATGAATACACGACTTGTTTAGATTGAAACTTGAATGGTAATAAGAATAGTGGAATATCAATTTGTTCAAATTTGAATTCTGTGATTGGCTTTAATTTATACTTGAGTGGAAAACTGTTTGAATGATTAGTAAAGTATCAATTTAGGATTTGATTGGAATATTTTAAGACAATTAAGGGACTCCGGATCCTAAATTAGGGTAGAGTATCCCTGTGCACTAAATTTTGAACCTAGACCTTATTATTGATAAGGGGTGGGAATCATACTTGTCCAGAATCTTGTTATACCTTAATTTTAGGACCCTGACCGATCTCTATTTGGAAAGCGTACCAAAGGTATCCTCTTTAATTTTGGAAAGACATGCTACTTTGCCATATTTACTTTACCCATTTGAACTTAAATCCCTATCCTCCACACCTATATAAGCATGTCAATTTTTTCATTCAAAACACACACAGCTGAAAATACTCTCTCCCCTCTCTTGATCACTCTTGAAACTTCACTACTCTTAGCTTTACTATGAAAAGGAAGAAGACCTTTGCATCACTTGTAAAAGCTCTTTAACTTTGTTACACTCTCATTGGCTCTTTTCTGTTTGTTCATCTAAAGGCAGCACTAAGGTAGTAACTTGGAAACCCCTTCCTTTTTTGAAACCTGACTGTTTGTTGTGAAAACTGCATGTTATTTGTGACTGTTTAGGCTTTTTAGGCCTCCTATTTTAACCATTTTTATGTAGTATATTCTGCATAGCTTGTCAAGTTATACCATGTTTTCTCACACATGTGTTTACTACTACTTGGGAAGGCCAAGTTATGGATTTCTTCTAACATAAATATCAAGCAATGCATGCCCTATATTAAGTGTTCACAGGACACTTTCTTTGTCTCTTTTTTATCCCTTAGCCTTTCCCTCTATGTTGTATTTGCTAGGGCTCCCTGTGTGTACTAAAAGTACCTTAAAATAGGTTACATATCAGTGAGCTACATACATGGCCACCCAGGGGCCTTCTCTAAACCTTTACTCCCTTATGTGATTGCATTATACCATGAAAACAGAATTCTTGCATGCTAAGTTGAGGAAATTTAGTGATTAAACTTGTGTAACAATTTCAAATTAGAATGCTTGATAGTTTACATGTATAAAATCTGAAATCTGGGAATTGCTAAATAGGGGTCATATGTGTGATATCTGTCTATGTTAAACTGTTTTCGTAAAACCTGAGACTGCCCCCTGTCTGTGTTTAAACTTAAATTTTCATAAAAGTTTACATCTCCTATACACTAATATAATAGTTTATATGGGAGTATAAGCTTAGGGGTCGACTATACTTATGTATATATTTTCGGAAAACTTGTTTACATCACCTAACATGACTATTGAATGCTTATGCTACGTGTGTGTGTGTGTGTGTGTGTATCCGTACGTACACACTAATCTACGCGTGTGTGTGTGTGTGTGTATAATATATATATATATATTACAAATACAAATAAGGGTTCTCCACTCATATATATATATATATATATATATATATATATATATATGAGTGGAGAACCCTTATTTGTATTTGTGTGTTTTTGTCTCCCCAATTTTAAAAACAGCACAGTTCTATATATTTTTTAAACCGACCCCAAAAATAAAAATCCATTAGGGCTACTGTTTGACAATTAATGTCAAAACACTTCGACCAGGAATGGATAACATTTTCTTAACATGATAACCACAAGTTGGTTTTTATGTTCTTTAGAAAACTATTTTAAAAACCTGCCCATTTTTGCAAACTAATCCAATTCGTTGATTTACACAGTTAAACTGTTTTTGATGTTTCTTGCGATTTTAGCCCTGTTGAAGTCAAAACATTTAACCTATGGCCAAATGTGCGATTAAGTAGTGGGCTTAAGCCGTATTCGCAAAATCTAGAACGGCCCATATCTGTATATCACAACCCATTTTAATCTTTTGCGTAAATATCCCTTTTTCCTGCTTGACTTTGACTTTTAGCCTCTGATCTAGTAAAGTGACCTTAGAATTGAAATTGCAACTTTAGATTTGAATTTAGTCATTTCTAGCCTTGTTACCCTTTTAATTCAATATCCCAAAATTAAAACTCGGGCGGGAACCACCTTTCGTGGGACTTGGAAAGTGCCTAATACCTTCTTCCCGAGTCAGAAGGACTTCTTACGCTTAGAATCTCTACTAGTACAACCTCTCGTAGTTCATTTAAACAATTAGACCTCCTAGGTGACCTAATATGCCTTAGACAAACTTATTAGGTGGCGACTCCAAAATCGACTCAACCGAGTTACATGGTCAAACCCAATTTTTTATCTTACTCCGAGTTAGGGAAAAAGGGGGTGCGACACAAGGATGCAAGGTAGTAGAGCTTAGGGAATGCAAATAACCTAATGTTAATCAATTTCACGTAAATAACCCCAACCAATTAAGCTTAGCCGCGCACTAAGACAGTCGAGCTATTTTACCTGGATAGCCACTCTCAGTGACTATCAAGCCTAACACATCGCCCTCTTGGTGCAAAGAAGTGTTGCATTAAGCTCAATCGATATTGTGTCCAAATAAGGAATCCCTCTCTCGGTGTTCAACCCATTAATCCGGGATAACTGCAATAATACCTACATCTAATACCCCATTTATCACTATCACATTCCTAGAATTACTCTCTTGGTGTAAGTCTAGTACTTTAAGGCTAGAATTAGCATTTGCAACTACCAATTCATGAGAACTAAAGAAAATAGTGATTAATTAGAGAAACACCCAAATCAATAATGGTAAAGGGTACTCAATAGCTCAAAAGTACATAGAAGTCAACTACACATGTTCATAGTCTCACAATAACACCAATAAGTCAAGATTAAGAAATACAAACCAATGGAATGAAGAAATCGAAAATAGATTTAACAATTTGAGTTCCTAATCTCAAAATCATAGACTTGGTTGATGAACTCTGGCCTCAAAGCTTGAGAAATAGTCGAAAGATGCTTCCAAAGTTGTCTAAGGAGCTATTTATATGTTCCTCAATTCATCAGAGGTGAAATTTCAATTCTGTCTAAAGTTGCCCAAGAGCGACTTCATGCGATCGCGTCATAACGAACGATGTTGCGCTGAACATTCTTATTAAAGCTCCGCGATCACTTCTGACTGTAGCGCTATCACGTTAGCTTTTTTGATCCTCTTGCACGGTCGCGATGAACACTTCTTTTGACTAGAACCTGCAACTTTGACAGTTGGCCTTGTTTTGACTTGTTTTCATCTAATTCACTCCTGCAACTCCAGTAACCTGCAATATGCTACCAAAACATGATAAGATGTATATTTGATCTATAGTACACAATACAATCTCAAGCAATATAAGACAATGTGTTTGTCCATACATCAGTTGATGGCTTGCATTGAAGGCTATGATGAAAGAACGGTTTTTACATAAGAACTATGAAGAAGAATTGCTTTAGAAGTTCTACACTTTGAGGCAAAGAAGCAGGGGGTTCCCAGAATACTTTGATGGATTTGAAAAGACAAGGATAAGGGCCAACATCTATGATAGAGATTGACTTCTCATTCCAAGATTTTGTGGAGGCTTAAATAGAGACGTTTATTCTCTAATCGAATTGCACACCTACGAGACCTTGTATAATGTCTTTCAAGTGACACTTAAGGTGGAGAGACGGCTCAAGGTGGAGAAGTCTTACAAGTGCAAATTTACTACTTCTAATTAGAGCAAAGGGAGAGACAATGTGAAATCTTCCTTACCATGGGACAAAGAAAAGAACTAAGGCAAGATTTTAATAATCAAGTTGACAAGCAGAAGCCCAAATTTCAGCTGAAGGTGGGAGGTAACAAAGCTAACCCGAAAGGTTATCTTCCATTCAATATTTTAGATGTAATGGGAGTGGACCATATGATGAGAGATTGTCCTAACCGGAGAGCTAATCTTTCTTTGGCTAATGGGGGATTTCAAACAGATGGTAGTGATGAGGAAGAGAGGGAAAATGATGTACCTTGTGAAAATGGCTGCAATAGAGGAGAAGAAAGTGGGGAAGATGGGGATGAGAAGAGGGAGTGCTTTGCTCATGTTGTTAGGAGAATCATGGACGCTCAATTAAAAGAGGACTTGGATCATAGAGATAACTCGTTTCATACTAATTGTAGAATCCAAGGAGCCATTTTTTCTCTATCATTGATAGTGGGAGGTGTGAATATCGCAAGTGCTTCTTTGAATGAGCAACTCAAACTTCCCACTCGGAAATACCAACAACCCTAAAGGCTACGATGGTTGAATGAATGTGGGGAAGGGGGCCAAGCAAGCTTTGATCAAATTTAAGATTGGGAAATACTAAGATAAGATTTTGTTTGATGGGTTCCAATGCAATAATACCACATTTTGCTTGGTAGGCCATGAAAATATGATAGAATGGCAAGGCCTGATGGCAAGACCAACAAGTATGCTTTGGGTTGGAAGGGAAAAAGTTCATACTTAAGCCTTTGACTTGCGGGCAAGTGAGTTAGGGATATAGGAGAATGAAAGAATTGAAAGAAAAGAAAGAGAGAGTTGAGGGAAGTAAGAAAATGGTGGTAACAACATAAAAGAGTGAGGTAACAAAAGAGAGTGCGGGTGTGCTTTTGTCAAGATCACATTTTAATTACTAATGAACTAACTTCTTCTTTACGTAATTCTATTTCTTCTCTTTTGCAAAGTTATGAAGACATATTTCCCGATGAGTTGCCTAGTGGATTGCAACAGCTAAGGGGAATAGAGCATCAAATTGACCTTGTTCCAGGCTCACAATTGCCAAACCGAAGAACTCAAAAAGCAAGTTTTGAGGAGTTGCTTGAAAGAGGTGTTGTGAAAGAAAGCTTGAGTCCATATGCAGTTCCGGTCATCCTAGTACCAATGAAAGATGGAACTTGGCGCATGTGTGTATATTATAGAGCCATCAACAAGATTACAGTAATTATCGTCATCCTATCCCTAGGTTAGATGATATGCTTGATGAGTTGTGTGGTTCTTATGTGTTTTATAAGATTGACTTAAGGAGTAGTTACCACCATATCCAGATGAAACCGGGTGATGAGTTGAAGACGGTCTCCAAGACCAACTTTGGTCTCTATGAATGGCTTGTAATGCCTTTTGTCTTGACCAATGCTCCTTCTAGCTTTATGGGCTTGATAAATCATGTGCTTAAATCTTTCATTGGGATATTTGTTGTAGTGTACTTTGATGGCGTTCTTATCTGTAGAAAATCCGTAGATGAACATGTTGATCATTTGAAACAAGTGTTTGATGTTTTGAGAAAAGAAAATTTGTTTTCTAATTTAAAAAAGTGCTATTTTTGTGTTGTTAAAGATGTGTTTATTGATTTTGTGGTGAGTGCAAATGGTGCGAAAGTTGATGAAACTAAAGTGGAGGCCATAGAGAATTGTCCAACTCCTGTAAACATTGGTGATGTGAGGAGCTTCCATAGGTTGGCAAGCTTCTATAGAAGATTTGTGAAGGGATTTAGTACCATAGCCACACCATTGATTAAAGTGATAAGGAAGGATAAACATTTGTGTGGGGGAAAAGAGCAAGAAGAAGTATTTGTGAAGTTGAAAGAGGTGCTTAGTTCTACACCTCTTCTTCAATTGCCCAATTTTAATAAAACCTTTCAAGTGGAGTGTGATGCTAGTGGGATAGGGATTGGAGCCGTGTTGATGAAAAATAAAAAATGCATAGCCTACTTTAGTGAGAAGTTTAAGGGAGCCACTGCCAAGTACTCTACCTATGATAAGGAGTTGTACACTTTGGTGAGGGCGTTGACTAATTAACAACATTATCTTTGGTCCAAGAAGTTCATTCGAAACCGACCACCAATCTTTGAAGCATCATAGAAATCAAAAGAAGTTGAATTACCCCCGACCGAAGAAATTTCAAAATCAATTGAAAAGAATATCAGGCCCAGTGAGGCATGCCAAATGGGTGCAATTTCTTAAAATATTTCCTTATACGATCCATTACAAGAAAGGGAAGGATAATGCAGTGGCAAATGCTTTGTCAAGGAAGTTTGTGTTACAATTAAGAAGGCATGTTTTGTTGAACACTTTGGGGTCTAAACTCATGGGATTTGAAGCATGAAAGGAATTTATTCTAATGATCCAGATTTTGGAGAACTCTTTGACACTTGTGAGCTAGAAGAGAGGGGAAGAAAGGTCACTAGATTGTTTGGAGATGAGGAGAAGAAGAGATTTCCCAAGTTTGGGGGATTCTTTTTTAGAAATGGCAAGTTGTGTGTACCTAATTCTTCTTGGAGGGATTTATTTTTTAGGGAGGCTCATCATGGAGGTTTGATGGGGCACTTCAGAATTGGCAAGACTCTTGAAATTCTCAAGGAGCAATTTTATTGGCCTAGGATGAAGGAGGATGTTGAAAGGGTGTATGGTCAATACTTGGAGTGCAGATAAGCTAAGTCAAAATTACTTCCACATGGTTTGTACTCACCTCTTCCCATTCCTTTAGATCCTTGGCTTGATATTTTTATGAATTTTGTGCTTGGCTTGCCTAGGACCAAAAGAGGAAAAGATAACATCTTTGTAGTTGTTGATAGCTTTTCCAAAATGGCATATTTTATTCATAAAATTGATGATGCATCTCATGTTGTTAACTTATTTGTTGAACATGTACTTAAATTTCATGGAGTCCCTAAGATCATTTTTAATGATTGGGATTCCAAATTCATTAGCCACTTTAGGAAGGAATTATGGGGGAGACTTGGTACCAAGTTATTTTTTTCCACTTCTTGTTACCATCAAACCGATGGTCAAACCGAGGTTGTTAATAGAACTTTGGGTACTATACTTAGGGACTTGGTTACCGGTAACTATGCATCTTGGGAAGATCAGTTGCCATGAATTGAATTTTAATACAATAGAACCATTCATACTTCAACTTGCATGACTCCATTAAAAGTTGTATATGGTTTTAACCCCCTAACCCCTTCAGATCTTACCCATTTACCTCAAGATGTGGTTGTTAGTTTAGACGCCAAAATAAGATCACAAAAGTTGAAGAAGCTTCATGAACAAGTAAGAAAGCAACTTGAGAAGAAGAATCAAGAGGTGTCCAAAAAGGTCAACAAATGAAGAATTAAACTGAGTGATTTTGTTTGGGTGCACTTACGAAAAGAGAGATTCTCAAAAAAGAGGAAGAGAAAGTTGATGCCAAGAGAAGATGGCCTCTTTCAAGTCCTTGAGCTCCTCAATGATAAAGACTACACGATTGATTTGCCTCATGACTATCAAGTGCATAGTACTTTCAATGTGTGCGATTTATTTCCTTCAAAGGTAGATGAGAAATCCAATTCATGGATAAAATATTCTTAAGAAGGGAAGAATGATGCAACCCGAGCCATGTCAAGTCCATACACAAGGAGCCAGAAAGAAGGGCTGCAAGACCTTTTTTTAAAGTTGGAGATGATAGAGCTGATTTTGGATGATAAACTTCCAGTTTGCACACTCTCTGCTTCTGGAATTTCAGATGCTCTTCCCGACCGCGAGGGTACAACCGCGATCGCAAGCTGCTAAGGAAATCAAGCCAGTCTGACCGCACCTGATTAGAGTACGACCGTGCAAGAGCAAGGCTGAGGAATTTCTCTTCGCGACCGTGTGACCTAGGCTGCGATCGGGAGTGTTGCCTGAGCCCTTCAACGTGAATGCGACACAGCAGACGCGGCTGTTCTTATTTTTAGTTTTAATCACTTTGCTTGTAGCCCACTTTAGGGATAATTAACTCATTTCATGCCAAATAGGGAAAACACTATATAAGCTCCTTATTTTCATTAGTTAGAGTTTAGACTCAATTACTGAGATTGATGATTGTAAGCCTTTGATTAAACTTATTTTTTGAATACTCATTCCAAGATTTACAAATGGTGTTTAATTCCAGCTGAGGGTCATCTAGTATCAGTTCTTGTTGGTACTAGGAAAAAGGTTAACGATACTCACGCTTAATGGAATTTAAGATACAAATCTGCCCATTTAGTGTAGTCCTGATAACTGAATTTGTGAATAATATCTCATAATCCCTAAAATTATGAGGCAGATAAATAATGGATATTATATCTATAAAAATTTATAAAATAATATGGATGGCTAGAGAAAGAAAAAAATCTAAAAACATGTTTATGGGCAATGTTCCCTAAATTCTTTGAACAAACTTCCCCAAATTTTTTGAAATAAAATTACTCCTACAATGTTTTTTTAACCCACCCCCTCATCTCTCTCGGAAACAAATAGTGTTCTTCCCATTTTTTGCTCTTATGCAGGGGCAGATTTAAGTGTTGAGTAGGGGGTGCCACGGCACCCAGTAGCTTCGGTCGAGACTTTGTATATATAGATATATTTATATAAAAATTACTGCAAATTGGTACAAATAACAAAATTGGCACCCACTGCATAAAAGGTGTTGTGGTGCCACTGACAAAGTGGTCATACTTTTGCCAAAAATACTCGCGTTCGAATCCTCTTCGAAAGCTTTTTTTAGTTCTTGAATTAATTATGCATGGTTAGAAGTTAGAACAAAGTACTACTCCCACCTACCCCTAGGCAATAGGCTTTTTTTTTTTTCTTTTTCCCTTTTATTTCCTAAATCTCTCTCTCATTCCTTTTTTTCCCTTCTTTCGTTCTTTTTATTGTTGTTTTCTTTAATTTGTATTTACTATAATACATTTTTATTACCAAAATTTTTGTTAAATAACTTAAATTAATTTCAACTAAGTTATAGTTTTTCTTTTTTCATTTAGAGAATAATTTGAGTAATATTTGATATTGGCTTTTAAAAAATGAAGTGGTCTTATTAATAGATCTTTTGAGTGAATTCTCATAGATGATAAATTTGAAGTTATTTTTAATCGAAGAATTACTGTAAAACTTAATGATTAAGATGAAGAAAGTAACACAAGATTATTAAAGGTAAATTAGCCTAGTCAATCAAGAAAATATAATAATTAAGCTACTTTTAAGCAAATTTTCTAATTGTGATGCTCTTTCATGATTTACTTTCTTTTTGTATTGATCTTCTCCATAATATACTGTAAAATTAAAAAAAGAAGCATGAAAATAGATAAATGAATGTAAGTTAATCGAAATAACAAAAACTAAACGATACCCGACCCGACCCGACCCGCCCTTCCTATTTGGTCTCTATGACAAGTGGCACCGCCAGTCTTCGAATCTTGAATCCGCCCCTACTCTTATGGTGACTCGAACTCAATACCTCTTGATGGTAGGTAACTAGTGTTTACCATCTAAACGACCTTCACATGTCTCCTACAATATAGTATATGTTTCTTGTCTTAGATTATTTCAGACACAAAATTTTTGTTTACACTCATCCTCTCTTTGGAGAGGGTTGAGTGATTAAGCCCATTACGCATCGATTCTAAGTTTGTGACAGCTTAAAAGGACCACCCAATGTGGGGTAACAACAAATCCAAAACATGACAAATATAGATTCAAGTTAATGTCAATCGAACATGCAAAAGTCTAAGATATCGAACTAGTCACTTTGATATTGGACAGATTCGAATCGTTCTCGTCACATGACGTAATGCAATTTATCCTATAGACAGCCATTATAGAATAATAATTTGAAACAATTTCGTACTATAATTTAATTTGCTATAAAAAATTCCTTTCATTATTTTTCAGGTTACATATTTTACTGATCTTGAGTAATTATTTGAAGTGACTTGAGAGTTGAAAAAAGATCTACAATAGTATTGTATAGAAGTTATATGTAGATGAAAAATAAATATGAAAAGCAACACTTTGAATTGGGAGTGAGTCTGGGAAGGGGTGGTGGTGCTTCAGGGTCCTACAGAGAGTGCTAGTAATTGGGCTAGTGTTGAAAAAACAAAAAAGAAGACAAAAAGAAGTCTTGGGATGCTCATGCTAGGACATCCTGTATGTTGCCTATTTGCGACACGTCTAGCAAATCGTACTCAAAACACTACTGGATAAATTGGTGGTCCATGAGAATTACCTTAGAATTGTGTGCATGAAATATCAATGAATTGTACACAAACACAAAAATTTATAAAATGACCATTCAATTTCACAAATAGAAATTGATCACCTCTCTGTTACCAGCTCTCTGTTTCTAGTGCCCTCCTTTTTCACTATTAACGTTTGTCATGCACTGCTCCACATCTTGTCATTGACATATCTGCATTGTACTATGATATTGTTTCGAGTGCTAAGCGATATGAACTTTAATAATTGTGAATCGGGACATCTTTTTCTTAAGATTGAGATGTAATAGCAGCAATAGTTGTGTACGCGTATATTTTGGTTGCTGATAGTGTTTGATTTTTTTTTATCAATACATTATCTCGTATAAACGTAGTATTCGATTCTCACCAAACACCACCATTGCATCTCTGATGGTCTATTGTTCTTAGCTCACTAAATACCGGTACTACTTGTGATGTAACATAATAATTAAACACAAAGGTTTACTACCCTATTGGCAAAGTCCGGCAATCCATTGGTTCCACCTTTCAAGTGCTTACAAATAGCAGTTTCCAACCTTTACTTTCCCTTTTTATGTTATTTGAAAGAGTAGATTTTCAAATAAAGAAAGAAATGAAGATGAAGATGTAAATAAAGGACTAATAAGTTAAACAAACAGATTTTGGCTAGCTCCAGCCGAAGTGAAAAGGATTTTGAGTAGCACTCAGTCGGTACAGTTGTAAAGGAAACCTTTGTGGACCATATAGCATATGAACCTTTTATAATCTCCCAACTATATAATTCAAGAATGCTCCATTTCTAACCTGAAAATGAAGAATATTATTAAGTCATCCACAAATCATGCCCACAGCTTGCTTTGGAGTCCACTAACTTAGAAATTTATTTGTATTATTACAACTGCCCAGCTATACTCATTTTCAATAATTTTCAATTAAGGAAGACAGACAGAAATATAGTAAGTAGTATTAAAGTTTTCTGTTCACCAGACGTCCTTCCTTAAATACTAGTACTACTAACATTTTGCTCTTCTTTTTTTGAAATTCGACTAGAAAGGATAATGTATAAAGGGATAGTGTGCCTACTAGTAATATACTAATGGTCCTAGTACTCTTATTAGTCTAGTGGAGAAAAAGAAGCCAGCTGATTTATTCATGAGTTTTGCGTGCTTAACTATAATTGGATTTTTGCATGTTCTTTAATTTCTCTCTGCATGATTAGCTCACAAGTCACAAGTCAATAAGTCACACCTATATATGCCCTATGAAACTTTTGATACACTTATTATTGAATGGAGAAAAAGAGAATTTTGCATCAAAGAGGAAAGAAGATAGATGCGTTTCTACTTTATAGTATACGCTTTATGAGAAGTTTATTCTAAAATGTCGCTGTTTATATATATACATTCAGATCAGGTCAAAGTACATAAACTTGAAAAAAAAAAAAAAAAAAAAGAGTGACAAGTAGCTTTATAAATAGTCGCTTTCCCAAACTTTAAATTTTAGACTTCCAAATACTACAAGTGGAGTATTATTGCTCATTTGCCTAAGATCTATCCTTTTATTATTTAATTTACTTAAAGAATATATACGAAATGATAAATGATTAATAAGTATATTTAAGACAAAATACATCAACAATCTCTTAAAGTTGTCCACGTTTTTCACTTTAACACTTCATCTTTGTTAGAATACCTAGGTTGTACATAAGTAGGATTGACATAGTAGTCCCAATTGGGAAAGGATATGTAGTATAGTAGATATTCATAGGACCCTTTGTAAATACTCTATTGTGACTTATCAATAATATTTTCTTCCATTTCTCACATGGTATCAGAGCATTGGTAAAATAAATTTTTTTTAAAAAAAGGGTTTTCAGTCGTCACTGTGAATTTTCTGATGACAGCTAGGCCTGCCGACGTCGGCGTCTCTCTCCGGTGGTGTTGTGCGAATTTTGACACCACCATAGGATTCCTCAGTCTATTCTGACCAAACCTAGCCAGACCTGCCAGAATCCGATCATCCACGCGCCCTCATGCGCCTTAAACAGTTAGATCTCCGGCGGTGCATCAATCCATTCGTCGAGCGCCTAAGTAGTTTCTAGGCATATTTTTTACACAAATCTTTTTCTCTGGTGTTTGTCTCTACATTCGGACCCTGACCCACTGATTTTCAATTTATTCTGACCACTTTTAGTGCAATAGTAGGATTTTTCCGGCAGATTTCTCTGACTCGGGCGGCTGTTGTGTTTGCTGAAGTATTTTTTTCTGTTGGGGTCGGCTGATAGTTTTATCAAGGTTTCATACTCACTCACTTCTTGTCTGACTAGTTTAAGATTACTAGAGTTTTTCGAGATATTTTTACAGTGATTTTTGCAAGCTCATTTTTACGGCAAGCAGATTACTCCAGTATCATTAGTTGTGGGCTTTGATAGAATTCTGATAAATATACTTTTCTCTTCTTCTAAATCTTTCTCCATCTAATTGATGTCTACAGGAAAATGTCGCTTGGAGTTAATGTTTTTGGCTCAAAATTCGTGAAATCCATTACTTTGAATAGTTGGATGGTTTCGTTAGTTGATTATATTCAGTTCCTTCAGCATAAATGTAAGAAGACGTTTCCTAAGATAGCTTCTGCTATTCAAACAATTAATAGTGTGATCTGCTTCACACAATCTTCTTCTCTTAGTCTTTGAGTTATTGATTCAGGTTCATCGGATCACATTTCTGGTATTAGAGCAATTTTCTCTACTATGTCTTATTCTCAACCACTCCCAACCATCACAATGGCCAATGTATCTCAAACCATGGCTACTAGAATAGGTCAAGCTAGCCCACTTCCTTCCTTAACTTTGAATTCAGTTCTTTATGTTCCTGGTTGCCCCTTTAATCTTATATCTATTAGTCATTTATCCCAAACACTTAACTGCTCAGTGACATTCTCTAATAACTATGTGGTCATACAAGAACACAACACGGGATGGATCATTGGTTCCAGTTATGAATCACAATGACTTTATTATCTTACCCTTTCTAAATCCTCAACAACTTGTCCTACTACGGATTCACCTGATCTATTACATAGACGGTTGGGACATCGTAATTTATCAAAACTTCAGAAAATGGTACCTGGGTTGTCTCACTTATCTACTTTAGAGTGTGAGTCTTGTCAACTCGGTAAGCATATCCAATCTCTTTTTCTTAGACGTCTTAATTATCGTGCAGAGTCTTCTTTCAGTTTAGTTCATTCTGATGCTTGGGACCCTAGTCGGGTCAGTTCTACTTTGGGATTCCGCTACTTTGTCGGTTTCATTGATGACTATTCTAGGTGTACTTGGATATTCTTGATGAAAAATTGTTTTGAGCTATTTTCAATTCTTCAGACTTTCCATTCCGAAATCCAAACTCAATTTGGGTTCCTATGCGAACATTTCATAGTGATAATGCACCAGAATATTTATCTTCTCCATTTCGAAAATTCATGAAGGCTCATGGGATCATTCATCAAACATCTTATCCTCACACATCTCAACAAAATGGGGTAGCTGAAAGGAAGAATAGGCATCTCATTGAAACTACTCGTACCCTACTCATACAGCCTCATGTTCCGTTGCATTTTTTAAAGGATGCCGTTCTCACATCATGTTATCTCATTAATCATATTCCTTCTTCAGCTATCCATAATCAAGTTTCGCATTCTATTTTGTTCCCACATAAACCTTTGTTCACTTTTCCATCTCATGTTTTTGGAAGCACTTGTTTTGTCCAAAATATTTCTCCAGGAAAAGACAAGCTAGCTCCCCGTGCTCTTAAGTGTGTATTTTTGGGTTATTGAAGGGTTAAAAAGGGATATAGATGCTACTCACCTGACCTCTAACGGTACCTTATGTCCGCTGATGTTACCTTTTTTGAAACTAAACCATACTTCACAGCGGCGGGTGACTACCGAGACATTTCTGAGTTGTTACCAGTTCTATCCTCTGGGGAATCCGTTGTTTCTCGTATATCTCTATCCTCCATAGCTCCTCTTTCTATAGTTTTACTACCTACAGTTACTCCTCACATAGTTCCGTCTTCTTCACCACCTACGGTTACTCCTCACACTGTTCCATCTTCTCCACCACCTATAGTTGCTCCTCATGCAGTTACTACTGCCCCAGAACCACCACTTCGGACTTATCATCATCGTCCTCATCCAACATCAGGCCCAGATGATTCACATCCAGCACCAAATTCTTCATCTACTGCGGATCTGTCTCCCATTAGTCTACCAATTGCACTCCAAAAAGGTATGCAATCCAAATCAAATTCTAATCCTCATTATGTGGGATTGAGCTATCATTGCCTATCCTCACATTATCAGGCCTTTGTGTTGTCCTTGTCATCTTTTTTGTACCTAATTCTATCGGTGAAGCACTCCCTCATCCAAAATGGCGACAGACTATGATTGATGAGATGTCTGCTCTATGTGCTAGTGGCACTTGGGAGCTCATCCCTCTTCTTACAGGTAAGTCTACTGTTGGTTGTCAGTGGGTTTATGCAGTCAAGGTTGGTCCATACAACCAAATTGATCGGCTTAAGGCTTTTCTGGTAGCAAAAGGTTATGCTCGGATATTTGGGCTTGATTACAGTGACACATTCTCTCCGGTTGCTAAAATAGTGTCTGTTCGTATCTTTCTATCCATGGTGGTTGTTCGTCATTGGCCTCTTTATCACCTAGATATTAAAAATATTTTTCTTCATGGTGATCTTCATGAGGAGGTTTATATGGAACAACCATCTGATTTTGTTACTCAGGGGGAGTCTCATGGTCTTGTATATAGATTGCGTCGGTCGCTTTATTGTTTATAACAATCTCCTCGAGCCTGGTTTGGTAAGTTTAGTACAGTTGTCAGAAGTTTGGCATGACTCATAGTAAAGCTGATTACTCCGTCTTTTATCATCATTTTGTGCCAAACCTGTGTACTTATTTGGTGGTCTATGTTGATGATATCGTTATCACTGGGAATGACTATGATAGTATCACTAAATTGTAACATCATCTTTTTAGGCACTTCCAGACTAAGAATCTAGGTAGATTGAAGTACTTTTTAGGTATCGAGGTTGCTCAATCTAAGTTAGGTATTGTTATTTCACAGCGTAACTATACCTTAGACATCTTTGAGGAGATAGGAATGAAAGGTTGTAGACCTATTGATACTCCTATGATCCAAAAGCTTATGCTAGGACAGGGGGAACCGCTTAGTGATCCTGCGAGATATAGACGGTTGGTTGGTAAGTTGAACTACCTCAAAGTGACTCGACCTGATATTTCTTTTCATGCGGGTGTTGTAAGTCAATTTATTTGCTCTCCGTGTGAGAGTCATTGGGATGCAGTTGTTCATATTCTTTGATATATAAAATCTTCCCCAGGTAATGGATTGTTCTTTGAGGATCGAGGTCATGAGTGGATTGTTGGATACACAGATGCTGATTGGGCAGGATGTCCTTATGATCGACGTTCTACGTCTGGCTATTTTGTTCTGGTAGGAGGAAATTTGGTATCCTGAAAAAGCAAGAAGCAAAATGTGGTTTTCCGATCTAGTGCAGAAGTTGAATATCGAGCAATGGTTGTAGCTACTTGCGAATTAATTTGAATCAAACAACTACTCGAAGAATTAAGGTTTGGAGCAATCATGTATATGAAACATGTGTGATAATCAAGCTGCTATTCATATTGCATCAAATTCAGTGTTCCATGAGAGGGCTAAGCATATTGAGATTCACTGTCACTTCGTTAGAGAGAAGATACTCTCAGGAGACGTTGTTACAGAATTTGTGAAGTCATGTAATCAACTTGCAGATATTTTCACCAAGTCTCTTACTGGTCCACGTATTGGTTATATTTGTAACAAGATCGGTACATATAATATATATGCACCGGCTTGAGGGGAGTGTTAGAATACCTATGTTGTACATAAGTAGGATTGACATAGTAGTCCCAATTGGGAAAGGATATGTAGTGTAGTAGATATAAATAGGACCCGCCTGTAGACACACTTTTGTGACTTATCAATAATATTTTCTTCCGTTTTTCACAATCTTAAGTCTGTTTCATTTGGCCACTCTAACCACATCACAAATATGTCAGTTAATCCAAAAATTAATAGGCAGCCAAACACAGAAGATGCGTGTAATTCACATGCCAAAGTAATAAATAAAATTAAACAAATCACTAGTACAATGCCTTCCGGTAAAGGTCTCGGTGGCACCAACTGTTACACTGATCAGGTCGTAACACCATTCTTCCTGTTAGAATCCACCCTCCTCAAACTCAAATTTAAAACCTTACATTTTACATAATCAACCAACAAATAAGCAACCATGAAAATGGTCCATTATCGACAAAGTTCTAATAGTAATTACAAAGCTTTTACACATAACAGCAAAGCATTACGTTCTAATATTCCATTGCATTTAGAATGTTTGGTTGCTTATTGAGAAAGTCAATCCTCTATTAAAATTGATATTCTCAAGTAAATAAATTTCTAGAAGTTACTTACAATTCCTGGAACAACTTCGTCCTTAGCAGCAAAGGCAAGATACTTAATATATGAAGACTATTTTTAAATAAACATTTGGAGTCTTAATTGCTAAAAGGAAATTACTTGATCCAAAGTTTGGATCTTCTTCTCCAATAAACTTTGTGATAAAATTAGATTAGATCGGGCTGTTCCATGGAGAGTTTACGAGAAGCAATTGCTAGATTTTATAACTCCAGCGAGGCAAACTAATATGTGAAAGAATAAGAGGAATAAGAAAGTGAAAATAATTAATTAGAAAAGAATAATGGTTCTCCCATGCTATGAAATATGGTGTTATACATGTACTATGTCATATCACTACTATGTGTTTAAATGACAATGTGCTTAAATGACATATTTGAGATGCAGTTGGAGTGTTTAAATAGAACATCCTTAAGTTAGAGTGTTAAACTGAAAAGTGTGAATAACTTTATGGGGCTGACCATGGCCTATATCTTTGTGTTGGCCTAAAACGAGATAGGACAACAAATTAAATTTATTTTGGGTTAGATTGATAATTTGCTTTTATCAAAGTTCTATTCGAGCTAAGATTGGATTTAAACGAGACCAGTGCTTAAAAGAATGAACGAGGAAAGAAATAAACAAACTGATAAAGTAAGACAAAGCTTAAGAATTTAAGTCAAGTTTTGTATTTCTGGATGCCTTTCCTGGTTACAGTTGAGTCCTATTTATAATTGATGAAAGGAGTAACATTATAGTCATAATAACTATGCGTTTATGGGCATTACTCTGTATATGATCGTGGTCAGCTCACGATCTTCTTCTTAAATGCCTGGGAAATGGTCGACAGCTACAAAGATCAGATCTCATTCTGTCGAGGTATCATACTTGCTCGGGGACATTGTTTCGTGGCGATCATTTCGAGCTCTGCACCTTGGACTCGGTTTTGTTTCTTCTCTGAGGTGGTCTTTCAAGACAAGGGGTCGTGCCATCTTCCCTCGTGGACTCGATTCTCGAGATTGATCTGATCTGATCTGAGCCGAGCCTCTTACCCTCGCTCGAGGTCTCGGTGGTTTTTTTACCCAGTACAGATAGTCCCCCCCACTCTTTGAGTAGTTGTCAGATCTGTCGAGGAGTGGAATGAGTTTAGGCGGGAGATCGACGTGGCTGTTCATGTGCCGTAAAATTCGAAAGCGGCGGTTGTCACTCCATATTCCCATCAGTCACGCATGGCAATCACTGATTGGGAGTGTTTTCTAGCTTTTGCCTTCCCCATGCAATTGTAATCATGGTGACTTAACCTATATATATATATATATATATATATATATATATATATATATATATATATATATATATATATATATATAGCCGCACTTTTTCCTCTCCTTCTTCACATATTTCTTTGCTTTTAACAGTGAAACTTTCTTGAGGTTTTCTTCTCTTTAACTTCTTTCTGAAAAAAATGTCTAAAGCCAAATTCACCAAACTCTTCACCTTCTTTTGTTGACACTACGATCGTTGGTGGTGAGTTGGTGAATGTTCCTCAACTATTGAACTTTAGCATCTCCCTGACTTCCATATAGATGATTTACCCCAATCAAGCGATTTAGATCAAGAGCAACACCCAGCCATGGGTGCTGAGGCAGTTGTGGTTGACGACGATGATGTTACCATGAAGGATATTGGTAACGACGAGCTTCTTTCAGGTAATCTCGAGCTTGAGCCTCACCACGTTATTCCTTCAAAAATTGACCTCTCGAAGGACTTTGTCATGTAGCTTCAGACTGAGTCAGATATCAGGAGGAAGAGAAATATCCCTATTTCCAACACGCCAAATTTGATTACTCAGGCGAACATAAATCTGGTTCGGTCTGAATGCAATTGGGGTCCTAGGATTAAGGTTCGTATTGCTTCCCCTCAGAGCCAAGTATGTGATAGAGTCGAGGGGTCCTCTTTCGTTTTCACCTACCCCTTCACAATAGGGTTTTCTCTTCCTACCCCCGAGGTGTTGGACACCTTTTGCCGCACCTATCAATTGTGCATAACCCAAATCTGCCCCGTAATGTGGAGGCATGTCCAATATCTTGAATTCTTTAGTAAACTAGCCGGGGTCACTTTAAATCTTGATCATCTTTTGTACCTCTTCTACCCCTCCTCAAAAGGACGAAATCGTCCAACTAAACAAGTGGGGATCGTACTTGTTGATTACAAAGTGTGAGGATATCGAGGATTGTAGATGGAACGAGCGCTTCGTTCTTTTGCCTACCGACCTTTTTTCCTCGAAGCATGATTTTACCAAGCGATGGAATCAAGCATGTAAGTATTCTCCTCAGCGTTTTTCCTCGTTTATTTCCGATTTTGCTTCGACGATTCCTTGCTAAACTCTTCTTCTTTGACTTACTTTAGTCGAGGCGATCCCAATTGTCTGCCTGAAGGATTTGACTCAATGGGTCCAAGCTATCATCAATGCCAAACCCGGATCGGAAAGGTCATGGATGGTTTTGGCTGCTTTGGACGAGAATCGATGGGCATGAAAATGGCATGGTGAGTTGCCCTCAATCAAATTAATGTTTTTCATATTTTCCTCGAGTTATCTTTTCTTGGTGAATCGTCATCTTTCTTTGTTGCAAGTCTCCCAAAGAGGGCTATCATCGCGCCGAAGGGGAAAACAGAAGAAAGACAAGGAAGAAGTCCCCGAGGCGGGGGATACTTTAAGTGCCCTTCAAGGTTTGATTCGGAACCTTTCGAAGGGAAGAGAAAAAGAAGGAAAAGAAGATGGAGAGAAAGGAACAGTCCTCGAGAGGTCAGCTGACCTTGGGGCTAAGACAGGTTGAGTGCTCATCTCTTTATTTCTCATTTTCCTTTTGCTTTGTTCTATTGCTAATTATGTTTTTCCCTTTCCTTTTAGTTTTGAAAAAGAAGAAATCATCTTTTGAGAGAACACCGGAAGTGAAATGGGCCAGAATAGAGCCGGTCCCTTTTCCCGAGCTCACTCCTGCCGAAGAGATGAAAAAGGACCAAGAAAAGGTTGTAGTTTCCCTCCTCGCGAGCCAGATCTGGTTCAGGTTACTGATAAAGGTAAAGGGGTAGCTCAGCCTTCAGCTGCAGCGGAAATAGACGATGTTCAACCATCTCGAGTGGGAGACAAAACTTCTCGATCTGCTTCCAAGCTTGCTCCCGATGCAGCTTCTTGGAGACAGTTTCGTTATATCAAAATCTCCTCTGATCTTTGTCTCCTAGATGGTGATATCCAGGTCCCAATTAGTCTATGTGGACTCTTGGGTCCGTTGGAATGTGACCGCCTCGAGAAGGCTCATATTGCTGACTTAATGGCTGATGCTGCCCAGCACGCTATTGATGTATGCTTTCCTTCTCTCAACTTTCCCTTTCAGCCTTGTTTCTGTTTCCTTTATTGATTTTTCTGAATTTCCTTTTGTAGTGTTACATCAATTCCATCAGGGCTGTTGAGATTGAGTGCCGTCGAGATAAAAATCTCAAGCAAATAAAGGTAGGATGGAGGCGAGAGCGGGAAGGCCTTGAGTCTCAGATGAGGGGTCTTGAAAAAGAGTTGTTGAACACAAGGCTTGAGCTCGACCAAGCCAAGAAAGCTGCGGACAAATCTGACCTTAAGATGCTCAAGGCCCTCGAGACTAAGTCTGCCACTGAGGAGAAGATGGCTCATTTGAGAGAGCTCTGCGATGCTGAGCTGAAGAGAGTGCGAGTCGAGGCCCAGTCACTTATTAATGAGCGCACGAATAAATTTCATATTGACTTGAAGCAGAAGGTTCTCAAAATGAATGAGATGGCCGGAAGAATGAGCAACTGGCCAAGGAGAAAGAGTGGCTCGAAAACGAGGTTAAGGTTTTTCGGGGCAAAGTTGATTCTTTCTCCTCGAGGCGTGGAATGAGGAGGACTCGGGCCAACGTTGACAAGAATTGGGTCGTTATCCAAACGAGGTTGAGAACTTTGAAGGAGTGTCGTAGCGGGACTAACCTTGATGCAGAGATTGCTAAGGCTGAGGAAGATGCTACCATGGCTCAAAAATTAATGCAAAGTCTTTCTTCGAGCAGAGGGAGCTCAGATGACGAGGAAGATGGTTCTGAGGCCGAAGCTTAGAGAAGCTTTCTTATTTCTTTTTTGTCGACAATTTTGTTAAGGCCTTCGGGCCACTTGTTTTGTAAATACTTTGGCCTCTGAGCTGTTTCATGAATGGAATTCCTTATTGAGAATATTAATCGTGTTCAATATCATTTAGATGAGTTTGCGTGCAAGGATTTTCATATTTTTTTCTTTGTTCGAGATAGCTTAGGACGACTTCTCGCCCCTGAGCTGGAGGCTTAAATAATAATTGGCTATGCATATCAAATGACGATAAAAAGATGTTGAATAAAAGTTTATTTCATTGATAAGATGCCCTCGTGAGCCTTTATTACAAAGATGCATGGTCGCAACAGGACTTAGGCAGGAAAAATAAAATATCAAAGCTTGAACAAACGAGCGAGTCTCCAAGGGTAGACCTCGGTGAAATGATCGTTCGTTCTTCCGGGGGTCTTGTATGCTGAAGTCCCCGGTTGTTGAGTCCTCGCTTGTTTGAAAAAGAAAATTTTTTATTATAGTTGGTCAATTTAACTAGTCCTCGGTTCGTCCTTCTCCCTGCCCCCCCCCCCAGTGATCAAGTGCATGGTGTAAGGCTTGATTACTAGGTCCCGTTTTTCAGAAAAAACAGACGAGGGGTCTTGGCAAATTGATTACTTCATTTGCTTGGCCCGACCGGGGCGACTGTACTTTTCATTGCGATCGAATAGCACTCTTGCGCTATCCGTTGCTCTCCTCGAATGGCTCTTATTCTCCATGGGGTTTGAAACTTAATCACCTGGTGCAAGGTCGACGGTATGGCTTCCATTTCATGAATCCAGAGCCTTCCAAGGATGACATTATAGGCCATGTCCTCGGCCATCACTTGAAAGGTAGTTTTCTTGTCTACCCCCTCTGCAGTTGTTGTAAGGGTTATTTCTCCCAATATTTTCTCTTTGGAGTTGTTGAACCCTGTTAATATGGCTGCGTTTGGGCCGATGAGGTCCTTCAACCATATCTTCTTGATGGCTCCATAGTTAATGATGTTCACCGAGCTACCAGGATCGGCTAAGGTTCGTTTGACATCGCAATCGTTCATCCTGAGCGTGATCACTTGAAACGACCTCGGTCAGTCGTTTCGGGAGATAGGACTCCGATTTACGTGCCAATAATTTTAAAATCTTCGTAAGGTCCATTGGGACTTTTCTATAAAATTTGAGCTAAATCAGACCTCGTTTGGAAGGCATCGGAAGAAGATTTCAGGTTTTATTCTCGATAAATATTAAAAAGAGATTTTCGAGCTCGGTCCTGGCGAATAAGCTCCGATTCGAAATCCGGAAGCGCCGTTAGGTTTGTATGATTATTTATGACTTTTATGCTTTTTCAAAAGTGAATTTCGAGGTTGTTCGGCTAGTTTCCGCTAAAATGCCGAAACATAAATAATTTGACCTTTTTCTATTTAATTTGCATACTGAGTTTCAGGAGTCCGATTTGAGATCCACCTTAACAAGTGTGTTACATATATTTTGTATAACTTACTTGAGAAATTTAGAATTATTTTGAATTTCGTAGGTCTTCGTTTTAATTTTTACCGTAGCATCGAATTTTAAATGAAAAAGAAAAAAAAAGAAATCAAAGGCGGTGGACACTTGAGCTTATAAAAGGTCTAATGATCAGAAACGAGGAAAAGAAAGCATCAGAAAAAATATGAAACAGATAGAAAACGAAATGACGGGGAGGAAGAGAAAAATGCCAAAAAAATGAGAAAAGAGCCGGAAAAAGATAGAATTTTCACCCTGAAACATTCAGGTAATGATCTTAATGCATTATTTTAGTTTATTACGTGTGTTTGAATATATTTTGGCAGTTAAAATTTGGATATTAGACATCGTTTTAATAAGTTCAACTGATAGTTTAAAGGGTCAATTGGACCCCGATAGTGAAATTGATTATATATTCGTACTGAGTGAGTTATGGGCAACATATAAATATAATTTATTTAGGGTTTGGTTATGTGACCTTAAATCCTATACATAGGCCTGGCCTGCGTATTGCGTATGCGAATAGGGTATCAGGTTCCTAACCAGATTGCCCTAAGATGTGAGGAATGAAGATCTTAGCCTTATGTGATATATTTTTCTGCTTATTTAAAACAGTGGGATTGTTTGGCAATGAATCCAAAGAAATAAAGCGGTTGTTGGGTAGCAGTGTTGACTTTGGAACAAGGTAAGTGTTTATATCCATTTCTTTGGAGGTACCTGACCTCGTGGATTTTCTACCATGTGTTCCTTACGTGTGTAGCTGCCGATAGGCGTACTTATTACGCCTTATCTTTGGATTTGTGTTTTATATTATATGTTATGTCCTTTTGTTGGTATTTCATTAAGGATCTAAGCATTGTACTCTGGCTGTGAGTTGGCATCTACTTCTCGGCTGTCGATGAGAGTCCCACGCCGGTGAAGGGTTATTATTGCATCATATTGCATTCATATGCATTACATTGCATCATACTGAGGGCAGGAGGATTCCGCCCTAGGAGCAGGAGGATTCCGTCCTAGGAGCAGGAGGATTCCGCTCCATTGCATCATATTGAGGGTATGAGGATTCCGCCCTAGGAGCAGGAGGATTCTTCTCCATTGCATCATGTTGAGGGTAGGAGGATTCTGCCCTAGGAACAGGAGGATTCCGCCCTAGGAGCAAGAAGATTTCGCTCCATTCATTTGGCACATGTGACCCTTTGCATCATATTTCATTTCATCTCATTTCATTTTCATTTCATACCATTATGTAGACTTGTGGTACATAACTATTATTCTGCTTCTACGTGCATTGCTTACTTGTTGATATGTTTCTGGCTCGTATTCCTGGTTGAGTTTAGGATTTCATGCGTGTTTTCGGTTATTATCTGGCTCTGCCTTTTTATAATTTAAATAAGAGGAATTTGGTTTATCTGTTTCTGCTCCTTGGCTAGCTATCCTATTCTTTGAGGTGGCTAGTCTGCCCCACTTATTGAGTTCTATTGACTCACCCTTATTTGTTGTTTGTTTCTTGTCTATCTATTTTGTTTCAGCAGGTTCGCTCCAGGATTTAGTTCGCCACGTTGTGAAGGAGCGAAGACGGCTTCAGCTGTCAGGGTGAGCCAGCTTTTATTCCGGATGGCCACCAGTTTATTGGTTATTATTTCAGTTGCATTTTGCTCCCTTCAGGAGGTATCTGTCTTCTTTTATACTCTTATATGTCTAGTCTGGATAGCCCTAAACCTAGTATGTTGGGTAGTCAGCTGTAATTTCTTTTGTACAGCTTAGAGATATCAGTATGTCTGTGTTTTTTTTTTTTTTAAGTCTTGTCCTAATTTATGAATTATTATATTTATTTTCCTAATTTAATTGGTAAGGGTTCGCCCGACAGGTCTAGGGGAGGATGTTGAGTTCCCGCACGGCCTAACCGGATTCCGGGTCGTGTCATCACTAATGTATCGTGGTGGGGAAACATCATCCCATCACAATCTTACTTGCTGAACATTATTTCTTTACCTGATTCACCAGCTCTTACTCTCTTCTCTGGTGTACTTGATGATTTTGCATATTTATTTGCAGCAGCAAAGCTTACCCCATTTACCTCGGACCCTCCAGTAATGACGTTTACCACTCTTTTTGGTGACTGTGCTCGAGGTGGCTGTTCCTCTATCCTATTCTTTGAGTAGTTGTGTTCCCTTTATAAGTCAGATATTCAGCTAACACTCCCTTCTTAAGGAGATGAGCCACCTCGAGACGCAGTGCTTTACAGTCTTCAGTTGCATGCCCATAATCCATGTGAAATTCATAGTGTTTGGGTTTGATCCCTCTTGCTCGGGGGCGTTCTTATGTCCTTGTGCAACCTTACACCTTGATCAGTCATTCTTTTGATCACATTCACCAATTCAGTGGTCGATATGCTGAAATTATACAAGTCTTTTTCCTAGGATACTAAAGATGGGCCTGAGGATTTTTTATTGGAGGACGAGCTAGACTTTCCTCCAAGCCGTTGGCTCACATGTTGATGTCCCCGAGGCGTTGACTTACGTATTGCTTTTGAGCCCCGTTGTATGGTTCGTAACGATTTTTTGAGTTCCCTCGTGGCACGTCGGTGCGTCGAGAGGACTCAGATCGATATCGGTAGGAATGGGTCCGACCTATCGTTCTCCACTCTGCTTCCTCAAGCCTGATCTTTGATGTGGCCTGATCATGCAATTCATCCCAAGTTCGAGCTTGCCATTGTTGAAGCACTTTCTTTAATTCAGCTGCGGCCTCGGAATTACTCACATTTAGATTCTTTTAAAAGGCCATGACTGCTAAACCGTCATCCATTTTTGACAGATCCATTCTCTCAACCTAAAAGCGTTCAAGGAAGTCCTTGATTGGCTCGAGGTATCCTTGTTTGACGTAAAAAATGTCCTCTCTTCTCTTGAGGATCTTCTGGGCTCCAGTGTGAGCCTTGATCAACATGTCTGCCAAATTCGTCAAAGCTGGAAATGGACTCGTAGGGGAGAAGCTACACCAAATTCTTTTGACCATGACCATATATTCGGTTATATGGTCGACTAGGTCAGTTGTCCCATCGTACTTCATTAAAATCTGTAGCTTGAAATGTTTTGGGACGGGTGCTGGAGCAGCTTCGGGCTTGAAAGGTAGCTGACGACATTTTTCAATGTCCAGCACACGTTGAGGTTTTCAAACCCCTGTCACATTTTCGAGCCGTTTTTCTATGCTGGCCTCGAAATATTTCTTCCACTTTTCAAAGTCAGACGCGACGGTTGTTTGAGATATTACAGGAGTTGTAGTCCCTGTGCCCCCAGATGTGACTCCATTTGTAAAACCTCCCATTGTGGTGCCCATGGGGATAGTGTTGGAATTTCCTCCGTTCGGCATCATGAAGGGAGCGTTTCCGGGGTTGGAGGAGACTCGTCCATCCCCAACGAGGGCTTGCAAGGAGCTTCAAAATTATTCATTAAATTGAGCTTGTGTTGCCGCTTGAGCGGCTGCCTGCTCTCGCATCTGCTGCAACGAGCTCATCATGAATTGCTGGATTGGGTCACTTGAGCTTGAGGAAGTTGGATTGACCGAGATCGCTCCTACGGGGGGAGTTAGACCGATCGGGGGGAGTTGACCCATTTGGTGGTGTTAATCCTACTAATAGAGTGGAGTTATTTGTTGGAATGGGGCTAACGGGCGGTGTTAGGCCAGCCGGAGGAGTTGGGCCAATTGGAGGGATTGGGCTCCCTCAACTGGTTTCGGTGGCTCCTGTTGTTTGGTCAGGTATCTGGATGGAAACATTTTCATCAATAATGTCGGCCATTTTTTAAGCAAAAATCGAAGTTGCAGACTTTGGAACAAACGTTATTACCAAATCCCCACAGACGTCGCCAATTTGTGTTGGCCTAAATCGAGATAGGACAACAAATCGAATTCGTTTTGGGTTTGATTGATAATTTGCTTGTATCAAAGTTGTATTCGAGCTAAAATTGGATTTAAACGAGACGAGTGCTTAAAAGAATGAACGAGGCAAGAAATAAACAAACTGATAAAGTGAGACAAAGCATAAGAATATAAGTCAAGTATTGTATTTCTGGATGCCTTTCACGGTTACAGTTGAGTCCTATTTATAATTGATGAAAGGAGTAACGTTATAGTCATAATAACTATGCTTTTATGGGCAATTGGGCATTACTCTGTATTTGTTCGTGGTCAGCTCACGATCTTCTTCTTAAAAGCATGGGCAATGGCCGACAGTTACAAAGATCGGGTCTCATTCTGTCGAGGTGTCATACTTGCTTGGGGACATTATTTCGTGGCGATCATTCCGAGCTCTGCACTTTGGACTCGGTTTTGTTTCTTCCCCGAGGTGATCTTTCGAGGCAAGGGGCCGCGCCATCTTCCCTCATGTACTCGATTCTTGAGATTGACTTTAGCCAAACCTTGTTCCCTCGCTCGAAGTCTCGGTAGTTTTTTTACCCAATACAATCTTAAAATCATTATATTGCTTGCTAGGATAACGATAATGTACTTTTATTATTGGAGAATCTTGAACAATGGTCACACAAAAAGGGGAATAATATCATCAAAAGGTTAATGTAGACTTTTCTTTTTTCACTCTTTTTCCTTTACAAAATCTATTCACTTTGAAAATCAAGAAACTCAAAAATCTTCCCTCCTCCACGTCCCCCCATAAGAAAGAGGAACTTTCTGATTTTGAGGATATTAGCACTCACACGTTGTATCAGTCAAAGCATCTCCCTATTTCCCACAAAAGACCATAAAAGGGGGCAACCCCAACAACCTAATAAAAGTAATAAGTATTACTATGATTTATAGAAAAGAAAAGTGATCCTTTTAAGGATAGCAAAAGCAAAGAAAAAAACGCAAGAATCTCTCTAGTCTAATACAAATTCCGAAGCTGGAAACCATCAATCTAGCTATAACCAGTTGAAGAAATTAACTTATTTTCAACTTCCTATATCTCTAGCTCTAACATATCCACGGTTTCTCATACTTTAATCAGAGGCAAGTATAGAATTTTATCTTAATGGGTTTAAGGTCAGGATTTTTTAAAATATGGGTTCAAAACATGATATTTATACCAATTTTATGATTCTTAGCAATTTTATTTATGGCATACTAAAAGGTTGAACCCATACCTAACAACCGATATTCGCCCAACCATATTTGTGAGTATACTTCTTGTAATAAACTCTTATTCCCACTATTATGTTGTGATAAATGTGGTCCCTTTACTCTTAACAAGTGGTCATGTGTTGTGCCCTAGGTATTGAGAAATCTTTAGGGATTAGTTTTCCTTTGACATACCATTTGTCAGGCTAGTGAATTCCGGAGAGTAGATAATTATAACAAAATGAAAGTCTGCTTCACAAAGCTTTGAACTTTACTCTAGAATTACTAGAATTTGTTGACAATTGAAAGTTTGATCAATTGACTCTTTGTCATTTCTTCATTTTAATTGGAATCAGAAACTTGTGGTTTGATTTTTTTTTTTCCTTTTAATTCATATTATTTCAACATTCAACATAGAAGATACAGCTAGCTAGTACCTGACTCAATTTTTTTTTTTTTGCATTAGAATGTTCTAAATCTTGAGATGTAGTCATGCAACATGTACTTATCCAGAAAGAAACACGAAAAAAATGTACTAAACTGTAATCAGGCGCTGTAACCAACAAGTATAGCATGGACTCCTAGGTGACAAATAAAGTAGAGACTTTTTTTTCTTTTTAAGAAAATCTGAAACTTCAAAAAGCTACTCCTATCAGAACTAGTAAAAAAGAACGTCCATGCATGACACAGTAGTCGAGAGAACGTATCAGATACTTTGTGCATGGGACTAAAACAATAGCAGCACAGGGGTTTCTGATTGGAGGGTTTCATCTTACAAGAAATTTATCATGATCTTATCATTGCTTTCCAAATACATATATGTGGGTCCGAAAACCCAACCCCCCACCCTCCTTGTGTTGTAATCTTTCCCATCTTTTTATGACCAAGTGGAAAAGAAAAAAAGGGGAGAGGAAAAGAAAGAGGAAAGAACAAAGGAGAGGAATTTTGTGACTAAACCAAGTAAATTTTGGAGTTTATGCATGTGCATGGGATGCAACAAAGTGTAAGCACAACCCGAGGAACGAAAAGGAAAATAAAAGAAAGGAAAAGAAGAGAAAGGGAAAAAAAGGAGTGAAAGGAAATCGTCTAAAAGAGCGTAATATTTTTGTAGTTTTTGCATGAAATGAAAAGAGAATCTGATACCAAGTCTAAGGGAGGCAGCTAATACCATTGACACAAAACATTATATCTATCCATATCTTGAAAGTTGAAACTGCCATATTTTTTCGAACATACTACCCTTTGAATCTGTGACTGTGTGAGCTTTCTTTTCATTTCTTTTCTCCCTCTATGAATAAGTGCTGACTGATGTTTGGTAATCTCTGACTGAATCAGGATAAAGGAAAAGATTACTGATATGATATTCAAATCAAATTAAGGTGACTTTTGTTTGAAACTTTCAAGAACAAAGTTCGTACAATATTTTGCCATGGGCTGAATCAAAATTTAAAAGTTGAAGTTGATGATAATAATCTTTTTTGATAATGGAGATATATACTCTTGACATGATGTGATATCCACGTGGTTATTCTGAAAAAGACCTCACATTATTAAGAGATCCTTACTTCTTATAAATAGACTTTCAAATTTTTCAGCTATGGATGTGAGACATTGTTCTCACTCCAGACAATCTCCCCATTGAACAAAGTTCTATGTGATCCACCACTATAATTGGGCTTTATTTGGAGACTGATTGTGTGCCACCCTATATTATCCGAGTATTTGTGTGTGCGTCTTGAAGCTAAGAGCAAAGGCATTAAACCGGACGGTAAAATAGCAAGAATAATTAACCAGTTCTTCTCCACATTATGAGTATAGGCAAACATTAATCCAGCCCGCAAAAACAAAGGCTATGTCTGGCCCCATGCCATCACTCCGCCATATTCATACTCGTTGTGCTAAACTATTGACTTTGATACTAGTTGTTGTATCAAAACAGCCCGAAGATACTCTTCACATTATGTGATATTGTCCGCTTTGGACCAAGCCGTATGATACACCCCTAAAAGACGCATACCATTAAGAGATGCATACACCTTATAAGTAGGCTACAAATTTTTCAGCTATCAATGTGGATGTTGTTCACATTCCTAACAAGGCACACAATACTTGGCGAATAAAGGACCCCGCCTTTACACTTTTCGCTTAAATATTATTCCATCAATTTCAATTTATAAGTTATAATTTTACTTAACATAAAATTTAAAAAAGAAAATAAGAAATTTTGAAACTTATAATCTAAAAAAATTGAGATGTTTGAAGTAGGTAGTACTCCCCTTGTCCTAATTTACGTGACACTATTTTCGTTTTAGTTTGTCCCAAAAAGAATGCCATCTTCTATAAGTAGAAACAATTTAATTTTTTAAAACGATTTTCAGCCACACAAATTTCTATGGCTTGTTCTAGACCACAATTTTAAAAGTCTTCTTTCTTTCTTAAATTTCGTGCCAAGTAAAATACTGTCACATAAATTGGGACGGAGGGAGTACCATTTTTAAAGGGACTATTAGGTATATTTTGCAATTTCTTTTAGAAAAGCGAGAATACAATTTTTTCCTGTGGCAAGTGGTAGATGTAGAGAGTACTTGTTCGGTTGGTGAATTTACCCTTGATACAAGTTGACTACAATTTTAACAAATATTAGATTCTAAAACTATAACTTCAAAAGTGTAAAGAACCCACAAATTAAATTTTATGTTCGCCTTTAGCAGAATTAATTCGTGACTCCCTCACCCACGCATCACACATTTACAAACCTATAACACCGGTGCAACTGGGTTGCGTTATTGACCCCTGTAATAGTGGTTTGGCGAAATTGGCCTCCACTTGATTTAATTAATAAATTCTGGACGAAAATAACCCTATGAATCTTATAAATGACGTATGTATACCCGCCCTCCCATTTTCCATAAGTGCTGCCTTTTTGCATAGACCTTCCTTGCTTAGGCAACACTTGCCCTTGAACTCTTTCCACATTCTCCTATCTAACTTGAAGTGTTGCCTAACATCCTTGCCTAGGCAACACTTGCTCTTGACCTCTTTCCACATTCTCACAGATAACTTGAAGTGTCGCCTACGTACGAAGCGAAAGTCTTTGGGGACAAACTCTCAGCTCCAATCAATTTTGGGATCACTGTGTGAAATGTTTTTAGGCGCATTCTTACCAATAGACCAAAATCGTGAGAGTTATGTGACAGTCCCTCAAATCATGAGAGTTATGTGACACTCTCTCTGTCCCATTTTGTTTGTCATACTTTCCTTATTGATCCGTCCCAAAAAGATTGTCATATTTTTAAATTTGGAAACAATTCAACTCCAAAGTCTAAACTTACTTTTTGACTCATTTATAGCCACACAAACATCTATACTCATTTTAGACCACAAGTTTTCAAAAGTCTTCCTTTCTTTATTAAATTTTGTGCCAAGTCAAACTACGACAAACAAAATGGGACGGAGGGATTTACTTTAACAATCTATATTATTGAGACGTAAGTAATTTGAAAGCGAAAAGTTCATTTGATAAAGGAAATTCAGTTAACTGATTATTTGCTAATTATATATTATTCGGGTAGATATTAATTTGTTCTTAAGATAAAAAGAAGGGAGACTTACAAAAATACCCACACAACATAAACTAATTACCAACCCCTACCCACTACTTTTGATATTACATGACCTACCTACTAAAATATTTTACCAAAATACCCACTTCCACTCCCCCCATCTCCCAACATCTAAAAGCTCCCTAAAACTCACGCAAGTTCCCCCAGACTCCCCCAAAATCATGCGAATCTCCCCCAAACTCACGCCAAAACTCTAATTCTTCCCAAATACAAAGATCCGTATACCTTCTACGCCATACAATCTCGCACAATTTGGTCCAAATTCCATATCAACGGAAGTAAAAATTTTGGGTCAATTTGATGGCGAATGGGATTTAGATAACAGAAAGCAACAATATTTCATACAATGAGGTTGAGATGATAGATATGGCAATTGAAGAAGACAATCATACTGTCCAAATTGATGAAAGCAACATCATTACTGATGAATTTCATCAGAACATTAAAACTGGCCAAGTATTCAAGGACAAGGATGTTCTTAGTAGTGTTATGAAGTATTATCCCATTCGCAACAAATTTCAGTTCAAGGTTGATCGGTCGCAGTCGGGAAGGTAACATAATTGTAATTTTCAATTGTATACCATTTTAGTATACAATTCTATTGTAATAGTATACAGTTGTACTGTATTCCAATCACATTACAGTTGCGCGTAAGCATAGCATAAAACTGTACTTTGTAAAATACAATATAACAAAATGGTATATGGTACACATGTATACCATAATGAATACTCTTGAAATAACAGTATACCAAACATGTATACAGTACAAATATACCTCTAGAAAAACTAATTTTGTGACTTTATTGTTTAGAGATATACTCTGGAAAAAATGGCATGTTTTGTTTGATTTACTAAATATAAAATAATAATGATAACAAGACTCTAGTATTACTCTATCCAATTTTGTTTTTTTGAATCCTACATGGTTAATTTTGTAATTAATATAATATGGAGAACAATATAAGAATAAATAAACTCATATTTTATAATGATATCATTTACCGAACAATTTTAGCAACTATATTAAGGTGTTGTTATGAGAAACATATGATATAACATAACATAAAAATTATTATTATTCAAAGAAAATTTGATGATTAGTTATAGAGGTATCTGAAGTAAAAAAGCAAACTGCATTGCAACCCTAACATCTCATTTTTAGTAAAGAAGATTGAACTGCATTACAAACCTGGCATTATGGATTTTATAATGTTGTAATAGCAGAATTTGTTGTGTACATATATAAATCATCTTGAGTAATATAGAACAAAACACAAGTTTGACAATCAATTTTGGGATTTAGAGGATACTAAAGGACTATATGGTATATAAAAAGTTTTTGTTAGGTTGGGCTTTAACGCTATTACAACACATTTAAAGCGGTATACCAACAAATTATACAGTATAATATAATTGAAGTCTTCTGTCAATTAGTCACTTTACGTAGTATTTTATGTTTCATGTGTCGTCGTTTTATTTATATTCTCATGTATATTTTTTTTTTGAGCAGTTATAAAGATTTGTAATTGTTGTTCTCATGTAAGAACTAATGAGAGTGGCAGAGAGGAAGTTGTTGAATCGGGTAGAAAAGTGGGATGTGTTGTTACACAGGTACTCTATTACGAGCAAGTCCGTGTGCTTCAAAAATCACCTGAATGGTGAGACTCTATAATTCAAGTACTTCTTTTTCGCATTTTTTGCTCTTGACTATAACAACATACCCAGTAATCCAGTATGATTATATAAATGGGGGTATGGCGAGGGTGACATGTACGCAAACCTTACCCCAACCTCGAATGTAAGTAGATACTTGTTGTTCTTGACTGGGAAAAGAAAAAAAAAGTAGGCAAATTCTGCTCGGTGAGCTAATCGATGAATTTCCATGGAAATGGATATATTACTTCCTACCAGCTTTTAACTTGCAGCTAGTACATTGGTTATAGATATTGAAGATCACTTTTTTCTGGAAACACGAGATTGTGTCCTCATAATGACAAAGCAGTATTCTTCTTTCTTCCATGACATCTGAATGTAGGCTACAAGGATCTCTACTCCTTTTGAAATTTTGTTTTTTGACATACACCCCTAGTAGTAGATTTGACCTTTTCCTAGTAAGTCTGTTGGTTATTCTTTTATATGTCAATCAGCTTATAGATTCGTGTAGATTTGTGTAAGGTAACTTATTAGGTAGAGGTAAGTGCAAGTACCCGGTACGGGTATGTCAAGTTCTTTTGCAAATTTTTGGTGTTGAAGAATCCGCCACATACATTCCCTTATCGCACCTGTTCGACACAGTTACATCAAGACAAATGAAGGATTCTTTTAACATATAGGTTTAAAGATAAAGCCTCTCAGTAACTACTCCTAAGTATGTGTTTTTACTAGGCAGTGATTTCACATAGTTGGACATTTATATTTGAACCTGCTAACCTAAATTGATAGATTTGTCTATTTTCCCATGTAATCTATGTAAAATAGTTGGTAAAATTTGTAGAAACGCCCCTGCATGAACTGTTTCTTAGCAGACACCGCTCCCAACCAAAAGATAACTTCACTTGCTAAAATGTAGTGGCTTCAATCCTCTGCATTTTGATCAGTGGGCAGTAATATGTCGCATGAGATAAGATCATATTCTCTTTGAGAAGGGTCATTTTTTTTGTCTACTGCTCTGCTCTTGCCAAACAATTCTTTTCAACTACTTATGTTTTGCTTCTGTCTTTGCAGGCTGGAGATCTTTAGATCCACGGCATGTCCACTAACATATATTTGTGAAAAAATTATATAGGTCCTGCCTTCAAATGACTTCGTGCATTCAGTAGTTGATGGTTCAGTAACGTATAAATGCACTTGTCGATGGTTCGATCTAGAAGAAATGCCATGTCGACATGCCTTGGCATTGCTGGACAAATTCAAATTGTTTCTATACCTATACTGCTTTGAATACTACACTGGGGAGATTTTTATTCAAACGTATGCAATACCAGGTTATCCTATACCAGATGAAACTATATGGAAAATATTAGAGGAGATTTTATCACGTGAGGTGCTACCACCAAAAGGTGGAACAACACCTGGAAGACCAAGGACTGGAAGAATCGAATCAAATTGGAAAATGTTCCATGAGAAAGTGAAACTTACATGTGGATGGTGTGGAAAGAAAAGTTACAATCGTAGGACATGCAAAAAATGTCCCTATAGAGTCCTTATATACCAACAAATTATGCTGCTTTCTTTATTTTAGTCCGTGTCTGACATACCTGACCCTTTTACTGTTGGTGCAATTTGTTGGTAACTTCTCGTTGTATACCTTGGTAATGTATAGTATACCATGTTGGTATACTGGATTTATTGTGTTGACTATACGGTATATCAAAATGTATACTGTATTTAAACAACAAATTCGAAATATTCATTTGTTCCATAGCATATCACAGTTCGATCCAAACACCAAGAGCTGTATACCAAAAGAGTATATAGTATACAACAAAAGTATATTGTATTCCAAATAATAAAATTCGAAATATCTATTTATTCGGTAGTAGCTCACACTATCCAAACACAAAACGGTATATACCAGAAGTATACGATATACTAAAAAGGTATATAATTTTTAAAATAAACAAAAAAAAATTTATTTATTTGATAGTAGCTCAGGCTTCGATCCAAACACAAAAGGGTATATACCTAAAGAGTATACAATATTCAGTTGAAGTATACAGTTGTAATAAACTATATACAATAGTAGTATACTATTTCAGTGAACTATAGCATTACACTATTACAATATACATTTTAAGTAAACATGTAGTAAACTGTATAGTGTATACTAAAGCAGTATACTAATGAAATTAACAATAGTAATATACCAAGTATATAAAAATGGTAGTGTCTGTGTTACCATGTGTTGCATCAACTATTCCACTAAGTACTTACTACTCCCACTAACAAAAATACCAAGTAACTCTGCTTAGGTAGATGCAAGATGTAATAATAATGAATTCCATATAACAATATGAAGGGAAAAAAACTCTACCATCTGGAGAAACTAAATATGAACAAGGTTTATGCACCAGTTACAAATGACCATATCAATTGACTCGTACATTTAAAGTTGTTCAGTACTATATCAGTACATTACTTGCTACCACCATTTACACATTTAGTAACAGCACTGTCAACAAACTTGGATGGCATTATGTTACTTGTAAAGTTGGAAAATGCAGTCTAAACCACCCAAACGAGCCACCTTTTATCCATTGATAATCATCAGGATTTGGGAGCACCACAGCCTTTGCACTCCCTGGAGCCAAGGCTTGTGACGAGAATGCTAGTTCATGCACCTCAAGTGAATCTTTCATAAGTGCATCAAAAGTTGCACCCTTCACTCCTCTGGGAGTTCCATTGAAACACCACTCCATCGCTTCTGACAAAAGACCAACTGCTTCAAAAATCTGAGCACCTTTGTATGAGGACAATGTTGATATGCTCATTTTTGCAAGTACCTTTATCTTGCCATAGTTACTTGCTTTAAAGTATTTCGTAACAAGCTCAATCTTGGAATGGAACTCACAAGTTGACTTGGGTGGGATTTTCCCATCAACCTGTAGTCTCCTTATAGCTTCTTCGGCCGATAACGACAGATAACATCAAGACCAAATCCCACCAATGTACAGAAATAATGTACTTCTCATGGCTCAGCAGATTCAACAATCAATTCAACACGAGTTCTCTCAAACTTTTTAACTATATATGTTCACCAAAAAAAAAATCATAACATATATTTGTTTGATAGCAAATGCCTCACTTCGACCAAGACACAAGAATATATACCAAAGGATACAAAATTTCTAAAAAATATACATAATTCCTTAACAGTTCACACACTTTGATACAAGCACATAAGACATACCAAAAGAGTATACGGTACACAAAAAAGGTATATTATGTTTATAGCAACAATAAATCAAAACATACATATGTTTGATAGCAGATCTCACACGTCAATGTAGACACAAAAGTGTATACCAAAATAGTATACTGTAGAAGTATACTATTCCAGTATACTCTTACAGTAAAGTGCAACATACTATTGCAGTATACAAGTATACACAACACTTCTTCTTTGATTTTCAACTCAGAAGTTCGATCTCAAACACCTCTAATCAACTGCAAATGCAACAAAATTTTGGAACGAACTTTTCTAAGATACTAGTGGTAATATTTTACAACACCCACTTTGACTATAATAATAAATAAAAATATAAAATTTCATATTCAAGAGTTTCAAGCTCAATAGTGGTGGATAATAAAAAATTATCTTTTATAAGATCTTTTTTTACACTTCAAAGTTCAAAACATAGGCTCTAAACAACTCTAGGATCAATCTCAACCCTCAATTCAAGCTAACAATCAAGAAACTAAGAAACTATTTCAAAACATATATTATTTAAAAGAAGAATTACACTATATACTGTAAAAGTATACAATATACTCTGAAGGTATACATTTATAATAAATTATATACTACAACAGTATAGTGCTTTAGTAAATTAATGTAGTATACTATAGCAGTAGTAAACTATATACTATAGTAGTATACTGTTATAGTTTACACACGTTTTTCTTTGATTTTAAGCTCATAAATCGAACTCAAACACATCTAATCAGCTCCAAATACGATCAAATTTTAGCATGAACTTTTCTAAGATACTAGAGACAATATTTTACAACACCCAATTTGAATCGAACAATAAATAAAAAAATAATAATATCTTGCAATTTTCATCCAAACATAAAAGATATACCAACAACAAGAGAACACCTCTGGACCAACCAATAACTAACTCCTATTACCTACAAGCATCACATGAACAACACTCAAACTACCACACCCTTACTCACATACCAACTCCCTCACTGCTTATGAACACATCCAGACTTCTCTTTTACACCCCTGCAACACATAGATTAGGACTGAAACACTCCCCCAGAATCCCTCGCAGCACCTGAACATTTTTTGCTAACACCTGCAAGCCAACAAACATCCCTGCATACACTATAACTGCTCTACAGCCCACCTGCACATCACAGAACTAACTCCCTACACATGCTATACCTGGTACACTCTTCTCAGCATCCACAGACTTCTCCTAGATCCTTAAACAACCAGAATCAACTTCAAACAAACCGAAAAAAAAAAAAAAAAAACAAACCTCCTGAACTACCTGCATTTCCTCACACAACATTCAAACCATCCAGATTCCAAGCTCTCACACCTACTCTAACTCCAAAAGACTTACAGACAACCAGAGAAACATAACCATTTCAATAACAAAAAAAAACAATCAGGACTTTTAAGATAACTTTAGACTCAACAACAAGCAAATGAAGGGTAGAACACTTCTCAACAAGATTCGAGCTTTCAATTTAAACTGAGTTTTTATACCTTTCACTACTAAACGTACACTTAACTCTTAGCTTTACATTTTCATTCAAATCAAATAGGGATTCTTAACTAGTTTTAACGTTACACACAGGTTCAAACGATCAAAAGAAAATTTTATGCGAAAAAACATACTGAAGATTAAAACTTTATGCGAATAAAAGCTAACTCGAAACAATTTCATATTAACAAAAAAGATCCAAACACATGAATTTCGACGCGACCTCATATCAAAATTCTGAAATAGTATATGTTCCTTCCATGCTAAAAGGAACAACAACCAGCATATTTGAATGATTATCTTCGATTGGTGAAAGATCCGGATCGGACTAGGAACAGGTTGAGGAGGTTTTTTCCAACGTTTATAAACGAGCTTAAGCTCAATTTCGAAAATATAGTGTTTGGAATCGTCGGTTCAAGTAAATTCATGTAGGGTTTTGAGTAGAATTTTGGGCGTGAATGGGATAGGGATTTGAGAGGTGTTTTGGGTGCGAATGGGATAGGTATTTGATGGGAGTTTTGGGTGAATGAGATAGGGATTTGAGGGAATGGGTATGGGCTGTAATTATTTTTCAATGGGTGGGTAGGGAAAATTCAAATGGATATGCTCTGTAATTACTATCAAAAGGGTGGACATACAGTGTAAATTCCCCTAAAAAGAACTTATTTTTGTAGACCTGAACCGAAGAACAAAAATATCTCTTTTTTGCCTTCATCGGACCATTCAAAATTCTCAGGATCTGTACGACAGTTGAAAGGGACTTGGCATTCTTTATTTTTATAGAGAGAATTCAAATTGGATAAAGCAAATTAAATCCATTTTCAGTCGAACTCCGTTCAAGCTTTGATTTTGTTGTTAAATCCCATTGTGCTAACTGTTAACATGTGATTTTGAAAAAGAAAAGAAAGGGAATACAAAGATGAGAACATCCTTCAACATTTTCATTTACATTCTTTAGAGCTGTTTCTTAACAATTGCAATATCCAATGAAAGGAAAAAGACCCCAATTGGAGAAAAGAAAAAAAAAATTGACCTACCACAAAAGTAATACATTTATTAGAGTTGTTGGTTTCTAGTAAATATTTTTTGTCCAGGTGCAAGGACAGCCTTTGGATCAAACTGGCTCTTTCTCTCGACAAATCTTCCCCATTGATCTCCAAAGTGTGTTTTCCACTCATCTGTGGACTTGTAATGAGGAAGATACAATTTGAAATCAAACCCATTGTTTATGCAAGTTTGCAAGATCTCTTGGTTCTGTGCCACCATCTTTTTTATTTCAGACTCCTTTGGATGTGCATGGCTAAACCTCAGCAACGCCACTAAGTAAAATATTTCACCACCACCTTTGGGTAACACCACTGATGATCGATTATCCCACCTAATTTAAGAAAGAAACAAATAAGAAAATTATAAACATCAGTAAAAAGAAAAAGAAATGAAACAATCACATTCACCAATGTAATAGCTTAGTGGCCGAGAGGCCACACAAATTGTTTTACTACAATCGACCACCACTATTCGCCACATATTTCATATTTCCAATTATCTAAATCAATCAATCAACCACGTTAACATAAAACGGGATGGATGAGTTTATATAAATATCCTCAATATCTACCATAGTTAGATTATTCTGGGGGTTTAGAACTAACTATGTTTTGTAAAACTCAATTATTAAATACGAGGATAAAAAAGCAAAATTAAAATGAGGCAGAATACATGTTTTACCCCCTGATCTTTGACTCAAATTCCGCTGACACACTTATTCTTCACGGGCGACCTTTGACACACTAAAATTTTAAAAAGTGTAACTATTACACACTAATTTGATCAAACCTCATTAAATAAAAAACAGTGTAAACACGCGCCCCACCAATACCCGACCCGACAATTTTTTAACGTTTTAAATCCCTATCCAATTAATAAACCGACCCGACCCGTTATTTTAACTTACCCCTAATTAAACTTACACCCAATTTATCTTCCACCCACATAAAACAAACCCGAATAAAATCAAAAAACCAAGAACCCTAAAATTCACCTGTGGCGATTCACATAAATTAGACGAAGGAGGAAACTTTCAATGTAGCAATGATAAGAATTCACAAAATTTGCCATTCTTTTTGAAACCCTAAAGTTAGAAATTTATTGCACAATTATTAGATATACGTGTTCAAAAGAGAAAAGGAAAACATATAAAGGAAAATGTAGCAAAATTTGGACAAGAATTTTGCAAAAGCTCAAATTTTGATAATGTAAATGTGTAAAATCGAGTTTGGTTTGATTTGGGGAAGAAGAAGACCCAATTTATTAAAAATTGGGAAAAAATCGTTAAATTAAAGTGTTTGGACCGTTAAATATAGCTGAGGTGAGATTTTATGAAGGGTTCACGCACTTACGCCTGTTGTTGCACACTCTCGTGACTCTAGGTCAAATTAGTGTGTAAGAGTTACACTTTTTAAAATTTTAGTGTGTCAAAAATTGCCCGTAAAAATTAAGTGTGTCAACGGGATTTGAGTCAAAGATCATTGGGTAAAACATGTATTCTGCCTTAAAATGACAAAAGAAACAACAAGGGGGATTTTGGCCCAACTGAAATTGTAGTTGAGAAAGGGAAAGAAGACAAGAATGATGTCACTGTTAATCGGGTTGGCGAATTAATATCCTTGTCGTCACTTATATTGGCTAAAAAACTGACCCTGAAAGCTGCGCCACTCCATATCTTATTTCTACTAAAAGATTTACTCATTATGACCAAATTCCTCCGAAACCTAGAAGCATCAAAAACAATTTTACTTCTACTTTTCAGTTGGAACACTAGCTTTAAATGAGATCAGATTATGGCTAATATGAAAAAGCAATGTTAAAAATTAGCAGCAATTTTTTTGGGGAACAATACTAATTATTTACCTTAATATAGGAGTACTATATTTGGAACAAAGAGTGGGGCCCATCGTATCTTTGTCCTAATGTACTCTCCTATTACGTTTGCTTATACCTCACACATAAAATCCCCCCAAGTGATACTCAGAAGCACGGAAGCATTAGAGTTAATGTAGACGACGCAGGGTTCAAGTACAAGCAACACAGCAGGTGGTACAATACTTTGAGGTCATTGGGTCCCATAGAGGTTAAAAATAAAGAGCTCGTGGGCCATGCAGATATTTGATAATTTGGGTCCCACTATAAGGGAAGGAGAGCAAATGACCTAATTTCTCCAGAAATCTTAACCACCTGATTTTGGATGAAGATCAGGTAGAGTCCATTTTCCTATTAAATAAAGGACGACACGTCACCATTGGGACCCATGGCCATGAGGTTGCCACGTGGAGACCTAACTTGTGCTATCAGTACAGGTCACCATCTGTGCCTCTTTGGCTTCCACGTGGCATCCTGCAGAGCCAATGAAACTGGTCCCCGGCAATGAAAATATTTTCAAAACCACAAGTAAAAAGAAAGGTGTTTTCTTGGTGGCAATTGTGGGCTTGTAGCAAAGGAGTGATAGGTGATTGGTATTGGTTGATGGATCCTTCCACTACTAGTACTTATAAGTAATCCAATTTACAAAAAGTTGACTTTTTCTTTAAACAATCATTTCAAATTTGTAACTTTCACACACAAACTCAAGAGCATAACAAGTGAACAAACAATTTAGAACTTACTTGCTGCGAAGGAGAGGATATGTCAACATAGGGCCATTGACACCATCTTTTAAAATGTTTTGGAACACAATTCGATTGAAGGCAGCAATGTCTCTCTTGGAAACAAACATGTTAAGCCATGGATGAGGTGCATCCCATATACCATTAGCTCTAGCTGCTTGTTCTTGTACATTTACTCGTAACAAGAAATCCATGTAAGTTAAGTCAATCTCGAACCTCAAGTTATCGATAAATCTTAATCGCCCTAGCAATTTCTCCACCATCTACGAAGAAAAAAAAACATTCATAAGATCAAATTGCAAATAAAATTTTTAAAAAAAAATTTAAAGGAAGGGTATTTTGTAAATTCATGATATCATATTGGGAGATTCTGCAAAATGATGGCGTTTTTTGGCAAATTGGAGAGGGGGACCATAGAACGTCATGGAAATCTTGGGTGTAATCAGCAAAAGGACAGACAGCTAATGAGAATTACTGTTTTAGCCTCAGGCTTTTAGGATTTTTGTCATCAACGACAAAGACGAGAAGAGATAGTGGAAAGTACGGGTGTTAATCTCGTAATAAAAGCCTGATTCTGTGGGCACTTTCAAACAAACTGGTTGGTTCTCTTGTGTCAGAAAATCCAAGGGAAGATTACAAAACTATTTAACGTAAATTTTGATACAGCGTATGGTCACTTTTCTCCCATATACTACCAACTTGGCCCCACACCACTTTTCTGTACACGTGTAATTTTTAAAAACAAAATTTTGTGAATTTATTCTTAGGTTAAATATAATAATAAAATAAAAGGAATATATTCTGGGGAATGTAATTGTGGAAATGAACAAGCATCCTTTTTGACCTTTTCACTGTGTTAGCTTAATCTTATGTTCCTCTATTTTGGGACCCAATCCTTGATTCATGGTCAACATCTATTAAGGGCCCTTCCATTAGCAGCCACCTAGGTCAAAACTAAGTCAAACATATCCTCTTTTAATAGCCCCTTATATCTTTAACAAATCACCTCAATTAATATTGCAATTTTACTAACCCAAATTTACCTTTAAATTGTTAAAAACCTTAAAATAAGCTACATAGAATTAAAAATACTTCCACTTTTCCATCAAACCACACAGCTGGACAATGCTAAAAAGCAAAAGTAAAAAAAGAAAAAGTGGTAAAAAAGTTATGAAATTGACAGAATTACCATATTTACAGTGGAGGGATGGTCATGGTTACGATAATGCAGGGCCACTTCAAGGCAATAGAGAACCGGGCCAGTGTTGTTGGGTAAATGGGTCGGGTCAAATGGATGGTTCGGATCCAATTGCATTGATGGATACCCATTTACCGGGTCATCACTATTCACAAACACAAATCCTTCAACATAATCAAACGATTCTTGACTCGTCACTAGTAACTCAGAATCTTGAGTGAACTCGTCAAAATCACTGTATACCACTCTTATCCACCTTACCTAATCCACACAAAATATATATATATATATATATATATATTAATAAATGATAATTCAAAATAAAAAATTATAGATCATTTCACTTTAATTATGTTATTTCAAGATTAAAAACGAGTATGTTTAACCGTATATATTTTTTAATGACATAATAATGTAGAAGAAATATTGATGCATATAACTTGAGGAATAAATACTAACCATATCGGGGGCGGGTTGAAGCAAGACTCGAGCTCTGGTGATGATACCAAACTGACCAAGTCCACCAAGAACAGAGAAGAAAAGATCAGAATTTTGAGCAAAAGAAGAAACTATTTTATCTCCGTTGCCGGTAACAACTTCCAATTCGGTAACAGTAGACGTTTGTGGACCATAACGAAAAGCTTGACCACTAACACCAGCATTAGACAAAGTACCACCAACAGTTAACTCAAGATAATCAGTCCATGATACAGGAGCCAAACCATAGCCCAAGACACAATGTTTCAACACATCAGCCCATAACGTACCACCACTTACATCAACGTACATGGCACTAACGTTAACATCAATTCTGTTATTAAAATTAACCATTGATTTCATGTCGATAATTAATCCTTGGTGTGACATAGCTTGTCCATTAATAGAATGTCCGTTCCCTCTAGCAGCAACAGTTAACATTGGTGTTTGTAACGCTTGTTTAATAACACGTGCTATGTCATCTGCACCTGCTGGACGTATAACAGCTAATGGCTTTACAGCATACATGCCACCAAAATCTTTACCGGCTAAACCGGTAGCCATGAGTCCATAATCAATAGTACCTTCAATGTCTAAGCCTTTTAAAACTCCGTCGATGTCTGTTTTTTCAACTTCTTGTATTGATTCTGTGTCATTCTCTGGGACAAATCTTTCGACTAAACACGCTAACATCTTCTTTGTTGAATTGGGTATCTGAAAAAGATAAAAACGAGTTTATTTATAAATTTGATGCTACAAAAAATGTGGTATAAGAGAATTTTCTTGTGTTTGCTTGGTTAAAGAATTGAGAATTCTTGGTTTTTGGTGGTGGTGGGAGAAGAGAAAGAAGGTTTAAGGAGGCTTTAAATAGCGGCGGGATGAGGATTTTTAAGAATGGAAAAATGAAAAAAAGAAATGGACTATAGAGATAGAGAAGGGGAGGGGGGTGTTTTGGATGGGTGGGGGGCTTTATGAGTTTTGAGTTTAGAGGGGGAGGGGTAAAATTTGACGTCAAGAAAGCCTTTCAATATCCTGTTGACGCTGTAATCCTATCGGCTTCCTTCTCTGTCTGCCACTTCCACAAATATTATTTTTCCTTTATTCAAGGATTTGGGAAACATAAAGAAAACTTTTCAAATAAGTAATTTTAAAAAATAAACAGTTTGGGTTTGGTCAACTCATTAGAGAATTGTATTTCTAAATAGTTTGTGTTTGGATAATTTTTACAAAAAGTACTTTCGAGTGACAAATTACTAAAAACTGCATTACTAAGATTCATTATGCGACTAATATTATTTAAAAAAATCAAAAATTTAAATACTTTATAATAAAAGAGTTAATTTAATATTTTATTTTTATTTAGTTTAAATATAAAATATAAAAAATATATTTTGTGGTTTTTAATTAATCAAAATAAGGTTAAATCAAAAGAGGGAAGCAGAAAATAAAGTTTTATTTATATTTAATAAATATATTGGTTAAAGTAATTAAATATAGCATAGTAAATAAATATATTTGGTAAGGATATTTTTGTCTTAAAAAATTACTCCCTCCGTTTCAAAAAGGATGAACCTTTGTGGAGTACGAGGGTCAAATTGACTAATTTTCAATGGGAATTTGCACATCGAAGTTTTAATTTTTTTTTAAATATAAAATTTACATATTTAGAAACTACATGAAAAATACTATAAGCCACAATAGTTAACAATTCAAAATAGTTAGAAAATATTTGTAAGACATGTGGTCAAACATAATTTTGTTTGACCTTTTAAATATTAATAGGTTTATCCTTTTTAAAACGGAGGATGTAATAAACTGCTTCTGCTTCTACTTCTGGGAAGAAGCAGAAAGTTGTAGCTTCTCTCCAACAGCAGAAAAACTGTTTCTGCTTAATCTCAAAAGTACTTTTTTCTTTTGGCCAAACACCTCAAAATTCTTTAAAAGCGTTTTTTTCTTGAAAAAAAAAATACTTTTAACTTCTGAGAAGCTTGGCTAAACAGGCTATAAGTTTCATACTCTTCTCCCAGCGAAAATCTTATATACTAGAAATCTTTGAAGATTACATCAAAATCTTGCTAAGATTGAATTCAAAACACAGTCATTTGAATTATGAATTCCCCATACTTTGAATCAAATAATTAATCACATTTGTATCATTATACTATTGATACCATTGTATTTGATCTGATAGGTTTGTGATTTGTAACAAAGTTCTTTCACCTGTATAAATGTAACTATATATTTAGAGATTCTTGATTTAAATATGAAGTGTTAATACTTTTTGAAGAAGGTTAACTCCAATGGTTTAAAAGGAAAATAAAAAAAAAAAAAAAAAAACTATGATTCCCTTGTGACACACCTCTGTTGGGCGAGAGATTTGGAGCCTGTTTGATCAAATTTCTAAAAATTATTTATTTTTAAAAGTGGTTTTTAAAAAAAATATTTTTGTAAAAGTATCTCTGGAAGTGGCAGTCTGTGTCTGCCGACTGATCCAAGAAGCACTATTGTCAATAGTTAAATAGCAATTTATATTTAGCCAAACTTTTTAAAAAGTATTTTTGAGTGTTAAATTACAAGTAAAGACAATGAGATAAAGAATAAGGTACTATATATTTATATATGATCATTGATTTAATTAAATAAGTGTAATTCGATATATAAATATTTTTTTAGAATAAGGTCATAAAAGAAACTAAAAATAGCTTATGTTTCTGCTTTGCGGGAGAATCAATTTTTTTAAGCTTCTTTTATGCATCATATGCTGTCACTTAACGCACTTATTTTCACAAAACACCTTAATTTTTTAAAATGAACACTTTTTTAAAAAAAAATAAAAAGAATTTAGCTTTCTAGAAACTTGGCCAAAGAGACTCTTAAAGCATCTACGGTATGCTTAAGAACATCTTTACTCCTTGGATTTCATCTTGTACACTCCATAACATTTATTTTTAAATTTTATTCAAACCATATGATAATTTAAAAAATACCACCATTATGTAATTAAATAATTCAATAATATACCTTCTTGTGTTATCTCATTACAATTAAATTCTCAGTGATATAAAATTAGTTAATAGCAATATGGTGATATATATTCTTATGTACGTACATATTTGTCTCATATGTCTAAAAAGATTTTTAAACTTACCTAAACTTATCTTGTAACAAAAATCTCGGAACAACTCATGATTCTTCTTAATTTACTCTTTTACAAATTAGAATATCAATTACTATGACATGTAGAATGTGAATTTAGATAAGTTTTCTGTCACAAACATATATATATATATATATATATATATATATATATATATATTATTTTTTGTGGATATCACCTACAGTATAACCAGTTATTCCAGTGTATAGTTGTTTCATACGTATGTCTAACTTTTAATCATGGAGGAAGTGAAAAGAAAAGAAAAGAAAAGAAAAGAAAAGGAAAGGGAAGGAGAAAAAAGAATTACTATTGAAAGCATAATTTGCAAAATTTGTTTGTAGTTGACGCACTTGGTGTAAAGGTACATAAAAAGTGTAACAAAATAGTGAAGTTGAATATATAATCATTGTGACTTGACCCAAACATAAAAGCCTTCAAGTAGGGGTTTTCTAAACAAAGTGTTTTTTGTACTGTTTTCATCCCTTTCTCTTTAACTCTCAATCATTGAATATTTCATTAAGCTAAAAAGTTAGTGTTATGTGTGCTTCTTATGATTTACCACACTGCTCATTTCATGAATTTGAAGTCTCTCAATTACTCCCTCCGTTTAAAAAAGGATGAACCTTTGCGGAGTACAAGGGTCAAATTGACTAATTTTCAATGCGAATTTGCACATCAAATTTTTTTACTTTTTAAAATAAAATTTATATATTTAGAAACTACATGAAAAATACTATAAGTCACAATAGTTAACAACTTAAAAAAGTCAATAGTTAACAACTTAAAATAGTTAAAAACTATTTGTAAGACATGTGGTCAAACATATTCAAATAGTAATAGGTTCATCCTTTTTGAAACACAGGGAGTAGCTTTCATGTCTTGTCATTTTCTTTTCCTTACCATTCTTTAATTTCCTCTTAATTGTTTCGATTGATTAGTTGGTGGGAAGAGATTATAATTTTGGAATCAATTGTTAAATAATTTATAGCATATTTAATGTAATTTTTTATATTAAGATTAACAATTTTGAGATTGGTTATACCACACCTATGACAATGCCAAAGGTAACACCTCCCGAAATTACTAAGAAAATCACTTACTTTTTTATGAAAAATATTTTTCCGTAAAACAATTTCCTTCATGCCAAACACACCCAATAGTACTTACTTTTATTTACAACTTTTTTAAAATAATGCAATGTCGTGGTGAAATAATCAAATTATTTTGATACCCAAAAGCCAAAATCAATAATCCTTTCCCCCTCGTACGGTGATTTGAAAAACATAGTACTTACTAATAGTATGATCATTTCATTAGAAAACCTTTCTTCACCCAGAAAGACGAATTAAACTAAGAAAATCTAGTTGTTGTCACTATCTTTTCTTTGTGCATATTTGGAATTCTAATTCTAGATAGATAGATTTGAAATCAAACTTAGCAAATGTGGGAAATTGAAGATAGAATATAAATAATTTAATTGGACAAAACATTGTAATGTCCCACGAGATGAATGAAATCCCAAAAATGTGAGAATCCTAGGCATTATCTGATCTGCTTTTACTCCGAATATAATATTTTTGCCATAAAATGCCAAGATTTATTAGTCCTTTATCATTCCACAACTATAGTAAAAAAGGCAAAAAAATCTTCTATTACTTGCGCCGAGTTAGGAACTTAAATCATTGCTTGAAGTAGTTTGCACGTTCAAATCTTCACAATTTTTTATAGTCATAATTGTACGCTAAATTGAGTTTTTGGATGGTAAAGAACCAAAATAGCAGTTTTAGTCCCACAGCTATTGATATATTTCGATCTTAGTCCCTGCGATATGTGATTAAACATATTTTAACTTTCAATTAAAGAAAATAGGGGTTTTTAGTCCAATCATTTACAGAGCCTAACCGAGCAAACGGAGGGTTCAAAAGCTACCATTTTATTTAGGAGTAGTTACATCTCTTCTTGGTATTCCATACTCCTCTTCTGTGAGAACAAGTTCAAAAGCTCTTCCATGAGTCCCGGTGCTATTGACTTTGGAATTAATTTCAGGTGGTCACAAAACTTTATATATTATAATACTACAGATACAAATATATATTTAGTCATATCTACTATATAACAGTAATGTCACTAATGTTTTTGTTACAAATTTACAATATAGTAAGCTTACCTATTATAAAAGTAAGATTACAAAAGATTACCTGTTGTTATAGTAAAGTCACAATTTTGTTTCACTAAAACAGTGAAGTCACATTGATGAGTAGTTATGTCTACATAACAATAAAGTTTTGTGACTTTACTGTTAATGTTATAGTGAGTGTTGTTTATAGATTTTACTATGACATAAAATAGTTTTGTGACATTACTCTTAAAGTGAATAAAACTAAATAATCAAGAAATTACCCTGCTATCGAGTATCGACTCATGAGACAGAGAACCAGAATGGCATGTATCCTTTCTCAGTTTCTCTTTTCTTAATAAGAAAATGAACTAGAAACTGACAAACTCGAATAGATACATTCAAATACAAAGAACTAACCCTGTTTGCATCGAAGGTATCGCGTCCAAGAACACCATCACCTATTTTTCCTGGAAAAAGCAAGAGATTGTAAGACTGATTTCTTCTAGGAACAGCAGAAAATGTACACAAGAACAAATGTTAAGACAGGAACACGCTTTCTGAAAGATGGGATCGATTAGGCAAAATGCAAGATATACCTATCTTCCTTGTAACACTGGTGGCAGCCCATAGATGAAGTATGAACAAACAGATTAACAAACTAACTTTTGACGACATTGTCAGCTCTAGTGGTTTTGAAACTTTTAGATGTGTGTCTTCATGAAAGCCTTAATTATATGAACTCTTACAATGTCCTCTGGCCTTATTATGGGGATTAGATTATTATCTGCATGTGAACAAAAAGGGAAATAACTTGTCTTGCCAAATAATCTGCGTGAAAATGGGACAACTCCGTAGAAAATCGGCAATGCTGAGTGTCCAGTCTTGGAACTTGCATAACTAATTCACTTCTTCTTTTTTATTACCATCACAGTGGTGGGATACATAGAAAGAAATTTTATTATATGTGTCACGCGCCACGTTATATTTATATGATATTTATATGAATCTCTTAATCGTTTGACAAGTGGACTCATAGGTCCCATTAGTTGATAGAACTAAAATGACAACTTTTAAGTCCACATATTTTCATTTTTTTTTATAATTCTTAATTAAAAGATCAAAATAGAAATGATATAAAAAAATATTTGGTAAGAAAATCTCATGCTCTGTGTTATCGTGCACTCAAATTGGTAGTACAAATATTTTATTGTGTCAATACGTACTGATCCTTTTTTGTTAGTAAGTTTTTATTTATATTTATTTTTCCTGGTTGTATAATCCTTACTTCGTAAATTTTATTTGTTCTAATAAAAGTTTGTTTAATTCATTGCAGACTTCTCAATTAGCAAACCTTCATTTTTGTATCATAATCGTGCATTTATGTAACCTTTTTTTTTTTTTTTTTTTTTGAAGTGGTGTTTAAGAAAGATTAGATCACTTTATTTACAAGATTTAAGAAAAATAGATCGCTTCATTTACAAAATTAAAACTTTCAATAAAAATATATTGAAAAAACTAATTAATATGCCTCCTAATGTGACTTTTTGATCAAATTATTGATCAATGATAAAATTGAAAATATCAATATCTTGATTAATAATATTTTCTTACTACAATATTTTTTTTATTACAAATTTTAGTCTTTCCATTAAGAAATCCTAACTATAAAAATGTGGGGTAAAAGGTTACCATTTTTATTTTTTGTCCTTTAGTAAGATGGGGTCCATGAGTCCACTTGTCAAACAATTATGAGCCTCACACAAATATGACGTGGCATGTGAGACATGTAATAAAATTTCTCGGATACATGAGACCCCTCCACCTCCAAGGGTAAATTTAGAGTTGAGGATTTGTTAAAACCTAGTAACTTTAGTTCAGTTCTTATATATATATATATATATATATATATATATATATATATATATATATATATATATATATATATATATATTAAGAAATCTACTTAATAGGCATAAATAATTCATCCAAAACCCAATAAACAAAAGAGGTCGTGTCAGGACCTATAGCTTAAAATAATGGATTTGCCTATATCCACCCTTAACTATATGCTTCGAACATTGAGAATGGAGAAACTTATTGTATTTTCTAAGATATGCCTCCAGGTTTTAAAATTAAATTTGTATTTCATTGAGACACAGGCGACCGTTTTATATCAAAATTCGATCAGTTGATTGCTACATTACGTTCACAAGCTAAATCGTTTGAGAATTATCTAAAATACAAACGAATGATTGATTGTATATAAAAATAAATGATAAACGACAAGTAAAACGGAAAATATACGGACTAGATGACAAGTTACACGGACAATAGATGAACAAATAAATGAATAAATCAATATTTTACAATCAGTCAGAATGACGTAGATAATTGTTGAGGGAACAAATGAGCGATAGTCACAAGCAACTGATTTGATTACACGAACAGAGTGAACAAACAATGTGATTAGCTTAACTTAGATTTAATCTAACAGACAGTCTAATCGAATAGCAACAGTTGAGCGACCGATATATGCAAACAAGCGATTTGATTAAAGTAGATGTTCTTAAGTTATTAATATTCAAGATTATCGATTACAGTTAATATATGCTAAACAGAGCGGTGGTGACAATGTATGAATCATTAAGATAATAACGACCACGATAATGAACAGATAAAGCAATGATAACGAAAGTAATAAGTAAAATAATAAAGCTTATTGTATTGATCGTGGCTCGTACTCCGTGACGAAGGTGGACTTTATCTTCTCCAAAGCAAAGTAGACTTACAACGATGTAATGGTGTAAAAACAATAAGTAATGGTGGTGGCGGTGATTAAGTAATGATAATTGCTAAGAGGGTAGTAGTGTTTAGAAGAACAAAACCTTACAAAAGGAGGAAAAGGGTTACATTTATAGCTAAAGAGTCCAAACCCTAGCATGACTCCACTCTCTGCACGTTTTTTCACTTTCTGATAATGTCATTATCCATGTCCAACAGTCTCCGGGAATTATGGAAGTGGTTGAGGATAAGGATTATCTTCTGAATCGATCCATGCGCTTGACTCCGTAATAATCTCGACCGATCAAGCGATCAATTACCTTTCTCCAACTTAGCTGCTTTTCAATTTTCCGTGCCAAAACCATGATGGTCTTGACTCTAACTTTCACGTTGTATTTGCCACGTTGCAAATGACGTGGAATAAGTATGCGATTTTTGACCAGTACAGATAGTCCTCCCGCTTACCGAGTAAGCGTCCGTGTGAGCTTAGCAAGTGATCTAAAATTTTAGCAGGAAAGCATGTGGCTGTTTGTTAACCAAGGATTTCAAAAATGGCAGTTATCACGTCGACTTCCCATCAGAGCCACGTGTACACGAACGTGCGGTAGTTGAACTTCACCAATTACCGAGGTAATGATTACTCCACTACTATATAAGGTCATCACCTGCTTCTTCCTCCAACTTTGCACTCATCCCTTTTTTTAATAACCTTTATTGCAGTACTGCTATCAAATCTACCTAAAATAACCATTGTTCCACCTAAAAACTATTAGGTTTTCCAAAGAAAAACCTTGAATTATCAAATGGCTTCTCAAGATGCGACTTCTTCACACCATTCCGATGCCGAGGATATCGATCCAAACGTGGCCGGAAATGGCGCCACCAATGCGCCGCCACACTGAACCGCTGCTGCGACGGGATTTCCACAGGATGGTGGTAAAAAGAAGAAATCCAAAGATAAAAAACCACCTTCTGAAGCGGTACCACTCGACATTATTCCTAGGGAGATGAAGTTCGACAACGATTGCAGTGTGTCCATTCGAACTCCTTGCCAAATTTTTATTAAATTCAACGTCCTGGTTACTGAAGTGACTTGCGCAGTCAGGCCAGAGAACATAGAAAGAATCAAGGAAGATTGCGGGTGGAACAATATAGAGGTTGTTTGTCCGGTTTTCGGAGCTAGACTTTTGGATTATAAGGCTGGTTTCTCAGCCGTTTGACATACCCATTTACCGTGGGATTTTCAGTTCCCATACATCTGGTCATTGAATCATTGTAGCATTTGTACAATATTTATTTGGGACAACTTGCACGGTCTATTTGGAGGGCGGCGTCCATGATAGATTACTTCTATACTAAAACTAATCAAGGTTTCAGCGTCTATCATGTTTTGAATCTCTACATCCCCAAGATATATAAAGAGGGAATGATGTACATCGACAAGAGGGCCGACCTTGGTCTATATCAACGAATAATGACAAGATCCGCCATTGGGACCGCCGTTTTGTATATATTTTAATGCACCTGTTGGTTGCTGCTGGTAGTCCAATATTGCCAAAGCGATGGAACCCCACTCGTAAGACTGTTTGTCCTTAGTTGTACATTTGATTTTTATCTCCGCAGCTAAACTTCCTCCGTTTTCTTTGACCAGCCGAAAAGATAAATTTCGACCGAGTGGACGGCTTGGTGGCTTGGGTGACGAAAATTACCCAAAATTTCAAAGATGCATAGAGATCATACAAGCACTTACCCCAGAAGACTATGTTATGTCCACTCATTGTAAGTATTTGGTCTGTTCTAAACTTCGATCAGTGCGGCTCTAAAAATTTCTCATAGTGACCATCATCTTTCAGTGAGCAAAAGAGATGAGGATGAGCCAGTGGCTGTAGTGGGAGCCGATAATCCCCCGGTTGTTGTAGCGCAGGAAGGTGAAGGGGAAACAACGGTTTCTCGTCCTTCGAAGAAAAGGAAGTTGGCAGACTCTAACAAAGACGCCAGGAAAACAGCTCAATCTTTGAAAGCTAAAATGTGGTCGTGAGGGTTGAAGCCGCTTTAAATGATGTACATAGGGTTGAAGAAGAGGGGCCGTTGGCAATTCATCGTGTCCTAGAGGGAGAGGATTTTGAGGATTCGGTTTCTGATCGGCCTCTCGATTGTGCCAAACAGCAAGGCGCGAAGCGGCCTTAGAAGAGGCCAAACAGTTCAGGAGGACCGATCTGGATCCCGTTGCGCCCATTATGGATTTTATCCAAGCTGCGGTTCCCCAACCTTCCATTATTGAGCTGACTTCTGATGCAGAGGTAGACACCGATAAGGAGAATGATGGAGGTAAAGGAAATGCGGTCGCCGTCGACTCTCCCTGTCCTTTGCCTGTGGGGCAGACGAAGGAAAAATGGAAGACACCCACTTGGATAGGGAAGTCGAGCCACCCAAGTCTAAATATATAGAGAGTTCGGGCTCCTCATTCTTTATGCGAGAGCATAACCGAACCATAGTTTCTCTGCCACGGGTTGAAGATGCATCCGCCTATGCAACCCACAGAAGGGCTGAGGCAACCGGTGAAGTGGTAGAATTGATAGTCACGATCGCCATTCCTGGAAACACCAATTTACTTCGATCCCCAAGGTATTTCCTTAACAATTTCCATCAGTTGAACGGCCCTATGGAGCGTGCTCGGTTCAACCGTTACTGTGATGTTCGGTTGGCTTCACATGCTGCGCTCGATGCTCTTCGGGTAACTTTCTATTTTGTTCGAGCATCTTTACTTGCAGCTTCTGCTTTCCTTATGAAGTCATGCTCTTTTCTTTTTTCATGTGTCCTGGACTGTGAGCGAGGTAGTCAACCGAATTCACCAACTCAATGCCACCATCCAGATGTGGAGGGTAGGTTTGAAGTCGTGGTCACTGCCGGTTGTGCTCTTTATTCCGAAGTCAGAATGGCTAGAGTCAAGGAACTATGCTGACGGAGTAATTTCACAAGCTTAATGCTATCATTGAGCAAAATACTCTTTATGTATCAGACTTGGAAGCTCGAATATAAACCAGATTAGGCTGATGACAGGACGTAGCTGGAGGTTGCTGAGGCTGAGATGAAAGTCATGGAAGCCAAAGTTTGGTCCTTTGAGAAGGATCTGAAGTACGCAAAAGAGGACCTCAAAGCTGCCAATAATGAAAGAGACAACGCCAATGCCCATTGCAATTAGCAGCTTACAAAAAATCGATTTCTTACTCTGGAGGTTGAAGATTTGAGCAAAAAGTTGGCTGATCAGGAAATTGTATTTGAAAAACGTCGGAGGCTTATGGTCGCAGAGGCAAGGAGGAGCGTTCTCATGAAGCTGTTATCAAACCGGGGAAGATGAGGGTGCTGAAGGAGAAGAAAAAAAGGGCATGAGTAGGTTGTCATCGCCCGTTATCTTTTGTTTTGTTTTTTTATTAAAGTTTTTGCGACCAAGGGTTGTGGTCATCCTGTAGATATACTGGGGCGTTGGCCGTTTTAAATTAACGAATCTTTCTTTCCATTCATTACTATGAGTTTTAATTTCAAAGATATAGTTTATGTGCTATCGTTTTGAAGTTCAAACAGTTTCACCGATTTTCCAAAAGATAGGTTATGTATTCACCATTCGAAGCTTTAACGACTATATTTTATCATTAGAAAGAGTTAAAGCAATTGGGGCCCAATGTAATGGTGCGTAATGAAGAGTGGCGTCTCGCTTTCATGCAAATGCACTCCTCGAACACTATGTTCGGAATCATTAAATAAATTTTAAACACTTAATCATTTAACTAGTCTGAAGAATGATACCGAGTGTTTGATATGAAGTATGTTTCATTGAGGACAATATCGACCGCTGGCGTATAGTACAAAATGCTTTTCCGACATTTGACGTCGATCAGTTTTCAAGCACAGCCACTTAAGGCGCTTTTGAATATACAAACTGACATTTGGCCGCTAATGGACCATTTACATCATGGTCAGTCTAAACTACAAATAGTCCCCAGTGCGAGTTTGTTTCTATCAATAAGGTAATTTGAGAAAACTTGGGGCAGTCCCCAGTATTTCTTCAAATATTCGCCAACTTTGAATTTGGGACAGTCCCCATTATCTAGGCAGTACCCAGTCTGCAAACAATCAGTCAATCTTTCTCCTTTTCTATCCCTTCCAGTGTTCGGGTGCGAAGCATGAGGAGTCAGACACTGATCTAGAGCCTCTGTTTTTCATCATTCAGATCGTTTTCCTGAAACGAGGGTAAAAAGGAGAAACGGGGTTGACTTAAAGATGAAGACCACGTTAGAGCATTCGTCAGACTTATCGACCCTGATTCAGAGCGTCTTAGGCTCGAATGTTCATGGGTGATGTATGTCATCACTCGACTCCACCTATGCCTATCATCTAAAAGTGTTAGTATCAAGAACAATAGTACAATGTGTCCGAGTTGAAATAAAGAATGAAAGTATATATATAGATAAAAGAATTATACGATACCGAGCATTTTTAGAAGTAATATTTCAATTGGGCGATGTCCCAATTGAATTCTGGTGGCTGTATTTGCTATTGTGGGGCGCTTGAGCTAGCGCCTCCCTTCACGACCACTAAATAACATTCTCGGTTATTCTGTTGCTCTCCTTTAACTCACGTATACCCTACGGAGTGGGATACTTCACAACTTGTTGGAGGGTCGATGGGAGTGCTCCTATAGCATGGATCCATGGTCGGCCCAGAATCACGTTGTAAGCCATTTCCCATCCCATTACTTGAAACAAAGTTTCATTCTCAACTTCCTCTGCATGTGTCTTTATCATGATTTCTCCTAACGTCGTTTCGCTTGAATTGTTGAACCCTGGAAGCACTGTAGACTTGGGTATAATTTTATCGGTCACTTGCAGTTGTTCCACTACTCTCGATTGTATGACCGATCTGCCAGCGTTGATCAAAAACCTCTTTACATCGGTATCATCTACCCTCATTGTAACTAGCAAGGCATCGTGATGGGGATTATCCTCTCGTCGAAGTCGAAATCCCCAAACACAATATCGTCGTTCATGATTTTTTATGTCTGTTTGTCTCGTGTAAATGAGTCCTTTGCATATTTCTTCATTGTATACGTCACTCTGTGGACCTCATCCCCTCCAATGATGATAGTCACCATTTTACTCAGAGCCAGAGGCTTGGGCGGCTGGTGATCATCTTTTTTCTTGTTAAAATTCTTTCTTCCTCTTTCTGTCAAGAACTCCGCTAAGTGTCCCTTTTCAAGCAATTTTGCCACCTCGCAAGAGAGTGCCTTACACTTCTTAGTCGTGTGTCCATGATCGTGATGGAAAGCACACCACAAATTATCGTCTCTACTGTTTGGGTTAGTTTTCATTCGACCGGATAATTTTACTACTTTTTTCACCCATTCCCTTTAACGCATTCACCAATCCAGCTGTCGAAATGCAAAAACTATATTCCAAAATCTTGGGAGGTGGTGGATCCTTTGAAACAAAGGATGGACCCGATTACTCCTTTTTTGGCTGAGTTCTCGAACTGCTAGCCTCATGTCCGTTTCTACTTTGATGAGGGAAATTGTAGGGTTCTAATCTTTTAGCCTTGGAATTTCACCTGTCATTTTCGACCCTCCATGGAGCCGATCGCTCATAGCATTGGTTATAAAAAGATAACTGCACATTTTCTTTCTCCGCCCTAATCTTGGGCTCGCATTCACGATGGAGGTCGTCAAAAGTGGTCGGAGTGATCTCCCTCAACCGGTCTCTCAACTTCAACCGGTCTCTCAACTTCCTACATGTCTCCGATGAATCTATACTCAAGTTATTCATGAAAGATAAACAAGCCCATCTTTCTTCGACATGTGGGATGTTCATCTTCTCTGCGTTAAACTGTTCTAATAATTCTTTAGTTGTTTCATTTGGTCGCTGCTTAATGTTCAATATGTCTTCCACTCTTCTTTCTATTTTCATAGCCCCTGTATGTGGTCTAATGAATTTAGCCACCATATGATCCAAGTTTGCAATCATGTTCTCAGGCAACTACATGTACCACTTCAACGCTCCACCTCTGAGTGTTTCACAAAATTTCTTTAGGCTCACTGAATTGATCTCATCAGCCGTCAAATCATTTGATTTCACCACAATCGCAAACAAGTCCACATGATCCCTTGGATCAGTGGTTCTATCATACCTCAAACTTTCCGGTAACTTGAAATTCTTTGGAATCGGCAATGGAGTCGAACTTGTTGGAAACGACCGCTTTGAAATTGACTTCGTAGCGGCGTCCTTCGTTATTTTTGGAACTCCTGGTAGTTTTTCCATAAAGGATTTCACCTCATTAAACTTCTTCTCTACTGTATCGTTTAACAATGTCTGCATTGTAGCCATCATCCTCGCCTCTGTCATGACGGAGGCCAGAGCTCTCATAGCTATGACGGCTGTACCCGACCCTCTGAGTCCCATTCCCACTTCAGGTCCCCCTGTTACTGTACCCTGAGGAATAGAGGTCGGAGTGCCTTGTGGGAGGTGTTACTGGGAAAGCGGGCGCTGTGACTTGTAGATCCGGACAGAAGTAATAACTGCTCACTTATCATTTTCTTATGCTTGTCCTATTTATTAAGAAATTCAATCAACAATGTGTTCGTATCAACTGACGTAGCCTCGACTGTAGGTTCCTTGCCAGGTCGGTGTCCACGAAGTGCATTCGACTGTGAATCGGCCTCAGCGGCATTCAAGGGCGGGTCCTGTTCATGGTGTCATGATTCACTAGCCACCTCCTCAGCGGCTAGAAGCTAGACCACGTCAGCAGGGTTGGGCTGTAGCACGCCATCACGGATGGTGGTGTTAGTATTGTTGGCATTGTTGCTTTAGTCATCTGCCATTACACACAAAAAGAAATAACATAAGTAGAATCAACAACCAATTTCTGAACAAATCGATTGCCTATGCCCCATGGTGGACGCCAAATTGTATTTCCTAAAATATGCCTTCAGGTTATACAATTAAATTTGTATTTCGTTGAGCCACGTGCGACCGTTTTATATCAAAATTTGATTGGTTGATTGCTATGTTACGTTCACAAGTTAAACCATTTGAGATTTACCTAAAACAGAAATGAATGATTGAGTGTATATGAAAAATAAATAATAAACAACAAGTAAAATGGGCAATATGCGGACTAGATGACTAGTTACACGGACGATAGATGAAAAAATAAACGAATAAATCAATGTTATGCAATCAGTCAAAATGACGTAGACAATTGCGGAGGGAATAAACGGGTGATAGTTGCAAGCAACCGGTTTGATTATACGAACAATGTGATTAGCTTAACTTAGATTTAATCTAGCAGACAGGCTAATCGAATAGCAACCGTTGAGCAATCGATATATGCAAACAAGCGATTTGATTAAAGCAGGCGTTCTTAAGTTATTACTCCCTCCGTCCCAATTTATGTGGCGGTGTTTGACTTGGCACGGAGTTTAAGAAATAGAAGTTGACTTTGTAAATGTTCAAATTTACCCTTGAAAAAGTAAGAGAGAGAAGATTGTAGTAATCAAAAAGTTGTTTGTGGCTTTTAAAAGAAGTAGGGCCCAATAGGGATAAAATAGAGATAGTACATTAAATAGTTGACAAATAAGGAAATGTGACATTCTTTTTGGGACAGACCAAAAAGGAAAGTGTGACACATAAATTGGGACAGAGGGAGTAATATTCAAGATTGTCGATTACAATTAATATATGCTAAATAGAGAGATGGTGACAATGTATGAATCAGTAAAGATGATAACGACCATGATAATGAACAGATAAAGCAATGATAAAGGAAGTAATAAGTAAAATAATAAAGCTTATTGTATTGATTGGGTGCTCGTGCTCTGGCGAGGAAGGTGGACTTCATCTCTTCTAAAGCAAAGCAGAGTTACAGCAGTGTAATGATGTAGAAATAATAAGTAATGGTTGTGGCAGTGGTTAAGTAATGATAATTGCTAAGAGGGGGAGTAGTGTTCAGAAGAACGTAACCTTACAAAAGGGGAAGGATTACATTTATAGCTAAAGAGTCTAAACTCTAGCATGACTCCACTTTCTACACATTTTTCACTTTCTGATAACGTCTTTATCCACGTCCAACGATCTCCGAGAATGACGGAAGTGGTTGAGGATAAGGATTATCTTCTGAATTGATCTATGTACTTGACTCTGTAATAATCTCGACCGATCAAGCGATCGATTACGTTTCTCCAACTCAGCTGCTTTTCAACTTTCCGTACCAAAACCGTGGTGGTCTTGAATCCGACTTTCACATTGTATTTTCCATGTCGCCAATTACGTGGAATAAACATGCGTCCAATTTTTTACTAGTACACTTATGATAGAAAATATTGGCCCCTTAATGAAACCTGTGTAGTGGGAATCCAAACTAGATAGATAGTGAGAAACAAAAAAAAAATAAATAAATAAAATAAAAGAGATCCCTTAATTTATATTTGGCTGTTTATACTCTTGATTCTCAAGCAGAGTCATAGTGCAAGAATGATGAGTCTGCAATGGCAGAAATAAAAGCAAAAAGAGAAAAGCACCGCTCTCCGACGAAATACTGGTAGTTGTAGGTGCAATCGAGAACTACCCTTCGCTCAGTTAGTGACTAGACCAAAATCACCAATTTTATTTAATTGAAGGTTAAAAATTGTTAGTCAAATATCACATGGACTAAACTTGTAATACAACAATAACCAAGGGTCTAAAATTATTATTTTCCCTTGGAAGAAATAAAAAGAAGTGGAAATCTTCTATACCATGTTTATAATTATTCATAATCATTGAACTAGTTGCTTTCATCACTTGTATCAATTTAACTATATATTTGATGAAGGCTCGCGTATGTGATACTTCGGGCGCTTGATTCGATGCGTACCGAACAGATATTAGTAAGCCAGAGCTCAAGGCAAGCAACAAGATCGCCGAAGTCCTCAACTGAAGTAGCAGCCTATAACGCACCTCGGTGAATGATCACTTCGGTGGATAATCACTTCGGTGGATGAACACCTCGGCCGATTAGCCAGCTCACATCCACGAGTAGGCCGACGTTGAACGCTTCAACTTGGCCACTGAAGATTTCACAGGTCCTAGCATTGTCCTTTTTTAACTTTTTTTTTCCTCCTCTTCGTGTTCTATTGATCAGAAGCATCCAGCAGCGTCAGGACAGTAGAAAGAGTGTTGATGTGCAGGTCCCACTGGTATATCGTATTTGGCCGAAAAAGCATCGGACAGTCTGGAGTTCTTACCTTCTTGGGACTGCATGGACCAAGAGCTGGAACAAGGTCAGAGGCGTTGGTCGGACCAGTTTCTTCAGGTTTCAATGATAGATGGATAGTCAGGTTGGTAACATATGGATGGAGGACTTCTAAAGGGTCTTCTCGTGCGCTCACGGGATCTTTCCTACCCCTTTCTATTTCGACTTCTTTGAAAGGTGAAAGAGTAAGAAACTAGACCGACTGTCGATGACTCAAGCTTCGGTGTATCATCCCAGCTTCAGCAGCAAAACTGCCCACAATCTCAACCCATTAATACCATTTCCACAGACAAGAAGCAGTGGACGAACATGGGGAATATAGCTTGTGTTCATTTGTCTATAAATAGCATTTCAATTCATGTCGTAATCATCTAAAATATACACCAAAACTCTATCAAAATTTGTACTCATTATCGATATTGAAATTTACGTCTTTATTGTTCATTTTTTGCTCAGTTTCGTTGTCTCATTTTAACTTTGATACTTGACATTGTTTGTAAACCCATTTCAAATTCGATTTGTTGTCCTATACTGACTTAGGCCAATACATTATATATGGCAAACATTGCTAAAATCAACTAAGAATATGCTTCACAGTAAGCTCAATATATAAATTGTAAATGGAAGGTTCGATTTTTCATTTAATTATTTTCCTTATATTTTTGTCTTGCTGTTTGTTAGTTTTCCGCATTCCAAATAAAGGGGGGAAAGCAAATTAAGTAGTCCAAATCATTATACTGTCTTCTATACATTTGAGTTGGGTGGGAGTGGGACCATAAGGCCAGTATAGGTGATTTTCCTCTTGGTGGACACTGATGGGGTCAGTTTGGTTCACACTAGATTTCATTGTTTTATATTTTCTGTATTTGTTCGTTATGCAAAAATTCCCTATCACACAATTGTATAAACAAAAATATTGAGAAAGAACAAAAACCTAGGATCATCTCTTTCTGCATAGATATTATAATTGGATTCTCACATATTCTTCTTTTGCTCAACTAAATAAGTAATTTTCTGCAATTTGCAGTACACTATATCAATTTGTTTTGGACTGGAAAATGAGATCGCACAGAGAATTAAGTACTTTCGATTTTTCTATGGTCATCAGAAATCATTTTCTCACTTTGCAGTGAGACTAGAATTTGTACATAAATAAAGTAGGATTGACTTGCAACCTGACTTGAGAGTCACTGGCGGGGTTTGGTTCGTAAGGCTTATGCATCAAGCATCCGGTTGTGCACCTAGAATACACCTAACACTCAATGCTCGAGCTTGATTAATAAAACCTATATAAATCATATGTCAAATTCGCTAATTAAGACTGTACACCCAAAAAATTCTTTAAAAATGAATGATATAAGTTATAATCATCCATAAAAATTGAGAATATGAGTGTAACTCAAATAATGAGTCGTAATATTGCATATATTATAGCTGAGAATATCATGAGAGAATGTCATTTGTATATTTAATCTAAAAATACATAATCGATATTTATATCATCACTTATTATTGGTATTCATGTCTTAATTATTTATCTCTCAAAGTTATAGCCTTCTTAAGTATTTTTTTATATTTTTTGGATCATTATGTTATTTTTATTAATTTAAAAGTTAAGAAAAGAAAAAGATTCATAGACTTATGCCTCATGTCTCGAAGCATATTCGTCATCGCTTTAATAAGTAAAACGTCTCGTCTTATGCCTGTCAGTGCTTGCAACCACTAACTAAACTCCCGTTTGTTTATAGTTTTTGGGAACATTTTTTGGGAGTTTTTGGGAGAAAAAATGCTTGTTTATGCTATTTGAGCAAAACTTCTCCAAAAACTCAAAAAGTGCTCAAAGGCTCTTTTTGAGCCAAAAACTAACATTTACATACAAAATTCATTTTCATAAGAGCTCAAAGGCTCTTTTTGAACCAAAAAATTTGTTCCTAAAAAGTATATCCAAATATTTTTTTCATTTTCATATCAAATTTCATCCAAAAAATATTTCTCAAAAATTATTTTGAAATCTATGTCCAAATGCTAGCTAAACTTCAACTCCGACCCCTACGGAAATATTTTTGACTTCATCCCTCTTTCCTTTTTCTTTCTTCTTCAACTTTAATATATCTCTCAACTTACATGATTTAACTATTATAAGGAAACTCTTCGCGCAAAATGGCTCTGTACAACGCATAAGGGCAAATCTTGATGGTTGGCACTTTATAATCAGGAAGTGAAGTTATTTTGAAGTTCTAAATTACTATTTGAGTTTATTTATTAGCGAAACTTAATCTATACTGAAAGTGGTTAATCGACCGACGGACCGACTTACTTCTTCGATTAGCTCGCATTATAATCTTTTAATAAATTACAATATCATCCATATCTACATAAGAAAATGTACTATATTATAAAAACTATGACAACCAGTATTTCAGCAGGAAAGGCCTAAATCTAACGTATAGGGAAAACAAATGGCTAAAAGAAAGGTGTCACTGATTTGCAACTTGCAGTGACGTCTAATTCTCAATTAAACATCTTTTTGTAGAAACTAATACGTCATATTACAAGTAATATACTTTTGACGGCCAAATAATACAAGTAGATCTAAAAGCAATAAGCTTTATGGAACTGACAGTTGTGTATCGGGTCAAAATCAGCTCGTTTATGAGTCGTCTCGGCAAGACAAGTGGATAGCCATCGAGCGTGTGACGACGAGCCAGTGACCGAAGCAATGGAGTTGATCACCGGAGTCAGACACCGGGGTGGTCACCGAAGGCGAGCCGTAAGCTGAGCTTCGGTGATGTCCACCTCGGTCAAACAGCAAGGTCACACCACCGAGGTCACATATATGCACCTCGGTGAATCGCCTCGGTTCCAGCCCACTACTTCAGCCCACTAACTCCTCCCATCAATGCCAAGAACGTGGATCAAAGCATGATTGATAGTGGAGAACGTGGGAAAGGTCTTTAAGCCTATAAATAGTACCTCATTTTGCATTGTACGCATTCATAAATACAAACAGAAACTCTGCCGAATTTTGTACTCATTGCAATATATTGAAATCTAGTTATTTTCTCGCATTTTATGCTTATTATTGGCATTTTATCGACTTTGATACGAAGTTTTGCTTATATTCAAACCCAAATTTGATTTGTGATCCTAAACTGATTTAGGCCCATACAAATTGGCGCCGTCTGTTGGAATATAAGCAGAAACGCTTTGTTCCAAAGTTAAATGCTCTTTTTCCGTCAAAGCCTGTAATTTGCTCGACAACGACATGGCTGACAACAGTAGAGATCTAGGTTATCAGACTAACGTTCCGTTGAACCAACAGTCATCATCTCCAATGACAACTGAAGCCTTTCAAGCTTTTGTTGTTGCCTCACTCAAAGCTCTTCAGAAACGGCAGGATGAGCAAGCACACATCAACGCCGAGTTCCGTGCCTTGTTGGAGGCGAGGAACAGTTCAGCAATTCGGTTCCAAATGGAGGCATCCCGATCTTCGTTCCTACGGGCGCGATAACGGGGGACCTCCCAGTGGAGCCACGTCTGGGGGTTCGGGAAACATACCAGGCGCAACGCCACACTTTGGGACGATTCCTACCGTGGCAGAAACAACATCCTCAGTCGACGATGAGAGGTTGACCAGGGAGATTGAGGCACGCGTCGAGGCGCGCATCGAAGCTCGCGTCGATGTAAAGCGCATCGAGAGTGTACCGGAGATAACAAAGACCGAAGACGAGCTTGACATAGATCAATACAGGGAGTTGCCCTTCAAGCCCGAAGTGGCTCCAGCCCCAACTCCTAAGAATTTCAAGCTCATGTTCTTGAAAAAATATGATGGGACCACCGATCCCAAAGAGCATGTGAGGGAATATATAGAAATGGGGAAGAACAATGACTTAACGGCGATAGAGCTCGAGTCAATGTTCTTAAAGAAGTTTGGCGAGTCCTTGGAGAAAGGAGCGCTGTGCTGGTACATGTGTCTACCAGCGGGGTCGATTTCCACCTTCAAAGAAATGACCAACGCCTTCGTTAAGGCCCACACCGGGGCCCAAAAAATTCTCCAAAGGAAGGAGGATGTATGCGAGGTCAAACAACGGCCCGGTGAGCCACTTAAGGAGTTCTTTGAGCGCTTTCATGCTGAACGGATGGAGCTACCTCGGATGGATGATACTCTGGCCATCATGGCATTTGAAAAGGGTATCAATGTTCGCAATTCTGACGCCGCTGCTGAATTACGAAAGGAGCTCCAACAATACCAAGTTTTGACATGGGAAGATCTACACAAACGGGCTTACTCCAAGATCAGGTTGGAGGAAGCTGAGTTTAAAAGCCGAGGTTGCAATTATAAAAACCGAGGCGAATTCTCACATCGCGCGGAGGCGTCGCGAGGAAATCCGAAGGGGATGTATGAACCATACACCTCTACAAGGCAGCCTGTCAGCCAAAAGGCTGGGAAACTCCTTCGGAAACTCATTCACCAGCCCGCACATAAGCCATCGGCTCGGAGGAAAGGTTCACTCCAACGCGAACCAAAGAAATTCCTCAAGCCCAGCTTCGGCCTCGAAGAAGGAACTACCTCGGATTCCTGACTACAGCTTCAACATATCGACCTCGGAGCTAGTCAGTGTAGTCAAGGGGACCACCGGGGTAAGGGTGCCCAAAGACATGAGAATTCCAGCGGATAAGAGAGACCAAAACTTGCTCTGTGAGTTCCACGCAGATTATGGCCATCAAACCGAGGATTGCAAAGCATTGCGCCTCGAGGTGGCTTATTTGTTGAAGAAAGGAGTGTTGACCGAATTCCTTACTGATAAGAGAAAGAACAACTACTCCAAGAACCGAGGTGATGGGCAGCCACCTCGGGCTCCACCCCCAGAGAGAGTTGTAAATATCATCACTGGGGGATCAGAGGTGAACGAGGTGAATTTCGCAGCTGCAAAGAAATTCGCTAAATTATCGATCACAATGGAAAAGAGAACCCTAGTTGGGGGCTCGGGTAAAGAGATCGTATTTGATGATGACGATTGTGATGGGATGATGTTCCCTCATCACGATGCCTTGGTCATCATGTTAAGAATCAACGACTCCGACATCAAGCGAGTCCTGATCGACCCCGGTAGCTCGGTCAACATAATTAGCTACGGGGCCATTAAGAAGATGTGGCTCAAAGGGGATGTTGTCTCCAAAGCAACAGTGTTGACTGGCTTCAACAACTCCACGGAGAAAACTTTGGGTGAAATTACACTCAAAATATTTGTTGAAGGAGTAGGCAGGGGAACACTGTTCCAAGTGTTGCCCGAGGACATAGCCTACAATGTGATCCTCGGCAGATCGTGGATCCACTCCATGGAGGTTGTTCCTTCCACGTTGCATCAAGTGATCAAATTCCCTATGCCTTGGGGGGTTCGATCAATAAAAAGAGAGCAACGAGTAGCAAGAGAGTGCTATTCAGTTGCGTTGAGAAGTGGAGTTGCCCCGGCCGGGCCAAAACAATAGCAAGTAACGCAACCGGGGTCGAGCGAGGAGGACCTCCGAGAAGAAGTTGAAAAGATCCCAGTTTGCATTCAAGAGCCTTGGAAACAAAAGGCCGAGGACTCCACCATTGAGGAATTGGAGTCTTTTATATTATTGAAAGATTTTCCCGAAAGAAATGTATTTTTCGGCTCGGAGTTGGACCGGAGTCGAAGAAAACAATCATTGAAGTTTTGAAGTCCAACAATGATTGCTTCGCTTGGTCTCATTCAGACATGATTGGTATCGATCCGGAGATCATGATCCACAAGCTGAATGTGGACCCAAAGTTCACCCCGGTGAAGCAGAAGAAGAGACCTCATGCCGGGGTTAAAAAGAAAGCAATCGAGGATGAAACCACAAAGCTGCAAGAAAATGGTTTCATAAGGGAGGTAAAGTACCCCGAGTGGCTGGCTAATGTGGTTGTCGTACCGAAGAAAATTGGCAAGTGGAGGATGTGTGTAGATTATACTGATTTGAACAAGGCTTGCCCTAAAGACTCCTACCCATTGCCGCAAATAGACAGATTAATAGACTCCACGGCTGGGCACAAACTATTAACCTTCTTGGATGCTTATTCGGGTTACAACCAGATCCCCATGGACCCGAAGGACGAAGAGAAAACCTCGTTCATCACTGACCGAGGTACTTTCTGCAATAAAGTAATGCCCTTCGGTCTGAAAAATGCTGGGGCGACGTATCAAAGGTTGGTGTGTCGCATGTTCAAAGTATATATTGAAAAATCTATGGAGGTCTACATAGATGATATGCTCATCAAATCGGTTCGAATGGAGGATCATTTGAATCATCTAAGGGAAACTTTTGCTGTTCTGAGGCAATATGGCATGAAATTGAACCCTAAGAAGTGTGCCTTCGGTGTTGGGTCAGGTAAATTCTTGGGATTCATTGTCTCCGAACGAGGTATCGAAGCAAATCCTGATAAGATAAAAGCCATCGAGGAAATCTCCGAAGAGCTGACCGGGGTGAAAGAAGTTCAGCGCTTAACTGGCCGAATCGCTGCCTTGAGTCGATTCATCTCAAGATCCTCAGAGTGATGCCACAAATTCTTCTCAGTTTTGAGAAAGAACAATCACTTCGAATGGACATCGGAGTGTAAAGAAGTGCTGAAAGATTTGAAACGCTACTTGGCTAACGCGTCGTTGCTCGCCAAGCCTAAGGATGGTGAAACATTGCTAGTTTACTTGGCCGTTTCCGAGGTGTCAGTCAGTGCGGTGCTGGTTCGGGAGAAAGATGGCAAGCAGCAGCCCATCTATTATGTGAGCAAGACCCTACTCGATGCTGAGACCAGGTACCCACATTTGGAAAAACTAGCACTTGCTTTAATTGTTACGGCCCGAAAACTACGACCTTACTTCCAATGTCACCCAATAGCGGTATTTTCAACCTTCCCCTTGAGAAATATATTGCACAAACCTGAGTTATTGGGGAGGTTATCAAAATGGGCAGTAGAATTAAGCGAGTATGACATCACCTATCAACCCCGAACAGCCATCAAATCCCAAGTCTTGGCCGACTTCGTAGCTGATTTTAGTGTTGGGATTCTGCCCGTAGCCCAAAAGGAGAACTCAATAACGAAAGGAATGACTTTGGGGCTATGGATACTTCATACCGATGGGGCAACTAATTCCAAGGGTTCGGGGTTAGGCATAGTTATGAAAGCACCAACCGGGGAGAAAATCAGGCACTCGGTTCGGTTAAAAAAAGTGACCAATAATGAGGCTGAATACAAAGCGGCCCTAGCAGGCTTGGAGTTGGCTAAAGAAATGGGGGTGGAGAGAATTGAGCTAAGGTGCGACTCCCAGTTGGTGGTGAATCAAGTGCTCAGTGAATACACGGCTCGAGAGCCTGGAATGCAGCTATTCTTAGACCGAGCACAAAGGATCTTGACACAATTCCAAGAGTGGCAAGTTAAACAAGTGCCTCGGGAGGAAAATACCGAGGCTGACGCCCTGGCAAATTTGGGTTCGGCGGTCTATGAAGCCCACTCGGGGACTGATTCAGTGGTTCGGTTGTTGTCCGCGCAAATGAGAGAGATGAAACTGCAGGTCAACTCGGTGGACCACAAATGGGATTGGAGGAGTAAGTTTATCTCTTACTTCGACTCGGGGACTGTTCCCCTAGACAAAAAGGAGGCCAAAAAGTTGAGGATCCAAGCGGCTTCATACCACTTGATCGAGGGTAATTTGTACAAGAGGTTATATTGTGGCCCGATGGCCAAGTGTCTGGGTCCCGATGAGACTAGATGTGTTATAGCCGAGGTGCACGAAGGCGAGTATGGCATCACCCAGGAGGAAAGTCTTTGGTGCGCAAATTACTTAGAGCTGGGTATTATTGGCCCACCTTCAGCGCAGATGCAAAGGCCTTCGTGCATAAATGCGATAAATGCCAACCGCGCATGGATGATCCATCAACAGGCCGAACCTTTGCATTCGGTCGTGTCGCCATGGCCTTTCATGAAGTGGGGAATGGATATTGTTGGTCCATTACCAAAGGGAAAAGGTGGTGTTCCATTTATTCTAGTGTTAACCGATTACTTTACGAAATGGGTGGAAGCAGGAGCCCTCACCGAGGTTAAACAAAAGCAAATAATCGATTTCATCAAGAAAAACATCATCTACAGGTTCGGTGTCCTGAGGGAAATTGCTTGCGACAATGGTAAACAGTTCACGGGAGCAACCATCTCTGATTTCTTCAAACAATGGGGAATCAAAGGAATCGCTTCGACCTCTTATCACCAAAATACCAATGGCCAAGCTGAGTCTTCAAATAGAATTATAATCGAAAATCTCAAGAAAAGGCTCGATGAGAAAAAAGGTCCTTGGCCCGAGGAGTTGCCAGGTGTGTTGTGGGCCATGCAGACAACAGAGAAGAACATCACCGGTGAGACTCCTTTCTCACTTGCTTATGGTATGGATTCCCTTATCCCCGTGGAGGTAGGCGAACCAAGTCTTCGGTATGCTCACACCACCGAAGATGCGAATCAACAAGCCATGCACATAGAATTGGACTTGCTCGAAGAGAAAAAAGTGTTGGCTTTGGTCCGGCTAGTTGCTCAAAAAAGACAGATCGAGGCATATCTCAATAGGAAGGCCAAACATAGGGATTTTAAAGTTGGCGATTATGTGGTAAAGGCTACAAACCAGTCAACGAAGGAAGAAAATTGGAGAAAGCTTGTTGCAAACTGGGAAGGACCTTATAGAGTCAAAGCAATTATTGGGAAGGGATCTTATCAAATTGAAGATCTGCAGGGCACGCCCGAACCCTTAAATTGGAACATCTCCAATTTAAAGAGGTACTACTTCTGAAATCGAGGTAAATATCCCTTGCTCATTTAAAAATTTACCCTCAGCCTCGAGCCGAACAACGCTCCAAGGGCCTCGGTCGAAATGTACTAACTTGCTCCTCGTTTCATTTTGCTTGGCCTTTGCAGGAAGCAGATTAAACGATTTCTAGTGCCCGGGTCTTCATCAAGATTCACACCTGAACACTGGGGGGAGGGAGGGGGGGGGGGGGAGCAAGGGGCGAGTTGCAACTGAGGTCGAAAATGCGCCTCCCAACCGAAGACCATCTATTTGACAACCGGGGACTGACACCCGAGGAATAGATTTAGTACATTGTAATTTCGCCCGGTAGTGGCACATTTCTAATTCTTTTTTCGCCCAAGAACCGCTTTGACTTGGTTTCATGTAGCCAATTTCGGCTTGTTAATATTATCAATGAAATAAACTTCATTCCATAACTCTATGTTTCTATAAATTTGCACTCCGAAGTTACACTTTAAATGCACCGACTCGAGGACGAGATGTCGTTCTAAGTTTGTATCGGTTTAATTCAATTAAGTCTTGCAAGCGAGCTATCTATTCTAAAGTGTTTGGTACATGTATAAACTAACACTTAAGATAAAAAGTACTGAGTCATTTCATTAATAAGCCCGAAGGCTGAAAGTATTTACTCCCTCCGTCCCAATTTATGTGGCACCATTTGACCGGGCACGGAGTTTAAGAAAATAGAGGTTGACCTTGTTAAGTATCAATTTTACCCTTGAAAAAGTAAGAGAGAGAAGATTTGAGTAATAAAAAAGTTGTTGGTAGGTTTAAAAGTATGTAGGGCCCAACAAGGGTAAAATAGAGATGATACATTAAATAGTTGTCAAATAAGGAAAGGTGCCACTTATTTTGGGACAAACAAAAAAGGAAATGGTGCCACATAAATTGGGACGGAGGGAGTACATCGAAAGGACCCGAAGGTGCAAAACATAAGCATAAAAAGCCCGAAGGCTTACACAAAAACAAAAAAAATGCTATCAGAAGTCTAAGCCTCGGGAGAATCACCTCCCTCCTCGAAACCCCCCTCGGCATCTTCTTCATCCTCCTCATCTTCATCGTCGCTCGAGGCCTCACTTTATGGGAAGTCATCAATGATAGCTTGGGCCTTTGCTGCCTTCCCTTCGGCCTTGACAATCTCTTCTTCCAAGTTGAGCTCGCCAGCGCGGCACTGCTTGAGCAGCTTCAACCAAGACTTAATGATGGCCCATTGCTTATCCAGCTCAGCCCTCTTAACCTTGATCTTAGCTCTATTCTTATGATCAGCGATTTCATCTCGAAGAGTTTCGACCTCGGCTTCACGAGCTGAAAGTTTGGAGGTTTCACCCTCCAACTTTTTGATATGGAGCACATGCTTTCTCAGCTGCTCATGGTGTTTTTTGGCCATCTCCTCGGCCTTGCCCCTTGCTTGAGTCAGCTCGACATTTAGTCTCGTAACTTCAGCCTCCAGCCTCGAACGTTCAACTTGGAAGCCATCATCAAGGGATTTAATCTTCGCCTCGGAAGCGGCCTCGGCCTCGTGCAAATCGGATTGGGACTTAGACAATTCAGCCTTCAATGTTGCTAACTGTGCATTGAAGCTATCTCTCTGCCTAGCCCATGCACGAGCGACACGCCGAACCTCTTCATCCCTCGAGGTCTCCACCTCGATAGCCCTCAACGATAGAACAAAACTCTGAATGGAAGCCAATCAGAAAATCAATTGTTAGCCACACACCGGGGACGAAGATAAAAGGTAAAACTAGAAGGCGGTGAAGCTTACTCTCATGGCATTGGCAGCAATAGTGTTATATAGCTGGCCCTGGGAGAAAGCCTGCACGACTTTGTCCTCTACTGGGCTGAGCAAAGGCGTGAGACTCAAGATATCACCCCGGTCGCAGGCCAAAAGATTTGAAGAAGCTGGTACTTCAAGCCTCCGAAAAGACCCTAACGAGGATGAAATCCTCGCGGGGTTCAGATTGTGCTCGAACCGCGCCAGCTTCACCCTTCATTCTGACAGAAGCAGATCCAACCTCTCCAACCTTAGCCTTACCTTTAGCCTTGGCAACTACCGCCTCGGAGCTGTGTTCTTGGTCTTCGAGGTCAAAAAACTCAACCTCCCTACGAACTAAGCCCTCGGTACCTGCATCATCGGGCTCATCGATTAGCCCTCGGCGCCGTTCCTCCATCGTATCAGGCCGAGGGGAAGTCGCTACCTCGGTGCGAGGAACCACCAAACGAGAGGGTTTCTTAGAAACCGCCCTCTTCCTCTTCACACCTACAAAGAGCAGCATAGAAGAACTTGAAGCAAGGAAGCGAAGAAGAATAATAACCAACAAGATGACCAAGAATAGTGGTTACCTTTGGAGGACCCTTGACCGGGGGCCCCCTTTGAAACTTTTGAAGACTTTGCAGCCTTCAATTCCTTCAGATCACCTGCCACCGAGGCCAGATTGTCATCTGACTCGGTATCCTCTCCATCTTTCTTCTTCTTCTTCTTCTTCTTCTTCTTCTTCTTCTTCTTCTTCTTCTTCTTCTTCTTCTTCTTCTTCTTTTCGTCCTTCTTCTTGCTTTTCTTCGTATTAACAGCACGGTTTTAAAAACCTAACACCAAGGAGAGGGAGGTCAATAAACGAAGCAAAAATTCCCAAAACAACACATCAATCAAAATACCACAAGGAACTTACCATGCCGTTTACACTGCCAACCAAATTCAGCAGCCATCTTCATCCATGTCCTCTCTGGGTGCTCGCGAGCCCCGGTCATAGCTTTCACCCATTCAGTCAGCCCCTCGGGAGGGACGATGTCAACCTTGTTTGCTAAGAAGCAACAATAAAACGGGGTTAGCAAGCATGAGTTGTCACCGGGGATGAAGTAAAAGAGAAGGGGCACTTACGTGTGTTGTTCCATCGCTCTGGAAAATCGGGCTCGGCGGATAAAACACTAGTCTCCAAAAGGATGTAGCGATCACTCCAGCCTCGATCCCCATGGTCCTCGCTCTTATGGAGGAGCGCATATTTACCTCGGTGTTTAAGGCCACAACTCCGGCCTTGTGAAACTAAGGGTAGTAGAGGGAGATGAGATGCTGCAAGGTGAAGCCCACCCCGGCTTTCTTGGTCAGCCAATCCATGCACTGGACAACTCTCCAGACGCCGGGGCCTAGTTGGGCCAAGCACAAGTTGTAGGCTCGGCAGAAATCATCAATAATCCTATGTACTGGAAGGGAGAAGCCGAGGGTGAAAGGGTAAGTATAAGCAAAAGAAAGCCCCTCCACGTGGTGGTAGACTCTGCTTGTTGGGTCGGGGATGACTACTTTCACCTCGGGCCCAAACCTACACTCCCTCCGGACTCGCTCAATATGAGCTTGCGTTATGCGAGTCGGCGTCGTGTTTACCGGTATGTTCCTATTCTTCTTATCTTGATCAGCAGATTGAACTTGCAGCTTGAGGTCTTTGCTGTAATCGAAGTGAGAGGGATAATTTGATGAGGCTCGAGCTCTTACTCGAGGGGTATCATCGGGCTCGAAGGCCCCACCTCGGCAGTGTTTCCACCTTCACCCTCGCCTATGGCGTCGTCTCCCTCGTCCCTATGGATGACATCATCAGCGCGAGCCGCTTCCATGACGTCATCGCCCATGACGTCATCATCCTACTCTAGGCTGACGTCCTCGCCTGCAGCAGCAATGTCACGCCTAGCCCTTTCTTTCTAACGCCTAGAGCTACCAGCACTAGAAGTTACCTCTCCGCCTCCTTCTGCCTCTATCACCTGCAGCGCCGGCACGGTGGTGATGAACTCGTCGCTGGATATAATGGCAGCGTAACGTGCAATCTTAGCCCTCTCGCCTGAATCACTCGAATCTTGCCTGGAATGAGTGGTAGACATGATTATAGTCTGAGTTCATAGATTTCTTAAAGATGGGAATCGATCAGAGTAGATATGGAATCTTTTGCTTTTTTCTTGACACTGTTGTTTGCAGGGGTTGAAAGTGAGAAGAAGAGTTTGTTGGGGAAATATTTATAGGTATGGAAAAGACAAGTGGCAAAGAAAGTCATCATTATAACGTTGGAGGAAGCGAAGAAAACGGCGAGATCGTTCGAGCAACCAACAGACAATTGACACGTGTCATTGAGCAGTGATTTGAAAGGACGCGTACTGTTGACAAAATTTGAAACGCTTGGATAAGATCAAGCCACGTCACTCTCCCGCAGAATTTCATGCCACTCCTCGGTAACTTCGGTAACTGACCGAGGAGTGGGGGGACTATCTGTATTGGGTCAAAATCAGCTCGCTTATGAGTCGCCTCGGCAAGACAAGTGGATAGCCACCGAGCGTGTGACGACGAGCCAGTGACCGAAGCAATGGAGTTGATCACCGGAGTCAGACACCGGGGTGGTCACCGAAGGCGAGCCGTAGGCTGAGCTTCGGTGATGTCCACCTCGGTCAAACAACAAGGCCTCACCACCGAGGTCACATATATGCACCTCGGTGAATCGCCTCGGTTCCAGCGGCTTTGCAGCCCACTACTTCAGCCTACTAACTCCTCCCATCGATGCCAAGAACGTGGGTCAAAGTATGATTGATAGTGGAGAACGTGAGTAAGGTCTTTAAGCCTATAAATAGTACCTCATTTTGCATTGTACGCATTCAGAAATACATACAGAAACTCTGCCGAATTTTGTACTCATTGCAATATATTGAAATCCAGTTATTTTCTCGCATTTTACGCTTATTATTGGCATTTTATCGACTTTGATACGAAGTTTTGCTTATATTCTAACCCAAATTCGATTTGTGATCCTAAACTGATTTAGGTCGATACAAGTTGTTCATTACATGAATTGATGTATGAGACTTAGGTGCGTATTGCCTGATCACGCCCAACTACGCCCTATAAAAGGGACTAATTGGTCGCAGCAAATATAGTTCAGTACTTAAAGTCTCGAGATCGAATCCTACAGAGACACTTGAAATGTAGATGTTATTCTAACTAATTAATTTACCTTTAAACTAACTTCTAAATGGTTTTATCTAGATGTTATTCTAATTAATTTACCTTTCAACTAACTTCTAAATCTTTTTATCTTAGTTTGGGATTGTAGTATCAGCTAGATAACAACAAAATTAACAAGTATATAAATCACAAGTAGCAGGAAAACCTAGGATTGATCTACCAACTCCTACCTATGTGTTAGAATAATGCTTTAATGAATTCAACTTGGTCTTCCTATTGAACACTTGCTCCACATTCACAACTATTCACTCCAATTGTAGCTTTCACTAACATATTTCTCAATTAATTAATGAAGATACATAAGACTACAAGTATTGTTCAAAATCTGGGTAAATGGTCACAAATCACCTTTTTGACAACCTAAGTAATGTCTTAGTTTTAGGTTGAAATATTGTTAAGTTTTTAACCTTAACTTATGAATCTATCCCTAGACGCACAAGAATAAAGGGGACAATCAATTGGGGGCCCTTCCAATATAATCATTAGCAAGCCTAACGTAAACACTTAGATAGGAAGAATTAACAAGTTTCATTCATTAAAATAAATATTGATAGCACATAAGTATTGGAGTGGTTCAATCAACCCTAGAATAGGTGAATTAGCCACTCATGTTCATAACAATCATGTCAAGGTAATTCATGAAAAACAAATCTCAAAAAGCAATGAAGAATGTTCATGAAGTCTCCAAAGCTCTAGCCTCCTTTTTTGCTCCTTTCTAGGTTAAAAGTTCATAAAGAAGGCAAGAGAAGCTTTTATACCCTGTAGGAAAATAAGCAAATAATTCAAAAAGCCCTTAGATTTTCGCCCAGAATTTCTGCTTCGCGTGGCGCCCGCATGCCACACGGACTCAATTTCTTCAGACAATTCTGCTCGCATGGTGCTCCCATATTCGGCCTAAATGCGCTGGAATTTTCCTCACTTCTAGGGAATAACTCTATTTCTTCCCATGTTACTCGTGTGGCACACGAATCACTTGAAATATTTAATATCTTCAATTTTAAAGCCAAAACTTGTACTTTTGCCTCAATTTACCATGTTCAATTTCTACATCACCAAATAACTCAATTAGTATCAAATCTTGATAGTTTTCTATATAAACTCTTGAATTTACTATTAGAACATGGTAAAAACATCCTAAAAATACATGTAAAATAGCCCAACATCATTGCATACCGCAAGCTGCTAGTACATGGTAGAATTGCATCTCCTAAAAGAAGAGAAGGAAATGGTGAAAGAAATTTGACAAAGTTGAAAATAGTAGTAGAAAACTTAGTGTGATCTTAATAAACTGTAGTGGCAATCATACAATTTAAAGTGCTTGTAAATAAAGGGAAAGGCCGAAAGCACCCCTTTAAGACTTGAAATCGACATAATGCATCAGAGTCACCTGATACAAATATTAGGTGGTATACCTGGGCACCTGGCAATAATAGAGCTGTGCTAAATTTAATTTTAATAACCTATGGGGCGTTTGGTTCATAGATAAGGACTTGTAATCTCAAAAAAAAATTGATGATAGAAAATTAATTTCATGATAAGCAATTCCAAAGTTACATATACTGCAATTGTATTTCATGATAAGCAATTCCAAGTTATGTATACTGAAATTGTATTACTGTTGGTAGATGATGAAATTACCAAGGCTATCTTCTCCTTTAAACCTTTTAAAGCCCCTGGTCCGGATGGTCTTCATCCTTTCTTTTCCCAAAATTATTGGCATATTGTTGGTAGCTCGGTTAAAAACTTTTGCCACCATGTTTTTGCCACTAGTACTATGCCTGAATTTTCTAATTCTACTTATATCTGCCTCATTCCAAAATTTAAGAATGCAGTGCATCTCAAGAATTTCAGGCCTATAGGTCTTTGCAATACAATCTATAAAATTATCACCAAAATTATTGCAAATCGGATTAAGCCCTTTCTTGACATCCTCATTAGTCCTTGCCAAGCTAGTTTCCTTAGGAATAGAAGAGCATCTGATAATGCTATCATTATTCAAGAGATTATGCATAGGTTTGGAAAAAAGAAGGGTGCTAAAGGGGAAATGCTTATTAAGATTGATTTAGAGAAAGCATTTGATAGAATTGAGTGGTCTTTTATCCGCTCAATGTTACTCTTCTTCAAATTTCCTCATAATATTTCTCGACTAATTTTATCCTGTGTTTCCACCTCTACTATGTCTATTTTAGTTAATGGTTCTAAAACTCACTTCTTTAAACCCTCTAGAGGAATTAGACAAGGGGACCCTATGTCCCCTTATATCTTCATCCTATGCCTTGAGCTTTTATCTATTTACATTAACCATAAGGTCGAATACTGTTTATGGAACCCTATTAAGCTTTCCACCAAAGGTCCTTACCTCTCCCATCTCCTATTTGCCGATGACCTAACTTTTATGGCAAAAGCAAATGAGTTATCCTCCTACTCTATTAAGTCTACTTTAAATTTATTCTGTAAATTTTCTGGAGAAAAAATTAACATCACTAAATCTAGAGTTATTTTCTCCTCACTTAAAGATCATCTAAGCTGCATCTTAAATATTAAGATTGGGAAATCTTTTGGTAAATACATTGACTCTCCTATTCTTAATCATAAACCCAGAGCTAATGACTATCAATTTCTATTAGATAATTTCCAGTCAAAGCTTTCGAATTGGAAATCAAATTTCCTTAATACTGCAGGTAGGGCAACTCTTATTAAGTCTACTTTAAATACTCTTCCTAACCACATTATGCAGTATCATCTTGTTCCTTCTAAAGTCCTAAAGCTAATGGATAAAATTCATAGAAATTTCCTTTGGGGGTCTACCATTACCAAAAAAAAGCTCCATATAGTGTCTTGGGATAATGTTACAAAACCAAAGCATTTAGGGGGCCTTGCCATTACTAAAGCTAAAGCCAAAAATATTGCTATTCTTACAGGCTTGACCTGGAGATTTCTTACCCAACCAAATACTCTTTGGGTGATGTCTATTAGTAACAAATATAGGGATAAATCAGCCTCTAAAACAAACTCCTTCATTTGGAACAATATTAAGAAGGGTTGGAAAACTTGTGAGGAAAACTCTCATTGGATTATTGGTAATGGGAATTTTACTAATTTCTGGCATCACTCCTGGCTTCCATGTAGAACTCCCATAAGACACCTCATAGAGGGCCCCCTCACCCTAGAAGAATCAAATATGAAGGTTGCAGATATTTGTCACACAAATTCTCTTGACTTGACTAAGCTCTCCTTCCAGTTTCCTTCTAGCATTCTAGACTTGATCCTCCACTCTCCCCAGCTTGTAAATCAAGAAGTGGACTATCCTATTTGGAAACCTACCAGTAGTGGTCTTTTCTCCCTAAAGTCAGCTTATCCCCTAGAAAAAGAACCTCTTTCAATGATAAGGACTTTGCTTGGATTTGGAAACTTGACACTCTAAACAAAATCAAGCACTTCCTTTGGCTTTGTCTGCATAACCGTCTTCCTTCGAGACATTACTTATTTAAAATTGGTATGAATATAGATCCTATCTGTGTTATTTGTAAAACTGAAGAGGAAACCCTATTTCACATTTTTGTGAAATGCCCTAATGCAAAACGATTTTGGAAATCGTGCTCGATAGACCTTAATATTCAAGACTCCTCGAACTGGTTAAATGACATTAGGAAGTCCTCTCACTGTTTAAACTCAAAGTTTTTTAATTGGGATGATTTTCTAGCTTTTGCGCTATGGAATCTTTGGACTCTCCGGAACCATAACAATATTAACAATTTGAGTAATACATTATTAAATAGCCAGGTTACCTCTATTTTGTTAGAATATAAATTCCTCACTTCAAAAGAACCTAGGAGAGTATCCCACAATTCTATCAAGGTGCAGTGGCATCCTCCTAAATTTAATACTATGAAACTCAACATTGATGGTGCTTATAAACCTCAAAGTTTTAAAGCTAGTATTGGAGGAGTATTTCGAGATAAGGATGGTAATTGGGTACTAGGCTTCCACAAAGTTGTAAATGGCCTCACCTCTACTCATGTGGAGCTTCTTGCCTTACATCATGGTCTTACTCTAGCAATCGATCATAATTTTATAGATTTGAAAATAGAAACAGACTCAACAGAGTTAATTTGTCTTCTAGAAAATCCAAGCTCTAACTTATCTTTTTTTCGAACTGTTTCGCAATGTAGGTCAATGATGGACCTCCTGCAAATGCCAATAATTAGGCATATTTTCAGGCAAGGAAATAAGATTGCGCACCTAATGACGCAAGAAGTTCCTGATCAGTCCAAAAACTATTCCATCTATCACTACACAGTGCCACCAATTTTTGTTCATAAAACTTTGTTGGAAGATCGTGTGGGCACTCAATCTACTATTCAAATCTCGGATAGCTCTTTCAGTTGTTTATCTAAGTTAGGAAATATTAATGTATTAAATGCTTTGTCTATTTCGAATCTCAGTTGTAATCAAGCGGCGAACTTACTTAATAGCCACTTAAACTCGTTATGTAACCCCCGTAATTTTCTATCTATGTATTTTCGTACTTCATCAAAAAAAAATTGTATTACTGTTTTAAATTTAATTTCATGATAAGCAATTCCAAAGTTATATATACTGCAATTGTATTACTATTTTATACCACATTTATGTAGGATAACAATTCTGGGATTACTAATTCCATTATAAAACACCTAATTTACACACTTGTATTTCTTGAAAGCTCTTCTCCCAATGTCTTTTAAGAAATCTAAGGTTAAAATTAAAAATAATTTTTTTCGCATTTTATTTAATTTAAATCATACATATTTATATTATAATCCATATATTTTTTTTAGTCCAATAAATTAACCTATAAAAATATATCCATTATATAATCCTATTTTATTTAACCTAATTATTATAATCCCGATGCATTTAATTGTGATATTATAATCCTAGTTAACTTGTTATCCAACCAAACGAACCCTATATATTTAAACCAAGGTATGATGTAGTTTATTTTTTCCTCTTCTTTGGTGGAGGCTGGTGATCATTTAATTTCTTTTTAAATGGTGTTCTATAAAATGAAGTTTCCACCATTTACTTGCAATTGCAATTGCAATCTTTTCCTTCGATACACGTCTCCCTTTTATTGGAAGTTGATAGTACTAGTTCAGCTCTGACTCCCGGGTGCAGATTAGTTTGAAACAGGATTTGATCAATAAACTATTTTATAATTAGATTAAAAAGGATGAGTTATAAAATAAATTGTGGAGGTATTAGAAAGGGGCCGGTCAACGCGAATAGAAAAGCAAAGAAAAACAAAATAGAGACAATCTATTTCAAGACATACTTTAAGTCGACTACCAGACATTAAAATTAGGAAAATATACCAAAAATACCAAACTTATAAATTCGCAGGGACAAAAGTTCTTTAATATTAAGCTAATGTGGTTGCAACAGCATTAATTCAATGCACGTTGCCGTTTCCTTGACGGTTGACTCTCATTCTTTAAACTTAGAGGAATAGCAATATTTGCTGTTGACTATGCAACAATATATTTGCTTGAACTGAGGTTTTGACTTTTAATTAAAAAAATGAAATTTAATTATAATGTCAAACATCATAAAACCCCTGAACAGGCCTACGGAAATAAAGAAACAAGGAATAAGATTTGCGAAATCTTTTTATGTGAAAATATTAAAATAGATTAATTGACCTTAGTAATCATATTATTTGACAAATGAACTTTGACTTTACAGTACGTGTGTGGTGCATATACACCATTTTTGTCTAGGTCAGAGAAAAGAAAGCTAGGGTTTGTTCTCTTTTGAAATCAAACCACATTCATCTTTTCAAAATCAATTTCATTTGTCAAAGGCCGATATAGATATATATATCTATGGAAGATCAACGTGTCAGTTACATTTCTAATTTCATATGTTAATTAGACTCAGTTGAAACTTTTAAATGATTATTAATTAAAAAATGTCATTTAGGCCCAAAACATTATTCCAAAATAACCATGCTTTAGAAAATTACGATTTCTCAATATTTGATTTCAAAAAACGAAGTGAACGTATGATGCTCGACTTTATAGAGCGTTTAGCGGTGATCACGCCCAACTACGCCCTATAAAAGGGACTAAGCGGTCGCAGCAAATATAGCTCGGTACTTAAAGTCCCGAGGTCGAATCCCACAGGGAACACTCGAAATCTAGTTATTGTTCTAACTAATTTATCTAACCAATTAACTTCAAAGGTTTGTATTTGAATAATGGGTTCAATGTAACAACTAATTAACAATAAAGTAAGTAGCAAAATATTAAGAAATAATCAATCAAAGATTTAAAAGCCTAGGATTGATCTACCCAACTCCTACCTATACCTATGTGTTAGAGTAATTCTTTTAATAAATTCAACTTGGTTTTCTTCCTATTGAACACTTGCTCCAATTATACGACTATTCGCTCTAATTATACAACTATTCACTCCCATGTAATAGTAGTAACTTTCACTAACCGATTTTCCAATTAATTAATGAAGATACCTAGGACTACAAGTTTAGTTCACAATCAGGGTCAATGGTCACAAATCACCTTATTGACAACCTAAGTAATACCTTAGTTTTAGGTTGAAATATTGCTAAGTATTTAACCAAAACCTATGAGTCTATCCCTAGACACACAAGAATAATGAGAACAATCAATTGGGGCCCTTCCAATCAATAGCAATCAAAACATAAACACTTTGATAGGAAGAATTCACAAATTTCATTCATCAAAATAAATATTCATAGCACATAAGTATTGGAATGGTTCAATCAACCCTAGAATGGGTAAATTAGCCACTCATGTTCATGATAGTCATATCAAAATAATTCATGAATGAATAAGTTACATAAAGTAAGGAAGAATTTAAGAAAAACTCGTGTTCTTGAAGTCCCCAAAGCTCTAGCCTCCTTTTTGCCTCTTTCCCAGTGTATATTTCATAATGGAGGCAAAGAAGCTTTTATACCCTGTAGGAAACTAAGCAAAAGTACCAAAAAGACCTTGAAATTTTGCCCCATGGTTTTGTACTTCGTGTGGCATCCGCGTGCCACGCGGACAAATTTTATTCAAGCAATTCTGCTCATGTGGCGCTCGCGTATTTGGCCTAAATGCGCTGAAATTTTTATTCAATTCCTAAGCAAAGACTCTATTTCTTCTCGTGTCACTCGCGTGGCATACAGATCACTTGAACTCTTCAACATCTTCACTTTTAGCTCCAAAACTAGCACTTTTTGCTCAATTCACCATGTTCAAATCCTACAACACCAAACAACTCAATTAGTATCAACTCTTGAGAATTTTGCGTATAAACTCTCAGGTATACTATCATAACATGGTAAAACTACCCTAAAAATATAGGTTAAATAGCCAAATATCACAACCCCACTCTTAGAATTTTGCTCGTCCTCGAGCTAAGAAGAAAAATACACAGAAAGCGGGCAAGACATCAAGATTAGATAAGGACTCGCGACAACAACTTAGCAAAACTCACCCATAAAATTCAAACACCCTTCCTTTTGGTCATAGTAAAGTATTGAAAGTAGAAACATATAGACCACTCAAGTTCCAATGTGCCTCACAGAAAGAATATGCCACCAAACACACAACATATGATTTCAAGATAATTGTGGCATATCAAATATTAAATACTCTCACACTCAAAGAAATTTTTCATGTCCCACAGAAAAGTACCATAGGCTTGCCACATTTTGTCGTTATCCACTAATGTAGGAGTCTCAATCAAAAGTCAAGTAGGGCTTTTTCATAGCTTGTACTGTTGGCTTGGGGTAAGGTGTGGTACACTTTTGGGTATATAGTGACTAATTCCTCCCCTCAATTAAACATCACTTACTACTAATTTTTCCTTTCTCCTCGTTTATTCATCAACTCATTCTCTCTCTTTTGTTTTAATAATTTTCACAACACTTGGATGATTGGGGACCTAAGAGTTCAATGAGACACATCAACCTCACTAGGGTGCCTTTGGCGTGTTCATACTCGAAACTTTTATCACCCTTAACCGAGCATCAGAACATTTCCCCCATCTTTTATTTTTTTTCATCTTTCTATACGAAGAGGGTATCAAGTATTTCATTCCTTCATTTTTTTTGCAAAACGATCCTTCCAAACACACAACCTAAAGTTTTTAAGGGGAAGATGGGTAACAAGAGAGGTAAATAGAAAAATGGATAGGGCTTGTAATTCAGGTTGCCAAAGAAAAAGTCAATAGGCTCAAATTGGGGATTCTAAGGAATATGTTCATTAGATAGGCTAATTTGGGAACTGGCGGGCCAAAGAAGGCCTATTTTCATTCTTAAGATCAAGACTACCTAGAATTTCGCCTCAAACAACAGGCAAGGCAAGTTCTAGACTTAACATGAAACAATGAGAAGTATACAAATAAACTCACCACACACTGTACATGGAACTTAAAGATCAATTCAGTTTTACCTCGCAATACCTCACTATGAACTCAAAAAGGAAGTTCAAAAATATGTAGGTAGTGTTAGCTAAGTGTTGCATTCCAAATTCCTCACTTCTCTCTTTTTCTACCTACTCTCCAAATTTCCTCCTTCTGAGCTCTTAGGCATTTTTTATGTTTTTTTTTTTAATTATCTAACCTATAGACTGCCTGGTTCAGCATAAATAACTCAATGGAAAAGAACCAAGGGTAAGAAAACCCAAAGAGATTATTGATATAATACGAAATAACTAAGTTAAAAGTTAACTTTAATATTAATGAACTACTAAATATTTATAATACTATTCTATCACAGGCCATGAATATATAGAATATTACAGACCCAACAAAAAATTAGAAATCAAGAAATAAATCAAAAACTGTCAAGTGACAAGAAAATATGAAAACATACTACAATAAACAAATACCAACAAAATAAACTCCCACGTCACACTTAATATCATGCATTGCCCTTAATACATTAAAAATAAAAACCAAGGGTGATAGAGAACTCCCTGGGGCTCAAAGCCCGAAGAATATCCTGGTAAGTTTCCTTAGGGCGCGAGGTACTCAGACATCCCCTATAGCAGGAATTCATCTTCAAGCATGATGGGTTTGCAGGCACCCCACGCTTAGACTTCAACCCAGTTGAAACCTGCAATACAAAGAAACTCACCAAGTAACATCCTTCAAAAGATAACATAAATTATTATTATTATTATTATTATTATTATTATTATTTTGTATTTTTGATTTTTTTTTTACTCGTATACAATTACAAGCACAGGTTGCCTCTCGAGAAGCGCCTTAGTTATAGTCGTGGCATGACATAACCCAGAGTCAATACTTTTTCCTCCACCTTGAGCTTATGAATCGTCTCCCTAGTTGTAACTTGTAAGTCATCTCTCCGGTTATGCTCTTGAGGTGGCACAAGTTCTTGCATGCCAAAAACTAAGCATCTCCTTTTATGCGTAGTCACTAACTCAGGAATATCTTCGAATTGTTGGCAATGCTCTTGACCAAGCACCAAGTATACAATTTTGTACTCTTTGGCCTTCAAACGAGGATAGTCATCATGTCTAGATGGTAGTGAAAATTCCATAATGTAAGCACCATACACCTGATCCTTCAACTCTTCCATTGGCTCAAAAGGATCAATTTCCATGTCTCCCTCTAAAACCAGTGTAGAAAAGTGTCTAGAATGCGGTGCAACCCTCTTAGATTTCACTTCAATATTGACATCCTCTTTTTGGCACGAATTAGAGTCAAGTAAAATTTCAGCTTCAATGTTATTGACCGACTCCAGTACCACATATTCATCATCGGCATCTTCCCACACCATAAGGCTAGATGGTTGGCTTTCAACCCTTGTCTCATCCAATGGAAATTCACGTTTTTGATCATCAACTATAGCCATAATATTTTCTTCTAATTCCACGTCTTCTTGGCTAGTTTGTTGAATTCCTAATAGTGCAGCCAATTGATTTACTTGAGATTCTATATGGCATAGTTGTGCTCTACGTCTGTCCCAAACCTTCTTCAATTCAGCTTCATAATCCTCCTCTTCTTTGCACCAACTATTATCATAAGAGAAAAAAAATCATCATAATAGGTGCTCGGGGAAGAATAAGACATATTAGCACAACCATAATAATAATCACCTAGCCACATGTTATTTCCTGATGCCATATGTTTTTATATTTTTTTTATAATCTAAAAAGAATATGTACGGAAAAGAAGTTAATTGAACAAATAACTCAGCTATCCTAACAAGCTAGAAATACATCGTGTTCCCCGGCAACGGCGCCAAAATTTGCTCACGCCCAACTACGCCCTATAAAAGGGACTAAGCGGTCGCAGCAAATATAGCTCGGTACTTAAATTCCCGAGGTCGAATCCCACAGGGAACACACGAAATCTAGTTATTATTCTAACTAATTTATCTAACCAATTAACATCAAAGGTTTGTATTTGAATAATGGGTTCAATGTAACAACTAATTAACAATAAAGTAAGTAGCAAAATATTAAGAAATAATCAATCAAAGATTTAAAAGCCTAGGATTGATCTACCCAACTCCTACCTATGTGTTAGAGTAATTCTTTTAACAAATTCAACTTGGTTTTCTTCCTATTGAACACTTGCTCCAATTATACAACTATTCGCTCCTGTTATACAACTATTCACTCCCATGTAATAGTAGTAACTTTCACTAACCGATTTTCTAATTAATTAATGAAGATACCTAGGACTACTAGTTTAGTTAACAATCAGGGTCAATAGTCACAAATCACCTTATAGACAACCTAAGTAATATCTTAGTTTTAGGTTGAAATATTGCTAAGTGTTTAACCCAAACCTATAAATCTATCCCTAGACACACAAGAATAATGGGAACAATCAATTGGGGGCCCTTCCAATCAATAGCAATCAAAACATAAACATTTAGATAAGAAAAATTCATAAATTTCATTCATCAAAATAAATATTCATAGCACATAAGTATTAGAGTGGTTCAATCAACCCTAGAATGGGTAAATTAGCTACTAATGTTCATGATAGTCATATCAAAATAATTCATGAATGAATAAATTACAAAAAGTAAGGAAGAATTTAGGAAAAGCTCGTGTTCTTGAAGTCACCAAAGCTCTAGCCTCCTTTTTGCCTCTTTCCCAGTGTATATTTCATAATGGAGGCAAAGAAGCTTTTATACCCTGTAGGAAACTAAGCAAAAGTACCAAAAAGACCTTGAAATTTCGCCCCATGGTTCTGTACTTCGTGTGGTACCCGCGTGCCATGCGGACAAATTTTCTTCAAGCAATTCTGCTCGTGTGGCGCTCGCGTATTTGGCCTAAATGCGCTGAAATTTTTATTCAATTCCTAAGCAAAGACTCTATTTCTTCCCGTGTCACTCGCGTGGCACACGGATCACATGAACTCTTCGACATCTTCACTTTAGCTCAAAAACTAATACTTTCTTGCTCAATTCACCATGTTCAAATCCTATAACACCAAACAACTCAATTAGTATCAACTCTTGAGAATTTCGCGTATAACTCTTCGGTATCTTATCATAACATGGTAAAACTACCCTAAAAATATAGGTAAAATAGCCAATTATCAAGCGGCAACCCGGCTAGTTCATTCACTCCCAGTACCTACCATTTCTATATATTATGGAACTTTCCCCTCGAGCTGTGGAACGAACGAGTCCACTAGAAAGTCGAATTAGCAACTTTTACACGAATTTTCAAGTGGATGAGATCGGCCGTTCGGTCGCCTATGATACTAGGACCAATAGGTTCAAGATGGGTTTTTGCCGCAGGTGAATGTGGTTTGGGCCACTGCTCTCCCCCTTCAACCTGCCCCCAACTCCCTATTTTATCAAATAGAAGAGTCAAACAGCTGCCATACGTGAGATCCTGATCGTCTTCCTCCCAGTTTTGTTGCCGGTTGGGAAGGAAGGAAAGTAGGGCTTCCTTCCAGGACCGGAGAAGGTCAAACTCTGGGCGGGCTGCCAGGTTTCGCCTACACAATATATACACACACACACACACACACACACTTCAAATAAAAGCATTCAGTAGTCGAAAAAATATGTAAGGACGAATTTAGTAAACTAATCCTTGTACTTAATATTTATGTTAACTGTTAAGGACGTGGTACAACTATAAACGACACTTAAAATGAGAAGGAATCTATGACATTAATAAATCATTTCGATGTTTGTACATGAGATAAGTGCAGATGTTGGACATATTTATATACATTCTAATATTAATTTATTTCAAATATTATTGTTCTTTTGAGTACTTTTATGATTAAAGATGTCCAACTAAGCTAAGTTTTGATTTTATACTGATTTGGGTGTTAATATGATTTAGAGAACAATTGGAGCTACTTATGAAGCAAAATTATAAAAAGTTGGAGTGTGGCTGCCTGCCGTCGCAACTTGAAGCAATAATGGCAATTTGACGGTGGTTTGGCACAAGGTGCAAGGAATGAATACAACAATCAACTTACAGCCCAAAGCAAGAAAGAAAATGAGAAGTTAGGAAAAGTTTCTATGTTCCTACAGTGGTAACAATTGCCAAGCCATGTGAATTTGGGAATCGTAGTTTAATTAGGAAAGGAGAAAGTTTGTCCAAGGAAACTTCTATATAAAGCAGATTTCCATGTTAAGAGAATACACGTTGGTCCTTCCTCTGGACTTCAACAAGGAGCAGCTCTCCCAGACGTCAACATTGAGTTTTTCTTTCTTCTCAATTCGTTTATTTAATTTGTTAGTTGTAGAATTATCGGATCTCCATGAATATGTATATTTGGATGTTAATTTGATTTTATTAGCTTATCATATTGGCTTATTTATTAAATCATGCACTTAATTATTTGATTGCTTGATCACCATCGAATACTATTTACGAATCTTGAGTTGAACTTAGAAAAGAGAATTCTTGATTGCAATAGGATTTAATAAAGCTATTGAATCTGGGCACACTACTAAAAATCAGGTGTTTTCAGACCGACATTTTCAGGCCGAAAGTCGGTCGGACATGTCTATCCGGCCGCCGCGGTCGGACATTTCATTTAATTTATATAAAATAATTTTTTTGTTTAACCATCTGACCGCTGGGTCGGACAGGAATAATAAATTATTTTGTTTTAATTTGTCCGACCGCAGCGGTCGGACAAAGAGAAACAAAAACGGGCAGCAGACCTCATTTTCTTTCCTCTATTTTATTCTCTCAAAACCCAAAAAATAACCCGATCCCCAGTCTTAATTCTCCCCACAGATCAATCTCCATTTCCCAAATTCTTTCTTCCCCCTTCCTAGATCTGTCCCCTATATTTTTTTTTAGCGAATATCACTAAACTCAGGGCCTAGTGACAAATTTTATTAATAATAAACCAAAATAAATAAGTCTTTACAAAGTATAAAAATAAAGCAAACAACTTGTGGAAATTAAATAAAGTAATTAGTGCACTCCTATGTATTTGCACTTGTAAGCTACATCCCCAATTGGATTGAACATGATAACATGTTAATACCACCAATATGAAGACATAATTTACAAAAACAAAATACTTAACACAATGTGCACTAGATGCTAAACAAGAGTTATAAATAATTAATCCTATGCAAATAAGTGTTGGCCAAGAGAAGCACTCTGTTTTCCAAGAATAAAGTAGCTTGTGCAACAAATAGGGTGATCCATCGTATAAGCACCAACTCAAGCAACCACCAGAGGAAACAACGTGGACCAAAAAAGAACCCAGGCAGCTTTTGAAATGATGATGTAGCTCATGCATGCTCCTACGTAAAACTAAACCCCTGCGCCAATGTGAAGCAATGATGCACAAGCAGCACCATTCGCAAATCTTACCAGCCCACATAATTACGCACAGCCTTGTAGCAGACAAAACATCCTCAATATCAAATACTCCAAAAACCCAGGCTTGCACGCGACTAACGAACAGAAAACTGTACCAACGGCACAAGCTGCCTAAGAATTGGAGTACCCATCTCTGAAGAAATCCCCAGATAAGCATTTGATCAACTTTAGCTACTAGCTCAAAATAAGCAGGTAACAAAAAGCAAACCACAATGGGAAGTATCCACCTCCAAAACACGCTGCTACAGAGGACAATACAAATAAAGCAAAGGTGCTCCAAGCAGCGATGCAGAGAGCCTCTCAAAATTGCTATCAAACATAAAAGTCGAGCCCCAAAGATGTAGCATAATAGATTACCATGTACAAACTTGTTGACGACACTATGAGAAATAAAACCTGAGCAATCAACTTCCTCAAGGATTTGAAAGCAACACGTCATCCTCACTAGCTTTGGGAAAACAGTACCCATCGCGAGCAACAAGCAATACTGCCTCCAAGCGCTAAATTCCTCATCAATAAACTGCAGCTTCCAACGTTTGAAGCGTAAGAGGATCATGACTTCCTGGTAAAAAAGCCAAGAAAACAATAATAACAGGCCTCCTTCAATTTGTAATCCCTGAGCACATATAACAAGAACAACGATCAAGAGCACAAAACAATTGAATGTTGTAAATAATAAGCTAGCTCGTGCAATGAACAAGCAGCAACATTGAAAGCTCATCCATAGCATAAGCAGCCTGCACCAACATGTGGGTACTGGATTAATCCCATGACCACGAGCAACCAAAGCAAAGAGGAGCAAGGGTGCTCCACCTTTAGTACTCATAACCTTGTACGATGTATAGTACCACTGTCCAAAAGTCCACAGCAGCGTTGTAACTCCATAGATTACAATGTAGGCAATTGATGACATCCCTATAAGTAATAAACCACGAGCAAGCAGGTAATAGCAAGAACATAACGAAGCACGCAATTTCGAACTACAAACGAAACAGCGTACTGCAATTTTCCTCGCCAAGACTGCCTTATTAGAACTCCAAATTCCCAGGCACCAAACTTCTCCAAAACACGTACAAGCTGATCCAGGGAGCCCAAGAACGCAGCATAAAGAGTGCTGCATCATCCTTACCAACAGCTGTAGCTTGCCTCGTTGAAAAGGCTGGGAAATCTTGAAGTCCTGAGAAGCAAACCATGAACAAAAATAATCCCAAACTTCCTTTAAATTAATGTGTAACCTGCAAAATGAACAAACAACGTTAGGAAAAAAAGTGACCACCTCCTCCTTATAGATTAATTGCTCCATTCTTGACTAGTTTGGGACGATAGATTGGAAGTTGCGCCTTATCCCAATTCAAAATTCTCCTCCCCACAACATTTAATTCATTGAAACTACGGAGATCTAGCTCATTTAACTCGTACGCCATGTTAGCCAAATGATTTGCTAATTTATTTCCTTCACGCAAAACATGAGCAAAATCAAATTGGCCTCGACTCCGCATATCCCTAATCTCATCAATCACCTCGGCAATACTCCAAACAACCTCCCACACACCTTCAATAATATTTTTAAGAAGTAATGAATCTGTTTCAATAATGATCGGACAATCAACATGATCAATGCAATATTTCATCGCTTCTCGAATCGCAAACGCCTCAGCCCTAACATTTGTTCCTTCACCAATCAGTTTTGCTCTAGCATATATCAAATTCCCTTCATCATCACGCAAACAAAACCCAATAGCACTCAGTCCAGGATTACCCCGACTAGCTCCATCTGTGTTACATTTAATAGTACCCACGTTTGGACACTTCCAACACACCTTGGTGTATCGAAAACGAGGCCTAAACTCTTCAAGAAACTGAACCAACATAGGCCAGTCGTGAGGGGCAAATGACATACCTGGAAAATGCAACACCAATAGCTTGTATAAGTTCCAATTAACCTCATGAATAACACGCCGAAACGACACACGACCACCATGCGCAATCGTATTTCTTCTCTTCCAAAGTTCCCACACCACAAACACAGGTAAAGCTTGACACAAAAGCTTCAACCAAGGTCGCTTGCGAACCTGCCACCACTTGGTAATTAATTGGCAGAATCTCCAGTCATGAATAATAAAACCCACAGTGTTTGCATAGTACATCCAAACGTTCTTGGCCATCGAGCTTGTAACAAATAAATGTTCCCTAGTTTCTTCTTTAGGCTGCGAGCAACACCAACATCGTGATGGAACTTGAAACCCAATTCTCTTTAATTCCTCATCAATGTGCAGCTTAAACTTCCATGCACGCCACAACACAAATGAAATTTTGAATGGCATCCCTTTCAACCATATAAGCTTAAAGACGTCCTTCACGGTACCTTTGCCTCGAACATAGTTGTAGGCGCTTTGTACAGTGAACTTCCCATTTGATGTAAGCTCCCAAGATGCAAAATCCCTCACCTGAGTATTGTTCCCTAGCTGTACATTATCAACAATATGATGCGCAAACTCACTAGGAAGGGCTTCATACAACAGCGGTTGATTCCATCCATCAAGTCCAAGAAAATCCTTCACCACATTTAATTCTTCTCTAACATGAAACCTGCGAGGAACAACAAAATACAATGCACCAATACGCGACCAATTATCATACCAAAAATGTGACAACCCTTGCCTAACATGCCAATTAATTACATGATCAACCATCCCTCTAACAATTAACATTTTTTGCCAAACAGGAGAGCCATCAGTGTAAGGCACAATAGAATAATTAATTTTTTTACAATATTTATTGGCCATAAAAGTACCCCAGAGAGAAGTCCTCGTCCTAAAATTCCACCATAACTTTGCGAAAAGAGCATTAGCAACATCATGCAAGGACTTAAAACCAACACCTCCCTCAGCTGGAGGTTTACACAAAGTATCCCAAGAAGCCCAATGCCTCCTTGAATGCTCCTCAGAATTGTTCCAGAAAAAATTAGCAAATATTTTATGAATTTGATCAATAACACTATCTGGAGGATTGGTTGCAGACAAAAGATGAATAGGCATGCTTTGTAGGACATGCATAATTAAAACAACCCTACCTCCATAAGACAACATCTTTGACTTCCAGGATTGCAACTTCTTCCTAATCTTTGACACTAGATCATCAAACTGAGCCTTATTTCTTCTTTTGTGTGTAACCAGACACCCTAAATAAGTAAAAGGAAAAGTACCTCTTGGAATTTGAGAAATATGCTCCACCCTATCAACAATTTCCTGCCGCACCCTGTGATACAAATAAACTGCACTCTTTTCTTTATTAATTTTCTGGCCACTGGCACCCTCATAAGCATCCAACACCCCCATAATCAGCCGCAGGGAGGTAGTATCTGCTGAAGAAAATAAAATAATATCATCTGCATATGCTAAGTGATTGATCCACTTAGGCAACGCAAATTCTTTGAACATAGCATTCTGGTGCAAAGCATTCAGGGCCCTGGACAACACCTCAGCTGAAAGAATAAATAAAGTAGGAGACAAAGGATCCCCTTGCTTCAAACCCCTGGAAGAATTAAAAAAGCCATGAGGCTGGCCATTAAAAAGTATAGAGTACCAATTGTTAGACAAAAGCCTCCAAACCATATCAATGCATCTTTCACCAAATCCCATCTTCCTAATAACTTTAGACAGAAACAGCCAGGACACACGATCATAGGCCTTCATCATATCAAGTTTGATGACAACATTGGCCTCTTTGGCTCTTTTTCTAATATCATCAATAATTTCCTGAGCCAGCAGCACATTCTCAACAATACTCCTTCCCCTAATAAAACCAGCCTGCGTAGGAGATATCAAATCAGGTAACAAATGAATTTTGAGCTTCTTCCTCCTGCCTTGTACCTGAGCATGAAAAAACTTAGTATTTCTATCACCATCTTTGAACCACTGAAAACCTGCTTTTTGCTTCCAAATTCTTCTTCAAAGTGCAATACCCTTTTCAATTCAGCTTCAGCTTTCTTCAATTGCTCTCTATGATACGCATCAGGTGCCTCATCAAGCTTGAGCTCATGAGCTTTAATAATATCTTCAAGTGAAGCAATTTTCTGAAAAATATTACCAAAGGTAGACTTGCTCCATCTTGACAAAGCCAGTTTCACTTTCTTCAGCTTCCTGTGGAAAATAATGAATGGATCCCCTACATAATCACACACCCAATTATCCTTCACAACCTGCAAAAAGGAGTCATTCTCAACCCAGAAATTAAGAAACCTGAAGGATTTAATAATATTAGCCGAAGCAGTAGAGCATTTAATCAGCAAAGGAGAGTGATCAGATCCAGTCCTGGCAAGGTGTTCAATGTCAATCTTAGGAAAGATTTCCATGAACTCCTGATTAGCAAAACATCTATCAAGCCTCTTCAACATAAACTGATTCTCAATTCTCCCATTCCACCAAGTATAAATAGAGCCAGAATAGCCTAAGTCAGTCAACCCATAAGCTGCAATAGTAGCAGCAAAGTCATCAACTTCTGGAGTTAAAACTGGAAGACCCCCATATTTTTCTTCTTCAGAAAGGATGACATTAAAGTCACCTCCAATCATCCACGGCTTCACCATAGTAGAAGACAAGAATTGCAAAGAATCCCACAATTCTAGTCTTTCAGCCCTGTCACATTTAGCATAAACCAAAGTAATGAAAAATTCCTGATTTTGGACAATATGGTGCAGCTTCAAAGTCAATTGCTGCTCCTGATCATCAACCACAGTCACACCATAATCATCCCCAATAAAAGACCAAATTTTTTCATTTACATTCGTAAAAGACCAGTGCATTCCCAATCTCATACCATAATATTGGACTCTACAGGGATTCTGAAAAGGTTCAAGCAACCCTATAAAATCAAAATGATGATGCCTATGTAAAGTAGTCAACCTTGTGAAAGCCTCCTGCGTGTTAACTGATCGTATATTCCAAATCAAAGCTTTATTCATCATTAAACTTTTGATTTAGAACTCCGGATTGGTTGTATCCTGGAAATAAGCCCAGGCTCTTTCTTAGTACGTCTGACTCCCTTTTTTGGTGCATCTCTAGGTGAGAGATCACCCTCCCTGGCCGTTTGTTGAAAATTATGGGCTGTGGATTCCTCTTCTTCATCTTCATAACCAGTCGCATCTCCCACATCATCTTGTAACAGAACTTGTTTATTTGGGGTATGCCTTTGCTGCCTTAATAAAATATCCTTGCCATCACTAAATTCCAAAGGATTTAACAATACCTTTTCATCCTCTGTAAAAGCATCATTAGATAAACTCCCAGATCGGTCCAATTTTGAGTCAGAGGTGACAATATTGAGCTGAGACGGCACTGAATGGACAAGAGTTCCAATAGATTTAGGAATAGGATTTATAGGATCAAGAATAGGCTTTATCGGGGTTGATGTGGGATTTGTGATGAGCTTTTTTAGAGTATCAAGTGGAATTAAATCTGGAAAAGGAGAGAAAGCCGTTCCCACAGCTTGATTCAAAGGCAACTTAGCGTCTGCATTTAATATGTTCAAACACCCAGCTTTATTTCCCACATTTAATGCAGTTGCAAACTTGAATGCACCCTTTTCCAAGATAGATTCTGTTGCCACACGTGACTTCTCACCTGCAGCTTTAATATCAGCTGGAACTATAACACCCTCATTAAAATCAAACACGACATTAAAATCGCGCAAACCCCCAGATTCAAATCCGGAAGCAACACCCTCAGCTATAAAGTGCGTGTCTGACTTCAATAAATTCGATCCCTCAGCATTCAAACCTTTTGACCCTGAAGCATTTAAACCAGCAGCTAAATTAAAAGCTACAGCTGAGTCACTCACAGCTTTAATACCAGTAGCACCTGAAGCATTAAATACATTCCACCCCTCAGCTTTGTTGACTCCTGCATTAATAGCCTCCTGCTTGTTTCCATGCATATTAACGTCTGGTACATCAGTTACTTGGGCAACTAAACTCCCAGCTTTAATACGTTTTCCACCACGATTCTCAGCTGCAAAAAACTCTTTGCATGGGATCTGTACCGGCTCATCAATAATAAAAACACCACGAGCTCTCAACACATCTTTATCCAGAACCCCTTCACCTCCAGCTTTAATACAAGGCTCATTCAATTCCACCCCATTAGTCATTGCCTTTGTCTGTGCCCTAGGGTTAGAGCTTCCAACTAACTTATTTACCTCCTTGTCTGTCTTCTTTTCTGTTAGGTTTTCATCTGCATGGGTACCCTCATTATCAATCTCCTGTACAATATTATCTTCTTCAACCTGAAGAGCTGCAAAAGAATTAGAGTTTTGTCTATTAATTTCTGCCCGAACTGCTTGATTTTGTTGCATGACTCCCTTCTTCTTGTTAACTACTTGCCACACACCTTGTTCACGATTATTGTTACTCCTTCTATTCCCAGTACCTTGATTCCTTGTCTGCTTCCCTTCAAGTACATCATGAGGTTTTGTGTTGCTAGGGCCTGCCTCCTCAACAACTTTCCCACTCGTCAACACCCTAGAAACTGGAGGTAGATTACCACAATCATCCTGCCTTGATACTTGATCATTCCTGTCCTTGTAGAGGTCTTGGTGCAACACTCGACATTCATTGTCGTCATGCCCTTGTAGACAACAAGAGGAGCAGTATTTGGGCAAATAATCATACATAATTTTTATGCACTTGGAGTGTTTAATGCCTGCATCATCATCAACTTCTACAATATCAATTTCATGTGGTAAATCTCCCAATAAATCAATCTCTACCTTGACTCATGCACAACTTGGACGAGTGTGGTTAATGGTAGCTGCATCCAAATGTGACGGTTTGCCAACTGCTAGAGCTAATGAGAAGATGCACTCTTGGACAAAAAAATTTGGAGGAAGGTTTGGGAAGGAGATCCACCCTACTACTATGGACGTTTCCTTCCTCGCATCACACCAAGAATCCCACTTCAATGTTCGCATTAAAAATGAGCTACAACCAAGGTTTAACCAATGTCCCTTGGAAAGCAAATTCACGTAGTCTTCAAACAACGAACACCTAATCAATATACTACGATAATCCAAAGAACCAATAATACAATGACCCTTAATCTCACATTGTGTTGGAATAACTTTACGTAAATCATTCAACTCCGGGGAACCATATGTAAACTTGCCGATAATACCGTATATAAGCTTAGTTGACGCTATGGACTGCTGGACCTCTTTCTTATTCCAAAACATGGTAGGTCTACCATTAACCTTTTGAGGGTGTTTTACGGGCAAAGTGAAGACTGGACCAGCTGGCGTTGCAATGTTATGGGATGGTGGCACCACCACGGCATCGTAGGAGGCTGTGGAGGGAATGGGGGGAGGCTGAGCAACCCCAGTGGGGGGCTGCCCAGTGGCCTGCTCGGCCATGGGAGAAGTGAAGAAAAAGATGCGTGAAGTCGCCTGGTGAATCGCCAAAAATCGCCAGTTCCTTGAGAGAAAAAGTCAAACTTAGGGTTTTGGGGTTTAGCTGTCCCCCACTTCAAGTTTAAGTTGGTAAGTTTTTAAATTTTTATCAATTTTCTTTGTTTCTTCAATATAAACCCTAACCCCCAAAATTTTCTTTCCCTTTTTTCTTGCAGAGGCACCGGCGTACCAGTTCCGGCGGAGCAGCTCAGGCGCGCAGCAGGTACTTTTTTTTTTTTTTTTAAAATGAAGTTCCATGAAGTTTTTTATATGATTTTCCATGATTTTAGGAAGATGTAGTAGTTGCTTCTTGCTTTGAGATAGACATGACTCTTAATTTTTACACATTAATGTAGTAAAATAAAGTAATTGCATTTAGGTATGCAACAAACCAAGAATAAAGTAGATAGCTACATACACTTACTTCTTTACCAATTTTTTTTTGATTTTTTATTTGCTTTTATTTGTGGAACTTATTGAAATCATTAGACTATTTGATGATTATGTGGATGTTATGGGGTTGATAAAAGTGTGCATGTTATGGAGTTGTTTTGGATTTTTATAAAAGTATATATGGTGAAAATTGGGATTTGGATAGAAAGTGGAGAAATGGTGAAAAACTATTATGGGTTTTGGATAGAAAATGGATAGAAAATTGGGTTTTGGTGCGTAAAATTGTTAAGTTTGTTTTGGTTAGTGTAGAAGATCATGAATCCTTTTTGTGGATGAGGATATTGTTGGGGTTAATATTGTTGTTTAGTTGAATAAAAAATTAGATTTTGAATTGAAAAGTATAGCGTGTAGTCTTGGTCTTGGGGTTGATATTGTTGGAAAATTTGAAAGTTGAAAATGGAGTTAGTGAATTTTTTTGTGGTTGTTGAATATTGTAGTTGTTGTTGAATAATTGTAAGTTGGAAATGAACATTTTTTTGGATCCTATTTTGGTAGTAGTGATAATGAACTTTATTGTTGTATCAAAGAAGAGTATAATGTAAAAATTAAAATAGGATTAATAGTCGTTATGATGTGCTTTATTGAACTAGCTAATAGTTAGAGAGTTAGGAACATAGGGAGAAAGTTAGGTTCTTGTTTTCTCCTAAATTGCTTAAGTTTGAATCTTTCTAACCATTAGTTTAGAATGAGATACTTGTTTACAAATTAGGGAGAAAATGTGTTACTTTCAAAGCTTAAAGTGTGTTACTATCATACTTAACAATAATTTAGGAGATCTTAGCTATAAGTAATATAGTAGTTACACAGCTTAAAATATCTTAATTATTTTCGTAAATTGATTTGAATAATAAAATTAATTACTAAATGATAATCTTAGAGAATAAATTAGTTAGGAACTAGACATATAGTTAGACATGCTCTAGTCTAGTGAATAAAAAATAAGTATTAGGCCTAGAACTAGAATTCAAAAATTGAAAAATCAAGTATGACAATTTTAAGATTATTATTTTTTGGGTAATTAGTAATATGAATATTTTATGTAGTGATTAATAATGTATGATTTATTTATATTATATTTAAGAGACATTATCTATAAATAATATAGTAGTTAAACAACTTAAAATATTTTATTTTGTAAATTGATTTGAATGAAATAAGTTATTTGTAAATATACATTTTGTAATCTTTTATTCTATTTCATTTGATCCTTCAAATATTGGATTTTAAATTACTCCAACTAACTATAGATAAGTAAATAGTTTTATCATGTTGAATAAATCGATATAAGTTGCAAATGAGAAGTGTTATTAATTACTAAATGATAATCTTAGAGAACAAATTATATAGTAATATAAAAGTAATTGACTTAGGAAATTATACAATTACTTAATCTTATGAAAATTGGTAGTGTATCAAAGAAATTTTTGTTTAAATCTTTGCAATTTAATATGCATCTCAAACTTGTAATTTTTGTGTAGATATGGAACATGAAAGTCGTAGTTGAATGTATAATAGAAATAATCTCGGGCGGCGGCGGATGAGGGAAGAATTTGCAGTAGGTGTTCAAGAACTTATTGAAAAGGCAAAAATACTTGATGATTTTATACGGTATGGACAGATTAAGTGTCCTTGTGTGAAATGCAATTGCACAAAAGGACAAAGTTTGGAAGATGTTGAAATGTATCTTTATATGAAGGGTTTTATGCCAAATTATACTGTTTGGGTTTATCATGGAGAGTCTAGGGATATGGGTGGTGATGTTAATTTTCAAAATGCTTATGCCGGTGGGAGTTGTCTGTTTGTGGAGAATGATCTTGATAATTATCGAATGAACGATATGGTTAATGATGCTTTTGGGATGTACCTAGAGGAGCCATCCCAAACGGGTACATCGCAACCAAATTTTGAGCACGTTCCTAATGATGAGGCAAAACTCTTCTATAAACGGTTGGAGGAAGGTAGCCGTCTATTGTACGAAGGCTCAGTGCATTCCAAGTTGTCAGTTGCTGTTAGATTGTTAAGTAATAAATCTGATTTTAGTATATCTCAAGCAGCCATGGATTCCATCATTGGCCTTATGACTGAACTCAATCCGACTAGCATGGCATTACCAACCGATTATTACCACACTAAGAAGTTGGTTTCCACGTTAGGCATTTTTGCACAGAGAATTCATTGTTGTGTCAACGGTTGCATGTTGTTTTATAAGGATGATGTAGAATTAGATACATGTAAATTCTGTGAGGAGTCTCGTTACAAGCCGGTTCTAAACCCTAAAAAGAAGCCGATACCTGTTAAGTCGATGCATTACTTACCCCTTATACCTAGCTTAAAGAGGTTGTATGCGTCGATGAGCCCTGCTCCCGAGATGTCACCATAATCGTACAAAACAGCCAGGCATTATAAGCCATCCGTCAGATGGTGAGGCATGGAAACATTTTGATCAGGTGTATCCGGCATTTGCTAGTCAACCAAGAAACATAAGGTTGGGTCTATGTTCAAATTGGTTCCTTTTGATGTCTCATCTACACCTTATTCTTGTTGACTCGTATTTGTCACGTCGTACAATCTTCCGCCCGAAATGTGCATGACTAGTCCTTATCTGTTTTTTAATTGCATTATCCCAGGGCCACATAACCCGAAAGCCTCGATTGATGTATTTTTGCAGCCTTTGATTGATGAGTTAAAGTTATTGTGGTATGAAGGTGTGGAAGCATATGATATATCAATGAAACAGAACTTTCAACTGCATGTTTGTTTGATGTGGACTATAAATGACTTTCCAGCTTATGAAATGTTGTCTGGGTGGTCCACTGCTGGTAAGCTCTCTTGCCTTTATTGTATGGAAGATACAAAATCATTCAATTTGAAAAATGGTGGTAAGATTACATGTCGACTGTTGCTGTCGATTCTTGCCAATGGATCATCCGTTTAGGAATAACAGTAGTACATTTATGAAGAATCAGGTTGATTTGAGAAGCCTCTGCGAAGGTTGTCAGGAGGAGAAATATGGGATAGGGTTAAGGTGTATCCTAAGGTAACAGACCAACGGCCATGTAAAGCACCTGGTTATGGTATTGATCATAATTGGACTAAACAAATTATCTTCTGAGTGTTGCCTTATTGGAAGGATAATCTTCTTCGACATCACCTGGATCCCATGCATATTGAGAAGAATTTTTTCGAGGCTGTCTTTAATACTGTGATGGATGTCAGGAACAAGACAAAGGATAATGTGAAGGCCAGGTTGGACCTTGAGGAACTTTGTAGGTGACCTGAGTTACACTTATCTCAAGTTGGCAACACGATTTGGCTTTCAAGGCCAGTTACACATTCGGATTGGATGAGAGAAGAATGATTTGTGATTGGGTCAATAATTTGAGGATGCCTGATGGATATGCATCAAACTTAGAAAGGTGTGTTGATATGACAGAAGGAAAATTGGCTCACATGAAAAGCCACGATTATCACATCTTCATGGAAAACTTGCTCCCAATTGCATTCAATGGCTTGTCTGATAAAGTTTGGAAATCCTTTACAGAGACGAGCCTATTTTTTAAGGAGCTGTGTTCTAAGACATTAAAGGAATAGAATCTTAAGTTGTTGGAAAGTAACTTTCCTGTTGTCGCGACTAAGTTGACAAAAATCTTTCCCCTTGGTTTCTTTAATGTAATGGAGCATCTTCCAATTCACCTTACGGAAGAGGCACTACTGGAAGGCCCGGTGCACTGTAGATGGATGTATCCTTTCGAGAGGTAAGGTCTCTTAAGTTATTATTAACTCTTTTTTTTTTAAATTCATCTTAAGTAAATTGATTAATATAATGTATTATGAAGAATTATTGGCAAGTGTAAGTGGGACGTGAAAAACAGGAACCAAATTGAGGGGTCCATATGTGAGGCATATGCTAGAGAAGCTTCTCATTTTTGTTTGTATTATTTCGATCAAAATGTGCCATGTTTGCGAAATAGGCCGGATCGACATTGATGTTGGAGACAAAAATGATCCGAATTATCCACCATTTTCTATATTCAATTAACCTGGTAGAGGAAAGTTAATGACCGAAGCATGCAAGTTCACTGACCGGGACAGAAAAGCAGCTACAACACATGTTTTGTTGAATTGTCCCGATGTCACGCCTTTTTACAAGTACGCTTTTTTTTTTTTTTTTTTTTTTTTTTTTTTTAACATTAAAGCCAAACATTCAAGTTTCATCAATAATCTAACTAATGAGATTTTTTTGGCGCATCATCCAGTCACTTTGTTGGAGAATTTGGCGCTGCTGCTGTTTATGAAAAATTTTCAGATTGGTTTAGAGAATTTGTAAGCGTTATATAAACAAATACATAAGTTTTTTTGCTATATATATATATATATATATATATATATATATATATATATATATATATATATTTTTTTTTTTTTTTTTTTCAGATTGGTTTAGAGAATTTGTAAGCGTTATATAAACAAATACATAAGTTTTTTTCTACATATATATATATATATATATATATATATATATATATATATATATATATATATATATATATATATATATATATATATTTGTTGGTTTAATGTGTACAATTATCTTGAACTTTATATAGGTACTCAATCCGGATAATGACATAAACTTCCCATTATTGCATGATATATCTCACGGGCCTTATTATAAATACAAGAGGATGTTTAAGTACTTTATTAATGGGTACAAGTTTCATACTAAAGAATGGTCCTTGGGGAAGAAAACCAACAACAGCGGTGTGTGTGTGAAAGGTGGTACTGGTGACAAGGATGTAGACTTTGATTACTCTGGTGTGATTGAGCAGATTTTAGAAATAGAGTTTATAGTAGGTTGGCCTCGTAAAAGATTGGTGATTTTCGTTGCAAGTTGTTTGATCCGAGTCCCAATGGTACGAGGGTAGACCCATGCTCTAAAATAGTTGAAGTTAATCACAAAAGGTCATATGGACATTATGATCCTTTCATCATTGCCCAGAATGTGAAGCAAGTGTGGTACGTTCCTTATCCACCGGCAACAAAAAAGCCAAAGCCAAATCCAAAGCCAAGGCCAATTGGTGGGCTGTTCTAAAAGGTAAGCCGGTGGGAAGAGTGGAAGTAGATGATGTATTAGATGTCGCATATAAAATGAGGTTTCAACCGTTCCCTTGATTGAGGATATTGAATTAGCCGATCAGTTTCAACATAGTGAAGGCATCTATGAAGAGTTTGATGTATCGGTGGTTAGACATGGAAAAGAACGACTAATTTTGGAGAAGGAACATCTAGGGAAAACGAGGAGGATGAATATATGGATGACGTTGAAACAAGTGAGGAAGAATTTGTTGATGACGATGAGACAAGCGAGGAAGAAGAAATAGCCAATGACCTTGACGCGAATGATGATGATTGACATGTTCGTAGTTTGTTGTTGTTACTTTACTACAATTATTTACTCTACTGTATAAATGTATTCCATATAAATTTATAATTTGCTTATATTGTGCTAATTTATTGTGCTTATTTTACAGATATGTCATCTACGGAGAAGGATAGGGGGAAAAGAAAGGTTCAAAGTACCTCTCATGCTTCAGGTCATACTACTCCTCCTGCACATGTACCTCATATGCTTCCTACACATCCTCCGTCTACATATGCTCCAGGTTTTTTCACTCCTCCCCTACCTTTCCCCCGGCATGCCACTTCCTACATCTTCTGGTTATGTTATTCGTTTGCATGGTATCAGTTCATCATCCATGCCTTCGCCATCTTCCAGTCCATCACCATCCCCTTTATCATCTACTCCTTCTGGATCTACTTTACCACCTTCTGATCTGAGCTCGGTGGATGCTTTGGTACCACCTACTGTACCATATTATGATCCGAGCTCGCCTTTTTACATTGGTGCTCCAGGATCATATGATGATGACGGGAGGGTGAGGATTTATCCTGAGGGCAGTCGTGGGTAAGTATTTTTTTGTTATTTTTAACTATTTAATACTACTGTAAAGTTTAATTTTTGAATATATTTATTAACACTAGTGATTTTTATCTAGTTTTACTCCCTCGCATGTGGCTGCTCCCTTAGTCACATTATACATTAAATCTAGATGGAGTGAGCCATGGCCATCCTAGGGTAGGGTACCCTTCCCCGTAAAGCTGTCCATGTTTGACGATTTTAAGGTAATAACTATGTTTTATTTTTTAATAATTTAGTTAAGTGTCACTTTTTTAAAAATCTAATATTTTTAATTATTTCAGACAAAGTGTAAGTGGCATCCTGCCTTTGATAGCGTTGCCCGAAGCAATTTCCTTAGAAAATGCGCAGATAGAGTCAAAGGTAACCTGTATGATTGTCAGCCAAAGGAAAGAAGCCCGAGTGGATATACGATCACGTTTGGGTAAAATATCTGGAATATTGGGATAGTGATGAATTTAAGAAGAGGAGCGCCCAAGGAAAAGCCGCACGAGCCTCCGAAAAGGATGGATCGCTGCACACCGGGTTCGGTTAGCGCAACGACTCAGCGGATGTTATTGATAACTTATTAATTATTATATGTATTGTTTTATGTAACTCACATTAATTTTCTATCTAACTTGTCATCTTTTTAATTTTGTAGGATAAGGAAAAAGGGCGGCCAGTACGTGTGCCTAAAATCTTTAAGAAGAGGCATATATACAGAAACAAAAAAAGGAGAAGAAGTGTGGGTCGAGGACCGCGCTAGAGAGCTATATGTAAGTTATTAAATTCAATCTTTTAAAGTTATTAAATCCGTCAATATTTGTAAATCTGATTCTTGTTATTAATTTTTTTTTTCAGGAAAAGGCTATTGCGGCTTAAGAAGAAAGGATGGCGAGCAAGGCATCCGAGTGTGGTAGCAGTACCCCAGCTCAAATGACACTAGAGGAGGAAACCGCACTATAGTTGGAGGTGAATGGCGGAGTAAATAAGGAAAGTGCTTACGGCCTTGGATCGCAGTATGCCTCGGAACGTCTAAATCCAGATTTGTTTGGCACTTACACTCCTCCTGCTAGTTCAATTAATCCCTCGGTGGAAGCCTCTTTGCTCAATTAAATCGAAGAGCTTAAGAGAAAGAGTAAAGAAGATCGTTTGCGCAATGAGGAAAATATGAGAGTCATGCGGGAAACGATGCAGAACATTGTGTGTGCTAGTGCGGACAAGGGAAAGAAGGGCAGGAGCAAGACCAAGAGCAAGAGCCAGGGGAAAGGCAAGAGCAAACATCAATACAACTCGTCGTCTGAGTCTGGTTCCGAGTCTAGTTCTGAGGCAACGGAGTAGTAATAATGGATTGTTGATGTTTTAGACATGTATTAGACTTGTAGTTGGTTTTTGATAAACTTGTTAGACTTGTTGTTGTTAAGTTTAACTTGTTTGAATCGCTATGAATTATTGATGTTATTTAAATTGTTAAAGTTTTAGTTTAAAGGCAATAAGCCTTGTTTAGAAAAATTCTTCTGGGTGCTGTTTTTACTATTTTTTTTGCAGGTGGTGTAGCTCTAATTGCAGGTTTTACCCAGATTTTCGACCGAATCGGTCCGAAATCTAGGTTTTTTTTTTTGCGCAGAAGTTGCAATATCCGACCGCGTCGGTCGCCCAACTCAAAAAAATTTTTTCCAGATTTTGCAACCTCGGACCGATTCGGTCGCCTGGTTCAATATATTTTATTCCAGAAATTACACTATGCGATCTCTGTCCGACCGCATTTCGGTCGGATGTCAGACCGAGTCGGTCGGATACCCTTGTGCGACCACCCTCTATCCGACCGCCTCGTTTGGTCGGACAACGGTCGGCTAGATCGTATGGGCGGTCGGAAAATCCCTGATTTCTAGTAGTGGCATCGGAAAATAATTTTGCGGATAAGGATAGGAATATACCTATTCGCCTTGCTTAATCACTTTTACAGAAATTATTAATGCGTTCTTGTTAACTTCTGATTCTATAGGAATATAGGTGTTGGATTAACTTGAATAGGCGAGCAAGATATCAGAAGAGTCTTGTGAGCAATATCAACCCTGTCGATTAGTAACCCAAATAAATTATTGAGTCGAATTAACTGAAAAATTCATTACTGTTGACTATGCAGCAACATATTTGCTTGAACTGAGATTTGACTTTTGATTTAAAAAAATGAAATTTAATTATAATGTCAAACATCATAAAAACCCTGAATTTAGTTTCCCTTGCTTGCAGGCCTACGGCAATAAAGAAACAAGGAATATGATTTGCGAAATCTTTTTATGTGAAAATATTAAAATAGATTAATTGACCTTGTAATCATATCATTTGACAAATGAACTTTGACTTTAGACTACATGTGTGGTGCATATACACCATTTTTGTCTAGGTTAGAGAAGAATGCTAGGGTTTGTTCTCTTTTGAAGTCAAACCACATTCATCTTTTCAAAATCAATTTCATTTGTTAAAGGCCGATATAGAAATATATCTATGGAAGATCAACGTGTCAGTTACATTTCTAATTTCATATGTTAATTAGACTCAGTTGAAACTTTTAAATGATTAATTAAAAAAATGTCATTTCAGCCCAAAACGTTATTCCAAAATAACCATTGCTTTAGAACATCAAGACATAATTAATAATTTTTCCAATCTTAGATTTGCTATATGGATATATATATATATATATATATATACACACACACACACACATAACTCTTCCAATAAAAGCATTCAGTAGTCGAAAAATATATAAGGATGAATTTGGTAAACTAATTCTTGTACCTAATATTTATGTTAACTGTTAAGGACGTGGTACAACTATAAACGACACTTAAAATGAGAAGGAATCTATGACATTAATAAATCTTTTCGAAGTTTGTACATGAGATAAGTGCTTACACCATTATTTAGTCAAGAATCCACCATTAGGTCACACAAGATTAGCTAAATCTAGAGGAGATTCATTACGAAGCTGACTAATTTCCTTGAAATTGTATCTGGAGTAGTTGTTATTTAATCTTGATTCAACTCCATATATAATGAGTTATATGGTCTCTTCTGCTTCTTTAGTTTCTCTCCATGTGCAACAGCCGCAGGTCAAACACATGAATGTTTGGTGGTGATCGAGATGGTAAATATATAAACCTAAAATCAGTATAAAATAAAAAAAATATTTGAACCTTCATCCTCAATTTCTACAGATGGAGATGGTAGAATATATATATATATATATATATATATATATATATATATATATATATATATATATATATATATATATATATATATATATATATATATATATATATATATATATATATATATATATATATAATGGTGTTATAGTTTCTCATAGCCATCTATATTGAGTTAGTCTTACAAACCCTAAATGTTCTATTAAATATGCTTGAGGGCTTTGTTTGATTTAAGAATTGATCATATAAGATATGCTAATCTCGTTGAGAGGTTATCAGTTATGACATTCCTTAAATCTGTAATCATGTTGTTACTCAACCTTGATTAAAACTGCAATACTACTAAACAAGGAAGTTTCAGTAAATCGAAACACCCTTAGGTCATAAACAAGATTGATTTGGCTGATGGTTTTGCCCCTTTTTATTTTCTACCTCTTCGAACTTCATATTGATTAATTATAAAAGTCAAACATAGTCCTATATACTTACTCAAGAAGTTTAATGGTCAAGTTGAAAGTCGTTTACTTGGATAATGCATTATTTTCCCCGTTGATTACAATATCTTTATCTACTTCTTTTTGGTTTTGTAATTCTCCTATGTATTAACCAAAAAAGGGATTCGTGATTTATAAAACTTGATAAGTCAACATCAAATATTCAATACTGAGATAATTTTATGTTAAAAATTATTGATTCAAATTTTGTAAGTTTTTACATATATAACTATATTTTGTATCGAAAATATTAGGCTAAGATGAACTTGATACAAAAGGAATTCATCCGCCCTTATGGAATATGCACCTTAATTAAAAGAGAATTCAGTTCTGAGCCGTGGTGCAATCTCTACCTTTGGGGTCAAAGTATATGTAATGGAAAAAAATTACAATAAATTGTATCAACTGTGAACAACTTATTCCAAGTTTTACATTTGCCTCTAAAGTATGTAACTAAGTACAAAGCCTACATATATAATATATAAGTTAAATATTTATATGTATCACTAAATAATGTTATTAGCTGAGAAAGCAAGATTCATGACTCAAAGCTAAGATTGACTGAAGACCGAAATGAGCCTTGAAAAACTACTTATTACTTACTCTCCACCATATATGTCATAGTTCGAAATATAATGAGCAAAATATTAATTTTTTGCATAAATTTAAACATAAGTTGTTTTTGTTTTTGGGAATAAAATTGTGTATTTAAAAACTACATTAAAATAATGTAAGTCATAATTATTATTAACTCAAAATATTTAAAAATGTATTTAAGAAAGTGTGGAAAAAGAACTTCTTTAACAACAACAACAACAACAACAACAACAACAACAACAACAACAACAACAACAACAACAACAACAACAACAACAACAACAACAACAACAACAACAACAACAACAACAACAACAACAACAACAACAACAACAACAACAACAACATTCTTTTTGGAGTAGTTAGTAATCCAATTTGCCTCCTTCGCAAAGGGTCAAATACAGCATTATGCACGCTCTCCAGTTTGTTTTACTACTATTTTTTTTTTTCTATACTAGTTTGTTTTATCTTTTTCCAGTTGAGAAACAATCTACTGCATTGAATACCTGACCTCATTAAGAATCCAAACAGTGCCTAACTTGTTCTCTTTTTTCTTCCATGAGATTCAGTTAATCTTCTCCTACGTCGTCAGAAAACGAAAGGCTGGATTTGCTTCTGCAATCTAGCTTCGACAGTTTGATCTCCTCTCAATTATTTACGTGTTAAACTAAGTTTAACAATCATACAAGTCTTCTTCACCTTGATTAAGACTTGTTCAAAGGCGGCATTTTTTATTAAGGAAAAAAAAAAAGTAACACTACCCTTTGTTTTCATTTTCTCATGTATACAATATTGCTTAGCTTGTGTATACATGTCAAGAGAAAATTTACTTGAATAGATCAAGTAACTAACCTAGATCTCAGATTTATTCATGTACGTAGTCAAAAATATATTATTTATGTGACTATGGACTGGATGATTGAGCTAACTGCTGTATTAAGATCTTAATCGTATCATTTATGCTTTGAACTAGACGCGTAAACTAGGAAATTAAAGAAAATTTGGCAGCTGATATGACAATTTGGTTAATAAGGTGGATATATCAAGTGGAAGTCATCGAGATACGTATCTGTTTTCGTGGATTTCATACGTTGTTAAGGTTGAAAAGTGCCCACTAAAATTGTTAAGAAAATTAAGAAATTCCGCAGGTTTGATTTTCTTGATTCAAAAAATATTAACAGTTTGGTTTGAAAGTTGTTGACTTGTTGTCTTTCATTAGTTATGACTATTCTTTTATGATTGAAATGACATAAATGACTGCTCTAATTAATGATAGTTGCAACGTTTGATTAATGATTAATCTTTTCTGTTTATTACTATTAAGGATCTTATGGACTATAGTGGTTAGAAATTTTGGGGTTAACTTGACCTCTTGCGTAGACTTAATAAAAACTATCTGCTTAATCACGATCAGATTACTACAGTTCAGCTACCTGCCACTTTATTTAGTACATCAAAATAAGTAAATGTCCAGTCCAACTATTTGTAGGAACTTCTGTCATTGATACTCGGATTGCCCATGAGAGACTGATTTAGGAGTTGAACGTATAATATGAGTTCAGAGTTCAGTATTCTTACATAATTATTTAATTTGTTGAGCTCAAAATTTATTACTATTAGTAAATTTATTAACAAATATATATAGGGTCTGAGCCAAAACTTGCTACTAGGTTTGAATGAACCTAGCTATAAATAATACGGACTAGGTTCGCCCCGGCCTTACCCTTCGGTCAAGCACAACCTCTCGACTTCTAGGTTCAAACAATTTCACAGTATATCACTTCGTCTTCACTTTTCAACTCATCTCTATATTCATATCTTGAAAAGGCAAAAGTGCCTCTCGTAGTGGCTGTTCTAAGCTTCGAACTTCTCTCACTTACAAAAGAGAAAGTAGATGACTGTATTAGTGTGCAAACTTAGTTATCTATTCCTTAACCCTTAAAAAGAGTTTTCTAATCATTCAAGTTAATTTATATCAGGTGTTACCCTTATAAAGAGATTTCTTTCTATAGAAGATAAATTAAAGGTATGACTTTTTCTTCGGTAGTTTAGATATATGGGGAGTTCACAATTCGTAATAACCATAAAACAAATCCACTGCAAGTATAACGAAGGAGGGTTGGGATTCAGTCAAGTAGTCTTTGGATATTGAAAAATAACTTGTATAAGTTTGCTGCTACTTTATTGGTCATGTAAGGTATTGATAACGGCAGTTTTACTTTCCTGATGTAAAGCAAGCAAATTATGTACTTGTAAGACTAGCAAATTAATTAATTTTCTTTTTTTGTCTAGTTCTAATTTTGTCATAATTAACCAAATCTTCGAAATTCAGATCCTTGATCACATTTTTAAAAAAGCAAAATAGACAATCGATCTACTCGAATTAGGAACTGTGGATTGTTGATTGGAGGTTCTGTCTAAGCTAAAATATTGCTAAGATTAGTCGTGTAATACAACACCTATACACTACTAAAAAAAACCGGATCAGTGACCACCATCCTGCGACCGATTTTCGGTCTCCACAGCTCTGCGACCGATTTTCGGTCGCACAGTCAACGAAAAAAAAGTGGCGACCGAAAATCGGTCGCACATCGGTCAGCCGAAAATTAGTCACAGCTATGCGACCGACAATCGGTCGCATAACTGTAACTAAAAACTGGGCAGAACCCCTTTCTTCTTCATTTCAAAAATCCCAAAACCCACCCAATCCCTAAAAACCGAACCCCCCCACCCCATAATCAACTTCCCACCATTATAAACCCAATATAACTTTAAATTACTACTCTATTACCTCCAACATAACATTTAACACAATCTAGACCTTCAAATTCAAGGTAAATTTCATTTTTTAGTAATTTGTGTTATTTTTTTAAAAACTCATATAATGACTTTTTAATTCACTTTTTTTGTAGTTATTGGGTGGATACCACATTGGTAACTCATACTTTCTTGCCATTGGATCCAATACAAAGTAGAGGTAATTTTTTTTTTTGGTTTAATAATCTGAATTTAATTATATATATATTTATAAATAATGGAGAGCGTATATATATTGTTTACATGTTAGTTGTTAGTTATAATTAGTTTATTCTATATAATGTGATGTATAATAAGTTGTTTTGGGTTGATGAACTTTAAATATAGGGTTGTAATGTTTGTGATTAATTATGGTGATTGTTGGGATATGTTGGGAATTGTTTGGTAGAGTTGTTTGCAATGTGTTGATGTCTTGTCATGGGTTGTGGTGTTTGGAATACTTGTTATGCATTTAAAGTTAGGGTTTAGGTATTGTTGTTTTGATTGTTCATGTTTGCAACATCTTATGACTAAACCGGATAAATTGTATGCGTTTTGTATTGCATTGAACTTACTAGATGTGCTTACTTATTTGATAAATTTATTCAATCTCAGCACTTTACATTTATGTATTCTCATAATTAATGAAGCAGAACTAATTTGAATGTTTCAACAGGTATGGACAAGTTATGCCCTAAAGTTTTTAGCAGAAGGCCTGGCAAGAGACCTGTGGGCGAGAGTTCAGCTTCTGCGGGTGGTGACAGTCAACAATCACAGGTCCCGCATTCGCTGCCTACTGATGCCCCACCTGGCTATGATCCAGCTTTTTTCAGGCCCCCTGGCCCATATCAGGTACCACTTATTACCCCGTCTCAGTTGCCTCCTGATTGGCAATGGACATTCCCTACCGTTGCTTGTACTGAGTCACAGGTCCCTCCCACACAGGGCGATCCCTCCCAGGCTGATGACAGTGAGACTCAGCCCCCTGAATTCCCCCTAGATAGTTGTGACGACCCACCGAATCAGCAGGAGCTCATGCTGTATGATCCCCATTCGCCTTATTACATTGGTGAGCCGGGCGCTCGGCTAGATGGCAGGATGATTATTTACCCCGAGGCGGATAAAGGGTAAGCTACCTAATTTCTTATGTTCTTGTCGATTAAATAATTAGTTCCTACTTTAATTGCTAGTATTATGAATAACTCTTGTTAATTTTTTTTGTAGCTTTTGCCCAAGCGATGAGTCCACTAAAGTACTGACTGCGTGCATGAGAGCGCACTGGAACCAGCCTTGGCGAACATGGGGCGAAGTGCCCCAGCAAGTAAAGAAGCAGATATTGGTAGATTTTGAGGTGATACATATACAGTTGGTTTACAACTAATTGTAGTTTTTTAAACCATGAACATGTTTAAAGAAATTATTTTGATACTCTTTCAGGGCAAATGTATCTTGCATCAGGGGCTGGATTATAACATTCGCAGCATCTTCCCAAAGAAATGTGCTGCGCTATTCAAGCAAACCCTTTACAATGCGCGGCATAGAGGTATAAGGCCCGGCTTCCTCCAAGCCCCTCAGTGGGCGGTGCTGGATGAATATTGGTACACGCCCGAGTTCGAGGCGAAGAGCGAGCAAGGAAAGGCTGCGCGAGCGTCGGAAAAGGGTGGATCGCTCCATACCGGTGGCTCAATTAGCGCGGCTACGCAAAAGATGCGCTTGGTACAGTATATTTAATTGATTGATTATTTACTTGAACAGTTGTTTTTTTGTCTAACATATTATGTTTTTTAATTTGTAGGAAAAGAAAGAAAAGCGCACTGTTCCCGTGCTCGAGCTGCATAAGATCAGGCATACAAAGGGTGCCAAGAAGGGCGGTGGAGAGTGGGTCGAGCCCCGCGCAAAAGAGGCATGGGTAAGTTTGTAAAATTCGATCTTTAGTCGCCTCAATCCTTCAACGTTTAGTCTTTCTATTAACATCATTACTATATTTATGTTATTCAGGAAAAGGCTACAAAGGCCGTGGAAGACTGGACATCGACCCAAGCATCGGACGCAGGAAGCAGCACCCCGGCTCCCTTGACGTTCGAGAAAGAAAAGCAAATATGGGTCGATACTGTTGGAGGGGTTAAGAAGGGGTATGCTTATGGTCTTGGATCGTTATATGCTCCGGATAAGCATAATTCTCGCTTTTTGGGCTCTTCAGCTACTTCTTCTCCGGCGAACTCCGTTGATCCTGCTGAGATGGCTCAAATGAGAGAGCAGATCGCACAGCTGTCGAGGGTAAACCAAGAAACGCATGACATGATCAGAAAGCTCCTTGCCAAAAAGGAGAAGAAGAAAGCGAGAAGAAAGCATAAGAGCAAGCATCGCCGCAGCTCCTCTTCCTCTTCCGAGTCCGGGTCTAGCTCATCCTCGCCCGAGCCCCAGTAGTCTTTTGAATGTTTGTGAAGTTGTAGTGTTAACAATTTTAGGATATAACTAATGGTCTCCGGATGTTTTTGAAATGATTGGATGTTTTTGAAAAGTTTGGATTGCTGTTTTATTGCTGTGTTTTGCTGTCCAGGTTCCATTGAATTGCTGGTTTTTGCTGTTGCTACTGCCTGATTGCAGGATTTTTATTGCAGTTTTTTACAGGTTTGGCGACCGATTTTCGGTCGCACAGCGGTCACAACTGAGACCAAGTATGCGACCGATTTTCGGTCGCACATTCTGTGCGACCGAAATTCGGTCGCATACTTGGTCACCATTAATTCCCACAAATGAGACCAAGTATGCGACCGAAAATCGGTCGCAATAGGATGTGCGACCAAAAATCGGTCGCATACTTGGTCACTGTATGTGAGCTATTGTGCGACCGAAATTCGGTCGCACAGTGGTCGAAATATCGACCGAAATTCGGTCGCAGGGCTATTTGCTACCATTAATATTCCGACTACCCGTATCGGTCGCCGATCGGTCGACCTGGCGACCGATGTGCGACCGATTGGGTGGTCGCAGATTCAGCTTTTTTTAGTAGTGATATCTTAGCAACGTTGATTGGAGGTTCTGTCTAAGCTAAAATAGACAAAAACTATTGAAGAAATTACAATTCGTAAAAGCCATGTGTTTAATGGTTCATTGAATTGAAACCTATACAAAGTAATAATTCTGTCTAGTTAGGGCAGATTATTTAAGTAGTTGGGTAAATATCTTATCACATATCTGCATCAGAATCTTATCTTTGAATTAAGACCCTCGAAAGCCAGTCTAGAAAAAGAAGAAATCTCATGGCGATCTTGAAATAGCAAGAAAATCTTGTAAAATAGGTTAGTTGATTGGAATAAAGGAAGATACACCTTTGTAAAGTTGCTATCTGTGCTGATATGACTGTATCCAACCAATGTGTGAAATGTGCCAATATCAAACGAAAAACCGAAACATAAAAAAAAATAAAATTCTCATTTGTACCAAATCAATGAACAAATGCAATAAACAAGACGCATACCTTAAGTTCTATACGCTTTTTTACTTAATAATGACTAAATGTATATGCTTATATGATGTTTTATTACTTATAAATATTTTAATTTATTGATATAGTAGTTTTGTTTAAACACCGATATATTTCTCTATCAATATTAATTTATGGCATTTGTTCGGTAACAGCTTTTAAGCCCTCAAATTTCAAACGTGGCCCCCCTTTTTCTTTTTTAAAACATGAGTCTAATGTTTCGTCAAGCTATTATATTGCTGTTTTCCGTCTTGACTTTTTTAATGATCACGTTTGAATCATGTATTCATGAAGTACGCACAATATATCTGTAAGGAGAAAATGAAACCCGTATCATTTTTTCTTTCAGCTAGATATATATATATAGTGTGCCCGTTTTCTTTTTCAACACAAATGAATTGAATTATTAGTTAAATAAAATGGTTTTGTTTAATTTTATGAAGCCAAAACTTGAGCAGAAATTGAGAACACTAAGCATTAATTTAATTAGTATTTGATAGTATTGTTTTTAACTTTTTCTATGATCATAACGCAGTTCATGTTACTCCGGATACGATCCTGTCTCTTCAACAAATAGTGATGGGATATCCTAATAATGCTATTCCTGAAAGAGAAAAGTATGAACCTTATGCAAAATTTTGGTTCGTTTGCTTTTTTCGGATATGCCCATGTGAATCTTTGAAGTCTTATCTCCACTCTTTTTTCCATTCCTCATTTTCATCGAGTGAAATCAATGAAACGTAGACCACTATCTCAATTCTTTTGACCTTGTAATTTCCTTTCCTTCTTGTCTAATCTGTTAATAATTTTAATCTTGCTAGTTCCTCTCACTAATTATAGCTTTTTGTCTGTTTCTGTTATTAAGAAACTTAAAAAGTTGATAAGGCTTCTGTATATCTAGTGTGATAGAATTAAGTCAATTTATTAGTTTTGCAACCAAAGAAGGGACAAGAAGCTTACTTTAATTCATTCATTGAGTTAATAAGAGATCCTCAAACAACATGTATGTGTTGATGAAATGAAAGAACAGAAACAAAAATTGTTTGGCAAAGTAAATTTGGTACGTGCAAGATTATTGAAAGAAGAAGACAAAGAAAATAAGAAAGAAAACTAAGAGAGTTCTTGTGAATCTTTCGTCCAAAAGTCTCTTCCCACATGTGTTGGTCAAAGGCAGATTAAGATGTCAACACATGGACATAATCGAGACCATCCATTCATAGTTGAGTATTGCTAGCACTAAGCTGTAATTCCAGAACCTTCCACATGTGCTGAACATGTGACTAGAGGACTAGTGTGTAGTTTTTTTGTTTCTTGAAGAATTAACCTGTAAATATGAAATAGTTTGTTAGTACATAGTAGAATTAGAATTGGACATCTGTTCAATTAGCTAGTACAAAATATTCTTTTTGAATTTGTATATAAAGAGTGTACAGTGCACAATGAAATACAGAGAACACCATCTACTTCCAGTCTTGGTGATGCTAATTCACAATTTTCTAGTCCAGGTCCTTCTAATCACTCCGGTAAATCAGCCTATACTCCTCCTTCACCTAAATCACCCACTCCTCAAACATCTCCTTTTACTCCTAATACACATTCTGCTCTTCCTATTCAGAGAAAAAGTGAAAGAATTATCAAAAGGCCAAGTTACTTAGATGATTTTGTGTGTGATTTAGTACAGATTGGTGATATTACTGAGTCTTGTTTTCTTTCCCCTGTTACACCAATTACATATTCCTTTTCTGCCTTGTCTAGTTCAAATCAGAAATTGCTCACCTTATTGTCTCATATACAAGAACCTAGTAGTTACAAGCAGGCTGCCTTACATCCGGGATGGCAAAAGGCTATGGAACAAGAGTTTGATGCTTTGGTTCTCAATGATACTTGGGAAGTTGTCGAATTGCCTCCAGGAAAGAAGGCTCTACCCTGCAAGTGGGTATATAAAGTTAAACACAATTCAGACGGGACAATAGAAAGACTAAAGGCTAGATTGGTAATTCGAGGTGACACTCAAAGAGAAGGAATAGATTTTACAGAGACCTTCTCTCCAGTTGTAAAGATGACTACAATTCGTTGCATTTTGGCCATAGCAGTCAAAAAAGGATGGGGTTTATATCAATTAGACGTCAACAATGCATTTTTACATGGTGAACTAGATGAAGAGGTCTTTATGAAGTTTCCTACTGGCATGGAACCTCCTACTCCAAATCATGTTTTTCGATTGAAAAAATCACTTTATGGGTTGCGTCAAGCTTCAAGCCAATGGTATGCAAAGTTGACTGCAGCCCTAAGCTTCAAGGGTTTCAATCATTCATTGAACGACTATTCTTTATTTTTCAAGAGAAAAGGATCATCTATCTCAATCGTTGCAGTCTATGTCGATGACATATTATTAACAGGGAACGATGTGGGTGAACTCAATGCGTTGAAAATGTTTCTAGACCAAGAATTCAGAATCAAGGATTTAGGAAACTTACATTACTTTCTTGGAATGGAAGTTCTCCGTGAAACTAATGGTTTGATTCTGTGCCAGCGCAAATTCGCCTTGGATTTAATCAACGAGTTTGATTCCTCTCATCTTTCCCCAGTTTCTTCTCCATTAGACCCTTCTGTCAAGCTTAGAGTAGGTGAAGGGACACCAATCTCTGATCCAACTCTTTATCGACGATTGTTACGTAAATTGAACTATCTAACTCATACAAGACCTGATCTTTCATTCACCTTCCAGCACCTTTCTCAATTTATGCAAGATCCTCGTCAAACACATTTTGATGCTGCCCTTAGAGTACTTCGTTACCTTCTAAAAGATCCAGGTCTTGGATTATTTATGTCTTCATCCGCATCTTTTCAACTCCTCGCCTTTTGCGATTCAGATTGGGGCACTTGCCCTGAATCACGTCAATCTGTAAGTGGGTTTTACATTTCTCTTGGATCCTCCCCAATTTCCTGGAAATCGAAGAAACAGGCGTCAATTTCTGTAAGCTCTGCTGAAGCAGAGTATCGTTCAATGCGAAGGGTCGTAGCTGAATTAACATGGCTCCTTCGTTTGTTTGATGACCTTTCAGTTCCTATTTCACTCCCTGTACCACTTCACTCCGACAGCCAAGCGGCGATTCACATTGCCAAAAACCCCGTGTTTCATGAACGAACGAAACACGTAGAACTTGACTGTCATTTTGTTCGTCAACAGTTCCTTGCTGGGCTAATCTCCCTATCCTTTGTTCGATCTTCACCACAGCTTGCGGATCTTTTCACCAAATCGCTTTCAGGGCCTTCTCATAGTACTTTATTGGGCAAGTTGGGGGTTCTTTCCTCCCCTCCAACTTGGGGGGGGGGGGTGTTGATGAAATGAAAGAACATAAACAAAAATTGTTTGGCAAAGTAAATTTGGTACGTGCAAGATTATTGAAAGAAGAAGACGAAGAAAATAAGAAAGAAAACTAAGAGAGTTCAATAACTCAGACTTGTGAATCTTTGGTCCAAAAGTCTCTTCCCACATGTGTTGGTCAAAGGCAGATTAAGATGTCAACACGTGGACATAATCGAGACCATCCATTCATAGTTGAGTATTGCTAGCACTAAGCTGTAATTCCAGAACCTTCCACATGTGCTGAACATGTGACTAGAGGACTAGTGTGTAGTTTTTTTGTTTCTTGAAGAATTAACATGTAAATATGAAATAGTTTGTTAGTACATAGTAGAATTAGAATTGGACATCTGTTCAATTAGCTAGTACAGAATATTCTTTCTGAATTTGTATATAAAGAGTGTACAGTGCACAATAAAATACAGAGAAGAAAACATAATTTTATTTCTCAAAATTTTCTTGTCTTACAGCATGAACCACAGAATTCACCAAGTAGAATACTGAAATCCATCTATCAAATACAGAACTTTTAGAAAGTTCTATATTATCTGATCGTGATGAAACATTGCCATCAAGGGATAGTAGTTGAATGAATCAATCCTTTCACCTAGAGGTTCAAAATGGTCTGGCAAAGCCCAACCCAACATAGCCTCGTTGAGGTTAAAGTTTTGTGTGGGAACCCATTTAGGCACCTTATTTAGGTTTTAGGTAGTTTTTAAAAACTATTTATTATTTAGTCTTTATATTGAACTTCAAACCTTTGCTCGTGTCTAACTTCAAACTTCAGACCTTCAGGTTTGAAAGTAAGACAGAAAGGTCTAAAGTTCAAACCTAGTGGCTAAAACCTAAATAATTTTATAAACTTAGCTAAAAACCTATATGGGGCTCATAAAATAGATTGTTCGAGAACTCCCCCCGTTGAGCAAAAAAATTCATCCAGTGTCCCCAAAATTGACTGGTTGGCTTATCTTCGTTTAAGATGGTTTTATCAAAATAGTAACAGTTTTGTCAGTAGCCAACATTTCAATTTATCTAGACAAAGGTCAAAGAGAAAGTGTTGTCTCCGCAAAAAAAAAATTTCAACGACAAGTGTTGCCTAGGAAAGAATTTCAGTGTTAAGTGTTCCCTATGCAACCTTTCAAGTTATCTGGGAAAATGTGGGAAAAAATTCGAGTGCAAGTGTTCCCTAACCTAGAGGGGGTCAAAGACAAGTGCTACCTCTTAGAAAACACTTAAGAGAAAGGAAATTCGACAAACAAACGTCATTATAAGATTCATAGGAGTTTTGCTCCATAATTTATTCATCAAACCAAAGGGAGGCCATTTTTGATATACCAGCGTTACGGGGGTCAAAAACGAAAACCAATAGCCTTTGTGTCATAGTTTCGTAAATATCCACGCGTTGTGTCATAGGCGGCCAATTTGCAGAACTATGATACGATAGCAAATGGTTTGCGTTTTTGCCCCCACATAGGAGTGGTTCAGCAAAAATACCCTCCTCTTGATTTAATGAATAAATTTCGGATGGAAATATCCCTATGAATCTTATAATGATGCATGTATCCCTGCCTTCCCTTTCTCTGTTAGCACTGCCTAAGTGGCAACACTGGCTTTTGACCCCTCTTTCATAGGCAACACTTGCCATTGGATCTCACATTCTCCCAGATAAAGCCTTGCCTAGGCAGCACTTGCCCCTTCAGATCTCATCCTTATTCTTTTAGATAACTTAAGTGTTGCTTAACTTCTTCTTAAAAGGCAGAACTTATTAATTGATAACTTGAAGTGTTGCCAACAGACCAGAGGAGCATTTTGCTAAAACCATGTTAAATGAAGGAAAACTCTCAGAACTAGTCAATTTTGGGGACAACAAGTGAAATTTTAAGTCATAGGCTGACTTAGTCTGTTTGAAAGCACTGTTTCAAATTGGCTGGTAAAAGACTACCCAACCCCATGCAAGATGGGACCGATTTATTGAAGTAGGACATATTTTTGCCACTGTCACATTATTGGTCTCTGTTAAAAGTGTTTTCATTTAGTCTCATTGCTCGAATTTTGTGCCCCATCGCCAGAATGTGGACCAAATTCAAGCAGGTCGCTAGGAGTTTTTCAGGAGCGTCATCCCAAAGCTTTCCTAGTGAAAACCTAACGAATCTTCAAGATTTTCCTTGTGTTTTGATGATGAGCTAAAACTTAAACAGTCCAAATTTTCGTGCAAAAAGTTAATGGGACGCCCCGCCAGGACCATTGGGCGAAAAAAACCCGAGCTGCAGGCCAGACTTCTTTTCATTATAATCAAGTGTTATGATATTTTTCTCGATGAGATTACACGTCTAATGATCATAACTCATAGAAGAGGAGGAACAACATGATAAAGATTTTTATTGTTTTTGTCATGGCGCTTTTACTAGCTTCCGGTTACAAGTCTGTATATAATTGCATGTACATTATATAAAGAAAATATTGTATACAAATAAACACGATTCATATATTGTTTTCAGTTTTTTCTAGTATGAAAGTTATTTAACAAACGTGGTCAATCACTTAACTAGTAGAACACTTGTCTTTCACATAATATTCTATCATAATGGTCCTTTATTAGACCGAACTTAAAATTACTCCCATTAATCACAAAAAATATCACCGGTGTCTTCAAAATAGACTAGTTCTGAGAGGTTGTTCCCGTTTGAGACGGTTTTAGAAAAATGGCCCCTGTTTCGTTCCGTCGGCAATACTTCAAGTTAGTTGAGAGAATATGGGAAGAAGTCAAGGGCAAAGGTTGTCGCACCCGATTTTAGACTCAACTTGAAGCGAGTCGGGTTTCGGATTTGACTGGGTAACTCGTTTGAGTTTGAGAGTTTGGAGTCGCCACCTAATATAGTTTTTTAAGGTGTATTAGGCCACCTAAGCGTCTAAGGTCGAGTTTAATTATCATACTAGTCTGGTTTCAGAGATTCAAAAGGGTGAGAAGTCCAGATGACTCGGGGGAGAAGGTGTTAGGCACACCCCGAGTCCCACGAAAGGTGGTTCCCTCCCGAGTCTATATTTTTGGATAAAGATGTAAATATTGTCATGCAATACTAACTTGGGAGGCTAATCTCATATCTAATTTTTGAAAGTAAATACATCTATGCAATTTTAATCCACATATATGCAAATAAGTTTCATATACGACCTACATTTACACCTAATCTCATTTTATGGGCTCTAATACAAAGTAAGGCTAATCATACAAAAAGAGTACCGAATTTTGGTTTAATTGTGCAACTTCAACATTTAAAACAGTTTATCACAAGTGGATAGTTTTATAAATAATTTTCAGATTTAGGCCAAAACCAAATGGGTGTTGCTTAAAACAAAATGTTAGCCATGTGGGGTCGGTGTAACTCGTCATTAATTGTTGAGCCTAACCTTAATTTTTATTTTTGTTTTAGGGATCAGTTTTGAAAAGTATTTAGGTAAAGGGACTGTTTTTCAAAAGCAGGTCATACAAAGCACATAAATGCAAACAAAAGGGGCTGCCACACATAGATATAGGTATAAGCATGCAAATACATGAGTGATCAATAGTTTAGGCTTTAGAAAATTTTCATATAGCCGTATAGTCAACCCCCAGATTACATATACACCCTTATACACTATTAGATTAGTGTATAGGAACTTCTAAAGTAATAAAAAGAATTTCAATACATATAAAGGCCACATTTTAAAAATAGTTTTGGGCCTAGGTTATTTATACAAAAATCTGGGACAATCTTGAATTTGCAGAAGTAGGCAGATTACGAACAATTTTCAGAAAATGGTCCCTGTTATTAAAAACTATCCAGATTTCACGAAAGTACTGAGCGATTATTGCAACATCAAATTCGGATTTTCACATACTCGTAAACATGCTTATAATTTCTTAAACCATATTTGTATGCAAAGTTTTCAATTCTCTTAAAAGATGATGCAACACATAAAGAGAGATAGGTTAGAGTAGGCCCCTGGGTGGCCATATACAGTGTCATAACTGTGCGTCCCTATTTTAAGAAATACAGACAGGGATCTTAAGAATATACAGAGATGGGACAATTTCTAGGGGAGCATATTACACAAAGGGCAAAGATAAGAAAGATGCCCTGTTCTACACCACTTCCAATAGTCTGTTTAGCTTAATTTTCATAATCAGATGAGCTTTTTATCAAGCTCAAACCTGACGAGATTAACACCCTGTAATCCATACTTTGGTATAGCCAAAAGGCTATCCACACAAGACTGCAAAGCATGGTTAGTAGTAGGGCAAAAGAGGCCCTCAAACAAAACATATAACAGCTAGACATGCCAAGAAATCCATAGAAAAAGAGATAGTGCAAATTTAGAATGCAATAGAGGCAGGCATCCGATTTTACCTTGCAATTAGATCAAGAAAGACACAGGGATGAATGAAGCAATCAATGCCAAGTTACTCTTCCAGAAAGTATCCAGAAGAGAGAGATGACACTTCTAAGAAAGTAACCACAGTTTCCCAGTGAGAGAAGTAAGCAGAGTGTTCAGTGTGAGAGAAGAGTATTGCAGAGCTTAAGTGTATAAAATTGTGTCTAAAGTTGAGTAGTGTAACTTGTGTTATTCATGTCCCAGAGTCTGATTTATATAGGTGTGGAATTAACCTTTTCAAATTTTAAACTGAATGTGAAAGAGGTCACAGATTTGGTAAAATTTAAAGAAGGAAAGAGTGGATCATACAGTCAATCGGAGGGAATTAATTTCCCATTGTTTTCCATAAATAAAAACAGTTTGAGGATTCACTGGGGTTCCCATCCTAAAATAAGCCAATTAGAATCCCTAAGTCAGTGAAATCCAATCATAGTTAATTATGCTCCCCTCCCTTTCAATAAAACAAAGACAGATTCATAAATCAATGTTCAAACTGATTTCAAGCTCGGAAATAGGTGAACAAGTTCTGAAAAGATTCCAGTAAATCACCAAAACTAACTTCCCTTTTTTAAAGCCAATTGCAAATTCAAATTCAGCCTAATCATGTTCACATCAAGTTGCCATTTTAGTTTTTACCCTAGGTAAAACTATTCTATCATAAAAATCATATATTTCAACAGAATAGACAGGGAAAACACATTGTAAAGCATGTATGACCAGAACCAGTTCATGACTTGTCATGATTTTCAACTAAGATTGATAGGAACAAACTAGAGTGTTCGAACATGCAAATCTCGCAATAGCAATTTATTAAGTCATTAGACTTAATCGAGATTAACAATCTCATGGATTTTGACTAATCAAACTGCATACACACATATTAGCATATAAAACAAAGAAAGTTTTAGGCTTAATCGACCACATAGATTCAGAGATAAAAAGATAAAAAGGGTTAGGGTTACCGTCTTGAAATCGGAGTCGGGTCACATTGACCCGTCATGAGTTGACTTTGCATGAAGGGTTTCTTACCCTTTTTCAGGTGATAACACTGTTAGAATACCCTGGACCTCGTCGGAGGTGTTTCCCGGTGGTGACGACTCCGTCGACGAGGGTCAAGAATTGACCTCGTCCAAATGTTGTTGAAAGTGTATGAGTTTTGTAGCGGGTGACGAGGGGAATACAATGATACCATTTTCCCTAAATTTCACCGGCTGAATCGATCGGAAAGTAGTCGTGATAGTGGTTTCGCCGTTTCGCCAAGGAGAGGGAGAGTGTGTGATTATCGGGTGAGACGAGGGAAATGGGGATAGGAGTGAAGTTTAGGGGTCGTTTGGGGAACAAGGTAGAGGGTTTGATCCAGGCCGTTGGATCAATCATGTGGATGGCCAGGATCTTGCCACATATGCGTTGAGATATAAAAAATGGGCTGAATGTATAGGCACATGTGGATATATGTATATATATGTGTGTCTGTATATAAATTACGTATAAATGCGTATAAATTATGCAAAATGTCTACAAAAAAGTTATAAAATTAAGAAAAATAATTAGCAAGGTTATATAATTGAAGAAACATCTATTATACTAGGTTTCAAAATAATTTAGGTGTACTCCTTAAAATAGAAATAATTGTAAAAATATTGACAAGACATGCAGGTTTTGTAAAAATGCAATCACTTATGCAAATGCTTCTAAAGTAGCCTAATTAGTGTACGTGCATGAGAAAATGACTCAGGATAGGGGTAAGTGTATGATTTTTTCGTGATTATCAATGCAATTTGTCTGAATAACGGCTACTGAAACAGGAAGGACAAAATTAGGTGTCAACAGCTGCCCCTCTTTGCCCGGGGATGATGAAAGAGTCTTCCGGCAAAGACGTTGACAGAACACCTAATTTTGTCACGACTCTGGAGGAGTGCTAACGACTTAAGAGAATTGCCGAGGCGTTAGGTCGTAATGTTTGCTTTGTCTGAGTGTGTATCCTACAATAAAGATGAGTCTGCATGGTAATGTATGTATAAGTAAGTGTAGAACGTACCTGCCCATCGGGCTAGATTGTCTGTCCAGGATTCTTTGTCGCACGCACGTATGTCTCCTATGCTTGACTGTGTGTCTTTTGCTGTGCCAAATGTTAGGTTTGACGTCGGGCTGGGTACTCTTAGTCGATGCATTGGGCTGTGTACCCTCCGCAAGGAATGTAAATGCAAATCGATATCGGGTTGTGTACCCTCAATCGACTCTTCGAGCTGTGTACCCTCAGCTAATTTAAATGCAAATTGATATCGGGTTGTGTACCCTCAACCGATGCTTCGGGCTGTGTACCCTCGGCTAATTTAAATGACAAATCGATATCGGGCTGTGTGTCCTCAACCGACGCTTCGGGATGTGTACCCTCGGCTACTTTAAATGACAAATCGATATCGGACTATGTACCCTCAACTGATGCTTCGGGCTGTGTACCCTCAGCTAATTTAAATGACAAATCAATATCGGGCTATGTACCTCAACCGACGCTTCGGGCTGTGTACCCTCAGCTAATTTAAATAAAAATCAATATCGGGCTGTGTACCTTCAACCGACGCTTCGGACTGTGTACCCTCGGTTAATTTAAATGCAAATCGATATCGGGCTGTGTACCCTCAACCGACGCTTCGAGCTGTGTGCCCTCAGCTAATATAAATTAAAAATCGATATCGGGCTGTGTATCCTCAACCGACGCTTCAGGCTGTGTACCCTCAGCTAATTTAAATGGGATAGGAGGAATTTGATAACCTTTTTCGAAACATATCTTGTCATGTGTTGCCGAGTTGCGTATCTTTGTGCCTGCATCCAAAGAAAGATTGGTGAGTTGTGCGGGTTGGTTTGGTTTGTGCATTCTTGGCTCATTTCGCGCTCGCTGCCCATGAGTGTCGGGACCTTGGTCGAGCTGATAGGGATATGTATAGAGCAGTAAATAATTCAAATGTTTTGAAAAAATTTTATGAGAAAGAAATGAAGTGAAATATTTTATCCCATTGAGTCATGAGTCGCGTTGTGTAAAGCCATAGTTGTCGCCCTTCATGTGTTCCAAACTCCATCAAATGAATTTTGAGGGCGACCTCAAAATTCTGCCCCAGTTCGCATTTGAAATTTTTGAGAGGTCCTCAAAAATTTCTGCCCCAGTGTTGACTAAATTCGTCCTCTAGGAATTTTTGAGAGTTCCTCAAAAATTCTGCCCCAGTGTTTGCTTTGTGGGGAATGAAAATTATTATATTTATGTGAATGAACCTTGAGTAGATTGCCTACGTATCCCACTTGGGGAATCAGGTCGTGACGTAGTTCAGATTACATAATGTATTGTAGAAAGGAGAAATCACTAATTAGTACAAGCTCTTATACATAGTATCTTTTGACAGCGTCTGAGTTGATTGGTTTTGGCCAAACTTCTCCATTCATTTCTGCCAGTATCAATGCTGCTCCATTCAGAATTCGATGAACCATGTACAGCCCCTGCCAATTTGGTGCAAATTTGCCTTTTGCTTCTTCTTGATTTGGAAATATCTTCTTTAGTGCTAATTGCCCAGGTTCGAAGGATCTTTCTCGAACTTTCTTGTTAAATGCCTTAGCCATTCTCCTCTGATATAATTGCCCGTGACACACTGCATTTAGCCTCTTGCCATCGATGAGGGCCAATTGCTCCATTCTTCCTTTGATCCATTCAGCGTCTTTCAACTGTGTCTCTTGGATGATTCTCAAAGATGGTATCTCAACTTCAGCTGGTATCACCGCCTCGGTGCCGTACACCATCAAGTAAGGAGTAGCCCCCGTTGATGTTCTCATTGTGGTACGGTACCCTAATAGAGCATAGGGTAAGTTCTCGTGCCATTACTTTGAATTGTCTGTCATCTTGTGCAATATCCTCTTGATGTTTTTGTTGGCCGCCTCGACTGCACCATTCATTTGAGGTCTATATACGGTGGAATTGTGGTGCTTGATCTTGAAAACCTCACAGGTCGCTTTCATTAAGTCACTATTGAGATTGGACCCATTGTTGGTGATGATGGACTCAGGAATGCCAAATCGACAGATCATCTTATCACGGAGAAAGTTCAACACCACTTTCTTTGTCACTGACTTGTATGATACGGCTTCCACCCATTTGGTAAAATAGTCAATAGCTACCAATATGAAATGATGTCCGTTGGACGCGGTTGGCTCCATAGGCCATATGACATCCATTCCTCAAGCAGCAAAAAGCCAAGGTGATCCCATGATATTCAATTCATTAGGAGGCACTCGAATCATGTCTCCGTGGACTTGGCATTGATGACATTTCTTTGCGTGCTTTATGCAATCATGCTCCATTGTCATCCAGAATTAGCCAGCCCTCAAAATCTTCTTTGCAAGCACGAAACCGTTCATATGTGGGCCACACGTCCCAGAGTGTATTTCTTCCAACAATCTAGTAGCTTCTTTGGCGTCCACACATCTCAGCAATCCTAGATCAGGTGTTCTTTTGTACAAAACTTCCCCGTTCAAAAAGAAACCATTTGCTAACCTCCTCAGGGTCTTCTTTTGGAGGTTTGTCGCATCCTTTGGGTAGATACGTTCTTTGAGAAACCCTTTGATGTCATAGAACCAAGGTTGTCCATCTGATTCTTCTTCTACGTGATAACAGTATGCTGGCTGCTTCCTCACCGTCACGGGTATTGAGTCAATGTAGTTCTTATCAGGATGTTTGATCATGGAAGATATGGTGGCCAAAGCATCTGCGAACTTATTTGTAGCCTGGGTACATGCCGTAACATTATCTTGGTGAACCTTTGCTTTAACTCTTTTATGCACTCCATGTACGGCAATATCTTGGAGTTTTTTGCCGTCTATTCTCCTCGGACTTGATGAATCAACAAGTCAGAATCTCCGATAGCTAACAGCTCTCGTATGTTCATGTCTACCGCTAATCTAAGACCCAAGATGCAGGCTTCATACTCCGCCATATTCTTGGTGCAAGGGGACCTCAATTTGGCTGTGACAGGATAGTGTTGTCCAGCCTCGGAGACTAACACCGCTCCAATGCCGACTCCTTTGAAATTTACTGCTCCATCGAAGAATAGCCTCCAACCATCATACTCTTCGGTGATACCTTCTCCTACGAACATGACTTATTCGTCGGGGAAATAGGTGTGTAACGGTTCATAGTCATCTCCCAGTGGATTCTCGGTCATGTGATTAGCCAAGGCTTGAGTTTTCACCGCCTTTTAAATGACAAAAATGATGTCGAATTCACTGAGCAGCATTTGCCATTTAGCCAACTTTCCAGTAGGCATTGGTTTTTTGAAGATGTACTTGAGAGGGTCCATCCTTGATATCAGCAATGTTGAGTAATATGTCCAGTAGTGTCTCAATTTTTGTGCTGCCCAGGTCAGCGCACAGCACGTGCGTTCCAACAATGTGTACTTGGCCTCGTAAGGAGTAAACTTCTTGCTTAGATAGTATATTGCTTGTTCCTTTTTTCCATTTGAATCATGTTGCCCCAATACACAACCAAATGCTGAATCTACCACAGACAAGTACAAGATCAAAGGTCGCCCAAGCTCGGGTAGAACCAGCACAGGTGGGCAAGACAGGTACTCTTTTATCCGATTGAATGCTCTTTGACAGTCTTTCGTCCACTCAATCGCTGCGTCTTTCTTTAGTAACTTGATGATTGGCTCGCAGATGACAGTAGATTGTACTATGAACCGGCTGATATAGTTGAGCCTTCCAAGGAAGCTCATGACCTCTTTCTTGCTTTTTGGCGGCGGCAATTCTTTGATGGCTTTGATCTTAGATGGATCTAACTCGATACTCCTTCTACTGACGATGAAACCCAAAAGCTTCCCTACTGGAACGCCAAAAGCACACTTTTCTGGATTCAACTTCAAGTTATACTTTCGCAAGCGATTGAAGAACTTGCGCAAGTTGTCAAGGTTCTCTGAACTCTTCTTTCACTTGATGATCACATCAACCACGTAGACTTCAATCTCTTTGTGCATCAATACATAGAACATAGTTGTCATTGCCCTCATGTAAGTTGCCCCAGCATTCTTCAACCCAAACGGCATAACCTTGTAGCAATAAGTCCCCCAAGATGTGGTGAAAGTTGTCTTCTCGGCATCCTCCTCATCCATGAGCACTTGATGATAACCGGCGAAACAGTCCACGAAGGATTGTAGCTCGTGTTTCGCGCAATTATCAATCAGGATGTGTATATTTGGCAAAGGAAAATCATCCTTCGGGCTTGCTTTATTCAGATCCTTATAATCTACACAAACTCGGAGTTTTCCATCTTTCTTCGGCACTGGAACAATATTAGCCAGCCAAGTTGGGTATTTGACTGTTTTCAGGATTCCTGCATTGAGCCGCTTAGTTACCTCCTCCCCAATCTTCAACAAAACTGACGACTTGAAAATTCGGGCCTTTTGTTTGACCGGCGGAAAGCCCAGATTGATAGGTAATTTGTGAGCTACCACATCCGTGCTTATGCCAGTCATGTCATCGTACGACCAGGCGAATACGTCCTCATATTCTTTAAGAAACTCAGTATATCGCTTTTTATCTTTGGCGGTGAGATGTTCCTTTATCTCCTAGGTTTATCACCTCAGTTTCCTCTAGGTTTGGCTTAGGCTTGTTTTCAAATCTTTCAATTTCTTCTTGTGTGGTTACATCAAAATCGTCATAATCAACTCCAATTTCCTCAAGCTCCAATATTTCATTACACGTTGCGATTGTGGACTCAATGGGATTGTTAGTTTGAATGATGAAATATAAAATATTGCAAAATTAAAAGATTAAAACAAAAGTTAAACGGGAAATAGTCAGATATTTTATTTATGAATCCTTGCAAAACAAAGTTTTTAGGGAGACATATGCAACAAGAAAGAAAAATGCAAATTCTACGACTCAAAGTCGGGTTTTATTTTAGAAAACATAAAATAGATTCTATTCCCCCAGATCTACCAAGGTCCACGGTAAGCTCGGGCCCGGTTTCTGATCCAGTTGTTCAATGCGGCTCCAGATCCAGCCTTTGTCAGCCCAGGAGGTTCAACATGTTCTTCTAGTATCACACAACAATCTTTGTTGGATATGAACAGCTCTTGCACTCCTCCCAGCAGGTCCTCTTCAGCATCATCTATCTTTAGCTCCATCCCTTGCGCTGTGGACACCTCCCCTTTTCGGCCATCCAAGTATCCAGACGAGACGAAAATATGTAAGAGAGTCTTGGTGCTTTTCTTATAGAACTTGAAGTCCAGTGATACTTTTTCCATGCTCTTCTCGTAGGTTATAATATACCCTATACCAGCCTTTTCATTGTCGAGCCTCATCACAATTTTGATCGGCTTAACCATGCCATCCAGGTTCTTGCCCAAACCTTTACCAGGTTCATAGCCTTGCTTTATCATGATGCCTACAACCCAATCTCCAGGCCATTTTGCAGGTTGTGGGAGTACATATGGCTCTTCGATCAACGCCTCCATAGGTTCGGGTGCTTTAGGTAGCCATACTTGTTTTCCTTTTATTTCTTCAGAGATGCGCTTCCAATTGGGACGAGCATCAGGTGAGTACACTGGTCGCTTCTCTGTCTTAGCCGGCAAGGTCTCACGAAATTCACGTGAGAGCACTCCCCAATCAGATATGACTGGTTCCTAGACTAAGTTTTTTCCTTCATAGCCTTTGCCTCGACCATCCCAATAGGCATTGTAGAAGTTTCTCTTCCTCTATTCCATCCCGGGCGGTGTGTTGACCAACTTGGGAGCGAAATGTGCAGTATAACCTCCTTGGATTGTGTCTGTGGGATTCCAACTCGGGTTGTAGTTTCTGCGACGTCCTCCCCGAGTACCTTGCACTGCTCCCACGAGCTCTACAGTATAGAAGATCTGCCCATCAGGAACATTTCCTTCGATTGCTGGTGTGGTTTGCTCATTGTAAATGGAGTTGTTCCCTTCACCGAACACTACCACCTCTTTATGGTCCCACTCGAACTTTACCGTCTGGTGCAATGTAGAAGGCACTGCTCCAGCCATATGAATCCAAGGTCTTCCCAGCAGCAGGTTATAAGAAGTAGAGATATCCATGACATGAAAATCGACAGTGAACTCCACGGGACCAACCATGATGGTTAAGTTGATTTCCCCAATGGTGCTTCTTTGCGATCCATCTAACGCCTTCACATTCATGTCACTTTCTCTTACCTTGCTTTGATCAATTTCAATTCTTTTCAGAGTGACGAATGGGCATATGTTCAGACCAGAACCTCCGCCGATCAGGACCCTTCCTACGAACCAGTCTTTGCATTTGATAGTAACGTGCAAAGCATTATTGTGGCTCAACCCTTCAGGTGGCAATTCATCTTCATAAAAAGAAATTCAGTTGGTCTTCATGACTTGTCCGACCATGCTAGCCAGGTTTTCAACTGAGGTGTCCACCGGGACGTGTGCTTCGTCCAACACTTTCATCAAAGCATTTCGGTGGCTCTCCGACTTGAGGAGTAAAGCTAAAACAGAGATCTGTGCAAGCATCTTGCCCAAGTGTTCAACCACGGAGTACTCCTTTGCATGCACTTTCTTCCACAATTCTTCGGACTCTTCCTGGCTAATGCCTCGACTTCCTTGAACAAAATGCTCGGGAGTATAAATCCTCCCACTCCTAGTCATTCCTTATGCAGCAACAATCTCAACTGTTGATTTGTTCTTCTCCATTTCATAGTCTCATGGTACCGCCTTGTCACTATACGGGGGAACCATATCAACATAGAATTAAGAATTTTGGAGCTAATTCTATCTCGATAGGCTCTAGTGCCGTAGCGGCTTGAGCAACTGAAGCAAGTGCTGGTGCATCTCCCTTTGCTTTGACAATAGTCCCTTCCAGGCTGCATTCTTTATCCAACTCGATCAGATTCACCCTATTGTCTCCATGGTTAGGCAGGGGATTGTTGTGCACGTTTGGAGTTTTCAAGTGTATCACCTTTTGATCGAACAGGTCTTATATCTTATCCCTCAGGGCGTAGCACTTATCGGTATCATGACCAGGTCCTCTAGAGTGATAAGCACAGGTTTTGGTTTGATCAAAATAGGGTGTCATCCTATCGGGCATTTTGAATGGTACGGGTTGTATATGACCGACTGCTTTGAGTCTCTCGAACAACTGAGTGCGAGACTCGGCCAATGGGGTATAGTTTCATTTTGGTCTTGGGTTGTCGTTGGCGTGAGGTTTTGGTGAATAGGTATTTGTGTTTCGGTAGTTGAGGCTTTGCGGAATGGGGGTCTTTGTGGCGGTGGGTTTTAAACATGGGCTGAGTATTGTATACTGGGTAGGTGGATGTGGGTGGAATGTATGGGTGTGATGGAGGAGGTGTTTGGTAATAGTGGTTATGGGCAGGAGATTGGTCGAGTGATGCAGCCACTAAGGAGACATCGTTCTTCTTATTTCTTGATGTACCGGTGCTCCCAGTTTGCAAAGCTTTGTTAGTGGCTTGTAATGCAGCCACACTAACGATTCTGCAGTCTTCAATCCATCTTCAACCATATCCCCAATCTTGATCAACTCTCCAAACTTCTTGTCTTGTAGATTCAGCATCTTGTCAAAATAGACGTCTTCTTGTATGCAGATGAAGGTTGCCACTATCTCAGCGTCTTCCATAGGAGGTTGGACTATAGCAGCTTTGTCTCTCCACCTAGTTGCGAATTCTATGAAGGTCTCGGTGGGCTTCTTCTTCAACTTCTTTAGGTAGAAACGATCAGGCATGGCATCAGCGTTGTGCCCAAAGCTGTCAACAAAGTCCTCAGCCATTGCTTCCTAGCTCGTCCACTTCTTTGTTTGCTGCTTTGAGTACTATACCAGTGCATCTCCAGTCAGACTGCGGTTGAACAGTTGCATGCGGATCTTTTCATCATGTCCAACCCCAACCAACTTGTCACAATAGGACCTCAAATGAGCCATCGGGTCGCCCCTGCCGTCGAACATATTGAACTTGGGTGTCTTATAGCCTTCAGGCAACTTCAAGTCAGGGTACATGTAGAGGTCCTCATAGGCCAACCCCCGAGTTCCTTTGGTGCCTTGGAATTGCTTGTACTTCTCTACCAACCATTGGACTTGCTCCTTCGTGTTGTTTGGGTCTTCCTTGGTCCATGCATATATTTCATGATCTTTGGTAGGGGGATGCGATGGTTGTTTTTTCAACGGTGAAGGAGGGTAAGTTGTTTTATGGTGCTTTTGGGGGTGCAATGTAGCTTGGGTAAGGAATGTCTTTTTCAGGGTATACTGGATCTTTGCCGTGAGGGTGAGTAGTTTTGTTTGGTTCAACGATCTCATCAGCACGGGCAAGAGGGATCCTACTCTCCAACTCGAACAACCTCTGTTCCAACTTAGCATAGTCTTCGTAGGCGACCACACCTTGCTTTTCAGGAGTTCCATTTCCAACTTTGTCAAGCTTAGCCATGATATTACGTCTCGTCCTTGTAGGTAAAGGGGGAGGTATTGGTATTGATCCTCTGGATCTCAACCGGTATTATGGTGCGGCCAGAATGCACAAACCAAACTTTCAGGGATTTGGGGACTGAAATACCAAAAACAAAGAAGAACTGTGAGTAGGTTAGTTAAAATAAAATCGCATCCTATCATGCATGGGATCCCTTTTGTGCCAGAGATAGGCCTATAGAAGATTCGAAGTAATATTTGCACCGAATACGTCATTTCGTTTGCATAAACATAATCAACACAAGCCTAAAACCCAGAAATGACGAAATTTTATTTAATTGCTCGGCTTTATTACAACCACTGACTTAAGACAATGACTCAACGACAAAAATAAAAGACGACTCAACTTAGGATGACCAGACTAATATGCCGAGCAAAGAGGTTTTGAATCAAGCGTCAGTTCCAACATCTTCTTTCTCTTTCTTCTCTTTGGCTTCTTCCTTAGGCTTATGAATCAGGCTCATAGGTGGAGGAGCGGCGAACATCTCCATCAGATCCTTCCCAGTTTTCATGTCTCCCAGAGCTTTTGTGAAGAATTCACAGATCTCTATCCCCATTGCTTCCTTCTCCTCTAGTGGCACTGCCTTAAAGTACTCTCTCCATCCCTTGAGCAAATCTTGTAGATTCCCAGCAGCTTGCCTTGCGGCAATAACCTTGCCTGTCCAATACTTGAGTTCATCCCCTTTGATTTTGTCCTTGTATTGCCTCCTCATCTCCCTCTCTTGTGTTACCCTTAATTCTTTCTTACTTTGGTCGAATTCATGTCGCAGCCTTTTGTATTTTTCAGTGAGACTTAAAGCCTTGATTTTCCTTTTCAGCGTAGTCTTAGACCGGAACTTTTCCTTATATTCACTGAGCCATTAAGTCAGAGTAGCCGTGGGGTTCACCCTACTGTCTCGGCAACGACAAAACTGTATAGTAAGCCTCTTTTCCCACATTGTCAAGATAGTCCCCACCATTGGGTGCTCGATGTTTTTTATGTCAACATTAAAGCTTCTTCCTTCAGTCAACTGCAGGGTCTATTGTGTCATCCCTACTTGTCAGAGAATCCTTAGAGGAACATAGTGATGAGTTCCTCGGAATCCAATCAATGTCAAGAAAGTGATGTCTTGACCTTGTATGGAAACAGTGAAGCCATCACAGTTTTCAATCATCCATAGCACCTCTTGCAACTCCTCGAGCTTGGTGTACCATCCTTCCGTGTTTGCAGGGTCTTCCCATGCCGTTGTTCCAGCCATGCGGGTGCTATGTGAGTGGATCCCTCCTCTCCACGATGGTTTTGGTGCTACCGGACTGATAGGGACACTGTACAAATGCTCTATCAACCAGATTTGCAGCAACAGATTGCAACCTTAAAAAAAGTCTCCTCCTCTCCTACATTTGGTTAGAGCCCTATAAACTTCCGCCAGAATCATTGAAACCAGACTTACTTGATGTTTGTGAGCTCCCTTGCACAATCCCTCTACTACTCTTCCCAGTCTTATGTCGATCTTTCCTTCCTTCTCGGGGAGAACCATGCTTCCTAGAAAAGAAACGATGAAAGCATTGGATTCAGTCCACTCCCAGTCTTGAATTTCCCATGCCCCAGTACAATCATGCCTAAGTGTTGGATCTCCAAACCTAGAATGCAAGTACTCCAACGTGACTTTCCCATCATGCACCTCTTCGACGTATGGATCATAAGGAGCGCCCAACAATTCAATGAACTCCTTAGGATCTACGTCTCGGGGATAAATCATAGTCTCGGGCCCAGGCTGTAAACCTGCTAGTCCACCAAATTTCTCCAACATTGGAGTCATCTCCAAACCATTGAAATGAAACACTGCCCTCTTGTAGTCCCAGAAATGCATAGCAGCCTCGACCAAACCAGGCATGGAAATATAGGCCTTGAGAGCCACCAACTCTCCCAACACCTTTTGAACGTGAGCCTTACTAATAATAGCCAGATCTTCCTACCAGAGTCTGATCAAATGAGAAGGTCAGGAAACAATCTCGAACTGAAGTGTACTTCTTGCAGCCATAGTCTGCAACCAAAACAAGAAAATGTAAAGACAAAAATATTCTTATAGTCTTGATCATGTTTAAGCAAACGATCAATATTTTGTGCAAACATTTCTTCGAATCCATACAGGGATGCAATTTTGTCATTTCTCGGGTTAAGAACCCTTTCGACGTTTGGACAAGGTTTCCTAATAGACCTTAACGCGCCGTGGACGTAAGGCTTTTCTATGTTTAAATGATATGAAGAAAAATAAACATGCATCGTCAATTGTTCTCAAAATTTCCCCAGAGCTTCATTACATAACTTGAAGTCTAATACATAAAAACTTTTGCAAATAAAAAGACAAAATGAAACTAGACTTTGGATTCCTCCTCTATCCTGGCCTTCTTTACTTCTCTCACTATCTCATGAGCTTCCTCCAAAGCCTCTGCTAAATGACCTTTGGCTGCGAACAAATGAAGTATGTCTACGGTGCTGCATTCGGCATTCCATTGCCCGAGCTTTTCCATCAATCCCTCCACTTTTCCTTCCAAGTTAAGTGCACGTTTCTTCTATGTCCTTGTCCTTCTTTGGTGCTCCGTTTCTGATTCTGATACCCTCCGCATTAGCCACTTGTATTTGATTTGTGCCTCTACTTCTTTGTCTTTGATAGCGTCGCTCCTATTTGGTCCCGGTGTAACCGTCCCTCTCAATTCTGCTTGTAACCAGTCTGCATAGTGTGGTTCACAGGCTGCCTCATACCGATCTCATTCTATAGATTTTGGACGCATAATGCAACGATTTTTTCAACTATCGATGATTTCCCCAGCCAAAGCAATCTTCTCTTCAGTGCAATCAAGTTGATATCGTCCGGTTAAAGCCATTTGAATTATGCATTGTTTCCTGCCAGCTTGCCTCATGACTCTTCCAGGGATATATGGTTGAAGGCCTCGTAGTCCCATTAGAGTCGAAAAAGAGTGGCGTTAGCTCGAATTGTGAATTCGTTTGTGGGGAACCAAGTGAACATCCATTACACTGTGTCGTCTGTTATGCTGTTAAAGAGTTTCAGCCAACCTTCAGCGCTACTTGCTTGTTTCAAGGTTCTAACTCCATAGCGTGGTGTAGTTCTGCGATTAATGCCTGATGGTTTGAGTATTTCTGCGCTTCCTCTCACTATTTCCAAATGCTCCTTAAACCAAAGTTGTAGTAACAAGTTGCACCTCTCAAAATATTTAGCCCCCTTCTTACAAAGCCCCAAAGCTCTATAAATGTCAGCCAAAATCATAGGTACCAAAGTGCATTCTCGTTTGTCAACTCCGTTCATCACAGCTTCCACTACCTTGATCAACCGTACTCCAATGTAATGCTTTGAACTTTCAGGAAACACCATAACACCCAAAAAACTAACTGTGAAGGCAAAAATCTTTCCTTTATGCCAATCATTGTAGGAAGTGAATCCTCACGCCTTTGGTCAAAAGCACCATCATGACCAAACTTCTCATACAGAAAAGATAAATGTATACCGCCCTTTTATATGAATGTCACCGCATCATTTCCAACAAGGCCAAGCAACTTGCGAAAGTCGCTCAAAATGGGAAACTTTGGAATGATGATTGCCGTTTCTTGCCATGTACGCTTTTCTCTAATCATACCCGAATCTTCTATAAAACCTCCTATTTCTTCTAACAAAGGTGTCAACTCTACGCCATTGAACCTAAAGACATTTCTTTGCTCATCCCAAAATGTAGTCGCCGCCTCAATAACCCCACGACACGGTTCCACTTCCATCAATAAAGGTAGATGCCCCAAGTATTCATGAACCCGCAAACGACCATGACCTCCTAAATTGCTCCACCATCGTGCTAGTAGAGGAGGAACACCCATGACCGTACCAAACCTTGGACATTTTTGAGCCATAAAGACCTACCAATAAATAAGAAAGTTAAAATAAACACCCTGCCCCCATTTTGAGAACAATATGGCCATTACATGTTTATTTTTTCATAAATACAAATAATCATGTCCAAACGCCCTTTGGGGTTAGAAACCTGTTTAGATCGTTGAACAAGTTGACCTATTTTGGACTTAGAAACAAGTCCGCTAGCATGATATAATGATGCATGATTTCCTATCGTCTCCACTAAGATTTGGTTAAGGCAAGGTTCCCCCAAACGAACAATTTGGAGGTGGAAAAGTTTTTGGGACCGTCGGCTGTACCACGGACTCGACCTATCCCAAAATTTTCCAAAGGGTGTTCTGTGGAAGTGAGAACGGCCGTCAAACCGACGCAACCATTTTTTTTCAAGTACGCCGCACGAGTGAACGTTAATGAGGAGATATGTCAAATAAAATGTATTATATAATTAAAAAAAAGATATTACAATCGAAAATTAAAACAAAAAGAAAACAAAACAAAAAAGAAAGAAGTTAGATAATAATAATAATAATAATAATAATAATAATAATAATAATAATAATAATAATAATAATAATAATAATAATAATAATAATAATAATAATAATAAACAATAAGAAAAATCTCAAAATAAAGACTCGTTATGGTTAAGATTTTGAATATCCCCAGCGGAGTCGCTATTCTATCGCACCCGATTTTAGACTCAACTCGAAGCGAGTCGGGTTTCGGATTTGACTGTGTAACTCGTTTGAGTTTGAGAGTTCGGAGTCAACACCTAATATAATTTTCTAAGGTGGATTAGGCCACCTAAACGTCTAAGGTCGAGTTTAATTATCATACTAGTCTGGTTTCAGAGATTCAAAAGGGTAAGAAGTCCAAATGACTCGGGGGAGAAGGTGTTAGGCACTCCCCGAGTCCCACGAAAGGTGGTTCCCTCCCGAGTCTATATTTTGGGTTAAATACATCTATGCAATTTTAATCCACATATATGCAAATAAGTTTCATATACGACCTATATTTAAACCTAGTCGCATTTTACGGCCTCTAATACAAATGCCTAATCGTAAGTAAGGCTAATCATACAAAAAGAGTACCGAATTTGGTTTAATTGTGCAACTTCAACATTTAAAACAGTTTTGCACAAGTGGACAGTTTTATAAATAATTTTCAGATTTAGACCAAAACTAAATGGGTGTTGTTTAAAACAAAATGTTAGACATTTAGGGTCAGTGTGACTCGTCATTAATCGTCGATTCCTAACCTTAATGGCTATTTTTGTTTTAGGTGTCAGTTTTGAAAAGTATTTAGGTAAAGGGACTGTTTTTCGAAACCAGGTCACACAAAGCACGTAAATGCAAACAAAAGGGGCTGCCACACATAGATATAGGTATAAGCATGCAAATATATAAGTGATCAATAGTTTAGGCTTTAGAAAATTTTCATATAGCCGTATAGTCAACCCCCAGATAACGTATACACCCTTATACACTATTAGATTAGTGTATAGGTGCTTCTAAAGTAATAAAAAGAATTTCAATACATATAACGGCCACGTTTTAAAAATATTTTGGGGCATAGGTTATTTATACAAAAAGCAGTTTTGAATTTGCAGAAGTAGGCAGATTACGAACAATTTTCAAAAAATGGTCCCTGTTATTAAAAACTGTCCAGATTTCATTAAAATAGCCTGAGCGATAATTGCAACATCAAATTCAGATTTTCACATACTCGTAAACATGCTTATAATTTCTTAAACCAGATTTGTATGCAAAGTTTTCAATTCTCTGGTCGGGTTTTCAATTCTCTGGTCGGGTTTGTATTCAGATTTGTATGCAACGTTTTCTTAAACCAGATTCGGGTTTCGAATTTGACTGGGTGAACTCGTTTGAGTTTAGATATTGGAGTCGCCAACTAATATAATTTCTAAGGCGTATTAAGTCACCTAATGTCTAAAGTCAAGTTAAATAGGCCTACTAGTCAATTCCAGAGATTCTATATGGATAAGAAGTCCAAATGACTCAGGGAAGAAGGTGTTAGGCATTTCCCCGAGTCCCACAAAAACTGGTTACCGTCCGAGTCTTAATTTTAGAATAAAAAGAGTATATATCATCAAGTGTACTAACTTGGAGATTTAGTTTAACATTTTAACTAAAGATGTAGCATATCTACACACACAAAAATAGTTTTCATGTTCGCCCAATATTTAAGCCTAATCGTAATTACGACTTCTAATATTTGAACACCTAATCGCAAACCAATGTTATAACACAAATGGGTATTACATATGTAATTAACACACTTGGAAAAGAATATTTGCATAAATAGTCTATTTTGCAAGTAAATTCAGATTTTATAAGAAACCAAAGGGGTTTGTTGTGAAAACAAAATATTGGCCATTTAGGATCGATGTGACTTGTCATTAATTGTCTAGCCCTAACCTTAATGGCCTTTTTGTGTATGGGTCGGATTTTGAAAAAAATATATATAGGAAGAGAGGCTGTTTTTGAAAAATGGGTCCACGAAGAGCACATAAATGCATATAAGGGGGATGTCACAATTAATAGTATACATATAGATATTATACATGCAAATACATGGTCCAAATTATAGTTATAACCTTAATAAAATAAGTTTAAAGTGTATAAACGACCCCAAAGCTTTATACACCCTTATACACTATCATATTAGTGTATAAGAGCGTTAGAGTTATCAAAACATTTTATACATTTATACAGGCCACTTTTGAAAAAGTTTATTGGGTCTGGACAACTCGTGCAAACAGAAACAGTTTAATCTTAGCGAAGCAAACCAGATTTTAGTACTTTTCACAAATAGCCTCGATTTAAAATAGAATTCCAGTCTGATCATCATAAAACATGTTTCCAAGTAATCGAAACCTGTGAGACACATTATAGGCAGTAGCATTATCGTTTCAAAGACGTGCAGGTTTTAAAGGTGTGATACAACTTGTCATAACACTCAGTTTTCGAAAAGGCGAAGCTGTAGATATGGATGATGCAGCACATAAGGAAGTACAGGAGAAGGAGAGGCTCCTATGTAGCCAATTCATACAGTCTAGCAACTATGTGCCCTGTTTTAAACAAATACAAGATGGGACCTAATGAATATATACAATAGGACAGTTTCTAAGGGGGCATGGTTCATCTGACAAGGAGTAGGCTATTTTAAGCATAGTCAAGACTCCCAGTCTTGCACCTGAGTAATCATTGCATAATGCAACTAACAAGCTAGATCCACAGTTTAAGTTTAGGACTCAAAGCCAGGTTGTCATGGCCCGAGACCCACAGAGAAGCAGAACCCCTCACTAGGGTCTGTGTAATGGCCAAAAACCTGTAATAAAACCTTGATACACCTTTGAGGGTGTCCTCACTGTTGCTGCATAAAGGGGTTAGCACAACGGGCAAAGGGAAGGCCCTGAACAGACACTGATAAAGGTAGTATGCAGCCTCTATACACAAAGCATCAAAGATGATTTTATAAACAGTTTCAAACAAGGACAAACAAAGGTGAAAGACGGGTTTTAAACTAAAGGCAGCATACAGTCAAGAGAAAGGTAAAGAGATACCTTCAATGGTGTTAGAACAAGTAAACAGAGCTGTGAGTGATGTTTGACGCTTGCAGATATCCAATCCAGGAAGTAAATAATAGCAAGAGTCTTCTAAAGATTTTGAAAGGCAAACAGGAAAGAGTAGTGTGTATGCTAGATGTTTCTGTGTATGAATAATATTGCAGAGCTCAGTGTGCGAGTGTAATGAGTATGCTGGGTGTTGATACCAGAGAACACTTGTCTGTCTTGGCTAATTGAGCCTGTTTATATAGGTGAGGGGAAGTAGGGGTTCAAACTCAAACGCAGGACACAAAAGGCAAAGGATTATGTATTTCCATAATTAAAGGGATCCACTTAGGTGGACTTTCCAAGTATAGCTCGATCAAGCCCTAAACCTAAGGCAAATCAAACCTTTAAACAAATATAATTCCTCCCTTTGGTCAGTAATACATCCAAATTCAAGCATAAGTGTGTAAGATTGTTCTACACTCGTTTAGGCTTGAAAATCCCTTAATTACCTAACAAATTTCCATCAAAACTACTAAATTGATACTATTCAGTTTGCTAAACATATTTCCATTAACAATTTCAATCGCAGATTTAATTTCAAACAAACCTAAATCCTTGTAATAGGTCATCACCCAGATTCTGAATTTAACAATGAGAATTATGCACTTTGACAGAATAAGGGGCTGAATACATTGTAACAAACAAAAATGAACATAGATGACTCATGAATTGCCTTTTATTTTATACTCAGGAACCAACAGAGATAGCTTAAAGCATAAACGATGAGTATATGTCATTCAGGCATGTGAGGATTCAAGGAAACATTTTTTCTTAAACCAGTGCATTAACAAGAATAACAATCGCGTGAATTTTAACTAGTTAACTAGCAAATAGCACATACCATATTGGTACACAGAAAATATAGGCAAGTATAGGCATGAATCCACATAAATCTAAAATGTCAAAAGAAGAAGGAAGATTACCCGTTTAGGTTTGGAATCGGGTTCAAATTGACCCAACTCCGGTCATGCATAGGGGTTTTCCCTTTCCCCACGATGGTGTCATGTAATTTTAGTAAATCGACCGCCTACGTACCTTTTTCCGGTGACAGAAACCCCATTGACGAGAGGTCAAATTCGACCTCCGTCGAAACCACCAAATAGCACCAAGGTTTTTGCAGCGGACATTGCGAGGATCATGACAATGTCATTTTCCACAATTTTCTCCAGTCAAAATGGCCGGAAAGATGATCAAAGTGGATGGTGATTTGAATCGCCAAGGAGAGAGAGAGAGAGAGAGAGAGAGAGAGAGAGAGAGAGAGAGAGAGAGAGAGGAGGAGAGTCGCGGCTGAGGGGAAAGGAAAAATGAGAAGGGGAAATAGGGTTTGGGGGTGTTTGTGTAATAAAAATGGAAACTTGATTCCTAGCCGTTGGATTAATATCGTGGATGGCCAGGATCAAACCACGTAGACAGGTGACGTGTAAAAAAAATGGCTGAGGTGTATATATGAAGTGATATATATATATATATATATATATATATATATATATATATACACATATATATATATATATATATATATATATTTGGTGTATAAATAGGTATAAAAATAGTGTAAAGTGAACTAAAAAATATAGAAAAATTAGGGAACTAATTTTAAAATGTTAGGAAGGCTAAAAATGCACAAAAATTATAATTTTGAGGCTTAAAACAATTTTGAATAATTTTGTAAAAAATAGGAGTAATTGCAAGAACTGTAAAAACAGCTATGGTTTGAGACAATGCTTCAAAAATGGCCTCAATTACCAGGCTATTACGAGAAGGTAATTTGAAAGGAATGGACAAGGCAAGAGTGAATACATGATTGTGTGCAAAATTTCAAGAACTGTTGATTTTAAAAATAGGAGGGACAAAATTAGGTGTCAACAGCTGCCCCTCTTTGCCCGGGGATGATGAAAGAGTCTTCGGGCAAAGACGTTGAAAGTGCGGCCAATTTTGTCATGACTATAGAAGAGACTATGACTTAAGAGGATGTAGGGTGTCAGGCTGAGATGTTTGCCTTGCTCGGCGTATGTTTCCTGCAATAAAAATGTGTTTGCAATATAATGTGTATATATTTAAAACGTACCTTCCCACCAGGCTAGATTGTCTTTCCAAGATTATCGCAATATAAGATTGTGTCTGCTAAGCCATAATTGTGTGTCTTTTGCTGTTAAATGTTAGATTCGACATTGGGTTGTTTGCCCTCCGTCGATACATTGGGCTGTGTACCCTCTGCAAAGAAATAAATTGGCAAATAAATATCGGGCTGTGTACCCTCAATCGACGCTTCGGTTTGTGTGCCCTCAGCTACTTTAAAATGCAAATCGATATCGGGATGTTTACCCTCAACCAACGCCTCGGGTTGTGTGTCCTCAGCTAATTTAAAATGCGAATCGATATCGGGGTATGTACCCTCAACCGATGCCTCGAGTTGTGTGCCCTCAGCTAATTTAGAATGCGAATCGATATCGGGCTGTGTACCCTCAACCGACGCCTCGGGTTGTATGCCCTCAGCTAATTTAGAATGCGAATCGATATCGGGTTGTGTACTCTCAACCGACGCCTCGGGTTGTATGCCCTAAGCTAATTTAAAATGCGAATCGATACTGGGTTGTGTACCCTCAACCGATTACTCGGGTTTTATGCCCTCAGCTAATTTAAAATGCGAATCGATATCGGGCTGTGTATCCTCAATCGACGCCTCGGGTTGTATGCCCTCGGCTAATTTAAAATGCAAATCGATATCGGGCTGTGTACCCTCAATCGACACCTCGGGTTGTATGCTCTCAGCTAATTTAAAATGAAAATTGATATCGGGATGTGTACCCTCAATCGACGCCTCGGGTTGTATGCCCTCAGCTAATGTAAATGACAAACCTTTCATTGAAACACTTCTATCGTGCGTTGTTGATTTAGGTATCTTTCGTGCCTGCATCCAAAGAAAGATTGGTAAGTTGTTTGGAGTGGTTTGGTTTGTGCATTTTTGGCTCGTTTCACGTTCGCTGTCCACGAGTGCCAGGATCTTGGACGAGCTGATAGGGATATGCATAAAATGGTATATAATGCAAATGATTTTGAAAAACTTTTTATAAGAAAGAAAATGAGATGAAATATTTTATCTCGTTGAGTCAAAAGCTGCGTTGTGTAAAGCCAAAGTTGTCGTCCTTCATGCTGCTCCAGACACCCTTAAGTGAATTTTGAGGGCGATCTCAAAATTTTACCCCACTTTGCGTTTGAAATTTTTGAGAGGTCCTCAAAAATTTCTGCCCCAGTGTCAACTATGTTTGTCCTTTGGGAATTTTTGAGAGTTCCTCAAAAATTCTGCTCCAGTGTCTGTTTCGTGGGGTAAATGAGAATTTTTATATTTATGCAACCGAACCTTGAATAGGTTCCCTACATATCCCACTTGGGGAATCAGGTCGTGACGTAGTTCAGATTACATAATGTATTGTAGAATGGGGAAATCACTAATCAATACAAATCCTATACATAGTATCTTTTAACAGCATCTGAATTGATAGGTTTTGGCCAGACTTCTCCATCCATCTCTGCCAATATCAATGCTCCTCCGTTCAAAACTCGTGAACCATGTACGGTCCTTGCCAATTTGGTGCAAACTTGCCTTTTGCTTCTTCTTGATTCGAAAATATTTTCTTCAAAACTAATTGCCCAGGTTCAAAGAATCTCTCTCGAACCTTCTTGCTGAATGCCTTGGCCATCCTCCTCATCCATGAGTACTTGATGATAACCGGCGAAACAGTCTACGAAGGATTGTAGTTCATGTTTCGTGCAATTGTCAATCAGGATATGTATGTTTGGTAGAGGAAAGTCATCTTTAGGACTGGCTCTATTCGGATCTCTATAATCCACACAAACTCGGAGTTTTCCATCCTTCTTCGGCACTGGGACGATGTTAGCCAACCAAGTCGGATACTTGACCGTTTTCAGAATCCCTGCATTGAGCTGCTTGGTTACTTCTTCACCAATCTTCAACAGAACTGATGACTTGAAGGTTCGGGCCTTTTGTTTGACTGGCGGAAAGCCCGGATTGATAGTTAATTTGTGCGTTACCACATCCGTGCTTATGCCGGTCATGTCATCGTACGACCAGGCGAATACGTCCTCATATTCTTTAAGAAACTCAGTATATCGCTTTATGTCCTCGGCATTGAGATGTACACTGATCCTTGTTTCTTTCATAATTTCCCTATCTCCTAAGTTTATCACCTCGGTCTCCTCGAGGTTTGGCTTAGGTTTGTTTTCAGATCTCTCAATTTCTTCTGGTGTAGTTTCATCAAAATCATCATAATCAGCGCCCGTTTCCCCAAGCTCCATTGTTTCATTACACGGTGCGATTGTGGACTCAATGGGATTTTTAGTATGAATGCTAAAAAAGTAAAATATTGCAAGATTAAAAGGTTAAAGCAAAGAGTTAAACGGGAAATAATGCGACATTTTATTTATGAATCCTCGCAAAACAAAGTTTGTAGGGAAACATGTGCAATAGGAAATGAAAAAATGCAAACTCCGCGACTCAGGGTCGGGTTTTATTTTAGAAAGTATAAAAATAAATTTTATTCCCCCAGCTCTACCAAGGTCCACGGTAACCTCGGGCCCGGTTGCTGATCCAGTTGTTCAGTGCTGCTCCAGATCCAGCCTTTGTTAGTTCAGGAGGTTTATGTTCTTCCAGGATCATACAACAGTTTTCATCAGCTATGAATAGATTTTGCATTCCTGCCAGCAGATCTTCTTCAGCATCAGCTACTTTCGGCTCCACTCCTTGAGCTGCGGACATCTCCCCTTTTCGACCATCCAAGTATCCAGACGAGACGAAGATATGCAAGAGAGTCTTGGTGCTTTACTTATAGAACTTGAAAGCTAATGACGCTTCTTCCATGCTCTTTTCATAGGTCACAATGTACCATATGCCAGCCTTCTCATTGTCGGGCCTCATCACAATTCTGATTGGCTCAACCATACCATCCAAGTTCTTGTCCAAACCTTTGCCCGGTTCATAGCCTTGCTTGATCATGATGCCTATGACCCAGTCTCCGAGCCACTTTGCAGGTTGTGGGAGTACATAGGGCTCTTCGATCACCACCTCCATAGATTCAGGCGCTTTGGGTATCCACACTTGCTTTCCTTTTGTTTCTTCAGAGATGCGTTTCCAATTGGGACGAGCATTGGGTGAATACATTAGTCGCTTCTCGGTCTTAGCTGGTAGGGTCTCACGAAATTCGCATGAGGGCACTCCCCAATCAGACATGACTGGCTCCCAGACTAAGTTAGCCTTTGCCTCGGGTATCCCAATAAGCACTGTAAAAGTTCCTTTTTCTCACTTCAACCCCAAGCGGTGTGTTGACAACTTGGGAGAAAAGTGTGCAGTATAGCCTCCTTGGACCGTGCTTGTGGGATTCCAACTTGAATTATAATTCTTGCGACGTCCTCCTCGAGCGCCTTGTAGCACTCCCACAAGTTCTACAGTATAGAATGTCTGCCCATCAGGAGTATCTCCTTCAATTACTGGTATGGTTCGCTCATTGTAGATAGAATTGTTCCCCTCGCCGAACACTACCACCTCTTTGTGATCCCATTTGAATTTCACGGTTTGGTGCAATGTAGAAGGCACTGCACCAGCCATATGGATCCAGGGCCTCCCCTGTAGCAAATTGTAGGAGGCAGAGATGTCCATGACATGGAACTCAGCAGTGAACTCCACGGGACCAACCATGATAGTTAGGTCAATTTCCCCAATGGTGCTTCTTTGTGACCCATCAATCGCCTTTACCTTCATGTCGCTTTCCCTTATCTTGCTTTGGTCAATTCCCATTCTTTTCAGAGTGATGAATGGGCATATGTTCAGACCGGAACCTCCGTCGATCAGAACTCTCCCTACGAACCAGTCTTTGCACTAGACAGTGACGTGCAAAGCTTTGTTGTGATTCAACCCTTCAGGTGGTAGCTCATCTCCGTGAAAAGCAATTCGGTTGGCCTCCATGCATTTTCCAACCATGGTAGCTAGGTTCTCAACTGAGGTGTCTACCGAAATATGTGCTTCGTCTAACACCTTCATCAAAGCACTTTGGTGCCTCTCCGACTTGAGGAGCAAAGCCAAAACAGAGATTTTTGCTTGAATTTTGCCCATGTGCTCAACTACGGAGTACTCCTTTGCTTGTACTTTCTTCCACAGTCCCTTGGACTCTTCCTCGCTAATGCCTCGTCTCTCTTGAACTAGATTCTCGGGAGTCTAAATCCTCCCTCTCCTAGTCATCCCTTGTGCGGCAACAGTCTCAGCTACAACCTTGCTCTTCTTCTCCCTTTCATAGTACCACGACACCGCCTTGTCGCTGTATGGTGGAACCACATCAACATAGAATTTAGGAGCCACTTCTACCTCAATGGGCTCTGGTGCTGTGGTGGCCTGAGCGACTGAAGCGGTTGCTGGCGCCTTTTCTTTTGCCTTAACGATAGTCCTTTTGAAGTTGCATTCCTCATCCAATTCAATCAGGTTCACCCTATTGTCTCCATGATTAGGCAAAGGGTTGTTGTGTACATTTAGAGTCTTCAAGTGTATCACCTTTTGATCGATCAAGTCTTGTATTTTTTCCCTCAAGGCATAACACTTCTCAGTATCGTGACCAGGTCCCCCAGAGTGATAGGCACAAGTTTTAGTTTGATCAAAGTAGGGTGTCATCCTACCAGGCATTTTGAATGGCATAGGTTGTATATGACCAGCTACTTTGAGTCTCTCGAACAATTGAGTGCGAGATTCAGCCAGTGGGGTGTAGTTTCTTTTGGGTCTTGGGTTGTTATTGGCGAGAGGCCTTGGTGAATAGGTGTTGGTATTTCGGTAGTTAGGACTTTGCGGGTATGTTGGTCTTTGTGGTGGTGGGTTTTTGTACAAGGGCTGGGTGTTATAGACTAGGTAAGTGGATGTGGGTGGTATGTATGGGTAGGAGGGAGGAGGTGTTTGGTAGTAGTGGTTATGAGTAGGAGAGTGGTCAAGTGATGCGGCCACGAAGGAGACGTCGTCCTTCTTCTTTCTTAAGGTGGTGGTGCTACCACCATGTAGTGCTTTGTTAGCGGCTTGCAATAAGGCCATGCTAACAATCCTTCCAGTTTTGAGTCCACCTTCGACCATGTCACTAATCTTCATCAATTCTCCGAACTTCTTGTCTTGCAGGTTCAGCATTTTGTCAAAATAGACATCTTTTTGTATGCGGATGAAATTCGCCACTATCTCAGCGTCTTCCATGGGAGGTTGGAATTTGGCGGCTTCAGCCCTCCATCTAGTTGCAAATTCTCTAAAAGTCTCAGTGGGCGTCTTCTTCAACTTTTCTAGATAGTATCGGTCAGGCATAGCATCAGTGTTGTGCCCAAAACTGCCGACGAAGTCTCCAGCCATTACTTCTCAGCTCGTCCACTTCTTTGTTTGTTGCTTAGAGTACCATACTAATGCATCTCCAGTTAGACTGTGGTTGAACAGCTGGATGTGGATCTTTTCGTCATGTCCAACCCCAATCAGCTTGTCACAGTAAGATCGTAAATGAGCCATCGGGTCTCCACTGCCATCGAACATGTTAAACTTCGGTGTCTTGTAGCCTTCAGGTAGTTTCAAATCAGGGTACAAGCAAAGATCTCAACCAGCCATTGGACTTTCTCTTTGGTGCTGTCTGGGTCTTCATTAGTCCATGCATACATGTCATAATCTTTGGTAGGTGATGCGATGGTTTTGGTTTCAGCTGTGAAGGCGGGTAAGTTGTTTTGCGGTGCTTTTGGTGGTGCAGTGTGGGTAGGGTAAGGAATGTCTCTTTTGGGGTAAAGTGGATCTTTGCCGTGAGGGCGAGCAGTTTGGTTTGGTTCAGTGATCTCATCAGTACGGGCCAAAGGGATCCTATTTTCTAGTTCAAGCAGCCTTTGCTCCAGCTTAGCGTAGTTTTCATAGGCAACCATGCCTTGTTTCTCAGGAGTTCCAACCTTGTCGAACTCAGCCATGATATTTCGTCTCGTCTCGTCCTTGTAGGTAATGAGGGAGGTGTTGGGATCGATCCTTTGGACCTCAACCAGTATTGCGGCTCGGCCAGAATGCACAAACCAAACTATCAGGGACTTGGAAATTGATACATCAAAAACAAGAAGAGAAAGTTTGAGTATACATTAGTTTAAATAAAATCGCGTCCTATCATGCATGGGACCTCTTTTATGCCAGAGGTGGGCCTACCACGGATTCGAAGTAACGTTTGCAACAAACACATCATTTCGTTTGAATAAACACGATCATCACTAGTCTAAAACCCAAAAATAATGAAATTTTATTTAGTCTGCTTGGCTTTATTACAACCACTAATGACTCGATCAAGATGAAAACGAAAATAAAGAAAGGACAAGACGACTTGACTCGATACGATTAGACTAGGTGCCAAGCAAAGAGACTTCAGGTTCAAACACCAGCTCCAGCGTCTTCCTTTTCCTTCTCCTCTTTGGCTTCCTCTTTGGGTTTGTGAGCCTGACTAATGAGCGGAGGATCAGTAAATGTTTCTAGCAGGTCTTTCCCAGCCTCCATGTCACCCAGAGCTTTTACGAAGAACTCGCAGATTTCTAACCCTCTTGCTTCTTTCTCTTTTAATGGTACCGACTTAAAATATTCTCCCCATCCTTTGAGCAAATCTTGCAAATTTCCAGCAGCTTGCCTTGCAGTCATGACCTTGCCGGTCCAATACTTGAGTTCGTCTCCTTTAATCTTATCTTTGTATTGTCTCCTCATCTCCCTCTCTTGTGTCACCCTTAACTCCTTCTTTCTTTGGTCAAACTCGTGTTTCAGCTTCTTGTATTTTTCAGCAGTATTTGGAGCTTTGGCTTTCCTTTTTAGTGTAGTCTTTGATCGATACCTTGCCTTATCTTCGCTGAGCCATTGAGGGTAAGCCAAGGTAGCAGTGGGGTTCACCCTACTGTCACAACCACGACAAAACTGCATAGTAACCCTTTTCTCCCACATTGTCAATATGGTGAGAACCATGGGATACTCGATGTCTTTTATGTCAATGTTGAAACTCCTTTCTTCAGTTCGGTTTTGTTGTGTCATTCCGACTTGCCGAAGGATCCTTAGAGGAATATAGTGATGAGTTCCTCGGAATCCAGTCAATGTCAAGAAAGTGATGTCTTGACCCTGTATGGAGACAACGAAACCAGCACAATTTTCAATCACCCATTGCACATTTTGCAGTTCTTCGAGCTTGGTGTACCAACCTTCCATGTTTGCGGGGTATTCCCATGCTACTGTTCCAGCCATACGAGTGCTATGTGAACGGATCCCTCCGTTCCAAGATGGTTTTGGTGCTATAGGACTGACAGGGACACTATGCAAGTGTTCTATCAACCATATTTGCAGCAACAAGTTACAACCCTCGAAAAAGTCTCCTCCTCTCCTACATTTGGTTAAGGCCCTATAAACTTCTCCCAGAATCATGGGGATCAAACTCACTTGACGTTTGAAAGCCCCTTTTCACATCCCCCTACTACTCTCCCTAGCCTTATGTCGATCTTGCCTTCTTTCTCGGGGAAAACCATGCTTCCTAGAAAGCGATGATAAAAGCATTGGATTCAGTCCATTCCCAATCTTGAATGTCCCATGCTCCAGCCATTCGTGTCTAAGTGTCGGATCTCCAAACCTAGAATGCAAGTATTCCAACGTGACCTTCCCATCCTGCACTCCCTCGACATATGGATCATAAGGGGCTCCCAACAATTCAATGAACTCCTTAGGCTCCACGTCTCGGGGGTAAATCATAGTCTCGGGTCCAGGCTCTAACCCTGCTAACCCTCCAAATTCTTCTAATCTTGGTGCCAACTTGAAACCATTGAAATGAAACACAGCCCTTTTGTAGTCCCAGAAATGTGTAACAGCTTCAACCAAACCAGTCATGGCAGTGTAGTTCTTGAGAGCTACCAACTCTCCCAATATCTTTTGAACATGAGCTTTGCTGACAATGGCCAAATCTTCCCACCAAAGCCTGATCAAGTGTGGAAGTCGGGAGACGATCTCAAATTGGAGAGTACCCTTTGCAGCCATAGTCTGAAAACAAAACAAGAAAAGGTAAATACCAAAACATCCTTATAGTTTTGATCATGTTTAAACAGAAGATTAATGTTTTGTGCAAACATTTCTTCGAATCAATGCAGAGATGCAATTTGTCACTTTTTGGGTTAAAAACCCTCTTGACATTTAGGGTAGGTTTACTAATGGACTATTACGTGCCAAGGACATATAACCTTCCTAGGTTTGTCATGATGCAAAGAAAATGAATACGCATTTTGTTGCCGATTATTCTCATAAATTCCCCAATCATTTTAAAAATCAATACATGATAATAATTTTTGAAAAAGTAAAAGTACAAGAGGGAAAATGAAAATGACACTTTGACTAGACAGCACACTCCTTTTCCATCCTGGCCCTCTTTGTTTCTCGTGTAATCTCCTTGATTTCTTCCATAGCTTTGGTCAAATATCCTTTTGCTGCTACCAAGTGTAAGATGTCTACCTCTGCACACTCTGAATTCCATTGCTCAAGTTTTGTCTCCAATGCCTCTATCTTTTCCTCTAGTTCTAATGTACGCTTCTTCCACACTTCGATCTCTTCTTTGTTTTCCTTATCCATCTTGACAGCTTTCAACATGAACTCTCGGTACCGAATTTGAGCCTCTGCCTCACGATCTCTTATGTTATTTCCATGACTTGTCCTACTACCACATTTCCCTTTATACTAGAGCGTAACCAGCTTTTGTAATTTGGTTCGCATCCAGCGTTGTATCTATCAAGTGCTAGCGATGCTTCTTCCATGACTTATCTTCCCACCCATGCCCTCCTAATACTCTTGACCTTTGGAACAACAACTTCAGTGTAGTCAGATTGATAATCTTTTGTGTCTGGTATCAATGGTACGATTTTCTTCCTCCCCGCTTCCCTCATTACTCTTAATGGCTAGTAAGGTTGAAGGCCACTTAACCACATAAGTATCACAAAGGATGCCTTCTCAGAACTAATGATGAAATCTGATAAAGGAAACTAAGTGAACATCCACTGAATTATGTACTTTGTTATGCTTTCGAACAATGCTACCCATTTCTCTGTGCTTCTTGACTGCTTGAGTTTTGAAACCCCATACCGTTCCCTAATCAAGTAGTTGTAACCGGCTGGTTTGGACAATGCTTGCACACCTCTTTCTTTCCTTAAGTGTTCTTTGAACTATGCTTGTAGTAGAAGATTACATCCTTGGAAATATTTTGCTCCCTTCTTGCAACAACCTAAAGCTCGATAAATGTCTGCTACGAGCATAGGAACTATGGTATAACGGTAACCATCAATTCCATTGAACACTGCATCGGCAACCATGACGAGTCTTGAACATATGTCATGACTTGAACTCTCGGGGAAAACCATCACTCCTAAAAAAACAAATGGCAAAGGCAAGTGGTCTAGCCCTCCTCCAATAACCATAGGACTCGAACTCCTTCTTATGACTATCATACGCCCTCAAATGCCCAAATCGAGTGTAAAAATAGGAAAAGGGGATCTTTATTTGTTGTAAAAATCCCACGTCCACACTTGCTATTATCCCTAACTTCTTTCGAAACTCGTCAGTTGTGGGGACGCTAGGTGCTAGTATGCGACCCCGTTGCCAACGATATTTGTCTAACCCCGAGTGTGACACAAACCCCCTTATTTCTTCCAACAAAGGTGTTAATTCCATGTCCCCAAACCTAAACACGTTCATCTTTTCATCCCAAAACGACACTGATGCTTCGATTATCTCCCTACATGGTTCCATTTCTAATAGTGAAACCAAATGACCCAAGTGTTGGCGTACTTCGGTTTGCTATCCCAGTGACAAGTTGCTCCACCAACTAGTTAACAAAGGAGGTGCGCCCATAGTCATTCCAAAATGATGAAATTTTTGACTCATTGTGATCTAAAAATAAAGAGGGAATAAAATTTAAAACCCCATCCCCTTTAAGAATAATTGAACAAATCAAAATGCGTTTTCATTCTTGTCTCACTTTTTTTTCTCTCTTTTCTTTTCTTTTCTCTCAAATGCACATAATCATGTCCAAACGTCCCTTTGGGGTCGGAAAACCCATTTAGGTAGTTTGGACAAGTTGAAAACTAGTCGGCTCATGGGGAGCCTTTCCTACGGCATGATGCATGCTCATTACAATAGAAGAGTGGTGTAATTCTAGACACGGTTCCCCAAGGCGGACAGCCAAGGAGTGGGATCATTTGAAATTATTGCTTGTACCATGTACCAACTATATTCTAACATGTCCCTCTTAAAAGATGTTTTGGTGGTGAAGCGACCGTGGGATCCATGTAATCGCCGTGTGTGTGTGAATTGTCGTTTCGCAGGAGTGGGGGGAGTATGAGTGAAGTATGCAAAATGTCATATAAATAATACAATAAATAAATAAAGTGAAAGAAAGAAAAACAAAAAAGGAAACCAAGTTAGTACGGCAATAATAATAATAATAAACAACAAGATAATAAATAAATAAATCCCAAAAGCATAGACTCGTTGTGGTTAGGACTTTGAGTATCCCCAGCGGAGTCGCCATTCTGTCATACCCAATTTTGGACTCAACTCGAGGCGAGTCGGGTTTTGGATTTGTGTCACGACCTGTTTTCTGAATGAGTTATGACACGGCACCTGAGGACCAGGTGAACCAGATCTGCTAAACTTTTCATACATCTTTCAAAAACCCATAATAATCTAAATAAATAATAACTCTACATCTTATAATAAATGTCAATGTAACTTTAAGCGTTAAATCTTAAATGTGCACCATAACCCTTCTAACTCATTGTCTATGAAGCCTCTAAAACTGGAAGACTGTCATATTGCACGAGACATGAAACCCTCGGCAATACTCAACTGAATAAATAAAATAAATGAAGGAACTGGTAAGGAAAACTGATATGTCTCCACTGAAAGCAAAGCGGAGCTCACCAAAAACTGAGGATGTGAGGGAGAGTCCTAGCCTGTAGTCTGATCGCCTCTGTGACCTGCATCTATGTTGACGAAGCCAACGTAGGTTCCAAGAAAAAGGAACCTGAGTAACGAATCGCTCGTCACCCAGTGAGTATCATCGACTCCCTCACTAAGGCCGGAACGAGAGTTAATAAAACATGAATGCGTAAACTTTACTTTAAGGCAACTGAAACATTAGATCAAAATAAACTCTTTAAATATTGCAAAATAGCTTATATTTTATTTATAGGGAGTACCACTCAAATCTGACATCTTTTCTTTCTTTCTCTTTCTAATCCCCGTGGCGTCCCACAGTTCAAAGTGTCTGACACGCTAGCATTCATTGCCCGACTATGGCAATATAATATAGTGCCCGACTATGGCACATACCTACCCTGTCATGGTAGTTTCGGGGTAAAACGCAACCCGACTATGGTCACGCTCCGCAGCCCGACTATGGCTACGAACAAGTTTACCCTTCTCAGAATTTAAGGTAGCTCCCAAAAATATCTAAAATATTGCTTGGCACCAAAGGCCTCAATTTGAACTTAAGCTTTCATTTAAAATCTCATCAAAGCTTCATTAGCTTTCAAACACAATTAAATCTTGAATCATTTAATAATAATCATAGAATAACATAAATAATCTCATGAAATTGTACTCAAGTAAAGATATGATCGGGATGTAAAGGAAGCTATGAAACATATTTCTAGATACTTGATACTAAAGAACGACTTGGAAACATTAATGGATAATGAACGTTTGCCCGCTCCAATCAAACGTACATTAACTTCTCTAAAGCAGTTTATCAAACACCTTAAATACATGCACTTTGTGAGAAAAGCACCTTAGGAAGGGTATGTCTCAACTCACCTCGATTACTCCTCGAGCCTAGACGTAAGCTCCAATTCACGCACTTCACGTCACCCAACAACTACGATAATTAATTTACATAATCAATTCCAAAGTTTCAATCTTTCCCCAATTCAAGTACTTAGGTTCAACCATTAAATTTTTAGGTTTTGGGGAACTTTCCTAAAAATATAATCTATTACGAAGAGATGTTTTGGCGTGTAATAGCACTGTCACTATTTAATTTCATAAAGAGAATTTACCTTGATTGGATCTCAAATTGATTTAGGCGAACACTTTTCCGTTGCTCTGTTCTCGTTTACGTTGCTCTATTTTGTGCTCTGTAGCTATTCCTAATGAGGGAGTACATATATATGACTCCTTCACACGTGAAATCTTTTCCTTTGTTAAATTTGAGCTAATAGCCACAAAAGTAATTTTTCTTTAAAGGGTAGCTTATCTCTTTTGGTCAAACTTTATGTCAGCTTGGGTTTTTAGCCTTTTGTAATATCTTCTCTCACCTCTTATATAATTCAATATTTGTACTCCATCCAAAGTTAATACTTTAACTTAATTTCATTATAAGTTAACGACCTTACATTAATATTTCTTATGCCAATAAGTGTCCTAAAAATTAGAAAATTTGAGGAACATTACATTCTTCCCTCCTTTAAAATCATTCGTCCTCAAATGATGTATACTCTACACTCCTAGGCCACTTTTCCATTCCACCAACTTGCCAAATGTTCCAAAATTTGGCTAAGTGTTAAATTTCTCAAAAATTTCGGCAGAGTCTCCCCTGTAACTAGACTATCCGAAAAAATATCCCTGTCAGAAATACCACAACAACAACCAATACACTATAACAGGCCATCAGTAGGCACCAACAATAGCTCCAAATAACCACTACTACTCCGGCAAGGAGGTAAATCTCAACAATAAATAAAACATGCTCCGGCAAGGAGCTGAATCTCAATAATAAATGAAACATACTCCGGCAAGGAGCTAAATAACACTAACGAATTAATATACTCTGGCAAGGAGCTAAACCACATAATATCTCATAATTGACTAGAAAAATTTAAATACAATTTAAACCTTTATAGTTCACATACCTTGTTCTTCAAATAGATGGGGATACCTTTTCTTCATGTCTTCCTCAACTTCCCAGGTAGCCTCTTTTGAATTTTGACCACGCCACAATACTTTCACCGAAGCTATATCTTTTGTTCTTAACTTTCTAACTTGCCTATCAAGAATCTGGACCGGTACCTCTTCGTAAGCCAAGTCTTTGTTAATCTCTATGGTGTCGGCAGGAATAACATGTGATTCATCATGAATGTACTTTCTGAGCATAGACACGTGGAAAACAGGATGGACTGAAGACAACTCAACTGGCAAGGCTAACTCATAAGCCACTTTACCCTTCTTGCTCAAAATCTCATAAGGTCCGATAAATCTAGGACTAAGCTTTCCCTTTTTACCGAACCTCCTAACTCCCTTCATAGGTGACACCTTTAGAAATACCATATCACCTACATTAAACTCTAAGTCTCGGTGCCTCTTGTCAGAATAAGACTTTTCACGACTCTGAGCCGCTTTAAACCTTTCTCTAATTAGCTGGACTTTCTCTAAAGCCTCATAAACAAACTCTGGGCCGAGTAACGCACCTCTACTGGTTCGAACCAACCCACTGGAGATCTACATCTGCGCCCATATAGCACCTCATACGGAGCCATCCCAATACTAGCCTGATAGCTGTTATTGTAGGCGAACTCAATGAGCGGCAAGTAATCATCCCAATTACCACCAAAATCTATAACACAAGCTCGCAGCATATCCTCGAGGGTCTGAATGGTCCTTTCTGCCTGACCATCAGTCTGCGGATGGAAAGCGGTGCTCAAGTTGACCTTGGTTCCCAACCTTTTCCGGAAAGCTTGCCAAAAATGAGCGGTGAACTGCGGACCTCTGTCAGAGATAATCGAGACTGGAGTGCCATGCAACCTAACAATTTCCTTGATGTACAACTGAGCATACTGTTCGGCAGTGTCTGTCGTCTTAACTGGTAGAAAATGAGATGACTTTGTGAGTCTATCTATAATGACCCAAATTGAATCATGTTTACGATATGTGCGAGGCAAGCCTACCACGAAATCCATATTTATCACTTCCCATTTCCACTGTGGTATCTCTATACCCTGAAGTAGACCACCTGGTCGTTGATGCTCTGCCTTGACTTGCTGACAATTCAAACATTTAGCCGCATACTCTGCTACTTTCTTCTTCATACCTTTCCACCAATACAAATCCTTCAAATCTTGATACATTTTAGTAGCACCTGGGTGAATAGAGTATCTCGAGTTGTGAGCTTCTTCCATGATGGCTTTTCTGAGGTCATCTACATCTGGTACACATAACCTGTCATTTAGCTTCAAAGCTCTATCGCTTCCAAGAGTGAAAGCGGTGATTTCTTTATTTCTGACTCCATCTTATATTTTCACCAAATACGGATCCTCATCTTGCTTAGCCTTAACATGTGCAATAAGTGATGAACGTGCTAAGGCATAAGCAACCATATCTCCTCCTTCCGTCTCATCCAGTCTAATCCCGTCATTTGCCAGCTTTTGCACTTCTCGGCCTAACGGTCTCCTCTGAACTGATAAATGAGCTAAGACACCCATTGACTTTCTGCTGAGTGCGTCTGCTACCACATTAGCTTTGCCCGGATGGTAAAGGATATTGATGTCATAATCCTTCAACAGCTCGAGCCACCTTCTCTGCCTCAAATTTAACTCCTTTTGCTTGGAAATGTACTGGAGACTCTTATGGTCTGTATATATATCAGAATGCTCACCATACAAGTAGTGCCTCCATATTTTTAAAGCAAATACTACCGCTGCAAGCTCTAAGTCGTGTGTGGGGTAGTTCTTTTCGTGGTTTTTCAACTGCCTGGAAGCATAGGCAACAACCTTTCCTTCTTGCATGAGAACGCAACCAAGCCCTACTCTGGAGGCATCGCAATAGACTGTGAATCCACCCAAACCTGTCGGCAAGGTTAACAGAGGTGCGGTGGTCAACCTCTTTTTCAATTCTTGAAAACTCTGCTCGCATGCGCCTGACCACTGAAATTTAACTGCTTTCTGAGTCAGCTTGGTCAATGGTGCTGCAAGAGAAGAAAAACCCTCAACGAACCTCCTGTAGTAACCTGCCAAACCTAAGAAACTCCTAATTTCGGTCGGCGTTGTTGGCCTTGGCCAGTCCTTAACCGCTTCTATCTTCTGAGGATCTACCTTAATGCCTTCACTAGATACCACGTGGCCTAAGAATGCCACTGACTGGAGCCAAAACTCACATTTGGAAAACTTAGCATATAGTTCATTCTCTTTCAGAGTCTGCAGTGTTATCATGAGGTGCTCTTCATGTTCCTCCTTGCTCTTGGAATATACCAAAATATCATCTATGAACACGATAATAAAGGTATCCAAGTACGGCTTGAAGACTCTATTCATTAGGTCCATGAAAGCAGCTGGTGCATTCGTCATCCCAAAGGACATCACTAGAAATTCATAGTGGTCGTAGCGAGTCCTGAAGGCTGTCTTTGGGATATCTTCTTCTCTAATTCTCAACTGGTGATACCCCGATCTCAAGTCTATCTTGGAGAAGTACTTTGCTCCCTGAAGTTGGTCAAATAAGTCATCAATTCTAGGCAATGGATACTTGTTTTTAGCCGTGACTTTGTTCAACTGCCGATAATCAATACACATTCTGAGAGACCCATCTTTCTTCTTGACAAACAGGACCGGAGCACCCCACGGTGACACACTCGGCTTGATGAAGCCCTTGTCAAGAAGATCTTTCAACTGCTCTTTCAATTCTTTAAGCTCTGCTGGGGCCATTCTATAGGGAGGAATAGATATGGGCTGAGTGCCCGGGACGAGGTCAATACCAAACTCTATGATTCTTTCTGGAGGAAGTCCGGGAAGGTCATCTGGAAAAACTTCTGGAAAATCTCTAACAACTGGCACAGACTGAAGAGTAGGCGCATCTGATTCTGCATTAATGATATGAGCCAAGTAGGCAACACAACCTTTACTTATCATCTTCTGTGCCTTAAGATAGGAAATAAATTTGCCCACTGGTGACGCTGAACTACCCTTCCATTCAAGGACCTCTTCATTTGGGAATTGAAACCTGACTATCTTAGCACGACAATCTAATGTGGCATGGCAAGAAGAAAGCCAATCCATACCCATGATTGCATCAAAGTCCACCATTTCTAACTCTATAAGATCAGCTATAGTATTGCGGCCTTGCACTAAGATTGTGCAACCCCTATAAACTCTCGTTGCTTTCACTGGCTCTCTAACTGGAGTAGATACTAAGAAGGACTCACTTAGATGTTCAGGTTCTAACCCGAGACTCGTAGCAAAATACGGAGTGACATAAGAATATGTAGAACCTGGATCAATCAAGACATATCCATTCTGTGAGTAAACTTGAAGTATATCTGTAACAACTGCTGGAGATGCCTCTGCACTTTGACGATCAAGTGTAGCATATAAGCGGGGTTGTCCCCCTCCCTGGTGGACTGAGCCTGAACCTCTACCCGCCCCACGCGCAGCCTGGTTCTGAGGGCCACGAGCTTGGGGTGGTGCAACTGCAGTAGCTGAAGAACCTGCTGGATGTGCTGCTCCCCTATCATAGGCTCGCTGCAACTTTGGGCAATTAAATTTGTAGTGTCCCTCTTCAAGACAATTGTAACAACCTCGAAAACCCAACTTGCACGGCCCTGAATGGCTCTTTTTATAATTACCACAAACATCACCATACTGTAGCTGCTGGTTGACACTGCCTTGACTCTGAATAGCTGGAGATTGAAAACTCTGATTTTGATTGGACCTGCCACCAAGGTTCTGATTCTGATGAGATTGATTCCCATAGTTCTGGTTCTTCTTGAAGTATGACCCACCACCTGACTGGTAAGAGGACTGAGCTGGTGCAGTTGTAGCCCTGTTAAATGAGCACTTTCCTCCTCCCATTGAACCATTGTAACCGCTGGATGATCGGGCCCTCTTGTTATGGTAACTTTCCTTTTCATCTCTTCTTTGATGTTTCTTCCTTTCCATGTGCTTAGGAAATCCCACAACAGAGGATAAAACTGACATACCTGCTGCTGCTGCCGCTGTAGTGTCCTGAATGTGAATACCCAATCCATTAACGAATCTATCAATCTTTGCCCTTTCTGTTGGAATCATATGGGGAGCGTACTTAGCCAACTTGATAAACTCCATCTGATATTCTTCTACACTCATTGATCCCTGCTTAAGTTGCTCAAACTGGGTAGCCTTGGCTGCCTTATCTTCTTCTGGTATAAAGTTCATTGTGAATGCCTCCTCAAATTCCTCCCAAGTAGGTGGACCATAATCCTCATCTCTCTCTCTTTCCCATATCTAGAACCAAGTGCCTGCCGTACCCTTCAGCTGGTAGGCAGCTAATTCAACGGCCTCATTATCAACTGCTTTCATCAACCGGAGTGCCCTTTTAACTTCCTCAAGCCATAACATTGCATCTTCACCAACCTTGGTACTGTAGAACTCTGGTGGTCTCAACTTGAGAAACTCGTGTGCCCTGGAGGTTATAGAACTTTCATGTCTGTTGCCCTGAGGTGGTGCCTCATTCTCCCTAGGACCCTGAGTAGCCATGACTGTAGTAAACATCTCCATAGCCCCTCTCATTGCATTAAAATCCTCACCCATCTCTGGTGGCAAGACAAGTTGAGCTGGAACAACAGGTGGGGGTGGCACTTGGTTCTGGTTAGCTTGCTCATCTATCTCAACCTGATCAACCTGCTCCTCTGGTTCAACCTGGGGCGCTGGAGTCTTCTTAGTTGGCTTTCCCTTCTTACTTTTCTTAGATTTACGCTGAGCCACCATAGCCGCAAGCATTTCTTGATCAGCTGCTTGAGCTCTGGTGTTAGAATTTCGAGTACCAACCATTTCTGTGAATTAAAAAGAATGAATAGATTAGAAGGATTCTTAAAGTTAAGCTCTATTGCACGATCTAGAGTATGAAAGAAAGCAAGACATTTCCTAAATGTCTGCAGCCTCTTGTTCATAAGTATGGCGCGCTTCATACCCATAAACAAGATTCTACTGACACGGCTTCATAGACCCCTAGGACTCTCTAAACCTGAGGCTCTGATACCAAGTTTTTCACGACCCGTTTTCTGAACGAGTTATGACACGGCACCTGAGGACCAGGTGAACCAGATCTGCTAAACTTTTCATACATCTTTCAAAAACCCATAATAATCTAAATAAATAATAACTCTACATCTTATAATAAATGTCAATATAACTTTAAGCGTTAAATCTTAAAATGTGCACCATAACCCTTCTAACTCATTGTCTATGAAGCCTCTAAAACTGGAAGACTGTCATATTGCACGAGACATGAAACCCTTGACAATACTCAACTGAATAAATAAAATAAATGAAGGAACTGGTAAGGAAAACTAATATGTCTCCACTGAAAGCAAAGCGGAGCTCACCAACAACTGAGGATGTGAGGGAGAGTCCTAGCCTGTAGTCTGATCGCCTCTGTGACCTGCGTCTACGTTGACGAAGCCAACGTAGGTTCCAAGAAAAAGGAACGTGAGTAACGAATCGCTCGTCACCCAGTGAGTATCATCGACTCCCTCACTAAGGCCGGAACGAGAGTTAGTAAAACATGAATGCGTAAACTTTACTTTAAGGCAACTGAAACATTAGATCAAAATAAACTCTTTAAATATTGCAAAATAGCTTATATTTTATTTCTAGGGAGTACCACTCAAACCTGACATCTTTTCTTTCTTTCTCTTTCTAATCCCCGTGGCGTCCCACAGTTCAAAATGTCTGACACGCTAGCATTCATTGCCCGACTATGGCAATATAATATAGTGCCCGACTATGGCACATATCTACCATGTCATGGTAGTTTCGGGGTAAAACGCAACCCGACTATGGTCACGCTCCGCAGCCCGACTATGGCTACGAACAAGTTTACCCTTCTCAGAATTTAAGGTAGCTCCTAAAAATATCTAAAATATTGCTTGGCATCAAAGGCCTCAATTTGAACTTAAGCTTTCATTTAAAATCTCATCATAGCTTCATTAGCTTTCAAACACAATTAAATCTTGAATCATTTAATAATAATCATAGAATAACATAAATAATCTCATGAAATTGTACTCAACTAAAGATATATGATCGGGATGTAAAGGAAGCTATGACACATATTTCTAGATACTTGATACTAAAGAACGACTTGGAAACATTAATGGATAATGAGCGTTTGCCCGCTCCAATCAAACGTACATTAACTTCTCTAAAGCAATTTATCAAACACCTTAAATACATGCACTTTCTGAGAAAAGCACCTTAGGAAGGGTATGTCTCAACTCACCTCGATTACTCCTCGAGCCTAGACGTAAGCTCCAATTCACGCACTTCACGTCACCCAACAACTACGATAATTAATTTATATAATCAATTCCAAAGTTTCAATCTTTCCCCAATTCAAGTACTTAGGTTTAACCATTAAATTTTTAGGTTTTGGGGAACTTTCCTAAAAATATAATCTATTACGAAGAGATGTTCTGGCGTGTAATAGCACTGTCACTATTTAATTTCATAAAGAGAATTTACCTTGATTGGATCTCAAATTGATTTAGGCGAACACTTTTCCGTTGCTCTGTTCTCGTTTACATTGCTCTGTTTTGTGCTCTGTAGCTATTCCTAATGAGGGAGTACATATATATGACTCCTTCACACGTGAAATCTTTTCCTTTGTTAAATTTGAGCTAATAGCCACAAAAGCAATTTTTCTTTAAAGGGTAGCTTATCTCTTTTGGTCAAACTTTATGTCAGCTTGGGTTTTTAGCCTTTTGTAATATCTTCTCTCACCTCTTATATAATTCAATATTTGTACTCCATCCAAAGTTAATACTTTAACTTAATTTCATTATAAGTTAACGACCTTACGTTAATATTTCTTATGCCAATAAGTGTCCTAAAAATTAGAAAATATGAGGAACATTACAATTTGGCAGGGGGAACTTGTTTGAGTTTAGATGTTGGAGTCGCCACCTAATATAATTTCTAAGGCGTATTAGGTCACCTAATGTCTAAAGTCAAGTTAAATAGGTCTACTAGTCAATTCCAGAGATTCTATAAGGGTAAGAAGTCATAATGACTCGGGGAAGAAGGTGTTAGGCACTTTCCCGAGTCCCACAAAAAGTTGTTACCGTCCGAATCTTAATTTTGGGATAAAAAGAGTATATATCATTAGGTGTACTAACTTGTAGATTTAGTTAACATTTTAACTAAAGATGTAGCATATCTACACAGACACAAATAGTTTTCATGTTCGGCCTTTATTTAAGCCTAATCGTAATTACGACTTCTAATATTTGAACGCCTAATCGCAAACCAATGTTATAACACAAATGGGTATTCCATTTCAACTTACATATGTAACTAACACACTTGGAAAAGAATATTTGCATAAATAGTCTATTTTGCAAGTAAATTCAGAATTTATAAGAAAATCAAAAGGGGTTTTTCTTGAAAACAAAATGTTGGCCATTTAGGATCGGTGTGACTCGTCATTAATTGTCGAGCCCTAACCTTAATGGCCTTTTTTGTGTGGGGGTCGGATTTTGAAAATATATATATAGGAAGAGAGGCTGTTTTTGAAAAATGAGTCCACGAAGAGCACATAAATACAGATAAGGGGTTGTTACACTTAATAGTATACATATAGATATTATACATGCAAATACATGGTCCAAATCATAGTTATAACCTTAAGAAAATAAGTTTAAAATGTATAAACGACCCCAAAGCTTTATACACCCTTATACACTATCAGATTAGTGTATAAGAGCGTTAGAGTTATCAAAATGTTTTACACATATATACAGGCCACTTTTGAAAAGGTTTATTGGGCCTGGACCACTCGTGCAAACAGAAACAGTTTAATTTTAGCGAAGCAAACCAGAATTTAGTACTTTTCATAAATAGCCTCGATTTAAAATAGAATTCCAGTCTGATCATCATAAAATATGTTTCCAAGTAATCGAAACCTGTGAGACACATTATAGGCAGTAGCATTATCGTTTAAGAGGCGTGCAGGTTTTAAAGGTGTGATACAACTTGTCATAACACTCAGTTTTCGAAAAGGAGAAGCTGTAGATATGGATGATGCAGCACATAAGGAAGTAAAGGAGAAGGAGAGGCTCTTGTGTAGCTAATTCACAATGTCTAGCAACTGTGTGCCCTGTTTTAAACAAATACAATAGGGGACCTAATGAATATACACAATGGGACAGTTTCTAAGGGGGCATGGTTCATCAGACAAGGAGTAGGCTACTTTAAGAATAGTCAGGACTCCCAGACTTGCACCTAAGTAAGCATTGCATAATACAGCTAACAAGCTAGATCCACAGTTTAAGTTTAGGACTCAAAGCCAGGTTGTCATGGCCTGAGACCCACAGACAAGCAGAACCCCTCACTAGGGCCTGTGTAATGGCCAAAAACCTGTAATAAAACCTTGATACACCTTTGAGGGTGTCCTCACAGTTCCTGCATAAAGGGGTTAGCACAAAGGGCAAAGGGAAGGCCCTGAACAGACACTGATAAAGGTAGTATGCAGCCTCTATACACAGAGCATCAAAGATGATTACATAAACAGTTTCAAACAAGGACAAACAAAGGTGAAAGACAGGTTTTTAAACTAAAGGCAGCATACAGTCAAAAAAAAGGTAAAGAGATACCTTCAGTGGTGTTAGAACAAGTAAACAGAGCTATGAGTGATGTTTGACGCTTGCAGATATCCAATCCAGGAAGCAAATAATAGCAAGAGTCTTCTAAAGATTTTGAAAGGCAAACAGGAAAGAGTAGAGTGTATGCTAGATGTTTCTGTGTATGAATAATATTGCAGAGCTCAGTGTGCGAGTGTAATGAGTATGCTGGGTGTTGATACCAGAGAACTCTTGTCTGTCTTGGCTAATAGAGCCTGTTTATATAGGTGATGAGAAGTAGGGGTTCAAACTCAAACACAGGACACAAAAGGCAAAGGATTATGTCTTTCCATAATTAAAGGGATCCACTTAGGTGGACTTTCCAAGTATAGCTCGATCAGGCCCTAAACCTAAGGCAAATCAAACCTTTTAACAAATATAATTCCTCCCTTTGGTCAGTAATACATCCAGATTCAAGCATAGGTGTGTAAGATTGTTCTACACTCATTTAGGCTTGAAAATCCCTTAATTACCCTAACAAATTTCCATCAAAACTTCTAATTGATACTATTCAATTTGCTAAACATATTTCCATTAACAATTTCAATCGCATATTTAATTTCAAACAAACCTAAATCCTCGTAATAGGTCATCACCCAGATTCTGAATTTAACAATGAGAATTATGCACTTTGACAGAGTAAGGGCTGAATACATTGTAACAAACAAAAATGAACATAGATGACTCATGAATTGCCTTTGATTTTATACTCAGGAACCAACAGAGATAGTTTAAAGCATAAACGACGAGTATATGTCATTCAGGCATGTGAGGATTCAAGGAAACATTTTAACTTAAACCAGTGCATTAACAAGAATAACAATCGCGTGAATTTTAACTGGTTAACTAGCAAATAGCACATACCATGGTGGTATACAGAAAATATAGGCAAGTATAGGCATGAATCCACATAAATTTAAAATGTCAAAAGAAGAAGGAAGATTACCCGTTTAGGTTTGGAATCGGGTTCAAATTGACCCAACTCCGGTCATGCATAGGGGTTTTCCCTTTCCCCACGATGGTATCATGTAATTTTAGTAAATCGACCGCCTACGTACCTTTTTCCGGTGACAGAAACCCCATTGACAAGAGGTCAAATTCGACCTCCATCGAAACCACCAAATAGCACCAAGGTTTTGCTGCAGACATTGCGGGGATCATGGCAATGTCATTTTCTCCAATTTTCTCTGGTCAAAATAGCCGGAAAGATGATCAAAGGGGATGGCGATTTGAATCGCCAAGGAGAGAGAGAGAGAGAGAGAGAGAGAGAGAGAGAGAGAGAGAGAGAGAGAGAGAGTGTGTGTGTGTGTGTAGAGTTGGGGCTGAGGGGAAAGGGAAAATGAGAAGGGGAAATAGAGTTTGGAGGTGTTTGTGTAATAAAAATGGAAACTTGATTCCTGGTCGTTGGATTAATGTCGTGGACGGCCAGGATCAAACCAAATAGGCAGGTGATGTGTAAAAAAACAGCTGAGGTGTATATATGAAGTGTGTATATATATACATACATACATATTGTATATTTGGTGTATAAATAGGTATAAAAATAGTGTAAATGAAATAAAAAATATAGGAAAAATAGGGAATTATTTTTAAAATATTAGGAAGGCTAAAAATGCACAAAAATTGTAATTTTGAGGTTTAAAATAAGTTTGGATAATTTTGTAAAAAATATAAGTAATTGCAAGAATTGTAAAAACAGTTATGGTTTGAGACAATGCTTCGAAAATGGCCTCAATTGCCAAGCTATTACGATAAGGTAATTTAAAAGGAATGGACAAGGCAAGAGTGAACACACGATTGTGTGCAAAATTTCAAGAACTGTTGATTTTGAACATAGGAGGGACAAAATTTGGTATCAACAGTTGCCATTTTAGTTTTTACCCTAGGTAAAACTATACGATCATAGAAATCATATATTTCAACAGAATAGACAGGGCAAACACATTGTAAAGCATGTATGATCAGAACCAGTTCATGACTTGTCATGATTTTCAACTAAGATTGATAGGAACAAACTAGGGTGTTCGAACATGCAAATCTCGCAATAGAAATTAATTAAATCATTAGACTGAATAGAGATTAACAATCTCATGTATTTTGACTAATCAAACTGCATACACACATATTAACATTTAAAACTAAGAAAGTTTCAGACTTAATCGACCACAAAGATTCAGAGATAAAAAAATGAAAAGGGTTAGGGTTACCGTTTTGAAATCGGAGTCGGGTCACATTGACCCGTCGTGAGTCGACTTTGCATGAAGGGTTTCTTACCCTTTTTTAGGTAATAACATTGTTAGAATACCTCAGACCTCGTCGGAGGTGTTTCCCGGCGGTGACGACTCTGTCGACGAAGGTCAAGAATTAACCTCATCCAAATGTTGTTGAAAGTGTATGAGTTTTGTAGCGGGTGACGAGGGAAATACAATGATACCATTTTTCCTAAATTTCACCGGCTTAATCGATCGGAAAGTAGCTGTGACAGTGGTGTCGCCGTCTTCCAAATGAGAGAGATAGAGAGAGAGTGATTATCGGGTGAGACGAGGGGAAATAGGGATAGGAGTGAAGTTTAGGGGTCGTTTGGGGAACAAGATAGAGGGTTTGATCCTGGCCGTTGGATCAATCATGTGGATGGCCAGGATCTTGCCACGTGTGCGCTGAGATATAAAAAAGGGGCTGAATGTAAGGCACACGTGTATATATGTATATATAGTGTATAAAAGTATATAAATTACGTATAAATGCGTTTAAATTATGCAAAATGTCTACGAAAAAGTTATAAAATTAAGAAAAGTAATTAGCAAGGCTATATAATGGAAGAAACATCTATTATACTAAGTTTCAAAATAATTTAGGTGTCCTCCTTAAAACAGAAATAATTGTAAAAATATTGACAAGACATGTAGGTTTTGTAAAAATGCGATCACTTGTGCAAATGCTTGTAAAGTAGCCTAATTGGTGTACGTGCATGAGATAATGACTCAGGATAGGGGTACGTGTAGGATGTTTATGTGATTAGCAATGCAATTTGTCTGAATAACGGCTACTGAAACAGGAGGGACAAAATTAGGTGTCAACAAAGGTTGCCTAGGCAAGATGGTCAAACGCAAGTGCTGCCTATGCAACACGTTAAGTTAAATGGGACAATGTAGGAAGAGCTCAAATGTAAGTGTTGCCTAAGCAAGATGGGGTCAAAGGCAAGTGTTGCCTCAAGCAATACTTACGGGAAAAGGGAAGGCGGGATATGTCACATCATTTACAAGATTCATAGATGTATTTTCGTCCAAAATTTATTTATTAAACCAAGCGAAAGTCATATTTACTAACCCACTGTTATGAGGGTCAAAAAGAGAAATTATCCCGATGTCATAGTTTTGTAAAGACCCCGCTAATTAAGTAGGCTAAGTTTCGATGTAGTTGAACTTTTTTATTCTTTTTGCTCAATCAGCTCTCAAACTGACTGTTACAAATATGAATAGCAACCTCAAATAAGGCTAATCCCTCTAATGCCATGTTGGATACTGAATAGAAAAAATTTGGGTGGGAATCTATTTTAGTTGCGCCATTTATATTTTTAGCAGTTTTTAAAAACTATCTTGTTTTTAGTCACTATGTCGAATTTCAAACCTGAAGATTTGAGAAGTTGGAAGCTGCCTATGCCTAACTTCAAATCTAAAGATCTGAAGTTGAACTTCAAATCTAAAGATCTGAACTTCAAATTCAGATCTTTAGGTTTGAAGTTAGGCTAAAAAAATCCCAACATCAGACTGAAAGGATAGAAGTTCAACCTAGTGACAGAACTAAATAATTTTAAAAATTGACAACATCTTATATGATGCACCTAAAAAAGGCTCTTCGTGCACCTCCCCCCTTACCAGGGGTAACCATTTAGGCTTAGCCAATTGGAAAAAATTAAAAAACTATAGCACCGGAGGGAATGATTTACCTTATTAACCCCGTTAAACCTGGTTTAGCAAAAATTACCCTCAGTGGAGTTAATGAATAATATTTGAACGTAAAATACGCCACAACACCTAATTAATGAATTGCGATCTTCCTCCCTCCATCTCCAGCTAAATTGCCCTAAACTCTAGGCAAGAAAGCACTTGCCATATACTAATTCCACCCGTGTTCAACTAATTTGTACTAAAATCTTGGTAAATAGGCAACACTTGAAGTCTTGGTAGGACAACACTTGCCATCGATCCCTGAAACAACCTTAGTTAGTCATTTCGGAAGTTAAGACTCTGATTGGCGTGCCGAGAATTTTAAAATTTTTGTAAGGTCTATTAGGACTTGTCTTTATAATTTGAACTAAATCGGACTTCGTTTGGTAGGTAACGGAAGAAGGTTTCAGTTTCTATTGTCGGTAAATCTAAAAAAGATGTTTTCGAGCTCGATTGTGGCGAATGAGCTCCGATTCAAAATTGGAAAGTTTTGTTAGGTTCGTACAGTCATTTGTAACATGTTTGAATTTTTGGAAGTGAATTCTGAGGTCGTTCGGATAGTTTCCGCTAAAGTTCCAAAAATTAATTATTTGATTTCTTTCCGTTTAATTCATATCTCGAGTTTTGGGAATTGGATTCGAGATCCGTCTTAGCGAATACGTCACATAAATTTTGTATAACTTTCTTGAGAAATTTGGGATTATTCTGAATTTTGTAGGATTCTGTTTTAATTTTAATCACGAAAACTAAAAATAAAAAAGAAAAACAAACAAAAAAGAAAGAAAAAGAAAAGGAAAAGGGTAAGTGAAGTAAGGCGGTACCCATAGCTTATATAAGTCAATAAACAAACAGAAACGAGAAAACAAAATAGAGAGAACGCGAAGAAAAAAAAAAGGCAGAAGAGAGAGAAAGGAAAGGAAAAGGAAAAGGAAAAATAGAATTTTCACCCTGAAACATCCAGAGCGGGATCGTTTGGCCGTGAATCCAAAGGACAAAGCGGTTGTTTAGTAGCAGTACTAACTTTAGAATAAGTTAAGTGATATTATCTATTTCTTTGATGGCCTTTGGCCTTGTGGATATTCTACCACGTGTTCTTTACGTGTATAGCTGCCGATAGGCGTACTTATTACGCCTTAACTTTGGATTTACATTGTATATTATATGTTATACCCTGTTGTTAGTATTTCATTGATCATAGAGGCATTTTTCTCTGATTGTGAGCATGAAATATACTTCCCGATAGTCAATGAAAGTCCCGCGCTGGTGAAGGGTTACTATTTCATATACTTCCCGGTAATTGATGAGAGTCCCGCACCGGTGAAGGGTCACTATTGCATATACTTCCTGATAATCGATAAGAGTCCCGCGCCGGTGAAGGGTCATTATTGCATATACTTCCCGGTAGTCGATGAGAGTCCCGCGCCGGTGAAGGGTCATTATTGCATATACTTCCCGGTAGTCGATGAGAGCCACGCCGGTGAAGGGTCATTATTGCATGTACTTCCCGGTAGTCGATGAGAGTCTCACACCGGTGAAGGGTCATCATTGCATCATCTTGAGAGTAGGAGGATTCTGTCCTAGGAGCAGGAGGATTCCGTTCCTTGTATCATATTGAGGGTAGGAGGATTCCGCCATAAGAGCAGGAGGATTCCACTCCTTGCATCATATTGAGGGTAGGAGGATTCCGCCCTAAGAGCAGGAGGATTCTGCTCCATTCATTTGGCACATGTGACCCCATTGCATCATACTGCATTCATTTTATTGCACCGGTTGTTGTTTATTGTGTGACTTAGTGCGATGTTTTGTTTATGTGTCATGTATTTCTTGTTGTTGATATGTTTCTGGCTCATATTACGGGTTGTTTATGAGTTTATGAGTTCTTACGTGTTTTCAGCTATTATCTGGCTGCCTCTTTATAGTTGAAACAAGGTGAATTTAGTTTATCTGCTTTAATTCTCCCTGGCTAGCATATCTGCTTCATCGAGATGGCTAGCCAGCCCCCACTTACTGAGTCCTTTCGAGTCACCCACTATATGTTTCTTGTCTATTTATTTCGTTTCAGCAGGTTCGCTTTAGGATTGAGTTCGCCACATTGTTGAGGAGCGAAGACCACTTCAGCTGTCGAGGTGAGCCAACTTTTGTTCAGGATGGCCACCAATTTTATGTTTATTATCTCGGTTGTATTTTGCTCCCTTCAGGAGATGTTTATACTTCATATGTATTCTTAGATGTCTGTCTGGATAGCCCTAAACCTAGTACACTAGGGTAGTTAACTGTTTCTTCTTCTGTACAGCTTATATATAATTATGTTGGTGCCACTTTAGATCTTATTTTTTATCTATAGGTTGATTTTATGTGTATTTTTGTGAATTCAATTCAAAAGGGTTCGCCCAATAGGCCTAGGGGAGGATTTCGGGTGCCCTCACGGCCTAGCCGAAAATCCGGGTCGTGTCAATCCCTTTCCCTATTTTTTACTAAAAATTCCATTGAAATCTTGGCTAATAAGTATCACTTGCACTCGACGTCTTCACGCACTCTCCCAGCTAAATTTTCTTGAAGTCTTGGAAGAGCAACACTTGCTAAGCTATTGGTTATTTTTGCCAAACCATGGCAAATAGGAATAAATCCTCAAAACTAGCCAAATTTGGGGACACTGGGTGAAACATTCTGCACTTGCTCACAACTCCTTCTTTTGGCTAATTTGCAAAAATATGACACGGGAAGCAATGGTTTGCCTTTTTGCCCGCGCTAAGAGATGGTTTGCAAAAATACCCTCCGTTAAGATTTAATAAAAAAAATCCGGGGCCAAGACTTCCCGTTATATTTTTCCGCTTTTCAACAATTATCCCTTCAAGTATTGGCAATAGGTAATACTTGGCGCACTAGGCCGTAAGGCTTGGCAATTGCCAAGACTTGCCATTGACCCCTGCTCGATTTTCCAACACTTGCACGACAAGTATTGGCAATAGGCAACACTTGTTGCACTGCGTTGTAAGTATTGGCAATTGTCAAGACTTGCCCCTTCCAGTTTTCCCTGCATTCTCGCCATATAACTTGAAGTATTGGCAAAACAGCACTTGCCCTTGAAGTATAGCCAATTGTCAAGACTTACAAATCTTTTACCTTGATGTCTTGGCTTGCGGACTAAATAAGGGCATTTTGCTAAAACATTCCTTAGCGCGGGTAATTTTGTAAACCCACTCCTTATGGAAGGCATACGGTATAATTTTTTGCCTTCTTTTACCAGTTGGTCTGGCCCAGCCCACTAACTCATGGCCACTTCTTTTAGGGTATTGCATCAATGTGGCCAACTTTTGATTGCACTCGCGTATTCCACTCGCATGGCCAAGACTATTTAGCTATAATTATTTAGGGAAATTTTCGCCCCATGAACGTTGACCAAGAATAATTACTTTTTCTGTACATCTTTTCATGTTACTTTCTTTCCATATACATTTTACCTTTTTTAAATATATTTTAAATATATATTTAATATTTTAGACATTATTGATATATATTCAATATTTTAAATATATACTTAATATATTTAATATTATTGATCATTAATATAATTAATATTATTGATATTTAATATCATTGATATATTTAATATTATTGATATTTAATATATTTGAATTATTGATATTTAATATTTTAATATTGATATATATTTAATATTTTAAATATATATTTAATATTTTAAATATTATTATGTTGATAGGACTCTATCATTAAGCCTAAAATCGTGCAACTACCATATTTAATGGTAATCTATTTTTTTTACCATTGATTGTTTCCTTTAATTAAGGGAGTTAAATATTAATATTGATTGTTTACCTACTTTTTGGGACTTCATAATATATAAATATTAATATTAATATTAAGAAATATATTTAATATGTGTTAAATTTTTTGATACAAAAAGTTATGAATATCTAAAAGTAATTATTTCTTGATGGGCGGATATATATATATAAAGAGCCCATAATTCTTATACATCTTTATTCACCATTATATATATTTATATTGTGTATCTACAATATTTTTTTCTACAGTGCTTCTGCGATTTTTATTTACAGTTCTTATTCAAAACCATTCCAAATCTCCACCAAATCAGTTCAGATTTTGTACACAATTTCCTGACACTATTTCCAGTTAGTTTAAACAACCCATTCCAAGTTTCAAACAAAAATCAGATACAAGTGGAACACTTTTCAAGTTTGTTCAAGGATGATGGGTAATCTTTCTAGTATGACTTTCACCATTTAAATCTTACAAAGTACTCCTAGTAGTCTAATCAGGATTTGAGTTGCAAACACAACAAATCAGATTTGTCAACTGACAATCTTCAGGATTCGCAATTTTCATATTTAACTTTAAAGATATGTAAAGGGCCTTTACACAAAAAATAAAATAAATTATATATATATATATATATATATATATATATATTAAAGAAGTAAGTGTTAAGAGTAAGATTGAAACAAAGAAGTGAAAGGAGCGAATGTTTTTTTAAAAAAGGTATGGGAACTATTCTTGAAGTATAGGATGATACATACCTAAATTGACGAGCATGGTGAACAGAGAGAGGCCGTATCGAGTAAGACTTATAACTTATAAATTTTTACCAAAGTAAAATTTTTTTACCGTAATCTTTTTAACTCACCTATAATTAACAGTGAGAAATTAAAGAGAGAAAAAAAAGAACCTAGTGCATTCTACAAATGGAAAGAGAAAACACTACTTAGTCAAATTAAAAAAAATTGTAGTACGACATTGGCCAATCTGAGTAAGAATTTTAAATATTGACTCATTTTAGCTATAGGGACATCTGATTAATACATTTTGTGTAATTGTTTCTTTTATAAGTTTGTATATCCCAGTTATTTATGAATAAAAATAATTACCTAAATACAATGTGAACATCAAAATGAAATACATATTTGGAGTCATACATATGACTTCAATCAAAATTAGGTCTATATCATGCCATAATAGCAAGTACGAGAAATGGTAAGCTACAACTAACACAAAGAAAAAATAATAGTCAAAAAGAAAATTTTATTGTGAAGTCTAGCATGCATACGTAGTAATCAAAGCAAAAAGATTTATGAATTAGTCCATGTTGAACTAACCAAGCAAAAACATCTGTGCATTATTTTAATCAAACACATTTTTGTTAATGTTAAGTATTTTTTATTCAATGAAACTTATGAAAATAAAGGCCACGCTTTCTATTGCTACAACCACAGTTGTCCACCGGTATTCGCTAGAGCGTCAATTCAATTTATGGGTAAATTTCGGTCATCTAATTTTGGTTCATTACATAAAAGTCACTTGTCTTTGATTTGTCATCCAAAAGTCACTCAATTTTACTCCGGTCAATAACAAAGTCATTTTTGCTAGCAACTATAAAAAAAGTCATCGGAAAACCAACTAATCAACTCCTAAATAACTAATTAAGAGTACACATAAAGTGTAAGTCAATTTCCAAAGGTTTAATGCAACATTAAGAGATATTGACATGGAATCTGGTAATTGAAATGCAAAATCTCTGTATCTCATTTTTTTTTTTTACGTACAAACATAATATTTGATAAAATTTTCTTAACATTTTCATTTCAACTTCTTGATCGGTTCATGAATTGCTTCTCATGATATGTATTTATTTGGTCTATTCGATATGATATTAAGTTGATACCTGAAAGTTCAACATGCACTGTTATGTCATTTTATGTATGCATAAGCAAAAATTTGTGTTCCTTATAAGTACTCTATTTCTTACATTATTTTTCTTTAAAATATTAATTTTGACATAGTAGGTTGATAGCGAACTAATACGCGGAAGCAAGAAATAGACAAGCAACAAATAACAAAATAGATCTAAGAGGATATAACAAGAAGTTAGAATTGGGGAGAATATAATTAGAAGAAAGAAAGGATTAATAGCATCCATGGCGGAAAGAGATATGAATTCATACATGGATATTTATACCGAGGATAATCTAAGAGAGAATAAAAAAGAGATACATGGTTTTCTCCAATTACTCACACAAGGAGCTCAATCTTCTTAATCAACAAAAACTAAACGAATGAACCTAACTTCTTCTATTTATAGCAACTACTAAATTAGCTATGAAAAGACTAAAATTTCCTTTAGTAGGCTAACAAATTAATTGACATAGATGAGACTAATTTGGGTGCTTTAACAGTTAACTTCGGATTAACCAAATCATGACGAGGTAGACTTTGAGTGTTTTAGGAAATGTGCCTGGGAAACCTCATACTCTTCAAAAAATATTTATGTTGATGGACTGGTTAATTAGTGAATTTTTCTATTTTTTTTTATAATTTCAACAGGGAGTAATTTTAGTGATAACCGAAATAAAATTAAGTGACTTTTGGGTAACAAAATAAAGGTAAGTGACTTTTACGTAATGAACCAAAAGTTAAATGATCATTGGAAAAATTTACTCTTCAATCTACTGCTCTAATTGATTAAGGAAGTTGCACTGTCTTTATTTGAAAATGTTGAAGAGCCTTCAATAAAAAAGTATGTTGGACAATTTATTTACTTTAAACAGATCTGTGTAGAAGAGTCAATATTGCTTATTAGATGATGGACAATTCCTAGACTTGGAGAATATTGAGAGAGAATTGAGATTTTGGAGAATTATCTGATTCTGATTAATTGGTAAATGAGAGAATAAAATGTATTTATAGAAAAATATAACTAATTATACTACCACTAACTTCCACTAACTAACTAAGCTTGACAGCTCATAATTAACTAATCATGAACAGCTGGCAATGATTAACAACCTAACTATGATTAACTTCATCTAAGTAATTTTATCACAGTCTATAATACTTCTCTTCAGGCTAGGTGTATTGAAAATATTCAAAACTCCTTGCTCGGAGAATAGCAGCTCATGATGTGCCCTGCTCATTCCTTTTGTCAATATATCAACTTTCTGATCCTTAGTGTTAACATACTCAGTTTTAATCATCTCTCTTTGTACCTTTTCTCTAATGAAGTGATAATCAATCTCAATGTGCTTTGTCATCTCATCATAAATAAGATTTGTTGCAATTTTAATAGCAGCCTTTCTATCACAGTACACTGTGACTGCACCAATGTTTTTGACTCCAAGTTCTTCTAATGAACCTGTAACCCATACTACCTCTGTATTTAATGATGTCAAGCTTCTACTCTGCTTCAGCAAATCTTCTTGAGACAGTGTCTTGCTTCTTTGATCTGATAGAGATTAGAGAATTCCCAAGCTTCTATAGATAATCAGTCACTTATCTTTTTGTGTTTGGGAAAGCAATCGAATCTGCGTCACAAAAGCAAACCATTATTTCTGAAGACATTAACAATCCCAGACATGGTTAACTGTTAATGTATCTTATCACTCTCATAGCAGCTAGTGCGACTTCTTAGGATTTTGCATAAATTGGCTAAGAGCCTGGACAGTGAAAGCTATATCAGGTCTTGTGATGTCAGGCACAACATCTTTCCCACCATGCTCTGGTACTTATTCACATCATGAAAGAGTTCTTCATCAACACAATTATCATTTTCTATAGCAGTTAGTTTTACATTGCTTCTGTTGGAGTCATAGTTGGCTAATCTGCTCCTAGCAATACCTCAGAGATCAATTCAAGATCATACTTTCTCTGATACATAAGTAGACTTTTCTCTGACCTGCTAAACCCTATACCAAAGAAATATTTGAGATTTTCTAAATCTTTTATCTATTTTGTCTCCTGAATTAGTTGATCATCATTCCCTGAATGAGTAAATCATCCACATATACCATTATAATAACAAGCTATTTATTCTTCCTCTTTGTGAACAAAAAATAGTCAAGATGAGTTTGTTTATATCTGAACTCCTCAAAGCTTCTGTCATCTTTTGATTTCATTGCTTGATGCTTGCTTAATGATCACGCCCAACTACGCCCTATAAAAGGGATTAAGTGGTTGCCGCAAATATAGCTCGGTACTTAAAGTTTCGAGGTCGAATCCCACAGAAAACACTCGAAATCTAGTTGATATTCTAACTAATTTACCTATCAATTAACTTCTAAGGGTTTTTCTTTAGAGTGGGTTTGTAGTATCAACTAAATAACAAGAATTTAACAATTAAATAAATAGCAAAGCAATAGAGAAAAGAATTAATCAAGGGATGTAAAACCTAGGATTGATCAACCCAACTCCTACCTATGTATTAGAACAATATTTGACAAATTCAACTTGGTTCTTCCTATTGAACACTTGCTCCAAATTCACAATTATTCACTCCTGTATAATAATTGTGACTTCCACTAACCAATTTCTCAATTAATTAATGAAGATATGTAGGACTACAAGTATGGTTCACAATCGGGGTCAATGGTCACAAATCACCTTTTTAACAACCTAAGTTATGCCTTTGTTTTAGGTTGAAATATTGCTAAGTGTTTAACCCTAACTAATGAATCTATCCCTAGATGCACAAGAATAAAGGGCACAATCAATTGGGAGCTCTACCAATCAATAACATACAAATCATAAATACTTAAATGGGAAGGTTAACAAGTTTCATTCATTAAAGCAATAATTCATAACACACACAAGTATGGGAGTGGTTTAATCAACCCTAGAATGGTTGATTTAGCCACTCATAGTCATGTTCAAATCAATGAAATAACTATAAGCATATAAAACCACAAGAATATGGATGAATGGATGAAGTAGAGCCTTGAATCTTGATCTTCTCTCTTCCTTGCCTCCTTTTGATGTAGAATTAGCCAATAGTTCAGTCCAATTAAGTTTCAAAGTGTATTTATAGTGTAGGACTTGAGTTAGGATGAAAACACCCTCGAAAGAAACCACTAAAATTCGAATATGCATTCAGAGGGGTGCACGGCATGCACTCTGGTGTTTGCCAGCTTTTTTTTAATTTTCTGTCTGTTCTTCCCTTGCTTGACCCTCGGGCTTCTACTTAGACTTTAAAACCCTTGTTTACTAAATTTTGCTCAATGAATACCTCATATCATCAACGTAATTCCTACAACATAAAATACACCAAATGAGAGAAATTCGGCTCAAAGTGCTAACAAATATAATAAATAGAAACATAAATACGAGGCGAAAATATAGGAAATATAATAACATCTAGACTCGTATCACTTAAGTCCATAGAGTAATTTTTTACCAGCTCGCACACAGTGTTTCTTCTATATTCATAGAATCCCTTTGGAAGCTCCATATATACCTCGTCATGTAAATCTCTTTGTAGGAAGGCATTAAACACATCCATTTGAAATATGTTTCAATGCTCAGATGCTTCAATAGCAAGCACAACCCTTACTGTTACCATCTTCATAACATGTGAGAAATTTTCTTGGTAATTAATTTCTTTAGTTTGACTATATCCCTTTGCTACTAGCCTTGCCTTAAATCTCTTTACTTGACCATCAGCCTTGTACTTGATTTAAACACCCACTTGCATCCAATAACTGACTTTTGGCAATTGCACCAAATTCCATGTACCATTATCCTCCAAAGCTTGTACTTCTTGCTTTATTGCTTCTACCCATCTTGGATCCTTCACTACTTCCTTATAGCATCTGAGCTTAGTGTCAACTTAAAATTTTCATAAGTATGCTTTATAGATTGGTGAAATGTTATTGTAGGTCGATGGCCTGATCATCTAATTCTGCATCATTTATCTCCTCTTCAATGTCTGGTTCATATCCCTGATTTTCATTGTTTTATTCCATCATATGCATTACAAAATCATCATGCAACTCTTGAGCATTATACTCCTCTTGCATTTCATAACATGTGTCTATGTTGCTTGAAAGCAGATGAATTGTGAACAGTGGTGAATCCATTTCCTTATGTGCTTTGCAATGAAAAACATTCTCCTTAAACATTACATCCCTGGTTACTATTAGCTTTTTGTTGCTTAGATCATCTATAAACTTTTGAGTTACTGAATATAACAGTAACATATACGTACTAGCTCCTGAAGAAACTTTATTCTCGTTTATCAAATTTGTGACATATCCCAACAACTTATAATTCTTAAGTGTTGCAATGATGGTTTCTATTTAAGGAAGACCTCATATGGTGACTTGCCATCTAGAATAATAGTAGGCAACCTATTAATAAAATAAATTGATGTCAGTAAACATTCACCCAATAACCTGAGCCTTAATGCTTTAGCAACCTCTAGTATGTGCTTTCTTTCTAAAATTCTATTTTACTGTGGAGTGTGTGGAAATCTGCTTTGATGTACAAAGCCTAGTGATTCAAACAATGTCTTACACTCCTTGTTGAATAATTCACTTTCGTTTATTTGATCTTATCTTCTTTACTCAACAATTAAACTTATTTTTAACTATAATAAAAAAAAAAAAATTTCAACACAATGAACACATCACTTTTCATTCTAAGCAAATGTATCTATCTCATCCTTGAACAATCATCAACCAAAGTATAGAAAAACTTATTTCCTTTATGAGAAATAATTCTATAAGGCCCCATACAACGTATGAATCAAATTAAAAACTGAATCACTTCTAGAATTACTCAATGGAAAAAGTATCCTAGTTTGCTTAGCTAGAGGGAAAACTAGATACTTATTATGAATGTAAGTTCCTAAATTTCCTAGTAACTTTTTTATGACAATTGCAGAAGGATATCCCGGTCTCATGTGCCAAATATTGTGTCTTTCTAATGTGTTCTTACTATCAATAGTCTTTCTCCATCACTTGCCCTTCCTTTATTCAATTCTTCATGCAACAACTACAAGTCATTACTCTCATGACCAGTCCCTTTCACCTTAACACTAGAGAGGTCCTGAAATACACAAAACTCTAGGAAAAAGATAACTGAGCACTTCAATTATTTAGTCAACTGTGACACTGAAAGTAGATCATATTTAAATTTTGGTACCACTAACACATCCTTTAATGATTCTGCCTTAGTAAGCTTATAATTGCCTATGTGTGTGATTGATGTTGAATGACCATTAGGTAGATGAACCTTTTTTTGTTCAACATTATTGAGTGATGACACATTACAAAAGGCTCATATATCTGAGGTCATATAACTAGAGGCCCCTGAATCAATGATTCATCTACTTTTTTTTCCTCTTTTACGATCTACCAGAAATGCATCACAATTAACAATGTCAGCAGTACATGCCATATATGCTACAATGTCGTTAGTGTCCTCTTTCTGGAGTAGTTCCACCAACTAAGAATATTGTTCTTGAAGTAAGAGTATGTAGAGACATCATCTGCATGCTTTGAAGCTGATTCCTCTTACTTTTGTTTTTAGCATTGTATGAGCTGCTCCCTGTATTTGATTGTTGTGAGTTTCCAGTTTGATTCCCAACACTGTAGTGATCACTATTAGCATTCTCTATCATTGTCTAGTTTGCATTAACTGGTCCATCACCTCTAGAGCTATTCTTTCCTCTTGGTTTATAATTATCAGGATAGCCAATCACTTTCCAGCATCCATCCTTGTCATGACTTCTAATCTGACATATGTCACACCAAACGTTAGGATTCCTACTTGGCGTATAGCCAGAACCTCTTCTATTATCCTTATAGAGAACCTCCTCTAGTGTTGCTTTTATAATATAATTTAAAACCAGCTTTCCTAGTGTAAAAGGTAGTAGAGTCATTCATATCACTGCTGGTATGTGTTTCTATTGTCATTTTCTGACTTTCATCTGAGATAACCATAGAATATGCCTCGTTCACATTAGGCAAAGGATTCATCATCAATATTTAACCACGAACCTGTCCATAGGACTCATGCAAACTCATTAAAAAAAACAAATAAATATGATTTGTATAAACTTTGGACTTCTCACAACTACAATTAGGTGGAGGAATTACGGCATCAAATTCATCTCACAAGAGTCTCAATTTAGAGAAATAAGTTGAAACGAACATACTTCCTTGATTAATTGTACATATCTCTCGGTGAATTTGGTAGTTCCTTGATCCATCAATTTCATAAAATCGCTCATTCAGATCTCCTTAAACAACATCAACATTAGTAGCATAGATAATTCCACTAAGTAAATCATTAGAAACTGTGTTCATAATCCATGATAAGATGAAAGCATTACATTTCTTCCATTGCTCTTCATATTTAGCATCGTAATCACCATTCTTACAGGTTCTTAACACAAACCCTAATTTACTCTTAAATTGCAGTGTGATTAACATGTCTATACTCTAAAGAGAATGGTTCTCAATGCCCGTGAGTTGAATTGAAGCTAAAATTGAAACAAGAGTGTCCGATGGGTAAAGATATAGAGGATGATTCTGCTTTTCATCAATGAACTTTGGATTCTCCATTACAGCAGCTGGAGCTGGTGGATTTGTCATGGATGTTGTCTGAGATCAAGCTTGCAATTTGCGGAATTGTGCTTTAATGATCGATGTAGAAGATTCTAGAAACTCTGATACCATGAACAATTCTTAGACTTGAATAAGAATATTGAGATATTTTGGAGAATTATCATATTCTCATTAATTGACAATGAGGGAATACAATGTATTTATAGAATAATCAAACCAATTACACTACCACTAACTTTATCTACCTAACAGAGCTTGACAACTCATAATTAACTAATCATGTACAACTGACAACGACTAACAACCTAATTATAACTAACTTCATCTAACTATTTATATCATTGTTTGCAACAGATGATAGTCCGTTGATAATTAAGGAATGGAAATATTGGAAGTGATCTAAGAAGCTGGTTTTCTTAAGAAATTTGTAAACATTTAAGATGTTTGTTCAAGAACTTCAATTTTTAATTTTTTTTTTCAACTCCTACATCTACTGCTACTTGTTAACAGTCATATGAATGAAGTTAGAATAAAAGTATGCACTTTATTAAATTTCAACAACAAATAAATAGGATATAAAAAAGAAAAATCGTCATTTCTTAATTAATGAACTATTGAAAAACTTCTGCAAGATTCCAACTATAATGAGCTTACTGATTCTTCGAAACAAAAGTACAAGAAAAAAATAAAACTTAATAGCTAGTTATGACAAGAGAACATGTACCAAAAAGAAACTAAATTTTCAAGAGGTAAGTTTGCAAATTCAAAATTTCTAAAATTTCACGAAACCATTAATTTTTCTTTTTGTTTCTCCCGTTGCAAGGTAGTAAGATGGGAAAAGAAGCTCATACATCCGTACGAGTTTCATGGGGTAGCATTTTTGCCACTGACGGCATGGCAATTTATCAAGGATAACTGGAACCTTAGTAATTTAAAATCAGACTACAAAATTAAAGTTGAGAAGTTATAAAAATTCTGAAGTTGAAATGCTAATTTCAGATGTTAGGCTTTGATGAAGGCAAATTTCAATCTCAACGTGTTCGAAGTTGATGTAGTGATGAAAAATGGCTATCTGTGTGAAAATACCCATAGATACAGCATGTGTTTGCACGAAATTGACTGATTTGGCTTAGACATCATGGTTTAAGCCCCTAAAAGAATAGTCTTATGTTTAATGCCCCCGTTAGGAAAAGCTCCTAGCGATCGCCAAGAGTGATCAGAGGAAAAATATGGGTGATTGCCAGGTCCTGCTGGTAATAAGATTTGGCGCTTGCTGGAGCTTTTTTTTAGAGGCCAATAATGTAAGACTTCTCAATTAGGGCTAAGTCTGTGATGGTTTGCCAAAAGTGTTATATTTATATAAGTCACCCTATATATAAGTGTGTGTGCCCAATTTACATAACTAAGACACCATAGGCAATGTTTTCCATTTTGCCCCCACATAACACTAGTTTAGAAAAATACCATCCGCTCATTTAGATGAATAAATCTAGACGAAAATTCCTCTACGAATCTTACAATGACGCCTATATCTCCACTATGTCTTTCTTTGTAAGTACTGCCTAAGAGGTAGCACTTGCCTTCGACCTCTATTTTATCGGCAATACTTGCAATTGAATCTCATATTCTCCGGACAAAAGGTTGTTGGGCAGTATTTGCTCCTTCATCTCTTCTCGCATTCTCCCAGATAACTTGAAATTGACTTCTTTCTAAAAGACAGCACTTGCCAATTGAGAACTTAAAAGTGTTACCTACGGACCAAGGGGAGAGCATTTTGCTAAAACCATGTTAAACGGAAACCATATTAAACGGGGATAAACTCTCAAATCCAATCAATTTTGGGGACCATGTGAATGTTTTTGGGTATGTAAATCACAAGGTCGGCTACAGCCTAAGCAAGTGAGAAGCTTTTGCATGAAATAGACCTTTCTGGCGCCGCTGCTATAATTTTGATCCCATACTAAAAGTCATACAAAAATGATCTCGTTAGGAAAAGTTATTGGCGACAGCCAAAAAGAAGCTCTTAGCAATCTCTATGTTTTTCTAATAGAAAAATCTGCGATTGTCAGAAACTTTCTTACAGAGGCCTTTTGTGTAAGATTTTTCCTTACGGGTGACACATCTAAAATGGCGCTAAAAGGTATCCTATTTATGTAAATAACCTAGCAAGTAAATCGTAAAAATTTCGCTCAGATGCCAGTTTTGTCACTAGTCTTTGCTTTGAGGCCACTTTTTTTTATTGGTTTTGTATGAGAGACCACTTTTTTGAACTTCAAAACTTCACCCACAAGGGTTGAAGTTTACACATCTATGCCTAAAAGTTCAATCCTTGCGGGTTGAAATTGAACTTTACACCTTAGGCATGAAGTTCAACCACAAGGATTGAACTTCAGCCCACAAGGTTTGAATTTCAGTCCTCAAAAATTGAAGTTTCAAAAAGTGGTCTTTCATGTAAAACTACTAAAAAAAGTGGCCTCAAATCCAAGTCTACTGGAAAAAGTGGCTATTCATGCACTTTTGCCAAGTGAATCCCTTGGTTAGGCCCAAAAATATTTAAGGCACCAAAATAAAAATAAAAAATGATAACTAGCCAATTTTGGACGTCCTAAGTGAGTTTCATCCACTCTTTCAAAATTAATTGAGGAATAGTCAAATGACCCACGCACACTTACACGCATTTTTTAAGACTAGCCACAGTAAAAACATCTGAGAATTTGAACAAAAACTCGAGTAAAAAAAATCTAAAATTTAGTTCAAAGTTCTAGAAAAAAAAATTTCGGGAGCTTTATATTTAAAGTCCCAATATTTTTCACAGGGATTCATATTGAAGTGATTCCAATATAAAATACTGGAATTTTAAAAATTTAGCTAAAAATTCCAGTATTTTATACTAGGATAAATACTGGAATTTCTCCGTGTTTCTCGAATCTGGCTAGTTTTTCAAAAATTTTGAAATGCTGACTAATTTTCATTTAGTGCGGTGCTAACAGGCTACTGGGCCAAATTTTTACCACCTAAATTTACTAATAAAAATTTCGTGTAGGGGCCTGTTTGGCGCGCCCTAATTGATTTGTAGCCGTCAAAAATAAATTCCCTGAGAAATAGCCACCTCCGGACAAATTCCAGTATAAATACTGGGGCTTTGAATAAGTTTTGTTTAAAGCCCCAGTATTTATACTGGGAAGCTTCAGTAAACTAACCCCAGTTGAACAAGTTTTGTTTAAGGCCCCAGCATTTTGTTATGGGACTTTGTATAAAGCTTCAGTCCCATAACAAAATGTTGTGGCTGCGAACAAAACTTGTTCAAAGCCCCAGCATTTTTTTATGGGACTGAAGCTTTATATATAAAGTCTTATAATAAAATAATGGGATTTATCCCTTTGATGGGACCTTTGTTATGGAATAAATCCCATTATTTTGTTATGGGATAAATTCACATAACAAATAATAGGACCTTTGAACATATTAGTTCAAGGTCTCATTATTTTGTTATGAGATTATTTTGTTATGGGACTTTGTATAAAGCTTCAGTCCCATAACAAAATACTGGGGCTTTGAACAAGTTTTGTTCAAAACCCCAGTATTTATTTATGGGACTAGTCTGGGGTGTTTTTCCAACGCTAATGGAGGTTAAGTGTGCGCGCGTATTTTTGGCTATTCTTCAATGAATTTTGAAACGCTGGATAGTCCCCAATGAGCGCGTCCAAAATTGGCTACTGATCAAAATTTCCCAATTTACTAGTACTATTGGAATAATTTCACTAATAGGATAGTTGGACGCCAATACTTATGTTTTAGCCCTATAAAGAAAATTCGCGCCAAGATTCTAATTGCGGCCAGCAGGTTATGACAATCTAGCAAGATTTTTTCCAAATTTTAATGGGATGCAAGGATCTTCATGTGCTTGCTGATCAACCTACTTTGCCAAGAGGTGGCAAGAGCGCAACGACGTTAGCCAAACCTACTTAAACAAGTTAAAGAATAATCTTTTGCTTGAAATCCTGGAAACTCGTTGAGATTTGGCCACAGTTCCTAGGGGTCGTCACCATTTGTACAGATTTATCAACACTTTCTTTGCTTCACATTTGATCCAAATTAACCCAAAGGTCAGAAATTCATAACAGAGTCCAACCATAACTACTGAATTGACAATCTTCAAACATAAGATATTACATTACCTAGTAGAAAAGATTGAAAAATCATCACATACCTCCCTTATTTCTTTTCTATTGCTATTTCTAGATTATTGTATGATGATTTTTTTAACTTTCTATATATATATATATATATATATATATATATATATATATATATATATATATATATATATATATATATATATATATATATAGCTTATTTAAACAAAAAGGAAAAGGCCCTACTTAGATCTGCAAGCATTTGTCATTGTCACTTAACTAAGTAGAGCCGGAGCCCCATCTACGAATTCCTAATCTGAGGAGCACGGCGCAACAAAAAGATGGTCCGTATGCATTTCATTTTTTCCTTATGAAAAAAAAAAAAAAAAACATCTCAACTCCAAATGATTCTAATTTTGATAATCAATATTCTAATAACCCCTATAATTACCAATAGTTAAATCAAGCAAGAACTTCAAAATTTAATATACCTATTGATTTTCATCAAAAATCAAGCTCAATAAAATATAATAATATTATTTTTTATTATTTTTTTCAACCAAATTAACCACAAATGAGCAATGGGCAGTATTTAATTTCTGAGAGAATGCATAGGAATTGAAGAGATAAGAAGCTTGAGAAGTGACGAAGGATGAGAAGGAGAGTCTAACGGGCCGCCATGATTTTTTTTAAAAGATCCTGTGACCTATCAACATTTGGCACAATTCTGACGAGTCATCATAACTTATTGTGTATAAATTTACCAACACATTATTTGCTTCAAATTATCCAAATAGATCCAAATTAATCTAAATCTAATATGCAATATTCTAATACTAGTCCCAACTATGGGTGGCTAATCCGGGACCGGGACCGGCAACCGGTTCCGGGCCAAAAAAATTTCAAACCGTTTAAAATCCGGTCGATCCGGTCCGGTCTCATCCGGTTAAAAAAATTGGAGCCGGATCGGGACCGGCACCGGCGACCGTTAAGCCGGTCGGTCCGGTCAGGACCGATCCGGTTTAACGGTTTTTTTTTTAATAATTTTTTTTAGTTTTTTTTTTCTTTAGGCAAATAAAGTTGAAAATTGAAAAACTTAACAATTTATGTAAACACTATTTGTAATAATTATGTAAATTATATTTTTTAATGAAACAAAATAATTATATAACTTATATTTTTAAATTTATTAATGTAAAGTAAATAAATAAATACTAAACAAACGTTGATTGGAAAAGAAATACATACAATTTATTGAAAATTCAGGAAATACATAAGTCAAATGACAAAACAAACTAGAAATTGAAAATTACAAAGATACTAAATAAACTAGAAATTCAAAAATACATAATTGAAATGACATAGAAAATTTCTTAACCATTTCTTCAATTATTACGCAGATATATGCCCCACCCGACGACTCCATTTGCAATTATATTGTTTTTCTAAGTGTAGTATAAGTTTATGAGTTCCACCCACTAAGCTTCACTCTCTTTAAAAAATTCTACAGTTAGCTTTGTGATCTTCTCTATTATATTCCATAAATTCCCAAATTTCAGAGCGACATCTTCGTTCAGGATGTTGTGGAGCAGCGGGAACAGCGGGAGTAGCAGGATTAGCGGAATTAGCGGGAGCTTGATTTCCAGCCATTATAATTTATAATTGTTTGGACTTTGTACTTTGGAAGAAATTTAGAAAATAGCCTTTGAGAGTAATTTGAGAAATAAATTGATAGAAAGTGATGAATTGTATGATATAATGATGAAATAGTAATATGGTATATATAGATAAAAATAGGTTGGGGGATATGGGGGACGTTTAGGGGGGTGGTAGGAAAATGTAGCCGTTTTTTGCCGTTGGCCAACGACTATATTTGAAAGAGAGCCGTTGGCCCATTCAAAATGCCGGCCCGGTCCGGTTCCGGCAGTCGGCCAATTATATATTTTTTTTTTGTTTTTCTTTTGTGTTTTATTTAAAGTGGTGGATAATTTGAAAAATATTACAACAAAATATTATCAAGTTTTTACTTGTACATATGTTTGGAATGTTTAGTTTATTTCAATGTTTAAAGTTTAAACTTAGAATTAAAAAACTTGTAGTATTTTTTTAAACTTTGAACTTTGAAGTAATGAAATTTTTGAAGTGATGATTCAAAGTTCAAACTTTTGAATTAATTTGTTAAGTTCAAAATTCAAACTTTGAATTAATTTTAGAAAAATCAAATTTGAACTAATTTACAAACTAGTAATTAATTGTAGTATTTTTGCGCAAACTATAAATTAAAAATAAAAAGTATGAAGACAATAGTTGTGATTGAATTCCAAGACTTGGAGCAATTTTATTGAATTGTTTAAGACATAAGTAGTGCAACACATACTACAATAGCTAAACTTTCAAACTTGTAATTTCAAAATTCTTATTTAGAAAATTACATTCTTTTAAACATATTAGCTAGTTTCTGAGGATAATTGTAGGCTTTTCTTTAGGAACTGGCTGTTGTTGTTCTTCATCATCTCCTTCTGGTTCTTTTTCTTCTTTTTCTTCTGCATTACCGGTTTGACTCCCTTCACTTGTTCCGTCGCTCAAAATTTGATCAAGATATGCTTTGCCTTTTTTTCTTAGTAAGTTCTGGTAGACCAAAGTTTCTTCGCTCTGCTCTGATCCAATCTCTGAATAAAACTCATGTCTGCATTGCCTCCTCCTTCAACGAATATCTGTAATCTCCAATTTGAAATCCTCCTTGGCTAAAAGCACTTTCCGATGCAACTGATGAAGTTTGAATTGTTAATATATCCCGGCCCATTTTTGAAAGAATTGGAGATTGCGATTCTTGATTCCAATAATCCAACAAATGATGAGTTCCAAAGTTATTAAGTTTCTTTGGATATTGAATTAAATACACATGGAACTCGCTGTATTCCTCCCCGTACTAGTCCTTTTCTGAAAGGAACTTTTCATCAAGTCTCCCAAAAGTGTTCATCCCAGCCTGTGAAGAACTTTGCCCGGTGGATTGTATTGGTTCTGTTGGTGTAGCACTGTCTGCCCAAGCTCTATACTTTACAAAAACAGCCTCGGTATCTACATAAACTTTAGCAATAGCCTCTTCTACACTTGGATACTTGTTAGTAGCAATTTCAGTAGGAGTAATTTCTAAATTTGCATATATTTCTCTAACAAGTCGTTCAGTTAACTTAATTTTAAAAGCAGGATGCAACATAGAAGCAATGTAAAAAGAGGAGGAATTGGAAAAAAATATTTTCTAAATTTTTCAATCATTATCTCTACAGCCGATTTGTAAATTGCATATTGCTTATATAATATCAATAATTTCGATATTCCAGCTATATAATATAACATGGTAGGAGTAGTTGGATAATATTGACCGGAAAATTCTAAAGTAGCGTGATAAAATTTTTGTAAAAACTGAAGAAGATGTTGAACAAGTTGCTAATCCTCATCTTTAAGGTGATAGATTTCCATAAAATGTTTATTATACATTTGAGAATTAGGCACTCTATATTCATAAGCAACATTTAATGCATCATATAAAGTGTTCCACCTAGTACAAACTTCCTTTGGGACTCTCCTAATTGGCATTCCTAATTCTATACATTTTCTTTCCCATTCTCTTCTTCTTTCTTGTTATTTCTAAAAATATAAGTAATACCTATTTGCACCTTACTGATAATGTCGTTAAACAAGTCAAGACCATTTTTTACTACTAAGTTGTAAATATTACATGCACACCTAACATGAAAAAATTCAGCAAAAGGGGGGGGGGGGTTCAAAATAGGTATCAAGTTCCTAAGTGCATCTGTGTTGTTTGTAGCATTATCTACCGTAATACTAAAAAATTTGTTAGTTAAACAGTACGTACGACAAATTGATGAAACTTTATTGCAAATATAATTTTCCGTGTGTGGTTCATCAACAACTTTATAAGCAATAATACGTTTTTGAAAAATACCCAATCAGGATCTATCCAATGAACAGTAACAGTAATATAATCACATCCATTAGTAGAACGACCCATATCCGTAGTAAGACATACGCTAGTGTCAAAGTTATCAAACACATATCGCAAATAATCCTGATATTCGTTCTTAAATAATATCATTTTTAACAGTAGTTCTTGGAAAACCTTTAAAAGAGTGATTATATATAGACTGAACAGAACAAACAAAACCAGTAGAAGAAGGAAAACTATAAGGTAAACCCTCGAGGGAAACTAGTTTAGCAATAACTTCCTTATCCTTTTGTTTATCATAAGTAAGAAGCCTTCCTGTTGTTTGGTTAATTCTTGTTTGGGTACCCGAAGATTCATCATGCGCTACTCCCACATGTTCGGTCCCTAAATATATACCACCCGCCCGCATTGACCATTCTTTAAGATGTTTCTTTTGTAAGTGGGTCCTAAGTTTACCCGTCCCACCGTCATTACCCCCAATAAACCCACACTTTTTCACAAATACCACACATGGTCGTCTGCGATTCAATATTTTTTGTTGCAAATTCTCACACCTCAGATCTATCCTTACGTTTAACCGGTATTCTAGTAGGAGGTACAGGAGGCAAGTCATACTGAACTTCGGGTGGACTAGCTTGAAATTCAGGCATTTCTTCTAAATTAACCCCGCTTTGATTCCCATATCGTGTTTCTAACATTTCGTGATCAAGTATATTATCAGCGCTAACATTATGATAATATTGAGAATCATCTATGTGGGTGAACTGACTAGAACTACCAGCAATTTCTTTACCTCTATTTCCCCTACGACCACGTGCCCGCCCCCCACCACTAGTTCCAATTGAACCTCTTGAGACATAATAATAGCAAATAAAATAAATATATGACAAAAAAAATTATAAAAGAGTAGAAGTAGGAACGACCAACCAAATATAACCGTATAATTGAGGTGAAGTTGAAACTTGAGCCTCCACTTCAATTAATTAGTTGAATACTTGATAATCGAAAAATTACAAAAATAGCCAAATTGATATTTCAACCAAGTAGCGCCTCCAATTGACCAAATACTTGATGTTTGTAAACTTCACCAAATAGCCAAATATAACTTTGATAGCAACTCCAATTAGAACTTGATAAAGTAGCCAAATTATAAACTTTTAACAAATAGCCAAAGTAGAATAATAGCAATATCGTAGAAAATTTGAGAGAATTGGAAGATTTGTGTGAAAAATATGATGAAATAATGGGGATATTTATAGGAAAAAAATAGTTAGGGGTGGTTATGGGGTGGTAGAGGGGTCAAAATGGCCGTTTTTGGCCGTTGGACAACGGCTAGGGGGTCAAAAGAGCCGTTGTCAACGGCTAGTTAACGGCTGAAAATGTGACTTTTTTTTTGGACCGGTCCAGTCTGACTCGGTCCGGCCGGTTCCGGTCCATTTTTTTACCGGTCCATCCGTTTTTTTTGGGCACCGTTTCGAAAAACCAGGTCGGGAGGCCAATAAGGGGTAACAGACTGGTCTTAATCGGTCCAAGCCGGTTTCCGGCCCGAATCCGACCGAAACCGGGCCGTTTGCCACCCTTAGTCCCAACTATTCCAAATGGTTAAATTCAATCCAAACTGTCACGACCCAACTTAGGGCTGCGACGGATGACCAACACTAAGTGTCGATCATCACTAATCCTACTGATAATATGCTAACCATTATAACTGATAAACAGAATAAGCATAAACCTAGCTGATAAGGAGTATGCAATGCAAAAAGCTGACAAGGCTAACATAAGCTAACATACATAGCATACTGACTGCACCACACAGGGACATATCTGCAGGCCTCTAAGAGTGATGAACTGAATATATAAAGGACGAGATAAGGCCCCGCCATACCCAAGCTGGCTGATTGTACACATACCAAAAGATAAGTAACTCCGGGAGTAAGCGGAGTGACTCCAGTAGCTGATTGATGGCCTACTAACGTGGTCCAAGCATTGATCTATCTGCACCTGCGCGGCATGAAACGCAGCGCCCCAGAAAAGGGCGTGAGTACGATATGTACCAAGTATGTAAGCATGAGCATATAATATATTATAGCTGAATGAAACTGTACGGCTGGAATATAACTATGTAAATATGAACTGGAGCATAGCAATATAGCTGGAAATCTGAAGAACGTACTAAACATGATCTGAATATAAACTGAAGTCTAGCTGAATCTGAAACTGAAGACTGAGCAGAACTATACTGATAAATAACTGTAATATGACTGATAGCTGGTTACTAGAAACTGGAACTGATAACTGTCAACTGATACTGACGCTAAGAACTGGTGGCTGATAACTGAGAACTGGTACTGAGCCAAAACTGAACTGTTATCTGAACTGGTACCTGTCTGGTGTTATGGGCTATATCCCACCAAATCAGGTAACTGAACATCTGAACTAGTACCTGTCTGGTGCTATGGGTTGTATCCCCCCCCCCCCAAAATCAGGTAACTGAAAACAGGAACTAGCCTCATGTATAATCATGCAGTGCATACTGTGGCTATATACGCGTATATAACAAACCTGGTGGGTGTTATGGGCTATATCCCCCCAGCCAGTAATATCTAGTCTCTCTGGTTAGAGTGTGAATGACACCCGGTCACACTAGGTGTTTCAACTACAGCCTGAACCAGAGGTGCTGTATCCCCCAGATGGTTAGTATCACACGCGACCGGACTGTGTGTCCAATGTCCAGCCTCTATGGGGGACTCCAAATCACACATAACATGATCACAATATAAGCATAAGCATTTATGAGGCATAACACATGTGGCAACAATATATATGGACTCAAAGGAATGATAAGAAAACTCTGGATGGAATTGTAGACACAACCTGAAACTTAGAATTTGTCTAACTCTTTGATTTTTATATAAATTTCGGCAGAGTTTCCACTGAAACTGGATGATACGCAAAAACAGAACCAGCACTATACTATACACGGGAATGGATACCCGGATAAACTGATAACATAAACAAATTAACTGGATAACAAGATGAGAGTGGCGTAACAATTCCACGGATGTACAGAATTTCTAGACAGTACCAGCGTCCTGTATTGCATCATAGTTTTGAGGGTGCAGATAAAACTTATAGACCTCATGGTCTTCATGAAAGTTGTAGATATATGTATTAGGATTATGTATATTCTTAAATCATCTTAATATCAATTTTGTAGAAGGAGTTATGATCAATACACTAACAACTGTCCAAAGTTCAAAACAATTTTCCAGATTTTGAAACGTTTTGTCTTTCTAATTTGGAAGTCTTTCACCTTGTATTTTAGTACTAAATTAAGTATATACAAGGTTTCCTTGGTACCATAAAAGTTTCTCACAAGAAAAACTAAGTTTAAAACTAATAAAAGCTTCAAAATCTAAAAGATACATGCCTTGCCAAAAGAAAGGTTTAGCCTTACATACCTTTGATGATTCTAGCTCCTAAACTTTGTTTCCTTTGAATTACACACCTTCTAAAGCTTAAACAAGCCATAAAATAGAATTTAGGTACTTTACTTAGCTATGAAGTAATTCTAAAACTCAAACTATATATGAAATTGAAGGTAGCATAATGTTACCGTAATCGCGTAGAGCGTTTTGACGCAATCCGTCTTCCGTTTCGTGTCAAAATTGATGTTCTTTCTTCAAAATCATAAAAAATGGATTCAAACTGAAAAAGCTCTGTTTATTTCGTGGGTTTACTGGAAAATTTCGAAAGAGAGAATGATTTCTCTTTTATAATAAAAACATTTCATTTCTAGCCCTCTTTTGTGCTTATGTCCCTTTTTCTGGTCTGATTTCTGACACTCATATCTTTTTATCTATAAGTTATATGAGCAAACCGTTAAAAGTGTTGGAAACTAAACTCCAAGACCTTCAATTTGGTATATGATATGTCCCCAAAAGACTTTATATAACACATGAAATTAATTGCTGAAAAAGCTTTGTTACAAGGCAATTCCTTTGTCGGTTTTTCCGCAACTTAAATCTGATTTTTCCCAAACTTTTTATTCAACATATAAACATCATATATGGTCATATTATTACTTTAAACTCACTTAAATAATTCTTAACATGATATTATAATGATATACGTCAATTTAGACGTATGGGGTGTAACAATATTCCCCAGTAAGGAACATTCGTCCTCGAATGTTAAATGAAGTATGTAGAAGCATTAAGCAACGATCTGTTACATACTCGAAGTAATGAAGAGATGTGTATATTTGGCCCTCATGTCATTTTCAGCTTCTCAAGTTATTTCTTCTATATTATTTCTTTAATATAGCATCTTAACTAGAGGAATGTCTTTCGTCCTTAGTCGACGAATCTGCCTCTTTAAATTGCAACTGGCACCTCCTTATTAGTCAACTGCTCTGTGATCTGTACATCCTCTACTGGTACAACTCTAGAAGGATCTCTGATACATTTTCTGAACATGGAATACTGGATGTACCTCCTGAAGGTCTGCTTGAAGGTCTAACTCGTAGGCTACACGCCCAACTCGCCTGATAATCTGATGGACTAATAAATATAGGGCTAAGCTTTCCCTTCTTTCCAAATCTCATAACGCCTTTCATAGGTGATACTTTCAGGAATACCTAATCGCCAATATGAAATTCTAAATCTCAATGTCGATTATCTGCATAGGACTTCTGTCTGCTCTGCACTGCTAATAATATTTCCCTAATCAACTTGAATTTATCAATTACTTGTTGGATTAAGTCTGGACCTATCAATTGAGACTCGCCAACCTTGAACCATCCTATAGAAAACCTGCATTTGTGCCCATACAAAGCTTCATATGGCACCATCTGTATGCTAGAATGATAGCTATTATTATATGCAAACCCTATCAACAGTAGGTGATCACTCCAACTGCCTCTAAAATCTAACACGTAAGCTCTGAGCATATTTTCTAATGTCTGAATGGTCCGCTCAGCCTGTCTGTCTGTCTATGCATGAAATACTGTACTCAGATACACCTGTGTCCCTAAACCTGTCTGGAACGATCTATAGAAATTAGCTGTAAACTGGTGCGCCCCCGTCTGAAATAATAAATACTGGAATACCATGTAGGCGCACTATCTCTCTGATATAAAGTCTGGCATAATCCCCTGCTGTATAAGTAGTTCTAACAGGCAAGAAATGAGCTGATTTAGTAAGCCTGTCAACTATAACCCAAATAGAGTCACAGCTGCTCCGCGTACGGGGCAAGCCTGTAATGAAGCCATATTTACTGTTTCCCATTTCCATAATGAAATCTCTATTTCCTATAACAAGCCACTAGGTTTTTGATGCTCGACTTTAACCTGCTGGCCGTTAGGACACTGAGCCACAAATACTGCTATGCCACGCTTCATTCCGTCCCAACAGTAAAACTGCATAAGGTCATGATACATCTTAGTCATATCTGGGTGAATAGTGTATCTGGAATAGTGTGCATCAGTCATAATGTGTCCACGTAAATCTGCAACATCAGGAACACAAAGTTTATCTTTATACATGAGAATCACGTCACTCATAACCCTGTATGGTGACTCTAGTTTTCTTCTGGCTATCTTTCCGTATTTAACTAGAATTGGATCCTCATACTGACGCTGTTTTATTTCTGTCACTAGGCAAGTAGTGGCTGTGTTATTAAATGCAACTTCTGCATCATCTGAATCTATTAATCTGACTCCCAAGCTGCCTAACTGGTGGAGTGCATGAGCTAAGTTTCTCTTCTGTGGCTGTAATTAAGATAAACTACCCATGGACTTATGACTAAGGGAATCAGCAACAATATTCGCCTTACCCGGATAATAAATAATATGCATGTCGTAGTCTTTCAACAACTCTAGCGACCGCCTCTGTTGTAGGTTTAGCTCCTTCTTCTTAAATATATATTGGACGCACTTGTTGTTCGTATAAATATCAACATGAATACCGTACAAATAATGTCTCCAAATATTCAATGCATGAATGACTGCTGCAAGCTCTAAATTATGAGTATGGTAGTTATGCTCGTGCCTTTTCAGCTGCCTAGAAGCATAGGCAATAACTCTACCGTGCTGCATCAAAACACAACCAAGACCAATTCGAGAAGCGTCACAGTAAATGACATAGCCCTCAGATCCCTCTAGATGTGTAAGTACTGGAGCTCTTACCAACCTGTTCTTTAGTTCTTGGAACTGTGCTCGCAAGAATCAGACCACTGAAATTTAGCTATTTTCTGTGTCGATTTGGTGGAGCTGCAATGAAGGAAAAACCTTCTATGAACCTTCTGTAATAACCTTCCAAACCCAGAAAACTACGTACTTCAGTTAGCGTCGTAGGTCTGGGCAAATTCTTCACAACCTCGATCTTTTGGTCATCTACTTCAATTCCTTCTGATGAAACTATATGGCCAAAAAATGCCATTGAATCTATCCAGAATTCACACTTGAGAACTTAGCATATAATTATTGGTCCCAAAAAGTACCCAATATTGTGCGTAGGTGCTCTGCATGCTCTGATTCAGACTTTGAATAGATGAGAATATCATCAATAAATATAATCACAAATAAATCTAGATAAGGCCTGAATACGCTGTCCATTAGATCCATAAATACTGCAAAGGCATTAGTGAGTCCAAACAACATCACTAAAAACTCATAATGGCCATTCCTAGTCCTGAATGCAGTCTTAGGTATATCAGATTTTTTAACTCTAACCTGATGGTAGCCTGATCGCAAATCTATATTCGAGAAACACTTGGCACCCTGGAGCTTGTCAAACTAGACATCAATCCTGGGCAGAGAGTGTTTATTCTTAATAATGACTTTATTCAGCTGTCTGTAATCTATGCACATGCGTAGAGAGCCATCTTTTTTTTTACAAATAGTATCGAGGCTCCCCACGGGGAAATGCTGGGTCTGATGAGGCCTTTATCTAACAAATCCTTCAATTGCTCCTTAAATTCTTTCTGTTATACAGGTGCCATCCTGAAGAACATGCCCCTGATGGCGTGCTGATGCTGAGCAAGCAACTGGTGATCTAGCTGGCTGGGCTGTACAACTGCCACCCCTAGGCGGGCAACCTCTCATGAAATAGCTGCCTCGCGACAAATATAACAAGTATCAACTCCTAACTGACATGGACCCAAGTGGCGTGTACCACAATCCGAACATCTGGGATATGTCTGACTGGCCGGTATAGAAGTACCACGACACTTTAATCTTGAAGTCAGTGATGTGTGACTAGATCTGGACTGAGGAGGTCTATCAGATCTAAAGCCACGAGACTATGTAGGTATACTTGCTGGTGGTTGTCTAACACTCTGCTATCTACTCGCTCCAGACGTCTCTCCAAACGAACCAGAAAATCTGGCCCTCTTGTCTAGCACTTTATCCCTGTCGGCTCTCTATTTCTGCTTCCTCTCCTCAAGTAACAAAGCAAATGCCTGAATGCGTGATATGTTCATACCTGACTGCATAGAAACCGTCATACACTCGTTCACCAGGTGTGGACCAAGTCCCACTACATACCTGTGAATTCTATCCTCCATACTTGCTACCATAGTAGGGGCAAACCTTGCTAAGAATTAAAGCGATAATTATACTCTTCTACACTCAAACTTCCCTGTCTCAAGGTCAGGAACTGATCAGCACGTGCTCTCTGTGTCTCTATGGGCATATACTGATGAAGGAAGGCATCTGAGAATTCCTTCCAAGTCGCCGGAGTAACATCTGACGCTCTAGATAGCTCCCATGTCTGATACCACCCTGCTGCTAGGTCATGCAATCTGAATGCAGCCAACTCTACTGACTCTGTCTCTGATGCGTGCATGACCCTCAATACCCTGCCTATCCTCACAAGAAAATCCTGAGGGTCCTCTCCCGTACGGGATCCAGTAAAGACTGGAGGCTCTAGTCGGATAAAATCCCTGATCCTAGATCTAGTATCTCCTTGGGCATCTGCACTATGCTGTCTAGTCTGAGCAACTACAACACTGGTCAATAATCTGATGGCATCCCTCACTTCCTGCCCCTGACTATTAGGCTGAGGAGCTGGAGGTATGGCAGCTGAAGTACCTCTAATATTGCCCTGAACTGAAGGGATTTGTGAGGCCTCAGATGGAGCCTCAGGTCTGGACTCCTCACTCTCATCCACCTTAGGTGGCACTCTACTAATACCCTGGCCGGCAATAACCTTGCCCTTCTGGGCAGCTGTTAATTTCTTTGGCGGCATCGCTTTGCTGAAATTACTATTGTTAGAGGGCTGAATTTTATAATCATGGCTCTATCGCACGATCTAGAGAAGAAAGAAAGACAACTGTCCTGAAGTGCCTTGTAGCCTCCTGTTCAAAAGTATGGCGCGCAACATACTCCTAAAAAGGACTCTACTAGACACGGCCTGTAGACACCCTATGACTGAACTGCTCTGATACCACTTTTGTCACGACCCAACTTAGGGCTGCGACGGATGACCAACACTAAGTGTCGATCATCACTAATCCTACTGATAATATGCTAACCATTATAACTGATAAACAGAATAAGCATAAACCTAGCTGATAAGGAGTATGCAATGCAAAAAGCTGACAAGGCTAACATAAGCTAACATACATAGCATACTGACTGCACCACACAGGGACATATCTACAGGCCTCTAAGAGTGATGAACTGAATATACAAAGGACGAGATAAGGCCCCGCCATACCCAAGCTGGCTGATTGTACACATACCAAAAGATAAGTAACTCCGGGAGTAAGCGGAGTGACTCCAGTAGCTGATTGATGGCCTACTAACGTGGTCCAAGCATTGATCTATCTGCACCTGCGCGGCATGAAACGCAGCGCCCCAGAAAAGGGCGTGAGTACGATATGTACCAAGTATGTAAGCATGAACATATAATATATTATAGCTGAATGAAACTGTACGGCTGGAATATAACTATGTAAATATGAACTGGAGCATAGCAATATAGCTGGAAATCTGAAGAACGTACTAAACATGATCTGAATATAAACTGAAGTCTAGCTGAATCTGAAACTGAAGACTGAGCAGAACTATACTGATAAATAACTGTAATATGACTGATAGCTGGTTACTAGAAACTGGAACTGATAACTGTCAACTGATACTGATGCTAAGAACTGGTGGCTGATAACTGAGAACTGGTACTGAGCCAAAACTGAACTGGTACCTGTCTGGTGTTATGGGCTATACCCCACCAAATCAGGTAACTGAACATCTGAACTAGTACCTGTCTGGTGTTATGGGCTGTATCCCCCCCAAATCAGGTAACTGAAAACTGGAACTAGCCTCATGTATAATCATGCAGTGCATACTGTGGCTATATACGCGTATATAACAAACCTGGTGGGTGTTATGGGCTATATCCCCCCCAGCCAGTAATATCTAGTCTCTCTGGTCAGAGTGTGTGAATGACACCCGGTCACACTAGGTGTTTCAACTACCGCCTGAACCAGAGGGGTTGTATCCCCCAGACGGGTAGTATCACACGCGACCGGACTGTGTGTCCAATGTCCAGCCTCTATGGGGGACTCCAAATCACACATAACATGATCGCAATATAAGAATAAGCATGTATGAGGCATAACACATGTGGCAACAATATGTATGGACTCAAAGGAATGATAAGAAAACTCTGGATGGAATTGTAGACACAACCTGAAACTTAGAATTTGTCTAACTCTTTGATTTTTATATAAATTTCGGCAGAGTTTCCACTGAAACTGGATGATACGCAAAAACAGAACCAGCACTATACTATACACGGGAATGAATACCCGGATAAACTGATAACATAAACAAATTAACTGGATAACAAGATGAGAGTGGCGTAACAATTCCACGGATGTACAGAATTTCTAGACAGTACCAGCGTCCTGTATTGCATCATAGTTTTGAGGGTGCAGATAAAAGTTATAGACCTCATGGTCTTCATGAAAGTTGTAGATATATGTATTAGAATTCTGGAGATTCTTAAATCATCTTAATATCAATTTTGTATAACGAGTTATGATCAATATACTAACAACTGTCCAAAGTTCAAAACAATTTTCCAGATTTTGAAACGTTTTGTCTTTCTAATTTGGACGTCTTTCACCTTGGATTTTAGTACCAAATTAAGTATATACAAGGTTTCCTTGGTACCATAAAAGTTTCTCACAAGAAAAACTAAGTTTAAAACTAATAAAAGCTTCAAAATCTAAAAGATACATGCCTTGCCAAAAGAGAGGTTTAGCCTTACATACCTTTGATGATTCTAGCTCCTAAACTTTGTTTCCTTTGAATTCCACACCTTCTAAAGCTTAAACAAGCCATAAAATAGAATTTAGGTACTTTACTTAGCTATGAAGTAATTCTAAAACTCAAACTATAGACGAAATTGAAGGTAGCATAATGTTACCCTAATCGCGTAGAGCGTTTTGACGCAATCCGTCTTCCGTTTCGTGTCAAAATTGATGTTCTTTCTTCAAAATCATAAAAAATGGATTCAAACTGAAAAAGCTCTGTTTATTTCGTGGGTTTACTGGAAAATGTCGAAAGAGAGAGAATGATTTCTCTTTTATAATAAAAACATTTCATTTCTAGCCCTCTTTTGTGCTTATGTCCCTTTTTCTGGTCTGACTTCTGACACTCATATCTTTTTATCTATAAGTTATATGAGCAAACCGTTAAAAGTGTTGGAAACTAAACTCCAAGACCTTCAATTTGGTATATGATATGTCCCCAAAAGACTTCATATAACACATGAAATTAATTGCTGAAAAAGCTTTGTTACAAGGCAATTCCTTTGTCGGTTTTTCCGCAACTTAAATCTGATTTTTCCCAAACTTTATATTCAACATATAAACATCATATATGGTCATATTATTACTTTAAACTCACTTAAATCATTCTTAACATGATTTTATAATGATATACGTCAATTTAGACGTATGGGGTGTAACACAAACCTTCAAAAATAAATAAACCACTATGTCTTTTTGAACAAGCAAGCTCAATATCCTACAGTGCTATTTTTTTTCAAGTTTCTTTAACAAAACTAAATTCAAAAGAACCACAAATAAGGGATGAATTGTATTTATTAAAAAAAAAGTAGGAAAGATGAATAGGAAAAATCTAGAGACGTGAAGAAGGATGAAAAATATAGTTTGTTTGGTGCTAAAAATGCAAGAGTTTTTTTAATGGTGCAAAAAGGTTGAGTGGTTTCCGTATGCACACCAGGCGTATATTCAAGAGATTTTTACACAAAAATACAAGTTTTAGAGCTTAATTACCAAACATAGCAACATTTTAGCAAACTTACCCTATATAGAGGAAAACACAAGTTAATTACAAATATAGCAAAACCATAGCAATATTTTCTCATGACATTCCAAACCCTTACATTCTTCCTTCTATTTGTCCCACTATCATTTTTGCTCATCTCACTTCCCTCTATTGCACTTTTACTTCTATTATTTCCCCAAATTTCACTTCTACTTCTCTCGTTTCCCCAAATTTCAATTTTCCTCATCCCATCCTCGATGAATCTCGTTGAATCTTATTATTTCTGCACCGTATCAACTGTTTATGCATCGTATCAACTGTTTCTGCAGCACCGTATCTAGCTGTTTCTGCACCGTTTCGGTTCATTTCTGTACTGTATCAAACTGTTTCAGCACCGTATCAGACTGTTTTAAACTGTATCAAGTCCCGTTTCAGACCGTATCAGACTGTTTTAAACTGTATCAAGTCTCATTTCAGACCGTATCAGAATGTTTTACTCTATCAACTGTTTCTGCATCGTATCAACTGTTTCTGCAGCATCGTATCTAGCTGTTTCTGCACCGTTTCGGTTCATTTCTGTACTGTATCAAACTGTTTCTGCACCGTATCAGACCGTTTTAAACTGTATCAAGTCCCGTTTCAGACCGTACCATAATGTTTTACTGTATCAAGTCCCGTTTCAGACCGTATAAGACTGTTTTAAATTGTATCAAGTCCCGTTTAAGACCGTATCAGACTGTTTCAACATTTATTTCAGAATGTTTCAATGCTGTTTCAGACCGTATCATATTCTCAGCTGGTCTTTCTAGTGGATCAGTGCAAATGCAAGGTGGCTATTTCGAGAACTTCGGTTAAGGATAGGGAGAACTTATCATCAACAATGTTGGTGGTATATTTCTGATCACAAGAAGTTCTGATTTATACATGCTAGAGACTTAATTTTAAATGATCTGCAGTCATTATATTAATATCACATCATTTACTAACTCTATAACCTGCTTTGTAAGTGGTTCAGATCTGGCATAAACTCAACTACACTTTATAAACTTGAGAAGTTTATATTTCTGTATTAATTCTAGCCATTTGTTTCTCTTGAAACAGATCACTTACAAATTCCACTTTGGTTAAACGCAGTAATTCTCACTTTTTTTTCTTTTTCTTAATAGCAACATAAATCTACACTAGAACGGAATATTTAAGAGAAAATCTAACACTTCATTCTCAGCTGGTCTTCCTAGTGGATCAGTGCAAATGCAAGGTGGCCATGTAATAGCATCGTACGGAACATTGGATCTGAAAGAAATTACTACTCTGTGACTGGCTGGAGAATTAGGAGGCGAAGATCGCGTCAATTCGGCTGCTGAAAATGCAAATTGGTCAAAGTGTCGGTTTGACCGATACTTTGACCGCAAATCTACAAAAATTGGTTGATATTTTGAAGAAATCAAGTTGAGAAATGGAAAGAGGGGCCCGAACCGGTTCGAGTGGTGTAGCGGCGGCGGTACAGTGGTGGCGCAGTGGCGGCGGCGGCGAGGCTGGGAGAATATAGTGGGAATTTTAGGGTTTGGATGGGGGAAGTGAGTGAAGGAAAGAGAGTGGGTTGCTTTGATTTTGAGTTCCCTATTTTGATTTGTGTTTAATTGTTGTGAAATATGTTAAAAAGATATTGCTAGACTTTGTAATTTTAAAAATATTGCAATTTTTTTGTAATTAAGAGTACATTTTTGTATATATGTGTAAAAAATCCTATATTCAAACACTATTGACTTAGTAGCAGATAACCTATTGATTTTTTTTTTAAACGTCGAATAATTTGAAATATATAATGTGTCAAAACATCAACTGATATGTAGAATGGAGGAACTCAAATTTGAAACTTTATCGAGTGTGCACCATCATGTTGCGTTTGTATATATTCATTGATCCCTTTCAAGTTTCAAAGAAGCACAATACAAAATAACGATATTGATGATACATAGTTGAAGATGGTCCTGGTGATGCTGATCAGGACACAGAAATTAATGAAGGTGTAGGGAGGGGGAGGGGGGACAATAACATCTGACATAAGAGGAGGACAATAGCACACAGTAATACATTCACGTGCACTTCTTCAATTGTATCCTTCCAAAATCCTAATATCAGAATGTCCCTACACACACACCCCACCCTCACTTACTAAAGTCAGCACAGTACTAGGGCAGAGGTAGAATCCAAATACGAGTTTAATGGAACCTACTCCCTCCATTTCAATTTATGTGGCAGTATTTCTTTATTCGTCTGTTCCAAAAAGAATGACAATATTCTAAATTTGATAACAATTTAACTTCAAAATTACAGTTTTGCCATTACTGAAATGATTTACAACTACACAAACATATTTGCTTCATTTTACACCACAAGTTTCAAAGTCTTCCTTATTTCTAAAAATTTGTGCCGAGTTAAACTATACACATAAAGTGAAACAGAGGGAGTAATAATTTTGTTCAAACTTAATATTTGTGTTAAGAAATTTATTAAATATTATGATTAATATTATATTCGAAATTCAGTTCATTAATCTTCATTTTAAAATTTCAAACAAATTGAAATTCGGATTCCACCTCTATGATGACAGTGCAATACATATACTGAATATACATCTATCTCTGTCACTCAGTGCCAGCAGCCTTCTCCCACACGTGTCCCCTTGTACTCTTCTGCATTCTCCAATGGGAGATCTTTCATCTTCTGCACCACTTATCGTTGCCTTGTTTTTATTAATCCAATCTTTGCTTTGGAATGGCATCTCCTCTTTACTTGAACCCATTAATTCTACTAGCTAGTTATGTATTTATGTTCCTTTGTTACTTAAATCGAATTTCTTTTTTTTTCTTCTAAAAAGAAGTTTCCTTAGAAAAGAGGGGGTGCTTCAAACACATTTTGAAATCTAAGGTGATGCTATCTTTGCAACATGAAATTGCAAAGATGCTCTATACGCGGAATACATGTTTTGTTGAAGAAATAATTAATGTTTTCCGTTAATATAAATTATTTTGTTAACAATTTATATCGTTCAACGGATAAAAGAAAAATCAAGGGAATTGGTATAATAATCTTGCAAAACACATGATAACGTCCTAAAATACTGTGTTCTATTGTTGGATGCCGTGAATTACTACTAAAAAAGATAGTTCCATATTTTAAAACAAGCGGCAATCTTTTTGCACCGATGCCCACTTTCAAAAAGGCAAAAGAAATTTTTTATAATTTAGCATTAACTTTAGTTAAGTCATGGAAAAAATAATTCTACTTTTGGTAACAAGTGCCAATATTTTTGCTCAATGGGCAGTTCTATATATAGATTTTGAATCATTACCATATGATTAAAATTTAAAAGCTACATATATAGAGCCTAGACAAAGTTGGGACTTGGGAATCATATCCGAGGCCAAATGCAGCATTTCCATAAATAAATTAACTATGCAAAAAACACTATTAACAAAATAGTACAACTACAAATACCAAAAATAAAAATAAAAAACAAAAGAAAGTATTACACTCTAAACGGGTCATGGTTTAAACCCAATAACACCGGCCCATAACCCTCTTTAGCCACATTTCCTGCTTGGGAAGTAAGAAGCAGCATATCTATCTATCTCATTAAACTCTTCTCTCTAGAACAGTTTTTCCCTATCTTTCAAGTTTCAAACTCCTCCTCCTAGAAAACTCCTTCATCTTTTCAACTTCTTTGTTATTATTAGGGTTTCTTGTTAAAAAAAACCCTACTTCATGTATATGTAGAAGTGTTAAAGATATGTATGTGGAGTATTTGTTTCTACTCATCATAAATCTTGGAGCATAAATATACAAAAGTTCTCTTTCTCTCTCTTCTTCTTGCATCCAAAAAAGAGCAAATCTGAAGAAAAAAGGTACTTATGCAATCAAATTTTGAAATGGCTGGGATCCATCATCAAAGAAATCAACCACCACAAATGGAACAACATCAGCAACAACAACCTAGATTTATAGTTGAAAATGCTTCAACTTCTTCTCCATTTTTTCCAATAAACCCAAACTATCATCATTTCTCGCAACAACAACAACAACAGCAAGCGCATCCTCATATTCTTCAACAAATCCATCATTTACCATTTACTCAACAGTTTTTTCAATACCAACATCCTAATTATAGATCCATTTTAGACCAACAACAACAACAACAACATCAAGAAATAAGGGCATTAGAGGCTAGTCCAGAATTTTTCCCATTAAGTTTCAAGTTAGGTATGGAAGATTCAAGTACTAAAGGTGGTTCTTGTGAAGGAGAAAGACAAGAAGATGCTTTGATACGTGGGAGTGAGCAATATTGTACTGAAGCTAGACAAACTTCTCTTGCTGTGTCTCATTGTTGGCAAAATCAAGAAGATTCTGCTATTAAACAACCTTTCTGGTAATTTTATGTGCACTCAATCACATGTAAATTATAATTTACTGACATTTTTTTACTTTGTTTCGTACGAACACCCTATTAATGAGACCTATTATTTTAAATTATTCCCTATACTTAGACTTACGTCTACTACTATTATCATTATTTCTTTTTTATTTTTTTCCTCGTTTTTTGGGTTTGTAGGAAGCCACTTTGTGCGGAATTTTCAAATGGGAATAACAACAACAGCAATGAAAGTGAGAATAAATTACAAGAAGTGGATCAAGAAATGTATAGTACTGAAGAAATTATTCGTCATGGTCAGCAACAACATGAGCAACATCATATTATAAAGAGCTTAGAGGATACAAGTAAATGTAGAGTAGTATTTGGAGAATTAGAAGCCATTTATGCGACAAAGGCTAATGCTGACAATGCTGCTGCTGCTACTACTACTAATATTCATCGAATTGCATCTGAATCTGTTCTTACTGCTGAAGATTTGCCAATGAGTAATAATAATGTCTCTTTTCCTATGACTAATTTCAATGATTCTAATCAAGCAAGTGGGGCCACAGCTATAGCCACAACAGCTGGTGGAGTTGACATTGGATCAGAAAGTGCATCAGTTGGAGGAAAAGAAGAAGCAGAAGCTACAACAACAACATACCCAATGGTATCTCACAAGTGGGACGAAGCAGAAGCTACAAAGGAAGAAGTTCATATAAGGAAAAGAAGGAAGAAATTAGTGAAAGAAGGAAGAAGTAATTCAATGGCAAGATTTTTCGAATCTTTAGTGAAGAAACTAGTGAACCACCAAGAGAATTTGCAAAGGAGGTTTATGGAAACAATTGAAAGATTGGATCAAGAAAGAAAAGAAAGAGAAGAAGCTTGGAGGGAGCAAGAATTAGCGAAGGTTCAAAAAGAAACAGCTGCTAGAGCACATGAAAGGACCTTGGCTTTAAGTAGAGAAGCTACTCTTGTTTCTTACTTAGAAAAACTCACTGGTCAAAAGATCAATTTTCATGAAGATAGAAATGTTACTAGCTTGGAAAAGTTGAGTAACAAGAGATGGCCTCAAGCTGAAGTTGATGCTTTAATTCAGATTAGAACTAGTTTGGAATCAAAGTTTCAAGAGCCTGGTAGTACAAAAGGGGTACTTTGGGAAGAGATAAGTAAGTCAATGGCCTCGATGGGATTTCACAGAAGTGCAAGGAGATGCAAAGAGAAGTGGGAGAATGTGCATAAATGTAGTGTCAAGAAAACAAAAGAAATCACGAGGGAACAGTTAAATGATGGAAATTGTAGTACTTTTGATCATGAAAATGTGGAGAACAAAAATGGAAGTGGGAAAGAAGATATGGAAGAACTAAAAGAAGGTGATAAAAGTGAATCATGAATAATGAAGGATTCATTTTATCAGAATCAAGACAAATGAGACAGCCAATGCTAAGAACAACATTACTGGTTCCTTTCAGGTGTAGGCATTTTGCTCTTTCCTTTTTCTCTTGTCACATTTCTTCTTATATGTACTCGTATTTATTTGTTCATCCTGTTTCATTTCTTTTTCTTCAACACTGAAATGCGTTTCCTTTTTCGTCGATATTATTTTCTAGTGTAACTATTGGTTTTAAAATCTGAAGTATTGTGTAGGGCCAAAAGACATGGTGCCTTGTTATTTACTAGCACATATTGATGCAGCCTGTTATAAGGATCACTTCTCGTGAACAAGAGTTCAACCTCATCAAACGAAAACCTAGGAGATGTATGGTGCTTAGAATACATAATGAAAGATTAGGAGGATGACGAATGACTTGCTAGAACATGTTAAATTAGTGTAAAAGATCTTTATACTCAGATTTGGTTAACTTTGTATCGTAACACAATGAGCTCTTCATATTCCTATGGTTATATTTCACATTCATTTCATCTAAGTTTAGGAAGAAGTGATCGTATTTGCAAATCGTACTTGATCGAGGAATTCATTGTATATGGACTACACCTAGTCGAGTGTTGAGGACCAACGAAAATTTCTACATATGCTTTTTGAGAACTATTTGGTCGTTTGTATCATTTTATCCTTTCCTTTCAATCTTTGAACGCGATGGTTGATAATGTTGGCCTGGACAGCTCCTAGCAACTAAAACCAAGTTCATTGCTAGACGTGGTCCAAACTTGTGAGGTCTGGGGTAAGAGGATTCGTACTGTAGTATCAATTAATTGTTCAGTTTGCTCTTTTGCTCCAAAATGAGACAAGTAATACATAGTGAATTAAATGTTGGCTTCTTGGCTTTGGAGTTTAATTCAAGCTATACGTGATGTTTCTTACTCCATCCGTTCCACTTTATGTGTTATAGTTTGACTCGGCACAAAGTTTAACAAATAAAGGAGACTTTTGAAACTTGTGGGGTAAAATAAGTCAAAAATAATTGTATGGTTGTAATTTATTTTCGTAATAGCAAAATTGTTACCAAATTTAGAATACTGCCATTCTTTTTGAAATAGACGAATAAGAAAATGCTGCAACATAAATTGGAACGGATGGAGTAATTCTTATGGCCAAACAAACACTCTCATGTGGTTTTTTCAAGGATCAATGTTTTCATATGCTTTTATTAGACTTTTTCTTCTTGGTACATTTTGAATACTTCACAAAATTCACACTTTTGTGGGCGACGACTTTATTTCATATTGCCTTGGCGTTTGTATTATTTGATTTTCTATCATTGGAACCTGTTAAAGACAGCCTAGCCCTTTTATTTGATTTTTAGTTCTCAATCTAAGCTTTTTTCTCTTTTCTATTCTCTTTTGGAAATTGACAAGCATCAGTTTCTAATGAGATGATGTTTCTTTTAGTCAAAAAAAAGTAGAGAAGAAGACAGAATTTCATATTTTTTTTAAATAAAACAAGAAAATTAGGGTGTGTAAATTTATTTGGTGTAGATGGATAAACATAGCAAACTAAAGTCGAATATTAGTACTTCAAAAACAAGTTCAATCCACATGAGGAGAAGGTAAAAGAACAGAAGGCATAGGTAGATAAGTAGATTCCATAAGGGAAGGGTAGATAGAAGTGACTTGGTATCTCACTCTTTCACTTCAGTTTTTCAATCTCTCCAATAAATCCATCCAAAATTGGATAAGAGAGAGATGAACATCTGTTCTTTCCTTTAAGCGGTATTCAACAGATTGGAAAAATATATACCCCCTTACCCTACCAGTATAATAAATCCATTACCTAAATGGTCACTCAACTATTGCAAATAAACCAAGAAAGTCACTCTTCTTTATAATGTTCCTAAATGGTCACTCAGCTTTGGATAATTAAGTCAAATGGTCATTCTCACCTGAAAAGTTGTTATCTCCGATGATACATGCTGACGTGGATTTTTAAAAAAAAAATATATATATAAAGAAATTTAAATCTCACTGTCCCCACCTATTTAACATAATTATTTGATTCATACCCAACCCAAATAACTTAATGGGTCAACTATTTAAAAAGCTCGTGCAACTTTAATCCTAAGATACTATATGTTGTTTTCCTCCTCCACTTCTTTTTAGGGTTCTATAGGGAGAATCAAAATTTTACTTTCAATCGATTTCTTCCCCCAGTAAAACCATCGCAATTTAAACTAAAATTCTCATAGAATACTATAAGCTCATAATATAGTACATTAGAAAACCTCAACATTCCATTCAAGATTCTTGAGTCTTCTAATGATAGAACGCATAAAAGTATGTTAACAATATTAATAGTTTTAACAAAACACAGACACCTTATATAAAAGTGTCATACTAACTTTTAGTTTGTTACTCCTAGAAACTAAAAGAAGAAAATAAAGTTACTCCTAAAACTTACTCCTAAAAACTGTTAGCAGGTTAGTAAACGGTTAGTAAGTTACTCCTAAAAACTAACTCCTAAAAAATGTTAGTAAGTTAGTAAACTGTTAGTAAATTATAATTGTTAGTAAGTTACTCCTACAAACTAAAAGAAGAAAATAAAATAATTTATTAATCTATTAGTCATCAATTGGTAAACAAGAAAATCATTCTCACCAGTTATTAATTTATGCTACTTACACAAAATATTTAATTCATGTCAGTACCATTCATGATGAGTAAAAGATAAATAATTGTTGCTTTAGTCATATCCAATACCATTCTCATGTATTATGTTATAAGCTTATGGTATTTTATGAAATTTTAGTTTAATTGCAATGATTTTATTGGGGAAGAAATCAATTGAAAGTAAAATTTTGGTTCTCCCTATAAAACCCTAAAAAGAAGAGGAGGAGGGAAACATCGTGCAGTATCTTAGGATTAAAGTTGCACTGGCTTTTTTAATAGTTGACCCATTAATCTATTTGGGTCGGGTATGAGTCAAATAATTATGTTAAATGGGTGGGACAGTGGGATTTAAATTTTTTTATATTTTAATTTTTTTTTAAAAAAATTCTACGTTAGCATGTATCATCAGAGATAGCAATTTTTCAGGTGAGAATGACCATTTGAGTTAATTATTCAAAGCTGAGTGACCATTTAGGAACATTACAAAGAAAAGTAACTTTCTTGGTTTATTTCCAATAGTTGAATGACCATTTAGGTAATGGACTCCCAGTCTAATTGAAGTTAAATTATCAAATTTTCCATTCCAACATCCACTACCCTGAAGCAAAAGTAAATATAAAGTGGACATATCTTTTCCTAACACACATGGTACATGATTATAAGAATACATGTAATAGGAAAAAATCTACTCCCACTAGATGGTCTATGTAATAAGTTTCTTTTGCATACATGTTCTCAGTTTCAAATAATATAACCATGGTTAATAATCTCATTTCCATTCACCACTCAACCACGACAGATCAGTGTTATTCTTTTAACGTAAATATCGTTCATACATGTAAGTGTTGTTTCGAACATAACCTTCTCCTTGTATTTGTGCAATACGACCCTTTTTTTTAATGTTTCGAACTTGTGATCACCTAGTAACTCATAACCCTCAACATATTGGCCCTTTTTCTCATTTTTTCACTCTTCATCTTCTAACTAAAACAAATTTGGAGTTAAAAGACTTGTTTTATTGCCACGACAAATTAATATAATGATTTCGACATCAAAAATGATGAAATAATGAAGGTAAAGTCCTTCTTGGAAGGGGGTTATTATAATGGAGGAAAAAACATTTATGCACTCAAACGTCATTATATTTTTGGTGTGTTCTCTGTGAGAATTCTGTGCGACAGCTAATGCTTTTGCACTTCAAACCACCCAGACATATAACTTCGGAGATCTTTTAGAATCTCACAAGTATACAATGCAACTGCAAACTCCTCTTTCATAGGCCCACCTATGAGTAGTACTTGACTGACAAGTAAACCATGGAAGGACAAGTATGAAGTTGGAGAAGAAGAAGTGGAAGAAAATGAAACAGGAAGTAAATGACATCATTGTTGAAGGTGAAAGATGTTAGTCTGTAGAACTTTTTGGTACGTCCCGTCACTTCCAGCTCTGCAGCTTTAATGTTTTATTTCATTCTCAAAAAAATACTATAGTTGAGAACTTTGTTCCCAAAAGCTATGGGATTATAATGGAGAATTTATTTTATTTAGCTAGTGATTAATGCTTATTAGTTTATTCCATGATAGAATTGCAGTTTTGATCGATCCCGGTACTTGAGATCCTATGGATGAAGACATGGTCTCTCTAGATCCCATTAAGTTATTTAGCTTAGTGATGATGTGAAGAATAAACTTGATTATTATTCATTAGCAAGGTGACTTCATTTATCTCATGATTTATTTGTTTAACAAAGGATGTGTTATTTGAAATGTCTTTACTTCTTTGTTTGTTCTCGAGTTTTGTAGTGTTTGCAAACATGCAATTAGGAATCGACCTGTCTGGTCACACTAAAATTTGAACTAATGATCAATAATTAGCTTCCAAGCAGTCCCTGCCTTCAAAAGCCAATAAAATTCATGCACCTTATCCTTGGTTATGATTTTTTATCCTCATTTAAAAATGATTTAGCAAAATAGCCTCGATAAGCAACACTTCACGTTATAAATTTACAAGTGTTCTCTCGGGGGAAACACTTCAAATATAAATTGCAAGTGGATACTTCAAGTTATCTGGAGAGAATGTTGATAGAGATAAAAGGTCAAGTGCTGTCCCCGAAGGTGCACATGTCAAGTTAGTGAAGCCATTCTTGTAAAACCACTTTAAGCGAGGTCAATAAGGCAAACCATTGCCTAAGGTGTCATAGTTTGTAAATTACCCCCTTCAAAAGGGTTCATTTGCAAAAATATGACACGGGAAGCAACAGTTTGCCTTTTTGCCCCAGCTAAGAGATGGTTTGCAAAAATGCCCTCATTAGTTTAATGAAACTTTTTTCGGACCAAAATACCCCCAACAAATCAGTAAAAAGACGCGCCCCAGTCCCTCCCCTTCCTTTTCTCCATTCACGCTATCAAGAAAACCATAAAACCCCATTCCTTTTACAGATTTGTTTGTTCAAGAGAAGATTCAACGTAAGATTTCTTCAAGTTGCAAGGGCAAAGTTCTCTGCAACTATTGCCAAGAGTTTAAGTTATGTTGCAAAGACTGAAAAATCTCTAAAGTATTAGCAATAGCCAAGACTTTAAACTCTACTGCAATGGGAGCAACTTGTACAAATAATCTCTGCAAGTATTGGCAATTGCCAAGACTTTTACCTATATTGCAATGCAAAACTTGCAGAGAAAAGTCTCTGCAACTCTTGGCAATAGCCAAAACTTTAAGTTCTAGCAATGGGGACCTTACACTAAAAATCTCTAAGAGTATTGGCAATTGACAAGACTTCTACCTCTACTGCAGTGAACAAGTTGGAGACAAAGTCTCTGCAACTCTTGGCAATAGCCAAGACTTTAAGTTCTGGCAAGAGGGACCTTACACTAAAAACCTCTAAGAGTATTGGCAATTGCCAAGACTTCTACCTCTAGTGCAGTGAACAAGTTGGAGACAAAGTCTCTGCAACTCTTGGCAATGGCCAAGATTCTAAGTTCTGGTGGAAGCGACAACTTACACAGAACATCTCTGTAAATATTGGCAATAGCCAAGACTTTAAACTCTACTGCAATAAGCAACTTGCAGAGAAAGTCTATGCAACTCTTGGCCATGGTCAAGATTTTAAGCTCTATGCAAAACATGAATATCTAATAGCCATATGCAATAAAAATCTTCAAATCACTGGAATCAACCAAACACAAGAAAAAAAATTCCAAATTTCTAGCACACAAATAAGAAAGAAGGAGGCCAGGAATGGGGAAAGAGAGAAGGAAATATTTCAGCGTGAATTAAACAAGTTGGAGGCCACACAAAGAAGAAAGAAGGAGGCCAGGAATGGGGAAAGAGAGAAGGAAAACTTCAGCGTGAATTAACACAAGCTGGGGGGCAAAATAGTCCTTTCATAAGGGGGAGTATGATGTGGAGGACATTTAGTTAAAACATTTGTAAGTGGGGGCAATTAGGTAAGACCATGTCTTATTGAGGGCACTAGGTGAAATTTTTTGCTTCAAAAGCCTCAACTACCAAACCGGCTCTAAAGAAATTAGATATTTAGAGAAATAGAACACTATGGTATCATTCTCATATTCTTGGCCATCATAAGAAAATTCTTACAGTTTTTGTCCCCATCGCCACACTTCAATGCAAAAATGCTGGTAGATCGGGGTGATCACCAGAAACATTGGAACTGACGTCTAGCTACGTGTAAGCAAAATTCGCTGGCGGGTCCTGGCGATTGGGGCTATAAATAAAGTATTTTCTCATGGGGGTCGAAATGTGATAGCAACGATAGAAGTGCGTACTGGATGCAAAAAACTTGGAAAAAATGCGGCTAAGCCCTAAAAGGACTCAACTATTTAAAAAATTATCACTGGGTGTACCCGCATATTTAAAAAATTATCACTGGCTTTTTGACAAGTGATGCCTCTTCGGGAAACATAAAGGGCAAGTGTTGCCTGCGAAGAGATTAAAGGGGCAAGTTGAGACAACACTTCAAGTTATCTGGGAGAATGTGGGAAGAGATAAAAGGACAAGTGTTGCCTATTCAAGAGGGGGTCAAAGTCAAGTTTTGTCAAATACTGCCTAAGAGACAACACTTACGAGAAAGGGAGGACGGGATGCGGTCGTCAATATAAAATTTCATAGGGGTATTTCCATCCGGAATTTATTCATTAAAGTTAGTGGAGGTCATTCTTGCAAAACCACTTTAAGTGGGGTTAATAAGGCAAACCACTGCCTATGGTGTCATAGTTTTGTAAATTGCCCCAATTATTTGACTCATAGAAATATGACACCATAAGCAATGGTTTGCCTTTTTGCCCCCACATAATAGTGGTTTTGCAAGAATGACCTCCACTAAGTTTAATGAATAAATTCCGGACCGAAATACCCCAATGAATCATATGGTCTGAAGCCAACACTTGCCTTTGACCCATCTTTCTCAAGCAACACTTTCCCTTTGGAGCCTCTTCAATTTCACATTCTCTCAGAGAAGTGTTGCCTGGGCAGCACTTGGTTGTAAGTACTACCTAAAATGCAGCACTTGTCTTTGGCACATCTTTCTTAGAAGCACTTGCCCTTGAATCTCACATCTCCTAGAAAAAGTGTTGCCTAGGCAGCACTTGCCCCATCCAATCTCTTCCCGTATTCTCCCAGATAACTTGAAGTGTTGTCTAGGCAACACTTGCCTCTTGGCCTCCTCATAAAAGGCAGCACTTGCAAATTGGTAATCTAAAGTTTTTCCTCCGGGCCATAAGAGAGTATTTTGCTAAAACATGGTTAAATGAGGGAAAACTCTCAAAACCAGTCGCTATGGAGGGCACTTAGTGAATTTTTTTTGCAATTATTTGGGACTGATGTATGAAATGGCCGCTTTCGTGCCACTGTTTATACTTCATCCTTATTTTAGTAAGTTTTGCAAATATAGCCTAAACACTTGTGAACGAATGGACCAATTGAAGTTCCAGACAAATTTCTAAACTTGGTCATGAAAATAAGTATTTAAGTTTCTTCAATAGCTTTATTTAGATCATTTGGGGAAATAATATCACAGATTCCACGAAGTTAAAGCAAGCTAAAGAAGAGTTGAGAAACAAGTCATGTACGACAAAATTTGAAGCTAAATGTAATTGCTGCTCTAGTCCTGAAAATGAAACGATTAACCATGGTTTCATGGAAGGAGAAGCAACTGGTTACATTTGGAATCTAATTGGCTCCCCGCTAGGTGTTAAATTTTAGCATTTTCAATTAGGTATTTTTAAATACTTGGTGGAAATTGAGATATACTAATGATGTACATAACCTTGTTCTTAATATCACTCCTATTATCACCTGCTGGATTATTTGGAAGGAGAGATGTTCATGTAAATATGGCAATCAAAAGAAATTCAACCTCTTCAAGAAGGAAAAATACATTTGTTGGATAATTACCGCAACAGTAACCAAAGTATATCCAAATTGCAAGCTCCCATGACATTGGAATCAACTTTGTGGTGCTTTATTGAAGATATATCAAATCCCCAAAATCATCACCGTTTGTAGACAAAGCCGAAAGCAGGATCCTTCAAATTGAATAGTGATGGAAGCTTCATCGAAGAAAAGGATATAGATGACATTGGTCGAGTGCTAAGAGACGACAAATGAGATCTTAAAATGGTCTTTTTCTTTCCATTAAAAATTAATAGCACTAACTATGCAGAGGCAAGCACAGTCAATTTTGGAGTAAGTTGGTGTATACAAAATGGGTACACTAATTTTAGTCTTGAGATTGATTGTATGCTGGTTGCTACTATGCTTAAGGAGAGAAAAGATACCAATTACAAGACGAACAAGCTCATAGAAGATATTCACAATATTATCAAGCGAGCGAATTCTCAAATCGACCATTGTTTTAGAGAGGCTAACCAAGTTGCAGACTGGTTAGCAAAACAAGCTACAAGGATATAAGAAGGCACTTTCTATTTCACTGCTCAGCAACTACCTAGAGGTGCAAGAACTAGGTACCAACTTGATAAAAGTAAAATGACGAGTATTAGAACAAAATATGATAAGACTAATTATTTTGTTACTTAAAAGTCCTAGATTCTCCAAGTCCTTGGAAGGGGAGGTTCTTCTCCCTTCCTCTTTTTTGAAAGGATAGATGCTTATCCTTTGTGTTGTAATATAAAGGTAAGGCTATATCCCCTCTTATTCTATCAATTGATGAAATGCAACACCCCCAGTTAACCTGGGAAATTATATTAAAAAAAATACCACCCTAACTATAAAAATTACAGATTATGTCGACAGTATGCATTTTACCAAGTATACCAATATTTTTTTTACATACTATATACAAATACGAACAAATTAACAAATTAGGATTTTTTTTTTCCTCCTTCTTCTTGCGGCCCCCTCCCACTGCTGTCACCCCAGTCGACGCCGCTGCCGCCCTATCACAGTTGGCTGCCACCAGAATTTTTACTTTTTATTTTTTTGGATCTAAAAACTGAAATACACAAATATACACATTGAATTTGTTTTTGAAATTACACTTGCAAAATACATATAAACAAATAATACATGTACATACACAAAAATATATGTTATACATAAATAGAAACAAACATACATACAAGAATCTATGGATATACAAAGTAAACATACAAATTTATGTGTGATACGCTTAGAGTTGACATACACATATATAAACACATACAAAAATATAGAATATATATGCTCACGAAAACACATTCATATAATGATATACACATTCATACACTTGTGGACTCGTAAAGATATTCATGTACATACATTAATATACAGATACATACAACTGTATAAAACTAAACATACACTTAATTCCACCTTCAAACTACCACCAACAACCACCGTAATCACCAAGGCATACACATACATGAGAATACAAAGGTATACATGATGAGGTTTAGTAACGGGGTCATAATTACCCGGTCGTAAGAGCGGGATCGAACACAAGGAAATTGTTATTAATAAGGATTTAGCTAAGTGGTCTACTTTGCTTGAAATATGAAAGTAAATCCAAAGATTGATTTTGAATAAACTATAGCTACAATTGAAAGCAAGTAATGACTAAAGTGTTTTTCTATTGATGGAAAGAACTAGAGTCCTAATCGTTACCTAGTCCTCTAACCTAATGGGTACTAGTCAAGCCAAATCCCAATTTGGGTCACCAAATGGATCTCGCATAAATACACCCAATTCACCTCTCTCGATGATGAATGAGAGTCACATCTCTTGCCCTCTTAGTGCAAAGAAGTGTTGCTTGGAGTTTAAGAGAATAACCCAAGTAAGGTATCCTCATCTCGGTGTTCAACCCGTAAACCCGGGGTAAATGCAACAACACCTACCCCGGTACCCTATCACTACCTTATCCATTCCTAGAAATACCCATTTTGGTGTAAATCTAATACTTTAGGGCTCAAATTGAGTTGGTACACCTCAAGTTGTTATGATATGAGATTGAAGGCAGTGAAATGGGATATTCTCAACTGGTTTAAGGCTCATCTTAATAGAGTCGTTAGATTATTAAACTAGGGTTTCACTAGAACCCTAGCTAAGAATTTAGCTACTCATGATATGTAATGAATCAATACTTGTAATGGATATAAATTGCATTAAAATGGAATGACAAGTAAGAATCCTTACAAATTGTAGTCAAATCCTCCACAACAGATGAAATCTTATTAACAAAGTAATATTTTCTCTCTAACTTGCTCTCCAAGACAGTAGATGATATGAAAATTCTAACTCTAGCTATTTATAGTCTATGCAAAAATTAATTACAAAAATGTTATTTTGCAGGTTGGGCTGGGGCCCTTTTGGAAGGTTGGGGACTTTTTGGCAATTGCTTCAGATCTGGGATTTCAACACAGAGGAAGAGTTGAGGCCTTTTTGAAAGGGCTAAGGCGTTTCTACACTTTTCTGGATTGGGCGGCCCGCCCTCTAAATAGGCGACCACCCTCACTTCTTCTTATATGATAAGGCTAAGGCCCATTTTCTTAATAGGTCGCCCTTCTCTCCAATTATAATTTCTTGAATGGTTGATTGGACTCCAACCGTATGGATGTGTGGTAGCCACTTCTTGCATGTTATGTTGAAGCTTAATTCAATGGGTTGGGAGCCCTTTTGGCCGCCCTTTACACTTGGCATGATTTCTCATACAGGGAAAGCACGATAGCCCTTTACATGGGCGGCCGCACTTTTCTTGTTTCTGCAGCTTCTTGAAATTGTTCCTCTTTCCTTATTTTTCTCCTCTTGGCTTCTTTCATTCCCAATTGACATAGATACTTGAAACAAAGTAAAAACACATTATTTTTCCCAATTGATTGGTTACTCTTGGATTGAAAGACAAAAGTTTAAGCGATTTATTGTAAGCTAAATGCTCACACATCAATACCCAAAACTACACATACAAGAAGAAGCAGATCGGAGCTCCGATAGCCTCCACTGGAGCATTCACATAGCAGCAGCAACAACAACAAAAATTCGACCAGCAGCGGATCGAAGCAGCAGCTGTAGCAGATCACAAAAGCAGCAGCTCCTGCGAAGCGAAGCAGCAAAACGAGTGTGGAGAAGCAGCAGATCGGACGGCGAGGAGGTACTATTCCAGCACAGGCGAATGGGTGGAGGAGGGGGAGAGATAGATGTTAGAGAGAAGGAAAATATGAAAAGGGTATGTTTTCTAATAAATCATACAAATATCGTTATGTTTTGTAGTTTCTCAATAATGTCGGTATATTTTTTTAATTTAGTTGCTTAGTGCGTCAACTCACGTAAATTTCTCAAATTAGAATACACCATACCTGTAAATTTAAAACAAATTAAGGATGTTTAAAGAAATAAATCAAATAGAGAAATTCAGATATTAAGTGGGAACATTATCTCCTTTTAATAATTTTTCAAAATACATCAAACTCGTAAAGCTAAAGCAAACTAAAGAAGACTAGAGAAATAAATCGTGCAGCTGCACTAATATTTATATACTGCAGCATCCACATGTACTCTATCAACACAACATCTACTTATTTATTTGCATTATATAATGCAACAAAATCCTATCTTTTTTTTTTATGGATGACGTGGATATTAATTGTAGTTCAAACTTCGTATTATTTGTTTGAACTTCAAGTAAAACATCACTTTAAAGTTAGTTATAGTTGTTTGAACTCAAAATGCAGCATTAGCCTGAAGTTCAAGTATAGCAGTTCGAACTTGATTTGAAGTTTTAGTTACAAGAGGAGGAGGACGAGGAACTGAATTGCTAAAATCTACTTTCAAGAAATTAAGTTTTGATTTATCATGTACTTTTAAAAGCGCCTTACCACCCAATTAATTTTATGACATCTTCACATAACATTAATTGTGATAACTTCTCTTCGCAGTATGTAAGTTTTCTTGCAGCCATAACAGAGGTACATGAGTCGACGTCTTTCTCCGAAGCCGTGGAAGATAAAAGGTGGAGAACAGCTATGCAACAGGAGTTAAAAGCTTTGGAAGCAAATAAAACTTGGATAATTGAACACTTGCCTCTAGAAAAGAAAGCAATTTGTTGTCGATGAGTATATAAGGTCAAGTAGAATTCGGATGCTAGCATTGAGCGGTACAAAGCAAGGCTGGTAATCTTGGTAACCAAGTTGAAGGCATTGACTACATGGAGACTTTTGCACCGATTGTTAAGATTGTGATTGTACGTGTATTCTTAACAGTAGGTGCTGGTAAAAATTAGGAAACTACATCATATGGATGTCCACAATGTATTTCTTCATGGTGATCTTACGAAGAAGTGTATATGAAGCTCCTTCATGGTATCAGAATAATGGCTCCGAAAATATTTGTCGTCTTTGAAAATTCTTGTGCAGTCTGAACAGGCGCCACCGTGTTGGTTTGCTAAGTTGTCAGCAATGTTGAAGAATTATGATGTTTCGACACTCTTACTCTGATTATTCTCTCTTTATAGTAAAGAAATGATGATACAAATAAGTATGCTCATCTATGTGGATGATTTGATTATCTCGGGCAATAATTTCTGAGCTATTCAGATCTTCAAAATGTATCTTTCCATTTATTTCCATAGGAAGGATTAGGTACTTTGAAATATAGTTAAGCGTCGAAGTGGTTAAAGGACCTAAAGAGATTTTTCTTTGTCAAAGAAAGTATGCCTAAGATATAATTTTTGAGGTTGGTTTGGTGGGTGCCCGATCTGCTAGTACTCCCATGGAGCAGAAACTCTGGTTAGCACTTTCTAGTGGTTGATTTATGGATGATCATGAAAGATATAAAAAACTAGTCGGGCGCCTGATCTATCTCTGTTTCACACGCCCAGACTTATCTTACAGTGTTTATGTGTGGTTTCAGTTTATGCAACAACCGTATATTGAGCATTGGGATGTGGCTCTCCATGAGGTACGTTATTTGAAAGGTTTTCGAGGAGAAGGAATTGCGATGAATCCAAAATGCGATCTCTTATTATACAAATAGTGTGGCTCCAATTAGACTGGAAGCCCATTGACTCGCCAGTCACTCACCAAGTGGTATGTTTCTATCAGAGACACATCTATCTCTTGGCAGACTAAGAAGCAACATATACTGTCCAGATCGTCGGCAAACGCTTAATATTGGTCTATGGCTATAACTGTATATGAATTAAATTGGCTGAAAAGAATATTGTGTGGAGTCTTGGAATAAGTCACCCATCTCCGATTTTAACTAAATTGCGATAGTCAAACAACTTTGCACATCGCTTGAAGCCTGGTATTTCACGAACGTACCAAGCATATTGAAGTAGAAATTCACTTTGTCCGTGATAAAATCATCGGAGGAACCATATGCACCCGTTACGTGCCCACGGATAAAATAGTTGGTAGACATCTTTACAAAGGCTCTGGGCGAGCGCATCAATTACTTTCTGTGCAAGTTGGGCATTCGAAATTCTCAAGCTCCAGCTTGAGAGTTGTAATGGAGGATATTTTTATAATTATGTAACTAATGATAGGCGGGGTTTTCCTTGTGCTTTGGGTTTGACCTATTAGTAGCTTAGTTGTTAAGTTAGGTTAGATATTTGACTTGTATATACATACCCACATGATCAATGAAAAAGGTCAGAATTTCACCCCCCCCCAAAGATCTACTTCTTTGTTTGATTTTGATAGTGATAGTCAGAGGCAGTCTAGGATTTCAAGAGCATCAATTCACCACTGATAGGGGTGAAGCTATAGTGTACTAGGGGTGGCCCACGAACAAGCTTCCTCATAAAATTGTATTGTGTATATAGGTCAAATTTCACTTTATGTGGTGATATATTAAGGTTTGAATGCTCGTACATAACCAATGATTGTAGCCTAGTGGTCAAGGATTTTTGAAATTTATTTAGTGCTACAAGTTGAAATCTCCCCCCCCCCCCATAATTTCCATAATTTAAGCAAATAATAACAAACAAGCTAGACCAATACAAGTAATAAAAAAATTTAAATATGCCCTTATGGGAATTGATCCTTGTTCCTAAGTGTAAGTGAACCATAATTTTAGAGCATGGATTCACAAACATCATGTAAAATATAATTTGAGAAATATGTATATAATATATCTGATTTTGTGGAATGACTATGAATTCACATGAACCAAACTTAAAGCTACAGATTCGCCCCTAGTGGTACTAGGTTCATTGAACTTTAGTTAATGTTCTTAAGTTTTTCAATAATTCTGGTGTTATAAGTAGAGCTGATTTCTTTAAGGATTATAATTTATAAGAAATTTTCATTTGAAAAACATTTGATACGAACATCAGTAGGAATATGAAATTTTAAATGCAAAAATAGAAGAGTATATTTAAGGAGACACTTTTAAGCCTATATGATATTTTATATTGTAACACCCTATTTTAAACAAGGAAAAATTAGTCTTTAGCCAAAATAAATAAATTATACAATAATAATTCTCTAACTAAAAGAAGGAGAAGAGAAAAATAATAGGCCAAAAAAGAAAAATGAGAGTGGGATGTGTCATACCCGATTTTAGACTCAACTCGAAGCGAGTTGGGTTTCGGATCTGACTAGGTAACTCGTCTGAGTTCAAGAGTTGGAGTCGCCACCTAATATAGTTTTCTAAGATGTATTAGGCCACCTAAGTGTCTAAGGTTGAGTTTAATACTGGTTTCAGAGATTCAAAAGAGTAAGAAGTCCAAATGACTCAGGGGAGAAGGTGTTAGGCACTCCCCCGAGTCCAACGAAAGGTGGTTCCCGTCCGAGTCTATATTTTGGGATAAATTTGTGAACACTATCATGTAATACTAACTTGGGAGGTCAAATTTGTATCTAATTCATGAAGGTAGTATATCTATACAATTTAATCCACACATGCAAATAAATCTCATATACGAACTACACGTAAGCCTAATCGCATTTTGTGGCCTCTAGTACGAATGCCTAATCACAAATATAATTAAACATGCAAAGAGTGTTCTATTTCAGCTTACTTGTGCAATTTTAACACTTGAAACAATTTTGCAGAAATGGACGGTTTTACAAATAATTTTCAGATTTAGACCAAAGCCAAATGGATATTGTTTTTAAAATGAAATGTTAGCCATTTAGGGTCGGTGTGACTCGTCATTAATTGTCGAGCCCTAACCTTAATGGTTATTTTTGTTTTAGGGGTCAATTTGAAAATACATAGACGAAAGGGCTGTTTTCGAAAATGAGTTTCACATAAGCACAGAAATGCAAACAAGGCTGCCGCACATAAGTATAGATAGAAGTATGCAGATACATGAATAGTTAGTGGTATATTTCTGAATATATATATATATATATATATATATATATATATATATATATAGTAGATAGTATATTTGACCATAAAGACCTTGTACACCCCTATACACTATTAGGTTAGTGTATAGGAGCCTTGAGGAGTTGAAAATCAATTTAACACACATAAAGGCTATTTATGAAAATAATTTTGGGCCTAGGTTATTGACGCAAAAGGAGGAAGCTTTATCAGTTCAGTTTGGGCAAATAGTCACGCAATAAACCCCTGTTAACAAACATTGCATATTCTGCCAATTTAAACGTGAAAACAGTTTATTAACATAAATTGTAGTCGACCAAAAGGTATGAAGTGATCTTGTTGTATAAAATCAAGTTTTCATACGAGGGCTACGTTAAACACTGTCTTGGGATGCAGTGAGTCTTAATTTTAATGTCTAATAAATGTTGTCACATAAAAGAGAGGGTAAGAAGAGGCCCCTGATTAGCCTATTATACGATCTTGAGATTATATAATCTGTATTACTTGGATACAAATAGGGAGAACCTAACAAATATACATATCAAGGGGGGCTAAAGGAAAAAGAGAGCCTTAAACTAAACTGCACACGTAACTCAATAGCCTTATAGTTATGTTTAACAGAGGGCCAATAACATCACAAGATATTCATTCAGTAACCTGCAATTAATGAGCACTGGGTATGGCCTTTTTGCCATCCTAACAGTTTGTATAACATGGTCAGAGGCTAACAAGACCTGAGGTATGAAGTGACAGAGTCTCACACATAGTTTTAGGTCATGCTAACATAAACATGGAAAGAGAGCAAACAGGAGAAGTCAAGCAGAAGCAGACATAGGCGTCTAGTGATTTAAAGATATATCTCTTGAGCAACAGTGATGAACAAACAAGCTGCAGACAAGTTATGCTAGACACTTGCAAAGACAGAATCCAGAAAGAGAAGAGAGAGCAGAGCTTTTTCAGTAGTCGATTAGAGAAGAGTGGTCTTTAAAGTGTGATGTTTTGTGTATTTTCTATGTGTATCTAGTAGTGCCCCCTTAAAGTGAGAGGAGAGACCAGTTTATATAGTTGTAGGAGGTGCAGGGTGTAAGTTCAAACGGGTAAACATGTAAGGCAGGTAATATTGTCTTCCAAAAATAACAGGGGACACTCTTAGGTACTACTTCCATTTATAGACAAATTAGTCCCAAATTTTAAGGTAAAACAGATCCTAAACCAATTAGGATCTCCTCCCTTAAACCCAAATAAAGTCTAGGTTCAAACACAATCAGAATTCAAAGGAAATCATTTAATCATCTCAACAACATTTCAATCAGCCTTTAATTGGAACTCTGTCAATTATCAGAACCTTCTACCAATCACCAATTCAAATTAGGCTTAGTCAAGACCCCCTAAATCATGCGTAAATCAAATCATTCCAGTTTTAAAGCTATATAATCATGCATCTTAACAAGATAAGGGTTGGAATATACTGTTATAGATGAATACATTGTCGAGGGTGTCAAGTTATATCTCTGTAATGGTGATAAGGAATATAGGACTTGAGAGTGACAATTTCAGTGAATACACACAAGTCAAGTACAAAGTTCCCCTTAACCTAGTGAAAAAACAGTGAAATTATCAATAATGCAGTCGCTTGCCTTACTTAGTTCACTAATAACAATTAATAATATTGTACTCAAATGATATTAGGCAAATTCAGGCATATGAACAAGTATCATTGTTAAAAATAGTGAAATCAACCAAGACTGACGATTTTATGAATTTATGCTAATTAATTAGTCAATCGATTATGTTAACATGTCAAAAGACTAGACAATTTAAAACTTACCATCGCTAAAATCCAGAGAACAAGTAGGAAAGTAAAAAGGGTTTTAGGATTACCCGCTTGTACAAATCGGGTTAGGGTTAAATCATGCAGAAGGGTCCTTCCCTCTCATCGCGATGGTCGTGTTCAGGTTTTGCTCAGGCACCACCGGCGTTTCCTCTCCGGTGACATAGACGAAATTGATCCAAGAACCAACCATTTCAATTTCTCGTCGAACGATGACATAATAATAGGGGTTTTCTAGCGGAGAGTGAGGGGAACTCAAGAGTGTAATTTGTCTCTCGTTTCCCCGGCGATAATGGCCAGAGAGTGGCCATGACAGGGCGTCGTTAGAGTTGGGAGTGAGAGAGAATAGAGGAGAGAAATGGCTGAGATGAGAGGGAAAATGAGGGGTCCTTTTAGGGTTTTGGGGGTTCGGGTGTAGTTAAAAAAGAAACTTAGTTTCTAGCCGCAGGATCACAGGAATGGAGGGCTGGGTTCGAGCCACGTAGGCGTGATGTGGCGCCGAGGTGGCATCTACATAGATAAGTGAGGAGGGCGTGAGGTGTACGTGTGGAGCGTATATATGGTGTATAAATAGTGTATAACTGGAGTAATTTTAGTATAAAATAGGTATAAAATCCTAGGAAATTATGGAATTAATTTAACTCATTAAAATGGCTAGGAAGCGTATAAAAAGTGTATTATAGGATTTAAAATAAATTGGATAAATTTTATCAAAAATAGAGGTAATTGCAGAATTTTAAAATAGAAGCGTACATTTTATAAAAACGGCTACGGTTTGCGATGATGCTTTTAAAAATGGCTCTGATTGTCAGGCTATTATGAGAAGATAATTTGAAAGAATGGACAGGGCAAAAGTAAATGCATGCTCGTGTGTATAATTTTGAAAGATATTACTTTAAAAAATAGGAGGGATAAAAGTGGGTGTCAACAGGATGTGGGCTTAGGCTCCACTAGTATGTGAAATATAGAATTAGGAGGGCAGCAATGAAGCATTAGCTTCTGCCGCAACAAAGAATTCAAACAAAATTTTAGGGGCAAACTAGAAGGATGGAGACAGAGAAGAGAAAAGGGACGAAGGTAAATCAACCTTTTGCTTTCCTTGGTTATTTTCATCCCTAATTGAAACACTTAGCATATTATGAAATTATGAAATTTTTAATTATTGTGACAGAATCAAAGAAGAAAAGGAATAGAACTTAGGATATTTTAATATAGCACAATTATGTAATTGCTCTTAATTAAGTGTAAAATCATATTAGCTTTCTGCAAGCAGTACAAAATAAAGTTTATGAGTGCCTGCTTATTTTATTTTTGGTCTCTATCAAGTCAAAAAGTTTTTCTACATATATAAGAACAAGCATAGAGGTAAATCGAATCATTTTATTCAAGGAATGTGCAACACAAATTGACTTAATTGGAGAACAGATTGTAAACCATGAATTCCCGAGGATTGGATAGTCTGAATTAATTATGAATTAACTTAAACAAGAAATTAACTGGACGTCTATATGTTATTACAGATTGATTGAAGGACGTGTTGACTTGCTCGTGGAAGATAAGTTTGACCTATACGCGTCTGTACCATGAGAGATGACCTTGCCGCAATTTGTGTTTCCATAGCATGCATGATTTATACTTGATTTTGAAATGAAATGTGTTACTGAATTATTTGAATTACATGTGACAAGTTCTTTTATTAGATATGAACCGAGATATTTACTTGAATTATTTTACCGTTATATGATATGATTTTTACTGTTACTTGATATGCTTTACCGCTATTTAAAATATCGTATTGCTACTTGAAATACCTTGCACTTCATATAAAGAAAATATATTTTTGAGAGTAGACTTGACAGACCCCATAGCTAACGACGAGTACTTTAGACCTGGTACACCTTGTATTTCCGGATTACGGTTACTGTTATCGTTATCGTCCTTGCTAGTAGGAAGATAGAACAAGCATATTGTTACTGATTTCCTCGAAGAGGAATTTATACCGATTACTTGGTTCGTTCTTGAAAATTTCTCGCACATATACTTGGTATAACATAGTTACTACTGAATTTACTATTGAATTGATAATGATTACGTTTACAAGAAATACTTGAAAGACTGATTAATGTTTATTGTTCAGTAATGTTGTTCTTTGAAACTCTAGAGTCCCTCAATTTAGTCAGTTGTTAGATATCTTATCAGTCAGTTAGTTATCTAGTCCAAGTTATTTATTTAATACGTTAGTTTTATGAGTTTTTGGCTTTTATAAACATTATGGGTTCGTATTAGTCTTCTTGACGGTAATTTGGATGTTGACTTGGTATTTTTGCATTGTTAATACTTTACAGATGTAGATTGTAAGTCATTTGATTATTGTTGGTTGAAATTGGTATCTGGTTAAAATAAGGAATTTTATTAGATAAATTCTAAAATAGGAGAAACTCTGCTCGATTTTTTGTAGAATATCGATAAGGCTTGCTTGGGGACTTTAGTTCCTGACGCCGGTCATAACCCTAAATTGGGGCATGACAAAGTTGGTATCAGAACACTAGCTTTAGATTTTATGCTTGTGGAGCACCGGTTCCAAAAAGCCTTAGTCGTGTATTTGTTGTGCACCATATGCATGACTATGACTCGGCGGAGACCGGATAGATTCATTTAAAATTTCTTGTAAGTTACCATGCGGTCTAGAGCTTAGTAGATTAATTAACCACATTGTCTTTATGCCATTTTCGCAATGTAACAAGTTGACAATTGTTGGCCTAGAATGAGATTGTGATGTATCTATGATAGACATTCTACCTATGCAATTATGTGCATGAAAATACAAATGAAAGAGCAAGTCAAGGGACGATTTGAGCAAGAATTGACTAGAGATACCGATTATACATGTTAATGAATAAGTTAAGATATACGTGACGCCACATCGGTAGTGATGCAGGGAAATCACGGAAGTGATAAAAAGTAAAGAACGAGATACAAGTAAGACGTATCTCGAACTACTACCAAGGTAACTACGAGGAACTAGTCTCGTAATACCCTCGGGTCGAGTCAAGAAACACCTAGACTATACTAACTATCCTCAAGACAAATCCGGGTCTTGCAAAAGGTTTGATCGGGTAATGAATGAGGTTTAATTGGATCCACCAAATGATTCAAGCCTTAAGGGGTTTTCCATTCATAAGAGAAATCTCATCTCAATTTGTCTTCAATATTCAAAGTAAGCTAAATGAGATGAAAAGGGTTTTGAGGTATTCATAGAGTTTCTCTCAAGCCTAAGTAGTTACCAAAATACACCACAAGTTGGGTAATAATAGCTAAGACACGCAGGGCTATTTTAGTAAAAGACTACACAAAAATCCAGAATTCAGCAAGTTAGGCAGAGCTACTAGGTGGAGCGCCCACCTCTGCCTCAAAAATTGTCAAATTTGACCAGTGAGCATTTTAGGCGGAGCGCCTGACTGCATGGCTTCTTGGGTGGAGCGCCTAATGCTCAGGAGGTGCGCCTGGATCCTTCATCAATGAGTTGTTTGGGCAGAGCACCTCCTCTTTGGGCGGAGCGCCTGGACCTGTTATCATGTTATACTTTTTCAAATTGATTCTAAGGCTCCCATCTTCAAGCCCCTTCCACACCAAGTATAGGCGAGCGTCTTGGACCTCTTTGGCTTGACTCTGGGTGAACGGTCTCATGGTAGTTTTCCCTACATCATCCTCCCCTTCTTGAGAGGATTTCATCCTCAAAATCACGGCTTCATCATGCACGACCTCTTCTTCACCTACATCAAAAGGAGTCAAGTCAGAAATATTAAAAGTGTTTGAGACATTATACTCTCCGGGTAAATCAATAACCTAGGCATTGTTGTTGATTTTGGATAATACTTGGAATGGTCTATCTCCTGGGGGTGCCAACTTTGCTTTCCTAAGGTTTGGAAATATCTCTTTATGGAAGTGCACGCATACCCAATCTCCTTTCTTGAGTTCCAACTTCTTATTTCCCTTGTTCTTTTTGATTGTCACCTTTGAATAGTCCTCCAAGTTCTTTCTTGCTTTGGCATGGATCTCAATCATAGCCTTAGCTCGACTCTTTCCTTCAAAACTAACAATCACATCCTTTGGCAAAGGGGTTAGATCAAGTGGAATCAAAGGATTAAAGCCATAAACACACTCAAATAGAGTCATGCCAATCATTCTATGCAAGGTACAGTCTCCATAAGAGGCAACTTTTCAACCCAAGTCCCGGCTTTATCTCGGGTCATAGCTCTAAGAAGAGCACCCACAGTTTGGTTTACCACCTCAGTTTGCCCATCCGTTTGAGGGTGGTGGGACGTAGAGAACAACAACTTGGTGCCAAGAGCACCCCACAAACTTCTCCAAAAATGGCTAAGGAACTTAGTGTCCCTATCACTCACAATGGTTTGAGGCAGACCATGCAACTTTAACACATGATCAATGAATAAAGAAGCAACATGTTGTGCATCATCATACTTTTTAGATAAAATGAAGTGAGCCATCTTGGAAAAACTATCCATGACAACATAAATGCTATCATGTCCCCTCCTAGACCGTGGTAATCCCATAATAAAATCCATAGAAATGTCCATCCACTAGTAGGTAGAGGAAGGAGAGTGTACAATCCATGGATGTTTGATTTGGACTTAGCATGCTTGCACTCAACGTAAGTATTTCAATGTCTCTCAACTTGAATCCCCATCTTAGGCCAATGGAATTGCTCCATAAGAATGTCCAAGCTCTTATCCCTCCCAAAGTGACCATCAAGCCCCAACTATGTGCTTCTTGAACAAGCAATTCTCTCCATGAGGACTCGGGTACACAAACTCTACTATTTTTAAAGATATAGCCATCTACCCATTGGTACTTCTCAACTCTTTCTCCATTCTCAAGAGCTTCATGAATTCTCTTTATCTTTGGGTCATGAACATACATCAACTTGATGCTCTCAAAACCCATGAGCTTGGAGGCAAGAGTGGTGGCTAGAGTAAACTTCCTAGAAAGTGCATCCGCGACAATATTTTCGTTTCCCCTTTTGTATTGAATCACATAAGGGAAACTCTCAATGAACTCTACCCATTTGGCATGCCTCTTGTTCAACTTCTCTTGGTCCCTAAGATGTTCGAGTGACTCAATCACAAATTCCTAGGCCAAAGATAATGTTGCCAATGAGCAAGAGCTCTCACTAAGGCATACAACTCCTTATCATACGTAGAGTAATTCAAGGTTGCACCCTTCAAATTTTCACTAAAGTAGGCTATGGGTTTCCCATCTTGCATGAGAACACCTCCAATTCCCACCCCTGAGGCATCACATTCAACCTCAAATGCCTTTCCAAAGTCAGACAACTGCAATAAAGGGGCGATACTCAACCTACTTTTCAATTCTTGGAAGGCCTTCTCTTGAGGCTCTCCCTACACAAAAGGCTTGTCTTTCTTGACCAACTCGGTGAGTGGTGCGGCAATGGAGCTAAAGTCCTTCACAAATCTTCTATAGAAGCTAGCAAGGCCATGAAAGCTCCTTACTTGAGATACGGTAGTGGGAGTAGGCCAATCTCTAATGGCCTCTACCTTGGAATCATCGACCTCCACCCCGTGGGCATTCACAACAAAACCAAGAAAGAGTACCTTTTCAACACCAAAGACACATTTCTTATAATTAACGAAGAGCTTTTCGACTCTAAATACTTCAAGCACTTTCCTTAAATGATCAACATGGTCATCTAATGACTTGTTATATATCAAAATGTCATCAAAGTAGCCGACCACGCATTTGTTTATTAATGGCTTCAACACATGGTTCATTAGCCTCATGAAGGAACGAGGTGCGTTGGAGAGGCCAAATGGCATCACCAACCATTCATATAGACAAAATTTTGTCTCGAATGCAGTCTTCCACTCATCACCCAGTTTTATACGGATTTGGTGGTAACCGGACCTAGGTCTATCTTTGAGAAGATGCTAGAACCACTTAGCTCATCAAGAATATCATCTAAACGAGGTATGTGATGTCGATACTTTACCGTGATTTTTTTGACCTCTCGACAATCCACACACATCCTCCATGTTGCATCCTTCTTTGAGACAAGGATTACGGGCATGACACACGGGCTTAAGCTCTCACGAACCAAGCCCTTGGTAAGCAATTCATCCACTTTCTTTTGCAATTCCTTTGTATCTTCGGGATTGCTTCTATAGGCCGGCTTGTTTGGGGTTTGGGATCCCGGGACAAAATTAATTTGATGTTCAATACCCCTCAATGAAGGTAGACCACTTGTCATCTCATCCGGGAACATATCCGCAAAAACCTTCAAAATATTTTCAAGAGCACTACGCAAAGGGTTAGAAGAATAATCAAATTCGAAAGATAAAATCATACATTTGTGCACTAGGCAAATGAGAAATTTGGTGCCATCATTTCCTCTCAAAAGCTCACTCGGTTGCATCATGACATAAATGCTACAGGTAGAAGATGGTTGAGCCACAACTAGGCTCTCGGCCAAAGGCCTAGTCTCCACAATTGACTTAGCCTTTGTCGCTTCTTTCAACTCCCTCATACGCCTATAATTATCACTCACTTGTTTAGGCGTCAAGGGCCTGAGCACATACATTTTCCCCTCATCCTTGACCATATAAGTGTTGAAATGGCCATCATGTACCACATTTCGATCATATTGTCATGGCCTACCAAACAAGAGATTGCAAGCTGCATAGGCACCACATCAAACATGTGCTCATCTTGGTAATTCCCAATCTTGAACTTAATCAAGACTTGTTTTACCACCTTCAACTCCCCACACTCACTCAACCATTGCAAACGGTAGGGGTATGGATGTTTCAAGGTAGGCAATTTCAGTTGTGACACCAAAGTTTGGCTCACCACATTAGCACAACTACCCGAATCTATTATTATTGAGCACACTTGCCCCATCACACGACATCTAGCATGAAAGAGATTTTCTCTTTGCACATTTTCACTCTCCTCTACAAGCATAGCACTCAAACTCCTTCTAACAACAAGAAACATGTTAGGGTCATCTCCTTCCGCTTCGTCTCCTTCCTCAACTAACTCACTCTCATCCACTCCCTCATCCTCGGGTTCATTATCTTGTTCATACACCGTCCCATCATCCATAACAAACATAGTCATTTGAGTAGGACAATTTCTAGCAAAGAGACCATACCCCTTACACTTGTGGCATTGAATAGAAGAAGAAGAAGTAGGAGTGTTCAATTGAGTTTTAGAATTAACTCCCACATTTGGTGTTGGCTTCATAGGTCTTCTTCACATCTCGGCTTGTACTTGCACCACTTGTGTTTGGAGTCTTCCACTCCTTTGGCTTACTCACGGGAGTAGAAGTGGTACTCCTATAGCGGGTAGACTTCTCTTCTTTGAGCCATTTCTTGGCTTCAACCGCGGCATCAAATAGGCCATGATGAGAATCAAACTTGTGAAACATCAATTAAGAGGCTATCTCTCGGTTCAACCCACTCTTGAATCGAATCACGGCTTGCCCATCTTCCTCCACATCCATGTCCAAGGTCATTCGAATTTGCTCAAAGTCATTGTAGTATTCTCCAACTTTCTTGTAGCCTTCTTTCAACTCATAAAGCCGTTTGAGTTGATCTTGATGACATTGGGGAGTCATATATTTTTCATCCATCACACGTGTCAATTCATCCCAACTAAGGTTCACGGGCAAGGCATTCCTTCTTCTTGACCTCTTGGTTGACTCCTACCAAGTGGAAGCAAAAGATTTAAAGGAAGATATAGCATATTTGGCTTTCTTCTCCTCGGTCATGTCATTCATATCAAATATTCTTTCCATGATTACCTTCCACTCAAGATACTCTACCAGATCACTACTCCCCTTGAAGGTAGGAATTGTAAGCTTCACACTATTGAGATTATTGTTGTCACGACCCCCTCGGTAAAGCTCCGGTTGGCCCCCAAAGTTGTCACCATAAGCATCATAATCCCTTCTAACATTCCCTCCAACATTCCCCATGGGGGCCCTCGACCTCGGCCTCTACTCCTATTCACTTCCGGGCCTCCATTCATTGCTCTCCTAATCGGATAGGGAGCTTCATAATCATCAACATCTAACTCGGCCTCCTCCCCTTCTTGAGCTTCATCAACTTGCTCAAGAGGTGCAATGATCCTACGGGCTCTAGGGAATTGGAAATTTTATTGGGGATTGCCCAATTTGTGGGGAATGCCTACTTGTTGGGGATTGCCCAACACGCGCTCATTTCGAGCAAGATCATCCTTTAGCTTTTTTTTGCTTAACCAATTCGGTAAATTGTTTCAGGGTAATGGTTGAGCCACTTGCACCCTCACCGGTTTCAAGTTGGACACTCGGGGTCCTTCTTTCAAGATTTTCAAGCCTTAGGCTCATACCATCCAACTTGTCCATTATAGTAGCCAAGATATCCTTAATGGGATCATCACCTTCACTAGCCATGGTACCAACAAAACAAGCAAACGGTTAGTGAAATAACCTCTCACACACACCTCACTTGAATGTCACTCGGGTACACTCGTTCAGTGGTGGGGGATCTATCACTCAAGTTTGAACCAAATATGTCATGTAGTTGAACCACGTTCCTAATCAACAACCAAACAATCCACAAGCCAAGCACTTTTCGGGACGACTGGAGTTAATGGGACTCGTTGGACACTAAGCTCTTTAAGTGCGGACTTGAAACAAATGGTTCTACAAATCTTCTTTGAGCTCTACTCTCCACTAAGCAAGATAATCCTAAAGGCTCAAATAATTAGTACTAATCGAGTAGGAATGTTCCTCTAATAGTATTAACCGGAAGCAATGCAATTAAATAAAACACGAAAACCTAGAAGAAAACTATCCAAAACTACGGTACAGGGTTAGGCGGAGCGCCTAAGGGTCCAGCGGACCGCCTGGCACAGGCAGAGCGCCTCACGATTTGACCAGTAGCTAATTTAGGCGGAGCGCCCGGAATTTGGGCAGAACGCCTAGGTATGTTCTTCAGCTTTTTCAAACTCCGTGTTTTATCAATTTTCACCCAATTTTTCGATGATTTCACCTTCTTTTCCCAAAATCAAAGGTACCCAAAGTTGTATTACACTAGTGTCAACAAACCCCAATGATTTTTAACATCAAATACCAAATAACATGATTACAATCAAGATTAAAGCCCTTAAAGCTAGGGTTTCAAAAGTTGAGATTCAAATCTTCAAATTCTTGTTTCACAACTCCAAAACATGTAAAATGGTACCAAATCAACGGGTAATCATAAAGGAACAAATCCTAATACAATTCATCGAATGGGTCATCATTATCACAAAGTTTTAGCTTTTTTTTTTTTTTTTTTTGTATTTTTTGACTTTTTCAATTCTTTTAGATTCTCTTCTTTTTCAAACACCAACAACAAGAATTTAATTTAGAAACTAACATAGGCATGATGAACAAGGATCGGGAGTTTGTAGAGAAAAATCTCAAGCCTTGCTCGGATACCAAACTGATGCAGGGAAACCACGGAAACGATGAAAAGTATAGAACAAGATACAAGTAAGACGTATCTCGAACTACTACTGAGGTAACTACGAGGAACTAGTCTGTCATACCCTCGGGTCGAGTCAAGAAATAACTAGACTATGCAAACTATCCTCAAAACGCACCCGGGTCTTGCAAAAGGATTGATCGGGTAATGAATGAGGTTCAATTGGATCCACCAAATGATTCAAGCCTTAAGTGATTTTCCATTCATAAGAGAAATCTCATCTCAATTGTTTGTCTTCAATATTCAAAGTAAGCTAAATGAAATGAAAAGGGCTTTGAGGTATTTATAGAGTTTCCGTCAAGCCTAAGTAGTTACCAAAACACCCCCACAAGTTGGGTAATAATAGCAAAGCAACGCAGGGCTATTTTAGTAAAAGACTACCTAAAAATTCGGAATTCAGCAAGTTAGGCGGAGCGCCCACCTCCGCCTAAAAAAATTGTCAAATTTGACCAGTGAGCATTTTAGGTGGAGCGCCCGGAATGTGGGCGGAGCGCCTAACTGCATGGCTTCTTGGGCGGAGTGCCTATTGCTCAGGAGGTGCGCCTGGATCCTTTATCAATGAGTTGTTTGGGTGGAGCTCCTCCTCTTTGGGTGGAGCGCCTGGACCTGTTATCATGTTATACTTCTTCAAATTGCTTCCAAGGCTCCCATCTTCAAGCCCCTTCCACACCAAGTATAGGTGAGCGTCTTGGACCTCATTGGCTTGATTCCGGGTGAACGGTCTTATGGTAGTTTGCCTACATCAGGTAGACTGAAGGTTGTTTCATACATGAAAAAGAAGATAGTTATAGAGCACGTGTATACAAAAAGGTCATCTATCAAGTTAGTTTAAGAATTATGCTAGTTTCATATCACCATGTAAAGTTTGCGAATGATTCCACTAATGGAGACCTAAATAGACGATCAATGGTATATGTGTATTGCCACTTGAGCATAGACACCAAACAACATGTATATTGGGTGCGGTTAGACCATGAAATCAAGATAGTCACTAAACTTGAAGAAGGATATTAGAGGTCTTTTGGTACCATAGAACAAAACAGGCAAATATTCACAAAATTTAATAAATTTCACGAGTATGGATATGATGCCCTATTATTTGAGATTCTAATAATACCTTTTTTGGTAAATGAGTTCACCTTCTAGCTAGTTGGAGTAAATTTCGTAACTAAGGATAGAGTTGAGAATCTCGTAAAGTTACACCCGTACAAAGTTCTAAGAGTAAGACGTTCAGTTATTCCAGGTACAACCTTCACTTGTATATGATGAAGTTAAGAGTATGAAGAAGTTACAAAGGGAAACCTTATTTACTTGGGGTGAATGCTATTCTTGTAAAAAGAAAATGTATTAATTAAATTCATACATCTTTCTTGATTAGTAGTCAAAGTTAGAGAGATTGCAGAGTTAACAAGATTTTACTCAAGATTTTATGAACTTAACAAACATGGCAATATTGAGGAAAAATTTGACTTTCTTTTTGTAAGCTTGTAAAATATATTTGGCCATGGCTAGTGATAACCGAGGTTAGATAAGTTTGAGTGTAGAGGGAAAATTTGCAACGTGTTTCAAATAAATTAAGAAATCCCTCTACGAAGAAAACATCATGTTGGGTATAACTTGTTACTCTGGTAATTCATTTCAAGTTAGATATGATTGATTTATATGATCATAGCCATGGATTTCTGACCTCATGTCGTACCACGACAACTACCATTCAAAGATAGTTCGTTTGGTATACAATATGAGTCAAGAGTTTTCATATAAACCAAGAAAGCACTTAAGTCAATCAACTTTATATCGTTTATGCGAGAGAAACGATTAGTGAATGGGTTGTAAGGGATATCAAGCATGTCTTCTTGAAGAAAAACAAAGGATTTCAAGATATGTACAAGATGCTAAGGTGGTGGTGCCTAGGTAAGATAAGATGTATGTTGTCATAAATATTTCTTACGTTTATCCAGAGGATCTGCGTAGGTTACTCATATCAGATATTTATCCTTGGGCATTGAATAGGTACTGGACGCACAATCCATATTGATGCAACCGTAATATATGGTACCAGTGGAACTGAAGGAACAATTACAAGAAGTTTTTAATAAGGGTTTTATTAGACCGACACCTCACATTGGGTTGCACCAATATAAGGAAAGGAGGAAGGAAATGCAAGTTCATAAGGTTACACGTTGATTACTGATGTGAAAAAAGGTGATGGTTCACAATAAGTATTATTATCCAATATTAACAATTTATTCAGCTAATTATAAGGATCTAAGTGGTTTTTACACATAGTGATTTGAGATTAATGTATCAGTAGCGCAAGCCAGAAATGAATATATTTAGAATACAACCTCTTAGACTGAATACAATCGCTATGAGTTGTTGTATTTAGTTGGCAATGAACTCGATGCACTTATGGACATGATGAACATAGGTAGAAGCCATATCTAACCAAGCTTGAAATAATACCCATCGACAGTATATTGTATATAACAAGACTTATGATGAGCACGAGTAATATATTAAGATAGACTTACAATGTAGCTTTCGTAGACATGATTATTTTTCTCTAACAAGCCGTGATGGAGGAAGAAGGGTTAGGGGTTGACTAGAGGAAAAAAAAATAGGAAAAGAAAATAGAAAGTCGTATATAAATAGGTTATCGATCGAGATATATAGTTCCTAGGTCTTGTAGGTTATAACAAGCAATTCATATATTTCAATGTCCACCTAAGTTGGCACAAAATAATGTGAAATATTGATATCCTAGTCATGCCAAAAGATCTTTTAGAAAATGTTTGAGTACAACTCTAATATTAGTACTTCTATCAGGAATTAAAGGGTTTCCAGTTTAAGATGATACCTTCTAAGTGGGACTTACATGATTTGTGCAGAATAGAAAAGTCAAAATTTTTGGTTTGAGACAACTGAAGAAGCTTGAGTACTAGAACTACCCTAAGTATGACAAAGAGATATATTTATGCCTAAAATTTGTTTAAAGGTTAAACAGATAGAATTTATAGAAGGGTCACAAGTAATACAGTAAATATAGAAGAAAAGTAATAACAGAGAAATAGGCAAAGAAATAAATATTTGTATTCCTTGAGAATAGTCGGATTCTGTATGGATCGCTTGATGTACAATACAATGAAAGGAGGGTATTTATAGCTATAAGTTTTAACCAGTCCTAATTATGGTAAAATACAAAGACTAAGAAGGTCGTGGGCCTGTTTACTCAAGGCGGTGGTATAGACTAACTCTAGCTAGGAGACTATAAACTCTAAGGCGGCATGATATATGCCTTACGTCCCAGGGCCCATGCCTGCTGAGAGGTCGTGGCTTGGGGAGCAGGCGTGTATCCTCTGCGCACGTGACGAGAACGTGGCAAACACACCACTTCGAAGAGTAGTAACACCGTTGCAATATAATTATCCAACTATGAGTCGAGGTAAATGAGTCAAAAATTTAAAAAAAAAAAATTTTCCTCGAGGATGAGCAAAAGTTCAAGTATGGGGGAGTTTGATGGAAATAAATTATTCATGTAATTTAATATATAAAAATATAAGATTTAAAATAAAAAATTAATATTTATATTATATTCTTGGATATTTTCTAACAACTCTTGCAGGAAAAAAAATACTTAGAAAAGAAAAATAAATAAAGAAAGAAAGAAGCTAGAAAAAAGAAATCACATTTGCCAAAGTAGCAACTAAAGTGGGAAAGCACATAGGATTTGAAGGAAAAGAGATATCACTTGGGCAATCTACATCTCAGTTTACAATAAGTGAGGAGCCATCTTTGGCTATGAATAGCCACTTCCTCTTGTGTAGAAGAACAACCCCTTTTCCTCCATTGTAATTCCTTTCATCTTTTCTCTCTAGCAAGACAAGAATTATTCTTGGTCTCTCTCTTCTTCTCTTTGTAGTAAAAATATTTTGTCTTCTTAAATTCTTTTTTAGTTTTTGTTACTCCATAATGGAGTAATATATATTTTGTTGGGATAGTTTATGAAGCTTGATATATTTATAATATTTATCTCAATTTTAAAAATATATTTGGCTTGAAACTTCTAATTATATTCTCATATTGTGCTAGAACGATATTTTTCACTTAATAAGTATTATCACTTCTATGAAATTTATCTCTAAGTTATTGATATATTAATTTTTTAATTCTCACGGAGCAAAATTAATATATAAATAACCGATGAACAATATAATAGTGTGAAAGTAATTTTTAGTAATTTATCACTCCAAACCGGTAATCTTGATTACCTCAGTTTCAATTTTCACGGAGGAATTGTTGTAAGAAAGATTATTGATTTTTGGTGCAAAAAAATAATTTTGATTTAATCGTCATTAATTATAACTCAATTGATTTACACAACCTCACGGAGAGTTATTAATTGATTATTTCTTAGTGAACAAAGCATAATTGAATTAGAAATAAGAATTATTCTTTAGAAAAATATGTGTTAAAAACTTGAGATTTATTATAAATATTATTAAGTGAATTCAACGATTCCCAACTCTTTTTAAATTTGAATCTTTCGAAAATTCTGTTTTAGCTAAAATAAACTAAAATTAAAAACTCACATTTCATCAGTTTGATTTTCTCAAATAGTAATTAAAATATTACAAGTCTGTAGCATAGACTACCCAATCTCTATGGGACGATATCATAAACTATACTATAATTTGACAAATACGAGCAGAAATATCCTATACATGTATCTATGTTACCGTATCTTTTTCCGTCTAGTACTTCTATATCGTTTGATCTATTTTATCATCACGTTCTATTATTTTATTAAGTTACTATCAACAATTATTTACTTGTAATTCTTTTCTTATTATCCCTTTTTTTTTAAGGCTACTACTGGGAGGACTTTTTACTAATATTGTTATATCTACTGCCTAGTATCCCTATTATATATTACTATTATAATTACTATCCTTTTTATCTATATAATATATAAAGTTACTATTATCTCCATTTTTTCTCTTTATTTGTACTTTTTTCTGCTTTTATTACATACATCTTCTTTAGTATACTTATAAAAATTATTATTATAGGTACTTCTTTATTATCCCTATCACCACTTAATCTTATTAGCATTGTAACTTTTTTTTTGCCTACTAAATCATTACAGTTATTACTACTATCTATAGTATAATAATAATCATTATAGTATACTGTAATCTTTTTCTTTTTTATCATCTTTTTAATTTTCTTTACTATTGTTATTTACTACTTCTTTTACTAATACTATTTTTATATTCAGTTTTAATATTTAATTTTAGTTAGTACTACTACTACTATTATTTTTTTATTTTCTTGTAAGTGTGCTATCGTTTTAACTGTTAAAGATTTTTTTTTTTTTTAAATAATTTCTTTTTACTTTAAAAAGTTCCAAGTAGTTTATGACCCGCTTTTCTAATAAAGAGTTGGCCAATTACGATCCTGAAATTGAATGCGGTTGCACAGGAAAGGACAAAAAGCATCTTCTCGAAGCGTAACTTGTGGAGAAATGGAGCACCAACTTAGAGATGACGTCGATCCATTAGGAGTCCCACCACCAGTCCACATAGAGGAGCAGTTTGATCAAGTGGTACCAAGACCAACAAATAGAATCCTACGAGATTATGCTAGACTAGACCGCTTCAACTGTGTGTCGCATCCGATTTTAGACTCAACTCGAGGCGAGTCGGGTTTCGGATTTGACTAGGTAACTCGTTTGAGTTCAAGAATTGGAGTCGCCACCTAATATAGTTTTCTAAGGTGTATTAGACCACCAAAATATCTAAGGTTGAGTTCATTGTTACAC